>OV815966.1:12572500-22572500 GCA_929112965.1 Mythimna albipuncta | reverse complement strand
GAGCATTACTGCTTCGCAGAAGTCGGCGACCGCCTGCCACTCCTCCTCGCTCCGGACCATGGCCTCGACCAAGGCCCGGCGCGAGAGGTCTCTGCCGCCGATCACCCCCACGAGGGCACGGCGATGCTCCGCCCAAGCAGGGCACACCGCGATTGTGTGCTCCACCGTGTCCTCCGGGCGTTCCGCACAGTGGCGACACCCGGGCGTCACTTCCGCTTTAATTCGGAACAGGAACCTCCCGAACTTGCCATTTCCGGTGAGGACCTGTGTCATGCGGAAGGTAAGGACGCCGTGAGGTCTTTCCAGCCACGCCTCAAAGAGGGGACTTATCGCCATAATTGTGGCGTGCCCAGCACTGGGTTGCGATAGTCGCTGACGCCATTCCACCATGAGATCCCGCCGAAGCTCTGTCCGCCATGCCGACGCTGCCACTCCTCTCTGATGGCCACCTTCCTCAGGCATTCGTGCAGTAATGATGAGCCATTTACCTTACTTTATCTGGTCAGTCCACCTCATAGGTGACATTTTTACTACAATAATATTTTTTGAAAGGCAGTAAAAATTATTCTTTACCTAAGCAAATAAAAGAGGTCTTAGACGTATAGAGCGAGTCCAGCAGATGTCTGACTACTTTTTCTTTGAAGGGTGATAAATAAAAAAAGAAAACATATGCTGAATTAGAGTTCCATACGCGATCACTGATTCTTAACGCTAAAGAGTCCATTCACCTTTAGACGGGCAATAAAATCTTGAACGCGCCATCACTGTTTTCATCTAGTTAGTACTGATCTAACAACAATACATTTAATTTACTCCCACTCGACTACCTCTAAAGGAACTTAAAACAAAAAAGGGGGTTGTAATCGGATTTCAGGAGCTGTTTATACAGTCACATTGTAAGCAAGTACAAAAGGTCAGGCTTAATAAATTAGCACAATTTGTTAGCACTGCGAAAAATCAGATAAACTTTTCTCCGTAATTTCACACGCGTCTTTGGGTATTGGTCCGATCATCATCATCATCATCATGTCAGCCGAAACACGTCCACTGGACATAGGCTTCCCCCAAGCGTCGCCACAGCGGCCGGTCCTTTGCGTCACGCATCCATCAGATTCCCGCGACCCTGACCAGGTCATCGGTCCACATTGGTCCGCTCACCCAAATTTATTTACCTCGTAACATAATGCGCTGTCCTAAACTATTGATCATAATCGATCTAGTATTGTATAGTCTATATAGAATTGATTCGCTACGTGTAGAAGCCAATCGTTCAACCACTGCGCAAACCATTCCACTGTTTATTATAATATAACTATGAAGCTAACCCGGAAAATATTGTTCTGCAATAAAATTATCAAAGAAAAAAGTGGGGGGTAGGGATAAGAGGGTAAAAAGTAGCTTGCGATCTAATCTCAGATCGAACTACCAAATAAGAAACAAAAATATTGTTCAAACCGTTTCGGAGGAGTTGAGAACATACACTGACACGATTATTAAATCGATCGATCGATTACAATATATATGTATATTAATACATATATATTATATTTTTTTATTTATTTATTTATTAAAACTTTTTTACTAATAAACACTGTATAAAAGTGGAGTTGAGCCATTTTACCAGATTATGCAGGTATAGAAGTTGTACTATGTCAAAGTTAATTAAAAATGACCCTTCTGCTTATTTCTGCTGAGAGGCACAGTCTCGAGTAGCTGGTACTCATTACGCGGGTCGATTAGACCCGTTTTTACTTTGCCAGTGGCCTTTTAATTACCGTCTAACCTGTAATTACTTGGTGTAAAGTACACGTAAAGCTTAGCGCTACGAGAGAGATTAGTCTCTCGCTACGTTTTCTGTTAATGCATAAAGTTATTGTCACGTTTCTCTGATAACTTATATTTTATTTTTTTCTCATTACTTTGAAATCTTGCAAGTTAATTATTTATTTTCATACAAAAACATTAAAGAGTTACCAAACCGTGTTTCTTGGTGCGTAGTGTTCCATAGTCGAAGTGTACTGGGCGTGGGGTTCGCTTCTGAAAGAAAAACTCGGGCCCCTGGAACGCTAGGCAAAGAAAGAAAGGCATCATCATCATCAGCCTTTTTAATGTTCCCACTGCTAGGACTCAGGCCTCCTCTCTAGGAGAGGGAATGGGCCGTAATCCACCACGCGGGCCCAGTGCGCGTTGTTAAACGTCACATGTCTTTGAATTTTTGATTCTAGGACATGCCGGTTTCCTTACGATGTTTTCCTTCACCGTTTTGAGAGCAGTGGTGATGAAATAATTACACAAAGTAATGCGCCTGGCAGGAGTTGAACCCGTGAGCTACAACTCGTAATCCTCTCGCTCCACTCTAGAGCGGTACAAGTAATATCACGTCGTCCCACCTCAAAAAAATAAAATCGGTATAGGAAACAGTAATAATCCCCTTGAGAGAGCCATTGGCTGACAGGCCTGTCGGCACAATGATCTCCGAGTCCAACCAGTATCAACAACCACGCGAGCCAAATTGTAGATTTGCTAGAGATGATTTGCTACAGATGATTTGCTAAAGATTATTTACAAAATAATTTAATTGTTAATGTTACTACTATTATTTCAGGCAGTAGAAATACTCAAGATATAAAATTATATTATTATTGGCTGGCTTTTACCTCGGACAGAGGATAAGCATTGCCATACAGCGTGGCAATGTCGCCAGTCTTTTGGGCACTTTACCAGTCAACAGCGATGTGGAGAGTTTTTTGACGCCATATTTTAGTTTGATTTTAGTTAGTTGTAATTAGCGTAGGGTTTTTTTTATTATTATTTTAATTTTAATTTACTGAAATTATAGTTATTTATTATATATTTATATCTATAATTGGTATTATAATATTAAATCAAATCGTACCTTTACAAAACAATTTGATACTTTGCTTTCTAAACACAAGAACCATCTCCTCTTACATTTTTTTTTTTATACACAAAGGATAAAAAGAGCTTTTCAGATTTATTACCTACTAGGGACGTTTCCTAGACAACAAAGCTTTTTTATATAATAAATACAAACTTTCTTTACCAATTTTTAGGGTTTCGTAGACCTAAAAAGGAACTCTCATAGTTTTACCATCATTCTGTCCATCTGTCTGTCCGTCCGCGGCCTTTTTTGGGGTAGTTCTAGTCAGTAAAAATCTGACAAGAAGAGTGGACGAAGTAATTGGAAGACTTCCCACACTAAAAAAATACAGGCCCTAGGATTGTTCGAAAAAGTTACTGCGACTCTGGGACGCGAAAGGCAATTAGTTGCCACACGATAATAGCTCTTAGGCGCCACATACATTGAAAGCTTCAATACTTTTTTATTTCTTTTTAATGATTTAAACCAGTGCTTGACTGCGATCCAACTTGATGGTAAGCAGTGATGCAATTGTTGATGGTGGATTGCACTAGTTTATTAAGAGCCTATTCACTCTAGCCTTGAAAACATCTAAATTACAATCGAACAAGAAGACTGCTGCAGGCAAATTGACTACGGAACCCTACACTGCACGTGACCTGACACGCACTTGTTTACTACAAATAATGTTGTATAATTTCTACCATAAGGCGCTCATAACATATCAAGATAATCTTTCAATACGACACGAGATTGTCCATAGTTACGTTATCTTTGATCCCGGCTCTTCTCCTTACGAGGGTCCGTCCCGACCGGTCTATCGTCAACGTGAGCATGGTTTAAAAGTTTGTTGATTCATGTAACGCAGTACAATGCAATGTTTGGTAAAGAGGCAATGCGAAAAAAGTGTGATAATTTAGTTCCTGATTCGAATTATTTCACATAACTTGTTCTAAAATACGATTTTTTTTAATTAAAAAGTTTGGAAAAAAATACATAAATTTTAGATTGACGTTTAAATATGCAAGACAATTGTAGATTTTTTTAGGTCTTTACTGGCTTAGTTTTACACTTTAGTTTTGATTTCTAGATATATCTGTGTTTCCAAAATATCTAGAAAGGTGTGTAATAACGATCACGTAAATGCGATTGTAAAGAAATACATTTCAGCCAGGCCGCTCTTAATAGTACAATTCAGTAAAAATAAATCTAATTTCCAAATCTTTTTATAAAGATTCGATCTCAATCTGTGTGAAAATATATCGGCATCACAGATGCACATGACATGTAATTTACCAACCAATAGGTTTTTTTTTATTAATAGCAAATAATTTTGAAAGTGAGCGGTTTTAAAACACCGTTTTATTATAAAATGATTTATATTTTTTAGATAGCATGATTTATTTACGCACTTACTTTAAGTCGAAATGTTTTTATGTGATGAATTTTTTATTGGTTGTTTAAAATCTGCAATTTCGGAGCTTTTCGACGAAATAACTAAAACCTGTGCTAACAATTTTTGCAATAGCGAGTTTGAAAAGGAAACCATCAATTAAAAAAAAACCTTAATTTTTTTTATGAATTTGGTAGCTGTTACTACATTTTTACTTTTTATAAAGAATGGTTTTACCTGTACGCCAAGCTATAATCTCCAACAAAATAATTTATTTGTTAAAAAAAAATCTGTTATAAACTAGTACTTGACTGCGATCTCACCTAATGGTAAACAGTGATGCAATCATTAATGGTGCACTAGTTTATTAAGAGCCTATTCACTCTAGCCTTGAAGACACCGAAATTATAATTAAATTCAATTACTGATTTGCTGATAATATTCAAACCTTTCAATAATTATTAGTTATGCTTTAAAAAGCAAGGGCTGACACGGTTTCATCATCGAGAGAACAGTCTAAGGAGGTTCGTGCTGCTCAGTAGCTTTGTGGTACAGATAGTCAGTCTCTGCAAAAAATATAGGAAATTCTGGAAGTCAACCGCAACATTAACAGGAATGCTACCGTATGCATGGGCTTCCAGACGACAAGCAATGGGTAACTCACCGCCCGTTCGTCTAGTAATCGTTGGGACTGAGCCCGAGTCATTAACGGCTCGTAGTGTTCCACGCGCGCCTCAAAGAGATGTCAGCAAAATGGTAGGAGTCCAGAAAAGCCGAAGTCTTCTGGTGCCAACTGCCATGGGTCGACTTCTGAAAGTTAAACCCGTGACCCTGGAACGCAAAGGGCAACTGAAGGAATAAAGGTGTTGTTTTAATCAGTAAAAGTCTTACGCCCTCTCGCCCTGCTCCAGAGCTGAAGAAGACTCATTAAATAAAAAAAAAAAAAAACATAGGAATAAGCTCGTCGGATTATGATGAAAAGACACTTTGGAATACTGAATATTTTTTTTTTTTTGTTATTGGGAATTATATCAAAAGACTCCATCCGCTCTGAGTGAAAGCGAGAGGGAGTGACAGACTTTAACTGACTAAAACCCATCTGTGTTCCTTCACTTGCGTTTCGCAGTCTAAGGCCACGGCCATTTCGAACGATCCCGCAACTCTGGTGAACATAAGACCAGGGGCTCATGTCTGCTATTTTTATAAATTTGTCATTCCAACACGATCCCATGGTCATTTTGCTAAAAGTTCCTAATCTGCTAATTCATAATGATCGATCATTGATCGGTAAATGGTCTCGTAATAGAGTTGCGGTAAAATGACAATATCGAGCTTATTAAAAGCAGTGACTGCACAGTAACGTTCTAATGGTAGGTCACTAATCAAAGGAACTGTCAAAATTTTTGCAGATTACCGCATACGTAACACATTCATTTGTAAATATGTACGAGATTACCATTCTACCCCACTTCTTTCAATGGAGTGTCAGTGGATGATCATTGGAAAGTCATAATGACGTCATTATAATAGTAGATTACCAAACTTACTCATAATCAACAATTATGAAATCAATGATAGACCATTCTGACACTATTGTAATAGCAGACTTGTGGCCCTGAATGACTGTTTCTGACTGACCGAATACCGAATGCTGAATTCACTAATAAAACATCGGGATGTCTATTCCTTTTTTTTTATTTTTTTATTTTTTATGGTGGGAAAATATCATGCATTGACATCCCCCGCCCTTGGGCGGAGCGGGAGATAGTGTCAGACTCTTACTGACTAAAAGACCCACCCCGTTCCTTCTAGCCTTCATACCGGGGCTCGAGCGCCCTTTCGGATAACCCTGGCCCCAGTAGGCTTTGACCCGGCTGGGCCCCTGCTGTTGCTGACAACTCCTTGAGGCGCGCGGGAACATTGCGCGCCGTCGACGACGTGGGCTTGGTCCGGACAGTTACCGGACGGCCGGACAGTGAGCTACCCATTGCTCACTGTCCGCAAGCCCGCGTCTACGTTGGCCGAAAATCGGGATCAGAATCCCGGCGATGTCTATTCCTACATTTCCAACAAAACCTGGCCATCATATTTCCTGGCAGTGTTAGTTAAAACAATGGAACCGCAGCACATAAACGTCATTCGGTGATAGTTTCCAGCTTAGTTAGTTCGCGGGTTCGCGGCTTTTGTGGACCGCGGTCTGCGGTCACCACCGGGACTCTACAGTTTTAATAAAATCATTCTCAATGCAATCAAATCGATAGTTGTGTTTTGAATTGGTTTTGTTTTTGGCAACACATGTCTGGGTGTAGGTAGAGGATAGCATAATGACATGTCTGTATTCTAATACAGGTTGATACAAAATTGTGAACACTACTAAAAGACCCACCCCGTTCCTTCTAGCCTTCATACCGGGGCTCGAGCGCCCTTTCGGATAACCCTGGCCCCAGTAGGCTTCGACCCGGCTGGGTCCCTGCTGTTGCTGACAACTCCTTGAGGCGCGCGGGAACAGTGCGCGCCGTCGACGACTTGGGCTTGGTCCGGACAGTTACCGGACGGCCGGAAAGTCAGCTACCCATTGCTTGCACTGTCCGCAAGCCCGCGTCTACGTTGGCCGCAAATCGGGATCAGAATCCCGGCGACGGCGGCGGCGATAATGCCGTTGCCTGATGCGTTCGGCCTCCTCCTTTGCGAGCATTACTGCTTCGCAGAAGTCGGCGACCGCCTGCCACTCCTCCTCGCTCCGGACCATGGCCTCAACCAAGGCCTGGCGTGAGAGGTCTCCATCGCCGATCGCCCCCACGAGGGCACGGCGATGCTCCAGTAAATGATGTTAACTGCGGTATAACAAGATCATCAAAAACCCCAGACGACACAGACCACGCTACGGTTATCTAAAAAGTAGGTAGGGTGTCCAACAGTAATACATCAAAAAATATTATTTTAATTGAAAGAAAACATTAGACAAGAAATCAACAATATTCCTAATCAACTTTGGAGACGCGTTTTTATAAATGTTAGAGATTAGAGATCACGTTGAAAAGTGCCAAAGTCACGAATTTTTTTTTTTTTCAAATAGTTTTCCTAAATCTTTGAGTTTTTGATTTTATAATTGAAAGCGCATAGATATATAATATATTTGTATTTTTTTATACATCTAAGAGTACAAGAGTGAGTTTTTTATGAAACGCCCTGGATAGTTAATTAAGTATTTAATAAGTATGCTCGTGTAAGGGGCTAATTTAAAGACTAGAATTGAAGACAGTGGACTGCAGTTTAGAATGAATACAATTCTCGAATAAGTATAGTAATGTTCGGTGTTGGCATTTCAATGCAAAAAGAAATCAATTTTCGAAAAAAAAAACTGCGTTTTAGCCTAATAAACTAGTATAATACTTTCCACAAACACTCTTCGATTACACCGCCTATTCCACTCTTACATGAAACAAACTGAAAGCAAAAAATAAAAAGGAAACATACGTCTAAACGCGAGAATGAGTCCAAAACTCATTTCCGCCGTTGCCTCACAGAGGTGTCGCGTAAAGTTTTCAAATTTCATTTTTCGACCCACTAAATTCTTATTTCATATATAAATGAACGTTTAAGTCTCGCTGTGTTATTAAGTTTTCTGTTTCGTTGCTCGAAAGAGTTATTGAAATGCCATTTTGCTGCCATGTAAGAATTTTATTATGATGTTTAACTTGGTACTTATAAGTCTACGAGTGTTTCGTAGTTGATTGGTCCATTTTCGTTTTCTCTTCTTCCGATTTAGGTATATTTCCGTATCAGATTTTTACTGACCCACCGGTTCGATTTTCCACTTACATGCAAGATATTTCGACGATCTCTCGCGTGGGCCTTGGTACAGGCTATGGTCCGGATCGAGTCCAAGTCGCCGACGGCGCGTAATGTTCCTGCGTGGCTCAGGGAGTTGTCAGCAACCATAGGGGCCCAGCAGAGTGAAAGCCTACTTGATCCAAGGGTCTATTTTTGAAAGGAAGGCTCGGCCCCGGTATGAAAGGCAACGAAGGAACGAAGCAAGTTTTTGAGTTTCAGTAAATATCTAACACTATCTCCCGCTCCGTCCGAGGGCAGGGGATATCATTTGGATGATTTTACATACCGAAAAATAATGTTTTAAGTTGGAAAAACATCCAATGAAGAAGCCATTGGACCGCTCTAGAAAGGAACGAGAGGGCTTATCAAACTTTGTCCTTCAGTTGCCTTTTGCGTTCTAGGGCCACGATGCCTGTTTCAAACGTTCCCGCAGTCTATGCTGTTGCATAGAAGCTAGGGTTTCTTCTGAGATCTTTCCGCGGAACTATGATATAGACCATTTTAAAAATAATTTTAAAAAAATCTTCTCTTCAAATCATCATCATTTGAGCCGAACCACAGATTACTGAATAGTTACTACGTAACAGATACTTCACTCAGTAGAAAATTTCCAATACCTATTACGATAATAGCCTACTCCCTCGCGTCAACAACCACTGTATGCTAAAATGCGCCTAAATGCTCCTGCTGCGCCTAAATGCTGCTTCGCACCGCGCGATTCCACAGTAATCGCAGGGCTGCCTCTTCGATAAAATTAAATTGACATAACTTTTTATCTATGTTATTGAGAACTGTGAATATGTTCTGACTATTATGTGGCAGTTAAAAATTTTATCATTTATAAAATATTTAACCAACTTAAAAAAAGGAGGTGATCAGACATACAGGCCAAACTGAGAAGTTTGACTTGTATGGTTTGTAGGTATGTATGTTTGTGCGCGATAATCTCGCGTTTGGCTAAACCGATATCGATGCGGTTTTCAGAAAAGGATTTGTTACATTTAGGAGAACGTTTTAAAATAAGTATAATAACTTCTTAGTTCGATGATGATCTTCGGAGATGTTCACTAGACATGAAAAAAAGCCTTAAAAAAAGAGAACCGACTTCAAATAAAGCACTAAGCCGTAAGAAATAATTTGTTTTTTTTTTATGTTAGTGCTAACAGCTGGTAATTACGAATCGAAAAAGCACCGACATCAAAGAAGAAATTATTTCTTACGGTTTAGTGTTTTGAAGTCGGTTCTCTTTTTTAAAGTTTGTTTTATTATATTTGTAAGTTTGTTTTGTTTTATATATTGGTGCTGACTGTGGAAGAAACCTAGATAAAACATAATTATAGACATCAGTGTGTAGGTAAAATAAAAAAATCTTTAAAGTTACACGTGTTTTATTTTTATATATTATTTTATAATTCTCGATTATTAAATTTTAGTGTAGAAAAAATCCTGAATCTAATAAAAAGTTTTATGAGATATTGTTTTGGAAAACAAGGGCAGGGAGAATTAAAATGTATGTCATTTAAAATTTCATAAAGAGTACTACTGCTTGATTTACACCCATCTACAGCACATAAGGCACCACACGGCATCGTAATACGCGTACGAACGAACAGCACTATTAAAATTGAACGGCGTGCGCGCGCTTCGCTTGTGAAAACCGCACTGAATTTGTTCCGCCGGCGGAGCGAGACCGCTCGGCTGGGCGGTAGGCACTTATAGCGCGCAAGTACATGGAGTGACGGAGGCCTGGCCGAACCATGTCCACTGTTGGACATAGGCCTCTCTTGAGTGTCGCCATAATTACTGTAACTTAGTACTAATCGGTTACATTAAATCAAATGCTTTAGGGAAAAAGCATTTGATTCAATACAACCTAGTTACTGACATAGTTTTGAAATTATGTCAGTGTCAACTTCCAGTCAAAAATAACTTCTCTCACTTTGAATGGAGCGAGTATGTAAGTACTTAACCTTGGAAGTCAACCCGTGCAGCTGTTACTATTCTCACCATGAACTTTTAAGCTGTGAGAATACTATGGGGTTAAGATTATTATATAACATTTTTTTTTTGTAACACGTTACTCTTGCAATTTTTTTTTTTTTTGTTATATAATCTGACTCCAACCACATTAAATTCGTTAGTTTTTCTTTTTTGGTTATTAATGTCTCATTTTTTGACAGTTGTAATTATTAATTTTTTTTCTAGCTTTTATTTATATAGCCCCTTTTTATAATGTAAATGGAAGAACATTGTAGACTACACGAATTTTTATATTACTTCATATTTTGACTCACTTTTTTTTAAATGATTATTTTTATTGTGCTTTTGAGTACAATATAGACCGGTTTACACTGTTCTTAAATAATACCTATTAATACTGTAATATGGAAATATTGTAAGTACAACCATTTTTTTTAAAGAGTAACCATGGAGTTTCTTGCCGGTTCTTCTCCATAGGAAACGACCAATTTCGAACCGTGCACTAGCTTCTGACGTTTTATAAGTGCCCATGTAGGCCTATGTGAAATAAAACTTTTGACTTTGACTTATATCAATAACCTCATAGTCATACAGACCAGAAAAACATTATCTGAGACTACAAAAAAAAATCAGTTAATTCCAGTAAATGGAAACTTTTATATATCAAATGAAACGGAGTTGCTAGGTCGCTGTCGTAGCTCACGTGATTACGTCACAGCTACGCCGCCTACGCCTCGGTGAAGGCTACGGCGTAGCACTCGTAGCTGATAATCTACTACGCGTCCATTCATATTCTTGGAAAACTTCCACAGCAAAATGGTGTAATGTTCAGATAATAACAGTAATTTTTAGGACATTTGGTACTGTATCATTATATAGTTTATAATTGTTATTTCAGTCCGCCAACCACAGAAATTTACTAGAATTATTCATGTCTTTGTCCTATGTCCGACAACATTTCCCATCGGCCTGAAGAACGATTTCTTGTGTAAAAAATATAAAACTGATTCAAACTGTATTTCCATTTTTTTGACCCATTTAGTAGTATGAGGAAAATATTTTGCATTTACAGCTTCTAAGACCTGTAGTTATTGTGCTGCGGGAACGTTTGTAATAGTTACAGTAGCCTTAAAACGCAAAAAGCAAATGAAGCAACATAAGGTGTGTTTAGTCACAAAAGTCTAACACTCCTTCTTAATCCACCCCCCGCGGGAGATCTTATTTTTAATTTCCCTTGTCAAAAAACAAATAATGGATAACGAATGTTTGTTTAGTTAATGAATCTATACTGATGTAAGAAATCATCATTCATCATCATAATTCCAGCTAAAAGACGTCCACTGTTAGACATAGACCTCCCACAATGACCCACACAAGGTCACCGACAGGTCACGGCATGGCGGACAGAGCTCCGGCGGGATCTCATGGTGGAATGGCGTCAGCGACTATTGCAACCCAGTGCTGGGCACGCCACAATTATGGCGATAAGTCCCCCCTTTGAGGCGGGGCGTGGCTGGAAAGACCTCACGGCGTCCTTACCTTCCGCATGACACAGGTCCTCACCGGAAACGGCAATTTCGGGAGGTTCCTGTTCCGAATTAAAGCGGAAGTGACGCCCGGGTGTCGCCACTGTGCGGAACGCCCGGAGGACACGCTGGAGCACACAGTCGAGGTGTGCCCTGCTTGGACGCAGCATCGCCGTGCCTTCGTGGGGGTGATCGGCGGCGGAGACCTCTCGCGCCGGGCCTTGGTTGAGGCCATGCTCTGGGGCGACGAGGAGTGGCAGGCTGTCGCTGACTTCTGCGAAGCAGTAATGCTCGCTAAGGAGGAGGCGGACCGCATCTCCCGCTCCGCCCAAGAGCGGTGCTTGTCTTAGGATGATTTTTCCCATCCAAAAAAAAAAAACCCTCACAAGGTCACCTTATGGGAAGCCTTCCAAAGCTGAGTCTTTTGATACACGGTCAGCATTCTGAAACGTTTCGACGAAGTAAATAAAAAAAAATACCAGTTTTTAATGTAAAGAAACCGGTAACTTGTTCAATATGCTATGGACTAACAGCGTGAGATAACTTATACACACGTGTTGCACGTGGCTTCAAGCACTGCTAATGCATTTTACAGTAACTTTACACGAAAAGGTAAATCGATGGGGTAACTTAATACACGAGAAGGTTCCTACTTGGGCCAGGGTTAGCTCCGAAATTAGCTCAGCCCCAGTATGAAGCCACAAAGTATCGGAGTGGGTTTTTTAGTAAAAGTCTGAAGCAAGTCCGATGCTCCGTGTGAGTCCGACTCGCGATTGCCCAGTCTTATTCAATCCAACTGACTTGCAGACAATTCACAGAAGAATGTTTACTGCAGCAGAAAAAAATAAATACTTCACATTTTGCCTAATTTCATCCTCCCTCAAACGTTGCCACTTTGACCGGTCTTATGCATTGACTCCTGTGAGCTAGGTCATCGGTTAAACTTGTAGAAACCCTTTCTGTATCTTACAGTCCGCTCCTTTCATTGTATTCCTCAATGCTGAGGGTCGTGACCTCCGTCAAGCGTTGCTTCATCATTTTAACTTTTATGATTATCCTCCATCAGTTTCTGTCTCTAGCGATGTAATGGATGTGCAATGGTATATCGTAGAGTCAAGAGCGGTGCGGTTCTGGTCAGACCAACGTATTGGGCTGCGCCCGCGAGGCCTTTTCTCATCCACTCTACCGGTCACAATGAGCCTTTCGAGGTTGCTACAGTCTTTCCTTGCAATGTGTCCGAAATATTGCATAACCTTGCGAAGACACTCGAACGACAGCCGTGATGAGATTTTCAGTTCTTGCAAAATAGATACGTCTTCCGAAATACGTCTTAAAGTTCGTTGTAGTAATTTGAGAACCACACATTTAGGTTAGAAAGAGCTAGATGCTTAGTACAGAAGCTAGTCATCCAATCCAATCAGTGTTTTTAGTGATCGCGAGGTTTCGCACGTACTACCGGATATGCACCTATAACAAAATAATTTTTCATCAACAATTCCCTGATAATTTCAGAGTATCGTAGAATATCCCAAATATATGTTTATTTTAAAAAGGCCTGTGCGCCATAAATTACGTTTATATTCGATTCAGTGTGCCGCTGCCATAAATGTCATCGGACGGGCAAACGACACCACTGGGGGCGGACTGTATCAGCTGTCGTTGGCAGTGTGGTGCAAAGCAGAAAATAAGAGCGTTTAATTTCTCTAAAAGTTAAATAGGTCACGATAGGAGCTATCGTCTGTAAAGATGTGGTTCTGTGCTTACACATAGTTATGTATGTCCGTGATTTTCTCGAAAACTACAGTTTTTGATCTGACTTGGATGGTAAGTATTTTCAAGGAAAAGTTTGTAGGTGATTAGGTAGTTATAGGTATTTTGACCTTTTTATTGCTCATCTTGCAAAAAAAACACGAAGAAATTACAAAACAACAACGGAAGTTAAGTGAGTTATATTTTGCAAAATTTTGTTTTATCTTGAATCCTTCTGAATTGAAATTGAAGTCAACCAGAACTTTAGCGACGGCTTTAGCAACGACTGTTAGACATCGTACTTCTGTCATCTGTAAATTTTGTAAAATCACACGTTCAACGTTGTCATTTAAAATAAGCACTAATCTAGCTACAGGCAGCTTCTAATTGAACCTTACCAACCTTACCAATGGTTTCCTTACTAATGATATTGGTAACATTTACATCTCTAACTGTTTTTTTTTGTAGTATAAACATAGCATAATATCAGCCTTTTAATGTTCTCACTACTGAGACTCAGGCCCCCTCTCTAGGAGAGAAAATGAGCCATTGCAAATGATTACGGCCTATTCCCTTTTTTCCATCCGTGGTAGACCACACGAGCCCAATGCGGATTGGTGGATGTCACATGTATTCAAATATTTCGTTCTAGGACATGCCAGTTTCCTCATGATGATTTCCTGCACCTTTTTGAGAGCAGTATTGTTTTTCTTTTTGTATGTGTACGAACTTAGACAGTGACAATCACTCGCATGGTGAGATGGGGAAAGTTTTGATACTACCGTTTTTAGAAATGGCTGCCGATGCGTCTCTACGGTCAATATGTATGGGTATATACGATCCTGTCAAAAACATTTGGCTCGGTTACTTTATTTTATAAGAAGCGTTATCTGCTAAACAACAAAATATTTGTAAGCGCTTCCGCTCACATTTTACGCCACGCATAAAGTGTGCACCAGCAAAAATCACTTTAATATTTTATCGGAAATAACGTTAAGTTTCTCAAATTACCGTAACTACATTATTATACCTACTGCATTTCAATCGAGCCATCATTTCCAGGCTGGGAAAAGAATGGAAAATATTAAAACGATCCATTTTTCATGCAGTTCGACGTTACTTTGAAGGTTACTTGATTTATATATAGTTTAAGTTGTGATTTGTTGAAGTCCTGAACTGATTTTAATGAGGTATCGAAACATGTTTATAGTGACAAGACATGCTCATTGACTACCATCTAATTAAGTACAGCTAACTTTCACAAAATGCAGTTTAAGTGACCTACAGTTCTTAAGGTAAAGGTTTTCTTCTTCATCTCTTTAAACCATTCACAAATGTATACGACGTGAAAATTTTCCATCATTATCATTTCAGCTAATAGACGTCCACTTCTGGACATGAGCCTCCCCCCCTCTGATGCCAAGTACCCACTACACTACCCTCAAACTATCGGTCCACTTCATGTGTGGCCATGCAGAACCTTTCAGCTCCATCGACTGTCTGTTCTGGACGCTATAAGTCGCGATTTTTATTAGCGATGGTTAATAAATAATTATTAAGAAGGTTTCATGTATCCAGTACACAAGTAAACTAAAATATGCACTTTGGCAGATTATTTGAATGGTTAACGTCGATTTTTTTTTGAACAATTAATCGAAACGTAAGAAAAAACTACTTCTTTTAAGTATTAAAAGAATATTGGATTTTTTTACTCATTTATTAATCTTAAAACTGGATTCTTTCCACCGAAGAGCAACACAATAACTTGATAATTAAATTAACCCAAGTTTTAACTTTTAGTTTGTCTTACTGCTAAACTGTTATGCCATGTGTGGAAATTAGCACGTATTTATTCAGGTGAAAGTAGACATGCCTAAAGTACTATCTCTACAAAATGAAGATTGCGTTTTTGAAAACAAAATATTTGTATGAAGTTGAATAGCGGCATACTAGAGGCAATTAACTCACCTTGAATTTTGCCCGTCAAGTTTGCGTTTGCCGCTTCACGGTCGAAATTAATATTAATTTAATTCAATATCTTCGGATTGAAGATTGAAATTCCAGATGTATAATAAATACGTCTAGCCAAAAGTTGTCCATAGTTTAAAATCATAATCATTAAAATCAAGCGATCTTTCAGAGGATGGAATAAGATCGGTGTAGAACATTATAATTTGAATTAAATTTTTACTCTTTTTGGAAGTTTTTCTTTACATTCACCTGTTTTATTTTTGTCTGTAATAAAATATTGCAAATTAAATTTGATCCACTTCCCGGTTACCGATTGAGCTGAAATTTTGCATGCCTGTGTAAATCACATGACAAGTTGAAAGGTAATCGGTTGTCTTGGTATGGACATGTGAAGCGGAGGGATGAAGCGCATATTACTAAAAGAGTTCTGAGTATACATGTAGATGGATGGAGAGGAAGAGGAAGCCCGAAAAAAAGATGGATGGATTGTGTGAGAAGTGATATGAAAGAAAAGGGAGTTAGTGATAGTTTGACGGGTGACAGGACAGAATGGAAGAAGAAAACATGTTGCGCCGGCCCCAAGTAATATGGGATAAGGGCAGGAAGAAGAAGAAGAAGTGTAAATCACATGACAATGCAAAATTATTATAATGACATGGAGCTGATCTGATAATGGAACCGGAAGGTGACCATATGAATTCAGATAACCCTCTCGTGTTTGAGCTTCTTGAAATGGTCTCGTTATTAATTATATAGGTTATACCGCGCTAGAAAAGTTAGCTATGCAAAAATAATTTTCGTTGACAACTTGTTTAATCTTTTTTAAATCGGTTTCAAATATTTGAAGATAAATTCTTGTTACTTTTTTTTTTTTTTTTAAATAAACTTTACGAAATGAATATAGTGTAATGTGAAGTATTATAACATAGTCCTAACTGCCTAAGTCTTATTTAGTAACAATAAGTTATTATTTACTTTATATACAATGTTATATAAAGGCCAAGATGCCTGTTAATAAATGATTTAATATTAATTTCGTTTTCATATATCATAGTATCCTAGATTACTAGAGACCTTTGGAATGCTTACGACCCCTTAGACGGTTTTCATCAAATTTATTTCTATAAAATACCAACATTTCTGCTTAGCTCTCAACACCTATGAAAGTACAGCAAACAAAATATAAAGGAGTGTTTACACACGCCCACTATCAACTCCCTTGTGCCATGTTACACCGGCGATATATTTACACTGTTGATTAAAAACTGATACTGGAATTTCGTTCGTGGAACAAGGCATTTTTTTTTGTTTTGTCGTTCTGATCTAGACTGCGATATCGTGAAATATCTATTTACAACATGTGTGCAAATAAATAAATAAATAAATAAATATGTGTTTGAGATGGTGTTATGTAGTAATTTTGTGATGTTAACTAGACAACCATAAGTCATCACTGGCAACACGCACAGATCATAGACTTTCGTCTTGAGACACTGTGGTGTGGGACGAGAAGACACCGCGCAGCTTCCCGAACGCTGCCCAGCCGAGTCGGATTCGACGATTGACCTCTTTCTCGAAGTTAAACCTACCCAACTGGACCGTCTGCCCCAGGTAAACGTAGTCGTCCATAACTTCGAGTGTAGAGTCTCCGATCTTGATAGGAGGAGTGCTACATGGAAGTTAACCATAACTTTGGTAGACAACATTATGATTTACAACAAGTATCTGTCAACGAATTTGGCCGTGTAAAAGCCAGATTTTATCATAAGGTATCATACTCCCGGGATAAAAAGTACCGTGTGTCTTTTTTCAGAACATGGTCTGCCCTCGACTACTCTGTGTATAGCATAATCTGCCGACTGCTGGGACTCCGGTCTCTTCTGTAGAAGAGTGTACTCGATGTGTGTGTTTGTCTACTGGGGTCAAGGGTTTGCATCTGAAAAGGAAACTTGACCCTGGTATGAAAGGTAACGAAGGAACAGAAGTGGGTTTTTAGTTAGTAAAAGTCTGACACACCCTCCGGCTCCGGCCAAGAGTGGGAGATGTTATTGGGTTATTTTTATGTTGGGAAAATCATCTAATGAAAACCCCCGCTCTAGTGCGGAGCGGGAGATAGTGTCAGACTCTTACTAAAAATCCACCCCGTTCCTTCGAGCCTTCATACCGGGGCTGAGCAACTCTTTTGAAACTAGCCCAGGCCCCAGTAAGCTTCGACCCAGCTGGGGCCCTGCTGTTGCTGACAACTCCTTGAGGCGCGCGCGAAAAGTGCGCGCCGTCGACGACTTGGGCTCGGTCTGGACAGTTACTGGACGGACGGACAGCGAGCTACCCATTGGTCGCCGTCCGCAAGCCCGCGCCTAAGGTGGCAGGAAATCGGGATCGGAATCCCGGCAGCGGCGAGAGCGTGTTGCCTAATGTGGTCGGCCTCCTCCTTTGCTAGCATTACTGCTTCGCAGAAGAAGGCGACCGACGGATTTCACAAAAAAAAAATGCGTAATTACGTAATAATAGTATCTTCCAGGCGCTTGAGAAAATAATTTCATGTGTTCAAACAGTGTAGAAGTACCACAAATATGACCAAACGAAGCTATACAGCCCCAAAGATCACCCCATTTTAATTAAAAGCGACTTAAATCGGCCGATTGCTGAAATTCATTCATAATATTCAGAAACTCAGCTGAGTTCCTGCTGAAGTTGTTTGGAAGAATTTCAATAAACGTCATCACACTAATTGCCAGGATTGTAGGAACAGACGAATTTTAATAGATTAAGAATTTGAGGACATTGTCGGCATTGTTTAGTTTTGACAGCAACAGGAATAATAATAACAGTATTTAAATATATTCTGTCCCTGAAGGGATAACTGACTAAGACCTTTATACAGAAAACAAACGACCTTTCTAAACAGTTGATTGCAGAACATAGCATAATCAGCCTTTTAAGGGTCCCACTGCTGGATCTCAGACCTCTTCTCTAGGAGAAGGAATGGGGTGCAATTCACCACGCGGGGCCACTGCGGGTTGGTGCATGTTTTCCTTCACCTTTTTTGAGAGCAGTGACATTGAAAGTATACTGACGTGATTAAATTCTATGTTTACTTACCTTCGATATCTTTTCATAAGAGCCCTATGACTATTCGACAGTGATTTTTACATTAAAAAGCCAACGTTTAGAGATATTGAAAGACTTCGAAAAACATTGACTGGTGAGGACCTGTGTCATGCGAAAGGTGATAAATTAAAACTTTTTACATTTCTAAATTTAATTATTAATTATATAAAATCATAAATAAAATTTAATTACAACTTCAAAAATATACAATGCCATGCTTTGATCGTTCGAACTTTGAATGTACAAAAAATCGTAACTTTGTAATAGCGCTTTTAATGACTTATAAAGCCCTAGAAAAATTGACATCTCGGCAGCGACTCTGTCATCAAAAATTGGAAATGTTTGGACTGCTGTGACATTTCTGTAACGCAATTCAATCTTATAGATGTTGTTTCTGTTTGACAATCATCAAAGAATACCATTTTGTTGAAAATCTCAGTCTTATATCACTTTCGAAGTATCAGCATGAAGTTTAGTATGCAACGGTGCCACAGCTTTTAGAAAGAAACTGTTTTGAAACCCTGGAAAATTTTATGACCATGACAAAAAACAAGGACCGACAAAGATAAGGTCTCCTTGTCTTTAAAAAAAACAACACCTTCCTTCCTAAAAGTAACTCAAAAAAAATAAACGTAAGACGTTTCCACAAAGAAATTACAATTTCTAAGTGCAACTTAATTAAAAAGATCGCACTTTGTTCAAGAAACGCGATTTAAATTGCAAAATAAAGGCCATCGTCCACACTCACAAGTTAGCATATTACAAGGGCTTGCTATAATTGTATTAAGGCCAGTCTACCGGCAGCAGCGGCGGATTTACATCGCTAATGAACGAGCGAGGCGAGGAGATGTTTTTCACTAGTTGGCTTTAGTTAGGGTTGGTGCTCATTGGCTGGTTGGCTGATTTTACAGTTGCTACTGCATCTTTAAGGATTTGTAGCAACTGAAATAATGTCTTCTTTGGTTGCAGAAAAAAAAGCAGCAGTGGCTCCTAAGTGAGTTCAAAGCTAGATACGCGCTTTGCTTTGTGTAAGTTGTTTCATCTCAATGCTCTTAAATCGATAAAAAAAAAACATCTTGAGGAAACCGGCTTGTTCTACTTGTGACATACATTAACCAGCACTTACGTGCTTTCTTCTAGAGGAAGACCCGAGTCATAAGCCTTGTAAAGGTGAATAGTATAGAGGATGTAAGCCGGTAGGTAAGTCCTCGAAGAGATTTCTTACACCTTTTTGAGAGCATACCTATTGTCGAATAAATCATCACCATTCTTATAGGTTTCTTAATTTACTGACTTGTCTCTATTAGTAGATTTTTCAGAAGTGCACTTTTTCTTGCCATATAATTTTATACGTAGTCCATTCGTCATGTTTATGGTCTTCCTCTACTCTTGCAACCATCTACATCTGCTCATTCTCAATTATAACTTTCCATATTTCACATACAAATGAAGTATGTGAAATAAGGAATTACAGTGTATCCCACACTTGTGTCCCTATCTTTGCCTTTAACGTCCCCTAGGTTTTACTCAATAAAAGTCTGAGAGTCCCTTTCGCTCAACCCAGAGCGAGAGAAACATGTATTGTTGAAAAGGCAGAAATCGTGCTCGTAATGCCCTGTAATCCAATAATGTTGCCGGATCAGAATTTTGGGAAGTAATACCCTACTACGGCATTTATAAAAGTGTTTATAAAAAGTAAACTTTAAAAACATCTAGAAACCACAAAACTCACGTTAGATTTGTTTCTCTTTCTTTTCGTCATAATCCTATAGTTTAATATTCTTATTTAATTTCCACCATTTACCTACACACATCAAAATAATAGAAACTATACTGAACCAAACGAGGTTAAGGCTATATCTACACTTTTCACAAACAGCGTTAGTGCTAGTTTGAAACTGATACAAGGTTGTTTCCGCGAGTGTGCTCGCAGCTCAAGCAAGATTTCTTGTACTCAGTACCGCTGAGTTCTTGCGTCGCAATTAAGACGGCACTATCACGGACTGTGTTTAGGTGGTACGAGAAACAAAGAAATAAAGTGGATATGGCTGGCAAGTCTGATTATATTTTCTGTACTTTGGTACATCAAGCGTGAGGCCCATATTAATTAACGTTCCTCAGCCCAAGATCTCGTACTTGATATCAAGTTTCAGGTCCTGATTGTATTAAAAAAAGAGATTCTCAAGGTACTTAGTAACTGAGATTCTGTACTCATGTGTTTATTAATTAGCAATGATCTAGATCTAGAGCTTTTGACATCCTATAATCGGAGATCAAATGATATAGCGTACTTGAGGACGAAGTTGAGTATCGTTTCAAATTTTCTAGCATGTTCGCTAAGTCGCTACCTTGTCGGTTTTCTATCGGTTATACATATTTCGAGGAGTCGTCATTTCCCTAGCCTTCTCTTAACTAAGGTAGGCACCAGATATACATAGAATAACGGTCATTAACCCTCCTACATTTGTTGACATTCTTATTTTCAAAAACGGAAATAAAGACATAAAGCTGTCTTGAATTTACATGTATGGTGATTCATGACATGATCTAGTAATGAAAAGCAGTTCATTGTTTCTTTTTCGTGTATCCGCGCAGGGATATTAGGAAAAGGTCAATGTACTTTATTCTACGGTTATCTGGCGCCTTCTATAGCTTGGAGACATAGTAACAAACGATCATAACTACACTCCACTTAAGGCTTATAGTACCTTGAACCATCTGGACAAAATTATGTGGACGCACCTCTCGCACCCACCTAGGCGGCAGTACGCAAATCTGTGCATTTATTTGCGGCCAGCAGCGCCCGGAAAGTGCGCGGCTGACCTTTAAATCCATTTTCTTTGCGAAATATTGATCGATTAACATAAGCTATGTTCACTTTGAAGAATATATAAACACCAATTTTTATGTGTAAAAATGTTTTTATAAATCCAAGCCGTTTCGAAGGAGTAGAGAAAGTTGCGAAAAGTTGCGAAATTTCTAAATATTGTTTTTAGACAAAAGTATAAATATCACGAATAAATCAAACATTGATCTTGAATCTATAATAAACATATATATGTTTCAAAACTATAAACCTGGCCGTTACCGAGGAGCAGGCTTCAGAAAGTCACTGTTTTATGGCACTTTTCGGGCGCTAGGGCCTTAAGGAAGACATCCAGGTCGTCCCGTCATCTTCTGTGGTCTGTCGAGGCCCCATGACACTGTGTCTCTATACTAATGCTATATTTTAAGGGCCCATAGCTTGATATACATGCGACACACAGGCCCTGCCCAGTCCCATTTAAATAAGGAAACTTTTTGAATCACATCAACGATTCGTGTTTTAGAGCGCCGCGGTGTACCTAGTGTTCCGAAGTTCATTGTTTGTTCAATATAATATATCATTTTATTCTGTATCCTCATTTCAATACTAATGAAAATCTGTATGCCAATTTTGAGCATATCGTGAAAACACTTCACCACTGTATTAACTTGCCATACCTCATTCATTTCTTCCCACTGTAAGAAACAAACCTCTTGCGAATTAGTAATTCAAATTGTTCACTAAATACTTTTTGATTTATAAGCGGGCGGAGCTTTCGTGCATTTTAGTATTGTTTTTTTGTAGCAAACATAATATTTAGGTAATGGTTGTTTGAGAACAGCCGTTAGGAACACGTCTTAGAATATTATGTGAACTTCTACGTTTGATATGAACAGAATAACTGAAGATTTATTTTGAGAAAACTTATCAACAAGTATTAAGTTGGAATTTGGTTAACCCATCTATTGCGCCTAACCGTCTCACTGATCCCATATCACATTAATTTTATAAAATGAAAGTTTGACTTTGTATGTTTGTGTGTAATGGTGTACATTTGTGTGTGATATGGTAAATTTGTGTACAGTTGCCAAAACGGATCTTGAGCGCTCGGCGTCTTCGTTGTTAGATACATGCAGCAACGCAGGGAACGAATTAAGAGTGACGTCTATGACGAGATGGCGCGGCGAGCCAATCACTGACACTCCCCGCCCCCACATCTCACTTCGCACCCCTAAAGAGACCGAATATTTGACTTCTGCGCAACCGCTCAAGATTCGTGATGGCAACTGTACACGGTGGTTGCTCCTTCACACTCAAACAACGGAACGGATTTAGCCACAACTCCATATCCTGGAATAGGATATGTTATTATCCCGGGAATATGTTCCCATGTCACAATGTTCTACTTATAAACCGCTATTTGATCAAATTCTTATTTCTTCTGAAAGAAATTTACTCCTCTCTAATTGACTCAGGCACCACTATGTTTTTTTTTTTGCGGCAGGAAATCACAAACTTTTCCTACTATGGGCGTTGCGAGAGGTAGTTTTCTTCAGTTGCTGTTTGTGGTCCAGTGCCGCGATGGCTCTCATTTAATCCCGCATCATAAAAACTGAAATCGCATATAAGGCTCAACTGTCGAACAGGTCGCTTTATTATTTATTAAAAAAAACTGTTGTCCCCCACTAGGAATTAGGTGATCCCGTATTGTGAGTACATTCACAAACATTTAAACTCAGAGACAAAACCCCAGACTTAAAACAACTATTTGTAGGCCATACAAATATTTGTTCCGTGTGGGAATATACGCTCCGCATCGGCTTTATTCCGATTACCAAAAGCATAGATATCCGCTTTTGGTAATCCATTGGCCATTTGGGCCTAATTGTGTGCCCACGTGCCACGCCCCCATGGCATATCCCTCGATATCCGTGACCAAAACGTAAAAACGGGACCCTTTAACTAAGACCCCATTGTCCGTCTATCTGTCACCAGGCTGTATATCATAAACCGTGATAGCTAGGCAATTGAAATCACAAATGAGGTTTTTATAAGCCAAACAAAAAATTTACTAAAAATTATCGTATGGATATGATACAGAACTCTTCACGCGTGAGTCCGAATCGAATTTGGCCGGGTGTTTTTTTTATATTAATTTTTTTAACATAGTAGTTGAAACGTTACTAATGAAATAAAAGACTTGCTATTTCCACAAGAACACGGCATCCTGCTAAGCAAACTTCCCAAACACCACCATAACTCCTCAGCACTAAATGATAATGTCTCCAACAGTAAGTCAGTTCCAATCAACAATGATAAGCCTCATGATTAGCGGCTCAGAATGCGCGCCACGTGTTGATAATCAAGAAAGTTGGCCGACGACGTCAGAGGACGTGACGCCCATTCTGCCAATATGGCACGTGACAGATGGCATAGAGTAAAGAGGTGTGGTTGTAGACGTGACAGGGAAGTGTTTAATGCCTACAGACACATTTTTGTAACGTTGAAGTTTGAATTACGTTTGAATAGGCATAATATATTTTTTTAACAATTTATGAAACCAGAAATCAGAAACGTTTATTTCAAATAGACACGTTACAGGCACTTTTGAATTGTCAAAATGTCGGTCAGTCAAGAAACTAAATTGCACGTTCCAAAGAGTAGGTCTCTCTAAAGAAGAATGTGCAAGAAACTCCATGGACACTCTTTTAAATCGTATTGAGTTACATGAATCTTCGTTATATATTTCTTTGATTTTATTTATATGATGAAGGTGACAGCGACAAAATTTGGGGTACTGCCGTCATTGGTAAAGGTTTCCTGGTAGAGGATTTATGTCGTAAAATTAAAATAACGATTCATTTTACAATCACTTTTATTTCACAGCACATTTAATTATATGATTACAGAAATCTGTATAATTCACTTAAATAGGTATCGTAATCTCTCGGATTAACATACACCTATTTGAAACTCACTTTTCATTCATCTAGTGAATGAAAAGTGAGCACCAGTGATTTTGTTAGGAGTATGGTTAGGAGCATCCATAAACATCTCCCCTTCAAACCCTCACGCGCGCTCTTGCGTCTACAGCATCACAGCATTTCACCCCACTCTGGTATTAGGGAATCAATTAAGTGTCTTATTATCGCTAAATTGTCATAACCGCCAACATACACACACATACATTGGAAACAGAAAAATAGAGAGAAATCACTACCTGCGAAGGAAGAGTTGGGAAAATGGAAAAAAAGAAACGGAAAGATACTGTATGTAAGAGAAATAGGAAAAATAAGTACAAATACTAAACTTTTAAAGAAAGAAAATCTTTTTTGTATCTATCAGAAAACACAGACTCCATCAGGAAACTATACTCCTTAACTGTGTGCAGAATCAATTTGTTCCCAAAACATTTTGTGTGTGACGGTTAGGTAGGATGGTATTTTGATATAGGTAAGTTACTATGAAACAACAGTTAAAACAACCAGTAAGTACTTATAAAGCTTAAATGTAAACTTACAAAGTTACAGCATTTATTTCAATTTACCTAAGGAAACATATTTTTTCGGACATTTTCGTAGAAAGTAAATCATTCAGACCCTTGTGCTTCTGTTAACTACCGTATGCGCCTGTCGCGTTTGTTTGATCCAGCTAACATTTCTGTTTACCGGCTTTCTTTTTTTTTTAATCATCATTTCAGCCAACATTCAACAACATTCAACATTCTTGGACATAGGCCTCCCCTGAGCGTCACCACAACGACTGGACCGGTGCGTCTCGCATCCATTGGACTTCCGCGACACTGACCAGGTCATCGGTCCACCTTGTGGGACCAACGCTGCGTCTTCCGGTACGCGGTCGACACTCCAGAACGTTTCATCCCCGTCAATCCTGCGTGCAATGTGCCCTGCCCGAAGCTACAAGTTGGCCACGTCTCCAATTCCTTTGTTCGTTATCTCTTACACACGTCACAAGGTTAGAACAATGGAATCGGAGGCGTGGCCAACTACAGGCGTTCAACGCAAGAGAATCGAAACAAAACACTCGTAATTTGGCTGACCTTTTCTAATAATTTATTTGAGCCACTATTTTTGTGTACAAGTTGGCTTACTCAGATAACAATTTGTCATGTCTCCACGACGAGCTCATAGTCTATGTCACCACCGAATTACTCAAAGGTCTGCGTTGCATTATAACTTAGAAGTTTCCGCGTGCGTACGTAAACCGGGATTTATTCATGTAATCTTCCTCGCTCGTTCTGACATCAGAAGTATGGATGAGCAGCCGATCTGCCGATATTGCCTGCTTAATACTGTCGATGTATGATCATTTATCTGAAGGAAATTTAAGACCAGTGCATAATGGTTAGATTTATCAAGATCCATAATTTGTCTGTTCTATTTTATGTTCCAATAGTTTGTCTGTTCTGTTTTATGTTCCAATTGTGGATATTTTACTTGACTCCATGGAGTTTCTTGCACGTTCTTCTCCATAGAGATACACTTTGAAACATGATATTTAGTTTCACTTTTTTTTGGACTGACCGACATTTGACTATTCAAAATTGCCTTTTTTTATAAACAGCGAGCTACCCATTGCTCACTGTCCGCAAGCCCGCGCCTACGGTGGCCGGAAATCGGGATCAGAATCCCGGCGGCGGCGGCGGCGATAACGCCGTTGCCCGATACGTTCGGCCTCCTCCTTTGCGAGCATTACTGCTTCGCAGAAGTCGGCGACCGCCTGCCACTCCTCCTCGCATTCAAAAGTGCCTGGAAATGGTCTATTTGAAATAAATGCTTTTGATGTATGATTTGATTTTTGCCACGGCATTCATTAATAACGGCTGTTTCAATGCTGATGATATAATTGGCTCAGCGGTTGTGCCATTAGCTTTTGCACATACATATCTACATGTTTGTGCACCTATAAGGTTACGGTACAAAAGTCATTCCTAGTGTAAGACAACGTATCTTAAAATAACAAAATCAATAGCATAGTATTATCAATGCTGAGCCAAACTTTCTTCGTCGACACTTCTAAAGTATTATCAGTCTATGAAATCCGTTTGTGAAACTATAACCCATAAAAAAATTTCTACTGAACCCGCCACCACAGAGTACATTACCCGATACCATTTCACGGCTTGTATCATAGGTTTAAACGAAATTACATACTTCTATCAGCATTAATGATTGTAGAAGAATTAAAATGTAAGGGATTGACCACATGACATTTTGGTGGCATATGGTATTCTAATACATTTAGAATTGTTTGATGATCGCTTTTGTTGACAAAATCTCTAAAACCTCTTGTAAAGTTTTTGAGTGTATCGGTGAAAATAGAAAAAGCTTATAATACCAATCCAGTTCTATTACGAATGTTCTTTTTGACATAATCCAATTTGCATTTGCGGTCAGTGGGTAGCCTTTGTGGCGGATTTTTAGGAGTTGGAGTATATCCTTAGGGGCGCTATGAGAAGCAAAGAAAACGAAAAAAAAATTTTTTTGGTTAAAAAAATTTTTGGGGAAAAAATTTTTTTACCAATTTTTTTTTTTTTTTGTTTTCTGCTCGGCTCATGGTGCCTATAAGCGTATGGAACCAATTTAAAAAAAAAAAAATTCGAAAAATTTTCCAAGTCCCGCGCCATAGCGCCCCTAAGGCTACACTCCAACCGCATTTGCAGGTCGAGACACCTTGCTGTATTCCTCTTTAATAGCGTAGGCAGTATTAAAATTCACAGCACATAAGACTTCTCAATTTGCCGCTCAGACGGCCGGGAAAACAACCGGAACTGGGAGGCCAACCCTGTCGCATACTGCAACACCTATGGACCTAAACAGCAGTGTGGAGGCAGACAGAAGGAAATGATATTACCTACAACATGCAGGAGACGGTACAAACTCGACGGTAGTCTACACACGTTTGGAAAATAAAGGAAAAAGTCGCCCCCTCTTGGCATGTATGAGTTGGGTGTTGAACTATAGTAATACCTACTGATTTGAATATCGACTGTAAACTGGCAACCGGTGCTATCTCATTTATTTATTTAACAATTTATGTACACAGAATAACAAAAGAAAAAATTAAGGATACAGAAAAATAGTATAAAGGTAAAGAATTAAGTTGATTCTGGCACAAATTTTAAATGTGTCTACGATGGGATTGCAACCCTCCGGATTATAAATCTCCTCCGGAAATAGTACAAAAAAGTAAAATCTTCAAAAAAACTTAATATTATCGGCTAAAAATTCACAGTCAATATGTTATTCAGTATGTGTCTCTTTGGTTTCTCTTTGAAGATATGTGCAACAGACAGATGATTTCTTCGTTTTCTTCATAAAACCCCAAGCGAACGCCGGCGTTCGCGCATCTATTGTCTTCCTATTATGTCTCTAGTTGACGGTATTTGAAAGTCAATAAGTGACCAGCTATGCTATAGAAAACTACACACAGGCAAAATCGTATTTCACTCATCTTCCGGCCTCTGTACCAGGTACGTTAAGAAAATCCGCAACGGATGTCGAAAATAAAAAATATCTGTAATGTCAACGGAGCCGATATAAAAGTTTTGGATACTTTCGGATATAAATGCAAACTTCTAAACGACAGGCTTTTTATTTGTTTTGCCCAGCCAAACAAATAATAATCTAGGCTAGAAATCAGAGTTAGATCTTGCTATTTGTATTTACTTTTATAGATTTTAGAATTCCATACCCACAAACGATTTTTTTCCGAAACTTGTGGATAATCCGAAATAGTTTCATATACGTAACACTGTAACCAAGACCAGTATGTTATTGTGTTTAGAATAGTGAACTGTAAGAATTAAGCTGGTTGTAAATAGGAAATACTCGTATTATCGTTCTGTATTGAACTCGCTTTGAGCTCACCCAATCTTAGAACAAATACTTCTCAAAAGTACTTCTGAGAAAACAACGCTGTTTAAGCTAACCACTAGTTACACAATATAGCTACGCACGATTTGCCTTACATTTTATAGTTTTTAAGGGGCAAATAAAAACTGCAGCATGTCTCGCATCGAGTTGTAACAACTAAACTTTGTAGCTGTGGCGATTAGCACGTCATTAGTCAATTGCTTCGTGAACTAGGTCGTTGGGTAAAAAGTCGTCAGATGACATCCCCCACCCTTGGGCGTAGCAGGAGATAGTGTCAGGCTTATACTGACTAAAAAACACACCCTGTTCCTTCGTTGTCTTTCACACCAGGGCCGAGCCTTCCTTTCAAAAGTAAACAATTGGCAAGTAGGCTTCGACCCTGCTTAGCCCTTACGATCGCTGACAACTCCTTTTTGCCCGCGGGAACAGCATGCGCAGTCGAGTACTTGAGCTCGGTCCAGACAGTTACCGGAGGGTCGGACAGCGAGTTATCCCTTGCTCGCCGCGCCTACGGTGGCCAGAAATCGGGATCGGAATCCCAGCGACGGTAACTGACGCGTGAGCGCCGTTGCCTGATGCGGTCGGCCTACGCCTTTGCTAGCATTACTGCTTCGCAGAAGGAGGCGACCGCCAGCCACTCCTTCTCGCTCCGGACGACCAATCATGAGTTAGATACAGAACAATTATTTCTACATCCGTTTCCGTTTTGACATCCATAACATCCCTGCCCTATACCATGTGATTTGGGGTCGATACAACGTTTTTCTTAATGCCGTTTCTTTAATATAATTCAGGACCATCTTTTCCTTGACCTTTGTTTCCGTCTCCTACATCAACATTTATATTCATTACTCTTTACATTTTTAATTTGTTCAGTTATTTATCTAAATCCTAAAACAACTTCCAGTAACTTTTTTGTTATAACTAGTACGTATCCTAAAATAACAGTTACACACGAATAAGAATCGTATTTTATGAATAGTTTGAAAAAGTTTTATATGTACTTGACTAAATAATCGAATCACTTTTTAAAAGATATAGGTACTACTAGAAATATGTTGTAAATTACAGAATTAATCTTTTTTTTTAATTCAGACAATCTACTGCTAGCATCTTCACCAGCGTGAAAGTAAAATACATGCCTATGTGTATTTAAGGTAGATTGTCGATTGATTAAGGTGATTGATCAGGATCACAACTCTTTGTAAACACATTATTTTATGTACCTACATTCTATGCAAATAAACGATTATTATTATTTCCTTTATTCGTCAATACTGCATATTATAAATTACATTTTTAAATAATTCAACATAAAATAAATAAAACATTTAAAAATTAAAAAAAAAAATAGTAGCCCACCGGTATCAGGAACAGGGTCCAAGCTACCGGTGGTTAGGGCTCCAAAGAAAGGAACCTCCTAACAATACGAGCCGTTGTATTGTGACTCCCTGAAACAGTAAAAATACTATTGAAAGAATTTTTTTTCACACGCTACATTTACTTGGCTCGGCCCGTAAATATACAAAGTTAAACACCAGACTAAGAACCGAGAAGAAAAAATAGAAAGAAAAATAATATTAATAATAATAATAATTTATAATAATTAATTTTAAATGTATTTTTAAATTGTTTTTTTTTTAAGGAATATTTAAAAATATATTATAACATGTATATAAAATAAGAATAAAGAAATAATAATAGTAATTATCTAATATTAGAGACGAACACAAAATAGGTCCCCGTCAAAACCCATCCTCGACATAACTCACTATACGCTACATTTATCTGTGTTGGCCCGTAAACGTAGTTAAATACCAGCTTAAGAGCCGAGAAGAAAAATCAGAAAGAAAAATAATAGTATAAATAAATAATCGTCGAGGATCGAACACAGATTACGTCAATGATAGTACAGTTGTCTACGACGTCGCGTACAGCTACACTTTCCGCGCCCCGGTCCGGTCTCAATAATGGCGCGAACATTGTCGCAACTGACTCTAAAGATACAGACACAGGCTGTATTGTAAGGGATGGTTGTACACTGAGAGAAAAACTATCATTTCTTTGCTTTAATTGAGATGTTTTTATCTGAGATGTTTGTCAAATAAGATGTGTACGGGATGAAACTGAAAGGATTCTATCAGAAGATGAAAAAATCAGAAAGACATGGAAAGACTATTTTGGAAGATTGATGAATGAGGAAAACAACTGGATTGGGATTTTAGAGAATAAACCAGTGTATAATCTTCGAACATCCAACACAGATTAGCCGTTCCGGTGTCTTTATGTCGACACAGCGACCGGCCCACGCTGAAAACCAGCGCTGTGAGCTCAACACATTATGCGTGAGGCTGCAGCTTTATGCTGAGCGTTCGACCGTTTTGAGCGGAGGAGACGCATATCTTCTCTATTCAATTGCTGTGATGTTATGTTCTGTTACCTAGTTTTAAGATTGCGTATTTAACGCGTAAATAAACTGTTTTTCTTTCTTTCTTTCTTTCTAGATTACGTCAATGATAGCACAGTTGTCTATGATGTCGCGTAAAGCTACACTTTCCGCGCCCCGGTCCGGTCTTAATAATGACGCGAACATTGTCGCAACTGACTCTAAAGATACAGACACAGGCTGTATTGTAAAGGGTGGTTGTACACTGAGAGAAAAACTAATAATTCGTACAGAAATAGTACATTTTAATAAAAGTGAAGAAAGTTTGCCATTTGCGACCGAGGCAGAATTTGCCTGAGCCGCAGTAGGTAATATCAGTGCAGATACACCAGTTGTGAGATAGGACAGTTAGCGGGGAGGGCGACGAGTTCAGGCACACAAGTTTTGTAAAAACTAAAACTCAAACTGATGACAGCACTTTTGAATTATCAAAATGAAGTTGACTGCACCTTCCAAAGCGTAGATCTGTACGGAGCAGAACGTGCAAAAAACTCTGTGAATACTTCTCAAACTGAAAATAAAAAGACACAAGGTACAATTTTTGTGATCCTCTAAATTATCATTTAAATCACGAACAAAACAACACACCTGTGATAGATTACCTTACTAGTGGTCCTATTGTAAATGTAATAACTAAAAAATAATATCAAACAATTCTGCTCCAAGTGAACCGCCATCCTTATTCCTCGGCAAAGAAATCACTACATTTGTAGAAAGCTAGACAATAAGTGGGGAGTAGAAAAAGATGGCTCCGATAAACAGGTACTGGCCACTGGAAATACACTCCGAGGCGGAAACTATTGGTTTTTAAGTGTCCAATGTTTTTACTGAGAGGAAATATTTTTTTAATCTTCTTCTCTCAAACGAGACAATAGGGTCTGGTATTAAGAGTTTTTGAGCAGAACTGGATTTGTTGAGGACTTTTTCTGAAAACTTTATGTTGTCTATGAATCGGTTTATTTGTTTGTGGCTTCACCGGGGTTGTGTGTATGAGGGGAGGAAATTTGATGGTAGAATTTTAGAATTAAAATCTAGATGGAAATACAGCAAGAGGCAGATTTTTTTGGAATGCTTTAAACAACTTTTATGTCGCATCAAATGAAAAAAATGTTGTGTTTAGAAAAACTGGTGAAGATGTTTTATTTTCATCAGTTTTTCAGGACAATAGAAAAGAAGCAATGTTCAGTCAAATGGAAGCAAGGTTCCAATAGGTTGTCTTTGTTAGAGAAAAACTGGAAGGAAACTGCACGCTTACTTTAAAATAAATAATTTCTACAATATTAATAGATATTACAGAAGGATTTGAGAGACAAATATAAGTTTATGCGTTTTTAGGAAGCCGTAATCAGAAAAACTGTTTTAAATTCTCAAATTTGTATTTCGACACCATCTATAAGTAAACGTTCATCTAAACCAAATACAGGTTTAAAAGCAACAGAATATAAGTTACCAAGAACAGAACAGCTCAAAGGGTTTCATAATACCCATGCCCCGTGGTGGTAGGGAACAAAAAAATTTATTTCAGCTAATAAAAAAGTTTCAAGAATGTTTTTTCATTGGACGTTAAAAGAGGTCGGCACGAAGCGACGCTAGACACCACTTAACTCAGCCAACCCTTTGAGAGACAAGTTTTAGACGAATTTGAGAATTTTCAGAATGACTAGGATATATTGTGGACAACAGCTATTTCAGTAGAGTCAATTGAGATATTGAAGGAAATCGTTTGTCTCGGTATAGTCATGTGAAGAGTAGGGATGAAACGCATGTTACTAAAAGTGTTATGAGTATACATGTAGATGGATGAAGAGGGAGAGGGAAGCCAAAGAAAAGATGGATAGATTGTGTCAGGAGTGATATGAAAGAAAAGGGAGTTAGTAATAGTGTGACGAGTGACAGAACAGAATGGAAGAAAAAAACGTGTTACGCTGACCACATGTAATATGGGATAAGGGCAGGAATTAGAAAAAGAATTGTGTTATTGAAGAAAGAGTAGATAGTTTGTCATGTTTTTAATGGTGTTCTGACATGTCCACTCTGGGCTTGCAGTTTCGGTTTTGTGGAATACCCAGCCGGAGTCTGTATTACCTGAAAGCTACTACGTAGGGGTCTTTATGTCAAGAGTGAATCGGTTACTTCTAGGCAAATGTATTCCATCCGACGATGGGGCAAGTTTGTCCAAAAGTAGAATAGAACAGAATAAACTTTATTGTACACCAAAAAGTAACACAGCTTATACAAAAACCCGATAACCGAAGTAACCCGATAAGAAGCTATAATGAGGTCGACACTCCATCATCGCTTACCATCAGGTGAGATAGTGCCCAAACGCGATCCTATCAATAATTAAAAAAAAAGAAAATGTCACAGGTCGGATAAGCAAGTCACATAACAGTCACATTCTCTCTCCGTCCACACAGAGGCACCTAAGCGGCAAACTTATAGGTAGCCATACACGCTAGAGTATCCATACCTAGCAGCTTTGCCGGTGCAGTTATACCTGTCAGGTAAGTTTGTATGGAAACCTGCCCAGTTGTGCAACATACACGCTCCGGCTTACCTGTACTACTCAACTGTACAGGCAAGCCTATCAGCTAGCGTGTAGCTCGCTGTCCGGCCGTCTGGTAACTGTCTGGACCAAGCCCAAGTTGTCAACGGCGCGCACTGTTCTCGCGCGCCTCAGGAAGTTGTCAGCAACGGCAGTGACCCAGCCGGGTCGAAGCCTACTGGGGCCAGCGTTATCCGAAAGGGCGCTAAAGCCCCAGTATGAAGGCTATTAGTCAGTAAGAGTCTGACACTATCTCCCGCTCCGCTCAAGAGCGGGGGTTGTCATTGGATGATTTTTTCCCACCATAAAAAAGGTATACCCAAGCGTGTAAGGCGGGCTTTAAAAGTTTGATAGACCAATACTTTAAGAGCCTTCCTATAAATTAATGACATCTATTACACTTCTCCCTTAATTTATTATTGTTGTTGTGGCCATGTCTTAAAATACTTTTAAAGTCTTTAAAACTTTCTAGAGACCCGAATTACATGTTTTTTCGAAAAATAACGAATTTACTCTCGAGTTTTATTTTGGGAAGGGATCTGAATTGGTTTATGTAAAAGTTGAGTAAAAGTTTGAGGGTTTCACTGTATTTTGGGTTAATGGACCTGTGTATGTAGGTACTTTGTGCCTTGTTTTAGATTGTTCTGGAGGTGGAAGAATGTTCGTATACATTCTTTGATTCGATAAAGAAGCTTTCGATAGAAAATCATCAAAAAACCTTTTTTGCTCTTGTTGGAGCAAGAAGGGGTGTCGATTGCTGACTAAAACCCACTTGTGTTTTTTCAGTTGTTCAAAACTGTGGTAACTTTTTGCCAGGTTGGTTACAGTGGTACCCTCTATGCCGTTCCGTAATTTTTCTAACGATATTTATTTTTTCCATGTTCCACATAACATAGAATAAATAAATGTAGAAAAGTAAGATCAAACAAATGCTGGATGGACTGCTTTTCTTTTTAGTATAGAAAATCATCAGATAACTTTTTCCGGCCTGAGTGGAGTGAGGGGTAATGCCAGAATTTCACTTGACGTTCAACCAACCAACTAACCAACCTACTCACTCATATAATTTCAAATCATCATCATCATCATTTCAGTAGATAGACGTCCACTGTTGCACACATGCCTCCCCTTCACCACATCATCGGTCCACCTTGTAGGAGGCCTTTCAACACTGCGTTTTCCGGTACGCAGTCACCACTTCAGAACCTTCTCTATCTGTTCTGCGAGTAATTTCAAATTCATTTATCAAATAAGCAACCAATTGAATTCTCCTCAAGAAAATCTCATTCACCTATTACCTAAAATCTTTACCTAAGAAAAGCTCACGTGAAAGCTTACCCATTTATCAAATACATCTGACGTTTCCTTTACCACGCTGGTGTAAAATAACAAAGATGGAACGACACGCCACGCCTTTGTGGTGCAAAAACCAGCGCTACATACAGCCATATTAGTTTAACACAGAAATGGCTTGAAACTAAGAGCGCTCGAGATAAGCGATCAAAGCGCTTCTTTGTATGTACAAAGATGGTATAATATTAGTGTAAAATATTGGGTGGTTTGGAATTGAATGCGTGTGGTCTTTTTTGGTGTTTTAAATAATAAATATAATAATAAACGAGTACTTATAGTAATTACTGCTTCTTGTGTACCTTAATCATAATCATTTTAATTGTCAATAATATACAGACATTTTTGAAGTGGGTAATCATCCAATAACTTCTCTCGCCCTGGGTGGAGTCAAAAACCCCGTCAGAATTTTACTGACTAACCTCACATCTGTTTGAATTTGAATTAAGGCATGATGAAATTTTCTTTCTGCCTTAATATCAACTAATTAGCGGCATACAAAGAAACATCAAAAGCATATCTGTAATCCAAGGCAATTAAGATCTCGATTCAGTTTCTCATTCGAACCGGCAGCGGTTTCAATCAGGCCCCGTAATTAGCGGCTCCCGTTAATTAGGACTCATTTAGACTGATTGCTTCAAATTGAAGGCGATCTTAGCGACGCATTGAAATTTCACATTAAGATCTATCTTGTGCTTTGATTGATTATGGTAATATGTACGGCTTTTAATTTTAAGTGTTAGTGTAAGGTTGATTGGAGATTATGTTTAATTGGTGTGATTAATAAATAAGGAAAAATGAGACCAACATTTTGCCGGGCCTTGGTACTGGCCACGGTCCCGAACGAGGAGGAGTGGAAGGCAGTCGCCTTCTTCTGTGAAGCAGTAATGCTAGCAAAGGAGGCGGCCGACCGCATCAGGCAACGGCGCTCACGCCCAAGCCGCCGCCAAGATTCCAATCCCGATTTCCGGCGAGCAATGGATAGGTCGCTGTCCGACTGTTCGGTCACTGTCCGGACCGAGCCCAAGTCGTCGATGACGCGCACAGTTCCCGCGCCCCTCAAGGAGTTGTCAGCAACAGCAGGGGCCCAGCTGCTGCTGCTGCGGCTAGGGTTTAGCTCTGAATGGAAAGCACGGCCCCGGTATGAAAGGCAAGAAGGAACAGGGTGGGTTTTGTATTGTCAATAAGAATCTGACTGGGCGAGGGATGTCATTTGGATGTTTTTTACAATCCAAAAAAAAAAGACCAACGTTTTCGTCTGACTAAATTTCGTATACCCGTGTGTACAGTACGAAAATCAAGCGTTTTTCAAGGTCATTCAAGTTGTACAACCGTACGTAAAATCGGTGCTAGAGGGGTTAAGTATCTATTATCTATGAAATTGACACACATACACAGTGGACATTTTATTATAAATCCAGCAGTATTACAGAAAATACAAAACCCAAAGAAATCAATAAAAGCTTATGTGTACTTGTTTGCTCATTGTGTGTTTAATAAACATAAATTTTCTTTCTTTCTTTCAATAAATAATTCGAAAAAAAAAGAAGTAATTTCTAGTCGATCTGAAGATATCACAGTTCAAAGTAACCCGTTCTAAAAGACGATAATTTCGTAGGGGCCTAATATATAACATACTAGCTTTTGCCGGCTGATTCGCTCCCGCTCTACCCTAAAAAAATCCTACCTACCCTAACTTACTCTACCCTACTCTACCCTACACTTACCTACACTACATTACCCTACTCTACCCTACTCAACCCTACACTACCATAATTTTCATTTTTTTTTTCAAAAGAACCTCCTCACAATAACAAACACAACAAAAAAAGAATTAGCGGAATTGGTTCAGCTGTTCTCGAGATTTGCGCTTAGCAACACATTTAGCTATTCATTTTTATATTATAAATATAGGTACTGTATAGAATTCACAACTTTATATAAACGTTACAATAGTATTAAAGCAAAAAATTTGCAACACAATCACCACGAAATCATTTTATATTCTATCGTACCTCTCGCCAATGTTATCTTAATCCAGGATATTATTACTGGTTCCCAGCAACAGTAACAACTAAGGAACAGCTCGGTTACAATCACGGCGTTTGATCTGACTGAACGAACGTGATGTGAATCTCCTCCCTCAATAATAATATATCGATCCTTTATAATATCAGCGCCGTTAAGCGCCTGATAAAAAGTTAATAGCAAAATTGCACCGAGGAAAATGATTGCTCAGATTTATAGGGTTCCGTACCTCAAAAGGAAAAAACGGAACTCTAATGGGTTCACTTTCTTGTCTGTCTGTCTGTTAAGACCCTTTATCTCAGGAACGTGTGGAGATATCGAGTTGAAATAAAAATCATATACTCAGGTCTGTGTGTGTCTGTCCATCGAAGCTGTGAAAAAATCAAACTTCTGAACTAACGAAAAAAAAAATAGTTTAAAAAAACAGAAAACAACACGCTTTCATAGCATATTAAACTAAAAAGTGTAAAATAATTTTCAATAATGGTAGAAAATAATAATAATGAACGAAAAATATTAATATCATTGTGAAAAAAGCGTGGGGCGCTTTGTGCCATATTTTTCGTAAATCGAGCACCCCACGCTATTTTCAGTTTTTTTAAACTATATTTTTATTTTTCACAAAAAAAAGGGATGATTGTATTGTCATCAGTCTTTGATGGGTGGGCAAAGTTTGAAGAAAATCTGACCGCCCAAAGTAGGTCAAAATCGAGCTCAAAGGCGTTATATTTCGACACTCTGTTGGAAATCGAAATTCATAGGGAAATTTGGCCTAAGGCAAGGTCTTCTAGCACAAGTATAGGATAAAATCTGAAAACTGGTAGTTACGTCACAAAAAATTTCTTTTTTTTTGCGTTTCGGAAAAATCTTCGAGACTCCAATCGGTAATTGAACTGTTTTCATAAAAATGTTTGTACAGAACCCTCAGTGTGCGAGTCCGGCACGCACTCGCCCAGTTTTTTTATTTTTTAATTGAAAGTAATATTATATTGAAGAACAGAATAAAGCTCAGTAATTTTCTTTTCAATTTTCAATTCTACCGATATATCTAAAAAAAGCATGTGCCAGACATCAAAGTGATATTAATTCTAAATGAATAAACCATTTGAAGCCACATATAAGTCTTTGAAGTAATAAGTGGTAGCTGAAAAATAATTTTCTTCATTTCACACACACACAAAACGTTGAAGGAAAACATCGTGAGGAAACTGGCATGTCTTAGAACCAAAAATTCGAAGACATGTGACATTCACCAACCCGTATTGGGCCCGCGTGGTGGATTACAGCCCATTCCTTCTCCTAGAGACGAAGCCGTAGTCCCAGCAACGGGAACATTAAAAAGGCTGATTATGCTATGCTATGGGGAACGGGATAAAGCTCAGTTTATTATTTATTGTATTATCTTCATTGCCACTTAAGTTTGGCGATTCTTCGTGCTATGTCGGCAACCTTGGTTCTCCTGCAGGGCATGGGCAGGGCACATTGCTCGTAGAACCGATGGCTGTTGGAGCCGAAAAGTTCTGGAGTTGCAACCGCGCACTGGAAAACGCAGCTTTGGAAGACCTCCTACAAGAGGGTCCGATGACTTGGTGAAGGTTGCGAGAATCCTTGGATGCGGGATGCACAGGATCGTGCATTGTGGCGACGCTTGGGGGAGGCCTATGTCCAACAGTGGACGTCTGTCGGCTAAGATGATGATGATGATGATGATTATCTACATGATACAAAAGATACAAGGGCGGGCTTAATGCTTCAGGCATTCTCTTCCAGTCAACATAGGGTAGTGCAGAGACAAAATGGCAGGTGCATAAAAAAAATATTACTTGAAAAAAAAAATTTAAAAAAAATCATTTTCTTTTCGATTTTCAATATCTAATATGCCGTACTTCAAAGTAATATTAATTCTAAATGAATAAACCATTTGAAGCCACATGTGAATCCCTGAAGTAATAAGTGGTAGCTGCTCGTTTACAATCAGAGCGTTTGATCTCAGTTCAGAACGTGAGCCGAATGCCCATTCTTCATATTGATCCTTTATCATTTTTAAGGAGCGTCCGCTGAAAACTTTCAGGGTGAATTTATTGCTGGAAGGCTGATGGAAAAGTAGGTATTTTAAAACTAAACTAGAAGTAAACTGGTAGTATTGGTAGTAAAACCAATTTCCACATAAATACATCATCATCATCATCATTTCAGCCGAAAGACATCCACTATTGGACATAGGCCTCCCCCAAGCGTCGCCACAACGACCGGTCCTGTGCGTCTTGTATCCACCGCATTACCGCGACTCTCACCAGGTCGTCGGTCCAGCTTGTGGGAGGCCTTCTAACGCTGCGTTTTCCAGTGCGCGGTCACCTCACGTTTAGACCTGAGCGACCATCCGTTACGAACGTAAATACATTGTATACGTAGCTGTTTTCCTGAAAGGAAACCTCGAGGTCTTGGAACGCAAGGCTAGGAAGGATCTTAAGAGTTTGCGTTTACAGAATCTGACATTTTAAGAATCTAGCGTTTATAGAATCTGGCATTTTTAGAATCTAGCATTCCTTGAATCTGGCAATTTAAACTAGTCTATTTTTTTTTTGTTTTGTGTTTTTTTCAACTCACTCAATAAAATACATTGCTAAAAATCCTCGTATTTAGTTTCAAAACTTCAAACCAACGCATTCCATTTTCAAAAACGAAAAAAAAGTAACATTCTAAAAGCAAATATAGCTAAAAACGTTCGAGTTTCAAACGGAGGACGGAAGTGAGGAGTGGCGGTGTTTCCGTTGTGTGACGTCACCGGCCAGATGTGGCGGCCGCTTCCGGCCGGTCATGGCCGGGCCGCCATATTTGATGCAGTATGTGACCATTGATATATTTAATTGTATATTTTATATCTTTTTTATCTGTTATGTAACGGGATTATATCGGAGTGATTTGTTTTGCTGCCTAAGTTGAGGGTTTGGTGAAGTCTTTGAAAATTTACATTTTTATATCCTACACTAGTCGTACGTGGCCCGCGTGAAAGTTGAAAATTACAACACAGGTACATAATCCCGGGATATAATGACTTAACCTACCCGTATACAAAGTTTAATCGAAACCCGTTCAGCCGTTCGAGCCTAAAGAAGTAACAAACTTACACAACACACACAAACTTTTGTCTTTTTAATATTAGTGTGGTTACGTGTCTCTTGTGTAGAAACTTAAACAATCTGTTCAGCCTTCTTCTACTACACTGGGATGGTCCTTCAGTATTAAGGTAGCTATTCACGTTAGGATGTACCTGACAAGTTTGCCTGCATAGTTATACCTGTCAGGTAAGCTTATATGGAAACCTGCACGGTTGTGCAACATGCATACATACAACATACCTGTAAAACTCAACTGTATAGGAAAACCTGCAAGATATACCCTAGCGTGAAAGTACATACACGCTAGGTACCTTTACGGATGCTGCTGAACTGGTAGACATTTGTTTTTTCCAAGCAAGAGCACACCTATCTAATTTTCATAGCCCAGTATCTGGGTAACACGGTAGACCTAAACAAGACGTGTTTCTATGGTTTTCGGGATTCCAATTCCTATATCTAACGACGCAATTACCAAAACTACCCTTAACTTACTTACTTATGGCCTACTTATGGCCATTACCACTCAATCCTAGGTAAAAAATCCTAGCTAATTTTATGGGTTAAATCGGTAACTTTGGTTCTCCTAGGAATATACACTCACAGATATCTTTTATCCACACTCACATAATTTTACCGAACAGCAAAACAACAACAGCAGTTTCCTCATTAATTTCCATGAAAATGTAAAACCTCGTTCCCCCAAAAATGAACTTTAAATATTATAATTACCAAACATTCGCGAGCACGAATAACTTTTCTAGTAAAATTAATGCGACTATAAACTTTATTGTCAACAGCATAATCATTTCTGACTTGTAAATGAGTCCATTTATCTGATTAATCTGGCCGTTATGATCTCGATTTGTTTATGTAAATGTTAATCGAAATATTCTGCACTCATTTACAAAGACTTTTATCTTTGAACAGATGGGTTTAGATTATCGGTTCGAGATTGCAGAAGGTTGAATCGGCGAATAAAGAAAGAAAGAAAGAAAAGGTTTATTTGGTACAAGTATAGGTACACAATGAGATAACAATTATAGAAACTTAACTACTTAGACAGTTGTAGGTCGCGGGTTCGAACCCAGCCAGACGGTGAAGTCTCAAAACGGTGAAGGAAAACATCGTGAGGAAACCGGCATGTCCTAGAACAAAAAAAAATTAGAAGACATGTGACATTCACCAACACGCACTGGGCCCGCGTGGTGGATTACGGTCCCTTCCCTCTCCTAGAAAGGACGCTTGAGTCCCAACAATGGGTAACATTAAAAAGGCTGGTGATGATAGTGATGATAATGATAACTACTTAATCTTAAAATACATCAACATTGTGTGTCTTATAAGAAGAAAAAGAATAGAGAAGAAACTTTGAAGAGTAGACGTTCTACGCTTTGGAACGTACAACTTAGCTTCACTTGTTTGACTGACCGACATTTTGACAATTCAAAAGTGCATGTTTGGTTAATTGGTCTATTTGAAAAAAACGTTTCTGATTTCTGGAGAATAAAATAAAAAATAAGAATCTTTTACAGTGTTTTCTAAATTATCTATCGGCGTTAGTTCATCATCTCCCAAATTTTGGACCAATTAGCTTTTTTTTACTAGTGAAATCATTCAATGCTTCATCCCACTCTTGGGCGGAGCATGAGGCCGTCAGACTTTTACTGACTAAACCACACTATCGTTCTTTCTTTACCTTCCAACTTGGGCTTGGGGTCTGCAGCCAGTCTAATCGAATGCGGCTGTATATGTCTCTTAAATAGAACAACTGCCCCCGCAGTATCACCTGCATCTTCAGTTACTGCTCCGCTACCGTGGGTTGTAGCGTGATGTTGTAGTTATAGCTTATAACCTTCCTCGATAATTGGGCTATCTGACACTATTTTTTATTCAGTTTCACTCAGTAGTTCCTAAGATTAACAAGTTCAATAAATCTCTTCAGCTTTAAAATATTAAGTATGGATAAAAATCTATATTATAATTTGATCAGCCTTTCAGATACCCGATGTTAGGATAAAGATACTACCCGTTATTATACTGAGTCCTATGCACCAAAAGTATAACAAGCAGAGTTCGGAATTAGGTAGAGTAATTCATGTACACACACTGATTTCATACAGCGAAAGAATAAAGTGGACTTGCCTCAAATTGCGAGATTAATTTTAAAGAGCAGATTTTTTTATGTCACTAACAAAAATATTGCAGAAAAAATGTTTTCCTGGATTAATGACGAAAAGGAAGTGTAGCATTGAATTATATATATCAATGAAGTGTAGGTATAAATTTGTTAACCTTACCTCAGTTGATGTAGAGAGATGTTTTTCATTGAAAAATACTAATAAAAATCGCATGTTTATTATTTTTACTTTATTGGCCTTTATTTATGTCTGAGGTTTTTATTATTATTTATCTGTAATATTGTTGGCCACGTGGGATTTTTCATTAGAAATCCCGGGAAGACCCATATTAATATCAACGTTTCGATGCAAGTACTCGAATAACTACCTAATTCCGACAACTGATAATAAGTTTGCAAAACGTTTAAAAAAATTAAACAAGGACCGGACATTCTGTTAAAAGTAATATCTTCTCTTTTTTGGCAGATGCACTGAAATACTGATGCTCTATATTTTTCTTTATAACTGTCTACACCAAAAGAAAAGTTGAAATCGACATGCCAGAGTGGAACCAATTTAATGCCGGAAAGTAAATGATAAGCAGGTAAATAAGGCTTAAAAACACGATTTTCCAGTCAATCCACGTCATAGCGAACTTTATCAGTCCACCTTGGAAGTCCATCACTGATCCAGGATCAGATAAAACCCAGTTATAAATGGCAAGGAAGCGATAATCTCGAAAATTTAAATAATCCCCGAGTTTGCAGAGTTCGAGAACATCACGGAATGTGTAATTTTTTTAAAGGGAGTATCCCTTTTGAATTTTGATTGGGGGTTACAATATTCTTTTCCTTATCCTGATAAATTGAAGGTTTTTTTAAATCTGTTTAAGGTGAGGTGCTCTAGGATAACCTGCGAAATTTTTGAAACGTTTTCTTTTTTGCAATTTCCAGTTCAGTATTGATCGTCAGGTAAAAAAATAAATAAAAATATATGCGGCAATGATGATGTATATATACTTACACAAATATACTGATTAATATCATTAACTTAAGGGCCAAGCGCCCGAAAAGTGCCATAAAACAGTGATTTTCTGAGGCCTACTCCTCCGTAACGGCTAGGTCAATTGGTTTGAAAAAAAATATATGTTTATTATAGATTCATGTACAATAATATCAACATTTGATTTTGTCAAAAAAAAAATTAGCAATTTCGCAACTTTTCGCATCTTTTCCCTACTTCTATATATTTTTCAAAGTGAACATTGCATATGTAAATCAATCAATATCTCGCAGAGAAAATGGATTTAAAGCGCTTTCCGGGCGCAAATAAATGCACAGATTAGCATACTGCCGCCTAGGCGAGTGCGAGAGTTGCGTTCACATAATTTCGGCCAGATGGTTCAAGGGACTATACGCTTTAATTCCCTGCTTAGGTAGGCTACAAACACTACGCGCCATCGACACAAATCTGGACGGGTAGACGATGTGCTACCTTTTTCTCGTCTTCCACAAGTCAGTCAAACAGATAACAATCCTGATATTTAAAAGCATTTAGTTCGATTACGACCTTTCTTAGGACCTACCCGGAAAACGATCTGCACAATACTAAACAAACATAAAACCAAATATTTGCCAAAACCCTACGTCTTCCCCTTGAAAATGAGGGCACAAGTCATTAAAGAGATCCTTTAATAATTCTCAGAACCTTAGTTACTCCTTACTCGGCTTTGCCCGGCGTAACGTGGATTACTCCCAAGTACTGGACATTATAACGCAGAACGGGAATACTAAGGCAGGCTAGATAATAAAAAAACAACATTGGAAGTGTGTTTTTAAATAAATTATTAAGTGTTAGGCTGGAGGTACAGTGAGCTGCTTATTATTTTAAGCCGTTAAGGTGCATTACTTATTGGGACGCTTTTTTTTGATGGGAAAAATCATCTAATGACAACCCCCGCTCTTAGGCGGAGCAGGAGATAGAGTCAGACTCTTACTGACTAAAAAACCCACCCCGTTCCTTCTAGCCTTCATACCGGGCTGCTGGATTTTTGAAGGTATACGGAACAGAGAGTAGAGTCCCGCAAACCTCCCTTGGAAAGGCAGGATCCTCCGACCAGACGGGTGTTATAGTCTGGTGAGCGACTGCCCGATAGATGATTTCGGGCCGTCATATTAGAACCCTGCGGAGAACTTTGATTGCGTGATGCAGGATTAGTTCTTATGTGGCGCGATAGATGTCGCTACAGATTGATCGACACTGCTACCCTGAAATGAAGCTGAAGTGATGACCAGCTATGACCAAGTAGGCATATTGGAGGTCAGGATACTCTTTATAGCCGTGGGTGCTGGCTGTATGGCTCGCTGCTCGAGCTTGAGGAAGTGATGATGACGTTACGAAGTAGTGGCTGCACGAAGGCTGCGCTGACGCTCTTTGTCAAGGATCACCAGTTTGGAGGTAGGTGGAACAGAGAGACCAGTCCCACATATCTCCGTTGAAAAGGGAGGATCCTCCAACCAGACGGGTGTTATGGTCTGGTGGGCGACTGCCCGATAGCTGCGTTCCATCGTCGACCGCATCGTCGCTTTCCATCAGGTGAGATAGCGGTCAAGTGCGAACCTATCAACAATAAAAAAAAAAAAGATGATTTCGGGCCGTCATATATATTCAAACCGTGCGGAGAACTTAGATTGCGCGATGCAGGATTAGTTCTTATGTGACGCCATAGATGTCGCTACAGATTGATCGACACTGTTACCCTAGAACGCAAAGGTTAATGAAGGGACAGGTGGGTTTTAGTCAGTAAAATTCAGAAACTCCCTTTCGCTCCACCTATAGCGGTATAAGGTATTAGATGATTTTCCACCTCAAAAAAAAGGAAAGAGATATAATATTATTATTTATATTTAATGCTATAAAACATGTTTACAGCACCACAAAAGGCTTCGAGTTGAAGAAGTCTTACATAGTTGAATGATTGTTTGACCAGAGTTATATTGATCACTATGCAATTCAAATATCTCCCAGTTTTTATATTTTTTCCGAATGTAAAGAGCGCACGAAGAATGACAACCTAGAGTACAGTAAAATGGGGTGAAAAGAGACTTAGGGGTGAATAGGGACAAAACTTTAAAGGGTATTTTTTCGATATTTGAATATTTTTTACAGCTTTTAACTATATCATTTTTTTAATGAATTGTTATTCTAAAAAATCGATGCTTTGTTAGAGGCCGATATTATAGTATCAAAGTGAAAAATCAAACCAAAGTTTTGTCTCTATTCACCCCTAAGTCTCTATTCACTAGAGTATGAGGCGCCATTAGATGAATATACACCAAAAAAATATAACAGTTTTTTTCTGTTTTGTTTTCTTCCCTATCTATCCAAAGTCTGTCTGTTAGATAATGATATTAATTTTCTAATACCATTCTCAAAAAACACAAACTTTGTTCAGTCCACTTTTATTGCTTTTTCCATGAATTGTGAAGCTTGCACTCAGTACACCAACATCTCACAGCACTCCGCTTCGTTCCATCTCGATATTTTTTATTCACTGAGAACTTCCCTGGTTACCTCAGGCTTATCTTACATACTAGTTTAAAGAAATGATAAAGAAATTACTTTTTTGTGGAACAGCTTAATTAGTTTACTACTCTAATAATAAATTAGTTTAACTTGCTCTGAAATACTCTCTTTTGGAATTTAAAGGTAATGGAGCGACCCAGATCTGTATAATGGTCATATCATATAGTACTGGGATCGGTATATATCCTCACTAACAACAGAGCATAAGCAATATCAGCCTTTTAATGTTCCCGCTACTGGGACTCATACCTCCTCTCTTATAGAAGGGATGGGCCTAATCCACCACGCGGGCCCAGTGCGTGTTGGTGAATGTCACATGTCTTCGAATTTTTGGTTCTAGGACATGCCGGTTTCTTCACGTTTTCCTTCACCGATTTGAGAGCAGTGGTGATGAATTGAATCAGACACAGTAATGCGCTAAGCTGGTTTGAACTCGCGACCTAGAACTCGTAAGTCGTGGTCGTTACCACTCAGCCACCACTCACTGCTCTCAAATGTTTTGTTTGTGTTTTTTTTTTTTGTTTAAAAATTGTTATTACTTGTTTAAAGCAGTCTTCACTTTTTTTTTTACTTTTTTTAATGATAAGCTTGCGTTTAACCACTATCTCACCTGAACGTTAGCGATGATATAGTCAACGATGGAGCATGTTTAATTAGAAATTAACCTATACACTCAGGACTTAAAGACCACCAGGTAGTATCAGGAGCAGAGACCCAGCCGGGTCGAAGCCTACTGGGGCCAGGGTTCTCCGAAAGGGCGCTCGAGCCCCGGTATGAAGGCTAGAAGGAACGGGGTGGGTCTTTTAGTCAGTAAGAGTCTGACACTATCTCCCGCTCCACCCAAGGGCGGGGGATGTCAATGCATGACTTTTCCCACCATAAAAAAGGTAGTATCAGGAAGAACGGACTTCAGCAGGGAACTCTCCTCTTTATTTGAATGAATGTAGGTTCGTATGTAGTGGGGGTATGTTTAACGTTCTGTACAGTTCTTTACATGTCCTAAAATCTATTTATATAAAAGGAGAAACTGACTGACTGATAAAACAACATCATGATCATCATTTCAGCCGATAGACGTCCACTGTTGGACATGGGCCTCCCCCAAGTGTTGCCACAAAGATGATCCCTTGCGTCCCGCATCCACGAATTCGCGCAACCTTCACCAGGTCATTAGTCCATCTTGTACGCAGTCGCCACTCCAGGCCATCTGTTCTGCGAGCAATGTGCCCTGCCCATTGCCACTTGAATTTGGCGATTCTTCGTGCTACGTCGGCAACCTTGGTTCTCCTGCGGATATCTTCATATACAACAACATACAGCCAAAACTACTGTAACTAGGAGAATGAAATTATGCGTAAGGCTTCCTTTTATGAAGTAGGCGAGTACTAATAGAGGACTTTTTAAAATTCACCTCCTAAGGGGATGAAACGCAGCAGGGGCCCAGCCGGGTCGAAGCCTACTGGGGCCAGGGTTATCCGAAAGGGCGCTCGAGCCCCGGTATGAAGGCTTGAAGGAACGGGATGGGTTTTTTAGTCAGTAAGAGTCTGACACTATCTCCCGCTCCGCTCAAGAGCGGGGGTTGTCATAAGATGATTTTTCCCATCGAAAAAAAAAATAAAAAAAATCGTAGGCGTGGGCTTGCGGGCAATGGGTAGCTCGCCGTCCGACCATCCGGTAACCGTCCGGACCGAACATAAGTCATCGACGGCGCGTGGAACCCTACGCGCCGTCGACGACTTACGACGACGACGCGCGCCTCAAGGAGTTGTCAGCGTCCGTAGGGGCCCAACACGGTCAAAGCCTATTTGGGGCCATGTGTGATGCGAAAGATCTCTGGGGCCCCGGAACAATGACAAAGAAGGAACAGGAGCGGGTTTTTATTCAGTAAAAGTCTGATACGCCCTCGCGCTCCGCCCAAGGGCGGGAGATGTCATTTAGATGATTTTCCCACCTAAAAAAAGGGGATGGAACTAATTTATTGGGAAACTTACTTTGTCGCTAGTATATATTCACTGGTCGCGAATGTAAGTCGTTACTATTCATTCTTCTTGACAGTATTTTTCTATGTATGTAATGCGAAATCTGTGCAAATACATAATAATAATTAATTATTTGCATAAATCTTGATAGATACGTCTAAGATTAGGTTGGTGATTATTTGAGCTCAGCATATAATTCTATTGTTTACTCGTGCTAAGTATCATCTGTCTGTATTGACAATATTATACGCAATTGTTTATTTACTGGATAATCTTCTATACTGCGTTTAACTTTTTTTTTTTTGAAGCTTGTATTGCTTCCATACATACACGTACTATGTACCAAACTTCCAAAATGTGATTAAAATTACTTTCATAATAATACTTGTATGCTGGCATAGCGTAACATAAGCATAATCAGACTTTTGACGTTCCCACTGTTGGGACTTAGGCCTGCTCTCTAGGAGAGGGAATGGTCTGATCTACTACGCAGACCTAGTGCGGATTGGTGAATGTCACATTTCTTCGAATTGTTTATTTTAAGATGTGACGATTTCTTGATGAGAGCAGTGGTGATGTAATAAATTATACAAAGTAATGCGCCGGGCTGGTTTGAATTTTTGAATCCACGACCTTACTGCTCATAAGTCATGGCTATTGCCACTATACGACCTCTGCGCATGTATGCTATCATAGAGAATCAATAGTGTAACAAAATGATAAAACATTGTTGGTCCCATGCTCGGTATAACATGGCCTGTATCGAAACAAGTTGTGGTGGCAATTCCCTATGTAGGAATTCCATTCACGCTTTATAGTTTAGGAGCTAGGATCGGGCATAATTCTGCTATGGCTGCAGGAGGCCAAAAGAGTCGCGGTCCTAAAACGCAAAAGGACAACTTTTTTTTTGGTGGGTAAAATCGTCCTATGACAACCCTCGCTCTTGGGCGGAGCGGGAGAGTGTCAGACTCTTACTGACTAAGAATAAGGGTGTTTTTAGGTGGTATATCATATAATGACATCTCCCGCCCTTGGGTGGGGCGGGAGGGCGTGTCAGATTTTTACTGATTTAAACCCACTCCTAGTTACTTCGTTGCCTTGCATTCCAGGGTCGGATTTTTCTTTCAAAAGCGAAGTTTCCACCTTGCTGGGCCCCTACGGTTTGACGTCGCAACTCTTTGAGGCGCACGGGGAACACTACGCGCCGTCGACGACTTGGACTTGGTCCGGACGGTTACCGGATGGGCCCGCGCCTACGGTGGCCGGAAATCGGGATCGGGATGCCGGTGGCTGGGGCATGAGGGCGATCCCTCGCGTTTGATTTTCCATCATTCATCCTTTCTTAAATGACTTTTTCTGTGAATAAGTTGAGTAACTTGAGGCCTGTTAACTCATAGCTACATAAGCATACAGAGCTAGCAAAGCGTACAACGCAATGTGTGAATATGTTGATGATCTAGACCTGTTCTCCACCAGCATCACCAAACTCAAGAAAATTATGTGTGCTGGATTTTCCGCCGCTGACAGTTTCAGCGATCTTCGAGAAATCTAGTGCACATACGTTTAATTTTTCTTGCTATAATTAATTATGTACTTGCTCCGAACGTCTTTACTTTTTTTTTTTTTCTTTTTATCTGTCTACTGTCTCTTGTTCTGCTCTAATATTATCTGTAAAAACTTGTAATTGGCCTTCTTTCATTATTTTTCAACTATCTGTATCTTAGCTGTAAGTTTTCCGAACAAAATAAAATAAAATATAATAAAATAAAATAGCATTGCAGTTTTCGATCTGCCAGTACTGGACAGTTACACCAAAACTAAAGAATATCTAAATTAGCAAACACACAATGATAAAAGAAAATTTCAAGTTTATTTTCTGGCATAGTTAATTACATATTGAAAAAATACACTTAACTATCATTAAACTAATAAAAGTAGATAATCTAATGTATAACCTCATTTTCCACATCATTTTCCGTCATCTTTATCCTGTCCCTAGAATAATATAGAAACCAATTGATATATTTTTTTATTGATTGAAGAATTTCATTTCACTCTGTCACAATTTTCAATAAAAAACGTTTTACAAAAAAAACAACCGTCTTCGCTAAAAAAACACTAAAAGGACCAAAATAACATAATTAATTTAGGAAGTCGGTGTTTCTCGATATTGTTTGTTTATTTAACACCGTCTTCCGAAATTAATGTTATTTTATATAAAACTTACTTTTGCCCGCAGCTTCGCCCGCGTACATAAAATAAAGCCTATGTCACTCTGGAATAAAGCAGCTTTCTATCGGTGAAAAATTTTAGATATCAGTCCACTACTTCCAGAGATAAAAAAAATACCTCCAATATAAACAAAGTAGATAGGTAGTTATATATTTTATAATATAACAAAAATATATTTTGTATAAATGCACCGAATTGATCTTCCTTTTGAATTTTATCTTTTCTCTTTTATCTTCCTATTGAACCTCCTTCTTTTTTGGAAGTCGGTAAAAAATGGTTTTGTTTATAACCAAACATCAATCTCCAAAAATACCCGTACTCTTTCTAAAACAGAACAAAACTCACACTGCCTCCGGGCCTACACATCGCAGCGCACATCGCTCCGGTATTAATATTGCACGAACATTCGCAGGTGGCGCAAGCGGCCAAATTGAAAATTGCTCGCATCGGCGCGGCGGCGTTCGCCACAGTCGCAATTATACACGCTCAATCTGTATCCTTGCTAATGAACGTATTAATTTTGTGTTATGTTTAGATAGAAATCGTCTCTTGATGCCGTAGAATTTTGGGAGAATTGCGCTGCATTTGGCAAACCAAACTTTTAATTCATTAAACCCCAAGCGAACACCGGCATTCGCTCTATCAGTCTTTCTATTGTGTCTAAAGGTTACAGGAACAATTTTCCTGCTGCGGTCTTTCCGTCTGATTATAATTTAGGTGTCTTTAAGGCAAGAGTGAATAGGCTCTTAATAAACTAATGCGCCTCACCATCAACGATTGCATCACTGCTGAGGTGGGATCGCAGTCAAGCACTAGTTTATACTTAAAAAAAAAAGGTTATATGCATCGTCATGGTCCAGAGAGTAACAGAGGCTTTAAACACTGGGTCATCAACTAAAACCGGACACTTGGGGGAGGCCTATGTCCAACAGTGGACGTTTTTCGACTGAAATGATGACGATTAAGTGTACCTTGTCTATATATAGACATCAGTACATATAAATAAAATTAGAGTGTCTGTTTGTCCGGGCTAATCTCTGAAATGGCTAGACCGATTTTGACGGGACTTTTTTTGGCAGGTAGCTGATGTAATAAGGAGTAACATAGGCTACTTTAATTTTACAAAAAAATAAGTTTAAAATCCTGTAGTCCACGCGAACGAAGTCGCGGGCACGGCTAGTATAAAATAAATAAATAACCAAATAAAGACTTAACTAGACTTAAGTCTGGTTAGTCGCATTTCGATAGCACTTATGCTATCGAAATGTTTCTTATTTATCAATATCAAACAAAACATCAAAAGACATTCCAACACAATAGACCTTTCGTGTATTTAGATTCCATTCAAAGAACATAAGGTAAATAAATCGGTGGATGTTAAAGAAAAACCTATTCGTATAATGCACAACATCCATAATTATAACACTTCAGGTTTTCAATTTTTTGTTATTGATAGGCTCGCGTTTGACCACCATCTCACCTGATAGTAAGCGACTATGCGGCCGACGAAAGAGCACGCTTGCCTAGAAGTAACCTATTGATAAGTGATCTTTATTTTGCAAATAGGTTTAAAAAAAAAACCTTTTTACAAAGAAACGAAAAAAAAAATCGGCCTCGCCATACAAATTGTTCAATCAAGTTTATCATTTTGTAGGTATGGTGAGACTGATTTTTTTTTTCGTTTCCTGAAAAAAATTTTTGTGGAAGGTTGTTCAGTTTCGTCTACTGAGCAAGCCCTTAAGTTTGTGGAGGGCTGTCCCTTACACCTTGTATAGAGTGCCTCATGTTGTGCGAAAAAAAAAAATCTTTTTCTCTTGTCCAACCGCTTTTAGGCACGCAGTAGACTGTTTTCCGCACTAGTGCAAGAAAGTGCGCGTACTCTCCCCCACCACAATTTTATTACATACATTTATCGTTTCAACCTGGGCGCTCCGACCTCAACGAGTCTCTGGTCAACCTCCGTTTATTCATTTCTTCGTACCTAAGTGTTTTGAACAAAGTCATTTGATACATGTTCAAAATTGTCACTGCAACCCTCGGCTTGTGCGAATTCTGCCTCGGTCGCAATGACAAACTTTCTGCACTAGTACCAAAATCTACTATTTCTTTCTTTCTCTGTAGTCGGGCAGAGTTGTACCTCGTTTGTACCTCGATGCTAATCCCATATTGTTGCATACAAACTTGCATATAGCAAAATTTTACGGGTATATACAGTGTCTGTCAAAATCCTCGCTATAGCCCATAAGAGCCGGATTAAAATAGTCTGTGTAGCCTTTATTCTACACAAGGACTGGTTTGATTCCAAAAAGGGGTCTAAAAAATCACCCCTATTTCAGCAACAAGGTTTTTTTTTGCGGCGAGTGTAGTGTGCAGTTCAATCTACATTTTATATTTTACTCTGTATAAAACGAGACATTGGATAATATGCACTATCAAAATGCCACAATATGCATGCAAATATGCGGCAAAAGCGTTAAAATAAAATAGTCAGTAATTAAAATAGTGTGTGTGTGAATTTACATTTATTTTCACTATTGATAATTATTATTTTAATTTTATTATGATATTAAATTACAAGTAGTTCCCCCACTTGCATCCGGTCAGTGCTTACTGGTCCAATGTCTAGCAATATAACTGATGCAATCATATTATTTGTGATTTACAAATCACTAATAGTATTAGCACCCTTGTTCCACATATGCTGAGAATAGACCTCTCCGCTTATGAGCCATGATTCCCTGGTACGTTCAAGTCTCAATCAGGTCTTTTGAATATCATCAAACAGTATTATTTCAGTGGTTTTCTTGTACTTTTTTTTTACAGTTACAAAGTAAAAAAGGAAAACTATGTTTATAAATATATATTTTTATTTTTCACCTTCCATTTAAGTTATCACCTACTTAGTTTTTCCTAAAGAAACTTAGGAACAATTCTATTCCTTCCAGTCAAAACTTTTATTCATAACACTGTGACTGTCTTTCTTTCTCTTCTGAATATTTTCTTCAGCTATCGTAGCTTTCTTTTTCGCCCCAATAGCCTCGGCTTCTTTTACTGTGTCAGGTAATGCATCGTTTGAAATATCGGGAACTAGGAACGTCACCAGTCCTGCTACGAGAGAAGAAACCCCGAATACAAATGACGGAAATCCGTCCCAGTACTTCGTCTGAAATTAAAACAAAATATTATGTAAATCAGAACATTAGGAAACCGATTTTTATGGATCCATCAATGACATGTAACTCGATGCTTCACATTTGTTCTCACCACCCTAAAAGTCGTCATAGATTGTAGATGAGCGTTCGAATAGAAGTAGTAACAAAACTGCCCAGAAGGACTCTGGCGAGGCTTGTCTACTTCTTTTATTTTCTTAATAGAAGACTATTTATTAGTCTTGTAATTTCCTACGAGCACAATTTAAAGCTCACAAATATACTGTCCATACCAGGGCCAATACTTCCTACCATCAGACTAATATTTCCTCAAATGAAACCTATGTTGAAGAGTATAGCACGTACAGAGAAAGAAAACTTATGGCTTAATTTAAGAACTTACAAATAAAATTATCTGTGACTCAACAATATAAGCCATTTTTCTGAGCAAAGAGCACAATGTGAACATGAAGTTGTTATTTTTTTTATTATTATTATTGGTAGACTCGCGTTTGACCACTATCTCACCTGATGGTAAGTGATGATGTGGCCGACGATGGAGCATGCACGCTTGCCTAGAAGTAACCTATTCACTCTCGACTTAAAGACTCCTAGGTTGTAGCTAATGGACGTAGGGAACAGTTCTGATGGGTCCATGTATGAAATCATGAAGTATAGAGAGTCTCTATTAGTTTTTTGCGTGTAAAAATGAAAACGCAACCAAAAACCAACCAAACTACTAGCTAATAAAAGTACTGCTATAGACTGTCACTGTCCTAATTATTATGAACAATGTTGTTGTTGTTGTTTGTTGAAGTGACAAAATGTAGAAACAATGCCGCCATCGATTTGTCACATGCTTAATCATAATAAGTATTATAAAAAAAAGTATAGAACATTTGGTGATTGAATCAATAAACATGATATGTTATAAGTTTGAATCTTTTGTGTTTTTCTCTTTACGATAAAACGAGTGCTGTTAGCTCATCTGTAAAGTTCCTATGCGGACTGATGAGCCTATCTTGACCACGATTTCACAGGATAGTATTCTATTAGCATTCTACATTCAAATTCATTTTGTATTTACCAGTAGCGGAGTCTGCGGCGCCACAATAGAGCCCACTCTTCCAAGCGACGAGCACAGCGCGTGCATGGAGTTCCTCGTGTACGTGGGGAACAGCTCCGACGTGTACATGTACGTGATCGTGAAGTACAGCGTTGCCATCAGCTTGCTTATCATGAACATTAGTATTGAGAGCCAGGCCATATCTGGAAGATATAATAATTTTAAGGTAACTGAAGTATAGTTTTTACACCGGGACGTTGTCATCAGGGACCTAAGTCTGTTATTTTTATAACAGACTTAGGTCCCTGATTTGTTATTCCATCACGATCCCATTGTCATTTTGTTAAAAGTTCGTAGTCTGCTAAATTCATAATTGTCGATCATTGGTCAGTCATTGATCTCGTAATAGAATTATGGGAGAATGACAACATAGAGCCGTCTCGTAACAAATTAAAAGCAAAGACTTCATTTGTCACTAGGTACGAGATTACCATTATATGTCATTTCTTTCAATGGAATGTCTGTCGTTGACCATGAGGAAGTCATAATGATGTCATTATAAACGTAGATTACCAAACTTGTTAAAATCAACAATTATGAAGTAATTCTGACACTATTGTTATAGCAGACTTGAGGCCCAGGAATGGCGATTACGTTGAAATATATCCTGTTCGTATCGCCATCTCATATGTGACCGTCTTACTGTTTTATTTGGCCCACAGTTTATCTAGCTTGCAATAGACATATCCTACCGTTTTTAGAGTTCCGTAGTCAACTAGGAACCCTTATAGTTTTGCCATGTCTGTCTGTCCGTCTGTCCGTCCTCGCTTAATCTCTGTGACCGTTAGCACTAGAAAGCTGAAATTTGGTACCAATATGTATGTCAATCACGCCGACAAAGTAGTAAAATAAAAATTGGAAAAAAATGTTTTATTAGGGTATACCCTATATATTATGTAAAGTGGGAAGTGATTTTTTTTTTAATTTCATCCCTAACGTGTGATATACTGTTGGATAGGTATTCAAAAATGAATAGGGATATAATAATTTCGGAAATAATCGCTCCAAAAGTAAAAAACAATGTGTGTGTCCCTCTAACTTTTGAACCATAAGTTTAGAAAATATGAAAAAAATCGGAAAAGTAGAACTTTATAAGGAATTTCTAGGAAAATCATTTTGAACGTGATGGAAAGAACAGTTTTTGTACAAAAAAGACAAAAAGATTGTACAAAATAATTTCTGGACTAAGTTTATAGTTCGTATATACAAGCATTTTTTTAAACTCAAAAGTGGGTACACTTATTGTGACGGACGGGAAACTACGGAACCCTACACTGAGCGTGGCCCGACACGCTCTTGGCCAGTTTTTTTTGTTTAAGTTTGCCCAACTATGAGTCTATTCAGCTCCATCAGCTTGGTGTTCTAACACAACAAACAAAAACCAAACAAAAATCGAAATACCAGTTCGTTAATGACTATAGAAATTAGTAACTATTAAATCAAAAGCATTGGTCAGGTCAGGTGGTTGGTAGTGAGAACCGCACATGAAAAAGGTATCTGGAAAACATTAGGTAAGGCCTTCGACTATAGTGAACAGACGCGGTTAGATGAAAAAGGCTCTTTATCATCATTGCGGTCCTATTGTTTTATCATCAAGGTGTTTCCTATAAAGACGCTAACCGCTGTGATATGAATTAACTATTCAAGCTCAGTCTGGTCATCAAATAGACTTATGATTTCAGTATTTTATCAGTTCAGTGGAAATTAGTTACTAAAGGATAACTTTGGTATGATGGTATTATTTTTACTAACTAGCAAGTAGGAAACACAGATTCCTGCAAAAAAATCCAATCTTAACTGTACGCTCATTGACTGTGTTCTCAAAACCGATACCGTACCTAGATACCGTATGGGTGGGATGTCCAACTGTATCCTACAGTTGCTCTGGGTTTCAAGGGTTCCTGGGTAACCTTTTTGAAAATTCGCACAGACCTATTGGTTGTAGGTACCGTACCTTATAGTTAGTATGTAACTGGTATGTAGCAGTGGTAATGTAAAATAAATAATCCTGAGATTTTTATAACAGTAATATTCGGCATAGAAAATTACAAAGCAATCGATTTCGTATTGTTCGTTATGCTAACCGAGAAAACAAGATTATCAGTCTCAAAATTACTTCGTTATACATTAGCTAGTGATAATGTTTGTAACGAAGTAATTTTGAGTTTTGACATTTTTTGTGTTTGACTGACTACAATAGCAGCCAGTTGTTATTATTGTAGTCTGTCAAACCGAAGTAAAGGCATTATAGTCTGTGTAATAAGTGAACCGACTTGGGAATTTTGTATAATATTTAATCATTTAAAAAATACTTATATTGGATACTTTTTATAAGGTTCTTCTATTAGTAAACAATGATCCCTATCTCTTAATCAACCTTGATTATTGAACCCGTGTTGATTACATCATATTTCATTAAATCCCAATAATTACCCAAGTCGTTTAACTTATTAGACAGACTTCTATCAATAGGCGTTCAAATTACTACTTTCTTTAGATCTTTTAATACCATAGAAATCCTACGTCAATGATATTGTCAAACGAAGATTGGCATATCATCAAATGTTAAAGTTTAAACGATCTGGTCAGTTTTAGTTGGCCATATCATGAAGGAATCAATTCTAAAATCTGGCCATGACATAAATAGTTATTGGTAGAGTAGTATATATAAATACTTACTTGTGGGCAAAAACGGCTGTCCCACACAAAACACGCCAGCCAACAGAAAGCAAGCGATCAACGGGAACTTTCTCTTATACTTCATCAGCACATACATCGCTATAAAGGCCCCTGGAAGCTCTGCAAGCATGACGAGAGCGTAGTTCAAGTACTTGTTCCCTTCCAGTGACACTGAGGTTATTGTCATTCCATAGTTTACGAAGGTCGATGTAGTCCACCAGATCACGCACACTATAAACCTCTTAAACAAAGCTGTTGATGTAAACGTGCTTTTTAATACTTTCCCAAATTCTACATTCTCGTCTTCATCAACTTCACAAACTAAATTATCTAACATCCGTTGATCGATTTTGACTTTATTCTTTTTTGATATTTTGTCTATGATAGCTACAGCTTCTTCTTTCTTTCCTTTTATTAGCAGCCATCTTGGGCTCTCGTCTATGACGAAGATATAGAGGATGAAGAGTAAGGCTGGAGCATATAGGGCTCTGAGGAAGTTCCTCCAGTCAGGGACCATCCAGGCTATATAGGCTTTTAGGACGCCTCCTACGGCGTAGCCAATGCCGCACAGCATGTAGTAAGGAACTCGTTTCGTTGTGGCCACTATTTCTACATCTGTGGAAAAGAAAGTAATGATTGATATGTGTTTTCACTATTCAAACAAAATACAATCAATTGGGAAAGGCATAGTTTGGGTTTGGCACAGCTGACGCTGTAGTCAAGCGATTGGCTGCTATGCTGCAAGATGCGGGTTCGGTTTCCACTCGGAACAAATATTTGTATGACCTACAGATAGTCGTATCGTCGTATCTTTTGTATATGTGAGTTTACATGTTTATGAACGCATCCACGATATAGGAGTAATTCCTGAAGTTGTGTCACTTTAGTTTAAAAAAAAATGTGTACATTTTGTTACAAATGGAGAAATTTTATCATAGCTAACGAGGCGGAATTGATCTGACCAGCTGGTGAGGGTATTATTGAGTTGAGTGCTGAGAGGTGTGCTGAGTCAGATGTTTATTTTTTTCTAATTTCTATATATTAGAATATAAAAAAGTGAAAGAAAAAAAAAGGCATTCAATAAATAATGTCTATAATTTAAAATTTGGGTGTTAAATTATTTTCAATGCGAACACGACTGTTGAAAGTTTCTTAGGCTTTGAATATATTTCTCGTAATACTCCAATTTATACAATGTCATTGTGAATTAGTTGACAAAACTTTACAGACATGTTAAGCATCTAATCGATGTGTGAGTGAGAGCACAAGCAGTCACCTCCTGTGAAACCGTATTGCGAGTGAAGGAGATGGAGGAATTATTTCATAACTTTTCAACTTATTAAAAAGAAGGTAGTCTTATTCTCATTACTAAGATTTCTTCTACTAAATAAACAAGATTAAAGATAGAACTAAATTAGACCGACGCACAAGTGTAACACGGCTGATTTGTACGTAGAACGACGTCGCGTGGCGTGGATCAAGTGTAGCTCTACAAGTCTAGTTGCTATATAAAATGTATGGAGACCGACGCGCTCTGATCGGTGTGTGTGGCACACATCGTCGCCCTTCCCGCTAACTATCGTATCTCACAAACTGGCGTATCTGCACTAATATTACCAACGTGTTCATAACATTATTTTGAATAAGTTATCTGTAATCGTCGTATCTGTGTCGTTTACCGTTTATAAAATAATCACGTATTTTGTTTTGCGTAAGTGCAAAAAAGGGAAAAAAATACCCTTACTACCTTCGTTACCTTAGGGCTTTAGGGCCATCACTAACTTAAAGAATAAGCTAAGAGCAATATAAAACACTTATTGATTCATTAATAAAGCTACAGCTAACGCAACTACAGAAACATGATTTTAACGTCCAAACGAAAAACGGTTCCCCTGAAAAAATATCAATTGTTAGTTACGACAGTTAGCAGGGAGGGTGACGTCATGTGAGCGGTGTAGTTCTACCAGGAGTAAACTTAGTTGACCTAGGTGAAGATAGCGAGACGACCTTGATGTCTACCGCAAGAACTAGCCTATAACTAGTCCGCCATCTTTAGGGGTCCGCCATATTGAATTTAGATGTAAAATGTAAAAAAAATCCAAACTGAACGTGTCTGCAGAACTTCAGCTCAATCGGTCAGGGATCACTCTTTTAGAATTATTTTGCAACATTTTACCTAAACACACATACACACATTGCAAGTTATATAAAATCTTGTAACAAACTTACTTAAAATATAAGCTGGCGAGCAAATATCTCCGAAGGCTGACTCCATAAACTCAAGCACAATGTACAGCCAATAAGAGGTGACGAAGCTCCTGGCGATGCCTAGAACTCCACCAATCACACCAGTCGCCACTATCATTGCCTTTCTGCCTATCCTAAGGAAAAATATGTCTTTAGTATATTGTTTGATTCAAACTCTACAATCTCTAACTTAGGTGACCTAAAAAACTACAACGTCTAGTATAGGTGACCTAAAAAACTACAATCTCTAACTTGGTGACCTAAGAAAACTAAAATCTCTAGCTTTGGTGACCTAAGAAAACTATAAACTCAAGCTTAGGTGACCTAAAAACCCTGCGTTACATAATACATAGCTGTAGGATCGTTCCAGGACTGCAAATCGTTTGAAAGTCTGCCATTCCCTTTCGTTCTATCTAAACTGAGCTAAATAATTTGATTCATTTTTAATTTAATGATGTCCCTACCTAACCCAGAAAACAGTAATTGTGTAGACACTTTGATCAAAAGAAAATATCATTAATTCATTAAACCCCAAGCGAACGCCGGCGTTCGCGCACCTATTGTCTTTCAACTGTGTCTGTAATTATCACGATTGAATGGTAAACAAAAAAACTACTTGGTTTCATTAAAAACACTTCGAGACTACTGAAGGAGATAAATAGCTACTAACATCCTTTGTATAAGTATCGTATACAACAAAATTTTTAGTTTAATGGAAACCTGAATTTATAGTTTGTTCCAAATATTTTTTGCCAAAAATATTTAAAAAGGTTAGAAGTTGGACAGGGACACCACTGACACTAAGTACAACACAGATCAAGGCAAGTCATAGCGGGCATTGGGCGCTAGCAAACAGCTGGATGCGAGTGCAAAACCCCCCAGTCGCCTGGATGGCCCGGTGACTATGTACTTTTGCTGACATAACAAGCTTATAACTTTGTAATTTTTCATGATACGGTTTATGAAAGGGGATTGCCCGTTTGAGGCCATGAGCGGACAATTGACTAGAGAAAAAATACTTTGTTCATTAATTTTGCCATAAAAAATATGTATTCCCTTAGTTCCAAATGAGCACCACTATAATCTATACATATAATAAAATCGTAGGAAAGTCAAAACTGTACATTGAATATTTTTTTAAAAGAATACTTGGGGCGTGATCTACAATCGATACCGAAGCCAAAAATATAGTTTTTAGAATTTTTGTCTGTTTGTCTGTTTGTCTGTTTGTCTGTATGTATGTCCGGGATAAACTCAAAAAGTACTGCATGGATTTACTTCAAATTTTGCATGAATATTACTAAGAGGTCGGGTCAACATATAGGCTACATATTATCACGCTATCACCTACGGGGGAGGAGCTGTGAATCTTTATCTTTCTTACGCATTCTGTGACAGCGTGTAATATAAGGACGCATATTTAAATGTTGTTTTTGAGTAAGTCGTGCTATTATCTAGCTTTACACTATAAAAACTACGCCATAAAAGTAACTTGGGCAGAGAAACATAGTTTAATTAATGTTAGTAGTATAAACACAATTTCAAAGCAGCGCCATCTATGAGATTTCATCAAAATCAAATCAAGTTTATGTTAACAGTTTTTGGAAATTAATCATTTAAATTTGATCATGTTGGCGAGGTTAGTAATTAGTTATTCTTAAAATTCATAGATGGTAATGTGCATTTTCTTCATATTATAGTTCGTTTTGACAAATTCAAGTTCCAACAAAACCCTCAAAATCTTGAGCAGAGTTGAGGAAGACAATTTGAAAAAAATGCGGTGTTAGGTATTACATGGTGGCATTTCTCAGACTCTGTGAAGTCGACCAGTTTGCGAAATCCCTTACGTATGACAAGGTGCCTTCATATTAAACGTACGACAAGCAAAGAGGTGTATTCAACTGACATCGACGAGGAGGTGCTGTGGAAGGTTTTCCGGGAATTTTCAAGGACACCGCATTGGGTAGGGTTTATACCGTGCACCCGAATAGTGGCGAATGCTATTTTCTGCGGTTGTTACTTCACACTGTCCCAGGCTCAACGTCTTTCACTTTTCTGAGGACATTTGATGGCGTGGAGTATCCCACTTACCGCGTAGCCTTTTGCCTAATTGGGATGACACCCTCGTGAAGGCAAGCGTCAGTGACAGTCCCAGCCACATGCGTCATCTACTTGCCGTCATCTTTGTGTTTTGTGGAGTCGCGAACCCGGTAGCTTTGTGAGAGAAGTAACGCCATCTTCTGTCTGAAGATTTTCTACGAGCTTTGAGGCGTGCTACTAGAGACGAAGTCGAAGTAACTGATGAACGCGTGCTGAACACCTGTCTCAGTTCACTTCAAGATGTGGTCATTACTATCGGCGGCAATCCACTGATCGAATATGGGTTACCAGCTCTCCAATCATCACTACATCAAGACCGTGGAAATCGGGAGTATAACGCTGAAACAAATTACGATCCGGGCGAAATAACCACCATACGAAATTACCATGTCGCTTTGTTCTCTTGAGAGCAAAAACAAATTTATGACACCGTCCTTGAAAGCGTTGGACAAAACCAGGGTAAAATGTTTTTCTTGGATGCTCCTGGTGGAACAGGAAAAACATTTGTTACCTGTTCCACCAGGAGCATCCAAACATTTGTTACTGGCATACTTGCAGAGGTCAGGAGCCAAGGCAACATTGCTATTGCTGTAGCGTCGTTGGGAATCGCTGCCACACTGCTTCCGGAAGGCAAGACAGCACATGCCATGTTAAAAATTGCCATCGATTTAGAGAGCGCCGAAACGCCTGTTTGTAGTGTGTCACGTAACAGCGATAAGGGACACGTGCTCAAGGATTGCTCTCTGATGATGAGTGTACGATGGCCAATAGGAAGGCAATTGAGGTCGTGGCCAGAACCCAGCAGGACATCCGCAGGAACTAACATTTGATGGATGGTGTCACAGTTCTGTTCAGTGGCGATTTCCGGCAAACACTTCACGAGGAGATGGGGGGATCGAGGGCTGACGAGATGAATGCTTCGTCGAAACGATCTTCGTTGTGGTCACGAGTTCGTACACTGCGCTTGACCATTAATATGAGAGCTCGGCTCGGCGGCAATGCACGTGCTCAAGAATTCTCCGATGTCCTTCTTGACGAAGGCACTCTACCAGAAGAGAGAGGTAGACAGGTGGTACTTCCAGAGTCTCTCGGCAGAGTGGTATCGAGCTTAGAAAAACTCATTCACTGTGTGTACGGGGACATCAGTCGTATACCGCACCAGCAGAATTCTTGGGTGTGTGAGCGGGCCATTTTGACGCCCAAAAATGATCAAGCTGCAGCAATTAACGAATGCATTCTCTCGGAAATTGAGAAGAATGAAGTGGTCTGCACCTCGATAAACACTGTTGTCGAGCAAGACGTTATGCAACACGTTATTCCGTGGAATTTCTGAACTTCCTGTCAGCAAGAGGACTTCCGGCGTATACCATCAAGCTGAAGGTTGGTGTCCCGACTATGCTTCGAAGTTGTGACGGGACTAGCCTCAAAGTCATCTCGCTCCACACAGACACACCATTGAGGCGGAAATTCTTACGGGTTGTGGCGTCAGCGAGGCAGTATTTATACCACGCATTCCCTTCATACCCCATAACTTCCCGTTCCAGTTCAAGCGCGTACAGTTCCCCGTGTGTGTTTGCTTCGCGATGACCATCAATAAGTCACAGGGGCAGACGCTGAGGGCAGCGGGTGTCAACCTTAGGACGAGTTGCTTCTCACACGGGCAACTGTACGTCACTTGCTCCCGCGCCACCAGTCCTGACTCTCTTTACATTTTGGCTCCTGGCAGTATCCGTACTAACGTAGTTTTTAGGGAAGTCTTGTAAGGTATGATACCTTTATACGTATTTTTACTCTTTTGTGTCCTGGAATGTATTCCTGCATTATTTTCTCTATTTTTTTCAGTCACATCTTATGACTGAACTCAGCAGGATTCCCATACAACTCTCTTCACTAGCTTCGTTTGCAAAAAAACTTTTATTATAATGCTATTTTAAAAGTTGTTTATTTATAATGCTATAGCGACACTGGCACCTTAGGTATTTTTAGTGCTGTAGAGGCTTCACGCAGACGACGTCGCGGGCAGCAGCTAGTAAACAATAAGTGGTAAATAAAAAGTAACTTAGTAAAAAAAACAATAGTTTTATCATTGATAGAAATATTTGATGTCCGTCTTTGGCCTGGAACACCATAGAGGCTGAGCAATCCCCTTTTGTAGATTCTTAAAATACTAAACACATCTTTCGGGTCTCGCATAAAATAAAACTAATGTTGTATATTTTTTCAACAGTACTGTTGTTGCTTTTTGGTCTCAGTAATGAGGAATAATACCCCTCTGTAATACTGTACCAACTAACATACGGTGTTATGACTGTTAATGGCGGCCTTAAAATTTATTATAATGTCGACAGTTTACTTGTGGTAACGTGTTTAAAATCGTATTTATTTTACAATTGCTACATGCTTATAAAATACTTAACTGACCATAATTATAAAGCACCGCTCCCAAGCTCCGCTTAACTTGGGACTAGACGGCGTCGTGTGATAGTTGTGGAATATTATATTATATACACACCCAAAAAAACACTTACTGAAATAATTAAAAACAATCTAAAATAATGACGTCGAAAAACTCTTTCGCATCGCTTTTGACTAGTAATGGACCCAAAAAACAGGGGTGCTATTCTCTAAGAAAGCGCAGCGCTGGCACAGCGACGAGTCGTCAGCGCAGTACATTGAATTAACAACCTAATGCCCCTTTACATTGGATTGTTAATTCTATGTATTGCGCTCACGACTCGTCGCTGTGCCAGCGCTGCGCTTTCTTAGAGAATAGCACCCCAGATCTCATTGCCACGCTGTATGACAATACTCACCCTACATGTGTTTTAGATAAATAATTTAAATAGAACATTATTTTTAATAAATGCGAAACCTGAATGTAGTTTGTTCAGAATGAGTAACTGAATCGATTCCAATAATTTTTACACCATGTTATATTTTTTCCCAAAAATATTTAAAAAAGGTCATAAGTCGGACACCACCTACACTAAGTACAAAACAGATCACGGGAGGTCATAGTGGACATTAGGAGCCAGTGCACAGCTGGGTGCAGAAGCAAAACCACCCACAGTAGCGTGGCTCGATGACCATGTATTTATCCAGCTGGGTATTATAACTGGCTTATATTAAAGTGATTTTTCAAAACACAGTTTTGAAATGTACATAGATTATTTACATAAAAATACTAGACAGGAGTTTCAGGTTTTGTAGATACTAAAAAGAACGTTGTATATTATACAGGGCAAAATGTATCAAATGTTTATTTCAATCTGTAATTTACATAGCAGGTGATGAATATTAAAAAATGAAAAATAGTTGTGGATCCTGTCAGACACAGTTAAATATTAAAAGATAGGAGAGAGGCTGAAATAAACATTTAATTTTACCTTATCTGTATTTTATTGCTTATTGTTTTTGTTAGTTTATGAACTTAAATATTTTGTATCGATATCAGTATATTTACTATAGTTTTAAAGGGCATTGCATGAAAGTGTCCCTACCCACCAACAAACTTGAAACAGGTGTCATTTGAAGCGTCTAGTTAAATAGAGTATTTTTATTATAGCGACACATTTCTAAAGTATGGGGTTTAGGTTTTATATTTTGACCTAACCTAAAATGTGCGCATAACAGACATAAAATGCATGTCAGTTTGTTTATTCCTATCCACAAAAGACAAAACAGCTGACAAAAAAAAAACTTCTTGTTAATAATGAGTTTATTTTTCCATAAAAGACTTTTATTATTAGTCATCTATTACAATATGATCAAGCATTTGTGCTGGTGCATTAAAATCAATGTGTTTCAGTAACCCCATGTAGTTGCTGAATCGTACAGAGCTCTTAAAGCCACATTCAAAAATATATGACAGTACTACATTATGACTATATTACAGGGTAAAACATTTGGGTTAGGTTAGGTTAGGTCAAAATATAATGCTTTATAAAACCTAAACTCCATACTTTATGAGAGTTTCAACATAATAAAAAATACTCTTTTTAACTAGACACTTCGAATGACACCTATCTCATGTCTGTTGGAGGGTGGGGATGGTGCCCATACAAAATCCTTTCATATATGTAAATAAATAAAATACCCAATAATTTTATGTCCATATATATTTTTTACTATGTTTTTCAAGTAAACATAGTAGTAAGTAACTGTTGTGTAATAGGTTATGTTAATTAAGATCTGTTTTAATTTTGTTTATAAATATAGACTTTATTTTCTTTTGTTATGTTTCCGGCAATTTATTAGTTTTTTTTTTTATTCAAACCAGAATATTACAATCCTATATATTTTAGGATTGGTTGGTAACCCTAGTTCCAACAGTGATCTGATCACCAATCCTTTAAACTTAATGGTTCGAACGACCATTACGTTAAAGTCGTGATAAAATATTACTATAACCATTGAGCCGTCATGTTGAAATACCATGATATTCTATAGTTTACCTACAACTTGTATTTTTTCAGAAATACTCGTAAGTTTTTTTATAAGTAACCAAAAATTGGCGACTCAGAAAGGGTAGTTTCCAGGGTCAAAATAGTTACATTTTATTTAGTCCGTATTTTAGATTATAAAAAAATATTGGACACGTATTTTTTCTTTTTTTATTAAACAAAAAATAACAAACATATAGCCCATTCAAGTTACGTGTGACGTCACCCCGTGCAAAAAAATGCAGCACTAAAAAAATACGTGTTATTTTTGAATAATCTAAAAGACGGACTAATTACATTTTTTACGGCAACTAGTCTATTGTAACGACAAGTTAGTATACACCTACACATCTGTACCAATGACATTGAGCTGTGGGGTTTGGCATGCAAACATTCTCGAGCAGATATCTAATACATCTCCTTGATTCAACAAAACAGAGGAAATCAATGAAATCGTGAAAGTGCCAATATTCAAAGAAGTGATCAACTGCCATGCATGCAACGGTGGTCTGTAAATACTCGCTTTTAACGATAAGACCGCCTTGTTAATTTTAAGTTCCTGTTGTAATTTTATTATTGGTGTACAATATCTATTATGTATCTATCTATCTATGATGTCAACTACGTAGAAATACTAAGTCACGTCTCCAAAAGCACACACACCAGCTAGTAGGACAGCTTATTATCCCTTAAAACATTCTCCGACTGAAGAAGCGGCGTGACATCTTTGACCAGAAATCACCGATAAGTGACTTCAGCAGCCGTAGGGGCCCAGCAGTGTCAAGCCTACTGGAACCAAGGGTCTATTTTCGAAAGGGAAGATAGACCCTGGTATGATAGGCAACGAAGGAATGGGGTGGGTTTTTTAGTCAGTAAAAGGCTGACACTATTACTCGCTAAGCCCAAGGGCGGAGGACGTCATCTGGATGAAACGAAAAAAAATTAAAGACGTGTGGCACTCGGGGACTGCCGAGGTAAAGCTATTGCATAGCATTTTTATCAACTTATGCAATCTGCATTTATTTATTTTATTTATGCAGTATTTTTTTCCTTTGTTTTATTTTTCTTTGATATTAATTGAAGTTACACTTTCACACATTGAATTGAATTTTGATTGATTGTTCACTCATTTGTTTTCTTATCGGTCACCACGCTCAAAAAACAAATGAGTGGGGGGTGTTAGGTTATTTTCGTTACGGATTTTCTGGATTCGGTCTCTACGCTCAAGGCCCGCGATAGAAGCTATGCAACAGCTTAAAAAAAAAATTGACTACACTTAAGAAAGGGCAGGCCCCGCAAGGGGCAGCATCTTACTAACCCTCTAGCCTACATCTCATCTGTTTGTAGTTCAAATGACTCATCATGTGATACAACTTATAAAAAAAAGATAATAAAATAACGAGTTTAAAAATGGAGATGTTTTTCCACGCCGTACACATAAAAAAAAATATAGTAGAATCATTATTTCGCCATTCAACAATATTTTAATATCATTATTATCTTCAATGCCCATTTTGTACTTATATTTTGCATTGTTAAAATGGACAATTAACATTTTTGCAGATGAAATATCATTGTAACAACATAGTTAAGCGCGTTTAAATGATAAACCATCAAGTGTGTTTAATTAAGTGTGAAGAGAGCGAATCAAAATACTTAATCAACATGCTGGTATTTTATTTTTAAACTCAACAAAAGATATTTTAAATAGAATTATGACTTTTGACTGGCCTGTTGGTGTAGTAATCAGTGGCCGTGATTATAACAGTCGGAGGTCGTGAGTTCGATTCGCACCCAGGACAAACGTTCGTGTATGTGCATATTTAAAAATATATAAGTATGTTTATCAGTTACCTACTACTCATAGCACAATTTCTGCTTAATTTGGGACTAGATGGCGTTGTGTGAAAGACGTACAAATAAATAAACATTTTAATTTTCACTCAAAACCCACTATCATGTGTCAGTTGCCTTTAATATTCTAGGGCCGCGATAAATTTTCCGAACTCTCTCGTGGCAGGTATCGGTTCTTGCGGACTCTGTCAATTCTGCAGACATCTCTTTGACGTGCCCGTGGAATACGACGCGCTATCGACCAGGGGCCTAAGTCTGCTATTGTTGTGTATAATGACGCCATTATATTAGTAGATTACCAAAACTTGTCAAAATCAACAATAATGAAATCAATGAAAGACCATTCTGACACTATTGTAATAACAGACTTGAGGCCCTTTGCCTGGTTTTAATCGGTAAAGGTACCCAATCCTCGCCTGGGCCGAGAGTAGCAGTGTCATAGAGGCTCCAGATTTTTGATACCCCAAACTTTTATCTATCCAATCGGAGAGTAGCTAAATATAACTTACCTATCAGACAATGGTCCTACAAACAAGAGACCAATCATGTAAGCGAGACTATGGACGGTCCCAACTAATGTTCTTTTCCAGTCATAACAGGCTAACTGAAACTAAAGAAAGAAAAACATAAAATGTTTATATGAAATTCAAAAACATAGACGATTCTAGACACATATATTATACCTATGTTCACCTAACCTGAAGGGAAGTAATAAGCGCAACCTTTGTGAACATTATAATCAAGGTAAGAAATAAAAATTTCGTCAAAATATTTTTCTGCATCGGTTCAACTAGCCCTTAGTTCCAAATTACGTAAAAAGCGATTATATCGCGAATCCGACCAAATTTAGTAGTCATCAAATATAAGGACTATTGAGTATTATTTGTGGCGTTGCGCGTTGGTCGGATTCGCGATATAAGTGATTTTGATGCAATTCCGAACGCGGGGTAGAAGTGTACCCAAAGGACTGGTGACATTGCCACATTGATTGGCAAAGCTTAATCTCTGGTTGAAGTAAGCCTTCGCATCACATTACCCAAACTAGACGTTTGAATATATCTTTAAATAGTAAATTACACTGAAACCCCAGAATCCTTGAGGCAAAATTAGTAAATACTGATATTTGTAAAAAGTAAAGGTATGGAAATACCTCTGGAAGTTTTAATCTAATCTAATCTAATTGCCAATAGTCTTGCACTGGCCACGAAAACAAAGTAAATGAGAAAATGCTAGTTCTTAATAAGTCAGAATGTGAAATGTGAGATGATAATGAAAATAAAATAGAACAGTTACTTACATCAGCAACAAAACTATCATTTTTATCATACACGAACTCTGGACATGATGTCCCGTTGATCTTTCCGCACATGTCACTCGCAAAACGTTCATCTTTGCATCTGAAACAAATGAAACAGATTTAAAAACAAATGAATGTACTAATTCCTCCCATATTAGTGCTATGTCATCACCAGAGGTCGGAGTAGGTAGATTGATTTTATATACTTGCGTCAAGATATTATAATATGGACATGCCATTTTATTACCGGTAAAAGTTCCGGGATTGGAATTATGGAATAAAATAAAATAAAAAATACACAGATAGGCTAACAAAATCGTTTATTATATGAATGATTGATTGAATTCAATGAACAATTATTTTTAATTAAACAAAAACACAAATAAATTATTTTTAATCCTCATCGGATACAATTTCCATGTTTCATATGTCATGCTTTCAACGTTAATACAATTAAAATAAATAATCATATTTTTTCAATATTTTCGAATTTTAAAGTATTCCTTAAATATGAAGTTACGGTATTTTGGAGGCATATCCATATTATTCTCTACGTTTGACGTCAACGACCTTAAATCAACCTCTACCTACTCCGACCTTTAGTCATCACCATCATCATCGTTTAAGCCGATAGACGTCCACTGTTGGACATAAGCCTCCCTCAAGTGTCGCCACAATGAACGATCCTGTGCGTCCCGCATTCATCGGATTCCTAACCAACCTTTACCAGGTTCAGGCCCACCTTGTAGGAGACCTTCCAACGCTGCTTCTGGGAATTCTTCATGCTGTGACGGCAACCTTGGTTCTCCTGCGGATGTCTTCATTTCTGATTCGATCACTCAAGGAAACTCCGAGCATAGCATTGCATTGCTAGGTATAATAAATTATTTATTTATTTAGTCGTCATCCAAAGGGACAAAGGCGCACTTAATGCCTTAGACATTCTCCATCAATATAGCAGTTGCATAAAAAAAAGAAAATATAACTTGTAACGAATCTCCTGAAAATAGTTCGTAATGGGCTACTGAATTGATTTCAGCTATTTTCAATGTTGGTATCTTTTATCCCATAATACATTCTTGATTTTTTTTTTATTGATATCAACTAGTGCTTGACAGCGATCTCTGTCGATGAGGCGCACTAGTGCGAGTATATAAGCCTATTATTCACTCTTGCCTTACAGACACTCAAATTATAATCGGACGGGAAGATCGCAGCAGCAAAATGGTTCCACTCCTTAGACGTACGCGGTATAAACCGCTTAACGAAGAAAAACGCTTAGTCTGGACCGTAGAGGTTGCAACAAAGTATCGGTAAATACTCGTCGTACATCGGGTTGTCCGATAGTAAAAATGAGATGGCGGAATGTGCACACTCTTCAAAATGCATCTGATAAAACACCGAAAGGCTGGCTACCCTACGCCTGTGCTCAAAGCTTTGAAGATTGGACTTAACCAAATCTGGATCACCAATTATTTATTAGCCTCTTCACACGCCTTCCCACAGAGTCCAAAGCTGCTAGGTGACATTTTGCACCACCAGCCCATATGTGGCTACAGTAGTCACCACACGAAAGTACAAGTGCTTTATATAACATTAAAAGCTGTCCTGGTGTGAAGTACCGCCGCACCTTTGCTAGAAGGCCAATCCTGAACTTCTTCATCCTCAGCTGGGACACAGGTTTTCTTTCTCTCAAATGAACTGGGCCACTAAACAACGCACGGGTGCAGTTGTTGGATGACAGATGTCACACGTACTCGAATTTGTGGTTCTAGAAGTTGAGGATTTTCTCATAACACCAAAATAAATTCTTGTATACAAAGCTGTGTGCAAAATGACGTCACTTCAAGTAGTCAGCGCTTGCCACGGTGCCGTCCAGCATATGGCGCAATGCTCACCGTAGGCGCAGGTTTGCGGACGGCGAGCAATAGGTAGTTCACCGTCCGGTAATCGTCCGGACCGAGCCAGCAGGCTCGAAACCCACTGGGCTCAAGGATTCGTAGCTGAAAAGAGGGATCGGCCCCGGTACTATACGCAACGAAGGAACAGGAGCGGGTTTTTAGTCAGTAAAAGTCTGACAATATCTCACGCACCGTCCAATGGAATGTCATTAGATGATTTTCCTACCTAAAAAAAATTGCTGCAAAGCTCCAAAATCAGTCACCGAGCACAGAAAAACACACTTTATATCGACTGAATAAGTATTTAATTGAAATATCCTCTACTGTCCCTTCCGCCTTGCATAAGTAGGGGGACAATAAACACTACTCCCGATAATAAATATTTCCGATGCCCTACATGGTACCATCGAAGTCATTATTTAAGCGTTTTAAACAACTGACAGCTTGTATCAGAATGAATGGTATGCAGTTCTATAAATAATCAAAGTGTTGTAAAGATTGACACGTGGCGCTCTGAAGCAAGTTTATGATAAAGGGATATCAAAATGAGTATATGTAAGTTTACGAATACCAATGTCTGCGTCACAATTAGATGGATGTATGTATGTATAGATGTATGTCGTGAATGTGTTTGTGAGAAGATGGATGAAAAATGAGTAAACATTGTTTTATTCTTTTGTGTGATATATTGTTATTTTTTTGTATTATATGTTAGTATTTTACAGTCTTTAATGTGTATGGATTTGTTATTAAGTTATTTTATATTTTATTAAATGTATTTTTAGTTTGTTGTACAAGAGCTTGTAAATATATAAATAAACTAAGTTTTACCCGCGGCTTCGCCCGCATAAATAAAATATAGTCTATGTCACTTAAAAATAAAGCAGATCTCTATTAGTGAAAAGATTTTAGCAATCGGACCAGTACTTTCATAGATTACGTACCACAAACAAAAAAAAAACTTTACCTCTTTATTATATTAGTGTAGATAAATTATAGAAGCCGCCAGATAACCATGGAACAAAGTACATTGACCTTTTCTTAATATCTCTACGTAGGTACCCGGAAACTAAACAATGAATTGCTTTTCATTACTAGATCATGTAAGGGATCACGATACATGTCGATTCAATACAGATTTGTCTTTATTTTCGTTTTTGAAATTAAGGCCCAAGCGCCCGAAATGTGCCATAAAACAGTGACTTTCTGAAGCCTACTCCTCGGTAACGGCCAGGTTAATAGATTTGAAAAAAAAATTATGTTTGTTATGGATTCATGAACAACATTATCAACATTTGATTTTTTCGTGCTATTAATACTTTTGTCTAAAAAAAAAATATTTAACAATTTCGCAACTTTTCGCAACTTTTCCCTACTCCTTCGAAATGGTTTGGATCTTTAGAAACATTTATACAAATAAAAATTGCTGGTTAAATATTCTTCAAAGTGAACATTGCATATGTAAATCAATCAACATTTCGCAAAGAAAGTAGATTTAAAGGTCAGCCGCGCGCTTTCCGGGCGCTGTTGGCCGCAAATAAATGCACAGATTTGCGTACTGCCGCCTAGGCGGGTGCGAGAGGTGCGTCCACATAATTTTGGCCAGATGGTTCAAGGGACTATAAGCCTTAAGAATGTCAACAAATGTAAGAGGGTCAGTGATCTTTATTCCACGTTTACCTGGCACCTACCATAGAATGTCATCCAGCTTGAGCTGTCGGAACCAACGAGTATCTTGCACATAATAGAGACTAACATAATATAATAATCTGCACTGAGTGTTAGTTTAGTAAATTACTTTATCTCAAATACACGTGTAATAATTATCTTTATGATTTTCCCACGTTCCTTTATTGATAGTTATAGATAGATAGATACGGAAACCAAATAGTGAAATGTTACACATTTTCAATATTATCATAAAATAACTTCGACCGCTCTAGATACAACGATAGGGAGTATCATACTTTTTCTGACTAAAACCCACACATGTTTCTCCAGTTGCCCTTTGCGTTCTAGGCCTGCGGTGGCTCTTTCGAGTAATCCCGTTATCCTGGCAAGCATCAGCTTTAGCGGGTTCCGTCATTTTTGCTGACACCTCTTTGCACGAAGAACACGACCCGGGCTAGTAGCCTGATTCACGTAATCAAAACCGTAACGATATCGTAGCGACTTAGTTGTTTAGACTATTATCGTATTCATATCCATCAATCGAGTTTGAACGACACCGCACACTTTCATACGCAGGCCATGTTTCCATGAGACATTTGCTTAATTATTAGATTTTCCTGTATATATGGTTTTCAGTAACAAAAGAACACGCATATTAGGAAAACTACTACTACACTAAATTTTAATGAATCATCGTCACACCAGCCTTTTTAATGTTCCTACTGTTGGGACTTCAAGCCTCCTCTCTAGGAGAGGAAATGGGCCGTAATCCACAACGCGGGCCAAGTGCGGGTTGCTGAATGTCACATTTCTTCAAAGTTTTTGTTCTAGGACATGACGGTTTCCTCACGAAGTTTTCCTTTACCGTTTTGCAGAGCATTGGTGATGAAATAAATTACACAAAGTAATACGCCTGGCTGGGTTCGAACCCGCGACCTACAACTCGTAAGTCGGGGCCGTTACCACTCGGCCACCACTGCTCTAAAGAATACAAATACTTAAAGGGCTTATTTGAAAAGTACAATTTTAATAAATAATATTCATAAACCGCAAAGTTTTTAGCGTTTATTGATATCCCAAAATTTCACTCAATTTATGGAAATATTGTACAGGCTATTGACACAAAATAGATAGGTACAGAAGACAATCTCATGTATGTACTTCACTTTTTATATACGCTCGGTGGAGGCACACTAATGAGCGTTTGAGCCGAAACTGTTGTTCCTAAAAAAAAATGAAAATTAAACAATTGGAAAAAGAAATGAAAATTAGTGTAGTGTAGGGTAGAGTAGAGTAGGGTAGAGTAGGGTAGAGCAGGGTAGAGTAGGGCAGAGTAGGGTAGAGTAGGGTAGGGTAGAGTAGAGTAGGGTAGGGTAGAGTAGGGTAGGGTAGGGTAGGGTAGAGTAGGGTAGAGTAGGGTAGAGTTGGGTACAGTTGGGTAGAGTTGGGTAGAGTAGGGTATAGTAGGGTGGAGTAGAGTAGAGCGGAAGCGAAGCCGCGCGGGCTAAAGCTAGTGTCCAATACAAACAAAAATACATTAAACGCACACTAAATAGCAATAATAATATGGATGATTCATTTCAGTTGGCTAATAATGCTTCACTTTTTTTTTAATTTGCGTGACAGAGTGAATGACATATACCTGCGTCACATTTTATTCAAGAAAAGGGAACGTCCTTCAAACAGAAACCATGTGTGAATTGATTTTACAGTACTTAACAATCAGTATTGTGAATAATATTGTCCATAGCCACGTGTCTTAAGCAACAAATTAGCGATATAAAGGGTTATTGTTGAAAAACACTAACAGCCCTGAAGGACTGTTACTAACGTCATAAACAACAACTTTTGTTCTATAATAATAATAGCTACGTTTTTTCGACCATTACAGGACCATAGCACACACACAGTAAAATTACAACAAAAACATCTATGAATTTTTACAAAACATAATACATTTACCAAAAACAAACCTTCAAGATTTCGATGTTCTAGCTAAACTCATTACAACTCTGTATAGACAACAACTTTTGTTCTATAATAATAATACGGTTATTTCGATCATTACAGGATTATATCACACACACAATAAAATTACAACATAATCATCTATAAATTTTTACAAAATATGATACATTTACCAAAAACAAACCTTCAAGATTTCGTTGTTCTATCTAAATTCATTACAACTCTGTATAAACAATAACTTTTGTTCTATAATAATAATACGTTTATTTCGACCATTACAGGACCATGGCACACAGACAGTAAAATTACAACAAAAACATCTATGAATTTTTACAAAACATAATACATTTACCAAAAACAAACCTTCAAGATTTCGTTGTTCTATCTGAACACATTTCAAGGTTGTTAATGTTTTACTAATAACCCATAACAAACTGAAATATTAACTAATTATTTATACTAAAATATAATAATCAATATATAACAATTTAAAATATATTTTTTTTTGTATGAAAATTTGATGAACTAAAAATATGATAAATTTTGAAAGAACAAAACTTGTTCTTTTTATATAACCCTGCATAGTACCTGCATAATTTGTTCCATCGTCAGACATTACAATGATTTGTTTTGTTAAAAATATGGTAGATTTTTTTTTATTTCATACTCGAACGGAATTCTATAAAAATAGTACAAAGGTAGACTCGTGGAATAGCTCATTGGATACTTTTTGTCCAAAGAGTATAATGTCCTTATGATAGTTTTCCATTAGCACGCAGGCGAAGCCGCTGATAGCAGCTAGTTTGTCGTACTCATAGAGTTTATTTTTTCGTGGTTAGAAAATCGTCTAATGACATCCCCCGCTTTTGGGTGGAGCGGGAGATAGTGTCAGACTTTTACTGACTAAAAAACCCACTCCTGTTCCTTCGTTGCCTTTTGTAATGGGGCTTGAGCTATCTTTCGAATTAACCCTGGCCTAGAGTATGAATTTCTATCGCCAGTCCACTTGGCTTGTTAAATCATTCATCTATACTCACAGCCTTTTAGCAACCATGATTTATTAGATTAAATCTTCAAGATTTCTTCGTAATTCCACTCAATATCTATTTATTCCACATGGTAACAGGTATCTGACCTTCTTAACCTACTTACCGAATTTCATGCTATTTTTTATTATTGGCAGACTCGCGTTTAACTATCTCACCTATATAATTAATAAATATATGGTCACCGATGAAGCACGCTTGCCTAAAAGTTCCTGGAAATTTCACTTCTTAATCGTACACCCAGTGAATGTGTTACCAAAGCTGTACCCCTAGCCAAGTTGCTAATCTGCAATCGGTAACGCTAGTAGAAAGCTTCAAATGTACGGGAATGACGTCATCTCAACGCTCAGTCACGTGGTCAGAACAAAGGAATTGGCGGCGCGGCCAACACGAAGCGTTCGACGCAAGCGAAACGGTTATAACTTGGCTAGGGGGGCAGTTTGTACGTACGGGTGGGACCATCAAGTACCGTAGCGGATCGCCGTACTTGTGGTGATCAAATGATGGAATGGTCTTGGTGGAATTTAATTGTTCAATTCCGATGCATGCTCCCAGTAATGCAAGCGAAAAACGAGAGTTGAGCAGGTAAGCGCTATCTATAAATGTTTGGAAGAACGCCTTTATGTCAGAAACTACTGATTTGTATTTAAAAAATAAATATATATTGTTTGGTAGCCCATTTATCGCGGAAGGCTTTAAACTATGTACAACATTATTTTAGAATATGCGAAGTCTGAATATAGATTGTTTTTTTTTTTATCTAATGACAACCCCCGCTCTTGGGCGCAGCGGGAGATAGTGTCAGACTCTTACTGACTAAAAAACCCATCCCGTTCCTTCAAGCCTTCATTCCGGGGCTCGAGCGCCCTTTCGAATAACTCTGGCCCCAGTAGGCTTCGACCCGGCTGGGCCCCTGCTGTTGCTGACAACACCTTGAGGCGTGCGGGAACAGTGCGCGCCGTCGACGACTTGGTCCGGAGAGTTACCGGATGGCCGGACAGCGAGCTACCCATTGCTCACTGTCCGCAAGCCCGCGCCTACGGTGACTGGAAATCAGGATCGGAGTCCCGGCGGCGGCGAGAGCGCCGTTGCCTAATGCGGTCGGTCATCAGTAACTGAATCGATTTCAATAATTTTTACACATAAACAATATACACAATGTACAAGATAGAGAATGAAAGGTCGAACATAAAGAACCTTGTACCTATTGTATTTTAAGATCTGTTTGACCATGTTTCAGGCAAATAAGTGAATTATGATTGTTATTAAATGTTAGGTAATTTTTTCCCAAAAATATTTAAAAAGAAAGTCACAATTGGGTTCAGCTAGTTCTTTGTATTTGGCAAATTAATATTATAATATATTACACACAACTATCACACAACGCCGTCTAGTCCCAAGCTAAGCTGAGCTTGTGTTATGGGTACTAGACAACTGATAAATATACATATATATTTCTAAATACATACATATTATAGATAAATTACACCCAGACTCAGAACAAATGATCACGCTCATCACACAAACATTTGTCCTGGGTGGGAATCGAACCCACGACCTCCGGCATAGCAGTCAGGGTCACTAACCACTAGACCAACAGGCCAGTCAAATTACACATTATAATTCTTATGACAGATTGTGGCCTTCATACTTTGCCCAGTTAACTCTATTCAGAGCCTAAACTGTCATTAAGATACGCAAACCCACGCAAAACCTTCGAAGAATTAACAAAGAAAATGGGTTGTTACAAAAACATAAGTAAATTGATTTTTTTTACTGTCAGTGCTGTGAAAAATTATCGTAACACGAGGAAGGTGTGCGAGACAGGTAGATAATTGCCATGTAATGTTAAGCGATAAATCATCGGTAATTTTAATTTTTTCCATCGTCACTTCGTCAGTATAACAATGTATTATTTTGTTAAAAATATGGCTGCTTTCTGGCGTGAAATCACGTTTGTTCATGTGTATTTTAGTTTTTTCAAACTACACTGTCATTTAAAAGTTATTACCACACACCAGTGGTATTGGGCCGTCTATTATCTTTTTTTTTTCGAGATAGGAAATCATCAAATGACTTCTCCCGCCCTGAGTGCAGCGAGGGGAATATCAGACTTTTACTGACTAAAACTCACCAGTGTTGCTTCAGTTACTGTAGTCATTCCAGGGCTACGGTAATTCTTCCGGGAAATGCCGTAGCCCATTAAATATGGTCCTACGTACTCATTAACGTTTTAATCGCCAACATCGGTATATATCCGACAAATCCACGACCAAATACAGATTTTTATAAATAAACTAGCTGACCCGGCGAACTTCGTACCGTCTAATACTTATGTTGTGATACCTTTTAACTAAGCTGTCAACTCTACCCTACCCTACTCTACCCGACCGTACCCTACCCTAACCTACTCTACCCTACCCTACATTACCCTAATTTTCACTTTTTTTTTCCATAAGAACCTTCTCCTCATAATAACGAACACAACAAAAAATTAACTATCGAAATCGGTTCAGCCGTTCACGCGTGATGGCGTGATCAAGGAAATAGGGATTCATTTTTATGTACTACTCTCATTTCATTCATTTCTATGTACTACTCTTGTAATTGGTCTTGTGGTTCGATGATAAAGTGCACACTGCCCGAAATGTAAACGATAGAAAACAGACAGGCTAACTATTTCAGCCGAAAGAAGTCCACCATTGGACATAAGCCTCCTCCAAGTGTTGCCATAACGACCGCTCCTGTGCGTCCCGCATCTATCGGATTCTCACAACCCTCACTAGGTCATTGGTCCACCTCGTGAGAGACCTACCAAAGCTGCGTCTTCCTGTACGTAATCGCCAAATGAATAAATCATTTAATTTCGAAGTTGTACCATATATCACGATCATCGATATAATAGTACTTTTCTTTTCTCTTACTAAAAAGTAACTATAACAGACTTGTAACATTCAATTTCCACTAGCTGTTCCCAAGTCAACAAAATGTTGTTATCATAAACAATTTAACGGTAACACGAGGCAAGCTAAGCGAGCACGTTAACGACTATGTTGTTAAGTGTTCCTTACATTGTCAGAAACTTAACTTCACAACAGGTAGACAGATATCAGCTAGTTGCATGGCGTTAAAATGCCACGGCTAAAGTAGAACTACACTGCTCACACGTGTGCCATACACGCCGATCTCGGCGCGTCGGTCTCCATACATTTTATATGGCAACTAGACTTGTAGAGCTACACTTGATCCATGCCACGCGATGTCACGCGACTTCGTTCTACGTACAAATCAAGCGTGTTACACGTGTGCGTTGGTCTAATGTAGTTCTAGCTTAAGGCCCAAGCGCCCGAAAAGTGCCATAAAACAGTGACTTTCTGAAACCTACTCCTCGGTAACAGCCAGGTTATTTGAAAAAAATATATGTTTATAATAGATTCATGAACAACATTATCAACATTTGATTTTTTCGTGCTATTAATACTTTTGTCTAAAAAAAATATTTAGCAATTTCGCAACTTTTCGCAATTTTGTCCCTACTCCTTCGAAACGGCTTGGATCTTTTGAAACCTTTTTACACATAAAAATTGGTGGTTAAACATTCTTCAAAGTGAACATAGCATATGTAAATCAATCAATAATTTGCAAAGAAAATGGATTTAAAGGTCATCCGCGCGCTTTCCGGGCGCTGCTGGCCGCAAATAAATGCACAGATTTGTGTACTGCTGCCTAGGCGGGTGCGAGAATCGCGTCCATTTAATTTCAGCCAGATGTTTCAAGAGACTATAAGCTTTAAAGCGGTTTTTTTTTCATTGGGAAATTGTCTCCTCTAGCTCCGGTCGGAGTGAAAAGGATCGTCAGACTTTTACAGACTAAAACCCATCTATGTTTTTTCAGCAGGCCTGTGATCTAGGGCAAATGTTTCTTTGCCTGAAACGTCTCCCAGACCTATTTGATGCAACATTAAGATGCACACCGTGATCTTATTTATTGTATATGTGTATATTTTTGTTTATGTGTAAGGGTTCGTTTTTTTAGAGTTCCGTACTTTTTTTTTTATTGTGGAAATAAATCAACCAATGACATCCCCCGCTCTTGAGCGTAGCGGGAGATAGTGTCAGACTCTTACTGACTAAAAGACCCACCCCGTTCCTTCTAGCCTTCATACCGGGGCTCGGACGCCCTTTCGGATAACCCTGGCCCCAGTAGGCTTCGACCCGGCAGGTTCCCTGCTATTGCTAACAACTCCTTGAGGCGCGGGAACAGTGCGTGCCGTCGATGACTTGGGCTTGGTTCGGACAGTTACCGGACAACCGGACAGCGAGCTACCCATTGCTCACTGTCCGCAAGACCGCGCCTACGGTGGCCGGAAATCGGGATCAGAAACCCGGCGGCGGCGGCGAGGACGCCGTTGGCCATGGCCTCAACCAAGGCCCGGAGCGAGAGGTCTCCGCCGCCGATCGCCCTCACGAGGGCACGGCGATGCTCCGCCCAAGCGGGGTACACCTCGACTGTGTGCTCCACCGTGTCCTCCAGGCATTCCGCACAGTGGCGACAACCGGGCGTCACTTCCGCACGAATCCGGTGCAGGAACCTTCCGAACGAACCATGTCCGTTGAGGACCTGCGTCATACGGAAGGTAAGGACGCCGTGAGGTCTTTCCAGCCACGCCTCAAAGAGGGGACTTACCGCCATGATTGTGGCGTGCCCATAGAGTTCCGTACCTCAAAAGGAAAAAAACGGAACACTTATAGGATCACTTTGTTGTCCATCCGTCTGTCTGTCTGTCAAGACCCTTAATCTCGAGAACGCGTCAAGGTATAGAGTTGAAATTAAAACGATAAACTCAGGTCTGCGGTCTCTTCAAGCTGTGAAAAAATCAAACTTCTAAGTTAACGAATAAAAAAAAAGATACGGCCGTTTATGTCACAAAAAAACGTATATTTTGATACTCTCAAAGATCGAAATTCTTAGGGTACTTCCCACTGACCCAGAATAGTGAAATTTGGCACAAAGCATGATCCTATAGCACATTTTTTCCTATACCTAGGAAAAAATCTGAAAACAGTAAATTTGTTATTATTACAAAAAAAATACAATTTGGAAAAATCTTCGAGACTCACACTTGCCAAGTTTTAACATATGCTTATGTTTTTCAATTAAATTATAATGTTTTTAATAAAAAAAAAAACTATTTATATAAAAAGAAAAGGCCCGACGGGGTTTAGGCTGAGTGTTGATGCATCTCAACGGATTCATCCAGGCCCAGCTTAAACCCTTCGACCTATAAAGCTAATTTTTTTACAGCTTTATCTTTTAGAACGTAGACGAGTACAAAATTACAGATTTTTCAAAATCCAAAAATGTTTCCATGAAAACAAACCTGCATGCTAAAGCTAGATAATCATAATATTGTTACCTAAACAGTACACAAACAGAAATAGCCACTCGAGTACGTAGAAATTCCTGCAACAGATTAATTCTTAGAATATCGGGTTTGCCCAGTAACTAGGTTATGAAGCTTAGATACAAGCTACCTTGGGATATACAGAGGTATTGACTGTTTTACCTAGAAGTCGAAACCTGGTCGGATGGACGACTTAGCTCAGAGGACTGACAACAGTAATTAAAACTGCATACTAATATTACAAACGTGGAAGGAACTTTATCAGTCCATATGCCTTTTACTGGAAAAGTGGAGGATGGGAAATTAAAACTCGACTACGACCAAAAGAAAAATTTTCAGGATGCTGAAAATAAACAAGGTATAAAGGCTAGAAAGAACAGGGTGGGCTTTTAGTCAATAAGAGTCTGACACTATGTCCCGCTCCGCCCATGAGCGGGGGTTGTCATTGTATGATTTTTCCCACCATAAAAAAAGATGCTGAAATAAACGAGGTTACTGGAATAACAAAGATGCTGATAACATCAGGTGTTGTGGTTGGGAGCTTGTAGGCTCATAAATACTGCACCAGGAAGAACCAGGGGGTGACATGACAAATGGGAAGAGGCCACAGATCAGTTGCCAGCCGTGTGGCAAAATGTGATGTCAATGGATGATCCCTCTTTTTTTAGGTGGATAATCATCCAATGACTTCTAACGCTCTAGGTTACTACTTTAGAAAGAGTGTTAAACTTTTACTGATTAACGGTGAGTTGCACCATTTAACTATAACGATAACCAAACCTTAACCAGCTGTGAAACGGCCGCCTATTGGTCAATTCGACGATTTGACAACTGTAAACAGCTTTGTTATCGTTATAGTTAAATGGTGCAACTCACCCTAAAACACATCTGGGTAACATTTTCCAGGACATGTTCTAGGACTACGACTGGTGGTCCGAGTGGGCTTTTTTTTTCGATGGGAAATATCATCCTATGACAGCCCCCGCTCTTGGGCGGAGCGGGAGATAGTGTCAGACTCTTACTGACTAAAAAACCCATCCCGTTCCTTCAAGCCTTCATACCGGGGCTCGAGCGCCCTTTCGGATAACCCTGGGTCTTAGTGGGCTTCGACATTGTTGTGCTAATACAATTTTCTTTATCTTATTTGCATTCATTATGAAAAATGGCATGAGAAACACTGTGCGCAGTCACTGACTTGGTCGTGATCCGAACGGATACTAGACTTTTGGACTATTACCTTACTGCTCGTCTCACTACGGTGGCCGGGGATGGCCCTGCAAATCGCGACACCCGGGGCGTCTCCTGTCACGGCGGATGGAGCGTGGGGATGCGGCCATCTCCTTCTCTAGCATTACTACTTCACAGAAATCTGCTACCGTGTCCTTTCGCTCGCGCTCCGGAATGATGATCTCTCTGGTATCCACATGATTTCTACAACTTATCAAACGTTTTGGGCAATTGGGTAATTTATAATCATCGAGCTGCAGGCAGGCCAAAGATGCCATGCCAAGATTAAATAGAACCCTAACTAGCAACCTTCTGCGACTGGACAGAGGCAGTCTGCATCTGGTGGCAGGGGTACTGCACCCCGAACAAACCCTTCTTCACAATGAATATCACAGATAACCCTCTGTGCAGAGTATGCATGGAGTCAGAAGGAACAGTCATGCATGTAGCCGTCAGTGAGATAAGAACACGATCCTTGGGAGAACTGAATTCATTGATGAACGCCCTGAACAACCTGAAGAGACTCATTTATTTCTAGAATGAGGTGGGCTGATTGGAGTAAAGGCTATGGCTGCTATGGACCACGCAAAATGGTCCGATAAGAACTAAGTGCCACCAGACCACAGGGATAAGATAAGATTGGGTAATCATTAACTAACAACACTGGTGCAGCTGCAAAATATGCACTGGAAGCTATTAATAAACCGAACAATGTACTAAGTAGATAATAACATTATAAGAGCTAAGATCAAATTTACACGATCACAATAGTGTTGCCTGGGAACGCGTCTATATTGCTTCCGCAAAGCAAATACATTCTCAGACTATTATAGTTACTTAGTATTTACAAACTAGTGCCCAGAAAATTCAATAGAGTCTTTCGAAGATTAAAATAGAATAGAATAGAATAAACTTTATTGTACACCAAAACACTATCAAAACTTTAAATAAAAATATTCCTATCTAAGGCAAAAGCGTAGATGTTGAATTCATTCATCTATGTAAATAAATCAATATGAATTGCTAGATGTGTTGCCACGAGCTTAGATCGAGAATGATTGGACCTTTAGAGTCCAAACCTTTGGAGATATGCATAACAGTATGTGAAGTCCGGCCAACCTTCATTACAAAGGGGGGATCCTCTGACCAGACGGGTGTTGTATCTGATCCGGACAATTACTCGATACTTGATTTCAGACTGTTGTGTTATGCACTCAAAACTGCCTGTCCTTTTGCCCCGTACCACAGCTTGGACGATAGCCGGACGCGCGAGAAGTTGCTGCTAGTAACGCCTAAGTAGAGGCAGCTCTACACCATATGCTCCGCCATATCCTTCGAACGATCTACAAAATGGTGGCAACAGGACTCCCTCCTGGCACCAAATCCGAAACAGGGGCCTCCCGCAACAAGCGTATTTGGTGAGGACCTGTGTCCGGCGGTAGGTGAAGACCACCATCTCCCTCTATAAAGACGGTGAAGAGTCGTAACAGATTTCTAAGACTTACGACCTCCTAGCAAAACAGAGCGAATGCTTACCAAAGACGCAAATTGTGGAGGAATAGATATCCCATCCCTCCAAATCCAACTTTATCTCCCTGATAGAATCCATCTGCCACCTGGACACTAACTGCAGTGGCCAATCTGGAAATCTCTGAACCGATTGCGGGCACAGGAAAGCCGCTGCAGAAACAATCTGGCCAAATAGGGTATCCTGGACCCATCGTAAACGCAGTACCAGTATGGGGCACTGTCACAGGACATGCGTCACTGCCTTTTCTGCTGCATGCTCAACCACCTGCACCTTCCACGACTTAAACGAGACCAACGATAGGGCTATTAAGGTGCCTACATATTGGTCAGACAAGGTTTGTGAGAGTGAAGACGCCATAGTTTCTCTCAAACCAGTTCTTAAGGACTTAACATAATCAACCTAGTGTTCAATGCATACAAATAAGAGAAAGCAACTTGTATTTGACTTTTCTAATCTTATCAATGTTTATTTACTAGATAATAATACCTACCAATCACAACTATCAAATACATACAGCTAAAGAGTGGAATTCTCTACTGGAATCCGTGTTTCCTGATATCTACCACCAAGGGATCTTTAAATCAAGAGTGAATAGGTTACTTCTAGGCAAGCTTGCTTCATCGTCGGCCACATCATCGCTTATCATCAGGGAAGATACTGGTCAAATGTGATATCAAAAATAATAAAAAAAAAACATACAAAATAATATTTATATGATGTTGATTTCAGTACACACACATTCATTGCCTAAGGACTTGCACCCAATATTAGGACCGAAATAATTGAACGTAACCAATTAAACACAAGTGACTTCACTTATGTGTGTGTGTATACGATTGTCTATTAAAAATTCATTGAACCAATCGTGTCAAGAAATAGTTAAAGCGTTTGACAATGTTACAACACTCTTTTTGTGATCATTAATTTCTTCTTTTAGATACTGGGCTTTTGAAACTTCCAGTGGAATTCAGTATTTGAAGCTAATCACGAGTTTGATAATGCGGAAAAGCATATGATCCACTACAGTAAACCGAATCAGAAACAAAATGTAATTCTTCAGGATACATGCTAAATGACATTAAGTTTAAAACAAGATTCAATTAAATTAACGATAGAAAAAAATAATCTAAGATGCCTCTAGAAATTACTTATAACGACTAAAAACTGGATTAATAGATATACCGTAATAGATATACTACACGTATATCATTCATTTTAATTGACAGATTATTATTCTAAAAACAACGTTTTATCGCTATAGTGTTTTAGTTGATTATTATTTGTTTGTTGTTGTTGTTTAATTGTTGTATTATTTGTTTGTTGTTTGTTTTTTATTTTCTTTTTTTATAATTTTTAAAAATTCTGTCTTTGCGCATCTCTTTATTTTCTATACAGTCCGAGAGTGACCGGTCCTGAGTCCTCTTAACTGTTTGCAAATTGATTCCTGTGATTAAGATTATTAAATTAAATCATTGAAATAGGCGCGCTCTTGATAAAATGGAGCTGAGAATTTTATTGTAAACTGCGACCAAATTCTAAAATTACCTCAATGAACTTGCCGAGAAGCCAGACAAAACATCAGAAAATGTTAAATCCGCGTTCGAATGGAAAACAAAGTGACTGTACTTATTCGGTTTCAAAAACTAAATACTCTTTAAACTTGACACTGGTTAAATGCATAAAATTTACGAAGTAACAAAAAAAACCAGTCCTCGTGTGCCGAACCAGTTCTGCATGTCCGGATCAATCAATCAATCAGAAATGAATCATTAATCACATTAGCTAGGTGGTTTTACTTGATCTTAACAGAGAATATAAGACTTCTTACTTACTCCTTTGATAAACTGATGATTAGACTTTCTGGCGCCTGACTACCTGTCAAACTGCTGTCAAAGATCTACAAATTATAACCGGGACCAATATAAGACATCTGAGAGCATCCCGCGCGACATCCACGACGTTCTCAAAAATCAAGCGAATTACAGGGCTCTATACACTTTTATGACTACATCGTATTTAGATTTATAATTTACGGATGCGTGAAATAATTTGGAGATAAATGCGGATACGACTACATGCAAAAAATCAAGAAAGAACGATAATGAAGACATAGTTTCGGCCTTACTTATATATAATGGAATAAAAACATTGAAGACGTGGTTTCGGCCCAGAATTGAAAACAAAGATCAAATAAGACTACGGCTGCATGGCTTTGCCTTTGCCTTTCCCTGTCAAAATGGGAAGAAGAAACATAAAAAAAATCCGGGATCAACAGTTATATATACTCCTACATATATACCCCTACCAACCCCTATTTTTTAAATAGTATCTACAAAACAATAGGGTTCTATCCATATCTGTAACTGATCATATCAATACAGTCAAAAGAAAAAAAAAACGAAATCCCAAGATCAATCATTCATAACAATTGCCATTAGAAAACACTACGAGAAGTGTATTACCATTTTTATCACCATTGATTTATTCAATGAATGTTAATAATCAATAAATTGAGTGATATTTTGGGATACAACAAACGCTAATAACTTTGCTGTTTATGGATATTATTTATTTAGACTTCACATAAAAAATAACAAGACCTATTTTGATAAGCCCTAGTATTTGTACTAAATAAAAATTAGTGATGTATGCTTTTGCTTTTATTCATTACGAACAAATATATTGTTTGTTTGTATTATTAATTTTATTCTTTGTTATATTAGTGCTGGCTGACCTGAGGCCCAAGTTTGCTATTTTTACAAATTCTTCATTCCAACACGATCACATTGTCATTTTGCTAAAAGTTCGTAATCTGCTAATTCATAATGATCGATCATTGATCGATCAGTGGTATCGCAATAGAGTTGTGGTAGAATGATAATATCGAGCGTAATAATAAAACCAAACTGCACAATAACGTTCTAATGGTAAAACACTGATCAAATAAACTGTCAAAGTTTTAGCAGGTTACCGCATACTTCAAATATTCATTTGTCAATTAGTACGAGATTACTATTCTATGCCACTTCTTTCAATGGCGTGTCAGTGGTTGACCATTGGAAAACCGTAATGACGTCATTATATTAGTAGATTACAAAACTAGTCAAAATCGACAATTATGACACCAATGATAGATCATTCTGACACTATTGTCACAGCAGACTTGAGGCCCTGGGATACGTTATTCTGCCATATAAATTATCAAAGAAAAGAAAAAGAGACAGGGGTAGGAGCGAAAATAATTGTTTACGGCATATTATTATACTAATTAAATATACACGTAAAACTTCACAAGAATCGGTCTAGCCGTTACGGAGGAGTTCTATAACAAATAAAGAAACACGAGATTTTTCTGTAGGTATTAGACTAGCTTTTTCGCTCTCATGCATAAAATATAGCCCGTCACTCAGGAATAAAACAGTTTTCTATCGATGAAAAATTTTTAGCAATCGAACCAATACTTTCAGAGATTACCTCCTACAAACAAAAAACAAACTTTACCTCTTTATAATATTAGTGTAGATATATAAAGATTTAGAAAATATACCACTTACCTATATCCAACTTCTTCAACAGCAAATACATAGTTGGAGCTATAGGCCGTGTTCGACGCATAGGCGAGACCGACCAACACCATAAACTGTGCGTGGTATCGCCCAAACATACCGAACTTTGACAACACATCGTCCAAATGTACTCTCTTCGGTATTTCTTCGGAAGTCATCGTTAAATTTTGCACTGCACTATTTTTATTCACAAAATTTTGGAAAAACTTCTTGGATGAAATGTTTTACTGTTTTAAAATAAATACTAGTTATATTTTTAAACAATTACTATATAATATTTATATCTGTTTTCCATTATATTTTCTTAGTTAGTTTTGAGCAAATATGCTTAATGCATTTTTGTATAAATTGCAATTTTATTCGTTGTTTTTTAAATTTTGATATTGCTGGCAAACCTCCTATTCACTGGTAGTTTTACTGTCAACTAACTAAGCAAAACACTTGTTCTTAAACACACAAACAAACACATTTTCTATGCTACAATATCACTGCCACGGTACAAAGAGTAAACAAAAAAAAACAATTAAAATGTCTCGCTTTCCACCAGACCATATCGCGCGGCTAAGTCTCAATAACGAATGTAAATCACAGTTTGTAGAACAACAAGGTACAGTTCGGCCAACGAACAACTGCATTGTGACTTGATTGCCATAACGACTCCCATTCACCGTGCGACTGTAATCGCGCATCCGCTGCTATATAAGTCGCGACTAAATCAACGGCCGCAGAGCACATAAAGATGGACTTATTATGTGTTTTTCTTTTTTTTATGCGATATGCACTTTGTTGCATGACAACTTAATCTATCTACAAGCTAATAATACTAAAATAAATAAATTCAATTTAAATAAATAACGCTAATCTTTTTGGCAATTTACCAGTTGACAGCGATGTGGAAGAGTTTTTTGATGTCATATTTTAGTTTGATTTTAGTTGTAATTAGCGTAGGGTTTTATTATTTTTGATTGTTTAATTACTTTGAAATAAATTGGACGAAATTGATATATCTCAATCAGGAAATAAATTTTATAAAAACGATTAGGTATTCAAACTTTTTTGTGTAAAAACTACACAAAAAAGCAATTCGATTAACCAGTAGTCTGGTGCAGTCGGTGGTAGTGCTATCAGTTTAATCTCAGATTTCCGTCCTTTTCGTTTTTTTAGTCGGGTAAAATACATGAATCAGATTAATACGAGTTTTAAACAAAAGGATTATTCTTGGTAAAAACTCATATTAATTATTTTATTTTATTAATTCTAAAAAATAAAAGGCCACGTACATTCGTACCATTATCAACATTATTATTACTTTATATAATATTAGACACTACCTATATTATAAACTCTTATTAACCTTTCGAACACCGTAATTAGAGACACACACAATAGAAAGACAGTGAGAGACCGAACGCGTTCGCTTGGGGTTTAATGAATTAATATCGAGCAAAACACGTCAAAATAAAAAAAATAAAGTATTTTATTCTGTTTTTAGTATTTGTTATAGCGTCAACAGAAATACACTATGCACATGACTTTAAAAAACTCCACTGTCTAGCTATTACTATTTATGAGATACATCCCGGTGACAGACAGACAGATGGACAGTGGAGTCTTAGTGATATGATCCCGTTTTTACTCTTTGGGTACGAAAATCTGAAAAAGTTTACTCATTGGAAGAAGCCAAAAAGTGCATTTCGTAAATCAATATGTACTTATTTCTCTGTTCGTTTCTACTCTGTGGCGTCAAAACGGTTGTGATATTTTCGCGGACATTGTTAAGACAATTGGAATACTATTTTTAGTTTCAAATAAAGGTGACTTCTAACTTCACAATCTTTTGTATTGGGTCACAAAAATGGACTACGATTTCTAAACCAAAACCGAACATATTATGTAGATATCTTGGTATCTATATAAGTAATGAAACAATTTTGGTACAGTTTACCACATGTCAGAAATGACTGGGAACATGACCTCACTTTTTGATGTTTTAAGTGTTTTAACTGTTCTGCTACTGGTATAAACTGGCTTCTCATCTAGAGAAGCCAGTTAATACCAGTAGGTACAACCACAAGCGCGCTGTCGACTGTACCTCATCATAGCCAATATACGTCCACTGTTGGACATAGGCCTGCCACAAGCGTTGCCACAATGAACGATCCTGTTCGTCTTGCATCCATCGGATTCCCGACTGTACTTTGTGTTTAAAAAATGTTTGTTTCTACAATTATTTTAAACTCCAAAAAATTTATTGGAAATAAATGTTTAAATAAAATCGCATGGTAAATGGACCTAAGTTTGTAAAGAGTACTTATTAAGTCACGGCTTTGCTTAAAATAATGACTGTTTATTACTTACGCACCGGTGTTGTCAAATTTGATTAAAAATATATTTGATGCAGTAAATAGAAACGTGTTGACAGGAGCATTCAGTCTGAATAAATTAAGATCTGGATTCGTTTTTTAATTTATTAATAAAAATTGCCACAGATTTAGCTTATACAGCTCAAGTAAGATGTTAATTTTATTAATTAGAATACAACACAGACAGTTAGGAATGATTTTTAATAAATAAATAAATAAATAAATTCAAAACAGTGAAAAATATTGGTGTCAAAGTTTGAAGTGGTCGTTTCTAAAAAATAAAAATATTTTTAAAGATAACTAATATAGAAACTTTGAATAAATATTTTTGAAATTTATTTATTCAAAGTATATTAAGTATTCTCTTGTCTTTACAATTTTCTGCCATCTATTTTGAGATCTTTCTCTCTCTCTCTCTCTCTCTCTCATGATTCAAACATTTGCTAGGTACTGATTTCTTGACGTATGTTTTGCTGCTTTAACGAATGTTGTTACTTGTAGTGTTAAAATTGTTTTTTGAGAAGTCGAATTCAAATTAATTTCTTATTTTAAAAAATATTACAAGACGCGTTTTTCGGTCCATTACAATTTTTTCCAATTATAATAAAATAAAAAAGGGTCAAACAGCTAAAAGAATTTAGTTAAAAGATTCAATGGTAGACCAAGTCCTGAACACTATTCCAGGACATATTTTTGTACTTCCATATGATACTTTTGCACCCTGAGCTATATATTTTTGGGATAATTTATTTTTACGTAGACGAAGCCGCTAACAGAAGCCATTGTAAAACAATAAACACTAAGAACCTTTACTTACTTTTAAAGCACAATAAAAAGTTAAAAAAAAAAAAATTTTTTTTCTTCAATTGAATGCCGTGCATGGCTAGATGAAGGCCTCTGCAATAGAGCATGACATAGATCAAGCATTAATACAATTGATTACCGAAGGTTACGATTAGAATTATCTTGTTTGTTTTTTTTTTCTTCTTTTTTTCTTGTGACAATTCTTATTTTAATGTGGCAGTGACAGTATAAACCGCAGTCATAAATTAAAATTGAAATGCCTTTGAGGATTCATCCAACCATCTCCTACCGTGTTATACAATTATTTCACATTGAATCTAGGAATGAATTTCATGGACTTTGCCACAAAAATGTTTGTTTAAAAAAAAAAAAGTGTTCTCTTATCCCAACACGTCAGTCCATAGTTTACCTAGCAAGGTAAATTAATATGCATCACTTTTATTCAAAACACAACACACAAACATTTCGTCATTCTTTTATTTATTTTATTATGTTTATATATTATCAACCGCCAGTTGTGTAAATCAAACAATACCTTTACAATCAACTTCGTAAGTACTGCAGGCATGTAACTACGACTATAATCAAATAGTAGGTACGTATTTATTATTATTCTGAAAAGGTCGGTGTTATTATCAATTATTGAATAAAATTGCAGAAACATTCTACCGGGTGTGTAGATAAAGCTAATTAGGTAGCTACGTGTTTATTTTTTATGAACTGGTGAATTTAATTTTTTTAAATAGTTGTCACATTTGCCAGCTCATGTGTTTTTTTAGGTGGGAAAGTTATCCAATGATATCCCCTGCTCTTTGTGTCAGACTTTTACTGACAAAAACCCACTCCTTTGTTGCCTTTCATATCACGGCGAAATTTTCCTTTTAGAAACCAACCCTTGTAAGCTCATGAGTAAGTTATAATCGTCTACCCCATCACAAATTTTACTTTAATCTGTTCAGCCCTTGAGGAAGGACTGATAAAAAAAATCTGAACATATAGACCTTCTTCTTTACAAAGAAAGATAAAGACACACTCTATATGTCAAACTATTTATTAATTGACTAATTAGATGGAGAATGCGGCAATCGGTTTTGACAGGAAACTGTCTTAATACGAGATAAGACTGACCACTCTTTAAGGAACAAAAGCGTCCATGGGACGAATCTACATTCCTATTATATTGATATCCGTTTTTCTTTAATTTGACATTCAAAGATGTACTTTTTTTTTCATGTTTATTTTCGCGTAAACCGTCAAATTAAATCAAAATTTTTATTTGCAAAAAAAACATTGTTTACAAGGAAAGATCTTATAACCTAAATATCACTGTATTCTGCCTGCAAGCAAGCGTGCGAATTATTTATATTTATGTAATTAGAATATTTTTACCTAATGCAAATAAATTATTATCTTCATTAACAATTTTCATAAATTCGATTAATATTTAAATTTTTACATACAATATAAAGTATTAATAATTTGTAACCTTTCCTTAAACCTTGAAAAACTTGGATGGCAATAAAAAACTAAGCAGTGTATTACAAAGTAGGTAAGTCGGTTGATACAACTTTTTGCTTCCTTAAAATGTAAACAAAATAAAAAAACAATTTACCTTCCACCAATCTTTGCATACTAATTACTATAGATGCTCACGATCTTTTGAGTTAAGCAGGTATGTTGATTGCACCGAACATGCGCATACCTACATAACCTTACAACGCCATGGCCGACTGGAGGCCATTGAACTTACCTTTCTAAAAGTCCACAGGTAGATTATTACATTCCTATCGGCTGCCTTGGACAACAAATAACGTGACCTTAAGTTAATAACTAAACAGTAGAGCCATGGTAGAGACATACCCGCTCCGGGTCCCTCGACCAATATCTGTCTGTGGTAGGACCAGGACTTCACAAAGTGTTAGCGAAATTATGAGTTGGTGAGTATGGTAAGCCTAGTGAAATCCATGTTGTTGGAAGGACTAGGAACAGGGCTAAAACAAAAGTCATAGTTGTGGACCGAAGTAAGTCTCTCACACTGTCTGTCACACTCAACCTGGATAAGTACAGTAGACGAGGTTATCTACCTGGGCTCTACCAAAACAAACAATGGTTCGTGTGAGCAGGACATACGAAGACGTAGGTATTGGGATGACAAAGAGCGCCTTGTCACAGCTAAACCGCGTCTGGACCGATAGGAACATCTCGTGTAAGAGAAAGCTCGTGACCACTTTCATTTTCTCCATCTTCCTGTATGGTGCAGAGACATAGACCCTTAAAAAAGCTGACCGTTGCCGGTTTGACGTTTTTGAGATTTGTTGTTGGAGGAAAATACTTGGAACCCACTGGTCAGAGCATCAGACCAACGACTCCATGATAGCCGAACTGAGATCACCCATGAGACTCACCACCATATACCAAAGAAGAGTCTTTGATTTCTTTGGCCACATTGCAAGAAAGAGAGGGCCTAATGAATTTTGATTCCCTTAAATTCACAATCTTTTTTGAGACATAAAGGACCCGTATCTTTGTTTTCGTTAACTCAGAAGTTTAATTTTTCCCAGCTTCCAGAGGCCGTAGATTTGATTTGGTTTTAATTTCAACTCGATACCTCAACGCGTTCCCAAGATAAAAGGTCTTGGCAGACAGAAACATAGATAGACAGACAGACAGACAGACAGACCGACCGACAGACAGACCGACAGACAAACAAACCGATAGGCAGACATTTTGACAGGCCTGTTGGTCTAGTGGTCAGTGGCCCTGACTGCTATGCCGGAGGTCGTGGGTTCGATCCCCACCCAGGACAAATGTTTATGTGATGAGCATGATCATTTGTTCTGTCTGGGTGTAATTTATCTATAATATGTATGTATTTATAAATATATAAGTATGTTTATCAGTTGTCTAGTACTCATAACACAAGCTCTGCTTAGCATGGGACTAGACGACGTTGTGTGATAGTTGTGAAATATTATTATTATTATAATTTATTCAATTTTTTCCTTTTGAAGTTCGGAATTCTAATAAATGAGATGGTGACACAGATCACGTGCTACCGACATAGACTATCGACATATATACAGCGAGACTTCGAGGCAACCAGGTAAATAAATAACTACAACAATCAGGAAAAAGAATATGAAGTATTTACTTTTTAACATAAATAACGAGTCAAACATGAATATTATTGATAACACCGCAAAACAAAACATGTCTTTCATTTTTAGAGTTCTGTATCGGAAGGATAAAAACGGAACCCTTTTACTGTATCTTTTACCAGGCTGGTATCTTATGAACCGTGACTATAAATAAAAATGAAAAAGTGTTTTATTCTACACAGCATCATAAATTCTAATATTTCAATACCATTTGCTCATGAGCTAATACTAGAAGACCCCGTTCCAGGCCCAGAGGCGCTGCATGCTGAAATACAGGCTCCCCAAGCCTAGTTCGTCAGCACATGTAAATTTACATGCACAATTTTTATGTAATGTAATAATATCATAATTATGAGCACAGTCAAATTGTGTAATATGTATTTTTTGGTGTTATAAATTATTATTATTACCTACATAATAGATAATTTAGTTCGGTTTCTTATGCATGCAATTTTCATAATAATAAATTAATCATTCAATACAATACTATTTTTTGTTTCCATATTACATATATTATAATATAATTGTTATTTATAATTTTTTATATAGTTGGTTATTTTTCTTATTTACATAATATTTCAATAAGATTTTATTTACTAAACCGTGACAATAGACAATTAAAATTTCATAGATATGATATTTCTGTCGCCGCTACTCAAAAAATTAAAAAAAAAACAGAGTAATGTAAATATATAAGTGGCGCTCCTTAGTTATTATAATATACAACCAAACAGCCAATACAACCTACCATCCCTCCCTGGTGCACATGTCCGACTCGCACTTGGCCGGTTTTGTTGCACATAATATAATTTAGTTTTAAAAGCGACAGAAAACATTAACATTGTAAATACATAGTAAATTAAAAACAATGTTTAACATGTCAAATGCAATGTTTCACTAATGAGACACATGACTTGCTACTGTTAATGAGAAAAAACTTTGTATCAAATGTAAATAAATGTTGCTAGCCATACAGGACCAAATAATAGCTACGCGCAACTACAGAAAATATATCATGAAAGACCAGAATCAGCCAACTGATTTCTGCCGACACTGCAACAGTGCCTCCGAAACCATCCAACATATAACAGGAGCATGTAAATCGCTAGTCCAAACAGATTATAAGCACCGCCATGACCAAGTAGCTTCAATTATACACCAACATTTAGCATACAAATATAAACTTGTAACTGAAATGATGCCGTATTATAAATATAACCCAGAAATAATCTTAGAAAATAAGGACATCAAAATTTACTGGGATCGGACTATTATTACAGACAAAACAATTCACTACAATAGACCCGATATTACTGTTCACGACAAAACAAACAAAATAGTATATTTGATAGACATAGCAATACCTAACTCACATAATGTTCAAACCACAATATCCGAAAAGCTCAGTAAGTACCAAGATCTCGCCATAGAGATTAAAACTCAATGGAAAGCTCAAACAGTCCATATTGTACCGATTGTGCTTTCGTCTACTGGCGTAATACCGAAATCTCTCGCACAGAGCCTCGAGACTCTACACATGCCAGCTCAAACACTGTACATGCTCCAAAAAGCCACTATCCTTAACACCTGTCGTATCACTAGAAAATTCCTAACTTCTTCAACACTGACATCCACCTTTTCCATTTAAATCCTGCCTTATATACTTGGCTCCGGCCCGTATGTAAGGTTAATTAATCTCTCTTATACGGGAAGAAGTAAAAAGAACTACACAAAATAATAATAATAATAATGATCATGCTCATCACATTTGCCCTGGGTGGGAGTCGAACCCACGACCTGCTCTGACACTGCTTCATAGCAATCATGGCCACTAATCACTAGACCAACCAGCCAGTCGAATTAATAGCAGTTTTATTGATTGTAACACCTGTTCTAACTAATATACATACGTCAAAACTCCATTAAAAGTAAATAAAGATAAGTATTTAGGTGTATGCACAAATGACAGCGTAGTTTGAGAACTCACTAATTAACACATAAAAACCTTTCAAGAAAAACCACATCACGATACCTGTATTGTAAAATGAATGCGTTCACAAATATGTGAACTCACACACACAAGACACATCATAATCATCATCATTTCAGCCGATATACGTGCACCGTTGGACATAGACCTCCCCCAAGTGTCGCCACAATGAACGATCCTGCGCGTCTCGCATCTATCGGTTTCCCGCAACCTTCACCAGGTCATTAATCCACCTTGTAGGAGGCCTTCTAACGCTGCGTCTTCCGGTACACGACCGCAACTCCAGGACCTTTCGGCCATCTGTTCTGCGAGCAATGTGCCCTGCCCATTGCCACTTAAGTTCGGCAATTTTCGTACTACGTCGGCAATCTTAGTTCTCCTGCGAATATCTTCATTTTTGATTCGATCACGCAAGGAAACCCCGATCATAGCCCTTTGGGTGACTTTCACCTTCTTGATGAGGATCACCATTATTAGCGACCACGTTTCGGAGCCAACACAGCTAGAACTATACTGGGCCCCCGTGCGCCATGTAAGACGTTCTGGGCGCGTCGGTCTCTGTACATTTTATATGGCAACTAAACTTGTAGAGCAACATTAGATTCACGCCACGCGACGTGCGTCGTTCTACGTACAAATCAGGTCTGCAGGCAACGGCGCTCTCGCTGCCGCCGGGATTCCGATCCCGATTTCCAGCCACCGTAGGCGCGGGCTTGCGACAGTGAGCAATGGGTAGCTCGCTGTCCGGCCGTCCAGTAACTGTCCGGACCAAGCCCAAGTCGTCGACGGCGCGCGCTGTTCCCGCGCGCCTCAAGGAGTTGTCAGCAACAGCAGGGGCCCAGCCGGGTCGAAGCTTACTGGGGCCAGGGTTATCCGAAAGGGCGCTCGAGCCTCGGTATGAAGGTTTGAAGGAACGGGATAGAGTCTGAAACTATCTCCCACTCCGCCCAAGAGCGGGGATTGTAAAAAAAAAGGTGTGGTCCAAGTGTGCGGTTGGTATGCAATTCTAGTTTATTCGTTAAAAATACTTTCTGTTTTTTAGACTCATAGCAAGAGTTCCTATAATATAATGCATGACAATTCCAATATGCCAAGCCACGGCTAAGGTACATTATTTTGTTACGGAGATTCCGTGCCTACCTTTTATCATCCGATCAACTTGATGGTATCTTACAGCGATATGATAGTGTATCTCATGGCAATTCTAATAAACCCAAACACGGCTAGTATACAAATACCGGCACGGATCTTGAGCGCTGGCTTCAAGTTGCGCAGAAGTCAAATATCGGGTCTCTTTAGTGGTATGACGTGAGTCGCGGGGGCGGGGTGTCAGTGATTGGCTTTCCGCGCCATCGTGTCATAAACGTCACTCGTGATTCGTTCGCTGCGCTTGCTGCGTGGATCTAACAACGACGACGATTGGCTCGCCAATGTATGGAATGCGCAATGCGATCCCCACTCTGACGCCGAAAGCTCAAGATTCGTGCCGGTACCTATACATCATTTTTACAAAGCTCGCGTGCCTACCTTCCACTTTTCGGCTCCATCACCAAATCAGTTCGATTGTACCTTGTAATCCCAAACACGGCCAGGGTATATTAATATATTACAGAATTCCGGTGCCTACCTTCCGGCTTCATCGTCAGTTCGATGTATCTCCCCCTCTTCCTTCTGTCAATCATCGACTACACGTAAAAACAAAACAATTTTTCGTGTACGTACATGTTATGTTACTTGTGACGGCAACGTCAGCGTAATGAAATTAGAAAAAAATGATCATTTAGTCGTGCCTCACATAATTAACATTAGCTACTAACATAGTTTTAAGTTAATATTGTCACTAACCATTCTATGAGTGCAAACTTGAAATAAAGTTATTATTATTATTACAATCGTATAAACTAAAAAAAACTGGGCAAGTGCGAGTCGGACTCGCGCAATGAGGGTTCCGTGCAAACTACAATTCCCGAATGGAGTCTCGAAGATTTTTCCGAATTGCAATTTTTTTTTTGTGACGTAGTTATCAAGTAATTTCCTGTTTTTAGATTTATTCCTATACCTGTGCTACAAGACCTTACTTTGTGCCAAATTTCAGGATTCTAGGTCAACGGGAAGTACCCTATGAATTTCGATCTTTGAGAGAGATCAAAATATAGAATAGAATAGCATTTATTCGGCGCAAGCAACACAATATACCACAACATAAAATAATAATATTAAAAAATGGTACAGACATACAATACAGTTGCAGTGACTGTGCCTGAACCGAAAGGGTCACCAACTCAGCAATTGCTGGGCGTCAAACACCCAGCGCTGGTTTTCAGCTGGCACCCCACAGTGACGCACGCATATACGTTTTTTTGCGACATAAACGGCCGTATCTTTTTTATTCGTTAACTTAGAAGTTTGATTTTCACAGCTTGAAGGGACCTCAGACCTGAGTATATGATTTTAATTTCAACTCGATACCTCCACGCGTTCCCAACATAAAGGGTCTTGACAGACAGACAGACAGGTGAACAGTCGGACGGACAATAAAGTGATCCTATAAGGGATCCGTTTTTCCTTTTGAGATACGAAACCCTAAAAAATCAAAATCAATCCACAATTGACCAAGAGAAATCCGGTGAACATGCATAAAAAAACAAGTCGGTTAAAAAAGTCCTTGACATGCTATCTCTATAGCATGAGTTGCAAGTTTATTTCAGTACACAATTATCAGCTACTATTATTCATGGGCATTGCAGTTTATCATTAGAAATGCAATTATCACGTGTCAACTAACAAGACATGATCAAGCAGGTAGGTATTTAAAGGTCGGATTCGGGTTAATTATCCAATGTAATTTGCAAATCAATTTACAGTTAATTTAGCGTAACCTGTTTATATACAACATAAGGTACTTTTAGTATATACGAAACGCGAAACACATGTTTAGTATTTTTATGTAAAGAATCTATGTACAGAACACAACTGTATCATGAAAAATCACAGAGTTATAAGCTTCTTGTCAGCAAAAAATACATAGTCACCGGGCCATCCAGACAACGGAGGGTTTGTTTTGCACTTGCACCCAGCCGTTTACTGGCGCATAAAACCCGCTATGACCTTCCGTGACCTGTGTTATACTTAGTGTCGGTGGCATCCAACTTGTGACTTTTTTAAATATTCTTGGGAAATAGCATGGTGTAAAAACTGTTGAAATCCATTCAGTTACTGATTCTGAACAAAATATATTCAGGTTTCATATACATTCAGTCAAAAAAGTATCGGGAATGGATGATTTGTTTATGGTTCCAAATTCAAATTTTAGATTTTTTTGTTGTTGCTAGATTGGCACAACTGTTTTCCATTTCGGCGCGGAGTTTGAGTTGCATCTGTTATTTATATAAAATACAGTGCTGTTTTTAGATACATCATATTTAGTGTGTATTGCGAATTTCATAATGGACAAAAACATCGAACAAAGAGTTTGTCTTAAATTTCGCATCGTTCGCATCGCCAGTGGAATTTCGTGTTCGGTGTCACTGAAAATGTTACAGAAGGCCTACGGTGAATCGACTTTATCAAAAATACGTGCTTATGAGTGGTATAAAGCATGGAAGCGGTCGAGATGAGATTCACATTCAATTCCGACCCAACAATCATGAAACGCATTTTTACTGGCAAAGAGACGTGGGTTTACGAGTTTGACATGCAAACAAGTCAACAAGCTTCGGAGTGGCGCCTTCAACCACGCCAAAGTCGATCAAAAGTCAAAGTCATGTTAACTGTTTTCTTTGACTATCGCGGTGTTGTGCACTCGGAATTCGTACCGGAAGGTCAATAAAGAATATCATTTGAGCGTCAGGCGGCATTTAAGAGAGCAAATTCGACGAAAAAGGCCAGATTTGTGGAAAATAATTTCTTGGATTTTGCACCATGATAATGCGCCTTCGCACAAGGCCATCATTGTGAACGAATTTTTGACCAAACACTCAATAAATACCATCGCGCAGCCACCATATTTGCCAAATATGGCTCCGACCGTCTTCTATCGTTTTCTCAAACTCAAATTACTACTTCGTGGCACCCGTTTTCAATCTGTAGAAGACATAAAGGAGACTTCGCGGCGAGAACTGAACTCAATTTCGGAAACAGCGTTTAAAAAATGTTTTGATGATTGGATTATTCGTTGGCGTAAGTGTATCGTTTCTTATGGGGCATACTTTGAAGGTGATAAAATAAATTTGGATGAATAACAAAAATTTTGTGTATTATTGATCTTTTGCCGGTACTTTCTTTACAGAATAGTAAACTAAAAATAGTGTTGTATACAACTTTCTTAAAATACATATTTTCCTGATATAATAGGTAATTGAAAAGAAAATCTTTCTACCTGACACAAATCAAATATTCTTAATAATCAACCTTGCACACGAGGTTGCCGACATGTGGAATGTGGACTCGGGTGTCATTGTACTAATTGTCGTGACCGCCAACGGCCTGATGGCCAAAAGCCTTGACGACCACCTTTCGAAGCTGTCATTACGCGGTTGGATCAAGGGCTTAATACAGAAGGCAGTGCTCTTCGACACGGCTCGCATTCTGTGGACGTTCCTATATCTGGAGCCCTAACCACTGTTAGCTTAGACCCTGCTCTCAACATTGACGAAATAAAAGAACCTATATTCAATATAAAACGTAATTTATATGGATATGTCATATAAAATTATTTAGTATATTTTCATAATAACGTCGCTTGCTTCAAATGATCAAAAGTAAGCCTATCAAAATAAAAACCGGCCAAGAGCGTGTCGGGCCACGCTCAGTGTAGGGTTCCGTAGTTTCCCGTCCGTCACAATAAGTGTACCCACTTATGAGTTTAAAAAAATGCTTGCATATACGATTATACTACAAACTTAGTCCAGAAATTATTTTATAGAACTTTTTTGTCTTTTTTGTACAAAAACTGTTCTTTCCATCAAGTTCAAAATAATTTTCATAGAAAGTCCTTACAAAGTTCTACTTGTCAGATTTTTTTTTATATTTTCTAAACTTATGGTTCAAAAGTTAGAGGGGGGACACACATTGTTTTTTAGTTTTGGAGCGATTATTTCCGAAATCATTGACATAATCAAAAAATGATTTTAGTAAACCCCTATTCATTTTTAAATAATATCAGACGTTAGGGTTGAAGTTTAAAAAAAATCAATTCCCACTTTACATATAGGGGGGCTACCCTAATAATTTTTTTTTCTAATTTTTATTTTACCACTTTGTTGGCGTGATTGATATACATATTGGTACCAAATTTCAGCTTTCTAGTGCTAACGGTCACAGAGATTAAGCGAGGACGGACAGACAGACATGGCGAAACTATAAGGGTTCCTAGTTCCTACGGAACCCTAAAAAGGGCATTTTTTAAGGCGATTAATCATCCAATGACTTCTCCCGCTCTAGGGTAGTACAGGAGGACGTGCCAGACTTTTACTGACTAATGCCACACCGTTGTCCATTACCCTTTGCATTCTAGGATCACGGGTTTCCTTTACAGAAAGTCCCCGTGGCCCTAGCGGGAATCAGCCCAGCTGGGCCCCTTTGCTTTTCTGATATCTCTTTGAGGACCGCGTCCGTCTCCCACCCTTGGCCTGAACCAGGGCTGGACGACACAGGTCGCTGTCGCCAATCACATAAGTGTACGCCGATGCTCCAATTGAGCGTATGGTCTATGTGTCCTCCAGGCGAGCCGCACAATGCTAAGTTTCCACCTACCAGTACTCTTTTTTTCTTGACGAATCTGACAGCTTGTCTCTCAAAAGCAAATAACAAAAATTTCTATTTTGTAAATCTAAGGCCCCTCGCCCAAGATGACTTCTTGTAGCGATGCTGTCGCGCGTTCGTATCGATACAGTCGTGATGCTGTCTCTAGCTGTCTACCCTCGCCCACATCACGATTGTCAGTCTCTATGCAAACAAAAATGCAGTTTTTGTTTGTAGAAAATCCGTCACTGATGTCGTACGTCACGGTGGCGCGTTTCCATCGCTACAGTCGCGATAGCGCGTTGCAAACTAACGCGAGTTAGTAGTGATGCTGTAGCGCGTTTACAAATCGCTACAAAAAGGCTTTGTGGGTGAGGGGCCTTAACCCACACCTACACATATAAAACAATAGTGATATACAACCAGACGACAACCCAATAAACTAAGTTAAGATGAAATTCTTCCAGACTACGTGTTACCCCGAGCACTTATACCATCCGTCATGCGAATAGTAATTCAATTAGGCAAGTAGTCTTCGCGAGTTTTCTTAAGGTACAGACAGACAGGAGATAAATTGTTGAATATATTTTTGTAGAATTCTCGTAGTATCACGAATAGACAGGTGTATGAAGGATGATGTCTAATCCCCGAATATATGTGTATACATTTCTATATTTTAGATTAGATTGTATACTGGAACCTTTTTTTTTTAAGTCCGATAAATTGTATATTCTCAAATAGGTAGGTAGTTATTCCGCAAATCAAATCAAAAGCATTTATTTCAAATAGATAATTTTGTTTGTCATTCCAAAAAAGGTGAAGCTAAATTGCACGTTCCAAAGCGTAGATCTCTATAGAGAAGAACGTGCAAGAAACTCCATGGACACTCTTTTAAAATTATGAGTTACATATATTATGTACTTGGTTTAGTTTCTTTAACTTCTTGTAGCACCTTTTTCTTCTTATTCTTGTCAACTTATTTTTAGCATGGGAAACCAAAAAAAAAAAAAAAAAGGAGAAACTGACTGACTGACATATATCAACAACGTACATCCGCAAGTACACTTATGAAGTAAGCGATGTTCCTTCAGTTAAGTATCTTTTTCCTTCTAAGACCAGATATTTCTTTTGAACAATCCCGTAGCCCAAACCTCAACTCTTTCTCGTCAATTTAAATTCTAACCTTTAAGTCCAAAAATCCTAAAAATCCAGCCATAAAGGAGATTGCCGAGCCTCTATGGTGTTCCAGACCAAAGATGGACATCAATGATAAAACTATTGTTTTTTCCATAAAGATACTTTTTATTTACCACTTATTGTTTATTATAGTGGCGCTCATTTGGAACTAAGGGAATATATATTTTTTTATGGCATAATTAATGAGCAAAGTATTTTTTCTCTAGTCAATTGTCCGCTCATGGCCTCAAATGGGCAATCCCCTTTTCACTAGGTTTCTAGTGTAACTGTATGTAGCAGTTTCTTCATAGCATCGCATAGTAGCATAGTCGGCCTTATAATGTTCCCACTGTTGGGACTCAGGCCTCCTCTCTTGAAGAAAGAATGGGCCGTAATCGCGGACGCAGTGCGGGTTGGTGGAATTCACATGTATTCGATTTTTGTTTTTATTCTAGAATATACTGGTTTCCTCACAATGTTTTCCTTCACCGTTTTGAGAGAAATGGTGATGAAATAAATTATACAAAGTAATGCGCCTGGCTGGGTTTGAACCCGTGACCTACAACGCGTAAGTCTGTGCCGTTACCACTCGACCACCACTGCTCTCGAGTTTCTTCTCCTATAATAATTAAATAGACAGACCAAGGAAATAATGTAAAAAAATAAATATTAAACAGAGAGAGACAGAATACAGAATATTATATTGGAACTTGAAACCAATACCTATAATCTACACTTATAATATTATAAAGACTTCTCTCTGAAAGTGCTGGTCCGATTGCTAAAATTTTTTCACAATAGAAAGCTGCTTTATTCCTGAGTGGCATAGGCTATAGTTATATGAAAGCGGGCGAAGACGCGAGCAGTAGTTAGTTATTTATATTTTGTCAAAGCCTCGCATATGCCTTTTGGCCTGGCCCAGGCCTTTATTTTTAAATGTTGGTTAGTATTTTTTTGTTTGAGTTAATGAATGTTAGTGAGTAGTTCATATTTTATTTTGTTGTCTTTCTTTCAATAGTATAGCTTAACCTTATATATGTGGATGCTAATGTATGCTACATAATACGATAATATATTGTTACGTACGTGGGTAATCAAATGCCGATTTACTGACGAGAGAACTTTATTTACCACAAACAATAACAAATTAGTCCAGTCAACAATAATCCGAATCGCAATTAACACTAGATTACCGTTACACTATCGCTTTAGTCGTTGATAAAAATCACTTCGAGTACTAGGGTAGTTCGCTCTTGATCGCAGTCGAAATCACAACTGACTCGCTTCCGGCCGGGGGCCCGTATTTATATGCGGAGCCAAGATAATTCTAGATACCGACGTCCCCGGATCTATCCAGAATTCCAGAACAATTGAATCGCTTCTCGAAGTCATAAATCATTTTTATTTCTCGTAATAATAAGAGTCACGTTCATGCGAATTTCGACTCTATTGTTAACGTCGGAGAGTACAATTTCCCTTATCGGTTAGATGATATCTATTACTACATGTACCTTGGTAGGTAGGTACCTTGTGGATGTTTCGAGATTTTTCTAAGTCTAGCTAAGCACAACTACTCTAGACCTTTCGAACAGCAATGCGTTTTAATTATTACGTGCCACTCGTTATTTTCTCGGAGATATGGCGTGTTCACGTTTAGTGGCGTAACAGTGCCCCCCTCTTAGTCATGCTCGTCCCGAGCATTATTAGATCCGTGATACGGCGCCAATCTATCCACATGGACAACCTTGGGTTTCCCTCTTAGCCCTTTCTTGATGCGGTAGGTCACGTCATTAATCCTTTTTAACACGGTGTAAGGTCCCTCCCATCGAGCTTGGAGTTTCGGCGACTTCCCTTTCCGTCGAAGCGGGTTGTGGAGCCAGACCAGTGTACCTTCCTCAAATCCCTTGGCATTGGCATTACGGTCGTATCTAGTTTTCATTTTTACGCTGGTGTTCATGCTATTCTCACGAACTCGTTTATGCACTTCGTCCAATTGATCTTGAAGGTCACTTACGTAATCTGTAACTGGCTTAGTCTTGTCAGGTGGCACGCCAGTTATGGCATCGACCGGGAGTCTCATCTCCCTGCCGAAATTCACTCTTGCTGGGGTATGTCCCGTGCTATCATGCACTGCCGATCGGTAAGACATCAGAAATAGTGGAATATACCGGTCCCAGTCCTTCTGATGGTCATCGACAACCTTAGCCAGATGATTCTCCAGGGTTTGGTTAAACCTTTCCACCATTCCGTCCGACTGAGGGTGCGCAGGTGTTGTGCGTGTCTTATAAATTCCCAGAAGAGTACACATTTCCTGGAACAGCGCAGATTCGAAGTTACGGCCTTGATCGGAATGGATTTCCAAAGGTGCGCCATACCGACATACTACTTCTTCGACCACCTTCTTCGCCACTGTCGTCGCTTCCTGATTGGGTATGGCGAAGACTTCGGGCCACTTTGTGAAATAGTCCTGGATCACCACTATGTACTTGTTTCCGTCATTTGAAACTGGAAAAGGTCCAGCGACGTCGATAGCGATGCGTTCCCATGGGGCTCCCACATTGTACAGCTGAAGCCTGCCCCTGCTCCTAGTCTGTGGTCCTTTCACAGATGCGCACGCTGTACATTTCCTACACCATTGCTCTATGTCATCTCTACAATTGAGCCAGTAATACCGCTGTCTCACTTTCAGTAGAGTTTTCTTGATTCCCAGGTGTCCTCCAGACGCACCATCGTGTATTTCCTGTAGCAGGGGGACTACTTCGCATCGTGGTACTATCACTTGTGTGGTCACCTCCTTGCCATCGTTCGATTCCCATTTCCTACAAAGCACATCATTTTCTAGGACTAAACTGTCCCACTGTGCCCAGTAGCTCTTAGTAACGGGACTATGTGATGATACTTCACTCCACTGGGGCCTAGTTCCGCTACGCTTCCAGTCCAGTACAGGTCGAATATCGTCATCTTCTTCCTGGGACTTCTTGAAGTTGCCTTCAGCCCTAATTAAATTAACGCGTTCTCGGGCTTCATTCTGCTGGCAGTGTCTGCAGTCCTCATTACATGGACGTCGCGACAGGGCGTCAGCATTGTTATGCCCTTTTCCACTACGATGTTCTGTCACAAAGTTGAACTCCTGCAGCTGCTCGAGCCATCTTGCAACTTGGCCCTCAGGGTTTTTAAATTGTAGAAGCCATTTCAATGCAGCGTGATCCGTCCTCAACGTAAATTGTCTTCCTATGAGGTACTTGTGGAAATGCTGCAAGGTTTTTACCACAGCCAGCAGTTCTCGTCGAGTCACGCAGTAGTTTCTTTCTGGCTTTGAAAGTGCCTTACTGAAGTAAGCGATTACGACCTGTCGGTCACCTTGAACCTGTGACAACACTCCACCAATTCCCGTGTTGCTAGCATCGGTATCAACGACAAATCTTCCGTCCCTGCTCGGGTACCCCAGTATAGGCGCTTCACATAGCCGTTGCTTTAGCGCGTCGAATGCTGACTCACAGTCTTCGTCCCAGACAAAATCTCGTTTATCCTCAGTCAGCTGATGTAAAGGTTTTGCAATGTCCGAAAAATTCTTGACAAACCGCCTGTAGTATGTGCACAACCCTAGAAATGCACGTACTTCCGTTTTGTTCTTTGGAACCGGCCACTGTTGGACTGCCTTTATCTTCTCAGGGTCGGTTCTCACCCCGTCAGCGGAAATAACATGTCCTAGGTAGCTGACCTCCTTCTTGAACAGGGCGCACTTCTTTGGGCTTAGTTTTAGGTTAGCCCCTCGTATCCTGGTGAACACTTTCTCCATATTCCTCAGGTTTTCCTTAAAAGTGCGACCCATTATAATGACGTCATCCAAATATACCAGACAGACGTCACCAAGAAGGCCCACCATGACTCTCTCCATGAGGCGTTCAAACGTCGCTGGAGCGTTGCATAACCCAAAAGGCATGACGTTAAATTGCCACAGGCCGCTGCCAATACCCGTACTGAACGCTGTCTTTTCTTTATCTTTCTCGCTGATTTCCACTTGCCAGTAGCCACTTTTCAAATCAATGGTCGAAAACCACTTCATGCCACTGAGCATATCCAGCGTATCGTCTATCCTTGGTAAGGGATAACTGTCCTTCTTCGTCACATTATTCAGCATTCTGTAGTCCACACAGAATCTGGTGCTGCCGTCCTTCTTCTTCACCAGAACGACTGGAGAAGACCATGGACTCGTAGAAGGCTCAATTATTCCATTATCAGCCATGTCCTTTACCATTTCTGCTACCTCATTTTCCTTAGCCCAGGGTATGCGACGCGGTCTCTGTTTAATTGGTCTAGCATCACCTGTATCTATCTCATGCTTGACGAGACCTGTTCTCCCGCAGTCTTTTCCCGTTGCAAAGATATCTCGAAACCGTAGCAGAAATTCCTTGGCTTGCTGTAGTTCCGAAGTCGATAAGTTGCTCTTAGAATTTTCCAGAAGTTGCTGGATGTGATCAGTTTCGACTTTGTTCGTGTCTTGCTTTGCTGGAGATTTATTGATTTGACGGAGATACTGAACTTCTTCACATCTCCCAACAACACTGTTTTTCTTCAGTTGGACCTCTTCTTTCCCAAGGTTCACAATCCTGACCTTGGATTTCCCTGTCGTCATAACTAATGTTCTGGCCGTGATGAGCTCCGGGTGCCGGCCAATATCCTCTACCAAAACACATCTTGTTTGCCTGATTCTCTTGGGAAACTTTACTTCGACTAAAGTTTCTGTTCTCGGAGCCAGTGTAGTATTCTTTAAACAATAGAGGTTACATGAGGTAATTCCTCGCAGGAAGACTTCTTGATCTGGGAATTTCAATACTCCCCTGTCGATATCTAAAATACATCGGTTATTTCGCAAGAAGTCGAGGCCCAGTATGCAATCGTCGGTAATATTCGCAATTAACGCAGGATGGATATACACTTGATCACCGATTTTGAACTGAATTTCTGTTTCACCGAGGACGGAGACTGGCTGGCCGGTTGCTGTCTGAAGTCGGCAGGATGAAGACTCTTTTTGCCACAAGATGGTGCGTTTCAGCAACTCAGGTCTTATAACAGTCCGTGACGCCCCCGTGTCAACGGTGAAATTGCAAGCACGATTATTCAGCGTCCCTTCGATGATCAAACTATTTCCGTTCTGAACTTGATTGATGGTGATGGTTGGGGCCTTCAGTTGACCAGCCAGCACCCGCCCCGCGGCCCTGGCGACATTTAGTTTAACGACTCCTCGTTAACTTGAGTTCCGGAGTCCACACTTCCCCTCTTCCTCTTGGGGCAATCGGTATGAATGTGCCCTTTTTCTCCGCAACCATAACACGTCGGAATAAAGCGGGACTTTGCCCAAGAAGAAGCCACCACTTCGCGGTGACGTGGTTGCGTTGAAGGCGAGACCACCACTTCCCTAACTCTATGCGTACGTGAGTCTTGTCGTACGGCTTCTACTTCCAGAGCGTGAGCCATCGCACTCTTCAGAGTTTGGTGGTGTCCGAGTCGCACCGTAGCTCTGACTTCAGTATCCCTTAGGCCGTCGATGAATGCTTGCACCAGATTTACTTCCACCATCTCTGGTGTCATTGACATGTATGCACGCCGGACTAGCCGTTCAACCTCGACTCCCCATTGCTGGAGGCTCTCGTTAGACCTCTGCGTTCTCTCGCGTAACTGCGCGCGGAAAACGTGCTCGAGGTGCTTGTCTCCATAACGAGTGTCCAGTCCCTCCATGAGACGCTCCAATGTCCTGCCGTCCGCCGGGAGGTTCTCTAGAACCAGCAGAGCGTCCCCTCGTAGAGCCAAAGTTAATGCCGCGAAAGACTGTTCATTATCCCAGCGGTTCGTCTTAACCAATGTCTCGAATTGGTATTTGAATGCCGTCCAGGAAGACGTGCCATCAAAACGCGGCACATCAAATTTTGCGGCTGATGCACAGTGGGTGTGCGATGGTGACCCAACAGCAAGGGGTTCGCGTGCTTCGAGCTTGACGATTTTTTTGTTGATGTCCAGCAGGCGATTTTCGTGGCCATCAATCCTTGTTTTGAGGCTATCAGCTCGGGCGGAAACTTCCTTGACCTCCAAGGTGAGATTCTTTACCTTCTCACCCAACGTGACGAGGCCGTGATCGATTTTATCGAGGATCAGGTTCTGCTTAGCCTCCTGATCGCGGCGAGCGGCTTCCTGTTCGCGGCGAGCTTCTTCCTGGTTCGCTGCGATTAGGTCCTGAAGCTTACGCTGGTTGGCCTCCTGATCGCGGCGAGCGGCTTCCTGGTCGCGGCGGACAGCTTCCATACTAGCTTGCATGGCGGCCAACACCGCAGCGAGGTTCAGTTCCGAGGATGGTCCTGTTGGCGCCTCAGCAGCTTCTGTTGCTACCATACCAGCCTGATCTTCCTCCTCCATACGATGACGCGCAGCATCCATCTCCATTTGCCTTCTTGTTCGTGGTCGCTGTTCGTCGTCTCTCGGTGTTAATGGCATTTCACTTCTGACACCAATTGTTACGTACGTGGGTAATCAAATGCCGATTTACTGACGAGAGAACTTTATTTACCACAAACAATAACAAATTAGTCCAGTCAACAATAATCCGAATCGCAATTAACACTAGATTACCGTTACACTATCGCTTTAGTCGTTGATAAAAATCACTTCGAGTACTAGGGTAGTTCGCTCTTGATCGCAGTCGAAATCACAACTGACTCGCTTCCGGCCGGGGGCCCGTATTTATATGCGGAGCCAAGATAATTCTAGATACCGACGTCCCCGGATCTATCCAGAATTCCAGAACAATTGAATCGCTTCTCGAAGTCATAAATCATTTTTATTTCTCGTAATAATAAGAGTCACGTTCATGCGAATTTCGACTCTATTGTTAACGTCGGAGAGTACAATTTCCCTTATCGGTTAGATGATATCTATTACTACATGTACCTTGGTAGGTAGGTACCTTGTGGATGTTTCGAGATTTTTCTAAGTCTAGCTAAGCACAACTACTCTAGACCTTTCGAACAGCAATGCGTTTTAATTATTACGTGCCACTCGTTATTTTCTCGGAGATATGGCGTGTTCACGTTTAGTGGCGTAACAATATGTATGAGTATGCTTGTTATTCAAGTAAACGCCGCTGGCCATTTCCAAAATAAGATAAATTCATAGCTACGAAATGAATCCTATTTTAGTAAATATCTAAGCTTTTTGCACAGTTTCATCATTTTGATGTTCTATAAAAAAATGGTACAAGTTTTGTAACGTTTTATTGCTATGAATTTGTTTTCATCTTTTCGGGTTTGTTTTTCTTTTGCAATTTAGCTTCACTTTACTTGGACTGACCGACATTTGACTATTCAAAAGTGCTTGCAAATGGTCTATTTGAAATAAATGCTTCGACTTTAATTTTATGTTGTCCACTACATCTATTTGACTTGCATCATTGACAGAGTGACTCGTCTCAGGTCTTTAAATTCACTTTATGATAAGATAGAACCTTGCCCGCTGGCCACATATGCTCGGCACTCCAAATCAATGAACACACTGCATATAAAGATATGAACAGCTAAACGCATGATTTCATGATATGTCCAAACAAAGCTGATCATTTCGTAAAATAGTTATTTTGGTCCACCGGTAGAGGTACTGATAAGTGCACTAGGTACCGAGAGTGTACCTACACTCTCTGTATCTAGTATCATTTTTTGGAGTAATAAAAAATCAAAAAAAAAAATCAAAGCGTTTATTTCAAATAGACCATTTACAAGCACTTTTGAATAGTCAAATGTCGGTCAGTCCAAGAAAAGTGAAGCTAAATTGCACGTTCCAAAGAGTAGGTCTCTATGGAGAAGAACGTGCAAGAAACTCCATGGACACTCTTTTAAATCATATATGTGTTACATATAATGCTTGGTTACATATTACTTGTTGCTTCTATCATGTGAGCACAATGCCGATAGAGAAATAAAAATGTAAAATAATTAAAAGATAGAAACTGAATTAAGCCACTGGCAGTTGCTTAATTCAGTTTCTATCTGCACTGGCAGATGACCAGTCCCATCTGACGGCACCCGTTCACGAGCATGACGCGTGCATCAGCCCCACTCAGCTCAACCATTTTGAAGGGAACTGAACGACCCAATAACACGTGCCACCAACAGCGAGACATTTGAGTGAGCATGACAAACTCTCAACTGCCATGCTCGTAATGTCAAAAAAGTTGTAACCTAATAAAAATGCTCCATGGTGCTTCACATTCACAAACTTGGAAAAAGTGCTTCTACATTATACAATGCAATTGTGTCTTTCAAATTAAAAAATAATAATATTAGTTTCCAACTAATCAACTAATTAGTACGCCCTAGTGGTAGTGGAGCTGGACCAGCATTGAGCCAAGCATTTTTATCTTGAATATAATCCTCCAAAATATGATTATTATTATTATTTTAATCTCTGTTGAGATTGGTCACAGTCTGGAGGATTATTATTATTCATAGGTGCAGAAACACAAACAATGCTTACTTTAATAATTCTGTTTGTCATAAAATTAGTTCCGTTAGCTAGTAGCGTACTAGCTAACGGAACAAACAAACAGAAACAAAGTCATTAAAAACTCCTACAGCGGACATAAGAAATAAATTGTTTAATAATAATGAGTTATTGTTATCCAACTATGGACAAACAGATTGAAGGTAGCACCAGATTTAGGGTTCCTTACCTCTAAAGTAAAACGGAGCTCTTGAGAGGACTTTGTTGTCCGTCTGTCTGTTTGTCTAGACCCTTTAACTCGGGTACGCGTACGGGCATCGAGTTCAAATTAAAACCATTTAATCAGGTCTCCGAAGAGTCCGCTCTTGAAGCTGTAAAAAAATCAAACTTCTAAGTTAAAGAGAAAAAATACATTTTTTCTACACTCGAGGAAATCAAAATTCATAGAGTTCTTCCCGTTGACTCAGAATCCTGAAAATTGGCATAAAGCAAGGTCTTACAGCACAAGTACTAACTGTAAATTTGTTGTTACGTCACATTTTTTTGCGATACGGAAAAATCTCCCGAGACTCCATTCCGGAATTGAACTATAATACACTGGTAAGTTTGTACAGAACCCTTAAGGCGCGAGTGCAACTCGCAGCTGCTTAGTTTTTATTTAGGGCATGATCTTTGTAACTTCTTCCTCTCTGTGTGGAACGGGAAGGCGTTTCAGACTTTTACTGGCTAAAACCCACCTGCGTTCCTTCAGCTGTTCTTTGCAATCCTCTCTGAAATGAACAGTGACTCTTTTGAACAGGCATTGGACTTATCCCAGTTTTGCTGATATTTGTTTGAGGCGCGTATGGAACACAACGTGTCTTAAACTTAGGCTTCGTCCTTGGGCAGACGATGAGCTACCCCTTGCTCGGCATCCACAAGCATGTGTGCTCGTGGCTGGGAATCAGCCTGCGATTCCGGAACCCCGTTGCGTCTCCCACGGCATTCGCTGGGGCATGAGGGTGACCAGCTCTCCCTCACAGTTTCAGAAACGTTCTTCGCTCACATTAGTGCTTCGCAGAAGACGTACCATGGCCTGAACCAAAGCCAGAAGTGAGAAGTCTTCGCCGCCGATCGACCCAAGGAGGACAAGCCGGAGCTTTAAGAAAAAATATTTATCTACACTATATATTTATTATATATATATATATATATATATTATATATTAATATTATAAATATATTATTATATTATATATTATATTAATATTATAAAGCTGAAGAGTTTGTTTGTTTGTTTGTTTGTTTGAACGCGCTAATCTCTGGAACTACTGGTCCGAATTGAATGATTCTTTCAGTGTTGGGTAGTCCATTTATCGAGAAAGGCTATAGGCTATGTTTTTTTTTCAAAATTAGGGATCCGTAATAAAATTGCTATTTTGTAACACAAGGTGTAAAATCGAAAACCTATTTTTGCGTGCGCTGCAAAAACTATTGACAATAGAACAAAATGATGTACACTCACTTGCAAAAGTCGATAGGAATTCTTAAAACGTATTCGTTTGACGTTTAGTTTGACTTACGACCTTTTATTTTCAAGTTTCGCCAACAAATGATTGAAATTCACAATTTCATCAACTTAGCGTAAGTCAAGATGGCCCAGTGGTATAGGCACACAGATTGAAGCGCAAATCAGTGTGCCGCAAGTTCAAATCCCACGCAATTATTGACTTTTTGTAAGTTCTTACCCGATTGGAAGTTATGTATTTGCATTACATATATTAAATTATTATTCTTTAACTTGTTCACACATTTCTTAGAGTTAGAAAGGTAGATCACAAAAAAAACTAAATAAAGAATTAGATTTCTGCGAGGTAGACATGAGTTTTAACTTGACCGAAATGAACTGTCGTTTGGTTGTAGTTGTTGGTTAGTGACGTGTGGTGGACAGTATTGTAATAATCGCAAAATGCAGGCTATTATTAGTATTGAAGTGAGGGCGACTATCATTGGGCTGCATAAAAGTGGTTTTAATAAAACACAAATATCTGAAGAAACCGGACTGAATGTGAGTATAATAGCTATTAATGAATTGTAACTTTATTACAAATTAATCTTCTAATTAAAACGTATGCCATTTATGAATCCATTCATCATATCTATAAGAGGTTTAGAAGAGAAATACGTAAATCGTTGGGTTTATTGGATTGGTTATTGGATTAATAAATGCAGTTTTATTTTAAAATTATATTCAATAATTATGATTATTAACATTTTATATAATGAAAATGAAGTGAAGTAGGTATAGCTGCCTAATATATATATTTTTTTATTTTAGAAAAATACTGTAAATCTTTGGCTAAAAAGATATGAGGAAGAAGGTAGCCTTGCTAGTCGAAAGAGAAGTGGGAGACCGAAGCTTATTAGCGAGGCGCAGCGACGACATATGGTGGACGTATACGAAATGAATGGTTTCGCACCAACGAGACATTTTGCGGAATTATATGACACCTCGATGGATACTGTTCGCCGTGCACTTCACGCTGAAGGCGTGCATCACAGAAAACCTGCTAAAAAGCCGTACTTGACAGAGAGGCACAAAAAAGAACGATTACGTTTCGCACTAAATGTTTAATGTTAACTAAACTAAAGGGCCTACCATTTTATTTTAACATATCTGTGATTATTCGTTAACAAACACTGTATTATATTGTGTTTACTTTCGTTTAAAACAGCTATATCTTTTAATTTGTGCCATCGCCTCATCTTAAGAATGCAGTGAACTCGCTATCAATTTTGTTGACAATAATCATGAGTCTATTTTGTTTTTTATTCTTCTACCCGCACTGTTATAACATAATATTATAGTTCATTTTATTTTGCTCATCTAATTGACAATTATCTTGTGAGAACTAAAGTTCTTTTAACAGAAATTGAGGTTTAGTTTCAATCTTCTTTTCGTCAAGAAAATGAACAATTAAGCTATGACCTCAATACATATTAATTGTGACGTTACACAAAAATAAAATGTTTACAAAGTCTAAATCATAAATCACTTTTCAATAAATAACTGGATATAAACAATTACCTATATTTTATTTTATTAAAATTTGAATATCCGTTCATTGTTACGTTATTCATAATATGAATGGTCTAAGTGGGTATACTTCCAACAAACAATCTTACGCGTAACATAGATAACGGTTACAAGATAACTTTTTGCTATTCGACGTCACAATTCTCATAAATGTTTAATTTGTAAATATAAAGCATAAACATTTTTATTAAACACGTCTTTTTATTTCCACCTTACAACATCGAAAAGATGTAACAACTAAATAATTGCAAATTACGAATGTGATTCTTCTTGTGGTTAATAGATCACATTCGTAATTTGCAACTATTTAGTGCAAAAAATGCAATAGTATTTTTCATAGAAATTTAAAAAAAAGACTATATCAATATAGATTGGGAATTTTCAAAGTAAGAAATAACTGCAACGGACCGACCATGATTTGAACTCGGGTTACGTGATTTGCGAATCCAACACTTAGTTCACACGGCTACCAGCACATGACGTATTTGCGCGAATTTTATCAATGCTATGGTAAGAACAGAAAAATAATAATGTTTTGCTCAGTGCGACGACAGTTCCTTAGTGTGTGTTATCTGTGGAATGTGGATACTCATACAGGCGCACACATACGCATCGCGCTCGCTCGGTTCATAGCAATGTAATCTTTAACGTTCCTATGGACTTTTGCCTCCTTACTGTACTACGGGTTTGTAGATCCCATTAAGACCTACAAAAAAGTCCGCGAGAACATATATCTAGCTATCATGGTTTAATCACAATAACCGATTTTGTGTTCAAAATAATTATTAAATCGTCTGAAGAAAAAAAACTACGTTAGATATGTATCGTAATATTAATCTTTATCGAAATTAAGCATTATGTTATCAAGAGTATTTATGTAGAAGTAAAATACTTTTTGTTTCATCTCAATAGGATATTTCGTCTAAAAGTTATCACATGTGTAAGATGTTAAGAGTTGGTACCACGGAAACGAGAAAAACACGGGTGAAACCGCGGGGCACAGCTAGTATGGTATAAATATGATTACTGATTCTGAACAACTAATTCGCACTAAAAATAATGTTGTATAAACTATCTCCTTTGAGTCTGAATCAATTAAAAGCTTCTTTGGATTGATTTCTTGGCAGGGGCTAGTTTTTTATACAAAAGCTGTTAAACTACTATTTTTATTCCTCAGGTAAAAGATTTTTTTTATTGATATAAACTAGTGCTTAACTGCGATCCAACCTGATGGTAAGCAGTGATGCAATCTCTAATGGTGAGGCGCACTAGTTTATGAGCCTATTCACTCTTGTCCTGAAGACACTTATATAATCGGACGGGAAGACCTCAGCAGGCAGATTGTTCCAGTCCTTTGACGTACACAGTATAAACGACGAGGCGAAACGCTTAGTTCGGACCGTAGAGGTTTCAACAACGTATGGGTGGATACTTGTCGTACGTCGAGTTGTACGATTGTAGAATTAAGATGGCGGAATCAAGTCACGCAATCCCTGCGCACACTCTCCAAAATGCATCCTGTAAAACACCGAAAAACAGCTAATATTAGCCCCAGCAGAATGTAATTTAAATAAGCATTTTAAATCAATTTTACTACATTAATTATTTCAATTTCAATCTAGTACTGGAAAAATAAATAGCAGATGGTTTCTTTCTCACACATAAACTAAAAAATAATAAAAAGTTCAGCTGAAAACAAAATAGACCCTTTTAATCATTTCTTACAACAAAGTGTTATAATTAGGGTACGCACGTTAAAAGGTTTAAGGTTTTTAAAATTCAACTTCAAAATGTAAAAGAGATTTAAAAATGTATTGTTGCTTTAGTCAATATTTGATTTAGTAACTACTTGCGCATGAAAAATAATAGTAAACAAAAGAAACTTTTTACAAAAAAATACACTTTTTAGTTGAGTAAATGGGTACCACCACTAAGTACCCCTCAGCTAAACTAAAAACCTAATAGCCAGACTGTATCTCATAACAATCCATAATCCCAAACTTGGTTAGATTACATTAATTTACCTTCCAGCATCATCATCAGATCAGTTCGATAAATACTTCCATTTTTAGGGTTCCGTAGCCAAATGGCAAAAAAACGGAACCCTTATAGATTCGTCATGTCTGTCTGTCTGTCCGTCCGTATGTCACAGCCACTTTTTTCCGAAACTATGAGAGCTATACTGTTGAAACTTTGTAAGTAGATGTATTCTGTGAACCGCATTAAGATTTTCAAACAAAAATAGAAAAAAAAGCAATAAATTTTGGGGGTATACTGGGGGGGGTATACTTAGAACTGAAACTCAAAAATATTTTTTTCATCAAACCCATACATACGTGTGGGGTATCATGGATAGGTCTTTAAAAATGATACTGAGGTTTCTAATATCATTTTTCTCTATACTGAATAGTTTGCCCGAGAGACACTTCCAAAGTGGTAAAATGTGTGTCCTCTAACTTCTAAAATAAGAGAATGATAAAACTAAAAAAAATATATGATTTACATGACTATAAAAACTACCAACGAAAATTGGTTTGAACGAAATCTAGTAAGTAGTTTTTTTTTTTTTAGTTTTTTAAATCTAGTAACTAGTAAGTAGTCTAGCTGCTTCGGAACCCTTCATGGGCGAGTCCGACTCGCACTTGGCCGGTTTTTTTTTTTTAAGTAGGTCATCGACTACACGTATAAACAAACCAATTTTACTTGTTATGAAAGTTCTGTTCTGTTCCTATGATGAGGTCTGTTCCATATCTTCGAAGTTCATAATTGGATCAAAAAAATATTTCTATGAGACCAACTTGGAAACGTAATCTTTCAATCAAAAACATAATTTTCAAAATTGGTCCACAATTGACCGAGATATCGGTGAACATACACAAAAAAAAACCATTCAGCCGAACATAGAACGTCCTCCTTTTTATAGCCGGGTAAAAATAAAACTTAGTTGTTTTGCCCCAGAATCTTTATTCTTACATATGTCCTTATAAAAGTCCCAAACTTCGACTGTCTGTCTGTTTATTCGTGAAAATCTTAAAAACTATTGATCTGATTTACAAACGGATTTCACCTACAGATAGAGTGATTCATGAGCAAGGATAAAGATATTTTTTTCAACATTTCTCACTCATGTGTAAAGCCGGTGCAAATCACTAGTTACTAAATTACTTAAAGATCTACCAACTCGTAAAAAGATATGAACACACAAATATGAGATTTCCCTCTAAAAATAATTCCCAAAGCGTATCTTTTAAACGAAATATATCTTTGATTGTGATAAAAGAAAAAGATAAAATTCAGTATTCAAATCCTAAGCGTATCATGAAAGGCTTTCATGTCGAGAGCATAAACAAAGGTGGTTCAAAGGGGTGCCGGCGTCAAGTTAAAAGATTTACTCGGAAACCTAGCAGTAGTTGAAGAATTAATTATACGATTCCTGGAATCAGTCTCTACGCACATATTACACCCCTATATGAAAATTCTGGTAACACAAAAAATTCCCTTTCGGAGTTAATGTCATTTTCTCCGTGTCGAATACTTACTAATAATATCTATACTAATATTATAAACAGATATTTTTTTTTTAATGTTTTTTTTTTGTTTGTAGGAGGTAATCTGTGGAAATACTGGTCCGATTGCTAAATTTTTTTCATCAATAGAAAGCTGCTTGATTTCTGAGTGACATAGGCTATATTTTATGTACCCAGGTGAAGCTACGGGCAAAAGCTAGTTAGTAAAAAAACCTTTATTGTTGATTTTAGTTTAAATAAGAAAAAGTTTTGTAAGCATGCCTTTTTTATGGTGGCTAAAATCGCGGAAATAAAAAAAAGAAAGATAAAAATGAAAGAAAAAAAAAGAAAACAAATCAAAAATCTGACACTAGGTACTATTAGATTCTTGATATCTTCCCTTATTTTCAAAAATAAGTTTTTCGTCATCTGAAAAAACTGTGATTTGAGTTACTGGAATTTTTATCCAGGGTTATATAGTATGTACGTAATCCATTTTAATGAAAGAGCACACGAGTAGAAAGGAAAAGATTTAATAAAAATGGTTTCCTCGAAATACATTCCCATTTTAATCCTTGATATTGTTTGACGTTCTGGCGAATTTGCTGTCTCCTTTTTTCTTTTCGTGTCGATGTTCTCAAACTGGATTTTTTCTGGCCAATATTTGGCAACCTGTGCAGCTCTATCGTTGGCCTCGTATAGATCCTGAAAACTGCAGATGGTTACACAGGATGGGCAGCATAACAGGTGACGCTTGTCTTGTGCAGAGTCCACATTATGCTGTGTCCACACACAAAATGCGACGAGTCTATAGCGCTGGCAAGCTACCCATTGCTCGCCGTCCGCAAGCTCACACACCATCCGGTTTGGGAGAAATTATTTGACGATTGTAGGGTGAACTATTTTTCCTGTGTAGAAAAATACTTGTGCTTTATTTTTTTTTTTGAACCACTTATCCGCCCGCTCCAGCCTCGTGGCTTGCACCCCCGTGACACAAGTGCGTAGTAATGGAACTTTGTTTGTCTGCAGACGACATTCACCGACTCACGACCATTATGCCATTAAACGAGTAAGGGATGACGATTTATTTAATAACCCCTCGTTGTACGGCCAACTTTTACTTGTTACACGTCATATTTTGGATAAAGGAGACAAGTTGGGTGTACAAGTTGAATTTTTATGTTTTGTAATATCGAAAAAATTTACTTATGTTTTGTTATTCCTTATAATACTATTTTTTTTACATGTATCTCTGCTTTTTTGAAGATTATGGGCATTTTTTATTTATTTTTGTTTTCTATTAAACATTTACACTAAATATTTGAAGTGAAGCTTCATTGTCGACGCTTCGTCGCTTTTCATCAGGTGAAATAGTGGGCAAGCACCTTATCTACCATAATCTACGGTTAGTAAAAAACATTGTCATGTTAGCACCCCATGCAAAATATTAAACGTTATTGTTACATTAATATTCAGTTAACTAAAAGTAACTTTCTTAAATCAAAATCTTGAACAGTTTAAAAAGTTTGGTGATAATAATGGAGAAAGCTCACAGTTGGTCCAAATGCCCTCACTATGATCATGATCATTGCCCACGTCGACAGTTTACAACATGGATCAGATTCTAGTACTTAGTTTACAACCTTTCTTAATTGTGTAACATTTAAGATCCACCAAAACCGTATCTACATCATGACCTCCCATATGAACTAGGTACAAGTTAATTTTAGTTAATATTTGAAGGTACTGGCATGGTGTTTCAAAACCGCTCGGCCATCATGACACGACACATTGTCTAGCTCAGAAAACTTCACTATACCATGGAATACGGCCTAGGACCAAATCCGCGGAAAAGTGACATCGTCACTTTCGATCAGGTGAGATGGTCGTCAAGCGCGAGCCTGTTACAAAAAGTGTTGCCACTGTAGTGCCACAGGTTCTTTTTAAATTCCAAAAGCATGCGTGGGTCTTGTACAATAATAGGTCGTAAAAGCGAAACAAGTATTACTAAAAAAAAGAATTCAGAAACATCAAAATCTTCCTCCTCCTTTTCGTCATTATCCTAACAATAACTGATCTTATCTAAGACACAAAGCATACACAGGCAGTCAGCCACTTAAAGTTGAACATCAAGTAATATGTAGGTTGACTAGACACGAACTGTCAGAGCAAGTTGGCTTTCTCCTGTAACTAGCTCCTACGGGACCTGGGATCTTAGTGGAACTATTACAATATGAACCGTGTAATGGAGCATGGAGTAAGTATTTTGAATGGATTGTTAGCTTAACCTTTCGAATACCGTCATTAGTGACACAATAGAAAGACAATGGTAGAGCTAACGCCGGCGTTCGCTTGGGGTTTAATGAATACTTGGTCGCCTTAAAGAGCTGTCAGTAAATTTGACGGGCTACGACTGCGAAATTTTCCAAAACAGTTACCGTGGCCTTGGAATGCCGAAGGGTAGCTGAAGATACACAAGCGGATTTTACTCAGTACTTTGATACTCCTTTTCAAATCACTCCACTGCAAACGGGAGGTATTTGGTTATGAATGAATTGATCCTGAAAAATGCACGATTCTTGTGGTATGGGTACAAAAGCGAAATAAAAATAATGACATAATTACTCAATATAATATTTACAAGGGCAAAAGTTTGTGAGTGACAAACATACAAATTGTTTGTTACTCCTTCACGTGTTGAACTGAACGAATTTGGATGAAATTTGGCACACGGGTAGACTAACACATATGCTATTCCAGGCCATGGTTTACGTCCTAGGCATGGTCAAAAAGTATTTTTAGCATGATACTGTGTACTCGTATCTCTAACCAATAACATAACACAACATTAGTATGTTACGCGGTGGTTTGCGTTACACTTTACTTCCAAATAACCTTAAATTGTCACTCCATTGTCTAATTCATCTATTGTTCTGGTGTTGTTATGATTTCTATGACTACTTTGTAATTGGAGTATAATAAAACAATGTCGTAGAAGTTAATAACTGTTGTGACAGGAGCTGGTGAAAACGTTGCTTGAAATATAAGGCATAGACGGACTGGCTGTGCGTAAGACGTAAATCAATGTAAAAGTATTTCCTGATAGCTACAACCTAGGGTTCATTAAGTCAAGAGTGAATAGGTTACTTCTAAGCAAGCGTGCTCCATCGGCGACCACATCATCGTCTACCATCAGGTGATTTAATGGTAAACCCGGGTAAACTGCAAGCCTATTCAGAAGTCGACGCAAAACAAGAATGTTTGCTGTGGTGATATTTCTTTATGCTGGGTTTTATAAGTGGATTCAAAAGATTTTTTTTAATGAGAAAGAAATTATAGATAATCTTTTTTCTGTCGAAAATAGTGACTTTTAAAAGATCAAGAGAAAGCATTTTGCTTTTGGCCGTCTTCAAAAGGATAATTAAAGAGCAATTTAATATAAAATTAATAATTATACCCAATAATTGGACTAAAAAACTAACTACAACAAATGCACGACTTATTTATGTAGATTTATATTAAACAGTACATCCACGGAGTAGAGAAAGAAGAGTACATCCTATTTTCAACTCGATCTCTTTCTATCATTCTAAGGTTTCATCATCATCATCATTTTTTCATTCGAAAGATGTCCACTGGTGGATATAGGCCTTCTTAAGTGTTGCCACTATCACCGGTCTTGTGCGTTTCGCATCCATTGGTTTCCCGCAACCCTCACCAGAAAATCAGTCCAAATACCATACCTCTGGAGTGGCGACCACGTACCGGAAGACGCAGCGTTGGACGGCCTCCAACAAGGTGGACCGATGACCTGGTCAGGGTCGCGGGAATCCGATGGATGCGTGATGCACACGACCGGTCGTTGTGGCGACGCTTGGGGGAGGCCTCTGTCCAACAGTGGACGTCTTTCGGCTGATATGATGATGATGATGATACCATACCTCCGTAGGTCCGCGTATCTTCCAGTACCTACGCGGTCGCCAATATAGAACTTTTCAGCAAGAAATTTAAAAAAAATCAATTCAACATTCAAACAGCCTCATCGATCATTCGTTCTGTGAGTAATGTACCCAGCCCACGACTACTTAACTGTGGCGACTCTGTGGGTTATGTCGTTAACCGTGGTTCTCTTATGGATATCGTTTGCTAAAAGAAATTCACTGAACTGATACGTTAATCTCACCTTTGTACACCCATTGTCAAATCACTGTGTACTTCTTTGTCAACAATAAGGAAAGAAAATAATTTAGAGCTTATTTTATTGCGACTGAAAATTTTTGCTGCTGTATAGGTAAATCGAAAAAGTATGAGGAAGATATTTTTAATAATTATAATATTTATTAATGAAAAGAGGTTAAAGGGTGTAGGTATTGCTATAACATTTTGTTTTCATTATTTAATTAACATAATATAAATTTCTGAAGACTTCCTGCACTAGGCAAGGCCTGTCCCGCAGGAAGCTTACAAGTTTTCTTTGGAGTTACAAATTGTAAGTATGTATGCGCATAATAACAATAATGAAACAGTTTTGTAATATGTCCATTGTACCTAATATTGCAAAGATACTAATTAGAGTAGATACAAACTAAATAATTGAAGAACAACCTTAGAAGATTTCTATACATTTTTTTTAAGCTATATATATATAGCTATATATATATAGCTTCTATCGCTGGCCTTGAGCGTGGAGACCGAATTCAGAAATTCCGTAACGAAAATAACCTAACACCCCCACTCATTTGTTTTTTGAGCGTGGCGACTGATAAGAAAACAAATGAGTGAACAATCAATCAAAATTCATTTTAATGTGTGAAAGTGTAACTTCAATTAATATCAAAGAAAAAAAAAAAGACGGGTTGCACTCCGGGAGTGCCGGCAGAAGTGAAAACTTGATTATTAACGTTGAGCATGTTTGATATTTTGGAATGGTTAGGGAATAATTTTGCACCAATTGCTTTATCAGTATAAAAGTACTATCATTTATGTGGTAGAATACAATATTCATTTATTGCGCTATCGTACACAAATATGACAATTTATATTACATTAAAAATTTAACACTTTAAAACTATTACAATTATTTTACATTAAATACTCTCCATCCGTCTTACGCTTTTTCGATCAGGTCACGTGTCCTGACGCGAGTTTAAGATTTTATACCCATTACAGAAAAAGTGCTCAACGCCGCTAAAGAAGTTTTCACTTCAACAAAGGAAAAAAATAGGGACTGCGTAAATAAAATAAATAAATAATTATAATTACATAAGTTGATAAAAATGCTATGCAATAGCTTTACCGCGGCAGCCCCCGAGTGCCACACGTCTTTCTTTTTTTTTTTATTTGTTACTTATATTATGACTTTACTACTAACATGCAACAGCTACATATACCTACTTATGGAAACTCTTCACGTAACATAATTCCGGCCGGAAACGTCCTCCACGTTGTTGTAAGAAACATGTTTCCGTGACACATCCGCATCCATTTAAAGAAGTACGTATGTTACTTTTAATTTTTCCTTAAACATGATTGTAAATAATTGTTGCTTTTAAATAAATATGTTTATGAATCTCTGATTTTTTGTGGCCGCTTCTCGTTTTTTGTGGCCGCTTCTAGCGTTTTTTTATTGCAGCTTCTAGCGTTTTTTTGTGGTGGCGTTTTTTTGAGGCCCGTGTGCGGGGGACGCTTAACAATTTCGATGCGATACATACAGCTTGCATGCATTATCCAACAAAAAAGAGTCACTCAGCTTGGAATTAAAATTAAATATATTCCAAAGAGATTACCCCAAATGGCTTTCATCTCAAATCCATACTGATTTGAATCTGCAGATCGGTTCCATTCGCTCATTGGACTAATGAGGCCCTAATTGGACGGCTCAGTGCCCGTTCTAATTGCTCAGGCCATTAAACGTCATTGTCATGCATGCACTGGCGTGTAGCAGAGCATTTGTGCTTGTTTTTTGGGGAAATTATGGTTAATTACTCTTCTAGGATATAGTTGGGTATTTATTACCCATAATTATGACTTTTTTCTTTTATACCGATCTGTTCCGACTTTCGGTACCTCGGGTCGCTCGTCCATGGGAATGGTGAGGTGGACCGGGATGGATGAAATGGCGACAGGTCACGGGAACCACTTTTGACCCACGGATGCCCCTCAAGTTGAAGGGTAAAATCTACAAGTCTGTGATAAGGCCCGTCATACTGTATGAGTCAGAATGTTGGGCTGTGAAAAAGACGAATGAAAAGAGATTGCATGTAGCGGAGATGAGAATGTTAAGATGGATGTGTGGTGTGACGAGAAAGGATAAAGTGAGAAATGAGTATATTAGGGGAAGTTTGAAAGTGGCGCCAGTGACTGAAAAGTTGAAAGGGAAGTTTGTCTTGGTATGGTCATGTGAAAAGGAGGGTTAAAACGCATGTTGCTAAAAAAGTTATGAGTTTACATGTGGATGGATGGAGGGGAAGAGGGAGGCCAAAGAAAAGATGGATGGATTGTGTGAGAAGCGATATGAAAGAAAAGGGAGTTAGTGATAGCGTGACGAGTGACAGGACAGAATGGAAAAAAAAAACATGTTGCGCCGACCCCAAATAAAACGGGACTAGGGCAGGAAGATGATGATGACTTTTCTCTTTTAGGTGGGAAAATCTAATGACATCCTCCGCTCTTGAGTGGAGTGGGAGATAATGTCAGACTTTTACTGACTAAAAACCCACTCCTGTTCCTTCTTTGCCATTGTTCCAGAGCCGCGGGGATGTCTTTCGCATCACCCATGGCCCCAGTAGGCTTCGACTCTGCTGAGCTCCTTCGGTTGCTGATGACTCCTTAGGGCGCGCGTAAAGCACTACTCGCCGTCGACGACTTGAGCTCGGTCAGAACGGTTGGACGGCGAGCTACCCATTGCTTGCCGTCCGCATTACCCATATGACTTAAGAAATCATCGTTCTCTGTGCCTCTGTGTACTCGTAACAACACACAATAAAAAATGAAACTAATATTTCGACATCTTATTTTCCATCTTTACCCTTAAAATAACAAGAACTCATTACAACAGTAAAGAAAATCCCGACAATTTCCGGCGCGGCCATTGAAGCAAAACATATAAGACTGATAAAAGAACAGATCAATTCAATTCTCAATACAAAACCACTTTATAGGAACGCCAAAGATGAGACGGGATCGTTGTGAAGTACAATGTCGACGATGACGTGGGTACTGAATGCTGCGGCTGTGGTTACAGCCCCTACTATTGGTCGACTGGAAAAGAAAGTGTAAGGTAAACCTTTTTTCATGGAAAGAGAAGTGAGATTTTTTTATGTTTAAAGTTTCTTGAATGTTCTTCTCTATAAAGTTACTTTTTTTTTTGTGGAAAAATTATCCAATGACATCCTCTGCTCTTGGAAGGACTTTGGACTTTAACTAAAAACCCACTCCTATTCCTTCTCCACACTAAGAGTTTCACATACGGCATAGAATTTCGGCGATTGTGCAGTTACGAATACTGAAGTTCTTTGGGCACATCTCCAGAAACGAGGATTCGATGGAAAGACTTGTGGTTCACGGTCGCGTTGAAGGCAAGAGAGCCCGCGGTCGATCTCCGACTCGCTGGATCGATCTCATTATCGGGGCTACGTAGTCGACCGCAGTACAGTGTGCGCGTAATGCCAACAACCGCCATAAATGGAGAGACATCGCAGCCTTGGAAGCAAATGACGGCGGCGCGCCGCAGTCCTGTGCATCAACAGCCACGACCACTCTGACAAGAGTGCCCGACTAAGAAGAGAAGAGAAGATTCCTTCTTTCGAGCGCTCCTTAAAGGGCCATGGACCGAATGATTCCTGCACTGGACCCCCAAGTTTGGGCAGGACCCGCTTGAGGGCGGCCCCAGTCCAATCCAGTTTGGGAACCAGACGTCGGAAATGCTCCTCGAAATACCAACTGCTGTCGAGAACGAGTCCCAGGTGCTTCATAGTCGATTCGACGCCGATGTGAACTCCTCAAAGTTGTATGCTTTGGAATATGCTTTGGAAAATGGCTTTACCTTTTTAGGGTTACTCAGCCGGCAAAATTGGAACCTTAAAAGGATCGATTTATTTTACGTTCGTTACTTTGACAGGCTGTCTGTCTATCAAGATTATTTCTTAAAGTGATCCTATAAGGGTTCCGTATTGTTTCCTTTTGAGATACGGAATCCTAAAAATGCATGGAGGTATACGTATGAAGCTGAAATACTCAGGTTTGCTGCCCTTTGGAGTAAGACTTAGAATCTGGTTTTGCAAGAAGCAAGTTATATCACAAGCATAGGAAAAAGTCTGAAAACTGTAAAATGAATACCTATCTAAAAGATTAGATCGAAATTACTAATTCAAATGAAATAGGTACGGAATATGTAGGTATGTATGTATTTTTTTTTAACAATGACGGAGTTACAAAACTTCAAAAAGAAAAATGTAAATATATACAAAGTAACTGTAGTCTAGCTATGTAATATAACTAAGCTATAAAGCTTTAAAAAGATAAGTCCGAAGTCGAATTAGACTTCAAAATCCTTTCCTTCAAAAGCCAGGTTCTACTAATTTTGAAATTTTTTACCCCCGGGAAATACACAAATATAAAAGAAAAAACCATGAAAAAAATATTTCGTTAATATTGACATATGACCAACCGCCTGCATGCCGGGCGAAAATCAAAACATGATATAATTAGTTGGCTTGATAAAAAAATCGGGAATCTGACCCTAACGATTTAAGACGTGTATGTCTACAAGATTAACTCTCGGAAATATTTGAAAGTTACAAAAAATAATAGAGCTTGTTTTTAAAAGGGGCTCGCAAAAACAATAACATATTTTGAATAGTTATTTTTTTTTTTCATAGAAATAAACCGCTATTACGAGCCCGCGAAATCGACATAGACTCTGTTCGGAATCTATGTCGATTTTGCGGCCCCGGAATTTATAAAAAATACTCAGTGACTACAACCGGCTCTTAAAGGCGGATATTCTCAAAAGCAGCCCCTAGCCAAGTTACAACCGTTTCGCTTGCGCCGAACGCTTCGAGTTGACCTTGCCGCCAATTCTTTTGTTCTGACCTCGCGACTGAGCATTAAGACGACGTCATACCCGTACATTTGAAGCTTTCTACAAGCATTAACTATTGCAGATTAGCAACTTGGCTAGGGGTACAGGCATTTACATGCCATGGACAAGGCGTCTTTGCGAGAGAGACAGAATATTTGCTAGAAAATGTTATATTATCTTATTTGCTTTTCGATAAATTGGCCAAAATTTTGTTTTTAATATTCTATTTATTAATAAACTGGAGAGATATACGTAACAAATATTTCTTACCTACATATTCCTTAATAACTTTATTCTCCATCATCCGTAGTAGGGACCACGATAACTGTACAGGAAATAAGGGCCCACCCGAGCCTCTATACTGCCTCGGAAAACATTCGGCCTGATTGGCTCCTAGCTTACGGCGAGTGGGTGACCGCGGATCACTTTCTAGGGATATGAGGAAATTTCGTACGCGCTTTTTTTTCGTGTGCCACAATGGGGGACCAGTTTGTGTGTATTGAGCTTATTTTCGAGATAAAAGGAATTTAATCGGTATTTTGTTTTATAATACAAGCTACCTCCGACGTTATTGGAGACTTTGATTTACTATTTACGAATGTATATGTCAGCTGTGAGCAGGCGTAAACCAAGAGTATAATAATGAGCCGTTTCCGAGGACAGTAGCAGTCTTTTATAAAAAAAGTATATATGCAGTTTCATGAACATTCTACTCCATTGAGTGACTCTCCATAGCTCATGCTTTGGAATGTGCAATTTCACTCACTCACTGCTGGGAGTCAGGCCTCCTCTCTAGGAGAGGGAATGGGCCGTAATCCACCACGCGGGCCCAGTGTGGGTTGGTGGATGTCACATGTCTTCAAATTTTTAGTTCTAGGACATGCCGGTTTCCTCACGATGTTTTCCTTCACCGTTTTGAGAGAAGTGGTGATGAAATAAATTACACAAAGTAATGCGCCTGGCTGGGTTCGAACCCGTGACCTACAACTCGTAAGTCGGGGCCATTACCACTCGGCCACCACTGCTCTCAGAAATTTACTATTTACAGAAAAATAAAAACAATAAAAGTTTTCCCAGAACTACCACATCCAAGTTTTCTACTCCCTTATGTAATACGGTAAGAAAATAGTGTAAGTTGATCGTTTTCTTTTATGCCACAAGCTTCAAGTTTTGAGTCCTCATTGGAGCCTTATATTATCGGTTTATAATAAAATATTATGATTATCGCTACTCGTTGTCATGACCTGGCTTCACTCGTATTTCGCTGGTTATAAGGTGGCTAGGAAAATGGGGCTGTGAGCAAATATTGTATTGTGCTGTGTTTATGTTATTTGCTTGTGTGCCTTCGGGAGTAGAGTGCATTGTAACTTTCTGAGTAAATGTACGAATAAAGGTCGTTTTTTATTATCTTCTCGAAGTATTTGTATGTTTCTGAGTTGAATGGAAGAGTAATTTATTTCTGCGTCTTTGCTACCGGAGCCTAAGGGACGGGACACACGATGCGTTGCGGCGCCGCACCGCAAATATTTCGACGAAGAGACAGGCACACGAGTGAAGTCACCGTGCGCGTACGGCCCGTCGATTCGTCGAAATATTTGCGGCTCTAATTCGCAGAAGCTAGTACGGTTTCTGCGAATTTTCGGGACAAAAATAGCCTATATCCGATAATGCACAAAAACGTCCATAGGCGGCGCAGCGGCAAGCTTCGTATCTTCGCGAGTTGCTTAACTCTTTCTCTATATGTATGACGCTACATAGGAACTAAAATTCAAAATCCTGCATGCGGTATTCGAATTTTTTGCGCGAATAGTTGTATAGACCAGTTACAACACCCGTCTGGTCGGAGAATCCTCCCTTTTTAACGAAGGTTTGCGGGACTACACCATGTTCCGCATAACTTCAAACGTCTATCAGTACGTTCGTTTCACTTCGGTACTCGGTATGTGATTGGCTTTAGGTTCTTTACTAGGGCTGAGTTACTTGGAAAGAGTTAAAATGGCCCTGCTCCCCTTTTTTTATGGTGGGAAAAAATCATCATAGCCAAGTTAGATCCATTTCGCTTGCGCCGAACGCTTCGAGTTGGCCGCGCCGCTAATTCTTTTGTTCTGACCACGCGACCGAGCGTTAAGATGACGTCATTCCCATACATTTGAAGCTTTTTAGCAACTTCGCTAGGGGTACTGATCTCAAAAGACCATTTAAAAAAAAACTATTAGCGCTACAGCGTCGAGATCTGAGAGTTTCTGCAATCGTTAACGCTAGCAGTAAGCTAGCGTTAACGTTTGCAGATTAGCAACTTGGCTAAGGGTACTGGAATGCAAAGGGTGATTGCAGGGACCGGGGTTTTTTTATGGTGGGAAAATCATCTTATGACAACCCTCGCTCTTGGGCGGAGCAGGAGATAGTGTCAGACTCTTTCTCACTAAAAACCCACCCCGTTCCTTCAAGCCTTCATACCGGGGCTCGAGCTATGTTTCGAAACTAACCCTGGCTCCGCTAGGCTTCGACCCAGCTGGACCCCTGCTGTTGCTGACAACTTCTTGGGGCGCGCGGGAACAGTGTGCGCCGTCGACGACTTGGGCTCGGTCCGGACAGTAACCGGACGATCGGACAGCGAGCCACCCATAGCTCACTGTCCGCAAGCCTACATTAATTTCAAAAACGGAAATAAAGGCATAAAGCTGTCTTGAATCGACATGTATCGTGATCCTTTACATGATCTAGTAATGAAAAGGAATTCATTGTTTGTTTTTCGGGTACCTACGCAGAGATATTAAGAAAAGGTCAATGTACTTTATTCACCGGTTATTGGGCGACTTCTATAGAAATATTTTTGCCTTTTAAATATATTTTAGACAATCCTAACTAATATTATAAACGTGAAAGTGTGGATGTTTGGATGTTTGTTGCTTAATCATGCAAAAACGGCTGAACGGATTTGGATGGAATTTAGCATGCATATAGCCATGACATTTGACATGGAAAAGAACATAGGCGTCTTTTTATCAAAAAAAAAAAAACATCTTATACCTACGGGAAAACACGTTTAGAGTGCGATAACCGAAGTACACGCGGACGAAGTCGCGGGCGGACAGCTAGTTATGACATATTGTAGATGTCCCTATTAATAATACCAGCAATGTTGTTAGTGTGGTCTTCTTTGTGAATATAAAATGTGTGTGTGTGTGAAAAGAAACTTCACAACTAACATCACAAAATCCCCAGGTAGCCGATACTCATCTCATTGCCCGTCAAATGACCCGTAGGAATGAATACCACTTAATGTTTTACAAGCACTAGACTCGAATGATACATAACTTTTACGGCGGCTCCCAAGTCTGGCATCAATTCGTCTCTAGTGTGACTTTTATTGTGGGTAGCAACACTAAAGTGCTGTGTGTCTGGGACTGGCAGGATACGATGACCGTGTGAATGGTGGGGAGGAACAGGCCATGTTTATTCATTTTGTTGGTTATGTGGTAATGCTGTAAACGACCAAATGTTTGTTTGTATACTGTGTGTGAGGGATTATTGATCTATAGAAAACCCTGTGCGAAAAATCATGCATTGACATCCCCCGCCCTTGGGTGGAGCAGAAGATAGTTTCAGACTCTTACTGACTAAACTGACCTGTGTCATGCGGAAGGTAAAGACGCCGTGAGGTCTTTCCAACCACACCTCAAAGAGGGGACTTACCGCCATGATTGTGGCGTGCCTAGCACTGGGTTGCGATAGTCGTTGACGCCATTTTACCATGAGATCCCGTCGGAGCTCTGTCCGCCATGCCGTGACCTGTCGCGGCCGCGGACTTTCACCCCGGCGTTGCATCTCCACGCGCATATCGTGCATGTGTGCAAGGACTGTTGCCTCCAGATCCCACGGTGGTAGGCCAGCCAGAAGGCTGGCCGCTTCGCGGGAGACCGTGCGGTTTCCCATGGCCGCCGGTTGCTTTTTCAGCGACGGCGCCCACACCGGCGCCCCGTAGAGGGCCATTGACCGAACGATCCCCGCGTAGAGCCTCCGGCAGGAGGCATCTAGACCCCCAAGGTTGGGCAGGAGCCGCTTAAGCGCAGCCCCAGCTCGGTTGAGTTTGGGAGCCAGACGTCGGAAATGCTCCACGAAATTCCACCGGCTAACGAGTCCCAGGTACTTCATCGTCGACCCGACACCTATGTGAACTCCTCCTACCGTTAGTTGGGAAGACTTTTCCCAATCTAGGGTGGAGCGAGAGAGCATGTCAGACTTTTACTGACTAAAACCACACCTATTTCCTGCAATGAACAATCAATCAATTCAACTTGTGTTTTTCTTTATCTTTATTTTATGTTTAATGTATAATTAAGGTTATTGTTGGATTTATTGTTATTTTAAGTTTTAATTTGTTTATTATTTTAATTGTTTGCAATCATTGCTGACCGATCGGCGTCTCATCGTCGACGACGGCTAGTGCTGAAAATCAGCGCTGTGGCTCTGTTTTTATGAGCCCCAGCATTTTGCTGAGCGCTGGCCGTTTTGCGCGGATGTGACGCATATCTTACGTGCTACTTTTAGTCCATATTGTTTTTATTTTGTTATGGTATGCGTCATGTTTGACGCGAATAAACACTTTTTCTTTCTTTCTTTTCTTTCTTTCTTCTTTCAATGGCTTTTTACGTTTTAGGATCGCGGGTTTCCTTATCAGAAAATCCTTGTGGCCCTTGTTGGTATCGGCTCGTCGGAGCCCATACAGGTTGCTGACATCTTTTTGAAGAGTTGTGGTACACTACACACTGGTGACAACTTGGATGCCATCCTTACGACTATCGTACGGTCGGTAATCAATGACCCCTCTAACTTTTGAACCATAAGTTTAGAAAATAATTATGAAAAAAGTCTCAAAGTAGAACTTTATAAAGACTTTCTAGGAAAATTATTTTGAACTTGATGGGTTGAACAGTTTTTGAAAAGTTGTGCAAAATAATTGCTGAACCAAGGTTACGTATTTTATTATCCTGAACGTGTCTTCTTTCAAATAAAAAAAGAATTATTAAAATCGGTTCACGCAATTCAAAATTACCACCGAAAACTGTATCGGATTCCACTGCCACTGTGCGGAACGCTCGGAGCACAGGGTGGACCATACAATGGTCGTGATAATGATCGGCGGCGGCGATCTCTCGCGACGGGCCTTGGTACAGGCCGGAGCGAGGAGGATTGGCAAGCGGTCGCCTCCTTCTGCGAAGCAGTAATGCTAGCAAAGGAGGAGGCCGACCGCATCAGGCAACGGCGCGGCGCTCACAGCAACCTAGCCGCCGCCGGGATTCCGATCCCGTTTTCCGGCCACCGTAGGCGCGAGCTTGCGGACGGCGAGCAATTGGTAGCTCGCTGTCCGACCATCATGTAACTGTCCGGACCGAGCCCAAGTCGTCGACGGCACGCCCAGTTCCCGCACGCGAGTTGTCAGTAATAGCAGGGGCCCAGCTGGGTCGAAGACTACTGGGGCTAGGGTTAGTTTCGAAAGATAGCTCGAGGCCCGGTATGAAGGCTTGAAGGAACGGGGTGGGTTTTTAGTCAGAAAGAATCTGACACTATCTCCCGCTCCGCCCAAGAGCGGGTGATGTCATTGAATGATTTTACCACCGAAAAAAAAACTTTTATATTGTCGAATTGTTCGGTTGATCTCTCGTTGGCATTGGTGGTATTTGTTCTTGCTCGTTGTCTGTCGTTCATTGTTATTAATAAGAATATTTGGTATAGTGCGAAATTGTAGTTGTGTTTAAGTAACTTAAGTGGAGACACTTATTGTGACGGACGGGAAACTACGGAACCATACACTGAGCGTGGCCCGACACGCTCTTGGCTGGTTTCTTTATTGTTAAAAACTAATGCTTGACTGCAATTCTACTAATACTGCTACTATTTATTATTTTTTTAAATGACTTTATTACGCATATTTACACTTACAAAATATGATTTTCAAGATTCTAATACGTCGTTCTACGGTATAAACCCAACTTTTTTATACATATTTACGATTTAAGTCATTTTAAGTCATCATAGGTCGTCATTCCAGGCCCGCGTTTACAATCACGAGACCAACAAGGCAGTCAAATTAACTTTGAGAAAGAACCTTTTAAAAACAAAACAGTATAAATGTCCTTTTATTTCTCCACTTAGTGGCGTACAACGTTGAAAGAACAAAACAACACAAACTTTAAACACTTTAACACTTCAAATGCGATATGAAATACTCGTACTGTAACAGTTGAAAATACTAGTTCCTCGGAACAGCGACTGCTTATTCCCACGTTACTCGGATTACAGCGAGATTGTTCCAGTACTCGTCCAGTTTGAACAAACTTGGAATATTGTTGTCAGATTGTGTTAGCTAACAATATAGACAAGATTGTGTGATGCTGGAAGATTGTTTTCTTCAATGGTTGAACTACGATTTCAGGGTGTATAAAGGCTAGTATTGGCACGTTCAGTAAGTGAAAAATCGGGATGAAACACGAATATAATCGGGACTACTACTATCATGGCATCAAAAAAGACAAAAAATAGACTAAGCCCGTCTGGGAGCGGGGGAAGTATAACCTTATAAAGCTCCTTCGTGAAAATTTAAAAAAAACTGCATTCTATCTTAGAAAGGTTACGATTTCTCCCTTCATACAGAAATACTCATTTTATAAGCATAAAAGTTTGACAGTCAAAAGCGGCTATAACAACAATGATGTTTCACCCGTCCAAAATTAGCAATCTAATAGACTAAAGAGGTTCGTGAAAAATCGGGACAATTCGCGTCCCGATCACGACCTCCGAAAATTCGAGACACCTGGCAACACTAGTACAGGCAGGTATTCTTTGTTTATTTCAATTCGTTAGTCGACATGGTAGGTACTGTGATAGTTCAGGAGATCACATGAAAAATGTAAATACTTTTTGAGCATGTAGGCTGGGTATATCGAACATATCTACTTTTAAAGGGTTTAAGAATAGGATTTGAATAAGATAGGAAAAAAAATAAACTGTTTAGGTTAGTTAGAGTTTGATTTGGAGATATAAAGACACTCCTGTAACTGTGTCAAACATGCTGTTCGAAGTTTCTGGCCTCGTCACTTTGACGTAGGTGAAGCGCGCATTCAATGCGGTCTACTTTATTTCAGACGAATTAAAATCTGGCTGAACGTGAGGTGGCCGCATTACATTATAGCGACATTTTACAACCCGGTGCGGCAACTTGTAACACGACGTGTTATACAAAATGGTTTCGACATACAAATCCGTTTTTATCTCTATAGGAAAACAAGTGTTTAACGTTTAGTTTTCACTCAATTTAATTCATTAAATTCCAAGCGTACGCCGGCGTTCGCGCACCTATTGTCTTTCAATTGTGTCTGAATAATAATAATAATTTATTTAAAAAGACAACTTTTGGTCCACATAGTATGTTAGTTTCTATGTAAGTTCCAAATTCACAAAATATTTATAGTTTCCATACAATAAATAACATATAGTAGTGAACTGAAATAGGTCTGAAGAGATTGACATGACAACGACATAAATAATGTAAAAAATGATAATAATAAAAAATATATTTTAAAATAATAAATAATAGACGCATTTAAAATTGTGCGCGAGTGTCGTGTGACGTGCTAGCGTCGTAATATTTGTGTTAAAATACCTATTCGCTGAATCTTAGAGATAAGATTTTGTTGAAGTGTAATCATTTTAAACTTGTTCCGGAGCCCTGGTTCAAGGTTATATAGCCTGAAGGTGACGCTGCGGACACGACGCCAGATCACCCGGGGATGTCCGGGCGCCGCCCACCGAAGTGCCATCATCGGTGTTGCGGCGCCCCAGGCCGCCTACGCGACTGCCACTTCAATTGTCATGTTTTGACATTTTTCTTTTTGGCATTTGAACAATTTTTTTAGTCAGTGTTTATTTTTAGTGTTTTTCCTTTTATTTAGCTGTGTAAGTTAGTGGTTAAGCGTAAATTTACTTTTATTCAATGCCTAGTGACAACAGTGTAGTGGTGGAAAACTCAACTCAATTCGCCTAGCCGTACGGGAGAACTCGCAAAGTGCTTGGGAACATCTGCTCACCTTCCCCTACAGAGTTTTACACGTTCAAAAAAATTTGGCAACAAAAAAGACTTTAACTGCACAAATCAAAGAAAACTGTAATGTTTCGGCCTGTGATTTAGATTCAAAATTACCGTTTCAGAGAATTATATCTTCAAAAGGTATATCTCATCTAGTAGAAACAAAGCTAGGGGAAGGTGACATTAGCGGAGCAGCCAGGATCCTATTTAGTAGTGACGTGGTGGCAGCGTGTTCTTCAGATACTCTCGCAGATCTCGAGAGAAAACACCCTGCCCCAGCGGATGGCCTTTCATTTCCCGACCCCCCTGTTCCGGACATTCACACCCTCACCATTACAGGTCGAGAGGTGGTCACAGCCGTTTGCTCTTTCCGGAGTGGCTCTGCTGGCGGCCTCGATGGCCTCAGTCCTCAGCACCTTAAGGACCTTATCAGTTCAGGCGCCGGGGAAGCTGGTGAGTTGCTCTTGAGGGAGCTTACGGCCCTGATTAACCTAATGCTCTCTGGCAATGTGAGCGAAACCGTCATCGACGTCTTATACGGGGCTAACTTATGTGCCCTGCGCAAGAAAGATGGCGGAGTTCGTCCCATTGCCGTGGGTACCACCTACCGTCGTATGGCAGCCAAGATTTGTTGCAAATTCTATGGTGAGGTGGTTTCGAAAAAATTTCAGCCCCTGCAGCTTGGCTACGGCTCCAAAGGGGGCTGTGAGGCTGCCGTACACGCGTTGTCGACCTATCTAAATTCAGGCAAAGGAGAGGCTATTCTTAAGGTTGACATAAAAAATGCATTTAATTCTGTTAATAGGGATACCTTGTTGTCAGAAGCTAAAAAAGAAATACCTCAAATTTTTAGTTTTCTCTGGCAATGTTATAGACAACCATCGAAATTACTGTTTCGTGACAATGTTTTGGAATCCGCTGTTGGCTGTCAACAAGGTGACCCCCTCGGGCCAGTGATCTTTAGCTTAGCTATACACCCAATAATTCGAAAACTAAATTCCAAATTTAATGTGTGGTACCTTGATGATGGGACCTTAGGAGGCGATGTAGACACCGTTTTCAATGATCTACAATTCTTAAAAAACCAACTTTCTTCTATTGGACTAGAACTCAACTTTTCTAAGTGTGAGTTATTCCTATCTGAAAGTATTGACAAAAGTCTGACTTATTCAAAATTCAATGCAATAGCTCCTGCAATCAAAATTATTGACAAAAGTTCTCTTCGCCTCCTTGGGTCTCCAATTTTTGAGGATTCCTTTCCCAGTTTTGTGGAGGAAAAAATTAAAAATTTCAATGATGTTTCGGAAAGATTGCTCGAAATTAATATGCATTCGGCCATTACCCTAATCCGTTATTGTTGTTTCGGTCCTAAATTAATATATTTCCTTCGTGCTTCCCACTTATGGAAGCACCCTCACCTTTTGGAAAAAATGGACCAAATTATCCGGCACACCCTAACCTTAATTTTAAATATGACCTTGGACGATCGAGCTTGGGCTCAAGTTACTCTTCCCATCCGTATGGGAGGCCTCGGCGTCCGCAAAATTACCAGTATTAGATTACATATAAATTAATCAGGAACATCTTAACTTCTACACTGAATCCTTTAGAAGTGCCGTGTTTCACCGAGGCTTTGGATGCCTGGAGAATCGCTTGCCCGAATACAAATCCACCTAACAACCCGGCTTCCCAGAGACAGTGGGACGAGCCGCTCTGCAAAGTAGTTCAGGAAAACCTAATCGTAACATCTGCTACTGCTGCGGAGCGTGCGCGCCTGCTGGCTGTGGGAAATTGGGAGTCAGGTCTTTGGCTTCACGCACTGCCATCGTCGAATATTGGCACCTTGTTCGACGATACTACTTTCCGCTTAGCTGTTGCCCTACGTCTAGGTGCTCCTTGTTGTTCTCCTCATCGCTGCCACTGTGGCGAAGTTGTCAACAGCCTCGGTCACCACGGCCTGTCATGCAGTCGAAGTGCGGGACGCATAGCGCGGCACGCGAACATTAACGACATCATCCGACGCGCCCTTGTCACCGTCGGCGTTCCAGCTGTTCTGGAACCTCATGGGCTGGCACGCGACGATGGTAAGAGACCAGACGGTATGTCTTTATTTCCTTGGAAGTTGGGTAGGCCTTTAGTGTGGGACGCTACCTGTGTCGATACTCTTGCGCCATCCCATCTTCCTAGCTCATCGTGCTGTGCTGGTGCTGCCGCGACGGCTGCAGAGAACCTCAAGCGGCGGAAATATAACAGCCTCGTCGGCAGTTATATTTTTGAGCCGTTTGGGGTTGAAACTCTCGGGCCGTGGGGTCCGAGTGCTCATATGCTTTTTAAAGAATTGGCGACACGCCTAATTGACGCTTCGCGTGACCCAAGGGCTGGCTTCTACCTCGGTCAGAGAATAAGCATTGCCATACAACGTGGCAATGCCGCCAGCCTTTTGGGCACACTCCCAGTCGACAGCGATGCGGAGGAATTTTATGACGTCATATTTAGCTAGGCATTTAGTGTATATATTATTTTTAATTATTTAAGTTGTTTTTAATATTGAAGTTTATTATGTATATATTTTCTTGTAATAACATATTAAATACAATTACAAAAAATAAAATATTTTAAATTGTGTCTGTAATTATCACAATTGAAAGGTTAATAATGAAAAAGAAACGAGTTATTAAATAACCTACCAGCAAATAACAAGTCCACCTATCAAAAGTTTACGTATAAAAATACATGGAAAAAATAACTTACTCGTGGCTCTGGGTCATCCACTTGTAGGTAACTCTCGCGTGAAACTCCAGTGCTCGCGAGCTCTTGTTCCTATTAAATTATATTTTTTCTCTTTGGTCATACAGGATATGTTATGGAGAGACACAGAGATGCCCAGTGGAGCATACTTGATGGGATGATATATATAGTTTATTAGTAGGAAACTCTACGATTTTCAGAGCTTGTTTAGAGTCTAAGTTTAAAGTGATAGTTGGTACGGTAGTTTTTTTTATTGTTGATAGGTTCGCGCTTGACCTGTATCTCACCTTATGGTAAGCGATAATGTGGCCGACAATGAAGCATGCTTGCCTAGAAGCAATCTATTCACTCTTGACTTAAAGATCCCTAGGTTGTAGCTATCAGGAAACACAGACTCCGGCAGGACATTCCACTCCTTAGCTTTACGTATAATGAATGTGTTCCCAAAACGCTTTGTACGTATGGGCGGGATGTCCACCATGCACCGGTGGCGCAACGCCGTACATCTTGTAGTCCGATGATAGAACGGAAAAAAGGCTCAACAAAATTAACGGTAAACGTAAACCACAATATAAGCTATGCCTGTGTTCAAGAGTTGTAATTTATTTTCAATCAAAGATTTTCAATGACAGAGATTTTCTCTTCATGATCAGATTAAATACTAAGCCTATGTATGCTCAAAGTTACGACGTCCCCACCTTCCGCATGGCGCAGGTTCTCACCAGAAATGAGGTCTTGCACCGGATTCGTGAAGAAAAAACGCCCAGGTGTCACCATTGTGTGGACCCCCCGAAAGATACGATACAGCATAGCACAGCTTAGGCGGAGCACCGTAGTATTCCTGTAAGAGCGATCGGCGCTGCGACCTTTTACAAAGTGCCCTGGTACAGATCATCATCATGGTCTGGAGCGAGGAGAAATGGCAAGCGGTCGCCTCCTTCTACGAAGCAGTAATGCCAGCCGCAACCTCTTTGGTGGTCGCATGCGTGAGGTACCGGACTTCCACACGCCCCAGCCGCCGCAATCCATCACACGGACCTAGCGCAGGTTGGTCTACGCGGTCCTAGTGCGGGTTGGTCCACGCAGCCCTAGTACGGGTTGGTAGCGGGCCTATTGCGGGTTGGTCCACGCAGGTTTAGTATGGGTTGGTCCACATGGGCCTAGTGCGGGTTGGTTCGGTAGTAAGCAAACGTACTCAGGGATATTAAACAGTTAGGTATTTACTTAATTTATATTTGAGTTACGAGTATTTAAGAAACATTGTAACTCAGTTTCCTTGTTGCTCCCTCGTACAAAGTTTGTTCGTTATCGTTAAAAAGTTAGTGGCAACATGTTACTTATTTATTTTTATGTTATTGAGTTTTGACGTAAATGGAACGATGTCGTTTTTCTATATAACATAAGTTGGATGAAATCTGTGGACCGAAATAATTATATGATCATACACTAATTCGAATTATATTGTTAACTTTCTCGAGCGTATACTTATTTGCTAATTTATTTAGGTATTTAAAATATTATAGCCGAAAGTTTTGGATGGGTGGAGAGGGAGATCGGCCAAAGAAAAGATGTATGGATTGCGTGAAGAACGATATGAAAGAAAAGGAAGTTAGTGATAGCGTGTGACAGAGTAGAATGGAAGAAAAAAACGTGTTGCGCCGACCCCAAATAAGATGGGACAAGGGCAGGAAGAAGAAGAAGAGTCACAAATAAGATGGGACAAGGGCAGGAAGAAGAAGAAGAGTCACAAATAAGATGGGACAAGGGCAGGAAGAAGAAGAAGAGTCACAAATAAGATGGTACAAGGGCAGGAAGAAGAAGAAGAGTCACAAATAAGATGGTACAAGGGCAGGAAGAAGAAGAAGAGTCACAAATAAGATGGGACAATGGCAGGAAGAAGAAGAAGAGTCACAAATAAGATGGTACAAGGGCAGGAAGAAGAAGAAGAGTCACAAATAAGATGGGACAATGGCAGGAAGAAGAAGAAGAGTCACAAATAAGATGGGACAAGGGCAGGAAGAAGAAGAAGAGTCACAAATAAGATGGGACAAGGGCAGGAAGAATAAGAAGAGTCACAAATATAAAAAAAAATACGTAAAAGTGCAGCTTTACATTTTAGGAAAATTTTAAAAGTCTCTCGCTACTGCTCACGTTAATTGAGCTCTTGTACAAAACTCCATGCTTCTTACCAGTTATTTAATTGTTTGTTTGTTATCTGCCTTTGTATTTATGCTATTATAGTTTGCTTCTTTTTGTTATGTTTATTTTTCAGTTTCCTTTTTTATTAACTTTTCCTTTATTTATTTATTTGTACATACAATAATAATAAAAAAGTTGAAGGAAACAGGAGAATAGTATAAAATATGATGCTTATCTCTAAAGAAATCTCTTCTCCAGCATACCAGTGAAAGGAGAGTTGCAGAAAATATAGATGTAGACACACAAAAAACTTAATTCCTTTCTTTTCTTTTTTTGTACCGGTTCTTTGATTTAATGTCGTTGTTTTATTTTCATTCTGTGCGATTTCTGACAATCAAACTTTACAAAAGCCCGACTTCATAGTGTACTTGACAGCAAATTCATACATATATGCAAAGTCAATTCAGCACGCCACAAATAAAAAAAAAACTCGCCATGAAACCCATCAATAACACAAATATAACACAACAACAACAAAGAAAAACTTTTATTTAAAGCACTAAAAAATAAAAATATGAAACGATGATCAAATAAAAAAGCATATATTTACCTGTTTTATTGGCGAGACCCTAGAGAAGTCGTACCTGAAGCCATAACATTTTTACGAGCTCCACATAAACTGAAAACAAGGTCCTATATCACTTTATATTGTTTATTTTGTATTATTTAACGCCTCTATTCTTCAAAAGGTCGTATAGCAGTAATATAAGAGTTATATAGAGGGAATAGGAAAGGTATTTCTTATTTTATTGTCGATTGGCTGTTTAGTTGCGAATTAGTCGTAAATGTTAGGTTAGATAAATGAGTGCTAGAACTATTTCTAGTACAAAAAAACCTAATCGATTAGGCTATTTTTTTTTTGTTATTTTAGCGGTAGGTATGAGGAATAGTGGCTAAAGTCCTTTCTTAAAAAGGTTACCCGGATCAGACAGGTGTTCGGTCTGATCTGGACAACTGCCCAATATCTGATTTCGGATAGTTGTATATTATGTTCTAATCGAATTATAAAACACAGCGCAACGCAGCGTTGGAAGGCCTTCCACAAGTTGGACTCGGTGAGGGTCACATGGATCCCCCCATATATGGATGGATAGATGGATGATGGATGTGCTACTCACAGGACCATTTGTTATGCGAATACTTCAGAGGAGGCCTATGCCCATCAGTTTTGCCAGGGGGTATATTATTGTCCCAGATAATCGGTTGAGCACTTTATTTTGTGTCGTTATCATCATATCAGCCAAAAGACGTCCACTGTTGGAAATAGGCCTCCCCCAAGCGTCGCCACAACTACCGGTCTTTTGCGTCACGCATCCATCGGATTCCCGCGACCCTGACCAGCAGGCTTACTCTCCAAATTAATTTCAATTTCAATCTAAAGTCAATCCGATTGCAATGTCAATTTTGACGTTACGTGATTTGCTACCCTTGAAAACAATATTGTCAACATATACGATTTCACTTAGTTCTCAAAATGGTCACGCAATTTTGAACCAATTTGGCGCTAGCATTGAATTCAAGGGTACGAAACGTCACAATCTCAATGTCGACCGATCGGAGTTGAACTCAAGAGTAAGCCTGCAGGTCTTCAATCCACCTAGCCTTCCAATGCTGCGTTTTTCAGTACGTGGTAGCCACTCTAGAACATTTCGTCCCCATCGACCATTGTCGAGCAGTGTCGTCATTATTATTAAATTATTCAAATTAATATTATTAAATTAGATATAAATTATACTCTTAAATAATACATGTATATTATGGAAGAGAAAATCAGAGAACTTCAGAGATTTCTATCACCCGTGTAACGCTGGGGTAGATCGCACCCCATTCATTTGTGAGCTGGTTTACCCCACTTTGCCATTCTATTTACTACAGACAACGCAATTACCCTAATTTACCCCAAATACCTCGATACAGTGGGTGTTAAGCGTGCAAATATTTTGACTAGAGTATTGAATCTCGTAAAGGTGTGCTCACACTGAAAGCAATGAAATGAGAGTGAAATTCAATTTGAAAGAGATATTAGAGAACCGTCGGAATTCCGATCCCCATTTTCGGCCACCGTTGGCGCGGGCTTACGGGTGGCTCACCTCGAATGAGATAGAGAGAGAGAAATTATGGGTTTTGCAAATATTATCCCTTTTTCTATAGAGTACTTCTGACTAGGTCCTACGCCCTGGCTTGAAAATTCGAAGGCATACTACTGATTTAGGCGATCTTGGTACACTAATATGATAAAGTGGTAAAGTATCCATTGCTAAATTTTATTACCAAAAAAAAACTGCTTTATTCCTGAGTGACATAGACTATATTTTATTCCACACAAACAAATTTTATTCTATATTTATTTTCGGACCACACGACGTACTGCGTTGCGCCACCAGTACACGGTAGACATCCCACCCATACGCACAAAGCGTTTTGGGAACACATTTATTGTGGGTACAGACAAGAAGTGGAATTCCCTGCCTACAACTTAGGAGTCTTTAAGTGGAGAGTAAATAGGTTATTTCTAGGCAAGCGTGCTCCATCGTCGACCACATCATCGCTTACCATCAGGTGAGATTGTGGTCAAACGCAAGCCTATCAATAATATTAAAAAAAAATGTAAGCAGGCAAAGCCGCGAGTAAAAGCTAGTCTTTCATAAAATTCATTCACCATAGTGAATTTATCAAAAGGTCAGTCGCTCCTTGGCCTGAAATCCGTATAAAAAAATGATACATCGGTACATCATGAATTCTCTGAACAGTTGTAAGGCGAAACGCACCTTAAACAACATGTTTAATGTTTGTAGTCACCGAATATTACGCAGTTTACGCGTTCCGTGGCTAATGTATTCCGCGAAGTCTCCTGTTGACGCACCAAGTTATAACATGGCGCAATTTAGAGGATACATTGAACATTGCCGAAATAACGCGACGTATTTGACTTGCGAGACAGTTTGATTGTCGACTTACTTAATTGGATGAGCATCTTTCTGCAGTAACCTTAGAGGATGGTGTTGATAAGGTTGTGTTGTTGAATCTAAAAAAAATCAATCCCTATTTCCTTTGGTCACGCCATCACGTGTGAACGGTGGCTGTACCTTCTTCTTCTTCCTGCCCTTGTCCCGTTTTATTTGGGTTCGGCGCAACACGTTTTTTTCTTCCATGGACCGATTTCGCTAATTCTTTTTTTGTTGTGTTTGTTATTGTGAGAAAAAGGTTCTAATGGAAAAAAAAATAGGGTAGTGTAGCGTAGAGTAAGGTAGAGTAGGGTAAAGTAGGGTAGATTAGGGTAGAGTAGGTTAGAGTGATGTAGGGTAGAGTAGGGTATAGTAGGGAAGAGCGGGAGCGAAGTCGCCGCGGGCAAAAGCTAGTTTTTTAAAGTAAAGGGTTTATGAATCACTAGCATGAAGAAATATGAAATATTATTTAAATTGGCAACACTCCTTGGATAAACTGATGGTCTAACTTTCTGGCATCTAGTCAGACGCAGGTCATCTGCAACGACTGTCAAAAATCTACGAATCACAACTGGGACTATCGGCAACTGTCGGTAAGAAAAAAACATTTGAACTGAAAATATCACCATGGTATTTGCCCTGTTTCGATCCCGAGGCGATAATCACACCAAAAAGGCACTTACAATTTTCAAAATTTCTATGGCGTTAAAAAATTCCTCCGCATCACTGTCAACTGGAAGTGTGCCCAAAAGACTGGCGGCATTGCCACGTTATTTGGCAATGGTGGTAATTTCTGACCAAAGTAAAAGCCAGCTCTTGGGTCACGCAAAGTGTCAACAAGGCGTTTGGATAATTCTTTAAAAGCGCATGAGCACTCGGACCCCACAGCCCAAGAGTTTCAATCCCAAACGGCTCAAAAATATAACTGCCGATGTGGTCGTTATATTTCCGCCGCTTGAAGTTCTCCGCAATGATGAGCTAGGAAGATGGGATGGCGCAAGAGTGTCGACACAGGTAGCGTCCCACACTAAAGGCCTACCCATTTTCCATGGAAACGGCTACCCATTTTCCGCAATGATTATTATTATTATTTTATTGTTTTTAAATTATTATTTTCTATTACACAAAATTAAGGATAAGTTTGCTAGTTTCTCGCAGTGAAGCTGTTGGTAGATCTATTTAGGTTCTTCACTATTGTCTTTTTTGTGTAATTCAGTGCGGGGTAGTTTTAGAAATTTTGAAAACTGTAAGATGTGTTTCTTAAGGACTCTCCTTAACCACTGGGCCATCACATACTTTTCAATTCAGAAAAATATCGTTATGCATCATTAAATCTCATGCCAAAAATAAACTGAATAGATTCACCACATGCTCTGTTCATAATTTTACATATTTCAAAGTATAATCTATCCCGATACGATGTACATGAGGCGAACAGGTGCGGCCAACCCAAAATTGAAATTCAGATTTTTATTTTTGCATATATGTAAAATAAATACAACTGGTGAAGATAATTATGGAAGCTAGTGCTGAAACGTATATTTGTATTTAAGCCAATATACCCTTTAGTTTTCCACACATAGACTGTCTAAGTCTAAGTTCAAGAAGCAAAAATAATTATTAGAGATGGGCCGAGTACTCGGTTGATACTCGGTACTCGGCGTACTCGGCGGGTTTTTTGATACTCGTACTCGGCCGAATAACTCGGTTTGAATGCCGAGTATACTTTTTGTAAGAAAAGCAATATATATTTATTTAGGTAGATATAATTAAAACAGCAGTGTTATTCAAAAAGTATAAACTTACCAATTTAGGAAATCTTTGACAATCTCAATTAATAAAATCAAAATTATACTAATGAATGAGTTGTATTTGATGAGACAAAATCCAACACCACTACGTGAAATTAGAGAATTGCATAAAGTACATTTCACTTTTGCTTTGTCATATACAATCTCGTCGTAAAACGCCCAAATTCGAGATCTTTTACGTGAAGGCAACAATCACTGATCAGGTCACAGTCAATCATTAATAAACAAACTTTTTCAATTATTGAAAAAGTATTCGTCATGATATCAACTGCACGCGGTCGGCTACAGTCGAGTGAAGTCAATATCAGCTGCATGCAGTCGTGCCTTCAACTTTACGCGGTTGGCTACAGTCGTGTAGTGTCGACGCAAGCTATCCATCGCTAATCGCATACAGTCTGTTACAAAAGTGCAGTTAATTACAAAGAACAAACGCACATTGACAATGTCAACTTTATTTTGAGGCACTTAAAGATGCGTGGCGCCAACTGCGCAAAGTCAGATCAAACTGCATGCAGTTGAATATATAGACTGCATGCGATTGCAGCGATGCAGTGCATCTGATGGCAGCCTAAGATCAAAAGTATGTAAATGTTCGAAGAATGCTACGAGACGCCGGTCATAGCGAAAACGCGCGTGTTCACCGATGCTGGACCGCTCGCCGCGCCGCGCGCCTCTAAGACCAAAGTCGTACAACAACACAGCACCACTATAGGGTTTTGCTTGTTTAGTAAATAGATAATATTTCCTTGCATAGCCATGTACTTAGTCGAGAACAAAAGGAACAATGCATTAAGACGCTTAGACTTTTCTTCAACAATCTTTTCTACTGGTACCTAAGTTCCTTTTTAGGGTTCCGTAGTCAACTAGGAACCATTACAGTTTCGCCATTTCTGTCTGTCCGTCTGTCCGTCCTCGCTTAATCTCTGTGACCGTTAGCACTAGAAAGCTGAAATTTGGTACCAATATGTATATCAATCACGCCGACAAAGTGGTAAAATAAAAATTGAAAAAATATGTTTTATTAGGGTAGCCCCCCTATATGTAAAAAGTGTTTTTTTTTTATTTCAAACCTAACGTGTGATATATTGTTGGATAGGTATTTAAAAATGAATGGGTTTACTAAAATCATTTTTTGATAATGTCAATAATTTCGGAAATAATCGCTGCAAAAGTAAAAAACAATGTGTCCCCCTTCTAACTTTTGAACCATAAGTTTAGAAAATATGAAAAAAATCTGAAAAGTAGAACTTTATAAGGTATTTCTAGGAAAATTATTTTGAACTTGATGGAAAGAATAGTTTTTGTACAAAAAAAAAAACAAAAGGGTTCTACAAAATAATTTCTGGACTAAGTTTGTAGTATAATCGTATATGCAAGCATATTTTTAAACTCATAAGTGGGTACACTTAGTGTGACGGACGGGAAACTACGGAACCCTACACTGAGCGTAGCCCGACACGCTCTTGGCCGGTTTTTTAAATATTATGAAGTCGACTGTTGTAAGGAATTACTTTTGTATGCAGGTGACGGTCAGGCGATCCGTTATAGCTTTGTTGTTTGTAAAATGAAAATGCTGTACTGTATGGCTTTTGTTGGGCTGCCGTAATGCAGACGCCGTCATACGTGATCACTGAGCGTACGCCACAAACATGCTCAGTATTGTGATATCGACCTCATTGCTTTTATGTTTATATAGGACTAGCTCTTGCACGCGGCTTCGCCCGCGTATATTAAATATAGCCTATGTCACTCAGCAATAAAGCAGCTTTCCGCAATAAAGAGATTACCTCTTACAAACAAAAAAAAAACTTAAAAATAAACTTTACCTCTTTATTATATTAGTATAGATGAAAATAATTTGTAAAACACTAATAACCTTGCAAGACTGTCATGAAACACATCATCTTGAAGACATTCATCATAACTAACAAATTTTGTTCTTTGACTTTACAAAATATAATTCATTTACCAAAAACAAACCTTCAAGATTTCGTTCTTCTATCTTACACATTCAAAATCTGTATTTTTGTTTTTTTTTCTGTATTTTGCTATACCTACCTACGTCTGCATGACACGAAGAAAGCGCATCAAGCACCTCCGTCGCCCAATCACTGCTGCCCTCCACTAATTTTACTATCGCTTGCTTCACATAGACTTCGTGATATTTAGAACATTCAATTTAAATATCTTTATTTTTGAGTAAAAATCTGATATACGAAAAATAACAAAAAAACTGTTGTTTATTCTGCTTCTTCTTCCTGCCCTTGTCCCATCTTATTTGGGGTCGGCGCAATACGTTTTTTTCTTCCATTCTACCCTGTTGTTTATTATGATGTTTATTTATTTTTATTTATTCATATTAAAGTACTCTAACGACTAATCCACTAATAACATTTTACAAAAAATAACTAGCAATATACTCGTATACCAATTATTGTGGTGAACTTGTCACTTAAAGTACACAGCTTACACATAAATAAAAAAATACTTACCGGTACCGGTAGTTTCCCGGGTCAAAATAATTACATTTTATTTAGTCGGTATTTTATATTATAAAAAAAATATTTGACACGTATTTTTTCGATTAAACAAATAAATTAAACAAAAAATTTAATTTTTTTATTTTTATTGTTAGGCTCGCGTTCGACCACTATCTCACCTGATGGTAAGTGATGATGTGGCCGACGATGGAGCACGTTAGTAACATATTCTGCGAAGTTCACAGTATTTTACAAATAATCCCGATAGATACATACCAAGTGTAATACTTCAATAACGCGTGACTACTGCTTTTCTTTTTGTTCTGTTCTTATTTCTCCAGTTGTTTATTTCAATATCCTGAAAATCTTCTTTCATACTTTTTCACCGCCGTTTTTTAATTTTTTCTCCTTTTTGTTATTTTATTTGAAATAAACTACGCTTGGCCACCACTTGGACACACAATAAACCACCTGATGGTAAGCAGTGATGCAATCGTTTATGGTTAGGTGAACAAGTTTATTAAGAGCCTATTCACTCTAGCCTTGAAGACACCCAAATTATAATTGGATGGGAAGACCGCAGTAGGCAAATTGTTCCAGTCCTTTGATGTATGCGGTATAAATGACGTGATGAAAACCTAGATAATTCATGTAACCATGCACTGTACATTCGTATATTCATGTCCAACCCTGCACGTGCAGCCGTGTACAACCATGTACAGACACGTACAGCCACGTACAGCATTACAACGCATCGCACAGCGGTCTACATCGCTCGGTACATTGCTAAGGACATGACTAGCGCATCGTCCGGGTATGTCCGGAACACGACTGTGACTGCATATGTTTAGCAAGGTTTGTCATAGTGTGCAGCTGTTCATATATTACTTAAGCAGATTTTTTGCATGCTTACGTAAACTAAACATTGGTACATGTATTCTCATCCCCCCATCTCGGAAAGAGTATTTTTGTTCTTCGATATCTGAGAGCAAAAGCCATTTTAATTCTCTACTAGAGAGTTATAGGAAATTGAATTTAAAACATCGCGTGCACTAAGTTTATGAATTCAAAACATCATTAAACCTATTTACGTCTACCTTCACGGTACCAAATTTATCATACAATTTTTTTTAATGGGCAAAAACTCAGACTCAGAACCTCCTTGATGTACTTTTTTGCATTTAGTAATTTCCTCGCTGAGGTGGTATGAAAAGTTACGTGTTGCATTCGACTGCAAAGATTTTTCACCTCACGCTCTTTTGATTCTCTAGCTAACGCAAAGGATTCTAATTTTTGAAATACTCGCTGCGCTCGTGATTCAATTTTAGAGTCCTTCCCTTGCTCGGTCATCAAAATTGAGCACGCGGTTAAAAAGCAACTTTGCACTCTTGTATAACAAATAACTATTTTCATTCTTGGTTTCGTATTTAAAGAAGTACCCTATGAATTTTGATTCCCTTGTAAGTGTCGAAATAAACATTTTTTTGCCTCATAAATTGGAGTATCTTTTATTCTCTTTTGTTTGTTTGTTTGTATGAGTTAAATTTTTTTACAGCTTCAAGAGACCGCAGACCTGAGTTTTAATTTCAACTCGATACCTCCACGCATTCCCGAGATGGGTCTTAACAGACAGACGGACAACAATGTAGTCTTATAAGGGTTCCGTTCTTTTCCTTTTGAGGTACGGAACCCTAAAAAAGAGGCGTAAATGTTTATAAAGTGTTAGTGATGTTGACTAAGCAACACAATCACTTCAACACACAAAAATCATCTCTATACCCACAAATTATCCAGTACTAACATTTACACGCGGCTTTGCCCGCGTACGTAATATACATCGTTAAATTTTGATCGTTTTAATCCCGTGGAGGGTCGATCCGGTACATGAAACACTATCGATTTGTAAAGATAAAATTAAAAAAATTACGCATGTACGAAATTAATTTCTTTAAGAAAACGTCAGCTGAGCGAGTTCAATGACCTCTAAGTAATTAGTACGCAACTCAAACAAATAAAAAAACATAAAAATAAAAAATAAACTTCACCTCTTTATTATATTAGTGTAGAATTGTAGATGACAACAAATAGTCAACACACAGCTCCTGTCCCCGGTATCATCAACAACCCTGATGATATTCAGGCCGTACATTAAAATAACTGCGTGCTGCAATAAAATAGCCCATTTGTTTTACTTCAGTGCCCATAATACAGAGCTGTTGCTACGAGTACAATAAATTTGTATTAAAACTTTTATCCATTATCGTGGCACGCACAAAATGGTGGCCCCGCGTTTTGTTTTTGACAAACGTACAGAAATATTCGACCGCTTATCTGTGGATTTGATTACTTTACGGAATTGTTATTTTTATGTGGATAATGTAGGTTTTTTTTTATTATTGGCTGGCTTTTGTCCGCGTACTACATAAAATATAGCCTATGTCACTCAAGAATAAAGCAGCTTTCTTAAGGTGAAAAAAATTTAACAATCGGACCAGTACTTTCAGAGATTACCACTTACAAACAAAAACATATAAAAACTAACTTTTCCTCTTTGTACTATTTATAAGTGTAGATGTACATAGAAAGGTTAGCGTTTGACCACTATCTCACCAGCCCCCTAGCCAAGTTACAACCGTTTCTCTAGCGCCGAATGCTTCGAGTTGGCCGCGCCGCCAATTCTTTTGTTCTGACCACGTGACTGAGCGTTGCGATGACGTCATTCCCGTACATTTTGAAGCTTTTTAGCAACTTGGATAGGGGTACAGCCCCCCTAGCCAAGTTACAACTAGTTTGTGTCGAATTCCGTTCTCTAATCGGTAACGCTTCGGTGACAGCAATTGTAGAAAACGATAAGTTGGTAGCCATGTTGACGCGCCTGAGTCGGCCACTCGTTCTACAATGTAGCGTTTGTTTAACAAAGGATGTAGCGTTAAACATTGTAGAAACGATTTTGAACGATATGAACTTGGCTACGAATTGTCTATTTTTTTGTTCTGACCACGCGACTTTACGTTGAGATAACGTCATTCCAATACGTTTCATCAGTTTTTGACAGCATTAATGATTGCAGAATAACAACTAGGCTAAGCGTGCTGATCACCCAACACCATTAAAAAAAAAAACGATACAGTGTCGAGATCTGAGAGTTTGTACAGGTCTCTCTACATGTACGTCCTCTACTTAGCTCAAGCTTATCTGACAAGTGTAACTGTACAGGCAAACCTGTCAGGTACACTCTAACGGGTATACTACTACTATACAAGGTGTAAGGGACAGCCCTCCACAAACTTTAAGGGCTTGCTCAGTAGACGATACTGAACAACCTTCCACAATTTTTTTTTTCAGGAAACGAAAAAAAAAATCCGCCTCACCATATAAAATTGTAAACTTGATTGGACAGTTTGTATGGAGAGGCCGAATTTTTTTTTCGTTTCCTGTAATTTTTTTTTTGTGGAATGTTGTTCAGTATCGTCTAGTGAGCAAGCCCTTAAAGTTTGTGGAGGGCTGTCCCTTACACCTTGTATACTACTGCTGTATCATCATCATCATCATCATCAGCCTTTTTAATGTTCCCACTGCTGGGACTCAGGCCTCCTCTCTAGGAGATGGAATGGGCCGTAATCCACCACGCGGGCCCAGTACGGGTTGGTGAATGTCACATGTCTTCGAATTTTTAGTTCTAGGACATGCCGGTTTCCTCACGATGTTTTCCTTCACCGTTTTGAGAGCAGTGGTGATGAAATAAATTACACAAAGTAATGTGCCTGGCTGGGTTCGAACCCGCGACCTACAACTCGTAAGTCGGGGCCATTACCACTCGGCCACCACTGCTCCACTACTGCTGTATACGGCTACCTTTTCTCTGAATACTATTTTTCCGTGGGATAATTTTTGACGCAATTGAAGTTACTGGTAAAGGTTAGTTAGGATTTCATAGATGTGCATTTTTGACATCACATTCACACCCATCTTTGTATACTTATGCATCCATCCTCTCTGCCCTGTGTCACAAAATAGATAGGTACAGAAGTCCATCTACATAGAAAGCGTGCTCGAGCAACGCACACATAGACACCGAAGAAGAAAGAAAGAAGGAAAAGAAAGAAAATACGTTTATTTGGCACATAGGTACACACAATGAGATAATAATTATTATACTTAGTATAGAAACTAAAACTTAAATATTTCTACATGGTACGTCTCACGGCTGTGCCAAATGGGTCTAGTTCAGCATGATGCCAGGCCACTACGTAGCAGTTGCCTGACGCTGGTTTTCAACTGAACCTTGCTATGAGTCTACGGATCACGGACACGAAATCTCAGCCCGGTTGGAACCAGTGCGAATGCGATTGGCATCCGTTTGAGACACGCGTCTGTGAACTTTTTCGTGCAATAATGGAGCAAAATAAAAACTAGGTATTTATCACCGCACCCAAGCGCGCTCGGAGCGGCGCCGACCCTAGCGCGACCGTTGAGCGTAGGCTTGGAAACTGAAGTAAATATTTGGAGGTATGCGGAACAGAGATTAAAGTCCCACATGCCTCCATTGAAAAGGGAGGATCCTCCGACCAGACAGGTGTAATAGTCTGGTGGGCGACTGCCCGATAGATGATTTCGGGCTGTCGTATATTATGTTCAAATCGCGCGGAGAACTTTGATCGCGCGATGCAAGATTTCGTATATTCTTCGTAGTTCATATGTGGCGCCATAGATGTCGCTACAAATACATGATATTGACTTCTGTATCTATCTATTTTGTGTCTGTATGTTGCACACTTCCTTCAGATTACTTTAGGTAACTACCAAGGTACGAACGTTGGCAACACCTTGTGTGAGGCTGGCGTTGGAGTCTCCGAGCTAATTTAATTTGTCTAACGTCTGTCCGAGGAGGTTCTATGCAGAGACATACTGAAACTAAGCTTAGTTTTAGTATGTTAGTGATTTTATGATAGTGGAAATCTAGGCCAGTTTGGAACTACTGGAGCCAGGGTTAGTTTCGAAACAGTAGCTCAGCCCCGGTATGAAGGCACGAAGGAACGGGGTGGGTTTTTAGTCAGTAAGAGTCTGACACTAGCTCCCGCTCCGCCCAAGAGCGGGCGTTGTCATTAGTTGATTTTCCCACACATTGAATAGCTTACTTCTAGGCAAGCGTGCTCCACTGATGACGTCATCATTTCTTACCACGAGATAGTGGTAAAACGAGAGCCTGTCAATGTATGAGGTATTGTCGGTCGTGAGTTCAAACCTAGCCACGAATTTTATTCTGTGTAATTAGTATCATCACCACTGCTCTCAAAATGGCGAAGAAAAATATCGAGAAAAGACCTGCTGGTTCTTTCTCGACATTTGGTTTTAGGACATGCTTGTCCTAGGATCAAAAAACCGGCCAAGTGCGAGTCGGACTCGCCCATGAAGGGTTCCGTAGCAGCAAGTAACATAATATATAAGTCTTTGTAATGTGTTGTAAGTTTGATCGATGTTTTAATAATAGTGTATTTTTTTCGATTTATGACGCATTAAAAAAAAACTACTTACTAGATTTCGTTCAAACCAATTTTCGTTGGTAGTTTTTATAGTAATGTACATCATATATTTTTTTTAGTTTTATCATTCTCTTATTTTAGAAGTTAGAGGGGGGGGACACACATTTTACCACTTTGGAAGTGTCTCTCGCTCAAACTATTCAGTTTAGAAAAAAAAATATTAGAAACCTCGGTATCATTTTTGAAGACCTATCCATAGATACCCCACACGTATGGGTTTGAAGAAAAAAAAATTTTTGAGTTTCAGTTCTATGTATGGGGACCTCCAAAATTTATTGCTTTTTTTCTATTTTTGTATAAAAATCTTAATGCGGTTCACAGAATACATCTACGTACAAAGTTTCAATAGTATAGCTCTTATAGTTTCGGAAAAAAGTGGCTGTGACATACTGACGGACGGACAGACAGACAGACAGACAGACAGACAGACAGACATGACGAATCTATAAGGGTTCCGTTTTTTGCCATTTGGCTACGGAACCCTAAAAAGACGTGTGGCTCTCGGGGACTGCCGCGGTAAAGCATAGCATTTTTTATCAACTTATGCAATTATAATTATTTATTTATTATATTTATGCAGTATTTTTTTTTTCTTTGATATTAATTGAAGTTACACTTTTTGAGCGTGGTGACCGATAAGAAAACAAATGAGTGGGAGGTGTTAGGTTATTTTCGTTACGGAATTTCTGGATTCGGTCTCCACGCTCAAGGCCCGCGATAGAAGCTATGCAATAGCTTAAAATACAAAGACGAGTGACATTCATCAACCCGCACGCGCGTTGCTATTCTCTCACTCGAACATAATTAAATAAAACAGTCAACAAGATGATCAAAATAAAAATTCCCTACTAAGTTTCAGTGTATATAAAACTCAGTTAACTTAAGAAAAAGAAAAAATAAATTAAGATAACTGTAATAAAAATTCAATTAAACATTATTAATCCCTTAAAATATTCTTGTATAAGTATGCTGACGATTCGGTCGAAAATTCTGCAAAACTTTTGGGCCTCGCGTATTTCCTCTTTCACTTGGAGTTATTGGAATATTTCAGTAGGATTATAGAAAATATTATGTTCGAAGGAGTTGCTGTGGTCTGTTAGATACTTGTTTTATTGTTAAAATTCAATGGTGGTTGTTCTTAGGATATTTTGAGTAGCTTTGAGGGTTCGATCCGTTTGTTGTGGTCGAAACATAAATGGAGTATGATAAGCGCCGTGAAATTTATTATTCGAGCGTTTTGATTTTAAATTCCTTGAGCACAGGCGCAGGGTAGCCAGCCTTTCGGTGTTTTACAGATTGCATTTTGAAGAGTGTGCGCAGGAATTGCATGACTTGATTCCGCCATCTCAATTCTACCATCGGACAAGCCGACGCACGGCAAGTATCCACCCTTACGTTGTTGAAACACCTACAGTCCGGACTAAGCGTTTCGCCTCGTCATTTATACCGCGTACATCAAAGGACTGGAACAGTTTGCCTGCTGCAGTCTTCCCGTCTGATTATAATTTGGGTGTCTTCAAGGCTAGAGTGAATAGGCTCTTAATAAACTAGTGCGCCTCACCATCAACGATTGCATCACTGCTTACCATCAGGCGGGATCGCAGTCAAGTACTAGTTTATAACTGATAAAAAAAAAAAAAAAAATAGTATTGATTCCGCAAACATTTATGAATGTAGTATTAAAGTTGAGGTTTTGTAGTTCTCCGGTGCTTACTTTTATAATTTTGTCATGCCTGTGTTTACTGACAGCTACAACCTAGAGGCCTTTAAGTCAAAAGTAAATAAGTTAGTTCTAAGCAAGCGTGCTCCATCGTTGGCCACATCATCGCCTACCATCAGGTGAGATAGTGGTCAAACGCGAGCCTATCAATAATAATAGTTTTTTTTTTTGTGTTTCTGTTACTGTTACTACACAGGATGATAAGCCATTATCATTCTTCCGTTTTGTGTGGAGGTGAAGCATATTTTCTTTATCATCATCATCATTTCAGCCGATACACGTCCACTGTTGGACATAGGCCTCCCCCAAGCGTCGCGAACGTTCCTTTGTGGCGAAAATCATTAAATGACAACCCCCGCTCTTGGGCGGAGCGGGAAATAGTATCAGACTCTTAGTAACTAAAAAACCCACCGCGTTCCTTCAAGCCTTCATACCGGATCTCGAGTTTCCTTTTGGATAACCCTGGCCCAGTAGGCTTCGACCCGGATGGGCCCCTGCTGTTGCTGACAACTCCTTGAGGCGCGCGGTAACAGCGCGCGCCGTCGACGACTTGGGCTTGGTCCGGACAGTTACCGGACGGCCGGCCAGCGAGCTACCCATTGCTCACTATCCACAAGCCCGCGCCTACTGCGAAATGATGCTGATGATGATGAAACCTTTTTATCCCGGGAGTATAATTAGGACAATTTGCGACTTAAACGCGGACCAAGCCGCTGCCAGAAGCTAGTAAAATAAAAAAAAAAACTGTTCACTTATTCCATGTTTTTTATGTTTACTAACAAACTGTAGTTTGTTTGTTTGTACTTCAGTCGTCCGACACAAAGTAATAGAAATGGAAGAAGACGATAAGTGAAATAAAACTCTTTAGTTTATTATCATAAGTTGTGAAGTTCTTTAGTTTTTATATATGTCTATAACTTGGATATTGAAGCTGTTCGTATGAAGTTGTTTTGTTAAGGTTTTTTGTCGATCGATCAATGTCGATCGACGCCTGATCCTTAGCTTATTACAGGGCAAACATTTACAAAAAGAATATGTGTACATTCAATAGGCGGTCTAATTGCACAGGGCAAATTCTACCAGACAACCTTTGGATGGACTGAACGAAAGGAAAAGATTTGGGGCTGTCAGTGTACAAAAACATAAATAATGAAAAAAAAGATATGTAAAAAAAATATACTTAAAGGTGTATAATGTATAAATACATTAACAAATAATAAACTAATATAAATTAAAATATACAATAGAGAAAGAAAAAGAAAAATTAAAGATAGGTAATGGATGTACTTCACTTTTCGCTCGGGCGCGAAAATACCTGAAATAAATGGTAAAAGTAATACATGGCCACAAAATCATGTACTTATTTACCTACCTAACTGTTCTTCGTTACGTAAAAAAAAAACTATCAAAGTACAAGCAAATACCTACCTAATTACGTCTTAAAACTGGTAGCTTAAAAAACAATAATTCAGCAATTTAATGTTGAATTTAAAAAACCGTCCACTAGACAGTTTTAACTATTTTGCTCCATTTGCTGCACAAAAAAGTTCACAGACGCGTCTCTCAAGCGGATGTATACGCGCTCTCAATGAGCCGAATTGAGTCGAGATATCGTGTCCGTGAGCGGTGTCTTTGTGTGCGTCGCTCGTGCGCACTTTGTATGTAGATTGACTTCTGTACCTATCTATTTTGTAACACAACTGCTCCACTCAATCACCGGATGGCCACTGACTCGCGTCATACAATTACCGGCACGGATCTTGAGCGCTGGCTTCAAGTTGCGCAGAAGTCAAATATTCGATCTCTTTAGTGGTGCGAAGTGAGACGCGGGGGCGGGGTGTCAGTGATTGGCTCGCCGCTCCATCGTGTCATAGACGTCACTCGTAATTTGTTCCCTGCGTTTGCTACATGTATCTAACAACGACGACGATTGACTCACCAATGTATGGAATGCGCAAAACGATCCCCTCTCTGACGCCGAGCGATCGGGATCCTTGCCGGTATTTGTATACATTGTCACAATGCTTGAGACTGACTGACGAGAATGGATAAAGTGAGAAATGAGTATATTAGAGGAAGTTTGAAAATGGCGCCAGTGACTAAAAAGTTGAAAGGTAATCGGTTGTCTTGGTATGGTCATGTGAAGAGGAGGGATGAAGCGCATATTACTAAAAGAGTTCTGAGTATACATGTAGATGGATGGCGAGGGAGGGGAAGGCAAGTGATATGCAAGAAAAGGGAGTTGGTAATAGTTTGACGAGTAACAGGACAGAATGGAAAAAGAAAACGTGTTGCACCGACCCCAAGTAATATGGGATAAGGGCAGGAAGAAGATGTCACAATGCGTGAGACTACCCACACTGCCAATACAGCACAGATGGTTTCAAAGTCTATAACGGCCATAGTTGTACCGGTATTTTTTATGTTTTATATATTTTTCAGTCTAATTACCTACGTTAACATATTGCGGTTTTTACTGCATAACCAGTGAACATATATTATTTTTAGTTAATGCGAAAACTGAATACAAATTGTTCAGAATCAGGAATTCAATCGATTCCAATAGTTTTTACACCATGTTATAAGTTGGACACCACTGACACAGTACAACATATATCACCGCAGGTCATAACGAGTATTATTCGTCAAGAAACAGCTGGTTGCAAGTGTAAAACAACCCCTCAGCCACTTGCATGGCCGGCTGAGTATGTATTTTTGCTGACATAACAAGCTTTTAACTTTGTGGTACAAAGATTTCGCGTATACTGAAAATAAGGTTGTATCTGTACTTATAAAAATCAATGCCACTTTTCGTTGTAATTTTATAACTCAAGAATGGGCTCACCTATCCAAACCAAATGTCTGGCTTTGTTCGGACTATTTAGTAGATGGTTTATGTGAAGTTTGGTAGGGTAGAGTAGGGTATAGTAGGGTAGAGTAGTGTAGAGTAGGGTAGAGTGGGGTATAGTAGGGTAGAGTAGGGTAGAGTAGGGTATAGTAGAGTAGAGTAGGGTAAAGTAGGGTAGAGTAGGATATAGTAGGGTGGAGTAGGGAAGAGCGGGAGCGAAGCCGCGCAGGCAAATGCTAGTTTTTTATATATTCTTCAGTCTAATTAGGTTAACACGTTGCGGTTTTTGCTGCATAACCAGTGAACATATATATTCCGCATTCCTTCCACTTCTAGAAACAGCACGCTAAAGTTGGTACAATATTTAGTGAGAACTTTAATGTTTTCACATTAACTGTTACACATTAGCCGTGCGGGTGCAATTTTCACTGCATTTCAGAATTCACACGGTGTTCATAATTCATTTTTTACTTCGCCTCTTTTTATCGTCAGCGCGAGGGTAACTTTGCCTGCATAGTGTTATTTATTTGTGACAGTTTTTTTCGGAAATTCTCATTTTCATAAAAAGTTTTTTTTTTGTAAGTCCCTTTGTGGATTGAGGTCTGTAGGGAGGTATAATAAATGTTGGTAGCATTAACGGAAATTAAGATGTATGTAAAAATCTTGATGCATAAAATATAAACAAGTTAAGAAGTTTTCAGCCAACGAATCAGCATAATATTGTTATTCAACGCGGCAATGATGCCAGTGTTCTGGCGCTATCAATAGATTGGAGATCAAGAAATGGGGGATTTTAATGCCCACCACCAAGCGTGGCTTTTCCCGTAAATACGACATATATTACGACATATACACGGACAGCTAAGTCTTACCAATAAAAAGAGAAAAAAAAAATCATAAAACCAATCACTATAATTAAGAACAGAGTCTGCTCTTCATCACATCCAAACAATACCAAATACTTCAGGCACACCACACAACGCCGGACACTTGACCAAAAATGCTTGAACAGTACTCCTGTCCCCCGATTCTCTCCTGGTAATCCGGGCAGCGTATTATCTAAGCCCGATGAGGACTAAGACGTAATTAGTGCGGTGCTCGACGTAATTCAATTGTTGCTCGAGGACTCACACACGGCACAAACTCCGCTAATTCTGTTTACACGTGCTCCTAAATATTGGTGGTGTAAGCCATGAGCTGTTAGGAGTTTGGGTGAATGGCCCGGATCATGGCATCATCCGATAATGTTGAAGTTAGTTTTACAGTTTCTTTTTGAAGAAACTAATCTACAGAGACTTTGACTCCTGAGTTTGTTTTAATGTTTCTTCTTAGGGCCTTCACACCTTTCACCACCTACACACCTTTCTTCTTTGACACTTGAGACAAGACGTCTTAGACAAAACAGTTTTGTCTAAGACGTCTCAGACCTGTCTGTCTTAGACGACAATGTTTTCTCTACGACACGGGGCGCTAGGGCTGTTCATAAAATATAGATATATCGAAATATCGATATTTTTTTCGAATTTATTTTGTCGGCTTTGACTTAAAAAGCAATCGTTAGTCGGCTCAAAAATAATTTACTCAATCTAGATTTCACGATATTTATTAAAAAAAAAAAATTATGAATGCATGAAAATGTAGCGTTCTCAGTAATTATTCTTAGATTTTAATAAAACATTTATGCGTACCAATATTTCTCAAGTGGTTTACAAATACATGTCATATAAACATGTATTTCAGCTATTTGAGTACTGCGATAATATCGATATTCCGGTACGGTTGACGATATGCTAATTCATGTTTTGACATATTTTTCATTGGTTAAAATCTAAATTAAAAAAAAAACTGTCCATTCAAATAAAAGCCGAATGCAATTGAAATCGTAGGTATGTCGTTGACGCCTGGGTGTCACAATTGTGCGGACTGCTCAGAGAACATGGTGGAACATACCATATCTACCGGGGTGACCAATATCTATTTGGCGATATGTTCACCCATGTTTGATCATGGGCGGGGGATATAATCTGGATGATTTTTACCCACCCAAAAAAACCATGTTTGACCACATTCTGAAATAAACGAGCGTTTAGCTGTTTATATCGTTAAACGCAAAGTGTTCATTGATCGGCTAGCCCATATCACAAGGTGGCCAGTAAGCAAGGTTCTATTTCATGAAATACACCACCATTTCGTGAAGAGATCGGTCATATCATGATTTGACCAATTCTAAAATCTGGCCATGACATGTCCCTACATAAATAATAAGATTTATATAACACTATACTGGTGCTCCTAGGAATAAACCCGTAATTATTATTTTTTATAATATAAATTATTGCTTGACTGCGATCCTACGTGATGGTAAGTAGTGATGCAATCTTTGATAGTGAGGCGCACTAGTTTATTAAGAGCCAATTCACTCTAGCGTTGAAGACACCTAAATTATAATCGGACGGGGAAACCTCAGCAGGCAAATCAACAGGCTCTTATCACTTAGACCAGGAAGCAAGTCGTTCAGTGAAGATACGAAGTTTGTGCGATTTGGCAGCTGCCGGCCGGCTCAAAGGACACACTCTTGACCGAGTTATTGTGACCCGCCGACAATAAAGTACAATCCTTTTGTATGGTATAGGGGCTTATTGTACTTATGTTTATTAATCTCCGACGCGAGTTGTGTTATAAATACCACTATGTATGTATATGTGTCTGTCTTTCTGTGGTACCGTAACTCTTTAACAGGTAAAAAGGTTGGGAGCGACTCATTGTCCATGGACATGTGGAGGGGAAGCGGTCACGCGGGCACTCATCTACGCGTTGGACAGATCTCATCACAGTTATAACACAAACCTCCATAGTCCAGAGTTTTCGAGACGCCATAAACCGTGTCAAGTGGAGAGGCATCGCGGGAGCCTCACTCGCCATCGAAAATTCAATACTGTCCAACCACGACCACGCTGTCAAGAGTAAACGACTAAGGAAGAGGAGTTTTCAGAGTTCCGTGCCTAAGCCGGCGTAAACGGAACCCCTTATAAGATCACTCTTGGGTTCGCTTCTGACAGGAAAGCCTGGGCACTCAGGAAAACAAAGTAAAAAGAAACATAGGAGTGAGTTTTAGCCTGTAAAAGTCTGACACGCTCTCTCGCCCGCCCGAGGGCAAGAGAAGTCACTGAATGATTTCCCAATTAAAAAAAAAATCACACTGTTGTCATTCTATCACGACTCTATTTCTAGAAAACACGTTTCCACTAATGCGTACTACAATATGAATCCTCTTTGGAATGAAGCAAGGTCTCATAGCACGATTTGGTATAGGAAAAATACCTAATTGTGTCATCATCATCATATCAGCCGAAAGACGCCATGGCGACACGACCAGTTGCGCTGCATGGTGCCATAAGCAACCAAACCAGACACCAGAGCCGCCACACTTCCGAGCTGGTCGCGCCACCAAATTGTTTGCGCAACCAAACGGACACCAGGTGAGTAACTCTCTGTAACACGTCGAGTGAGACGTTAAACATCCACCAATACATACTGGTGGGTTCCGGCCCATTTGGGCTCTTAAAGAGGAGGTCTGAGTCCTAGCAGTGGGAACATATGCAATGCATATTCTGTTACACAAATATTTTTTTGTGATGGCATCCCTGTCCACACCTCGATTTCTTGATTTTTTTTTTTGTGGTTAGAAATCATTCAGTATCTTCTCCCCTCATTTCCTCACCTTCACCTTGGTTTGCAGCGATGTCGCCATGCATTTAATGGGACCTAATAAGTGGCTCTTTTAGCCGACAATACATCGGACATACGGCAGGTATTTCGCGCCCGGCAGGGGCCAGCCGGGTCGAAGCCTACTGGAGCCAGGGCTATCCGAAAGGGAACTCGAGACCCGGTATTAAGACTAGAAGGAACGGTGTGGGTTTTTAGTCAGTAACAGTCTGACACTATCTCCCGCTCCGCTCAAGAGCGAGGGATGTCATTGGATGATTTTTCCCACCATAAAAAAAGGTAATTCGCGCCCAATCCCACTTTAGAGTAGCAGCTTTCGGGTAGTACCTTTTTTATCACAGTTTTGGTGCACAGTGTTGTGTTCCGTCTGAGGTCGAAAATTCGAACCCCCATCATTTAATGGGCTAAATAACTTATTGATAAACCTTGAACCTACATATTAAATAACAAAGTATTTAAAATGAAAGTAATTAGGATCAAACATACACAACATTAGTTTTAGTACAAAATTTCAAAATTATACCATGAAAAATCACAAAGTTATAAACTTGTTATGTTACCTGGTTCTCCGCATAAATACATGGTTACCGGACCATCCAGAAGACTGAGGGGTTGTTTTGCCTCCCGCATCCATCTGTGCGCTGGCTCCTGATGCATAATTATTGGAATCGAATCAGCGACTGATTCTGTACAAAGTATATTCAGGTTCCGCATAATTATACTAAAAATAATGATGTATTGTCTCTTATGTAAATATTTTTAGTTTCTCTTTTCCTGCCGCGTTCTTAAGATCTTGGGTACAGTTGTCTAGTATGTACTCGCATAAGCATAATGGAGATAAGCGTATGCACACGGTCGGGCGCCGTTGTTCACAATATTGTTTGGAAATTCTGAGTAACAGCTCGGATTTTGGGATTACGGCTTTGCTTTGCTGGGATACGCTGATCGGTGCTCTATGTTAGAAATTTGAGGAAGCAAATGACTAATGTTTTACATTTTTGTGGAGAAAGGCTTCGAAAATATAATAACTTACGCAGTAGCATCAAAGACTGATAAAATATCCAAAAAATATAGGAAAATAAAAACAATCAGAACCTACTGCATTTTTGATAGCAACTGTATCAAATTGCTATCAAAAATACAGTAGGCTCCTTAAATAAGAGCCATCACGAGCTCTTAACGCGATCCATTCGACGACCTAAACTGAACTGTTAAAGGAATGAAGCTATATAGAGAGAATAGGTCGGCCCCTTTTTCTCGTTCGCACGCCTGACACGTAACATGTCATGTTAGGGCCCCTAGTCAATGACATTTAAAAAAAAAACCTAATAAAAATGATAATGAGATAGTCAATAATATGAAAACAGCTCAAAACTAACAAAAAAACGGCCAAGCGCGAGTCAGTCGCGAGTCTGAGCGCGAGCCAAAAGAGTTCCGTAACGTCCGTAGCCAAAAATGGCAAAAAAATAGGTACGTTTGTTTAAATATTTCCCTTAAATATTTATTTTATTCTGTTTCTTAGTATTTATTGTTATAGCGGCAACAGAAATACCTCTATCATCTGCGAAAATTTCGACTCTCTAACATTCAAATCCAACAAGAAATCGCAAACTGTCGGAAACTATGCGTTACGCTTGTAGGGATGCCGAAGGATTCTTTCCCTTGCCGATGCCGATAATGGGCGGGCTTTAGGCACCTTTTTGGCCTTGCACAGATTTTAAAGTTATCTTTTTAGGGTTCCGTAGCCAAATGGCAAAAGACGGAACCCTTATAGATTCGTCATGTCTGTCTGTCTGTCTGTCTGTCCGTCCGTATGTCACAGCCACTTTTTTCCGAAACTATAAGAGCTATACTGTTGAAACTTAGTAAGTAGATGTATTCTGTGAACCGCTTTAAGATTTTCACACAAAAATAGAAAAAGAGCAATAAATTTTGGGGGTCCCCATACTTATAACTGAAACCCAAAAAAAAATTTTTCATCAAACCCATACGTGTGGGGTATCTATGGATAGGTCTTCAAAAATGATGTTGAGGTTTCTATTATCATTTTTTTTTAAGTTGAATAGTTTACGCGAGAGGCACTTCCAAAGTGGTAAAATGTGTGTCCCCCCCCCTCTAACTTCTAAAATAAGAGAATGATAAAACTAAAAAAAATATATGATGCACATTACTATGTAAACTACCAACGAAAATTGGTTTGAACGAGATCTAGTAAGTAGTTTTTTTTTAATACGTCATAAATATAAAAAAATACACTATTATTAAAACATCGATCAAAGTTACAACGAACTATAAGAACTTTTATATTATGTTACTTGCTGCTACGGAACCCTCCATGGGCGAGTCCGACTCGCACTTGGCCGGTTTTTTTTCATACTGAATTCTACTGTATGTATGAGGCACGAATAAACTTTTTTTCAATAATCTTTCTTTCTTTCTTTCAGCAGTGGGACCATTAAGAGCTGATTAAGCTATTTATGCTAATCCTCTAAAAGCTGGACTCAGGACTGATCTCAACTCCAACTGACTCAATTATATCCAAGTAAAGTTTACGAGTGCAGTGTAAACGGGCGCCGAGATGACCCCGGTATTTGTGTTAGGCGTCAAGAACTATTCACCCGCTGGAACTTTTCTCATAATAAACTCGAACCTCGGTGAATAATAGGAATGTCTAATTGCATAATGAGGGTTTTCAAGAGGCTTTAGGAAGAATGGGATTGTTTTTTTTTTAAAGAAATTGTGATCTCACTGATTGCTTATGTGTTACAAACTTATGTACAGTCTATAGTTTATACAATAATTACCTGGTTACACTAATAAACTATGCAGTGGTGGCCGAGTGGTAACAGCCCCACTTACGAGTTGTAAGTTGCGGGTTCAAACCCAGCCAGGTGCATTACTTTGTTTTATTTATTGGAAATCGGTATGTCCACGAACAAAACATTCGAATACATAGTTCGCAGCCTACTGGGGCCAGGGCTAGCTCCGAAAGGTAGTTCAGCCTTGGTATGTAAGGCAAAAAGGAACGGGGTGGGTTTTTCAGTCAGTAAGAGTCTGAGACTGTCTCCTGCCGCCCAAGGCCGGGGATGTCATTTTTATGATTTTTACTCACCAAAAAAGACCAACTCGCACTGGACCCGCGTTTCGGCCCATTCCGTATCCAAGAGAGGAGGTCCGAGTCTCAGCAGTGGGACCATTAAAAGGCTGATTATGCTATCAGACTTAGCCTATTTGGTGCAGCCGTGGGACATACAATATATTTTAAGTGTAAGATCCCATACTATAATAAATTTTTACATCATTGTGTGTACCTGTGTGCCAAATAAACGTATTTTTTTTCTTTCTTTCTTTCTTTCTTTCTAGCCATCCTACATTTTTGAAGTGTCAGGACATAAGCATAGAAGCAGCGTCATTCGTCATTGACCTTCTTTTAGCAAACTATGATTCATAAGCGATTGTTCCTAATAAGCAATAATGAGCATATCAACACGCTCCCACGTGCATGATCGATTGTTTAATTAACACTCATCAACCGCATCATGAATTAATTTGTGTTAGTTAATTGCCTTGAAGTTAAACAAAAATATTTAAGATTGTGTTGATTACGACCTTATCTGAAATTATTTAATTTCTTACTTATGTAATGTAACTTTGTAAATAACTGTAGCGATATTTATGACGCCACATAGAAACTAAAAATTCAAAATCTTGCATCGTGGTAATAGAGTACTCCACACGAATAAACTCGTAAAAATAAAAGGCTCATTTTAAGGCCCAAGCACCCGAAAAGTGCCATAAAACAGTGACTTTCTGAAGCCTACTCCTCGGTAACGTCCAGGTTAATAGGTTTGAAAAAAATACATGTTGATTAAAGATTCATGAACAACATTATCAACATTTGATTTTTTCGTGTTATTAATACTTTTGTGTAAAAAAAATATTTAGCAATTTCGCAATTTTGTCCCTACTCCTTCGAAACGGCTTGGACCTTTAGAAACATTTTTACACATAAAAATTGGTGGTTAAATATTCTTCAAAGTGAACATTGCATATGTAAATCAATCAATATTTCGCAAAGAAAATGGATTTAAAGCGCTTTCCGGGCGCTGCTGGCCGCAAATAAATGCACAGATTTGCGTACCGCCGCCGAGGCGATTGCGAAAGTTGCGTCCACATAATTTCGGTCAGATGGTTCAAGGGACTATGAGCTTTAACATTTGAGAAAGACCCTAGAATGTAACTCGCAACGAAACTCAAGAAACAATAACATAATAATTAACTAATTTAGATATTTTAATAGTAGCAACACTAATAGTAGCAACCGAACAAGCCACAAGTAGTTACAATACAAATTTCAAAACCGACCTTTTATTTATTGACAACTTTAAAACATTATTATAACAACCCGAAATAGACTATCGAGCTGTTGCCCGGACCAGACACGACATCCGTATGGACGAAGGATCCTCCTCCATCTTTTTAACAGAGGTTTGAAAAACTTTACAGCATGTTTTTTTTTTTAGTTGACATAAACCAGTGCTTGACTGCGCTCCCATCTGATGATAAGCAGTGATGCAATCGTTGATGGTGAGACGCAATAGTTAGATGATTAAGAGGACGAAGGATCCTATCTTTTCAACAGAGGCTTGAAAAACTTTACAGCATGTTTTTTTTTTTAGTTGACATAAACCAGTGCTTGACTGCGCTCCCATCTGATGATAAGCAGTGATGCAATCGTTGATGGTGAGACGCAATAGATGATTAAGAGCCTACCCACGTTCGCGTCTCTTTGTGTAACTTTCTCATAATAAACCGGGCTCAATTATAGAAATTGACAATGTGGTACGATACATATCGAATGTTAGGTAGGTACTGAAATCAGTTAATAAAAACAATCAGTCATTAATAAAAAACAAAACTGCAAGTATAGAATTTACAGCAAAAATATTTTTTTTTTTTTTAAGAAAGCCTAACGACTAACTATTTTAAAAATAATACTTCTTTATTTACATAAAATTCTCTGACTACTTGGACTACACTCAAAAATTCAAAACTTAATATGAATACGTCATAAATATTAAAACCATACTTCAAAAAGCACTCGTTCTCAAGATTAATGTATTTTCTTCAAAGCAAATGACAATTTCTTAAAACTACTAAAGTAAATAACTTTCCTCTCTACCACAAGCTCTTGACGGGATTCATTTTGCGACCTAACTTTGACTGTGAAAGGGATAGAGCTATATGGGGCGTATAGCTCTATCCCTTTTTCTCGCTCGCTCGCTTGACATTTGAACACGTCGTGGTAAGAGCCCAGGTGTTGAATTGGAAGTAACAAAAGAGGATCGCACCTCATTCATCACGCTAATGACAGCCAGCACGTCTACATCAGGAATATTGATGGCTCCCATAATCTGGGCACTGCTCTGCGGGAAGTATTTCTTCAGATTCCTGTTCTACTATTTTGATTTTTCATCTTTTTAGGATTCCGTATCCAACGGGTAAAAATGGGACCGTTACTAAGACTGTACCGTCCGTCTGTCTATCACCAAGTATCTCATGAACCGTAATAGCAACCTTGAAATAATAGTACAGTTGAAATTTTCACAAATATATATATTATATTTCTGTTGGCGTTATAACAACCAATATCTATTAAAAACAGAATAAACATGATATTATAAAAAAAGTTGTACAGAAAATAGTATGGAACCATTCATGCGCGACACCGACTCGCACTTGACCGGTTTTACCTTGACAAATGTCTGAGATTGCTATTAATCACAGAACGAAAGTAAAAAGGAGGAAAAAAAATTGTGACTCGCACAGAACAAACAACAAAATAAAACAATCATAATGATTAACTGAAATAACAACATATAGGGTGACTGGTAATTAGTGTACGATACTCAAACACGTGATTGTGCTCATGATAACCAACAACTTTTACTATGGGAACAAACAAAAAAATAAATAAACCTGAAATCGCGAAAAAAGCTGTTCAGTACATTTATGTTTGAAAAGCTGTTCCTAATGTACTGAACAGCTGATATAATTTTTAGGGCGCGTTCACACGACACGCGCACGCTCAGCGCACGCCACCCGCGTTCAGCTCGCAATGAAATTTATTATATAAGAATTTGAGTCTTATAATCATCATCAATAGATCTCAAATTGCATTTAACGAGGTCTACACGCGCACGCCAAGCGCACGCCCCGCGCCCGCCTCGCGCCAACCCAGCGCTCGCCCTGCCCACGCTCTGCACCCTCCCCGCGTACGTTTTGCGCCCGCGCTAGGGCTAAATGCCTAGTGAACGAAGGAGTCCAGCTACTAGTAGTATAAGTGGGCGCGAGGCGTACGCGAGGCGGACGCAGCGCGTGTGCGGGTTTAAGGCAAGCACAACGCGTGCGCGGGTGCTGTGCGTGATCGGCGCGTGTCATCTGAATACGCCCTTAGTGCGTGCTAAAAGCGTGTTTTTTAGTTTTTTAAACTATTTTATTTTTCTTATACAGTCTACATTTAATACTCCCTTGAAGCATAAATGAGCACGTACCTACCTATCAGACTACATAGTAACGACCTAGGCAACAATGTTTTCTCATAGACCCTAGATTATCAGTAATGTATAATAATATGCAATGTTGCTTTTATTTTTATTTATACGTTCTAATTAGACTGCCTTCGTAGCAAATTATCTGAAAGACAAAGTTGTATTTACCGTTGAAAAACTATAAAAGTAATAAATTAAACTCGAGTTCGTTGAATTAAGGTCGTGTTTAGCATGATTAGATTACTTTGCATGCAAATGCTAGCTTGCAAACGTGCTCTTATTTCATGTTGTAGTGAAATTGACATCATTGTATCGAAGTCTGTTTGACTGAAACATTAAACTAACTGTGATGTATTTAAGTGTTTTTGAATAAATATTCGGTAAGTACTTAAATAAATCTTTATTTATAAGGGTAGAAGTTTCAGTAGGGGCCCAGCTGGGTTGAATCCAACCGAGGCCAGTTAGTTTCGAAAGACAGCTCGAGCCCCAGTATGAAGGCTTGAAGGAACGGGGTGGGTTTTTAGTCAATGAGAATCTGACACTATCTCCCGCTCTACCCAAGAGCGGGGGTTGTCCTTGATGATTTTCCCACCATAAAAAAAGGGTAGAATTTTCTTTATAAATTTTCTGACACTAAAAAGCGAAAACATAACTTTGTTTTAAAAGACGGTGATGGACCGTACCACTGATCATTAACTGATTTTTTTCGTGAAAATCACCTTTTATCGCTTTACTTTTGAAGGTGTTTTTCTGTTTGTTTTTTTCAATTGATTACGACTGCATTAAATTAAAATGTAAAAATATCTTCTACCGAAACAAACATGTCTATTTTAAAGTTATCTCCCATCATTTAATGAACACTACTACACTGTCATAAAATATATTAATGCAGCATAACAATTAAAACATAAGTAAATATTATTCTCAACAAATGAAATAAATATTACTTTTTTTAACTTTCGTTTTATTCTTGACTAAAACACTTAAGAGTTATTGGTATTTAACCCTCGGTATGTTTAAATAAAATATATTGTAATGTTTACATAATTATTTTTCTTTGCAAAATTATTTATGACTAGGACCACATCATATTACAGACATCAAGTGCAAGTTCAAATGAGATCGTCAATTTTATTTATTTATTTTTAGCTAGGCCAGCTTAAAACCAAACCTAACCTTTTTCTTAACTATATTTTTATACCATCTCTAAATGTACATTTGGAATGCAATAAAGTATTGAGTAAAATAAATAAATAAAATTGACGATCTCCCGTTGTATGACAAAGTAAGCATTGTACCTCTTTCCACTTTTCGCGGTCTGATGTCATTTGGGTCAATCAAATAAACTATTAATGAGTAGCTTATCCCATCGTTAATGTTATGTTATTTTAATATGTAGGATTATACACTGCTAAATGATCGTTTTAATTCCGGGAGGGCCGATCCGGTACATGAAGTTAAAAAATAAAGTTCCTTTTCTTCAAAACTCGTATTAATTTACGCATGTACGAAATTAATTTCTTTAAGAAAACGCCAGCTGAGCGAGTTCAATGACCTGTAGGTAGTAGTCGTCGTTGCGTACAAACTACCTACAGGTCATTGGACTCGCTCAGCTCAGATCAGCGGATCGACCCTCCACGGGATTAAAACGATCATAATTTAACGGGTTGTATAAATATGTAGGATTATTTTTATACAGCTCCTTTTTCATAACGTGAATGTGAGAACAGTGTACCGGTTACTGTGTCTTGATAGCTTCAACCTTAGATGCCTTTAAGTTAAGAATGAACAGGTTACTTCTAGGTAAGCGGGGTACTTCTAGGTAAGCGGGCTCTATCATCAATTATATCATCGCTTACCATCAGCTGAAATAGGGGTCAAGCACGAGCCCTGATAATAATAACAAAAAAAAACTAGACTCTGCTAACTCATAGATTATTTCCTAATTCCATCCTCGTTTTATTGGATTGATTAGTTTCTAAGATAACTGGTCTACTCTATTCGATCATTATTGTTGTTAAGAAAACATTTTTAAAAGAGTTAACGTGCAGTATTTTACCGGTTCTTCTCTATAATATATATTTTTTTTACTTATATTAAAAGGCTCGCATTCTATCTTACTTGATGGTAAGCGATGCTGTAGTCGGCGATGAAGCACGCTTGCCTAGAACTAACCTATTCACTCTCGATTTAAAGACTCCTAGTTTGGTACGACCATTTGTAACTGGCCATGCACTAGTTTCCAGCATTATACAATTGCCCATATAATGCATTCGTGATTTTTTTTTAAATTTGAATTTAGAACACCATTTTTGCATTTGTTCCGTTTGCTATTCTGTTGTTCGGGAAACCACGTGATGTTTATTTACATTAACAAAAGTTCCTCCAGCATGCCACAGACATATCACTAAGTTACTGATCAAACACAAAACTAAAAATCACTGATTCTCGTACAGAAATGATCGAAGATAAAGCAGTATTCTTAGAGAAGAAAACCACAGCAAACAAAGAAACAAAAGAAGATGTAGTTTTGGAGAAGATACTATCAAAATTCCGGCCGCTGGGGCCATTTTATTTGCGGTTTATGCCGTTCCTGATATTCGCATGTATGAGCAATGCTTTATACTGCATGAACTACGTTTTTGCAGTTGTTATTGTGGATTACAGGTAAGTTACTTAATTAATTATAAATACTTCATTTACTCATTTGTATTGTTTCATACCTGTTGGTGATTTTACACAGCGAACGGTCGCATCTGTGTGTCTGTGCGTCTCGCATCCATCGGCCATTGGTCAACCTTGTAGCAGGCCTTCCAACGCTGTGTCTTCCGATACGCGATCGTCACTCTAGAACTTTTCGGCTACATCAGCAATCTGTTCTACGAGCAATGTGCACTGCTCAACCACTGCCACTTAAGTTTGGCAATTCTCTTGGTTATGTCGCCAATCTTGGTTTTCCTGCGGATCTTCATTACTGATGTGAACACGCAAAATGAACTAATAAAAACCGAGATCTTAAGAGACCCGGTAAAAAATTTAAAAAATAAATTGGTTGAAGTGGTGAAACGATGCTTACTACCTATCTACTGGAATCTAGTTTCCGCGAGGACCACTGTCTTTGGCCCATGGCGGAAATCATCTGTCAGGCTTATTTTATTCCATGAAATCCACCTCACCAATTTGGCCTCCCAGATTTTTTAGGGTGTGACAGTAGGTCCACAAAATAGATAGGTACAAAAGTCAATCTACATACAAAGCGCGCTCGAGCAACGCACACAAAGACACCGCTCATAGACACGTTATCTCGGTCGCGTCTCGGATCACTCGTCGAACAATTCCGGCTCAAAAGCTCATTAGTATGCGTCCACCCAGCGTAGGTATAAAAAGTGAAGGACACACATGAGATTGTCTTCTGTACCTATCTATTTTGTAGTAAGTCTTACTGTCCACGGACGCGTAGCTTCATACACGCGTATCCGTCATTATACGCTTGTTGTACGCCTGTGTGAAGCTTACTTATAAAACTATGCAATTCTGTCGACGAAGCAGTAGCGTCGTGTCGTCGTATCGTGTCTATGAATCTACGAGTACCCGTTCGTGAACAGTAGGCCATAGTTTTGTATGTACCTAAGCTGCGCGCAGGCGTACACCAAACGTATAACAACGTATACGTTTCTATGAAGCTACGCGTTCGTGGACAGTTGGCCATAGTTTTGTATGTACCTAAGCTTCACGCAGGCGTACACCAAGCGCATAACTTGAATACGTTTCAATGAAGCTAAGCGTTCGTGGACAGTAGGCCACAGTTTTGTATATACCTAAGCTGCACGCAGGCGTACACCAAGCGTATAGCGACGAATACGTTTCTATGAAGCTACACGTTCGTGGACAGTATGCCATAGTTTTGTATGTACCCAAGCTTCACGCAGGCGTACACCAAGCGTATAATGACGAATACGTTTCTATGAAGCTACGCGTTCGTGGACAGTAAGCCATAGTTTTGTATGTACCTAAGCTGCACGCAGACGTACACCAAGCGTATAACGACGAATAAGTTTCTATGAAGCTACGCGTTCGTGGACAGTAAGCCATAGTTTTGTATGTACCTAAGCTGCACGCAGACGTACACCAAGCGTATAACGACGAATAAGTTTCTATGAAACTACGCGTTCGTGGACAGTAAGCCATAGTTCTGTTTGTACCTAAGCTGCACGCAGGCGTACACCAAGCGTATAGCGACGAATACGTTTCTATGAAGCTACGCGTTCGTGGACAGGAGGCCATAGTTTCGTATGTACCTAAGCTGCACGCAGTCGTACACCAAGCGTATAACGATGAATACGCGTCTATGAAGCTACGCGTCCGTGGACAGTCGGCCTTAGTCTTCATCGATTAGCCCTTTTATCGATTAGCTCTAATTACTATTCAGAACAAAACCAGCTAATAATTCCACAAATTCTTCAATTTAATTCGTTATCAGCTGATTTAAATTCAAACGATCCTTGCTAGTTAAAACTAAATGTGCTAATGAAAATGTCAATTTGAAAAGAAAATATATCGATTTGTGTGACATTAAAATGCTAGGGACGTATGTGTGACGTAAACAGACTTAAATAGAATGAATACAAAAATAGAATATATTATGTAAATCTACGCCAATGTAATTAATAAATAGGTAGTTTGTTTTTTTTTTGTTTGTAGAAAATAATCTCTGAACAGAGTACAAGGCGGTGCGCAAGGGTGAGTCAGAATTTTACTGACTTAAACCACACCTATTTTCCTTCAGCGTTCTAATATAATATTCCACAATATAATATTCCACAACTATCACACAACGCCGTCTAGTCCCAAGCTAAGCAGAGCTTGTGTTATGGGTACTAGACAACTGATAAACATACTTATATATTTCTAAATACATACATATTATAGATTAAATACACCCAGACACAGAACAAATGATTATGCTCATCACACAAACATTTGTCCTGGATGGGAATCGAACCCACGACCTCCGGCATAGCAGTCAGGGTTACTAACCACTAGACCAACAGGCCAGTCAGTTCTAAGACCACGGGTTGCCCTTCAGGAGTTTACACATGGCCCCAGCAGGTGTCAGCCCTGTTGATCCCTACGGTTTTACTGACAGCTCTTCAAATAGTAATGATGAGGGATTATATGAAGATATCCGCAGGAGAACCAAGGTGGCCGACATAGCACGAAGAATCGCCAAAATTAAGTGGCAATAGGCAGGGTACATGGCTCGCAGAACAGATGGCCATTGGGGCCGAAAGGTTCTGGAATGGCGATCGCGCAACGGTAGACGCAGCGTTAGACGGCCTTCTACAAGGTAGACCGATGATCTGGTCAAAGTTGCGGGAATCCGATGGACGCGTGACGCGCAGGACCGTTCATTTTGGCGACACTTGGGGGAGGCCCATTCAACAATGGACGTTTATGACGATGATGATGACTGATTATATTAATCGTGTTTCTCAATTCCAGATGTAATTACCCAGAATGTGGGAACAGCACACACTGGTCACAATCAGCAGTGAACCTGTCACATGACGCGTGCCATAAGTACCAGCTCGCAGATCATAATGGCACGTGTTCCGTGGATAGCTATAATGTGTCCAATGTTCGTTGTGAGGAGTGGGTCTACGAAGAGCCCCTGAGCTTTGTGGCTGATGTAAGTATTTTTACCAGACTACAACGAAGCCAATGACCTGGGACCTTACAATGACGTGTTAAGGTGTATATTCTCTTGAATATCTTCCGCCAACCAGGTGGCAGTACGAGTAAGTGTGCATTTAATTCCAGCCATCTGCAACCGGATAGAGCCCCGCTGACTTTTAAATCTATTTTCTTTGCGAAATTATGATTGATTTTTTTTGTGTATGTTTGAACATATTTCTAAAGATCAAAGCCCATTGATTGAGTAGAGGTGGCAGAGTAGAGCAGTGGTGGCCGAGTGGTAACGGCCCCGACTCTCGAGTTGAAGGTCACGGGTTCAAACCCAGCCAGGCGCATTACTTTGTGTAATTTACTTCATCACCACTGCTCTCAAAACGGTGAAGGAAAACATCGTGAGGAAACCGGCCTGTGACATTCACCAACCCGCCCTGGGCTCGCGTGGTGAATTCATAACAAGTTGCAGGTTTATTATGTAATCTAAATTATGATCATCTTAGTTCCAGCTCGGCTGTCAAGACTGGAAACGAGCGATGGTTGGGACAGTCCACAGCTTCGGATATATGCTAGGGCTTCTGCTGTTAGGACCAATTTCTGATAAGTAAGTCGATGATCTGATGATGGTGACGGTGATGTTAATAAAATAATTATGAATATATAGTAGATGCGTAAACAGGGGAAGTGAGACCAAAGAAAAGATGGACGGATTGAGTGACGAAAAGCATGAAACAAGAAAAAATAAAAATAAAACCTTGGAAAGAAAATATCAAGTTCAATTCAGTAAAGTAAATAGCAATGTATAATTACGCCATTGAATAAATATAATGAAACAAATAATAAATTCTAATACGTTACATATATATTGAATGCAACAATCAGGACCCATATTAGATAGATTGATTTGAATTTAAATCCAAATCCATTTATATAATAATAACAGATATTATATAATATTCCACAACTATCAGACAACGTCGTCTAGTCTCAAGTTAAGCAGAGTCAAGCACTGTGCACACAACACAGAAGTGGTTAGCAGTCAAGGCCACTAACCACTAGACTAACAGGTCAGTCCATATGTTCCGTCTCTTCTTGGTAGTGGGGTAAAAAAAAGTATGGCACCGACCCAAGCAATCTCAAGAGACTAAACCATGAAAAGTTATGTTATAATCTGCGCATAATGCATGCTGTGCTTTTCTGTAACTGATGAGGCGCTTAGACGTAAGTTACTAAATGTACAAATTATAAATTAGTAGCGTGTTCTTATTGTTGAAAAGCCTTAAATAAATAAATAAAAGACTGATCCAAATAATATCATCTGTTTTCAGACTTGGCAGGAAAAGCCTGATAGTCTTCACAGGAGTGACCGGTGCCATCATGGGTCTCGCCAGGAGTGTAGCTCTCTCCTACTGGGCCTACGTGGCGTTTGAGTTCGTGGAGGCTTTGTTAGGAGATACATACTCACCTAATTATATGTTAGGTAAGCACTGCATAAGTATCAGCTATTCTGCTCATGTTATAATCGGATTTTTAAGACCAAATCCTTTGCTGGTCATCAAAAAACTCATGCAAGTGTAGAAAATTGATCTGTTACGGTTAATAGTACCTTACTTACCATTGCTAATACTATTTATAACACAGGCTATACCTAAAGCCTACCGAGGAAACTCCCTTTTCAGAAGTTAACGGGAGTTAACACCCTGTTCTGTATACATCTAAATTTATAAGTAGCAGCAGCATGTTGCGATCTCTGTATCAAATATAGTATCTAATTATGATAATATCGGTATTTCTTCACTTGCGCCCATTGTGAAGTCAACATTCAAGCCCAGCAGGTTTATTTTCTCAACATAGTGTTTTTACGACTACGTAACTTTATTTTCTTTGTCAGAAAGAATTCAAAGCCAAATACTGTAAAACCTTAAATATATTTCAGGTGTAGAAATGGTGGCCAAAGAAAACAGAGCCCTCTTTGCTCCCCTAATGATTGGATCCATGTCTATCGGAGGCATGTTGATGGCTTTAATCGCCTGGCTGATCCCCTACTGGAGACACTTCCTTCGAGTCATCTACGCTCCAGCCTTGATCTTCATCCTCTACGCTTTCTTCTTAGACGAAAGCGTCCGATGGCTCCTCATAAAAGGAAGGAAGAAAGAAGCCAAGAACATCTTACGAAAAGCAGCCAAAATCAGCAATGTGTACGTTGAAGAAACAACGCTAGACAAAATCGAATGTGGAAAGACTGACGCTAATGTCAGTTTGATCTCTTTTCTAAAAATGACAATTAGTTCAAAAACTATACTGCTCAGATTTTTAGCCTGTGCTTGCGCCTGGATTACGGCTACATTTAACAAATATTGTTTGTTAATAAATTCAGTATCTTTAGAAGGGAATAAATACGTGAATTATGCGTTGACGTCTTTTGCTGATCTGCCAGCCAGTTTGTTATTGATGTTCCTGTTGATCAAGTTTAAGAGGAAAAAGCCTCTGATATTTTCTTTTTTGATGACTGGATCGTTCTGTGTGGTGCAATCTTTTGTTCCAAAGGGTAAGATATACAACAGTATCTTATTAAACGAACATCCCGAAAGTAGTATGTTCAGAATCGGATTTATAAAATAGTTATTTTTTTATCTCAAAATAACCAAGACTTCTTTTAGGATAAAAAAACCACCTATATTGATACAACTACTTCCATATTATTTATTTTCCTATTGTTTAAAAAGGCGTTATTATTTTTTGAAACTTTTCATAAAATGTGATGATTATTTTTTACACGAGATTTCATAAAAAGTTATACAAAAAGTACAATTCTACGCATAAAAAAATAAATAAACTGGAGCAGGAAGAACATCGAAATGGGTAAATTTTTGGGATACACGTGTTTCTAGTGTTAAATTATTTCTTTGTAATCTACACTAACATTATAGTGATCAGTAAATTTGTATTTTTGTGTGTATGTTTGTAATGAATAAACTCAAAAACCGTGGATTTCAAAAGTCTATATCATTATCATTTATTATCATTAGAAAGCTACATTCACCCCGGGCTGCGTTCAAATTTAAGTTTAGAATTAACTCTAATAACGTCATTGAGTAATTACTCTTCCCTGGCATTTTTGAACGCGAACGGACTTCAACTGTCAATGTCAAGCATATTGCTGCTTACTCCAACCGACCCTGCTCAAAGTTAGAGTTAGTTGGGTTAACTCTAGGGTAGCTACTCGAGTTATTTAATAAAGACCCTGGGTTGCAACTCTACTCGACTCTGGTTATTTTTGAACGCACACACCGGAACGAGCCGCTAGTAACTTATTTGTTTCAATGACTACTATGGTTTTTCAGGCTACCCTATAATATCAACGTCACTATTCTTCGCGGGCAAGTTCACCTCGGCCCTAGCTTCGGGCACTGTGTACCTGTACACCGCGGAACTGTTCCCCACTTACACCAGGAACACCATGCACGCGCTGTGCTCCTCTATCGGGAGGATTGGATCCATACTGGCTCCACAGACTACCTTACTGGTACGTATTTTTAGACTAATAAGTCGGATGAGCGCAACCCTATTTGACGCCGCGTCTCATCGTCCCCTCACTAGTATCTTTGACAGTCGAGCAGAGAATTATGCGCCCTTTTTACGTTATTATACTATTGAAAAGATTTGAAGTTGTAATTGAATGTTTTTTGGAGATATGCGGAACAGAGAGTAAAGTCCCGCATGCCTCCGTTGAAAAGGGAGGATCCTCCGACCAGACAGGTGTTATAGTCTGGTGGGCTACTGTCCGATAGATGATTTCGGGCTGTCGTATATGTTTAAATCGCGCGGAGAACTTTGATTGCGCGATGCAGGATTTCGTATTTTCTTCGTAGTTCTTATGTAGCGCCATAGATGTCGCTACATTTTAATAGTATATCACCAAAACAGTTTATTTTTAAGCCTGCAGTTGTCACGCTTCATAAAAAACCGCGTGTGGTGGCGTGGATTACATACACATATAATCCATTTAATATAAAATCTATGCAGAATAAAATCTAGGAAGAATCAATCGGTTTATTTTGTTTTTATATACCTAAATGTTCTTGACATTTAGGTTTCTACATTATATAAATTGAGTAATATATAAGGTGATGTTGCCAATTTGAAAAAATCTCGATTACAGTGTTATTGATCTACTTTCGCCATTATGATGTCGAACCAAGAAAGAACTTCCTGGTTTGGTTAAATTTTGGTCTGGAGCAGTTAATCCAGTCATGTCGAAGTATTTTGCTAGTCGCAAATAATATGACATAGTCTACCAGTCTTCTTTGAGTCTTCTGTTCAATGCGTAACTTCCTAATTTTCAGATACGTTACTGGTCAGGATTCCCATCTCTGATCATCGGAGGCCTCTCCCTGACCACAGCACTCATCATGATGATGATGCCGGACACAGCAGAAGACGTGCTGCCTGACACAGTGCAGCAAGCCGAAGCACTTGGTACCAAACGTTTGAGTGCTCAGGGCAGAAGCGCTTCGGAACCCTTGTTTTAAGTTGCATAGAATATTTTTTTCTATGCGGTGGTGAATTGTAAACGATCTCTGTTTTTTTTTGTAAGGTTAGATTAGATTTTCGCAAATCGTTGTTGTGACTCAAGAGCCTTACTGCTGCCTTATTGATATTTTTCTAGGGCAACCGTTTTTTGTTCGGGCGTTGCGTTAAATGAAGCTTTATTAATGAATCAATAAGTATTTTATATTGCTCTTGGCTTATTGTTTAAGTTAGTAGTGGCCCTAAAGCTCTAAGGTCTAAACGGTAAACGACACAGATACGACGATCAGAGAGAATTTATTCGATATAATGTTACACACACGTAGGTAATATCAGTGCAGATACGCCAGTTTGTGAGATACGACAGTTAGCGGGGAGGGCGACGACTGGACAGGACATGTCCGCCACATGTCTAAGCTGCGGGTCCGTATAACACACTATTGCTGTAATGCAAGTGTTTAATTGTATCCATAGATAATTTATGCGCAATTTAGAATAAGCTGGAGTTCCTTGAAGGAGGTCCCTGTAGAGAATTGTAAACGATCTCTATTTTCTTGTGAGGTTAGATTAGATTTTCGCAAATTGTTGTTGTGACTCAAGAGGCTCACTGCGTCACCCTCCCTGCTAACAGTCCTAACTGAGAATTAATATTTTTCCAGGGCAACCGTTTTTTGTTCGGGCGTTATACCTAATCATGTTTCTGTAGTTGCGTTAGATGAAGCTTTATTAATGAATCAATAAGTACGAGTATTTTATATTGCCCTTGGCTTATTCTTTAAGTTAGTAGTAGCCCTAAAGCTCTAAGGTCTAAACGGTAAACGACACAGATACGACAATCAGAGAGAATTTATTCGAAATAATGTTACGAACACGTAGGTAATATCAGTGCAGATACGCCAGTTTGTGAGATACGACAGTTAGCGGGGAGGGCGACGACTGGACAGGACATGTCCGCCACATGTCTAAGCTGCGGGTCCGTATAACACACTATTGCTGTAATGCAAGTGTTTAATTGTATCCATAGATAATTTATGCGCAATTTAGAATAAGCTGGAGTTCCTTGAAGGAGGTCCCTGCAGAGAGGCTCTTACGAATTATCGGTTTTAGTTTAGGATCAAGATTAGTTTTAATCTACGTTGCACTGAAATAGGATTAAGTTGAATGTTATTAATTTTTTGTTTTGTAAAATAAAAGGCGTTTATTTATTATCCGACCAAAAGCGTTTTTATATATATATATATTTACATTGCCTTTCACTAGGAATTACTCCTGTAGGTGCAAACATGTAGAGTTTTACATACTCAACACACTCGGATCCGGATCCCAGAATATGTTTAATATAGACTTTACAAACATTACCATGTACTCGTAGTTGTCTGGCATTTTGCTGAACTGGACCTAGTTGGCGAAGCTGTGAGACACAAATTGTATCAGTGCTTTTTTTTAATTTTATATCTTAATTTTTTTAAATTTTATTAACCAAATAAAATACTTTTCTTCTTTCGTGTGGGGAACGAAACTGTGACCCGCAGCGCAGCAGCCAATCGCTTGTATATTTTGTAACCAGCTCGTATACTTTGTCAACTACAGCGCCACTGTCAATCTAGGATCTTCCCGCTTTGAATATTGTTTGATTGTTTATGGAGTATTTATATATTACTACAGCTGTCAAAAAATAAAAGGCCCGTTGTGACATTCGTATCTGACTACTAGCAGCTCGTCCGGAGTAGTGTAGCTACTACAAAAACACCTAGGGGAGACCTGTACAAAACCGTATACCGGGGTAAAACAGTACATCATGTCTATTCTTGTCAATAATTCAAAGTTCCCGCGCGCAAACTGTTCATCGGCGTCGACCAATCGGAGCTATTTGTCCACAAACACTGGTCGCTGTAGGCATGCGCATTATCAAAATAATCGATTTTATTGTTTTTCGTCGTTCTTGATCTTATTTTTGTGAAGATTCAATCAATAATAGTGAAAGTTACGTTTGTAACAGGTAAGTGTGCAATCAACTATGTTAAAGTGTGTGTATTAACTCGTCATTAACAAATATTTGAGTACGTAAACTCAGTTTACGTATATAGTTGTGAGTGACATATTTAAACATTGAGTCTTAGGTCAAAACCGTAAGGGGTAAAACCGACCACTATACGATTTTGACCCGCATGAATAAATATAAACTTAACTACTTGTTTTTTATTTTATTTTAGGTGTTGTTAAAATATCTACTTCTAGAGAAGAATGGGATCCGGATAACATGAAAAAAGTCAAAATCAACATTACAAGATCGAGTAAAATGTTTTAGACAGAAAAATGACGGAGCGTTCCACATCCAAAGTCTTGGGACGATTTAAATTGATTTTTTCGGCTTCCCAAGAACAGTCTAGTTGAGCAGAGCATGTCTTGATCATAGAAAAAACGACTATTTAGTATTTTTGTGGTAATATGAATAATATACGGTTTTACCCATGTGTCGGGGTAAAACCGTAATTAGAAGATGTTTAATTTTTTTTGGTTTTTATTGTTTAAGATCTTAATTATTCCAAATATTTTCAAATGATTATGTTCCTTATGAAACTGACTAATTATAAGTGTTGAGAACATAAATGAGTGTTATGAGATGAAAGACCTACAGCCCTAAACCCTTAGCTATACGATTTTGACCCGGTCTCCCCTACTACTACACCGGACCCCTAATTAGTATTTTATTGTTTCTTTCAGTTTCGTTCCAAGTTACATTCTAGGGTCTTTCTCAAATGTCAAAACGGTCCTTTTCTATCTGATATAAAACTAGTACTTGACTGCGATCCCACCTGATGGTAAGCAATGATGCTATCGTTGATGGTGAGGAGCACTAGTTTTTATGTTGGGAAAAATCATCCAATGACAACCCCCGCTCTTGGAGCGGGAGATAGTGTCAGACTCTTACTGTCTAAACGACCCACCCTGTTTCTTCTAGCCTTCATACCGGAGCTCGAGCTCCCTTTCGGTCTCGGATAACCCTTTCGGATTGACTTCGACCCGGCTGGGTCCCTACTGTTGCTGACAACTCCTTGAGGCGCGCGGGAACAGTGCGCGCCGTCGACGACTTGGGCTTGGTCCGGATAGTTACCGGACGGCCAGACAGCAAGCTACCCATTGCTCACTTTCCGCAAGCCCGCGCCTACGGTGGCCGAAATCGTGATCAGAATCCCGGCGGCGGCAGCGAGAACACTTTTGCCTGATGCGATCGGCCTCCTCCATAAAACATGCAGTCAATATAACATCGCGTATAGTTTTAATAATTACTGGAACTTGATATCATGCGCAGTCAGCAAGTGAGGCGACCTTGCTGACCGGGCGTTACCTGTTCGACATTTATATATTTTTATTCGTCATAATATTATTTCATTCGTATAACTATAGTAGGCACCAGATAATTTTCAAGCCTGTGAAGGCGCTGGCAGAAGCTAGTAAATACATAAAGTTGTCGATTTTAATAATAATGTATGATCTATCGTTAGCGTTTTCTAGTAATGAAAAAAAAAACAATGGAACATAATTTAACCTTTCAATCGTGTCAATTAGAGACAATAGAAAGACAATGCGAAATACAAAATGAAACCGCGTTCGCGCAGTTCGCTTGGGATTTAATGAATTAATGTTCGGGTACTCACAATTTTTATTAAGCTATTGCATAGCTTCTATCGCGGGCCTTGAGCGCGGAGACCGAATCCAGAAATTCCGTAACGAAAATAACCTAACACCCCCCACTCATTTATTTTTTGAGCGTGGTGACCGATAAGAAAACAAATGAGTGAAAACAGCTGTCGGCGTTTTAGATGGGTGGGGTTAAGCAGCTGTTAGCGAGGTCTGGTTTTAGATGGGTGGGGTTAAGCAGCTGTTAGCGAGGTCTGGTTTTTGATGGAAGTGGTTAAGCAGCGGTTGGCGAGGTCTGGTTTTGGATGGAAGAGGTTAAGCAGCTGTTGGCGAGGTCTGGTATTGGACGGGTGGGGATAAGCAACTGTTGGCAAGGTCTCATTTTGGATGGGTGGGGTTAAGCAGCTGTTGGCGAGGTCTTGTTTTGGATGGGTGGGGTTAAGCAGCTGTTGGCGAGGTCTGGTTTTGGATGGGTGGGGTTAAGCAGCTGTTGGCGAGGTCTGGTTTTGGATGGGTGGGGTTAAGCAGCTGTTGGCGAGGTCTCGTTTTGGATGGGTGGGATTAAGCAGCTGTTGGCGAGGTCTGGTTTTGGATGGGTGGGGTTAAGCAGCTGTTGGCGAGGTCTTGTTTTGGATGGGTGGGGTTAAGCAGCTGTTGGCGAGGTCTGGTTTTGGATGGGTAGGGTTAAGCAGCTGTTGGCGAGGTCTAGTTTTGGATGGGTGGGGTTAAGCAGCTGTTGGCGAAGTCTATTGCATAAGTTGATAAAAAATGCTATGCAATAGCTTTACCGCGGCAGTCCCCGAGTGCCACACGTCTTTTTTATTATTATTATTGATAGGCTTGCGTTTGACCACTATCTCACCTGATGGTAAGCGATGATGTGGTCGACGATGGAGCACGCTTGCCTAGAAGTAACCTTTTTACTCTCGACTTAAAGACTCCAAAGTTGTAGCTATCAGGAAAAACAAAGAAAGTGTCAATACACTTTATCGCTTTATCTAGCGCCTATCATAGTACCAACATGGCCGAATAAAAGTACTTTGAGAATTTGAATTCATTGACTTCAGGGCCTAATCCACTCTAAAACAAGGGGCCTCAACCTGTGGTCCGTGAACCACTGGTGGTCCACACTACCTAAAATATGATCCCCGAAAAGGGTATTTTAAACTTTCAACATTAAAAGTAACATTAATTTAAACTGATTTTAAGTTTCTAGTAGCAGTAATGTGACATACTCCTATAATTTATTATGTGGTTGTGGTTTTGATACCTTTTTATTATGTGGGATATCATCAAATGATTTCTCCCGTTCTAAGGCGGTGTGAGGGGGTGTCAGACGTTTTCTGTCTAAAACGTACTTCTAAGTTCATTCTTTACCTTGCGTTCCAGGACCCCGGGTTTTCTTTTCGGGAGTTAAACCCTGGCCCTGCTGGCCCCCTACGGTTTTGCTAACATCTCTTTGAAACTCTCGTGGAACACTACGTGCCATCGAAAACTCGGGCACCGAGCCCGATGGTTCGAGAACGACGAACAATGGGCGAGCTACCCATTGTTCGTCGTCCGCAAGCCCACACCTACAGTGGTTGAAAATCGGAAAATAAATTTGATACCTAAGTTTAGTTAAAGATTCACACATTTTTTTACTTGAATTCTGATCCCTGTTATTTATAAAAAAATCAAAGGAGTCCCAGTTCAAAAAGTTTGGGGCCTCTTGTATAGAAGCTTGATTTTTTGTTCGAAAATTCCCTATATGACAAAGGTGAACTCTATGGATTTTTGAAAATTTAATCCCTAAAAGGGATTGAAAGTTTGTGTGGAATTTTGCCATCGGCAAAAATGACTTTATATTCTAGTCGGATTATATTGGGGCTCGGCTCGGTTTGGATGCAAAAAAAATGTTTTTGGTACACCTCTACTTTTGTGTATATACCTTGTGCACAAAATAGATAAGTACAGAAGACAATCTGCATACAAAGCGCGCTAGAACAACGCACAAATTCATAGACACCGCTCACGGACACGACACGACCTCTCGGCTCAATCGCCCGGTCGCCCGGTCGCATTCGTACAGTTGGGCGCAACGCGCTAACCCTAGCGCGATTGCCTAGCGTAGGTATAAGAAGTGAAGTACATACATGAGAATGACTTCTATACCTTCTGTATCTATTTTGTGACTGAAGTGACGAAATTGAATTAAACTGTCGTCACACAGCTGTTCATAATTCATTCAAAACAAATAAGTTTTACATAATAATAAATAGACAATGTATTGAGTACATGACCGACTTGACAATATGGTGACACGTCATAAAGCTAATAAAGAAAAACAATTAATACAGCCATAATGATTATGAATAGGTATTTAAATTCCAATTGAATGAATTAAGGTGCTACACTGCGCACACGTGTGCCACACACGCCGATCAGGGGTGCTATTCTCTAAGAAAACAGCCTTGAGCTCAGCGCTGGCACAGCGACGAGTCATGAGCGCAGTACATTGAATTAACAATGCAATGTAATGCTACGTTTACATGTGGGCCCAGCCTCGGCCAATCACTATTGTGTAGCCATTGTATAAACGGGGAAACCCCGTTAACACAATGACGATGGCCGAGATTGGGCCCACATGTAAACGTAGCATAAAGGGGCATTGGATTGGCACTGCGCTCACGACTAGTCGCTGTGCCAGCGCTGAGCTCAAGGCTGTTTTCTTAGAGAATAGCACCCCTGGGCGCATCAGTCACCATACATTTTATATGGAAACGAGACTTGTAGAGCTACACTTCATCCAGGCCATGCGACCTTGTTCTACGTACAAATCAAGCGTGTTACACGTGTTCAGTAGGCACAACGGATCTTGAGCGCTCGGCGTCAGAGCGGGGATCGCTTTGCGCATTTCATACATTGGCGAGCCAATCGTCTTCATTGTTAGATACATGCAGCAACGCAGAGAGCGAATGAGGAGTGACGCCTATGACGCAATGGCGCGGCGAGCCAATCACTGACCCTCCCCGCCCCTTCGTCTCACTTCGCACTACTAAAGAGACTGAATATTTGACTTCTACGCAACCACTCAAGATCCGTTATGGCAACTGTACGTCGATCCAATATAGTCGCCGATCCAATATTTGCCGGTACTGTAATCAGGAGAGGGAGACGCCTAAGCACCTTTTGTGTGAATGCGGGCCCCTTATCTACAAACGCAGTGTCCATCTGGGCCGACAGATTAAAACTCTAAAAGACGGGAGTATTCTAAATTACTTGGAAGCCTCCGGGCTAAAAGAGTTACTCTAACAAGATGGCGAGTCACAATAGATCATTTAGGTCGCAGTGACTACATCCCCTACCCTACACTACGGGTGATGCATAGCCCCTTATCTTCAAAATAATAATACTGCACCACTGCTGGGCAAAAGCATCCCTCCAATCTTTCCAATGATCGCGGTTCCTTACTTTCTCATTCCAAATTTTCAAGGAAGCTATCCAGGTCGTCCCGCCGTCTTCTACGTGGCCTGCCGCGGCCATGCGTCGCTGTGTCCGGGCACCAATCCTGCGTTTTACAGCTCGTAAGACACGCGGCAGACATGTCCAGCCCAGTCCAATTTAAGTTGATCAGCCTTTTGAGCCACATCAATGATCTTAGGGTTTTGGAGCGCAGCAACACTGTTTCGCTTTTTTAAATTATTTTTCAAATAATATTACTCGTCATCATCATCTCAGCCTTTTTAATGTTCCCACTGCTGCGAATCACGCCTCATCTCTAGGAGAAAGAATGGGCCGTAACCCACCACGCGGGCCCAGTGCGGGTTGGTGGATTATGTCTCAAAATTTTTGGTTTTAGGACATGCCGGTTTCCTCACGATTATAGCTCGTATAGTAAATGAACTCACTCACTAGTAAGAAAAAAACCTGGGAAAAAGAAAGGAATTTTCCTAGGAGGGACATCATATAGTGGCTTCTCTTGCTCTAAGATAAAGCGAGAGGTCGTGTCAGACTTTTACTGACTAATACGCAAGTTCCTTCAGTTACCCTTTGCGTCCCAGGACATGAGTCCCTATTTCAGAAGTTGACCCTAGACTAGTTGGCTGGGCTTGCTGGGCTCTTGCGGTTTTACGGACAAATTTCTTTGAGGCGCGTGGAACACTACGCGCCGTCGACGACTCGGACTTGGTCCGGACGGTTACCGGACAACGAGGTTCTCATTGCTCGCTGACTGGATGTTCACACCTATGGTGGCTACCACCAGCTAGATGGACCAAAGTCCTAAAAACGCCCCTATAAGTGAGCAGACTGGAGAATGAAGGAGGTTCTGTGGTGCAACTTAGTGGTTTATTGGGTGATATAGAAGATCAACTTATCATTATTCAGCGATGACGATGTCGTGAATGTACATTATGACATGACGAATAACAACAAATCAAAGCGAACAAATCGCGCTAATAATAGACCACCAAAAAAGTTCATAAGCTATTTATAATGACTTAATACTTGTATCCAGTCTAGTGGAAAGAACATAAAATCCCCAAAATTGCCAGTAAGTAGTGTTTAATAATCGGAAATTCAAGTCTTATCTGCGAGTGTAACTACACGTCGAGTTGAAGGCTGCATTTGCTTATAATTTTGCCTACGGATAATGACAACACACCGCGAACTCTATTCAATACAGCACTTGTATTTAAAACAATAAAATGAATTAGTACAACATTACTCGTGACGAAAAGAACATCTCTAGACGTAACTGTAGTCATGGGAGCAGAAAAAAATGTAGAGACAAAATCAAAAGATAATGGTACAAATAAAATTAAATGTACAGAAAATATATCAATAAAAATTCAAGAAGATAAAATGAAGTGTACAGAAGATAAAGAGAACAAACCAGTAGATGAAAAGAAAATGGAATCTTCCAAAAAAGATGATTTAAAAACTGCAAAGAAAGAAGTGACGGACTTAGAAAGTGTGTTGTGTGAATTAAAAATTTATGGGCTATATCATTTAAAATTTATGTTATTAATTGGATTGCTAGCTTTCGGCAGTATGTGGCATAGTGCTAATTATGTGTTTGCAGTTGAAAACGTTGGCTACAGGTGAGTCTAATACACTGGGTTACAAAAATTAAGGGTTGCATACAAAAACTTCGATATCTTCCAAAGTTATGTACTTCCCTCGTATATTATATCCCTCGTATATATAATATGTTATTCAGTAAATTAGTAGTGGTTTTTATAAACCTAAAAATGTTTCATTTATTCATATTTTAGCATAAAAAAAAACAGATTTTAAATAATATCTACAGTCAAAATTAGGAAAAATATATTATTTCTAAATTGGTATGGACTGGGATATCTTCAGAGAGTCGTACAGATTTATTGGAAATAAAAAAGTTCAGTTCTCTGACTGCTCTACTGTCACACACGTTGTACACGAAACATTACTGTTCCGTGATATTGTACATGCGGATTTTTCTTTTATACTCGATAATGCGCTGCCATATAATGTTCATTAGATCAATGTGTATATCCAAAAGATCGGTATTTACCTGTGTGGAGTGGCCGGTTCGCAGCCCAGGCTTAAATCCCACAGAATACACATGGAACGCTAGTGAAAAAATGGTCTAACATAGACCAAAACCGTATTAACACTTTGATTTTTAGCATGATACCACGTGACCACGTGTAATGAAGTGATACGGACTCGTGGACGAAATACAAAGTTTAAAAACGACAAACAAAGTTATATTTTTAAAGGGAATTGCAATGAGCAATTTTGTTGCTATAAGTTTGAAGTATGTTTTTAGTATTTCATAAAATGAAAGAGTTCACAAAATGTGGCATGTATTTTTCTTAATGTAACACATTAAAAAAAATACATGATACATGATGTGCTATGTTGTTTTTCCAACATACTACAGTGTCACGAATCAATCTTAAGTATTTGAGCAACTACTCCGGTTTTTATTAACGACCCAGATTTTTTGCGTTTCAGTGGATTTTTGTTAACTTTGACTTAACAATAAGCTATCATGTAAGTTATGTTTTGTCATATACTAGCTTCTATCAGCGGTTTCGCCCGCATAAAATTAGGTCTCTCCATACAAACTTTGAACTCCGTTTCATTCCCATTTTTGAAAAATCTCGTCTTAGTGTCGTTGTGAAATTAATATCCTTACTAATATTATAAAAGCGAAAGTGAGTTTATTTGTTTGTTTGTTACGTCTTCACGCCTAAATGGCAAAACCGAATATGATGAATTTTGGTACAGAGATAGCTGGGACCCTGGAGACGGATTAGGCTATTTTTTTTTTAAAGTGAGAAAAGGGGGAGAAAGAGGTGAGCGAAGCCGTGGGTAAAAGCTAGTAAACAATATTAACATGTCTTTTATGGAAAAAAATGTCAAAATAATATATCTAAAAATGTTTACAATTAGGTTTTTAACTAAACCGATGTTAGGTAATTAATCGATTTAAGTAATCTTAGTATGTCTTTTATTAAATACGATTTATTTTAAATAAAAAGACATATCAACATTGTTTACCTTTAGTTAACTACCTAAACCGGTGGAGTATAGTGTAAAATTTCACACTTCTAGTCCAAATAGTTTCGACAGTGCATTAATATGTCAGCTGAGTGAGTTCAATGACCTATAGATAGATTGTACGCAACGCTGACTATTAACAACAGGACATAGAACTCGCTCAACTGACGTTTTCTTAAAGAAATTAATTTCGTACATGCGTAAATTAATACGAATTTTGAAAAAAAGGTACTTTATAATTTTATCTTTACAAACCGATAGTGTTTCATGTACCGGATCAACCCTCCACGGGATTAAAACGATTAAAATTTAGCGGTGTATATTATAGACTATGTTGAAATTGTGTGCAGTGAATGTTGCGAACGGTAATATAACCGCTCATACTAAAATAGATTTTTCTAATCAAACTTAACATATTGTTATGGAATGGCGTTAACTGGACTGGAGCCTTACCATGACGTATTCAAATGTCAAGCGTGAGAGCGACAAAGAGGGATAGAGCTATACAACCGAGTTAACTATACAGGGTGTAAGGAACAGCCCTCCGTAAACTTTAAGGGCTTGCTCAGAAGACGAAACTGAACAACCTTATACAAGACTTTTTTTTCAGGAAACGAAAAAAAAAAGTCAGCCTCCCCATACAAAATTATAAACTTGATTGGACAGTTTGATTTTTGACCGATTTTTGACCGAAATTTTGTGGAAGGTTGTTCAGATTCGTCTACTGAGCAAGCCCTTAAAGTTTGTGGAGGGCTGTCTCTTACATCCTGTATAGCTCCATCCCTATAAAAGCAGGTCTAGCCAAGTTACGACCGTTTCGTTTCGATTCTCATTCGCCGATCGCCCCGAGTCGGCAACGCCTCCAATTCCTTTGTTCTGACCACGTGACTGAGCATTGAGATGACGTCAGTCCCATACACTGATGTTTTCTACTAGCGTTAACGATTGTAGACTGTCAACTTGGCTAAGCCCTCAGTTCAATTCAGGTCGTAAAATGGATCGCAATAAGAGCTCGTGGTGGGCATCTGGAGACAAAAAATATGCAAGGCAAAGGTTTACCTAGTTATAATAATGCACCCATATTCTATAAGTTTTGTTTATAGTGAAAGGAAAGGTCACTTTTTTTGCTAGGAAATCATCCAATGAATGTCCCGCTCTAGGGCAGAGCGCGAGGAAGTGTCAGACTTTAACCACCTAAACCCACACCTATGTACTTGCTTTGCCTAGCATTGTAACAAACCCATGGTCCCAGCAGGCTTCGACCCTGCGAGGCCACTACGGTTTTGCTGACATCTCGATGAAGCGCGCGAGGAACGTTACGCGCCACCAATGACTTGGGCTCAGTCCGGACGATTACCCGGTTAAGCTGCCCATTGACGCTCGCCGTCCGCAAACCTAAAGACATGTAAATGTCTCACTAGATGAAGCTGAACCCAATATTTTGTTTTAGTATAGCGCTGTTAAATAAATTAAGATTTTATTCACCGTAAGTGAATTCAATTGTTCTATTATTCTATTTGTTTCGATTGTTATTCAGATTCCTGGCTAAATTCCTTCCTTCCGACGTTAACACTTTACCTAACCGAGGATTCTTGGCTTTTTGCCTTAATTTTGTACGCCATTCTTTTGGCAAAACATAGTGCACTTATTTTTCATTTTATGTACTACCTTAAACCACCTATGTTTTACAAAATAAATGATTGATTGATTGATTGAGGAATCAAAACTATCATTATCACTTCTACCGAAAGACGTCACTACTAGACGTAGTAGACCTCTCCCAAATGCTACCACATCGACTGGTCAACTATCACCAGATCTTAACAGTAGCTCTTCAAAGGGTGGCTCGCTGTCCGACTGTCCGGTGAACGTCCAGACCTAGTCCAAGTTTGCGACGACGCGTAGTGCTCCACGCGCGTCTCGAGGAGATGTCAGCATCAGCAACCGTAGGATCCCAGCAGGATCGAAGCCTACTGGGGGGGAGAGAACCCCGTGGCCGTGGAATGAAGGCTAAGAAGGAACAGGAGTGGGTTTTAGTCAGTAAAAGTCTGACATGGGCCTCCCGCCTCGACCAAGGGCGAGAGATGTCATTATATGATTTCCTACCTAAACAAAAGACCTTAACAGTAGCTCTTGCCACCAACGAGGCAACTTTGTAATTTAATAAATACTAAGTAAGTACTTAAATTAAAGAAAAGTATTAAGGTGTAAATTATGTATGTATTACTATTTCTCTTTCAGATGTAAATACCAAAACTGCAATTACACAGAGCTATCAAAACTAAACTTGAACTCAAGTTTCGACTTCAAATGTCACAAATATAAACTGTTTGATGATAATGGGACCTGTGATGAAGAAAACTTCGATGTATCAAATACTTATGAATGTGATGAGTGGGTCTACGATAGGCCTGACAGTTTTGTTGCTGAGGTTCGTATCTTTTCGTTATCTTTATATATATAATTCTTCTGTGAGTGCGTATGTCACTGAACTTCTCTCAAACGACTGGACCGATTTTGATGAAATTTTTTGTGTGTGTTCAAGGGGATCTGGGAATGGTTTAGATTCACAATTTTGTCCGCTGGACAATGTTTTTTTAATTAATTTTTAATTTATTAGTAGTTGTTGATTTTGGAATGTTTTACATTGGATCCGACAGAGGACGCTACCATCGCAGTGTCAAATTTTAAATAATATTCGAATTTTAATTTTAGTCTGTCCCGACAGTTAGCGCTGCGATCAAATTAAAAAAAAGTTTTGTTATGAAATTTTCAAATTAAAGACGTGTAGACAGGACAACGTCTGTCGGGTCCGCTAGTATAGTATAAAATCGTCAACCACATCCTTGCTTTCCATCAGGTGAGATAGCAGCCAAGAGCGAGCAAAGAAAAAATAAATTTGCTTACTTTCTGCGTCTGTCTGGTCATCCGCTAACTCCTCCTAAACCACGCAGCAGATTTTGATGTAACTTTCATTCATAGAAAGAACAATGAACGAAAGTTTTTGTGTATAATTTACACACAACGTAGATATTAGTCATCAGTATTTTTTTTAATAAAAAGACTAGTTTCTGCCAGCGGCTTTGTAAACAAGTAAACTAAAAAGAACGACTGTGCATTTGGAAGAGTTTGGGGTGGGCGTTTATGATTCTGCGAATGTGTCAGGACTTTTCCTTTTATAAATGGTGTAAGGGACAGCCCTCCACAAACTTTAAGGGCTTGCTCAATAGATGAAACTGAACAACCTTCCACAAAAATTTTTTTCAGGAAACGAAATAAGAATTCGGCCTCTCCATACAAACTGTCCAATCAAGTGTATAATTTTGTATGGTGAGGCGGATTTTTTTTTCGTTTCCTGAAAAAAAGTTTTGTGGAAGGTTGCTCAATTTCGTTTACTGAGCAAGCCCTTAAAGTTTGTGGAGGGCTGTCCCTTACACCTTGTGTAGGGTGACTGGCAATTAGTGTACAATACTTAAACACGTGATTGTGCTCATGATAACAAACAATTTTTACTGTGGGAGCAAAGCCAAAATCGTGAAAAAAATATCAGCTGTTCAGTACATTAGGCAAACATAAATGTACTGAACAGCTTTTTTCGCGATTTCAGGCTTGTTACATACACAGATTTTATTTTTCTTTACAAAATTAATTTGTGGTATTAATAAAACCATGGAACAGTAAAAACAGCAACCCCCGCTCTAGGGCGGAGCGGGAGGTAGTGTCAGACTCTTACTGACTAAAAAACCCACCCCGTTCCTTCAAGCCTTCATACCGGGGCTCGAGTTCCCTTTCGGATAACCCTGGCCTCAGTAGGCTTCGACCCGACTGGGCCCCTGCTGTTGCTGACCACTCCTTGAGGCGCGCGGGAACAGTGCGCGCCGTCGACGACTTGGGCTTGACCCGGACAGTTACCGGACGGCCGGACAGCGAGCTATCCATTGCTCACTGTCCGCAAGCCAGTGCCTACGGTGGCTGGAAATCGGGATTGGAATTCCTGATGCGGTCTGCCTCCTCCTTTGCGAGCATTACTGCTTTGCACAAGTCGGCGACCGCCTGCCACTCCTCCTCGCTCCGGACCATGGCCTCAACCAAGGCCCGAATTCCCCCCACTCTAGATATTCGATGATTTTCCTAGACACTTGTCTATGGAAATCATCAAATAACTCCTTCCGCTCCAAGTTCAGCGAGAGGGCGTGTCAGACTTTTACTGAATAAAACACACCTTCCTTCAGTTGCCTTTCACTAACAGATTATTTAAACATTTGTCTGCGCAAAACAGCCGAATGCTTAGTCTATTAATGCCGTAGCCATACGCATAGTGTTTTTTTGTTTTGACACTACTGCAATTTTTTTTTCAATGTCATGATTAGAATCAATAGGTACATACAACGGAAGAGGAAGATCGGTATCATAATTCTTTGCTTTAAAACAGGATGATATAGACTTTCCTCGTCCGTTTAACATTCGACAAGCTACTATGACCAATCCATTAGCCAGGCTTAGTAATCTGGCAATGTACGATGAAGGTCACTGCAGTATTTTATTAGTAGTGTCATGCTCATTAATCAATACAGAACAGTATTAATTACCCTTGAGGCCTGAGTAAGAAATGTAGAACTTAATTAGCGATTCTTCCGAAAGAAAATTGATTTTTGAATCGTAGTCTAAAGAATCGATTCAATAATAAATCGAGTTCTAAAACATCGATTTCCTAAAGATTGATTTGTTGGTTAGCATGTAGGTACTGAGATTTAAATAGCACGATACAGATGAACCTACAAAGCACATTATGTTTTAAAATTGGTAAGTAATCAAGATGACAACATTAACACAAAAACAAGCTTCAGAAAACAAAGTGCTTTAAACGTTTGTATCCAAGAATATTCCGTAGGAAGAAATCGAATCTTGATTTTAAGTTTCTGAGATCAATTCACAGATTCGACCATTCTTGAGCAATGAAATCGATTTTCAGATTAATTATCATCCCTATTCGTAAAATGATTATTTCTTATTTTGCAATTTGATGAGATCTAAAATAAAATGTAACTTAGTCATTGATATTCATTACAAATTAACGATGAGCCATAAAAAAGTGCGATCACTATTAGCACAACTTAGCAATCATCAAAATAAATTCCCTGCCGGAGTCTGTTTCCTGACTGCTTCAACTTAGGGGGTCTTTAAGGAAAGAGTGAATAGGTTAATTCTAGGCAAGCGTATTCCATCGTCGGCCACATCATCGCTTACTAGTGCGCCTCACCAGCAGAAATTACATCACTGCTTACCATCAGGTGAGATGGTGGTCAATCGAGAGCCTAACCAATAATAAAAAAAAAATCTACCGATGCTGCGATGGAATCGAGCACACTGAGTAGCTAGAATAAGATGCTGTCGGAAACAATCAGTTTCAACAATTTATTTTCAACCATATCGTTTTACTTTTACAGTTCAATCTCGGCTGTGAGGACTGGAAGAGGACGCTTGTCGGCACGATGCATAGCGTTGGATACATGCTGGGTCTGCTTCTAGTCGGACCATTCTCAGACAAGTACCTATTTGTATTTTTTTTAATTGATGAAACTAGCGCTTGACTGCGATCCCACCTGATGGTAAGCAGTGATGCAATCGTTGAAGGGTGATTCTTTGAAACGGAGAGAACGTCTCATTCGTCGGGCCTAGTTTTTGTACCTATCTATTTTGTGTCGTAAGCCACGGGGCACAAATAAGTGCTTTCGATACATTTGGTGATTGGGGAAAACTAATATGTAAATAAAAATATCAAATTGTAAAAAAAAACTAGGCCAGATGAATGAGACATTGTTTCGATATCAAAGAATTACTCTAAAAGTTATTTGACGATTTCCTACTCTCAAAAGAAAGGGGTTTAAGGGACTACCCTTCCTTTGTTTTCATGTTTTCATCCGATAGACGACTACTGTTGGACATAGGCCTCCCCCAAGTGTCGCCATAATCCACGATCCTGTGCGTCCCGCATCCATCCGATTCCCGCGACCTTCACCGGCAGGTCATCGGTCCACCTTGTAAAAGGCCTTCTAACGCTGCGTTTTCCGGCCGTCACTCCAGAACCTTTCGGCCCCAACGGCCATCTCTTCTGCGAGCAATGTGCCCTGCCCATTGCCACTAAGTTTGGCGATTCTTCGTGCTATGTCGACAAATTTGATTCTTCTGCGCATATCTTCAATTCTGACTCGTTCACGCAAGGAAGCTCCGAGCATAGCCCTTTCCATTGCTCTTTGGGTGACTTTAAGCCTTCTGATAAGGGCCATTGTGAGCGACTATGTTTCGACAAGTTTTCTAGTGATGACATATGGTTCCCTGAAATACAAATACAAACAGTTTATTTGTGCACACAGGTACAATATAGGTGTTACAATTATTTATATAGTGTCTCTGTGTTCTGCCACAGTAAGTGGCATACAAATATTAATAATAATAACATATATATTTTATACTACTGAAATAAGTACCTAAACGGATACACAAGGTATGCTTACTCATTTTACAATATTTAATACAACACTATATTGTTGTGTTCACGGTGAGATATTTACAAAATAAACTGGCAGGTTGAGATAACATGCATACACAATGGGTACACGTTCATTGCTCCAGCTGTGTTAAAGTTCCATGTAATAGGGAACGGCTCAATTACCTTCAGCCATGCGCAGCTGCCTTTTTATTAAGAGGAGAGTCCTTAAGAAACACATTTTACAGTATTCAAAATTTTTCAAAAAATCACATCGCATTGAATTACACAAAAAATAATGAAGAACCTAAATAGATGTGCCAGCAGTTTCCCCGCAAGATATTGGTAAACCTATAATTAAATCTGAGGACAGTAAAAAGCGATTTTCACGAAGTACCCTCCTTCGAATCTCAAAATGAAGATATCCGCAGGAAAACTAAGGTTGCCGACATAGCACAACGAATTGCCAAACTTTTAAGTGGCAATACACATTGCTCGCAGAACAGATGGCCGTTGGGGCCGAAAGATTTTGGAGTGGTGACCGCGTACCGGAAGACGCAGCGTTGGAAGGCCTCCTACAAGGTGGACACTACAGTCAAATTAATAAATAAAAACCGGCCAAGTGCGAGTCGGACTCGCCCATGAAGGGTTCCGTAGCAGCAAGTAACATAATATAAAAGTTCTTGTAATGTGTTGTAACTTTGATCGATGTTTTAATAATAGTGTATTTTTTTCGTTTTATGACGCATTAAAAAAAAACTACTTACTGGATTTCGTTCAAACCAATTTTCGTTGGCAGTTTTTATAGTAATGTACATCATATATTTTTTTTAGTTTTGTCATTCTCTTATCTTGGAAGTTAGAGGGGGGGGGACACACATTTTACCACTTTGGAAGTGTCTCTCGCGCAAACTATTCAGTTTAGAAAAAAATGATATTAGAAACCTCAGTATCATTTTTGAAGACCTATCCATAGATACCCCACACGCATGGGTTTGATGAAAAAAAAAAATTTGAGTTTCAGTTCTATGTATGGGGACCCCCAAAATTTATTGCTTTTTTTCTATTTTTGTGTGAAAATCTTAATGCGGTTCACAGAATACATCTAATTACCAAGTTTCAACAGTATAGCTCTTATAGTTTCGGAAAAAAGTGGCTGTGAGATACGGACGGACGGACAGACAGACAGACAGACAGACAGACAGACAGACAGACAGACAGACATGACGAATCTATAAGGGTTCCGTTTTTTGCCATTTGGCTACGGAACCCTAAAAAAAACAAAGCAAAAGTTAACGCATACTTGCTCTATAAATCTCACACATAAGCTAACAATTCGTAAAAATGACGAACATATAATAGGTATTTCACGAAACGCAGTCTAGTGGTCACTAAGTTAGCTTGAAACCTCAAAGGCATAGATTATCGTATCGAGTTGGAATTAAAATCATATACTCAAGTCTGCAGTCCCTTTAAGCTGTGAAAAAACAAACAAACTTCTAAGTTTACGAATAAAAAAGATACGACCGTTTATGTCGCAAAAAAACGTATAAATACGGCACAAAGCAAGGTCTTATAGCACAGATATAGGGAAAAAACTGAAAACAGTAAAGTTGTTACTTATGTCACAAAAAAAATGCAATTCGGAAAAAGCTTCGAGACTCCATTCGGGAATTGTAGCTTGTACGGAACCGTCTGTGCACGAGTCCGACTCGCGCTTGCCTAGTTTTTTTTTATTTTACTGGCCTGTGTGGTCTAGTGGTTAGAGACCTGACGGCTATGCCATAAGTATATTTATCAGTTGTCTAGTAGGTACTTATAGCACAAGCTCTGCTTAGAGGCAGAGCCAAGTGAGGCCGCTAGTACTATTGTAATAATGCTCAATTTACAGAATAGCTAGACAGTATATTGAAATTCTCATCATTATTTCTTTTCGGTGACTCCATAGGACGTCTCACTTAACTGTGTTTAACATTATAAAAATAACCTTTTTTATGTAATCTTCATGGCTTAATAATAATGGCAGTTTATTCACACCAAATAGCATGATTAGCAATATACACGTTGTTAAAGACATTAAGTTATCTTATACAATCATGGGTTGTTTATCACTAATGTTTGTACATTGGTTCAGTTCCTGTTTTCAACCGAATATTTTTTTGCCAGCGTTTGTGCAATTGTATTATGTTTCGAAGCTTTCCCGGGTATAGCTTACCCTGTATACATATAAGTCAGAACTGCATTAAACCGACGCACTGGTGGACCACACTTGTTTTGTACGTAGAACGACGTCGCGTGGCGTGGACCAAGTGTACCTCTACAAGTCTTGTTTCCATATGAAATGTATGGAGACCGGCGCGCCCAGAACGGCGTACGTACCACATGTGTATGCAGTGCAGTTCTACCGATATTCTACCTTTTTTGTAGTGGGAAATCATCAAATCCACCACCAGTCCAGCAAGTCCAACTGAGGATCCCTTTATACCGTATTATCAACTATGGATCTTCAACATAGCATAGTACATTAAGCCTTTTAATGTTCCGACAGCTGGGAATGGATCGTTGTACACCACACGGGCCCAGAGTGGGTTGGTAAGACTAAAATCATTCACATCTCAGCTTTTGCTTACTGCTAGCTTAAACTAGCAGTAATCGAAATGTTTTTTTTACTACTGGGCCCAATTAATGGCTAATTTAAAAATCATCATCATCACTAGCTTTATTAATGTTCCACAGATGGGACTCAGGCCTCCTCCCTCCCTCCTCCTTTTTTAAAATAATTCCAGTATTTCATTAATATTTATTGTTCCAGGTTTGGAAGGAAGAGTGTCGTGATATTCACTGCAGTTTCGTGCGCAATAGTTGGACTATTTAAAAGCATCGTCAAGTCCTACTGGTTGTACATATTTCTTGAGACATTAGAACCTTTTCTGGGAGACTGTTATTCTTCTACATTTACTCTAGGTAAAGATTGTTTATTTAATCTACATTAATATTATAATGAGGTAAAGTTTGTTTCTATGTTTTTTTGTTTGTTGTACTCTGAAAATACGGATCCGATTGCTGAAATTATTTCACCGATAGAAAGCTGCTTTATTCCTGAGTGACATAGGCTATATTTTATGAACGTAGGTGAAGCCGAAGGCAAAAGTTAGTTTATTCATATACTAAGCCCTATTGATAATACGTACCTTTAAAGACACGTATTCGTCATTATACGCTTGGTGTACGCCTGCGTGAAACTAACATACATGTCGCGGAAGATGGACGAAAACGTTCCGTCACCGATCCTCCGCGACGGGATTTCCGTCAAGTGTGACAAAGGCCAAAGGCCTTTCTATATATATGCGTAAACGTATTATAATGCTGTTGTAAAACAAAACACACCTACAATTTGTATTGGTCAATGGAGCCGAAAGGTTCTGGACTGGCAACCAAGTAACGAAAGTCGCAGCATTAGAAAATCTCCCAAAGGGTGATCCAATGACAGAGATAGTTTTGGGAATCCGATGACAGCGATAAGCACAGGGCCGTTCGTTGTAGCTATCCTTTGGAAAGCCTTCAGGCCAGCAGTGGACTTCTTCACACTCCTTAAACTACTCATATCTACTAATTTTGCACTAAACAGAAGAGATTTATTTATTGGTTCTGTACCCAAATCAATCTTAAACTTTTACATATTTCAGCAATAGAAACAGTCACAAAAGAACATCGACCCTTAATCATATTCGTACTCAGCATGTTCACGACCTTCGGAGGAATGACGTTGGCAGTCATAGCATGGCTTGCACCAAACTGGAGGATCTTTCTAATAGCCATATACGCACCTGGACTTTTGTACATCCTCTATATATTCTGGATGGACGAAAGCGTAAGATGGCTTTTAAACAAAGGCAAGAAAGTCGACGTTGATAAAATGATCAGGCAAGCAGCTAAGACAAACAGAATTGTTATAAATGAGATCAAACTGTCTAACTTGATGTGTGAAGAAAACTCATCAAATGTGAGCTTGAGGACCTTAGTGAAGGTGACATTCTCGTCAAAGAAGCTGTTCCTAAGATTGTTATGTTGTATATGTATGTGGTTTACAGCGTTGTTCAACGCTTACTCGTTGTTAATAAACTCAGTGTCGCTGAAAGGGAACAAGTATCTGAACTATGGGTTGACGGTGACGACGGGAATACCAGCTAGTGTAGTGATATTGTATTTACTGACAAAATGCCAAAGAAAGAGGCCATTGATATTCTCTTTTTTACTGACTGGAACTTTTTGTATAGCGCATTCGGCTTTGCCAACAGGTATGTCAAAATTATAAATGTATGGGTTTTTAGGAAGCTTTGTCATTGGTTTTGCTTGGATGATGATTCGTTGTTTTTTTTTAATATAATAATAATAATAATCTTTTATATATCTTTTATCTTTAACCGACCTCTTTTTTTCTCTTTAATAAATTGCATCAAGTTTTACACTTCACATTAAATACATGGTATATACAGGGTTATTTGTAAAACACTAGCCACCTTACAGGACTGTGTTACTAACATCATAAACAACAACGTTTAATCTATGACTTTTTAAAAATTGATCATAAATTGATTGATTGAGAATTGTTCATCAAATTTTTATCCAAAAATAAAAATATTTAAATTGAAGGTTCTGTTTATTACGAAGTCTATGCAAAGGTGAGGTTGCCAGTGTTTTTCAAATAACCCTGAATATATAAAAAGCTTTAGAAGCTTCAGTCCACTCTTAGAATATAATAGAATAGAATAGCATTTATTCGGTGCAAGCAACACAATACACAACCACACAACACAATATACTTTTCAGCATTAGCAATGCACAATGAATGTGTTCCTAAAACGTTTCATGCGTATGTATGGGTGAGATATGACCACCATGTACTAAGATGTTCCCGCGGCTACCGCGGGAACATCTTAGTACATGGTAAATTATTTAAATAATTACATGTAAAATATTATGGCAACGCCATAAGACTATTTATTTGATGATGGAACGAACTTGGTAGAATTAAGTTATGCAATTCAAATATTATTATATTATGTTACTATATTTCTATTTTTCGCAGACTACGCCTGGCTATCAGTACTGCTCTACATTTCTGGGAAGCTCTGTTCAACCGTGGCAATGCGCATTGTCTACATATACACGTCGGAGCTGTTCCCCACTTACACGCGGAACACTATGCATGCATTATGCTCCGCTTTGGGAAGGGTTGCCGCTATCATCGCCCCGCAGACTCCTTTGTTGGTGAGTTGCTTGCTCTAGGACTAAAGAATGTTCTATGGTCACGTGCTGTCGTACATAGCGAGGGACAGGAGAGACCCCTTTACGGCCTCTGCACGACTTCGATTTTAGCGGCTCGGCGAGTTGGGCGTCATCGGTAAGCGGACGTGCGACGCTATGAGCGGCGTCTGGTGGCGTGCTTTAAACATTTTCATAGTTTTGATGTTACCGCTCGCTGCCCTGCGCTTAGCTGCCGCAGCCTCCCCAGAAATAACCCAAACAGGTGTTATACAGATGGGGTTTCAGGATGGTCTTGTAAGACATTGAATGCTGAGTTAGTGATAGCGTGACGAGTGACAGGACAGATGGAAGAAAAAAACGTGTTGTGCCGACCCCAAAATAAAACGGGACTAGACTAGACTAGGGAAGATGATGGTGATGATATGCATACTTTCTGTTACAGATGGAATACTGGCCGGGTCTACCATCACTTATCATGGGCATCCTGTCCCTACTGACAGCGTGTGTGGTGACACTCCTACCAGATACCTCTGATGATGTGCTGCCTGATAATGTGGGGCAAGCAGAAGCAGTGGGGAAGAAGGAGAAACATGCTGTGTGTCCCAAATTGGAAAAGAAGAAAAATACTGATGTGTGTTCTAGTTTGTAAATAGTAAAGATAATTATGAAGCCTAGGAATTATTGCTTTAAGTATTTACATGATTTTTTTATTAAGGTGGAAAATCAATAAATACATTCCCCCGTTCTGGATGGAGTGAGAGAGAGTGTCAGGCTTTTACTGAAGAAAACCCCGCTGCGTTCCTTCAAATGCCCTTTGCCTTTTGGGGTGGTAGTAACTCTTCGAACAATCACGCAAAAAACATGTTTAAAGGTAGAACTACACTACACACACGTGGGAAACGTACGCACGTATCTGGACGCGTTAGTCTCCATATATTTTATATGGTAATTAGACTTGTAGAGCTACACTAGATCCACGCCACACGACGTCGGTCTACGTACAAATCAGGCGTGGTCTACGTGTGAGTCGGTTAAATGTAGTTATAGCTGTATATTATGTTTCGATTAAATAAGATAGACAGGTCGAGCTGCCAACTCCAGCGTGTAGGCTTTTTCAATGGAATAGTTATTTTCTTCTTTCTTTAAAAAAAACGCTTTCCCAGACAAGGAATAACTGCCCCGTATTTTGGTCGCGCTCACAAACATGCAAACCCAAATACACGAGACACCCATACCCGGTAAACCTATCTGTACGCCATACAAATACACATTTGTTTGCTGTAGGGATCGAAACCGCGACATGCAGCGCAGCAAAAGATACACCTAAAGTCCTAAACAGAGCATAAACGAGCCGAATTCAAATTGCGTAGACTTAAAGATTTGATTTTTTCACTGCTCCATGGGATTCCCGAATATTTGTTTTTTTTTATTATTGGGGATTAAAAACAGTTACACGCTGGAGAAAATACAAAAAACACGTCTATACTCTGTTCAAAATAACATCAGAAATGTATGAAAACCTTTTATTACTGTCCATTCAACCGATTTTGTCTTTTATTACGTTGGTGGCATGACAAATGGCGGCTGCAGTAAAAAGTCCGTATTGTAGACACTGTTTTGCTTTTAATGCCATCCTTATGTCTACGAAATATAAATTAAAATCGGTTGAACAGACAGTAAAAAAGCTTCTTTAAATTTCTATTCTTAACGCGAATAGGGTATAGTTTCCATAATAAAATATATGAAGACGGACGCAAATCAGCGTGTATTACCTTAAGGGTTCCATTTTTGCCGATCAAGGTATAAAACCCTAAAAATGAGTACATATAAACAAAGTTAAAACGTTCGTCTATCCCACACTACCGGTAGTACATTTCGGTGAGTGCTGACACCGAAAGCCGTTTCAATATAGTCGCCTTCTCGTTTCAACCGAGAATCAAACGTGACGAGAATTCCTTACGTATTATAGTTTATTTTCAAAGTTATTGTGTTGAGGAGTTCTTTGGGGGGTTTTAAATGAGTCTAACCATATGAAATTAGTTTTAATATAATGCGAAACCCGAAACCCGTGTCTAGTATTTAAATGTAAAGAATCTATGTACAAAATTTCATAACTGTATCATGAAAAATCACAAAGTAATAAGCTTGTTGTGTTGCCTGGTTGGCCGCACAAATACATGTTCACCGGGCCACCCGGGCGACTGAGGGGTTGTTTTACTCCTGCATCCAGCTGTGCACTAGTGTTTAATGTTCGCCTTAACCTGCAGTGACGAGTGTTGTACTTAATGTTGAAAATGTCCAACTTGTGACCTTTTTAAAATATTTTTGGGAAAAAATTTGACATAGTGTAATAATTATTGAAATCGATTCATTTTATGTTCCTGAACAAAGTATATTCAAGTTTCGCTTATATTAAGATTAGTGTTGGTTACAGAGTTTCTATTAAGTACATCACTGATTGAAGTTCATAAATGTAAACAGCTTATAATGCCAGTTGGGATGAACATTGAATTAGCATAAAATCAATTAATTTTGTTGAGTTTTACGAACATAACATAGATCTGGTTTTAGAGTTCCGTATCAGTAAACAAAAACGAAACCATCTAATAGTCCGGTCAATTTAAACATACGGGATTACAAAAAATCGCTCTCACCTAATTGTAAGATTGTTCATAAATGAAATCTAAAAAGTCCTCATCGATCGGAAATGGTAAGTTATATCATAAAATTAGCTCAAACAAAAATTCTTTGGTCAGATATTTATCTACAAAAACTTTTAAATATTTTTTTCCTAAAAGCCACCGTTTTTAAGATACTCGTATAATGTTTCAAAAAGTTGAAAGAAGTAATCGTCATAATAATTACTTATACATACGTTTTCACACCACCTTTGAGGTAGTGTTTTATTCTAGCGCGTTTTCAGGGTTGCGTACCTCACAAGGAAAAACGGAATCCTTATAGGATCATTTTGTTGTCGACCCTTTATCTCGGGAAGTCGTGGAGGTATAGAGTTGAAAAAGATACGGCTGTTTATATTCTTATTGCAAAAAACTTAATTTCGACACTGTTAAAGGAATCAAATAGAGTACTTCCCGTTGACCTTAGAGTCCTGTTGGACTCAAAAAGAAAAGTTTTATAAAAACGAGATGGCAGGTATTTTATAATCAGGTTTTGGAGATTGCAGGTATTTTAAGGAAGAATTACGCTATTCCGATTGCATTAAAATTGCATGTCATTCCGTTTAAAGTGTGTCCAAAATCCAATCCATCTAGCATCGCCTTAATTCAAAATTCCACACAACCAATTCGAAACTCCACTTCAACAAGCTAAGACCTAATCACGATTTCCATAACCACAGCCTTCGGCAACAGAATATTCCGTACAACGAAAAATAAAGAAAATACATCATACGTGTTCCTAATACGGATTCTAAGCTGCAGTGAATCATGCTCGCTGTCATTGAGTATGTAAGACATGGAAGATTAAGTACCTTGTGCTCTTTACGTTTTATTCGTCCTTATTGAGGGTCGTAATTCCTCCTATATCTTCTCCTGTATTATCTTCTCCTTGACGATATTTCGTTACCTGTACCTGGTATACCTATCGCAGAATATAGGTCGATGGGCCAAAAGGTCCTAAAGGGGCGACCATATACTAGAAGACGCAGTGTTATAAGCCCTCCCACAAGATGGATCGATGACTTGGGTTGTAGGAAATTGATGGAAGTAAGACGCACATGAGCTGTCGTTATAACTACACTTGGGTGAAGCTTATGTCTAACCGTAGTCAGCTATCGGAATTGAAATGATGATGATGATGAGCTATCATTTGCATAACGAAACGCTTCGCGGAATTTTATGTTCAAGGATTTGCGTTGTTTTGACCATGACATGTGTGAATGCTTTTACGCTCGTCGATGAAGGTGGTTGGCGTGGTGGCTAAGGCTGCTGCATTGCGTGTCCAGAATTCGATTCCCTGGAGGCCTGTGTGTCTAATGTTGTCATATTTTCATGTTTGTGAACTCATGTGCGATACAAGAACAATCCTAGTATGGGACAATATTTTTTCTTTCTTTATAATAAATAAGTTGGCCTTCTGGTACTTGTGTATTCTGTGTCGCAATGCTCCTGTATTCGACCAGCAGCGTGCATTCGCGTCACGGACGAACGAAGGCGGCCGATTGAAACTAAGCTATATTGGAACGGTGAATTAGGCGTATCTTGATGTGGGATTGGGATTGGAGCGGTGGAAGACAAGGTTTTGATTACAATTTGAAGGTAGTTAATAGTTTGTAGAGTAGTTCAAATGTTACGAGATATTATGTAGGTAGAGTCTGTCTAAAAAGCCAAACGACTTAGGTAGTTATTAGAGTAAAATGAAAGATCAACGATCAAGATCAAGTCAACACTGGTTCAATAGTCAAGGTTGATTAGGAGATCTTGATCATTGTTTACGAATAGAAGAACCTTATAAAAGTATCAAATATGCATAAGTATTTTTTAAATGATTAAATATTATTAAAAATTCCCAAGTCGGTTGACTTTTTAGACAGATTAATAATAGAATTATACAACATCAGTACTAAACATGTTGTTATGTTGAAAAACGTGATGCGCCGACCCCAAGTAAAATGGGATAAGGGCAGGAAGAAGAAGAAGTAGAATTAAACATTATTTTTAGCATATGCGAAACCTGAATATATTTTGTTCAGAATCAGTAACTGCTTCGATTCCACCATATTATATTTTTTCCAAAAATATTTAAAAAATGTCCAAAAAAAGTTAGACACCACCGACACTAAGTACAACAGAAATCACGGTAGGTCATAGTGACATTAGGCGCCATCGCACAGCTGGGTTCGGGAGCAAAACCACCCCTCAGTCGCCTGGATTTCCCGGTGACCAAGTAATTGTGCTGACTACCAAGTAACATAACAAGCTTATTATACTTTGTGATTTTTTATGATACAACTATGTAATTTTGTACATAAATTCTTTACATAAAAATACTAAATAAAATGTAAGTGTCGTATATTCTATCTAAACTCTACATTTCTTAAAACACGTGTTGAAACGCGAAACCACAGCTTCTCTGGGTATCTCCGAGTAAACTGCCAAGATCTCATTTAACGGAGCTGAGAACCTGTTGTCTGATAAATCTCATAAGTTTCCTGAAAGATGCCAGGAACGATCCTTCTCTGCACTAACTTAATAACTTTTAAGGTTAGCGATTGATAAACTTTTCTTTAATTTTTTTGTAGAAGGTAATCTCTGAAAGTACTGGTCCGATTGCTAAAATTTTTTCACCGATAGAATGTTATATAGGAGTGACATAGATTATATTTTATGTACGCGGAAGAAGCTGCGCGGAAAAGCTAGTCTAAATTCAATTAAATGATTTAATTGAATTTAGACTACTTGCACTTTTAGATTGTCAAGGTCGTTTACTTAGAAACGAAACAGGAAGCAGTGATATGAAGCGACAAGGAACTAGGAACAAGGAAGCTGGTGATATAATTATTGTTCAGCCTGCTCACGTTTTAAGTTGTGTCAACTATGTTACTTTTTCCTCATAATAAATATCTAAAACAGATGGCCGTTGGGACCGAAAGATTCTGGAGTGGCGACCGCGTATCTACCGGAAAACGCAGACTTAGACTTTCAAGGTGGACCGATGTCCTGGTGAAGGTTACGGGAATCCGCAGCCTTCGGATATCGTTCATTGTAGCGACACTTGAGGAAGGTTTATGTTCAACAGTGGGCATCTATCGGCTGATATGATGATGATGATGTTACTTTTTCCTCAATAAATATCTACTTGGCGCTAATAGATACGGAAATAAAGGTATATAAAAAAAATTGCACCAAAAATCGATGAGATTGGTTTCAATCTGCGACAATAACAGGTTGCAGTTTGAATTTGAAATTGCATGTTTTTTAAATAAATATAGAATTCCAATTTCAAAATTCTTTGATAAAGTGGTCTGGTAAAAGTATTAAATCAAATTCACTCGAATTTAGTACGACGGGTTTAATCCGTTCGTGGTCTGTTCTGTACCAAGGTCCCTTGGTACAGACGGATTACGACTTTGGTACGATGGACTTTGGTCCATCAAGTGGGCGTACCAAGTTAGAGCGTCTGTTAACACCTTAACACTATTGTAGCTGTCTCGTTTTTAAGTTGCCGAAATACGATTACTCCGTTCACTTAAATATTAAAGGGTCCTAAATTGCTATGTAGCGGTATACAAATGAGATTCAAATAGTTGAAAGCTTGAATCATCTAGCTTTATAACTTAGTGCCGCTACTTCCCCCACATCCCAAGTCTCGTTAGACCCACACGAGTTAAGTCTAGAGCCAATTTACAAGCAGCTAATCCGATTTCCTCCCCAGGCACAAATTCAAATTTCAATTTCCCAAAACCTTTTATAGACACACAAACGTATGAACAAAATCTTAATTATTAAAATACAAATATTCATGATCCATTAAAGCCAGGGCCTCAAACCTTTGATCCTCGCATAAACCTTTACGCGAATAAAATGAAGTGAAAATGAACTGCAATTAGCCAAATTGCCGAGAACCCTAACGTGCGATCCCGAAAAAATCCTCTCGAAGCCCTCCCGAAGCCCTCCCGGCTGACCCCCTCTCGCCCACATTGTGGACCACTTTGGGTGACAATTTGTGGGAACATCCTGTTAGGGCTGCCAACCATTGAGAACGAAAATTACTTATTTCGGAGAAAAACGTAAGCTTGTATAAAAAAGAGAAAAATTCGTAGAAACTGTAAAAAACACGCGTATGTATTCTTTTTCCTTCCTCCCAGAAAACCTTTTTCTTTTTTTCCTTTTTTAATCTGATGAAAGTCATTATTATTTGCTTTGACACATTTATGGAAACGCGCGTTTAAAATCGGAATGTAAGTAAAAAGTTAATAAAGCTAACATAACTAACATATTATTTATAGGTAAGTTTTATTCCTAAGGGTTGCTTTCTATCTCTCATTCCACTTTGTTGTATTATTTCCCTTTTTTTTTTTATTAGCCCCATAATTAAGTAAACTTCATTATTTGTCTGATGTTATTATGGTTTTATTTATTTATACATCCCACCGCTAGCTTGTAAACATACAGCGTTGTGGGCTACAACAATTTATAAGTTTTGCTATCACCCTTTATAAAAAAAAAATAGACTCAAAACAAATCGCAGTATCGTTTTTCAATGCCATTTCTACAGTACAGTCTCCGTCATTTTATGCGATAATTTCGATAAGTGATCAAGTTTAAAGTTCAAAAGTTTTTTATTTCACATAGGCCTACATGGGCACTTATAAAACGTCAGAAGCTAGTGCACGGTTCCAAATTGGTCGTTTCCTATGAAAAAGAGCCGGCAAGAAACTCCATGGTTACTCTTTTAAAAAATGGTTGTCCTTACAATTTTAATAGGATTATTAAAGAACAGTGTAGACCGGTCTATATTGTACTCAAAAGCACAATAAAAATAATCATTTTTAAAAAAAAAGTAAGTCGAAATATGAGGTAATCTAAGAATTCGTGGAGTCTACAATAAAATATTTAACTGTTTAAATAATTATTTATAACGATAGTTTGTAGCTTGGCAACCCTAAAGCAGTGAAAATGGAGTCGTTCAGTAAAACAGTGGGTACGGTTTGAAATTATTCATGCAAATTTCAACCAATGATAGGGAGCGATGCATTTTAGTTCAAAATCTCGATTGGCGAGCAAAAATTAAATTCGCAGTCGAATGGTTTATACAATGGGTTTCCATTTATATGACGATTAATACTGATTGATATTATGTAAATATCTCGCTTACTTGCATATTTGGTGGTCACTCAATTTGCATAGCATTTGATGCATTACCACGATTTTACAAATGATTATTGAATGCTTCTACTATTATATAATATCCGTATTTAATTACACCCTCGTTTTTAGAACTCTCTTGAATGTTACAGTTTTACAAGTCCTCATGCTAAAATAGAGATTGACAATTACTTAATTTTGAATTACTTTTGTTATGTTATAAACTTGTGCTTGACTGCGATCCCACCTGAAGATAAGCAGCGATTCAATCTTTGATGGTGAACCGCAATAGTTTATTAAGAGCCTAATCACTAACGGCGAAGGAAAACATCGTGAGGAAACCGGAATTTCGTAGAACCAAAAAAATTTGTAAGACATGTGACGTGACATCCACCAACCCGCACTGGGTCCGCGTGGTGGATTACGACCTATTCCCTCTCCTAGAGAGGAGGCTTGAGTCCCAGCAGTGGGAACATTATAAGGCCGACTATGCTATGCTATTCACTCTAACGTAGTGAAGACACCTAAATTATAATCGGATGGGAAGATGGCAGCAAGCAAATTATTCCAATTTTCAAGCCGCACTACAAATAAAAAAGCACATTCATCGATTACCATTTTTAAATACTTTAATGTTATAAACACATATATTTCACTAACATTAAAACATTTTAATTTCCGAGTAGAATGTTTTAAATTCATAAAAGTATGTAGGCGGCCATGTTTTTAATTAAATGGTAGCTGTACACCTGAGCACAAACGTAGCATAACCGTGGCACAAACGTACTCCAGTGAATTAATACTGAGTATGTTATGAATATCTTGCAATGTAACGTGGGAAAACGTAGATATAATGTTCTATTGACGGCGGCAGTTAAAGAAAAACTTGAAACGAGACTCAGACAGCTTAGTCAAATGGTCATTTAATAATAAGGTCCGAACGTTATGATTAAAGTCCTACACATGAAAATCGGTCCAAATTAAAAAAAAAAGTAAAAATCTAAAACCCGACTACGACATAAAACGACGACGCTGAAAAAGTATGAAATAAGATTTTCAAAGTTTTGTGTTTATACTTTTTTTAAAGAAGTCGTCGATACAATGTAATATTAGATTCGCCAAAAGGAAACAAGTCAGGAAGTTTCTAGTAGATTTTATTTATTTATTTTATCTAATTGGCTGTTTACAATAAGTACACTGATACCCGTAAAGGAGAACAATTCGATCTGTGATTCGTACTGTGACCGGAAATCGGGATCGGGATCCCGGCGGCTGGAGCGTGAGGGCCAATCCCTTGCGCGTGCACGTGCGACCTCCTCCTTTGCAAGCATTACTGCTTTGCAGAAATAGACAGCTGCCACAGGTTAATGGTAGGGTTGGTAAGTATGATCAGTAATTACCTACCTAATTGTCGCAGTAGTTTGTGAGGCTTTGTGATGTACTAGCTTTTGCCCGCGACTTTGCCTGCGTACATAAAATATAGCCTACGTCACTCTGGAATAAAGCAGGTTTCTATCGGTGAAAAAATTTTTGCAATCGGACCAGTACTTCCAGAGATTACCTTCTAAAAACAAACTTTATCTCTATTATATTAGTGTAGATGTACAGTATATGATAACGTATTTTCCAATTACTTTAGGTATAACTATTTATATCCATAAGTTAGAATAGTTTACGAGTCACAAACAACTCTACATTTTCCATTCTATTATATTTCATCCCGAACAATTCCAAGCTCAACTATCAGACTCATATTCAAACGCTCCAAAAATAACATTTCATGCCATGCCATAGATTAAAAATATACGAAAAAAATGCCAGTGTTGCCATTTTGTAGGCTTATAAAAATAGCTATTTGTTCGAATGTAACGTGAATATGTCACCGCGGGCCGGATTTGATGGGGTGGTCACATTGTGTTTAAAAACAGAAAAAAAAAGTTTTTTTTTTCACTAACTGACACGCGTATTGAGCTGCGGGCAACTAAGCGACAACAAAATATGTTTTTGCTATTTTTTTTTTAAACCTTTTGTTCCGCTGATATGGCAATGAAAATATACGTTTATAGTTGGGAACACGAACTAACTGGTGTAGATAAAAGCCGGAAGATTGAGATACGTTTGAAATATGGAGCCAGCTTTATCTAATGTGATGGATCTGCTTTCATAGACCCTAGTATGTGCCTATTCTTATTTCTTTAGCCTACACATCAAAAGATTAAGAAACAATTTTAGGAAAGAAAATAATTGCAATATTAACGTCATAAGTATTTAAAGGCGATATAGGAATTACCTACGATTGGTTGAATGCTTTAAGATAAGAAAAGATAAGATAAGATAAGATAAGATAAGATAAGATAAGATATTCTTTATTTGTTTGTTGTTGCTTTTAACAAACAATCGCATTTTAACACTACACTTTCGTTTGACTTATTTGCGGATAATTTCTTTCCACAAACCTGGTGTTGTATAAACCTTTACTTCCAACTCACTATCTTTAATATAAGTTAGAATGCAATGCAAGCCCACATCACATATTTGGTATGAGAACAAGGACAGAATTGTCCGAAATTGCAAAAAAGACTGGAACTACTTATGCTTTAAAAACTACTCTTTAAACTGTAGAGACAAGACCTAGGGACACTAAGTTCCTTCAAGCACTACCAGAAGGAACTAAGGTAGATGCCAGATAAACGTGGAATAGCGGTCATTGCCCATCTAATTTTTTTGAAATTCTTAATTTCAAAAACGGAAATAAAGACATAAAGCTGTTTTGAATCGACATGCATCGTGATCCTTTACATGACCTAGTAATGAAAAGTAATTCATTGTTTGTTTTTCGATTATCTTATACAGAGATATTAGGAAAAGGTCAATGTACTTTATTCCACGGTTTCCTGGCACCTTCTTTAGTGACTTCGTCATTGACAATTTTTCATTTTTCACTTCTTCTTCTTCTTCCTGCCCTTATCCCATATTACTTGGGGTCGGCGCAACACGATTTCTTCTTCCATTCTGTTCTGTCACCCGTCAAACTATCACTAACTCTCTTTTCTTTTATATCACTTCTCACACAATCCATCCATCTTTTCTTCGGCCTTCCTCTCCCTCTCCATCCATCTACATGTATACTCAGAACTCTTTTAGTAATATGCCCTCTCTTACTCTCTTCACTACTAGTCACATTTCAGCAAAATTAATTTTAAATAGTGTTCGATTAATTTTAGAAATTTTTGGCGTCTGTTAGAACAACGACCAAAGTTGCAATCTACAAAAAAACTGAAGACAATACAACTCAGCAAGCATCAAATAAATTAGAACCCTGAATTTGCTCTCAAAAAAAACACAGAAGACCTTAATGTTATCGCTTGATGCCCGAGGTAAGTTTTCCACTAACATCCCAGTAAAAAAATGGCCCGAATCCATGTAGGTCGGTAGGCATGTTATTTTTTCATTCCATGCGGAGAGAAAACAGGAAACCAGTCACAAAAATATACTCTACACCGCATAAGCTACCTTTCCACCCGTTCGCTTTGTTAAATAAAAATATTAAAATCTCTCATGTACGGCTTTTTTGTTCTTACCCTATTCTTTTTGATGCTCTTCATAGGACATTACGTGAATGAGTTTAAATAATATCTGCATTACGTTAATGAAAGTAAGCATATTTTTAGGAAATGTTTTGAGTAATATTCGTTTAGTGTAATCGACGTAGGCACTGTGAAATTGTGATACCACCAATACCACCAATCGCTTAAATTATCGCTATTTTGTTTTAGTGAATATTTTTGATGTTTTAAAAGTTTTTTGTAAAAAAAAACATTGTAAAAAAAATATGCTAAAAAAAGTAATAGTCGGCGTTGCGTACAAAATACCTACAAGTCATTAAACTCGCTCAGCTGACGATTTCTTAAAGAAATTAATTTCGGACATGCATAAATTAATACGAGTTTTGAAAAAAAAATTCTTTATTTTTTAATTTTATCTTTACAAATCGATAGTGTTCCATGTACCGGATCGACCCTCCACGGGATTAAAACGATTAAAATTTAGCGGTGTATATAATTATATACTCGTACGTATTAACACGTACTAATTATATGTACATATGGAAGGCGTAGCGTTGGAAGGCCTCCTACACAGGACCGATGGCCTGGTAAGGGCTGCAGGAATTCGATGGTTGCGAGACGCACAGGACCGCACATTGTGGCGACACTTGGAGGAGGCCTATGTCCAACAGTGGACGTCTTCAGTGGATGATGATGACATATGGTAAAATAATACGGCTAGAGTGAATAGGCTCTTAATAAACTAGTGCGCCTCCCATCAACGATCGCATTACTAAGTGCTTACCATCAGGCGGAATCACAGTCAAGCAATTAAAAAAAAACGAAATAAAAATAATCTTAAATATGGTGTCGAAAAACTGATCCGCATCACTGCGTTTCATTAAAATTGTAAATACACATCGATAGATTATAATCTACCGAAAAGTAATGCGTTCAATTGTAAACAGTTTGTTATGGTTCACAATCATTCGACAGTTTACAATTAGATTTTAATCTAACGGTATTTACAACAATTTTAGGGTGGCTGTATATAACGACTGTAAAAGTCGTAATCATTGACATTACACGATAGGTTTTGCTGTCAATTTTGCCACAGTCAATGTTTTGATTGACGAAAAACCTACCGTCTAATGCAGTAATTGTCGTTTTTTAGTACTGATTGCCTTCTGATGAGGCCCATTGTGAGCGACCACGTTTCGGAGCCATATGTCATCACTGGCAACACGCACTGGTTAAAGACTTTCGTCTTGAGACACTATGGTATGTTGGATGAGAAGATACCGCGTAGCTTCCCGAACGCTGCCCAACCGAGTTGGATTCGACGGTTAACCTCTTTCAAGAAGTTAGACCTACCCAACTGGACTGTATGTCCGAGGTAGACCTAATCGTTCACAGAGAGAGCAATAGAAAGGGCTATGCTCGGGGTTTCCTTGCGTTATCGAATAAAAAGTGAAGATATCCGCAGGAAAACTAAGGTTGCCGACATAACACAAAGAATTGCCAAACTTAAGTGGCACATTGCTCGCAGAACAGATGGCCGTTGGGGCCAAAAGGTTTTGGAGTGGCGACCGCGTACCTGAAGACGCAGTGTTGGAAGGCCTCCTACAAGGTGGACCGACGACCTGGTGAAGGTAGCAGGAAACCGATGGATGCGGGACGCACAGGAACGTTCGATGTGGCGACGCTTGGGGTAGGCCTATGTCCAACAGTGGACGTGTATCGGCTGAAGTGATGATGATGAGTACTGATTGAGGAAAACCGTCATTTATGATTGATGGAATTGATTGACGCTTGCGTGACCGTGTAATGGTCGCCTATCACATTTTGTATTAAGGCCGGCTAATGTTTAACAAAGAAAACCAAACATGATCTATCTACTCCCAAACCTAATTAAATCGAACGAAATTTCCGCAGCTTTGTTAAAATAAGCGTAGAGCCTATTCTAAATTAAATTGTGCGTAAATTAATTACTTCACAATTGGTATCAGTAAGAATTGATTCTTCTTTCATGTTACCACTTATGTTATTAGAATTTAAATTTAATTAGTCTCCTTTGACATCAAAACCTTTTCCTTTTGAAGTGCGAACAGAAGGGTCGTGTTAAATTCGTTTTTGCTTCTATTTGCGTAAGGGGTACCTAATAGATTGAGTGTATCATATAGAACAGCGGTTCCCAACATGTGATCCGCAAAAAGATTATTTGAAAGCCAGCCTGAAAAACTGTACCGAAGCGTACTGGGGCCACGAGTCTGCTTCTGAAAGGAAGACTCGGCCCTGGTATGAAAGGTAACGAAGGAACAGGAGTGGGTTTTTAATCAGTAAAAGTCTGACACGCCCTCTCGCTCCGCCCAAGAGCGGGGGATGATATTGGGTGATTATCCCACCAAAAAAAATCTTTTTGGCATTTTACAGGATGTATATTGTAGAGTGTGTGCAGCAATTACAACACTTAATTCCGCCATCACCTTTCTATCATCGGACAACCAACCCGACGTACGGCGGGTGTCCACCCTTACGTGGTTAATACCTCTACGGTCCGAACTAAGCGTTTCGTCACGTCGTTTATACCGCGTATATCGAAAAACTGGAATAATTTGCCTGCTGTGGTCTTCCCGTTCGATTATAATTTAGGTGTCTTCAATTGGCTAGGCTAGTAATACGTGCGATTCACCCTCAATGATTGCTTCACTGCTTACCATCAAGTGGGATCTCAGTCAAGGAATATTAAATTGGAAAACTAAAACATAGGTAACTAAAAACTGTTAATATTGAAAGGAAAAGTAATGAACCACTGAAAAAGGTTGGAAATCACTTATATAGGGATATCGGCTAATTAGGCTCTTAATTCCTTTAGCGTTTAATTCGATTTCTCATTCACCTTTACGAAGTGGCTTCGTTTACACAAACATTAAAACCTTTCCTTACCCCAGCTTCCACCATAAGAGTCGTCCTGGACGTCAGGAGCTCGGTCTCGGTCGCCCTGTCGCTTCATCTAGAGCGGGAGAAGTCATTGGATGATTTCCAACCTCACTTGACTAAGTCTACTGGGTCAAGACACTGGCCCATTAAAACACATGATAGTAAGTGGCTAACATAAGTTAAGGGGTGACCAGACGGTTGCAAGCTAGCGTTCCAATTGCGGTGCGTGGTTTAGTTCCATATATTGGTTGGGTTTGTTTTTTCACTACAGCATTTTTTATTTATATGTATGTATTTAAGTATGTATTTACTATTGTATTTGTTTCTCTTCAGCACGCTTAGCCAAGTTGTTATTCTACAATCGTTAACGCTGTCGAAAAGTGATGAAACGTATGGGAATGACGTCATCTCAACGTAAAGTCGCGTGGTCAGAACAAACGAATAGACAATTCGTAGCCAAGATCATATCGTTTAAAATCGTTTCTACAATGTTTAACGCTACATCCTTTATTATACAAACGCGACATTTTAGAACGAGCGGCCGACTCAGGCGCGTCAACATGGCTACCAACTTATCAACATGGCTGTCACCGAGGAGTTACCGATTAGAGAACGGAATTCGACACAAACTGGTTGTAACTTGGCTAGGGGGGCTGTCTTGTCTATTTATTAAGTTGCACCTGCCATGTTATGTTTCTGCACCACCCTAAGATCAACTGGCAGATAATGCCAGGCATTAAGTCCGCCTTTGTACAGTTTTTTTGTGCATAAAGCTTTAAAGAAATAAATATAGCCACAACACAAATCAAACACACCAACCAATCTCCAACCTTAAAGTGAAACATTTCAAGCAGGAACCACATACAGATTGTACAATAAAGGTAGGCTCACTTTTTAAGTTCTTTTTACTCACTCCACAAAACAGCCACTCTCTGAAGTGGGGGGTAGCTACTAACAAACAGTTGGTTCGGGCGGCCTGCCAACAGCTTCGGACACCACTGACTTTTAAATGCAATGCAAAAATACAAATGAGTATAGTATAAAAGGGTGACTAGACAGTGGCAAACTAGCGTTCCAACTTAGGTCACCTTGGTTTATGTTTGGTTTGGGTTGTGGCAGCATGGATGTAAACCACGCGTCAACATGATCGGTGGTTGGGAAAACGCGCCTCCCAACTAAGGCTGGCATCAGACGGACTGCATCGCAGCGACCGCGCGCGGTCGATATATTTAACTGCATGCAGTTGTACGTACTACTTCGTGCAGTCAGTCGAGTGAAGTTAATATCAACTGCATGCAGTCGTGTCTTCTACTTTACGCGGTCGGCTACAGTCGTGTAGTGTCGACGCACGCTGTCCATCGCTAACCGCATACAGTCAATGTGCAGTTAATTAATAATGGCAAACGCACATTGACATTGACAACTTTATTTTGAGGCAGAATAAATCATACACTAAGCTCCTGGGCTAGATGCGTGGCGTCTGATGTCAGCCTGTGCTGAGGGTGTTGAAGGTCAAATACAACTGCTGTTTACATAGACGAAATTAGTAAGGTCACCTTGGTTGGGACGTTGGTTTGGAAACTTCAAGTCACCAACTTGGAACAAAGCAGGTTTTGAATTATTGATTGCGACCCTGCGAATGTGTGAAGTGGTGGCTGGCCCTACGAATTAAGTTCGTATGTTCAAACCCAAGCAGATGATAGAGAAAAGACAAGAGTGAATAGACTCTTAATAAACTATTGCGCGTCACCATCATCGATTGCATCACTGCTTAACGTCAGGCGAGATCGCAGTTTTCAAGCAGTCTGCGAGTTTGTTTAATTGTTATATTACTTAAAAAAAAACACGGGCAACCCGGACGCTTTCTTCTTAATACTTTTTAGGGTTCCATATACAAAAGGTAAAAACGGTACCCTATTATTAAGACTTCGCTATCAGTCCATCTGTCTGTCAGCAGGCTGTATCTCAAGAACTGCGATAGCTAGACAGTTGAAAGTTTCACAAATGTATTTCTGTTACCGCTATAATTACAACATACACTTATACATATACATATATATTTAGTGTATTTTGTTAATATTTAACGGTTATATTCCCATACAACAAACGCTATTTTTTTGCCGAATTTTCCTATGGACGGTACAGGACCCTTCGTGCGCGAGTCCAACTCGCACTTGGCCAGTTTTTAACAAATACCTACACTGTAGTAATTTTTTGAGTCATTTACTACATGAGAAGGCGCAGTTTATCCTAACCATTAGACTCAGAGTTTTAGCCAAAATAAACGCGGTGTTTGTAATTTTATTTGAAAATTAATCGGACCATTTAGTTTTGGCCTAGATTCAAATTGCCTTCTTAAATTAATTTTAGTGTATACCGAGTGGTTGTGGGTTTTGCATGTTGCTTGTTTTTTTAATGGAATATATAAGTATTTTGAGATAATTGCTTGCCATACAGTGTTTTAGTTACTAAAGGGCGTTGGCAGTGCCGTAAGCAGCCTTTTATAGGCTCGGTGCTTACGCTGCTTCAAATACGCCACTTACCTGAGCTGGAAGTTACCAAACGCTATACAAAACAAATGTCGATTCAGAAACTTTACTGAAAATATTACCTACCAGCACGATTTCCTCCAAATTCAAAATGTCTGAGTTTTAGTTTACAAGGAATATCTCCTGCTAGAACTGTCTTCAAACAATCAAAATACCACGTCATCCGATTCAATAGAGCGCCTTAGTTCACCTCAAATTGTAGCCCAAACACAAATATTTGGACAAACATTCGCTATTGGACAATGCTAAGTAAGCGCCAAGAATCTACGCTGTGTGAGTGTGGGGCCACATGAGTAGCGGGTTATTTGTAAAATGATTGCTTTTTTCTGAAAATCTTCGATTTCAAAGCCTTTATGCATGGTCGAAAGGTAATATTGAAATGATTTCAAACCCTTCTCGAAGGGCGTGAAATCTCGAAATATCTGTACTTAATACGGACTTCGAAAATATTAATTTACATTACATGCTGTAAAGGACAATATTGATCTATATTAAATGCTAAATATATTTCAGGATAAAGATTAATGCTCTATTTGATGAAATACGGAATCGTATTTGGTATCCGAGAATTTTATTAAATACTCAATAACCTAACATTTTGCTAGAGGATTTGACAAATATTTTTCAGTCGGCCGCCAGCTTGACACCAACCTACCTTGGGAATGCTTCTGTTGGTGCACCACGATGGATGAAATAGCGACACGTCACGGCAACAACTTGCGACCCATGCGAATGCCCCTCAAATCGAAGGATATAATTTACAAGTCCTCAATAAGACCTGTCATACTGTATGGATTAGAATGTTGGGCTGTGAAAAAGATGGATGAAAAAAGTTTGCATGTAGCGGAGATGAGAATGTGGTGTAACGAGAAAGGATAAAGTGAGAAATGAATACATTAGAGAAAGTTTGAAAGTGGCATCAGTGACTGAAAAGTTGAAAGGCAATTATTAGTCTGTATGGTCATGTAAAGAGGGGGGATGAAACGGATGTCATTAAAAAAGTGAGTATACATGTAGATGGAGAGAGAGGCCAAAGAAAAGATGGATGGATTGTGTGAAGAGTGATATGAAAGAAAAGGATGATATGATATGATGAAGTGATAGTGTGACAGCACAGAATGGAAGAAAAAAACGTGTTACGCCGTCGCCAAGTAATACGGGATAAGGGCAGGAAGAAAAAGAAGAAGAAGTAATAGTCAATATGTTGCATTTTGGCTGTAGACTAGTGCAATGATCTAAATATTTATAAAAATATTACACTCTCTTTTTCCGCCATTTTAAAGCCCCCACACTAGAAGTTCAAACATAGACGCTGGCTTCGTTCTAAATCACACGGAAGCCCGTTTGAGCTGCTGCCAACCTTACTAAACTAAATCGGATTTAAGCCTTTCGGACACTAACGAATTTTAAATATGGGTAGTTAGCTCCCTGATTTGTTAAAGAGGATTCCAACAGTTCGTATTGATTTACGGTACTTAACGAAGTTTTTGATAATGTGTAGGAGTTTCATTAAGCATTTGATCTTTGTGCATATTTAATGGAAGTTTTAAGGGATGTAGGTACACAAGAAACTAATGTATTTGTGTATTTACTTCTTTGTTAACTTTATCCTAAAAGAAATATACTCTCAAGAAATTTTTTTAGGGTTCCGTACCTTCCAAAGGAAAAAGAACGGAACCCTTAAAATATCACTTTGTTGTCCATCCGTCCGTCCGTCTATCTGTCAAGACCCTTTATCTCGAGAACGCATGGAAATGTCGAATTCAAATTAAAATAATATAGCTACTTAGGTCTGCGGTCCCTTAAAGCTGTAAAAAAATCAGACTCGTAAGTAACGGAAGAAAAAAGAAACGGCCGTTTATATCGCAAAAAACGTATATTTCGACACTCAAGGGTACCGAAATTTTAAGGTAGTTTCCGGTGAACCAGAACCCTAAAATTTTGTATAAAGCAAGGTCTTATAACAGAAGTTTTTATTTATCTATCCTATTCACGTCTTTTGGCACACAACACCATGTCGACCTCTCTATGTCGAGACCGGCGCGAACTGAAAATCAGTGCCGTAGACTCGCCGCTTTTTGCGTGTGGTCTTGGCATTATGCTGAGCGTTCCGCCGTTTTGCTCGGTAGTGGCGCATACTTTTCATTAAATATCTCTCTCTACTAACTCTTATTCTGCTGCATATTAATGATCTGCTGATGCCCGGTATCTATGGGTATGCAGATGATAGCACAGTTGTAGAGAGATACCTGCCAGGTGCTCGGGCTAGTAAAGAGCAAATCCGGTCTGAACGAGAGGCTATGGTAGAGCGTACGAATATCTCACTTCAGGCAGTCTCCAAGTGGGGCAAAACCAATCTGGTGAGATTCAACGCCGCCAAAACACAGGCGTGTCTGTTCACCGCCAAAAGGAGCCCGTTCACCTCGGCTCCTACTTTTCAGAATGTATCATTGGATTGTACCGACCACCTTCAACTCTTGGGTGTCGAAATTTCCTCCGACCTCAATTTTGGGCGGTTCATTGAGTCCAAAGCCAAAGTAGCTGCTAGGAAACTAGGCGTTCTTGCAAAAGTCCGGCGGTACTTCACACCGGGACAGCTTTTAGTGTTATACAAAGCACAGGTCCGATCGTGTGTGGAGTACTGCAGCCACATATGGGCTGGTGCTGCAAAGTGCCACCTGGCAGCTTTGGACTCGATGGAAAGGCGTCCGTAGAGGCTGATTGGTGATCCAGATTTAGTCAAGTCCAATCTTCAAAGCCTTGAGCACAGGCGTAGGGTAGCCAGCCTTTCGGTGTTTTACAGATTGCATTTTGGAGAGTGTGCGCAGGAATTGCATGACTTGATTCCACCATCTCAATTCTACCATCGGACAAGCCGACGCACGGCAAGTATCCACCCTTACGTTGTTGAAACACCTACAGTCCGGACTAAGCGTTTCGCCTCGTCATTTATACCGCGTACATCAAAGGACTGGAACAGTTTGCCTGCTGCGGTCTTCCCGTCTGATTATAATTTGGGTGTCTTCAAGGCTAGAGTGAATAGGCTCTTAATAAACTAGAGCGCCTCACCATCAACGATTGCATCACTGCTTACCATCAGGCGGGATCGCAGTCAAGTACTAGTTTATAACAGTTAAAAAAAAAAAAAAAAAAATATAATTTATTAATACTTTTGTGCCTTTCCCTCAAATAAAATGTTTTTCTTTCTTCTTTCTTTCGTTCAAGTATACCTACACAAAATATTGTTGTTAAAAGCAAAAAAAAAATTGCGGTTTGGAAAAAAACTTCCAGATTCCGATCGGAAATTGAACTTTTTAAATAGGTAAGTTTGTACGGAACCTTTTGAGGCGCGAGTCCCACTCGCACTTACCCGGTTTTTTTTATTGTTGATAGGCTCGCGCTTGTAATCAATACTTTCTCACCTGATGGAAAGCTTTGATTTGGTCGACGATGGAGCACGCTTGGCTAGTAACCTATTCACTTAAAGACCACCAGGGTGTAGCTATCAGGAAACACAGACTTCGACAGGGAATTCAACTCCTTAGTTGTATGCAGAATGAATGTGTTCATAAAATGTATTAAAATTAATATATTTAAAGCTATATTAAAAAATATGTATACAACCTATGATGTATTGATGACCAACACACCAGATGTGAACATTACAATACTTATAAGCTATTTGTATCTCATTTTAAGTGAACTGTAATTGTTCTTATGAGAATAAATTCTTTAAACCTAACCTATGTGCTCCCAAAACGTTTTGTGGTCTGGTGATAGAAATCTATACATATAATAAAATCGTAGGAAAGTCAAAACTGTACATTGAATATTTTTTAAAAATAATACTTGGGGCGTGATCTATAATCGATACCGAAGCCAAAAATATAGTTTTTAGAATTTTTGTCTGTTTGTCTGTATGTATGTCCGGGATAAACTCAAAAAGTACTGCATGGATTTACTTCAAATTTTGCATGAATATTACTAAGAGGTCGGGTCAACATATAGGCTACATATTATCACGCTGTCACTTACGGGGGAGGAGCTGTGAATCTTTATTTTTCTTACGCATTCTGTGACAGCGTGTAACATAAGGACGCAAATTTAAATGTTGTTTTTGAGTAAGTCATGCTATTATCTAGCTTTACACTATAAAAACTACGCCATTAATGTAACTTGGGCAGAGAAACATAGTTTAATGAATGTTAGTAGTATAAACCAATTTTTAAACCAGCGCCATCTATGAGATTTCATCAAAATCAAATCAAGTAATATGTTAACAGTTTTTGAAATCTATACATATAATAAAATCGTAGGAAAGTCAAAACTGTACATTGAATATTTTTTTAAAAGAATACTTGGGGCGTGATCTACAATCGATACCGAAGTCAAAAATATAGTTTTTAGAATTTTTGTCTGTTTGTCTGTATGTATGTCCGGGATAAACTCAAAAAGTACTGCATGGATTTACTTCAAATTTTGCATGAATATTACTAAGAGGTCGGGTCAAGATATAGGCTACATATTATCACGCTATCACCTACGGGGGAGGAGCTGTGAATCTTTATTTTTTTTACGCATTCTGTGACAGCGTGTAATATAAGGACGCATATTTAAATGTTGTTTTTGAGTAAGTCATGCTATTATCTAGCTTTACACTATAAAAACTACGCCATTAAAGTAACTTGGGCAGAGATACATATTTTAGTGAATGTTAGTAGTATAAACACAATTTTAAAGCAGCGCCATCTATGAAATTTCATCAAAATTAAATCAAATTTATGTTAACCGTTTTTGGAAATTAATCATTTAATTTGATCATGTTGGCGAGGTTAGTAGTTCTTCTTAAAATTCATAGATGGTAATGTGCATTTTCTTCATATTATAGTTCGTTTTGACAAATTCAAGTTCCAACAAAACCCACAAAATCTTGAGCAGAGTTGAGGAAGACAATTTAAAAAAAATGCGGTGTTAGGTATTACATGGTGGCATTTCCCAGATTCTGTGAAGTCGACCAGTTTGCGAAATCCCTTACGTATGACGAGGTGCCTTCACACACGTACGACAAGCAAAGGGGTGTATTCAACCGACATCGACGAGGAGGTGCTGTGGACCCCTCTTTGAGGCGTGGCTGGAAAGACCTCACGGCGTCCTTACCTTCCTCATGACGCAGGTACTCACCGGACATGGTTCGTTCGGGAGATTCCTGCACTCGATTCATGCGGAAGTGACGCCCGGGTGTCGCCACTGTGCGGAACACCCGGAGGACAAGGTGGAGCACACAGTCGAGGTGTGCCCTGCTTGGGCGGAGCATCGCCGTGCCCTCGTGGGGGCGATCGGCGGCGGAGACCTCTCGCGCCGGGCCGTCGCCGGGATCTTCTGATCCCGATTTCTGGCCAACGTAGACGCGGGCTTGCGGACAGTGAGCAATGGGTAGCTCGCTGTCCGGCCGTCCGGTAACTGTCCGGACCAAGCCCAAGTCGTCGACGGCGCGCACTGCTCCCGCGCGCCTCTAGGAGTTGTCAGCAACAGCAGGGACCCAGCCGGGTCGAAGCCTACTGGGGCCAGGGTTATCTGAAAGGGCGCTCGAGCCCCGGTATGAAGGCTAGAAGGAACGGGGTGGGTCTTTTCAGTAAGAGTCTGACACTATCTCCCGCTCCGCCCAAGGGGGATGTCAATGCATGATTTTTCCCACCATAAAAAAAAAAGGTGCTGTGGAAGGTTTTCCGGGAATTTTCAAGGACACCGCATTGGGTAGGGTTTATACCGTGCACCCGAATAGTGGCGAATGCTATTTTCTGCGATTGTTACATCACACTGTCCCAGGCTCAACGTCTTTCGCTTTTCTGAGAACATTTGATGGCGTGGAGTATCCCACTTACCGCGCAGCCTTTTGCCTAATTGGGATGACACCCTCGTGGAGGCAAGCGTCAGTGACAGTCCCAGCCACATGCGTCATCTACTTGCATCTTTGTGTTTTGTGGAGTCGCGAACCCGGTAGCTTTGTGAGAGAAGTAACGCCATCTTCTGTCTGAAGATTTTCTACGAGCTTTGAGGCGTGCTACTAGAGACGAAGTCGAAGTAACTGATGAACGCGTGCTGAACACCTGTCTCAGTTCACTTCAAGATGTGGTCATTACTATCGGCGCCAATCCACTGATCGAATATGGGTTACCAGCTCTCCAATCATCATCACATCAAGACCGTGGAAATCGGGAGTATAACGCTGAAACAAATTACGATCCGGGCGAAATAACCACCATACGAAATTACCATATCGCTTTGTTCTCTTGAGAGCAAAAACAAATTTATGACACCTTCCTTGAAAGCGTTGGGCAAAACCAGGGTAAAATGTTTTTCTTGGATGCTCCTGGTGGAACAGGAAAAACATTTGTTACCACTGGCATACTTGCAGAGGTCAGGAGTCAAGGCAAAATTGCTATTGCTGTAGCGTTGTCAGGAATCGCTGCCACACTGCTTCCGGAAGGCAAGACAGCACATGCCATGTTAAAAATTGCCATCGATTTAGAGAGCGCCGAAACGCCTGTTTGTGGTGTGTCACGTAGCAGCGATAAGGGACACGTGCTCAAGGATTGCTCTCTGATGATGAGTGTACGATGGCCAATAGGAAGGCAATTGAGGTCGTGGACAGAACCCTGCAGGACATCCGCAGGAACTAACATTTGATGGATGGTGTCACAGTTCTGTTCAGTGGCGATTTCCGGCAAACACTTCCCGAGGTGACGCGGGGATCGAGGGCTGACGAGATGAATGCTTCGTCGAAACGATCTTCGTTGTGGTCACGAGTTCGTACACTGCGCTTGACATATGAGAGCTCGGCTCGGCGGCAATGCACTTGCTCAAGAATTCTCCGATGTCCTTCTAAGTCTTGACGAAGGCACTCTACCAGAAAAGAGAGGTGGACAGGTGGTGCTTCAAGAGTCTCTCGGTAGAGTGGTATCCAGCTTAGAAAAACTCATTCACTGTGTGTACGGGGACATCAGTTGTATACTACACCAGCAGAATTCTTGGGTGTGTGAGCGGGCCATTTTGGTGCCCAAAAATGATCAGGCTGCAGCAATTAACGAATGCATTCTCTCGGAAATTGAGAAGAATGAAGTGGTCTACACCTCGATAAACACTGTTGTCGAGCAAGATGATGCCACACGTTATTCCGTGGAATTTCTGAACTCCCTGTCAGCAAGAGGACTTCCGGCGCATACCATCAAGCTGAAGGTCGGTGTCCCGATTATGCTTCGAAGTTGTGACGGGACCCGCCTCAAAGTCATCTCGCTCCACACAGACACACCATTGAGGCGGAAATTCTTACGGGTTGTGGCGTCAGCGAGGCAGTATTTATACCACGCATTCCCCTCATACCCCATAACTTCCTGTTCCAGTTCAAGCGCGTACAGTTCGCCGTGTGTGTTTGCTTCGCGATGACCATCAATAAGTCGCAGGGGCAGACACTGAGGGCAGCGGTTGTCAACCTCAGGACGAGTTGCTTCTCACACGGGCAACTGTACGTCGCTTGCTCCCACGCCACCAGTCCTGACTCTCTTTACATTTTGGCTCCTGGCAGTATCCGTACCAACGTAGTTTATAGGGAAGTCTTGTAAGGTATGATACCTTTATACGTATTTTTACTCTTTTGTGTCCTGGAATGTATTCCTGCATTATTTTCTCTATTTCCTTCAGTCACATCTTATGACTGAACTCAGCAGGATTCCCATATAACTCTCTTCACTAGCTTCGTTTGCGAAAAAAATTTATATTATAATGCTATTTTAAAAGTTGTTTATTTATAATGCTATAGCGACACTGGCACCTTAGGTATTTTTAGTGCTGTAGAGGCTTCACGCAGACGACGTCGCGGGCAGCAGCTAGTAAATGTATATATTTATAATACTATAGCCCAGCCCTATTTCAGAACATGGTCTTTCGGTGTGCCAAATCATCATCCCAATCCGTTCAGCCATTTGAATTAAACGAGAAGGAGTTACATGGTATTCGTACTTAAGTATGGATTTAAAATAGATAGATTTACAGATTCAAGAAAGTGTTTTTCTTTTCTTACAAGTCATTTTACAACATTCATTAGGTTTATTTATGTGTAGGTTAAAAAAAATCATAAATATGTTTTAGTGTCTACTTTTGCGTGGGATTTCATGAAATAACTCCTCCCGCTCTGGGTGGTGAGAGACGGATCGTCAGACTGTTACTGACTAATCTCCATCTATGTTCTTTTAGATGCTGGCTAGAGCACTTTGATAATAAAAGTTAGATGAGGTCAATTATTAATCTAAGCCTAGAATGACAATGCATCAACTTAAAAATTCAAATACATGCTGATCCGGGCCTTGGTCGAGGCCATGGTCCGGAGCGAGGAGGAGTGGCAGGCGGTCGCCGAAGCAGCAATGCTCGCTAAGGAGGAGGCCGACCGCATCAGGCAACGGCGCTCTCGCCACCGCCGCCGGGATTCCGATCCCGATTTCCAGCCACCGTAGGCGCGGGCTTGCGGACAGTGAGCAATGGGTAGCTCGCTGTCCGGCCGTCCGGTAACAGTCCGGACCAAGCCCAAGTCGTCGACGGCGCGCGCTGTTCCCGCGCGCCTCAAGGAGCTGTCAGCAACAGCAGGGGCCCAGCCGGGTCGAAGCCTACTGGGGCCAGGGTTATCCGAAAGGGCGCTCAAGCCCCGGTATGAAGGCTTGAAGGAACGGGATGGGTTTTTTAGTCAGTAAGAGTCTGACACTATCTCCCGCTCCGCCCAAGAGCGGGGGTTGTCATAAGATGATTTTTCTCATCAAAAAAAAAAAAAATACATGCAGATTATCCTTTCAGCAAACACCAAAAAATCAGCCACATCTGCAGCCACAAAAAAATTGGAGACCCCAAAAAGATACAGAATTTAATAAAAGATAAAGACAATAAAATATTGTGGAGTAGAAAAAACAAATATCAGAAGCACAATATCAGAGAGATATCGTTTAGAATAATCGAATTTGGCAAAAAACTTTTGAGGTCTGCGGGCTCGAAAAAATATGTAAATATGGAACCCGATAACAGACAATGTCCTACCCCGAAATCAAAGGATCGCTTTACCGACATAAAGAAGTTAGTATATGTTAGAATTTATTAAGATATGGAGATGGCTGTGTTCTCCTTTTGTTTTGGACAAATGCCCTGACATGGATGAAGGAGTTTTATTGTAAAACTTTTGGAAAAATTCAAATGTGTTTGCTTCATAGTGTGATAGAGATGTGCAGTTGCCGGCAATATTGCCATGAAGTGCGAATATTGGTGGCAATATTGCCCGAAGTTTGAATATTGGTGGCAATATTGCCCGAAGTATGAATATTGGTTGCAATATTGCCCGAAGTATGAATATTGGTGGCAATATTGCCCGAAGTATGAATATTGGTGGCAATATTGCTCGAAGTATGAATATTGGTGGCAATATTGCCCGAAGTATAAATATTGGTGGCAATATTGCTCGAAGTATGAATATTGGTGGATATATTGCCAGCAATATTCCCATATTGCCGGTAACAGAACATCTCTAGTGTGACCTACTAGAAAATCTTTTGTCATCTTGATAACATAACGCTCCTGTCGTCCTTTGTCTAGATTATCTAGATATCTAGAAAAAATAAATTGAATTCTCTGAAAGAAAATATTATCAGAAAGACTGATCGTGTTATTTTTTTTATTGATTTATCTGTGTTCAACATTTATTTAAGAATAATTCTGAACAATAATATTTTTACAAACTATTCTGCAGTAAAGTTCAGCCGATTAGTGTTCGATGTTATCAGTGATATGCTTTTGATTCTTTCGAAAAGTGAGTTTGTTTTTTTTTTTCGGTGGGTAAAAAACTGAAAGTGTTATAGCGACATCTATGGCACCACAACATATACAACAGCTCGATATTAGCTCTCGGGCAGTTACCCTGAACAGACAAAACTTCACACTTTACACTCTGTTCCGTACACCTCTAAAGGGTTTTTACCCCTTCTTAATCCCCGAGAGGGATCCCCGATACGAGAGTTGTATGTAAAATCCAAACAATTATTTAAATGTATGCCAAATTGAATCCCTTGACTGAGTCTTGGTCAATTATCTTCAAGGTTAGAATGAATAGGCTCTTGATTAATTAGTGCACTTCATCATCAAGATGACTGGCCTGTTGGTCTAGTGGTTAGTGGCCCTGACTGCTATGCCGGAGGTAGTGGGATCGATTCCCACCCGGGACAAATGTTTGAGTGATGAGCATGATCATTTGTTCTGTGTCTGAGTGTAATTTATCTTTAATATGTATGTATTTAGAAATATAAAAGTATGTTTTTCAGCTGTCTAGTGCTCATAACACAAGCTCTGATTAGCTTGGAAGACGGCGTTCTGTAATAGTTGAGGAATCAACGATTGCATCGTTTAAACTACGGTCATTGAGCATATCTATACATCCCACAAGAGATACTATTACACCTGCCTTATAAGTAATGCAAATATCCATCTCAAGTTCCATTTTACAACACTTGAATATAAGACGATATGCCTTGAAATGTTCTCAACAAAATGTACAGCATCATTGCTACATTATCCAGACAAATAGGCTTTCGCTACTAGATACCAGATAGTGCGGCGGAGGACAGTAAATCAACTGGTACTCGACACTGGAGATAACTCTCGTGTTGGCACGGGTTATACGAGATGCCTCTGTCTTAGAGCTTCCTTAGACATGAGCATCGCGACAATACGACAACGATGAGACAAATGTTTCTTTGAAAAATGCAAATTGTACGAAACCACGGATCCAGTACATGTTTCTGGACCCCCAATGGTGGAATTTTTCATCGGCTTGTTTGTGCGTCGATGTCAGAGATACTCTGTATATTTATTTCTAGAACCAAACATTCGAAGCCACATTCACCAACCCGCACTGGGCCGCGTGGTGTATTACGGTCCCCGATTCCCTCTCCAAGAGAGGAGGCCTGAGTCCCAGCAGTGGGAACATTAAAAAGGCTGATGATATATATTTTGTATAGAAAAAGATGGTCGTATCGTTGATGCATTGTTTTCGTCTTTCTGCGAAATCCATGTTGACTTCGGCTGAAAATGGATTTTCGCAACCCTCACCAGGTCATCGGTCCACTTAGTGGAAGACCTTCCAACGCTGCCTCTTTTGGTACGAGGTCACCATTCTAGAACCTTTCATCCCCATCGGCTATCCAAAGGCCGTATATCATTTATCATTCATGGGGTCATACAGGGGTGTATCATTTATTTTTTAAGATTTCGTTGTCTAACACTTCCTTTTTTTTATAATTGGTAGGCTTTCGTTTGACCACTATCTCACCTGATGGTAAGCGATGATGTGGCCGACGATGGAACACGATTGCCTCAGCAATCTATTCACTCTTGACTTAAAGACCCCTAGGTTATAGCTATTAGGAAACACAGACTCCGGCAGGGAATTCCACTCCTTAGCTGTATACATAATGAATGTGTTCCCAAAACGCTTTGTACGTACGGGTGGGATGTCCATCTTGTACCATGTACCATTCGTTTACTTAGGTACAGTATATAGGAACTCAATAATCTATATTTAAGGAACACCCCCATAACCTCCCTGTTACCCCTGAGTATGCGGCCGGGTCCAACATTCTCCGTTATCAGTGTTCCGGTTAAAGCAAACATGTATAAAGTCCAAGTTAAATTATAGTTAGCAATTGTTTAGGACGCCATACACTCAAGGTCGTGACCTTATCTAGGCCGTTCAATATACAAGTTATTATAATATAGATAGATGCTTAGTTATGTTTATACAGGGTGTTTCTGACATCGACGCACGACGCAGGAACGAATACCATTGATCCAGCACATGATTCTGAACACCCTAATGGTGGAATTTTTCGTCGGTTTTTCTTAATTTTTGAAAAAACAGAGACACCCCGTATATAGGGAAGTTTTGCAACGGATCTTGACCGCTCGGCGTCACAGTGGGGATCGCTTTGCGCATTACATACATTGGCGAGCCAATCGTCTTCGTTGTTAGATACATGCAGCAACGCAGGGAACTAATCAGGAGTGACGTCCATGACACGATGGCGCGGCAAGCCAATCACTGACACTCCCCGCCCCCGCGTCTCACTTCGCACCACTAAAGAGACCGAATATTTGACTTCTGCGATACTTGAAGCCAGCGCTCAAGATTCGTGCCGGTAATTGTACAACGATGACAGTTTTGGGGAAACTCTTAATCATTCCTATAAAACTTTCATATGCATGAAGTTTTTTTTCTATTGAAAAAGCATGGGCGGTTTGGACCCAGAGCTGTAAGGACTTATGACCTTGTGACAGAAAAAATGAAAGAGTTTAAAAAGGAAATACTTTCCGATTTGTACTACAACGAGTGTCGCTTGTCTCCTACCCTTTAACTCCACTAAAGGCAATAAACCAATACGAACGCGCATTACGCTTACGCAACTAACAGACCACGCACACTGATCGCAAGTTTGCTATTGGTTATGTCAATTATGAGAATATAATCATATTTTGAGGCTTTTTTCTGTGCTTGTGACATACACCTCTATTTTTTTTATTAGTACAAAAAAATAGGGCTCTAATACTAATACTTGTTTCTGATCATATTTTTGTAGTCAAAAATAAAAGAAAAAGAAATCCCGAAATTGTCCACGACAATTCGTCATAATTGGTAAATATATAAAAATCAATGCCAATTTTCGTTGTAATTTTATAACTCAAGAACGGGCTCACCTATCCAAACCAAATGTTTAGGCTTTGTTCGAACTATTTAGTAGATGGTTTATGTGAAGTTTGGTAGGGTAGAGTAGGGTAGAGTAGGGTAGAGTAGGGTAGAGTAGTGTAGAGTAGGGTAGAGTAGGGTAGAGTAGTATAGAGAAGGGTAGAGTAGGGTAGAGTAGGGTAGAGTAGGGTAGAGTAGGGTAGAGTAGGGTAGAGTAGGGTAGAGTAGTGTAGAGTAGGGTAGAGTAGGGTAGAGTAGTATAGAGAAGGGTAGAGTAGGGTAGAGTAGGGTAGAGTAGGGTAGAGTAAGGTAGAATAGGGTAGAGTAGGGTATAGTAGGTTGGAGTAGGGAAGGGCGGGAGTGAAGCCACGCGGGCAAAAGCTAGTTCATTCATAAATCAATAGCCTGTACAATATTTCCATAAACTGAATGACATTTCCTGTTTTAACCAGCTTAGGTAGGTACAGAACCCTGAAATGAAAATAAAAATAAAAACAGAAAGTAAATTATTATATTATTATTATATACTATTACTCAATCACGAAGCTAAATATCCGAACTGCATCCAGCCTATAAAATATATTTTCCGATTCATAGTATTGAAGCCTCGCGCTCATTTCAATTACATCAGCTCTGGCTTCCATGAGCTGAAATCGATGGCTGTAATCAGACAAAAAGACCGTTAAATCCCTAGATTGTACTGTCCGGGATATGAAGTCTAGGTCTTCCATGAAGCTACTGCCGTTTCATTACTATTTATGGAGCAGGTATTTTGTTCTTGGTGATTTGGATATACCTAAGTGGCCCGGGGTGCACACAGGCCACAAAAAAAAAGCTAGAAGCGACCACAAAAATAAAGCTAAAAATGGCTAGGTACGAAAAAATGCTAGAAGCGGCCACAAAAAAAAAGCTGAAATGCACAACAGCTTGTGGCCGGTAAAGCTAGAAACGGCTTCTAGCTTTTTTTTGTGACGGCATTGCCGCACACGAGCTACAAAAAAGGCCGCCACAAAAAAAAAGCTAGAAGCGGTTTTTTTTTTGTGGCCCGTGTGCGCGGACACTTAGCTGTTTTTTCTTAGATGGGAAATCATCCAATGACTTCGCCAGCTCTAGGGTGGAGCTGAAGGACGTGTCTGTCTTTTATGGACTAAAACCACACTTGTTTTTAGTTGCCTTTTGTTTTCTAAGACCGCAGGTTTCGTTTTCAGAAACCCGCGACCCTAGAAGGTCGACCCTGTTTTCGGTTTCACTGACATATCTTTAAAGCGCACGTGGAACTTAACGCGACGTCGACGATTTGAGCCCGGTCCGAATGGTTACAAGACGGCCGGACAGCGAGCTACTCATTGCTGGTTTTGCGCAAGCCCGCTGGATAAAAGTTGATGGAAATCAAAATTCACTCTCTATATGTTCCTCCTGGTCCTAATATTTTTTCTTTTTTATGCAACTGCCATGTTCACTCTTCACCACCCTTGGTTGACTGATATAGAATACCTAAGAATAGAATAAACTTTATTTTACACCAAAAGTAACACAACTTATAAATAAACTTAAATGTAGGTATGGGTACAATGGCGGTATTAAGTCTGTCTCTGTAACTCTGTGTTGCATAGACTTTTAATAAATAAACAAGCGGATGAAAGGGGGGGTTCAAAGTTTGTATAGAAAAATCAACTTTTAAGCTAGGAAAACCACTACTAGAAACTAATGTCACTATAAAGCTTCAAAGAAAATTTTATTTAAAACAAAAGCAACTTAAACACATCCATTTACCAAGTTGTTTCTCTATAAAACAAGTAACTGTGACAATGTAGAATAGAATTTCACCCGGCGGTCCCGTAAATAAGACATTCGTTGTGAAGGTGTGAAGAAAAATAGACGTGCGCCCCCCCGGGGTGCCATTAATGAATTGGACTGCACGTTAGGTCCGCCCTATAAATATTGTCTTGGCGAAAACATCGTTAGTGTCCAAGTACATCAAATAAATGACTTTTTTACAACTTTAAGCACTTTTTTTTAGAAGATTGGCGTGTATTGCTGTCGAGAGGGATCAAGGACATCATTATGGATTTCGGAGCTGGTTGATATGTGTTCTCTTTGATCATGTACCTCGCAGGGGTGAGCATAGATGAAGGATCTATACTCGGTTCAAAATAACATGAGACATTTATGAAAACCTTTTATTACTGTCCGTTCAACCGATTTTGACTTTTATTACGTTGGTGGCATGACAAATGGCGGCTGCAGTAAATAGTTGGTATTGTAACAACTTTTTGCTTTTAATACCATCCTTATTACTTACGAAATTGAATTTAAAATCGGTTGAACGGATAGTAAAAAAGATTTCTTTAAATGTCTAATCTTAACGCGAATAGGGTATAGGGAATTAGGGAAGTGGTTTCCAACTTTTTTGACTGAGAACCAGTTTGGAGTTTTTGTTGCTTGCTATATTAATCTGTAAAAAAAACTTATAGTATTATTCAAAACTATGTATTCAACAAGTCATTTAGGCCCTAGGACGTACCAAAGAAATATACATACATATAGACTCATAAAATCTTGTGGACGTTGAACAATGGGTAGCTCGCCGACCGACCGTCCGGTAATTAACCGGACCGAGCCCAGTCGTCAACGGCGCGTAGTGATCCACGCGCTCCTCAAAGAGATGTCAGCATTTCAGCAAACCGTAGCAGGGCCGATGCCCGCTAGCTAGACCGCAGGGAATTTCTGAAGGGGACACCCTTAGTCCTAGAACGCAAAGGGCAACTGAAGGACACAGATGTGGTGTTCGTCAGTAAAAGTCTGACACGCCCTCACGCTCCACCAAGAGAGAAGTCACTGGGTGATTTTCCACCCTTCAAAAAACGGCTAGGGCCGTCTCTGTGCGTATCTCCAAATAATAGTTTCCAAACTACATTTTACTTGCAAATTGACAGATCAGATGACAAATATATCCTTAAAAGAAAATACACAAAGAAACCAAGCAAGTTATTCGTAGTTTTGAACCCACTTACATTTAACACCTCAATTCCCGGGAGACGTCTAACAATTTCTTCGATTTGGTCAAATAAAAAGTTTAGGCAGAACCGCAACAACTCAGTTGGTTTAGTGGTTAAGTTTCTGTTACGGTTTTTCCGCATCCCTAGAGCGGGGCTAGGTATGTGTGTCTATTGAAAGCGATGCGATAGATACAATCTGTATGTATAAGCAAGGGGTCTTTAAGTCAAAAGTTAATAGGCTACTTCTAGGCAAGCGTGCTCCATCGTCAGCCACATCATCGCTTACCATCAGATGAGATAGTGGTCAAACGCGAGTCTATCTATACTTAATTTTATGTATAATATAAAAAGGTAAAATTTGTTTTTTTAATTTTTTTTGTTTGTTGGAGGTAATCTCTGGAAGCACTAGTCCGATTGGTAAAAATTTTACCGATAGAAAGCTGCTTTATTCCTCAGTGACATAAGTAGGTATATTTTAAGTACGCAGGCGAAGCCGCGGGCAACAGCTAGTCAATAATAAAAAAAGCGAAATACCACTCACTGATTAATCACGAAATCTCAGAAACTATAACACCTTCAAACTTAAAATTTTGGCAGGTAGGTTATTTATAGAGTGTAGGCAATGTAGACATTCACTAAGGAGATGAAATGGGGGTCCAAAGTTTGTATGGAGAAACTGACTTTCACGCGGATGAAGCCGCTGGCAAAAGCTAGTCTGTTATATAAATTTTAGGCAATGCCCCATTTGGGGAGACCACAGATCAAATATTTGTCTATAGGGGAGACAAGTTCTTTGACAGCGGTTCCATAGCTAAGTCGGCAAAAACAGATCCCGTACAGGATCATTTTGTTGTCTGTCTGTCCGTCTGTCAAGACCCTTTTTCTCCGAGGTATTAAGCTGCCGATGACATGGTATAGGTTGCGGGAATCAGATGGATGCGGAACGCACAGGATCGTTCATTGTGGTGACACTTGGGGGAGGCCTATGTCCAACCGTGGACGTCTATTGGCTGAAATGATGATGATGAAGCAATATCAAATACTCAGGTCTGCTAATCCAAGCAGCAGTGAAAAAATTAAACTTAATAATTTCCATCAGGTGAGATAGCGGTCATATCGTATAGCTCACACTGGAGGCATGTGTTTGTGTCTCTAAGTGCCAGCTAACTTGCTTTTTTTACGACACGTGTAAGTAATGGTTTAGTTCGAAGATATTTTTATCGATCATAGGTTTATCACCTATAGGGGAGGAGGTCCGTCCCTGGATGGTTCTATCCATTTCCTGAGCTCGCATTACTGCTTCGCAGAAGAGGGCACTGGATCACATAGTATTATATATATATTATTAGTAGCGATATAGCGAGCAACAGATTGCTCGCCGTCCGCAAGCACGTTCCCTCAGAGGGTGAAATTTGGGAAATCCTGGCTAGTGTTTGCCTCCGTTGTGAAAAGAAGCCTTATGCAAAATTTCACGCTCCTAGCCAGTAGTTTTAGTTAATATGTCAGTCAGTTTCTAACTCAATAGTAGTTTTTATTTTATTATTTAGATTCTAGGACGGACCCAGTAGTTTCTGATCGCCATAAACTCAAAAACTACAGAATAGGTTCTCATGTGATTATCACTTTAGACAATTAAATCCGGAAAGACTCCTTGATCTACACACAAATTAAATATTAAAGCTAAGTACGGTGCTATGGTCTCAATAATTGAGGTACAAACTTTGATAGACATACCCCATAAATCTTCGGTCAATTTAACGTCACTGTTATGGGGTTTATGAGTGATTCATGAGGAACTTAGTGTACATAAGGCATTGTATATTTTAAAAGAGAAAAGTTGTAAATTCCAAAGATCTAGCTAGTTTAAAACATTTTAGTTACAATACTTGTCGATCCAGCCAACTATCTTCTTCCTCGGAATATAGTCTGTAGCCCCGAGAGACTACTCGATACTAAATCGAGTGAAAAATACATTTTCTCAGAGCATGAGGGTCATATAACCGGTTAACAAGTAACTCGATGCGATGCACAGCACTTCACAAGAGCTATCGTTGTATTAATAGGTTATTCGAGCACATTTCGAACGAGTTTTTAGCGTTCCGTGCCTGAAAAGGAGAAAACTGTCCGTCTGCCTGTCAAGACCCTTTATCTCGCAAACGCGTGGAGGTATCGAGTTGAAATTAAAACCATATATTCAAGCTTGCGGTCCCTTCAGGCTGCAATAAAATCAAACTTCAAGTTAACGAATAAAAAATATACAGCCGTTTATGTTGCAAAAAAACTTATATTTTGATACTCTCAAAGATTGAAATTTATAGAATACTTCCGATTGACCCAGAATCCTGAAATTTGGCACAAAGCCAGGTCTTATAGCACAGGTATAGGACAAAATCTGAAAAAAGTAAATTTTTTGTTACCTACGTCACAAAAAAGAATTGCGATTCGGAAAAATCTTCGAGATTCCATTTAATTGTCGTTTGCACGGAACCCTCAGTGCACGAGTCCGACTCGCACTTCCCCAGTTTTTTCCTTACACAATACATCTATACATTTTTATGTACAACTAGCTGACCCAGCAGACTTCGTACTGCCTCAATAAATAAATAAAAGACCTCTTTCTTCTTTTTTTTTCTCGCCTTTTAAACCTTCCCTAGACCTCCACGAACATTTCAAAACTAAGATAAGATAAATCCGTTCAGCCGTTCTCGAGTTTTAGTGAGACTAACGAACACCAATTCATTTTTATATATATAGATTATATTTTTAGCCTCCAAAACAACAGTAACCTTGAATTCTAAATTCAAACAATTTCTTAATTGAAAGCCAAAAAGTACACAACTGCAACGGCAAACACACAAACGCTAATTCCCCTCTGAGTAGGTACAGCTCCACAAACGCGCCTGTCAAACGCAGATTAATTATAAAACTCAAATGAATGTTTGAAGAATGATTAAAAGCTGAATTAAAAACTCGCTCGTTTGAAAAAGTGGAGATGAAAGGAATGCTAATAAAGATTGAATGAGCGTTTTAAGATGGAGTAGTTGAGAGAGGAATGATTAATGCTTCCTTTGCAGGCCTATGGAATACGGCTTGATTCAAACGGAATCGGTATTTAGCTAGTGCATTAAAAAGTAAAGTATCTAGAGAGGTTTGCTACCACTTTTCCTTACTTAAATGAAATCTAATAAAGAAGAAAATGACTGATTGACATTTCAGCGCACAACTGAAAATGCTGGGACTAGGAGCCTGAAATTTTGGACAAGGTTTCCTTTTATGAACGTAGGCGATTGCTAAGAGAGGACTTTCTAAATATGAAATTAGGTTGTCCAAAATTTGTATGGAGAAGCTAATTATCTACACTAGTAGTATTATAAAAAGGAAAGATTTGTATTTTTGTTTGTGATAAATAAGCTCAAAAACTACTGGATGGATTTTTTAAATTCTTTGTCCTATCTGGCAAAACATTGAATTTTCTTTTTTAATAATAATAATAATATTGTTTATAGGTTCGGGCTTGATCGCTATCTCACCTACCTACCTGGTTTTAATTACCATTAAATCATCATCATCAGGCTTTTTAATGTCCCCACTGCTGGGACTCAGGCCTCCTCTCTAAGAGAGGGAATGGGCCGTAATCCATCACGTGGGCCCAGTGCGGGTCGGTGAATGTAACATGTCTTCGAATTTTTGGTTCTAAGACAATTAATTATAACATAGATATTTGTGTATGTTATAATTAATTGTAAGTAGAATTGAATAGAATAGAATAGAAACAAAACAACGTAACAAACGTTTAAGTAACTAAAAATCGGATTTAAGTATTTATCACAACCGTCAGCTCAAAGACGCTAGTTTCGGAGGAAACCAATATTTGGACCCTTTTTGGGTCCAGCCGAAATTTCAACCGAAATTCAACAAAACTCCATGAGAAAAATATCAACATTTATCATGCATCGAATCGAACACAATATGGCGGCAAGGATACCTATATCCATTTTAACGTTCCAAGTTATTTCAATTTTAACAGCCGCCGATAACGATATGCATAAGTTTATGGCAACATTACGCCTGGGATGATCGATGTGTGGAGTATCGATACTGGGAATCGAGTATCAATGTGTCACTCCTCTTACGTTTGACGATTTTCCACGTTTGATCAAGTTTTAATAAGGCCCCAACATTTTTTTTCTGTGAAGTTTTTTTTTTTTATAATATACTAGCTTTTGCCCGCGGCTTCACTCGCGTATATAAAATACTAGCTTTTGCTTGCGCGGCTTCGCTCCCGCTCTTCTCTACTCCACCCTACTATACCCTACTATACCCTACTATACCCTACTCTACCCTACCAAATTTCACATAAACCATCTACTAAATAGTCCGAACAAAGCCATTTGGTTTAGATAGGTGAGCCCGTTCTTGAGTTATCAAATTACAACGAAAAGTGGCATTGATTTTTATATATTAGAAGATATCCTATGTCACTCAGAAAAAAATCAGCTTTCTATCAGTGAAAAAATTTTAGCAATCGGACCCGTACTTTCAGAGATTACCTCCTACAAACAAAAATAAACTTTACCTCTTTATAATATTAGTGTAGATTGCGGGATTTTTTCGAATGAAGTTCTATCATTCAGCTAGGCTAGCCATAGTCCGGAGCGAGGAGGAGTGGCAGGCGGTTACCGACTCCTGCAAAGCAGTAATGCTCGCACAGGAAGAGGCCGAACGCATCAGGCAACGGCGTTATCGCCGCCGCCGCCGGGTTTCTGATCCCGATTTCCGGTCACCGTTGGCACACAGTGACACAGACAGTGAGCAATGGGTAGCTCGCTGTCCGGCCGTCCGATAACTGTCCGGACCAAGCCCATGTCGTCGACAGCGCGCACTGTTCCCGCGCGCCTCAAGGAGTTGTCAGCAACAGCAGGGACCCAGCTGGGTCGAAGCCTACTGGGGCTAGGGTTATCCGAAAGGGCGTTCGAGCCCCGGCATGAAGGCTAGAAGGAACGGGGTGGGTCTTTTAGCCAGTAAGAGTCTGACACTATCTCCCGCTCCGCCCAAGAGCGGGGGATGTCATTGCATGATTTTTCCCACCATAAAAAAAAAAGCTAGGCTAGCCAAAAAAAGTTGTAGTCCTTGTTGTGTGATGTTGTTGTAGTGGCGTGTGTATGATGTTGTTGTTGTAATAATTTATAATATTCCATTTCTCTCAATACGCCATCTAATCTCAAGTCAAAGTCAAAATCAAAGCATTCACTTCCAATAGACCATTTGCAGGCACTTTTGAATAGTCAAATGTCGGTCTGTCCAAGAAAAGTGAAGCTAAATTGCACGTTCCAAAGCGTAGATGTCTATGGAGAAGAACGTGCAAGAAACCCCATGGATACTCGTTTAAATCATATTATGTGTTACATATAATGCTTGGTTACATATTACTTGTTGCTTCTATTTTGTGAGCACAATGTAGATAATAAAATAAAAATTTAAAATAATTAAAAGATAGAAACTGAATTAAGCCACTGGCAGCTAAGAGATAACCAGTGTCATCTGACGGCATCCGTTCACGAGCATGACGCGTGCATCAGAAGGGAACTGAATGACCCAATAACACGTGTCACCAACAGCGAGACATTTGAGCAAGCTAAGCAGAGCTTGTGTCATGCGTACTAAACAACTGGTAAACACACTTATAAGTTATAATAAGTATTTCTAAACACATACATACTATAGATAAATTACACCCAGATACAGAACCAATAATTATGCTCATCACACAAATATTTGCCCTGGGTGGGAATCGAACCCACGACCTCAGGCATAGCAGTCAGTATCACTAACCACTAGACCAACGGGTCCTTCAAAGTCAAAGTTTAACTATTACTCTCGCTGCAACCAGAGCGGGAGAAAATATTATCCCACTCTGGGTGCGTAAGTAAAAAGTTGTAAGTCGGTAAGTACAGTAAAAAAAAATTACAGCAAATCAACACTATAGGTACTATGTGAAATTGTTTACATTAGTGACATTTTACTGAATGGAGAATGTTGGCCGTAACATTATCGCGGAATATACCGATGAGGTTCTTAATTACCTGCCTACTGTATCAGCAATCACTACATAACCAGTAGTAATCAGTAAGTAACTCGATCTATACTTAACCAATTATTATTGTAATACTAGCTTTTCCTAATGAACTCTCGTAGAATTGCAATTAATTGTAATTCTAAAACTCTGTTAGCGTCTTCGCCTGTGTTAAATAGAAACATTTCTTAAATGGTTTAATGTGTTGCTCAATCCTATTGAAAACCCGCTTTTGCCCCTGTCTCCTTTAGGCAATTTTCTAGTTTTTCGCACTAGTGTAAAAAAGTGCGCGAGTTCGTCCCCATCATTTGTTTATCGTATCAAGCTGGGCGCTAAGCGGACCCCACGTCAATCTCTGTTTATTTATATCATCATAAATGTATTGAAAAACGTCGTTTGATACATGTGGAAAGTCACCGCAGCACTCGACATAACACCGATTTCCGCTTCGGTCGTAAATTCAAACTTTCTCCATTTGTATCAAAATGTAGGTACATTTATTTCACATGAGCTATGTCTACATGAACACATAAAAAACGCCAGAAGCTAGTGTATGGTTCCAATTGGTCGATTCCTTTAAAGAAGTTTTTCTTTTCTTTTGCACGGTTTATGCATTTTAGGCGTCAATGCTCAACTTTGGAGTTTCAAGATTTTGGACAAGTGCACCATAGCTGATGATCTTCTTGGCTCGTTTCTCAACAAATCAAGCTAATATTTGGCAATTCCAACCCCAAGATGAATGCAATATGTAACTACTCCTTACGCGTTCGAACTTGCGCTTAATAAAGGTTGAGCAGCTGTTCCGGTGTGAAGTACCGTCACACCTTTGCTAAGATTCCCAATTTCTTGGTGGCCAATTGCGCTTTTGTCTCGTTGTATGGAGCCGGAGTTTTATTTTTTTTACCAAATTATTTTTTTTATTTATTTTATGTAGAACTAATGACACTTCAGATCTAGTGCACACTGCAAACAAATAATACCTAGATCCTAGATACACTAAAACCTTTAAGTTCAAATGACAACCAATACCTGTAGATTATTTCGATTGCATATTAAAATGCGTGCGGGTGACAGGTTCTACAAAATAAATCATAAATCGTATCACATGCTTTTTAGGGTCCCGTAGTCAACTAGGAACCCTTATAGTTTCGCCATGTCTGTCTGTCCGTCTGTCTGTCCGTCTGTCTGTCCGTCCTCGCTTAATATCTGTGACCGCTAACACTAGAAAGCTGAAATGTGGTACCAATATGTATATCAATCACGCCGACAAAGTGGTAAAATAAAAATTTGAAAAAAATGTTTTATTAGGGTAGCCCCCCTATATGTAAAGTGGGAAGTGATTTTTTTTTAATTTCAACCCTAACGTGTGATATATTGTTGGATAGGTATTTAAAAATGAATAGGGGTTTACTAAAATCATTTTTTGATAATGTCAATAATTTCGGAAATAATCGCTCCAAAAGTAAAAAACAATGTGTGTCCCCTCTCTAACTTTTGAACCATAAGTTTAGAAAATATGAAAAAAATCTGAAAAGTAGAACTTTATAACGACTTTCTAGGAAAATTATTTTGAACTTGATGGAAAGAACAGTTTTTGTACAAAAAAGACAAAAAGGTTCTACAAAATATTTTCTGGATTAATTTTGTAGTATAATCGTATAAGCAAGCATTTTTTTAAACTCATAAGTGGGTACACTTATTGTGACGGACGGGAAACTACGGAACCCTACACTGAGCGTGGCCCGACACGCTCTTGGCGGTTTTTTCTAATATCGGTCGTGTTGTGGGTATCATAGATATATGATGTATATAAAACCTTCAACCTATATAATAAAGTCACTCGACTCTTTGGTCAGTCGCTAAACAAACTACGGTGTTTTATTACACAACATGGTGACAGCGGTGAAAATAAAATCCATAAAATACATATTATTGAAAGTGGTTGTAATTATTATACGTACAGGGTACATATAAGTATTGTTCAAATATGGAACACGCGCGACCACCGTCGGAACTAAGTTTAGAAGGCGGCTCCGTTAGCCGGGCTGACGCTTGGAAAAAGTGGAGATCTCAATTTGTGTTGTTTCTAAAAGCATCGGGGGTGCATAAGGAGGAGCATAGTGTTCAGGCCAGTTTACTGGTCAATTTAATTGGACCCGAGGGGTTCGATATATATGAGACTTTCACATTTGAGAAAGATAGTGACAAGGATGATGTCACTTTGTTGATGAAAAAATTTGATGAATATTTTGGTGTAAGACAGAATATAACTTTGGCTAGATACAACTTTTTTACGAGGAACCAAGACTGGCGAATCGATTGATCAATATGTAACAGCATTGAAACTAATGAGCAGAAACTGTTGTTTTAAATTAATAGAAGAGGAGCTGATTCGTGATCGTATTGTTTGCGGTACGAAAAGTTCAATCGTAAGAAATCGGCTGTTGAGAACTGAAGATTTGACTTTAGAAAAAGCTATAAAAATCTGTCAGGTTAGTGAGATATCTAATGACAGTAATCGCTTGTTGGAGACACGAGGTGCAACAAGCTCGTCAGAATCGGCTTCCGTGCAAGTTGATGCTGTTGGCGTGCGCGGCGGCGGCGGCCGCGGCGTCTGGCGAGGCCGGAGGCACCCGCAACGTCGGGGACGTGGCGCGATTGGTTCCAGTTCCAAAACGGCTCGGCAATCAGGTGCATCTGGATGTTGTCTCAGGTGTGGAGGCGATTGTTCTGAACCTGCATCGTGTCCGGCTATTGTTGTGCAGTGTTATGTTTGCGAAAATTACGGTCATTTTGCTAGGATGTGCAAGGTAAAGAAAAATGTTAAAAAAATGTACGATTTAGGTATTGCTGAAGAGAAAAACGACGAGGGAGACGACTGTGAGTCATTTTTTATATCTGGGTTATATAATGTATCGGAGATAAACACTTCATCAGAAGACTGGTTTGAAATACTCCGCGGGGAGTTTGGTTCTGAAAAATTTAAACTAGATACGGGTGCAGATATTAGTGTTTTATCTATTAAACGATTTTTATTACTCGGATACGACAGTAAAATTATAACAAAAGGTAAACATGTTAAATTGCAGTCTTATAGTGGCGATTTCATACCAATACGAGGTGTTTGTAATTTGAAATGGTGGTACAAAAATATTCCATATGAATTAAAATTTGCAATAGCAGATATGGAATGTCAAAGTGTGCTGGGACTGCAACCATGTTTAATTTTAGGATTAGTTAAAAGAGTGCATAATATTAATATCGCAGATTACCAGGACTTGTTTAGTGGATTAGGGTGTTTGCCAGGCGAATATCACATTGTAGTAGATAAATCGGTGATGCCGGTCATATGTGCGACTCGTAAAGTACCGTTAGGTTTACGCGATAAGTTACAAGATGAATTGAATAGGATGATTGAGTTGGGAGTTATTAGAAAAGTGACTCATCCAACTCCATGGGTTAATTCACTAGTGATTGCTGCTAAGAAAAATGGGCAGTTACGTATTTGTTTAGATCCGAGACCACTCAATAAGGCTATACAGCGTGCACATTTTCAATTACCAACAATAAATGAATTGGCTACTAAGCTTCACGGTGCTAAGTATTTTTCCGTTTTAGATGCCAACTCAGGATTTTGGACAGTAAAACTAGATAATGCGAGTGCAGACCTATGTACATTTAGTACTCCCTTTGGGAGATATCAGTATTTGCGATTACCGTTTGGTCTGAATTGTGCACCTGAAGTGTTTCATGCAAAAATAAAACAATTATTAGAAGGATTAGAAGGAGTAGATTCTTTTATAGATGATATTATTTGTTGGGGTAGAAGTAAAAATGAGCACGACATGCGATTGAAAGCTCTGTTGAATAGAGCTCGGGAAATCAAGTTAAAATTTAACAAAGATAAATGTCGAATAAGTGTGGAGGAGGTTACGTATTTAGGTCATATTTTTAACAAAGATGGAATGAAAATTGACTCGGAAAAAGTTAGGGCTATTCAAAAAATGCCCGAGCCAACGGATCGCAAAGGTTTAGAGAGATTTTTAGGGGTTGTTAACTTTCTATCAAAATTTATACCTAATTATTCAGAACATACATTTCCATTAACAAGATTATTAAAAAAAGATGTTTTATGGAATTGGGAAATTGGGCACGTGCAAGCATTCAACAAACTAAAGGAGTTAATATGTAATGCGCCGGTATTGTCATTGTATAACGTTCGCGGTCCGGTTCTGTTGTCTGTTGACGCGAGCAGTGTCGCGTTGGGGGCCGTGCTCATGCAGGACGGACGCCCGGTCGAGTATGCGTCTCGCACGCTCACCGAAACACAACAGAGGTATGCACAAATCGAAAAGGAAATGTTAGCTATAGTGTTTGCGTGTGAAAAGTTTCATCAATATATTTACGGTAAAAATAAGGTAATTGTTGAATCTGATCACAAACCATTAGAAAGTATTTTTAAAAAACCTTTAGATGCGATCCCAGCACGCTTACAACGTATGATGTTGAAAATTCAAGGCTATGACTTATGGGTTTCTTATAAGCCGGGAAAGTTTATGTATATACCAGATACATTGTCACGTGCACCTCTTCCGGATTTGTATAACGATGGCATTAGTGAGGATATTCTTTGTCAAATAAAAATGATTGTTAGTAACGTTCCTATGTCACAAAATAAGTTTACCTATGTGAAACGGGCAACAATGGGAGATAAAACTTTAAAGTTATTGCTACAATACATTAATCAGGGTTGGCCTGACAAGTTCCATGTATCGGATGATTTAAAATATTATTGGTCTATAAGAGATGAACTATATTCTGTGGATGGGGTGTTATTTAAAAATAAACGGGTAATAATACCCCAGTCCATTCAAAATGAGATGTTGAAACTAATTCATGAAGGTCATTTAGGTATTGATCGTTGTAAAAGACGTGCCCGTGAAGTGTTATTTTGGCCGGGTATAGCAAAAGACATCGAATGTTTTGTTAAAAAATGTAAAGTGTGTCAGGAGAATTCAAACAAACCGAGTAAAGAACCGATGGTACCTGTGTCTATACCAGAGTTACCATGGAATAAAATTGGGACGGATATATTTGAGTACGCGAAGAAAAGTTTTTTAATCATAGTTGATTATTATTCGGGTTTTGTAGAAGTAGCGCAATTAAGGGATACTTGCTCTAATTCGGTAATTAAAATAATAAAGGAAAATTTTGCGCGATATGGAATACCTGATACGGTCATTAGTGACAATGGTCCACAATATTCTAGCCGCTCTTTTAAAACTTTTGCGTTAGAATGGGGTTTCAAACATGTCACATCTTCTCCATATTATGCACAATCAAATGGAAAGAGTGAAAGAGCAGTGCAGACTATAAAGAGGATGTTAAAAAAGTCTTTACAGAGCAATACAGATTTTTATTTAAGTTTACTAAACTACAGAAACACTCCGCGAGAAAATTTGGATTCTCCTGCTCGACTAATGATGGGAAGGCGTTTAAATTGTAGATTGCCTGTTCATCCTGATCTATTAAAACGAAACAATTGTAATGAAGATATACAACATAAAATATTATTAAAGCAACAAATAAAAAGTAAAACATATTACGATCAACATTGTAAGTCGTTACCTGAATTAAATGTGGGCGATGACGTTATCATGCTTGAAAATAATAACGAACGAATCCATGGCAAAGTAGTAGCAAAGGCACCAGCACCGCGTTCATACTTAGTGAAAAATAAAAAGGGTATCTACCGCCGTAATCGCCGACATTTGATTAGGAATACGTCAGTGAGTAATCAAAGGGAAAAAATAATGAATGATAATGTTGTTGTATCGGATGATGATGACGACGATATCTACCTTTCAGGTAATGAGAACGATGAGGATTATGTGCCTAGGGGTGAAATAAATAAAAGTATGCAAGATTCTTATTCACCACCTGTTACACGTAGCAAGAAACAAAAAATATAACAAGTTTATTAGTGCTAGTTTTATTAGTTTATTTTTATGTAGGAAACAGTTTATTTGATGTTATAATAAGTTCGTTTATAAGGGGAAGATGTTGTGGGTATCATAGATATATGATGTATATAAAACCTTCAACCTATATGTATAATAAAGTCACTCGACTCTTTGGTCAGTCGCTAAACAAACTACGGTGTTTTATTACACAACAGGTCGATCTAAAAATTCGATCTAAAAACTATAGAGATGTAACCGTACCTACTTCAACCCACCCGACCTTAAACAATTCGATTTCAATAACGCATTGTAATCGATTCAAACCACGACCGAACAGTCAATTTGCATGAACGAAATCGATTGGGAATGTCTAAAGTCCTGTCCGATGGATGTTGGGGTGGAAATGGCGCGAAAAAGAAACTGCTACTTACGCTGCTAGTTTTAGTGCTGCTAGATATCAGGATTTGTAAGAAGATGGGAGCTTAGAAAATAGAACCTTTTATAACACTTATTTTACAAAATAAAAAAAAAACAGACTGTCGCATATGAAACTAAATAATTTTAATGTAGTGGCCTTTTTAGTAGAAAACTTGTGATTAAACAACAATTTAACTGGTGGGCTAATTATAGGTATTCTAGATATTTGTCTAGAATTTCGAAAATATTAAGGAGTGGAATGTGACGCTACCTACGTCATATTACAATGATTGACGTTCAGGCTATTAAAGACCTATAAAAAAATTGCATCGAAACGCAATTCCCAATTTATTTCGTCCCAAAGAAAACGCTACGTTACTACGTACATTTAGGGATATTTCAAAATTCGTTGCGTTAACCCTCAGCCGTCCGACGATCGGACGTTTAGACAGATCCCTGATTGGGTTCTCTGTATTTTCTGCTTTGTACAGACGGACAAAAGCGGCACGAAGAAAACTGGAACTGCCAGGTATCGGCGTGAAGCGTTTCAATGGAAATTGTGTTTCTATTCTCTCGAGAGTCGCGTACTAATTTCAATGGTTCGTGCCATGTTCGTGCTTACATCGGCCGTTCTATTTGATATACATTAGACAGGGCATTTTGTTTAGTATTCTTATTTCGTTCAGGGGTAAGCTGTCAGTGTATGTGGAATTGCGTTCCTTTGCGGAGTGCGGTTTGCGGAATATGCGAAAATCTACCTTCTCTATCTTGTTAAAGGGTCTTCTATCTATTTACCTGTGTGTTTTGCTTACGAATCAAATGATAATGTTATCAAATTAAACATGTAGTTACTATTAATGTCATTATTGCGACAGTCATTCCTGAATATAGCGTTGCCAGGCGTCCGGATAAAATCAGACACGATCAGGCTTTTAAGTTACGTGTCTGGCCAAATTAGGTGGAGTCCGGACGTCCGGCTTATGTTAGGCTTTTTAAATTTGACCATTTTGTTTAGAATTATCATTTGAGTCTGTTCTGCCTTAGCTTGTCTCGCTTACACAAGCAGAGTGGACATGCAATTAGTCTAGCAATTATATCACCTAATTTTATTGTTTTTTCATTATAACTTAAAAAGATTTTATGACTTTTATTGTTATTAAAAAGTCCTAATTACTTTTTTTTAAATGTCGGCCTTTTTGACGAAATGTCCGGCTAAATAAGATCGTCTGTCCGGCTTTTCGGTTTCTAATATGATTTCTTACTCTTTTCTCCGTAAAAGAAGAACTCATTTACCTGTCCCCTGTAAAGTAAGCTACAATTTTTTACACTCATCGCTCAAGTGACGAAAACGGGACAAAAATAGGAAGAAAGCTTTTTCATCGGCAAGCATCCATCATGTTTTTAAAGATTTCTCTCATTGTCTTTACAACCAAACAATACAATTCCTCATACATCACAATGGACCGCAACATTAAAGAAATGAAACTCGTTAATTAAAGGATAATAGAGTGGCCCTTAATTATTAATTAATTATCGGTATACGTCGTTTGCAGGGTTGGGACACAATGGACCAGTCATTTGTGATGAGTGTCCATTGTTGTTTCTGAAAAGATTTCCGCACCCGAAAGAGCGGGAAATGATTAATAGTGGTCGGTAATCGAACTATTCGAGTGGTATCGATTAGGAGGGATCGATTAGCGATTGTTTCCCCGCACTATGGGGACAATTGTACTGAACAATAGATTTTTTTTACTTTTTTGTTGTAAATGTCGTGACTCGTGAGTTCTTGAACTTTGTGAACAATAGTTTTTTTTGTTTTCGCAAATGACAGCGGTAACCCATAGGAAGTGTGTTGATTAGGGTGGTTTGGGGGTCGCGTTAATCATGGAAAGAAATTAGTGCCGTACGTTTGCTAATAGCGAACATTTTCCTTGAGGAAAAAAAGACAAAGCTGTTAGAACATAGGTTTATACCAAATCGTGGATTGACTACTGAGGTTACCAACCTTTTTTTTGCGTGCATGCGTGCAAGAACTGTTGCCTCCAGATCCTATGGTGGCAGGCCAGCAAGGAGGCTCGCCGCTTTGCGGGAAACCGTGCGGTAACCCCGCATCATCCATATTGCCATGACCCTCTGGCATGCGTTCAGCTGGACCCTCGGTTTCTGTCGCAGCGACGATGGCGACGCCCACACTAGCGTCGCATTAAGGGTCGCTTCGTTTTTAGTATGACAATTAGTAGTATTTTTTTGTAGAAAGATTCTTTTATAATTTACACTTTATAGTTTACATTTAGCAGAGGCACCTATAGTATGGGTAGGATATAACCGTTACAAGTGTTCCCTTGATTTCTCCAGGATCCATGGGTCTCTGAAACCACATGTAAATATTTTAGGGTTGTCAAACAGAAAATAATTTTCCGAATTGGACCAGGCTTGTACGATTGTACGAGTTATCTGGGAACGCACATAAAAATAAAAGATACCGACAAATTGAGAACTTCCTCTTTTTTTAAATCGATTGAAAAATAGTAATATTACACTACTAGATATTCACTGTACGTACGAACAACCAACTTTCACATTTAACTTTAATAATATACCTACATAAATATGTATCTACTTCCAAATCAACCCAGAGTCCAGACAGAATCTACCAAGGGTAATAAACACAATTCGAAAATTCAGCACTGACAACATTTCAAATCGAAAACTTCTAAATTCAAATTCTATAATAAGTCAGTCATCATTATAACGGAGTTAGTCACATACCCCCGCTGAGTATTATCCTCGACCGAAACATTTCACGGGCCACCTCACACCGTAATATAAACCCCGAAAACTTATTGAATAGGAAATCAGGGATCCAATAAAATGCTGTCAAACCCAACGTATGTGATGAGACAGGTGTACAAACGTAATCTTTACTTTTCTGTTGGTATGACATGGGTGCGAGATTATTATGGAGATGTTGGTAGGTACTTGATAGTGATGATTGTGTTTTGTTTTTAGATCTTTACAGATTGATTTCTTGTCTTTGTAGTAAAGATTTTGTCAGAAGATGTCTTTTCCTTTATGTTTTCAGCTAGATCGCGTCCTTATAGGCACATAGCGGCGGCGATGCTCCACCCACGTAGGGCAGTCATCCACCGTATGCTATGGGCGTTATTTACCTACCTTTGCTGATGCAGACTTAGGTGCATTTTATTATCTTCGTTTATGTATATTGCGGCCAATCAGCTTTTCATTTGTGGTACCCCTCAACTAACTTAAATAGTGTGCAAGTTCTATTTTTTTCCATAAACCATTTCATAACAATTCCAACAAGCCATGACATGACTAAGATTCATTGTTTTATTACAGAATTTTCGTGCGCACCTTCCATCATCAGATCAGCTAGATGGTATCTTACCTTGTAACCAAAGTACATACTTCTCATGACAATTCTAATAATCGCAAACACGACTAAAATACTTATGTTAATTTATTACAGAATTTCGGTTCCAACCATCTTTGGCGCGTCATCACCAGATCAAATCGATGTATCCCCTTCCCCTCTCATTTCAGTCAATCATCGACTACATGTATAAACAAATGATAAATTAAATGATAAATGATCTTTATTTTGCAAGTAGGTTTTATAAAAACACTTTTACACGTAATTTTTTTTTTTCATCAGTTAATGCTAGATGAGGCCGGTGCTAAAAACAAAGTAATTTTACTTGTTATGATAGATCTTCTATGATCTTATGAGGAGTTCCGTTCCTTATCTACGTACTTCATCATCAAATCATAACAATATTTCTATGGGACCAAAAACTCAGGAGTAAAATCTTTCAATAAAAAAAAAATCTAAATCGATCCACCATTGACCAAGAACTCGATGATAGTAAGTAAAAAAAATATATATCTACAGACGAACAACACCTCTTCTTTTTTTAAGTCGGTTAAAATAATCTTTATTTACATAGAAAAATATTCTAATAGGTACCTACTTAACGTGATTTTTCAGACCCGGTGTTATATAAGATTGAATTCAGCAAAGGTACAAGCAGACGTTTATGGACAACCGCTTAATAAACGGCACATGATGATCAAATAACAAGTACGACTGATATCAAGTCTCAACAGCGTTTTAAAACAATGTTTGCTAAAAAACAGTGTCATTTGAAAGTAATAAAAAAAAAACTCGAAAAAACCGGTTACATGAAAAATAAAACCGGTTTTTTTAAACATTAAAAATATGCCGAAAAACCGGTTTTTCGGTTTTCGGGTTAAACGGTTTGCATTCCCTAGTTTACACTGTTCTTAAATAATATCTATTAATACTGTAACATGAAAATATTGTAAGAACAACCATGTTTTTGAAAGAGTAACCATGGAGTTTCTTGCCGGTTCTTCTCTATAGGAAACGACCAATTTAGAACCGTGCACTACCTTCTGACGTTTTATAAATGCACATGGGCACAAAGCTATGGCAGGCCTATGTGAAATAAAAAACTTTTGAATTTTTTTGAACATATTTATCAAATTACAGCAGTTTCTGTTGTAGCTAATTCAAAGTCTGGCATTACAATATTTCTGTCTGAAAAGCCGTATTTCCAGTTCAAAAAATACATGACTGCCAGCTCTAAATTCCCCATTCTGTACTATTAATGTTGCTAGAATAAAACGTCCGTCAATAGCTTGGGATTAGATTAGAAATAGTTTATTATTTATACAGGCAAATAATATAACAAATTATTTTTTATTTATTCTTGACTTACATCTTCTTCTTCCTGTCCTTATCCCATATTGCTTGGGGTCAGCGCAACACCATTAGAAACCATGATCTGCTCAAATAAATAATTGAATCCTCTAATTAAGTCATCACTCTCTTCCTGTTTTTTTTTTCCCAATTTACTAGACTTTATGTTATAAAAAGACTAAAAGACAAAATAGCAATAGAATTTCGAGAATATTTAAAGTAGGTAATGTAAAATAGAATAGATTGTCGGTAACTTTCTCCCAAACGAAAGATTAGTATATAAAATTATTACGTACCTGGCAACTAGACAGTTTGCTGTCAGTGTCAGAGTCAGCTGCCTAGTAGTGACAGATACTGTCAAAAGCATGCAGATTGGATTGGACTCAAGAATGTAGAGCGACGAAAGTTAAAATGATTGGATATCCCGTTAGATCTTGTATTCGTGTCTTAGAAGTGTTTACAATCACCGCACGTTCAGACCTCTGCCTTTTATAACAAAATAATTAACATGGACGACTATATTAACGTTATAGATTTTATATTCCTAAACCTTGCGTTTGCGGTAACATTCACCGGTGTTATTATAAATAATTTTGAGAAATATGTTCCTGCTTTTATTATAAAGGGATACAGGTATGGGAGCTTTGCCTACCAGGGCTCTGACGCCAATTACCTGCAAGTTATTGAAATACCAAAGTCGTATTATAGACATTTTTATTTATTTTCAACGCTATTCAGTGCTTCTATGTTGTCCTATATGTTTGTTGTATACTTCTTCGGGGTAACAGTTAGTTTTCCTGTTCATTTCGTGTTAAAGGTGCTGCTACAGGAAAATGAGCCGTCTGGTAAGTTTTATAAGTATTATAATTCAATATGTTGCTAAATAACCACATAATTTGTTGCTGCTATGCTCAGGTATTTGTTTTTAGAGCGACAGGTCTACAGATTTGAAAGTAAACCATGTCAATTCCTTTCACTTCTAAATCGTGTTAAGACCAATCAGGATTTAAGTGTTTATAAACACTAGATGCTAACTAGTAATTAATTTACAATATACCTAGCCCTCGTTAACTGTTCTTATGACTATAATTGTGCTCAAAGTTAGTTTACATTTAGAACTGTAAAATGTAAGTTTTCTTAAAACTAAAGTACTAGATACATTTTTAAAGTTTTTTTCATAGCCTATATTATGGCTCATGCTAGGCCAAAGCCTCCCTTTTCTTCTTCCAAACCTCTTTTTAGGGCAATCTCTGGCCAAGTTTGCCCCACGAACATTATCAGATCGTCATACCACCTTCACTGCAGTCTACCTTGACGGTGTAAGAATCCCTTAGTTTTCTTAAAATAATAATAAAAAAAAACATGATTGCTATTGTCTAGTACTGCAGGAAGTCAAAAGTTACAACAGACTTATTAATATGCAGAGCTTGTTCTAAAGACTGTTTGTATTCAATGATGTTTGCGGCCCCTAAGGACACAATTGCAGTCTATGTCTCAACAGACTGTATTGCTCAATTGTAATTGTTTTAATTCATTAAACCCCAAGCGAACGCCGGCGTTCGCGCACCTATTGTCTTTCAATTGTGTCTGTCATTATCACAATTGAAAGGTTAAGCATACAAAACTCATATGAGTAACTTTCAAGTCAGGTATTACAAACCACTAAATAAAAAAAGTTTCTAACTATATATTTGTACAAACAGATACTTATTGCAATATTTATTTTTTGTCGGAAAAAAATAATTATTGTCCTTTTGTAATTTCAGAATAATGTTGTTTTCAGTTTTGGTTTATCTCTGTTTGTTCTGGCTAATCTCTGAAATGGCAGGATCAATTTTGATAGCTGATGTTTGGAATAATTTATACTTCTTTTATTTTATGAAAAGATTCACAAATCTGCATAAATAAATTAAAACCCATGCAATTAGCATTTGTCTTCAAAAATGCTAATTGCACGAGTTTTAATTATATGATGCAGACAAAATGAGGGCAAAAACAAGTTACTAAAATTAAAATGGTTTATGCATTATTCATTATTACATGACTCATAGTTTCAATTCTGTATAACTAGATGAATTCTTTTAATTGAACTGGTGACTCATCATAAATTATCAAATTATATGTCTATTATATGTATATAAAACAATTACTGTTTGTGCTCTGCCCTGCTCATCTAGGAAACTAGTGACAGCATCTGCCGTCCACTGCCGTGGCCGAATTCTGGCCCAGGCAAGGAATTTAACTAGTTTAGCCATCGATACGCTAAGAAGACTGTTAGTTGCGCTAACAAAAAATCAGATTATTTTTTTACTCACCTAATCCTCAATCTTCTATTTCAGTGTCCGTAACAGCCGCCTTAATAGCGATGACGTTGCTCGTAATACAGTGTACCAGACGCCTGTATGAGACGTACTACCTGCAAGTGTTTGCCAAAGCAAGCAAGATGAATCTGAGCCACTACCTCGCTGGCATCATTCACTACTTCGCCTGTATCATCGCTGTGGTTGGTCAGGCTCCTCTGTTTTGTGGTGAGTAGATTTAAGTAGGTATTATAAACTAGGGCGAGATCTGTCTCTGCCAGCAGTAGTGAGGGCTATGTTGGCGGAGCCAGAAAACTGGAGGGAAGTTGTTTCCTTCTGTGAGACCGTGATGGTCCAGAAGGAGGTCGCTGAGCGAGATCGTGAAAGGGCCGATCCTGCTCGGAGAAGAAGGCGTCGGGGAGACACCGCCTTGATGCCTAACACGCCGAAACATAAGTAGGACTTTGAAACCATGGGCGCTCAAGAGTGGGGACTCTGCTCGCTCATCGAGGGATTCCAGGGATTCCAGGGAAGACGGTAGCACAGTGATCACGTGCTGCCGTGCACAAAGAGAGTCAGGGGAGACCGTTATAAAGTCTCTTCAGGGATGTGTCGTAACAGGCGTTGCACTGAGGGGGTTCCGGAATGGTCTTTTGAGAGGTAACGGGGCCCCTTCTATGTGCTGATGGTGATCACCGGGGTGGTTTTAGTGAGGTAAAAATCCCTCACTCCCCGGACTTATCCCCAAAGCCTTTTGAAGACTTCCCCTCGAAAACAAAAAAAAAAGGTGTTATAAACTAAGAGGAATGATTGTTTGCAGCAGAGCAGCATTACCTACTTATCATTTAAAGTGAATTAACTTGTCTATATATACCTACTGACTAATTTAAAGAACCTATTCTATTTCTCCTACCTATTCTATTCTATTAGTATTCAGTTAGACGAAAACTAGTTTAATGATATGCAAAGTAGTTATATAGTTTTGTCTGAAACATCAACCTACAAGCAAATGTTAATATGAGTCCAGACGGAAGACTGAGCTAATGTCTTCGCGTTTTTAAACTTTCTAACATCAAAATTAATCAACCTCGCAACATTTTCAGGCCACCAGAACCCCGAAACAATAAAATGGAACGATCTCCGGACAACCATCCTAGCTGTTCCCTGCACAGTCGTATTCCTGATCACGTGGTACGAACAGTTCCGAACAAACATCATCTTCGCGAACCTGCGCAAGGACAAGAAATCGGGCGAGGTAGTCACTGAGGAACATAAGATCCCGAATGGTAGAATGTTCGAGTACGTCTCGAGTCCGCATCGAATGTGTGAGATTGTACTGTACACTGTTTTGCTGTTGCTGGTCCCGACGAAGACTTTCTTCTGTATTTATTTGTGGGTTTTGGGGAATCAGGTAAAAACACATTCTTTTTTTTTAATTCTTAGACCATGACAGTGGGCTCGCCTCGGTTGGATCGCGGTTTTTCTATATTGTATTTCTCATGCATCGATAGGATCTCCCCCTATTTCATGGAGCTTAACATAACTGTCCAAATGCGGGTGTCATACAACTCGGACTAACCCTATTCAGAAATTATAATTTTAACATGTTTTTGTTAGCTTAGTTGGCTAACTGGTTTGACGGGATCTGAAGGTGGCCTTGTACACTCGCTTTGCTCGCTGACTCCCCCCCGCGCCCCACTGTCGGGTGCCCTAAGTTGGTATATATAATCCTGCAGGACACGCTATCTAAAATTTTTTTATCTATAAAAAAATTTAGTTAGACTGTCCTGCAGGAAGCTCAGGTTTGATCTCTGTCTTACCTGATGTTAAGCGACGATGAAGCACGCTTGCCTAGAAGCCAGAAATAACCTATTCACACTTGATTTAAAGATCCCTAGGTTTTATAGATTTCAGGAAATACAGACTGGGAATTCTAGTTCTTAGCTGTACGCACAACTTTACCATGAGATATTTTTTTCAAATAATAATAATAATTTACACAATTTATGGACAACATTGATCCAAAGACGACATATGATAATTAAGAAATTACAGAAGTGATTAGGAAGCAATAAACAAAGTTTATTTTTCCGATGGAAGCAATTATTGGTTCTGGAAGTTATTAATAAATCAGCAGTTGCACTGATTCATGAAGAAATTGTTGATTGAAAGTCCAAATAGACATTGATTGATGTTTTATTACACTTTGCATCGATTAAGATTAGCGATTTGATTTATCATAGAGAATGTTTAATTTACTGTAACTTACGTTTTAAAAAAACTTATCGTTAACTTTTATGATACATCGTGTTGCTGCCTACGGCTTTGCCTTCGTAATAGTAAAACAACAGTGCCAAGGGATCATACTGGAATAAAAAGTAACATAGGTACTTTTTATTCCAGTATGATCCAGAAAATGGTCTAACCGTGTGCCAAATCTCATCGAAATCCGTTCAGCCGTTCCAGCGTGAAGAAACAAACATATATATATACACACACTCACAATCTTCGCCTTTGTAATATTAGTGTGATGCGCCTATGGCAAACTTGTAGAAGGACCATTAGTGGCTTTGTACCAGATACTATTTAAGAATGTAACTTTATTACAGACACCCTTCCACGAGCATTGAACGCGATCTATTTTACGATATATAGCTCCACCCCTGTTTCTCGCACGCACGACTGACACTCAAAACACTTCACTCACTTCTCCTTGATATCTTATAACGTGTTTTGAATTCTATTTCAGATTCAAACCGCTATCCAGGCCCACGAATGGTATAAGAAGTCCTTTGAAAAGTACCCCACCAACAGGTTCGCGGTGTTCCCGCGCATTTTGTAGTTTGCCGCGCATTTTTGAATTGAGAAGACTGAGCATTTATTTTTTAAATTATTTATTGTAGTAGGAATTAAGAGAAACTGTGTCGAATTGTTATAATAAATTTAAAAAATATATATATAAGAAATTAAAAAAATATTTCGGGGCAGTAGGTAATGCAAATTACACTGAAAGTGAATATCTACTCATTATTTTTGTTGTACGTAGGTACATCTTGCAAGACATAGATAAGCCAGAGAGTCTATTAAAATTAATTACATTATTGACAAATTAAAATATATTTTAATAATCTTTATTCCGCATGTTTTTTATTTAGAAACTCTTTGCATTTGTAAGAGTGTTCGTGGCTCTAGAGGCCACAAAACTCTTACAAACGTTTCTAAAAAAATAGTAACGAGGACTTATCTAGTAATAAGACTTTAGTAAAACTTTACCCTCTGTTATCCAACGCAGAAATATCCTTAGCCATAATATTTATCTTATCTTTGTGGTCTGGTTTACGCACTTGGTCCTTATCGGACCATTGTGCGTGGGCCGTGGCGGCCTTTACCCCAATCAGATCACCTCATTTTAGAAATTGATGAGTCTCTTCAGTTTGTTCAGGGCGTCCATCAGTGAATTCGGTGCCCCTAAGTTCGTGTTCTTATCTCGCTGACGGCTGTGCACTCGAGGAGCACATGCGCGTCAGTTTCTTCTGACTCCATGCAACCTCCGGTGATGGTCCCTGCCACCAGACGCAGGCTGCCTCTGTCCAGTCGTAGAAGGTTCATAATTTGGGTTTTATTTAAGCTTAACCATATTTATCAATTACTTTTTATTGCTATTGAAATCATGCATGGCTTCACGACTTGCGAAGACCTGGTGACCTGAGGATGGTCGCTCGAGTCTTGAGAGAGACTTGCGCACGAATGATCGTTATGGCGTTTGAGTTTCTTATGTCCAGTTGTGGACTTCTTTCAACTTAAATAATTTTAATAATGTCATCTTGTAAGACGAAACTCTATGACCAGTGTGTGTTGCCAGTGATGACATATGGCTCCGAAATGTGGTAGCTCACAATGGGCCTCATTATAAGGCTTAAAGGTATCCAAAAGGCTCGGAGTTTCCTTGCGTAATCGCATCAGGGAATCAAGGTATCCACGGGAGAAATCGCCAGGACACATTGCTCGCAGAACAGATGGTCATTGCGCCCGGAAAGTTCTGTAGTGCCGCCGCATACCGAAAGATACAGCGTTGAAAGGCTTCCCAGATGGTGGACCGATGACCTGGTGAGGGTTGCGAGAATTAAACGGGTGCGAGACGCACAGGACTGTTCGCTGTGGCGACACTTGGGGGAGGCCTATGTCCAAAAGTAGACGTCTTTCGACTGAATGATAACTGTGTAATGTTAAGCCAATAAGGACACTGGGGCCACGGGCAGTGTGAAAATGAGATCCGGAGTCCTGGGACAAAGGCAAGGAAAGGACAGGAGTGGGTCTTTAGTCAGTAAAAGTCTGACACTATCGCCTGCTCCGCCCAAGAGAAGGGGATGTCATTGGATGACATCCCGCTTCTCTTAGGCGGCCCACCTGCAAAAAAAGCCAATTAGGACTTACTAAATAAAAGCAGTATAATAAATAGAAACAAGTTTATTGACCAACTGAGGAACAAATACGGACACCCATATGTAAATGCACACACACACTTCCGACTTGATATGTCGGTCTTACTTATTAATACTCCAACTCCTCACTTGAATAGGAAGCTGTAACAAACAGAAATATTCATTTTACATTTTATAGACATTAACGTCCGTGGTTGGTTGATCTCACGGGATTGTTTATTTATTTATTTATTTAAGGACAACCAACAAAGCATACACCATTATACATGCTAAAGATTCAAAATCTTACATTATATAGTGTAACCTTAATTAGAGGCTGCCACGACATGCATTAAACATAGGAGGAGATAAGAACTAACTTATATATTAACATTTTGATCAACGTTAAGCCAACCAATAAAAAAAAACCGGCCAAGTGCGAGTCGGACTCGCCCATGAAGGGTTCCATAGCAGCAAGTAGCATAATATAAAAGTTCTTGTAATGTGTTGTAACTTTGATCGATGTTTTAATAATAGTGTATTTTTTGCGTTTATGACGCATTAAAAAAAAACTACTGACTGGATTTCGTTCAAACCAATTTTCGTTGGTAGTTTTTATAGTAATGTACATCATATATTTTTTTTAGTTTTATCATTCTCTTATCTTGGAAGTTAGAGGGGGGGGGGACACACATTTTACCACTTTGGAAGTGTCTCTCGCGCAAACTATTCAGTTTAGAAAAAAATGATATTAGAAACCTCAGTATCATTTTTGAAGACCTATCCATAGATACCCCACACGCATGAGTTTGATGAAAAAATATTTTTTGAGTTTCAGTTCTATGTATGGGGACCCCCAAAATTTATTTCTTTTTTTCTATTTTTGTGTGAAAATCTTAATGCGGTTCACAGAATACATCTACTTACAAAGTTTCAAATGTATAGCTCTTATAGTTTCGGAAAAAAGTGGCTGTGACATACGGACGGACGGACAGACAGACAGACAGACAGACAGACAGATAGACAGACAGACAGACATGACGAATCTATAAGGGTTCCGTTTTTTGCCATTTGGCTACGGAACCCTAAAAAGAAGCACGACAACAAAAAGTGTGTTTAAAAGAGTTAAAGTCCCGGACCGCAAAGGGCAACTAAAGAAACACAGGTGGGTTTTACTCATTAAAGTCTGACACTCCCACTCGCCCTACCCAGAGCGAGAGAAGTCATTTGAATAATTTCAACATAAAAAAAAAATTGGCTTGTAGACCTAGTGAAAGCTATTGCTGAACAAATCAACATCAGATTGCTTCTAGTCTGGACCCAATTACACACTTTTAAAATTAAATACTCTTAAATCAGCAAGATATTACTGTAACCCTAACCACCAATAAAAACATACCTAGTAGTATGAATAATGATGATACTAGTTTTTTTCATTATCTCAAAAATAATAATACAACAGTAATGTAAATCTGCATGAAACATGCTTCTCAGACACCCTTTGCATAAGTAATGGTGTGGTCGTTTTCATTGTATTACACTATGTACACGGCTATGAAGATATTCATAACAAGCTACAACTACTATTCATTGTATCATTTTCTCGACAGGCTTACACAAATAGACTACTAAGCCATGGTCACATTCTAGTGTTGTGTAGTGTCGTGGTGCCTTCTGACGCTGTTGATTGGCTACAAAACTCGTGATATTATGTGAGCTAGAATATATTCGTTAGGTGTATCCCGCTACACGACATAGCCAACACAATAAATGTAAACCTAGCATAACAAAATCGATTACATACCTGTAAGGATACCCTTGCGTCTTAGCCCTGAACACGGACAGTAGAAGCGAGAAGAACACACAGACCAGGATCAGACCCACGATGGACTGGAATCGACGACGCTTCCCCTCAGCCTGGGTGCGCACGATGTCTGTGTTCTTGACACCGCCGGCCGCTTCTATCATGAGAATCATACCTACAACCACTGCGCCATCTGACACGGTCGTTCAGGAAAAAGATAGTATTTACTATGAAGTTTTCATGTTTATACGAATACCGATAAGTATAAGATTTGCAGTGATAACGTAGGATAAAAAAGTGACCATTTCTGCTTATAGCTATAATATAAAATCTCTTAAATTGCATTTATAATCAGGTGTCGCGCAAGGGTCAATACTAAATCCCTTCCTATTCTTTATTTATAATATCCAAAATATTTATCTTTAGTTTATAATTATATTTTTAATACCATAGACTTGTTTATTATAAAAAGAAAACATTTTATAGGGTAAAATAAAGATAACACACAGTGTCACGTCTGTATTTCGCCAAGTTCATTGCGATCCACTTCTGGTTCATTATAATAGTGGTCAAAAATACCATTCCGTCTTTTGGTTTTCTTTCTAGACAATGACATCATTATTGGTTGTCTAATTTTTTCAGCGGAGGCGATTTCCGACGACTTGGTTATCTGCTGGTTGAGAGTTTCCGTCCTGTTAAACATGATTAACCTTTACCATCGACATAGTTTGTGGTGCATTTCCCAAACACCGCCTTTACGAGAAAAGACTTTCGTTTTTAAGTTCTGTACTTTTTGTTTGTCCTAAACTATTTGGGTTTTGTATTCTTCTTTGAAAAGGAAAAACTTGGTGTAAACAATGTCCCACAAAAAAATAATTTCATGCAATTAGCACTTTCGAAAAGGATACTCAAAACAGCCACAATATAGCTCTCCAGAATAAACTGGCCGTGGGAACCTCCATTAATATAAACTGGTCCGTTCTTAGTCCTATGGAAGAATGGTGGGCCTCTGATGTGGTTCCACATCTGACCAGAGACAAAAGCGAAACAGAAGAAGACTGCGCAAACTGCCCACATTTGTTTGTTGTAGAGGAACTCTAGGTTGTTTCTGCGAAGGTATAGGAAGCCGGCGACGAGGATGAATAGCATCGAGAATGCTACGAAGCCGGAGTAGTTTGGTGGACGGAATATCCTGACCTGAAAAGAATTAAGTTTATTCAATTATAGATCTTAGCGCACTAAGGCCAGTTGGCGCTGGCCTAAGCATTCGACCACATGTCCACTGGTACCCACTGGCCCTAGCTTTTTGTAGTTCAAGAGTTACTTCTAACTAGCCGGCCATACACTCGTGAAAATGATTCGTTCATTTGAACTCAAAGGTTGATCATACAAAAACATCCATTTAAACTCCTAGATGCATTGTTTTTTACCTTCTTCTTCGCCATTTTTATTAAGATTTTATTCAAATAAACTATGCTAATTAAATACGATAGTATGTTCCGAGAACAGGCTGCAGTTTTGTGATCATGATTACATGGTTGTAATGACCCTATTATACAATCTATTAGCAATTAAACACAAGTACTGGTAAATCAATTATTTCAGTAATTATTTCTATAGATAGATTACACTAATATTTTTGATTAAATACATAATTATTACCTAAGATAACGTCATGGCAAAACGAAAGATGTATTCAGAATTCTCAAGTAACTTATGATTGAATAGGTCAGGGACGTATTAAAGCCACCAACTTGAAGAGCAAAAATGAGATGAAGTTATACGGAATGGATAGCGCCGCCTCTTTTTCGTAATAGACACTGGTCAAAGTTTTGGTGTTGAAGGTTAAAGTCATACTAAACATAATAAAGCTAGAACTACATTAGACCGACGCACACGCGGACCACGCGTGGTATGTACGTAGAACGACGTCGCGTGGCGTGGAACTAGTGTAGCTCTACAAATCCAGTTTCCTTAAAATATGTATGGAGACAGACGCGCTCAGATCGGCGTACGTGGCATACGTGTGAGAGGTGTAGTTCTACCTTAAAGGCAGCTTTATAGCTGGCACAAACGTTAGCAAGTAACTTGCACTTTATGCCAGCCACAGAAGTGTGTCGCCGCTTTACGGCCTGGTCACGACTTTGGTCTTAGCGACGAGCGGGGCGGCGTCTCTAAGCGGGCGCGCGCCACTATGAGCTGTGTCTCGTGGCGTGCTCCAAGCATTTTCATACTTTAGTTGTTACCGCTGTTAGCGGTAGCTAAACGTGGGGCGGCGAACGGCCCCACGTTTAGCTACCGCTAAGGCAGCGGCAAGGTCGTGAACGAGCCATGAAAAGACTAGCTTTATCCCCGGCTCTCATCTACTTTTTTTAAGTTTTCTTTACCAGACAGGATCCATAACAGTCTCTATCTACAAATACTTACCATCTGCATGTTTATGTTATAGATTGCGACATAGATTCGAGATCTGATTTGAAAAAAACCATGCAATATCTGGAATAAAGAGATTGTTATGACACTAAGCGGTAGCATACGTTGCTATCAGTGAAGGAATGGGAATGGGATTGATCTACAATAGGGAATATGCATGCAATATTTTTTATTTACTAAATTAAAAGGAAAAGAAAATATGTTCATCAATAACAAAGTTATAAAGCTTCAAAAATACTGTTATGAAAGGGAAGTCCAACATGGTCTTTGACTTCAAATGCCATGACACCCGCCGCAATAGAAAATGATGAGAGAAACATTTACTTGTTTAAAATTGTTATATTCGTTTGCGTAGAAAATATCCATTTTGATATTCTTTTTACAATTAGTATTCTATTTTCGAATGAAATCAAAATGATAAACTTGATTGGACAATTTGTAATCGGCCTCGCCATACAAATTGTCCAATCAAGTTAATCGTTTTGTATGGTGAGGCGGATTTTTTTTTCGTTTTCTGAAAAAAAAAATTGTGAAAGGTTGTTCAGTTTCGTCTACTGAACAAGTCCTTAAAGTTTGTGGAGGACTGCCCCTTACACCTTGTATTTAAAACTAGCTGACCCGGCAAACTTCGTACTGCCGATAGTGCGATTTACTTATGAAGTTCCTTCGCCGTAATGTTGGCTCTCCTGTCTGTCTATAGAAAAAAAAAGGAAAAAAGAAAAGAGTTGCCTACTCTAGCAAAATTGGTGCACGAAATGCGAAAACCACAATTTTTTTTTTTTGTTTCGTTATCTTTACCAGTGGCCCGATTCACGTAATGAAAACCGACATACTCTGTAACTGCCCAGAATGTGCAGGGTGATACCCAGTGCCTTGAAAAGAAAGTAAAGTCAGCAGTCCTAAGCTAAATTTCTCCCCGATCGTATTGGATTACTGATCCATTGTACTATTATAATGAAGAAACAGAAAATGCATCTGTGTTCATGCTTGAGCACTATGACATTTTCTGCAAATTTGACTAATCTCCGTTGAGATGGACAAGCATGATCTAAATTCAGTAAGGAAAATAATTCTGTGACCAGATGTATGAATATTAATGAAGCAAAAGGATTACGTAAGGATCATAATAGGTGGTTCGGTTTTATAGTTTCTGTGTACCTCCATCTATAATTTAATTTAACCTCTTTATAATTTTCTTATACCTGAACATCAGTTCTATCTTGAATCCATTTCGCAATGGCCTCTGCGTGTATTCCTGATCTCTCAAAGTCCATGGAGTCAGCAGGTTTTGGCTTGCCTTTGGCTGGGAAGTGCATGATTACAGGTGCTGTGTTGAGACGTAGCTGAAATTAGAAATAATAAAATATTAATTGATACGACAGATAGAATCTATAACATTACCTTTTGTATATGCAAACACTGAAACATGTGACTAATATTTTTCTGTAAAGAATCTGTGTACAAAATTTAATAACTGGATTATGGAAAATCACAAAATTATAAGCCTGTTATGCTACCTTGTTGTTCACACAAATACATGGTCATCGTGCCTCTTGTTGTTTATGTGTGTGTGGTTCTGTCATCTTCACATATTTGAATTGACTGATGTCTTCATCCTATTTAACCTTTCAATCGTGATAATTACAGACACAATTGAAAGACAATAGGTGCGCGAATGCCGGCGTTCGCTTGGGGTTTAATGAATTAAAGGTGGTCAAAGAGACATTAAAATAATAATTAGCACTTACCATTTGGAAGATATCAGAACCCTCATCAAAGTCAACCATACCGAAGAAGAGCTTATTGTTATAAGCTGGTGAAAACCTAAAGGAGTTTGCCACAACCAGGTACTCATCGTACACATGCTGGCAAATAGCACATCGTCGAGACGGTGCCATCGCTGTAAACATCACGACGAAAGAGTAATCCCTTGGTGGAGACTTCACATATTCCTTGAATTTGTTTAAATTAAGGGATACTATTGACTTTTTCGCTGTTAAGTCTGTTAACTGCTGGACTTTATCTTCAAGCTGAAATGTGAATTGATAAAGAGTATTAGGGTTCATTTTGTGTTTTTCTTTCTAATTAAAATTACCCATATCTTTTTTCATTTGATTTTGCTTGTTCATTTTTTTATAAGTGAAAGCTGGGTGTGGCATTAAGACCTAAGTATAGTGGAATTTTATATTTACTGCTTAAAATTAAATGGAAAAAAAGAGTAAGTATGTGTGGCATTGGAATATACTTACCTCTAACACCTATAATAGAGTACCTCAATCTATAATTTATTCATGAAAAAGACAATAAGAGTAATGTAGAATTAATAGCTAAGGCATCACATTCTCTTTTAGAATACTTTTATTTGTGCATAAATTTTAAATAATATAAATGCTATGGAAATATTATTCTTGCCATGTATCTGATTGAGGAATGACATTCAACAATTTTGTGGTTTTATGTAAGTATTTCAGGTGGAATTTTATCATTTCTGATTATGTCAACAGGGAAAAAGAATGAGCTAATGTATGTGTGCCATTTTGATATTTTACTTACTTCCAACTCCTGTAGACAGATAGAGATACTTTATTGTTCATCAAAAACACAATAATAATGGAGTAGAGCAGGAGCGTAAACCTATGGATGATTTCCTCATAAATACGAACAGGAGCTCAATTAGTAATAGGGAAATGTATCGGTCGTGCCTCTGTGTACGATTTATTTTCCCTTAGTCCTTGAAAAATGAAGTAGGTACTGTGTGTGGACTAATAAAACTATGGTTACATATTGATTATATGAAGGATTTAGCGAGCTCCTTTTCCAGTCTTTAAACTTAAATTTAATATCAATAAGTGCTTCGTTTATGTGAAAATACAACAGGAAAACGCCGGCATGATTATCACAAAAATAATCCAACTTACCCCTTTTCCTCGTGTTTGAGCCGATCCCTCATAGTAAGTAAGGATGGTTGTTAGAAATAAGATAAGTTTAAACTTCATTTTTAACTTATTAGAATAAAAACCATAAAATTCTAAATGGAATCAGTTTATGCCGTTTGACGTTTGCCACCAGCCACCTCAAAACAAATGTCAACGTCAGATTATTGAATGACGTGTACATGATGTTCACGAAGTGTGTTTCATTAATTTTTTTTTTAATACACTTATTTGGAAACCCGCTCTTATCCCACCGCTTACAGGCACGCAATGGACTGTTTCCGCACTAGTGCAGAAAAGTGCCTGCTCGCCTCCGCCACAAGTTTATTGTGATAAAATTGTTTATCGTATCAGGCCAGGCACGTATCGACCTCCACGAGGCGCAGGTCAACCCTCACGAGTTGTAGAGTCTGTCTAATAAGTTAAACGACTTGGGTAATTATTACTATTTAATGAAATCTGAAGTAGTCAACACGAGTTCAATAATCAAGGTTGAGATAGAGATCATTGTTTACTAACAGAAGAACCTTATGAAAAGTATCGAATATAAGTATTTTTTAAATGATTAAATATTATACAAAATTCCCAAGTCGGTTGACTTTATTAGACAGACTATAGGTACCTATATAAGAGTATTGAAAAAAGTAGTTTGATACACTTGCAAATTTCGTACTGCATCCCTCGGCTCCATAACAGCATCGTCTCGTGTAAATTCTGCCTCGGTCGCAATGACAAACTTTCTGCACTTACATCAAAATGTACTTTGTTGCCATGTTCATCAAAAATAACCATAACCTTTTTGAAACTCTATCCTCCAAACGTCATCAGGGTGCACTCAAATCAAAAACCCACCAAACCGCTCTTTTTTCGAAAAGTTTTTTAGGAATGGCACCGAAAATATTTAATAAACTACCATTTAGGTAGTTTATTAAATATAACAACTTTAAAAGATCTAAAATATTTAAAAAAAGCACTCTTTAAATTCCTAATACAAAAAGCATATTATAGTATTAATGAATATCTAGAAGATAAGTGACAAACTATTCCTAACTCCACATTCTCCGATTTATTTAGCAGCAGCCTATTTGCCTAGATGATTCTTCAATATTTCCTAAGCATATCTTATACTGAGACTGAAGACCTACTTACTGTTTGTAAATAAAACACGCCGTATCTCTCAATATACTCTAGATTTAGTTAGTTCTTATATTAATCATATTTAGTGTTAATTTATTTTCTTTGTATTTAAGCACTGTCTAGCCTGAAGCACAGGTTCATCCTAGTTCAGGCATATAAGAAACTATGTTCTTTATAGTATTTAATAAACTTTATTGTAAGTGAGCCCTATGTAATAAATAAACGATTTATTATTATTTTTTATTATTATTATTATTTCAGTTACTAAACATTGTTTTAAGAGATTCTTTGTTCTATTTTAAAATTTTATTTTGTTTTTAATGTTATGTGTTATATTTTCTAGTTAAAGATTTAATTTTAATTAGTCATAGAACATACAACATGAGAATGTATCCAATGTTTTATGTACCATGTGAAACAATATTTGTATGCCCAGCCAGGCAACACATAGTGAAACGTTATTTTTTAACTAACACCATGATGTGCTATCATATAAACCTATGTGTAACAAATAAATATTTGACTTTGACTTTACTATTGATATACAGTCGTTATTTAATGCCCCGTTTACAAACACGTTGAGAATAGGAAAGCCAATAAACTCGATCTGTCAAATTTTGAGTGAAGTCTGCAGTCTGCATTTTGGTCTACAAAAAAAACTTATTTGCGTACCAATTACCTAACGGTCTTTTTTGCTTTGTATTACATACTAAATCTTAATAGTGACGCCCGGGTCTCGCCACTGTGCGGAACGCCCGGAGGACACGGTAGAGCACACAGTCGAGGTGTGCCCTGCTTGGGCGGAGTATCGCCGTGCCCTCGTGGGGGCATCGGCGGCGGAGACCTCTCGCGCCGGGCCTTGGTTGAGGCCATGGTCCGGAGCGAGGAGTGGCAGGCGGTCGCCGACTTCTGCGAAGCAGTAATGCTCGCAAAGGAGGAGGCCGAACGCATCAGGCAACGGCGTTATCGCCGCCGCCGTCGCCGGGATTCTGATCCCGATTTCCGGCCAACGTAGACGCGGGCTTGCGGACAGTGAGCAATGGGTAGCTCACTGTCCGGCCAAGGACCAAGCCCAAGTCGTCGACGGCGCGCACTGTTCCCGCGCGCCTTAAGGAGTTGTCAGCAACAGCAGGGACCCAGCCGGGTCGAAGCCTACTAGGGCCAGGATTATCCGAAAGGGCGCTCGAGCCCCGGTACGAAGGCTAGAAGGAACGGGGTGGGTCTTTTAGTCAGTAAGAGTCTGACACTATCTCTCGCTCCGCCAAGGGCAGTCAATGCATGATTTTTCCCACCATAAAAAAAAAAAACTAAATCTTAGTTAAATTTATACAGTGAAGTATAGTAAATGTTAATATAAATCAGCTAAACATTGTTTTAAGTCATAATTATGATGTACCTATTTAAAAAAAAAAGGAACTATTTTCTTTCTATTTTCATTGTTAAGAATAATTCGCCTTCTTTTTCCATTGCCACTACTCAGACACTTCACAGTGACGCAGGGATGAACAAAATTGAAGAAATGGATTCTAATTAAACTTTTTTCGTTTAAGATTCGTAAATAAGTTATTTTTTTAATTTCTTGTTTTGTTCACCCTACCCAATTTCTTCGCTTTGACAGTATGACGTGACGTCACAACGTGGCCATAGGATCCTATTCTTATTTGGAACGCAAGCTGTAAAACATCTTGTGTATTGTAGGTATATGCCCACAATTCATACTTACAATCTCCAGTTGCCGCATAGGTACTTACTATACGAGCCGTGACCTATTTACAACTACCCTCAACTATTGATTTTGGTACGTGTTGATACTTTTTGTGGTATAGAATCAGAATTGCTTTGACCGTGTGTGTAATGGTGTTGGAGGTCATTTACTTTGAAATAGTTAGATTCACACTTCTCTGTTCAGATGGTATGGATTGAATCCATTCAGGTAGTTACTACGTTAAATATTGATTTAAAGTTGGCATTGTATCAGTCCAAAAGGATAAATGCATTTCGTAACAAGAGAATGGACAAGAGTGAAACAATTGATTCATAATTTACATTAGTTGTTTTCAAAATATTTTATTAACACAATTCATTCAATAACACCAAAGATTATAACATTCTCTAACATGAAACCTAAAATAAAATACAATTTTACCTAAATGTATTTTACTTACCAATTTATAATCATTCAAACATCATTTCGACTATGAGGTATACAGAATAAATATTTTGAAATATTTTTTTTTTTCACATTATAAGTCGTCAGAAATGTAATAATACTATTTAAATATTTAATATTATATATTTATAATTTGAATGCGATAAGTTGCTATATAATGTCATGAAAGCATCCGCCTTCCGAATACTTTATTTATATTGCTCGCATGAAGACCGAAAAGGAAAATAAAACACACAGTTTAATCAAGTAGAAACAAAATAATATGGAATGTACAAACCATGTTTATTTACTGATTCCTGGCAATACAATGTTTATGATTCGCTTTTGAATTTATCAACAGCCACTCGAAAGAGGATAACATTTACAGGCCCATTACAGTACGATACGGATACATACATCCACTATAACACTGAAAGCTATGGAGCATGGTACTTAAGCCAGGTTTTACCTTAACATTCTCAGCGATAGACATCGGTACACAGTACCCTGGGGGTTTAATGTTTCATAAATTATTAAGATAACTTGTTTGGACTTAAATTTCTACTCTAACTGTACATTAGTTTCGCCTTAACGCTAAAATAATCTAAAAGTGATATCGTCGGATGGTACGAAGACACGTTCGCGAGGGGGTGTAAACGCGCAAATAAACTTCTGATATGTCGATAGGTGAAACAAAAACATCTCCTGTCACCGAAATCAAAATAAAATGCGGTAATAAATTAAGACATTTAAAATTACGCCGTCATCGCACGGTAGCATTTATATTGTAAAACCATGATTGGGATTCGAAAATAGTGATCGTTATATTTATAAAATTGAAATAGAAAAACTATTTATACAATTCGCGTCTCTAGGCGCGGTGCGGCCGCAGCATCAAGGCTGCACCGGGCCGGAGATATGCGAAAACATATAAATGATTAACGTCCAAGTAACCAACAAGTACTATACAAGATGTTTTGAGGTGCTCCGAGGCCCTATGCGGGACGTTTCGCTACCGGCGACGACTTCCCTGTGCGCGACTGAGTGACTGAGCAGATTCTGTGGCATAGAAACTCGGAGCACGGGCGACGGGAGTAAGAGTGTGCTTAACGCGTTTACTGTTTCGTGTAAAGGTAGATGGCTACGATGAGACCGTATAGACCCAATACTTCAGCGAAAATGAGGATAAGGATCATGCCGACGAATAACCTGGGCTGTTGCGCGGTACCACGTACACCTGCGTCACCCACGATACCTATGGCGAAGCCAGCCGCCAGACCCGAGAATCCTACGGCGAGCCCAGCTCCCAGGTGGATGAACCCTCTGGAAAGAAACAAACATATTTCATTAGTACATTGGGATACCAAAAACATGTATGAATGACCTGGCAATCAAGAGGAATTTAGCAGTGTTGTTTCACTTTAAAATCATCATTATCTAATGAAGCCAAATTATTAATAACTCGTTAACCACCTAAATTAAACCACTAATTAGGATACCAATCTAAAAACGAAAGTTGGTACATTCACAAACGACTAAACCATTAAACTCCATGTGACAAGTAACTATACAAAAAAAACTAGTCTCGAGGTCAGTAGCATGAAACATGCTCGCACGATTATTACAGTCAATTATGAAACGAAAAATGTCAAAATAATAGCACTCGTGCGTAGCTTCATGGCATGGGTGTAATTATACTCAATCAGTCCTAACATTAATGGACTCCACGCTTCTTTTGAACATGGGATCGTATACATTATTATTTATTCATCATCATCATTTCAGCCGAAAGACGTCCACTGTTGGACACAGGCCTCCTCCAAGTGTCCACGACAGATCTTGTGTGTCTCGCATCCATCCATTCATCGTACTCCCACCACAACCCTCACCAGACTATCGGACCGCCATGTGTGAGACATTGCAACACTGCGTCTATCGTTATGTGGTCGCCACTCCAGAACCTATTGTCCCCATCAACCATCTGTTCACTTATTATGGATGGTTGGAATCAAATAATATAAAAGATTTATTATTTGTATAGATTAAACTGAATTCAGATGGCGTCATCCCTGCTATCTAGGTCAGTAGGTAATGAATATGGATTGCAATCAGAAAGATTAATACTACAGTTTATACGAGGCATGGTTGCATGGAAAAAGCCTAAATTGTTATGTCGTGTGTTGAATACATAAAAAAATCCGGATTGCGCAATCTTCATCTAAGTAATTTTGATATGGTTTAGTGTTATCAATTTGATCGATCGCTTGTTATCTAGTCATTTTACCTGTGCTTTCCGCGATGTGGGTATGGAAATCAAAATTGCATGAGGCTACTGAATGTTATAACGAATAATTCAATTCGATTGAAATGCATGAACTAGAAAGTTAATATTTTTACTTTTACTGCGTAAGTGCGTTTCTATATTTATTGATTAAAACTATGTATGACATATGTGGACATGCAACAAAACATTTCCTTTAGTCAACCAAAATCCTTACGTATTATAAAAAAGTCCCCCACACCATGTCTGTCGGTATGGACACGAATAAACTCGAAAATTTAAGAACGGATTTACATGCAGTGTGCACCAATAGGTAGTGATTCATGAGAAAGGTTCAGGTGTATAATGCATGCCTAAGTTACGAAAATACGAGAATTTTAAGATTTAACACATACGAAGCTGGGGCCGGTCGCTATTAAATCACAAGCGAACGCCGTCGTTCGCTCTCTCATTGTCTTTTCTATATTGTCTCTAATTACGGTATTCTTCTTCTTCTTCCTGCCCTTGTCCCATCTTATTTGGGGTCGGCGCAATACGTTTTTTTCTTCCATTCTACCCTGTCACTCGTCATGCTATCACTAACTTCCTTTTCTTTCATATCATTCTTCACGCAATCCATCCATATTTTCTTTGGTCTCCCCTCTCCCTCTCCACCAATCCACATGTATAATAATAATACGGTATTCGTAAGGTTAAATTAAACAACATTCATTACAAATATCAGCTGCAGTTGTGACAATAGCATAAGCATAATCAGCCTTTTAACGTTCCCACTGCTGTGACTCTGGCCTCCTCTCCAGGAGAGGGAATGGGCCGCAATCCACCACGCAGGCCCAGTGCGGGTCGGTGTTGTGACAATAAATTACACAAAGAAGTATTTGGGCCAGACAGTGTGACCAGACATGGGTGCCATCTATTCTACCCATTGAGGACATAAAGACATGAGAGCTAGAATTATGTTGTCGGGAAGAACATCATGGCTTGGTGCCAAGATATGAAATACTAAAAACTAGGGTACAGATATCGACCATTAAACTCTAGTCGTAATATTTTGTTATGTCTTTATTATGTTTAGACTCGTATTCTAATCAGTAATTCATGATTGACCTAGAGTAACCACTGATCAAATTATCATGATCAAAATTTGATAGAAGTGCAGAAAGTTTGTCATTGCGAACGAGGCGGAATTCCTACGAGTCGTAGGCGAGTGTGCTATAGAGCCGAGAGCTGCAGTATCAAAATCGCACGTGTATCAAACGACTTTTTTCAATACACTTATGAAAGAAAATGAAATGAATAAACAGGGGCGACTCGTGGGGGTCGACGCGCGCCCAGCTTGATACGATACATGTAACAAAATTGTGGCGGGGAGAGCACGCGCACTTTTCTGCACTAGTGTTTCCGCACCAGTGCAACTGTCTATTGCGTGCCTTAAAGCGATGGGATAAGAGGGGGTTTTCGAGAAATTTATTGAAAATAAGTATATTATCTGCTGCAAATCTGTCTCTTCATTGCCAAGGATCTCTATTCAATGAAATTAGCATTATGGAAGTCACTTCAGACGGGTTCATTAGCCTGCTTATCGTGACTAGATCTAATATTTAAAAATCTTGTGTCAGTGTTTGTCGTTTGAATTCTTCCAAAAATTTTATGAATTTATTGAGTGAGTCTGAGAATAGGTTGTAGACTATTTATTACCCTCTTACCTACCCCGTTTTCTTTGATAAATATGGCAGAACAATCCATATTATTATTATAAAAGTGAAAGTAATTACGTCTGTTACGCTTTCACAGAACTACTGAACAGATTTTGATGAATTTTGATACGAAGGAAGCTTGAACTACAAGGATGGACATAGGCTACTTTTTATCTTCGACTTTGACTTCGCGGCCGCAATAACCAACATTCACGCAGACGCAGTCGATGGGAGAGCTAGTACAATAATTATCTACGAAAATAAGTACATAACAATACTAAGCAATGAATAGCCTTGCTTATGCAACCTTGTTCGAGTCTAGCTAACAGGAAACCAGCGAACCATTGATGCGTAATTGGGACACAGATATAATAAAAAGTGCAAGTGCTGAAAAACTTAGAAGAATGAATCTATTTTTACAGTCTAGGTAGGTACTGTAAATACACTAAGGACAGTAAAAACAGCTTTTTTTCTTGCACTATCTAACTTCAAATCATTGATAAGAGAAGTAAATAAGATTAGTGAAGTGGGTGCTACTCGTACATGTAGGTACAATGGCCTACAAAGGACTAAGTGTAGTAAGCAGACCACAAGTATAGATAGATAATGGGTGCTACTTGGAATGAGTCCCATGTTTTTGGATTATTATATTATTATGAGTTTCAATCCAATATGAATAAAAAAAGCTAGCCAAAACTATGAAACTTGTATGACAAATGACTAATTTAGGTTGTATGAATGCTTGAAAAACTTCCAACACTGGTTAGTGAAAGCAAAAAGGTTTCCAACTAGGCTTGATACTACTTCCCACTTGTCATATGTAGAAAACGAAACTGCATGCTGAACAGTGTTGTTTATTCTTGCTATTATATGGTTGCTGTCAAAAGTTAATTAAATAATTATCATCATCTGCATACTGATTAACCCACTATTAAAAATGCATCTCTTGCCTAAAGGAAAACATTGTGAGGAAATAGGCATGTCCTAGATCCAAAAATTCGAAGACGTGATATCCACCAACCCGCACTGGACCTGCGTGGTAGATTATGGCCCATTCCCTTTCCTAGAGAGGAGGCCTGGGTCCAACAGTGGGAACATTATAAGGCCGACTATGATATGCTATGTTCTTTCCTTGTCCCAATATTTTCACTCCAAAGCCAATCTCACCCAGGTTCAACTAGTTGGTAACTCAAAAGCAACTGTATTTGATTGTGCCATTCAAAAGGTACTTACTTGTAAAGGGTGTAGTTGTTTGAGGGGGCCTCCAGGGAACCCGCAATCAGGACAGCCACTACCAGACCGTAGATAGCAATGATACCCGCCATGACAACGGGAATGATAGACTTCATGATGAGCTCAGGCCGCATCACCGACATGGCGGCAATACCGGTACCTGACTTGGCAGTTCCATAGGCAGCTCCTAGCGCTGAAATCATATAATTTCAAATCTTTAGTAAGATACTTCATGGTTTTAAAACTAGTTGGCAGAAATGTTAATCTTTTGATTGGTCCGACGGGTGTTTTAGCATCCTAACCGCGAGGGCTTCATCTCATTTAGCTTTTGAATCCCTACAGGTGGCAGAAGAGCTGACAAGATGGAGTATTTGTTTGTGGATGTGCAAGTTTGTTGGAATAAGCATGAGAGTGATTGTCGAATGTCAGATATATCCAATAGGCAGTTATAGAGATATAGGTAGCCTTTAAATCATTTGAAAACTAGAGGATATTGATTTTGTTTCCAGACTTTATCATATTTTTGAGGGTACAAGGAAAATTTTACCTTAAGAACTGTTTGCTTATGTTCAACATGTTAAGTGTGTCATCCTTCTATAAATTTAATATAGAAAAGACTAAAAAGATGACACAATCGAGGATATATTCATCCCTATGCAGGCATTGACCTTTTCAGTTGCACTTATTGATTGAATTGCCACACCCCTTTTATTAAGATGAAGATTTGACAGGTTTTGTTTTGTATTACTTGTACAGGATTAATCATGCAAAATAGTGAGTCATCATGGGAAAATTCTGCTAGAATCTGTCACATGACATTTGGGGTAAGTTACTAAGATACCATCAGTAATGTATGTGGTAGTAAAAATGCTACTGGCCTATGTATTTCAGTTCAAATCATTTACAACAAGTTCCACCATTCATCCCATATTCCCATAGATCTTGTACCGGGATAACATTCCTCAGTAGAAGGTCTTTGAGTAAAAGAATATAGACAAACAAGAAGCATGTAACAGAACCTCTTTGGTAGGTACAAGTTAGACAGCCTTTACATTCACATGACATAACCTTACTGCTAAGTACATGAATCATGTGACTTAATTATTAAATAATAAATGCATTACTATTGAGTCTCCCATTATTACCACTGTTGCAATTGTAATAGTGCTGATTAGTTCTTAGTGTTTATCTTGTCCTGGTACTTATTTTACTTGAGTGGTCATGTGATGTCTTGATTCAAGTTATGGTTATTTTGAATAAATAAGATCTTTCTTGTAAAGACAGGAGTAAGTTATAAATGAGAATAGGTTATAGAAGTAAGTTATAGTACAAGTTATGAACAGCTGACTCTATCACATGATTGTTAAGTCATGTGATTGATACCATAGATTTCTCATTTATATCCTTGTAATGCTAGAATTTTCCTGTACATTAGTAGTAGCCTGTTTTACTAGTAAAAGATCATGGGCAGTTAAAATCTGAGAAAATGAACTGACAGAGTAAAAAAGGAGGTATGTCACAAGCATGATTACAGTAGAAAAATGCCGAATGGGGAATTCCTCATTATTGATTCCATGCATATTTCATCAATGGGGTTGGTATTATCCTTCAATGAACATTTTTCCCTAGACATGCAAAACAATCACATTGACAATCCAGAGTAGCTGACACCAGAGTTGTCAGAAACTACAAATTATCTTTTGTTGCCGATGCAGTCATTTGGAACAGTGCTACCAACCGAAAGTGCCACCAATCAATCACATGACAAATGATTCACATTTTTTGTTCCTGAATGAAAACAACGCCCTAAAAACCACCCCTTTTTCCGCAAAATACTGTTTCGCCAGAATTATAATCAAATTGGCTCATTCCTTCATACATAACTATATATTTACGTAGGGATAACGTAAAGCACAAGGTGCGGCTACTACTATAATTAGTGCTCCTAAAATAACCAGAATCGAACTGATTTATTGTTGCATGATGGTCTAAAATGTTTACCACAAGCATTCCTGACATTTAATCTCTAGTTTCTAAACTACTGTAACCCATTTTGGAAGATCGATAAAATTCAAGACAGCCATTTGTACGATAATGGACCACAAAATACATACCGCTAAAGATGATAGCAGACGCCGCCCCCATAACTCCAAAGAAGGGTCCATAGATTGGGTTTTCGGCTGTTGACATTTTGAAGGTTTCTTGAGGGAGTATTTACAGGTCCCAAAAACTGTGATGACTATCTGCACACACTCACTCCACGGAACTACTTTAGCACAGACAAATATGGCCCAAGCTTTGCAAACTCGATAGAATGGGTCATATGACGATTGATGTTCAAGGCAGTGCTCGATATGACCTAAGTTCTGATTGGTTTTAGTACGTCACTTCCGAAATGTTTAGCCAATCCTGAGCTAAAGATTTGGCTGCGTTATGACGTAGATCATTGATGTGGATCGCTGGCCAGCAATTTTCTTGTGCGCATGTACTGTTTGATTATTTCAATACTTTTAATATATAAAAAGTCGTCTATACAAAGAAGAATACTGAAATATGATATTCAAAAATTAAGTTATTAATAATCATGTAAGTTTCGTCAGTAAATTTTTTGACTTACAGGAAATATATTAACCAAAAAGTATAAATTAATTCTTTTATTGATTAAGTTATAATGTTACCATGTATTCAAATCTACTATTTAGTAATATTTGAACTATCTTTAAGACTCAACACTAAAACGTGCCTAATATAAAAAAAAAGGAAACCTATTACACGAGAGCTATATGGAGCGTTTAAATTGGTTAAGTTAACCAATCACGCAGAAAAGCATCAGACATCAAAATCATCGACAGTATATTTTTAACAGTAATTACGAAGTTATTTAAGAATTCTCACAAATCATGCCAATGCCAAATAGTATTGTGTGAGAAAGATACAATGCGTTCCAAATGAGAATAGGATCGTTTGCCATGTTGTGAAATCACGATTTACTGTCAAATCGAGGAAGAAATGTTGAAATATTTATTAATTTACAAAAAAAAAAAATAATTTATTTACGAACAGTGGACGAAAAAAGTCTAATCAGAATCCAGTTCATCAATATTACTCATCTCTAAGTTTTACTATTTTGCCAAAATTTCTTCGTTATGACAGTAAGACGTGACGTTACAAGTACAACATGACAATCGATCCTATTCTAATTTGGAACGCCTAGTGTACTGAGATGAGTTACCGACTCTGGTCCACTGTATATGTCATGGACCGGGTGATTAATGTGGGCATTATAAATAGTGTTTGAGCATTATGAATAATGTCTAGCTCTATTGGACCAAGTGATTAATTACTATCTTAACTTCAATATTTATCACATTGCGCGATCATTATTATATTGCTACATAACAATTGGACAATTTGATAATAAAGCTAAAGACGCGGTGCGAGGGAGAGGAGGGAAGCACGCTGGATGTGACACACTTTATTCACCATTCAGAGTCCGCCAAACGAAAACGATGGAAGAAATATGCATGCCACTTTTATTGAATTAACAGCCACTAACCTTTATAAACTAGGAACAACAAGGTGTTTTAATCAACTATATTCAAGAAACCAATTTACTGTCTGCAAGGAAAGATTATTTCGTCTGAAGATGTTTCAAAGACAGATTTAACTGAGAGAGTGTTATAGAATGTCTTCTAAATGCGGAGGGCAAGGTTATAGTAGATGTGGTTGTAAACGTGGTAGCAAGTCTTTTTTTTTCGGTGGGGAATATCATCATATTCCCTCGCTCTTGGGCGGAGCAGGAGATAGTGTCAGATTCTTACTGACTAAAAAACCCACCCCGTTCCTTCAAGCCTTCATACCGGGGCTCGAGTTCCCTTTCGGATTACTCTGGCCCCAGTAGGCTTCGACTAGGCTAGGTCCTTGCTGTTGCTGACAACTTGAGGCGCGCGGGAACAATGCGCACCGTCGATGACTTGGGCTTAGTCCGGACAGCGAGCTACCCATTGTTCACTGTCCGCAAGCCAGTGTACGGTTGACGGAAATTGGGATCGGAATCCTGGCGGCGGCGGTGAGAACGCCGTTGCCTGATGCGGTCGGCGACCGGCCCGCACACCTCGACTGTGTGAATAAATGCTGTTGTCGCAAATCCAAAAAAGTTGTGTATCTCAAAATGCCATCACAGTGGCAGTTGTTCTAATAAATAAATCTGTTACTTCCTACATACTGTATAATTATCGTTTTCAATTTTATGTTCTAGTTTACATTTGACTTTTATTATGAGATGATGTCTGATTATTTTAATGGTTTTATATTTAGTTTATTTTAAGTTAAATGACAATACCAATAAAAAAATGTTAATTAAATATGTTTTAATGCCTAATTTATCATTTGGTCCATAATATATATATATTATTGATTTCCAAGGGAGTGTGCCTGCCCACTGTGCCTACAATGGATGTTTCTATTATTGGGATACCCGCTATAAACTATACTGCTACTGCTACTTACGACCACGCAACGCACAGATGCTTATGGATAAAATGATCAACGTATCGAATGTGGTAAGAGGTAACCTGGGTTCATCCTACCTGGCAGTGAATTTTACGCTTGTTGTACAGAAACCTTTTATTGCCTGTTATTTACTAGCTTTTTTCCATTGACTTCACATCTGGGAACGATCTCACAAAATCTCAGTGATTCTTCTGCCTTGATCTTTCTGCCTTTGTCCCATGTTACTTGAGAACGGCGCGAAACGTAAGTGTACTATTCAGTACTTAGCTCTAAAATATCTGTACCTCCGTCAGAATTAAAATATTTCAAAATTAAAGTACACTCGCCATATTGACGTTAAGGTGGAGGGTGTTCTGTAATATTTTAATATTTAACCATTAGGTACTCATCTTCTTATATATAAAATTCTCGTGTCACAATGTTCGTTCCCGTAACTCCGAAACGGCTTGACCGATTCTCATGAAATTTTGTGAGCATATTGAGTAGGTCTGAGAATCAGCCAACATCTATTTTTCATACCCGCAAAACAACGTTTGCCGGGTCAGCTAGTAGAAAATAATGGCTTATGTTTAACTTACCACCAGATATAGTAACATATAAAAGACAAAAATAGTAAATGATCACCAAAATTAAACCTACATTTTAATGTAAAATTATAACCAGTTTTAACATCTCGCTATCCTATTTAAGCAAAATGAATCCAAATAAAGCATCAGCAGAACCCCATGGTTACGGAGATATCAGTAGTTAAAATTTTGAGGTTAGGTTAACTACCTGCCAAGCAGCAGCTCGACGGAGAGCTACTACTGGGTGGTTTAAAAAAAAATAACCTCGAAGAAGGTGACGGGGTCTGTGTTCGCTCGCTTCGCTCGCTCACTACGACCCCGCCACCTTCTTCTAACCTAAATCTATCCGACCCGGGGTGCCCTAAAATTCCACTAAGATAGATTGTTGATTAGACAAAGTATCATCTTGCTCTACGGGGCTAAAAAGAGCGCATTAATTTGCTCGCTAAGATTTGGTTATCATTTGGTGTTCGAATACAATTTAAAGTACAGTCGTAACTAAAATACTATTGTAACTTTAGGATTTCATTTTTTTGGTGTCAAGTAATATATTTTTGACAAAAGAACTAAGGGTACCAAAGCATTTTATGGTGGTCATTATATTTAATCCTGAAAATAATTGCAACAAAAAATGTAATTTTAAACAACTAGCTCCATCACTGATGTCGTCTCGGCCTACTTCGCTTTCTCCTTGGACCAGCGACTTGAGATACATGAACTCGGGGCAGAACGATATGGGTGTTCCTGCAGGAACTAAGAGCACAGAAATAAAGAAATTACTGAAATTGAAGAATTCTCACAAGACGTACTGGATTTCTAAGCCAGTCTTTTGCCAGTCAGCACAATGATACTGACCAAACGTGTACACCAGGTAACCACTTCCTGGATGTGAGACAGATAAGGGTCAGGACTGAGAGCTGACTATTGACGTAAGCCACAGACTATAGATGTAAGGCCGGTTTAAAACCAATTAAATAAATCTGTCTTAAACGAAAAAAAAAACCGTTTAAAACCAAAACAAACCATTTTTTTTTGGTCATTCCAATCGTGGAAATCACAGACGCAATAGAAAGATAATAGTTAGTATATAGTTTAATGAAATAATACGTTTGGTGTTGATGACCATGTTTTTCTTAATAATAACTACATTTTCTTGATTTGACTGAGCTAGAGTTATTATAATCTATATACCTAAACTACTATATGGATTTTTTTTATGTGTGCTAATATTCATCTATTTAACGGGTTATTTAGATTTTTTTTTCGGTTAGAATTCCCAAGTCGGTTGACTTGTAAATAAATATTTAACTAAAAAAAAAAGAAATTAAATTGAAATAGGTATACCAAGTCTCATTTGACAGCGCCCGTTCGAGCATAACATTTCATTTTACAAATATGTATAATAACAAACAATTTTTCCACGTACCACGGTACCACTATTTTGAATGTATTAAAAGAAATTGTATCTAATAATATTTATTTGATAAAAAAACACTATCCAAGATGGTAAGAATTATAGTACTAGCATGAGGTATCATTGATCTGTCGAAAAAGTGTATTTTCGAAACGTTTGGAAACACGTCCAAGCTAAATTTTACCGGTAATTCCGAACTGTTACTTATTGTATCCGAATAAGGAAATACAGTATACTATCACGTGATTTTCACTTCATAGTTTCTCTTTTTATCTTATGGTGTTTTAAATAGAACTATCTCGCTTTAATGCTAAAGATTACACTATTTTAGCCTCCTCTGAGGCAGGCAGTATGAAAGTACTACTTTGTCTGTGGTATCGCCACAGAGGGTATCGCTTATTAGCTCTGTGCATGTCAAATAATGTCAATGTCAAAAATTTCACGTTGCTGGCTGCCCGGTTGCCCATGCTTTTCAAAGTTTTGGTTTTGTTTGCGTAAATATTATTTTTATAAAACATAACAGAAAAATTGTATGTTCAATCAAACTGATATATACGAAATTAGTTTCTAGTCTCCAAAATGAAGTTTCATTACAAGGTAATTTAAAAATAATAATATTTGAAGGTTCACACTTGTTATGGTATTTGTTTACAATATTAAAAATAGTTTATCACAACTCTGTTTAAATAAAAGTGATTTAATCAAACCCGATAATTGTATATTTATTGCCACAGGAATTTTTTAAATGACATTCTTTCAAAACTATGATTAAAATAACATGAGCTTCTAATTATAACCTTTTTCATAATTTCAGTTTCAAAACTTACTGGGTACGGTTTATCGAAGAGGTGATATCTTGTTCACTGGCGATGGGAATTGTGTCATAAGCCCCGTGGGGAACAAAATAACTGTATATAACTTGAAGCAGTAAGTAAAGGCGCTTTTTATTTTGTGTTCAGAATTCACTAGGCTACTTAAAAAAAACAAGATTGTAGTACCTAATAAGCTAGCAAGCTTGTCGCTCTTGCCTTGGACAAACAGGACTAGCACCATTTTTTATAAGTTAATCCGGAAAAACAATCTAGGCTACTCCAGGCTTATTAACCTTTCAATCGTGGAAATTGCAGACACAATAGAAGGACAATAGGTGTGCAAACGCTGGCGTTTGCTTGGGGTTTCATGAACCTAGCTTTAGAAATTAGCCTCATTCAATAATTCCAGTGCTAAGAACATACAGTATCTGTTTATGTGCCCACAACCTGCCTCCCAAATCGTTACATGTAGCTATTATTGATTTGTGTTTTTGCCCAGTACCTGACTAGCAATTCCAAATCTACAGATGCATGGCATAATGTATGCTCATGAATGGGCACCGTCAGTTGAGACTGGACATCTCTTAACTGCCAGTGGCTTATTTCTATTTATATTTTTTAGTTTCTCTTTTTTTTTCACGGTCTATTTACATTGTGTTTACAAAATAGAAGCAACAAGATATACGTAACCAACGTTCTTGTAACTCATAACAATTTCTTGCACATTCTTCTCCATAGAGATTTATGATTTGGAATGTGCAATTTAGCATCAGTTTTTTGACTGACTGACCTTTTGATAATTCAATAGAGCCAGTAAATGGTCTATTTGAAATAAGCTTCTCTGATACTTCATCAACATCATCAATTCAGCCCAAAGAGGTCCACTATTAGGGGACATAGGTCTCCAAGCATTGACACATCAACCGATCCTGTGTGTCTTGCATCCACAGTATTCCCCCGACTCTCACAGACTCTCACTAGGTCGTCGTTTCTGATATTTAGCTTTTAAATGTTCTAACTATTGCATATCCAGGGTCTTTGGCACAAAAGGTATTAAACCAGGCCCTACACTTATATTATTAAAAAAATTTAGGTGCTTTATCAACTTCAGTTTAGGTAGCACTATTTCATTCTTTCATAATTATCTTCAATGCTAAAATGTCAGTTCTCAAAAAAGTTAAATTGATTTAACCTAATTTTTTTTAGGAACAAAAGTAATACACTTTCTTTTGAGAGCTACTACAACTACACAGCAGTTGATGTCTCACCCAATGGATCCACTTTGCTGGCAGTCAATGAGAGTATGTACTTCTTACTAATATTATAAATGCGAATGTTTCTATGAATGGATATATGAATGCATAGATGATATACGGATGTTTGTTATGCTTTGATCACACGTACCGAGTAAACGGGCTATACAGTGCTCTCGGCCGAATACTCGGTATGTATAAACAAAGTGTCTTTCTCTACAACTTGCTTACATCACAGTCTGGGCCGAGCAACATTTTACTGTCTCGTCCTTTGACTCGGTATGTGTGATCACGGTATTATTCTTTCACTTTGGTACACTTAAAGACCATGAGACTATGTTCTCTTGGGATTAATTTATACTATCTCTCGGGTGAAGCCGCTGGACGCGACTAGTGTTATATATTTCTCAAGAAATTTAAACAAAGACATAGAAAAAGTAACATAAAACATGAAAAATGCTTTATTTTATTTCTTAAGGAAAACTACAGTTACACTCTACTTATATACGGTTAAATTTATGTAACTAACTACGTTATCCATGTTTAAAAAAAGCCTTGGTCCGTATTTCCAGAGGGTGAAGCCCAGATGATCAGCCTGCTCACATGCACAGTGATACACAAGTACAAGTTCAAACAGCAAGTGAATGCTGTCAAGTTTAGTCCGGACGGCAAATACTTTGCTGCTTGCTGCAATGATATAGGTAGTAATTTGATTGATTTTCTTTAATTACAATGTTATGCCTAAGTACAGTACAATTCACGAATGATGGCGGGCGTGAAGTTAGCTTTTGCGAACGTTCGCGCATACCACACTCTTCTCACACACGCACGTCGCCATTTGGTTCCTAAAACACATTACTACGCAGCCTTCTGCGCAAATTTCACGGCCGCCATCATTCGTGAATTGTACTATAATACACTATTTGCAAAATACTAACAACCTTGCAGGACTGTACATTAAGTCAAAAAAGTATCGGGAATGGATGATTTGTTTATGGTTCCAAATTAAAATTTTAAATTTTTTTGTTGTTGTTATATTGGCACAACTGTTTTCCATTTTGGCGCGGAGTTTGAGTTGCATCTGTTATTTATATTAAATACAGTGCTGTTTTTAGTTATATCTAGTGTGATTGCGAATTTCATAATGGACAAAAACATTGAACAAAGAGTGTCTTAAATTTTGCATCGCCAATGGAATTTCGTGTTCGGAGTCACTGAAAGTGTTACAGAAGGCTTACGGTGAATCGACTTTATCAAAAACACGTGCTCATGAGTGGTACAAAGCATTCAAAAGCGGTCGAGATGTGATGGAAGATTTGCCTCGCTCTGGTAGGCCATCAACCTCTGCAACTGCAGTTAAAATCGCAAAAGTGAAGGAAATAGTGACTAAAAATCCTCATTCAAGTTTGAGAGAGATAGCCGCCGAACTTTCTGTATCTCACGAGTCGATCCGTACCATTTTAACTAATCATTTGGGTATGAAACATGTTGCCGTTCGGCTAGTCCCAAAAGACCTGAATTTTCTCCAAAATCTCAATCGCATGAGAGTCGCTGAGGACATGCTAGAACGAGTCAATTCCGACCACATTCATGAAATGCGTTGTTACTGGCGACGAGACCTGGGTTTACGAGTTTGACATGCAAACAAGTCAACAAGCTTCGGAGTGGCGCCTTCCAACTGAACCAAAACCGAAAAAACCAAGCCAAAGTCGATCAAAACTCAAAGTCATGTTGACTGTTTTGCTATACCTACCTACGTCTGTACGAAGCAATGCAAGCGCATCAAGCACCTCTGCCGCTTGATCCCCGCTCCCCTCCGCTATTGTACTATAGCTTGCTTCGCATAGATTTCGTAATATTTAGAATGTTCAATTTAAATATTTAATATAATAGAATGTTTAATTTAAATATTTTGTATGAAAATCTAATAAACTAAAGTATGATACATTTTTAAAAGCAAAACATAGTCCTGAGTGGTTGCCAGTGTTTTACAAGTAACCCTGTAAACATTAAGGGTGAGTTGCACCATTTAGCTATAACGATAACAAAGCCGTTAACAGTTGTCAAATCGTCGAATTGACCAATAGGCGGCCGTTTCACGGCTGGTTAAGATTTGGTTATCACTATAGTTAAATGGTGCAACACACCCTTAATTGAATAAGTCTCTTAATGTTACTATTTTTATTTTAGTATTCATAATGACAGCACCATGCACATTCACCGGCGAATTCCGCTCATTTGTCATGAAACGAGTATTCAAAAAAGCCAGAGACGAAGTAACCTGCTTAGACTGGTCTGCTTGCTCCAAACTCCTTGCTGTGGGATCCAAAGACACAACCACCAAAATCTACACCGTAGACTATTTAGACAACTTGAGCATGTATTCACTTAGCGGTCATACGGATAAGATAGTCGGAGTTTTCTTTGAGAAGAAGAGCTTAGATTTGATAACTGTCAGTAGAAATGGTCAGGTTTGTTTGTGGGAGGCTAACATTGATATAGATGACCTGGTGGTGTCCGATGTTCAGATCTCACACCGGAAGAAACGAAAAATGGCGAAGGATGCAGAGAGTGAGGACGAGGTTGATGAGAAAGCGGTTATTGAAAAGGATAAGGAATATGTAAGTATTATTTGCATAATGTTTATGTTGTCTGTTTTTCTTTTGATAGTCGTTACACCGTGCGCCCGCGTTCATCCTTTTGTCTATTCGTCGGAAGCCGAAACCGAATTTTGGCATTTTCAGTTAATCAAATAACTTTAAGAAAAATAAACGAAAAATTAATTTTATTATACAGATACTTAGGTTCCTATGTCAGTACCTACTCATTTAATTATAAGCACTAAAATAGTATAATGTCAACATTGTACTCTTGGTTTGCAATAAACCTTTTGACTTTGACTTGTGTGTATGTATTCGACCGAAAGGTCTGTTTCGGTTTCGGTCGAGTTTCGGTAAAAAAAACGAGTTTTGGTTTCGTCGGCAAACCTGCCGAAACTACGACCGAAACCGAAACTGCATTCGGGAGTTCTCGCACTGTGATCGGTCACGTCCGGCGCGTTAAAATCCATTCAAGCGGGTAAGGGTCTAAAGAGACGGACTGCATTTCAACTGCAATCAAACTGCAAATTGCAGTTTAAATGCAGTTTGAATGCAGTTGACACGACTGCAATAGAACAGCAAACACGACTGCAATAGAACTGCAAACCAAACGTGCGGTCCGATTGCAGTCGAGTGAACACTTAAACTGCAATTTGCAGTTGGATTGCAGTTGAAATGCGGTCCGCCTGTTTAGACCCTAAGCGACGATGACATTTACCGCGTCCCTAATCAAGTCGCCGTAACTGTCTTGTGTTTGTTAAGAAATATTAAATTCCAGGAAAGCGACAATGAGCCCGATCCCGCTGAAAAGGAAATTAAAACAGAAGACAGTAAGCGCTTGCTATACAAGAAGTTAGGCAGACATTACATAGGAGATGAAATACGGAAGGCACATCATAAGGTCAAATTGACGGCCGCGCAGTACCACCGGGACACCAAGATGTTGGTCACAGGTAGGTATGAGTGGCAACAGCCAGGGCTGCGAGTTTGGAAGAGTTACCGCAGTCTAGGAACGCAAATTTTAACTGATGGAACACAAGTGGGGTTTAGTCAGTAAATGTCTGAAAATCTCTCGCTCCATCCAAAGGGGTTAGGAATTTGTAGGACTAAGCTGAGATTAATACAGTAAAACTTAACTTAAAAAAACAAACTTGTAATTTAACACAATCTAAAGATAAGGTCGTTTATCAAAAAAGAACAACGTCGAGGAAATTGTGAAATAATTAAGTGTCTACATACACTTGTCATCATGATATATACTGGCGAAATAATTTACTAAGTTTTACGGCCGGTCTAAATTCCGCAAAAAATATCGTCATAATTGGAAACTGAATAGACTAGATTTTTTACGATAGTAAATAATCAAGGCTTAGTTTTTTTTTGCTGGCTTGGCTTCATGAGTTTTGGCTAAACTGAACTTTTAATGTTGCCACTAATACGTAACTACACATCAGTAAATGTGTAGTTACGTCAAAAATTATTTACTTTTTTCAATTCGGAAAAATGTTTGAGTCTCGATTCGGATTTTTAATAATATAAGTAAGTTAAGTAAGTCCGGAACCTTCGGTGTGCGGACCCGAGTCGCCCTTGGCCGTCATTTTTTTTCCTTAAAATCACACTTCAATTCTCTGTTACAGGTTTTTCCACGGGAATATTCTTCCTACATGAGATGCCAGATGTGAATCTCATTCACACACTGAGTATATCAGAACACAGGATCAGCAGCATTGCCATATCTTCGCCCGGGGATTGGATAGCGTTCGGCTGTCCTAACATCGGACAACTGCTGGTTTGGGAGTGGCAGAGTAAGTGAAATTTGTTTTTTTCGGGTTCCGTACCTCTAAAAGAAAAAAACAGAACTGTTATAGGATCACTGTTCGTCTGTCTGTCTTCCAAGACCTTTTATCTAGAAAACGCGTGTAGAAATACTCAGGTCTGCGGTCCCTTGAAGATGTGAAAAAAACAAATTTCTGAATTAACGAAAAAGACTTATGGCCGTTTATGTCGCAAAGTACTTGTATTTCGACACTCTCAAGAGAATCAAAATTCTAGGGTAAGAAGAGGTCTTATAGTACAGGTATAAGAATAAATCTAAAAACAGAAAATTTGTTGTTAGTCACAAAAAAAAAAACCTTTTTGTGGGATTTGGAAAAAACTGCGAGACTCCAATCGGGAATTGAATTCTTTGCATAGGTAAGTCTGTACGGAACCCTCGGGGCACGTGTCCGACTCGCACTTGCCCTGTTTTTATTCCTGTCTGTATTTAGTTTTGTTATGCACAGGCTCGAATTTGACCACTATCTCATCTGATGGTGACCGATAATGGAGCACGCTTGCCTAGAAGTAACATATTTGCTCACAAATTTTTAAAGTTAATTAATTCCTTTTGACGTCCAGTCAGTGTATTCATGACAAAGTAAAGTTATGTCTGCTACGCCTACGTTATGGCTACATGACAGACGCTACGCGTTTATAAAAAAGTTTAGTTTTCCTTATTTATATCGTTAATTATGTAGTTAGAATCATCCCAATTTATATTATGTGAATTGCTTAGTATTTATTTCATTCACGTTAGGATAAGATCACAAAGACGAACTTGGCTGTTTGACGTGGTGGTGAAACTCACTCAAACACAGGCCTGTTGGACTAGTGGTTAGTGACCCTGACTGCTATGCCGGAGGTCGTGGGTTCGATTCCCACCCAGGACAAATGTTTGTGTGATGAGCATAATCATTTGTTCTGTGTCTGGGTGTAATTTATCTATAATATGTATGTATTTAGAAATATATAAGTATGTTTATCAGTTGTCTAGTACCCATAACACAAGCTCTGCTTAGCTTGGGACTAGACGGCGTTGTGTGATAGTGTGTAATATATTATATTATATTATATTATATTAAACACACAAATCACTTCTCATACATATCTCAAACATATCATACTCACCATACATTTGGCCTCTCGCTACCTCTCCATCCACATGTAGACTCATATCATTTGTACTAATATAGAGTACACATAGAGATACATACGATTACAAACCTTATTTCTCGTGACATAAAGTTCTTTTTCGCAGGTGAACAATATGTAATGAAGCAACAAGGCCACTCCCTCGACATGACGTGCCTCGCCTACTCCCCGGACGGACTTTACATAGTCACAGGCGGTTACGACGGCAAAGTCAAAGTGTGGAACACGACAAACGGCTTCTGTTTCGTCACTTTCAATGAACATAAGTCGACTGTGACGAGTATTACCTTTAGTGCTAATAAGAAGTTCTTTGTGTCAGCCAGTTTGGATGGGACGGTGAGGTGCTATGATTTGACGAGGTGAGTAACTCAATACTTGCAGGGTCTGGTTAAATAAATAGTGGTAACACAGCGCCGGATTTAGACTTCAACCGCCCATTGGCAGAGCATGTGGTGGAGGCCCTCAAATCGTTCGTGGTTAACAGAGGCGGTGAGACGCCGCTCTATAGCTTTATAAACGCGTTGCACTCGCTTCCTCAATGGGAAAAGTCCTGCTTTTTTCTTGGTAAAAATCATGCTCGCGCCGTGTGACACGACATTTTCCGCTGTTGCTATTGTTCTAGCGCGAAAGAATCTAGAAGGCGCGAAAGGCGCCATTTGTGTTCATATTTCGTGATGCTTGATCTCGCAGATTTTTAAATGTTAACTTCTCTCGCTCAAACAAAAAAATATAGTTTTTCGTTAAAGCTATTGCATAGCTTCTATCGCGGGTCTTGAGCGTGGAAACCGAATCCAGAAATTCCGTAACGAAAATAACTTAAGGGGGTGTTAAGTCACTCATTTGTTTTTTGAGCGTGGTGACCGATAAGAAAACAAATGAGTGAACAATCAATCAAAATTCAATTCAACGTGTGAAAGTGTAACTTCAATTAATTTCAAAGAAAAAAAAAAACAAAGGAAAAAAAATACTGCATAAATAAAATAAATAAATAATTATAATTGCAGAAGTTGATAAAAATGCTATGCAATAGCTTTACCGCGGCAGTCCCCGAGTGCCACACGTCTTTTTAGGGTTCCGTAGCCAAATGGCAAAAAACGGAACCCTTATAGATTCGTCATGTCTGTCTGTCTGTCTGTCTGTCTGTCCGTCCGTATGTCACAGCCACTTTTTTCCGAAACTATAAGAGCTATACTGTTGAAACTTTGTAAGAAGATGTATTCTGTGAACCGCATTAAGATTTTCACACAAAAATAGGAAAAAAACCGGCCAAGTGCGAGTCGGACTCGCCCATGAAGGGTTCCGTAGCAGCAAGTAACATAATATAAAAGTTCTTGTAATGTGTTGTAACTTTGATCGATGTTTTAATAATAGTGTATGTTAAGACGTTAAGGTTTGGTTTTGTTTGTAAGACAAGTACACAATTTAAAGAGGTGTTGCTTGTTAAGATTTTATTCTCACACTGATTTGCAACATAGGAATACAGACATTATAAGGCTGGTCTTACGCACACATAGTTATAAATAAACACATGCGTACAGGTTACTACATAACTTAATAGAAATGGTTCGAACATGCCGCCCACCAAAGGGCTTATAAGACCTTTAAACTGATATAAATCAAACAACTGATAAATATTTAACTTAAACTTCAATTAACAAGTATGTATGCACAAGTCATAGACACTGTAATTTGAATACATCATTACATTATTATTAGTAAATTGGTAACATGCAAGCAATGGTAAATTTGATTCTATTGATTGTCTGTGAATATACTATTATTAATCATCATTGTCTATAGGCAAAGGACATAGCTTATTAAAACTTCGCTTAACTACATTGTCACCACTTTTAACACTGTACACTCTTGTTACACCATCGTCACCTGGATGCTTAGCAACAATCCGGCCTAGTGCCCATTTACCAGGAGGGAGCTGGTCGTTCTTAATAAGGACAATGTTGCCGATGTCGAACTCCTTACATCTTTTGAGCCATTTTGGTCTTTGCTGCAGGCTAGTTAAGTACTCCGACTGCCATTTATGCCAGAAATCTCCAAGTAACTTCTGCATGTGCCTCCAGCGTGACAAGTGACTGACTGGAACATCTTGAAGGTTAACTTGTGGCACAGTAATTGGAGCTTCGCCAACTAAAAAATGGCCAGGTGTTAGAGGTGTCAGGTTATCTGTGTCTCCATCATCTATTGGACTTAGGGGCCTGGAGTTTAGGCACGCCTCAATTTGGCACAGCAGGGTGCTCATTTCTTCAAATGTCAAATGACTGGTCAAAATTCTTTTCAAGTGGTGTTTCATGGACTTAACACCTGCCTCCCACAACCCACCAACATGAGGGCTGTAGGCAGGAATGAAGTGCCACTGAGTTCCATCTAGTGCAAGAGATTCTGCTATCGGACCTTCTAGTTCGAAATTTGCTTCTTTCCACGCTGCTGCTAGTTCCTTATTGGCTCCTACAAAACTTCTTCCTTGATCACTCCAGATCTGTGAGCATCTGCCACGTCTAGCGATGAACCTCTTGAAAGCACCGATGAATGATTCGGTTGTGAGATCGCCGACCAATTCCAAGTGAATGGCTTTTGTGGCCATACAAACAAATACGGCGATGTAAGCCTTATTGGTTTTTACTCCTCGGCCCTTGGACGCTAAAACTTGATATGGTCCAGCAAAGTCGACCCCACTATGTAAAAAGGGTTTGGCTGGAGTGACTCTGACTTTAGGTAAATCGCCCATAAGTTGGTTCTTAATTGCAGCACTGTGTTTAGAGCATATTAAACATTTGCGGATTCTATCTTTGATCAAATGTTTTGCCTTGATTATCCAATATTTAGTTCTTATGTAGGCCATCATCATCTGAATTCCGCCATGTAGTGTCTTGAGATGAGCATCCTTCACGATCAGTATGGATAAGTGATTATGGTTGTCTAATATTATTGGATTTTTAGTGTCTTCAGGTATATCTGCATGTCGTAATCTACCGCCCACCCTGATTATTCCTTCATTGTCCAGGTAGGGTTTAAGCGATTTCAATTTGCTATCTCCCTTTACTTCCTTCTTGTCATTTAAATTCTTGATTTCTTTGTAGAACGTTATCCTTTGTGCTATTCTCAAGCAGACCTTTAGTGCTTCATCTATTTCTTGAGTAGTAATGACTATTTCTTTGTTTTTCATATTCTTCCCTTTCAGAAATCTTTTGCAATAAGTTATTGACCTTAAAAGTTCTTCTAAGCTATCAAATTGCTGAAATTGTTTGTTTAGGCTTTCTTCTTCTTCTACTTTTAAATTTGTTTGTATCACCTCCTTTCTCTCTACATTTGTGCTTAGGTTGTTAGGTCTATTTAACGTTATTGTTTTATTTCTTAGCCACTTTGGGCCATTCCACCATTTCTCATCTTCCTTTAATTCTAGAATATGTTCTCCTCGTGACGCAACATCTGCAGGATTGTCGCCTGTTTGTACGTGAAACCAATTAGTTCCGGTATTGTCCAGTATTTCAACAACCCGATTTCTCACAAATACCTGCCATCTTGTTGGGTCACCCAGTAGCCAAGAAAGCACGATGGTGGAATCACTCCATGCGAATATTTTGTCATCAGGTATTCTCATGGCGGTTTTGATTTGCTTAAGCAATCGAGATAGAAGAAGAGCACCGCACAACTCCAAACGAGGCAGGGAAACTGGTTTTACTGGTGCTACTCGAGTCTTTGCAGCTATTATTTGTGTTTGTATGTCATCATCTTGTTCAACTCTGACGTAGGCAACAGCGGCGTAGGCTTTGGTAGAGGCATCACAAAACCCGTGAACTTCTATGTTTGCTGTCTTATGATTTGTGGTTCTTAGCCATCTTTGAACTTCAATTGCATTTAGGTGTTGAAGACTATCTCTTAACGCAGTCCAGTCTTGTCTGACATTTGAATCTACTTCTTCATCCCAACTAATTCCTTGGCACCATAGTTTTTGTATCAGTAACTTTGTGGGTAGCATAGCTGGAGCTAACCAACCCAGTGGGTCAAATAGCCGTTGGACGTCGGCAAGGATCGTGCGCTTAGTGATTGTGCTGTTCATAGGAGGTAAGTTGAGACTGTACTGAAATACATCTTTGCCCATATTCCAACGAAGACCTAAAGCTGTGATGGTGCCATGAATGGTAATGTCCAGACTGGCATGTGACGTCCGTTTTGAAGGTTCAAATTTCCTCAAGAAGTTAGCATCATTTGAACACCATTTTTGGAGTGTAAACCCTCCCTTCTGTAGTATAGCTTCAACATGTTTTGCTGTATATAATGCATCTTCTAGATTGTCCTTTGAGGCCATGAGATCATCGACATAAAAGTCCTCTTTGATCATTTTAGCGGCAGCCGGACATACATCTCCTTCATCATCTGCAACTTGATGTAAAGTTCGCACGGCAAGGTATGGAGCACATGCTGTTCCGAAAGTGACTCGGGTAAGTCTGTAATCCTGGACTGGTTGGCTAGGGTCGTTCCTCCATACTACTCTTTGTAGGTCCCTGTCTTCTTGTGTGACTAAGATCATTCGATACATACGCTGTATGTCAGCTACAAAACAAATCTTATTCATGCGCCACTTCATGATTAGGCTTCTCATATCAGTCTGTAGCTGAGGCCCCACTAGAAGTTCGTCATTCAATGAAACATCATTGTTACCCTTTTGCGATGCATTGAAAACAATTCTGACTTTCGTAGTTTCCTTATCTTCTTTCACCACTGCATGATGTGGCAAGTAAACACTGTCTTTATTTAATTCTTCTTTCGGTATCTCTTCCATATGATTCATGTTTATATACTCGTTCATGACCTGTACATACTCTTTTTTTAGTGCGGGATTCTTCTCTAATCGTTTTTCTAATTGATAAAATCGTTTCATAGCTATTTCTCTAGTTCCTCCTTGTGTAGATAATAGTTTGTCGGTTTTTGTTGGTAGTTTGACGATATATCGTCCGTCTTCTTTTCTTGAGTGCGTGGATTGATAAATGTCTTCACATTTTTGTTCTTCTAGTGTCAACCTTGTTTGATTTTCATTATCCAACTCCCACATTGTTTTCAACATCTTGTCCAAATCAAAGCTGTGATGCATCACAATAAAGTCATTGTTATTTCCTTCTTTGTGTATGTGTCCAAAGAGGATCCACCCTAGGCTGGTATTTTGAGCGCATGGAGAACCTGGGGGGCCCTTGATGATATCGCTTCTTAAGATTTGAGCACATACTTCGACACCTAAGAGTAAGTCAACTCGTCCTCGTTTATTAAAGCCTGGGTCGGCTAATATCAGACCTTCTAAATGTGACCAGGTGTTGGTTGGAATGGTTTGTGATGGTAATTGCGTGGTGAGCCGCGTGGACATAATATAAGCTTTCACTCGTAACTTGAAACTGTCATCGTGTCTTGATTGTATCTCAATATATGCAGCGTGTTTGACGGCAGTTGTGGTCGAGCCAACCCCAGTGACTGTGGCGTGAGCGGGTATTCTCTTGAGTCTTAACAGCTGGGCAGCTCTCTCACTAATGAACGTGGCCTGTGAGCCCTGGTCAACCAATGCACGTAGTATAGTCACTCGTCCTGCCTCATCCCTTATGGGTACGAGTGCTGTGGCCAGTAGTGCTGTTGAAGTGCTGGCGGTAAAATGTGACGAAAGCTCAACTGGTTCACTAGCTTCTTTTGGTTGTGGTTGATCTTCAACTTGATGTTGCTTAGCTTGCGTGTTATCTGGTTGACTGATCGTGGTACGTTTTTGTTCATGTTGGTGAACAAGAGAATGGTGTCGTTTTTTACATATGCGGCAGGACATGTTTAACCGACACTTCTTAGCAGAGTGTCCTGGCGCCAAACAATTAAAGCACAGTTGATTGTTCTTCACATACTCACACCTCTCTGATGGTTCCATTTTTGTAAACTTATTACAATGGCTTAGCGTATGATTGTCCTTACAAATCACACAACTTCTTGGTTTAGTAGCAGCGGGTGTTGTAGAAACGTGGACTGTACATTCTTTACTTCTTGATGATTTCTCCTTTGAAGGTGGTGCGATCAGTTCTAGTGTGCGAAATTTCGTTTGTAAAAACTTCACAAGTTCTTCCCATGTTGGTAATATCTCCATATTGTCTTTATACGAAAACTCTTCCCAGTCTCGGTGTGTCTCTGGATCCAGTTTTAGCACCGTCATAAAAACAACAAGTGGATCCCAACCATCCGTTGATACGTTAAGATTTTTCAAACTATTGAGGCATTCACTAGTTGTGTCCAACAATGTCTTGATATGACTGGCCGTCTGAGTGGGTATTTTCTTCTGTGTAAATAGTTTTCGCACGAGAGAATTCACTATGAGTCGCCTGGCACCGAACCGTTGTCTTAACAAATCCCAACATTGATCATAATTGCTTTCGGTTACTTGTATGTGTTTAAGCAACGCTTCTGCTTCTCCAGTAATGCTACTCTTCAAATAGTGAAGTTTTTGGACTTTAGACAGCGTGGAATTGTTGTGAACCAGTGATGTAAAAAGGTCCTTAAATGTGGTCCAATCTTCATAACCTCCAGAAAAAACAGGTAATTGAATTCTAGGCAGCTTGATATTACCTTCAAAAGCTGTGCTCGTATTATATCCAATATCACTCATTCTCGGGTTAATCGTTGTCGTTAAAAGATCTTTTAAATCACCCTGTAGACATAAGTATAAGTCTTCAAACACAAAATAGTCTTCATTCACAAAATACGACATTTCCTGCTTCTTTTCTTTAGGCACTATTTTCAGAAGGTTATGATGCGCTGTAGTAAACTTCTTCCAATATTCCTCAATGGATTGTAATCGTGTTTCTATATATCCTTTGGTAAGTCTTTGTTTCGGGCACTTCTTCAAGTTAGTTTGCGCCTTCTGTAGTAGTAACGCAACATTTTCTAACTCTGATACTAATTGTTCAATTGTGGCTGACATGATTCCAAAAAAAGTATCAATATAGGTCACGTAGTTGAAGAGATAATTCGTTTTATAACACAGTTTTAATAACTTTTCTTATATTTGCAAAAATCACTCATCACTAACGAGCTTCTTATCTAAGGAATGCAGTCCTTTGTACTCGCGTCGATCGCTAGACCACCCAGGTAGCTAGTTTATCCGGTTCGAAATTCGACCATATGTTAAGACGTTAAGGTTTGGTTTTGTTTGTAAGACAAGTACACAATTTAAAGAGGTGTTGCTTGTTAAGATTTTATTCTCACACTGATTTGCAACATAGGAATACAGACATTATAAGGCTGGTCTTACGCACACATAGTTATAAATAAACACATGCGTACAGGTTACTACATAACTTAATAGAAATGGTTCGAACAGTGTATTTTTTCGATTTATGACGCATTAAAAAATAACTACTTATTTATTTATTTTACAATTTATGTACACACAAATATACTGAGGAGGATAACATTATTAGGAAACTTTGTACAAAGGTACTGCTTATTTCAAATAAAAATTTCTTCCAGCAGACCTGCGAAAGGATTTCTCCTTTTTACAAGAGATGTAGACAGTAGTGTGCAGAAATGAGAAAGAAGATTATGTGAAATCTTAAATTAAACCAATAAACACTTATATGACTATATATAACTTATACTAAAAATAAATACATAATATTTATATATATGTATATATATATATATATATATATATATACGAATATCAAGCAAGAGAGGAAAGATAGTGCTCTTTTAATTTAGTTTTAAAGAGTGAGATCGTTTTCAAATCACGAATGCTAGGCGGAAGTGAGTTCCACAACCTTACTGCGTGGACAGAGAAAGAGTAGGAATAGTAGCTGGATTTATGAGGAGGGGATTTAAGGAGGGATCTTAGGTGTGACCTGCATGGTGCGTCGCGAGGGCGTGCGTAAGAAAAACGGTCACGCAGGTAGGACGGATAAGAAGGGTTATGTAGGATGTTGAAAAGGAGACATAAAATCCGAGTGTTCCTGCGAAGGCGGATAGGGAGCCACTTGAGTTCCTTGCGAAGATGAGAGACATGATCATACTTTCGTAGACCAAAAACAAACCGAATGCATAAGTTTTGCAATCGCTCAAGCTTGTTTAATAGCTTCTCAGTAGCATCCAGGTAGCAGGCGTCGGCATAATCTATAATCGGCTGAATAAGTGTTTGGGCCAAACTTACTAGATTTCGTTCAAACCAATTTTCGTTGGTAGTTGTTATAGTAATGTACATCATATATTTTTTTTAGTTTTATCATTCTCTTATTTTAGAAGTTAGAGGGGGGGGGGGGGGACACATTTTACCACTTTGGAAGTGTCTCTCGCGCAAACTATTCAGTTTAGAAAAAAATGATATTAGAAACCTCAGTATCATTTTTGAAGACCTATCCATAGATACCCCACCACGCATGGGTTTGAAAAAAAAGTTTTTTTGAGTTTCAGTTCTTAGTATGGGGACCCCCAAAATTGATTGCTTTTTTCTATTTTTGTGTGAAAATCTTAATGCGGTTCACAGAATACATCTATTTACAAAGTTTCAACTGTATAGTATACAGGAAAAGTTTTTAACCAGTGCGCAAATTTTGACATGATAAACTTGAATATATTTTAATAAACACGTATTTTTTATTTTGATATGTGTTAATAGTAAAAAATAAAGTTATCGCTTACGAGACTTATTTACATAGAAATTTATTTTATGGTCGCTTGCCAGTCGGGCGCCCGGTCGACCGACTCACGCGTCGACTGGTCGCCCGACCGGCAAGCTGGTATCAGCTGAGTTGTAGGTAAGTACTTATGTGCGTTCGCTCGATGCGACGGCGCCGACGTAAGTACCTACGCGGTGCGGTTACTGACCGCAATTTCGTGCTACTTTTTTAAGTTTAGGTAATTCCAATTTTTCCTTCATACTTTCATGGGCTTAGGACCATCAAAATGCAGAAAATAAATCAAGTAATAATTTTTACATTCAAATTAAAACATTTATGTATGATAATTACTCATGATAAAATTTGAATTGAAAAAATTGCATTCTGGCGTATTTAAAAAATTGGAATCAACTACCTATTTACAACAATTTCCAATCAAAAAGAACCTAACACACTAAGATTGTTTATAATTTCTTACCTCTACATTTCGTTAATCACAGTATTTAAGGTATTGTTCGAAGTGACCTCCTCCTTTTTCCAGACATAAACGTGCACGTTTAAATAAGTTTGCATTTAGTTTGTTTAGGACACTACTATCACTTTTCACTTCATTGAAAGCGTTATTTATTTTTTGTTTTAAGTCATCTAGGCGCTGAGCCTCTTCTACATACACCCGACGTTTCACTTCTCCCCAGAGATAAAAATCACAGGGAGTGAGGTCTGGGGACCTAGCCGGCCATGGTACGGGACCACCTCGACCGATCCAATTTTCCCCGTATTTTTCATTTAAATAATTTCGTACCGCTATGGCGTAATGTGGCGGAGCGCCGTCGTGCTGGTAATAAAAGTTATTATTGTAGCTCAATGGGACTTCATCGATTAATTCTTCGATGGTGGTGTCGAGCATTTCTAAATAACGAGTCCCGGTCAAGGCGCCTTCGATAAAAATGGGACCTATTATTTTATTTTTAATAACACCCGCCCATACGTTTGCGCTGAAACGTATTTGGTGATGCGTCTCTCGTACTAAATGGGGATTATTGAAAGACCACCAGTGCTCATTATGGACATTGTAGAGTCCCACACGTGTGAATAATGCCTCATCCGTCCACAAGATATTTACATCAGGGTGATTTAAAAGCCACTCACAAAAGGCTCGACGTGGTGCTGGGTCTGGGTCATGGAGTTGTTGTACCGGCTGGAAGTGGTATGGATGGAGTCCGGCTGTATTTAGCAGCTTCCATACTGCGTGTTGGCTCACACCAAAACGACGTTCCGCGTCGTAGGTACTGGCTCTCGGATTACGCTCAAAAAAATCAAATATGGCGTCTTCGGCTTCGACTGCCAGTCGAGGTCTGCCAGACCCTAGTGCATGGCTCGGGGTTCTGAACTGGCCGTGATCAAGCAGCCTTTGATTTGCTGCAAGAATTGTCCTTTCATTAGGTACCGTAGGATTACGGATCCCTTGGGCTCGCATACGAGGTACGCTCTCCCTCTCATATCTTCTTCGTGCTGCTCGTAAATTTTCGTGGCTAAGTAGATACACTCGCACCATTTCGTAGTATTCGCGGTGAGTAAAGTTCGACATCGTGACGACACGAGTACGCGGCACACACGCGCGCAGAGATGAATATGAGCGAACGTCCGAACCCCGCTTCCGCAAGTGACGTACTGCAGATCCGCACATCAAAGGCCGCCGCCGGCGCTGCATACCCCCGCCCCCTTCCCCCCGCACCCGTCTCGTACAACGGGCGGCGGCCAGCGCGTTTTCATTCATAGTATTTAATAGTATTACGATTAAATTATGTCCATGTTATGCTTATTTCAAAATGGGACAAGGTGGAAAAATGTGAAAAAAAAAGTTATAAACTAAAAATGGAAATGTGTTCTATTACTTACACTGAGCCACCAAAAAAAATTTACGCAGTGGTTAAAAACTTTTCCTGTATATATATAATTCAGCTCTTATAGTTTCGGAAAAAAGTGGCTGTGACATACGGACGGACAGACAGACAGACAGACAGACAGACATGACGAATCTATAAGGGTTCCGTTTTTTGCCATTTGGCTACGGAACCCTAAAAAAGCAATAAATTTTGGGGGTCCCCATACTTAGAACTGAAACTCAAAAATTTTTTTTTCGTCAAACCCATGCGTGTGGGGTATCTATGGATAGGTCTTTAAAAATGATACTGAGGTTTCTAAAATCATTTTTTTCTAAACTGAATAGTTTGCGGAAGAGACACTTCCAAAGTGGTAAAATGTGTGTGTCCCCCCCTCTAACTTCTAAAATAAGAGAATGATAAAACTAAAAAAAATATATGATGTACATTACTATGAAAACTACCAACGAAAATTGGTTTGAACGAAATCTAGTAAGTAGTTTTTTTTTAAGGCGTCATAAATCTAAAAAAATACACTATTATTAAAACATCGATCAAAGTTACAACACATCACAAGAACTTTTATATTATGTTACTTGCGCTACGGAACCCTTCATGGGCGAGTCCGACTCGCACTTGGCCGGTTTTTTGTTTATGTAGAGCATAGAGGCTTTATAATTTTTTTTTGTGGTGTGGTGGTGGCCCCCTTCTGGTGGCCTATGTTGCCTAACCTTAAATCCGGCACCGTGGTAACAGCATCAATAAAATTTAACAAGCTTGGCATTTTCATTCTCGTTGGCACTGAGGAGTACCAGGATTGCAATGAGCCCACGACTTAACTGCAGGGTGTATATTCGAAGACTAGGGCCTTATGTCTACGGACGCGTAGCTTCATAGACGCGTATTCGTTACTATACGCTTGGTGTACACCTGCGTGAAGCTTACAATTACCGGCACGGATCTTGAGCGCTGGCTTCAAGTTGCGCAGAAGTCAAATATTCGGTCTCTTTAGTGGTGCGAAGTGAGACGCGGGGGCGGGGAGTGTCAGTGATAGGCTCGCCACGCCATCGTGTCATAGACGTCACTCGTGGTTCGTTGCCTGCGTTGCTGCATGTATCTAACAACGAAGACGATTGGCCCGCCAATGTATGGAATGCGCAAAGCGATCCCCACTCTGACGCCGATCGCTCAAGATCCGTTTCGGCAATTGTACATACAAAACTATGATATTGTGTTGACGAAGCTGCAACGACACGACTCTTGCCGCTTCGTCGACCAAAAGACAAGTAGCCACAATTATCACAGTATTTACTTCTAAAAGGTACCTTTTACTTTGATGCAATTTCTTTGAACATCACTGTGATTGCAATTAAAACCCAACCTGCCTGCCTTCAACATAAAGCTCACTTTCATTTGCCGTCACTTCCGTACAAGTCTTTGAGGTATTCTAGTTACAATTAAAATTGAACCTAAAATCAAAGGATAAAACGCTCACTTTCAGGTACCGTAATTTCCGCACGCTATCGTCTCCGAGCCTCGTACAGTTCAGTTGTGTCACTTTAGACTCGAGCAGTGTGTTGTGTGCTTTAATGTAGATGTTTTGAATATCAGAGTAATTGCAATCAAAACCCAACCTAACGGAACTTAACATAAAGCTCACTTTCATTTACCGTTACTTCTATAAACCTTCCAAAATATTCTAGTTACATTTCAAATTCAACCTAAAAGTAATGAAGATAACGCTCACTTTCAGGTACCGTAATTTCCGCACGCTAACGTCTCCGAGCCTGGTGCAGTTCAGTTGCGTCGCCTTGGACTCGAGTAGTGAATTATGTGCAGCAGGCGGACAGGATGTCTTTGAGATATTCTTGTGGTCTATCAAGTTTGGCAAGCTTCTGGATGTGAGTACAAGACACTGAATTAAAATAATAAAGAAATAAACTAACCGTACAATTTTTTTTTTCATACGCCATCTTATGTTAGGATATCAGATCGGCCTTAGTTTGCGCATTTTTTTTGTTATGGTTTAACTAGATAGAGTTAAAATATTTAAATTTCAATTTGTCACTGTCATTTTACAAAAGTGAACTGCATATTTAAAAATTAAAGAAAAGGGCTATGCTTGGAGTTTCCTTACGTGATCGAATCAAAAATGAAGATATCGGTAGAAGAACCAAAGTTACTGTGATGGCCTTTTTTTTCGGTGGGAAAAATCATCCAATGACAACCCCCGCTCTTGGGCGGAGCGGGAGATAGTGTCCGACTCTTACTGACTAAGAAACCCACCCCGTTCCTTCAAGCCTTCATACCGGGGCTCGAGTTCTACTATCATGGCCTATTGAATCGCCAAACTTTAAGTGGTAGTGGGCAGGGCACATTGCTCACGGAATAGATGGTCGATGAGAACGAAAAGTTCTGAAGTGGCGACCTCGTACCGGGCGGACGCAGCGTTGGAGGGCCTCCTCACATCGTGGACCGATGACCAGGGGTGCTATTCTCTAAGAAAGCGCAGCGCTGGCACAGCGACGAGTCGTGAGCGCAATACATTGAATTAACAATCCAATGTAAAGGGGCATTGGGTTTATTTATTTATTTATTTATTTATTTATTTATTTATTCACTAAATCCACAGCTCTTTTACAAAAAATTTACTTAAAAATAAACTAATATTACAGCCAATTAAGGATTTACTATTTACTAACTAAACATTTATGCCTCAGAAACAAACAGAATAAAACGCTAGTACCATTCAAGCCTAGTAGTGGTGTGCTGTGTGGGCGTGTTGGAGTGAGTGTGAAGAGTTGATGTGGTATATGAAATAGTGTATGAAATACTAATAGTAATAGTTGTTAATTCAATGTACTGCGCTGACGACTCGTCGCTGTGCCAGCGTTGCGCTTTCTTAGAGAATAGCACCCCTGGTGAGGGTCGCGGAAATCCGATGGATAGGAGACGCACAGATGATGCTATAGTGATGATAATTTTTTTTTTTGTGATTTTATTTACTGTGGGGTTCTGGGCTTTATCTACGTTTGTAAATTGAATGAGACAATAAATAATTTTTATTTATTTTGTTTTTTTCAATATTATTTCTCTAACATGACTATCCTCTCCACAGGTACTAGGAGGTCACGAGGCGCCAGTGTCGTGCGTGACGTTCAGCCCCACGCTCGCTAGCTCGCGCCTCGTGTCGGCCAGTTGGGATAAGACCATTCGAATATGGAACGCCATTGAAAGCAGTGCCGACTGTGAGACGATTCAGCTTACATCGGATGGTCTACAGGTTGCATTCAGACCAGATGGCGAAGAGGTGAGTTTAAAAAAAATATTATTGATAGGTTCGCGTTTGACCACTATCTCACCTGATGGTAAGCGATGATGTGGTCGACGTTATCAAAGGTATTTCCGTATTCAAAGGTTAAAAACGGGACTCTATTACTAAGACTCCATTGTCCCTCTGTCTATCACCGGGCTATATCTTAAGAACCGTGATAGCTAGACAGTTGAAAAAGTCGCAGAATATGATGATGATGTATTTATGTTGCCCTTTATGTGATTTCTTGCCATTTTTTTATCACAACGGCAACAGGTAGGCGCTTTTTAAAACGGGTAGTTTTAACTTCGATAAATACCTAATGTAAATTGTAAAAATATTACATGAAAGAAAGTAGCTTTCTCGGGCTTGCGGACAGTGAGCAATGGGTAGCTCGCTGTCCGGCCGTCCGGAAACTGTCCGGACCAAGCCCAAGTCGTCGACGGCGCGCACTGTTCCCGCGCGCCTCAAGGAGTTGTCAGCAACAGCAGGGACCCAGCCGGGACGAAGCCTACTGGGGCCAGGGTTATCCGAAAGGGCGCTCGAGCCCCGGTATGAAGGCTAGAAGGAACGGGGTGGGTCTTTTAGTCAGTAAGAGTCTGACACTATCTCCCGCTCCGCCCAAGGGCGGGGGATGTCAATGCATGCCTTTTCCCACCATAAAAAAAAGGGGGCCGCCGTGGTACTTACCTACCTACCTAACTGTTCTGCGTTACGTTAAAACAAACCATCAAAATAACAGCAAATACCTACTTACCTCTCTGTAACAACTGGTAGCAGAGCAGTGGTGGCTGAGTGGAAACGGCCTGACTTACGAGCTGCAGGTCGCGGGTTCAAACCCAGCCACGCGCAATACTTTGTGTAATTTATTTCATCACCATTGCTCTCAAAACGGTGAAGGAAAACACCGTGAGGAAACCGGCATATCCTTAAACCAAAAATTCGAAGACATGTGACATCTACCAATGCGCACTGGACCCGCGTGGTGGATTGCGGCCCATTTCCTCTCCTAGAGAGGAGGCCTGAGTCGCAACAGTGGGAACATTATATAGCCGACTATGCAGTGTTATTAAATCATTTTCTATTTGTTTCTTCACCAGATAGCAGTATCATCTCTAGACGGTAACATAACATTCTTCAACACGACGACGGGCGACCAGACCGGTAGCATCGAAGGCAGGAACGACCTCGGCTCGGGCCGCGCTGAGACTGACCTTATCACTCCTGAAAAGATGCTGAAGACTAAGTAAGTGTGGCTCATTAAATAGTTTAAAGTATAGGCAGCAAAGATCTTAAAGTCTGGACGGTTCACTTTGAGTATTCTCACTAAAAATCTGGGAGCCCAGTTGATCCATTTCCAAAAACACACACAGGATGAAAAGGAACAAAAGTTTGGACGGGATTTTCTCGTAATTTCCTTCTTTTATTTATTAACTAGCTGCTGCCCGCGACGTCGTCTGCGTGAAGGCTCTACAGCACCAAAAATACCTAAGATGTCAGTGTCGCTATAGCATTATAAGTAAACAACTTTTAAAATAGCATTAAAATATAAGTTTTTTTGCAAGTGAAGAGAGTTATATGGGAATCCTGCTGAGTTCAGTCATAAGATGTGACTGAAGGAAATAGAGAAAATAATGCAGGAATACATTCCAGGACACAAAAGAGTAAAAATACGTACAAAGGTATCATCATACCTTACAACACTTCCCTATAAACTACGTTGGTAGTTATGCTGCTAGGAGCCAAAATGTAAAGAGAGTCAGGACTGGTGACGCGGGAGCAAGCACCGTACAGTGTGAGAAGCAGCTCGTCTTGAGATTGACACCCGCTGCCCTCAGAGTCTGCCCCTCCGACTTATTGATGGTCATCGCAAAGCAAACACTCACGGAAAACTGTACGCGCTTGGACTGGAATGGGAAGTTGTGAGGTATGAAGGAAATGCGTGGTATAAATACTGCCTCGCCTATGCCACAACTCGGAAGAATTTTCGCTTCAATGGTGTGCCTGTGGAGAGAGATGACTTTAAGGCGGGCCCCGTTACACAATTTCGGAGGAGAAAGGTTCCGAAGAAGCATAATCGGGACACCGACCTTCAACTTGATGGTATGCGCTGGAAGTCCACTTGCTGACAAATTCCACGGGATAATGTGTGGCGTCATCTTGCTTGACAACAGTGTTTATCGAGGTGTCAAGACTTAGAAGGACATCGGAGAATTCTTGCAATGCACGTGCATTGCCGCCGAGCCGAGCTCTCATATTAATGGTCAAGCGCAGCTAACAAACTCGTGACCACAACGAAGATCGTTTCAACGAAGCATTCACCTCGTCAGCCCTCGATACCCGCGTCACCACGGGAAGTGTTTGCCGGAAATCGCCACTGACTGAACAGAACTGTGACACCACCCATCAAATGTTCGTTCCTGCGGATGTCCTGCAGGGTTCTGTCCACGGCCTCAACTGCCTTCCTATTGGCCATTGTACACTCATCCCATACGATCAGATAGCAATCCTTGAGCACATGTCCCTTATCGCTGTTACGTGACACACCACAAACAGGTGTTTCGGCGCTCTCTAAATCGATGGGAATTTTAAACTTGGCATGTGCTGTCTTGCCACCTGGAAACAGAATGGCAGCGATTCTCGACGACGCTACAGCAATAGCAATTTTGCCTTGCCTCCTGATCTCTGCAAATATGTCAGTGGTAACAAATGTTTTTCCTGTTCTACCAGGAGCATCCAAGAAAAACATGTTACCCTGGTTTTACCCAACGCTTTCAAGGACGGTGTCATAAACTTGTTTTTGCTCTGAAGAGAACAAAGTGACATGGTCATTTCGTATGGTGGTCATTTCACCCGCATCGTAATTTATCACAGCGTTATACTCCCGATTTCCATGGTCTTGATGCGGTGATGATTGGGGAGCTGGTAACCCATATTCGATAAGCGGTTTGCCGCCGATAGAAATGACCACATCTTGAAGTGAACTGAGACAGGTGTTCAGCACGCGTTCATCAGTTACTTCGTCTTCGTCTCCAGTAGCACACCTCAAAGAAAATCTTCAGACAGATGATGGCGATACTTTTCCCACAAAGCTACTGGGTTCGCGACTCCACAAAACACCAACCGATCCCAAGTTTTATCACCGTCGAGAAGGTGACGTGCTACGTAGGCTATGCGGTAAGTGGGATACTCCACGCCATCAAATGTCCTCTGGAAGTCGAAAGACGTCGGGCCTCGGACAGTGGGAAGTAACAACCGCAGAAAATAGCATTCGCCATTATTACCCAATCCGGTGTCCTTGAAAGTTCCCGGAACACCTTCCACAGCACCTCGTTGACGTCGGTTAAATACACCCCTTAGCTTGTCGTACGTGTAATATGAAGGCACCTCGTCATACGTAAGGGATCTCGCAAACTGGTCGACTTCACAGAGCTGGTAAAATGTCACCATGTTAACACCGCATTTTTTTAAAATTGTCTTCCTCAACTCTGCTCAAGATTTTGAGGGTTTTGTTGGAACTTGAATTTGCCAAAACAAACTATACGATACAACTTTATGAAGAAAATGCACATCACATCACATCACCATCTATGAATTTTAAGAATAACTAACTACTAACCTCGCCAACATGATTAAAATTTAAATGATTAATTTTCAAAAAGTGTTAACATGTAACTTGATTTGATTTTTATGAAATCTCATAGATGGCGCTGCTCCAAATTGTCTTTATACTACTAACATTCATTTAACTATTTTTCTCTGCCCAAGTTACTGATATGGCGTAGTTTTTATAGTTTAAAGCTATATAATAGCATGGCTTACTCAAAAACAACATTTGAATATGCATCGATAGATTACGCGCTGTAACAGAATTCGTGAGAAAAATAAAGATTCACAGCTCCTCCTCCGTAGGTGATAGCGTGATAATATGTAGCCTATATGTTGACCCGACCTCTTAGTAATATTCATGCAAAATTTGAAGTAAATCCGTGCAGTACTACGGAAGTGTACACAGTGAAGTACACTTTGAAGAAATGCCTAACGATTAAACACGTTACTGTGGCTAATTTATAAAAGATAGATATATACTATTGCGGATTTTTTTGTAGATCTATTAGAGACCATCATTTTTGTAATACATGCTTTTGGTGTATTATCAACGTATGCGAGGATAAGAGCTCGAACGCGCATTTTCATCCGACTTGTTTCAAATTTATCGTCTCTTCTCAGCTCTTATGTATCTTAGCGTTATGTTATATAGCCTATAACCTGCCCAGGAGTATGGACCATAATCGTACCAAGTTTGGTTAAAATCCCTTCAGTAGTTTTTGACCCATGCGTGCACATACAGACAGACAGACAGACAGACAGACAGACAGACAGACAAAAAATTTACTGATTGCATTTTTGGCATCAGTATCGATCACCAATCATCCTCTAATATTAATTTTTAATATATATTCAATGTACAGAATTGACCTCTCTACAGTTTTATTATAAGTATAGATTATAATAAAAATCGCTACTTTGGTAGAAATAATGTTAAAATCTCAAAGTTTGTTCTCATTTACCCCTGCGTTCCTTTTCACCCCGTCTGACGGTATAAACATTGTGTGAGGGTTCGTCACCTCAAGGATAGCCAAACTGGTCAAAGTTGATTAGCACTTACATGTGCCTAAACTCTAAGGGCGATAAAATTTCTGGAGATAATCGATTCATTGTATTCATTATAAATAAACCTGGCTCTGAGTATAGATGCCTTTCTTTCCTCTTTAAAGTACTATAGGGCTAGTGAAATATTTTTGGAGGGTGTACGAAGCAGAATGTAAAGTCCCGCAAACCTCCGTTAAAAAGGGAGGATCCTCCGACCTGACGGGTGTTATGTCTGGTTTGGCAACTGCCCGATAATTTCTGGCTGTTGTATTTGATCGATTTGCGCGGAGAACACTAGATGCGCGATGCAGGATTTCGTAGTTCGTGGCGCCATAGATGTCGCTAAATATTGTTTTCAACTCTATAATCATCCTACTGAAGGTTGATATTTATTTGCAAACACCTCGTACTAGACTGTCCTTCACCAGTTTGTTAGATTATGATGATGACTAAATATGAAAAATTTATTTGTAGAGCATTCACAACTATATGCTACTCAGCCGATGGTTCCTGCATCTTGGGCGGCGGCAACTCCAAACACGTCTGCCTGTACAGTGTGAAGGAATCTATCCTTATCAAGAAGTTTGTTATCACGCAGAATAGGTCTCTCGATGCTGTTAATGTAAGTGTAACGAATTTCAATAGTATTTGGAGTAATCTTTACCTAGTATAAAGGTAAGAATGAAGATGTTCACAGGAGAACTAAAGTTTACCGACATAGTCTTTCTGTGAGCATGGGCTTTATCTACACAAGGCACATTGCTCATAGAACAGACGGTCAATGAGGACGAAAGGTTCTGGTGGGGTGATCTCAACAGCAGAAGACGCAGCGTTGGCGCGCTTGACCACAAGGTGGACCGATGACCTGGTGAGGGTCGCGGGAATCCGATGGATTCCCTGTGGTAACAAGTGTGGGGAGGCTAAAATTATGATGATAAGTATAGAGGCAGCGATACACAGGCGTTTAGTTGGCATGTAAGTATGTAAGTAGCTTGAATGCTACAGTAACGACTACAAATACCGGCACGAATCTTGAGCGCTCGTCGAAAGAGTCAGGATCAATTTGTGCATCGTACACATCGTCGAGCCAATCACTGTAACTACAAAGATGTACTCCCAGCTCCCACGTCTCACTTCATACCTCTAAAGAGACCCAATACTTCACTTCTCATTTAAGTCTGCGCGATTTCAAGTTCAAGTCACACACATGCGTGTAGTTGGCGTGTAAGTATGCAAGTAGCTTGAATGCTATAGTAACAGCTTCTTCTGTAGCCTATCCTGTTCTGTAGTGTCCGTTGAAGTAAAAAAATAAAATATTAACAACTTGCAACACTTAAATTGTTATAACATAAAAACCGTTTTGTTACCAGGATTTCATAAACCGCCGACTGATGACAGAGTTCGGCAACATGGCGCTTGTAGAGGAAAGAGGTGACTTAGAGGGTGGAGACGTCAGCGTGCGGCTTCCGGGAGTCAAGGAGGGGGACATGGCCGACAGGAGGGTCAAGCCTGAGGTGTGATGATTCTTTTCTATATTTAAATGTACTCACCATGGGCATCTCTGTTTTGACATTTTATAAAAGATTTTTCAACTTTTCAAGCGAAAGAAAGGTGCAATTTATTTGGGTAATTTTTTTTTTTTTATTGGGCTCGCACTTGACCATATCACGATCAGGTGAGGTTGTGGTAAAGAAGAACGCGAGTGGTAATATTTTACCATCAGGTAAGCGATGACCACTCGAGTCACTTACCTAGTTATGTGTCAACGATGGAGTACGGTTGTCTAGAAGTAACCTATTCAGTCTTGACCTACAAACTCTTAGTTATAGGAATCGGATAAATAATGTAACGGAGGTCATTATATCGGAACCGAAGGCGGAGTCGGAGTTTTTAAATTTAATTTATCGGAGTCGGAACCGGAATCGGAACCGGAGGCGGAAGATGGTCAGAAGTGATAAAGGAGAGAGATTTTTTATTTATGGACAATTAAAACATTATTCAGGCAATTTTTTTTTTCATTTTAATTTTTTAATTATAAAGAAGATGAACATGTCCTGTGCGTCAACAAATTAACAACAAGTGAAAAAATAATTCACAATAAAGTGACGTAGCGGGAGTCAGTCGGTAATTCTCCTTATTTGTACGCACAATGATTGTGTTCTTAAAACGTTTTGTGCGTACGGCTGAGATATCCACCTTGTACCGGTATATCGCCGCACGTCTGGTGGCACGTTGGTAGAACGGATTGGGTAGAATTAAGATTCCTTTTTTGGTGCGTTTCTAGATAATTCAATTCCTTAGAAGCTAGACGGTCACGTGACCAGATGATTGTGGCATTCAAAATACTCAGGGGAATTATAGATGCTCCTGATCTACAAAACCTAATCTGTAAATTGTATGTACCAAACCACTACAACCGTGGCAGGAAACATCGGCTCCTGGCAGTTCCGACGTGTCGAACAGTTGCACATTCCAAATCGCCCATACCGCGGACACTCTCTGCGCTTAATGCTCTCCTTAACAAAAACACAGATTTTGATATGTTTGGGGAAGAATGGAAGACGATACTGTCAGAATGTATGAAATTCTGTGAGATGAATGCATGACTGTGTCTACTATTTATTAAATAAATAGTGTCTATCATTAACGTCCTGTGCGACGTATGACTTGTCTAAGTTCTTTTAATGTTTTACTGTTTTCTCTTTTTGTGTTATGTGTTTAAATAGTGTGATTGGTTTCGGCCGTTCTATTTGAATTAAATAAATAAATAATAAATGTAAAAAGGCTTACATTAAGCTATTTTCATACATCTATATTCTCATTCTTCTCATAGGTGCGAGTCCACTGCGTTAGGTTTTCTCCAACTGGAGACAGTTTCGCAGTCGCCGCTACTGAGGGTCTTCTGATATACAGCCAAAACGCCGGCATCGATGGAACCTTCAGGTACTAAATATTTCGTGGGCTTGTGGTCGACGAGCAATGGGCAGCTCGCCGTCCGGCCGTCCGGTAGTCGTCCGGACCGAACCCGTTTCGTCGACGGCGTGTAGTGTACCACGCGCGTCCCAAAGAGATGTCAGCAAAACCGTAGGGACCCAGCAGGGCCGAAGCCTACTGTGACCATGTCTTGACGCAAGGCACAGAAAAAACAGAAGTTGGTTTTAGTCAGTAAAAGTTTGACACACCCTCGCGCTCCTCCCTAAAGCGGAGAAGTTATTGGATGATTTCCAACCTAAACTTAAAACAAAAGGTACTAAGTATTTTGTTACTTATTGTTGCTAGTCAATAAGTCAAGAATTACCACATTTTAACTTTATTTTTCCAACCACATTACGAGTTACAATGCAATCATGTTTTGTAGGAATTCATGAAATAGCTCGCTCTGTGTGAAGCAAAAGCAACTGTGTCCAAAATTACTGACTAAAACCAACCAGTCTTGTTTAGGGCCAACTCTCTCAAACAAACCCGCTGCTCGAAGATATTTAGGTAGCTTTATTTTTTTTAACAAAACTCGTAATAACTATTTTTTTTACCAGGCCGTTCCGTCTGGAAGCTGGATCAACACCATACGCAGTCAAACAACTTCTATTGGAACAATCGTGGGGCTCTGCACTAGTAGCCGCCATACAATTGAACGAGCACACTGTAATACAGCAGTGTGTGGAGGCAGTACCGGCCAATGACAGTAAGTGTACCTGTATGAAAGTAATTTTGACATATAGGGTAGGCCTTTCAATATTTTACAGATGTATTTTGGAGTGTGCGCGGGAATTGCATGACTTGATTCTCATCGGCCTTTCGTACGGCGAGTAGTCTGTCTAATAAGACAACCGACTTGGGTAATTATTAGGGTAAAATGAAATCTGATGTAGTCAACGCTGGTTCAATAATCAAGGTTGATTAAGAGATCTTGATCATTGTTTACTAATAAAAGAACCTTATAAAAAGTATCGAATATAAGTATTTTTTTAAATAATTAAATATTATACAAAATTCCCAAGTCGGTTGACTTATTAGACAGCCTATACAACCGTGACCTGTGTTGTGCTTAGTGTCGGTGGTGTCCAATTTGTGACCTTTTTATTTTTGGGAAACAAATATAACATGGTGTAAAAAATATTGGAATCCTTTTAGTTACTGATTCTGATCAAACTATATTCAGATTTCGCATAAACTAAGAATAATGTTTTCTTACTAAATAAAACTGATTTATATATATTTTTCTTCACAATTGTGTTGAAAAACATTGTATGATACAGATGAGTATTGATAATTACCATCTTCGCTCAAGAAACTAATTACCGCCTAAATGTACTATTATTTTTATCGAATTTTGTTAGGTACTAATAAAAACCCTTTCTTTCTCCTAGTAAACCTAACAGTAGCCAATCTTGATGATGACTACGCAGACCGGCTGCTGAACTCGATAGCTCGCTTGCTAGAAGACAGCCGGCACTTGGAGCACCTGCTGCTGTGGGTGAAGGCCATAGTCTCCGTCAAGAGGAGGAAGTTCCCGCCCAGTGTGTTGCTGGCTTTAGAGAAAGTCCTCACTGTCAAGTACTCACAAATTAGTAAGATGTAAGTACCTCATTTCCTTCCGTAGTTATTACTTTTCAACTGCTGAGCAAAGGCCTCTTTCCAAATCCTTCCATTCATTCTTATCCCGCTCCGTCTGGAACCAGTCATCGTGGAGTACCAGGACAGGTCGTAGCGACACATAGGGGAGGCCTGTGGACGTCTTTCGGCTGAAATTATGATGATGATATTTTTTGTTTCAAGAGTATTTTCTTGGGTCAATTTTCTACTTTCAGGATGTTTTTAATAACGTGCGGTTTTGATCACGCATGCGGGAATGCCCCGCACGCGTTACCCCCGCAAATGCTCATTTAATACAAGTATCTATTATAATGCGTGAAATACACACGCAGGGATGCGTTTTTTTTCATCATGGGTAATCTCTGAAAATACGGTCCGATTACTAATTTTTTTTTTACCCATAGCTTTTTTTTTTAGCCAAAGCTTCTTTATTCCTGAGTGACTACATTTTATGTTAGCGGGTGAAACCGCGGGCAAAAGCTAGTATGTTTCCGTGAGATCAATTACTAAGTCGAGTTAAAATGACGTCTTTTACTGCCGACGGCGGCGTTGGCAGCAGATATTATTGCGTAATCATTTCCACTTGTCATGTCTGCGGTAATTTGATTCACTATATTGTGACTACAGACTTCCTAACGATACCATTTAATGTGAAACGTTTAAAACTGGGATATGGGCTCTTCGAGTACTACTTTATGTATTTTGTTTTTTTTTTCTGCGATATTTTCTATAATAGGTTACTAATATCACACTAATATTATAAAGTCGAAAGTTTGTGTGTATGTTTGTACTGTTTCTAGCTCAAACGAATGACCGGATTTGTATGAAATTTGGCACATGGGTAGCATTTTTAATACCCTTAATATAATTTTCTTTTTACGCGGGTAAAGCAAAAGCAGATGGTAGTATTGAATATTATATATTATTAACCAAGCAAAACGCAAAATCTACTCATATTAAAACAGAATATGTATTTTTTTTGTTTCTTTATTTGAAGCAAAGACTAAAACAACATTAGTAGAAACGTTCTTAAGAGCGCCCAACCCGTGATACTCTTCCCATACAACGGCTTTTATGTGATATTGACGTTATTACACATTTTTCTCCAGATATTTTGGAAACACAGGTATGTTGTGGATATTATCTAAGTTTCTTTTTAAATCAAAACATAGATTTGTATAAAACTAAACCAGTCCAACCTCTGAAAATCTATATTTTACACTAATTTTACGTTTGGCCCTTAATAATATACTTAGACATAAAAAAAAAAAAATTACATAAATTTATATTAATAAAAAAATATATATTAGTGGAAACCTTGCACAATTAATTGAGATTCTGAATGGCATTTTGATTCTCTGAATTGTTTTTCCAAAAACTTTATGGTTTTAAATAAGAACACGATTATCTGGACTAAGTTTTTTTTAAGTCACATATTGGAGTGAGTGACGAAGGTTACCGAATGCCAACAGAGCGTTCAGGCGTTACCTCTCTTTTTTTTGCGTTGCCTCTTTAGCACACATTGCGTCGGATGTGATTTGAAAAAAAAAACAAGTTTTTAAACCATTCTCGCGTTGATGATAGACGAACTGGGAAGGACCCTCTTAAATTTAAGTGTTAGTAAACAATAATACTCGGTGAAACATGAAACTGACAGCATTGAATTCCATCCAATATTTTTTCAGACAGTTTTTCCCGATAATCTCGCAGGGAATATCAGGCCTTGTGTTCGGTTCTGTACACTATCAATCAAAAACACGATTCAGACTGAGAAATAACTAAAAAATAAAACGCTTTTCACTACATTTTGTGCACAGTTATGATGAACATATTTTAGCACCTATCTCTTTTTCTGTTTGAGTTATGATTGCATTACCAGCCACAAACTTTTTTTCTATATCAACCCCTATTTACTGGGTCTGTGTGGTAGTCTACGGCCCATTCGTTATTAGAGACGAGGCCTGAGTCATAGTAGTAGGTACATTATTATGGCTGTTTATGACTTATGCTAGTAAGACCTATTTTTTTTACTCCCAATTCCTACCTAACTGGGTCTAAGGCCCATTCGTTTTTGTAGCGACGAGGCCTGAGTCCTAGCAGTGGGTACATTATTGTTGCCCCTCCGTCACGTACACTAACGGCTCGATATGCCCCTACAGCCCAGGCGCTCAATCTGCTGAACGGCCTGATTATCGAGGAACCGAAATTTGACATATTTATATAACAGCAAAGAAATGATAAATATTTGTATAATTTTTTTTAGTTTATAGATTGTTGGCTTGCTATACGCTTTGGTGCATACTGTAAGTATAGCAAGCAACTGATAAATAAATAAATTAATAAATAAATATGTGGCTGTTTATGACTTATGCTAGTGTAAAGCTAAAATGTTTCCAGCTTTGAGCCTATTGTGAATTTTCTTAGTGACCCTGAAAGGTCGTGGCTAAACTGCAGTCCATAGGCATGCCATTGTATTTCGCCGCTGACTCATAGTTCCAATGTCATATCCGCGAATTTGTGTATGAATAGCCATTGTTAAATCTGTTAAAAAAACTTGTTGATAGACGATCTGGAACGATGGTACCTACTAGATACCAAACAATTTATAAGAAAAGAAAGAAAGAACATTATTTTATTTGGCTTACACACTCGTAGACACACAATGTAGTAACAACATGTAGACACTAATTAATTATAATAATTAAAAAAAGAAAGAAAACTAGCAATGTTTATCTTCAATATGCTTGTATTTTTTAAGCTAGAACTACACAACCCACACGTGTGACACATACGCTGATCTGGGCGCTTCGGTCTCCATATATTTTATATGGCAACTAGACTTGTAGAGCTACAATTACCGGAACGGATCTTGAGCGCTGGCTTCAAGTTGCGCAGAAGTCAAATATTGGGTCTCTTTAGTAGTGCGAAGTGAGACGCGGGTTTGGGGAGTGTCAGTTATTGGCTCGCCGCGCCATCGTGTCATAGACGTCACTCGTGATTCGTTCCCTGCGCTTGCTGCATGTATCTAACAACGGCATCGATTGGCCCGCCAATGTATGAAATGCGCAAAGCGATCCCCACTCTGAGGCCGAGCGCTCAATATTCGTGCCGGTAGTTGTACATTTGATGCACGCCACGCGACGTCATTCTGCGTACAAATCAAGCGTGTTACACGTGTACATCGGTCTTATGCAGTTCTAGCTTAAAACCAACATAAACATGATTTTTAAAGTGAAATAATATCCGTCAATCATTCACTTTTTCAACTCATCAACTGGTATGAAGCTTAGATAAATCTATACATACATCTATACATATATGTACATATAAATAAAATTGGAGTGTCTGTAATATTAAAATAACTGCTTTTTACTACATGCATATGAATATGTACATACATCAAAATAACATTTTTTACAATTTTTGTCTGTCTGTCAGTCCGGGCTCTGAAATGGCTGGACCGATTTTGACGGGACTTTTTTTGGCAGGTACCTGATGTAATAAGGAGTAACATAGGCAACTTTTATTTTAGAAAAAATAAATTCAAAATCCTGTAGTCCATGCGAACGAAGTCGCGGGCACAGCTAGTCCGTAATAATATTATACGACCACTACTTACGATTTGTAGACCGTGGGTTCAATTCAAACCTGTTATGTAATTCATTTCACCACTACTGCTCTCAAAACGGCGAAGGAAAACATCCTGAAGAAACCGGCACGTATTAGAAACAAAAAATCGATAGCGTGGGACATCCAGCAATGCGATGATGACGGCCCATTCTCTCACCTAGAGGGGAAGCCTGAGTCCCTGCTGTGGGAACATTATGAGGCTAAATAGGCTTATGTATAATATTATAGACGGGTAGACGGATGATGATGACGTGATCTGTCTAGCCGTTTTTAAACCTGCTTTGATGGTAAACCAGGTTAAGGGTCACCGCAGACAGAAAGGAATAATTCGCGCGCGGTCTCAGGCATTTTCTGACGGATGGCATATGTCGAAGATACGCTTCGCGCGTATCATCGAGGACGCGCGAGCGTTTTGTCAGGTTTAATAATAATAATTTATTTATTACAAGTAACATTGACTCTTACAAATATAAAAAAATCAAATCATTCACAATTAAAATCACAGTTTTAAAATTAAAATCAACCAAGTTAAATCATATCACCATCATATTTAGAGCGTCATTAAATTTAATTAAATTGAAATTACTTCTTCATAACTAGATGATAAAAAAATATATTGTAATTATTAAAATTCAAACCAATAATAAAATCAAAATTAAACACTAGGCAAAATTAAATTATAAAATCAAAATTAAACTACAAAGTCAAAATTAAATAAAGTCAAAATTAAATAATAAAATCAAAATTAAACACTAATTCAAAATAAAATAATAAAATCAGAATTAAATAATAAAATCGGTATTAAAAGATTAAGGATAAATGCACTTTATTCCCATCGTTTTGGGGGAATGTGACGAGACCGATGGTAATGTGGCATAGAAAGTTACGTATGATTTTGTCAAACATTGCCCCACACTAGGAATTACTCTTTGTATGTTGTACTTACTATCGTTTCGCACGTATGTTGGTAGAGATTTCTTTGGAAATAAGCATCGCCTTTGTAATTATTTTTCGGTTTATTTATTCTTAACTTCTTATTATATGTGTGTAAATGAATGATTAAATAAATAAAGGTGAAAGTTTATATTTATGTGTGTGTCTGTGTATATTTGTTATTCCTTTACTATCAAACGGTTGAACGAATTTGGAACACAGGTAGACCTTGGTCCTCGAATATCACAGGACATATCCTGGGAACATCTTCGGCATATTTTTTACTGTCTAAAATAAGTGTGAGAGAAAGATGAATTAGGTTACGAGGACTCGTAAAATGAAGGGATATCTTTCAAGAGATAAGAAGCAGCCTATTGGATAATACTTAGGTGGATAATAAATGGATGTTCAAACCAATGTATTAATCATTTAGGCTTTCCACTTTATAAATTCTTGGTTTACCAATATCGTAAATCAAGTTGATATATAGTCTAGGTTCTGTTTCGTGTCCTAGTTTAAAGGTATTTGCGTATTAGATAAAGGATCTTATTGACTTCTGTATGAGCTGTTGGAGTTTGTGTGAGGAATGTGTTTTGTCTCTAATGAACGTTGTATTTGTTATATGTTCGGTGCTTTGTACAACCTTGTTTTAAGTAGGTATATGTGAAACCTGAAACACCTATCTAGTATTTTTACATAAAGGATATATGTACAACATTTCAAAACTGTGTTTCGAAAAGCCACAAAGTTCGACATAAATACATGGTCACCGGGCCATCCGGGCGACTCAGGGGTCGTTTTGCTTCCGCAACCAGCTGTGCGCTGGCGTCTATTTTAAACAGACTGCATTTTATTTACCACTAGTCGTCCCCGGCGGTTTTGCCCGCGTTATTTCAGGTATTTAGTTTTTGTCAGGTTTTTTGGTTTACTGTAAAATTTCATCAAAATCCGTAGACTAGTTCTTGCGTGAAAGAGTAACAAACATCCACACACACGTACAAACTTTCACATTTATCATCTATAAATCTAAAATCGGTAATCCTATTACATTTTCTTGATTAAATTTCGTTAGGTCACATTACTATAATTGTCAGACAAGAACTGTCAGGCAACTCATCATAGGACAAAAAAACTATAGCATGGTGTAAAAATTATTGGAATTAATTCAGTTACTGACTGGTAGAAGCTAGTAAAAGTATAAAAGGAGTAACTGACTGACTGACTGACATAATAACGCATACTAGAAACTACTGAGTCTAGTAGTGTAAGATTTTGCACTAGGTTTCCTTTTATGACATAGGCGAGCACTAAAAGAGGATTTTCTCAAATTCAGCCCCTAAGGGGATGAAGCGGGTGTCTAAAGTTTGTATAGGACGTAAAGTTCACACGGACGAAGCCGCGAGCAGAAGGTAGTCTTTGATATTACCCAAGCCGCTTCTAACTTAGCCAGTTTACTCTTCGAAAATGTAGGTTCGTCACAATTGTTTTTTTTTTTTTTTTTTTTTTTATCTGTTATAAACTAGTACTTGACTGCGATCCCGCCTGATGGTAAGCAGTGATGCAATCGTTGATGGTGAGGCGCACTAGTTTATTAAGAGCCTATTCACTCTAGCCTTGAAGACACCCAAATTATAATCGGACGGGAAGACCGCAGCAGGCAGACTGTTCCAGTCCTTCGAAGTACGCGGTATAAATGACGAGGCGTGATCTAAATGTGTTAAATTCCACTTAGTAACTAATACGTATTACTTTTTTTTTTGGTGTAAAATCGCTAAATAAGGAATTGTCAGACTTATGCTGATTCGGCAAACTTTGTTTTGCCATATAAAATATTAAAGAAAAATATGGAGGGTAGGTTTGGAAGATGAAAATATAGCCTACAATCTATTCTCAGACCTACCAAATATACACAAAAAAAAAAACATAAAAATTTGTCAAACCTTTTCGGAGGAGTTCAATAACAAACACGAAGTATTTATTTATTAGATTAGAAGATTTCTAACCTGCTCATAAAAGGCAGTCCAAATAAAAAATAACTGAAACCTAAAAACCGACTTACCAACAATCTCTTGATATGCCACAAGGTCATCAGTACTTCTCGTATCTTACCCGTTGACTTTTCCAATTTGCACGTGATAATAAAAATCAGCTACTTCCGATTCGCGTGACTAAAAGAAACTGAATCTCACCTAACCATAGGCATCTTTTACAATTACCGGCACGGATCTTGAGCGCTGGCTTGAAGTAATAATAATAATATTCCACAACTATCACAGCGCCGTCTAGTCCCAAGCTAAGCAGAGCTTGTGTTATGGGTACTAGACAACTGATAAATATACATATATATTTCTAAATACATACATATTATAGGTAGATAAATTACATCCAGACACAGAACAAATGATTATGCTCATCACACAAACATTTGTCCTGGGTGGGAATCGAACCCACGACTTCCGGCATAGCAGTCAGGGTCACTAACCACTAGACCAAACAGGCCGGTCAAAAGAAGAAGTTGCGCAGAAGTCAAATATTCGGTCTCTTTAGTGGTACGAAGTGAGACGCGCGGGGGCGATTAGTGTCAGGGATTGGCTCGCCGTGCCATCGCGTCATAGACGTCACTCGTAATTCGTTCCCTGCGCTTGCTGCATGTATCTTACAACAACGACGATTGCCTCGCCAATGTTTGGAATGCGCAAAGCGGTCCCCACTCTGACGCCGAGCGCTCAAGATCTGTGCCGGTAATTGTCTTTGAGGTGTGAAAATCGTCAAATAAGTTCTCCCGCTCTGGGTGGAGCGAGGGGGAGTATCAGACTTTTACTAACTAAAACCCACCTGTGTTCCTTCAGTTGCACTTTGCGTTTCAGGGTCGCGGTATGTCTGCAAAACCATAGGGGCCAGTTCGGCTGAAGCCTACTGGGACCATGGGTTGTCTTCTGAAAGGGAAATCCGTTTTCCTGAAAGGCAAAAAGCAACTGAAGGAATATAGGTGTGGTTTTAGTCAGTAAAGGCATAAAATAGATAGGTACAGAAGTCAATCTACATACAAAGCGCGCTCGAGCAACGCACACATAGACACCGTTCACGGACACGATATTTCGGTCGCGTCTCGGATCACTCGTCGAACAGTTCCGGCTCAAATGCTCATTAGTGGGCGTCCACCGAGCGTAGGTATAAAAAGTGAAGTACATACATGAGATTGTCTTCTGTACCTATCTATTTTGTGGTACAGGTCTGACATACCTTCCTACTCCGCCCCGGAGCGGGAGAAGTAACCGGATGATTTCCCACTTTAAAAAAACAGCTAGAAATATAACCCGCATTTTTGAAAAGGTGATTCTGTTTTAAAAATTAGTTATAAATTCACAAAAGACATTTGACTATTCAGATCTGTTCCATTAAAAACAGATAGAAAAAAAGTAAGAAAAGTAGGATTTCTGCATTTTAAGCTCGAATTAAAAACGTAAAATTTTAACTGGCGACTCTTTCAGAGTTCCATCCGTAGTACCTTGTCAAAGTAAAAGTAGAAAGAGCGAAAAAGATAAAAGCAAAAAGAAATGCCCGACGCCAAAGGACTCTTATGTTTATTAACTCGTCTGAACTAAACGTAGTTTTCAGAGGTAACTCAAAATGTAGCTTTTCATACGTGTGAAATTGTAGATTATGTTACTAGGGGATAAAGCAGTGTCTTAAAGTCGCGAGTGGCATGTTAAATTCTGAACGAAACGAGGGTTGCAAGTTTTAATCCTAAACGCCAGCGAGGGATTTATATAATTAACTCCCGAGCACAGTGAGGGAGTTTCGAAGAATTCCCATAATGGAAACCTACTCCAAAAGCACATAGGTAGTAGAATTAATAATTATTTAATACAACGAAGGGACCCCATTTGAATTTGAATAATATTATACAAGGACGCATTTTCTTAATGCTGAAATTATCCTAGTATGGATATTTGTTACTCTTTCATGTAAAAACTACTCATTGGATTTTTATGAAACTTGATATTCGGGTAGACTATGTCCTCGAATAGAACGTATGATATTTTTTATCCCAAGAGTCGGGACTATGTTCCTTTGAGATAATTTTCTATAGTCACGCGATCGAAGCCGTTGGCAGCTGGTAGTATTTATGTAATAAGAACGATATAGCAAGACGTGCACGTTGAATGCATCTAGAGCTTTTCCATTCTATCCATTTTTAACTCAATTCATACATTGCTCTAATTTATAGCCGTTCAGGTTCTGAAGAAATTCACATTTATTTATTTATTTAAGGGACAATAAACAGCTACAATATACACATTGAAAGAAAAAAAACAAAACAAAAGAGTTTACAATATTGCAGCCCACTGCATTATCCTCATATTGACGCATAAGATTGCCGGCAGTAAATGCCGCTGGATAAACACATTGTTTATTATTATGAGCCCGTTTTGTCCCACTGCAAAGCAAAAGCCTCCTTTCCGTTATTCCACACTTTTTTGTCCTTAAAAGTCACAAACGTTTTAGTTACAAAATGTTCCGTAGAGATAAGGTCGTCAGCTGTTTATCTCTACGTCAAAGAACTAAATCAAGGCCATGTGGTACTTAGTGATGTTCTCGAGCAATCCGTCATCTTGTCTGATAACAGTCTGATTTTCTATTTCGTAAGTTTAGATTGCATGATATAACTACAGTTATCTCATTAAGAGCCGGTTGTAGTCAATGAGTATTTTGTATGAACTCCGGCCGCAAAATCGACACAACCCTGTGTTGATTTTGCGGCCCCGTAATAGCGGTTTTATTTTTATATATAAAAAAAAAAACAATAACTGTTTAATTCAATTTTTGTTTTTGCGAGGCCCTTTTAAAAAACAAGCTTTATTATTTTTTTTGTAACTTTCAAATATTTCCGTGACTTCCAAATAATTTTTCATGGTGTTCTCTTTTATATTTGTGGATTTGCAGAGGTGTAAAAATTTTAAAATGAGTAGAACCTGGCCTTAAGAGGGTCCTTCCAGAGACCCTACCACGAGGTCTTAACACTTAATTTTGCGATTCATTTGACAGCCTAAACTGAACTGTTCAAGGGAGCTATATTAGAGTGTCTATATATACAGGTGGCCAACTTGATTAGACCCAAGATCTCCTGTTTACTATAGAAACCCTGTGCGATCTACCATGTAACAGCATAGTTCAGTACAGAATCATGTAGTATTTTTTTTTTTTTATCAAAAGAGAAAACATAAATGTGAAAATTATTCTTAGTAACTAGGTGTTTATTTACCTTTATATTTAAGTGTGAGTATTGCGTCTGAGCATCTTCCACTAGTTTAGCCTAATCAGGTTTGTGGTTGGAAATTGCCAACCTTAAAGAATCCAATGTATGAGCGTCTGTCTAACGAAAACGGTGTTTATTTTTTGTTTGTTTTAAGTAGGAAACTGCTGACTCACATAAATATGTTGAACCAAAATACGACTGAAGTTGTTCAACACATTTCTTCAAATTTGGATATTTTTCGTTTGAAACCAATGCCCAGAAATTATACAAGATGATGCACGGTTGGTAATTACATTGCGCAGTCTGGTCTACGTATTATTTTTGCCTTGCCACGATCTACTGGATTAACAGTCGCGATCTACCTGTTAGCCACCCCTGGTTTATACACTCTACTAGATTTACGTATACTAGTGTGTTGTTTTGGTGTACTAACAGTCGCGATTTACCTGTTAGCCCCTGGTTTATACACTCTACTAGATATACGTATACTAGTGTGTTGTTTTGGTGCATGTCAATAATTCGAACAAAGTCAAATGAAAAAAAAAACACGAAACATTTAGGATCAAAATCCCACGCTAACATTTTCAGACATTTCCACGCTGACCTATCTCAATGAATCACCCTGTAGACAGGTGAATTAATGGGCTTGTCCGAATTGTCTGGTAGTTTCTTTCACGTGCGAATATGTAAATATGTGTCTGTAGAGTCAATCTTGCACAGACAGACTAATAGCTTTGATCTACAAATTCGTGTAGTAGCCGACACTAGTCTGTCTAAAAAGTTAAACGACTTGGAAGTTTTTAAACAAATTAAAAATCTGTATATATTACATACAATATTTTTTATAAGATTATATTAGTAAACAATATCATCTCTTTGCAACCTTGAGTGTTCAACCAGTGTGTCTACATCAGATTTCAAGAATTTGATTACCCAAGTTGGTTGACTTTTTAGACAGACTACACGACGATACTTTTAAGCATTTGTTTTTATTTGGTCGCTAGCTTCTGCCAGCGACTTCGTCCGCGTTACAGTAGAAAATTATCCCAAGAGAACATCCTCCTAGAATGCAAAGTATCATGTGCTATTCTAGCACATCGTCCACCTGAGTACCAAGTTTCTTTACACAAAAATACTAGACACGTGTTTCAGGTTTCACTCACAAACTACCTACAGGTCATTGGACTCGCTCAGCTGATGATTTCTTAAAGAAATTAATTTCGTACATGCGCAATTAATTGCACACACTAACACTACATAACTATATAACTACAACATGACTATAAAACTGTATATTGTGCTTTTGCGACTTTCACTCAACATCTCTTACTCTCTTTGTCCACAGTTGCGACTTCAACAAATACACAATTCGCTGCATAAAGACAGTTGGCGAGATGACGCCGAAGATGGAGCTGGACGAGCCCATGGACAGTGACAACGAGTCCAGCGGGCGAGGGACGGCTTCTGATAGCGATTGATAAAGAATAAACTGTTGAGTTTTATTTGATGTTTTATTTGCCGACCGAATTAATGGATGAAAGTTGCTACAGACTGAAGGTTGAAGAAGCTTTAACCACAAAATAGATAGGTACAGTACCTTTACCATGAGTTTAAAGCAATAGTATTTGTCGATACTCGATACCGACTACGTAAATATTTTGTATGGCAAACTTTACAGCGCCTCTAGCGGTCACTTACGGAACCAAAATTTGCCATACAAAATATTTACGTAGTCGGTATCGAGTATCGACAAATACTGTTGCTTTAAACTCATGGTAGAGGTACAGAAGTCATTCTACATACAATGCGCGCTCGAGCAAAGCACAGTAGACCGCTGTCTCACCTGATGGTAAGCGTTGATATACAGGTCGCGCGATGAATCAAGATCGCTCGGCAAAAGTGGAAGGGGCATGCGCAGTATTCAATTCTACGGTCTATTTGGCGACGTACGGGCGGGGGTGCGCCGTCGGCTACACGTCATTGGTAGATAGAGTCGCTCTTCAATTCCCGCGTTGCGTTCTCGCCTCTCATTGGATACTGTTATACTTGGGTACTGTTGCGTACAGCTTGTGTTATCGTAATAGTAATACGTAGTCATAAAAAAAAAATGGTGAAAAATAAAGTTTTAAAACGGCTAGCCAGAAAAATGGTTTACGACGTGAATTATTACGTTAAAGAAAGAAACTAACGAAAAAATTTTTTTAAATTTTATGTTTTATTTAAAAAAAAAAAAAAAATTGAATTTACCTACTTCAAGATAAATTACAATAAAAAACTAGTGTTATTATAAGTTATGTTACTAAGGTTCAAACATACGAAATTAAAAATAAAATCGTAACATACTAAGAATTTCTGTGCGCAATTGTACACATGCGCCGATTGTCCCCACTACTTTCACCGAGCGATCTTGATTCACCGCGCGACCTGTAGTCGAAGCACGCTTGCTTAGAAGTAACTTATTCACTCTTGACGTAAAGACCACTAGGTTGTAGCTATCAGGAAACAAACTCCGGCAGGGGTCCTTCCTTAGCTGTACATAGGTACTCCAATAAATGTGGTTACATAGTCCGAGAGTCACTAGTTCTGCAGGCCTATCCGAGTTACGTACGACCATTTCGTTTCGATCCTATTGCATCGAACGCCTTGAGTTGGTCATGCCTCCGATTCCTTTTTTCTGGCGTCATCTCAACGGTCAGTCACGTTGATTGGACGTTGTGTTGACACATGTACGAAATTAATTTCTTTAAGAAAACGTCAACTTAGCAAGTTCAATGACCTGTAGGTAATTAGTACGCAACGCCGACTACTACCTACAGGTCATTGAACTCGCTCAGCTGACGTTTTCTTAAAGAAATTAATTTCGTGCATGTGTAAATTAATATTTTTTTTTAAATTTTGTCTTTACAAATCGATAGTGTTTCATGTACCGGATCGAACATTTAACGGGGTATAGATAGAGTTTAAAATTATTTCATGCTAAAAATGCTCGCCGCGTCACTGCTGGCCGCTGCTATTCCTATGTGCGTATGATACTCTAAGAAAGTAACATAGGTAATTTAAATAAAACGCATCCCTCTATCAATTGCCTTTATTAACCTGTGTCGCACTGGGTCCTAATATAAAACTAACAGAGTTGCTATTGCGAGGCCACGAGAGCAGCGCGTTAGCCCTCGCCACCGCCATCGCCGACGCTATGACCGCTATGATGGCCACCGTGAGGAGCAGCCACCGGGCTACCTCCACGTAGCCAAGGAGTTTGTGAGAGTCGCGGAGTTCCTGCTGTATTGATTCTGGGATTGATGCTCCCTGGAAGATAGAAGAAAATGATTATCAAAATGAAACATTTTTTCTATTTATACAACATTAATTTTAGCTTTTGCGAAACCTGAATATTGATTGTTCAGAATCAGTAGTTGTTCTGAATAGATCCCAATAGTTTTTACACCATGTTCTTTTTTTCCCAAAAAATTTTTACCTTTTAACCGCTTACGTCGCATATATACGACAAACACTTTCGCATTTATTCCGCTAGGGTCGCATATCCACGACCAAATAATCCATCTCGTTAGTTCTTCTGTCAACTGTGGGGATTGAAAGCTAAACGAGATGGAGTATCCAGTCGCAAAAACACGACCCTGGCGACTAGGAAACGAAAACAGTCGTCGGATCAATCCGAAAGCGGTTAAAGGGTAAGGTCACAAGTTGGACACCACCGACTCTAAATAGAACATTGGCCACGGCAGGTCATAGCGGTGATTAGGAAACAGCAAACAGCTGGGTGCAAGAGCAATACAACCCTTCAGTCGCATGGATGGCCCGGTAACTATATAACATAACAAGCTTATAACTTTGTGATTTTTCATGATCCAGTTACTAAATTTATATAATACTAGCTTCTGCCAGCGGCTTCGCTCGCGTGAAAATTGTGAATCTAAACCATTCCCAGATCCCCTTGAACACACACAAAAAATTTCATCAAAATCGGTCCAGTCGTTTAAGAGAAGTTCAGTGACATACACACTCACAGAAGAATTATATATATAAAGATAGGTTCTTTATGTAAAAATACTAGACACGTGTTTAGGGTATCGCATATCCTAAAATAAAGATTATATGTATCAACAGCTAAAGAAAATAAAACAAAAATATGCTAAAATTTACTTTTATATAATTTATGGGAAAAATTCTAAATATATTATTATAAGATTGTTTATTGGGTTTAAATTAGATTTTGAATATTTCAGAGGGTGTTTGAACCCCGAAACCCCCCTCTGGCGATATCCGTGTACCTACCTACCTACTATAGAATAGGTAAGTAACTTGAAAACTAACATTCTCATAACTCTAAGGATGCGTAATGCTCTCTACTCCGTCACGTCTTATGAATGAATGGCAGCCATTTTTTACATTTATGTAATAACATCTGGTTTCCACCCGACTTCCTCTACCTACGGACTGCATTTACTCTTGGCCGTATTCCAGAAGCTAACATCATGATAAACGAAGGGTTAGGATGAAAATATTCAGTAGTTTTACGTGAAATAAATGTGCGATAGATAAGATGTGTCATAGAGATAAAGCTAGATTATTTATAACCTAGATAATAACTGTCATTTAATGTGACTTTCCGTTAAAACATCTTCATCATTTCGACGTATTCTCTCCAGGACATCGGTCCAACTTGTTTCATTCCAACGCTGCGTCTTCCGTTACGCGATCGCCACTCCAGTGCATTGATTGCGAGTTGGTTTAATGCGATCGAAACGTTTACCGCTTTTGGCTCTCTGGTTAAGAGCTGGCGTGCTATCCTCTAAGAAAACAGTCTTAAAGCGCAGCGCTGGCCTCAGCGACGAAATGCAAATAGGTACATTGGATTAACAATCTAATGAATCAAGACATTGGTTTGTTAATTCATTGTACTGCGCTCTCGGCTCGTCACTGCGGCCAGCGCTGCGCTCAAAGCTTTCACCGCTTGGGGTGAGCCCATGGGATCGTCGAACGTCATGAACGTGTCGATCGAAACGTACCGCGTTTTCGTCGGGAACTATAGAAAAAGTAGAAGAAGGTCGTTGCCCAGGTGTGGGACAGCATAAATAAGTAAAAAAAGATATAGTAAAGTAACATATATAATTACCTCTTCAAGCCACAGCATGGGGAACAGGCCAGTGGGCACGCTGTTCAGCTGCGGGATGATGTCGATCTTGCGCAGCTCTATGTTGAACTGTAGCCGCTTTACACCACTCAGGACTACGCCAGTCGTCTGTGGAAATGCATTCAGTTTATTAAAATTTTCATATACGATTTGACTATCAAATTTTAAGGGTGAGTTGCACCTGCACCATTTAATTAAAACGATAACAAAGCCGTTAACGGTTGTCGAATTGACCAATAGGCGGCCGTTTCACGGCTGGTTATGGTTTGGTTATCGTTATAGTTAAATGGTGTAACTCACCCTAAGTCAGCTGTACGTAATCGCAATCTTTCATGTTGCCCTTTTTTGTTGTCGATGAGAAACCTGGGGTGTAAATCCCGCTAACCTCCAATGAAAAGGGAGGATACTTCAACCAAACAGGTGTTGTGTCTGGTTCGTCCAACAGTACCTACGATAGTTGATTTAAGGGCTATTGTACAAATGTTCTAATCGCGTGAAGAACTGTAATACCGTGATGCAGAATTTTGAGTTTTAGTTCCTATGTGGCGTCATAGATGTCGCTACACGTTCAAAAGGCGCCTAGATTTTTGTGGTGTGTGGGATTTTTACCTCAATAAAACCAACCCAGTGATTACCATCAGCTCATGGAAAGGGTCCCGTGACCTCTTAAAACACTATCCTGCACCGCTACGGAGGTCTACAGAGGGCCAACGCTTGTTAGGGCCCTTACAGGCGTTGGCTTGGTAAGGTTCTCTCCTGAGCCTCGCTTTGTACGGTAGGACGTTCAAGAAACACTGTGTGTTGGGTCTACTACTAGTGTAACTACTTACACTTATTTTTTAATTACTCACCGGATCAATATAAACATAAGAGTTATGTTTTTCCCTGTCAGGCGAGATGCCTGACTGGAAGAACTCGAGCAGTTCCTCGGAGCCGAGGTAGAAGTGCGGCAGAGAAGCGATGGCGGGCGCGCCCTGGCACGGCATCAGGTTCAGCAGACCCATCAGTAGACAGCCGTCGTGATTCGCGCTCCAGTTCCTGGGAAACAATATGAGGGTTTGGCTATAGATTGGTTTGGTAGTGTGCTTACGGCAGGGTAGTATGCCACGCGTGCTTTTCTTAGACGTAAAAGAGAGCTATTCTTTGTACGGGACGAGACTCACGGGGACCTTCCTACAGCCTTGAGGTCAGCGCTGGCACAGCGACGAGTCGTGAGCGCAGTACATTGAATTAACAATCCAATGTAAAGGGGCATTTTTTAGAGCTCAAGGCTGTTTTCTTAGAGAATAGCAGCCCTGGTCACAATTAGTCCGGAGTAGCGGAACTCAAACTGCACTCGCAGCCCCCGACATATATGTACGTGGGAACACCGGGGCGGTAAGAGTCTGATAGACCTTTCCTATCCCAAGGTGGAAAGACATCCATGATGTTCTTCTCCCCGAAAAAAAAAAGATATGGTACGCTGCAGTACGCGATGCCTGAAACAAAATCGTATGATAGACTAGCATTTTAAGACTAGCATTTTGCCAGTGATTTCGTAATTTTTTTGACACCCCGTAAATCGTATTTCGAGGGTAGGTATACTATACAGGGTTATTTGTAAAACACTAAAAACCTTGCAGGAGTGTATTACTAACATCATAAACACCAATTATTATTCTATAACATTATAGAAAATAATTAATTTACTAAAAACAAACGAAAATGTTTATGTGATTATATATTGTTACTGTGTGTGTTGAATGTACTAAATAAAGATTATTATTATTAAACCTTCAAGATTTCGTTGTTCTATCTAACACATTTCAACTCTGTATTTTGCAAGCGCATCAAGCACCACTGCCACTGGATCCCCGCTCCCCTCCGCTATTGTACTATCGCTTATCACATAGACTTCGTAATATTTAGAAGGTACGTAAAGTTGTTGTTTATAATGTTAGTAACATAGTTCTGAGAGGTTGCCAGTGTGTTACAAATAATCATGTTTATAGATGTCAAGAAAGTCATGTCAGCACTTACCTACACACGGTTACACAGAGTTTATTAAAGTACTCGCAGTAAAAATGATAAGATAGGGCGAGTTGCCCCAGTTTTAACGACAGGAAGATAAAAATAATTGGGTTAACCTCATTTATTAAGATCATTACTTATCTCATAACACAACTCGTGCCTTTGGGGAAAACTGCATAATCAGTAATGTCGGCGTGAATACATAGCCAAAGAAAATATGAAGTGATGTCGACACTTCTTCTTCTTATCGATGGCAAAATTAGTTAAATTCCTTGCCTGGCCCAGATTTCGGCCACGGCAATGCCGTCCGCTGATGCTGTCATTTGGTCCCTACGTGAGTAGGAAACAGGGCACGTGATGCAGGACGGAAGGCCGACACTCTGTGGAAAGGCGTGCAAAGAGACTAATTGGCGATGCAGATCTGGTTGAGTCTAATCTACAAAGTCTTGAGCACAGGCGAAGGGTAGCCAGCCTTTTGATGTTTTACAGGATGCACTTTGGAGAGTGTGCGCAGGAATTACATGACTTAATTCCACCATCTCACTTCTACCATCGGACAAGCCGACGAACGGCGAGTATCCACCCTAATGTTGTTGAAACCTCTACGGTCCGGACCAAGCGTTTCGGCTCGTCGTTTATACCACGTACATCGAGGGACTGGAACAATTTGCCTGCTGCGGTCTTCCCGTCCGATTATAATTTAGGTGTCTTTAAGGCAAGAGTGAATAGGCTCTTAATAAACTAGTGCGCCTCACCATCAACGATTGCAACTTTGCTTACCATCAGGTGGGATCGCAGTCAAGCAATAGTTTATATAAATTAAAAAAAAAACACTAATCTTTAATCTCAACTTCATATTTTCTTACCCCAAAGTCTAAACTAAAATTAACAATACTTACTTTCTACAAAAGCATTTATTATCATGATTGGCGCTCTTCGCTGCTAGAGCTGACTCCGAGATCTCATAGTAATACGTGCTGATATTGAATAGCTCCCTCTTCCCGACCAGATCCACATATAGAGACCTGTGGAATGACATAAATATAGTTTTACTGCTTATTGATGTCGTTTAAGGGTTGTGAATCGTCGTGAACACAAGGAAATGAAAATTGATGGTTTGGGAGCAATAGGAAAGTAAGAATTAGGTTATACGGTTGTAATAAGGTTTATTCTGCTGACGCGATGTGTCTTTTGGGGAAACGTTGATGATTATTGGTTGGAGAGAATAGGTTTTAATATGAAAACTCAATGTGTTTTTTTTTCTGGAAATAAATTTGCAATATAACTGTAATAAATAATGGTAGAATGGATTACTCGACGTTGATCGATAGTTTCTACCAGAAAAATCGATCGATTGTCGAACGACGACGATCGATCGAGGGTAGAATGGATTAGTTGACTTCGATCGCATCTAGAGTATTCTGTGTTTGCGTCACCGTAATAAGTAGTACGAGTACAAGCAGCATCATCAGTAGGTACGATTCACAAGAGGAATTCACATTTCGAAAGAAACTGATGGCATATAGGCGGGATTAATCAATCAACGTCGATCGAGTCCATCGACCGGCAGTCGATGGATTGGATGTCGACCGGTATCCGTCGATCAATTAAAGCTACCACATCAATCGATCAACATCGACCGATGTCGATCGATGGCATGGATTGACGATCCCTTACTCAATTTATGGAAATATTTTACAGGCATTTATTCATTATTGATTATGAATGAATGAATGACTATTAATATGGAAAAACACTGCGCATAGTATTTTTCTAGTAATTAGCAATTCTTATGAATCATTGATTCTACGAGTATTATGAATTTAGCAATTATGACAAATTTTTGTTGACGATTTTACTTTTAACTAAATTTTGATCAGTAACAGGTACGGATAGAATCATATTTTTTTGTACTAAGTAAAAAATAGGGGTGTATTGCTTAAGTAGGTATAGCGCTGTACAATAACAATATACCCAGATGGAGACATGGCCAAAACCATACAGCCACAGGTTGTCAGTCACAAGCCACATGCTCAAAACTAGAGGTGGCGATAATTTGGTGATTTTCGTCAACGGTTCGTAAGTATGATAGTAGCTCTAAATAAACTTCTTGCATGAAACGTTTAGCATAGCATAGTTTAGTCGCCTCATAGTGTTTCCACTGTGGGGACTCAGGCCTCCTCTCTAGGAGAGGGAATGGTAATCCACCACGCGGGCCTACTGCTGGTTAGTGGAAGTCACATGTCTTGGAATTTTCGGTTTTAGGACATGCCGGTTTCCTCACGATGTTTTCCTTCGCCGTTTTGAGAGCAGTGGTGATGAAATATATTACACAAAGTAATGCGCCTGGCTGAGTTTGAACCCGCGATCATAGCTCGTAACACGTAAGACATTAACTCGTAAGTTTGGACCATTATCACTCGGCCACCACTGCTCCAAAAAGGCTGGAAACGTTTAATGGTGATCATTACCAAAAAAGAAAAAGGATTAGAAAACCATCCTCCTCCATAAATATGCTTCGCAAGAGCCGTGACTAAGTGCCTTGCGAATAGATTGCTCTGCAGAAAAAAATCTACACTTTTTCACATGTTTCGATCCACAAGTGATGAAACTGAGGACCAATTTTAATAAATCGACGCTGCTCCAGTCTGATTTACCTTATATATAAAAGTCTCAAGCGGCCGATTTTTATAAACTTTCCTGGGAAATATACCAAATAATACAACATTATTATTATTATTATATGTGAATGTGAATATAATTTGTTGAGAATCAGTAACTGAATCGATTCCAATTTTTAGAACTTGTTTTTTTTTTTTTCAAAAATATTTAAATAAGGTCACAAGTTGGACTCCACCGGCTCTAAGTACAACACATGTTACGGCAAGTAATAGCGAGCAATAGGCTCCAGTGCAAAGCTGGGTGCGGGAGCAAAACAACCCTTGAGTCGCCCGGATTATTTGTGAACAACTAGGTAACATAACAAGCTTATAACTTCGTGGTGTTCATGATACAGTTATGAAATTTTGTACAAAGATTCTTTACATCAAAATAAGACACGTATTTCGGGTTTTGCATATACTAACATTAAGATTATATATGTCTGAGAAAACAGGTTGTGGGCAATTTTTTACCACTAGGTGATAGTCTTTGCTTTAACGCTAGTTAAAGAAGCTTGTTCTTATTCTTGCCTGGCGGTAAGAAGTGTGAAGATGTGAAGTGTACTCAGGCAATAGTATAATAGCATAATCAGCCCTGTTAATGTTCCCAATGCCGGGACAAAGGCCTCTTCTCTAGGAGCCGTAATCTACAAAGCGGGTTCAGTGCGAATTGGTGAATGTCACATGTCTTCGAATTTATGCGAGAAGCACGGGACCGTTCGTTGTAGCGACATTTGGAGGAGGCCTGTGTCTAGTCGTGGACATCTTTCGGCTGTAATGATGACGATGATGATGGTTTTCAAATTACCTGCAGATATCTGGTTCAAAAGTGTACAGCTTCTGGGGCACGTTAGCCTCATTGATCGGGGCGAATATGGACGAGTCTGAACCGTTGATCTGACCGCAGTACTTGTCGCCCCACATCTGCATGACCTGCTGTCCCTTGTAGCTCACGATGCTGCCGAGCTCGTACACGTTGTCGCGGCCGCGGTTCATCTCGTACGGACCTGTTTCTGAACGGTTCATCTGGAAAGTGTTTTGAAGGAATTGTAAGTTAATGTTTATTTTCAAAAGCTAATTAACGACTTGTTAAGATTTTTATGGAAGAGATGGAAGAGTTTAGGTTTTTTGTTTTATTTATAATGCCGTAACGTCTATTTCAAGGCGTCCGTGGTGCGAATTCCGAACACATTTCTGACCTTCAAGTCGATGGAAGACTTTTGGCCGCAGGGCGTGGTGATGCGTCGCTTTCGCGAACAAGTGCCACAGAACAGTACAAAGTGAATAAGTGCAGTGTGAAATAGTGTGAACTAACATAGTCATAAGTCTTATTTACTAACAATAAATTGTTTAATTAATCAAACTAATATTATAAATGCGAAAGTAACTCTGTCTGTCTGTCTGTCTGTCTTTGCCTCACGCCTAAACTACTGAACTGATTTGTGTGAAATTTGGTACAGACATAGTTTGGAACTTGAGAAAGGACATAGGATAGTTTTTATTGCAAAAAATAAGATAAAATAAAAAATAAAATTTATTCCGGACATACAGCGCCATCTATTGGTCAAGAGTCGGCATCAATTCAGTACTGAAATTTCCGGAAGTCACTATTCCATGCGAACGAAGTCGCGGGCAAAAGCTAGTTTAGTTAATAAATTTACTTTAAATATGTTAGTCTGTAAGGTATGTATCTATGGGCCAAGATGTTTGAACATAACCGATTTATTGTTATTATCTTTTATTTACTTTCTATACATATTTTATGTATTTAAAAATTTTTATTAAATCACTGTATATATATAAAAAAAAAACATTTGAATATATAAAGTATATTATTAGATATTAACTACTAAAACACTTAGAAATTAACTATGATTTTCTACTGTTACTACTTCACAATTGGAAAAGCAGGTCCAGTCTAATAAATTATAATTATCTATCGAACAATAGTACATTTTGATACAGTACTTTTGATACGTGGAGAAAGTTTGTCACTGCTACCGAGGTGAAATTGGTGTTATGGAGGCAAGGGCTGCAGTCATAAATTTGCACGTGTATCATACGACTTTTTCAATACATTTACGAAGAAATAAATAAACAGGAGTGGACGCGCGCCTCGTGGCAAAAAGTACCTACAGAATTTTTGTGTCATTTATTGTTTAGTATAAAATATTTATAAAACATAAATACAGGAAAAAACACAATTGCCACCAGTTGGGAGCAAATTCAAACTATTCATTAAGCTCCAAGCGAACGCTGGCATTCGCATTGTCTTACAATAGTAAGACAATGTCTCTAATTGACGGTATCAGAAAGGTTTAACTGTATTTAAGAAATTAAGTAATATGAAATACATACATGAGAAAACATAGAGAAATAGAATCCATTTAATCCCTCAGCAGGTCGCATAGTAGGAGGCAGGTCGCCCTTTATTTTACCGCAAACCAGGCCTGAAATGAAAAGAAACATTCAATACTTAATGAATAGAAGTCCCAATCGTTTTGTAGGATACACCAATCTTAGGTTCAACCTTTCTGGACCCTATTCAATTTGAACGGCCCAAAAGGATCAAGCAATACGTGTCGTGGTCCCTGTAATCTAGAATTTTATTCATCTCACCATTTCTTTTGGGGATTTTGAAGGAATACTTACATGAATGTTAATGTGACCAGAGGCGTAGGTGGAGTAATTTAGACTGGGTGAAGGTACATTAGTGAGGCCTTTTTCTTTCATAAATTCGAAAATGAGACTGTGGCAACTGAATGTTCGACCACATCGCCACTTACCATCAGGTGAAATAGTGGTCAAACGCGAGCCTATCTACACTAATATTAGCATAGTTAGGCTTATAATGTTCCCACTGTTGGGACTCAGGCCTGCTCTCTAGGAGAGGGAATGGGCCGTAATCCACCACGCAGGCCCAGTGCGGGTTGCTAGATGTCACATGTCTTCGAAATTTTGGTTCTAGGATATGCCGGTTTCCTCACGATGTTTTCGTTCACCGTTTTGAGAGCAGTGGTGATGAAATAAATCACACAAAGTAATGCGCCTGGCTGGGTTTGAACCCGCGACCTACAACTCGTAAGTCGGGTACACTAATATTAGGAGGTAATCTCTAAAGGTGCTAGTCCAATTGCTAAAATGTTTTCACCGATAGAAAGCTGCTTTATTTCTGAGTGATATAGGCTATATTTTATGTACGTGAGCAAAGTCGCGGGCAAAAGCTAGTCAATTATACAAAAAAAAACCTTTGTTCTTAAAAAGCCTCAAAAAAAAATCAAAAATCAAAAAGTCAAAAATCATTACCTCTCAACCATCTCGTAAAGTTATTTTTTTTTATAGATATATATTATATACTTGTAATTTAATTTATGTATTGTATCTATTTTTTATGTTTCAATTACTGTTTTTTTTTTATATTTATATATATATTATATAGGTTAATTTAGATATGTTGTTAGTATATTCTTAATTTTCTGACTCATTTGTATACACTGTGTCTACATCTCTCATCCAACTCTCCTGTCGCAGGTCTGCTGGAAGAAATTTCATTTGAAATAAGCAGTACCTTTGTACTCTTTTATCTGTATTTGTCCATTTCATTTTTAAGTGTTTGTGTGTACATAAATGAATAAATAAATAAATAAATAAATAAGCCTTCGCTTATGCGAGGCCCCTTTGGCTGTGAGGCCGTGGCCATGGGCGAGGGTCTGCTTCGCCCACGCATACGCTACGCTACTAAATGAGCTAGTATTTCTGAAAAGGCACTGAACTACCTGTTCTTTCATTTTCTGAAGTTAAATATGAATATGGCCTGTAGAATTTTTGTACATGAATCTAATCTTATTTATATTGCATACGTATGAATGATAAATATGTAGGTACTTCACCTACATATTTATGATTGAGGTACAGATTTAGACCAGACCTATAACTGTTTTTGATGAACTCTTGCTTGAACTTTTTTCTGTTAGTTGATTGTCAAATTAAATATATGCATACTCCTGGTACTAATATTATAAAGCTGTAAAATTAGTTTGTTTGGGTTGCTGAAAATTTAACTGCTAAGGGGATGAAAAGGAAAATTTTTACTACCTAATTAAATAGGTAGTAAAAGTATCATAATTTGTTTTTCAAAACTACACTCAATAGAACAATTTAAGAGGTTTTAAGATTGTACGGAACATTAATATTTCTTGGGTTAATAAGTTGAAACTTGCCAAAAATTGTAATCAAAATGAATGACTAGTCACTATTGTTGGAGATAAAACCTTCTTGCAAGCTTCCTAAATTATATGAAAAAATATGACACTTCTATTTGTCACTTGTCTTCACTTGTTTCTTGTAAAATATATTGTTCACACCGAAAATTATTAAAAAACTAATTTGCATTGAGCATCCAGTCATTGATTTTCATTCAGAATACCCATAATTCTCGCACATGGTCCATAACGAGCCGGATGAAATATAATTAAGAAGATCAGCGATTATTTTCAAGAAAAAGAATAGAGACTGACTTCCACGCTGAATGGAGGTTCATGAGTTCACTGCTGGAGAACTGGATTGATTTCAAGCAAGTTAGTTAGTGGTGTACAGTTATAATTACGCTAATATCGTCACCCAACACTCAGGTAGTATATATAAGTAGTCATACTAAGGTCAGTACTATTTTATTAAATTACCAATTATATTGTGTTTGAGTAAAATCATTAGGTACTTTGTTGCATTGTGATTAGTATTTTATTCAACAGCAATGTTAAGTTTAAACTCATACTTTTAACAGTATAGTTAGCTATTTTGCTACATTATTAAACTTACATTATATTAAGCTGTAACTAATTACATAACTACTTAACAGTGGTATTAATTTTTAACAAGTATCTTGACATAATAAAAATATTTGAGTGTTAGATATTAGTACAAGTCATTGTTATAAATTATAGTTAGCAGTCAGAAAGGGCATAGACTACAGCTAGGCGTATAATTATTGAAATTATATTGTTGTTTTAATTTTTATATTCCTGTATCAATGCCAGGTTGACAACACTCGTCTCCCAGAATGTCTGAGGAAAAGGATTTAATTAAGAAGCGAGGCAGCTTCAAAGGTCGCTTGACTAGTTTCCTCAATTTTCTGGACTCATTCAAGGACAAGGAGCTATCTAGCTGTGATGTGTCCGAGTTGCAGTTGCGCATGGGCAAGATAGAGGCGTTGTATGAGCAGTATGATGAGGTACAGTTACGTCTAGAATGCATTGTTGACGACATCAACTTACAATATTCTCAGCGTTCCGAGTTTGAGTCTATTTATTATAAAACCTTATCTAGAGCCCAGAATATTCTGACTGACTACAATAAAGATAATAAATCGATGGAAAGTTGTAAAAGTACTCGTGTTAGCATAAAGCAGCCGGTTAAATTGCCAACGATTCAGTTACCAAAGTTTAGCGGATTATATTGTAATTGGCTTGAATTCCGCGACACCTTTACTAGCCTAATTCATTGTAATGATGACATAGACGCAATCAATAAGTTTCACTACTTGCGAGCATCACTTGAGGGAACAGCTGCTATAGTTATCAAATCCATTGAGTTTTCTTCAAGTAATTACTCTGTGGCATGGTCATTGTTATGTGATCGGTTTGACAACAAAAGATTACTGGTTCAGAATCATATAAGTTCATTATTTACTATTGAATCAATTACAAAAGAATCTTCTGTTGCCATTAAGAATTTGATCGATCAGTTAAATAAAGACTTGCGAGCTTTAGAGTCATTAGGGGAGCCTGTGAAACACTGGGATACACTTTTAATCTACATTGTCACACGAAAACTTGATCAAAAAACCTATCGTGAGTGGGAGGAGTGCAAAGGTAGGATAGACAAGGATGGCTTAATCACGTTTAACGCATTTATGCAATTCTTACGCAATCGAGCCGACCTCATCGAGACCCTGGAACTCCCCCGCAATCATTATTCGCAATCACCAGGTAAATCAGGTCCTAAGATCAAGTCAATGGTAGCACAATCTCCTATCAATTCTAGCACTGACTCAGCTTCTAAACCTTGTCCTAAATGTAATAACAACGATCACACATTAAATAATTGTCCACAGTTTCTCGCATTGAGTAACGATGACCGTCTCAAATCATTACCTAGTTATAAGGTATGTTTTAACTGTTTTCGTTCCGGACACTATGCTAACAAATGTAAAAAACCAGGCTGCAAACTATGCAAACGTAGGCACAACACATTAGTTCACGTACATTCTAATGGCACTGTATCGAATACACCTAGTGGTAATTCGATGAATAACTTGTCTGCTACGACTGAAACGAATAACGTAGCTTTATCCGCAAACATTGCATCTCCGTGTGGTCATACGCAACGAGATGTGTTGTTATCAACCGCTTTGATCAAATTAAGAGACCACAATGGGTGTGTGCATCTCGCTCGCGCGGTGCTCGATAGTGGTAGCACGTCTTCACTCATAACAGATAGGTTGTGCAATAAACTTAACTTAAAAACTAGCCAGGTAGATAGATCAATCCTTGGAATCAATAACGTCACTTCGCACGTAGGTAAAATATGTCGGGTTAAGGGTACGCCATTAGATGATAGCTTTGTATTCGAACTAAATTGTTTTGTTCTTCCGTTCATTACAAGTAGTGTTCCGTGTCGTCAGATAAATATTTCTGATTTCGACTTACCCTCGAATATTACTTTAGCTGATCCTACTTTTTATAACCCTGCCGATGTTGATATTTTAATCGGCGCTGATCTTTTTTGGGATTTGTTAGGATCTCAAAGACTAAAGTTAGGTACCGGGAAACCAATATTATGTGAAACCCGTCTAGGATGGATAGTTTCCGGTCCAATTACTCAGAATACTATCTCACTGCTGACGAATGACGTAAAGTGCAATATGTCTAAAATGGTTGCCGACAGCGATGGTGACTGGGAAAACCTCAAGTCAGAATTGACAAAGTTTTGGCAATTAGAGGAGGTGAATGCGAAGTCTTCCAATTCTTATATGCCTGAAGAGAAATTGTGTGAAGACAATTTCGTTACAAATACGACACGATTGTCTGATGGTCGTTTTTGTGTTCGCATCCCCCTTAAGAAAGATCCTTCAATTTTAGGAAATTCTTTTAATAAAGCCACACATTGTTTACATTCTTTAGAGCGTAAATTAAAGGTTAAGACGAACTTTAGTAGAATGTATCATGACTTTTTGTCAGAATACGAGTTACTTGGTCATATGACAAAAATTAATAAACCTAATTTATGTTTGGGTTATTTTATTCCACATATGGGAGTTTTACGCGAGTCGAGTACCACGACCAAACTTCGTGTTGTTTTCAACGCTAGTGCTTCTACTTCGACGGGAGTGTCCTCTAATGACCTACAGATGGTTGGGCCAACCGTACAGGACGGTCTATTGTCTATACTTCTTCGCTTTAGAGTCCACAAGTATGTTTTATCTGCGGATGTGGAGAAGATGTATAGACAAATAGTCGTCCACCCGTCGGACAGATATTTACAACAGATTGTTTGGCGTGATAATGTTAGTGATCCTATTAATGTTTATCAATTAAACACCGTCACGTACGGTACGGCCAGTGCGCCATTCCTTGCGACACGATGCCTTAAACAAGTAGGACTCGACTGTAGGAACCCTAAGATATCGGAAATCATCCAACATGACTTCTATGTCGACGACTTGCTGACCGGAGGGGATGACTTAGATGAAGTAAAGTTCATTCGCACTGAAGTCACCAAAGCGCTTGCGTCGGCATGTATGCCATTGAGAAAGTGGAAGTCAAATGATTCTCAATTATTGTCGAATGCTGTCCCTGCGTCATACGATTTGAACATTGGACAAAATGAGCCAGAAAAGTTGCTTGGTCTCTGTTGGCATATCGGCACTGATGAGATAGGGTTTCCTATAGGTCTGACTAAATCTTCGACTAGGTACACAAAGCGTGACTTGTTATCCGTTATTGCGCGAATCTTTGATCCCTTAGGTCTGTTAGGTCCTATTGTTATTACTATGAAGATCTTGCTACAGAAAATGTGGTTAGATAAATTATCATGGGATCAACCATTACCTAATGAGATTTGTAAACAATGGGAGATTATTATTAAATCTTTACCTCTTTTAAATCATGTTCGCATTCCGCGACTTGTAGTCTGCAATTCATTTACGGAGTTAGAACTCCATATTTTCACAGACGCGTCTGAGTCCGCGTACGGTGCTTGCGTCTACATTCGCAGTGTTAATGCTAAGGGTGAGTACATGGCTCGCTTGTTAATGGCAAAGAGTCGAGTTGCTCCCATCAAGCCTACGACAATTCCGCGACTGGAGTTATGTGGTGCGGTAGTCGGTTCTCGTCTTCACGAGAAGGTGATGAGCTCACTTCGAGTGAAGATCAGTCGGGTTTATTGTTGGACTGATTCAACCATTGTCTTGGGATGGTTACAGATGATGCCTACCAGACTTCAGCCCTTTGTGCGCAACCGCGTTGCTGAGGTTTTGGATAAGTCGGGTAACTGTACTTGGAGGCACGTCCCAACAGATCAAAATCCAGCAGACCTAATATCTCGTGGCATGGATATTAGTGATCTGCAGGAGTCAGATCTGTGGTGGAAAGGACCAGATTTTTTAAAAACTAGATTCGTCTGAATGGCCTTCTCAAATTACGAGCCCAGGACTACAATCGTTACCGGAGACTCGACCTAAAATCATATTACATGTTGTAAACGATTCGAAACCTGAAGTTTTAATTGATTTTAGGCGTTATTCCAATTACACACGACTCGTACGATCTGTTGCCTACGTATTACGATTTATTAAGTCATGTAGAAAGCATTACCCTAAAACCAAATACTTGTGACATGATGAGGTACAAGATGCACTAACTCTTGTCATTATTAAGAGTCAGATTCAGTCATTTTCTGAATACCAATTATTTTTGAACAAAAAGAGTTTACCTAAAAAGAGCGCCCTTCTAAAGTTTAATGTTTATTTAGACGATAATAATGTAATGCGAGTAGGAGGACGTCTCGATAACTCTAATTTTGCTTATAGTAAGAAACACCCTATTTTATTACAGTCCACTCATGATTTCACTAAACTATTATTTAATTTTGAGCATAAAAGGCTGATGCATGCTGGCCCACAATTATTATTAGCTTCCATTAAGGAAACTTATTGGCCAATAGGAGGTCGCAAGTTGGCGAAAGCCTGTTATCATAAGTGTGTTTTGTGTCACCGTATGAAGGGTAAGGTTGTAGCTCCCTTAATGGGTAACTTACCACGAGAACGCCTTCGTCCAGGTTATCCCTTTGAAAGCACAGGCGTTGATTACGCTGGCCCTATTATGTGTGCTAGTCGCCAGGGCCGTGGATGTAGGTTAGTAAAGGTGTATGTCGCTATTTTTATTTGTTTCACAACCAAGGCCATTCATTTGGAGCTCGTTGGTGATTTAACTAGCAATAGTTATTTACTGGCTTTGTATCGGTTTATTTCTCGGAGAGGTAAACCTGCTGATATTTTTTCCGATAACGGTACCTCATTTGTCGGTGCATACAACGACCTTTCCAAATTTTTAAAATTAAATAGTTTGTCCTTGGGTGAAAGTGCAGCAAACGACGGAATAAGGTTCCATTTTATTCCCGCCTACACCCCACATTTCGGTGGACTCTGGGAGGCGGGTGTCAAGTCAGCAAAGTATCACCTTCAGAGAGTGTTGGGAAATTGTAACTTGACTTTTGAGGAGCTGTACACCACACTAACCAAGATTGAAGCCATCTTGAACTCTCGTCCATTGACGCCGTTGTCTTCAGATCCTGCAGATTATACTCCGCTCACGCCAGGACATTTTCTTGTGGGACGGCCACTTACTTCTTTGCCGCAACCTGATTACCAGGATAGCTCTGCCAATTATCTGTCTCGTTACCAGAGGATCGAGCAGCTTCGCCAGCATTTCTGGAGCAGATGGAGCAAGGAGTATGTTGCAGAATTGCAACAACGCTCCAAATGGCGTTCCTGCAAGGATGGCTTGATGCTGAACTCCTTGGTGGTGATCAAGGAAGACGATCTTCCTCCGTTGAAGTGGAGACTTGGACGGATCGTGGCTGTTCATCCAGGAACGGATGGTATCGCCCGTGTAGCTGACATTCGGACGTCTACTGGAGTCGTTCGACGGGCATTCAACCGAATCTGCCCTTTGCCTGTGTCTTCAGAATCTGGTTGAAACCATTGGTTTCAACGCCCGGGGAAATGTTGGAGATAAAACCTTCTTGCAAGCTTCCTAAATTATATGAAAAAATATGACACTTCTATTTGTCACTTGTCTTCACTTGTTTCTTGTAAAATATATTGTTCACACCGAAAATTATTAAAAAACTAATTTGCATTGAGCATCCAGTCATTGATTTTCATTCAGAATACCCATAATTCTCGCACAACTATTAGTTTTTGAAAACTACTCAGTGTTTTTATGAAAACATTCTCAAAAATCTAAATATAAATATAAATGTATATTACATACATCAAATCTAAATATGTATATGTCGTGGCCAGATCTTAGTATTAATTACTTCATGATGGAACTGGCCATTTTATGAAATGGCGCTATTCCAGCTAAATGGTCAAACACGGCTGATCATATCGTAAAATAGTTCCGTTATCCACCGGTAGAGTCTACTGTTCCTCAACGTATTCCTGTTTTTTATTATTATAAAATATGCTTTTTTTGTTTGTGCAAAACTGGATCTAATAGTATAATTTAGAGGTTCTAAGATTGTATGGAAGATTAATATTTCTTGGGTTAATAAACATAGACACTTTAAACTTGGCACTTGGTAAAAAAACGAATACTTAAAGAGATGAGAGAGAGGAAGGATGCGGAGGAGGTATTTAATGATGTGACTTCGTGAGAATATTCTCACGAAGTCGCAGGCTATTGGAAACCAGCCTATCAAGTTATTCGTTTATAAATCCTGCTGTTAAAATTATAGCAACTGAATTGAACATATCGATGTTCTTTTGACATCAAAAAACATCCATGTAGCTCGACTAAGAGCACTGTAGAATATTCATATAGCACATACATACATACATAACATTATATACAACATATTCAAGATACCTCTCCAGTATTTTCTCATCTTGTACGGTACAAGAGCCCTATTACGTGAAATTCATGTTTGATATCGTACGATTAGTGACGCCACAGTTTACATACGAGACGACTTTAAAATATGGTTCAGTCGGATGTTGTTGGTTTATGGAAATACGGTATAAAATATGTTGGGTATACAGCTGCGAAGCGTGCAGAAAATTATGAAAAGGGGGAGTATTTTAGTCATGTAGGTACAGAAATATACAAGGTGTAAGAGACAGCCCTCCACAAACTTTAAGGGCTTGTTCAGTAAACGAAACTGAACAACCTTCCACAATTTTTTTTTCAGGAAGAGCAAAAAAAAAATTCGGCCTCGCCATACAAATTTTCCAATCAAGTTTATCATTTCGTATGGTAGGCTGATTGTTTTTTTCGTTTCCTGAAAAAAATTTTTGTGGTTGGTGGTTCAGTTTCGTCTACTGAGCAAGCCCTTAAAGTTTGTGGAGGGCTGTCCCTTACACCTTTTAGATCACATTGCAAATTATGCTATGATCTAAGATCCGACAGAAGAAATCTCGTCCCCAATCTGTTATTTGATTACGATAAATATTATAAGTTAGATAATGCGTTCATTGCGAATAGGTTGATTAGCTATCTGGTGCCAATGATGTTAAACAATATGTTGTTACATTTTTGACATCAATTACGCCTCATTTGTCCTTTGGGAAAGTCGAGCATCATAATGTGCCCCAAGGAACTGAAAAACGATATGTTGCCTCCTCTTTTTGGTGCAAATAGGCGGGTTGCCTCGCATAAAGAGGGAAGCAACTGGCCATAATTTATCCTCATCCCTTATTAAATCGATTTTTTTTTTCATGTTAATTAGTGCTTTTTAGTCTAATAGACGCTATTAGTAAGATAAACTCGAAAAAAATAAAATGTTCGCAATTTGTATATTACGATAGATAGAAAATGATTGTAATTTATTTCATCACCACTGCTCTTAAAAACGGCGAAGGAAAACATCGTGAGGAAACTGGCTTGTCTTAGAACCAAAAGATCGAAGACACGTGGCATTCAGCAACACGTATTGGGTTGGCGTGGTGGATTACGGCCCATTCTTAGAGAGGAGGCATGAGTCCGAGCAGTGGGAACATTAAAAAGCTGGTTATGCTACATCTTTTAAGGCTTATGGTCCCTTGAACCATCTGACCAAAATTATGTGAACGCGCCTCTCGCACCCGCCTAGGCGTCAGTACGCAAATCTGTGCATTTATTTGCGGCCAGCAGCGCCCGGAAAGCGGGCGGCTGACCTTTAAATCCATTTTCTTTGCGAAATATTGATTGATTTACATATGCAATGTTCACTTTGAAGAATATTTAACCACCAATTTTTATGTGTAAAAATGTTTCTAAAGATCCACGCCGTTTCGAAGGAGTAGGAAAAAGTTGGGAATTTGCTAAATATTTTTTTTAGACAAAAGTAATAATAGCACGAAAAAATCAAATGTTGATAATGTTGTTCATGAATCTATAATAAACATATATTTTTTTCAAACCTATTAAGCTGGCCGTTACCGAGGAGTAGGTTTCAGAAAGTCACTGTTTTATGGCACTTTTCGGGCGCTTGGGCCTTAACCGATTAATGGAAACAGTGACATAATAAAATTTAATCTCACCCAATGCAGCGTTATCACCGTCACAGCTCAAGTAGATGCCATCGAAGAACAGGTCCCTCACTTTGACCCTCAAGAAGGCGTCCTCGAGGCTCGGGAAGAACTGCTCCAGCGCTTTGTTGATCACTCCCACCAAACTTGGCATCATGTCGTGGACTGTCAACAAGGCGGCCTGGAAGAAGAATAAAATAAACTGTAAGTTATTATTGGTCATCATACACCTAGCTGATAGGGCGCCTACGGCCCATTCCCTGTCTTGGAGAGGAGGCCTGAGTCCCAACAGTGGGAACATTTTAAGGCTGTCTAAGTAGCAATAGGCAGGGCCCTTTGGTCGCAGAACAGATGACCGTTAGGGCCGAAAGGTTCCGCGTACCGGAAAACGCAGCGTTAGAAGGCCTCCTACAACGTGGACCGATGAAATGGTAAAGGTTGCGGAAATCAGATGGATTCAAGACGCACAGGATCGTTCATTGTGCACACTTGGGGGAGCCCTATATCTAACAGTGGACGTGTATTTGCTGAAATGATGATGATTATTTAAAGGGGTTCTTACAAGTCATATATACTACTAACAAATGATTACAATGTAAAACTAATCAAAAATGTTAAAATAAAAGATAATACAAACAAAAAAAGTCGAAGACAAATCACAAATAAAAATAAAATAAATCATAATAAAAGTCACAATAATTTTCAGTTTAAATTAATATTCGTGTCAAAAGACAAAAGAATAATTTCAAACGAGCTTTCAAGCTCTCTCTGGTCGAACAAATTTAATATTGCGTATAACTTATTATGCGAACAGTCAAGAAGTGGAATTCCTTGCCGGAGTCTGTGTTTCCTGATAGCTACAACTTCTTTTCGGGTCTTTAAGTCAAGAGTGAATAGGTTACTTCTAGGCAAGCGTGCTCCATCGTTGACCACATCATTGCTTACCATCAGATGAGATGGTGGTCGAACGCAAGCCTATCAATAATAAAATAAACTACTGTCTACATCTCTTTTACTGTTTCCTTTCGCAGGTCTGCTGGAAGAAATTTCTTTGTGAAATAAGCAGTACCTTTTTACAAAATTTTTTAACATGTTATCTTCTTTGTATTTTTGTGTGTACATAAATGATAAAATAAATAAATTAAAAAATTAAAAATAAAATGTAGTCATACAGCAGAAAAGCCTCCACTGCTGAACGAAAACATAAAGCCTCAACACCTTTTGTGGAACATTTTCTAATACAGTAACTTCTCCCGCTCTTAGTGCAGCGTGAGGAAGTGTCACACTTTTGCTGGCTTAAACCCACATGTGATCCTTCAGTTGCTCTTTGCGTTCCAGGATCACGGTATTACACAAAAAAAGTAAAAAAAACCGGCCCAGTGTCAAGTCGAACTCGCGCTCAGAGTCTGTGTTTCCTGATAGCTACAACCCGGGAATCTTTAAAAGTCGAGAGTGAATAGGTTTCTTCTAGGTAAGCGCGTTCCATCGTCGACCGCATCGTCGCTTTCCATCAGGTGAGACAGTGGTCGAGCGCGAACCTATCTACAATAAAAAAAACGCAGCGAAAAAAATTGTAACGCCCCCTTTAAATATTAATTTTATTAAATTTAAACATGAATACGTGTTTAAAACGAAAATAATACAAATATTTATAGAATGGAAAATTGTTAATAATATTAAATTATAATTCGTGAAGAGTAAAAGTTTATCTCTAACAGAAATGCTTTGAGCTTTGTCTTAAAAGAGCTAGTGTATAACAAATATTTTAAATCCGCCGGCAGTTTATTAAATATTTGGTAATGAGAACTATGCTTGGCAATGTCAATATTAGGCGGTTATCACGCTGCCACGCACCCCGCAGCGTAGTGCGTGAATGCGTGACCTAACGTAGCTTGTAAGTATCTCCGTTTGTATAGAAAACACGCACAGTCCAACACACCGAAACTGCATCCACGCGCGTTCATTCATATCACGCACCTACATGCGGAGAAACATGCACTCACGCGCGTGGGTGCGGGGTGACACGCATGGTATGCTACATTGAGTCTCGTAGTACCGTGCGTGATTTTGTATGAAATGAGTGTGTGCCTGCGTGAATTTACAAATCGCACCTACGCGCGTGAGTGCGTTAAAAACCCGCACGATGATGTAGATCTGCACTCCCGCATCCTGCGTGGTGCGTGGCAGTGTGATAACCGCTTTAGGTACAATTTAATTTTTAAGTCCTTTCTCGAGTATTTTCCCTGGCTATTCTCTCGTCCTCAGACACGTATACATGGACATATTTTTTTAAATTTAACTAACAATACTAGTACGTAGGCTGGGAAATGTTAGGATATTTAAACTCTGAAAATTTGATCGACAGCTTACGATCGGAGAAGTCATTTTACTTGTACATTTATCGGATCAAAGGACATTCACTTTACAGCCGAACAAAGTTCAAGACCGAGGTTCATGGTGCTTCACCATTGTGTCGTACTCGTTAAAGTAATTAGAAACAACGAAGATTTGTCTAAAGATTGTATTAGGAAGACGAACATTGACCTGAGTATCAACCCGTCCCGAGGGAAAGCCAGGCTTCCTCGGTTATTGCCCTTCCGTATTGAGTCTTTGAGGGTCGAACTCAATTTGTTACCCTCAGTATTGAACGCATTCTTTTCTACTGAGAGTTTATTTCAGTTCAAGTTTATTTAGTATCAAGAAAACTTTAACAAAAGCCATTTTGACCGAATACTGTATTAAGGCCAGGTTCTACTCATTTTGGACTTATTTAAACTTGTGAAAATTGCTCTTGCTCAGTCCCTCTTACTTCCTATCCTTGACTACGCTGATGTCAGTTATCTCGATCTCACTGAGGCACAACTTGATAAACTTGAGCGACTTCAAAATGTTTGCATACGATTTATATTTGGCTTGCGCAAGTATGATCACATATCCGATTTTCGTACAAAACTCAAGTGGCTTCCAATACGTCTTCGCCGGAACGTACACATCTTGTCTCTGCTATACAGTGTTCTGTTCAATCCTAAAACCCTCGCTTATCTTAAAGAACGTTTCAAGTTCCTTCATGACACACATACTAGCCCGTGAGAAGGCGCGCCTCTGTTTGTTACACGGAGAGGCGCGCGCGAGCAAATTACTCACACTACTTCAAATGCTCATATTTCTACTTTTAAAGTACTTATTGACTTATAAGGGATTTATATGAATAAAACAAGGTTTGATAAGTAAGAAAATAAGTATTTTTATTAAAGCTATGAAACATAAATGCAACTTCTAAAACAAATAACAAATCAACTAATTTTTATTTTCTAATTTTGACAGTCTTCACATAAATCACAATAAAAAATGTTACATATCAAAAACTTAAAAAAAATTACTCTTCCATGAGATCTGGACAAGTGTGCCTCTCGAAACACATTAAATACATATATGTGATATGTTCGGTACAGAGTAATTGCTTGCACAAAGTACAAGCTTTTTTCTTCCGTCTATTCCTACGTTTAGGACATATAGAACAGAATCCGCTTGGCCTAGGCTCTGAAATAAGTCTAGGAGTCGACACAAAACGCTTCATTAGAAACTTGAGATCTGACGATATGTTCTCCATGCAAATTCGGCGTGAAATATGTATGTGGTTTTAGCAGCTCAAGCGCTACTTCTTTTAGGAATGTATGTCTTTCAATCAAAATTTTGGTCTTAGCTTTGTATATTATTTGGGCATTAATTCCAGTTGTGTTCAAAATGGAAGAAAATAAACGCATTGGCCATCGTGAAGTGATTCTGGCAACGGAATAATCCTCTTTCTTGTAGTCTACTACATCCACTCCTCCTTTTGTGGAATTGTAAAATGTGATAATCTCGGGTTTAGCTTCATTTCCTGTTTCTTGGTCTATTTTATCGTCATCGTGAGGAGATGATACGAGTAGCATAAGGACAATTTTCTTGGTTTTCATCTTTGGTACATATGTTATGATATCTTCACCAAAACCAAAGATGGAACTTGGCATTGGCCTCCGTCGGTCGCCCTTTTTACATTACATTTACATTTTTTTGTGTTTTGTAGCTAAAACCAAAAAATATTATTATTATTATATTAATATAGAGTATTTAAGTAATAATTAACCAATTTAATATAAATAAATAAAATAATATAATTTAGAAAATACAATTATATTTTTTTTATGGAAAAATAAATACTTACACGGATGGACGCGTGATGAGCAAATTACCGCACAATGGTACGCGGCCTCCAGAAACACTTAGCTGCGCGGTCGCAACAGAACTGACCGGCACGAGAGTTGCGTCACAGGGGAGAGGATGAATAGTTAGGAAGGTACCTAGAAGCTTGAGACACTAGGGCGTCGGTATCACCAAAAAAAATTGCTTTAAATTTTTGTGTGAGCAAATTGCTCATAGCGCGCCTTCTCACGGGCTAGATATCTTAGGTCATCGGAAAACTTGAGGTTGGAGATGCCAAGTCATTCCACCAACTTTTATGATAAGTCGTTTGCAGTTCAGGCTGTGCGGCTGTGGAATGCTTTGCCCGTGTCGGTAAGGCAAGCTCAAACACTCACAACTTTTAAAAATGAGGTTACAAATCACTACCTTTCCTCCTGAATGTTAAATTGTCACTAAGTACAGTATTTCTCTGCTTTTATAACTATATATATATATATATTATACTGTTTGTAATATATTTATTTATTTATTATATTCTTAATAATAATATATGTAATCTATGTGTTCTTAATTATAATATATTTAATATATGTAATTTCTGCTACTTTATGTATTGTATATACGTAAATAGTACACCACGAACTACCTGCGTATCTTTTTCTCCTTCTCTGTCAAATCCATCCAAAGGTTGTCTTTAAAAAATCGCTTTTAGCGATAAGACCACCCATTGTGGCACCCTATTAATTTTAAGTTTCTTATGTAACTGCTTTATTTTTGGTGTACAATAAAGAATTTATCTATCTATCTATCTATCTATCTTGTGAAATCCACAAATATAAAAAAAATAACATGAAAAATTATTTTATTAATATTGAGTCCTAAAAAGTCAAACGACTTGGTCATTTTTAAACAAATTAAAAATCTATTACATACAATATATTACATACAATACTTTTTATAAGATTTTATTAATAAATAATGATCATCTCTTTGCAACCTTGATCGTTCAATCAGTGTTGACTATATCAGATTTCAAGAATTTAATTATTTGATTAGGTTACCCAGATCGTTTGACTTTTTAGAGAGACTCTATATGACCAACCGCCGGGCAAAAATTAAAACATTATATAAATTAGTTGGTTCGATAAAAAATATCGTGTATCGTGTAACTTACGATTTCAAACGTGTATGTCTAGGTCGTGATTACGTCAAGGAAATATTTTAAAGTTAGAAAAAATAATAAAGCTTGTTTTTTAAGTTCTTCGCAAAAACAAAAATCTTGAATAGTTATTGTTATTTTTTCTTATTAATTTTTTTTTAATAAAACCGCTGTTACGGGGCTGTGAAATCGACATAGAGCCGGGCGGAGTTCACACAAAATACTCAGCGACTACAACCGGCTCTTAATTTTTTCAAGTTCGTAGCGTATTGGAAACCTAAAACATTTTTTTGTGGCAAAAAGTTTCGAATTTATTAAATGTTTGTTGTTTTTTCTGGGCGATGTTGAATTTGTTTATACGGTTATGTTGGTTTTGCATTTAAAAGTTTTTTCTGGAAAATCTTTTAGGGTTGTTTATAAATTATTTGTACCCATCAAGGAAATGTAAACTAGCGGATAAAAGATTTTTCCGGTGTATTTATTATGGAGAGACCGACGCGGAAAAATCACTGACCGAGAAATCACATATTTACATAACGAATCAACTGAATCACTGCAGTAGGCTTTTGAAAAAAACAATGGGCTTTGCTTAGCCTTTTCTCATCGGCATTGAGTTCGGATTTACTTAGTCTTACGACCTGAATTTGGTTTTAAAGGCGCGCGGCGCGGCGAGCGGGGCGGCATTGGTAAGCGCACGCGTATTCGTTATGAGTGGCGTCTCGTCAGATGCTTCAAATATTTTCATTCTTCTGATCTGGGCCCTAAGTCTGCTATTTTTATAAATTCGTCATTCCAACATGATCCCATTGTAATTTTGCTAAAAGTTTGTAATAAGCTAATTCATAATGATCGATCATTGATCGGTCAATGGTCTTGTAATAGAATTGTGATAGAATGATAATTTCGAGCATATTAAAACCAATAACTGCACAATAACGTTCTAATGGTAAAACACTAATCAAATAAACTATCAAAGTTTTAGCAGATTACCGTAAACGTCAAATATTCATTTGTCAATATGTACGAGATTACCATTCTATGTCACTTCTTTCAATAGAGTGTCAGTGTTTGACCATCGGAAAGTCATAATGACACCATTATATTAGTAGATTACCAAACTTGTCAAAATCGACAATAATGACATCAATGATAGACTATTCTGACACCATTGGTATAGTAGACTTGAGGCCCTGTTCCCGCGCGCCTCAAGGAGTTGTCAGCAACAGCAGGGGCCCAGCCGGGTCGAAGCCTACTGGGGCCAGGGTTATCCGAAAGAGCGCTCGAGCCCCGGTATGAAGGCTTGAAGGAACGGGATAGGTTTTTTAGTCAGTAAGAGTCTGACACTATCTCCCGCTCCGCCCAAGGGCGGGGGATGTCAATGCATGATTTTTCCCACCATAAAAAAAAAGGCCCTCACCGCTCGCCGCCCAGCGCTTAGCTACCGCTCTCAAGGCAAGGTAGTGATCGGTAGTGATTACAGAATGCAGTTGTGTTCCAGTATTTTTCATGGAGCAGCTGCTTTTTTCCAACCACTGTACCTAACTACTGAAATCCAGAATTAAGCGGCTACCTTGAAATGAAAAACGGTCGCCTCTTTCTGCAAAGCAATGAGGCTAGAGCGAAAGAGGTGAGGCAACCGTAAGGGAGTGAAAATGACGACACTACGCACCCAGCGTAAGGAGTCTCACGGGCGACGAGGATTTTTGAAACAGATGAACGCAAAAGGCAATTTAAGGACACAGGTGAGTTTTAGTCAGTAAAATGCTAACACGCCACTGTGGTGGCGGTGTGGCGACACTTAAATAAAAGACATAAGCGGGAACTATATTAGACCGATGCAAACGTGGGCCTGATTTGTACGTAGAGTTGCGTCGCGTGGCGTGAATCTAATGTAGCTTTAAAAGTCTAGTGGCCATATATCATGTATAGTGAACGACGCGCCCAGATCAGCGTATGTGGCCACGTGTGCCCAGTGCAGTTCTACCTTTAGGCCTGCTGTCTACGGATGCGTAACATTTTAGACGCGTATAGGTCATTATCATCATCATCATATCAGCCGAAAGACGTCCACTGTTGGACATAGGCCTCCCCCAAGCGTCGCCACAACGACCGGTCCTGTGCATCACGCATCCATCGGATTACCGCGACCCTGGGCCAGGTCATCGGTCCACCTTGTTGGAGGCCGTCCACCGCTGCGTCTTCCGGTACGTGGTCGCCACTCCAGAACGTTTCGTCCCCATCGACCATCCGTTCTGCGTGCAATGTGTCCTGCCCATTGCCAATTAAGTTTGGCGATACTTCGAGCTACGTCGGTAACCTTGGTTCTATAGGTCATTATACGCTTGTAAAACTGCGTAAAGCTTACTTACAAAACTATATGGTAACGACGCGCGGCAGGAGGTTACAGCTTCATCATCGACATGCGTCCGTGGACAGAAGACCTTAGAAAGAAGTATACCTATAACAATGAAATGGCCATCTTCCTTACCAAGTAAGAAAAGTGAATGACGGTGACTTCATCATCCTCCGACAGTCCACCAGACGCCTCGGTATCGAACTCGAAGCGCTTGCGCAGCATGTATTTGATGGTGTCATTGGGGCCGTAACCCAGGACTGTCCTCTCTCTGTATTGTCTGGAAAGAAAACAAAAAGTAATTTAGATATTTAAGACTTTATACATTTTACTGTTTTTCATACAACTGCTCTTACGCGATTATTAAAGGTGTAAGGTACAGCCCTCCACAAACTTTAAGGGCTTACTCAGTAGACGAAACTGAACAACCTTTCACAAATTTTGTTTTCAGGAAACGAAAAAAAAAATCGGCCTCGCCACATAAATTGTCCAATCAAGTTTATCATTTTGTATGGTGAGGCTCATTTTTTTTTTTCGTTTTTTGAAAAAAAAAATTGTTACTTTTTACCCACTAAGCAAGCCCTTAAATTTTGTGGAGGGCTGTCCCTTACACCTTGTATAACGTTATTAAACTGCCGACAAACTGTTTTACAGTTTGGCAGAATTTTGTAGCATGTATATTGTAAGCAAATTTTGAATAAACTAAATAAAAAATAAAAAAACATTTCTCAATAAATATTTTGCAAAAATAATCTAGGCTTCTATTGCAATCAATTTACATATAATTAATCCAGTAAAGACCTCTTATTTGTAAAATCTGCTATTTTGAAATTTGACATTTCTTAATTTACTCAAAATCAAAAATTTAAGAAGTCAAAAAAGTATAGCAATAGAAGCGTTGCAAATATCAAGATTCTAAATGACGACAATTATTTTGAAAAACTTTTAAGAGTTTTAAAAAAATACTTATTTTCTGGAACAAGTTTTGTAAAATATTTGAGTAATTAATGGAATTATAAAGAATAGAATAGAATAGAATAGCATTTATTCGGCGCAAGCAACACAATATACAACAACATAAAATAATACAATACAAGTTGCAGTGACTGTGCCTGAACCGAAAGGGTCACCAACTCAGCAATTGCTGGGTGTCAAACACCCAGCGCTGATTATCGAAGGCTAACAAAGTTTTCAGGCGTTATCTTATTTTTTTCGCGTTGCCTTTTCATCAAACATCGAGTTGTATTGCGTTAGATGAAGTAACAAGCTTTTAAACTATGCTCCATGTTGACGACAGGCGAGTGGAAAAGCACTGTCTTAATTGGTTTAGAAGGCAAGCATTGCATAATCAACATGGACAGCATTTTTTTTTTTTCACACAACGCCGTCTAGTCCCAAGCTAAGCAGAATTTAGCCACGATCTTTCAGGGACACTGCGAATTCACATTAGGCTTAAAACTGAAATCATACAACATTTGATTTAGTTTAAGCGCAACCTGAAACACATGTCTACATGGGTACACATGTGTTTCATGTGTACACATGTATCACCGGAGGCGGAAGCCGCCGCCGGGATTCCGATCTCGATTTCTAGCCACCGTAGACGAGGGCTTGCAGACGGCCAGCAATGGGTAACTCGCTGTTCGATCGTCCGGTAACTGTCCGGACCGAGCCCAAGTCGTCGATAGCGCGCATTGTTCCCGCGCGCCTCAAGGAGCTGTTAGCAACAGGAGCGGCCCAGCTGGCTTGAAGCCTACTGGAGTCAGGGTTAGCTCCGAAAGGTAGCTCAGTCCCGGTATGACAGGCAAGAAGGAAAGGGGTAGGTTTTTTAGTTAGTAAGAGTTTGACACTATCTCCCAGTCCGCCCAAGGGTGGGGGATGTCAACTGGACGATATTTAATGTTAGGCTTGCGTTTGATCACCATCTCACTTGATGGTAAGCGATGATGTGGTCGACGATGAAGCACGCTTGCCTAGAAGAAACCTATTCACTCTCGACTTAAAAACTCCTAAGTTGTAGCTATCAGGAAACACAGATTCCGGCAGGGAATTCCACTCCTTGGCTGTACGCACAATAAATGTGTTCCCAAAACGCTTTGTGCGTATGGGTGGGATGTCTACCATGTACCGGTGGCGCAACGCTGTACGTCGTGTGGTCCACAAGTATAAAATAATTACTATATAAAGATATTTTTTTGGCTGGAAAATATTTTAGTTCTACTAAGTTGAGTCACAACGCCTCACCATTATGATCACCGTCGGTCATAATATAAAATGTTCTCCAAAACATAACAAATAACAACACAATATCAACACGAATATTTTGCAGCCATCAGTGGATCAAGTTTTCAGTCAAGGTCGAGTAAGGGGTTCATTAAATTATTGCTTCAGTTCCGCTATCGTAAACAAGGTGTTTTTCAAATAACCCCTGATTTAAAATAACTTCATTGTTTTCAAGAGGGCTGTTTATTTTGTATTTTATTGAAGGGCATGAATTAAGAGCAATCTGTAAATTGGCTAAGATTCTCCACAAAAATGAGATTGATGTAATAAGGATTTTAGTAAAACGAAAATAATAATACAATAATAATACACCAAGGTTACCGACATAGCTCGAAGAATCGCCAAACTTAAGTGGCAATGGGCAGAGCGCATTGCACACAGAACAGATGGTCGATGGGGACGAAAGGTTCTGAAGTGGCGATCACGTACCGGAAGACGCAGCGTTGCAAGGTTTCCAACAAGGTTGACCGATGACCTGGTCAGGGTTGCGGGAATCCGATGGATGTGTAACGCACAGGATCGGTCGTTGTGGCGACGCTTGGGGGAGGCCTATGTCCAACAGTGGACGTCTTTCGGCTGATATGATGATGATGATGATTAATAATATTCCACAACTTTCACACAACATTATCTAGTCCCAAACTGAGCAGAGCTAGTTCTATGAGTACTAGACAACTGACAAACATACATAAATAAGCTTATGTACATATTATCTAGAGATAAATTACACCCATCTTGTCTTCGGTGGGAATCGAACTTACGACCTCCGGCATAGTAATCAGGGCCGCTAACTACTAGACCACTAGACCAACAGGACAGTCAAATGGCTCTGGTCGATTTGGTACTATGAAGATTATATTTTATATGGAACTTGACAATATGCAACTGTTGAACAATAGTTCAACAGTTCAGGCTGGTTTTGAGCAGTACTCAATTGAATTTAGGATGACTTTGAAATAGTAGAACGGTTTTTGCAAAAATGATTGACTTTGCGTAGGTGGATAAAAGTCTGATACTCCCTCTGGCTCCAAACACTGAGAGGGAGGGAAGTTATTTAATATTGCGAAGCCAAAAGAAAAAAAAAACTAGCAAAACGAGACGAATGTTTAGTTCGGGGCGTTGATTAAAGACGTAACTTGATTGAATGTGTTTAAAAAAAATCTAAATTCAAATATTTTTATTTCAGAACATCACAAGCTAGTACATGGTTCCAAATTGGTAGTTTCCTATCGAGAAGAACCGGCAAGAAACTCCATGGTTACTCTTTAAAGTTTTCCAGGCGTATCTATCTTATTGAAAATCTATAGCCTTAAGCCTTACCACAAGCTCTTAATGCGATTCATTTTACGATCTTGGCCTTAGCTTCTGAGCGAATGTAAATGTAACTAGAATGTCAGCTCGCCTGTGTTAAATTAAAAACAATAACAACAAAAAAGAAGTTATATTAGCCATTGTTTGAACGCCAAAATTCAAAGGTCGAGATAAGATCTTCATTAAATCTTGTAATAACAAAACCTTTTGGTAGAATCTTCAAGAATGTCTAATTTCTTCGAAAAGTAATAATCCCACTAATTATAAACTGAATTAATATACTAAACCATTATAAATATTTACTGATTTCGAAGTTATGAAATTTTAAAATTAGATAAATATCTACTTGAAAAATATATCTAGTATACTCGGCCTTTTAATGCCACCACCGTGGGGACTCAGGCCTCCTCTCTAGGAGAGGGAATGGGCCGTAATCCACCACGCGGATCCAGTGCGGGTTGGTCGATGTCATAGTCTTCGAATTTTTGGTTTTAGGTCATGCCGATTTCGGTTCGGAAAAATATATCTATTGTTAGACCAAAAAGTAGATGAATGAGCGCATCTCTAATGTCGTCGCATATCGTCGCCCCCGCACTAGCATATTTGACTGTTGAACAGAGAATTACGCGCCATTTTCACGGCGTCATAAATTTGAATTGTTTGAAGTTATAATTAAACGTTTCATGTGTTAAAAGTTATTAAATTTACGTCTATCTTTAGTACTATGTAAATAACAATGAGGTTAAATGTGTTGCTATGCGCAAAACTCGAGTATTATTAAGCTAATTGTTCTAAGACACGCCGGTTTCCTCACGATGTTTTCCCACATTGTCGAGTAGCACCCCCTCGAGCACCGATTGTACATTACGTCTGTACAACTTGAATAACTTTGAAAAACGGCTAATTTTCGTTTTGTACGGAAGTTTGTACGAAATTATTTTGGTCGGAAATTTTGGTTTCTATAATAAGGGTGAATATAATTTTTTTCAGTTTTGGTGGTGAAAGCGTTATTTCAGTTTTCGTGAAAAATAAGCACCTGGGTCATTGAATTATAAAGGGTTTTTTGTATATTAATGACCTGGGTCTTTAGTTTTCATGAAAATTGAGGAAGAAGTTTCTTCTCTTCAGTTTCTTGTCCTAAGTTTTCGCAAGAATTAGGGTCCTAGGTCCCTAATTCTCGCGAAAACCGAAGAAAAAGTTGCGTTACCAAAATTGTTTTTTTTTAAAAATGTCTATGTTCACCCATAATATCTTTGTTATTCCTGTAAATAAACCCAGAGTTTTTTTTTTTTTGGTGATTTTGTTTCTTGGTGATTACGTAAAACGCAATTAAGTAATAATAATACCCCGGGGCGCCCAAGGGGAGCAGTGGTGGTGAAATAAATTACACAAACTAAAGCGCCTGGCTGGGTTTGAACCCGCGGCCTACAACTCGTAAGTCGGGACCGTGAACACTCGGCTATTACTGCTCTTCGTAGTAACGGTTACCTTACCTACTATAAACTACTTTAGTCTAACCGTATATTTGAGAGTTTTTTTTTTATAATATAACGTTTGTGTCCGAATGTTGAAGTCTCGGGTCAGCTAGACTAATGTATTTTGACTTGACTTAACTCTAGCAAAGCGATGGATGCAGTCAACTATGGAACGATTTCCTATCATCAAACATAGCAGAAGCCTCTCTTAGGGTTGATGATAGAAAACCGTTCGATAAGCCTCTGGCTAAACCTGGCATAAGCCCGCTTAAGCCAGCTGGTATAAGCAAGCTTAGAAGAGTGTAAGATTGATGGCCATTATAAGTCCAGTGGGTCCAGTTGTACAGCCGTATGGAATTGATTGATTACTGGTAATTAACTTGAAATTTCACTGAGATTTTTATCCTTTAAGATTGTGGAAAAAAGTGTCTACTCATGTCTTTTAGTGATTGTCGGGTATGTCTGGATTAGAGATGTGCCGTTGCGGGCAAAATTGCCGTGAAGTGGGAATATTGGTGGCAATATTGCCGACAACGGCACATCTCTAGTCTTTTTTTTATGGTGGGAAAAAATCATCCATTGACAACCCCCGCTCTTGGGCGGAGCGGGAAATAGTGTCAGACTCTTACTAAAAGACCCACCCCGTTCCTTCTAGCCTTCATACCGGTGCTCGAGCTTGTAACTCGGTGCCGACCACTCGGCCACCACTGCTCTCTTACAACACAACACAAAATACATAGGTGGACTTAATGCCTCTTAACACGTTGAGTGCGATACCAGGTCTAAACATCTTGTATACGTCTCGCTTATAGACCTTATACCGCAGGAATGGAGAGTATAGAAAAATCACTGCCGCAGCGAACGTATTAATGGCTCTTGCTAGATTAAATAGGAGTTTCTAAAAATCAGTCTAGTTTTTTTGTCAATTTCTTAGGCTCGCTAGATACAGGAGATAACTTCGAAGGTCTGTGTTTCCTGATGGCCACGACCTACTGCGGATCTATTAGTCAAGAGTGAATAAGTTAATTCTAGGTAAGAGTGCTCCATGATCGATCACAGCGTAAATGTCCATCAGGCAAGACCAGGCAAGTACGAGTCAGACTCGCTCACTGAGGGTTCCGTACAAACTTACCTATAACAGTTCAATTCCCGAGGGCCAAGCGCCCGAAAAGTGCCATAAAACAGTGATTTTCTGAGGCCTACTCCTCCGTAACGGGTAGGTCAATTGGTTTGAAAAAAATATATGTTTATCATAGATTCATGAACAATAATATCAACATTTGATTTTTTCGTGCAATCAATACTTTTGTCAAAAAAAATATTTAGCAATTTCGCAACTTTTCCCTACTGCTTCGAAACGGCTTGGACCTTTAGAAACATTTTTACACATAAAAATTGGTGGCTAAATATTCTGCAAAGTGAACATTGCATTTGTAAATCAATCAATATCTCGCAGAGAAAATGGATTTAAAGCGCTTTCCGGGCGCTGCTGGCCGCAAACAAATGCACAGATTTGCGTACTGCCGCCTAGGCGAGTGCGAGAGTTGCGTTCACATAATTTCGGCCAGATAGTTCAAGGAACTATACGCCTTAAGAGATTTTTACGAAGCGCTAAAAAAGTTTTTTTTTGTTTGTTTAATTTTTACTCTATACCTACTGCGTAAGTTCCTATGAACTTCTTGACAGACAGACAGATGGATCCAAAAGTGATCCTGTATGAATTCCGTTTTTACCTTATGGAATGTTAGTTTGATAAAAAAAAGGGTTAACTTTACTTGTATCCTTGGCCCCCGACTTATGGCAGAGGCAAAAACTATGAGGGTTTAGTTCGAAGAAACCCTCAGATCACATGGGAAACGAAGGATTATGTTCCGGTTTTCCCCAAACGGAGGATTTCCGTACAGTAAAAAGGGGTATAATGAAGGAAAACTTGGCAAACAATGTGTTGCCAAGTTACACCATACAAAGACAAGAAGATAATGAGTTTGTGTCTTCATTAACAGAGTTCTCTTTGAAATAAATGATGAATATATCCTTTAAATATATTCTAAAGGTTTTTCGTATTGTTTAAGATCAATTTCCGAGGAGACAATTCTCAAATCAACTGAATGAATGAAAAACTGTTGTACAATATTAGTTTTAGTATAATGCGGAACCCGAAACACGTATCTAGTATTTTTATGAAAACCTATTTATATAAAAATCAATGCCACTTTTCGTTGTCATTTTATAACTCAAGAACGGGCCCACCTATCCAAACCAAATGTTTAGGCTTTGTTCGGACTATTTAGTAGATGGTTCATGTAAAGTTTGGTAGGGTAGAGTAGGGTAGAGTAGAGTAGTGTAGAGTAGGGTAGAGTAGGATAGGGTAGGGTAAAGTAGGGTAGAGTAGGGTACAGTAGGGTGGAGTAGGGAAGAGCGGGAGCGAAATCGCGCGGGCAAAAGCTAGTAATCTATACACAAAATTTCATAACTGTTTCATGAAAAATCACAAAGTTATAAGCTTTATGTTACTCTTTTAAAAAAAGTGGTTGTAGTTACAATATTTCCATATTACAGTATTAGTAGATATTATGTTAGAACAGGCTGGACCAGTCAATATTGTACCCAAAAGCACAATAAAATGATCGTAATAAAAAAGGAATAGGAAAGTTTAAGCATTCGTAAAGTCCAGAGTGTTCTCACATTTACATTATAAGAGGCTATACATATATTTTTTTAGAATTATTATCTTCATGACATTTTAATTTGACATTTTACTCTATTGACCATTTTAATTTAATTTATTGTTTTGATCATTTTAATATTTAATTCATTAAACCCCAAGCGAACGCCGGCGTTCGCGCACCTATTGTATTTCTATTGTGTCTGTGATTTCCACGATTGAAAGGACTGACATTTGTAATTGTAATTTATGACAATCTAATACAGTGTAAAATATTTTATTTTATTTTTTGTAATTAATTTTAATTTGATTTGTAATTTATTTTATGGGAACTTTAACTATTTTATGAATTCTGAACTAACATAGAAATAAGTGTTACTAACACACAATGGGGACCAAAAGTTGTCTTTTTAAATAAATTATTATTATTATTACAAGTAGAAAGGTAGAAAAGTATATCTTCTTTACTAACCCCTTAGTACCCTAGTGTATTGTATTACAAGTATTTTCCTGCATACTCAAGTCTAAACTCAAAGTCTGGACATGATAGGATACTTTATATGCATTAGAAGGAAATTGTAGCTTTATTTAAATTTCTTGTTTGATGCATATTTTTGAATTTCGGAACCTGGGTACTTTATATAAAAAACCGGCCAAGTGCGAGTCGGACTCGCCCATGAAGGGTTCCGTAGCAGCAAGTAACATAATATAAAAGTTCTTGTAATGTGTTGTAACTTTGATCGATGTTTTAATAATAGTGTATTTTTTTCGGTTTATGACGCATTAAAAAAAAACTACTTACTGGATTTCGTTCAAACCAATTTTCGTTGGTAGTTTTTATAGTAATGTACATCATATATTTTTTTTAGTTTTATCATTCTCTTATCTTGGAAGTTAGAGGGGGGGGGACACACATTTTACCACTTTGGAAGTGTCTCTCGCGCAAACTATTCAGTTTAGAAAGAAATGATATTAGAAACCTCAGTATAATTTTTGAAGACCTATCCATAGATACCCCACACGCATGGGTTTGATGAAAAAAAAATTTTTGAGTTTCAGTTCTATGTATGGGGACCCCCAAAATTTATTGCTTTTTTTCTATTTTTGTGTGAAAATCTTAATGCGGTTCACAGAATACATCTATTTACAAAGTTTCAACAGTATAGCTCTTATAGTTTCGGAAAAAAGTGGCTGTGACATACGGACGGACGGACAGACAGACAGACAGACAGACAGACAGACAGACAGACAGACAGACAGACAGACAGACAGACATGACGAATCTATAAGGGTTCCGTTTTTTGCCATTTGGCTACGGAACCCTAAAAATTGCTGTTTAAAATGCAAGAGCGAGTGTCTATTTTGTTATGAATTGTGATTTATGTTATTAGGGGTTATCTGCGGACTAGACTAGATTATGGACAGAATGTATACAAGTGAAGATTCTTAGTAACAAAATGTTAGCTTATATCTTTTTTTTTTTACAGTGTTTGTTATCAAACTCCTCCGAAAAGGCTTGACTGTTTTTAGGGTTCCGTAGCCAAATGGCAAAAACGGAACCCTTATAGATTCGTCATGTCTGTCTGTCTGTCTGTCTGTCTGTCCGTCCGTATGTCACAGCCACTTTTTTCCGAAACTATAAGGGCTATACTGTTGAAACTTTGTAAGTAGATGTATTCTATGAACCGCATTAAGATTTTCACACAAAAATAGAAAAAAAAGCAATAAATTTTGGGGGTCCTCATACATAGAACTGAAATTCAAAAATTTTTTTTTCATCAAACCCATGCGTGTGGGATATCTATGGATAGATCTATAAAAATGATACTGAGGTTTCTAATATCATTTTTTTCTAAACTGAATAGTTTGCGCGAGAGACACTTCCAAAGTGGTAAAACGTGTGCCCCCCCCCTCTAACTTCTAAGATAAGAGAATGATAAAACTAAAAAAAATATATGATATACATTACTATAAAAACTACCAACGAAAATTGGTTGGAACGAAATCCATTTAGTAGTTTTTTTTTAATGCGTCATAAACCGAAAAAAATACACTATTATTAATACATCGATCAAAGTTACAACACATAACAAGAACTTTTATATTATGTTGCTTGCTGCTACGGAACCCTTCATGGGCGAGTCCGACTCGCACTTGGCCGGTTTTTACTTCCTAGGGGTATCACCCTCACTTTTTTCTTTGCTTACAATTTATATGGTCATAGTAGCTTACAATGGACCTCATTAGAAGGCTTACGGCCACCCAAAAGGCAATGGGAAGGGCTATGCTCGGAGTTTCCTTGCGTGATCGCAACAGGAATGAAGATATCCGCAGGAGAACCAAGGTCACCGACATGGTCCGAAGAATCGCCAAACTAATGTGGCAATGGGCAGGACACATTGGTCGTAGAGAGAGAAAAGGTTCTTTAGTGGCGACCGCGTACCGGAAGACACAGCGTTGGAAAGCCTCCCACAAGGTAAACCGATGGCCTGGTGAGAGTCGCGGGAATGCGGTGGATGCGTGACGCACAGGATCGGTCGTTGTGGCGACGCTTGGGGGAGGCCTATGTCCAACAGTGGACGTGGTTCGGCTGATATTATGATGATGACGAAAATCATAAACTTTTCGTTAAATTTTGATTGTGTCAAATAAAATGAAAATAAAAGGACTGAATGATCTCATGGATAACTTGAGATAATAGAAAAACAAACTACGCTGTAGGTCGACCACTCGTAAAATCGCACAAGGGCAGAAAGATTAGATTTTTTTTGGGCTAAATATAACATAAGCTTTTCGAACGCAATGTCACCTACATTTATGAACTGTTTTGAACCCATAACAAAAATACTAAAAATAAATAAGGACCTTTTATAAATATCTGTCTGAAGATATTGTGACGTCTAAAGGGGTCGCTTGCTGATTAACTTGCAAACTGGCAAGGTCATAGAATTTTAAGGTTTAAGGTAAAAATAGCATAGGTGTTCATATTTTGATGGAAAATTGTAAATAAGTAAAGGTTAGGCGGACGTAATTTTATATAGAAGCACACATGATAGAAGCAACAAGTAATATGTAACCAAGCATTGTATGTAACACAATAATATGATTTAAAAGAGTGTCCATGGAGTTTCTTGCACGTTCTTCTCCATAGAGACCTACTCTTTGGAACGTGCAATTTAGCTTCACTTTTCTTGGTCTGACCGACATTTGACTATTCAAAAGTGCCTGTAAATGGTCTATTTGAAATAAATGATTTGATTTGATTTGATTTGATTTGATTTGATAGGGTGACTGGTAATTAGTGACCGATACTTAAACACATCTTCCTATCGTGACTTCCCACGACATTAAAGCGATAGCTGGTCAAAATTGGAGTAAAGTAACTGAAGACAGAGACAAATGGGCGTCACTGGAGGAGGCCTACACCCAACTTGGGGTTCCAGTAGACTAAATAAATAAAAAAAAAATACTTTATAAAAAAAAAATATACAAATTTAGGTACACACACAATTAAGTAAAGGAAAGGAAAATTATACTAACATAGATTAAACTACATGAACTAACACTAAAATAAATTGTAAGAAGTGTAAACTTTAAATACTGGAAATAAAAGGCTTTTTTATTTTATTTTATTTTTATTTACTTATACACATGATTGTACTTAAGATTACAAACAACTTTCCCTAATAAACTTTTTTATACTTATTGGTTTTATCACCATAACAAAGCCTGCAAACCAATCGGTGTATTTAATCAGTGTAGGTATCTACATGTTCCGGTTAAACAATTAGTATAAATAATATACACCACAACTTTTTAATTAGTACACATACTTAAAGGACTTATTAGAAAAGCCCTTGTTATTTTATAAGTAAAATCTCAATAAATAATATTCATAAACAGCAAAGTTATTAGCGTTGGTTCATGTCCCAAAATGTCACTCAATTTATGGTAATATTGTGCAGGCTATTGATTAAAGAATGAATAAGTGACAATTATTAAGGAAAAACACTGCCCGCAGTATTTTCTACAAGCAATTGTTATGTTTGATTGATTCTATGATGAATTTACCTTTTCGTGGTCAATTTTAGGATTTAGATTTTTTGTTTTTTTTTTGTTTTCTTATTATTAAGAATAAAATTCCTAATAATTGATTACAATCTAGCCTAAAAGACTAATAAGTAATTTAACTCTAACTTATTTTTATACGGTTTTGCTTAAACTAAGAATAGCGTCCTTTAGCACTTATAGTAGTCCATAGCACTTTCTTAGAGTCTGATAATGATAAAAACACTTTGTTCATGTGTAATATGCATAGCACAGCATTGATCACTATTATACACTAACTTTAAACACTACACTAACTCAAAAGGTTTAGTTCTCTTAAGTCTACGCACTAGGACCGTATTGTCTAACAGCTGTATATATAGCCTCAACATTCACGTGTCAGTGAAGTCTGTGTTCGTGGGCTTCAGCAAATTTTTGAATGATGGTGGTGACGAGTTCCATTTTGAGGTGACGGTGGAGGTCGTCATTCCTGATGTAATTCTACTTTTGACTACAAAAATATGATCAGTGACGGGTACAGATAGGGCCCCAATTTTTTTGTGTACTAAATAAAAAGTAGGGGTGTATAAGTTTCTTTGGGAAAGTGGTCTGTTATCACAAGTACAATCACGTGTATATTAATCGGTCACTAATTTACCAGTCACCCTATATACGACGCCGACGGTTAAAGGGTTAATTACTTACTTGTAAACAAAAGGTCCGATCTCCTTCAGTATTGGCTTCTCGCCTCTGTTCACATCGTCTGCGTTCGTGACGTTGAACACGTACACCTTGAAGTCTAGCGGCATCGGCAGCTTCAGCCATTTGTCGAACATCATCGAATCGTTCTCTAGTTGAACATTCTGTATCAAAAAACAGGTAATATGAGTTGTTGGATGAGTTGTTGACAGTTTTCGTTTGAGAATGTTTGTTCATATTTAGCGAGACATGATTTTCAACATCATCATCAGCCTTTTTAATGTTCCCACTGCTGGGACTCATGTCTCCTCTTTAGGAGAGGGAATGGGCCGTAACCACCACGTAAGCCCAGTACGTGTTGGTGAATGTCAAGTCTTTGAATTTTTGGTACTAGGACATGCCGGTTTGCTCACGATGTTTTCCTTCACCGTTTTGAGAGCAGTGGTGATAAAATAAATTACACAAACTAACGCGCCTGACAGGGTTTGAATATATATATAGACATGATTTTACATTACCGGAAACCATTCAGGAGTAAAATTTCTCATGAATATAAACAGTTTTTCCTAAGCGATCTAACCGACTGAAAAATATGAAAAAATATGACACACGTGTGTTACCATTCTTGGAACAGGTTAAGAGATAGGAAAGCGTGGAGTGATTTAGGGGAGGCCTACGCCGCAGAGGCGACGAATAGCGATGACAATCAAGAATAGAAGAAACAGATGAAGGAACAAGTTTATGTAAATAGATTGAGATTGAGAAGAAGAGCAGAAGATTTGTATATATATATATATAAATGTTTTTTTTTTATAACTAAACGAGTTTCTGTAATAATGTAAGTAGTGGAATAAAGGGCATTTTTATTTTATTTTATATATAAAAGGAGAAACGGATTGGCTGACAATGCTGACATATCAACGCACAGTCGAAACTTGCACGAGGCTTCCTTTTATAACAAAGGCGATAACTAAGAGAGGATTTACTATTTTCACCCCTAAGGGAATGAAATAGTGGTTCACCCGGGTGTCACCACTGTGTGGACCGCCCGTAGCACGCGGTGGAGCATACGGTTGAGGTGTGCCCCGCTTGGGCAGAGCACCGCTGTGTCCTCGATCGGCAGCAGCGATCTCTCGCGCCGGGCCTTGGTACAGGCCATGGTCCGAAGCGAGGATGAGTGTAAAAAAGATCAATTAAGTAAACTATTGTTAGAAAGCACTTTACAGTTAATTCAACAGGTACTTAAGTTAAAGTCGATCTCAATGCAATATTATACTCTAATGACATTTTATACTAACACTAAATCGATCTCTAAATCAATGCATCTCTAAATGAATAGTCTGTTTCCTGATAGCTACAACCTAGGGGGTTTTAAGTCAAGAGTGAATAAAATCCTTCTAGGCTAAGGCAGGCAAGTGAGATAGTGGTCAAACGCGAGCCTATCTATATGTTGTCCTGTAGGTTTTTTTTATGGTGGGAAAAAATCATCCAATGACAACCCCCGCTCTTGAGCGGAGCGGGAGATAGTGTCAGGCTCTTACTGACTAAAAGACCCACCCCGTTCCTTCCATTCCGAGGCTCGAGTTCCCTTTCGGATAACCCTGGCCCCAGTAGGCTTCGATCCAGCTGGATCCCTGCTCTTGCTGACAACTCTTTAAGGCTTGGATTGGTCCGCACAGTTACCGGACGGCCAGACAGCGAGCTACCCATTGCTCACTGTCCGCAAGCCCGAGCCTACGGTCGTCGGAAATCGGGATCAGAGTCTCGGCGGCAGCGGCGAGAACGCCGTTGCTTGATGCGGTCGGTCTCTTCCTTTGCGAGCATTACAGCTTCGCAGAAGTCGGCGACCGCCTGCCACTCCTCCTCGCTCCGGACTATGGCCTCAACCAAGGCCCGGGTCTTGTAGGATTGTCGCTCGCCACCCGCGCTCTCACAGCCGAAGGAACTTCAAAAGTGAAACGCGCTGTATAGTTATACGGATCTTGAGCGCTGGCTTCAAGTTGCGCAGAAGTCAAATATTCGGTCTCTCTAGTGGTGCGACGTGAGACGCGGGGGCGGGGAATGTCAGTAATTGGCTCGTCGCGCCATCGCATCATAGACGTCAGTCCTGATTCCTTCCTGCGCTTGCTGCATATATCTAACAATGATGACGATTGGCTCACCAATGTATGGAAAACACAAAGCGATCCCCACTCTGACGCCGAGCGCTCAAGATCCGTGCCGGTAACTATAGCCTCTTTTAGGCTAAGCTATGGCAAGAGTTGCCCGTTACCCGCGCCGCTTCTCGCGTCCGCATGCCCACTATGGACACCTAAATGAAGTTCTAATACTACGTCTACATGTTGGCCCAGCCTCGGCTAATCGCTATTGTGTTAACGGGGTATAGACAATGACTATATAATAGCGATTGGCCGAGGCTGGGCCAACATGTAGACGTAGCATTGAGTGAGATTGTCGCGCCCGCCCCGCACCCGCCAGGCCCTCTTGCAGTCTGGCCGAATGCTGAAGGATATTTGAAGAATGAGTGTGAATACAGCAAATATGCTTGTTAAGTTTACATGAATATCATCAAAGAAGCATTGAAATGTTAGTTAATTAATGTTAGTTGTGTGTTAGTTAGTTATTATTGGTTATTACACTAATATTAGGCGAAAGTTTGTGAGTTTGTGTGTATATGTGCGTGTTTTGGTTACTGTTTCACGCTTGATCGGATTTAGATGAAATTTGGCACACGGTAGACCATGTCTTGGAATTGCAGATGACTGGCCTAGTGGTGTAGTGGTTTGTAGCCCTGACTGCTGTGCTTGAGGTAGTAAGTTCTATTCCCATCCAAGATAAATGTTTGTGTGATGAGCATGATCATTTGTTCTGTGTCTGGGTGTAATTTATCTATAAAATGTAAGGATTTAAAAATATATAAGTAAGTTTATCAGTTGTCTAGTACTCGTATTACAAGCTCTGCTTAGTTTGGGACTAAATGACGTTGTGTGAAAGTTGTTAAATATATGAAATTATAGTCCACACTAATATTATAAGCAGGTAAAGTTTTGTTTTATGTTTGGAGGAAGTAATATCTGAAAGTACTGGCCCGAAAGCTATTTTATTCCTGAGTGACATAAGCTATATTTTACGTACGTGAGCAAAGCCAGGGACAAAGGCTAGTTATAGATAAAATGCTTTTTATACCGAAAGTAAGTTCCCTTGGGACAATTACCCAGCTAGTGAAATATGCTCTTTGCCTTTGTTGAAAATATAAAGTTTAGTACTGATCTTATCGATAAAATCAATTTTGAGAGAAGCGCACTAAAATGGCCTAAGTAAGGTAACGATTGAATACATAATGTTTTGGCTCTCATTCAACATGATTGATTTGTTTAGTCACGGTTTATATCAAAGCATAAAAGGAAACTGTCATTGTTTAAGTTTACGTTAGCAGCAAAGGGTTTTCTTTGTAAATATTACAATGTTTTGTTCGAAATTAGGAGTCACAATATTATTTACCCAATCACCATCTCAACATCATATCAGCCGATAGACGTCCAATGTTGGACATAGGCGTCCCCCAAGTGTCGCCCCAGTGAACGGTCCCGTGTGCCCCACATCCATCGGATCCCCGCTACCCTAACTAGGTCATCGGTTCACCTTGTGAGAGTCCTTCCAACGCTGAGTCTTCGCAACTCCAGAACCTTTCGGTTCCAATGACCATCTATTCTGCGAGCAATGTGTTTCCTGATAGCTACAACTTAGGGGTCTTTAAGTCAAGAGTGAATAGGTTACTTCTAGGCAAGCGTGATCCATCGTCGACCACATTATCGCTTACCATCTGGTGAGATGGTGGTCAAACGCGAGCATATCAATAATTAAAAAAAAATGTGGCCTGGCCATTGCCACTTACGTTTGATGAGTAGTATATTTACTAAAAATATCTCAAACATAACGCATAATAAAACTGGGCAAGTGCGAGTCAGACAGCTGCACGGAGGGTTCTGTACAGTCCATAGAAAGAAAACGGCAAAAAATCACGTTTGTTTTATTGGAGTCTCACTTAAATATTTAATTTTGATCGATGTTATAGTGGGAACAGAAATACATTAATTAATTATTTTTTTATTTTTTTTTATTTTGCAAGTAGGTTTTATAAAAACACTTTTACGGGTCAATTTTTTTTTTCGTCAATTACTGCTAGATGAGGCCGGTGTTTCCTAGCTGACTACCCTGAGAAGAAACACCGAAACAAATTCAGGGGTCAAAGTCTCTTTTAAAGTCCATACAGCAAAACATTTAATGGTCAAATCATATGAGAACCGTGCAGATTGAGCCTGAGATGGTCTTTTGAAGAAAGAACCACACAGTTCTAAGTGGACCTGTCCAGTCAGTGCAAGCATTTGTCAGTATGCGTGTAGCTCAACTCAGGACTACTAAGGAGCTCAACGACTTGACGAACAATGCCAAAGAAAGGATATTTGACAATAGTGAATTTCACGTAATTACGGTTCATGAAATACAGTCTGGTGACAGACAGATGGACAGCGGAGTGATAGCAAAAGGAAATAGATAGATGTTAACAATGATAACAAAATTCCGTTTTTACGGAACTCTAAAAAAAAGTTAATAATTATATGCGATATACGTAAAAACATAATTCTGAATCTGTATGTTTTTGTATTGTAAATCAATACAAATACAAAAATTGATTCGTCGTTTTTTGTTGTCAATGATTCGCTAAATTTAAATGTCGTTGTATCAGGTCGCAACCTTAACCAATAAGGATAAAATGGTTAAAAAAGTTATTAATTATTTGGGAAACCATTAGTTTTAGTACTAGCGGTCAAATAGGTACCTAACGTTTATCTGATTCGGCCTCTAGAGTGACCAGGTAAGCTGTAAGTTACAATTACCTACCGAAACGGATCTTGAGCGCTGGCTTCAAGTTGCATAGAAGTCAAATATTCGGTCTCTTTAGTGGTGCGAAGTGAGACGCGGGGGCGAAAAGTGTCAGTGATTCGCTCCCAGCGTTGCTACATGTATCTGACGACGACGATTGGCTCGCTAATGTATGGAATGCGCAAAGCGATCCCCACTCTGACGCCGAGCGCTCAAGATCCGTGCCAGTTATTGTAGTTAACGTTGTGTTCGACATGTGAATAGAACTATAGAGTTCTCGGCGCCAGCAATGGTGCCAGGGTTTCTATGAAATCTAGGCCGACCTTCCAATAGTTATATGGATATTTAGTTGGATTTTAGGTGACTTTGAGCTGAATAAAATTTGCCATGGCACCAAGGCTGACCGCGGCTGCTTTAAGGCCTTTGAGATGTGGCGCTGGAGGAAAATGCTTCGAATTCTCTGGACTGCTTTCCGTACAATCCTCTATATCTTACGTGAACTGAACATCAAGATCAGACTGTCGACTGCCTGCATACGCTGAATACTGGAGTTCTTTGGCCACATTGAAAGGAAATATTGGCCACAACCTTGAACAGTTTCCTGATAACTATAAACTGGGGGTCTTTAAGTCATAAATGAATAGGTTGCTTTTAGGCAAGCGTGCTCCATCGTCTGCCACATCATCGCTTACCATCAGGTGAGATGGTGGTCAAACGCAAGCCTACCAATAATAATAAAAGAAAATCTCGCGAACGGAGTCGTGGGCAAAGTGCTGATCATAGATGAAAGGTTAGTATTTTTCTTCCACCACAAGCTATAGCGAATTTTCTAGCAGACTGACTTAGGTTACTCCAGTTGCAAATCCGACAGGCAGTGTTCGTCTCGAAATAGTTAATACAGCAATATCACTTTGTACTGGTTTTAAAATAGAATAATGGGCAACCATTATGCCAAAGTAGCTGGCAAGTTTTCAGGGATCAATATTTTAACAGTTTATTATGAAAAGTTGCCAAGTTTGTTGGCATAAGTCCTGCAACGAAGTTGGCTTGTTATTTTATGTTGAGGCCAGATCTTAAGTTTGATGATATTTCAATCCTCGTTTGGCCTACTTTCTTTAGATCTTGGAGCGTAAAATTTTACACAAAGTTATCCATTTATGACGTAATCGAGCACTAAGAAAGTATTTTTCAAAACCCTCACGCCCTAGCCGCCGAGATTTCGATCCCAATTTCCAGCGACCGTTGGTGCGGGCTTGCGGACGCTGAGCAATGGGTAGCTCGCCGTCTGACCGTCTGGTAACCGTCTGGACCGAGCCCAAGTCGTCGACGGCGCGTAGTGTTCCACGCGCGCCGCTAAGTGATGTCAGCAAACCATAGGGGCCCAGCAGGGTCGTAGTCTATTGTCGAAGCCTACTGGGGCCAAGGTTATCCGAAAGGGCGCTCGAGCCCCGGTATGAAGGCTAGAAGAAACGGGGTGGGTCTTTTAGTCAGTAAGAGTCTGACACTATCTCCCGCTCCGCCCAAGAGCGGGGGATATATATATAAATGCATGATTTTTTCCCACCATAAAAAAAAGGGTCGTAGTCTATTGAGGCCATGGAATGAAGGCAAAGTAAGAACAGGAGTGGGTTTAAGTCAGTAAAAGTCTGACACGTTCTCTCGCTTCGCCCAAGGGCGGGAAATGTCATTGGATGACTTCCCACCTAAAAAAAATCCACTAAGAACACTGAAACGGGAGTCTAACGTTTCTATGGAGAAAACTAGGTACTTACGTGCGAGCGAAGTCGCTGGCAAAAGCTAGTTAGTTATATTAACTTAAGAAAATTGAATTTCTGGTGTTACTCTGGAGAATCAACTTTAACAAAAACACTAAGTAAATTGACTTCTTTTCTTGTTTGAAGTTAAAGAAAAACGGACTTCAAACATAAATAGTTTAGAGTGAATTTAAACAATACAGCATTTTAAACAATGAAGTTTTTCGGATTGACAATTATTTTAAAAGCTGTCTTTTCAATATTAAACTTTATTTTAGAATGGGTATTCCTATTTTTAACCCCCGACGAAAAAGAAGGGTGTTGTTATAAGTTCGAGGTGTCTGTGTGTCTGTGTGTGGCATCGTAGCTCCTAAAAGCGAATGGACCGATTTTGATGCGGTTTTAGTCAGTATTTGTACGAGCATGTAGCCTTTTTTATTTTTTAAGGTATTCATCATATGATTTTTCCTACTATATGGTGTAGCGACCCTTGTCTGTGGCCTCGCTCCAACATGGAGCGGGAGAAATCTTTAGATGATTTCCCACCTCCAAAATAGTACATTTTAAGTTTTTCATTGCTGGTAGTAATGGGGTGGAATTTATGTTATGAATCCAAATGCTGAAGTGACAGTACATTTTCAAATTTTTCAAACGACGTTTTTCAATAAATAAATAAAAAATAAATAAAAGCGTCCGCTTCATACGATAAATACAATAAATTGTGGTAGTGAGCTCGCGCACTTTTCCGGTCTAGTGCAAAAAAAAGTAAATAGCGTACTTAAAAATCCTTCCCCTTTCTCTTTGATATATTTTTCTTCTCCTGGTTCAACTATATATTTGATATTTATTAGTTAATTTTTTGTATTGTATGTATGTATTTGTATTAATGTATCTTGTTAGTATTATATCTGATGTTTGTACACTGACAACCCTAAATCTATCTCCTTTCTCTCAGTCCATCCAAAGGTTGTCTGTAAGACATTGCCCCGTGCGGTAAGACGGGCGGTCTTATCGCACAGGACGATCTCTTACAGACTTATTCTTTTAAATGTTTGTCCTGTATTTTTGTTTATTTGGTGTACAATAAAGATTATCATAAATAAATAATGAATACAAATAGGCTTAAGAGCGGGTTTTCGAGTAAGTGTATTGTAAAAGCCTTAAAACGCTTTCCCATTAATAAAAAAAAAGATAAGAATCTCTTAACTAAAAATCAATATGTTTGTAATGTCACAGTCATTTAGGTACTAATCGCAATATTATTGATAGACCCGATATTAATCTGATTGTCGTTGTTCATTGAATGAGCACTATTCATGTTTAATTAATATGTTACCGTTAAAGTAAAACAACTAACGGCAAAGTTGGAATTGGCCGATAGTTGGGTTGCAGTTTGTGAACTAATGACTCAGGACAAAGTTCTAAGTTTAAAAGTAATCAATCACTGTCTAATTTACTCTGTAGAATTCTAAAACCTTTTTTCTTCTTCTTGTTGTTAGGGTCGACGATGGAACACGCTTGTCTGGAAGTTACTTATTTGCTTTGATATTAGACTATCAGAAAATAAAGATTCCGACAAGGAATTCTACTCCTCTAATGTACGCTCAACGAATGTGTTCCCAAAAATTTTTGTGCGGATGGATTTGTTTATTTTTTGGTGAGAAATCATCCAATGATTTCTCCAGCTCTAACCTGCGGAAGATGAGGACGTCGCGACATCTAGCCAGGCCCATCCACTCCAAAGAGGGGACTTACCACCATATTATTATGATGATTACTATTTTAATTTACTCACTAGTAACTCTGTAATTGTGATTTACTTCTTCGAATTCTTGTCTTCGAATTATTGGTTACTTAAAGGACATGCTGGTTCCCTCACGATGTTTTCCTTCACCATTTTGAGAGCAGTGGTGATGAAATAAATTACACAAAGTAATGCACCTATCGACTGACAAATTAGTACGTTGTGGATTCAGCCCAGGCAGGTTTACTTTTTGTAATTTATTTCAAAACGGTAAAGGAAAATATTGTAAAGGCATATCTTAGAACCAAGACATGTGACATCCACCAACACGCACTGGTCTAAACCATGTCCAGAAATAGCATAGAGTATATTTTTTTCCCAAGACTGTGTTGCTTTGGTATAATTTTCTACTTACACGCAGACGAAGTCACTGTCAAAAGCTAGTATTCCCATAAACTGGACATTAACACGTTTCATAGTTCCAACTTTCACCGTAACAAGAGTACTTAAATTATCTTCAACGGGGATTTATGATATAAAATAATAATTTATTCAGTAAGCTCAGTTATTTTATAGATTTTGTTTAATGGAATTATACCCAACGCAGTATATAATAATCGTGTGACAAATATAAATTGGATTGGTAAGACATTTAAGCTGGAGCTTAATGAGGAATTTAAGTTATTCTTAAGCACTTTAGTAAATTTAATAATTTATTTGTTTATTGCCAGTTTGCTAGGAGGAAATTCGATAATGCATGAAAAAGGCGTAAGATTTAATTAAATGAATAAAAATATGAAAATTGTTACTAAAATACATAGTAGTAGATTACGTGACAAGGGGATAAAGCAGTGTCTTTAATTCTCGGGTGGCGTGATAAAGTCCGAAGAAAACGGTTGCTAACGTTTGATTGCGAACGCAGTGAAGGATTTATAAATTAACTCCCGAGCACTGCAAGGGTGTTGATGGTTTTGACGTTCAAAAATCAAATCACATTATTCCCTTATTTTTTGTTTTAATGTTTGGTATGCTCTTAATTGGGCTTGTTTAGAAATTATAAATACTAACAAAGTACTAACACTAATTAGCTGTTTTCCCAATTAAGTGTATGTTTCGTTACTAACAACCTACTAACAAATGTGTTTGTTTTTACATTTAGTTGTTAGTAAGTTGTTCTTGAACCTGTCTGAGCGTAGTCATTAATTATTTATTATTGTGTATTTCGCTAAATGTTATAGCCTTTTTTTAATCTAAAATAATAGATAACAGTCTTTGTGATATACGCCATGAGACAAGCCGCAAAAAAAAAACTAGTTATAAACACATAAAATACAAAATATTGTCGTAGTTATATACGTTCTAACTTGTAAGAAAGTGTTACTTTTATTCATTTTTTTAGTTGGGATAATCCCATGCCCTTGGGCGGAGGGGCAGGGCGTGACAGACTGTTACTGACTAAAAACCCACTCCTGTTCCTTCGTTGCCTTTCATACCAAGGCCGTATTTTCCTTTTAGAAACAAACTTTTGGCCCCAGTAGGCTTCGACTCTGCTGGGGCCCTACGGATTGCTGATAACTCCTTGAGGCGCGCGTGTACCAGTACGCCCTGTCCACGACAAGGGAAGAAAGTGGTACTAAGTAAGTTTATCAAGCACAAATTGCATTTTCACAAAAAACTTTAGAAATTTCTTACAATTTCTACTTATGATGATATTAAAGTGATGGACGTGAATTTTAAAGTTAGTTTCATGCGTACATTTTAGTTTTAAACACAATTAAACTTTGGAACACAATTATATAAAAAAGTAGCTACTTAATTTTTTTAGACAGCAACCCTATAGTGTCCTAGAAAAAAAAAAATTGTACGAATTGAGGGAAGCCATTAAGCAAGAAATTAAGTTCATTATAGTCTGTCTAATAAGTCAACCGACTTGCGAATTTTATATAATATTTAATTATTAAAAAAACACACTTTTTATAAGGTTCTTCTACTAGTAAACAATGATCAAAATCTCGTAATCAGACTTGATTATTGAACCAGTGTTGATTACATCAGATTTCATCTTACCCTAATAATTACCAAGTAGGTTGACTTATTAGACAGACTCTAGCTACTCAAATTCTGTCTGAGACGCGTTTTTATGAACGTTAAAGATCGCTTTGACGAGTGTTATAGTCGCGAAGGACATTTGACTAATGTTAATTAAAATTTAATTTATTATTCTAAATGAAAAACAGACCTTCTTCAATGTCTTCAGTTTTTAGTTTTCTACTTAACCGTATATACTTATATAAAATTATTTGTATGTTTTTAGTAGAACCAAGATAGTTTTTTCTGAGACACTAGTAAGTATTGGAAATATTGGAATAGTTTCATTGTTTCCGTACTTAATTTTAGGATAATTGTTCGTAGTAGAATCTGCGCCTATTACATCCCTATATAATAATTATGTTTTGTTGTAAAATATTTTAATTTTACAATATTATAATATATATATATATTTAAGTATGCTTAACCTAACTATACACACTAAAGGCTACTCCATACTAAAATATGGCGTCATAAAACTCCTCCGCATCGCTGTCGACTGGAAGTGTGCCCAAGAGGCTGGCGGCATTATTGGTATTATTAAATAAATGATTTATTATTATTATTATTACCACGTTGAATGGCAATGCTTAATCTCTGACCGAGGTAAAAACCAGCCCTTGGGTCACGCGAAGTGTCAACTAAGCGTCTTGACAGTTCTTTATAAAGTTTGTGAGCACTCGGACCCCACGGCCCAAGAGTTTATTTAAGTAATTATGTATATATTTTCTTGTAATAACTACATGATATTATAATTGTTTTATTTTTTTCATAAGGCTTTGCACATTTAGCCAGTAAAAAAATTCAGAAATTATGTATTTAGGTTTTGATACAGTCAGTTTGTTTTTTATTAAAATGCGAGTGTAACAAATTGTACTGTAGTATAGTGCAAAGGTGCAATATTTGGCAGCATATGTTTTGAGTCAGCCTTTCCTGCAAGCTTCGCTGAGGTAGGTAGTCAGTTCTACAACAAAATTCTCAGCTCCATTTCACTGAGATCGCGCCTGTGTCATTCATTTCACATATTGTCTAGTTATTTATATACTTACATACAAAACTACACCAATTTCACATTACAATATCGACTAGGAATCAATTAGAGAATAATTAGCAGCCAATGAACTCTGTATTCGAAAAAAATGTCGCCAAATATTTGAACGGACGGTTAGTTTTTTTTTTTTACTTAAAAGAATAACATCCTAAAGGTAGAAACTTCAAAGACAATAGACAGCTAGTCCCCAAAGGGTCGTAGGTTCAAATCTATCAATAGATGAGGTTATTTCAAACTAACGGTAAACAATGTACAGCTCTTTGTTCAAAAGAATAATACGTCCCTTTCAATAATAAATACGCAAGTTAAAGTAAAAAATTGTAGGTATTTATTTATGGAACAGGGGCATTTGTTTACACCTACGTATATTGTAAATTTTGAGAGTTGATTTACATCATTCTTTTTTTTTTGGAAGTGACAGTTCGACGTTTAAATTTTTTAATGTTTTAGAATTCTTATGTTCATTGAATGAAAAATAGTACAAGATGAATGAAAAAGAATGAATACTACGTTATTTATAAGAAAACCCTTGTTGGCGTTAATAGATGGACGTCAAAGTAAAGACCAGTTTAAGAATATCAATAAAACTGTTTATTATCCTTTTCTTTAACATTACCGTTTCAGTAATATTACGTGATAGCTGTAATAAATTAAATAATTTTATTTGTCACAATGCAAATACAACATAGTTTACAATAGGTATAAAAAGAGTAATATTAGTGCTCCGTAACCAGAGTAATATTAGTGCTCTGTAACCTACTCGCATGCATATAAATATAGGTAATAAATAGATTTAGTTTTTTTTTTATTTGGTTGTTTTCATTTAAAATATCAACCAATAAATTGTAGCCTATAATTAAGATTGGCTTTGATTTTTGTGTGGTATTCCGTATAAAAATTGTTAAAAATGGATATCTAATGGACTTGACGGATCTGGAAGATTTGAATATTTAAATATTTTGAATATTTAAACAAAATTTTAATGACTGACACAAACAAAACCCGTAGCAACGGTTCTTGATTGCGTCAATCATTTGCAACCACACAGATTAGACACGACAACTCTTGTAGGTACTAGAGCTACATAGAGGCATTTTTTGTAATAAGACGGATAGTGTTTGCTTAGTGGCTGTGTATTATTACGAGTATGCCACGATTTAACCAGATCGAAAGTAAAAGTCAGTTTATGGAGTTCTTTACTAAAAGAATATAAAAAAAAGTGATTTTGTCTTGTTTGTTCTGCAAAGAAATTAAGAAGAAATAGATCAATTGATGACGGAAGAAACTTTATGTATTGTTTATGTATTCTTTAAATACTGTCTTAAGACATAATATAAGGAAAATATCTGCAAGTAAGTGATACACATTTATGGTTATAACACCGCATTAAACTTGGCCGTAAAGAAATGTTTACGTTGGACGCCAATATATATCTTTTCTTATTGTATTATTGGTAGACTCGCGTTTGACCACTATCTCACCATGGACATTCGACTCCTTAGCTGTATGCAGAATGATTGTGTTTCCAAAACGTTTTGTACGTAGGTGTAGGTGGGATTAGACATGTGCCGTTGCTGGCAATATGGGGAATATTGCTGGCAATATGGGGAATATTGCTGGCAATGTTGGGAATATTGCTGGCAATATTGCTACCAACATTCATACTTCGGGCAATATTCCCACCAATATTCCCAGTTCACGGCAATATTGCTAGCAACGGCACATCTCTAGTGGGATGTCCATTATGTAACGGTGGTGCATCGTCGTATACTTGGTGATCCGATGATGGCGGGCATTTATTTTTATCTGGCCCTTACTGTTATACTGCTGAGCGAAGGCCTCCCCCCAGTCCTTCTAGGATTTCTTCTCCCGTTGGGCAGTTACTGACTAATATTAATATGTAAGTGACCCCGCTGTTCCAACATGAACGCGACCTTATAGCATGATAGTTGGCTACGTAAAGATGCTACTCGTTCAAGGATATCCAGTAGATTTCTAGTAAATCAAGTGGAGTAATATCGGTAGTGATAATTATCATATAAGGTTTTATATGAATCAATATATATTATAAGATCTCTTAAGTCTCTCTCTAAGTACCTATGTTACTGCTATTCGTGTGTAGTTACCGCCAGCCATTAAGCAATTAAATGGAAATACATGGCTAAAAATAAATTGAAAAAATTTTTGAGTGACAATGTATTTTATAATCTGCTTGACAAAAAATAATATTAATCTGTATCTACTTTTTTTCATAAAAATTAAATTTATGAATGCCTAATTTCCATCAATACTATTGCATATCCGACTTGGATAGACTGTTGAAACTAAAAATGTAATGTTTATAAATACGATCTTAATGTACACAGTTACGCAATATATATATCTTTATTTCTTAGGTCAGCTGTGGTCAAAGGCGAGACTAACCAGAATATTCTGGTAACCAAAGCATTTCGAAAATTTTGAACATGTGGACGTCACTGCGGGTTGCAAACTGAAAACCAGCGCTGGGTGTCTGATATCCAACAAACGCTGAGGAGATCAACCGTCCTCGTACCTTCAATAGGGTAAAGCTAGAACAACATTAGACACGTGTGCGTCGTAACACGCCTGATTTGTACGTAGATCAAGTGTAGATTTACAAATCTAGTTACCATATAAAATGCAGGGATGTTATGGATATGAAATTTCGGATACGGATTGGGTACGGATATAGAAATGATTATTATACCGATACGGATACGGATATGAAATTATTTCTCGGTTAGTTTTGGACAATTTCGGTTACAGATGTTAGATTTTTAAGGAATTTCAGAAGTAAAATATAAATACTATTTATATTTAACGACGCGACACGTTATGACCTAATTGAGACACTTTATAACAGGCTTGTCATAAACTGTCTCAATTAGGCTCCGCCCCTATCCGATATTATCCGAAACTTTTATTTCGGATTCGGTTACGGTTATGGATAGACAGATCGTCGTGTGTGATGCACGTGTACACTGTGTTTTTCTGCCTTTTACCTTTTCGGTACACAACCTGCGAATTTAGCACTTTTTATCTGTTTTAGATTGTGTTTAAAACTGTGAACGATTTTCAAATCTGTTCTTGATGAACTTAATATTAGCTTCTGTTAGCAGTTTCGAAAGCGTGACCCTACAGAATTATTCTAAACAATCATTATTCCGGAATAAAAAACATTCTTTGTTCTTTTCCAGGACATGGTGAAGCCTTATGCCATGTGCCATGTGCCGTTTTTTTTTTTTTTTCGATGGGAAAAATCATCTCCTTCAAGCCTTCATACCGGGGCTCGAGCGCCCTTTCGGATAGCCCTGGCCCCAGTAGGCTCCGACCCGGCTGGGCCCCTGCTGTTGCTGACAACTCCTTGAGGCGCGCGGGAACAGCGCGCGCCGTCGACGACTTGGGCTTGGTCCGGACTGTTACCGGACGGCCGGACAGCGAGCTACCCATTGCTCACTGTCCGCAAGCCCGCGCCGACGATGGCTGGAAATCGGGATCGGAATCCCAGCGGCGGCGGCGAGGGCGCCGTTGCCTGATGCGGTCGGCCTCCTCCTTAGCGAGCATTACTGCTTCGCAGAAGTCGGCGACCGCCTGCCACTCCTCCTCGCTCCGGACCATGGCGTCGACCAAGGCCCGGCGCGAGAGGTCTCCGCCGCCGATCACCCCCATGAGGGCACGGCGATGCTCCGTCCAAGCAGGGCACACCGCGATTGTGTGCTCCACCGTGTCCTCCGGGCGTTCCGCACAGTGGCGACACCCGGGCGTCACTTCCGCTTTAATTCGGAACAGGAACCTCCCGAACTTGCAATTTCCGGTAAGGACCTGTGTCATGCGGAAGGTAAGGACGCCGTGAGGTCTTTCCAGCCACGCCTCAAAGAGGGGACTTATCGCCATAATTGTGGCGTGCCCATCCAAGATAGCTTCAACATAGGGATCTTTGAGTCAAGACTGAATGAATAGGTTACTTCTAGGCAAGCGTGCTCCGCGTGTGTGATCATCTATCAACAATAAAAAAAATAACATAAGTCGAGGGTAGGAAGATGCTGACCTCCTCCTTGCGTCGTATTCCTCAATGCTGAGGGTCGTGAACTCCCTGTTTCATCACTCTATTCCTTATGATATTCCTCCATCTGTTCCTGTCTCTGGCGGTGTGAAGGGCATTGTACATCGTGGAGTCAAGGGCGGTGCGGATCTGGTCGGACCACTGTGTGTGACACTTGTTTTAAATAACCTTTTTTTTTAATTTTGGAGTTGGATTTTCTTGCACGTTCTTCTCCATAGAGATCTACGCTTTGGAACGTGCAATTTAGCTTCACTTTTTTTTTGACTGATCGATTTTGGCAATTCAAAAGTGCCTGTGATTGCTCTATTTGAAATAAAAGTTTCTGATTTCTTGCAGTTTGGTTTGGTTTTTAAAAAAACTATGCCTCGTACTAGGTATTTCTAGTATGAGGCAAAGTTAAAAAAAAAATAGTTGCTGTATCGTGGGTGCGTTCGCAAACATGTAAACTAACATACACAAAACACCCAGACTCAGAATACCTTTCAGTAAGCCATACAAATATTACACACACCCACCCATAATAATAATATTCCACAACTATCACACAACGCCGTCTAGTCCCAAGCTAAGCAGGGCTTGTGTTATGGGTACTAGACAACTGATAAACATACTTATATATTTCTAAATACATACATAGTATAGATAAATTACCCCAGACGCAGAACAAGTGATCATGCTCATCACATAAACATTTGTCCTTGGTGGGAATCGAACCCACGACCTGCGGCATAGCAGTCAGGGCCACTAACCACTAGACCAACAGGCCAGTCCACTCTGCTTGCGCTGTCGTTTAAGTTAGTTATCTTAAATTATTACTATTGACCTTTGCATCTCAATCTTGGATAATAAACCGGTTAGAAAAAGATAGATTTTCTTCACAAAGCTTCAATAAACACATTCCGCTAATTTTAACACTGTAGCGACATTTTGCTATCATTTTGAAAAGGTTAATTGCATTACGATTTGCATAATTCTAGTACAACTGTTAATTTTTTCATGTTTCTGCTATAACTAGGAGGTATATGACAATAGTGTAACTGTTTGGTGTTAGTAATTCGATTGCTACTACTCAATATATAAGATAATTTTTTAGTTGGAAAATAATCAAATAACTTTCCCTACTCTGGGTGGAGCGAGAGAGCGTGTCCAAACTACCCTTTGCATTTCAAGACCGCACAATTAAAGAACCCCTAGGATGTAACCTAGCTAGGGGTCAAGAGCGGGTAAGTTACTTTATCATCACATTATCATTTACCATCAGGTGAGATAGTGGTTCAGCGCAATCATATATTATCTAAGATAATAAAAAAAATATACAAGGTGCAGTTTTAAAACTGCACAATATTTTAGGAGGTTGTAATAAAACTCGTAAATAATCATGTGAAAAAACGATACCTGGTCAATAATCAGTAATACTTGTTATTTTATTTTTTAATTATACTAAACTAATTCGATTGATCGATGGCCGCGGGGGCGTGGCTAGGGTGTGGCGTGCGGGATGATGATTGGGTGATACATTATTCATGAAACTATCGTTGCGAGTTAGTGTGTGTGAAAACGCCCTTTATTGTTCCGTGTTTGTGTGTGTGAAAGAAAGCGCGGTTATAAGGCAGGTATCAGACAGGACTGGCTGCTTTTTAAGAAACGTAGTTCACAGATGCCGATTTCCATAAATAAGAAAAGAAAATAAATAATTACCATTTTATTATTGATTCGGGTCGAGAATCACTAACATAATTACCTCCTGAAATATTTTGCAGCTTCAAAACGACACCTTGTATAGGGTGACTGGTAATTAGTGACCGATACTTTCACATGTGATTGTACTCATGATTACAAACAACTTTCCCAAAGAAAATTTTCTTTTTATTCATTTGTTTTATGTTTTATCACAACAATAAAATGCTGGTAACAGTTGATCGGACGTAGGCGCGCGTTCGCGAATTTCAAACAGTTGTTCTGTTATTGTGATAAAACTAATGAATAGAAAGAAAGAAAATTTTGAAAATTTGCCGGAAAAGGCGCAAACTTAAGACTAACATTATTACAAACATTTTCCAAGACAAAAGAAAAATGCGTATAAAAAATGTAATCATGAGTACCATCACGTGTTTAAGTATCGATTACTAATTACCAGTCAGCTTATACACCCCTACTTTTTAATCAGTACACAAAAAAATGGGGCTCTATCTGTACCCGTCACTGATCATATTTTTGTAGTCAAAAGTAGAAAAACCGAAATCCTAAAATTGACCACGAAAAGATAAATTCATCACAGAATCAATCATACATAACAATTGCTAGTAGAAAATACTGCGGGCGTTTTTCCTTAATAATTGTCACTTATTCATTCATAAATCAATAGCCTGCACAATATTTCCATAAATTGAGTGACATTTTGGGACATAAACCAACGCTAATAACTTTGCTGTTTAAGAATATTTTTTTTTTGAGATTTTACTTATAAAATAACAAGGGCTTTTTTAGTAAGCCCTTTAAGTATGTGTACTAATTAAAAAATAGTGGTTTATATTACTGACATATTTCCTATGCAACAGAATAAGTGATGGTAGATAATTATTTTAATATCATGAGAATTGATGCAGTAACCCTTTTATAGCCAAGATAAAACTTTATTATCTTTAGTATTTTTATAATCATACTGTATTCCGATAATTAAATAAAAATAACGTGAGAAAACTCAGTAAGTCAATCGTGTGGTTTTTCTTTGAGAACTGAGACCAGGTTTGATTATGAATTTTGCTTATTCATTTTGTAAGTAAATTATGTGCGAATGATTGAACTTGGTGATGGACTATCTTACCAAGGATATACTGTAGAATATATATACTTATATGATTATATATTTACTTTAAGTTTTAGATAAAAATAATAAAAATCAGGTACCTAATGACATGAATCACTTTTACAGTATAAAAAGTTATCACTACATAGTATAAAACAAAGTCGCTTTCTCTGTCCCTATGTCCCTTTGTATGCTTAAATCTTTGAAACTACGCAACGGATTTTGATGCGGTTTTTTTTTAATAGATAGAGTGATTCAAGAGGAAGGTTTATATGTATAATAACATCCATTAAATAGTGGAGAAGTACTGTTATTTTTGAGGTTTCTAATGTGATGTCGTAAATAATTACATTTTTTCTGCTTACATTGCAAACGCAGGCTGAACCCTACGAGTTTTATCAAAATTATGTACTGAAATGTATAATGACTTTAGCAAAATTTAACTCAATAGCACCCAATTTACAAATCACCGATAGAAATTCTCTTCACCTCCTGGGCTCCCCAATTTTCGATGAATCTTTTCCAACTTTCATTGAACAAAAGATACAAAATTTTAATGACGTCTCGGAAAGACTTTTCAAAATTAACATGCATTCGGCATTCACACTCATTCGATACTGCTATTTTGGGCCTAAATTTACGTATAGCCTTCGCGCTTCCCATCTTTGGAAGCACCCACAACTTTTAGAAAAAGTCGATCAAATTATTAGGAACACATTATCTTCAATTCTAAATGTGGCCTTGGACGACCGAGCATGGCAGCAAGCCACGCTTCCCATCCGGCTAGGTGGCCTCGGCGTCCGCAAAATTTCTAGTATAAGTTTACCAGCTTTCCTCTCCTCGGTGCACAGTACTGAAACATTAACCAGGAATATTTTATCTTCCTCACTGGTTGATGTTGAGGTACCGTGCTTGTCCGATGCGTTGAACGCTTGGAAAATGGCTTGTCCCAACACGGATTTGCCCGACAACCTGTCCTCACAGAGACGGTGGGATGTGCCGCTCTGCAGTATTGTACGGAATAACCTATTAAATACGTCGTCAAGTACTGCTGAGCGTGCGCGTCTGCTGGCTGTGGGGGAATGGGAGTCGGGCTTATGGCTTCAGGCACTCCCGTCATCCACCACAGGCACTATGATGGATGACGCCTCGTTTCGGCTAGCTACCTGTCTACGCTTAGGCGCACCTTGTGTTGCTCCACATCGGTGCCACTGTGGTGAAGGTGTCGACAGCCTCGGACACCATGGCTTGTCCTGTTGCAGGAGCGCAGGCCGCATACCACGACACGCTAGCATCAACGACATTATTCGTCGAGCTCTTGTCACCGCCGGGGTACCTGCCGTATTAGAACCAAATGGTTTGGTACGTGACGATGGGAAGAGACCAGATGGTATGACGTTGGTACCGTGGAAGGTGGGTAGGCCTCTGGTGTGGGACGCAACCTGTGTCGACACCCTTGCGCCATCCCATATTCCAAGTACGGCAGGCTGTGCTGGCGCTGCCGCTGCTGCTGCTGAGACCCTTAAACGGCGCAAGTACTGTAACCTTACTGGTAATTACAGTTTTGAGCCGTTTGGGGTCGAAACACTTGGTTCGTGGGGTCCGAGTGCGCGTCTCCTTTTCAAGGAAATTTCACGCCGACTGATCGACATTTCACGTGACCAGAGGGCTGGCTCGTTCTTCGCCCAAAGAATTAGCATTGCCATTCAACGTGGCAATGCTGCCAGTCTTCTGGGCACATTTCCGGATGACAGCGATGTGAAGGAGTACTTTGACGCCTGAGCGTACTTTGTCATTTTGTATTATATTTATGTACATAGTTAGGTTTTAGTATAAATAGTTTATTTAGTATTTAAGTTTTTTATGTACATATGTATATTATAATAAATAAACTGTTACTTTCAAATAATGTACTTAGTATTGTACACATTGAAAAGGTCTACAGAAAAGTCCGTGATGGTATATGTCTATCTCTTATGGATAACCCACAATAACTTTTTTTTGTCATTTACTTTTTACGACAAATAATGGCTAATTTTCGAAGCGATTTTAACCAATACAGCATTAATCCTTAACCAATTAAATACCTTGAATACATTGTTCATTTAATATAGATCTATATGGCCCTTACACCGTATGATTTAAGTGAATATTTTCGAAGATATTACAGATTTAAAAATTGGATTTACCCCACTTAAATATTTATTTTATTTTTAGTATTTTTTGATATAGTGGCAACAGAAATACATGTTATAGGTACTTCTCAACTATCTGGCTATCACGGTTTGAGAGACACAGCCTGGTGACAGACAGAAGGTCCAGTGGAATGATAGCCATAGGTTACCGTTTTTACACTTTGGGTACGGAATCCTAAAAAATAACGGTTTAGTACATTATCGTTTGCATTACCCAACAAAATAAAAGACACACGTATTTTTTATTCCCATAGCAAAAGTTTTTCCTGTGAGTTCCTTTACCAACTGAAATATTATATCTAAAGTCCCTGTATGCCTATTGAATACTTATGATAAGAAATGTTCTTGTTTATAAAATTCATTTGTAAATGTGCATGTTCATAATAATATTTACAAAAACATCATTGTTTTTGTAAATATTGTTTTTGTAATTTAAAATTTACCAGCATCTTTGGACCAGTTTTGATTTTTATTAGAAACATAAATGCAGAAATATCTAAATCAATAAAAGGAATTATGGATTTAAGTTTAGGTGTTTTCTAGCTATGTTGTCTATTCCACAAAGTTAGCTTTTGATGTTCCTGTAATCCATGTTGAACAATAAAATTAATTTCATTGTTTCATCATCATTATCATTTTTAATGTTTCTACTGGTTGGACTCAGGCCTCCTCTCTACGAGAGGTAAATGTTTCCCCTATTGCAAATGTAAGCAGTCTGATTGTTCTCTCATCATCATTTTCATTTCTGAAGACGTTCACTGTTGGGCATAGGCTTCCCTCAAGTGTCGCCACAACGGCCGGTCCTGTGCGTCACCGATTCCCGTGGCCCTCACCAGGCCTCACTCAATTGTTTACTAGCGCCAATGTAAAGTTAAGAGGGCGAGTCTAGAAGTTGGAAGAAGGAGGCAGAAGGAGAATATTAAAAGTATGTTCCTTGCGAGGTAGATATAATTATACAATCTTATTTTTTGTATTTGCGAAATCTGAACCTGGTTGACGACATAAATACATGGTCACCGGGCCACCCAGACGACTGACGGGTGGTTTTGCTCCCGCGCCGCAGCCGTGCGTCTATTGCCCGTTAAGACCTGTGTTATACTTAGTGTCGGTGGTGTCCAACTTGTAAATTCTTTAAATATTTTTGAGAAAAAAAAAACATTATTGGAATTGGTTAAGGGCCAAGTGCCCGAAAAGTGCTATAAAACAGTGATTTTCTGAGGCCTACTCCTCCGTAACGGCTTGGTCAATTGGTTTGAAAAAAATATATGTTTATTACAGATTCATGAACAATAATATTAATATTTGATTTTTTCGTGCAATTAAAACTTTCGTCAAAAAAAAAAAATTTGCAATTTCGCAAGTTTTCGCAACTTTTCCCTATATACTCCTTCGAAACGGCTTGGACCTTTAGAAACATTTTTACACATAAAAATTGGTGGTTAAATATTCTTCAAAGTGAACATTGCATATGTAAATCAATCAATATCTCGCAGAGAAAATGGATTTAAAGCGCTTTCCGGGCGCTGCTGGCCGCAAATAAATGCACAGATTTGCGTACTGCCGCCTAGGCGAGTGCGAGAGTTGCGTTCACATAATTTCGGCCAGATGGTTCAAGGAACTATACGCCTTAAGTTACTGATTCTAACAAACTATAATTTTGTTTCGCATATACTATAAATAATGATATATATAAAAAAGTAGGTTGTAAACTGGTCTGAGGAGGCTGGGAGGTTTGACGCCACGAAGGGGCCCTCCTAGCTATACAGTATTCTTGTGTGTTCATAAAACACAAGTACAAACTATACTTGAATTTACACAAACTGTATTCTACACTTTACTGGCATACGTTTGTGGTATTGTTTCATGTTTTACTGTTTATTTTACAACTGTATTCAGACCACAACTGTTCAATTGGAACACTATTAAATATGTAATATGTGTTTTGCAATATTATCAAAGGTGAGAAGAAAATATGGTGTTCTTTGGCTGGCGTGAATATACTTGTAATGTTTTTCACTTACGGTATTTTTAGTTTTTTTCTAGAACCATACTGAAGCTTCAATTTCGAATTAAGATTTTAGAGGCCTTAGGTCTTAATTAAAAAATTGAACTAACAGTTTCAAACTTATCTGACACTGATAGTTTTTTATATCAATACTTTTACTTAACTTTGAATATTACTGTTAATACTCGCTAAATATTCTCCAGCGTTTGATAGTCTATTACTAGACCGCATAATGTTATTGGCAAAATTGTGATGTCTCGTTCACAAATACAATTAATGAAGAGTTGAAGGACTTGCTGTGACTTCTTTTATTATTGAACTATATATTTTCTTCTTTCTTTGCTTTGTTTATTCAGGACAGTGGGGTCTAAACCCTTTCTAAACATTATTAAAGTATATGAGCATTAAATGGCATTTTTATAACGATATATGTCATTTAATGTATTTTTTTAAGTTAAAATCCTTGGTGTTCTAATTTTTTTTTTAATTGTATTGGATCATAGTGTATTAATACATGTGTGAAGTTATAAATAAATTTTATCGTTTGAATAAAATATTAATGTTGATCATAACCGTTCAAGTCGTGATAACAGTGAATGCAATACGGAGATTTGATTAGGTATTTCTTAATATAATATATTAGTAGGTAGGTAAGATGCAAAGTTTATATAGTGTTTCTTTAGTGTAAAGTATTTTTTTTTCGATTATTTAACTAATATTGTGTGAACGCGTCATTTAAAATGGTGGTGGAAAGAATGAAAAAATGTTTGTTAACATGCTCAAGAACTACTTACCTAACCATGCTCCATTAAATTTCCCAGAAAGTGTAAAAATAACCGAACATAATAAAACCAAGCTGCAAAATAAACATAAATACACCAACGAAATGTAAAATGCGAAAATAAATTCAACTAAACTTACTTTCTGTATTTGTTTATCGACGATTTTCTGGAAACCCCACGATGCCATAATTATGGCCACCAACAAAAATCCAATAGACACAGCAAAAATTAGTTTCGAATGTTTTCCCAACATTTTTAACACTTTTATTCTTTATTTATCACGTTTTAATATTATTTATTATAGTTTTTTATTTAGCGACGCGACATCAGTCCGTCTGCTTCACCATCAGAACTATAATTGCTATAGGGATTATTATTCTCACTATGTTTTCCTCTAAACAACTATTTTTTTGTTACAATTATAAAACTTGTCAAGAAACTGGTTTAAGATGCAAATAGGGTAATATTTGCAGTGATTTAGGATTCGTGACTGCATTCTTTTTCATTTTTATTCAAGTTTTAAATTTTAGGTATTTATTATGTTTAACTATTTTTGATTAAAGACTCATACGACTGCATTAGTGCAGTTTTGAAATTATTTTAGTTGGTATTGTGTTTTTATTGAAACACTTAAATAAGAGGTGGGAATTGAATGGTAACTAGAAACGAATTATTATTAGTTTTATATTGTTTTTTTATTTGTTATTTTATGATCAGTTTTGAGTAGATTTTAAACTGTGTGTGTAGTTTTCAATCAGTTCTACCTATCGCAGTCTAGTGCTGGACATCCGACATAAGATATCCGGATCCTAAGCAGGAAAAATGACAGTAACCTTCACAGAAAATCCTAGCAGAGTTCGCTCCATAGTGCGTAGAGCGAACTATAATTTTACCTACCTATAGGTAATTACCATTTACCAGTGTTTTATTAATTAAAAAAACATAAAACTTTTCCATCAAGAATGAATGGTACGTCGGTGCTAAGAATAGCAGAAACCAGTTAAATATGTTACAAAAACTATCATAGCTTTTAACTTTTTTTGTCGTTCGATATTTATCACAAACAACAAATCCCACTCTGAGTGGAGCGAGAAGGAGTGTCAGACTTTTACTGGCTAAACCCACCTGTGTTCCTTACAGCGGACGACGAACAATGGGTAGCTCGTCGTCCGCTCGTCCTATAAGGACCAAGCCCAAGTCATCTCGCCTGTTAGGACCACGGGGAAGAGTATGAAAGGGATACTCGTAGTCTAGAACGGCCATTATATCATTTCTCACCTTTAAAAAACCATGTTCTTTCAGGTGCTCATTATGTTCCAGAGGCCACCGTAAATCTTTCAAATATCCTCCAGGCTTGGCAACATTGGACATGCCATAATCATGGCGGGAAGTTCTCTCTTTGAGGAGTACCTAGCTGGGGAGGTGTCACGGCATCCTTACAATCCGCATGAAGCAATTTAATGATTTCCTATCTCAAAAAAAAACACCTGACAACAGATTTTACCTGAGTAATTAATAATAGGAAATCAATTAGATTTACTGACCAACAGTTTTTTTTTATATATATTTTTTTGTTTCTTAATTTATTGTATCGTACCTATACATTAAATACAATAGAAAAAAAAAAGAAATTCCATAATATGAGGTATTGAAGAACCATGAACTTGTAGGTTGTAAATTTCTGTAAGCACGATCAATCCACTAGGACCTCAGGGCCTCAAGTCTGCTATTTTTATAAATTCGTCATTCCAACACGATCACATTGTCATTTTGCTAAAAGTTTGTAATCTGCTAATTCATAATTATCGATCATTGATCGGTCACTGGTCTTGTAATAGAATTGTGGTAGAATGATAATTTCGAGCATATTAAAACAAATAACTGCACAATAACGTTCTAATGGTTAAACACTGATCAAATAAACTGTCAAAGTTTTAGCAGATTACCGCAAACGTCAAATATTCATTTGTGAATATGTACGAGATTACCATTCTATGTCACTTCTTTCAATGGACGGTCAGTGGTTGACCATTGGAAAGTCATAATGACGCCATTATATTAGTAGATTACCAAACTTGTCAAAATCTTCAATTATGACATCAACGATAGACCATTCTGACACTATTGTAATAACAGACTTGAGGCCCTGGTTTTAGGATGCGGGAATGTTCAAAAGAGTTAACGAGGCCCTTGAACGCAAAGGGCAACTAACAGACAACAAGACATCGTTTGGTTTGGTTTTCACGGGCGTTTCTCGATAGCAACAACTGCAACGTAGAGATTTTTAAGGCAAGAGCGAATAGACTACTTCTAGATAAACGCCATGTTTCATCGTCGACCACATCATCGCTTACCATCAGGTGAGAGAGTAGCCAAGCGCGACCCTATAAATAATATAAAGAAAAGTAAAAGTCTGACAGTCCCTCCCACTCCACTTACAGCGGGAGAAGTTATTTGATGATTTTCCACCTTAAAAAAGAGATCTTTTAAATGTTATGCTAATACTTTTCTGATCAGCATGTTTCGCGTTTTCCTGTATTTTGGGTTAGCGAAATTGGTCTAGCACCAGACTGGACAGCTATTTATTTATTATTAATAACGTAAACATACTTTATTATACATTATAAAAAAAAAAAACTACAATTTGAGCTTTAAACTTAAAACATAAAATTGTCGGCTATTGTCCCATTTAACAAATAAAAAATCTATTTAGCCTTTTCCCTACTCCATTGAAGTCGGGTTACAATAAATCCGGATGCAGTAGAATACCAGTTTTTTTACTTATTTGACCTCCAAAACTCAGTTATTTATATTTACATCAAGTTCAAAACAAAAACAGTAACTTCCTCAACGTCAACATTATTTGATAAAATATTAGATGACATATTAACTGAATTATTTATTCAAAAATAATAGGAAGGTTAATTAAAAGGTTTGAAATGACAGTTTACAAAAAGTCCTACAATGTATTGTAATTTGCATAAACTCCATAGAATCCCTGTCGTTTCTCACGCTATTGTATGTCTCATTAAGTAGATGCTAATTGTATGAACGTGTGGTTTTAGGGCCTTAAGTCTTGTTATCATTTTAAGTGTTTGTCAACTGTGTTTAGCTAAAGTTTTAGTTACGTGCTTCTGGGAAACGATTGAGGTTTTGAAAATTCTAGAACGTTCCGATTCTATTTTATGATAAGGAACAAAATAAACATTACTTAACCTTTCAATCGTGGAAATTACAGACACATTAGAAAAACAATAGGTGCGCGAACGCCGGCGTTCGCTTGGGGTTTATCTAATGAATTAATTCTTCAAGAACTGTTTTTCCAGCCATTGCCTATATTTTGGAATAAAAATAATTTTTTATTTTATGTGTAATTAACACCAAAATTTTCATTATTTGAGACGTTTTTCTTGTGTTATGTGTTTAGGAATCAGTTTCTTTATTTGTATTTATTTAAATTTTCAGGCAGTCGTAATTAATATTTAAAAAAATATTGTTACGCTAAAATTGTTTAAATTTTTCTCTTTGAATGAATTTTTAAATTGACCTCAGAAGTTCTTGAAATATTTTAATTTTTAATTTTAATTGATTAAATTAAAACAAGTTGACGAAACAGTCTAGCGTCTGTAATAATTAACAATTGTTAATATCTCAAAAATAGCATTGTATGTTAATTATTTATAATACGTCAAAATTGAAAAATATTAAAGCGTTAATTATTCTGTGATTTGAATACAAAGTATTTATTTTCTTCGAGTTGATTTGTATTTATTTACACGACTATAAATTAATATTATTTCAGTAATTTGAATTCAACATATTTATTTGCTTAGAGATACTCGTATTTTATGTTTATTTAAATTTTTAATAAATATTTATAAATTTTATAAAAACATATTTTTTTTTATTTTTTAACACAATCACAACACTTAGTACCGTAGGACCACAATTTTCAAAGACGTTAGGACCACACACTAGATCACATGAATACTGAGTTGCTACACGCCATAGTCACGATATTGTAAGCATAATTGCAAACACACACTACCGTGTATCCAACTTTAATAGTGTTGTACTCGTAATGGGTATTAGACGGATAATTCGACTCATTAGAGATATTTTACATACTGATCGTTTCGTTTATCTAAATTTGATATCTGTGTCCGCCATAACTTCACTACTGACCTTCCAAATTAAAAAATGGTTTTGACAGTCAAAAACAAATATTGTTCATCAATCATTTAAGTTCAAAGCTTTGTTTCCACAAAGGCCATTAATTAAAAGTTGAAGTTGAAGTCAAAGCTTTGTATGACACATAAAACAAAATTAGTTTTAGTGTTTAGACACTTGTCTAGTATTTTTATGTAAAGATGTACAAAATTTCATAATTGTATCAAGAATCACAAAACTTGTTGTTTTTTGTTGACATAAGCCAGCAAAAATACATAGTCATCGAGCCATCCAGGCGACTGAGAGGTTGTTTTGCAGTTGCACCGGTCTAGCTGTTTGCTGGCGCCTCATACCCGCTATGACCTGCCGTGTAAATATTTTTGTGAAAAAATATAAAATAGTTTAAAAACTTTTGGAATCCATTCAGTTACTGATTCTGTACAAACTACGAGTATATTCAGGTTTCGCATAAACTAAAAATAAGGTTTTATATTATCATCATCATCATTCCAGTCGATATTCGTCCACTGTTGGACATAGGCCTCCCCCAAGCGTCGCCTCATCGAACGTTTCTGTGCGTCTCGCATCCATCGGTTTCCTGCAACCTTCACCAGGTCATCGGTCCACCTTGTACTGTTGATTGGCCTGTTGGTCTAGTGGTTAGTGACTCTGACTGCTATGCCGGAGGTCGTGGGTTCGATTCCCACCCAGGACAAATGTTAGTGTAATGAGCATAATCATTTGTTCTGTATCTGGGTGTAATTTATGTATAATATGTATGTATTTAGAAATACAGAAGTATATTTATCAGTTATCTAGTACCCATAACACAAACTCTGCTTAGCTTGGGACTAGACGGCGTTGTGTGATATCTAGTTGTGGAATATTATTATTATTATATCCACACTTTAATATTATAAGCAAAAGGGAAAGTAACTGTTTGTCTGTGACACTTTCACGGTTAAACTACTGAACCGATTTTGATGAAGTTAGGCACGAAGGAAGCTCGAGCTTCAAAAATGGACTCAGGCTACTTTTAATCCATCTTCGACTAAGACTTCGTGGCCGAAATAACTAACATTCACTGCTGCTGCAACTGCTTACTACGAGCATATCAACCCAAAACCTAAAACTAAAATCTAAATTAACGGGAGCAAAGCAACGGGTATAAGCTAGTATTAAAAAGTTACTCTTTAAATATTTAAGTTTACCCATGGGCATAATTTTGTCATTTAAAAATATCTAACTCTATTTTTTCAATACCCTTGGACCCATCAGGTATATTTGAATATTATCTTTTAAAATCTAAATCTACCTCGGTGGCATAATTTGGTTATCTAGATATGAAAACAATATGATAGAAGCTAAGCGATCATAATTTGATATAAATAAAAAATAAAGAAACAAGTATCTAGCATTATTTGCTAGATATTTGTTTCTTGATTGAATTGTGACATTGATCGTAATGGTTCTTGTTTTGGTTTTACATCCCATCTGCTTATTATTGCCATCACATAGAGAGCTCGTGAATAAGTGAAATTTAAATTTTACAAAGCATAGCGCACCCTGTATAAAGAGGTGGCGAGATGATCTAGACGAGTATCACGAGAACTGGTTAGAGACGACGCGAGAGAAGAATGTCTGGAAGGACTTGGGGGAGGTCTTTGCCTAGCAGTGGGACAGTTAGCCATTACTGTCCCACTGCTAGGCAAAGACCTCCTCCTCCATTAAAAAAAAAAAAATAGAGCATCCTGTTATTGACGCAGGGGCGTAGCTACCGCCGTATCAACCGTATCGATGATACGGGGCCCGCGAGCTACAGGGGCCCTGACATATGCGTATTCGTAACATGTTCCACAATCTTAAATTCTCACATTGATAAAAGCCCAGGAGTGAATGAATATGACTATATGATGCTCTGTAAATAGTTTCTAGCACGCTCCTCTCGCTTTAACATTTTCTACACATAATACTAGCGGCCCATCCCGGCTTCGCACGGGCAATAGATATAGCCTATGTTACTCAGGGTGAATGTAGCTTTCCAATGGTGAAAGAATTTTTGAAATCGGTAGAGTAGTTGTTGAGTTTATTCATTACAAACATACTCACAAAAATAAAAAATTTACCTCTTTATAATATTAGTGTAGACGACAGTAAAAAATTAACTTATTTTAGCCGGTACCTTCTGGATGGTCAATTAAATAAGGTCATTTTCATTTTCGAGGCCTCACAAGGCACTATTTCTATGCTAGTAGAACCTAACAACAAACTAAAAACAAACTTCAAAAATATTTGTTATGGGCCCCATTTAATTTATTAGGACCAACTACGCCACTGGTTTGATGGATAGGTTTTATTTGGGGTCGACGAGCTCTCTGGCTATCCGTGAAAAAACTCTACTTAATAAATTGATTATTATTTTAAGTCAAGAAGTCTGATAAAATTCCCCTATTAGGTATATTAATAAAACAAGCTTAGTGTTCTCTGAAGGTCACGGCCAATCGGATTTATATTTTTCTTTGCGGTACTCGATGGTTTACTCTCAATCATAAACAATTCATGCGGTTCCACTGTCAGCGAGTCTCAAGACGAACATGTGACTGAAGCATGATTGTGGGGCGTCTTTTATTAAGGACTAGATATTGCCCGCGACTTCGTCTTCGATTCACGGTAGCACTCGGTGAAAAAATTTTAGCAATCGAACTAGTACTTTACCTCATATAAACAAAAAAAAAAACAAGTAATTTTAAGTGTAGATAGACTCGCGATTGACCACTATCTCACCTGATGGTAAACGATAATGTGGTTGCTTGCCTGGAAGTAACCTATTCACTCTTGACTTAAAGATACCTAGGTTGTAGCTATCAGGAAACACAGACTACGGCAAACCACCATTGTACCCAAAGATTTAAGTTTCTGTGAAATTGTTACTATTTTGGTGTATAATAAAGTTTATTTATTCCACTCTTCGATTCCCCTTCGAGTAGTGTCATATTTTTATTTTATTTCTATTTTCGATAAGCTCGCTCTTGGCCACTTTCTCTCCTGATGGTAAGCGATGATGTTGCCGACGATGGAACACGCTTGCCTAGAAGCAACCTATTCACTCTTGACTTAAAGACCCCTAGGTTGTAGCTATCAGCCGCCCTAGCCAAGTTACAACCGTTTCGCTTGCGCCGAACGCTTTGAGTTGACGTTGCCGCCAATTCTTTTGTTCTGACCACGTGACTGAGCGTTTTAAGACGACGTCATTCCCGTACATTTGAAGCTTTCTACAAGCATTAACTATTGCAAATTAGCAACTTGGCTAGGGGTACAGGAAACACGGACTTCAGTAGACAAGTCCACCCCTTAGCTTTATGCATAATAATTAATGTCTTCCGAAAACGGTTAGGACGTACCTATAGGTGGAATGTATATCGGTGGTTGATTACCTTTCCGACGCACAGAAGGGTCATCAATCTAAATTCAATTTTAGTTCAGTGATGTGCATGTATGTAGTGTATTAATTAGGGAATATATTTTATAATTTTATATATTTATTCTATGGTTTATTAGTATATCTGTTCTATAGTCTATTAGTATATCAATTCTTGTATTCGCCTTTATTGCACCTACCACTACTTCTTCTCTGCATCTCTGAATTATTGGAGTGAATGATCGAATGATAGCGTGAAAATATATTAATCGACGGATATGGCTACTTTCCTGCTAGGACTTCGGGATTGTCTGAAAGAGTTTTTGCAGCCCTGGTATGCAAAGAGCAACGGAAGGAACACGGATAGATTTTAGTCAGTGAAAGCCTGATACTTCCTCTCGCTTCATCTAGAGCGGAAAAACTTCCGCGCAGCTCGAAAGTCAGCTGATATTCGAGCCCTAACTCTATTTGAAGCCCGACTTAGGACTTTGCTTGCTGAAATAAATTATTATTTATTTAACAAAGTGGTCCTACCGACCGTGACTAGGCGACCTTACAATTTTCTTATCCATGTTTTCAATTAGCATTTTTTTTTTAAGGCGATAGAATTGCTGTGGGTATGATAGTTATATTTAAACTGGGATGAAATTTACGAGTAGATGTTGTGTTCGTAAAATTGAAACGGCAAAAAAGGGACGATAATTAGGTAGACAATAACTTTGTCCTCTTTCCAATCTAGAACAGGTAGGTACCAGAACATTTATTACTAATTTCTCTCCTAGTATATTATTCTATCTGGCTGACTTACTTGTCCCAGAGCTGGGCAAAGGGCTTCGTGATCTGCTGCGAACCCTTCATTATTATAATGCTATTAATTCATTAAACCCCAAGCAAACGCCGGCGTTCGCTCTCTCTTTGTCTTTCTATTGTGTCTCTATAACGGTATTCGAAAGATTAATATTGACATTCTCGAATTCTACAAAGACCTCTCTAAACACCTTATTGGTGTATACAGGGTTATTTGAAAAACACTAGCCATCTCTTAGGTGCTAGTTAAAAACATTATAAACAACAACTTTTGTTCTATGACTTTTAAAAAAATATCATATTTTGGTTCATCAGATTTTTATACAAAAATAAAAATATTTAAATTGAACATTCTAAATATTACGAAGTCTATGCAAAGCAAGCAATAGTACAATAGCGGAGGGTAGTTGAACATGAATTTGACCAACCTACGAGCGACCCTCACTAGTCGGTCAGTCTCATTGATGCGCTTGCGTCTCGTCATACGTGTTCTTGATGCGAAATTCGGCAGTGCGGATGTTTACATGATAGTGTATCAACATTTCTAATGTCGAGTACACGGAAATGGTGCGAATGTTTGCAAGGTGTAATTACAATTTTTCGGAAGTCTGCTCACTATTATTACGAGAACAGTGCGCGGGAGCCGTAAGTAGACACAGCAAAATACAGAATTGAAATGTGTTAGAACAACGAAATCTTGAAGGGTAAGTAGATACAGCAAAATATAGAATTGAAATGTGTTAGATAGAACAACGAAATCTTGAAGGTTTGTTTTTAGTAAATGTGTTATGTTTTGTAAAAAGTCGTGGAACTAAAATTGTTGTTAATGATGTTCTTAACTAGCACCTAAGAGGTTGTTAGTGTTATACAAATAATCCGGTATGACGATATAAGCATTGCTAAACAAATAGTGAGACAATATCATCAGTTTTTTTGACAATATCATCAGTTTTTTTGACAATATCATCAGTTTTTTTGACAATATCATCAGTTTTTTTGACAATATCATCAGTTTTTTTGACAATATCATCAGTTTTTTTGACAATATCATCAGTTTTTTTCAAATCAAATCAAATCAAATCAAATCAAAGCATTTATTTCAAATAGACCATTTACAGGCACTTTTGAATAGTCAAATGTCGGTCAGTCCAAGAAAAGTGAAGCTAAATTGCACGTTCCAAAGAGTAGGTCTCTATGGAGAAGAACGTGCAAGAAACTCCATGGACATTTTAAATCATATATGTGTTACATATAATGCTTGGTTACATATTACTTGTTGCTTCTATCATGTGAGCACAATGTCGATAGAGAAATAAAAATGTAAAATAATTAAAAGATAGAAACTGAATTAAGCCACTGGCAGCTAAGAGATGACCAGTCCCATCTGACGGCACCCGTTCACGAGCATGACGCGTGCATCAGCCCCACTCAGCTCAACCATTTTGAAGGGAACTGAACGACCCAATAACACGTGCCACCAACAGCGAGACATTTGAGTGAGCATGACAAACTCTCAACTGCCATGCTCGTAATGTCAAAAAAAAAAAAAAGTTGTAACCTAATAAAAATGCTCCATGGTGCTTCACATTCACAAACTTGGAAAAAGTGCTTCTACATTATACAATGCAATTGTGTCTTTCAAATTAAAAAATAATAATATTAGTTTCCAACTAATCAACTAATTAGTACGCCCTAGTGGTAGTGGAGCTGGACCAGCATTGAGCCAAGCATTTTTATCTTGAATATAATCCTCCAACTTATAATATGCTTGTCTGCATAGTGTGCGTTTAATACAAGATTTAAATTTCGTTTCATTGAGTTCTAATATGTGGGGAGGAATTTTATTATAACATTTCAAACAGTACCCCATGAAAGCAGAGGCCACTTTAGCCAGTCTGAAACCTGGTTGAACTAATTGATCCCTATTTCTTGTAACATAATTATGTCTATCGCCTCTTTTGCTAAAAAGATGAAGATTTTTTCTAACATACATTATGTTTTCATAGATATATTGACAAGGTACTGTCATTATGTTAATATCTTTAAACAGTTCCCTTAAAGAATCGCACCGGCGGAGATTGTAAATCGCTCTGATGGCTCTTTTCTGTAATATAAAGATTGACTCGATGGCAGCAGCCCGTCCCCATAGTAAGATACCGTACGACATGACACTATGAAAATAACTAAAATAGACTAGTCTAGCGGTATCACCATCCGTAAATTGGCGGATTTTTCTAACAGCATATGCAGCTGAGCTAAGCCGCCCTGCAAGAGAAGTTAAGTGAGGACCCCATTGTAGCCTTGAATCAAGCGTAATCCCCAGGAAAATCGTTTTATCAACAAATTCTAGTTTTTCATTATTCAATACAATGTCACAATCACTACTTTTGACATTCGGTAAGGAAAATCTTATGCATTTAGTTTTTTTCCCATTTAGAACCAGATTATTAGCAGTGAACCAGTTTTGAACCTGCAATAGGGCGCTATTTTCGTTGTCAAGATTGTTAGTTTTTCTATTTATCTTAAAAATCAAAGAAGTGTCGTCAGCAAACAACACCATATTAAGTTTATTTTGCAACAAATTGGGTAAATCATTAATATAAACTAAAAACAAAAAAGGACCTAAAATTGAACCTTGGGGCACCCCCATTTCAACATTCAATCCCGACGAATTGACACCGTTTATTTGCACTAATTGCTGTCTATTATTCAAATAAGATTTTAATAAGCTTAACGCTGCATTGCCTAGTCCGTAATGCTTGAGTTTCCGAAGCAATGTTTCATGAACTACACAATCAAACGCCTTAGATAGGTCGCAGAAGATGCCTATAGCATCTTGTGCCTCTTCCCACGCATTAAAAATATGTTTTAGTAAGGAAACACCCGCGTCAGTTGTACAACGTCCTTTGGTGAAACCATACTGTTTATCATGTAGGATGTTATTGGAGTTAAAATGACTAAGCATTTGATTTAACATTACCTTTTCAAATATCTTGCTAAGTACCGGCAAAACGGACACCGGCCTATAATTATTAGTGTCTTTACTATTCCCGGATTTAAAGAGCGGTATCACTTTACTATATTTCATTAGATCTGGAAAGACTCCTTGATCTATACACAAATTAAATATTAAAGCCAAGTACGGCGCTATTTTGACAATATCATCAGTTTTTCAGTCAACAGCTGTTGTTCGGAAGAGTTTTTTCAAAGTCAAAGTCAAAGTCAAAGTACTTTATTTGCCAGAAACATGGTAATGAGGATGTTGAATTCAGTACATAAGTTCTACATGTTTCACCAATGATTGGTATACAAATATTAGTTAATATAATAAAATTATCATTTAAAATTATTAAACATTATGTAAACATCCTACAACATTAAAAAAAGACCACAATTAAATTAAATATTATTTTCCATTTTTAACACGTCTCAATTAGATAAAATATATTATGTCACTTATATTTTCTTTCTACTATACTATATATATTCTTCTTTCTACTATTCTTTATACTATACTTTCATGCAATATATCAGATTATTTTTGGTCAGTTCCAATTGGTTAAAGGTTTTATTTTATTTTTGATCTCGAAACAAAAACTAATGTTTTTACAATTAATGTCGTTTCCAAACATAACAAATATAAGTATCGTCATTAAAGTACTGGGGATTACGAAAATTACAAAATTAGCCTAATCAGCCACGGATCAAATGACAACGAGATTACTTCCTGTAATATTTATTTTATGACAAAAAATATTAGTGTTCTACGTTTATTTTGTAATTTTAAATGGACATGGAAATTATGGAAGACCTTTGACCGAGAACACCGTTGGCATTGATGTCAAATAAAACTATATTATTCTTCGATTTTATTTTGTAGAGATTGACTCGCAAGTGCGTCTGTTGAGCGTGTGGAATAAAAACTGCTATTAGGTTTTTCCATTAAGATTTACTCTGAAGCTTTTTTTTTATGATTATTGATAGGCTTGCGTTTAACCTCCATCTTGCCTGATGGTAAGTGATGAGGTGATCGACGATGGAACGCGCTCGCCTAGAAGTAATCTATTCACCAAGAGTGAATAGATTACTTCTATATTAAATTTATTATTTATATAAGTAATCTATCCACTCTTGACTTAAAGACCTAGGGGTCTTTAAAACAAGAATGTAGGAGAATGAGGATGGAGGGATGAGGGAAATTTTAGGTAGCTTAGGAGCTACCGCCTCGACCGACCTCGAAAGATCTCGCGGGCGTAGCCCAATACTGTGGTCCGACTAGATCCGCACCGCTTTTGACTCTACTATATACAATGCCTTTCATACCTCCAAAGACAGAAACAGATGAAAGAACACACACACACAGACAGATGGAAGCATTTCATAAAAGTTAAGGTGATGAAGGTCACGACCCTCAGCATTGAGGAATACGACATACAACCCAGAATTTGGAAGTTAGTGGTGTGATATGCTCGTGCATTGGAAAGCGTGTAAAGCCATCGGTCCTGTGCTTGATATCTCCCCGATCGTGTTGGATTGCTGCCCCATTGGATTGGAGCAGAGAAGACATTTTTGCGCACACACTTGTGCACTATATCTCCTGCGTACTTGGTTAATTTCCGTTGATACTGGTGAAATTCCCGTTAACCGACCGATGTCTCTTTGTGTATAAACATACTTATTATATGGTTGCATCTGTTAGGACTTAGAACGCTTCATGGCATTTCTTCATTGCCACGAAACATTATGGGCAAGTTTTTAGCTCATTGAGCGATATATTATCGGTCCTGGACTGGTGCTCATGTAATGCATTTCTTCATTAGTTTAGTTATGTTGAGAGGACGAATGAAAGGTGATTGAAAAACGAAAATACTGAAGATGCATTTCAAAGAAGCCCGCGGGCGCCAATGCCTCGCAGGTACCTATGTTAGTATATTTTTTTCCCACATAGCGTGCCATATTCAATACTAACTAATCGATAGTTTACCGCGCAGTGTGTAAGTAATTAAAAACTACATGTTTAATGATTCTAACGATAGTTCTGCTGTAATTTAAATATGAAAAAAAAAAACTGATGGTATCGCCAATAGATTAGCGAATTTTACTGTTTCCATATAGTTATTAATAAGAAGATATCCGTAGGAGAACCAGGGTTACAGACGTGGGGCAGGGCACATTGTTTGCAGAACAGATGGTTGATGGGTACAAAAGGTTATGGAATAGCGACCACGTACCGGAAGACGCAGCGTTGGAAGGCCTCCACAAGGTGGACGGATGATCTAGTGAGGGTTATGGGAATCCGATGGATGCGAGACGCACGGGACTGCTCATTGTGGCGACGCTTGGGGGAGGCCTATGTCCAACAGTAGACGTCTTTCGGCTGAAATGATGAGGATGTTGATGGTGATGATAGTTATTAATATTATTGACTAGTTTTTACGCATGGTGTGATTCTCCAACATGAACAATCTTTTGACCTTGACCTTGGTCAAGGTTTAGTTTCCTAGTAGTGAAATCATGTTTGTAATTAAATCAGTATTTCCTGATGTTACCAAACAATTTTACCTGCTTGTATTAGCGTACTTTAGATTGAATACAGACGTATTTAGAGGTACAGAACAAGGTGCAAAGTCCTGCAAACGTCTGTTGAAAAGAGACGATTCTCCGACCAGATGTGTATTGCATAACCGCCCTATAGTTTAGATGCGACTGTTCAAATCGGAAAACTATGCATTTTGAATTCGACGGATTTTGTTTGAATTTATTATATTTATCAAAAACTGTTTATATTGTGTATTAAAGTTTGAAAAGTAGGACCAAAAATTAAATAAAAATAACTCTACTTCTTCCGGTACATCGTCACTATTCGAGAACATTTTGGCCTCATTGACCACTACTTGGGGAGGCCTTCCAACGCTGCTTTTACTGGTACATGGTCACCAGTCAAGAACTTCCACCGTAGGCACAGGCTTGCGGATGGCGAGCAATTGGTAGCTCGCTGTCCGACCGTTTGGTAACTAGATGATTTTCCCCCCTTTTTGATTTTTTTTGGTAACTGGCGTGCACTGTTTTCGCGCGCCTCAAGGAGTTGTTAGCAACAGCAGGGGTCCAGCTGGGAAAGGGTTACTTTTGAAAGAGTAACTCAGCCCCGGTATGAAGGCACGAAGGAATGGAGTGGGTTTTTAGTCAGTAAGAGTCTGACACTATCTCCAGCTCCACCCAAGAGAGGAGATTGTCATTAGATGATTTTCCTACCATAAAAAAACCACTCAAGAACTTTTCGGCGCCATCGACGATCTATTTTGCGAGCAATTTTCCCTGCCCAGTGGCACTTAAGTTTGGCGATTCTTTGTGTTATGTCCGTAACTTTGGTTCTTCTGCGGACGTCTTCATTGCTGATCCAATCACGAAATATCTTTTTTTTTAAATTGAGATAAACTAGTTATTGACTGCGATCCCACCTGATGGTAAGTAGCGATGCAACCTTCTATAGTGAGGCGCACTAGTTTATCTATTTATGAATATACGCATCATTTGTTTAATGCACTTTTCAAAACAACATGTTTATAATTTTATTATTGGCGTGTGCTTAATAATTAAAGCATTCGTGAGCGATATTGTTTTCAACATTGAATGTACCATGACATTGCATTTTAATCAGATTAGAGCTTTAATAGTAAAAAAATATTGATCAGTACTGGCGGTATTAGTATTAACATTTAACTGTAATATCAAGGTAAGTCCGATCACACTCTAAAAACCATTAAACGCATTCATTATGCGTACAGCTAAGGAGTGGAATTCCCTGCTGGAGTCTGTGTTTCCCGATAGCTACACTCTAGGAATAAAAAAATAAAAATAAATAAAAATAATAATAATAATAGTTTACTTCTAGGCTTCTAGGCAAGCGTGTTCCCACGTCGGCCACATCATCGTTTACTATCAGGTGAGATAGTGGACAAACGCGAGCCTATCAATAAAAATAAAAGAAAAAAAAAAACAACTCAAAAGACCAAAATATAATTTCGTATAATAACGGATTTTTTTTGTCCTTTGGGTCGCATTAGGCTGGAACGGTTGAATCAAAAATTAAAATACTTGAGGACATCCCTGAGGACTTTTGAACAAAGAAAATGATGATAGATTTTTATCTGATACAAAAGTTATGTAGAAATGTCAAGGTATGGGTATATTTTTTTCTTTTATGTGGGAAAATCATCTAAATGACATCTCCCACCCTTGGGCGGAGGGCTGGAGGGTGTGTCAGACTTTTACTGACTAAATACCCACTCCTGTTCTTTCTCTGCTATTGTTCCAGGGCCCCGGGGTCTCTTCGACCCTGCTGGGCCGGCATGCTCTGAAATCAAATATCCTAAGAGATTATAATACATTCAACAATACGCACTGGGTTCGCGTAGTGGATTACGGCCCAATCGCTTAGAGAGGAGGCCTGAGTCCCGGCTGTGGGAACCCGCGACACTTCGCTACCAGTCAATCGCTCAACCACTGTGCAAACTGTGACATAATAGGATAATAATAAAATAAAAATTGTATTTTTATTTACTGAACTTCAATTATTGTAATTGGACTCTAAATAAGAGCCCTTTGGAAATCCTTGGTTTGTTACAATCATTAATTTTAATTGGATATCAAATGGAAGGGCTTTGGTTTCATTATATGTATTGCTTAGGTTTCTTTAGCACATGATTACTCATACTTAGATCATCAATATATTGCTTTTGGGTTTACTTAATTACAATATACGCACACACATAACTTAAATATTCAGTAACTGTTTATACTAAACCAAACTGCGTAAATATTTTTATATTTTTATTAGCCGATACTGTGTCCCAGTGCTGGGAAAATCCCTCCCCCTTCTCCCTCAAAATCACTCTGTCTAAGGCGATCTTGTACATGTATACAAATTGAAAATCAAAATAATCTTAGGCGTCGAAATACACATACACATCTCTGCTTCATTCGACTGGCCTGGTCTAGTGGTTAGTGGCCCTGACTGCTATGCCGAAGGTCGTGGATTCGATTCCTACCCAGGACAAATGTTTGTGTGATGAGCATGATCATTTGTTCTTTGTCTGGGTGTAATTTATCTATAATATGTATGTATTTAGAAATATATAAGTATGTTTATCAGTTGTCTAGTACCCATAACACAAGCTCTGTTTAGCTTGGGCCTAGACAACGTTGTGTGATAGTTGTGGAATATTATATTATTATTATTCGGAAATATCTCCTGTACGACGATAGCCTGCACACTTATGGAAAAAGATAAAAACCGAGGATGAAAATAAAACTGCCCGTGTTGAGTGTAGAAAAATCAATGATTTATTTTACTTAGTACAGTAACTATTATACTAAATGCTCGGGTGCAAACGCTGAAGTTGCATAACCGAATGTGTGGCTTCACCATACATCCCCAGAAGACTGTAAGCTTATAGCCATGCGAATGGCAATGCTAATTCTTTGGGAAAAAATCTAGCCGACTCTTTACCCACGCAGTGCCCTTGAAAAGGAAACACGCAATCAAGCCCCAATAACCTAAGCTTGAAGCTGTAATTGCTGTTTTTTTTCTTCATTGCATCAGGGGCCCTAGCCTGCTAATTTTTAAAATTTGTCATGCCAACACAATCCCATTGTCATCTTGCTAAAAGTTCGTAATCTACTAATTCATAATGATCGACCACTGATCAGTCAATGGTCTCGTAATAGAGTTGTGGTACAATGACAATATTGAGCTGTCTCGTAACCATGTCTACATAACGACGTTCTAATGGCTCAGGCGCAAAACGTCTCTTTCGCAAAATGTCCCCTGGTCGTAAAACGTATTTTTCGCAGAATGTCTCTTTCGTAAAATGTCTCTTTCGCAGAATGTCTCTTTCGCAAAATGTCGCGCCAGGCACTTAAGAATAAAATTTTGATTTTCAAAACAAAAAAATCATTTATTAAAATTATAGTGCAATTATGATGTTAAAATTTTGGTACTTAAATTTACTTAAGAATGTATTCCAAATAAAAAATAAATATTTTGTTACAATTAAAAATAATATTTTGGTACAATTTCAAGGCAAGGAACTGACGCTTCCACAATATTCTTAAAAAAGATTATTGAAAAATGATTAAATTTTTTTTTTCGCAATATTTGATAATAACTCAAGTAAATTATAATGCCAAAAATTATTTATTTGACATTTTAATATCAAATATATATATTTGTAATCATTTTAAAAATGGTATAAAAAATATTTTCATTTGCAATACTTAGTTAATGTTTAGTTACTATTAGTAATAGCTCCTATTATATTATGTGTGGATATGTTTACTAACAGTATTGATTCTTTTGATCTAAATTTTGAATGTGTGTAAAATGTTTGATACCTATTGATATTGTTTTTATTTGGAATACATTCTTAAGTAAATTTAAGTACCAAAATTTTAACATCATAATTGCACTATAATTTTAATAAATGATTTTTTTGTTTTGAAAATCAAAATTTTATTCTTAAGTGCCTGGCGCGACATTTTGCGAAAGAGACATTCTGCGAAAGAGACATTTTACGAAAGAGACATTCTGCGAAAGAGACATTTTACGACCAGGGGACATTTTGCGAAAGAGACGTTTTGCGCCTGAGTCGTTCTAATGATAGGGCACTGATCAAAGGAACTGTCAAAATTTTAGCAGATTACCGCATACGTCAGACATTCATACGTCATAATGTACGAGATTACCATTCTAAGCCATTTCTAACAATGGAGTGTCATTGGATAGTTATAATGACGCCATTATATTCGTAGATTACCAAACTTGTCAAAATCGACATTTATGAAATCAATGATACACCATTCTTACACTATTGTAATAGCAGACTTGAGGCCTTGTTCTTTTTCCATCGTCACGTACCAAGCGACTAGGTATGTCGGTGGTGACAAGAGCTAGATGAAACGGCGTGCTGAGTTATACGGCCAGCGGGGCGGGTTATGGTGCCTGAGGCTGTTGACAGGTCCGCTGTAATGGTGTGGAGCAACAGCCAAAACGGGGCATCATCGATCATAGTGCCTTAATTGTGGTTGATAACTCCATTATTTTATCTACGAGTGTGTATGTCAAATGAAATAGTTTGTTCCGGATTCAGGCGGAAGAGACGCCCGTGTGTCGCCACTGTGCGGAACGCCCGGAGGACACGGTGGAGCACACAGTCGAGGTGTGCCCTGCTTGGGCGGAGCATCGGCGTGCCCTCGTGGGGGCGATCGGTGGTGGAGACCTCGCGCGCCGAGCCCTGGTAGAAAGAAGTCCTGTAGGTCTTCTTTCACTATTGTACAGTCTATCATTGTTAAGTTCATTATTTGTAATAGAACTTTTATTATTCTCATATGACATTGTTTTTGCAATGTTTTTATATTAATTAAACCACAGCCACCTTAATTTCACTGGTAATTTTTAATTGTATACATCTATAATTTATTGGTAGGTTTATTTTTATTATTTTTGTATAACTTCATTTTATAATGTGAATTTGAGAAAACTGTCGACTCCGCGGATTCATGGACTACAATTTTCATTGTGCTTTTGGGTACAAAGCTGACCGGTCTACAGTGTCCTCTCATATTTATAATTATTGTGATAATAGTATAATTTATTTAAAAACAACTACAATTTCCCACTATACCAAACATTCTTATTAATAACAACGAACGACAGACAACGAGCAAGAACAAATACCACCAATATCAACAAGAGACCAACCGAACAATTCGACGATATAATAGCTCATACCCGTCCCGACCCCATCAACTCAGGAAAAATCTTAACAGCGTGAAGTAGCCCAAAGTACAGCGCCATCTCTCGGAAAATCTCGGTTATGTATGTTGGGTTTTCGGTGGTAATTTTGGAATGCGTGAACCGATTTTAAAAATTCTTTTTTATTTGAGAGCAGATACGTTTAGGATAATAAAATATGTAAATTAAGTTAAAAAATGCTTGCATATACGGTTAAATTACAAAATTAGTTTAGAAATTATTTTGTACAACTTTTCAAAAACTGTTCAACCCATCAAGTTCAAAATAGTTTTCCTAGAAAGTTTTTAAAAAGTTCTAAAGTTCTACTTTTGATATTTTTTTACTATTAGAGCGATTATTTCCGAAAATATTAACATTCATTTCATTTTTAAATGCCTATCCAACAATGTATACACGTTCGGAATGAAATAAAAAAAAATCACTCCTCACTTTACGTGTAGGGCCCTAATAATTTTTTTTTTTGAACTTTCTATTTTACCACTTTGTCTGCGTGATTGATATATATATACATATATGTATACATATATATATATATGGTATGGTACCAAATTTCAACTTTCTAGTGCTAACAGTCACTGAGATTATCCGCGGACGGACGGACAGACAGACAGACATGGCGAAACTATAAGGGTTTCTAGTTGACTACGGAACCCTAAAAAGAGTAACGATGGAGTTTCTTGCCGGTTCTTCTCCTTAAGAAACAACCATTTGAACCGTAGGCTTATGTGAAATAAATAATTTTTAGTTTGATATTGATGAAGGGACAGTCAGTAGATTTGCACGCTCTGCGGTTCTTAGTGATAATTTATATCTTAGTATAATACACAATAGCAGGTTGCTAATTGAATAAATTATTGTGACGACACAGTCATTAGCGGACGCCATTAGATTGATTCTGAAACATTTCTCCGACATTCGTTTCGCCGTTGATCGGTTCACCGACAGAACGATTCACTTTTCATTTTTTCTCCGACAGAACTTTTCAATGACGAACGTTTCGTCGACAGAACGATTCACTATTCATTTTTTCTCCGACAGAACTTTTCAATGACGAACGATTCGCCGACAGAACGATTCACTTTTGAAAATTACATCGACAGAACCTTTCACCGGCGAGCGATTCGCCGACACAACTGTTCATCTGCTCCTGGGTTATAAAACATAGGTATTCGACATGTAGACCTGTTTCCGTTTGTTCTTTACACCTGAATCAAGTTGTGAAGACGAAACTTAAAGTTTTATGCAAAACTTGAACAAAACTAACCAAAAAAGTGATAAAAACGTATTTGCTTCAACGTCAATACATGTATCATACATGTTATGGTTATACATACGTTTTGAAAGGTTAACCGAAATATATTCGCAAATGAAAATAATTTTTATTATTAACAAATAGCTAACATAAGGCTACATAGGTATTTTGTGTGTATTTGTGTGTTTCTTTAAAACAATAAGCTGAAACAGGTCTACATGTCGAATACCTAAGTTTTATAACCCAGGAGCAGATGAACAGTTGTGTCGGCGAATCGCTCGCCGGTGAAAGGTTCTGTCGATGTAATTTTCAAAAGTGAATCGTTCTGTCGGCGAATCGTTCTTCATTGAAAAGTTCTGTCGGAGAAAAAATGAATAGTGAATCGTTCTGTCGACGAAACGTTCGTCATTGAAAAGTTCTGTCGGAGAAAAAATGAAAAGTGAATCGTTCTGTCGGTGAAACAATCAACGGCGAAACGAATGTCGGAGAAATGTTTCAGAATCCATTAGATTACATAACGTTTAAAGGAAAATTACATGGTTTTAATGAAGGTTAGCGATGAACAATAATGAAGATTGTTGCTGTGATAGTAAATATAGTGTGCATTAACTGATGGTGGATGGGACATAGTTTATATATATAAAAGGAGAAACGTGACTGACTGACTTATCAACGCATAGCCGACACTATTGGGACCAGGAACGTAAAGTTTTGTACAAAGCTTCTGATGGTACTCTTACCATTAGGTGAGACAGACAAAAAAATGGTGTATTCAAAATGATATCTAGCACGAGCACGAGCACGCTTGCCTTGAAGTAACCTCTCCTGAAATACTCTTCTGAAATACTCTAGTGCCATAAAACGGTGACTTTCTGAAGCCTTTCTGAAGACTCGGTAACGGCCAAGTTAATAGGAATAAAAAAAAATGTTTATTATAGATTCATGAACAACATTATCAACATTTTATTTTTTCGTGCTATTAATACTTTTGTCTAAAAAAATATTTAGCAATTTCGCAACTTTTCCCTACTCCTTCGAAACGGCTTGGATCTTTAGAAACATTTTTACACATAAAAATTGGTGGTTAAATATTCTTTACAGTAAACATTGCAGATATAAATAAATCAATATTTCTTAAAGAAAATGGATTTAAAGGTCAGCCGCGCGCTTTCCGGGTGCTGTTGGCCGCAAATAAATGCACAGATTTGGTGCGTCCGCATAATTTTGGTCAGATGGTTTAAGGGACTATAAGCCTTAAATACTAGAGATAAAACGGATAGTGGTTTCGCCGGATACTGGATACCGAATATTCGGCAAGCTAAGAGGCCGAAGCGCCGGATATCCGGCTACCGGATATTAAGCCCTTACGATAAAGGGCGCGATTTCATGACGCGATTAGTTTGATTTGCTAGAATTTATTTTTCAGCACGTGACTGTAGCATTTTCAGCGTAAGGGTATTTTCAAAAGCTAGTCTAGTTTACGAAGCTAAGTGGAGTCGCCAAAAAATGCGGAAAATTTGGTATTAATTCACCACAATTTGCCAATTATTGTTAATTTTGAACACTAAACTAATTAATAAAACAAACATTTTTGACGTTGCGATTATAAAAGTAAACGGTGTCCATAACCTATTGTGACGATTTGCCTGGTGTAAAATAAGGAGAATTGTTAGAATTTTACGATCCGGAATCCGGCCGGATACTGAATTACTATCCGGTATCCAGCCGGATAGTCAAAACAAGGCCGAATAGGCCGGATACCGGATAGTTACCGGATATCCGTTTCATCTCTATTAAATACCCCCAAGTTGTAGCTGCCCCTGTGGGAAAGATCATCGGCGCTGATCGCCTGCATGAGGATACACACACAGTGATGCTCCATCCAACCGGGGTGCACCTCCACCGTATGTTCACCGTATCCTCTGGGAACTTAGTAAGACTGTGAGTTACCATGATCTAAACTGCTTGACAGAAGGAGGTGACCGTATCCCGTATTCGGTGTTCGTGTTCGTGGGCTTAACCAAGGCCAGGCGTGCACTAAGAAATAGCGGTACTCCGCCCATACACAGATTCTGGTCATTCTAGTTTTTAGCTATACGCAAAATAAATGTTATAAGAAGATGTCTTTATTTTACAGTCGTCGTCTGGGTACAAGAGTCGATCTCAATTAATATTGAGATCGTGAATAAAACTAATGTTACTAAGACGAAGACGTTTAATCATAATTTGGTCGAGACCCTATGAAAGCTCTGTAACGAAACCATAGCGAGATGTAGAAAAGTGACGTAATATTAGAACTTTAGAACGCAATCTAGTGACCAAAATTAATACTACTTTACTACAGTTTCACGAATAAACTAGCTTTTGCCCGCGGCTACCCTACTCTACCCTAATCTACCCTACTCTACCCTACTCTACTCTACTCTACTCTACCATACACTACCCTACTCTACCCTACTCTACTCTACTCTACTCTACCATACACTACCCTACTCTACCCAACTCTACCCAACTCTACCCTACTCTATCCAATTCTACCCTACTCTACCCTACTCTACCCTACTCCACCCTACAATACCCTAATTTTAATTTTTTTTTCCATAAGGACGTTCTACTCACAAAAAAAAACACAAAAAAAAAGAATTAGCGACATCGGTTCAGCTGTTCTTGAGATTTGCGTTTAGCAATACATTTAGCGATTCATTTTTATATTATAGATATACAAATTTGTACAGATCGACTATTGTGCCCGCTTAAAAAAAGAGATTTTCCAAACACCAATGTAAATGCAATTAGATTAGTTGGCCATGACCTGAACCAAGGCTCAGTGCCAGAGGTCGCCCCGGCTGATCACCTCCACGCAGACAGTGGTGCTCCGCCCAAGCGGGGCACACCACCACGGTATGCGCTACAGTGTCGTCCCTGAACTTCGTATGTTTGTAGGTTACCTGTATTGTCAAAATGTTAACTTAAAACTTTAAAAACTTTTTATTATTGATAGGCTTGCGTTTGACCACTATCTCACCTGATGATAAGCGATGATGTGATTGAAGATGAAGCACGCTTGCCTAAAAGTAACTGATTCACTCTTGACTTCAAGACCCTTAGGTTATAGCTATCAGGAAACACAGACTCCGGCATGGAATTCCACTCTTTAGTTGTAAGCATAATGAATGTTGTCACTAAAACGCTTTAAATAATTTAAAAGTTAAAAACCTTAATTTAATTTACCTAGGTAGAGTAAAGTTAGTTATGCTGCCATCCTCTAACTAAAAAGCAGCTAAGTACTTCTTTTTCTAAGTAACTTAGCTGCTTTTTAGTTAGAGGACGGCAGTATGGATAACAAATGAGAATTTTCTCACTGAAAAATATTATCATACATAACACAATCAGATTTTCCGTTTATCATACACAATTTATGTTGCATATAGAATTACAAACTTGATATTGCAGACATTGGCCATCAAATTACATTTTATAGCTTATCGCTACTACATATATATAACGTAAAACAACCAATTTAGCACGACCTGTATTTATTTGTGGCTAGAACAACTAGGAAGATCTAAGGATATTGGACATTGTAAGGATGTACCAATTAAGCAAGACCTGTTATTGTTTGTTACTTTACCGACTAGGAAGGTCTAGGAATAATGGGTAATGTAAAGACGGTCCAGTTGAGCAAGACCTGTATTTGTATGTGGTTTAAAGGACTCAATAGATCATTTGATTTCGGACGTTGACTATGATTAATGGCTTCTTCTTGTAGATGGTAACAGCTGGGTTGGTATGATTTAGGGGTTCAAATCCAATGTGTTGCAAGGCGGTACGTAATTGTAATTAGGATGGGTGAGGTTCTGTCAGTAACAGAAGCAAAATTATACAATTGTTAAAATTAAGGCGTATAGTCCCTTGAACCATCTGGCCGAAATTATGTGAACGCAACTCTCGCACTCGCCTAGGCGGCAGTATGCAAATCTGTGCATTTATTTGCGGCCAGCAGCGCCTGGAAAGCGCTGCTGACCGGGTATTAATTGCACGAAAAAATCAAATGTTGATATTATTGTTCATGAATCTATAATAAACATATATTTTTTTCAAACCAATTGACTTAGTCGTTACGGAGGAGTAGGCCTCAGAATATCACTGTTTTATGGCACTTTTCGGGCGTTTGGCCCTTAAACGCAGAGAAATTGGATCAATTGCCTGAACCAACCATCTATTAGATACATCCGGAAAAAGTGAGGACCGGCCCCAAATAGTGAAGGATAACAAAAACAACCGGGTAAGTGCAAGTCGGATTCGCGCACTGAGGGTTCCGTACAAACTTATATATGAAAACAGTTCATTTCTCGAGGTCGCTAATGCCCAACAATTCACCACAAAACTGCCCTGCGGATTGTATCTCTCTAAGGGCTATATTTCACCGGGACACAACAGCGGCGCGACCAGTTCCACCGCCTAAACTACCAAACTTGACACCAGAGTCGCAACACGTCCGAGCTGGTCGCGCACACCGGGTTGGTAACTCTCCCAAGTCGTCGACGGCGCGCACTGTTCCCGCGCGCCTCAAGGAGTTGTCAGCAACAGCAGGGACACAGCCGGGTCGAAGCCTACTGGGGCCAGGGTTATCCGAAAGGGCGCTCGAGCCCCGGTATGAAGGCTAAAAGGAACGGGGTGGGTCTTTTAGTCAGTAAGAGTTTGACACTATCTCCCGCTCCGCTCAAGAGCGGGGGTTGTCATTGGATGATTTTTTCCCACCATAAAAAGGTTGGTAACTCTCTATAGACCTGTATACATTTTGTTGGTAGTGGTGACTGGTCACGCCGCCATTGTTTCTCTAGCCCTCAGTCTGGCCCCTCACCCTAGGCATATCACGACAAACCAAACTCTACCGATACAGACCTAGGCACTGTGCCTAGGCTATGTTGGAGCGCGCAAGCCCCACCACGACGTCAACGTAGAGATACGGCGATGGGGTTATTATTATTATTTCGTTTATTCATTAATTTTATATATAAACTAGCTGTGCCCGCGACTTCGTTCGCGTAGACTACAGGATTTTTAATTTATTTTTTCTAAAATAAAAGTAGCCAATGTTACTCCTTATTATATCAGCTACCTGCCAAAAAGTCCCGTCAAAATCGGTCCAGCCATTTCAAGCCAAGCTCGGAACAAACAGACCGACAGACAAAATTAAAAAAAAATATTTTGGTGTATGTACCGTATATATATTCATATACATGTATTAAAAAGCAGTTTTTTTCAATATTACAAACAGACACTCCAATTTTATTTTTAGGTATAGATAACATTTAAAAATATAAAAATAGTAACCCAAGTCTAAGCTACCGGCGTGCGGTGAGGGCTCCAGAGAAAGAAACCTCCTAACTATGCCTTCTAACTTTATATTATTATTTAAATTAATTCTCGTTTATTAGTCAAACGCTCGGTTAAAGTTACTCAAGCCTCTAGCCCCCTCTATCTGCAATCCTTAACAAATCCTACTTTCAAGGCAAATGAAAGTACCCACCCGATCATATATGATTAGGATGACGTCATCATAAGGAAAAGTCTACAACATTGAAATTTCTCTCACCCGGACTTAGGATGCGTGGTCACGGTCGTTTGTCACTTGCAACGAATACGTCACATTATAAGTAAGTTTGGGCGCACAGTTGCGATTTGCGGCCAAAAGGACCACCACGACTGTGTTATCTCTTGTTAGATCACGCACTTGTTTTATATGATGTGGGCAGAATAGGATAAAAGATGGTAAAATTATGTATTTAAACAATAGTTTATGTATTTGTTAATGTTTATTTTTCAAAAGGTTATGTAAAATGAGCTAATGAATGTGTGTGAAATGCGTGACATGTGGCCCTCGTTGGCCGTATGAGATCGCCTAGATTAATGGCTCGACTTGAACTGATGATTATTATAAAGTAATATGACTTTATGGCGTAAATGCTTGCTGTATATTATTTTGTCAACGAACGTTTTGCAACACATTTTCTCGCTTGATTCTGTTAACCGTTACGCCATTCCTAATAAAGGAGCATGATAGTTGACAAAATTTTTTTTTCATTCGTCACTCATTCCATCTATCTATAGAAAAAAAAGATCAATACTAATTCATTTATTCACATATCTACACTAATATAATAAAAAGGTAAAGTTGGTTTTTTTGTTTTTATGTTTTTTGTTTTGTAGGAGGTAATCTCTGGTCCGATTGCAAAAATTTTTTCACCGATAAAAAGCTGCTCTATATCTGATTGACATAGGCTATATTTTATGTACGCTGGCGAAGCCGCGGGCAAAAGCTAGTTATTAATATTTTAATCATAATGTACGAGTAATACTTCGATTGGTCTAGAATGTGCGCCCAATCTAACATAGCTACATTAGATATTCAACACACACTATTCCTCGATCGACAAATGTTTCCATTATTTATTAGTGTAACGGTGTACTTGTGTTCAAACTTGCGACTAACTTGTCGCATAAACGCACTTGTTTGAAGTATGATTTTAGGTATGTTTATCTTTCGAATAATTCTGTTTAACAGCTCTTGAGGTATCGTGTATTTAATAGCAATTCTGAGAGTATTAGCACCACTTGAAGTAACAAGCAAGATAATGGATAGATATTGTAAGCTTAGAGTTAGTCTATGTTCACGTTCTATGTGTTGCAAACCTTATTAGGTTTGCTACTCAATTACCTTCAAATAGGTTATCTAGTTGCTAGTAGTAATTTATTCTTGAAAACTAATTATTACCGCTGTCAGTGATAAGATCGTCAATGTAAACACAGATTTAAGTTCTTGTTAAAGAGCTGTGTAAATATTTTGTTGTACTAGGTAGTTGAAAAACGAAATTATTATTTTTAATTTTATTATTGTTTTGGAGTTCAAATCTCTATTTTACTGACTACTTGGTAATTGTAACTGAGTTGTGAAATATGTTTAGTACCTATTTTATTTTCCTTATCCAAATCCAAACTAATATTATAAATGCGAAAGTAACTCTGTCTGTCTGTCTGTCTGTCTTTGCTTCACGCCTAAACTACTGAACCGATTTGTGTGAAATTTGGTACAGACATAGTTTGGAACTTTAGAAAGGACATAAGGTAGTTTTTATTACAAAAAATAAAATAAAAATAAAATAAAAAATAAAATTTATTCCGGACATACAGCGCCATCTATTGGTCAAGAGTCGGCATCAATTCAGTACTGAAAATTCATCGGAAAAATGTAAATAAATAGTAAAAAGGTATGAAAATATAATATAATACAATCGGAGAAGTCACTATTCCACGCGAACGAAGTCGCGGGCAAAAACTAGTTTATATATAATTTACATTTTAAAGGTTAATCTAATTAAACAATAAAAACAGCGGCCAAGTGCGAGTCGGACTTGCCCATGTAGGGTTCCGTAGCAGCAAGTAACATAATATAAAAGTTCTTGTAGTTCCATGTAACTTTATATTATTTTTTATTTATTTATGCATTTAACAGTTCATGTACACACTTAACTTGTAAAACAAAAGATGACGGAATCAGAAAAATAGGTACATAGATGATGCTTTGATCTTAATAACACAGTATTTTTTTTAGATTTATAAACGTATTAAAAAAAAAGTAGGTACTTACTAGGTCTCGTTCAAACCAATTTTCGATGGAGGTTTGCATTCAATGTGCATATATTTTTTTTTAGGTTTATCATTCTCTTATTTTAAAGTTACAGGTGGGGCATACATATTTTACCACATTGGAAGTGTCTCTCGTACAAACTCTTCAGTTTAAAAGAAAATGAAATTAGAAACCGCAATATCATTTTTAAAGACCTATCTATAGATAACCCACACGTATGGTATAGAAGAAAAAAAAAAATTGGGTTTCAGTTCTATCTATGGGGAACCCCTAAAGTATACCTATCGTTTTTTTTCTATTTTTGTGTAAAAATCCTAATGCGGTTTACATAATACATCTACTTAAGAAGTTTCAACAGTAAAGTTCTTATCGTTTCGGAAAAAAATGGCTGTGACATACGGATGGACAGTCAGACAGCCATGACGAATTCATAAGGGTTCCGTTTTTTGCCACTTGCCTACGGAACCCTAAAAAATGAACTTAAAAATGTAAAAATATTTTAAAATATTGAAAAAATACCACAGGTATTAGGAATAGGGTCTAAGTTACCTATAGTCAGGGTTCCTGATTGAGGAATCTCTTAATACACACCGTGTGCTTTCTAAATCAAACTTATCTAGCAGTCGACTAGAATCACCTCAGATGTTGATCGAGACTCTTGGTTATTAGATATTCATCTCTCATGTCGATAATCCCACAAGCCAAGAACAAGATACGTAGTTTATATTTCTTTCTCAGCTTTCAAGAGATTCTCGTCTCATCTCACCTCTATACCAACAATCATTGGTCGATGTTCTAGGCGATTTATCACCACTATATCATACTTTATACTTATTTTACTTACTATATTATTATTTTCTTTTGAAAGTATTGAATAATCTCCACAGTTTGTGGTTTATCACATTGCTTACGTAAAAAAATTCTGCCGTATTAACAGACGAGTCTCTGTCTCATAAACCATTACGAGTACTGAAGAGTTGATTGGTGCATTGATTGATATTGAAGACATGACAGAAATGAATCATCACCACGTTGATGATTATTCTCTCGTCACAAAATCGCACTTTCGAAATTCCTCGTCCAATTGCGACTAATCGTCCACGACAAGTCGCAAGTGTGTCCTACAACTATCAAACCAGTACATTAGGCCGAGCACATACGTTTGCTAAAGCCCCGAAGGTTACCCATCACTATCAGTAGTTATGACAGAAAAATACAATTAAAACATATGTGGGTGATTCGTATACAGTTGAGATAATAAACAGATAAAAGTGTCATATAAAGTCGAGAGTGAACAGTGCGCCCTTATTTTGAGAAAACTTAACAAAGTATTCACAATGTTTGGTTTGAAAATAGTTTTAGTTTTGGTACTTAGTTTTATGAGTTCTGGTAAGTGAAATTTTGTTTTTTTCTTGTAATTATGAGTTTTTTAATAGGCCATTTATAAAAAAGACTTACAATAATATTGAAACAGGTTTTGAATGCAACACTATTGGCCAAAACATCGTGAAACTTGGTAGACACTGGAGGAGGGTTCACCCAAAGTGTGGTCCTTAAATATAAATAATTCTATACATATAAATAGATACTATGATCAGTTGCTACCAGTGACGACATATAGTTCTGAAACGTGGTCATTCATAATGGGCCTCATCAGAAGACTTAATGGCATCAAAAGAGCAATGGAAAGGGGTATGCTCGATGTTTCCTTGCGTGATCGAAATCCTGATATTCGCAAGAAAATCTAGGTTACCGACGTAGCTCGAATAATCAGCTAACTTAAGTGGCAGTAGGCAGGGCACATTGATTCTAGAACAGATAGGCCATGGAGCGTACTTCGAAGGACTGGAACAGTTTGCCTGTTGCGGTCTTTCCGTCTGATTATAATTTGGGTGTCTTCAAGGCTAGAGTGAATAGGCTCTTAATAAACTAGTGCGCCTCACCATCAACGATTGCATCACTGATTACCATCAGGCGGGATCGCAGTCAAGTACTAGTTTATAAAATATAAAAAGAAAGCCGAAAGGTTCTGGAGTGGCTACCACGTACGAAGGCCTCCAACAAGGTGGATCGAGCTGGTTGAATGTGAGACAAACTGTACCGGTTGCTATGGCAATGCTTGGGGGAGGCCTATGTCTAAAAGTCTTTAATTTGATATTATTAAAGAATTTGCAGGTTTTTAATAATTTTTTATAGGTTTTAATTATAAAATCAATTAGAAATAAACTTTAAGAAGTAATTAATTAAGCAAGATCAATGTGCCGTGCCGACTGCTACTTTAGTTTGGCGATTCTTCGAGCTATGTCGACGACCTTGGTTCTCCTGCGGATATCTTTATTCTTAATGCGATCATGCAAGGAAACTCCGAGCATAGTCGTTGCGTTGCTTCATAAATCGTAAAGAAACGCGTCAGTCTACAGTTTGACTGTTTCAAAACGAACCAACGCCTACGAAAGTAAAGCGATCGAGAAACACAGGGAAAATTTTGATCGCTAGTTTCTTTACTTTGATGGGATATCTGATTTCAATTCTATTACGAGACCAAATCAGCATCAAAACCGAATGGTATACTACAAAATGTCTGCCAGAAGTTTTGTCTGCAATGAGTAACAAGCGACCGAACACCGGGCTCCGCGGGGTACTGTTTCACTATGACAACGCACCCGCGCACTCAGTTCAAAACGAGGGATTACGTGGACATCACACCGGTCAGAGTCTTGGGGCATCCTCCTTACAGTCCTGATCTGGCACCGTGTGACTTCTTTTTATTCCTTAAAATAAAATATCAGCTGAAAAGGATACAATTTTCATCGCCGGAAGACGCTCAAGCAGCGTTCGAGAAGGCCGTGGAAGAGGTGTCTACGACGGACTGGAAAAAATGTGTCGAAAATAGGTTCAGACGCATGACACTTTGTAAAGAGGCTAGTGGAAAGTTCTTTGAAAAGATTTAATAACAAAAATTATCCTTAAAAGTTACTTTTTTATTTTCTCAAAACTTTCTGAGTGTCCCACGTAAATAGTTAATTAATAAACCAAACTGTGCGGAAAAATATGCCAAATTCAGTCTTTGTGTTAGTAAATAGTAACGGTTTCATGCCTAAATCAATTTTAAATTTCGGTATAGACATAAATTGGACTTCAGAGAAGGGCATAGCAGACTTTTATGTGAGCGACGCTTATGATAGTATGCAATAATTGGCTTATTTTTATCCCAGTGACACCATACGACTTCGAATTCCCAACAGTAGAAGACCTCCTGTACGGTCCAGCCCCCTTCGATGACAGGATCGTAGGTGGCGAGGAAGCCAACATCGAAGACCACCCATACCAGGTGTCCTTTATCGTGAACAACTCCTATTTCTGCGGAGGGTTCATCGTCAGCGAGAACTACATTCTGACGGCGGCGCATTGTGCTCAGAAGTAAGTATTTAGTCAATTGTTATTTGTTGGGCCTTATCAGATGGCTTTATCATCATCATCATCATGATTTCAGCCGAAAGTCGTCCACTGTTGGACGTAGGCCTTCCCTAAGCGTTGCCACAACAAACCTGTACGTTGTCAGTCTCCATACCTTTTATATGAAAACTAGACTTATAAAGCTCTAGGTACACGCCATGCGACGTCATTCGACGTCGTTGTACGTACAGATTAGCAGGACCATTTCGTTTCTAATTTTTTTCATCGCGAGTCGGCAACGCCTCCGATTCCTTTGTTCTGACCACGTGACTGAGCGTTAAGATGACGTCATTCACATACATTTGTAGTTTTCTACTAGCGTTAACTATTGTAGATTATCAACTTGGCTAAGCCCTCTGGCGTGTTACACGGTGCGTTGATCTAATGACGAGCTTTAAAGAAACATTACTTTCATTTCAATTCTACTTATCTACACTTCTACGTTAATATAATTAAGAGGTAATCTCTGGAAGTACTATGGCTATAATTTTTTCACCGATAGAAAGCTGCTTTATTCCTGAGTGACGTAAGCTATATTTTATGTCCGCGGATGAAGACGCGGGCAAAAGCTAGTATCTTATATAAATATAAGTAGAATTCTAATGCAACTTACAGTGGAACATAAACGTATTATTCTATTTACATCAGATAAAGTTTACATTATGTACATAGACTATAGACTTAAACTATTTATACTAAAACCTAAATAAATACGAATACATTAATAAAATACAAAAACACAAAGTGCACTCAGGCGTCGAAGTACTCTTCCACATCACCGTCATCCGGGAATGTGCCTAGGAGACTGCCAGCATTACCACGTTGAATAGCAATGCTAATTCTTTGAGCGAAGAACAAGCCAGCCCTCTGGTCACGCAAGGTGTCGATCAGTAGGCGAAATATTTCTTTAAAAAGGAGACACGCATTCAGACCCCATGACCCAAGCGTTTCGATCCGAAACGGCTCAAAACTGTAATTACCAAGGGTATTTGCGCCGATTAAGGGTCTCAGCGGAATATTAAATTATAATGTCTTTTATCAAATCAAGATCAGTTCAAATCAAAGGCAAATGTTGATACAATGACAGCAATTTACACAAATTACAATGTAATAAAGGGTTTGCTTTTGTATACATACAAATTATATATAATCTTATTGTATTCAGTGATAATTATTACCAATTTTACAATGTAAACATGTTTGTTAGGTCGACTTTGTATTCACGTATCCAATTATTTTTGTAGAGGGTTTGATTGCAACTTATAAATTATCTGTACTTAATTATAAATGCGAAAGTGATTCTATTTTTCCTCTCCGTTATAGTGTGTCCAGAACTGGCGCATGCGCGGCTCGCTCGTACGAAACCCCTTTTTTTATGGAGGGAAAAAATCATCCAATGACATACCCCGCTCTTAGGCGGAGTGGGAGATAGTGTCAGAAGCTTACTGAATAAAAGACCCACCCCGTTCCTTCTAGCCTTCATACCGGGGCTCGAGCGCCCTTTCGGATAACCCTGGCCCCAGTAGGCAGTAATACAGTCTTGCACGGTCGCAATACCCTGTACAGATGCCACCACAGTTAGGATTTAGGTACATATTATCTACTATATAAAAATAAGTCGGGTTTTCCTTCCTGACGCTATAACTCCAGAACGCACGAACCGATTTCCACGGTTTTGCATTCGTTGGAAGTAGGGTAGAGTAGGGTAGAGTAGGGTAGAGTAGGGTAGAGAAGGGTAGAGTAGGGTAGAGTAGGGTAGAGTAGGGTAGAGTAGGGTAGAGTAGGGTAGAGTAGGGTAGAGTAGGGTATAGTAGGCTGAAGTAGGGAAGAGCGGGAGCAAAGCCGCGCGGGCAAAAGCTAGTATACCTATAATTATGCTGCTGGTTATGTTTGGTTTATTCTTCTCCTACCACAGTATACTACGTTGACACACACCCGCGGCTCTTGTGACTCTCTCGTAGGCACTTGTGCATGAGCACACAAGACAGTGTGTGTATCGTGTTATTTCACATACATTACACAGCTGATATAAACTTTGTATCCAATTCTTTCAGTGTAGACCCATCAACAGTGGTCCTCCGAGCGGGGAGCAGCTGGCGAAAGAATGGCACGATCATACCGATAGCCGAAGTGATACCGCACTCGGAGTACGACAACCCTGCGTTTGACAAGGATGTGGCGGTGATGAAGACGGCAGAACCCATACAGTTTACTGATGTTATACAGCCTGTCAAGTTACCGGAGAAGGGCAGGAAGTTGAAGGATAATTCGATGATTATGGTCAGTGGGTGGGGGAGGACTGAGGTAAGATTTGTTGACATCTTTATCCAAACAATTTGAAAAGCATTGATATCCAAAACGTTTGTTTCAAACTAGCTTAAAAATACTATATTCACCCTTAGTATATATTAGTTGAAAACCTGATACAAACAAAAAAAAAACAAAAAAATTGCCTTTATTTCTTTATAGACTAGCCATTTTTAGTGGCATTTTTGTATTGTCAAAATAGCGGTCAAACAAAAAAAAAACAAACTGGGCAAGTGCGAGTCGGACTCGCGCATCGAGAGTTCCGTACAAACTCATCTATAAAAACAATTCAATTCACGAATTGCGTTACGAAGATTTTTCTGAATCGCTAAAATACAGATTTACGGTTTTCAGTTTTTTTTTTTATATTTGTGATTTTTTGATTTGTTTCAACTCGAACTCAGAAATTTGATTTTTTCACAGCTTCAAGGGACCGCAGACTTCAGTATATGGTTTTAATTTCAAATCTATATCTCCATGTGTTCCTGAGATAAAAGGCCTTGACAGACAGACATACAACCAAGTGATCCTATAAGGGTTTAGATTGGCGAATAACAAAGAAACCAAATAAGTCCTCAAGTACCAGTACCTTTGTGGAAGACACATTATTACGTAAATAGTTCATCATGTCTGGAGGACTATTACTGCGGCACGTGTCTGCTAAAGTTACGAGTACATCAATATTATGCCTAATATGTGACATAACGCACAGGGTCGAACTAGGCCAGAAGGACCCGGGCTCCCCACAAGTCCGGGGCCTGAGACTCGATAATAGTAAGGAATGCTAGCAGAAAACTATGAAATACGAATTATATTATTAATCATGACATGCTTTATAATTATCACTAAAGAAATTGTATTTACACACACACACAACAACACAATGACATAGATACAATTAAAATTAAATACTAAATGTCAAAAATAAACCAAAGATCATTAAATAACCCGCCCCTGAAATTTGACTACATGAAATAATACACTCATCTTTACTTGAAGGTTGCAAGGGCCGAGCTTTAGCCATCACTGACTTTCTGCCCTACCTTGCTCCTGGCTTGCTTGCTAGGGTCTGCGCGGGTCCTCTACCGTATCTACCACTGACTTGGCCCATACAGCGGGGCCCGACTGGCAAACGCCACCCTAACTGTATGGCCAGTCCGACCCTGGGAGCATTATAGTACAGACAATATCTTCATTTGTAAGTTTCGGGAGTCAAGGTTATGTCTGTCGCGTGTATCATGTTTGTTTAAACTTCAACTTCTTAAGCGAAGACCGTTTACGTGACGTGTACCGCAGATTCCATGCTTTATTCCGGGATAAAATGACACACTAAAATATATAGTTACTAAACAGCTGTTCTTTTTAGGTAGGATTCCGTTTTTCTTTTAGAGATACGGAACCCTTACAGGATCTATCAAGACCCTTTATCTCGGGAATGCGAGGAGGTACAGAGTTGAAATTAAAAACATTTATAGGTACTCAGATCTGCGGACTCTTGAAATTGGAAAAATCAAACTTGTAAGTTAACGAGAAAAAAGATAAATCTGAAAACTGTAAATTTGTTGTTACGTCACATGTTTTTTTGCGATTCGGAAAAATCTTCTGTGACTCCATTCCGGAATTGAACTATTTACGTAGGTAATTTAAGTTTGTATGGATCCCTTAAGGCGCGAGTCCGACTCGCACTTGCCCAGTTTTTCCTTTTAAAATGCGGCGCTGAATATTAGATGACTAAATATAGGCTAGGTTATAACCTTTGAAACCTCATTCCAGCAAGGAGCCAGCTCAATACCAGAGCGGCTGATGGACGTGGAGATACCAGTGGTGCCTTACTGGCAGTGCCTGGCCGTCTACTTCACTGTGATGACCAAGAACATGTGGTGCGGAGGCAACTTCGTGCTTGGGGGAAAGGGGACTTGTCAGGTATGTGATTAGTAGCTCCTTATCAGAGCATCTGAAGGACATGGGGATCACTGTAGTGCTGTATCTACTGATAGTGCCTAGCTGTCTACTTCACTTTTTTTTTTTTTTCGATGGTAAAAATCATCTTATGACAACCCCCGTTCTTGGGCGGAGCGGGAGATAGTGTCAGACTCTTACTGACTAAAAAACCCATCCCGTTCCTTCAAGCCTTCATACCGGGGCTCGAGCGCCCTTTCGGATAACCCTGGCCCCAGTAGGCTTCGACATGGCTGGATCCCTGCTGTTGCTGACAACTCCTTGAGGCGCGCGGGAACAGCGCGCGCCGTCGATGACTTGGGCTTGGTCCGGACAGTTACCGGACGGCCGGACAGCGAGCTACCCATTGCTCACTGTCCGCAAGCCGGCGCCTACGGTGTGTCTACTTCACTTGAAAATAGAAAAATGAGACAAGAGAATATGTTTATAATATTTGGGGTCGAAACGCTTGATTCATGGGGTCAGAGTGCGCGTCCCCTTTACAAAGAAATTTCACGTCATCTGATCGAGACTTCGCGTGACCAGAGGGCTGGCTCGTTCTTTGCCCATAGAATTAGCATTTCCATTCAACGTGGCAATGTTGGCAACATTCTTCTGGGAACATTTCCGAGTGATGGCGATGTGGAGGAATACTTTGATGGCTGAGTCAACGTCTGATGTCATTTTGTATTATGCGTTCCAAATGAGAATAGGAAAGTCAATAAACTCGATCTGTCAAATTTTGATTGAAAAGTACGGATGGCAAAAAAAGCTTATTTTCGTTTAATGATTTTGTTAAACCCTTAGTTAAGTCATATGTAGAAATAGATAAAAAAGATATTCATAATAACTATTTAACAAATTATACTACATACTTTCTTTTTATTTTCATTATTAGCTACATTTTAAATTCAAAATTCAAATTGCCAGCTGCCATTTTATCTTTGTTGTTGGTATTTCTTCGTGCGTCTGAGTATCCAGATTGAATTTTGTTATAAATACAGGTAATAATGCCTATTTTGATTTAAAACAACAGTTAGTGATAAATATTAAAAACCTCTATTATCCATGTTTTATTTTATAAGGGAAAGCAGCAGTGATGATGACGGTGATGACGCCACTACTCAGACACTTCACACAGTTACGTAAAGATCAGCAAAATTGAAGAACTGGATTTTGATCAGAGATTTTTCGTTCATGATTCGTAAATAAATTAAATTTAACTAATTTCTATTTTTGCTCACCCTACTCAATTTCTTTGATTTGACAGTAAGACGTAACGTCACAACATGGCCGGCGCTCCTATTCTCATTTGGAACGCGTAGTATTATTTACGAGTATTTATGCACATATGTAGGTTTTAGTACAAATAGTTATGTAATATTTAAGCTTTTTTAGAAACAAAAAAAGTTTTTTTATGTTTCTTATATGTAGATATTATCTACTAATAATAAAGCTACTAGAGAATTTATGCTGAAGATAAAAAGAATATCCTATGTGCGTTTTGAAGTATGCGGAACAGAGAGTAAAGTCCCAAATACTTCCGTTGAAAAGGGACGATCCTCCGAAAAGACCGATGTTATTTGTCCGGTTTTTGGTAAATTAATTATGTTTTACAAAAAGTCATAGAACAAAAGTGGTTGTTTATGATGTTAGTAACATAGTCCTCAGAGGCTGCCAGTGTTTTACAAATAATAATAATATAATAATAATAATAATATGCAGTGGTGGCCGAGTGGTAATGGCTCCGACTTACGAGTTGTAGGTCACGGGTTCGAACCCTGTCAGGCGCATTACTTTGTGTAATTTATTTCATCACCACTGCTCTCAAAACGGTGAAGGAAAACATCGTGAGGAAACCGGCATGTCCTAGAACCAAAAATTCGAAGACATGTGACATCCACCAACCCGCACTGGGCCCGCGTGGTGGATTGCGGCCCATTCCCTCTCCTGGAGAGGAGGCCTGAGTCCTAACAGTGGGAACATTAAAAGGCTGATGATGATGATGAATAATAACATTCCACAACTATCACACAACGCCGCCGCCGTCTAGTTCCAAGCTAAGCAGAGCTTGTGTTATGAGTATTAGACAACTGATAAACTTAAATATAGATAAATCACACCCAGATACAGAACAAATGGCTCATCACACAAACATTTGTCCTGGGTGGGAATCGAACCCACGACCTCCGGCAGCAGTCAAGGTCACTAACCACTAGACAAACAGGCTAATCTCTGTATAGGATGAATAGCTCCATCCCTCTTTCTCAATCGCCTGCTTGACATTTTACCTCGTCACGGTAAGGTTTCTGATCCTCAACCTCATACCGGTTCCTATATTTCACAGGGTGACTCTGGCGGTGCAGCTGTCCAAGACGGGAAGGCTGTAGGTATAGTCTCCTTCGGTCGTGGTTGTGGACAGTCGTTCTCACCGAGCGTCTTCGCCGATATCGCCGCACCCACCATAAGGGACTTTATTACTGAGCACACTGGCTTGTGAGACAGCAAGGAAAATTGATAGTTGTTAAGTTTAATTGTAATAATAATAATTTATTTTTTAACATAGGTAAACAAAATACAGATCTTATTTTCGCTGAACAGAGCGCTGTTATGCCAATTGTCGTTGACAATTACAGTTTAAAATTTACAAAAAAAGAAAAGAACATGCACTATTTGTGGCAAGTATTATATTTGAAAAATAAATTCTAAAAATTATATATATTACTCAAATTATTAATACAATTAATTTGCAAAGCTATTCAAATGTACTACTGTACCAATTGTACTACTTTGTACTACTTAATGTTAAGAAAAAAAAATAAGGAATGTAACTGACTCCAAACGAAAGATGTAAAAGAAAGCCTGACTAAAAGACCGTGTTTAATTTTTATGTTTTTTAATACTCACACATAGTTCAAGACGAATCTAAAATACACAAAAGTTAAATTGTAATATTCAACAAATAAATCTTATATCTTTTATATTTTTATGTACCTGCCATGTTGTCTCTTCACCACCCTAGGTTGACTGGTAGAGAATGCCTAAGGCGGACTTAAGCCGCTTTTGTACTTACTTTTGTGTTGCTTGAAGTTTGATTAAATAAATTATTTGATGCATTTGACGAGTTGTTTTTATTAAGTCGTACAGGCTCTGATACATTAAAATTATTGTTTTATTAACTGGCATTAATAGTGTCGTGTAGTAATTGTGAGAGTATGGGATGGGTGGCCATACTCTCTTAGTAATCAGTCTCATAATTTTTTTATTTGTGACTTGACTTGCAAAATAACAATTACAATTGTAAAATAAGGTTTAAAATTATAACAAAGTTAAATTAATTAATTTGAAGTGAGAAACAAAATAATAGATATTGCAAGCGTAGATTTGCCTTCTCTTAGAGAAGGCAACTAAGAGAACTAGGTAGTTACTGCTAATAATTTATTAAGGATAAAACACTGCTACCCCCACACCCACACTGCTCCGCTCACTCTGTGGGTCTGTGGGTACCCACAGATTTAAGTTAGGCTTATGTTTAACTTACCACCAGATATAGTAACATATAAAAGACAAAAATAGTAAATGATCACCAAATTTAAACCTACATTTTAATGTAAAATTATAACCAAAGTTTGAACATCTCGCTATCCTATTTAAGCAAAATGACTCCAAATAAAGCATCGGCAGAACCACATGGTTACGGAGATATCAGTAGTTAAAATTTTGAGGTTAGGTTAACTACCTGCCAAGACAGCTCGATGGAGCCCCGGGGCTCCTACTTCTGGGTGGTTTAAAAAAAAAATAACCTCGAAGAAGGTGACGGGGTCTGTGTTCGCTCGCTTCGCTCGCTCACTACGACACCGCCACCTTCTTCTAACCTAAATCTATCCGACTCGGGGTGCTCTAAAATTCCACTAAGATAGATTGTTGATTAGATAAAGTATCATCCTGCTCTACGGGGCTAAAAAGAGCGCATTAATTTGCTCGCTAAGATTTGGTTATCATTTACTACATTTGGTGTTCGAATACAATTTAAAGTACAGTCGTAACTAAAATACTATTGTAACTTTAGGATGTCATTTTTTTTGGTGTCAAGTAAAATATTTTTGACAAAAGAACTAAGGGTACCAAAGCGTTTTATGGTGGTCATTATATTTAATCACTTTAATTTATTGTAAAGAACTTGTATAACTATGTAATTAATTTGGTGTTCAATAAAGTATTATTCTATTCTATTATCTTTATTTATTCTATAATATATATTATTATTTCTTAGGTTACGAAACCTTTATTTGCTATCTACAATTTTGTAGATTGTAACTAATGTGTATATTATAAATGTACATTTTTAAATATTTAAAACACGTCAGATGTTTTAATTTAATGTTATGTTTATTTCTAAGTATAACTTAACAATGTTTACAATCTTAATGAATAAATAAAATAAATAAATAAAAAATAATTTAATATATTTAATGAATATTCGATATTCCATTCGATAACTAATATTGTAGCCAGAATTCAAATATATCATAAATATTTTATAAAAGTCGAAATATTCTTAGTTTGCGACTAAATCGACCAAAACAAGTCGCAAGTGTGTCCTATAACTATCATACCAGTACATTAGGCCGAGCACATACTTTTGCTAAAGCCCCGAAGGTTACCCATCACTATCTCGAGTTATGATAAAAAATCTAATTAAAACATATGTGGGTGATTTTTATGCAGTTCTGATGAATAGATAAAAGTGTCATATAAAGTCGAGAGTGAACAGTGCGCCCTTATTTTGTGAAAAATTAACAAAGCACTCACAATGTTTAGTTTGAAAATAGTTTTAGTTTTGGCACTCAGTGTTTTGAGTTCTGGTGAGTTAGTTTTTTTTTATTTTAATCTTGTAATTGTGATTTATTTCAATCAATTGTTGAAGTGGAATTAAACAGCCTAAAATGGCTTACACAAATTAAATAGCAGTAACTTTCGAGGGTTACAGCTGCATTTAACGCTAGATGGCGCTTCGTGTCTTTAGAATTATGATTGAATTATTATACTAGTTAAATTATCATACGAAAGAGTATACGTGTGTACACCTAATGTTCCTTCCCACTCGAACATCTGATCAGGTTCGGATGATATTTGGTGTCAGGATAGTCAATATCCTGAATATAGGGGGAGAATATATTTAAAACGGTGTGTAGCGCTCTTCCCGTCCTATAAATATTTAAATGAAGATACACTTTTCTTTTTATTTTACTTCATAAAAGATTCAGGTAGAGTAGCAGCTTAAAATTAATCTATAATACTGATATTATAAAAAGGTAAAGTTTGTTTTTTTGTTTGTAGGAGGTAATCTCTTAAAATGTGAGTCCAATTGCTAAAATTTTTTCACGGACAGAAAGCTTCTTTATTCCGGAGTGACATAGACTGTATTTTAAGTACGCTCGCAAAGCCGCGGGCAAAAGCTAGGAGGTAATAAATAATGTAACAATGGGGGTCTTATGGCTAAAAGCAGATTTTTTGTTTTTCCAGTATCACTATTTGACATTCCAACAATACAAGACCTCTTATACGGTCTAGCCCCCTTCGATGACAAGATCGTAGGTGGCGAGGAAGCCAATATCGAAGACTACCCGCACCAGGTGTCTTTTGTAGTGAACAACTCCTATTTCTGCGGAGGGTTCATCGTCAGTCAGGACTATATTCTGACGGCGGCGCATTGTGCTCAGAAGTAAGTGTTTTGGATTTTTGATTTTTTGATAACATCAAGTCTGCAATTCGGCGGCGCGTACTGTTCCCGCGCGCCTCAAGGACTTGTCAGCAACCGTAGGGCCGAAGACCCAGCTGGGTCGAAGCCTACGGGGGCTAAGGGTCTGCTTCTAAAAGGGAAGCTCGGCCCCAGTATTGCCTTTAGCAACGAAGAAACGGGGTGGGTTTTTTAGTCAGTAAAAGTCTGATATTGTCTTCAAGGGCGGGGATGTCATCTGGATGATTTTTACCGACCGAAAAAGAAGTCTGCAATATCGGAAGCTGCCTATAGTACACCATATTTTGTTACAGTACAATTCACGAATGATGGCGGCCGTGAAGTTAGCCTTTGCGAACGTTCGCGCATACTACACTCTTCTCGCACACGCACGTCGCCATTTGGTTCCTAAAACACGTTACTGCGCCTTCTGCGCATACTTCACGGCCGCCATCATTCGTGGATTGTACTGTATATTGCAACAGTTATATTAAAGGGTCACGTATAGTCTGTCTAATAAGTCAACCGACTTGGGAATTTTGTTTTTTTTTTAATCTTTAATCATTTAACCTTTCAATCGTGGAAATTACAGACACGATAGAAAGACAATAGGTGCGCGAACGGCGTTCGCTTGGGGTTTAATGAATTAAAAAATACATATATTCGATACGTTTTTTAAGGTTCTTCTGTTAGCTAACAATGATCTCTATCTCTCTCTTAATCAACCTTGATTATTGAACTCGTGTTGACTACATCAGATTTCATTAAATCCTAATAATTACCCAAGTCGTTTAACTTATTAGACAGACTCTAATAGAGGGTAATGTCAACAATAGATTTATCAGTGGCCAGTTTGCTTACTTATGTGAAATATGTTAGGAATCTAAATATCGACAGTGTACAATATCTTTGTTTATTGGGCCTCATCAGAAGGCTTTGAGGTCACTAAAAGGGCAATGGAGAGGTCTGTGCTCAAAGTTCCAAATAAAAAATGAAGATATATCCGCAAGAAAAGATTACCGACTTAACCCGAAGAACTGGTGGCTAAACTTAAGTGGCACTGGGCAGGGAAATAGCTCGCAGAACCAATAGCTGTCAGACTCTTACTGACTAAAATCACAAGTGTGTCTTTCAGTTACCCTATGTTTTCTAGGACCATGAGCTTCCTTCTCAGAAACCTGTGACCTACATTGGTGATATGGTGGGAGTCACGGTAATAAAATGGATGCGAGATGCATAATACTGGTCATTGTAGCGATACTTGGGGGAGGCCTAAGTGGAGCAGTGAACGTCAAAAAGCTGCTTTTTTTATGGTGGGATAAAATCATGCAATGACATCCCCCGCTCTTGGGCGGAGCGGGAGATAGTGTCAGACTCTTACTGACTAAAAGACCCACCCCGTTCCTTCTAGCCTTCATACCGTCAAAAATACTGCTAATCTAAGTTTGTGTCTTTCAGTGTTGACCCATCAACAGTGGTCCTTCGAGCGGGGAGCAGCTGGCGAAAGAATGGCACGATCGTACCGATAGCCGAAGTGATACCGCACCCGGAGTACGACAACCCCGCGTTTGACAAGGATGTGGCGGTGATGAAGACGGAGGAACCCATCGAGTTTACTGATAGTATGCAGCCTGTCGCTCTACCACCGAGGGGGAGGCCGATGGTGGGTGGCACGATGGTTGCGGTCAGCGGGTGGGGAAGGACTCGGGTAAGATTAGTCATTGTTTTTGTCCAAACAATTTGAAAAGCAATGAATACCAGGAGCTGAATGCACGATGGAGTCACTCGTTCCATGTAAATCCTAGGGAACGGCTAAGTACCAACAGTTTTTTTTATTTTATAATGGATAGGCTCGCGTTTGACCACAATCTCACCTGATGGTAAGCGATGATGTGGCCGACGATGGAGCACGCTTGCCTAGAAGCAAAATTTAGATAGCTTTTTTTTTTTCGGTGGGTATAAAATCTACGATGGATGCGGGACGCACAGGAACGTTCGATGTGGCGACGCTTGGGGGAGGCCTATGTCTAAAAGTGGACGTGTATCGGCTGAAATGATGATGATGATGATGATGAAAAATCATCCAGATGACATCCCTCGGCCCGGGCGGAGCGGGAGATAGTGTCAGACTTTTACTGGCTAAAAAAACCCATTCCATTCCTTCGTTGCCTTTCACACCGGAACCGAGCCTTTCTTTCAGAAACAGACCCTTGGCCCCAGTAGACAGTTAAAAACTTGCACTAAGAAGTTGATGCAACCAGGACCCACAGAACCTTCTCAAGGAGTTGTCAGCAACAGCAGGGATCCAGCTGACAGCAAGGGCCCAGCCGGGTCAAAGCCTACTGGGGCCAGGGTTATCCCAAAGGGCGCTCGAGCCCTGGTATGAAGGCTTGAAGGAACGGGATGGGTTTTTTAGTCAGTAAGAGTCTGACACTATCTCCCGCTCCGCCCAAGAGCGGGGGTTGTCATAAGATGATTTTTCCCATCGGAAAAAAAAGGAATCCAGCTGGGTCGAAGCCTACTGGGGCCAGGGTTAGTTTCGAAAGACAGCTCGAGCCCCGGTAAGAAGGCTAGAAGGAACGGGGTGGGTCTTTTAGTCAGTAAGAGTCTGACACTATCTTCCACTCCGCTCAAGAGCGGGGTATGTCATTTGATGATTTTTTCTCACCAAAAAAAATGACCCACAGAACCTTGAACAGAAATGTTATTTATATCTACATAAGAAGTTTGAGCAGTAGATGTGCACATCACGTCCTTACGCACAAAACGTTTTGGGAACACATTCATTGTGCGTATTGCTAAGGAGTGGAATTCCCTGTCGGAGTCTGTTTCCTAATATCTACAACCTAGAGGTCTTTAAGTCAAGAGTTAGAGGTCAAGAGTCAAGCACTTAATCACTTACCATCAGGTGAGATTCCGTACAAACATACTTATGTAAAGAGCTCAATTCTCGATTTGAAGACGAGAGTCTCGAACTTTTTTTCGAAAATTATAACGTATTAACAAGTTTTCAGATTTATTCCTATACTTGTCTTATAAGACCTTGCTTTATGCAAAATTTCAGGATTCTGGGTCAACGGGAAGTACCCTAGATTTTTGGTTCCCTTGACTGTCGAAATGTACATTTTTTGCGACATAAACGTTAATTTTTTTTTTCCGCTATCTTAGAAGTTTGATTTTTTATAGCTTTAAGGGATCATACACTTAACGTATATGGTTTTAATTTCAACTCGATACCTCCACGCGTTCCCGATATAAAAGGTCTTGACAGACAGACGGACGGATGGACAGAAGTATGGACGGACGGATGGACAGAAGTATGGACGGACGGACAACAAAGTGATCCTATAAGGCAGAACCCTTTTTTTCCTTTCGAGTTACGGAACCCTAAAAAGTACTGTGCTTTTGGCTCTGGCAAATTTTCACTGCCTGTTAGGTACTAGAATCCAAAACGTGATTAAAATACTTGATTACGTTTGAATCCCCATTTTAGCAAGGAGCCGGCTCAATACCAGAGCGTCTGATGGCTGTGGAGATACCAGTGGTGTCTTACAGGAAGTGCAAGGCTAGCTACTACTCTGTGCTGACCAAGAACGAGTGGTGTGGGGGCAACTTCATGTTTGGGGGAAAGGGGACTTGTCAGGTAAATATTGTTGGTTAAGGTAAACAGTTCTATTCAATCAGAGGTCAACCGTTGAATCCAACTCGGCAGGGCAGCGTTCGGGAAGCTACGCGGTATCTTCTCATCCAACATACCACAGTGTCTGACAGACAGACAGATGACATATGGATCCGAAACGTGGTCGCTCACAATGAGCCTCATCAGAAGGTTTAAAGTCACCCAAAGAGCAATGGAAAGGGCTGTGCTTGGAGTTTCCTTGCGTGATCGAGTCAGAAATGAAGATATCCGCAAGAGAACCTTTTTTTTTTATGTTGGGAAAAAATCATGCATTGCTTTGTGCATGCGGTGGGGACAACTCCTTGAGGAGCGCGGGAACAGTGCGCGCCGTCGACGACTTGGGCTTGGTTCAGACAGTTACCACACGGCTGGACAGTGAGCTACCCATTGCTCACTGTCCGCAAGCCCGCGTCTACGGTGGCCGGAAATCGGGATCACAATCCCGGCGACGGTGGCGGCGGCGATAACGCTGTTGCCTGATACGTTCGGCTTCCTCCTTTGCGAGCATTACTACTTAGAACCAAGGTTGCCGACATAGCACGAAGAATCGCCAAACTTAAGTGGCAATGGACAGGGCACATTGCTCGCAGAACAGACGGCCGAGTGGCGACCGCGTAGCGGAAATCTTCCCTTTCACTAATTTTGAGAACTTCAATATTGACATTGAAACATCTTCACATTGGAATACAACAAAATTTTAATAATTTCGCCTGTCAAAACTGATCCTTTGTCTCATTCCACAGGGTGACTCCGGCGGTGCTGCTGTCCAAGATGGTATGGCTGTAGGTATAGTCTCCTTCGGTCGTGGTTGTGCACAGCCGTTATCACCGAGCGTGTTCGCTGATGTCGCCGCACCCACCATAAGGGACTTCATTACTGAGCACACTGGGTTGTGAGATAGCGAGAAAAGTCGATAGTTTTTAAGTTTATTTATGAAAAATTTTAAGAGAAGTATAGCTTATAAAGTGTAACTGACTTAAAACAAAACGATGTGAACTATAATTTACTAGACGATAATTTGTTATTTGAAGCCAAATCAAGGCCAATCTAAAACCCGCTTAAATGTTAAAATTAATTGTGCTGTACCTATGTATTAGTTTGATTTGGCTCTCTAACAAAAGTGGAGGGAAATTCAAAATTCGAACAATGGTATCTTTACTTTTAAATAACTAAAATTTTCAAATTAATTACAAATGGCCAGTACCCATTTTTCGCTAAACTTTCTAAGTGGCCTGGTACATGATGAGGTTTTTAGGATATAGGCTGTCTAATAAATCAACCGACTTGGGAATTTTGTATAATATTAAATCATTTATAAAATATTTATATTCGGTACTTTTTATAAGGTTCTTGTGTTAGTAAACAATGATCTCTATCTCCTAATCAACCTTGATTATTGAACCCGTGTTGACTACATCAGATTACATTGAATCATAATAATTACCCACGTTGTTTAACTTATTAGACAGACTCTAGCAAGGAAAATCGATAGTTTTTAAGTTTATTTATGAATAACTTTAAGAGCTGATAAAGTTTACACTTTAAAACAAATTATGTAAATGAAAACCTGACTAAAAGGTGGTGATAAATTAGTTTTTTTATTTGAAGCCAGATCAAGGCCAATCTAAAATCCTCTTAATTCATTAACGCCCAAGCGAACACCGGCGTTCGGTCTCTGTCTTGTCCAGTCTTGTCTTTCTATTGTGTCTCTAATTATATTATTCGACAAGTTTAATGTTAAAAATAATCCTGCTGTATCTATTTGTGATTAAATTATTATTTGAAGCATTCTATTCGACAAGTTATTTTTATGAGGTTGAAGGAAGAGTAGATACAATGAAAATAACACAATACTGACGCGGTAGGGCGTGGATACTACATATAATTTCATAAGTGAAGCAACTCATATGGAAAAATAGAGACCAAATCTTCAGTTTCAAGGAAACAAGTCACATGCAAAGAGTCCAATCGAATTGTCATCAAATCATTTTTAATCACACGTTAAACAGGAAGTTTTGGTTCCTCAAGGTTTTGTAACTGCTGGTCATCGTGACTTTAAATACGTGTAATTGCTAGATCATGTGAATACTTTGAAGAAGTCCCAGTGAGGCACCCATCACTCGTGCATGAGATTGCGGTTTTGATACCAGGCAAGTACCAATTTGGTACTAGCCTGGTTTCGAAATCGCGTCCTACCGTAAAAAAAGAAAAAATAAAGTACGTATGAATTGAAAATATCAGATGGTTACTCTTCATCTTTCTAGCCTTGTCCCGTTTTATTTAGGATATTTAGGGTAGGTGCAACACGTTTTTTTCTTCCATTCTGTCCTGTCACGCTATCACAAACTGCTTCTTTTAGATCACTTTTCACACAATCCATTCATGATTTCTTTGGCCTCCCTGTCCCTCACCATCCATCCACATGTAAATTCCTAACTCTTTTAGCAACATGCGTTTCATCCTTCCTCAAATGTTTATCTTCTCGCGCGCCGGTTGTACATCCGTCTGTTCAATTTGAATAACCTTGTAAAACGCTTAAGCGTACTGTACACACGGGTGTACGAAATTTGTTCGGCGGAAAATTTTGGTCTCTACATCTTCGTTTCTTTTAAGGTCTACCCAAAACGATTTTTCGGCATTTTTTGTAAAAAAACGTGCAATTACGTAATGATAATACTCGTATGATTTTCTAACCGTTATTTACTTGTCTAAGGGTGAGTTGCACCATTTAACTATAACGATAACAAAGACGTTAACAGTTGTCAAATCGTGGAATTGACCAATTGGCGGCCGTTTTACGGTTGGTTATGGTTTGGTTATCGTTATAGTTAAATGGTGCAACTCACCCGTTTATCTAGGACATTACTGACGCACACGCCTCGGAAGGCACGTAAAGCCGTTGGTTGCCCCCCTAGCCAAGTTGACCACGTAACTGAGCGTTGAGATGACGTCACAAAGGAATCGGAGGCGCGGCCAACTCGAGGCGTTCGACACAGGAGAATCGAAACGAAACGATTGTGACTTGGCTTGTGGGCAGTTGTCATTTGTAAGTCTTGTACAGTCGTTCCAGGTAGCCAGACGCCAGAAAGTCTGACCATCTGCTTATCCAAAGAGTATCGTGTTTCCTTATACCTGGGTTGTGGAGGTCAGATAGACAGTTGCTCCGTGTAAAACACAGGTATGGAATGGTAGCGCCAATTTCGCCTCATGACGCTTGGCACCACAGTGCTGTACCGCGCGCCATTTCCCGCAGATTCCATAGACGGCGCTGACCTTCTTCTTTTTCTTCTTCCTGCCTTTGTCCCATCTTATTTGGGATCGGCGCAACGCGTTTTTTCTTTCATTCTGGCCTGTTACCCGTCACACTATCACTAGCTCCCTTTTCTTTCATCTCACTCCTCACACAAAATTATCCATCTTTTCTTTGGCCTCTCACTCCATCTCCATCCATCTACGTATATACTCAGAACTCTTTTAGTAACATGCGTTTCATCCCTCCAATTCACATGATCATACCAAGACAAACGATTTTCTTTTAACTATGGGATCCATATGTTATCACTGGCAACACACACTGGTCATAGACTTTCGTCTTGAGACACTGTGGTATGTTGGATGAGAAGATACCGCGTAGCTTCCCGAAGCTTCTCGCTGCCCAGCCGAGTCGGCTTCGACGGTTGACCTCATTCTCGAAATTAGATCTACCCAACTGGACTGTCTGCCCGAGGTAGACGTAATCGTCCACAACTTTGAGTATAGAGTCTCCGATCTTGATAGGAGTGGGTGCTACATGGTTGTTTATCATGAGTAATGTAAGTGGATTATCCACATAATAACATTCCACAACTATCACACAACGCAGTCTAGTCTCAAGCTAAGCAGAGCTTGTGTTATAAGTCCTAGACACTGATAGACATAGTTATTCATCCATCCATCCATCAGCCTTTTAATGTTCCCACTGCTAGGACTCAGTCAGCCTCTCTAGGAGAGGGAATGGGCCGTAATCCACCACGTGGGCCCAATGCAGGTTGGTTAATGTCATATGTCTTCAAATTTTTTGTTCTAGGGCATGCCGGTTTCCTCACGATGGTATCCTTTACCGTTTTGAGAGCAGTGGTAATGAAATAAATTACAGAAAGAAATGCGCTTGGCTGATATAGTTATAATTACACTCAGACACAGAACAAATGATTGTGATCAACACATAAACATTTGTCATGGGTGGGAATCAAACCTACGACCTTCGGCATAGCAGACAGAGCCCCTAACCACTAGATCAACAGAACACTCAATAGCATTAGGGATCCCTGTTTCTAATGTCAATTGTTTTTGTTGGTAAATTGATTGATTGAGCACAAGCATAGATTAAAGTTAGTGATTGTTTAAGCCATCAATTTGTGACTTCTCTTTGTTTGCTAATTTGCAATTATTTAAATTGATGAATGTGTGTTCAGTCACCATTGTTTGCTTGGAGTAGATGAATCTCTGAATGGAGCCATTGTCAAACCAGAGTCAAAGTTGAATAGTCTCGTGTGCTTGTAATTACACCGGCAAACATAGGTCAGGGTCGAAGCCTACAACATGGGTTGTGTGAAATTGAAGTTAATTATCCTTCAAACGTAAAATTCGGTAGTCGCTTAGTTCGGTCTTCGTCAGAATTATACTTAAGTGCTCTTAATGATTTGATATTTTTCTTAGTATCCATTAGTTTATTATTTTGGCATTTATATGTATTTCATTATTATAAATAACTTGTTTCATATTTTTCCATTTGAAGTATCTCTTATTTTTTTATTGTGCAAACCTACCACAGTGTTGTCTTTTTTTTACCCAAAGGTTGACTGGTAAAGAATGCCTTGTTGCATTAATTCCGCCTATGTACGACTGCTGTACATGAAGTTTTTTTTTTACTAGCCGTTACTGTCCCACTGCTGGGCAAAGGTCTCCCCCAAGTCCTTACAAACTTTCTTCTCCTGCGCCGTCTCAAACCAGTCCTCGCGGTACGCGTCCAAATTATCCCGCGACTTCTTTCTAGGTCGGGTCATGTAAGCCGCTTGCATATTGACCGCTGGGCGAGCGTCGCCACACAGTGGGTCCCTACATGAAGTTTAAATAAATAAATAAACCCCAGGGCCCTGGAACGAAGGTAAAGAAGGATCAGGGCTGGGTCAGTCGATCTGGCTGGTCAGTAAAATTCTGACTCTCGTTCCCGTTCCACCTCAGAGTGGGAGATTTCTCACATAAAAAAAATTAAGTTTGAAATAAATGCAGATTTTTAGCAGTAATAACCAAGATTTTAACTACATATCATTCTTTTATACAGTTTCCTTATGCAAAATGTCGCTTTATCGAAGTAATTGCAGTGTATTATAGTGTTATGGACACGGTCCAGTGAACTTTGATACACACGTACATCTATCTAAAGTATCATTAGATAAGACCTTGAATGAAAAAGTAGCAGATCATCACATGTGACTTCCACGGGTTTCTTTTTTCTTTTTTTCGATGGGTAAAAATCATGCAAATGACATCCCCCGTTCTTGGGCGGAGCGGGAGATCAGACTCTTACTGACTAAAAAACCCACCCCGTTCCTTCTTGCTTTTCATATCGGGGCCGAGCCTCTCTTTCGAAAACAGAACCTAGCCCCAGCGGGGCCCCTACGGTTGCTGACAATTCCTTGAGATGCGCGGGAACAGTGCTCGCCGTCGACGTCTTGGGCTCGGTCCGGACGGTCGGATAGCGAGCTACCCATTAATCACCGTCCGCAATCCCGCACCTATGGTGTTAATAATATGAGGTATTAATGTTTTTAAGAGTTCCGTAGCTCAAAAGGAAAAAACGGAACCCTTATAGGATGACTTTGTTGTCTGTCTGTCCAGACCCTTTATCTGGGAACGCGTGGGAGGTATCAAGTTGAAATTAAAAATATATACTCAAGTCTGAAGTCCCTCGAAGCTGTGAAAAATCAAACTTTTAAGGTTATGAAAAAAAAGTTAAGGCCGCTTATGTACAGATTCACAGCCTTAACCAGTGCTTGACTGCGATCCCACCTGATGGTAAGCAGTGATACAAAAGCACATTAGTTTATTAAGAGCCTATTCACTCTAGCCTTGTAGCTTTCTAGCCTGTAAATAATCAGACAGGAAGCGATACCGTGTGTATATAATAATAAGAAATGTGAGTTATAAGAACATTGAGATGTGCTTTATGATCCAAAGATCATCATTATTTCAGTTGAAAGACTTTTACTGCTTGATCAGGTTTGTATTGGTCTTATATGGTGGCAAATCCTCTCTTTGAGGACTAGTTGGAGAGTCTCCGACTGATACAGGTCACCAGCTCCACGCGCGCCTTAAAAAGACGAGAAAGAGAAAGCAAAATTAGATCCACCCAGCAGGGGCGATGCCCGCTAGGGTCGCGGGGAATTTATGGAAAGGAACCCCGTAGGCTTAGAACTCGAAGGGCAACTTAAACTGAAGAATACAGGCTTGATTTTTATCAGTCCAATATGCAATCCCGCTCTACAATAGAGCGAAATAATTCGAGGAAAGATTTCTCGCCTCAAAAAAACCCTCACTTAGTCTATGGCCTTTTAATCGTGGCTCGAAAATTCGGACAGTATAATTTTTTGTATTTTTTTTTTTAATTATACACCACAATTTTTAAATTAGTTAGCTCATTTATGTCCCACTGCTGGGCGAAGACCTCACTCCCGCTTTATTATCCTTAATTTTTTAAGTAGTACAAAAAAATGGGGTCTATCTGTACCCGTTACTGATCTTATTAGTGTGGTCAAAAAAAAAAAAAAACGAATCCCCAAAATTGTCCACAAAAATTTATCGTAATTGGTAAATTCATAATTTAATCAATCAGTCATAACAATTGCTACTATAAAATACGCGCAGTGTTTTTCCTTTGTTTTTTCATTCATACTCAATAGTCTGTACTATATTTCCTTATATTAGATGACATTTTGGGATAAAAACAAACGCTAATAACTTTATTGTTTGCGAATATTATTTATTGAGATTTTACTCACCTATATAATAACAAGAACGTTTCTAATAAGCCCTTTAAGTATTTGTTCTAATTAAAAATTTGTGCTGTAGGTATATTTAGAAATATAATCAAGGGACGTACGTCCTAATGTCATACAAAAAGGTTAGTAACCTGTAAGACCATGAATGACGGTTTATGATGGACCTCGTAAAAATTCGTAAGTGTCTGAATAGTTCGCAAGGAGCACTTGACGTTTTTACGATTATAACTTGAAATATATAAAGCCTTCTGTCCACGGGCGCGTAGCTTCATAGACACGTATTCGTTATATATCAAAGCTTACATACAATACATTTAAAAAAAAAATAATGACTAAATAAAAAAATAAAAAAAATATTTGTATTGTCATAGTCGCTTCACTATCATCTATGTGATTATAAAGTTCGTTTGGTCATTTTTGGTAACTGTAGATGCTTAAGTTTTCGATGACAAAATGACTATATGCCTATAATATTTGAAAAGTTCCCTCGATTCCTCATGGATCTCGTCATCAGAAATGGATTATGAAAAAAGTGAAACCAATCTGGAAGCATACCCTTTAAGAACAAGAAAAAAAAGTTACAAATCGGTCCGAAAATGACGGAGTTCTGAGGTAGCAAACATAAAAAAAGAAACAACCGAATTTATAACCTCCTTTTTTGAAGTCGGTTAAAAACTATGAAACTGTCGACGAAGTTGCGACGACACCACGGCATGACGTTGACGCGCACACCAGGCGTATAATGACAGACACGCTTCTATGAAGTTACGCGTCCGTGGACAGTAAGCCCTTACTTAAATGCATCTGAAAACGTGTCCAAACTGCAAACTAAAATTGACATAGGTATATTATAAGTTCTACAGTAAAATTTTACAGGGGCCAGTTTTTTCTTCTATGAATTGACCTCTTTTGAATTTATGAGGCTTTCTCTCGTAGGCGACAATATTAGAACTAGTAATTTATTTTTATTAGAGCTATGTTCATCTCAAGATTAGTTATATGAATAAAGATAAATCTTTACCAATTTATAGGTTCTTATGATGAGCTGTAAACTTTATTGTAACCATAATCAACCTTATAAAGTTTGAAAATTGCACTAGTGACTGGAAATTTGAAGGTGAATCGTTTATCTTGCGCAAGTTACTAAAAGAGTTATGAGTATACATTTGGATGGATGAAAAGGGAGAGGGAGGCTAAAGAAAATATGGATGGATTGTGTGAGGAACGATGTGAAAGAAAAGGGAGTGAGTGATGTCATGACAGGTGACAGGATGGAATGGAGAAAAAAAACTTATCGCATCGACCCCAAATAACACAGGAAAAGAGCAGGCAGATGATAATGTTTTAAAAGTGCCCATGTAGGCCTATGTGAAATAAAATATTTTGACTTTGACTTGATGATAAATTAACCGTATAATGTTCGCCCACTGCTGGGGCTTAGGACTCCTGACCAGGAGTCAGATAGCGGTCAAGTGCGAACCTATCAACAATAAAAAAAAAAGATGGGATGGGACATAATCAACCACGCGGACATAGAGCGGCTTGGTATCTTCGATTTTTTTTTTCATAGAACATTTCCTCATCATGTTTCCCTTTACCGTTTTGGGAGCAGTGTTGATGAAAAAACTTACACAAAATAAAGTGCTTGCTAGGGTTTGAACTTACGACGTGCGACTTGTAAGTTGGCGTTTTATATACGCTGAACTTTATTGGACGATAACTTAATTTTCCCGATTTCAAAATGCGAATTACGTACAACCTTTTATTTATATTGTGGAAATACGACTTAAAATGTTAGTATTACCTACCTAATAATATTTTTTACATCTATGTTAGTATCCTTAAGCTATTTGACAAACCACAAAAAACTCCTTAAAACATTCCCGCAGTTATAGCAGGCTCAGCAGGTATGGGACTTACTGGGCCTGGTTCTTAGAGGCGCGTTTGAATTACAATACATCATCGATGCAGGCTGGGTCCTTACCGACGAACCGGACTGCGCCTACGGTGGCCAAAAATAGCTTTGCGACTCCGGCCACCTGGGGCGTCTCCTATCGCCGGGATGTCATCCAAAATCGAATAAAAAGTCGAAAACTACCTTAAGCGAATTTGATGGTGTAGAGGCTGTGATTTGACTGACTAATGAATAATCTTAATATGACAGTCCTTTTGCTTTTAATTAGATCACCCTTTAAGCTAATGCACCTATAAATGAAACAGAAGAAGAAAAAAAAGTAAAGAAGGATATTACCACATAAAATCCACGTAAGTAATCTCAATAAAACTGCAAAAATAAGTTAGAGTACTTAAAATAAAACTTTATTAAATTATTTACAACGAAGCACAATTAAATTATAATCATCACATTTCATATTAAATAACTACCGGCTTCTGGATTGACATTTTGAATTAATTGAACTTCCATAATTCTAAAGACAAGTTCTGACTTCAAATTGTCAATTCAGGAACCAAAAGTAAGTAATTTTCGTCACAAATCACAGTTCTTTGACGATCGCCATGATAGCGTACGTCACTCCAGAAACCATAGCCACTAAAGCAAAGATTCCTATGACCACGTTCTTCCATACAACGAAAGAACATGGAGTAATGTCTCTGTTCCACCTGAAGACGGTTTCCGTGACGGCTGGTAGAAGCAGGCCCATGACGGACAAGCAGATGGCTCCCACCAGCTCCATGAACAGTTCCAGTCTCGGGACGGCACTGGCAATGCCAACTGTAAAAGAAAATAATTTATTTTACAGATGTCTAGCAGAAGCTTATTTTAGAGATAATTATAAACTATAGACTAATCGGCTTGAATGGAGACTTCATGTGCAGAGGCATGTACAGGCCTATGAGAATGAAAAGAGGTCGGAATTAAACCAAAAACGCAACGAGCTCTTAGCTTGACAACCAACTGCAAAAATGTATCATACTGTTAATGGTGTTTTGACATGTCAGGTCTGTGCTCGGAGTTTTTCGGCCAAGGTTCGATACGCAAGTCACATGAGGACACATAACAGAGCAGCAGATCTGGGCTCACAACCACCATGAGGAGCCAAGGAATGCGGTCGCTGTGGCCGAAATCGGCTAGATGGTATCATCATCATCATCATTATAGACTAATCCATATCACTACATAGTATAAAACAAAGTCGCTTTCTCTGTCCCTATGTCCCTTTGTATGCTTAAATCTTTGAAACTACGCAACGGATTTTGATGCGGTTTTTTTTAATAGATAGAGTGATTCAAGAGTAAGGTTTATATGTATAATAACATCCATTAAATAGTGGAGAAGTACTGTTATTTTTGAGGTTTCTAATGTGATGTCGTAAATAATTACATTTTTTCCGCTTACATTGCAAACGCAGGCTGAACCCTACGAGTTTTATCAAAATAATGTACTAAGTATTGTACACATTGAAAAGGTCTACAGAAAAGTCCGTGATGGTATATGTCTATCTCTTATGGATAACCCACAATAACTTTTTTTTGTCATTTACTTTTTTACGACAAATAATGGCTAATTTTCGAAGCGATTTTAACCAATACAGCATTAATCCTTAACCAATTAAATACCTTGAATACATTGTTCATTTAATATAGATCTATATGGCCCTTTACACCGTATGATTTAAGTGAATATTTTCGAAGATATTACAGATTTAAAAATTGCGGGACGTAGCGTTTGCGGCGGTACCGGCCGGCCACCCGGTGCGGCAAGAGCATTGCACCCGTGCGAAGCCGGGGCGGGTCGCTAGTTACTAATAAAAAGTATTGGTTATCTTATGAAAATACGATAATATTTGCAGTTAAAAGCTTTGATTGCGTCTTCACCACTCTTGGTTTTTTTTTCCGATGGGAAAAATCATCCTATGATGACTAAAAAACCCATCCCGTTCCTTTAAGCCTTCATCCCCGGTATGAAGCGAGCGCCCTTTCGGATAACCATGGCCCCAGTAGGCTTCGACCCAGCTGGGCCCCTGCTGTTGCTGACAACTCCTTGAGGAGCGCGGGAACAGCGCGCGCCGTCGACGACTTGTGCTTGGTCCGGACAGTTACCGGACGCCCGGACAGTGAGCTACCCATTGCTTACTGACCGCAAGCCAGCGACCACTCTTGGTTGACCGGTACAAAATGCCTAAGGTATTAAATCCGCCTGTATGGAAATTGAAAGTTTTCTGAGCCAATACAGTATTCTTATAGGCAAGTGGTCTATTTTTCTTATATTTCAACAAACTAGTCGTAGTTTGCAAGTCAAAGCGCACAATAAACACGAAACCCATTATCTAAGTAATTAATTCAACTCATAAATCAACTTCCCTTGCAAAGCCTGATATTAGTCTTAGAGCAACGTTTCAACATCAGGCGCTTAAGGGCCAAGCGCCCGAGCAGTGCCATAAAACAGAGACTTTCTGAAGTCTACTCCTTGGTAACGGCCTGGTTAATAAGTTTGAAAAAAAAAACATATCTTTATACAAAAATAAAATATCGTACATAAATATAGCTTATGTCATTCAGGAATAAAGGAGCGTTGTATTGGTGAAAAATTTTTAGCAATCGGACCAGTACTTCCAGAGATTACGTACAAACAAAAAAAAAACAAACTTTACCTCTTTATTATATTAGTGTAGATTCATGAAGAATATTAACTATCAAGTATTGATTTTTTCGTGAGATACTTAATACTTTTGTCTAAAATAGCAAATTCGCAACTTTTCACTACTACTTCGAAACGGCTTGAATCTTTAGAAACATTTTTACACATAAAAATTGGTGATTAAACATTCTACAAAGTGAACATAGCAATATGCAACTCAATCAATATTTCACTAAGAAAATTGAGTTAAAGGTGCTCTGTTCGGGCGCAGTTGTCCTCAATTAAATGCACGGAGACTAGGCGGCTAGATGTTCAAGGGACTATAACCCTTAATGCAGAAGTTACGCTGTCGTAAGTTCCAATGTTACGACAGAATGCAGGCGACCTCGCGTCGGGACGTCTTTCTAAGTAAAATATTGTGCGAAAACTACACAACTTTGTGAATATTGCGTCTAAGTACTTTAAAGACAACGCTAGCTTATGTCATGCTCATATATGTATGTGTGGGTTTTAACTTGAGTGGTTGTCAATTTGCAAGCAAATGTAATCGTATAATTTACACTTTCTACGACTACATTTGCTTGGAATGCTAGTTAATATTCGGCGTGTTCACAGAAATGTAGTTTCAATGTTTTGGCTCTCAAAATAAAACGTATCAGGATTAAGTTCCAACCACACATTACTTTGCAAATTTATAGTAGGCGTTAGTACATTATTTTCACATTAATTCTAAAGACAAGTTCTGATTGCAAATTATTAATTCAGGAATCAAAAGTAAGTCATTTTTGTCAAATCACAGTTCTTTGACAACCGCTATGATAGCGTACGTCACTCTAGCGTACGACCACATTCTTCCATACAACGAAAGAACACCCACACATTGCTTTGCTAATTTACAGTAGGCGTCAGTCCATTATTTTCACTGTAAATTATTACGACTGGTGCTATTTTTATCATGTGCTATTTTTGTTAACCTTTATGTATATTTACTTTGATACATTTGCCTTCAAAAGTGAATATTATAATTTATATTTTTGGCACTCCGACCATCCCGCATGCTAACGAGGTACGGTTCTTAGAGGTTACTGGGTTTTGTACAATTGAGGTTAGGTACTTGGATTTATAAACCTCTTCATATTTATGCTTATTTATAGAAGACGCCAGATAACCTGACATAAAGTACATTGACCTTTTCCTAATACGTGCGTACGTGCGTTCATTACTAGATCATGTAAAGGATCACGACAAATGTCGATTCAAGATAGCTTTATGTGTTTATTTTCGTTTTTGAAATTAAGAATGTCAACTTATGTACTCGTAGTTGGGTCAAAGACCATTATTCTGGCGTCTACCTTAGTGTTTGATTAATTTGTTAGCAGACTACCTTTTTTATGGTAGGAAAAATCATCCAATGACAACCCCGGCTATTGGGCGGACCGGGAGATAGTGTCAGACTTTTACTGACTAAAAGCCCATCCCGTTTCTTCTAGCCTTCATACTGGGGCCCGAGTTCCCTTTCGGATAACCCTGGCCCTAGTAGGCTTTGACCCAGCTGGGCCTCTGCTGTTGCTACATCTCCTTAAGGCGCGCGGAAACAGTGCGCGCCGTCGACGACTTAGGCTTGGTCTGGACTGTTACCGGATGGCTGGACAGCGAGCTATCCATTGCTCACTGTCCGCAAGCCTGCGCCTACGGTGGCCGAAAATCGGGATCCGAATCCCGGTGCCGGCGATTGTACCCATAAATTTAAGTTTATGTATTAGATAATGTTACATTTTGGTGCACAAAAAAGTTTATTCTATTCGTTTATTTATCACATTTGTCTTATTGATGACATAAGCTTTTCCCTGTGTTTGTCGAGTTGTGGTCGTTAATATGACGGGTGAGTATAAGGTCCTTGGTTCAATTCCCATTTTAGGCAGAGTGTTATTGTCATGGAAGATAGAAATTTATCAGTAGCCGTAAATTTGAATTTATGCCCGATTAATTAAAAGGGTCGATATCATAAAGATGAAGAGGTATTAGAGGTATGCGGAACAGAGTGTAAAATCCCGCATACATCCGTTGAAAAAGGAGGATCATCCGACCAGACAGGTGTTATGTCTGGAGAGCAATTGTCCGATAGATGATTTCGGGCGGTCGTATATGTTCAAATTTCGTGGAGAACTACAAGATTAGTTCTTCTGTGACGCCATAGATGTCGCTACAAGTTTGTTTTTTTGAACGTGCTAATCTCAGGAACTACAGAATTATAAACTTTTTTTTAATGTTGGATAGCCCACTCATTGAAAATGGCTATAGGTTGCATATAATTCACGTTATGACCAATAAAAGCGGGGCAGTAGCAAAACTAGTTCCAAAATATGGGAGTAGATTTTTTGCACATCCTTTTTTTTGAAAATTATCAAATTACTTCTCCCATTCTAGGTGGGGCGAGAGGGAGTCACACTCTTGCTGACTTAAACCCACCTGTGATCCTTCAGTTACCCTTTATGGTACCTGTTTCATGAAGGGCCCTGACCACAGTGACTTTTTCGAGTAATATGCCCTGATAGGCATCTGTCAAATGGAGACGCATCGCGAGGGCCTCACTCGCCAAATGAAAATGCAATATTATCAACCACGACCACTCTGTCAAGAGCGAACGACTAAGGATGAGGGAGGCATCTGTCTCACCCTACTGGGACTGCGGGCTTGCGGACGGCAAGCAATGGGTAGCTCGCTGTCCGACCTTAACAGAGCCCAAGTCGTCGGTGGCGCGTACTGCTCCCGCGCGTCTCAAGGAGTTGTCAGCAACCGTAGGCGCCCAGTAGGGCGATAGTCAGTAAAAGTCTGACACTATCTCCCGCTCCGCCAAGGGAGGGGGATGTCATCTAAATGATTTTTACCCAACGAAAAAATAAATTCTACTGGGAGTACAGGAGTACCTTATGTTATGTAGGCTCTTCTTCGAGCCTCAAAGAGTAAAGATACGTTAGTGACAAATAAGTACGTTCTCCGTAACTTGGTCATTTAGCCTCATTTTCAACTTCTTTTGCCTGTTTATCAACTATTTATAGTAGAACTCTTACCTAACAACAAGGTTCCAACGAACCTAACTCCGGCGAGGGCCCATGGATGTCCCCTGGCTGGTATCCTGTCCTGCAGCCGCCTCCACACCACGTCAACTGGCACGTAGTACACCAGGGTGAAGGAGAGCAGCATCACACACGCTACCAGGAGCTTTGCAGTTTGGGCCAGACTGAAAAAACGTAAAATTGGTTATTTTCAAATATATGGAATTGTTAGGTATTTTATTTGACGGACTAGCGCCAGCTTTGTAAGACTGTTGTCTTACTTAAGAGGAAAGTTCTTGAGAAACACCAAAAAGGCACTTAGTACTTTTAAAAATTTCTAAAAATACATCGCAATGAATTTACACACAAAAAAAGTAATAATGAACAATCTAAATAGATGTCTCAACAGTTTCACTGCAAGATATTTGCAAACCTATCCTTAATTTTGAGAAAAAAAAATTTAGTAAATCCTGTAAATAGTCATTGTAATAGCTGTTTTTGAGAGATGATTATGAACAATTTTTTTTCGGATAGGTTTTCAAATATCTCGCGATAAAACTGTTGGTAAAACTATTTGGGTTCTTCAATTTTTTTTCGTGTAATTCAGTGCGGTGTATTTTTAGAAATTTTGAAAACTGTAAGGGGTGTTTCAGAACTCTCCTCTTATGACTGCTGAGCTGGTCAGTGTTCGATACTCAGACAGGGTTTGATATAATAGTGTTCCTTTATGGAATTCGCAGTGCTGAGTCTAGACTTTATCTAGGTTCATGGCAACATATCATAAGCCCGTCTTTTATTTCTAAACTAGCTTTTGCCCGCGCGGCTTCGCTCCCGCTCTTCCCTACTTCTGCCTTATAGTAAGCCCTACTCTACTCTACTATACCCTACTCTACCCTACTCTACCCTACTCTACCCTACCCTACTCTACTCTACCCTACTCTACCCTACTCTACCCTACTCTACCCTACTCTACTCTACTCTACCCTACTCTACCCTACTCTACCCAACTCTACCCTACTCTACCCTACTCTACCCTACTCTACCCTACTCTACTCTACCCTACTCTACCCTACTCTACCCTACTCTACCCAACTCTACCCTACTCTACTCTACTCTACCCTACTCTACCCTACTCTACCCTACTCTACCCTACCCTACCCTACCCTACCCTACTCTACCCTACTCTACTCTCCTCTCCCTTACTCTACCCTACACTACCCTAATTTTTTTTTCCATAAAAACCTTCTCCTCAAAACAACGAACACAACAAAAAAAAAATTAGCGAAATCGGTCTAGGCGTTGTTGAGTTATGCGCTTACCAACACATTTTGCGATTCATTTTTATATTATAGAAGAAGATTTAAAGTTGTTCGCAATAATATAGTTTACAAAGGTATAACTCGTTGGTATAACATATGGTATAAATCTAACATACAACTATAAATATAACATATGGTATAAATCTGTAGACCATAATTAACAGTAATTTTTTTCAAGAATGCGGAGCAAGGTATCAAGTTCCCCTTACGACCAGACAAAACTAGTGTCTGATCCAGGCAACTGCCCGATGTTGATATGGGGGCTGTTGTTTAAGTCTTAATCGCGCAGAGAATTATTTCTGCCATGCAGGTTCTCAAATTTTAGTTCCTACGTGGCGTCATGAATATCGTTACAACCACAATACTTACACTTCTTCCTGGGGCAAGTTAAGAGTCAAGCTTCCTCTAACTTCATCACCGTACTTAAGGTAGCCAATGAATCCGACGAAACCATACATGACGGCTATAGCAGACATGGCTGCGTTCAGCACTCCTGGACAGCCGAGGAAGTCTTGTGGCTTCTTCATCTCGTTCTCTATGGGCATCACCACGCCGATGCCTTCCATCGCGAAGAGACTTGTGCTGGAATAGATGGAGAGGTAAGTCAGTGATTATGAGAAGGTAGACCTTGGTGAAGATTCCATGGATCAAATCTTCTGATTTTTTTTCTGGTAACAAGGATGGGAATGATTATTTAAATACGAAATAAAGGCAAGTAAGACACTAATTTATACTAGGTACTAGCTGACCCGGCCACGCGTTGCTGTGGCTAAAGTTTTTGAGCAGCGCCATCTATCGATTACTTACTCAATGCAGTCGAAAGGTATCGACATCTGTTTGAATCATTTGGAGTTAACAGATAATTGTGACTGTCAAATAATAACAGACAAATAATTAGCAATAAATTAAAATTGTGACTATAATTTGAGATTTAAACTATCCTATCTCTCAAGTTGGATCGAACTGCACATGGTGTGCGAATTTTATTATAATCGGTTAAGTGGTTTAGGAGTCCATTGAGGACAAACATTGTGACACGAGATTTATATATATATAGATATATTGAACGCAATAATCTAGTCTGATTTTTTTTCATATTAAAACTCTTTGAGTTTAATAAGGGGTTTAATAAAAAGTCACCATTTTAAACTTAGGTATGTAAATGAAGTGTAAAAGTGTGGCAATTAATCACTTTCTGAGCAAGTGTATCGAAAAGATAGTTTAGTTAGGCAACTCAAAAAATTTTTATTTTTATTACTATTGATAGGCTCGCGTTTGACCACTATATCACCTGATGGTAAGTGATGATGTGCCGACGATGGAGCACGCTTGCCTAGAAGTAACCTATTCACTCTTGACTTAAAGACCCCTAGGTTGTAGCCATCAGGAAACACAGACTCCGGCAGGGAATTCCACTCCTTAGCTGTACGCATAATGAATGAGTTTCCAAAACGCTTTCTACGATGATATCTCAAAAGATACCAAAGGCTAGTTCAGTTCAGTTGCAACATCAGCATCAGGCTGTAGAACTCCAATAATGAACGATCATTAGGAATGGTTTAGATTCTGATTAAACCGGGCTTATAGCTTTTGAATTGAAATCATGTTCAACGAGATATGTTACGAGTAATTTAGTGGCGATTGCAATTTACGCCAACAGCATAATTGGGATAGAATTTCTGGTACGATTTGAGTTTATTGCATTTGAGGTTTGATTTAATCTAAATTATTGTCATTGTGATTACAGTCGTATGGCCTGTTTGTTAAGTTTCATTGCAGATTAAAGTAGTTTAAGATTTATAGTTTTTAATTAATTAAAAACTATACCAAACCCAACCACCTTAAATTCGTTAGTTTTTCTTTTTTTGTTGTTAACGTCTCATTTATTGACAGTTGTAATTATTATATTTTTTCTAGCTTTTTTTTTATATAGCCTCCTTTTATAATTTAAATGGAAGAATACTGTAGACTCCACGAATTCTTAGATTACTTCATATTTTGACTGAGTATATATTGTGCTTTTGAGTACAATATAGACCGGTTTACATTGTTCTTAAATAATAGATACCTATTAATACTGTAATATGGAAATATTGTAAGTATAACCATTTTTTTAAATGCCGGTTCTTTCCCATAGGAAACGACCAATTTGGAACCGTGCACTAGCTTCTGACGTTTTATAAGTGCCCATGTAGGCATGACATGTGAAATAAAAATCTGTTGAATTTTGATTTTTTTTTTGCAGTGTTCATCGAATATATATCAAGACCAAAACTTCGCCAATAAACGCAATATGTCACTTTTATGCAAAATTGATTGGTCGTACTTTTGTGGTATTCATTTTTACAAGCTGTCAACTGTGAATAAAAAAGTTTTTTGTGATAAATGTCCCTTTTGTTTTTGGCCGATATTTCAGTTTTTTATTTCAATTTACAGCTGATCTGACAAACGTTATTCTTCCATATATAAATTACTAGCTTTAACTTGCGGCTTCACCCGCGTACATAAATATAGCCACTCAGAAATAAAGCAGCTTACTATCGGTGAAAAAATTTTAGCAATGGGACTAGTATTTCCATATTACCCCCTACAAACAAAACAAAAAAAAACAAATTTTAGCTCTTTATAATATTAGTGTAGATTTGTGTACTTTAATACAAGAAAAAGATCAAGTCATTTTGGAGGAGTTCAATAGAAAACAATGTGACATGAGATTTTTAAATACCAGACTAGCGGTCCCGGCCAACGGACGTTGTCTTGTTCAAAAACTTATTATATTATTATTATAATAATAGTTTCCTCAGTCAGCAATTATTGTTGCCGATCAAAAACATTCAGATGGAGTGTTCCAAAACCTTTTTTCTTCTTTGTACAAAGTTCTAATAAAATGAGACGCTTAGGCTGTCTGTCTACCGGAGCGGAGCGAGGCAGCGGGGCGGAGCAAAGGAGTAACGCGAAGCCAGGCTGCGAAGGGGAGTGAGAAAGTACTGCGGAGCGGAGTAGCAGAATGTTTTAGTTGTAGTTTTGTTATAGCGCCCGCACTCGTTTCTCCTCTTCGCTTCCTCTCTCTGCTTCCTCGCTCCGCTTCCGCGCTCTGTTGCCTCGCTCCGCTTCCCGGCTTTGTATAAATTTTTAAACTAGTTCGTAATCCCTGTCCACGGTAGAGAAGCGGTGATTTTGTGCAATCCTATTGGTTAATATTTCACCATTTCTCCGCTCCGCAGCTTCGCTTCATTCCGGTGGCAGCCTTATTCTGCCGGGATTTCGAAAGCTATCTTTGTCACCTTCGCTACGGGAACTACTGAAGGTATTGTTTCAGGTACGTTCTTAATTTAATTTTGTATAGTATTGAACAAGCGTCTAGACTTTGAATCCTGTACACACGGGTCTAGACCGGTAAGCTTCTTGCATTATGTTGGATCCGAACGAACGTATTGTAGATACTACTAGGTACATGCGCGAATTTATTTTCAATGTTGCTTTTCTACCTGTAGGTACGTATTAAACATATCTAGATACACCGTTAAATTTTAGTTGTTTTAATCCTGTGGACTGTCGATCCGGTACATGAAACACTATTGCTTTGTAAAGATAAAATTAAAAAATAAAGTACCTTTTTTTCGAAATTCGTATTAATTTACGCATGTACGAAATTAATTTCTTTAAGAAAATGTCAGCAGAGCGAGTCCAATGACATGTAGTTTGTACGCAACGCCGACAACTACCTACGGGTCATTGGACTCGCTCAGCTGACGTTTTATTAAAAAAAAAAATTCGTACATGCGTGAATTAATACGAGTTATGAAAAAGGGTACTTTATTTTTTAATTTTATCTTTACAAATCGATGATAGTGTTTCATGTACCGTATCGACCCTCCACGGGATTAAAACGATCAAAATTTAGAGGTGTATATCTTACTAGTAATTCATCTAAACTAATATTATAAAGCTGAAGAGTTTCTTTGGTTAAACGATTAAATCTCTGGTTTAAATAAAAAAAATGCATTTTAGATAGCTCATTAATCGGTGAAGGCTACAGGCTGTGTATGTCATCACGGTACGAACAGTAGGAGAGCAGCAGTCACGAAATAAATAGGTGGAACCACGGGGGATAGCGAGTGTTTCTATATAAGTTATGTTAACCCTTGCAATTTATATGAAACTTAGCTTTTGCCCACAGCTTTGCTCGCGTAACTAAAATATAGAGTATGTCACTAAGGCATAAACCAGCTTTTTATCAGTGAAAAAATTTCAGCAATCGAACCAGCACTTCCAGAGATTACCTTCTACAAACAAAGAAACATAAAAATAAACTTTATCTCTTTATAATATTAGTGTAGATGCAGAAGACACATTTCAATAACTAAGGGTGTAACTAATGTGCTGATGGGCTGGTTTCGAAAATATTTTTATAGAACTGTCGACTCAAAATCACTTTATTAACTTTATTTCTTGCACTTTCTTTTCCATAGAGATCTACGCTTTGGAACGTGCAATTTAGCTTCACTTTTTCTTGGACTGACCGACATTTGACTATTCAAAATTGCCTGAGAATGGTCTATTTGAAATAAATGATTTGATTTTTTTTTATATAAACTATCTTATGTTATAAATAAGATATTATTATTATATCTTAACTATCTGTATTATTTATAACTTTATCGTCACAGTACAGCCACTGAGTCTTAAAGTCATTTTGAGTTCTTTCAAGTAGAAGAGGTAGGTAGTGAGAAACAATAGTATTGTATACTTGAATCCCAGTTTAAAGGTCTCGTAGAAGCAATTTATACAAAACCTATCTGTTTTATTAATGTTGTCTTATTATGTAGATACAATGAACTACCCGTCTAAGTTAAGTCCAAAGCAGTCTAACAAATAAGCACTAAGTTACCAAGTTTTTGTCTAGAACTGACTCGTGTACTGTCGACAACAAAAGTTTAGCGTGTTCAAACTTACAAGACATCGCTGCACTTAAGTTTGCCCGTAAATAACTGGTCAAAGTTATTGCTCTAACAGGTATGCCCACAGAGCTTCGAGACACCTCGTCGGTCAATGCGACGTACCTAGTTATTTATTATTATTTATTTAACAATTTAAGTATGTACACAATAATTAAAGAACATAACTTTATTATCAAGAAGAAGAGCTTTATTACTCGTATCTTCTAATATATAAAAATCTCGTGTCACAGTGTTTGTTATCGAACTCCTCCGAAACGGCTTGACCGATTTTATTTTGTATATATTAGGTAGGACTGCGAATATTTACGTCGTAAACTGTTTTTTATCCTACAACTACCATCTTCCAATTTTTCCTTTCAATCTGGATAGATTGGCTGGATTGATATCTCGTGGCTAAGTTCGGGAGGTACTTGCACAGAAGTTATGTGGAAGTGACGTCCAGGTGTCGCCATTGTGTGGACTGCTCGGAGGACACCGTGGCACAGATTACTGAATAGTTACTACGTAAACCGTGGAGCATATGGTTAAGGTGTGCCCCGCCTGGGTAGAGTATCGTCGTGTCCTTCTGGGAGTGATCGGCGGCGGCGATTTCTCGCGCCGAGCCTTGGTACAGGCCATAGTCCGGAACCAGTAGGAGTGGCAGGCAGTCGCCGCCTTCTGCGAAGCAGTAATACTAGCAAAGGACCGACTGCATCAGGCAACGGTGCTCACGCCCCAGCCACCGTAGACGTGGGCTTGCGGATGGCGAGCAATGGGTAGTTCGTTGTCCGACCGTCAGGTAACAGTCCGCATCGAGCTCAAGTCGTCGACGGCGCGCACTGTTCCTGCACGTCTCAAGGATTTGTCACTAACCGAATGGGTCCAGCTGGATCGAAGCCTACTGGGGCCAGGGGTCTGTTTCCAAAAGGAAGGCTTGGTCTATGAAAGGCAAGAAGGAACGGGGTGGATTTTTTAGTCAGTAAGAGTTTGACACTATCTCCCACTCCGCCCAAGGGCGGGGGATGTCATTTGGATGATTTTTACCCACTAAAAAAAAAGTCTCGTGGCTGTCATTGTTACAGCCAGTACTTGTGTTCAGCGAACTTTCTCGATTTCGAAAATTATAAGTCATGAAGTTAGTAGTCGATGCCGGTTGCAGTGATTCCGTGGTCTGTGGTCTCACGAACATTGAAAATTGCAATAGTAGAAAAGTTAGAGGAATGATGTTCAGCGTTCAATTTTGTTTAGTTTTGATTATCAAATGTAAAAGCGCAATTGAGAAAGTACAAGTATACAAGGCGAAGTTTTGAATTTTTGATTACCTCCAAAAATTCAACTCGAGAATCACCAACAATAATTGCCTCCTGAAATTTTTTGCGGATTCAAAACTACATCTTGTCTAGTAGTGTAGGTACTTAGTCTAGTAGTGTAGGTACTATATGATATTGTTACTAGGGATTTAGGGATTCTTAATCACCAGATCATTCTGTACATTTTTTTTTGAGGAGAGAAGTCATCTAATAACTATCCTCTCACTAGGTTGAACCATAGGGTGTGTCAAGCTTTTACTGACTAAAATCACCTGCGTTTCTTACCTTTGCGTGCTAGGAATAGAGGACAATGTTAATCCTCGCAGCCTTATGGCTTATGACCGTAACCCATTACGGTTATCTATGAACTGATTGCAAATTTTACAGTTCTTTTTTTAAATAGGCAGGGCCGAAGTCTACTGGGGCCATAGGTTCGCTTCTGAAAGGAAAACCCGGCCCTGGAATAAAAGGTAACGAAGGAACTAGCTGGGTTTTAGTCAGTAAAAGTCTGACACGCCCTCACGCTCCGCCTAAGGAGGTGTAATATCTAATTACATTTTCTCACCTAAAAAAAGTCAATTCATAGATATATTTTTTCAGCGATTAGATTTTGTTTTCAACTGTACCACTATTAGCTTTAGTACAAATGACAACATAAATAAATTGCCAAAAAGAGGGTAGCTATGAAGGGATTTGCTAGTGCGAATTGCTTTTCTGCAACTCTGTTTCCATTTCATTATCTGGCTAAGTGCGAGTCGGACTCATGCACGGAGGGTCCCGTACTACAATATTAAAATTAAGCAAGAAACATCGAAAAAATAATGTCCTTTGTACAAAGACCACCTTTAATTTCTAACTTTATTATTTATGGTTTTAGCGGGTTATTGAGAGCAGTGGTGGAGTGGTAACGGCCTCGACTTATGGAATGTAGGTCGTGGGTTTTGACCCAGCCAGGAGCATTACTTTGTGTAATTAATTTCGTCCCCACTGCTCACTAAACGGTGAAGGAAAACATCGTTTATGGAAACCAGCATGTCCTAGAATCAAAAATTTAAAGAATTGCGACATTCACTAACCTGCACTGAACTCGAATAGTGAATTCCGGTCCATTCTCTAGAGAAGAGGCCTGAGTCCCAGCAGTGGGAACATTAAAAGGTTGGTTATGGATTATGCTTGTAGCGGCAATAGAAATACATATTCTATGAAAATATAACTCTCTATCTTTTACGGTTTATGAGTACCAGTTTGCTGATAAACCGACAGACGGAAGGATAAACGGAAAGTGGTGACTTAGTAAGAGGGCCCCATTGGCATTCTTCGCGTACGGAATCCTAAAAAGGACATCGCGTTTCTCATTTGTTTACAATCCCTACAAAACATTGTATTTTCATTGTTGAAGTAACTTTTAGCATTGGAATTTACATCGGATCAAGTACCGGTCTTTGCCCCTTACGTTCTACGGCTCGCACTTAGACTACTAACTTGCCTGATGGTAAGCGATGATGTGGTGTACGAGGGAGTACGCTTGCTTAAAAGTAACTTATTCATTCTTGACTTAAAGATAGCCAAGTAGTAGCCATCAAAGGGATTTCACCAGGAAATTTCAGTCCTTAGCTGTATTATTATTTTACTTGATGGTAAGCAATGATTTGGTCGACGGGGGAGTACGCCTGCCTAGAAGTAATCTATTCATTCTTGACTTAAAGACAGCCAGGTTGTAGCTATAAATAAATAGAATCCACCAAGGAATTTCAGTCGGCTGTATTACTATCTCACACGATGGCAAGCAATGATGTTGTCGATGAGGAAGTACGCTCACCTGGAGGTAACCTATTCATTCGTGACATAAAGACACTCAGGTTGTAGCTATTGGTAAACATGGACTCCGGTAGTAATTTCACTTCATAGCTGTACGTACAAAGTATGTGTTCCCATAACGTTTTGGGAATATGCGTGGCTGGGGATGCCTAAAGAAACTAGCGCTGTATTCCTATGCACTGTGTTATGTGTGCTGCAGAACTCAGTCATCAATCACCGTTCAACATAACAAAAGTATACAGGCATACTCGTAATATTGATGTACGGGAGCTTCCATTTTTATTGTATGTTGATTGTAGCAAACAACAATGTTGGATTGAATGTTGAATTTTGTGTTTGTTGTGTTATGTAAATGCATGTTTTCTCTATACATATATCTATGGAGTACATAGATATTTTCAGTTTTATTTTAAATACACCGCTAAATTTGAATCGTTTTAATCCCGTGTCGGCGTTGCGTACAAACTACCTACAGATCATTGGACTCGCTCAGTTGACGTTTTCTTAAAGACATTAATTTCGTACATGCGTAAATTAATACGAGTTTTGAAAAAAAGGTCCTTTATTTTTTAATTTTACCTTTACAAATCGATAGTTTTTCATGTACCGGATCGACCCTCCACGGGATTAAAACGATTAAAATTTAACGGCGTATAGTTGTACATATATAAATATGTAGATTGACATTGTCTGATCAGTAGCCTGGGTCTTTGTCCTTAGCATTTCGCTTGTCTACTAGCATGTCTCCTTAATCTGCATATTATACTAACTTTTTATTTTTAAAATCCTTATAAAAGAGATCTACGTGAAAAGGATGAATATTTATGATGGATAAGCAACGCAGATGTTAGTAATGTTAAGTCATCTGTTCGTGAAGAACCGCCGAAGAATTCTGTGGCAAAAAAAAAATGACAGTCTAGACAAGAAGAAAGTAATTGAGATTGTGCATTCCATTTTTAGTTGACGCTCAAATAATATTCTTTATTTACCGTTTGACCTTCCGATAATAATTCCGAGTGCACAACACCGCGATAGTCAAAGAAAACCGTCAACATGACTTTGACTTTTGATCGACTTTGGCGTGGTTTTTTCGGTTTTGGTTTAGTTGGAAGGCGCCACTCCGAAGCTTGTTGACTCGTTTGCATGTCTAAACTCGTAAACCCACGTCTCGTCACCAATAACAATGCGTTTCATGAATGTTGGGTCGGAATTGACCCGTTAGAACGGCGTTAGGCTAGAGCCTGTCCTCAGCGACTCTCATGCGATTGAGTTTTTGGAGAAAATTCAGGTCTTTTGGGACTAGCCGAGCGGCAACATGTTTCATACCCAAATGATTAGTTAAAATGGTACGGATCGACTCGTGAGATACAGTAAGTTCGGCGGCTATCTCTCTCAAACTTGAATGAGGATTTTCAGTCACTATTTCCTTCACTTTTGCGATGTTAACTTCAGTTGCAGAGGTTGATGGCCTACCAGAGCGAGGCAAATCTTCCATCATATCTCGACCGCTTTCGAATGCTTTGTATCACTCATAAGCACGTGTTTTTGATAAAGTCGATTCACCATAAGCCTTCTGTAACATTTTCAGTGACTCCGAACACGAAATTCCATTGGCGATGCAAAATTTAAGACAAACTTTTTGTTCGATGTTTTTGTCCATTATGAAATTCGCAATACACATTAGATATGATATTACTAAAAACAGCATTGTATTTAATATAAATAAAAGATGCAACTCAAACTCCGCGCTAAAATGGAAAATAGTTGTTCCAATCTAGCAACAACAAAAAAATCTAAATTTTGAATTTGGGACCATAAACAAGTCATCCATTTCCGAAACTTTTTTGACTGAATGTACAGTACAATTCACGAATGATGGCGGGCGTGAAGTTTGCGCAGAAGGCTGCGCAGTAACGTGTTTTAGAAACCAAATGGCAAGTTGCGTGTGCGAGAAGAGTGTAGTAGGTATGCGCGAACATTTGCAAAGGCTAACTTCACGTCCGCCATCATTCGTGAATTGTACTATATGAACAGAGACTTTTTTGGCGTCTAACTAACTGTAACAACTGTATAAGATCTTGACTTTGCGCGACAAGTGGTGTCAGTAATGTCCTTGATAGACTTAGAAAAGTACGTATGAAAAAATCGCATTGATTCGAAGGTTCGAACCTCGCGCATGAGAGGCGGGTGCCTTATGACCATCGCGCCATCGCGACATTGGTACAGCTAATGTAACTAGCTAACTTAACTAGGGCATTTTTCCTCAATCTATACCTGTATATAGATTGAGGAAAAATTGCCTAGCTAAGTGCAAATCGGACTCAAATAAGAAAGGTTCTATACCACAAGGCGAAAAAATTACGTCTCTTGCATAGAATTTCAATAGTTCGTTGACAGACAGACAAATGATCGAACGCACCCTTCGGGTATAGAAAGGTCCAAAACACTTTTTTTTTAATATAGGACTAGTAACCCGTCCCGGCTTCGCACGGGTGGACATAAAAATCCCTAATCTTTTCTAGCAATGAATAAAGCCTATGTTACTCTGGGTGAATGTAGCTTTCCAATGGTGAAAAAAATTTTGAAATCGGCACAGCAGTTTTTGAGTTTATTCATTACAAACATACACACACAAAAATACAAATTTTCCCTCTTAATAATATTGGTGTAGACGTAGAACAGCTGACCCGACAAACTTCGCACCGCTTAACATTCAATTAATGTAGTATCTTTCGATATACTAAGTCAACCGATTGTGATGAAACAAAGTCTAAGTAATCATCAAATTACACAAAATTTTAATGCATAAAAGTTACCAACTAAAAACTTCTACAGATACATTATTTTAATATAGGAATAAATAATATAATAGTTTAAAATACAAAAAAACACGCTTTTAGCACGCACTAAATTTAACACCCATATCATGGTGCATTTCAAATAGCCAATCTGCCATCTTGGACGTCCGCCATATTGGATTTGAGTCACATGACTATTTTTTTTCATATTCTTGACAGTAAACCCTTTCATTTGATACCCATATCATGGGGGTGGATTTCAAACAGCCAGTCCGTCATCTTGGGGAGGCCGCCATATTGGATTTGTAATGACGTTTCTTAGCTAGTCATGTATTGTCATCGAAACTCAGAGCGTGTGCAAAATTTTATCCTAATCGAAGACCGGGAAGTGGGTCAAATTAAGATTCCAAGATTTTCTTACATACATAGTTACAAGTGAAGCTAATAAAAGCTTGTTAAAAAAGCGATTCACTTTGTCTAGAACAGAGTCATTGTGTATTTCTCGAATTTGTTATGTAAGAATTGTATTGTGTAATCATTTAGTAATAGACGTTTATTTTTGGGTGGCGAAGGCGTTGTTAGAATTATAATTTTACGGTCTAGAGAACGTTTAAGTGTTCTTTGAACACGGCAAATAACTATTCAGTCCCTGTTAATAGATAGTTTATATTAAATTGTCTGATAGTCACAAAATAAACTGTAAAGGTACTTTTGAGAGTAAAGAGGTGTCCCAACCAAGGTGACCTTGCTAGTTTCAATTTGTCTAAACAGTAGTTGTAAACCACGACCTTTAACGCCCTTGGTTCGAAGGCGCGGTTTTCCAACCACCGAACGTGTTGGCGCGTAGTTTACATCCGTGTAGCCGTAACACAAGCCAAACCCAAAAACCAAGGTCACCTTGGTTGAAACGCTAGTTTGCAACCGAGTGGTCAACCCTTTACTGGTTAGTTAGCTTTTTTTAAAAAGTCGAAAATATTCCAATGACTTCTTCCGTCATGTGACATCTAGCAACCCGCATTTGGCCATCGTGTAGATTACGGCCCATTCCCTCTCCCAAAGAGGAGGTCTGAGTCTCAACAGTGGGAACATTATAAGGCCGACTATGCTAAAAGTTATTATTATTGGTGTACAATATAGTTTATTTAATTCTATCCACTAACCTTATAAAAGTAGGTAATCCACTGATAGACGTCACGAGGCTCTTGTCAGAGAAGTCGGGTGTCTCTCTCAGACAGTAGTACAAGCAGATACATATGGACCCCAGCCACACGAAGTTGGCTAGTGCCGAGAACGGGACAAGGTACTTCAGTGTCGTGATCTGCGTCAGAGGTAGCAGCACCACTAGTGTCAATCCGCAGAACACTGTCACCGACCAGTCGGGGCCGCCGTAGACAATTGATACCTGAAAAAAGTTTAGTTGTTACAATTTCTTGCGAGATTCTGTGTTTCCTGATGGCTACAACCCGGGAATCTTTAATTCAAGAGTGAATGGGTTTTTTTAGGTGAGCGCGTTCCATCGTCGTCCACATCGTCGCTTTTCATCAGGTGAGATTGCGTTCAAGCGCGAACCTATCAACAATTAAAAAAAAAATGGATTCAGAAGAGTATTGACTCTTCTGCCGTATTACAAGACATACATACTTTCTTTATTTTTTTCTTAAACCACAACTGTCCCGCTACTGGGCAAAGGCCTACTCCGAGTCCTTCCAGAAAATCTTCTCCTGCGCTGTCTCGAACCAGTCCTCGTGGTACGCGTCTAAATCCACCTGTCTCTTTTTATTTTTGGTATACAATAAAGAATAATATCTATTTATCTCTTTTTAGGGCGGCCTCGATGGCGCTTATCTTCTGCAGTAACCCACAGCGTGACGATACTATTCCCAGTGGTTTCTGTGAATGCGGCTGACGTGACCCGCCCTATCCCATTTGATTTAGCTAGTTTTGGAGTGCAGCGTGTTATCCGTATTCAATCTGTTCTTTCTACACCCAGAATGCTGCGGTCATAGGTCTGGTAAACTCCAAGGTGAAACTTTTAGAATTTGGTGAGTAACCTGGGTTCTAACTTCTTAGGTTTTGTTACCACTGGCTGTCGAAGTTGTTGCTTGAAGAAAGTTTTTATAAGTAGCTTCTGCGATATTTGCTTGTACTCACTTGTCTGAACGACTCCGCTATGACTACAACGTAGACGCAACAGGCCCCCATGTGTGTTAGTGCTAATGCCCAGTCTGCTAGCTCCCTGAAAACAAAAAAATGTATATGAATAACATTTCTAAATATTAAAAGTCGTATGTATATTTTTTGAGACTTCCTATGCCAAAGAAGACCGTAGGGGCCCAGCAGGGTCGAAGCCTAAGAAGGATCTGCTTCTGAAAGGAAGATTCAGCCCTGGTACGAAATGCAACGAAGGAACGGGAGTAAGTTTTTAGTCAGTAAAAGTCTGACAATATCTCTCGCTCCGCTCAAGAAAAAAAGACCTAAATAAACGCCAAAGAAAAATCATTGATTTTTTTGGAAACATTGCTAGAAAGAGAGGTTAGGCATCACAAAGAAAAGTTACTGCTGACAGAAAAAATAGATGGGAAAAGACCCAGAGGCAGGAGTCCGATACACTGGTCAGATCAAGCATGTGCTTTACTGGAGACCACAGCTTGCGATGCTTTCTACATTGCCGAAAATAGGACAACCTGGTGAAATGTAGTCTACAAAGAGTTTATTCGACGAGATCACGATTCTCAGTATTGAGAATAAGCGGCGCATGGAGGAGGAAGATTGTATTTATTAAGAAAATTGACGGAAAATATACAGGAGAAATACCCAGAGGTAGGTGCCCGCAATGTTGGTCAGATCAAATTTCGTTCCACGCTAGAGACCACGTCTGCGAAGCAATGTGAGTAATATCACCGAAGACAAAATGGCGAAATACTATCCACCAGAAAGCCATTTGTAGGGGTCACGACCCTCCAACTCCGTTGAAGACAAACGATGCAAGGAGGATGGTTACTTTGGTTAAAAGTAAATTTAGCTTCACTTTTCTTGGACAGTTGTACGTTCTGAATAGAGGAGGTATTTATTATTTCATTCACTTCTTACTATAGGTAGTCTTTTGTGTTATTTGCAAAGTCTAAGGGAAAAGATTTAAATACAACGTGTCACGCATAAGGGAATAGGGAACTTGGAGTGGACCTATTTCCGCATCAGCAATTTGCCCACGGGTCCGCGGTGGTTTACTTGTGAGAAATGTTTTATTTATTTAGGGTTCGCCCTTTCATTGAGAGGGTTTCATTTACGCAATACACAGCAAAATTGTTAACGAGTGTATCGTTAACTAAAGAAAAAAATTACATCAATCTTTACAAGCGTAAGTATTTCAAGTTACATGCAAATTAAAAATGAGTTTGGGAATACATCGTGAAAAATTTAACATTTTTTCTTGTATTTACAACTTTTCTGTTGACCGTACCTACCTCGTCGAAGACTATACAGGTTTCTTTGTAAAAATATTTAAATTGAACGTTTTAAATATTACGCAGTCTATGCGGAGCAAGCGATAGTAAAATAGCGGAGGAGAGCAGGGATCGGGCAGCGGGGGTACTCGATGCGCTTGCGTCGCGTCATACAAACATAGGTAGGTATAGCAAAATACAGAGCGGAAAAATGTGTTCCCTCTCACTCCGTACCATGGCTTGAACCAGGGCCCGGCCTAATAGGACCCCGACAGATAATATACCTGTGTTCCTTTATCACTCAAACCAACTTACCTGGAAAAAGGTGCAAACTTCCTGAATCGTTTAGGTCCATGTTGGAAGACCAGGTCGCATGTGTCTGCATATCCTAGCGATGGCTTTTTGAGTTCTACGCACAGCTGCTGCGATGTTTTTACCTGAAATTACGAGAAGTGGATCAGTTAGTTTGTGCAGCCAAAATAGTACAAACAAGTGGAGTAGTTTTTAGTAATTTTCCACGTGTATCAAAAGACGTTTTTCAGTACACTTGCGAAGATAAAAATTAATGGGATAACGTGCGACTCAAGGGGGTTGACGCGCGCTTCCAGCCTTCCAAGACGGCCTTTCAGTCTGATACAATAAATGTAATAAAAATGTGCTAAAAACAGTAAATTGCATGCCTAAAAACTGCAGGAATTGACCACTTATGCGTTTATGAGATACAGCCCGCTCAGAGACGGACAGACAGATATACAAGCGGATTCGATATCCTTCGGGCAAAGAACTATTGTATAAATTAAAAGCTTAATTAAAATAGGTCTGTCGGCCATTCTACATAAGTAGAAGTTAGAAGTTTAGTTTTGTAAAAAAACTCGTACTATCTTTTGCCTGCGGCTTCACCCGCGTGCATTCACTGTGCGTGCATTGCCTATGTCACTCAGGAAGAAAACATACAACTTTATATTAGTGGAAAAAATTTAGCAATCGGACCAGTACTTTCAGAGATACTTCCTATAAACAAAAAATCATAAAACAAACTTGACCTTTTTATTGTACGAGTATTAGTGTCGATAAGTGTGAAACTCTACGATTTGTTCACACTATTTGTTATTACACAACTCCTTTCTCCATTACTTAGAGGCTGACCACAGAGTACGTATATAAAGAATCGTTTTGTGGGTCATGGTGTTCTAAGTCATTAGGGTCTTATATAAGAAGGGCAATTATTTTGTCAATGCTTTGTGTTGTTATTTGTAATGGTCAATAGGTACAGACAGTAGACACATATTCATTGCATATCTTTCTCAGATAAAATACTACATTTCATTTGAAATAACAATTTATAATATTCCACAATTATCACACAACTCCGTCTAGCCCCAAGCTAAGCGAAGCTTGTGTTATAAGTACTAGATAACTGATAGACATACTTATATATTTCTAAATACATATTATAGAATAATTACATCCAGACACAGAACAAATGATCATGCTCATCACACTAACATTTGTCCTGGGTGGGAATCGAACCCACGACCTGCGCCATAGCAGTCAGGATCACAGACCAACAGGCTAGTCAATAATATACGTTATTTATTTAAACTTCATATACAGTAGTGGTATGGCATTCTCTAACAGTCAACCTTTGGGTTGGCCGTTGCCTGCTAATAATAATAATAATTATTTACTTTCAGGCAACTAAGGCCCATAGATAAAATACACAAATAAACTTACAAAATAATAAACTAATACATAAAAGATTTTATAACTAATTATTAAACTAAACTATTGTACACGAAGTGACGGTGACGAGTTCCGGTGCGAGAGACCGCGGGGATTTTCTGAAAAGGAAACCCTTGGTCCTAGAACGCAGATGGCAACTGAAGGACACAGGTGAGTATTTAGTCAGTAAAAGTCTGACACGCCCTTTCCCTCCATCCAGACCGAGAGAAGTCATTGGATGATGTTCCACCTTAAAAATCTCTAAGACTAGGAACCAGAAAGCGGACGAAAATGTACCATCGCGGTCATTTTTGCCTGATCACTTAAATAAATTTTTGCTTGAATCCTGCGGTGCGGCGCCAAACCAAACCTTTTGAAGTTTTCGTTTCGTTAGCGGTGGTAGGCGGAATTGTCTTTGATAGTACATATTTGCTATTCTCAAATCTATGTCATAACGTCATGCCGATCACGATTTTCGGCCACCGCAGGCGCGGGCTTGCACACGGTGAGCAATGGGTAGCCCGCCATCCGACTGTCCGGTAACCATTCGGACCGAGCCCGAGTTGTAGTGTTACTCGAGCGCTTCAAGGCAGCAAATCATAGGGGCCCAGCAGGGTCGAAGCCAACTGGGGCCAAGGGTTTGTTTTGAAAGGAAAACTCAGCCATGGTATGAAAGACAACGAAAGAATAGGAGTTGGTTTTTAGTCAGTAAAAGTCTGACACACCTTTTTTTTTTTTTTTTATGGTGGGAAAAATCATGCATTGACATCCCCCGCCCTTGGGCGGAGCGGGAGATAGTGTCAGACTCTTACTGACTAAAAGACCCACCCCGTTCCTTCTAGCCTTCATACCGGGGCTCGAGCGCCCTTTCGGATAACCCTGGCCCCAGTAGGCTTCGACCCGGCTGGGTCCCTGCTGTTGCTGACAACTCCTTGAGGCGCGCGGGAACAGTGCGCGCCGTCGACGACTTGGGCTTGGTCCGGACAGTTACCGGACGGCCGGACAGCGAGCTACCCATTGCTCACTGTCCGCAAGCCCGCGTCTACGTTGGCCGGAAATCGGGATCAGAATCCCGGCGACGGCGGCGGCGATAACGCCGTTGCCTGATGCGTTCGGCCTCCTCCTTTGCGAGCATTACTGCTTCGCAGAAGTCGGCGACCGCCTGCCACTCCTCCTCGCTCCGGACCATGGCCTCAACCAAGGCCCGGCGCGAGAGGTCTCCGCCGCCGATCGCCCCCACGAGGGCACGGCGATGCTCCGCCCAAGCAGGGCACACCTCGACTGTGTGCTCCACCGTGTCCTCCGGGCGTTCCGCACAGTGGCGACACCCGGGCGTCACTTCCGCATGAATCCGGTGCAGGAAACTCCCGAACGAACCATGTCCGGTGAGTACCTGCGTCATGCGGAAGGTAAGGACGCCGTGAGGCCTTTCCAGCCACGCCTCGAAGAGGGGACTTACCGCCATGATTGTGGCGTGCCCAGCACTGGGTTGCGATAGTCGTTGACGCCATTTCCCCATGAGATCCCGCCGGAGCTTTGTCCGCCATGCCGTGACCTGTCGCGGCAGCGGACTTTCACCCCGGCGTTGCATCTCCACGCGCATATCGTGCATGTGTGCAAGGACTGTTGCCTCCAGATCCCACGGTGGTAGGCCAGCCAGAAGGCTCGCCGCTTCGCGGGAGACCGTGCAGTATCCCCGCACCATCCTTATCGCCATGACCCTCTGGCAGGCGTTCAGTATGGCCGCCGGTTGCTTTTTCAGCGACGGCGCCCACACCGGCGCCCCGTAGAGGGCCATGGACCGAACGATCCCCGCGTAGAGCCTCCGGCAGGAGGCGTCTGGACCCCCAAGGTTGGGCAGGAGCCGCTTGAGCGCAGCCCCAGCCCGGCTGAGTTTGGGAGCCAGACGTCGGAAATGCTCCACGAAATTCCACCGGCTGTCGAGGACGAGTCCCAGGTACTTCATCGTCGACCCGACACCGATGTGAACTCCTCCTACCGTTAGTTGGGAACTCAATTGCGGCGCGTTCCGAGACCGGCGACCGTGAAAACACATCGCCTCGGATTTGTGAAGCGCCACCTTGAGTCCCAACTCCTGGATCCGATCAACGACCATCGCAACCCCGCGTGTCGCTTGAGCGACCGCCGCCTGGTACGACTCTCCCCGCGCTAGGACCAGCGTGTCGTCTGCGTAGCAAACCACGCTGACCCCGTCAGGGAAGTCGCCGCGCAGCACGTAGTCGTACCCGATGTTCCACAAGGGTGGCCCTAGTACCGACCCCTGCGGAACACCGCACGACATCTCTCGACGTTTCCAGTCTCCCTGGTGACCGGGGTAGACTATAAGTCTCTCCGACAGATAGGCCTCGACCACTCGACAGAGGTACTCGGGCACCCGGTGGTACCGGAGTGCCCTCCGGATCGTACTCCAGGGCAGGGAGTTGAACGCGTTGGCAATGTCCAAGGACACTGCCACGACACACCTGCCCCGGGACACCGCATCCCCCGTCGTGAGGGCTCGCACGCGCATGATGGCGTCCACTGTAGAGCGCATCCTGCGAAAGCCGAACTGTCCGTCCGAAAGGTCCGGCCCCACCCGTGTTAGGCGCCCGACGAGGCGGTTTGCAATGACTCTCTCAAAGAGCTTGCCCACCTCGTCGAGCAGCACAATGGGCCGGTACGCGGACGGAGAGTCCGCAGGGCGCCCTGGCTTCGCTATGAGGACCAGTTTCCCCGTCTTCCAGCAAAGTGGGAACTGGCCCCTCTCCATGCATGCGCTGAAGAGCCCTCTCAGTCGAGGCCCGAGAGCCTCCATGGCCAGGACCCAGGCCCTTCCAGGCAAGCCGTCGGGTCCTGGGGCGGTGTTTTTGGCACTCAGCCTTCGCACCGCCACTCTCAACTCTACCTCGGTCACCTCTAAGTCTGACACACCTTCCCGCTCCTTTTAGGCGGAGCAGGAAGGTTTGTCAGACTTTTACTGACTAAAAACCCAATGGAAATGTCATTAGATATTTTTTCCACCTAAAAAATGCCATAACTTCAAATCTCACGGTAATATTTAGAAAGTATCAAGGGATTTAATCACCATAACACCATGGATAATGGTAGCCACAAAGTTGGTTAAACTTACGTAATTTAGTGGTTTAACTTAACGTAAACGCGCAACGTTCTGCGTTTACGTCGTGGTTTAAGTTTAATGAGATTGCGATGTATTACGAGAATGCTTTTGTGTGTTATAAAAGACCCTTTCACGTAAGGCAACACAATGAAATAACTCTATGTAACTTTTGAGTCGTTTGTGCAATTATAGTTCAAACTTGTTAATGGATAAGTTTAGAAATACTTTGGTGTATATCTTTATTTTGAAGGTTCTTGTTGTATAAAGGTAGCTACACCCTAGGGTATTTCTTACAGGTTTTCCTGCACAGTTAGACCTGTCAGGTAAGCTTGTGTGGAATCCTGCACAGTTGTGCAACATACATTTTTAGGTTTACCGGTACAACTCACCTGTACAGGCAAACCTATCACCACGGTTTGTCCTTTCAGAAGCAAACCCTTGGCCTCAGTAGGCTTTGGCCCTGCTGGACCCCTACGGTATTGCTGACATATACTTCAGGCGAGTCCTAGAACCAAAAATTCGAAGACATGCGACATTCACCAACCCGCACTGGGCCCGCGTGGTGAATTGCGGCCCATTCCCTCTCCTAGAGAAGAGGCCTAAGTCCCAGCAGTGGGAACATTAAAAAAGGCTGATGATGATGATGATGACTTCAGGCGTGTGTGGAATACTACGCACCTTCGACGACTTGGGCTCGATCCGGACGGTTATCGGACGGTCGGACGGCAAGCTAGCCATAGCTCGCCGTCCGCAAGCCCGCACCTACGGTGGTCGGAAATCGGGATCGGGATCCCGGCGGTTGAGGTGTGAGGGCCACTGCCAGGTGCGTGCGCGCGCGGCCGTCTCCTTTGTTAGTATTGCTGCTTCGCAAAAGGATGTGACCGCCTGCCACTCCTCCTTCTTCCTTGCCTTACTCATTCTAATCTATGCTAAAACGAGTGTTTCTTTTCGGTTAATTTCAGGAACTACTATTTCGAATTTAAATAGTACATTTTATTACATGTGGAGAAACTTTGTCTTTGCGATCGAGTTGGAATCTATTGGAATCGAATCGTATGTTATAGAGCCGAGTGCTGCAGGGTTAAGTATTATCGCGGGTTCCTCTTTATCTACGTACCTGTGGCAGCAGTGATAGAGTTGAGCAGTGGAGGCCGAGTGGTAACGGCCCCGACTTATTAGTTGTAGGTCGCGGGTTCAAGCTTAGCCAGGCACATTTCTTTGTGTAATTTATTTCAACACCACTGCTCTCGAAACGGCAAAAGAAAACATTGTGAAGAAACCTTGACCTTGAACCAAAAATCCGAAGACATGTGACATCCATCAACCTGCACTGGGCCTGCGTGGTGGATTATGACCCTTTGCCACTTCTAGGGAGGAGGCCTAATGTTCCCATTGAACATTAAAAGAGGCTGATACCCTGACTTTATATAGGTGCAAATTATACAAAAAAATCTGCTTAGTTTATTGATCTTTCTATTAGCGAACACGGCCTTAATAATCCGTTGCGTAGTTTATGAGAATTTAGTGCATAAACGGACAGACGCGAGAAACGACTTTGTTTTATACTGCGTGGATGACATAGTATTTTATGTTTTCGGTGACGGAAACGTAACGCTGAGTCGTAAACTTTATGTTTTGCAATAAAAAGAATAAACTCATAAAATGTCGGAAGAAAATCTGTAGATTATGATTGGCCTTTTTTTATCAATCGAATTCTACTATATGTACATACAGTGAGGTACAAATAAAAGTTTTTTCTTTCTTTCTTTTTTTCTTTCTTTCTTTAGTGAGAAATGAACTGCCTGTATGCCGCTTATATTGCTATTTCTCTAGTCTTATTATAAACTAGCTGCCACCAGCGGTTTCGTTCGCGAGATTGAAGAAAATAATCCCAAAGGAACTCCCGGGATAAAAAGTATCCATGTGCTATAAGACATGGTCGACCCGTGCACCAAGTTTCATTCAAATCCGTTCAGTCGTTTGCTGATAATATATAATAAAGGTAAAAATAATATTGGTTAGCGAAGCCGAAAACTGACTAGCTGACCTATTGATGAAACATTGACAACAGATTGTTCTATGAAACATTTTTTTGCCACATAGATTATCAAATAAATATCGCGATAAAAATTGGAGGGTGGGGTAGGATAGTAGAAAATAACCTATGAACTATTCCCAGGCCTACCAAATGTACACATAAAACATCATAAAAATCGGTCAATCCGTTTCGGACGAGTTGGATAAAAAAACACTGTTATACGACATTTTTATATATTAGATATATCATCATTATCATCTTATCACCCGAAAGACGTCCACTGTTGGACATAGACCTCCTCCAAGAGTCGCCACAATGCCCGGTCCTGTGCGTCACACATCCATCGGATTCCGGCAACCCTGTATTAGATATTCATTAACCTTTCAGATACCGTCAATTTGAAACTCAATATTAATTAATTAAGCCCCACGTAAACGCCGGCCGGCATTTGCGTGGGGCTTAATGAATTAATAATATTATACATGGAGATAATTAAACAGACTTTTTTTAAATAGCATTATTTGCCTCTAAAAATGTACATTGCTTTCGGAATTACTAAGTTAGCCCCAAATAATGAGCGTCTGAATAATATTATCTTAGCCGCTATTTCGGGGTGGTTATAAAAAACCGGCTAAGTGCGAGTCGGACTCGCCCATGAAGGGTTCCGTAGCAGCAAGTAACATAGTATAAAAGTTCTTGTAGTTCGTTGTAATTTAGATCGATGTTTTAATAATAGTGTATTTTTTTAGATTTATGACGTATTAAAAAAAAACCTTACTAGATCTCGTTCAAACCGATTTTCTTTGGTGGTTGGCATGGTAATGTACATCATAAATATTTTTTTTAGTTTTATCATTCTCTTATTTTAGAAGTTAGAGGGGATACACACACACATTTTACCACTATGGGAGTGTCTCTCGCGCAAAATATTCAATTTAGAAAAAAAAAATATTTTAAACCTCTATAGGTATCATTTTTGAAGACCTATCCATAGATGTACACGTATGGGTTTGATGAAAATTTTTTTTTGGATTTATTGTTTTTTTTTCTATTTTTGTGTAAAAATCTTAATGCGGTTCACAGAATACATCTACTGACTAAGTTTCAACAGTATAGCTCTAATAGTTTCGGAAAAAAGTGGCTGTGACATACGGACGGACAGACAGACAGACAGACATGACGAATTTATAAGGAACCCGTTTTTTGCCATTTGGCTATGGAACCCTAAAAAGGAGTGTCTTACAATTCCGAGCTTGCTTCACTCGCTCTTGGACTAACAATATTTAGTTTTCGTTGTAAAAAAGACGAATTAATTTATTACAGACTAACTCATTTTCTCTTTGCTTAGTTATAAAAGCTGACCCGGTTAACTTCGCACCGCCTAACAGGCGTAATGTAATATATCTTTTGATATATTCAACTAATTGCAATAAAACAAAGCCAAACTAATATATCAAGTTCGATACTAATATATCAAATACGATTTCGTAAATTATACGTGATGCGCGCACAACCAAAAACTTCGACAGATTTATTATGTGTACAGATAGAATTTTATTTATTATTCGAGAAATACATAAATTAGTTCACAATAATAAAACAATAAAATAAACTTAAATAATTAAAAATAATAAATTCACTAAATGCCTAGCTAAATATGACGTCATAAAACTCCTCTGCATCGCTGTCGACTGGAAGTGTGAAGCTGAAATCGCGAAAAAAATGTCAGCTGTTTGTTTGTTTTTTTTTCGCGATTACAAAAGAAAAAACTGAAATCCTAAAATTTACCACGAATAGGTAAATTCATCATAGATCCAATCATACATAATATTTGCTAGTAGAAAATACTGCGGGCAGTGTTTTTTCCATTTTAATCCTCGTCTATTCATTCATAATCAATAGCCTGCACAATATATCCATAAATTGAGAGACATTTTGGGATAAACACAAACGCTAATAACTTTGCTGTTTATGAATAGATATTATTTATTGGGGCTTTACTTAAATAATAACAAGGGCTTTTCTAATAAGCCCATTAAGTATTTGTACTAATTAAAAATTAGTGGTGTATATATTATTTATTTATAATATTACTGGAGATAGTGCCTTACCTGTAAAAACTCATTGTCTATTTGCGGAAACATTTCTGTACCGTAAATGTAGCTCTGTGAGCTGTGTTGACACGTTCCAGTTCCCACGTGTATCAATAAAGAGACATAACTTTGTCTCAAAGGCTCCAAACGTAGGTAAAGCAAACAGTAAATGTTACATGTTACTTGGTAACCCACGTAACTTTGTTTACGAGTGGACCGTTTGGTACGAGCTGCCTCCAACAGTTGCCAACAGTTGACAGACTAGTTCTACTAGTAGTTTAAGTGTAGTAAAGTCGCCATTTCTTATGATCGCTCATAATTTGAAAAATAAACAATGAAATGCTTTTCATCATGATACACGTTAGTTCAAGACAGCTTTATATCTCTGTTTTTTATGGTGGGAAAAAATCATCCAATGACATCCCCTGCTCTTAGGTGGAGCGGGAGATAGTGTCAGACTCTTACTGACTAAAAGACCCACCCCGTTCCTTCTAGCCTTCACACCGGGGCTCGAGCGCCCTTTCGGATAACCCTGGCCCTGGTAGGCTACGACCCGGCTGGGTCCCTGCTGTTGCTAACAACTCCTTGAGGCGCGCGGGAACAGTGCGCGCCGTCGACGACTTGGGCTTGGTCTGGACAGTTACCGGACGGCCGGACAGCGAGCTACCCATTGCTCACTGTCCGCAAGCCCGCGCCTACGTTGGCCGGTAATTGGGATCAGAATCCCGGTGGCAGCAGCGAGGACGCCGTTGCCTGATGCGTTTGGCCTCCTCCTTGGCGAGCATTATTGCTTCGCAGAAGTCGGCGACCGCCTGCCACTCGTCCTCACTCCGGACCATGGCCTCAACCAAGGCCCAGAGCGAGAGGTCTCCACCGCCGATCGCCCCCACGAGGGCACGGCGAACAGCTTTATGTATTCATTGCCGTTTTTGGAATCAAGACATACATTTGTGACTTTACGTTTACGTGAACTTTGGCTCTTCATAATGTACTTAATTTTTATTAAAAATTTATGTATGTAAAATATTCTTTTTATATTAAAAATATAAAAAATTACGACTATAGAATTGCCTAGCACATTTAATCAAGATTCTGAATAACGACAATTATTTTTCTGAAAAACTTTTGTGGGTTAAAAAAAAACACGTATTTCCTGAAAAATTTTTTGGGAAATACGAATGCCAACAGAGTTTTCAGGCGTTATCTCTCTTTTTTGCATTGCTTCTTCATCAATCATCGCGTTGGATTGCGTTAGATGAAGCAATAAGCTTTTAAACCATGCTCGATTTTGACGATACGCGAGTGGAAAAGGACCCTCTTAACTGTTGGGCCATCACGACACTTGCTGTACTTTATATGAAAGTGTTTTTTTGCAGTTCTCTTCATCAAACATCGCGTTGGATTGCGTTAGATGAAGCATCAAGCTTTTAAACCATGCTCGATATTTACGTTAGGCTAGTGGAAAAGGACCCTCTTAACTATTCGGCCATCACGACACTTGCTGTACTTTATATGAAAGTGTATTAAAAATTCTAACTCACCAGCACATGTATAGTATGACAGCAAACAAATCCGATGAGTAGTGTCCCGATGCTGCCTATCACTAGACCCGCAGAACTGAAGGCGAGCGGCATCGCCAGCACTCCTGAGCCGAGCGATGCCTTTAGAAGATGAGCTAGCGCGCCGAAACTCCTGGAAATTTTGGAAACTGTGTTGATAATCGTCGGTGTTAGTGGTATAAATCTAAATATGACGCCACTTGTATAAACAGTGTAAATAGTGTACTATTTTATATTTTGGTGTGTTTTATCTTTGTAGTGATCTGGATCTAGTTGTACTGGACACACTTTTTGTTTTTCTTTGTCTCTAATTTCTCATTTTTTTCAATGTCCTGTATACCTGTTATTTGCTTGGTTACTGAAATGTAATTTTTTAGATGTAAGTTTTATTTGTACTGTAAGTGATTGTGCTGTTGGTATGCTTATTACTACTAATAAATAAATAAATATACATAGACACTACATAAATATAAATCAAAGTGAAGTGTCTTTTTTTAATAACAATTTTAATTTATTACATGCTTATGACAATATATTCCGTAGCTATATAATTATTTGTCAGACTATCAGTGTTTTGGTGTAATAACACGAAGACGCTGCCAGCTTGTATGTAATGCCAGTAGAATATTTTGACTTTGGGAAGGGAGATTTTAGGACAAAGAATTTGTAATTCTTATAGAAACAAAATCATACATAGACAAATTCACTCAAATCTAATCTTTTGCTTAAACTCATGTGCAGTTCCAGCCTTTCGGTGTTTTACAGGATGCACTTTGGAAAGTGGGCGCAGGAAAAACATGACTTGATTCCACCATCTCACTTCTACCATCGGACAAGCCGACGAACGGCGAGTATCCACCCTAATGTTGTTGAAACCTCTACGGTCCGGACCAAGCGTTTTACCTCGTCGTTTATACCGCGTACATCGAGGGACTGAAACAATTTGCCTGCTGCGGTCTTCCCGTCTGATTACAATTTAGGTGTCTTTAAGGCAAGAGTGAATAGGCTCTTAATAAACTATTGCGCCTCACCATCAACGATAGCATCACTGCTTACTATCAGGTGGGATCGCAGTCAAGCATTATTGCCTGCTGTCGGTAACCAATGATAACAGTACCTACATTTGATTTTGCAACAGATTCGCTGAAATACGTATATCTACGACTCTTCATACAGGCTCGTTGATTTGGATATCATCATCTTCCTGGCCTTGACCCGTTTTATTTGGGATCGGCGCAACAGTTTTTTTCTTCCATTCTGTCTTGTCACCCGTCACGCTATCACTAACTCCCTTATTTTTTCATATTATCACTGCACACACAATCCATCCATCTTTTCTTTGGCCTACTACTAGGACGTATAAAACTTAAAATTATAGCATATAGCATAGCATTATCAGCCTTTTTAGGGTACCGTAGCCAAATGGCAAAAAACGGAACCCTTATAGATTCGTCATGTCTGTCTGTCTGTCCGTTCGTATGTCACAGCCACTTTTTTCCGAAACTATAAGAGCTATACTGTTGAAACTTACTGAGTAGATGTATTCTGTAAACCGCATTAAGATTTTTACACAAAGATAGAAAAAAAGCTATTTTGGGGGTTAGTTTGTACTTAGCCTTAGTTTGTATTAAACCCATAAATTTTTTTTTCATCAAACCCATGCGTATGGGGTATCTATGGATAGGTCTTCAAAAATGATATTGAGGTTTCAAATATCATTTTTTTCTAAATTGTATAGTTTGCGCGCGAGACACTTCCAAAGTGGTAAAATGAGTGTCTTCCCCCTCTAACTTCTAAAATAAGAGAATGATAAACCTAAAAAAATATATGATGTACATTACCATGCAAACCACCAACGAAAATTGGTTTGAACGAGATCTAGTAAGTAGTTTTTTTTAATACGTCATACATACACTACTAATAAAACATCGATCCAAGTTACAACGAACTACAAGAACTTTTATACCACGTTACTTGCTGCTACGGAACCCTTCATGGGCGAGTCCGACTTGCACTTGCCGGTTTTACTTGATATTCCCACTGCTGGGACTCAGGCCTTCGCTCTAAGAGAGGGAATGGGCCATAATCCGCCACGCAGGCTTAGTGCGGGTTGATGACTTAAAATTATAATATGAACAAAATTGATATTCTTGTCATATTTTTTCCTTCAGGCTTCGCAACTTTGTCTAGATAACAGCAGCTGTTAAAAGTTTATCCGTTTGTTATTAAAAATCTCTTTCTAAGCGTGAAACAGTGTCGTAATCTTAAATAAATAAAACCGTTTCAAAAAAGAGACTTCCTTTAGTATCTAAAGTTTCACTTTTTACCACGTCTTAATTAACATAGAAACACATATAATTATATAAACAAACATGTTACCTACAACAAAATAGATAGGTACAGAAGACAATCTCATGTATGTACCTCACTTTTTATACCTACGCTCGGTGGACGCACGCTAATGAGCGTTTGAGCCGGAACTGTTCGACCAGTGAGCCGAGGCACGACCGAGATATCGTGTCCGTGAGTGTGTCTATGTGTGCATTGCTCGAGCGCGCTTTGTATGTAGATTGACTTCTGTACCTATATATTTTGTGATATTACATAACACTCAACAAGTTAGCCAGTCTAGATTCTGTTATCTATGTAAAATCATCAAGTTTTGGGACAACAAAGAAGGAACATAGAACCCAGTTTTAATCAGTGACACGCCCTTTCTCTCCGCCCAAGAGCGGACGAAGTCATAAAATGATTTTTTTTTAATTATTGATAGGCTCGAGTTTGACCACTATTTCACCTGATGGTAAGCGATGATGTGGCCGACGATGGAGCACGCTCGCCTAGAAGTAACCTACTTACTCTTGACTTAAATACCCCTAGGTTGTAGCAATCAGGAAACACAGACTCCGGCAGGGAATTTCACCCCTTAACTGTACGCGCAATGAACTTGTTTCCAAAACGCTTTGTACGAATAATAATAATAATATTCTGTTGGAAGTATGAACGCAGCCCTATTAGTGAACGCTTCTATAAAGCACTAGTCTATGCCCTTCCTTTTTTGTACTGTACGCCGCCATTACTAGAAAATATAATTGCATGTTCATCGCAACGCTCCATCTTTTATTTTCTCTAATCCCATAAAGTTCTGCTAATCTGGTCACTATAACACTAAGTTTTCATCATATTTCTCAACAATCACATAACGCCGTTTACTCTCAAGCTAAGTAGAGCTTGTGTTTTGAGAACTAGACAACTGATAAACCTACTTATATATTTCTAAATATATACATATATAGATAAATCACACCCAGACACAGAACAAATGATCGTTGCTCATTACACAAACTTTTGTCCTGGATGGGAATCGAACCCATGACCTCCGGCATAGCAGTCAGGGTCACTAACCATTAGATCAACAGGCCTATCGAAATGAATGGGTGGGATTTCCACCATGTACCGATGGCGCAACGCCGTACGTCTAGTGGTCCAATGATGGAACGGAATGTGATAATTTTCGAGGTAAAAAATAAAAATAATGAACACATTTAATTACATAAACAAAAATATTACATAACACAATACATTCCACGGTCTAGATTTTGTTATCTGTGTAAAATATCACAAGTCATTAACATTTGGCGCCGTTTTCCTAATGAAACATTAGTTCTGTGACCCTTGTTAACGAGTGAAACTGGTTTTCTTGAGAAGATTATGTATTCTGCTTGTTAAGATGACTCATTTCTTGCCTCGTTTACAATGGTTTCGGCTTTACGTACGTGTTAAGTTGATTTATTTGACATAATATGCTAATTTGTAGTTCTCACGATCGGCTTTCTATAGTTGTAAAAAATTAACTTATGCCCAAGTAATTGACCGCACGTACTGTTCCACGCGCGTCTCAAGGACCTGTCAGCAAATCGTAAGGGCCCAGCAGGGTCGAAGCTTACTGGGGCCAAAAGTCTGTGTCTGAAAGGAAGACTCGGCCCTGGTATGAAGGCAAAAAAGGAACAGCAGTGGGTTTTTATTCAGTAAAAGTCTGACACACTCTCCTGTCCACGCAAGAACGGGAGATGTCATTGGATGATTTTCCTACCTACAAAGAAATAATAACGTAACATAGTTTTTAATTATATTGACCAAAGTGACAGCCAGGTCATCGGTCCACCTTTAAGGAGGCCTTCCGACGCTGCGTCTTCCGGTACGCGGTTGCCACTGCAAAACCTTTCGGCTCCAATGTCTATCCGTTCTAAAAGGAATGTGCCCTGCCCATTGCCACTTAAGTTTGGCGATTCTCGTCGGCAACCTTGCTTCTCTTGTGGATCTCTCTGATCTTCATTTCTGATTCGATTAAGCAAGGAAACTCCAAGTCATCCAAGGTGCCCTTTTCAAGGTGGACCGATGACCTGGCGAGGGTTGCGGAAATCCGATGGATGCGACAGGATCGTGCATTGTGGTGACACTTGAAGAAGGCCTATGTCCAACAGTGGACGTCTATCGGCTGAAATGATGAAGTGACAGCTATAACAAAGGTACTGGGGCCAGGGTTAGCTCCGAAAGGGAAGCTCGGCCCCGGTAATAAAGGCAAGAAGAAACGGGGTGAGTTTTTTAGTCAGTAAGAGTCAGACACTATCTCTCGCTCCGCCCAAGGGCGGGGGATGTCATTTGGATGATTTTTAGCCACCAAAAAAAAGCTATAACAAAGGTTTAATGACAGCGTGCAGCGGGGCGTTTTTAAAGAAAGAAAGAAAACTATTTTATTTGGCATACATACTCGTAGATACACACAATGTAGTAACAACACTATTCTGGTTTTTATAGACAGCTGGGCATTATCCACTGTTGTCAGCTTAGTCTATCTAATTAAAAACCAGAATAAACCTAATAAAGGGTCTTTTCTCCAGACGAGCTTCTTTAAAAGGAGCTCAAGTAACAAAAACTTTACTCTGAGTATTTTCGCTATGAACACAAATTAATTTGAACACAGTATAAAATGAAATGAGTTTGCTGATGTATTCCGTGATATTAATCCTCAGACAATCTTCCTATATATGTAGTTTGGGGAGAAATGGCTATTTTGTACCACCACTTTAATCGTGAACTCTGATTTCTTACAAAACGTTTTCTTTTCTGACACAGTTTTTTTTTAAGTCAAAGTCAAAAGTTTTTTATTTCACATGGGCCTACATGGGCACTTATAAAACGTCAGAAGCTAGTGCACGGTTCCAAATTGGTCGTTTCCTATGGAGAAGAACCGGCAAGAAACTCCATGGTTACTCTTTTAAAAAAATGGTTGTAGTTACAATATTTCCATATTACAGTATTAATAGGTATTATTTAAGAACAGTGTAAACCAGTCTATATAAAGTTCGATCTCGGGCCGGTCTCTCAAAAGCACAATAAAATCACCAAAATAATTATTTTTAAAAAGTGAGTCAAAATATGAAGTAATCTAAGAATTCGTGGAGTCTACAGGTGGGAAATCTGAGTGTTGTAAGTGGAGAGGGAGGACGTATCAGATTTTGAATGCCTAAAATCAAAGTCCTGACGGTCCTTCAGTTGCCCTTTGCGATTTCCGAGGATTAGAAGGAGCTTCCTTCAAAATGCTTAACTTATGGTTGTTAGTGTCACATCATTAAATGTTAATGTTAATTAATAATGTTGTATCTTCTTCTTTTACTGTGTGTACATAAATTATAAAACAAATAAATAAATAAATCATTGTTTGATGCAACTCGACATACATTTTCACTGTTTTTCACACATACCGCTCTTACGCGATTATGACGTTATTACAAAATTTTCAATTTTATTTTGGAAACACAGTATCTTGTTGACATTATCTAGGCTTCGATTGAAATCAATTTATAAATTTTTGTAAAATTAACCCTGTACAGATCTCTGAAAATCTGCTATTTTGCAAGAAATTTGACACTTCATAATTTACTCGCAAAAATTAAATTAGTCAAAAAATTATAACAATAGGAGCTTTGCAAATTTTATCAAGTTTCCAAAAAACGATTTTTTTAAACCCCCAATAGGGGTTAAAAAAAAACACGAATTTCCTGGAACAAGTTTTGTAAAATATTTGAGTAAATCACGGAATTACCGAATACTAACAGAGTTTTTAGGCGTTATCTATTTTTTTTTTAAATATGAAATAACAAGCTTTTAAATCATGCTTAATGTTGACGATACGCGAGTGGAAAAGCAGCCTCTTAAAGGCTTAAATTGCTGAAAACTGGTACATTATAACAGAATCTCCCCTACATCTCTTCGTCTCCGTAAGGACCTCGCTTAATTAAACTAGCTTCGTCGCAATACGCTATGCAATACGCTATGCCCAACATGATATATATGTGGTCTGTGTACAAAGCCGCATAATACGCTAGGACGCAAAATTAACGGGTCCCATAGTAAACTGCGATATCATCCGTAGCTCGTAGAAATAATATGTTATAAATAAAAAAATAAAAATAAAATTTAAAATTAACTTTTGTTTTAAACCGAGCTATCATTACAAAACAATTTATTTATTGAATTAATCACAGTATTCAGTCAATTCAGTGTTTTAAAAATTGATTTTGCAGCATGCCACATCTATGAAGTGAAAAGGGCTCTTGGAAGAAATACAAAGTTTTCTTATAAAATAAATTGGGTTGTACAGTATTTATTTAAAACTTAATAGTGTATAAAACGTATAATAATCTAATCAATCATTTACAACATATTACAGTTTCAAACGATTTACCTTAAGTATTCAAGAGACACATCACACAGCACAACACTACTAGGCTTGAATGGTACTAGCGTTTTATTCTGTTTGTTTCTGAGGCATAAATGTTTAGATAGTAAATAGTAAATCCTTAATTGGCAGTAATATTAGTTTATCTTTAAGTAAAATTTTTGTAAAAGAGCTGTGGATTTTGTGAATAAATAAATAAATAAATTAGTGACTCACAATTTTTGCGTCCCGGTGTATATTTTAAAATTACTTCTAGGCTACAAATAACTGCTCTTAGTTTACGACAATACGTGGGCGGTAAACCCATGTACAATTTCCTATCTTGGTTTCAAAATGAAAAAGACAACGACAAAGGGTTCAGTGATTTAAGAGAAGATGTCAAGATCTCTTTTATGTTGAGTTATGAAAAGAAAGAAGAAGAAGGTTTTAAGTGCGTCCTCTTCTCAGTTTTGTAACAATTAGGCCCACTGTCCACAGACGCGTAGCTTCATAGACGCGTATTCGTCATTATACACTTGGTGGTAAATCTGCTCGGAGTTTACATACAAAACTATGAAACTGTGTCGACGAAGCGGTAACGACATGACGGGACCACGGACAGGACGAAATCAATTTTCAGCTCCTGTAGGTGCGGGCTTGAAAACGGCGAGCAATGGGTAGTTCATCGTTCGACCGTCACGTCAGGTAACTGTCCAGACCGAGCCCAAGACGTCAACGGCGCGTATTGATCCACACGCGCCTCAAGTTGTCAGCAAACCGTAGGGGCCCAGCAGGGTTGAAGCCTACTACGTCCAAGAGCCTGCTTCTGCAAGGAAGATTCGGCCCCGGTACGAAAGGCAACGGAGGAACAGGAGTGGGTTTTTACTCAGTAAAAGTCTGACAATATCTCCCGCTCCACCCAAGGGCGCGGTGACGTCATTGGCTGATTTACCCATGTACAAAAAAAAAGCGCGTGTGTGGACAGAAAGCCACAGTTTTGTATGTTAGCTTCACGCAGGCGTACCAAGCGTTTAATGACAAATACGCGTCTATGAAGCTACGCGTCTATGGACAGTAGATCTTAGTGAATCCAAGGGCGTCTGTTTCGTCAAACTTACAAGTTGTACTTCTGAATTTTGTTCTCTATAGTGTATAATATCTCACTTCCGTAATCCCCGGCCAGCGTTTCCTTAATTAAGCCGGATAGACTCAATGGCTCATCAAGATTGTTTCGTGAACTGAAAAACGGTGCGTCAAAACGTTTTACAGATGGATTAACATTCTTGATACTTTGGATTGAATAGAAAGGAATTACTTCATTTAAATAATTATAGCTTTTTTACTTTATTACTAAGAAGTCATGAAATAATTTGTCTTCTTTAGGTGGGCGAGAGAAAATGTCAAACTTTTACTGACTTATACCTAGGTACCAGTGTTCCTTCAGCTACCTTTTGCCTTTCAGGCGCACGGTGTCTCTTTCCCACCGTTCCACAAAGCCGACATAGTTATCGCAATTTTTAAAAGTGATATTTATTTTCTTGGTTTACACTTAGCATGTTGATAAGGTTCTTTAAATGATGAACAATTAGCGATAAGAATGACTGCAAGATTTTGTGAATTAAACCATGCAAAGATACAAGATTACGTCTGACGCACTCTTGGCAGTAAATTCTACCACAAACATTACAAGACTGGGTACGTTTTCTAATCTCTACATACTACTACTACATTAATAAGGTTGGGGGAATCCGATGGATGCGAGACGTACAGGATCGTGCATTGTGGCGACGCTTGGGGGAGACCTATGTCCAACGTGGACGTCTGTCGGCTGAGATGATGATGATGATAAGATATGGCTCTTTTGCTACTTAACAATTTGTCGAATATGACAGTCTTTAAAAGAATCAAAAGTCACATGGCAATAATCATATTCTTCCTAACCTTTTTCCAACTAGCTTGAGTCTAACCGGATGCGGCGAATACCTATGAGACCTCCATAACCCAGTTATTGGGCAACATGATAATTCTTGGATAGACTGATGGTCAGACTTACTGGCGACCTGTAATGTCTGTGAATGATCTAAGAATGACAACCTAGCAACCGCTTTGGGTGGAAAAATGGGCTCAAAATCGCTTGGCAATGTAAATTTTTAAACCGAAGAGATGAAATTTATTCTATTATAAAATAATTGAAACCAAAAAAAAATAAAAAAAAAATACAACCGAATTCAATGTTAAAAGTGAAAAACAAACTATTGAACAAACACTTGTTTTTAGGGTTCCGTAGCCAAATGGCAAAAAACGGAACCCTTATAGATTCGTCATGTCTGTCTGTCTGTCTGTCTGTCTGTCTGTCTGTCCGTCCGTATGTCACAGCCACTTTTTTCCGAAACTATAAGAGCTATACAGTTGAAACTTTGGAAGTAGATGTATTCTGTGAACCGCATTAAGATTTTCACACAAAAATAGAAAAAAAGCAATAAATTTTGGGGGTCCCCATACGTAGAACTGAAACTCAAAATTTTTTTTTTCATCAAACCCATGCGTGTGGGGTATCTATGAATAGGTCTTCAAAAATGATACTGAGGTTTCTAATATCATTTTTTTCTAAACTGAATAGTTTGCGTGAGAGACACTTCCAAAGTGGTAAAATGTGTGTCCCCCCCCCTCTAACTTCTAAGATAAGAGAATGATAAATCTAAAAAAAATATATAATGTACATTACTATAAAAACTACCAACGAAAATTGGTTTGAACGAAATCTAGTAAGTAGTTTTTTTTTAATGCGTCATAAATCGAAAAAAATAAACTATTATTAAAACATCGTTCAAAGTAACAACACATTACAAGAGCTTTTATATTATGTTACTTGCTGCTACGGAACCCTTCATGGGCGAGTCCGACTCGCACTTGGCCGGTTTTTTTATTTTTTTACACTTTTTAGTTGTGGTACCACAACAATATTTTACATGTTACGACAGTTTTGCTGTGATTCTATGAGGAGTTCCATTCCATATCTTCGAAGTTTATTATCAAATGATAACAATATTTATGTGGGACCAATATAAAAGCATAGCCTTTCAATCAAACAAATAATTTTCAAAATCGGTCCACAATTGACGGAGAAATCGGTGAACAACCATAAAAAAAAATACAATTAGCTGCACATTTCCCCTTCTTTTAGCTAGCAGAAGTTAGACATTATACCCCGTTAAATTTTGATCGTTTTAATCCCGTGGAGGGTCGATCCGGTACATGAAACACTATCGATTTGTGAAGAAATCGTTTAAAAAAACACAACAAAATACTCACGATGTATTAGAAGCGATCGGTCTATGTTGCGACGGTATATAAGGGTCCAAATCCTCTCTCGATCCATTGTAAGCTAGCTCGATTCTGAAAGACAAGAACAAAATAATTATATAAATAGAAAGGTAGGACAAGGCTGTACAATACACGCTCATAATCTAGCATTTAGATAATCTTTTTGTACGGCAATTTAAATAATATGTTAAGGTTAGGCAAAGAAATTTACATGAAACAAACAGATAAAGACGTAAATTGAAGTCAATGTAATTTGTAAAGAAAATGAGAAGCTGACTGACTGACATATCAACACACAGTCTAAACTACTAAACAAAGTGCCAGATAAAGTATAGAAAAAGTACATTGACCTTTTCCTAATATCACCAATATATCGAAGGTACCCGAAAAACCTTCAACGAAATTTTTTTCAGAAAAGGTTACGATAGATATCGATTCAAGACAGCTTTATGTCTTTAATTCCGTTTTTGAAATTAAGAATGTCAATAAATGTAGGTGGGTCAATGACCGTTATTCCACGCTTATTTGGCACCTACCTTAGGACTAGGAACGTGATTTTTTTTTTATAATGGATAGGCTCGCGTTTGACCACAATCTCACCCGATGGTAAGCGATGATGTGGCCGACGGCGGAACACGCTTGCCTAGAAGCAATCTCTTGACTTAAAGACCCCTAGGTTATAGCTATCAGGAAACACAGACTCCGGCAGGGAATTCCATTCCTTAGCTGTACGCATAATGAATGCACAAAGCTTCCTTTTATGAAGACCTCTTAGTGCTTGGCTAAGACACTGTTTTCAAAATTCACTCCTTTAAAATTTGAATGGGAAAACCTAATTTCACACAAACGAAACCGCTGGCACAAACTAGTGACACTATATCAACAGAGAAGGATATAAAAGACAAATTATATTAACAGGTAAAAGAAATTATTATCAAGAGGGCAATGTCCTACACAGGGTCAATATTTGGAAATATTTTAAAAATAATATGGTTAAGTAATTTGCTAATATTGATCAATTAAGCTTTCTAGAGGTTAATGAATTATTGATAGACAACGTTCTTTAAGAATTACTTTTAAAGCAGTCAAAGTTGTTTCCTGATTGTCAACAGTTCAATCAACTCAAATGAAATCAAAGACTTTTATTTCAAATAAACCATTTACTGGTACTTTTGAATTGTCAAAATTTTGGTCAGTCAAAAAACTGTACCTAGCTAAATTGCACGTTCCAAAGCATAGATATCAAGTTATAAAAATCTTTGTTACATACATACTTCTTGTCGCTTCTATTATGTCTGCACAATGTAAATAAGCAATAAAAAATTGTAATTAAAAAAAACATAAATTGAAATACTGCAATAAAACTGGCTGTAAGAAGATGACCAGTCTCAACTGACGGCGTCCGTTCACGAACATGACACGTGCCGAAGGGAACTGAATGACGCAACAACAGCTGATCAACTGTCATGTCATTTGACAATAGGGTTAATTACATTAAAATTCAGATACAAGAGAACAGTATTATTCTGGGCAATGACAACTAAAGCAAAGAAACATCGGGTCGGTTGGAACAAACCGGTCGACCTTTAGACGAAAACCGGGTATTAGTCCGGACAACTACCCAACAATGTAACAAAAAGCCCGGGCAAACACCAAACCTGCACAAAAACCGGGTACTTATCTGGAGAACCACCTAATGACCCAAAAGTGCAATAAAAAGCCCGGGCAAACTCCCAAACCTGCAAAAAAAAACCGGGCAAAAATAACGGGTAAAAATTTTCTTACCCAAGTCCACAAAAAGTTGTTACTTGATCACAAAACTCTCCATATTCCTTTAAAGCACGACTATACCACGTTGACATATCAGCTCGTTCTCGCTCCCAAACCCGTGTCTCTCGAATATAACCCACGCAATATATTAGATACTTGGCTTATTGACAGGAATCATATTGTATTAACCCCAATGTCTCGGCGTCAACCCGAGTATTGATGAAATAGTTATTTACCATTGCATCATGCAATTGTCGGAGGTTTCATTGATTTTATTATTTTATTTCCACACGTGGCGTCTGCTTTCTTATTAATATGTTAATGGGTTGGTTGCTGTTTTTATAAAGAAAGAAAGAAAGACAGAAAGAAAAAAATATGTTTATTCCTCCTATATAGAGACGACGCACAAATAACAAAAATCAATAATACAAAATATAAAAGCCAGTCCCTTGTATAGATATAAAGGGTTAAAGACAAAACTAGAATATTGGTTCTTATTAAGTGTTTGATTCAGAATCACATCACATTTTTTCATTTTATCAAATTATTTACTTTTATCAGCTAATACTATTTAAGCTCCAAATGTGGCTTTGAAATTATTATTCTTTTAATTATTATTTTTACATTACTTTCATTATTATTTACTTTTGACATTGTTTTCATTATTATTATTACTTTTTACGTTGTTTTCATCATTATTATCTTAATGTTTTTGAATTATTATTTTTTGGTATTACTGCTATTACTGTGTGCCTATAATTTATATGTCTGGTATTAAAATTTAAGTGTAAATTGGCAATAAATAAATAAAGTAATAATAAATAATTGTATTGTTGCCTTGTATTGTATACAATGGAGTATAATAGTCTAAATAAAAAGAAACAAAAAAAAAAAAAAATTTTCTCTCCAAGGTTCGGAACTTTTCATGGGTAAAAAGTACTTCACGCTCTCTCTTTTTTTTTTAAAATTCTCTTACAATCAGGGTTTTCTGTTCTGCTTATCATCAGGTGGGATCGCAGTCAAACGCTAGTTTATCAATAAAAAAAAATCATTATTATTTATGGAGTAAAAATGTGGGCAGAAAATTCACCAGTATTTTACTTATATCCTAATACAAAAAACCTTAATGAATTTGGATGTTGCAATTCATGTAGACCATGGCTAGGATTCAGACATTTATCACCAGGGTAGTGTTTTTTCACAAACGATATTTTTCTACTTTCAAACAAGATAATGAGCTGGTCAAAGGTGATTCCAATGACATCTTTAAGGTAACGCTCCAAGAAAATAATGTAAAACATCGTGAAGTTATGGAAAAATTATGCCAATGTTTTTATTATAAAATACCAATGTAATGCAATGCCATAATTCAAGAGTTGGAATTATGTATTATTCTGATATAACATAGCATTCTGATTTAAATGCGAAAACATAATATTATAAGAGTACGTTTACATAATTGTTACTAAGAATAAATTGAATACAGGACAATTTATACAAAGACTCTTTAACCATTTCCAAAGCAAGAGGTATTTTATTTAACTGTAATTTTTAATAATCTATTTTTGAAAATAATATGATTTTAAAAATAATATTAATAAGCGATTCACAAAATAGGTACACATTTATCATTGAGATCTCCCTTATAGCCTTCCACTGTCCTCTATGCGTTACCAATAAATGCGATAAAGTATCTTCATACAAATTATTTCCTGATTAGTCAATAACCGCACATCAGCTGTCCATAATGGCGTGCAAATTGTCCAAGTCAACTGAGATCAATACGTATCAGTCACATCTGTTGACCTTGAACTAGTGACCTCTTGTATTTTATTGCATGTCTGAATTGATACATAGAATAGAGGTAGGTACTACATAGGCGTATGTAGGGCAAAACAATAGAAGCGCGATTTTTTTTTTATTTAAGTCGGCTAGGGAACTAAACCAAATGGAAGAACCAAATTGTTTGAACCAAATTGACGTACTATTTTTTTTTAAATCTAATATGACTAGTGCTTTACAGCGATCCTAACTAAAGGTAAGCAGTGATGCAATCGTTCATGGTGAGATGCACTAGGTTATTGAGAACCTTTCACTGTAGGCTTGAAGACACCCAAAATTATAATAGGACGGGAAGACCGCAGCAGGCAAATTGTTTCAGTCTTTCGATGTACGTGGTATAAACTAAATTGAAATTTGAACCAAATTGAAGTATCGACAAAAATATAAATAGTTAATTTGAAATAAATGAAAGTCAAGAGTGAATTGGTTTCATTTACACTTACCATCCCAGGTGAGATAGTGGTCAAACGCGAGCCTATCTACACTAATAAAAAGAGGTAAAGTTTTTTTTTTTTTTGTTTTTATGTTTTTTTGTTTGTAGGAATGTCTGAAAGTACTGGTCCAATTGCAAAAAAAATAGCACCTATAGAAAATGTTTTATTCCTGAGTGACATAGGCTATATTTTATGTACGCGGGCGAAGTTGCGAGTCAATAATAAAAAAAATGCTTTAAATGGACGGTTCAACGTATAAAATATCTATAAAATAGATTGACGATTTAAGGACGCGCAAAAATGTTGGCGAACATTTGGAATTTTCTTCTTTCTTTTACATCCTATTAAAAGTTTATCTTGCTGGAGAACCTAAACGTGACTCTAATGCCTTAAATTCTCTTTTATATAGAAGAATATTATAAACAAAGAATGTTTCTGACGTCTCATTAAATACTTTAGAAAGTTATAATACATACAGAGGACGAATTATTTTTAAACATGTTTTTTTTGTATCTTTTGGGATCGCTGTGAAATTGCTTTATCAGAATGCCAAAATCCAAAATAGATTTGGATCAATTTTTTTAGTATTTTGTTTAGATATTTATTCCGTATTAGCTTTTGCCCGCGGCTTCACCCGCGTTCATAAAATACATCCTTTGCCACTCAGGAATAAAGCAGCTTTCAATCGGTGAAAAATTTTAGCAATCGGACCAGTACTTTCAGAGATTACCCCCTACAAACAAAAAAACAAACTTTACCTTTTTATAATATTAGTGTTGATGATGGGTCAAAATATCGTGTGATTTTAGACACTATTTAAAAACTGTGAAGATTGCATGCCAAAGTGAACCTTTTATAATGTATTTTTATTTTTTTACATCAACTGATAAACTATCAGTTATTGATACTGAATTAACATATACATATAAACTATGTCATTTACAAAGCGGGGAAGTACTAATTAAACCCAGGTGAAGCCGACGGGTTTGTATGTATTATCGTAACACCTATCTCGTAGAGTACCTTTCGACCAATACTGCAATACTAAAAGAAAGCACTTCACACAAAATATTAAAAAAAAAAAAAAAATTGATACCTACGAAATATAAAAGCGATGAGATATAATAAAATCTTATCATCATCATTTCAGCTGAAAGAAGTCTACTGTTGGACATAGGCCTTCCCCAAGTATCGCTATAATGACCAGTCCTGTACGTCTCGCATACATCGGATTTCCGCAAACATCACCAAGTCACCGGTTCACCTTGTAGAAGGCCTTCCAGAACCTTTCCTTCCCATGACCATCTGTTCTGCGAGCAATATGCCCTGCCCACTGCCAAATACTGCTGAATGAAATCTGTGCGAGGTCAAAAAGGCACCAATCCCAGTTTATGCAATGATCAGTCTTCTTCTGATAGGGTCCGCTTTCATATCGCCACGGACATTATTACTTCCTTAGACATTTTCCCGGCCGAAGCAATTTAGATTTTTATCAAACACATTGAGGAAAAGATGGCCGTACCTAATTACGTTCTACCATTACACAAGGGAGCATTATCTACACCAAATCTCAATCAGTTGCAATAATCTGTCATCCGTTTTATGTCATATCGCACATGGCTTAGGTAACTGTGTTGAGTGAATCTATTGTTTAGAAGGCACAATAGGTTGTTCGTATTTTGACAACAATACGTTAATAGAATTGATGCGATATTTAATGGCGATCATGTGGTATCATAACTACGTGACGACGTAAGTGAGATAAGCGCTCCACCTACAATGAGAAAAGTTATTTAAAGATTTTCCATCGCAAAAATGTTCGTGGTAACAGTAAAGATTTCCCATCACAAAAAAATGCAACAGTCCGAAAATAGTACATTTTGATAAAGTTTGTCACTGCAGCCCTTTTTTTTGGTGGGAAGAATCATCTAATGACAACCCCTGCTCTTGGGTCGAGCAGGGGATAGTGTCAGACTCTTACTGACTAAAAGCCCACCCCGTTCCTTCTAGCCTTCATACTGGGGTGTCACTGCAACTCTTGGCTCCATAACGCCCTCGCCTACGACTCGTGCGAATTCCGTCTCGGTCGCAATGACAAACTTTTTGCACTTGTATCAAAATGCTGTTACTATACTGCTTTCGGACTTTGCCTGTTTTTTCGCCTATATTGGGATGTGAAATAGTCTCAACTAATAGTAGTTTATGTGACTAGTGGATAAAGCAGTGTCTTTAAGTCGCGGGCGGCATGTTGAATTCCGAACGAAACGAAGGTTGTTGATTTTAATCCCGAAAGATAGTGAGGGATTTATAAAATTAACTCCCGAGCATTGCGAGGGAGTTAATAAAGAAACCTGAGTGAAGTGAGGAATTTAAGCCACCCAAGACAAAGACAGCTTTATCTCCGTGTTGCATACTCTACTTTTTACACCATCTGTGAGATAATTAAAAGACATTTTGGTCGACCAAATCATATATTAGAGAAATATAAGTATTATATTTCAAGTTCATCAAACAAACAAAATTCACTACTCCAAGATTCTATAGTTTCAATTTTCTATAATGCTCCCGTGTCGTCAGTACGCACGTTATCACGGAACACGTGCATGTTATATTCTATTTTCTTTTTTTTTTTGCTAGTGGCCAGTTTGAATTTCGAGTCAACTTGTTCGATGCGCCTACATTTTAATTCACAATGTTGACGATTCTTGATGCTCCAAATTCAAATCTCATTATTCCCTAGGGTTCGGCCATACTGCATTATCTACCTAGGCATATAATGATTTGTATGACGTGTAAAACGACATTATCGAGCAGGTGGTGTAAAAATATATGTATGTATCTATAGACTAACATACATAACTACTTTTATCCCAAGATTTTAATGACGCTAATTACATACCTATATACGAGAATTACTATGTACTTACCTCTTATGTGTAATTTCACAAGTAAGAGGTAGGTAAGTATATAGCAGTAATTTATTATTATTAAGTATTTTCTTTAAAGATATAACTAAAATTAAATTTTGTACACAATCAACACAAATTGCAGTACGTATAACTTTAATGTTCTCAGCTTTTCTACAAAGGAACTAATTTCAGTTTGTAACAGTTCTGAAACTCTGAAAACAGCTGCTAACTTAGCAACATGGAACAATTTGGCTGCTGTGGTCTTCCAGGCTAAAGTAATTAGGCGTCATATAAGAAACCCTTGTGCGAAATTTTAAACCTAGTCCCAGTACTTTTGGCTGTGCATTGATATGTCAGTTATTATTATTATTATTATTTAGAAGATAAGGGGCTATGCATCACCCATAGTGTAGGGAATGTAGTCACTGCGACATAAAAGATCTATTGTGACTCGCCACCTTATTAGAGTAACTCTTTTAGCCCGGAGGCTTCCAAGAAATTTAGAATACTCCTAGCTTTTAGTTTTAATCTCCTCCGGGCGAATAATGTGTCGGCCCAGATGGACACTGCGTTAGTGGAAAAGGGGCCTGCATTCACACAAAAGGTGCTTAGGCGTCTCCCTCTCCTGATTATAGTACCGGCAAACATCAGTGTCACTCAGTTTCATGTGAAATTGGTGCCTGTTTAGTTTGCAGTGGCCGGTTAAGGCGCGGGCTATCGCACAGATGTTCGTCCTGCTAAGCTGAAGAAGCTCGGCAGTTCGTTTTTGTTTTTACATATATGTCAGTTAGTCTGTTTCTCTTTTTATATTTATAGATAGATATAGATAGGTGTCAAAGACCTTATAAACTAGTGCGCCTCACTATCAACGATTGCATCACTCCTTACCATCAGGTGGTGCCCGTGACTTTGCCTGCATACATCTACACTACTCGTAATATAAAAAAACCGGCCAAGTGCGAGTCGGACTCTCCCATGAAGGGTTCCGTAGCAGCAAGTAACATAATATAAAAGTTCTTGTAATGTGTTGTAACTTTGATCGATGTTTTAATAATAGTGTATTTTTTTCGATTTATGACGGATTAAAAAAAAACTACTCACTAGATTTCGTTCAAACCAATTTTCGTTGGTAGTTTTTATAGTAATGTACATCATATATTTTTTTTAAATTTATCGTTCTCTTATCTTAGAAGTTAGAGGGGGGGGGGGACACACATTTTACCACTTTGGAAGTGTCTCTCGCGCAAAGTATTTAGTTTAGAAAAAAATGATTTTAGAAACCTCAGTATCATTTTTGAAGACCTATCCATAGATACCCCACACGCATGGGTTTGATGTAAAAAAAATTTTTGAGTTTCAGTTCTATGTATTTTTATTGCCCCAAAATTTATTGCTTTTTTTCTATTTTTGTGCGAAAATCTTAATGCGGTTCACAGAATACATCTACTTACAAAGTTTCAACAGTATAGCTCTTATAGTTTCGGAAAAAAGTGGCTGTGACATACGGACGGACGGACAGACAGACAGACAGACAGACAGACAGACAGACATGACAAATCTATAAGGGTTCCGTTTTTTGCCATTTGGCTACGGAACCCTAAAAAAGGGTAAAGTTTTTTTTTTTTTTGTAGGAGGTAATCTCTAAAAGTACTGGTAAGACTGCAATTTTTTTCATCGATAGAAAGCAACTTTATTCCTTTTTTAAAATTCCTTTAGTAAAAGCTAGTAAAATATTAAGCCAATGTCACTCAGGAATAAAGCAGGTTTTTATCGGTGGAAAAAATTTCGCTATCGAACCAGTAGGTACTTCTAGAGATTACCTCTAAAAAACAAAAAAAAACAAACTTTACCTCTTTATAATATTATTGTAGATAGAGTCAGAACTTAAACCAACACAAATGAATCATTATGATTGGTCTATAAAAAATAAGTTACGTTCGAAATGATAACCCTAATAACATGGAATTACAGCGAAATTGGACTACCAGTGTCAACTCTATTCTATGAAATGGTATTAACAAAAAAACAGACATGTGATTCCAATAATTCCGGAAGATTTGCTATCTATCATTTATTAAAGAGTTGAATGGTCTATCTCCAACGTTATTGTCTCTATATACTCTTCTACATTATAATATAATAAAAAAAATATCGCAGCTTCGCCCGCATACATAAAATATCACACAGGAATAAAGCAGCTATCTATCGGTGAAAAAATTTTAGCAATCAGACCAGTACTTTCAGAGATTACATCCTACAAACAAAAAAAACGAACTTCACCTCTTTATTAAATTTCCATTACAATGTAACTCTTGGTGTAACCCACTATAAGAAGAATATAGGATTAAAACCATCACTCTACCAACGAAACTGACAAAGCCAGTCCATCACATTTTCATCCGATTTTATTTCGATATAGTCTAACAAAAGACGTGAAAGGATTCGTGTGTCCCCTGACAGGTGAAGTGTCGATAATATTGGCACATGTCTAGACGAGTGACATGAAACATACGAGAACAATATAGGTTTTTCATTTAGAATAATGTTATTTTACGAGGGTTTGTGCTAAAGGGGTGAGAGAGGATATATAACAAGTTATTATTTTTTGACTGGCCTGTTGGTCTAATGGTTAGTGGCCCTGACTGCTATGCCACAAGTTGTGGGTTCGATTCCCACCCAGGATAAATATTTATGTGATGAGCATGATCATTTGTTCTGTGTCTGGATGTAATTTATCTATAATATGTATGTATTTAGAAATATATAAGTATGTTTATCAGTTATCTAGTACCCATAACACAAGCTCTGCTTAGCTTGGGACTAGACGGCGTTGTGTGATAGTTGTGGAATATTTTATTATTTCTACGCTAGCTTTTCTCGGAAACGTGGCCTACGTTTAAGGCTCAATTTATACCGACGCTGGAATGGAATGGAAGCGTCAATTTCACCTCTAGCGTCAATTTCGTAGCTAAAGGAATTATCGAGAATGCGCGAAGATTCCCTGGAAGACGCGCCATTTTTTTTGGCTTATATTAAGTTTGTACATTATACAATTGTCATAAAGTTCATTATGCTATGTACAAAAAGTCGCTTCCATTTCATTTCGCGGCGGTGTAAATTGAGCCTAAAGGTCCATTTTGTACCTTTCGCAGAGTCAAAGCGCATCGAAGCGTCTATCCAAAACTGAACATAACAAATTCAACCTTAACTCCACAGCGTAAATCACGCATTACTTCTGAGATTTTAAAAAGACGCGTGCATCCTTCGGAATTCGCGCGTCTGCGCGTGAACAACGCTGATAGGTGCGCGCGCATTCTCGCGTATCCATGCGCCCACTAGCGAATCTACGCATCATCAGTCGGAAATTGGCTAATTCAATAGCTCTGCTGTTGATGCCCATTACCACACGTAAAAGAGTGTGCGCGTATTCTGGCGTATATGCGCGCATTCGTGCGGCTTCTCTTTAGTTGTAAAGTATTTGACGCTTCGATACGCTTCGACTCTGCGCTAGTATATATTGACCCTAAGTCGAAAAGTTTCTACGGAAAAAATACTGGAACACTTTTGCAAATACCTATTCTGTTTATGCCCCTATAGAGGTATGCGGGTGAGATATGCTAGAGGTATAAAATTCCGCTAGTATCTATTGAAAAAGGATAGTCTTTCGACCGGATGGACCGATTTAAGCAGTAGTGTCTGGCCTGGGCAACTACCCGGTGGTTTTCGGATCATTGTGTATTTTATAATCGCGTGGAGAAAGCTGATATCGCTTTGCATGATTGAATATTTTGGTTGCTATGAGGTGGCATAGATGTCTTCTCGCTCCACCCAGAACGGGAGACTTCTCCAGCTCTTTGTGGAGCAAGGCGTGTATTTCATGATTTCCCATCTTACAAAAAAGGATAAGTTGGATTTGTCCTATGTGACAGGGGGCGAGTCTATATACGTGAACTTGACACATATCTAAGTTCAAATCTTGAAGGAATTCTAGAAAATATTTTATTTTTATTTTTGATATTTTTAGGGCTTAGTTTACTATCTTTTCTTATGATTCAATGTAATCTTTATTTAATAAAAACTTTTTCGGAGTAATTTTTCAAACGATCGATTGATCGCTAGAGATTTGAACTGGTAACACCTTGGTATTTTTGAGCAAAGTATTTATAAGTATTGCTTCCAATACAGGTAGAAATGTTGAGGAAATACATGGCTGAAGAGTTTTAATTCCCGACATTTGGAAGTAAATTACCGATGCATCAAAAATTACATACAAGTCTAGTAATGCTATATTCTTTTTTCTGTTATTGATAGGCTCGCGCTTGAACATTATTTCACCTGACGGTAGGTAAGTTATGATGGGAGTCACATTCGACCGAAAGCTCACATTCCACGATCACATGGTCGCGGTGGCAAAGCAGTCATACCAAAGGTTGGGTTTCGTTTTACGCAATTGCCGTGATTTTCAAACCGCGCACGCCATTAAGATTTTATTCAATGCGCTCGTGCGCAGTAAGTTAGAATCCAGCTCTTGCGTGTGGAACCCGCACCAAAGTTCTTACGCCCTTTTACTGGAAAAAGTGCAAAAAGCGTTTCTCAGGTTCCTGTACAAGCGTATGCACGGTTACTACCCATACCTCTATCCGACAAAATTTCTTTTGGGTTGCCTCGGATATAACTCGCTAGAGGTAAGACGAGCACGAGATCAGCTCATCATAGCCTGCAAGACGCTCCGTGGTACTGTTGATGCGCCTGATTTACTTACTGTGCTGGCACGTTTCTTTGTCCCGGACAATTACTGCCGCGGCAAGAAGCACAGAATGTTTGCTGTGCCTCAGTGTCGCACTGTTGCCCGTGCTCAGTCTCCAATACCTCGCACTTTGGCTGCACTAAATGATCTCTTGGATTCTTATCCAACAAACGATCTGTTTGCGGATGAATGGAAGATGATTTTATTGGCATGTCAGAAGTACTGTGAGAGGAATTGATGTACGTGTTGTTTAAATGTTTATACTTTTAATCTTTGTTTAGTTACTGTAATTGGTTGTTTAACCGTTGTAATTAATTAAATAAATAAATAAATGATATGGTAGACGGTAGAGCTCTTGAATTGATTGTAGCTATCAGGAAATTTAGACTTTTGCTGGGAATTCCTCTCCTTAGCTGTACGCACAATGAATTTGTTTCTAAAAAATTTTGTGCGTATGGGTGGGGGGGATGTCTCATTGTCTACCATGTGCTGGTAGTGCATCGCCGTACGTCTAGTAGTAGTTTAATGATGGAATGGGTTTGGCAGAATTAAGAAATCAGAGAAGTTGCGTTTGACAGTTTGTCACATAATCTATAAAGTTATATAAAAATCAATGCCACTTTTCATTGTAATTTTATAACTCAAGAACGGGCTCACCTATCCAAACTAAATGTTTAGGCTTTGTTTGGACTACTTAGTAGATGGTTTATGTGAAGTTTGGTAGGGTAGAGTAGGGTATAGTAGGGTAGAGTAGTGTAGAGTAGAGTAGGATAGTGTAGGGTAGAGTAGGGTACAGTAGGGTACAGTAGGGTACCGTAGGGTATAGTAGGGAAGAGCGGTAGCGAAGCCGCGCGGGCAAAAGCTATAGTTGGCTATATTTTTTGTTTCTCAATTCGTATCAAAGTTTTAAAAGGATATTAATAAGTTTTCAGCTAAAATGGGCTTTTTCTTTTATCTCGTTATAAAAAACAGCAATTGCAACTAATAATAAAAGAGACAAATTTTTTTATTTGTTCTTAAGTATACATTATCTCGACGGTGTTTAGTAACTTGTATCAAATTCCAAATATAAATTCTGTAAAGTGACTTCGAATTTAGTTTGGAGTTCATGTTTTTGAATTGTGTGTCAATCAAAGCATGTATTTCTAATAAACCATTTACAAGCACTTTTGAATGATCTTACGAGATCCCTACACAATTGGCCTTAGTATTCGGCCTTACAAATCGGTCGCCATTATACAAAGTCACTTACTTTGAACTGTAGTTGTCCGAGACCGTGTGAATAGGGGGCGCTGAAGGTTTTGTATTCGCCATTTTGCCAATCCAATTGGTGACGTAATTCCTAAGGGTGAAGGCTTAAATTCGTGGGTCGTTTGCAGGTTTTAGTTGCTGAATCATCCATCCATTGCCAAGAGTTATCTGTGAGTCAAAAGAAAAATGTTAATTAATTCCGATTGGAATAAATGAAGCAGAAGTAGACAGGGTTTTTTAATTACAAGTCGAATTCCTTTCAGTACACTGAGCGCGAGTTGTTTTTAAGTTAACTCGACTGAAACGTATACCGCATTCTTCTCTCTGATTGGTTAAGACCTTGGAGGGGGCCAATCGGAACGCCGAACGTCATAAACGATTTTGATTATGATAACTCGACGTGTTAGTGTTAACGTTTATACAACATTTTAGCACTATACAGCCTAGGTGAGCACCAATTGGTTATGAGGCAATTTTGGAAAAATATCCCATACAGTAAAAGTTCGATACGTTTAATAAATTCTTTGGAATAGGGCACTGCGTGAAATTGTCCCCACCCACCAACAGGCTTTTTATCAAGGTGACACATTTTTAAAGTATGGGGCTTGGGTTTTATAAAACATTATATATTTTAACCTAACCCAAGTGGTTTAGACCATAAAATATACTCATAATATTATAGTAGTGTTGTATATTTTTGAATGCGACTCTGAGAGCTATATACGATTCTGCAAAAATATTTCACAAAGGGCAATGCGTAAAACTGTACAATTGTACACTATTTTTTTTAATCGCATTTTTTTTTAAGTGTTGATAAATATCAGGTTTGATTATAATGAGACCAAATTAATTAATTAAACCTCACTTTTTTTTGCTCCAAGCAAACCTTCGCTCTAACATTGTTTTTCTATTGTGCCTCTAATTACGTTATTCGAAAGGTACAGAAAAATTTAAACATTAAGTTTCAAGAACAAAGTTTAATTTTCAAATACCTTCTTTTTGAGTTACGTCTGTTAATTAAGTGTGGAATATGTAAAGTTTTTATAAGTAATAATATATTAAAGTCTAATATTTAATTGCCTCTCGAGTTCAGAAAAAATATTTTCATTAAAAAATAATATTTGTGTTAAATTGTTGAGTTTTGCTCACTTTCAGTGTTTTATATTTTAATATTTGCATGCTAATTAATGGCGTAATGTATGTTGAAACTAAAAAAATACCTATGTATACTTGTATTACCTGTTTTGACTACATTTATTACAATTAACTTGAACTTTAAAACCCACAGGTGCGATCGATATAGATAATTTTATCATTTTACAATTATTGCGGTTACTTTATTGTCCATTGTGTGTTATTACACATCGGTATTATAATATACCACATAACCACAGCTAGTCATACCAACTTTAATTATAAAATCACAGTCATGTTTGATTGGTAAAGATAACTTCTGCCAGTGGCTTCGCCTTTGAAAGTAAAAAAAGAAAGAAAGAGAAAGAAAAAGTTTTTATTTACGTCAAACATACCTTAAAAATAAAATAAATAACAATATCGACTAAAGTAGCACATAGGTAGGTTTTACCATACAATGGGCTTGCGGACGGAGAGCACTGGGTAGCTCGCTATCCAACTATCCGGTACCGACCGGACCGAGCCCAAGTCATCGATGGCACGTCCTGCCCGCGTGCCTTAAGGAGTTGTCAGCTACCGTAGGGGCCCAGCAGGGTCGAAGCCTACCGGGGCCAAAGGTGTATTTCTAAAAGGGAGGCTCGGCCCCGGTATGAAATGCATCATGAAGGAACGGGTTGAGTCTTTTAGTCAGTAATAGTTTGACAATATCTCCAGCTCCGCCCAATGGCGGGGTATGTCATTTGGATGGTTTTTACCCACCGAAAAAAAAAACCATACAAAATTTAGGTATTTTGGAAAATACTCTCTGGTACTTGCTAAAGAGGAGGGATGAAACGCATGTTGCTAAAAGAGTTATGAGTTTACAATTTGGATGGATGGAGAGGGAGAGGGAGGCCAAAGATTTTTTTTTTTTTTTTATAATATTCCACAACTATCACACAGTCCCACGCTAAGCACAGCTTGTGTTATGGGTACTAGACAACTGATAAAAATACTTATATACTTCTAAATAAATGCATATTATAGATAAATTACACCCAGAAACAGAAAAAATGATCGTGTTCATCACACAAACATTTGTCCTGTGTGGGAATCGAACCCACGACCTCCGACATAGCAGTCAGGGTCACTAACCACTAGACCAACAGGCCTGTCACTGTCACACACAAATGGATGGATTGTGTGAGAAGTGATATAAAAGAAAAGGGAGTGAGTGATAGCGTGACGAGTGATAGGACAGAATGGAAGGAAAAACGTGTTGCGCCGACTTCAAATGAAACGGGACTAGGGCAGAAAGATGATGATGACTTTCTAATATTTGCTAGTCATAAAAGGGAACCTTTTGTAAAATGTCACGCTCCTAATCCCAGTTGTTTCGACTGTGCTTTGATATGTCAGTCAGTCAGTTTTTCCTTTTATATGTATACAAGGTGTAAGGGACAGCCCTCCACAAACTTTAAGGGCTTGCTCAGTAGAAGAAACTGAACAACCTACCACAATTTTTTTTTTCAGGAAACGAAAAAAAAATTCGGCCTCTCCATACAAACTGTCAAATCAAGTTTATAATTTTCTATGGTGAGGCGGATTTTTTTTTTCGTTTCCTGAAAATTTTTTTTGTGGAAAGTGGTTCAGTGTCGTCTAATGAGCAAGCCTTTAAAGTTTGTGGAGGGCTGTCCCTTACACCTTGTATAGGCAGATATAAATTTCAATCATTGGTTGTACAGTGATTAAAAAATGTTGATTGAAAATGCATACCTACTTGAGTAGAATAGTGATTAATTCTAAGACTTATTTCAAGGTTCGACACGAAATGTATAATTAAAAATATAGCGTTGTTGCAATGTTTTGCGTGTTCGTTAATAGTGATACTCGTACTGAAGTCTATTCATTTTCATAATCACTTTTTTGAAGACTTTTTTCTGTATAACTTTATTTTTTCTTCCCGTTATAATTTTCCTCTTTTTGGTTTATTTTTTCTTCCCCTGTAATATTATCTCTTTCGTATTTAAAAAGTTTACACTTTGGGACAATATTCTTGGTACGCAATCCCGAAGCGATGCGGCGCGTTGCGGAACAAACCACTAGGTAACGCTATTAAAGTGGTTTAATCAGCTGGTTGGATATTTTTACACAAACTTTACACTTATTTAAGAAATGTTTAATAATGTAAAAAAGTATGTAGGTAGGGGGATAATAATAATTAATTGCTGTAGTAAGTTTAAGTACAGGCCTTTATTGAGTAGATCACTTGAATTTCTTATCAGTCACTGTTTTATCAAACAATAACGGTCATGTCTGAGTCTACAATAGATTTAACAAAAATATATTTCTTAGTAGATATCATTACAGTAGACTATGATGAAGATAATGGGACAACTTGGGCGTGTTTTAAAAATAAATAAATGGAAAAGCAAAAAATTGTGACTGCTAGAAAGAATGGAGAGAGGCATTTACCCAGCAGTGGGATAAAAACGGCTAGTAATAAACGATAAAAAAATTATATAATATGCCTATGTTTATATTTCTAACTTTTTAGTTTTTACTCACGCGTACAACGGGTAGACCATGTCTGTGAAAAGGACACGGTGTACTTTCATCTAGGATTTCCTACTTTCAAATAAGCAAAGCCTCTGGAAGAAGCTAGTTTTAACATAGCATTATTAGCAGAGACCACGGCCTCGCACCCAAAGGAACTAGCGATGGGCCGAGTCGACTTTTTGGTAACTCGAGTAACTCGAGTTGACTCGCTTACTAACTCGAGTTGCAACTCGAGTTGACTCGATTCAGTCTGCCGCGTCGCCGCGTCGTCCGTCCGAGTCAGTAAAAGCTCAACTCGGTGCATCGCTCCGCGGGTTGCTAGTTTGCTACGTTCTCGGGTTCGTTCGGGTTCGGCGGGCCGCTGGCTGCGTTGCGGCGTCGAGTCAATTCAATGGTAGTTAAACAAAATTGAGCCCGTTCAAAAATCAGACGAGCGTTTACAAACATCACATCACAAAACGAACTGTAAGTAAACGAAAGGTAACATTTCCATCTCGTAAAAAATAAGAAAAAAAAAATTAGTACTTTATTACTTAAATTAAACACCGCACCGTTTGGTATTTGGTCATCTATCTATCAACTAACACCTATAAAAAGAGCTAATCAACATCTAAGTAATGGCACTTATTTCTTGATGAATACCAGTTTTAAGTTAAACAAATACCTTAAAGGTAACTCTGTAAAAATAACTAATACAAACTAATGAAACGGCAACAAAACAATAAACAACGAACGAAGTAACAATAACAAAAACGTAAACAAACCAAAAAAAAAGCTTTCTATGTCAAAACTCACACATTCTGTCTGACTAACCGTCTGCTAAGAAACCAAGAACGAGAACTATCTCTTTCACTCGCGGCTCGGACGTTCGGTCGTCGCGTCGGGCTGATTCGGGCTCGCTCGGAGTCGTTCGGGCCTCGCGACTCGCGGGCTAGCCGCGGGCCGCCAACCCACCGCATCGCCCGCCGCGCACTCTCTCCGGGTCAACTCGGTTTACAGATATTTTGACTCGGGCTGACTCGCTCACGGTCTGACTCGAGTTACTCGAGTTAGAAAACTCGAGTCGCCCATCGCTAAAAGGAACCTCGCCCTAGCCCTCGCTTTTTTAAGAACGAGGGTTTTTTTTATAATAAATAGGGTCTCTTTTCACCACTTTTTTATCTGATGGTAAGCAACGATGTGGTGAAACTCTGGGCTGCGACATTATCGCTATAATCTTTATTTATTTCATCTTTTGCACAAAATAGTAATCTAAAAAAACAAATAATTATGCTAGTGCCCAAGTAATAATTCTAATATTTTAACATATCAATATTTAAGAACTAAAAATTGACTTTATTTACCTAGAATTATGTATAATTAGCGACTTGTGTGTCTCGTTTTAGGAGCCAACGTCTGAACTAGTCTACGCTACGCCTCTGTGTATTAGGTAAACTTAGTAGCCGGGCTGCCGTTGTCAAATAGTTCGATGCCAAACCTCTAGCCAGGCATATCAAAATCAATATTGTAAGCAAACTAAACACCGTTTATGTTGACATAAACTCGGACTACAATGCAACCTAATATTGTTTTATAGATACAGTCAACATATTGATTCCCGAGCTGAGTGCGGGTGCCTTGTTTCATGCCCATGGCACGCTTCATACAGATGTTAAGAAAACAAAACGGGGATAAAAGAATTTTTTTTTTAGACTAATTCTTGATTGCGATCCCATCTGACAGTTAGCAGTGTAGTGTGTAAAATAGTTAAGATTTTTCGTTGATGTTAGATTAGGAAGAATTAGAAAAGCCGACCCCGCGTAACGGAAAGAAGCCGGGACAAAGAAGAAGTTGAAAGACTCGCGTTTGACCACTATTTCTCCTAATGGAAAGTGGCGATGTGGTCGACAATGGAGCACGTTTATTAAGAAGTAACCTATTCTCTTTTGACTTTAACATCCCTAGATTGTACAAATCAGAAAACACAGACTGCGGCAGGGAATTACACTCCTTAGCTGTACGCATGAATGTATTCCCTAAACGTTTTGTATGTGTAAATGTTTAACTTGCTAAAAATTATATTTATTATTTTGATATAATATTTTAAAAAGTCTTTATTTATTTATTTATTTATTTATTTAAAGCTTTATGCACAAAAACTGTACAAAGGCGGACTTAATGCCTTAGGCATTATCTGCCAGTCGACCTTAGGGTGGTGCAGAAACAAAACATGGCAGGTGCAACTTAATAAATAGACAAAACAGAAGAGAAACAAATATATACAATAGTAAATACATACTTAGATACATACATATAACAAAAACAATGCTGTTGTGAAAAAAACAAATCCAACCAATTAGCTCGGTGATGATTCTACCAACATTTTGCGAATATGCTCACGTGCCTTCACCTTAAAAGAAGGAAGGAGGAGGTAAGTGAAACAGAGAGTAAAATCCCACATGCCTAAGTTGGAAAAGGAGGATCCTCCGGTCAGATGGGTGTTATGTCTGGTCCGATAGATTATTTTCGGACTGTCGTATAAATATTCAAATCGCGCGGAGTACTTTGATTGAGGGAGATTGCAGGATTAGTTCTTATGTGATGCTATAAATGTTGCTACGCCTTTATAAATCTTTTAAGTTAGGTAGAGGTACCTAAAGGTTCCGAATTCTAATTCCACTGTGATTCTGGTTTTCAACTCACGTTTTAGTAATTAGAGTTTCCTGAAGTATCGAGTTATTCAGGTAATTTTAAAGGTAAGTAGATAAAATCAATTTACTTTCACAGAGGCTAGGCACAAGAGCTATGGTAATAAATAATGACGTGAAAGATATACTGAATTTAGTGGATATCTTGAAAGCTAAAAAGATGTTGCGGGCTGTTTCTATTTTATTATGATTTCATAAAAATGATTCCGATAGAAATAAAAAAAAAAGCATTTTTGTTTGTAGGAGGTAATCTCTGAAAGTACTGGTCCAATTGCTAAAATTTTTTCACCTTTAGAAAGCTGTTTTATTCCTCAATTACATAGGCTATATTTTATGTAAGCGGGCGAAACCGCTGATAAAAGCTAATTTGTAATAGATTTTTTAGGTAATTGGTAGTTGGCCTTTATCTCCATTAGGTATATATGTGCCTCTAATTTGTCAAGCCGCTCATTTCGAGAACTAATAGCTCATTGATTATATCCTTGAGATCATTTCTAAGTGGTGCTCAACGATTTTTATTTGCGCGCTCGCGCTGGGCAATGTTTGTTGTGGTTATGTCCACAGTAGTAATGTCAATTCTGCAATTGAAAAAAAAAAGACGTGTGGCACTCGGGGAATGCCGCAGTAAAGCTATTGCATAGCATTTTTTATCAACTTATGCAATTATAATTATTTATTTATTTTATTTATGCAGTATTTTTTTTCCTTTGTTTTTTTTTCTTTGATTATTATTGAAGTTACACTTTTTGAGCGTGGTGACCGATAAGAAAACCAATGAGTGGGGGGTGTTAGGTTATTTTCGTTACGGAATTTCTGGATTCGGTGTCTACGCTCAAGGCCCGCGATAGAAGCTATGCAATAGCTTAAAAATAGGAATTTGAACAGCAGTATACAATACTATAATATCAGTACTTAGTAAATAGGACTAACATATACACTACTAACAACGTTATCTACATATTATTATGCAAAATAGCTGGCTGTTAAAAGGCAATATCGATAAAATTAATTGTTAGGAAAAAATACAAGGATACAAATCTAGAAAAAGAAAACAAAAAAACAAGGTAGGCTATCTCCAATTGGGCTCTGTAAGCAGTTAAGCAAGCGCCGAACGTCACAAACGTGTCTATTATAATTGTCAACCAAGCGACGCAGCGGTGAACGAGCTCCCAAGTTAGAACTAGTACTAGTAATGTCACTAATAATACTAGTAGGTAATGCCTGGCTCTGAGTAGTAAATTACTTGTCATGCTATAGATAGAACGGGAAAGAGTGTCAGACTTTTGCTGACTAAAACCAGTTTGCCTTTAGTTACACTTTGCGTTGCAGGATCACTGTGATTCTTTTTATCTATCTTGCAGAGCGTACGGCCGGGTTCCTACTATGCCGGACCGGTAAAACTGTCGGAAAGCTAGTGGCTGCATAATTTATATGAAGCTATTCACATTATCCCGGATCCAGCAAAAATGCCTTCATATAAATCGGGATCCGGGTTTTTACCGAGCGTTTTACCACAGCGAAGTGCCGTCATTTGGCTCGCATTTTGGATATAAGTAGACGTTTGATGACCACATGGCTATTCAAGTACAAACTTTAATTGCGCTTGTCCAAGAGATACCTGTTCTATGGGATAAGACCGTAGAAGTCTATAAAGACAAAAACTTAGATACTACCACAACACAACAATTTCGTCGTCCATTGTGCACACAGGTCCAAATTCAACTGAGGTGAGCATTTAACTGTCCGGGATCCGGTGTGATGTGAACACTTTGTTCCGGCATCCGGCTTCCGGGTGATTTACCGGTCCGGCATAAATAACAACCTTATAACTTTGGGTTTTTTACGATACAGTTATGACATTTTGTACATAGATTCTTTACCCAAAAGTACTAGACACGTGTTTCAGGTTTCGCATATATTAAAACTAATTTTGGGTACGTGTTGGGATCGGACTTGATTAGGCACAGGCCGTGAGCGCCCACATCACCGTCGCCGCGCTACGCCACTGTGTGCATTGTACATTTATGTACTTATGTTTTTGCAAAAAATGACAACATTCTAGATTTTCTGAAAAAAAAACAACAAAACTATACGTACCTACTTATACGTCGAGTCGAGTTTTTTGACCTTAACAGCTGAGTAAAAAATGCCATGGTCAAATTCACTGAACCATTTGGTTCACAAACCAATTATTTATTATTTGTTGCAGTTATGTGACATTGACACATAAACAATTAATTGTTGGTTTTGCTGTTTAATTCAAGAAGACCTTGTTACTTTCAAGTGGTTATTTACATTTTTTTATTACTGGTGTAGTTCAGTGTATGTGTATGTATTTAACTGATTAGAGCATTTATTTGTTAAATACAATGAGTACTTTTTTTGTGAAATATTATTATCAGTTTGCTATTCTGAATGTCATATTATATACTAGCTTGTAGTTACTACGTACTAGGTTTCATCTGCGTAAAAGTAGGAATTTATTACAAGGGACCATTATCTCTGGAGTAAGTATTCGAAATCTTTTTTTTTAGTATTTTCGAAACCTAAAACACTGTTTAGTAATTTTATGTAAATAATATTTGTACAAAATTGCCGTGACCTTTTTTTTTTAATTGATATAAACTAGTGCTTGACTGCGATCCTATCTGATGGTAAGCAGGGATGCAATCTCTGATGTACTTAGTGTCAGTGGTGTCAATCTTATGACCTTTTTTAAATATTTTTGGGAAAAAATATAACATGGTGTAAAAACTATTGGAATCGATTCAGTTACTGATTCCGAAAAAACTATATTCAAATTTCGCATATACTAATAATAATGATGTATAAGCCACACAAGGGCATGGTTTACACATGTGCCAAATTTCATCCTTATTCATTTAGCGATTTGGTTGTAAAGACCTAACAAATATACCGACGCTTCAAAGGCAACAATACTAATAGAGTAACCATGGTGTTAATAGTATCTAAATCCGATTATTTCGTCATTTTTAACAAAATTTTCTAAAAATTTTAAAATTAAACCACCAAGAGAGTGGTAAAAATTTAAAATTTTTAGTAAAGTTTTTTCAATGCCGCTTAGTAATTTTTGCCTTTCAAGCGTCGATACACACGATCTTCGTCATTATAATTTTATTAGTGTTATATATAATATAGGGTGACTGGCAATTAGTGTACGATACCGAAATCGCGAAAAAAAATCAGCTGTTCAGTACATTTATATTTAATTAATGTACTGAACAGCTGATATTTTTTTCGCGATTTCGGCTTTGCTCCCATAATAAAAATTGCTTGTTATCATGAGCACAATCACGTGTTTAAGTATAGTACACTAATTACCAGTCACTTTATATGTATAACTTTCTCATCTTTTGGCTGAAATGATGATGAATATATATAAAAAAAATGTCAAAATAAAATTCACAGGTTATAAACGAGACAAAGACAGGCTAATGTCACCTCTGACAGCTATTCAACATAAAAGTAAGTGATGTTGATGAAAAGATTTTACCTAAGTGTTTTTTTTTGATAACATTGTTGTATAATGCATAATAGAAAAACTATAAGTATAAAGGGATTTCTGTTTTTTTTTTTTATCTGCATATTGTGATGAAATCAGATAAAAAATGCTTTTTTATGCAAACATTTCTATTGAATTCTTAATAATCGTATTTTTTAAAAAGCACATTAATAACTCTACCTCTAAAATAGTGATATATCACAACAAAAAAATATTTTTGCGCTCAATCTTTGCCTGTATTCAAAAGACTTGCTACATGTCTCTGTGATTATCAATAGTCGTTATTAGTGTATATAATATAGAATATATTGTAATAAATATTGGTGCTTATAGTTTGAAAATATATTGTTAAACTAATGATAGCCAAAAATCATATTCTGATAGTTACTATCCATTCTAGATTGCCTGAAAGAGATCGTGGAATGCGATAAGGCTACCCATTGTATAATTATGTTTTAGATATAAGTTTTTCTTGTTTAAGTTTCGTGTTGTATGTGCAATAAAGTAAATAAATAAATAATAATAAAAAGGCATTTATAATTTAAAAAGAACTAGTTATAAAGTATAATATAATATATGATATAATAATATAATATAATATAATATAATATAATATAATATAATATAATATAATATAATATAATATAATATAATATAATATAATATAATATAATATAATATAATATAATATAATATAATATAATATAATATAATATAACTATTGCGATTACACCTGATGGTAAGCAGTGATACAATCGTTGATGATGGGGTGCACGAGTTTATTAAGAGCCTATGCACTCTAGCCTTGAAGATAGCTAAATTATAATCCGACGGGAAGACTGCAGCAGGCAAATTGTTTCAGTCCTTCGATGTACACGGTATAAATGACGAGTGTATTGCCGCATAAAAATAAAAATTAATGTAAATTCTAATCAGCAGTTATTCGAGTATACTATTACAATAACTTAAAGTTACGTGCAAGTACAATCTTATCCTGAGTCAAAGGTTATATTATTATGTAAATCTTTAAATGAAAGTGAAAGTTTCTTGCATTTAATAACAGTTAAGTTAGTAAAATATTTTACATATTGTCATTTATTTTAATTAGTGGCTTTCGAAGACGCGCTGAAAGTATTATACAAGTTTATTTCTGGCAAAGAGTCAGTTTATTTTTAGATATTAGTTTTAATTAGATAAGGACTTTTATTATTATTTTTGTATATTTATAATTAAATAATTATATGACCGTATAGTGTTAGAAACCTAGAAATTTTCGGCTCTTCTTCACAATAAAATGCATGTTTTGTACTATTAAACCTTCGTAATGCAAATTACCTATTGGTCAAAACTACATTTATGTGTTCAATAGTTATTGAGTTTATTGCATACCAGCTTTTGCCCGTGGCTTCGCCCACGTAAATAAAATATAGGCCTATGTCACTCAGGAAAAAAACAGCTTTCTATCGGTGAAAAAATTTTGCAATCGAACCAGTACTTTCAGAGATTACCTCCTAGAAACAAAAAAAAAATAATAATAAATATATATATAACAATAAGTGTAGCTATAGTGACAGACAAGCGCGTAATTTAAAATTTTCTTAAAAAGTAAAAAGTTAACCGAGAATACTGTTTGTAATTCGTTAACAGAAAAAAATCAGCCGTTCAATATATTTTTGTTTGCTTAATTCGATAAAATGCAGAGAACAACCCCTTGGGGGTTGGAGTGCTGGGATGGGATGAGAGATACTGGGGAAGGAGGATGATGGTAGGACGGGGGGGACTTTCTGTTAAAGTGTCGATTTTTGTATTTGATAGATAACTTTTTTTGAGGTGGGAATGACTATTTAATGACTTTATTGAATGACTTTCCGCTCTATGGTGGAGTCAGAGAGCACGCTCACTTTTGCTGACTAAAACTCACCTGTGTTTTTCAGTTGCTTTTTGCGTTTCAATATAAAGTAAAATGTTCTAAATAGTTTAAAATGTATAAACTACCATTTTTAGCTATAAAAGGATATTGTTAACAAACTTCAAATGTCGCAGTAGTATTGGGGTTAAATTTAGGGCGCAATTCAGACGACGTTTTCCACGGATGGACGTCCGTCCGTCTGTCAGCGGGTCATATCTCGTAAAGTATAGTATTTTTGCTGTCGCTACAATAACAAATAATACAATTAAAAATTAAAGGACGTTATTTTGTTGGCGTTTTTTGTTATATATGGCTTCTTTAAGTTTTTTTATATCGATATAAAATATGATCCTTTTAACCCTTTGCGTGTCCGGAACGTGGATCCACGCGAGACACAATAACTTTTTAATTGTGTCTCTAATTACGGCATACGAAAGGTTAAAGAATCAAAGCAATCACCTCAAACTCAGCCTAGATCATTTGGCATGTTTATCAACTCGATAGTAAATAATATAGTTTAAAGTAATCACATAGCAATAAAACACAGTGTTTAGGAGACGTGAGAAATGACGGTGAAGCCAATGTTAATGTGTATGTGTGTGTGTATATGGTACCTACGGCTGTGACTCGTGGAGCAATTACATCTAATCTTAATTAATGTCAACTGACTGTAAAAACGAACGATTATTCTTTTGAGAACAAATACAAAACACGTGTTTGAAATTGGATGACTATAATCAAGAAATAGATTAATTAATTTATAATGTATGCAATTATAAAATTCATAATTTAATATATTAAATAATTAATGTATATTATAATGTATGCAATCGTAAAAATAATGTAATGTCTTAGATAATAATAATGTATTTGTATGAATTTATTGTTATGCCCTATCTCAAACATGAGCTCTGTCATGTTTGAGATACTATACTCACAAAACATAAACAAAATAATTACGCAATAAATAAATAAACTAAACTAAAAAAAAAACAATAAAAAAAACGATCGAATGATCCCATTTTAATCTTAATCATTTAGTTGTTAGAAAATGGAAGCTTGTTGTTTCATTACATGGTCTTAGGTTACAAATATTACAAATATTAAAGAGGTTACATTAAATTGTCATAGTTAAAATAATTGAAATTAGACATGTTAGTCAAATAAAATCATATAAAAAATAATCGAATTAATATGTCAAAGTGACATTTAAGTAGTCATTTAAATTATAGTAACATTTATTGAACAAAAATTCTTTATTTCCTTAAACCCGGGCAATGATTCTATGTGCTAAAGATATTTATTCAAAAACTAAAATAAAACCAATGCTGAATATCACAGTAAGCACGTTTTTTCAATATTTATGTAACATACAGCGTATACCAGGCTGTCATACTTTTATGACCTGAAGATTTAATTTTACTTATCCTATATTATAATTAAAAACTATTCATTAAATAAAAAAAAAACTTTACCGCAACAATCCAAATTCCTTAATAATGTCACTGTCAACCACTGCACACTGTAGATAATAAACAAAGAAAAAAAAAATGCCGACTATGTACGACTCTCACCTTCAATTGTTTTAACACTGATTACACTGTTTATCTCAAAAGATGCGCTTATCACAACGTGTGTCTTAGCTACATAACAAGTACTTTATTCGACAAGCACTCGACGTTGTATGAAAATCGAGCGGGAAAATGTACACAGCATGTTGTTTTAATTATTAAATGATACTGTATAAAGCGTGCGTGTTGCCAGTGATGACGTATGGCTCCGAAACGTGGTCACTTAAATGGGCCTCATAAGAAGACTTAAAGTCACTCAAAGGGCAATGAAAAGGGCTACGCTACGTGATGCCACTGATGACACAGCATAGCATAATCGGCCTTATAATGTTCCCACTGTTGGGACTCAGGCCTCCTCTCTAGGAGAGGGAATGGGCCGTATCTATCACGCGGGCCCAGTGCGGGTTAGTGGAAGTCAAATGTCTTCGAATTTTTGGTTCTAGGACATGCCGGTTTCCTAACGGTAGTAAGCACTACAATAATTTCTTAGCTCCATTTTCCCGAAATTGCGCGTTTTAATGATTCCACATGTGGTCCAACTGCGTAGATACTTAAGACAGATTTACACCAATTTTACAACAATACGTTCACTAGGCATTCATTTCCGAATAATTACTACACTACAACTAACTTCACTTGAAAAAATCGCACCAAAAACTTCTTATTCACACTTCAATGTCCTGTCTTTGAATATTGTTTATTTTCATTCACATAGTTTATTTATTACACCAAAAAAACTTACTCACCACATAAATACTGTTTTAATTTTTTAATTTTAAGTATTCTTTTCCTATTCCTTTTTTTGGAAAAGGATCATATTTTAATTTTTTGTTTTAAAATATGGTCCTTTTCCAAACAAAGCTACACTACTTACAGATTACTTGCCTACAAATGACACAGTCTTTTGAAGGCAAGTAATCTGTGTGATATGATTTCCTATTCTCTCACAAAAAAATAATTTTATCATATGTAATTTTAGTTTGTAAAGCACGCTTTTGTGGAAAATAAATAAATGAAATTTTTATGTTATTTATATGCCAGATTGCATCGGAATCCGTCCACACGTTTATGCGATGTTACGTCACAAAAAAAATTCACGTTTTTTTTTTTATTTAAAATATAAAAGTATATTATTTTCATAAGTCAGTATGCACTGAAACCTAACCTATTTTTTGTCATTTTATTTTAATTTAATTTTTATAATTATAATTTATTATTCTTTTAAATAAAAATAATTTACTCAGCCTACCAGTTATCCGATTGAAGGTACTGTTAAGAGTGACACCACTGCAGTTATTTCCTGTCCTTTATGATGAGGAGGATATATTTGCATTCACGATTTACCGATGTTCCGACCGTAAACAATCGAAGTTTTATAATCACACAAAGTCTTTAGTTTGTATAGTCATAGAAATACCAGAAACTCCCCGGAATGTACTTTGGTAATACGAGTATAATAGAAAAAATAACACGATTATTGTGAGTAGAAAAAGTACAGAGTGGTTTGTGCGTCATCTTCATCATGAATACGATTGATTTTGCCGGGTTTTTCCGACAGGTTACGGAAAGTAACGGAACTCCTGGACTCAGTGCGTATCGTGAGGAGGTTTTCTCTATATGAAGCATAGGTACGCAGTATAGCTACATAGCTGTGAAAAAAAAAACCTTATAGCATTGTGTGTTTAGAATTTAGGAAGTATGTTTTTGAAGGTTACTAGGGTTTTAGACAGGCTTATGTCTAAAAGATACAACGATAGCGTTACCACACGCAAAAACAAGTAATTTATAATTGCAATAATTTACTAATTCCATAATATGGCAAAAAATACAGAAATCGCTATAGTATGTGTGTAAAATAAAGTCTGTTATAATGTTTAATGCTTAATATTGCACCTATTACAATTTGTCTGTGTCAAACAAAGGTTGACTGCTAGAAAATGCCTTAAGGCATAAGTCCGCCTCTGTAATGTTGGGCACAAATAATTAAATAAATAATAAATAAATTATGTCCTTTTAACGCGTGAAAGATTTTTCATTTTGTAGAATATAATATATTTTGTAATATATTTAGTAAGTTATTGCAATGATCAGACAGTCATAAAATTGTATTTTCACAGTTTTCGACAAGTCGTCGCGTCGATTTTTAAACTACGCTTTCAATCGTGATAATGACAGACACAATTGAAAGACAATAGGTGCGCGAACGCCGGCGTTCGCTTGGGGTTTAATGAATTAAAGAACATTGCGAAAATTTTATTGAGGTATTTGTCGAGTTTAAATTGACTTTTACAAAGCTTTTAAAAACGATAGAATTAAAAGTTCGCCAGTAATAAAAAATAATTGAGCCCTGACCGGTCGGTAGTCTCTAAACCATATCCCAGTTATCACTAGGATTTTTTTTTATGTTTTAAAATATTAATACTCGTATTAATGTCTTCGAAATATAATTAATTATAGGTACTTAAAATGTAAATAATGTGAAAAGATATATTCTTTTTAATTTATATTAAAATTATTATTTATTTTTTAGCTGCTATTTTTTTAAACTCGTATTCTTTTATGGTTTACAATAAAGCTTATTATATTTATCTATCTATCTGTGCTGCCGACTATTCTACGATGTCTTACCTGTTTTGAAATCTTTTGCAAACTCTTAAAAAGGCCCTTGCCTTGGTTGTTTTTAGAAGAATATCACTGATTACACTTTCAGTCACTTAAAAGTATCAAGTTAATGCCGTACGCCGTAAGTGTGTACTGTGTAGTAAGATTTACAACTCACATTTCAACTGAAATATATATTTTTTTCAGTAAACTAAAGTCCGTGTTCTTCACTCAAACATCACTATAATAGTAACTGTCGAATAGACAGACAATGCCATTATTAGTTTAGAAGAAAAAATACGTAGTCTGATTTTTTCCTGCATTGTACAATTGTTATTGAATTTACTTTATAAAACTGTTTTAATGATAATCTTTCGTATTTTGAATTGTACTAGAATGACGTGTAATTACAATAAGTAACATGTATTATAACATACTATGTTATGTTATCTAGTTGGTCTTGTAACGTAGCATAGCATAGTTGGCCTTATAATGTCCCCACTGTTGGGACCCAGGCCTCTTCTTTATGAGAGGAAATAGGCCATAATCCACCACGCGGGCCCAGTGCGGATTGGTCATATGTCTTAGAATTTTCGGTTCTAGGACATTCCGGTTTCCTCTCGATGTATTTATTCGCCGTTTTGAGAGCAGTGGTGATTAAATAAATTACCCAAAGTAATACGCTTGGCTGGGTTCCAACCCGCCACCTACAATTCATATGTGAGAACCGTTACCTCTCGGCTTCCACTCTCAATATGACCGGGATCAAATTCCAATCCCAGACTAAGAAATGTCAGATGCTTACGTAAATTTGTAAAGATTTTTGCATTGTCGACGTTTTATTTAAATTTGGAATTCCTTCCTCGAAAACCCAATTTAGTTATTGAATTAAGTGATGACTTGCAAAATATTGATGACTGTGGCGGATCAAGCAGTGTGGGTCATTAGCAGGGCAAAAGTAAACCGGCCCGGCCCCGGTTGCACCTTCCAACAAACATTTTTGTACATTAAAATGACACCTTTTCAAGCTTTTTTTATTAACCTTTCGTATGCCGTAATTAGGAGACACAATTAAAAAGTTATTGTGTCTCGCGTAGATTAACGTTCCGGACACACAAAGGGTTAAATACATAATTCATGTTTTTGGCAAGATTTTGTACCTTGAGTTGCCATCTTTTTATTTTAGAAATATTTTTACTTGAATGTATATGTAAGACGAAATAATTTATGGAAATGTCTCTCAGTAAAACGGGTAGCTAATGAGAATTTCTAAGAAATCCCTGAAGGTTTACAGGAATTCCAATAACAAATTTTCTTCTTGAAAAACATCTAGGGAAATCATTTTTTTATCTGATTTGAGGGTTTATGTCTTGGTTTTAGCATTCCTATTTTGATTTTATTTTTTACTTCTAAGTTGACTTTCAGACGATTTTATATCGCAGTTAGCACGATCAACTTATTAATTATTCAAGAAGAAGGTTAACTAGAACCACCACTATGAATAATTTTCATAAAAATAAACTTTATGGGATAAAAAAAAATCATACGAGGATAATTCAGACTTCATACATCGTTGAGGGGTGGGAGAAGCAAAAGCGTCTATTAACGCAAACACATCATTCAGTTTTTATATTGAGTGCATTTTACATTATAAAAAGATAAAAGAACAATTATAAACGACCAATTGGAACCGTAGACTAGCTTCTGACGTTTTATACAAACAAATGCCCATGTAGGACTATGTAAAATAAAGTTATGTACTCAAATTATGCTCTGCCTATCCAAATAATATACCGGGCCTTGGTACAGGACACGGTCCGGAGCGAGGAGGAGTGGCTGGCGGTCACCTCCTTCTGCGAAGCAGTAATGCTAGCAAAGAAGACGGCCGCACGCGCGAGGCAATGGCCCTCGCGCCCCAGCCGGATTCAGTCCCGATTTCCGTCCGCCGTAGGCGCGGGATTGCGGACGGCAAGCAATGGGTAGCTCGCTAATAATTTTAACTTCAACAAAGCAATTCCATTCAATTGCTTTGTAGAATCACGCGGATAATAAAATTATTGTTGATTACCCTTTCAGGTATTTCCTCATTGCGCACACGCGCTTTGATATGTAAAGGATTAAGGTGCTCATACAGAGCCGTTTTATCCATTAGGCAATGTAGTCAACTGCCTAGGTCCGCCAGGTTCTATGGCCCCGCGCTTCAGGAAAAAAAATAGACTGTTTCATAAACAGTAAAAAAAAAGAATTTTCGATGACATGCCATTTAACTAGTAATCCTAGCATTGGATTATGCGAAAAGCTGTCAACAGATGGAGTTTAATAAAACACAATCTTTCATTAGCAAGCTTTCTAGCTAACAATCACTGAGATTACCCTCGGACGGACGGACAGACAGACAGATTTGGTGAAACTATGCAGTTGACTACGGAACCCTAAAAACAACGTAATTATGAATAAATTTGTGTTAGAAATAAAATATTTTAAGAAGTTAGAAGAGGTCAGGGGGGGGCCGAGACGTGCATTGCCTAGGGGCCCCGACGTGCATAAACCGGCCCTGTGTTCATACATAGGTAAAACCTATTTTTTACTGACGATAGATTAGTCCATTTTTCCAGTCATATTCTAATTTACGATAGCTCAATTACTTTAAAGCTTTATTTACATGATAATTATTTTTTAATAGTGATGAATCCATACATAAGAGTTTATGTACTATACATGTATTTATGCTTATTGATTTGATTTTGCGAGTAGTTTTTGCCAATGCAAAAAGATGCTCGAAACAATTTATTTAAAGTGTAGTAGTACACTTGTTTTCATTTAGTTAAACCAAACTGTAGTAGCAATATGTTGAGGGATTTCCTGAAAATCATAGATTGATTTTTAATTTATTGGATTTTTTTAGAGGACCACAATACCGTTTCCTACTTTTTATGGTGATGATCGATGAGGCATTTTTCGAAAGAGATTGCTTGAAACGCAAGGCGCAACTGAAAGAACACAGGTGGTCTAGTCGATCAAAGTCCTAAACTCCCTTTCCCTTCACCTTTTGGTGCGATAAGTTATTCGATATTGATGTTATTTCTTTTCACAGTTTAGGATAAATCCTGTACTGTTTGTGATTACTTTTTCTACCAAAAATATTGCCAGGAAATTAAAAGTGTTCCTGGGTAAACCAGGCATACTCGACTGTGTCTTGGGACTGGGGACTCCCAGTCGGTTATGGGCTCTATTTGCAAAATTAAGACACGAATTTAAAATTTGCTGCTTAATCAGCCGATCATCGCTTACCATCAGGTGAGATTGTGGTCAAACGCGAGCATATCCATTGTAAAAAAAAAGATCTGGTTAGTTTATAAGTATGATGGCGATATAAGTTATGTGTAAATTATGTAATTTTAAATGTGTCTTATTATTTGCAAGTACGTTACTAACTGGGGTACGTATGGCTGGTTTACCATACCTATAAAAATATATACTTAATTAGTACCTTTTTCGTTATAGCCTTGCATTTGACAACTATCCCTCTTGTTCACGATGATGGTTCACGTATGTTGTATCTATAAGATACGACATTGTGTTCAAATCGTTTGAGATTACCATTGAGATATCTGTCTACGTAATACACGAGTATGTACCAATAGATAATGCTGCAGTAGCATGCCTCGCTTCAAATTAACGTATTATAATAGTGCAGGTGCTGTGGTTGTGAAGGTTTGTTGCATGAAATAAATACTAGGTATGATTCTGCATACCTAGTCACACACGAGAGATGGTTTGAGAATTTTAGCACGAGAAATGACTTATCATTTTGCCTTTGCTTTTGGCGTTTTTTTCTTAAGAAATAGGCAAAGTTTTTTTACACTTTTTGACACAGACCAAGTGTCTCAAGAAAAAAAAATGGACTTCTCATAGGTTTTTCTGTCATCTATAAGAAAAAAAGTAATAGTAACTAGTTTTGTAACCAAAACTTTTGTAAAAAAAAAATTACAGAAAATTCGTGTTTTTTTTTAAATACAAAATACAAAAAAATATGTATTGTTTCTTTCACAAAATTTAGGGTTAGTCTCAGAACTTTTGAAGAAAAGGGTGTAATGGCAAAATTACAAGTATGTACTTAAATAACTCATTATGTTTATTGACAAATTATGAAAAAATACATTTGAGACCCCAACAACGCTCTAGTGTGTAAATCTATGTTTTTTAAGTATTCGATGTTTCCGTGTTTATTTACGTTACCCGCCATTTTTGGGTTACTGAATTTGTTTAGTGTCGGGTATTTTTTTTTAACCTCTCGAGTGCCGTAATTAGAGACACAATTAAAAAGCAATTGTGTCTCGCGTGGATCCACGTTTAGACACACAACGGGTTAAAGAAATAAAATCATAAAATGAACATTATAATAACATGAGATGTAAATAGATCAAACTAATCCCGTAGGATCATAATCGTGAAGATGATCCAGATGGCATTATTCTGTAATCTCGCGTTCATATTATCATACTTTTATCAGTCGGAAAGAGCATGATTGATAAGATAATGTTGTAAAAGTTTGTGTGGCGATAAAATGAGATGATAACTGCAGTTGTACCGCTCAGTTTTATAATATTCTTGTAGATGTCAAAAGATCCGACACAGAGATAAGAAGAACAATTATTATGTACCTATCGATGCTCTGAAGCACGCGCTATGTCCAAAGTGGAAAAAGGCATGCCGTATTTTGAGGTACAAAGATAAACCATGGACAGTAAAAGCTTTAATAGAAACTAGGATTAGCATAACATAATCAGCCTATTAATGTTCCCACTGCTGGGATTCAGGCCTTCTCTCTAGGAGAGGGAATGGGCCGTAATCCACCCCACGGGCCCAGTGCGGGTGTCACACGTCTCCGAAGTATATAGTATCGTAAAAAATAGTAGACGTAGGTCTATTTTTTATTGATTCACAAAATTATTGAACCAGAGATTATGATGCAAATCAACAAGACATTAAAAGATAAATTAAAAAAAAGTAACCATAGATTTGATGAAAAGATCTTACAAAAGTCATTGATGATTGGTTTTTCCCCATCACTCATAGTGCAAGCTTGTAACGAGAAATCAAAGTCATGGTGCTTTGCATTCGTAATTTGTAGAAGTTCATCAGTGACCACAGAAAATGTGTCAATCATTAGTCATGACGTTCATCGTCGTCATTTTGTTCATTGTTCAACTTTCAAAGTTGGTTTTTCCTGCACAACATCCCCTCGAGTGCCGATAATACATACGTCTGTACAACTTGAATGACCTTCAAAAACGCTTAACTGTCTTTTTGTACACACATTTGTACTAAAATTTGGTTAGCCGAATATTTTGTTTTCTATATCTTTGTTTTTCCTAGAAAAAAACCCGTCTTCTTTCTCTTGTCTTGCCAAGTTGCCCTTTGAGTTTTAGGATCACGGTGACACTTTCAAACGTTCCCACAGCAAAGTGAATGAATCAAACGATATCTTTACTAAATCTTTGATTCTAATAACTTATTTTTTATTTGCAAAGGGAAGATGATATTTCCAATGCGATAAATACAGGATGCATTTTGCAGAGTGTGTGCGGAAATTGCTTGACTTGATTCCACCATCTCATTTCTACCATCGGACAAACCGACGAATGGCGAGTATCCACCATTACGTTGTTGAAACCTTTACGGTCCGGATCAAGAATTTCGCCTCGTCGTTTATACTGCGTACTTGTGGAACAATTTACCTGCTGCGGTCTTCCCGTCAGATTATAATTTAGATGTCTTCAAGGCTAGAGTGAATAGGCTCATAATAAACTAACGCGCCTCACCATCAACGATTGCATCACTACTTACCATCAGGTAGGATTGTAGTCAAGCACTAGTTTATATCGATAAAAAAATAAATAAAAAATCGTTCGACATTTATTATGCTGCGCTTCATTTGATTCCCTGTAGATAAATCTTAAGTATGGACTTTTATAGTTCAGTAAGTAACATAAATTAGGATGGGTAAGATGCACACGTCTTAGACGGATGTACAGTTAGGTATTTATTATTTTACAATACATTGTAAAGGTAATCAGTAGACACATACAATGACTCTTTTATCAGTTAAGTTTATACTCGAGACATGTAATTGAAATTCCTGAAGACATGACTTATAATCAGGTTGTTATAGAATAGATTTGAATAGAATACGCTAGAGTAGAGTAGAATAGAAAAGAGTAGAGCTGAGTAGAATAGAGTAAAATAACGGTATTATCGCTGTCAGCGATATCTACCAGACCACCTTAGGATGGATCAAAGGGGAAGTTAGATTGTGAGAAATGAAAATTACTTTATTATCAAACATCTAGAAAATGTTTTACCCAAGGCTACACTTGTCTTTTTGGGGTTTGTTACTTTCTGAATAACGCAATAATTATTAAGATCTGAGTCATCTATATTTTAATAAAAGGAGCAACTGACTGACTGAAATATCAACGTACAGACGGAACTGATGGAAATTAGAACGTGAAATTTTGCACAAGGTTAAAAAAATATTTAAGGGTGTAAAAAAATTTGAAACTTGAAACTTGATACAAATTTTCATGAAAATGAAAAATAAGGGCATCATAAACAATGATAAAACAGCGCTACGGCAGCGCTGCTGTCGCGCTGCCATTGCGCGGCTCCATGGGGCTAATTTGAAGGCGCCCTCATTAGGTACTATTATTATTATTATATCTAGCCCATATTGTCCCACTGCTGGGCAAAGGCCTCCCTCCACTCCTTCCAATGTTCCCGGTTTTGAGCCACCTCTTTCCAATTCCCAAGGAAGACATCCAAGTCGTCCCGCCATCTCCTTCTTGGTCTGCCGCAGCCCCGTCGTGCAATTTCAGGGCACCAATTTTGCGTTTTACTGGCCCACCGCTCGGTAGGCATGCGGCAGACATGGTACTAGTTTTTCAAAATGCAGTTTTAAGGGAGTTAATGTTATTATGAAAACATTCACACGAACGAAGTCACTGGCAAAGTACTAGTTATTAATACGGTATAAGTGGGCAGTACAGTAATACAGCATAAGAGCGTCTAGTGACAATGTCATTTGTGTCTAATGACGTCAAATGGCGGTTGCTACGCTCTTTAATGACGTCACTTGGTAGTTACTAAGCTTATCACATACTGTGATTATAGACTTAGTTGCTGAAGGTCGGTCGTTGTACTAGTGTTTGGAAATGGCCAAGAATTAGTAGAGATTTTTTTGCTGATAAGATATGCTTAGAAAATGCGGGTAGATGCTTATCATACAGGAGAATATAATCAACCTTATAATCTTTCTACATCAGACACTTTTTTAGGTGGATAAATCGTTAAATGTCATCCCCTGCTCTTGGCCGAAGCGGGAAGGCGTCTCAGACTTTTACTGACTAAAAACCCACTCTTCTTCCTTCTTTGCCTTTGTTCCAGGGCTGATTTTAAGCTATTGCATAGCTTCTATCGCGGGCCTTGAGCGTGGAGACCGAATCCAGAAATTCCGTAACGAAAATAACCTAACACCACGACTCATTTGTTTTTTGAGCGTGGTGACCGATAAGAAAACAAATGAGAGAACAATCAATCAAAATTCAATTCAATGTGTGAAAGTTTAACTTCAATTGATATCAAATATAAAAAAAAACAAAGGAAAAAAATACTGCATAAAAATAAATAAATAATTATAATTGCAAAAATTGATAAAAATGCTATGCAATAGCTTTACCGCGGCAGTCCCCGAGTGCCACACGTCTTTTTTTTCAGAAACACACCCTTGGCCCCAGTATGCTTCAACCCCGCTGGGCCCCTACGGTTTGCTGACATCTCCTTGAGGCGAGCATGGAACAGTACGCGCCGTCTATGACTTGGGCTCCATCCGGACGTTTACCGGACGGTCGGACGGCGAGCTACACATTGCTCGTCGTCCGCAAGCCCGCGCCTACGGTAGCCGGAAATCGGGGTTGGAATCTCGGCGGTTAGGACGTGTGGCCTCCTGCTTTTGCTAGTATTACTGCTTCGTAGAAGGAAGCGGTTGCCTGGCAGCTAGAACTTAAGCCTTGTCTCTACCACGCGGACATAGCGAAGGTAGGCTTCAATTTTTGTTTATTCTAAGACACGCCGGTTTCCTTACGATATCTCTACTCGATACTTTGTTTCACCATTTTGAGAACAATGGTGATAAAATAGTACACGAAGTATTTCACCCAGCAGAGTTTGAACTCGCTTTTTAATTGGTGGTTTTTGCACATTCTTCTCCATAGAGATCAACGCATTGGAACGTGTAACTTACAGCTTCACTTTTTTTTGACTGACCGACATTTTGACAATTCAAAAGGGGGCCTGTTATTCGTCTATTTCAAATAAAATTTCTGATTTCTGAATTAAACGTGACATTGGCTAAATGCACAAATTGAGCAAAGCGAATGATGACAATCAAGTAGGCAGGTACTGTTACGTAATCCTCACTCATTTACGTGTAACAGTCAATGGCGATTACCTCATGACCTTAGATTTAACATCAACATAACAACTGACCCGGAAAGGTAACTACTGAACTAAATCGCTGATCATCGGATTAATATTGAGCGCTTGACTACACATCACCATTGATTCGAAGGTTAATCTGACACTATATTAAATTTGATCATTTAACTTGGCCTGACTGATTTCTTGGACTGTAAAATTATTTAGTAGGTACAGCAAAATTGCCATTAACACTAAATTATATTAAAACCTTTCACTCTGTCTTCTCACAGAATCGCAAACTTTCTAATAATATCGTCTTCCATTCATCAGCAAACCAATTCAATCCAGGGTTGGTCTCCACGAGCGCGTTGAGCATCGGTAGCATACGCGGTATAGGGCAGGTGGAGGTGATCATAGAATCAAGCAATCATTTGATGATTTCCACTTAATTTTGTTTCATCCTTATCTTTAATTCCGTATAAACAATTAGTTTAGTTGGCGCCAGAAGAAATGTCACACTTTAACTGACTAAAACCCACCTATATTCCTTTAGTTGCCTACTCTCTTTAAAACGATATTTTTCTGTTTAGTGTTTTTTCTCTTCCGTTTGTTTACGAACTGAATGCCAAAAACGAACTGAATGAAACAAAGTCAAAGTCAAGTCAAGTTTTTTTTTGCATGAAATGCGGGTCAATAGCAAATCATCCAAAAATAAACTTCAACAACCTTGAAACTAATTCATTCCATTTTCGGAAGCTTAAGAAAGAACAGGGTCAATAAAAAATACAAAATACGAGTTTTACAAAAATGTCAGCACAGTTCAAAACTAGAGCTTGCATTATTTTTATTGTCATTTTAATGAAGGAACTAAAGTTATGAATATTAAAAAAGTTACATTGTAAGTCATCATTATTTTATTAAATTATATATAATATATTATTTATCAAACAAGGCATAAAAAAATAAATTCAGCTGAATATAGAACGTTCTCCTTTTTGAAGTCGGTTAAAAATTATTGTAGGTGGTTTAAAAAATAAAACACTTTCATCGATTGGTCAAGTGCAAATTTTTAAATACATGGAAGAGTGTGACGTTCTCGCGGCCGATCACCCACCAGATAGACAGACCTCATTATATCATCTTCGAAGTTTTTAGTGCTACGAATAGAGAGAGATGGAGAAGTCTCGCAAAAGTAACCAAACTACCAGACGATCTATGGCCAAAACAAGCCAGGAGAGTTGTGGACTGATGAGAAGAAGAAGACTAAGACTGAGAGGAAGATTAAAAAACACATTCATAATATAAAATACGTTCAATTAGAAAAATGTGCTAAATCGCCAAATATTTGATTTTCTTAGCGCTAGACGTCTAAAACGTCAGAACGTTTTTTTTTTTATGGTGGGAAAAAATCATCCAATGACAACCCCCGCTCTTGGGCGGAGCGGGAGATAGAGTCAGACTCTTACTGACTAAAAAACCCATCCCGTTCCTTCTAGCCTTCATACCGGGGCGCGAGCGCCCTTTCGGATAACCCTGGCCCCAGTAGGCTTCAACCCGGCTGGGTCCCTGCTGTTGCTGACAACTCCTTGAGGCGCGCAGGAACAGTGCGTGCCGTCGACGACTTGGGCTTGGTCCGGATAGTTACCAGACGGCCGGACAGCGAGCTACCCATTGCTCATTGTCCGCAAGCCCGCGTCTACGTTGGCCGAAAATCGGGATCAGAATCCCGGCGACGGCGGCGGCGATAACACCGTTGCCTGATGCGTTCGGCCTCCTTCTTTGCAAGCATTACTGCTTCGCAGAAGTCGGCGACCGCCTGCCACTTCTCCTCGCTCCGGACCATGGCCTCAACCAAGGCCCAGCGCGAGAGGTCTCCGCCGCCGATCGCCCCCACGAGGGCACGGCGATGCTCCGCTCAAGCAGGGCACACCTCGACTGTGTACTCCACCGTGTCCTCCGGGCGTTCCGCATAGTGGCGACACCCGGGCGTCACTTCCGCATGAATCGAGTGCAGGAATCTCCCGAACGAACCATGTCCGGTGAGTATCTGCGTCATGCGGAAGGTAAGGACGCCGTGAGGTCTTTCCAGCCACGCCTCAAAGAGGGGACTTACCGCCATGATTGTGGCGTGCCCACTTTCGGATAACCCTTGCCCCAGTAGGCGTCAGAACATTTTATAAGGGCCCATATAGATCGGAAATAAAATAATTTTGAGTTGGTCATCATCACTATTTCATCTAAGGGTCATCGACTGACTTATGAGTAGAGACAGCGCCATAAGAAATGCCGAAAAAGAATGAAACACTTTAAAACCGGATTAGTAAAAATAAATTTATAAACGCAAAATATAATACACCCAACTTTCACAGGGTTCTTTTATTTAAAAATGTCGATAACCTACATGAAGCCATAAAAGCTGACATGAAGAAAGTGTATGAGATTTATTTTCATTCAAAGTTATGAAAGTGATTTTGCAATTTTTTAAGCTGCATAATCAGTAGATTGACATTACTTATGCAGTGCCCGAGACGGTAAAAATCGACTATTATTAACTGTAGCCAAAAACATTCACTAAAATACACATTTCCATTTAATTTTCACTGCGCCAAATGAACATGTTTTCTTTCTTTCTTTTTTTCAATGGTGGACTAGTGGTACGTTCAGTCCCGACTCAATAGTTGTAGATCGCGGATTCAAACCAAGCCAGGCAAATTACTTTGTGTAATTTATTTCATCACCACTGCTCTCAAAACGATGAAGGTAAACATTGTGAGGAAACCGGCATGTCCTGGAACCAAAAATTCGAAGACATGTGGGTGGTGTGATGAGGCCCGAGTCCCAATAGTGGGAACATTATACAGCCGACTATGCTGTCCGTAACAGGAGCTTCAATTGGGTACCCCTCTATCTATCTTTCGGAGTCTGGTTTCCACACTTAGTCCCATGTGGACCATTGTACGTGAACCATGGCGGCCAACCTTTGGTGGACTTATTTCAAACAGCCCACTTCTCTTCAAAAAGGAACATAATTAGGCAGGTTTAGCAAACGACAACCTCACTGACATGCCACACTCATACTTTTTTACATAATCATTACCTTATGTTTCAAACGCAAAAGTACAAGCGGGAATTTACCCAAGAGTACGTCAATCCCACCTGTACACATTTTCCTTTTATTAACGAAACGAAGACATTCGAAGGCTGTTTAAATATTTTTTCCTTAAGGCGAGGTTGTATTAGTTTTGACTTTTTTGAACCTCTTGAAATCCACAAAATGTAAAAGAGGACAACATGAAACATTATTTTATTTAAATTGGCCATATGACCAATAGCTGAACCTCTGGAAATCCACAAAATATAAAAGAGAACATGACGCAAAAAAATGTTATTAACCTGTTGTATGGCCGGAACACGGATCCACGCGGGACACAATAACTTTTTTTTTTTAATTGTGTCTTTAATTACGGCATACGAAAGGTTAAAATAAACCGTATGATCAATCGCTGGCTAAAAATATGAAAACGAAATTCCACTTACTAGTTAATCACGAAATCTCGGAAACTATAACACCTACAAACTTAAAATTTGGCGGGTAGGTTTCTTATAGGGTGTAGACATTCGTTAAGAATGTTTTTTTTTTCAAAATTCATCCCCTAAGGAGCAGGGTTTTGGGATCTCGGGGGGACGAAAGTTTGTATGAAAAAATCAACTTTCATGCGAGCGAAGCTGCTGACAGAAGCTATAGTATGATATGAATCTCGATAAAAAAAACACGAATCTGACCCTAACTTACGTTTTCAAACGTGTATATTTACGAGATGACGTCACTAAAATATTTGAAAGTTACATATAATAATAAAGCTTATTTCAAGGGTCTGGTACAAACAAAAATATTGAGTACCGGTAGTTAATGTTTTTATTATATAAAAATAAAATCGCTGTTACGGGACCGCGAAGTCCACATAGTCCCTATGTTTTTTTTTTTAAATAAAATCGCTGTTACGGGGCCGCAACGTCGACATAGCCCCGGGCCAATACCTACAAAACACTCTGTGACTATAACCGGCTCTTAAATCCCTTTTTAGTATGCATTTAATGTCTTCAGTGTCACTAACCATAAAAACAAAACCCAAAAAAAGCCTTGAGGCATCATCTCTTAAGGAAAATGATTTCCTTACTAGGAGTCCTCTAAATGCAAAGGTTAGAAATAATAATAATAGAAGTGTGGTTTTGACAAGATTTACTTGAGAAGAACGAGGTCAAAGGTTGTTCGCAAAAGGAAAGACGATATGAGAGCATTGTTAAGGTTACGTCTCTATTATATCGTGTGTGTAGGATGTATTGACGACTAGCATTTTGCCAGCGGCTTTGTTCGCGAAGATATTTTTATGAAATCTTTAAAAATCCTAAAACCGTTTTTGAGGGTAGTTATGAAGAACTAATAATGACAGTTTTTCAATTTTTACATTGATTAGAATTTGTGCCAAGTTTCAAGTTATAAGACATAATAAAGGCATAGGAGTCTCTACAACCTTTAAAACCCCCTAAATCGTTTCACAGGGTTACACATAGTTTTGAATAACTAGACCTATTTTTTACTTACATTCGAGTAGATTACTATTTTCGCTAAGTTTCAAGTATATTGGCTCAAGGAATAATATTTTGAACAAAACAAAATTTTCAAAATTCTGCTTTTGAAGTGATGAAGAGGGGGCTTTACCACCTCAAAATTTGTTTTTTTCAAGGCGAAAACTGTGAAAGGCCAGGACCCAGCGCACAGCTGCATACACAGCGACATAGCACGAAGAATCGCGAAACTTAAGTGGCAATGGGCAGGGCACATTGCACGCAGAACAGATGGCCGTTGGGGCCGAAAGGTTCTGGAATGGCGACCACGTACCGGAAGCCGTAGCATTGGAAGGATTCCGACAAGGTGGACCGATGACCTGGTAAGGGTTGCGGGAATCCGATGGATGCAAGACGCACAGGACCGCTCATTCTGGCGACGCTTGGGGGAGGCCTAAGTCCAACAGTAGACGTCTTTCGGCTGAAATGATGATGATGATACACAGCTGAGTGCGGGAGCAAAATAACCAGACAGTCGCACGGACAGCCCGGTGACCATGTATTTGTGCGGACAGCCAGGTAACATAAAAAGTTTATAAAATTGTGATTTTTCATGATACAGTTATGAAATTTTGTACGTGTAAAGAATTCATGTACATGAAAATACTACATACGTGTTTCAGGTTGGCATGTAGGAAAATTAATGTTGTTTATATGAGTAGGCGTTTGGAATATAATGTCAAGAAAATTGTAATATTTTCCTTGACACTTTAGGAACTTTTTCTTGTTTTTTCCTTATGATGTTTTATTATAGTGTTCTTCAATGTTTTCACCAATAACGTCTGAGATAGAAAACTAGCTACATTCAATTAACTTATAGTTTATTTTTGAGTAGGTTTCGTGTCAATATTTACTATCTATCCATATGTAAAAAGCTGTGCGTAGATGTGTTTTCAGTTTTCAATTCCTTTTAAGACATAATATTTTACACGACACGATCTATTTTTGACGGCATGATTGGCGCAGTGGTTTAGTGATTGGGTGCTGCATTGCGTGGCGTGAGTTCGATTCCCGTACTTAACGAATACTTGTATGGCCTACCGATAGTGGTTCCGGGTTTGGGTGTCTTGTCTTGTTTAAGTATATCCTTTAAATACCTACATGTTTATGAAAGTACCCATGATACAGGAGTAATTCATGATACGTGAGTTTATTTTGCACTTTACGTGTGTTTTTACCTAACTCTGTAATAAACACATGTACAGAAGAATTATATACACACAGGACAGGCAGGCCTGTTGGTCTAGTGTTTAGTGGCCCTGACTGCTATGCCGGAGATCGTGGGTTCGATCCCCACCCAGGACAAATTTCTATGTGATGAGCATGATCATTTGTTGTGTCTGGGTGTAGGTAATTTATATAATATGTATGTATTTAGAAATATATAAGTATGTTTATCAGTTGTCTAGTACTCATAACACAAGCTCATCTTAGCTTGGGACTAGATGCCGAGGAGGCCCGAGTGTCCAGACCCACCAAGAGCGTAGACATGCGCATCATGGGTCTGGACGACTCCGTTAGGGTGGAGGAAGTAGTGGCCGCCATCGTCAGGGCGGGAGGGTGCACGACCGATCAGGTCCGGGCGGGCACCATCCGCTCTGACAGCACGGGCATGCGAGCCGTCCCGGTGAGCTGTCCCGTGTCGGCGGCCAAGGCCATAACGGCCGAGGGCCGAAGGTTGTTGGTGGGCTGGGTTTCGGCCCAGGTAAAGATGCTGGAGCCCAGACCTCTGCGGTGCTACCGCTGTCACGTGGGGCACCACGTGGGGGCCTATTGCGCCGCAGAGGACCGCAGTGACCGCTGCCACCAGTGCAGACAGCCCGGGCATAAGGCCGCAGAATGCCGTGCAAAGCCGCACTGCTACGCATGTGCGGCTGCAGGTAAGCCGGCCGACCACCGGGCTGGGGGTAGGTCCTGCGACCCCCCCGCCAAGGCCAAGGGCAAGGTCAGGCCCATCCACCCTGACGTCCTCACCGCCGCAGCCACCACCTTGGCTGCCGCCGCTGTCGCCGCCGCTTCCGCCGCGGTGGTGCCCTCACAGGGGGCTCAGGAGGAGACTGTAATGGAATGTCAATAACGACACCATTACGTCTCCTCCAGGCGAACATCAACCACTGCGCCCCCGCTCAGGATCTGTTGCTCCAGAGCGTGGCGCAGTGGACGATAAATGTCGCCGTCGTCTCCGAGCCGTACTACGTCCATCCCCGCTGGGCTCAGGACCTAGACGGCTCGGTGACGCTAATTTCGTCGGCCGCCGCCGGTACCCCGCCCCTCGAGGCTGTTGCGAGGGGACGGGGTTGCGTGGCAGCACGGGTCGGGGACATAGCAGTGGTAGGCGTCTACTTGTCCCCGACCAGATCTCTCGACGAACTCCATGTCTCCCTTATGGAGCTAAGTGCCGTCGTCGCTGGGTTTGGTACCCTCCCCGTGGTCGTTTGCGGGGACTTCAACGCCTGGAATACGGCTTGGGGTTCCCGGCGCACGAACACACGGGGTCGGATGGTGGAGGACTGGGCCTTGGAGCTGGGCCTGGTCGTCCTGAACCGGGGTTCTGTCCCCACGTTGGTGCGGAGGCGGGGTGAATCAGTGGTGGACCTTTCGTTCGCCAGCCCCGTTCTGTCGCCGCGTGTCGTCGACTGGCGCGTTATGGAGGAGGTGGAGACGTACTCCGACCACCGGTACATCCGGTTGGACGTCTCCGCCGAAACCTCGGCCGCGCCAGTCCGACAGAGCCCTTGCGGTCCGCGGTGGGCGCTTAAGCAGATGGACCGGGAGCTCCTCCTGGAAGCCGCGACGGTACAGGCCTGGGTGCAAGCACCGGACAGGCCTGTCGACATCGACGTCGAGGCGGAGTGGTTCCGGGAGGCCATGTCGCAAATTTGCGATGCGGCAATGCCCCGAGTCCGTCCAGGACGTGCTAAGCGCCAGGTGTACTGGTGGTCGCCGGAAATCGCTGCACTGCGCAACACGTGCAATCACGCGCGACGCCGGTACACCAGATACTGCAGGCGCCGCATCCGCCCGCCGGATGCGGAGGCCAGAGAGGCGGAGCTGTACGAAGGTTACAGAGAGGCAAAACACACCCTCCGAGCGGAGATTAAGCGGGCCAAACTTGAGGCCCGCAACGTGTGGCTGGGGTCTCTGAATGCGGACCCGTGGGGGCGCCCGTACAAATTGGTACGGGAGAAACTGCGCCCCTGGGCTCCCCCGCTGACTCAGAGTCTCCGGCCCCAACTCGTGGAGGGTGTGGTAAGCGCTCTGTTCCCTGTGCGAGGGGAACACTCCCCCCCGCCCATGGCTCCGCCTCCGCCAGTGGTGTCTGACGCGGACCGCAATAGCGACGACGACGATAATGCTCCAGAGGTGACCGAGGTAGAGATGAGAGTGGCGGTGCAAAGGCTGAGTGCCAAGAACGCCGCCCCAGGACCCGATGGCTTGCCTGGGAAAGCCTGGGTCCTGGCCATGGAGGCTCTCGGGCCTCGACTGAGAGGGCTCTTCAGCGCATGCTTGGAGAGGGGCCAGTTCCCACTTCGCTGGAAGACGGGGAAACTGGTCCTCATCGCGAAGCCAGGGCGCCCTGCGGACTCTCCGTCCGCGTACCGGCCCATTGTGCTGCTCGACGAGGTGGGCAAGCTCTTTGAAAGAGTGATTGCGAGCCGCCTCGTCGCGCGCCTTTCACGGGTGGGGCCGGACCTTTCGGACGGACAGTTCGGATTTCGCAGAATGCGCTCGACGGTGGACGCCATCATGCGCGTGCGAGCCCTCACGACGGGGGATGCGGTGTCCCGGGGTAGGTGTGTCGTGGCAGTGTCCTTGGACATTGCCAACGCTTTCAATTCCCTGCCCTGGAGTACGATCCGGAGGGCACTCCGGTATCACCGGGTGCCCGAATACCTCTGTCGAGTAGTCGAAGCCTACCTGTCGGACAGGTATATTGTCTACCCCGGTCACCAGGGAGACTGGAAACGTCGGGAGATGTCGTGCGGTGTTCCGCAGGGGTCGGTACTAGGGCCACCCTTGTGGAACATTGGTTACGATTACGTGTTGCGGGGCGACCTCCCTGACGGGGTCAGCGTGGTATGCTACGCAGACGACACGCTGGTTCTAGCGCAGGGAGAGTCATACCGGGCGGCGGTCGCTTTAGCGACACGCGGGGTTGCGATAGTCGTTGGTAGGATCCAGGAGTTGGGACTCGAGGTGGCGCTTCACAAATCCGAGGCCATGTGTTTCCACGGTCGCCGGTCTCGGAACGCGCCGCCATTGAGTTCCCAACTAACGGTAGGAGGAGTTCACATCGGTGTCGGGTCGACGATGAAGTACCTGGGACTCGTCCTCGACAGCCGGTGGAATTTCGTGGAGCATTTCCGACGTCTGGCTCCCAAACTCAACCGGACTGGGGCTGCGCTCAAGCGGCTCCTGCCCAACCTTGGGGGTCCAGACGCCTCCTGCCGGAGGCTCTACGCGGGGATCGTTCGGTCCATGGCCCTCTACGGGGCGCCGGTGTGGGCGCCGTCGCTGAAAAAGCAACCGGCGGCCATACTGAACGCCTGCCAGAGGGTCATGGCAATTCGGATGGTGCGGGGATACCGCACGATTTCCCGCGAAGCGGCGAGCCTTCTGGCTGGCCTACCACCGTGGGATCTGGAGGCAACAGTCCTTGCACATATGCACGACATGCGCGTGGAGATGCAACGCCGGGGTGAAAGTCCTCTGCCGCGACAGGTCGCGGCATGGCGGACAGAGCTCCGGCGGGATCTCATGGTGGAATGGCGTCAGCGACTATCGCAACCCCGTCATGGGCACGCCACAATTATGGCGATAAGTCCCCTCTTTGAGGCGTGGCTGGAAAGACCTCACGGCGTCCTTACCTTCCGCATGACACAGGTCCTCACCGGAAATGGCAAGTTCGGGAGGTTCCTGTTCCGAATTAAAGCGGAAGTGACGCCCGGGTGTCGCCACTGTGCGGAACGCCCGGAGGACACGGTGGAGCACACAATCGCGGTGTGCCCTGCTTGGGCGGAGTATCGCCGTGCCCTCGTGGGGGTGATCGGCGGCGGAGACCTCTCGCGCCGGGCCCTGGTCGAGGCCATGGTCCGGAGCGAGGAAGAGTGGCAGGCGGTCGCCGACTTCTGCGAAGCAGTAATGCTCGCTAAGGAGGTGGCCGACCGCATCAGACAACGGCGCTCTCGCCGCCGCCGCCGGGATTCCGATCCCGATTTCCAGCCACCGTAGGCGCGGGCTTGCTGACAGTGAGCAATGGGTAGCTCGCTGTCCGGCCGTCCGGTAACCGTCCGGACCAAGCCCAAGTCGTCGACGGCGCGCACTGTTCCCGCGCGCCTCAAGGAGTTGTCAGCAACAGCAGGGGCCCAGCCGGGTCGAAGCCTACTGGGGCCAGGGTTATCCGAAAGGGCGCTCGAGCCCCGGTACGAAGGCTAGAAGGAACGGGATGGGTTTTTTAGTCAGTAAGAGTCTGACACTATCTCCCGCTCCGCCCAAGGGCGGGGGATGTCAATGCATGATTTTTCCCATCGAAAAAAAAAAAAAAAAAAAGCTTGGGACTAGATGACGTTGTGTGATAATTGTGAAATATTATGTGAAATATTATATATTAAAATTAAATTAAAATTAAATTAAAATATATATATAAAAATATACGAAAACATCAATATAGTATTAATTAATCAATTTTCTGTTTTATTTGTCTGTGATGACTTAGAAATACTGTGTTAGTGAAATATCACTAACACTAAACATTTGTTGTACAATTAACAACAACAAACATTAACAACAAAACAACAAATATGTACAACAACAACAATTATCAACAAATATTTGTTGTGTGTTTGCTGTTGTAAATTATTATTTGCAATACGTTAAGAGTACAACAAATATTTGGCTCGCCACTTTTTCCTCAACATTGACATTGAATCATTGAGCCTTGTTCTACTTAGATAAGGTCAGCAGAGTGATACATTCAACGCGTATTTAAGTATTTATTAATGTACAAGTATCACTATGAGTGGGTGATTTATTTGCTATGCCATAAAGTATTTTTTAACCGCACTATCAACTAAGATAGGCCCCAGATAACTGTGGAATAACGGTCATTGAAACACACACATTTACTTTTTTTTTTTACATTTTTTGACATTCTTAATTTCAAAAACGGAATGAAATGCATAAAGCTGTCTTGAATTGACATGTATCGTTGCAATGCCCTGTTGGACTAGTGTTTAGTGGCCCTGACTGCTACGCTAGAGGTCGTGGGTTCGATTCCCAGCCAGGACAAATGTTTGTGTGATTAGCATTTGCTCTGTGTCTGGGTGTAATTTATCTTTAAATGTATTTAGAAACATATATGTATGTTTATTAGTAGTCTAGCACTCATAACACAAGCTCTGCTAATAACTAGACGACATTGTGTGATAGTTGTGGAATATTATTATATTATTATCGTGATCCTTTACATGATCTAGTTATGAAAATCAGTTCATTGTTTTTTTTTCGGGTTCCTACGCAGAGATATTAGGAATAGGTTCTCTCACTTTTTTATCCTTAATGAGAGATTACCGCTATAGACGGTAATCTCTCATTAAGGATAAAAATTAAATGTAAACAATTCTTGGTTGATCTAAATAAATAAATAGCTATTGTTTTTTTTTATATATTTCAGAGCTAGTGCCTTAGTAAGTTAAAGCTATTTACATTCATGAATTCCTTTCATCCCCTGACCATAAAGATTACCAAAGCATTAAAAGCTACCCTGCCAGTGTATCAGCCAAAGAGAAATTGTCAAAAAAAAACTGAATGGTGAGAGAATGGTGTCAAAAAAAAACATTAATAACGTCAGCATAATCTCCACACAAAAATACGTCTGTCAACCCTCCTGTGTTTGACATAAGAGCAATTATATACCTACTTTTCAAAAATGGCTACACATTTTCCTAATTCCATTTTTCAAATTTTATAATTCAAATTCTATTTTTTAAATTCATGGTCCGCGTTTGCATGGCGGAGGGGTGCTTGTAATGAAACAGACTTCTGACTTTTTCCGCCTTATCCCAAAACGCGATCTAAATGTCTTGTAGTTCCGATTATTACTAGGTTTAAGACCAAACGTAGGTTTTAAATTTGGAATTAAGGTATAAAAAATGAAGTTTATTTTCTAAACTATCTATAGTACTAAAGTTAGACCGCCAAAACTCCTGGTTTAGCTATGGTATGTACCAAATTCGATACTAATATTATTATTTAACATTAGCTTCGATTTTGTGTGTTATTCCATATAAAAACTGGAAGATTTGAATATTTCAAATACATGGATCTTGTATTTGTATTATAGTGTAATATAATTTCACACAATCAAGACCCGTTGCTAGGCAACCATAATACATTAGACAAGCCACAACTCTTGTACTAAAGCTAGTACTAGTACTAAGGCATTTTTTGTAATAAGACGGTTGTGTCCAGAGTATTCTCAGGACAATTTTATTATCGGATCAATAACTTAGTAAAGGTATCTCTCTACTTTGTCGCGTGTGTCTTAATCAGAAAAGTACCTTTCATTCCATTGAAAACTGTAGTTATCTTAAGTGGTGTACGTGACGATAAGCTACTATAAGTCTCAGGTATATAAGAACAAAGTTTAATTAACACGTGAATTGCCGAAGGGAAATTATAAAATTGACAAAAAAACCTTCACCCGGTTGTTTGTTTATTAGGTAACATAAGCAGCTCTATAATGTTCCCACTGCTGGTACTTAGGCCTCCTCTCAAGGAGAGGGAATGGGCCGTAATACACCACGCGGGCCCAGTGCGGGTTGGTGAATTTCACATGTCTTCGAAGTTTTGTTTCTAAGACATGCCGGTTTCCTCACGATGTTTTTCTTCAACGTTTTGAGAACAGTTTATTCATACGTACACATCGTACGTATTTAGAAATATATTATTATAGGTAAGTAGGTATGTTTATCTGTTGTCTAGTACTCATAATACCAGCTCTGCATAGCATGGGACTAGACGGCGTTGTGTGATGGTAGTGGAATATTATTATTATAGTGATGATGAAACAAAAAATAAGCAACCGTCTTAACTGTTCTGGGATAACTACAGCTTCTGACACCAGTCTAAGATTTTTTTTTTTTTTTTTTTAGCCCAGAAAACAGATTGATACAGAGATTTTAAGCTGTAGGTTTATATTAACACATTCACACATTCAGAGTTTGAGATGCAATCCGTCCAAGAAAGGTTCCTCTACCTCTTAAACTAGGATTTACCTGTATCTTAAGGGGTAGTGTTCGGCTAGGGTAACAATAACTAAAGGACAACAAAAACAGAGTCTGACAAATGGACTGAGCGGGCTCGTCGTTTGGCTTACAAACGTGTAAAAACAAGGAATATAGAAAAAAATAAAATAAAAGGAAAAAGGAACTTAATAAAATAAAATAAAATAGAAAGAAGTGTAATGTATCCCTGACTGAGTGGGTTTGTGGTTGAGAAAGTGAGCGTAGGTTGTGGATACAGGGTTGTGTTAGAGCGTGTGAGAGGGTAAGTGTGCTGTATGAGTGTGTGGGAGTGTGCGTGTTGTTTGGTTTGAGTGAGAGGGTATGTGTGTTGTATGTATGTGTGTGAGTGTATGGACACTTATGTACATACATATATATGATGATGAGATCTTTTATTGTTGTATGGACAGCGCAATCGATTGGTTACCGCCTTTTCTAAGGTATTTTAATATGGGAAGAGAGACCCAAGAGACCTTATTGAAGAGGGAAGAGACAATTAAGCATACTATTTTGCTCCTTGACTGTACAGGTGTCATCGTTACACGCATAGGATCCCTGAATTCCCATAAATACAGACGCTCTTGAAAACCTGCAAGGCCTAATCTGTTTTTGGAGAGCAGCTGGTTGGAATTAGCCCACCAAAGGTTGGCCGCCATGGCTCACACTCAATGGTCCGCATAGGCTAAGTGCGGAAACCAGACTCTGATAGATAAATAGAGGGGTACCCAGTTGGAGCTCCTGTCGTAGGTATAGTCGGCCTTATAATGTTTCAACTGTTGGAACTAGGGTTGTAATAGAGGCGGATGCGGAGGTTAACGGAGGTGGAGGCGGAGCTAAAATTAGATGTGGAAAAACATTGTAATTTATAGTTTATACAATAAACTATAGTTACTTTTGCTATAACTATAGTTTGGTATATAGTTTATTATAAATATATGCTATAAATTATTATTTTTTCCACATACAATTTCACCACCGCCTCCGTTAACCGTGGAGGCGAAAATCGTCGCTTCTGCATCTATCTGCCTCCATAACAACCCTAGTCTATTGTCCTCTATTATATAGTTGTTCCTTTAGTGGAAAATAGAATAAGACAGTCAGTTTATTGTATAACATATAAATTACTATTTTTTCCACATCTGTTTTCACCTCCGCCTCCGTTAAAACCCTAGTTGGAACTCAGGTTTCCTCTCTATGAGAGGGAATATGCCGTAATCCACCACGCGGGCCCAGGGCAGGTTGCTGGATGTCACATGTCTGCGAATTTTTGGTTCTAGGACATGCCGGTGTCGTTACGATGTTTTCCTTCATCGTTTTGAGAGCAGTGGTGTTGAAATAAATCACACAAAGTTATGCGCCTGGCTGGGTTTGAAACCGCGATCTACAACTCGTAAGTCAGGACCGTTACTACTTGATACACTGTCTGTACCAACGCTTTATTTATTAGTTCACGTTTACATATACTTGAAAGGTGTGTCATACAAGTAACTCAAACATAGCTCATAATATAAATGATAAACGATCAACCTTTTTGTGTAGTTGTCAAATTATAAGTAATTAGGTATTTGTTTTACAAAAAGTAATCAGGTTTTTGTCATACAAGAAACTAATTTACATAAGATAATATTTAGATACGTAACTCAATGAAGTCTAGAATTGACGTCACAGAATAATTTTTTTTTTAGGTTTCGCGCTTGAGCGGTCGACGATGGAGCGCGCTTATCTAGAAGGTAACTTATTCACTCTTGGCTTAATTAAAGATTTCCATGTTGTAGCCATCAGGAAACGCAGACTCCGACATTCACTTTTTAACTGTACGCACAATGGATTACTGTACGTGTTCTTTAAAACCTATTTTTGTTGTCTACTATGTAGCGGAGGCGTATCGCCTTATACCGCCGACAATTAACAAAAAACTACTATTTAAATAAATACATTTTTTTTTGTTTCAGTTCCATGTGAGCTGATACGAATAAAGAATCGGTTATTCATTGCATTATTGTGGGAAGGGATATTTACTACACTTAAGGGTCTAATAGTAAAAGGCAATTAAAAAGGAATATAAGATTATAGTCACTAAAAGTCAGATCCTGCAGTGAAAGAAAACATTAGAAAATTTTCAATCTCAAAAAAGATTGCTACTGAGAAATTCCGCATAGATAAAACCTAACAGCACTTTTGTACTACATCGGAGCCAAGTTTTAAAATAGTCATGGATCTTCAAATTACTTTTTCAAGTAAACTTTTTTGTTTAAAGGAAGTCGAGATCGAATGGAAATCCGCGTTAGTATAGACCGGAAACCTTGCAGTGATACAGTTCTTTGAAGCAAAAAAAACGAACTATTGTTGTGGCCCTGAGTTGATTTTTAATCTATTTATGTATCTATAGATATTTATTGTAAGCCTCCAAATACAATGATGTTACAAGTGCGTGAAAACTGTTTGCCTAAGCGTGTATACTCCCTCGCCTCGCCGATTTCGGCTACTGTGACTGGTTTCTGAAAATCTTTGCAACTATGGTTTCTTTTTAAGATAAAAATCATCCAATGATTTCTCTAGCTTAAGGGAAATGAAGAAAGAAAATTCGTACTTCACACATACGTCAAAATTAAAATACAAAAGAATTAGGATACATTAAAATTAAAATACAATAGAATTAAGTATGAAAAAAAGAAAAAAAATAACTTAAATATCTGTGCAAGGCCAAAAAGGCGACTATCCCAGCATATGCTGCGATATTTAAAACGATAAATATCATCGGACCACTAGGCGTACGGCGATGTACCAGCCGTATATGGTGAATATACCACCTACACGCACAAAACGTTTTGGGAACATAATTATTCATAATGCGTACACGGTACAGCTAAGGAGTGGAATTCCCGGCCGGAGTCTGTGTTTCCTGATGGCTACAACCCGGGGATTTTTAAAGGATGCTCGAGCCCCGGTATGAAGGCTTGAAGGAACGGGATGGGTTTTTTAGTCAGTAAAAGTCTGACACTATATCCCGTTTCGTCCAAGAGTGGGGGTTGTCATAGGATGATTTTCACATCGAAAAAAAAAGTCAAGAGTGTTTAGGTTACTTCTAGGTAAGAGATAGTGGTCAAGCGTGAACCTATCAACAATAAGAAACTACGGAATCAATTATAGTACAGTTGTCCGGACCAGACACAATAAAAATCTGGTTGGGGGATCTTCCGTTTCCCACGGAGGTTTAGAATAGAATAGAATAGAATAGCATTTATTCGACGCAAGCAACACAATATACAACAACATAAAATAATAATAAAAAAAGAGTACAGACATACAATACAGTTGCAGTGACTGTGCCTGAACCGAAAGGGTCACCAACGGGATTACTGGATTTTATGTCCCATTCCGCATAACTCTAAACATTTTATCCCAGGAGTAATAAATTAATTAAAAATAATTGAAGACGATAATTTTCCAATATCATCACCTGCGAAGCAACTGCCAACGGTTAGTATTCATCATCACCATCATCATCACCTCAGCCAAAAGACGTCTACTCCTGGGGTGCTATTCTCTAAGAAAAGAGCCTTGAGCTCAGCGCTGGCACAGCGACGAGTCGTGAGCGCAGTACAATGAATTAACAACCCAATGCCCTTTTACATTAGATTGTTAATTCAATGTACCTGCGCTCACGACTCGTCGCTGTGCCAGCGCTGAGCTCAAGGCTGTTTTCTTAGAGAATAGCACCCCTGGACATAGACTAATCCCAAGTGCCGCCACAACGACCGTCGACCGTCCTTTTCAAGTCCTGTACGCCTCGCATCCATCGGATTCCTTGGTTCTCACCAGGTCATCGGTCCACCTGGTAGGAGGCCTTCCATCATTGCGTCTTCCTGCGCGCGATCATCATTCAAGAACCTTTCGGCCCCTTCGACCAGATGGACCAATATTACCGGGTAGCTAGTATTATATCCTAACAATAGGTTCTGATTTCTGTTGAAGAGTTAAACACAGGCATGTAGGTACATATTGTACATACAAAGTAATGAAATACAGTTTAGTACGTATTCACGATTCTACCACAATGACAGCGAAACCGAAACCACTTAAAATAATATTATCTGTGTCATTGTATCCTCTGATAACTTAATTATCAATAGCTTACTACTCGTTTCTTTGACAGTTACCTGAAAACTAAATCCATCGATGTCGGACGATTAAACTTTGAGAATTGATTTTTAGATGGATACGTAATACAAAATATCATCATCAGACTTTTTAATGTTCCCACCTTCCCACTGCTGGGACTCAGGCCTCCTCTCTAGGAGAGAGAATGGGCCGTAATCCATCACGCAGGTCCAGTGTGGGTTAGCGAATGTCACATGTCTTCGAATTTTTGGTTCTAAAACATGTTCGGTTTCTTCACGATGTTTTCCTTCACCGTTTTGAGAGCAGTGGTAATGAAATAAATTACACAAAGTAATGCGCCTGGCTGGGTCTGAACCCGTGACCTACAACTCGTAAGTCGGAACCATTACCACTCGACCACCACTGCTATTACACAAAAAATGTAAAACAAATAAAGATTTAGGAGAGTTCTATTCAAATAATTAGGCCAAGCATCTGTGGTATACCTGGCCGATATTACTAACGTTTACAGGCTGAGGTGGTATGACTACTTTCCATCAGGTGAGTGCACGGGTCGGGCCACTCGCTTGTTACTTTGTTTCTTAAAAAATGGCACATTTTTTATTATTATTATTGATAGGCTTGCTCTTGACCACTATTTCACCTGATGGTGAGCGATGATGTGGCCGACGATGGAGCACGCTTGCCTAGAAGTATTCACTTTTGACTTAAAGACCCGTAGGTAGCTATCAGGAAACACAGACCCCGGCAGGGAATTACACTCTTTAGCTATACCAATAATCTGTTCTCAAAACGTTTTGTATTTATTGGTGAGATGTCTACCGTATACCGATGGCGCAACGCCTTACTTCTTGTGGTCCGATGATGGAACGGACTTGGTGAAATTAAATTCTGCCATTCCAATGCACACTCCCCGAAATGTTATCGATAGAAAACCATTTTTCTTCCATTCTGTCCTGTCACCCGTCAAAATATTACTAACTCCCTTTTCTTTCATATCACTCCTCACACAATCTATCCATCTTTTCTTTGCCTCCCTCTCCCTCTCCATCATCTATATACACTCAGAACTTTTTTGCTAAGTACCTTTTTTTTTGTTTTTGAGGGCAAACCTTCAAAACGCGCCTGGTCTTTGGGTATAGAGTGTGGGAATTTTACCTTCAGCACATAGAACCCTTATCTCTTAAAAGACCATTCCGGAACCCCCTCTGTGCAACGCCTTTTAAGGCACATCACTGAGGAGACTTACTACGGTCTCCCCTGAGTCTCTGTGCACATCAGCATGTGATCACTGTGCCACCGTCTTCCTTGGAATCACTCGATGGGCGGGCAGAGTCCCCACTTTGTACGCCTGTGGTTCCAAAGTCCCGTCTGCATTGGATACTTTTGCTAAGTACCTACCGACTAATAAGTTCCAACTACATTTAAATCGGCCTACAAATGTTATATTATAAGGGTATCAAGGTAAACAGCCGTTTGACCCTTCAGCATTCCTCGCATTTCGAATAAAAATTGCAATAAAGGAAACCAGATGTGCAGAACTCGTTTTTATAAAGGATCTTAGCGATCAGGAAGATAAGGTTTCTTGATCGGATCTCGGATCGTACAGACAAATCGTACTGTGTATGGAGCCTTTCAAGATTGTTCATCAAGTTAAGGCGTATAGTCCCATGAACCATCTGGCCGAAATTATGTGAACGCAACTCTCGCACTCGCCTAGGCGGCAGTACGCAAATCTGTGCATTTATTTGCGGCCAGCAGCGCCCGGAAAGCGCTTTTAATCCATTTTCTCTGCGAGATATTGATTGATTTACATATGCAATGTTCACTTTGAAGAATATTTAACCACCAATATTTATGTGTAAAAATGTTTCTAAAGGTCCAAGCCGTTTCGAAGAAGTAGGGAAAAGTTGCGAAAAGTTGCGAAATTGCTAAATATTTTTTTTTTGACAAAAGTATTAATTGCACGAAAAAATCAAATGTTGATATTATTGTTCATGAATCTATAATAAACATATATTTTTGTCAAACCAATTGACCTAGCCGTTACGGAGGAGTAGGCCTCAGAAAATCACTGTTTTATGGCACTTTTTGGGCGCTTGGCCCTTAACAGTGAGTTGTTTGATTGACGACATAACATTTTTTTTTTTGAGGTTAAAATCATGCGATGACTTGACAGGCCTGTTGGTATGGTGGTTAGTGGCCCTGACTGCTATGCCGGAGGCCGTGGGTTCCATTCACACCCAGGACAAGTGTTTGCGTGATGACCATGATCATTTACTGTGTCTGGGTGTTATTTATCTATAATATGTATGTATTTAGAAATATATAAGTATGATTATCAGTTGTCTAGTACTCATAACACAAGCTCTGCTTAGCAAGAGACTAGATGGCGTTGTGTGGTAGTTGTGGAATATTGTTATTATTACTTTCAGGGACCGGGACGTACTACCACGAGCTTTTAACGACCTAAATTGAACTGTGAAAGAGATCCGAGATTCTTTCCAGCTTGAACGACAGACTTTTTAATGCGTCATAGTAAGGCCTCAGTGTTCTTGAGGACTATGAGTTTCCTATTCAGAAAAACCCCGTGGCCCAAACGGGCATCGGCCCTGCTGAGCCACTACGATTTTGCTGACATCTCTTTTAGGCATACTTGGAATATTGCACGCCGACAAAGACTTGGACTCGGTCCGGATGGTTACAGGATTATCGGATGACGAGCTACCGATTACTCGTCTTCCGCAAACTATGACTTGAAAGTGTGACTGCATAGCGTCAGATTCGGTTTTTTTTTTTGGGTTTTCGATAGCAGGCCGAAGTTTGGTTTGGTTTGATTCATTGGAAAACCATAGAACTTAAATACCCAATTAGTAAAATGTGAGTGTAGAGCACAGTACACAGCCTTGTAAGCCGTGAAACACTAGCTCACTTTCATTTATTGAAAAACCATTAGAACAAAAATACTATGGTGCGTTCCACACACCACCATAGAAATGGACACCACAAACACTACATAGAATTATGTACAAATTACTATTTGAAAGTTGTTTTGTTGTGTTGTTAGTTGTTGCGTTGTTTGTTGTTGTTTTTCGTATCCAATCTTATCAGTCGCAAACCATGAATTATATTCACGGATCCCCAATAATACCTGTTTATGACCTAAACATTGTCACATATGTGTCACGTGTTTTTTAAGAAAACTTAAGTATATGATATTCTTTACGATTGACGTCATAGTCTCAGTATCAATTGAAGATTGTACATTTACTGTGGTCGTAATAATCCGTACTGAGTCTAACCACATTATTTGTCGTGATTTTGATCACGAAGGTACATCGTCTGTGGTTTGATTGCAAAATCTGTTCACGTTTCCTTAAAACTGTATGGCTCATGGTTTTTTACTGAAATAAAGATATTATTGCAATACAAAGAACTTTTCCTTAAAGTTATGATGATATGTATGAAATTACAAACTGAGCCGTCACCACCACAAAATTAAGAAACTTTTCAGATACCGTCAATTTGAAACACACTATTAGATGCGCTTTCTTTTAGGGTTTAATGAATGGTAAGTTTGATACCGTCAATTTGAAACACACTATTAAGACAATAGATGCGCGTTCGTTTAGGGTTTAATGAATGGTAAGTTTAAAAATGGCTGCTCAATTGTTGAAAAGAGTGACAGTGTAAAATGTGACTGAAGGAACACATGTGAGTTTCAGTCAGTAAACGTCTGATACTTCCTCTCACTGCACGGGAAGCGGGAGAGACTTATTTGATGATTTCTCACCTCAAAAAAAAAGGCTAATTTGAAGAAGCAACATGTTTCTTTACGAACTAGTGAACAATACCATACAATATTACAATATTATCTATTGAAATAAGAACATACGTAAGTAACAAATATTTTAAACAAAAGCTATTTAATTAAGCATTTAATGAGTCATTGACTGTGAATATATTTTCACGCCATGTTATGGCAGGATATGCTGAAACAAATTTACTGTAACACCTTATGTACCTAGCATAATTCTAGCAAATAAATAATTTGATTTGATTTGACAATGAGATGACGTGAAATGAGACTTCTTGAAAAACGTTACAAAATAAAAATTTCTCCTGAAAAATATCAACCACAGCATATAAATGGGTACATATATGCTTGTGTGCGGCTTTGCGACATGAGAGCGAGTTCCGATCCCAATATGACGTCCCTGGAAATTCAAAATGGCGGATGTTGAATGTCAAAATGTCAACTTCGTACATTTCCGACTGCTTCTCCGTAGTTGGGTTTACTTATTTCTCTTATTGTTTTGTTATCGTATATATGGCTAAAAAACTGGCCAAGTACGAGTTGGATTCGCACACGAAGGGTTCAGTACCGTCCTTAAGAAATTCGGCAAAAAATAGCGTTTGTTGTATAGGAGCCCCCCTAAAATATTTATTTTATTTATTATATTCTTTATTGTACACCGCATGAACAAAAAGATACAGGTCAAACATTATTAATTATTAATAATGCTTAACAACAACAACATAACACACAACATACAAACACACACACACACACACATAACATTTTTAATTATTTTATTTTGTCTTCAACCGACTTCAAAAAGGAGGAGGTTCTATGTTCCGCTGAAGGTATGTTTTTGTCTTTAGTATTTGTTGTTATAGCGGCAACAGAAATACATTATTTGTAAAAATTTCAACTGTCTAGCTATCAGTGTTCTTGAGATACAGTCTGGTGACAGACAGACGGACAGACAGTGAAGTCTTAGTATTAGGGTCCCGTTTTTACCCTGTGGGTACGGAACCCTTACAAAACGCGATGATTGACCGGTTATTACGGTGCGCACCGTGACGTTTGTGAGAAACGGCCTTGATTGAGTAGCGGAGCATTGCACGTAATCGTTGGCTCTTGCTAGGCTAGTTACAGCTATTCAGTTTACTTCATGTTTTTTACCCGTGTTTTGACTACAATGAAGTTTTTTATTTGCGCTATTGGTAGCGCAGATAAGCGCTGCCAACGGTAAATTCTGAGGTTTATTTCATTAACCAACTGCGCGTCGAATGCATGTATAATGTATACCTATGTTTGTTCCTTTGTAGTACTCTAGAGACTAATTCTTTGGGCCCATTTTTTTTTAAATTGATATAAACTAGTGCTTGACTGCGAGCCCACCTGATAGTTTACCTTCCGCATGACGCAGGTCCTCACCGGACATGGTTCGTTCGGGAGTTTCCTGCACCGGATTCATGCGGAAGTGACGCCCGGGTGTCGCCACTGTGCGGAACGCCCGGAGGACACGGTGGAGCACACAGTCGAGGTGTGCCCTGCTTGGGCGGAGCATCGCCGTGCCCTCGTGGGGGCGATCGGCGGCGGAGACCTCTCGCGCCGGGCCTTGGTTGAGGCCATGGTCCGGAGCGAGGAGGAGTGGCAGGCGGTCGCCGACTTCTGCGAAGCAGTAATGCTCGCAAAGGAGGAGGCCGAACGCATCAGGCAACGGCGTTATCGCCGCCGCCGTCGCCGGGATTCTGATCCCGATTTCCGGCCAACGTAGACGCGGGCTTGCGGACAGTGAGCAATGGGTAGCTCACTGTCCGGCCGTCCGGTAACTGTCCGGACCAAGCCCAAGTCGTCGACGGCGCGCACTGTTCCCGCGCGCCTCAAGGAGTTGTCAGCAACAGCAGGGACCCAGCCGGGTCGAAGCCTACTGGGGCCAGGGTTATCCGAAAGGGCGCTCGAGCCCCGGTATGAAGGCTAGAAGGAACGGGGTGGGTCTTTTAGTCAGTAAGAGTCTGACACTATCTCCCGCTCCGCCCAAGGGCGGGGGATGTCAATGCATGATTTTTCCCACCATAAAAAAAAAAAAAAAAAAGCCCACCTGATAGTAAGCAGTGATGCAATCGTTGATGGTGAGGCGCACTAGTTTATTAAGAGCCTATTCACTCTTGCCTTAAAGGCACCTAAATTATAGTCAGACGGGAAGACCGCAGCAGGGAAATTGTTCCAGTCCCTCGATGTATGCGGTACATATAAACGACGATTTCCATTTTGATGATTCTAACGTCAATCAATTAATCTTGATCTAGTGAGTGTCACTAATTACATGACAGTTAACAAAATTCAAAATGGCGATTAACAGATGCTGTTATGTGAAAATAAAAGTGGAATGTATCAAAAGTATATGGTCGACTAGGCTTTTAGAAATCATTTAATTACTCAAATCATTAGTCATTTAGAATTAACGTTTAGAACTTATAACGATTTAATTCATCCAACCAGAAGCAAACGCCGGCGTTGGCTCTCTGATGGTCTTTCTATTGTGTCTCTAATTACGGTACCCATTCGAAACGTTAAAAGTTAGTTAGCAATAATTTATTCTCATTTTTTTTTTCATAATACAATGGAGAAAATTTAAAGTTTTCGAATAAACAAGACAATTTTCAAGAAATCTGATGCAGTTGATAGCATTTATTTTTGTTTTTCTGATTTTACTAATAATTTCTGACAGTATGTAGGTACACTCGTTGAAAATATAATACTTGTTGAAAAATTTAGACTCTATTTAATTTACCTTATCGTAATTATCAAGCCCTCGCCACTCGTAAAAAGAAGCCTTGTAATAAAGTAACCGGGTTGCTTAAATAATTTTATGAAACAATTATTTGAATCATACAATCTTTATATAGCTTGTTAGTAATTAAAAAAGAAACGCTGACTTTTATTGTAGCATAATTATATTAAATAATAAACGATTATTATTATTGATGAATATTACTTAAAACTCACATCTTAATTCATTTTACCCCAGCGTCCGCTCCGAAGAATGATAAAGAATTCTATTGTGTCTATAATTACGTTATTCGAAAGGTTAATTAAACGTTAATTTCAAATGATTAGGAATTCATAATGTTGATGAGGATTTCATAATATTGATTAGGAATTCATAATATTATCATAAAATACCAGGCCAATACTCAGTTGTTTTTAAGCGTATACATTCATTGTACATACAGCTAAGGAGTGGAAGTGGAGGACCAGAATCTGTGTTTCCTGATAGCTACAAACTTCTAGGCAAGCGGATTCCACCATCACGTGAGACAGAGGTCGAGCACGAGTCTGTCAATAATGTTAAATGTAAATCGAATTTTCGTCTTTTCTACGCCATGTCACACTTTATTGTATGTTATTTTTTTTCTGGTCAAACTATCATTCGCTTATGTCAGTACAAAAACACTGTTCTTGGTTATAAGAAACGCGTGTATTAAAAGATAACTAAAATTAAACCAGCTTATTTGAAAAAGTCCCCGCACTCGGGCTTCAAACAAAACGCCGCCACAAAAAAAGGCTAGAAGCGACCACAAAAAAAAGCTAGAAGTAGCCGCAAAAAACAGCTGAAGCGCGCCACACCTCTTGTGTCCGATGAAGCTTAAAGCCGCTTCAACCGTTTTTTGTGGTGGCACCGCCGCACACGAGCCACAAAAAAAGGCCGCCTCAAAATGAAACTAGAAGCGGTGAAGCCCGTGTGCAGGGACAGTAAACTGCACTACAGAACTAAACTTCACTGAACTAAATTGATCTGCTTTCAGCCATTAACCCCGAGCCCCACAACCTCACTAATTCCCGACAATTTGCACTCAGTTAAATCTTAACGGTGGATTAAGTGGTTTAACCTAATGACTGTGGGATGGCAAGGGGTGGATTTAGCTTTGCGGGACTTTCAAATGTTTAGTCTTTTAGAGGTACCTTTTCATCAATGTTGTTGGCGATTGTTGGGTATATAGAAATTCAGTAATTTACTTAGTTGGCGTTATAGTTTTTAGGGTTCTGTACCTAAAGGTAACGGGACCTTATTACTAAGACTGCGCAGTCCGTCCGTCTGTCTGTCTGTCTATCTGTCGGCAGGCTGTATCTCATATATTTTCATTTGAAATTCAGAAATAACGTATTTATGTTGCCACTATAACAATTAATTCTAAAAAACAGTATAAAATACATATTTAACGCTCCCGTACAACCAACAGAAAGAAAGAAAGAAAGACTTGCACCTGGTCGATCTTTTTTAATTATGAGGTTAAAATCAAAACTTAAAGATAAAATGTTGTATGTAAAAAACACTTTCAGCAATAGGACCGCCTATTGTGACACCTTATTAATTTTAAGCTATTATTATTTCCTTTATTTTTTTATTTTACTTAAAAATATATAATTATTAAATATTAAAAAAACATTTAAAAATATAAAAAATAGTGGTTCGCCGGTGTCGGGAGCATTATTATTATTTTTATTTTGTAAAAACGTTAATTGTTGATTAGCTTTTTGGCTAGTTTTAAGCTACATGAACGGGCCAAGCCAAGTTAATGTAGCGTGTGTGTAATTGGTGTAGAGTGGGTATTATGAGCAGAACCCGAAACATGTGTCTAGTACTTTTATGTACAAAATCAAAATCTATGTACAAAATTTCATAAGTATATCATGAAAAATAGCCAAAATGCATGTTACCGGGCTATCCAGGCAAATGAGGGGATTTTTTGTACTTGCACCCAAATGTTTGCTGGCGCTTATACTTGCCGTGACCTGTGTTATACTAAGGGTCGGTGGTGTCCAATATTTAATATTTTTGGGAAAAAATTTAACATGGTGTATAAACTATTGGAATCCATCCAGTTGCTGATTCTGAACTAACTATATAATTATGTTACAAACTCAAACCTGTTTTACATCTATTGAAAAAAAAAAACTTATTGATTTAACTTCGAAATTCAAAAGGTTTTTTTTTTATTTATTGGCGGAAGGAGGTGCACCAACCCGTTCCATTTGTTACATACCGGTTGGGTACCAAAAACTGGATTTATTGATATCTTCTTATTTTTTCTTTTTATTCTTTTTTTATGGTATCGTACTGTAACCACATGGCAAAAACGCAACCTTAATAAGTTCGATCCGTTCTGCTGAATTCGATATTTGAATATTTATTGAGGTATGCACTTCTAAGGTTGTAACTATAACTTCGCATATTGTTATTTTGTAAGTGGCTTTTTCATTTAGAAGAGTGTCTAAAGGAATAGCACTTTATTAGTTTATAGAGAATCCCCAGTATTATAGGGGATCATAGTGGAGCGAGCTCATTCAGAGCTCGTGTCGCAGTAATTAATGAATACCTAAATTTTATTTTTACATTGTTATTATAAGAAATAGAATTAAATTTTTCATTAGCAGTCTTAATAAAATCCATAATTTATTTTTTCGCGACCTGATGTGAACTTGGCTGGTTTTTTAGAGTTCCGCGCCCAAAGGGTAAAACGAGACCTTACTACTAAGACTCCGCAGTCTGTCTGTCTGATTGTTATCTGTGCGTCTGACAGATGGCTGTACCTCATGAACCGTAATAGTTGATTATTTTTATATCTAGAGACGACGTTACTTTTATTCTTTTTTTTTATGTTGATGTATTTATTTTGCCGCTATAACAATAAATACTGAACACCGAATAAAATAAATATTAATGTAGGGCTCCCATACAGCAAAAGTGATGTTTGGTACGGAGTCCGTAGCAAAAAATGTAAAAAAATACGTTTGACTAAGGATAAATGTTTTTTTTTTTTTGCGTAATACGGTATGGACGGTACGGAACCTTCCGTGAGCAAGTCCGACTCGTAATTGGCCGTTTTTTTTTCATTTTCAGTCTTCAAGATTATCCATAATCGCCTTTCTGGCAAAATTGTGAATGAAAATACCAATTTAAACAATAACACTGGCGATATAACGTGGGCGTCCGACAGTCCTAAAAATTGGTCGGCCAAGGAAGTAAACAATGAGATTTCTTTTTCATTTATTACCAAACGTGCTCCCGGCCTTATAAGCGAGATTTGGTGACGTTACTTCTATTATAGATTTGTCTTTGCCTTTTCTTTTGTGATGGATTACTTTGGACTTTTCACCTAAAGGTAAAATAGAACAAATGGCCGTTGAGGCCGAAAAGTTCTGGAGTGGCGACCGCGTCCCGGAAGACGCAACGTTGGAAGGCCTCCTACAAGATAGACCGATGACCTGGTGAAGATTGCGGGAAACCGATCGATGCGAGTCGCAAAGGAACGTTCATTGTGGCGACATTAGGAGGAGGCCTATGTCCGACAGTGGACGTATATCGGCTAAAATGATGATGATGACCAAAAGGAAGGTGTTTTTTTTATAGACTTGCGCTTGTTACTATCTCACCTGGGGTGCTATTCTCTAAGAAAGCGCAGCGCTGGCACAGCGACGAGTCGTGAGCGCAATACATTGAATTAACAATCCAATGTAAAGGGGCATTGGGTTGTTATTTCAATGTACTGCGCTGACGACTCGACGCTGTGCCAGCGCTGCGATTTCTTAGAGAATAGCACCCCAGATAGTAAACGGCTATGTGGTCCTCGATGAAGCACGCTTAAGATAGCCATATACGCTAGGGTATACCTGAAAGGTCTGCCCATCCTTCTGTTCTTCTTTCGTCTTAGGATTTCATAATGTCCCTCTTCAGTAATAAAAGCTGTTCTGCAAAAACGCTATGAGAAATTGCATGATCCAAGTGGAAAGTTTGTCATTGCAATCAAGGTGGAATTAGCCCGAACCGCAGGCGAGGGTTTTATGGAATTCAGTGCTACAGTACCGGCGACCATCTGCACTAATATTATAAAGAGGTGTTTTTATGTTTGTTTATTTGTAGGAGGTAATCTTTGAAACTGCTGCTCCGATTCTTAAAATTTGATCACCGATAGAAAGCTGCTTTATTCCTGAGTGACATCTAATAGGCTATATTTTATGTACGCGGGTGAAGCCGCGGGCAAAAGCTAGTTTTTAATACAGTTGCAAAGAAATAAATCAATGGGGGTGGACGGGTGACTCAAGGGAGTTGCTTAGTGCCCAGCCTGATACGATAAATAAAATCAATTGTTGCAGGGGCGAGTTCGCGCACTAAAAACAGTAGATTAACACTAAAAGTGGTAGGTTATCTTTTCCACTTTTAAGTACATACGCAGGTTTTCGAGTAAGTATATTGAAAATGTTTTTTCAATTTTTACTCGAAAACCCGTCTTACCATCGCTTACAGGCACGTAATGGACTGTTTTCCGCTGTAAAGCAGAAAAGTGCGCGTTCTCGCCCCGTCACAATTTTTTTGTAATAAAATTATTTATCGTATCAGGAAAGGCGCGAGTCGACCCTCAGGAGGTGCCGGTCAACCCCCTAGAATCGTATACATAATAGTTACTGAAACCATAGAAAATATATATGGAAGTTATTTATTTCTAAAAATAATTGAATGAGAGCCATCCGTTTTGGAGATCAGAAATCTAATTTAGCGTATGCATCATTATTTTCTTAAACGCAATTCAGATTGTACAAAAAATTGTTAATCGACTACAACCGTGTTTTGAAAATGGAACTCTTTCTTGACTGCGCGATAGGTACCGAAGTCTGTGTTTATGTTTTTTGCTCATAATTTTTGTTGTTTAAACAGCCAGATTATGTAATTTTTTTGCCTTTTTTGCCCATATGATTGATTGTCTATTTTTTTTTTCTTGATTTTAGGGCTGGTGTCATTCTAAAGATAATTGAGTATAACCAGTGCAAGTACTGGCCAAGTGAGAGAAATGGTGCCCAAGTCGCGGGTTTAAACCCAGCCAGGCACATCACTTTGTGTAATTTATTTCATTACCACTGCTCTCAAAACGGTGAAAGAAAACACCATGAGGAAACCGGCTTGTCCTACAACCAAAAATTCAATGACATGACATTCATCAACCCTCACTGGGCCATCTCCTTGAGAGAGAAGCCAGAGTCCCAGCAGTGGGAATATTAAAAGGCTGTTTATGCTATTATGTGAATCAGTGTTTTTATTTATCGTTGTAACAATACAAAGAGGTCAACCAACTTCTCCATCGCTATACGTGGTTGAAATAATGGCATAATGATTACTTAAAATTGAAAAAAAAAATCTTATTCGTATATGAAAATAGTTCAATGTATGTACCTACGTGTATGTGTTCTTCTTATGAATTCTATTTAAATGTGTTCTTATAAATTTCAATGATAATACTAGATGATTGCAATAATTTCATATTTCGTATCACCACTTAATTCTTATCTACTATTCAACTCGCCTATGAATTAGTTCAATAACAATAACAAATTATGTCATAGAAAGCAAAATGTTAAAATCATTTATGTATTTTGAATAGAATAAACGTTATTGCTCACTAAAATAGTTACACACCTTTTGAAATAAACTAAAATCTGTGTGTACGTTGGCGGTCTTATCGCTGACAGCGATACCTATCTATCAGAGAATCTTTGGGTAGACTTAGAGAATTTAAAATAAAAAAGATATAGTCTGCAGTGTACTACTAGTAAATTTATCAACCAACTCGTAAAAACGATAAAAGTCTAAAAAAAAAGCAGGCTAGTAATGCAAAAAACGAAATTAGGCAGAACCAAAATAGATTCAGAGAGTAGGTATAAATAGAAGCTTGATAATTAATATCATTGATTATATTAAACCTACTGAACGCACAAATTTGAACAGAGTTCATTGACCTTTGTTGACAAAGAAACAAAATCACAGAACAAACACTTTAAAGACACTATTATGTTTTTTTAATGACATAAACCCAAGTACATACAAAATCCGTAATTTCATTTGAGTAAATAAATGTATTTTTTTGTTACATAAGAAACTTAATTTAAGTACTTATGACCTTTTTATGGGTTATTGTTTTTATATATATCTAATTGTATGCAAACTGATTTTTTTTTTATAACCAAGAAACTTTTATGACTTAGTTACGTGCCTCCGTTTTATATGCCAAGACTAACTGAATTTATTTTAATAAACTAATTCAGAAGTGGTAATAAAATTAAGTTATCGGAAATCGATTAGATATTCTACTCTGAATACATTATTTTTAAATCTATACTTTTTTTTATTTCTTTCCAATGCGTTGTTTTTTTTATAATAATTGAGTTTATTAGAATACTATTGGGGTTATTGTTATAACATGAATAATTACTATTAACCTTTCAATCGTGGAAATCACAGACACAATTGAAAGACGAAAAGTTTAATGATTTAAATGAACTAGTTAGTGATATTTTTATGCAAGGACCCGAATAGACCAAAATGCCCATTCCCCATTATTATTATGATTTTTTTTTGCGGTTTCTAGGATATCACATAAATTAATTTCCCATATTTCAAAATATACGTAATCTCCTTTTTAATAAATATTTTCATCGCTATTTCAATAACAGCTTGTAATTAATTACATTTTAAATTAAAACGGTAAATCAGTTATAATTAATGACGTTCATAATGAAATTTTAAACTGTGTAACGTTTTATTTTGTATTAAAGTAATTAAAAAGTATAAACGAAATGAAATTAAAAACTTACGTCTCAAAAATAAAACTGTTCACTTAACAAAACACAATTTAAATCACTCACAAAAATAGTTATTAAAAAAAAAAAAACATAAATTGAGATCGCGAATTTTACAGAGCGCGCGCGTGCGTGCACAGTGTATATAAATTATACATTAAGCCAGTGTACCCACTGCGCCGGAGGCTGTACACAGCGTACACTGTGGTATCTTTACCGTGCGATGTGCAATACAAGGCTTTTTGAAAGGAAATGTCCAAGATACAAAGGCGACGTAAATTTTATGGAAGTAGAAGGGTTTTGGTATAAAATTAAACATGATATTTTTTTGTTTCATTTAGCTTTTAGCGTTCTCTTTCTAATCTTTGGGTTTTCTTACAGCAAACCTTAATATATTAAGGTTGTAGATATATCTACAAGTTTTATAATAAGAGGATAACTGAAACGAATGCACAACAAAAACAAAGTTAACATAGAAGAATTGAAATACAAACTAAAATAATTTATACAGATATTTGCGCAGCACACACGCACATTATATAAACATAATACATAATTATATACAACAAATAAACTTTGAATACAATATTTTTTGTAAATTTTAAATAATATGTATGTATTTTGAAATATTATAAGTATGTTTGTCAGTTGTCTAGTACTCATAACACAAGCTCTGCTTAGCAAGAGACTAGATGACGTTCTATGTTTGTGGAATGTTATTATTGTATTATAATTATTATTACTCCATCCTTTATAGGATAATTTTCCCCCAAATACATACTTTTTTTATGGTGGGAAAAAATCATGCATTGACATCCCCCGCTCTTGGGCAGAGCGGGAGATAGTGTCAGACTCTTACTGACTAAAAGTCTCACTCTGTTCCTTTTAGCCTTCATACCGGGGCTCGAGAGCCCTTTCGGATAACCCTGGCCCCAGTAGGCTTCGACTCGGCTGGGTTCCTGCTGTTGCTGACAACTCCTTAAGGCGCGCGGGATGAGTGCGCGCCGTCGACGACTTGGGCTTGGTCCGGACAGTTACCGGACGGCCAGACAGCGAGCTACCCATTGCTCACTGTTTCATCGCTGCATTCACGAACTCACATGCACAAATTACCCAGAAACGGAACTACTAACTATAGGTCATACGAATATTTGATCCGCGTGGAAATTGAACCTGTGACACGAAGCGCAGTTGCCAATCGTTCAACCACTGAGCCAATCGTGCAAGGATATTTTGAGGGCAACCTTAAAATACGAGTTATGGTTTCCTTAAAAAACTTAACCCAAACAAAACAAGCTTATTTTTTTTTGTTTGCGTATAATGTGAATCATTAAATAACAGCCATTAAAACGTTCTCACACCGTTTTAAACTATATAAATATTTGGTGACTTTCTGTTTTATCTCACAATTAAGGTTATTGCACTAATGCAACTTCAAATAACTCCAAACTTTCGTTTTCGTTGCCACAACAATCGCTTGCCATAATATTTTCACTTCAATTGGCGTGTAGTCGTCGAGTTCACACGTGCGAGAATTTAAAAAATAACTATTATGCTAGTACAAATATTATCTATTCGAGTGGAAAATTTTCAATTTTCCGGAAGTAAAATTGTTTATATCCGCATTTTCTTTCATAAGCGTTTGTTATTTATTTTGTTGTAACATAGGTAAGCTTACTTAACCAAAAGACGTTACTCGTTTCTGAATAAAAAAGTTTTGATCAATTTTATAGTTGAACTCATAGAACCGGTATCCGTAGACTCATAGTAAGGTTGAGTTGAAAACCAGCGTCAGGAAACTGCTACTTAGTGGCCTGGCACTATGCTGAACTGGACCTATTTGGCGCAGCCGTGAGACACACAATGTGTATGTATATTTAAAATTATGTGTTATCATAATTGTTATTTCATTGTGTGTTTTACGTACCAAATAAACGTGTTTTCTTTCTTTCTTATAATATACTATTTCACTAATAAAATGGAAACCGTTTCAGCCATATAACTTTAATCTTTTCTACTAACGTCATTTCCACTACTCACTCACCTACACTACATACCCACTCATCCTGTACTTTACGGACCCACAGCTCATTAGATATACTGCAAACATATCCTGCCCGGTCCACATTTCATTATTATTATATTAAGTAATAATTAATAAAACGTCATCATTTATTTTCACATGATGTCTGGCAGTTTTGAGTATTTGATGTGGCCTACCCAAATGTCCATTCTTTGGCATTGTTCGTCAAGTCGTTGAGCTCCTTAGTAGTCCTGAGTTGAGCTACACGCATACTGACAAATGCTTGCACTGACTGGACAGGTCCACTCAGAACTGTGTGGTTCTTTCCTCAAAAGGCCATCTCAGGCTCAATCTGCACGGTTCTCATATGATTTGACCATTACATGTTTTGCTGTATGGACTTTAAAAGAGACTTTGACCCCTGAGTTTGTTTCGGTGTTTCTTCTCAGGGTAGTCAGGTAGGAAACACCGGCCTCATCTAGCATTAATTGACGAAAAAAAAAAAATTGACGTATAAAAGTGTTTTTATAAAACCTACTTGCAAAATAAAGATCATTTATCATTTATCATTATCATTTATCACTTATTTCTATTCAACAAATATACTTTTAGAATGATAAGTTGGATGAAATAACACGAGACATCATCATCATTTCAGCCGATAGACGTCCACTTTTGGACATAGGCCTCCCCCAAGCGTCGTCACAACGAACGATCATGTGCGTCCCGCATCCATCGGATTCCCGCTACCTTCACCAGGTTGTCGGTCCACCTTCAGAAATGAAGATACCCGCAGGAGAACCAAGGTTGCCGACATAACTCGAAGAATCGCCAAACTTAAGTGGCAATGAGCCGGGCACATTGCTCGCAGAACAGATGGTCGTTGAGGCCGAAAAGTTCTGGAGAGGCGACTGCGTACCGGAAAACGCAACGTTGGAAGGCCTCCTACGTAAAGAGTATGTTGTATCAATTATTATTAATTGTTCCCACTGCTGGGACTCGGGGCTCCCCTCTAGGACAGGAAATAGGCCGTAATCCCTAGTGCTGGTTGGTAAATGTCACATGTTTTAAATTTCTTAGTTCTAGGACATGCTGGTTTACTCTCGATGTTTTCCTTCACCGTTTTGAAAGCAGTGGTGATGAAAGAAAATATACAAAGTAATGCGCCTGGCTGGGTTTGAATCCGCGACCTACAACTCGGAAGTCGGAGCCATTACCACTCGGCTGATACTGCTGCCATCAGTGCTGCACATTCAGTGCTCCTCATTTGTTTGTGAAGTGTGTTAAATAAATAAATTATGTCTAGATTAACTGTCAACGTGAAGATGTTTCAATATAATCCTTACCAAGGACAGTATATAATGGTGGCAGGTGCGAAATCACTCAAAACTAATTGTCCATTGCTCAATGAAACAAACGTTGACGTAAATAAAAACAAATGACTTAATACCTCTTAGTGTGTTCTCATAGTACTATTGACTCATAAAATAACGCAATGTTATTTCATGGGAACAAAATAACCCCACAGTCGCAGCAGGGGCCCAGCCGGGTCGAAGCCTACTGGGGCCAGGGTTATCCGAAAGGGCGCTCGAGCCCCGGTATGAAGGCTTGAAGGAACGGGATGGGTTTTTTAGTCAGTAAGAGTCTGACACTATCTCCCGCTCCGCCCAAGAGCGGGGGTTGTCATAAGATGATTTTTACCATCGAAAAAAAAAAACCCCACAGTCGCCCGGATGCCCCTATGACCATATATTTGTGCGGACTATTAGGTAATACAACAAGCTTATAACTTTGAAATTTTTCATGATACAGTTATGAAATTTCGTACATAGATAGAAAATACTACATACGTAGATATTTGACATAAACTAAAACTAATGTTTTATAGACTATAGACTATTCGGTTTCGCTAGTAGATAACAAAATAGTCGATCTGACGATCATTGACGTAAATAAAAACAAATGACTATGTTCTTAGTGTGTTCTCATAGTACTCTTGAGCCAAGAAGTAACGCAATGTTCCGCTCGCGCGCAGGTCCGAAAGATTTCGCCACACTATTGAACTGTGCATACAAAACTTGGCCACTACACTAATGTTGTAATTTATTTTCTAAAGAAACCATTATATTTTAAATTGGCAATATTAAAAAGCAATTATAATTGATTAAAATTAGAAACATATTTATTACTAGGTTCTGTAACGGCTTCATATGTGTGATAGTAAAATATATGTATATATTTTTATTTATTTATATGATATAATATAATATAATATAATATAATATAATATAATATAATATAATATAATATAATATAATATAATATAATATAATATAATATAATATAATATAATATAATATAATATAATATAATATAATATAATATAATATAATATAATATAATATAATATAATATAATATAATATAATATAATATAATATTCCACGATTATCACACAACGCCATCTAGTCTCAAACTATGCTATGAGTACTAGACAACTGATAAACATACTTATGTAATTCTAAATACACACGTTATAGATAAATTATACCTAGACACAGAACAAATGATTGTGCTCGACACACAAACATTTGTTCTGGATGGGAATTGAACTCACGACCTCCGGCTTAACAGTCAAGGCCACTAACCACTAGACCAGCAGGCTAGTCAAAAATAAACTAGTGCTTGACTGTGATCCCACCTAATGTAAGCAGAGATGCAATCGTTGATGGTAGGATCAAGGCAAGAGTGAATGGGCTCTTAGCCCATTCACTCTTGCCTTGAAGACACTTACATTATAATAGGGCGGGAAGACCGCAGCAGGCATACTTATAATGACTAAGTAAAAAGAAGGGGTTTTTTGTAGGAAATCATCAAACTCTCCTCTCGCTTTGGGCCGAGTGAAAGGAAGTGTCAGACTTTTACTGCATGAATCCCATCGATATTCCTTCAGCTACCGGCCGCGGCAAGTCTCGGTCGTGGTAGCTTATCTAATTTTTTTTTTTGTTATTATCGATAGGGTCACGTTTGACCACTATACCCCTAGCCAAGTTGCTAATCTGCAATAGTTAACGCTTGTAGAAAGCTTCAAATGTACGGGAGTGACGTCGTCTTAACGCTCAGTCACGTGGTCAGAACAAAAGAATTGGCGGCAAGGTCAACTCGAAGCGTTCGGCGCATGCGAAACGTTTGTAACTTGGCTAGGGGTCTGATGTTAAGCGATGATATGGCCGAAAAGAAAAAAGAAAAGAAGGCATTAGGTGATGAGATGATTCACAATTTGATTGTGTTAGCCGTCGATCGTTTGAAATAAAACAAGTCATGTAGAAAGTTTTCTTTCCTGCCCGGTTACCGTTTTCCGCAAACAGTCGTTGAAAAATGCCAATGACGTCACTGTCATAGATTCCTGTATTTTGCTCATTGGGTTTTCCTTCGGGGGATTATTGGCAATTTACTTGCTATGAGTATTTTATTTTAATTCAAGTACTTGTGTACCCCGTGGGATTCTAGGATTTTTGGAACGAAGTTTCTTATCGCGCGTTGTGAAAGGGGGCTAGACGGAAAAAATTCTCACGAAAAGTTGTAACGACACTTTTTGCTATAGTAAGCTATTGTAATGTGCGCATGTTTCTCTGCCTGTCTCTCTCTCTCTCTCTCTTATTGAAAGCAAGCCAGAACGGAACGTTCCATCCGGGTGTCCCTTGACACCTCGCAACTTTTTTTTATTATTATTATTAAGTATTATTTTTTAACTTTGCCCTACAGTCAGAATTACTCCTTAATGTGTGGTGCGTTCACGAACATGTAAACTTATAAGATATCTGGACATGGAATAACTATTTGTAGGCAATACAAATATTTGATCTGTTTGGGAATAGAACTGACATGCAGCTCAGCTGGCAGCCATTCTCTGAACCACTGCACCAACGACATGTATTATGCGTTTTATTTTATTTTTTTCAAATATGTCCTTAAAATGTTTATAATAACAGATGAAAACTGGATTCAAAACAGCCTACGGGATTGTTCTAAAGAGTTACCGTGGAACTGAAACTCAAAAGGCAGCTGAAAGAACACAGGTTTTAGTCAGTATAAGTCTGAATCTTCCGTTCGGTCCATCCAGAACGGGAGAAATTTAAATTTATTTCTACTAAACGTTCAAAATAGTTGAAAAACCTATAAAACTTTTTTAAGTTTAACGCTACATTTTACCAAAACCTTTTGGCAATATGGCAAACTATTGGTAATGTTTATTCAATTTCATCAGTACCCAGTAATATACAACTTTATTCTTAGTATATTATGAGAAAACTGTAATGAATGTCTTATGAATGTAATTTGTTCAGGACATCTAACTGAATCGAATCTAATTTTTACACTAAGTTATATTTTTTCCCAAAAATATTTTAAAAAGGTCACAAGTGCGACACTAAGTGCAACACAGGTCACGACAGATCATAGCGGGTATTAGGAGCCAGCGCACAGATGGGTGCGGGAGCAAACAACCCCTCAGTCGCCCGGGTGGTCCTATGACCATGTATTTGTGCGGACAACCAGCGGCCGTATTATGACATCTTAAAACCATCATGTTTTCTGTGTGAGAAAAGGATAGTGCTATTCGTCCTGTATAGCTCCGTCTCTTTTTTACACCAAAAACATGATGGTTTTAAGAGGTCATAATACAGCCCCAGGTAACATAATAAGCTTATATCAGTGATTTTTCTGTGATAAATTATGAAATTTTGTACATAGATTCTTCACTTGAAAATATTGGATACATGTAAATTTCGCATATTTATAATGTTGTATAGACTATAACCTATTAGGATTCTCTAGTAGCCAACATAATTGGCGATCCGACGATCCTGTTAAAGCTCCAAGTCCTGTCAATCAGTCACTTAATAAATTCGATCAATTATTCCTAAAGCCCTGATCTGAACAGTTTTACGAGGCCATTGATTTTCATTCGGGATAAATTGAGCGTTGGGCAGAAAAAGTTCGTGATAAAGTCCTACCAATCAAGCAAAAATGATAAGTATAAATTGGTTTTGCGTTGATTAATTCGCGATCCCTTATCAAAGGGCAGTTTTCAAAGCTGGGTTTCGCGTATTTTTTTTTCGTTTTTTTTTTATATCGAAGAACAAAATTCCATTTCTGTTTTTAAAAGGCAAAAAAAATTGGGTCAAGATTTTTAATTTATTTGTATTGGGTAAATACAGACACTTGCAAAATAATTTTCAATATACTTATTTGAAAACTGTTCTTATGCCTACTACTTTTAGGGACGCAAATGACGGTTTTCTTCACTAGTACGGAAAAGTGCGTGATTTCGCCCCCACTACAACTATTTGTCTCGTATAAAACTGGGCACCAAGGTACCCCCAAGAATTGCGCATCAACCGCCATTTATTTATTCCTTCGTAACTGTATTGAAAAACTTCGTTTAATACACATGGAACTTTTTCACTGCAGCATTTAGCTCCGTAACTTCCTCATCTACTGGTTGCGCGAATTTCGCCTCTGTAGCAATGACAAACTTTCTCCACTGGTATCAAAATGTACTCTTTTGCTATCACACTAGTAGATACTGCAAAAAAGTTGCAAACTATGAAAAACTTTTGACAATTTGAATTTGACGTGCTGCCTTAGAGAACTCACCATAAACGAAACGAATTACCTAATGTAAACGAAGGCTAAGCCTTGATTTAAGTAAAAGGGCGAGCGAGACAGTAAAATATTGCTCGACTGAGACAGTGATGTAAGCGAGTCCGAGCACTCGACGCTTTGTTTATACGTACCGAGTATTCGGCCGAGTGCACTGTCACGTCCATTTACTCGGTGTGTGATCAAGTCATTAGAGCGGATGCATCATGGACCATTAGAATATCTAGCTGACACATCTCTCCCACGAGACGCGGAAACTAACACAACTATGTAGGTATGTTAAGCGAACAATAATTGTTTTAAAATAACATTGTTTCCTTAATTAGACGTGTAGTGCTGTATTGTTTGATTTACCGCCATACTTATCAATGAAAATACGTATTAACAGCACGTCTATATTCCCGGAAGGTTTAACTGTGTTTCTGTATTGTAAACACTGTAATGTTAGGTGTTTCAACGATTCTAAATACCAGATTAATAGTAACTTCAAGGGTCAAGCTAGAACTACATTAGACCGATGCACACGCGGACCATGCTTGATTTGTACGTAGAACGACGTCGACAATCAAGTGTAGCTCTACAAGTCTAGTTCCATATAAAATGTATGGAGACCGACGTTCTAAGATCGGCGTGTGTGGCACACGTGTGCGCAATATTTTATAGCTTTTGCCCACGCGGCTTCGCTCCCACTCTTCCCTACTCCACCCTACTATAACCTACTCTACCCTACTCTACCCTACCCTATCCTACTCTACCCTACTCTACGCTACACTACTCTACACTACTCTTCACTACTCTACACTACTCTACCGTAAACTTAAGGGAACAGACATCTTCACGCCCTAGTCACGGCAAAAGAAGACGTTTCGGACACTGGGAGTCGTAAGACGATCCCCGGGGATAGCGGATTTTTGGACGACGAGCAATGGGTAGCTCACCATCATCACTCTGGGATGTCCTTACTGTCATTAGAAGATTTACCACTTCAAAAGACAACCAGATCCCTTGTGCAATCGAGGTGTTAAATTGATATTAAATAATTTAATCCAGTAGAGCATTGGTGGCTCAGTGATAACGACCCCGGATTTCGAGTTGTAGGTCGCAGGTTCGAACCCAGCCAGATATACCTATTAGATATATTATTCATAATCACTGCTCTCAAAACAGTTAAGCAAAACATCGTGAGGATACCGGCAATCCCAAAAACAAAAATTCAAAGAAAAGATCCACCAGCTTGCACTGAGCCTGTGAGGTGGATTACGGCCCATGGTCTCTCGTAGACGGGAGGCCTGAGTCCCAGCAGTGGAAATATTAAAAGGCTGATTATGCTATAATATTATTTATCAATTCATTTCAGGCAACATGTACCTATATCATAGATACATTATAGACTAACATACATAACTACTTATGATAAATCATACCATACTATGTGATTATATTTTCATGTTGTATGTATATGTACAATACTATAAAATGTGTGAAACAATTACTTAAAAACACTGTAATTTTATTTTCCAAACAAAATGATGATTGCGGCATTGACACGAAACTTGTGAAGAGGATAATTGTTTGATTGTTCGTCATCGTAAGTGTTGGAACATGGCAGAGACTGGGAAAAAGTAGTTTCTAATGTAGCGATAGATGGCGCCACATAGAAACCCAAAATCAGAGTTCTCCGCGCGATTAGCAAAAATCAATTAAATCAATTATTGGGCAGTTGCCCAGACCAGACATAAAATTTGTCTGGTCGAAGGATCCTCCTTTTTTAACGGAAGAATGGGGGAATTTACACTTTATACTGACTGACCGATGACTAGATATCTTAAAGCCTAGACAATATCATTGTCTAGGCTTCTATAGAAATCAAAATTTTTGTGTAAAACTAATCCAATTAGGACCTCTGAAAATCTGCTTTTTTACGCAAACTTTAGCCCTCTATGATGTTCTCATTAAAAATTTACATCCATAGAAGGCAAAATTAGATAATCGAGATACTGAACTGACTTGAACCTAAGGTTAAGTGTTTAAAAAACACGCGTTTCCTGGAATAAGTTTTCTGAAATATTCGAGTAAATCATGGAATAATGAATGCCAACAGTGTTTTCAGGCGTTATCTCTCTTTTTTCGTGTTACCTCTTCAACGAACATCGCTTTGGATTGCGTTAGATGAAGCAGCAAACTTTTACATCATGCTCGGCGTTGAAAATAGGTGAATTGGGAAGAGCTCTCTCGACAAGATAAGTAATAAGCACAAAATAGATAGATACAGAAGACAATCTCATGTATGTACTTCACTTTTTAGCACGCTTATATTAGCTTCACCTGTATGTTTGTAACCAACGCCTTTGAGCTCGATTTTGACCTACTTAGGGCGATCAGATTTTCTTCAAACTTTGCACCCACATCAAAGACTGGTGACAATACAATAATCCGTTTTTTTTAGTGAAAAATAAAAATATAGTTTAAAAAAAACAGGCTTTCATAGCATAACAACTTAAAAAGTGCAAAATAATTTTCAATATAGGTAGAAAATAATAATAATGAACGAAAAATATTAATATCATTGTGTTTTTCACAATGATATTAATTAGACTTTTTAGTTTGTTATGCTATGAAAGCGTGTTTTTTTTTAGTTTTTTTAAACTATATTTTTTATACCTACGCTCGGTGGACGCACATTAACAAATGAGCGTTTGAGCCGGAACTGTTCGACGAGTGGGCCGAGGCGCTCCGAGATATCGTGTCCGTGAGCGGTGTCTATGTGTGAGTTGCTCGAGCGCGCTTTGTTTGTAGATTGACTTCTGTACCTATCTATTTTGTGTAATAAGTATGGATGGTGACAAAAAACACTTAGATCCGGAACAACAATCTGTTTACAAAGCAGAAATCGAACCCGCGACACGAAACACAGCAATCAATCACCAAGATGTCATAAACAACATCAATAGTTTTTAAGCTATTGCATAGCTTCTATCGCGGGCCTTGAGCGTGGAGACCGAATCTAGAAATTCCGTAACGAAAATAACCTAACACCCCCCACTCATTTGTTTTTTGAGCGTGGTGACCGATAAGAAAACAAATGAGTGATGCTATGCAATAGCTTTACCGCGGCAGTCCCCGAGTGCCACACGTCTTTTTTACTTTTATTAAGCACTAAATATTTGTCATGTGTATGTCTGTCAGTCTGCAATCAATTTCCGTGTCCATAATTAGAGTAACGCTAATGACTACTTATCTATTATTATTACAAAGTAATTCGTATTCGTTCCCTTTCAATGTTTGGCCTTCGTCGGATGGTTGGCGGCCTTGCGTTTGTATGTTAGTCGCGCAGCCACTGAGATAACTTAAACTAGTCGTTTGGAGCTATTTATTTTAGTACTAGGAAACTATAAAAATATTTAAACCAAAAGCAAAGGGCACTAGCATTGGGTCAGAGCAGGCTTATTATATAGTGAGATAGCCGATAGAAACAATAATTTACGGAACGTATTAAAAAGTCATTAAAATAACATTTACAACCAAATCGCAGAGATAAATTTTGGGAAAACATTAATTGTATCTACGTGTGCAGGATATTGTTTCCTGATATTTAAAACCTCAGCCAGGCAGGGTACATTGCTCGCAGAACTTATAATCGATGGGGACGAAAGGTTCTGGAATGGCGACTACGTATCAGAAAACGCAGCGTTCGAAGGCCTCCCACAAGGTGGACCGATAACTTGGTATAGGTCGCGGGAATCCTGTGGATGCGGGACGCACAGGACCAGTCATTATGGCGACTCTTGGGGGAGGCCTATGTCCAACTGTGGACGTTTTTTGGCTGAAGTGATTGATGAAGTATTTAAGTCGAGGCTGATTGAAGTAAACTTGCCTAAGAGTAATGACTCTTAGGCTTTAGGCTAGCTTTCTTCAACATCGAGTACATAGATTGTAATGAAACGCGAGCATATAAATAAAAAGTCGCAACTCATTGACATAAATGAAAATCTCTATAGATGTTTAACTATAAAACAAGCGTTGCATTCATTACAATTATTGACTATAGCTATAATATAGGCTTATATACCAAAACTGTTTACTACAGTACAATCTATTATTACATCTACCTGCTATTATTTACTACTGTTTTAAAGTAGCTATCGGGCCGTTGACATGACTTCGGAATACGGGTTATTTAGATATTGGTCGAGTATTTTTGTAATATTCTCAGAATATTTTTTAATTCGACAAAAGATACTTTTACTAGTAATACAAGTATAGATCGATGCCTAGTAAGGCTTCGCGACTGTTGAGCCTGGAATGCGGCCCTACACTCCTAGCCAAGTTGCTAATCTGCAATAGTTAACGCTAGTAGAAAGCTTCAATTGTACGGGAATGACGTCATCTCAACGCTCAGTCACGTGGTCATAACAAAGGAATTAGCGGCAAAGTCAACTCGAAGCGATCGACGCAAGCGAAACGGTTGTAACTTGGCTAGGGGTACTGGACCGTAAAGCTAAGCGTCCATTATGTCGGGATCTGAGCGTATGCTGCGGTCGCATTCGTTGCTTTGTACTGATTTGTATGATACAGTGTGCACTGGATTCTTCGGGTAATTCGGTGATATTTATCCGGTTTTATGGAAAGTGTTGACAATACTATCTCCAGCAGTTACTACAGAAGCATCTTTGAAGTTTGAATTCTTTGGTACGGTTGTATTTACTATAGTATTGGCAATGCAAACAACACCGCAACTACGGATTCTGTGGTGTTTGCATTGATATATTATATTGGAAAAAGGTGACAGTGTTGACTATCCAAACTAATATTTAAAAAGGAAAGATTTGTTTTTTTTTTGTTTGTATTTAATGGGACTGGGCAGGACATGTTTAACGAGCTGTGGGCGCGTAAAACGAAAGATTTGTGCCCGGACATAGCGGCTCAGGGCCGAGGCAGACCACGAAGGAGAAGGTGGGACGACCTGGATGGCTTCCTTAAGAATTAATAAAGGCTATCTGTAATAATAATAGTAATTGTTTGTTTTTATGTTACGATTTAATTCATTAAACCCCAAGCGAACGCCGGCGTTCGCGCACCTATTGTCTTTCAATTGTGTCTGCAATTATCACAATTGAAAGGTTAACTCAAAAACTACTGGACCGATATAATTTTTTTTTAATTGTTGATAGGTTCGCGCTTGACCGCTATCTCACCTGATGGAAAGCGACGATGCGGTCGACGATGGAACGCGCTTACCTAGATGAAACCTATTCACTCTCGACTTAAAGATTCCCGGGTTGTAGCTATCAGAAAACACAGACTCTGGCAAGGAATTCGACTCCCTAGCTGCACACACAATGAATGTGTTCCCAAAACGTTTTGTGCGTGTAGGTGGGATATCCACTATGTACCGGTGGCGCAATGCCGTACGTCTAATTCTATCATCATTAGAAATTACACATTTTCGTGGAGCAACATAGGTACGAAATAGGTAAGAAAACGTCAGCTGAGCGAGTTCAATGTCCTATAGATAGAAGTCGGCGTTGCATACATACTACCTACAGGTCATTGAACTCGCTCAGCAGACGTTTTTTAAAGAAATAAATTTCGTACATGCGTAAATTAATACGAGTTTTGAAAAAAGGTACTTTATTTTTTAATTTTATCTGTAAAAATCGATAGTGTTTAATGTACCGGATCGACCCTCCACGGGATTGAAATGATTAAAATTTAACGGTGTATAATTACATATTTCTACGCGGGCGATGCGTCTAGCAAAATCTATTAGGTAATAGGTACATTGACTGAATAAATCTAGATTAAAAATGGCCGATTTTTTTCACAAGGTGAGTTTAAGGAAATTATGCAATTTGTTTATGGTTTGGAAAAGGTCTTTGAATTCTTCGAAATAAGGAAGGTTGTTTTTTGACGATGAGACAAGGTGAATTAGAGGATAATAATATATCTCAATGTCACAAAGCAATATTGGTAAAGAAGGTCTCAGATAACGAGGGAAAACCTGACTTGTTTGATCTGAGATGTCATTAACACGGCCTACTACTGATAGTAGTTCTCTTTATTGCATTATCATTCTTTAATTTACTACATTCCCACTGCTTAGTGGCCTAGGTCTTTTCCACTGCTTAGGGTATTTTTAACCGACTTCTAAAAAAGGAGGAGGTTCTCAATTCGGATGTTTGTATTTTTTTTTATTTTTTTTTCTTTGTGACATGAGAGTGGCCGTAATTTACTTTTTTAAGGTTCCGTAGTCAACTAGAAACCCTTATAGTTTCGCCATGTCTGACTATCCGGACCGAGCTCAAGTCGTCGACGGCGCGCACTGTTCCCGCACGCCTCAAGGAGTTGTTAGCAACAGCAGGGGCCCAGCTGGGTCGAAGGAATATCCTTGTTGGCATAAAAAAATTTAACATAATATTGTTTGGCATAACGTTTTCGCATAACTTTTTTTAACATAATAATAATGTTGGATACGTGTCCTTTTTCTATCCAATAATTTTTCGCGCTCGAGAGGGATGGCTAGAATTTTGCTAACTAAAATCCACCTATGTTCTTTTAGTTGCCCTTTGCATTCTCCTCCTCCTCCTTGCGTCGTATTCCTCAATACGGCGGGTCGTGACCTCCCTGCTTCATCACTTTAACTTATATGCAATTCTTCCATCTGTTTCTGTCTCTAGCGGTGTGAAGGGCATTGTGCATGTAGAGTCAAGAGCGGTACGGATCTGGTCGGACCAACGTACTGGGATGCGTCCGCGAGGCCTTTTCCCGTCCACTTTACCGGTCGCAATGAGCCTTTCGAGGTTGCCACCGTCTTTCCGCCATGCCAATTCTCCTGCAAACTTCCCTCTCTCACGATCCATCGTTACTGATATTAGCACTTTAGACCCACTGTAACTCTTTAGAATAATCTCATAGCCAACCGTAATTTACCATGCGAGCCCAGTGCAAGTTGGAAAACGTCACGTGTTACACTTTTGATTTTGGAACACGACGGTTTCCTCACGATGTATTCCTTCATCGTTTTGGGAGAGTTGACAATTGCAAAAAATCACTCATAGTAAATTACTGATAACTCGTGTTAAAAACATAGTTATTCCATTTTTATTGAGTGTAAGAGCTCATGATTCAAAAGTTTGAATCCTGAGCGTTAGCGACAGAATCAAAAGAGCACAAGTTGAAAAATCTTTGCACTCGAGTGCAACACGTAACTTTTTATGCCACCTCAGCGTAAACGAAAAAAAAAAAACAAAAATAGGTTTAATGATGTTTTGAATTCACTAATTTACTGCACACGATGTTCTAAATTCAATTTACTTTATCCTAATCCTCTTTTGCACTCAAATATCGAAGGGCAAAAATACTCTTTCTGGGGGGATGAAAAGAACTATTACCAATAATTTGCAATAATACTTGTACCTAGATAGTATTTAGAAATCGCAACCTTTAAAAATACTGGATTTTTAAATTGATCTCATTACGTTGTAAAAATTACGGGCAAATCTATTTGTTAAAACGCCTAACTGAATTGGGGCTAACTCCTGTAATTATTCAATTAAGACTAATATTCTTTTAAATTGTTTTTGAAGTAAACCAATTAGTGTATAAAATGTACATTCATGTTGTACACGGCTTCATGGATTTTTATCTTACAGAGTTGTGAAAACATGAACATTTTTTGTTTATATTATCTTAGTGTAAACACTCAAATTATGTATTCAAATTGCGATTATGATTAAATGGTTATTTCAACAACAACTCACTTTTCAAATTCAATAAGTCAGTGAATTGAAGGTGTCCTTCAATTTACTGATTCAGAATTTATTTATTTTAATATTGCCCAAAATGTCGCTTGAGTCTAATAGCCTTTTAACCATTGAAAAAGAGAATGCGAAATTATAAGACCGTTATTATTCCTCAAGTAATATTAAAGTTATGATGAAACCAAAAGTCACGTAAAGACAAGTCAATGACCTGTGATTGCAGTTAAAATGAAGCAAGTGGTTTTAGTTAACAAAACAGTAACTCATAAGTAATGTTTTGGTGAGATCATTAGTATGCAATATTATTCTATTCGAAGGAATTATTAGACTTTAATAAAATTAGGTATAACTTTTAACGAGTATTTCTACACACTCTATCTGTACATTGTGCAGTGGTGGCCGAGTGGTAATGGCACTTACGATTTGTAGGTCACGGGTTCGAACCCAGCCAGGCGCATTACTTTGTGTAATTTATTTCATCACCACTGCTCACAAAACGGTGAACGAAAACATCGTGAGGAAACCGGCATGTCCTAGAACCAAAAATTCGAAGACATGTGACATTTACCAAACCGCACTGGACCCGCGTGGTGGATTACGGCCCATTCCCTCTCCTAGAGAGGACGCCTGAGTCCCAGCAGTGGGAATTAAAAAGGCTGATGATGAAGATGAAGCTTATTATGTCAGCAACAATACGCAGCTGACGTAAAACCCACCAGTGTTCCTTCAGTTGTTCTTTGCGTTTCAGGGCCGCGGTAGATCTTTCGAATATTCGAACAGTCCCTCAACCCAATGACAGTAAGGTATTTATAATCATCATCATCATCATCAGCCTCAGACCGAGCCCAAGTCGTCGACGGCGCACACTGTTCCTGCGCGCCTCAAGAAGTTGCCAGCAACAGCAGGGCCCAGCTGGGTCGAGGCCTTCGACTTTGTCGACTTGGGCTCCATCCGGACAGTTATCGGACGGAGGGACAGCGAGTTAGCCCGCATCTATGGTGGCTGGAAATCGGGGTCGGAATCCCGGTGGCGGCTGGGGCGCTGTGAGCACCGTTGCCTGAAACGGTCAGCCTCCTCCTTTGTTAGCATTACTGCTTCGCAGAAGGAGGCGACCGCCTGCCAACCCCCATATATTTTGTTTGATACAGGTGGAAATTTATCACTGCAACACTCGGCTCCACAACACTCCGAATTCCGTCTTGGTCGCAATGTTATAAAAACCGTGTAGTAATTTATACCACTTATATCCATAAGACCGTGCCATCTAATGCAACTCTATTTCATCTAACAGTCCATATCCGCAATTATTTGCCACTAATTTGTAAGTTGCATGTGTTACAAAATACATTAATTTACATTCTGTTATGTAACAGACACTTAGATCTACACTGCAATAACAAATTCGGTGATTATTATGTGTAGTTTTATTTTTGTTTATAGCCGGCGCCATTTGTTATGTAAGTTATATGTTGGGGATAATCTTTTAGTCTTTTTCTTTTTTAGAGTCATCACAGTTTTTTTTAGGGTTCCGTGACTAAAAAGGAAAAAACGGAACCCTTATAGGATCACTTTGTTGTTCGTCATTTGACCAGATTTTTTTCGGTTCTTTTTTAGGGCGTTTGATCAATCGCTCGATCAACACACTATTTTGCATAGACATTATGCCTTAACAAAAGATCGACGGGACTGAAAGGTTTTAGAGTGGCGACTACTTACCGGAGGGCAGCTTTGGAAGACTTTCCTCAAATTGGACTGCTGACCTGGTGGGAATCTCAGGAAACCAATGGACCGGTCATTGTGACGACACTTCGGACAGACCTATGCCCAGTAGTGGACGTCTTCTGGTTGAAATTCGTAGAAAACTCGGAGTCAGCGTAGTCCTCAGCAACAAAGTGAAGATCTCTCGCAAGGCCTCTTAGATACTCGCAGGGATGCGGCGTATAGCTGGCCTAAAAAGGCCACATTGGCAATTCATCTAAAAGAAAATGTTTTCTCGAATTCCGAGCAGATAATTAAAATTTCTCTTATCTTATCTTCTTTCGTATCGGGGCCGGGTTTTCCTTTCAGAAGCAGACCCTTTGGCCCCACAGGCTTCGACCCGTTGGGCCCCTAAGGTTTGCTGACAACTCTTTGAAGCGCGCGTGGAACAATACGCGCCGTCGTCGACGTGATTAATGATGCTAATGACACCATTTTAAAATTAATTAATGGTCGTTAAACGTCTTGGACTATTGCCACATATATAGCACATTGACACTAGTCAAGGTATAGTCGGATATTACCCGGATATTACCTGTTTGTTTGTACTAATAAACAAACGTAATATCCGACCATGATTTCCGCTAACATAATACTGACCCACTTCCCACGACCCACTACAAGTTTCTGTATGGTCAATTCTAAACACATTATGGCATAATATATTTATGTGAGAATTGGCGACTTTGTATTTTCTGTAACATCGCAGTATCTATAATCATTTGAATTCTATAGGCCAGGCGGCAAAGCAAGCGAAAACAGGTAAGGTGTAGTGATTTTTATAAAAAAACAAAAAAAAAAAATTAAAATGTTTTGTCGTATTGTCGCTTTGCATCTGTTTGCGAAAGCTTTGGCGCTTATTAAAATCTTATTTAGAAGAAGCTGACACCGACAATTGACCGTAACTGGTACTTTAAAAAAAAAGCACCAGGTTTTTACTTACGGGCTCTTTGACCCTACCTGGAAAAGTTCGACTTTAGGGCCGACGCTGCGTTAAACGGACTCCCGCGCGGTCCCATACAAAAGTGCTCAATCTCGGCTCGCCGCGCGGATACCTGTCGTAGACAGCCCCGCCCCGCGTCCGTTTTGCTACGTAATAATACATTAAAGTTCTCCATCGACACGACGATATGGACACCGCCGTTAGAATACTATCGACACTGCGCAGGTAATGCAGTTTCCGCTGCACACGCGCACAAGCGCAACGTTACGTGACGGGTGCACGTGCGAGCACCCGCTTAAAGCAACGTTGGCCCTTAGCAAAAAGTTGGTCCTTTGAGACGCCATCTAATAAAGTTGATCAAATAAAAATCAAAAAGAACTTTCATTTTTTTTTTATTACCTTAACGTTTTTTTAGTGTTACTTACAAACTAGTGTTAAAATTATTGATATCACATTTCTTTTTTCACAATAACAAAAACTTATGCTAAGCGAAATTAAAAAGATTTTTATTGTAATTGTACTCAACGCTTTGTTTATTTTTGAGGAAGGAATATAAAGATAAAAAAAATTAGAAAAATAAAAACAAAAAGAAATAGTGAGAAATATAACAGAATATGTAATTTTTTATATATAGCTGTATTCAACATATTTAGAAATTCCTTTTTTTTAATTGACATTCAATAAATGTAAATTCAGTTCAGCAGATGTTGAAATATTTTATTACAACTTTAGCTTTTTGAAAATGTGTGGTTTCCCAACGTATATCATAAAACATAGAATCTTCAATAATTTGCAATTTGACAGATTACCAGTTGGCAATACTCTTTTCATTGAGCAATTTTAATAAACTAGCCAAGCTTAGATTAACTTTTAAATGTTAATGTACTTATTTATGGTAATAGGATATTATAAAATAATCTTTATTTTTAAACTTAGATAATTATTTATTCAAGTTACTCTAACCGTAAAGTAAGATACGAAATGGCATCTGAAGAAATAATATTATTGGTAACACTATAGAGCAGAGTAAAACTAGGTTTTGAAACAAAAAATAAGGAATACAAAACAGTACTAATATATATCTCTAAAGAACTGTAGTCCGATTCACGTAATGAAAACCGTAACGATATCGTAGCGATTTATTCGTTTAGACCATCAATCGAATTTGAACGACACCGATTTTAAAGTCGTTTGAAATTTGTCGATTTAAAAAAAAAATCTGTTTTACATTATCCTGGTAGAATACTTATTAATGTAACTGGAAATAAGTCAATAGATCGTGGTATTCATGACCTATCGACTTTTGGATAGGACTTCGATCGAACGACTATAAAACTTCACACTTCATACGACAAAAACGTGTTGGTACAGGGCAATGAATCACTTTCATAAAAAAAAATTGTTTTATAGATAGAATATTTTTTGTGGAAAAAGCGGTGTCACATTGAAGTTACATTGCCGAGTTACACTTATTGTGGGAGCTAAATATCTAATTGCAACTTAACATATTAGTGTATTGGTCTTTCTGAAGCCAGAAGAGTGGGAAAATAATTATAAATTATATTGTAAGTAGAACAGTTACGAAGATCTTTAAAGTATACTTATATAAGTTCAATAATTTATAATTTAATTTAAATTCTCAATTTATGTCAAAATTTGTATATTCTCTATTAATTTTATATTAGCATTCGATAGCCTGTTTAATTTTAAAAATACAATGGTATATCTTTCACAATATATTCATCGGATTCTAGATTATTATAAATATTTCAATTTTATTTAATCAGTAAAAAGCAACACATTGAATATATCATTTATCACGTCAGTTTTACAGAATTGTTGAAAAATTGAAATAAAATTTAAAATATCAAATAGTTTGCAATATTTGATAAATCACTTAGGTATAGTCATTTTCTAGAGAGTCCGCCTGAGGCAGTACATAAAATATTTATAAATAAAGAAATATGAGCAAAACATTTAGAAAAAGAATAAAATTATTGGAACTAAAAAGTATATTAAAACTAATGGTATAAAAAGAACAATGGAATATAAAAATATCAGAAAATCAACGTAATAAACGGCACAATTTTCAGACAGGCAATCAACACCTTAAGGCCTTTTGTAATTAAAAATCACAACCTTATTAGTGAGTTTATAGTCCATAAGACTACCTTACCTAATTAAAACGACCCTAAATGGTATTATGATTATAATGGAATGTCAACATCTCCGAGTAAAAATTTGGACGGAATTCCAATTATTACAAAGACGAATTTAAATGTATACCTTTACAATATTGGTAAAACTCTAATTGGCTGTGATAGGTTAGACAGCCGTTCGACATTATTAACTCAATTCATTATAAATAGACCAATTACTTGTCTAAGATATTTATAGTCAGCTGTCTCTCTAACTTGCCTAAATGTATTTACGAATTCTATTTTATGATTCTATATGTTTTCAAAATGTCATGGTCCATATTTATAAAAGTCCTAAATCAAATCATACACTCATTGTGTCATTCATGGGGATACTAGTCACATTAGCCATTATCTCCAACACAGGAGTTTCATAAAATTTGTCCACCATGCTTCTGACAGAAGTAAAGGATCCAGCGAAAAGAGCGATGAGAGAAATCATGGCGATGAAGATATTCTTGTAAAGAATCCAGTTAAAAGTTCCAAGGCCTCTGTCCCACTTGTGGACAGTGTCGACGATGGCTGGAGTGAGGAGGCCAAGGGTCGAGAGGAAGATGGCGCCGCTCAAGTTGATGAAGAGCTCCAAGTCAGGGAAAGCGGCTGCAAGAGCAACTGTAAAAAAAGGAAACTCATTAGTTTAATTTCTCATGATGCTTTAAGTCACCTAGTTCAAATCGTAAATAATTACAATAGTAATATTCCATATTCCAATAGTTATGTTTTTATTACACCAAAAGGACAGTTAAAATTTCTCCATTGCAATCCAATATTTCCAAAACTCTCTTATTATTATAATTTTGGTCCACTCACGATATTATGGCCTCATTGAAGTATAACGAAAGCTGAATTTTAGTATTTTTTAACCCTTGTCAGTAAAAAGCAAAACTCTGAATTCCTCACCCCAAGTTATGCTTGCGTAAACATTTACATTAAAATTCATGGGCAGTAGTTATCAAGACAAATATTAGGTATTTAATACAATTTTTGCAAAAATCAGAAAAAGGGAATAAAAAAATATTACTAACTAATCACTGTAATATGCGTATGCCTATTACTCATATCATTATAATAAGCAAAACATAGAAAAAAATACCCTTTATCTCCGCAGTAACTTAATATAATAATAATCTTAATATTTCAGGTAACAGTATCTATATTATAATTTAATATATTATATTAATCTACACTAATATTATAAAGAGGTAAAGTTTTTTTTTTTGTTTGTAGGAGGTAATCTCTGAAAGTACTGGGCCAATTGTTAAAATTTTTTCACCGATAGAAAGCTGCTTTAATCTTGAGTGACATAGGCTGTAATTAATGTATGTATGTTGAACAAGGTGCGGGCAAAAGCTAGTAAGTAATAAAATAGTCGAACACAAAATCTTTTTATTTTTAAATTTAATAATTCCTGGTATTTATTATCATCAGATAATAAGCTATTTATGTCCTAGAACCAAAAATTTGGAGCCATGTGACAATCACCAACCGGCTTGGTTGCACGTGGTGGTTTATGGTCCATAGCCTCTCTTGGAGACGAGGTCTGAGTCCCAACAGTGGGAACATCATAAGGCCGACTAAGCTATGCTAAAGAGCAATTTTGTTTTCTAAAATTTGATCCGTCGAATTGATTACGAACTGACGGTCCCGTACGGACCAATAAAAAAACTTGCCAAAAGTTTATAACAATTCGTTCTCAACTTCGCAGTTCGCAATTAAGCTTGTAATCTCTGGGGATATGCCATGAAACCCGAAACATCTGTTGGCCTTAATAATATTCCTAATTTATTCGAGACCTTTAAGATTTACATCTATTAACCTTTCAGATATTGTCAATTTGAGACTCAATAGTAAGACAATAGATTCGCGAACGTTTGCGTTCCGGCGTTCACTTGGGGATAAACGAATATAGTTTTATCGTATCAATTTATTAGAAGACTAACTTCTGCCAGCGGTTTCGCCCGTATAAAGGTAGTTTCCTCTATACGAATTGGTTCCTATTTCATTATCTTAAGGGGTGAATTTTGGAAAATCCTCTCTTAGTGGTCGCCTACGTCACAAAAGGAAACAATTGCACATTGTTTTTTTTATTATACACCCCTACTTTTTAATTATTACACAAAAAAATGTACCCGTCACTGATCATATTTTTGTAGTCAAAAGTAGAAAAAACCGAAATCCTAAAATTGACCACGAAAAGGTAAATTCATCATAGAATCAATCAAACATAACAATTGCTCGTAGAAAATACTGCGGGCAGTGTTTTTCCTTAACAATTGTCACTTACTCATTCATTTATCAATAGCCTGCACAATATTTCCATAAATTGAGTGACATTTTGGGACATACACCAACGCTAATAACTTTGCTGTTTATGAATATTATTTATTGAGATTTTACTTATAAAATAACAAGGGCTTTTCTAATAAGCCCTTTATGTATGTTTACTAATTAAAAAATTGTGGTGTATAATTTCATACTTCTAGCCCCCATAGTTTCGGTTGTGTGTTGATATGTCAATCAGTCAGTTTTTCTTTTTATTTACATATGCACGGTTATTTGGAAAACTGAACCTCTCACTTTTAAAAATATATCACAATTTAGTTCATCAGATTTTCGTACAAAAATAAAAATATTTTAATTGAACATTCTAAATATTACGAAGTCTATGCCAAGCAAGCGATAGTACAATAGCGGAGAGGAGTGGGGATTGAGCGGCGAAGGTGTTTGACGCACTTGCGTCGCGTCATACAGACGTAGGCAGGTATAGCAAAATACAGAGTCGAAATGTGTTAGACAGAACAACGACATCTTGAAGGTTTGTTTTTGGTAAATGTATTGTTGTTTAAAAAGTATTAGAACTAAAGTTGTTGTTTATGATGTTAGTAATACAGTCTTGCAAGGTTGTTGGTGTTTTACAGATAACCTTGTATGTATAAATGTTTTTTTTTTTCAAAATATTTAAGTAAATCCGCCTTTGGTTTTCATGTAGTCCTCATTTAAATGAACAATTTCCGTAATTCGTTTACAAGAAAAATCGGTAGCCATTTCTTACCTGATCCAACAACACAAGTAGTCCTGATAGCGATCTGGGTGACGTTGTGGTACCTCACTGAGATCTTGTTGTGGAGCTGTCTCCAGATCATCTCCATGGGCACGTAGAACTGTAGACTGTAGGTGAAGAGGATTGCCAGCGCCATGAGGATCTTCGCGCTTTGGGCGAGACTGGAAAAATGATAATGCAGAGTTGGTGAAATAGTACATTTTGATACAAGTGCAGAAAGAAAGAAAGGAAGAAAGAAAGAAAAACGTTTATTCGTGCCTCACACAATAATATAAACTAAAAATACATAATGAAAAGAAAAAAGAAAGATATAATCAGTGCGAGGCCAAAAAGGCACCTAACTCAGCTTAAGCTACGTTATTTAAAACGATAAATAACGCAGCGCTGATATTCTGCTGGCCTGGCCTGCTGTGACGTCACGAACATACTTACGGATATTTGTCATTGCAACACAGACGGAAATGGCACGAGCACTAGGCGAGGGTGTTATGGAGCCAACGGCTGCAGTGACAAAGCATATGTATCAAACGACTTTTTTCCTAGTGGGGGCCTACCCACGCACAGCCTGACACGATAAATGTAATAAAATTATGGCGGGGGAGAGCATGAGAACTTTTCTGGACTAGTGCGGAAACAGTTTACTGTGTGTCTAAAAGCGGTAGGGTAAGAGCGGTTTTTCGAGTAACTGTATTGAAAAAGCTTTTGAATAGATGTGTTAAACCCCAAAAATATGTTAGTATTGAAATAGTAGAAGTACTGTGGTATGTACATTAATATTTAATTCAGAAACTAAATCAATTTAGCAACTCCCATAGTTCAACTACGTAAGTTCCTAAATTGATGTAGTTTCGTGCGTTTATGGGCCATAAGAAAATCATTTCGTTTGTATACTCAGCAATTTACAAAGTTATTACTAATAACTTGTGATAATGAAGTATTTCATCATAAATACTCTCATATCAGAAGATCGTTACTTATAAAAATATAGCAACCAAATGATATACTGCTGTCAGAAATACCGGGACCTTGTCTGTGGTACGGACCCACTCTGGCTTCCGATAAAAATTTCCGTCTGTGGAAGGACCGCTGCAGTCTTCTGAGTTTTACTTCATTACGTCAAACTATGAGAGAGAGAGAGAGAAGGTCCTCTCACAGACACGGACCTGGAGCAGGTACTCCATAGTTGAGTTATTAAAAGGGATTTTTAAATTAAAGTAACAAAAGCACTACTCACACTTCATCTTGCGGCAGATTCAGGGTGACACTTCCCCTTACATCATCCCCATACTTCATGTAGCCAAAGAACCCGACTAAACCATACAGAGAGATTACAATAGCCATAGCGATATTCAAGACTCCAGGGCAACCGAGGAACTGCTGGGGCTTAGCCATTTCATTCTCAACCGGCATCACGACGCCGATACCTTCCATAGCGAAGATCACTGTGCTGAAAAGAGATAGATATATGTTAGATGTTACGTCCTCAAATGCACTATTGAATGATGGCTAGCGATGGATCATGCTGGAAAGAAAATATAAAAAAAAAATGGCACGTAATTTACTTACAGAAAATGCTGAAGAGAATAAGGCTAGAGTTAAGTAAAGTAAATGAACTTATAATAGTATAGTATTTATAACTTGTTTTTTTTAGATATAATATATGAAGGGTATTTATATATTCTTAAAAAAAAAAACATTTTTTTTTAAAGAATTTTTTGGAGGTTTTAAAAGCACGCGACATAGATATAAGACAAGCGGACTGACAGCACAAAATTAACACAGATAGATACCAAAAAAAAAATAGTCCCATAGGATATAATTATACAAACTGCCAATTTAAATATTAATAGACTGTAACAATTTCGATGCATTTAAAAAGCAATTGAATAATTATTTTCTTCTATTTATTGCGTACTCTACAAGAAATGAGCACTCGTCAGATAGGAATTTAGGTACCTATACAACAAAATAATGTCAATTTCCAGGAATGATTTATTTTACTTTTAATATATAAATATAAAAAATATTTTATTTTTTACGTGAAAGTAGACAGTATCTATGGCATTATCAATTTAATCTGTATAATAAATTTCATTTAAGACATTGGATAATTTCGCATGCCTAAATTAATGGGACAACTTGATTTGATGCACAAAAGGTCTAATGTAAAAAAATATATTTTATTCAGTTGTAAGTAATTAAAGTTTTGGAGCCGTAGAATTTCTAATAGTTTTATTAATATTAAAATCAGGTCGGTCGTTATTTCTAATTGTTCTAGACTTTTTAGTTGTTATGTTGATTACATTTCATGAATACCTCTTGAATTTAAAGTGCGTGTTTAATGTGTTAGAAGTAATGTTGTTTTATGTGTTTAATTTTAGTTTAGTGATAAAAATTTAAGTATATACTTAGTAGAAATTATTAAAAACTTAACATGTCTCTTTGACACTTATAGGATTTTTTTTTCTTGATTTTTTTACCGGTGTTTTTAAATTCTGTAAAACACTTTATTTAAGAAGTGGAATTTCATATTGTTATAGATGAAAACAGTGTACCATAACAGTATATCAAACTTCTAACTTTTTCAGAAATTGACTATTTTATCAAATTAGATTAGATAATTGGACCATTTAATCGTAAATCACTCTACCGACTAATACTCGTACTTCCAACTATTAGCTACCATGAAACTATTCATTTGAGTAATGATAATAAGTTCCCAAAAAATAAAGAAAAATACAAGATTAGAACAAATAATTTTATATGAGTATTGTGAATAAATAATATCTGAATTAACATTACTGAATTATTTATAAATATATTTTAAATTTATATAATAATATTTGTCTAAAATTGTTCTATGACAACCGTATCAATTACAACGATCATCTAGTGGCAATATGATAATATAATAACGCATTGTGCTGCTAAATTGCCATTTAAATTGTATATAATTATTTCTTAATGTTTTAATGACTTCAATTTATTTTAAATTGTAGGTTTTAAATTTAATGTGATTTGACGACTTCATTTTTTTTTGTGTTAATCTGATTGTACTGTGAGTGTATGTTAAATATTTCTAAGGATTAATAAAATAAGAAAAAATAAAAAAGCTTGAATCATAACTTCTCACCTGATAAATAAGGGCCACTGCGTCACACTAGCCACGATGACTCTCCCCTCCGGCTTCGGCAAATCACTGAAGATATAATACATGGTGATGGCGAAGCAGATCACCAGGAATACGTTAGCTATCGCCGAGAACGGTACCAGCCACTTCAGGTTCCTGATCTGGCAGATTAGCACCAGTGGCACGAGGGTCAGTGCGCAGTAGGCTTCGACTGATAACTTGTATTCTGGTATGTATTCATCTAAGACCTGAAACAGATGAATAATGGTGAATTTGCTTTTGTCATACATTTTGCCCACTTGTAAGGGTAGCTGCAAATAGGCACAACCACAAAACGCCATGACCAGCATATTTCCCGTAGGTTGCATACATTTTATATGGACTCGGCACACACGGTTGACGCCGAAAGCCGCTACACCTTACAAAAGGCCGCTGCTCGCTTTTGGTGGCTCGCACTGGCCACTAAACTCTAATACAAAACACTGTCACTCGCCACTCGCGCATTTAAACCTTCTTCGACAGAATCCATTATACTGCTGAGTACATGGGTCAAAAAAAGTAGCAGTCACTAGCCACAAGTAGCTTGTGGCTGCTTCTAGCTTCTCGTGTAGCGTTGTAGATGTAGCGTGTGGCCAAGTACGGCGACACTAGGTCGATAAAAATATGACGAGAACGTACAAAAAACTTAATATATCTAATCATAAGATCTATTAGTGTGCTCATGAATGTTCTAAGGCAGTTCGATAGCCTAGAGTGATGATAATAGCAATGCAACATAAAATAGATTTGCAATAGTATTTACGTCACTGAAAATTTTTAGAAGAACACAACTTAATAACATTTTTCTATAATCATTAAGTGCATGAAAAAATTATTTTTACAAAAAAAAAAAAACTAACTTTGTGAAATAACTTTGTATTCAGAAGTCGGTGTCAAAACACGAAGATACAAAACCAAAAATAGTTAATTTCGAAATTGAAGAAGTTAATTTTTGAAAAACTTTTATTATTTTTACGTTTTAGTTGTGCAGCTCCTAACAAATAAAAAACATCAAATTCGCTTCACATTTGGCGAAGATATTGTTGAACAAAACACAAAATAATTTTTGAAAGTCGGTTTTCATTAAACCCCAAGCGAAAGTCGGCGCGTTCGCGTTTTTATTGTCTTCCTATTGTGTCTCTAATTAACACGATTGAAAGGGTAAAATTGTTAGAAACTAAAGATAGTTCACCTAAACCCAGAATTGTGACATCAATCAATTGATAGTGTTTAGTTATTAATTAGGCCACGAGGCATTTATAATTAAACCGCGCACTAATAATTAATTAACTTTTGTCAAAGCGCCTTAAAAATTATGGCAGCAAATAATTATAATCAAAACTTTGATAAAGTTACTAGACAGTAGGTACTTAAACAGACAAGTTAATTTACTAGTTATTATTTAGTCATAAAAAATATTTTATTTTATCTTAATTAATTTGGCTCTTATTAAATAACTTTTATAGGAGCATTAGGAAAGTTTTGCTTTTTACTATAAAGCTTCTTAGTTGCCTGAATAAAGTTTTATGTCTGTTCGCGTATCAAGACAAGATTTAATGCTTAATGCACAGTATTTGTTATCAAACATTTCTGAAACTGCTTGAAATTTTTTTTTTGTGTATTCGATAATGTGAACAAAGATGTTTTGATAACTGCAAAAACTAACTTTCTACGAGTGGAGAGAGCACAAAGAGTAATACTTAAAGTAATGACAAAAAAGCCATGCAAGTTCCCAACTACAGAACTATATTCTTTTTGTAAGACAGTTCTCACTGTACGACAACTCTTTGTGCTTCAATCCACCCTCAAAAGGCTCAGTAGCCTTCCACCCGCAAATCCAAATAAGCGTATAGGTATTTATTCCACTAAGCACTCAAAACAAGACCACCTTTGCAACACACCAGTATTATACATTAAGTTCTCATTTAAACACCAAAATCAACAAACATATAAAAATTATAAATCTAAACAAGTTAAAAATCTAAATTAACAGACTGGCTGACTGAAGGATAATTTGTATACGCGCGGGCGTCTGCGCGAGCGCCTGCTTTATGCAGCGTTTAGGGCTAACGCTCGCCAACCACTCTCTCAGGACAAATTTAAGTCTGATTCTATGTACTATTCTAAAAAGTACAATTCAAAAAAAAGTACAGTTAAAAAAGAAGGTAGTAAAGTACAGTTGTAGGTATACAATAGTAATCCATCAAGCACATCTGAATTGAAGGAAAACTTTAGACAAGAAATCAAAACCATTTCTACTCAACTTCTGAGGCGCGTTTTCATGAATGTTAGAGATCGCTTTGAAGATTGTCAGAGCCACAAAAGATAACATTTGAATAATGTTCTTTTTAAAAAGCGATTTTTCCGTTTCTGATTTCGAAATATTTTTTGGGTATAATGATGTACTATTTGGTTTTGTATGCATCTAACTATAAACGTGAATTATTTCTGACATACCATTATAATATTAGTGTGATGTACTTTTTTTTTAGTTGGGAAAATAATCCAATGACATCTCCTGCCAAAAACCCACTCTTGTTCTACTCATATATCTAACATTTGCATTGTGTTTGTGACTTTGCAGCCCGATGAATAAATATTAGTTTAGAAAAATAAATATGTTTAATTAAAATAATGACTTTTCTTACCTCTTTGAAATTTTCAGCTATAAATACAATATAAACGCAAAGTGCTGCTAGGTAGGTGCAAGTCATCGCATAGTCCACGAAAGTTCTGAAAAAGAAGAGACAGGGAACGATTAAACAAGAAAAATTTCCCAACTTACACAAAATATTTCGCGACTGCGGAGACGCTTAAAAACTGGATCATGTATTTGACGTATTAAGTACTGCAGTACGTAGTTTTTTTTTTAAGTCATATCCTGCACTCGACCCAGCATCGAATGAATCAATCTCTTTGACTATTATTAACAATCCTTCTTTTTGAATTGTTCTTCTCGTATTGAAAGTTCTCCTTTTTGAATTCTTCTTCTCTTATTGCGTCTTTCTTCAGTTTTCTTCAATTATTGACAGTTCTTCTTTTTGATTTTTCTTCCCTTATTGGTAGTTATTCTTTTTAAATATTTTAGAGTTATTTTTGAGTTCTTTTTCTCATATTGACATTTCTTCTTTTTGAGTTCTCTTTCTTATAATGACAGTTCATATTTTTGTTTCTTCTTCTTTTATTGATAGTTCTTGTCTTATTGCCGGTTTATTTGTTAACAATAGCGAGATTTTTTTTATTGTCATAGTGAATGTTGTCGAGCGTTATCTGAGTCGAATGGAGTAGAGGAAAATTTTCAAAAGCACATAAAATGTGCTAACTAACCAACCCCAAGCTATTTGGGAAAAGGCTAGGGAGACGATGACGATCTTACCTTGCAAAGTTGGCCCAGGGCCTTAATCTCTTAGGACCGAACTCGAAGGCAGCACCACAAGTCTCCGCAAAACCCATGGATGGCTTTTTGGCATCCACGCATACTTCCTGGGATGTTTTGACCTGGAAAAAGAGTAGGGTATTTAACTCTGATTTGAAGTGGCATAAATCATCATCACGTTCGATGTGGTGACGCTTGGGGGAGTCCTATGTCCAACAGTTTTAGTTGCAGTTCTTTCTTTCTTTATCTTGAACGCTCGGCGTCAGAGTGGCGATCGCTTTGCGCATTCCATACATTGGCAAGCCAATCGTCTTCGTTGTTAGATACATGCTGCAATGCAGTGAACGAATCAGGAGTGACGTCTATGACGCGATGGCGCGGCCAGCCAATCACTGACACTTCCCACCCCGCGTCGCACTTCGCACCACTAAAGAGACCGAATATTTGACTTCTGCGCAAGTGCTCAAGATCCGTGATGGCAACTGTACACGTGTTTGTCTCCTAATTCCTCTAAAACGGTTATACTGAATTGGATAAAAGTTTGGGTGTATACGTGAGTGAGAGAACCCTGGACGGTTTTAAAATACAATTGAACTCGGTAGATGACGCTGCAATTGGGTTATCAATATTTTTCTTACGAAAAGCCAGCTTTCAGGCAAGACAACGTCTATCGGGAGCGCTAGTATTTTTTTATATTTTCAATTAATACTCAATCAATACATCAACTAACTAGCTTTTGCCCACTACTTCATGCGCGTAAATAAAATATAGCACATGTCACTCAGGAATAAAGCAGCTTTCTATGGTTGAAAAAATTTTAGCAAGCGGACTAATACTTCCAGAGATTGCCTCCTACAATAAAATAAAAAAATGTATTTCTGTATAATATTGGTTTAGATGAAGATCAAAGGCGGGTACTAAAGGACAACCTTTTTGTGGAATTTTAATTAAGTATGATTCAATTGTCAAATTGGATTGCGGAAATGGTGCTGCACAAAGCGAAAAGCGGAAGCGTACATAAGTCATTAATTTAATTTAATTTGTCTCCGCGAATCGCTAGTCCGCTTACAACAAAGACATTTTGAAGCCGACTGTAGCGAAACAGATTTAGCATCTTAATGATAATGACGGGTTCTGAGAAACATTTGTAGCATATTTCAATACAGTGATTTAGGAAGTTTTGGGTTGAGAGCGTCCTTTTCGAGGTAAATTTATATACAGCCGCTCTTACGTGATTATGTTGTTGTTAAACATCTTTCTCTAGATATTTGGGATACCAGTTATATTGTGGATATTATCCAGGCTTCTATAGGCATCAAAACATAAAAGCTAAAAATGGTAATATGTGTTTTGCTGAAAAAGATCAAAACGTGATAATGTGATGAATGAAGTATTTATAAAATGTTATCATCATCATCACCAGCCTTTTTAATATTCCCACTGTTGGGACTCAGACCTCTTCTCTAGGAGAGGGAATGGGCCGTAATCTACCACGTGGGCCCAGTGCGTGTTGGTGAATGTCAAATGTCTTCGAATTTTTGGGTATGGGATATGCCGGTTTCCTCACGATGTTTTCCTTCACCGTTTTGAGAGCAGTGGTGATGAAATAAATTACACAAAGTAATGCGCCTGGCTGGGTTCGAACCCGCGACCTACAACTCGTAAGTCGGGGCCGTTACCACTCGGCCACCACTGCTCTTCATGAAATATTAAGTCACCAAAAAACAAAGGTTTTGAGGTATTTTTACAGGCCAGTGTTATTATTTCGTGACATGATTAAAGCAATTGTGCGGTTATTGCACCTGACCAAAATGTGTCCAGTTAAATAAAACTGTTCATAATGGAATTCCTAAACTTGAATTTTATTAAAACTATTTGTACACCTCGTTGGGTTGCAAATTCCGTCAAAATTTATGGACAAGCTCGCGTTTGACCACTATCTCACTTGATAGTAATCGATGATGTGGCCGACGGTGGAACACGTTATATTCGAAAAAATTTAACTTTCGAATTGCCAAACTTAAGTGGTGGAGTACCCATCCCCACTTAAGTTTGGCGATTCTTCGAGCTATGTCGGCAACCTTGGTTCTCTTGCGGATATCTTAATTTCTGATGCGTTCTTTCCATAAAACTCCGAGCATAACCCTTTCCATTGCCCTTTTCACCGCGTCAGCTAGTTTTCAAATATAAAGTGATCCAAGAAGAAAGATACAATCGCGGTTACTGCATCGTACATAGTTTCAATTCAAGTTTAGAAATATCAGCTGTTTTAAATTAAAACTGTTTTTATATACGAAGAAAGATATGTTATCTTGGATGTCAGTCTTGCTTTCAATTTGCTTGATTTACGAGATAGATCGCAGTAAAAACTTTAACAACAGTTATTGACCTCTTGGTCTCAAAGGCAATCGTCAAACTGAAGTAACTCTTAGGGCTTCGTACCCGTGACCCTATAATGCAAAGGGTCTGAAAGAACAAAATCAAAATCGATCAAAATCAAAGCATTTATTTCAAATAGACCATTTGCAGGCACTTTTGAATAGTCAAATGTTGGTCAGTCCAAGAAAAGTGAAACTAAATTGCACGTTCCAAAGCGTTGGTCTTTATGGAGAAGAACGTGCAAGAAACTCCATGGACACTCTTTTAAATCATATTATGTGTTACATATAATGCTTGGCTACAAATTACTTGTTGCTTCTATCATGAGAACACGGTTAGGTTTCAATCATTAAAAGTTTAACACTCTCTCTCGACTCAGTCCTGATATTTCTAAATACATACATATTGTAGATAAATTACACCCAGACACAAAACAATTAATGATCGTGTTGAACACACAAACATTTGCCCTGAGTGAGAATCTAACCCACGAACTCCTCCTAGCATAGCAGGACCACTAACCACTAAACCAACAGGCCTGTTCGCCTCAAGAGGTGTTTTCATACGGGTGTTAGAAGTTTTTGATCCACTTTTCTCTGTTATAATATGCATGTATTTGCGTTAAGAGTAGAAATTTAAAGAAAGGTTTTTTATTATCTGTTCAACCGATTTTAACCTCTATTTCGTAGGCAAAAAAGTGGTTACAATACGAACTATTTACTGCAGACGCCATTTGTAATGCTACCAACGTAATAAAAGTCAAAATCGGTTGAACGGACAGTAATAAAAGTTTTCATACATTTCTAATGCTATTTTGAACAGAGTATAGGAATTTAAGGCCTATTGTATGTCCAACAGTGGAAGTATATCGGCTGAAATGAGATGATGACTATGATGAGATGATGATGATGATAGGTATCATGAATCTCAGTTAGTAGCATGAAAATCCAGTTCAGTTTATCGCGAACAGACAGACAGACGCGTTGAGAGCTTTATTTTATAAAACATGTAAAGGTAGGGCGGGGGTGACCTCTATAATTTTCGCACACTGAGGGATCCGTACAAGCTTACCTATGTAAATAGTTCAATTCCCGAATGGAGTCTCGAACGTTTTTTCCGAATCGCAAAAAAAAATTTTTTAGTGCCGTAACAAAAAAAAACTGTTTTCAGATTTATTTCTGTATTTATTTATTCCTGTTTTGTAAATTTTATAATTCTGGGTTAATGGAAAGTATTCTATGAATTTTGATTCTCTTGAGAGTCTAAATATGACGTTTTTGCGACATAAGCGGCTTTTTACTTAGGAGTTTTTTTTTTTCACGGCTTCCATATATATACCTCGATACCTCGACCTAACGCGTGGACGTATCGAGACTCGGTAAGGTCTTGAAAGACAGACATACAGACAACAAAGTGGGTCCTGGTATAAGGGGGTCCTGTCAAAATCGTTTTTTCTTTTCAGAACTAAAAATATTACGTCAGTTACGCGAGCTAAGCTTTTTGCATACAAATGTTACCTTGTCAGCAATCCTTTACAAACGTTTAGTAAACAAAGAATACAACAATAAAGAAAAACACTAGTCACGCAACATTGATTAATAGATTTAATCTCTTAAGCAGCGACCTTCAAGACGCTTCCTTCTAATATTGTAAGTATTCACGAGACTGCAAATAGACGTATAAATAACATTCATCAGAAACAGTCATGATCAAGGTTCTATTGGAGCCACTTGATGCAACTTAATTCTCTAGTAGCTTAATAATTGCCCGCAGCATCGCCCGCGTACATAAAATATATCCTGCCTATGTCACTCAGGAATTTTAGCAATCGGATCAGAAGTTCCATTGATTACCATCTACAAACAAAAAAAAAACTTTGAAGCCTACTAGGATTATCCGAAAGGGAACTCGAGCCCTGGTATGAAGGCTTGAAGGAACGGGGTGGGTTTTTTAGTCAGTAAGAGCCTGACATTATCTCCCGCTCCGCCCAAGAGCGGGGGTTGTCATTGGATGATTTTCCCCACCAAAAAAAAAACTATTATAGTTCTCAAGCGCGTCTCAAGGAGACCCCAGCAGGGTTGAAGACTGCTGGGGTTAAGTGAAAATTAACCCCCGGGGCTCTAGAAAGCAAGGCAAAGAAGGAACAAATGAGTTGGTTTTAGTCAGTAAAAGTCTGACATGCCCTCCTGTTCCACCCAAGAGCGGGAAGTTATTGGATGATTTTCCACCTTAAAAAAAGGTGGAATCAGTTTGAAGATAGAGAGAGGCCTAATAAATGCGCTGACATTGAAGCAAGGCAATGAACCTTCCAAGATTGCTGTCTAAGGAAAAAAGCCTTTAATAACAATGAAATAAGAACATCAAAATGTCCTTGGTTTCCTATAAGATCGTTAACGAAGCAGTGATTTAGAAGCAAGAGTAGCTCGTGATGTGTAAAAACAGACTTAGGGTCACAAAAAATTACCGACTTCTAACAATACATTCAACGCGTTGCAAATGAGAATAGGACCGATCGCCATGTTGTGACGTCATGATATATTGTCAAATCGAGGAAAGATAAAATTAAAATTTAATTTATTTACGAAAAATTTAATTTATTTACGAACTGTGAACGAAAAAAGTTAATTCAGAATTCAGTTCTTAAATTTTACTCATCTGAGTTCTTCAATTTTGCCAAAATTTCTTCGATTTGACAGTACCACGTGACGTCACACCATGGCAATCGATCCTATTCTCATTTGGAATGCATGGTACATAGGATGCACACATATACCTATAGGTGTACAGCAGTTTCAAGCGCACTCTGCTTTGAGTAAACAAGTTTCTAACTAGACACTGTTCTACAAGATTTTTAATATGAACTTATATACTCGTTGTTTTTGAACGTACTACTCGTTTAAAGTTCTTATTAAAATGATTATGTTTAAAGCTAGAACTGCATTAGACTGCACACGTGTAACACGCCAGGATTTGTACTCTCCCGGTTGTCGGCGTTATCGCCGCCGCCGCCGCCGGGATTCTGATCCCGACTTCCGGCCAACGTAGGCGCGGGTTGCGGAGAGTGAGCAATGGGTAGCTCACTGTCTGGCCGTCCGGTAACTGTCCGGACCAAGCCTAAGTCGTCGACGGCACGCACTGTTCCCACGCGCCTCAAGGAGTTGTCAGCAACAGCAGGGACCCAGCCGGGTCGAAGCCTGCTGGGGCCTCGAGCCCCGGTATGAAGGCTAGAAGGAACGGGGTGGGTCTTTTAGTCAGTAAGAGTCTGACACTATCTCCCGCTCCGCCCAAGGGCGGGGGATGTCAATGCATGATTTTTCCAACCATAAAAAAAGGACTCAGAACGACTTCGTATGGCGTCACGTGACGTGGTATACGTATTTGGTAGGTCTGCAAATAGGTTGTAGGCTATTTTTTACACTTACCACCACCTTTTTCTTTGATAATTTATTTGGCAGAACAACATGTTAGTAATACTACATTAATCTTGCAGTGTAATATTATGCTATTTATGCTACAACAAATACACACATTTCTCATAATTTTGTTGTGTATCTATTAGTTTTTAAAGACCAATATTTACCTACAAAATTGTTGCTTTATACAATTGCACGTCTTAAATTGTGTTATCTTCAGATTGACTTTGAATTGTGAGTACAAATAAAGTTTAAAATTTAGACATTTTATTCCCATTTAAAACTTGTTATTTATTTGTTTGTTTGGGACTTGTTTTTTACCTATTAATAACACGCAAATGAATACGGAACTTGGCGAAATAACAAGTTCGAACGGCTGACTTAGTTCACAAACAATTGGCTAAAGTCCATGACATTCAGGCTTCGAATATAATGACTCACGAGCTTTGGCAAGAATCACAGTTCCTTTTGAATTAAACTTTGAGGCTATGACAATGGATGCCCAGACAGGTCGAAGTCAAACTTAACGATAAATTGGGCAAAAAGTTCTGTTGAGTTTTTCCATTCTTGTCTTTTTTCCTAAAGGTTGACTAGTGAAGAATGCCTTGTTGCATTAAGTCCGCCTATGTACTACTACTGTATATGAAGTTTAAAAAATAAGTCTGTAGCTGCACAGAGTTTAGAAGTTGGTGGTGTGCCGCTGTGTCTTGGAAAGTACGTAAATCCGTTGGTTCCACGCCTGACCTTTCCATCAGTCGTGTCGGACTGTGAGAGTGAAGAAGCAGAGAGTTTTTTTATAATGGATAGGCTCGCTTTTGACCATAATCTCACCTGATGGTAAGCGATGATGTGGCCGACGATGGAGCATGCTTGCCTAGAAGCAATCTATTCACTCTTGACTTAAAGACCCCTAGGATATAGCTATCAGGAAACACAGACTCCGGCAGGGAATTCCATTCCTTAGCTGTACGCATAATGAATGTGCTCCAAAAACGCTTTGTATGTTAGGTGGGATGTCCACCATGTACCGGTGGCGCAACGCCGTAAGTCTTGTGGTCCGATGATGGAACGGACTTGGCGGAATTAAATTGTGTAACTCTAGTGCACACTCCCTGAAGTGTAAACGATAGAAAACAGATATACTAGCAACTCGGCGTCGAAGCTCAAGACTTTGGAGTTTTGACTTCACAAGAGCATCATTGTCTATGATCTTCTTGGCACGCTTGCACGAGTGCATCTGTGTTTGCTCACATACTTAAGCACTATAATATTATATACTACGTATCTGGCTAATCTTCAATGAAATGGTATTGTTAGATACCTTAGATAAAGTCAGAAAATAAAAAAGTGGTCAATGAAAACTTTTTTTTCATAGCAAGCATTTATAGCGCGGTGAGAGACCAAACACGATAGGGTTATTCGAGTTCCTATGGCCACCTACTGGTTCTATTATCAGATCAGCTCCAAGTCATAATAATTTTGCATTGTCATCTGATTTGCAGATGCATGCAAAATTTCAGCTCAATCGGTAACAGGGAAGTGAATCAAATTTAATTTGCAAGATTTGATTACAGACATACAAAACATTGGGATAGGTGAAAATAAATAAAAGCTTCGAAAAACATATTGGTTTAAATATACTTCTGAAATGTCAGGTAAATCCTTACTAATATTATAAAAGCGAAAGTGAGTTTGTTTGTTTGTTACGTCTTCACGCCTAAATGGCAAAACCGATTTTGATGAATTTTGGTACAGCCTATGTCCGTCTCCAGGGTCCCAACTATCTGTTGGGACCCTGGAGACGGACATAGGCAATTTTTTTATAAAAAAAGTGAGAATAGGGGGAGAAAGAGGGAAGGTATTTTATGTACGCGGGCGAAGCCGCAGGCAAAAGCTAGTCCCGTATATATTTTGAATGCTCGTTGTTTCCTACAAAATTAAATGTTTTTTTATTGTTTGAAAGTACTGGTCCGATTGCGACAATTTATTCACCGATAGAAAGCTGCTTTATTCCTGAGTGACATAGGCTATATGACATAAGCTATATTTTATGTATGCGGGCGAAGCCGCGGGCAAAGGCTAGTCTAGCAATAAAGAAATGAATGAATGAACCAAGTAAATAAGGACTCATTTTAAAGCGAAATATACAAGCACAAAACTTGAAGTTATCGGAAAATACTCGACGAAAGACCTACGAATCTTTTCATGAATTTTCTCTTTTCAATATAGCGTGAATATTTACTGGGCTTGGATATAAATATAATTATTTAGAGTGAGAAAAATTCTAAAATGCACTTCTTTTAAAAAAATATATATTTTGATAAAAATTTTTGATTGTATCTTTGTAAATCATTAGATCTATCAATTTGAATTTAGTGATGTTGCTTATACTACTCGTAGATTGATGTTGCTTATAATTCGTAGAGAGCAGTGATGGCCGAGTAGTACCAGCCTTGAATTACGAGTAGTACAGGTCGCGGGTTCAAACCTAGTGTGTAAATTATTTCATCACCTCTGCTCTCAAAACGACGAAGGAAAAAATCGTGAGGAAACTGGTATGTCCTAGGATCAAAACCTCGAAGAAATGTTACATCCACCAACCCACACTGGGTCCGCGTGGTGAATTACGGCCCTTTCCCTTTCCCAGACAGGAGGCCAGTGCTTACACTAGCATAATTCGAAATCTAAAAGATGTACTTGTATGATAAAAACTTAAAACAAAGGGTAAATATGTGTGATGTAATAAAATAGTAGAAGATATTGAATAACTGATCTTACCAAGACATAAACGCAGTGAGTACAAATAAATCCGATGACTATAGTGCCGATGCCTCCAGCTGCTAGACCTGCATTCTTGAACGCAGCAGGCATGGCCAGGATACCAGATCCTAGCGAAGACTTTAGTAGATGCACTAGGGAGCCTATTGTCCTGAAAGTTAAGATGTTTCTTACCTATCTAATTGAGTCTTAAAGGTGTCTACACACCAAAGCCGCCGGCACTGCCGGGAACGAAACCGGCGGGTAAGGCCGGTGCCGGCGGCCTGATTTAAACGATCATGCCGGCGGGTTGCACCCGCGCAAACTACCCCGCGGCACGTTCCTTTCCGCTCTTCAGTTGCTTGCCGGTTTTTTGTGACTGTCGTGCCACCGGGAAAATAGTCCGGCTCACAATTTTAAAGCTGGCGCGGGCGGGCATTAACCCGCCGGGTTCGTGCCGGCTTCGGTGTGTAGACAGCATAATGTATAGGAAATAAGGACTATTGTATCATAAGGTCTATTTTTACATAGCATCGGTAGGATGATAGCAGGACAAAGATATATCTACATATAAGAGAAAAAGAGCTACAGCTACATTTTATGAATCCGACAGCTATATTTTAGTTTTTTGTTTTAGTGTATTGTAAGTATTTATAACATGTAAATAGTATGAAGAAAAAAGTTACGAATGTTACTTACGAGTTAGGGTGTGCCACTCTTCTGTGTTCGAAGGGATTGTACTCTTTTTCATTGATTATTTCTTTTGAGCCTAAACTTAGTGTTGATTGGAAGCCTGGATTCGCCGCAAGATTCGCTCTGGAAAAGAAATTTAAAAACAGATTAATTTGCGATGTCATAGATTTTTTCATGGAGTTTCTTGCCGGTTCTTCTCCATAGGAAACGACCAATTTGGAACCGAGCACTAGCTTCTGACGTTTTATAAGTGCACATGTAGGCCTATGTGAAATAAAATACCTATTTTGACTTTGACTTTGACTTTTGAAATATTATGGGATTATCGACATAGCTCGAAGAATCGCCAAACTTAAGTGGCACAGTACACGCAAAACAGATGGTCGATGGAGACGAAACGTTCTGGAGTGGCAACCACATGCCAGAAGGAACTGATGACCTGGTCAGGGTCGCGGGAATTCGATGAATGCGAGACGCACATGACAGGTCGTTGTGGCGACGCTTGGGGGAGGCCTATGTCCAACAGTGGACGTATTTCGGCTGAAATGATGATGGAATTGTAATAACTGTGTCGAAGTTTTATACGACAAACGGGTCTAACTCTGGTTGATATCACGGTCCGTATCGAGAATGAAAGGGAAGCGGTCGCCTCCTTCTGCGATTAATGCTAGCAAAAGAGATGGCCACAACAATGAGAGAACGGGCATCCTCACAACTCAGCCGTCACCACCTGGAAAGCGCCAGGCCATCAATCAATCAATCAATTTTATTTGCATAAAACATGGTGTACAATGGTGTTATGGATATACATCGATACATATGTACTACGCACTAGATTACGCGTGCCGAACACTCACTTCAAACGACTCAGATGTAATGTAGTCCGTACACCTTGAACATTACACTGTCGAACGAAATGCCTAAGTGCCACGAAATTCATGGCACTTAAGGCATTTTTGTCGCGAAAAAAGTATCCTTTAAAAGCAATTTTAGCGCTGTTTGTTTTTATTGTTCTGTTAGACGACATAATGCCAATGCAATGTAGCGCTGGAGCGAACTTGTATTTTAACTTTTCTGTATTTTGACAAATAGTTTCCATAAACGTGCTTGTCTATTACTAGAATATAAGTTGATACTCCAGGCATTGAGATTCGCAAGCTAATTTCCGGCTACCATAAGCGTGGGCTCGCGGACGACGACTTATGGGTAGCTTGTCGTCCGACCGTTCGATAAAGACGCGTTTTTCAGGGCCTCAGATATGTAAACAAAACTGAAGGCATGACATTAGAAATAACTTAAAAAAAAAACAGTAGATATTAATGTTATACAAATACCACAATAAATGGATCATTTATTACATCATTTTCTAATGAAATTTTAATATCCAAACCACAACAACAAAACGCTGAAGGAAAGTCAAAAACCACAAAATACATTTCGGTAAACTTTCGAACAATCACTCAAGTATTTCGCCTAACAATTTAATAACTTTTACGTAACAATTACTTACTCGTAACAATTACTTAACAATGCCTAAGATCCTACCACGCGCTCTCAACTGAATTGTAAAAGGAATAATATGGAAATGAATGGTGCTATAAATACACTAGTTTTAGTATATACGAAACCCGAATTACGTGTCTAGTATTTTCATGTAGGTAAAGAATCTATGTACAAAATTTCATAATTGTATCATGAAAAATCACAAAGTTATAAGTTTGTTATTTCTGCAAACATACATAGTCACCTATCCGAAAAGGCGCTCGAGCCCCGGTATGAAGGCTAGAAGGAACGGGGTGGGTCTTTTAGTCAGTTAGAGTCTGACACTATCTCCCGCTCCGCCCAAGAGCGGGGGATGTCAATGCATGATTTTTTCCCACTATAAAAAAAAGGGCCATCCTGGTGACTGAGGGGTTGTTTTGCACTTGCACCCAGCTGTTTGCTAGGGACTGATGCCCGCTGTGACCTGTCGTAACTTGTGTTGTACTTAATGTCGGTGGTGCCCATCTGTCCAACTTGTACCTTTTTAAATATTATTTTTTTTTCTTTCTTTTTTCTTATTTATTGGTGTAAAAACTATCTGAATCTATTCAGTTTCTGATTCTGAACAAACTACATTCAGGTTCTGCTTAAACTAATAATTATGCTGTATAAAGTATTTGTTCAATGTCATTTTTTTTTATTACTAAAGTATGCTTTAATTTTAATTTTGAACGCGACCGTATAAGAGTCAATGTCATCTACCAATCTATTCATTGAACGACGATAGGGTACATAACTCCACCTCTTTTTCTCGTTCGCACGCCTAACATTTTGACACGTCTGGTAAGATCTCTGAACCTATCTTAGGCCTACGTAATAATTACATACGTTCTAAACTTAGCCTTGGAAACAAAAGCATTCAAATCCTACTTAATGTAAATGTGAAGTCTGTAGGTTTGTTTCAAAGTTTGTTGAATCAATCACAGCTCCAGACTTGACTGCGGCATTTGTACTAAAAAGTTGCTGCGGTCTTTTAAAGCAAAAGGCAAGTGAAAGAACACGGAGGGGTTATTTTCTTAATGATATAAACTAGTACTTGACTGCAATCCTGCCTAATGGTAAGCAGTGATGCAATCGTTAATTGCGAGGCGCTCCAGTTTATAAAGAGCCTATTCACTCTAGCCATGAAGACAATTAAATTGTAATCGGACGGGAAAACTGCAGCTGGCAAATGGTTCCAGTTCTTCGATGTACGCGGTTTAAACGATGAGGCAAAACGCTTAGTCCAGACCGTAGAGGTGTCAACGGTGTAAGGGTAGAGCCTCGCTTTATGTCGGGTTGTTCGATGGTTGAAAGGTAATGGCGGAATTAAGTCATGTAATTCCTGCGCATATTCTTCAAAATGCGTCCTTTAAAATAATGAAAGGCGGGCTACCCTACGGTTGTGCTACGATTCTATCTGTTTTCTGGAATTTAGTTTCTGTATAATGCCGGCCATACAACTAATAACAGATTTGACCGTGTGTGGGAGTGGATTGGTTTGACAACATAAATACAATTGGATTGTGTGTTTTATCATTTGGTAGACTTATTCCACCCAGCCCACCTCTCTTTCGTTCTGAAAACCCTGGAAAGCCCAATGCTGGGTTTGCCAGGGTTTTCAGGGCGCCTGTAAAGTGTTTCGGGATCCTAGGATTCGTATAGTTGGGCAGTCAAGGAGCAAATGGATCGTTGTTAAAATTCTGCCACTGCCTCTCTACCTAGAGCATGGGAAGTTATTTGATCAATTCCAGCCAAAAACAACAACATATCAAAATGGTTTAACAAATTTAGATGAAGTTTGGTATATGGGTCGATCTCGAACAAATATAGAACATAGGATTTTTTATCCCGATAATGCTTTCCAGCGAAATAATTCCTAGCTTTTGCATGGACAGAATCGCAAGCAAAGACTAGTTTGCACGTGTACGAGACGCAGACTTACGCTTCTATGAAGAAGAACAAAGGAGATTAGAATAACTAGCAGGATTGTCACTTTAACAAATTATACGTCTCAAACTTCGTTCATTATTCCGTCCTTATTCGGTATATAGGTAAAAGAATATTAACAAAAAGAAACATTACGCTAGCTTTTTGCCAAGAATGTTCTTTTTTTTTAAACGTACACTAGAAATATAGTGTACGTTTACGAGTTGTAGGTCGCGCGTTTGAACCCAGCCAGGTGCATTATTTTGTGTAATTTATTTCATCACCACTGCTCTCAAAACGGTGAAGGAAAATATCGTGAGGAAACCGGCATGTCCTAGAACCAAAAATTTGAAGACATGTGGCATTCACCAACCCACACTGGGCCCGCGTGGTGGATTACAGCCCATTCCCTCTCCTAGAGAGGAGGCCAGAGTTCCAGCAGTGGGAACATTAAAAAGGCTTATGATGATGACGATGATGATGACACTGAAAATTACTCCTGTATCGTGATGAATAAATATTCAAACAGAGCCTAGTGCGAGTTTCTTTTACGTTAACTGAGCTAGAGTCCTCGACGGCGCGTTGTTCCACGCGTACCTCAAAGAGCTGTCAGCAAACCGTAGTGGCCCAGCAGGGTCTAAGCCTACTGGGGCCATGGGTTCTGCGAAAGAGAGCCCTGGGGCTCTGGGACAAAGTCAAAGAAGCAACAGGAGTGGGTTTTAAAATACCCACGTAAAAACACGTTTATAACGTTCAGCGCTCCGATTGGCCCGCTCCAAGCTCTTTTAACCAATCAGAGAGACCAATGCGGTAAACGTTTCCATCGCGTTAACATTAAAACCACAGCGCAAGAGACACCCAGACCCGGACAAACATCAGTTGGTCATACAAATATTTGTTCCGTGCGGGCTCCATTTGTTTAACCACTGCGACAATCGTGCCGGCTTTGATCCTTTGTTTTATTCCACGGATGTTAATCAGTGAAAGCTTGGCTTTGTAACAGAAATTAACCTTTTATTACCAAACAAAGGATCGCAATTAATAACTCTATACATATAATAAATCTGTAGAAGTTTTTAGTTCTGCGCGTATCAGTAAAATGTTCGAAATAATTATATAACTTTTATACAATAAAATTGTGTGTAACTTAATATTACTTAGGCTTTATTTCATCGCAATCGGTTGACTATATCGAAAGATATACTACATTCATTGATTGTTGGGCTGTACGAACTTCGTCGGGTCAGCTAGTAATAATGCAATTTGTAACTATAATCCGTTTTTCTTTTAGGGAAAATTATCCAATGGCTTCTTCCGCTTCAACAAAAGCGGAAAAAGTCAGACTTTTACTAATGAGAACTATATTCGTAATCTTAGAACGCACAGGGCAACCTTTGCGTTCTAAGATTACGGGTTTCCGAAAATACCCACAGCATCTATAATAATGTGTACCTACATGTTTGTAATCCCTTTGCTACAAACATCCTAACAGATTTGAACGAAATTAATTTGACACACCGGTAGACTCCACGAAACAAAATGGATAAGGTAATCACAGTACACTTCAGCAAATGACTTGTGGCCAACTTCGTCAAAATCTTTATGTAAGAAAATATTTAAATTAGGTAAGCTTTTTGCCGCGGCGTTGATCTTTTGGTTTATTCACCGGATATAAAGTATTAAATGTTAATGAGAGAAAGTGAGGTTTTGTTTCAGAGAAAGAAGTTCTGTTGTAATTCCAGAAATTACGTCTCAGGATTACTATACACTGATATTATAATTGTGAAATTTGGTTTACAACATTATTTTTAGTAAATGAGAAATCTGAATATAGTTTGTTCAGAATTAGTAACTGAATCAAATCCAATAGTTTTTACACCATGTTATATTTTTTCTCATAAAATTAAGTTTAAGAATGCATATAATAGTATAAACTATAAACAACTGAAGTGGAGATGGTCAGGACATATAACAAGAGAGAAGAAGGAAAAATGGACAAGACTATTAACAGAATGTACCCGCTAGACTGTCAAAGGAACAGAGGAAGACAAACTAAGAGATGGGAAGATGAAATCAGGAAAATAGCGGGTCCAAAATGGACCCGAACAGCAAAGGATAGAATTAAATGGCGATCTTTAGAGGAGGCCTTTGTCGGAAGACAAGTTGAGAAGTAACTACCGTTTGCCGAAAATCAGTTAAACATTATTTATATTTTGATAGCAGAAATGAGTTTTTAGGCATAGTACAATACTTTTGTTATCCAAACTAAGATCAACAATAAAGGCTTTATTTATTTTATATATTTTCTCAAAAACTATTTAAAAAAGGTTATCGATACTATGCCATGGAATCATGTTCAATTGAAAGGGATAAAATTCTTCACAAGGACTTGGAATATAGTCCTTAATGCTTACATAATTTATTTATTTATTTTAAACTAGCTTTTGCTCGCAGCTTCGCCCGTGTACATAAAATATAGCATAAAATATAGCGTATGTCACTCATGAGTAAAGCAGTTTTCTATCGCTGAAAATTTTAGCCATCGGACCAGTACTTCCAGAGATTACCTTCTATAAACAAACTTTACCTCTTAAAATATTATAGTGTAGATTTATTCTGTTTGATATCCAACTATTGTATTATTAATATTTTGACATCTTATTCTGTTGACATTTTGATATCCTGTGATAAATTCTGATGTTAGTTTGATGTATGCTAAACTGTACCAACCATAGATGTAGGTACCTAATATAAATATTTGTACGACTTTACAAGTTATTTTTTTTTTTTGAGAGAGCTTGAGAGAGCAGAGCTTGTATATTCAATATTTCTAAATAAATACATATTATAGATAAATTATATCCCGATAGAACAATTTATACTGGGTGGGAATCGAACCCTCGACCTCCGGCGTAGCAGTCAGGGCCACTAACCACAAGACCATCAGGCCAATCAAAAAAGTAAAAGTCGAATGCAATGAAACCATCTGAAAGTTACCACCAAAATGTATAAACCTTTTATTCGTTCATAACATTCATAAAGGAAATAATTGGATTTTAAAATAAGAGTCTTATTAGGCCACTGCACTAGTGTAGTACCAATTAGGAGAAATAGGTTAAGAAATGAAGAGGAAAATAGGCCAACATGAGTGTTTTGCTGAAATAGACGGGCCAATTTTATTCAATTTTTTTTTTAAATCAATTCTTAGGGGCGAAAATTTTAGAGGTAGTTAGATCCAACACTTTATTCGTGGCGTTATAAAGGACAGTTGTAACAAGTGGATATAAGTTTTTATGTTAATAGTAGCTTTTTATGAGGCCGATCACAGTGAAAGTCCTTCACTACTTTTAGGCCTTTCTGACAATTTTTTTTTTCTTTCTTTCTTTTCTTTTTTTCTTTTCTTTCTTTTCTTTCTTTCTTTTCTTTCTTTCCAGAGACTATTTTGTAGGCAATGAGTGAGTAGCTAATAATAAACAAACTATTCCGAATTAATCAAGTGAAATATTATAATTTGGGTTCTAGTTATAACGGGAACCGAACTCGTGACTTAAAGCGCAACAACCAATCGCTCAACCATAGCGCCTACCGTGCCGCGGCCTATTTTTAACCGACTTCCATAAAAAGGAAGTTCTCAATTCGCTTGTATTTTTTTTTTGTTGTGACGATTAAGAACATGATTCATTATTGTATCAAGTGTATAAGCATTGTTGGTAAAAAGACTGAAGACCTTATACTCGACAGAGTATGTCATGACATTCGCAGTAAGTCCGGCAATAAAAGGCGTGATCAAGAAAGAAATTAATGTATTTTCAGTAAATGACGCAATCTAAGGATTGGTTTACAAATAAGGAACATGCGGCACGTTCATGTATAACAGCCGAAAGCTCAGCATCTCTTTGAGGAGCGCGTGGATCACTACGCGGTGTCGATGATTTAAGCTGGTTGATTTCCAGGGCGATACTGGCATAGACGATGACTGGTGGGCGATATATATATAAAATAACTGTGGTTGTCTAGTGATAACGGCCCCTACTTACGAGGGGCAACACAGAAACCGTGTCCAAGAACCAAAGATTCAAAGACTGTCATACAATGCGAGTTGATGCATTGGATCCACGTGGTGGATTACGGCCTTCCTTCTCTTAGAGAGAAGGCCTGGGTCCCAGCAGCAGGAACATTAAAAGGCTGATTATGCTATATAGATCAATTATTATGACCACTGTTGGACGCAGTGGTGAATGTGGCCGAGTGGTAACTGCCTCGACTTACGAGTTGTAGATCGCGGGTTTGAACCCAGCCAGGCGCGTTACTCTGCGTGATGTATTTCATTACCACTGCTCTCAAAATGGTGAAGGAAAACATCGTGAGGAAATCGGCACGTCCAAGAACCAAACATTTAGGGTCAACTCACACCGAAAGAGCGGCGAAGGGCAGCGCAGTTTCAGTGTCATATGAATTTTAACTTTATTTTCATTTTTATAATACTTATTATCGCGACCCGTTTACCGTTTATAGAATTCGCCGGAATTCCCGCGGCCTTGCGGGCATCCGCGCGACTCGTTCGAGTTTCTCATGCGATAATAAGTATTATAGGAATGAAAATAAAGTTAAAATTCATATGACACTGAAACTGCGCTGCGCTTCCCTGCCCTTCGCCGCTCTTTCGGTGTGAGTTGACCCTTAATGTCATGTGACATCCTCCGACTCGCAATGGGCCCACGCGGGCCCACCATGACGCGGTGGATTACAACCTTCCCCCTCATAGAGATGAGGCCTGAGTCTCAGTTGTGGTAACATTAAAAGGCTAATTATGCTATATAAATATTTTTTTTATGGCCAATATTGGATGTGGGCCTTTCCTAAACCTCGTCAAACAAAAATTTCTATCGTAGAAATGTGATTAATTCAAATTCGTACGATTTATTCGCTACATTGGCCTTGATTCCTTCGCCTTTAAGAAATTCTCTTTGAATTTCAGATCTTTGGAGCAGTCTAATCTCAAAAGTCATAATACTTAATTCACTATACCTTATTTACTTTAATGAGATGTCTAGAATTTGGAGTACTTACGTTGAATTAAAATTCTCGAGCACAATGCTGCTTTTTTTTTCTCCGTTAGCCATGATGTCGTATTTCTGAAAAGAGAGATACATTTAAACATTAGACTTGCTTTACTACATTAATCCGGTTTTATTGAGGGTAAGCATTAATCGAGGATTTTCTCCTAATCTTATTAAAGAGAGCAATATAGCTTTTATTTATATAACTGTATGTACACACATAAAAATTAAATAAAAGAAGAAGGAACGGAAAAATAGGTACATAGGTGATGCTTATTTTGAAAGAAATCTCTTCCAGCATACCCGTGAAAAGAGAGTTGAAAAAATAGAGATGTGACACCATGTGTAACAGTAATAGGAAAATAATTACACACAAAATATTTATCAATAAAATAATATAACAAGCAAATAAAGATGTACGAGTACTGGCTAGAAGGAACGGGGTGGGTCTTTTAGTCAGTAAGAGTCTGACACTATCTCCCGCTCCGCCCAAGAGCGGGGGATGTCAATGCGTGATTTTTTCCCAACATAAAAAATAAAAATAAAAAAAAAGTCAAGGATCCTCAAGCGATGGCCACATCATCACTTACCATTAGGTGAGATAGTGGTGAAAAGCGAGAATATCAATAACTAGCTTTTGCCCGCGGCTGCACCAGCTTATATAATACAACCTATGTCACTCAATTTTTTTCACCGATAAGCAAGCTGCTTTATTCCTGAATATAACAGCTTTCTATCGGACCAGTACTTTCAGAGATTACCTCCTACAAACAAAAAAAAATAAAATAATTCCCTCTTTATATTTATTAGTGTAGATTATAAAATAATATTATGGTCCTTTGTAAGGAGTTTTTTTTTTAGTATATTTTTTGAAACTTGAAACTAACTATGATTGTATTTAATTTGTTTTCGTAAGTATGAACGATAAGACTAGTATCTTATCTATACTATTATGGTTGGTTAAACGCGCTGATCACAGGAACTTCTGGTTCAAATTGATAAAATCTTTTAATGTTTGTTTAAGCATCATGCTAGCACCGAACCCGTATCTTTGGTTACTGGCCCAATGCCAGAAATAAAAGATGCGGGTGAAATCGTGTGTGATGCAAGTAAAAAAAAAACTGGGCAAGTGCGAGTCGGATTTGCACACAATGGGTTAAGTACCGTTCGTATTAAAAAACGGTAAAAAAATCAGGTTCGTTGTATGGGAGCCCCCTTAAATATTTATTTTATTCTATTTTTTAGTTTTATTTTATTTATGTTTACTGTCATAGCGGCAACAGAAATACATCATCTGTGAAAATTTCAACTATAACGGTTCATGAGATACAGTCTGGTGACAGACGGACTGACAGACAGACAAACAGACAGACGAACAGACTGCGGAGTCTTAGTAATAGGGTCCCTAAAAAATGTCTGCCCATTACGTGACGCAAATCTTTTACACTTTCTATTTAATCCCATCATCTAATAACCCATAATCACTGGTTTCTTGTCCTCACGTAACACAGAAAAAAAACAAAACCTACAACCACAGACAATCAGCGAAACATAATTACCGTTACATCATGAAGACAATTTTCATTTCGTCAACTCCGTGTCAAAAATACCGACCAACATACTTTGGCATACGACTTATCGGGAAAATAAAATTTTTGTTACTGAATCTCTTTTAGCGTCAGTCGTTTTCTCTACAAGCAGCGCTACCGTGAAAGGTAAAGTTATACTGGTCGTGTTGTAAGATAATGATCGTTGATAATCGTATGAATCGCAATTTTGACGCGTACGTAATCGGTGTCAAGTAAGCAGAAATGGGACGCGGTGAAACGCACCACTGATGTTCTTACACTGGATGCGTTAAAATACAGCAAGTGATTATTTATTTATTAAAAGGCTTAACCGGAGTTACATCATCGTAGACGCGGGCTGAAGAGTGAAGAAGAGAAGAGTGGTGGCCGAGCAGTAACAACCCTGGCTTACGAGTTGTACGTCACGGGTTCAAAGCCAGCCTATTACTTTGTGTAATTTATTTCATCGCTACTGCTCATAAAACGGTGAATGAAAATATCGTGAGGAAAGCGTGTCCTAGAACCAAAAATTCGAAGACATGTGATATTTACCAACCCGCGTTCGGCCCGCGTGGTAGATTATGGCCCATTCCTTCTCCTAAAGAGGAGGCCTGAGTCCAAACTTGAAAAGTTTCAACTTTTTGTGCATTCTTAGAACTTTTTTCTTTACTTACATTTATTTATATTATCGATCTCAGAAGAGTAAGTTTTTTTTTTATATTTTATTAAATATTTGACTCTTTTATTCAACGTTTCAATGGATTCCAAAACTTTTCAACTCACCTAAGACGTTGTGTCTATTTACTTCGGTACTAAGAGAGTTGAAACATTGGGGGTATGTTTGGTTTTTACGAAATAGTTCACAGAAGCGATTTAATTATTCTTACTAATTGCAGTACATCAAATACGGTATAAAACTAGCTATCTAAAAGTATAATTTTCCCATATGTAAGACTATATTCAGCCGAGATATAGCTGGTAATGTAAAAATTGTGTCAAACTACCTCGGTCTCCCCTACGTATGCATCTAACAGCCTAATGTGCGTATTTATCCACACGTGAGATTTAGATGACTCATTTCTTTGATTTCGTAACGTGACTCGAACCATTCACGATGAGTCACCATAGACCTATTACAAATACACACACGAGATAGCTACAAAATCATTCAGGCCTCATCCAGTTTTCGGCATCTCTAAGGACGCGTCGGTATGATAAACGTGACCAAGTTTTTTCGTCAGCAAACATTTGGAAACGAGCCCCATTATGTTCTTTCGCAAAAACCGGACGGCCGGTAATTGAAAATCGGAATTTCGAACGATGAATTATAAATTGCGAATTTTAACTGGACCGGTTTTTTTGGCTTGTTGTGTAGGCGTGCTCGTGTTTATATTTCTGAGGTTGACGCAGTAGAGCGAGCCATATTATATTGGGTTATTGAACTCTATACCTTATTCACGTTAAGATTAGACATATGTAGAAATCACATGCTCGTCGTTTATACCGCGTACGTCGAAGGACTGGAACAGTCTGCCTGCTGCGGTCTTCCCGTCCAATTATAATTTGGGTGTCTTCAAGGCTAGAGTGAATAGGCTCTTAATAAACTAGTGCGCCTTACTAGGTGGGATCGCAGTCAAGCACTAGTTTATCTAAATTAAAAAAAAAAACATGCGTGTCGGTTCACCGACCGCCTTCAGCTCTTGGGAGTTGAAATTTCTTCGGACTCGGCGTTCTTACAAAGATCCAGCACAGCTTATAATGTTATACAAAGCACACGTCCGTTCGTGTATGGAGTACTGCAGCCACATTTGGGCTGGTGCTGCAAAATGCCACCTGGCAACTTTGGACTCGGTGGAAAGGCATGCGAAGAGACTAATGAATGATCCAGATCTGGTTAAGTCCAATCTGCAAAGTCTTGAGCACAGGCATAGCCAGCCTTTCGGTGTTGAACAGGATGCATTTTGGAGAATGTGCGCAGGATTACTTGATTATACCTCTAATTATAAGATGTATGACTTGATTCCACCATCTCATTTCTACCATTTCAATCAACCTTATGTTGTAGAAACCTCTACGGTTCGGAATAGAACAATTTGCCTGCTGCGATCTTCCCGTCCGAATATAATTGAGGTGTGTTCAAGGCCAGAGTGAATAGGCTCTTAATAAACTAGTGCGCGTGTGTGTAACCTTTTTTTACTGTCTGGTTAACCGATCTTAGCTTCTATTTCACAGGCATAAAGATGGCATTAATACCAAAAAAGTGATTACAATACCAACTATTTACTGCAGCCGCCATTTGTCATGCCACCAACGTAATAAAAGTCAAAATCGGTTGAACGGGCAGTACTAAATGGTTTTCATAAATGTCTAATGTTATTTTGAACAGAGTATAGCTAACCATTGGCAATGACCTCTAACCAAATGTAGGTTAGGTTAATTATATTATTTTCCATTCAAAAGCGGTTATCACCAAAAACTTTGATGACTCATAATGTTATTACAGACACACACCTCTTTTTATAAAACTCGCGAACCATATGTTTAGTTTAAATACTGGTTAATGGATTCTAAATTCAAATTCAAATTGTTCACACAGACGTTTATGAATGAAGAATACTGCTAATTACTGTTTTAACATCTACAATAAAATATTGTAAAGAAGTAAAGTTTGATTTTTATTTTTTTGTTAGTAGAAGGTAATCTTCTGATGTTGTTCATTCCTCCTTCTATATTCAGTCTATCCTTCTATGGAATTCGCTACCTCTTGATATCAGAACGGCCACGAGTCAGTATGCATTTAAGCGGAAGTTGCGGAATTACTTTCTGAACAAATAGTAGAATCATCTCAAAACTCCTTTTCTTTGTATATATATATATATATATAGTATATATTTGTATGTATGTATAGCTATATATTTTATTAAATATGCGTTTTTATATGTTGTTTGGTCTTTATATATAATTCTATAATTGTTTTAAATAATATTTTGTTTATTTTTTATGCACCTGCTATTTTGTCTCTGCACTACCCTAGGTTGACTGGTAGAGAATGCCTAAGGCATTAAGTCCGCCTTTGTATCTTTTATTACATAAAGGTTAAATAAATAAACAAATAATCTCTGGAAGTACTGGTCCGATTGCTAAAATGTTTTCATCGATAGAAAGCTGTGTTATTTTTCTCATTTGTTTAAGTACGCGGGTGAAGCCGCGGGCACAAGCTAGTTACGAATATTATGTAAACAAATTTATATTTTACATAATTATCTACTAGGATAAAACCTTGGTTTTGTAAACATTGTTCACATGACACAGTTTCTTTTGATTGTGGGTGAATCAGCATATAAATGTATGGTGACATTGAGTAGAGCCTTCGTATGGAGTAATGTGAACATGAAGAGAATTACAACATCAATATAATTTATTGAGAAAGGGACCTGATTAAGAATTTGGCAATTACAGCTTGATATGAAAGAAAAAAATGTTTATATGTACTTCATACACACAACTTTTTTAAAACTGAATAATATATAGTAATAAAGAAAACCACAAAATTTAGTAATTTTTTTTAGGTGGAAAATGATTCAATGACTTCTCCCGCTGTTGCTGACTAAAACTCTTTCCTGTTCCTTCTTGGCCTTCGTTAAAGTGCCCCGGGGTACATTTTCCCACAATCCATGGTTCTAGTAGGCTTCGAACCTACTAGACCCCTACGGTTTGCTAACATCTCTTTGAAGCGCAACATTTAGTCCTTTACATGTTTTAAATGTTGACAAAAAACTTAAACATATTTTACACTAATATTATAAAGAGGTAAACTTTGTTTTTTTTTTGTTTGTAGGAAGTAATCTCTGAAAGTACTACTCCGATTGCTAAAACTTAAAGAAAGCTGTTTTATTCATGAGTGACATAGTCGCTATTTTATATATGAGGGTGAAGCCGCGGGCAAAAGCTAGTATTATATAATTTAAAGTGGTAAAAATAAAACTGCCTCATGTAAAAAACACGAGACCTAAACAAATATTTTTGATTCAAAAACAGGTTGTAAAGTTATTATTAAGACTAAGTAGACACTGTATCGTTAGTGTAAAAATAAACATTAAACAACATGACTCATTTTTGTTAGCATTAGATATATTTTTCTTAGAACTTCTCCGTTTCGCTTCTATGTGCGAAATAAGAATCAATGCGTAGATATGAATCATTAGTACTTTAAATTATCTATACTTATAATCTATAGTTGTCTTCAGTTGTGCGCGCACCACGTAAAATATACGTAGTTGATGTAGATAACTTTTGTATATTAAAATTGTGTGTAACTTTATATATTACTACTTTCATAGCCATCGGTTGATTATATCGAAAGATTATACTACGCGTTCCAAATGAGAATAGGACCGATTCCTAAATTTTGACGTCTCGTCGTGCTGTCAAATCGAAAAAATTTTGGCAAAATTGGCGAACTTAGAAATGAGTAAAATTGAAGAATTTGTTTCTGATTAATTTTTTTTCGGTCACAGTTCATAAATAAATTAAATTTTTCGTAACTTACCTAATTAATGTTTAAAAATGTCTTGCTTCGATTTGACAGTAAATCGTGATGTCACAACATGGCGGGCGATCCTATTCTCATTTGGAACGCATTGTAACACATTCAATAACTGTTAGGCGGTACAAAGTTACATTATAATACAAACATGACAGTTCGTGTTACGCCCATTTTTACTAAAAGCGAGTGCCATTTCGAACTGTTTGATATCCCTATAGCTCCTTTTAGCACTTATTAATTCATTAACATCATTATTTCATTAATATTTGTATGCCACTTAATGTGGCAAAACACAGAGACACGTAGAAATATTTTATAACAACTTAATACCTGTGTGCACAAATGAACTTTTGGTATTTGTTTTTGAACTTCTTTAATATAACTTAATATTATACTTCACCTAAAGTAAACCGCCTTAAAATGGCGGTATCATGCAAAGTGGCAGTTGCAACATCAACAGGTTTGGAGTACGAACAGGCCTTGACACGCGGTGTTCGGTTTGTCATAGTGGCCTTTCCTCGTAGAGGTTTGTAGGCGTGGATACTTCGGTACATTTATGGTATGCTTATGACATTATGGTTTTGTAAGGAGTGGCGTTGGTTTTTGATTTTAGTCGTAAGTCCCAAGTGATACATCAAGTTACATACAACTCAACTTTCATGTTAGTTATCTACATCGATTTTTAATATTTTACGTGATGCGTATATAACTAAGAACTTCTATAGATATAGGTACTACATATAGAAGGTGTAACGGACAGCCCTCCACAAACTTTAAGGGCTTGCTCAGTAGACGAAACTGAACAACGTTCCACAAGACTTTTTTTCAGGAAACGAAAAAAACATTCAGCCTCACCATACAAAATGATAAACTTGATTGGACAATTTGTATGGCGACCCCGATTTTTTTTTTCGTTTCCTGAAAAAAAGTCTTGTGGAAGGTTGTTCAGTTTCGTCTACTAAGCAAGCCCTTAAAGTTTGTGGAGGGCTGTCCCTTACACCTTGTATGTACAGACTATTCTTTATATTGCACTGGAGATAATAACACATTCACTTTTTGGACTCTAGGAGAAGTAAGGAGCTGCAATCTTCCACGCGGGTCTATGGCGGATTGATGTCATTCTACTGCTATCTGCTGCAGCTATTTGCAGTTGGCTTCGAAATCATGACTGCATGCGACATGACGCTGCGACCCGATTCCCGGCCACCGAAAGCGTGGGCTGTTTTTTTTTTTTGTACGTTCAACACACACAGTAACAATATATAATGACATGAACAGATACAATAGTTGTAAACACTGATCATTGGAAATAAAATCAACATTTGACTCCTAAACTAAGTAAAATAAATACTTGTATCTCGCTTGCGGACGGCAAGCAATGGGCAAGTCTATGTCTACAAATCTACAAAACTCAGAAACTGCGATAGCCCACCCCTATTGCCTTGTCCTCACCGGAAATGGCAAGTTCGGGAGGTTCCTGTTCCGAATTAAAGCGGAAGTGACGCCCGGGTGTCGCCACTGTGCGGAACACCCGGAGGACACGGTGGAGCACACAATCGCGGTGTGCCCTGCATGGGTGGAGCATCGCCGTGCCCTCGTGGGGGTGATCGGCGGCGGAGACCTCTCGCGCCGGGCCTTGGTCGAGGCCATGGTCCGGAGCGAGGAGGAGTGGCAGGCGGTCGCCGACTTCTGCGAAGCAGTAATGCTCGCAAAGGAGGAGGCCGACCGCATCAGGCAACGGCGCTCTCGCCGCCGCCGGGATTCCGATCCCGATTTCCAGCCACCGTAGGCGCGGGCTTGCGGACAGTGAGCAATGGGTAGCTCGCTGTCCGGCCGTCCGGTAACTGTCCGGACCAAGCCCAAGTCGTCGACGGCGCGCGCTGTTCCCGCGCGCCTCAAGGAGTTGTCAGCAACAGCAGGGACCCAGCCGGGTCGAAGCCTACTGAGGCCAGGGTTATCCGAAAGGGCGCTCGAGCCCCGGTATGAAGGCTTGAAGGAACGGGATGGGTTTTTTAGTCAGTAAGAGTCTGACACTATCTCCCGCTCCGCCCAAGAGCGGGGGTTGTCATAAGATGATTTTTCCGATCGAAAAAAAAAAAACCCCTATTGCCTTGAGTTTCTATTCGAGATCAGTGACCCATGTCAATTTGAAGGAATACAGGTGGTGGTTTAGTCAGAAATATTCTGACAGTCACTTTCGCTCCAACCAGAGCGGGAGGACTTATTTTTGAATTTGGTTTTTTAAATGATAAACACTAGTGCTTGACTGCGATCCCATCTGATGTTAAATTTAATGGGCTATATCTTTGTCATTTTTGGTTTGATTTACAAATAAAAAAGAAAGATGGTCTCAAAGACGGTATAATTTTTTTTTACGGCAACTAGCCTATTTTACCAGCTGACTGCCACCAGCGGCATCACCCACGTGAAAGTAGAAATTCGTCCCAAGGAAACAAATTCCTAGGATAAAAAGTATCCCATATGCTATTCCAAACCAATATTTCAAAAAAAAAAAACAATGACACCATCACACACACTTACAAACTTTCACCTTTATAATATTAGTGTGATAGTATGACAAGTGTGATCTGATGACAAAAATCCCTGGTAATAGGTTTCTTCTAGGCAAGCGTGCTTCATCGTCGACCACATCATCGCTTACCATCAGGTGAGATAGTGGTCAAACGCAAGCCTATCATGAATAAAAAAAAAAAAAAATGATGCTGCAAGCCTGGACCCAAAATAACAATAAATAATTACGTACTTAGTACGCACCTACAGTACAGAGGTATCTCGTGACAAATCATCTAAATTCAATCTAATGACTGCGCCCAAGGGTAATGTACGATCCAATCACCCTTCTATTGTTTCGACATAAGACTGTTTTCCAACTAAAGCGATAAAGATGGAAATCTTATCTAATTACCTTCGCGTGACCCAAAGGCTGGCTTTTTCATTGATTTCGACGCACTCAACGCTTTCAGACGTGCTCATCAATGTATTAAATATTTAATTAAATTAACATTTGCATAATTAGTGACCTAGTTTAGTGTACTGGCGTGTTTATTCAGACACACTTTGTAAGTGCTGACAAGTTCAAAATGAACTAATAGGATTATTATAATCTAAAATATGGATAGCAGCCCCTTCAATCGGAGCGGGATAACGCGACGCAGCCCTCCTCCAACACCTACACCAACGCAGCCCCAACCTAGACATGAACGAGCCCAGGAAGATGAGAGAATGGAAGTAGTAACGACTCCTGAGATCCAGAACTGGTTGAGTTCTATTGAGCAGCACCTGAACGAGGTATGTGCCATTTCTTCTGATGGAAAACTTAACTCGGATCAGAAACTCAAAATAAGCAATCTTTGCCGAAAAGTGGGTTATGGAGTCTCGCAACTGGCTGTCCAATACCAATCATTAAAGCACAATGCCGTGAAGACCCATAACTCCCTAAAAACTTTAACAGAAGACCGAAACCTAAGGGATTGTGTCTTAGAAATGAACCGGACGATTAAAGAATCGTATGGAAAGCAGGAAACCGCTACCTCATCTTTTGCAGATATGGTGAAGAAAGGATCAAACAGTTTTGTTCGTCCCAACACTTTTAGCTCTGTGGCGATTTATCCCCGCGACAACACGAAGACCAGTGACGAAACCAAGAACATTGTCCAGAAAATCGTTTGCCCAGGTGATATGAAGCTAAAAGTCCGAGGCGTACGTAAAATAGGAAAAGGAGGACTTATTATCAGCACCGAGACAAAAGAGGATCTAGACAAGCTAAAGCAAACAGTCCAACAAGCTTCTTCAGGGCTCACCATTGACGACCCCCAAAAGCGCAAACCACGCATTATAGTTATAGGAGTCCCTGCATCAATGGCTGAAAATGAGGTTTTCAAGTGTATTTATGACCAAAACTTGGCCGACAAATCGCCGACTTTGACCAGAGATGCATTTTTGACCTCAATCAAACTTAGCCATAAATCTGGCAGGAAAGATGCGGAGAACTGTAATTATATAATAGAAGTTCCAGCTTCAATTCGGAAGGCACTCATCACGCAGGATAGACTATTTGTCAATTGGACGTCCTGTCCGGTACGAGACTTCACTCTGGTAACGAGATGTTACAAGTGCCAGCAGTACGGTCATGCGGCCAAGTCGTGTAAAGTCGCTGCCCCTACGTGTGGCCATTGCGGTGTAGAAGGGCACACAACCCAAGACTGCACAAAAAAAGCCGACACGCCAAAGTGCGCAACATGTTTGCGTTTCAAAAAACCTGCCAACCACAAGACGGGAGATCCAGAGTGTCCCGCTAAAAAATCTGCCGAAAACAGGTACATAAATTCTATCGACTATGAAGGCGCCTAAGAGCGTCTCATATATATTTGTATATTTTAGACTTAATTTATTGTTTATATTTTTCTTATTTTATGGATAGTAATTTAATAACAGATATAGATAATACATTTGTAACGGTTTCAAAGCAATGTAAGGTAGAGGAGTGCAGACAATATGTTTCCGACACTCAAATGTCATTAACCATACTAACCCAAAATATTCGCAGTATTTATAAAAATATAGATAGCTTTAACCTTCTTCTTCATAGACTAAACCTTGAGTGTGATATATTGGTACTAACTGAGTGCTGGTTGTGTGATCGTCAGGCCAACCTCCCAGAAATACCTGGGTATAACTTATTTTACACCACAATAAACAACAACCAAAATGACGGTGTGGTTGTTTATTCCAAGGCAACTATAGACGTCACAGTCGAAGAAGTTCCTCTAAAGGACTGTATGAGTAATTGCTTGATCATCAAAGTTGGTACAACCACAGCCATAATTGCTATGTATAGATCACCTTCTATTAGAAACTTAGAAACTTTTCACGCTTCCTTAAATCAAATTTTTCAATCATTGTGCACCTATAAGAATGTTATACTAACGGGAGATATAAATATAAACATAAACTCTGATAATTGCGATGCAGGGACCCAAGACTATCTAAATATCTGTTCATTCCATGGTTTTCTACCCGCTCACTCTTTGCCTACTCATCAAAGCGGTTCCTGCCTTGATCATATGATGATTAAATCTAGCTTATCTTACATTACACTTGTTGCTAACTCGACAATTACAGACCATCACGCTGTCCTACTGCACCTAAACCTAACGCTGCCTAAGCAAAATCGTCCTCGGACCAAAACGCAACTAAACACAAATAAACTCGAAAATGATTTACGCAATCTTGACTTTAACCCAGTTTACAATACTGCTGACGCTAATTTTGCTTTATCGTACTTAATAAATCATGTTCAATTTGCAATATTACGTAACACGACTATTTCTTCCGTAAACAAGAAACTGTATAACATTAAACCTTGGGTTACTCCGGGCTTGATTCGATGTATCAGACAGAGGGATAAACTTCATCAAAGAGCTAAGAAATACCCTGACAATCCAATCATACAAACTACCTATAAAAGATACAGGAATTTTTGCAATAACCTCCTGAAGAACTTGAAAAATAACTACGATAAAAATGAATTAGCTAAAGCAGGAAACAACAGTAAGCAGCTTTGGAAACACATTAAAAATGTCACTTATATGGCAAAAAAACGTGAATCTAATTCGAGTTTACTGCTTATTAATCCCTCACCTCATTCATCAGCTAACCACGTTAACAACTTTTTTATAAATGTTGGGAAAACTCTTGCCGAACAGATTCCAACACAAGACTGTGTCCAAAGACCTTCGCTTGATTTAAGAAACAGGTATACCCTAAATTCTTTTGGCTTACTGGATACTGACGAAGACGAAGTTACTCGAATCATTTGTGGACTAAAAGATGATTCTGCAGTAGGTTGGGATAATATTAGTAATAAGATCCTAAAACTTTGTAAGCATATCCTTGTTCCGCCTTTGACGCATATACTTCGTATCTGTTTTTCTGAGGGAGTTTTCCCTAGATTTATGAAAAAAGCAGTTGTAATCCCTGTTTTTAAATCCGGAAACAAAGATTTAGTAAATAACTATAGGCCAATATCGATACTTTCCTCAATTTCAAAAATACTAGAAAAAATATTAAACAATAGACTAATTAACTATTTAGAAAAAAATAAGCTCTTATCCTCTGCGCAATTTGGTTTTAGAGCCAAATTATCTACAGCTGATGCAGTACACAGCCTGACAGATTACGTCTCTGCAGAACTCGGTAAAGGACAACAGACCCTGGGGGTATTTCTTGATCTAGCGAAGGCCTTTGACACGGTATCGGTTCCTTTATTATTAAACAAACTAGAGGCTATAGGAATAAGAGGCACACCGCTAAAACTTTTTGCTGACTACTTAGATGATCGATATCAATGTGTCAAAATAGACAATATTACGAGTGATGAGCAAATAAGCTCTGGATATGGTGTTCCCCAAGGAAGTATCCTGGCCCCTACCCTATTTCTGATCTATATCAACGATTTATGTAACTTAAATATTAAACATGGCAAAATTGTTTCATATGCCGACGACACGGCCTTAATATTTACCGCAAAAACTAGCAGCGAATTATACGAATACGCTCAATTGGGTTTCAACACTGTGACTAATTGGCTTCAAAACAATTTATTAACATTGAACGCTGACAAGACAAAATATATTCACTTTTGCATGCGTAGTCCTCAATTTAACACTGATAACTCTCATCTGTATGCCCATAAATGTGGATTCCGATCATCCAGCATGTGTGAGTGTCCCTGTATCTTAAAAACACACGACATCAAATATCTCGGGGTCATAATAGATGAAACGCTCTCATTCAGACCACACATTGAAAGTCTAGTTAAAAGAGTGCGCAAATTAATCTATGTCTTTAAAAAATTGCGAGCGATCGCAGATCCAAAATTGGTGACACAAATTTATTTAGCCCTAGGACAATCTGTAATCCAATACTGTATCACTTCCTGGGGTGGAGCACTTAAAACTCATCTACTGCCTCTTGAAAGAGCCCAGAGAGCAATTTTAAAAGTAGCCAATTTCCTTCCCTTTCTCTATCCTACAGATCAGCTATACAAATCCTGTAACGTGCTTTCTGTTCGCCAGCTTTTCATAATGCACTTAGTACTAAAACAGCACACCATGCTTTCCTACAACGCTGAAATCACTAATAAGAGACGGAATGATATTGTTTGCCATTCCAATGCATCCTCAAAATATGTATTTGTAAAAAGATTTTTTTCTTTTTTAGGCCCATTTCTGTACAATAAATTAAATAGGAAATTAAGTATCTACCAATTAAATAAGTATAAATGTAAAAAAATGATTCTCCAATATTTCCTAAGCTTATCTTATATAGAGACAGAAGACCTACTTAATGTTTGTAAATAAAACACGCTGTATCTCTATATTTCGTTAAGTTATTAAAATAGTTATATTTAATGTTAATTTATTTTTTTGTATCTGCTTAGCACTCTCTAGCCTGAAACACAGGTTCATCCTAGTTCAGGCAAATTAGCAACTGTGTTCTTTTTAATATTTAAAATACTTTATTGTTAATGTGCCCTATGTTATAAATAAACGATTTTATTATTATTATTATTTATTATTATTATTTTACCTAGAACAGCCGTTAAAGCATTGCCATAGAGAGTGGCACATTGCACGCAGAACAGATAGTCGATGGGGACGAAAGGTTCTGGAGTGGCGAAAGCTTGTCAAAAGACGAAGCATTGGAAGGCCTCCCACAAGTAGGACCGATGACCAGGGCCTCAAGTCTGCTATTACAATAGTGTCAGAATGGTGTATCATTGATTTCATAATTGTTGATTTTGACTAGTTTTGGTAATCTGCTAATATAATGGCGTCATTATGACTTTCCGATGGTCAACCACTGACCCTCAATTGAAAGAAAGGGCATAGAATGTTAATCTCGTACATAATGACAAATGAATATCTCACGTATGCGGTATCAGTGACCTACCATTAGGACGTCATTGCGCAATTAGTGCTTTTAATAAGCTGAATATTGCCATTCTACCACAATTCTATTTGACCGATCAATGATCGATCATTATGAATTAGCAGAGTACAAACTTTTATCAAAATGAAAATGGGATCGTTTTGGAATTATGAATTTATAAAAATAGCGGACTTAGGCCTCTGGTGAAGGTCGATGATGACGGGAATTCGATTGATACGAGACGCACAGAACCAATCGTTTTGGCGACACTTGGTGGAGACCTATATCCAACAGAGGACGTCTTTCGGCTGAAATGATGATGATGATTTATAAAAAAACACAGCTCTATGTGGAAATGTGTGTTAAGGTAATGTTATATTGTTTATTTTTTTTTGGTATGATTGTAATAGTTTTTTTATTAGTACTTTAAGTTATGTAGGATCCTTATGCATTGATAACAAAGAGAAAGATAATTGAGTATTTAGAGAAAATTTATTTAGGGAATATAGGTTTTGTGGGTTTATTTGGGATTTATTGAAAATTGAAACAAAGTGTGAAAAAGAAATTGAAAGCAAATAATAAAAAAAAATATCACTAAATAGGCAATTTGCTTTTTTATTATTGAGTAAATATACGAAGTGTAAAGTGTGATGATATAAGAAAATATACAGGATAATTGAAGACGACACGGGTAAAAGAATAATATATATATATTTAAACAGATATTTATGCCTTTTGTTGAATTAAATTAGTAAAAGATTTACCTGTGTTGTACTCAGTAATCAGAATTGGGTAATATTTAAGTTTGTTCCAGTTAATTCAACGCAAGCGATTAAGCATTAACATTAATTGTTTTTTTCTAAGTCTTTAATTATACGAACGGTTTTATGAGATAAATATTGGTTTCTAAAACACGCAGCTAACATTAACCACGTAGAGTAAGACCAGGATAGTTGTAACACTTTTTGAAATCATTATAAGATTCAGTACCTCTGTTCTTAAAACGTTTTGTGCGTATGGGTAGGATACCCACCGTATACTAATGGTACTAATGGTGAGCCGATGATGGAACGACTTTGGAGGAATTAAATCATGCATCTCCGGACGCACACTCTCTGAAATGCAACCGGTACAAAACTGACGGACTAGCAACTCGGCGTTGTTGGTTAAGGCGTATAGTCCCTTGAACCATCTGACCGAAATTACGTGGACGCAACTCTCGCAGTCGCCTAGTCGGCAGTACGCAAATCTGTGCATTTATTTGTGGCCAGCAGCGCCCGGAAAACGCTTTAAATCATTTTCTCTGCGAGATATTGATGGATTTACATATGCAATGTTCACTTTGAAGCATATTTAACCACCAATTTTCATGTGTAAAAATGTTTCTAAAGGTCTAAGCCGTTTCGAAGGAGTACGGAAAAGTTGCGATAAGTTGCGAAATTACATTTTTTTTTTTTTGACAAAAGTATTAATAGCACGAAAAAATCAAATGTTGATAATATTGCTCATGAATCTTTAATAAACATATTTTTTTTTCAAACCTATAAACCTAGCCGTTACCGAGGAGTAGGCTAAAGAAACTCAATGTTTTATGGTACTTTTCGGGGCGCTTGGCCCTTAAGACATTGTTAGTAAATAAATATCGCAGTATTACGCTCAACCAAATGCAAATTATAATTTATGTTAATAGCAACGATGTTTACTGCGCAACATGTGTGTTATAATTGCTTTAATTTGATTGCTACAAAAACATACATTGATTGAGTTACACCTAGATATGTTAATCGTTTGGTTAACAGAATTATTTTTAATACCTGCCTAATTTAAGGTAAATGAATTTATTGACAGGGTCTATTATGTAAGCCCTGTCAATGAATTTATTAGGTAATACATTAGGCAGATAACTTCTTTATTAGCTACCGGAAATTTTGAGTAGAACTGTATTATAATAATACAGTATGTGATCTAGTTATAAATGCGGCTACCTATGAGTTACTAGCTGCCCCCAGTTTCGCTTGCGTACACAAAATATAGCCTATGTCACTTAGGAATAAAGCAGCTTTCTGTCGGTGAAAATTTTAGCAATCAAAAACCAAAAAAATAATAAAAAACAAACTTTACCACTTTATTATATTAGTGCCGAAGTGTAGATCTAGATAGTGTAGAAGTATAAATGTGGATATCGTGGGTTCTTTCCCAGTTAAATGAAAACACCGTGAGAAAACCGGCAAGTGCTAGATAAAAAAGTAGACGACTTGTAAATATTTACCAACCCGCACTGAGCACATGTGATGGATTATAGCCCATTCTCTCTCCTAGAGAGGAGGCCTAACTCTCGCGCGACAGTGTAAACATTGTAAGACTTAAATGTGTACATTATATATGTACGTTTATTTAATAGATACAGTCATTTTGTGAATAGTTGTTACATAATTATAATGTCTCAAACATGGACCTCGGAATGACACTGCAACATTTGTATTGTTAATATTACATTCATTAGACAAATTAATTAATTAATACAACAAACATTACAAACTAATTATTACTATAACATAGGAAACACAGGCCTCATCTAGCATAAACTGACGAAAAAAAATTTGATGTGTAAAAGTGTTTTTTAAACCTATTTGCAAAAATAATATCATTTATCATCATCATTTTATTATCATACATTATTATACTGAGTTATTCGATAGTATTATTCCAAATATCATTACATTAAATTATTAAGTATACTGAAAATAAAATGTGAAAAAAAATACAAATAGAAAGCTTTGGAGATTGACATATTAAGTAAAACACGAGTAGGTCTAAGGATTCAGAAATCAGAAACATTTATTTCAAATAGACCAGTTACAGGCACTTTTGAATTGTCAAAATTTCCGACAAATGAAGCTAAATTGCACGTTCCAAAGAGTAGGTCTCTATGGAGAAGAACGTGCAAGAAACTCCATGGACATTGAAAGATTGACATGGAAAGATTACCCTACTTATACATCATCATATTTATAACACTTCTGCCAGCAGCTTCGTCCGCGTGAACGTTATTGTGGACGAAAAGTCAGAGTCGAAGATGGATAAAAATTTTGCATATATCCATCCTTGAATTTCAAGCTTCCTCCGTACCAAATTTCATTAAAATCGTTTAATTAATTCAGTCGTGAAAGTGTTACAGACAGACAGAGTTACTTGCACATTTATATCAAAATATACATTAATATATATTTATAATAATAAGTATAGATGCTAGCCTACTTACCTACGTAGATAAACTTCTAAGATAGAATACTGAGAAATCAATGCGGAATCAACACGATGCGGACTTAATTAATAGTTATTTATTGACGTTCATACACGGAGATTAACAGGTTTAATTTATTTAAATAAACCTGGAATATAATATTTTCAAACTAAACAAAGCTTGTGTTTCTGTAAGAAATCTTTTTCTGGTCAAAAAAAAAACTTCCACAAGATGGAGCAATGACCTGGTGAGGGTTGCGAGAATCTGATGGATACGAGAATCATAAGACTGGTCATTGAGGTGATATTTGCTTGACTTATGCCCAGCTGTGGACCTCTTTCACCTCTAACTATGATGGTGATACAAGAATCAATGTTTGTGGACTCAGTAAAACTTATGGCATTTGTAATACAATCCTCTCTTCTCAAATGTCCAATAAAGCCAAACAATAGTTTGAGTTAGTCTTAAGGTAGATTGTAAGTTTTTGTGTTTTCTGTACTGCCCGGCGATGTGGTCGCTAAGCGATAAAGCCCTTTAATCAAATAAAAAAAAAACTATGATAATAATAATTAAACAAAAAAGGTATTCCATTATGCAGCCCACAGTTGGATAAAGACAAGACAGGCTACAAGCTGCTTATCAAGTTTTAAATGTTTATCCTATTTAGGTATGCAGAACAAGACTATAAAGTCTTCCACTTCCACCAACATTCACAGAAAAGGTCGGTTCTAAGACCAGTGTCAAGGGTGTTGTGTGTGGGCAAGTGACATTTGAATTGATACTGTGGTATTTATGTTATAGGGTGCCTTCAAACTAGCTGCGAAGTGTCGCGCGACAGCAGCGCGGTCGCCACACTAGAACCGCTATGTTCGAGAATCATAGTGTTGTACATTTGGTTTCTCGATTAAAACGAAAAATGATTTTGGCAAAAAGAAAATAAAAGAAACCTAAAAAAATATTGCCGTTATTTGGTATACGTCAACGAACTGAATTTTATAAAGTAAAAGTCTGCGCGCACGCAACGGCAGTGCGACGACAGAGCTGCTGTTGCGCGGCACTTCGCGGCTAATTTGAAGGCACCTATAATCGTGTAGATAACTCTGCTACTAATTATTCAGAATTAAATTCAAAATAATCTGTTTTATTAGTTTCTACGCAAGCAAAAAATAATTTTCCCATATCTTTCGAGCGTCACGAAAATTTTTAAGATAGAAAAGCCTAAAATAAAACAAAAATATGTTGCATGGAACAGGCTGGCAATAGTATGTTTTTAAATTCAAGACTCAAATTGTTTTACTATCTTGAAGTACCATCGCGGTCATTTCTGCCCGACCACTTAAAAATTTTTTCCCTTGAATCCTGCGGCGCGCCGCCAAACCAAATCTTTTTAAGTTTTTATTTTGAGTGCAAGCAAAAATGAACTTAGCGGTGGTCAGGCGGAAATGTCTTTGATAGTACAATAAAGTATGTATAAATAACTAAATAAAAACACTTTAAAAGTAACGTAAATCATAAATATCGTATTTTAGATCCTACGTCCAAATCCTTACGTTTTTAGTAAATCCATAAAATACTACAGCTACAATACAATTCGATGCTGACTCCGAAAATAAATAAAATGAAAATAACATTTACAGTAAATAAATAGTAATTTAAAGGCTGTCACACACGGTGACAGTTCTATCATATCAATTATATACAAGGCGAATAGATTGTATTTATGATTGTGTCTATCTATGTGTATTACTGCTTCATGCTTTAAACAGCAGAACCTCTGTCCTGGGCCTCAATAGATTGTGATTCATGAAGAAAGTCTTGCTGTATTATCGGTATATGTCTATTTTAGTAGAGTAAAATCCGAAGACTTCAAACAAATTAACCCCAGAACGAAACTGAGACCCCAGTCGGTAACTGGGTCAATTATGGCAGGTTTACCCTAGGTATACATTGAGATATTAATGTAAGTATGCTGTACGTACTGAAGTCAATCTACATAAAAAAACAAATTAACCCCAGAACGAAACTGGGAAACTGGGACCCCAGTCGGTAACTGGGGCACGTACGACAGGTTTACCCTAGGTATAAATTGAGATATTAATGTAAGTATGCTGTACGTACTGAAGTCAATCTACGTAAAAAGCGCGCTCGAGCAACGCACACAAATAGACACCGCTCACGGATACGATATCGCGGAGCATCTCGGACCACTCGTCGAACAGTTCCGGCTTAAACGCTCATTAGTGTGCGTCCACCGAGCGTGGGTATAAAAAGTAAAATACATACGTGAGATTGTCTTCTGTACCTATCTATTTTGTGCCCGCAGCCTTCGCCTGGTATGTTAAACTAGCTGTACCTTGCAGTTTCACCCGCGTCATTGGTTACTGCTCCGCTTCTATTAGTCGTAGCGTGATGTTATATAGCCTATAACCTTCCTCATTAAATGGGCTATCTAACAGTGAAAGAAATTTTCAAATCAGACCAGTAGTTTCTTAGATTAGCGCGTTCAAACAAACAAACAAAGTCTTCCGCTTTATAATATTATAATATAATAATAATATAAGTATAGATATAGCCTATGTCACTCAGGAATAAAGCAGCTATCTATCGGTGTAAAAATTTTAGCAACCGGACCTGTACTTTCAGAAATCACCTCCTCCATAAAAAACATTAATAATATCTTAATTATCTTCAATATCTTATATAATCTTGTCATTTTTTTGCTTCATTCAAATGTAAGGCTGATTATATTAAGAAATAAGTTCTGAGATAATAAAAAAAATATAGCATCTTCATAGTGTGTGACGGCCGTAATGATTACAAGTAATTATAATAAGCATAGCATGACGCCACTCATTCAAGTTACCGCACTCATTCAGACATACATATGAATGAGGAAGCAATGCAGTAAAATAAAATAATGAAATACATTGTTTTATTGGAATAATATAGAATGTTTCAATTCCATTGTTAATATTGTAGTGAGGTATAAATAACACCGTGTGATATAAATACTGTTGAGGAAAATCTATTGTTTTGTATCTTTATATTGAGCGATTGGAGTTACAAATAGGACAGACAAGTATAGAGCATAATATCATAATTCATAATCACACTACTTATATTGTAATAACCTTATTTTCTTCTTATATATAAAAATCTATTGCTGTTCGTTAGTATGGCTTGTTTGATTTTAATAATATTTATTTTTAAAATCTTCTATAGTTCCCTAAAAAAAGTAGAAAAGTTTTAAATTCATTGAAAGCTAGGAAAAAAAATCACAGGAGGTGAAGTCACGGGTTACAGCTAGTTAATTGTGAAACAAAATATTCTACACCGTCTGTCTATTTGTTCGCTATAAACTCAAAAACTACTGAATTGATTATCTTGCAGTTTTTACTAACAGACAAACATTTAAATTGGCTTCACAGTTTGTGAAGCTCAAATGCTTTGTTATAGTTTTTCACTAAACTGACTGTTCACGGCCTTTGTGAGTCAAAGTGTTTGGCTTTTTTGTGTGTTTTCATGACTCAAATAATAAATATTTTTTTAGTAATTCAAATAAGTCAATCAGCTGAGGATAATAAAAGTTACTTTTTGCCCTGAGAAATAAAGGATAATATGACGACGTTCTGATGTTGTTTTTGCATTTAAACATGCATTTACATATTTTATTCTTACAATAAAGTTTATAACATAGAATAACCCAAAAAAGTTGACAATGTCAAAAAACACCACTTTTTTGACACTGTCAACTTTTTTGACATTTCAACTTTTTTATTTCCTAAGTGTTAGTAAGTAATACTTTTGAAATTTATTTATTTTATTTATTTATTTGGCTCTTCAACAATGAGTGCACTATTACATATGTATAAAGAAAAAACAATACAATCTTACGTCTAAGTGCCCCATCACTTAAAGAAGAGCACTATATGCACTAATTTGTACGCCTTAACAGATAATAACAATAACAATAATTAAAATACAGAATAAATCGTCTCTTCAAGGCCTTTATTTTGATACCCTACTCATTTTGATACCTTAAAAAATACAATTTGGCTCTGAAAATCCGGCATTTTATAATTTTGATATCTCCATTAAAAAGCCTTCCACAAGTTGGAGCGATGTCTTGGTGAGAGTCGCGGAAATCCAATGGATGTGAGACGCACAGGTCGAAACTTAGGAGAGGCCAACAGTGGACGTATTTGACTAAAATGATGATGATGATGATGTACCCAGCATCACTCTCACAACTAAAACCAATCTGACGTCACCTCTCAAGTTAAAATGCAACAAGCCGTTTAGGCAGTGTTGGAAGGCCTCCTACAAGGTGGACCGATGACCTGGTGAAGGTGGCAGGAAACCGATGGATGCGGGACGCGCAGGAACGTTCGATGTGGCGACGCTTGGGGAGGCCTATGGCCAACAGTGGACGTGTATCGGCTGAAATGATGATGATGATGAAGCCGTTTAGGTTGTATGTAAATATACATACACTCGGAAAATCTTTTGGGCGGAGTCGAGTGTAAAAAAGTCGACTCCGAATAAAATAATAATAGAATAATTTCATGAAAAAAGTGTTGCCACGTAGTCTCTGCGCGTCAGTCTGCGAGGGCCCTATAATGAGCCGTAGACATAATTACCTCAAGAAGTAAATTGTTATAAACTAGCTTTTGCTCGTGGCTTTGCTCGCGTACCTACATAAAATATAGCCTATGTCACCCAAGAATAAAGTAGCTTTCTATCGGTGAAAAAATCGGAAAAAAATAACGTTTGCTGTATGGCAGCCCCCCTCAAATATTTGTTTTGTTCTATTTTTAGTATTTTTTGTTTTAGCGGCAACAGAAATACATCCCCCGTGAAAATTTCCACTGTCTAGCTATCACGGTTCATGAGATACAGCCTGATGACAGACGAACGGACGGATAGCGGAGTCGTAATAGGGTCCGGTTTACCCTTAGGATACTTTCGGACGGCGAGCAATGGGTAGCTCGCTGTCCGATCGTCCAGTAACTGTCCGGACCGAGCCCAATTCGTCGACGGCGAATCGCACTGTTCCCGCGCGCCTCAAGGAGTTGTCAGCAACCGCGGGGGCCCAACTGGGTCGAAGACTACTGGCGCCAGGGTTAGTTTCGAAAGATAGCTCAACCCCGGTACGAAAAGCAATGAAGGAACAGGAGGGGGTTTTCAGTCAGTAAAAGTCTGACACTATCTCCCACTCCGCCCAAGAGCGGGGAATGTCATTAGATGATTTTCCCATCGAAAAAAAAAACCGTAGGGTAAACATAAGTGAGCGTTGCCACACAGTCTCTGCGCCAGTCTGCGAGGGCCCTATAATGAGCCGTAGCCATAATTACGTCAAGAAGTAAATTATTATTAATAAGGTCGAAGGAAAGAGTGCCATCGTTATTAAGTTGCATTCTGCAACGATCACACTTTCTGCTATTAAATACCAGTTTTTTCCGTTACTTTCCCAAACCTACTTTCTTGCAATTAACCGTTCATATGTTACTCGTTAATTGCATTTAAAACTTCTTGAAAAAAGTAAACTCCAATGTTTATGGTTGCGGAAGATGTTTTTAAATAAATATACAACAATATATTATTTATTTTATGCGAAACCTGAATATTGTTTGGTCAGATTCAGTAATTTAATGAATTCCAATAGTTTTTACACCATAGTCTGTCTATTAAGTCAACCGACTTGGGAATTTTGTATAATATTTAATCATTTAAAAAATACTTATATTCAATACTTTTTATAAGGTTCTTCTGTTAGTAAACAATGATCTCTATCTCTTAATCAACCTGGAATATTGAACCTGTGTTGACGACATCAGATTTCATTAAATCCTAATAATTACCCAAGTCGTTTAATTTATTAGACAGACTATATCTTTTCTTGAAAATATTTGAAAAATTCACAAGTTGGATACCTACCAACACTAAGTACAACACAGGTCATGGCAGGACATAGCGGGCATAAGAAGCCAGCAAACAGCTGGGTACAAGTGCAAAACAACCCCTCAGTCACCGGGATGGCCCGGTGACAATGTATTTTTGCTGACATAACAAGCTTTGTGATTTTTCGTGACATATTTATGAAATCTTCCTATCTTTTGAGAATCTTTTTACCGACGTCTTAATAGGTATTACGCAAGATATTACAGTACCAAAACAATTACAGTGTCCTACACGTTTTAAATATAGATCTACGTAGCATGAATAAATGTTTAATAATACATAATAGCTAGTTATCTCACCGTTTAAAGTCACCATTGTGCATTTAACTGTCATTTTCTATCGATTGGACATCATTATCATACTCAGTACTGTTAATAAAGGATCTGCGGGTACTTCCCAAGGTTCTGGCCTTCATTAAAATGACATAGGTATATATGCTTTGACCCGGATTTAGATAATCTATACATGGTGTAAGGGACAGCCCTCCACAAACTTTAAGGGCTTGCTCAGTAGACCAAACTGAACAACCTTCCACAAAAAGTTCTTCAGGAAACAAAAAAAAATCGGCCTCGCCATACAAATCCAATCAAGTTTATCATTTTGTATGGTGAGGCTGATTTTTTTTTTTCGTTCCTAAAAAAAATAATTATTTATTTATGTACAAGAAGAAGATACAACATTATTATAAATTATGTTATAAGGTACTGCTTATTTAATGAAGAAATTTCTTCCAGCAGACCTTGTGTGAGATTTTTGTGGAAGGTTGTTCAGTTTCGTCTACTGAGCAAGCCATTAAAGTTTGTTGAGGGCTGTCCCTTACACCTTGCATACATCTATGAGTGTCGCCGCACAGGCCATCGGCGACAACCACAAACGCCGCAACGAGATGCTAGAAGTGGTCACAAAGGAAGTTGAAGCGTGCGGCAGTCACTTCGTGCAAGTGGTTGCTACTGTTTTAACTCATTTTTAACTCATACGCGAAATATCATAACGGAGTGACGAAGAAGGTTCAAATGAGCGAGTGGCGTGTGACGACGTTCTGTTTCGGCGTCTAGTGATGCGGCCCCGGGCCACAAGAAGCGAGCAGCGGGTAGCGTGTGGAGGCCATCGGCGTCAACCGTCAACTACTTTTGTATTTTATATCATTTCTCATTTTGTGAATGCCTGTTGACCTGTTATTGGTGACTGTGTAAGATTTAGGCCAATTGTTATCCATACTCAGGGACTTAAAAACACCTTCATAAAGGTTACAGAATTATAAGTGTTACATGTTGAATTGGTAACAGAATCAAATATGTAACACTTATTAATGTGTTAACCCAAAACACTTACAAAAGTGTAACCCTAACATATCTGTAACAGATATAAAAGTGTTAACAGTGTTAATAAGTGTAACAGGTAAATGCAGCGTTGCCAAAGTTACAATTTACATAAAGCTATACTAAAACTGATTATTTCAGTTACACATATTAACACATATAAACAGGTTACAGTTTGATTCGGTTGCACTCACTAACACATTTAAAAGGTTACAGTTTGATTCGGTAACATTATTGTATCTGTTACATTTAAAAGTATTTTTCTGTTAAAACTGTTTTAAAAAACAGTGTTAAAACACATTATTACGGTTACAGTTTGAGTCCCTGTCCATACTTGTAAAATGCTGTACACAGAAGCTGATGGTTGTACCTTAATAAATAAATAAATAAAAACGTGTACGGTGAATCTTTAAAAAATGTATGAAAACTACGGGAAATATATGGTAGCGGTATTTTGTGGTTGCAACCAGTGGCCCGTCTATGGCAGCTCTAAGTCTTCGTTATTGCCATCGATCTCCAGCTGTTCAAATCGGCTAACCTAGTCAAACGTTAATAGTTCCATAACATAGACTGAAAATCTAAAAAAAAAAAAACTAACTAATCTATCTTATCTGTGCGATAAGACCGCTCATTGTACACTTAGTTTAAATAATCTTTGTCCTGTATTTTTGTTTATGTGGGTGGTGTACAATAAAGAATAATATAAATAAATAATAAAAATAGAAATAAACAGCGGTCTCGACAGACGCCAAAACATAAGTATAAATTTTTTATGTATATATTTTATCAAAATTTCAACTGTCTACTTATTACGGTCCATGAGATAAAATCTGTCTACAGTTTATGACGGATAATTTTCCCTGTTTAACTAATATTACACTTTTCAAGGCACCTTCGGTGTCATCTAACCGTTCTACTATTTTTTTTTTCAAAGCTAACATGTCATGTGTTTAATTTAAAAGCCATAATATAGACGTAATAATCATTATTTAATGCACAATGCGTATATAGAGACAATGATCATTGTATTGTCGTAATCGTATTATAAATATTGTCGTGTACGGAACTTCTAGGCTTTGATTTAGGTTGATTAATCAGTCATCGTCGTATTGGCGCTCAAATCAAAATTATTTATTTCAAATAGACCATTTGCAAGCACTTTTGAATAGTCAAATGTCGGTCAGTCCAAGAAAAGTGAAGCTAAATTGCACGTTCCAAAGCGTAGGTCTCTATGGAGAAGAACGCGCAAGAAACTCCATGGACATTCTTTTTAAAACATATTATGAGTTACATAGATCTTGGTTACATATTTCTAGTCGCTTCTGTTCCTTTTTACTATACTATTATTAAACCAAAAAATAAAACTTTGTATGTTTGTTAGTTTGTTACTTCTTAACGGATCAGCTGCATGGATTAACCAGAATCCTCCTAGAATAGCACATTGGTTGGAATTACAATTGGGTTAAAAAAAAAACGTGTAAAAGTGTTTTTTGAAACCTATTTTCAAAATTTATCTATTTTTTTAGGGTTCCGTAGCCCAATGGCAAAAAAACGGAACCCTTATAGATTCGTCATGTCTGTCTGTCTGTCTGTCCGTCCGTATGTCACAGCCACTTTTTTCCGAAACTGTATCGAGCTATACTGTTGAAACTTAGTAAGTAGATGTATTCTGTGAACCGCTTTAGGATTTTCACAAAAAAATAGAAAAAAGGCAATAAATTTTGGGGGTCCCCATACTTAGAACTGAAAACCAAAAAATTTTTTTTCATCAAACCCGTGTGGGGTATCTATGGATAGGTCTTCAAAAAGGATATTGAGGTTTTTAATATCTTTTTTTTCTAAGTTGAATAGTTTACGCGAGAGACACTTCCAAAGTGGTAAAATGGGTGTTCCCCCCCCCCTCTAACTTCTAAAATAAGAGAATGGTAAAACTAAAAAAAATATATGATGTACATTACTATGTAAACTACCAACGAAAATTGGTTTGAACGAGATCTAGTAAGTAGTTTTTTTTTAATACGTTATAAATCTAAAAAAAATACACTATTATTCAAACATCGATCAAAGTTACAACGAACTACAAGAACTTTTATACTATGTTACTTGCTGCTACGGAACCCTCCATGGGCGAGTCCGACTCGCACTTGGCCGGTTTTTTTATCTTTCATTCATTAATTCATCATTCGTTTTATCCCGGGATTATGTCCCCTTGAGATAATTTCCTGTCGTGTTTCATGGTCTCATCATCATCATCATTTCAGCCGATACACGTCCACTGTTGGACATTGGCCTCCCCCAAGCGCCGCTACATCGAACGTTCCTGCGCGTCCCGCATCCATCGGTTTCCCGCTACCTTCACCAGGTTTTCGGTCCACCTTGTAGGAGGCCTTCCAACCATCCTTCCTTCCTTAAAGGAAAAATCCTTTCATGGTCTAAAATATTCCTATTATTCTCATTAAACCCAAACATTGTCATTGAACTATCTAAAACCTGATCTAAGCTACATGAAAATATGATAATTGTTTACTGTGCGCTCGTTTACCAATAACTATTTAAAGACTTAATGAAGGTCAACCTTCAATTCGCTTAATAATTTCCTCATAACATGACAAAATTGATATTTTGTGCGTTTGTTTACTTTCTGTCCTTATTCATACTAGTATTATAAATATGAAAATGACTCTGTCTGTCTGTCTGTTATGCTTTCACGGATAAATTGCTGAAGTGATCGTGATAAAAGTTTTAAATCCTAAGGAGACAGGCTACTTATATTTTTGCATCGACTTTGGGTTCGCACCCATAATAACTGACATTCACGCGGACGAAGCCACAGGCAGAAGCCAGTCAAAGTTTTATGAAATGACCGAATACTAAAAAGGCCTGGGGCCAGGCTAATCCGAAAGGGCGCTCGAGCCCCGGTATGTAGGCTTGAAGGAACGGGATGGGTTTTTTAGTCAGTAAGAGTCTGATACTATCTCCCACTCGGCCCAAGAGCGGGGGTTGTCATAGGATGATTTTTCCCATTGAAAAAAATAAAAAGGAGTTTTTGTAAATTCAACCTCCCTCGCTCACGGCAAGTTTTTGTAGCGATGCTGTAGCGCGTACGCATCGATACAGTTGCGATGCATTTTTCTATAGCGCTTGCAAATGCGACTAACGCGCGTTAGTAGCGATGTTGCGTGCTTACAAAACGCGCGACAGCATCGCCACAGAATGTCGCCGTGGGCGAGGGCCCTAAGTGGGATAAAAGGGGGAGGTTCATTTGTAAGCAAAAACTCATTCCGTGTGCCAATATACATATTTGAAAGTTAGCACAAATAGTATCCTAAGTAAATAATAAAGGTTGCCATAATATGTTTAACAAAACTTCCCTCATAAGTACAATTTAGGAGGGTTTAAGGTAAATTGAGATCCTTATGTTTTGGGTTAATAAACTTGAAAATAAACATATTCTAACTTATTTTTCTTCTTCTTTTCGTTTCGATAGACTCAATATATTTTTTTTACCAGTATTTGGCAACCTGTAAAATTGAACACTTTACAGGTTGCCTGCTCTGTAAAGTGTATAACTTCGCTCGAAGTGTATAACTCGCTTTGCTCTATTACTGGCACCGTATAAATCCTGAAAAAGTACAGGTGGTTGTGCATAATAAACAGGATATACACCACTAATTTTTAATTAGTACTAATACTTAGATAGGCTTATTAGAAAAGGTCTTGTTAGCATTTAAGTATAATCTCAGTAAATAATATTTATGAACAGCAAAGTTATTGGCGTTTGTTTATATCCCAAAATGTCACTCAATTTATGGATACACGCTATTGATTATAAATAAATAAATCGTGATCAAAATGAAAAAAAACATTTCGCGTAGTATTTTCTAGTAGCAATTGATATGAATGATTGATTCAATTATGACTTTAGCAATTGACAAATTTTCGTGAGATTTAGGTTTTTTTTTTAATTTTGCCTACACAAATATGCTCAGCAACGGGTACAGATAGAACCCCATTTGTTTGCATTAATAAAAAAAATAGTAGTGTATAACAAATTTTAACAAAAATAAATAAAACAGACTGTATTTATTATTTTTTTCAAAACTGTATTAATCAAAATATTCGCGAATGAAGTCGCGGGCTTAATGCTGGCGAGCGAGATATAAAAGAACACAAGGTTTTTAATTTTGTGTTCCGCGAAAAGTTTAAGGTCTTGTAATAATATTGTAGCGTAAAACATGATTCATTTAGACACAATGTTACTAGAAACTACTGATCTTTTGTGGTGGAATGTCAGAATTGAAGTCATGATCGGTAGCCAAGGATATTTAGTCATTAGTCGCCACTTCGTCAGCGTCATTAAAGTTCTGGTAGTTCAGGTGACTTATAAGAAACAATATGTAGAGCCTTGCCTGTTAGTCAAGTGGCTGGTGACCCTGACTGCTGTGCTGGAGGTCGTGGGATCAATTTTCACCCAGGACAAATGTTTGTGTGAAGAGCACGATCATTTGTTCTGTGTCTGGGTGTAATTATCTATATGTATGTATTTAGAAAATAATATATGTGTTTATCAGTTGTCTAGTACTCATAACACAAGCTTTGCTTAGCTTGGGACTAGACGGCGTTGTGTGATAGTTGTGGAATATTATTATTATTATTTATTATTATTACTAAGACTTTGTCCGTCTGTCACCAGGCTGTCTTTCATAAACCGTGACAGTTAGATAGGTAAAATTTTAACAGATGATGTACATATTTTTGTTGCCACTTTAACTACAACTAAAAAAAAACAGAATATAGTAGATATTTAAGGAGGCTACCATACAAAAACCTTTTTTTTTTACTACCTACAGACGGTATGCAACCCTTCATACTAGAGTCTGACTCGCATTTGTTTTACTGACCTAAAATGCTGTATATATTCACGTACATAGCCCACATACATTATGGACGAATGAGCAAGTGCATTAGCAGTGCTTTTACCGTTTATTTGCCAAAACACTATCAGTAATTGATTATGAGTATTTCTAGTGGTGTATTATTTATTTAAATCTCATGTTCAGTAGTGGTAAACAGGCAGACTTAATGTAAAAAAAAGTATTATCTACTATGAGTTTATTTATAAAATAACTAGCATCTGCCAGCGGTTTGGTTCACATGTAAGTCGAAAACTATCCTAAGGGAACGTGACATACTCTTGGAATAAAAAATATCCTAAGTTTCGTTAGGATTGTTTAAGCCATTTGAACGTGAAAGAGTGACAAACAAACACACAAACATAAATCTTTCTGTGAAAGAACACAGTAGACTTTTAGTACAAAATAAAGTAAAGAAGACAAACTCATGTATGTACTTCACTTTTTATGCTTACGCTCGGTGGATGCACATTAATGAGCGTTTGAGCCGGAACAGTTCGACAAGCGGGCCGAGGCGCTCCGAGATATCGTGTCCGAGTGCGGTGCTTTAGCGCGCTTTATATGTAGATTGACTTCTGTACCTATATATTTTGTGCCGTTAGTCAGTACAAGATTGGTACTTCCTCTCGCTCCTTCTAAAGCAGGAGAAGTCATTCGTTGGTTTCCTATGTAAAAAGGGGTTAAAGGCCAATCAAAAGATTAATTGCTATTTCACCAAAATCTGTCTAAATTAATCAAACTGTATTAACCTTTTAAAAGTCAGATGAGTTTTGTTAAAAAGTTAATCAAACCATTTTAAGCTCTCTGCTTCTATGTTAGGAGTTTAGTTTCAAAATTAAACTTTACGAATTTGGAACTATTCAATATTCATATTGCGTTGCTTTGCAGCAACAGCATGTAGGAGTTAGTTTGGTATTGCATAGTCAAAACCGTGGGGAAAAATTAGTCTATAATAATATAAGCATAATCAGCCTTCCACTGCAGGGATTCAGGACTCTTCTCTGGGAGAGGGAATGGGCCATAATCCACCACGCGGGACCAATGTGGGTTGGTGAATGTCACATGTCTTCGATTTTTTAATTCTAGGATGTTTTCCTTCGCTGTCTTGAGAGCAGAGGTGTTGAAATAAATATTACACAAAGTAATACGCCTGACTGGGTTTGAACCCGAGACCTAAAGCTCGTAAGTCAGGTCATCAATCTAAGAAACTACTGGTTTGAATTGGATTTTTTCTTGTATTGGATAATAGTAATTTATCGAGGAAGACCATAGGCTATGTACGAGTACTATCACGCTATAATCAACGGGAGTGGTGCACTAACCAAAGACAAGCAGGGTTTGAACCCGCGACCTACAACTCGTAAGTTGGAGCCATTATCACACGGCCACCACTGCTCTCTTTGAGTAATATAAGTTTTATATAAATAGGCCAACTGTAGCGACTTCCATCTAGAGCAGCAGGCTTTGACAAATAACTTTTCTGTCACACACATTTTGTACAAAGCGTTAGGCGCGAACGTTAACAGAAAGTAATTTATCTAAGCCTGCTAGACAGACAGCTTCCAGACATAAGAACCTAGATTCTGTAACAACAGTATCGATCTCTGTCTAAAGTTAGCTTACTTACCTAGTATTAACCTGTCGAGCTTCAATCAAGTTTGCGGCAGACGTAATCTGAGACGCCCTACCAAGAGATGTTAAGGCTTATAGTCCCTTGAAAATCTGGCCAAAATTAAATGGACGCAACAATCGTACCCGCCTAGGCGGCAGCACCTAGGTGCATTTAATTGCGGCCAGCTGCGCCCGGATAGAGTCCCACTGACCTTTAAATTTATTTTCTTTGCGAAATATTGATTGATTTACATAAGTTATGTTAAAATATTTCTAATAGTCCAAGCCGTTTCGCAGGAGTAAGGAAAAGTAGTGAAATTGCGAAATATTTTTTTTAGTCAAAAGTATTAATCGCACGTAAAAATCAATAGTTGATAATGTTAGTCATAAATCTGTAATAAACATATTTTTTTCAAACCGTGACCTGACCGTTACCGAGGAGTAAGTTTCAGAAAGTCACTGTTATAAGGCACTTCTCGGGCGCTTGGGCCTTAAGAGCATCTAACCCGACATACATTTTCACTGTTCTTGATACAACCGCTCTTACGCCTCGATCATGACGTTATTACATTTTTTTAATTAGATATTTTTGAAACAGTTATCTTGTGGATATTATCTAGGCTTCCATTGAAATCAATTTATGATTTTTTATAAAACTAATCCTCTTTAAATCTTCTATTTCGCTCGAATGAGCACAAAAGTAAAAAAAAAAAAACGAGAAACTTTGTAAATGAAGTCAAGATATTGAATGACGAAATTTTTTCCTTTTTACAGTTTTTAGAAAATTTCGTTTTCGTTCAGTTATCCTTTAAGTTCCTGCGCGCTACACAATAGTGAACATGGTAAATCTATTTTAATTTTTGGTTCTCTAGGATGTTTCGCTTCTCTCACGATATTTTCTTTCACCATTTTGATAGCAGTGCTGATAAAATAAATTGTACAAAGTAAACTGCATGCTCCGGTCTTAAGCCCGTAACGTATGACTGGAAGGGTGTTTTTAATATCGTGTGATTTTGATCACGCATGCGGGATTGCCCCGCACGTGTAACCCCCGCAAATATCTATTTAATTCAAATATTTATTGTAATGCGTGAAATACACACGTGGGACGCGTTTTTTGCATTTTGAAATTTTCTGGAGGACAGTCCCACATTCGTGATAAAATCCGCATGATAATAAAAACACTCTTAGTTGGGGCCGTTGCCTCTGTTTAGAATACAATCTGTTACAACCTGTTCTACCATAATAGACCTCAATAAATTGCATATCAATATAACTATTTCAACAGACACTCCAACTCTGCAATAGTTTACAATCACGCTCACATAACATGCCATAAACAGCGCATAAGCTACTTTGTCTATTTAGGGTCAGCCCACACCTAGACCTACGCGATGTGACGCAGCAACGCTTTAAGAGGCCAATCGGTTCGTACTGCGTAGCCTGGCAACTCAAGACGCCCGGAGCATCAGCGCATCTACGTACCACGATACACATTTCTGTGGGAAAATCAAAACAAAGGACAGCACAGTTTCAGGAAGTCTTTTTTTTGTAATAAAAATAATAATAATTTATTTCTTCACTGAAACATACACCTTTTCGTGTAACAAATAAAGTTCTAATCCGTATCACGATCTTAAAATTTTTAACATGGCTACTGTCATGTTATAGCGTTGCTTTTTGGTCTGAGCTGACCCTTAGGGGTGGCCGTACATCGACCACACGCAACAGCTACAAACGCCGAAGAGAAACTAGAAGCAGCCACAAAGGTTGATGAAGCGCCTGACAGCTACATGTGACTGGTGGTCGAGTCGGTTGCTGCTACTTTTTTATAACCCATGCGCGCAGTATCATAATGGTCTCTGACGAAAAAGAAGAAGGCTTATAGTCCCTTGAACTATCTGGCCAAAATTATGCGGACGCACCTCTCGCACCCGCCTAGGTCGCCAGTACGCAAATCTGTGCATTTATTTGCGGCCAACAGCGACCGGAAAGCGCGCGGCTGACCTTTAAATCCATTTTCTTGGCGAAATATTGATTGATTTACCTACATATGCAATGTTCACTTTGAAGAATATTTAACCACCAATTTTTATGTGTAAAAATGTTTCTAAAGATTGAAGCTGTTTCGAAGGAGTACGGAAAAGTTGCGGAATTGCTAAATATTTTTTTTAGATAAAAGTATTAATAGAACGAAAAACTCAAATGTTGATAATGTCGTTCATGAATCCAAACTAATATTATAAATGCGAAAGTAACTCTGTCTGTCTGTCTGTCTGTCTTTACTTCACGCCTAAACTACTGAACCGATTTGTGTGAAATTTGGTACAGACATAGTTTGGAACTTGAGAAAGGACATAGGATAGTTTTTATTGCAAAAAATAAAATAAAAAATAAAGTTTATTCCGGACACACAGCGCCATCTATTGGTCAAGAGTCGGCATCAATTCAGTACTGAAATTTCCGGAAGTCACTATTCCATGCGAACGAAGTCGCGGGCAAAAGCTAGTCTGTAATAAATATATTTTTTTTTCAAACCTATTAACCTGGCCGTTACCGAGGAGTAGGTTCCAGAAAGTCACTGTTTTATGGCACTTTTCGGGCGCTTGGGCCTTAATTGTCCGAGTGACGTGTGGCGGCTTTTTGTCTCGGGGTTAAGAAGCAGCGAGCAAGAAGCGAGCAGCGATTTGTAGCGTGTGTCGGCCATCGGTGTTGACAGTATACGGCGAGTCCATATAAAATGTTTGAATACTTTAACTACACTAATATTACAAAGAGGTAAGGTTTGTTTTGAGGTAATCTCTGAAAGTACTGGTAATAGAAAGATGCTTTATTCTTGAGTGACATCTACACTAATATAATAAAGAGGTAAAGTTTGTTTTTTTTTGGTTGTAGAAGGTAATCTCTGGAAGTTCTGGTCTGATTGCTAAAATTTTTTCACCGATGAAAAGCTGGTTTATACCTGAGTGAAAAAGGCTATATATTTTATGTACGCAGGCGAAGCTGCGGGCAAAAGCTAGTGTACTATATTTTATACATATCCGAGGGCGAAGCTGCAGGCTAGAAAAAAATAAGCCAGTGGCGGCGTTTTGCGTTTGTAATTCATGTGTAACGACCCTTAATAGTCTAACTATATATCTATTTATGTAAACAGTTTCTGAATTCCTCCACATACGTCATGTACCATGAGACAAAGTTATTTCATAGTCATGTCAGACTTTGTTATACAAGTCTTATCTTGATTGATATCTTTAGATACGGAATACAGTCATTTTTAGTACGTAACGTGGTCTAAAAGTTACTATCTCTCTAGCCTTCGATCTATTAGTAGATGATATGGCATAGTATCACGACCGTATTCCCATAAAGTTAATACATAGTTGTTTTATATGCTAAAGTGTATTCGTATTTATTACTTTATCTTTTATTGCGTTCCACAATGTGTATTTTTAAAGATGGTACTTTATATGTCGTTCGTTGTGGCGACGCTTGCGGGAGGCCTATGTCCAGCAGTGGACGTCTGTCGGCTGAAATGATGATGATGACTTTATAACTAAATAAACGATCATGTTGTTATGTATTATATTGTGTTGTGTGATGTGTTGTTTAATAAATAAAATAAATCTACATTTACACTAATAGTATAAAGAAAATTTTTTTCTTGTTTTGTTTTTTTTTTGTTCTATTTTTGTTTGTAGCCGGTAATCTCTGGAAGCACTGGTCTGATTGTTATTTTTTTTTTTACAAACAGGAAGCTGCTTTATTCTTGAGTGACATAGGCTATATTGTATGTACGAGGACGGAGCCGTGGGCAAAAGCTAATAATAAATATATATAAGTTGGTCCCAGTCAGGCACAAAAAAATGTGTAATACGTTCCCGTGTGGCTCGAAAGACCTCGCGGCGTCCTCACCTTCCGCATGACGGACGTACTCACCGGACATGGCAAGTTCGGGAGGTTCCTGTACCGAATTCGTGCGGAAGTGACGCCCGGGTGTCGCCAGTGTGTGTCTACTACTTGTCGGTTTTTTCCGCGAACACAAGGGAACTTCTACACGAGAACTGTGTTACAGTATCTGCAACGGTTACAGTTACGGTTCGTAGTTGAGTAACTGGCTTTAGTTTAGTGACTTATAAAATTGTTCCAATAAAAAATATTAATTCGGTCCTAAGAGCGCCGAGTCTTTTGAAGTGTTTTCAAGAGTTGAGGAAAAAGACGAAGATATTCTTATAATGGGACAAAGAAAAATATTTCTTATTTATTTAATGTTAAAGTGTATAGTAGTTTATAACGACTCTTCAATCGCTCCCTTTGTATTTTGTAGGTACTTCAATTTTAATTTGAGAAATTAAAATACCAAATATGAATTGATTTAAATTTATTTTTCTGCGATAATGTTTCTAGCAGCTTCACATCGCATGAAAGTAGGTTTCTCCAAAGAAACTTTGGTCCTAGTTGATTAAAAAAAAATAAATAAATAAACCAAGTCACTAAAGTAGCAAAAAAAAACATATTTCCGTGAATACCATTTCCTTGATATGAAACACTTTGCATTGTCGCTACAAACCTGTCTGATTACCTAGGACAGACAGTCCATTTAGGTAGATCTAATTTCAAGAAAGAGGTCAACCGTCTAATTCAACTTGGCAGCGCAGCGACGTCGCGTAGTGTGGATCTAATGTAGCTCTATAAGTCTAGTTTCCATAAAAAATGTATGGACACCTATGCGCCCAGATGTGCACGTGTGGCACCCGTGTGCGCGGCAGTACGCAAATCTGTGCATTTATTTGCGGCCAACAGCGCCCGGAAAGCGCGCGGCTGACTTTTAAATCCATTTTCTTTGCGAAATATTGATTGATTTACAAATGCAATGTTCACTTTACTTTTCACTTTCACAATTTTTATGTGTAAAATTGTTTCTAAAGATCCAAGCCGTTTCGAAGGAGTAGGGAAAAGTTGCGAAATTGCTAAATATTTTTTTTAGACAAAAGTATTAATAGCACGAAAAAATCAAATGTTGATGATGTTGTTCATGAATCTATAATAATCATATATTTGTTTCAAACCTATTAACCTGGCTGTAACCAAGGAGGCTTCAGAAAGTCGCTGTTTTATGGCACTTTTCGGGCGCACGGGCCTTAAGTAGAACTACATTACGCACACATGTAACACGCCTGATTTGTACGTAGAACGACGTCGTGTGGCGCCGGGTGGCGTGGATCAAGTGTAGCTCTACAAGTCTAGTTTCCTTATAAAGTATATGGAGACCGACGTCCAGATCGGCGTGTATGGCACACGTGTGCGTAGCGTAGTTCTATATTTAAAGCCTTTAGCTACATAAGGCATAATATTAATCAAGAGAACATACTGCGATCTATTACTATTCCGTCTGCTAACTTAGCTGAGGAAATTCAATTTGAATTGTCTAGACAGGTAGATACTTGGTGATATTATACAGTTTAAATTAACTTCAGGCTACATTTACTAAATATAACCTAGCTTTTGCCCGTGGTTTTTCCCGTGTATATAAAATATATCAAATTAAATTAATCAATAGCATTTATGTCAAATATACCATTGTAGCTTAGGAACAATTTAGCTTCACTTTTTTTTTGGACTGACCGACTTTTGACTACTCAAAAGCAAATGGTCAATTTGAAATAAATGCTGTGATTTTGATTTTGTGACCCCTAGGTTTTGTTGCGAGCTACCAGAAAATACAGACTCCGCCAGGGAGTGCCACTCCTTCTATTCAATTCCATTACACAGGAAATTCTATAGTGCACAAGTGCGTGCGCAAAGACAGGTGTACTCTCTTTCCTTTACTCTCATAGTCTGATGGAATAGCAATACGACACGACCGGAGAAAGATCAGGCGCAGGCTTCACGTGTTTTGCGAGACACGGAAGGGGGAGTTTGAATACTATGTAAGCTAGAGCAAGTTAAATGCTTTTTACGCACGAACGTGTCTGTATAATTAAATCAAGTAATGACGCCTTTATTATTTTATGGCATCATTTACTAGAAATCTTGAGATTTTATAATCCATCTTAATGGTTAATAATATTGCAAAATGGCTTCATTAAAATGTTAGCATAAAGCCACGTATCGACTTCGCGCTCCAAGAGGACGAACACTGGCGTTCCGGCCGCGCGAAGTCGCTACCATTTTGGAACGCGCGCCATTGTGTTTGTTGGAACGCTTGAGAACTTAGAGCGGCCTGTTCCATCTAGAGTCGGTTTTTTAACGCGCATCATAGGAAGTTGCCACTGTTGTTGAACACTGGAACAGTTGCCGCGCGCGCCATGCGTGGTTAGTTAAATATTTGGGGCGCGTTCCGCAGAACGCACTCTCGTCGCGGGTGTTCATGCCACGTGCGTCAGGAGCGCATAATGGATACGCAGCTTAAAGGTAGAACTACACAGTGCACACGTGTGCCACTTACTCGACCACAGACTCGGTCTCCTTACATATGGAAACTAGACTTGTAGAGCTACAGTAGATCCACGCCACGCGACGTCGTTCTACGTAAAAATCAGGAGTGTTACACGTGTGCTCCAGTCTAATGTAGTTCTAGCTTTAAACTTAAATAAAACACCTACATTGATGCGTCCTATACTTAGTAAAATATAAAAGAAAGTTAATATTCTAAGATTTTAAATGTTTAAGGAAACAGTGTTACTAAGTGGTTCCTGTAGTAAATTCTTAATGATTTTCCTGTTTTGCAAACATCTTTAGGTTTTTCCCGGTCACCTCTACGGTAGGTATGTCACTACGCAGGTTACTTAATATTTTTTTTTAAACAAAATTAGAAAAGTTGATAGCAGAGATAAATGCCGCAACTTTAAAGTCGTACCTACGTCGTAGGCTTTTTTTAGGTGGGATATCATCCAATGACTTCTCATATTACTTCCCTCGTGGTGCCCCCACGAGGGAAGTAATATGAATAATACCTCAGCCCAACTTGCTAAATGTCTAGACTGCTAAGGCTTCATGGCCCCAGTTACGTAGGTTTCGGCCCTCCTGGGCCCCTACGGTTTTGCTGACATCTCTCTGAGGCGTGCGAGGTCGTCAATGCCTCAAACCCGGTCCCCGAACGGTTACCGGACGGTCCGACGGCGAGGACCCATTCTCCGTCGCGAGCGGTAAGTTATATTCTAAACGTAACGGAGTTTCTTCTTCTTCTTCTTCTTCTTCCTGCCCTTATCCCATATTACTTGGGGTCGACGCAACACGTTTTCTTCTTCCATTCTGTCCTGTCACCCGTCAAACTATCACTAAACGTAACGGAGGTTGCTAAGTTTTAATTCCAAACACAGTGAGGGATGCATATAATTAACTCCCGAATACCGCGAGGGAAGTAATATGAATAATACCGCAGCCCTACTTGTTAGTTATGTAGTTTGCTAAGGAGTGGATAATTCCCTGCCGCAGTCTGTGTTCCGTGGTCGCTACAACCTACGAGTCTTCAAGTCAAGAAAAAATAGGTTATTACTAGGCAAGCGTGCTTCGCCGTCGACCACATCATTGCTTACCGTCAGGCGAGATAGTAATTAAGCGCCAGCCTACAAATTCATCATTTCAGCCGATAGACGTCCATTGTTGGACATAGGCCTCCCCCAATTGTCGCCACAATGAACGATCCTGCGCATCCCGCATCCATCGGATTCCTGCAACCTTCACCAAGTCAACCTGCCAATTATATATAAAAAAAAACCAATTCTGTTCCTTAAAAAACAATGTCAAACATTATGTAGGTATCTTACACGTGTTGACTTATGTATTTACTAAATCGAATGTTTGATAAATATTTAGATAATTTATTAAATTTTCTCAACACTTCGGCACAGACAGATTTTTAATTACTTAACTCATTAATAAATTTCGTTCTCTTGAGGTTAAACACGAGTAGGTACGTCACGTGATGTTATTAGCATTACATAATGGAATATTTAATAATATTTACTTAATTATATAATTCTCTCTGGACAGAAGATCGTTAACTCCAGCGGTTTTGAGGTGTTTATAGTTCTTATCCAATTGTTTTTTTATTTATTTGCTGACATGTAAAACACTGGATATTAAGCATGCATTAAAATTTCATGACACAGTATTTAAAATTGACTACTTTTTACTGGCATTATCGTCTCTGCGGCCTTTTTTTAAACACCGGGCATTGCCTTTGCACGGCATTATAATAATAATAATATTCCACAACTATCACACAACGCCGCAACGCAACGCAACGCATTATTGTCTTTTAAATCTTTTACTTTAGGCATTGATCAAAGTTTTGTGAAAGTGTGATGTAGGTAATTCGGCCCCGGTACAAAAGGAAATGAAGGAACAGGAGTGGGGTTTTAGTCAGTAAAAGTCTGATTCTATCTCCCGCTCCGCCCAAAATCCCCCTCGGATATCATTGGATTATTTTCACACTTAGAAAAACACTTAAAAAAGGTACCTACTTACTTACAACCAGGAAGGTAGGTAATACTTATGTCATAGGCAGGGGTTGATAAGCAAATACGCCAATGTTCATACGCGTCCCATATGGATAATGGAATATTTGCTTTTCAGCTAAAAGATATCCACTCTTAGATATAAGTCTCCCTAAGGTCCCTCGCCCAATGCGACTTTTTGTAGCGATGGTGTATCGCGTTCACATCGATACAGTCTCGATGCTGTAGCGCTAGTAGCGCGTTGCCATTTTTTCTATAGCGCTTGCAAATACGACAAACGCGCGTTAGTAACGCTACTGTTGCGCGCTTACAACAACACAAGGTCAAACATTTTGTAAACGCGCGACAGCATCGCTACGAAAAATCGCATACGCGTACGCGTCTCGCATTCATCAGATTCCTATCACAGTCTGTCTTTTTTTGGTGATTCTACGGGCTATGTTGGTAATCTTGGTTCTCCTGAGGATATCTTCATTCTTGATGCGTTCACTCTGAGCATAGCTCTTTCACAATGTCAATTCCTTAATATGACTTTAAGTGACCAAATAACAATAGTTCATGTTAATGTATTTTTTTAGGTGATTTTTTTTTCATAGTATTTATTTACACTTTAAGTACATACTTAGAAGTCTGAAGTTAACGAAACATTTATGGGTACTAAGTATAATCAAAGTAATATCGAAGTTTTACTTGAAATAGGGGCACACTAAAGTGATTGATTGCTATATTAAAATCAATGAACGTTTTCAGTACAAAATAATTACTGAAAAGTTTTGTAAAGACGTTGAAAAATTGTTTTTTGATTACCCTAGTTTTTTATAGTAATGTCGCGTTACATCAATGACCTGCTCTTGTTAAAATTAAAATGGCATAAATTAGCTTTTTAATGTTTGCAGTCGTGGAGCTCAGGCCTCCTCTCTCTAGGAGTGGGAAATAATCTACCACGCGGGACCAGTGAGGGTTGGTGGATGTCACATGTCTTCGAATTTTTGGTTCTAGAACATGGCCGGTTCCTTACGATAATTTCTCCCACCGTTTTGAGAGCAGTGGTAAAGAAATAAATAACACAAAGTAATGCGTCTGGCTGGGTTTGAGCCCGCAACCAAAGTCTCGGTTGTTACCACTCGGCCATCGATATGTAAAAATATTTAAAAATAAAGAACCTTTTTTTAATAAAAACGTATTTATTTACGCATGTATGAAATTAATTTCTTTACGAAAACGTCAGCTGAGCGAGTCCAATGACCTGTAGGTAGTAGTCGACGTTGCGTTCTAACTACCTACAGGTCATTCAAATCAATAGTGTTTCATGTACCAGATCAACGCACCACGGGATTAAAACGATCAAAATTTAGCGGTGTATACTATCTCAATTCTGACAACTTAACAGGACGATTATAAACCATATCCTGAAATAGCACAGGATACTTTTTGCCTCGGGAGTATTTTACTTTGGAATTAACGTTCTTCTTTCACGCAGATGAAGTCGCTGGCAGTAGCTATAGTGCGAGTTGATGACAAATGAGGGAAGAGAAGAAATCTCTTTTCTCATTTGTTATTCGATTATGATAAATATAATTATATGTTAGATAACGTATTTATTTAGACATTCCGAATGGGTTGCCTAATTAAATCTGGTGCCAATGATGTTAAACCATATTTCTTGTTAAATTTTTGACATCAATTACCTCTTATTTGTTAAGTAACAGCAGTACTTGTGTCTCTCTCTTTGAATATAATCACAATCACATAATGATTTTTAGATGATATGCCATAAATTGTAAATTTTAATTCGTACTAACCTATATTAAACTAATATTTTAACTTTAAAAAAATATATGTACCAAATATTTGCATGCCCTTCGTGGCAGAATGTGATGAGACCATAATTATGTGCCATAATCTGACAAAATAAATGAATTTAATTTAAAATAAGTTACTTTTAAGCAAGCGTGCTCCATCGTCGACCACATCATCGCTTACCATCAAGTGAGATAGCGGTCAAGCGCAAGCCTATCAATATTATAAAGAGTATTTTTGGAAAGTCTAATTTCAGTAGTAAACATTTTCAGACTGTAAACTAATGATAGCGAATTTTAGTTAGCAACAGAATATCGAGTGAGCTGAATAATTTAATTACTTACTAATCTCGGACTTCGAGACGGAAAGCAATAAAAATAATGGGGGTTGTTTCCATTAATCGTAAGTTATTATAAGTCACTTAATTAGTGTCGAGGTAATATTGAACTATATTTTATAGTTTGCCTAGAGGTCAATACACCATGACAGAATATTAGAAGGGCCTTTTTTAAAAGTCGATATTTTTTTTTTTCTGAGCTAGAAGGAATGTCTGAATTTAACTAACTAAACCCCACCCATTTCTTAATTAGCAACACTAAAATAGATTTTAAGACCTTTGTTACTTAATTTAATAGACATTATTTTAGTCTGAATTTTTATTTTATTTATTTAAAACAATATAAATTTTTTTACTCTATTTTTGCATTATTTATTTACATCGTATTCACCTAATAGAAGCGACAAGAAATATGTAACTAAGATTTTTGTAACTCGTAACATGACTTTGACAAAAGACTGTATTAAGAAGTTTCTTCTTGCACGTTCTTCTCCATAGACGTCTACGCTTTGGAACGTGCAATTTAATTTCCCTCATGGTGTCCTCACCTTCCGCATGACGCAGTTCCTCACCGGGCATGGTCAGTTCGGGAAGTTCCTGCACTGGAATCGTGCGGAAGTGACGCCCGGGTGTCACCATTGTCTGGACCACCCGGAAGAAACACTTTTTTTTTGACTGACTTACATTTTGATAATTTAAAAATACCTGTAAATGTTCTTTTTGAAATAACCGTTTCGATTTCAAGAACAAATAAATTAAAAATAGAATGACTCTTTCAAACAGGGCCATTAAAAGGGCCAATCACACAAGTCTATTAGAAGGACGTTGCCCTCCTGGAAAAGACCCAGTAAATGTAGGCACTATTAGGCCCTAGAATTTCTAGATAATAATTAGCTGGTCTTACCTGGATTATGAAACAAGTTCCAGTTAATGGAAAAGATTCAACTGTAATTCACTCTATTAAATTAAAATACTAATAAACTGACGAATCTGGTTCGACTGGACAGTCAGCGGCAAGTGTTGAAGAAAATAATTCCTAGACGCAAATATAAATAAGACAAAAACAAATATTTATGCACTCATGTACGCATGACATGCACGAGGCATTAACCCCGGAAATATGTTTTCCGAGTTCAGTCGTTTCAATAAAAATTTTAGTTTCCATATTTTAAATTGACATGAAATTCTTATTGTTATTCATATTTTTTTTTTTTTTGACATCTTTGTCGCACTGGGTTGATTTGTTTCCTATCTGTCATTTATTTATTTGAAAGTGTTATTTATTTGTTTGAATTAGAATTGGATTTACCTAATACTTAACTATGAAATTAAAATTGTGATATTAATTTTGACTACACTATCGCATTGGATTCGTCTGTAATGATAGGTGTAATAAATAAATAAAAATAAAAAATTTAGGGTTCCGAACATCAAAAGGAAAAATTGGAACTCTTATAGGATCACTTTGTTGTCTGCCTGTCTGTCAAGACTCATTATCTTATAAACACGTGGAGATATCGAGGTGAAATTAAAATCATATACTCAAATCTGTAAAAAAATCAAACTTCTAAGTTAAAGAAAAAAAACATAGGCCTGTTTATGTCGCAAAAAAACGTAAATTTCGACATTCTAGAAGAAATCAAAATTTATAGGATGCTTGGTGCTTCCCTGTTGACCTAGAATCCTGAAATTTGACATGAATAAAGGTCTCATAGCACAAGTATAGGGAAAAATCCAAAAACTATTTTGTAGTTTTTTTTTCTAGCTGTTACTGTCCCACTGCTGGGCAAAGGCCTCCCCCAAGTCCTTCCAAACTTTCTTCTCGTGCGCCGTCTCTAACCAGTCCACACGGTACGCGTCCAAATCACCCCGCCACCTCTTTCTAGGCTGGGTTGTTTTGTAGTTACGTCACAAAATTGGTGCGAGAAGATAGAACGAGTTTTTATATTTAGTTCATCCGTTTATTCAGTTACTTTCATGATAACTATCATCATATCAGCCGAAAGACGTCCACTATTGGACATAGGCCTCCCCCAAGCGTCGCCACAACGACCGGTCCTGTGCATCACGCATCCATCGGATTCCCGCGACAGGGTCGGTCATCGGTCCACCTTGTTGTAGGCCATCCAACGCTGCGTCTGCCGGTACGTGGTCGCCACTCCAGAACCTTTCGTCCCCATCGACCATCCGTTTTGCGTGCATTGTGTCCTGCCTATTGCCACTTAAGTTTGGCTTCGAGCTACATCGGTAACCTTGGTTCTCCTGCGGATATCTTCATTTCTGATGTGATCACGCAAGGAAATTCCAAGCATAGCCCTTTCCATCGCCCTTTGGGTGACTTTGAGTCTTCTTATGAGGCCCATTGTAAGTAACTACGTTTCGAAGCCATAACTATCAGTATAGTCTATTATATAAACTAATACGTTAGTTACTTCAAAAGATGAGTATCTAATGTTACAACGGTACATAATATGTCGATGAACTCTTACAAGCGGATGATCGTTCATTGACTGTTCTACATTAATGTAATATACTAGCTATTACTCGTGTCTCCGCCCCTGTGAAATTAGTACATACAGAATAATCTTTATTAAATCTTTTACACAAAAAAGTACAGTTACATATAATAGCCACAAGTAAATCTTAAATAAATAATTACGATAGTACCCAACCAATAACTATGTGTATAACTAAACTATCGATATTTCAGGACTTATGGAAAAATATTTTTAAGCCTAGAGTTAGCGACTTAATATCTCTAAGAGGTAATTTCCATACATAATTACCCGGTTTTTAATTTTACAACTCTTTTCGTGCTTTTTCCTCATTTTTATCTCTTTTAAACCGAACTTAAATTAAAGTAAATAAAAAATATTAGAATTGATCAAGCCGTTTTTAAGTTATAGCGAGATTTACAAACAGCACTAGATTTTTAAACAATATTCATTCAAGTATATGCGAAACCGCAAAACTCGTGTGTAGTATTTTTACGTACAGATTCTATGTACACAAGTTCATAACTGTTATAAACTTGTTATGTCAGCAAAAATATACAGTCATCAGAACATTCAAACGACTGAGGGGTTGTTTTGCACTTGCACCTAGCTGTTTGCTGGCTCCTAATAGAAAGAAAGAAAGAAAATACGTTTATTTGGCACACAGGTACACACAATGATATAAAAATTTATTGTAGTATGGGATCTTACACTTAAAATATATCTACATTGTATGTCCCACGGCTGCACCAAATAGGTCCAGTTCAGCATCATGCCAGGCCACTACGTAGCAGTTGCCTGACGCTGGTTTTCAACTGAACCTTGCTATGAGTCTACGGATGTTAATCAGTTGTTAGGTTTGAGATAAATAAATATATGTAGGTATAAATTAGTGTGTAGTAAATGATAAATAATAGGAAGGTGTTATGTGACAGATATATAAGAAACAGGAGAAAAAAAACACATACTAAGAATAAATAAGCTATCATCAAAACTATACGTAAATTTAATCACATCTAAGTCCTTACGGCTAACAAAAAAAAAAAAACTAATACTCGCTATGACTTGCCGTGACCTGTATTGTACTTAGTGTCAGCAGTGTCCAACTTGTGACTTTTGTAAATATTTTTGGATCCATTCAGTTACTGATTTAAAACAAACTTTATTCAGGTTTTGCATAAACTAAAAATACCAATAACGTTAACCCAAGGGAACTTACAGCTTTAAAAAGCCAAAATATTTTATTTCACATTGGCCTACATGGGCACTTATAAAACGTCAGAAGCACGGTTCCAAATTGGTCGTTTCCCATGGAGAAGAACCGGCAAGAAACTCCATGGTTACTCTCTTAAAAAATGTATTTGTTGTTACAAAATTGATAGTTTATGTAAGAACAGTGTAGACCAGTCAATATTGTACACAAAAAAGCACAATAAAAATAATCATAACAAAAAGGATTAGGCGCATAATGCCACACCCGCAAAATGACACACGGACACAAAATGCCACACCCGCAAAATGCCACTCCAGCAAAACTATCCCCATAAACTATTTTAGGATATGGTTTATCCATGTGGCAAATTTTAGGCGGTGATCACACTGCCACGCACCCGCAGTCTAGTGCGTGAACGTGTGTCTTAACGTTGCTTGTAAATATCTCCGTTTGTGTAGAGAACACGCACAGTCCAACACACCGAAAATGTATCCACGCGCGTTCATGCAGATCACGCACCTACATGTGGAGAAACATGCACTCACGCGCGTGGGTGCGGGGTGACACGCATGGTATGCCACACTGAGTCTCGTAGTATCGTGTGTGATTTTGTATGAAATAAGTGCGTGCCTGCGTAAATTTACAATATGCACCTACGCGCGGGAGTGCGTAAAAAACACGATGATGCAGATTTGTATTCCCGCAAGTACGCGCGTAGGTGCGTTTTCACGCGCTACGCTGCGTGGTGTGTGGCAGTGTGATAACTGCCTTATCCAAATCTATTTTATCGTTTGAGCGTAATTTAGAGAAGGAAGCGAATTTGTTTGTATGTATGTATATAAAAGGAAACGAAAAAAAAATTCAGCCTCACCATACAAACTATCCAATCAAGTGAATAATTTTGTATGGTGAGGCGGATTTTTTTTTGGTTTATTGAAAAAAAAAATTATTTTGGGTTGTTCGGTTTCGTCTACTGAGCAAGCCCTTAAAGTTTGTGGAGGACTGTCCCTTACACCTTGTATTATTAGCGTGATTATATTATTAAAGCCTTATCTGAAAATTAAATACAAGGCACGATTACACTGCTCACATTCTAAAAACTCCTCAACTACAGTCATAACCGTCATATCAGAGCATTCATCACCAACACTTCTTTATGATCAGCTGATACAATCAATTACGAAGTGAGTTGTATAATAAAAGCGGAACACATGCATATTGTAACAAATATAACGGACACTGGGCACGTGCCGACCCGGATATGATGATACACTGTGATGATACTGCATCAGTATTCATACTGCATTTGTCTATAACGGATAGTGTGACATCGGTTCGATTAAAAGCGAAAAAGCAAGCGCCGCCACCGAGTGGTAAAATCCATGTGGATTTATTTTTAGTGGTGATGTTTCCAGCTGTTTTGCTTTTGTAGGGTAGCGACATCTATGGCGCAACAAGGTTTTCAAATTCCTGCATCGCGGTGTTAGAGTTCTCAAAAAACGATAGACATCGATCACGATAGTTATCGATTTAAGACAGTGTTATGTTTTTAATTCCGTTTTCGAAATTAAGGATGTCAATAAATGTAAGAGGGTCAATTAAAAGCAGTGACCAATGACACTCGCGCTAGCTCAGCTAGTTTCCGTCTTTTAGATTATTCAAAAATAAGGGACACGTATTTTTATTTGTAAATAAAACCAAAAATGACAAATATACAGTACATTAAAGTAACGTGTGTGTCACGCCGTGCTACATTTTTTCGCATGGAGTGACGTCACACGTAACTTTGATGGGCTATATCTTTGACGAGTGACAGGGTAGAATGGAAGAAAAAAACGTATTGCGCCGACCCCAAATAAGATGGGACAAGGGCAGGAAGAAGAAGAAGAATTAGCTAGACTTAACCACAAAATGCAGGTACAGAAGTAAATCTACATGCAAAGCGCGCTCGAGCAACGCACACATAGGCCCGTATTAATAAACGATGCTCAACTCCGTCCTCAAGTGTGATATCATTTGATCCCCGATTATACGATGACAGAAGCTCAAGATCTTTGCTAATTAATAAACACATGAATACAGGATCTCAATTACCAAGATCAGCTCCTCAATGCGTACTCAAGCTTTGCTTACGTGAACGATTACCTACGTCATATTGGCCGAAGTTTAAAATAAAATGCCTTCTATTGGGAATATAAAATATCGAATCTTGATCAAATCTGATTTTTTTTTTTATTTACTTGGCAATCCAAAAGGATTTGAAGCATTTCTTACATAAATTTTTGATAAACGATATCGCAAAGGCCATAAAATAGCATAATAGTACTCTCTATTTAGTCGTAATACCTAATTAATTCGACTCAAAATATTTACAAACTCCATGTTTCGCGCTACGATAATCACGACCTCAAGTCCCGGTCGGTCTACACTCATGATCTGGCAGCTCAAGTACAGAGATTGTTGTAAACTTAAGTTTCGAGTTTCGTTTATTAATCAGACAACACTCGGCTGATGCCGTATACCTAAGCTGAGCTTGAGCTCGAACTTGAGCTTGAGCTTAAGCTTGTGAATCTCGTTTATTAATAAGATCAAGACCTCAAGCTTCGTATTAAGTACGTGATCTTGGGCTGAGGACCGTTTATTAATACGGGCCATAGACACCGCTCACGGACACGATATCTCGGCTCAATCGCCCGGCGTAGATATAAAAAGTGAAGCACATAGGTACACGAGATTGACTTCTGTACTTATCTATTTTGTAACTAAACTGTCAACAATAGACAATGTTTAACTGTCTATGAACAATGTCCCGCTGTCATTAGACCATTGATAAAGCTGTCACTTAGGTTTATGTAATTAAAAATTATGTAATAGCTTTTAATATTAATTAAGATGTTGTTTGACGTTACAATAATCAAGGAAATAAGTGTTTCTTAAGCGCATAATTACGTATGCCAGACATAAACGATCTGTGTTAAGTTACGAGACATCTTGACTGTGTATAGACATTTAAATTACTTAATAAAAACTGGTTTTAGTTTTACATAGATAATAGCCAGAATGCAAATCTAGTTTATCTAAAGTAATATAATAAAGCAGTATTTTTTTTTTTGTTTGCACATTACTGATCCGATTGCTAAATTTTTTTACCGATAGAAAGCTACTTTATTCATGAGCCTCCTGAATATATTTTATAAGCTAGTTATTTTTAAAAGCTTGTTAGGTTTTTATTCACCATTTCCGTTTATTTGAATTCTGTAGACATTAATCTACAGATCAAATGACAAAAATCGTAACGGTCACATTAAACTTTCGCGTAGATTCGCATTCAAAATAAAATAAAATAAAAACTTGCAGTCATAACCTACTGGCTTAGATTTTTTTATCGTAAACGTCAAAATATTTTAGCATTTTACTATTTAGTTTTATTTCAATGGCTACGTAGTAGGCAATGAAAGTCTAGGTCAGGTTGCAGGTCCACTAGGTTGCGGGATAGTTCAAAAGAATTAGTGTGGCCCTGGAAACTAAAGTGCAACTAAATAGACCGGAATGGAATAGTATAGAAAAGAATACAATAGACTAGAATGGAATGGAATGGATTAGAATAGAATATAATGGAATGGAATGAAATAGAATGGAATGGAATGACACGGAATGGAATGGAATGGAATTGAATAGAATGGAATGGAATGGAATGGAATGGAATTTTGCTATTCTATTCTATTCTATTCGGAAGGAACACAAGTGGGTTATAGTCAGTAGGAATCTGACGCTTCGCTCCACTACTCTACTTCTCTTTGCAGGAGAAGATATTATATATTCCACCTTATTATCATCATCATCATTTCAGCTGAAAGACTTCCGTTGTTGGCCATATCGATCAGTCCGGGGCATCTCGCATTCATCCGATGAATGCGAGATGCCTCACCAGGTTATCGGTCCTCACCAGGTTATCGGTCTACCTGTCGGAGGCCTTTCAACAAATTTTCGACACTTGGGAGAGGCCTATATCCAACATTGGACAGCATTTGGCTGAAATGATGATGATGATGTCAATAACATAGGCTGTCGATGACATTGATGAATTTCATGACGATTTTGTATCTACTCTTAACCGATATTATATGTTAACAGATATTATCTTAAAAAGTTTTTAAAAAAGGTGTTATCAATATTGATATTGATGCAGTCAACATGGATAAACAATTAGTTGAAATGTTATATGTTTTTGTATATTGCATCACTCGATTTGGTTTGTATATTTTTAATTTTAACCCCAGTACCAAAAGGTGCTCCAAGCGCTGATGTCAGTGGATATAGACCTGTAGCAATACTCTCTGCATTTGCAAAAGTCTTTGAGTCTGCCTTGTGTTGTAGTATCCACTCGCAAGTAGCATCCCAGCTCAATGACGCGCAACATGGCTTCCGGCCGGGCCGCAGCACTAATTCAAATTTAATGTGTCTCATGAACCAAGCCACTGCGGTGCTGGACTCGGAGCCGGGTGCCCAACTAGACGTTGCCTACTTTGATTTCAGGAAGGCATTTGACAGTGTGGATAATGATATTCTTTTAAATAAATTTGCAAGTGTTGGTTTCACCCCAGCCCTTCTACAGTTCTTCTCGAGCTACTTGAGCGGTCGCAAACAAATTGTAGAATACGCAGGCTACACTTCAGACCCGTATTGCACTCTTACTGGCGTAAGTCAAGGAACAAATTTAGGACCATTAGAATTTATTATAATGATTAATGATCTACCAGATATCATTGAGAACGCAGGGTGTTTATTGTTTGCGGACGATCTTAAGCTCTTCTTGCAGATAAAGGACGAAACGCAGTGCGAAGAGCTCCAGCGAGACATTGATCGGGTGGTTGCGTGGAGTAGGGACAACAAATTGCTCTTTAATGTGGCAAAGTGTAATATAATGTCCTTTACGCGAGCCGTGATACCCCGACGTCACGAATATACCATGGACGGACATGTGATACCGCGTGTAGGGTCAGTGCGAGATCTTGGGGTCACTTTCTCTGGGGACCTGACGTTTCGTTACCATATCGTGCAGGTATGTAAAAAAGCCTTCAAGAATCTGGGATTTGTCATGCGTGAAACACGTGAATTCACTAATATGGCAGCTGTGAAATCGTTATATAACGCACTGGTCCGGAGTAACCTGGAAACGAGTGCTATCATTTGGAATCCTTATGAAAATAAGTATACTATGATGGTGGAAAAAATGCAAAACAAATTTACTCGGTACTTATACATGAGGCAATATGGTGTATACCCTTTCTATCCACTTATGTATCCAACCCTCTTCGTTATAGGGATGGTTGGTTACTATAAGTTGGAAGTAAGACGCAACCTCGCTCTTGCCAAATATATTTTTTTGGTGTTACGGGGTATTCTAAATAATCCTCAAATATTAGAATCGTTGAGATTGCTCGTTCCAAACAGTAGGCTACGCTCAGGACCGAGGGAAAGGATGTTTAAAGTCCCGGTAGCCCGCACAAATTTGTTAAAGTTCGCACCCGTGACTCGGGCGATAGAAACACTCAATAGTGTCTCATTACGGGTAGACATTTTTTCTTGCACATTGGCGGAATTCCAGAGGGTGACACTAAGGGTGTTGTCCTCTATGTAACTTGTGCCAGTTCTCCAGGGTGCTGCTTGAGACTGAACATCGACTGTTCATTATGTTTGTATGTTGCATGCACTAATGGATATTTGAACAGTTTGTGGGTGGTATCTCTGAGTGCTAGGCTATTTTGCGACTACTTTTGTTACCTTGGGTAGGTGTACCTGTTAAAACAATTGTATGTGCTTATAAAAATAAATAAATAAATAAATAAATAAATAAATAAATTTGCCTTGTATATCTTTAATCTCGGTTGTCAACCGTGAAGATAATTTGCTGAATTTATTAAATTTTTGTTACTACAAGTTGACATTTAATTAATTGGATTTCTTTAGAAGATGGAATAAGTAAAAACTTCAAAACTTCTGTCCTTACTTTATATAAATAATAATATGTAGTATATGTATTATATTAAATATATATGTATGTGTATTTTATCTATAATTATGTATAATTTTTACTCTTGTTTTAATACCAAAATTTTCTTTTTGTGCGCCTACCATATTGTCTCTTCACCACCCTAGGTTGACTGGTAGAGAATGCTTGCAGTTCCTTCAGTTGTCCTTTACGTTCCAGGGCTACGGTAATTTTGAACAATCCTGCGGCCCTAGTTAATCTGCTTTAACGAATTAACGAATTATAATGCTGCAATAATGTCTTTTATATCTGTAATCTATACATAATTATAATAAATCTATAGAAGTTTTCATCACGTAAAATGTACGAAAACGATACCAGATGGAAGATCTTTTATACATTAAAATTGTGTGAAACTTACTTAGGGCACAAAATAGATAGGTACAGAAGTCAATCTACAAAGCGCGCTCGAGCAACGCACACATAGACACCGCACACGGACACGATATCTCGGAGCGCCTCGGCCCGCTCGTCAAACAGTTCCGGCTCAAACGCTCATGCGTCCACCGAGCGTAGGTATAAAAAGTGAAGTACATACATGAGACTGTCTTCTGTACCTATCTATTTTGTGCTTAGGGTTTGTTTCATCTCAATCGGTTGACTAATCGAAAGTCTACTACATTCATTGACAGTTAGGCGGTACGAAGTTGGCTGGGTCAGCTAGTTTTAAATAAATAAAAGAAATAAATAATGCAGTGCTGTATTATAGTTTCATCACAAATAGATAGATTTCTAACGTTCCAAAACCTTATCATTATGGATTAGCGTAACAAACACTTGATGCTATCACTTACTGTTACCAATAGATTTGACCTAATTTCCCAACTTGTGTCTAATAAAATTAAATCAAGCATTATTTAAGTGTGTATGCTTTTTACTTTTGACCGGTGAACAGATTTGAATGAAATTTGGACTTTCCCGAGAGTTTGTTACCTTGGGACCATTTTCGAATTACTCACGGGCATAGCTGATGGGGAATCCGATGGATGCGTGATGCACAGGACCGGTCGTTGTGGCAACGCTTGGGGGAGGTCTATGTCCAACAGTGGACGTCTTTCGGCTATATGATGATAGCTGATGGAAGCCGCTAGTCATTTGTAAAGGTGAGCCTGAGGTACTCATTTTCCACAAGCGGGTACTGGATTAAAATATTTTTAGCGGCTCCTCATCAACACTATGTTATCAAAATCGTTTCAGCGATACTCTTTTTCTTCCCATATCCCATATTACTTGGGGTTGGCACAACACTTTTTTTTTACATTCTGCCCTTTCACTCGTCAAACTATCACTAACTCTCGCTTTTCTTTGATTTCATTCCTCAACCCTTCACACAATTCATCTATCTTTTCTTTGGCCTCCCTCTCCGTCTCCATCCATCTACATACTCAAAACTTTTAAAGTAACACACGTTTCATACCTCCTCTTCTCATGACCATACCAAGACAAACGATTGCCTTAACTTTTCAGCCACTGGCGCTACTTTCAAACTTCCTCTAATATGCTAATTTCTCATTTTAACCATTCTTGCCACACCATGCAGTATTAATTCAGCTATTCCTAACTAATAAACAAAAATACAAAACTATTTTATTTCTTAGCTATGGATGATCTTTAAAATAAACACATGTTAAAGATAGTGTGACAGTTTCAAGTAGTCATAGTCAATATGTCAATAGGACACTATTTTTGTAATACATAAATCTAATATTACGATTTTATCAGGACATATCAAGACTTGTGTTGTCGAAGAATGACCTCCAAAATAGATTGTTATGTACTATTTCACATTTCAATGTAGGTAGTAATTTGGGATATACCCTGAAACTTGTTCAACAAACTGCAATCATGCAGTCTATTATTATTGTATCTAGTTATTAAAAACTAATCGCAATAAAAATAAATGAAAATGTTGGGTTTTTGGTAGATTACTCTCAAGCATTTTTTATAGTTTAAATCTAGTCATTAAATCAAGTAAGTAGATCCGGTATCTAATATAATTTAGCCAATGAAACAAAAAACTTATTTTATCTATACTTTTATTTGCTTTGAAGCTAGGTTTTTATTTTTCTGTTACATAACATCATCAGTTCTTTGCAAGAGTTTTTATGTATGTGTGGCTGTAAGTGGGTGGGTCACTTAAGTATGGAGAAAAAAAAATTGCAGTTTTTCGTCACAGTGACGAAATAGTGCGAAATGATGAGTATTTATAAATTTTCAATATTTATAATTATAATTAATTTATTTGTAATATTTTTTTTTCAGTAGCGATAGGAATAGATCTTCTGCCTCCGGTTTCGTGTTAAAATTGTAAAAGTGTTAGACTGCTAATGTACTCAAAAGACTGGTGGCATTGCCACGCTGAATGGCAATGCTTATATCCTTGATCCGAAGTTAAGGTCAGCCCTTGGGTCACGTTTCTTCTCATTATTTCAGCCGAAAGACATTCACTGCAGAATATAGGCCACCCCTAACTGTCGCCACAACAACCGGCCCTATTTTTAGGGTTCCGTAGGCAAATGGCAAAAAGGGAACCCTTATAGATTCGTCATGTCTGTCTGTCTGTCCGTATGTCACAGCCACTTTATTCCGAAACTATAAGAGCTATACTGTTGAAACTTAGTAAGTAGATGTATTCTGTAAACCGCTTTAAGATTTTTACACAAACATAGAAAAAAAGCAATAAATTTTGGGGTCCCCATACTTACAACTGAAACTCAAAAATTTTTTTTCATCAAACCTATACGGGAGGGGTATCTATGGATAGGTCTTCAAAAATGATATTGAGGTTTCTAATATCATTTTTTTCTAAACTGAATAGTTTGCGCGACAGACACTTCCAAATTGGTAAAATGTCCCCCCCCCCTGTAACTTCTAAAATAAGAGAATGATGAAACTAAAAAAAATATATGATATACATTACCATGCAAACCACCAACGAAAATTGGTTTGAACGAGATCTAGTTATTAGTTTTTTTTTTAATGCGTCATAAATCTAAAAAAAATACACTATTATTAAAACATTGATCAAAGTTACAACGAACTATAAAAACTTTTGTATATGTTACTTGCTGCTACGGAACCCTTCATGGACGAGTCCGAAGCTCGCGCGCGGTCCTTAATTCCTTATCAAACTGATAGACGACAGGCTACCCATTGCTCAGTAATGATGAGGTGATAATGATTCCACAAAAAAAAGCCAAACCCTATATGGAGAACAAACGTAATGTTTATGTTTAAACTGAGAAGTGAAAACTAAACAATATTGTTCATTGACCTTCGATTGTCACTTGTGTCATAGACTATTAGTCTAGTCTAGAAGAACTATAATAAACAATCGATTATAAACAGGACAATAACATAGAGCAATTGATGTCATTATCCCCATTAGGTCATTTCATCTGTCTAGTCTCTTACTCTGTCAGCGCTGCCCTGGTAATCGATATAGCAGTAAGTCAAAAAAGGCGGTTTCGAGAAAGATTTTAAAACAATATTGTTCTACTGTAAAAACACATTTTTCCCTTTCTTTTGACTTAAAGAACATAAAAATCGTGTGTGAGTGTATAGTTTTATCACAAACGCTAAAATTGTAACAAAAATAATTGCGCGCCGTTTTCTCGAAACCGCCTTTTTTGACTTACTGCTATATCGATTACCAGGGCAGAGCGGTCGGCTTCAAGTCAAATTGAATCAACATCACCATTTTGACCGAAAAACGTCCACTGTTGGACATAGGGCTCTCTCAACTGTTTCCATAACGACCAGTAATGTGGGTCTTGTATCCATCGAATTCCCTCACCGGGTCGTCAGTCGGGCTTGCGGACGGCGAGCAACGGGTAGCTCGCCGTCTGGGCACATTGCTCGCAGAACAGATAGTCGATGGAGCCGAAAGGTTCTGGAATGGCGACCACGTACCGGAAGACGTAGCGTTGGAAGCCTTCTACAAGGTGGACCGATGACCTGGTATGAGTTGCGGGAATCCGATGGATGCGAGAGGCACAGGACCGTTCATTGTGGCAACACTTCGGGGAGGAATATATCCAACAGTAGACGTCTTTCAGCTGTAATGATGACGAGTGATTCATCACTACGGGTAATGGGAAATAAAGACTTTTTTATTTTTCATTTATATTTTTTATTATCATTCACGAACCGAAGTTACACAAGCCCCTTTGATAGAACGGCTGATCACCATTAGGACGTCATGAAAATTTAGAAGCTTTTGACAATAGTACTATCAAAAACCACAACGTTTATATAGACCGCAAGTATACTCGCGGATTGAAAGAGAAATCGTGAGATAGCGTGGTTAGGCAATGCAGCTTATTTCGTGTCGACACAGCGCACTTGTGTGCCTGACTGTACCTCGTTATGATTTTATCTGGACGAGATGTTGCATGACTTTCATTATTGAAATAATTTCATGTTGATAATTCTATTTTATTTTTTTCTAGTTTTTGCGGCTTCAATTGGTGAAATCTAAGTCACTCAATAATAAAGTAAATTCAATTGGTGAAAGAATTTTCAAAATCGGTCCAGTAGTTTCGGAGTTACAAACGAAAACACAAATCTTTTCTCTTTATAACATTATTATAGGTTAGAAATAGAATACTCGAAGTTAATAGTAGGTATCCCGAATCTCGAAAATTGGCTGTAGAATAACATTTAGATATAAAATAAAGATTTCGTATTATAAGAGAAGACTGAGGGCGAGTTTCTGAATTGAGTATTTTGAGTAAAGAACGTCTCAAACCATACTTAAGTGTCAAATTTTGACAAGTTTTCAGGGTAAAGTAAAGTTTCAGTAATACTCAACTTCAAATGCTTAAATCAGAAATCGGGGGTGAGTTCAAATTATATAATTTAAGTAGTACCTATACTTAAAAAATTCGGTCATGGATTTAAATTACCTATAATTTATGATCATAATTAAAATGTAATTTTAATGATCAATTAAGTTATCATCATCCACCAGTTTGCTTTTGATTACTAGTAATTTCATTAGGAATAAAATAAGGCGTAGAATTGCTAAACCTAAATGGCAGAGAACAGGGCACATTATTCACAGAAATTCGGTTGTTGGAGCCGAAAGGTTTTAAAGTGGCAACCGCGTATTGGAATACGCAGTATTGGAAGGTCTCCTCCCCATCCTACTTACAAAACATGGAAGACATTCGTTGTGTGGAAAATCCCTGCCGGAGTCTGTGTTTTCTGATGGCTACAACTTCGTCTTTAAGTCAAGAATCCATAGGTACATAACAAAATACGTAGATGCATATTCCGATACTGTCTAGAGATTAAACTAGAACTACATTAGACTGATGCACACGTGTAACACGCTTTATTTGTACGTGGGATAACGTCGTGTGACGTTGCGTGGCGTCACGTGACTAGCGTGGCGTGTATCAAGTCTAGTTCCCATTTAAAATGTATAGAGATCGACGCATCCAGATCGGCGAGTGTGGCACTCGTGTGAGCAATGTAGTTCTACCTCAATTCTAAAAACTACTAAACATGTAAGTAATCTAATTAATACTACTTAGTGTCCTTTATTTTCTATACAGTATTATAAGTATCAATATTAAATAGACGTCAGTTTTTGGAAATCCCAAACCTGTAGAAGCAGTTAGTTGAAACCTGTTTCAAAAACTACGCTTGTAAGAGTCATGGGATGACATCACTAGTCTTAATTCCTACCTATGGTACCTACTTATACTGGCATTGAAGAGTTTCTTGCTAAGTTATAAGTCATGGGTACTGTGTAGGATAGTAAGGTCGAAATCGTCATTTGTGCGAGGATTTTCGTCTCTTCACTTCAACACGAACCGTTTTGTCTGGCCTGTTGGTTTAGTGGTTAGTGGCCCTGACTGCTATGCCGGAGGTTGTCGTTTCGATTCCCACCCAAGAAAAATGTTTATGTGATGAGCATGATCATTTGTTCTGTGTCTGGGTGTATTGTATCTAAATATGTATGTATTTAGAAATACATAAGTATGTTTACAGTTGACTAGTACTCATAACATGAGCTCTGCTTAACTTGAGACTAGACGGAAACGGTTGTGGAAATTATTGTTATTATTGTTATATCGACTGGCAAATAAGACGAACATCAATTCCAAGTTAGGTATAAATCTAAGAAGATATTAACTGTTTACGATTAGAATAATAAAACCACAAATAAAACCCACATTTCATTTGAAAAACCCACAAATTCCTAATGGGCCAGCTATAAAAGAAAAACATGTTTTTACAGCTGATTGCTAATACGTAGATCTCAAGATCTAATAAAGTTTTATCAGTGAAGGTAAATTAACGATGTTATTAGCCGAATTAGAGGTAATTGGAGTATATACGCTACCGGCGACATTAATCAATGCTCACAATATGTGACACAACACATGTTTCAAAAGCAAACTAGCCAATATTTTCTGATCGAATGGGAACTAGGAGTAATTGAGAGACATTAAAAGCAAATTTAGAGAATGTCAAATCAATTAATCAATACGTTTTTAATTTGACATTGATTTAAAGAAACAATGTTATTTTTTGTCGCTATCGTCGTATCGATGACCTGACCGAGTAGATATGCTCTTGAAATGATGCTGTAAAATGACAGTTTATGGAATAAGAATCAGTGGTTTCTGCGATACGTATTATTTTATAGTATTTAGAGTGATATTTGACATTATAAACCACTCTGCTGCAATAACTTAAGGGGCCGGCGACGGATGAATTTCCATACAAACGTAATACCACGCTCATTTGCAGTTGGAGCATATTTCCAACATATTATGATGATATTCGGTTATAGACAATATTTATCTAGGTTCCTAGGTATTGTTCTAGTCCCTCGATATATGCGGTATAAACGACGAGCCAAAACGTTTGGTCCGGACTGTAGAGGTTTCAACAATGTAAGGGTAGATAGTCACCGTTTGTCGGTTTGTCCGATCGCAATGGAAGAAATGAGATGGTGAATTCAATCGCGACGGGCCTTGTTTGAGGCCATGGTCCCGAAGCGCCTCAAGAAGCAGCAACAGCAGGGGCCCAGCCGGGTCGAAGCCTACTGGGGCCAGGGTTATCCGAAAGGGAACTCGATCCCCGGTATTAAGGCTAGAAGGAACGGGGTGGGTTTTTTTTAGTCAGTAAGAGTCTGACATTATCTCCCGCTCCGACCAAGAGCGGCGGGTCGTCATTGGATGATTTTCCCCACCAAAATAAAAGATGGTGGAATCAGGTCATGCAATTCTTGCGCATAGTCACCAAAACACTACAGGTGGACACAATGCTAGTAGGGCCGGAGTGAAAGGGAAGCCCTTGTGTAAGTGGCTAATAAAAGAGCCCACTGTGAGTCACCGTGAACGGAGATTCGGTTTCACAATTGTTTTGCTTATAAAGGTACCAGAAACAGTGCGACAGTACTTGTAAATAAGGTAAATGGTGCTCGTAAGTAAATAAGGCAATCATTTCCTTGACGATTGATGATTCAGTTGACGCAAAAGTTGGTGCAGCGTGTCGTGGATGCGATCCCCGCGCGCAACACGTATTTGTATGACCTAGTGATGACCTTTTTTCGGCTTTTGACACCTTAAAAAACCCATTACGATTTGTAGTTTTCCTGTCGTCATAATTGTCACATTCATCAGGTATTTTAAATTCCGGTCTCAAAGAGAGGTTACAAGATGATCTGCGTACCATGAGGACTGGTTTGTGACGGTGCGGGAATAGTATGTCTGGAAGACTTTGCTGAAGGTTGGCCCAGTTGAGGGAAAGCAAAGGCTGCGAAAAAAACCTGCCGATTTCCGTAGCATTAATAACACATATTATATGGTACGAGTAGCATAGTTCTTCAGTAATAATTGTTAATATTTCTACAACGACAACGGTAGTGCAGGTACATAATATTAGAAAACCTTTCAATATTAAAATCTTGTACAATGCGTTCCAAATGAGAATAGAATCGTCCGCCATGTTGTGACGTCACGATTTTCTGTCAAATCGAGGAAAGAAATTCTTAAATATTAATTAATTTACGAAAAATTTAATTTATTTATGAGCTGTGAACGAAAAAAGTTTAATCAGAATCCAGTTCTTCAATTTTACTTATTTCTGAGTTTTTCAATTGTGCCAAAATTTCTTCGATTTGACAGTACGACGAGACGTACATACAAATCGGTAAACATAGGAATCGGTCCTATTCTCATTTGGAACGCGTCATAAGTACCATATAGGTACTCAGAAATAAATGAATTATTATTATTTACATTATTACTGTAGTCGAACCATAAAACTTTCCTTATTTAACCAAAAAGCTTGAATTTTCCTCCAGGATAATAAATGCGTGACAGTTATTCCAACTAACCAAGAATCAATTAAAATAAACAGCCAATTAAACCGTGTGATTCTTTGTGGTTTTCTTGCGTACAAAATAATTGACAGTTGCAAAAAAAACCAGGATGTAATATTACGTGCACTCGTCGAGCCCCGCTGGGTTTTCAAAACTGGTTGTTGATGGTATCAGTTTGAAAGCCGGATTTTGTATCACATTGTGTATTGAGTTCCCAGATTTTCGGGTTTTTGGTAAACTGTCTTTTTTATGTTGGGAAATCGTCCGATGACGTCTGACTCTCAGGGTACATAATATTACACAACTATCACACAACGCCGTCTAGTCCCAAGGTAAGCAGAGCTTGTGTTATGCATACTAGACAAAAATACTTATATATTACTAAAAACACTTATAACGTGTAACATTTAATGCGCAAAACTCAAATGAATTTTAATTAAATTGACCTAATACAACGAAAAAAAATATATAAAAAATTTTAAAGATTTTATGTGCAGTTTTATTTTGTTTAAAATTCGTATCCGCATTTAAATAAAAACTTTTATTATCCCGCGTATGAGATTTGATTAGGCTACAACAATTTGTGTTTGTTTACCTATTTAGGCGAGTTTGCACACATGGCTTGACCTAAATTAATAAATAGACAAGTCAAAATTTTTAATGAAGATTTTTTTTTTAAATACGAATATAACCTATATTTAAAAGTGGTTCAATTGATTCTGCTCGTTATTCTGATCAAACTATTTTCAAGTTTTGCACATTTAACGTTACACGTTGTATATTATAGACAAATTACGCCCAAACAGAGAACAAATGATCATGCTCATCACACAAACATTTTTCCTGGTTGGGAATCGAACCTACGACCTCCGGCATAGTAGCCAGGGCCACTAACCAATAGAACAATAGGCGAGTCAACTTGTGTCCTGCAAAACTGTTTTAGTTTTTGTAACTGTATTACCTAATACTATAATACAAACAGTAAATATGTATTAAGATAATTTTGGTAATATTTAGGTAAACTTGTTATCGATCACTATCAGTGAATAGACAAGAGAAATAAGACAGACCTAAGTAATATTGAATAATGATAAAGATAATATAAAGAGGAAAATTAAATCAAGTCTATTTGGTGTATTGTTAAGTATTTAAATATTTTAGCTTGAGAAATAAATGAAGATAGTTATAATAGATATAGTGCGTTGGGGTAAGAGCGTATAAATATAAATTATACCACTTATTTTGCATTATTTTTAATGCTAGTCATATTGCGTGCCGCGTCATTATGTTCCACCTTGCCCAGCAATGTGGTTGGCAATAAAAATAAAGCTAAATAAGTGGTATATTGATTTATACGTTCTTAGCCCAATGCCGATCTTCCCCCAACCTACCTTATATATACTGTTTCAATACACAAGGTGTAAGGGACAGCTCTCCAGTAGACGAAACTAAATAACCTTCCACAAGATTGTTTTTCAGAAATACAGGGTGGCCCAAAAGTCGTGGATCAAACGCAACTACGGGTTAGATGGGGTCATCAGCTGCAAAAAGTTGTTCTACGGGAGGTCCTTAAGGTCAACCTCTGCAGAGTTATAATTTATTTTGTGTTTTTATAGGAAATATGACTTTTTTTAACTAATTGTTATTAAAATTCGAAAAAATCTACTTCCTGTATCTTTTTTATAATTTTTACTAGATTGGTACTGATGAGTCCTTGCGTTAGACATGCAATTTATGGTTGTTTATTGGGTGTGTTGAAGATAATATTAAGTTTAATAAATAGTTGAAGAAATACGGTCATACAAAATTATAAACTTGATTGGACAGTTTGTAAGGAGAGTCTCATTTTTTCAGCCACCCAAAATAAAATTGAACAAATGTTACTTACATGTTAGTAACGATAAATGATACAAATAAAATAACTCCTAGTGACTATAAGGGGTTATTTGTAAAACACTAATAACCTTGCAGGACTTTATTAATAACATCATAAATAACAACTTCTGTTCTATGACTTTTTAATTTCTTTGGCTTATTTTATATAATATGTACATACGTATATATGTAAGTTTATTATACCAAATATACATGGCTGTTTAATTTAACAAGACTTATATTTTTTTTTTATCGTTATTGTCTAAACTACATTTTGATAATTAAACACTACCTGTGACTGAAAAATTGAAAGGGAATCGTTTGTCTTGGTATGGTCATATGAAAAGGAGGGATAAAACGCATGTTTCTAAAAAAGTTATGAGTTTACATGTGAATGGATAGAGGGGAAGAGGGAGGCCAAAGAAAAGATGGATGGATTGTGTGAGAAGCGATATGAAAGAAAAGGGAGGTAGCGTGACGAGTGACAGGACAAAATGGGAGAAAAAAACGTGTTGCGCTGACCCCAAATAAAACGGGACTAGGGCAGGAAGATGATGATGATTATACAAACTACATTTTCTTTTTTATGCACATCATTGTATCTTTCTTTACCACCCTGAGTTGACCGGTACAGAATGCTTAAAATACCTTTGGTTGTATGAGAGTTAAATAAATAAATACCCAAATGAAACTGTTGCATGCAATTCTCGTGGACATCGTAAGAATTGAGATAGCTTTAAGTGGATCATAAACAACTCGTTCAGATAAGGTCAACATGTTGACTATATTTCGATATATAAGCCTCCGCAACATTTTAATTGAGTCGATGATTATGCAGTAAGAAAAAAAAAATTCTGATGTATCGGAACATATACATATACTATACTAGTAGTTAGTGCCGTATTTTATTGGAAGTCAATCTTTTTTTTTTATATCAATGTCATTCTCGTAATCGTAACTGTTAAAATATTTATTAATTCTGAATCATATAGTTTAAAAGTTTTATTGGTTTAATAAATTACGTAGCAAGCTATTTTATTATAAATACTTTTATACTACACCAAACTATGTACATTTAATAAAAAGACACAAAATAATATAATGTAAATTATAAAATAGTATATCGATATAAAATAGTACACAAGATGTTCAAAACCTGTCTATATATTTTTTTTTTAAATAGGCTTGGCAACAGACTCAAAAATTTGCATATTCTGAGAAGCAAAACGAATATAATAAGCCAAGATGCAATCTATAATTTTATAGGTGTGAACATTTTTCTTTGTTTCAACTAGACAATTGAACGTGAATCAAAATATCAGCATCATACTAGTACCGATTTAACAGCAGACGTTCACAGTATCATAATAATTACTTATTAGATATGAACAAAAAGTTTCAAAACCATCTTCATTATTGTACTAAAAAATACTATGTAATTACATACCGAACCATTTTTCAGTCGCATCTCGCAAAAAAAACACAGTTTATTTCGTTCGTTAATAAATACAAACACAGATTCACCTTGAACTTAAAAACACTGCACCAATTATTCAATGCATGCAATTTTTATGCCAAACTAGAATACCCACTTTACAAAAAATAAGTAAACAAACCAACTTAACATTCCGTTACACGCAATTTTGGCCTAAATGGGAACATTGATGAAAAATATTGGAGATTAAAATTAAACAATTATTTAGGCAGTGAAAATCTACCAAAATAATATGATAATCAAAGATAATACGCTCCGAAAAATAACATTACAAAAACAGTCAATTTGATACGCTCCAAAAAATAACATATCTAAAAAAATTGCGCTTCAAAAAATACTTATAAACAAAAAATAAAAATGTTGCGTACCTCAGGTCAGTGACTGCCAAAAATCCCTTCACTTAGCCCTTCACACATACATCACTTTCGTCACGATCGATTGCGCGAAACGTCAACACTAAACTTTAATTCGTCAACAACGTACAACCAGCACGACGTCCAAACCAACACTGCACTCACTGCTTGCTTTGCGAAATGCGCGAACGCAGAATTACAACACCAGTTTGCATTGACCTTTAATTCCAACCTACTTTTTCCTCAGTCACTTACGTTTTATACGTATCCAGAGGGGCATGGTAGTTCTAAACAAATTGGTGGTTTTTATAGGCAATGATTTGGCTCATTATAAGGACTGTCGAAAGGCTTTGGCAGGGTTCAGTGACTCTCAAAGTTGCTTGTACACGGGAAATCCGAATGCATTTCGGCTTGCCAAGTTCATGGCTGTATTACCTATGCCGATTGAAAGGAAACATTATTTACTCAGTTTTAGGGTTTGGCAAAAACGTGTCTTATTTTAGATACTTGGAAAGTATTTTTAGGATTCCGTACCCAAAGGACAAAAACGGGACTTTATTACTAAGACTTCACTGTCCGTCTGTCTGTCACTAGGCTGTATCTCATGAACCGTGACAGCTAGACAGTTGGCTTTGTTTTTTACTGAGAAAATTTTGATTGTGATTTGTGTACAATATTTGACTGGTCTACACTGTTCTTACATAACATCTATCAATATTGTAAAACAACCACTTTTTTAAAAGAGTAACCATGGAGTTTCTTGCCGGTTCTTCTCCATAGGAAACGACTAATTTGGAACCGTGCACTAACTTCTGACGTTTTATAAGTGCCCATGTAGGCCTATGTGAAATAAAAATATTTTTGATTATTTTTGATTTTACATTATGATGTATTTCTGTTGCCGCTATAACAACGAATACTAATAAAGGAATTCGATTTTTTAATATTATGGTACGGCACCCTTCGTGTGTGAGTCCGACTCACACTTGGTCAATCTGTTATTTTTCTCATTTTTTAATTATTTTATGAATTTCTTATAATTTCTCGTATCGGAGAGATTCTGAAAAAAAAAAATCATAGCAATAAGCAGTTCCTTTGCACTAATTTTAGCCCAAAAGACGTCCACTGTTGGACATAGGCCTCCCCCAATCGTCGCCACAAAGACCGATCCTATGCGTCTCGCCACGTGACTTATTTATGTATTTTTATTTCCTTGTGTGTTCATAAATAATAAAATAAATAAATGACGTCATAAAGTGTAATCCTAGAGCAAATAATAAAACTACAAAATTCTTAGGTACGGGGAAAACGGGGAGTTTCCTAGCAGGAAAAAACCCCATCCTACTTACCAGTTCCTCTAAACTTCGATTTGTGGCTCTTTGAGTTCGAAGTACTGGTCGTTCTTTCCATTGTGTTCAAATCCTAATACAACTTACAGAAAAAACATACAAGTTTCAAAGTAAAATAAACAAAACATTCATAATCATCGTCATCAGCCTTTTTAATGTTCCCACTGCTGGGACTCAGGCCTCCTCTTTGGGGCCGTTATCCACTACGCGGGCCCAGTGCGGGTTGGTGAATGTCACGACATGTCTTCCTATTTTAGTTCTAGGACATGCCGGTTTTTTCAGGACGTTATCCTTCACCGTTTTGAGAGCAGTGGTGATGAAATAAATGGCACAAAGTAATGTGCCTGGCTGGGTTCGAACCCGCGACTTATAGCTCGTAAGTCGTCGCCATTACCACTCGGTCAACACTGCTCAAAAAATTAAAATAATTTTCATTTCAGTAGTCTGTGTTTCTCTAACAGTTATGTCGCTTCGTTCATCGAAAAATCGGTGAATATACGTCAAAAAAATACATGCAGCCGAATGTGTAACTCCTTCCTTTTTGAAGTTGGTTAAAAACAAAGAGATTGATGCTCCTACATAAAAATGATACCAAGGCATCAAATTGCAGGTCTTGTTCAAAAAACATGTTTTTCAACTCACCTTTCAAAAAAGTCAGCGGTTCGTACCGCAAATTACGCTCCGGGTCTTTTTACAGTGTGAACATAAAACCGAAATGATTGATGACTGCGATGATTTGCGAAATTATTTGAAAACAACGCATTTTTTTTTACCTGTTTGTTGGGAGGAAAATTTTCCATACAAATTGATTGATTTTCATTTTCAACTTCTATAAGTTTGCAATATAACTGTTTACAAATGATTTTATTTGTAGACAAATCGTAATTTATTTTATTATTGCTAGCTGTAGCTGTAAACATTAAAACATTATTTTACCAAGTATTAATTTAATCTTGACATAAACTTGCTAGTGAAGGTAGCGGGAAAGCGATGGATGCGGGACGCACAGGAACGTTCGATGTGGCGACGCTTGGGGGAGGCCTATGTCCAACAGTGGACGTGTATCGGCTGAAATGATGATGATGATAATAAACTTGCGTTTGGATATAATTGAGTTAGGGTCTTAGAATGGACTCACATAATATTAAAAAAAAATCTGTTACAACACTGAACCGCAGAAAGAACGGGTCAAATAGAAAAGTCGTGTTGTATTCCGTGCGACTAAACAAATGTTAGTACGATTAATGGGTCCCACTCAGTCTGATATCTGCCAGGGCTGCGGGATTGTTTTCTGTGGTCTTGGGATTCAAAGGGTAACTGGATGAACAAAGGTCGGTTTTAGTCACTCCATTTACATTAAGAAGGGTTTGATTCTTTCGTAACTCAAAAAACAACAGAAATATTGCAATATTTCCCAAAACTATGCGCATAGATCATTTGTGTTAATATGTCACATTATTATGCAGGTTAGTAATGGTTATTGTGAATCTCAAAGGTGGCAAAAGTTTTTTTTTTTAAATTGTAGGTAACTACTAATAATAGTTTAAAAAACTGAAATTAAGATTTCCAATTCAAACTATTAGGAGGACGAAGCGTATTTTGCAGAAAAGGTGTCACTCGATGAAAGATCAATAATAGAATGGGCAGGTATATTTTCACAGCCTTCAGAAAGCTGTAAAAAGTTAGTGGAGATAGAAAACAGTTCTCTGACTTCTCTCAGATGCGCTGAAACTACATGTTATGAAAATTTGGTAAATATAGAATGCAATAATCAAGACGTTAATATTACTTAGGTCAAGTTGGTCAGTTGATAAGCTGGCCTAGCCAAGTTACGATCGTTTTGTTTCAAATCCCTTTTTACAGTCTGGCTTTCAATTCCTGATCTCGTGACTTAACGTTGCGATGATGTCATTCCCATACAAAGTTCAAAGTTTTTTTGCTAGCGTTAACGATTGTAGATTATCTTAACTGTAGTTATCTTACACGAGTGCACTAGTAGTAGAATAGTTGAACATAGACCAAAATCGTATTAAAAATTGGTTCCGCGTCGTACTTATTAAGGCTGCCGATTGTTAAAAAAGATAAGTTACCAAGGCAACTAGTTGAAGAAATACTGTGTGTTTTAGTCAGTACAAGTCTGACACTCTTCGATCCACCAAAAGCGAGAGATGACATAAAAAAGCATGCTACATCGTCTTATTAACGTGATAGGAGCTCGTGGAGGAAATACTAAACGTAAGGGCGATTTGTATATTAGTGTATTTTTTTACCGTAAATTAGAGGTGTTTTTTTTTTGTTTTAATTTTTTTTTAATATTGATTGGCTTGCGTTTGACCACCATTTCATCTGATGGTAAGCGGTGATGTGGTCGACGATGGAGCACGAAATTGAAATTAAATATAATTATTATGTCTAATGTTGGAACGTTTATGCACAGAAACAATATGTAAGGGTCGTAGCATTTGGCGTTTCTGCCGACCCCAAAGGAAAAGCAATGGTGTATATAAGTATTAGTAATGGTGTATAAAATATGATATACATTTTCTTTTATATATTATTCAGTCATCTTTAATATCTTATCTTCATTTCAGCTAAAAGAGTACATACGCGGTCGCCATTTCAGAATTTTTTAGCCCCATCGATTGTCAACTGTTCTACAATCGATGTGCACTTCACCAATTTAAAAAAAATCACATTTTTTATTAGGGGCTGGGAATTTTGGAGGCTCAGTGTACATACACAAAATGCAAATTAATAAGCCGAAAATGCCATTTTCACACAGTAATTAGTAAATTTGATAGAGTCCGTCTAATGAAAGCGTGACCTGAGAAAAGGAGGTTACAACCAAAAATTTTGAATGTGGTATTATTGAAATAGTAGGAGAAAAAAGTTTTGATACTAGAGTATTTTTTGTATTTAAGACAATTTTAGAATAGTTGTACAAGAACTTAAATCCTAGTCAAAAACATGTCTGTAGACTTAATTATTTGGTGGGTGTATGGTAAATGTTAATAACACCAAATGTTAGATAGTATTCCAAATTATTTTATTTTATCTGATCTCTCAAAAGTCACTATATAATATTTAAATAATATTCTTTATTTTCCATTTAGCGTTCTGGAAAGAATACCAAGTGCACAACACCGTGATAGTCAAATAAAATAGTCAACATGATTTCAAAATCATCACGTCTCGCCAACACTATTAATGTGTTTCAAGATTGTTGGGTTGGAATCGATTCGTTTTAGCATAGAGAAAATTCAGATCTTTTGGGATTAGTCAAGTGGGAACATGTTTATATATATATACTCCAGTGATTGTTTCAAATAACACGGATCGACTCGTGAGACACAAAAAGTTCAGCAGCTGCTGCAGCAGCATCTCTCTCAAACTTGAACTAGGATTTTCACGATTTTAACTTCAGTTGCAGACTTTCATACACTACCAGACAGAGTGAGGCAAATCTTTCATTACATCTGAACTGCTTTTGAACGCATTCTACCACTCACTAGCATGTGTTTTTGATTAAGTCGATTTACCAAAAGCCTTCGTTGTTCGATGTTTTTGTCCAATAAGAAATTCGCAATATGTCAGATTATCTAAACATATAAGAAAAAAAAATATCATTACATCCTTAATATAACTATCTAATAATATTAGTCGACAAGGATCAAGATTATAACGTCATACTAACTTAAAAATCAAAAATGGTATGTAAACAATGTTGGTTTTCATTGAAAACACCTTCTTTCTCTTCTTGTTTTTGTTTGAAGTTATTAAGCATAGTGTGTAGCAGTTTTTGCACGTTACTGTTTATTGTTTTTCACATAATTAAGCAATTATTCTTGAAAAATAAATATTTGTTTACATAAACTGACAATTGCATCCATAGACTTTGACGTAATTTTTTTCGGCAAAACAATGTTGCCAATTTTATTTAAAAAAAAAAATCCAGGTTACGCTTTCAGTAGACGCACTCTAGTGTTAAAATTGTCGGAAGAAAATATAAAACAGTCTTTTTTTTAATTCTTAATTAAAACCTACTTTTCAATGAGGAAGGCCACTTGAATATTAAATATGTTTTCGGTTAAATAGGTGTTCGTTAACTATTCCAAAATAATAATGACGCATTGTGTACTCAGATGATGAAATTAAGAAGTAGCAATGTTATCGTCAAGATCAATGTTTTTCGGTTGATTTCCTGTTTACGTATATAGCAAAATAGGATTATTATGTTTATTTTTTTTTTATTTTCTAATTAGTCGTTTTACTTTTTAAAGAATTTATTTTTCCTGATAATGTTTCTGATAATCTACAATGTTTTGATTTTAAGAAATTTTTGCTCTGAAAATGTCTATATCAGACTCTTAAATTATATCTACCTGTAAATAATCAATCAAATAAAGTTACTACTACTAAAAAAAAAAAAACTGGTCAAGTGCGCGCCATCGCATCATAGACGTCACTTCTCATTCGTTCACTGCGTTGCTGCATGTACCTTAATCGCCAATGGGCGAGCCAATCCTCTTCGTTGTTAGATATATGGAATGCGCAAAGCGATCCCCACTCTGACGCCGAGCGTTCAAGATCCGTAATGGCAACTGTAAGTCCCCTGAATCAAATGGTTGGTGGATGATCACGATTCACTCATCACATGTTTTCGATTTTTTAGGGTTTCGTACCTCAAAAGGAATAAACGGAATCCTTCTAAGATCCGCTCCTTATTGGATCACTTTGTTGTCCGTCCGTCTGTCTGTCAACAGCCTTTATCTCAAGAACGCGTGGAGGTTTTCGAGTTGAAATTAAAACCATATACTCAGATCTGCAGTTCCTTAAAGCTGAAAGAATCAAACTTCAAGTTAACGAATAAAAAAGATACGGCCGTTTATGTCGCAAAAAAAAGTTTATTTTGAAACTTTCAAAGATCGAAATTCATAGGGTACTTTCCATTGACCCAGAATCCTGAAATTTGGCACAAAGCAATGTCTTGTAGCACAGTTATAGGAAAAAATCTGAAAATAGTAAATTTGCTGTTACCTACGTCACAAAAAAAAATGCAATTCGGAAAAGTCTTCGAGGCTCTATTTAGGAATTGTAGTTTGCACGGAACCCTCAGTGCGCGAGTCCGACTCGCACTTGACCAGTTTTTTATTATACTAGGATATGCTGGTTTTACGTTTTTCCTTCACTGTTTTCACTTTAACTTTCTAATTTATTAATTAATATTACCGCATTTCCTTAATAACATGAATGCGCAATGGCGACAGAAATGGGAAACAAATTATCATATTTTAATTCTTGTTTCTATACCTATAGGATGGCTTTTAATTTATCGAAAATCGTTCGACGAGTTAAAGTCCTCATTGGTATTCATTATCATCAGCCCCTAATGGGGCCAGGGTTATCCGAAAGGGAACTCGAGCCCGGGTATGAAGGCTTGAAGGAACGGGGTGGGTTTTTTAGTCAGTAAGAGTCTGACACTATCTCCCACTCCGCCCAAGAGCGGGGGTTGTCATAAGAAGATTTTCCCCACAATTATCATCAGCCTTTTTAGGGTTCCGTAGCCAAATGGCAAAAAACGGAACCCTTATAGATTCGTCATGTCTGTCTGTCTGTCTGTCTGTCTGTCTGTCTGTCTGTCCGTCCGTCCGTATGTCACAGCAACTTTTTTCCGAAACTATAAGAGCTATACTGTTGAAACTTTGTAAGTAGATGTATTCTGTGAACCGCATTAAGATTTTCATACAAAAATAGAAAAAAAGCAATAAATTTTGGGGGTCCCCATACTTAGAACTGAAACTCAAAAAATTTTTTTTCGTCGAATCCATGCGTGTGGGGTATCTATGGATAGGTCTTCAAAAATGATACTGAGGTTTCTAATATCATTTTTTTCTAAACTGAATAGTTTGCGCGAGAGACACTTCCAAAGTGGTAAAATGTGTGTCCCCCCCCCCTCTAACTTCTAAAATAAGAGAATGATAAATCTAAAAAAAATATATGATGTACATTACTATAAAAACTACCAACGAAAATTGGTTTGAACGAAATCTAGTAAGTAGTTTTTTTTTAATGCGTCATAAATCGAAAAAAATACACTATTATTAAAACATCGATCAAAGTTATAACACATTACAAGAACTTTTATATTATGTTACTTGCTGCTACGGAACCCTTCATGGGCGAGTCCGACTCGCACTTGGCCGGTTTTTAATGTTCCCACTGTTGGGATTCAGGACTCATCGCTAGGAGATGGAATGGGCCGTAATCCACCACGCGGGCCCAGTGAGGGTTGGTGAAAGTCACAAGTCTTCGAATTTTTCAATTCTTTTTTTTTTTCATTGGTATTCATGAACAGTTTTTCCTATAGGATGAATACTGTAGCCGCAGAAAAGTCTCTAGTCTCTGCCACTATGTCGTGTCGTGCGCAAATAAAATGTGCTGAAAATTCGAATTGATAATGTACTCGAATGATCTGCTTGCGGACGATGAGCGATGAATGCTCGCCATCCAGACCGAGCCCCAGTCATCGGTGGTGCGTAGTGTTCCATGCACACCTCAAATATAATGGTAGCAAAACCTTCGAACCCCAGCAGGGCTAAAGCCCACTAGGGCTATGGGTTGACTTGCGAAAGGTAAACCTTTGGTCCTGGAACACAAAGGGCAAAGAAAGAATATAGGTGCCGTTTTAGTCAGTAAAAATCTGACATGTCTTCTCGCTCCACCCAAAAGCGGGAGAGCATTAGATGGTTTCCCGCCTCAAAACACCTCATTGATCAGCTGGTTTTCTTTTTCATCATGTTTTATGCAGAATCAATATTGATCAAAACTTTGTATCGATTTTTAGCACGGCAGTGCGCCCGCCAAGGCAAGCAAAAATAATAATAATAATAATAAGCGGCATGTCGTGTAGCTCACGTCAAGTTTCCAAACACTGACGTAGCTACACGACCAAAGCCAGCTGTGCCGGCTTGGCAGTGCAGGATCGAGCGTCGTATTGGTGGGGCCAGAGCACTCATCGGCAAACTAATCTGCTTCAGGGAGGGTAACACTCGCCCACGAGTGATGCGCTTTGTGAGACGGGCGTTTTCGGGGACTGACATTAGCCCCCGAGACTATATGTCCCGTGTCACAGAGCGTATCGACTTCCTGAAGCAGAAGGTGTATGCATGGGCAAATCGTATCCGAAGGTATAAGCGGCGGGTTGAACGGTACATCCAGAATAGCACATTCCGGAGTAATGAAAGGTGGGTATACAGGACTTGGGAGCGACCGGACCAAGGTGTGACTGACACGCACCTTCCGGATGACAACGCCATGTGTTCATTCTGGCGCAACATCTGGTCGGTGCCTGTCAGTCATACTGAAGGTGGTTGGACTCGAGAGGTTGAACGAGCGTGCGAATCAATAACAGAAATGGGGGCAATAACAATCAGCCCCCAAGATGTGGCCCGTGCAGTCCGTCCGTTGCCTAATTGGAAATCTCCAGGGCCGGACGGACTGCACAACTTTTGGATAAAGTGGCTGCAAAGGTCGCACGCTCGTTTGGCATCTCAGTATCAGACCGCCTTAGAGTCTGGCTCGCTTCCAGAGTTTCTTACAACAGGAGTTACCCACCTGCTCCACAAATCCGGTAGCACCGCGGAACCCAAAAACTATCGGCCGATTACGTGTCTGCCGACAGTTTATAAGGTTCTTACATCCATTTTGAGAGCAAAGATTAACAACCATGTTGATAATAACGCTATCATGTCTGCCTCTCAAAATGGATGTAGGAATGGGTCCCGCGGTACGAAGGAGCTACTCCTCATCGATATGGCCATTAGCCAACAGGTTCGGCGTTCCCGAAAGGATCTGTCGACATGTTGGATAGACTATAAGAAGGCCTATGACTCAGTTCCTCATACATGGCTCATGAGGGTGCTGGAGTTGTATAAAGTTGATGCAACTCTTTGCACCTTTCTGATGTCATGTATGAGGCAATGGAGGACAGTCCTTAGCTATCCAGGATGTCGAAATATTCAGAGGAATAGCGAACCGGTAAGGATCGAGCGAGGTATATTCCAGGGTGACAGTTTGAGTCCGCTTTGGTTCTGCCTAGCCTTGAATCCTCTGAGCACACTGCTAGAGAATTCAGGCCTAGGCTATCGGTTGAAGAGGGGTGGTCAGGTTATATCTCACCTCCTTTATATGGATGATTTGAAGCTCTTTGCCCCCAACAATCTGCAACTGATGGAGCTACTGAAGGTAACGGAAACCTTCAGTAGCGCCATCAGGATGGAGTTTGGTGTGGACAAATGTGCAGTCATGCATATAAAGCGAGGGGAGATTGTGGAATCCGTGGGTACCCAACTCTCGGATTCCATACAACTGAGATCCCTCTCTCCAACCGAAACCTACAAGTATTTGGGTATGTCGGAAGCGTTAGGCATCAATGCCACTGACATGAAGCAATCGTTGAGGGAGCGCTTCTTTGGCCGCCTGAAGAAGGTACTTAACAGCCTTCTTTCAGGTGGAAACAAGGTGCGTGCCTTCAACGGTTGGGTCATGCCGGTATTGATGTACGCTTTCGGTGTACTCAAATGGACTCAAACGGAACTTGACGCCCTGGATAGGAAGGTCCGTACACTGCTGACTGCATATCGAATGCATCACCCTCGGTCGTCGGTAATGAGACTGTATATCCCGCGGAAGTGTGGGGGTCGAGGCTTTTTAAATGCTAAGACCCTGCACAATCGCGAGGTATGCAGTCTCAGGGAATATTTCCTAGCAGCCGACGTGGGTATGCATCGTGATGTAGTAGCAGTGGACAAGGGACTCACCCCGCTCTCCTTGGCTAACGAGAACTGGCGCAAACCTGTAGTGCTTGACACTAACGTACGCAAGGAAGTATGGCAGAGTAAAGAACTTCACGGACGCTTTTTCCGGGCCCTTCATGGGCCCGATGTAGATCAACTAGCGTCCGTAGCCTGGCTGCGCGTCGGTGACCTCTTTGGGGAAACCGAAGGTTTTGTCTGTGCAATTATGGACGAAGTTATCATGACGAATAACTACCGGAGATTTATTGTGAAGGACGGCACGGTTGACATTTGTCGGGCATGTCACCGACCGGGTGAATCAATCCGCCACATTATATCTGGTTGTTCTCGTCTAGCTAACGGGGAATACTTGCATAGACACAACCTTGTAGCCAGGATTATCCATCAGCAACTTGCTCTGAAGTACTCTCTTGTGGAATCGGAGGTGCCATATTACAGGTATGTGCCCGACCCAGTTCTCGATAGTGGCGATATCACGTTGTACTGGGATCGGTCCATCACCACTGACAGGACTATTGTGGCCAATAAGCCTGATATAGTGGTGGTGGACCGAAGCGAGAGGCGTGCAATGATTGTTGACATATCCGTTCCGCATGACGAGAACCTCGTGAAAGCCGAGAAAGATAAACAAATCAAGTATATTGACTTGGCTCGCGAGGTTGTCGACATGTGGGAAGTGGACTCAGCGGTCATTGTACCGATAGTTGTGTCAGCCAATGGCTTAATAGCCAAGAGCCTCGACCAACACCTTAGGAGGCTCTCGTTAGGCGGCTGGATCAAGGGCTTGATTCAGAAAGCAGTTCTTCTGGACACGGCTCGTATCGTTAGGAGGTTCCTTTCTTTGGAGCCCTAACCACCGGTAGCTTGGACCCTGTTCCCGATACCGGTGGGATGCTGTTTTTTTATATTTTTAAATGTTTTTTTATTGTTTTTTAAGAAATATTTAAAAATATATATATAACATGTTAAAAAAGTGAATAAAGGAAATAATAATAATAATCTGTGGGAACCCAACTCTCAGGTTCCATACACCTCAGATCCCTCACCTCAACCGAAACTTACAAGTATTTGGGTATGTCGGAAGCGTTGGGAATCAATGCTGCTGACGTGAAACAATCGTTGAAGGAGCGCTTCTTTGGCCGCCTGAATAAAGTACTGAAAAGTCTTTTATCGGGCGGGAACAAGGTGCGCGCCTTCAACGGTTGGGTCATGCCGGTTTTGATGTACTCTTTCGGTATACTCAAATGGACTCAGACGGAACTCGACGCCCTGGATAGGAGAGTCCGCACTCTGCTTACCACAAATCGGATGCATCACCCACGATCATCGGTGATGAGGCTGTATATCCCGCGGAAGTGTGGGGGTCGTGGCTTTTTAAATGCCAAGATCCTGCACAACCGTGAGGTATGCAGTCTCAGGGAATACTTCCTGGAAACCGACGTGGGGATGCACCGAGATGTGGTGGCGGTGGACAAAGGCCTCACCCCGCTCTCCTTGGCCAACGAGAACTGGCGCAAACCTATAGTAATGGATACTAATGAACGCAAGGAAGTATGGAAGGGCAAGGAGCTTCACGGGCGCTTTTACCGGGCCTTACATGGGCCCGATGTAGATCTTTTAGCGTCCGTATCCTGGCTACGCTTTGGTGATCTCTTTGGAGAAACCGAAGGTTTTGTCTTTGCAATTATGGACGAAGTTATGATGACGAACAACTACCGGAAATATATTGCGAAGGACGGTACGGTTGACATCTGTCGGGCATGCCACCGGCCTGGAGAATCAATCCGACACATTATTTCTGGGTGTTCTCATTTAGCTAATGGAGACTATTTGCACAGACATAACCTTGTAGCCAGGATAATCCATCAGCAACTTGCTCTTAAATACAATCTTGTTGAATCAGAAGTACCGTACTATAGGTATGTGCCCGACCCAGTTCTCGAGAATGGCAGCGTCACATTGTATTGGGACCGATCTATCATCACTGACAGGACTATTGTTGCCAATAAGCCTGACATAGTGGTGATAGATCGACTAGAGCGTCGCACAATGATTGTTGATATAGCGGTCCCTCATGACGAGAACCTCGTGAAAGCTGAGAAAGATAAACAAACTAAATATCTTGACTTGGCTCGCGTGGTTGTCGACATGTGGGAAGTGGATAGAGCAATCATTGTGCCGATAGTCGTGACGGCCAATGGCTTAATTGCCAAGAGCCTCGACCAACATCTGCGGAGGCTCTCGTTAGGCAGTTGGATCAAGGGCTTGATCCAGAAGGCAGTACTCCTAGACACGGCGCGTATTGTCCGGAGGTTCCTCTCTCAGGAGCCCTGACCGCCGGCAGCTTGGACCCTGTTCCCGATGCCGGTGGGCTACTATTTTTTATATTTTTAAATGTTTTTTTTTTTAATATAATTTTTTGAAGAAATATTTAAAAATATGATGAATATGTAAATATAATAAATGAATGGAATAATAATAAAATTACTCTACACATTGAGAAAAACTCAATTATGTTTGCCTCTCAGAATGGATGTAGGAACGGATCCCGCGGCACTAAGGAGCTACTCCTCATAGACATGGCCATAAGCCAACAGGTTCGTCGATCCCGCAAGGATCTGTCGACATGTTGGATAGATTATAAGAAGGCCTACGACTCTGTTCCACATACATGGCTCATGAAGGTGTTGGAGTTGTATAAAATAGATGCAACTCTACGCACCTTCCTTGAGTCATGTATGAGGCAATGGAAAACAGTCCTTCGCTATCCAGGATGTCGACCGATCCAGGGGAATGATGAACCAATATGGATCAAACGGGGAATATTTCAGGGCGACAGTTTGAGTCCACTTTGGTTTTGCTTAGCCCTGAATCCTTTAAGCACGTTGCTGGAGGATTCAGGTTTGGGCTATCGGTTGAGAAGAGGTGGTCAGGTCCTATCTCACCTGCTTTACATGGATGATCTGAAACTTTTTGCCCACAACAATTCGCAACTGATGGAACTACTGAAGGTAACTGAAATTTTCAGTAGTGCCATCAGGATGGAATTTGGTGTGGACAAATGTGCAGTCATGCATGTAAGGCGAGGGGAGATAGTGGAATCCGAGGGAATTCAACTCTCGGATTCCATACACCTTAGATCCCTCTCCTCGACCGAAACTTATAAGTATTTGGGTATGTCGGAAGCGTTAGGCATTAACGTCGCTGACATGAAGCAAACGTTGAAGGAGCGCTTCTTTGGCCGCCTGAAGAAAGTTTTAAACAGCCTTCTGTCAGGCGGAAATAAGGTGCGCGCCTTCAACGGTTGGGTCATGCCGGTTTTAATGTACTCTTTCGGCATACTCAAATGGACTCAGACTGAGTTAGACGCTCTGGATAGGCGGGTCCGTACATTGCTGACCGCAAATCGGATGCATCACCCACGATCTTCGGTGATGAGACTGTACATCCCGCGGAAGTGTGGAGGTCGAGGCTTTTTGAATGCAAAGACTGTACACAACCGCGAGGTGTGCAGCCTCAGAGAATACTTTCTCAAAACCGACGTGGGTATGCACCGCGATGTGGTCGCAATGGACAAGGGACTCACCCCGCTGTCCATGGCTAAAGAGAACTGGCGCAAACCTGTGGTACTTACCACTGATGACCGCAAGGAAGTATGGAAAGGCAAGGAGCTTCACGGGCGCTTTTTTCGGGCTCTTCATGGGCCTGATGTAGATTTTTCGGCGTCCGTGGCCTGGTTACGATTCAGCAACCTCTTCGGAGAAACTGAAGGTTTTATCTGTGCGATTATGGACGAGGTTATCTTGACGAACAACTACCGGAGACATATTATGAAGGATGGGACGGTTGACGTGTGTCGGGCATGTCATCGTCCGGGTGAGTCCATCAGACATATTATCTCTGGTTGTTCTCGTCTGGCTAACGGCGAGTATTTGCACAGGCATAACCAAGTAGCCAGGATTCTTCACCAGCAACTTGCTTTGAAATACAACCTGGTGGACTCTGAGGTACCGTACTACAGGTATGTGCCCGACCCAGTTCTTGAAAATGACCATGTCACGTTGTACTGGGATCGGTCTATCATTACTGACCGGACTATTGTAGCCAATAAGCCGGACATAGTGGTGATAGACCGATTAGCGCGCCGTGCAATGATAGTCGATGTCACCATCCCGCATGACGAGAATCTCGTGAAAGCTGAGAAAGAAAAACAAATAAAATATCTTGACTTAGCACACGAGGTTGTCGACATGTGGAATGTGGACTCGGCTGTCATTGTGCCGATTGTTGTGACCGCTAATGGCCTTATAGCCAAAAGCTTCGACGACCATCTGTCGAAGCTATCGTTGCACGGGTGGATCAAGGGCCTGATACAGAAGGCAGTACTCCTCGATACGGCTCGCATTGTGAGGAGGTTCCTGTCTCTGCAGCCCTAACCACCGGTAGCTTGGACCCTGCTCCCGACACCGGTGGATAACTATATTTTTATATTTTTAAATGTTTTTTTTTCTTTTGTATAATTTCGTTAAAAAATATTTAAAAATGTAATTTTATATGTAAAAAAAAAATTGAATAAAGAGAATAATAATAATATTTCCACAACTATCACACAACGCCATCTAGTCCCAAGCTAAGCAGAGCTTGTGTTATGGGTACCAGACAACTGATAAACATACATATATATAAAATGTGGCCATAATTTTCTTTTCTCAAAATAGTACAGGCCATTTTCGATCCCTTATAACTTCGTTGTGTATAAAACTATAGTCTTTCTAATATGCCAATTGACTTGGGAATTTTGTATAATATATAATGATAAATGATGATCATTTATCATTTATCATTAATTATCCTTGCTTGCCTTGGCTTTTCTACAAGTTACGTTTTTGATGTCATATGTATTACGAGCAACTTCTCTCAAAAGAAGGCAAAATTGGGAAACGTGGTGGATCGACCACCTCATTTGTTCTGTAGGTACTTTCTGTCATAAAAAATATTCATCGAAAAAGGAGGATAAATATACGAGTAAGTTTCGTAACACGTAAAAGGACACAATATGATAATAGCATGCCAAAACACTCGGTCTCAGAAAAAGAGGGTAAATTGTTGGAATACTAAAACTATTTCTCTATATAAAAATGAAATTGGTGTAGGGAAACATGTTATTTTGTTTTGTCTTTTTAATGGTGTCGATAGCCTACTCTGCAGTAGTGACTCAATAGTAACGGCCACGACTTACGAGAACATCGTGGGTTCAAATCTACGCGGGCATATTATTTTGTGTATCTTGGTTTCATCAGCACTGTCTAAACGGTGAAAGTGATTTAAAAAAAAAATGTGAACGTTTTTATCGTAAGTAACCGCCGATATCCTGCAAGAATTTTTTTTTAACACAACACGTGTCATCCATAAATTGACCATTTATTTTTTATTTGCAAAATTCAATTATCATTCACTAAAATTATAATTATAATGTTAGTGAACGATGATTGAATTTGACATATAATTATAATTTTATTAACTTTAATTTTTAATAAAAAAAAACCATTCACTGGGTTTATTAAAGCGAAGTTCTTCTGACAGATTATAAAATGGCACCACTACTCATGTCTGATGAGCGGGATAAGCCCTATAATTTTAAAATATCGTGTGGTTTTGTAAAACGGTACTATTTTGCTTAGACCTTTTTTGAGGAATACGGGATAGGTGACCGTTAAAGGGGTTCCATTACGAACCGGACATACGGATACTTTAGTCACTCACCAACCCGCACTGGGTCCGTGTGGTGGATTATGCCCATTTCCTCTCCTAGATAAGTGACTGAAACCCAGCATTTAGAATATTATAAGGCTGATTACGCTATGCTAATGAACTTGACGATAAAGGTAACTAACCTTTATCGTCAAGAGTTGCTGTTAAATGTAGCAGTTTTCATCAGTCTTATTTTTAGATAACCCTTGTTTTAGTACCTTGGACCGATTTATTAAAATCAACAGGCGACAGATAACCGCAGTCAATTTTTTTTTTAAAATGATGTAAACGAGTGCTTGGCTGAGATCCCACCTGATGGTAAGCAGTGATGCAATCGTTGATGGTGAGGCGCATTAGTTTATTAAGAGCCTGTTCACTCTAGCCTTGAAGACTCCTTTTTTTCGGTGGGAAAATCATCTAATGACTTCCCCCACTCTTGGGCGGAGCGGGAGATAGTGTCAGTCTTTTACTGAATAAAAACCCACTCCTATTTGTTAGTTGCCTTTCGTACCGAAGCTGAGTTATCTTTCGACACTAAACCTGGCCCCAGTAGCTAACCCTGGCCCCAGTAACTAACCTTGGCCCCAGTAACTAACCCCGGCCCTAAGTCTTCAAGACACTTTAATTATAAATGGACGGGAAGACCACAGCAGGAAAATTGTTCCAGTCCTTCGATGTACGCGGTATAAACGACAAAGCGAAACACTTAGTCCGAACCCTACGGTTTCACTCTTACATTGTTGAAACTTCTACAAGTTTCAACAATGTAAGAGTGGATTCGCCAATCGACGGGTTGTCCGATAGTAGAAAGGAGATGGCGGAATCAAGTCATATAATTCCACGCGCTCACTCTCCAAAATGAATCCTGTTAAATACCGATAGGCTGGCTAACCTACGGCTTTGTAAATTGGATTTAGCAAAATCTGGATCACCAATTAGACTAACATAATAATAATAATTCAATTATTTTGTACGTCTCTAAGAAACAGCATATTGGCTCATCATAATCAGTCTTTTAATGTTCGCACTGCTAGGACTCAAGCCTCCTCTGAGAGAGAATGGGCCGTAGGGCCACGTAGACCTAGTCCGGATAGGTGAATGACACGTGTCTTCGATTTTTTTGTTCTACGAAACGCCAATACCAATGTTTTCAATCGTGAACAACACTAAAAATAGAAATCTAATTCAGAATATTGCCAAATAAATCAATTTTTCTTACCGTAAAAAAGGGCTAAACACTATATCCCTACATTTCTTATTTATGTTTAGCAAAAATATTCAATTTTCAGAGGATCTATCAAGGAGAAGTTTTTGTTCAGACATTTCAGATGAAGATTGATTTGGGTATTTTTGTTATATGCCAAAACAATCACACTAATATTATATAGGCGAACGTTTGTGTATATGTTTCTTACTCTTTTAAGGTCAATGAGCTGAGTGAATTTCAACAAAATTTAGCACATGGGTATATCATATCCTAGTACATGTCCATCCCACATAGTGTAATTTTTAAGAGGAGTATAGGAGTATATTGCCTTAGAATTAATTTCTACTTATACAGGCAAAGCCGCAGGTGAAACTAGGACATTTAAATAAGAAGTACTTTTCACTAAGACAAATAAACTGACTTTATCGATAAACAAGATAGCCCAGTGGTTCCCAACCTGTGTTCCCCAAGAGTTACAACATGGTCCGCATCAGGTTTAAAATTAAGTTTACAACTGAAAAGTAAAATTAATTGGAACTAATTTAAGTCGTCGACGGCGCGCGCTGTTCCCGCGCGCCTCAAGGAGTTGTCAGCAACAGCAGGGGCCCAGCCGGGTCGAAGCCTACTGGGGCCAGGGTTATCCGAAAGGGCACTCGAGCCCCGGTATGAAGGCTTGAAGGAACGGGATGGGTTTTTTAGTCAGTAAGAGTCTGACACTATCTCTCGCTCCGCCCAAGAGCGGGGGTTGTCATAAGATGATTTTTCCCTTCGAAAAAAAAAAGTTGCTATCAGGAATATCTAATTTGTTTTTTTGATTATGATCGTTATTGCACAATTTATGATCCTCATCAAAAGGTTTAACCTTTCAATCGAGGAAATTACAGACACAATAGAAAGACAATAGGTGCGCAAATCGCTTGGGTTTTAATGAATTAAAGTCACCCAAAGGGCAATGGAAAGGGCTTTACTTGAAGTTCCCTGGCACAATCTGATCAGACATGAAGCTATCCACAGGAGAAAGTTATAGCCCGAAGAATCGCTAAACTCAACTGGCAGTGGACAATGGGACCAAAAGGTTCCGAAGTGGTGACTACATACCGAGAAACACAGCATTGGAAGCCCTCCCACAATGTGGACCTGGTGAGGGTCGCGAAAATCTGATAGATACCACACGGACTGACCATTGTGGCGATGCTTTGAGGAGCCCTATGTCAAGCAGTGGACGTCTTTTGGCTGAAATGATGTTTATGATGAGTTCAATTTTGTGTCTAGACTTCTGGTCCCTAATATAAACATAAAAATAATCAGCTTTTTTGTGATGTTTCCACTGCTGGGACTCAGGCTTTCTTTCTAGGGAGGGAATGGGCCGTAATTCACCACACAGGCCCAGTGCGGGTCGGTGAATGTCAATATAACATGCTTTCCTCACGATGTTTTTCTTCACCGTTTTTGAGAGCAGTAGTGATGAAATAAATTACACATTAAATATCATCATCAATTCTGCTCTCTGCTAACAATAAACAATTAAAACTAGGCCCAGGTCATAAAAATGTTGGAAACCACTGATAGACTGGAAAAATAAGTGTTTATTTATATAGAAATATTTAAGGCCCTACTTTCTGGTAATGGAAATAATAATTTAAACGTGGGCTGATAAAGGAGGCTGTGACGTGGTATTTTATGCCTTTTGGTCCATTATGTGAATAAAAATAAGTTTCCATCCTGTTTATATATGTTAAACGAAATTATTATTTTTTTATTGGTTTTCTATTTGGGATATTACAGAAACTGTACCTGAGACCCTTCTACAAACCCTTAATGTGATTCTTTGGATGACTGTTAAGAGCTGGTTATAGTCACTGAGTATTTAGTATGAAATCCGTCCGGGTGTATGTCGATTTTGCGGCCCCGTAACAGCGGTTTTATTTTTAAATAAATAAAAAAAAAACTCAACTATTCAAAATTTTTATTTTTGCGAGGCCATTTTAAAAAACAAGCTTTATTATTTTTTGTAACTTTCAAATATTTCCGTGATGTAATCTCGTAGACATACACGTTTGAAATCGTAAGTTAGGGTCAGATTTGCGATTCTTTTTTATCGAGCCCACTAATTTATTACCATGTTTTCATTTTTATTTTAGGTTGGTCATATAGTCAATTTTTATAAAATAATTTTTCGTGGTGTTCTCTTTTATATTTGTGGATTTCCGATTTTAACATTTATTTCACCAATGGAATAACATAAAAGGTACAGGCAAAGTCGAACGCAGAAGTTAGTAATACATATTCAATTATTTGTGATCATACTGCTTTTTTATCGAAGACGAGGAAGAAGAGGAATCACCAAAAGGCACACCGTGAGAAGCGGTTAGAGAGACTAACCACTTCTCATAATGGGAACTTATCGCCACGATTGTGGTATGTTCAGCGCTGTGTGGCGGCTATAACTGTCTATACACCTCTGATCTGTTAAAACATCTACGGTCCGGACTAAGCGTTTCGCCTCGGCATTTATACCGCATACTTCGAGGGACTGGAACAGTTTGCCTGCTGCGGTCTTTCCGTCTGATTATAGTTTGGGTGTCTTCAAGGCTAAAGTGAATAGGCTCTTAATAAAGTAGTGCGCCTAACCATCAACGATTGCATCACTGCTTACCATCAGGCGCGATCGCAGTCAAGTACTAGTTTATAACAGATAAAAAAAAAACCTCCGTCTGTACCTTTATTTTCCATACAGTTTTTTTTTTCGATGGGAAAAATTATCTTATGACAACCCCCGCTCTTGGGCGGAGCGAGAGAAAGTGTCAGACTCTTACTGACTAAAAAACCCATCCCGTTCCTTCAAGCCTTCATACTGGCGCCCTTTCGGATTTTCCATACAGTCGTAATATATTTTTTAAAGAGAAGTACAGCTACGTATTACTTCTTATCCTTTCATCTAATTTTCCATTTATTTATCAAAGACTGCTGAAAGTAACATTGAGTAATGTTTCAATGTTAAGAGACGCAATCAAATTAACTTTGTTTTCAAAGTACTCACCTTTTGTAAACTTTGTTGTTAGCTTCTGAAGAGTTTGTTTTAGGAAGTATGTATTTCATTTTTCAGTAGTTGACTTATTAAACTTTACATTATGTCTTTATGTTTATCTTTCACTAGCTTTTGCCCGTGGCTTTGCCCACGTACATTAAATATAGCCTACTCAGGAATTAAGCAGCTTTCTATTGGTGAAAAAATTTTAGCAAGTGGATCAGTACTTCCAGAGATTACCTCCTACAAACAAAAAAACAAACTTTACCTCTTTATTGTATTATATATGAATTGTGGATAAGAAGAAAAAATGGACAAGATTATTAACAAAATGGTACCCGCTAGACTGCAAAAGGAACAGAGGAAGAAAAACTAAGACACCTAAGGGAGGCTTATGTCCAGCAGGGGACATCTTTTGATTGAAATGATAATGACAAAAAGTATTATTCATATGATTGGTTCATTCTTGAATATATTTTGAAATTAAGTTTGTGAAATAATTGAACCTAGTTTCACGACAACACTGGTTTCACTGGTTTCCATCACGAGAGCAACTTTTATGGTATACAGCTCTATTTTTTAATTCCACACACGTTACGGATCATTTTATTTGTGAAGTCATAAGTGAAAAAAAAACAAAATCTCAAAATTGCCTACGTCATAGTTTGTAAATTCATAGTTGAATCAATTATTCTTAACAATTGCTACTAAAAAATACTGCGCTCAGTCTTTTTTCATTCATAATTAATAAGCTTGTAGTATTTCCATAAATTGAGTTACATTTTGGGATATAAACAAACTCAAATAACTTTGCGATTTATGAATATTATCAATTGAGACTTTACTTAAATAATAACGAAACCTTTTCTAATAAGCCCTTAAAATATTTGTACTAATTAAAAATTAATGGTGTATATTACCGTTATACTGTTAATTGTTAAAGCTAGTTTTGGCTGACTTCAAACAAAATTCTTATTAAGTTAAAATGCGATTGTTTTAATATAAAAAATATAAACCGGATTTTTTTTTCACGGTGGGATAATCATCTAATGGCATCCCCCGCTCTTGGGCGGAGCGGGAGATAGTGTCAGAGTTTTACTGACTCAAAAACCCACTCCAGTTCCTTCGTTGCCTTTCGTACCGGAGCTGAGCTATCTTTCGAATTAATCCTGGCTTAGGCTTCGACCTAGCTGGGCCCCTGCTGTTGTTGACAGCTCTTTGAGGAACAGTGCGCGCCGTCAACGACTTGGGCTCGGTCCGAGTTTACTAAGTTTATCCTGTATCTTAAGAGACAGTGATTAGCTGCCTGTCGTATCATTGTCTTGACGATTCTAGAAAAAAAGAGAACAATACAATATGAATGAATAGCACGAGTTCAATCAGAGATTACGTAATGATGACTTGATTACAATAGTATTATAGCTATTCATGCCTTTGTTGACACTTCGTGTGACCTAAAGGCTGGCTTTTATTTCAGACAAAGGATAAGCATTGCCATCCAGCATGGCAATGCCGCCTGTCTTTCGGGTACATTACCAGTCGACAGCGATGCTGCAGAGTTTTACGACGCCGTACTTTAGATTATTTTTTTATTTCTTATGGCTTTTATTTTTAATTTGTGAGTTCGTTTTAATTAGTTAAGTGTTTTTATTATAGTCTAGTGGCCGTAAAAAATGTAATTAGTTCGTCTTTTGGATTATTCGAAAATAAGGGACACGTATTTTTTATTTGTAAATTAAACCAAAAATGACAAAGATTATAGCCCATTAACATTTCAATCGTGGAAATTGCAGACACAATAGAAAGACAATAGGTGCGCGAACGCCGGCATTCGCTTGGGGTTTCATAAATTAAAGTTACGTGTGACGTCACGCCGTGCTGCATTTTTTCGCACGGAGTGACTTTACACGTAACTTTGATGGGCTATATCTTTGTTATTTTTTGTTTAGGTAATCAAAAAAAGAAAAAATACGTATCCAATATTTTTTTATAACCTAAAATACGGACTAAATAAAATGTAACAACTTTGACCCTTTTTCTTTTATGGTGGGAAAAATCATGCATTGACATCCCCTGCCCTTGGGTGGAGCGGGGGATAGTGTCAGACTCTTACTGACTAAAAGACCCACCCCGTTCCTTCAAGCCTTCACACCGGGGCTCGAGCGCCCTTTCGGATAACCCTGGCCCCAGAATAACTTTGACCCTGGACACTACCCTAATAGGGTGGTGTTCCTGCTCTATCTATATTAAAATAAATCTAGTCAGATATTGGTATGTATAATTGAGTACTTTAGAAAAAAAAACCTTTAGGTTAGTATTATTTTTTTATATTATTCTTGGATCAGCATAATATAAATTATAATGATAATAATTTTACGTAAGAAAAGAGACGTAACTGCTAACTATCCGTGGCGGTTCAAGACCGTGAAATGTAGGGTTCCGTGGCTAAATAAAAAGCGTGTTAGGTGACTAGGTCAGTAATTATTATTTTAATTAATTAACTTATTTATTTATTAAAACGTCCGGGCGTCACTTCCGTACGAATCCGGTGCAGGAGCCTCCCGAACTTACCATGTCCGATGAGAACCTGCGTCAAGTGGAAGGTGAGGACGCCGTGAGGTCTTTCCAGCCACGCCTCAAAGAGGGGACTTACCCCCATAATAGTGACGTGCCCGATGTTTAGAAGGATTAGGATTTATCACTGCATTGGCTTCTTTACTAACATATGTTTGTGTTTTGACTGTCCAGTTGGTTAGTGGTTAGTGATTCGATTCCCACCCAGAAAAATGTTTGTATGATGAACATAATCATTTGTTCCGTGTCTGTGTGTAAGTTATCTATAATATGTATGTATTTAGAGATATATAGGTATGTTTATCAGTTGCCTAGTACCCATAACACAAGCTATGCTTAGCTTGGGACTAGACGGCGTTGTGTTATAGTTGTGGATTATTATATTATATGTATCGCTAAATCCGAAAAACTTTGAAACTAAAAGAACGTCTCATTCAGTTTTTTTCATTACAATTTAATATTTATATATATATATTTTTTATTTTTTTTTTTTCGATGGGAAAAATGACAACCCCCGCTCTTAGGCGGAGCGGGAGATAGTGTCAGACTCTTAGTGCCTAAAAAACCCATGCCGTTCCTTCAAGCCTTCCCTTCATACCGGGGCTCGAGCGCCCTTTCGGATAACCCTGGCCCCAGTAGGCTTATTGGGGAAAGCTTATTATGCAAATAAAAATCATGCATCAAAGGAACTCATCTGCACCCAGTGGCTTACGGCACAAAATAGATAGGTACTAAAACTGGGCCAGATGAATGAGACATTCTCTTGCTTTCAAAGAATCACCACAGTATTTATGGTTTATGGCGGGCTTTTCCGTTTAGGTATGAGCTAAACGGAAAAGCCCGCCATAAACCATAAATACCTAGGTACGCATTCCTACGATTACAGACCTAACACCTCACTACCTACCTCACTGATTTCCACTTCCTAACTGTCGACTTCACTAATTTCCACCGCCTAACTGTCGACCTCACTGATTTTTACCCCCTAACTGTCGACCACACTGATTCCGACGTTAGGGAAAAAAAATGTAAAAAAAATCCAATTTGATTTCAAATTCCATTACCTACATAAATTTAATTTGAGATTACTACTATGATATTATTATTGCGCTTAAATGGCATCGTCGGGACAGCGCAGTTCATTAAACATTAATTGTTAAATTGACTGTGAAAATATTTATCTTTCTATTGAAAAAACACGATGGAAGCATTAATTCCAATTTTATTTTGATCCTTGGACTGCTGTATGGCTGAAACTATATATATAGATTTTTTTTCCCGTGGGAAAATCTTCTAATGATATGTCCGGCGACTCCGGCTCTTGGGCGGAGCGGGAGGTAGTGTCAAACTTTTACTGACTAAAAATCCACTCCAGTTCCTTTTATGCCTTTCATACAGGGGCTGAGCTACCTTTCAGATTTAACCTTGGGCCCAGTAGGTTTCAACCCAGCTTGGCCACTGCCGTTGCTGACAATTCCTTGAGGCGCGCGGGAACAGTGCGCGCCGTCGACGACTTGGGCTCTAAATTATGAAAGGCCAAAGCTCACGCAGATTTTCAATGGTTTTTACACAAAATGTTTTAATTTCAATAGAAACCTACACAATGTCCACAAGTTATGTTTTCAAAATATGTACAGAAAGAGCGGTTGTATGAAAATGAACCTCGGGAAACTCTTAAGACAAGAAATCTAGCACGGGTAAGATATTGTTCTCATAATCTACATTGTTAAAGGTTATGCATAAAACCAAGGATTGTCGATGGAATCCGTAGTATTTTTTTGGAATTTAAAAAAGATGGTTCAGATCATTAGGTTAACTTTCTTACGGCATTCAAGTATGACGTCACAGTTTTTACTCGAGTTCACAAAAAAGAAAGTTTTTTCGTTGAAAGTGTTAAGCACTTTAGTGTTTCACTTTTTATGTTATTGTCGTTTATAGATACTACGTCATCTTTCTCTTTACGTATTATAAAACAATATGCCCCACCACGTTTGTCTGTCCGTCTGTCCTTACATATCCTTATCCTTTCTATCTTTATTTATACACCACAATTATTTAATTAGTTACACATACTTAAAGGGCTTATTAGAAAAGCCCTTGTTATTTTGAAAGTAAAATCTCAATAAATAATATTCATAAACAGCAAAGTTACGTTAGTTACGTTAGCGTTGGTAAATGTCCCAAAATGTCATTCAATTTATAGAAATATAGTGCAGGCTATTGTATAATGAATGAATAAGTGACAATTATTATGGAAAAACACCGCTCAGTATTTTCTACTAGCAATTCTTATGTTTAATTGAATCTATGATGAATTTACCTTTTCGTGGTCAATTTTAGGATTTCGGTTTTATCTACTTTTGACTACAAAAATATGTTCAGTGACGGGTACAGATAGAGCCCCATTTTTTTTGTGTACTAATTAAAAAGTAGGGGTGTATAACCTACATATGATAAATTAAAGTCTTTTTGTTTGCAACTGGCTCAAAATAACCTTCATATAATACGGTTTTCACCAATTGAGAAAAAAGCTAACAGTTTAATATACAAAACAGAAGTTCAAAAAGGAAATACGAAACTCTAGTTATCAATGTCAAAGGTCCGTAGTTTTGCCTCTGTTATGACTGGTTCATTGGTGCTTCAGCTTTTTTGATATCATCATCATCTTCTTGCCTCTAATCCATGTTACTTGGGGTCAGCGCAAAACGATTTTTCTTCCACGTCTTGTCACCCGTCTGGCTATCCCTCTCCATCGATGCACATGTATACTCATAACTCTTTTAGTAACATGCGTTACATCCCTTCTCTTCACCTCACCATACCAAGACAAACGATTCTCTTGCAGCTTTTCAGTCATTGGCGTCACTTTTTAACTTCCTTTTGTATACTCATTTTACTACTGTTTTTTTGAATGTACAGTATTTAATCGTACCGTAATCCTAGAATGCAAAGGAAATCTGAAAGACACATGAGCGTAATCAGCCATATAATCTTCCCACTGCTAGGCCTCAGACCTCTTCTCTAGGAGAGGGAATGGGCCGTAATTCACCACGCGGTCTCTATACGGGAAGAAGTCTGGTTCTAGAACATGCGGTTTTAGAGCAGGGGTGATTGAATGAATTAGGTATACAAAGTAATGTGCTAGGCTGGGTTTAACCCCGCGACCTACAACTCATAAGTTGAGGCCATTAATCACTGCTTTATAACTGAAGGATGCAGGTGGATTTTAGTCAGTCAAAATCGGTCTTGTCCTCTTGTTCCACCTTGGAGCAGAAGAAAGACCTTAGGCCTTAGAGTGGTAGGAGTTTGATGATTCTCCACGCTAAAAAATAAAAAGGTAAACTAAACCTCTTCAAACATATGTTAGATGAGAATATACTATAATTTTCAACTAATCTAAATGTTTGTTCAGCGTAGCCACTAAGTCTGTGGTGTGTGCAGAAGGCGTGAAGTGTGAAGCTATTGTGGTAGGCCACCGGTGTGACGGCCGTGACATGGTTCTGTATAAATTCGTCATTTATATTGTCAACAACAGTTTTGAGGATTCTTCATGCATTATTCATGATCGTGACGAAATGCGGCGTTAATCGAACTATGTGAGTGAGGTTTACGGTATTAGCGACATCCATGTTCCATATTAAATTGTTCTAAAGTGTCACACTTTGTCAAGGTTGAAATGCTGAACTAGTTTTGATGAAGTTTGGTTGTTAGGTATAGAGGATTATTTTGAGGTGGGAAATTCAGGGTGGAGTAGGAGGGTGTGTCAGATTTATATTGACTAAAACTTTGCTTTCTAGGGCTACAAGTGTCCTTTTTGGAAATTTACTTTGGCTCTAGCGTGCACCGACCCTTGCTGATATCTCTTTGAGGCGTGCGTGGATTAAATTTATCACGTGCACGCAGCTCGGAATTAGTGCCTCTGAGCAATGTGTTGTCATTGATCTTTTACCGGTCTTGTCAAATTGTAGTCTTATCTGACAATGTGAGTAATTAGTGCTCTGTTCCCTACTGTTAGCAATATGGGTCGGAGAAAAGGGCTTTGTGACGTCACGAACAGAACAGGATAACAGGCCAATGTCCGTGTAAAGCGCGACACCCGCACCACTCGTACTCGGTAGTAGTCTAGCACGGTTTTAGAACGTTTTAACCTCTCGAGCGCCAGGGTTCATTGACCCGGAAAATTGCACTGTTTACGTAAACCACCAAAAAAAAAACAAAAAATTAAAAAAAACTTTTTTCTGATTTTTCTAGGAAAAACAAATAATATATATAGAAGAATATGTAAAAAAAACAAATATTTTGACCAAATAATTTTCGTACAAACTTGGGGAAAACACGAAAATTAAGCATTTTTCAAGGACATCAAGTTGTACAGATGTATGTACAATCGGCGCTCGAGGGGTTAATAGTCATCATCATTATCATCATCATCATCTTTCTGCCCTTGTCCCGTATTATTTGGGGTTGGCGCAACACATTTTTTTTTCCATTCTGCCCTGTCAGTAACTCCCTTTTCTTTCATCACTGTTCACACAATCCATCCATCATTTCTTTGGCCTCCTTCTCTCTCTCCACCCATTCACATGTTCATTAGAATGTTCTAATAATGATTTTGTTAATAAAGGTTTTATTGTTAAAACTATAAAAAAAATTAACCAAAACCTATGACTAAACTATAACTAAAAACTATGTACAAAGAATTTACTACAAGATTTTGCTCAGTAATAATTGGGTTTTGAGGACTTTTATTATTTTAGTAGACAACTTGGATCTTGAGGAACTCACGCAAAGTTGGACTAACTTTGCTTGGAAAGCAATCACCAGTTTAACTTTTACTCATTTAAAGTTGAGAAAGAAAATTTAAAAACAAACAAACTGAACTTTTTACACTAAGTAAATTTGTTCTCTAATCAACAAGTCTCAAGCCTTTTTTCAATATTTGTTTTATTTTATATTATTCTCAAGTTCTGAAAACAGATTTATTTTAAGAAAAAAATCGAATATGTAGCACAGATAGGTGAATAATCGACGCCTTTCAAGAATATCACTGCCATGCCAGAAAGTTTACCGTGCTGTAACTTATTGCTTTTTATATTTATCAGGCGCTTGAGACACTTATGTAAATTCGATTGTAGTTAAGGCCCATTTAGACCATTCGAGTTTCTCACACGTATTAGTTCGAGAAATTGTACGCAATAATCGCCACAACATTATCGTATCATAATGTTTACACACAGACAAGACATAAAGTCTCGCCTACGAATATGTAATACGAGACTCGCGAGCAATTATCACCAGGTGATAATGTTCTGCGTCTGTTTACACGGTAAAACACAACATCTTTTTTCCGCTTCTGTTTCATTAAAACTTATCTAAGAAGAGCAGATACAATCAAAACGCCCTTGCGTAGGTACTGCACTCATGGTAGAAACTGTCACAAAAACTCGAAATACGATTATTGCCATGAAATTCTGTTGATGGACACATGCGATTATATTCTTACGACTATGTTTCAGACTTTTAACTGACTAAAACCCACTCCTCTTCTATATTTGCGTTCGTTTAAGGGCCCCAGGGTTCTCTTTCGCATCACCCATGGCCCCAGTAGACTTCGACCCTGCTGGGCCCCTGCAGTTGCTGATATAACACTACGGGCCTCGACAACTTGGGCTCGGTCCGGACAGCGCGGCGGCGGATCCAGAATAATTATACTCGTAGGTTTATAAGTGCTGTTGAGGCTGCCTAGATACTGCAGCGCATGGGGTATACTAGTGCGTTAGTAGGTTAAGTTTTAAGGTTTCTTAAATGTTAGTAAATCTTTAGTTGGGGCCAAAAGGTTCTGGAGTGGCAACCGTGTACCAGTAGATGCAGCGTTGCAAGGCCTCCTACAAGGTGGACCGATGACCTGGTGAAGGATGCGGGAAACCGATGGATGCGAGACGCACACGGTCGTTCATTGTGGTGACACTTGGGGGAGGCCTTTATCCAACAGTGGACTTATATCGGCTGAAATGATGATGATGGTGAACCCTTTAGTTGATAAGTTGTTAGTAACCATTAGGCCAATATTATCTTCTAAAATTATTATTTCATAACTACGTCCATAATAAATTGCAAAGACAAAACCTTCAGTTTCTCTAAAGTGGTCACGAAAGCGAGCCTTGCGTCAGGCTCACCAGTTTGGAGGTATGTGGAACAGAGAGTAAAGTAAAGGAGGTTTCTCGCAAACCTCCGTTGAAAAGAAAAGATCCTTCAACCAGGCGGATGTTATATGTCTGGTGGGCAACTGTCCGATAGTTGATTTCGCGCTGTCGTATGTATTCTAATCGCGTGGAGAATTTTGATTGCGCGATGCAGGATTTCGTATTTTTGTAGTTCTTATGTGGTGCCATAGATGTCGCTACAGGCTAATGTAAGACCCGGTAGAAGCGCTCGTGAAGGACCTTGCTCTGCCATATTTCCCTGCAATCATAAGTACCAAGTTCTACAAATTTGCCAGTTCTCGTTGGCCAAGAAGAGCGGAGTTAGGCTCATGTGCACAGCCACTATATATCGGTGAATTGGTACTTAAAATTAGCAAATTATTATTATTTTCATCAATTAATTTTAAAAGTAAAGTAAAGCAAAAGCGCATTTAATGACAAAACCATTTCTTTATTTATTTATTAATACGACTTATTTTTCTCGTGTTGAACAGAAATATCCTAAATATAATTTTGCGCATAAAAACGTCAAACAGTTAAGGCATTCGTGACGTATGAGCTTGTACCCTTAGCACTAAAGCGTAAATATATAATTTTTATTATTTTATAATTATAATATACTGTACAATATATAACTGCAACAATGGACAGAGGAAAATTACTTTTTCCTATTATAATACATATCTAGGTATCTATTTATATAACCCCTCTTAAAATGCTCTGCATACTATGTGTTATATTATATAATAATAATATATAATTCACGTGTAACTTAGATTATTGTTCTCTTTTTATGTACTATAAAAACAAGATATAATTAATGTCTTCAAATTAGGTATAATTTATATCTTAATAAATTAAAATCATCCATCATCATCATCAGTTTGTAAAATATTGTCTAAAAATTATAATAGAAAATCTACGTTTATTTTCAATTAAAAATCATTATGACATCAAAGTAGTATCTTACCATAACAATTATTCCACGAAAATATAATATAAAGATACAAGATAATTTTGAAATAACAAATGAAAATTACAGTACTTACCTACATTTTACATTATCGTCTTTTACTTCTAAACCAACAAAACTAATTATATATTAAATATAAAAATCTCATTATAATTAAGCTATCACAATGGTTTAAAGCTGATAATGATTGCGACACTATTCCATACATGACGCTGATGACTTGTAAGCACCTTATTTTAAAAATAAATAGTTTATTTTGTTGTTTTAAAATCATTATTATTTTTTATGTATAATTAATAATAGTTTAATAATAATTTAAATATTTTTATGTGTTTTAAAAATGAGAAAAATATTTAAAGTTGATCAATAAATATTAAAATAATTTATTCAGATTTCTCCATATAACGTCGTTTGTAACACGAAAATAAACGAAGATACCATTTAACCTGCCACGATTTTATTGTTATTGTGATATTATAATAACATTTTTTTTTTTTATTCTATATCAGTAGGCATACTCCGTCGGAAATATCCTTGGACCTCGATGAAATGCGCGCTCCCTTTTACCACAATTACCTAACTAACTTTTTTTCAAAATAAACAGAAGGTAAAAAAAAAACAAAAATGGTAAAACTTTTGTAGTCAATTCATGCATTAATTTGATTGTGTTACTGACTGTACCGATGATATAAAGGAATTTGACAGGTCTACAGATATTCCCGACAGATTATAATTTATTTTTCTTAGATAAATCATCCACTTTTTTATTAAATCGAAAGTACGAAACTGAAGTGTTTATTTTCAAAGTAAAATCCTTAGAGTCTACAAAATTGATTATTTCAATGAACAATAGTGTAAACACGTGGGTTTAATATTAAATTCTTAAAACCATTATTTGTAATCAGATTACAACTTGACTTTAAAACAACAACATGTGTATAACAAATGCTCTAATAAATAGCTTATCTATGAGCACCTTATGTCTATAGTAACAATAAAATAACTACGAGTTTTAAACTTCACTTTAAAGTAAATTAATGTCTTTATTTGAAAATAAATTAATGTCTTCATTTAAAAATAAATTAATATCTTCATTTTAAAATAAATTAATACATATCTTCATTTTTAAATAGCCGCAAAGGGATCTTTTATGTCGTTATTAAAATGGAATTAATACCGCCACCTCGCTTTTTTTTTTTCAAATTACAAATAATACATAATTTTTTACCAATCAGGTCTCAAGTTAAGTGCCAAAAGATCCTTAGAAACCTGTATTTTAAAACAATTTTTGAAAAAAAAAAAATTAGCATCATTTTAAATTCAAAATGTCTCTACATTAGTTAAATATTTTGTGCATTTTTGGTACGATCATCTTTTATATTAAAAATCCTTTAAAGCAACTACTTATAGCTATATCTACAGTCAACATTCCACCACCCTTTTTAAAATAAACTCTCTATTGTACATTCCCTTACTAAAATCCCGTATTTCACGAATTAGTGTTGAAACAGCAATAATCTTAATTATTTCGCTAACTTTGTCTTCCATTCCTTAATTTTTTTAAATAGCTATATTTCTTACAAAATAAATATCTCCCTTGAAATTGCTCCAATAGGTCTAAGAATTTGACTGAAATTAGGAAAATGCTTTGCGATTACAAATCCTAACTCCAACTTAGTCCAACATTCCAAAATATTTTATCAGAATTTACTCCAAATTCCTAATAACCTAGACGATTGAAACTCCTTATCACATCGACAATACTAGGCATTGATACGGCCTTTTTATCACATTGAATTCGAACAATGCTTTTCAGGCAGCGACTGTGTTACCCAAGGATTCTAATTGTTATGAAGAGGTCTTCGTCTTGAGGAGGAGAACGGGCCAGTACATGGTGACGAACAGCAGGAACAAGGCAGGGAACACCACGCGAGAGAGTTTGTCGATCTCCCTCCAGAGCACTCGTTCTTGACCGGTGTCGGCGTCTAACCAGGCAACCTGCAAAGAAAATAAACATTTATCGTTTTATTAATTTTGTATATAATAAAAAAAAAAAAAATACGTTACAAAAAAAATATATATATTTTCGTATGATTCCTGCAAAAAACAAATATTTGAATGGCTTACGGATAATCTAGCTGTTTTAAGGTCAGGGTGTCTGTGCATATGTATATATTTTTTTGTATAATTCCTATAAGAGAAAAACTAAAAACGAAAACACAAAAACTATAATATTGTATATTGTGAATAACTGGAATGAAGCGCTAAAGTTTGTGTTAGGAAATCATTAATCCATTCCATAATAAGTTTATTACTGCTACACAGATTTACAGAAAGAAAATAAAAAGAACAAATAAAAACGTTGATCAAACTTTCATGAATGCCCAATTTACTAATGTAAAAGACAACAAAGAACAAAGTAATGAAACAGTTGGGCTTACAAAAGTTTCCTAAAACCTTACAAACTCATTTGTGCATATTTAATTAAGGAAACCAACACCGCACAAGATAAGACTTTCTATTTTATCCTGAACATACTTTCTGAATAATCAAGTGATGTAAAAAATAGGTATATAGACGACAGCATTTTGTAGAATTGTAAAGATTTGTTTATTTATATGAAATGATTACAGCTAAAACAAATCAGGTAAGAAAAAAAGTAAGTAAGACTGACAGTCAATAACAAGTCCTCACTTATAAAGTACAGGATAATACATAATCCCATGGACCATATGCAGAGAAAAGGAGAAATAGTTGTTTAATAGCTATTAATCTACAATTTGGTTTCAAGAGATCGATGGATTGAGACGATGATATCTTATATTGTAGATAATAGTGAACAAAATGCAGTTATATTTTTTTGAAGCAATAATATTTTGTTTGCCACAAGTAAATTGTGCTATTTATTGTTCAACGTTCGAGACAAATAAATTCTAGTTACTGAAAAAGATTTTCGTAGCTATATTTTTATTGTAAATAAAGTTCTTTTTGTGTTTCTTTACAACTGTTGTAAATAAATACACAACCTTTTTGATTTTCATCCAACACCGATAGACCTAAATTACTGGCCATTTACAACATTTTTTAGTATTTGAAAACCAGAATATACTCGTAGTTTGTTTAGAATCAGCAACTGAATTGATTCTAATAATGTTTACACCATGTTATTTTTTTCTTAAAAATAACTAGAAAAAGGTCACTACTTGGACACCACCGAAACTAAGTCCGTGCGTCACTGCGGGGTGCCAATTGAAAACCAGCGTTGGGTGTCTAACGTCCAGCAAATGCTGAGGTGGTCACCCTTTCGGTGCGGGCACGCTCGGCGTACTTTGTACTTTTATTCTTGTTTACTTTATGCATATAACCGTTGTGCTGTGTCTGAACCGAATAAAAGTATTTCTATTCTATTCTATTCTATTCTATTCTATTCTAAGTACGATGCAGCTCATAGCGAGCATTAGGCCCTAGCACACAGCTGGGTGCGAAAGTAAAACAATCTATCATTCACCAGGATGGCCCGGTGACCATGTATTTATTTTGACAATCAGGTAACTTAACAAGCTTATAACTTTGTGATTTTTCATGATACAGTTTTGAAATGTAATAATAAGTATTTTTTTATGTAAAGAATCTATGTATAAAACATAGATTCTTTACATAAATATACTAGACACGTGTTTTGTGTTTCACATATATACTAAAACAATGTTGAATATAACCGCTAAATTATGATCGTTTCAATCCCGAGGAGGGTCGATCTGGTACATGAAACACTATCAATTTGTAAAGATAAAATTTTAAAATAAAGTATCTTTTTTTCAAAACTCGTATTAATTTACGCAAGTACGAAATTATTTTTAATCGCGGTCGTCTAAAACTTTCCTACATGTTTTCTCATTATCTCAATAAATATCCATTATTTATTAATTTTTTCTAAATTCTTCTATTGATTGAACCTTATTTTTCTATATTCTAGGTTATTTCGCTTGTTGCTGTGGTGTCTTGACGTCCCAAGATACTTTATTTTTAAATTTTATCTTTACAAATCGATAGTGTTTCGTGTACCGGATCGACCCTCCACGGGATTAAAATGATCAAAATTTAACGGTGTATAAAAAAATAAAACTAATAGATAGGTACCTGTAGTATACTCTGCCGTCTCTCGACGCCAACCAAATGTGCAGTAGCAGGATGCGTGGCCGATGGCGCTGGATGGACAGCTGGCGTGGCAGCAGGAGGAGACGTCGGGGACGTGAGGTCTACCTTCCGACACCTCACCTGAGACCCATCCCAGGCCGCCAGCGTCCCGCACGACCCCTTCTCTCCGTTCAAACGCTGCCAAAGATATCGAAACATCTTTGTCTGAATAATCTTGATTCAATTTCGAACTGGTTGTTTTGATTGAGATCATAAAGTGCTGCTAGTTAGGTTTCTGATCAAGGATTTATTACTACTAGTTATAAATGTATTTTTGATATTAATTGTTTAGTTAGATTGCACAGTTCCATATCTTTGTAATATTTAAAAATTTGCTGACCTGGCAAATTTTTCCTACCATATAAATTTTTAAAGAAAAATATGAGGGGTGGGGGAAGAAGGGTAAAAAATACCCTACGACCTATTCTTAGTTCATAAAATTTGGGTAAGCCATTACGGCGGAGTTTGACAACACTTTGACTCGAGATTTTTATATATTAGATACAACTGGTTCGTAAGTATAGACCTGTACCCCTAGCCAAGTTGCTAATCTGCAATAGTTAATGCTTGTAGAAAGATTAAAATGTACGGGAACGACGTCGTCTTAACGCTCAGTCACGTGATCAGAAAGAAAGAATTGGCGGCAAGGTCAACTCGAAGCGTTCGGCGCAAGCAAAACGGTTGTAACTTGGCTAAGGGGGCTGGTTTTACTTTTTTTCATCTCAACTAACTGCATAGTGAAAACATGGAAGAAGCTCGTCCGTCGTCGAAGGAGTCCGTTCAAGATCTCTGAAGTAAAGTAAAATATTTTACAATAAATAAAAATCTGTCCTTAGATAAGTATTTCAGCTATGTAGGGACCTCAAAGTTCTTGGTGAATTCTCGATAGTGACACAATTTAATACAGCAAGAAGATAATATTTACCACCGGGATGATTCTGGGCATCGACTCCTGGGCCTTAGTCTTGTTCATCTGGTACTGCTTGTCCAAGACCTTCACGACCACGAACTCGCCTAGAGCAGCGAACACGAACATCATGCAGCCAGCCATCCATAGGTCCAATGCCTGTATGAGGACAGAAAAGATTTAGTTTATGAAGTATTATATTTTATCTTTTTGATGCAGAATAGAATAGAAATGATAGGACAGGATAGGATAGGATAGGATAGGATAGGACACGAAACGACACTATACGATACGATTCGATACGATATGATACGATACGATACGAAACGATACGACACGATACGATACGATAGAATACAAATGTAACAAATTACAATATTTATGTAGTCATCATAATCATTTTTGGCAACAAGGGTTTTTTTATGGTGGGAAAAAATCATCCAATAACAACCCCCCCTTTTGGGTGGAGCGGGAGATGGTGTCAGACTCTTACTGACTAAAAGACCCACCCTGTTCTTTCTAGCCTTCATACCGGGGCTCGAGTTCCCTTTCGGATAAGCTTGGCCCCAGTAGGCTTCGACCCGACTGGGTCCCTGCTGTTGCTGACAACTCCTTGAGGCGCGCGGGAACAGTGCGCGTCGTTGGACTTGGTCCAGACAGTTACCGGACGGCTGGACAGGGAGCTACCCATTGCTCAATGTCTGCAAGCCCACGCCTACGGTGGCCGGAAATCGGAATCGGAATCAGGGTGCCAACAGGGGCTGGTCATGAGACACTGTGGTTTTTAATAACTCTACTGTGGAGCCGTACCCGCTCCGGGTCTGTCGACCAATGTCTGTCGGTGTGAGCACTTTGTCTCTCTTATATTTTGACGTATGACTCAGGGGACTGCAGCGGTCCTCCCACAGAAAGATTAGGTCGATGGACCCGGAGCGGGTACGGCTCCACAGTTCAGAATGATAGTAGTATAGTAGAACGATTAGCGCTCTATACTCGTACAACGCCAATCTTAAATGCGACATTTTTTTGAGGTGTGAAATCATCTAATAGCTTCTCATCTCTAGGGCAGAGCTGGTGCGAAAGACAGAATTTTAGAGAGTATACCACACCTATGTTTTTTCAGTTTCCTTTTGCGTTCCTTCTCAGAAGGATACATACATATATCTTCTCATGATTCTACCACAATGCAAACCGTATGAAGCTGGTACATTATGACGTTGTTTTACTTATTCTTTCTTAATTGAACTAAGCTACTATATATTTATTTAATTAAAAATTCTTATTTATAAGAATGATCAAAGGAGAATCTGTTCTAAAATTAAATAGTACATTTTGTCGGTATTTCATAAGACATTGTCTTGACTTCAATGAAAATAAATAAGGTGTTTTACTGAAAATAATCTACTACAAGTAAATTTAAATCTTTGGCGGAATTAAAATTCCACGAAATTGCTCTTCATTCTTTTGAAGCAAACAACCTACCATTTTTAGGGTTCCGTACTTCAGATGGTAAAAACGGTACCTTTTTAGAATAATTTTGCTGTTCGTCTTCAAGGCCCTTTTTGTTAGGAACTCGTGGAAATATTAAGCTAAAATTAATATGTCTGCAACACCTTGGAGAAGTTTAAAAGTCAGTCAAGGTAATCTAAAAATAAGGCCGATAACGTTACGTTTAGGTGCATATTTGGACACTCGCAAAGAGAAATTAATCTATTCCTAGACATAAGTAAGTTCTTATAGTACAAGTAAAGCAAAATGTCTGAAGTACTTACATCACAAATTCATTACTTTTTGTAATTCGGAAATGTCTTCGAAGCTCTATTTACATAGGTAAGTTTGTACTAAACCCTCGTTGCACGGGCCCGACTCGCTATTGACCTTTTTTATCTCCTTAAGTTTTAATTATTTAGAGAGACGCCTTTTAATAATTACCTAAGTAAACAAGTCTGAAGTTACTGTAAAGTCTAGAATTAAATAGGTATTTAATCCAGTCGAAGTGTTATGAACATTTACAGGTACTTAGAATTGCTGAAAAGTTGTCTACATTGTTCCTAAGTATTGGTTTACCTGAAGAACTGCCTAGAAACTTTCTTGCTACGTTTTACATAAAAAAAAAATCCTTTTCAGCACTACAGACCTTTATTTCAGTTTTTTTTTCAGGAGGTTAATCATGAAGTAGAGCAAATAGGCTCTCAATAAACTAGTGCACCTCACCATCAACGATTGCATCACTACTTTTTTTTCCGATGGGAAAAATCATCTTATGACAACCCCCGCTCTTGGGCGGAGCGGGAGATAGTATTAGACTCTTACTGACTAAAAAACCCATCCCGTTTCTTCAAGCCTTCATACCGGGGCTCTAGAGCGCCCTTTCGGATAACCCTGGCCCCAGTAGGCTTCGACCCGGCTGGGCCCCTGCTGTTGCTGACAACTCCTTGAGGCGCGCGGGAACAGCGCGCGCCGTCGACGACTTGGGCTTGGTCCGGACGGTTACTGGACGACCAGACAGCGAGCTACCCATTGCTCACTGTCCGCAAGTCCGCGCCTACGGTGGCTGGAAATCGGGATCGGAATCCCGGCGGCGGCGGCGAGAGCGCCGTTGCCTGATGCGGTCGGCCTCCTCCTTAGCGAGCATTACTGCTTCGCAGAAGTCGGCGACCGCCTCGCAGAAGTCGGCGACCGCCTTTTGCATCACTACTTATCATCAGGTGGGATCGCGATCAAGCAATAGTTTATATCAATAAAAAAAATTAACATCGTTGATGTTGGTGCAGTGATTCATCGGTTGGCTGTTGCGGTGCGTGTCGCTGGTTCGATTCCCACATGAAATAAATATTTGTATGGCCTACTGACAAGTGTTCTGGGTCTGGGTGTCTTGTGTATGAATGTTTACATGTTTGTGACTGCATCCACGATATAGGAGTTGTTTCTAGTATGAAGCAAAGTTTAAAAAACTAATTAAATTGCATTAACGGATAATCATAAGGAAATTAGCTTTCGAGATTAACTCGATCTTCTAGCTGCGTCCAAGTCTCTCTCTCTCTCTTTCTCTTTTGCCTAGCCTTGTCCCTTTATTTGGGGTCGGCTCTCCTCGTACCGCGGCGCCAGGACGCTCGGTCCCGGGTTGTCTGTATATCTAGTTGTGCCCGCTTGGTATCCCTATTTACGTTTGTCCACCACGTAGAAAGTGGTCTCCCTTTGCCTCTCTTTTTATTAGGAATGGCTAAAGCCAAGTATAGATAACTATTTATAACCGTCAATTTGACATAATGGCCCGCTGTGAGCGGGAGCTAAGTGCGAGGCGGCAAGCGGTAAGATCAAAATTATATAAATGTTTGAAGCACGCGACGAGATGCCGCTCATAACGCCCAGCGCCCGCTTACCGATGACGCCCCGCTCGCCGCAACGGTTACCGCTCACCGCTAAAACTGAAGACGTGACCAGTAGCCCGATTTACGTAATGAAAACCGTAACGATATTGTAGCGATTTAGTCGTTTAGAGCATTTCCGTATTCACACCCATCAATCGAGTTTGAACGACACCGATTTTAAAACCGTTTGAAATTCGTCGATTAAAAAAAAAACTGTATTACATTATTCTGGTTGAATACTTATTAATGTAACTGGAAATAAGTCGATAGACCGTGAATACCGCTTTTGGATAGGACTACGATCGAACGACTGTAAAACTTCAGCGATATTTGACTTGTTTGTAATCAGGGTACATAAGCCTGACTTATATTTCTTACCTTAACATAAGCCACAGGTGGAATATCAGCTCTTAGTCCAGTGAACATGGTGACAAGAGTCAACATGCAGGTGACCAGAAGGGTTACCCTTCCAGGAATGGCATCCAGATCAAGCCAGAAGCTGAACCAAGACAGCATCACCACCAACGAGGATGGAGCGAAGGTTTGAATCAGGTGGTGTCCGATCTGGCGCTCGAATCTGAAGTAGACTACTAGTCTTGAGTAGTTACCTGAAAAAAAAAAACAATATTATCAGAATTTTGGATGCAATCAATAAAAAAAAATTGTTAGTCTACACTAATATTATAAACAGGTAGTTTGTTTTATTTTTATTTTTGGAGGTAATCTCTGAAAGTACTGATCTGATTGCAAAATTTTTGAAGTGAAAACTTCTTTAGCGGCGTTGAGCACTTTTTCTGTAATGGGTATAAAATCTTAAACTCGCGTCAGGACACGTGACCTGATCGAAAAAGCGTAAGACGGATGGAGAGTATTTAATGTAAAATAATTGTAATAGTTTTAAAGTGTTAAATTTTTAATGTAATATAAATTGTCATGTTTGTGTACGATAGCGCAATAAATGAATATTGTATTCTACCACATAAATGATAGTACTTTTATACTGATAAAGCAATTGGTGCAAAATTATTCCCTAACCATTCCAAAATATCAAACATGCTCAACGTTAATAATCAAGTTTTCACTTCTGCCGGCACTCCCGGAGTGCAACCCGCCTTTTTTTTCACCAAAAGAAAGCTGGTTTAATCTCGAATAACATAAGCTATAATTAAAAAAAAAAAAATACCTCTTTAATTGTGTCTGTGATTTCCACGATTGAAAGGTTAAGGGTGAGTTGCACCATTTAATTATAACGATAACAAAGCCGTTAACAGTTGTCAAATCATCGAATTGACTAATAGGCGGCAATTTCACGGCTGGGTATGGTTTGGTTATCGTTATAGTTAAATGGTGCAACTCACCCTTAAATAAAAATTTTTCATGTTAGACTTTTACTGATTAAAACCATACCTATGTTACTTCAACTGCTTTTGCGCTCTTGGACCATGAGTAACCTTTTCAGAAGTCAACCCATTGCCTTAGTATGTTCACAAACATTTAAATACAATACCTAAGAACCCTATTCAAAAAGTTTTTGACTAGGTCTTTAAAACTTTTCACATTAAATACTTTTTGATTTATGATACTAAAACAAAAATGAAAGTAACAAAGCCTTGATAAGGCCTGACTAGAATTAGACATGATAGGTTAAAGTAAAACTTTTATAACCCTTTCACTCATAATTAATGTAAAAACGGGGATTAGGAAAGCTTTGTAAACGAAGAAAAAAAACTGGCCAAGTGCGAGTCCGTACCATCTGTAGCACGAAACGACAAAAAAATCACGTTGGTTTGTATAGGAGCCCCCTTAAATATTTGTCGGCGGAGGATGCCGATTATCATTGAAGCTCTTTTCAAAGACTTTTTTGTGGGCGATGACAGGCTAACGAGCAATAAACAAATTATTCCAGATCTCACAACTGATTTATTATGATACAAGCTTTAGGTTTTCACTCACAACGAGCCATGACACAGTCCCCGAGACTAGACGTTGCACATGACTAGAACCTAGACCATGACGTTTAAAATAAGATTGTTTTAATCTTGTTTTAGTGTGGGTAAGAGACAGAGCTATACAGGTTGTCTAGCGCCATCTTCACCATTTCTCCAATTCCAATGGCAGGAGATTATGGCTCAGTACTCTGGTGCATTTGCCAACGTCGAGTTATTTCGGGTGGAGCACTTGTCACTTAGCTCGTTCATTCGTTCTCATGTTTCCGTACTATTTACTTCACCGACATATTTATTTTATTCAATTTTTGTTAGTATTTGTTGTTTTAGGGGTAACAAGAATACATTATCAAGCACTAGTTTATATCAATTTACAAAAAATATTTTTTTTTTCATGAGATACCAGCCTGATAACAAAAGGACAGCTAAGTCTTAGAAACAGGGTCCGTTTATCTAGGTATGAAACATTGAAAACATTTGAGTAATGAATTTTTTATACGCCTAGTGCGAAATTCCCATTTAATTTTATGGACCAACAATTTAGTTGAGATAAAATAAACTTTATTACGTTTTGTCACGACAAAGAAAAACAGTCGACTTTTGAACGTCTAACCTACTTAGGAATTTATTACACTAATATTCCTCTTCCTTGCGTCGTATTCCTCAATGCTTAGGGTCGTGACCGGGATGCTTAATCACTTTAAATTTTATGATGTTTCCCCATTTATTCCTGTCTCTAGCGGTGTGAGGGGCCTTGTATACCGAAGAGTTAAGAGCTAATATTATAAAATCGAGTTTGCATTACCCTTTCACGCTCAAACAACTGAATGCATTCTGATTAAAATTTTCATCCGTAAAGACTATGTCCTGAAATTGCACATTAAAGTAGTATAAACTAGTGCTTGAGTGCGATCCCATCTGATGGTAATTAGTGATGCAATCGTTAATGATGAAGCGCAAGCCTATTTACTCTAGCTAAGGCTAAAGGTGTCTTGCTTTAAAGACACCTATTTACCTTTTACCCTTGCCTTAAAGGCACTTAAATTGTAATCCTAAGTTAAATCCTATGTTCAACTGTAAATTGAAATGTTGAATTGTTTGAACATAGGATTATTGTCCTGAGAATATGTCACATTGTGAAAGTGAGACCTGGGGTCCTGGAACAAAGGCAAAGAAGAAACAGGAGTGGGTTTTTAGTCAGTAAAATTCTGACACGCCCTCTTGTTCCGCCTTAGAGCGGGAGATGTCATTGAATGATATTCCCACCCAAAACAGTTTCCCGTTGACTTTCAAGCAGGCGAAGCTGCTGGCACGAGCTAGTGTCTACATAAAACTCATAAGACTGCCAAAAACAAGGAAAATATTCTAGATACTTTCATTGCACTCGATAACACTCAAATAAATCTGCGAAAAGTTCGAAGAAATCGCTGAAATGTTGACGTCGGCGATAAGCTTAGGGAAAATTGGATCTGAAACGTCAACGGAAAAGCGTAAAACTAACTTTGGGAATAAAATGATAATATTCGAACGTGATCGATGGTCGAACTAGTGGAAAACAATAATCGTAATGTTTGGTGAAAGAATGTTACAAGAAAAAGAAAAGAAACAGACTAAAGAAGTATTAAGTGGAATATATGACATTTGTTACACAATCTACGGGAATTTATCGTTTCATATGAAGCCATTTGTTTTTCCTAAGCTCAATTGTGTCCTGTTGTTGCGCAAAGGATTTTCTTTTCAGGAGAAAAGGAAAGAAACGGGCCGTTTAAAAATATTCAAACTTGTCTAGGTACGGTAGGAACCAAACTTCTCTTGGCTTGGTAAGTAAGGGGAGGTCAGGATTGCCCTAAAAGGCGTTGTACAGAAGTAGTTCCTGGGTGGTCTTTTAAGTGGTCACGGTTCTCTTTTTCATCTGCTGATGGTGTTTACCGAGGTGGTTTTAGTGAGATAAGAACCCCACACTCCTTCCCTCTCGAAAACAAAAAAAAAGTAAGGAGAGGCCAGCAGGCCTAGCCCAGTTACAACCGTTTCGTTTTGAATCTCTATCTTCAGTCAGCAACGCCTTCGATTCCTGTGTTCTGACTACGTGACTTAACGTTAAGGTGATGCCATTTCTATACATTTCAAGTTTTCTAGTGGCGTTAAAGATTGTAGATTATCAACTTGGCTAAGTCCTCAGAAGAGGTCTGAACTAGAGAACAACACAGCGATCTTGAGCGATCTCTGGCTAAGCTTGCAACCAGTAAACGTGATCAGATCGCTTTCGTACACCATCTTTTTCGCGAGCAACATCTACAGTGACTCCCACCCTCAGTAAGTGACGATCTTCGGCGATCACTTTGGGTGCATTCGTGCGACATAGCCAGCCCACTCACACTTTGACATCTCCTTCGGTATCTCGACTGCCAGTGGCATATTTCAATTTATATTTTCTAAATACTTTTTTTTTTCATTATTTATAGACATTTTTCTCACATAATAGAAGCGACAAAAAATATGGACTCTCTTGCACGCTCTTCTCCATAGAGATCTATGCTTTGGAACGAGCAACTTCACTTTTTTTTTGACTGACCGACATTTAGGGTGTGTTGCATTTAACTATAACGATAACCAAACCATAACCAGCCGTGAAACGACCGTCTATTGGTCAATTCGACGATTTGACAGCTGTTAACGGCTTTGTTATCGTTATAGTTATATGGTGCAACTCACCCTTAGACAATTCAACCCTGCCTGTTATTGATTTACGAATATTTGATTATAAAATTTCTGATTTCTAATTTCGACCTATTTATTTTTCTCCAACATCAGTTATAGAGCGCAGGGTTTGCAAATTTTGAGTCATTATCAAAAGCTACAAAGGTATCATGGTGAGCTCAAATAAATGAGGTTATAAGTCAGTCGGAAGATAAATGCAGGGCTTTGGAGAAGATGTCAGCGTTGAAACTGGCACACGGAAACTTGCATCACTTCGTACGTTAAGACTTACTTAAGAACTTGTTCATTGTACTCAAAGAATCTTGACTACACATTTGCATTTTGCATGAATAAAATATAGGTTTACCACATATGGGTACCGTAAAGTTTAGCTTATAACACAGACGGAAAACCAAGAAGCGGGGAATATAAATGGCGGCTTTATGCTTGATTTACTAGTCAACTAAGAACAATGGCAAAAGGATTGAATGAATACAAGTCAAGTAGTTTTTATACTAATAATTTGACTCCCTTACGCTCCATCCAGAGCAGCTCCATTCATTTGAGAACTCGTGTTTACCAGATATATACATAATTTATATAGTGATATAACCTCGGCTGTGCCTGGGAAACACAAGGCTTTCTTTACGTCCTAGCGGAGGTACGAGTATTTTCACATTCTTTTGATTTATTTTCAAAAGTATTATGATGATTTTCTTATAGACTTTGATGAAGCTTGATTTGATAAAACTTAGTGAATTATTTTACCGGTATTTATAACAGAGACATAAAAAATGATTCAACAATTTCTACGTCTCTATTCTTTTAAAGTTATAGGTAATACCTTACCATCTTTATCGATCATGTATCCATTAGTTTCCTCTAGTCTTAGCGGTTCACCAATATGATACTGCAGCAGCTTCAGTTCTGGATTGATAGTTACACCAGCTTCACTCCAACGAAACCGCACTTTTTGGTTGCTGTATGAAACTGGAAGGATAAAACATAATGTTAGAGATAAAATAAACTGTATGTATTCTGTAGGTTTTAGCATTATTATAATGTTGAGTGAGATGCTGTAGTGTAACGAAATTAAATTCATTTTTGTAACGTGTAGTTCCATTTGAACTCATTTTCTAAGATGCTTGTAAAGACGTAGCTGTAGCAAAATGTTTGCCGAACTTTATAATGCGTCAAATATTTAGTCAGGTATCTTAGGAATTTCAAAGCTACGCAACATTTTGCTGACGCTCGCCGGACAAGAATTTGTGGATTCAACTCAAAATCTGCGCATTCATTGAATTCACGAAATGTCTGCGATTTGCTGAAGATATCTTTTACAATTCATTTTAATCTGGTTAGTGTTTAAATCATAACAGTTCCATGCACTCAAAATATTTTGAGTGATTGATATTTATAATATGGTGGCTACACTTTCTAACAACTTACTCAAAATGCATATTAGACGTGCAAACATAGCATTTGTATTTATAATTTTGTACATAGAAACTTAAAAAAGAAGATACATTATTATAAAAAAATTGTAGAAAGGTTTATAAGCTTAGTCTGTTTTTTTTTTTCATATTTTTGCCTTATTGCTGTTATTATTGGGAACCTAAACGTATTCGTACCACATTAGTGTAATAAAAATTTCATAGTAGGAAGGCTTTCCACAAAGTAGACCGGTGAAGGATGCAGGAATTCATTGCGGAAGGATGGAAAATGCACATGACCAGTCGTGGTAACACTTTGACCAGATTGGAACGTCTTTGAAATGATGACACATAACTAGCAAAATATGAGTGTGCTATAAATGCAATTCAGCCTATTCTTCCGGAGAATACAGGCGTAGTAAGAAGTTATAAACTTACAACTTTCAATATAAATAGGGCAAGACTGTATATCCATGGGGTACAGCTGGAACTCCATCTGACAGGCGATGATGGCGTGCATCCTGGCAGAGTACCTCACTGTCTGGTTTCTGTACAGCGTCACTGAGGAAAACTTGTGCGTCAGTTCTGCGATTTCTGCAATATAGTAAAGATAAGAATATTAGATGGGCAACTCTTATACCTTTCCAAAAGTAAACATTTGTTCAGTACTCATAGCACGAGCTCTACTTAGTTTGGGACTAGAAGGTGTTATGCGAGAGTTGTGGAATGTTATTATTAGTCAGTATATCATAGAACCCTGGTGTCCTAGACCTTTGGAAGGTGTAGGTACGAAAAGCTGAAATCAAATCTCAGAAGCCCATTAAATCAGAAATACATAAATATAAAACAGACTTTCAATAATAGCCACAGTATGATCAAGATTATTAAATTAGAATTAAAAGTTAATTTTCCTCATTTACTTATCAACGCTTTTTTTTTTTCGATGGGAAAAATCATCTTATGACAACCCCCGCTCTTGGGCGGAGCGGGAGATAGTGTCAGACTCTTACTGACTAAAAAACCCATCCCGTTCCTTCAAGCCTTCATACCGGGGCTCGAGCGCCCTTTCGGATAACCCTGGCCCCAGTAGGCTTCGACCCGGCTGGGCCCCTGCTGTTGCTGACAACTCCTTGAGGCGCGCGGGAACAGCGCGCGCCGTCGACGACTTGGGCTTGGTCCGGACGGTTACCGGACGGCCGGACAGCGAGCTACCCATTGCTCAGTGTCCGCAAGCCCGCGCCTACGGTGGCTGGAAATCGGGATCGGAATCCCGGCGGCGGCGGCGAGAGCGCCGTTGCCTGATGCGGTCGGCCTCCTCCTTAGCGAGCATTACTGCTTCGCAGAAGTCGGCGTCCGCCTGCCACTCCTCCTCGCTCCGGACCATGGCCTCGACCAAGGTCCGGCGCGAGAGGCCCACACCGGCGCCCCGTAGAGGGCCATGGACCGAACGATCCCCGCGTAGAGCCTCCGGCAGGAGGCGTCTGGACCACCAAGTTTGGGCAGGAGCCGCTTGAGAGCGGCCCCAGTCCGGTTGAGTTTGGGAGCCAGACGTCGGAAATGCTCCACGAAATTCCACCGGCTGTCGAGAACGAGTCCCAGGTAGGTACTTCATCGTCGACCCGACACCGATGTGAACTCCTCCTACCGTTAGTTGGGAACTCATTGGCGGCGCGTTCCGAGAGCGGCGACCGTGAAAGCACATCGCCTCGGACTTGTGAAGCGCCACCTCGAGTCCCAACTCCTGGATCCTATCAACGACCAGCGCAACCCCGCGTGTCGCTAGAGCGACCGCCGCCTGGTACGACTTTCCCTGCGCTAGAACCAGCGTGTCGTCTGCGTAGCAGACCACGCTGACCCCGTCAGGGAGGTCGCCCCGCAGCACGTAATCGTACCCGAAGTTCCACAAGGGTGGCCCTAGTACCGACCCCTGCGGAACACCGCACGACATCTCCCGGCGTTTCCAGTCTCCCTGGTGACCGGGGTAGACAATATACCTGTCCGACAGGTAGGCCTCGACTACTCGACAGAGGTATTCGGGCACCCGGTGGTACCGGAGTGCCCTCCGGATCGTACTCCAGGGCAAGGAATTGAAAGCGTTGGCAATGTCCAAGGACACTGGGCCGGTACGCGGACGGAGAGTCCGCAGGGCGCCCTGGCTTTGCGATGAGGACCAGTTTCCCCGTCTTCCAGCGAAGTGGGAACTGGCCCCTCTCCAAACATGCGCTGAAAAGCCTTCTTAGTCGAGGCCCGAGAGCCTCCATGGCCAGGACCCAGGCTTTCCCAGGCAAGCCATCGGGTCCTGGGGCGGCGTTCTTGGCACTCAGCCTTACTTACTTATCAACGCTCATAAGTTTCTAATTCCATATCTTATTTAAATGTCTTACAACGTCTTTAAGTATTTCAGCCAATTCTGTGTTTCTACAAAAGTTCTAAATTAATATTTTCAACAATACTCTTTGTTTTCTTTAGGTACCTAGGAAATCATCCGATGACTTCTCCCGCTCTAGGGTGGAGCGGGTGTCAGACTTTTAATGACTAAAAGTCCCTTTTATGTTTTTTCTTTGCTTTGTATTCCAAGACCCCGTGTTTTCATTTCAGAAGTGATCCCATAGCCCCATTAGACTTAGATCCTGCTGGACCTTTACGGTTTTGCCGACAACTCCTCGACGCGCGCGTGGAACACGTGTTCCTAATTATCTACAAATGTTCTACACTGACATTTTTCAACAATACGCTTAAAACAGAATCCTCATTCATTTTCATCTTCGTTATGTAGACAGTCTTCTGTGGGTATAACTTGTGAAACTAACTCTGAGTTAAGAACTGGAAACTACTTTAAATCAACGCCACCGCTAACACAATGCTAGTCTGCAGCAGTTAAGGTGTCAAGTGCATTTCATTGCGTTTGATTGTAAGTGCTTTTTCATCATGATGCGAGACATGGTCGTTTCTGTTCCAGATTCAGTCTAACGTGTTTTCTTTTTTTGCTGTCATTGTGCCGATAGTCGTGACGGCCAATTGTTTAATAGCCAAGAGCCTCGACCAACATCTGAGGAGGCTTTCGTTGGGCAGTTGGATCAAGGCCTTGATCCAGAATGCAGTACTCCTGGACACGGTGCGTGTTGTTCAGAGACTTATTTCTCAAGGGCCCTGACCACCGGTAGCTTGGACCCTATTCCCGATGCCGGTGGGATAGTATTATATTTTTTAAATTTTATATTGTTTTAAAAAATATTTATAAATGTAATTAACATGTACATAATTATGCAAAATAAACGGATTTTTTTTTGGAATGTGGGTAGAATAATTGGCCAGAGAAATTTTCACAAATTCAAATTTCACTAGTTGCCACAATAGGATTCCTTGGGTAGTGAAGACTAATTTCCTTTGTCTTACAAAAGTATCAAGTAGAAAACTGCATCATAATAAAGATCAGGAAGAATTTAGGATTAGTAGAACCAGAATTTTTGTTATACGATTTCATGGTGTACGCATATATTATATTGAGTATTTTATTCAGGCACAGTACAAAAAAGTTACTTTTTATTCAGTCTTTCAAGCACACTTGTTGTGTTTAAGCTTATTTACAGTGGTGTAAACTTATAATTGTGATTGATTTATTTATTTAGGTTAACCAACAATAAATTAACACTATATACATTTTTATTTTCATGACTAGAGTAACATTTATAAGTGCAACAATTAATTACAGAGTGATCCAGACTCCGACAGAATTTAGACGTATCGTAATTTTTTTTTTTAATAATATAATAAATAATCGTAGTTTTTTTTTTTTTGTTGAAGTATGATTTTCATCCCTTTTTTGTCAGAAATGTCAAACTTTGTACTTGTAGACTTAGAGTATAAACACTTCCAGTTCCGTGAAATAGTGCATCGTTTACAGTACAACACAAAGCTCAAAGGATATTTAGTATCACATCAAAATCAAATAAAAGATGTTCGTTTGTAAGAATACAGTAGGTACAATAGATGTTAGTACAATATTGGTTCCAATAAATCCTACTATATTATTTGTGTATTAAATATGTCATTATTGGATATGATAGAAAAAGGCTACCTATATTTTTATTATTAGTTATTTTAATTAAATACATCTAACAGTCTAAACAATAATCTTATATATTATCTCTTATATATTAAAAGCTCTTATATATTATCTGTGAGGTTATTATCAGGATAAAAAGTACGATATGTTAATATGGGTAGGTTTAAACCTAAAGTTCTAGACAAAGGGAGATTACAAGAGATCTAAAGATTGTCAAAAGTTCAAAATCGTTCTTGTTTATTTTTCTACAAATTTTTTTTTTTTACCTCTAACGTCAGATCATTTTTCACTAACAATGTCTAAGCCTGCTGAAATATTATTAAAAATATTTTTTTAGACATTATTTAAGTTTTGTAAAAACTTTTCGTCCCTCCCTCATTTCCAATTTCAGAGGATTAAAAGTATCGAGAACGTTGAACCGACGAGCTTCATTTATAAGGCTCTCGAATAACCAACCCTCAAACATCTTATATTAATACATTCAATGATTCCATTTCAATAACGTTGAATTCCACAAATCCTCGAGTTACTCAGTCTGCTACCTAAAAGAGGAAAAATAAAATTATACACTCTTAAAGTGTGATCGTTTTAATCCCGTGGAGGGTCCATCCGGTACATGAAACACTATCGATTTGTAAAGGTAAAATTAAAAAATAAAGTAAGTACCTTTTTTCAAAACTCGTATTAATTATACATGTACGAAATTAATTTCTTTAAGAAAACGTCAGCTGAGCGAGTTCAATGACCTGTAGGTAGTAGTTATAATTCGTAGTAAAGAAATGAATTTCGTACATGCGTAAATAGTGTTTCCTGTACCGGATTGATCTTCCACGGGATTAAAACGATCAAAATTTAGCGGTGTATTTTTATTTTTATGTATTTATACATCTCAGAACTCTGAGGTCCTGGACCTTTGGAAGGCGTACGAGGGGCCGAGGCCCCATAAGCAACTCGCAGAGCCCCATTCGATAATTTTAATGGAACGTGATATCAACTGACGATTATCCCTGTACGCGCTATGCTAATGCACCCAAGGACAACTTCTGGTTGGTATAAAACTAATCCAACATATGGAAAACAAAGATAATAGGGCTATGGATTTTGGGATCTTAAGTGAACCTAGAACTATGTTAGGACTAAGCCCCCTGCCAGATCAAAGTTATTATATCCATCGATAAAAGGCAGGCAGACTTGTGCATATTCAATAAATGGGTCCCCAAAGACAGTTGCTAGCACAAAGTGACGTAGCAACAAAAGGGTAACATATCATGAGGTGCTTGAGAAGTGGAGAGGTATACCACGGATATTAGGACAATCCCGGAAGTACAGTCGCTACCAGCACTTTACTGGATTATACATCCTTCTCCTAAGCACATATCTCCACTTAAAACAGCTAATAAAGACAAGAGTGAGGTGCGAGCTCTGTTCTCGTCAGTGTTCTCTACAGCCGACCAATAAAGGCAAACCGGAGATGAAGAACAAGAATTCTCCCGAGAGATTGGGTCCGTCGGGTCGCTAACGCCCAACAGTTCGCCACAAAACCTAGAGTTTATTGGATCGCGCAAGCCCCACCATAACGTCAACGTAGAAATACGGCGATGGGTTATTATTATTATTTGAAATTTATTGTTTCTACTGGGGTTAAGAGGGAACTTCGCATTCGCGTCTTGCTAAATATTTACAAGAAAATTTATTTGTATACGCCTCTTCTTTCACATCTTATAATAAGGTTTTATTGCAGGACTTTTGTATGTTTTTTAACTTCCATGCGCACACACTAGCAATAAATCATGTGTTTTAAGTGAGTTTACAAGCATTTAAATTCACATATACAAATCATTTAGACCCAGAACTAGTCTTTATTGGCTATGAATATTTGTTTCGTGTTTGAATTAAACTCGCAACATGCAGCGCAGCAGCCGATCATTTAATCACTTCGCCAACCATGCCGACTGATAGATATGTCGCAGCCATCTCGTTAAAGAAGCCATCCTATTGGACGCCTAGGGTTTTCGTTAAATGCCAGCATCGAATTGGATGCCTAGGCCAATAGTTGTTTGAACTAAAAGCACTCAACGTTTAACAGCTTGGCGTATTGAATGTTAGCCCTTTCGAAATGACTGATCAAGACGCAGTCAAGTGATTCAAATTAAGTTCCGCTATTTATTGCTTCAATAATATTTCTCTATTACTTGGTAGACACTATTACTAAAAAGTAGTTTTATATAATTTATAAACTCATGGTCACCCTACTAAATTAAATGAGTACACAACTTTCAGCCATCTGGGTAAACGTTGCGGTCAACGACATGGCTAGTTGTTCTTCAGCTATTTCATTGGATGCCGCCGGCGTTTAACGAACGTCCTAGGCGTCCAATTGGGTGGCTAATTTAACCAGATGGCTGCGACAGATACATTAGCCCTTTCTACTTGGTGGTGGATTTTTTCTTTCGTCGTTCCTTTTTACTTAGTTGGTCCTTAATTTCAACTGTGTTTTATTAAGTGCATTGTAGTTTTAATATAACAATATTTAGTATTCATTAGACGATAACCAGTATACCTACCAATAAGATTTCCAGTATTTGCAGTTAGATATTTTTGTTCGCAAAACGTGCCAAGGTTGGTAGGTAGATGTTTGCGATGAGAAGTTGAAAATACAGTTTTTCTTTTTCCTGGAAAATTATATTTCAAAAACATTGGCTAGTGATTGTCAGGTTATTACGAATAATCGTGTGCTGAACGAAATTATTAAGGCAACATATAAAAATAACATTCCTGACTCACTTACTGATATGCTGACTCATCGACACCCAAATTATTGAACCGAGAAAGCTGAATGTTTTAAATTTTTAACGGGTTACAAAATTCACGAGAACAAAGTCTCGGGTAATGTGCTTGACTGATAATCCAAGTGGATTATTTTAGGAGTCTGATTTAATGCATCCAATTAAAAAAATGAATGGCGATTAAATCAGACTCCGTGATTGGCACACCCTGGAGAGTCAGCTCCATTATGCGTTACAATCTTGTTGATAGACTAGAATTTTCGATTTGCATTTACGGTTTTTGTTCTTTTTTGTAACACATTTCTTTCTATATTTACGAAATGTGGAACAATCCACATTAATTTTCCAATACTTATTTATTTTTCTTAACTTTCACGTACCAGGTTGTAGCGATACGATAAAAAATAATACTTTATTAATCCTAACATAAAACAGCATAGATAATAAATTGTGATACTAACATTATTAAAGTGTGAAAAAAAGTAAAAATACAATCTTCATGTCCAAACTTGCATTGTAAGCTAAAGTTCACTTGCCAATTAGTGACTATACAGTGATGTGCTTAAACTGAGTGTTCACCAAAGCTGTCCTAAGCTATTAAGTTAAAGTGATTTGATAATGCCGTGACCTTCATTAAGTTGCTATCTACTGCTATTCAAGATAAGACGAAATTATGCGCTAATGTGAAATATTATCACTTAAAACTTTGCAACATTGTTTAATAACTAAAATGTGACTATTTATACAGTGTTTTAAATTTTGGATAAAAACTCTTGTGTGTCTTTTATGAAAATTTAAACAAATTTCTGATTATGTAAAAAAATTTCAATATCTCAATATTTTGAGTTATAATATCTGACGGTATACCTACTATGAAGTGATGGAACACGTTTGCTCAAAAGTATAACCTATAACTATCTTGAAAGAAAAAAAAAACACTTAATCAAAAGTTTCTAAACATAGTAGAAAGTTAATTTCATTGATTGTGTGTCAAAAGTTAGAAAGATTATTTCTGTCAAGGCACTGTAATACAAAAGTTTGTGTAGGAATTTATGACATTACGTGAATAATAGATCTGTATAGGTATACGGAAAAAACATGCAAGAAAGTTCAAAAGTTGACAGGGAACTAATAATATTACAAAACTTTTGCGGTTCGAACTGTTACGAGTTTTTCCTGCATAATACAAATAACTTTGATTTAGTTTGTTCCTATTCTTAGCTTCTATTGTCCTCATTCTTTCATGCATTTTGTGTTGAGGATATAATTTTGTAATAACTAAAATTTGTTGGCAAGCAAACGTACTGGTTCTCAAGCTAAATTGCAAGTGAAAACTCAGTGGGTGAAGGAAAGCATTCATTGTTTTGCAAAGTGATTTAAAAGTCCGCTGTACATGTCGCTTAGTCATATTAAATGTTCCATAATTGAAGTATTACTAAACAAGAAGTCTTTTACGCTTCTACGTTACTAAAGTTCATTCAACGAGCTTACAATGAAAATATATATATATATATATTCTACAACTGTCTCACAACGCCTTCTAGTCCCAAGCTAAGCAGAGCTTGTGTTATGGGTAGTTTGAACATTAAGTAACGAAGAAAATAAATATTTACGACTTGCCATCTTTTACTCTTGCAATGATTTTTGTTTAAATAATTTCATATCATTGCCTGCAAATTATAGAAATAAAGGAAAAATATTTCATTTGGTACACATAGATACACACAATACAGAAACACCATGTAGACACTTATGAATAAAAAAAAAGACGTGTGGCACTCGGGGACTGCCGCGGTAAAGCTATTGCATAGCTTTTTTATGATTGTTCACTCATTTGTTTTTTTATCGGTCACCACGCTCAAAAAACAAATGAGTGGGGGGTGTTAGGTTATTTTCGTTACGGAATTTCTAGATTCGGTATCCACGCTCAAGACCCGCGATAGAAGCTATGCAATAGCTTAAAAAGAAAACTAACATTGTGTGTCGCGCCTGCGCCAAAACTATTGAAAAAATTATAGAAATTCATAGATGCTAACAGTGAGGTCATTATAATATTTTTAAGAAACGTTTGGATTCGCACCGTAGTCGCAACCCGTCAAAAACAAATCTAAAATGTGATATGATTTTGTCTCTCAAAAAAGGGTCGGAACTAGCACATTAAATTTTTCATAACAATAATAATAGGAGCAAATAGTCACAACTTGTCTCAAATCTAATGTAACTTCGTTACACTAGACTTGAGACTACTACATCGTTGTTTATTATTTATTCTCTATAACCGCCATTTAGTAAATGTTAGCTTAAATTTTGCGGTTTGTTTATTTGTTTATCCTCGCATCGGAACGCCTTACAGCAATTTTACCAATGGAGCACTATGCGGTGCATATATGTTATCCTCGTGTGATAAATTTCTCTCTATATTTAAAAATATATAATACCTAAGGTTTGCTTTAAAGGTTGTGTATAATAAAAATGTGAGACGTAACATAAACTGGGTACCAGTTTTATTCCTAAAAATTACAAATATTTTGGTAAAATGTATGAATTGTGTTGCCATATTTCTGTTCAAGCGAACAGAAATATGGCAACACAACGTTTTCGTGGAAACACGTAAACATTCCCGAGTAAATTGCCTTTGTAATCTGAGGAACTTAGGGGCGAAAATATGCAAGGTTCTTATGAATGAATAGCGTTTGAAAATGTTACTGAAGACTGAGTAAGTTTTCTGGTTTAAATTCCGTTTTTAGGATGTGGCACCGAGAATCAAGAAGTTTGTGGTAATTGATTGTTATTGCTATAGACAATGACGTTTGATGAAAGAAAGATTATATAATATATTTATTTGGTAACTCTCACCAGGTTTGCATAACAGAAATAAAAGTGGCAACCAGATGGTTTCAAACCAACGTCCCAACTAACATGACCTTGCTAGTTTCAATCCGTGTAGACAGCAGTTGTAAACCGTGACCTTCAACGCCTTTAGTAGGGAGGCGCGACTCCTAACCACAAAAGTGTTGGTGCGTGCTTTACATCCATGTAGCCGAAACACAAACCAAGGTCACCTTGGTTGGAACGCTAGTTTGCAACCGTTTGGCCAACCGTTAAAAATGTATTGGGCGTTAATTCTCGTGTGCCTTAAGATGATAAAAAAGGTTTATATAGATAGATGCTGTCTGACTCTGATCTCCCAATCAACCATTGGAAGAAGGACCCATTAGTTTGTCAATGATAGTACCTAAATAAAACATAAAAGATGGCAACTTCAATATCAAAGGAACAACGAACGTCAAACATGTTGTATCTAGCAGATATTTACATGAAACAAACAATAGAGGTAAATCCTTTGTTTCTTCACAAACAACAACACAATTCTAAGAAGCTAATAACATTAAACAGCATGTACAACGGGCTTTTGTGGTAAAGGAGCTCTGAAAAACTTTCATATTACCGGGAGACCGTGGTTTGTAATGCATTGCTCCTCCTAAAAAGCAAAACTTTGTTAGACTTAAGTACATTTACTTAAAACTTAGTTAATTTTACTTTGTGCATGAATTAAGAAGATAAGTTGATGAATTAAGAAAACTTATCAAATATATGTTTTATTTTCGAGATAGCTTAGGTGAACAAACAGTAGCCGCTCTTTAGGGTTAGAATTTTAAAAGTAACAATTATTTTACTTAAAGTTAGGCGGAATATAAAACATTCAGGTACTAAAAGGTACTTATGTAATAATTTATTAATCAGTCTTCAATATCTTTTTAGTTTAATCGATTTATTGATGGACCTTAAAAAAAACTAAAACTTTAAAAGTGTGTCGTAAAATCGTTAATAAATTTAAAAAACCATTTCAAGAACTTGATATCGATTAAAATTCTCAATAAATTTATTTAACAAATTGAATTTCAACATGATTGAGAGCAAGAAAACCACTAAAGTTTTAACCATTGAAATCTCTACTTACTTGATTGTGATCGTGGGTGTCAATTATTTTTCTGAACGTGTTTAACAATAAAATTAAAATATTTTGGATAAAACATATTATTTTCTAACGATCGTTTTATTTATTTCTTAATATAAATCGTGGTATTTAATAACTTGATCACAAGAGACAGAATTTATAAAGGACCAAATATTTTACCTTTCTATTTCCTGCCAGGAAGAACATTTAAGTAACTAGTCTCTAGTCTAGACGATCCACCGTTATTTTTATTACATATAATGTGAGAAGAATTTGCAACTAAAATAATCTTGAATTTAAAACAATTTTAACGTTTTGAAACTATATTTAAGTAACAATAAAAGAAAAAGACTTATAATTATTTTGGCTTAATACAGTAGTTATAAATTTCATTACAAAACAGTTTTTTTTTAAGAATAAAAATGATATTTTTATTTGTGTCTTAAATTTTAATCTCCACTATTTTTCATTAATATTTAAGGTAGGTATTTACCTGTGACCTTGGAGTTTAAGAAGTAAGGGTCAGGATGCCACAGGTTATCGAAGAACTCTGGTGGCAGGGTCACGTGGTCGTCTCCCTCTTCGAAGATATCCTCGGGTAACTGCAGCCGACTCTCACTCCAAGTCTGTCTTATGAACATATCCACTCTGAGAAAAAAGAAAAAGTATATTTTAGTTACATTACTAAAATTTTATTTAAGTTTATGTTAATAAGTTCCTTTTTAAATTCGGTAGCAATAAATAATGTACCAGAGTTTAAAATGTATTTTTCAATACACTTGCTCAGAAAGAGACTCTTATAGCACTGCACTTAGGTACATAATGGCACTTGTTACCAAACTGTGACATTTTGATTAAAACCGTTTTGTTCAACCTCTCCCCCGCCATAATATTATTACATTTACCGTATCAGGATGGGCGTGCGTCGTCCCCCACAAGTCGCCGGTCAACCCCTGTTTATTCATTTTAGTGAGTGTATTGAAAGTTAAATAAAAAAAAAAATATTGGAGCGCATATGAAAACAGATTTTTACTACTTTCTTTTTTTTTTCGATGGGAAAATCATCTTATGACAACCCCCGCTCTTGGGTGGAGCGGGAGATAGTGTCAGACTCTTACTAACTAAAAAACCCATCCCGTTCCTTCAAGCCTTCATACCGGGGCTCGAGCGCCCTTTCGGATAACCCTGGCCCCAGTAGGCTTCGACCCGGCTGGGCCCCGGCTGTTGCTGACAACTCCTTGAGGCGCGCGGGAACAGCGCGCGCCGTCGACGACTTGGGCTTGGTCCGGACTGTTACCGGACGGCCGGATAGCGAGGTACCCATTGCTCACTGAGATTTTTACTACCGAAATAGTACAAATGAGAGTCCAAAAATAAAGCAAACAAAATGTCAGACCAAACGTAGTAAAAACCTACTAAAGACAATAAAACATGTATGGATGGAATGTAGACCGAGTATTTAAAAAATACAATAACATAAATCTCGGTTAAATTCGTTTCTAGCATTGGAGACTCTATTAAATGCCCATTTTTACTAAAATATAATGCAAAAACAACATTGTTTTTTTTGTACCTAGCAACTTTAAAACAATATTTAGGCAACCCTGCTATTTGTGAAAAAAGATTTGAGAGTACTCGAGCGATCAATGTTTAGCTAGAATCACCACGTGCGAAAATATTGGCGCCCACTCACCTAAATATTTAAAATGAAAATACTTGGAACACTAGCCGCTTTGTGTTTGATATCAACGAACTGTAATTCGTTTCCATTAACACATAGATATGCCTAAACTTTTATAATCTAGTTGCAATCTCGTTTCATTGGTAATCAATGTAAAAATTTTCCTACTGCAATTTTTTTTTTTACTCGTTAAAAAATAAGAGGCCCTTTTTGACAGTTGTCAAAGACCCTAGAATGTAGCTTGGAATTAAACTGAAAGGATCAATAAAACAATAATTAATTACATAAAGTGTTTAACTTTATATGCAAAAATTTTATTGATATCACGTTTTCAGCCCTTTTAAATATTTTACAGTTTGACTGGACTAGAATCGGAATTCAATTGTTTTAAAAAACGCAGAAATCACTCCTCTATTTTGTATGCTAAAAAAAAACAACACAATGTATAATTTGAAATCCGAATTTGGGAAAAAATTCTAGAGCATGTTTCCAACTAAGAATTTATGTACACGAACATTTTTACGAAATACAAAAATTGTAAAGAAGTCTTTTCAAAATTGCAGACAAGAAACCATCCGCACTACGTTGGTACCGTAAGTTATTTTCGTGGAACATGCTTAGACAGCTGAGTTATGTTAAAAATTTAACTACGTAGCTTACAACTTGTATTAAAGAAATTCTCTCAGAAGGCTCTTCTTGAATGTTCATTATGTTTTTAGAGGTTATTATTATAGCTAACTTATACTGGCATTTTTTACCAATTCCTGTTCTTACTGATACAAACAAAAATATAAGATTTTGGTATTTTTTTGGAAATTTTAATGTGTTGATTAACAGGTAATTTGGGTGTCTTCAAGGCTAGAGTGAATAGGCTCTTAATAAACTAGTGCGCCGCACCATCAAAGATTGTATCGCTACTTACCAGTAGGTGGGATCGCAGTCAAGCATTAGTTTATCTCAATTAAAAAAAAAGGTTACATGATAATTTTACTGATGGACATTTAAACGTTTTTTTTTTTCATGTATTTCAAGAATAGGCACGCTATAATGGTGGCGGTAATTCCCCTACGAGAAGTGGCTGGAAAAAACTCACGGCATCCACACCTTTCACATGATGCAGTTTCTCACCGGACATGGTTAGTTCGGGAAGTTCCTGCACCGGATTTGTGCGGAAGAAATGCTCATTTGTCACCACTGTGTGGATCGCCCGGAAGACACGGCAAACAGTAGAAGTGTGCCCCGCTTGGGGGTATAACACTGCCTCGCTGTCATCGTGGGGGCTATTGGTGGCACCGATTTCTCGCACCGGACCTTGGTACAGGCCATGATCCGAAGCGAGGAGGAGTGGCAGGCAGTCGCCTCCTTCTGCTAAACATGAGATTTAACTTCTTATCGCGATTTGAATGATGAAATCGTTTTGATCAGGAATTAAGCATGATATTTCATTTCTCATTGCGATTTGAAAGATGAAATCGTTTTGATCAGGAATTTTAACCTCGAGGTAAAACAGGATAGATTTATTTGTGTTGTTAATGGTTTGTTGAGTATCTCGTGAGAGATCTGTTTACCAGCCACCACCACTTTACCAGCTTCATGCTAGGGCCAACAAAGTTGTGTGTTTTTGTATATATGTCAGGGTTTTGTTAAAACTTTTTTGTAGGATTTATAAAAGCTTAAGTTTTTATTGTTGAAGGTATTTCAGTATGTATGAACCGAGCCTTTATTTTTAAGACAAAGGGACTTTGATCTTTAGGGAAATGGTCACCAATCCTCAGGCGTCAGGATTCGCAGGGCGATTCTCGACTACCGTAGGCACTAGCTTGTGAAAAAAGAAAGAAAAAGTGTTTATTTGCGGCAAACATTAATAATAGATAGTTTTGTCTCTTCGTTATTTCACACCCACTTCCAAAATTTTTTTGTAGTTATTTTGTACTTTTCACTGTTTTTTTACATTGAAGTCGGTTGAATTTTTTATTTTTTTTATTTTTCCACTAAAAAGTAACCCTCAACCAAATTTAATACCTTATAGCCAGAGTGCATCTCAAAACGATTCTAATAATCCCAAATACGGTTAGATTAAATTACCTTAAACTTTCATCACCAGATCGGTTTCATACATCCCCCCCCCCCCTCCTTTTTTCAGTCAATCATTGCCTACACGTATAAGCCGAGCAGTTTACTTATTACGACAATTCTGCTGTGATCCTATGAGGAGTTCTGTGCCATATCTTCGAAGTTCATGATCAGATCATAACAAAATGTCTATGGGACCAACTTCGAAGCATAATCTTTCAATAAAATAAAAAATAATCAAAATCGGTCCACAATTGAAGACTGAGATATCGGGGAACATACATAAAAAAAAAAAACATATTCAGCCGAACATAGAATCTCCTCCTTTTCAAAGTCGGTCATTTTGAAAGAGATCTTCTAAATCGCCACCCAGTACGTGGACACTTCTTCAGGCTTTTTTTCTACCTGCTTTGCTAGCAAGGTGTACCCTTGTTAGTAAAGCAGGTGGAAAAAAAGGCTGTCGTGTGCCTACTGGCAATTAACTTTGGCAATTTGTCAGGCTATTTCGTTAATTTTGTTTTTATTTTATCTCATCTTTTTGTTTCTGATTCGATTACAGAATAGCGTATTAAAAAATGTAAGTAAACAAAAGTGGTTAGCTTGCACAAGTAACTGAAACGACTTATGTTTGCATAATACGACTGTTAAAGTATAGCTTTACCATAAAACTTAATAGTATATCTTCACTGAGTACAAACAAGGGTCATAATTGAGTAACCCCACTTTGCTTTAAATTACTGATGTGTTCATTTAATTCAAACTTTCTACCTTCTTTAGTCTTTTAAAAGTAATGATAGACTAGCTTCTGCCAGCGGCTTTACTTGCGTGAAAATAGGTTACTCCATACAAACTTTGAATCGCCATTTGATCCATTAAGAAATTGAAATGAATTTTGGAAAATCTACTCGTAATTCTCGCCTACGTCATAAAAGAGAGCTTTGTTACAAAATAGATAGGTACAGAAGACAATCTCATGTATGTCACTTATTATACCTAAGTTCGGTGGATGCACATTAATGAGCGTTTGAGCCGGAACTGTACGACGAGCGGGCCGAGGCGCTCCGAGATATCGTGTCCGTGAGCGTTCTCTATGTGTGCGTTGCTCGAGCGCGCTTTGTATGTAGATTGACTTCTGTACCTATCTATTTTGTGGCAAAGCTCTCTTTATATTTCTTTATATTTTGTGGCTTTGCGCAAAATTTCACGCTCCTAGTCTTATTTGTTTTGTTTGTGTTGACATAACAGTCAGTCAGTTTCTCCTTTTGTTTATTCAACATTATTTTTAGTATAATAATAATAATAATATTCCACAACTACCACACAACGCCGTCTAGTCCCAAGCTAAGCAAAGCTTGTGTTATGGGTACTACACAACTGATAAACATACTTATATATCTCTAAATACATACATATTATAGATAAATTGCACCCAGACACAGAACAAATGATCATGCTCATCACATAAACGTTTGTCCTGGGTGGGAATCGAACCCACGACCTCCGGCGTAGCAGTCAGGGCCACTAACCACTAGACCAACAGGCCAGTCAAAAGGCCAGTATATGAGAAACCTGAATATGTCCAGAATCAGTAACTAAATTGATTCTAATAATTTTTACGCCAAGTTATATTTTTTTACCAAGGTCACAAGCTAGACACCTCCGACACCAAGTACAACACACGTCAGGGCAGGCCATAACGGTTATAAGGCGTCAGCGCACAGTTGGGTGCCGGAGCAAAAAAATCCTTTCTTTTTTCTTTTCTTTGACATAAATATTTACTTTGCTAAATATTGTGTAAACTATTCATTTCCTTAGATTATTGTAAATGTGAGGACTATGTTGATTGCTTTTTCTTTTCTATTCAGTAATTTTAACGTATGTCTGGCAATTTGAGTATTTTCTGCGGCCTACCCAAATGTCCTTTCTTTGGTATTGTTCGTCAAGTCGTGGAGCTCCTTAGTAGTCCTAAGTTGAGCTTTTCGAATACTGACAAATGCTTACACTGATTGGACAGGTCCACTCAAATCTGTATGGTTCTTTCTTCAAAAGACTATCTCAGACAAATCTGCATGGTTCTCATGTGATTTGACCATTACATATTTACTGTATGGACTTTAAAAGAGACTTTGACCACCGAAACAAACTCAGGGAGTTTGTTTCGGTGTTTCTTCTCAGGGTAGTCAGATAAGAAACACCGGCCTCATCTAGCATAAACTGACGAAAAAAAAATTGACGTGTAAAAGTGTTTTTTAAACCTATTTACAAAATAAATATCATTTATCATTTACCCCGCAGTCGGCCTGTTGGTTCGATGACCATGAATTTAGGAACGACACGAAAAACCTTATAACTTTGTTATTTTTCACGATACAGTTATGAAATTTTTACAGAGATTCTTTACATAAAAATACACACACTTGTTACGGGTTTTGCTTAATTATACTGGTACTAAAATTAATTTTGTATAGATGAAAATTAAATGTTGTCTTAATAAAATATAAATACGTCAAACTCGTGTTTCTACTTTTAGCGACTATTTGCGTAATTAAAAGATTCTTGAGTGACTGAATATTAAATCTATAATATAAAAATGAATCGCAAAATGTGTTGGTAAGCGCATAACTCAACAACGCCTGGACCGACTTCGCTAATTTTTTTTTTGTTGTGTTCGTTATTATGAGGAGAAGGTTCTTATGGAAAAAAATAAAAATTAGGGTAGTGTAGAGTAGAGTAGGGTAGAGTAGGGTAGAGTAGGGTAGAGTAGGGTAGAGTAGGGTAGAGTAGGGTAGAGTAGGGTAGGGTAGAGTAGAGTAGGGTAGAGTAGGGTAGAGTAGAGTAGGGTAGGGTAGAGTAGGATAGAGTAGAGTAGGGTAGGGTATAGTAGGGTAGAGTAGGGTAGAGTAGGGTAGAGTAGGGTAGAGTAGGGTAGAGTAGGGTAGAGTAGGGTAGAGTAGGGTAGAGTAGGGTAGAGTAGGGTAGAGTAGGGTAGAGTAGGGTAGAGTAGGGTAGAGTAGGGTAGAGTAGGGTAGAGTAGGGTAGAGTAGGGTAGAGTAGGGTAGAGTAGGGTAGAGTAGGGTAGAGTAGGGTAGAGTAGGGTAGAGTAGGGTAGAGTAGGGTAGAGTAGGGTAGAGTAGGGTAGAGTAGGGTAGAGTAGGGTAGAGTAGGGTAGAGTAGGGTAGAGTAGGGTAGAGTAGGGTAGAGTAGGGTAGAGTAGGGTAGAGTAGGGTAGAGTAGGGTAGAGTAGGGTAGAGTAGGGTAGAGTAGGGTCGAGTAGGGTAGAGTAGGGTAGAGTAGAGTAGGGTAGGGTAGAGTAGGGTATAGTAGGCTGAAGTAGGGAAGAGCGGGAGCGAAGCCGCGCGGGCAAAAACTAGTTAGAATAATAAAATTTAGTTTGGATAGTGTTGTTTTTTTTTAAAAGGTTTTCCTTGTTTAAAGAAGTAATTGATGGAAAGTTATTTCGGTTCGAACACTTGATCTTAAGGAAAGGAATTTTTTAGCTGTTTATTTTTAGGGTTTCGTACCTAAATCAGAAAAAACGGAACCTTTATACGATCTGTTTGTTATCCGTCTGTTAAAAAACATAAAAAAATAGTAGTCAACCGGCATCGGGAACAGGATCCAAACTACCGGGCAGGGCTCCTGAGAGAGGAATCTCCTAACTATATGCGCCGTGTCCAGGAGTACTGCTTTATGGATCAGGCCCTTGATCCAGCTGCCTAACGAGAACCTCCTTAGATGTTGTTCGAGGCTCTAAGCTTATATTTCTTTATCTCAGAACCTTGAGGTCCTAGACCTTTGGAAGGCATACGAGGAGCCGAAACCAACTCGTAAAGGCCATCTTAGATGCTTTTAATGGGACGTGGTACCAACCGGTGATTATCCCTGTATGCGCTATGCTAGTGCATCCAAGGACAACCCCCAGTTGTAGGGAAACTATTGCATCATGTGGAAAACTAATATAAGGCTACGGTTTTTGGAGTCTTAAGTGGACTGGTTACCTTAATTATTATTATTATTATTACAAAGGTAAAATATCAAAACCTATTCTCCTCAGAATTGTATAGCATTGTGTTCGTTCGCCTCAATACGAGGACCTCACTGGCAGCTACAATTTACCAGTCAAATAGGAAATTGCTACAATCTTCACGCTGGACTGGGCTGCCGGATCGTTGTCCGCACAGCAATCGACAAACTCTGTTTCCTGCGATACCCAAATTGTTTGGCGAAAAGTAAATGTGTTACGTAAAGTCTTATATATCTACACTTATATAAAAGTGATATAAACTTATAGAAACAGAAGAGGTTTCTGTTTGTTTAAGCTTTCAATCGTGAAAATTACAGACACAATAGAAAGATAATAGGTGTGCGAACGGGCGCGTTCGCCTGGTGTTTAATGAAAACAGAATTTAACGCGTTAATTTATGGAATTATAGTTTTATGTTAAAAGTTTTTAATCTATATCCATTATTAACAATCTGTGGTTTTGAAAGCTAATGATGTATTAAAGTTTATTTTAATCTACACAAAAAGAAAAATAAGAGGGTACATTTTTTTTTTAGGGTTGTTTTAGGTAATCTCTGAAATTTCTGGTCCGATGGCAAATTTTTTAATTATTATTAAAAAAAAAAAAAAAATTTTTTTCACTGATACATCTGCTCTATTCCTGAGTAACATAGACTATATTTTTTATGTACGCGGGCGAAGTCACTGGTAAAAGCTAGTTAATAATAAATTAAAATGACACAGCCGTCAGCATAGGTACCAGCCGAATTGGAAAAAATCTTGCTGTATTTTTGTTTTAGCTCTAAGATGGACCTACTTTTCTATTTAAATCCACACAATCCCTTTGCGTTAAATGACTACGAATTTTCTTTTCAGAAATTATCCGTGGACCTATAGGATAGCGAATTCTTAACGAATTTTAAAGGTATCTACTATCACTACAAAGGCCAACAGGAGTGGAGCAATAACCAAAGACGCAGGTGAATCTGCGGGACAGCTTATAGAAGGTAAATTCACGAGGAAAAAAAAGGTTTAGAAGATGGACCAGCAGAGCAAATTATTTAAAAGATCTAATTTACTAAGAGCCTATCCACTCTCTTGTTATTTTAGACTCTTTTATTTCTCTGACTTCAACTGTCTTAAATTTGTTAGTACGAGTAATTTATTTTGTTAACATTTTATTGATTTATATATTTATGTTATTCCAGTTTTTTGTTTTATATATAGCCTCTTTTTTGTAACGTGTACGGTCAATATTGTAATAGCAACCACTTTTTTTAAAAGAGTACCTAACCATGGAGTTGTTGCCGGTTCTTCTCCATAGGAAACGACCAATTTGGAACCGTGCACTAGCTTCTGACGTTTTATAAGTGCTCATGTACGCCTATGTGAAATAAAATATTTCGACTTTGACTTGAAGACACTTAAATTGTTTCACTCCTTCGATATACGTGGTATAAACGACATGGCAAAACAGTCCGGACCGTAGAGGTATCATCATCATCATCATCATTTCAGCCGATACACGTCCACTGTTGGACATAGGCCTCCCCCAAGCGTCGCCACATCGAACGTTCCTGTGCGTCAGAGGTATCAATAGCGCTTAAAATACATTTTTATTTCCGAGTGACCAGCGCGAGTTGCTTTTACGTTATCGCGATCGACACGTTTATGACGCATGGTGCTCTGATTGGACCATTCTAAGCTCGTAACCAATCATAAAGCCAAATACGGTCAACATTTCGATCGCATTAACGTAAAAACAACACGCACTTGGCGCACTGGAGTATGTTTGATTGGGATATTTTTTTAAAATTTTATGTGTGCCACTGGCAGTGGTTTATAATTAAGTGTTTTGTAAAATATAATAAATAATAATAAGATTCTTACCTGAAGTCCATATCTTCAACATTGATAGAGTTGACATCTACTACATATATGCTGAACTCCACGATGACCGGTTGGCCCTTTCGCGCCGGTGGCCGCATTTCTAAACACAAATATAATCATATGATTTCAAACCATACAAGTATTTTAATTTATTTAACTATTTTTTTACACACACAAAATAAAAGATAAGAAGGCATCGGAAAAATACGTACAAAGGATCACCTTTGTACCTATTATTCTGTTACCTTCTTCATAATAGACATATAAATAAATCTCTTCCAGCATTCCTGCGAAAGGAAAATTGGAAAAATAGAGATGTAGACACCGTGTGTAACAGTAATAGGAAAATAAGTACACTCACTTACAAAAGTCGATAGGAATTCTTAAAACGTATTCGTTTGACGTTTAGTTTGACTTACGACCTTTTATTTTCAAGTTTCGCCAACAAATGATTGAAATTCACAATTTCATCAACTTAGCATAAGTCAAGATGGCCCAGTGGTATAGGCACACAGATTGAAGCGCAAATCAGTGTGCCGCAAGTTCAAATCCCACGCAATTATTGACTTTTTGTAAGTTCTTACCCGATTGGAAGTTATGTATTTGCATTACATATATTAAATTATTCTTTAACTTGTTCACACATTTCTTAGAGTTAGAAAGGTAGATCACAAAAAAACTAAATAAAGAATTAGATTTCTGCGAGGTAGACATGAGTTTTAACTTGACCGAAATGAACTGTCGTTTGGTTGTAGTTGTTGGTTAGTGACGTGTGGTTGACAGTATTGTAATATTCGCAAAATGCAGGCTAATATTAGTATTGAAGTGAGGGCGACTATCATTGGGCTGCATAAAAGTGGTTTTAATAAAATACAAATATCTGAAGAAACCGGACTGAATGTGAGTATAATAGCTATTAATGAATTGTAACTTTATTACAAATTAATCTTCTAATTAAAACGTATGCCATTTATGAATCCATTCATCGTATCTATAAGAGGTTTAGAAGAGAAATACGTAAATCGTTGGGTTTATTGGATTGGTTATTGGATTAATAAATGCAGTTTTATTTTAAAATTATATTCAATAATTATGATTATTAACATTTTATATAATGAAAATGAAGTGAAGTAGGTATAGCTGCCTAATATATATATTTTTTTTATTTTAGAAAAATACTGTAAATCTTTGGCTAAAAAGATATGAGGAAGAAGGTAGCCTTGCTAGTCGAAAGAGAAGTGGGAGACCGAAGCTTATTAGCGAGGCGCAGCGACGACATATGGTGGACGTATACGAAACGAATGGTTTCGCACCAACGAGACATTTTGCGGAATTATATGACACCTCGATGGATACTGTTCGCTGTGCACTTCACGCTGAAGGCGTGCATCACAGAAAACCTGCTAAAAAGCCGTACTTGACAGAGAGGCACAAACAAGAACGATTACGTTTCGCACTAAATGTTTAATGTTACCTAAACTAAAGGGCCTACCATTTTATTTTAACATATCTGTGATTATTCGTTAACAAGCACTGTATTATATTGTGTTTACTTTCGTTTAAAACAGCTATATCTTTTAATTTGTGCCATCGCCTCATCTTAAGAATGCAGTGAACTCGCTATCAATTTTGTTGACAATAATCATGAGTCTATTTTGTTTTTTATTCTTCTACCCGCACTGTTATAACATAATATTATAGTTCATTTTATTTTGCTCATCTAATTGACGATTATCTTGTGAGAACTAAAGTTCTTTTAACAGAAATTGAGGTTTAGTTTCAATCTTCTTTTCGTCAAGAAAATGAACAATTAAGCTATGACCTCAATACATTAATTGTGACGTTACACAAAAATAAAATGTTTACAAAGTCTAAATCATAAATCACTTTTCAATAAATAACTGGATATAAACAATTACCTATATTTTATTTTATTAAAATTTGAATATCCGTTCATTGTTACGTTATTCATAATATGAATGGTCTAAGTGGGTATACTTCCAACAAACAATCTTACGCGTAACATAGATAATGGTTACAAGATAACTTTTTGCTATTCGACGTCACAATTCTCATAAATGTTTAATTTGTAAATATAAAGCATAAACATTTTTATTAAACACGTCTTTTTATTTCCACCTTACAACATCGAAAAGATGTAACAACTAAATAATTGCAAATTACGAATGTGATTCTTCTTGTGGTTAATAGATCACATTCGTAATTTGCAACTATTTAGTGCAAAAAATGCAATAGTATTTTTCATAGAAATTTAAAAAAATGACTATATCAATATAGATTGGGAATTTTCAAAGTAAGAAATAACTGCAACGGACTGACCATGATTTGAACTCGGGTTACGTGATTTGCGAATCCAACACTTAGTTCACACGGCTACCAGCACATGACGTATTTGCGCGAATTTTATCAATGCTATGGTAAGAACAGAAAAATAATAATGTTTTGCTCAGTGCGACGACAGTTCCTTAGTGTGTGTTATCTGTGGAATGTGGATACTCATACATGCGCACACATACGCATCGCGCTCGCTCGGTTCATAGCAATGTAATCTTTAACGTTCCTATGGACTTTTGTCTCCTTACTGTACATACAAAATAGTTACCAATGAAATAATCTATACATATAATAAAATCGTAGGAAAGTCAAAACTGTACATTGAATATTTTTTAAAAAGAATACTTGGGGCGTGATCTACAATCGATACCGAAGCCAAAAATATAGTTTTTAGAATTTTTGTCTGTTTGTCTGTTTGTCTGTATGTATGTCCGGGATAAACTCAAAAAGTACTGCATGGATTTACTTCAAATTTTGCATGAATATTACTAAGAGGTCGGGTCAACATATAGGCTACATATTATCACACTATCACTTACGGGGGAGGAGCTGTGAATCTTTATTTTTCTTACGCATTCTGTGACAGCGTGTAACATAAGGACGCAAATTTAAATGTTGTTTTTGAGTAAGTCATGCTATTATCTAGCTTTACACTATAAAAACTACGCCATTAAAGTAACTTGGGCAGAGAAACATAGTTTAATGAATGTTAGTAGTATAAACCAATTTTTAAACCAGCGCCATCTATGAGATTTCATCAAAATCAAATCAAGTTATATGTTAACAGTTTTTGGAAATTATTCATTTAAATTTGATCATGTTGGCGAGGTTAGTAGTTAGTTATTCTTAAAATTCATAGATGGTAATGTGCATTTTCTTGACAAATTCAAGTTCTAAAATCTTAAGCAGAGTGGAAGAAGACAATTAAAAAAAAATTGCGGTGTTAGGTATTACATGGTAGCATTTCTCAGACTCTGTGAAGTCGACGCGGAGGCAAACGTCAGTGACAGTCCCAGCCACATGCGTCATCTGCTTGCCGTCATCTTGGTGTTTTGTGGAGTCGCGAACCCGGTAGCTTTGTGGGAGAAGTATCGCCATCATCTGTCTGAAGATTTTCTACGAACTTTGAGGCGTGCTACTAGAGACGAAGTCGAAGTAACTGATGAACGCGTGCTGAACACCTGTCTCAGTTCACTTCAAGATGTGGTCATTTCTATCGGCGGCAATCCACTGATCGAATATGGGTTACCAGCTCTCCAATCATCACCACATCAAGACCGTGGAAATCGGGAGTATAACGCTACAAATTACGATCCGGGCGAAATAAAAACCATACGAAACTACCGTGTTGCTTTGTTCTCTTGAGAGCAAAACCAAATTTATGACGCCGTCCTTGAAAGCGTTGGGCAAAACCAGGGTAAAATGTTTTTCTTGGATGCTCCTTTTTTTTATGGTCGAAAAATCATGCATTGACATCCCCCGCCCTTGGGCGGAGCGGGAGATAGTGTTAGACTCTTACTGACTAAAAGACCCACCCTGTTCCTTCTAGCCTTCATACCAGGGCTCGAGCGCCCTTTCGGATAACCCTGGCCCCAGTAGGCTTCTACCCGGCTGGGTCCCTGCTGTTGCTGACAACTCCTTGAGGCGCGCGGGAACAGTGCGCGCCGTCGACGACTTGGGCTTGGTCCGGACAGTGACCGGACGGCCGGACAGCGAGCTACCCATTGCTCACTGTCCGCAAGCCCGCGTCTACGTTGGCCGGAAATCGGGATCAGAATCCCGGCGACGGCGGCGGCGATAACGCCGCGCCGTTGCCTGATGCGTTCGGCCTCCTCCTTTGCAAGCATTACTGCTTCGCAGAAGTCGGCGGCCGCCTGCCACTCCTCCTCGCTCCGGATCATGGCCTCAACCAAGGCCCGGCGCGAGAGGTCTCCGCCGCCGATCGCCCCCACGAGGGCACGGCGATGTGAGTACCTGCGTCATGCGGAAGGTAAGGACGCCGTGAGGTCTTTCCAGCCACGCCTCAAAGAGGGGACTTACCGCCATGATTCTTGGATGCTCCTGGTGGAACAGGAAAAACATTTGTTACCACTGGCATACTTGCAGAGGTCAGGAGCCAAGGCAAAATTGCTATTGCTGTAGCGTCGTCGGGAATCGCTGCCACACTGCTTCCGGAAGGCAAGATAGCACATGCCATGTTAAAAATTCCCATCGATTTAGAGTGCGCCAAAACGCCTGTTTGTGGTGTGTCACGTAACAGCAATAAAGGACACGTGCTCAAGGATTGCTCTCTGATGATGAGTGTACGATGGCCAATAGGAAGGCAGTTGAGGTCGTGAACAGAACCCTGCAGGACATCTGCAGGAACTAACATTTGATGGATGGTGTCACAGTTCTGTTCAGTGGCGATTTCCGGCAAACACTTCCCGAGGTGACGCGGGGATCGAGGGCTGACGAGGTGTATGCTTCGTCGAAACGATCTTCGTTGTGGTCACGAGTTCGTACACTGCGCTTGACCATTAATATGAGAGCTCGGCTCGGCGGCAATCCACGTGCTCAAGAATTCTCCGATGTCCTTCTAAGTCTTGGCGAAGGCACTCTAGAAGAGAGAGGTGGACAGGTGGTGCTTCCAGAGTCTCTCGGTAGAGTGGTATCCAGCTTAAAAAAATTCATTCACTGTATGTACTGGGATATCAGTCGTATACCGCACCAGCAGAATTCTTGGGTGTGTGAGCGGGCCATTTTGACGCCGAAAAATGATCAGGCTGCAGCTATTAACGAATGCATTCTCTCGGAAATTGAGAAGAATGAAGTGTTCTACACCTCGATAAACACTGTTGTCGAGCAAGATGATGCCACACGTTATTCCGTGGAATTTCTGAACTCTCTGTCAGCAAGTGGACTTCCGGCGCATACCATCAAGCTGAAGGTCGGTGTCCCGATTATGCTTCGAAGTTGTGACGGGACCCGCCTTAATGTCATCTCGCTCCACACAGACACACCATTGAGGTGGAAATTCTTACGGGTTGTGGCGTCAGCGAGGCAGTAGGTATTTAAACCACGCATTCCCCTCATACCCCATAACTTCCCGTTCCAGTTCAAGCGCGTACAGTTCCCCGTGTGTGTTTGCTTCGCGATGACCATCAAAGTCGCAGGGGCAGACACTGAGGGCAGCGGGTGTCGACCTCAGGACGAGTTGCTTCTCACACTGGCAACTGTACGTCGCTTGCTCCCGCGTCACCAGTCCTGACTCTCTTTACATTTTGGCTCCTGGCAGTATAACTACCAACGTAGTTTATAGGGAAGTCTTGTAAGGTATGATACCTTTATACGTATTTTTACTCTTTTGTGTCCTGGAATGTATTCCTGCATTATTTTCTCTATTTCCTTCAGTCACATCTTATGACTGAACTCAGCAGGATTCCCATATAACTTTCTTCACTAGCTTCGTTTGAGAAAAAAACTTATATTATAATGCTATTTTAAAAGTTGTTTATTTATAATGCTATAGCGACACTGGCACCTTAGGTATTTTTAGTGCTGTAGAGGCTTCACGCAGACGACGTCGCGGGCAGCAGCTAGTACACATAGTAAAACAAATTGGTCGTAGGGTTATTTGGGCCGGGACCCTAATAAAAAACCCCACGAGGTATAGAGACCCCACGACCCTAATAAATATTACAGAAATACATACTAAATAATATGAAATAATACATACTAATATGCGTAATATAGAAAAGCTGTTGACTTTTTTTTTTAAATGGGAAAACATCTAATGACTTTTTTCACTTTAGAACGGAACGAGAGGGTGTGTCAGACGTTTATTAACCACACCTATGCCACAGTAAAAAATATGAAACAGTACGGAAACTACCTGCAAACGCTCGAAACGGCACACACACAAATGCATCGACGAGACCCCAAAGCGATTTCCGCGGTGCTGTCACTAGTGAGTGCCGCTGTCAACCCTATTCGCTACGCTTCAATGAAGTAAATCGCTACGCTTCAATGAAATAAATACCTACCTACGCTTCAATGAAGCGTAGGTAGGTATTTATTTAATCAACTAGGCTTAGTTTCTGTTAGTGTAACTGTACTTTTCCATATGTATACTATACTGTTCCATACATATGTTCCAGGGTTTCCCTTTCGGAAGTTAACCCAGAGCCTCAAAAATTTACTCACATAAGATAATGTCTAACAAAGGCTTTGATCGTTGTTTTAATGCTTGCGGAAACGATGTTTAGGCATCGTTCACAACAAACCGCATACCAACTGTGAGTACGTTCACTTTCAGCCCCAATGTGAACGTGGATTCAGTCTGTAGTATGCGTTCTCACCGAGCGGCCAGTACGCTTTGGCGTATAATGCGTCACTTGGGTGAACAAAAAAGTAGGCTTGTTACGTGTAATACAATAATCGGCGTATAGTCGGTTCCGTGTTAATGGTTAGTTAATAATTATCATCATCATCATATCAGCTGAAAGACGTCCACTGTTGGACGTAGGCCTCCCCCAAGCGTCGCCACAATGACCGGTCCTGTGCGTCACTCATCCATCGAACCTTGACAAGGTCATCAGTCCACCTTGTCCAGGGTCTCATGTCATCTGTTCTGCGAGCAATGTGCCCTGCCCATTGCCACTTAAGTTTGGCGATTCTTCGAGCTATGTCGGTAACCTTGGATCTCATGCGAATATCTTCATTTTAGATGTGATCACGCAAGGAAACTCCGAGCCGTTTCCTTTGCCCTTTGGGTGACCTTGAGACTTCTTATGAGGACCATTGTAAGCGACCACGTTTCGGAGACAGAAGTCATCACTGGCAACACGCACTGGTCATAGACACACGCACTGGTTGTACTGAAAAGAAAAGCCAAGCCCTCTAGTCACGTGAAGAGTCGACCAACTGTTTGCTGATATCCTGGACAACTCGATGAGCGCTCTGACCCCATGGCCCTAGTGTTTTTAACCTCAAACGGCTCAAACTTCCGATGAGATTATTATATTTACGCCGTTTACGTTACTATATTTATGTACGTTTGGTTTGTACAATGCCTTAGAAAAACATATCATGGTTTTTTTATGTTTCTCTAAACAGTATTTCGAAGAATTTCCATGTAATTCTGTTTTGTTCGTGGATCCATTATCAGGAATAACAAGCGATCAAAGTGAAAGTGTTTACCGATGTTTCAATTATCTTAAAATTGATTAAGGATTGTTATTTTAAACCCCACAATTGGGTAAAGAGCGTGAAAATGGTGGGTTAAGTGGTTTTTCTTTATCATATTATAGGTTAGAGCTATTTTCTCCGAAATGTCAAATTCTAAAAATAAATCTTGATCGATTCTATTTTTGGTCCAAACTAACTTATGTACTCTTCATTTACCAAGCAATTTAACGGTAACGGTTTATATACCTCACCCTATCGTTGTGGTATTTGAAAATCGTGATATATATATATATATTTGATTATCTATTCCACAACTTCTATGAGTACAATTGCTATCACGGATCTTGAGCGGTTGCACAGAAGTCAAATATTTGGTCTGTTTAGTGGTGCGAAGTGAGACACGGAGGCGGGGAGTGTCAGTGATTGGCTCGCCGCGCCATCGCGTCATAGACGTCACTCCTAATTCGTTCCTTGCGTTGCTGCATGTATCTACTAACTAAGACGATTGGCTCGCCAATGTATGGAATGCGCAAAGCGATCCCTACTCTGACGCCGAGCGCTAAAGATCCGTTTTGGAAATTGTACTAGCAAACTGATGACCATATTCAAATTGCTAAAAACATACTTATTAAAGACAAATTACACCTAGACATAGACTAAATTATCATGCCCATAACACAAATATTTTTCTTGGGTAGGAGTCGAACCCAAGACCCTCGGCACAGCAGTCAGAGCCACTGACCACTAGACCAACAGGCTAAGCAAAGTTACTTCCCTTGGCGGTCATGTAGTTCAAGACACTACACGTAGCGCTCTACCATTATTGTTATGGTAACATGCCTTTCAACCCACCTCTTTACATGACCATACCATGACAAACGATTCCCTTTCAGCTTAATTAATTAATCTGTGCATAATTAAATTAAAATAAAAAATAAAAAAACTTATAAATAAATTAGGCCTGTGCGAGGCCAAAAATACTCATATCTTAGCATATGCTGCGACATCTAACAAAAAAGTAAAAGAAGTAGTAGAGTTTGTCTAATAAGTTAAACGACTTGGGTAAGTAATGATTAGGGTTTAATCAAATCTGATGTAGTCAACACAGGTTCAATAATCAAGGTTGATTAAGAGATAGAGATCATTGTTTATTAACAGGAGAACCTTATAAAAAGTACCGAATATTTGTATTTTTTAAATGATTAAATATTATACAAAATTCCCAAGTCGGCTGACTTATTAGACAGACTATACATATTATATCAAAAAGTTTCTTTCAGCCCCCCTAACCAAGTTACAACCGTATCGTGTCGAATTCCGTTCTCCAATCGATAACGCTTCGGTGTCAGCAATTGTAGAAAACGATAAGTGGGTAGCCATGTTGACGCACCTGCGTCGGCCGCTCATTCTACAATGTAGCGTTTGTTTATCAAACAATATAATGTTATAGAAATTCATTCTATCATTTTAAACGATGTGAACTTGGCTACGAATTTTCTATTCGTTTGTACCGACCACGCGACTTCACGTTGAGATGACGTTATTCCCATACGTTTCATCACTTTTCTACAGCGTTAACGATTGCAGAATAACAACTTGGCTAAGCGTAACGAGACTAAAAGACTAACAATGTGACGAACACTTTTCGACATACCTATATTATTTTTCTACATTTGTTTGTTCGGTACTGTTCCCTAGCTCTTATGACTCAAGTATACATTAACAAAAGGGATATTTTATCGGTCCATAAGGGGCGATGAAGATGGAAAGGGATCTCGTCAGGTATACATTTCCAATGGGTGTTACTGACAGCCACTTTCAGAGGTCATTATATGCTTTCAAATGTCGTTGTGGGATACAAGTATCGAATGAAGACTCTTAGAGATAGACGTTAAGTGATAATTTGAAAACCATGATATACACCCCTACTTTTTAATTAGTACAAAAAAAATAGAGCTGTATCTGTACCCGTTACTGATCATGTTTTTGTATTCAAAAGTAGAAAAAACCGAAATCCTAAATTTGAACACGAAAAGGTAAATTCATCATAGATTCAATCATACATGACAATTGCTAGTAGAAAATATTGCGGGCAGTGTTTTTCTTTAATAATTGTCACTTATTCATTCATTAATCAATAGCCTGCACAATATTTCCATAAATTGAGAGACATTTTGGGATAAACAGAAACGCTAATAACTTTGCTGTTTATGAATATTATTTATTGAGACTTTACTTAAATAATAACAAGGGGTTTTATAATAAGCCCTTAAAGTATACTAATTAAAAATTTGTGGTGAATAGACTGGCCTGTTGATCTAGAGGTCTGCTATCCCGAAGGTTGTGGATTCGATTCCACTTATGACAAATAAATTGTGTGATGAACTCAATGTTTTTTTTTTGTATCTGGGTGTAATTTTTCTATAATATGTAGATATGCATTTAGACATATAAGTAAGTTTATCAATAGTTAAGAATCGCCAAACTTAAGTGACAATGGGCAGGGCACATTGCACGCAGAACAGATGGTCGATGGGGACGAAAGGTTCTGGAGTGGCGACCACGTACCGGTAGACGCAGCGTTGGACGGCCTACAACAAGATGAACCGATGACCTGGTCAGGGTCGCGGGAATCCGATGGATGCCTGACGACCGGTCGTTATGGCGACGCTTGGGGGAGGCCTATGTCCAACAGTGGACGTTTTTCGGCTGATATGATGTTGATGATGATGATGATGATGATGATCAGTAGTCTAGGACATATAGCACAAGCTCTGCTTAGCTTGGGACTAGATAGAATTGTGTGAAAATTATGGATTATTATGATAGAAAATTATTCTAGGTGTCATTGTCAGTTTTTTTTTTACACATTTTTTTAATAACAAAACAAATGCATATATTAAAATAATTTACATAGAAACTGTTCCACGGGTATTATAGCCATAGAACAAACGTAATCGATGGTGGAGCAAACTCGCCTAGAAGTTACCTATTCACTCTTCAATTAAAGACCCCTGGGTTGTAGCTATCAGGAAAAAAAAAACTAGGAGCTAAAAAAAAAGCTAGCCTGAATCTACAATCAGGCAGGGAATTCCAGTCCCAGCTGTACACACAATAAATATGTTCCCGAAATGCTTTGTACTTGTGGTTGGGATGTTTACCATATAAAGGTGGCGCAACGCCGTACGTCTTGTGGTCCGATGATAAAACGAACTTGACGAAATTAGATTGTGCAATTCCAGTGCATACTCCCCGAAACGTAACATGTACTGAATAACAACTCTGCGCCGATGCCCACGGCTTTGGAGCCTCGACTCGACAAGTGCATCATTAGGGCATCAAGCTGACCGACTAATTTGGCAGACCCATCTCAAAGATCAGAACAGTACTCCATACACGATCGAACTTGCGCTTGATAAGGGCTTTTTCACACGTACCACCAACCAAAACCACACCTCAACCACACCACGAGGTCGAGCGTATATTTCATATTGAAAGTAATTAGGACTATTCACACGTACAACATTTTGTAGTCGTTATCGACCGTGTGTGTGATACCGACCACATCGCAACCACATCGCAACCACAACGCAACCACTTGTGACACTGCGAACTAGTGGCCGACCACAACAAAACCACGTCTAAATTTTGTCGGTACCACACCGCAACGACAAAAAGCTGCAGCGACACTTTCACACGTAACCACTGCTTGACAGCATTTTATCGTTGCGACGTGGTGTGGCTGTGGTACGTGTGAAGAAGACCTAAAGAGAAAAGCAGCTGTTCCGACGTGAAATACCATCTCACTTTTGTTTTTTTTTTCAGGCAGGCAAAACTACTGGCTGAACCTAGTAGGTAGGTCATAAATCGTCTGCCACAATATCACACAAGTATTTACAACTTTATCGATTGACTGCAACTCAGTCTATCATGTAAATTATTCATAGACTAGTTTATTGATGTTACGTAATGCCTACCTTTGACATAGTTCTCTGGCAGAACGACTCGCGGTTTCAGTGTGTGGTTCCTCTTCGACGCGACATCATTGCAAAGCCTGAAATTAAGGAAAAATTTTGGTTAATATTGCTTTTTTGTAAATTAACCGATAATGTGATAAATCTACATATTTCTGAGCGAAAATGACTTTGAACAAGTTTTTATTTAAAAATTTAAAAGTGAATAAAATACTCAGTCATCTTTTAAGTCTAGGGTGAAGTTTGCTTGGTTTATGCTTAATGAAACTCTCTTACGGGAAAGGTCGATGACTCTTGGTCTGGCTGTTTGTAACAACAGTTTTTGGTGTATACTGGTTGTTTATATTAAAGGCGCGGCCCCACTACGGCGCATTTTAGCTGCGTGTATTAATTTGTTTAACAACGTGTGTCTACGTTTCTACTGAAGTAGGTACACGAGACCCACGACTATGTATAGCGTGGCACGGCGCACGGAGAGGCTACGCACGAACCACTGCAATCCACGGACACAGGCTTCACTGCGGGAGGTTTATGACTGAAAACTGTGCTGCGATAAACGAGCTGTACATAGTCGTGGGTCATATTCGTGTACTTCAGTGGAAACGTAGACCACGTCGACAGCGTTGAGCTATGTAATCGCCTATTCGAGCAAGTCACGCATGTATCAATGACGTCAATTCATGCGTAGCCTTTCCGTGGGTCGCTGTGGACAAAATCACATACATTTTCTTACAAAGCGAAGCTTAACCTTTTGAACGTCTTATGTTACACAGTTCGACATAAGCCATTGTCTTTCTATTGTGTCTCTAATTACGGCATTCGAAGAGTTAATACACGTGCGAAGCCTCTCCGTGCGCTCCGGTGGGTCCGCGCCTTTAGTTAATAGCTAACATACGATCCAAGAGTTATATACAAACTTATCTATGCTAATAGTTCGACTCCCTAATTTGTTTTTTATAGATTTTTCATAATCGCAAAAAAACACTATTTTGTTATGTAACAAAAAAAACCTCGTATTTTTTAATTTGGCCTCTATTTATATTACACGTCACTGCTTATTGCCAAATTGTTAGATCAACGGGAAGTCCTCTATAAGTTTTGATTTCGTTGCGATTGTCAAGATATGTACCATTAAAGGAGCATAAACTAACTTGTTTTTTTTTACTGTTTCAAAGAGTATTAGATGTTAATTACGACCTGATAACGGTCTCTAATTATCTCTTAGTCGCCTCTTACGACACCCGCGGGAAGATATGGGAAGGTGCTTCTTACGTCCGACACCATACAGTACACCATACACCTCAGCATATACTAATAACATAAATTATGTAAGTAACAACATGTTACTTACGTAATGTATGTTAATGAAATAATTATAATAATAATAATTTATTTATTTTCTTTCCACAAATTACAGAGGAATGAAACAGTGTACAAACAGAACAGTGAAATTAATTTGTGGAAGACTGGTGCCTGAATTAAGTTTCTTAAAAAAACCTTTGTGTCAGGTCACCAGGCCCCCAAAACAAAGTTTAAGATTAATCATTGTTCACTGTTTTTAATAATTGTAATCGCATTATGATTAAAACTTATCTCGTAAAATAAATAATGCAAAATAAAATGATGACAAAAACTTTGTACTTTGTTAACTTAAATAAATAAACACAATTTCCCTACCTCCTAACTAGATCATCGATATACTCGTATCTATCGAGCACTCCATGTTAACCTCCGGAGACAAACGCTTTCACGTTTATTAAACTTTTAAAATAGATTCAAGTGAACTTAAAGGTCACACAGTTTAGTATCGTATGCACTGGGAATTTCTAGTTTAGTAATTCAAGAAAAAGCTATAGTCAACTTCTACTTGTACATAAAGTAAAAGTTAGTTGACTGTAGCTTTTTCTTTCGGTGAGAAATAAAAGAAAAACAAATTATTTACAGGTATAATGCAATCAATATGCGATTATATAACGATGCGAGATGCGCAGGATAGTTCATTGTGGTGACACTTGGGGGAGGCCCATGTCCAACAGTGGACGTCCATCAACTTAAATGATGATGATGAATGACACAATCATACAGACTTTTTTTGTGGTGATAAATCATCTCATTGGCGTGTGCTGGCGCGGAGAAAGGAGCGAGAAAGATATTAAATTTTTACCGACTAAAATCGAACTATTTTCTTTTGCGTTCCAAGACCATGGCAGGTAAATTACTAAAAAATATAATTTTACATGGATTACCCCAAAGACATCGTCGCGCGACAATTTGATGGTTTAAAATTATTGATAAACAGTGTGCGTAACGAGCGAATATCCACAAACAGCTTCAGGACTCAGTAGTGTACCTTTTTGTTTGAGAATAGGAATCAATAAATAGCTTCTAATAGGAAATCATTAAAAAGCTTCTACTGCTCAGAACCGAGCGAGATTTTTTTTTTTGGTGAGAAAATCATTCAATGACATCCCCCGCTCTTGGGCGGAGCGGGCGATTGTATCAGACTTTTTCTGACTAAAAACCCACTCCTGTTCCTTCGTTGCCTTTCGTTCTGGGGCCGAATCTTCCTTTCAGAAACAAATCCTTGGCCCCAGTAGGCTTTGACCCTGTACCAAGGGAATGGAGCGAGGTTAGGGTCTGATACTACCTAGCAGACCTTTGCGTATTTAAACACACCCATGTTATTCCAGTTGCGTTTTTGCGGTTCAGTATGTAAGGTTCCGCAAAGCGCTATTGAAAACCGACTAGACGGGTGTTTTGTCTGAGCTGCTGTCCAATAGTTAATTTAAGTTATTGTATATGTTCTAATCGCCCAAGAGATTATCAACCTTTATGTAATTCTTTATGTAATCATAAAAAAATGTAGTACAAACAAAGTAGACTGTAACAATATTGACTTAGCCTTTAAATTTATAAGATTAAGCAAAATCCCTGTAGCGCTGAAAACTTGCTTTAGAAATTTGAAACTTCTCTTGAAAGTTTAAAAGCAGCAAAAAGTTTTGTTCGAAATAATTAATTGAAATGGTACTTACTGACGTTGTATAACAATTAAGTTAATTCAGACAATATTACTATAGAAAACCGTACGGTTGTCTATAGTGTATGAAGCCTTTAATGTGATACAACTTTTGTTCATAATTTTATATTTCTAAAAAATTCAAGAGCAGTGAATGAATTAAAACAAATCAAAGCATCTTTTTTTTAACTATCTAACTAATTTTATATAAAGAGGTAAATTTTGTTTTTATGATTTTTGTTTGTAGGAGATAATCTCTGAAAGTACTGGTCCGATTGCTAAAATTTTTACCGATAGAAAGCTGCTTTATTCTTTAGTGATATATATAGGCTATATTTTATGTATGCGGGCGAAACCGCGGGCAAAAGCTACTTTTTAATATACCATTTACAGGAATTTTGCATTTGGCAAAAAGTGTGTTAGTTGGAAAAATTATGCTAATACATTTTCTCCATCGATTGTAGAATCGTCTCAAAATTTCTGTCCTTACTTTATGTTCATATATTTATGTAGGTATATGTATTACATATATTAATATATATGTGTGTGATTTAACTATATGTATACTTTTTTGATCTGATTTCAAACTAAAATTTTCTTACGCGCCTAACACATTGTCTCTGCACTACCCTAGGTTGACTGGCAGAGAATGCCTAAGGCATTAAGTCCGCCTGTTTACTTTGTGTTGCATGAAGATTAAATAACTAAATAGTTGCACAATTCAAAGCATGGATCTTAATGGAGAAGAACGTCCAAGAAACTTCATGAAACTTGTAAATCATGGTATGTATTACTCAATTAGATATTTTTTGTCGCTTGGTCACTTCTTTTTATATGAGAACAATGTAAATAAATAACTTAAAGAGAAAAGTGATTCAAAAATAGAAATTGAAATAAACCACTGGCAGTTGAGAGATGACCAGTTTCAACTGAAGGAGCCTGTTCACGAGCATGACGCCTACATCAGACCCACACTTATTTTTTTATATGTGTTTGTCCTGTGATAAATTAACTTATTTATTTCGATTAAAGTTACTCCAACAACTTATTCACTAATTACGTATTACAAAAAGTAACTTACTTATATATCAATTATTGTAGTGAACTTGTCACTTAAAGACGTACACAACTTAGAAGTGTTCTACTTCTAAGCTATAAATAATTCTAAGCAGCTTAGAAGTGTACGATAAGATGTGTAATAAATAATAAAGTGAGTCGAATAATCTCGCATACGCGCCACTATCAGTGAGACATTTGAGTGAACAGGACAAACTCAACTTTCACGATAATAATAAATTATATTTATTGCTCCATAGTACTTCACAATTATTAAATAATGAGACTTGAAAAGAAAACATTATAAAGCTTTTAGTTAAAACATTTTTTGTCATGGCAGATACAGAACTTACAAAGAGGGTCTTCATTAATTAGTGAAATTCCACAGGCGTAAAGTATACCTATTAAAGAATAATCATAAAATCATAAGGAATAAAAAAATGAATGAATATCGTCGCTTAAGTTCTAACATCGTGAAAGTCAATCTACACTATTGTATTTTTTTTATGTTTGTAGGAGGTAATATTTAAAAATACTGGTCCAAATGCGATAATTTTTTTACCGATAGAAAGCTGTTTTATTCCTGAGTGACATAGGTCATATAACCAACCACAACTTCAGCCAATATAGGTACGTCCACTGTTGGACATAGGCCTCCCCCACGCGTCGCCACAACGAACGTTTCTGTGCGTTGTGGTCTATAACTAATGTCTGTGCGATAAAAGAACCGTCGTGGCGTAAAGTGAAAACAACATTAAAGATTTTAAGTAGCAACCCAACCCAGCCATCCGTCAAATGCAAAACGTCATAAAATGTTGACACCGGTTTGTTGATTATGTTATTTTGTTATAATTTTCAATTGAAATCTTCAGAAATGTGATAAAAAATTTCACCGAGCTGGAAGGAAAATAATATTTAATATATTACAGTTTTGCCAAAGATAACAAATGGCAAATCACACCATAATTGATCAAAACAAAGTCACGAACTTGGGAAACATTGGTATGCTTTTTTTTTGTTACTTAACACTTTTATTTTAATCTTTTTAGACTTCCTAGGTAAACTCCTGTCCCAGTTATCTCCAAATATATATAAATTAAACGGAAATTCATTTAAACATGACGACATTTCTTTATTTTGTTTTGGTCAATATTTTCGATGGCTAGTATAAAGAGTATTGATACTTTAAATTTATAATGCGTTTCGACTAACTAAGAATATTTTTTTTCAGGCTTGAGTAAGGAAGGAAGTAACTAAAATAAAAAGGGCAAGTGCGAGTCGAACTCGCACACTGAGGATTCTTTACAAATTTACCTATGAAATCAATTCCCGAATTGTGTTACGAAGATTTTTCCGAATTGCAAATTAAATTTTTAAGATTTTTCCCTGTACTTGTTCTATGAGACCTTGATTTATGCCTTTCAGGATTCTAGGTCAACGGGATTCGGGTTTCTTTGATTCTCTTGAGTATCGAAATATACGTATTTTTTCCGACATAAACGGCTGTATTTTTTTTCGTTAACTCAGAATACTGATTTTTTTACAACTTCAAAAGACCGCAGACTTGAGTGTATGGTTTTAATTTTAAATCGATACTTCCAAGCGTTCTCGAGTTAACAGATAAACAGACGGACAACCAAGTGATCCCAAGGATCTCATATACGAGATGATCCCTTATAGGCTAAATAGATTTTTTACGAAGCAACATTACAAATTCTGAAGTGTATTTTATTTTCATAGTCATTAAGTTCATATTTTTCATTGATTAGCAAAAGGGAAAAATGTACTGAGGAAGACAACGAGAAAGTGGTAGTGTGTCCCGTTTTTACCTTAATATTTAACTAGGGAGTACGTAAACTTGCTGTTAGCTACAATATTCTAGTCAGTGATAATAGACCGATCCCAGTCAAAGTGATAGAACCATTTTCGTTGGAACTGGGTAAGTGGTCGTTGGTGGAACCTACCTAGATAGGTAGTACAACAGTTTCTTCACGCTATTTTCCTTTACCGATTTCTGTTTGCATTTAAATGTCCATCATCATTACAATCGAAAGACGTCCACTGTTCTACATAGTCCTCCCCCAGGTGTCGCTACAATTAACGGTTTGTTACTCATAACGCAAAAACTTATAAACGGATGAGTTTAATGATAAACGTTGCAATAATATAGCTTATAACCTATTTTTTTTATAAGTTTCATCACGTGAGCAAGTTTAATAAATAGGCTACTAATATTATAAATGCGAAAGTTTGTGAAGATGAAGGTATTCGTATATATGGATGTGTCGTGCAAAAACTACTAGACAGATGAACTTAATCATAAACATTGTAATAATATAGCACATAAGCAATAACTTTGCAGTTTCGTTAGGTCAGCAAATTCAGCCAATAGGATAATTTTTATTATAGGGTGAAGCCTCTGGAAGAAGCTAGTCTAACTGAGTTTCAAAATATCAAGATAATGACGTCACAATGTTGCTTACACAACAAAAACGAAATTTATCTACAGCAGCGCCCTCAAATCCCACGATGGTTTACTTTCCGCACAGACTCTAACCTATTTTTATATATTGTTTATGTAGATGGATGGAGGGGAAGAGGGAGGCCAAAAAAAAGATAGATGGATTGAGTGAGAAGCAATATGTAAGAAAAGGGAGGAGGGGAGGGGGAGTGATAGCATGACGATTGACAGGGTAGAATGGAAGAAGAAAACGTGTTGCGCCGACCCCAAATAAGATGGGTCGAAGGAAGAAGAAGAAGATTCTTTATTGTACACCACTTAAAAAAAGTACAGGACAAACATTTATGTATTAAAAATAAGTGCACAATGGGCGGTCTTATTGCACAGGGCAATTTCTTACATACAAGTGACGATATCTGAAGACTAATTAGTTATTTTATGTCCTTGTATTATTTATAAAACGTCTATATTCAATGCTGTCCCCGATTAAACAGACCGAGTCAACTAGTGTTAGTAGTTAGTGTTGCTAGTGTAAATAATCGACTAAAATGTGACAAGGTTTTTTATAATTAATTTAAAACCCTCACATAAAGTACAACAAAAAAAGCAAGTCTCATTGTTTGATGTTTGTTTGTTTGTTTGTTTGATTCAAAGAAACTACTAGTCGTTGACCTCGTAGTCTGTTGTAGTTACTGAAAGCTAAAAGTTTTGTTTTTTTTTTTATTTTACCTTATTTAGCCGCCGAGAGTAATTACGATAATTAATTGAATTTGACCCTTTATTTTAAGAAAATAACAAAACATTACATTAAAAGATGAACTGCTTTATATTCTTGAATGACCGTACACAATTAGGTATACTGTACACAATTGCAAAAAAAAAAATAGCCAAGTGAGAGTCGAACACGAAGGTTCCTTATCGTTGGTAACAAAAACGCAAAAAAAAACACGTTTATTGTATGATAGCCCCCAATTAAATATTTATTTTATTCTGTTTTTAGGATTTGTTTTTATAGCGACAATAGAAATACACCATTTGTGAAAATTTCAACTGCGCTATCACGGTTCATGAGATACACCCTGGTGACAGACTGACGGACAGCGGAGTCTCAGCAATAGGATCCCGTTTTTACATTTTGGGTACGAAACCTTAATAAAAAACGTAACCACATTAATTTATGTAAAAGCTTGCACTATTTTCAGTCGTAATAAAAGTAAAATTTAAAGTAGTTAGTAAATTCCGCTTTAGTAAACTAAAACGTAGTTTAAACGAGTCAACTGATATTTATTATGAACTGAAAAACATCTGGGGAATTTAAACTCAAATTTGGGTCTTATTTCCATAACCTTAAGGTTTTTATTGCTTTTTAAGGTGTTTAGTAGCACGACCCGAAATTTTTAATGAAAGACACTGAAAAGAAATAAAAACAGGATATTGAACTTTACCTGTAAAGGAATAAGGTTTATATGTAAGTTGTTGTTAGCTATGACGTCAAAGAAAATTATTACTATGCTAAGTTAGCGTGGTTTGTTTATATTTAGTGCCAGGGCTCACGTAGTGGCGTGCCTAGCCTATTTCAGAATAAAATTGAAAGTTTTATTGTACGCCGAAGTATTCATTGTCAATTAGGTATGTAATATCGGAGCGAGGAGGAGTGGCAGGCGGCCGCCGACTTCTGCGAAGCAGTAATGCTCGCAAAGGAGGAAGCCGAACGTATCAGGCAACGGCGTTATCGCCGCCGCTGTCGCCGGGATTCTGATCCCGATTTCCGGCCAACGTAGACGCGGGCTTGCGGACAGTGAGCAATGGGTAGCTCACTGTCCGGCCGTCCGGTAACTGTCCGGACCAAGCCCAAGTCATCGACGGCGCGCACTGTTCCCGCGCGCCTCAAGGAGTTGTCAGCAACAGCAGAGACCCAGCCGGGTCGAAGCCGACTGGGGCCAGGGTTATCCGAAAGGTCGCTCGAGCTCCGGTATGAAGGCTAGAAGGAACGGGGTGGGTCTTTTAGTCAGTAAGAGTCTGACACTATCACCCGCTCCGCCCAAGGGCGGGGGATGTCAATGCATGATTTTTCCCACCATAAAAAAAAAGGTATGTAATATAGACTAGCACCGGCATAAAGAAGTGTCCCGGTCCAGCAAAGAGGTGCAAATTATGTATATAAAAATCCTTGTTTATATTGATTACTAGCTTTTGCCTTCGCCCCTTTACAAAAAAAATAGTTTTTGTAAAACCTGCTTTATTTCTGAGGGGATAGACTATAGCCTTATCCCCTCAGAAATAAAGCAAGTTTCTATCGGTGAAAAAATTTCATCAATCGGATTAGTACTTTCAGAGATTATCTCCTACAAACAAAAAATAATAGTGCGCCTAACTATTTACGATTGTATCACTGTTTATCATCTGGTTGGATTTAGGGTTGCCATACGTCCGGAATTTTCCGGACCAGTCCGGAAATATAGGTCTTTGTCCGGAATGCGGGGGGAATCTTAAACCGTCCGGAATTTCTACAAATAAGTGAAGAGTGAAATAAAAAATGTAAAAACCAAATTATTTATTAATTATTTCTATTCACAGGCGACAGAGGCGCTTCCCCCTCACCCCTTACCATTTCACCGCGCGCGTGTCAAAATTCGAACGATTTGGCAATCGATTTGGTTAGTTTATATACTTGCGCGATGCGTAACGATTTTAATAAAAAATTAACAAGATTGTCCGGAAATTTCATGGAATGTCAGGAATTTTCTCCGGATTTTTGATATTTTGATGTGGGAACCCTAGTTGGATTACTGTCAAGTACCAATTTAATCTGATAAAAAAAAAAAAACTAAAATACAAACTTTACCTCTTTATAAAATAAGTGTAGATTTTTGAAGTTTGGAATCATCCAATGACATATCCCACTCTAAGGTAGAACAGGAGGGCGTATCAAACTTTTACTGAGTAAAAACACCTGAGTTCTTCAGTTGCCCTTTACGTTCTAGGACCACGAGCTTTTTTATCTTTCAGAAAATCCACGCGGGCCTAGCGGTTTTCGGCACTTCTGTGCTGCTACGATTAATTAAATCACTTTGAGGTGTGCCTAGAACAATACGCGCTGTCGATGACTTGGGCTTGAAATGGATGTTTACTGGACGGCCGAACGGCAAGTTACCCATCGCTTGTCGTCCACAAGCCTGCGCCCACCGTAGCTGGGGCCATGGTGGCTGGGGCGTGAGGATGTTTGTTCCTTCACGCATGTGGCCTTCTCCTTCACTAGCATTACTGCTTTGCAGAACTTCGCAGACTGCCTGTCATCCGGACCGGTGCCTGAGACGTCGCTGGCGCGTAGTGTTCCACGCGCATCAAAGAGAGGTTTGCAAAACTGTGGGGGCCAAGTGCTGATGCCTATTAAGACCATGGGTTGACTTCTGAAAAGGTTCCTCGTCGTCCTAGAACTAGAGCCTTAACGCAATTTCGGCCCTAACACTCTCTTTGATTAAAAATATGATAGCCCATCTACCTTTAAAAAAAATGTCTCTATGAAAGACAGCATGAAAGCAAAACCGCGGAAAGACCTCGCAAGTTATAAATTTATAGGTACATTCCCGGTTCAAAATAGAACAAACAGCTCTGTAAATCTACTTTATACATAAACATCACACGGTATTCGTATCACTATTTTTCTTACTCTTCATAAACACGAATTTAAGTTCCTACCCCTATATGAAAAGCTGAAGGTGTAAACATGAAAAAGTGCCACTAAGACTGACAACTGAGTTAAATGTCGTAGTTATTTAAAGCCGCGTAGAGACATCGCGAGGCGTGCGTCGCGAATGGTTCGTCTCGCATGCCTCGGGCTGTGTGGACGTGTGTGCTCACAGTGAGCATTCGCGTCATACGATCGTTGCGACCGCCGCCTCAAAACGAGCTGTGCGCTCCGTGTGGACGGACAGGTGTTGTTTGCGTTTTCTACTGACGAACACCGTGTGTGGTGGTTTGCGTGCTCAGTTTGCACATGTGTCATTCGGGACGCACGCATAAATGCCTCAGGTTGAGGCATGCGTGACGAAAAATTCGCGACGCACGCCTCGCGATGTCTGTACGCGACTTTACAAGAGTTACGCATTGCGACAGACTGAATAAAATTTACACCAACAGATAATGTATAATAGCCAGGAGGTGTTTGTTTAAGATTCTAGACTTGTAACTGACACTAGAAAGCTGTTTGTACACTAAATTAATGGCTGAGCGCTAAAGTCACGGCAGGTTTTTGCTTCTAAATTTTATAACTAGCTTACTTGGGGAACGTTTTTCTGCCATATAAATTGTCAGATAAAAAATGGGAGGGATAGGGGTAGGAGAGTAAAAAATAGCCTACTATTCATTCGCAGAACTACATCATCATCATCAAGTCCTGGTATGAAGACTAAAAGGAACGGGGTGGGTTTACACACTGGGCCCGCGTGGTGAATTACGGCCCATTCCTTCTCTTAGAGAGGAGGCCTGAGTCCCAGCAGTGGGAACTTTAAAAAAACTTTTAAAAAGACAAGACAAAGACGATAATGATGATGATACATTGAGAAAGATTGGACTCTATCGATGTATAACACGACTATTTTACGATATGATCAGCCGTGTTTGAGCATTTCATAAAATAATTACGCGTTTAGCTGAAATAGCATCATTTCATAAAATGGTTGGTTACATCATGTAGTGATTAACTTTAAGTACTAGCCATTTACTTATAGGTCTTTGTCTTTGCGAACGATAAAATCGGAACTCGATATATTTTCCGGGATCTTCCTTCTTTTCTACGTAATTTATTAGGAAAAAGTAATCCTGATCCGGCTTTTCTTAATATCTCCTGTTGTGCTATTTTGGCGTATTATTTTATCAGTATCGGAAGAATTAATAAATTATCATAAATAAATGATATTGGTTTTCTTTCACGATCTTGCAATTCTTATTAATTTCTTTAATGTAGGATTTCTTCCTTCTTATTTTATTTTCATTTGTCGATTAAATACGTTATTTGCATAGTTTTAACCGCGTCGGAAACCACATTCTCTTTTAATTGGTTTTAAAAATGTATTAACCAATAGGTTAAGTTAAGAACATTTTATTTTTATTGGGAACGAATACCCTTTTTGTGGAATAAAAGTACGAACATTTATAAAAATTGCACCGCAATTCAAGCGACTTGGAAGGAAATCGTACATGACCACCCGGTTGATTGTAGTTTTAAAATTGAATGATAGACTGACAACAAAGTGATCATGATTGTTTCGTTTTTTGCCGCCTTAGGTACAAAAGAACCTTAAAAATAAATCGACTGTCCTACTTTGGTTCACAAGACCAAGCAGAAAAACCATCCATTCATCCAGGGACCTCTTCTTTAGGAGAGAGAATAGGCTGTAATCCACCACATGGGTCCATAGCGGGTTGGTGAATGCCATGTTTCTTCGAATTTTTCCTCACAATGTTTTCCTTCACCGTTTTGAAAGCAGTGGTGATGAATTAAATAAAATTACACAAAGTAATAGGCCTGGCTGGGTTTGAACCCACGATCACTCGTAAGTTGGGGCCGTCAGTCAGCCACTACTGCTCTATGAACTATGAACCGTCCGTCAATAATAATGATCCAACTCCTGAGCCGCAATACCTGGCACACTGTCTAACCCATAACCAGTCCAGTGCGATGATATAAATGCAAATACACGAATTACATGGTAAATGTACCAATTTCGGGCCAAGGTAACAACATCGATTGCTCTGTAGTACTGAGGGTGCACGCCATGTTTCTATATTTAGAATTAAAAAAAAACCCTGCGTGGTTTGTATTCATATTGATTGCACAGTAATAGGCGGTCGCACTGCGGTTTCCTATACTACTCACCTCCTTTATGACGGAGTTAATGGGATTTATGTATGAAAAAATGCATGAGAAGTCACTCATTTATGTTTATGGTGGCTCAGTGGATTGAGTTGAGCAATTACTGACTATAAACCACGTAACAAGAAAGTGCAGGTAGTGTTTATTTTGTTAGATACTAGCTACTGCTAGCGGTTGCACTCGTGTTAAAGTACGGGTAAAGAACATCATAATATCTCACTTTGTACGTTCGTTTACCGTAGAATGTTCAAAGCTCAATTCAAACGTAATTTTAAATTGTTTGTCATCTTGTTAACCTGTGTTATATTAATAAACTAGCTGACCCGGTGATTTTCATAGTACCTAATAGTCAATTAATCCTTACTAATCCTAACTAATATTTTATAAGCGAAAGTGATTTTGTTTGTTTGTTACGTCTTCACGCCTAAATGGCAAAACCGATTTTGATGAATTTTGGTACACAGATAGTTGGAACCCTGGAGACGGACATAGGCTAATTTTTTCACGCGTGCAAAGCCGTGGATAGAAGCTAGTATAATATATGTTTCGATATTATCAACCTATTGTGATAAGACAAAGCCTAAGTTTTATTATATTAAGTTACACACAATTTTGATATATAAAATGTATCTACATTTAATTTCGTAAATTTTACGTGATTCGCGCACAACTAAAAAACTTCTAGAGATTTATTATACGGTAAAGGTAGGAATAAAAAAAATATACGGTTTTGTTTTGCGTGGAAACTTTTGGAGTCTTGGAAGTATGATAAAGTGATACGTTTAACCAAGTGAAAAAAATATGAATTATTTTTATAAGTTAATAATATTTTTATTTATTTATTTATTAAGTCTTCATGCAACATAAAAGTACATAGGCGGACTTAATGCCTTAGGCATTCTCTACCAGTCAACCTAGTATATTTAGTAGTCTATTTTTGTGTAAAAGCATGACATATGTTGTAAGTAAGAGCTCAAACACGTTATGAAGATGCAACGTGCCACGTGTGTGATGTAAAATCACATGGTGCACTATATTTCTTCTCGAAGTGACTCCCTTTATTTATGACTGTAAGATATGGATTGATCCAGCATTTTCTTTGTATTTGTTTCTTCTTTATCCGCCTTCTTTATATTAGCAGGAGAAGAACACGTCTAGTGTGGTCCATTTCTCGAAATTAACTGCGGCAATTTTACAAATGCGCCGCCGTCAATATGACGTCGTTCAACGTGGCACGTTGCGTTGGCGTGACGTTATTATTTACGTTGCACGACGTGGACTTTCACGTCGCGTTGCCGTGCTATGGCACGTTGCGTCGTGGTAACGTGTTTATGTGTTTGAGTCCTAAGTTGAGTGTTTTCGGTTTTTGCCGAATTGATAATGGAAGAGATTATTTCCTTATTTACTGGTGTGGAAGCTAGTAGGCAGGGCCGCTTATTTATCGGCCCTTCAACCACACTCTTTTTTAGGTCGGAAATCATCCAATGTGTTCTCCCGCTCTAGGGCGGAGTGGAAAGGCGTGTCAGACTTTTACTGACTAAAACTCACTCCTATGTTCCTTCTATGTTGCGTTCCAGGACCCCAGGTTTTTTTTCGGAAGCCAACCCACGTTTATTAGTATTAACTCTTAGGGCCCAAGCGCTCGAAAAGTGCCATAAAACAGTGACTTTCTGAAACCTACTCCTCGGTAACGGCTAGGTTTATAGGTTTGAAAAAAAAAAATGTTTATAATAGATTCATGAATAACATTATCAATATTTGATTGAATTGAATTTCGCAACTTTACGCAACTTTTTCCTACTCCTTCGAAACGGCTTGGATTTTTAGAAAAATGTTTACACATAAAATTTGGTGGTTAAATATTCTTCAAAGTGAACATTGCATTTGTAAATCAATCAAAATTTCGCAAAGATAATGGATTTAAAAGTCAGCCGCACAGTTTTCGGGCGCTGCTGGCCACAAATAAATGCACAGTTATGCGTTCTGCCGCCTAGGCGGGTGCGAGGGTTGCGTCCATTTAATTTCGGCCAGATGGTTGAAGGGACTTAATAGTTTAAACTCTGCTGGGCAGTTTTGCCGAGTTCCCTTTGAGACGCGCGTGGAACACTACGCGTGCCTCAAAATGAATATTCAAAGCTCAACTTAGATATATGTAATTTTGCGATGTTTACCATCTTGTTTACCCATGTTATGCTAACAATAAACAATGGATAAAATAAAAAGTGTTCATCGTCATCATAATCGCAACACGTGAAATATAATAGACTAGTTTTGTACGCGGCTTCGCCTGCGTGCATAAAATATAGCCTATGTCCTATGTTGCACATTGGAAGATTTAATGAGTAGGCTCAAACCGTCTAACGAGTTTACCATCGAAGACTAACTAAACTAAACTCACCTCTGTTCCTTCATCTGTCCTTTGTATTCTAGGAGTAATGGTAACTTTTTCGAACAATCTAGAGTTTCCAATAACATTTGTTGCAAATCAAAAGGGCTAGTTAAAAGTTATAAATACTGTTATTTATAAATACTGTTATTTATAACTTTTAAGTACCCTTTCAACGTGGCACGTACTAAGGCAACATTTCATTTTCATCTCCAAAATACCTATAGATAGGTACCTGCTGATTTAAAGAATGGAGGCATGACGACATAAATAACTCATAGAAATCCATGAAAATAATACACATAGTAATAAAATCAAATAAATATGACTTGTTTTTAGGGTTTCATAACTCAGTCGGCAAAAACGAAACCCTTGTAGGGTCACTGTATTGTTCGTCTGTTCGTCTGTCAAGATTCTTTTTCTTACGAATGCATAGAGATATTAAACTGAAATATTAATACCGAAGATTTAAATCTAATATCCCTTGCTATAGAAAAAAATATCAAACTTTTAAGTTTATACAATCTTAAGATAAAGCTGTTTAAGCTCCGTATGTCGAGCTTATTTTTGCAAAGCAAGGAAATCCAAACCTCTAAGGTCTACTACCTGTTGACCTACCTACTTGTTTGGTAGAAGAGAAGTATCATAGTACAAGTAAAGAATAACCAGTCTGAAAACCGTTTTATAGTGGCATCATTAAAAACATATTTTTTACATTACACAGTTCCGATTCGTAAATTGAACTACTTACTTGCGTAAGTTTATACGGGATCTTTAGTACGCCAGTCTGACTCGCACTTGACTGGATTTACTTTACAAAACCCACAACAAAATACTACTCTAGAAAAGGTTAGATTGGTTATGTTCTAAAAAATTTAGAGACTACTCAGTAAAGCCACAAAACAGATAGGTACAGAAGTCAATCTTATGTATGTACTTCACTTTTCATACCTACGTTCGGCGGCCACACTAGGGTCAGCGCCACTATCTCCGCGCGCGCCCCGTCGTGTTTTCTTCCATTCTGTCTTGTCACCTTATCACGAAATCACTAACTTCGCTTTCTTTCACATTACTTCTCACATAGTCCATAAAACATAGACGGTTGTTTTCGGAACAGTTATCATAACTTTTTTTTGTTGCTCCATTACTGCAAAAAAAATTCACAGACGCGTGTTTCAAGCGGATGGCACTCGAGCTCACATTGGTTTCAATTGATTCGAGATATCATGTCTGTGAGCAGTGTCTATTCGAGCACGAGTTGTGTGGAGATTAAGAGCTGGTTGTAGTCACTAAGTACATCTCTGTATGAACTTTGGTGGTCTATGTCGATTTCGCGTTCGCGTAAAAGCGAAAAAATAAAACTTTATTTTTAATAAAAAAAAAACATTAGCAATTCAAGATTTTCTTTTTTACGATGCCCTTTTAAAAACCGGCCAAGTGCGAGTCGGACTTGCCCATGGAGGGTTCCGTAGCAGCAAGTAACATAATATAAAAGTTCTTGTAGTTCGTTGTAACTTTGATCGACGTTTTAATAATAGTGTTTTTTAGGGTTCCGTAGCCAAATGGTAAAAAAGGGAACCCTTATAGATTCGTCTTGTCTGTCTGTCTGTCTGTCCGTCCGTATGTCACAACCACTTTTTTCCGAAACTATAAGAGCTATACTGTTGAAACTTAGTAAGTAGATGTATTCTGTGAACCGCTTTAAGATTTTTACACAAAAATAGAAAAAGAGCAATAAATTTTGGGGGTCCCCATACTTAGAACTGAAAGTCAAAAATTTTTTTTTCATCAAACCCATAACCCATAATTACTAAGTTTCAACAGTATAGCTTTTATAGTTTCGGAAAAAAAGTGGCTGTGACATACGGACTGACAGACAGACAGACACACAGACAGACATGACGAATCTATAAGGGTTCCGTTTTTTGCCATTTGGCTATGGAACCCTAAAAACAAGCTTTATTATTTTTTGTAAATTTAAAATATTTCCATGACGTAATGTTGTAGACATTTTGAAATCATAAGTTAGGGTCAGATTCGCGATTTTTATCGACCCAACTTTTTTGTATCTTGTTTTGATTATTGCCTAGCGGTTGGTCATATAGTCGATTTTAATTAAATAAATTTTCATGGTGTTTTCTTTTATAAAAAAATTGTGAATTTCCAGGGGTTTAAAAAAAATAAAAATGAGTAGAACCAGGCCTTAACTTCTGTACCTAACTCTCTTTTGTAGTGAAGCCTTAAGGTCTCTGCACACAGCTGCAACGGACGACGCCACACAGAGCGTCGCGTCGAGCGGGACGGCTCTGTGTGGCGTCGTCCGTAATATCTAGTACATTACAACTGCTTAGTGTCGCGTCGCCGTCCAGTCCCGCCGCGCCGCGCCCGCTGTGTGCAGAGACCTTAACAAAGCGTTTATTCGAAGAAAGCAAATAAATTTATTGTTTACTTTGTAACGTTATAATAGCGTGTGTGAATTTAAGTGCCCTTGAATATACGCTTAGTTTACACCAAATGAGTCAGTGAGTCGAAAAATTCAATGTGAATTCCGGGCAAGAAGCCGTTTGACCTTATTCAAAACAGTCCTATTATTTTGAAGTATTTAGATAGCTATAATATTATAACGAGCGGTCTCGTTGTCTAACCTAAAAGCGCCATGTTGTCGGAAAAAAATGAAAAACTTGATGTCAACTGTAATTACCGTGTCCAATTGTATTTTCAAATTATTCACGGATCAATTTAAGGGTATTTTTAATACCGTGCGGATTTCATCACGCATGTGGAATTGCTCCGCAAGCAGATGTTAACAATACTTATAAGATTACTGTCAAATCAGTCAAATCGTTTAGGAAGAGTTAGGTGACAAACACACGTACAGAAGAATTATACACAAATAATTATAAATCTGAAGAGTTGGTTTATTTAGTTTAAATTATGAAAATCTCCAATGTTATATAGCACATTTATCTAAGAAGGCTATTTTAACTATGACTGCTGCTTGGTTCTGTGTTTATGAGTTTTCGAGGTTCTCGTCATCATTATGGTACATAGAATATTGACACTGACAGTTCTTGAATACAGTTTAAATATGCTGATCGCGTTCAGTTTTATCGGTTAAGGTACCCGCCTCTCATACATGAAGCCAACCTCATGCATGAGAGGCGGTTTCGAAATCAATGTGTAACGATGTGAATTTTTAAATTCATGACTTATTTATTTTATTCTTTCATAAGTTTATCTTGGACAAGAATGACATCCATACCTCGGAAAACACATAAAGCCGTCGGTCCTGGTTATCTTTTTTAGTCTCTAAGATAATCGTTACATTTAATCAGTGGCGTCTGATTAAATGTAACGATTATCAAAGAGACTCTGAATCTAAAAGTCTGATCGTCAGTGTATCTAAGGAATAAGTTCAAAGTATTGTGTTGCCCAGTAAACTCGGTGATGAAAGTCTGATAGACAGCACAAACCTAGCCCAAGCTAGTTGGGATATGACTGAGAGTCAAGAACATCATCGGCAATTATGCACTTGTCAAGTCAAAATTCCAAAGTTTTGAGCGTCGAAGCCGAGTTGCTAGCTTTTTGGTTTTCTATCGTTTACATTTCGAGGAGTGTGCATTGGAGTTGCACAATTTAATTCTGCCAAATCCTTTCCATCATGGGACCAGAAGACGTACGGAGTTACACCACCGGTACATGGTGGACATACCACCCATACGTACAAAGCGTTTTGGGAACACATTCAATAATAATAATATAATAATATTCCACAAGCCACAGGAGCTTGTGTTATGGGTACTAGACAACTGATAAACATACTTATATATTTCTAAATAGATACATATTATAGATAAATTACACCCAGACACAGAACAAATGATCATGCCCATCACATAAACATTTGTCCTGGGTAGGAATCGAAGCCACGACCTCCGGCATAGCAGTCAGGGCCATTAACCACTAGACCAACAGGCCAGTCATTGTGCGTACGGCCAAGGATTGGAAATTCCTACCAGAGAGTGTATTTCCTGATAATTATAAATATAAGGGTCTTTAAGTCAAGAGTAAGTAGGTTACTTCTAGGCAAGCGTGCTCCATCGTCGGCCACATCATCGCTTTCCATCAGGTGGGATAGTGGCAAATGCGAGCCTATCAATAATAAAAAAGTACTTCAGTTTTATTGTTGGAATCACCCTTATGGTATAGACTAAACCACGACTAAACTTTTTTTTTTTAATAAAAGAAACCTTGAGTGAAATGGTGACTCAGTTCTGTGAAATGAAATAATAGTCTGAGTTCTTGTGTTAGTAATTTAATATTGATCTGTTAGTCACAGTTTGTTACTGTTAACTAATTACTCAGAAATTTGCTCACCGTGTTGTTTGTATTTAATTGTAACTGGGAAACTAAAATTACGACGACTTTGTTGGCTTAACCAACCAATTTAGAATACAATCGCCTATTTTTTACTTTCTGGTGATTCATCTTCCTAACCGTTTTTCAGATAGCGTGGGATCTGCTTTCAGTTTAAACGGATGCGATTAAATAACTTTACAATATTATTATTAGTTTATGCGAAACCTGAATTTACGAAGTAACTATTTAGTAATCTGTGCCTGAATATAGCTTGTTCAGAATCAATAACTGAATGGATTCTGAGTTTTGACTCCATGTTACATTTTTTTCCAAAGATATTTAAATAGTTGCAAATTGGACACCACTGACACTAAGTACAACACAGGTCACGGCAGGTCATAGTGGGCATTAGACGCCAAAAAACAGCTGAGTGCAAGTGCAAAACAACCCTTCAGTCACCTGCATGGCCTGCTGACTATGTATTTTTGCTGACATAACAAGCTTATAACTTTGTGATTTTCCATAGTACAGTTATGGAATCTTGTACATAGATTATCTGTACCTACGTAAAAATACTAGACACGTGTATCGGATTTCATGTGTCTAGTATTTTTCCGTAAAAACTAACGTTATATTTTCATAGAGCGACTGCCTATCAGACCTCTACAATCCAGTTACTGGACAATCGTTTATGGCTTATCGTTTATACCGTGCATCGACAGTCAAAGATCTACAAATAATAATAATATTCCACAACTATCACACAGCGCCGTCTAGTCCCAAGCTAACCAGAGCTTGTGTTATGGGTACTAGACAACTGATAAACATACTTATATATTTCTAAATACATACTTATTATAGATAAATTACACCCAGACACAGAACAAATGATCGTGCTCATCACACAAACATTTGTCCTGGATGGGAATCGAACCCACGACCTCCGGCATAGCAGTCAGGGTCACTAACCACTAGACCAACAAGCCTGTCAATGATAAAAGAACTAAAGGTTTTACGTGTATTTGTTAGTAGCTGCCTCGTGGCTAAGCAGATCTAGAACTAGCTACGATAGCATTCTTCGAACCTTAATCGATAAGTATGATACACCAGTGATCAATTACTGATTGCGGTTGATGGTAAGGCAATAGGATAAGTTTTTAGGTTTTATAAGTACCTATTACTAATCTTTTAGTTGATAGGTAGTTACTAATCATTAAATCAATGTTGTCTTTTAATAAAATTATCAAGTCCATTGGCTTTAATCAGACGATAAAACAACATTACAAGTTATATTAAAAAAAGCTTCATGAGTTGTTTGTTTTATAAACTTCAATTTGTTTTAAATACGCAGCTATAAATAAACCCGTTTCCAGAAATAAAGGCTGTCAAGCGCTTCCGTCTAAAGTTCAAATTGGCATAATTATTCAGCCTTCACACTCTGACGGCTCAACTTATCACTCACTGCTGAAGTTTCGTGAGACACGGAAATAAAAGTAATTAATTCACTCCCTGACCACAGAATGAAGAGTCCAAGGTCAAAAGTTCCCACAAAAATAAATATTCAAGGTTAAAAACCCAGTATTATTCAGGGTTCAGGCCTTCAGGCGCCCTTGGTGTGTCTAAGTGGCACATTTTGAGGTTATCCATATGTCTTTTCAGTATTCATTGCCAGTAGGAAGGAGTAATAAAACAGAAAGAAGGGAGCAGAAGGAAGGCATAATAGAACAGAATAGAATAAATTTTATGGTACACCAAAACTGTAAAAAACTGATACACTAACGAAATAAAATAAAAAAATGAATGGCAAGCAGTTGCTTCCTTCTGCAAAGCAGTAATGCTAGCAAAGGAGACGGCCGCACACATGAGAAAAAGGACTTCCTACGGCTCAGCTGCTGGGTTCTTGACCTCTATTTCCAGCCACCGTAGGCATGGGTTTGCGGATGACGAGCAATGCATAGCTTGCCGTCCGGCCAAGCCCAAGTCGTAGATGGTGTTCCTTGCGTGCCTCACAGAGATGTCAGCAAAACCGTAAGAGCTCAGCAGGTCAAACCCTACTAGGGCCATAGGTCGTCCGAAAGGGAACCCCAGGAACCTAGAAGGCAAGGCAAAGGAGAAACAAAGGTGTGAGGTTTAGTCTGTAAAAGTCTGACACTTCCTCTCGGTCCACATCAAAACAAAAAAAGTCATTGAATGATTTCCTACATAAAAAGAAAAAACCATGTTGTAGTCTGCAGTCGAGTGTCAAGGTCAGTTAAACTCATTTGCGTTCATCAAGTTGATATGTTGCACAAAGTGGTAGTTCATTGTCAACTATGCAAATTTCGCAAGTAAAACTTGGGCCACTTTCATGACCATGACTGCAGAAAGGCCTAACATGAGTAGCGGCAGATCAATATTATAAGTGTAGTAGTAAATGTAAAATGTAGGATTCCCGACTGGAACCAGTGTTTTCTGATTACACAACATTATTTTTAATATTATATGCAAAACCTAAATATACTTTGTTTAGAATTAGTATCTGAATCGATTTCAATAATTTTTTACACCATGTTATATTTTTCCCAAAAATATTTAAAAAAGGTCACAAGTTAGACACTACCGACACTAAGTACAAAACAGTTCATGGCAGGTCATACCGGGCATTAGGTGCCAGCGTACAGCTGGGTGTGGAAGCAAAACCATCCCTTAGTCCGGGTAGCCCAGTGACTAGGTATTTATGGCGCCAACCAGGTTTAGTTTTGAAATTTAGTACATAAAATTGTTTCCATAAAAATACTAGACTTCACTATACTAAAAATAAGGTTTTATAATTTCTGACTAGCATTTAAAATGGCATCTTCAGCGTAAAAGCTGCAAATTATCCCAACATGCTCCTGGAATAAAAAGGGTTATGCCCACAGATATAGATAGACATAGATAACGCAAGAGTAACTACTTCGCTTACATAGCTTACGTACAAAAGTCGTAAGTGACCACTTTCGCGCTCAGTCTGCATCGGCGTATGGCGCTAGTCAGACGTCGGTTAAAAATATTACAATGGTTATTTGTGCTGTTATAAATTGTAAAAACTACAAATGCGGTGAGAAAAAATAAAATAAGGCATTTTGTGATTAATATTATGCGTAATTAATTTAAAAAATAATTATGTGTAATCTAATACCTTTATTTATATAATGTAATCTAATACTTTTTTTAATAACCTGGTAATACCATATGTTGAGGGACAAGCGGGAAAAATGGAGCAAGATCGTCACTAATTGGTATCCAAAAGACGGAAGGAGAAGCAAGGGTAGACAGACTAGAAGATGGGAGGATGAACTCAAGCTCACAGCGGGACCTAACTGGAGAAGAGTAGCACAAGGCAGACGGCAATGGAAGCAGCTAGAGGAGGCCTTTGCCAATAGGCACACTGAAGTGATAGACTTTTTATAAAAAAAAACCTTTTAATAAACAGAAGCTAGAAAAAAAAGGAATTTCATAGAAAAAAAACCGAATAAAAAAAAAAAAAAATTCAGGTCTACTAGTACGAAGACGAGGAAAATTAGTATTGCAAAAATTATGTATGGTGTGTGTGTATCATTTGTAAAGCTCCTTCAGAAAATAAAGGCTATTTTATTTTATTTTATTATAATATATAATACCAAATTTGAGAAAACAAAACATTCGTATTACGGAATAGGAAGTCAGAAAATGGCACGCTTGATTTTCATACAAATCGTGTTATTTGCGTTTTCTATGTCTGTCTATATTTGTGGCTATGCCCTATTTAAAGAAATAATTATTATTATTTTTAGTAACAAATAAAGTGACACACACAAAACCAAACAAACATTTGCCCAATAATATTAGAATGAAGCTACTTTCTTTTATCAGGAAGGAACTTAGAAGCAAGAAGAGTTAGCGTAGATTGTAGAATTATACCAAGGAAATACGTTTCTTCATTTATCATTCCATCACGATAAAAAAAGTCTTTATAAAAGTCAATATTCATTAATCAGCAGTCGACGAAAATTGGACTATGAGTAAATGGTAATGGTGCGGTACATAATTGAGAGCATTTGTTTAGGAAGCATTCGTTCGTGTCAAGTTCAAGGTCAAACCGTCACACATCCATCACATCGTCACATTCCATTCTTATGTCCAATTAATAGTATAAATGTCCAAGTCTGTATGTTCAACATATAAACATACAGAATTTCCAAGATTCGAAGTTGTAAGCATACTTTCGCCACTCCTAATGACGCCATTACTCAGCAAAGCCGTTGGAAAACCAGCACATTTCACAAGCATAATCATAGATCATCGTCCTTCATGGGTTGTCCGAAATTGATCCTCAGGGGCCTGAAATACAAGGCAAAGAAGGAACATAGGAGTGGTTTTTATCAGGAAAAGTCTGACACGCCATCTCGCTCTACCCTTAGAAATCATTGGATGATTTCCCACATCAAAAAAGATGATCATCCTTCTATCCTCGCTGCCATGGCCTGCTGCAACGCTCCCGTTAATACCCACCCCATCCCTTGCTAGAGTCAGCCAGCGCTGCTGAGCCTGTAGTTTTGAATTCATTCATATACAACAATAGTTTCAGTATAATTCGAAACCGGTGTCTAGTATTTCTTTGTAAAGAATCTATGTACAAAATTTCATAACTGTATCATGAAAAATCACAAAGTTATAAGCTTGTTATATCAACAAAAATATATGGTCACCGGGCCATCAAGGTGACTGAGGGGTTTTCACTTGGACCCAGCTGTTTACCGGAGTCTAATGCCCACCATGTCCTGCCGTGACTTGTGTTGTACTTAGTGTCGCTGGTGTCCAACTTGCGACCTCTTTAAATATTTTTGGGAAAAACATGGTGTAAAAACTATTGAAATCCATTCGGTTACTGATTCTAAACAATCTATATTTAGGTTTCGCATAAACTAAAAACTAATGTCGTATAATACAATCCATGCTCGATTCAGCCTGTCCTTTGCTGTCCTCCCCAGCGACGCTCTAAGCCGAGGTCCGTACATATCCTACAGGGGATACTCTTGGCATGTGGTTGCTTCGTTTTAAGTATTTAAGTTCTTGCTGAAGTTTTTGTGTTAAGTCTGCCATAGGCTAGGTCGATTAAGCATTATGACAATCTCGTAGGTTAACTTGCACGTGGAGTTCTGAGTGTACATGTAGATGGATGGAGTCAGAGAGGGAGGGCAAAGAAAAGATGGATAGATTGTGTGAGGAATGATATGAAAGAAAAGGGAGTTAGTGATAGTGTGCCAGGACAGAATGGAAGACAAAAACGTGTTGTGTCAACCCCAAATAATATGGGATAAGGGCAGGAAGAAGGGAGAACTTGCACTAGGATACAAAAGAAAAAAAAACAAATTTATGTACGTTTCCAAGTTTCCAAGCTTAACCATAGAAAGAAGTGATACGTTTTCTTTTTAAGGTGGATTATCATCCAATGGGCAGGACACCTAACGAGAAGTTAAACAGAAAAGTGGACAAATGAAGTGACGAAATGGTGCCCTAGATATAAAAAGGGAAGTAAAGGCAGGCAGCATCGAAGATGGGAGGACGATATCAAGGAGGTAGCAGGAACATGCTGGATGAGGATAGCAAGGGATAGATCGTTGTGGAGAATATTTGGGGAGGCCTATGCTAAATAGCAAGACCATCACGGTGTCTAATAAAAATAATAATATTAATTAGGTACGTTGCTTTCGTAAACAACCATGTTTAAAATATTAATAGCAAATAATTTATTTATCTATGGTATGTATATATTTAGAAATATATAAGTATGTTTATCAGTTGTCTAGTACTCATAACACAAGCTCTGCTTAGCTTGAGACTAGATGGCGTTGTGTGATAGTTGTGGAATATTATTATAAGTAGTTATAAGATGAAATGTAACATATAAGATTGTTAATAAAGACTTTTTTCGTTGCTATAGGATGATTTTCTAAATTTCCGCAGACGAAGTCGCAGGTGAAAATGAAGTAAAAAGTGGTAACGAAATTGGCACCAGTACAGAAGCATTCATCAAAATGGTTGATTACACTGCAGTGTTGATAGTAGACGATTAGCTTCTATCGTTTAAGGCCAAGGGCGGTTCCATAAATAGAAGCAGTATTTGTGGGCGATGGTTTGTTATCTTTTTAATTAACTATTACTGGACTATATAACATAAAATGTGTCCACCTGTTTTCCAGGAAGAGTTATTTGTGTAACTCTTCAGTATTTCGAACACGAATCGATAAGCTTTTTATATTTTCGCATTTTGTATTTTGATTATAATTTTGTTGATGTAGCTCAAAATGCTGCCAAACTTAAATGAGACTGGGCAGGACATGTCAGTTGGATTTCTAACGAGCTGTAGGCCCGTAAAACACAATATTGGTGCCCGAACACAGTGACGCAGGGCCACGTAAAGACTGCTAAGACCTCGAGGGAGATGGCGAGACGACCTGGATGTCTTCTATTGAGAAAGTAAGGAATCATTATCATTGGAAAGAATGGAGGTAGGCCTTTGCTCAGTAGTGGGATAATACGGGGTAGCTATAATATTATATTATTAATAATATACAGGGTTATTAGTAAAGCACTGGCAACGGACTAGGTTTTGAACATCATAAACAACAACTTTTATTCTATGACTTTAAAAAAAATATCAATATTGGTCTATCGGATTTTCACACAAAAATAAAAATATTTAAATCGAACGTTCTAAATGTTACGAGCTCTATGCCTCGCAAGCCATAGTACAATAGCGGAGGGGAGCGGGGATCGTGCGCGGGAGGCGTAGGTGGGTACAGCAAAATATGGAGTTAAAATGTGTTAGATAGAACAATGAAATCTTGAAGATTTGTTTTGATAAATGTATTATGTATTGTAAAAAGTCATGTTAGTAATATAGCCCTAAGAGGTTAATAGTGTTTTACAAATAACCGTATATAATAATTACTACAAGTTTCGTGTGTAAAGAATAAACAATTTTACTTGCTTATTTGTCAGTGAAGATTAATTCAGTTTTAAGAGAGACGTTATTCCCTGTATTAACCCCAATAGACCCCATTTTGGAGTTAATACAGGGAATAGTATTTTGTAACCCCTCAAAAGGGGGTTGGTTTCTGAAGATAAATTATTAGTACACTTCAACACCATCTATAGAGCCATACATTTTAAATTTCAAGTCTTTTACTCCAAAAACATAGGTGTTTAATACAAACTTACAACCCTTGTTTTACCCCCTTATGGGTGGAGTTTCATAAAGTTCGCGTTTAGCGGATGTCTACTATAAAAAACCTACCTTTCTTTCTTTCTTTTCTTTATTACCTTCCAAATTTTAAGTCTGTAGGTGTTTTTTTTTTTTTGGTAGGGAAAAATCATGCAGATGACATTTTCTCGCCCTTGGGCGGAGCGGGAGATAGTGTCAGACTCTTCCAGACTAAAATAACCCACCCCGTTCTTTCGTTGCCTTTCATACCAGGGCCGAGCTTTTCTTTCGGAAACAGACCTTTGGCCCCAGTTTGTAGCTGCTACAGTTTCTGAGACTTCGAGATTAAAAAACGTTTTTTCTTTCTTCCTTTCTTTCTGATATGACAAAACACCAATAAAGTGATATGTCGTTAGTGTCTGGCGTCCTTCAACATTACGTTACATATTACTAGTTAATTTACTATTTTGTAATCGTGCTTGTTTTCTTAGAATACTGTAACCTCGTTTATATTTGAGCCAAGTAAAATATAGGTTGACATAATTTAATTTTAGGAAAGTCTGAGTCTTAATTAGACTTCTTTGATAATAATCTTCTTCATTAGTAAACAATTAAAAAGAAAATTCTTTGTTGTTGATACACTATATAGTATGTTTTTTAATTTAAAATTAAGAATGACTGCGTTAAATGTCAGTTGTGGTCACTGTGTATTTTATACGAACTCCACAAGGGTCCAGGGCAATTTCGCGGCCCCGTAACAACGGGTTTTGTTTTATAAAAAAAAAAAAAACAATAGCTACACAAGATTTTTTTTTGCGAGGCCCTTTTAAAAAACTTACTTCATTATTTTTTGTAACTTTCAAATATTTTCGTGACGTAATCTTGTAGACGTTTGAAATCGTGTGTTTGGGTCAGATTCACGATTTTTTTTAAATTGCGTTTTGGTTTTTTTTTTTAATCTTTATATTGTATATTTCAATAATAACTGTCTTGTTTTATTTGTACTTTTCTTTTTATTTTCCTATTAAGTACTCTTACACGCGGTGTCTACATCTCTTTTTTTTTAACTCTTTCGAAGATATGCTGGAAGAGATTTCTATAGAAATAAATATCACCATTGTACCTGTTTTTTCTGTCTCGTCCTTCTTTTCTTTTATTATAATATTTATGTACCTACATAAATTGTTAAATAAATAATAATAAAAAACTGTCCTGGAACGCGTAGCTTCATAGTCGCGTATTTGTCATTATTACGCTTGTGTACGCCTGCGTGACGCTTACATACAAAACTAAGCAAGTCTGTCAATGAAGAAGCAACGTCATGCCATCGTGTCTTTGTGGAATACGCGTCTACTCACGTGTCCGTGGAGGCCTAAAAGTAATCAAATGCTGAATAGAAACTTACAATATTATTTGTGATAATTTACTAACTCGTTAGCTAGGTAATTTCAAGACCCTCAAAAAGTCCAAATATTTATCAATACTCCTATTGAAAACAAAATGTTAGTAACAGCCAGTAGCCTGAAATGTAACTCGTCATCTCTTAAAACTGAATTAATCTTCACTGACAAATAAGCAAGTAAAATTGTTTATTCTTTACACACGAAACTTGTAGTAATTATTATATACGGTTATTTGTAAAACACTATTAACCTCTTAGGGCTATATTACTAACATGACATTTTACAATACATAATACATTTATCAAAACAAATCTTCAAGATTTCATTGTTCTATCTAACACATTTTAACTCCATATTTTGCTGTACCCACCTACGCCTCCCGCGCACGATCCCCGCTCCCCTCCGCTATTGTACTATGGCTTGCGAGGCATAGAGCTCGTAACATTTAGAACGTTCGATTTAAATATTTTTATTTTTGTGTGAAAATCCGATAGACCAATATTGATATTTTTTTTAAAGTCATAGAATAAAAGTTGTTGTTTATGATGTTCAAAACCTAGTCCGTTGCCAGTGCTTTACTAATAACCCTGTATATTATTAATAATATAATATTATAGCTACCCCGTATTATCCCACTACTGAGCAAAGGCCTACCTCCATTCTTTCCAATGATAATGATTCCTTACTTTCTCAATAGAAGACATCCAGGTCGTCTCGCCATCTCCCTCGAGGTCTTAGCAGTCTTTACGTGGCCCTGCGTCACTGTGTTCGGGCACCAATATTGTGTTTTACGGGCCTACAGCTCGTTAGAAATCCAACTGACATGTCCTGCCCAGTCTCATTTAAGTTTGGCAGCATTTTGAGCTACATCAACAAAATTATAATCTATATAGATGGTGTTGAAGTGTACTAATAATTTATCTTCAGAAACCAACCCCCTTTTGAGGGGTTACAAAATACTATTCCCTGTTTTAACTCCAAAAGGGGGTCTATTGGGGTTAATACAGGGAATAGTATTTTGTATTTAAATCCAATGGTTAAAGTTAAAGTAATTATGGCGGATGGATTTGAAATGGTATATAGGTACCTATAAGAATTATTGAAAACAACTATTTACTTATTATAAGGGACTTTTTTCATCCAAACAGTTGCCGTCTAAACGGCACGGCGCCGTGCCGTACCAGCTCTGTTCTCATGTAAACGGTTTACGCTTAGTCGTCAGGCGGTGGCGGCGAGGAGTTATCGCAGTATTATTGAGGCCTACTAGAAAAGACGCCGCCACCATGCCGTTTTGCGCCCGTACATGTGAACGAGTCCATACAAGTCAAGACATGACTGCAAGACGGTTGCCGCGTCAAAAACGTGCTTATAGTGGACAGAACCGGTGACTTACGGTCATGACACGGTCGCCGTGTCGTGATCATGCCGTGTGAAAGCTGTCTATGTAGTTCATACATTTCTACTTTACACGGCACGGTGACTGTGCAGTGACCGTGTGCATATGAAGGGCCTAAGGGTTTCCCCCGACTTATATAGGTATAAATAAGGCGGGGACCAGCGTGAAATTTTGCACAAGGTTGCTTTTAATGATTTAAGTGACCACTCTTCATCATCTTCCTGCCCTAGTCCTGTTTTATTTGGGGTCGGCGCAACACATTTTTTTCTTCCATTCTGTCCTGTCTCCTCCCTTTTCTTTCATATCGCTTCTCACACAATCCATCCATCTTTTCTTTAGCTTCCCTCTTCCCCTCCATCCATCCACATGAAAACTCATAACTTTTTTAGCAACATGCGTTTTGTCCCTTCTTTTCACATGACCATACGAAGACAAACGATTCCCTTTCAACTTTTCAGTCATTGGCGCCACTTTCAAACTTCCCCTAATATACTCATTTCTCACTTTATCCGTTCTTGTCACACCACACATCCATCTTAACATTCTCATCTCCACTACATGTAATCTTTTTTCATCAGTCTTTTTCACAGCCCAACATTCTGATCCATACAGTATGACAGGTCTTATCACGGACTTGTAGATTTTACCCTATGTAAGTGGCCACTAAAAGAGGATTTAAAAAAAAATATCCCGTAAAAATATAAAACCCAGGCCTCAAGTTTGTATGGAGAAACCTACACCCATGCGGGCGAAGCTATTGGCAGAAGCTAGTTATAAATAATAACGCCAATGTTGTTTTTTTACGATACTATACTAAAGAGGTAAAGTTTGTCTTTGTTTGTAGGAGGTAATCTCTGAAAGTACTAATCCAATTGCTAAAATTTTTTCACCGATCGAAAGCTGCTTTATTCCTGAGTGACATAAACTATGTTTTATGTATGTGGGCAAAGCTGCGGGCAAAAGCTAGTTAATTATAGATTGTGCCGCTCACATGAATTTTCCACTCGAGCCCGATTTTGTGATTGTGTCTCTAGAGTTATGTTCGTGAAAACTGTCAAGTCAACATAAATTTAAAAGGTCACCGCTCAGTGTTAACTGTCAAGTCAACATAAATTTCTTCACCATGCTTTTCTTTCGTAATCACTGCAGTGTTCACTGTTCCTAGGTCATGATAACCCAAGGTCGAGGTCGACTAACATCATAAATCAAGTTGATACGATAGCAGCGGCAGGGTTGTGTGTGCTTGTGTCATTTCCTGTTAGTAGTAGCGGGTTAAGTGATGGGTATTAAGACTTTCAAATTAGTAGGTGTTAAAGAAATTATACGTCTTGTGGCAGTGTGTTATTATTTATTAGGTTGTGTTTTTTTATAAGAATTCTTTTTGTGAATAGTGATAGGGTGAATTCCTGATAGAATCATAGAGGTCGAACTGAATTATGGTGTGATTTCTCTAGCTTGGGTGCTATAACGTTGTTTTGTAAGTGAATTATAATATTTTGTCAGTTTCATGCAAATAATTTCAGATACTTTTCAGAAGGAACGGGGTGGGTCTTTTAGTCAGTAAGAGTCGACACTATCTCCCGCTCCGCCCAAGGGCGGGGGATGTCAATGCATGATTTCTCCCACCATAAAAAAAAGTCAAATCGGTGAAGTTTGGTTTTTACGCCAATTTAGCGGGAATTCAACGGGAATACCAGGAAAAAGAGTTATAATACCAGCAAAAAGATTAGTATATATACCTATAATAGTATGTAAGACAACGTCGTCATAATTATTGGTTAGTACAAGCTTACTTAGTTATATAAATAGATCGATTCACGAATCGGGTCCCAAAGATTTACAAAAAAATATTGTTTTGTGATGTTATTGTAAAACAATTTCCACACATATTTCTCTACTTGTGGTACGTATGAGACCCTGCATCTTGCCCAATATCAAGATTCTAGGTAAACGAAAATTACCCCATACGTTATGATTTTCTAGCGAGTGTTAAAATACGAATAGTCTAAACCAATCATAAACAGTATTATCTTTATATTGCGTTGACCGAGAAGTTTGATTTTTTCATTGCTCCAAACATTTAATATATATTTCAACTAATAACTCCACTCATTCCTGACACAAAGAGTCTTGACAGACAAAAGCCCGTCTGTCAAGACTTTTATAGGAATGTGATCCTATAAAAGTCTTGACAGACGGCATTGTAGTCAAAGTGATCCAATAAAGGTTTTGTTTTTGCCTATTGAGTTACGGATCTCTAAAAACGAAACTCAAATACACATATTTTTAAAAAGAAAAGTCCCTTCTTAATTTCTTTTAACAACATAAAATTATTACACATAGAGTTCTTTTATTCCTTTAGAAATCCAATTTTACAACATTAACATAAAACTGTTTGTAGTACATATTCTAACAAGAGCTAATTATATTTTTCCTACTGTTATTTCAGCGGTTTCCAGGTTTAATTTTAGTTAATTTAACAGGATGTTAAAATTTTATAGTAATAGGGATTAAGGGCCGACGCTGCGTTAGGCTGATTTTTTACCAGAGATGTTTTATGCAGCTATGCTGCTCGGTCGGAACTCGGAGTGGGTCGGAATTACTTGGAATATAGGATATATAGAATTCTAAGAAACGGAAGGAGTTGATATGTGTCCGCCTATGGATATATATCCGAAGATATTGATGTGTCCGGAGTTACCCAACCCTAATACGTGGCACACGGGTGCGCACTGGCGCAATGTAGTTCTAGCCGCAGTGTAGGCCCAGCCAATCCATGGGGCTAATGAGGATATATTGACACCTTTCGGCTTTTTGGCTCATATGTTTTGGTGTAATCTCTTTAAGGAACGCGTGGACACTACACACTTTTGGTGACTTGGACTCGATCTGAACAATACAGGAAATCTAGAAGGTAAGAAAGAAAACGAAAAGAAATAAAACATGTTTATTCCGTTAAATAGACGCACAAATCATTATAAAAACACAAAAACCAGTTTCCCTGGCAGGCCATGTGTGAATCGGGCATAATGGAGTTGTCTATGGACATGGCCGGATGCAGATGAGTAGCATTTTAACGCCGACCTCAACAGAGACAAACAAAAATTAACATAAAAATAATAGAAAAAACATAATTATACCAATACAATCTAAGGATCTAAGTTGTGCGTCGTATCTAAGCAAGAATATGCTGTTGATCAGTATATACCGTGACGCTGGGCAAATCCAGCCATCTACTGTGCTGGTTTTCAGTAACCACCATTCTAGTGACAATTTTGGCGTCCCCTCCGAAAGTAAACACCAATGGGTAAGCAACTCATTGCTCGTCGTCCGCAATTCCGCGATTATCGTGCCTGATACTCGGGATTGGGGTTGTGGCGGCTGGGGGGTGAGTTCCCTTACGCGTGCAATTGTCTCTTTCGTTAGTCTACTGCTTTGCAGAAGGAAGCGACTGCCCGCCATTCCTTTGCTCTGGACCATGGTCTGAACCAGAGCCTGCCGCGAGGACAGGGTAGTGCTCCACCCAAGCGAGGCACACCCCTACCGTAAGCTCTACCGTGTGCTCTGGGCCGTTCACGCCCGATACCCGAATTCGCCCATCCCTGAGGTTGTAGTTTAATATTCTGTTCGATAATTGTAAGATTTATAGTAGGCAATTTTACAAGGCAATTTTGAAGACTAAATATTAATTTTCTTTGTCATCCATCGTAAATTTTGCAACAGCCAAAGCCGTTAAATAATTTGATATATTTTTCTCATCGCAGATGTAGATGATGATAAATTGACGACACAGAAGGGCGCTATAATTAATCCTCGTACCGGCTTTATTACCTTTTTACGACTTAAAAGTATTGGAAATGGGCAGATTAAATTTGGCCCAGATACAAAAGAGTGAAATCGCTCCTGATGTTTGGAACCAAATTAAATTAAATTATGTTATGTGAAACCGGTAGGCTGTGGTTTAATTTATGTTGAATTTGTTTAACATCATCATCATCATCATAGTTTTAGATAAAAGACGTCCACTGTTGGACACCAGCTTCCCACAAGTGATAATAAGTTGTCCTGACCGTTTCGCATCCATCGGATTCCCTCGATCGTCACCAGGTCTAACCATTCCATGATATGGCAGAATTTCTCGTACAATACTATGGTCATTTGGTACCAGCAGGTAATGCAGAAACTGGGGGAGGATTCTAGATGTATGCTTCTAGCATCTAGTATATATAAAGAGCCTTATATTTTTGCCATTTCTGTTAAAATGGTGGATCAAAAACTGACTAACCGAAAAAATTCCAACTCATATCCTAATCAAAATTTTCATAATTTGTTAAATGTATGTTCTATCGATCAGTCTGCATGGTAACAAGGTATGTTTTTCAATCGCTAAAATGATTTTTAGACGTCATGGTGCGTCTGTTACGTAATCGTTAAAAGTAGTTTCTATGCATATGCTAGACCAACTACTATTGAGGAAGCTCCTTTAGGACTAACAATCAGAAAGAAACTTTAGGAAAATTGTCTACAACACGTATACCATCCCAAGAGACATTAGAATCCTCTGGTATCATATGTATGTTCGTTGAATCTGAAATTGAAAACGAAGCATCCTAGCATTTGAGAACATGAGAAGCGTGGTCACAAAAGATAACAAATGAAACTATGTGAGTCACCTGGACGGTGTGTACTTAGGTCGCTGTTGTAATGATATCTATTTTATTTTGTGTAATATACTTCCTGTAGTAAATAAATCCTAAACTTTCATCGGGTGCGGTGGCGGTCGAAATGTACATTCTTCCGGCAGTGAGTAACTTTCACGCATTAGGCGAATTTGTTGTGATCTGCAGTGAATGTTTGTATTATAAATAAATTGGCCAAATTAATCTATAACTCCAGGATAAATTAATAAGTTACTATCTACTTCTTCTTGTGTCGATTTGACTCAAATTTTGTCCGACCAATATTTAGCCACCTGGAGAGCTCTGTTGTTGGCTTTGTATAAGTCAAGGAGGGTGCAGGTAGTTTTGCATGGGCAGGAAAGAAGGTGACACATATCCTGTGAAGGAGCTCCACACTGGTACATAAGTTACTAGAAAGAGTTAAAAAAATCTTGTTATTGGAGGGATATCTCGAATAACTATTTTTGCATGTTACAACAAAATTGGCGAAAGCAACAACTTACTGGATCCCGAACAGTAAGAGACAGAGACACGGTAGGCTCAGAAGGAGATAGCGTGATGAGATGGGCTCCTACCTCTTGCCACTTAGACTTAGACTAAAGAGTGGAAGAATGGAAGGCTGGCCTGTGCCCTGCAGTGGGACACAACAGACATAATAACAATGAAAGAGAAATAATAATAATATTGAAGAAGCACTGATTATTTTTGTTAGGTGGAGTAGTTGCGGTTCATGCCTACTCCATAGGCAAAAAGCGTTACTTTACATTGAGCTAATGGGACCATTCTTATTTTTATCGACTTTTTTGGTACTGGTCAATCTAGTACAAAAAAAGTCCACTCACGTAAATTGAAAAATAAAAAAACGTATAATATTATTATCCAATAATAATGTTTTTTTCTAATAAAAGGAAATTGAGAAAGAAGCGTAAATAAATACATTTCGCAATATATATTTTTTTATTCAGCCAATAGACGTCAACTGTTGGACATAGGCCTCCCCGAAGTGTCACCACAATGAACGATACTGTGCGGCTCGCATACATCGGATTTTCTCAACCTATACCAGGTCATCGGCCCACCTTGTAGGGGGCCTTCCAACGCTGCATCTTCCGGTACACAGTCACCGGCAACGGTCAACGGCCATCTTTTCTGCGAGCAATGACGTCTTTCGGTTGAAACGATGATGATGATGAAGCCATTATTGGTAAAGAAGAAGACAGTTTCTATTTACCACCTTTAACAAGGCGCGATGTTGTGATCACAGACAATACCTGTTATCTAACAAACTTAAAATACAATAAAGATAGTGGCATAAGCGAGAAAAAATAAATCTATTTAAAAGTAGATAAAACACAAAAGATACCCACGATTGTTGGACAAGATTGATAGTTAAGTCTATTTGCCTTGAACTTCTTACACTTGCGGACAAAATAAAGTATACCGCACAGTGCGTTTTTAATTTAATTTTCTGCAATACCCAATTCTTTCAATCGGCCGAATGGGGCTTCCTCGACCCATCTTTATCAAAGTGCTAGTGTGGAGCCACTGCAAAAGATATGCGCCACCTGTTATGCTGTCCATCCTGCACAACCACCTGCAGTTTTCAGGATCTAAACTAGGCCAATAACAGAGCCGTAAAGGTTGCCAAATTATTGGTCAGAAAAAAATTAATATGAGCACATCCACACGAAAATAAAAGACGAATTTTTTGGCCCTGAGACTCAAGGCAAAGAAGAAACGTGGTTGTGGTTTTAGCCATTAAATTTTTGACACTTCCTCTCTTATGAGAACCTCCATTTGAAATTATCGAATGACTTTTCTCACTCTTGAGAGTGAGAAAAGTCATTGGATAATTTAATCCCACCTGACATAAAAATCGTAGTAGATGGGAGGACGACATCAAACGTATCGTGGGCATTGCGTAGAGGAGAATGGCTCATGACCGCACTCTGTGGCAAATTTACGGCAGGCCTATGCTGGGAATCAACACGATCTTCGAGAATCTGGTGGCCAATAATAAAACTTCATCATCATCATCAGCCTTTTTTATAATATTTCCATTGCTGGGACTCAGGCCTCCTCTCCACGAGAGGAAATGGGCCGTAATCCACCACGCGGGGTTGGTGAATGTCACATGTCTTTGAATTTTTGGTTCTAGGATATGCCGGTTTTCTCACGATGTTTTCCTTCACCGTTTTGACAGCAGTGGTGATGAAATAAATTACACATAGTAATGCGCCTGGCTGGGTTCGATCCCGCGACCTACAACTCGTAAGTTACACATTACATTACCACCCGTCCACCACTGCTGTATTAAAACTTAGCATGTAAGAAACATTATATTATAAGATTGTCGATTAAGGACTATTATTATTATTATAACATAAAAACCTCTCAATATTCTTTGATTGACAAGAAAATAAATAGGTGTAACATTAAAGAAATGGTTTTTCAATGTTCAAATAAATTATATGCCTATTGTCAAGCTGAAAGCATTTCAAAAATTAATAGATTATTTTACGATAGTCTAATACCTACCTAATGGGTGGTATTAGACTATCTTTTATTAAACCTATATTTTGCAGTCGTTAATTTAAAGGTAATTTCTCTTGAATATGTTGACATTATGTAAATTAAAAAAAAATAGATTCTATGATGCATAATATATCATATTTGCAGTTCTTTGTTTAATAAATATATGAGAAAGTTAGTATAGTCACTTACTGTCGTTTCAAATTACCTAGATATAAAACACCATCCCTAAACTGGCGTGCCTGACTTATTTTCCCGTGCACTACCACTGGCATGCGTGTCATAGATAAGCTGTATCCCATAAGTCCATTGGCAACTAATGATAAAAAAAATAGATATTTGGTTGCGTATGCACTACTATGTACTTTGAGAGATCTCAAAGTAGGTACCTCAAATATTTAAAAAAAGGACTACCTACCTAATAATTATACACTAATATTATAAAACATAAAAACAAAAAAAAAAACAAGTTTTACCTCTTTGGTAAAGCTTTTTTTTTTGTTTTTTGTTTGTAGGAAGTAATTGCGATTGCTAAAATTATTTCACCGATAGAAAACTGCTTTATTCCTAAGTGTGAGCTATATTTTATGTACGCTGGTGAAGCCGCAGGCAAAAGCTAGTTCTAGATAAAATCTAAAATTTAAAGCAGGTATTTCAGTTCACACAAATACTGCATTACCCACAAACCATTTATCACTTAGTCTGGCCACCAGTGTATTGCCGATAGGTGAGACAGGCTCGCTCTAATCTAAACGGCACTGCTGACCTTCGCCGATAAGAAGCAATAGTGGTCAGCACGCCAACAGAAGCCGGTAACTTACAGCCTTATAGCTTAGCCTTATAGCCTAGCCGGTGTAGCCTAGCCTTTGGTGTTCATGGGCATGGGTTGGTGCCGCAGACCGCAATGTTAAGTCTCGAGGACAGTGTACTAATGTATTGCGAGCTTTATCAACATGGCCTTTTGCCCTTGTAGACGGAATTTTAATATAGTTCATTAGTTTGTGAGAATTCCGTGCTAATGTTATTTAACCCCTCGACCGCCAGGAGGTATTTTTATTACATAGTTACTCGTTTTTAGTAATATTACAACAAAAAAAAAAAAACAAAAATAAATATCTTTCCGGTTCTTTCCAGGAGAAACGAAAATATACTTAAGGGGTTATTTATGTATTCTTCATGCAACATAAAAGTACAAAAGCTGAATGCATTAGGCATTCTCTACTAGTCTTTGGGTGATGGAAAACAATATGGTAGGTGCATAAAATATAAAAGAAATATTATTTACAAAATGTGGTTGCTAAGCGACAAAGCCCTCTAATAAAAACAAAAATACATCATCAAGCAGTATACATTTAATATAATATGGCATATGCACATAAATTATATACATCTATTATAATGCAGACAGAGAAGCACTCTGTTTGTACTATAATAAATGTATATAATTTAAATAATGCATAAGTAAAAATAAAACAAAACTTTATAAAAAAAATACTAATCAGTTTCTTTTAAGTTGTTGTCATGAAATAAAGAAACAAAACAACAGGCTTCCGAAATTAAAGTTAGTTTCAGGTAGCCTTGAGTTGTATAAAAAAGTTTCTGGTTAATATCGTAGGGACGTTTTTTGGCAAATATTTTATGAATTCGTAGAAGCAGAAAATCTAGACTGAATCGATTACGTGAAAAATTGATTTGGCAAAGTTGTACTAAAATGACAGACAATTGAGATGTATCGAAAAAAAAAAAATAGATTTTGCCGACTCAAATAAATTGGTTTCAGGATAAAAGGATAACTTATGGTTTTTTCGTCTCGGCAAATTGACAAAATTCTCTCATCAGAAAACAATACGTTTTTCTCAATGCAGACTTCTGAAAACGCAATTTACATTTTAATCAATCCCTCAAAGCTGATATTTCAAGGAGTTACGAAACAGAGAGTCTATGGAGAAGGCTTACTTCTTTTTGAGGATGAAAAATGAAAAAATAACTTCTCCCACCCTGAGTGGAGCATGAATTTTACTGGCTAAAACCTACCTGTTCCTTCAGTTGCCTTTTGCGTTCAAGGCCTGCGGTACTATTTCAAATAATTCCGCAGCCATGTTAAGGCTTCATAAACACGTTAAAATCTAAATCCAATACTCTGATGACCCGTGAGCTTACGGACGACGAGCAACGGGTAACTCGCCGTCCGGTAACCATCCGGACCGAGCCCGAGTCGCCAACGGTGTGTAATGTTCCACGTGCGTCATAGAGAGATGTCATCAAAACTAGACTCCATCAGTTTTGAACTGCTAAATCTCCACTTAGTAGGGCCGAAACCTACAGGGGCCATAGGTTTACTTCCAAATGGAAAACCTGGAGTACTGGAACGCAAACGTCAGTAACGTCTGACACGTCTTGTGAGTCATTGGAAGATTTCTGACAAAGAAAAAAAGATGTGTGGCACTCGGGGACTGCCGCGGTAAAGCTATTGCATAGCATTTTTATCAACTTATGCAATTATAATTTTTTTTTTATGCAGTACTTTTTTTCTTTTGTTTTTTTTTTCTTTGCTATTAATTGAAGTTACACTTTCACACATTGAATTGAATTTTTATTGATTGTTCACTCATTTGTTTTCTTTTCGGTCACCATGCTCAAAAAACAAATGAGTGGGGGGTGTTAGGTTTATTTCGTTATGGAATTTAAAAGGCGATAAAAGCTATGCAATAGCTTAAAAAATCGTCTAATAAATTATCCAGTATGTGGGCAGATCATAATAATTTTCGATAGTGGTATCCGCTTATTATGTATTCCTTCGACGTTGTATTTAAATTAAGAGGCGATAGCTCCCTCGAATAGTATAATTAAGTAGGGTTTATTAATTTAGGAATGACACCTGCCGCTTACAATCGACTACTCAGTGTTGTCGATGGTTTTCAGACGATGAATTTACTGAATGGAAAAGAAAACTTTAATACTTATCACCAATAAATTCAGACTTATACGTGTGAATAAATCACTTTGGGCATCATTATTTTTACTTTGTGACATTGACGTAATTTTGTATTTAATTTTGTGTTTTGTAATGTGTTTATTTTTAATTTAATATTTTAATGTGATTTTAATTTTATATTCTGTGTACCTATATGGACTTGGTTTCCGAAATAAATGAATTTTAATTTAATTTTAATTTAGACACTCATCAGATGGTATAATCTGTCTAAAAAGTCAAACAACTTGGGAATTTTGTATAATATTTAATCATTTAAAACATACTTATGTTCAAACATTTATAAAAATCTCTTCATCATCAGCTTTTTTTACCACTGCTGGGACTAAGGCCTCCACTCTAGGAGAGGGAATGGGCCGTAATGCACCACGCGGGCCTAGGCGGGTTGGTGAATGTCACATGTCTCCGAGTTTTTGGTTCTAGGACATGCCGGTTTTGAAAGCAGTGGTGATGAAATAAATTACACAAAGTAATGCGCTTGGCTTGGTTTGAACCCACGACCTACAACTCGTAAGTCAGGGTCATTACCTCTCAGCCACCACTGCTCTCTTAGAAATCTCTTAATCAACCTTAATTATTGAACCAGCGTTGAATACATCACATTTCATTTTACCTTAATAATTATCCAAGTAGTTTAAATTTTTACACGAGATGTGTAATCTACATCAGATAATAATTGTTACTGAAATCGTCTAAGTCAAAGTAAATAAAATACTTACCTAATTTCGCCTGAAGTGTAAGATTTTATTACAGAACTAGCTTATGCCAGCAGCTTTGTCTGTTTAATTTTCGATAATTATCTTAAGGAATCCCCGGATGTTACTCCAGGACACGGCATGGTCTACTTACCATAGTATTTTCAGCGTAAAGAAGTAACAAAACCAAATATACATGCACAGAAGTGGCAGGCGGTCGCCGACTTCTGCGAAGCAGTAATGCTCGCAAAGAAGAAGGCTACCCGCATCAGGCAACGGCGCTCTCGCCGCCGCCGGGATTCTGATCCCGATTTCCAGCCACCGTAGGCGCGGGCTTGCGGACAGTGAGCAATGGGTAGCTCGCTGTCAGACCGTCCGGTAACATTCCAGACCAAGCACAAGTCGTCAAGGGCGCGCACTGTTCCCGCGCGCCTCATGGAGTTGTCAGTAACAGCAGGGGCCCAGCTGGGTCGAAGCCTACTGGGGCCAGGGTTATCCGAAAGGGAACTCGAGCCGGGGGGCATGAAGGCTTGAAGGAACGGGGTGGGTTTTTTAGTCAGTAAGAGTCTGACACTATCTCCCGCTCCTTTGTCATGGGATGATTTTCCCCACAGAAAAAAAAATATACACGCACACTCACAAACTTTCGCATTTATTATATTTCAGTGTGTGTTTTTTTTTTAAATACTTTGTAGAATTCAACTTCAATCCTTTAAAAAAAAATCCTTACCACAAGGACCGGTCTTGTGCTTATAAAATCTGTACATGTAAAACCTTGTGCCTTCCAACACTACGTCTACATGTACGTTGTCGTCACTCCAGATGCTTCCGTCCCATAAACCATCTTTTCTATGAGCAAAAATGACGCACAGGACCGGTCATTATAGTGATAGTTCGGGGAAGCCTTTGTCCAACAGCGGACGTCTTTCAGCTGAAATGATGATGATGATGATGATGATGATGATGAATTAGTAAATAATTTATTTAGTGTTATCAAATCAAATTATACGGCCATTGGAAAATTAATAGGAGCTAAATAAAGATTTTAATTTCTTTAGTCTCAATAAGCAGTCAAACTTCGACTTATATTCTAGTAATAGACAAGCCCTTTCATGGAAACTATGTCAAAATACTGAAAAGTTAAAATAAAAGTTCGCTACAGTGGTACATTGGCATTATGTAATCGTAATAGAACTATTAATACATAATATGGTGCTAAGATAGCTTTTAGAAAATACTTCTTTCTCAACTAAAATGTCTCAAGCGCCATGTATTGCGTGGCACATACGCTTTTTGTTCAACATAGTGTAATATTTAAAGTCTACCTTAAGATATTACACGCCTAAATCTAGTGCGTAGTACATATATATCAATGCAGTCAAATAATACGGCTATTGGCAAGTGCAAAATCTAGTCATATGAACTACATAGAGACGAATACATAGAAATGGATGGAATATCCTGCACTTTAACGTATTAATCCTTTGCTGTCAGATTGATGCGACGGCATGCGTGTGACGGTGCCTCAATCATTGTTCCACTCAATTCGTCCCGAGCTGTGACAGTACTCTATGGATTCCAATTTGAAAAGGTGGATTTTAGAATTGATTTCGACGAGTTTCACTAGTTTGTTTTACTAATAATATTCTAGGGAAGTTATTTTTATAAAATGAACAATCCATTAGAATATAATTTTTTTATCGCTTCCTGGAATGTAATGCTCTGTGATTGGGAAAATTCAAATTATTTACAGGATTTTTTAACATAATTTAATATTAAAGCCATTTGTTTTGGGTGAATCATTAAATAGTTCCTACAGCTCAGGATGGAGCGAGAGGAAACGTCAAACTTTGACTGACTAAAACCCAACCGTGTTTCTTCACTTTTGTTTTGCGGTCCCGAGCTTGGCAATTCTTTCTAACAATCCCCCAGGCCTGGCAGGATCCGGCAATTCTTAGCTCACTGTCCGACCGTCCGATAACTGTCCGGACTGAGCCCAAGTCGTCGATGGGGCGCACTGTTCCCGCACGTCTCAAGGAGTTGTGAGCAAAACTAACTCTGGAGTTAGCTCCGAAAGGTACGTCCACCCAAGGACGGGGGATGTCATTTAGATTATTTTTACCCACCAAAAAAAAATCCGGCAATTCTACAAACAGTTTCGGGCTTGATTTTTATCGGACAGTGAGCTACTCATCGCTCGCCGTCACCATCGGAATCGGCGCCACTAGCGCCCAGGGCATTTCCTACCGCTGGGGCGTGATGATTGCCTCTCTCTATCACTTGTTTTATTCGTATTACTGCTTCACAAAATTAGACCACTGACTGCCAGGCCATGCCTTTTAGCTTTACAATTGGTCGTCCCTATAACCAACTGCCTCTACAAGAACACGGCGGTACTCCGTTGAGTGTGGCAGATATCCACTGAATGCCACAATGATAATATCCGGCCGTTTCTTTCGCTGAATCCAAAGTAAGAATCTCCCGAAATAAATAAAAGTAAGGATCTACTTCTGATCGAAAGTGAGAAAGAACACCTATCTAACAGAGGGGATTATCTTCTGTTAGATAGGCGCTACGGCTTCTTACTGCTTTTTTCTTAAAATTACTTTAAGCCCTAGATTTCTAACAAATTAATTTAGGTAATCTTCACATAGGTATCTCTTTTTTGATTGAGGACTAGGTTATTTGTCGTGACCGTATAAAGTTTTTAATATGTTTAATATTTAATGTTATTGCTTCAGAAATAAGAAGAGACCCAGTATTAAGCCTTGAGGCACACCACAAATAAAGAAATAAACACCTAAATTAACTGATAGCCTGAAAGACTTTATCCAATTCCACAACCCACGGATCGAATTTTATTACCGAAATATAAGTCAATAATGTAAAGTGCTTCATTTGGGAAAACTTAATGACGTAGTTTACGTGAAAACGTGGGATTGTGTACATAATCAAAGGCTTAGGATAGGTCATAAAATCCGCCATTAAACATTTGCGAGTTTTCCCTTGAATTAAATAAGTTTTTCAGAACAACACCCGCCTCTATAGTCAAACGACCTTTCGCAAAGCCATATGATTCCGTATGAGATTATCTTACTTTGAGCAACCATTAAGCTACCAACTTATTATTTAAGACCCAGGCTTCTATATATCGAGAATATTAATGATATCATTAGATGCCTAAATAAATATTCAAATTTTCTATAAAATAAGAACCAGTCTTGTCTAACTAAAAATTTTAATAGCACTTAGTGCTTCATTACTTAATTAACGTAAGTTTACTTAATTAATGTTTTATGTAGATAACATATGGTATAATATTAGACATCGTGAAAAGCTATTAGGCTTTAGATGCCTACATTTTATGATATTGGGTACCATGCCTATAAAGTACAATACTAACAGTCCCCCGCGGCTTCACCCACGCTTTAGATATTGCTTCATTTTCATGGGTCATAACGTAATATGTAGTCCATACTATTTTACAAAAATCTCGCTATCCCAAAGAAGAAAACTGGGTCCTAATTAAACCAACTAATTTTTAATAGCATTATTAGCCCCGAAAACTCTATATTGCCCTCTAAGTCAGTCAACTAATTAACAAGCGTCTGAGAGTCAGCGCAGACAGGAAGAAGTGGTGAGGATTTTATTAAGGCACTCGAAAATGAACGTTAAAATCATTGAAATAAAGCGCATATACGCTTGCATATGGCAAAAAGATGCTTGCGCGGGATTTATATACATATTTTCATGAACGCGCGTACTTTATTTCAATATTTTTAAAGTTCATTTTCGAGCGCCTTAATAAAACCCTCTCCGCTGAGCTCCTTTCAATATGCGCTGAACCTGAATGGTACTAACCTAGCCACTAATTATTCTCCATGTAAACCAGTTTCTGAGTGGTTATAAAAAAATAACCACGAAGGGTAAGGTGGGGGCTAAGCGAAGTGGGGCTACCCACCTAATCCTTATAACTTGCCCGCGTCGAAATCTTAGTCTTAGTGTTTTATATAAGAGTATTTAGTTAACTCTGCAAAAACTATGAATTATAGTTTATTAGAGGCTATCTCATTTTCCTGTTGCTTAGTTATAAAATGAAAGATGTTTGATGACGACCATGGTCAACAAAAAAAGTGACTTGACTTATAAAAACATAGCGCTAATTATATTAGGTTATTGGTATAAACAGAACGTTGAATTAAATTAATAAATAAATGTTAGGAGACGTGTTTGGTATAACTTCTATATAATTTTACTAAGTCATATAAATTAAACCTGCAAAAATTTTATAAGTAAAATTGCAAAACCAATAACACCAGAGATATATTTCTGATTGTTCTAGAACGACTTTTACTTTTTAGGTTTAAATTAGGTTAAAGACAAGGTTTCTACAATAAAATCATTGCTTACTATAAAAAATATTAACATCACAAACATATATCAATCATTGGCAATTACTTAAGGGCAGCTAAAATTTTTAAACGACAAACTGTAACAATAAAACTCGTAGTCATGTGGAACAAAAAAAAAATAAGCTAGCCTTAAGTATTTGCAAGTTAACTATCTATTTCATTCAGAATAAAAGTTAGTATGGTACACTACAGGCAATAGTACCAACCTTTGGAACGGGAGAGGCCTATGTCCGGCAGTGTGCTGCGTTAGGCTGGGTAGAGAAAATAGAGAGGTCACTTAGGGGCAATTTAAGTACAGACTACCAGTATTTGCAAATATTTAAACCGTTAGATTTACCCTAACCGTACTTAGTCTCGCAAAAATGGGAGCTAACTTTATTAATTTAGGCTCGCGTTCCCCCACTATCTCTCCGGATATTAAGCGATGATGTGGGTAACAATAGAGCACGCTTGTCTTGCCTTAAGGCACTGCGCAAACGGAGACACTTTTTTTTCCAGTTACCAACACCGAACACTTTTTGATCGTCATGGGTATGTGTTGAGTGGAAGCAACTGGACACAAAAAATGTTTACGTATACGCAGGGAATGGATGATTTCGTACCGGTTCTATAGAAATCAAATATACATCGGTAGCTTGCATCTCACACAAGACACACAAGTGTCCACGTTTGTGCCCTGCTTAACACATCACTGTAACACATTTTTAATATATCCCTGTATTAGATTTATAATATATGAAAGAGGTGTGATGAAATAGGCAAAATATAGGCCGCATCCATATTTAGAAGCGATAGGACGAATCTAACGATTTAAATCTTTGGCTATTTGTATTGTACAGAATACTTTACCATATCAAAAAGAACAGTGCCGTGGGCCAGGAGCATTTCATCTTCAAGGGGGGTAGGACACACTGGGAGCGCGTTGGAGGTCATTCCAATGACAACCGTTTATCTGAAAGAAAAGGTTTAATTTTAATTGTAGTTGAGGAGACATTTTCGTAGTAGCGTAGCAGGCGGCCTGCTACGCAGCATATGCTACGCTACGCTACGATGCCTACGAAGTAAAAAAAAACATCTTTCTTTTGCAAAAGTTTGAAAAAGGAAGGTTGATGGAAATCTAAGGACTTATTATTTTAAAACAAATAATGTGAGTAGTTTAAACACTTGATTAGCAGCTCCTAAATTTAAAAAAAAATCTATCGAGGATTTGAATGTAGAATCCGTATTTAAATTAAGCATAATAATATCATTATGGTTAGTGAGGTTTCTATTCTAGTTATATGGGCGCAGATTATTGTTTAGCATGGCACCGAAACATAAATGTACGTACAGAAAAGCTATTGAACAATTTTCTACCTCAAAAAAAAACGAGTAACTGTGTGAATAATTTTGGTTAGAGAAATTATCAGGTTCAGACTCTCTAAGCCCTACACCAGTAACAATATCTTTTCAATTTTCAGTCACTCATTCGTACAAAAGCCGTTTGGCCGAAAAATAGTTTGTACCCTCTCTATCATCTAAACGGCTTAATTTCAGCTCATTGACTGTAAAGTCGAATTCTAAGAAAAAAATATATTCCTGAAAACATATCAGAAAATTCCTATAATTTTGAAAAGCCTAGTTAAATCAATTTCACAGTCTTCCTAATCCTATTAATATTATTATTTATAATAAACACAAGTCTCGATGTTTATGAATTTGTATATTTATTAAACGATTGCTTTTGAACTGCTGAATGAAGTTTTATGTTTATTACATATTTTATGTATAAACTTGATTAGGAGTTTTTTTATCTCAATTATATGGATACGATTAGACGAACAGAACTGGTCGTTTTGGCGACACCTGTGAATGCTTATGTCCAACAGTAAACGGCTTTTGGTTCAAATGATGATGATGATGTATTATCCGGCCAACGTAGACGCGGGCTTGCGGACAGTGAGCAATGGGTAGCTCATTGTCCGGCCGTTCAGTAACTGTCCGGACCAAGCCCAAGTCGTCGACGGCACGCACTGTTCCCGCGCGCCTCAAGGAGTTGTCAGCAACAACAGGGACCCAGCCGGGTCGAAGCCTACTGGGGCCAGGGTTATCCGAAAGGGCGCTCGAGCCCCGGTATGAAGGCTAGAAAGAACGGGGTGAGTCTTTTAGTCAGTAAGAGTCTGACACTATCTCCCGCTCTGCCTAAGGGCGGGGGATGTCAATGCATGATTTTTCCCACCATAAAAAAAAAATGATGATGTATTATGGGATTTTTTTGTTCATTTTCGTCTGGGCAAACCCGCCGACAAAAGCTAGTAAGTCTAACAGACCTAATTTAGTTTTCGAAGAACCAAATAAATGGCCTATTTCATTACATTAGCACGTGCTTATAATATTAAATCATTTGTTTTACAGGGCGAGGACAATAACTTCGTCTGTTCGGCGCCTGAAGCTAATCATTTAATAATAAGATATCGATTCTATTACAGATCGATGGACCGACCTACTGACCAGTATCGTACCAAGAAATAATTTACTATGCGAAGGAAATTGAAAGAAAATACAAGGGTTTATCGCGAATGATATGTAGTTTGTGCAGACAACATGGTATGAAACGACTAGTTGGTTTAGTAATATTTGCGGAAGTCTGAATATTTGGGTAAAATATTTTTGAGGAGTAGAAGAATTTGAAGATTAAATTACGGTCTTAATACTTTACTTAACCTGCTTTGTGGATAAGGCAGAAGAAAGATTTAACATAAAACCGTTGCCCTGCACTAAAAATTACTTCCGTAACGTGCGTTCCGTATCACGCGAACGTGGAGGTTTACATACAAAAAAAAACTTTTTACAAAAAAAAATTAAACTGACTTCAATGTAAAAAAAAAAACACTAAAAAGTACAAAATAACTTTACTTTCGGAAGTCGGTGTTAAATAATGAAGAGACAAAACTATCTATTATAGAAACACCGACTTCCGAAATTAAAGTTATTTTGTACTTTTTAGTGTTTTTTTTTTTACATTGAAGTCAGTTTAATTTTTTTTTGTAAAAAGTTTTTTTTTGTATGTAAACCTCCACGTTCGCGTGATACGGAACGCACGTTACGGAGTTTTGTTTTTATATTGATTTCGGTTTAATTTTTTACTTCTTAGTACCACCACTAAGAAGTACCCTTCAACCAAACTTAAATCTATACTAATATTATAAAGCTGAAGAGTTTGTTTGTTTGTTTGTTTGTTTGAACGCGCTAATCTCTGGAACTACTGATCCGATTTGAATGATTCTTTCAGTGTAGGGTAGTCCATTTATTGAGGAAGGCTATAGGCTATGTTTTATTTTTTTCAAAATTAGGGATCCGTAATAAAATTGCTATTTTGTAACACAAGGTGTAAAATCGAAAACCTATTTTTGCGTGCGCTGCAAAAACTATTGACAATAGAACAAAATGATGTACTACGGGTTTGTAGATCCCATTAAGACCTACAAAAAAGTCCGCGAGAACATACATCTAGCTATCATGGTTTAATTTGAGTTTGTTTGTTTGTTTGTTTGTTTGTTTGTTTGAACGCGCTAATCTCTGGAACTACTGATCCGATTTGAATGATTCTTTCAGTGTAGGGTAGTCCATTTATTGAGGAAGGCTATAGGCTATGTTTTATTTTTTTCAAAATTAGGGATCCGTAATAAAATTGCTATTTTGTAACACAAGGTGTAAAATCGAAAACCTATTTTTGCGTGCGCTGCAAAAACTATTGACAATAGAACAAAATGATGTACTACGGGTTTGTAGATCCCATTAAGACCTACAAAAAAGTCCGCGAGAACATACATCTAGCTATCATGGTTTAATCACAATAACCGATTTTGTGTTCAAAATAATTATTAATTCATTAAACCCCAAGCGAACGCCGGCGTTCGCGCACCTATTGTCTTTCAATTGTGTCTGTCATTATCACGATTGAAAGGTTAAATCGTCTGAAGGAAAAAAACTACGTTAGATATGTATCGTAATATTAATCTTTATCGAAATTAAGCATTATGTTATCAAGAGTATTTATGTAGAAGTAAAATACTTTTTGTTTCATCTCAATCGGATATTTCGTTTAAAAGTTATCACGTGTGTAAGATGTTAAGAGTTGGTACCTATTAATGAGTTATGGGCCGTGGAGTTTTTTATCAATATAAAATCCGGTAATAATCTTTTTCGAAATATATTTGTTGATGATTGTAAGTATAAGATCTTTGAAGAGTATAATAAATGGTACGGTATGGTAACGCGGTAATTTTGGGAAATACTGATCTGATATGAAAACTGTTTAAATATTTAATAGTCCATTTATTGAGGGAGGCAATTATAGGCAATATTTTATCTCGGTATTTCCACGGAAACGAGAAAAACGCGGGTGAAACCGCGGGGCACAGCTAGTAACTTATAACCAGAGTGCATCTCATAACGTTTCTCATTATGCAAAACACGGTTACATTACATTAATTTACTACTTCCAGCTTCATCACCAGACTAGTTTGATACATTACATCCCTCCCCTCCCTATTTTCTTTCAGTCTGTCATCGACTACACATATAAATAAAGCAATTTTACTTGTTATGACAATTCTGCTGTGATCCTATGAGGAATTCTGTGCCATATTTTCGCAGTTTATGATCAGATCATAACAATATTTCTATGGAACTAACTTGAAAGCATTAACTATCCACCAAAAATAAAATTTTCTAAATCGGTCCACAATGACCGTGATGTCGGTGAACATGTAAAAAAAAAAAAAATACATTCAGCCGATTATAGAACCTCCTCCTTTTCGAAGTCGGTTAAAAAGACACCTAGACCTGAAACAACTATCTCTCGGTCTTCGTCTTTGTTCAATGCGGTAATGGAAACCATGATACTCGTACGTAGCCAATTGATCAACCATTGCGGCAAGCATACCGACAATGAATAATTGTTTTACGAACCGAAATTTCTTAGTACTAATTTATTTGTTGATGAATTTCAGTCCATATTAAAAAGGTCGTGTTTCACAGCCTAATTTTCATTGTATAAAAACAGCCCTATTTTTAGTGTAGGGCTTTAGTAGGTTTTGTATTACTGCGATATAAAATTAAAAATGTTAGCGCTCTCTACAAAGAGTCACTTGAAAATGAATGACGAGGAAATATGAGCTGCAGGTTTAATTAATTTCATTTGGCACAAAAACAACCGTAAAAACCAATCCAGTATTTAATGTTTACGCTGTTTTTAGACAAACGGTATGTTGTAGGGTTGCCAACTATTTTCTAAAAAAAAAAAAACTAACCTATGTATCACTTTTATTAGTAGTGAAAAAAATTACTTAAAGAAAAAAAAATAAGTCCTTAAGCGTAGAAAAAACTTTTTTTCTACGCTTAAGAACTTATTTTTACTATATTTCTAGGACACACTAACAGCCTTTTGTTATCCTTAATTTTTTGAAAGTTAACACGTCTGATTTAAATGAACAAGCAACTCATTTTCAACTCCACCTCTTTGTTTTGATTTGATTTGAGACAAAACGTAATTCTGTATCAACGTTGAAGTATCGGTAATAGTTTAAAATTTAACTGGCCTGTTGGTCTAGTGGTTATTCGCCCTGGCCCGGAGGTCGTGGATTCGATTTCCACACAGGGCAAATATTTGTTTGATGAGCATGATCGTTTGTTCTGTGTCAGGATGTAATTTATTTATTATTTATTGCTTTATACACATTACACTGTACAAAGGTGGACTTAATTCCATAGGCATTATCTACCAGTCGACCTTAGGATGGTGCAGAAACAACATGGCAGGTGCAACTTGAGAAATAGGCAAACAGAAGAGAGACAAATACAATAGTAAATACATACTTAGATAAACACCTACATACAAATAAACAATGATGTGGTGAAAAAATAAATTCAACCAATCAATGCTGTGATGATTCAACCAAATTCTTGCGAATATGCTCACGTGCCATCGCCTTAAAGGAAAATTGGCTGGTTGCCATCCATGTATGTATGTATTTAGAAATACTCGTATATAAGTAAGTTTTTCACTTGTCTAGTACTCATAACACAAGCTCTGCTAAGCTTTGGACTAGACGGTATTGTGTGATAGTTGTGGAATATTATTATTATATTATTTAAACTATTCATATCATTCTTTCATTTTATGCATCAGTAAATTGAAAATAGAAAATTTCCATATACTTTTTATTTATGCTAAAGTATTAAGTACCTATATTTAACAAAAATAAAGTCGTGTTTTATTATAAATGGTTTGCAACCCTCTGTACAATGTATTATTTTGTCATTGATCTTCGCTAAACCGTCAATATTATTAATGTATTGAATTCATTAAACCCCAAGCGAACGCCGGCGTTCGCGCAACTATTGTCGTTCTTTTTACACTATAAAAGACTATTTAGAGGACGAAAAGGCTTGGGATTGACCTACTCCAGTACGCACTACCTACAACTATTGTCCTTTTTATTCTTTTGTTTTTTTTTTTTTTTTTCAAATGTGCTTTTATATTTTTTACATTTTTACATTATAGTCCAGTTTTTACAATTGGACATTGAAATTTGTATTTTTTTTTACATTTGACATTAGAGATTATTTTTATTTTACAATTTGACTTATATGTATATTTACATCTATATACTTTTTCTTTTTTTATGAATTTTTGACATAAATATTTACTTTGCTAAGTATTTTGTAAACTTCATATTGTGAATGTGAGAACTATGTTGATTGCTTTTTATTTTTTTTTTCAGTAGTGTTTACATGTCTGGCAATTTGAGTATTATCTGCGGCCTCCCCAAATGTCCTTTCCTTTGTTTTGTTCGTCAAGTCGTAGAGCTCTTTAGTAGTCTTGAGTTGAGCTTTGCGAAAACTGACCAATGCTTGCACTGACTGGACAGGTCCACTCAAATCTGGATGGTTCTTTCTGCAAAAGACCATCTCAGATAAATCTGCATGGTTCTCATGTGATGTTGACCAATACATATTATTTACTGTATGGACTTTAAAAGAGACTTTGACCTCTGATTTTGTTTCGGTGTTTCATGTCAGGGTAGTCAGCTAGGAAACACCGGCCTCATCTAGTTTAAACTGACGTAAAAAAAATTGACGTGTTTAAGTGTAGTTTAAAAATCTATTTACAAAATAAATATCATTTATCATTTAACCCTGGCCCCGGTAGGCTTCGACCCGGCTGGACCCTGCTGTTGCTGACAACTCCTTGAGGCGCACGGGAACAGTGCGCGCCGTCGACGACTTGGGAATTTATCATCGTTCAAATAATAATGATTGAAAAAGATGAAAAATGAAAAAGCACACGTTAAAAAGATATGAGCAAATATGGTGTTTACAGACAAATGATAAATGATATTTATTTCGCAAATAGGTTTTATAAAAACTTTTACACGTAATTTTTTTTTTTGTTTTTGTTATTTTATACTAAATGAGGCAGGTTTTTCCTAGCTGACTACCCTGAGAAAAAACACCGCAACAAACTCAAGGGTCGAAGTCTCTTTTAAAGTCCATACAGCAATTACGTAATGGTCAAATCATGAGATGGTCGGAGCATGAGAACCACGCAGACAGTCTGAGATGGTCTTTTGAGGAAAGAAACATACAGATTTGAGTGGACCTATCCAGTCAGTGCAAGAATTTGCTAGTATCCGCTAAGTTCAACAGGACTACTAAGGAGCTCAACGACTTAGCTATTAATACCAAGGAAAGAACATTAGGGTAGGTCGCAGATTAATTATATTTGTAAAACCTTACTATCTGAAGTGCAAATCAATGAATTATAAGTATAATTTAATAATTATTTATTTAATTACGTGTCACCGTTAACTTAGTCCCATTCTGGGCGCCACTTTTTATGTAGTCCCACACTGGGCGCCATTTCCTACTTAGCACCGTAGTAAACGCCACTTTCTATATAGTCCCAAAGTGGGAGGCACTTTCAGCGTAGTCACATTAGGCGCCATTTTCAATGTAGTCCTATTTTAGGGTACTATTTTTTACTTAATTTTATAGTGAGAGTCACTTTCTACATAGTCCCACACTAGGCATCACTTTTTATGCTGGGTTCCACTTTTTTACTGAGCTTTGGAGTGTGCTAATCTTTCTTCTTTCTTTTTTTTCTTTCTTTTTCTAAGGTTGTCTGGTAGATATAGTTGTCAGCGATAAGCCCGCTATTGTACTCATAGATTTAAGTTTATACGATATAATTGCCCTGATTGCTCAGGAACCTAAATTTGACATATTTATATATAATAGTAAAGCAATGATAAACGTTTGTATATTTTTCTTAGTTCGTAGATTATTGGCTTACTATATGTAAAATAAAATAAATTATTGGTCACAATGACACTGGTTACAGTATTTATTTGTCATTTGTAATTAATGTACAGTCCTCGTGTTTGTTTGATTTTGTCTTCATACCCAATACAATTCTTTTTAAATTTTTCAGTAATAGATATTAGAGTACCGAGACTGCAGTTCATATATCGTGTTGATTACATATATGTAAGTAGGTACAGGAATATCGATGCGTCATTCGCGATGATCTGGTCCCTTGAGTAGGAGTCGCGTTGCGAGGTCACGAATCTACACCGACACCGGCATAACTCAAACCGAGCAACCACGAACTTTGGTGAAAGATATACGAAATTATTTAATTTTAATTATTAAAGAGAAAGATAAAAACAACCTGACTTTTTGCTGCTGCTATGCGTGAATTCTTCGTGAGGTAAAACAAACTTTTTTTGGATGTTTCTATCTAAAATCATTCAGCAATCTATAATCTGAGCAGTGTTGGCTCAAAAGAGAGAGCAGGGGTGACCCAGTTTATAGGCCGTGGGTTATTAAAAAAATCCTCGGCAGATGCTTTACTTTCTGTAATTTATTTTGAGAGTAGTGGAGGTCTACTAACGTGTCATAGTCTGACGTAATATATAAAGGTTCTTACATGGGCCAACAACTTTTTCGATCCCTGCTAAACCATTTGGGAAATCGGCTTCGGCCGCGTGATTATAGAAAATGATCCCTAAAGAATATGCTCTCGGGATATAATAGTTATACTATGTGCTGTGCTAGGACATGGCCTACCAGTATACCAAGTTTCATCAAAATGTATTCAACCAAGAGAGCGTCAAGAAGTAACCTATATGCCAATTAAATAAACTTTCGCCTTTATACTCCATTTTGTTTAGTTACTCAACTAAATTTTAACGAGTCATTCACGTAGGCTCATTTTTTGCTAATTTCGGTGGTATTTTTTTCATGATTTTCAGATGAAAAACTTAACTTATCTTATTCTAGAAAACAAGTTTCAGCTAACATGACTAGAAAAAGATAAGTTTTTTTTTCATCTGAAAACCTACAAATAAAAATGCCACCGAAATTAGCAAAAAATGAGTCTGCGTGAAATGACCCAAACAATCTTGGCATGCCTTTTTATTCTTTAAAAACCGTTTATACGGTTTGACAGACATGCAAAGATTATCATTAACATTTTTAGATAAAAAAAAAAAGTAGATAAAAGACATGTCAAGATTGTTTACATTTAGTTAAGTACAACAAATGGAATATAGTGTAATTTATTAGATAAAAAGTATTATTATGATAATACAGGATTGTTTAACTCTTCAAATACATTTTGCCGTTTCTTCAAAATAACTCATTATACATAGTCTACAATTGTAGACTGTTAAAAACTGAGACAGTTAATTAACTGTCTCAGTTTTTACATATTTTTACTCAGAGTAGATCCAAGAGAGATTAAATTACGGAGCGAACTGCGCATTTAAAATGCTAAATATTCTTTGATGTTTTCTAGTTTTCAGTATTTTGTCTTTAGAAAAGTGTTGAAATGGAACTAAGCTAAACAATTACATTCTAGACTCTGAAGGTCGTTATCGAAGGCAGACTAAATTTAATTAATTAGGCCTGTAGTTCGCATCAAATGAATTAGGCACATGATATGTCTAACTGGTTACGGAATACCTTAACACTAAAATTAAATTATTCCTACTTAGACAGACAACTTTTGCTAGCAGTTTTGATAACGCGAAATTCGGAATTCGCATTTTTTTGTGGTGGGAAATTATCAAATGACTTCTTCTCCTCTAGAATAGAGCAAAAAAGCGTGTCTGACTATTACTGATTAAAACCCATCCATGTATTTTCATTTGCCTTTTGCATTCTAGGACGATCGCTACTTCGTCAGTCAATCTACGAGTCTATTGCAATTTATGGTGAGGCAGAAACCCTTGATCAATGTGCGGTTAATAGGGGCACGGGTCTCGTGTCTAGTAGCTGATTCTGATGCTGGTATCCTTTTAACGGTACCGCTGGGTTGCTAGGGTATACCATCTTTATGTGCCCCAGTCAGTAACGTGCCCCACTTGTCAAACTAAGACACGCATTTTAAATTACATAAACTATACAACGTAAGTTAAACCTGCGTAATGCGTTGTATAGTTCACATCGTCGTCATACTTATAAACTAACCAGATCGGCTCAATTATGGACCAATCTTTGAATACCTACGTGTCTTTGTATTGCAAGTGAGGCACATTACCGACTGGGGCATGTATGCCTGGTTTACTATATTGTTTTATATTTTTAGTGTTTTTTTTTTTTTATATCTTAAAATGTATGAAATCTCATTTGCTGGCATAACCTTGCACAAATAACAGCCGGTAAAGTATGTATGTAGCTATTTTAAATAAAACTAGCTTCTGCCAGCGGCTTCGCTCGCGTGAAAATTGTGAATCTAAACCATTCCCAGATCCCCTTGAACACACACAAAAAATTTCATCAAAATCGGTCCAGTCGTTTGAGAGAAGTTCAGTGACATACACACTCACAGAAGAATTATATATATAAAGATGTACTAGAATGAGTACTGATTACACGGAATACAAAAAATTGTGTATTACATAAAAGGTACCAAAGTCCGAAACAAATAAAAACCAATAATTATGTACCCCTAAACAGTTATTGCGAACACAAATTAAATTTAAGACCCTCGAGGAAGGAACACGCAAGTATCAATGCGATTGCTATCGTAAAGTTCCATACAAGGTTTTAACTTCACTTAGCATGCGATCCTTTTCAATGCTAATGCGTCGTCTGTATTGTTTTAGTGCTTTTTGAGCGAACAGTTATTAGTACGATTGAACTAAGAACTAAGCTGATTATTAAGGTTGAATCCATTTGCCTTTGTAACCGTTCGACATCTGGTGCTTATTGGGTTTTCTGTTACGTTAATGGCTCGAGTTGAATAATTTTTCGAAGTTACAAATTGGAAAGCTGTTGTTTCACTTTCTTGGTTTATAGAATTACGCAGGTATACACACAATAGACAATTTCAATTTCAATATTGCCACACAATGTGGCAATGCCGCCATCTTTTTAAGCACACTTCCAGTCGACAGCGATGCGGAGGTGTTTTATGACGCCATATTTTAGTTAGGAGTAGACTTGGTGTATATATTGTGTGTAGTTAGGCTTAGCATAAACAATTATAATTTGTTATATTTAAGTTTCTTATTTTGTCGGTTTTGCTTGTCGACATTAAATTAAAATTTTGTTATTTCAACGTAGGTACCGCAATATTTAGAATAGTAAAAGTCTACTTCCTCGTTCGAATTCATATAGGAGGGTAATTTGAATATGACAAAGGACAAATAAGGGTCTTTCAGATTCTTTTACATAATTATTTCAGGGTTCGCAATATGTATAGACAGCAACTCCTACTAAATATTTGTCTGTTTGTTTACTAAATATGCGTTAGTTTTTGTCGTGTGGTCGTTAAATTTTTTGATATTTTACTGTTAGATTTCCTAAACACTTTAATATTCTGATTATGACTCTGAAGAAAATTCAACTGTTAAATATGCAATAGAAGAAATAGGTTTGATTTAAAAAAAAAAATGTTGTTAGGTAGTCTTTCAGTTTACGTCGAAACTTTATAATACCTCAAATAGGAAAAAATATATTAAAGTTTAAATATCGCATTTTACCACCCTATTAGTTAACCACTCGAGAGCCAGGGGTTCATGTTTATAAAAAGAAACTATAAAGTAAAAACTTTGAGGACGATGATTTAATCTTGAAGTAATATTAATGCTGTAATGTTTGCTCGAAGATTCGTGAAAATAATTCTATCAAGTAATATCTTGCTTTTTGTTACCCTACCTTTCCTGTTCCTGAGTAACTAATTAATTACGATTGTCGTACTTTACAAAATGAAGATTCATTTAAAAAATGTCTTGAAACAACAATGGTTTGAGATCTGTCAGTTCAGAAACAATAATTTATTTATATCACGGAGTAAGGCCCATTGTACTGCCTTGGGGGACTCCATAAAAAATATTATAATAACACTATTCTCGTTCTGGTCATAAGAGTTAATTCTCAAAATCTTCACGTTCTCACGTTAATTGTAATGAAAAACAAAAGATTGTATTTAATATGAACTTGTTCCAATGTCTTTATAGTAATGTTTAGTAAATCGTTGGTATTTTAAAGGTCATTCAAATATGACATGTGTAGCTTCGATAACATTGTAACCTTGTTTAATGTGAATTTCAAAGACATACATAAAATGTCCTCGCTTAGTTTTTATTTTAGTAACAGAAACTCATGCCATAATTATTAGCGACATAGGTAAAATGAAATTATATATGGACTGAATAACATTACGATTTAACCGTGAAGATTTTTAAAACGCTAATAATGGCCAATAATGGCCAGTTTTTTTTCACATTTAACTAGCAAGATACCGGTTCGTAGGTATCATTAGCGAATTTTGTTTCGGAAAATATTATTTGAGTCTTTACCGCGGGAAATGTCTTAGATGTGAGGAAATAAGGCCACAAAATATACGGGTAGATATTTGATCAACATATTGATGTTCTTTTGCTTAAATTATATGTTAGAAATAAATAATCAATTTTTTTCATAAAACAAAATGAATAAAACTTTAGGTAGGTAACTCGTGCCAAAGGCACAAAACGTCAAATTTTAAGCAACAAAAGTCCAAACCCACACAGGGTTACTAATTACACAAAAACGAAAGGTAAATTCGTGTCACCGTACTTTCGTGCACTGAAAAGGTTTTATTGTGCTGAAAAGCTACAATCTGCTCGTAAGAACACGCGATTTCAAATTTTAAACCCTAAGTATTTTTGGTTGTTGTTTTAACAGAACGCTGGTGATATTTAGGGTTCAGTTTGCCTTTTCGTTTTGGTGGCAGTTCATTTAATTTTGTTTAGAAAAAATACAGTTTTGTAACAATATTGTTAAGGTGTTTGGTGTTTTAATGCCAATACCTAAATTAAGTTTGTAGTTATTGCACTTTATTTACCCAAATTGTAATTCAAAATATATAGCAGACAATTTTTTTTTATGTTTTTAACATTGTATGTTGATTGCTACTTTAAATGTTATTTTTAATGCCATTTAACTTTTGGGTTACTTTCGATAGCAAATATTATAATCTTCTAAACTTTTAAAATCTTTTTTCTATGGTTTTACTCTCGTGGCGTTAACCACGGGGTCAACATTCATTTGTAAAAAAAAAGTATATCATCACCTAAGAATAAAAAACTCGAGATTGTATTTTTTGGATAATTATGATCTATCTATGTATGTGCCTAATACCATCCAAGTCCGTTCACTACTTTGAGCAAGATGGAGTCGCAGACATACACATAGGTACAGATAAATGCGTATGACATGTCCTGTTTACCAAACTCTAAGGACTTACTGAATTAGAAATAGAAGTTACTTTTTTCTTAAATTATTGTTGTTAGTTTAGTTTTTTAGAAAACGTGTCATTAAGCCATTGTCTCCCGTTCTCAGACCCTCGCCACGGCTCGGGTTTAAATACCGCCACGACTGTAATCGCTTACATTACATACTTCCATCATAATGTACTATTATACGTATTTTGAAGGATTGTTTGTTGAATATGATCTATCTATCCATTGGTACTTGGTTTCCACGTTTAATCCTTGATGGACCATTGTACGGGAGCCATGGCAGCCTTCACTCTAACCAGCCCACCTAACTTCAGAAGAAGATAAGTCTTTTCAGTCTGCTCAGGGCATCTATGAGTGAATTCTGTGCCCCTAAGGTCCGTGTTCTTATTTTGCTGACGGCTGTGCACTCGAGGGCCACGTAGGTACATGACAGTTTTCTCTGACTAAATGCATCCTCTGCACAGAGGTCTATCCGTGATATTCATTGTGAAGAAGTGTTTGTTTAATGAGCAGTGTCCTGTGATGGTCCCAGCTACCAGACGCAGGCTATATCTGTCCAAACACAAGATGTTGCGTTGGGGTTTAATGGTTGAATATGATAAAGACTTCTAATATTATATTGATCTTATTTAGCTATTTTGCAGACTAATATATGGCCTAGTTTCAGTAACGGAAATGATTAGAAAAAGGTATAAGTCAAATACTAGTTATCTTTGAATAGTTGAATGAATTCACAAAAACCTAGTTACATTAATTGACTTGTTTAATTTGTGTCACTGATAACTTCAATCCTAAAACCGGTTGTTAACCTTAAATTTATCTATGCTTAATTAAACATGTTTTTTTTATTGAGGTGTGAAATTTTCAAATAACTTCTTCCACTTTCTGTGGCAGGAAAAAGCCTTAGCAAGTTCCGTCACTCATGTTGACAGCTCTTTGAGTTGTCCGTGGAACTACAACCACTTTTTTAAAAGAGTAACCATAGAGTTTCTTGCCGGTTCTTCTAAATAGGAAACGACTTTTGAACACAGTACGCTGTCTACCCACCGTTGGGCTTGTAGACGGCGAGTAATGGTTAGCTCGCTGCCTATAATTTCTATTCGTACAGTTAAAGAATCCCGCATTACCAATAATTCATTTTCCCGATACTTTAGCTAGATATCAAATTGGATGTACCCGAAGTTTTTACCAGGTCATAGGTCACTACTTAAAGAACCATCATTCATATCAACATCTGAATCGTACAGCTATTCAAGCCAAGAATTGTATACGAATAGAATACGAGATTGGTATTAATAGGAATACATTGTTAACTCGACTCCTACGTCATGTACATAATATGCACACTCGTCGCAGATGGTTCGAATAATTTGAATGTATTTCTCGGTACTGAATCCATACCTAGGACACGTTAGTACTTTAATAAGTCTAGACTTCACAATTATTTCTAAGAACTCCTTTAAACAAATCAGTTGAGCTCATGTTGTTGTATTTAAAGTTGTTTGAAATTTAGTTTAGTGCTTATATCGGAAAAGATTTGGCCTCATTGAGTTAAGAAGAAAATTCACGTTGCGACCGCAGGAGCCCAGCAGCATCGAAGCCTATTTGGACCATGGGTGATGCAAAAGAGATCCCCGGGGCCCTGGAATGGCAAAGAAGGAACAGGAGCGCGTTTTTAGACAGTAAAAGTCTCCCACTCCGCCCTAGAGCGGGAGATGTCATTAGATGATTTTCCCGCCTAAAAAAAAAAGACACAAAACTTACATATTAATGACACTAATAATATAAAGGCGAAAGTTTGTGAGCAGGTGACGCGAGGGCGAAGTGGGCCCTAGCCGTGCACCAATGTCTTCCAAATCTGTTCAACCGTTCGAGCGGGAACACGTAACATATAATATACATTCACACATTCACATACTATCATCTAAACTTGATATATATCATGCAAATTAGACAAATGGTTTTCAAACAACATAATTATTTGGGTTTATGATAATTTACACTAATATTATAAAGAGGGAAAATTAGTATTTTTGTGTGTATGTTTGTAATGAATAAACTCAAAAACTACTGTGCCGATTTCAATAATTCTTTCATCATTAGAAAGCTACATTTACCCTGAGTAGTATATTTATTGCTCGTGCGAAGCCAGTATGGGCCGGTAGTAATGAATAAAGCTTGAACTAAATTAGGCCGACGCACACGTGTAACTCGCCTGATTCGTACGTAGAACGACATCGCGTGGCGTCGCGTAGATCAAGTGTAGCTCTAGAAGTCTAGTTTCCATATAAAATGTATGGAGACCGACGCGCCTAGATTGGCGTGTGTGGCACACGTGTGAGCAGTGTGTATTTGGTCCGCATGAATCAACCTTTTTACATAGTTTCCTTTCGGAACATAGCCTATTGGGAGATTAAGCCATTAAGTGGATGATGAGGCATTTACTCCCGGAAAAAATTATGAACCTTGACCGCTATGCTAAACGTTAGGTCAAGGATGTGAAGACCGTTAAATGTATGGTTTTGGAATGATTCATCATAATATTTATTATAATTTCCAACATGATAAATTACTTACTTTGGGATTGGCCGAGTTTCACACCTGTCAGTTTTCTATTCAATGTATGCTTAATATTATAAAGAGGTAAAGTTTTTTTTAGGGCACAATATAATATGTAATTTATTTATCCTACACCTAATCACTAATACCTAACTGAGTACTAAAAATAAACCAATTTAAATCATACACTCGAAATAAGGTTCAGTAGAAAACCAGCGTCAGGCAACTACCATGTAGTTGTCTGACATTATTGCTGAACTGGACCTATTTGGCGCCGCCGTGAGACACACATTGCTAGTTGTGTTTTTTTTTTTTTAAATTATAATAATTTATTAGTGTCTACATGTTGTTACTACATTGTGTGTATCTACGAGTGTGTATGCCAAATAAAATAGTTTTCTTTCTTTCTTTTTTTTCTTTTAGGGTTTTGAACCCAAAGGGGGACCTTATTACTAAGACTGTCTGTCACCAGGCTGTATCTCAAGAACCATGATAGCGAGACAGTTGAAATTTTCACAAATTATGTATTTTTATTGCCTCTATAACAATAAGTACTAAAAATAAAATAAATATTTAACGGGGGCTTTCATACAACAGATGTGATTTTTTTTGCCAAATTTTCCTAAGGACGGTATGCAGCCCTTAATCTTAATCAGTTTTTTTTTTTTTTGCAGGAAGTAATCTGTGAAAGGATTGAAATTTTTTTCACCAATAGAAAGCCGCTTTATGCCTGAGTGACGTAGGTTATAAATTTAATGCACGCGGGCGGAGCCCCGGGCAAAAGTAAGTCGTTTATATTTTAAGGAAAGCGTATTGGAATTGCACTATTTAATTCTGCCTAGTCCATTCTATCATCGGACCACAAGATTAGACGTATGTCATTACACCAGCGGTATACGGTGGCCATCCCACACACTCATTGTGCGTACGTAAAGCAAAGGAGTGGAATAATTCCCTGCCGGCGTCTGTGTTTCCTGATAGCTACCAACTAGAGGTCTAGTGAATAAATTATTTCCAGGTAAGTAATCTCATCTCATATCATCGCTTACCATCAGGTGAGATACTAGGTTACTGTGAAATTATGAATGATATAAAAATAACGTCTGATCATTTACACTAGTTTGACGATAGCAGAAAGTTTTGTATCTGAATAGATGTATAATATATTTATTTTAGATTCATGAACGACGTTATAATCGACTATTGATTTTTTCGTGCGATTATTAATTTTGTCTAAATTTTTTTTTGCAATTTCTCGACTATTCCCTTTGAAATGGCTTGAATCTTTAGAAACATTTTTTACACATAAAAAGTGGTCTCCAAAGTGTACATACCAATTGTAAATCAATAAATATTTCGCAAAGAAAATGGATATAAAAGTCAGCTCCATCCGAGCGCAGCTGGCAGAAATTAAATGCACAGATACTCGTACTATCCCGCCATCTGGGTGGGTATGAATATGTGCCCATTTAATTCCGGCCAGATGTTTAAGAGACTATATTTTAATAAGCCATGAGTACAAATGGCATTGCTTTTTGTGTTTAAACAAGATTTGTTTGCTCATGAACGGAATTGAAGAAATATTAAAGCCACATGACGGGAAAATTATGAAGGAGGAGGAGAATATTTGTTATAGTCAACATGAAGCGAAAAAGAAAATAAAGTTAAATTAAGTAGTTACAAAACTAAGTTAACCCACAAAAAAAAAAAATAGGCTTCAACAACAAGTTTCCAAGAAGTTACATAAATATGATTTACTTGGAAACTAATATTCATATTATATTACTTACTGAAATTTACTTCAAGAAAATTCTATATATTTGAAAAAATATAGACATTAGGGAGATATAAGTCACTTATTATTCAGAGAGATATGTTCATCCAATGATAATAATCTTTTTTCTTGGAACCATATTATTGGAACGGCTTACACTTATTACATTACATCTACCCATTTATTACTCGGTATTTTTAATACAGACAAGTATACCCCCCCTCCTCCTCCTCGAGTTGTATTCCTCATTACTGAGTTTTGTGAAGTTCCCGCTGGATTAGCTTCTTATTGATGGTATCTCGACATCTGTGACGGTTTTTATTGCGTCAGGAAGTGCAACGTGCAATTGGGTGTCCAGTGTGGAGTGAACCTGATCGGTCCATCTTTTTAAGCTGCGGTCTCTTGGTGGTTTGTCATCAACCATGCCTGTTACAATGAGCGGGTCAAGGTTGTGGTTATTTTTCCAGGCACATACTTACACACGTGGACAAAATCTTGCTAATAGAATTGGGTTTCATAGGTTGTATTAGTAAAATCTTATTGAGTCACTTGCACGCAATTGAATCACTTTATGGCGATATGTTGTGTACCTATTTTGTTGTTTAACGTCACCATCTCTTGTTTCATTCTAGGAATTGACAATATTGGTTCACATAATTAGACTTTATTATCTGTTTATTGGAAACTTCTGTACCTAGTAAACTAAAACACAAATAATAGCCTCTATTGGATTGACAATATAGTCAAATACTGTAGTCATTTGTTTTTCATTGACATCCATACCATTCGACTAGTTACCGATATAAGCACACATATTATATGCGATACAAAAATACAAGGCGATGTCGATTTAGAGATTTTCTTTTTCTAAATCTGTTGAGAAATATGTATCGTCTCTGGAACTCTTTTCTACATTCCCTTCGCGGCTGCCTTCTCTGAATGTCCTTAAGAGAAAATTTAAAGAGCCACATCCTTTCACAACAAATGGTTTTTATTTACCCATTGATTAGAACCAATGGTCATACACATGTTTCTTTAATGGCTGAAGTTAAAATAGATAGAAAATGTGACAATGTATTTGTACACATTGTCACATTTTCTATCTTATTGCTCATAACTATACATGAATTGTCAAATCACTTTGTTAATGTTAAAATTTGTGTACAATAAAGAATTAGGAACGATATGAACAACTAGCTTATACCAAAATATAGCTTATGTCACTCAGGAATAAAGCAGCTTCCTATCGGTGAACTAATTTTAGCAATCAGACCTGTAATTTCAGAGATTATCTTCTGCAAAGAAAAATATATGAAAATGAACTTTACCTCTTTATAGTGTAGATTGTCGTACACATATTTCTTGAACAGCAGAAGTAATAATAGATAGAAAATGTGTCAATGTATAACATCTTATTGCTCATAACTGCACATGAATTGTAAAATCGCTTTGTTAATGTTAAGTTTTGTATACAATAAAGAATTAAGAACGATATGAACAATAACGCACGTCTAGCGCGTGTCGCGCCTGTGAGCCGTTTCATACTTTAATGTCTTTGCTACTTATTTATCTACATCATTACTGGACCTCACAAGAGCACGTGCTAAATTATAATCACAAAGACGGAACAGCGTGCTCCCGTAAATCAAGCGTCCCCTTGAAGTCATATTAGGCTGATCGTCTGCTTATCCTTCCCGGACACGAACAACAAGCTCTAACTGGAATCGTAATTGACCACCTGTTTCTTGGAGGTGGGATAGCTATTTAAATTCAAATTGTTTTGGCTATGTCTTCCAAGTTTCTCCTTTGAAATCTGTTCTTTCTATGAGTTTAACAGTGTTTGGTATAATTTATTTATTTATTATAATCTTTATTGTACACCAAATAAACAAAAATACAGGACAAACATTTAAAAGAATAAGTGCACAATGGGCGGTCTTATCGCACAGGGCGATCTCTTACAGACAACCTTTGGATGGATTGAGAGAAAGGAGATAGATTAAGGGTTGTCAGTGTACAAACATCAGATATAATACTAACAAGATACATTAACACAAATACATATATACAATACAAAAAATATATATATACTAATAAATATCAAATATATAGTTGAACCAGGAGAAGAAAATATATCAAAGAGAAAGGTAATTCTCCTTCACCATCTTTTTAAATGGTATAATTAATTTGAGAATCTTATAGATTTGTTGTTGTAATTAGTACTTTCTGGTTTCAGATTTCATTTTAGCACTTGGTGTTTAACAATTTTTTTTAGCTTAGTGCTTGACTGCGATCCATCTGATGGTAAACAGTAATGAAATTTTTGATGTGTGAAATGCACTAGTTTGTTAAAAACCCATTCAATCCATTGTTATTTTGAATGTATGAGGAAAACTAAATCTGTTATTATTTTCACATTTCATTTTTAATTTCGCTCTTTCTAGTTCCGCTGTTTTTAGTACAATTGTTTGGGAATAGTGTTGCTGTGGACATACAAAGAAAATTAAATCTGTAGTTTGGTGAAAACTTTAGTGCAGTGTTCGTGAGTGCAGCTGTCGTATGTGTTTTGTTTTCAATGTTTCCTATGTCGTAGTACAGATGAAAATGGAGTATACATTTAGTATAAGCTCGTTTTGTTTTTATTTTTAAGGTTTATTTATATGTTACTTAGCATTTTCTTAATTATGTATCTTTCACTCTTCAAAATATCTTTACTCTTAAACCTCTTAATAAAAAAAATATATAATTTTACATTTCTGAATTAGGAGCGTAATTATCACCAACGATCTTTCACTAATGATAAATTGAAGATAAAACGTGTCATAAATGTCTGCTGATATTTAGGTAGGTATAGGCTTTATCTTGAACTTTTACTTTGACTTCAAAGCAATTAGGTTAATTATTCTTATTGGAACTAGAGTTAATTTACACTTTTTCACTCAATATCTACAAGGTCGGAACTGTCTCTTCATCTATTGACGAAACTAAAAACTAATAAAATACGAACCTCTATTGTATAGATACTATTTGTATATTGAATACACAGTAACCGTTGAATTATGTCTAGACACGATAATGTATTACTCTAATGAGTTTACGTAACTTTCAATTTTCAGTATCAAAATGTGTAACACTCTAAACATTCTATTTTAATGTATACCTAGACGTGCAAAAAAAGTAATTTAAATATATTTTTTGCCTGTCAACTGCTCTGTAATCATATACTTGGTAACAAATTTAAAAAAGGATCTGTCTAATAAATTTTTCTCAAAATTCATTTCGTTGTAAATCTAGATTTTTTCAACATTAAGTCCGTATTGCTTTTTACGTTTAGAATAACCGCCTAGCAACTAACTAGATTTATCCTCGCACCTTTATTTTAATTTATTTGCGCTTGGCATAGCCTAGCAATTAGATTTATATCTTTTATTCATACTAGTTTACTTGTGTTTGACACAAGATAATATTACTTTCTTCCAGATTTTTCTTTTAGGAACTACGCAAACTTATTCAGCTCTATTCGCGTTTCGCTGAACGATTTTGGTCATACTTATACAGTTCTACTTCTATCATATGCTTTAGATAATTATTACTATTACTATAAATAAATTTATATTATTATAACTATTACTTTAATAATACCATAAACGCGGTAAGCTGAAGGATGCGTACCTACAAAATCCAAAATCGTTGTTTTCTATGGACATAAGCTGAATAGAGCTGAATAAGTGTGGGTAGTCCCTTAGTCGTAATTTCAATTTTGCTATCTTAGTTTCTGCTACATCCTTGATCAACCTCAAACACAGTGCTAGTGTGGAGCCCCTTCACAAGATATGCGTAACCTGCCTCCCTGTTCGATCTATAAGGCCATCTACATTTTCTAAGATGTTCCTAACCTATATGATAAAACAACTATACAGATTGCAAATACAAGAGAATTTAATTTCAGTTTATCGACACGAAAATAAGAAGACTACTTTTCTAAGCGTATCATCTTTTACGCAATACAAGCAGTGTTTTTAGGGTTCCGTACCAAAAGAGTAAAACGGAACCATATTACTAAAACCAGCGGAGTCTTAGTAAATTAGTCAGTTTGTCTATCTGTCTGTCTATCACCAGGCCTTGAACCGTGATAGTTAGACAGTTGAGATTTTCACATTCATTTTTTTTGAGTAAGTATCTCGAATGGACGAAACAAAACGACGGACATAGCGTTCGTTATGTATATAGTATCTACCTTAATATATATATATATATATATATTATCTACCTTAAAAGGTAGATAATAGACTCCTTGATATAATTAATCCAAATAAGAGAGTCTGATTATTTTAATGGTTTAATGTTTCGTTTATTTTAAGTTAAATGACAATACCAATAAAAAATGGTAATTAAATATGTTTGTATTACTCTGCCCAAAAGATGATGGGCCGTATGTATAATGCCCGGTCAATTTGATTATTTGAATAATTATTATAAAATCGCACTCTCATATTGGGCATTTTTCATAATGACCGAGCATTATGTATAATGCCCAATTTATCATTTGGTCCATAACAGATATAATAAATTAAATATAAACATTTACCTAATTGTACTATTAACATTCAACTGATGGCACAACTGTTCATACTGGGACGATGATCAATGGGTGACATATCAACCTACCAGAACTTTTTAGTCTTTTGCCGTCAATCTACACTAATATTATAAAGAGGTAAAGTTTGTTTTTTAGTTTTTTTGTTTATGTGAAAGTACTACTCCGATTGCGAACATTTTTTATCGATAGAGAGCTGCTTTATTCCTTGTGACATAGGCTATATCCCCTGGGCTCCCCCGCTGACTCAGAGTCTCCGGCCCCAACTCGTGGAGGGTGTGGTAAGCGCTCTGTTCCCTGTGCGAGGGGAACACTCCCCCCCGCCCATGGCTCCGCCTCCGCCAGTGGTGTCTGACGCGGACCGCAATAGCGACGACGACGATAATGCTCCAGAGGTGACCGAGGTAGAGATGAGAGTGGCGGTGCAAAGGCTCAGTGCCAAGAACGCCGCCCCAGGACCCGATGGCTTGCCTGGGAAAGCCTGGGTCCTGGCCATGGAGGCTCTCGGGCCTCGACTGAGAGGGCTCTTCAGCGCATGCTTGGAGAGGGGCCAGTTCCCACTTCGCTGGAAGACGGGGAAACTGGTCCTCATCGCGAAGCCAGGGCGCCCTGCGGACTCTCCGTCCGCGTACCGGCCCATTGTGCTGCTCGACGAGGTGGGCAAGCTCTTTGAAAGAGTGATTGCGAGCCGCCTCGTCGCGCGCCTTTCACGGGTGGGGCCGGACCTTTCGGACGGACAGTTCGGATTTCGCAGAATGCGCTCGACGGTGGACGCCATCATGCGCGTGCGAGCCCTCACGACGGGGGATGCGGTGTCCCGGGGTAGGTGTGTCGTGGCAGTGTCCTTGGACATTGCCAACGCTTTCAATTCCCTGCCCTGGAGTACGATCCGGAGGGCACTCCGGTATCACCGGGTGCCCGAATACCTCTGTCGAGTAGTCGAAGCCTACCTGTCGGACAGGTATATTGTCTACCCCGGTCACCAGGGAGACTGGAAACGTCGGGAGATGTCGTGCGGTGTTCCGCAGGGGTCGGTACTAGGGCCACCCTTGTGGAACATTGGTTACGATTACGTGTTGCGGGGCGACCTCCCTGACGGGGTCAGCGTGGTATGCTACGCAGACGACACGCTGGTTCTAGCGCAGGGAGAGTCATACCGGGCGGCGGTCGCTTTAGCGACACGCGGGGTTGCGATAGTCGTTGGTAGGATCCAGGAGTTGGAACTCGAGGTGGCGCTTCACAAATCCGAGGCCATGTGTTTCCACGGTCGCCGGTCTCGGAACGCGCCGCCATTGAGTTCCCAACTAATGGTAGGAGGAGTTCACATCGGTGTCGGGTCGACGATGAAGTACCTGGGACTCGTCCTCGACAGCCGGTGGAATTTCGTGGAGCATTTCCGACGTCTGGCTCCCAAACTCAACCGGACTGGGGCTGCGCTCAAGCGGCTCCTGCCCAACCTTGGGGGTCCAGACGCCTCCTGCCGGAGGCTCTACGCGGGGATCGTTCGGTCCATGGCCCTCTACGGGGCGCCGGTGTGGGCGCCGTCGCTGAAAAAGCAACCGGCGGCCATACTGAACGCCTGCCAGAGGGTCATGGCAATTCGGATGGTGCGGGGATACCGCACGATTTCCCGCGAAGCGGCGAGCCTTCTGGCTGGCCTACCACCGTGGGATCTGGAGGCAACAGTCCTTGCACACATGCACGACATGCGCGTGGAGATGCAACGCCGGGGTGAAAGTCCTCTGCCGCGACAGGTCGCGGCATGGCGGACAGAGCTCCGGCGGGATCTCATGGTGGAATGGCGTCAGCGACTATCGCAACCCCGTCATGGGCACGCCACAATTATGGCGATAAGTCCCCTCTTTGAGGCGTGGCTGGAAAGACCTCACGGCGTCCTTACCTTCCGCATGACACAGGTCCTCACCGGAAATGGCAAGTTCGGGAGGTTCCTGTTCCGAATTAAAGCGGAAGTGACGCCCGGGTGTCGCCACTGTGCGGAACGCCCGGAGGACACGGTGGAGCACACAATCGCGGTGTGCCCTGCTTGGGCGGAGTATCGCCGTGCCCTCGTGGGGGTGATCGGCGGCGGAGACCTCTCGCGCCGGGCCCTGGTCGAGGCCATGGTCCGGAGCGAGGAAGAGTGGCAGGCGGTCGCCGACTTCTGCGAAGCAGTAATGCTCGCTAAGGAGGCGGCCGACCGCATCAGACAACGGCGCTCTCGCCGCCGCCGCCGGGATTCCGATCCCGATTTCCAGCCACCGTAGGCGAGGGCTTGCGGACAGTGAGCAATGGGTAGCTCGCTGTCCGGTCGTCCGGTAACCGTCCGGACCAAGCCCAAGTCGTCGACGGCGCGCACTGTTCCCGCGCGCCTCAAGGAGTTGTCAGCAACAGCAGGGGCCCAGCCGGGTCGAAGCCTACTGGGGCCACGGTTATCCGAAAGGGCGCTCGAGCCCGGTACGAAGGCTAGAAGGAACGGGATGGGTTTTTTAGTCAGTAAGAGTCTGACACTATCTCCCGCTCCGCCCAAGGGCGGGGGATGTCAATGCATGATTTTTCCCATCGAAAAAAAAAAAAAAAAAAAACATAGGCTATATTTTATGTTCGCGAGATTAACTCCGTTTCCTCCTATTTAGTAATTATATTCCTTCCTATCTAGTAACTAAACCATTATGAACAAAAGTTACGAAGCAGAAACAGAACTCGACAAAGATGATAAACACCTAGCTACTTTGCCACTAGATCTAAACGATATTGTAGAAGCATAACGTGAGGAAACCCACACGGTGGAGATAAAATCTAACGTGTTTAATAGCAAGAGTACGGAAAACGCTAGTGTCGTTTGTCATACTGGGTTTAAATTGTGAAGCGACATTAACACTACGATCGCTAAGCTGTTTGTTACGAGTAGTTGGAATGTCGAGAATAATATTGTGCTGCATTTTTCGGACAGTTTAAATACAGACGACAGGTTGACATGTGCTCATTTTAACGAAAACTTTTCATTATAATACCTTACCTGTGTTGTGAAGGGAGAAAGGTGTACCTTTGCACTCCAACATTTCGACGTGTAAGGATAACGAGTACTTTTGTATTCCCACATTTCATAGCGTAAGGGAGAAGTGTAGTGTACCTAAGTACTCCCACCTTTGGATAAATAAGGAAGAGGTGTACCTTAGTACTCCCACATTTAGAAGAATAAGAGAGAAATGTACCTTTGTACTCCCAGATTTTGAAGAGTAAAGAAGAGGTGTACCTTTCTACTCCCAGATTTCGAAGAATAAGAGAAAGATATACTTTTGTGCTTCCACATTTCGAAGAGTAAGGAAGAGATGTACCTTGTACTGATGTACCTTTTGCTAATCATAATAGTTTGAGTTTTGAGTAATATTAACCTATTACCATCAACTGGATATGGGTGATTATCGCTACAGCAAAGTGCTTGATGAAAAATTCAATATTATTCATTTACTGAATCAAACATGGGCTTCATATTCCCTGCAAGATTTTTCGAAAAAGTTTCCGTAGCCACAGAAAGTATAGGCAAACTTAGAGACAAAAGAGTCTGCTGGAGTCTTTTCCCTGATAGCTACAACTTAGAAGTCTTTACATTACCTCTTTGAATGTCGTAATTAGAAACACAATAGAAAGACAATTACCTTATGTCGGACAGTGTAACTTAAGACATTCGAAAGGTTAAGAGTGAATAGGTTACTTCTAGACAAGCGTACTCCATCGTCGTCATCATTGCTTACCATCAGGTGAGATAGTGGTCAAACGTGAGCCTATCAATAATGAAAAAGGAGGGCTTTAGCTCGTAAAAATCTGACACTCTCTCTCGCTTTACCCAGAGGAGGAGAAGTTATAGGATGACTTCGCAACTCAAAGGTAAAGAGCCTGATATTCAACAGCAGCATTTGAGACAGACTAGACCAGTGAGGTATTCGTGATTCTGCGAAATTAAAATTAACTCTTTGAATGCCGTAATTAGAGACACAATAGAAAGACAATAGCTTATGTCGAACTGTGTAACATAAGACATTCAAAAGGTTAACAGGAGCTGTATTAGAAAACTAGAATATACAGATTCTAATAAATATAAGACGTTATCGTATATATTATAAATGTCTACTTATTTGAAATGGCACGTTCCTTAGCCAGCTTGAATGTGAAGCATTTACAAGTAAATTAGCTCACTCGGGAATTCATCCTTGATTTAACACACTAAGGATTTCAAATTGACCTACTTTTAGTATTAAATATCTCTTGACTAAAGCAATAACAGCCGATCATATCGATCTACACGACTAACTTTGCCGAGTTCTTTTTTAGGGTTGCGTACCTCAAAAGGCAAAAACAGAACCTTTATAGGATCACTCTGCTGCCAGTCTATCTATCTGTCTTTCAAGCCTCTTTATCTCGGAAACGCGTGGAGGTTTTAAATTGAAATTAAAAACATATACTCAAGTCTTAGGTCCCTCGAAGCTGTGAATAAACCGAACCTTTAAGTTAATGAAAAAAAAAAGAGCACGGCCGTTAATAAAAACATATATTTTAACTTTCTAAAGGAAATTAAAATTCATAGGGTACTTTCCATTGACCCAGAATCCTGAAACTTGCCGCAAAGCAAGGTCTAATATTAACACAGGCATAAGAATAAATTTGAAAACAGTATTTTTTTTTGCTACGAAACAAAAAAAAATTTTTTTCACGGTTTGGAAAAACTTGGAGACTCCATGCGGGAATTGAACTGTTTACATACTCGTAGGTAACATATTACACTCTTACTTTTCCAGTTTTTTTTATTTGTTCATAGAATCGTGCTTAACCACTATATTACCTGATGAAAAGCGACGATGTGGTTTATGATGGAGCGCACTTGCCTAGAAGATTCACTCTTGACTAGAGATCCCCAGGTTGTAACTGTCAGGAAACGCAGACTCTGGCAGGGAATTCCACTCCTTAACTGTACGCACAACGAATGTGGTCAGTTCGTGGATGGGTGAGTCTTAACATTTATTTAGAATATTAGTATAGATGTAAGTACCTGAGTCAGTTATATTCCTGATCCAAAGTTAAATAGAACAATAATAAATACTAATAGTGATCTAGAAAAATTCAAAGAAAACGTCAATTAGTTCCGTCTACGTCGAGTCTCTCATTAAGGTGCTTCCACATCCTCATTTCATTGTGCACACGATGTCGTTTCAGACATTACATTTGAGTAATTTTGAAGAGCAATGGAACTCGCTGACGACGGAAACCTTTCCGTACGTTTATCATTCATCGATGATGAGTCATCTGTGACTTTGTTAATCAGACTATGTTGGTTTTAATGAATGGAATTCCCTACCGGAGTTTTGTTTCCTGACAGCTACAACTTAGGGGTTTTTAAGTTAAGAGTAAATAGGTTACTTCTAAGCAAGCATGCTTCAACGTCGGCCACATCATCGCTTACCATCAGGTGAGATGGTGATCAATCGCAAACCTGTCAATAATAATAAATAAAATGGAGGAAATAAAAAGAGAAGAGGAAATCGATGAATGAATTTTGTTGAACTAGAGTATATTGTAGCAGCTCAAAGGTTCTACCACGATCCCCTATCACTTTTTACGTAATCCATTTGACGGCTTATGCTGAACTGTTAAAGAGATGGGGCTTCAAAGGGATATTAGCTACATCCCTCTTTCTCGGTCGCACGCTTGACACTAAAATTTTAACTGAACACCGTAAGGCCATCGTGATATACCATAAATGCTGAGGGTTCACGAGTACTTGGAGGTCTCCACTAAGGATGAGGATATAAAAGTCAGGTAAAGCGTCTACCTGGAGCGATTGAGATGTCACACTCCTCTGGCACGTGACTTAATTCAGGATTCGAACAGCCCAACAACACGGTTGAAAAGACCGCACGTCCTCGAGAACCGGAAATAAGCAGGGAAACGGCCTAGGGAGTCTAGACCCCAATCGTCAATTATCATCCACTAACGTGCTTATAGTCAACAGACTAAGTACAGGCAAAACACAAAAAAAAAATATAATTGTAAGGCCCGTGTTTTCTTATGTGAAATTACATATTAGAATAATATTGGAAAATTGTATGATATAGTAAGAAAACACGGGACAGAGGCGGATTTTATGTCTAAAACATTTGCTACTACTAGTCAACTTTAGGGTGTTGTAGAAACAACTTGTCAGGTTAAACTTAATAAAAAAAACAGGTAAACAATAAGTAATAAATATTAAATTAATAAATAAATTAATAAATAAAATAATAAATAAAATAATAAATAAATTAATTAATGACGACATAATTTTCTAGTACTTAGTAATTTTTTAATAAATTTGTTTGTAATAAACGTCAACGTAATTAAAATTACATGATTAAAATGACTTGTCAAAAAAAGGCCCTTCGGATCATATATGTGAGTGCATTGCCTTGGCGTTGTCGCCTTACGTTGGATTGCCGCAAGTGCCCATACACCTTAATAGCATAAGCATAGCATAGTCGACCTTATAATGTTTGGTGTTTGGTGGATGTCACATGTATTCAAATTGTTGGTTCTAGAACATACCGGTTTCCTCACGATGTTTTCCTTCACCGTTTTGAGAGCAGTGATACACACACCTTAATGCTTTGGAGGAATTAATGAATACCAGCTTCGCTGTTAATTAATGCTAACCTATTGGGCCCAAATGATCCAAGGAGTTTCTCCCGTCAATTTTGTTTTTTTTTGTCAGTTTCAACTAGATGAGGCCGGCCCTACCTCATAACAAAGGCTTATAACATCGTTTACTTTCTATTTCTATTTCAACTCGTAGACCCTTCTCAGAAAATTGTTGTAAATATAATTTGTTTGTAAACCTTGATTTGTTTCCTAATAGAGTATATGTGTAGGTTTACTGTATTTACTTTGTGGATTAGCACGATGTTTTCAAGGACTCGAGTCAAGCATGATTTCCACTTTACCTACGAACAGATTTTTTTTTTCTTCGACTTTTGTGATTGAGTTTTAGACAATAGGTAATGTGTGAAGTATGTATTATTTATGTATCTGTATTTGTTATTCCTTTACGTTCAAACAGCTGAACGGATTCGGATGAAATTTGGCATACTAATAGACCTGGAATATTATATAGAACTTAAACGGCTAAACATATTCCGATAACATTTAAGACCCTAATAGACCACATCCTAGAATAGCACATAAAATACTGTTTATCCTGGAATTATGTCCACTTGAGGCCATTACCTATTTACACACGAGCGATGTCGCTGCAGAATCTAGTATGGCAATAATTCTAACTCAAAGCATTTGTTTGAACTTTGGTACTTTCAGGCTTTTGTTGTGCCAAAGACTCGGTCACTCGGCCAGAAAATTGATAAGTAATAATAATTAGTATTTGTAATAATAAGTATTTATTTCACAAAAACATAGCACTTTGCACTGTATACATTGTTTAGAAATTATTATTTACAATATTATGCAATAATAGACTCTATCTTTTAGACTAGGACTAGCCTGTATCTTAAAAGATAGGATTCAACCTTAGAGCATTAACCCGTTGGATGCCGGAACGAAGATCTACGCGAGACACAATGGCTTTTTAATTGTGTCTCTAATTACGGCATACGAGAGGTTAAACCAACAATGAACTATGTTAATATCAACAGTCAAAAACAAGTGAAGACAGTGTCAATGATTTGGGTATATATACCAAACAATTGTACTGAAATAAATATTAAAAAGAAGAAAAAAAAAACTTTTTTTGAGAAAGAAGAACTTTGATACTTTTAGGCTTTTGTTGTGCCAGAGACTCGGTCACTCAGCCAGAAAATTGATGAAAGAGAAGTTTTCAAAATTATATCTACCAATTCCTAAAAGAAATTCTAAGATCAGACTTATAAGTTGAAAGTTCGTCAGTAGAAATTGGATCCGACTAGAAAGAACAATTTAATAAAAGAGATAAAATATAACTATCTGATTCGATTGCAGTTATCGCCACTTCGAAGAGTAACGGAAAAGTAACAGAAGATAATATTATTGGCAAAGTTTGCAAAGTTTCTTGTTGAGTTCTTAAGAAGTATTCTCATTTTACTTTCCATAGTTTACAAATCTAATATTTTGAATGATGAGTTCAAATCCGACAGTGTATTAAAAGTTCTTTGAGATTTTTTTTTGATTTTTCTGTCACTGAGTCTACTTATTAGTGTTGTTATTAAAGCATTTCTGTCTATCTAGATATTTGTTTTTTTTTTTTTAAATAATAATCGTAGGTTGGCTACGGTTAAGTAAAATTATTTATTAAAACTTAATGCAATGGTAAATACTGCACAAAAGCGAACTTAGTGTCTAAGGCATTTTCTATAGGGTGGTCTATATACATAACAATAAAGGCAATGGTTTCCCGCATTCACAATTAATAAACTATAAATGTGATATTACGTGAACAAGTGAGATTGCAGTCAAGCCCTAGTTTTTTACATTTAAAAAAACAGCCCCACACATAGCGAGTAAAAAAAGAAAAAAAAACATTAAAGAAAGTCCTGAGAGCCTTGGAAAAAGTAAGTCCTACGTAAGTCAAGACTGCTTCTAGGTAAGCGTGTTCCATCGTCAGCCACATTATCACTTACCATCAGGTGAGATAGTGGTCAAACGCGGGCCTATCCATTATAATAAAAAAAAGAATATAACCCTTCAAAAACCTTGAAACTACCCATGCAAGCAAAACTGATCCACGACACGGTCTATTTACGTCACCAACTTCCCTGAACCATTTTCTAAGATTTTTTTAAGCTAAAAAAAAATTACGTACCACCACAAAAATACCATGGCACAACAATCCATAGCACTACACTACACAACACTGTAACTTCGCGATCACTATTTACAACGTACGCCGGTCGGTTCGAACCTCGCCGTAGTTTTGAACTGAAAACTGACTGCAAAAGCGGTTCGCGTGTTTAGCCGCGAGCAACCCACAGCAAGCCAGTTGCACATAACATTTGAATAAAGAATTAGACTACCTACTCAAAAAAAAAAAATAGTTTTTTTTTGTTTACTCTTTTATAAATGACATGTGACGTGATAGAATGACTCAGGATTAGTAACCAGTATTCCAGAGTGTTGTATTAAATTGTTTGTTGACATCCTGTTGCCATAGTAACGTAAGTTGTACTTTTTGTTTGGTGCGGAAAAAACTGAGAAATGTGTTTCGGTTTTTGTTTGGTATTAATTTGTTAAGGTCTTAAGTGTAGAATTTCATAGTTTACTTTTGATTAACGACGCCTTATAAATTCGAGGTTATTAACGAATTCTGAAAGGTTGTCTGATTTTAGTACCCTATAAAAGGAAAGATATTAAATTGTAACTACCTAATTTGAATTCAATTTAGGAATAATAAATTCAAAAGAATAATGTAAGTAATCAAAAATTATGATGCCCAATAGTCATAAATGTTATTAACTTTATTTTCTTTTCTTTTTTTTAAGTTTCTCGTAAAACTTAGACCTTTTTTGCATGATAACTATACGACGTAAATTTTAGATATTTATAGCTAATACTGAATTTTACAACATTTTAGCAGTAAATGTTATTGTTTATTTTAAAGTATTCCGGGATAATAACAACCTTATCATAATTAAATTGACAAAGGTATTTTTTTTTAAATATTTGATTGTATTTTTCATGAACGTATTTTTGTAATGAAATCTTTTGATTTCTATGTGCTTGTATGGAGCATATGGATTGAAATAAACTTTATTATTCGGTTAAAAAATAATGATCTACACCAATATTATAAAGAGGTAATTTTTTTTTGTTTGTATGAGGTAATTCGGGAAGTACCTACTGGTCCGATTGCTAAATTTTTTTCATTGATAGTAAAATTCTTTATTCCAAAGTGACATAGGCTATTATTTTATGCGCTCGTGCAAAAGCTTAATATACAAAATTTATTTTTAAATATTTAATAAAATAAACATAATTATTACTAAATATATAAGATTAAATTGGCCGCCATCTTAGATACTGAACTTGTGATTCAATCACTTCCAATTTCTGTAACTTGAGATAAGGCAAAGGATTAATTGATAACTATTAATCCGTAGCCGCATTTCAAATTGACTTCCATGATTGATTTTCATTAACTTAAATCAAAGTAGAACAGTGTATTGGAAATGTATTAACAAATATATAAATCAGAAATATATTCAGGCTCTCATAAATACATATTTCGTGGGCACCTGAGGACGGATGACGCCGCCGAGGTGGACCTGGGAAGAGATAATGAGGTGACCTAGATGCCTACCGTAAGGGCTGGTTCGAGGTGGCTTGACAGAAGAATACCAGGAAGAAAGGTTAGAGTGAACTAGTGCGCCTCAGCACCAATTATTGCATCACTGCTTACCATCAGGTGGGATCGCAGTCAAGCACTGGTTTATATCATTAAAAAAAAAACTGCTTTTAAGTCTGTTTTCCCCATTTTCAATATTCCTCACTCCGGAAAATAGTAACCAGTGTTGAGACGGTACAAAAAAAAACGGTAAACATTAGATGGCCTCCCTGTCAAAAACGATGACGCGTAAAACCAAAAAAAAAATGTTGAGCACCCCTCCCCGAATGTCGGTGTATCAGTAATATGACATTTGAGTGCGGCACTCGCGACGTCGCCGCCTCGGCCGCGCTTCGGCACGCGACATTGACCAGCGCGCGACCTTGGGGATTCACTGGAATTGTCGTGAACGTAGGAAGACTAGCGTTTACGCTTTGTTTGTGAAAAAGGATCCGACGAATAGTTTTAATATGAAAGTCTGATTGTTCACTTATTAATCACATCACGGTGGTAGAGGATATGGATAAAATTTGGATCATGAGCTCATGAGATTATGTTTTTGATCGGGATACTCTTTCTCTTTGGTATCGTTTTCAATTTTCACATTTTTATTTTGTATTTTTGATTTCATTTTAATTCAAAACGTTTTTTTTAAATTGATTATTATTGATTGGCTAGCGCTTAACCACTCATAATGTGGAGGACGATGTCGCATGCATGACTAGAACCACTTCATTCTTGACTTAAAGAAAGTTTTCTCTTTGACAGTCGTCACGGAGTTAAAAACCCTAGAAATCCGACTCCAGTCTAGCCAAAGGGTAACCATATGTTTTACCCAGTTAAAGGGTCGTAAAGTTGGACTGAACATACAGACAATCGATTTATCATATCAGTTAATAAATAAAATATCATTTAGAAGTCATCGTTGACCTGGGCTAGGTCTTGATCAGACAGTAGGCTACCTATTACTCGACGTCCGCAAGCCCGCGCTACGACCTACGTCTTACCTTTTGGAAAATATTTGCTATGGTAGGTAAAAAGACTTCAAGACTACAGTGAAAAAGCTCTAAGCTAGTGCGCTTCATCATCAACAATTGCATCATCGCTTACCATCAGGCGGGATCGCAAACGAACTAGTTTATACCGATCAGTTAAAAAAAAAGTAATAAAAGAAGTGAAAATCTAATAAAGACTCTATTCAAAATATTCAAAGGCAATTTAAATTATTATTCTCTGCAGGTACGTTCTAAAACAAAAACTCAAATAAAATAATAAGTTATTCAACAATTTTGATTATCCGAAAATTCAATCAGATAGCTTTCCTTTTTATTATTTCCACGCCTTGGGTCGAAGTCCTAACAGTAATTTTTCATAACTCCGGTTTATTGATTACAAAGGCATTGAACCCTTCCTTTATTTTATGTCTCCACGCAAAGTCTAAAAAAACGAGGAACTTTATTGAAACAATCACCTTGTTTCATATCTTGGTATTGTTAAATTAGATTTGTTCGCAGGAATAGAAACGAGTTCATACGTTATCGAGCCGTCTATGTTTTGTGTTAACCTTAAAAAGTTGTGGGATAGTGCGAAAAAATTATCGTGAGAAACTTCAAACATCACACTAGTGAGCCAATATTACAAAGGCTAAAGTTTGTGTGTGTGTTTGTTGCTTCTTCACGCCACGCGACCACGCCTAATTTGTACGTAGAACAACGTCGAGTGGCGTCGCGTGGCGTAGATCTAATGTAGCTCTACAAGTCTAGTTATCATGTAAAATGTATGGAGACTGACGCGACCAGATCAGCGTACGTGACCCACGTGTTCGCAGTGTAGCAACAGGTTCCATCTTTTTTTATCATATATTTAATTTATTATCAATTGAATTTTGAATAAAATCGAGGAATTCACTCAAATGAGCTCAAAGATGGCGTTACGTCTTTTTATTACAGCTCACAAGATTTCATTACAGGCAGACTTTAATGACGTAATAAAATAGAACTCTTTACACACTTAAAAGTCATAAATTTAAACTGAATCCTTAGAAAACCTTCATCCAAATGAAATCTAATATCGTTCTACATTTATTATATGTATTCCCTTAACAACACCAGTACTGCAAAGTTACTTCGTAGCTAAACTTTTAATTCAAATAAAAGAACAGTTAGTTTCAGAAATAGGTATTCAATGTTTCTTTACAAAAGATTGTTTATTAAATTATTTGCATACGATTTTAAATTAGTCTCGTTTGTTTTTAGAATAGTTTCTTTGTTTACAACTTGTAAGTGAATTACAAAGAAAATTATTTGATCTAGCCTTGGTAGAATAATTATTTTTGTGGATTAAATAATTATTATAAGAAAAAATATTCAAAAAAGAAAATATGAAGATATCCGCAGGCGAACTAAGGTTGTTGACATAGCATGAAGAATCGTTAAACTTAGGTGGCAATGGGCAGGGAAAATTGCTCGCAAAACAGATGGCCTTTGGGGCCGAAATGTTTTAGAGTGGTGACCGCGTACCATAAGCCGCAGCGTTGGAATATCTCCTACGAGGTAAACCAATGACCTAATAAAGGTTGCTAGAATCCGATGGATGCGAGACGCAGTGGATTGTTCATTGTGGCGACACTTGGGGGAGGCCTACGTCCAACAGTGGACGTCTATCGGCTGAAATGATAATTACGAGTATGATGATGATTAACAAAAAAGTAAAAGGAAAAGTTTCAGATAATTTTATTTTGAGGTAAAAAATCATCGAATATTTTCTGCCGCTCAAAGTGTAGAGAGTAGATGAGTCAGACTTTTACTGACTAAAATCAACCTGTGATCTCTATGTTACCTATTGCATTCCAGGGACAGTAGTAATAAGCTTGTCGAACATTCGATTCAATCGAGATACTTTTTGATAAATTTTTATAGTATACCTTTTTCTTTTGCAGTCAGAATTCATCAAAATTACTTCTCACAATCTATGGGGTGAGAGAAAGTGTTAGACTTATAAAGACTAAGACCCACCCATGATCCTTCAGTTCTTCTCCTTTTGTCCTGAGCCACGAGACTCTTTCAAACTATCGTTCAGTTTTGGCAGGAGACATAGATTCTCTTGATTTCTAGAAGGCTATCGAAGTCATATCGTGTGATTTGATTGACTGTTGTTATTTCAGTCTTCCAATTACAGTTAAAGTCGCCGCACACTGACCACACGTGACAGCCACAAACACTGCCACAAGAAGATAAAGGAGCCACAAAGGCTGTCGCACGCGCGACACAACCACTTGCGGCCGGTAGCTGCAATTTTTATTTAAGCCATGCGCGCAGTGTAGTTGTGCAGTTATTTACAGTTTAGGTTTTTTATTATTATTATTGCTTGTCCTATACGAGTCACTAAAAAAAGTTTTCATCTCCCCATCTCGGAAAGAGTATTTATACTCTTCGATGTCTGTGTGCAAGAGTCGTTTTTATTCACTAGAGAATAAAGTAAATTGAATTTGGAACACATCGTGTGCACTAAGTTTGTGAATTCGTGAACTCAAAACATCAATAATAGTTATTTGTTGTACAAGAGTGCAAAGTTGCTTTTTAACATCGTGCTCAATTTTGATGACCGAGCAAGCGAAAGATTTTAAAATTTACTCGACTGCAAAGATTTTTCACCTCTTGCTCTTTTGATTCTCTCGCTAACGCTCAGGATTCAAATTTATTCGCTTACTCGGTCATCAAAATTGAGCACGTGGTTAAAAACCAACTTGGAAATCTTGTATAACAAATAACTATTATCCTTCTTTCTTTCTTTCCGTTCAGTATCATAAGGACTTTGACGAAGAAGGTTTAATGCGCGAGATACGTTAAAAGCTTACATGTCGAAAATTGAATAAGTGAACCTTTGTTACTTTAAACTCTTTATGTATTTTATCGTTACTTTTCTATATTATCTACATACGAAAGTCTATTTGTACTTAATAAATATATTTAATCAAGAGTGGCGTGTGGCGGTGTATTCTACTGGTGTTTAGTGGCCGGTGTGGGCTACCAAAAGCAAATAGCGTCAATTTGTTGCATGTGGCAGTCACTGACGTTAACCATGTGCGATGTATCTATATAAAAATGCATGAAAACTACAGAAAATATTCTGGTGGCGGCATTTTGTTATTATGGGCGGTGGTCCGTATACGGCGACCCTAATTGATATAAGTTTGACAAGCTGAGCGTGTATATTAATTGCTCTTTATGAACTCTATCCTTCAATATTCAATGAATCATGAATAAAGGCTACTACTAAAAGCACACTAAATAAATCTCAACTTAATTCTAGCTTCAATTCAAATCCAATAAATTCTAGCTTAGTTGTTCCCTTAATTGATTTCAAACACGAACCAATAAAAAGGCTTTAATAAAACCCTTCACTAAAGCCTAAAAACTAAAATTAATCTCTGACTCACAAATGTAGAGTAGTTTTATTGAAATTCTGGCATTTTTCCCACAGTTTTGGTTACCTTTTTGTTGCCGGTGGAATAAGCCGCCTACTCTACTGGAGACCAGGCTTCATCCGATACAAATAATTTAACCTATGAGGTGTATCATGAACAAGGAACAAACTACATGTTGTTCCTTGTTCACATCAATCGATGAAACTTGGCACATAGGTAGATTATGTCCTATCCATAGGATACTTATCCCGGAATTATGTTTCCTTGGGCTATTTCCTCGCAGGCGAAGCCACTGACAGCAGTTAGTATAATTTTGAAATCGTTTATTTATCAGTATATAGAGTTTCTTTCTCGTTTTTCTACACAGAGCTACCCTTTGGAAATTACTATTTCCTTCATCATTTTTTTGACCTTGACAATTCAAAAGTGAAATGGTTTTACGTTGTAAATGCTTTGAGTTTGAGTTAGATTTGTGTATTTTACATAACAAAGTTATCGTTTTATGAAATTAGTTTAGGTTTAGTTCTCTTCTGTAATGAAACTACTAGACTAGACTAACTTAATATTATTTGAAGTTGGAACGCTAAATATAATTTCTCGTAGTTTCAATTATTAGGGCAAAAGGGTGGATAATAGTTAGAAACTGTATGTTATAATAACTTTTGTTTTTAATAAAGCTTCTGTGACTTTGCAATTTTTAAATGTCTTAAAGGAAATTTTTGCTGGTCTAGTGGTCTCATCCTCAGTAGAACTTTTTATCCCATTGCCGGGTTACTATAAGTATTCTCGTTTTTTTCTACTTGTCTGTCTAATTTTGTCCATTTTTGCTGCCGTGTTCAATAATATCGGCCACCCAGTACCCGTACTAAGGGTGAGTTGCACCATTTAACTATAACGATAACCAAACTTTGACCAGCCGTGAAACGGCCGCCTATTGGTCAATTCGACGATTTGACAACTCACCCTAAATAATTAAATTTATCGTGATGATAGTTCTTAGAGAGTTTACAAATCTGAAGATGAGTGCCGCAACCTGTCTCGCCGTGGCGGGCAGAGTTCCGGCGAAATCTCATGGTGAAATGACGATAGTGACTGTCGCAACCTAGAGAACAATTATGGCGGTAAGCCCCTATGAGCGATACCTATGACACCTATCGCTCTGTCCAAGGGTGGGGGTTCACTTAAAAAAATAAACCGTATTAACAGAGTTGCAGATCTAGTGCGCAACTAGCATAAATATGAGCAAAACGAAGGTTATCAGATATATCTCCAAATATTCAAACCATTCTGTTAAATTCGGTAATAAAACGTAGGAGAAAGTTGACTTGAATTTAGCAAAGAACACCAACATACGAAATTACAGCTTAGGTGAGGCCATAACTTGCGGTGATGAGATGTAAGCGCTCACGCAGGGACGCTTGTGTTACTAGCCAAGAGGTGCACAGAGAGCCATGGGACGTTCCACGCTTGGCATAGGTCTAATCGATCGAGACGCAAATATCGACATTCGAAGACGTACCAACAAAACTAACAACAGAACTCTGATAGAGCCAGGCAAAACACGTGGCAAGGCGCAATGATGATAGGTGGAGTAAGGCGGTAACCAACTGGCGTCGAAAGACCGGGAGCAGAAATGTTGGTCATCCGTCAGTGAAATGGGTAAACGACATTGCTGATATCGTGGATAGGGCCTAGATGAGACTGACACAGAAACAGGGATTGGCAGATGTCCTCCTCCTTGCGTCTTATTCCTCAATGCTGAGGGTCGTGACCCCCCTGTTTCATCACTCTATTCCTTATGATATTCCTCCATCTGTTCCTGTCTCTGGTGGTGTGAAGGGCATTGTACATCGTGGAGTCAAGGGCGGTGCGGATCTGGTCGGACCAACGTATTTCCCGTCCACCTCACCGGTCACAATGAGCCTTTCGAGGTTGCCACCGTCTTTCCTTGCAATGTGATCGAAGTATTGCAGAACCTTGCGAAGACACTCGGACGACAGTCGTGAGGAGATTTTGAGTTCTTGCAAAATGGATACGTTGGTCCGTAATGATGTCCAAGGAATACGGAGCATCCTTCTCCAACACCACAGAAGTAAAGTTGGCAGAAGTAAAGAGAGGTAAAGTCGAGGTATAGATGATGATGAATGACGATGACACCATTTTCTGGCACAATTGTTGTGCACTCTATTCTATCAGGTTTGAACTTTCGTAGAAAAATCTTTCTCACGGTTATAATTCTTCACAATATGATTGCGAAGGTTTCAACCTTGAGGCAAGATCGATATAACCATACGGTAACGTGTTACGTGTGGCAGTGTCTGATTAATATGAGTTTAATCGACTATTTTTAACCTATACCTGATAGCTTTGATGGACCACTGTTTACATATAGAGTACCTGCCCATCTCATGCTACTCTCTTACAACCGCTCTTATGTAGTAATTATGACGTCAATACACATCTTTCTCTACATCATTTGGATACAAAGACATTATCTAGATTTATATTGAAATAAAAACTAATTCAGTAAAGTCCTCTAAAATTCTACTTTTTGCACTTCTACGTGATCTTATTATCCCTTCGTAAATAATCTAATATATTTTTTTTTAAAGTTAGACAATGTATTCATAGAAATTTATATATATATTATTCCTTGCATATTAAATTTATTTGTATCGTGTGTTTTTTTTTCCAAAAACAGGCTTAAGGTTTTTTTTTTTAAAAAAACATCATAAATCAGAAACGTTTATTTCAAATAGACTAATTACAGGCACTTTTGAATTGTCAAATGTCGGTCAGTCAAACAAGTGAAGCTAAATTGCACGTTCCAAAGCGTAGATCTCTATGGACGTGATCAACATGCAAGACACTCCATGGCCACTTTTTTAAATCATATTGAATTACATGAATCTTCGTTACATATACGCTTCTCCTATGTGAGCACAATGAAGATAAGTAATAAACATTAAAAAATAATAATAACAAAAATAGAAAATGAATTAAGTCACTGGCACCTAAGAGATGATCAGTCTCAATCGACGGCGCCCGTTCACGAGCATGACGCATGTATTAGCCCCCACTCAGCTCAACCATTTTGAAGGGAGCTGAATGACCCAATAACACGGGCCACCACCAGCGAGACAACTGCCATGCTTGCATATTTTGAAATAGTTAGAGAGTGGATTAGTTATGAATGTGACGGCTTTTACCAAATGCCAAACTAGCGTTTAGGGTTTTTTTGCTTCTATTACAAAAATTGTATTGGACAACAAGCTTTTAAACCATGCTTACGTTGACGACAGACGGATCGGGAAGGGCTCTCTTTAGTAACTAATATAGAACATTTCAAAAGTTAAATTTCGTCTTAGTTCCATTGTTTAGTCAAGATTAGACTTAATTGAGACTAGACAGATTAAGGGTACCGAATGGAAAATCTTTAATTGAAATTGGACCTATAAATAAGAGATAGCTCTCGTTTAGAACATTGAAATTGTCAGCACTTCTGCCTGACTGATTTGATAAAATTTTGTGTGGTAGTTAAAATTGTTACCTACGAAGACTAAGAATAAACTTTACTGTACACCAAGATGACAATAAATTCATAAAAGGAAACGTTGTACCTTTCAGATACTGTCAATTTGAGACACAATAGTAAGTCAATAGAAGCGCAAACGCCGGCCTTCGCTTGGGGTTTAATGAATTAAAAAAATAAGTACAATTGGCTACTTTATCGCACTTGGCGATTTATTCCATGCAACCTGTAATGGCAAGAAATCATAAAAAAATAATTTCAAATAAACTTTTTCCAAACATTTTTGTCGGTCAGTCAAAAAAGTGAAGCTAGGTTGAACGTTCTCAAGCGTCTATCAAGATATCTCAAGAGCTAACTCGCCACTCGTTCGTGCGCTTTCTGTGCTTAATGCTCTAACACCAGAGTGTGACTTGTTTGCTGGGTGCTGGATAGATTCGTGTCGTGAATGTCTGAGGTTTTGTGAGAGGATGGATGAAAAATAAGTTAACGTTGTCTTATTTGGTTTTGTGGAATATTTTATTTTATATTAGTGGTAATGTATATGTTTTCTTCATTTTTTTTACTTCTTATTTTCTTATTTCTGTACAATGTATTAGTTTAGACTATAATGTTGTATAAGTAAATTGTAAATAAATAAATCTTTGGAGATTAACGTGCAAAAAACTCTAGGGCCTCAAGTCTACAATAGTGTCAGAATGGTCTATCATTGATGTCATAATTGTCGATTTTGACAAGTTTGGTAATCCACTAATATAATGGCGTCATTTGCCAATGGTCAACCACTGACATTCTATTGAAAGAAGTGGCATAGAATAGTAATTTCGTACATATTGACAGATGAATATTTGACGTATGCGGTATTCTGCTAAAACTTTGACAGTTTATTTGATCAGTGTTCTACTATTAGAACGTTATTGTGCAGTTATTGATTTTAATATGCTCGATATTATCATTCAACCACAACTCTATTACGATACCATTAACCGATCAATGATCGATCATTATGATTTGGCAGATTACGAACTTTTAGCAAAATGACAATGGGATCGTGTTGGAATGACGAATTTATAAAAATAGTAGACTTGGGCCCCAGTTCGCACTACAAAAATTTGAGCCTGGTTCTTGCTCCACTTGTTCTCGGCTCTTCTAGCGTAGATCCACCGACTAATAGATTAAATAGACTATGACGTTGAAACTTATTTCTTTTGATGCTGATTTCATGACTGACTGGTGACAACAACTGACTACCTCAATTAAGGCGGTATAACAACAATCAATCGGTCGATAAATTGGTGCTTCTTATATAATGGGAACTGTCAATTAATGACAACCGTTCCATTCAATATCTGTTTATCGATTGATGAATGTCACCCTTAACATATACTCGTAGCAAAACATCAGAAAAAACACTTATGTACCATTTAGGATTTAGTTGCATAGAACTATGTTTTATTTTACATCATAACATTTTATATAATACTAGCTGTGCCCGCGACTTCGTTCGTGTGGATATCGGAACTTAACAATGTATTTTTTAGTGCGAAGCGCTGTTGGAGGATACCGATACAAATATAATTTATTTATTCTAGTGCTTCTTTATAACAACATTAGCTGTGGAATCATCTGGAGCGTACACAAAAAGATTATTGGGGTTGTTTACGCGTGAAAGAACTACGTATAGTTGATCATGGGAAAAGCATCTAATACTTAGGTCCACCCCCGCAACGGATGATGTCTGGCCCTGAGCAATATTAATCGTCATGGCATAACAGAGACTGACTGGGAATTACACTCGTATAATATTTGTATTACCATTATGTATGCCCTAAACTTTTTGGAGGGGTTACTACGTACCAGAAGTCCAACGCTGAGTGTGTTGGACTTCTGACAAAATGGATCGACGACCTGGTAAGGGCCGCAGGATTTAAATGGATTGGTTGCTATAGCGACATTCTGGAAAAGTTTATGTCCAACAATGAACGTCTTTTGGCCAAAATTATGTCACGCTCTCGATACATCTATTATCTAATATTTCAAAGTGAATCATTTTTTTTATTTTTTTTTCCTACTAGTTTTACATTCGGTGTCTAATCTTCTTTTTCCAACACTCCTTTAGTAGTTAGGCTAGAAAATTAAAAAAAACTGGAAGAAGGTAACATAAAGTAGGCACGAAACTGACGCATATTTCTATTTTATACCTCAAAAAGAAAAATGGAACCCTTAGGATTATTTTGTTGTCCGTCCATCTCTCTGTCTGTCTAGACCCTTTATCTCAAGAACGCGGAGATATCAAGTTGAAATCAAAGCTTACTCAGGTCTACGGATTCTTGTAGATATAAAAAAATCAAACTTGTAAGTTAACGAGAAAAACAGGTAGATACTTCGGTTTACGTGAAAAAAAACGTACATTTCGACACTTTCGAGGACATCAAAATACTTACTTACTGGTACTGGTACTTCCCGTTGACCCAGAATCCTGAAATTTTTCATAAATCAAGATCTTCTAACACAAGTATTGGAATGAAACTGAAAAATTGTTACATTTGTTGTTAATTTTTATTTTTACAATTGTAAAAAACTTCCGAGACTCCAATTGGGAAATTACATACGAGATAGGTAAGTTTGTGGCCCGAGTCCGACTCGCACTTACCCAGTTTTTATTAATAGAGTGACCCACAATAACGTGACCATTTTGCACAGATAGCCAATTGACAAAATGGCTGACCATTAGTATTGAAGCTAATGGTACAGCACTATTGTGAACAGTAACTCTTTTATAAGGAGAGCAGATGCGCTTTTAGGTTTAAATCAATTTTATTAACGTGATTTTATTAGCTATAAGTGACGTTTTAATACCTGGAAAAAAGTCAGATCACTCTGCGACACTCTCTTTGCGACAGATCTTCTCTAGACCACTTTGAGAGGTTTCTTAACCCCTCTTGAAAAATGCTTAATTGTCGTATGTACACATTGATAAGAAATTTATTTGGCAAAAAAATTTGGTTTGTGTACCTATTTTGTTATTCCTAAATAAACCAGAAAAAGTTTTTTTTAATGTTTTTTTTTTTAATTTTTTTTGGTGTGTTTATATAAAAACGCACAATTACGCAATAATAATATCCCGAGGAGCGTGAGGGGTCAATAAGTCAAAATATATTATAGAAATCATACTCCTCCCATATCTACCCATCGTTTGAGTAACTTTTAAGTGTAAAATACCTAGGATATACTAAAAATCTTTGCAATTACCTAATCGTCATATTACGGTTATACAAATTACACGTAATTGTTAGGTTACCAATAGTTACGGGAAAACGTACTCTTGATTAGATGTGACTAACAGGGCCCCAAACTTTGCCTTAAGTGGTGATTCCGACTGAGTCATTTTACGTTGACCTGGTCACTCATTTTTGTCTCTTATTGGCTGTGCGATTGTGTCACGTAAGTTTGCTGTGATGAAACCAATTTGCTGATGTTTATAGCATATCTGGTAGCTTTTTGGTGTAAGATTAACAACTTGTATTTCATAGCAAACTATTTAATCATCATTATTTCAGCCGATAGACGACCACTATTGGACACAGGCCTCCCCCAAGCGTCGCCACAATTAACGATCCGACACATCCCGCATCCATTAGATTTCCGCAACCTTCACGAGGTCATCGGTCCACCTTATTGGAGGCGTTCCAACGCTGTGTTTTCCGGTACGCGGTCGCCACTCCAGAGCCTTTCGGCCTCAACGGCCATCTGTTCTGCAAGCAATGTGCCCTGCCCATTGTCATTTAAGTTTGGCGATTCTTCATGCTATGTCAGCAACCTTTCTGATTCTATCACGCAAAGAAACTCCGACCATAGCCCTTTCCATTGCTCTTTTAGTACTTTAAGCCTTTTGATGAGGCAAACTACTCGTAGTTCTTAAAAAAAAACAGCCCAACCCAACTCTTTGGGTTTTTTAACCCAAAGATTGACTGGTAGATAATGCATTGTTGCATTAAGTCTGCCTATGTATCATTCATCATCATCAGCCTTCTTAATGTTCCCACTGTTGGAACTCATAGGAGGCTCTCTGGGAGAGGGAATGTAAATATTTTAAGTGGGCAGTGCGGGTTGGTGAATGTCACATGTCTTCGAATTTTTGGTTCTAGGACATGCCGGTTTCCTCGATGTTTTCTTTCACCGTTTTCAGAGCAGTGGTGATGAAATAAACTACACAAAGTAATGCGCCTGGCTGGGTTTGAACTCGCGACCTACAACTCGAAAGTCGGGGGCCGTTACCACTCGGCTACCACTGCTCACTGCTGCTATGTATCACTACTGTACATGAAGTGTAAATAAATAAATAAATACTTACACTAGCCATGCTCTTCCGTATCACCAGCGTTTTTGTTTACTGCTCTGTTCCCATCGCTATGATCGTGATGTTATAATTATAGCCCTCCTTATTTCCTGGCCTTATTTCCTGGTTACTGGATAATGGATTATTCAACACTAAAATATTTCTTTTTTCAATTTGCAGCTAGCAGTTTCTGAGACTGACATATTCAGATAAACTAACTCTTTTTTTTTCCTAGCCATTACTGCCCCACTGCTGGGCAAAGGCCACCCCAAAATCCTTCCAGACATTCTTTTCTCGCGCTGTCTTGAACCAGTTCTCTATGATACGCATCCAGATCACCTCGCCTCCTCTTTCTAGACTCTCGACCTCGATGCGCTTTCCATTTGCAGGAACCCAACAAACTCTTAAGCTTTATTTATTTACTAAGCTATTGCATAGCTTCTATCGCGGGCCTTGAGCGTGGAGACCGAATCCAGAAATTCCGTAACGAAAATAACCTAACACCCCCCACTCATTTGTTTTTGAGCGTGGTGATCGATAAGAAAACAAATGAGTGAACAATAAATCAAAATTCAATTCAATGTGTGAAAGTGTAACTTCAATTAATATCAAAGAAAAAAAAAAACAAAGGAAAAAAAATACTGCATAAATAAAATAAATAAATAATTATAATTGCATAAGTTGATAAAAATGCTATGCAATAGCTTTACCGCGGCAGTCCCTGAGTGCCACATGTCTTTTTTTATTTATTTATGAACACACAAATACTTAAAAGAAAAGAACAAATACAGTTACAAGAGTACCAAGGTGCTGCTTATTTCAACGAAATTTCTTCCAACAGACCTGCGACAGGAGAGTTGAATGAGAAATGTAATCACAGTGTGTATAAGTACGAGCAATTCATAAAAGTTAAAATGGATTGGTTATGATTTGATTGGATGGGTTAGCTTTATGATATTGGTATAATTATATGACGAAAAATGTATCCAGTTTGAAATTAAAAGAAAACGAACGTCATTTCTACTGCCTTTATTTCTGTTAGTACGAGTTTATTGTCATTACAGCGGAAAGACGTTCACTGTTAGACATACGTATCCCCCAAGCGTCACCATAACGACAGGTCCTGTGCATATCGTATTCGCGGCCCACATCAGGTCATCGGTCTAGCTTGTGATAGGCCTGCCCACTGCCACTTAAGTTTGACAATTCTTCCGGCTATGTCAGTAAAATTTGTTCTCCTACGGATAACCTAATTTCTGATGATATCACGCAGGGAAACTCTGAAAGTAAACAGATATTAATTAAATAATATATATGTATGTGTTGCACTTGCCCTTGAACTTGTGCCAGTGGCTAGTGCAATTCGCTGGAGACGCGACGGGAAGCGTTAGATTGGTGCTAGTTGTAAATTCAAAAGGCGAGTGTTCCCAATGTACCTGGTCAGTGGGCGACATAGATTAGATTATTGGTTGCAAAGTGGACAAAACTTTGATATATTATTTGAAAATAACATAACTTTTTTAAAATTATCATTTGAACAAAAGAATACAGGATTATCTAAGTTAAAGAGCAACCAAAAACCACTAAAGTTTATACTTTATTTTTTTTATCTCAATATCAAAACAAAATGAGTTTTTTTTTAGATTCGTACGCTATTGTCGATAACAAATAATAAAAAAAATATAGTTCTTTAAATAAGTAAAAAAATTCTTACATAATACTTAGGTAACATAATTTTATTCTCTCCGAATAAAACTGGTACGAGAACAAAGTTTATATTTGTGAAAGTTTCAAAAAAGTTCAGCAACTTTTTTGATTGCCAAGTTTGCTCTATATCTTTGTGATCAGAATTATATTTGAAAACTGGCTGATCTGGCAAATTTGATACTACCATATAAACTTTTTATCAGAGAAAAAAAAATCGGGGCCTTAGGTTTAATTTTGGAATGTCATTCAAACGTAAACTAAAATTTGTAACTTTAGCGGCGATGGTATTGAAGTGCCCTATTTGAAACTGAGTACACTCACATTACCCTTTAGAGATAACAAACTCACACGTTTTTTACAAACTTTTAAATAAAATATACCTGTCTACAAGTACTTAAATTTCGTGACAAGCTTTTATATAAATTGGGTAACGACGTTATAATAAATAAATAAAATAAAAATAAAAATCGTTTATTATCAGACAAGAGTCCATAGCCAGTAATCTCATATTAAAACAGGACAAAACTAAATGAAATTAAAACAAAAAACAATGAAATCATAAAATAAATCAATTAAAAAATATAAATTAAAATTATATATTATATAATTAAAGTTATAGGTTAAAAGTAAAAGTTTTAAAGGAAATTTTTATTTTATTATTTAGAGCGCATTTAATCAATGCATTAAACCCCAAGCAAACGCTGGCGTTCGTACTGTCATTGTCTATAAATTATGTCTCTAATTGACAGTATTGGACTTGTTTAAAAAAAAAATTGCTGCCAATTTTATTATTATTTTCAGTGTCGCATCTACTACCTTTAATCTTTGCGATGACGTCGACAATGGGTCTCAATTATTGTAGCGCCGCCGCGAATAAGGATATGTCGTCTGCACAGCGGCTGCTTACCATTAACGAACGATTAGGCTCTGGTTAATTGACGTCACTATAACATGGGGAACCCACGTGGAGGCGGTGGTACGTTAAAGGTTTTATTTTATTGATTTAGATAATAGCTTTAGCCGGCAGTTTCACGTTCGTATTTCTAAAAAGACGTAATCGAAATCATGCTCTACCTGTGTCACTTACCATCATTTTTTTATTGTTGTTGCTACAGACTTCATCATCATCATCATTATTTCAGCCAAAATATGCTTATTGTTAGATATAGGCATTATCCAAGGGTCTCCATAACTAACCATTGTCACCAGATCATCAGTTTGCCTTCTGAAAGGCCTTCCTTCTGCGTCTTCCGGTGCATGGTAACCACTTCAAAACTTTTTGTCCTGAAGAAAAGAGACTCAGTGATTAGTAGACTCAGTATCAGTATGAAAAAAATAGACCCCACGTAAAATACCACCTTTTGTACCAATGTTTAAAAGATTACCTCTTTTAAATATTAGTACAAAAGGTGTCTTTGAGCCGTCTCAACGTGACTCTGGTAGAATAGTCGCAACCGACTCAATTGCCATAAAAAAGGTGTCTTATAGAGTGAATATACTCTTAATAAACTAGTGCGCCTCACCATAAACGATTACACCACAGTTTACCATCAGGCAGGATCGCAGTCAAGCACTAGTTTATATCAAAAAATTAAACAAAAAAACATTTAAATATAGGTACACTATCATTACTAAATGAAATAGAATCTTTTGTTCCCGAAATACTTGGTAACTGTGGTAGACGGCACTTGAGCGCAGTGGTGGAAAAGATCTAATTTTTATAATAATTATTTTGTCTTTGTTTGCATCTATGTATAAAGTCAAGAATGTGAGCACTAGTATAGATTTAAAAAATACTCTAAACGAGAACATAGTTTTTTTTTAAGAATTCCCAAAGGCCTGTTTTTGAGTGTGAGAAATGATCAAAAAACTCCTCCAGCTCTGAGTAGAGCGAGAGGAAGTATTAGATTTTTGATGACTAAAGCCCAGCTGTGATTTTGCAGATACCATTGTTGTTCTAGCTCCGAGTCTTTGATGGACACCAAAGTAAAAACAGTATTAAGAATTTCAATAATAACTGTTTATTATCCGTTTCTTTATATTATATACTGGAAGCTGAACTCCTAAGCAAGGCTAAAGAAATACAGTAACTTTGACCAGACGAGGGTTTTCAGTCAAATGGTGACAAAGACTCTGTCCATTAAATATAATATCCCTGCCAGGCATCGACTTCGGTGGGTTCCATTAATTGACAGTGTATTGTCTTCATTCACTACTTATGTAAGTAAATACATACACACTATCACCTCACACGCATCTGACCTAACGAGGAGGACGACCGCATCAGGCAACGGCGCTCTCGCCGCCGCCGGGATTCCGATCCCGATTTCCAGCCACTGTAGGATACCTGTGCGGACCAAGCTCAAGTCGACGACGCGCATTGTTCCCGCGCGCCTCAAGGAATTGTCAGCAACAACAGGGGCCCAGCCAGGTCGAAGCCTATTGGGACCAGGTTCATCTGAAAGGGAACTCGAGCCCCGGTATGAAGGCTTGAAGGAACGGGGTGGGTTTTTTAAAGTCCGTAAGAGTCTGACACTATCTCCCGCTCCGCCCAAGAGTGGGGGTTGTCATTGGATGATTTTACCCGCCAAAAAAAAACATGTATCTGACACACACATCACACACTATTGCCTGTATGCCTCGTAATAGATAGAAAGATATGTGCCTATCAATCTTACCCGATTTTGCCACTTATGATTTAATTAACTAAAATTATAGGGATTGAAACTTTAGCCATCGACTGGGTTCAATTCGAGATTTCGGCTTGCTACTAAGATATACCTTGTAGGAAAACTCAATATCACTTAGTCTAACCAGAGCAGTAAATATAAAATCTTACGCTCAACAGTAGCGCTTTCAATCCCTATATTGATGAAGCAGTCAGACAGTTGCCTTTTGTTGGTTCAATAAGCATAATAAGCCTAAAAACGATCCCAATTCTAGGATTCAGGCCGTAATCCTGTTCGCGAACCTAGTGTTAGTGATTGTATATCACACGTCTTCAAATTTTTGGTTCTAGGACATGCCGGTTTCCTCACGATATTTTCCTTCACCGTTTTGAGAGCAGTGCTGATGAAATAAATTACACAAACTAATGCGCTTGGCTGGGTTTGAACTTGCAATCTACAACTCGTAAGTCGACGACGTTACCACTGGGCCACGACTGCTCTCATTGAATTGTTGGTAGAGTTCAACACAATTCTCAAATGGCATTGTCAATGTAGTAACTCGAATTCCCAGGGGAACTAATAAAACATTGTTTAGGCTAAGTCAAGACCTAGACTGAGATCATAATTTACGGGTACTAAACTAAACTAAATAAACTACTACTAATTAAGCTTAATTATGAAACTAACAAGGAAGCTTAGTTAATAAAAGGTCTAGAAGTAATTACAGCACTATAAGTTGTATAGATAACACAAAATAGATAGGTACAGAAGACAATCTCATGTGCACTTCACTCTTTATACCAACGCTCGGTGGACGCACACTAATGAGCGTTTGAGCCGGAACTGTTCGACGAGAGGTCCGAGGCGCTCCGAGATATCGTGTCCGTGAGCGGTGTCTATGTGTACGTTGTAGTGGTTACGGTGGGAAACTATACGACACAATGTAAATCAAAGATATAACTAGGCTATAGTTTTGGGAAGCTTAAGTGAAAAGACTATGGCCCCTTTCTTATTATTTCGTGCTAGCTTTTGCTCGCAGTTTCGCCCAAGTATATAAAATATATGTCACTCAGGAATAAAACAGCTTTCTATCAGTGAAAAAATTTTAGCAATCGGACCAGTACTTCCAGAGATTTCTTCCTAGAAACAAAAAAAAACGTTAACTTCTTCATAATATTAGTGTAGATGTCACTGTGTGAACCGGCCGGAGGACACGGTGGCGCACACGGTAGAAGCGTGCACCACCTGGGCAGAGCACCGCCGTGTACTTGTGGTAGCGCTTGGCGACAGCGATCTCTCTCGCCGGGCCTTGGTACAGGCCATGGTCCGGAGCGAGGAAGAATGGCAGGTGGTCGCCTCCTTCTGCGAAGCAGTAATGCTAGCAAAGAAGGAGGCCGACTGCATCAGTCAACGGCGCTCACATAGCCCCAGCTGCCGCCAGGATTCGGATCCCTATTTCGGCGACGAAATGCAAGAAGGTGAGTTTTTTAGTCAGTAAGAGTCTGACACTATCTCCCGCTCCGCCCAAGGACGGGGGATGTCATTTAGTTGATTCTTACCTACCAAAAAAAAAAAAACACCGAAGTCCGTCAGTTTAAAATACACGAACATGACAAAACAAGGGTATAGTTTTTTCCAATTAACTAAGGACCTACGGCAAAGAAAATTAGAAAATATTTCTAGGAACGAAAAGCAATTTCATTAAAATCAAAAATTACGAACATCTCTTTTATCACCTAGATTAGATTTTAATTCATTAAACCCCAAGCGAACGCCGGCGTTCGCGCACCTATTGTCTTTCAATTGTGTCTGTAATTATCACAATAGAAAGGAAAGAAAAAGCAGATTTTTTCTAAGTATTGGGTTTTATGAATAATAACTAGCCTCGGCTGCCAGCGGATTTGCCCGCGTAATTATCTGAAGAAACCATACTCCTGGGTTAAAGTGTATCCTATAGATACATTTTTCTAGATACATTTTTTTTTTTTGGTTTACCCGTATATCAAATTTCATCCAAATCAGTTTTTTTTTATGGTGGGAAAATCATCTAATGACAAACCCCCCTCTTGGGCAGAGCGGGAGATAGTGTCAGACTCTTACTGACTAAAAACCCACTCCGTTCCTTCGTGCCTTCATACCGGGGCTCGAGCTACTCTTTTGAAACTAAGCCTGGCCCCACTAGGCTTCGACCCAGCACGGCCCCTTAGTTGCTATCAACTCCTTGAGGCGCGCGGGAACAGTGCACGCCATCGACGACTTGGGCTGGCTCCGGACTGTTACCGGACGGTCGGACAGCGAGCTACCCATTGCTCGACGGAAATCGGGATCAGAATTCCGGCGGCGGCGAGAGCGCCGTTGCCTGATGCGGTCAGCCTCTTAATTTGCTAGCATTACTGCTTCGCAGAAGGAGGCGGGCCTGCAACTGTTCGGACGTCAAGAAGTAACAAACATACACTCATAACCTTATACCTTTATAATATTATATCAACTATCCCAAGGGAATTATCCCAAGATATATTGTACAGTTAAGATAGAAATCTTAACTGTACAATATATCCTTATCACCCTATTAAATAAGGCATAAACTTTCATTATGATACAATTTATAGTAGAAGTCAGATTCTAAGATTTATAGTTGAGTCTGTTAATTTTGCAAATATAAGTTATAGCGAACAAAAACTGACAATGTTAATTAAACACTACTAATTTTTAGGGTTCCATACCTCAAAAGGAAAAAAACGGAACACATAATCACTTTGTGGACCGTCCGTCTGTCGGTCTGTCTGTCTGTATGTCTGTCTGTCAGGACACTTTATCTCGAGAACGCGAGGAGGTATCGAGTTTAAACTCAAATCATATACTCAGGTCTGCGGTCCTGAAGGGACCGCAGACCTGTGAACTGTGAAAAAATCTAACTTCTAAGTTCACGAATAAAAGTGATACGGCCGTTTATGTCGCTGAAAAACGTATACTTTGATACTCTTAAATCGAAATTCATTGGGTATTTCCCGTTGACACAGAATTCTGAAATTTGGTAGAAAGCAAAATTTTATAGCACAGACCTATACCTGTGCTATAAAAAATCTGAAAACAGTTTTGTTGTTACCAAAGTCACAAAAAATAAAAATTACAATTCGGAAAAATTTTCGAGACTATTTGGGAATTGTAGTTTGCACAGAACTCTCAGCGCGCGAGGAAGACTCGCACTTGCCCAGTTTTTACTTTTAGCTACACAAATATGTACCTACCTATAGTAACGGGTAGGGATAGATCGCCATTTTTTTGTACTAATTAACAAATAGAAGAAGAAGAAGAAAACTATTTTATTTGGCATACAAACTCGTAGATACACACAATGTAGTAACAACATGTAGACACTAATAAATTATTGTAATTAAAAAAAAAAGACAACTAGCAATGCGTGTCTCAGGGCGGCGCCAAATAGGTCCAGTTCAGCAATAATTTATATTCTCTTAATCCTAATTGTATCCATAGGATTGGATGACTGCGGTGAACGGCGCCGTCGTCTTCGCAACCTTCACGCCGGATTCCTTCGTGATCCTCTTCAGCTTCTTCTCGTAGGCCATCAGCTTGACAAACTTGACCTTCCTCTTGTTTTCTAGCTTGCAGACGACGTCGCGGTACTTCTAGCCGACTTCGTGGGACAGACGGCCAACGTGACAGTATTTACGGCCAAGTTTCAAGCAGAAGGCGCGGAGCGCAGCAGGCACAACTACGCGACGGCGGTTATCATAAGGTGGAGGGCAGCCGTCGTACGCGCTGAGCCTCTTGAGCGCGCTCTTTCCACGCTCAGTCTTGTGTGGGATCATGCCTCTGACAGTCTTCCACAGGATCTTGGAAGGGGCTCTGAAGTGGAAAGGTCCACGAGCTGGGTTCACATTGCACCTCTTACGACGGAATGACATGAACTTCAACTTGTTTCTGAAGAAGTTACCAGAGATGTTGATCTGCATGGTAGTTGCCAGAAGCTGGTTTAGGGATAGGTCTTAGGGACCCATTTTGACAAATAAATTATTCCGGTTCTGAAATTAAGATAATGTAAAAACGGGACCCTGTTGCTAAGACTCTGCTGTCCGTCTGTCTGTCACCAAGTTGTATCTCATGAACCGTGAAAGCTAGACAATTGAAATTTTCACAGATTACGTATTTCTGTTGTCGCTATAATAACATATACTAAAAACAGAATAAAATAAATATTTAAGTATAATACAACAAACATTTCTTTTTTTGCCGTTTTTTGCTACGGACGATACCGAATGCCGTTTTTTTTTGCTTCGTACGCAAAGTCTGACTCATAATAAGAGAAACTCTTGGTACGTGGACAAGACACCCAGACCCGACACAACTATCTGTAGACCATATAAATATTTTATCCATACTGGAACCGAACCCACGACACGCAGTGCGCAGGCCAATTGTTGAAACACTGCGCCAACCGTACCGTTTACCTCATAAGTAGGTATAATAATAAATTAGTAGCTTATCTCTTCAGGGCCACTTTATATCTCAAGGCCTACCTGCCTTCAGTTAAGGTATTTGCGACCGGAACACATTAGCTTGTTCTCTATACAGGATGGTAGAAAAGCAGATAGTTGAGGGTAAATTTTTTACGATATTTATTTTGAATCTCATTCTTAACTTTGCCGATAAGGGTCACTAAGCTGATGTTTTTTTAGGGTTCCGTAGCCAAATGGCAAAAACGGAACACTTACAGATTCGTCATGTCTGTCTGTCTGTCCGTCCGTATGTCACAACCACTTTTTTCCGAAACTATAAGAGCTATACTGTTGAAACTTAGTAAGTAGATGTATTCTGTGAACTGCATTAAGATTTTCACACAAAAATAGAAAAAAAGCAATAAATTTTGGGGTCCCCAACTTAGAACTGAAACCCAAAAATTTTGTTTTCATCAAACCCATACGTGTGGGGTATGTATGGATAGGTCTTCAAAAAAGATACTGAGGTTTGCAATATCATTTTTTTCTAAATTGAATAGTTCACGAGAGACACTTCCAAAGTGGTAAAATGTGTCCCCTGTAACTTCTAAAATGAGAGAATGATAAAACTAAAAAAAATATATGATATACATTACCATGCAAACTATTAATGAAAATTGGTTGGAACGAGTTCTAGTAAGTAGTTTTTTTTAAAACGTCATAAATCTAAAAAAATACACTATTATTAAAACATCGATCAAAGTTACAACGAACTACAAGAACTTTTATACTATGTTACTTGCTGCTACGGAACCCTCCATGGGCTTGACTCGCACTTGGCCGGTTGAAGGTTTCCGTTTTTTGACATTTGGCTACGGAACCCTAAAAAACTAAGGTTAGCAACTCGCTTCTTCTACCGTAAAAAGTTGATCCAGGTAATTCCAAGTCAATTATTTTATTCATTCTATATTTTGGGGACCTTGATGATCTGGATTGACTTGGCAATCGGCAAGTCGCCTGCACAACTGGTACACATGTTTTACTTTTCTTTAAGTAAAAGTATCTAATTTATAACGATTTTCTAGCGGAAAGGTACCTTTCCACTCGAAAAACCTGGCTAAAATTTTTCTTCGCTCACCACCTCATACATCTTTGGTGGAAAAGAAAACTAGAAATTATTTCCTTTAATCTAACAAGCCTATTTCAAAACACATATTTCTGTTTTCTGCCAGTTCATACCAGTTCTTGGAGTTGAACTACGTTCTTCTAAATTACTTTTTCCCACCCCATATGTTGGCTTGACACACATAAGTCGTTAATAATAGTAGCTAATCTAAAAACGAAGTTTGACTCAATGGGTCAAGTTCGTATTGATTACGTTTACTTTCACGTTATAACCTTAACCTATTTAATTATTTGTTTCTGTTCTATTTTTGTTACTTGTAGGTATTTCCTATTGGGTGACAAAGCTGGACTTTGATGGGAAAACGCTATGAATGTTATCACAGGTCATGTCACGGAAACACGCATAGAAACACAACATAAACTGCTTGCCGGGCCTTGGTAAAGGCCATGTTCCGAAACGAGGAGTGGCAGGCGGTCGCCTTCTTCTGCGAATCAGCAATGCTAGCAAAGGAGGCGGCCGACCGCTTGAGGCAATGACGCTCACGCCCCCGCTGCCACCAGGATTCCAATCCCGATTTCCGGCACAGCAGGCGCGGGCTTGCGGACGGCGAGCAATGGGTAGTTCACTGTTCGACCGTCCGGACTGAGCCTTAGTCATCAACGCCACGTACTGTTCGCGCGCGCCTTGAGGTGTTGTCAGCAACCGTATGGAGCCGGTTCGAAGCCTACTGAGGCCAAAGGTCTGCTTCTGAAGGCTTAGCCCCGGTATAAAAGGCAACGAAGGAACGGAGTGAGTTTTTTAGTCAGAAAAAGTCTGAAACTATCTCTCACTCCGCCCAAAGGGCAGAAGATTTGGGGATGTCATCTGGTTGACTTTTACCCACCAAAAAAAAAAAAAAAAATACACTGTTTCAAAACATGAACATTTAAGAAACCTTTTTCGACGCCACTGTAGGTTACTAACGTATGGTGTTTTTTGCCTAATTTTCACGTAAAATCGCGTCGCAAGGCGTCGCGTGGCGTGGGATCTAATGTAACTCTAAAAGTCCAGTTGCCATATAAAAAACTATCTTCTAAACGCAGCTTCACCCGCGTACATAAAGTATAGTCTTTGTCGCTCAGGAAGAAAGCCGCTTTCTATAGGTGGAATTTTTTTTTGCGTTCCAAGGTTTCGTCATGTAGCTAGCGGGTTGTAATTGAAAAATCCATTATCACAATATTATATACGAGTACAAAGATGTACTCTAAAGTAGATTATATCATGATGGCGAGCGATCATTAAGATAATATAAGATCATTCATTCGCCTTCGATTCGCCGCAGCATTCGAAGGCCTCTCACAAGATGAACCGACGATCTGGTGAGAGTCACGGGAATACCTTGGATGCAAGACGCACAGGATTGGTCGTTGTAGCGACGCTTGGGGGAGGCCTTAGTCCAACAGTGGACGTTTTCGGTTGAAGTGATGATGACGATGAAAGTTGGTTTATTTGTTTTCATTATTCACAGTTTAATACGATGATACCGTAAGTTTTTTACCTCCAAATATATTTCTGGTAAATTAAAAGCCATTCCATTTTAGTGTCCGTGTTTGTACGACAAATACTTACACGAAATAACTCTGCACTAATTAAATAAATGATTCGCTTACTTTTTTCTCTTGAAAAGCTATTTTGTTTTAGAAAATTCTCTCTTTCTACTTCCTCCAGTAGCTTTCGCAATTTCAAGAGAAACAACGAAGTGTATTGAAACAGTATGTTACCTTGTACAGACAAGTAACAGCTGTGCAATACACATTGTGTTTGTCTTCGTTGAAACAATACGCACATTAGCTCCGTAAGAACCGGGTAACAACTCCCGGTTTTCCAGCTCTAAATTTATGTAAGAAACACAATAAAAAAGAAGAAAGGAAAACAATTATTTGTGAAAGACCAAACAACAGTAAAATAAAAAATGTTAAAAAAAGTACGTGTGTGAGGCCAAAAAGGCTCCTATTTCAGCACTGTTGTAATATTTTAGCAGAAAAGTAGAATAATGCAGCACGTATTCTGATAGGGCCTGATGATAGAGCAGTGGTGGCTGAGAGGGTGGGGCCATTAGACTGCTACTTACAAGTTGTAGGTCGCCAATTCAAACCCAGCCAGGCGCATTACTTTGTGTAATTTATGTCAACAACACTGTTCTCAAAACGCTGAAAGAACACCATCTTTAGGAAACCGGCCGGCATGTCCTAGACCCAAAAATCGAAGACATTTGACATTCACCAACTCGCACTGAGCCCGCGTGGTGGATTACGGCCCATTCCCTCTTTTAGAAAAGAGGTCTGAGTCCCTGCAGGGAACTATTTTGCTGGTGATGCCACAAACACTGAACGGTATCACGGAACACAGAAACAAAGATCTACTAGAGGTCCACGGTAGCATGAATTTACGTATGTAAAACATTAAACTGTTTGCGTTTCTTTTGAGAATTAGCCCACACATTTTTTCCCAGAACCAACTGTAAAGGTTCCCAGAAAAGCGCTTTAACGAGTTTCAGTGAACTGAAATGAAAGAGCATTTCTACCACGAAATGTATCTGAAAAGTAAACAGGAGCAAAATATTTCCAGTACATATGTCAGCCATTTTTAACTTTGGGATACAAACTTATGCCTTCCAATTGCAGTATTTTTGAGGACGACAAATAAAAAAAGGAAAGTTTAAAGACTAGTAACATTCAGTGTTACTAGTCTTTAAACTTTACTTTTTTAACCTATATTTATTTATAACTAGCTGCTGTCAGCGGGTTCGCCTGCATGATAAACGACAAATTATCAAAGGAGGAAATACTCGTGGGTTAAAAAGTATCATAGGTGTCATTCTAGAATATGGTTTACAATTTTATTGAAATCCGTTAAACCATTTAACCGTGAAGAAATATAAAACATAAATACATACTAAACAAACTTTTATCTCCGTAATGTGATAAAAAAGTAATAGATGCTACCATTACAGAAAATATGCGAAGAAGTTCTGAAGAATCTGTAGAAGTTTTTAGTTGTGCGCGCATTATGTCGAATGTACGATATAGATAACTTTTATGCGAGTAATATTGCTCAGGGCCAGACATCATCCGTTGCGGGGGTGGACCCAAGTATTAGATGCTTTTCCCATGGTCAACTATACGTACCTAGTTCTTTCACGCGTAAACAACCCCAATAATCTTTTTGTGTACGCTCCAGATGGTTCCACAGCTAATGTGTGCGCTTCGCACTAAAACATACATTGTTAAGTTCCGACATCCACGCGAATGAAGTTGCGAGCACAACTAGTATAATATAAAATTGTGTGTAACTTGATAAATTACTTAGGCTCTGTTTCATAACAATCGGCTGACTGTTCGGCGGTACGAAGTTTGCTCAGTCAGCTAGTAACTAATTACTATTTCAATGTTGTGTAAGAAGCCAGTAAACTGACACTAAATTGAAACTTAGGCGTTAAAGGTAAAATCCTTTCACACCTAACTTCACACAGACCAAATACACACCTCGGTACTCCCATCTATACCGAACACTTCTAAGAACTACACGAGTCCCTCAGCAAACAGAGTTGTATAACGTGCCTGGAGAAGGAATGTGCTCTTTATTTGATGAGGGCTTAGTTCTAAAACAGGGATGGCAGTCGATGGTGATTTTCATTAAAAATAAAAAATAAACTTACCAAGAATCAAGGTTTTTTTTTTTGGCGGGTAAAAATCGTCCTAATTACATCCCCCGTCCTTGGGCAGAGCGGGAGATAGTGTCAGACTCTTACTGACTAAAAAACCCACCCCGTTTCTTCTTGCCTTTCATACCGGGGCCAAGCTTCCCTTTCGGAGCTAACCCTAGCCCCAGTAGGCTTTGACCCAGCTGGGCCCCTGCTGTTGCTGACAACTCCTTGAGGCGCACAGGAATAGTCTGTGCGCACCGTCGACGACTTGGGCTCGGTCCGGACAGTTACCGGACGGTCGGACAGCGAACGCTCGACGTCCGCAAGCCCTCCAAGGATCAAGGTTACGTTGCATGAATCTGGAAGGTACCATTTTCTGCGTTATTGGGACACAAATATTAGGGGTTTGTTATGGGCATACTCGATCTTTACGCATCTAAACTTAATTTTACAACTTAACTATAATTGAAAGTCTTCCGGTACGTGGTTGCCACTCCAAAACCTTTCGACTTATATGCTCGGCCCAGTCGGTAACCTTGGTTTTCCTGCGGATATCTTCTTTCTTCATTCGGTCATGTAAGCAAACTCCTAGCATAACCCTTTTCATTGCCCTTTGGGTGACTTTAAGCCTTCTGATGAGGCTTACTGTGGACGACCAAGTTTCAGAGTCATATGTCATCACTGGCAACACGCAAATGCCTTGTGTGTGTGTGACTTTTGTCGTGACACATAGTAGTATGTTAAACAAGATACCGTGAAATTTCCCGAACGCTGCCTAGCCGAGTCAACAAATCTATACCTATTCATAATCAACAGGCGACAAGCTTCTGCTCCGTGCGTTCAATGTACAGCATTAACGTTCCTGTAATGTTCCTACTGCCAGTACTTAAGCCTCTTCTCTAGGAGAAGGAATAGGCTGTGATCAATTACGCGAGCTGGCCCAGTGCGGATTGGTAGATGTCACATGTCATCGAAGTTATGGTTCTAAGACATGCCGTTTCCTCACAATGTTTTCGTTCATCGTTTTGAGAGTAGTGGTTATAAAATACATTACACTAAGCAATGGCTGGGTTTAAACCCGCGACGTACAATTTGTAAGTAAGTAAGGGCAGAGGTCACCACAGCTCTTTGATGTGGTTGTCCCTAATAGTAATTAGCACCCGAACGTCTCTGTTGGGTATTTTTGATATATGTTTTTTTAATTAATTAATTTACCTATTTTAATTAATTGCAACGGTTAAACAAATACAGTAAATGAATAAAAAAAAGTAAACTTATAAACAACACGTATGTGAGGTAATTTAGTGTAGCCAAAGTGTGAGGTATAGGAGAATGAGCACGGGCAACAGTGCGACACTGAGACACAGCTAACATTCTGAGCTTTTTACCGCTGTAGTAATTGTCCGAGACAAAGAAACGTGCCAGCACTGTTGACGCGCCTGTCTTGCTTACTTACTTAGCACAGTAAGCAAGTCAGGCGCGTCAACAGTGCCACGGAGTGCCTTGCAGGCTATGATGAGCTGATCTCGCGCGGAGTTATATCCGAGACAACTCAAAATATTTTTTTTCGGATAGAGTAGGTAATAAATAGTATAGGAACCTAAGAAACGCTTTTTGCAATTTTTCTAGTAAAGCGGCGTAAGAATTTTGGTGCGGATTCCACACGCAAGAGATGGATTCTACTTTACTGTGGACGAACGTTTTGAATAAAAACTTAATTGCGTGTGCGGTTTTTCAAATAGAATGTAATAGAATGTACAGAAAGACAGACGCGAAAAGTGACTTTGTTTTATAGGTACTGTGTAGAGAAAACACATTTTAAACATTATATAAATCTTTTTGACGTATTATAATGAATGAAAGAGAAAATACAAAACTTGACATAATTGTCAAATCTATGAATCCTTTTTTACATTAAATTATATGAACCCAACCTAGAAATCGAATCTAGGAAACGAAACTCAGCAGAAAAGAGTGCTGCCACTAAAGGGTCTTCTATGGCCGGTGCATGACTTCTATACCTGTTTTACAAAGTAAGTAATTTAAAAATTGTAAACCAGGTTCCACTCTCTACTGTGATCTCTATTATTCAATAGTTTGCTGGAAAAAAAAATCTACTACTATGCTAGAAAAGTTCTGTGTTAAAGGAGATGTCCATTTTTCTGTTATTACAATTTACAAGAATTCGGTGAATCAAACATAGTCGGCCCATTGTTTGGACTTAGGCCTCCTCTCTGGAGAGGGAATGGGCCGTAATCCACTACGTGGACCCAGTATGGGCTGGTGGATGTCACATGTCTTCGAGTTTTTGGTCCATAGACATGCCGGTTTCCACACGATGTTTTCCTTCACCATTTTGAGAGAGCAATGGTGATGAAATAAATTACACAAAGTAATGCGCTTGGTGGGGTTTGAACCCGCGACCGACAACTCGTAAGTCGGGACCGTTACCACTCGGCCACCACTACTCTCACTACTTATTTAGGTGGATGAGCTTTCTTTTAGTGTTTCGTCACGAATCTGTGATAACTAAAAAACTTACCTTTTTTTTATTTCTATGCATTTTAGGAGTAGTATCTAGCTTTTTGATCTGCCGTAAGTTTGCCATCCCTGATTAAATTGGAGCAGTTCAATGTGGAAGGTAGCAAACAAACTAGAGCTCACTTCTTGTGGTTTGAGAAGTAACTGCTATAAATTAATGAAAACGCGGTAATTATTTGGCTTCAGTTTTCCTTTATTTTCAAAAGGAAATACTGATTGTGTGAAGTACTGAATTGAAAAAAGTAACTTTATACTATGCATTTAAAAGGATAGCATTAACCTTATGCAGGATTATTTGTAAAACAGTAACAACCAACATATTTCAACTCTGTATTTTGTTATAACTACCTACTTACCTACATCTGTATAACGCGCCGCTAGCGCACTAAGACCCTAGCGCCGCCCGATCCCCGCTTCCCTCCGCTATTGTACTATCGCTTGTTTTTTGGCGTCGTAATATTTAGAACGTTCAATTTAAATATTTTTATTTTTGTATGATAATCTGAAGAACTGCAATGTGATACATTTTTAAAAGTCATAGAACAAAAGTGAATGTTAATGATGTTAATAACATAGTCCTGAGAGGTTGCCAGTTTTTTTTAAATATAACACTATAGTGTTCCCAATGCTATTTACTGAGTTCGCTTGGGTGGGTATAACCGAGCTCAGTGGGGGTTGATGGATGTCACACGTGTCTTTAAATGTTTGGTTCTTGGACACGCCAATTTTCACACGATATTTTTATTCACCATTTTAAGAACACTACTGATGAAATAAATTTGTCGATTTGTCGATCAGGTGAGATGGTGGATCAAACGCAAGCCTATCAATAATAAAAAATGCACAAAGTAAATGCCTGGATTTGGAACCGCGACGTAGGATTTGTAAGTTGAGGTCATTCACTGGTATGGACCAGTGAATGACCTCAACTTACAAATCCTAACTGACCCACTGCTTTTAATGCATCCAAAACAATAGGTTAAATTAAAGTATTTTAAGTTTTTTTTTAGAATATATTTAACTAGCTTATGTCATTCAGGAATATAGCCGCTTTCTATCGGTGAAAAACATTTAGCTATCGGGCCATTACTTTCAGAGATTACCATCCCAAACAAGAAAAAAACAAAGAAACAAACAAAATTAAGTTAGAATGATAGTCCCTCATTATTATTGCATGTCGAGGAGCAAACTAGGTATACTATCATTTTTAAGACACCCAAGGGAAGAGAAAATAATCAAAATAACTTATTTCACAAAATTCTAATGAGCTAGAACAACTTGTACTATAAACAAAATTTATGTAAAATAATTAGTTTTCGTTATTATAATATACATATGTACATAAAAAACTTAAATACTAAATAAACTATTTATACTAAAACCTAACTATGTACATAAATATAATACAAAATGACAAAGTACGCTCAGGCGTCAAAGTACTCCTCCACATCGCTGTCATCCGGAAATGTGCCCAGAAGACTGGCAGCATTGCCACGTTGAATGGCAATGCTAATTCTTTGGGCGAAGAACGAGCCAGCCCTCTGGTCACGTGAAGTGTCGATCAGTCGGCGTGAAATTTCCTTGAAAAGGAGACGCGCACTCGGACCCCACGAACCAAGTGTTTCGACCCCAAACGGCTCAAAACTGTAATTACCAGTAAGGTTACAGTACTTGCGCCGTTTAAGGGTCTCAGCAGCAGCAGCGGCAGCGCCAGCACAGCCTGCCGTACTTGGAATATGGGATGGCGCAAGGGTGTCGACACAGGTTGCGTCCCACACCAGAGGCCTACCCACCTTCCACGGTACCAACGTCATACCATCTGGTCTCTTCCCATCGTCACGTACCAAACCATTTGGTTCTTTTTGTTTGGCTCGACGAATAATGTCGTTGATGCTAGCGTGTCGTGGTATGCGGCCTGCGCTCCTGCAACAGGACAAGCCATGGTGTCCGAGGCTGTCGACACCTTCACCACAGTGGCACCGATGTGGAGCAACACAAGGTGCGCCTAAGCGTAGACAGGTAGCTAGCCGAAACGAGGCGTCATCCATCATAGTGCCTATGGTGGATGACGGGAGTGCCTGAAGCCATAAGCCCGACTCCCATTCCCCCACAGCCAGCAGACGCGCACGCTCAGCAGTACTTGACGACGTATTTAATAGGTTATTCCGTACAATACTGCAGAGCGGCACATCCCACCGTCTCTGTGAGGACAGGTTGTCGGGCAAATCCGTGTTGGGACAAGCCATTTTCCAAGCGTTCAACGCATCGGACAAGCACGGTACCTCAACATCAACCAGTGAGGAAGATAAAATATTCCTGGTTAATGTTTCAGTACTGTGCACCGAGGAGAGGAAAGCTGGTAAACTTATACTAGAAATTTTGCGGACGCCGAGGCCACCTAGCCGGATGGGAAGCGTGGCTTGCTGCCATGCTCGGTCGTCCAAGGCCACATTTAGAATTGAAGATAATGTGTTCCTAATAATTTGATCGACTTTTTCTAAAAGTTGTGGGTGCTTCCAAAGATGGGAAGCGCGAAGGCTATACGTAAATTTAGGCCCAAAACAGCAGTATCGAATGAGTGTGAATGCCGAATGCATGTTAATTTTGAAAAGTCTTTCCGAGACGTCATTAAAATTTTGTATCTTTTGTTCAATGAAAGTTGGAAAAGATTCATCGAAAATTGGGGAGCCCAGGAGGTGAAGAGAATTTCTATCGGTGATTTGTAAATTGGGTGCTATTGAGTTAAATTTTGCTAAAGTCGTCTGTCTGTCAGTCGTTTGGGGGAGGTAAATTTCACATTTTGAAAGGTTTAATTGTAATCCAATAGAAGAAAATTTATTTTTCAAAAAAGTTAAATCTTTTAAGACCGTGTCTACATCACCTCCCAGGGTTCCGTCATCCAAATACCAGATATTAAATTTAGAATTTAGCTGCCGAATGATAGGATTTATTGCCAAACTGAAAATGACTGGCCCAAGAGGGTCACCCTGTTGACAGCCGACGGCTGATTCCAAAAGGTTTTCTTTGTACAGTAATTTGGAGGGGTGTCTATAGCATTGATAAAGGAAACTGTAAATTTTGGGTATTTCTTTTTGAGCTTCTGTCAACAAGGTATCCCTGTTCACGGAATTAAAGGCATTCTTAATGTCAACCTTAAGAATGACTTCACCTTCGTTGCTGTTGAGGTAAGTGGAAAGGGCATGCACCGCAGCCTCACAGCCCCCTTTGGATCCGAAACCAAGCTGCAGGGGCTGGAATTTGCTGGCAAGTTCTTCATTATAGAATGCGCAGCAAATTTTGGCTGCGATGCGTCGGAAAGTAGACCCGACGGCAATGGGACGAATGCCGCCATCCTTTTTGCGCAAAGCACAAAGGTTTGCTCCGTACAGGACATCAATGACGGCTTCGTTCACATTGCCGCAGAGCATGAGATTGATGAGGGCCGTCAACTCCTTCAGGAGGGACTCACCAGCTTCCCCGGCGCCTGCGCTCATCAGGTCTTTAAGATGCTGCGGTGTCAGGCCGTCGAGACCGCCGGCGGATCCACTCCGGAAGGAGCACACGGCCGCACATACTTGTTGAGCTGTAATTTGAAGGGAATTGGTTTCTGAATTGGGAGGATCGGGGAAGGTGAGGTCATCTGCCGGGGCGGGGTGTTTACTCTCCAGAGCCATAAGTGTCTCTGGACAGTACGGCGCAACCACATCGCTGCTAAAGATAATCCTAGAAGCGCCTCGGATATCACCGTCGCCTAGTTTGGACTCCACATGATGCAATAAACCTCTTTGAGGGAGGTGTGATGTTAATTTTGGTTCGAAACTTTGGGCCGAAATATCACAGTTGTCTTTGATTTGAGCTGTTAAAGTTTTTTTTGTTGCCAAATTTTTTTGCACATGTAGAATCCTAAACGGGAAGGTGAGCAGTTGTTCCCAAGCACTCAGCGAGTTCTCTCGGACGGCGAGGCGGACACATCGTGCTAAGTTAGAAGCAACAGATGGTCTCGCACCCCAAGGAACTCGTTTTAAAACAGGAGTAGTATTTTTAAATTTTGAAAGCGTCTTCCACATAGGTTGAGGAGAAGGATCAGGTGCTAAAGGAGTGTTTATTATTGGGCATGTTGAAGGTACATTGTGGGGTTTATGCTTCTTGCCCAAATGTACCTTCAAGCCTCGCTCACCCTTGAAGAAGCGTGCTTGGGGACAATGAGGACATCTTACTAAGACATCCAGCGATGTGGCAGGTTGACTGGCTCCTCGTACGGCATCACTACTATCGTCACAGTTATATAGCATTAAAATATTAAAATGCAGTACTTACAAATCATTGTAAAACTTGATTTTTTTTTCTAAACCTATATAAAATGCACTTAAAACTATATGTACACTGCACGGACTAGATGACTATACAATGGAAAACTGTTAGAAAATACCTAAATTAAAAACACAAAAAAATATCACCGAAAAAATAGTGTCACTGTCACAAAGTCACAGTAATGTCAGCTGTGGCGCAGTCACCCTGGGTACTGGCGGCTCCCCGCGCATACAAGACAACCTTTTTTTTTAAACGTAGGGCTGCTTAGACTTTTTTTCTCTTGTTTTTTGGGTCGTCATCATCATCATCTTCATCATTTTAGCCGACTGGTCCTGTACATCTCGCATCCACCGGATCATCAACGACCTGGACGGGAGCTTTTCAACGCTGCGGATAGCAGATACGTGGTCGCTACATCAGAACCTTTCAGCCCCGTCGACCGTCTATTCTGCGAGCAGTGTCCCTACCAATTGCTATTTAAGTTTGGCGATTTTTCGACCTATATCGGTAAACTTGATTATCCTGCGGATATTCACTTCTTTCCACTTCATATTGTGATGTAAAATTGCTGAAGTTTTTGCATCTCTTATGCAAATAAAAAATATTTTTTATTCCCCAAGTCGTTTGACGTGTCGATCAGATCCATTCTTTTGAAAAAGAAACGCTGTTATATCTACCTAATTTTCCGTGAGTAGCTTCATTTTGATGAGACGCCCAACTATTTCTTATAATTATACAACTCTCAATTGTGGTAGCTAACAGAGATACCAACGATAAAATATGTATTGTTGACTCTTAAAAATTGAGTACTAACAGGCTAAAAATAACCTAATGTCCTTGGTTACCAAATTACAGAATTAGTTTTCAGTTTGTTAGATTGCATCATTTAACTCGGTTTCAGCAACAACATTTTATTTTCATTGAAAACGTTAGATTAGTTTTGCTGAATTGCATTTATAAACTATTCATAGAATAACTCTATTTTGGAGTAACTATGTTACAGGTTAAATAAACCACCAAGAGGTGCCAAAGGGGCCCAAAAGTTGGCTATGTATTTAATGGGAGTTTTTATTATGAGTTTTAGAGTTTTTGTTTAAAATATATAAAGTTTTTGTTGCCATCTATATTGGGCTGACATTATTCTCTCTCCTAGAGTGAATGCTTGATTACCAGCTGTGAGAACATTAAAAGGCGTATACAAGTGAATGGTTAAGTTTTTATATAATGTTTATTCGTGTAGTAGGTGTCGTCGAAGGAGATCGCCCTTTTCATCTTCAAAGCCTTTTCAAACTAGTATTTTTTTTTTAAATATGTAATGTACATAATATTGCTCTGCTTAGCTTGGGACAAAGCCGTCTAGTCCCAAGCTAAGCAGAGCTTGTGTTATGGGTGCTAGACAACTGATATACATACTTAAATATTTCTAAATACATACATATTATAGATAAATTATACCAAGACACAGAACAAATGATCATGCTCATCACATTAACATTTTTGTCCTGGGTGCGAATCGAACCCACGACCTCCGGCATAGCAGTCAGGACCACTAACCAGAACCAGACCAACAGGCCAGTCAAGTCAAGCCAGTATTTGGGTCGGCTTCCAGTCTAACCGGATGCGGCTGAATACCCGTGGTCCTTCATACCTACCAGACCTTCATAATAAAATAAAAAAGCATTTATTTCAGGCAACCATTAACACCCATACAGCAACCCCAAAATAGGACACACACACACATTAAGAAATATGACACTATTGAACATAGCCAGTTACATGTCTGCTACAGCAATTTCTTATATAAAGGCAATCAAATCTACCGGCAATCATCGCCAGAACTTTATCGGAGCTGCCCCTGCGCATCAAGGACACGCACCGCTTGCATGTGCATCCTTCTCTTTTTACCTCTAACAGCATATCTAAACCTACTCATAGCATAGCATAGTCGGCTTTATAATGTTCCCACTGCTGGGACTCAGGCCTCCTCTCTAGGAGAGGGAATGGGCTGTAATCGACCACGCGGGCACAGTTAGTGGATGTCACATGTCTTTGAATTTTTTGGTTCTAGGACCAAAAAACGGATGAACGGATGTTTTCCTTCACCGTTTTGAGAGCAGTGGTGATAGTACAGGATACGGTTAAGAACGACCTTCACCGGTTTGTTTAATGGATGAAACCTAGGCTATTATAAGATAAATTTAGGCCAGGAATTTCTTAGGCAACCCACCCGCGTTATATTATTTAATACACTAAATTTATAATAAAATACGTTTCATCCATTAAACAGACCGGTGAAGGTCGTTCTTAATCGGATCTTAGACTATGACGAAATAAATTACACAAAGTAATGCGCCTGGCTGGGTTTGAACCAGCGACCTACAACATGTAAGCCGGAGCCGTTACCACTCGGCCACCACTGCTAATTTTCTGTTCATTTTTAATCCCAGTCTGTTTGAAAAAAAAAAATAGTTGATTCAAAATCACAAATCTCCCAACTAAGCTCAAACTCTGTTTACGAAAAGGTTAACAAAAAACGTAGGTTAAAATTGAGTGAAAAAATCAACTCTTCGCCAACACGCTGTTATCTTGCCGATTTATTTTTATCACGGTTAAGTGAAAATTGCTACGAAAATGTTATGTTATGATTATGACTGGTTCGATGGTTTAGTCCATGAGCGACGTTTTTCAACGTTTGAGTTCCATCGGTCACAATAATAATAGTTTAGTTTCGGCTCAGTTCGGTTAATTCAAATTAAATTCGATAACAATTAAATTAAATATTGGTCAACTGTGCAACTTGTCCGTAAGTTACGAGTATCTTTACGAACACAATCTTTTAACGTATAGGATTTAAGATAGTGTTACATAATTTATAACTTCAACATTTTAACATAATTCAGTAGGTTCTTATAATTTACCAGTAGCAACATATTAATTTTCCACTGTGGTGACACTGTTGCTTAAAAAATATGTCGTTTCGAAGTCAAATGGTGAAAATATGAATGTCGTTTTTGGCCATATTTTACGTAAAATATCAATGAAAACTGAGGCCAGGTTAAGATGCCAAATAGGTATCAATTTGGTATCCGTTATATTTCTTTGTCTAGAATGCCAATTTCAAGGTAAAACACTAACAAAAGGATTCCTTTCGTGCCTAAATTCAATACTAACTCTATTGCCTACCTGAATTCAGCTTTATATTGGACTACTAATGAAATATGGAAGTTCAACATCAAAAATCAATTTTAAAACAGTTGTTCGACTTAACTTGTTAGTTTCAAAAGCTGAACATTTTGATTGCTTTTAACGGTAATTGAGGCTAAACTGGTGTCTGTGTTTTGTGTTTTTGTGAAAAACATTGATTGCCTTCATTATTATTTAGTCCAGTATTTTTTTGGACGAATAAATAGAACGGATTTAATACGAAGACTGATGAAGAAGGATGCCTATTTGTTCCAGTTTGAGCTGACTTGTTTTTATTTATTACTAGCTGCTGCCCGCGACGTCGTCTGCGTGAAGGTAGAGCCTTCAGTACTAAAAATACCTAAGATGTCAGTGTCGCTATAGTATTATAAGTAAACAACTTTTAAAATAGCATTAAAATATAAGTTTTTTTTGCAAGCGAAGCAAGTGAAGAGAGTTATATGGGAATCTTGCTGAGTTCAGTCATAAGATGCGACTGAAGGAAATAGAGAAAATAATGCAGGAATACATTCCAGGACACAAAAAAATAAAAATACGTACAAAGGTATCATACCTTACAACACTTCCCTATAAACTACGTTGGTAGTTATGCTGCCAGGAGCCAAAATGTAAAGTGAGTCAGGACTGGTGACGTGGGTGCAAGCGACGTACAGTTGCCCGTGTGAGAAGCAACTCGTCCTGAGATCGACACTCACTGCCCTCAGTGTCTGCCCTTGCAACTTATTGATGGTCATCGCGAAGCAAACACTCACGGGGAACTGTACGCGCTTGGACTGGAACGGGAAGTTGTGAGGTATGAAGGGAATGCGTGGTATAAATACTGTTTCGCCTACGCCACAACCCGTAACAATTTCCGCCTCAATGGTGTGTCTGTGGAGAGAGATGACTTTAAGGCGGGTCCCGTTACATAATTTCGGAGGACAAAGGTTCCGAAGAAGCATAATCGGGACACGGACCTTCAACATGATGGTATGCACTGGAAGTCCACTTGCTGACAGGGAGTTCAGAATTCCACGGGATAATGTGTGGCGTCATCTTGCTCGACAACAGTGTTTATCGAGTTGTAGACCACTTCATTCCCCTCAATTTCCTAGAGAATTCATTCATCATTTTTGGGCGTCGGCGATGTCCCTCACACACCCAAGAAGCTGGTGCGGTATACGACTGATGTCCCAGTTCACACAGCGAATGAGTTCTCCTAAGCTGGATACCACTCTACCGAGATACTCTGGAAGCACCACCTGTCAGAGTGCCTTTGCCAAGACTTAGAAGGACATCGGAGAACTCTTGCAATGCACGTGCATTGCCGCCGAGCCGAGCTCTCATATTAATGGTCAAGCGCAGCTAACATACTTGTGACCACAACGAAGATCGTTTCAACGAAGCATTCACCTCGTCAGCCCTCGATACCCGCGTCATCACGGGAAGTGTTTGCCGGGAATTGCCACTGAACAGAACTGTGATACCACCCATCAAATGTTGGTTTTGCGGATGTCCTGCAGGATTCTGTCCACGGCCTCAACTGCCTTCCTATTGGCCATCGTACACTCATCCCATACGATTAGAGAGCAATCCTTGAGCACGTGTCCCTTATCGCTGTTACATGACACACCACAAACAGGCGTTTCGGCGCTCTCTAAATCGATGGGAATTTTAAACATGGCATGTGCTGTCTTGCCACCCGGAAGCATTCACACATATGCCAGCGATTCTCGACGACTCTACAGCAATACCAATTTTGCCTTGCCTCCTGAACTCTGCAAATATGTCAGTGGTATAGCATCCAAGAAAAACATGTTACCCTGGTTTTACGCAACGCTTTCAAGGACGGTGTCATAAATTTGTTTTTGCTCTGAAGAGAACAAAGTGACATGGTCATTTCGTATGGTGGTCATTTCGCCCGGATCGTAATTTATCCCAGCTTTATACTCCCGTTTTCCACGGCCTTGATGCGGTGATGATTGTGGAGCTGGTAACCCATATTCGATCAGCGGTTTGCCGCCGATAGAAATGACCACATCTTGAAGTGAACTGAGACAGGTGTTCAGCACGCGTTTATCAGTTACTTCGTCTTCGTCTCCAGTAGCACGCCTCAAAGCTCGTAGAAAATCTTCAGACAGATGATGGCAATACATCTCCCACAAAGCTACCGGGTTCGCGACTCCACAAAACACCAACCGATCCTAATTTTTGTCATCGTCGAGAAGGTGACGTGCTACGCAGGCTGAGCGGTAAGTGGGATACTCCACGGCATCAAATGTCCTCTGGAAGGCGAAAGACATCGGGCCTCGGACAGTGGGAAGTAACAACCGCAGAAAATAGCATTCGCCATTATTCGGATGCTCGGTAGGTATCCAATGCGGTGTCCTTGAAAGTTCCCGGAAAACCTTCCACAGCACCTCTTCGTCGACGTCAGTTAAATACACCCCTTTGCTTGTCATACGTGTAAAATGAAGGCACCTCGTCATACGTAAGGGATCTCGCAAACTGGTCGACTTCACAGAGCTGGAAAAATGTTACCATGTTAACACCGCATTTTTTTTAAATCGTCTTCCTCAACTCTACTCAAAATTTTGAGGGTTTTGATGGAACTTGATTTTATCAAAACGAACTATACGATTCAACTTTTATGAAGAAAATGCACAGCACATCACATCACCATCTATGAATTTGAAGAATAACTAACTACTAACCTCGCAAACATGATCAAATTTAAATTATTAATTTCCAAAAAGTGTTAACATGCAACTTGATTTGATTTTTATGAAATCTCATAGATGGCGCTGCTTCAAAATTGTCTTTATACTACTAAAATTCATTAAACCATGTTTCTCTGCCCAAGTTACTGAAATGGCGTAGTTTTATAGTGGCGTACAGTGTAAAGCTAGATAATAACATGGCTTACTCAAAAACAACATTTAAATATGCATCGTTAGATTGCACGCTGTCACAGAATGCGTGAGAAAAATAAAGATTCACAGCTCCTCCTCCATAGGTGATAGCGTGATAATATGTAGCCTATATGTTGACCCAACCTCTTAGTAATATTCATGTAAAATTTGAAGTAAATCCATGCAGTACTTTTTGAGTTTAGCCCGAACATATATACAGACAAACAGACAAAAATTCTAAAAACTATATTTTTGGCTTCGCTATCAATTGTAGATCACGCCCCAAGTATTCTTTAAAAAAAATATTCAATGTACAGAATTGACTTCTCTACAGTTTTATTATAAGTATAGAAGATAAATACACTTTGAAGAAATGCCTAACGATTAAACACGTTATTGTGGCTAATTTATAAAAGATAGAAATATACTATTCAGGACTTTTTTGTAGATCTATTGGAGACCATCATCTTTGTAATACATACTTTTGGTGTATGATCAACGTATGCGAAGATAGGAGCTCGAAAGCGCATTTTCATCCGACTTGCTTCAAATTTATCGTCATTTCTCAGTTCCTATGTATCTTATCGTTATGTTATATAGTCTATAACCTGCCCAGGAGTATGGACCACAATCGTACCAAGTTTGGTTAAAATCCCTTCTGTAGTTTTTGACCCATGCGTGCACATACAGACAGACAGACAGACAGACAAAAAATTTACTGATTGCATTTTTGGCATCAGTATCGATCACCAGTCATCCTCTAATATTAATTTTGAATATATATTCAATGTACAGAATTGACCTCTCTACAGTTTTATTATAAGTATAGATTAGCTTTTGCTCGCGGCTTTACCCGCAGTACATAGTCCATGTCACTCAAGAATAAAGCAGCTTTCTATCGGTGAAAAAATTTTAGTAATCGGACCAGTACTTCCAAAGATTACTTTCTAAAAACAAAAAAAAGAAAACTAAAAAACAAACTTTACCACTTTATATTATTAGTGTAAAAAACTTGCAACACAAAGGTGCAAAGGCGGTCTTAATGCCTTAGGCGTTCTCAACCAGTCAACCAAGGGTTGTGAAGAGAAAACATGGCAGGTGCATAGAAAAAAAAATGAAATAAAAGTACAGAAGATATAATATATGAAATAGACAAATATATTTGATATAATATCAACTAAAAAAATCTATAAAAATGTATATGTTTTATATAATGTAAATGAAAGGATTTTTGAGACTACTACCGAGTGGTGGATTACGGCCAATTCCCTCTCCTAGAGAGGAGGCATGAATCCAGGTAGTGGGAATTTGGTTATACTGGTTTCGTTCAAAACTAAACTTTATTAATTTATTTTATCCAGAATCTTTCCAAAGTTACTATAATATTTCTTACTTACTTTTCGACAAACTTAAAATATAGAAAACTGAAAGAGATATTTTATTCCATTGGTGTCTCCCGAAGGAAATAAACCGGGCTTATGTTACCGATGTAGTCACTTGATACATGGCACGAGACGAATGTTCCAATTACAGGCACCTAATGCAAGTAAATGTTACGGTTTTATTAATCTTTTTCTACATACTTTTTTAGCGATAAAGACTGCCAGAGCTGATCATCATCATTATCATATCAGCCGAAAGATGTCTACTGTTGGATATAGGCCTCCCTCAAGCGTCGCCATAACGACCGGTCCTGTGCGTCACGCATCCATCGGATTTCCGCGACCCTGATCAGGTCATCGGTCCACCTTGAGCTGATATGGATAAAAATCAACAAAATTAAACGTCGCAGTATGGTTATCATCATTTTAGTAGAAATATATCTAATGCCTCCCTAAAGTATAAGCCGATCATGTGCGTCTGACATCTAATGGATTCCGCCAGCCCTCATCAGGTCTGGTAGGAAGCCTGCCTAGTGCTGGCAGGACCCTTCAAATCCGCTGTTCTGTTCTGGGAGCAATGTATTCGATTATAATTTGAGTGTCTTCAAGGCGAGAGTGAATAGGCTCATAAATTAGTGCGCCTCACTATCAGAGATTACATCACTGCTTACCATCAGGTAGGATCTTAGTCAAGCACTAGTTTATATAAATTAAAAAAGAAGTCTGTCCACAGCCCACTCGTAACTGAAGTTTCTTGAAATTGTCGGCCAAGATAAGTATAAATTGTTGTAGTTTTATTTCTTACAACACTATTTTGATGATAAAATTGTTGAATAAATTGTTGATTGTCATTTTTTTTTTAAATTACTCGTCCCTAAATTTTATTATCTGCCCAGTAGGACAATTTAGTCTGGCATATTTTATGTTTTTCTGCACTTAGACACAAGATTTGTGTCACATTATTTAGAGTAAGGAGTAATGGGCATACTCTTATGATTGTCATTATTTAACACCACTGCCATCTGTCAAAACCACTTCCTTCTTCGTCTTAAGGGCATGCAAATCGGCATATATTTTCACTGTTTTTTGTACAACCGCTCTTACGCGATTATGGCGTTATGACACATTTTTCATAAGATATTTTGGAAACACAGTATTTGGTGGATATTGTCTAGTCTGCTATTGAAATTAATTTATAAATTTGTGTAAAACCATCCAGTAAAGACCTCTGAAAATCTGCTATTTTGCTTGAATGTTGACACTTCATAATTTACTCAAAAAGTATATAAAAATAAAAGCCTTGCAAATTTAATCAAAATTCTGAATATTGAAAATTTTTCTGGAAAACTTTTAACGGTTTCAAAAAAATACACGTATTTCAAAAAAACAAGTTTTGTGAAATATTCGAATAAAGCACGGAATAACCGCATGCCAACAGAGTTTTCAGGCATTATATCTCTTTTTTTGCATCGCCTCTTCATCAAACGTTGTGTTGGATTGCGTTAGATGAAGTAACAAGCTTTAAGTTGTAGTGCTTATTTATTAATTATGATTTACTGTATTCGGCTTACACTTGTCCAATTGTGAGACAAATAATCTCTCAACAGATTAAGCCAACGTCTGGCAGTTCTGTTTCTTATCTGTAATAGTTTGGTAAAGTAGATTATAGTCATGATTCTAGTGAGCAATGAAAAAAGGTAAAGGGATTATTAGGAATTTTGTTTGAGGAAAAAATTAATTATGAAAAACAGATAAGACAAAGCAGGTGTTTAGAGCTTTTTACTGCTGTTTATTTGTGATTTGTTTTTTCTTTACTTTGAATCTTGTGAAAGGTGTAGACTCATGTCTCCACCTTGTGGAAGGCCTTCAAAGTTAAAAAAATAGTCGGTATAGTAGTCGGCGTTGCGGACCAACTACCTACAGATCATTGAACTCGTTCAGCTGACTCTTTCTTAAAGAAATTAATTTCTTACATGCGCTTAAAATTAATACGAGTTTTGAAAAGAATTTACATTATCTTTTAATTTTATCTTTACAAATCGATAGTGTTTCATGTACCGGATCGACCCTCCACGGGATTAAAACGATTAAAATTTAACGGTGTATGCTGTGATTAAAAATATACAAATACATAAATATTTTATAATTTTTACTCTTTGTACTCACCTATTAGGCAGTCATACTGACCGATGCTATGAATGATAAAACAAACCATCACATGCAATCTAGCTGAACACTACAAATCAGTAACCAGCAGAAATTACTCGATCCACAGGAATTTGTTCTAACAACCCGGCAATTACTAGAACTAACTGGACGGCAACTACTCAATTGACACTTCCTACTTTACAAAATACTAACACTTTTATGATTAGCCACAATGTTAGATGATTTACTACATCAAAGGACTAGAACAATTTGACTGTTGCGGTCTTCTGTTCCTATTATAATTTAGGTTACTTCAAGGCTAGACTGAAAATTAGGCTCTTAATAAACTATACTTTGTTCAAAATAACATTAGACATTTTATGAAAACCTTTTATTACTGTCCGTTCCACTGATTTTGACTTTTATTACGTTAGTGGTACGACAAATGGTGGCTCCAGTAAATAGTTAGTATTGTAACCATTTATTGCTTTTAATGCCATCATTATGCTTACAAAAATAGAAGTTAAAATCGGTTGGACAGACAGTAAAAAAGGTCAAATGACGAATGGGGTTAAATGTCTAATCTTAACGCGAATAGGGTATAATGTGTTTCACCATCAACGATTGCATCACTGCTTACCATCAGGTGGGACTGCAATAAGGCACTAGCTGACTGGATATATAGTTACAGTTTTGTCCAATCGAATGAAACCACAAAAACCTATAAAATTAAATCAAATCAAATCATTTATTTCAAATAGACAATTTGCAGGCACTTTTGAATAGTCAAATGTGGCTTAAACCAATATACCATATAGATTTTTTTTTAGTGTAAGATATCATCAAATAACTTCTTACGCTCTAAGTGGAACGAGAGGGAGTGTCAAATTTACTGACTTCAAGTCAGTAAATGGTGTTTCCCACTGTGTTTCAGTTACCTTCTCAGTTCCAAGCCACGGTGACTCTTTTTACAATCCTTAAAAAAATTGATAATTTGATAAAAAAAAATTTTGAAACTATATATATTTGGACTATCTTAGTTTTTTCTCCTGAAAAATCTAAACACTAAACAGAACCTGTTACTTTTTTGAGAGATTTTCTTGAGACAATTTTTCCATATTTTTCCTAGGTAAATTATTTGCAACTCATCAACGTATTTAAACATCTCTTTCTGACCATAGTCTCGATGATAGTAGAAATAGTCCTTTATAGATCAAACTCATCATCATCATGATTTTCATCATTTCAGCTGAAAGATGTCCACCATTGGACATAGGCCTCCCCAAGCGTTACCACAACACTTCCCGTCCCGACCGCGTTGGTCATCGGTCCACCTTGTCATCGGTCATCGGTCCACCTTGTGGCTGGTCTTCCAACGCTGTCTCTTCCAGTACGTTGTAGTCACACCAGAATCTTTCGTCCCTATCGACCATCTTCTGCATACAACGTGTCCTGGCCATTGCCACAATCGCCTACCGAAATATAGAACGAGAACTATAAAATTATACTACGAGTATATTCCATGAAATATAGACATACATAAATATAGCGAGGCTTATGTGGCTTAAATGTTAGATCTAATATACCTTACAGACATAACAGTTTCCCGTAAACTAAATACATGAAGTCCGTTCTTGTATTTTGCCTAGTAAAGGACCATTAATTTTATCCCTTTGAGAAATACATACATGATATTTTAGTATAAATTCTACAAATTCTACAGAATTTCCGTTGAAGCAGCAATTTTGAGGTAACCATTATCTTGGTTATAAGGCCCTTCCAGGCATAACATGTAGGCACAATTTACCGTATCTTTGCTTATTAGATTACTGACAAAGGTCGAAGCCACTTAAGTGCGGCCTGTGCCAGTTCAAGTGCTGTGTTCCACAATGGTAGACGGTAAGATACTGTTTTTATTACCTTTTATCATTGGCTTTTATTTAATTTGGAAGTCGTGAAGGAATTACAAAAAGGTTCAAACCCTCGATTCCTATGGATAGTTATTAGAAATCACAATCCTCTCAATTCCCATGATTTATTAAATGTATAAATAGTGATCAATGCTGTGCTATGCATATAACACATGAACAAAGTGTTTTTATCAATATCAGACTCTAAGAAAGTGCTATGGACTTCTATAAGTGCTTATGGTCGCTATTCTTAGTTTAAACAAAACCGTATAAAAATAAGTTAGAGTTAACTTACTTATTAGTCTTCTATGCTATGATCATCATCATCATCAGCCTTTTAATGTTCCCGTTGCCGGGACTCAGGCCTCTTCTCTAGGAGAGGGAATGGGCCGTAATCCACCACGCGGGCCCAGTGCGGGTTGGTGAATGTCACATGTCATGTCATGTCTTTTAGACTAGATTGTAATCAATTGTTAAGAAATGTATTCTTAATAATACGGAAAAAAATAATTTGTTAGCTTGTTTAGTACAAGTGGCTGTAAGTCCACCCACTAACTGGAAAGACATATACATATTTGCGGTAAATCACTTTTTTTTAAGTGGGATAACCATCTAATGATGATGATGGTTTAAGTTTCTGTGGAATTGTTACTATTTTGGTGTACAATAAAGTTTATTCTATTCTATTCTATTCTATTCTATCTCCCACTCTTGTCCGGAGCGTGAGGGCGTACCAGTCTTTTACTGACTATAACACACTCTTATGTTTCATTTTTGTCTTGCGTTCCAGGACCCCGGATTTTTCTTTCAGAAGTGAACGCATGGCCCCAGTTAGGCTTTGACCCCGCTGGGTCCCTAAGTTTTTACTGACATCTTCTTGAGGCACACGTAACAGTATGCGCCGTCAATGACTCGGGCTTTCAAAATCTCAATCCCCATGAAAGTTAATTATTAACTAGTTTCTGCCAGCGGCTTCGCCCGAGTGAAAGTAGGTTTTAGATTTTTCCATACAAACATTGGACCCCCATTTTATGTCCTTAGGGGGTAAGTTTTGGAAAGTCTTCTCACAGTGCTCGCTTACGTCACAAAATGAAACGCTTTACAAAATTTCACACTCCTAGTCCCAGTAGTTTCGGCTTTGTATATTTGTGGGGTAGAGAGATAAAACTTCAGAAGGGGTGGTGATTCCATAATTTTTATTATACTCCGGAACGCTTCTTCTTCCTTGTCTGTCCATTTGAACACGACGTCTTTCCTTAACAATTTTGTTAAGGGCAATACTATTACTGCAAAATTACTGATGAATTTACGGTAGTAAGAAAACAAACCCAATATAGATTTTACCTGTTTAGTATTTGTCGGAGTTTTTAACGTTTTCAACGATTGTAGTTTCTTTTTATCTGGTCTTTATGTCGGTCAGTCAGTTTTTCCTTTTATACAACATTAGGGTTCACCGGGTCATCCTGGCGACTGAGGGGTTGTTTTATACATGCCCCCAGCTGTTTGCTAGCGCCTAATGCCCGCTATGACCTACCGTGATCTGTGTTGTACTTAGTATCGGTAATGTCTAACTAGTGACATTTGAATTTTTTTTTTAGAAAAAAACAAAAATATTACATAGTGTAAAATTTATTGGGATCCATTTAGTGGCTGATTCTTAACAAATTATATTCAGGTTACGCATGAACTAAAAATAATGTTGTATAGATAAGATCACAGCACTTAATAGTTCAGTACTGGGTGGCATAGTGACTGTAAGTCCCTTCACCAAGTGGAAAGGCACTTAGTTCTGGGAAGCCACTGGATGTAGGCACAATTAAGACAGGATTGTATCAAGTTCCTCAAGATAATTTAAATGTTTACAGTTGTGGATCCAGGAGTAGTCAAGACAGGAGCCTACAAATACGAAGATGGTACTCGCTATGTTGGCGAGTGGAATTCTAAGGGCCAGAAGCATGGCATGGGACATTTGGTCCTACCTGATGGCACCAGATACGATGGTTCGCTGATTGGTGGATTGTGTTCGGGGCTGGGTGTCATGGCGTTCCCTGATGGTGCTAAGTGAGTAGTTTATTTCTTTTTTTGTGATTATTTGGATTATGCTCGCTGCCATCTTTTTATGGTATGGTCAACATACCGACAGTAATAGTAGACCGTACTGTCACTGTGAAGTAGGGTGTTTCATATTTTGTCGATTTTCATTTGACTATGCTCAAAATCTTGATACCACTCATGAACTGTGTTCATATACCAATAATCACCTTAATCTACCACCACCACCATGCAGGTCTAGTTTAGATTAGTGGATGTCACATGTCTTCAAATTTTTGGTTTTAGGACACGTCGGTTGCCTTGCGATGTTTTTCTTTACCGTTTTAATAGGAATGGTGATGAAATAAATTACAAAAACTATTGTGCCAGGTTGGGTTCGAATCCGCGACCTATAACTCATAAATCGGGGCCGTTACCACTAGGCTGCCACAGTTAATTTCATAGAAGGTATTATAATGACCAACACATAGATTCAAGAAGGAGGTTTCTTTTTTGAAAGAACAACGGCGAGGAAATTGTTGATGAAATGATTAAGCGTCTGCTTATATAAGTACTTACTTATTTATTTATTTATTTATTTATTTGCACACATGTTGTAAATAGTTGTTCCATTTATATATTGTCTCAAACATGGACCCCGGAAGGGCACTGTAACATTTATATTATGTATACTGCATGCATTATACAAATTAATTATTATAACAAACATTACAATTATTACAATTTCATACATTTATAATTATTATACTGAGTATTCGATACATCAGATTATTTAAATTATTATATTAAGTCATTCGATATTATTATTATTATTATTATTTCATACATCATTAAATTAAATTATTGATTACAATTATTTTCATTCTTATTATTGTTTACTTATGTACATTTATTTTAATAGTTTATCCTCCATAAATTCTTTGATACTATAGTAACATTTTTCTAAAAGTAAACGCTTTAGACTAATTTTGAAAACAGATAGTGTTTTTGCAGACCTTATACTATAGGGTAGCCTATTATAAATTTGAATGCTTCGGTATTCTGGACTTTTTTTATACATTTCAAGTCTGGGCACCGGGAGGACTAATTTATCTTTACGGCGCGCATTCTTTTCAAAGTTAAACATGTGTATATGTTTTCTAACAAAAGAGGCTGTTTCCAATATGTAGATTGATGGCAATGTTAACATTTTCTCTCTTATGAAGTAAGGTCTGCAGCTACACCTAGGTTTTATATTAAAAATAATGTGGAGGCATTTTTTTTGGGCGATAAATAAGTCATAAGCGTCTGTACTATGTCCCCACATGATGATTCCATAACGGAGCCATGCATAAGCGTATGCGTAGTATGCAGATAAAGCGCACTCCGTTTTTGTGTTTACTTTCAGAACACTAAGACCATATGTAAATGATGATAATTTTTGCTTAATTTTATCTATATGCTTTTTCCAATTTAAATGACTGTCTAGGGTAATACCTAAGAGATTAAATTCTTCAACTTCCTCGATTTTGATACTATTAGTTATGGTTTTGAGATTTATTTTTTGTTTTTGATACTTGTATAGGTTACCATGATATATACCAACGAAATAATTGACTTTGTTTTATCTCATCAAAATAATGGCCAGTCTAAGGACTGCAAAAAAATCGTCATAACTGTAAACTGAATTGACTCGATTTTTTACGAAAATAAATAATCATGGCTTAGTTTTTTATGCATGGTTTAGTTGTTTTGGCTTTCATGGCTTTTGGCTAAATTGAACTTTTAATGTTGCTACTAATATAAACCTTGGTCAATTAACATAATATGTTTAGTTTTATTTATTGATAATAAATACTTAGTAAATACATTTCCGCATTAGTTAATAAACATAAAAAATTAAAATAACTGTTTTTGCTTAGAAAGCGGCTAAAATGACACAATATGACTTTGTTACTACAATAAAAACAATATTGAAAATCACGTTACCAGAAAAAGCATGACCTAAGACATTTCAACAGCCATCCAGCCTTACATAGGTACAGCCGACATAGAGAAAAAGAAAACATAACATTACACATGACATCTTGTTGTGCGTTCAAAAATGCTTTTTTAAAATTAAAAAGGAGTTATAGTCTGTCTAATAAGTCAACCGAATTGGGAATTTTGTACAATATTTAATCATTTAAAAAATACTTCGTCATTTTGTATTATATTTATGTACCTATTTAGGTTTTAGTATACTTAGTTATTTTAGCAAATAGTTATTTTAGTAAATAGTTTATTTAGTATTTTTATGTTTTTTATGTACATATGTATTAAAAAAATACTTATAATCGATAATTTTTATCTCTATCTCAACCTTGATTAATGAACCCGTCTTGACTACATCAGATTTCATTAAATCCTAATAATTACCCAAGTCATTTAACTTATTAGACCGACTCTACGTAGGTATTATTGACATAATGTACGTAATCTCACCTACTTTAAATTGGAATATCTTTATTACTTGGTATCTATTAATAGTAATGTCTAAGACAAAATTGTTTAGTTTAATCTGTATACTTTTGTATATTTTTCATCACAAGACGCAAAAAAAAATATGCCAACAAAATTTTAAAGGCGAAGTCCCGAAGGACTTCGCCTTTCCTTTCGCGCATGATCCTTTTAACCAAAACTCTTTAAGTTTCTTCATTGTAGCATCGTCGCTCTTTGTCTTGTAAGATATAGCTTTCTTATCCCCTTTTCATCGGGTGGCTAGAAAATCAGGTCCATTCAAGTTCTTTGAAAACTTGTGAAAATCATGTTTACTTCAAAACATTATCTTCACAAGTTCATAACTATTTTATTCATAAAATTGTATTTATCGAGATCCGAGGTCGAGAGTTTGAACCCTGCATTGAAATGTATAAAAATGTCTGTATGTTATTGCAGTACTTATTCCAAACACCTTTAAAATACAATGACGATATAAAGTTGATATTTATTATCACTTTTGTACATTATTCTGAATTCTTCTTGAGAAAATCTTGTTTTTCTTCAGTTATTTTTCTCAACTCCTTACTTAGATAAATAATATTTGAGATTCTCAAGGTTTTTTTTTGTAGAGTCGTCGGTTGCATTATTCTATTTGCGAGCATTGAATTATGCCAAACTTTCACAAAGCTAGTAAAACTCTTTTACTGCCGTATTTTGAGCGCTTCCCGAAAAGTTGAATTTCGCTGTCACTTGCAATATCTCAAAAATGTTGGTTTTGCCAAATCAATTAGAGACTACGGATAAAAATATTATATTTTTTCAATTTATTTTTATTTACTATTGACTAAATGTAAACTTTTATATTATGCGTTCCATATAAGCTTAGGAAGGTCAATAAACTTGATCTGCCAAATGTTGATTAAAAAATACGGTGTGCAAAGAAAACATTTTTATTCATCAATATCGGTTATTTTTTTTTTTTTGCTTTGTTTTACCGAGTCTTAGATAAATCTAGGTGAAGTAAAACCGTCATTGTTTAATTTTTAGTTAAACATTAAACCTTTCGAATGCCGTAATTACAGACGCAATAGAAGTACAATGAGAGGGCGGAATTTGCTTGGAGTTTAAGTAATTAAGTCAAAATTAGTTAAAAATATATATTTTCTTTCTTATTTACATTGTTAGGATCAAATCGTTTTCATTCAGATCAGACTCTTCACTCAGTGGCACAGGGATGAGCAAAATTTAAGAACTGAATTCTGATAAAACTTTTTCGTTCATGATTCGTTTTTTTTTTCTTGTTTTGCCCACCCTACACAATTTTAGATCACGACGTCACAACATGGCGAAAAATCGATCCTATTCTTATTTGGAATGTATTGTAAACGTTGTTTTTTAAATAAAATTTATATAGTTAATACTTTATACTGGCAGGCCTGTTGGTGTAGTGGTTAGTGAGGTCCCACCCAGGATAGATGTCTGTGTGATGAGCACGATCATTTGTTCTGTGTCTGGGTGTAATTTATCTATAATATGTATGTATTTAGAAATATATAAGTATTTTTATCAGTTGTCTAGTACCCATAACACAAGCTCTGCTTAGCTTGGGACTAGACAGCGTTGTGTGATAGTTGTGGAATATTATAATATATTATATTAATTTGCCAACCAAGTCTTATTATTGGTACAGGAAAACATTCAAAGTATTCCAGGAAAACCTGATGAGCAATATTTATTCTCCTTTTTTGGATCTTATCTTATTATCAAAGAAATTTGAGATAAAAAGGTTGCTTGAAATTCTGGGTCGACGTATTTGATTGGTATACCATGGTAAATACGATGAAAGAGCAAGTAAATAGGATTCAGATACCTAACAAAAATAATTTATTTCTTTTTTTTTGTTAAGAAAAGCAATTGATGAAATTTTCCTGTTTATTTGTAAACTAGCTATTGGCTGCAGCTTCGCCCGCGTTCATAAAAAATAACCTATGTTACTCAAGAATAAAGCCGCTTTCGGACCTTTCAGAGATTACCTGCTACAAACAAAAAAAAAAAAAACTTTGTCATCTCATGCATAGATTGTAAAAAAAAAATTCTAGTTAATTGAGAAAAAACTTAAGATGCACAAAAGTACGGTCTGGACTAAGCTTTTCAACTCGCCCTTTAGACCACGTATATTGAAGGACTGGAACAATTTTCCAGCTGCGATCTTCCAGTCCAATTTATAATGTAAGGGTCTTCAAGGCTAGCGTAGCTATTGCGCTTCACCATCAACGATTGCATCACTGTTTACCATCAACCTTCAAGCGCTAGTTTTATATCACAAAAAAAAAAAACTTTTTAAATGTATTCCATTTGCAGATAAAATAAGATCAGTATTGTAATTTGAGAATATGTTAAAAAAGTGTGAATACAAAAGTTGTAGATCTTTTTACTACCCACAACTTTGTCATTTAACTTTTTCCCATCGGAGTTGTAGTTTTGCCGGAAATCGAGATAAACTGTTTTTTACCATTAAAAATGCACACTCATCCATTTCCCAACCTCAGAAAGTTCGCCCGTAAACTTTTCATCTCATGTTTGTTATATTCTCTTCCTTTTCCAATGGGTTTCATCAAACTATGATTTTATTTCACTTTTTACCATTTTCAACGGCTTCTGCACTGGTCTATTAGGGGGTCAATTTTTGATAGCTCACTGTCCGGCCGTCCGGTATCTGTCCGGACCAAGCCCAAGTCGTCGACGGCGCGCACTGTTCCCGCGCGCCTCAAGGAGTTGTCAGCAACAGCAGGGACCCAGCCGGGCCGAAGCCTACTGGGGCCAGGGTTATCCGAAAGGGCGCTCGAGCCCCGATATGAAGACTAGAAGGAACGGGGTGGGTCTTTTAGTCAGTAAGAGTCTGACACTATCTCCCGCTCCGCCCAAGGGCTGGGGATGTCAATGCATGATTTTTCCCACCATAAAAAAGGGTCAATTTTTGAAAATTAACTCTTTGTGCTCGCCTACATTATAAAAGGAAACCTTGTGCAAAATTTCATGATCTTAGTCCCAGTAGTTTTGGCTGTGCGTTGGTATGTCAGGTAATCGAATTTTTCCCTTCAGACGCGTAGATCTATATGCTAGCGGCGCAGTCAAAGCCGCCCCGACAATCACCTGTGATAAATTCGATTTCCAATAACACTGGATGCAACCGGATATCGTTATATGGAGTCACTGTCTATCTGACCTCCAAAATTTACTCGTAAATGGGTCAACAACCAGACACTAGAAGTTTTAACAGGCAAAGCATGTCTTTCAACACATATGACTTATAGATCTGATGTATCAAACATTTTTTTCAGAAATCAGAAACGTTTACTTCAAATAGATCAATTACAGGCACTTTTGAATTGTCAAAAAGTCGGTCAGTCAAAAAAGTGAAGCTATATTTTATAGAAACGAATTTATTTCCTACAAGATCTTAACATTTCCGAATAACTAAAACAATATACCGAATTTTTTTTTCCATTTCCAACGGTATAGAATGATATACGAGTATAAAATAAAAAAGATGCCGAGCATTAAACTGATTAGTAGAGGCATCAAATGAAACATTGAAAGCAAAATTTTGACAAATTACCCTTAGATGCGTTTGATTCAACATTTTCAAATAAAATGAAAGGTCTATACAACACTAAGACGTCAAAGTTTATCTGTATAAATAAATATAAGGGACAAATTTTTATGTAATATAAGCTGTGCTAGTTCTAAGTTAGCATTTGTAAAAAACTAGCTAGTTTGTTACAAATGTTAACTTTTAAATAATGTTGAGAGAAGGTTGTAGTTGTCAGTACTTTTAGATCACTGCCTTCACTTCCTGCTCAGAGGGAGTACTCTCTTATCGGGAGTGACTCATCAGGCTTGAGGGAGTACTCTCTTATCGGGAGTGACTCATCAGGCTTATGTTAGTGTATTAAGGTGACGTTCGGATCTTGGGTCTCACTCACTCTAAAATAACTTTTTCTGGTAAAATGAAAGGTCCATAGGACAGTAAAACTAACGTCAAAGTTCTATTTGATGTACCGTCAGGTGGTTCGAGCTACGATCAGCTACCAGGGTATGGTGCAATAACTAAAAATATCTGGGAATTGAATCACTTAACTTTTATATACAGTTCGACACAGTACTCTATTATTAGGTGGGTACAAACAACAATACGTAGGACAGTTCAGTGCGTCTTCACGCTGCGATGGCTTGGTTGAGATTATCCGGTTCTCCTCAAACTCGTTACTAAACAGAAACGCCTGCCTCTGTCAAAAGCGTGCCAACTCTAGTTCTTCTAGTACCCAATAGATGGCGTGCCTTGTTTCGCTGTCAAGATATCAACTGCTGCTGGATACGACGAAAATCGAAGACAGGCCTGTTGGTCTAGTGATTAGTGGCCCTGACTGCTATGCCGGTGGTCGTGGGTTCGATCCCCACCCAGATCCCAGCCGGGTCGAAGCCTACTGGGGCCAGGGTTATCCGAAAGCCCCGGTATGAAGGCTTGAAGGAACGGGATGGGTTTTTTAGTCAGTAAGAGTCTGACACTATCTCCCGCTCCGCCCAAGAGCGGGGGTTGTCATAAGATGATTTTTCCCATCGAAAAAAAAAAAAACCCACCCAGGTGTTTATGTGGTGAGCATGATTATTTTTTCTGTGTCTGGCTGTAATTTATCTATAATATGTATATATTTATAAATATATAAGTATGTTTATCAGTTGTCTAGTACTCATAACACAAGCTCTACTTGGCTTGGGACTACACGACGTTGTGTGATAGTTGTGAACCATTTCACAACATACACATATTTCATTTGTTTTCGTGGAGGTTCACCCAATGTGACATTATAACAAAATTAATTAAATTACCATAGAATTTTGAAGAAATCTACAAAATATAGGTGACCGGTTTAAATGTGCCCTTGAGTGTTCTATAATCATACATTTTTATTTATGTTTCCTAAAAATACAAAATCATGCCTTTTATCACGAACAGAGACGGGTCAGTGAGTGTTACCTGTGATGATATATGACACTTAAAAGTAACGGTATCTCACACACACAGTAGGCTTCGACAGAAGCCTTAAAGTAACCCAAAGGACAGTAGAGAGCTGTACTCAGGTTTCTTTGCGTGATCTAACTAGAAATGAATATATAAGCAAAGTTTTCGATATAACTGGAGGGCTAGTGAAATTTAAAAAACAGTAGGTAGGGCGTACTGCTCGTAAAAGAAATATCAATGGTGCCGAAAAGTTCTGGAGTGGCGACCACGTACTGGAATCACGCTGCTTTTCCCACAAGGTGGACCGGTAACCTGGTGAGGGTCACGAGAATTGGATGGATGCGATACGCACAAGACCGGTCGTTATTTTTTTTTTAATGATATAAACTAATAGGTACTCGACTGCGATCCCACCTGAAGTGTGTAGTGATACTATCGTTGATTGTGAAGCGCACTAGTTTACTGAGAGCCTACTCACTCTAGCCTTGAAGACACCTAAATTATAATCAGCCGGGAAGATCGGAGAAGGCAAGTTGTTCCAGTCCCTCGATGTACGTGGTAAAAAAGACGAGATGAAACGCTTGGTCCGGACCGTAAAGGTTTCTAACAGAAGTGTGGATAGTACCCGTTCGTCGAGTGGGGGATATAGGTATTTCAGCTGAAATGGTGGTGATAGCGATTTTATATCTAGTAGATCGTTGTTGAAAGTGTATAAAACCATAAAAATTGTTAAATGCGAAGTTAATTCGGAGACAGACCTATATCAAGATTGCTATCTATTTTGAGTCATACAATTCAAACCTATAACTTCAAAGTTCTGATAATTCAGTCCTTTTGGTAATTTTTGTAGTCTTATCGTGTTTGTTTGTTTAATAAAGTTTAGTTTATTAGGGTAGTGTTCTAAATTAAAATGAAATGTCTGACTTCAGACTTGAATCTTAGGAACAAGATAGTTTAAAAGTTTTAACTTTAGAGAGAGGCAAAGTTTAACTTTTGGTACTTACATTGAAGTACACAAAAAAATTAACTTTCTGTTTTAAAAATCCAAAGTTGTCACTTTTGAACATTTTAAAATAGAATTTTGATTTTGTTCATTTTAATCTGCCGGGCCCCAATGATTTGCTAACATCTCCTTGAGGCACGCGTGGAAGACTACGCAAGGTCGACTTCTTGGGCTCGGATGGTTATTGGACGACTGGAACCAATACAAATAATTAGAAAATACAAAAAGTTTACGTGTGCACACAGGTACAACAAAATTTTATGTAGGTATCTCTGTGTTTTGCCACAGTAAGTGGCATACCATATGGCGTCCTAACCATTGCTTGCAGTCCGAGAAATAATATCTTAAGTTATTATTATGTTGAAAAAAAAGGCAAAATATTTTCTATTTGGGTAATAATTGTTTTGATTTACTATAATTATTGTTTATCACGTAAATGTCACTGATTTTAAAAATATGTATCTTTATTTATACAAATACACATAAAAATAGTCAAAAACGGATTTTTTTGTTGAGTACGTGATGGGCAAAAAATCTTTTGTCAACCCACCTCCTTTTAGCTACATCAAAAATAATGTGTGAAAAAACCAGACTATTTAGAAAAACATATTTTATTCAATTAACATTTTCAGCCGGTCCTTATTGTTCTGTCTTAATTATTTTGGCAAAGTTAATGAACTAATTTTCTCCGTAAATGAAAAATATCTGACGCCGAAAATAGTTCCCATCAGACGGAGTTTTAATTAAAGCAATCCCTGAAAAGACGATTCGGAAATTATTCACTTCTGGCAACAATTAATCGTTTACTGTGGAATTGCGTATATTTTGGGTCAAGACAAATTGAGACTGAGTTCAAAGCTAGGTTTCACTTTTATTTTCAGGAAAGTTTCACCAAGAGAAATATACTGTAATTCAAGACTAACTGTTGCCAGCGGCTTTAGTTGCTTAATGGTCGTAATTTTTTTTAAATTATGTATAGGCTAGCGTTTGATCACTATCTCACCTGATGATAAGCGATGATGTGACCGACGATGGAACACGCTTGCCTAGAAGTACGTTAAGGCGTATAGTCCCTTGAACCATCTGACCGAAATTATGTGAACGCAACTCTCACACTCACCTAGGCGGCAGTACGCAAATCTGTGCATTTATTTGCGGCCAGCAGCGCCCGGAAAGCGCTTTAAATCCATTTTCTCTGCGAGATATTGATAGATTTACTTATGCAATGTTCACTTTGAAGAATATTTAACCACCAATTTTTATGTGTAAAAATGTTTGTAAAGGTCCAAGCCGTTTCGAAGGAGTAGAGAAAAATTGCGAAATTGCTAAATATTTTTTTTTGACAAAAGTATTAATTGCACGAAAAAATCAAATGTTGATATTATTGTTCATGAATCTATAATGAACATATATTTTTTTCAAACCAATTGACCAAGCCGTTACGGAGGAGTAGGCTTTAGAAAATCACTATTTTATGGCACTTTTTGGGCGCTTGGCCCTTAAGTATAAGCTATCAGGAAACACAGACTTTGAAAGAAAAGAACTTAATAGTAGCCTATGTGATAGGTAATAATACAAGGTGGGCCGATGACCTGGTGAGAGTCGCTGGCTGAAATCATGACAATGTAGTAGTAGTGTAAGTTAGATATCTATGTATAGTTATTTTTAGGGTGCCGTAACTCAACAGGAACAGAACCCTTATAGGATCAATTTGTTGTCCGTCCGTCTGTCAGTCTGTCGGTTTGTCTGTCTATTGACATTGTGAGAAATCGACATTTTGAGACGTTAACATTATGAGAAGTTGACATTCTAAAAACTTTACTTAGAGAGAAGTGGATGTTTTGCGACCGGTTGACATTTTGAGAAGTTGACAATACGAGACAATACGTTTATTTTTGTTTCAGATATGAAGGCGAGTTCATGCAGGGGTGGTTCCATGGTCACGGTGTCTTCTGGCGAGCTGATGGAATGAAGTATGAAGGAGAGTTTCGCGGAGGAAGAGTTTGGGGACTTGGTAAGAGTCATAATGTTATCAATTGCTTTTTCACATAATAACTCACAGTTCCTTTTTGCTCATCTTAAATTATACTCATCAGACTTATTTTAAAGACTAGCTTTTGCCCGTGGCTTTGCCCGCGTACATAAAATATAGCCTTAGTTGTTTAGAAATAAAGCAGTTTTCTATCGGCGAAAAAAATTTTAGCAATCAGACCAGTACTTCCAGAGATTACCTCCTAAAACCAAAAAAACAAACTTTACCGTTAATATAGGGTAGCTTTTTAATCTTATTAAAAATTTCGTCATTTGGTTATTTTACTATTGCCAAAGTGGTCGTGGTTATCATAAAGGTAGCTAGCTCTCCGGGTACGCTGCAACACTTTCCACCACTTTTGCCTTTTTTTTTGGTTTATTTTTTTATGGTGGGAAAAATCATGCATTGACATCCCCCGCCCTTGGGCGGAGCGGGAGATAGTGTCAGACTCTTACTGACTAAAAGACCCACCCCGTTCCTTCTAGCCATCATACCGGGGCTAGAGCGCCCTTTCGGATAACCCTGGCCCCAGTAGGCTTCGACCCGGCTGGGCCCAGGGTGCTGTTGCTGACAACTCCTTGAGGCGCGCGGGAACAGTGCGCGCCGTCGACGACTTGGGCTTGGTCCGGACAGTTACCGGATTCCCGGACAGTGAGCTACCCATTGCTCACTGTCCGCAAGCCCGCGCCTACGTTGGCCGGAAATCGGGATCAGAATCCCGGCGGCGATAACGCCGTTGCCTGATCCGTTCGGCCTCCTCTTTTGCGAGCATTACTGCTTCGCAGAAGTCGGCGACCGCCTGCCAACCACTTTTGCCTGCTGACTGGCGCATTCGTTCACGGGGCCGCCAACAGCCGCTTTGATCTGATTAGTCCATGGGATCGGTGATCTGCTACGCGGCCTCATCAAGGCCTTCAATGGATTCACTTCCATGTAGATAAATATGGAAAAAATACTTGCGTAGACAAGCGCTCATTGACACCCAGTTCCTCAAAAATGGAAGCGTTGATTCGAAACTCGGTCCAAGAGACCCCGTGTGACTAAAATAAAAAGCTTAGTTACAAAACACACTTAAGTTTCCGCATTGTCAGGAAAAATAGCCACAACCTTGAACAGCTCATTGTAACTGATACATTAAAACATGTGCGATCTATATATTTTCAATAACACCTTTTATACAACTACACACACTACTACAACACTATGTTTTATGCAAATAAAATATCTTTATCTTATCTTATTTTACCTGGCATCGCTAATGGCAAACGACCAAGAGGCCGCAGCCCAAAAAGATGGGCAGATCAGATCCGCTCCCCACTGGACCCTAAAATTGAACGTCGCACTTCATGACGCTAAAAACCGTCACAGATGGCGAAATAGCATCAATAATAAGCTAATCAGCTGGAAGGACAGTAATGAGGTATGTGACTCGAGGAGGAGGAGTTACGAAAACATCATGCCTTATACGCCATAACCCAATTCCAATAATAAAAAAATTAAAGCTCTCTGAAATCACATAATTTTCGCAGAGAAGAAAATTAGTTCAAGCCTATAAAAAGCCTAAATAAACTTACGGGACCTATATCATGCCACATATTTCATTTGCTCCGCTTCTTCACTGTCATCATAATTTATTCAAAATTTTGTCCTTTTAATCCCCTTTAGGTTTACCCGATTACGCAACTGAGGTTAAAATTATTGAATCAGAACACAAACAGACTTTCGCAACAAAAGAGTTAATACACATCATTATTATCGCCCTTGCGCCGTGTTTTTTGGGGTGGCTACACGTTTTTCAGTACAGTTTCTCGAAAAGTCGCTCTTGTTCCTACCGATTTTAGGCACGCGATTCACTGTTTTCGAGGTCACCCTCGTCACACTTTATTGTTGAAAAACATATCGTATCATACTGAGCGCTAAGCGGCTCGCAGGAGTCATCGGTCTATGCCTGTTTTCTTTATTTTTTCGTGTGTATAAAAAAATGTCGTTTGATACCCTTGAAAAATTATCACTGCAGCACTCGGCTCCATAATACCCTCGCCTATAGCTCAGACATTCCGCCTGTGTCGCAATGAAAGATTTTCTCCAGTTGTATCAAAAGAACAAAATCCGACAAAATCTCAAGCGCTCATTGATGGTGGCAGATACATGCTCAATTTATTGGATCACCAGTATCTCCCGCAAGTAGTATATGACTCAGTGCCTATATTGTACTCGAAAAGTGCGAAAAACCTAGGCGTCCATATAGATACTAACCTCTCTTGGGAGGTTCATATAGCTGATGTTAGTAAGAGGGTCTTCTACTCTTTTCAGTCCCTTAAACGTCTCCAGAAATTCTTGCCATTTCATACTAAGGTGACTCTTGCGCAATCTCTTCTTCTACCGCTAATAGACTATGCGGATGTCTGTTTTCTAGATGCAAAGGAGGTTCTCCTAAACAAACTCGAGCGACTGCAGAACTTGTGCATCCGCTTCATTTTTGGTCTCCGGAAATACGACCATGTGTCGGAATTTCGGACCAGATTGAAGTGGCTGCCCGTTCGGCGTCGGCGTGATTTCCATATCCTATCACTACTCTTCACTATCCTGCACAATCCTAATTCTCCTCAATATCTCCGTGAACGCTTTGAATACTTCGTCCCGAGGGGTAAACCCTGTCGCACTGCCAATTCTCTTCTTCTTCGTACTCCATTTCACACTTCCAGCCGTTATGATGGCTCTTTCTCTGTCACTGCAGTGCGCCTTTGGAACTCTCTCCCGCACTCCTTACGTGATAGCCCTTCTCTGGATGTCTTCAGGAGGAAACTTAAAGAGCATCTCCTCTCACAATGACATAGTAAACATATGTATTTATGTATATATTATATAAGTATGTATTTATATATGTATGTATGTTTATGTATTATTTTATTCATATTATTTATTTATTTTATTTTTTAATTGTGCACTGGATCTTACCCTCTACTGTGATTTCTCTCTATCACTCAATGGTTTGCTGGAAGAAAACTCAACTTTGAGTTAAGCTCGCCTATGTACATGAACTCTCTGATGTCCACATATTTTGTTATCTATCATGGTGTACAATAAAGAATTAAAGAATTAAAGAACAACGGCGAGGTAATTGATGATGAAATTATTAAGTGTCCCCTTATATAAGTACTTCCTTGTTTAAGTTATCATGATATATGCCAACGAAATAATTGACTTTGTTTTATCTAATCAAGATTATGGCTGATTAAGGACTGCAAAAAAGTCGTCATAATTGGAAACTGAATTGACTACATTTTAATACTCGTAAATGCAAATTATGCGACATATTTCGTAAAATAGTTTCCTTTCATAACTAATATGCCATTCAAACTAACAATCAATGAAGGTTTACCTTGGTCGTTAGGTTATTGGATTTTTTCAACAGGAATTTTATAGTAGCAGCCCCAAGCCTAAAATTAGGGCGTAGTATCTCGACTACGTGCCTCGGACAGCATGCAAAGTACTCCCTGGTCGTATTATCTGTATACTTGGGTAATCTCCGTTGACATTGCCACCGTTATTACGTGACTCGAATTTGGTTAGAAGGATTATATCTATTATTATTAAGTCATGTCAAACCAAAGACTATTCTTATGTTGTTTGGTTAATATATATAATTATTTAAAAATCAATGTCACTTTTCGTTGTTTTTTTCTCAAGAACGGGCTCACCTATCCAAACCAAATGTTTGGGCTTTGTTTGGACTATTTAGTAGATGGTTTATGTGAAGTTTGGTAGGGTAAAGTAGGGTGGAGTAGGGTAGAGTAGTGTAGAGTAGGGCAGAGTAGGGTAGAGTAGGGTAGAGTAGTGTAGAGTAGTGTAGAGTAGGATAGGGTAGGGTAGAGTAGGGTAGGTATAGTAGGGTAGAGTAGGGTAAAGTAGGGTAGAGTAGGGTAGAGTAGGGTACCGAGTAGAGTAGAGCAGGGTATAGTAGGGTGGAGTAGGGAAGTGCGGGAGCGAAGCCACGCGGGCAAAAGCTAGTCCTGTATCATTTGCGATAAGACAAACAAGTCTACGAGTATATATGTAGATACAACCTTCTTTTTAGTGTATGCGAAACCTGAAACATGGGTCTAATATTTTTGAAGTGAAAACTTCTTTAGCAGCGTTGAGCACTTTTTCTGTAATGGGTATAAAATCTTAAACTCGCGTCAGGACACGTGACCTGATCGAAAAAGCGTAAGACGGATGGAGAGTAGACAGCTATCCCCTCTCTACGGCGCGGCAAAAATGTATGCCTGGGCCTACTGTTTCAAATATATAGATATATATATATATATATATATATTTCAACGTTAATAATTAAGTTTTCATTTCTGCCGGCATTCCCGGAGTGCAACCCGTCTTTTTTTTACACCACCTGCTCGATAATGTCGTTTTAAACGTCATACAAACCTCACTTAAAGCATGTCATTATATGCCTAGGGAGATAATGCAGTATGGCCGATCCCTAGGGAATAATGAGATTTGAATTTGGAGCATCAAGAATCGTCAACATTGTGAAATAAAATGTAGGCGCATCGAACAAGTTGACTCGAAATTCAAACCAAAGAGTATGTAATCACTATGATTCAAACTGGCCACTAACAAAAAAAAAAGAAAATAGAATAAAACGTGCGTACCTACTGACGACACGGGAGCATTATAGAAAATCGAAACTATAGAACCTTGGAGTAGTGAATTTTGTTTGTTTGATGAACTTGTAAATATAATACTTATATTTCTCTAATATGTGATTTGGTCGACCAAATTGTCTTTTAATTATCTCACAGATGGTGTAAAAAGTAGAGTATGCAACACGGGGATAAAGCTGTCTTTGTCTTGGGCAGCTTAAATTCCTCACTTCACTCAGGTTTCTTTATTAACTCCCTCGCAATGCTCGGGAGTTAATTTTATAAATCTCTCACTATCGTTCGGGATTAAGATCAGCCAACTTTGTTTCGTTCGGAATTCAACTTGCCGCCCGCGACTTAAAGACACTGCTTTATCCCCTAGTCACATAAAGTACTATTATTTAAAGACTCGATGTACAAAATTTCATAACTGTATCATAAACAATAAGAGGTAAAAAAACTTGTCAAAAACAAGTAAAAAAAAATCCTTTTACTATTAACATGTAATGTCTGATCTAAAAGCTTATAGTGAGATTTAAGTATTTACTCGTATTAACTTACTTTGCAAATTAAAATGTATCAGATTAAGTTATCAAGTTATTAATTAACTTATTTATCTACACAAGTAGATCTCGCGACAAGCTTTTTGGCTGTCAAACCCTTTAAGAAGAGTTAAGTAAAAAATACACGTAAAGGAAAAATGTAAAACACGAGCTTGTGCCCACAGCTTTGCCCGCGTAAATAAAATAGCCTATGTCACTCGAGAATAAAGCGGCTTTCTATCGGTGAAAAAACCAGCCAGTAGTACCAGAGGTTACCTCCTACAAACAAGAAAAAAACCAGCTAAGTGACTCGCCCATGAAGGGTTCCGTAGCGACAAGTAACATATAACGTATAAAAGTTCTTTCAGTTTGTTGTAACTTTGATCGATGTTTTAATAATAGCGTATTTTTTTTTTAGATTTGTGACGTATTAAAAAAAAACTTCTTACTAGATCTCGTTCAAACCAATTTTTGTTGGCGGTTTGCATGGTAATATACACCGTATATTTTTTTTAGTTTTATCATTCTCTTATTTTAGAAATTAGTGGGGTCCGAACACACATTTTATCACTTTGGAAGTGTCTCTCGCGCAAGCTAGAAAGTTTTCAAGTTTAGAAAAAAAATATATCAGAAACCTTAAAATCATTTTTGAAGATCTATCCATAGATACATCACACGTACTAATGGGTATGATGAAAAAAAAAATTGGGTTGCAGTTCTAAGTATGGGGACCTACAAAACCACCCAAGACCCTACTCGACTATATACAAAAAATTGAATTTAAATTACTCATGCCTTTAAAAGGAGCTAATATGTAAACATAAATGCCACCAAAAACATAACTAGTAAAAGAAAACACCAAAGCTTGCTACTCAGTTCTGCAATTTAGCTTCACTTGTTTGACTGACCGACATTTTGACAATTCAAAAGTGCCTGTAACTGGTCTATTTGAAATAAACGTTTCTGATTTCTAATTTCTTCAACCGTAAAAAGTTGTGAGATCTATGTAAGACCAAGTCGGTTAATTTATTCTTGACCTTGATAACCTAGATTGACTTGGCTATCGTACTAAACAATCTAATATAATACGTATTACGATATACATGCACTACCGTGTCCCCTAATAAACGGGTAAACATAATTATAACCTTCGAAAATTTGCAGAATTTTCAGACTGTCTGACCTTCTTACCAAGTAATGAGTAGTTTTGGCATTCATTTGCGAAACTTACAGGATTTTATTTTTCGTAACCCTAGCGAAAATACAAAGCCGCTCCATTACTTTTTATGAAGTCGGTTACAGGCCTTAATATGCATGAAATGTTAGGTAAGGGTCGGTACGCGGGCTTCCAGCCACAACCAGAAAACGCCGCCACCATAATATGTCCTTTCCAGTTTTCAAACATTTTATATGGATTCGCCGCACGCGGTTGACGCCGGTGGCCTCCAGTAGCTACAAATGGCCGCTACCCGCTTCTTGTAGCCTGCACCGGCCATTAAATGCCGACACAAAACGTCTTTGCTCTTCATTCGCGTATTTAAACCTTGTTTAACAGAATCCGTTTTAATACTGCGCGCATGAGATAAAAACCTCTTGTGTGAATGCGGGCCCCTTATCCACAAACGCAGTCCATCTGGTCCGACACATTATAAGCCCGGAGGTGATTAAAACTCTAAAAGCTAGGAGTATTCTAAATTTCTTGGAAGCCTCCGGGCTAAAAGAGTTACTCTAACAAGGTGGCGAGTCACAATAGATCTTTTAGGTCGCAGTGACTACATCCCCTACACTATGGGTGATGCATAGCCCCTTATCTCCTAAATAATAATGAGATAAAAAAAAGTAGCAGCCACTGGCCACAACTGGCTGTCGAGCGCTTCAGCTTCCTTTTAGGCCGCTTCTCGTGGCGCCGTTTGTAACTGTGGCATGTGTCTCATGTGTGGCGACCTTTAGGTAGCAGAAAGCGCCCACTAATTGAAAACCTCGTATCGGACACTCAGAGTGGAGGCTTAACTTCAAGATACTCCTAAATAATTAATTCAAGGATGTGATCAAGTTTTATTTTCGTTTCTGTTATGACTACGCTCCAGAATGTGGCTGAATAGGCATTCAGCCGCATTCCACGGAGTAGCTACCTATCAGACTTTTACAGTTATTGAGCAATACATATCTGAGTCTCCTCGGATAGACTGACAATCAGACTCTCTGGGGTGAGTCTTTGAAACCGAGCAATAAAGGCCGAGTGGTAACGACCCCGATTTTCAAGTTGTAGGTCGCGGGTTCAAACCCAGTCAGGCGCATTACTTTGTGTAATTTATTTCATCACTATTGCTCTCAAAACGGTGAATGAAAACATCGTGAGGAAACAGGCATGTTCTAAAACCATAAATTTGAAAACATGTGACATTCCCCAAATCACACGTGCCCGCGTGGTGGATTACGGCACATTCCCTCTTCTAGAGAGGAGGCCTAAGTCCCAGCAGTGGGAACATTAAAAAGGCTGATGATGGCCGTCTATCAGACTTTCACAACCCAGTGATTGAGCAACACGATACTCCTCGAATAGACTGACAGTCAGACTTTCTGAAGTGATTCTTTGAAACCGAGAATATGTCTCATTCATCTGGCCTAATTTTTTCTGTACAATTTGATATTTTTGTTTGCATATTAGTTTTCCCGGATCACCAAATGTATCAAAGGCACACATTTGTACCCAGTGGCTCACGAGACAAAATAGATACAAAACCTAAGTAGGCCAGATGAATGAGACATTCTCTCGGTTTCAGACAATCACCCTCTGGTGTCTGATAACCGGGATCTACGGCTTTACGTACTTTCTAAGGAACGGAATGACTACAATTTGCTAGACGAACTTAGAAAAAAAATTATGATTTCAAAAATTCACATTGATACTTGTCTGTTTTCGGCTTCAAGCATATGAGGCCTTGACCACTGGGCCTTCGCGACGTGTATCGGCAACGTTCGGCGGTATCGATGATATTCATCGATATATTATGTACTGCGTACTAGATTACCCGTGCCAAACTCTCACTTCAATCGATTCAGGTGTAATGTAGACTGTACACCTTGAACACTACACTATGTTGAACGAAACGCCTAAGTGCTACGAAATTCGTGGAGCTTAACAGACATGTTGAACGCGAAAAATGTATCCTCTAAAAGTTATCTAAGTGCTGTATGTTTCAATAGTTCTGTTAGATGGCATAATGCAATGTAGCGCTACAGCAAACTTTTGTTTTAACTTTTCATTATTTTGACAAATAGTTTCCTTGAAAGGGCTTGTCTGTCACTAGAATATTACTTATTAATATTACCATTTAACCGACATTTGCTTTGGTAACATTTCAAATCAGGACATTAAATCAAAACCAACTGAAATAAACTACGTGGTTGGTGCAAAACAATGTTCACAAACAATAATCCAATTAAAACAAATTTTAACTAGGTGACATCTATAACAAAAGTTAGGGTCACTAGGAATTTAAATTGGAATATTACAAAACCTTAATCTATTTTTGCAAAAACAGTGACCGACTCACTAATAGAATTTTCCATTCAGTTAGTAAGGCGTATAGTCCCTTGAACCATCTGACCGAAATTATGTGAACGCAACTCTCGCACTCGCCTAGGCGGCAGTACGCAAATCTGTGTAGTTATTTTCAGTCAGCAGCGTCCGGAGAGCGCTTTAAATCCATTTTCTCTGCGAGATATTGATTGATGTACTTATGCAATGTTCACTTTGAAGAATATTTAACCACCAATTTTTATGTGTAAAAATGTTTCTAAAGGTCCTAGCCGTTTCGAAGGAGTAGAGAAAAGTTGCGAAATTGCTAAATATTTTTTTTTACAAAAGTATTATATGCACGAAAAAATCAAATGTTGATATTATTGTTCATGAATCTATAATAAACATATATTTTTTTCAAACCAATTGACTTAGCCGTTACGGAGGAGTAGGCCTCAGAAAATCACTGTTTTATGGCACTTTTCGGGCGCTTGCCCCTTAATTAGAATATTATAATTTACATAGGCTTTATTTACTCGTAAAGTGGGATATCATCTAATCAATGCGTATCACGAGAACTGGTTCGAGACGGCGCGAGAGAAGAATGGCTGGACTGGAGGGACTTGGGGGAGGCCTTTGCCCAGCAGTGGGACAGTAATGACTGGTAATCAAAAAAATCTTGTAATGACTTTTCGCTCTGGGGTGGAGTGTGACAGAATTTTACTAATTGACACCACACTTATTTTCCTTCAGTTGCTTTTGCGTTCTGAGACCACGAGTACCCCTTTCAAAAGTCCACCCGTGGCTCCAGTTGGCTTCTACTTTTTATCCCAGGTGAATATTCCATTGGTACTATTTTCTACTTTCACCCGCTAGCTACTTTGAAATTAGTAAGGAAGACCATGAATATAAACTAAAATAAAGACCTTTCCTTTTCAAATGATCTTGCCTTTTATGCCTTTTGCTAATTATTTCGGAGGCATTACGAATCTTTTTAAGGAAATAAAGTTACTTCTCAGCCATAAACTTGACTTTAAATATATTTTCCCAGAAATGTTCTAATGATTACTGTTTTTGGAGGTAATCTTTCGGAAAACAAATAGGCAATAACAATGTTATTTAAGATAGAAAAAGCTATTCAGAGATGAATATAAATCTGCCAGGAGCGCTTTTCCGGGATACACTGTGAGGGCTGTACACCTGGCTTGAGATAGACTCTTGAAATCTTATAATTTATGAGGGTCTACTCGGGGCACTTACTTCAATACTTTATATTTGCGGTGGTTTTGTTACATTATCTTCATATAGTAAAAGGCAAAGTCCTTACTCAACAACGGCCAGCCCAAGCCTTTGAAACTAGATCGCTTCGCAAAGGTTCCTGGGGCCCAAGTCTGCTATTTTTATAAATTCGTCATTTCAAAACGATCACATTGTCATTTTGCTCAATGTTCGTAATCTGCTAATTCATAATGATCGATCATTGATCGGTCAGTGGTATTGTAATAGAGTTGTGGTAAAATGATAATATCGAGTATATTAAAACCAATAACTGCACAATAACCTCTACGGTCCGGACTAAGCGTTTCGTCTCGTCGTTTATACCGCGTACGTCGAAGGACTGGAACAGTCTGCCTGCTGCGGTCTTCCCGTCCGATTATAATTTGGGTTTCTTCAAGGCTAGAGTGAATAGGCTCTTAATAAACTAGTGCGCCTCACCATCAAAGGTTGCATCGCTACTTACCATCAGGTGGGATCGCAGTCAAGCACTAGTTTATCTCAATTAAAAAAAAATAAAAATTAACGTTCTAATGGTAGAACACTGAATAAAAAAACTGTCAAAGTTTTAGCTGATTACCGCCTACGTCAAATATTCATTGGTACTTCTTATTATGTTACTTCATTCAATGGAGTGTCAGTAGTTGAACATTGGAAAGTCATAATGACGCCATTATATTTAGTAGATTACCAAACTTGTCAAAATCGACCATTATGACATCAATGATAGACCATTCTGACACTATTGTAATAGTAATCTGTATAATTGAGGTATTCTATACATTGCCTTGGTATTGTATAAAATACCGGAGTTTCCATAAATGATCTTTATTTTGCAAATAGATTTTATAAAAACACTTTTACACGTCAATTTTTTCGCCAATTTAAACTAGATGAGACCGGTGTTTCCTATCTGACTACCCTAAGGGTTTTTTTTTCGATGTGAAAAATGATCTTATGACAACCCCCGCTCTTGGGTGGAGCGGGAGATAGTGTCAGACTCTTACTGACTAAAAAACCCATCCCGTTCCTTCAAGCCTTCATACCGGGGCTCGAGCGCCCTTTCGGATAACCCTGGCCCCAGTAGGAATAACCCTGGCACCAGTAAGACTACCCTAAGGGTGAGTTGCACCATTTAACTATAACGATAACCAAACCATAACCAGCCGTGAAACGGCCGCCTATTGGTCAATTCGACAATTCGACAACTGTTAACGGATTTGTTATCGTTATATAAATGGTGCAACTCACCCTAAGAAGAAACACCGAAATAAGCTCAGGGGTCAAAGTCTCTTTTAAAGTCCATACAGCAAGCATGTAAGTCATAAATCCCATAAGGGAATTCTTTTTATGTTGGGAAAAATCATCTAATGACAGAAATGGGGGTCCAAAGTTAATGTAGCATGGCATAGGCAGCCTTATAATGTTCATGTTGGGACTCAGGCCACCTCTATAGGAGAAGGAATGGGCCGTAATCCACCACGCGGGCCCAGAGCAGGTTGGTTCGTAATCCACCACCAAAGTTTATATGGAGAAACGTATTTTCACGCGGGCGAAGCCGCTGGCAGAAGCTTGTCATCTATAAAACTGAATTAAAATAGTACAATTCTTTTTTAATCAAATTCAAATTCTAAATTACCATTTATTTTTCTAATCAGCCTACGTGCTAAATGGGAACCTTTCTCATGCGTATAGTCCATAAACTTGAATATAAACAATATTGACATGTATTTTATTTAGTATATAAATAATTTATCTAAAAATATTTACAATTACCTACTTATTTACCTAAACAGATGTTTGCCATAATAGTAATTTTGCACCTAAACCGTCTTTTTAGGTTTTTTTTTTTTATGTACATATCAAGATGGTTTATGTTTAGTTAAGTACATAAACAAATGGAGTATATTATAATACTCTTTTGGTAACATAATGCTAAAGACACTCAACGATAGAGTAGCTTACTGCCACAGCATTAGATACCTAAATTTGTAGGTTCATAGATCAGCGTTTATTTTGAATTTAAATAAATATTCATTCGATATTTAAATAAATATTTTCTACTTTTTGTAATAGAAAATCAAATAACTTCTTTTACTCTATACGTAGCTAATATATATATATATATATATATATATATATATATATATATATATATATATATATATATAAATAAAAAATAAAATAAAAAGTAAGTATTTATTGTATTAAGTTTGAACCAATATAACTATTTACTACTATGGTTTATGACAAAAGAAAAGCTTTCGATAAACTCTGGCATCTAATGCAGGATTTAACTTGTGTTTAGGATGCCAGCATCCTCATTTAGTCCGCCTTTGTACCTGTGCGATGCATAAAGTTTTTATAAATAAATAAATAAATCCTCGCGCATCTAAAATTAATCATAAGACGAGCACAGTATATTTAATTATATTATTTTCCCACCAGCAGCATAAAAGATTAAGCTAGAGGCAGTTTCACTTTTAATAACTAAAATCCACCTGCGTCCCGTCAGTTGCTCTTCAAGTGTGCTTTTCCATAACCACGGTAATTTTTCAGAATGGCTTTGTCTGCGTAAATGTAGAAAAGAATCTCAAATTAATATTTATTGATATATATTTCCCTGAATCGGAAAAATCCTATGTACTATTCAAAAACACAGTCTGATCAGTTCGATAAAATAACTCTGTTTAGTCTTTCGAGGATGAAAGAGCAACAAATATACGAACTTTCCATCGGACAACCTTACATATGGCGAGTATTTAACCTTATGTAATTGAAACCTCTACGGTCCGGACAAAGCATTCCGATTCGTCGTTTATTAAATACCCCGTACATCAAAGGACTGGAACAATTTGGTCTTTCCGTCCGATTGTCATTTGGGTGTCTTCAAGGTGAATGGAGAGAGAAAGGCTTCAATTAAAGTGAATAGGCTTCTAATAAATTAATGCCCCTCATCGTCAACAGTTACTGCTTATCATCAGGTGGGATCGCAGTCAAGTAGTTGTTTATATTATAAAATAAAAGTTTCGCTTAACAATATTATGTAATTATTGTGTCTTTAAAATTCGTGTCATTAACTCTTTGAATGTCGTAATTAGAAACACAATAGAAAGACAATTACCTTATGTCGGACAGTGTAACTTAATTATACTATCAGTAGTAGTTATCTTGAGCGATAACAGATGACGCTGCACGTCTGTTGAAGTAAAAATTTCTTAATTATAAGTATGGTTGTGTTTTAACTTTACAAACCTATAAACACGGTTTATTTATTATTTATTTATGTATCCTTTATTGTACACTAAAATAATAAATTACACATTTGAGCCTTATATTTAGAACATACAATTGGCGGCCTTATCGCATTCCGCGATCTCTTCCAGGCAACCTGGTATGGAAAGAGATTGACTTGACATAAAATGGTTTCTTCATATCTAACCTTACTTTTCTGTCACAGGTCTGCTAGAAAAAATTAGGTTTCAAGTAACTAGTATCTTAACCTTAAGTGTTTGTTTGTATATAAATAAATAAAAAAGAATCACATTGTCTGCAAATATTTTTTTCCTTATGTTTTTAGTAAAAAAATAAATAAAAATCGAATAAATATTAACTGTAACTCATAGACTAATCCAGATTAATAATGACTCCAGGCTTAAAATCATATCTGTGCCTACCACCTTTTGTAATGGGACGCAGACGATGGGTTTAGGATAAATGTAGTTTTTCTAGCCTTAATATCTTCGTAAATTAATTTCAATCATTAAGCCTTTGTTATTAGAGTTAGGATGAAGCGACGTTTTAGAAAAAATGGTGATAGAGACTTTTTATAGACAATTCATGAGTCCATAAAAATGTGACGTCCATAAAAGTCTGACACACCCTCTCGCTCCGCTCAAGAGCGGGGGATGATGCTAAATGATTTTCACCTAAAAAAAAAGTAGATACAGTTACCGGCACGGATCTTGAGCGCTGGCTTCAAGTTGCGCAGAAGTAAAATATCGGATCTCTTTAGTGGTAGACGTGAGACGCGAAGGCGGAAAGTGTTCAGTGATTGGCTCGCCGCGCCATCGTGTCATAGACATCACTCGTGATTCGTTCCCTACGCTTGCTGCATGTATCTAACAACGACAACGATTCACGCTCACCAATGTATGGAATGCGCAAAGTGATCCCCACTCTGACGCCGAGCGTTCAAGATTCGTGCCGGTATCTATATCAGCTGAAATTAAAAAAAGGCACGTAAAAATGCTTACTGTAAGGAATTGATACACCAGGTTACAAGTTTATTTGATGTATCTCGTTTCTTTGTACACATGTAATCAATTACTGGTGAGGGTAATGAATAAAATAAAATAAAAATAATTAGGTAATCAGACTTTGTGAAAACTTTAGTATAGGTACGTCTTCTATTTTTATAAATCTTTTTTCTCCTATGTAGGTATGTTTGTTATGAGTGTTTATGTTTTCATATATTTTTATTTCGACGATACCGACTTATTCTTTGTAGAAATAAAAAAGGGTAATCTTTTTATTTCTAGTACATTTCTTATACTTGAGTTAGGTCAATGACACGTACGATATTGTAGAAATTGTAATCATAAGACTTCAGATTCTTTGAGCAAATAAATCATGTAATACCAAATTATATTTCAAAAGTAAATTTATAACTTTATCAAAAGCCTTTTTCTGAAGAACGTAATAAATTGTGGCTTTTTGAAACTTCATTTAATATTTTTATTGCATGATCTTTTCAGACAAATTGTTGCCTTTGGCGTACAGATTTCAGCTTTAATTAAGATAAATATTATTCATTTTTTAATGAAGGATGTTTCGTTTGTGAAGCAAGAATAAAAAATATATATTTTTAATCCAGACTATTAATGAATACTCGTTAATGTTAAGCTTAAGATGTTTTATACCACAACAATGGATTTCAAAGTAGCAACTTTAATCACTGTAAATTATAAACAGGATATTTGACTACATTTTGCCACTTTCAGAATATCTCACTCACCTTTGCCTTTTGTCTTGTCTTTTTGCCACCCACTTTTCTGAGCTGACTTAGTCTATCTTTTTTTCTGACTTGAAAATATTCATCATAAAAGCCTTTTATAGCTCGAAGGAGAATGCTCTTGCTCCATAGAAACAAAACCAGCTCCGGCAGAAACGAGATGTTTCTTTAATTATCTACACTAATATAATAAAGAGGTTATTTTATTATGTTTTTAGGAGGTAATAGCTGCTCCATACAATTAGATAATTCTTAGCTGTTTACTTATTTTGATATTAAATTAAATGTTATAATAGTATGGTTTCACAATTCCAACCTCTAACGTTCACAAGACACCTAACTCATATAACTACAATTCACATTCACTACCACCCACATGCACATTTCCCATTCATCACATTCACCATCATCTACATGCACATTTTTCTACACATTACATTCACCACCATCCACACGCACATTTCCTACACATCACATACACCACAATCCTCATGTGCTTTTCCCACCCATCACCAACACATTCACCTCGCTCCATCACACATCCATTGACTGCTTTGTTTTTGTTTATGTTTTCTTTCTGTTTTTTTTTACCCTTTTCTTTTGTTACATTTTATTATTTTTTCTTTATTTTTGTTTAATTAATTTTTAACTAACATTTATATTTCATTTTTGCATTTGTTCAGTGGAGTCCTTGTTATCTGCCAATAAACTTCTGTGAGGCCGAAACGTGGGTCCTGGTGACCTGTAGCACAGGTTTCTTCGAAACCTACAACAGGCACCAGCTCTCACAATGCTAATTCATATTATTGTGTAGTTCCTAACTTTTAAGTGCAACAAAATATTGTGAGAGAAAATAAATGATATATAATCTCTGGAACTACTGGTTCAATTGCTAAAATTTTTTCACCGATAAAAAGCTCTTTTATTCCTGAGTGACATAGGCTATATTTTATGCGTAGGTACGCGGGCGAAGCTGCGGGCAAAAGCTAGTCAGTAATGATGATAAGTAATAAACCAATAACCAGCTATTATCATGATCCTTACGCCTGATTAGTTTAACTGGTAATTTTTATATGTTTTACAAAAATTGCCAGTTTAATTAATCAGGCGTTAACTGGTAACTGAGCAGTACTGCAAAACTGTATCAATTTAACTATAACTACTCAGCATTTTTTTAACAGCCGCACTGACTGTATACTTTTTTTTCCATCTGATATAAACTTGTGCCTGACTGCGATCCCACCTGATCACAGCCATAAGTCTATTAGCATCTTTTGCCACTGAACTTTCGACTATGACTGTACCTATAAATTATGTCATTCCAGGTCTAGTGACGTTCAGCGATGGCAGCAACGGTTTCCCTCGCAACGAAGGCTTCTTCCAGGACTGTCGGCTGGTGCGACGTAAGCGTTGTCCTGAAGTGGTGCAGCGCGCACAGAAAGTGGCTTATATGGCGCGTGCGCAGTGTCAGCAGATGTAGAGCGAATAATTATAGTACTTACTGTTGAATTCGTGTTTTATTTGTTATTGGCCTATACAAATACAACTTTTTACCTGCATGTATTTTACTAGGCCAGAAGCCAGCGTCTCTTTTTGTGCAAGATTTGTAATTCCAAGGCTCTGGGTTCGCAAAAGTCACAGCAATTCTGGTACTTAAAGAGTATCTGAAGGAACACGGGTGAATTTTGAGTCAGTAAAAGTTTGTCACTTCTGTTTGCTCCATCTAGAGAGTGGGTGAAGTTATTTGATGATGTCTAATCCGTAAATAAAAAGACCTCTATCTCTATCAATGTATTGGACTACCTTTAGACTTAAATATGATTATCTGAAAGGTTCTGGAGTAGCCACGTAGACCACGCCTCAAGATTAGCGACCACGTTTCAGAAGACGCAGCGTTGGTAGGCCTATCACAATGTGGACTGATAACTTGGTAACATTCGCGGGAATCCGATGCATGCAAGTCGCACGGGACCAGTTGTTACAGTGACACTTGAGGGAAGCCTATGTCTGACTGTGGACGTTTTACGGCTGAAATTGTGATAATGACAATGATTACTTGTGTGGAAAAAATCTAGCATCGTATTATGTAAGTAATCGTAGTTCGAGGTTCTTTATGTTAGAGTTAAGAATTCTAAACTCTCCCTCTATTCCTCTCTTTTTAAACTTTTCATCAAAAGAACACCTACCTACATATCCTCTTCTTCTTCTTCCTGCCCTGGTGACATCTTATTTGGGGTCGGCGCAATACGTTTTTTTCTTCCATTCTACCCTGTCACTCGTCATGCTATCACTAACTTCCTTTTCTTTCATATCGCTCTTCACGCAATCCATCCATCTTTTCTTTGGCCTCCCTCTCCCTCTCCACTCATCCACATGTACACTCATAACTCTTTTGGTAACATGCATTTCATCCCTACCTACATATCCAGTGGGTTATAATAATCATGTGTGTGAGTACCTACTTCATTACTTTACTTCATAGTAAAGCCTAAGTCGACGTTCTACATCAGACCTTAAGTAGTTAAGCTTACAGATACAACAAACATCAAAAGGCCAGAAATATAAGACGAGCGAAGAGGCTAATTGGTAATCCAGATTTGTATAAGTCTGTCTACAAAGCCCTACGCAAAAGTGTAGGGTAGCCAGCTTTTTGGTATTTTACAGGACGCAATTGGGTGAGTGTGCATGGGAATTGCTTGACGTCATTTCGCTATTTCCTTTCTACCACCTAACAACCCGCCGTATAGCGAGTAGATCCTTACGTTTCTGAAACTTCTACGGACCTTACAAAGCGTTTCGCCTCGTCGTTTATACCGCGCACATTGAAGAACTGGAACAATTTTCCTGCAGCAGTCTTCCCGTCCGATTATAACTTAGGTGTTTTCAAGGTTAGAGTGAATAGGCTCTTAATGAACTAGTGCGCTTTATCATCAACGATTGCATAGCCGCTTACTATCAGGTATTAAACTAGTTTTTAACCGTGCACTCTCAATGAGGTTCAGTTGAAAACCAGCGTCAGGCAATTATCACGTAGTTGTATGACATTTTTGCTGAACTGGACCTATTTGACGCAGGCGCGAGACATACAATGGTAGTTTTCTTTTTTTTTATCTTATGTTTTCTACATGTTGTTTCTGCATTTTCTGTGCCACATAAAATATGGTTCTTTATTTCTTTCAGCCTTCCTTCCCTTCTTTCTTTCTTTCGTTCGTTGTTTCTTTCTAGGTGAAATCGCAGTCAAACACTAGTTTATATTATTTAAAAAAAATACAAGCCCAGTAGGTCTTAATAATCATATGTAAGTAGGTACCTACTTCATTAACAGTAAAGCCTAGGTTCGTCCTACTTCAGACCTTGGGCACTCGAGCTAATGGATACCACAAACACTAAAATGCCAGGAATATCTCTTGTACCTAGAGTTATTTCGTTAGGTTTAGCTTAGGACTGTTGCGGTTGTGGATTATTGTACTCGTATTTGGGGAGCCATTACCACTTTTCGTTTCAAGGAGTCTGTGATGTAGGTTGGTAGGTTTTGTTGTTAATCCTTCTGTAGGGATATTTTACTTTAGGTACAGGATTAGGTTATAAATGGAGGAACATGCGTATGTGACATAGAACAGATGAAAGATATTAGAATGGCCTTGTTGGCGGGGCAGACTTGCCACAAAGTAGGGCAATGCTCATAGTTCAACTACCAATAGCAAACTTGCTATTTAACCTTTCAATTGTGATAACTACAGACACAATTGAAAGACAATAGGTGCGCGAACGCCGGCGTTCGCTTGGGGTTTAATGAATTAACTGTTTTTTTTTTTTCTGGTGGGAGAAATCATCCAATTTCAACCCCCGCTCTTGGGCGGAGCGGGAAATAATGTCAAACTCTCTCAGGTACTGACTAAAAGCCCACCCCGTTCCTTTGTGCCTTTCGTACCGGGACCGAGCTTCCCTTTCGGATAACCCTGGCCCCAGTAGGCTTAGACCCAGCAAGCTACCCATTGCTCGCCGTCCGCAAGCCCGCGCCTACGGTGGCCAGAAATCGGGATCGGAATCCCGACGGCTGCTGGGGCGCTGTGAGCGCCGCTGTTGCCTGATGCGGTCGGCCTCCTCCTTTACTAGCATTACTGCTTCGCAGAAGGAGGCGACCGCTTGCCACTCTTCCTCGCTCCGGACCATGGCCTCTACCAAGGCCCGCGATTTACGTGTGCGTGGTCTGCTTAGTTACGTAATGCGCGTTCGTATTGGTTTATTAGCTGTAGTGAAGTTAAAGGGTGTGAGACAAGCGGCGACACTCGTTGTAGTACAAACCGGAAAGTATTTCCTTTTTAACCTCTTTCATCTTGTCTGTGGTATGTGATATAGGTTGATACAGACTTATATATTTAACTGGGATAGGCATTAGTATTCACAGGGAGATCCACGGTCACCGTAAGTATGGGCTTGCGAGTGATGAGCAATGAATAGCTCGCCGTCCGATAACTAACACTAGTTGCACGCGCGCCTCACAGGGATGTCAGCAAAACCGTAGTGGCCCAGCAGGGCTGATGCCTACTAGAGACAAGGGGAATTTTTGGAAGGGTAGCAGTGGTTCTGGAAAGCTAAGAGTTACTGAAGGACACAAGTGTGGTTTTAGTCAGTAGAAGTTTAATACGTCCTCCCGCTTCATCCTTTATCTTCCTTGGTAATTATCATTATCTCCTGTGTCGTAGTTGCATTCATACATACACACGACACTCATACACAAGACACTTAGACTCGGAAACAACTATCTATAAGCTATACAAATATTTGTCCCGTGCGGGTATCGAACCCGCAATACTCTGCACCAGTCAATTTCTCAATCACTACGCCAGCCGTTACGACACTATGGCACATAAGATAATATTATTATTATTATATTATTATTATTATTAAAACTAATAACTTCTATACACTTAGTCTACCTAAGTGTATTCCAGATATGGGTGATAACAATTAGCTCAATTCTTACCCAGTCGCCAATGGTCTATCAGCATTCTCAGAACAACAAGAATTATAATATTTCTTTTCAATACACTTGCTCATAAAGTGACTCGTATTGCACTGTACTTAGGAATGTAATGGCACTTGTTACCAAACTGTGAAATTTTGATTACCTTTACGCACTAGTGCTATAATTTAGTTAACACCTTTTTGTTCAACCTCTCGCAGCCATAATTTTATTAAATTTAAGGCGCGTCGCAAAGAAAAAAAAAAATGGACGCGCATATGGAAACAGATTTCACCGCCACAAAAATTTACTAGTTTTACACTTATTTTCTTCACAAGTGTATTGAAAAACGTCGTATGATACACGTGAGTAATTAATGATTACCGTTGTCGGCTCTCTTAAGACCCTCGCCATGTCTCGGGTCTAAATACCGCCTCGACAGTAATCACTAACATTACACACTTAAATCATAATGTAAGTTATTCCACAGTACGCGCGGGCTTGCGGACGTATAGTAATGGGTAGCTCGCCATCCATCCGACCAGTAACTCTCCAGACTGAGCCCGAGACGTCGACAGCACATAGTGTTCCACGGATCGCTAATCAAAGAAGAAACAAAGGTGTAGTGTTAGTCAGTAGAAGTCTGACATGCCCTTACGCTCCACGCTCCATTACGACAAGTACTTAGATGATCCATTGAACTAATAATACTACTAAGATAGGCGCAAAATAAACGAGGAATAACGATCATTGACCTTCCTTTATTTATTGACATTCCTAATTTCAAAAACGGAATCAAAGACTTAAATCTGTCTTGAATCGACGACTATTGAGATCCTTTACCTTTTCTGAAAAACAGTTTAAAAAATGTCCGGACTGAGCCTAAGTCGTCGACGGCACGCACTGTTCCCGCGCGCCTCAAGAAAATGTCAGCAACAGCAGGGACCCAGCCGAGTCGAAGCCTACTGGGGCCAGGGTTATCCGAAGCCCGGTATGAAGGCTAGAAGGAACGGGGTGGGTCTTTTAGTCAGTAAGAGTCTGACCTTGGGCGGAGCGGGGGATGCCAATGCATGATTTTTCCCACCATAAAAAAGGGTATCTTCGATATAATGTATTGGAATTATTAGGAAAAGGTCAATGTACTTTATTTTAAGTTTATCTGGCGCTGTACAATACTATAATTTATATAATAATAAACGGATAGAAGCAAACATGAATAAAATAAAACTCAACACTAAAAATAAAATAAAAATATTTATTTAGCATTTACAAAGCCTCTACAGAGAGCAAATGATAACATTAAATCTAAGTTTAGAATAAATTAATGTACATAGATTAGCAATAATTATGTTAATTAGATTTCAATTTTTGGTTAGCTATAGTTTCTTCGTCGTCGAGGCATTGCCCGTACCTGACTTCCATGCATTTGCTTCCCTGTAATTAAAAAAAAAATATAATTATTAAAAAAATAATACATTCAGCCGAATAAAGAACCTCCTCCTTTTCAAAGTCGGTTAAAAAGTCACTCTGACCTATTGTGTACAGACTTGGTCTTTGACTAACATACAAAAGTCTAAACTCAAGGTTTGTCTGCGTGCTATGGAGCGAAGCATACTATGTGTTAAATTAATAGACAATATTTGAAACACAACACTGCGCTCCAAAACGTTAATCATTGATGTGGCTCAAAAGGCTGCCCAACTTGAATGGGACTGGGCAGAACATGTCAGAAGAAGATACGAAGGAGATGGTGGGACGACCAGTAGCCATTTAGTCGTTTAAACCATTTCCGTATTCACATCCATCAATCGAGTTTGAACGACACCGATTTTAAAGTCGTTTGAAATTCGTCAATATAAAAAAATATATATATTGCATTATCCTGGTAGAATACTTATTAATGTAACTGGAAATTAATGAAACCGCTTTTGGATAGCACTTCGATCGAACGACCACGAAACTCCAACGATATTTGGCTTGTTTGATTTTACGTGAATCAGGCTACTGGATGGCTTCCATAGGAATTGAAATGTGAAAACAAGAAACGGTCGTCAATGGAAACAATGGAAGAAGGCCTTTGCCTAGTAGTGGGATAATATAGGTTAATTATAATAATAATAAAAATCCAGAAAACGTAATTCTTATAGGTATTTTTGTAAAGAAATAACCTTTATTGAAGCAGTTTGTATAGCCTTGATAATTAAAAAATTCTGAAATAATGAACGCGTCTCTGATTGATGAATATGTAATGAAGCAAAATATGTTGTGCAAAAAGTATTACAAATATGGTTAATTGAATATACGAAAATACGCAAATTCAAGTATTTTCATGAACGAGAATTCGTATTTGCAGTGATATTTATTTTGTAAATAGATTTTAAAAAACACTTTTACACGTCAATTATTTTTTCGTCAGTTTAAACTACAGAAGGAGCCAGATAACCGTGGAACGTACATTGACCTTTTCCTAATATCTTTGCGTAGGTACCCGAAAAACAAACAATGAATTGCGTTTCATTACTAGATCATGTAAGGGATCACGATACATGTCAATTCAAGAGAACTTTAGGTCTTGACCGTTATTCCACTTTTATCTGGCCCCTACTTTAGATGAGGCAGGTGTTTCTTAGCTGACTACCCTGAGAAGAAACACCGAAACAAACTCAGGGGTCATCCATACAGTAAATATGTAATGGTCAAAATTACATAAGAACCATGCAGATTTGTCTGAGATACGAATATTGATTTGATTTCAGCAAAAAAGAATGTGGCAAAAGCGAGTGTGGGTTCCCTGCCGGTTCCCAGACAGCTACAACATAGGAGGTTGTCAAGCAAGAATAGAATAGAATAGAATAAACCTAAAAGAGTCAGGAGTGGATAGGTTACTTCTACGTAACTATGCTCCTTCGTAAACCATATTCTCGCTTACTATCCAGTTAGATAGTCCAGCGCGAATCCAACAATTTTAAAAATGTAGGCGTGACTCATCAATCTCCAAAAAATTTGGACAAGGGCAAGAGCGTGATGAGATTAGCTCACGGACGCGTAGCTTCATAGACGCGTATTTGTCATTATACGTTTGATTTACTTGGTGTAAATTATAGATGCGGCACGACGGCACGACGATGCCACTTCGTCATAGATTAATAGTTTAGTATGAATATGAGACAGGTGTATAATAACCAAGGATATAATAACAAATACGCGTCTATGAAGCTACGCGTCCGTGCAAAGTTTAAATGTCAGCAATTTAGTTGACTACAGTGAGAGCTTCTTTTATAGTCTAAATCAGATTCATAAGAGTGGCTTGGACTTTTGTTTCTTTAGGTATGCTAAAATGTCCCGGCTTAACCCAAACTGTTTGATTTCAATGAACATACATTTTTATTGTCACCTATGGAGACTTTTTTAAAATTTGAGTTTATTTTCATTGCCAATTTTATTTTCCAGATGATTTAAAAGTATGAGTCGATTCTACGTAAACTATATCGTAAAAATATTCTTTTCATAACAATAGCTGCAGAAAAAAATATGGGATGGCATTGATACCTTTTTAGTTAGATGAAAACACATATTTTATGAAAGATTTTTTCATTGTGTTTGGTAAAGTAAAAGTAAATAAAGATATTTTTCAAAAACACAAACTTTTTCTTTTATGATTTAGTTTGACAATGCACATTTTTATTTATTTTAGTTATTTGTATCTTATATCTTAAGGTTTGCTTAAAAAAATGCTGCTGATCTCAAATGGACATGGGAGATGATGGTATAAGATTAACGAGCATGTTTTTTAATTTGTAATTACTTTTGTATCGTAAGTGCATTTACAAACGAGTAAATGGACGTGAGGGAATGTAGAGCAGTGGTAGCCGAGTGACCAAAGGCAGTGTTTGAGTGACAACAGGCAGAGTTTAATACTCTGTCTGTTGTTTACTCTACTGAGACTCCATTTTATTAACATTTAACTCTTCATCTTCGTTTTTTGTTTCGGTAGAGCAACCTTTTTGAGCCCTATATTGATAGCAAATATTTCATAGGGTTAATATTGGTTAAAACAGTAAACTTGTGGCTACTAAGACCTTAAAATGTTAGACGTGTGAACGAGTAATAAGGAGATCGTCAAATAGATCGCTTTAAGAGCTCATAGTAGGGTTTTTGATACTGAAATTTTATGGACCTTTAGTCGTTGTGTACAAGGTCCGTCTTTTTCCCGTTAGTGGTCACTGCTGCTATTATCGTTACTACGGATTAACTTTGGTTATGACTGTTTGTGCTTAATCCAACAGTTACGTAAAAGGTTTCCTTTCACTGCGTAAATACGTGAATAGATAACTTAGGGGTCTTTAAGTCAAGAGGTAATAGGTCACTTCTATGTAAGCGTGTTCCATCGTCGACCACATCATCGCTTACTATCAGGTGAGATGGTGGACAAACGCGACCCTGTCAATAATAAAAAAAAAATGATATTTAATTTCACGGAGACGAGTTTAGACGTCTGTATAGATTCACGTGCATATTGTTTCTGTGGGCATAAACAATTTTAGGACTATTATTACTAAGACTCCACTGTAAGTCCGTCTGTCACCAAAATGTATCTCATGAACCGTGATAAATTATACAGTTGAAATTTATACAGCTATAACAACAAATACTAAAAACCTAATAAAATAAAGTAGGGCTCCCATACAACAGACTTGATTTTTTTGCCGTTTTTATAGATACGGAACTCTTCATGCACGAGTCCGACTCGCACTTGGCTGGTTTTTTAAGACACAGTGCACTCGAAACTTACCCACACAGAAGAAAGTGTAAGTGAATTTATTCACACAAGACCAATCCGCCTCGGTGAGATAATAGTTGACTTATGTAACTAGAAGATAGAGCAGCGTCTTAAAACCGCGGGTGGTATGCTAAATTCCAAATGAAATAAAGATTGTTAAGTTTGAATCCCGAACGTAGTGACGGATTTAACTCGGATAACTCCCGAGCACTGCGAAGGTTAATATAGAAAACCTGAGTTAAGTGTGGAAGTAAGGAGCTACCAGCTTCATCTATTTGCAAGTTAGAACCTAATCTCTGGATCCAAGTCGTTATCAATTCTAGTTTTCAATTTTATACAAATCCGTATAAAAAATAACTGTATAATTTTGGTTACATATCCAAACAATAATACATATAGTCTTATAGTACTTATAAACATAACATTTGTAACCCAATGAAATAGAAAATCGAATAAAAATATTTTATGAATAATATTTTCATCGATCTTTATTTTCATTCTAGTTTCTTTCCAGTAATAACATCACGTCTTTGACACAATCCATCTATTTTTCTTTAATGTGCTTCTTTTAAGTGATAAGTACTCTCTACAGTTACACACCCCACAAGGTCTATAGGCCCCGGCGCGCACTGTTCCCGCACGCCCCAAGGAGTTATCAGCAACAGCAGGGACCCAGCCGGGTCGAAGCCTACTGGGGCCAGGATTATCCGAAATGGAGCTTGAGCCCCGGTATGAAGGCTCGAAGGAACGGGGTAGGCCTTTTAGTCAGTAAGAGTCTGACACTGTCTCCCGCTCCGCCCAAGAGCGGGGGTTGTCATTGGATGATTTTTTCGCACCATAAAAAAATGGTCTACAGGCCCACAAAGCGGACCGATAACCTGGTCGCGGAAATCCAATGGATGCGAGACAAACAGGACCGGTTATTTTGGCGACACTTGCCACCGCCGATAGATGTCAACTGTTGGACATAAGCCTCCCCGGCTTATGTCCAACAGTTGACATCTATCGGCGGAAATTATGATGACTCTCTACAGAGTTATAATAAAAAGAGAAGGAATCTTTCTCTTTCTCTCTTTCTATTTTTTACCGTTACCGTACCGTTTTGAGAGCAGCGGTGATGAAATCACACAAAGTAATGTGCCTGGTTGGGTTTGATCACGGGACCTATAACCCGACCATTACCACTGAACCACTACTACTTTTTATTTTAAGGTAATTATTTTTTTTTACTAGCAATTTATGTCCGACTGCTGGGCAAAGGCCTCCCAAGTCCTTCCAAACTTTCTTAAGTTTACAAAATAGAAAAATTAATTCTACATACAATGCTACTATCCAATAAACCTCTCTAGTTATATCATCATACCTCACAGCACTTCATACACTTCACTTGTTACATGTTACTACGCTCCACACTTTACTCCAAAATGTCAATCTATTTACACAAACCTGAGATATCTTTAGACCTACTAACACAAAGGCAAACCAACAAACGGAACTTTCTTCACAGCCGTCTGCTTCACACTTCACACTTACTGTTGACACAATACTTTCATCTTCCTCTACTGGAAAGTAAAATGATCCGTGACATAACGGAACTCGACTGCCAGTCGAGTTAACTTTCACTCGGAAGAGTTTATGTAACCTCTCTGATGTAACTGTACCTTCTCATTAATCTTCGGTTTAAATTTATTTATTATTCGTGAAATTCGTTTTGGGCCGGTGGGTTTCGTGAGGGCCGAGTTCGGAAAAGCTTTTACGTAATTAAGATGTGTGGAAATTGATAGTAGAGAGAGCTACTATCAGCTTGTAAGGTCTTTAAATTGATTGCGGAGATATATTCCATGTTCATACTATATCGGATAAATTGACGGATGCAAAGTAAAAAATAATATCTGTAATTTTGCGATTGTCTGCGGCTATCTATACATCTATACATATAAATATAATTGTCTGTTTGAAATATTGAAATCACCGCTTTTTTACTACATGCATATATACGGTACATACACCAAAATAAATTTTTTTAAAATTTTCGTTTGTCTGTCTGTCTATCTGTTTGTTCCAGCAAACCTCTGAAATGACTGGACCGATTTTGACGTGACTTTTTTTGGCTAGTAGCTGATGTAATAAAGAATAACTTACCTATGCTACTTTTATTTTAGAAAAAATAATTCAAAATCCTGTAGTCCACGCGAACGAAGTCGCGGGCACAGCTAGTTTAAAATATTATTAAGAAAAAAATTTTGTTTCTGCATTTTTGACACTTGAAAGAAGATTTGCTATATGAATATTATTTTTTTAATAAGTTACTGCAATTATCAGTTAGCCCATTTATGTCCCAGTGATGGGCGAAGGCCTCCCTCTCCGTTTTGCACACATGTCTTTTCAATTATCAGAAAATTAAAAAATTATAGATTTACTTTACTTCGCACCCGTTGAAATCTTCATCACAATCAAATTTAATCTCGTCAACATAATCTTATTTGATGGTTTGAAATATAATTTCAACCTACATTTGTCAATCGATTATCCCCAGCATATTATTTATTATCACCTGGTACCATCAATTTCATTACTCAATTAACAGACTGCTGCCCAAAAAACTCAAGTGTAATTGATTAAGATATTACTAACCTTAGCAATATAAGCTTTCATGTAGAAGTTTCCAAACAAAACGATGAAAGAAATCATATAGATGATGAGGACGTAGTGCATCCATAGGGGGAACTCGCAGCCAGTCCTGATGCCGTTGATGCCAAGGATTAAGGCGCAGGTGAACTGGATCTGAAAAAAGAAGATGATTTATTTAAGGGTGTTGTTGACAATGATGGTAATTTTGATGAAATATACAAGGTGTAAAGGACAGCCCTCCACAAACTTTAACGGCTTGCTCAGTAGACGAAACTGAACAACCTTCCACAATTTTTTTTTTTTTCAGGAAACGAAAAAAAAAATCGGCATCTCTATACAAATTGTCCAATCAAGTTTATCATTTTGTATGGCGAGGCTGTTTTTTTTTACAACAAGCTCAATCATATTATATAGATAGAAGATCAGTTCTTTGATTTTGTGAGAGTTTAAAATAATGTACCTTTTATATATGTGTGTTAGGAAAGTGAAGCAAATAGTTTGGAGGATAATATTAAAGCAAGTAAAAATAGAAATAAGGTAAAAATTATACTTGTTTCAAACATTCGTGTAAAGTTCAGTTTCAAGTAAGAACCTATACAATAAAAAAAATCAACAAGAAACATGAATTAAATAATACCCATGACGCACGTGGTACTTATAAATATAGAAGGAAAAAACATTTTTAGAATTTTATTCGCACAGTCAAACAGTCACTCGTGTAATATATTTTGTAAATTGAAAAACTGTTATTAAGCCACTTCACGTTATCGTAACTGAAAAAAGTCTCTCAATCGAGCAGTTTAGAAAAGTAATGCGAAGAAACATAAGAAAAATCTGGAATCTGAAGCTAAATTTACAATTTATCTAGACTCTTATTACTGTACTTTGATTTTATGAATTCTTTCAAGCATCTGTAGTGCCATTTATTTTATATTAAATCAATATAGATGTTACTGGTCAAAACCGATTTTCGGAAAAATAAATTTTGCCTAGGCCAAACCTCCTTAAACTCCTAAATCCTCCTCCTTAAAATCCGGGGGCCTCCTATTTTTGGGGGGTTTAATAAAAAAAAACCACGAAAGTAAAGGGCAAGAGCTCAGCTCCCGCTTTAGTCTTTTAATATAAACTGCCCGTTTCGTGGTGACCTAAAATTGTGAGCTCACTTTACTCGCTCTTTGACTAAATCCCAGGTTTGGCCTAGGCGAAACAAAATCTACCTAAATTCGGGTTTGGCCGGTAACATTTAAACAAGTGCGAGTCGGACTCGCCCATGAAGGGTTCCGTAGCAGCAAGTAACATAATATAAAAGTTCTTGTAATGTGTTGTAACTTTGATCGATGTTTTAATAATAGTGTATTTTTTTCGGTTTATGACGCATTAAGAAAAAACTACTTACTGGTTTTCGTTCAAACCAATTTTCGTTGGTAGTTTTTATAGTAATGTACATCATATATTTTTTTTAGTTTTATCATTCTCTTATCTTGGAAGTTAGAGGGGGGGGGACACACATTTTACCACTTTGGAAGTGTCTCTCGCGCAAACTATTCAGTTTAGAAAGAAATGATATTAGAAACCTCAGTATCATTTTTGAAGACCTATCCATAGATACCCCACACGCATGGGTTTGATGAAAAAAAAAAATTTGAGTTTCAGTTCTATGTATGGGGACCCCCAAAATTTATTGCTTTTTTTCTATTTTTGTGTGAAAATCTTAATGCGGTTCACAGAATACATCTACTTACAAAGTTTCAACAGTATAGCTCTTATAGTTTCGGAAAAAAGTGGCTGTGACATACGGACGGACGGACAGACAGACAGACAGACAGACAGACAGACAGACAGACAGACAGACAGACAGACAGACAGACAGACAGACAGACAGACATGACGAATCTATAAGGGTTCCGTTTTTTGCCATTTGGCTACGGAACCCTAAAAAGATAGCCTTTAATTTGATATCGCACGATTATCGAAGGAGATATTTGATCTGATGTCTTTGCTGTAAACTGAATTATCAAACTTTGAATGGAGTTGTTACTCTTGTCCGATTGTTAATAATTGAAAACGTGCCAATTTAAGAGTAACACCCCAACCGTTTTAGAAAAATCGTAGCCATTTTGTAGTTAGTCTCAATGTTACGATAACATTTTTTGTGCCAATTTTGACATTTATTTTCGAAACCTATTTCTAAAATCCCCTTGTATTGTCAAGTCTAGAACTATTTAACCCAAACTTGAGGATAATTTAGGAAAATAGGCAGCCTAATAAAGCCAATAACAGTAAAACCAAAATCTTTACTGTATCTTTATTGTTTTCACAATTGAGAGTGATAATGATTTTTATAAACTCGACTTTAATACAGAGTAAGTTTTTATAATAGGGTCACTAGTGGAACAAGAACAGATAAACATCCAAAATGATGAAATTACTATGACGTGTAGAAAATGACAATCGTGAGAGCGAGAAAGAGGGACGATACACCCTGTCTTGCTCCATCTCTTTAACAGTCCACTTTAGGTTGTAAAATGGATCGAATTAAAAGGTCGTGATAGTACTGCTGGTTAGGAATTTTATTTAATATCGTGTTACGGTTACATTAGGAATGGTCTTTGTTCTATTTTTTTGCAGAATACCAAAAATAAACACAATAAATATTTCACCTTTAAAAAACATGCTTTAACATATTTATTTACATAGAGCTCCTTAGAAGTCCTGAGTTGAGCTACACGAATACTGACAAGGCTTGAATAAAATAACCAGTCAGATTTGAGTGGACCTGCACTCAAATCTGAGTGGTTATTTCCTTAAAATATGTTCCAGCTCAGACAGTTATCTGCATGGTTTTCTTATGATTTTGTAGTTGACCATTACGTGTTTGCTGTATGGACTCTAAAAGTGAGTTTAACCCCTGAATTGAGAGAAATAAGAAATATCAGCCTCATTTAGTTTAAATTGGCAAACAAAACTATTTGCAAAATAAATATCATTATTATTTAAATAAGTGTATATATGTACATAACTAATGAGAGAATATCAAAGAGAAAAAGATATACAGAGAGAAGGCAGATTGCACATATTGCACATACTGTTTATTTTAAAAGATTAACTTTTTAGCAGAATCATATAAAATCTGGATGCTCAAGTTATGAAAGGTGACATAGTGATTAAAAAAGAATAAGGTTTAAACTAATTTATGTAAATACAAACACGTTTAACTTAATTTTGACCTAAGCCAAAAATTTAGTAAGTACCACAGTCAATATACATTAAAATAAATCATAAAGGCAACCTTACTGGTGGTCACGAAGTCAATACGTGTTGAATTATATATACTACTAGTTTTTAAGCTATTGCATAGCTTCTATCGCGGGCCTTGAGCGTGGAGAACGAATCCAGAAATTCCGTAACGAAAATAACCTAACACCCCCCACTCATTTGTTTTTTGAGCGTGGTGACCGATAAGAAAACAAATGAGTGAACAATCAATCAAAATTCAATTCAATGTGTAAAAGTGTAACTTCAATTAATATCAAGGAAAAAAGTACTGGATAAATAAAATAAATAAACAATTATAATTGCATAAGTTGATAAAAATGCTATGCAATAGCTTTACCGCGGCAGTCCCCGAGTGCCACACGTCTTTTTTAATTAGTACAAATACTTAGGGTCTAAACAGATGGACTGCATTTCAACTGCAATCCAACTACAAATTGCAATAATATTAAGTGCAGTTTGAATGCAGTTGACACGACTGCAATAGAACTGCAAACACGACTGCAATAGAACTGCAAACCAAACGTGCGGTCCGATTGCAGTCGTGTGAACTGCACACCGACTGCATCCGAACGAGTGCCCTCCCGCGCATGGTGCAGTTCGGATGCAGTCGGTGTGCAGTTCACACGACTGCAATCGGACCGCACGTTTGGTTTGCAGTTGTATTTTAGTTGAAATGCGGTCCGTTTGTTCAACAAGACCTTTTCTAATAATTCCTTAAAGGGTCTAACCTTTAAGGAATTATTAGAAAAGGTCTTGTTTTTATTTAAGTAAAGTCTCAAGAAATAATTATTCACAACAGCAAAGTTTTTAGCGTTTGTGAATATTATTTATTATATCCCAAAGGGCTTCACCGAGACACCATGGCGACGCGACCAGACGCCGCTACCAACAAAATGTGTACAGCTCTATAGAGAGTTACTCACTTTTTTTTTTTTTTATGGTGGGAAAAAAATCATGCATTGACATCCCCCGCTCTTGGGCGGAGCGGGAGATAGTGTCAGACTCTTACTGACTAAAAGACCCACCCCGTTCCTTCTAGCCTTCACACCGGGGCTTGAGCGCCCTTTCGGATAACCCTGGCCCCAGTAGGCTTCGACCCGGCTGGGTCCCTGCTGTTGCTGACAACTCCTTGAGGCGCGCGGGAACAGTGCGCGCCGTCGACGACTTGGGCTTGGTCCGGAAAGTTACCGGACGGCCGGACAGTGAGCTACCCATTGCTCACTGTCCGCAAGCCCGCGCCTACGGTGGCCGGAAATCGGGATCAGAATCCCGGTTGCGGCGGCGGCGGCGATAACGCCGTTGCCTGATGCGTTCGGCCTCCTCCTTTGCGAGCATTACTGCTTCGCAGAAGTCGGCGACCGCCTGCCACTCCTCCTCGCTCCGGACCATGGCCTCAACCAAGGCCCGGCGCGAGAGGTCTCCGCCGCCGATCGCCCCCACGAGGGCACGGCGATGCTCCGCCCAAGCAGGGCACACCTCGACCGTGTGCTCCACCGTGTCCTCCGGGCGTTCCGCACAGTGGCGACACCCGGGCGTCACTTCCGCATGAATCCGGTGCAGGAAACTCCCGAACGAACCATGTCCGGTGAGGACCTGCGTCATGCGAAAGGTAAGGACGCCGTGAGGTCTTTCCAGCCACGCCTCAAAGAGGGGACTTACCGCCATGATTGTGGCGTGCCCAGCACTGGGTTGCGATAGTCGTTGACGCCATTTCACCATGAGATCCCGCCGGAGCTCTGTCCGCCATGCCGCAACCTGTCGCGGCAGTGGACTTTCACCCCGGCGTTGCATCTCCACGCGCATATCGTGCATGTGTGCAAGGACTGTTGCCTCCAGATCCCACGGTGGTAGGCCAGCCAGAAGGCTCGCCGCTTCGCGGGAGACCGTGCAGTATCCCCGCACCATCCTTATTGCCATGACCCTCTGGCAGGCGTTCAGTATGGCCGCCGGTTGCTTTTTCAGCGACGGCGCCCACACCGGCGCCCCGTAGAGGGCCATGGACCGAACGATCCCCGCGTAGAGCCTCCGGCAGGAGGCGTCTGGACCCCCAAGGTTGGGCAGGAGCCGCTTGAGAGCGGCCCCAGTCCGGTTGAGTTTGGGAGCCAGACGTCGGAAATGCTCCACGAAATTCCACCGGCTGTCGAGGACGAGTCCCAGGTACTTCATCGTTGACCCGACACCGATGTGAACTCCTCGAGTTACTCACTTGATTTCCGTTTAGTTGCGCAACCAATTTGGTGGCGCGACCAAAATGTCACTCAAGTTACATAAGGAAATATTTTATAGGCTATTATTATGAATGAAAAACAATAAAAAAAAAAACATTGCGCTTAGTATTTTCTAGGAGCAATTGTCATGAATGATTGATTCAATTCTAATAAATTTTAACCCCTCGAGCGCCAGAGTTTAATGACCCTGAAAATTGCCGTGTTTACGTAAATCACCAATAAAATAAATAATTTTTTTTTTTTTGTTTTTTTTTTCCAGAAAATACATAATTTGGAAAATAAAATTTTCGGCCTAATAAGTTTCGTACAGACGTGTGTACAAAACGAAAATTAAGCGTTTTTCAAGGTCTTCAAGTTGTACAGACGTATGTACAATCGGCGCTCGAGGGGTTAATGGTAAATTTTTGGATTTCGTTTTTTTTTACTTTTGACTACACAAATATGAATATACACACCACTATTTTTTTTTTAGTACCAAAGAAAATTGGACTCTATCTGTACCCATTTACCAATGAAAGTGTTAAATGGAAAGAGGAAATTTACTAAAACCACATTGCAAAATGTTAAATTTCCGTAGCATTTCCGTGTCTAACCTAACTAAATTACCGAATAATTGAAAACTAATTTGGACCTAATCAATACTATTAACTAGTTTCGGTTTCCACAAAACTATTTAATTGAAATAATTTTCTGTTCAAGCTTATACAATTGTATTCGAAAATTCAACCCGGATGATAGTAGTTACATAAACGATAATTAATATAGGTTATGTTCGTAATATTACCTAACTAAAGTATTTCATTACATCGAAAGAAAACAAAGGACTTATAACACGCAACGCTATGCGTGTTGCGTGTTGTCGCCAACCAAGCTACGATTATATACAAATATATATATGTATATATATAGTTTTGATAATCGTGTCACATAAATTATACTAATCCGGTTTAAGACTATGGTTTACTAGTTGTTTCACCTGACTTCGGTCACGTAGTAGCTATAAGCACTATTATTAAAACTATGTCATAGTAAGTACAGCTTTACTTATAACGGTTTTTTTTCAAGGTAGGATATCATCTAATGACTTCTCCCGCTCCAGGGTGTAGCGGGAGAGCATGTCAGACTTTTGCTGACTAAAACCACACTTTCTTCTTCTTAGCGTATTGATGGCAAAATAAATCCGCTATCTCTTTTTAAAGTAAGCAACAGGTTTTTAATGCCATTTTCACTAATTTATAGATAATTATGTATAACGTGCAAAGTTAGGATGGGTCACTGGCAAATATAGGTAGTAAATAAGCTGAAGTTTGCTATTTACACATTTTCTATAGTAACAGCCTAGTCAGCAACCCGGTTAGTCATGTTAGCACTAAAAGTTGCGTTCGAAACTTCTTATTTCTAATATAGAAAATATTTGACTAGAAATTATTTACTGAGAAATGTTTCTCTTAGTTAGCAAAGCAATAGAATGAATTTCAAATTTAGTTTCTGACATTAAATTTATTTCTACAGAAATATCCTGTCCTACTAATAATATTATAAACGCGAAAGTTTGTATGGATGTTTGTTACTCTTTCATGCAAAAACTACTGAACGGATTCCAGTGAAACATACTTTTTATCCTGGGATATGTTTCTTTAGGATAAGTTTTAATATCACGCGGGCAAAGCCATTAGCAGCAGCTAGTATTAGAGGGTGATTCTTTAAAGCCAAGAGAATGTCTGATTCATCTGGCCTAGTTTTTTCTTTACCATTTGAAAATATTATTTCCACATTAGTTTTCCCCAAACACTAAATGTGTCAAAAGCACTCTTTTGCGCCCAGTGGATTACGACACAAAATAGATGGTAGACATCCCACCCATACGCACAAAGCGTTTTGGGAACACATTTATTGGGCGTACAGCCAACGAGTGGAATTCCCTGCCGGTATCTGTGTTTCCTGATAGCTACAACTTAGGAGTCTTTAAGTCGAGAGTGAATAGGTTTCTTCTAGGCAAGCGTGCTTCATCGTCGACCACATCATCGCTTATCATCAGGTGAGATGGTGGTCAAACGCAAGCCTATCAATAATAATAAAAAAAGGTAGGTAAGAAAACCTAGGTCAGATGAATGAGACATTCTCTCGGTTTCAAAGAATCGCCCTAGAATATAATGAAGTAAAACCAGGCCCTATTATTATACGTTTAGGCCAAAAACATCAAAGTCAAAGTCAAAAGTTTTTTATTTGACATAGGCCTACATGGGCCCTTATAAAACGTCAGAAGCTAGTGCACGGTTCGAAATTGGTTGTTTCCTATGGAGAAGAACCGGCAAGAAACTCCATGGTTACTCTTTTAAAAAAATGGTTGTACTTACAATATTTACATATAACAGTATTAAAAGGTATTATTTAAGAACAGTGTAAACCGGTCTATATTATACTCAACATCATCCTAACGAAATTCCTGGAAATTCTCATCACAATGTTCAGAATTTTATGCGGTTCACTTTCCCAACTTTTGTATTATTATGCCTTGAAATCTGTGCCAAAAATAGTTCAAGTATTTCTGAACTCACAATAAACCTACTTGATACTTGTTGATACTAATATAATATGGAGCAAAGAATTATTTTTGGGTTTATTTGGCTTATTGTTGGCCAATAAAAAGGGACGGCCATGAAATATGTAATAAGTATTTTTGGCGTACGAGAGCAGACACAATTGATCAAATCAGTTCGAATATAAAAGATGGATAACATGGCCGACGGTTGGGGTCAGTGACTTGCAATTTAAGAGCTTGCAGTAAACATTGTTACATTGAATCATTCGTAATGGTTTTGAATGAAAGATAACTTTTTTAATTGATTTGTTTTATAGTTGCAGTTCATATTACTTAGATTTGTTTCTTTGCTTTTCTATGAAAATTCTGTAACAATATATATATATATATATTGAAATAATTACCGTGCAAATAAAAGAAAATGAAGATCAAGGAATTGGCTTTCTACAAGGAGCTAGAAAATGTTACTCTAACTAGGGGAAAAACTCGTTAGTAAATTAATAGGAAGACAACAATTATTACGAATAATAGCAATTTAGTCCACCGCGTACCTACATTGAAAGATTGGAACCATTAGCATGTCTTCCTGTTCAATTATATCAGGTGCCTATAGTGGCTCTCAATGCACTAGTGCGATTTACTATCAATGATTACATCACTACTCACTGTTAGATGAAATCGCAGGCAAGCACTGGTTTATATCATTAAAAAAAAAGTGTATTTTTCCTTATAGCTTGCTGAATATCTTTTTTTCACTATACTTCTATTCTTTCTATGTGTCTGACATGGTAAACTAATGAATTAGATGATTTAGTCACTCTATCAGTAGCCACCCAGCTCAATTTTTTTTATCACGTTTTCTTCTTATATTTAATTTTGTGATTGTTATTATTAAGTAGTATCTATGTAGGTTTTCTATCCTTTGCCATATTGTTACTGACCAGTTTTGCTATGTAGAAATCAAACGAGTTTCGCTATCTTCACCTACTGTATTATGCCTTTTTGGCCATGCCCAGATTTTAAAGTTATATTTTTTTTCATACTAAATTCTACTGTATGTGTGAGGTACGAATAAACGTTTTTCATTCTTTCTTTAATCACTCCCATTCTAGGAGAAGCAATAGGCAATGTCAGATTGTTAGTGACTAAAACTCACCCGTGTTTCTTCAGTTGCGTTTTATGTTTGAGGGCCACAGTAACTCTTTCAAGTAATCCCGCAGTCCTTTAACAGCGTTCAACGAGCCTTAATGGTTCTTTAACACGTGTAAGTCTAAGTAACAAAACTCACCAGCTGCATGATGGTGAGGTATTTCTTCCACCACAGGTACTTGCTGACGGCGGGCCCGAAGACCGAGAGCCCGTAGTAAGTGTACATGAGCACGTGGATGCCACTGTTCACCATGGCAGGGAGGAAAGCTGGAAACAAAATGTTAGGTTAATAAAAAGTAAACAATTGTGTGAGTAATAAAAATGTAAAAACAATCTGGCCAAATGGGGCTTCCTCGACCCATCTCTAGCACAGTGCCAGTGTGGAGCCTCTGCACAGGACATGTGCAACCTGCTATGCTGCCCATCCTGCATAACGACCTACAGTTTTCAGGATCTATACGGGGCCAACAATAGAGCTGAATAGGTTGCCAAATATTGGTCAGAAAAAAATATAGTTTGAGAGCATCTACACGAAAAGAAGAAGAAAAATGAAAATATAGTTTGTAGTGTCTCCAGAATTACAAAATACAAATAAAATAAGAATTCAAACTCAAGGTTACAAAATATTAAAATCCTGAAAATAATATAAAAAGGGCTCTTGCCTATCTTCAACGCGAGCATGGCTTAAAAGTTTGTTGTTTTATCCAATTAAAATTTACGTCATTTTTTATAAAGAGATGACGTGAAAAAAGTCGGTTAAAAGAAAGATAACCCCTGTACACTCAGTCAGCATTCAGTAATTTCTATCATTCGCTTGAATATTTCACAAAAATTGTTACAGTTATTTGGAAAATCATCGTTCCTGTCTTCAAAGTTTCGATTAAATAGGTTTTCACAAATACATTTTCTTTACTTTTTAAATTTATTAGTAAAGGTCCAAAGCTTACGTTTTTGCAAAGTAGCTAATTTTTAGAGGTCCTTACTTTATTTGATTTATAAGATGTTTTTTTTTCAATAACCTAGGTAATTTAAAATTGATTGATTACTTATTTCTCGCCTCCACAAGTTTTTTAAGGGCAGTTAAGTGGTTCGAACATACCATTCAATCAATTGAGAACTTAATATTCAATAAATTACGAAGTCTAAAAAACATCCAATTTCAATATAAGAGATAGTATAAACGAGGTCAAGAACGTTTTCATTTATGTAACCCCAGTCCTTCATATCTCTCGAGAAATCTTATTACGGCTGGTGAGATTTGAATAGCCCTTAATTTTCCAATTTCTGAAAATAGTAATGACTATGTCAATGGCTGCCAGGATTTTTCATTTTTAAGTTTCCGTACCATCATAATGGAACAATAAATCCTGAAATTTGCTATAAATCAAGGTCTTCATAGCACAGGTATAGGAATAAATCTAAAAAGAGTGAACTTGTTGTTACGGCACAAAAAATACCTTTCCGATTCTGCGAAATTAAATCTTCAATTAACAGTAAGTAGTACTTTGTACTAAGCTCTTTTATCAGAGAGTGATAAATACGGATAAGACTTTGCACGAGTCACAATTTTACAAATCTGGTCATAGATCCCTCAACTCTTATACTTTTTAATAAATTAGTAACAATCGATATAAAGAGGTCCAGAAGGTCTGAATAAAACCATAAGCATAGCATAAGTATAATCAACTATAAAATTTTTCCACTGCTGAGAATCTGGCTTCCTCTCTAATAGAAGGAATGGGTCGTAATCCACCACGTGGGCCCAGTGCGAGTTAGTGGATCACACATCTTCGAATTTCAGAGTCTAGGACATGGCAGTTTTCTCCCTTTTTTTCATTCACAGTTTAGAGAGGTGGTGAATGTCAATGGTGGTGAAATAAATTACACAAAATAATGTGCTTTGCTGGACTTCTACCTGCTACCTACAAATCGTAATTTGGGGCTATTACCACGGGGTCAAACCTTATAAATCTACACTAATATAATAAAGAAGTAAAGTATTCTTTTGTCTTTTTTTTGTTTTGGTTTGTAGGAGGTAATTCTCTTTAGGTTCTGGGCCGATTGCTAAAATTTCTTCACCGATAAAAAGCTCCTTTATTCCTGAGTGACATAGGCTATATTTTAAGTACGCGGGCGAAGCTGCGGGAAAAAGTTAGTAATAAAATAATAATGCCTACAAATAAAAATGTTTTCAACGAAACATCTCATTAATTATGCCAGTAATTAATTACATAACAGTTTATGTCATCAGATAAAATTTATAATATTAATTAAATTTACTGTGCCCTTCGGTTTATTGACATCCTGTCATCACAGGTATTTGCGAGAAAATATTTGTACGACGATTATTTTTTAAAGATAAAATATTTGAAGAATCACGGCTGAATGGCAACGCTAATAGTTATAGACATGAATCTTAATTTGGTTACTATGAGAGCAGAACACATATCATACGACAAAAAACACTATGGATACTAAAATACCTATATATAGGATGACTGGCAATTAGTGTACCATACTTAAACACGTGATTGTGCTCATGATAACCAATAACTTTTACTATGGGAACAAACCAGAAAATCAGCTGTTCAGTACATTTATGTTTGCCTAATGTACTGAACAGCTGATATTTTTTTCGTGATTTCGGCTTTGATTTTAACAAAAAATTTGTTATTATGAGCACGTGTCATCACGTGAATAAGAAAACTAGATATTATGCTAATGTTTGTTTCGGGTTTTTTTTCAAAAGAAGTTCAGACAATTTTATGTAGGTTATTATTGCGCAAATGTATCCCTTTACTACAATTGAAACCTAGCATTAGGTGTCTAGCGTCCAGTAAGCCATCCACAAGCCCGCGCCTTTTTTAATTTCTGGTGGGAAAAATCATCTAATGACAACCCCCGCTCTTGGGCGGAGCGGGAGATAGTATCAGACTCTTACTGACTAAAATCCCACCCTGTTCCTTCTAACCTTAATACCGGGGCTCGAATTCCCTTTCGGATAACCCTGGCCCCAGTAGGCTTCTACCCGGCTGGGTCCCTGACGGCCGGACAGCGAGCTACCCATTGCTCCATTGCTCACTGTCCGCAAGCCCGCGCCTACGGTGGCCGGAAATCGGGATCGGAATTCCAGTGGCACGGCTGGGGCGTGAGGATCGTTACCTCATACGTGCAGCCTCCTCCTTTGCTAGCATTACAGCTTCGCAGGAGGCGACCCCCTGCCACTCCTCCTCGCTACGGACCATGGTCTGTACCAAGGCCCGGCGCGAGAGATCGATGCCGCCGATCACCTCCACGAAGACACAGCGGTAAGTAAATGTGTATGTGAATACTTCTTACTTAATAGTGTATTAAATAGCACTAAAGACATTTATCTAACCCACAAGAATTAACATTATAATGCCTCGTTCTCACAACTTGAGATGGGTTGTTTAAAAGCAACCAAATTCATTCTACCTAGAATATAAAACGACTTTGATCTAGCTTAGTAGCAAAACTACTTTAAGATAAAAGACAAGGTAATGCTCTGGCAAAATTTATTAGATCAGGCTGTATCGGGAATCACATTCCTTTATCCTTAGATTTACCGTCCTCGGAGGTAATTTAGTTTAAATCTTCTCCTCCTTACTAGATACTTAAACAGAGAAACGATAGATACAAAAAGTACTTTATTCATTTATCTATACATATAATTAAAATTGGAGTGTCTGTTTGCAATATTGAAATAACCGCTTTTTATATTATATACCTATTTACGGTACATACACCAAAATAACATTTTTTAAAATTTTTGTCTGTATATCAGTTTGTCCGGGCTAATCTCTGAAAGGGCTTTTCCGATTTTAACGGGATTTTATCGTCAGGTAACTGATGTAATAAGGAGTAACATAGGCTACTTTTATTTTGGAAAAAAAAATAATTTAAAATCCCGTAGTCCACGCGAACGAATTCGCGGGCACAGCTAGTATATTATAAAGAGATAAAGTTTTTTTTTTGTTTGTACGAGGTAATCTCTGAAAAAACAGGTCCGATTGCTAATTTTTTTCCACGGATAGAAAGCTACTTTATTCCTGAATGACACAGTATATTTCATGTATCTTCAAAGACACTTCCGCCTGCTAAGTTAATTTTTGCTTATACTCGAAACGAAAACTTCAAAGGGCCTTTTAAGAAAATATTATATAAAATATTCTTATATTTATTCTTTGTATCTTAAGCTTTTTAGTATATTAAATGTCATTCTGTAAATCGTTTTGGATGTCTTAACGCTAAAGTTATCCGTTATTATGAAAGATGCTGGTGCCTGTGATACAATGTTTTTCATTAGTGCAGGTACCAACGAAACTCTTTTTCTGTATTTACCACGTATAATTTGACAAAATTGTTTTTATCACTTGAATTTTTCTATATGTATTTTTTTAAATAAACTATTATTATTAACCTTTTGGCGCCACGCCGCAGGATTCAAGTAATTTTTTTTAAGTGATGAGGCAGATATGATCAAAGCGAAGCTGCAGGCAAAAGCTAGTTGTATTTATAAAAAAGTATCGTGATAATATTATAGTCTAGCCTTGATTTATCTTATTGCCTGGAACTTATGCACAAAGTCTGGATCAGCCACTTTATTCCATATTTTAATTTAAGGAATAAATAGCGGCTGTTTCAGCTTAAAATTGGAAGTGAAATTTCGGATTCATTTACTTGTTTAATGTACTACAATCAGACTATTCATAAGTATCTCATTTAAATGTTATTTACATACTTTGGAATACTGAGTATTTACACAACGATAAAGGGTTGTGACAGTAAAGCGATTTGGGAGACAATCAAAGTTAATTAAACATAGCCTCTTAATGTTCCCACTGCAGGGGCTGAGGCTCCTGTTTAGGAGAGGGAATGGGCTATAATACACCACGCGAACTCAGTGCGAACTAGTACATGTCGCAAGTTTTCGAATTTTTGGTTCAAGGATACGCCGGTTTCCTCACGATGTTTTCCGTAACAGTTTTAAAAGCAGTGGTGATGAAGTAAATTATACAAAGTAATGAGCCTACAATTTGTAAGTCGTGGTACCGCTGGGTCACCACTACTCGGTAAAAAATGGTGACAATTAAACTGAAAAATTTGCATTTTGTATTTATATCACGCTTGTATAGTCAAGATGTGTGTATCCTATACAGTAGTAAACACCGCATTAGCTTGTTTAACGTTTTGATTCAAACTTTCACACATTGCATTTTCTCCCATTTCTTGTAGATCTTATTATCGAAATTTAGGAGCTACTTAACTCTTTGAATGTCGTAATTAGAGACACAATAGAAAGACAATTGCTTATGTCGAACTGTGTAACATAAGACATTCAAAAGGTTAATGAAGTTTCATTATTTACGTTTTTGAATAAATTTCCTACAAATAGAACGCGTAATATTTTATAAACTATGCGGACGTTCGCTTGGTGTACAGTGGAATGGCGCGTAATGAAGCGCAAATGCTCGCTTGGTTTTACATTGTTCGTCTTATATTTGAGGCTAGCTTACATCAATGAAAGCTCTTGTTAATTAAAATAAGATTTCTGCTAATAATTCTAAAATCAAATTTTAGTAAATAACCTGCACGTGTTACCTACAAACGCCATAATTTCAACAGTCAATAAATTACAAAATATTAAATCTAACAGAAAAATATGCAAATATCTACGTTCAACTTTGTCTCACGAACTTCGAGTCACGTTATTCGCTTTAAATCATTTCATATTCCTGAAAAATTCTTCCACATTGCTTTTTCCTTAACTTTCTCGACGTAGAAAGGGGTTGTTGAAAAAATATGGCGTCAAATTGATTTTTTACGAACTTAGGTACGAAAATTTTAAAAGTATGTAGGAATTTATTATGTTGGTACATTAGGCAGTAAGTGCTTTCTAAGAGAAATAAAGTGTAGACGCATATTTTAAACTTTACTGGAACTCCTTCTAAAGAATGGTCCATTTACTTTATAGCATGATGAAAAAGATCCACAATGTTTTCGAATTTTTATAACTATCACATCTATCACTTTATTTTAAAGTTGTGTAAACAATATACTGCGCTTATTTGAGTCTGTAGTCAACTCGGCCCGCTTGAAATGGTCCCGCGGGATCACTCGACCCCGTCTCATTCTGAATAGCTGGACTGGCTCCATTGATAAATTTCATTATCAGTACAGTCAAGAAGGAAAGCCGAATCTTTTAATTTTATTTTTATGACTTGAAATCTATTTATATGAAAGCGAAATACTACTCACTAATTAATCATGAAATCTCAGATACAATTTCAGGTAGGTTTCTTATAGAGTGTAGACATCCGCTAAAAAAGGATTTTACGAAATTTCTCCCATAAAGGGGTAAAACGGGAGGTGTAAGTTTACATGGAGTAACAAACTTTCGCGCGAGCAAAGCCGGTTGAAATGTCTTAGATAGAACAACGAAATCTTGAAGGTTTGTTTTAGCAATCGGACCAGTACTTTCAGAGATTACCTCCTACAAACAAAAAAAGACGTGTGGCACTCGGGGACTGCCGCGGTAAAGCTATTGCATAGCATTTTTATCAACTTATGCAATTATAATTATTTATTTATGCAGTATTTTTTTTCCTTTGTTTTTTTTTTTCTTTGATAATAATTGAAGTTACACTTTCACACATTGAATTGCATTTTGATTGATTGTTCACTCATTTGTTTTTTTATCAGTCACCACGCTCAAAAAACAAATGAGTGGGGAGTGTTAGGTTATTTTCGTTACGGAATTTCTGAATTCGGTCTCCACGCTCAAGGCCCGCGATAGAAGCTATGCAATAGCTTAAAAACATTGAAACAAAAAAACTTTACCTCTTTATTATATTAGTGTAGATTACAGTTTTGAACCATTTGAGGTCGAAACGCTTGGGTCATGGGATCCGAGTGACCTGCCGTGACCTTTGTTTTACATAGTGTCAATGGTGTCCAAACTGTAACCTTTATAAATATTTTTGAGAATAAATATAATATAGTGTAAAAACTATTGGAATCCCTTCAGTTACTGATTCTGAAAAAACTATGTTCATGAGTATGTGTATGTAATGTTTGTAGTATTTACATACACTAAAAATTATGCTGTATATTAAAAAAAATACTCACTAGATCCACTAGGTACCCATTTGATTCCAATCCACCAGAAGCTGAACATTGTGGAGTGGTGGTATACATGAAGGAAGGTCAGCTGCTCATCCTTCTTCCTTAATATGAAGAAGAAAGTGTCACAGAACTCTAGAAGCTTCGAGAAGTAGTACCACCACACTGCGTCAGCTATCTGGAAATAAAAATAGAATATTTGTAGAACATTTAAAGGTAACATTAGATACGGCTTTAATGAATGCTGAGAGTAGTTATTATTTAGAATAAATTAAAAAAAATACTTAATATAGTAACTGTCAAACCAAATAATAACAATAAAACCCCTAAACTAATCTATCCATATATGTAATAAATCTGTAGAAGTTTTTAGTTGTGCGCGCACCACGTAAAATTGTGTGTAACTTGATATACACCGTTAAATTTTAATCGTTTTAATCGATTTGTAAAGATAAAATTAAAATATAAAGTACCTTTTTTTTCAAAACTCGTATTTATTTACGCATGTACGATATTATTATTTTTTAAGAAAACGTCAGCTGAGCGAGTTCAATGACCTGTAGTTAATAGTCGGCGTTGCGTACAAACTGCCTACAAGTCACATTGGCGAGCCAATCGTCTTCGTTGTTGGATACATGCAACAACGCAGGGAAAAATACACGTAGTAAACACGAAATTGTCTTACCCAAATGGAGACTAGCTAAGGCTAGCAAGTCATTCTTAGTTAACAGCATTCGCTTTTATAATAAGCTGCCAAAGGCGGTAACAGAACTTAGTGAGGGAAAATTCAAAAGTCATATCAAGCGTGTCCTAACCGAAAAAGCATATTACAAGGTTAAAGACTATGTCGAGGACACGCTTGTTTGGCAATGACTACCTCTGCACATGTGGCCCCCTGGTAAATCATCAATATTTTGTCTATTAACTGCTCCACCTTTGTTTTAATAATTATATATACATTTTTTTTTCTCTGACACATTGCTTTTGCAATATTTTTATTTTTATTTCAACTGTCATAAATTTGTTAGTAATTTATTTTGTTAATATTTTATTGATAGTTGTAATTATTATATTATTCCTGTTTTTTTTTTTTATATATATAGCCTCTTTTTGTATTGTAAATGTGAGAACACTGTATACTCCACGAACTCTTAGACTACTTCCTATTACGACTTACTTTGTTTTTTACTGAGAAAATTTTGATTGTGCTTTTGTGTACAATATTTGACTGGTCTACACTGTTCTTACATAACATTTATCAATATTGTAAAACAACCACTTTTTTAAAAGAGTAACCATGGAGTTTCTTGCCGGTTCTTCTCCATAGGAAACGACCAATTTGGAACCGTGCACTAACTTCTGACGTTTTATAAGTGCCCATGTAGGCCTATGTGAAATAAAAATATTTTTGACTTTGACTTTTGACTTTAACGAATGAGGAGTGACGTCTATGACGCGACGGCGCGGCGAGCTAATTACTGACTCACTCCGCTCCGCGTCTCACTTCGCACCACTAAAGAGACCGAATATTTGAAATCAGTGTTTGTCGTTCTAAAAAATCAGTGCGTTGTTAAAGGCCGATGTATGTTATCAAAGTGAAAAACCGAACCAAAGTTGTTTTTCTATTGACCACCTTTTACGGTATGTAACAAAAGTGTTCGAAAATATAAGCATTGAAATATTGTGTCCGGAATTCCTCTTCGTAAACAGAAACCTACAGTTGAAGCCTACGGTAATGAAAATGTTTTATGCTAAGGATATTCTTATTTCGTATGCTCATTTTTCCAGAGTATGATCCTGTAGAAGCACATCTGTCTCACGTAACCACAAAGTGAGATAAGTTAGTAGGTGACTTTTTATACCTATAAATAAAAGTATGGAATAAACTTTGTTGTAAACGTTTGTTAGTTACAGTGGCGGCCATATTGTTGACAGCTATATCTACCAGACGATCTTTAGATGGACTGAAATAAAACCAGGTAATCGGCAGTGTACCTACTGCTGCTAAATTAATACACCATTAAAGTTTTCATTAAAATATACTCGTACATAAATATAAATTTATATCTTTATACACAATTCTTTTGTACGTGTTTTTGTTACCTAACTCTTTCTATACGGCTTGACCATTTTGTTTTTTTATTTTAGTTTGTAAATACATTTGTAAATTGTGACCCTGCAGACGAGCTTTTAATTATTATTTCTTTATCTTTTATAAACTATTACTTGACTGCGATCCCGGCTGATGGTAAGCAGTGATGCAATCGTTGATGGTGAGGCGCACTAGTTTATTAAGAGCCTACCTAATCTAATATAATGGCAGTTAGTTTTTAGGTAGGACAACGTCTGTCAGGACCGCAAGGTAAATAAAAAATTAATGCACGAGTTTGACATGTATACATACCTACATAAATTATTATTTTACAAAATAGCACGAAAAAATATAAAGAATAAAGGTAGATTAATGTGGGAAGAAATTAAATTAGACATGAGAGAGACATAAAATAGTTTTAATGAGGTTTTTAAGCATAAATGTACGTCATCATAACAAAGATGCTCAATGAGAGATCCTAAAAATAAATTACTTCACATTATCAAAGTCATAATCAAAACATTTAACATTACCAACTCGTACCTCTTCAAAAGGTTTGCTCTTACTTTCGTATAAATATGTAATTTAAATTTTAAATCTTACTCATGTTGTGCTTAAGACAACATCGAATAATTTAAAATAATTGTGTTTACTTTAAAGTGTTTGCATTAATAAATATGGGTATGTTTGATAATGTTAGTGTGTAAAGCATGATGAATGAGCAAAGAGATTTTTATAACATGAAATAAATAGGTGTACAACATTAAGTTTAGTAAGTATATGTGAAACCTGAATATAGTTTGTTCAGAATTATTGTTTGTTTTGTTCACAAGTTTTGACACTACCAACACTAAGTACAACACAGATCACGGCAGGTCATGGCGGGCATTAGGCGCCAGCGTACAGCTAGGTGCAGCAGAAAAACAACTCCTCTAGTAATCTAGATATAGATCGGCCTCCTAACGTAACGGCGCTCTCGCCGCCGGCGCCGCCGGGGTACCGATCCCGATTTCCGGCCACCGTAGGCGTGGACTTGCGGACGGCGAGCAATGGGTAGCTCGCTGTCCGACCGTCCGGTAACTATCCGGACCGAGCCCAAGTTTTCAAAGGCGCAAACTGTTTCCACGCGCCTCAGGGAGTTGCAACCGCAGGGGCTCAGCTGGGTCGAAGATTACTGGGGCCAGGGTTAGTTTCGAAAGGTAGCTCAACCCCGGTATAAAGGCACGAAGAAACGGGGTGGGTGTTTATTCAGTAAGAGTCTGACACTATCTCCTCCTCCCCCTAAGAGCGGGGGATGTCACTAGATGATTTTCCCACCTAGGAAAAAAAAATCCGTGATTTCTGTGAGATGGTATTTGTACTAGCTTTGGTTTGCAGTTCACTAGAATTACAAAAACTTCAAAATACAAAGCTTAAGCGCCCGTTAGGTTCACAATAGTATTTATTACCTTTAAATTATGTACCTTTATTTATTGTTTTGTACAACAAAGAAAAGTGGGCGAGAAGGTCATAAAATAACGGTCGACGTCTTGTTAAAGGTTTTCTTCTCAATAAAGAAATTACCATTCAAGTACTTCTGTCATCGCCAGATGTTTATAGAACCCTTGTTCGAGTTCGTGTAAATTTTCATGGCCTTTTGTAGTGAGATTCTATTTTAATTAGCAATTTATGAGTATGAAATATTTGTATGAATATGTTATAACGATATGAATAATTTAAAAGATCTTCCTAAGAAATGGAGAAACATTTTAATTTGTGTGTATGTTACTCGTATTACGTGTATTTAGTAGATTTATTTATATTTTTAGTAGATTTTGGTAGATTTGTATGGGTATACTTCTTACTGGTTTTAAGAGGTATTTTCTAACTGTAATCTAATTTATTAATAATAATAATAATAATTAGGGTTCCGTACCTCAAAAGGAAAAAAGCGGACCCTTATAAGATCACTTTGTTGTCTGCCTATCAGTCTGTCAAGACCCTTTATCTAGGGAATGCGTGGAGGTATCGAGTTGAATTAAAACCATTCAAGTCTGTGGTCCCAGCAATTACTCCTACACCATAGATATGTTCATAAACAAGTAAACTCACATACCTAACACTGACCCCGAACAATGAATCCGAAATAATGATCTGTAGGCTATAGGTATAAAAATTTGTTCTAGCGAGTATTAAAACCACAATGCACCAGGCCCAGCAAGGCTGAAGCCTAATTTTTAAATATTTTAAGGTAAATATATAACATGATTAAAAAACAACAACATTTATTTATAAGCACATACAATTTTTTTAACAGGTATACCTACCAAAGGTAACGAAAAAAACGCAAAATAGCCTAGCACTCCGAGATACCACCCACAAACTGATCAGATATCCATTAGTGCATGCAACATACAAACACACATACAAACAAGAAGATTCAAATTATTGGAATCGATGTAGTTACTGATTCTGATCAAATTATATTCAGGTTTCGCATATACTAGATACGAATAATGTTGTTCATAGATTAAAAAATTGAATTAAGTACTTACTTGCAACTCATCAGCATCATACTTCTGCCGGCAAGGTTCACAAATATAGCTATACCGTAACCGGAATGAAGCCGTCAACAACCTTAACGCTATGTACGCGTTCAACGCCGCCATAGCCAGGTTATAGGGCACCAGCAACCAAGTCAGCTGGAAGGGTCTCCTGTTCTTCATCATCTTGGGGCCTATCCATACGATGAAGAGGTATAGAAGAGTGTAGAAGACGGTTGGGGCTGGAGAATCGACTAGAGGCCAGCCTTTTGTTCGGTTATCTGAAACAATGAGGAAAAGAATAGAATCGAATAAACTTTATTGTACACCAAAATAGTAACAATTTTACAGAAACTTAAGCCTATGTGCACAGTGGCGGTCTTATCGCTGAAAGCGATGTCTTCCAGACCACCTTGGGATGGAATATAAGAACGGAGGAGAGGAGGAGAGGGGAAGGGGGGGGGAGTTTTTTATTAATGGGAGTGTTTTTGAAGTGATAGTAATTGAAGATGTGTTTAAGTTTACAAAAAAATCTTGGATAAATTACAGACTGGTCACAATTCAGTCTTTACGACGAGTGGTGCGGCGAGCGCTAGGTGAGCGGGCGCGGGGCGCAATGACCGGCGTCTCTTGACCTGCTTCAAACATTTTCGTACTTTTGATTTTACGCTCGACACCCCGCACTTAGCTCCCGCTTACAGCAGCGAGGTCATGAATGGGCCGTTTGGCCTAAACAAAAAGATTAATTTTTCAAAAAAAAATCTTACTTATGTATCATCATATGATACAGGCAAAAGTTTGCGTAATATGTTTGTGTGTGTATGTAGTTTGCATTGTTCCGTAATGTTCGACATATGAAGAGATAGTCCATGCCGTGAATTAATATAATGGAATACTTTTATCCCGGGAGTATGTTCCCAGATATTTTTCTTTTTTTATGCGGCTGAAACCGCTGGCACGTTAAGAGATAATATTGTTTGTTTGCTTGTAGGGAATAATTTATGCTTCGATCCGATCATGAAAAGTTTTTCACAAATTGGATGATTCACCATAGTTGAGTGTTCATCAGGCCTAGCCAATTTACGACCGTTTCGTTTTGATTCTCTTTCGTCAATCGCCTCGAGTTGACCACGCCTCCGGTTCCTTTGTTCAAACCACGTAGCTAAGCGTCAAGGTTACGTCAGAATGCGATGGAACGCACTGACGGTCGTTCGAGCGCTAAAACCGGCCTTAGTGCTTGATCAACCGCTGCGTACGTCGCGTCGGTCGCACGCATGAAAATTCACAAGTTGTGACAGTTTTCGATCGACCGTACTCACGCGCAGGTATATTGCTACGCACTGCGTACGAGGACCATCGGTCGACCTTCGCGTTATGGAATCATATTGACGCATTCAGTGCTACACCGATCGGTGGACCGATAATTTATAAACGCGTCCATTTGAAGCATGCGTTATGTAAGCCATGTAGTGAAGTCTACAAACATAACAACGCTACTTTAATAAAATAACAAAAATTATAACGGATACATTTTACATACAAAGCTCATCTATCAACGTCAAAGCTATATACGAAATAGCATAAAATATAAAATTATTAACCAAAAAATTCAAACGTTAAAATATCATACTAGAACGCGTCAATATTGAAGCATTCACGATGCATTTTTATTTGTTGAAAATAATCCTAGATTGATACTAAAACGAGAATTTATGACCGCAAACAATAGCGCGCAATAATCCATTAAATTTTCACCCAAATCCAGAAAATACCGTAAAATAGGATGACATGAATAGAATAAATAAAAAGTTATCAATAGAGATAGGAAATCAAATTCATCATGAAGTTCTTATTGGTAGTGAAGATAGCAATAAAAATATGAATTAGTACCTAGGTACATGGGAAGGTTTAATAGACGGTGGGAAAGACTTTTAAAACTTATGTTTTAAAAGTCTTTCCCACCGTCTAATAAACCTAACTAATTATTACTAATACTGTGTAGGTTATCCTACACAGTATTAGTAATAATATATCCCATACAGTACTCATAAATAATTCGAACATTGGAATTAAGGCGTATAGTCCCTCGAAAATTTGGCCGGAGTAAAATGCACACATACTCGAACTGCCGCCTGCGCTCGCATAGAGCCCTGCTGACCTTTAAAACCGTTTTCTTTGCAAAATATTTATTGATTTACACGTGCAATCTGAAGAACCATATTTCTAAAGATCAATGCCGTTTGAAAAGAGCACTACAAGCGAAAAAATTTCATTACGCACATATTTTCTTATTGGGCAATGTATTTGCCATACAAAGAAATGATATATGTTTATTGTTGATATTTGAATCTATTTTTTTTTAATAGCCTATACTGTCCCATTGCTGGGCAAAGGCCTCCCCCAATTTCTTCCAGGTATTCTTTTCTTGAGACTCGTCGAGGTGGCTATAATAGATTTTTTCATGTCTACCCAGCCGTTACCGACGAGAAGGCTTCAAAAGTCACTGTTTAATGGCACTAAACGGGAGCAAAAGCGCCTTATACTCAAATAGCCAAGTTTGCTGACCATACGTTTATGCTCCGTTTAGGCGCATATTTTACAACAGGTCAGGAAATTAAAACCTATAGGGTACTTCCTATTGGCTTAAAATCCTGAAGCAGTCTTATTGAAATTCAAATATTTATTTCCATGTGTTAGTAGAGTAGTAGTACAACTTAGCACGACTATATGGAAAAATGTAAAGTAGTAACGTCACAAAAATACTTTTTTGCGACTACAAAAATTCTTCAAGACTCGATTCGGGAATTGAACTTACTTTACATAGATACTCGTAAGTTTGTATAGAACCCTCAGTACATTCACCCATAGTCACAGGTAATGATCAAAATAACTTTTCCCGCTCTGGGTGGAACCAGAAGGAGTCAGACTTCAGTTACCCTTAGTAAGCACAAAGCCGCAGTGAATCTTCCAAGCGATCACGCATCTCACTAGTCTACGCTTTTACTAAAACCATTCTGCCGTTAAGATGTCAAAAGATAATAGACAGATAGATAGACTTTCATTTGAATCTATTATATCACAATTGGAATCTGAATAAAATAAGTGCTCACAAATTGAATTATCAAAACTTGTTATAATATATAACAGTTGAAATTAATATTTAAATACTTCTGCAAAGTATTGCCGAATTCCATTACTTAATTTAATTATGTTGTATAAATTATTTATTCGTATGAAATGGTAAGTGATATTTGTACGATTCTACTAGGTATATTTATAATATCAAATAGTAAATAAATCAGCGTTATTTTTTGATACAAACGTTTACAATGGATCCATTTATTATACTTATATTTTTTTTAGCAAAGCGGTATATACGAAGACATAAATCGTATCTATAAGTAATACGAATTTTAAAATAGAAAATCTGATGAAAATATTATGTTATCTAGTTGTGTCTAGGTAAACAAAAATACATTACGGCTTTCTCTAGTTTATAGACCCACTTCATCACTAGTAAAATTATTTATTTTATTGTTGAAACTATATTTTATTTATTAAATTAACAAATTTATAACCTTCGCGTTTTTATTAAACCAAAAAAGTTGTAAAACTGCTTCAATGTGACTATTACTATGTAATGTGTTTTTAAATCTAACTCTGATTGAACTGTGTTTAATTAACGAATAAATCAACCGCTATAAGGAATCAAAGTCATCAAACGTTTAATTACTACCCGGTTAACAAAAATATTATTCATTAAATATTTTCCTGATAGTGTCGTTGTTCTGCCGGCCTATAGCATAATGGTTGAATTGGTGGAGTATAATATCTATGCGATATATATGTCGCAGACTTTTCATAAAATTAGGTTTTTGATCAAAAACCTAGGTTTTTGATGAAACAACGGAAGATGACACATTTTTGATCAAAAACCTGAACTAGTTTGGGTTTAGGTATTTGATCAAAAACCTAATTTTATAAAAAAACCTGCGACAAATATAAATATATTTTCTAGTAGTTTTGCTATATCATTTATATTTATTTTTAGGTGGGAAATTATCCAATGACTTCTTCTCCCGCTCTTTTGTGTCAGACTTATATTGCCTAAAACCCACTCTTATGTTGCCTGGCATTCCACGACCCCAGGTACTCTTTTCAGAAGCGAATCCACGGCCCCAGTAGGCTTTGACCCAGCCGGGCCCCTACGATTTTGCTGGCATCTCCTTTATCATCATCATTCCGGCCGAAAGACGTCCACTGTTGGATATAGACCTCCCCCAAGCGTCGCCACAATGACTGATACTGTGCATCTCACATCCACCGTATTCCCGCGACTCTCACCAGGTCGTCGGTCCACCTTGTGGGTGGCCTACCAACGCTGTGTTTGCCGGAGCGTGGTCTCCACTCTAGAACCTTTCAGCCCCATCCACCATCCGTTCTACGAGCAACGTGCCCATCCTTTTCAAATTTCGTAATAAATCAATTCACAGACTGAATCTCTTTCAGAAACTCATTTAAATTTTTAATCCATAAGGATTTTTTCGAAAATACATAATAATTATGATGTAAGCAAAAATGGGTTACATTTAATATTCTTTCCGGTCGTTCGGTCGATCCATAATTTATGGTAGCGTTGATAGAATGCAGGCCGCAGTATGAACAGTTCGATCCCATGTAATATGTATGGATGAGAGGCTATTTCTCACTCATTTTTCAAATTGAATAATGTTCATACAATAGTACCTCAAGGAACTTTTCGTTCTTGCGAGAAAAGGGGAGAGGGGCAAGAATACAATTTGTTACAAAATTAGGAAATCATGCCTTTTGAAAAATGAGATGGACTAATGCTGGAGCCAATTTTTGGAGCATCACCATCATTTCAACCAAAAGATGTCTACTGTTGGACACAGGCCTCCTTCTAGCGTCGCCACAACGACCGATCCTGTGCGTCTCGCATCTATCAGATTCTGCGACCCTGATCAGGTCATCGGTCCACCTTGTGGGAGGCCTTCTAACGCTGCCTCTTCCTCGACTGGCCTGTTGGTCTAGTGGTTAGCGGCCCTGACTGCTATGCCGCAGGTCGTGGGTTCGATTCCCACCCAGGACAAATGTTTATGTGATGAGCATGATCATTTGTTCTGTGTCTGGGTGTAATTTATCTATAATACGTATGTATTTAGAAATATAAAAGTATGTTTATCAGTTGTCTAGTACCCATAACACAAGCTCTGCTTAGCTTAGGACTAGGCGGCGTTGTGTGATAGTTGTGGAATATTATTTTTATATTATTATTCCGGTACACGGTCGCCACTTCAGAACCTTTCCCTTAGTACTACACTTCATAATCGTCATCATTTCAGTCGATATACGTCCACTGTTGGACACAGGCCTCCCCCAAGCGTCGCCACAACGACCGGTCCTGTGCGTCTCGCATCTATTCGATTCCAGCGACCTTGACTATTTCCCTAAATATTTTTTTATACTTTATCAACACTTGATGGGCTATTTACACGACTACGAGACTAATATGGATGTCTGTTCCTTTATGGTACTCTAGAGAGCAAATGCTTGGGTTTATTTTGATGACTCTTGCGTCAATCGTCTTTTCACCATAAGTGGGTGCGGGTTAGTGTCTTATGTCTTCGAATTTTTGGTTCTAGGACAGGCCGATCTCCTCATAATGTGTCACTTCACCGTTTTGAGAGCAGATATGATAAAATCAATTACACAAAGTAATGCACCTGGCTGGGTTTGAACCTGAGATCTACAACTCGTAAGTCGGGGCCGTTACCACTCGGCCACCACTGCTCTTTGCTCTCTCGAAATATTGTATGCTTACATACATCTTAGCAAACTTAATGACAGTGTATGCCTTGTACTATAAAGTGTATAATTATAAATAAATAACTATGGCTTACCTGACAATGATAGTGTCCATAGATAATAGTCGTATGTTTCTTTCAGCACGCTTTGTGTGGAATTCATTATAATATCCGCCATCTTGGATTTTTGAAAATTATCTGTAACAAAATAAAATTAAGGTTAAAAAAGGTTTTTGGCGGGATATTTTCGTGTGAAGTTTGTGTATTTTGTGGTTATTTTCATTATTTGTAGTGGTAAATAAATTAACTACCTAAATACAAAGACTTGGCATGAAGACATAGTATTCAAGCCAAAAACATTACACAAAAACATAAAAGATTTAAAAAATAAAAACACAACACATATTTAATTAAAAAATAAAAACATTTATTTTTTCTATATGGACGAACCACTTACATATTACTTGAAAAAGATTGCCGATTTTTTAATTAAGTCCCTAGCAAGCAAATACGATTTTTTTTCTAATATTCATAATCCTTTTTTATTAATGATAGGCTTGCGTTACAAGTACTCATTAACTTTTACGTGGTTCTTATAAGGGTATTTGTCCCCGAAAAAATATAATAATAAGAAAATTCTGTATTAATAACAAAGATATTAGAAATATTTTGGCCTAAGTGCACTCTGAGCTTGGATATCTTGGATATTGCAAAAGACATCAACTGTTTCTTACGACCTGTTACTCTGGTTTTTATTAGAAAATCTACGATCACTTGTGTATTTAATATAAAAATACTCTTGAACATATTAAAACCAAATACAATTTCATTTCGTTTCTTCACGTAATTCAGAGAATAATGAATGGTTTATTGTTAGATTAAACGAACATTTGTATAACGTGAGACAAGTATCGTGCACAAATTAAATAGGTACGCAATTTTTGAATTTAGAATTTAAAAGTTGTGCTTCTAAAATCTTAATTCAAAAATCGGGTACCATGATATTTTGGAAATCCTCAATAATTATTTAGCAGTTTTCTAAACTATTTTTTTTCTGTATCATAACTTTTATTTATTAATTATTATTTTAAGATCATACTATTATCTAGTAATGTAGTGGACCAGTATGACGACAAAATAATAAGTAAATTAGTCAAGGGTGAATGGGTTGCTTCTAGACAAGCGTGCTCCATCGTCGGTCACATCATCTCTTACCATCAGATGAGATAGTGGTCAGACAGTCAGGTCAGTCAGTCAGTAAGGTCAGATGATCAACACTAAAAAAGAAATAAATTTTAAAGAGATAAATTTAGTGGTAGGAGGTAATCTTTTAAAGTACATGTCGGTGGGCAAACGCTAGTCCATAATTAAAAAAAAAATACTGAATAAAAGCAGTGTCGCGTAGATTGAGCATTGCGCGTCAATGTGTGGGAAATTTTGACCGCTAATGTATCAAAGGTTCTATGTGAATTCCCACAAGCATTACAGAAGCTTCCACAAGCATAGCAGTCAACAAATGAATCAGTTGTTCAATCTATACTAATATTTTAAATGTGAAAGTTTGTATGTATGGATGTTTGTTACTCTTGCACGCAAAAACTACTGAACTTATTATGATGAAACTAATATTTTGATAATACTTTTTATCCTGGGATACAGGGTACATATCCCTTGGGTTATGGTACCCCACGACTAAAAAGTATCTATCAGCCAAATTTAAATACCTTATGGCCAGAGTGCATCTCATAACTATTCTATTTATCCCAAACACGATTAGATTACATTAATTTACCTTCCGGCTTCATCATCAGATCAGTTCAATACATCCCCTCCCCCTTTTTCTTTAGTCAGTCATCGACTACACGTTTAATAAGCAATTTTACTTGTTACAACAATTCTGCTGTAATCCTATGAGGAGTTCTGTTCCATATCTTCGAAGTACAGACAGATCATGACAATATTGAGAGATCAACTTGGATATATGTACTTCCAAGTTGGTCTCTCAATATTGTCATGAACTTTCAATCAAAAAAATAATTTTCAAAATCGTTCTACAATTAACCGAGATATCGGTGAACATACATAAAATTCAAAAGCATTCAACCGAACATATGACTTTTCCAAGTTGGTTTCGGGTCGGGTCGGTTGGTCGGTCGGTCGGAACTCTTCTTTATCAATGTTTAAAAAAACTACATTAACAACACTATTTTGTCAACATTACTAAGGCACCAGACAATTGTTTAAGGCAGTGGGTCAAAGTAAGCATGAGTATGAATAATCATAGCTTTCTTCCAAAGAGAATCGTGTGCAAGCATTTATAGTGTGAGTTATTATGACTTCCATTAATGATATATGAAAATATATTGTATGTACATAAAAATATAAACTTTAAACATAATACAGCTTAAAATTTTAACATAATATTTAAATAATACAGTGATCCATAACGCCAATACTATAAACAAAAATTTTCTGCAACCGTGCTCTAAATTAGGGGGCTCATTTAGATTTTAATGTATACACTTTTATAATAAATTTTCCCGTCACATTTAAGAACTTAGCCTGGATAAATTCAAATCATTTGTATTTAGATAAATGCAAAAAACTTGACAGGCTTTTTATACTGTAAATGAATAAATTGAGGACAAAACAGCTAGAGATTGACCTGCTCCAGGGTTTCTTCCCATCGACCACCTCTAAGTTTGCTACCGGGGTGGCGGTTGACTTCCTTCATTCCCATCGGCCACCCCTGATTGTGAGAGTAGCTACTGTTATACCAATAAAAACCGGCCAAGTGCGAGTCGGACTCGCCCATGAAGGGTTCCGTAGCAGCAAGTAACATAATATTTCTTGTAATGTGTTGTAACTTTGATCGATGTTTTAATAATAGTGTATTTTTTTCGGTTTATGACGCATTAAAAAAAAAACTACTTACTGGATTTCGTTCAAACCAATTTTCGTTGGTAGTTTTTATAGTAATGTACATCATATATTTTTTTGAGTTTTATCATTCTCTTATCTTAGAAGTTAGAGGGGGGGGGATACACATTTTACCACTTTGGAAGTGTCTCTCACGCAAACTATTCAGTTTAGAAAGAAATGATATTAGAAACCTCAGTATCATTTTTGAAGACCTATCCATAGATACCCCACACGCATGGGATTGATGAAAAAAAAATTTTTGAGTTTCAGTTCTATGTACGGGGACCCCCAAAATTTATAGCTTTTTTTCTATTTTTGTGTGAAAATCTTAATGCGGTTCACAGAATACATCTACTTATAAAGTTTCAACAGTATAGCTCTTATAGTTTCGGAAAAAAGTGGCTGTGACATACGGACGGACGGACGGACAGACAGACAGACAGACAGACAGACAGACAGACAGACATGACGAATCTATAAGGGTTCCGTTTTTTGCCATTTGCCTACGGAACCCTAAAAAATAGTATTTATACATGTAAATTGTTTTTATAATTATAAAAGAGTTCCAAAATTATTTGGCATTTATTAAACTTATTTTTATTGCTTATGATATCCAGTAATATTTTATTTCAATTTCTATTGATAATGTCGCAATACGAAATGCGCATAAACTCCTGTATTTATCTACGAAGGAAGCAGATGAAACTAAATAGTAACTATCGATCACCGGGGTGGTGGACGCCACCTTTTAGTTCCAACCACCATCCCGGTGGCAGCTCAGGGGTGACCGATGGGAATAAACCTAATAATGTTTTTCATGAGCCCCAGCATTTTGCTGAGCGCTGGCCGTTTTGCGCGGATGTGACGCATATCTTACGTGATACTTTTAGTCGATATTTTTTTTTATTTTGTTATGGTATGCGTCATGTTTGACGTGAATAAACACTTTTTCTTTCTTTCTTTCTTTTCTTTCTGCTCCAGTACTAACTATAATTGTAGTTATATATATATTACTTTCAGACAAGTGAGATTCAACGACAACCATATCAATGTTTACCATTAGGTGGGATGGTGGGATAGTGTAATCAATCGCGAGCATATCAATGATAAGGTCTTAATTTACGTTGCCTCTAAATTCAAAACCACAGACGATGATACAGTGGACGAATTAATCAATGATTCAATACTAAATAATGTCTACCTGAGACAGTGTTTAGAGCTCAATCGATTTCGCGTCTCACTAATCAAAGAGAATGTTGAGTATTTGATCAATAAGCTTACGTTTGTGTACGGTAATGGATCTCATTACATCGTAATCGTAATAACTTTACCGAAAAATACCTTTACGCAATAGAACTCTATTTTTAGCATATGCGAAACTTGAATATAGTTTGTTCAAAATAAGTAACTGATTCGATTCTAATTATTTTTACACCACGTTATGTTTTTCACAAAAATATTTAAAAAAGGTTGCAAGTTAGACACCACCGACACTAAGTACAAAACAGGTTACGGCAGGTCATAACGGGCATTGGGAGCCAGCACACAGCTAGATGCTGGAGCAAGGTTTACTTAGATCATTTAGATCCTTCCCATCCTCCACTATGTAGAACCATTTGTAATTTAGCCCTTCCTTAGCTATGCAAATTCGTTAACAGTTGCGGTAATCTTGAGGGCGCGCATGCAGACTCACATACCAAGTTCCGCAAATTAACATAATTATAATGAAATATAACTTGCCTGTTTGTTTTTGCCTTATCTGATTATTTTTATCCTTTTGTTTTAAAATAAATATTATATTATTTTAGTACTACGATGTATGGATGGAAGGATGGGGAGTAACTGGATGCAAGGTCTCGCAAACTTCCATTGAATAGGGAGGATGGTCAGACTAGACGGATGTTGTGTTTAGTCTGGGCAACTGCCCGTTAGTTTTATTTTTTATTTTTATTTATTTATTTATTTATTTAACGTACTATACGTTCTAATCTCACGGAAAACTCTTGACGTAAACCTCCCCCAGGCGTCGCCACAATGCACGATCCTTTGCGTCTCGCATCCATCGGATTCCCGCAATCTTCACCAGTTCATTGATCCACCTTGTAGGAGGCCTTCCAACGCTGCGTCTTAAAGATCGCGGTCGCCACTCCAGAACCTTTCGGCCCCAACGGCCATTTATATTTAGCAAAGCTTTTAAAAGCTATAATACGAGTTTTGATAAATTGGTGCTTATAGATACTATATTAAATATTGATGTCCAATTTTACGATTTACATAATATGACAAGCACAAATTAATAAAAGAAGAAATACGAGTTTTATTCTATTTTCCGATGTTGTGTCACACATATCTATAAAGCTTTTGTTAACAATCTATTATCGATATGTTACTGCTATAACAGAATAAATAAAGAACCAATATTTACAATGACATTAAAATTTAGAAAGTTCAATAGAAATTATGTCAGAAATATTACAGAATAGCTTTTTCCCGCGACTTCGCCCGTTTACGTAAAATATATCTTATGTTGTTTAGGAATAAAGCAGCTTTCTATCGGTAAAAAATTTTAGCAATCGGACCAATACTTCCAGAGATTACTTCTTACAAACAAAACAAACTCGTTATAATTATATAATATTACCTCTTTAAAATATAATTATATAAGTGTAGACAAATGATAATGAAGATTTAACAGTAGGCAAATTGGAGAAATCTCATAATAGGCCGGCCTTATAAAATTATACAAACGCTTTTCCGATGAGGAGTGTTATGTCGAACAGTTTATTAAGTAAGCTGCTCTCGTAATGCATTTTGTGATTAACATTTTTGAGTGAAAGTTCGATTGTTAATTCCTATTTTTCATATTCAAAGATAACTTTGATTACAGTTAGATATGTGAACGGAAATATAGAAACTAATTTATAATTTTAATAAAAATTATTTATTTATTCATTATCATTATATATTAAAAATAAAATAAGAACCCTTAGGCATAACTAAAAGTACTCGATTTAAAGTATGGTGTCGAAAAATGCCTCCGCTTCACTGTCGACTGGTAGATAATGTACTCAAAAATGTTTAGTTTTTTTTTTTTTAATTAATTACAAGAAAAAGTCAGTTCTTAAATGTTTAAGTAGTTTAAGAAAAACCCAAAAACCAAATTTCGCGAACATATATTATAAAGTTTACCTACATTATTCACAAAACAGCGAGCTCTCCGTGACTTTCCCCAATTTTACCTTACATACATATTTGGCAACGAGACTCGAGTCAATATGTTAAAGAGAACACATAAAGGATGATATGTCATTCCCTTTCTCAAACGGAGCCTTTGTCACGTTTTATTGAAATGTACAGTCAACAAAAATAAATGTGTTACAGGTAAAAACAATTCACCAATGTCAACTATTAAATGTGTACCTATATAATATAAATCAGAACGAATAATAATATGATTAAGAAGTAAAATTGTATATTTGTAAAACACATCTTTTAAATATTAAGTTTGTGCATAATATAAATGTTAATAAGCATGATTATGAGGTAAAATTGTATTTTTATTTGTAGGAGGTAGACTGATTTTTATCCACCAACCTGCAAAAGGCTCACATAGTGACTGACTCATTTCCTCTTGTAATAAGGAGGAGATATAAGTCCTAACAGTGGGATCATTATGAGGTTGATTATGCTATGCGTAAATTTATTAACTTTTGCTCATCCGATCACGAAAATTCTTTAATTGACAGAAATTGATAGGCTTTTACAACCCGAAAATATACAGGAGAAACCTGTTTTTGTTTATTTTAATTTTGTTACCTACAAAAGACTAAGAAAAGCGAGTTTACACACAACAAATATGGACAATTAACAACGTTACAAATTAAAATTAGTTTCAACTATAGGGGGACCGATGACCTGGTGAAGGCAGCCGATGCGACGGCGCGGCGACACTTAAGGTTGAAGGGCAGTGGAGACGTCTTTGACTGAAGTAATGGCGATGAGTTGCAACTTGTAAATTTCTTACCTAGACACTTATCTTTTTCGCTGACTGTACTTATAGCAAGAAGATTGTCTCGCACACATGATAAAGTGCTGCCTTGTTCAAGAAAGATTAATTCTTTGGATCCATTTCTTATACAGATGTTCGTTGAAACGGATAATAGTGTGAGACTAAATAATGGATCGACGTAATTAGAGATGTGACAGGGTAATATGGTTGAATGTTGATTAAAACTGACTAAGAAGTCTGTTATTGAAAACCAAATAGCATTATAATTGTTTAATAGAATGAAATGTCACGAACAATAATTGCTAATTCAATAAATCATTTATTTGGGACCAAGTATCGTCACAAATATTACTAAATTATGTCTTATATTTTGTGACTATTAGATCGGATTTGCGATATAACCGCTTTTAACGCAATTTGGAACGCAAAGTAAGTAACAGTTTGTCGGCGCCCCAAGTGTCGCCACAATGAACATAAATGGTTCATATGCAACCTAAAAAATGTACAGAATACAATAGACAAACTGATTATATAATTAGTTATATTGGTAGATTTTTTGCTTCGCTAGTTTAATAATTATAAGTTTTATTGCTTAGTTTGTGGATCAGAGTTAGACTACCTATCTTGTAGGCGATACTAATAATGTTTCGAACGAAAATCAAAGCCGCAACACGTAGTGCAGCAGCCAATGGGTCCACTACTGTACCAACGAGCCGTCAAAATGTTTTAAATTGTCAAAGCGCAAAAAAAAAATATTAAAAAAAAATCCTGAATTTCATTCGTCATTTCGTAATTTCTTTTCAGAACGCAACATTATTTTTTCCTTTTTCCTAATTTAGTTACTAGAGACAAAAAAAAAATAAATAAAAAAAAAAATATATATAACAGTAAGTTGATCAATGTTTGTATTTTTATTTTTTTTAGTTTGTATGGTTTTGTCTTGCTAATGAGTTTTAATTAATACAACAAGCAATGGAGTAATAAATAAATAATAAAGTTTTTTTTTATTATTTCGTTATGTATTATATTATTATTATATTACAACAAAAACTTGACATACACTTTGATGGCGGTCATTCATTGTCACTTCCTGTGTCGATGGTCATTGCGGAGAAAGTGAAATCTCAGAGCAGGACAGATGATGAATTTGTATTGGAGTGAAGGAGAAGGGTATAGTCACTGAATCACGTACCGTTTTGAGATGTGAGTGTTCCGTATTACAAGCGTCTTGAAGATAAAGTGTGGTTTATACTGGAGATTCCCCAAACTTCTAAAGTAAAAAGTTTAGACTTTAGGTAAGTTTCGCCAAGATAAAAGTTCGGTTGAAATCTAATCTCTACAGTCACGCACGGAAATCCGATAATGTGAGACGCACAGGATAGGTTGTCGTCGCAACTCTTGGGTAAGGGTCATGTACAACAGTGGAAGGCTTTCAGTTTAATAAGGTATTAAATAACACGAAGCTAAGAGGGAACCAGTGCAATGTTTGTACTCTTTTTGATATTATTATTTTTTAGTTTAATTTTTTGAGATTATTTAATTTCGTGTTTTTTTTTGTAAGGAGTTTTTTGTTTAAGGTAACTATGAAAAGACCAAGCTTCTTTTAATTTCTATATTTAAATGATTCACCATTAGATTATATTATAATTGTGCTAAAACCCCATAAATATTTATCAATTTAAACTGTGTAAGAGCAGTATGAGCACTCTCCTTTATAAATATTGTGACTACAATTATGAACATTTAAATATTTTCTTAACATAAAATTTTCTTTATTACTGTCCTCATAAAATAAATTAACGAGATATTTTAATTACACATCAGCAGTGTATATGTGCAAGCCAAAAATATAATGATGATGAGAAAATTGAACCTACCACATAACTACCTACAATGTGAACAAGCATTTATACATTGTCGAAAAATTTCGGTTATGCAATATCTACCTGTAATTAATGGTGTCCCACTTTCGCGTCGCTTTTATGAGAAAATGGATATCTTACTGTAGGTACTGAATATGGGAGATTGATTTATGTGTGTCTTTGGGTTTTTCAGGAAAGTTTTACCTCCTTCCTAGGTACAGAACACTTAAAAGGAACCCTTATATGACCACTTTGTTGCCCGTCTATCTGTTTGTCCGTCAAGACTCTTTATCTCGGGAAAGCGTGGAGGGTAACTCAATTCGGAAAATGTACTGTTCTCATACCTAAAGGGTATTGCCGAGCCTCTATGGTGTTCCAGGCCAAGGACATCAAATATTATTCTATCAATGATAAAACAATCTTTTTTTTCAATAAAGTGACTTTTTATTTACCACTTATTGTTTATTATAGTGGCGCTCATTTGGAACTAAGGGAATACATATTTTGTATGGCAAAATTAATGAACAAAGTATTTTTTCTCTAGTCAATTGTCCGCTCATGGCCTCAAATGGGCAATACCCTTTGTGGAGAAACCTCAGTCCAACTCGCATTTGCCCGGTATTTTGAGGTATGTCCACTGTTGGCCCTATGTTCAATAGTGTGGTAACAAGGCCTATGCCTCCCCCAAGTGTTACCATAACGACCGGTTCTGTGCGTCTCGCATCCATCACATTTCCGCGACTTTTTTCATTGATTTTTACTACTTAATCGACATTCACCAGGTTATCGGTCCACCTTATGAAAGGCCTTCCCACGCTGCGTCTTCGAGCACGTGGTCGCCCCTCTAGAACCTTTCATCCCCATCAACAATCTGTTCTGCGAGCAATGTGCCTTGCCCACTGCCAATTAACTTAAGCGATTCTTCGGGCTTTGTCGAAAGGTGTGTTTTGAGGTAATATATGCATTCCGAATGCGCAGCCGGTAATATGAGTAAAAGACGAGAGCAGAGAAAGAGGCCACGTTATTTTAGGCATCTCGACACGTACAGGTTAGGCTAGAAGGTTAAAAAGTGGGAGCGAAGCAGAGTGGTAAAAAATTTTGGAACGCACTATTATCAAATATTAAAGTGAGAAAATTGTGAAGTCACTTATATACAGAGAAATTGGGTCAAATACGTCATTTTGAATTCATGCAAAATTAAAACCTGTTAGCATAAAATTTTAAGGCATAATATAGTTTGGCATAAATTTTCGCATAACTTTTATTAGCATAATAATACTGCTGCATAATAATACTTTGGCATAATGCAAAGGTTAGTTTAGGTTAGGTTTATAACGGTTTTAAGTGCTTGGCGAAGCACGAGGCGTCAGTAATGTTCTAGATAAACTAAGGAGGAAGGGATTGAGAATTGCGAAGTAGCAGTATTTATTTGTTACCATAAATACTGCTACTTCGCAATTCGCATTATGGCAAAACATTTCGTTATGCCAATGCAAATTATGACAATTTATTTTATGATTATTATTAGTAAACCACTTATGAAATTGAAATAATATCAAAAACATTTACAGTCATTATTAAAATCCAAGCAATACTACTGATTATTATTGTCCTTATTTCTCCATAGACAGTCAGTAATAAAATGAAAGTCGTGCATATAAAATATTGTATGTGAATTATCTTGTCGACTGTACCCATCAGCTGTTACTTGTTACGACTATCGGAACAAGTTATGTAGGTAATGTAGGAAACGGTAAATTATTACAATGATTATACACTTTACTGGAGTTATCTCAGTTTTATGATCATGAGACTTTGCTCACGTGCATTCCGGGTTTGATCGAAACGTTTCAATTAAATCCTCATTAATAAAGGCCCACTTGAATCAGAACAGGGTATTTATTAATAAGCACTATGAGATCTGTATAATCTGACGTGTTTTTGCGTCAATTTATATATTCATTCTAAGTCCAATTTACAAAGCACTGAGCACAGGTGTAGGGTAACCAGCCTTTCGGTATTTTATAGAGTGCATTTTGAAGAGAGTGTGAGAGAACTGAATGTCTTTATTACGACATCAGACAAAGGAATGTACATCAAGTGTAAGCCTTAGGTTAATGAAATATCTACGGCCCGGACTAAGCGTTTCGCCTCGTCTTTTACAACGCGTACATTAAAGGACTGAAACAATTTGCCTTCTGTAGTCTTCCCGGCCGTTTATAATTTAGATGTCTTAAAGGGTAGGCTGAATCAATACGCAAAAAGCACTTATAGTTTCTATCAATTAAAAAAAAACGGTACCTAAAACTCTTAATGACAAAAAATCGTAAAGCTAAAAAACTTTTCACATCAAAAATGAAAAACAAAACCAATGGCTTATTGTTTTGCCTGTATACATATGACATTCGATTTAGTTCATGAAAAACCCGAAACACGAGTATAATATTTTATGTAAAGAATCTGTGTACAAAATTTCATAACTGTACATCGAAACATCACGAGTGAAATAAACTTGTAATGTTACCTGGTTGGCCGCACAAATACATGATCACCGGGCCACATAGGTGACAGAGGGGTTGTTTCGCATCCAGCTGTGCGCTAGAGTCTAAGGTCCGCTATAACTTGCCATGACCTATGTTGTACTTTGTGCACCATTTTATTTTTTGTAAAAAAATATAACATGGTGTATAAAATATTGGAATCGATTCAATTCTGACTAAACTTAATGAAATAATACTAAAAATAATGTTGTAAGCAAAGCAATTTTGGTAAAAAAGGTACTATTTTACCTTTTTGCTATAAAATAAAATACAAAGACTACGATGGGACTTCGCATATCTATTTATAGGTTAAAACGCCTCAATACAAAAGAAAATCTTATTGCCGTACAGGAATGGTCGAGTTATGTTCAGATATTGGCAATTTTCGCGACCCTTGTTACATGAAAGTTGATTCCTTTTCCGAGAAAACGTGGGTGAACAAGGAATTCAAGTATGATAGTAGATGTACTGTTTGGGACTGAAGTCTCCTAAATTGGTTTAGAAATTATGTTATAAAGTGTCAGTAGTACTTTTTACTTTACTGCGAGATTAATACCTTGATCACACGTACCGAGACAATAAAATGTTGCTCGGCCGAGACAGTAACAGTTGTAGAGATAAATGGTAGGCCGAGCGCTCGGCGCTGTGTTTACACGTACCGAGTATTCGGCCGAGAGCACAGTCTCACCTGTCTACTCGGTACGTGTGATCAAGACATAAGGTCCTAACTTCCCAACAATGCTATTAAATCAGTGACTTTCTGAACCTTACTCCTCGGTAACGACTAGGTCAATAGATAAAAAAATGTCTATTATAGATTCATGCACAATATTCACCAATATATGAATAAAAACTAATAAGTTTGAAAAAAAAAAAAAATTGGCGGTTACGCTTACGCTTGTTTTCCCTATTCCTTTCAAACCGCTTTTATCTTTAGAAATTTATTGACACGAAAAATTGCTGGTTAAGTGTTCTGATACTCGTACTGCCGGTCTAGGCGGCCTAGGGAAGGTTGTGGCTATCAGGAAACACTGATTCTGGCAGAGAATTCCACTGAATTCTCTGCTGGAAAAGAGTGCTTTAGCTGTAGGTAGGCATATGGAATATTGTCCCAAAAACGCTTACCTTGAAATTTTTTTTTTTTTTTTTTTTATTGTTGATAGGTTCGCACTTGACCGCTATCTCACCTAATCCATTCTGGACGTATTCTATTGAAGTAAGTAAAAGACGTAATCTATCTGAAGGATCTATTTGAGTTTTCATATAAAAGAACATAATTTTCAAAAAAAAAAAGTACTAGTAGAAGAGCTCAAAACTAAATAATATTTGAATGTAAATAAAAAATAAACTTTTTTGAATCACATCAATTTAAGTTTTAAAGACTTATTTTAGAAGATTTCTCTTTGACTTTTTCGTTGACTGTACATCATAGAAACCTTTAACAAAGCTTTTAATGGCCTGACAGGACCAAAGTATAATAATTCATAAGTAATGATGTCTTTGATAGGTGTTTATGCTATGGTCATGCCTCATATGCATAGTTAATGAGGCACCTTTATTGCATGAACATAGGTCAAACAACTAATATACAATTTAACTGTCAATAATTTTCTTGGATGCTCAAAAATTGTTTAATCAGTGTGAATCAAACGTGCTTTCGAGACGTCTGGGCTGATATTTGTTTTCGGGTTGGTGTTTAGAATAGAATATAATGGAACAGGACGGAACGGAACGGAACGAAACGGAACGGAATGGAGCGGAACGAAACGGAACGAAACGGAACGGAACGGAATAGAATAGAATGAAACTGTACAGAATAGAATAGAATTTATTCGACGCAGGCAATACAACGGGCAAAAAACAACACTAAATAATGTTCTAGCCGCGTCGAGAACTCTGACACCGCGATGTAGGATTATGTTTTTAGTTCCAATGAAGCTATATACTCGTACATCCTGTTACGAACTATTACTACTGTATATACCCTTCCTGTATTAAATGATAATGTTCCGTTGTCACTCTCTTTAAATTTAAGTTAAATAACTCTTATTCTTAGTTCCGTTTCTCACCTGGTACCTGCCCAGGGGGCACCTGGGCGAGCTACACAAGGGAGAGCTACACAAGCACACAGGTATTCAAGGCACATGAGACGCTACTGAGAACCATTTCATCCATGTAAAAATAAGTTATATCAGATCTAAGTAGATTAATGTAATAGTTACATATGTACTCTGTCTTATTTATTATCTGAATTTGAATACGAACTGTGCACTTAGCCATTTTACTACGAAATAATATTTTGAAACTAATGAATGACTAGAGAGCGTGTGACTTAGTGTTTGGAATAATTTATACTTGGCGAACTAATAAAATTTGCAAAACACGAATTTAATTTCCGTTACTAGAAAGCAACAAAGTATTTAAATAAACATCGAAAAGTTTTTTGAATTGTGATTTACGTTCATGTAAATTAAATCAATCGATACTTAGTTGATTGGTAGTCTAGTATGCTTGGATTACCTCTAAGAGAGACAGTATCAAGGTTATGTGATCGTTCCCAAGAGCGGGGGATGTCAATGCATGATTTTTTCCCACCATAAAAAAAAGGTTATGTAATCGTTCTGGGGCCTTACCATTATTATTATTATATCTAGCCCATACTGTCCCACTGCTGGGCAAAGACCTCCATCCATTCCTTCCCATGTTCCCGGTTTTGAACCACTTATTTCCAATTTCCAATGCCTTACCATAACGTGTTAAAAATGTCAGTGGTGCGAGCGAGAAATAGCTCCATAATAAAAAAAAAATAGTTTGTATCTACAGTAATATTTTAAAGAGGAAAAGTTTGTTTTTACGTTTGTAGGAGGTAATCTCTGAAAGTACTGATCTGTACGCTTAGTCAAGTTGTTATTCTGCAATCGTTAACGCTGTCGAAAAGTGATAAAACGTATGGGAATGACGTCATCTCAACGTAAAGTCGCGTGGTTAGAACAAACAAATAGACAGTTCGTAGCCAAGTTCACATCGTTCAAAATCGTTTCTACAATGTTTAACGATACATCCTTTGTTAGACAAACGCTACATTGTAGAACGAGCGGTCGACTCAGGCGCATCAACATGGCTACCAACATATCGCTTTCTACAATTGCTGTCACCGAGGCGTTACCGATTAGAGAACGGAATTCGACACAAACTGGTTGTAACTTGGCTAGGGGGGCTGATTCCTAATTTTTTTTCTCCTATTGAAAGCTATTTTATTTCTGAGTAACATATACTATAGTTTTATGTACGTGGCTGAAGCCGGGCTAAAACTAGTACCATAAATAGCTACATCCCTTTAACAGTTCAGAGTTGTAAAATGGGCATCAAGAGCCTATGTTAGGGCCTCTGACCCTTCCAAAGTACCCCTCTAAAACCCACTTAAGTTTATTTAGTTGCTCTTCGCGTTTCAGTGCCTATTTTGAACAATCCCGTAGCAGGACCATATATTCACAAAGGACTTATTTACAACCACTAAAAAAACAGGAAGTTAATGAAAAAAAAAAAACAAAAAAGGGTTCCGTACCATTCGTAGCAAAAAAATGATAAAAACACGTCTGTTGTACCATCATGGTAATTTCTGTCTGATCAAACTAAATCCTTTGAAATTTTCGCTTCGAGTACACGCAAAAATGAACTTAGCGGTGGTCAGGCGGAAGTGTCATTAATGTTACGTGAGACTCACTTACATAAATATTTATTTCATTCTATTTTTAGTAACTGTTGTTATATCAACAACACATATACATCATATTTTGTGAAAATTTCAACTGTCAGCTTGTTGATAGAGTTGGACAGCGGAGTAATAGTATCGGGTCCAGAAGTTTTTGAGGTTTTTTTACCCTTTGGAAGAAGCCTCAAAAATGGTAATTATTATTATTTACCTTTACCGTATTGCGTTGACCCCAAATGAAATGGAACAAAGGCAGGAAGAAGACGGAGGATTATTATTTACCTTAAAAACATATAGGTACTAGTTTTTTAGACACGTTTATTGCTCGAAACTCGACTAAATTATACCAAAACATACTGTATTTTCGGTATTGTACAAACGAGTTGCATAGGGTCTATGCTTTGTCTATGCAAGCTGGCTTAGCTCTCAACGTATAGGTAAGCTTTTAATCCACAGAGAAACAGACAATTTAGTGCCTCGTCGGAACTGACGGTTGTGGAAAAGCTGTTTAATTATTGTCTGTACTCTGCATTCTCAGTTCGATTTTGAGTGTTTTGTTAGTGTTAATTAATGAACAAACAAAGCCAGACATAGTGACTTCCGAAATTTAAGTCAATTTGCAATTTTTAGTGTTTTTTTTTTATTATTAGTCATAGTTTAAGAGATTCTTATAGAATGTTACATTGTTCTTACAAAATGATTGAATATAATGTCAAATGATAAAAAAATTACAAAATAAACAAACAAATAAATAGAAAATAGTGATTATTGATAGACTCGCGTTTGACCACCATCTCACCTGATGGTAAGCGATGATGTGGCCGATGATAGAACACGCTTGCCTAGAAGTACCCTATTCACTGAACCAAGTTGTAGCCATCAGGAAACACAGACTCCGGCAAGAAATTCCACTTTTGTGTTGAAGTCGGTTGTATTTTTTGTCGTAAAAAAGTTTTAGTGTTCAGAGGTGAAACAGGGTGTCAAATCCCGTAAACCTCCATTGAAAAGGAATAATCCTGCGACTAGACGGTATGTCTGGTCCGGGTAATTGCCCGGTAGTTGATTTTAGACTGTTGTATATCTTATAGGCGTGCGGAAAACTGTTACTCTGATACTGCGCCGCAGAATGACAGTCAATACAATACAGATAGGTGTAATAATAATCAATGATGTAATAATGGCTGCGTTGATTTGGATGAAACGTTTGAAAGTTCTTCCTTGTATTTTTTAAACGAAAGTCGTCTGTGGAAGCATAATCCCAATTAATTAAAAAAAATAAAACCACAAAACCGAATCTTTCGATAGTCGAAAAGCGAAACATTTGAGTTTTAAATATATGAGTTTTATATATGCATGACTGCTTTCTGCCTCTGATACAGTTTCAGGGCTCGCCAAACATAATTAACATTCGAAAACTTTCACCATTTTACGTCCAAATAAGTGCACGACAGTCAAAGTCGGATGCAGGGTCGATAAAACCAGGTCTTCGTATAAAAAACTGCACAAAATTAAGCGCTCCAGTTTATATCACTTTCTTTACTGGAAAAATGAGTCAATATTAACATACGTGCTTACTAAAAGTATGTGGTTTCATTATCGTCGGACACTTCCTCATTGCTGACTTGGCACTTAGGTATGTACTTGACAGTAACCTGATTTACATTTTAAAATTGATGATTATGAGGATTTCTCATACTTGAATATTCTAAAAGACGTGTCGTTTATAAAGTTATAGCTTAAGCATAATCAGCCTTCTAATGTTCCCACTGTTTGGATTTACGCTTCCTTTTACTAAAGAAGAGAGGGGATGGACCGTAATCCACTATGCGGGATCCAGTGCGGGTTCTAAGGCATGGCGGTTTCCTCGTGATATTTTCCTTGACCATTTTGAAAACAGTGATGGTGAAATCAATTACACAAAGTGATGCGCCAGGCTGGGTTTGAATCTGCTGCTACAAGTAAGTCAGGACTATAGTAAGTATAACAATAAATAAATATAGATTTATTGTCCACTGATACATGGTGAACATTGCACCCATTCGCACAAAACTGCAGGAAATACTGATGAGGTTATCGGGTCACCAGGTGGTGAGAATCACAAGAATCGTGCTGCTGGATTATTTGAAATAGTCATCGTGGCCCTAGGTAAAGGGCAGTTTAGCGGGTTTTAGTGACCAGAAGTCTAACATTCCCTCTTGCTTTACCCATAGCGAGAGACCATATTTGACAAATTCCAATCTTCAAAAAAAGGAACATGGAAATCCGATGCATGCAAGACGTGTCTGTGGCGACATTTGCAAGAGATGTTCAGCAGTGGACATCTTTTGATTTAATTCATTAAACCCCAAGCGAACGCCGGCTTCGCGCACCCATTGTCTTTCTATTGTGTCTGTAATTCTCGCGATTAAAAGGTTAAATGATGATGGTGATGATGACGTTAAACAATATCAATGTTCGCATACGTGCGACCATATATTTATCGTTTATCCATATTCATACTCAATACTCAACACTTTACACACGACATGTTTCTCTGACCCAGATACTTTTGCAATTGTCTAGCTTAGTTCATAAAACCCCAAGCGAACGCCGGCGTTTGCTCTCTCATTGTTTTCCTATTTTGTCTCTAATTACGGTATTCAGAAGGTTTATACCTAATACGTAAAGTCCGAGGACGGAAAAAAAGTCTACGCGATATTTTTCTTTATGAGTTTTGTCTACTATCTCATAAGTGACAAGACGTGATTGATGACAGGTACTTTTGTTACGGTCAAAGGTGCACGTTTGATTAAAAGATATCTTAAGACTCGCAGCTTCTCAGTTCGATCTCTTCATAATACACCTACACGCACAAATAAGTGAAAGTTCGTACGCATTAAGTTTGTAAGCTTATAATAATCGGTAGGTACTTAAAAAATGGTCCGCACGTTAAGCAAATATTTGTACTTTTTATGTATTGTAACTTTCAAAAAACTTTTTCGTGCAAAAGTAATTTTGATTTCAATGAATTTTGAAAGTAACAAAAATAACTTTCTTTCGTTTTAAAATTTTATTGTTTTAGTATATTAATTATTTTATTATTTTAGTATATTAAGAAAAGGGAGTTAGTGATAGCGTGACGAATGACAGGACAGAATGGAAGAAAAAAACGTTTTGCGCCGACCCCAAATAAGATGGGACAAGGGCAGGAAGATGAAGAAGAAGTATATTAATAAATCAGTTTACTATAACTAGCAAAGGTTTAACAAATTATAACATAATAATGAATTTCAATTTTTTGTTTAAAAATTCTTTCAAGTCAATCATAACTTTGATGAATAAAGCTTGGCGTGAAAAAACAATGTGATGTTTTAAACAGATTTTTGATTTTTCGGTGACTATAGACAGCATTGATGTCATTACCAACAAATTATACTACAAAAGATTTACAAATTTCAGAAATTATCATAGGGGAAGATTCTTACATTCATCAAAACTTGTAAACATATAATTTACTAACTCCGTTAATGATCTCACTGAAATGAAGACGGAAATTAACGTAAAGTTGGCGATAATATCGGTAACTTCACCATTGGATTTTCCTAGAGGAAAATCTGTGTTGATATTAAGTAACAAAACAGAATAATTGTCTGTGAAAATGACAGTAAAAAAATCAGCTATTTTAATTGTTAGGCCAATCAGCTATTCTTTGTTAATTTGTCTATTGTTTATTAGGATAATATCTAATTAGCTGCTATACCTTTTTACCTTTACTTGTACTATCATTTTATACCAACTATTATTTTCGTATTTAATATTCTGAGGGATAATACTTTGTAGGTCCTATCTTGAGAGGTACTTCAAGTTACGATCATAAATCAAAGAAATAATTAATTAGAAGCTGCTAGTATCTAGGTCATGATATTTCTTCGGCTTTCCCAGAATTAATTGTTTGAAAATGATAATCGTCTATTTTGATTTATGAACATTTAATAGCCACAATAATAATAAAAGTGGTAACAATATTGCAGCTCACTGAATTATCCATATAAAAAATAATAATAATTAACCCGTAATATTATAACTATGCAAACTAGTTAACATGGGTAAATTTCCATGCAAATCATTTATTTACTCTAGGAGTTATTAATAATTTTTCCTTATTGTTATTGGAAAAAAAAGATAATTTTCATTATTTTGTAAATAAAAATCTTTTGAAAAGAAAAAAAAAACAAAAAGAAAACACTCACCTAAAAATCCTAAAGTAAATAATAATAAAAGAAAATTCGAAAAAAACTGAAAAAACTTCACGAAAGTACTTTCGCAACACTGTCACTCCCGACTCCCGCGCAGCCGTTGTACCGCGCTAGCCAAATGCGACTGCGCGAACGAAGACCGCCGAATCTTTACGACAACTTCCGACAACTTACCTTCACGAGCCGAAGGGTGGGTCTCTGTGTTATGCGTACAATTTTCACACTGATTACTCTTACGTAAGATAATTAGCACGCAGAATGGTCCGATAGCGTTTTTTACGTTGCGGCTATTACGTGAGTGCGGACACAGATTCTTTGGGAGAGGCTGTGAAGTGACGGTGTGATACTTTGGCGTGTTTTGGCTTTTGTTATTGCTTTTTTATGGTCAAGTTTACTTAGGCAAAGTTGTAGTGTAGGCTTATAGTCAACGTTAATAAAAAAAATAAAAAACTAGCTAAGTGCGAGTTAAACTTGCACTTGAAAGGGTCTGGTTTGTATAATAAAATCGAATTAAATACATAAAATAGATAACGTTTTTTGTATGTGAATAGAATAAAGTTTATATAAATTTTAAACTTTTTATTACTTGTTGTAGTAGCAGCGATAGAAATAGACTATTTTCTGATTAAACTCTCTGCTTCTTACGGACGGACGGACGGACGGACTGACGGATAACAAAGTAATCCTATGAGGGTTTGCTTTTTGCTGGTTTAAGTATGGAACCCTAAAAACTGTAATAGGTACTTGAAATGGTAGTCGAAGTTATAGTTTTCACTGTTGTATTATATACAGCTGTATACAATCAATGTGATCTTTTGTTTTTGCTAGTAGTATTATTACATTTTAAAGCTCTAGTTTGCTTAGGGACTTAACTAATGACCTAGATATACCCATCTATTAATATCTGCTTTTAGCTTGATTATCAGACACAATAACAACAATTAACAGACATGAGTGATTGGTAAATTTTATTGGTCGCCCTGTGTGTGTTATGCGTTCAGGATGCTAGTGGGGCTGATGCGGTTTTATTGGCAATGATTGCTGAAGCGAGGATTTATATAAATAATAAATTTAACTGTACAATTAATCAAATATTAAGTGTAGCATGAAAACCCGCCAAGTTCAAATTTAACGATGATCAGGCTGTTTATGAAGATGATCGATTTTAAAGTGCATCTAAACTTGGCATCGAATTGGATTTCAACCCTTTTTAGGCGAACAATTAGCCGATAACTTGGCCCCCTTTTGAACTGGTATGTTTTTAATATGGACTAAATCTTAGTACGTATTATTAATACGCAACTGTAACTTTTTACGGGAGTGTGTTCCCTTAAGGCTTTTCTCATGCGGGCGAGGCCGCTAGCATCTGCAAAGTTTACGAAATATGTTTGGTAATTTCCATTTTGCGTACAGCTGGAACTCGACTGCTGCGCCATTGGACAGGTATGCTTGCACGCTGGCATGGTGACTAGTAGACAGTTCGTATTATAAATCAGTGTAGAGTCAGCTTCGTGTAACTTTTTGTTTAATTGTTACGTATTATTTTGTACTTAATATTTATTTTTATCTGTATATATTGTAAGTGTAATCTATGGATAGAAGTCTTATTCGTTAATTATAAAAAGTGCAACAAACAGTCGTCTATTTATCCACGTATCTGTCTATCTTCTGAGCTAGTAATGCTTCTTGTAGTGTATGTAAATATTATTATATCACCCTACAAACCGATAACAGTGTTGTGACGTTGCCTCGGGCGCGCACGTCGCTCGGTTATAAATACCGGTCCGAATGGTGGGGCAGGAGTCGTTGTCGAACTGTCGGCCTGTGCGGTGGTGCGTTGGCGAGTCAACTAGTGATTGTGTGTGAGTGAGTGTATTCTACATTGGCGACGAGGATTTATATAAGAGGATAATTTAAATTATCTACAAAAGCAAATGGGAGAATTTATTCATGTTCATGAAGTAAAATAACATTTATTTTTGGAGGTAGATTGAAATAAAGTTTTTTCTTTCCTTTTCATAAACAAAAAACCTATTTATGATGAACAAAAAGACAGTAGGTATTTATTATCTATACCGGGAAAGAAAACATAGTCTTCTACATTTCGGAAATAAAAATATGAAATATTGTCACATTTCAAAGATTCAAATAAGTTTTAATATAAACATCACGCCTACATTCTTCAAAGGTGGTAGGCAGCAATGTGAGATGTTACCACGTTTCAGCAGTTACGTTAAGCATGCCTGTTCGGAATTCGATCTGTCCTTGGGAAGTTCCTTATAGAAAAACTAAGTGACACCGCCCAATCTGGGAGTCGAACTCAGGTTGCTTATTTAACCAATTCGTGCAAAATGATTTGTTCAATTATAAAACAAGACCAAATAAATGTCTAGCCGTAGATTATATCTATTAGTCATTAAATTGGCAAGTTATTAAAGGATAACGGTTATCGCAGTAGATTATATCTACTGGTCATTAAATTGGCAAGTTATTAAAGGATAACGGTTATCGCAGTAGATTATATCTACTGGTCATTAAATTGACAAGTTATCAAAGGATGACGGTTATTGCAGTAGATTATATCTACTGGTCATTAAATTGACAAGTTATCAAAGGATAACGGTTATCGCAGTAGATTATATCTACTGGTCATTAAATTGACAAGTTATCAAAGGATGACGGTTATTGCAGTAGATTATATCTACTGGTCATTAAATTGACAAGTTATCAAAGGATGACGGTTATTGCAGTAGATCATATCTACTGGTCATTAAATTGACAAGTTATCAAAGGATGACGGTTATTGCAGTAGATTATATCTACTGGTCATTAAATTGACAAGTTATCAAAGGATGACGGTTATTGCAGTAGATCATATCTACTGGTCATTAAATTGACAAGTTATCAAAGGATGACGGTTATTGCAGTAGATCATATCTACTGGTCATTAAATTGACAAGTTATCAAAGGATGACGGTTATTGCAGTAGATCATATCTAATGGTCATTAAACTGACAAGTCACCAAAAGGTGACAGTCAATTCAGTAGAATATACCTAATGGTTATTATGTAATAGTCATCATTCATGTACATACTGCTCAGATTTTTTTTAACTTTTCAGTTGAATGCAAATCCTTAATTCTTTGATTCCAGGTAATTAAACAATAAAATGAGTTCCCAACTCACGCTTGAGAAATTTGATTGCGAGGGGGAACCTTCATCAGTAGGAACGAGATGGGAACGCTGGAAACGAGCACTATTGATCTACCTAGAAGCTGCTGACATCAAGAGTTGTGAGAAAAAACGTGCTTCGCACATTTTGGTGGACTAGAGTTACAGGAGATATTTTATAATATACCGGATGCAAATGTATCATCAGCGAACGGAGTGGACGTCTTCGAAGTTGCTATCACCAAACTCGACGCCTACTTCCTTCCCAAACAAAGCAAGATCTACGAACGTCACCTTTTCCGATTGATCAAACAAGAAGCAAATGAAAAGTTCGAGAAATTCATAGTACGGCTTAGACAGCAAGCAGACAAATGTCAATTTAAAGACAAAGACGATCAAATAATCGATCAAATCACAGAGAAGTGTTCCTCAAAAGAGCTCAGGAAGAAAATTCTACAAACAGGAGACTCAATAACACTAACAAATATAATTGCTGAAGCAAATACTCTTGAAGCCGTAAGTCGACAAATAGAAGAATTCGGAGGAAGCAGCACATCAACTGAAAACATTAATAGAATAAAAGACACAAAATCAGAAATGAAGGAAAAAAACAATAGCAATGATAAGAAGTGGAAAAGACAACCAGGATGTGGAAGATGTGGAAACTCAGGACACGCATCTCATGATAGCAAATGCCCAGCAAAAGAAATAGATTGTTATAAATGTGGGCTAAAGGGACATTTCAGACAATTTTGCAGAACAATGACACGGAACAGAACGAATAAAAGGAAATATGAGGAAAACTACAACAAACAAAGTGGAAATAAAAAAATGAAAAGAGATAACAAAAGAAACGATACAAACCAGATAGATCAAGTAGAATCAGAAGGCATATTTGAATATGTGTTCAAAATCGACGATGACAGTGTATTAGATTGTCATGTTGGCGGAATGAAGGTTAAAATGTTAGTAGACTCTGGGTGTAAATGCAACTTGATCAAAAACAAAACCTGGGACAACATGAAAAAAAATAAGGTACAGGTTCGTAACCAAACATCCATATGCAATAAGACTTTTTATGGTTATGGGAGTAAGAAACCTCTTGACCTAATGGGATCATTCGACGCAAACTTAAAAATCGCGGACAGGTCAGAAAACGCCACCTTCTACGTCATCGCTGATGGAACAAGAGATTTACTTGGAAAAGACACTGCCATGGCTATGGGGGTACTTAAAATCGGATTAGAAATCGACCATATGGAAACTAAGACAGAATTTCCGAAATTCAAGGATGTTTTAGTGGAGGTACCAATCGATGAGAAAGTACAACCAGTTTCTCAACCCTTAAGAAGGATCCCCATACCACTAGAAGAAAAAGTCGACAAGAAAATAAAAGAGCTATTAGAGAAAGACATCATTGAAGAAGTTCAAGGATCCTCGAGATGGGTATCCCCAATAGTCCCAGTTTTGAAGAACACCGGAGATGTTCGTATTTGCGTGGATATGAGGCGGGCCAACACAGCAATTCTACGCGAAAATCACCCATTGCCTACTATGGACAAGTTACTACCAAAAATTAAAAATGCAAAGTACTTTTCAAAACTGGACATAAAAGATGCTTTTCATCAGGTAGAATTGCATCCTAACTCTCGACATATTACAACTTTTATTACTAGTAAAGGCCTGTTTAGATACAAAAAATTAATGTTTGGAATATCCTGTGCTCCGGAAATATTTCAAAAGACCATAGAACGAATGTTATTGAGATGCAACGGCACCATTAATTTTATAGACGACATTTCAGTATACGGAAAGGATGTGGAAGAACACGATAAAAGATTAGAAGCAGTAATGAAAACTCTAAGAGAAAATAATGTTGTACTGAGAAAGTACAAGTGCATATTCAGGGAAGAAAAGGTTCAATTTTTGGGTCACGAATTATCACACAAAGGTGTAAAACCATTAGATAAGTACGTGACGACTATTCAAGAATTTCGTCCACCTATAAATATAGGTGAGCTTCAGAGCTTCTTGGGATTAATAAATTACATTGGAAAATGGATTCCAGATTTGGCAACAACTACTGAACCATTAAAAGACCTGCTAAGAAAGAAACGGAGCAAAACGACAGAATTAAAAACCCTTTGGGGCAGAAAACAGGAATTTGCATTTAACAAATTAAAATCAGCTTTGTCTAATATTCCTACTCTAGGATACTATGACGTCAAAGATCGGACTATGGTCATAGCAGATGCCAGTCCGGTAGGACTAGGAGGAGTATTAGTTCAAATTAATGATCGTGGACCTTGCATTATAGCGTATGGTCATCGGACACTAACAGACTGCGAAAGGCGATATTGCCAAACGGAAAAAGAAGCCTTAGCTCTAGTCTGGGCTGTGGAACATTTTTATGTTTTCCTGTTTGGAAAAGAGTTTGAATTAGTAACCGACCATAAACCACTTGAGGTTATATTTGGTCCTAAATCAAAACCATGCGCGAGGATAGAAAGATGGATACTACGCCTTCAAGCATATACATTCAAAGTAATATACAAACCTGGGAAAGAAAATATAGCAGATAGTTTATCAAGATTGTGTAAATTAAATACAACAACGCAGGACAAATCGGACAACTATATTCACCAAATTGTTGAAGGAAGCAGACCAATAGCAGTATCATTGGAACAAATTATGGAGGCATCAAAACAAGACGAGGAAATATTAAAGGTAAGGGAGGGCCTGTATAACAACACATGGGATGAAGAGGTAAAAAATTTCAAAATCTTCCAAAATGAATTATGCTTTTACGATGGAGTTTTGTTGAGAGGCACAAGAATTGTTATTCCGAGAAAATTGCGCAGCCAGGTGTTGACAGCTGCTCACGAAGGGCATCCAGGAATAGTCTTAATGAAGGCGAGACTAAGAACCAAAGTGTGGTGGCCTAGATATGACAAAGAAACCGAGAACTTGGTTAAATGCTGCAAAGGCTGTACGTTAGTTTCAACCCCAAGTCCTCCAAACCCATTGAAGCGACGGGCATTACCATGTGAACCTTGGGTAGATACATGTATAGATTTGTTGGGCCCTTTACCAAGCAGCGATTACATATTGGTTATCGTCGATTACTTCAGTCGATACAAGGAGGTGAAGATTTGTCGAAAAATTACCAGTACAGACATAATAAAATCTCTAAAAGAGATTTTAGCAGGCTTGGTAACCCGATGACGATAACGGCTGATAATGGGAGACAATTCTGCAGCGAGGAGTTCAAAAAATTCTGTGTTGAACGGAATATAGTTTTGCATAACACGGTACCATACTGGCCTCAACAGAACGGAGAAGTCGAACGTCAGAACCGTGACATTCTAAAGCGACTAAAAAATTAGCCAATTTGAGAATAAAAATTGGCAAGATGCTTTGTTAGAGTATTTGGCTATGTACAACAGTACCCCACATAGTGTTACGGGTAAAACACCAGCAGAATTATTTTTCAAACGGCAATACCGTGATAACATACCCATGGCAGGAGACATTACACATACCCATAAACCGGAAGATGCAGATGTTCGAGACAGAGACCAAGAAAAGAAAGAAATTGGAAAAGAATATGCTGATAACAAAAGAAGAGCTCGTGAATGTCAAATAGTGCCTGGTGATAAAGTTTACGTCAAGAATATGGTTAAAGATAAACTAAGTTTAAATTATGACCCAACTTCGCATACAGTGGAAAAAAGTGAAGGTGGAGACATAAGTGTTCGAAACGACATAACTGGAAAAGTATCACGAAGAAATGTTGTTCATTTGAAGAAAATTGAAGGCCAATGGGAAGTTGTCAATGATCAAAGTAAAGAAACAGACGGAGGAGAAGATACAAACGAATCAGAAAATAGAATAGAAGAAGGGTAGACGAAAGTAAACACTAAACTTAACAATGAAGTGATTTTAATTTTTGTGCTATGATTTTGTTATGCCAGCGATATGAATTAATTATGAATAAAATAATAGTTACATGTCAAATGTCTTATTAATCATTGTGGTCACAATACAACAAATTAAAACAAGGAAGGGAATGTAGTGTATGTAAATATTATTATATCACCCTACAAACCGATAACAGTGTTGTGACGTTGCCTCGGGCGCGCACGTCGCTCGGTTATAAATACCGGTCCGAATGGTGGGGCAGGAGTCGTTGTCGAACTGTCGGCCTGTGCGGTGGTGCGTTGGCGAGTCAACTAGTGATTGTGTGTGAGTGAGTGTATTCTACACTTCTTAATAATGTTATAAATGCCAAAGTACCCAAGGTGAACCGAAGAACTGGTGAGAGTCGTGTTATTGCGATGGATGCAAGACGCCCAGGATCATTCATTGTGGCGACACTTGGAGAGGCCTATGTCCAACAGTAGACGTATTTCAGCTGAAATGATGTTGAAAAGTAGCTTTTTCTATCGTTCCTCTTCACAGCTGAACAGATTTGGATAAAGCTTAACATACGATAGACCCTTGTCATATAATAAAACTAGATTTTGCCAGCGACTTCGCTTGCGTACATAAAATATATCCTGTGTCACTTAAGTATATCATAATATCGGCAAACAGCTTTCTATTGGTGAAAAAAATTTTGCAATCGGACCAATACTTTCAGAGATTACCTCCTACTAATAAAAGAAAGACAGAAATTTCTTTCTGTTGTGCAAACAGTTTATTCACGCGAAAAAAGACGCAATCTTAAAACTAGCTAAAAAACATAATTTACCATCAATCGATAGGGAAGACATGCGTCTCTTCTTTAATAGTAGATTATGTGACTAGGGGATAAAGCAGTGTCTTTAAGTCAGTGGCATGTTGAATTCCGAACGAAACGAAGGTTGCTGATTTTAATCCGGAACGTTAGTGAGGGATTTATATAATTAACTCCCGAGCATTGCGAGGGAGTTAATAAAGAAACCTGAATGAAGTGAGGAATTGATCAGGCCGCCCAAGACAAAGACAGCTTTATCCCCGTGTTGCATACTCTACTTTTTACACCACCTGAGAGATAATTAAAAGGCAATTTAGTCGACCAAAACATATATTAGAGAAATATAGTATTACATTTACAAGTTCATCAAACAAACAAAATTCACTACTCCAAGATTCTATAGTTTCAATTTTCTATAACGCTCCCGTCAGTAAGCACGTTATATTCTATTTTCTTTTTTTTTTGGTTACTGGCCAGTTTGAATTTCGAGTCAATTTGTTTGATGCACGTACATTTTAATCTATACATATAATAAAATCGTAGGAAAGTCAAAACTGTACATTGAATATTTTTTAAAAAGAATACTTGGGGCGTGATCTACAATCGATACCGAAGCCAAAAATATAGTTTTTAGAATTTTTGTCTGTTTGTCTGTTTGTCTGTTTGTCTGTTTGTCTGTATGTATGTCCGGGATAAACTCAAAAAGTACTGCATGGATTTACTTCAAATTTTGCATGAATATTACTAATAGGTCGGGTCAACATATAGGCTACATATTATCACGCTATCACTTACGGGGGAGGAGCTGTGAATCTTTATTTTTCTTACGCATTCTGTGACAGCGTGTAACTTATAGACGCAAATTTAAATGTTGTTTTTGAGTAAGTCATGCTATTATCTAGCTTTACACTATAAAAACTACGCCATAAAAGTAACTTGGGCAGAGAAACATAGTTTAATGAATGTTAGTAGTATAAACCAATTTTTAAACCAGCGCCATCTATGAGATTTCATCAAAATCAAATCAAGTTATATGTTAACAGTTTTTGGAAATTATTCATTTAAATTTGATCATGTTGGCGAGGTTAGTAGTTAGTTATTCTTAAAATTCATAGATGGTAATGTGCATTTTCTTCATATTATAGTTCGTTTTGACAAATTCAAGTTCCAAAATCTAAAGCAGAGTGGAGGAAGACAATTAAAAAAAAATTGCGGTGTTAGGTATTACATGGTGGCATTTTTCAGACTCCGTGAAGTCGACCAGTTTGCGAAATCCCTTACGTATGACGTGGTGTCTTCATATTACACGTACGACAAGCAAAGGGGTGTATTCAACCGACAACGACGAGGAGGTGCTGTGAAAGGTTTTCCGGGAATTTTCAAGGACACCGCATTCGGTAGGGTTTATACCGTGCACCCGTTAGTGACAGTCCCAGCCACATGCGTCATCTGCTTGCCGTCATCTTGGTGTTTTATGGAGTCGCGAACCCGGTAGCTTTGTGGGAGAAGTATCGCCATCATCTGTCTGAAGATTTTCTACGAACTTTGAGGCGTGCTACTAGAGACGAAGTCGAAGTAACTGATGAACGCGTGCTGAACACCTGTCTCAGTTCACTTCAAGATGTGGTCATTTCTATCGGCGGCAATCCACTGATCGAATATGGGTTACCAGCTCTCCAATCATCACCACATCAAGACCGTGGAAATCGGGAGTATAACGCTACAAATTACGATCCGGGCGAAATAAAAACCATACGAAACTACCATGTCGCTTTGTTCTCTTGAGAGCAAAACCAAATTTATGACGCCGTCCTTAAAAGCGTTGGGCAAAACCAGGGTAAAATGTTTTTCTTGGATGCTCCTTTTTTTTATGGTGGGAAAAATCATGCATTGACATCCCCCGCCCTTGGGCGGAGCGGGAGATAGTGTCAGACTCTTACTGACTAAAAGACCCACCCCGTTCCTTCTAGCCTCCATACCAGGGCTCGAGCGCCCTTTCGGATAACCCTGGCCCCAGTAGGCTTCGACCCGGCTGGGTCCCTGCTGATGCTGACAACTCCTTGAGGCGCGCGGGAACAGTGCGCGCCGTCGACGACTTGGGCTTGGTCCGGACAGTTACCGGACGGCCGGACAGCGAGCTACCCATTGCTCACTGTCCGCAAGCCCGCGTCTACGTTGGCCGGAAATCGGGATCAGAATCCCGGCGACGGCGGCGGCGATAACGCCGCGCCGTTGCCTGATGCGTTCGGCCTCCTCCTTTGCGAGCATTACTGCTTTGCAGAAGTCGGCGACCGCCTGCCACTCCTCCTCGCTCCGGGTCCTGGCCTCAACCAAGGCCCGGCGCGAGAGGTCTCCGCCGCCGATCGCCCCCACGAGGGCACGGCGATGCTCCGCCCAAGCAGGGCACACCTCGACTGTGTGCTCCACCGTGTCCTCCGGGCGTTCCGCACAGTGGCGACACCCGGGTGTCACTTCCGCATGAATCGAGTGCAGGAATCTCCCGAACGAACCATGTCCGGTGAGTACCTGCGTCATGCGGAAGGTAAGGACGCTGTGAGGTCTTTCCAGCCACGCCTCAAAGAGGGGACTTACCGCCATGATTCTTGGATGCTCCTGGTGGAACAGGAAAAACATTTGTTACCACTGGCATACTTACAGAGGTCAGGAGCCAAGGCAAAATTGCTATTGCTGTAGCGTCGTCGGGAATCGCTGCCACACTGCTTCCGGAAGGCAAGATAGCACATGCCATGTTAAAAATTCCCATCGATTTAGAGAGCGCCAAAACGCCTGTTTGTGGTGTGTCACGTAACAGCAATAAGGGACACGTGCTCAAGGATTGCTCTCTGATGATGAGTGTACGATGGCCAATAGGAAGGCAGTTGAGGTCGTGAACAGAACCCTGCAGGACATCTGCAGGAACTAACATTTGATGGATGGTGTCACAGTTCTGTTCAGTGGCGATTTCCGGCAAACACTTCCCGAGGTGACGCGGGGATCGAGGGCTGACGAGGTGTATGCTTCGTCGAAACGATCTTCGTTGTGGTCACGAGTTCGTACACTGCGCTTGACCATTAATATGAGAGCTCGGCTCGGCGGCAATGCACGTGTTGAAGAATTCTCCGATGTCCTTCTAAGTCTTGGCGAAGGCACTCTACCAGAAGAGAGAGGTGGACAGGTGGTGCTTCCAGAGTCTCTCGGTAGAGTGGTATCCAGCTTAAAAAAATTCATTCACTGTATGTACTGGGACATCAGTCGTATACCGCACCAGCAGAATTCTTGGGTGTGTGAGCGGGCCATTTTGACGCCCAAAAATGATCAGGCTGCAGCAATTAACGAATGCATTCTTTCGGAAATTGAGAAGAATGAAGTGTTCTACACCTCGATAAACACTGTTGTCGAGCAAGATGATGCCACACGTTATTCCGTGGAATTTCTGAATTCTCTGTCAGCAAGTGGACTTCCGGCGCATACCATCAAACTGAAGGTCGGTGTCCCGATTATGCTTCGAAGTTGTGACGGGACCTGCCTAAATGTCATCTCGCTCCACACAGACACACCATTGAGGTGGAAATTCTTACGGGTTGTGGCGTCAGCGAGGCAGTAGGTATTTAAACCACGCATTCCCCTCGTACCCCATAACTTCTCGTTCCAGTTCAAGCGCGTACAGTTCCCCGTGTGTGTTTGCTTCGCGATGACCATCAAAGTCGCAGGGGCAGACACTGAGGGCAGCGGGTGTCGACCTCAGGACGAGTTGCTTCACCAGTCCTGACTCTCTTTACATTTTGGCTCCTGGCAGTATAACTACCAACGTAGTTTATAGGGAAGTCTTGTAAGGTATGATACCTTTATACGTATTTTTACTCTTTTGTGTCCTGGAATGTATTCCTGCATTATTTTCTCTATTTCCTTCAGTCACATCTTATGACTGAACTCAGCAGGATTCCCATATAACTCTCTTCACTAGCTTCGTTTGCGAAAAAAAACTTATAATGCTATTTTAAAAGTTGTTTACTTATAATGCTATAGCGACACTGGCACCTTAGGTATTTTTAGTGCTGTAGAGGCTTCACGCAGACGACGTCGCGGGCAGCAGCTAGTTCACAATATTGACGATTTTTGATGTTCCAAATTCAAATCTCATTACTTCGTAGGGATCGGCCATACTGCATTATCTCCCTAGGAATAGAATGATTTGCTTGTATGACGTATAAAATGACACTATCGAGCAGGTGGTGTAAAAAAAATACGTTAACTTTTTAATATGAGAGATGGACTCTTGATATAATTTACTGTCAAGTTTCATGCGGAAGTAAGCCGTCGGCAGCAAATGCTTGTTTACAAAGCTGTCCAAAACTAGTCTGCAGCATCAAATGTAGGTTAGTATACATAATTAATTTCAACTGGTTATAAGCGTAGCTACTATTATGTAAGATTGTCAAATTGTGACTTAATGTAACTTGTGCCTATTTGAATATATTTCTTGACTGCGGATGACCAACTTTACATGTAATGCTTTGTGCTATATTTCTTGTATTTTTCGTGTCGATGCTTTCAAACTATATTTTTTCTGACCAATATTGGGCAATCAGTACAGCTATATTATTGGCCTCGTATACTGCAAGACTCAGTTTTGAAAAATTTTCTGTGTAAGTATGCTTCTGTTAGAAATCATTTTTTTGAGAGTTTAGTCTTTCTGAAGTCTACTCCTTGGTAACGGCCCGGTTAATAAGTTTATGTACTAGCTTTTGCCTGCAGGTTCGCCCGCGTACATAAACATAGCCTATGTCACTCAGGAATAAAGCGGCTTTCTATCGGTGTAAATTTTTGCAATCGGACTAGCACTTTCAGAGAAAACTCCCTACAAACAAAAAAGAACTTTACCTCTTTATAATCTAGTATTATCTAGATTTTCTATCTTTTCAAAGGAAACAATTTTTTTTTATAATAAATTGTATCTAGATTAGGATAGATAAAATGTACCTACCTTTCTGTTCATAAATTTATTATTATTATTATATCAATGTAGATCTACCATAATAAATATGTTTTTCGAAAGCCTTAATTTTGAAAAAACTCATTATCTTTCTAGCTTCTTCCTACCTTTGTCAGGGTCAGCTTCTGGCATGGATGCCCTTTTTTATGGTGGGAAAAAATCGTCATGACAACCCCCGCTCTTTGGCGGAGCGGGAGATAGTGTCAGACTCTTACTGACTAAAAGACCCACCCCGTTCCTTCTAGCCTTCATACCGGGGCTCGAGCGCCCTTTCAGATAACCCGGGCCCCAGTATGCTTCGATCCGGCTGGGTCCCTGCTGCTGCTGACAACTCCTTAAGGCGTCCGGAAGCAGTTTGCGCCATCGACGACTTGGGCTTGGTCCGGACAGTTACCGGACGGCCGGACAGCGAGCTACCCATTGCCTGATGCCGGCATGGATGCCCTGGATACCAGCATTAAAACCATCATCCACCTTCTAGTCAGATAGTCCTGTAATAAATAGCAGCAAATATCCCAATATATTTTATTAGATTTGCCCGCGGTTTCGCCCGCGTACATAGGATATAGCCTACATCACTCATGATAACATGAAAACATTTTAGCAATCGGACCAGTACTTCCAGAAATTACCTCCTATAACCAAAAAAAAAAAACTTTACCTGTTTATAATACTAGTATAGTTTAAATAACTAAATATGGCAGCACAGTTCTTTTTAGTCCTCTTCTGTAACGGATGTTTGTGTGACAATATTTTTTTTTATGTTGTACGGACGCATTATATATTTGCAATTGGTCCTTCGAGCCGGATGCCATATTACGTTTGCTGATATAATGATATATTTTTGAAAATAACCGAGTAACTCAGTAAATTTTACAAATAACGCGTTTCTTATTTAAACATATCTTTACTTGCCATCACGTATAAAAGGTCAATCGTGAGCATGTCAACAAATAACAAAAAAAAACTATGCTATCCATTCCTCAATAACATAATTTATCGAGTTATACAACAAAAGCCAACTAACACATCGAACAAACAACAAAAAGCTCATAAGTTATCTTTAACTTCACATTTCCCTTTTGGAAACTGCGGAAGGTAAACACAACAGTTGGCGAAGGTCCTCGGATGTGTATATGTGTTTGGTACACAACTCTCGGCTCTTAGCACTGTGCAGTCGCTTTGTGTTTGTTCCGGCAAGACTACTGCGACAAAATGTAGATTTTAAGTGTTTTTTAAATATAAATAAGGTAAAAAGTAACTAAGATAAGTATGTAAAGGCAACATGGATAAATCAGCAGTACAGTCGAAATCAGTAAAGTATTCTGATAGAGGTTTCATGGCTTAGAATTAACCTTTAAGTACACGCGCACTTTTTGGTAACGTTCTGTCACGCGTGGGGTCCAGAGGTACCCCACATAAAAAAGGCATATAAATTTCTGAATGCCTGAATGGCATTTAAAATGAGTCTAAAATTGAGGATAACCCCAGAATTTTGACTCATTTTAAATAGTAATTGGGATTTTAATAAAAAGACATGGTAATTATTTAAGATAAATACTTATTTTTCTTAATATAATTAGTATTTCTACCAGTTAGAAACTTTTAAAAAAGAAACGTCGCTTATGTAGTTTACTTTTCCTTTCATAACTAATGTACTAAAATTTCACAAAATAGTCGACTTCTGGCAAACGTAAATATAAATCTCTTATAAAATATAAATGAAAATTACGTAATCATAAGGAATAATAACAATAACCGAAAAACAAAAAAAAAAATGACAATGCCTCAATTTTACTATTTTACTGTAAAATTAAAAATATATTTTTTTGGTATTATTCTTTGTCAGTTACTAAAATTCTGTAGAATTACTGTAATGGCGTCCTCTAATAGGTGGTGATTCATTATTGCAATTAGATAAGTTTAATTCTGAAAAAGAAACAAAGTAAAATTATGTACAATGTGAAAAAGATACTACTACAATATTCATATATTCAAGGTCAGTGTTTGAATTGTACCTCTATATCATATCAGCCGAAAGACGTCCATTGTTAGACATAGGCCTCCTTCAAGAGTCGCCACAACGACTAGTCCTGTGCGTCACGCATCCATAGGATTCCCGCGACTCTGACCAGATCATCGGTCCACCTTGTGGGACGCCTGCCAACACTGCGTTTTCCGGTACACGGTCGCCACTCCAGAACCTTTCATCCCCATCGACCATCTGTTCTACGTGCAATACGCCCTACCTATTGCTTTACCACTAAGGTTTGGCGATTCTTCGTGCTTTGTTGGCAACCTTGGTTCTTACTTGGATCACGCAAGGAAACTCCGAGCTGTGCTCATTCTATTGATCTTTGGGTGACTTTGGGTCTGTTTATGAGGCCTATTGTAAATGACCACGTTTTGCAGCCATGTGTCTGGCAACACGCATTGGTCATAATTATATAATTATGTCTACAATAGTTTTATTTTGACAATATTTGAATTTCAAATTTGGTCAGTAGTCGTATTCATGAAGAGCAACAGGTATCAACGAGGGTTTTTTTTTTTTTCGATGGGAAAAATCATCTTATGACAACCCCCGCTCTTGGGCGGAGCGGGAGATAGTGTCAGACTCTTACTGACTAAAAAACCCATCCCGTTCCTTCAAGCCTTCATACCGGGGCTCGAGCGCCCTTTCGGATAACCCTGGCCCCAGTAGGCTTCGACCCGGCTGGGTCCCTGCTGTTGCTGACAACTCCTTGAGGCGCGCGGGAACAGCGCGCGCCGTCGACGACTTGGGCTTGGTCCGGATAGTTACCGGACGGCCGGACAGCGAGCTACCCATTGCTCACTGTCCGCAAGCCCGCGCCTACGGTGGCTGGAAATCGGGATCGGAATCCCGGCGGCGGCGAGAGCGCCGTTGCCTGATGCGGTCGGCCTCCTCCTTAGCGAGCATTACTGCTTCGCAGAAGTCGGCGACCGCCTGCCACTCCTCCTGTATCAACGAGGGTCGAATCTGTGAAAGTTGATAATAATCTGCATACATCAATGATTCTGAACATGGAACTATACTTGCATTTCGATAGCTTATTACTTTGTTAGCGTAATAGCTTACCATAATCAGCTAATAATGATCCCACTGCTGGGACACAGACCTCTATGTGAGAGAAAGTGATCTGTAATCCACCACACGTGCTCAATACGTTAATATGTGTTTTAGATTTGGTGATCCTAGGGAGTATCGGTTTCCTTACCATTCATCAGTTTGAGAACAGTAGTGATGAAATAATTTACAAAAATTTAAGTTACTACACTTATATTTTAAAGTACTTTTATGTTTTGTGTTATTTTAGTCATAATTTAGGTATTTAGCTAAGAATCGAATTTATGGGACAGGGTAATTTAAACAGTTTGTACAATAAAAGATATTTATTAGACTATGGTGACTAAAAGAACTCCTAATTGAACAATTAACTGTAATTTATTAATATTTAAAATTAATACAGAAATAGCAGTTAATATCACCTTTTCATAAATTTATGGAACAATTCGTATGATGTAGGCATGGATATTGCTATTTAAGACGTGAATTTATCAAGTTTTAGGCAAAGTTTTCTTCATGCATAGTACACATTTAAAATTAATATTTTAATCTCATCCAATTTTACCTATTCAAGTTCTTAACTTAAATTAAAATCAAACAAAATCGTAACTTGTCTGAGAATCTTCAATCCAAATTTGGTTCAGACCAAGAGTGGTTCACTAAAAAGCCCCCCCCCCCGCATTTGACAAACTCTATTTACTTTACGAGAGAAGAGACACTATAACATAGTGTATAAAGATGAGAGACGAAGAAGAAGATAAAGATAATAGAGGTCATTATCATTGAACAGAGGTTTCTGTAAATTTTGTACTTTTATATTAAATCAACTATCAGATCTACATGATGAGCATGGTTAGGATTATATCTAAGAAGTCCAACTGCAATGTTTTTAGTATCACAGATTTCTCTAAGCAAGTAGGTACCACACAGTCCGAAAAGATTATAAAAAAAAAAAAAAAAAAACTGGTGAACCGATGTATGAGTAGACCGTAGCTACCTCTCAAACTTCTCAAAGTTTACCGTATGTTTGCTATGAGTAATGGACCAAAGCTGAAAATCTGCACTAATTTAAATGGTTAATTCTCGTTCTTTGCTGACTGCTTCAAAGTAGCCGAAGCAATGAAAATATATGGTACTTGGTCTCCATTTTTTGTTGCTTCTTCTATTAGGAATTGGTGCATGACACAAGTTGGTTACGTTGTTTCTGTGCAAACAATAAATCTACACTAATATTATAAAGAGGTAAGCATTTTTTATAGGAGGTAATCTCTGAAAGTACTGGTCCCGTTGGTAACATTTTTTCACCGATCGAAAGCTGATTTATGCTTGAGTGAAATAAGCTATATTCTATGTACATCGCCAAATTTGCGGGCAAAAGCTAGTTTAAAAATAATTTTACAAAAAAACTTCTTGTTCTGAATCGATTCATACTAGTATTATAAATAATAAGTACCTAATAAGTATTGTTTAATAAGCTACATGAATATAACCTAAGAAAATGCCGAAGGCATTAAGTCCAACTTTGTACCTATGTGTTGCATGAAGTTTTAATAAATCAATAATAAATACTAAATAATAAATAATAAATAATAAATAATAAATACTAAATAATAAATAATAAATAATAAATAATAAATAATAAATAATAAATAATAAATAATAAATAATAAATAATAAATAATAAATAATAAATAATAAATAATAAATAATAAATAATAAATAATAAATAATAAATAATAAATAATAAATAATAAATAATAAATAATAAATAATAAATAATAAATAATAAATAATAAATAATAAATAATAAATAATAAATAATAAATAATAAATAATAAATAATAAATAATAAATAATAAATAATAAATAAATATTGAAAAAGATACTCGTAGGTTGGACGCTAGAAAAAGACATATCTTTAGTCCAGTATGCTGTCTTGAGATAATTTCCAACGTTCCCGCTGGTAAACCAGCAAATAGAAACTCATTTATGATTAAATTCACATATTTGACTTTGAAAGATATCTTTAAGACCTAGAAATTGAGCTATAATAAAAATCTAATTTGTATTTCATAAGTCTTCATTAATTTACTTACTAATTTCGTGCTACTTTACCCTACTTCACTTTCCATTTATCTTCAAAGAGCATGAATTTAATGGCTACTTGCGTAACAAAAGTAATTCTTGAATAATAATAAGTTATTATTCTTGTTATGTAGACTAGTAGGCTCGTTAAATTATTTAAAAGAGCAATACAATGTAAGGGCTTTTTGATTGTCTAATTATGCAGAGTGGTGATGCCGACTAGTGATGGCCGAGTGATAACGGTCCCAACATACGAGTTGCAGGTCGCGGGTTTAAACCCAGTCAAGCGCATTACTTTGTGTAATTTATTTTATCACCACTGCTCTTAAAACGATGAAGGAGGAGAACAACGTAAGGAAACCGGCATGTCTTAAAACCAAAAATTCGAAGATATGTGATATTCGCCATCCCGCACTGGGCCCGCGTGATGGATTACGGTCCATTCCCTCACCTAGAGAGGAGGCCTGAGTTCCAGCAGTGGGAACATTAAAAGGCAGCCCCTCTAGCCAAGTTACAACTGTTACGCTTGCGTCGAACGCTTCGAGTTGGCCACGTCGCCGAATCTTTTGTTCTGACCACGTGACTGAGTACATTTGAAGCTTTCTACTAGCGTTAACTATTGCAGATTAGCAACTTGGCTAGGGGTACTGATTATGTATGTTATGTATGTATGTAATTGTGTAGATGAAGATCGGAACTTGCAGTGTTTCTCATAAGCTGGACCGGTGAGGTCTGCTCAATGTGAGAAGTACAAGACAGCTTGATATTATCAGCTTTGGGGAAGGCATTGTCCTGCCATCTGGTTAAAACCTATGAGGAAACAGAAAATTTATTTCTTTGTCCAAGTATATAAGTAACAAACTTAAATATTAACCAATTATTTATGCTAAACCTAACTATGCACAATATACACACAAAAGGCTACTCCTTACTAAAATATGGTGTCATAAAACTCCTCCGCATCGCTGTCGACTGGAAGGGTGCCTAAAACGCTGGCGGTATTGCCACTTTGTATGGCAATCTTTAATCTCTGACCGAGGTAAAAACCAGCCCTTGGGTCACGTGAAGTGTCAACTAAGCGTTTGGATCAACTAAGATTTGTCCAAGTTGATACCCACGTACACACAACCACGGTTTACGGACGCGTAGCTTCATAGACGTGTATTTGTCATTATACCATTATACCACCAGGTTGGTAGTTCATTCAGCAGAACTAATGCCTTACGTGGTGGCTCATTGATTTTAGTTAGTAACCACATTAAATTTAAGGAACGTAAGGATATTGTGAGTCTGTCTGTTGAGCGGTCAATTGAAATAGCCTGTATTGAGTTGGAGCAGTTTATTATATTAAGTGTGTACAAACCCCCTTCCGGATTGTATGACTGCTTTGAAAAGGTAATGGATGAAGTGTTTCACAAGATTTGTAATTCAAATAAGTACATAATCACATGTGGTGATTTTAATGTTAATTTATTAGAAAATTCAGCTTTATGTAGCAAAATTATAAGTTTGTTTCAGTCCTACAATCTTGTTAATTTGTTTTTAGAGCCTACAAGAATAACTCCTACTAGTGCCACTTGCATAGATAATATTTATACCGATGTGGTACCTAGCCATAAAGACATTATAAATTTACTAGATTCTGATCATTGTGGGCAATTAATTACATTTCAAATTCCAAACATCATAGTGGCTAAAAAGAATATCACTGTTAACCCGAAAACTGCAAATCGCTTAGAAATTTTTAAAACTAAACTAATTAACAATTTACCAGCTTTGTCAACATTAAATGATATGAATCAACAATATGAATGCTTTTTTAATATGTACTGTAAACAATTTAATTCCACTTTTATACCCAAAACTATGTCGGTTAATAGTAATGTATCTTTCAGTGAATGGGCTACCATTGGTATACATAAAAGTAGAACGCGACTCTATGAATTGTATGAGGAAAAAATTCTTGTAAACACTGCCGAGTTTAGTTTGTATGTTAGAAATTATTCAAAAAAGTATGCTCTGTTGCAAAATCGCGCTACTTGAGTTCCAAAATTAAAAACAGTAATAATATAATTAAAACAACCTGGAATATTATAAACAGTGAAACTGGAAGATCTACAAAACCATGTAGTGACTATACCCTTAAAATTAATGACAGCGTGATCGAATCGGACTCACAAGTTGCTGCAGCTTTTGAAAAGTTCTTTTCAGAGATCCCCATATTAACTACTAAATCTCTGAACTCATCACCCACTGCTGCAGAGTCTCTGCTTAAAGAAAATGTTAAAGTTTGTGATTCAGATTTTAATTTCGAACATGTGACATATGTGGATATAATTAAAACCTTTAACACTTTGAATGTAAAAAAGACCACAGATTTATGGGGAAATTCTGTGGATGTTGTAAAGTCTATTATAAAGGTTGTAGCTCCTAATTTAGCACTTATTTTTAATAATTGTATTGATCGTGGCGAGTTTCCTGACTTAATGAAGTATAGTAAAATAATACCATTGTTTAAAACAGGTAGCACATCTGACCCCACAAATTATAGACCTATTTCAGTGCTACCCGCCTTTAGTAAAATATTTGAGAAACTAATTTTACATCAATTACAAAGATTTTTTAATAGACATAAGTTGTTACATAATAAACAGTTCGGTTTTACAAGGGGTCGTTCAACAACCGATGCCGGGGTTGAACTTTTAGGACATATTTATAATGCATGGGAAGACAAATGCGATGTCCTGGGCATTTTTTGTGATTTGTCCAAGGCTTTCGATTGCGTTCTCCATGAAACATTAATCAGGAAACTACACCATTACGGGATCCGGAATTCCTCTCTGGATCTTCTTACTTCTTATTTGAGTGATAGGATTCAGAGAGTTGATGTAAATGGAAAAAGATCACCCGGGTCTGTAGTATCAATGGGTGTGCCCCAGGGCTCGATTCTTGGTCCATTTTTATTTCTCATTTATATCAATGACTTGCCATACCTCATAAAGGATAACCATGATATAGTGCTGTTTGCAGACGACACTTCGCTTTTGTTTAAGCTTAAACGTCAGCAACCGGTTACTGATGACATAAATAACGCCCTTTCAAAAATAGTACACTGGTTTAATGTCAATAACCTGCTCCTTAATGAAAAGAAAACCAAATTTGTTAAATTTACGATGCCTCACGTAAGACAGGTAGAAACTAGTGTGCTAATAAAAGGTAAAGAATTGAGTCCTGAAGACACTACAGTGTTCTTAGGTATAACTCTTGATGCTAAGCTTCAGTGGGGCCCACACGTAGATAAGTTATCGAAAAAACTTAGCTCTGCCGCATACGCTGTTAGACAAATTCGGAATCTAACTGACTTAGAGACAGCCCGTTTAGTTTACTTCAGTTATTTTCATAGTGTCATGTCGTACGGTATTCTATTATGGGGGAATGCCGCCGATATCCAAACGATTTTTGTTTTGCAGAAAAGGGCTATTCGTTCAATTTATAAATTAAGTCCCAGATACTCCCTCAGAGATAAATTTAAAAATATTAATATTTTGACTGTGCCATCTCAGTATATCTATGAAAATATTTTGTATGTTCATAAAAATAAAAACATGTTTAAAAAATACAGTGACATTCACAACGTTAATACTAGGAACAAACACAAGTTAGTGGTTCCTGCCACCAGGCTCAAAAAAATAGGACGCTCATTTAGATGCCAAAGTATACATTTTTATAATAAGCTTCCCAATCCTATTCAGGAACTTAGCATTAATAAATTTAAAATATTTATTAAGCGAAAACTTTGCCAAAAGGCTTTTTATTCTGTAAAAGAGTATCTTGAGGATAAAACGGCTTGGGATTGACCTGCTCCAGTACCTACTCACTATAATTATTATCATTTGAATGTTTTTTTGTTTTAACTGCCTTTTTTTATATTGACGATTGTTGTTGTTTTACAATTATGATATTGTATAATTATATATAAATATATATCTTATTATTATTTTTTTACAATTATGACATGTTTATTATTACTATTTGACTGATTTTTTTATATACTTTTTTTTACAATTTGCAATATTTACACTTTTGTAAATTTTATTATTGTGAATGTGAGAACTATGTGGATTACTCTTTCCTTTTCTTTTATATTCACATGATGTCTGGCAGTTTTGAGTATTTGATGTGGCCTACCCAAATGTCCTTTCTTTGGCATTGTTCGTCAAGTCGTTGAGCTCCTTAGTAGTCCCGAGTTGAGCTACACGCATATTGACAAATGCTTGCACTGACTGGACAGGTCCACTTAGAACTGTGTGGTTCTTTCTTCAAAAGACCATCTCAGGCTCAATCTGCATGGTTCTCACATGATTTGACCATTACATGTTTTGCTGTATGGACTTTAAAAGAGACTTTGACCCCTGAGTTTGTTTCGGTGTTTCTTCTCAGGGTAGTCAGATAGGAAACACCGGCCTCATCTAGCATTATTTGACGACAAAAAAAAAATTGACGTGTAAAAGTGTTTTTATAAAACCTACTTGCAAAATAAAGATCATTTATCATTTATCATTTATCATTTATCATTTATACGCTTGGTGCAAAGTCAGTCGTGCCGTCGTGTCATTGCAGCTAAGTCGACACAGTTTCATAGTTTTGTGAGTAAGCTTCACGCAGACGTACACCCAAGTGTAGGTATAATGAAGAATACGCGACTGTAGAGTTACGCGTCCGTAGGCAGTAGACCTTACACTTACACTTCACACCTACCCTCCTTTTATTAGTGTTTAGTATTATCTCTTTTAATCCAAATTTGCTTCATCCATGTGTTATTATTTTTACTCGATTGCTATTATTTTGATTTTTTTTGTTTCTGCCTATTTTAAATTGCCACGTACTGCTGCAAGCCATATCATAATTATTTCGAACGTGTTATTGCTTGGGTTTGGCTCACCAAGATAATGATGATGCATTTTGCAAGCACCCTTTTTTGTGTGGAAAACTAACGAATCTTACTTAGTGTGAATTGTCAATTTCAGTTCATTGCACACAGGAGATTTAAGGCAAACGTTGGGAGTGTGAAGCTGTGAAGTAATCTGGCCATACATAAGTAAATTCAGGTTACCTTACAATGTTTACCTTAAGTGTTAACCATACAGTTATGCACGTACAGAACATTGACTTAGAAAGTAACAACCTAATTGTTATGTAATTCAATTTTGTTAGGTGTTACTAGATTCGCGTTTGACTACTGTTTCATCTGAAAATAAGTGATAATGTGGTCGACAATGGAACACGCTTGCCTGTAGAGGTAGCCTTTGCACTTTAGATTTGAACACCCCTTCCCCTTCAAGATAGTGTAGTGTCTAATAAAATGACTTTTACTGATTAAATTATACCGTTTAGTTATATATACACTAATACAATGAAAAGGTAAAGTTTGTTTTTTGTTTGTAGGAGGTAATCTCTGAAAGTACTGGTCCGATAGCAAAAATTTTTTCACCAATAGAAAGCTGCTTTATTCTTGAGTGACATAGGCTATATTTTACGTACGTGGGCAAAGCTGCGGGCAAAAGCTAGTAAAATATAACTTATACAATCAATACTAATTACGACTTCTAAGTAAATTAATTGATTCTTAAAACATGGTAAATGTTCCTGGTCAAACATGCTTAATTTAAATATGATGTTCGCATGGCTAACTTGGTTAGAGATCACCCTAAGCAGGAAGACTTGAAATTAAAGTGCACATTTAATTCATAAAACACCACGCGAACCCGCATTTGCTCTCTCGTTTTCTTTCTATTGCGTCTCTAATTACGATATTCGAAAGGTTAAAGTAAAATACATAAAAACTATTATAACGCGCACAATTGCATTTTTACTTGAACTAGGTTAGATATATATTGAGAGAAAATATAAAAATAGTCTAACAATCAATAATGTCACTATACTAATAATGTTATTATAAAATTATTTAGGTCATTATGTATTGACGTATACGAGTATGCAAATTATATCAGCTTTGACGGACCTGATCCTCGTTGGTGCCTACGCCACAAAATAGATAGGTACAGAAGTCAATCTACATATAAAGCGCGCTCGAGTAACGCACACATAGAGACCGCTCACGGTCACGATGTCTTGAGAGCGTCTCGGATCACTCGTCGAACAGTTCCGGCTCAAACGCTCATTAGTGTGCGTTCACCGAGCGTAGGTATAAAAAGTGAAGTACATACATGAGATTGTCTTCTGTACCTATCTATTTTGTGCCTATGCTATGCATGAATATGATTACTGATCGATTTTCAAATTCAAATATCTCTATAATAAACCTGTCATAGGTATATTACAAACACTGGCATTGAAAAGAATGTTGATGATCCATCATTCTTTGCATAATAAATCTGCTAATTTATAACTTTTCGAATTAGATCAAAACAAGTAAACATTATTGCAACTTACACCTACCTAACCCAATCCTTACAAACATCAATACACTTTCTTCGTCATCATCATCATCATGATTGTCTTCGAAGCAGTAATGCTCGCTAAGGAGGAGGCCGACCGCATCAGGCAACGGCGGTCTCGCCGCCGCCGCCGGGATTCCGATCCCGATTTCCAGCCACCGTAGGCGCGGGCTTGCGGACAGTGAGCAATGGGTAGCTCGCTGTCCGGCCGTCCGGTAACCGTCCGGACCAAGCCCAAGTCGTCGACGGCGCGCGCTGTTCCCGCGCGCCTCAAGGAGTTGTCAGCAACAGCAGGGGCCCAGCCGGGTCGAAGCCTACTGGGGCCAGGGTTATCCGAAAGGGCGCTCGAGCCCCGGTATGAAGGCTTGAAGGAACGGGATGGGTTTTTTAGTCAGTAAGAGTCTGACACATAAGATGATTTTTCCCATCGATAAAAAAAAAATCATGATTGTCTTTTTTATTCACATCTACATAGATGTATGGATCATCATTATCATTTCAGCCGATAGAAGTCCAATATTGGACATAGGACTCCCCAAGTGTCACCACAATGAACGATCTTGTGCGTCCCGAATCCATCAGATTCCCGCAACTTTCACGAGATCATCGGTCCACCTTGTAGGAGGGCTTCCAACGCTGTGTCTCTGGTACGCGATCGCCACTCCAAAAACCTTTCACCCCAACGGCCATCTATTCTGCGAGCAATGAGCCCTGCCCATTGCCACTTAAGTTTAGCGATTGGCTCATATGTCGGCAACTTTGATTCTCCAGCAGATATTTTCATTTTTTAAAAAGTATACGAATAGTCATAATGTTTTAAAATTAAAATAAAATACTTATAACTTATATTTGTCGCAGGAGTCTCGCCGGAACAAACACTAAGCGACTGCTGAAGATTTATCTGTTAATGTAACTAACATGTCATGTCGCCATTTGTATCAGAAACAGCGCCAAAATTATGGCTTTCAGTTTGTTACTTTAGTTACTTGACAGGATACTTTTAGTGTGAATCATGGTCTTGCCGTTCTGAAATAAAATATACTTATATATTATTTACTACACCAGAAAAATACATGTTTACACAATTAGTTTGAAAGCTACATAGATTAACTATTTGCCATTGAATAAATGAACATCATGATGCCGAACTACGTAAAAAAAAACCTCGACGCTGGATCTGCCGTATATAGTCTAAGATCCAATTAAAAACGGCCTTCACCGGTCTGTTTAATGGATGAAACGTATTCTAAGATTTTAGTGTATTAAATAATATAACGTGGGTGGATTGCCTAAGAAATTCCTGGCCAGACTATTATTAATTAAAAATTGAAAATTTGCTCTTTTTGGAAAAATGCACAGCCGTTATGCATACCAGATTTTTTTGCAAACAACACTATGACATCGTATTTGTAATGAAACAGCGTTTATTTTGTTATAGAATTTGTTGTATATCAAAATAAACACACCTATTTATACATACCTGTTTATCCGTGGCAACCCATAATTATGCCAGGAACCAAATAGGCAACCCAACAATTTTAAATTCTAGAGGCTTCACACTTTCGGTTAGTATTAAATTTATTCGTTAAACACACCGGTGCATTTCTCAAAAAAAAAAAAAAATTGGCCAGGAATTTCTCAGGCAACCCACCCGCGTTATATTATTTATCATTCAAATAACATTCGTATTTAAGTAGGTATGAAAATAAGCTTTCACACACATTTCAAGGATTAGTGAATTACCGGTTTAAAGTTTGATTCTCCTTTTTTATGGTGAAAAAAATCATCCAATGACAACTCCCCCTTTGGGCGGAGCGGGACTCATACTGACTAAAAGACCAACCCCGTTTCTTCTAGACTTCATACCGGGGCTCGAATTTCCTTTCGGATAACCCTGGTCCCAGTAGGCTTCGACCCGGCTGGGTCCCTGCTGTCGTTGGTTCTCCTAAGAAAATAGTAATACACTTATAATGAGATACAAAGTAATAAGTATGATTATACTATACAATACAAATTCCTCCAGGGTATTAGAAGTTTTAATGTAGGTACTTATAGGTTGCTTAAGTTTATTTTTAAATGTATTCACATTACCGCATTCTTTAATATACTCCGATAATCCATTGATTAGATAAACTCCTTTAAGTAATATAAATGTGGTTTGTACTTCGTTCGTCCCGAAGTTTTGTCCCACATTAAAAAAAAATATTGTTTCGTCCCACATCACTATTGAAGTTGTGTTTCGTCCCAAGTTACAAGTACTTTAAAAGTACAGTCAACAAAAACAATGCAAGTGTATAATTGAAATTTTTGTAAAATATTTAAAAAACTAATATAATACTTCTAATACTACTGCATTAGTGTGTACGCTGATGAATAATCCACTGTCGGACAAAAATAAGAATACTTAATTATGCAGATTTTACTAATTACGATTATACATTATCAAAGTCCAAGAGAATTTCTGAATAAGTAATTAATCAAGGTCACGTCACTTTGTTTAATAAAACTGCTTGCTTTATTGTAATAAGGCAAACAGTTGTAATGCAAATAATTTTATTTAGCATAATTAAAAGACAAATAATAAAAATATTTAAAGCAAAGGGCTTGCAATTAAAAAAAAAAAAATTGACAAACTTTTAATGAAGCCAAGTTCAGTACCTGACATGCGTAGTAGTTAATGGCACGGTGACCGAAGAAATGACGAGATGGAGTATGTACTTGGTTGTGGACGTGTGACCTTGGGGGGATAAACGCAAGTGTTCTTCGGATTATCTAACGCAAGCAGTTAAATAAAAATGTATGTAAATAACATGTACCAGTCTATAATCATCATCAGCCTTTTTAATGTTCCCACTGCTGGGACTCAGGCTTCCTCTCTAGAAGAGGGAATAGACCGTTATCCACCACGCGAGCCCAGTGCGGGTTGGTGAATGTCACATGTCTTCGAATTTTTGGTTCTAGGACATGCCGGTTCCCTCATGTTTTCCTTCACCATTTTGAGAGCAGTGGTGATGAAATAAATTACACAAAGTAATGCGCCTGGCTGGGTTCGAATCCGCGACCTACAACTTGTAAGTCGGGGCCATTACCATCCGGCCACTACTGCTCTATAATATAAAAATGATTCGCTAAATGTGTTGCTAAATGAATCGCTAAGCGCAAATCTCGAGAACAGCTGAACCGATTTCGCTAATTATTTTTATGTTGTGTTTGTTATTGTGAGGAGGTTCTTATAGAAAAAAAAATGAAAATTAGGGTAGTGTAGGGTAGAGTGGGGTAGGATAGTGTAGGGTAAAGTGGGTTAGAGTAGGGTAGGATAGTGTAGGGTAAAGTGGTTTAGAGTAGGGTAGAGCAAGGTAGAGTAAGGCAGAGTAGGGTAGAATAAGGTACAGTAGGGTAGAATAGGGTAAGGTAAGGTATGGTCGGGTAGAGTGGGGTAGAGCGGGAGTGAAACCGCGGGCAAAAGCTAGTTGTTAAATAAAACCAATAAACCTTATCAGACAAATCTCAAAGTTAGACCCTAAACTTAGTAACATATCTAGGTACTTCATGTAATTTTGGTAGGTACAGACAGCCAAATCCCAAAGGATTACCTAGGTTTTGGGTTTCCTACGTGACCTGTATGTTAAACTGGCAATTGTATTTAACAAGGGGTTAGATTAGAAGTTAACTGGTTGTCTGTTTTAGTAAGTAACGGTTGTCTGTTTTAAGATTAATTGAGTAAGCAACTAAATAGCATGTAGCATCCTTACGAACAAGTGCGAGTTTACGCGCATTACATAACGTAATAATTTTAATTGAAATTTGACAAATATTTGAAATTAATGTTTCTCCTAGTTAACAGAAACTACCACTTTAAATGTGAATTTTAATTGTTTCGAAACCAGCGGTTACTTTTGTGCCTACTAACAGAAAAAATAAAATGCTGCCTTTATTATTTTTAATCTAGGTCGTATTTGGGGAATTTATTATAAACTAGCTTGTGCTCGCGGTTTCGCCCGCGTACACAAAATATAGCATATGTTACTCAGGAATAAAGCAGCTTTAACTATAACTCACAAAAAAAAAAAAACTTAATGTTTTATTTCACACAGGCCCATATGGGCACATATAAGATGTTAGAAGCTAGTGGACGGTTCCAATTGGTCGTTTTCGATGGAGAACAACCGACAAAAACACCATGGTTACTCAAAATATAAGTGTATATAAATAGAATCTTCTCTGATTGAAAATTCACCCATATCGTTTAAACAATTTACAGTTTTGTAAGAACTAAATTCTAAAATATCACATAATTAAGCTCATTTTACGAATCTGAACTATTTATACAGACCTCATTGATTTGTAAGCAACTTTATAGTGGGGATCCGATTTATTTAAATCTCTAAAGCAATTAAATACTTGTAGAAACAGCGTATACAAGTTTTTAAATTGAAGCAGGGTCAAAAGGAAATGCACCCGAAAACTGAATACGTACTGAACGACGCGACAAGCAGGTAAAAGGAAAGGAGGTAAACAGAGCAAACACGATGTCTTCACAAAGGTACAGAAGAAGAAAAGGAAGAAGCCTCCTTGTCAAAACAAGTGTGGTACCGCACTGGCAGGACCCAACAGTAATATCCACGACGCAGTTGTACGTTTCGAGGCTACAACTCACCACGAAGGTTGAGGAGTTCGTGGAGTATGTTAGAGTCGAACTGGACTTTGAGAGTCGTGCAGCTGGAGCCGCGCTTAATTTCAAATCATTTGTGGTGCGGGTGCCGACTTATCATTTGGACACCTTCCTCAAAAGAGAGATTTGGCCAAAGGGTGTCATGTATCGACGATTTCGTGGAAAGATACCGACCTTGCAACGGAACACGACGCCACGTCACTTCGTGTGCTATAGTTTACATACCTAAAAATAATTAGTTATAGTATCTTTTTTACGTATTTATTTATTGTTATGTAAGATTATTGTTTGTGTATTTTATCTATAGGCCTTAGTTGCCTGATAATATAGGATTATTATTGTAGCATAATCAGCCTTTTAATGAACCCACTGCTGGAACACAGGCCTCCTCTCTAGGAGAGGGAATGGGTCGTAATCTACCACGCGGGCCCAGTGCGGGTTGGTGAATGTCATATGTTTTCGAATTTTTGGTTATAGGACATGCCGGTTTCCTCACGATGTTTTCTTTCACCGCTTCGAGAGCAGTAGTGATGAAATAAACTACTCAAAGTAATGTGCCTGGCTGGATTTGAAAATCGTCCATTACGATATCTTACTTGATTACTGAGTTGCGGTCATATGAGCATTTGCTCTATATAAAATACGAATCTAGTTGTATTTGATTTGCATGGAATCTGACCCCACCTTAAACGAAAAAGTAATCAGATTTTAATAAGGATTAGCAAAAGAACTTCTCTGCGTTAAATCATAAAATAATCTCGTATTTCTCGACTGCACAATGACTTCGGGAATATTATACAGTTTGTTTTGTGTTTGATAAAAGTCAAACGTCAAAACGAACAACAAACTATTGTAACGGAACAATTATTATTGAATAGCAAACTAAAAGTTTTGCTATACTGAAAAAAATTCACAGAGAGAGAAAGTCTAATCCTATGTAAGGTTACCAATGAGAGGTAAAGTTGATGACGTAAAACAATAACTAGACGCGGGCTTGCGGACAGTGAGCAATGGGTAGCTCGCTGTCCGGCCGTCCGGTAACTGTCCGGACCAAGCCCAAGTCGTCGACAGCGCGCACTGTTCCCGCGCGCCTCAAGGAGTTGTCAGCAACAGCAGGGACCCAGCCGGGTCGAAGCCTACTGGGGCCAGGGTTATCCGAAAGGGCGCTCGAGCCCCGGTATGAAGGCTAGAAGGAACAGGGTGGGTCTTTTAGTCAGTAAGAGTCTGACACTACCTCCCGCTCCGCCCAAGGGCGGGGGATGTCAATGCATGATTTTTCCCACAATAAAAAAAAATGTGCCTGTAAATGATCTATTTGAAATAAATGCTTTTGATTGAACCTACGTCAGGCGTACCTTTTGAATAGTCAAATGTCGGTCAGTCCAAAAAAAAGTGAAGCTAAATTGCAGTGCTCCAAACACTGACCACATATTTATTCTTTTTCACTTTTCTTTTTTATTTAATTTTCTGCACCACGCTAAGTTCCTATACCTAAAGCATTAAATCCGCCTTTTAACAGTGTTTATTATAGCATAAAGTTTGACAGACAGTGTTTAATAAATAAATATTCTCGAGATTAAAAGCTCAAGAATCATCATTCATTGATGATACTTTTCTCGAACTACAAAAGTGAAAAACTCAAATTTAAAATATTGGTTGGACACCAAATCTTCATTGATTTGTCCACAAACTTAAACCTAAATAAGACAACGTTTGAAGTGAAAGTGCTTGCCTCCCATTGTTTGACCCAACCTTTTAACATTTACAAATAACTAACAGTTAACAACGGACGTCAATGAAGTGACGTGTGTGTATTCTTAGAATTTCGAACTAGCCTCAGGGGTCAGTATCACAGAACAGATATATAGTTATAGAAGGTTGAATCCATGTAATGATCGGAGACGCACGCACACAAAGACACTCATTGCATACAGTTGGTGCAAGCGTCAGTCCCGTAATTAAGACGGTGCCAGCGGTGCACGGGTTACAGACCCTAATGGGGCGCAGAAATCGTCACACCAAGTTGCTATTTTCCATTACCTCTCTTCTCAAGGCCGAATGCTCAGGTTGTCACCTTCGATTGCTTCCATGAGGACACCGGGACTGTGCTCAAACGGAGGAAACTTTCACCATTGGCTTCAACGTGAGCTCCGAATGATCTGTAAATAAAAACAATGAATAAATTCGTTAAGATACTGCATATATGCAATATTTTTAGGTCGATATAATGGGACGATGTGGTTGGATAATACCCGAGCGTTTTTCTTCCCACAAGATTTGAAACAAGTACCTGCCGAAACAGTTATGAACAGTAGGGATCTGCATCAGGTGGATGAAACTTAATCAACTTGGACTTTATTTAGGAGCGCAGTTTCTAAATCTGGCACCAATCTCGTACCAGGCTTATAAAAAGCTAGTTACAGCACAGGCAAGCGTACTCGCAAATGCAATCTATTTGGCAGATGAACAATCAAATCAATCAAAAACATTTATTTCAAGTAGACCATTTGCAGGCACTTTTGAATAGTCAAATGTCGGTCAGTCTAAGAAAAGTGAAGCCAAATTGCAAGTCCCAAAGCGTAGATCTCTATGGAGAAGATCGTGCAAGAAACTCTATGGACGCTCTTTTTAAATCATATTATGAGTTACATCGATCATGGTTACATATTTCTTGTCGCTTTTAAATATGTGAGGACAATGTAGATAATTAATAATAATAAATAATCTAAAAAAAGCAAATTTAAAATAGAAACTGAATTAAGGCACAGGCAGCTAAGAGATAACCAGTTTCAACCGATGGCACCCGTTCACGGGCATGACGCATGCATCAGCCCCACTCAGCTCAACCATTTTGAAGGGAACCGAATGACCCAATAACACGTGCCACCATCAGCGAGACATTTGAGTGAGCATGACAAACTCAACTCCCATGCTCGTAACGTCAAACAAGTTGTAACGCGTATGTGTGCGTGTGCGTTTATTTGCTTGTTGGTATTTTTTTTTGTAGGTGGAACATTCATCCAATGACATCTTCGAGCCCTTGGGTGGAGCGCGAGATAATGTCAGAGTTTTACGGACTAAAAATCCACTCCAGTTCCTTCGTTGCCTTTCGTACCGGGGCCGAGTCTTCCTTTCTGAAGCAGACCCTTGGCCCCGGTAGGCTTCGACCCTGCTGGGCCCCTATGGTTTGCTGACGTTGTTTGTTGATATAGTCTACCTTCTGTACTTGCATATTTAGTGTCATTATTAAGATTAAGATTTATAAATACTACAGTGATCTATGTGTTAAAAGCTTATTTAACAGCATTTTCTATTGACCTCGATTAGACGATTAGTCTTCGTGCCCGAGGCAGTTTTCTCATTCCCATTTTGAGATTAGAGAAATTTAGACTTGTAGTCTTTACGATTGATATCACCCCGTATTGTTGTTGTTAATCATGCTTGATTGTAAAGTTTCCCAATTTTTTCGGAGTACAGTTTTTGTGCAGAAAGTCAGTAAGTTATCACGTTATTATTTTAACGCAATAAATTACTGCTTGGCTGTTACTGACATATGTGGATTACCACTTAACGCCTTATTAACACTCAAAACTAGTGTCTTAGTTAAGTTTACGTCAGACGAGGCAAGAGTTCTATATAAAACAATTGACAAAAATTAAAAATTTGGCTATGATAAAGCGGCATAGTCAATATTGACAAAGCTCTTTAATAAAGATTTAAAAAATAATAATAAGAAGTTGGCAATAGTGTCAATCACAGCGTTAATGTTTTCCAATTGTCGATTTGGACCGATTGTTTGACTATATTAGTGTAGTTATGTATTTTATTAATTTTAGCATATATTGTATTATATCTATGGTGTTAGTATCTATTTTTGTATCTGCCTTTTTTTTATCTCTTTTATTGCACCTCCCAAAATTTTTTACCGCATTACCCAAAGCTTGACTGGTAGAAAATGCCTAAGGCATTAAGTCAACTTTTGTACTTTTGAGTGCATAATCCTTCTCCTACCGCTTTTAAACCCTGCCTGCCTCAATATATTACATTTATCGCATTACGCTGGGTTGTAACTGACCCCCATAAGTCGTCGGTCAACCCTCGTTTATATTTTTCTTCGTGAGTGTATAAAGTCGTCAAATTCTACTTCAGTTGCAAAGACAAAGTTTCTCCTATTAATACAATAATACTTTGTTGACACAAGTCCTTATTATATCAAAACCAAAAAAAATATTTGTTGAAAAAGTAGCAGTTTCGCGTGACTCTAACCAGCAGGTTAACGCTGTATACAAAGATTTTAGCAAGGCTTTTGACAAAGTTTTTATGGGGTGCTCAACTGCTCATTTAGCAGCTTGCTGCGTGCGGTTTTGCTGGATCTCATTTTAAATGGCTTCACTCCTACTTAACGGGTAGATCTTTTTAAGTCGTCGCCAATAGTTATAAATCAGAAAACCCTGATTATAACGTCTAGAGTCCCACAGGGTTCACATATTGGTCCTGTTATATTTGTTATTTTTATAAGCGATCTTCCCTATTGCTTCATTTATTCCACGCCATTTTTATTCATCGATGATTTGAAAATAGTTCGTGTCATAAATTCTCAAGCCAATTCCGTATTACTCCAAGATGACTCAAACCGGCTAATAAACTCGTGCGAAGATAATAGTATGAATCTAAGCATAAAAAAGTGTTCTCAAACAACGTGAGTGACTAGATGTATTCTCGTGCACTTTGGGTGAATTCGCAAGAGTTTTATTAAATATAGTTAATTATGTGTAAGACAATGTAAGTATTATTTATGTTAAAGTTTTGTTTTGAATAGATTAAATACATATTTTTATTATTTTAACATTTATTCATAAACTTATGTTTAGGGTTAAGTATAATTGTTAGCTACACTGTCGCATTAGGTTATAAGACCTGTAAAGATAGATGTAAAGAGGATTAATAAAAAAAAAAAAACAAAAAAAAAAACGTTTACACGGAATCTGCTTTTCATTAACTTCAATCACTATAATAAGAATGGAACATGTCTGAATAAAGTGATCAGAGACTTAGGGGTCCTTCATGATTGTAAGTTTACATTTATTCCCGACATGGACAATATTATCAAAAAAGCTTCAAAAACTCTTGGCTTTGTACTACGGAACGCAAAATGTTTTCGCAAGACTCAAACCATACCTCTTTAATTGCCTCGTTCGTACCGTACTGGAGTATTACACAGTTGTTGCTCACGGCAGTTGCTTTATGCGACACTTAGTTTTAGGTTGGAGCGCATTCAGAAAAGGTTTTTGAACCATCTGACCTACTCGACGAAATAAGCCAAAAAAGTTCCAGGCTATGCAAAACGACTACAGAAATTCAAAACTTCTCTCGAAGAAGGCAGAAGCAAAAACGATCTCATTTTCTTGTATAAAGTTCTACACAGTAAAAAAGAATGTCCTCAGTTGTTATGTAAATTTATTTTAACCTACCACACAATTATCCGCGTTACTACGTCCCCCATTTCGAAAAACTATTTCAAGGTGTACCTTTTCAATCCGAAGGCTTTGTAGGCTTCTTAATAACTGCGATGTAAGTTTAGATATTTTTTGCTCATCTATTCAGAAATTCAACCTACCTTTGTAACAAGGTAGGTAACTCAAAGTGATTTATCTGCATTATTTTATTTGTAAAATCTTTCTATTATTGTTTATGCCAATCAAGTGTATAAGGGTAAATACGCTTTAATTGTAATATGTAACATTTTTTGGCAGGTCAACAAATAAATAAATAAAATGGCTCTCCTACCAAATTCAGCTAAAATAATTGCTAACCTAAACTTGAAATGGATTCTGGAAGCTGCGTCAAACCGCACTCGGCTTCCAAATGACATTACATCGACATTTGAAACTCATTCCAGTGCTTTTGATACTGTTTTGGTTTCGTCACACTTGCATTCAGTTTTCAGGTGCATTTCCATTTGGCTCAGCTTCGAGTTTGAATTCCAATTTATAGTTGGCGATGTATTGAGACTATTTTCATTGCTTTTGAGATTACAACTATTAATTCAACCGTAGATACGAAGTTGCTCACAAAGTGATGAAGATCGGCATAAACAATTAAGTTACCGCGAAAGAGCCTTGATACGTGATCTTAACGTGAATAGGGTATATTTATGACATAAATACGAGTATACCTGAAAAAAAGGAGAAACTGACTGCTTGACATATCAACATGCAGCAGAGACTACTGGTAATGTGGATTTTTGTTCAGGGGCCGTATTATGACCTCTTAAAACCATCATGTTTTCGGTGTGAAAAAGAGACGGAGCTATACAGGACGAATAGCACTATCCTTTTCTCACACAGAAAACATGATGGTTTTAAGATGTCATAATACGGCCGCAGGGCTTCCTTTCGTGGTATAGACGAGAACAAGGAAGGGGTTTTTGGAGTCATTTTAGTTGTTCTGACTTGTACGGTTCCGCTTCGATGCTGCTGTTAAAATTAATATTTGGAGTAGCAGTTTCAGTTAATTATGAGAAAGGTTTATTTTAAATATTTGTTGAGTTAATTAATTTAAATTAGATTAAATTACTCCAGTGCCAGTATAACAAAACTTTCAGAATAATAACAAAAGTGGCGTGGTACATAACCAACAATGAACGAACATCTGTCACCTTAACAAACTTTGAGCATGCCATAATTATGGCGGTAAGTCCCCTCTTTGAGGAGTGGCTAGAAAGACTTCACAGCATCTTCACCTTCCGCATGACGCAGGCTCTCACCGGACATTAAGTTCGGGAGGTTCCTGCACCGGATTCGTGCGGAAGTGACGCCCGGGTGTCTCCACTGTGCAGAACGCCTGGAGGACACGATGGAATACACAGTGGAAGTGTGCCCCGCTTGCGCAGAGCATCGCCGTGTCCTCGTGGGGGCGGTGGAATAAATCTAAAAATTGTGGTGGTCACAAAAAAAAAAAAACAATTCTGAATAATCATCGTAACTCAATTCGGGAATTGAACTGTTTTCACATTAAGTTTGTACGAAACCCTCAGTGCGCGAGTCTGACTAAGTGCAATTATATACGCATTACCCAAAGCTTGACTGGTAGAAAATGCCTAAGGCATTAAGTCAACTTTTGTACTTTTGAGTGCATAATCCTTCTCCTACCGCTTTTAAACCCTGCCTGCCTCAATATATTACATTTATCGCATTACGCTGGGTTGTAACTGACCCCCATAAGTCGTCGGTCAACCCTCGTTTATATTTTTCTTCGTGAGTGTATAAAGTCGTCAAATTCTACTTCAGTTGCAAAGACAAAGTTTCTCCTATTAATACAATAATACTTTGTTGACACAAGTCCTTATTATATCAAAACCAAAAAAAATATTTGTTGAAAAAGTAGCAGTTTCGCGTGACTCTAACCAGCAGGTTAACGCTGTATACAAAGATTTTAGCAAGGCTTTTGACAAAGTTTTTATGGGGTGCTCAACTGCTCATTTAGCAGCTTGCTGCGTGCGGTTTTGCTGGATCTCATTTTAAATGGCTTCACTCCTACTTAACGGGTAGATCTTTTTAAGTCGTCGCCAATAGTTATAAATCAGAAAACCCTGATTATAACGTCTAGAGTCCCACAGGGTTCACATATTGGTCCTGTTATATTTGTTATTTTTATAAGCGATCTTCCCTATTGCTTCATTTATTCCACGCCATTTTTATTCATCGATGATTTGAAAATAGTTCGTGTCATAAATTCTCAAGCCAATTCCGTATTACTCCAAGATGACTCAAACCGGCTAATAAACTCGTGCGAAGATAATAGTATGAATCTAAGCATAAAAAAGTGTTCTCAAACAACGTGAGTGACTAGATGTATTCTCGTGCACTTTGGGTGAATTCGCAAGAGTTTTATTAAATATAGTTAATTATGTGTAAGACAATGTAAGTATTATTTATGTTAAAGTTTTGTTTTGAATAGATTAAATACATATTTTTATTATTTTAACATTTATTCATAAACTTATGTTTAGGGTTAAGTATAATTGTTAGCTACACTGTCGCATTAGGTTATAAGACCTGTAAAGATAGATGTAAAGAGGATTAATAAAAAAAAAAAAACAAAAAAAAAAACGTTTACACGGAATCTGCTTTTCATTAACTTCAATCACTATAATAAGAATGGAACATGTCTGAATAAAGTGATCAGAGACTTAGGGGTCCTTCATGATTGTAAGTTTACATTTATTCCCGACATGGACAATATTATCAAAAAAGCTTCAAAAACTCTTGGCTTTGTACTACGGAACGCAAAATGTTTTCGCAAGACTCAAACCATACCTCTTTAATTGCCTCGTTCGTACCGTACTGGAGTATTACACAGTTGTTGCTCACGGCAGTTGCTTTATGCGACACTTAGTTTTAGGTTGGAGCGCATTCAGAAAAGGTTTTTGAACCATCTGACCTACTCGACGAAATAAGCCAAAAAAGTTCCAGGCTATGCAAAACGACTACAGAAATTCAAAACTTCTCTCGAAGAAGGCAGAAGCAAAAACGATCTCATTTTCTTGTATAAAGTTCTACACAGTAAAAAAGAATGTCCTCAGTTGTTATGTAAATTTATTTTAACCTACCACACAATTATCCGCGTTACTACGTCCCCCATTTCGAAAAACTATTTCAAGGTGTACCTTTTCAATCCGAAGGCTTTGTAGGCTTCTTAATAACTGCGATGTAAGTTTAGATATTTTTTGCTCATCTATTCAGAAATTCAACCTACCTTTGTAACAAGGTAGGTAACTCAAAGTGATTTATCTGCATTATTTTATTTGTAAAATCTTTCTATTATTGTTTATGCCAATCAAGTGTATAAGGGTAAATACGCTTTAATTGTAATATGTAACATTTTTTGGCAGGTCAACAAATAAATAAATAAAATGGCTCTCCTACCAAATTCAGCTAAAATAATTGCTAACCTAAACTTGAAATGGATTCTGGAAGCTGCGTCAAACCGCACTCGGCTTCCAAATGACATTACATCGACATTTGAAACTCATTCCAGTGCTTTTGATACTGTTTTGGTTTCGTCACACTTGCATTCAGTTTTCAGGTGCATTTCCATTTGGCTCAGCTTCGAGTTTGAATTCCAATTTATAGTTGGCGATGTATTGAGACTATTTTCATTGCTTTTGAGATTACAACTATTAATTCAACCGTAGATACGAAGTTGCTCACAAAGTGATGAAGATCGGCATAAACAATTAAGTTACCGCGAAAGAGCCTTGATACGTGATCTTAACGTGAATAGGGTATATTTATGACATAAATACGAGTATACCTGAAAAAAAGGAGAAACTGACTGCTTGACATATCAACATGCAGCAGAGACTACTGGTAATGTGGATTTTTGTTCAGGGGCCGTATTATGACCTCTTAAAACCATCATGTTTTCGGTGTGAAAAAGAGACGGAGCTATACAGGACGAATAGCACTATCCTTTTCTCACACAGAAAACATGATGGTTTTAAGATGTCATAATACGGCCGCAGGGCTTCCTTTCGTGGTATAGACGAGAACAAGGAAGGGGTTTTTGGAGTCATTTTAGTTGTTCTGACTTGTACGGTTCCGCTTCGATGCTGCTGTTAAAATTAATATTTGGAGTAGCAGTTTCAGTTAATTATGAGAAAGGTTTATTTTAAATATTTGTTGAGTTAATTAATTTAAATTAGATTAAATTACTCCAGTGCCAGTATAACAAAACTTTCAGAATAATAACAAAAGTGGCGTGGTACATAACCAACAATGAACGAACATCTGTCACCTTAACAAACTTTGAGCATGCCATAATTATGGCGGTAAGTCCCCTCTTTGAGGAGTGGCTAGAAAGACTTCACAGCATCTTCACCTTCCGCATGACGCAGGCTCTCACCGGACATTAAGTTCGGGAGGTTCCTGCACCGGATTCGTGCGGAAGTGACGCCCGGGTGTCTCCACTGTGCAGAACGCCTGGAGGACACGATGGAATACACAGTGGAAGTGTGCCCCGCTTGCGCAGAGCATCGCCGTGTCCTCGTGGGGGCGGTGGAATAAATCTAAAAATTGTGGTGGTCACAAAAAAAAAAAAACAATTCTGAATAATCATCGTAACTCAATTCGGGAATTGAACTGTTTTCACATTAAGTTTGTACGAAACCCTCAGTGCGCGAGTCTGACTAAGTGCAAGTTTATTTTTTATTATACAAGGTGTCGTTTTGAAGCTGCAAAATATTTCAGGAGGTAATTATGTTAGTGATTCTCGACCCGAATCAATAATAAAATGAGTAGGATTTTTTTTTTCTTATTTATGAAAATCGGTATGTGTGAACTAAGTTTCTTAAAAAGCAGCCAGTCTGATACCTGCCTTATAACCGCGCTTTCTTTCACACACACAAACACGGAAAAATAAAGGACGTTTTCACACACACTAACTCGCAACGATAGTTACATAAATAATGTATCATCCAATCATCATCCCGCACGCCACACCCTAGCCACGCCCCCGCTGCCATCGATCAATCGAATTAGTTTAGTATAATTAAAAAATAAAATAACAAGTATTACTGATTATTGACCAGGTATCGTTTTTTCACATGATTATATTTTATGACTTTTATTACAACCTCCTAAAATATTGTGCAGTTTTAAAACTGCACCTTGCATAAAAAAACTTGCTACTGTTTTCAGTTTAAATGAAATAGGTATTCAAGATCTAGATCTTGTGCTTCTTAAAAGACCCACTTAGCCTATATTTACGTAAGTAGCACCTAGCTCATTCTATGTTCTTAATTAATTAATTTATTAATTTCAAGTTACACTACCGTATCTCACTTTCTATTTATATCCAAAGAGCATGAATTTAATAGCTGTTGCATTGACGTAACAAAAGCAATGCTTAAATAATTATGTGTTATCACTGTTGTTATGTGGATTAATTGACCTGTAATGGAGTTAAGTTAACTAGGGTTTTTTATGGCAAATTATCTTATGACATCTCTAGCTCTAATGGTCTAGTTGGGCACGCCACAATTATGGCGGTAAGTCTCTCCCTCTTTGAGGCGTGGCTGGAAAGACCTCACGGCGTCCTGACCTTCCGCATGACGCAGGTCCTTAACGGACATGGCAAGTTCGGAAGGTTCTTGTACGGTAGTGGTGCGGAAGTGACGCCCGGGTGTCATCACTGTGCGGACTGCCCGGAGGACACGGTGAAGCACTCAGTCGAGGTGTGCCCCGCTTAGGCGGAGCGTCGCTGTGCATCGCAGGGGCGATCGGCAGCGGAGACCTCTCGCGCCGGGCCTTGGTTTAGGACATGGTTCGGAGCGAGGTGGAGTGGCAGGCGGCCGCCTCCTTCTGCGAAGCAGTACTGATAGCAAAAGAGGGGGCCGACCGCATCAGGTAACGGCGCTCTCACCACCGTCGGGACTTCGATCTCGATTTCCAGCCACCATAGACGCTGGATTGCGGACGGCGAGCTATGGGTAGCTCGCTGTCCGACCGTTCGGTAACTGTCTGGTCTGAGCCCAAGTCGTTGACGGCGCACACTGTTTCCGCGCGTCTCAAGAAGTTGTCAGAAACAGCAGGGGCCCAGCTGGGTCGAAGCCTACTGGGGCCAGAGTTAGTTTCGAAACAGCTCTAGCCCCGGTATGAAGTTTGAAGGAACGAGGTGGGTTCTTAGTCAATAAGAGTCTGACACTATCTCCCGCTCCGCCCAAGAGCGGGGGTTGTCGTTAGATGTCATAGTCACGCCTTCGATTAACCAGCAAACCAACCTGTGTTTCAGCAGTGGGAATTATATTTGCGGATTACAGAGAACATCAAAAGTTGCCGCGTTCCGCCCATAACATAAACTGGTGACTTAGGAGGTCCACTTAATGCGAGTAGTATAAAACCATTCGAAGTTGCGAAGCTTGGTGCGATCTATGTTCTGCCACCTTTCAGCTGAAATGATAGTGATGCAGTTAGTTTTTGGTATGTTTAGAAAATCATCTAAAGATATCTCTCGCTCTAGGGTGGATCGGAAGGGCGTGTCAGACTTTAACTAACTAAAAACCACCTTCTTTTCTCATACATAGAACTAACTACTTTTGCAATTTCAGTTCATTGCACATAAGCAAGATAAGAAATTCTTGAGATTGTGAGATAATCTAAACATACGTAGGTAAATTCATGTTATCTCACAATGTTTACCTTCCGTGTTAACTAAACAGTTATGCACATGCACAACACTAACTTAGAAAGTAACACCATATTGTTATGAAATTCATTATTGTTAAGCTTGCGTTTGACTACTATTTCTGCTACCATCAATCTCAAACACAAAATCAAAATAATGACATGTCGAAACAACTACAAAAAAACTTACAAAAGATTTTCTTAAGAAATGAATGCCTTGTGACCTACAAATTCCTTGAACTTGGAGCATGCTTGCTCGTTTCTATTGTTAAAATAGTTTTGTTTTGCAAAATCAGTGATACAGTCATGTAACTGTCCAAGCTCGAGCCCCGGTATGAAGGCTAGAAGGAACGGGGTGGGTCTTTTAGTCAGTAAGAGTCTGACACTATCTCCCGCTCCGCCCAAGAGCGAAGGATGTCATTGGATGATTTTTTACTACCATAAAAAAAGCCCAAGCCGTCGACTGCGCATAGTATTCCATGTTCACCTCCAAAAGATGAAGCAAAACCATCGGGGCTTGTACCATGGGAAATTTCTAAAAAAAAAACCTGTGTTCTGAAGATACAGAACAACTGAAGGACATACGTGTGGTTTTAGGAGTTAAAGTCTGATACGCCTTTTCGTCTAACACTACAGTGGGAGAAGTAATTGAAAGAATAAAAAACTCAAAAAAAAAAATTGCAGGCACACGTTTTTCTTCTGTCAAAATAATTTTGTTTTACAAAATCAGAAATACCTACTGCCATCTCATTGCACACAATAATTGTGTAAAAACAAAAATGTAACGTACTGTAATAGTCCGCATCCTTGCTTTTACAAAAGAAGATATTACAAATACAATTGGGTATGACAGGAACCAAACCAGCGGGTCAGACAAAGGCAGTTAACTATTGTGATCATACCGTCAAAGGCTTGCCAAGTGGACTCTGTATTCGATAGGGATCTCTTTGAGCCATTCATGGGATGATTTTGACTTGCATTCATATAAGTCCTCTTGTCTGCCTCTGAGTTCATTAGAATTTGTGGTAAAGGTTTTGTACTCTAGTCTGGTAGTAAGTAAATGTTTCATTAATTAAAATGTAACTATAACAGTTGATGATTCATCTCTTATTCCTGGAAAACTTTCCTGGAAGTAAAATAAGTAACTTTTTCTTCTTTTCGTGTCAATGCTCTCAAACTTTATTTTTTCTGACCAATATTTGGCAACCTAAACAGCTCTATTGTTGACCTTGTATAGACCTTGAAAACTGCAGGTGCAGAATGGGGCAGCATAGCAAGTAATGCATGTCCTGTGCACAGGCTGCACACTGGCACTGTGTTAGAGATGGGTCGAGGAAGCCCCATTTGGCCAGATATTTTTACAGGGGCCAACCTGAGTTCGCAGTCGGTTTAGAGATTTCCTAATTGGCCACTGTAGTGCACGTACAGGGGGAGATGTCCCGATGAGGTGATTTAAAGTAGAGGAGTTGGATGTTTCTGCCTTAACAGCGCGCATCTCTCATCCTGTGCACTGTCTTTCGAAGAGGTCGTAAAACGCATAAAACTTTTATGGCTCTTTAAACGTGCAGGTATAAATTGGTATTTATGCAGGGCGAGACGGTCGTCTCGTTCCTGTTTACTCTTCTCGATGCGGCTGGCTATCTTGCGGTGAACTTCTTGAGGAGCTATACCTGCTAGAGGGTAAACCATCAGTTACCAAAACCCATCAACGAAAACCTGTATTATCTTTTAAACCGTATTATGATCGCCGTAGTATTTGTAAGTACGCAGGAGATATTATAGTGTCAAAGTTTTTGCGCAAATATAGGTGTACTCTCTGTTTCTTGACTCTTATAGTTTGTCCATCTCTATATATCGAACTAGCTTTTTCCCGCGTACATAAAATATAACCGGTCATTAAGGAATAAAGCAGCTTTTTTTTTTTAGCCTGTTCTGTCCCACTCCTGGGCAAAGGCCTACCTCCACTTCTTCCATTTTTCGCGCGCCCGGGCTTCTTCTTTCCAGTTCTGGTGGAATCCATCAAGTTCGTCGCGCCATCTCCTTCGTGGTCTACCGCGACCCCGACGCGCTGTTACTTGAGCTACTGGTCCATGAAAGACCTATTCAAGGGTGAATTGCCCATGGCACTAAAGCAAAAACTCATGGACATGTATATTCTCCTCGTCCTAAAGTAGCTTTATATCGGTGAAAAATTTTTAACAGACCTGTACGTTCAGCAACATCCATCAAATAAAAAAAAACTTTACCTTTTATAATATTAATGTAGATAGCTATAGATCTATCAAATAATGACAACATAAGGAAAATTCATTAACGTCAATATTACTCAAGTTAAGCAAATGCCGGAAGTACTTCAAATCATTTATCCTAATAAATGAATGAAAAGGAAAGCAATAAAAAAAAATGGTGAAACAAGGCTGTTATTTATTTACCGCCTTATTTGATTAAGTTTTATTTGCCATCCATGTCCTGTTTCCATTAATCATACCTACGCAATCATTTACTATACAAATGTGTTTGGTTAAGCTTTTAATAAATACAAGGAAAGCATTTTTCCTTGTATGTATTAAAAGCTAACTAATACTTTAGTTTATAGTAAAGAACAAGTTATACTTTTACTTTACTATAAAATAAAGTATTAGTTAGACAACTAAATAACTTACTTATTAATAAAATTATGTACTTTATTTTGAGATAGGGTGTCAGTTAACAAACTACCTAAATAATAAAATAACTCCAACGTGAGTAGTATCCTTAAAAAAACCTTAATTGTACTTACTTTTCGAGGAGCGGCTTGAAAAACATCACGGCATCCTCACATTTTGCATGACGCAGGTCCTCACCGGGTATAGTAAGTTTGGGAGGTTTCTACACTGTATTTCAAAGTTTCTGCACTGGACCGCCCAAAGAGGACGGTTCATACAATCATAAACAATAACAAAAAATATCACGTAAGCGTGTACTAATTCGACTTCTTCATCTCATGTCGACAATACCCATATTTTCCTCATTGGAGACCCAGAGGATCGACAAAGTAAATTTGAAATATATTTATTTATTTATGCTTTATGTACATAACTCTATACAAAGGCGGACCTAATGCCAAAGGCATTACCTACCAGTCGACCTTAGGATGGTGCAGAAACAACATGGCAGGTGCAACTTAATAAATAGACAAACAGAAGAGAGGTGTAAGTACCTACTTAGATATATAAATCCCAGTAAACAAAGTTATTGTGAAAAAACAAATCCAACCAATAAGTGCTGTGATGATTCTACCAGCTTCTTGCGAATTTGCTCACGAAGGCACGTGACCAAATTCGCATCTTAAAGGAAAATTGGAATGTTTCTCAGTCTCATATATTATGATATCATAGAACGCTTGGCAGAAAATCTCACTCTTAATTATCTTCCACCACAACATATTTTTTTAATTGAGTCCCAGCTGCAAAGAGAAACTCATTTGTCAAAAGTATAACAAAGCCCAATATTAATTATGACCGTTTCAAATTTCCGCCTTAATTTCCTTTTGTGTGATTTCCATGTTAAATAAAATAAACAAAGAAATTATTGAGAAAGAATAATACTTAAAACCACCTTTTTGAAAATAACATTATGTATGTGGTGACTATTTTAGATACTTATTCAATTTAAATCTATTAAACTATTACAATCTCGATAAATCATCATGATCATTTCAGCTGATACACGTCCACTGCTGGACATAGGCCTCCCCCAAGCGTCGCCACAACGATCGTTCCTGTACGTCTCGCATCCATCGGTTTCCTGCAACTTTCACCATCATCTCGATAAATAAACTCTATTTATTGAGACCACTAATAGATGGACAGTGGTCTCCAACCCTATGACTCTTTTCAATTTGTGGTCTCTAAAAGACTCATATATCGGAAGAATATTATTAACTCTGCCCACTCTCTCTCTCTCTCTCTCTCTCTCTCTCTCTATTACTGTTTTTGTATAAGCTGTATTACTTTTTGGCGTACAATAAAGTCTATTCTATTATATTCTATTCTAACTCATATACACACAAACAATTAAAATCGAAAAGATTAAAACAGTAGAAATTGGAAAGTACAAAGGACCCACTTACATGCTGCTTAGTATTGTTGCACTTTGAAACTATTTTTTGTTAGGCCACTTCTTCCAAGAAAGTAAAGCCCAAGTGGTTATGTGCAGTAGAAAGCTACATTATTTTTCAGCGACAGGATAGACCTGATTGCGATTAATAATATTTTATTCACCATAAATATTTGATGACCAGCAAAGTGAGCGCATCATTAATATTATTGCAAACTTATTGCTCGTCATTGTACATTTATCATTCATAAAACTTACAACTTACATGATGAATCTACTGCAGTAAAAGCAAGCTGTGAAGTCGTAAGTACAGTTAAGTACAGTAAGAATCTCTTTAGTTCGAAAACTAAGAAAATAAGTCAGTAAGTACTCCAATTGAAAGACCAAAATGTATGGTTTCACCCCGATGCAACATAAAAGTTGAAACACTTTCACATGCGATAAAAAAAAATCAATTTGTGATTAAAATATCAGAAAGCTGAACTCAAAATTTTGATCCAGATATACGCAATTTTTTTTTAAATAAAATGTAACAATTCGTGATGTTTCGGTCAAGCCGACTCCAAACCGGTCACTGCCACCAGACCTACCGCCTGTTTTTACCGCCATGCCTTTCCTTAAGTAAATTACTGGCGCACAGTGCAGCAACCATTCATGTCCAATAACGCTCGTACAATTATGAACCCGCTCTTGACCTCAATCAAGCCTTATGGAAAGTGAAGGATGAGGTCTGCAATGGAACGAGTGTTCCGAGAAGTCGTCTATATATTCTTGCTTTAAACGATGCCGACGTCACCAAAAATAGATATTTGTCCAAGAGTATTTTTTACAGAAGTATGTTTTGTAAGGATATTTTTTTTTTAAAGTAGCAGCTCATCCGATAGTAAATGGTAATCGTAGTTTATGGATATTTACATTAATAAAGAGGTTAAGTTTTAATTTTTTTTTATTTATTTTATAGGAGGCAATCTCTGAAAGTACTGGCCCAATTACTAAAATTTGCCGATGCAAAGCTGATTTTAAGTATGCTTGGAGATAAAACTTATCTTTCTGCGTTCACATTTGTAGGTACTAAAGTCAGTTCATCTCTTGAAAAATGAATAATACAACGCAAATCCTATCTACTTGCTAGTAAAACAAATAACAATAACGACTTATTCGTTATTGTTATTTGTTTTATTTTTTTTCAAGATAAGCGTCATGTTTGACGCAAATAAACTCTTTTTCTTTCTTTTCTTCAAATTATTTTTTTTCTTCAGTTTCATCTTTACCATGATAATTATCTTGCCCACCATTATCTGTTACTTCATATGAATCATAAACGTTACGCACAAAAAACATTGCTTTAAAAAAACTCTCTTATCCGAAATTATATAACAACACGGAAATCCTACATTTTGCTTGATCATCATTAAGCTTTGATGGCTTAGAAATTATTGTGTACTTCGGAAGTAGGTCTCTGAATGGTCTACCGCGTGATTTTGAAGACACCTTTTAAGGTCTTTAACTTTCTAACATCTGGTGTCATTATGTATCTTGGCTGTTTCGTGATCGTGGCCAGTATTGGATACTAAAATGGGCTGACAAAGTCTATAGTCACTAACAACTTGTTTGGCATACTATATGCTGTTGAACCACGGAATAAGTATGTGTTCTTACAAGGTGAAACCTAGACTATTGTTACATAAAAAAGTAAAGAAATACTGATTTTGATTTCACTTCTGTGGCCTACAGGACCGGTGCACTTACCTGCCTATTGATAGAGTAATGTTGTTATCAAATCAAGTTATTGACGATTTGGACACAACATGTGTAATGTGTCTGGAATGTGTTCGAATCATCAGTAAGTCATCAAATCAGTAGATTCTCAGATATACTATTATTTCAGGCAAAAGATGTCCACTACTGGAAATAGACCCCGAATTAGTGCGTCACACAGATACCGGTTACCCGCAAGTTTCACCAAGTCATCGACCCACATTGCGGAAGGCCTTCCCACACTGCGTCTTCCACTTCAGTACCATTTAACCTAGTCGACGTTTATCGTTCTTCGGGCCATGTCAGTGACCTTGATTTTATTTTCTGAAACTTAGTGTTACAAACATACGTAACCCTAATTTTAATCTTTTCGTTTCATAGGCTCCAATATGCATTTTATTTGCTCACAATCTGTATATTTTCACTTGTCACTTAACTGATAGAAGCATGAAAATTATTACGTTATTCACTAACGAACAAAAACGCATCTGTTTGTCAATTTATCGAATAACATTGATAACTTTAATTGGCTTCACTATTTTTTGTTTGTTTACGCTTTAGTTAGAGCTACTCTATTTTATGTACTAATTTTTTTTATGTACTAATTTTCAAAACTTTGTTTTGTTATGCTAATGTATGTTTCACATTTATCTTGTCTACTCGACGTTTATAGTTAAAAATAGAATCCAATAAAATCTTTTTACGATTGTATGGCCTCATCACCATATGAATATGTTCTTTTATGTATCTTTCTTAGTGCCAAATCCAATAATTATTTTATTGGATCTGGCACTAAGAAATAAGAAATTATATAATAATTATTTTTTATTGTTAAGTAATAGTTTTTTTTATCTTTATACTATCTTTTTTTATCTTTATATATTATCTTCTTTATCTCATAAATATTCAATATAATATGTATTCTATATAACTATAGAAAGGTAGGAATTATTTGCAATTGTATATTACTAGTTTATGCCTAGAGCTTGGTTCGCGTTTTTTGAATTCCTCGAAAACAGTATTTCTTTTTTAAACAGTTTTTCTTTACTGCACTCCTGATGTAATTTTTTTTGGTGAATGATCGATTAAGGCGTAAAAGCGTAAATAAGTTTATACGAAAATAAAGACACATTTGTTTTTATAATTATTTATAATTTATATTATTATGTCCTTTAGGCTGATGTTTTTACTCCTCCAATGCACTTTCTGTGGTATCCTAGTCGTATTCTATTCTATCCCAAGGTCTAAAATCAAGGTCAATTCCAAAGTAATTTTATTTGAAAAACGTTACAGGCATTGGGTGGGTTGACTGCGATCCCACCTGATGGTAAACGGTGATGGATATTTTATTTAAGACACTTCATGACACACTTTTGGCGACAATACGCGCAGCAGCCAATCCTTCAACCACTGCATTAACAGTGACGTCAACTGTTGAAACTGGCTTTATTACTTTTGTTATAAACTGAACATTTGTTTCACTAACTGTTTGCGATGATCATGTTTCTATACTAACTATAAGTTGAGAGTGTGCGAGAATCTGGGTATTCTGATGAAATCAATGACTGGATGCTCAATGCAAATTAGTTTTTAATAATTTTCGGTGTGAACAATATATTTTACAAGAAACAAGTGAAGACAAGTGACAAATAGAAGTGTCATATTTTTTCATATAATTTAGGAAGCTTGCAAGAAGGTTTTATCTCCAACATTTCCCCGGGCGTTGAAACCAATGGTTTCAACCAGATTCTGAAGACACAGGCAAAGGGCAGATTCGGTTGAATGCCCGTCGAACGACTCCAGTAGACGTCCGAATGTCAGCTACACGGGCGATACCATCCGTTCCTGGATGAACAGCCACGATCCGTCCAAGTCTCCACTTCAACGGAGGAAGATCGTCTTCCTTGATCACCACCAAGGAGTTCAGCATCAAGCCATCCTTGCAGGAACGCCATTTGGAGCGTTGTTGCAATTCTGCAACATACTCCTTGCTCCATCTGCTCCAGAAATGCTGGCGAAGCTGCTCGATCCTCTGGTAACGAGACAGATAATTGGCAGAGCTATCCTGGTAATCAGGTTGCGGCAAAGAAGTAAGTGGCCGTCCCACAAGAAAATGTCCTGGCGTGAGCGGAGTATAATCTGCAGGATCTGAAGACAACGGCGTCAATGGACGAGAGTTCAAGATGGCTTCAATCTTGGTTAGTGTGGTGTACAGCTCCTCAAAAGTCAAGTTACAATTTCCCAACACTCTCTGAAGGTGATACTTTGCTGACTTGACACCCGCCTCCCAGAGTCCACCGAAATGTGGGGTGTAGGCGGGAATAAAATGGAACCTTATTCCGTCGTTTGCTGCACTTTCACCCAAGGACAAACTATTTAATTTTAAAAATTTGGAAAGGTCGTTGTATGCACCGACAAATGAGGTACCGTTATCGGAAAAAATATCAGCAGGTTTACCTCTCCGAGAAATAAACCGATACAAAGCCAGTAAATAACTATTGCTAGTTAAATCACCAACGAGCTCCAAATGAATGGCCTTGGTTGTGAAACAAATAAAAATAGCGACATACACCTTTACTAACCTACATCCACGGCCCTGGCGACTAGCACACATAATAGGGCCAGCGTAATCAACGCCTGTGCTTTCAAAGGGATAACCTGGACGAAGGCGTTCTCGTGGTAAGTTACCCATTAAGGGAGCTACAACCTTACCCTTCATACGGTGACACAAAACACACTTATGATAACAGGCTTTCGCCAACTTGCGACCTCCTATTGGCCAATAAGTTTCCCTAATGGAAGCTAATAATAATTGTGGGCCAGCATGCATCAGCCTTTTATGCTCAAAATTAAATAATAGTTTAGTGAAATCATGAGTGGACTGTAATAAAATAGGGTGTTTCTTACTATAAGCAAAATTAGAGTTATCGAGACGTCCTCCTACTCGCATTACATTATTATCGTCTAAATAAACATTAAACTTTAGAAGGGCGCTCTTTTTAGGTAAACTCTTTTTGTTCAAAAATAATTGGTATTCAGAAAATGACTGAATCTGACTCTTAATAATGACAAGAGTTAGTGCATCTTGTACCTCATCATGTGACAAGTATTTGGTTTTAGGGTAATGCTTTTTACATGACTTAATAAATCGTAATACGTAGGCAACAGATCGTACGAGCCGTGTGTAATTGGAATAACGCCTAAAATCAATTAAAACTTCAGGTTTCGAATCGTTTACAACATGTAATATGATTTTAGGTCGAGTCTCCGGTAACGATTGTAGTCCTGGGCTCGTAATTTGAGAAGGCCATTCAGACGAATCTAGTTTTAAAAAAATCTGGTCCTTTCCACCACAGATCTGACTCCTGCAGATCACTAATATCCATGCCACGAGATATTAGGTCTGCTGGATTTTGATCTGTTGGGACGTGCCTCCAAGTACAGTTACCCGACTTATCCAAAACCTCAGCAACGCGGTTGCGCACAAAGGGCTGAAGTCTGGTAGGCATCATCTGTAACCATCCCAAGACAATGGTTGAATCAGTCCAACAATAAACCCGACTGATCTTCACTCGAAGTGAGCTCATCACCTTCTCGTGAAGACGAGAACCGACTACCGCACCACATAACTCCAGTCGCGGAATTGTCGTAGGCTTGATGGGAGCAACTCGACTCTTTGCCATTAACAAGCGAGCCATGTACTCACCCTTAGCATTAACACTGCGAATGTAGACGCAAGCACCGTACGCGGACTCAGACGCGTCTGTGAAAATATGGAGTTCTAACTCCGTAAATGAATTGCAGACTACAAGTCGCGGAATGCGAACATGATTTAAAAGAGGTAAAGATTTAATAATAATCTCCCATTGTTTACAAATCTCATTAGGTAATGGTTGATCCCATGATAATTTATCTAACCACATTTTCTGTAGCAAGATCTTCATAGTAATAACAATAGGACCTAACAGACCTAAGGGATCAAAGATTCGCGCAATAACGGATAACAAGTCACGCTTTGTGTACCTAGTCGAAGATTTAGTCAGACCTATAGGAAACCCTATCTCATCAGTGCCGATATGCCAACAGAGACCAAGCAACTTTTCTGGCTCATTTTGTCCAATGTTCAAATCGTATGACGCAGGGACAGCATTCGACAATAATTGAGAATCATTTGACTTCCACTTTCTCAATGGCATACATGCCGACGCAAGCGCTTTGGTGACTTCAGTGCGAATGAACTTTACTTCATCTAAGTCATCCCCTCCGGTCAGCAAGTCGTCGACATAGAAGTCATGTTGGATGATTTCCGATATCTTAGGGTTCCTACAGTCGAGTCCTACTTGTTTAAGGCATCGTGTCGCAAGGAATGGCGCACTGGCCGTACCGTACGTGACGGTGTTTAATTGATAAACATTAATAGGATCACTAACATTATCACGCCAAACAATCTGTTGTAAATATCTGTCCGACGGGTGGACGACTATTTGTCTATACATCTTCTCCACATCCGCAGATAAAACATACTTGTGGACTCTAAAGCGAAGAAGTATAGACAATAGACCGTCCTGTACGGTTGGCCCAACCATCTGTAGGTCATTAGAGGACACTCCCGTCGAAGTAGAAGCACTAGCGTTGAAAACAACACGAAGTTTGGTCGTGGTACTCGACTCGCGTAAAACTCCCATATGTGGAATAAAATAACCCAAACATAAATTAGGTTTATTAATTTTTGTCATATGACCAAGTAACTCGTATTCTGACAAAAAGTCATGATACATTCTACTAAAGTTCGTCTTAACCTTTAATTTACGCTCTAAAGAATGTAAACAATGTGTGGCTTTATTAAAAGAATTTCCTAAAATTGAAGGATCTTTCTTAAGGGGGATGCGAACACAAAAACGACCATCAGACAATCGTGTCGTATTTGTAACGAAATTGTCTTCACACAATTTCTCTTCAGGCATATAAGAATTGGAAGACTTCGCATTCACCTCCTCTAATTGCCAAAACTTTGTCAATTCTGACTTGAGGTTTTCCCAGTCACCATCGCTGTCGGCAACCATTTTAGACATATTGCACTTTACGTCATTCGTCAGCAGTGAGATAGTATTCTGAGTAATTGGACCGGAAACTATCCATCCTAGACGGGTTTCACATAATATTGGTTTCCCGGTACCTAACTTTAGTCTTTGAGATCCTAACAAATCCCAAAAAAGATCAGCGCCGATTAAAATATCAACATCGGCAGGGTTATAAAAAGTAGGATCAGCTAAAGTAATATTCGAGGGTAAGTCGAAATCAGAAATATTTATCTGACGACACGGAACACTACTCGTAATGAACGGAAGAACAAAACAATTTAGTTCGAATACAAAGCTATCATCTAATGGCGTACCCTTAACCCGACATATTTTACCTACGTGCGAAGTGACGTTATTGATTCCAAGGATTGATCTATCTACCTGGCTAGTTTTTAAGTTAAGTTTATTGCACAACCTATCTGTTATGAGTGAAGACGTGCTACCACTATCGAGCACCGCGCGAGCGAGATGCACACACCCATTGTGGTCTCTTAATTTGATCAAAGCGGTTGATAACAACACATCTCGTTGCGTATGACCACACGGAGATGCAATGTTTGCGGATAAAGCTACGTTATTCGTTTCAGTCGTAGCAGACAAGTTATTCATCGAATTACCACTAGGTGTATTCGATACAGTGCCATTAGAATGTACGTGAACTAATGTGTTGTGCCTACGTTTGCATAGTTTGCAGCCTGGTTTTTTACATTTGTTAGCATAGTGTCCGGAACGAAAACAGTTAAAACATACCTTATAACTAGGTAATGATTTGAGACGGTCATCGTTACTCAATGCGAGAAACTGTGGACAATTATTTAATGTGTGATCGTTGTTATTACATTTAGGACAAGGTTTAGAAGCTGAGTCAGTGCTAGAATTGATAGGAGATTGTGCTACCATTGACTTGATCTTAGGACCTGATTTACCTGGTGATTGCGAATAATGATTGCGGGGGAGTTCCAGGGTCTCGATGAGGTCGGCTCGATTGCGTAAGAATTGCATAAATGCGTTAAACGTGATTAAGCCATCCTTGTCTATCCTACCTTTGCACTCCTCCCACTCACGATAGGTTTTTTGATCAAGTTTTCGTGTGACAATGTAGATTAAAAGTGTATCCCAGTGTTTCACAGGCTCCCTTAATGACTCTAAAGCTCGCAAGTCTTTATTTAACTGATCGATCAAATTCTTAATGGCAACAGAAGATTCTTTTGTAATTGATTCAATAGTAAATAATGAACTTATATGATTCTGAACCAGTAATCTTTTGTTGTCAAACCGATCACATAACAATGACCATGCCACAGAGTAATTACTTGAAGAAAACTCAATGGATTTGATAACTATAGCAGCTGTTCCCTCAAGTGATGCTCGCAAGTAGTGAAACTTATTGATTGCGTCTATGTCATCATTACAATGAATTAGGCTAGTAAAGGTGTCGCGGAATTCAAGCCAATTACAATATAATCCGCTAAACTTTGGTAACTGAATCGTTGGCAATTTAACCGGCTGCTTTATGCTAACACGAGTACTTTTACAACTTTCCATCGATTTATTATCTTTATTGTAGTCAGTCAGAATATTCTGGGCTCTAGATAAGGTTTTATAATAAATAGACTCAAACTCGGAACGCTGAGAATATTGTAAGTTGATGTCGTCAACAATGCATTCTAGACGTAACTGTACCTCATCATACTGCTCATACAACGCCTCTATCTTGCCCATGCGCAACTGCAACTCGGACACATCACAGCTAGATAGCTCCTTGTCCTTGAATGAGTCCAGAAAATTGAGGAAACTAGTCAAGCGACCTTTGAAGCTGCCTCGCTTCTTAATTAAATCCTTTTCCTCAGACATTCTGGGAGACGAGTGTTGTCAACCTGGCATTGATACAGGAATATAAAAATTAAAACCAACAATATAATTTCAATAATTATACGCCTAGCTGTAGTCTATGCCCTTTCTGACTGCTAACTATAATTTATAACAATGACTTGTACTAATATCTAACACTCAAATATTTTTATTATGTCAAGATACTTGTTAAAAATTAATACCACTGTTAAGTAGTTATGTAATTAGTTACAGCTTAATATAATGTAAGTTTAATAATGTAGCAAAATAGCTAACTATACTGTTAAAAGTATGAGTTTAAACTTAACATTGCTGTTGAATAAAATACTAATCACAATGCAACAAAGTACCTAATGATTTTACTCAAACACAATATAATTGGTAATTTAATAAAATAGTACTGACCTTAGTATGACTACTTATATATACTACCTGAGTGTTGGGTGACGATATTAGCGTAATTATAACTGTACACCACTAACTAACTTGCTTGAAATCAATCCAGTTCTCCAGCAGTGAACTCATGAACCTCCATTCAGCGTGGAAGTCAGTCTCTATTCTTTTTCTTGAAAATAATCGCTGATCTTCTTAATTATATTTCATCCGGCTCGTTATGGACCATGTGCGAGAATCTGGGTATTCTGATGAAATCAATGACTGGATGCTCAATGCAAATTAGTTTTTAATAATTTTCGGTGTGAACAATATATTTTACAAGAAACAAGTGAAGACAAGTGACAAATAGAAGTGTCATATTTTTTCATATAATTTAGGAAGCTTGCAAGAAGGTTTTATCTCCAACAGAGAGACTATGTTTTTTTTTTTTTGAAGCTAGAAGTCTTCCAATGCATTAAACAGTATTCAGTATTAGACTGACTAAAATTAGACCTCTGTTCTTCAACTACCTTTATCTATTTAGGACTACGGGTTTCTTTTTCAGAAATTCCTCTGAAAGTTAAAATAGGTATGTTGACTTTTTGATACATATCTATACCAATGATAGTTAAAATAATGAAAGATTTATATAGCCTTATTCCAACGGTGTTGGAGTCATGCAGCTTCAAATTTTTCTAGAAGCAGCTGCATTTAGCTCATTGTGCTCACACACACAGAAGCGACAAGAAATATGTAACCAGGATCTATGTAACTCATAATAGGATTTAAAAAGAGTGTCCATGAAGTTTCTTGCACGTTCTTCTCCATATTACGACGAGATCTACGCTTTGGAACGTGCAATTTAGCTTCACTTTGACTGACCTTTTTTTTTTATTTTTTTTTATGGTGGGAAAAATCATGCATTGACATCCCCCGCCCTTGGGCGGAGCGGGAGATAGTGTCAGACTCTTACTGACTAAAAGACCCACCCCGTTCCTTCGAGCGCCCTTTCGGATAACCCTGGCCCCAGTAGGCTTCGACCCGGCTGGGTCCCTGCTGTTGCTGACAACTCCTTGAGGCGCGCGGGAACAGTGCGCGCCGTCGACGACTTGGGCTTGGTCCGGACAGTTACCGGACGGCCGGACAGCGAGCTACCCACTGCTCACTGTCCGCAAGCCCGCGACTTTGACTGACTTGATAAATGTTTTTTGATTGATTTTGATTTGATAATATTTTTATTGACTTGCTTTTAAACCTTAATGTAATGTTGACTTATATGAAATTCTTACCAATAAAATTCTATGACTAATATAGCTGTATAATTTGTTTTTTTATATCTATACATATTTTTAAAGTTAAGTCTGTTCAGTAGCAGTACAACACAAACTATATTTTTATTTTAACGCTTCGATCTTGAGCATTTAAATACGTTATACGGTATTTTAATCGTTATAGTAAAATGGTGCAACTCACCCTTAGTGTTCAATGATGAATGGCGCGAAATCACGCGCGTTCGCTTGGGGTTTGAGGGAGTTCATCTAAAGGCGATCTTGTAGATATCGCTGACAGCGATAAGACGGCCATTGTACCCATGCATTTGAGTTTGTGTGAAAGTTGTATCACTATTTTGGCGTACAATAAAGTTTATATACTATTGTACTATGTTAAGGATATATAGATAATTTCTCTCTTTGTAGTCTGCCATATTGTATAACTTTGGAGATTTAGGCGGACAGATAAATTTGAAAGTGTTTTCGGTCATAGGTTGTTTACGGTGAATTGAAGTTTATTATTCTGACTTGACTAGACTATGACTAGACTAGACTTTCTTAGATTCTAATTAACCATTTGAAAAGTTATTATTATAAAACTTTAGTGAACTTTTTATTTGACAAAAGACGTCTATTTTAGCTTTGTGAAGTCTGTGGTGAAGTCAAATTTTGAATGGTTCAAAAATGAACTCTACGGTCCGGACTAAGCGTTTCGCCTCGTTTCGTACAGCGTGCATTAAAGGATTGAAACAATTTGCCTTTTTTTTTATTTAGGCGCCTTCAAGGCTAGAGAGAATAGGCTTTAAATATGTAAGTGCGATTTACTATCAATTATTGCATCACTCAAAATCAGGTGGGATCGCAGTCAAGTACAAAGTAGTTTATATGTATATCACTAGCTTTTGCCTGCGGCTTCACCTGTATACATAAAATATAGCATGTTACTCAGGAATACAGCAGGAAAATAATTTTAGCAATCGGACCATTACTTTCAGATATTATCTTGTACAAATAAAAAAAAACAAACTAGTAAAGTTTGTTTCTTTAAAATATTAGTGTAGATTTTTTTTTCTTCCTTTTAATTTTCGTCCATTGTGGTGTTCTCACAAAATCACACAAATTACACTTATTCAATTAAGTATTAAGTTAAGTTTATTTCTTGCTGAGACAAATAGAAATTTTGCTTGAATGCTCGAATAAGAATGAAAACAAATCCAATCAGTGGTTTCTTGTTTTGTTTTATTGAAAATCAAAGAGCCTTGCTGCTGCACTCACTATTAGGGCTTCAGAAACTCGTGGATATTTTTCTTTTAATAAAAGTTTAAAACTTTTATATACTTATAGAAGCTTTTACAGGATCTAGGAGCCGGAAGCAGCGTGGATTGAATTGTAGGAATAAACAGCACTGGTCATTTCTTACAGTGGTAGTGAATGTTATACCAATTAATATCTATTATCGTTTTTTTTTAATTATGGACTGGCTTTTGCTCGCAGCTTTTCCCGCGTACATAAAATACAGCATATGTCACTCAGGAATAAAGCAGCTGTCTATCGGGGAAAAAAAAATAGCATTTGGACCAGTACTTTCAAAGATTACCTCCTACAAACAAAAATAAACATTACCTCTTTATTGTATTAGTGTAAGATATTCTGTTGGTAAGTGACGATGTAGGCAACGATGGAGCACGCTTGCTTAGAAGGAACCAATCACTCTTGATTTAAAGACCCCTAAAGACTAAAAAATACTATGTTTGGTAGATTCCTGTGTCTGTAGCTTAAACAAACCTTGGCAATGCACTTCAGTCCCACTTCTATTCGCTTGTCGACAGTAGACATCTTACGTAGATTAAGGGCGTCCACATATGGATCGACTTGGAAAAGTTGCTTACCAGACGCCATTGCTGTTGGGATTAAAATATAATAAATTTAATGGTGGACGATGGGGATGAAAGGTTTTGGAGTAGCGACCGCGTACCGGAAGACGTAGCGTTGGAAGGCAGAAATCAGAAACGTATATTTCAAATAGACAAGTAGACAGGCACTTTTGAATTGTCAATATGTCGGTCAGATAAAAAAACATTGTCTCCCATAAGGTCAGGGTCGCGGAAATCCGATGGATGCGCGACACATGGAACCGGTCGTTGTGGCGGCGCTTGGGGGAGGCCTATGTCCAACAGTGGACGTCTTTCGGCTGAAATGATGATGATGATAATGAACGTTAGTTATTGCCTATTTCAAGAAAAATCGGAAGAAATTTTACTTTCGAGTTTGTCGTGAAATATTGCATCCTTTAAAGTAACTTTTCTTAAATCTAAGTTTGTAATTGCTAATAAATGATTTAAAAAGAATTACTTTTGCATTTATGTAACTCAGGATCCTGAGGTCCTGGACCTTCGGAAGGCGTACGCGGGGGCCGAAACCAACTCGCAGAGGATTAGATAATTTTAAGTGAACGTTATACCAACCGACGACTATCCAAGTAGGCGCTATGCTAGTGCACCAAAGGACATCCCCCTGGTTTGTGAAAAACTATTACGACATTTTTGGAGTCTCAAGTGGACTAGTAACCTGGAACTATTTATTTACTTTTATTGTCATATATCAAAATTATATCACTTAATTTCATACTATTATTATAAAGGCAAAAGTTTATGAGTGTGTATTGGAGTGTGACTGTGTGTATTTATTATTTGTTCACACTCAAACCCAAAAAGCTCTGAAATAGTAAACAGGATATCTTTTATCCCAGGAATATGTTTCCTTACGACAAGTGTTACTATCACGTAGGCTAAGCTGCTGGCAGCAGATAGTTTAACATATAGTTAGAATAACTATTAACTTCTAATTAATGCAAACATCTATTCCAAACTGCGCTCGTTGTGAATAATTCCCCAATTTATTGCCAGTTTGAGCCAATTTCAAGTCGGCCAGTTTGCAGAGACCCTTACGCGTCTAATTGAACGTGGCCCCACTAAATACAAGTTCTGGTGTTGCAATAACGAGAGTCGAAAGCAAGTGGCATTCCGCCGCCTTTCACTGCTTATTATAAGAGCCTCTTGTACGATGACCGGTACCGATGCTTTGATATTCGACGTCTTGTGGACTTATGATGCCTTGGTACTTTTGATGTTGAATAGTTTTTTTAGCAGTAGTTTGCTATATCATATTTTTGTTATTGAATAGGGTAAAGTCCAGGGTCAAAATAGTTACATTTTATTTAGTCCGTATTTTAGATTATAAAAAAATATTGGACACGTTTTTTTTCTTTTTTCGATTAAACAAAAAATAATAAAGATATAGCCCATTCAAATTACGTGTGACGTCTCCCCGTGCGAAAAAATGTAGCACGGCGTGACGTTACACATAACTTAAATGGGCTATATCTTTGTCATTTTTGGTTTAATTTACAAGTAAAAAAAGACGTGTGGCACTCGGGGACTGCCGCGGTAAAGCTATTACATAGCATTTTTATCAACTTACGCAATTAGGTATAATTATTTATTTATTTTATTTATGCAGAATTATTTTTCCTTTGTTTTTTTCTTTGATATTAATTGAAGAACACTTTTTGAGCTTGGTGACCGATAAGAAAACAAATGAGTGGGGTTATTTTCGTTACGGAATTTCTGGATTCGGTATCCACGCTCAAGGCCCGCGATAGAAGCTATGCAATAGCTTAAAAATACGTGTCCCTTATTTTTGAATAATCTAAAAGGCGGACTAATTACATTTTTACGGCCACTAGCCTATTGACTCTTTTGATTGAAAATCAAAGTATTCGATAGAGAATTGGATGTATAAAATGAAACGTTTGAGACAATTCGAGTGGAATTCTCTCCTGGAGTCTATTTCTTCATAGCTATAGCTATAATCTAAGGGTCTTTAATTAAGTCTAAAGTAAAAAATACAACTTAATTTAACTATACTACATTCTATTTTAAATACCTATCTGTTATTTATTTATTGTTTATACCTACCACTGTGTTGTCTTTTTTAAAACCAAAGGTTGACTGGCAGAGAATGCCTGTGGTATTGAATCCGCTTATGCACAACCGTTGTACATGAAGTTTTAATAAAGAATTAAAAATTATTTCTTAGTAAGCATGCTCGTTTACCACATTAACCAGATGAGAAAATGTTCAAACGCGAGTCAATCAATAATATCTTTTTAAATGATCTAAACTAATGCTTGGCCACTTGAAATCAAGCTGTGATGTAATCGTTGATGGTAAAGCACACTAGTTAATCAAGAGCCTGTTCAATCTAGCCTTAAAGACACCTAAATTATAATTGAATAGAAAGACCGCAGTAGTAAAATTGTTCCGGCCCTTTGATATACCCAAGCTATTCTAATTCAATTCTTTTTTTTTGTCAACCAATATTTGTTACGAATTAGATCCCACCTGGCAGTTAACTGGCTAATATACGCAGGCAGTTCAGCTATATTTCCATAGCAAACACCCCTGTAAATCTATTTCCAAGTATATAAAATTTACCGGAAGACGCAGCCTTGGAAAGCCTCCTGAAAGGTGGACCGATGACTTGGTAAAGGTTGCGGGAAGCAGATGGATGCGAGACGCACAGGAACATTCGTTATGGCGAAGCTTGGTGGAGGCCTGTGTCCAACAGTGGACGTATATCGGCTGAAATGATGATGTATTGACGATGATATAAAACTTGATTGGCACGCGGTTACACAGTTTTAACCTTTCAGTCGTGGAAATTACAGACACAATAGAAAGACAATAGGTGTTTAATGAACTTGAGGTTTAATGAATTAAGCAATAGTTTGGTATCTATAACTTTTTTCGCTGGACTAATTTGGGTATCTAAAGATTACTTGGACTAGTTTTGATTATATACAATGTAGGGAATATAGTAATTTTTCAACTGTCATTATAAAATTCACTTCCTTCTAAAGCCTACTGTCCATGAACGCGTAGCTTCATAAACGCGTATTCGTCATAATACGAATGCAACGAAGTGGCAACGTCGCGAGTGTCGTGCCGTCATGACGTTGACACAGTTTCGTATTGTATATAAGCTTAACACAAGTGTCATTACACGGTTGGTGCCCCAACAGTATTACTTCAATTTCGGAAGTTGGTATCTCTCTAATATATAGTTTTGTCTCTTTTTTATTTAACATCGACTTCCAATTAAAGTTAATTTGTACTTTTTAGTGTTTTTTTTAACATTGAACTAACTTGGTATAATTTTTTTTTTTTTTTGGTAAAAAGTTTTTTATTTTTCACATTTTTTAGTTATGGTACCACCACTATAAAAAGTGCCACTCAGCCAAACTTAAATACCTTATAGCCAGAGTGTATCTCATTACGATTATACTAATCCCAAACATAGTTAGATAACATTAATTTAGCTTCCAGCTTCATCACCAGATCTGTTAGATATACCTCCCCCTTTTCTTTCAGCCAGTCATCGCCTACACGTATAAACAAAGCAATTTTACTTGTTACGACAATTCTGTTGTGATCTTATGAGGAGTTTGTGTCAAATCTTCGAAGTTCATGTTCAGATCATTACAATATTTCTATGTGACAATCTTCGAAGCATAACCTCTCAATCAAAAAATATTTTTTTAAATTGGTCCCCAATTGATCGAGAGATATCGCTGAACATACATAAAAAAAATATTAAAAAAACATACATTCAGCCGAACATAGAACCTCCTCCTTCTAGAAGTCGGTTAAAAATTTTAACATCAACAACTTTTTTTAAAAGAGTAAACATGGAGTTTCTTGCCGGTTCTTCTCCATAGGAAACGACCAATTTCCAACCGTGCACTAGCTTCTGACGTTTTATAAGTGCACATGTAGGTAAATGTAAAATAAAATATATTGAATTGAATCATTTTGTTCTTCTTTTTTACTGTCTATTTATTGTAGCTATGTACAAAAGAAAATATCTATTACGTCTTAGTTATTTCCGTGCAAATTATATACTACCGGTGATCAGAGTCACTTAAATAGTATAATAGGTTCCTCTATTCCTAGTGGTCATATAACAGTTAATAAAAATATAAATATTAATGACTATTTCACACATAAACAAGTCGGATAACGATGACATAATTAAAAAGTAAAAGTGTAGGTATTTGATTTTCAAACAGGTAGATATATACTTACGTACTTATATAGGCTAGTGATGTAACAAATATTCGCATTCGCATTCCCGCGAATATTCACATATTTTAGACATTCGCATTCGAATTCAAGAGAGAAACATGCGAATATTTGGCAAACAAAAAGGTATTTCGCATATTTCTTGTGAATTCTGCGAATATTCGCGAATGCTAATGCGAATATTCGTTACATCACTAATCTAAGCTGCTTATGAAGCCAGTTATCGACTATCTGCATGTAAATTATAACTCAAAGCACGTTAATTTTGATGAGATTCAAATGCATTGAAGATTATATTCTATGGTAATGTCAATAAGGTTTGTATTTGAGTTTGAATAGGAAATCATTAAGATAGTTACCGAACCCTTCATATTGAATTAATGTTAATTTAATTTTGAACACGCTCTAGATTTCGGATTTAACTAATAGTTGTGTCATAATTAACATGTATTTCCTCTTTAGACAGCCGAAATCAAATAGTGTATAGGATCTGTTAGATTAACAATTTTTATTTTGGCCCTTAGGTACAGTCACTATGAAAATACATATAAACCTTTATTCGAACAAGTCTTCTTTAAAAAAAAAAACATAACAAGCTTTTATAATGCAGTATATAACTATATAATTAATATTCATCAAGATTGTTTCAAAAAGCTCAAACGCGATAGAGTTATCTGAGTTCCTATGGCTACCTTCCGGTTCCATCAACAGATCAGCTCCATGTCATAATAATTTTGCATTGTCATCTGATTTACACATGCAAAAAAAATTACAGCTCAATCGGTAACCGGGAATGGGATCAAATTTAATTTGCAAGATTTGATTACAGACAAATAAACATCTGGACTGATATAACTAAATAAAAGCTTGTAAAAAGGTCAAGTTATCCATATTCAATGTTTAAAATTTTCTTTAAGGATATCAATTATTTCAATGAAATACTGAAAGCTGTCGATTCAAGACTCAATTAAATAAAAGAAATTCAATTAGTTTATATTATTCTATTATTGAAAAACGTGTTGAGCCAAGGGAATGATGATGATGATTTTATTATTACACTATTGATAAACGACGATAGAGAGCCGTGGTGGCCGAGTGGTAACGGCCCCGACTCACGAGTTGTAGATCGTGAGTTCAAAAGCCAGGCGTATTACTTTGTGTAATTTATTTAATCACCACTGCTCTCAGAACAGTGAAGGAAAACATCGTGAGGAAACCAGCATGTTCTAGAACTGAAAATTCGAAGACATGTGACATTCACCAACACGCACTGGGCCCGCGTGGTGGATTACGGCCCATTCCCTCTCCTAGAGAGGAGGCTTGAGTCCCAACAGTGGAAAGATTGAAAAGGCTGGTGATGTAAACGACGATAGTAGCTTGGAAAAAGAAAAGATGGATGGACAGTGTGAGGAGTGATATGAAAGAAAAAGGAGTTAATATGAGTACTACGAGTGACAGGACAGAACGGATGAAAAAAATATGTTGCGCCTCACCCAAGTCGTATGGGATAAGGGCAGGAAGAAGAAAAAGATAAACAACAGCAGTTTATGTCATTATTACGAATAAATTATACAGAATTCGAGACATAATTTTAAATTGCTTCCGTACAGCGATATTCCACTCCCATATTCAAATTAAGAAAATATGAATAAAGAAATTAAGGAAACACAATGAGGTCGACAGATCGATGTGGTATTAAAATATTGGAATCCACGGAAGACATAAAAAGAGAAACTAATAGGTGTTGTATCGAATAGTGAAATAACATGACAAAAAGGCTTTATTTTTTTCGGAATCCCGGACAACGGATCGAATTACTGGATATGAGACCACACATAAAATTCAGTACAATCCTCGAAATCCCAGACATCTGGCAAACCTAATTGGCTCGCGTGATGGATCACGGCTCATTCCTTCTAAAGGAAAGACCTGAGTCACAACAGTGCCAATATTAAAAAGCTGTTCATACTGTCAGCACTCTCAAAGGTTGATGCTAAGGAGTAGGTACTACTTGGTAAACCCATATTTTGCCAGACTTATTTGATTCCCATAGTGGTTTTTTTTTGAGGGAGTAAAAATAATTTATTGTTAATCTTAATATTTTCCTCTGTGTGGAAGTTTAGGTGGATGTGGTGGTGTGTGGTGGTGGTGTGGTGTGGTTGTGGTGGATGATATTACTATGTGTTGAAATTTTATTAACTAAAACCCATCGCACGCAAAACAGATGGCCGTTGGGGCCGGAAGGTTCTGGAATTGCAACCATGTAAAGGAAGACAGCGTTGCAAGGGCTCCTACAAGATGGACCGATGACCTGGTAAGGGTTGCGAGAATTCGATGGATGCGATACGCACAGGAACGTTCATTGTGGCGACACTTGGGGGAGGCCTATGTGCAACAGTGGACGTCTTTCGGCTGAAATGATGATGACGATGATGATGAAAACCCATCCGTTTGGTAACCTTTGCAAACAATCCGGATGCCCATAATTTATGAATGTATATAAACCCTTATCTTTTAGTTATCGAAGAATTTGGCATATAATAAATAAATAATGCCTAAATTTACAAAAAACTACCGTTAGTCATATTTTGCTAGCACAATTTGCACAGGCGTTTAGCCCAATTATATTATCGCCGCGCGGCTGTTTTTGATAGTGCCTATAAAGCAAAACCATTGAAGGTAATAACTACATTTTTTTAATGCTGTCTGTGAGATTTACTGCTTCTATTATCACAGACTAATGTCAGAATGGAAGGCTATAGGGTCTTAATTTAGCAGGAACAACAAATGCGCTTGTTAGTGTTAAATTTATTTAATTGTGGGATTATGAGTTCAAATTATAGGTTTCTTTTCATCAGGTGAGATGGCGGTCATGCGCGAACCTAACAAAAAAAATAAAAATATGATTTATCCTATTTACCCGTATTCTTACAGAATTAAAACTTGTGATTACTTATGAATAATCCAAAGGGTACCTAATCGAAAATTTCTATAAGAAATTAAAAAAAAAACACTAGTCATGACTCCTGTAGCGTAGAGCATATAGAGATAGAAATATTGTATTTATTCCAGTTCGATTTGTTTGTGAGGTAGGCGCCAAATATATATTGACCCTCCTAAACTTATTGACATTCATAATTTCAAAAACCGAATTAAAGACATATATAACTGTCTTGAATCGACATCAGATCTGTCATGATCCTTTAGCTTTTCTGAAAAACAGTTCATTGATGGTTTTTTGATATTAGGAAATGAAATTGATTTTAAATTTATCTGGCGCCTTGTATAGTTTTTATCAAGTTATTCTCACCAATATTTTATTCGTTATTTGTGAAGGTTTTCGGGACAGCTTACTAAATAACTATCACGTAACAATAGGTGGTGTGGAACCTCTATCAATGTCACAGCAACCTTGCAATATGCTGTCGCGTGGCGGTCATTTGTCAGTCGACCGCGATTCGGTGACTGTTACCCAGCATATTTGTTACAGGCGTTTATGATGCACAATTTATAATTTTAAATTCAAGGAATGATAACATAGCATAACATAGACGGCCCTATAATGTTCCTACTGTTGGGATTCAGGCATCCTCACTAACAGAGGGAATGGGCCGTTATTCATCACGTAGGCCTAGGCCCATTATGGTTTGGTGAATTCATAACCTGAATAATAATAAATAATAATTATATTCCACCACGCCGTCTAGTCCCAACCTAAGCAGAGCTTGTGTTATGAGTACTAGACAACTGATAAACATACTTATATATTAAACAGATGATCATGCTCATCATATGTGGGAACCGAACCCACGACGCCACTAACTACTAGACCAACAGGCATTGTTTCGAGAAGAAGAATAATTTTAATTTCAATATATTATTTTTCTTTTCGCTAAGAAATTAAACACATTAAACATTTAAAAGGAACCCTAGGAAAAATGAAACCATAAGGAGAAGTAGAGGGGATAAATGTCACCCTGCTGCACACCGTCTGGGGTGTCACACCAAGAAGAGAAAAATTCATCAATGCACATACGCTGCTGGCGACCAAACAGGTAACTATGAAACCAGTCAATTACCGAACGGCAAACCATAGGGGCCCAGCAGGGTCGAAGCCTACTGGGACCAAGGATCAGTTTCTGAAAGGAAGATTCGGCCCCGGTACGAAAGGCAACGAAAGAACGGGAGTGGATTTTTAGTCAGTAAAAGTCTGACACTATATCCCGCTCGGCCAAGAGCGGGGAACGTAACTGGATGATTTTCCTACCTAAAAAATAAAAGGGGAAATAAGAAAATTATCCCTGTCGGGATGAAATATATAACATAAGTGCTCAGGTCACATTTCCAACGTGTGACAAATGTTATCTAGATCCATTGAGCCACTGAAGCGTGACAGATTGACAACATGATCATTTAGTAGGATTATGGTTTATGTGACATTTTTACACAGGAAAAACGGTTGTAAAAGGGAATAATTTATTATTGTAATATTTTAAAACATTTCACTTAAATATTTCTGGCCTGGCCTCGTCCCGTCATGCTTATTAAAGTTCCATGATCCCAAGTGAATGATAACCGCGCATCGGAACACGTAGCGTAAAAAGGCCTCCCACAAGGTCACAAAATAGATAGGTACAGAAGTCAATCTACATACAAAGCGCGCTCGAGCAACGCACACATAGACACCACTTACGGACATGATATCTCGGAGCGCCTTGGCCCACTCGTCGAACAGTTCCGGCTCAAACGCTCTTTAGTGTGCGTCCATTGAGCGTAGGTATAAAAAGTGAAGTACAGACATGAGATTGTCTTCTGCACCTATCTATTTTGTGAAAAGGTGGACCGATGATTTGATAAAGGTCGCAGGAATCAGACGGGAATCAGACGGGAATCAAACGGGAATCAGATGGATTCGAGATGCTAATGACCTTTAGTTGTGGCCACATTTGGGGGAGGCGTATGTCATTGGACGTCTTTGGGCTGAATTGATGTTGATTGGCCCATCTACAATTGTTACGCTTTACCTATAACCTAAGTTATCATTTAATTAGGTTTTCATCATTTACATTCACATTAAAAAAACCTAGAGTATAACAATATTATGCAACACACAGCATGTTTGAACAATATTAAAACTTACAAGATATTACAATTATTGAGACATAAAAAATGAACTGTTATATTCATAACTGACCATATTGAGAGCAGTGGTGGCCGAGTGGTAATGCCTCCCACTTACGAGTAGCAGGTTGCGGATTCGAATCCAGTCAGGCGCATTACTTTGTGCAAAATTTCATCGTCACTGCTCTCACAACAGTGAAGGAAAACATCGTGAGGAAACCGGCATGTCATAGAACCAAAAAATTCGAAGACATGTGACATCCACCAACCCGTACTGGGCCCGCGTGGTGGATTACGGCCCATTCCCTCTCGTATAAGAGGAGGCCTGAGTCCCAGCCGTGGGAATATTAAAAAGGCTGATGATGATGTTGATGAAAATCATAAAATATAAAAATACAAGACCAAATGAAGTAACACAAGAGGCTTATAGTCAATAAAAGTCTGACACGCCCTCTCGCTCCGCCCAGAGCAGGAGAAGTCATTTATTAATTTCCCACATCAAAAAAGGACCGCATACAAAGGTGAAGTAAAAAACCTTGTCGGTAGTTTGTAGGCACTAAAGAATTTAAGCGAACACTTTCGTCCAGCTGTGTTAAGGCAAAAGAACTCATAAAGTCTTTCTTAAATTTTTCCTTTTACGTTTTTTTCGGGGCGGGAGATAGTGTCAGACTGTTACTGGATAAAAAGCCATTCCTGTTCCGTCTGTGTCATTGTTTCAGGGCCCCGCGGATATCTTTCGCATCACTCATGGCCCCAGTAGGCTTTGACCCTGCTGGGCTCCTACAGTTTGCAGACAACTCCTTGAGGTGCGCGTGGACCACTACGCGCCATTGACGACTTGGTCTCGGTTCGGACGATAACCGGACGGATAGCTACCCATTGCAGGATCGGTATCCCGGCAGCTGGGACGCGAGGGTCATTGTCTCACGCATTAGGCCGCCTCTTTTGCTAGCATTCTTTTTCTTACTTACATTTGCTATTACTTTTTTATTAGGCGCTATCATATTTCGAACACCAAATTGTTTCTGAGAAAGAAAAACTACGTAGTAAAAGAAAAAAAGATTGAAAGTACTCTTTAAAACTATAGAAACTTTACATTTGGATATGGTAGATTTCCAACCGGCAAACTCATTTAGCTGATGCATTTAACGAAACTTTCGAAACGGAATGCCAAATAAAAACGTGCAAATATCTTTAATTTCCGAAGTCGGTGTTAACTTCCGAAATAAAAATTAGACAAACGTCGTTGTGTATTTTTAACAAACTTTAAAAAGAAGGAGGTTATTAAAATGTTCAGCTGTATATTTTTAAGCTATTGCATAGCTTCTATCGCGGGCCTTGAGCGTGGAGACCGAATCCAAAAATTCCGTAACGAAAATAACCTAACGCCCCCACTCATTTGTTTTTTGAGCGTAGTGACCGATAAGAAAACAAATGAGTGAACAATCAATCAAAATTCAATTCAATGTGTGAAAGTGTAACTTCAATTAATATCAAAGAAAAAAAAACAAAGGAAAAAAAATACTGCATAAATAAAATAAATAATTATAATTGCTTAGGTTGATAAAAAAATGCTATGCAATAGCTTTACCGCGGCAGTCCCCGAGTGCCATGCGTCTTTTTTTTTAAATGTATTTTCACCGCTTTAAATTTTGTGACAAGGCACCGGAACTCTGTAATATATCAATGTAACCAAACCGTGTTTATGATAGTTACAATTAAGATAAAAACTCCGTAATAAAACAATATATCCTAGCCGTGGCCTTTTTTTGTGGTAGGAAAAATCATCCAATGACAACCCCCGCTCTTTGGCAGAGCGGGAGATAGTTTCAGACTCTTACTGACTAAAAAACCCACCCCGTTCCTTCAAGCCTTCATACCGGGGCTCGACCTACCTTTCGGATAACCCTTGCCCCAGTAGGCTTCGACCCGACTGGGTCCCTGCTGTTGCTGATAACTCCTTGAGGCGCGCGGGAACAGTGCGCGCCGTCGACTACTTGGGCTTGGTCCGGACAGTTACCGGTTGGCCGGACAGCGAGCTACCCATTGCTCACTGTCCGCAAACCCGCACCTACGGTGGCCGGAAGTCGGGATTGGCAGCGAGAGGGCCTTTGCCTGATGTGGTCGGCCACCTCCTTTGCGAGATCCTAGCCGTGGCTTGGATTATTGGCATTGTCACAACACTTCGCCTTATGGAAGACCTTTCAGCGCTGCATCTTTCGGTACGTGTTCGCCATTCCAGAATATTTCGGACTCATTGACCCGTTCTGCAAGCAATGTGCCCTGCCCGCTGCCACTTAAGTGTAGCAATTTATCGACTCACACACACTTAAGTGTAGCAATTTATCGACCTACACACAATTATGAACACAATTTTATTGAAGACTAGCGAACTTAGTCAATAAATATATTCTACAACTATCACACAACGCCTTCTAGTCCCAAGCTAAGCAGAGCTTGTGTTATGAGTACTAGACAACTGATAAACATACTTAGGTATATATTATTTCTAAATACATATTATAGATAAATTACACCCAGACACGGAACAAATAATGATCATGATTATCACATAAACATTTGTCCTGGGTGGGAATCGAACCCACGACCTGCGGCATAGCAGTCAAGGCCACTAACTTCTAGATCAACAGGCCAGTCAAAATGTAGTAAAACTTTCGTTAAACGAGTAGTAATCGATTGCGATAAAATAAAGCCTAAATAATAATAATTATAATTAAATAATAAACACACAATTTTAACCTTTCGAATACTAATAGAGAGAACTAACGCCGGCGCGGCGTTCGCTTGCGGTTTAATGAATTAATGTGTAATAGTTTTCTATATCGATTTCGTACATTTTACGTGATGCGGGACCAATCAAAACTCCTACAGATTTATTATATCTATAGATAAAGTTCTCAATGTTATTATATATCGAGAGTTTCCTGTTGTTTGTTATTGTGTCTTGTTAATTGGGATTGAATTAAATGGAAGTCCTTCAAACGCTCTTCGAATTTCAGCTTTGGCACCCACTTTTTGTGCTCACCCAGATTTAGAAGATTCTTTTGTTATTTTATTGGAATTTTTAGTTTTGATAAGTTTGACCTCTATTTCACCTGTTCTTACATAATACCTATTAATACTGTCCTCCTTGCGTCGTATCCCTCAATGCTGAGGGTCGTGACCTGACCCTGCTAATATTTTAATACTGTAATATTACAATATTGTAACATCAACAATTTTTTTTAAAAGAGTATCCATGCAGTTTCTTGCCGGTTTTTCTTTTCATAGGAAACGACCAATAATTTGGAACCGTGCACTAGCTTCTAACGTTTTATAAATGTCCTTTTAGGCCCGCAGAACACAGAAATCATACACATTCTTCTACTCTGTGTTTAGGCCAAAGTGATTTTAATTTTTAATTTTGATAAGCAGCGATATGGTCCACGATGGAGCACGCTTTTCTAAAAGTAACCTAATACGAGTATTCATTCTTAATTTAAATACCCTTAGTTTGCAGCTATCAGGAAACAGAGACTACAGCAGGGAATTCTATGGTATGTATAATGAATGTGTTCCCAAAACACATTCATTATACATACCTACATGTGTTTTCCAACAGTTTGAATGAATTAAACGACATATCCAAGCCGGCAGCAACAGTTCTTGATTAATTTCACATTTCAAATACAGTACTTCTCGATTTGACGACAAATATGTATTCCTGTTGTTTTCACACAATGACTACTAATTTAATCTCATTTCTTCCAATTGTAATTAATGTATTCTGGCATGATCTATTTGTAATTTTTGTAATTGTATAATATTCTTTTTTTTAATATTTATAATGTAATTGATCTCAATTTAATCTTTTTTTTATAATTCATCCCACTGACATTTCGATGGAATTTTTAATTTAATTAATTTTAATTTATTACAATGCAATTTTTAAATATTTTTGTTTTAATTATTCTATTGTATAAGTGCTGTGCACGCCTATAAGTGACAAATCCACCATAATATTTATTTGTAATGTTCTTTTTTTTGTAATGTTACTCCGTGAATGAGTCGTTGGAGTGTCAATTTAAAAATAAAAAGTTTTGTGTACGCATGGGTGGGAGGCGACCATGTGCCATCAAAGACACTTCCGCCTCATCACCACTAAGTTCATTTTTAATAGCACTCGAATCGAAAATATTCAAAGGGTTTGGTCTGGCGCCGAGGATTCGAGTGAAGAATTTTTTAAGTGATCAGCCAGAAATGACTGCTATGGTTACCAGTGAGGCACAACGAAAGATTTATCAATTTTTCTTTCTTATTATCTTCCTCGGTCACCATCGAATTAGGTTAATAACTTTAACTATCTTGGAAAATTCTCGTGCCTAAATTTATTTATTTATACTTACAGTAACTATAGAGATAAGTACAGTAATCTGTTACAAATCCTTAGCCCAAAAACCTTACCTTGGCACAGCTATCTAACAAGATTTTATTATAATGCTACTTACCTTCTTGACATACGATTAATTTCAAACTAGTTCTCCTTACGGAGCTATTTATTTTATTTACCAGTTATTTCTGTTTTACTTAGATAGTTAGGTTTTGAATTAAAAATACTTTTTTTAGCTGAAGCAGACTCTTTTCAAAGTCGCGAAAAAAAATGTAAAGAAATGGACAAAATCGTAATACTGTTTATATTCGTTTTTATAATGTCAAATTAATGTTTTATGTGTTACTAGTAATAATAATAAAACATTAATATATTTCGGACGAGATCCATATTTTGTTACGAGTAGTAACAATTTTCAAAAGAGGGTCCAAATACTAACAAAGTGAAAATTATAATAAAATCTAAATTTGTGCCAGGCCGAAAAGGCACCAAATTCATCATAATATATAATTATATGCAAATATAATATTTAAAAACAGTACATAACGCAGCATGGTACTCTGTTACAGACCGCTGTGATGCCACGAACACACAAAAAGGCAGGAAAAGGCAGTAAGTGACAAATACAGTTTTTTTTGGGTTCCGTACCTCAAAAGGAAAAAAACGGAACGCCTATATGATTTTTTGCACGTTTGTCTGTGTGTCTGTCTGTCAAGACCCCTTATATCGGGAACGCGTGCAGTTATCAAGTTGAAGTTAAAACTACATACTTAGATCTGCAGTCCCTTGAAACTGTAAAAAAAAAAAAACTTTGAGATTAGCTCGCTTCAATCTCAAACGTAGGTGCAAGAAGTCGTGTACGTTTCAGGAAATAGGGCTTTTCCTGGAAAGAGGAATCTTGAAATAAATGATATTTGGAGATTCTGAAATGTAATACCGAGAATGTGGTTTTAGCTGATACGATTACTAACAACAAAAGTCCCCAATGTAGCCGCTCAATTTCCTCAAGCAAACTATAAAAGATTGGAGAATATTCGTGAGTATTCTTTAAAACCACCATATTAATTTTAGCAAAATCCAAAACCCGTGTCTAGTACTTTTATGTAAAGGATTTATGTACTAGCTGTATCATGGAAAGTCACAAAGTTATAAGCTTGTTATGTCAGCAAAAAGTCACCGGGCCATCGAGGCGACTGAGGGGTTGTTTTGTACTTGCACTCAGCTGCTTACTGGCTCCTAGTACCTGTTATGACCTGCCATGACCTGTGTTGTACTTAGTGTCGGTGGTATCCAACTTTTGACCTTTTTAAATAATTTAGGGAAAAAACTATAGAATGTTGTCAAAACTATTGGATCCTGAACAAACTATGTTCATGTTTTGCATGTACTAAAAATAATGTTGTTTAATATAATAAAGAGGTAGGGAAGCTTTGCTGTGCCCGACAGGGTCCATATTGGTCTTATCTATATTTTTATACCATCTATATTATGTACATATGGAATGCAATAAAGTATTGAGTATTGAGGTAAAGTTTGTTTTTTTTTTTGCAGGAGATAATCTCTGGAAGTACCGGTCCAATTGCTAAGAATTTTTCACCAATAGAAAGCTGCTTTATTCCCGAGTGACATAGGCTGTATATTATGTACGCAGGCGAAGCTGCGTGCAAAAGCTAGTGTTGTATAAAGAAATGAAGAATTTTCGTGAGTATTCTATAAAATTTATGAGATAAATTCTGACATAAAACGCTCTTAGCTCTTAGCTCCACATGTAAAGTGAATTAATTATGAAGGCTAATTAATAGAGTACTTTACCAGTTTAGGTAGTCGTAGGGTTAAATTTCACTGAACTAAACAACCTCTTGGGGTAAGTAGTAATTTGTATTTTACAAACTTTATGGAGCTTTAAAACAGTTATTTAGTTTTCAAGATTAAAAAGACACAAGAGAAGACTACTGTCTAGACACATTTTTTTGATATAAAAGTGTCTCTTGCAATCTTTTGTGTACAAAAAGTGTGCACATAAAAGATTGAAAAAGACATGAAGAATTTTATGTTGAAGAGGTACTAGATACTACAACATTTTATCCTAATTAATAAAAAAATTGGAAAAAAATACTAGATCAAAATTGCTTGCTTTTCTCATCATTAATTTTCATTTAACGATTACTGATCCGTCTAAGATTTTGACTGAATAAAATATGATAAATTGTTATTATTTTTCGATAAATTTCTTAAAATTAATATAGAAAGTGGTCGTGATATGTAGAGATGAATCGAGGATTTTTTTAATCTTTATAAGCCTCTGAATCATTTCAAATTATTTTCAAAACAAATATAACGCAAAAAAAAACTTAATTTCTAGTGTGGTGCAACGTTTTTTTTTTTTAAAAAAGAAAAGAAAAGAAAGAAAGAACTTTAAAGCCTTAATATATATATAAATATTTTTTTTTTTTTTTTTGTTTTTCAATCATCTTATGACAACCCCCGCTCTTGGGCGGAGCAGGAGATAGTGTCAGACTCTTACTGACTAAAAAACCCATCCCGTTCCTTCAAGCCTTCATACCGGGGCTCGAGCGCCCTTTCGGATAACCCTGGCCCCAGTAGGCTTCGACCCGGCTGGGCCTCTGCTGTTGCTGACAACTCCTTGAGGCGCGCGGGAACAGCGCGCGCCGTCGACGACTTGGGCTTGGTCCGGACGGTTACCGGACGGCCGGACAGCGAGCTACCCATTGCTCACTGTCCGCAAGCCCGCGCCTACGGTAGCTGGAAATCGGGATCGGAATCCCGGCGTTGGCGGCGAGAGCGCCGTTGCCTGATGCGGTCGGCTTCCTCCTTAGCGAGCATTACTGCTTCGCAGAAGTCGGCGACCGCCTGCCACTCCTCCTCGCTCCGGACCATGGCCTCGACCAAGGCCCGGCGCGAGAGGACTCCGCCGCTGATCACCCCCACGAGGGCACGGCGATGCTCCGTCCAAGCAGGGCACACCGCGATTGTGTGCTCCACCGTGTCCTCCAGGCGTTCCACACAGTGGCGGCACCCGGGCGTCACTTCCGCCTTGATTCGGAACAGGAACCTCCCGAACTTGCCATTTCCGGTGAGGACCTGTGTCATGCGGAAGGTAAGGACGCCGTGAGGTCTTTCCAGCCACTCCTCAAAGAGGGGACTTATCGCCATAATTGTGGCGTGCCCAGCACTGGGTTGCGATAGTCGCTGACGCCATTCCACCATGAGATCCCGCCGGAGCTCTGTCCGCCATACCGCGACTTGTCGCGGCAGAGGACTTTCACCCCGGCGTTGCATCTCCACGCGCATGTCGTGCATGTGTGCAAGGACTGTTGCCTCCAGATCCCACGGTGGTAGGCCAGCCAGAAGGCTCGCCGATTCGCGGGAAATCATGCGGTATCCCCGCACCATCCGAATTGCCATGACCCTCTGGCAGGCGTTGGGGATGGCCGCCGGTCGCTTTTGCAGCGACGGCGCCCACACCGGCGCCCCGTAGAGGGCCATGGACCGAACGATCCCCGCGTAGAGCCTCCGGCAGGAGGCGTCTGGACCCCCAAGGTTGGGCAGGAGCCGCTTGAGAGCGGCCCCAGTTCGGTTGAGTTTGGGAATATATCTTCATTTTTATTGAGTCCTCAACATCAGACGAACTAAATAAAGTTGTTATTTTAGTAATTATTGAAGTATAATTGCACGGCACACTTCAATAATTTAGTAATTAGCATTGTTCGTAAGCAATTTAGCACGTTTATGTGTATTTTCATGAATAACTACTTCAAAAAGTTATCTCATAAATGTGGTTACATAAAGTTACTTTGAATAAGTATCATGAGAACGTAAAATAACTATCAAGGTTCTACTAGTCATTAGTTGAAGTCTAATGAGATTTACATGAAACCTATACGCCTAACCATTTGAAAACCTGAACTGAACTGTAAAATTTAATAATATTTGGTGTAAAGTTTTATCCCTCTTTCTTGTTCGCATCTCTGACATATTAATACGTTATGGTAAAGCCTCAGTACCTCTAGCCAGGTTGATAATCTGCAATTGTTAACGCTAGTAGAAAACGACGCCATCTCAACGGTCAGTCACATGGTCAGAACAAAAGAACCGAAGGCGGCTAGCTCGAGGCGTTTGACGCAAGGGAAATGGTTGTAACTTGGCTAGGGGGGTAGAACAGTAATAAGTAGAAAAGATAATAAAAATAAATATTAAAATAAAGGAGACGCCATCTCTTCTATTCTACAACCAAAAATTCGAAGATACCTATGTGACATCCACCAACCCGCTTTGGGCCCGCGTGGTGGATTACTGCCCATTCCCTGTCCCAGAGAGGAAGCTTGAGTCCCAGCTGTGGGAACACTAAAAGACTGCTTTGCTAATGCTGAATAATAGAAATAATAAGTAGAGAGGAAAAAGCCCGATAATCATTCTGTGTTTTGCTGTTTGAATGGGTTTTGAAGTAGTAGATGAGTACATGGTAGATGTACCACTCAAGAAAACGTTTTGGGAACAAATTTTTGTGCCTACAGCTAAAGGGGCACGCCTCCACCGTATTCTCCGGGCGGTCCTCACAATGGTGACACCCAGGCGTTAATTCCGCACAAATCAGGTCCAGAAACGTCCTGAACTTACTATGTCCAGTCAGGATAAGTGTCATGTGGAAGGTGAGGACGCCATGACGTCTGTCCATCACTATCATCAGCCTTTTTAATGTTCCCACTGCTGAGACTCAGGTCTCCTCTCTAGGAGAAGGAATGGGCCGTAATCCACCACGCGTAACCGGTGCGGGTTGGTGAATGTCACATGTCTTCGAATTTATGGTTCTAGGAGATGTCGGTGTCCTTACGATGTTTTCCTTCACCGTTTTGAGGCGTCTGTCCAGTCACTCCTTAACGACGGAGCTTTCCACTATAATTACGATTTCCCAAAATCTGATACCGTGTTGTGAATGAGATACCGTTTAGTTCTTATGTTGCGACATAGATGTCGCTACATTACTATTGAACTAAACCGGATGTAGTCTTGTTGAGATATTAGCTAGTATCTATTGATCTTAAAATATGTATACATGTAGTTATATGTCATTTTACCTTGACAACAAGTGTTTATATGTCACACATAAAAATATTGACTTTATCTCCAAAAGTGTCTTAGATAAAATCAATATTTTTGTATGAATGTTTTATCAGCTCTTGCAACATGTAGTTAGATATTCAACCCAATAAATATATCTTAAGTGGCAAAAAGATAAAGTTGGCCCCCATGACGTTAGATACAAAAATCTCAGATTCTACATATCTGTCCCCGACGCTACATTTTCCAATACACCACTAATTTTTAATTAGTACAAATACTTAACAAGGGCTTATTAGAAAAGCCCTTGTTATTATTTAAGTAAAGTCTCAATAAATAATATTCTTAAACAGCAAAGTTATTAATTAGCGTTTGTGTTTATCCTAAAATGTCTCTCAATTTATGGAAATATTGTGCAGGCTATTGATTATCTATATCTATCTATACTTATAATAAAACTGTAGAGAGGTCAATTCTGTACATTGAATATATATCAAAAATTAATATTAGACGATGATTGGTGATCGATACTGATGCTAAATATGCAATCAGTAAATTTTTTGTCTGTCTGTCTGTCTGTCTGTCTGTCTGTCTGTCTGTATGTGCACGCATGGGACAAAAACTACTGAAGGGATTTTAACCAAACTTGGTACGATTGTGGTCCATACTCCTGGGCAGGTTATAGACTATATAACATAACGATAAGATACATAGGAACTGAGAAATGACGATAAATTTGAAGTAAGTCGGATGAAAATGCGCTTTCGAGCTCCTATCCTCGCATACGTTGATCATACACCAAAAGTATGTATTACAAAAATGATGGTCTCCAATAGATCTACAAAAAATTCCTGAATAGTATATATCTATCTTTTATAAATTAGCCACAATAACGTGTTTAATCGTTAGGCATTTCTTCAAAGTGTATTAAATCTATACATATTATAAAATCATACGAAAGTCAAAACTGTACATTGAATATTTTTTTAAAAATAATACTTGGGGCGTGATCTACAATTGATATCGAAGCCAAAAATATAGTTTTTAGAATTTTTGTCTGTTTGTCTGTATGTATGTCAGGGCTAAACTCAAAAAGTATTGCATGGATTTACTTCAAATTTTGCATGAATATTACTAAAAGGTCGGGTCAACATATAGGCACACACGTACATATTATTACGCTATCACCTACGGAGGAGGAGCAGTGAATCTTTATTTTTCTCACGCATTCTGTGACAGCGTGTAATCTAACGATGCATATTTAAATGTTGTTTTAGAGTAAGCCATGCTATTATCTAGCTTTACACTATAAAAACAACGCCATTTGAGTAACTTGGGCAGAGAAACATAGTATAATGAATGTTAGTAGTATAAAGACAATTTTAAAGCAGCGCCATCTATGAGATTTCATAAAAATCAAATCAAGTTCAATGTTTACACTTTTTGGAAATTAATAATTTAAATTTGATCATGTTGGCGAGGTTAGTAGTTAGTTATTCTTAAAATTTATAGATGGTGATGTGATGTGATGTGCATTTTCTTTGTATCGTATAGTTCGTTTTGACAAATTCAAGTTCCAACAAAACCCTCAAAATCTTGAGTTGAGGAAGACAATTTAAAAAAAATGCGGTTTTAACATGGTGACATTTTTCCAGCTCTGTGAAGTCGACCAGTTTGCGAGATCCCTTACGTATGACGAGGTGCCATCATATTACACGTACGACAAGCAAAGGGGTGTATTTAACCGACGTCGACGAGGACGTGCTGTGGAAGGTTTTCCGGGAACTTTCAAGAACACCGCATTAGATACCTACCGAGCATCAGAATAATGGCGAATGCTATTTTCTGCGGTTGTTACTTCCCACTGTCCGAAGCCTGACGTCTTTCGCCTTCCAGAGGACATTTGATGGCGTGGAGTATCCCACTTACCGCGCAGCCTGGGTAGAACGTCACCTTCTCGACCGTGACAAAAATTGGGATCTGTTGGTGTTTTATGGAGTCGCGAACCCGGTAGCTTTGTGGGAGAAGTATCGCCATCATCTATCTGAAGATTTTCTACGAGCTTTGAGGCGTGCTACTGGCGACGAACACGAAGTAACTGATTAACGCGTGCTGAACACCTGTCTTAGTTCACTTCAAGATGTGGTCATTGCTATCGGTGGCAAACCGCTGATCGAATATGAGTTACCAGCTCCCCAATCATCACCGCATCAAGGCCGTTGAAATCGGGAGTATAACGCTGGGATAAATTACGATCCGGGCGAAATGACTACCATACTAAATGACCATGTCACTTTGTTCTCTTCAGAGCAAAAACAAATTTATAACACCGTCCTTGAAAGCGTTGGGTAAAACCAGGGTAACGTGTTTTTCTTGGATGCTCTTGGTAGAACAGGAAAAACATTTGTTACCACTGACATATTTGCAGAGGTCAAGAGGCAAGGCAAAATTAATATTGCCGTAGCGTCGAGAATCGCTGCCATAATGCTTCTGGGTGGCAAGACAGCACATGCCATTTTTAAAATGCCCATCGATTTAGAGAGCGCCGAAACGCCTGTTTGTGGTGTGTCACGTAACAGCGATGAGGGACACGTGCCCAAGGATTGCTCTCTATCGTATGGGATGAGTGTACGATGGCCAATAGGAAGGCAGTTGAGGCCGTGGACAGAACCCTGCAGGACATCCGCAGGAACGAACATTTGATGGGTGGTGTCACAGTTCTGTTCAGTGGCGATTTCCGGCAAACACTTCCCGTGGTGACGCGGATATCGAGGGCTGACGAGGTGAATGCTTCGTTGAAACAATCTTCGTTATGGTCACGAGTTTGTTAGCTGCGCTTAACCATTAATATAAGTATAACGGTAATGCACGTGCATTGCAAGAATTCTCCGATGTCCTTCTAAGTCTTGGCGAAGGCACTCTGACAGGTGGTGCTTCCAGAGTCTCTCGGTAGAGTGGTATCCAGCTTAGGAGAACTCATTCGCTGTGTAAACGGGGGCATCAGTCGTATACCGCACCAGCTTCTTGGGTGTGTGAGTGACATCGCCGACGCCCAAAAATGATCAGGCTGCAGCAAATAACAAATGCATTCTCTCGGAAATTGAGGAGAATGAAGTGGTCTACAACTCGATAAACACTGTTGTCAAGCAAGATGACGCCACACATTATCCCGTGAAATTCTGAACTCCCTGTCAGCAAGTGGACTTCCAGCGCATACCATCATGTTGAAGGTCCGTGTCCCGATTATGCTTCTTTGGAACCTTTGTCCTCCGAAATTGTGTAACGGGCTCTCCACAGACACACCATTGAGGCGGAAATTCTTACGGTTTGTGGCGTAGGCGAGGCAGTATTTATACCGCGCACTCCCTTCATACCTCACAACTTCCAGTTCCAGTCCAAGCGCATACAGTTCCCCGTGAGTGTTTGCTTCGCGATGACCATCAATAAGTTGCAAGGGCAGACACTGAGGACAGCGAGTGTCGATCTCAGGACGAGTTGCTTCTCACACGGGCAATTGTACGTCGCTTGCTCCCGCGTCACCAGTCCTGACTCTCTTTACATTTTGGCTCCTGGCAGCATAACTACCAACGTAGTTTATAGGGAAGTGTTGTAAGGTATGATACGTTTGTACGTATTTTTATTTTTTTTTTGTCCTGGAATAAATCCTGCATTATTTTCTCTATTTCCTTCAGTCGCATCTTATGACTGAACTCAGCAGGATTCCCATATAACTCTCTTCACTTGCTTCGCTTGCAAAAAAAACTTATATTTTAATGCTATTTTAAAAGTTGTTTACTTATAATACTATAGCGACACTGACATCTTAGGTATTTTTGGTACTGTAGAGCTTTCACGCAGACGACGTCGCGGGCAGCTGCTAGTGAATGAATAAATGACGATTAAAATGGAAAAACACTTCCCGCAGTATTTTCTAATATCGATTGTTATGTATGATTAATACATTGACGATTGATTGATTGATTGATTTGATCGATTGTTTTATTGATTCTATGATGAATTTGCCTTTTCGTGGTCAATTTTAGGATTTCGGTTTTTTTCTACTTTTGAATACAAAAATATGATCAGTAACGGGTACAGGATACAGCCCCATTTTTTTGTGTATTAATTAAAAAGTAGGGGTGTATATATTGGAAAATGTAGGTATTTTGTTTTTCTGATTACTCACCTGACAACCAATCCACAATAGGGTATCATGTTTATAATATCTCAGCGTAGGTCTGGGCTGCGGTCTTCCCGTCTGATTACAATTTGGGTATCTTCAAGGCTAGAGTGAATAGGCTCTTAATAAAGTCACCGTCAACGATTGCATCACTGCTTACCATCAGGCGGGATCGCAGTCAATTACTAGTTTATAACAGATAAAAAAAAGGTACCGGAAAAACAACTACTTTTCATTACTAGATCTCGTACAGGATCATGATACAGGTCGATTCAAAACAGCTTTGCCCGCAGGTTCGCCCGTGTGCATAAAATATAACCTATGTCACTCAGGAATAAAGCAGCTTTCCATCGGTTGCGGACAGTGAGCAATAGGTAGCTCGCTGTCCGGCCGTCCAGTAACTGTCCGGACCAAGCCCAAGTCGTCGACGGCGCGCACTGTTCCCGCGCGCCACAAGGAGTTGTCAGCAAAAGCAGGGACCCATCATAAAGCAGCTTTCCATCGGTGAATAAATTTTTGCATCAGACCGGTACTTCCAGAGATTACCTCCTACAATTTTACTTTTCTGTATAATAATAGTGTAGATAATAGGAAACCAATCAAATTAAAACTAATGGAACCTAATGCTTAGTTAATTTTCTATGTAGGTAAGTGGGTAGATAGGTAACCATTTAATACATTATGTGTTACAAGGTTATTTTCATTTAGTAAGATAAGATAAGATAAGATAAGATATATTTATTTGCTCAAGCATGTGTACACATACAAAATTTAAAAATGCATGCAGGATGACACAAAGTAATGAAAATTGGTTCAGACATGTTTGCCACATACTATGGCGTGCAAATATTTTGAATAGTTTAAAAAAAATAATAATTAAAATTTTTACTAAGTACATCATTGGAAAAATATATCAATGTCAAAATTAAACATGTCAAAGTTAATATAGCAAAAACATTTAGTTCTACGAAATTAGCAACGAGTATAAATTTTATGTCAAAAGAGATACAAGTCAAAAAGGTACATGTCAAAAGAAAAGTAAAAATAATAATAATATAATCTATGTCTGTGAATTAAACATAATGGTAATAAATGTCAAAGTATACACAGTTATGTCAAGAGTATTAAAATCATAATTCAATCTAAGTCACTCTAAATGGTTCTGTCAGAAATTCATTAATGTTATAGTACCCTTTATCTATTAAAAATGACTTTAGTTGTTTCTTCAATTGTACATTATTAAGCTCTCTCCAACTTTTAGGCAACTTATTATATATAATGGGAGCCATGCAGAAAACACTTTTGCGCATAAGTGCAGTCCTACTCCTATGCTGACACAGCTGAGATTGATCACGCCTGTTTCTGGGAAATTGATCTACCATTTGCGGAAATAAGTTAATATTATTTCTAACGAACATTACTGTTTCTAGAATATAAAGAGAGGTCAGTGTCAATATTTTATAGTGTATGAAATAGGGTTTACAACTGTCGGTTGTTTTTAATTTAAACATGGCTCTGATACATCTCTTTTGTGCTTTAAAAGCGGCTTCTTTGTCAGTTGAGTTACCCCAAAAGATAACCCCATATCTGAGTACAGATTCTGTTAGCCCGTAGTATGCAGTTAACAATGCATCTATGTTAACCTTCCGTGACAAAATGTACAAAGCATATGTATTACTGCTAATTCTTTTGGTCAGGGTCTCTATATGTGCCTTCCAATTTAAATTCCGATCAATTGTAACTCCTAAAAACTTGGTTGTATTAACTGTGTCAATTTTGTTGTCATCGTATGTTATGTCAAGATTGGGAAGAGTCAAAGCGCGCTGGCTAAAATGCATAATTACTGTTTTATTGAGATTTATTTTTAAATTATTACTGTCTAACCACTGTACAGTTTCCTTTAATGTATTATTTATGTCCTCTTTATAGAAATCTTTTTGTGTACACGGAATGGTTATAGTGCTGTCATCCGCGAACAGTGTCATAGGATATTTGATTGCTTTTGGAAAGTCATTAATATATAATGTAAAAAGCGGTGGTCCTAGTATACTTCCTTGTGGAACTCCGTAGACAACAGTACGTTCCTCCGAAAGAAAGATTTCTTCTCTTTTACTGCTCATATTTATTCTTTTAATTTCCGTTATTTGTTTTCTGTCATTGAGGTAGGATGTTATGAGCTCAAGTACATTACCTCTAATACCGTAAGCCTCAAGCTTTTTTAGTAAAATATTATGTTGCACATAATCAAAGGCCTGTGTCATGTCGCAAAATATTGCGCACACTGGAGTGTTTTTATCCATATTCGTCATAACTGTAAGCAAAAACTCATAAATAGCCATGTTAATGGATTTGTTTTTCCTAAATCCTTTTTGTTCGTGGCAAAGAATATTATTCGCTTCTAAGTATATATTGAGTTCTTTATAAATATACTTTTCAATTATTTTTGAGAACAATGGTATCAAAGAAATTGGCCTATAGTGTTCCATTAGCTCTCTATTTTGTTTTTTAAACAAAGGTTTTATTATTGACTTTTTTAGGGCTTCTGGAAAAATCCCTTCGCTTATACACAAATTTATAATATGACTTAAAGGGGAAGAAATGACCTCGGCTACTGCTTTTAGTATTTTTGTACAGATGCCATCGTAACCTACACTGTTTGTGTTTTTAAGAGATAAAATTATTTTTATTATCTCGCTTGGCAAACTTGGAGCCATGAACATAGAATCTTTTTTGTTTAAGATATATTCTGTGACTCTGTCTCCTGAATTAGTCATAGGCTTAATTTTATCAATGAAATAATTATTAAATTCGTTAGAAATACATTTTGGATCCGAGATAATTTCATTATTGTTAATTCTGATTTTATCAATATTATTCTTTGGTATATTTAACTTTATTTGATTTATAATTTGCCATGTTGTCTTAGATTTATTGTTTGATATTTTAATTTTATGGTTATTTTGAGCTCTTTGAGTCAAATTTATAATTTTTTTAAATAGTTTTGTATAATTTTTGAATTGTATTTTATTCTTCTGAGTTGGTTTTAACCGGAACTGCCAAAGCAAGTGCCGTTTTTTTTCGCTACATTTTTTGATACCGCGTGATACCCATTTCTGCTTTTTATGGACATTTACTGTAACAACATTTTCGGGGAAGCACTGATTATAAAGCATTAAGAAAATATCAGAAAATGCGTTAAATGCTTCGTTTGGGCCATTTGATCCATACACATCCGAAAATGTTAGACTACTCAGATAGGCTTTAAACTTGTTAACATTATCATTGTGATAGTCACGTCTTCTCGTACTCCACCGATTGATATTACATACTGTATTGATTGGGCATTTCAGTAACTGGGCTGTGTGGTCCGACAATGCTAGCTCCAATACAGAAGCCTTACAGAACCTATTGAAATTATGCGCAAAATTGTCAATACATGTTTTGCTCTTAAGTCGAGTCGGTTGATTTAGGGCCAGTCTCAAGTTAAAGCTTAATAACATATTTTCGAATTCAATTGATTGTTTATTTCGTTTAAGTACATCTATATTAAAATCTCCTGCCAAAACAATATTTTTACAATCATTTTTCATTAATATATGTAATATCCGTTCTAATTTACTAATACATTCATTGAAATTATTGAAATTTGGCACTCTGTAAATGCAAACACATATTATCTTGTGCGTGATTAGTTCAATGGCACAACATTCAAATACACCACTTGTAGATATTTTTGCTATATTTGGCAGCTCTCTCCATTTATGCCCGGACCTTACAATTATGCAAGCTCCACCTCTTTTCGTTCCTTTTCGGCTATAACAAGCTGCTAAATGGTAATTATTTAAATTCAGGTGTTTTTCATAAGTTTCCATCATAAAGTGCTCTGTAATGCACAGAACATCGACACCTATCTTTCTGTCAGTTAACTCATTGAGGCAGACTGCCAGAGTATCACATTTAGCTAGCAAGCCTGCAATGTTTTGGTGCATGATGTATAGATGATTAGTCAAGAAAAAAATGGTCTTCTGTTGTGTTAATGTCATTCAAATTATGATGTATGTCAACGTTTTGCAAAATGTCCGTAATTAACTCCAGTAAATCCTTAAATATAGTACGTAGTCCAAGTTTATTTATTTTGCCAGAATATTTACTAAACATGCTGCAGTCATATTCTAGATTTAAGTTACTATCCAAAAGGAATGCATGTTTATGCGTCAGTATATCTAAGTACAAAAGATTGTTAAATGTCTCAACTCTACAGTTAAATAAACTTGTGTCAAATGGATACTTATAAGTTGGTAAACAGACAATTATGTTTGTGTGTTGTACTGCTTGAAGTATTTCACGTATATGGAAAATCATGTCATAATAGTCGTTTGTCCTCTTGAAGTCTTCTTCCCCAAGTAGTATAATGCAACAGTCATTCATATTGTAATCTAATAATTTTGTCTCTAGACCGCTTAGAAGCTGTTTTGTATTGCCATGTGATACCAAATAATGACAAATATATATAGTATTTTACTATAATGCTAATAAATCTTCAGTGAAAATAATGTTGTTCACTGAAGTATTTTTATGGCACAGTTGGCGCAGTAGTTGAGTGATTAACTGCTACACTACGTGTCAGGTTCGAATCCCATACGGAAGAACTTTTGACTACACAAATATGATCAGTATACGGAACCCCATTATTTTTGTAATAATTAAAAATTGTGGTGTTAATTATAAGTGTAATTAATTATTTTATATAGTGAGGTTGTCTAAAATGAACTACGTCCTATCGACCCTGGAAACACTCCAATCATATTAAATCTTATGTTGATAATAAATCTAGATTTCCATGTGTTATCTATCGAGATGAAGACCCATTTTGTTATCGCACATCTGAATTGACATGCGACATTGAAATCTCTGAAGATAGTCGTATCATGACCACTGTGTGTTAAATACGTCATTATGAAATATTGACAGGCAGTGGAAAAAAATGTCTTCAAAACATATCTACCTACAGTTGGGGTCTTTACTTGTTTAAATGTTATTTTTCTAGATTTAGTCAAAATAATATGCTTATTGTCAGGGTTCCGTACCTCAAAAAAATAGGATCACTTTGCTGTCTGTCAAGACCTCTTGTCTCAGTAGCCCTAGCCAAGTTGATTATCTGCAATCGTTAACGCTAGTAGAAAACTTCAAACGTATGGGAACGACGTCACCTTAACGCTCAGTCACGTGGTCAGGACAAAAGAATCGTAGGCGTGGCCAACTCGAGGCGTTCGGCGCAAATGAAACGGTTGTAACTTGTCTAGGAGGGCAGGAACGCGTAGAGGTACCAAGTTGAAATTAAAACCATATACTCGAGTTTGCCGTGTTTTGAAGCTGCGAAAAATCATAATTCTAAGTTAACGGAAAAAGAAGATACGAACGTTTATGTCGCAAAAAACGTGTATTTCGACTCTTGAGAGAGTCAAGGAATCTTTTACATAGATTATACGTTCAATGTTATTCCAGTCAAACAACCTACTGCAGAAAAAGTAGATATTACCTGAACTCCTATTGATAACAGCCCACCTCAGATCAGCCAACCAAACGTGACAATAGCTGAATTAGAATCAAACATGTGCATACACCTCAGTAATATGCCGTTGCACATAAAACATTGCAATCAAATGCAAAAACATTGTAATTACATTCTACTAATGAATACTAGTCACGTTGGGCACAGAATCAGGTCCAACGTGGTAGTGTTAGCCAATACATTAATTATCGACAATGATCCTCATTTCACGATGGTCCAGACTAGAAACATTCTAATAATATTTTTTTGGTGGCTTCTCCTCCCAATAAATCCAAAAGTCTGACACGCACTGTGGGTAGAGAGCATGTCAGACTCTTACTGACTAAAACCCACTCCTGTTCCTTCTTTGCCTTTCATACTAAGCCCAGGTTTTCCTTTCAAAAGCGAACCCATGGCCCTAGTAAGTGTAGGGCCCCTACGGTTTACTGATATCTCCTTGAGACGCACTTCCTAGACGACTTCGGCTAGCCACCGTAGGCGCGGGCTTGCGGACAGTGAGCTATGGATAGTTCGCTATCCGGCCGTCCGGTAACTGTCCGGACCAAGCCCAAGTCGTCGACGGCACGCACTGTTCCCGCGCGCCTCAAGGAGTTTTCAGCAACAGCAGGGACCCAGCCGGGTCGAAGCCTACTGGGGCCAGAGTTATCGGAGCTCGAGCCCCGGTATGAAGGCTAGAAGAAACGGGGTGGGTCTTGTAGTCAGTAAGAGTCTGATACTATCTCCCGCTCCGCCTAAGAGCGGGGGTTGTCATTGGATGATTTTTTTCCACCATAAAAAAAAAAGATAACTTCGGCTCAGTCCGGACGGTTACCAGAGAGTTGGCGGGAAGCTCCCCATTGCTCGCTAGTTGGCTACCCTACGGTGGTTGGAAATCGGGATCGGGATCCCGGTTGGGGCGTGAGTACCGTTGCCTATCGCGTGGCGCTGCCTCCTTTGCTAGCATTACTACTTCTCAGAAGGTTGCGACCGCCTGCCACTCCTCCTCGCTCCACACCATGACCTGGTAACAGCTAGTGTGACATAAAATCAATAGCAAACTTTTATGGTATCACTATGACGTCTTCAACTTGAAAAAACGTAGTAAAATAGGTAATTTTCTTCGCGTGTCGATGGCTAAACTAGTAATTTTTTTTTCAGTTTAATTTCTTGTATTTGGTCATGGAAATGCCAGCCATCTTCGAGAACAGGTGATGCAGGATGGAAGATGGGATATGATCTGCGGAAAAACGCCGTACAAAAACTGAAGATGTTGGTAAGTCAATATTGGTCTTAATATATCTGAGAGTACCAGAACTGGCAAGAAGAGGCCCGAGCGCGCGAAAAATGGAAGGAGTGGAGGGAGGCCTTTGCCCAGGAGTGGGACAGAATAGGCTAACAAAATATATATATATATATATATCTCAGAGTCATATTCCGCCTTCATACAGTTTTTTGTGCATAAAGCTTTAATAAATAAATAAAACACACGTTAACACTCTAAGTATATAGAAGTCATTATACACTCAAAGCACGCGTATCATCTTCTTAATTAGCTATTAAAATGACAGAACCAGTGTGAAGATATAAATCTAACCTTCAACTCTACTAAATGAGTCGTCGGAGAGAATATAAAGAACAAATTTAGGGTTCCGTCCTTTAAAAGGAAAAATGGAACCCTTGTACCCATGTATTTCGTTGTCCATCTGTCTGTCAAGATTCCTTATCTCGAGAATGCGTAGAGGTATCGAGTTAAAATCAAAACCATTTAAGTACTCACGTCTGCGAACTAAAAAAAAAGATAATTTATTGTGTATGTCGCAAAACATGTTTAGGTCTACGACATATGGAAGAGAATACATTTTTGCAATTCGGATTCCTTGCTAACTTTCAGGATTCTGGGTCAACGGGAAGCTTCCCGTTGACCATTCATCATTTTGAAGGGAATCCAAATTCATAAGCAGCTGCTTATGAATTTGGATTCCCTTCAAAATGTTGAAATATATTTTTTTTTGTGACATAAAAAGCCATAATTCTTTTTTTTAGACCGCAAACCTGAGTATATGGTTTTAATTTCACGTAGATACTTCCACGCATTCTCGAGATAAGAGGTCTTGTCAGACAGACAAACGAATACTATTTTGCAATTCGGAAAAATCATCCAGACTCCATTCGGCAATTGAACTATTTACATAGGTAAGTTTGTACGAAACCCTCAGTGTGTGACTCCGACTCGCACTTGCCCTGTTATTTTTTTATGATATCCTTATATTCACTAGGCTTTAGTCCCAGGCCAGTGTCCATTATAAATGTTCTGGTAATAAAGTGAAGCAATAAAAAAAAGCGCCCATTATAGCGCCTTAGTGACTCTCATAAGTCCTAATTGTTATTTATTTTAGTGTAAGTATAGTATGGGGTAATTTATCAATGTGACCTTTTGCTAACCGTGGGTGGTACGTCGCATACAATTTCCGAGGCTTACTAATCTAATGTAAGGCGCCCAAAGAGTAATGGAAAGGGCTATGCTGGAAGTTTCCTTGCGTGATCTCATAAGGAATGAAGATATCCGCAGGAGAACCAAGGTCACCGACATAGCACGAAGAATCACCAAACTTAAGTGACAGTGGGCAGGACACATTGCTCGTAGAACGGATGGTAGATGGGGACAAAAGGTTCTAGAGCGGCGTCCACGCACCGGAAAATGCAGCGTTGGAAGGCGTCCCACAAGGTGGACCGATGACTTGGTGAGAGTCGTGGGAATGCGGTGGATGTAAGACGTACAGTACTGTTGTGGCGACGCTTGGTGGAGGCGTATGTCCAGCAGTGGCAGTCCTTCGGCTGAAATGATGATAATGATGACAATATGGAGTAATTATGATTATGAATTACGAGCATCAATATAACCTTTTGCAAACCGTGGGTCATATTATGTCTCGTACATATAATTTCCGAGGTTTTATTAATCTAATGAGAATCTTAATTAGTGGCAACATGATCTTCATCAAAAATGACAGCCATTTATACTCAAAAATCTGCCTGTACTGATTTCAACTTCATAGTCATATTAATCTATACTCATAAAAAGCTTAAATTATAAATATTAATTGATGTAACTAGTGCTTGACTGTGGTCCCACCTGATGGTAAGTGATGCAATCGTTGATGGTGAAGCGAAATAGTTTTTTAAGAGCCTTTTCACTCTGGCCTTGAAGACACCTAAATTATAATCGCATGATCAGTCCTTCGATGTATGTGTTATAAATGACGACACGCTTAGTCCGGACCGTAGAGAATACAACAACATAAGGATGAAATGGACATATTATATAAATAGATTATACTTGGTTGTATGAAGATAGGCTGTGCTAGTAGTATTATAGGGCTTTTTATCGTCACCAAGAGTTGTCAGATCAGAACATAAATCTGCTTACTGCTATTAAGGATAAACGCGTAAATTAAATAAAACATACGATATATTATTACATTGTCAAACAAGTACACACATGCTTGTTAACAAGTGCATGACGAGCCCCATAGGACAACAGCTTCTGACCTTCACGACCTACTTAAATCTGGTATTGTTAATCATATGATGTTATCTGAATACAGGTCACTTGCTTGCCGTGTGTTGTGGCAACTTGAGATCAATGAGAAAAAAATTAAAAGAAAAAAATGAAAGGCGAGAAAGAGATAGAGGGAGGAGAGGAAAAGGGAAGGGAGATGGAGGAAGGTTTGGTGGTAAAATAATAACTGATAGACTCACAAGTCGATCTTGAAGGTATCTTGAAGGAATTAATTCTTGCTAAGGTCATTTTGTAGATGGTTTATCAAAAATCTTTCGACCCTGACAATAACATTGAGAGTTGGACTTGTGTCCGCAACTCCACGTCTGAAGAGCATATTTTGCGTCCGAATAAGATTAGTGTGTCATTCAATCAACTCCAGTTTCTCAGGAAAGGCCAGCTGCGCCGTTGTATTACTGACCATTTCACGAAGGGTACCTACTGGGTTACTGAAGTACTTTCCCCTGTGTCCACCGACCACTGGGCACCTTAGAGGCTGATGAGCTGCTGGTTAGTAAAAACATGTTAGGTCGTTGATTCCAGCTGTGATTTTGTTATAAAAGACAGTTATTATTGGTAGTCATAAGTCAGGAAACACTGTTACTAGACAATACTCCTTGAAAAGAGTGATGGTTAGACTATCTGGTGGTAACAAACAGAAAACAAAAATGAGAGCTTCCTCCTTTTTTAGAAGGTTAAATAGAACGATTGACCATGATAATCCATCACTGTTTTGACTACTTTCCTGCTTCCTATACCTGAGTCATGTCGAGTGCCTCGATTTATAATCAAATGATTAATTATTAATCTTTATTCCTGTTAAATTGTAAGTCAGGTACGTGAGTCAATACGAACGGTTGAGAATATTTTTTGTGTCCATAGCTAAGTTAAGAATTGGAAATAATTAAATATCTTATTTGTGTCTTAGTGTTGGACTTATTCCTATGAAATAATTTTCAACAATCCGAAGCCTGCCCCTAATTAATCGATCTTCACATTTCCACAACAAATTCATATAGCAAATTCTAAAATTGTGAGTTATTTTCAACACCAAATAAACTAACAGTTCACAATCATTCGAAAGTTTACAATTTTGCGAGATAGATTCTGATCTAACGGTGGTTACAATTTTACAGTAACATCGAAATTTGACATCTAAGCGCACGGTAGTGCGCAGGCCAAGTTCCAGCAACAGGCCGCGCGCATGCCGTGCACTATTTACACGAACAATTTCGACCCACTTTTGACACCCCTGTAGCTCAGTGCCTATTACAAGTATAGAGATAAAATTGTACTTGCGTATATATACTATATACTAGTACTAAAGCAGTATGCCAAATTTCATAGATATAACTTCAATAGATCCTGAAATATGACCCTGTGAATATAGTAATTTTGGCACTGACTCACTGACCGGTAATCAAAACCTTTAGGCACTTCCAATTGTCCTAGCGTTATGAAATTTGGCACATAGGTCGTGTGTTATAATGTAGATTAATAAAAAAATAAGGAATTTAAGAAATCGGTCAAGCGTGAGTTGGCTCGAAATCTTAATAAAAATATTTATGAACTGGTGATATGAGAATACGAAGAGGGGGAGGGGGTATAAAATATGTCTAAAGGATTATTTGATTTTGCTTATTGATTGGTTACTTGTTTATGTTGAAAGCACAAATTCACTCTATTTCTATTCTATTATTTATTTACCATGTCAAAAGAGGTTGTAATCATATCTTAAGTACTGGCAGTTTGAGAGATTGACGAATATTTGAATTTATGTTAGACAGAAAAGAAAAAAGAGTGTGTCTATCACAATTGTTTTTTGCCTAAACCATGTTACTCATAAAGCTCTAAAATTATAATACTTCTAAATTTGAACTTAGTAGTAGGTGTGGTGGCGAGTCTTGGGAATGGCAAATGTATACCAGTGGATCAGGCTGTTGATGAAGATGATTATGATTGATTTTAAAGTGCATCTAGACTTGGCATGGATTGGATTTCAACCATTTTTTAGGCGAACATTTAGCCGATAGGAACTTGGCCCCCTTTTTAACAGGTATGTTTTTATTGGGATATAAAAACTACATTTGCATTCTGTGAGCAATGTCCTGTGAGTAATGTGCCCACTGGCATTTAAGTTTTTTGATAATTTCAGCTATATCGGTAACCTTGGTTCACTTGCAAATATTTTCATTCCTGTTGTGATCAGGCAAAGAAAATCCGAGCACCATTAGTAAGTACCTAATCAATTTACAAATAATTAAAACAATCACTGAATTTTATTCGAAAAACTTCCGTTAGAATATCTACCGTAGTTCAAAATAAAGTGAATGTTCAACATGAGACAACGACTTAGTAGCCTCTTGAGGAAGGAAAAACAAAGTTTATCTTGGAACAGCTACAGATGCTGTTACTTAGCCTTATACAGCAGAGTTCAACGACCCCAAAGGATGAAGGCTATATTATAAATCGTCAGTCAATCAATCTGTATAAGACTGATAGATAGGTACTGATACATAAGTGGATTGACTTGTCGAGTTTTATAAATCAAAGGTCAAATAAAAAGCTTTATTTGATCTAAGTCTTAGTATTTTTATCAAAATTAATGCTCACAGCTAGAATAATAACAACGGGTTGATCTTTTATGTTAAGCAACGCTTGCTGAGGCTGGTTTATGGATGGATGACCATCGTAACATACTGAAAATCCTTCGTACCCTGAAACGTTATAAATTGTTGATTCCGGTTATTATTTGTAGAAATTTAACACTTGTTACGGAGAGCTCGCTGTCCGACCGTCCGGTAACTGTCCGGACCGAGCCTAAGTCGTCGACGGCACGTAGTATTTCACGCGCCCCCCAAAGAGAAATATGTAACCAAGATTTATGTAACTCAATATATTTTAAAAAGAGTGTCCATGGAGTTTCTTGCACGTTCTTCTCCATAGAGACCTACGTTTTGGAACGTGCAATTTAGCTTCACTTTTCTTGGACTGACCGACATTTGACTATTCAAAAGTGCCTGCAAATGGTCTATTTGAAATAAATGATTTTGAATTTTGAATTTTGAATTTTTTTTGAGTTATCAGCAACAGCAGGGGCCCAGCTAGGTATAAGCCTACTGAAGCCAGGATCTAGTTCCGAAGGGGAGGCTCGGCCTCGGTATGAAACGCAAGAACGCGCCGATGTGTCATATGGCTGATTTTTCCCACCGAAAGAAGAAAAATCACTGTTACGGAGAGTTCTAGAAATCTAATACTAATCTTGCCACTAATTGGATTGTGGAGCTCAGATAGGCAGTTGCTTCATGTAAAATACCCACTTATATGCAACTGCATCTAGTTTGACTAGTAACCGAACGCAAAATAATTGAATAAAGTCAAAAACAGGTTAAATTATTCATATAACCAAAACAATAATCTTATATCTTGTACAGCTAAGTTTTTTCACCCGGACTTAGATCTTTTTTTTTATCAGCTACTATAATAAATTATTCAAAATTACATAACGATTCCGTTTGATAATATTATCAAGAGGAAATTTTGTGTACATGTATTCTTTAGTGTACACAAAAAAGAATATAAAACACAGTGATTGACAATTCATGTACAAGGGCGAGCTTAACTCAATAAGTCTTCTCATACATTCGAGGGTAAGATCCAGTGTGCAATGTAAACCTACATGAATACATGGGCATGTTTTACAATACCGAAATTTAAAAGACCGTATTTTAAAATGCCTATGGAAGAAATCCCGAAAATTTAAACATCAAATGATTGTTTGGTCAAAAATTTTTTAAACCCTGAAAGTTCATTTAGCCGAAAGCTTAAAATCTCGAAGATCCGTATCCCAAAGTTGAAAATCCCGAAATTACATCCCAAAGTTTTTCTTAAAAAGAAAAACAATTGAACTGGATGAAATAGGTGAGGTTAGAACTGTGATCAACTGCGCCTGAGTTGAGTGAGCGAAGCGAGCGAACGCTACGTCCAAGTGGTTTCGTCCATTCGGGATTTCGTCCCTTCGGGGTTTCATCCTTTAGGTATTTGAACTTCGGTATTTTGTGTTTCGATATAACGACTATCGATATTTAAATTTGAATTTCGCTGTTTTGAACGTCGGTATTTCAGTCGTTATTATAATATTTCGGGATTTTAATACATATCCGTCTTATACGTATATATAATTTTATATAAATAATTATAGATGATTGTAATAAATACCAATATGTTGTGTGTGTATGATTATTACTCCTTTGCGCTCAAATCGTACATGAATACACCATGTCTTGAAATAGGACTCTCTTCCCGGACGTATGTTCCCTCAGAAGAATTTTCAATAATCATGCGAACAAAGCCAGTGGCAGGAGCTAGTCAGAAATACATGTTTATTGAGTTTTCAATAAATTGCCAGACGTTGCACATTTACCTATTGATTATAAAAGAATATAAGATATTATAATTTCGATGACTTTTATAATATACTTCCTGCTCTGTAATATTCGACTACCAAATTAGTCTCGATCGCAACGTGAATTATGAATTTTGGTGATTCTTGCGCTGATACTATAATTTGCGTACATAGAAAAGTTAATTGACGATTATTCAGTTATTTAGCTATTTATCTGGGTTATTTACGGTAGTTGCAGATTTGTAGGTATGCGGAGTAATGATAAAAGTCCCGGAAACTTCTGTTGAAAAGGAAAGATCCTCCAACCAGGCAGGTGGTATGTCGCTGCACAGATAACACAAATCACATTTTCAACAGTAGGATTAGCCAATTATTTAAAGTTGATAAAGAGATCATTATATCAATAGAATAGAATAGCATAGAATAGAATAGAATAGAATAGAATAGAATAGAATAGAATAGAATAGAATAGAATAGAATAGAATAGAATAGAATAGAATAGAATAGAATAGAATAGAATAGAATAGAATAGAATAGAATAGAATAGAATAGAATAGAATAGAATAGAATAGAATAGAATAGAATAGAATAGAATAGAATAGAATATCGTTTATTTAGTAAACTGTCACATTTAAAAAATACATAAAACAATTATAACGCATACATTGCAGTTTTGCCTGAACTAGGCAGCACCTGTATATCAGGCTAAAAAACTTTCAATAATTAGCATCAGGCTGGCTATCGGATACGTTTTTTAAGTACCTATAAGGAGTCTGAAGTCGCATCTGACAGAAAAGTGTTAAAGCAACAAAGTGAGACGAGTCCTGGAGAAAGTCTTGATAGAAAAAAAACAGTAAAGCAGTAAGAACAAAATCATTTTTACTTCTGGAAGTCTGCACCACTTCCAATATCTACGCATCGTTCGGGTCACCACTACTGAATAACCCAAAAAAGAAGTGCTTGACGTAGTAGCCAATAATGGAAGTCACGTGCGTGGCCGCACTGTTACATTCATTATATTGTCGTCATATTCACACGATACTCACGCGTGTAATTTGCAAACCTCTAATAATCACACTAATATTATAAAGGTGAAATTTTGTATGCGTGTGTGTGTGTTTTTGTTACTTCTTTATGCTTGAATGGCTGAATGGTGATGAAACTTGGCACACAAGTACACTATATCCCGGAAATACAAATAGGATAAGTTTTATTCCGTGAGTATATTCCAATGGAACATTTTTTTTTTATTTTCACGTGGGCGACGCCGTTATTTGTAGCTAGTTTATTTCATCAATCAATCAAAATATTTTTTTTGAAGTAAGCTATTTTCAAGCACATTTTAATTGTCAAAAAGTTTGGTTAAATACATGTTTCTAGTCGCTTCTATTTTGTGAGCACAATGTAAATATATAATAAAAAATAAAAAAATAAATAAAAAAATTGAAATCGAAATAAGCCAGTAGTAGTTATATCTAGTCTTAACTGACGGCATATGTTCACGAGCATGACACATGGCATTAGCCCCACTTAGCTCAACTATTTTGAAGGGAACAATGACCTAACTACACATACCACCATCAGCGAAACATTTGATTGAGCTTGACAATCTTTCAACTGCTATGCTCGTTATGTCAAATAAGCTGTAACTTAATAAAATAAATAGTTAAATTGTAATATAAAATAACAAATAAAAAATTGGCATAAAGAATTTATTTCCGAAATACCCACTATAAATAACATGGGGATAAAAGCAGGAAGATTATGTACATATGACTTTTTTCATACGATCATATATCACTGTATAGTTTGTTATGACACTAAACTAAACGGGTCAATACAAACGGTACATGGCGTTACATACATATACAACATTATCTTCCTGTTGCCATATTTTTTACGGCCATAAATATCCCGAAATAAGGTTAATCTGGTATTCAGGAAGAATACTGATACGACCTTGAACTATATAGGAGAAGTAGCCTTGCAGTGGTGTGAGGTGTGGTTTCCTCAGATTTTTGCATATTTAAAGTGAAGCTAAAGTAAAGTTGCAACATGAGACGCGTCCATTATGTTTCTTAATTGCCTTAAGTTAGAAATTAGAGGTTATGAATTTGTAAGTGTCAGAAAAAATTAAACTAAAAGTTTTGCACTAAGGATATGTAAGGAACGGAAAGGATATGGAGATGGGAAAAAAGAAGAGGGGGTATAAAATTCTTGTGACCCGTTTCAACTGATATTTATGACAAAGCCTCTATTTCTCGTGTTACTTAATTTTTTTAATGACAATAAAGCTTTTTGTGCAATATTTCTTTGAGGAACAGGAGAAGAGGATCTTTATCATTGACCAGCCTCCGTCATAGCATAGCATATTTGGCCTTATAATGTTTCCACTGTTGGAACTCGGGCCTCCTCTCTAAGGAGAGGGAATGGGCCGTAATCCAGTACGCGGACCCAGTGCGGCTTGGATATCATGTCTTCGAATTTTCCTCCGTCATAATTTATTGTATTAGGCTGGTTGCAGATTAGCCGTCCCTGGCCCAACAAAACGATTGAAGTTTTTAAATAAACATTACATTTATGAAGTTTACTAAACTATTCTTCGTCAATCTATTAATTTTTTGTTACACATCATTGCAGTTTCTTAAATCTTTAACGGCCTCGCTTTCTGCTCGGATGTGTAACCCATCTCAGCTGCAATGACGTTTGTCGACTTGCATCAAATTGCACTAAATACGAACCACTAAGTTATGAAATTTAAAAAGCTAGATGCACAGTCGGTAGTCATGGATGTTGGTGAAACACAAATTACATAAAAACTGTATCATTCGGTGGTCACGGTCGGTGGACGTAAATGTTTGTATTGTAAGTGTTCGACACGTGCGTCAAATAGAGGTGATCGTGGTGAATAAAGGTAACATTGCTATATTCACAATTCAACAGATTAAATCGTTTTTACTGGTTTTCTCAAATGTATGAACGTTTTTATTAAGCGAAATTTTATGGGAAATCGTTATAATCACAAAGGGCAAAAATACCATCATTATAGCCGAATTTAGTCAGTCACATGATGAAAGAATTAAAATGAATGCCCATCATTGCCATCTCTAAAAACATGCGTTCTAGTAAAAACCCTTTTATCCACAGAACAGCTGTATGATTCCTATGTTCTGTGCTTTTATCAATGCAAGATGATTTATCTTGCATTGGCAAAAGGGTTTGCCAATCGGGGCGATTGGCGGCGGCGATCTCTCGCGCCGGGCCTTGGTACAGGCCATGGTCCGGAGTTAGGCGGAGTGGCAGGCGGTCGTCTCATTCTGTGAAGCAGTAATGCTAGTAAAGGAGGAGGCCGACTGCATCGGGCAGCGGCTCTCACGGCGTCCCAGCCGCTGCCAGGATTCCGATCCCGATTTCCGGTCACCGTAGGCGCAGGTTTGTGAACAGTGAGCAATGGGTAGGTCGCTGTTCGACCGTCCGGACCGAGTCCAAGTCGTCGACGGCGCGCACTTTTCCCGCGTGCATCAAGGAGCTGTCAGCAACAGCTGGGTCAAAGCCTACTAAGGCCAAGGTTAGCTCCGAAAGGTAGCTCGGCCTCGATGTGAAAGGCAACAAGGAACGGGGCGGGTTTTTTGTCAGTACGAGTCTGACACTATCTGCCGTTCCGCCCAAGCGCAGGGGATATCATTGGGATGATTTTTACACACCAAAAAAAAAAACATCAATAGATAGATAAATATAACATTTATTTGATACATACGGATAGATAGATATAAAATAAACAGACAATAAACAAAAGCACAATAAAATTACAAAGCTAAGCACAAAAATGAACGTAAAAATAATTAAACAATCACAAACATCACTGTTACGAGTACCTAAATTAAACACATAAACCTCTTATTTCTCTCTTCCTCATAGCCCTCGTATAAGTTTTTTTTTTATATTATATAGCATAATTGTTATAAATGTAAAGTGTGGGATTAAGTAACTCAATCAATGTAAGTAGTAGAATAAAGGCTTTTTTATTTTTATGTATTTTATTTATAAGTTTTGGAAGATGCAGGTAGTTGTGCATCATCATCATCATCTTCATTTTAGTCGAAGGACGTCCACTGTTGGACACATACCTCCCCCAAGTCTCGCCACAACAAGCGATCTTGGCGTCTCGCATCCACCGCATTCCCGCAACTCTCACCAGGTCGTCGGCCCATCTTGTGGGTGGCCTTCCACGCTGCGTTTTCCGGTATGCGGTCGCCTCTAGAACCTTTTGGCTCCATTGACCATCCATTCTACGAGTAATATGCCCTGCCCACTGCCACTTAAGTTTGATGATTTTTCGAGCTATATCGGCGACCTTGGTTCTCCTGCGGTTGTGCATGTGTTGTGCAAGCTGTGTGTGCTGACACACAACTACCTGCACCTTCCACGACCTGCCCAGCAGCAGGAAAGGAGGTGACGCATAGCCTGTGAAGAGCACAGCACACTGGCACTGTATATTAACTTATAGCATAGCATAGTCGGTATCATAATGTTCCTACTGTTGGGACTCAGGCCTCCTTTTTTGAAGAGGATTGGGCCGTAATCCACCACGTGGGCCGTTTTTTTTTTTTTCGATGGGAAAAATCATTTTATGACAACCCCCGCTCTTGGGCGGAGCGGGAGATAGTGTCAGACTCTTACTACTAAAAAACCCATCCCGTTCCTTCAAGCCTTCATACCGAGGCTCGAGTGCCATTTCGGATAAGCGCGCGCCGTCGACGACTTGGGCTTGGTCCGGACAGTTACCGGACGGCCAGACAGCGAGCTACCCATTGCTCACTGTCTGCAAGCCCGCGCCTACGGTGGCTCCACCACGTGGGCCCAGTGCGAGTTAGTGGATGTCATATGTCTTCGAATTTTTCGTTGTAGGATATGCCGGTCTCCTCACAATGTTTTCCTTCACCGTTTTGAGAGCAATGCTTAAAAATAAATTACACAAAGTAATGCGCCAGGCTAGGTTTGAACCCACGCCCTACGGAAGACCGGGTCGTTATCATTTGACCACCACTGCACGCCCATTTAATCCCAAATAATATGAGCAGTTGAACACTAAAGTAGGTTCTAAATGCAAGCAAAGCCGCACCAATAACGTGCATTTAATTGGAGGTCACGAAGTAGGTTGTGTTGTGATAATGATTTGTGACAAATAGTGTGATTGCGCGGGCGCAAGCGGCCAGTCAGAATTTGAGTGCCGAGTGCGGATAGTGCCTTTTTGTTTTTTAGTTTACTTACTGTTATTTTATGCTTCGTTCTGTCGACGTGACCAGTTGCAGTGTTTTTTTTTTATTTGTTTTTTGTTTGACTCCGTGTTTTGAATAAGGTACGTATTTTTATTTGTTTTATTAGTTAACTTGTTTTTTTTTTTGTGAGCGTTGATTTTTCTTTATTAAATTTGTATTTTTTTTATTCGATAAGGAGTTGAAATAACAACAATGCTAGTGGACTACCATAATTGATTTGATTCGGTAATTATTCACGCGCGTTCTGATGGTTAAAATGCTTCGACAGTTTTTTTTCTGAAACTCCACTCACTACAATTATTCATTTATTTAAGGACAACCAGCTAAGCATACACCATTACATTATATATGCTAAAGATTCAGTATTTTATACATTTTACAGTGTAGCTTTAATTAAAACCACGGTACCACGGCCTGCATGAGACACAGAAGGACGCTAAGAACTTATATAGTTAGTGCTTCTAAATAAACTAATTAATAAAAGCTACTGAGTACATACTAAGAATTACTAAATAATTTAAGAAGGGTCATCGACTAAAAGCAATCTTAGACTTAGTCAAGTTTGATTTAGAAATATTTTACTCAAAATGTTTAGGCTTACTAAATCAGATCACGTCTAATTAAGGCTATTTAATCATTAACGAACTAGCTACTTTAATTCAAAGAGTATTTTATTTGACGTTCATTAAAGTAAGTTAATTTGGTACTGAATATAATATAGGGTGAAATAATTTGATCGATGGATGTACATAACGTTTTTAAAACCATTTGGCTTGTTTTTCCTGTTTAATGATAGGTATTAGTTTTTTTTTCTTAATTTTTGAGTCGTAGTTTTGTTTTCGAAAGTTTTTAAGACTTTAATTTTAACGTAAATTGAAAAAAACTGGGCAAATGTAAGTCGGACTCGCATTTCAACTCAACACCTCCACGAGTTCCCGAGATAAAGGGTCTTTACAGACAGACAGACCAACCGTCTTTTTTTTTACGGTGGGTAAAAATCATCCAGATGACATCCTTCGCCCTTGGACGGAGCGGAAGATATTGTCAGACTCTTACTGACTAAAACAAACCAAACAGTCAGTCAGTTTCTCTTTATACACAACCTTATTTTTAGTATATGCGAAACCGGAATATAGTTCGTTCAGTACTTCAGTTGTATCACTAACTGAATGGTTGAAACCCACCCCGTTCCTCCGTTGCCTTCCATACCGGGGCCGAGCCTCCCTTTCGGAAACAGACTCTAGGCCCCAGTAGGCTTCGAACCTACTGGGCCCCTACGGTGTCCTATAAGGGTACCGTTTTTTCTTTTTGAAGTTCAGAACCCTAAAGTTTCAAGTAACATTTTTTTAAATTTAAATATTAGTAGAGTTATCTAAATCAATGCATTGGGGTTAATCTAACACACATAAAACATACAAAAAATTGAGGATAAATACGCCAAAAACAAACGTGTTTCAAATCAGAAAACAGGTAAAAATTTTATATGGCTGGCATATAAATTGCTAAGCTTGAATAAAGTTATATTATAAATATATATATTGTCGAAGAAAGAAAAAAAAATTATACTTGTTTGAGTAAAAAAAAAAACTCTCACCCTACTTACCTACTTTTTTTAATATTATATATTATTAATCTTATACGTTACGTTTCCAATTAAAATTCAAAGGATTTTGTGGGATGTTCAAATCGTATTCGTGAAAAAACCCAAAAACATTAAAACCGGAATACAAGCGGTTTTTTCAAAGGTAATGCAACAAAAACAACAAACAAAAAATATTCAAATTGGTATTGCATAACGAAAAGTTTTTTTTTGGTTTTAATCAGCGATGTTTTCGTTCTTATATGCGTCAATAAGGACTAAAGGAATGTGCTATCGAATATAGTCAATCTGAATCATTCCTACATTAGGGGCGGCTACGACTTACGACCGGTCAAGGGGTCGAAACCAGTCAGGCAGCCTTATTTTTTTTGTTTTTTTTTTCATCACATCTGCTCTCAAAACGATCAAGAAAAACATGATGAATACGTAGAATAGTGATTCTTATTCTGTAGTCTATTATTACCGATAAGATTCCAAACTTTTCATATCGAAACTTACACTGAGATGTAACCGCCCTCCAACTAGTAACGTCTGATTTCGAACCTATTTCTTTGGCTACCGTTAATTCAATAGAATTAGAGTCTAACAGATAAATCTACACTAATATTATAAAGAGTTGAAAAAAAAATTAAGGCAAGGATATATTAGATTCCTTTAAATCCTGTGGGCAGAAATAAGAAGAGCTCCATATGCTTATCTTACTTACGACTGTTGTCAACACTTTGCTAGCAGAACATAAATCTACACTATGTATATTTCTATAATATTCAATTATAATTCAAGCCTTCACATTCATTAATTTGACTGGACAGTCAGTCTGGTGGTTAGTGGTTATGACTGCTATGCCGGAGGTCTTGTGTTCTGTTCTCACCCTAAACAAATATTTGTGTGTTGATCGTTTGTTCTGTATGTGGGTGTAATTTATCCATAATTTGTTTTTAAATTTAGAAATATGTAAATATGTTTATCATTTGTCTAGTAATCATAACACAAACTCTACTTATTTTGAAACTAGTTGGCGTGTGAAAGTTTATTTATTTTACAATTTATGTACACACAAAAATAACAGAAACAGACACTTAATACATAAGACACGTTAGTACAAAGGTACTGCTTATTTCCAAAGAAATTTCTTCCAGCAGACCTGCGAAAGGAGAAATCAAAAAGAAATGTAGACCATAGTTTGTAGGGAGCAAAAGAAGAATGTGTGAAGTCTTAATCCAAAGTCATATATAATTATATATACCTAAAAATAATATATACCTACAGCTATAAATATATACCATACATAATACATACAATATATAAATAAATATCACAACTGAGAGGAAAGATAGTGCTCTTTTAATCTCTCTCTTTTTCTCTTTTAAAGTTGTGTGAATGTGGATATTTATGAAGATGATTTAAGATTACATGAGAAGCTTGCAAATTAATTTATTGTATTCATCTCTCAAAGGTTGTCAAAAATGCTAATACTTGAGCTAAAATTCATTAGTCTGCTAAAATCCTTTAATATGAAAGGGTTATAATAGACATGTTAATCTACGTAAATTGATCACTGACTGCGGATCCAGACTAATTTATTAGAGGTTTCTATAGTCTTGGGTCCTAGGTTTGAATGCAACGTACTCTGGGTACTTTTATACTGCTACGGCGAAATGACCTTTTATAAAAATGTATTCAGTCCTGAAAAGTCCTGATTTGTCGATCGTCTTTCTTTTGTTTTTATTGTTGATAGGCTTACGTTTGACCAATTTCTTACTTGATGGAAAGTGACGATTTGGTTGACGATAACTATATAAACACGCTTACCTAGAAGCAACCTATTTAATTTTGACATTAAAATCGCCAGTTTTTAGATATCTCAAAAACTGTCTTCAACAATTTTAAGGCAAAGAGTTATAAGGGTTTCTTTTTTGGATTGGCTTATGTTTTCTAGAATGTCCCAAATGCCTTCACACTTGTATTTACTAATTAAAATGAACGCCTCTTATGCTGCAAAAATACATTAGAGCTTGCACGTGCTATGCCTGCATTATCAAAAAACCGATTGGTTACAGTACTGTACCGTAAAGGGCATTAGTATTTTTATGCTTCATTGATATTTGATAGAAAAAAAATATTTGATTGATATTTTTTAATTCGAACTGATGTTCGAATGATGGTTGATGGTACTTAGATACTAGTTGAACTAATATGTAATCTTTTTTTTTTAAATCTAGAAAATACATATTAATTAGCAACTCATATCTGATTTTCTTTTTATCCACAACAAAAAATATCTGAGATCAAAACCTCCAGGCGTTATGTTACCAATAACGTAATATAATATATATTTTTTTGTATATTTCACTTAAAAGTTATTTTATGATTAGAAGATCAAAGTAAAACGTGTTTGTCATATTCTTTATAGACTGTTAAAGTTTATTTTGCGATCAACTTTATATCGTTGACCTTCATATTGACTGCATCGAAGTGAACGTGCCTCGTAAAACATGGGCTGTGATAAAACAGCTTTTCTGTGCCAGCCTTTAAGGCTCTACCTCCCGAGCAGTAGCATAAAACAATGATTTTCTGAAGCCCAATCCTCAGTAAGGGCTTGGTCAATAGGTTTGAAAAAAATATTATAGATTCGCATCTTGCATTATCAATATATGATTTTTTCGTATTGCAAATACATTTGCCAAAAATAAAAAAATAACAACATGTTATTTTATCGCTTGTTTTCCCTACTCCTTTCAAACGGCTTTGATCTTTATAAATATGTTTACATAAAAAAATTGCTGGTTTTAAGTGTTCTTCAGAATGTACATAGCATATGTAAATCAAACAATATTTTGCAAAGACCATGGACTTAAAAGTCAGCGGAGCTCTATTCGGACGCAGCTAGCTGGAATTAAATGTGCAGATACTCCGCCGCCGCTTAAGCGGCTATACGAGTACGTGTGCATTTAACTCTGGCCAGATTTTTCAGGGACTATAGACCTTAATAAATGTATATATCTAGCAGGATATTATGGCAAATCGTAACGGATATAAGGAAGGATTTTAGGGATATATTGTACGATGAAGATATAGTATGTTGTTTTCTGAAATGAGTCAATTGATATACGCAATGTCGTTTGGAATTCAATTTAAGGATTCTGGAAGTCATTCCAACATTGTTGCGAGTTTCGATAAAGGAGATACACTTTATAGAAATAGGGCTTTATAATGATTGACATTATTCTGTTTTTTTTTATCTTAATTTTTTGCGGTTTTTATCCACAAGAATACGTTAAACAATATATGTAAAAATACTTTTAACAGTATTATACTTTGATTTTGAATATTATCCATGAATTAATTGAAATAATTGCTCAATTAATCTTCCATGTTGTACCATATTTGTCGAAAACTTATTAAGTTCACCTGAAATCTTCAAAAGTACAGTCAAACATTATACTGACATAATTTTTTTGAACCACGTCATGTATGTACGTTAGTTTGGCAGTTTTTTGTATTGGTAATTAGACTTACATATTGTTCTATCAATCAAAAGATTACGCGTAGATTAGGTGTATTATAACTATCTAGGAAAAACACCCATCTGTCTGAGAAATTTAAATTAATAGGCCTTCACGGTAGCATGATTGCGTACACAAATGAAGATTTGAAAATAGTTCGTCAGAATCAATCAACTTTTTGTGTTCCTAATCATTTCTGGCTGTGACTTAGTAGATAGTACCTATTCTGATGTTTTATAGTACATTGCTCAGTCTTTGCAGTGAATGTGTGACATTGTTAAGAGCGCCCAACCTGTGTTACTTTTTATTCAACCTCTTTATGACGTCATTATACGTCTTTCTTTAGATATTTTAGAAAGACAGATATATTGTGGTTATAATCTAGGTTTTTATTGTAAATAAAACACTTATTAGTATAAAACTAATTCAGTAAAGACCTCTCAAAATCTGCTATTTTACGTAAACTTTGGCCTTTTATAATATATTGATCGATTCAAAACTGGGCAAGTGCGAGTCGCACCCTTAGGGTTCTGTATAAACTTACTTAAGTAAAGAGTTCAAATCCCGATTGGTATTTTTTTTTTGTTTTATTAGATTTATTCACATTCCTACTTGCATTATAAGACGTCGCTTTATGCAAAATTTCAGGATTCTGGATCAACGGGAAGTATCCTAGAATTCAGTTTCTTTGACTGTCAAAATATACGTTTTTTTGCGAAATAAACGACCGCATTTTTCTTCAGTTAACTTAGGAGTTTGATTTTTTCACATCTTCAAGAGATCGCAGACCTAACTACATGATTTTCATTTCAACTCAACCTTCACACTTTTCCGAGACAAAGGGTCTTAACAGAAAGAAAGCCATACAGACAAACAGACGGACGGACAATAAAGTGATCGTATAAGGGTTTCGTTTATTCCTTTTGACATATTACGGAACCCTAAAAAAAATACTAATGAGAACAGTGCATATCAAAATTCTGCATGACGTAATTTCGTTTCCAAAAACTTTCAAGGTTTTAATAACTCGTATTTCCCCAGTAAGCAACGGAAGTTACGGAATGCCACGAGCACTCAGGTGATCTCTCCTTTTTTTGCGTTGTCTCTTTATCGAACACTAGCTTTTGTACGCGACTTTGTCCGCGTTTATAAAGTATAGCCTTTGTTACTCAGGAATAAAGTAACTTTATTTATTATTTATTCATGTATCCTTTATTGTACACCAAAATAATAAATTACACATTTGAGCCTTATATTTAGAACATACAATTGGCGGCTTAACGCGGCGGCGGGTAACTTTCTATCGGTGAAAAAATTTTTAGCTATCGGACCAGTAATTTCAAAAATTACAAGAGGTAATCTAATACAAATAAAAAAGCAAACTTTACCTCTTTATAACATTACTAGCTTTTGCATGCGGTTTCGTCCGCATACATAAAATATAGCCTATGTCACTCAGGAATAAAGCAGTTTTCTATCGGTGAAGAAATTTCGAAATCGGACCAATACTTTCAGAGATTTACCTCTTTATAATACTAGTGTAGAAGTACAGATAGCGTTGGATTAAACAACAAGCTTTTCAAACTTGCTCACATTGATGATAGCCTAGCCGGTAAGGACCCTCTTAAAACTACGATAGTTTGTACAAGAACTGGACACACACCGGCAGCAGCGATAAATAGATAGGGCTTATGTTTATACCATACTTATATGTAGATATGTTGCAATCCTGACGTACGTGCTACCAAATCAAACACGTTTGATTTATTTGAGAACAAAAATTGTTATTAGTAAAAAACGGAAAATATAGCTTCTAGTTCGAAGGTAAATTGGCAAGAAAATAGTCGATATTTTTATTATTGATAGGCTTGCGTTTGACCACTATTTCTTCTGACGATAAGCGATAATATCGTCGACGATGCAGCACGCTTGTCTAGAAGTAACTTATTCACTCTCTCAATGTCTCTCGAATGTCTTATTAGGTTGTTGCTATAAGGGAACAGGCTTCGGCACCGACCGATCATATTCATTATGTTTCCTATGGACTCAAAATACGATGAACGGTTAAAATTCTGCCGGGCCTTGGTTGAGGCCATGGTCCGGAGCGAGGAGGAGTGGCAGGCGGTCGCCGACTTCTGCGAAGCAGTAATGCTCGATAAGGAGGAGGCCGACCAACGGCGCTCTCGCCGCCGCCGGGCTTCCGATCCCGATTACCAGCCACCGTAGGCGCGGGCTTGTGGACAGTGAGCAATGGGTAGCTCGCTGTCCGGCCGTCTGGTAACTGTCCGGACCAAGCCCAAGTCGTCGACGGCGCGCGCTGTCCCAGCGCGCCTCAAGGAGTTGTCAGCAACAGCCGGCTCGAAGCTTACTGTGGCCAGGGTTATCCGAAAGAGCGCTCGAGTCCCGGTATGAAGGGTTGAAGGAACGGGATGGGTTTTTTAGTTAGTAAGAGTTTGACACTATCTCCCGCTCTGCCCAAAAGCGGGGGTTGTCATTGGATGATTTTTCCCATCGAAAAAAAAAGAAAACGGTTAAAATTCTAAAGTTCTGCACGTGGATTAGTACCTCATCATCTTCGACATCATCATTTCAGCCGACAGACGTCCACTGTTGGACATATGCCTCCCCTAAGCGTCGCCACAACGACCGATCCTGTGCATCTCGCATCCACTGCATTCCCATGACTCTCACCAGGTTGTCGGTTCACCTTGTAGGAGGCTTTCCAACGCTACGTTTTCCGGTGCGCGTCCGCCACTCTAGAACCTTTCGACTCCATCAACCATCCGTTCTACGAACAATGTGGACTAATATACCTATAGTACTAAAAAAACTAGTTCTATACTTTAGAGCTATAATTCATACAATGTTAATTTAATTGTGAGAACAACACGAGACTAACAATGAAAAAGATTTAAAACAATGCAAATTAAACCCGTTTTATATAGTTTTGCCATGAATCAGTAGGCATTATTGTAGTCATGTAGTTTTATTTTACTATCCTGTTCGTACTGGACCCAAGCACTATTGCTGGTCATGAAATTTGGTTCCGGGTCAGACAGTACCACTAAGTTCTTGTCTGTAATTTTTAAATTTCAATAAGTTTATCTTCTACTAGCTTTTGCCCGCAGCTTTGCCCGGGTATTGAAATATAGCCTATATTATGTCACTCAGGAGTAAAACAGCTTTCTATCGGTGAAAAAATTGTTTGCTATCGGACCAGTATTTTCAGAGATTACCTCCTACAAACGAAAAAACAAAATCCAACTCTTTATAATATTAGTTTATACTACATAGGGCTCAAAATTATATGGCTGAATGTGGAGTGAGGGGAGGCCTATGTCCAACAGAGGACGTCTTTTGGATGAAATGAGGATGGTGATTATGATGATGAATGTGGATTTACCTGGTCACCTCTGCCAAATCTTTCAGGGAAAATATTTTTTCGGATCTTGGACGGTTTTAACCTTCAGTCTTTGTGTAGCATCTCTCCAAAGACTATGTCATACCTTTCACCACATACAATTACCGGAACGGATCTTGAGCGCTGGCTTGAAGTTGCGCAGAAGTCAAATATTCGGTCTTTTTAGCGGTGCGAAGTGAGATGCGAGGGTAGGGAGTTCCAGGGATTGACTCGCCGCGCCATCGTGTGATAGACGTCATTTGTAATTCGTTCCCTACCTTGCTGCATGAATCTAACCACGACTACAATTGGCTCGGCAATGTATGGAATGCGCAAAGCAATCCCCACTCTGACGCCGAGCGCTCAATATTCGTGCCGGTAGTTGTACCCTCTTACCTTGAGAGAGAATGGGATACTGTCACCTCCTTCTGCATAACAGGAAATAGTAGCAAAAAAGATGGCTGCAAACGTCAGGGAACCCACATTCTCAGTTCATATTGATCCACGCGCGAAAACTGTCCTACTACGCAATGGACAACTGAAAAACACAGCTGTGGTTTCAATCACTAAAATCGGGCATGCTCTCCTGCTTCGCTCTAGTGCAAAAGAACGACTTTCCTTACCTACTCGATCCGGCTTCATTACCTATTCGATTTCGCATTAAAAAAAAATACATTGCTACCCATTCACAGTATTCACGTAAAGATCTTATAATAGCGTTAGTGGATTGCATTGTCGTGGTTGAATACAGGGCTAGGCAAGGAATATAATTAATTAAATCTGCTTTTGCTGTCGAAATGCTAAGAAGAAAAACGGAAAATTGCGTTTGTTAAGAAGAAAAAAGGAAAATACTCGTAGTTGTGAATTTTTATTTTATGTATTGCTTGTGTAGTCATATCCGCAGATCTGCCACGTAAATATCAATTTGTTGATCCATTCGGAATTGCAGATATTCGAAGTGTGGTCATAAATTTTAAATTTTGCATCTCTGTTTATTGGATGTTTGTAATTTTGCACGTCGGCTACCTACTCAAGATGGAGACAGACTGATACTGAAAATCACGATGATATGATAATCTTAAAAGGCTCATATTTTCAGAGCAATATTTTCGCAATTATTTTTTTATACTCCTTAATGATATAAAAAGGTATCTACACTAATATTGTAAAGAGGTTAAGTTTGTTTTTTTGGTTGTAGGAGGTAATCTCTGAAAGTATTTCGATTGCGATAATTTCTTCTCTGATACAAAAGCTGCTTTATTAATGAGTGACATATGTTATATTAATATGTACGCGAGCAAATCTGTGGACAAAAGCTAGTTATTGTTAATATAATATTCCACAAATATCACACAACATAGTCTAGTCTCAAGCCGTTTCGCTTGAGACTAGACGGCGTTTAGCTTACGTTATGAGTACTAGATAACTGATAAACATCAAAACTAAAATTATAAATGCGAAAGTAACTCTGTCTGTCTGTCTGTCTTTGCTTCACGCCTAAACTACTGAACCGATTTGTGTGAAATTTGGTACAGACATAGTTTGGAACTTGAGAAAGGACATAGGATAGTTTTTATTGCAAAAAATAAAATAAAAATAAAATTTATTCCGGACATACAGCGCCATCTATTGGTCAAGAGTCGGCATCAATTCAGTACTGAAATTTCCGGAAATCACTATTCCATGCGAACAAAGTCGCGGGCAAAAGCTAGTACTTAAATATTTCTAAATAGGGTATTTCTAATAGGGTGGCGGCAAGCGAGATCTGGGCATCGCCCCACCACTACAAGTGCTTCACTAGGGCGCCATAATAAGGCTATTTGGCTATAGTGTCTCTGTTTATGTGCAGTAGGAGCGCCGTGACGCTGCTTGTTATGCAGCGTACTACTTCGGGATACCGCCAGGTGGGACCCCCAGTTACCCAGGGAAGGCCTAGCGAGAAACGACCTGCGATGAGAGTGCTGACTTTGGTGGCGCTCCCTACTGTAGGTGCGTGACCCTACTTCCAACCTCTTCCAGGTCGAACCGGTCACGCTCCAGGCTGCGGAGTCGTGGTCCTGTTGTGTGAGGGCGGTATTGAGTGTGTAACACCGCCCATGTTAGCAACCAAAGTTTGTGCATGCGCCACGCAGCTTGTTGCGTGAGTTTGACGAATGTAGAGTCGTGCATGTCTGGAGTTCAGTGCGCGGTATGCCTATATTAACTTAGCACACAGCGCGCACCGAGCATATGTGGTGTTGTAGTCGCTTTGGATGATTAGGTCACGTGTAGGTGTGTGTGACCTAATCATGGGTCAGTCCGGTGGGCCATGAGCGTCATCGTCAGGCAGTAGGTCGCGGGAGAGGCGTCCCTGCCCGATGGCGATCGCCTATGTCTTACCCACATTCACAGAGAGTCACCATTTGGTCAGCCATTCTGGCAGCTTGTCTAGCGCGCGCTGTATTTTGACGTTGTGACGTATGCGGTGTCAGCATACAGCGCGAGCGTGGCGTCTTGGGTGGTGGGGATGTCGTCCGTGTATTATGAGTAACACACAGGCGAGACACAGCTTCCCTGCGGTATGCCCACAGCCACTGGGCGGCCGCTGGATAGCGTTTCTTCTACCATCACTCTGAAAGTCCTGTTTTGCAGGAAGGACGAAAGCACTTTTACAATACGACGGGGCGTACCCCACTGCGATAGTTTGTAAATGAGACCGGCGTGCCAGACACGGTCGAACGCCTTCTCTGACTGGCAAATTATGTTCTCATCTTTATAAGTAAGTAGGTATTTTGAGAAACAAAAACAAATTAAAGAATTTGAGTGGTTTATCTGAGGCTAAGGTAAATACCCGGTGAGTTTTTTTGGATACAAGTTTTATTTTTGTCGTAAAAGGTAGTTGAGGATAAACTAGTTGCTAATTGGCCATTTTTTTGACACTGAATTGCAATAAACCTGTTCTATCAGGTGCGGCCAATCAACGTAATAAAGGTTACTTTAGTTTTATGTTTTTAACTTTTTATTTTACTACAGATTAAATTCAACTTTGAAGTTTACTGTCTTAAATATAGTAGCGGTTAAAATATGATATAATATTTCTGTTACTCTAAAATCCGTTACTGGTTCTTTTACTGTAACTCTTTTTTAATTCATTTAACCCCAAGCAAACGCCGGCGGCGTTCGCTCTCTCATTTCTTTCTACTGTGTCTCTAATTACGGTATTCGGAAAATTAAACGTTAACTCACATTAGGAATTACCACTGCATCTCGAATGGGTTCACAAACCTACATAATATAAACTCGCATATATAATTAAGTAACCCAGACTCAGAAAAACTATCTGTAAGCCATGCAAATATTTGCTCTGTCCGAGAATCAAACACGTGTCACGTGCAGTCACTCAACCATTGAGCTAAACGTTTAATCATAACTGGTTTCATAATATTAATAATAATTTTTATTTACAAAGTCATGGATAATAAAACTCTGTCTTCTGAACTAGGTATTTAACGTGTATCTCAGGAGACACATTTATAGTTTTTTAAGCCCGCGATAGAAGCTATGCAATAGCATAGCTTCTATCGCGGGCCTTGAGCGTGGAGACCGAATCCAGAAATTCCGTAACGAAAATAACCTAACAACCCCTCTCATTTGTTTTTTGAGCGTGGTGACCGATAAGAAAACAAATGAGTGAACAATCAATAGCAGTTGTTGGTGAGGTCTGGTTTTGGATGGGTGGGGTTAAGCAGCTGTTGGCGAGGTCTATTGCATAAGTTGATAAAAAATGCTATGCAATAGCTTTACCGCGGCAGTCCCCGAGTGCCACACGTCTTTTTTTTTGTATTATAAATAGAACATTCACTACTGTTGATGATGATACATATGGCGAGTGTCCACCCTTACGTTGTTGAAAAGTCTTCGGTCTGGACTAAGCGTTTTACCACGTCATTTATACCGCTTATCGACGGACTAGAAAAATTTGCCTGCTGCGATTTTCCTATCCAAGTATAATTTTTTTGTCTTCAAGTCTAGAGTGAGTAGGCTCTTAATAAACTAGTGCGCCTCACCATCAATAATTGCATCACTGCTTACCATCAGGTGGGTTTGCAGCCAAGCACTAGTTTATATCAGATAAAACAAAAGATAATATTCTTGCTTCAATACGATATGAAAATTGAAATATGTTAATTTTTTTATAAATACTATAAAGACTTGAAATCATGAACTGTCTGCTTAACCTAACCCAACTATTTCAGCGTCGAGTTGGGCCTCCAATCTTTTCAGATTTCCTGAATAATTATATCTATCTACCGTAAACAAAATCGTTAGAGACACTGTTATTAGAAAAATCAGAGTTAAACATGATGAACTAAATGCTTAATAACCTGCATTTATATGACAGAGATGACCTTGCGTGCAGCCTGAACGGATCAAACATCAAACGATACATTTGTGAGAGTGACCATTGTTATTTTTCACAGAAAAAGCCATTTAGAAATGAAAAAAAAAAACAAAGAAACAGTGAAAACATTTAAAACATAGTCGTCACCTTCCTGCCATAGAATTGTGGTGGTGGTAACGAACCCGACTTATGAGTCGTGGATTCAAACCAAGCCAGGCGAATTATTTTGTGTAATTTATTTCATTGCTTACAAAATAGTGAAAAAAAAAAACGGGAAACGGCATGTTTTAGAAACCAAAAACCAAGGCAAATGACATCCATCAACTTGTACTAAACTTGTACTGCCCTCTCTGGAATAACGAATGGGTCGTCCATTCCTTATCCCAGAAAGGGGGCCTAAGTTTCAGCAGAGAGAACATTGTATAGCTGATAATTCCCTAAATTACCTTATTGACATTGTTCCATTTAACTTAAGTTCATCACAACTTCCTTCTTTCTTTCCTTTATCAACCGCCAAGTTCTCATTGACAGCCTCAGTTTTATTTCGTATCATCTTTGAGCCAGTCTTTTCATCTATTATTTGGTTTGTCTCTACTTGTTTACCCTTTCACGTCTATATTTATTAATCATTATTTATGTAATTTTCATTCCATGCCTCAATATGTTATTCCAATTTTAAAATAATGTATCTTATTTGCAACAAATCACTTTTCTTTAGTATTCATTTGTTTTTGTTTTATTTTCACACTCTTCCGATACATCTTTATTATAACTTCTTTTGCGAAAGACGATCAAGGTAAACTCATTACGGAAGTTTCAACCTCTGGGAATCTTCCTTCCATTATATTATTATCACCTTGACATTGATATGTCGCCATGTCGGTTACTGTGAGGAAATTGTTGAAAAGGCCTTGAGATAAAAAGACAGGTTGCGAATTAGTAATTGTATTTATACAGATTCCAATTTCATGCCAAATCTTCAAATCGTTTGATTGTTGACAACATCACAGCACAAACTTTTACTGTGTAGAAGGTCTTACTACAAAAGAATAAAATATTGAGTAGTTTGTTGTTACAATCACAATACTTTTTTTCATATAATGGGTTCTTCCACCCTAGAACGAAGTGGATGGACGTATCACAGTTTTACTTTCACTTTTGCTGACCTTTTGCGTCTCAGTATCACAAGTAACCCTTTCAGAAGTCAACACATAGCCCCAGTAGGCTCCGGTTCTACTGAGCCCTTAAGGTTTAGCTCACATAGATTTGAGGCACGCGTAAAATACGACTTGGGTTTGGTTTTCACAGTTACCGTTTCGTTCCGCGCACTTCAAGGAGCTGTCAGCAACAGCAGGGGCCCAGCTGGGTCAAAGCCTACTGGGGCCAGGGTTATCTGAAGGGGAAGCTCGGTCCCGGTACGAAAGGCACGAAGGAACGTAGTGGGTTTTTAGTCAGTAAGAGTCTGACACTATCTTCTGCTCCGCCTAAGAGCGGGGGCTGTCATTGGATGATTTTTCCCATCATAAAAAAAAACGCCGTCCTTCACTTCGGGTTTAATGAATTAATAACTATACATCCAGTTTTCCTTACGATATTTTCCTTGTTAAGTATTACATCGCTTTTATTCTATTACACGTCTTTCTCCGTCTAATTATCAATAAAATACATTGCCTTTTTCCCAAACCCTTGTTATAGTTCTGTTTATCCTTGTCACATGTATTCTAAGCTTTGTAACATTGTGATGGAATATCCGAAATCTTTATTAGATTTTATCCCATTAGTCATTGTCTTTTTTGACATTGTGAATCAATATTCACTATTTTGTGATTTAACATCCTTCAAAAACCTTTTTGATATTGTAATATCAAAAACGATTTACGTTTGTAATTCTTTTTCTTTTCTTTCGAAAATATTAGTCATAATACGATAAATATTTTATCTACCCACTGGGGTAATGTAATTTTTTAAAGTCATATTTACTATGTAGTGGAAATAATATATTTATGATATATTCGAAAAATTTTAATGCAAAAAGGCATTCTTCACCAGTCAACCTTTGGGTTAAAAATATTGCACTGAGGTAGGTGTGATTTATAAACAAAACATGTAATCACTACATAGTATAAAACAAAGTCGCTTTCTCTGTCCCTTTGTCCCTTTGTATGCTTAAATCTTTGAAACTACGCAACGGATTTTGATGCGGTTTTTTTTAATAGTCAGAGTGATTCAAGAGGAAGGTTTATATGTATAATAACATCCATTAAATAGTGGAGAAGTACTGTTATTTTTGAGGTTTCTAATGTGATGTCGTAAATAATTACATTTTTTCCGCTTACATTGCAAACGCAGGCTGAACCCTACGAGTTTTATCAAAATAATGTACTAAGTATTGTACACATTGAAAAGGTCTACAGAAAAGTCCGTGATGGTATATGTCTATCTCTTATGGATAACCCACAATAACTTTTTTTGTCATTTACTTTTTACGACAAATAATGGCTAATTTTCGAAGCGATTTTAACCAATACAGCATTAATCCTTAACCAATTAAATACCTTGAATACATTGTTCATTTAATATAGATCTATTTGGCCCTTTACACCGTATGATTTAAGTGAATATTTTCGAAGATATTACAGATTTAAAAATTGCGGGACGTAGCGTTTGCGGCGGTACCGGCCGGCCGCCCGGTGCGGCAAGAGCATTACACCCGTGCGAAGCCGGGGCGGGTCGCTAGTTTAAAATAAAATGTAGTATCATTATGATGATAGCAAAATTGATATTAAATTATTATAATTGAAGGAAAACATCGTGAGGAAACTGGCTTGTCCTAGAACCGAAAATTCGAAGACATGTGGCATTCACCAACCCGCACTGGTTCCGCGTGGTAGTTTACGGCCCATTCTCTCTCCTAGAGAGGAGGCCTGAGTTCCAGCAGTAGGAACATTAAAAATGCTGTATTATTATTAGTCTAAAATAGTAAATTAACTTTTTAATAGAACTAAAACTAAAGTATTTTATAGTTGAAAGTGGCTGATCGACCTACGAGCCAAGACCTTAAAAGGCACAAAACAGCGGAATTGCGATGATACACCGGCGAGCTTCACCGATGAGCCATAAGACCGTGGTTTTATTCGCCTGTTGATAAGGGTCTTTAGAAGAATACGTATTTAGTAAAATTTCGTTGAGACATAGATTTTATTCATACCTTAAAAAAAATATTGGGTTCTGTAGAATTTACCAAGTGAAACGATGAAAAATAAAATTGTGGTACATTTGACTTTGGTAAGGGTGCACATAATGAGGGTCTTAGGAAGCCGTCTCTCATCATGACAATTGCGTTTATGAAGCCTATCCCATTATGGATTAAGTCATCTGACAGGATTATATTTCCGCTTCTGTGGTAAACAAACCATTGTTTAACAGAATTTGTGTTAAATTAGAAATAACAGCAAAATAATATTGTTGTGGTCGTTGTTGTTAATATTGTTAGGTGGACCGGCGAACTGGTGAGAGTCGCGGGAATGCGGTGGATGAGAGACGCACAGGAACGATGGTTGTGGCGACGCTTGAGGGAGGCCTATGTCCAACAGTGGACTCCTTTCGACTGAAATGGTGATGATCAATATTGTTACAAAATATTCTGCTTTCTCTTAATGTCATGGAATTGACCGATGTTGTCCTTTTTATTCTTTTAGTACCTTAAAAAAACTATAAAGTAGGAATTTGTTCATGATAAACTCTTTTTTTCACATTCAAATTGCTGTCATAAATATATTTACTATTCGGAATCTATCATCTGCGTTAAGATGTCAGCTGTAGGAAAAAATGACGAAACAACCCGACTTCGTTCAACCCTCAGAGAAACCGTCAGAAAAGCCTTAAAAACGGCACTGACGCCACTGTAAATGTAACTGTTTTGATCCAAACACTTTGAGAAAAAAGGAAACCGTCCATTTTAAAACAAGAAAAAACTTGCAAATAAACATTTAAATATTCATCACACATTAATTTCTCTATAGCTAACATAGACTAACAAATCTGTCTGGATATCTTTATTTCCGTATCATCAGCCCTAAGGTCAACCGGAGGAATATCGAATGGTATTAATAGCATACTAATGGTACAAGTGGCAGGACAGTTTGATCGATTGTTTTCTATATTGGCTTCCAACAATAAACCATTAGTCATTAATTAAAAACACGCTGTACCTGCTTCTCATGGGGATAAGTAAAGAGAAGAGAACTCCATGGCATGCTTCGACAACACCCAGAGTAACCATCTGTAAAAAGACAAAATCACCAATTAAAAACGACAATATAGCTCCGGCAGAGAGGTGCAACATGACATGTGATAAAAAAACGTATGCATCGTTGGACAGACATAAGTTTTTTCTTTAAAAATAAATAAAGAAACAGAGGCCCACGCATTCCTATGTTATTTATTAAATTATTTATGCATTTGACAGTGCAAGGCCTGTCCGGCTCTAGTTTTATTATGCGTAGAATTCCAAAGTACACGAAAATAGGTGTAATACATAATACAAATATTGATCAGTTACCGTATAGATAGTTGTATTGGAAGCTATCTCTTCATATTACTGCGATCACCTCCTTCTGCGAAGGAGGCGCGTGTGGCAACGAACTAAGCCCAAGGCAACGACAGCGTGTATTGTTTCACGCGCCTCAAGAGTTGTCAGCAAACGGGCCCATCAGGGTCGAAGCCTACTAAGGCCAAGGATCTGCTTCTGAAAGGAAAATTCAGCCCTATACGAAAAGCCACTAAGGAACAAGAGTGGGTTTCTCCATCTCCCGCTCCGCCCAAGGACGAAACACCTAAAAATCTCTCTATTTACATTTTTTCATTTTATTTAAATAACAATTTAGCAAAAATAAAATGGCCAGCTTCTAGTTTTAAAGCGATCCATTTGACGACCTAAACTGAACTGTTAAAAGGATGGAGCTATATAGGGCATATAACTCCATTCCTCTTTCACGCTCGCACGTTAGACATTTCAAAGCCCTTGACTTTGGAAATCTTTAACCTCATTCAAGGTTAAGTAGGAGAGTTTCCCTGACCTTCAATTTAATCAACTCACTCTGTTATTATTGTAATTACCTATTTCGGTCAAATTGGAATCACAACTTGAAGTTTGTTTACATTTACTAATGAACTGGCAGTAAACCACGTAGCCCCGTGTAGTTTAGTAGAAAAACTATCTATCTGGTAATAATTTGTACAGGCGTTGATTATTATTTTGAGTGAGAGGCACGTATTATTGATACGACGTCGTGACGTTGTTATACTTAAATAAAATGATATTTTGTTAGAGATTTTGAGGCAATCAAGAGCAATATTATGTCTATTATCTATTTATGGCTAGCTTAGGACACTATCGAATGGTGTTTTTTTTTTGTCGTGGGACGTCATCTAATGACTTTTTCCACCCTAGAGTGGAGCAGGAGGGTGTTAAATTTTTAGTGACTAAAACCATACCTATGTTCCTTCAGTTGCCTTTTCATTTCCAGACCACGTAGTACTCTAGCAGACTTAGCTCTGCTGTGCCCCAACTACAGTTTTGCTGACATTTTTATGTGGCGCGCGTGTAACATTACGCGCCGCCGATGACACGTACTCAACCCAGACAGTTAGCAGTTGTCCATTGGACCACCAGACAGCGAGCATCCCGTAGCTCGTCGTCTGCAAGCCCACACTTGCGGTAGCTGGCAGTCCGGGTTGAGGTCTCGGCGGCTGGGGTAGAAGAATAGAGGATGCCACACTGTCGAATGGTGTAACATTACAATTTCTAAAATAACGGGTTCGACTCCTGATGATTTTTAAAAAATCCCGTGAATATTTATCAAAATCGGGCCCTAAATTCCTTTGAGTGTTTTTTTTTTCTTATCCCTGTAGTTTTGGATCGGGCTATTCATGAAAAACAAAAAACCGGTTTGGGTGTCTTCAAGGCTTGAGAGAATAGGCTTTTAATAAACTAGTGCGCCTCACCATCAAAGATTGCATCGGTACTTACCATCAGGTGGGATCGTAGTCAAGTACTAGTTTATCGTACGTTACGTTCTGGGATCGTTCCAAAGAGTTACCACTGGCCTTGTAACACAAATGGCGATTGAAAGAAAATAAGAGAGTTTAAGCAGGTAAAAAAGTGATATTCTAGGGGTACTTCATTCTTACCTACTAAAACTCTAGGGATAGGTCCCTCCCCCAGGCTGAAAGAAGTTATTTTAGAATTTACCAACTCAAAAAAAAAACGCGTGGTAACGTAAGAAACGCATAGCAAAATTTAGTTTCTGAAGTTAGATAAGAAGGAGAAGAAGGTTTATAAATGTGATATAACTATTTTCTATCCAAAATAAATAACAAAAAAAAACTCAATAAAGCAAGTTTATCCTTCATTAATAAATCAAATCACTTATTTTTCAAATTTATCAGGTTACCACTAACCTTATATTTGACCTAAGTTGCTTCTCGCCACTCGAGTGTTTATAGACTTAAATCTTAAAGTGGCAACTTGCTTATCTCCTCAAACTTTGTAGCAGGAATGTTGCGAATGTGACATTCCGGATAAGGATTCGGATATTGGAATAATATTGGATTCTCGGACGTGGTGCGACCTCTCTCTCCGCAAACCATGTCCCACCTTTTATCTTGCGTTACGTGCCCTGTTACCTGTTCACGTAAGGACCTAATCACAGCGTCAGTGGACGACATTCCAGTAGTCGAATACTGGGCCAGGCAACGGAATATAACCTGAAAGAAAAGCAAATTTTGCCATCGACATGTTAAGAAGAAGAATTTTACCCGTTTCGGATATGGTTACGGATATGAAATTATTTCGGATTATCTGCAAATTTTAGATAGACGTGTATAAACTCTTCACTGAATTGACTCACTGTTCCGAAACATTTTAATGTTCCGAAATATTAGAACAGCAGTGATATGTTAAATGCATCATTTGGAACAACTGGAACACTGAAATACTCTATACCTTAAATGACATGCAGTCTTTTTACGGAACATTTCAGTGTATAAGATACAAAGGTTCCAATCGCAAAGCTGACTCACTTTGCCGGCTGAAATTAACTGAAACTAAGCCGCGCTTAATTTCGGTTACTAATATTAGAAATTAAAAAATAAAATAAAAGCAAGATACAAATTTTAGTTTATTTTCTAGTCTCGAATGTCATTTGTTTAATCGGGTAACACCAAACAAAAACCTGTTGTACCGTCATTTAGGGTGAGTTGCACCATTTAACTATAACGATAACCAAACCTTAATCAGCCGTGAAACAGCCGCCTATTGGTCAATTCGACGATTTGTCAACTGTTAACGGCTTTGTTATTGTTATAGTTAAATGGTGCAACTCACCCTTAGACTCCGCTTTTATCTGAAACTATCCGAAACTGTTATATGGGTTTCTGTTATGGTTATGCATATTTTTTATTTCGGATACTCGATAGCTTCGGTAACGGTTATTGAGCTCCAAAACGTCCTTGTTTTGTAGTTTGTGAAACCTACTACTTAGGTCAGGGAGGAGTTAGTTCTTAAGTAACTTACGTTTTAAACTAAAGTACTATGAACTTTTAACTTTCCAGTTATTGGAACCACTCACCACTAGCTTTAAAAGCAATTATTATTTTCTTTGATTTATTCAAGAGTAAATTAATCATAGAAATTTCTAGGTAAGCTCCATCGTCGACTGCATCGTCGCTTTCTATCAGGTGACATAGTGGTCAAGCACGAACCTGTCAACATTAAAAAAAAACCTTTTATTAGTAAATATAGGATAAAGATAATGTGAGTCAAGAAACTGCAACAATGAAGACAATTTTATGTACTAATGTTATTTCTACAATGACTGCTAAGGCAAGTAAAAATTAAATATTTACACGACTGAAAGGTCGAATACAGTTTAACAGAAACCGAAAAATTAAAAAAAAAGTTCCGTACTGTCTTCATTTTTGTTAATGAAAAAAAAAGTAACAAATTGCAGTCACACTTAAAAATATTTCAAAACTGACCTTGGTTATGTCACAGCTATCTATTTTTTAGTTAATGAACTAGTTTTTAACTAAATTACGACTGAATTATATTCACCCGTTATCTTACACTTCTACACTTACACTATACACTAATATAATAAAGAGGTAAAGTTAGTTTTTTTATGTTATTTTGTTTGTAGGAGGTAATCTCTGAAAGTGCTGGTCCGATTGCAAAAATTTTTCACTGATAGAAAGCTGCTTTATTTGTCAGTGACATTGGCTATATTTTGTATACACAGGTGAAACCGCGAGGAAAAGTTAGTCAAAATAATTTTACAATTTTCCACAGTCCTCTTTATATATCATTGAATAACATTCGGGGAAGCTACCTACTGGAATTGCGCCGTTTTATAATAGGGCTAGGTTGTTAACTGATTGACGAATTATCTGAAACAGTCGCATAATGATAATCAAGTATCAAAGAAAATAAACAATAATTAAATAATAATTGGACCAGTATTTGTTCAGGCTTTTTGTAAAACGGTTAAGTTTTTATTGTTACATTATTCTTATAATAGTATGTCTAATAAGTTAAACGACTTGGGTAATTTTTAGGGTAAAATGAAATCTGATGCAGTCAACACTTGTTCAGAAATCTAGGTTGATTATGAGATCTTAGTCATTGTTTAAAATGGATCCTTATAAAAAGTATCCAATTTAAGTATTTTTTAAAATTATTTAATACTATTAGGGAACTTTTTAACATTAAAAAATACAAAAGATTTTCGTTTAAAATATACCTATTTCAGTGTCTTTAATGATATTTTTATTACAAAAGTAGGATACATTTGCAAAGACATAATAGTGTCATAAGTAATCAATAAATCTGGAATCGTACGAGAAATCTGATTCTAAATATTCTATTCCACTTATTGATTCATCATCATTAGCCATACTACGATCAAGATCTGTTGTAGAAGTATCATCATCTCAAAAAACAAGTGAATGACAACTAAAATTCCGGTTGTCACATTAGATTTTTAATTTCCTTAATAAAATTTCAATAAAATTCCGTTTAACTTACTAGACAGACTATAGCAGCAACAGTCACATAATCAACCGTCAATTAAAGATAAACAATACATTAATTTTACCCATATTTGATCGTACTTAAATTATTGCTTCCATATTATTTGCTGTCCATCACCATACTTGTAAAGATGCTACGGGGCCAAGGTGAAATTAAAATGTCATTCATAACCATTTAAAGAAAAAACTTGTACAAAAAAAAAATGGCAGTTTCATAACTTCTTCCAAAACAGTATTTAAATACAAATTTGTCTAACTTTTGTGAACACTTTCTGTTACAAGGACCCCGACTTCGATTTCGTAATGTGAACTAATTTGTGTTGAACAAATTAGTTTTTGTTGAAGTTGCTCTCGAGTGGCAAAAAGGTGAAACAAATTTGGTTTTACCGTTACAGACTAGTGATAAAAACATAATACGATATTTCAAAGGGTTAGAGAAAAGGGAAGTATTTGACGCATTCTGCCATTTAAGTTGAAATCATTTTTTAATGTTATGATTTTCTTCTTCTTAGCGTGTCGTTGGTAAAGCTAATTAAATTCCTTGCCTAGTCCAGTATTCGACCGCGCCAATGCCGTCCACTAATGCTGCCATTATTTATTTATTTAAAAATTTGGTGAATAACACCATTACAGCTAACGCCATTGCGATGTTATGACCAGCTATACATAGGTATATATTCAAAGAAATAACCAAATAATAATAAATTAACTATTAAATTAATTCATTAAACCCTAAGCGAACGCCGGTTATAATAATTTCTGAGATTTTGTGATTACTCAGTGAGTGCTATTTCGCTTTTATATTAAAGTGAAATACCCACGAAATCAAACGTGCCATCAAATAAATATATATATATATATATTTTTAATGGCACGTTTGGCTCCATGGTTTAGTGATTAGCTGCTGCGCTGTGTTGCAGGTTCAATTCTTGTATAAGTGAATTACATGTTTGTGAACACACCTATGATAGGAGTGCTGGTCCTAGTGTGGGGCAATGTTTTTTTTAAGCAAAAAAATGTAATTGGGAAAAGGTTGGGCAGAGCAAAGATTCGGCTGATGTTACTTCAAGTGCGATAAGTCATTCAAACAATCTACATCGACTGATAACGATGACCTTCATATATTGACTTTGGTTGAAAAAGTATGTTGCGTATAAGCATAATCAGCCTTTTTAATGTTCCCACTGCTGGGACTCAGGCTTCTTCTCTAGGAGAGGGAATGGCCGTAATCCACCACGCGGGGCCAGTGCGGGTTGGTAAATGTCCATGTCTTCGAATTTTATATTTACTTTACGAAAACCCTTAATTTTACTTTTATATACCTATAAAAAAAGGTTCAATTGGGAACATCCGCCCATTACTTTTAATATGGGATTCTTATAATTGTACTAGCTTTTTACGTGGCTTCTTGAGAATGCCTGCTGCCGTCAGCACGGTTGTCATTTCTTCTCATCCTCAAGCTCCTTAAATTCCTTGTCTCCAACTCCTCATCACTAACATCTGGAGATACATCTCGACATACATTTTCACGTCGAACATTGCGTTGGATTACGATATATATATGAAGTAACAAGCTTTTAAACCATGCTCGATGTTGACGATAGGCGAATGGAAAAGCAGCCTCTTAATGGATGATCACCAAATAGTTTCTCTCGCTCTAGGTAGACCGTAAGGGAGTTTCGGATAGCCCTTTACGTTCTAAGACTCGTGGTGACTCTTCTGACTATCTTGCAGTTCTGGTAGGCGTCAGCCGTTTGGGTCCCCGTCAGTCACGCTCTTAAAGTTTGGAACATAACGTGCCATCGGCCTGGCCCTGAACTTTGTCAGCCAGGTTTTTATAAGGTTCAGTTATAAACTAGCGTCAGAAAATTCCTAAGAAAGTTGTCTGGCATTATGATAAGCTGGGCCTATTTAGCGCAGAAAAAATATTAAGCAATTTCGCAAATTTTCGCAACTTTACCCAACTCAAAACGTCTTGGATCTTTAAAAACATTTTTACACATAAAAATTAGTGGTTAAATATTCTTCAAAGTGAACATGGCATATGTAAATCAATCAATATTTCGCAAATAAAATGGATTTAAAGGTCAGCCGCGCGCTTTCTGGGCGCTGTTGTCCTACTACCTACTGCCGCCTAGGCGGATGCGAAAGGTGCGTGCACATAATTTTGGCCAGATGGTTCAAGGGACTATAAGGCTTAACCCACAACTGGGTTTTCTTACAGCAACCTATGTAAACAAAACTGAAATTTTGCATGATGGTTTGGTGTGCCGGTAAAAAAAAAAACACGTTTATTTAACGAGTTTTTTTTACCGACTACAGACTATTCATTGCTCACCGTCTAGAAGCCTGTTACTAACATTAGTAAGGGTTATTAGGATGTGAAACTCCATAGTTTTAACAGTTAATAATTTTCATAATTCAATAGATCATAACATCAATGTTACAGGTGTTGTATTTACATCTATGACATAGTTAGGTATGTATAGATAAGATATAAACCGGATTCTTAAACTGAAGAACCAGTTTTTCAAAGTGGATTTCAGAGGATTTTACGGCAATGACGATCATTATCCTAATCCGTTTGTCAATCTATCATTCAAAAGACAGCAAAACAACAATTTCACAGATAGATATGAGTAACTAAAAATTTCCATAGATTTTAAATCATCTTAAAGATATTATCAAGCTTAGACTTTCAACTACAAATATCAGTTCACTCAATAATATTGATAAAGATTACTCAGAAGCTATCTCAATTTTTCGCTTTATCGATAGTCAATCATCTGGTTCAGATAAATTAGGCAATCATCTTTTTTCCTCACGCCTGAAATCTCCAAAAGGTTAGGTAAAGCCGTACTTATAGGCATCGTTCACACCAAACGTATTGTTCGCCGCTAACTGTGAGTATGCTCACTGTCAGTCTCAGTGTGAACGTGGACTCAGTCTTCAGCATGCGTTCTCACCAAACGTACAACATATAGCGTAGAATGTTTTACTTGTGTGAATAAAAGAGTAGTTTTGCTACGCGTTGTACAATAATCGGCCATCGAGAATCAGTGACAACGCACTGCGTAATAGTGTATAGTCAGTTCGGTGTGAATGATAAGTTAATATTAACTTTAGTTTTCGTATATGCGGAACCCGAAATATGTGTCTAGTATTTTTATGTAAACGTATCATGAAAATTCACAAAGTTATAAGCTTGTTATAATAGCAAAAATACAAAGGCACCAGCCCACCCAGGCGGCTGAGGGATTGTTTTGCACTTTTACCCAACTATTTTCTGGTACCTAATGCCCGCTATGACCCGCCGTAACCTGTTGTACTTAGTGTCGGCGTTGTCTAACTTGTGACCTTTTTATAATATGAGATAAAATATTATAAGATAGTGTAAAAACCTTTGGAATCCATTCCGTTACTGATTCTGAACAAACTATATGGTTTTAGATAAACTAAAAATATTTAGAATAATATAATATTAGCGTTAAACCGAATAACGTACGCTCATTGTTAATAGCCAATAATACGTTTGGTCTGAAAAATATTAGGTATAATGTATCTATATTTCGGCATAGTTTTTTTTTTCTCAAAAAACAGTAATTTTGTTTTTAAAGTAGTATATTCTAATATTTTTGCAGTACTTTCCAGAAAATGTATTGATTCTCCTTCTCTTCCTTTGTGTAATTTACTAAACACACATTGAGGAGGATTGTCACAGAACCGCAATTTACACCCGGAAGGGATAAGAGACTTAAACCTAGCATAGATTGGATAAACCACATTTACTTACCCTTAACTTAAACCTAGAAGTGGATTATAGATCTTGGCTAATCGAATAGTTATAGGGTTTCGGGGTCAATGACGCGGTCTTATATAATATAATCTCAACAGTGTTTCTATTTGCGTACTATTTATTAGTCATGATCTGTATATAATTAGTGACATGAAAATTTAGTTTGATTTATTTTAATGTTAATTTATCTAATTGGAAATTGTTATAATATAATTTATTGCATTTGCGTCTTAAAATTATGTGATATTTTTGCACACCTGATAATGGTTGAATATGACGAACAATGTTTGTAACTACCAGCTAATTTATTTATACTCATATTCTAGCAAAATAAATGATTATTATTATTAATCTGTGATGCAGCATGAAGATGAATTTTGGTACTCCTGGCTTCAAATGAGTAGAGTTTAGATGTAGCGTTGATTACGATTCTATATCAAAAGACTTTGAGTCATACTCTTTATTATACACCATAAATAAAATTACAGCAGGAGCATAAAATTAATGGGGTATCGTAATGGGCGATCTTATCGACCATTTAGCGATTTCAGAATCTAATAACCAATAACGGTTAGGTACTGATTATAAATCACAGAATTCGATATAATTATATGTACCACGCACTAGATTAGGTGTGTTGAACACTCACTTAAGTCGACTCAGGTGTGTGCAATGTCGACTGTACACTTTGAATATTATACTATTTTGAACGAAATGAAATGCCACGAAATTCATTCGCTTAAGACATTCTCGTCGCGAAAAAAGTATCCTCTAAAAGTTATCTTAGTGCTGCATGTTTTAATAGTTCTGTTAAACGACATGATATCAATGTAGCGCTGCAGTGAACTTTTGTTTTGACTTTTCAATATTTTGACAAAAAGTTTCTTTGAAAGGATCTATATATCTGTATATCTATCTAAAGAGGTCTATCTCTAAGATTCAAGTCGATGGTCTCAGATATTATTTTGCCTCGAACTGTCAGGTAGATATTTACGAAGAAATACAGCTTATAGGTAGGTACTTAATGTCATTCCTTGAAAGCCTCAGTTAAAACCTTGACACTTTCACTTTCCCTGCACTCAGAGTTCCAAGGTTTCAACAAGAAACAAGTTCACTGCACAACAGGTTCATTAAAAGCGACAAAATAATTAATGTATGAAGCACCAAGGATAGGGCCTCGCTTGCTGTGATCTAGTTTCTCCTCGAGCGAAGATTGTTCATACGTCTACACAACTTGAATGATCTTGCGAAACGATTAATTTTCGTTTGGTACGAAATTTGTTAGGCCGAAAATTTTGATTTCTAATTTTTTTTTCCTAGAAAAATCCAGATGTTTTTGGGTAATTTACTTAAAAACGGCAATTTTTCAGGTCTTTAACCCCCTGGCACTCGAGGGGTAAATTTGATGTATAAATATCTTATTTTTCGAGTTTGTCACACAAATAGTATATTATACAGAATAGAGTGGCCTTTATTCGGCGCAGGCAACACAATAAATAACAATATAAAATAATAAGAGTAGGTACAGAGTACAAAGACACAACATTTGCGTTGAATGTGCCCGACCGAAAGGGTCACCAACTCAGCAATTGCTTAGCGTCAAACACCTCGTAAGTTAATTGTGGTATTAATTTAGTATATATAAATAAATTTGATTATTTTTTTCTGTTATGTGAAAACCTGCGTTTTATATATTTCGTTAAATAAAACTTTTTGCAAATATAAAATAATTATACTACTGTTGTTTGTCAACCATTTCACCAACGGAAAAGTGAAAAATGTATCTCTTTGTCATTCAGTGATTAAGTAGCATTCTATTGGTGTAAAAATAACTGAAATCGGTCTATTACTTTTTCATTATAAACAAAAAAAAAAACAAAAATATAAATCAGTCTTCGTTTCTTAAGTATAGTTTATTTATTTGTGTTATAATCTAAGAATAATCGTCTTTTTTAACACAAGTAGATTGAAGATGGAAATGGAATATAGGAGTTTATAATCATCTCGATATTACTTTTTCTAAGCAGTGGTGGCAAATTACTCTGTGTAGTTTATTTCATCACAACTGCTCTCAAAACGGTGAAAGAAAACATCGTGTGGAAACCGGCATGTCCTAGAACCAAAAAATCTAAGATATGTAACATTTACCAACCCGCATTGGTCCCGCGTGGTGGATTACAATTGTAACTCCATCTCTTAAATATTTTTCTCCTAGATTAGTACATAGTCCCAGCAGTAAGAACAATATAAGACAGATCTCTCTCAAATTTTTATTTTTTCTGTTTAAAAGGATACAATTGCACTTGAAACCAACTTTTGTAGTTTTTTTTGGTGTCAGTTGGACCCCTTTTTACACTTTTTTATTTTTAGAGATACTCGTAGCTTAGAGCCTTATGATAAATCATTTTTTTTAGATATTTTTGGTATACTTAACTTATTTTCAACAAAATTGGACTTATATCCTTTTTCACTAGGGCCGCAGAATTACTGTGATAAAATAAATGTGTGCTTACAATAATGTATGCTAAAATATTCAAAACAATATTATGTATTATCTGGAGAAGATTTTCAACGCATCATTTCATTCACGTGCGTCCACTTTTCAATGATTCATGCTAAAAATACATGAATGTAAATATCAACACGGATCTAATCTCAACTTTTATTGACCTTAGGTCAATATTATCCATTAGTGTCTCTAAAAAACTTCTAGGTATTCCATCTTCATCGGTTTACTGAAGAAATATAGATGCAAATTACTTAATATAATGTCAAACACATTCTACGAAGTTAGTGTGATTTTTCACATATCGTGAAATAAATAGATATGAAACTATTTTCAACATTGTTGTTTATCTCTGTGTGTTATATTTTAGCTAGGTATATCTTGAGTGGAAAATCTGTATTCATGTTTTCTATACGGATTTGAATTAGGTGTTTGATGTTATAAACTTAGGAATGTAATTAAAAAATAGGGTAGGTTGAGAGGGGGGTAGGTTAGTTAGGCTTTTGCGTTGAAGGACTTGCGGTGATTCTATTAAAAATAAAAAGATGCCTCAACGATGTTCTTACTTATAGCAGAAAAACCTCGTTCTTTATTCTGAAATAGGGTGTTAAAAATGAATTTTCATTCAGGTCTTTTGCGACATACTATAGGCCAAAGACCATCTTTACATTTGATCGGTTCATCATCATCATCAGCCTTTTTAATTTCCACTGTTCAGGGGACTCAGGCCTCCTCCTAGGAGAGGGAATGGGCCCAGTGCGGGTTGGTGAATGTCACAAGTCTTCGAATTTTTGGTTCTAGGACATGCTGGTTTTCTCACGATGTTTTCCTTCACCATTTTGAGAGCAGTTGTGATGAAATGAATTACACAAAGTAATGCGCCTGGCTGGGTTCGAACCCGTGACATTCAACTCGTAAGTCGGGGCCATTACCACTCGGCCACCACTGCTCCCAATACATTCACATATTGACAACTTAAAGTACGCAAGAATTGACGTCACAATTTATAACGACCGATTGTTTATTACATGTATAGGGTCTTAATTGTCTTATAAATGTATAGATATAACATTTGATTCATTTGTTTTGTAATGTCTGGTACAATAGAGTACGCAGTCGCTCCTTGTTAAATACCGGTATTTAGTTGCATCCGGTAATACTGGTTAGACCAGTAATTTTGATAGGCCTGATGGTCTAGTGGTTAGTGGCCCTAACTGCTATGGCGGAGGTCGTGGTTTCGATTCCCACTCAGAATAAATGTTTGTGTGATGAGCACGATCATTTATTCTATGTCTGGGTGTAATTTATCTATATAATATGTATGTATTTAGAAATATATAAGTATGTTTATCAGTTGTCTAGTACTCATAACACTTAGCTTGGGACTAGATGGCTTTGTGTGATAGTTGTGGAATATATCTATACTAATATTATAAAGAAGAAAGATTTGTATTTTTGTATGTAACGAATAAACTCTAAAACTACTGTGCCGATTTCAAAAATTCTTACACCATTGGAAAGCGACATTTACCCTGAGTAACATAGGCTATATTTATTACCCGTGCGAAGCCGGGACGGGCCGCTAGTTATATTATAGATTTATTACTAGCTTTTGCTAGCATCTGTAACTATGTAACGAATAAGAATTGGTGTGTTTTAAATCTATGTATCGATTTACCATCAGTTAAAACAGAAGTTCATTCAAAAAAGTCGGGTTTTTATTTTATTTATTTATTTAACACAAAGTACATAGGCGGACTTAATGCCTTAGGCATTCTCTACCAGTCAACCTAGGGTAGTGAAGAGACAATATGATTTTGTCAGATTTGACGCCTTAGTCCACTTAACCCTTCAATTCTATTAGTTAAAGTTTTTCGCCGCAACTTTTTTTTATGGTTGGAAATCATCCAATGACTTCTTCCGCTCTGGTTGGAGCAAGAGGGCGTGTCAGATTTTTACTAACAAAAACCACACCTATGTCCTTCAGTTCCCCTATGCGTTCTAGGACTACTAGTTTCCTTTTCAGAAATTTCCCGCGGTCCTAGCTAGCGGGCATCGGCCCTGCTGGACCCCTACGGTTTGCTGACATTTCTTTGAGGAGCGCGTGGATCACTACGCGCTGTTGACGATTGGGCTCGGTCCGGTTAAATACGGGACGGCCGGACATTGGGCTACCCATTGCTCGACGTTCGCAAGCCTGCTTCTACCGTGGTTGGTAGTCGGAGTCGGAATTTCGGCAGCTGGGGGCGTTAGGACCTTCCTTCCTTCGTTCCCGCCTGCATTCCTTCTCGCTCCGGACCATAGCCTGAATCAGGGCCTGGCACGAAAGCTCGTGGCCATCAATTGCTTTTTTTTTAATCGTGGGAAAAAAACATCAAGGACATCCTCCGCTCTTGGGCGGAGCAGGAGATAGTGTCAGACTCTTACTGACTAAAAGACCCACCCCGTTCCTTCTAGCCTTCATTCCGGGGCTCGAGCGCCCTTTTGCATAACCCTTGCCCCAGTGCCACCAATTGCCTCCACGAGGACACGGCGGTGTCAGCCCCGCAACACTTGCAAATATTAAATATCTAGAGCTGCTTGTAGAGCAGAAGGTTTATTAACGTTTACCATTTTGTATGAGAAAATATTGTATCATATATGTGCACCTCGCGAGAGCGGCACTGGATCAAATATGTTAATTATAAAATATTAAACTTTGCTAGCGAAGTCGAGCCCAATAAAGCACAGCGTGGTCTAGCAGTGGGCTGGTGTATTGTTATGTAGAGATACCGTGTTCCTGGAACGCAAAGGGCAACTGAAGGGGTAGAGGTGGCTTTTATTTAGTAAAACTCTGACATTCGCTTGACAAACCTTGCTCAAAACATATTTATTTATTTATGTATTATTTATTTATAACTTTATTGCACACCTTAGCTTAATACAGGATAAACATTTACAAAAGATTATGCGTACAATAGGCGGTCTTATTGCGCAAGGCAATTTCTACCAGACAACCTTTGGATGGACTGAACGAAAGGAAAAAGATTTGGGGCTGTCAGTGTACAACATAAATATTATAGTATAATATATTATCATATTCTATGATTTAGGTATTTAGCTGAAGCCTGGTTCTTTTTATAAGGATTGTTATAAGCGACGTAAGCATAAGTATAATCAGCTTTTTTTTTAAAGCGATGTATTGTTGTCCTTTTAATTTTATTTTATTATTTTATGATCTCTGTTATATTTTTTAACTAAAGATTTTATTACTAAGGTACGTACGTTTAACAAGTTTGTGCATAATTTAAACAGTTGTTTTTTTATTTATTTATTTATTTATTTATTTAGTCTTTATGCAACAAAAAGTACATAGTCGGACTTAATGCCTTAGGCATTCTCTACCAGTCAACCTAGGGTGGTGAAGAGACAATATGGTAGGCGCACAAAAAGAAAATTTTGGTATTAAAACAAGAGTAAAAATATACTTAATTATAGATAAAATACACATACATATATATTTTATATAATATATACACCGTGAAATTTTAATGGTTGTTTTCCCGTGGCAGAACGACTTGCCATAAGGAGTACTTTCTAAATATAGAGTAAAAGTAAAAAATAAATAAAAAAGTTTTTGTAATAAAAAAAAAAAAAATTGATTAAAAACTCGAAAAAGTGAGAAAAAATCGTAACACTAGACGTAACTTGTAAGTACTCGCGTCGCACGCGCCGGTGCTTCAAAGGAAAGCAATGCATAAATTAATGTTCAAACAAAAATAAGCTCCCATTTGTGGTGATACGGCATAAAATAGCTTGCACGCAACAATGCAAAAAATCAAAGCAATGCAATTCTAATATTTTATTTATTTATTAAACGATTATATTACTAAGACAGAACCATTTTGCTGCGGGAAAACAACCATTAAAATTTCACGGTGTATACTACATATATATATTTATATAAAGTAAGGGCAGAAGTTTTGAGACGATTCTGCTATTGGTGTAGACAATGATTCCGCAACTTCCACTTAAATGCATACCGACTTTTCAGTTTACCATTTGATAAACAATATTAAAGTATGCTCAGAAATGCAGCATACAGTGAATCGATAAACTGATAAACGATATGTTACAAATAAATACATTTTACTTTGATTTCCACTTAGAGCGAGAAGAGATATTTCATGATTATTCTCGTCTAGTAGTACCCATGAAAAATGTTGGTCTATGTAGCCAAAACAATACAAAAACAGACGGCTTTGTTGCTTGAAGCTGAAAAAAAAATGGACTCATGAAAGCTTTTAACAAATACCGATTCAATAGCGTTCTATAAAACATATCACAAAATTCTTTATCCATTTTTGTGAAAATTAAAATGAAAACAATGAAGTTGAATAAAATATTGCTGATTTAAAGATGGGCGCAAAGCTGTTAAAAATACAAACATAAACGTCAGTGAATTGTTTTTCCGACTAAAATAACCTTCTAAATCTTTATAAGTATAATCTTTCTGTATGAGGGTTTGTCATCTAACTCCTAAACAACTAAACCAATTTAGTTGACAAAAATAAACTTTCGAACAGGACAAGGTTTGCAAGGCCTGCTTGTAAATATTTTTTTTTTATTAGATAATGGATGCTTACTTACCAATAAATCTACACTATTAGGTATAAATAGATTTTGTAGTCATAAGGTTTAATTTCCATGTTTTTTTTTTTGTTTATTGTTGATAGGCTCGCGTTTGACCACTATCTCACCTGATGGTAAGTGATGATGTGGCCGACGATGGAGCACGCTTGCCTAGAAGTAACCTATTCACTCTCGACTTAAAGACTTAATTCCAACATAATACGGATTTTAATACAGATAGACCTTTTCAGTTAGCTGAGTTTACACCTATCAAGTTTCTGTGATAGCAATTAATTTGCTACAAAGGATTAGCGCAATCTTCTCTTAAGGAAGAGTCAGCTCATCAAAAGAACAGCTAAATGTAGCTGCGGGACGAAACTAACTTTTGACACCTTTAAGTCAAGACCTGAGAATCTAAAACATTACTTACCACGTGTCTAGTATTTTTATGTAAAGAATCTATATCCAAAATTTCATAACTGTATCATGAAAATTACAAAGTTATAAGCTTTTTATGTCAGCAAAAATACATAGTCACCGGTCCACCCAGGCGACTGAGGGGTTGTTTTGCACTCGCACCCAACTGTTTGCTAGCACCCAATACCTGCTATGACCTGCCATAACCTGTGTTGTACTTAGCGTCGGTGGTGTTGAACTTGTGACCTTTTAAAATATTTATGAAAAAAAAATATAATATGGTGTAAGGAATCCATTCATTTACTGATACTGAACAAATTATACTTAATCAAGATTTATTAAAATAGGTAATTTATATCCTAAAATAATTCTTGATTATTTTAAGATTTATAAATTTCTATCAAGAAACGTAAAAAGTACAGGATACTCATTTCATTTAATATTTTCCATAATGTACATTGAACTGAAAAATTTCACCTGATTTGACAGAAGTGACGTTATCTTTTATTTCTAAATAGATAATCTGACAGTTGCGTTGAGTGCATAGATCTACCAGCTCTCGTTGACAGTTAGTTAAACTGGATATTCAAAGCAGCTTGTTTTCTTAGAGAAGATGATATCACTATAACGGCAGCCAAACACGTGAATCGAGATAAAAACAAAGATATCTAAGATTTTGGGCGATCAGCTGCAAATAAATATATTCAGTATTGAAACAGTAACTACAAGTGAGCACAGTGAAGTGTCGGTAAATATTGTATTTAAATATTATGTGTGAGAAGTGTAACTCAAAGAAAAATCCTCTGAAAAGTGTTGTCACATTATTGTCATATTTGAGTTACTTTAAGTAATATTTAAGCAAGGTGTTTTTTGTTGATAAATAAACGATAAATGATATTTATTTTGAAACAAAGTTTTAAAAAAACACTATAACAGGTCAATTTTGTTTTCGGTCAGTTTTAACTAGATGAGGCCGGTGTTTCCTGACTACCCTGAGAAGAAACATCGAAACAAACTCAGGGGTTAAAGTCTCTTTTAAAGTCCAATATAAAATGTATTATAGTCGTACGTACTTTACAAGTCAAATAATAAATTGAAATTAATAAATTTGTAAGTTATAATGAAAGAAAGATGATAAAAAAAAACTATTATTTTGTACAGTTTTCAATTTCACAGATGCATAAAAACACTTTAGTGTTTTTAAAGAACCGCATAATTTATATAACGCGTAAAATTTCTTACTATGTAAGTTAATTAGAATTATATTTTTTTTTCAAAACTACAAATTGTTTCATAATCGAAATGTTCACTTATAAGAGACGTTGTATTTGCTAAAACGGACTTAGGATACCAATACTTAGGATAACATGTTTTGTGCGCCAAAATAAATATTTTTCTTTCGATCTTTCTTTCTTTCATTTTCTGAAACGAACTTAGAATATCAATGTAACAAAATAAGGTAGTAGATGCGGTATTATTATTTACAATTGCAATGATCTCCTTGGTTTTGTAGGCACAGGTGAGAGGGCTGTATGGTCTTACATTTATTCCCAGGACGGGCAAAATTGGATTTTTACTTAAAAAATAACTATATAGCATCTCGGAGTTTTAAAGTTGAGACTCCAGTGTTTTAAGAAGCATGTAAATTCGTTGGTTCTACGCCTGATCCCTCCCATGTGTAATGGAATTACCGTTTCATTACATTAAGAGAAGAATGTAACATTCTCTGTTACCACCAGTGTTTTTCTTTTTTTTATTGTTGATGGGTTCGCGCTTAACCGCTATCTTACCTGATGGAAAGCGACGAAGTGGTCGACAATGGAACGCGCTTACCTAAAAGAAACCTATTCACTCTTAACTTAAAGGGGTTGTAGTCATCAGGAAACACAACAATTGTGTGTTTTCCATACTTACTTGAGCTCTAACTTGTTAATATCGCTACAAATTGACTTCCAAGTAAGGATTTCGTTCGGGAGGATTATTGCATTTTCGTTTATATTCCTTTTAACTCTAATAATGGTACTAAATTGAAAGCTCCTATTCCCTGAATAGCGATAAACCTGTCTCAAATGCTGCAGTTTTACACTATAACGATTGTAAATTATATTTATATTCCACCGTAAATGGCATGAATAAGGTTTTATATCGAGAGCGCTCATACTTTTAAATTAAATAAAACAATCAGTTTAAATGTTTATTGCTTTTGTTCTGTATGACTATGGCTTAACCGAATTTGTGTGTATATGAAAATACTACGGAACCCGATTGGTTTATTTTTTAGGTGGATTAGGTGGGGAATTATTCAATCACTTCTCTCGCTTTAGGACGGAACAGGAGTGCGTGACAGACTTTTACTGACCAGAAACCCTTTGTTCTTTGCCTTCCATTATACCCATGGCCCCAGTAGGCTTCGGCCCTGCTGGGCCTCTACGATTTTGCTGACATCTCTTTGAAGCGCGCGTAGATCACTATGCACCGTCGATGACTCGGGTTTGGTCCAAACGGTTACCAGACGGCCGGACAGCAAACTACCCATTGCTCGCCATCCGCAGCCAATATCTACGGTGGCTGGTAGTCGGGGTTGGAGTCTCAGCAACTGGATCTTGAGGAAGTCCGTTCCGACGCTGCGTTCTCCTGCTTTCGCACAGGAAAACGTCGGTCGAGACCGATATCAATAATATAATATATTATACCAACAAGCTAAAAGTCAAACAGGACCTAGAAAGTCAAACATTTCAGCGTAGGCATAAATATCATATTAATATTAATTTAGAGAGGAACAAACGATTGATTATAAAAAAAAGATTATCCTGTTTAAATTTTTGATTTTGAAACAATTTAACAATAAATTGTGAATTAAATCATTACATCATCAAAAATTAAATTACATCTTAATATCGTAACTTGTAAACAAAGAATCTGTGTTCTGAATCAACGGGAAGTACTCTATGAATTTCGAACTTTGAGAGTATCAAAATAAACGTTTTTTGCTATATAAAAGGCCGTATCTTTTTCATTTGTTAACTTAGAAGTTTGATTTTTACACAGCTTGAAGGGACCGCAAACTTGGGTATATATATGGTTTTAATTTCAACTCGATACCTCCACGCGTTCTCTAGATAAAGGTTCTTGACAGACAGACAGATGGATGCAAGGACTCAAATTGTAACCGTAATAATGTGTTTTAACACTGTTTTTTAAAACAGTTTTAACAGAAAAACACTTTTAAATGTAACAGATACAATAATGTTACCGAATGAAACTGTAACCTTTTAAATGTGTTATGGAGTGCAACCGAAACAAACTGTAACCTGTTTATATGTGTTAATAAGTGTTAATATGTGTAACTGAAATAATCAGTTTTAGTATAGCTTTGTAAATTGTAACTTTGGCAACGCTGCGTTTACCTGTTACACTTATTAACACTGTTAACACTTTTATATCTGTTACAGATATGTTAGAGTTACATTTTTGTAAGTGTTTTGGGTTAACACATTGAAAACACATTAATAAGTGTTACATATTTGATTTTGTTACCAATTCAACATGTAACACTTATAATTCTGTAACCTTTATGAAGGTGTTTTTATGTCCCTGGATGGATGGACAACAAAGTGATCCTATAAGGGTTCCCTTTTGAGGTACGGAACCCTAAAAACACCGTGATCAGAGTGACGAGATACCAGAGTACCGTCATACATTTTATATGTCTTGTTGTTACAAGACGTTTAAGCCACATTTTCCTTACTGGACCGATTATGAGTAATATTTGGTCCTTTATCTTTATAAGGAAAATGCTCAGTTTCATAATCCAGTAATATACGACCCGCAAATATGATATACGTGCCTGATTGTTGAGTTTATTTATTCTTTGGTTGTTATTTGTGGATGGTTGAATGATACGAGTTCTGTGCCAACATTTGTATGACCCGCACGGAAATATATCTGTACAGGGTCGGATAATCTTATATACAAAATATATACACAATAAATAAACAAGTGAAATTTTGAGGAAGTGTTTTGTACTGTATAGGTAACAATGATTTAAAAACATAACAAACAAAAATATCGATCTCACTTTTTAAAAATCGAGTAAAAGAGCACAATATTTCCTCTCAACTGTGATATTTATTTATATATTGCATGTATTATGTTGTATACAACATAATACATACACACTTACATACATACATACTTGATATATAAGGTGTAAGGGACAGCCCTCCACAAACTTTAAGGGCTTGCTCAGTAGACGAAACTGAACAACCTACGATAAAAAATTTTTTCAGGAAACGAAAAAAAAAAAATCCGCCACACCATAGAAAATTATTAATTTGATTGGACAGTTTGTATGGAGATTTCTCTTTTTGATTTCTCATTTCGCAGGTCTGCTGGAAGAAGTTTCTTTGGAAATAAGCAGTACCTTTGTACTAATGTCTGTTATGTATTAACTTTTTTTTTGTTATTTTTGTGTGTACATAAATAGTTAAATAAAATAAATAAATACATATTTATTTTTTAATTTTTGCCTCGCTCTTTAAATTAATTCTGTATTGTTGGTCATTCACAAACATGTGAACTCATATAAACTAAACACCAAGCCCCAAAAAGTTGTCTGAAGTCCGTACATACATTTGATCCGCCCGGGAATGGAACCCGGGTCTAGATGACCACGAAACACCGTTAAATATCAACACGCTTTCGTATTACGAAGTATTACTAATTCATTTATCCTTTATATACTACATCCCTTCCCGACCCGTCTATTTTCAACCGGAGCATGGTTTAAAAGCTTGTCCGTTCATTAAATGCATTAAAAAAAAAACGCGAAATAATAGAAGTAACACCAGAACACTATTGATTTTCGGTAATTTCGTCATTCACTCGAATATTTCACATAACTTGTTCAAGGTTAATGAAAAAAATGATTCAAAATCTTGATTAAATCTGCAAGATATCTATAGATATTTCTGTCATTTTTGATTTATGAGTATATTAAAAAAGGCCAAAGTTCACCTAAAATAGCACATTTAAGTCTTTAATAGATATGTGTTGCCAACATATCTAGAGAAAGCTGTGACGTCGTGTACGTCACGTGATTGATCGATGGTGTGAACATATATCTCGCATAGGACGCTCTTAATTTTATTCGACCTAAATTTTTACTGGGTTTAGACAGAACATTAAATCTATAGAATTTATAGAAATGTCTTTAAAACAGTTTGCTAAGTTATTATTGTTTTCCTTGTCTATTATTGAAGTTTTTTTTTTGCTTGCAGATTTCCAAAATGGCGAAGAACAAGGAGTCTGTGGAGATAGACAATTTCAAATCCACGTAAGTTTCGGATTCTTATAAAAACATGTTAATTCTACTGATTTTACGGGCTCTTGAGAAGACTCTAGGCATCTTTTCTGCTTAAACTGATTCTGTCTAATAAACAGATAGTGTCTGGAGTATTTTGCTGCATGTACCTGCTTAGACGTTAGTTTTATTTCTGTAAGGCAGTAATTTATTCATAATTTTCTCTTTCTTCTATTCTAAAAAGGTAACGTTTAAGTTGCCACCTTTTGGGATTATTTAAAAGAGTTACCGTGGTCCTGACAAAGAGTCACTGAAGAAACACAGGTGGGTTTTAGCCAGTAAAAATCATACACAACTTCCGTTTCCACCTAAACCAGGAAAAGTTATTTAAAGATTCCTCACCTTAGAAAAACTAAAAAATAGTTGATATAACACAATAGGAACCTCGTCCATTAAATTTTCACAAACACTTTTTTGTTGAACAAATATTTTCAAAGCAAGTAAAACAAGAGATACGATAAGAAAGGCGTTGAAAAATACTTATTTTATCGTATCTTCGTTCAGCCCATGAAAAGTTCCAAGAATTTATGAAGGAGCTCATTTTGCCTTCATTTTGTATATAAATAATGATTTTCCTTTTAGAATTTAAAGTTTCTCAGGTAATATATTTATAAGATAGTAATATTTCTTGGAATCGTGGTTCCCGTAATATCAGATTTTCAAACTTGAATTAACTTTTAAGAACATCAATCATAAATCAGATTTTGTTTTGTATTCGTGCATTTCGTGAAGTTAGCCAAAGTATCAAGTTAAAGAAAAAGTATGTAGGTATTTAGATTTTGATATTGAATACATTCATTCTATTTTCCATCAGATTTGATCTCTAATACTCTAATATTTTCGCAGATTTTGGTCAGCCTCTTCGGCAGGCATTGCTGAGGTAGTCAATGCTAATATAAAATTCAGCTTAACTTAGCTCCATTTTATCCAAATCACACTTGATAATTCTATTTATTAATATTGTTCAATTTTGTGGACACCTACACCAATTTCACAATATAATGTTCACAACAAATCAATTTTCAAATAGATATAAAACAGGCTTTGAATTTCACCAAACAGAAGTGGACAAAAATTACCACCAAACAGGAAGTCTGTTTGGTGGTAATTTTTGGTATTTTTTTATTTCTCAGTAAATAAAGAAAGAAAGAAAAAGTGTTTGACGTAAATACGTCGAAATTATTATTATCGTCAATATCGACTAAAGTAGCACGTAAGTAACATATGCGTCACATTCGCGCAAAACGGCCAGCACTCAGCAAAGTGACTATTTCCAGTTCAAAAAATTATCAAAGAAATAAATTTGCATTTATTATTAACACTCTATGTACAATCACAACATCAATAACAGAATATAAGATTACTTTTAACATATCAGATTACTGTGAGGCAAAAGCTAAGGCTAAGGCTCAGTAAATCCACAACGCTGGGCAACACTGATTTACAACCCACCCTTTTTCTCATTACTGTAAACTAACTTATGGACATTTAAAAAACGTAACAAAACCTATAGATAATATACCTAATTACCAGCTGTTAATAACGTGTTGTGCCGACCCCGAGTAATATGGGATAAGGGCAGGAAGAAAAAGAAGAAGAAGACCAGCTGTTGATAGCGGCTTTACTTGCATGATAGTAGAAAATTTACCAAAGGTAACATACTTCTAGGATAAAAGATTTCTAGGGACGACATTCTATGTACTGATCCAGAACATCGTCTGCCTGTGTGCCAAATTTTATCCGAATCCGTTCAATCGTTCGAGAGTGAGGAAGTAAAGAACATATACACACACTCACAAACTTTTGCCGTTATAATATCAGTGTGTTTACAATTTCTCATAAACTAACCAATCACCATCATTGTTATTAGAGAGCTCATTACAATTAACGTAATTCAATTCGCTTTTTTTAAGTGATATAAACTGGAGCTTGTCTGCGATCCCACCTGATGGTAAGCAGTGATGCAATCGTTGATGGTGAGGCGCACTAGTTTATTAAGAGCCTATTCACTCTTGCCTTGAAGACATTTAATTCATTAAACCCCAAGCGAACGCCGGCATTCGCGTAGGTACCTTTTGTCTTTCTATTGTGTCTGTAATTTCCACAATTGAAAGGTTAAATTATAATCGGACGGGAAGACAGCAGGCAAATTGTTCCAGTCCCTCCTGCTTAGTCAAGATATTTCGGTATATCACTAGTTTTTGCTCAAAAACCATGGAAACCCATCGGATTTAAATAAATCCTTCGGTTTATAAGTGTGCAAACAAATCAATGATGCATAACAACAATAGAAATTAAGTTCGTTGTGATTTTCATTGACTGTGTGGTGACAAAAACTCGTTCCGCACCATTGGGCTCATTGACAAGGTCGCTGCTAAATCAAGATTTATTTGTGGATTACTCGTGTAGTTTATGACGCATTTCTGAAACTTGTGTGGCAGAAATTGTTGCAGATGTACATAATAATGCTCTTAGGCTATTTTGTTTTTAAAAGTGGATATTTATTTAAATAGATATTTAAAACTAGTGCTCTGTGATCCTAGCTTATGCTAAGTAGTGAAGCAATCGATATTCCGATCCCGATTTCCGGCCACCGAAGGCGTGGGCTTGCGGACAGTGAGCAAAGGGTAGCTCGCTGTCCGGTCCAAGTCCAAGTCGTCGACGGCGAGCACTGTTCCCGCGCGCCTCAAGGAGTTGTCAGCACCAGCAGAGGCCCAGCCGGGTCGAAGCCTAGTGGGGCCAGGGTTATCCGGAAGGGATCTCGAGCCCCAGTATGAAGGCTAGAAGGAACGGGATAGGTTTTTAGTCAGTAAGAGTCTGACACTATCTCCCGCTCCGCCTAAGAGCGGGGGTTGTCATTGGATGATTTTTCCCACCATTAAAAAAAGGTTAATACAGTTGAGTCTAAAGATCCTTTTTTACGTGGTGGGAAATTGTCAAATGGCTTTTCCCGATCTGAGGTGAGAGAGAAAGGTTATTTTCCTTGTCACCCCATATATAGACCTGAATCTAGGCGATATGCACAATGGTAATACTGGGGCTTTTCTAGTCGTTAAATCTGACACAGGAACCTCTAACCGGCCAGGGTTAGTTTTTAAAGAATAGCTCAGCCCCGGTGTAAAGGCACAAAGGAACGGGGTGGGTTTTTAGTCAGTCAGAGTCTGACACTATCTCCCGCTCCACCCCAGAGCGGGAGATGTCATTAGATGATTCTCCGATGAGGACCTACGGCCGGCGGAATGTATAGACATCGTGACTTCTATATAGCCACTCAAAGAGGGACCTTGCTGTGATAGTGGCGTTCCTAGAGTTTAGAGATGCTGACTCTTCAAAAAATCATTTTGTTTTTGTAATTATTTCAGCTTTGGTGCTCTTACTACTCCGGAACGTTCTATCACAATAAGAAAGATCTGCAGTCTGTACGTACATGCTATACTGAAGAATACTTGAATATTATTAAACATTTTTATTATTTTTTCAGAGCGGACTTAACCAGTAATCCAGGCTTCCAGTCATCACTTAGCATAGCTTCAAAGAATGTCGATGAAAAACCGTACAACCCGTTTGAAAATCGAACTGTAGAACATCCTAATTCGTAAGTACAATATTAGTCTTTACATTATTATTAAAAAAAAAAAACTACCGACGTAGCTCGAAGAATCACCAAACTTAAGTGGCAATGGGCAGGGCACATTGCACGCAGAACAGACGGTCGATGGGGACGAAAGGTTCTGGAGTGGCGACCACGTACCGGAAGACGCAGCGTTGGACGGCCTCCAACAAGGTGGACCGATGACCTGGTCAGAGTCGTGGGAATCCGATGGATGCGTGATGCACAGGACCGGTCGTTGTGGCGACGCTTGGGGTGACCTATGTCCAACAGTGGACGTCTTTCGGCTGATATGATGATGTTGATGAAAAAAAAAACTTGTGTATCTATCACTCTCAATATTTTGAAGGAAAAAACCGGCATGACCTAGATTTTAAAAATTGTGACATCCACTAATCCGCACTGGGCTCTCCTTATTTTTTTTTTATATGTCATAAACCATTGCTTGACTGCGATCCCACCTGATGGTAAGCAGTAATGCAATCGTTGATGGTGAGGCGCACTAGTTTCATAAGAGCATATTCACTGTAGCCTTGAAGACACCTAAATTATAATTGGATGAAATTACGGCCCATACCCCCGACGCCGTTCTCTTCTCTAGAAGAGGGAATCCTCTTTCTAGAGAAGAGAACGGCGTCCTAGCAGTTGGAATATTTAGAATATTGTTGAAATTCGTTCTTATCAAAGTAAAAAAAATATTCTAAAGCAACATACTCTCTTGATAAAATGTGTCCTAGAACAGCCACGTGCAAAATTTTATCAAAATCCGTTTCGCCATTTAAGCGTGAAGGGGTAATAAACATACTTACTTATATTAATTTATAATTTCACTTTCATAGTATTATAGGTACGAGTATAAAGCTTAATTTGAAAGGTTTTGTCTAAGCCATCATTAATATAAATAACTTGATAATTTGACAATTTACGTACTTTGATAAATATGACAGTATCCATAAGCGCAGTTAATTTTCGAAATCATTTTTCCATATTTATAAATTAATCAATATGAGAGCAAACAGTAAACAAAAAGAATTAAAATGTTTACATTTAAATATAAACTAGCTTCTGCCAGCGGCCTCGTCCACATAAACATATGATTCTTCATACAAACTTTAGACTCCCGTTTAAAACCTTTTGTAATTAATTTAACAAAAAAAAGAATATCTTGCCCCATGCCTACGTCATTATAACAATTTGCGTGACTAGCGCAATTCGTTCAATGTTTTGAGCTGTGTTGATAAATCAATAAGTAACAAAACAAACAGTCATTTTTATTAATTCATTAAACCCCAAGCGAACGCGTTTCGCGCACCTATTGTCTTTCTATTGTGTCTGTAATTTCCACGATTGAAAGGTTAAGAGCGGAACCTAAATATTAAACGCACAAAATAATGAAGATAAATGAATACCTTAATAACTAAAAATCTCAACAAACGCAACCGCTAATGTTGCACATTATTCAAACGGTGTCATAACATTCTTTATTCTTCCTGAGAATTTAAAAATGAAAGAAGAAATATGACCTCCTCGGTAGTCCCGGTATAATGTTATGCTATACATCAGGTAATTTAAGTGATTCGTCTTATAAATTGCTATGCTAACTAAAGAATATAAAACAGTCTAATAGTTTATTTTAAATAAATGTTGGCTAATTTTTGTGACAGTTGCTTTTAAAATAGCTAAGTGATTTCCAGGATTTTTTTAAGGGGTTAGTTTCAGTTAAATTCAATTGCAGTAGTTTAGTTATTTTCAAATTAATTCGTAATGACTATTGTAATAAGAAAATAATGTAACTTTGTTTCTCAAATGTCTACATAACTGGTCAATGTGTGGATTCATAAAAACAGGTGTGATTTCAGTAAAATAGATTTGTGACTTTTATTATAATGGAGAAAATCAAAAGAAAAAAAAAGTTCTCTAATATATTCCTCCCGATTTCCGGCTACCATAGCTGCGGGCTTGCGGATGGCGAGCAATGGCTAGCTCGCTGTCCGACCGTCCGGTAACTGTCCAGACCGAGCCCAAGTCGGCACGCACTGTTTCCCGCGCGCCTCAAGGAGTCAGCAACGCCAGGGGCCCAGCTGGGCCGAAGCCTACTGGGGCTAGGGTTAGCTCCGAAATGTAGCTCAGCTCCCGGTACGAAAGGCATCCGACTTCTGCGAAGCAGTAATGCTCGCAAAGGAGGAGGCCGAACGCATCAGGCAACGGCGTTATCGCCGCCGCCGTCACCGGAATTCTGATCCCGATTTCCGGCTAACGTAGACTTGAGGTTGCGGACAGTGAGCAATGGGTACTTCACTGTCCGGCCGTCCGGTAACTGTCCGGACCAAGCCCAAGTCGTCGACGGCGCGCACTCTTCCCGCGCGCCTCAAGGAATTGTCAGCAATAGCAGAGACCCAGCCGGGTCGAAGCCTACTGGGGCCAGGTTTATCCGAAAGGGCGCTCGAGCCCCGGTTTGAAGGCTAGAAGGAACGGGGTGTGTCTTTTAGTCAGTAAGAGTCTGACACTATCTCCCGCTCCGCCCAAGGGCGGGGTATGTCAATGCATGATTTTTCCCACTATAAAAAAAAGGTACCGGAGTGGGTTTTTAGTAAAGTCTGACACTATCTCCCACTTCGCCCAAGAGCGGAGGATGTCATTAGATGATTTTCCCACCGAATCAATTCCTAAAATTGTGTCTTTATTTTGTTCTTGACTGTAAAAAACAACTGGAAGTTTTTAGGTTAGTAGTAATTGAAAATGATAAAATACAGGAAGTGTAAAATTCGTAGGTTCTTTATACAAATTCTCCGAAAACCGTCAAAGTATTTACCGTTCAATAAAAGAATAAAATATCTTTAAACCGATCTGAATTAGCATATAATTATTAAATTTGAAGAAACGTGAGGCGGCACGAAGACGTGAATTGACTCGACAAAGAAAATAAGCCGATACGCAAATTACTGAAACTCAGTACTTGGTATAATTCCTATGTCATAACAATATTAACTTCTTATACAAATATTATTCACGATTTTAAAATTAGCATATTTCATTAAACATTTTTGGTTTTCAATAACTCATCTCATATCAGTGTACAGTCAACAAAGAAGATCTCTACACAGTACCCCTAGCTAAGTTGGTAATCTGTAATATAACGCTAGTAGAAAGCTTCAATGTACAGGAATGACGTCATCTCAACGCTCAGACACGTTGTCAGAAAAAAAGATTTGGCAACGCAGCCAACTCGAAGCGTTCGACGCAAGCGAAACGGTTGTAACTTGGCTAGGGGGGCAGGGACGTCAATGATATATATAGAATTCTATAGATGTGTATGAATGAAACAAACCTAAATTCATAAACAATAAACAATTCTTTTTTTTTTAATCTACACTAATATAATAAAGAGGTAAAGTTTGTTTTTTTTTTGTATGTAGGAGGTAATCTCTGGAAGTACTGGTCCGATTGCTAAATTTTTTTACAGATAGTTGCTTTATTCCTAAGTTATATAGGCTATATTTTATGTACGCCAGCAAAAGCTAGCCTGATATAAACTAGTGCTTGACTGCGATCTTATCTGATGGTAAGCAGAGATGCAATCATTGATGGTGAAGCGCACTAGTTTATTAAGGGCCTATTCACTCTAGCCTTAAAAGCACGCAAATTATAATCAGAAGGGAACACCACAGCAGGCAAATTGTTCCAGTCTTTCGATGGAATTAAAGTCCTTAAATTTAAATTTATCAATTTCAGCCTTATCCTCGTAAAACCCAACCTAAAAGGTCGATATACATCACGACCCAAGTACTAAAAATAGTTGCAAGTAGTTGCGACTCAAAAATTTAGTAAAAAATTTTTCAAATTTCATGCTTTTGGTTAAATTATTTTAAGAGGTATTTTCTATGCCTTAAGTTAACTATTAACATTTTGGAAAAATATGTTCATTTCTGACCTTATAAGCTTAAGATAAGATAAGATAGTCATTTATTTGCTTAAACGTGAGTACAGATATACCTAAGCAGCTTAAGTGATGACTCTGGTTACTTATCTCCTTTTGTTGACTGTACCTTTAAGAAAACATTTAAATACTTTTGTGTCCTAAAGATATTCTTTTGTAAGCTAAAATTTAAAAGGCTCAAACTAATTTAAGTGCCATCTTAATAATTACAAATACATTTAAAATAAAAGGACACTGTCATAAAATCATACAAAGCAAGCCCAAAATAATGACAGTCCATCTGTCGAACGTGAGCAATATAAATGGTAAAGACAAAATTTTAAAACGTAGTTACAGTTTTTTTTTTTTATTCCGATCACGTTTTGGTAATAAATCTTGGGCTTGCTGCTAAGATTTTCGTTTTGCGCATTTACGTTGAGCAAGGGTTTTCAACTCCTATTCACGCGTTTCGATCCAGCATACTCTGTTCGCGTTAAGATTAGAAATTAAAAGAACCTTTTTTACTGTCTGTTCTAAATATTTTAACTTTTATTCCTAGACATAAATAACGATGACATTAAAAGCAAAAAAGTTGTAACAATACCAATTATTTATTGCAGTCAACTTTTGTCATGCCACCATCGTAATAAAAGTCAAAATCGATTGAACGGAAAGGTTTCTTTAAATTTCTAATGTCATTTAGAACAGAGTATAGATCATTTTCATCAATGTGGAGTTGCACCGAAGTCCAGCAATCGAATATAAACTGTCTTCTACAATATATTTTTTTTACGTAACGTATGAACAAATTGCACAACCACCTGTACTTTTTATTCAGCCAATAACAGAGCTTTACCTAAAAATAGTCAAATACTAGTTAGAAAAAGAATTATTTGATTCCATCAACCCAAAAATTAGTAGAATAATAAAAACAAGAGAACTATGTAAAAATGGTTTGAAACTTTTGCACAAGGCTGCGGGAATTTTTTGAAAGAGTTACTGAAACCCTGGAACGCAAAGAGCAACTGAAAGAACTTCACTGAAAGAACTTCTTGAAGAAGGGATTTTTGCAGTTTTTTTTTTATGGTGGGAAATTATCTAATTACAACCCCTAGTGCTTCCTTCGTGCCTTCATACCGGGGTTGAGCTATCTCTCGAAAGTAACCCTGGCCCCTGTAGGCTTCAACCCTGCTGTTGCTGACAATTCCTTGAGGCGCTCGGGAACAGTGCGCTCCGTCGACGACTTGGGCTCGGTCCGGATAGTTACCGGACGGTCGGACAGTGAGCTACCCATTGCTCACGCATTTTCGCTTTACTCATAGTGGAAGAAGTATTTTGATGATTTCCCAATTCTAAAAAAGGAAAAAGGTGTGATTTTATGCGGCTACTTGTTTTTTTTTAAAGTGGTTCAAAACAATATTCCCTGATACCTTTCTCCGATTTCTGCTTTAAAAGTAAAACAAAAGTCGTCTGTAAGTTGAAATTTAACACTTTCGAAACTGTTAATTGAAGTAAAGATGTAAGAATACTTAATGGCTCATGAATTAATGAAAACATCGCTTATACCGCGAATTTAAATAACAAATATCTTCGTACTAAAATAGTGGCTGGGAAATTTTTGGCTTTTAACTAATACCCGCACTTTTTGCCATGAAGAGGAAATATTCGTCTCACGTGGCGAAAATATGAAAATGGAATGAAGCAGGATTTAAATATTCATAAGCTGATGAGCTTACCAGTACAGCAGCTACGTTAGACGAAGGTTTATAAAATAAAGTGAATATACTTAAAACATCTAAATGCATTAATGCACTTAGATATGCACTTGCAGTTTCTCCAGCGTAGATGCATAAAAGATAAATTAACTGAGTGACTGAGTAAACCGGGATCGATGTCTTCTAGGGCTGCTGGATTATTCCAAATAGTCACCGCTTCCCTGGTCTAGGCCACGGCAAGTAACGAAATATTCTAAAAAGTAGTCACCTCTTTCTGCTATGCAATATTGCGAGCGAAAAAATTATCGCAAATAGTAAAAAAAAAGACACCCTCATGCCTCGGCCACCACAGGAAGCGTCCTGGCGCCACTATAATATTCTACAACTATCACACAACGCCGTCTAGTCCCAAGCTAAGCAGAGCTTGTGTTATGGGTACTATACAACTGATAAACATACTTATATATTTCTAAATACATCCATATCATAGATAAGTTACAACCAGACACAGAACAAATGATCATGCTAATCACACAAACATTTTTTCTGGGTGGGAATTGAACCCACGAAATCCGGCATAGCAGTCAGGGCCACTAACCACTACACCAAGAAGCTAGTTATAAACACTGTACGCTTATGCTGGTAGATGACGAGCAATGTGTACCTAGCTCATGACAGCGCGTTAAATCCCATGCGCAGCTTCAAACTGTCTGCTGATGCTTGAGGGAGTGAAAATCTTTTTTTCAAATGATCCCTTTGCTCTTGCTTGAAAGATGGTGTAAAAGTTAACCACCGCGTTCGCGGTTAGCTCCACGTTTGCGTCCGCCGACCAAAGGGGTTTTAGCCAGGAGTACTTTTAATTTAGATCCTTTAAAGGGGAAGGGGGGGTGGGGGCCGGGGTTGAAGATCTGATGATTTTTTTCTCATTTACAGGACTATTGGATCAATAGTACATCTTCTGAAATGTTGCCTGGGCTCCGGAATCCTAGCGATGCCAGCTGCCTTCAAGAACTCAGGACTTGTAGTGGGCGCCATAGGAACGTTATTAGCTGGATTCATTTGCACCCACACTGTCCATATTTTGGTAAGTCGCTTTCAGTATAAAGTAGAGTATGGGTCAGAAATAGTACCAAAAATAAATTTTCTTCTGGTAGTTACAGTCGGGAAAAAAGGCATATCCGCATGTAAGGCGTGTCCGCATTTATTCCGACGATGAAAGAAAACCATAACGGTTGAAGAAACTACCCCCCTAGCCAAGTTACAACCGTTTCGCTTGCGTCGAACGCTCTGAGTTGGCCGCGTTGCCGAATCTTTTGTTTTGACAACGTGACTGAGCGATGCGATGACGTCATTCCCGTAAATTTGAAGCTTTCTACTACCGTTAACTATTGAAGATTAGCAACTTGTCTAGGGGTACTGGTATGTTCTAGAACCAAAAGTTTGAAGATATGTGTACATCCACCAAACTGCACTGGGCTCACGTTTTCCGATTACGGCCCATTTATTTTCTTAGAGAGGAAGCTTGAGTCCTAGCAGTGGAAACATTATAAGTCTAATATGCGATATCATTATTTTACATTACATTAAAAAACAACGGTCAAGTGTGAGTCACGTTCGCGCACCGAGGGTTCCGTAGAAACTTACCTATGCAAATAGTTTGATACCCGAACCAAGTATCGAAGACTTTTTTCGCAAATGCATAATTGGTAATATTTTGCGTTGTAGTTACAAAATGGTTTCAGATTTATTTTGGTGTACTATGAGACCCTGTTTCTTGCCAAATTTTAGGATTCTAGATCAATGGGAAGAAGGTTTTGATTTCATTGCTAGTATCAACCTAAACGGAGTATAAACGATCTTATTGATTACGCTGTCTTAGAAATTTGTTTTGTTCAATGTTCCTAGTGGCAGTAGGCTTAAAACTTGATTTCAACTTAATACTAGTACGCGTTCTTGAGCAAAAGGGTTTTCACATACGTACAGGTCGACAGGTGAACAGACATACAAGAAAATGATCCTATAAAGGTTCTGTTTTTTCCAATTTAGGTAAGGAACCCTACAAAAGGAATAGTTTAGTATTATTTACTTAGAATATAAATATTTAGATCGTTATAGTCCATCGTTTAGGTCATTCACCATCCAGGATTTGACATAAATGACCCAGCACAGTGATTTATGATCTAATCCTCGTTTTACCAAAATAAAAGGAACATCAATTATACTGGTTCACTTTTATGGAACAAAAGTACTCACAAACATAAACAGATATCGTTATGAGAGCAAACTTATTTAATTATTTGTGAAAATCTACATAGACGCTCTATATCTACGAAAATTTGTGAAATATGTCAGATTTCTCCCGACAATACATGAACAAGCTAAATTCTAACGCTACCGTGAATAAATGTCCCAGCATACAAGTCAATTCATACATAACATATATCCGACTGGAAAAAATCTCGCAAGATCACGAAAAAATGTCCGGGTGATCCCTAATGTCTTAAGAGTTATGCAAACATTATTCTTTATTCATCTTTCCTTTGTACTCATATTGTTTCTCAGAGTGTACATTAAAATTTACTGAACACCTGTATTTTTTCATATTTCACGGTAGATCATTTATGAAATAGGGCTATGCTCGGTCGAGTTTTCCTGTGTGATCGTATCAGAAATTGTGATATCTGCAAGAGAACTAAGGTTACCTACATAGTTCGAAGAATTGTCTTAAGAAGCAGTGACTAGGACATATTACTTGCAGAAAAGATGGCCGATAGGGATAAAAGGTTCAGAAGTGACAACATCGTTCCAGATGACCACGGAAGGCCTCTTACAAGGTCCGATCCGTCCGAGAAACCGATAGATGCGAGATCATAGAAAAGATCTAAGGAAATACTTTCCGATTTGTACTTCATAAAGTGTCGCCGCTTGTCTCCCACCCTTTTACTCTACTACAGGCAATAAACCAATACGAACGCGCAATACGCATCTAACAGAACACGCACACTTAGATCGCATGTTTGCTATTGGTTGTGTCAATTATGAGCATGATTATATTTTGAGGCACGCATGCCCCACCTACAAAGCCATTCTAACTTCTTTCATATTTTCTATGTGCGAGATGCACACGTTATGTTCTTTTTCTTCTTCTTTTTGTGTCGATGCTCTCAAACTATACTTTTCTGACCAATATTTTGCAACCTGTACGGCTCTATTATTGGCTCCGTATAGATCCTGAAAACTGCAGGTGGTTATGCTGTATGGGCAGCTTAACAGGCGGCGCATATCCTGTGGAAAGGCTCCACACTGGCACTGTGCCAGAGATGGGTCGATGAAGCCCCATTTGGTCGTTATCTTAATACTTGGTAGAGGCCTATGTCCGACAGTAAGAGTCTTTCGGCTAAAATGACGATGATAATGATGATAGTTGATCGCATTATTATAACAAAGCTGATAATAGCACACGAGTGTGTAATCGTGTGTAACTTGGCGTGAACACTCACGCCATAAAAGTTTTCATGCGATTTAAATATCGATATATACACAGTACCGGTTGGTGTAACATAGGAACTTGGGTTCAGAAACTTAATTACTTCGCGCTTTTCCCTCATTCCAAAGCAGTTAGCATAAACTAATTATAGTCTAGACTTCAGACATTTTGACAACGAGTTACGAGAAGCATAAATTGACGGTTACTAAATTGAAAAATGTAATTTAAATTTAGAAGTGAAGGCGGATTACTCGTATTAAGTCTGATATTAAAGTAGGTACTTAATTCGGAATATTTTTGCGAAACTAATATTATTATGGCTTGAAAGATTTACTAACTAATTTTAGCGTTTTGAATATTTAATCAAAATAAGACGTTGAACTTCTGAAGCTACCCTAATCATAGTACAATGAACTTGAAATAGCTATTATTGATACTAACATAATAAAAATTGAGTAATGTACGAAAAAATGTGAGTAAAGAGGTTTCAAAGAATTTTAAGAAACAGTTATCTCGAGTAATGTGTTTCATAATTTTTTTCTCATTAAAATTATAGAATTTGTTCGACGCATAATCTTGTCGCACTATTATAGTATGTCTTTCTGCCTTTACACCATTTTTAAAGATTTTAAAAGTAGTTCGTGAAATAATGTGAGCAGACATATTTCGAAGAATTGTAAGAAACTGTTGTCTCGAGTAATGTTTCATAAATATTCACATTAAAATAGAAATTGTTCCACGCATAATCTTGTCGCACTATTATGCCACGCATTTCTGCCTTTACACTATTTCAAAAATAGTCCAAGAAAATAAAAATAATTCCACTGAAGTCGCCCGTGATAAAGGTGTGACGATCTGGTTACGTTCACGGGTCAAGTTTAGCCGTAGATCACGCAAGACTCAGAAGTTTAGAAGGAAAAAAGGAATAAATTCGGTTATAAAAATAAAATGCGTGTAAAAGCAAGTTAAAAAGTACATAGGTAATATCTTTTCAGGTAAAAGTTTCTCAAGAAGTTTGCGTCGACGCAAAGAAGCCATCGCTTAGTTTTGCCGAAACTTGTGGAGCAGCGTTCAGTTACGGACCGAAGAAGTTACAACCATGGGGTAATTTTGTAAAGTAAGTTTTATTATTTGACTTGTTTAATGGGTAAAATGAGAGTGACCATATTGAATCCTCCTTCTTGATTGGACACTCTTGTCAGAGTGGTCGTGGATGTTGATGAACAGGACTGCGGCGCGCCGCCGTCATTTAGGCAAACGAGCCTTAGAGGCCCAAGGCTGCGGTATATCGAGCGATGTCTCTCCATTTCTGGTGGTTTTTGGCATTACCATATAGATTAATTCGGCTACAAAAGGCGTAGGTGTAATTTAGGGAAACTGTTAGGTAGAATTGAAATAGAATAGAATAAACTTTATTATACGCCAAAATAGCAACAATTTTACTGAAATTTGAATCTATGTGTACTATGGTGGTCCTATCGCAGACAGCGAAAGGTACTTAGTTTTTCACGCTGTATATTTGAAATGGGCTACATCAGTCGCTTCATATGAAAAAAAAAAATGGTTTTTCTACTTGATATTTCCTTAAAGCTCCAAATCACTTCTTGTCAAAACTTTTCAATTTTTTCTCATAGCCAAAAGTATGACATTTGGCATGAAGTGTTTTGAATCAATCACAGACTTAAAGTGGCCTGTGGAATTCATCCTACGTACTTAGCTTCACTAAATAATTCCGATGATGCACGATCGGGCATTCGGGCTTCTCCGTCACTCACGAAAACCGGCATACGGTTACATTCGGAATAAATCGTGAACGCTATGCGTCGCTTGTAGTTTATAGTAGAGAAGGTCCATATGTAATCAAAACAGCAGGTAAATGAGACGTGTCATTACTCTCTTGCCGTAGTGCCAATTTTTTGTCACAACAAGTTTTCTTCTTCGATATTTCTCTTAGTAACCTTCTTATAGACTTATCATCTTTCAATCCATCAACCATTTTGTCTTGCCCTAGTTTTAACTTACAGCCATACTCAATATTACTTATTCATACTCAAAATTTTGTCTGTCTGAATGACAGTGTTTACAAGTTTTTAACTTATAATTTTTCAAGTTTAGATTCATGGCATTTAATGATTTACTACCTCAAACACTGATGAACATGCATTTAAATAACGAATTTCAGTTCAATATATTATTTTTAGCTGAAGTGTTGTAGTCTATATGGTTCTCTTTATCATTTTCCTGCCTATATCCCGTGTTACTTCGAAACAACACGCGACACTTTTTATTATTCTCGACTGACAACTGGCATGTGTTAGCATGACAGTTGTCAGGTTCGATGTGACAGAGTACGGTTCAATCCCTATTCTATCAGATAATTTCACAAGTGAGCTTGACAAGAGAATTCAATGAAATAGAGCTTTGGAATATTTTATTTACTTTGTATTTTATTTATTTTCAGAGTTCTTGTGGACTACTCCATGGTCGTGACATATTTCAGCGTGTTATGCGTGTACGTTGTTTTTATAGGATCGACGATGAAAGAAGTAAGTAAACATTTCAAAAAGCACGTACATATTAAAAGTAAACAACTCAATATTTTTGTTATGATAGAATTTGTATGCGAAATATGGCAAACCACGATAGGGTTCCTTTCGATAAAAGAAAATTATTTATTGTTTATTTCAGGCATTATATTAAATTAATGAAAATATTATTAAATTAAATTGTTACAACATAATAGATAAATGTAATAGGTAATGGCTCAGAATAACGAGTTGTGATCGCGTGTTCAAGCCTTGCTAGGCGAATTTGTGAAATTTACGTCAATTTTAAAACTTTGAAACTTTGTATAATTTATATCATTACTACTGTTCTCAAAAACGCTAAAGGAAAACATCGTGAGGAAACCAACATGTCCTAGAACTAAAAATTAGAAGACATGATTCACTAAACCGCATTGGACCCGCGTGGTGGATTACGACCCATTCCCTGCCCTAGAGAGAGGAGGCCTGAGTTCCAGCAGTGGGAACATTAAAAAAGGCTGATAATGATGATAATGATGATGAATATACACCACAATTATTTAATTAGTACACATACTTAAAGGGCTTATTAGAAAAGCCCTTGTTATTTTATAAGTAAAATCTCAATAAATAATATTCATAAAGAGCAAAGTTATTAGCGTTGGTTTATGTCCCAAAATGTCACTCAATTTATGGAAATATTGTGCCGGCTATTGATTAATGAATGAATAAGTGACAATTATTAAGAAAAAACACTGCCTACAGTATTTTCTACTAGCAATTGTTATGTTTGATTGTTCATAAAAATCAGTAACTCTGTTCTCAACGAACATACTAGTCGAAGTACAAGAACTGAAACCCAAGAATGGAACAGAATAGGCTAAAAGAAAAAAATACTTAATTTGTAGAAGTTTGCATCGACAGCATGAGAGCCTACAGTAATCAAATAGCAACCGATGACTGAGCGACAAATTCGGTCTTATTTCCTTCAGTGTAGATTTCGGAGTTCTAAGTCTATGAGCGGTGCGTGTTGCCAACTTGCCAGTGTTGACATATGGCTCCGAAGCGTGGTCGCTTACAATGGGCTCATCAGAAGGCTTAAATTCACCCAAAGGACAATGGAAAAGGGTATGTTTGGAGTTTTGTTGCGTGATCACACATCAAAAATAAAGATATCCGTAGGAAAACCAATGTTGCCGACATAACTCGAAGAATCGCCAAACTTAAGTGACAGGGTCATGGCACGCAGAACAGAGTGTCGATGGGGATGAAAGGTTCTGGAATAGTGACTATGTAACGGACGACGCAGCGTTAGAAGTGACCAATGACCTGGTGTGGGCCGCGAGAAACTGAAGGAGGCCAGATGCACAGGACTGGTCATCATGATGACGCTTAGTGGAGACCTATGTCCAACAGAAGACGTCTATTGGCTGAAAACATGATGGCTATGTCTTTTTTAAAATAAGATTAAAATACAAAGTATTTTTAGGAAATGAAAAAAATATTCGGAAAATTTCTGTACAACCTGTTTGGAATTTTCCAAACAAGATCGAAACACAGAGTTTTCCTTGTTATTTGAACAAATATCCCAATTTAGTTATTTAATATTTATGTAGGTATTTACAAAAATAATAACAAGACCTCTAAGGCAAATAATTATAAATGTTGGTGGAAAATTCCTACTGAATGAAATAAAATAAATACTGAAACATCGTCATCTTTATTGTAATGAATATATTTGTTCATCATTATAAATGTATTTCAGAAAGACAATAAAGTCTTCATATTATGAACAGAGGTTAAAATTAGGTAGAGTGAAATATGTACTTACACCGATTTCATACAGTAAGAACTGTTAAGTGGCAAAATAGTATTGGCCACTCCAGAACCTTTCAGTCCCAATGGCCATCTGTTCTGCGAACAATGTGCCCTGCCCATTGCCACTTAAGTTTGGCGATTCTTCGTGCTGTGTCGACAACCTTGGTTCTCCAGTGGTAATTTTAATTTCTGATTCGATCACGCAAGGAAGCTCCGAGTATAGCCCTTCCTATTGCCTTTTGATGAGGCCCATTGCGAGCATTATTATGCTTTAAATAACATTTTTTTTTTTGTCTTCAGGTCATGGACGTCTACATGCCAAACAACCCGTTATCAATCCAGGCTGCCTGTGCCCTGACCTTGGTCCCTCTAGTCCTGATCTGTCAGATACGGAATCTGAAGTACCTGGTGCCATTCTCTGCGATCGCCAACATTTTGATCCTCGTGGTCTTCGTGATAACCCTGTACTATGTATTCTTGGATCTTCCGCCTATTAAGGAGAGGGAGCTAGTGGCTGGAATTACCCAGTGGCCTTTGTTTTTGAGGTGAGTTTTTTTGGCGATTTCTTGTACAAGTTTATAGGTTACGAGCAAAATAAAACAACAGGTCATAAAGTTTGTTGTATGGGAGCCCCCTCTCTGCAACTCTGTTCCTGCTGCATATTAACAATCTGCTGATGTCCGGAATCCATGGATATGCTGATAGCACAGTTGTAGAGAGATACCTGTCAAGTGCTCAGGCTATCGGGAGCTTATCCGGTCTGAACGAGAGGCTCTGTTAGAACGTACAAATATCTCACTGTAGGAAGTCTCCAAGTGGGACGAAGCCAATCTGGTGGTATTCAACGCCGCCAAAACACAAGCGTTTCTTTTCACTCCCAAAAGGAGCCCGTTCAACTATTACTATAAACTTTGTAAGGTTAGAAATGCTGTTGTTCAGAAATACACTTTTGTTACTTTAACAACTCATGAATCTTAACTGTACATGTCTACTAAACCATAACTTGCAACAGTTATATTAAGTAACAAACAACCCTACGTACAGCGAGTTTACAAGCTTACATTGTTAATACCAGTCCAGAATAAGCACTTCGTCGAAGGACTGGAACAATTTCCCTGCTGCGGTCTTCCTGTCCAATTATAATTTAAGTGTCTTCAAAACTAGTGTGAATAGGCTTTTAATAAACTAGTGTGCTTCACCAACGATTGCATCATAGCTTACCATTAAGCGGAATCGTAGTCAAGCATTAGTTTACAATATTTAAAAGATTTGTAATGGGTCTTCTTTTACAAATAAAACGATCGACTTGATTTTTTTATACAAATATGTTTCTTTGGACCAAAGTATGACGTTGGCTATATTGTTTGGGAAAATCAAGATGCTTTTAATAAACTTTGAGAGCGTAGCTATGAATAAAAGCAAGTAGGCTTATAAATTGAGATTAAAAGATTAGCTCTTAAGGGCCAAGCACCCAAAAAAAGCCATAAAACAGTGATTTTCTGAGGCCTACTCCTCCGTAACGGCTAAGTCAATTAGTTTGAAAAAAATATATGTTTATTATAAATTCATGAACAATAATATCAACATTTGATTTTTTCGTGCAATTAATACTTTTGTCAAAAATTATAATTTCGGCCAGATGGTTCAAGGGACTATACGCCTTAATGGACGACATATTTTCACAATTTTGTGTGGGAGGCCCTTATGTGGCGTAATATTAACATTTGTTGAATAAAAGTAATGCAGCTGCTAAAACAGGTTGCTAAAATAAATACTATAGGCACTACGTTCTCCAGATTGCGCTCCATTTTTCTCATATGTTTTCTTTATTTCTTTTTTGAATCGTTGCGGTTACGAATATGAGATATTGCAGTTCAGAATTATATTTTTTTATGGATTATTTATTTTTTCATTTAGTCTAATATCAATAAATATATGACCTTTGAAAAATTTTCAAATAGTTTGAATCTTTAAATCATTTAAATTTTTAAATTACTATCTAATAAAATACCTAGAATTTTTCAAAGACTGAGTGATAAAAAATAACCCTTTTACGATAATGACTAAATTAGGCTCTTAAGAGCTTGATAATCTTTAAAAACTTAGCTATTAGCGGTGATTGGTTAGCCAAAGTAACAAAAGCCAATCAATCACTGGCATAGAGATTTTACAACAGATTAAATTGAATTAATGATCACGCTTTCAGAAACTAACGTTTTCGTAGTGGTAAACTTTAAGCAAACGAATTATTCATATGGAACATTGGATCGCATTTTGGATTTGATGTTATTCAAATGTATAGGAAAGGTCCCACATAATACTGTCGTAAGATTATGTATTCGTGGAATTTATCGGAAATATTTTTAGCTTCTATTCATGGATTCTGTGAAATAATTTTCTAGATTTGTGTCAAACAAATTAACGCTGTGAGTCTGACAATAGAATTTGTTATTTAATCTACAGTAATGTTATAGAGAGGTGGCTTGTTTTTTTTTGTTTGTAGGAGGTAATCTCTGAAAGTACTAGCCTGATTGCTATTTTTTTTTTAAGATTTAGGGAGAATGCATCTGTCCATAATTTTCTGTTTCATAATCTCTGAAACGATGATTTATGGACATGCGAATTCTCATTCATCAGCATTTTTCATTTAGGAGATCTCTTTTGAAAAGATTCTTCATTTTCCAGGCGCTTTCAGTGCATCGAGTAGCTTTTGTAGTGACATCTATGGTATCACATAAAAACTAATCCAGCATCATGCAATTAACCTCTCGTGTACCGTAATTAGAGACACAATTAAAAAAGCCATTGTGTCTAGCGTGGATCCACGTTTAGACACACACCGAGTTAAAATTCTCCCTAAATCATCTATCTATCTGCCCGCAAGACATAACACCTGTCTGGTCGAAGGTTCCTCCCATTTCAACGGAGGTTTGCGGGACTTTACTCTCTGTTCCACATACCTTCAAATTTCTTTGTCATGTTGCGCTGGAAAGGAAACTATTTTTTCAAGATAATCATAATCCTAGAAATATGCAATATTGTTCAATACGCAGTATTAGTTTGATAGAGTTTAGTCTTCGAAATGTTGTTCCTAAAGCCATGACTTGACTCTTGCAAGAGAAAAGTACGATGCAATCGGTAAAACGGATGATTGATAGCCTCTTGTGACTATGATTGAAAGCATTTTTTATTTCAAATAAACCATTTCCTTCTAATCCTTATTCAGTCCAGTTGACTAGTGAGTTTTATTAATAAGACTTCTAACAAAACTCGTACTTAAAGGTCATGTTTTATTAACTCAGGCTAGGTAAATATGCCTCTGGCTTACAAACTACCGCATACAGTTTTGGTTAACCTTTCGAATGTCTTATGTTACACAGTTCGACATAAGGAATTGTCTTTCTATTGTGTCTCTAATTACGGCATTCAAAGAGTTAAATAAAAACTGTAGATTTTTTTTATGTTTCTCGGAAGCAAGGGCAGATTGCCTTCTAGAGGCTAAAACCACAATAAAAATATATATCTGAAATTCCACTTCGCGTTTTCTGTTACAGTTATAGATGGTTAAAGCTTCTTTGTGTTCTTGATTTGACAAATGTTTACGATGCACTAAAGTGTGGCCGGACCCTAATGAAGTGAGATCAACGTTACAGTTAGGCTTGTTATGTTTGTTTATTTATTTAGATACACCCGCAGCACATTTATACGCATACAAACAAATCATAGGTACTGATTTAATATACATGCTAATTAACTTCGGGCAAAAACAATATTTATACAGCTTAATTACTAACTTAAGTTTTTGTACAATTGTGACACAAAACGAAAAATGATTGGTGATCTATATTTAGTTGAGTTTACACTAGTTTAAAAAGATTTTTTGGAAGAAATACTTACCTAAAGATTATTAGCTTACCGTTTCTTGAACCTGTTGATACGCTACCACTTGGATGAAATCTCCGTGTCTAGCAGTGAATGGCAGATGATGATGATAATGATGACGACGAATATTTCAGTGGCTCGATAAAATTTTCTAAAATTAATTAGTTAACATAATTAATTAGAAATGTCACCCGAATAGCAACATCTCTATTTCCAATGGTTGGTAAATATCACAAAAAGAAAACATTTAAAGTAAATGCCAGCGCTAATAATATTCAAAACATGATTATTTCTTAGTAGTAGACTAAAAAAAAAAACATGGAAAACGATACGTTTTCAAGATATTTGTTTTACAAAAACTAAAAAGAAACGCTAATATTATGGACGGATATGTATGACAAAGCAAAATACATTAAGCTGATGGAAAATTATCTGAAACACATCGAGCCACAAATTCTTCCATTCTGCGTTATCTAAATCCCTGTATATTCTCAAAGAGAATGCTTTCTCTATTTGCTTAGTACTTTGTTTATAAATATTTGAAGTGCTACTCGAGTATGAACTCTAATTTTGCCAAGTCCGTTTCATTATCGGACTACAAGACGTATGGCGTTGCGCCATCGGTACATGATGGACATTCTATCCATATACACAAAGCGTTTTGCCAAGGAGTGGTATTCCTTGCCGGAGTCTGTGTTTCCTGATAGCTACAACTTAAGGGTCTTTAAGGCAAAAGTGAATAGGTTACTTCTAGGTAAGTGTACTTGATCATCGACTACATCATCGCTAACCATCAGGTGAGATGGTGGTCAAACGCGAGCTAAAGCTAAACTTTTTTTTCTTTTGCCATGATTTACGCATACTGGCTACCAGTGTTAATGTGTTTATTTGCCAACTATTTTCTTTATAAAATACTTTTTAAGTACATACTTTTAAGTATTTTATTGTTTTTTTTTTTATTATAGTAACTTAATTCCCTCATTTGCTTGTTGTAAACCTAGTTAGGTTATAAATACCAATTACTTAATGTTTAAGTAATTTATGTGTGTATAAAATTTACTCATATCTATACTATAGTATTGTCAAAAGAAAAAAATATATTTTTGATTGTAATGATTTGACTCATAAAAACTGGACCGATTTAAAAATTCTTTTGCCATTTGAATGCTACTTTATCACTGAGTGCCATAGACTATGCATGTATTTTCTATTTTAACTTAGACAGAAACTAGTTGAATAATATAAATAATACGTAAGTCAACGAACTTATTAATGCAAATTCATTACATTGAGTCGTAGTTAAAAGAGCTTTCCGTTTCAGTGAACACTGTTGGTAATAATATTCGAATAGATATTACAAATATCAAATAACGTAAAAGCTCCTATTAACGACTCCCTAAAATGTGTACTCTATTAACGACCTAATTTTTAAATCACTCATATTAGACATATTATGGGGTTCCAGAAAAGTCATACCTTAAAAATTAGTTACGTATTTTAGTTGGACAACAATAAGAGTAAAGTTTGTGTGTTTAAATAGCCAGTGAAAGAAATAATTTGACTTTGAGTGGGACGCGCCCGAAGCGGACGCACTTTTCATAGTGTCACGTCTCTAGCCACGTAAGTACACCTAAATATTACTTAAGGAAAATAACACCCTAAAAATAGATTTGTCTTCTTGCAATCACATTACAACTGTAACGTATATATTTGTTTTCTAAACTAACTCTTAATATAATACTTTTTATTGGTTTTTATGTTATAAAATCATGTTTTAATTTAAGGCGGTAATAGAGTCCAAATTTCAAAACTTGATTCTAATAACGACCCATAGCGTTGTTAAAATTTTGAGAACATTTAGTATTTTAAAATAATATCTATTATAAACTACCTCATTTGATTTTAATTTTTGCTTTTCAATTCTTAAAATTATTTTACTTCGTTAGATCTATTAACGACAAAGCTATTTCTTAAAGTTTCTGTGTAAAACTCGATTCAACGTTAGACAATATCTCTATTATTATAATGATATTATACTGTAAATTACCTGTATTATCTGAATTAAAGACTAACTGACATTGAAAGCAAAAATATAGCAATGAGATCGAATTTAACAGTACACCATAAAGCGGATATTTTATCTGTTTATTATTAACTAGCTGTGCCCCGCGGTTTCACCCGCGTTTTTCTCGTTTCCGTGGAAATACCGAGATAAAATATTGCCTATAATTGCCTCCTTCAATAAATGGACTATTGAATATTTAAACAGTTTTCATATCAGATCAGTATTTCCCAAGATTACCGCGTTCATAAATGTATTTATTATACTCTTCAAAAATCTTATACTTACAATCATCACCAAATATATTTCGAAAAAGATTATTACAGGACTTTATGTTGATAAAAAACTCTATGGCCCATAACTCATTAATAGGTACCAACTCTTAACATCTTACACACGTGATAACTTTTAAACGAAATATCCGATTGAGATGAAACAAAAAGTATTTTACTTCTACATAAATACTCTTGATAACATAATGCTTAATTTCGATAAAGATTAATATTACGATACATATTTAACGTAGTTTTTTTTTCTTCAGACGATTTAATAATTATTTTGAACACAGAATCGGTTATTGTGATTAAACTATGATAGCTAGATATATGTTCTCGCGGACTTTTTTGTAGATCTTAATGGGATCTACAAACCCGTAGTACATCGTTTTGTTCTATTGTCAATAGTTTTTGCAGCGCACGCAAAAATAGGTTTTCGATTTTACACCTTGTGTTACAAAATAGCAATTTTATTACGGATCCCTAATTTTGAAATAAAAAAAACATAGCCTATAGCCTTCCTCGATAAATGGACTACCCAACGCTGAAAGAATCATTCAAATCGGACCAGTAGTTCCAGAGATTAGCGCGTTCAAACAAACAAACAAACAAACAAACAAACTCTTCCGCTTTATAATATTAATATATAATATAAATAAGTATAGATTTTATTGGTCGCTAATAGAATATTGTAACCTTCATACTTGATTCTATTACCGACTCACAGCTGTGACGATATATTTGGTAAAATTAAAGTACACAAAAAAAAATGTAGGTATATTTTTGAACAAATTGGCTCATTTCTTGCATACGTGACGTTTTGAGAGATTTTGTCACATGCCATATTATTAATGTAAAATAATATTTGCTATCCAGTTTCATTCATGGCTTCATGGCATTGGCTATATTTTATATGATTTCAAATCAAATAAAAATGTCGGGACAAGAATTAAATTCTATATCTCTTTAAAGATGGTGTTCTTTTAAAGAATCATGGAGCCGCAGAAGCGCAAGCAGTACGCCTCTGCTCAACTAGAAAGCTATAAATGAAGGGACCAGCTTATATGAAGCTTCAAAAACCAATGGCATACCGAGGACAACTCTGCGTGACAAGAGAAATTATTTTGTGATTGTATTACGGATAAAAATATTTTTGTTACTGATTCATAATATCTTATTAGGTAGTATGTAGGTAATTAATTCATTAAACCCCAAGCGAACGCCGGCGTTCGCGCACCTATTGTCTTTCAATTGTGTCTGTAATTATCACAATTGAAAGGTTAAAAAGTAAGCATTTAATTGTTTGAAGACTGTTTTCTGGGACTGATTATATTTTTTATTAATTAAAATAATTAAAAATAAGTGCTCTAAGCGTTGCAATAAATAATTATTTTCATATTGTAATAATGTTGATCTCTTATCTATTACTATTATATAATAAATACCTTAAAAACATTTTTTTATTTTATTTAATAGTATAGAAGAAATGGCAACTTCGTAGCGGTCGGTAAAAGAAGCAGAAAAATCGGTAATAGAATCTTGCCGCATTCTATGGGTCGGTAATAGAATCAACTACTCTTTTGGATTAAATAATTATTTAGTAACTATTGTGTTATTGAATATTGAATTTAAGTACTGAATAGCAAAGAATAATTCACTGAGATTAACTATAAATTATAACACCTTTCCTAACATTACAGCTTATATCTATTTTTTTAAAGTGAATCCTAAGACAGCTAAAACTGGCGGTAATAGGAGCTTTTACGTTAAGTCAAAAATCAACTTAATTATTTTTGTTTGATACAGCATGCGAAAATTTTACGTCACTGATTATGATAAAGCGAGGCTTTTTGCTAGACTCTGAAATCTGATATTACTAATAAAAAAGGGTACAATTATATCTACCTAAGTACTTCAGTTAGATTAGGTTAGGTAACTGAAAATATGGCTTGTTCACTGGAATTGTTCATCGATGATAACATTTAGAGTTTTTTTTTGATAATCGATAAAAATTACTTCTTCTGCTCAGGGTGGAGAGAGAGAGGGAGCACAGTGATTCTTCCTCTCTCTCTCCACCCTGCGCAGTTCTTATATGACGCCATAAATGTTTTATTTTTGTTAAGTGTAGGTACACTTGACAAATTTAAATACAGGTAAGCCTCTTTTTGCAATTACAAAAAAAAATATGGTAAATAAATAATATTAAAACAATAAAATTACAAATGAGAATAATTAAATAATGAATTAAAATTTTCTTTCAAACAATTTCACTACCTATATTTACAGAGATGACAATTGAAAATTAAGTTTATTCTACATTTTTTTATTGATCAGCCACATGAGAAACAACGTGAGTTTAAATAGCGACATCATGAATTTATTGGTAAAAAATTGGTGTATTTATACAAGTGTACTTTTCCTTCCAATGTACACTTAGGTGTATTGTATTTATACTTCGTTTTTTAGTGTCTGATATTGCTTTAGTTTTTTATTAAAAACAATGGTAAAGTAACGAGTCGCAAAATCTGAAAGTATAATTTTTACTTGTTTTAAATTTTTAAGCTCAAGCGTAAAACTAAATTCAGAATCGATTCAAAGCACACATAAACACGTCAATAAAATCAAAATAAATTTCACAGTTTGATAGTAAATTTAAGCAACGGAAAAATTAATCCGTTAGGATACACTAGACAATAAACATTAATTAGGTAGGCTCTAAAAAAAATATAGCAGTCTAAATGTAGTATACCTTCTAAAATGCCTGAAATCACTCAAAGGATGTCGAACCGGGTGAACAGGAGACTAAAATTCTAATCTTGTCAATGACCACGCATGATTAAAAACCCTTATTAGCAACAAGTAATATTCAAATTTTGTAATTATTTACCCTTGTCTCGATAGATGGCGTTGGGTCGAAATAAATCGCAATATCAATTTGTTATAATAAAATTGTTTAGAGACAATGATTGATAAAAGAAGAACAGGCAAAAAAAGCCCAGACCCGACAGAAAAGTGACATATCTCAGTTTTTTTGTTATTATTTATATAATCATATTATATAGTTTTTATATTCGAAATCAATGGCTAACACCAAAATATTGCCTTATGTTTTTGTTCAGGGTTTACACTAAAAAAATACAAAATGCCTACTTATCTTACACAATTCGTAATGTATGTAACTAAATGACGATAAATAGTTATGGGATGTATCCAGGAGACCTGGAGATACAGCTGTATTATATAATTTTTGAACTCCGAGTACAACATTCAACTTAGGATTATTTTTTTTAAGGTGCAGGTGGCTGGACAACACTAATGATGTGTGCGCAACTTCCCAATGTCCTTTTGCCATGGTAGCATGAGCAGTAATATTCTGTAATTGCGTTTATTCCATTTACATTTTCATCAAACATAATATAAGTATAATATATTTTTGTTGTAACATGTCATGAATGAATTCTGCACCTGATTAAAATATTATTATTTCTGCCTTCTATTGCCAATATATATTGAATCATCGAATATGACGATTTTAATTAATCCTAAGTTGAGGGCGAATCTAGAAGGGCATGCTCTGACCCCAGTACCAGAGGCAAAAAGGAACGGGGTGGAATTTTTTAGTCAGTAAGAGTCTGACACGACCTCTCGCTCCACCCAAGGGCGAGAGATGTCATTAGATGATTTTAAACCACCTTAAAAAAAATCCTAAGTTGAATGTTGTACTCGGAGTTCAAAAATTATATAATACAGCTGTATCTCCAGGTCTCCTGGATACATCTCATAACTATTTATCGTCATTTAGTTACATACATTACGAATTGTGTAGATAAGTAGGCATTTTGTATTTTTTTAGTGTAAACCCTGAACAAAAACATAAGGCAATATTTTGGTGTTAGCCATTGATTTCGAATATAAAAACTATATAATAAGATTATATAAATAATAACAAAAAAACTGAGATATGTCACTTTTCTGTCGGGTCTGGGTTTTTTTTATATGGGACGTGACCGTTCTTCTTTATATAAATCAATTTATGATTTTATTTTTAAGTTTGGGAATCATTGAATGGCTCTTCCCGCTGTAGGTAAAGTGAAAAAGAAGAGTCAGACTTGTACCGACAAAAACCCCGCTGTTTTTCAATTTCATTTGGCATTCCAGCGCTACAATGCCACAGCCCGAAGCAAAACAAAGCAGAGCCCAAGTATTCGGTGTAGTTAAATTTCTATTCCGCCAGCCAGCAGTAGGGTTGTGTGTGTGAAAAGGTAGCACTCGCACAAAAGTCAAACAAAAAGTGCTTTCACGGCACGCGATACCTAACAAATTCCATCTGTTCCACAGTTTAGCTTCAATCCATTATCTGTCAAACGAGAAAAGTTGTAACATAGGGACATAGTTTAACAAACACTATTCCAAAAACTTATCCTGTTCTAAAACTAAAACGATTAGGATTCATCCAATGGCTGATTGCGTTAGGCTACTAAGCTTTAGTACGTTATTCTCTGTTTATGCTGAATATTTACAAAAATAATTCATGTTTATCTTGAACCTTTTACTATTGACCTACTTCTTATTTTTGAGTAGAAGAATTTACTTATTTTTTATTTTATCTTACTACATGATTCCTCATAAAATATGGTAGACACAAAAAAACTATATAACACTGTCGGTAACCCTAATGGTAATCATATTGGCATCCACATATTATTTGGTAATCACATTGATAACCACCATATATTTTTCAGATTATTCATATTTTTCAGATATTAGTTTTTTACCAAAAATTGTTGTTCAGTACTAGGAATACTCCTATACTGTGAATAGATTAACAAATTTATATCATCTTAAATATGTAAATTCACATGTACAACTCAATTTGAAAGTTCATCATATGCTTCCTTTATTCCAGCACGGTAATCTTCGCCATGGAAGGTATTGGCGTCGTGATGCCGGTTGAGAACGAGATGGCCAAGCCCCAGCAGTTCCTGGGCTGTCCCGGAGTGCTGAACATTGCCATGTTCATCGTCATCACGCTGTATGGCATCGTCGGGTTCTTCGGTTACCTGCAGTACGGAGACTTTGTGAAGGGTTCCATTACGCTAAATCTTCCTGAAGAAGACATGTGAGTAAACTACTGAAATTTTATCTAGAAAATGTTGGGATTGTTGATTTTGTTCCTATAAATATTTTCGTTCGATAAAATCATTAGTTAGAGATCCGGGCTTATAAATTGAACCACCAAATTAAAAGTAAGCAGTCACAACAAAAGTTTTTCTTTCTAATGTGTTTACCACAAGAACTGGTAATACAATTATGAATGCAAGATCAACTCTGAAAGTGGCTACGGATCACATGATAATAGTTCATGTCATCAATCCATATCATTCAGATCTTAAGGAGTAGAGGGAATTGCTACACCTTATAGTATGCTTGAATGTAATGAAAAAAAATATTGCCAGCCGTAGTAAATTTCCATTTCTGGATATAAAAGTTATTGTTTTGTTGTGTAATAAAGTTAATTCTTATGTTAAAATTATTACAATGTCTGTCTGTCTAAGTTTCATTCAAATGATTCACTTTGCTGGCGCGTAATTTGCAGTTTGGCACATAAATTTTGTTTCCATAAGTTTAAAATTGATTGGAGTCTATCAAAATTAATATTATTGAAAATAGCTACGACAAAATTTCATTTTCTTTTCTCCTCTTGTATTGTCTCATTATAAAAAGAATTTTTTACACCACCTGCTCGATAATGTCGTTTTATACGTCATACAAACCTCACATGCTTATAGCATGTCATTCTATCCCTAGGGAGATAATGCAGTATGGCCGATCCCTAGGGAATAATGAGATTTGAATTTGGAACACCGAAAATCCTCTACATTGTGAATTAAAATGTACGTGCATCGAACAAGTTGAATCGAAATTCAAACTGGCCACTAACAAAAAAAAAATAGAATAAAACCTGCTTACTGACGGGAGCATTTAAAAAATTGAAAGTATAGAATTTTGGAGTAGTGAATTTTATTTGTTTGATGAACTTGTAAATATAATAATTATATTTCTCTAATATATAATTTGGTCGACCAAATTGTTTTTTAATTATCTCTCAGATGGTGTAAAAAATAGAGTATGCAACACGGGGATAAAGCTGTCTTTGTCTTGGGCGACTTGAATTCCTCACTTCATTCAGGTTTCTTTATTAACTCCCTCGCAATGCTCGGGAGTTAATTTTATAAGTCCCTTACTGCCGTTCGGGATTAAAATCAGCAACCTTCGTTTCGTTCGAAATTCAACATGCCGCCCGCGACTTAAAGATACTGCTTTATCCCCTAGTCACATAAACTACTAAAAAGTAAACATGGCAAGACAACAAAGACACGAAATATAAATGAAATTACTTTTTTCATTGTCCTCATTTTGAAATGCATGTTATTTAAATTCATATCAACTGCAAAGTCATTAATATTCAAAGAACCTTGGAGAGTAATAGCAGTAAAAATGTGACATACCTGCAGTTTTGAACACATTCATATAAATGTCTGGTTTTTATTACTTTTTCAAAGTATGAGACGTAAACATTTTAAATTCAAATTCTTTCTCTTTTATATGGACTTTTCGTTGTTGCACTTGCTGTTGTGGTATACCAAAGATCTGTATGATTATTAAACTTTACGCAATTTAAATTAAACTTATCACATTTTTTTGTGCTATTTAGATCAGATTATTATTAATTCTCCATGAAAATTGAAAGCTAAGTCTCCAATCTTTACAGATATTGTCTGCAAAAGATTGCTTTTAGCGATATCACAATTGTTTCAATCTATTAAAATTTTATCATTACTTATTGTTACGTAGAATGAAGTCTTTTATCTTTATGTCCACTTAAACGTTTACGATTTTAAAGATGGCCTGGGTTTACTGTCAAATTCCAGGTATCCTGATTGTTATCTGAGCTGCTTCTGAGAGTTTTCAATATATGACATGTAGTTTTCTGATAGCTATAACCTAGGGGGTCTTTAAGTCAAGAGTGAATACATTGTTTTTAGGTAAACGTACTCCATCGCCGCTTACCTACCGCCGCGTAAGATAGTGGTCAAACGCGGACTTGTCCATAATAAAAAAACTTACTAAATATGCATATACTGTAACCATAAAGTTTCATCAAACAAATTTGAGAATATAGAGCTTTAAAATATGATATGTTTTCTATAAAGATTAGGTACCTACTTTATCGTTTGCAATGTCAAATAAGACTTGATTACGGTCCGTAATATGTACTGAATCTTCAGAAGTTCAAATATTTGAACCCTTCAATATTTATTTGGGGAAAGTAAACTTATAAGCGTTTTTAGGTATGGTATCAAAATGCTATTTAAAAAAATTTATGACAGAGTAAAATTTTGTAATTTTTTTGGGTACTATTGTCTGGCTTAGACTTATCCTTTTCTAAATGGTAGTATAGTAAACTTGATTTTGTTAGTAGATTAGTCAGCGTCCTATATTGTTTGTAAGGATCAAAAATATACTTAACATTTTTGATCCTTACAAACAATAGATTTTTTTTTTACTTTAACGCTCACTAATCTACTGACAAAATCAAGTTTACTATATTACCATTTAGAAAAGGTTAAGCCTATGCCAGACAGTACCCAAAATAATTACAAAATTTTACTCTGTTTTTTTTTTTTTTTTAATGGCATTTTGATATCATACCTAGTAGTGAAATCATAGTTGAAGTCGCTTAAATTTAGCCAGTTTTACTTCAGTGAGGTCAAGATAGCTGGCATCAGAATAATAAAGGATGGGAAGAAGAAGAGATTGAGCAAGCGCAATCTTGGTGGCAGTTGGTATAAAATTACGCAGTTTTCGCAAAGATGAAGTAGATGCAAATAATTTACGACTAACTTACTGTAGCTGGGCAGTCCACGAGAAATTCGTGTCGATAAATATCCACAAGTTCTTAATTTCTAACTCACTTTATTGCACACCTTAAAACAATTTCAGTAGGAGACTTACCTCTTTTAGTAACATGTGGTTTATCCTTCTATCCACTTGATCGTCTTAAGAAAAACGATTCCTTTCAACTTTTCAGTCACTATCACCACTTTCAAATTTCTTCAAATATACAAAATTCTCACTTTATCCATTCTCTTCACACCAAACAACTTTCTCAATGTTTTCATCTCTGCTACAAACAATATTTTTTTTTTTACAGCCAAACATTCTGATCATCATACTATTCATTATACTGTTTTTCTATCTATGGTTGACAAAATCATTGATATTAAATCAAAGATCTAATGACAAACTATAAACTATTTGAAATACTAAGCACCCGGTGAAATAATTTTAGAATCAAATCACGAGATTGTAGAAATGGTTCAATAGTATCAAATGAAATCGCTATTTCACTTTGTTAATTTGAAAAGCCCAAATTATTTTGATTGCAAAGCTATTGTACTATTACAAATAAATGTAGTATACAAAGTTATCAAAGCCAAATTAATTATATTTTAATCCCATTAATACTATCTTTGTTTGTTTAAAATAGATTAAACAGATTTTTGTTTTAATAAATTTTTAAGTCCATTTTAATGAATTGAATTATGGATAACTTTTGTATTTAAGTAACCCCTTTGTATTGCTTAAACCGGTTCAATGTGACTTTCGATTTGTTAGAATTTTTTCGAGAGGTGAAAGTACTATGAAAAACGGGCCAAGAGCGTGTTGGGCTACGCGTGTTGTTGAGTTCTGTAGTGGTTCGTTTTAAAATGCGGATTTAGTGGGAGACTTTTATTTATCACTATGAACATATTTGGGTGTCTATTGAGATAACAGTACCCCTAGCCAAGTTGCTAATCTGCAATAGTTAACAATAGTAGAAAGCTTCAAATATACGGAAATGAAGTCATCTTAACGCTCAGTCATGTGGTCAGAACAAAAGAATTCGGGGCGAAACGTTCGACGCAAGCGAAACGGCTTTGCTAGAAGCTTGGCTAGTTTAGCGTTCTCAATTTACATGAGACGATAATAACTGAAGAAGGAATTGTAAAATCCAACTTTAGAAAAGAAGTTACAAGGGAAGTGAAGGAAGGTATTTAAATAATAATAAAAAAAAAAACAACAAAAAACATACCAGAATTTAAAAAAAGAAAATTTTATCGCAATATGTTCGAAAAACGCAAAGCTTTTTTGATTTTAATCAATTTCTGGGTTGGTTTCGGAGCGGAAATTGTCCATTGATTGATATTGGTAGTCTTAAAATAAATAAATATTCATCTGCAGTTTTACCAAATGCAAAATTATTTAAAAATATTCAGTTTAAATGTTCCTATCTAGGATAAAAATCAAAGTCTTTCCAGCCACTCCTCTAAGAAAGGACTTACCGCATAATCATGACGTGCCCAGCACTGGGTTACGACAGTCTCTATCGTCATTACACCATGAAATACTACTTGGTAAGAAATGACCATTTTGGAAGCATTTAAAAGTCCGTTAGCGTCTCAAATTACGTACCCTTCTTGTGTATTCCTAACGAACCGTGAAGATTTATACGAAAAGTACGAGGCAGCCCCAAACTTTGTAATTGGTTTCGAGTAGATCTTTACTTACCGTAAGTAAAAACAACTTCTTGCTTAAGGGGTGAATTTTTGCTGGTTGCAGCTTCTTTATTGACATATTTTTGTTGACGTCATTGTCATTAAGAGGCTGCATTTCCACTCGCCAATCGTAAACATCGAGCATGGCTTAAAAGTTTGTTGCTTCATCTATCGCAGTCCAACGCGATGTTTGAAGAAAAGGCAACCTGAAAAAAAGAGATAACGCCTGAAAACTCTGCTAGTACTCGGTTATGATTTAATCGAATACTTTAAAAATATTGTCCCAGGAAATACGTGATTTTTTAAACCCTTAAAAGTTTTTGAAAAATAATATCTTAATTTAGAATTTCAATGAAATTAGCAAAGCTTCTTACTCAAAAATGAAAAAAAGCCAAAATTTATAACAAAACTTTTTTGACTTTTTTCATTTTGCAAAATAGCAGATTTTCAAACTTATTTACTGGATTTGTTTTACACATATTTATCATCTGTCGATGTTTTTGATGGTATCTGAAATAAATTTGTATTTCATAATAAACAAATGCGGAGGTTAAACTGGCTGAGGGTTTGATCAAAAGAGCCATATCTGCGTTGCATTGGAACGTGCAAATTAGCTTCACTTTTCTTGGACTGACCGATATTTGACTATTCAAAAGTGCCTGTAAATGGTCTATTTGAAATAAATTCTTTGATTTTGATTTTGCATAAGGCAAGGCCCATCTCATTGTTTTTAGGTAGGTCGATAAAGCTAAACTAGATAATTTATAAAAGTAAAAAATACAGCTTCGTTTTAGAAATAACGACTAACTGGATAAAGGAATAGGGTAGTCTCCAGGGTAAAAATAATTACATTTTATTTAGTCCATGTTTTAGATTATAAAAAAATATTGGACACATTTTTTCTTTTTTCGTTCGAATAAAATGCAGCACGGCGGGCGTGACGTTACACGTAACTTTAACGAGCTACATCTTTGTAATTTTTGGTTTAATTTATAAATAAAAATATACGTGTCCCTTATTTTCGAATAATCTAAAAGACGGACTAATTGCATTTTTTACGGCAACTAGCCTATTCTGAAAAATATTTTTGTACGACAAAGAACATTTTATGTGAAACACACAGACCAGAAATTTAGAGTCTATCCAATAGTTATGTAGCGTGTAGTTGTGTTCTGTATTTCCTAAGTAGTCCGTTTCATTTCCCAGAGTACGAATTAAATGAAATAACTTACATCAAGTTGGAGTTCTAACTAAATAAACTGGAACCGTTTCTCTAAACTAAGCTAACAATAAAGAAGCCTTATTTTAATATAATTTATTTAACCAATTGTTAGTTAAAATAAAACAGTTCTACATTTAAGTACAAAATGTATGGAGCTAAATATGTACGTATCTGTAATAATGACAGATTCATCAATTATATTAACGGCAGCCACACACCTTCCATTATACTTGCGCAAGTATACTCGAACGTGTGTGGCTACCATAAAAGCATATCAGTGATAGTTACAGAAAAACCAAAAAAAATGTGTGTAGTTTTTTTAACATCTTCGCATCACAATCAATGCTTCCGCAGATAGGCAATGCGCCAAAGCGATAAGGCAAAAATGTATCAGTATGACAATACGACAAAAGACAATACGATAATTCAACTATAGGTAAATACGACAATGCGACAATACGACAATAAGGCAATGCGACCATACAGCTTAAGACAAAAGTTCATACGGAAACATTAATCCATAGGACATTTTCTATGACAATTCTGTCTGTGGGATCTTTAAGTCAGATGGAGTTCATTTTGAAGTTCTTTTCTAATTAAGATTTATGTGTCAATGATTATGCTGAATAAAATAGTATTGAACTGGACACTTTTGACACAAGTCAAAAGACATTATGCGTAAAAACGGATGCAGACTTAGTAATAGGCAAAAATAGAGAGTATCAATAAGATTTTTTATTCATTTTTTTGATTTAGAGCGTGTAGATACACGCTCTAATTGACACAGAGAAAACACAGATGTGTTGAGCATTTGAAATAAAGGCGTCTTAAATCTTAGTTAAATGCGTTTGGACAAAGGTTTAGGCTAAAGTAGAGTTTGAGGAATGGTCAAATTGAAATGCTTTAACCTCTCGCGTGCCATTAAAAAGCCATTGTTTCTCGCGTGGATCCACGTTTAGACACGCAACGGGTTAAATAGAAGATCGAGGGTTATCCAAATTAAGCTACACCTACTCATTTATTGAACCTAAATATTAATATAAGAATATTCCCAAAATATCCACCTCCTAATTTGTCGCAACTTCCTAATTGTTCAATTAAAGTAGGAAAAAGAACTGATGCAAAAAATATCCAGCAGCACATTAGCTATCTGGCGCAGGGCGAGTCTCGGACGCCGTTGACGTGGGATTATAAACAGCGAGTAATAGGTAACTCGCCATCAGATAAAGACTAAACTGGTGTCGAGCAGAATAGGCGGTCCCCTAGAGCCGATCCCGGCCGAGGCTGCGAGATTATTTGCAAAAGTTACCATGGCGATGGAATGTCTAAGCAACTGAATAATCATGGTAGATTTTAGTCCGCAAGTCTAACAATCCGTTTTGCTCTACGAAGAGGCAGAGAAACTATTTGACAATTTCCCACGAACAAAAATCTCTCTATTGTATTAACAGAGTTCCTACCACGAGTTCTTAACGCGACATTCGATTCGACGATACAAACTGAACTGGTAAAAGGATGGACCTATATCGAGTGTATTGCTTTAACCCTTTTTTTCACTCGCAGTCTTCTTCGTCTTGACTTTTTAACCTGTCATGGTATGGACCCTAGTCATTAGCAATTAAAACAAAGACGACAAAAAAAAGAGTAAAGAGATTCTACAGTTTGCCCAGTAGTGAGACAGGCTTCTAAATAAAAATGGGTGTGAAAAATAAAAAAGATAAATCAAAAATTCAAATGCCTTTTTAACTTGTTGCATTGGGGTTTGGAGACAGTATTGAATGTTTCATTGTTACTAAAGTCTATGGTTTAAAGAATTCATTTACATTCTTGGCTTAGAGCCCGAATCTGTAGAGATTAAGGATTATGTTCTTGTGCCAGCTTTCAAGTTACTTAGGTGAAAATGAGACAGTGGAGAAAATTGGTTACATTTTCTTGGCAAGGGTTGCAGTTACGTAATTCCATGTAAATCATAGCCGAAAACCGACTGTAGTGAAGGGTCAATGATCATTGTCATTGACCCTTCTACATTTATTGACATTTTTAATTTCAAAAACGGAATTACAGATATGAAGCTGTCTTGAATCGACATCTTTCGTGATCCTTTACCTTTTCTGAAAAATAGTTCATTGATGATTTTTCGGATACCTTAGATATATTTCAGATATTAAACCAGAACCTTCCGGCCCCGTTCTCCGAGCAATGCGCCCTGCTCAATGCCACTTAAGTTTGTTGATTCTATGACTTTCGTCGGCAATTCTGGTTCTCTTGTAGATATCTTCATTTCTAATACGATCATACAGAAAAACATTGAGCATAGCTCTTTCCATTGCCAATAAAGCAAAAAAATATGACAAATCATATTTTGACTAATTATTTTTTGTTTATCAGGTACTTTTCTGATATTTCATGGCCCGGCTGATTTACAATTGTATGCCTTACGAAGATTAGGTTCTTCGTTATGTCTAGCTGTAACTATCGGAGATCACCAAATAATATGACACTAATAAATATTATTTATTCATTGCAGTATCGCTCAATCAGCAAAGGCATTGATGGCGTTCGTGATATTCCTGTCGTTTGCCCTCCAGTTCTACGTGCCCATGGAGATGATCACCAGGATAAGGAAAGGCAAAGAGTCCAGATATGAAAACCTTATTCAGATTATCATCAGGACAATCTTGGTTACTATGGCAGGTAAAACTTTGTCCTTACATTTTATTTACTTACATAATATTAAAATACATTTCACCTATATTAGTGGTTCTTGAGCTCTGTAGCCTGTTTCAAGTAAAATCAAACAAGCTAAATATCGTTGAAGTTTTATAGTCGTTCGATCGAAGTCCTACCCAAAAGCGGTATTCGCGATCTATCGACTTATTTCCAGTAACATTAATAAGTATTTTACAAGGATAATGTAAAACATATATTTTTTTAATCGACGAATTTCTAAAGATTTTAAAATCGGTGTCATTCAAACTCGATTGATGGATGTAAATATGAAAATGGTCTAAACGACTAAATCGTTACGATATCGTTACGGTTTCCATTACGTGAATCGAGCTACTGATCGCGTACCGAAAGACGCAGCGTTACAGAATGCGGTCATGCGGAATTTGTGGTCAGTCAATTACCATCCAGACTCTGTTTTGCTAATAAAATTTTAATCACGTAGTCTAAATAAATGACATAGGAATAAATCTGAAAACATTATAGTTACGAAAAAAGGAACATAAACGACACTTAATTATCCGGAGACAGTAGAGATAATAAGAAGGATCTTACAGTTTCGAGATGCACTACTTGTTAAAGCATTCCAGATTTGCTTAAAATTGACAAAATGTCACTGGAATGTCTTTTATTGCTTGTTGCTTAGTCTAGACAGTTAAGTTAATTCTCTTAGTATAATAAAGACAACTTGTTGCTCCTTTTAGACAAAGTGTGAAACCTCTTTGAGATAGTTTCGCAATTCAATGCCAGATTATATTTATTACAATACGTTTGTGCCATTTTGGGTTGAAACATTTTCCGAGTGCTCATTGAATTGTTTGTGATATTACCAAACAGCTGGTCGACTCTTCCTGTGAGCAGAGGGCTAGGCTTTTCTTTGGTTAACGAATCAGTATTGCTATGTAACATGATAATGCTGCCAGCATTCTGGACAATTTCTCATGGATATCGATGTGGATAATGTATTTGATACTCAATGAGTTCTTTTTCTATCTGTTTATATACAATTCTATTATAATACTAAAGCTAACGATTCAATTAAATAGAAATCTCAATATGCAGCAAAATTATCTCAAAATTTTCCGGGTGTATGTGTCAACCAGGCACTTCTCCCTCCACCTCACGGAATGTATGTCAGTCATATGAGTACATAGCGTTATAAATTCTTTGATTCTTTACCTACCCAGTGATGTAATTGAATTTTGTATAACTACATATGCAGCTGCAACATCAAGCTGTATCTCTCGACTTTGTTATCATTCGTATTTTTTAATTACCTCCATAGAAAAGCAATTTTAAAGATGTGTTCACGTTAAAAAGCGGATAAATGGAGAGTAACTGATAAAACGCTATAAAGATTGTCTTAATTTTCACCGGAAACAACGCTACGATTGTGTAAATGTACAAAATTACTATTACATCGACAATTTACAGACTAATTAGCTGTCTGGTAACAATTGCTAAAATATGCCCTTGGGGCAATTAATTCTTGGCTTAAAGCTCAATAAGATTTCGGAACGGGTGTTAAAATTGCCTGGTTTTGCCAATTTAGCAGTTTCATGGTTGGCGTAGGCAATTTAATGATCATTGAGGCTGGATTTAAATCTGGTTTGTTATTTTGTGACTACGATAGTGCTGGTGTATTTCTTTAGTATATTACGTGTACTGAGTGGGTAGATCTACTTGAATCAGTAGCGTTTGTATTTAAAAGGTATATGATTAAATTAGTGTTTGGAATTTACAAATTATGGGTTCAGCATTTCTTACACTGATCACATCTATTTAGTCAGTAAGAGTCTGACACTATCTCCCGCTCCGCCTAAGAGCGGGGGCTGTCATTGAATATTTTTCCCATCGAAAAAAAAAAACACATCTAAATGAAAAAGTATTTTTTGAAGCAATTCACAAAAATAAATGTAGTACGTAGTGTTTGAAATAGTTACAAAACTCTTTAAAAAATTTAAGTGTTTTTGCTTTTACTCATACAATAAAAGATTTTATAGTTTATGACGAAAAATAATTTTAATTAAAACTAAAATTTATCTCACTTCAGTAACCAGATGCTTATCCATAAATCAGTAATCTAGAGGCCAATGAAATCGGTTTACCTCAAAATTTAAATGTTTAATAGTTGTTTAAAGCAATCCTTAATTTGTCTAGCCTTTATTGATAAATGTGTTTTTAGTTATTGCAAAGTGGCTCTAAAGAAAAGCAGAGCATATTTCCGATAATTGTCAAATCAAATCAAATCAAATCAAAACATTTATTTCAAATAGACCATTTACAGGCACTTTTGAATAGTCAAATGTCGGTCAGTCCAAAAAAAGTGAAGCTAAATTGCACGTTCCAAAGAGCAGGTCTCTATGGAGAAGAACGTGCAAGAAACTCCATGGACTTAGATTGTGAAGAAATACCTTAAAGGGGAGTTTTAAATTCAATATTGGTGTCGCATAACCCACCGGAAAAAAAACAGGATCAGTCGAATATATTGCATTACTTTTTTAAATGGATTTAGAAAGTTGTGTTTCGTATATATTTTTAAGTTATTATAAAAGCTTTATAAATTATCCTATTGAAATATTTGGAAACTATTGATCTTGGAGGTTAATTGATTTACTTTCCTGAAAATAACTTAAACACGTTGAAAATTATAAATGCAACTATTAACTAGTTACCGTGTTGCTAAATGTTGCATAACGGTTTTTTAACTATACTATAAAACAGATATTACGCAACTTCAAAATTTGGCCTTAAATAAAAATGGTAGCAAAACAATGTTATGACCGAGTGAAATATCCTATAATTCCTATTTATCCATCTAATTACTAATTTTCCTTGTCCATAGTTGCTATCGCTGCAGCCTTCCCCAACTTGGAACTGGTCATCAGCTTCGTCGGAGCCGTCTTCTTCTCAACGCTTGGACTCCTCATCCCTGCCGTGGTTGACACCGTCTACAACTGGGACAACAACCTAGGCCCCTTCAAATATGTCTTCTGGAAGAACCTGGTCATCGGGATCATTTCACTTATAGCTCTTTTCTCAGGAGCCTATGTATCTGTTCAAGGCATGATCGAGGACTTCGGTGGTCATAGTCTTGAAAGTCATGATGCCCATGACAATGCCACTTTGACGTGATTTTGAAATTTTAGAATTATGTGTGATATCATAGTTACATGGAACATACTGGGTTCCATCGTTTAATTTAAAGTATTTTAGTTGATTTTAGTAGAATGTTGATGTGTGATGCAATGTAAGTCAAGTTACCATTTATCTTTAAAGTAATAAAATTTTAAACCATTTTTTATACTTTCAATAATAGAGGAAAGTGGTGTCAAAATTAAGATTTACTACAAATATCACCAGCCAGACTTATTAATTGTATTTTTTAAATTAGAATTGATGGTAAATGTAAGCTGAATGTAGTCTTAATTTGATATATAATAAATCATATCTATATGAATAATTTTAACAGTGAAGTACAAACCACTAATTTTATTTTGTGTATTTAAGTAAGAGCAAGTAAAGATATAATTTTCTATTTAGTTATAATATTATTGTTAACCTTTAATCGTAATTTCGTGTATTTAGAACGTGCAAACTATAAAAAGTTATGTAAACGATCGCAACGCACGTCACGGCAGAAATGTGCAACAAAAGGGGCTTAGTGAAACTTATCAATTTTGTTATGAATATATTGAGAAGTCTTATAAAGTTTTCGAAAACTGTTTTCTTTTTTTAATTTCTTTTCCACATAAATAAAGGTAAATATTTTATCATAAAGGCTTTTCAAACTTCGTGAAATCGCACTAAGCCTCTCAAACAAACAGCTCTAGCTAGTCTTTAAAATTTATTAATTGCATTTGAAGAATAACCTCGCTAAATTTAGATAATAAGTTACACGTCACATGAAATATTTATGGATATAGTAAATATTCTCACAAATGCAGTATGATATAAATTATCTTAATTGAAATATTGATTAATTAGCTTTAAATGAAGTTTTGTAATTTTGTACATCACATGTGTATTCAGAGATACCTATAGTGTAAATACACGCTCAAACTTAGTACGACAGACCAAAGCCATTGTAACAAGTTCGAGCGTTGTGTTAATACTACAAATTTACTTTTAAAGTAATGCACCTTAGTTCATTTAAGTTACAAAGCTGTTGAAAATTAAAGATTTTTGGAAGAAAAATGGAAATCATTCTCGCGTTATGAACTAATTTACTGCCTCTTTGGTTGTTGTCGTTGCAAGTGCTACTGTTAAATACGAGACTCTATGTTCACGTGAGAAATCATGAAATGACTGATTCTCTGGCTCTATACTCTATCCCTCCAATCGCAACAAAATACCTAATATATCAGACGGTGAAGTACACATTAACTACTGTCTACAAGCCTGCGCATACGGTTGCTATGAACTACTCTGTGGCTCCCGACACCGGGGTCTCGCTGGCTGTCTCAATTCTTCTGGCTTGAACTAAGGCTGAACGCGGCTCACCGTATTTTCTGGACGATACGTATAATGATGATGCTCGGGGTTTCTTCTCACCGAATCCGATATAGGAACCTTCTGAAACAATAGTATCTGGCAAGGATCTGGATCAGGTAAAAAGTGTACTCACTTTCTGCCTGACGCGTATCCTTCGGCGATTTACTGCAGCTCCTCTGTAGCTACTCCTCAAAGAGGACCCTTACTAGCGGGTTCGATTCTCTTGTCGAGTAAAGTGTTGAGTTGTTCCATCAGAAATATTTTTAAAGTCAATAAAGAATGCAAAAGTATATTTGATGTTATGTTATCAAATTTTACAATATTTCATAAAACCAAGAAAATATGAAGATCTAAACAAATTTTATCCGTATGTTAATTACTTGGTTAACGCGAGAATGAAAAAATATGTAAATAGTTATAGAATTAAAATTTATTTGTAAATTATGTCGTAGTAATAATAAAATCCTTGTACATAGCCTAACGGTTAAGATGAATAGTTCAAATAAAAACTGCTTTTACTGCAACTAACTTTGTGTTTTACTTGTTACTTAGCAAAAAAAGACTTGAATTAAAAATACAAAGATAAAATATCGGCAGATATTCCTACATTTCCCTATTCATCAAGCTTTGAAGGAAAGAATAAAAAAAACTCGAAACTCATTTTATGGCTCTGGGCGGTGTGACATTCTACCAAAAACTTATTTAGGTTACTATTTACAAAAACCGCTGGAAGTTATTGAAAAAAAAAACCCTTGGTTCTAGAGTCTTAAGTCTTAAGGATAAGAAGGACACACCATCCCGCAGAACCTCAAAAAAAAGTCTGTGCTAAGTTTAAAAATAAGCTCAAGTAATATGATTTTGTATACAAACAAAGGATCATGGCAAGGATTCTCGATATTGTATTTATTTTAGTGACTATGTTATTTTTATTTTTATGTTTATTATCGAACAGGTGACGTAAATATACTCGAAGTTTTATCAGCTTTAATTAAAAGATGTCTACATGTTATCGACATAAATGAAAATAGCAAAATAATTTAAATTGAGCTGAACAAATATAAAAGTAAAATCAATACCGCAAATTGTAAACTCATTTAATGAGTTACAAAACTTAACATTCGTTTTTATTTACGATTTGCAATGCACTTATGAAACTTACCATAGAGATTCCTCCGTGCCTCAAAAAAAACGTGGTCCCGTCTATCATTTTTCGATCTTTGACAATCGTTACGGAGAGTTAGAAGCTAGGAAATCTGACATTATTGGAGGTACAAGGTTAGACTCTAGTATAAAAACCCTGAGGGCGCGTTCACACGGCACGCGCACGCTCAGCGCACGCCACCCGCGTTCAGCTCGCAATGAAATTTGTTAAATAAGAATTTGAGTCTTATAATCATCATCAATAGATCTCAAATTGCATTTAACGAGGTCTACACGCGTACGCCAAGCGCACGCCCCGCGCCCGCCTCGCGCCAACCCTGCGCTCGCCCTGCCCACGCTCTGCACCCTCCCCGCGTACGTTTTGCGCCCGCGCTATGGCTAAATGCCTAGTGAACGAAGGAGTTTAGTCACTAGTAGTATAAGTGGGCGCGAGGCGTGTGCGAGGCGGACGCAGCGCGTGTGCGGGTTTAAGGCGAGCACAACGCGTGCGCGGGTGCTGTGCGTGATCGGCGCATGTCATCTGAATACGCCCTAACATAGTTTGGAAAAAGCAACAGATTGACAACAGATTCATGAAGGCCATCTATGTACCTCTATTGTACATACAGTTTAAATAAATAAATAAAAGATTTACATTAAACTTAGACGCAAAAATAACTCTGCAGAATATTAACTAAAATATTACAAATCAAATCTCAAAAGAAACATTAGCACAAAGAAATTGTAAGTACTTTTAATAATAGACAAGAGTAATTTAAAAGTTTTTATAAATTTCAAATAACAAGGAGCGCTTCTTTCTTATTTTGAGCTAAAATCTTTTTGTCTTTATAAATAACAAATTGTCAATTATTTGTTAAAAATAAGTCTCGATTTCATTTTAAATTAAACTGGTAATCTACCTTAATTGAACATTGGAAGTTTTTACTATTTACTTCTTATTCTTACATAACATCTCACCAGTCCACTCCAAGGGGTAAACAGAGGTATCAATATCAACACCCGCATCGAACACGATATTTACTTTAGCACAGTAAATTTACAGAATGAATAAAGGAGTCTAGTCTAGTAAGACTAAAAGTTTAAAGAGACGGTCGTATTTTGAGCAAACTATAATGACGAACTTCGGGCAAACGCTCTTGATAAAATTAAATATACTTTGGACTCTTGGAGAAGACTCCGGTAACACAAAAAGTGCCCATTGGAGTTAATGACTTTTTCGAATTCTCGTATCGAATAAGCAGAAGCATTATCAGCCTTTTAATGTTCCCTTTGGGACCGGAATCCACCAAGCAGACCTAGTAGGGTTGGTGAAAGTCACATTTCTTCGATTTTTTGGTTCTAGGACATGCCGGTTTCATCTCGATGTTTTCCTTCACTGTTTCTAGAGGAGTGGTGAATGGTGATAAAATAAATAACACAAAGAATGCGCCTGGCTGGGTTTGAACTTGCGACCTACAATTCGTAAGTTGGGGTCGTTATCACTCGGCCACCACTGCTCAACGAAGATAAATCACGTACTAATACTGCCGATGATCTGGTGAGAGTCGTAGGACTGTAATGGATACGAGAAGCACAGTACCGTACGTTCTGGAGACACAGTGTCTGTTTGTCCGGGATAATCTCTGAAATGGCCGGACCAATTTTGACGGGACTTTTTTGACAGGTAGCTGATGTAATGAGTAACATAGGCTACTTGTACTTTAGAAAAAATAAATCCACGCGAACGAAATCGCGGGCACAACTAGTTTAAAAATAAAGTGGATCATTCTCACTGTCCACAACCCTGCGCCAACGGTGGCCGGAAACCAGGATCTGAATCTCGTTGGAGATGGCGGGAGCACCATTGCCTGATGCGGTTGGCCTCCTCCTTTGTGAGAATTACTGCTGCGCAGACGTCGGCGACCGCCTGCCACTCCACCCCGCTCTGGACCATGGCTTCAAACAAGGCCTGGCGCGAGAGGTCTCCGCCGCCGATGGCACGGCACGGCGGTGCTTCGCCCAAGCAGGGCACACCTTGACTGTGTGCTCCACCGTGTCCTCCGGGCATTCCGCACAATGGTGACACCCGGGCGTCACTTCCGCTTTAATCCGGAATTGGTACCTCCCGAACGTGTCATGTCCGGTGAGGACCATGCGTCATGCGGAAGGTAAGGACGCCGTGAGGTCTTTCCAGCCACGCCTCAAAGAGGGGACTTACCATGGTTTGTTTCAGTGTTTCTTCTCAGAGTAATTAGCTAGGAGACACCAGTCTTATCTAATTTAAATTGACGGAAAAATTTAAGTGTATTTTTTTTTTCAAAACCTATTTGCAAAATGAACATTATTTATCATGTACAGAGTTTTACACAACATTCAATAAAGAAATAATTTAATCCAGCGCGCTTTAAAAAATAGTAAAAGGCGTTACTAAATTTTTCAAAATATTTAAATGTAATTTCCGATAAAAACAGGTTTTTTGTATTACCAAGTACTCATTCACCAACACGCACTCGGACCCAGTGCGTGTTTTCCTAGAGAGGAGACCTGAGTACCAACAGTGGGAATACTAAAAGGCTTAATATACTATGAATATGCAACCAACCTACACAATTTATATTAAGTATTCATTTAGGACTTCAAACTTTGTGAGAATTATCCAATATAATAAAATAACCACCTAAATAATGCTGTAAATTGCAGCCGCATATTATTCTTCCTCTGAATAACAACATCCATAACTTGAGCTAATTCTCCAGTTTCACGCGCAATTTGTCGGATTTGAGCAACTAGTACAATTACTCTCAATGTTCAACGGTTTGTTCGAAACTTTTACATATGGGTGGGTATCCAACAGTCGAAACTTTTGCATAGAAAGTAGGTCACAATGTCTATTTAGAACGACACATTAAAGAAGCATTACCGAAATAAAAAAACTGGGCAAGTACGAGTCGGACTCGCACCTTGAAGTTTTCGTAAGAAAACCGTTCAATTCCTGATTGGAGTCTCGAATTTTTTTACAAATCGCAATTTTTTGTTTGTGATTTACTAAAAAAAACAGTTTTCAGATTTATTGTGGTCTTTGTGTTATAAGACCTTCCTTTATGTAAAATTCCAGGATTCTGGGTCAACAAGAAGTGCCCTAGAATTTTGGTTCTCTTGAGTGTCGAAATATACATTTTTACCATAAACGGCCATATCTTTTTTCCATTAACGTAGAAGTTTGATTTTTTCACAGCTTCAAGGGACCGCAGACCTAAATATATGGTTTTAATTTCAACTCGATACCTCCACACGACAGATAGACAGACAGGCGGATGGACGAACGGACGGACAACAAAGTGATCCTATAAGGGTTCCATTTATTCTTTTTGAGGTAGGTAAAAAGAATATATAGGGTGACTGGCAATTAGTGTACGATACTTAAACACGTGATTGTGCTCATGGTAACAAACAATTTTTATTATGGGAGCAAAGCCGAAATCGCGAAAAAAATACCAGCTGTTCAGTACATTAGGCAAACATAAATGTACTGAACAGCTGATTTTTTTTCACGATTTCAGGTTTGTTCCTATAGTAAAAGTTGTTGGTTATCATGAGCACAATCACGTGTTTTATCGTACACTAATTACCAGTTACCCTATATAAGTACACTTCTAATGAGCTACAGTTTTTCTCCAGCATAGCTGTTCAACATTTTAGTTTTGTAAGGTATTACAAGTTTTTCCATTTCCTAATTCCGACAAAATAATTTTCCTGTTAAAAAGAGTTTCCTCTTAATATCCAATTAAGTATAAGACAGTTTATAAAACTTACCTTTAGCCAGCGGTATTACTCATGTGAAAGTCGGAAATTAATCGGGGAGTGTAGGTACTAACAGGATATAAACTGTATCTATTTTTCCTGATAGCTACAACCCAAAAGGTATTTAAGTAAAAAATGAAAAGGTTATGTTAAGTTCAAAATATCCTGAAGAAGCCGGTATGTCAGTGGACCAAAAAATCTAAGATAATTGACATCCACCAATCTACCACTTAATATTTTAAGCTTTACGGTTAAAAAAGATTTCGCATCTACGTTTACGATGGGGTGTTTCGGAAAGGAACATGTCCGATTGCACCCAGTTTAGTCATACTCAGGTGGTGGAAACCTGATATAGGTTTCGATTGTCTAAGTCATTAATTTGTATAAGTAAAGGCTGTAAAAAATTCTGATCGACCTCAAAAATACCACTGTATAGGAATATTTGACGCCAATCAAAATTTTGGATGATCGTAAAATTTTGTTAATTCTGGTGATTTTTTGCGATAGCTGATATAAAACAGTTTTCATAAAGTGTGTTTAGTACTTTGTGACCCGACAACCCAGGACAGATTGTCCTGGCGCAGAAGGATAAGGAGAGCCGACCCCACCTAACGTGGGAAGAGACAAAGAAGAAGAAGAAGTTTAGTACTTTGTGAATCTTATTTTAAGTATCAATAAAGAGGACAAAAACAATAAAATCGAGACATACTTTAATTCATTAAACCCCACGCGTTCGCTTTTATTACGGTATTCGAAAGGTTATTATATGACACACCGAAAATGATATTTTTGGCTGCAGCGGTTTTCTTGTCCGAACATAATTTAGTTATCTTCAAGGCTAGAGTGAATAGGTTTTTAATAAACTAATGATGGTGAATTTGCCATCAACGATTCCTTAACTGCTTACCATCAGGCGGGATAGCAATCAAACACTAGTTTATATAATTCATCATCATCATCATTTCACCCGATATACGTCCACTGCTGGACATAGGCCTCCACAAGTGTCGCCAGAATGAACGAGAGATCAATGATGAGTTGATATAGTTGTTGTTGTTGTTGATGTTGATGATGAGTTCATATCATTAAAACAAAAAATTACTACCATGCTAAATATTTCTCCATATAGTCTTCCTCTAGTTTTTGCTCATAAAACTTTTGCCAACCTAACATTACGTAAGTTGCGGAAGCAGCTGGCGATGCATAGTGCAAAGTGATAACAATTTTCCGAATTTATCGCTGCATTCGCGCATAAGTTTGACTTTATCAAAGTTCTTAGCGGTTTCCTTTTGAGAAGTTATGAATGCCAATGAATATAAATATTTACAGAATAGCGAGGCCATAGGAAACACAAACTACCGGATTGCATCAATATGATGTTGAAATTTAAGCCATTATGACGGATAAGAGAAAATAAAGATGAAAACCACAGACATAAAACACGAGGAGTACTTCCGTCGTCTGATTCCCAAACTGACTCGGACTGGGGCTGCCTTCAAGCGGCTTCTGCTAAACCAAGGGGGTCCAGACGCTTCTTCCCTAAAGCTCTACGCAGGCATCGTTCGGTCCACGGCCCTTTACAGGGCGCTGCTGTGGGCACCGTCGCTGCGGAAACAACTGGCAGCCCAGCTGAATGCTTGCTAGAGGCTCATGGCCTTACGGATAGTGCGGGGATACCGCACGACTTCCCGTGAAGCGGCAAGCGTCCTTGTTGGCCTGCCACCCTGGGATCTGAAGGCCACACTCCTTGCACGCACGCACGATTTGCGCGTAGAGATACAGTCGGAGGGCCAGCAATGGGTAGCTCACCGTCTGACCGTCCGGTAGTTGTCTGGACTGAGCCCAAGACGATGACGGTGTGTATTGTTCCACGCGTGCCTCAAGGAGTTGTCAGCAAACAGTAGGGGTCCAGCAGGATCGAAGCCATCTGGGGCCAAAGATTTGTGTCTGAAAGGAAAATTGACCCCGGTGCGAAAGGTAACGAAGGAACAGAAGTAGGTTTTTAGTCAGTAAAAGTCTGACACAGCAGGTATTTAATCAAAATACTTTTACACAATTAAGATAGAAAGAACGTATCGATAGGTAGGTGAATAGTTTGTAGCGGCCTCTATACTACCACATACCTACTAAAAACCTGACGTTAAATGGATCCTACATCGCGATGTCAAGTTCTCTGTGCAATTTGAATATAAATAACCGTCAAAAACGATAATCAGGCAGTGGCCCACACTAGACCCAACCTCCATCTTTCTTTTCCACCTTAATCTATTATTCGATATTTTATAGGTAAATTTGAGACTTTTAAACAATAAATTAACTCTCGTAGAAACTTAAATCAAATACAATAGACATCAATCAAATTCTCTATTTATTTATAAACAAAGTTAAAGTTGTTTATTACTACAGTAATCTCATGACAACTGACCGTATAAACAAAGCTAGCTGAGGCTAATGAACTTCGGTTTGGCACAAACCTCAGATCAATACACTTAATATGCTAGGCTCGGGGAACAATTGAATCTCGGGGCCTCAGGTGCTCTCCGCACCTGAGGCGGGAGATACCTAATACACTAGAAATGCTACAATTTCATCGGAACATTCGGCATACGCCATAGGTCAATATGTATTGTGATTGTGATGTACCTGTCTTGTGAATTGACAGTGAAATGGGGAATTAGATGAAGTTCTAGTAACGAACAGCCATGACTTCTTCAGCGTCAACTGTTCTGTTAACAATGTGCCCTGCCTTTACCTGGTTTGGCGATTTTTCGAGTTCTGTCGGTAAAGGTTCTCCTGTGAATATCTTCATTTCTGATGTGATCGCGCAAAGAAACACTGAGCATAGCCCTTTCCATTACCTTTTGGGTGATTTTAAGTTAGTTGGTTGGTTGGTTGGTTTTGTGAGGCCCATTGTAAGCTACGACGTTTAGCACTGGCAACACGCCCTTTTTTATGATGGGAAAAAATCATCCAATGACAACCATCGCTCTTGGGCGGAGCGGGAGATAGTGTCAGACGCTTACTGACTAAAAGACCCACCCCGCTCCTTCTAGCCTTCATACCAGGCCTCGAGCGCCCTTTCGTATAACCCTGGCCCCAGTAGGCTTCGACCCGGCTGGGTCCCTGCTGTTGCTGACAACTCCTTGAGGCGCGCGGGAACATTGCGCCGTCGACGACTTGTGCTTGGTCCAGACAGTTACCGGACGGCCGGACAGTGAGCTACCCATTGGTGGTGGAGGTGGCCGGAAATCGGGATCAGAATCCCGTTGGCGGCGGCGGCGGCGATAACACCGTTGGCAACACGCCCTGGTTCTAGACTTTCGTTCTCAGATATTGTGGTATATTGGACGAGAAGATACCGCACAGCTTTCCAATTATTTAAGTACTATATATTTACTCGTAATTATGTCAAACATAGAGAGATAATGAGTCTCTAGAGGTGTCTCGATTTACGATTTACGACGAATCAAGACGTGTGTTATTTTATTCAGTGGTACTATTAGGTACTATATCATAGATTTAGTAAGTAGTTCCTTTCAGGATTGAATCAGGAATGAACCAATCCGCAGGAGAACCAAAGTTACCGACATAACTCGATGAATTGCTAAACTTATATAAGTGGCAGCAAGCAGGATACATAGCTCGTAAATCACATGATCGATAGAGCAGAAAGGTTCTAGAGTGGTCGCCGTGTATTTGGAAAACACAAGGTTGGTAGGTACTCCACAAAATGGACTTATGATCTGGTAAGGGTCGTGGGAATTAGATTGATGCGAGACTCACGGGACCGGTCATTTTGGCGATCATCATCATCATCATTTCAGCCGATAGACGCCCACTGCTGGACATAGGCCTCCCCAAAGTGTCGCCACAATGCACGATCCTGTGCGTCATTTTGGAGATATTTCGGAAAAACTATTGTGGGCGTTTTTTAGTAGTAAAAGTGGTTTAAAGTATTAGTAAAAATCTATAAAATCCGGAGGTAACTTGAACCATCAAAATTGATCTGTGCACAACCAGAATCAATATCTATGCAACAGATGCAAATTGTATTATATTGCATCTGTGTGAGTGGAAATTGCTGGCCTCGTCGAACGTCAACGGCCCTATTGCAAGTTACTGAACGCGTTTAGATGCATTAAAGCAGAACGTTTACATAATAGCGATCAATTACATTAAAAAACGTGCACTGGGCCTTTTTGTACTGAAAGCTATGAACTCTGTCGACGCCACATCATGTCGTTGTCACTTCGTTGACAGATTTTCATGGTTATGTATGTAAGCTTCACGCAGGCGTATACCAAGCGTATAATGACGAACACGCGTCTATGAAGCTACGCGTCCGTGGTTAGTAGGGCTAACTCTAAGTCATTGTAAATTGCAGAAACTGAAAAAAGGCATAATCCGTCTTGAATTGATGTTCATTCATCATGATCCTCAACACTTTTCTTTATCAACAATACCTATCTACTTATCTACAGAACTTGTTCTGGTTCCTACAAAACGAGATCAAGGCAAAGAAATGATTGCTATGCTGTAGTATTTATAACCCAATTTAATCAATTGACTACGACATTTTTAAATCAATGGCCACTTGTGATTTGTAAATCGTGGGTTCAAACTGGGTGCGTAATTTCTGAAAATGGTGAAGAAAAACATCATGAGTAAACCGGCATGTCCCGGAATCATAAATTTGAATTCGAATCCACCGATCCGCACGAGACCCGCATAATCGTTTACAATCCATTTCCTAACCTAAAAAGAAGACCTGAGAGTCAGCAGTGGAAAAATTTAAAGCTGACTAGGCTATTATTATGCCACCTCTCTAAAAAAGATAAAAACTGGCTATAATGAACTTTGACTAGACAAGCATAAACAGATAAAAAAAATAGTTTCATAAAATTTTGTAAAAACGACCAATCTGTCGTTGAATTTATTCAGGTTATGTTTTTATCTGACGAGTCTAGTACTTAACTTTATTACCGCTGCTTATTCGTGCACAAAGTAAAAAAACCGCCCAAGTACAAGCTCGACTCGCTCACGAAAGGTTCCATACTGTCTCCGGATAGTAGTTTTTTACCGTTTTTTGCTATTGCAAAAAATGGTGAAAAATTGCACTTGTTATATGGGAGACTTAAATATTTATTTTATTCTGGTGTTTAGTATTTGTTGTTATTGCGGTAGCAGAGATATAATATTTGTGAAAATTTTAACTATCTAGATTAGGCTTGTAACGGAGGCCATCTAGCGGAGACGATGAGTTTCGCCTCCGCGGAAGTGGAGGTTAACAGAGGCGAATGCGGAGGTGTAATAGTACTACCATAGACGTACGGATCGAACGAATTAGTCAGGTTGATTCCGGTCATGTCAAATTGACATATTATGCCGCATTCCCACCGCGCAAACCTCGTGCGGTATTGTTCTATGATTATGACGTCAATTAAATTCAGGAGGCAGAAGCGAAAATGCGATTTCTTGCTGAACTTCTGCACTAACGAAGGCGGAGGCAGAGTTCTGTTACAACCCTAATCTAAAATTCTAGATATAACGGTTCATGAGATACCGCCTGGTGACAGACAGATGAACAGTGGAGTATTAGCAACAGGGTCCCTTTTTGTTTTTACCTTTAAGGCACGGAACCCTAAAAAAGGCACATTTAACAAAATTGAAGTATAATTTATCAGTTTCATCAAATCAAAGTGGTCCAATAAAATAAAAAAAATCTGATTGTGATTAAAATAAATCTATAATAAAGTCAATTTCACGCATTTCTACATTTATTTTTTATTTTGATATATTAATATTTTTCGGACAGTGCACGTTTTAATGAAATGCTTTTGTTGATGTTTGAATTTCAATTTGCCGTGGTTTAAAATAAAATCACTCTGTTTTCAGATGGCAAAAAATGGAACCATTTTGAAGCTCTAGTGATTCAAGATCATTAATGTCCGACCGAATGTTTCGATTTCGGCCGAGTTTCGGCAACAAAACGTCTTTCGGTTTAGTTTCGGTTTGACGGAAAACCTTCCGAACCTAGGACCGTAAACGAAACTGCATTCAGGAGTTCTCCGGCTGTGATTGATCATGTTCAGCGCGTCCCATCCAAGCAAGTAAGCGATGGAGACATTTTGTCGCGTCCACGTGCTAAATGATGTTGTGACTGGCCTAAATTTGCAATTCGTGTGATTTAGTTTGAATATGATTCGACAGCAATTCAAATTACTGTCTTATTTTTCAACATTTTTTTTTGCTGAATATCTTTTTACGGGCTTTTTTTGACTGAGACTGTGCCTAAGGCTTGTCAATAGTTCAATAGCTCTCTCAAACTTCGCAAGTACCTCATGTTTTGTAGGCGTGAAAATCACTGTGTCATTTGATGTCTGAAGAATTTACACTTTAACTTTCGGTATCTTAAGGACTCTTAAAGTTTCTCAAACGATGTGTTTAGCACTCAGACTACAGTTTAGAAAGAATAGACGGTATACAATATTGATCCAGCTTTGTTCAACACTACAAACAATAGTGGAACCACACAAAGTTTCATTGTACTGTTTAATACTGCAGTTTGGGATGCTAAGTCGATAATTATAAAATAATTATGTATTTTAAAGCAGTGAGAGCTGTGGGGGCCAAGTGGTAACGGCGTCAACTTACGAGTTGTAGGTCACGGATTTAAATGCAGCCAGGCGCATTACTTTGTGTAATTTATTTCATAACCGCAGCTCTCAAAACATAGTAAAGGAAACCGGCATATCCTAGAACCAAAAATTTGAAGACATATTATGTGACATCCACCAACCCGCACTAGGCCCGATGGTGGATTACGGTCTATTCCCTCTCTTAGAGATGAGGCCTGAGTCCCAAAAGTCATCATTATGAATCCGACTATGCTATGCAAATCTAATTTAATATTATGTAGTTGAAGAGTTCGTTTATTTGTTAGAAAATTTTGAAGAATTGAACATTTATTTTAGTGTTGTATTGCCCACTTATGCCATGACCTTAGTAGACCATTAACTGTCTTCAAATATACTGTGATTAGTTTAATAAAAGATTAAAGGTCTTCGTGATTTGAACCAATTATAATGAGTTAATTTGGTAGTCAACAAAACTCAACCATTACATCTTAATCGTTGAATTGTTATTTATCTTTACAGTTTTTCAAATTGGTCTTTCGTGATAAAAGTATTTTATTTTAATTGAAGCATTAATTGTAAGAACTACCTCGCTTAGCGAGTTATCAAAGTATTAATTAGTTACCTACCCAAAGTCAACTTACAAGACTCGAGTAGCTTAAGCAGACAATATTCTTTCATTTAAAAATCTTAGCTGTGAATTCTATCGCAGCTCGCAAACTGGTGTCAGCGGCACATTCGTGGTACATTTGTCAGATGTGCACACACCCTTGTATTGCGGCTGTCTGTAAGAATCTTCAACTTCAGGCATATGTTCAACTTTATAAAACTGCTTGAAAAATTACGCATCTGTTTATATCTTCAAATGCATTAAAATTAATTCTGTTATCAGAGAAGATGAATGTATCAGCTTTAGTGTTCCACAAGGGACTATATTAGGTCCAACCTTATTTCTGATATTATGTAAATGACTTGTGTAAAATGTCTATGAAAACATTGAAATTTTTGCCTGGGCAAACGACACGCACTTACAGTTTATATGATAAAGACTCTATTTCCATTAAACAGCGTTTATATCTACAACTAATGTATCTGCTCATGTCACCTTACATCGTGTTTAAATTTACAAACAAAAATTTTTAATCCCCGACGAAAAAGAGGGGTTATAAAAGTTTGAGGTGTCTGTGTCTGTCTGTGGCATCGTAGCGCCTCAGCGAATGGACCGATTTGATGCGATTTTTTTATCTGACCAATTCTTTTATATTTATTACGTATGTATTTTGTCACTCTTTTTACGAATAAATACAATTTTCCAGCAACTAACCTCAAATATCAATTTGCCTCATATAATGCTTTGATAGGCATATTTTCAGTATCTCCTGTCTACCCTGTCTTTCCTTCGTCAATTTTGTTAACATATACGGAAAATATTTTCTATTGTTTACCACACGTACCAACATAATTTTATTTCCCAATCATAGCTGTATTTTCTCATTGGCAGTAAGGTGCCACTGATTTATTTAAAAGGAAAATGTAAGAATCGAGTCATATGATGATCGATGTAAGATTTCTTTCATTGTGGGTTAACATATTTGCCTTTTATGTACATGCCTAAAAAATCAAATGGGTTTTCCCGCTATGACTGCTGGAGGGAGCAGGATCTGTACACCTAGTCAAGTTGCTAATCTGCAATAGTGAACGCTTGTAGAAAGCTTCAAATGTACGGGAATGACGTCGTCTTAACGCTCAGTCACGTAGTCAGAACAAAAGAATTATCGGCAAGGTCAACTCGAAGCGTTCATCGCAAACGAAACGGTTGTAACTTGGCTAGGGGGGCTGGATTTATTTATTTATTTATTTAATTAATTAATTACAACGATTAAACCACCAATTACAGTAACTAAACAAAGAGTAAAAGTATAAACATTTAAACAACACGTACATCAATTCCTCTCACAGTACTTCTGACATGCCAATAAAATCATCTTCCATTCATCCGCAAACAGATCGTGTGTTGGATAAGAATCCAAGAGATCATTTAGTGCAGCCAAAGTGCGAGGTATTGGAGATTGAGCACGGGCAACAGTGCGACACTGAGGCACAGCAAACATTCTGTGCTTGTGCTGTGTTGCTGCGGCAGTAATTGTCCGGGACAAAGAAACGTGCCAGCACAGTAAGTAAATCAGGCGCATCAACAGTACCACGGAGCGTCTTGCAGGCTATTATGAGCTGATCTCGTGCTCGTCTTACCTCTAGCGAGTTATATCCGAGGCAACTCAAAAGAAATTTTGGATAGCCATGACACTCTAAGACTATGGAACTCGACATTATATAATAGTAGTACTTCGGTATTGCTACATATACACGCACATACAAATCTTGTTTTGAAACTATGTAATACTTTCAGGATGTGCAACTATGTTGTATGATATTTATGTACTTACCGTACTAGACATTTAATTTATAATTTCACCATTTTCTTCCTAAACACACGCGATCTGGCTGTTTGACGTAAACTATTGCACGGTTTTGCACACAATATTGTGTTAAACTAATGACCTTGACTTGGTAATTTTCCGCTTAATGTTTATATAATGAATAGGTAGAGGTAGAGCATGGCGAGGAAGCACGCAAGATATGAATATTGTTGTTTTTATTAATCATCTAATGACTTTGTTGCAGGGCCCCGGGGTTCTCGTTCGCACAACTTATGGCCCCAGTAGGCTTTTACTCAATAGGGCCCTTACGGTTCGATGACAGCTCTTTGAGGTGCACGTGGAATACTACGCGCCGTCGAGGACTCAAACTCGGTTCGGATGGTCACTTAACCTTTCAGATACCGTCAATTTAAGACACAATAGTAAGACAATAGATGCGCGAACGCCGGCATTCGCTTGGGGTTTAATAAATATGCGATCCATTTTACGATCTAAACTGAACAGATTATGATGTCCTGATTGGCTAGACCGAAAATACGGTTACTTTTTTTTTCTTTTAAATGATGTAAACTAATGTTTCACTGCGATCCTACCTGATGGTAAACAGTTATGCAATCGAAGATGGTGAATCGCGCTAGTTTATTGAGAGCTTATTTTCTGTAGCCTTGAAAACACGTAAATAATAATACTAGTAGTGCGCCTCACTATTCTTAATTTCAGACATTGCATCACTGCTTACCATCAGGTGGGATCGCAGTTAAACACAAAAAAAAAACGACAATACGACGACTTTTTTTTGTTTAAATAAAAAATAAAAGAAAAATCGGACAGGAAGACCGCTGCAGGCAAATTGTTCCAGTCCTTTGATGTACACGATATAAGAATCGTTCTTTCGGTGAACCGTTTAACGACGAAAGGAACGTTGGAGAAATATTTCAGAATCGTAGAGATGTCAACAACATTTTTCATAACTATCTGAGCGCTATATTTATGTTCATTATTTAGTTTATGTTTAAAGATATTTATTTCTTGACAGGCTTGTTGATCTAGTGGTTGGTGGCCCTGACTGCTATGCCGGTCGTGGGTTCGATCCCCACCCAGGGCAAATGTTTATGTGGTGAGCATGATCATTTGTTCTATGTCTGGGTGTAATATTTATCTATAATATGTTTGTATTTAGATATATATATATATAAGTATGTTTATCAGTTGTCTAGTACTCATAACACAAGCCTTGCTTAACTTGGGACTAGACGATGTTGTGTGATAGTTGTGAAATATTATATTGAATTATTTCTCAAAAAAAAAAAAAAACAAAGCCTTGAGAACAATTTTTCCTTATTCTATATTAGTTAGTTTGTCACCGCGTATGTGGCCCACGGATGCCCCTCAAGTTGAAGGGTAAATTTACAAGTCCGTGATAAGGCCTGTCATACTGTATGGATCAGAATGTTGGGCTGTGAAAAAGACGGATGAAAAAAGATTGCACGTAGCGGCGATGAGAATATTAAGATAGATGTGTGGTGTGACTAGAATGGATAAACTGCATTGACTTATATTCTAGTGATAGACATGTCCTTTCATGGAAACTATTTGTCAAAATATTGAAAAGTTATAAGGAAAATCTGCTGCAGCGCTACATTGGCATTATGTCGTCTAACAGAACTATTAATAAAATTTAAAGCGCTGATAGCTTTTAGAGGATACTTTTATCGCGACTAAAACGTCTTAAGCGCCATGAATTTCGTAGTACTTACGCATGTTATCCATATAGATTTTTATACCGCAGTAGTGACACAGTTTTTTGCCTACAATACTTCAATACAATAAAACTCTATTTCAAGATTTTGCCAATAGTCCACGTTAGTGTAAATTCAGAAAACCATGTCTACTACTTTAATAAATAAGTAAATTCAAAATCGTGTAAAATAACGAAACCATTTATTGTAATCATCATTCTAAAGGACAGCTTTCTTTAGTGAATGATAAATTAAAAAAATAGAATAGAATAGAATAGACTTTATTGTACACCAAAAAGTAATACAGCTTATACAAAAACTTCAGTTTGTGGGTACAATTATGGCGGTCTTATCGCTGAAAGCGATATCTTAAAAAAAATAAATGATTCAGCAAATACACAGAAATACATTAGTGAATGATGGTCAGGACTGCACTGCTAATATTTAGTAACAAAATAAACAACACCTATAACTATAGCACAATTAGCTTTTTAATGTGTCCCACTGCTGGGACTCAAGCCTTCTCTCTAGGAGAAAAGCACTAGGAGCAAAGCCGTAAACCACCATGCTGGCCCAGTGCGGGATAGTGAATGTCGCATGTCTTTGAAATATGCCGGTTTCCTCACGATGTTTTCCTTCACCGTTTTGAGAGCATCTTCACGATGAAATAAATTACATAAAAAACTAGTTTTAGTTTTTTATGTAATTTATTTCATTTTTTAAATCTATTTTAAACTTAATTTTTCGAGGCGAATCAAAAACTGATTCGGAGTCAGAATTTTGCACTTGGTTTAATGATGTAGGGGAAAGCTATAAATGTTTGAAGGCACATTCTGAAGGAATAGCATTACTGCAAGAAATAGCCGACTCATTAGAAAATGTTTTTCAGCTTTAGTATCATCAGTTTGAAAGTGTGCAGAGCCGATAAACGGATATTTTGTAGGAAGCCACGTGTTTTCACGTCTATCCTCTTGAAGCAATTTTTTTTTTAATTTTCTCTTTTCGGCTGACCAGAGTGAACAAACTTGAAATATAATTATAGTTAATGAAGGACTAAATCTCAATAACAGTAATGATCACTTAGTGATGTATAAATATAAGTATATTACACATATGAATACAAATTCAACTAAACCTAATTTATATTTGAATACTATCTATGTATACATAATATCTAGGTAGGTACGTAATACCTCAGTGCTTACGAGTGACAGAATGCTTAACCACAAAACTTAGCGATGAAAACTGATACTCAATGATTTGCTGAGTTTTTACTGTATCGAAAAACAGACGTATTCCTATTAATAATTATTGAATTTGAAGGAATTCATTGGTACCTATTATTTATACAAAAAAGAAAAATATTATGTAAATAAAATATTTAAAAAAAAAACAAACGGAATAAAACATCATGCGAAGTTCGTGTTGACTAAAGCAGATGTAGGTAAAAACCCGGTTTTTGTCACATCAGCACATCACATCTGCATGTTTAGTCTATGATTGTAAAATGGAAAAATAAAATAATATAATTTCTAACATACTATTACGATATTTGAAGCTTTTAAATTGCTTGAATAACGGTCAACTGGAGATCATCGAGAAGCACATGGAGGCCATCGAGAAGCACGGGGAAGCGCTTGCCGTTTCCCTCGATATTTCGAAGGCTTTCGATAGGGTTTGGCACGAAGGCCTTATTAGTAAGCTTCCTTCTTTCGGTTTACCCGCTGGATTGTGTGCTTGGATCGCAGACTTCCTGAATAACCGGTCCATCCGAGTGGTTATCGATGGCTGCTCGTCTGATCAAATGGCTATTAATGCCGGGGTCCCTCAGGGGTCAGTACTCTCGGCAACATTATTCTTGCTGCACATAAACGATCTGCTTAAGCCCGGTACCTTTGGGTATGCAGACGACAGCACTGTTGCTGAGAGTTACATATCCAGCGCGCGAGCTAGTGGGTCACAGATCCAGTCTCTTCGAGAGGCTATGGTTGAGCGCTTGAGCTTGTCCTTGGAGGCAGTCTCCGAATGGGGCAATGCCAATTTGGTCAGGTTCAACGCTGCAAAAACCCAGGCGTGTCTATTTTCCGCTAAAAGGAGCCAATTCAGTCCTGCTCCAACTTTCCGGGGTGTAACCGTGCCGATAACCGACCATCTTGACCTTCTTGGTGTTACGCTAACATCAACACTCAACTTTGGGCCATACATCGAAGCAAAGGCTCAACTGGCTGCAAAAAAGCTGGGAGTTCTCGCAAAGGTCAGACAGTACTTCACGCCGGAACAGCTGCTCAAACTTTATCAGGCGCAAGTACGATCGTGTATGGAGTATTGCTCTCATCTTTGGGACGGATCTGCCCGATACCAGCTTGATGCACTTGAGGCAATTGAGAGGCGAGTCACTCGTCGAGTCGAGGCTTCAAAGTTTTGAGCATCGACGCAGAGTTGCTAGCCTGTCGGTTTTCTACCGGTTGCATTTCGGGGATTGTGCGTCGGAATTGCATAACCTAATTCCGCCTAGCCCGTTTCATCATCGGACTACCAGACGTACGGCTATGCACCACCGGTATATGGTGGATATCCCACCAAAACGCACAAAACGTTTTGGGAACACATTCATTGTGCGTGCGGCTAGGGAGTGGAATTCCTTGCCGGAGTCTGTGTTTCCTGATAGCTACAACCCGGGAATCTTTAAGTAGAGAGTGAATAGGTTTCTTTTAGGTAAGCGCGTTCCATCGTCGACCGCATCGTCGCTTTCCATCAGGTGAGATAGCGGTCAACATCGTATCAACAATAAAAAAAAAACAATTATTTTACTTATTTTTTACGTTCCAAATTCACTTTCAGAATTATTATTTACGTTCCAAATTCACTTTCTTTTGAATTTATAAGCGCCGCTCTCCCACTTTACGCCAAAATTGCACTAAAGTCATCAATGTCAATTTGCCTAGAATTCAGTGCAACGGATTCGTTTGAAGTGAGTGTTCAGCACGGCTTATCTAGTGCGTAGTACATATATATCGATGATAATGAGAAATGAGTATATTAGGGGAAGTTTAAAAGTGGCGCCAGTGACTGAAAAGTTGAAAGGGAATCGTTTGTCTTGGTATGGTCATGTGAAAAGAAAAGACGAGACGCATGTTGCTAAACAAGTTATAAGTTTACATATGACTGAATGGAGGGGGAGAGGGAGGCTAAAGAAAAGATGGATGGATTGTGTGAGAAGTGATATGAAAGAAAAGGGAGTGAGTGATAGCGTAACGAGTGACAGGACAGAATAGAAGAAAAAAACGTATTGCGCCGACCCCAAAATAAAACGAGACAAGGGCAGGAAGATGATGCCGTCACCGCGTATGTAAATTGTTTTGTCTTTATGTAGATATTTAATTATTGCTTTTTAAATATTGTGCAAGTTGGTTCTTGAATGCATCGAATGAGCGCATTTTTTTTTTCTAACTGGGTGTATTTTGTTGTAAAACTGTGCTCCTTCAAATGTTTAAATGCCACAAGTTATTCATGGAAAGTCTAAAATTTTTTTGGGGTGAGAAATTTGTCATATAAGTTATTCCGTTTGAGACTTTTCTCTTCTTTATTCTGACTAAACCAGTTGCCCTTTTCTATTTAGGGCCACGTTCACCCTTTCAAACAATTCACAGCTCAGGCGGATGGAGGCGGTGTAAGTAGTAAACACTAACAGAGCACAGATCTACAAATGTACCCGGTGGAAAGTCTATGCCAGACCTGGAAATCGAACTTAGGACCTTATGCTCAATAATGCGATACAAACTTTAGCCATTACGAAGTTAGACGCGGGGTTGCGGACGTCGAGCAATAAGTAGCTAGTTATGACGCTGAGTAATGGTAGGTGTATTACGTTAGTCAAAATATATAGGTACAGAAGACAATCTCATGTAAGTACTTTATTTTTAATATCTACTCTCGGTGGACGCACACTAATGGGCGTTTGAGCCGGAATTGTTCGACGAGTGATCCAAAATGCGACAGAGACATCGTGTCTGTGAGCGGTGTCTTTGTGTGCGTTGCTCGAGCGCGTTTTGTATGTAGATTGACTTCTGTACCTATATATTTTGTGTCTTAAGTGTGCGTATATTCGGGCAAATAAAAAGATTTTCTTTCTTTTCTTTCTAGCTCGCCGTCCGGTAACTGACCGGACCGAGCCCAGTCATCAAAAGCGCGTAGTGATCCAGGTGCTCTTCAAAGAGATGTCAGCAAACCGTAGGGGCTAGGAGGGCCGATGCCTGCTAGCTAGAACTGCGCGAAATTTCTGAAAAGGAATCCCTTAGTCCTAGAACGCAAAGGGCAACTGAACACAGGTGTAGTTTTATTCAGTAAAAGTCTGACACAAAAAAAAAGTCTGCCCTCTCGCTCAGCCTAGAGCGGGAGAAGTCATTGGATGATTTTCACCCATAGAAAAACCATTAATTTGGTAGGTCAAAATGTATACCTATTGAAAATAAGTAGGTACGACATTTTGTTTAACAAGATGATTATGAATTTGGTATTTATTTAGAACGAAAATACAGTTTCAACAAAAGTGTATTGAACCAGCTGCAATTTTTGTCAGTTAAATTATTATTTATTTCATTTATCTACCATATACATAATTCCACGTCATTGTGTTACTTTATTTTTTATTTTAGTTCGTTAGCCCACTTATGTCCCACTGGTGGGCGAAGGCTTCCCTCTCCTTCACACACGTCTGTCTTCAGCTATTGCAGGCCAATCCCTCCGGTAGTTATCCAGCTCATCTCTCCACCTTCACCTTGGTCTGCCCGATGTCGCATTTAATGGAACCAAATGGTCTGCCCCGATGTCGCGTTTAATGGGACCCAATAAGTGGCTCTAAAGTGGGATTGGGCCGGACGTTTTACATATTGACAAAAAAGGAACACGAATTAAAATAAAAGTCAACAGTATGTATCCTCTACCTTGCCTTGTTTTAAGCAATGACACTAAGTTACTACCTTGTTATTTTTTTATCGATTGCTTTTTGTGGAATCAATATTTTTCTAACCTTTTCCGAACTAGCTTGGGGTCGGCTTCCAATTTAACTAAATGCGGCTGAATACTCATGTCTTCATAGAGTAACTGTTTATCTAACCTGCATAACTCATTTACTGAGCAACGGTATACTTCTTGGATAGACTGATGGTCAGACTTTCTGACATCTGACTATCCTGTCTGACTATCATCTAGCTATCAAAGACTACTCGAGCCCTGGTATTAAGGCTTGAAGGAAAAACGCACTAAAATAATACCGAGCCTAATCAATTAATATCCACCACAATCCACCACTCCAACATAATATGATGATGAAATTAGGATCTAATATAATAGGCAGAAAAAAAATCTACCTGTAGCTATCAATGATCTGGGAACGAAAACCAGGACTAACGGCTTTATATAATTTCCAAGACGTAGAAGTATCAGTAATGTCCTAGATAAACTTAGAAAAGGACATATGAATTTAAAAAAAAATACATTGTTACTTGCCCGGTCTCGAATCCGCAACCTCATGCATGAGAAGTGTTGGGTGCCTTACTAGGCTATTCAAAATAAGGAAGGGAATAAAAAAAATCAAAATCATTTAATTCATCTTTAATTAAAACAGCCTCAAAGTCTTTGGTTACATTAAAAAAAAAAAAATACGTAAACATCAATTTTTAAAACAGCTATGTAAGAAGAGCATTTTAATTGAAAAATTTAAACAAGTTTTAATCTTAACATAAACCTGTTTTGATTAGATAACGACAATAAAGTCACTCATGCATATATACAAAAAAGAAAGGAAATATAGAATTTGTAACAGTTTGAGTCAAAAGATAAAAAGAACTTTGAATAATTTAGTCGACAGTGGTAAATCAAGAGTGTAAATTTTTACAAATTTTGTTAATTATTTCGGTGTTTCACATTATAGTTGTTAGAGAACAAAGATAACTGAATACATTAACTCTTAAGGCATCTCTACAGTGCGTTTCATCGCAGTAACCGTCATTTTAGCAACATTCACATGGTCCCCTAACCTGACTTTAACATCACTATAGGGGAAAAATCGACTGGAGAATGTAACTTCACCATCTCCACAGAACATCTCAATGGAACTTGCATCCACAAGTATATACCACTTGAGTTTGTCTACAGGCCTCCAGTCCGTTCTACGTACACCATCTTCACCACCACGATCAAGTGTCACCTTATGTTCTTCACAATCATAACTAATCGAAACATTTGCATTTTCAGATTCTATGAAAAGATTAAAGTTTTGATCCTTTGATGCTGTTATTTTTATCTCAGCGGCCTTATCTATCAATTGGACGGTGTGACCACCTCGTGCCCTGCCTGAGTATATTGTGCTACAACGGGCAACCGAGATTTCTTTAACAGGTTTCTGGATTAATCTTAAATCTTTTGTGAGGGATAAAACTCTCGGAATCGTCATTTGGCCTGTCCAGCCATCATCACGCTCAGGATAATTTTGGTCCCACATATCAAACCAAGCAATAACAATCCTACGATTATGGTCATCCAAAATTGTCTGGGTAGCATAAAAATCATGTCCATGATCCAATTCAATGAATCCGGTTAAATGTTTGAAACAATGAGTTGTGTAATCAAAACGGCCAACTATATAACCAGTCTGATATAAATTTTTGTATTTATCCCCCTCAGGTTTAAGCCCTTGTGGTGAAAATAGCAGTATAAAATATCCATCTAACTCGAAGAAATCAGGACACTCCCACATATAACCTAAAGGACCCTCGGACTCACCTAAAACTGTCTCCTCTTCCCAAGTAATTCCATCCAGTGACGAATAAAGTAAGACTCGTCCAAGTGTGTCGTCTTTGAAAGAATTTCCCAGCACCATGTAATAACGATCACCGTGTTTCCATACCTTCGGGTCTCTGATATTAGGTTGATAATCCTCCGCTATGATGACAGGATTCTCTTCATATTTTTCAACATGAACTCCATCAGTACTTGAAGCTAAGGCTTGTACCTGCTTGCTTGGATCCCTTTTATTTCCGGTATAATAAAAATACATTGTATCGTTTTCAACTATAGCACTTCCTGAGAACACTCCATGTTTGTCATAAGATTCGTCTGGATACATTGCAACTGGTAGGTGTTCCCAAGTAAACAGGTCTGAGCTCTTTGCATGTGCCCAGTGTGCTATTCCAGGTTCTTGGCTGGTTTCAGGATTGTATTGAAAGAAGAGGTGGTACTCATCTCGAAATATGCAGAAACCGTTGGGATCGTTCATCCATCCGTGTATTGGAGCAAGGTGGTAGCGAGGATAAAAACGATCATTAACTTCTTCCTGCGAAGCCGAGCATTTGCAACAAAACAGTGTTATAAGTAAAATCTTGGTTACGACTGATAACATCGTGCGCGTCACTTGAACAAATGCCATGACTGAGCTCTTCTGTCTGAATAGTTCATTTCCGCCATTGAGATCATTTATATACCGGCGCAATATCGTGTCACATCCAGTTGGATCAACTGAACGTAAACTTATGGAAATTATTGTATTCATTAAAGTAAAAAAATACCATGGTTCAGTTGGTTTGTCTGTTGGGTACTCTTTTTTTTATTATTATATTATGTTGTTGTATATTGTGTTGCTTGCGCCGAATAAATGCTATTCTATTCTATTCTATAATCTATTCTCTTTAGATAACTATAACAACACGTATTATTTTGAGATGACCATAGACATTTGATTATGCGGCATAAAAATTGGATATGCGCTAAAAATAAATTAAATAAAAACAACCAAGAAGTTATGTGATGTTTTGTATTTTATGCATGGGGTGATACATTACTACTATATATATAAACTTCTAACTTAACTTTAAACTTTTAACTTATTGATATATTACTTCATAAAGCAAAATCTTTTTCGACTTCATGCTATTGAATATAATAGCATGAAGTCGAAAAAGATTTTGCATTACAGTATAATGCGCTACTTCCATCTCTGCGAAATACGAGTTTATTGAGATCCAAATATTTCACCGCGTATATTTATATATTGGATAACCGAATAAACACTACAATAATAACTAATTGAACTTTATGGAACAACAAAACGTTCAATAAAAATTATTGAACAAAAATATATTTTGCCTTCAATACTAATTATTTTAATACTAGCCTTGGTATCGATATGTATGTTTGAATAGACTTAAACAAGCTTTTTTAATTTGTTTGCAATAATTTAATCAACTATAAAAATAAAATAATTTATTTTTAGTTTAATTGTTATACGAATGTGTTTTGTAATTGCATTGTCGGTCAGCAAATGCTAGATCGTTGCTTCCATGTCATAACTGTACCTAATGGTAAAATTACTATTAACCCTTTGTGTGTCCGAAACGTGGATCCACGCGAGACACAATAACTTTTTAATTGTGTCTCTAATTACGAAAGGTTAAAATCGCTTTTTTTATTTGAAGTGGGAAATCATTTATTTTAATCACTTCTCTTGTTCTCGGGCAGAGCGGGAGCGACTTTTACTAACTGAAACCATTACCAGTACCAGTAGCCTGTACCAGTAGTAGTTATGTTTCTCATTTACCTTGCGTTCCAGGAGTTCCTTTTAGAAATCAACCTAAGGTTTTGCTGACATCTTTTTGGGGCGCGAGTGAAATACCACACTATTCGTCGTTGACTTGGCCTCGGTCTGAACGGTTACCAGTCGGCCAGATAGCGAGCTACCCATTGCTCGCTGGGAACTTGCGAGGACCTACGTCATGCGGAAAGTGAAGACGCCGTTACGTATTTACAGTCACTCTTCAAAGAGGGGATTTACCATCATGACGGCATGCTCAATATAATCTATGACTAAGATCTATAAGTGCTGTAATCTTTATTTAATAATATATGACATAATTTTCCTTATATGCGCCCGTCATTACGATTATCCTAAATTACTTGGAAGTGAATTCAAAGTAAACAAAAATAAAATAGTCGTTCAATCGTGTTAATTTGTAAGAGGTGTGAACGGATTTAGGCTATCAATCAATGCGATAAACGATGTGAAGATGACTGGCAAATTACTGGTGCTAGGCCAGTTTAATTAATTTATTGATAGAGCAAGTGGCTACGCGTTACTTGCCTAAATAAAAAGAGCAGATAAAGTTACTTGTATTATAACCTCTACCATTCACATCCACATGCACATTTGCTACAGTAGTAATGACCCCTATTTACGAGTATATTACAAATGTAATGTATATGAATTATCGGGGTCCTAAGATTGAAGTAAGTAACAACATGCAATGTAAACTTTGATGCAGATGAAACCTCTGCAGAAATACAGTGAACGTTAAAGGATACACAAATATGTTACTGTAAAGTTTGAAGATTGAGGCAAGAGCTCTTTTGATTGTGGGTCTATTTAGCTGCCTTCAAGGATAGAATAAATATGCTCTTAATAAACTAGTGCGCCTCACCATCAACGATTGCATCACTGTTTAATATCAGGTAGAATTGCAGTCAAGGACTAGGTTACATTCATAAAAACTGGTTTTAAATATCAACCAGGTTAGTGTGCTTTCATGTGTGTGTTATCAAGAGTTTTTTTTTTTTAAACCATGAAGATTCTTGCCAGTTCTTTTCCATAGAAAATGTTCAATTATAACAAGGCACTAGCTTCTGACAATTTACAATTGCCCAAGTAGGCTTAAGTGAAATAAAAAAAATTTGAATTTGAATTTTAGTGTTATGTAAATTCCATAGTTATATTTGAGAGATCAGTCCACAATAGTGATGTGACGAATATTTTTACATTCATCATTTCTTGATAAATTCGTATTTGTATTTGTATGAAACAAGCTAATGTTTGGCGAATGTTTCTGACAAACAAAAAGGACTGAATGGACATAGAATGACAATACTACTGATATAATTATTCAATTTTATATTTATTTTAATATTTTTCTATTTCACATTTGCAGTGTCACTTGTGAAGCAACTTGTTAACGTCAAAGCGCAGGCCACACCGGCAGCTAGCGGGCGGGCGGGCTAGGCGGGCGAACATCGTTTCACCTCTTTACATACTTCGGTTCACACCGCGAGCTACCGACGAACCTAACGAGCTAAGCCAACGAAATATCCGACGATTCCAGCGAAGCTACTCGTTCACCTCGTTGGCGCGCCCGCGCTTCGCTAGCTTAGCTCGCCCGCCAGCCCGCTCGCCCGGTTCGTTCGCCCGTCCTCCCCGTTTCGAGTAAACTAGTCGACGCTCGTCTTTCGAATAGCAGTGTAGTGTTTAGTTTGGGAACGATGAATATGTCATAAATCGACGAAAGTTCTGATGATGACTTAACTACAAATACTACCCCCGCTTCGCCCGCTTAGCCCGCTCCGCTCGTCGCTCGTCTTTCCGTAGTTTTCGGTGTGAACCCCATAGTTTAGTTCGCCAATATTTCGCGTAGTTTGTCTAGTTTCCTTCGTTCGCTTCGCCCACCCGCCTAGCCCGCCCGCCCGCTAGCTGGCGGTGTGGCCTGCGCTTAAATCATAAGAGATCTTTTCGAATTAACTTAATGTGTGATAGCTTCATGCAATCACTCAATAACGACTCTGTTATGTTCAGTTTAAACTTGGCTGACACAAAATGTCAAACCTGTATGACATTTGCGCACTTTTTGTTTGAAAGTCAACATTCGTATTTGCGAATATATATAGCATTCGAATATTATACAACATAATTTTTAGTTAAGCGAAACTTGAATGTAGTTTGTTCAAAATCAGTAATTGAATGGATTCTAATATTTTTCACACCATGTTATATTTTTGTCGCGCCCCCATGGTGTCCCGGTAAAATATAGCCCTTAGTACAACACAGATCGCGGCAGGTCATAGCGGTCATAAGGCACTAACAAATAGCTGGGTGCAAGCGCTAAGCAACCCCTCAGTCGCCTGTATGGACCGCTGACTATGTATTTTTGCTGACATAACAAGCTTATAACTTTATGATTTTTCATGATACAGTTATGAAATTTTGTACATAGATTCTTTACATAATAATACTAGACACATATTTCGGGTTTTGCATATACTAAGACTAATGTTGTATGATATCGCAATATTTATCACTAGTTCACAATCATGCTGCATGAAATGAGAAGGAGCAACTGTTATTATTACTTAACTATGAACTCCTTAAGTAGTACTTGTATAATAACTTGTATGTTTACTGTGTGTCTGACGACATCCATTATCTCTTCATCAACATAGACATTAAACACATCGTTTTAAAATCGTAAATTACAGTAAAATTATGTGAATCAAATTGCAGAATTGGTTTTCAAATTCATTATAATGCATGCTTTTAAACGCATGAGTGAATTGACCTTGGTTGATGATTAAGTACAGTCAAGCCATTTATAGCTTCGTTAGTTTTTTTTTTAATTTCATCCCTCTTTTTCAAGACATACGATTCCCTTTTAGGTACAGAACCGGTCGTTGTGGCGACGTTTCGGGGAGGCCTATGTCCAAAAAAGGATGTCTTTCGGCTGATATGATGATGATAATGATGATTTCCTTTCAACTTTTTAGTCACTGGCGCCACTTTCAAACTGTTTCAAATATATTCAATTATCACTTTATTCATTCTTTTAAATACATATTTTCATTTCCGCTACATGCAATATTTTTTCATTCATTTGTTTTTCAACCCATTTTTTTTAATCGATTCTCAGTCGTCTCTACCACAATTTAAGGTCGAAAATCATCCACTGAAACCATTCCCATGTTCCTTCTTTGCCTAGCGTTCTAGGATCCTAAGTTTCCCTTTCGGAAGTCCACCCAAGACCTCAATAGGTTTCGGGCTTGCGGAACCCCTACGGTTATGCTGGCATCTCTTTGAGGCGCCCGTGGAAATACTACTCACTGTCGACGACTAAGACTCGGTCAGGTACCGGATGGCTGGATGCCGACCTACCGATTGTTCATAGTCGGCAAGCCTACGCCTCCTATCAGTGGAAATCGGGGTCGGGCTTCCTGCGGCTGGGGCGTGAGTCCGTTCCCTCACGTGTGCGGCTGCCTCCTTCGCTAGAATTACTTTTTATTCTTTTCAGCAAGTTTATAATAACTTTGAATGTTACAGCACGCTTAGCCAAGTTGTTATTCTGCAATCGTTAACGCTGTCGAAAAGTGATGAAACGTATGGGAATGACGTCATCTCAACGTAAAGTCGCTTGGTTGGGACAAACGAATAGAAAATTCGTAGCCAAGTTCACATCGTTCAAAATGATAGAATGAATTTCTACAACGTTTAACGCTACATCCTTTGATAAACAAACGCTACATTGTAGAACGAGCGGCCGACGCAGGTGCGTCAACATGGCTACCTGCTTATCGTTTTGTACAATTGATGACACCGTAGCTTTACCGATTGGAGAACAGAATTCGACACGATACGGTTGTAACTTGGCTAGGGGGGCAGCACTGAGAAGACTCTTAAATACCTATAAATATTTATTTAAAAGAAAAAAAAGTCATCCTTTGAGTAAAGTCTAGTTGACATCACTAGCTATTTTATTAAATGTAAATAAATGATATATTTTTATTTAGTTAATTTTCAGTTCTACATTTTCAAATTACAATCGTGACGATTTGTCACATTGATATTATGACAATACCTACTAAGTATACGGATCCTGACTACTAGTCACCGTGTGGGCTTGCAAATGACGAACAATGGGTAGCTCACAGCCCGTTTTGTTCATTAACCGTCCGGGCCAAGCTTGAGTCACGAGTCAAAGAGAGGTCAGCAAACCATACGGGTCCAGCAGGGCCGATGCCGCGCTGGCCCTTATGCGGAGAATTTCTAAAAAGAAAACCCTGGTTCTAAAACGCAAAAGGCGACTAAAGGACACAGGTGTGATTTTAGTCAGTAAAAGTCTTACACTCCCTCTCACACTACTCAAAGGCGGGAGAAGTCATTGGATGATTTCTCATCTCAAAAAAAGGCGACTAACTTATTTTTACTGTGACTGTATATACGTTACCTACTATTTTCGGGTTTAATTGTGTATGTTGTACTGCTGTACCTACTAGATAGTGAGCAAATATAAATCGAAGGTTTACCTATTTACTGACACGAATAATGCAGGTAAATTACACATAAAAATAAACCTATTAGGTGACGTACCTATGGATTCGTTCAACTCTAGAACATTGTTCGTCGAAGAAGATTGAAGAGAAATACGAATTTATGAAACTATGGAGATTTTATTTTTAACCAACTTCAAAAAGGAGGTTATACTTTCCCCTGTATAATAATAATAATAATAACTTTATTCACAAATATGAGACAACCATACACAATATCTTAATAACATAGGTAGGTACATAAAGATAGAAATTGTTTAGTAAGTTTCACAATAAAATTTAAGCAGGTCTGTAGTAAGTTAAACAATAGTAGTACATTTTGAGTGTGGGTTGCCTTCGAACTGATTCTCCCTATCCTCTCGTACTAGTGTAGAACTGTATCACGAGCGGATAGTATTCCTCAGCCTTATTACAACAGATTCCCACAAGGTTCTATTTACAAGTTAGGTTAAATGTATGTATTGTATTCTATTAATATTCACCTTCGATGACGCCACTGATTTCTCGGTCAATTATGGACCAATCTTGAAAATTGTATTTTTAACCGACTTCTAAAAAAGGAGGAGGTTCTCAATTCGGATGTTTGTATTTTTTTTTATGTATGTTCGCGCATAACTTCGTCACTTACCAGCCGATTTGAAAAATTATTTTTTGTTGGAAAGGGTATACTTCCCAAATCCCATAGTCACCAAGTCGGGATCTGATGATAGAATCTTGGCGAAATCGAGGGAACTCCCCAAATATTATAGGCAACTATATAATTCTTTTGGTGTTTTCATTAAAGACACAACACAGCATTTATAGTCAAAACATGAAATTTGATGAAGCGGAACTGGTGAAGAAGATCGGCCAACGGAAGTTCATACTCACACAGATCTCCCAATGAACATAGTTACAAATAAATGAATAGTTCTGAATAGGTATGTTGAAAATGGTATAATTGATGTGACCTGATGATGATGATGGAGCCGGAAGATAGGCACCAGAACTCCGTAATTAATCAATGTATCCCAGCCGTGTTTGGGCTTATTTGAATTGTCATGAGATGCACTTTAGCTATAAGGTACTATCAAACTGATCTGATGATGATGATGGAGCCGGAAGGTAGACACGGAAACTTCATAATAAAACAATGTATCCTAGCAGGGTTTGAGTTAATTGGAATTGTCATGAGAAAAGGTACTCTGGCTGTAAGTGTATTGCAACTGAAAAGTGTGAAATAAAAAAACTTATTACAAAAAAAAAAATAATAACCGACTTACTAAAAAAACACTAAAACTATCAAAATAACTTTAATTTCGGAAGTCGGTGTTAAATAACGAAGAGGCAAAACTATTACAGAAACACCGATTTTCGAAATTAAAGTTATTTTGATAGTTTTAGTGTTTTTTTAGTAAGTCGGCTATTTTTTTTTTGTATAAAGTTTTTTTACGGAATACTCTGACTTCCATTTTAAATGTGGCCCTGGATGACGGAGCGTGGTTACAAGCCACGCTACCCATTCGTTTTGGTGGGCTCGACATCCACAAAATTTCTAGTGTAAACCTACCGGCGTTCCTGTCTTCGGTCCACAGCACTCAACAGTTGACCAAAAGTTATGTTAGCTGTAAGGTGCCGTGCTTGGCCGATGTCGTGAGCGCCTGGAAAATCGCTTGCCCAGACAAGGCGTTGCCCGAAAATCCATCTTCCCAGATTCAGTGGGACGAGCCGCTCTGCAGGTTGGTGCGGAATAACTCATTAATACGTCCACCATGCGTCGTGCATCTGCTGAGCGCGCTCACCTACTGGCTGTGGGTGAATGGGATTCCGGCCTTTGGCTACAGGCTTTACCGTCACCTAACATAAGTACTATGCTGAGTGACACCATCTTCCTGATCGCTACATGCATGCGTCTGGGTGCTCCTAGTGGAGCTCCACATCGATGTCAGTGCGGCGAAGCAGTCGACCGCCTCGGACACCATGGCCTATATTGCAGTAGAAGCGCTGGTCGGATAGCACAGCATGCTAATATTAATGACATCATCCGTCGAGCTCTTGTCACCACCGGGGTGCCAGCTGTTTTACAAGCCAATGGCTTGGCACGTGACGATGGGAAGAGGCCAGATGGGATGACTATAATCGACACCCTTGCGCCTTTCCATCTTCTGAGCACGGCGGGCTGTGCTGGGGTGGCTACTGCAGGTGCAGAAAACCTCAAACGGCGTAAATATAATAACTTCATTGGAAGTTATGTGTTTGAGCCGTTTGGGGTTGAAACACTAGGGCCATGGGGTCCGAGCGCTCATCGAGTTGTTCGGGAAATCAGTAGACAGTTGGTCCAAGCTTCGCGTGAGTCATCCAGCGTGGCAATGTAATAAAAAATCAAAAATGCAAATGCAATTAACTGTTTTTTTTTTTTTTTTTTTGTTAAATGTTTTATAACTGCAATTTTTTTTTTTATTGTGACAAATTAGTGCCTGACTGCGAACCCACCTGATGATAAGTAGCGATGCAATCTTTGATGGTGAGGCGCACTAGTTTATTAAGAGCCTATAAATATAATAAGAGCCTAGCACTCTCAGTCCTTCGACGTACGCGGTATAAACGACGAGGCGAATTGCTTAGTCCGGTTTTATAGGCATTTTATGGTTGTTCGGCTAACTTTAGTAGAATGTGGGTATCGTTGCGATTATTTTATACAATTTATTAATCATTGAAACACCATCATCACCATCTCACACTGTTCTTGCGCTCCTCGAGGCGTTGTCAGCAACCGCAGGGGCCCAACTGGGTTAAGGCCAGGGTTAGTTTCGAAAGGTAGCTTAGCCCCAGTACGAAAGGCAACGAAGGAAAAAGAGTGGGTTTTTAGTCAGTAAAAGTCTGAAACTATATCCCGCTCCGCCTAAGAGTGGGGGATGTCATTAGATGATTTTCCCACTGAAAAAAAAAAGACGTGTGGCACTCGGGGACTGCCGCGGTAAAGCTATTGCATAGCATTTTTATCAATATAATTATTTATTTATTTTATTAATGCAGTATATTTTTCCTTTGATATTTTTTCTTTGATATTAATTGAAGTTACACTTTCACACATTGAATTGAATTTTGATTGATTGTTCACTCATTCGTTTTCTTATCGGTCACCACGCTCAAAAAACAAATGAGTGGGGGGTGTTAGGTTATTTTCGTTACGGAATTTCTGGATTCGGTCTCCACGCTCAAGGCCCGCGATAGAAGCTATGCAATAGCTTAAAAACATCATCATCATTCATTCATCATACATCAGCCTAATAGATCCGGACAGTTACCGGGCGGCCGGACAGCGAGCTACGCATTGCTCACTGTACGCAAGACCGCGCCTACGGTGGCTGGAAATCGGGATCGGAATCACAGCGGGAAAGCGCCATTGCCTGATGCGGTCGGCCTCCTCCTTAACATTACTGCTTCTTGACCGCCTGCCACTCCTCCTCGCTCCGGACCATGGCCTCGACCAAGGCCCCCACAATTTAAAACCACTTTTTACCATAGGTCTCAGAATAAAACTAATCTTTATATTTTTTTTGAAAAACAACACCTTGCGAGACTAATTTGGCTCTAATTTCAACAAAAAACATTATTTTTATATTTTGTTTTTTATCAAACAAATAACTGTTTTACTTTACACTTAAAAATATTAAAGAGAAAATTGTTTATTTCAAATTTTAACTATAGTCTTCAGATGATCACTAGACTTTGGGCGCGATTGGTGTAAAAGAAATTTACTACACTGTCGGTGCCCATTATTGAAAAAATATGTCCGGTAAATACAAATTCTAATACGGTATAAAAAAAAAAAACTGGTACCATGATTTAAAAAAAAGTTATTGCCATTTAACTTGAAGGAGCTAATTAAAAAAAAAATACACTATTTAATTTAAGTACGTTATCGATGTTGCAAAATATCTATTAAAGGCAAGGGATGTCATCTGGATGATCTTACCCACCAAAAAAAACCCTGTTCTGGCCTAGGGCCCCAGGTTTCATTTTCATACTGCCCGTAAAGCACTGACTGTAGGTACATAAAGCGTGTCTATTTTAGCGTGCGATGTCGTTGTATGGACCCGATGAACCGTACCTATCAATTTGGTGTTCACGCTGTGATTGCATTGAAATTCGTATAACGAGTCGGGCTTTAGCCTTTTCAGCGAGTACGATGGAATCAATAGTTATCAAAACAAAGGACTGAAATAAAAATAAAGTATTTGTTTCAGGCAACTAAAAGTATCAAAACAGAAAACATACACATAAGGAAATACATTACACTATCGGACACAGCCAGCAAGATGTCTGCTACATTAATGTCCGAAATCAAATCAAAAGCATTATTTCAAATACACCATTTGCAGCCACGTTTGAATAATCAAATGTCGGTTAGTCCAAAAAAAAAGTGAAACTAAATTGCACGTTCCAAAGCGTAGATCTCTATGGAGATGAACGTGCCAAAAACTCTATGGACATTCACACACTCACACGGGCCGATATAAATGCAATCAAATCTGCCGACATTCATCGCCAGAACTGTATTTTGAGCATTCGAGTTGCAGATAAATAAAAGTTAGATTGTTCTGAAAATTTAATTTGAGTGTTATGAATAATTTTGCATGCTGATATCAATTGTACTCAGTATAAGACTCGCACAGATTTGTGCAAGTCAGAAAGTCATTGTCCGATCAGGAAAATTAATAACTTTTTTTTATTGTTTATTAGCTTTCATCAAATAACTTAACTTGTACAGTGTACCTACACTGGCTGGAGTGAGAGAGAGTGTCGCACGTTTACTAACAAACTATTTCTTCAGTTGTCTATTGGCTGGGGTGCGGCTATCCATATCCATGAGGTTGAATATCTCCTTCTTAAATTCAAGATTTTCAGAGGTTTTTATTAGCCTAGCCTAGATAATATCCAAAATATCTAGAAAAAGATATGTCACATCATAATCACGTAAAAGTGGTTGTATGAGAATATACCTCGAAAAGGACGGTCATAAATTGTCGTAACAAATTCGTATCCACTTAGTTTCAGCCCATTCTGTCAACTGGCTGCCTACAACTTGATTTTATGCCCATTTTCATGAACACTAGGCGTCTGGTTAATAAATTCCTACTCATTATATTATTTAACTGAACTCTCAGAGTTAAGTTACGCGTAGTATCTAAATCACCAAATCCGTCATTAATTTTGAGTGAAGCTTAGTTCAATGAAAATTGCCATTAATAATGGAAATGTAACGCGCGTGTGCGGCTTTCTGACGTCGAGGTATAGGTAGTTCGCCGTCCACTCGTCCTATAAGGATCAAGCCTGAGTCGTCGACGACGTACAGTGTTTTACGCGCGCCTCAAAAAGATGTCAGCAAGCTGTAAAGGCCCGATGGAGCAGGGACGATGTTTGCTGTGTTAAGGGAACGGTTCTAAAAATGATACTTAGGTCTTGTAAAGCAAAAGGTAACTAAAGAAACATAGGTGTGGTTTTAGTCAGTAGATTTCTGACACGCTGTCCCACTCCACCATAGAGCGGAAATAGTCACGAGATGATTTCCCACCTAAAAAAACCGGCCAAGAGCGTGTCGGGCCACGCTCAGTGTAGGGTTCCGTAGTTTCCCGTCCGTCACAATAAAGTGTACCCACTTATGAGTTTAAAAACATGCTTGCTACGATTATACTACAAACGTAGTCCAGAAATTATTTTGTAGAACCCTTTTGTCTTTTTTGTACAAAAACTGTTCTTTCCATCAAGTTCAAAATAATTTTCCTAGAAAGTCCTTATAAAGTTCTACTTCTCAGATTTTTTTCATATTTTCTAAACTTATGGTTCAAAAGTTAGAGGGGGGGGGGACACATTGTTTTTTACTTTTGGAGCGATTATTTCCGAAATTATTGACATTATCAAAAAATGATTTTAGTAAACCCCTATTCATTTTTAAATACCTATCCAACGATATATCACACGTTAGGGTTGAAATTAAAAAAAAAAATCACTTCCCACTTTACATACTTATAGGGGGGCTACCCTAATAAAACATTTTTTCCAATTTTTATTTTACCACTTTGTCGGCGTGATTGATATACATATTGGTACCAAATTTCAGCTTTCTAGTGCTAACGGTCACAGAGATTAAGCGAGGACGGACAGACAGACAGACAGACGGACAGACAGACATGGCGAAACTATAACGGTTCCTAGTTGACTACGGAACCCTAAAAATAAGGGGAATGTAAAGAATTATAAAAAGAAATAAACATTTCGTCATTTTTATACAAATTTATTATAAAACAATACTCTTACATTAGCGTTGCCAAGTGTCTCGATTAATTCATTAAACCCCAAGCAAACGCCGGCGTCCGCTCTCTCGTTGTCTTTCTATTCTATCTCTAATCACGGTATTCAAAAAGTTGAAGTGGGACCGTCATACAAAACTGACGATTACTTAATAATACCTCGTTATTATATAATTTTTCAGTGGACAATGAAACACGTTAACAATCATAAATAGAATAGAATAGAATAAACTTTATTGTAAACCAAAACAGTAACAAAACTTTTAAAATTACTTTCATGAATGGATACAATGGCGGTCTTATAGCTGACAGAGATATCTACCAGACAACCTAATTATTTCAACAATCATGTCAAAATGATCATACGAGTAATACTGATAAAGAAAGCGAACATTTGTATAAAAAGCTAAAAGTAAAAAATTGAATGCTAAAACATTTTTTTAAAAGATGGGGTATTTTTTCAATTTCTGAAGTTTAGTACTTCTAAATCTCTACTTTTACCTGAAAATCAGTCATTAGGCATAGAATAAGGGTTTAGACGTTTTTAGCATATGTGTAGAGTCTGTCTAATAAGTTAAACGACTTGGGTAATTATTAGGATTTAATGAAATCTTATTTAGTCAACAATAATCAAGGTTGATTAAGAGATAGAGATCATTGTTTACTAACAGAAGAACCTTATGAAAAGTATCGAATATAAGTATTTTTTAAATGATTAAATATTATACAAAATTCCTAAGTCGGTTGACTTATTAGACAGACTATAATACATAATACTTTTATTTCTTACTGTTCTGTATTAAAATGGTTGATTTCGTCTTTTTTTATTACAATTTCGTCTTTAATTCGGGACATGTACTTATTTATTTATTATAACCTCATGCAACCCGAAGGTATACTGTCAAACTTAATGCCTTAGGCATTCTCTACCAGTCAACCAAGGTTGGTGAAGAGAAAACATGGCAGGTGCATACAAAATAAATGTTATTTACGTACTTATGTCCCGAATCACTAAAAATAATGTTACACCTGGCAACCCTATCATACTTATATAAACTTACATATATGTATATCTTACTACAATAAATAAACTTATCCTATCTAAACTTCGCTATAATTTCGCTAACAGCCGCATAACACCCAGATATTAACACAATTAAATAAAACAACAATAATAAAACATTCTTCCAAAGAATATAGGAGAATTTTCCCAACCCTCGTTCCCACCGGTGGACCGTTTGGACTACTACTGGGATCAGAAGACCTAGGGTTGAGAAAAAGATAGCCCCGACGAGGCCAATGAGGAGTTCTAGATCTGGTACTGCCACTGCGAGAATAACTGAAACAATAGAATAAAATCATACTATACTATAAAGATGAAAGTCTGGCCTGTGTGTCTCGCATCCATCGGATTCCAGCGACTCTTACCCGGTAATTGGTCCACCGATTGGAAGGCCTACCAACTTTGCGTCTTCCAGTACATCTGATGGACGTGAGACTGGCAAGACATTGTGGCGAAATGATAGTAATGATGAAAAATCACTCCTTCACACAAACGGCTGATTGACATTTAGGACATGTCTTGGAATGGTATGTAGTTTTTTTTGTCCCAGGAGAATGTTCTCATGTGATTTATTTTTCGCTTTTACGCGTGCAAAAGCTTAAGCAGAAGCTAGGAAGTTAATTAAAGTCATAAATCAATTAGTGAGTAGATGCGCACATGCATATTCGTGAGGCAGAACCACCGTGCTACCTATTCAACCTCCTCCTCAATTCAGCTACAGATTCACACAATACCTCTTTGGCATATCTGGTTCTCAGACTTGTCAGTGTTGCATTACACGTAAATGTTACATTACAGAAACCTAAACGGCATTTCTTTTGAATTTCAGTTGACCCGTTAATTTGTTACCCAGCGTATAAAAAACATTTTCTTTTTTTTTAATAGCATATGTCCCACATCTGGACAAAGTTCGCCCCTCTCTCCTCTGAAACATATCTGCCTAGGGCAATCTCTGGCTAAGTTTGCCCACGAACATGATCAGATCGTCACACCGCCTTCGGCGCGGTTGACCTTGATGGCGTCTACTCTCTGGCGTTCAGTGAGTAACAATTTTCTGTACAACAAACTAATAACAATGAAATAAATCAAGCTATTCACCAGTTAAGGTCACACTGAGAGTCCTGAGTATGATCTGGCTGATGTTGTAGTAGTTTTTGCTGAAATTGGGCTTGATCCGCGTCCATATGATGTCCATTGGAGCATACATCTGAAGGCAGTATGTGAAGAACACAGCTACAGCCACTAGGATCTTCGCTGTCAATGCCAAACTGAAAATAAATATGAATTAATTAAAATAATAATTAAAAAGAGAAACCAAAAAATATTGTTTTTAAAATAAATGCTTGATATTAATTAATGATTCAGATGACAGGTAGGTTTTCTGGAGCCGTTTTGTATTTTTTTGATCTTCTAAAAGTCTGATAAATGCTGTAAAGCAACGAATAACGTCTTCTTGAAGGAAAAGCGTTATCAGAAGTTTCAGCAAAGCGTTTATTCATCAAAGAAAATAAAACTGCTTAGGGTGAGTTGCACCATTTAACTATAACGATAACCAAACCATAACCAGCCGTGAAACGGCCGCCTATTGGTCAATTCGACGATTTGACAACTATTAACGGCTCTGTTATCGTTATAGTTAAATGGTGCAACTCACCCTAAATATTTCCGAATAAGTAAAATTTTAAACAAAAAAAAAAAATATTAAAAAATAGTTCATTCGTTTAGGAACAACGATTAGTTTGGCAGAAAGACCCAAATTCACGGATGTGTATTTTTGGACCAAAGGTTATTTCGACAGATTCTGCGTGACTAAGAATTAAGTATTTGATTCCCAATTTCTGATGTAAGCATTCGTAGTTGAGTTGAGTGATTCGTACTTTAGCATTCCTTAGCATTTAAGTAGGGTTTAAGACGTTGTAATCTCAAAATACTCAATTCATAAACTCGGTCTACGTGTCTATTCAGATGCCTTGATACTTACATATCCTACTTCTGCTTACTATTTAACCGGCTCTTTACTAAATGTCATCTCTAAGAGCGAAAGAGCACTTAACTTCAGTCGTTATTACCCTTATTATACAGCAAGGAGGTTTTCAAATATAATAATGTTTGCATTACTACAAAAGTATTTATGTATGTTTCCTACTGTACACCAGCTTTTAAGAGAGACTAAAAATCGAATTAACATACGTACAGTACCATATTTGAATGTTGACAAGAATCCCAACTAAATGGAAATTAGATTAAGAATGTAACGCTGCTGTCAGCTGTGAATGTAATTTGCTTTATGGAATTTAAAAGAGACTTGATCCTTGAGTTTGTTAATTTGCTGTATGGAATTTAAAACAGACTTGATCCTTGAGTTTGTTTTATTATTTCTTTTCAGGGTATTCAACTAGGAATTCCAGTTGCCCGTGCATTAGATTCACTGGAATGCTAATGCACTGGCTAACTGCTTTACTCTCATGTCTTAAATCGGTACTTGCAATTTGGAACTAATACTGAGACCAAAATACTGAGATCGAGCTGTCACGAACAGTGCAGAAGTATTTTTAAGCACAATATAGGCTAGATACTAGAAAGTATACCGTATAGCAACTACTCAAATGTTATGAAGGAGAAACAGACGCCAATGATATTTAAATACAGGCGGAGGATAGTCAGCCTTTCGATATTTTACAGGATTCATTTTGGAAAGTAAGCGCGGAAATTGCATGGCTTGATTACGCCATCTCTTTACTGAAAATAAAATAAAATATTTTTATTTCAGACACTTAGTCCATATTAGGATAATTTAATGCCTAATATGGACTAAGTGTCTGAAAGAATAAGAGTTTATTTTATTTTTATTTATTTTTGTTTACTACCGGACAACCCGTATGGCAAGTATCTTCCTTTAAAGAAGCCATACACAGTAGGGTACACCTAACAGATTTACCTGCACAGTTAAAACTGTCAGGTAAGCTTGTACGAAAACCTGCCTAGTTGTGCAACATTCACGCTTCGATTTACTTGTACAGGTCACCTGTATAGGCAAACCTGTCTAGCGTGTATGGCGAGTTTTACGTTACCAAAGCCTCTACGGTCCGAACTATGCGTTTCGCCAAGTCGTTTATATCGCGTACATCGAAATACTGGAACAATTTGCCTGCTGCGGTCTTCCCATCCGGTTATAATTTAGGGTAGTTCTTGCTAAAGTAGCCTCACGATCAACTGATCACTTATCGACTGCATCACTGCTTACCATCAGGTGTCAGATGTTAAGCGCCATCAAACAGCTGGACGCAAGTGCAAAACAATCCATCAGTCGCCTAGATGGCCCGGTGACTATGTATTTTTGCTGACATAACAAGCTTATAACTTTGCGATTTTGCACAATAGTGCTATGAAATTTTGTACATAGATTTCTTACATTAAATACTAGACAGGTGCTTCAGGTTTCGCATTTACTAAATATAAGGTTGTAGATATAGCCACGAGTACAGTTTTACCTTATCTGCTGAAAATACAACTGCCTGTGTACCAACTAATAATAATTGATGTAGATGCTGTCAGGTTCAAATTGGTTATTAACAATTACATGGCCCCTTGGATCGGTCTGTCTTCTTGTAAAAGGTTTTAAAATAGTTGTCTGGTGAACATATATAAAAATCAAGCATGAGTATTTACGTTAAGTTATGCTATTATTTTGGGAGCTTTAAAGCGTCTGTAAAGCAATACGGCCCACGGAATGTGTCTGAAAGTATTGGTGACTTGATTTTAAAGATATTGCCTACAATATACGTAAAAATCAGCCTTGAGAATTTACGTGAGGTAAGTAATGATTTTATGTACCTTGATTACCTGAAAATTGGCCATCTAAGCAAGCTAGCAGATAGGCATGCGTTCTTAGTACATACTAATAGTACTCAATCGTCCACGTTTCATTCGTGAGAAAATACGTGACGTCTGGCGGGCCTGGGATCTTACTCTATAAAGTCCAGTGAGCTCACAGGGTCTGTGTTTTGTAACCAGCTGCGTTTTAAACGGACATTACACTAGTGCTGATAATACAAATCTCGTATGTCGCTACGACATTGCGGTTTTGCAGGGTAAGAAGTACAAGGAGCAAATTACGAGGAGGGTTGTTAAGAAGTATTTTCCGCCCATCACATACTAAAAAAAAAATACTTTTATGTTTTCAACTACTTTTAAACGCTATTAAACTAAATTTAAAATATCTCTAGCTAAACAAATAGCTAAAGATATTTTTTTATTCAATGACTTTTACGTGATGAATAATAAAGTAAATTAAAACAATTATTGCGCAAACAGAGTATTTCGCCTTTTTATATTATTTTGACTTTTTTTTTCAATGTTTAAGTTATTATTTCTGAAACGAGTGTTCGATGAATCATATTCACTGTGCAATAAGTTGTTTTTTTTTTATCAATTTGATGTGAACGATGTTTTAATCAAAACTAAGAATTCATATCGGTTTGAGGTCGAGTCCCTAGTATATTCGCCAACAGGTGCGAAAAAAGTAATGTGCCGCAAAATCATAGTCGTGTTGTTTTTGTTTTCTATATTATGATTTATAAAAATATAAACTAAGTAAAATATTTAAATATGTATATTTTATTAGCAAACTTCGTCTCTTCGCCAAATAAACCCGCAGGCTCTGGATTTGGTACATTCCTTAACATTGTGCCGAAGTATCAGAAAAGATAATAATCGACTCTGTGTTTTTTTGGGACATCTCCTTTGTGGAGTAAAACAGAAATGCTACTGCAAATATAATGTCTGACTTCATATTCTTTTATATCCCTCAGATAACGTTAAGCAGCCATATGTCAATTTCCCATACAGGGATGGAAAAATAGAAAGGTATTATATTCGTGGAAATGAAGGTATTATTTTTGTATGTATGTTTGCAGAGATGATTTTATTCTCATTGTGTGAGAACTGAAAACAGCTGGTTCCAAACGACTCATTGATTTGAAAAGAATTGAACTGTCATGAATAAACTTGAAAAGGAAATTTCTGTTAGTCTCTATCATTTTTCGATTTGATAAATTCAGAAATGCTCAGAATCAGGTTCAGATTTCTAGTTAATAAGAAACAAAGAAAGAAAAAAAGAAAAATATTTTATTTGGCATACACACTCGTAGATACACACAATGTAGTAACAACATGTAGACACTAATAAATTATTATATATAAAAAAAGAGACAACTAACAATGTGTGTCTCACGGCGGTGCCAAATAATACTGTTCTAAACAATCAATTGATGTTTGTAGCTGAAACAAATAAAGAAAACCTTTCATAACAGTCTGCTATTAGACCCTGGACTCTAAAATGCCTAAAAGATTCTAGCACAAAATAGATAGGTAATTCTAGTCTTTATTGTAAAAAGAAGTAAATTTATCAAACTTAGCTCTTCTAACAATAAAGACGTAAACAAAAAGTCGAGTTGTTACCGCACTCGTAATCTTAGACTGAATTAAAGACAGAAATTATGAGTCATAGGTAAAGAGTAATTGAGTTCAATTATTACTATTCACAGTTACAGCTTGTAGGAACACATTAAATATTTGATCTCAAAAATTATAAGTCATATTCTGAAAATATAATATATCCTAGTAGTTCACGTATTGAAATTGATAGCTCTTTGTACCTTATACTCACATTTCACCCTCTGGCAGATTCAACGTAATGCTTCCAAGGACCCCATCGCCATACTTCATGTATCCGAAGATCCCAACAATTCCATACAATATAGCGACGAAGATCATGGTCACATTTAGCACACTGGGACAACCGAGGAAGTCTTGGGGCTTAGCCATCTCGTTCTCCACTGGCATGACGACATTGATGCCTTCCATTGCAAATATGGCAGTACTGAAAATGAAAGAAGTTATTAGTGAGTTGAATTTAATAGACGTAATCAGCACGCTGCGTGCGAGTTGTTTTTAACGCGATCAAAACGTCAACCGCGTTTTGACTATCTCGTTAGAATTCTCTGATTAGTTAAGAGCTTATAACTTGCCGATCGGAGCGCTGAATGTCATAAACGTGTCGATTGCGTTAACGTAAAACAATCTCGCACTAAGCCTCTCTCAAATGTCGGACTTAGCGACAATATGGTAAGGAGTTATTGATAAGTTATCAAAAATAACAACTGAAATCTCTGATAATAAAAATGAATAGAGGTGGAAAGATATTAAAAGCTTTCAACCTGATCGGGTGATAACTAACAATGATCTAAAATACAAATAAAGTTTTGTATTTTAACGATCACATCAAACTAAAGACTTCATTACATTATAATTTGAGCTGTATAAGGCACTCGACAAAGTAATTAATTTTACCACCTAGTCTCGACATGTAATTAAAATTAATAGTTAATACCTAATAGCGCTTGTACTGGCACCTCATTATCTACTAAAAGATAAATCAAATTATTGTAGATTGGATTTCAGCAAAATACTATTTGAACCCATGACGAAACAATATTATCTTTATCTTTCATCATAACAGAGGAAATAATTTTAGAAGGGTTTACACGCATAATATGTCCGAAATGAAATGTTAACACACGGAGAAGTACAAACAAACCGAAATATCTACGTCTTTTTATCGATGACTTTATATGGCAAATTTGATCAAATACCAGGATAAACCAACATTTATATTTTCATATTCATCTCTTCACAAAAATGATTCATAAAAGTGTAGATCTATAGATTGATAAAGTATTTATTTGTCACAACACAAAACATGCACAAAGACACAATTAAATTATAAATTTAAGCACTTACACAAATACAAATAACAACAACAAAAAATAGAATAAATTTTAATGTTGGAAAACGTATAGATAAGATATAATACGTGGATATATAAATGTAGCAAATCACTTCCTTAAGGCGTATAGTCCCTTGAACCATCTGACCGAAATTATGTGAACGCAACTCTCGCACTCGCCTAGGCGGCAGTACGCAAATCTGTGCATTTATTTGCGGCCAGCAGCGCCCGGAAAGCGCTTTAAATCCATTTTCTCTGCGAGATATTGATTGATTTACATATACAATGTTCACTTTGAAGAATATTTAACCACCAATTTTTATGTGTAAAAATGTTTCTAAAGGTCCAAGCCGTTTTGAAGGAGTAGGGAAAAGTTGCGAAATTGCTAAATATTTTTTTTGACAAATGTATTAATTGCACGAAAAAATCAAATGTTGATAATGTTGTTCGTGAATCTTTAATAAACATATATTTTTTTCAAACCTATTAACCTGGCCGTTACCGAAGAGCAGGCTACAGAAAGTCAATGTTTTATGGTACTTTTCGGGCGCTTGGCCCTTAACCTAAAATGTTTACAACTTTCGAAGTGATTGAACCTTCACAATAATGAATTGATTAGCATACAAAACAGGAATCTATATAAACTTTGCAACAATGATCAATGAACTCATTCAACAATGGCAGGGACCGAAACTCAACTCAAATTAACTTTGAATCATGAAAGCTAAACTCGCTGTATGGGATCCCATGTATATACTGATTATTATTGGCATTCTTGTGGTTCCTGCATAAATGAGAAACAAAGACACTACCTACCTATGTGTATAGGAGTTTATACTCAATTGTGAAGCCTGACTCTCTGACTCCGGGTCAATCGACCAATGTTTGTCTGTCGGAGAATCGCTGCGATACTTTGAGTCTTACGTCAAAATATAAGAAAGAGAGAAGGTTGAAGCGGTTACGGCTCCAAAGTTAGGGTTTGAAACGGAAAGCAAGTCATTTTGATTCGTTTTAGTATCAACTTTTAATTCATGCGAAAATTATACTTCTTTATATCAGCCGTTATAAGTCCACTGTTGAACATAGAACTCCCCAAAAAAAAAACTTACTAGTATTTCATTCGCATTGAGTTTAATATTTTGGAAACTACTTATAACGATATTTTCTCGTTTAACATACAACAGTGTCTCAAGACTGAAGTACGTGTTAGCAGTAATTCATATGGCTGCGAAATTTGGTCGCCCACAATGGTTCTTGTCAGAAAACATCCAAATGAAATTGAAGAGAGCTATTCTCGAAGTTTTTTTGCACGATCGGATTAAGAATATATATACACCCCTACTTTTTAATTAGTACACAAAAAATGGGGCTCTATCTGTACCCGTTACTGATCATACCGAAATCATAAAATTGACCACGAAAAGGTAAATTCATCATAGATTCAATCATACGTAACAATTGCTAGTAGAAAATACTGCGGGAAGTGTTTTTTCCATTTTAATCATCATTTATTCATTTCTAATCAATAGCCTGCACAATATTTCCATAAATTGAGAGATATTTTGGGATAAACACAAACGCTAATAACAAGGGCTTTACTAATAAGCCCTTTAAGTATTTGTACTAATTAAAAATTAGTGGTGTATATATATCTGCAGGAGAATCAACCGATACAGCCCGAAGAATTGCAAGACCTGATGAGAGAAGTGGGAATCCAATAGATCCAAGATTCAGTCGACTAATCATTGTGGCGACACTTGGACGAAGCCTATGTTCAACAGTGGACGTATTTTTGTTCGAAATCATAAATTTTATTGCAATTGCAATAGTGAAAACAGACATGCGTGGTCAAAACATAAAAATATACATAATTACCTTAGAAAAAGTGGCCACTTCTCCACACTGGCGACCATTTCAATATTGCTTATAGGTGGCAGATCAGTGAATGTATAGTAACACGTTATACCAAACGTAACTACCAGACACACGTTAGCCAACACTGAGAATGGTACGAGGAACTTCAAGTGACGTATCTGAGTGATCAGGATTAGTGGGAGGAGGAGGATTCCACAATAGACCTCGACTTCATACTTCGTTGATGGTATAAAGTGGTCGAAGATCTGGAAATAAGAAATTACTATTAATGCTAACGTCCTTTTTAGTAAAATAGATTTGACAGTAAAGTATTATTCGGAGTTGCGCGAGAGGGATAATACAATTCAAAATTTAAATATTTTTATTTCACATAGGTCTAAATGGGCCCTTCTGAAACGTCAGAATCTAGTGCATGGTTCCAAATTATATAATTACAATATGTAAACCATGTCTTGCTCTGCCACCACAACTGCACGCAATTTCGCATTTTAATTGTGGTCATCCACTGCATTATAACATACCATTGCTTTGTTTTTGCACTCAAAGTTTTACCACCTCCATAAGGTTTAGACGCTCTAGAACTGTTTTGACTCCTTACTTTATTTATCATTATCATTTTAGTCGTAAGACTTTCACTGTTGGACATAGGCCTCCCCCAATATCACCATAACGACCGCTGTCGTATGGGTCTAATATCCATCGGATTTCCGACGACCCTCACCTACTATTTAGCTTACAATTATGAATATGATATACACATTTAGTGTATGGGTCAATACACACCAAGACCAGAGCAGAGCATTTTTGAGATTATTAAAAAAAATGTCTTATGATTATTATCATAAATCGCAAAACTGAATACACGCCCAAGTTTGATGCTCGACCATGCTCGAGCAAGCCAATTGCGTGTTCGAGTATGCATTCTCCATGCGCGCCAGTCAGTCAGTGTTGCTGCAGCGAGAAAACCGTTCGGACGTGTGACTATCAACCTACAGAACAGAACCTACGAACATGGACGAAGAAAGGTTGATCGGTTTGGTGCAGCGTTTTGAATGTTTGTACAATATATTGAGTTCAATATACAGCGATTGGATGTTAAAAGCCAATGCTTGGAAAAGTATCTCCCAAGAAATGGGGAAGCCGCGGCCCCATCTAGCATTAATTGACGAAAAAAAAATTGACGTGTAAAAGTGTTTTTATAAAACCTACTTGCAAAATAAAGATCATTTATCATTTCTCATGTTATGACGTATTATTTTATTGGCATATTCGTCACGTTCCTCTTCCTCTGCCAAAAGGGGACCAACCATATTGAATACGTCTGCCTTCATCGACGTTTGGCATTAAACTGATCAAACACGCCCGGCGGCAACCCAGGCCATATATAATAAAGATGGCTGGCGAATGGTCAAACATGCCGCCTGCATGCTGGAGCAGTAAAAATTTTAGTCGACCATGCGCGAGCATTTTGCAGTTCTCAGGTCTGCGCTGAGTTTAAACCTCTTCTAGTTTTGTCGTAAACAAAAGCAAAAAACACGCATGAAAATTGTTTTGTGTTGCAACTTTTGTTTATTTAGCCACTACAGACTCGTTATTTGAAAAACAATTTTAATAAACAATGCAAGCTTTTTGGAACAGTGTAATTTAATGTTTCTCGGGAGTCTATAATGACTCCACTACACGAAACCAAATTCTTGTAATTTTCGTTTAAAATGTTGATTACAGCGGTTTCATTATTAAAGTTTATAAACTCGTATGACAAAGAAATCTTTCAGGCAGACGAGATTTTGGCTGCAGTGGCAATACTTTGTTGCTGAATAATTACAAAGATATATGTATTTCAGAGAGCAGTGGTGGCCGAGTGGTATCGGCCCCGACTTACGAGTTGTAGGTGTAGGGTCGAACCCAGCCAGGCGCATTACTTTGTGTAATTTATTTCATCACCACTGCTCTCAAAACGGTGAAGGAAAACATCATGAGGAAACCAGCATGTCCTAGAACCAAAAATTCGAAGACATGTGACATTCACCAACACGCACTGATTCCGCTAGGTGGATTACGGCCCATTCTCTCTTCTAGAGAGGAGGCTTGAGTCCCAATAGTAGAAACATTAAAAAAGCTGGTTATGATGTATTTCAAGGACGCGGTCGCAACCCTCTGCGAAGCTGTAAGGGCTATATTTCACCGGAACACCATGGCGGCGAGACCAGTTACACCGCTATGGTGTCCCGGTGAAATATAGACCTAAGCTATCAAATTAGAGACCATACAGACACCATAGTCGCCACACGTCCAAGCTGGTCGCGCCACCAAATTGGTTGCACAACCAAACAGACACCAGGCGAGTAACTCTTTATAGAGCTGTAAAATACAAGCAAAAGAGGCAGCTGCAACAGTGATGGAAAGTTCATCCTCACTCTCCAGCCGCTGTGACAGGACACGGTTTGGGAATCGGGAATCTCGGAGTGCTCCATGACCACCATAAACGTGGGCTTGAAGAAGACGAGCAATGTGTAGCTCGCCGTAGCTCGTCCTATAAGAACCGAGCACGAACCGGCGACGCTCCTCAAAAAGATGTCAGCAAACGGTATGGGATGGATTCTGAAAACGATATTCTCATGGCCCTTGAACGCAAAGGCAACTGAAGAAACACATGTGTGATTTTAGCCAGTAAAAGTCTGATATGCCCTGCCTTAGAGTGGGACAGGTCATACGTGATTTCCAAAAAAGGCAAACGTTGCAATTAAGAATATTAATTAAAAAAAAAAGACAATTATAATTCTTGAACTTTGTAGTATTGTTTTTTCTTAACTTTTGTTTTAGTAAACATTTAACCATTTGATATTTGTAGATTATTACTGTATATTTCTCTGTCTTTTGTTAAAAAATATTTTATTTTCGAATATTACGACAAATACTACGACTTCATTGTAAAGACTGTGGTTATTTTCGAAGCGAAATATGATTTAATTTTATAATAACTGAATCCTGAAATTGATGTATATCATTAATTAAATTAATCGCCTTTCTGACAAAGTATATTACAGGAAACGTTAATGGTAATATAATTCAATTTAAAACGGATTTCGACAAGTGAAAATGTAAACCGATAATTGATTTCTCTCACAATTCAGTAGTGTATATGATTACAGTTTTTAATTCAACGGATTTTAACTGGGTCAAGGAAAACCTTTCGAAAAGTAGAACAATTTGCATACGGTTTCATCTTTTTTTTTTTAGTGTCAGTCTTTTACTGACTAAAATCACATCTATGTTTCTTCAGTTGCATTTTACGTTCTAGGACCATGAAAATATTATTTTCAGAACCAATCTTCTACGGTTTGCTGACAGTTTAGTGACGTCGACGATTCGTGCTCGATCCTTATAGGATGAGCTACGGCGAGATACCCATTGCTGCTCGTCTTATCTGACAGGCCTATTGGTGTAGTGGTTAGTGACCCTGACTGCTATGCCGGTGGTCGTGGGTTCGATTTCCACCCAGGACAAATGTTTGTGTGATGAGCACGATCATTTGTTCTGTGTCTGGGTGTAATTTATCTATAATATGTACTTATTTAGAAATATATAAGTATGTTTATCAGTTGTCTATTACCCGAAACACAAGCTCTGCTTAGCTTGGGACTAGACGGTGCTGTGTGATAGTTGTGGAATATTATATATATTATTATATATTATATTATCCAAGCCCACGTCTATAGTGGTTCAGTTGCCTTTGCGTAATATTAAAGAATATATAATATGTAAAGACAGAACCAATCCCTCACAGTTTGCTGTCATCTGAGCTGAGGCGCGCGTGGAATACTACATGCCGTCGATGATTCGTGCTCGGTCCTTATAGGACGAGCTAACGCGATCTATCCATTGCTCGTCTTCCCTAAGCCTACATCCACATATATGAACTTTCCCTACCAATGTCCTTTCTTTGCCTTGCTTTCTTGCTTTCCAAGGCTCGGGTTTCCCTTTCGGAAACGTACCCATCGCCCGAATTGGCATCGGCCCTGCTAGGCCAAGATTTCGACATCAGATTTTGTGTTTTAAAGGTTAAAAAAATACTTAAATAGAAATTCAAAAGCACATTCAATATTACCAAAATAAGTGAACAAACGAATTTTTAGAATATAGTAAAATTTACGTTTCTGTACACCAAAATAGATTTTTAAGTAGTAATAGTGCTATCTACCGGGCAACCTTCGGATGTACTGTAAGAACTTATTATTTAAACAGATGGTAGTCTGCGAAGTACAGCTGCTGGTAAATTAAACATTACAGATAGAGATATATTATATATACAGGTATATACTTTTAAAAGTCCACGTACAGTCTAACAAAGCGACTATTACTTGATCCGTTCAGTAAGAGCATTTAATTAGAGAGCTTACTCCAAATAGTCCTATTTACATTTACAAGCTGCTTAGCATCCATAACAAGTACTTTGTCTAAAAGCTTTATTTTTTTTTTATTATATTTTCTAAATATTTGTCTGTTATGCAATTTCTTTTGTACCTAACTAATTCAACAATATTTTCTATGTCAGTGGAGGCTTACAAATAGCTCGTCCTGATTTAATATGTTGTTGTATCCTAAAATTTTAAACTGTCAGCCACCTAAATAAATTAAACAGATTTTTCTTTTTTGATAATAATTTTGGTGGAACATTCTGACCAATAAATGGCGGTTTTTGCTGTAATTACTCATCCTGGCGATACAATGTTGCGTGTTTTAGCAAAATAGACGAGAGATTTCACGTAATCGTCCCAAATTAAAGTAATCAAGAGCGGTATGAATGGTAATAAAGGAATCACACGCTGCTTTATAACGTATTTGTGTGTCCGAAACAAGACCTGGCGAAAGCTCCGCGCGCGGCTTGCGAATAGTTTGCGAGCAGTGCAAGATCTTGATGTACGATTAGGTGAACAGACGGATCACACACAACAACTACAACACACACACAACACAACACAACACAACACAACAGCCAACATAACAACAGCTTTATATATATATATTTTTTAATTTCTAGCTCAATATTGAATCACGCACGGTCATATATGTGAAGACTCGTGGAAGACTCAAATATTGTATACCTGTCAAATTTGACAGTTGCTTTTACACTCAGTGAAAGTTTAAGCGTACATATTGAAAAACCAATATACAACTTATATAAATAAAATAGTAAACAAAAAGCCAAATAAAAATGTTTCTATTATAATAAAGAGGCGACATAGCATTTTGACACTTCTTTGAAGTTTATTTTCTGAAGCTTGTCGTCCTATATGAGCAGTTCCTCGTGTCGCAATAACTTTGCAAAGCGACCGAGTCATAACGTGGTATATCGAAGTTCATTTTACAGTAGTAGAGTCACGATATGTTGCACACTAGTCGAAAAAAACTAGTTTCTGCCTGAAAATTTAATACTTCGTTAATTTGCAACATCACAAGCCCTTTTTATTTTCAGTTTTTACAGTCTATCCTAAGATTATCTGGTAGATATCGCTGTTGATAAGAACGCCATTGCATTTATAGATTTAAGTTAGTTTAAGTTTTGATACTAATTTGATGCACAATAAAGTTTATGCTATTTTATGAGTTGTACCTGTGTACTATCAATAAGAACGCGGTAATTGAGCCAGCTGCAAAACGTGTTGAGAACGGGTAGCTCTAAAAACAAAGTATGGTAACCTTTATTATTTACTTAGGTTATTATTTATATTGTGCTAACTTTTATGGATGTTTGTACACGAAACAAGATTTTGTGTACAAACGAAATTTCCCATTTTTACCCCCTTTTAAGGTTGAATTTCCACGTATATCACCTGGTAACACTCAAATGGTGTTCAGAATTTGCAGGATTGGCTGTCTAGTCATCATTTTTTTTTTCATAATCAGCCTTTTTAATGTTCCCACTGATGGGACTCAAGCCTCCTCTCTAGAAGAGGGAATGGTCAGTTATCCACCACGCGAGCCCAGTTCGGCCTGGTGAATGTCACATGTCTTCAAATTTTTGGTTCTAGAACATGCCGTTTTCCTCACGATGTTTTCTTTCACCGTTTTGAGAGCAGGCTGTGGTAATAAAATACCCTGGCAGGGTTTAAACCCGTGACCTACAACTCGTAAATCGGAGCCATTACTACTCGGCCACCACTACGCTGTCTGGTCGTCCGTATAAAAATAATCAAAAGTAGTTCTACTGTAGATCTTCAAAATTATTGATATTTATTCGAGTAAATTATTTTCAACGGAATGGCAAGTCTTTTTATTGATAAATTCATTTCTTTTTTTTTATTAAGTCCACAATTTACAAAAAAAAACTCGAACTAAGACATGAAATTTTTTTTTAAAGTTAGTAATCCTTTAATGATTTTAATCAGGGTCGGGCACGTGATGTTTGAAGTCATTGATCTTACGCACGGCGGTGCTCCGGTCAGTTCGCACTGTGGTGACACCTGGTGCTAGAACCCAAACTCACCATGTGCCAAAGACTTATCGTTATGATTATGGCGCGCCCAAAATTACTATTACTGTAAATATTTTTTAATGTTCTCTTAAAATCAGTTTAGCCTATTTCATATTTATCCAAAGTTTGATAATTTATTCACCAGTAGTATACCTATCACACCCTTTTCGAACTAATTAAAAATACTACACAAGTTTATAATCATACTCCTAAAACAACTTCAGGGGTGGATTTATCAACCTTTTATGAAATTTCGAAACATTGATAAAACATTTGTTTACTTTTTTATTCTATCTGACACATATTTGACACGTAAGTGACATTTTCGTTATGAATATCGTGTTTCACTTTTTTATTTTATTATTCGACACAAAACTGTTGTCTACACTATACTATATAATAAAGACGTTAAGTTTTTAAGCTATTGCATAGCTTCTATCGCGGGCCTTGAGCGTGGAGACCGAATCCAGAAATTCTGTAACGAAAATAACCTAACACCCCCCACTCATTTGTTTTCTTATTTATTTATTTATTTATTGGCACACCAACAGCATTACATACATGATTTTGTAAAAATAATATTAAAAACAAGGCACTGGTATGCATGCCTATTACAGGTATGCACAGCTTACACCATGCTAGATATAATACTAATTATTAAAAATTACTAGGTACAAAAAAAAAAATATACAAGGGGGGAGAAAAAAAAAACACAGATACAATTGTATCTGTATATATAAAAATAAAAAAAATAAATATATCTGAAATAGAAAATTAAACTTTGAAACATTCAAAAAAATTCTTATCGGTCACCACGCTCAAAAAGCGTAACTTAAATTAATATCAAAGAAAAAAAAAACAAAGGAAAAAAAATACTGCATAAATAAAATAAATAAATAATTATAATTGCATAAATTGATAAAAAATGCTATGCAATAGCTTTACCTTGGTAGTCCCCGAGTGCCACACGACTTTTTTTTTAGTTTCTTTGTTTGTAGGAGGTAATCTCTGAAAGGACTAGACCGAATACCATTTTTTTTTCAGCGATAGAAACTTCAGTTGTTCCTGAGAGGTTTAGGCTATATTTTGTGTGTGTTTTTTTATTATTATTGATAGGCTCGCGTTTGACCACTATCAAAAATAATGTGGGTGAAGTCACGGGCAAAAGCTAGTTACTAACCAATTTTTTAGTCTTTGTATACGAAGATTGATGGTGCATTGATTATTAGAAACGTACATATTTACCTAAATGGTGAAAATATTTGAAAACTTGTTACTACGTTCTAAAAATGAAATTATTTTTACATCCAAATTTTGGATTTCACTCATCTTTCCAATTAGTTTGCTCAAGAAGCAAATTATGCGATGTTACACATTCGTAATTTTTTTCTTTAAAGGCCTGCGTACACTTGAGATAAAACAGTCTTAGGCAGACTTTTTTGGCACATACGAGTCTGTCTTGCACTTTCGAAACAAGTTTGTTTAAGACTATCTTGTCTTAAAAGTGTACAGGCCCTAAATGATACGAAAAACAATCATACTAATATTATAATGGCGAAAGTTCGTATTTATTTGTGTACTTATATAAAATATGATGGTTTATTTGTGTATGTTTGTTACTTCTTTATCATCATACAGCTGAACGGATTTGGATGTCCAGATGTAGACGATGTCCTGACCTCTTTTTTATGGTGGGAAAAAACATCCAATGACAGCCCCCGTTCTTGGGCGAAGCGGGAGATAGTGTCAGACACTTACTGACTAAAAGACCCACCCCGTTCCTTCTAGCCTTCATATCGGGGCTCGAGGTCCAATCGGATAACCCTGGCCCTGGCTTTGACCCAGCTGGGTCCCTGCTGTTGCTGACAACTCTTTGAGGCGCGCGGGAACAGTGCGCGCCGTCGACGACTTGGGCTTGGTCCGAATAGTTACCGGACGGCCGGACCCGATGTCCTGACCTACGATACTTTTTATCCCAGGAGTTATATAACTTTCGGATAAATTTCTACTTTCAAGCAGGCGAACCCATTGATAAAAAAGTTTATACAAAATCTTTGGTTTGAATGCCAATTTTTTTCCACATCCATTTAAGAATATATTGTTTTTTGGATTTCCATCTTGGCGGCAATTTTTCCACGTCTAAGCCACGGGTCGGATGTTGATGTATCGTTACACATGGATAGACATGACTTGGGTTAGAACATAGGATTTCATTGTAGTAGTATTTTTCCTTTGGAAAAATAAAACATTCATACGTGACTTGGTGAGAGTCGCAGGAATGCGATGAAAGCGACACGCACAGGACTGTTCACTGTGGCGACACTTGAAGGAAGTCCATGTACAACAGTGGACGTTTTTTGGCTAAAATGATGATAATGATAATGATAATGATTCGCGGACAGAAGCTAGTAACAAATTGGCTCTCGTTTTGGAACTAGAAATTTAGAGATTTCAATAATTTGGGCATTAACATTTTGAAACCGTTTGGCATTCTGAACTCAAAGGCTTACACAAACTTGAACTTGGAATATTGGCGGAATCTTATTAAATATACTGTAATAATTAGGTACGATCAATTAAAAAGTAAAATTATGGTAGACCATATAACAGGAGAGTCCGTAACTATTAATATATACATATATGTTTAATAAATCTGTGGAAATTTATAGTTGTGCGCGCATCACGTAAAATGTGCGAAATTTATGTAGGTAACTTTTATACATTAAGACCCAAGCGCCCGAAAAGTGCCTTAAAACAGTGACTAACGAAGTAACGGCCAGGTTAATAGGTTTGAAAAAAAAATATGTTTATAGATTCATGAACAATATTATCAACATTTGATTTTTTCGTGCTATTAATACTTTTGTCTAAAACAAATATTTAGCAATTTCGCAACTTTTTCCTACTCCTTCGAAACGGCTTGGATCTTTAGAAACGTTTTTACACATAAAAATTGGTGTTTAAATATTCTTCAAAGTTAACATAGCATATGTAAATCAATAAATATTTAGCAAAGAAAATGGATTTAAAAGTCAGCGGGGCTCTGTCCGGGCGCAGCTGACAGCAAAAAAATGCACAGATAGTCGTACTGTCGCCTAGACGGGTACGAGAGTAGTGACCATTTAATTTCGGCCAGATGGTTCAAGGGAGTATACATAAGCCTTAAAATCGTGTGTAACTTGATATATTACTTAGGCTTTGTTTCATCGCAATCCGTTGACCATATCGAAATATTTAAGACTGTTAGGCAGTACGAAGTTTGCTGTTTGAGCTAGTTTAAAATATGTATATTGCTATAAACACACACCTGGTACCCATGCTTCTACAACCTAACTTATTCAAGAGTTTAAAATATTGTGATATCGAATGAGATCGCATTTTTTTCACTTGGTAACGGACTGGCTAGGTAAATTACATTTAAGGATTTTGAATATTTAAAATAGGTTTAAAAATTGACAGATGAAAGAATTGTTTGTTGTCGTCAGAAAAGATTTTTGGTTGCAAATGTAATTATTTTGAAGCTAAAAGACAAAAACGACTAGCTTCTGCCAGCGGTTTCGCTTGCGGGAAGGTTGGTTTTTCCATACACACCCCCGCCGCGTTTTATTCTATTAGGGGGTGAATTTTGGAAAATCCGTTTTAAGTTTATGTTTACACCCTATAAGGAATCTACTGGCCATTTTAAGTGTGGAGGTGTTACGGTTTCTGAGATTTCGTGATTAATCAGTAAGTGGTATTTTGCTTTTATGTATGTATAAAAAACAATACTGTTTGAGAGCACGGCTGTTTAAAATATATTGTTATAAAATAATTTTAAATTAGTGGCTGTTACGTTTACTAATGACATTTTAATGATTTATCCGAAGAAAGAGTTAAAATATTTAAATATTTAAAGCAAAATTAAAAAAAAAAACATGTATACAACCTCTGATGTCACCGACACACCAGATATGAACATTACAATACTTATAAGCTATTTGTATCTCATTTTAAGTGAACTGTAATTGTTGTTATGGGAATAAATTCTTTAAACCTATGTATATAGAAGATTACTGCGACATATATTTTGATTTCTTCTAGGACGCTTCTCGGGAACCAAGGCCTACCTACCAAAGCTCGGTCCCCATAATTGTAGAAGTGCCGGGTTCAATATTGTGTGAACTATCCTATACCTAATTTTATTCATAACTGGCTGAAGTAATTTTGTTTTGTATAATATTATTATTTATTCCCTAGAGACTATAGCTACTTCATTATACAGTCAGTTTAATTTTAGGCGACAACGATGTGATTAGATTACCAACATCTGTATCGGAAAGGTTATCTAAATTCGATTACTGAATTGGGTTGGGCGTCAAAATTACTTGTTTATCCCGTAGTATGCCAGTTTTATTTATTGAGAATTGAAAGTGTAGTTTTTAGCTACAAAGTATCGTGTGGTGAGAAGTCACGTATGTTGTACATCAGCATGTCACGTATTGTTCAGGGTTAAGTTAAGGTAGATATACCGTTTTCCATAGGCTTAGTGTTAGCACATAGTCACGTACTATCTACGTATATTTAAACCACTTATGAAAGGAGAGAGGACAGTTGAGGACTGTAATTGAGTACAGTTAAGTCTCAGTTCACAATTGACTCTCAAAGTAATACACGTCATGTTGTTTACTTAACCCCTCCTCATCCCCACATCGCAATCGAAGCTTATCATCCGATGTAATAGAGTAAGATCCCAGGATCGCCAGACATCACGTATTTTCTGATGAACGAAATGTGGACGATTGAGTAATGTTAGTATGTACTAAGTACGCATGCCTACCTGCTAGCTTGCTTAGATGGCCAATTTTCAGGTATCAGGTAATCAAGGTACATAAAATTATTACTTACATCACGTCAATTCTCACAGCTGAGTTTTACGTATTTTGTAGGCAATATCTTTAAAATCAGGTCACCAATACTTCCAGACACATTCCGTCGGCCGTAGTGCTTAACAGACGCTTTTAAAAGCTCCCAAAAAAATTACATAACTTCACGTAAATTCTCATGCTTGAGCAGTCTTTAAGCAATATGGCCGACGGAATGTGAATGATGAATTTTCTTATGACAAAATGTTTCAAGTTAAGTTTTAGTTATCTTGAAACATTTTGTCATAAGGAAATTCATGTTTTCTTTGTGATTTTTTAAATCTTACCTAACTTAGCTCAGGAGTCAGGATTTCACTTGTTCGTTCACATTTTGTATCAATATAATTTATTTTGATACAAGTGAAGAAAGTTTGTCATTGCAACCCAGTCATAATTTTTTATTTATGGAGCCGAGTACTGCAGTAATAAGAAAAAAGCGACGTTTAATAATACACTTACGAAGAAATAAATAACGTCCGGTGACTTGTCGGGGTCGCTTAGCACCCAGCCTGATACGATAAATACAATAAATTGTGGCAGGAGCAAGCTTTCCCACACTAATGTCAAAACGTGCCTAAAAGTGATAGAAATAAGAGCGGATTCATGCTTATGTGTATGGAAAAAGAATTTTTATATTCGATCGGATAAAGAATCCCCGATGATCGATATTTCGATATAAGAATTTGAATAATTCAGTTAGAAGTTGGCAACAAGAATCATGAGATAAATGCCGATAGATTCACTGCCTCTCGGGAGAACCTTCTTCTGCTATTTATATTTATTGGTATAATACTCACGTCTTTGAGAGAAGACGCGATAAATATCACGTATACGCTTGTCCCACCGAGACACACGCCGGCCATCGCTGCGTCGACAAAGTGCCTGAAAGTTTTAGTAGATTTTTATATTTTATTTCATTTGATACGATGGAAGTGTTGAAAATGCGACTTTATCTTGTAGTAATGTTACTTCAAAAACATGTACACAACTCATCATCGAAATCATTTTTTGTTATACAAATCTAGTGGCACAGTGTTTGTTAACGAACTCCTCCGAATCGGTTTGAAATGTACGAAGTGGTAAAAAATATTATAAAATAAATTTGGTAAGTATAGGAATACGTTGTAGGCTATTGTTTACTCTCTACTACTATACTACCAGCCATAACTTTTTTTTTGGTAATTTATTTGGTAGAACATTAGATTTATAGATTTATTTTAGGAGTTACACACAGAAAAACCAGTTCTGTAACTCCTGCAATTCAAGACTTCTGCTACAAATTCAAATACATGTAAAGCGGTCTTCCCGTCCGATTATAATTTGTGTCTTCAAAGCTAGAGTTAACTAAAGTAGCTTCTTAATAAACTAGTGTGATTCACTATCAATGAATACACACTGCATCACTGTTTACCGTCAGGTGGGTTCGCAGCACTAGTTTATTAAAAAAAAAAAACGTTTAAGTTTGATTCACGATTGGTAGAACCGTACTCAGCGCTGTCAAACGGTGACAGAAGCCAAGAGATAAGTCTTTAAAGGGTTTTTTTTTAAGCTAGGAAAATATTTTTATTTATTTATTTAATGGATTTTAATTTGGGTACATTGCCAGTTGATAGCGATACGGAGAAGTTTTTTGCCACATTTTAGATTGCTTTTACTTATTTTTAACTTAGAACATCTGTCGGGTCTGCTACCCGACAGACGTTATCCTGTCCAACGCGCGAAGATTAATTAATCGTTGTTCGTAGTTCTCTTAAAGTTTGTAATTATTTGCACAATTTGAACATAATTATGAACCTGTGGCGTATGGCTGTGAGGGTAGTTTAAAGCATTGTAACGTTATGTATTTGACACGAGTCAGAGGCCATCCGGCCATTGACAAGAGCAGTTATGTTGTGCGAATATTCGCATCTCCGCTCAAATAGTGTCACAACTCAAAAAAAAATCGTTTGCTGATGATTATTATGATGCTATTTAATTTCAGAATTCATCATACTTTAAGGTCAGATATTGTCATATTTGTAATTCAATTATTTGCCCACTAGTGACCCATTTTTTGTATTTATATATAGCGTTATATACCTGAATTATTACAACTTAAAAGCCTTTTTCTAAATAATTTGATTTTTGAGTTGTGACACTATTTGAGCGGAGGTGCGAATATGTGGGTCACTCTGTTGGTGAGCCGTAAAATACCCAAAACGCAGTGCAATACAGAACCTTTTCCTGCCAATTAACAAACACAACAAATAAATAATTAAACTTAAATTTTGTCCAGCCGTTCCCGCGTGATGATGTGACGAAGTGACCAAAGGAAATAGGGATAAATTTTTGTACATTCCTACAGATTAGTTATAAGGTTTTTACTTCTTTAGTTTTTATTTTATTGTATATTATATACACGCTGTAGCTACAGCTACAATTTACAGCTAGTACAGTGATTTTTTTTAATATGTAGGTATTACCTTTATTATTTAAGTAATAGTATGTAGAAATTGTTAAATTTACATAGGTCATAAAATTACATAAAGTCAAGGGAAGAGTGATTAGGTTACTTCTAGGCATGCTCCATCGTCGACCACATCATCGCTTACCATCAGGTGAGATAGTGGTCAAACGCGAGCCTATCTAAACATATAAATAAAATTGGAGTCTCTGTTTGTAATATTGAAATAACTACTTTTTACTACATGCATATGAATATACGGTACATACACCAAAATAACATTTTTTACAATTTTTGTCTGTCTGTCTGTTTTTCCGGGCTAATCTCTGAAATGGCTGGACCAATTTTGACGGGAAATTTTTTGGCAGGTAGCTTATGTAATAAGGAGAAACATAGGTTACTTTTATAAAAAAAAAAAACAAAATTCTATAGCCCACGCGAACGAAGTCGCGGGCACAGCTAGTCAATAATAAAATATAATATATATTATAAACTTTATTTTTTCCAAAAAAGTACCATCGACTTCAAAACCTTCTCTACTTGAGAAATTGAATAACCAATTAGTATGGCGAACGATGATTTAGAGAAGAAACGCAGAGTATTAGAAGTTCGATGTAACATGCTGGCCCGTATGTTTGCACGTTGTAAAAACCGGCCAAGTGCGAGTCGGACTCGCCCATGGAGGGTTCCGTAGCAGCAAGTAACATAATATAAAAGTTCTTGTAGTTCGTTGTAACTTTGATCGATGTTTTAATAATAGTATAATTTTTTAGATTTATGACGTATTAAAAAAAACTACTAACTAGATCTCGTTCAAACCAATTTTCGTTGGTAGTTTACATAGTAATGTACAACATAATTTTTTTTTAGTTTTATCATTCTCTTATTTTAGAAGTTAGAGGGGGGGGGACACGTTTTACCACTTTGGAAGTCTCTCTCGCGTAAACTGTTCAACTTAGAAAAAAATGATATTAGAAACCTCAATATCATTTTTAAAGACCTATCCATAGATACCCCACACGTATGGGTTTGATGAAAAAAAATTTTTTGGGTTTTAGTTCTAAGTATGGGGACCCCCAAAATTTATTGCTCTTTTTCTATTTTTGTGTAAAAATCTTAAAGCGGTTCACAGAATACATCTACTTACTAAGTTTCAACAGTATAGCTCTTATAGTTTCGGAAAAAAGTGGCTGTGACACACGGACGGACAGACGGACAGACAGACAGACAGACAGACAGACAGACAGACCGACAGACAGACAGACAGACATGACGAATCTATAAGGGTTCCGTTTTTTGCCATTTGACTACGGAACCCTAAAAAGATGTTAAAATCGTACTCCGTACTCCAGGACGTACTCCCAATGTTTGTGCTCTCCATGGGTCGGCCTTACAAAAAACACAAGTAATATAATGCTCTGTGAGTCCAATATAATAACGCTTTCAGGGTAATGTTGGGGCTGCCACGCTTTTGCAATGTATCAGGGATGTTTGCGGAAGCGGGCGTGGCTGATTTTTACGCTGCCATGCGGACATGAATAGCCCAGCATCACGTTATATGCTGAGTTATGGCCTATTCTTGCTTAGATGCGATGCACAACTTAAATTCTTAGATTTTATTGGTATAATTGTTTTTTCTTTTATTTTTGGTTGTTCTTATGTTAATTTTTGTATATATTGGTCTCTGTTGAGGCCGCCGTCAAAATGCTACCTAACCTAATACAATGTTATAAATATAATATTACAAGGTGCAATACAGTTATGCCCGATACACACATGGCCTGACAGTGAAACTGGTTTTTGTATTATTGTGATGATTTCTATTTAGGCGGAATAAACTTGTTTTCTTTCTTTCTCTTTCTCTTTCTTTCTCTTTCTTTCTCTTTCTTTCTCTTTCTTTCAACCCTGATGCAGAGAGTGCGTGATAGACTCAATACCCCCCTTTGGACGGAGCATCGCCGTGCTCTCGTGGGGGTGATCGACGGCGGAGACCTCTCGCGCCGGGCCTTGGTCGAGGCCATGGTCCGGAGCGAGGAGGAGTGGCAGGCGGTCGCCGACTTCTGCGAAGCAGTAATGCTCGGGCAGGCTCGGCTGTAGGCGCGGGCTTGCGGACAGTGAGCAATGGGTAGCTCGCTGTTCGGCCGTCCGGTAACCGTCCGGTCCAAGCCCAAGTCGTCGACGGTGCGCGCTGTTCTCGCGCGCCTCAAGGAGTTGTCAGCAACAGCAGGGGCCCAGCCGGGTCGAAGCCTACTGGGGCCAGGGTTATCCGAAAGGGCGCTCGAGCACCGGTATGAAGGCTTGAAGGAACGGGATGGGTTTTTTAGTCAGTAAAATGATTTATCCCATCAAAAAAAAAAAAAAAAAGGTGGACACTAGCTGTACGACGGAAAGGATGCCTTCAAGAATTAAAGTACATCTACGAAGACTAAACAACACGATACCTCCATATCTATCTACTTATTAGTTTTTGCCCATGGGTTCGGAAGGAATAAAGCAACTTTCTACTGGTGAAAATTGTATCAATGAAAGAATAAAGAAAGAAAAACGGCCGCTCAGCATAAAGCTGCGGCTTCTCGCATAATGCAACCACTACTTTCAAAGACTACTTCCGAACAACAAAAAAAAACCAATCATACTTTTTTATAATATTAGTGAAGATATAGCCCACGTCACTCAGGAATGAAGCAGCTTTCTATCGATGAAACATTTTTAACAATCGATCGAAATTTTCAGAGATTACATCCGAAAAACAAAAAAAAAACAAACTTTAACTCTTTTTAAAGTTATAATAAATATATAACAATAAAATTAATAATAATACTTATTATCTGCATATTTGCGATATCAACGTACCTGATATGTATAGAATACTGTTTTAATTTGGTAGGGCCATGTTTGAACACTTCCTCGCATGTATCTGTATAGCTAAGTAAGGGTACTCTGGCTTTCTTGCAAACTTCCCGTGAGGTTGATACCTGTAACAATCAAATCTTCATTAACTAAAATATATTATTTAGGTAGCCCTATTTGAACTAAACTTCAATTTGCTCTTACTAAGTCTTTTTTTTTTTTCGATGGGCAAAATCATCTTATGACAACCCCCGCTCTTGGGCGGAGCGGGAGATAGTGTCAGGCTCTTACTGACTAAAAAACCCATCCCGTTCCTTCAAGCCTTCATACCGGGGCTCGAGCGCCCTTTCGGATAGCCCTGGCCGCAGTAGGCTTCGACCCGGCTGGGCCCCTGCTGTTGCCTCTTACTAAGTCTTCACATAAGTTAATTATTAAAGTAATGATTTTTGAAAAATTCTTATAACAAAATCTCTTTTTATAAAAGACTAGCTTTTGCCTGCAGCTTTGCTTGCATACATAATATAGCCTATATTATATAAATGAGTGTCATAGGCTACATATACATATAGCCTATGTCACTGAAGAATAAACCAGCTTTCTATCAGTGAAAAAATTTTTCGCTATCAGACCAGTGCATTCAGAGATTACCTCCTACAAACAAAACATAGAAACTAACCTCTTTATAATATTAGTGTAGATAATACTCTTAAGTAAGGCATAATTATTATTTGACTGGCCTGTTGGTCTAGTGGTAAGTGACCCTGACTGCTATGCCGGAGGTCGTGGTTTCGATTCCCACCCAGGACAAATGTTTGTGTGATGAGCACGATCATTGGTCCTGTGTCTGGGTGTAATTATCTATAATATGTATGTATTTATAAATATATAAGTAAGTTTATCAGTTGTCTAGTACCCATAACACAAGGTCAGCTTAGTTTGGGACCAGACGGCGCTGTGTGATAGTTGTGGAATATTATATTAATCTCTTTATTCAATTTTTTTACATATAAAATGACATTTTTAAATATTTTTTAACGAAATTATACAAAAAAAAAAACATTTAAAAATATAAAAATATAGTTATCCACCGGTGTCGGAAGCAGGGTCCAAGCTACTGGTGGTTTGGCTGCAGAGACAGGAACCTCCTCACAATGCAAGCCGTATCGAGGAGTACTGCCTTTTGTATCAGGCCCTTGATCCACCCGTGCAACGATAGCTTCGACAGATGGTCGTCGAAGCTTTTGGCTATAAGGCCATTAGCGGTCACAACAATCGGCACAATGACAGCCGAGTCCACATTCCCCATGTCGACAACGTCATGTGCTAAGTCAAGATATTTATATTAATTATTATTAATTATTTGATATATCACAGTCAAATACGCCGTTCAGTTGACAGCCTAGTTTGGTAACTAAACGGCGCCATACAAACATCGGACCGATTGACTATCAATCGGACCGGGTCTGATTGATAGTCAATGCGTCGAATACAAAATTTAACGATCTGGCTCGCTGTGCTTGCTCACACAACATAGTGACTATGTGATGAATAAAACCTAAGGTAAAAGTTAGGTACTAGTATGTCGGAGGTGACAGCGGCTTCTTTTGCTCACTTTGCTCGTCTACTGAAGTCTTCGGCATTTCTATCATGCTTGGATCCATATCTCCAGCAGATATAAATGAGAGCCCCGTGCAGTGACATGTATTGATTTTTCTCACGATAGTAATTGTCATAGTCATAGTCATAGTCATAGTAGTTTATTGGTAAGGGATTCTTACAAGTCATAAACAAATATTTCAAATTACACAATACAAATGATACAAATAATTACATTACAATGTCAAATAATATAAAATGTCAAACAAATAAAATGAAATACAAGAAAACAAGTCAATGTCAAATCACAGATTAAAATAAATTATACAATTAACAGTCATAACAATTTTCAGTCCAAATTAATATTTACGTCAAAATTAAATTACATTACATCATAAATTCGTCAAAGGAATAAAAAGCTTGCTCGATAAGCCATTTTTTCAAACGAACTTTGAAGCTGCCTATTGTCGGGGCACCAGAAATAGCTGCAGGTAGTTGATTATAAACTGTCGGGCCCATGACATGAGTCGTCTTGGAGGATTTGGCAAGCGTTCTCGAGACCGTCGATAACTGACCCCTGCTTCTGGTGCAATATGAATGACGGCTGCCTACCTTTGGATAAAGGTCGAGGTTCATCCTCACGTACAGGGCGACCTGATATATAAGTATAGCAGGTAACGTGAGGATGCCTAATCTAATAAAATGGGGTCTAGCGGACATGTCCTGCGGTATCCCGACGATGGCCCGCACGGCACGCTTCTGCATTCGGAAGGCGCGCTGCCAGTCGGCAGCACGTCCCCATAGCTCAGCGCCGTATTGTAGTAACGAGTGCACCGTCGCGAAATAACAGGACCGCACATCGCGTTCGGGTAACACGCGCGATATTCTGCCAAGAGCAAAACATGCACTACCCAATTTACCGCACACTTTATTAATCTGACCATCCCACTTGAGGCACCCGTCAATTTCAAATCCTAGGAAGGTTATCGTCTTCACCTGAACTAGAGCCACTCCACCCGCAGATACTGCCAGTGGTCGTGAAGACCGCCCTGACAGAACAAAGTGAATGAAGTGGGTCTTTTTCAGATTCAGAGCAAGACCATTTCCTTGGAACCATAACGCCAATTGATTCGCGGCATCATTTAGCTTTTGCTCTAGCTCATCCACTGATTCAGCTGTTACCAACGCTGCAACATCATCAGCGTACATAAGTACTTCTGCGTCAGTCACAGCATCAGGCAAGTCATTCAGCAGCAGAGAAAAGAGTATGTTGGACACAGATGAACCCTGAGCCACTCCCATCTCTGATTTCAGAGGCTTAGACCTCACCTTTCCTTGGCCACCTACCACAACTGTCGTGCAGCAAATCTAACACATTACTAACTGGACATCAACCAAAATGATTTATACAACTTGCTGGAGAACATGAGCCGCTCTCAGGAGTTAACTAGTGTTCATAGATTGGCATTAAAGAACTTAATAAATGCTAACGACGCTGCAGTTAGCGTAGCTACCAATTATAATCGAAATAAAACTAGACATTTAAATAAACTTTTTTTACTGCCCGATTTTGACTTCTATCTCATAAGCTTATGGATGACATTGAAAGCAAAAAGGCGATAAATAAATATGATAAATGGCGGCTGCCGTAAATAGTTGGTTACACTACCAACTATTTACGGCTATTCATGCCACCAGCGCAATAAAAGTCAAAAGGTTTATTTGAATGTCTAATCATATTATGAATGGAGGAAAAAGTATCATCATAATTCCTTGAACATTTTAAACAAACATAAGTTTGTTTCATCTTAACACCCTTAACTTTTGTCCCTCGGAATATGTTTTATGTTTTCAACGAACACCTTAATCAGCAATATCAGTTTTATATGCCGTCCTACTTGCATAACCTTTATACGAATATGTTATACAGCATATTCACTGTATTTTTCTCTACCGCCAAGTATAATCCAACCAGATTCACGAATCTCTAAGCTTAGTTTAACATTATTTAGCGGTTGAATTTAGTGAAATGTGCGTCGCAATTGCATAACCTAATTCCGCCTAGCCCGTTCTACCATCGGACAACTAGGCGTACGGCGATGCGCCACCGGGTACATGCTGAACATCCCACCTACACGCACAAAACGTTTTGGGAGCACATTAATTCTTCTTTCATTCAAAAGTAAATAGGTTACTTCTAGGTAACCGCGCTTCATCGTCGACCGCATCGTCGCTTTCCAACAGGCGAGATAGCGTTCAAAAACATTCAGAACATTTTCAGTGTCAACTAATAAATAGTGTTTAAATTAAACATTTTTGTCAACTAATAAACACCGATGGATGCGGGATGCACAGGAACGTTCGATGTGGCGACGCTTGGGGGAGGCCTATGTCCAACAGTGGACGTGTATCGGCTAAGATGATGATGATGAATAAACACCGATACCTTACTACACGTTCCTCGACAATGGACATGAATTGCATTTTTTCAGTAGTAATTACAATTTTGTTGTAACAACCACTTCAATTTATTTTATCTATAGGTACCATTTAATAAGCAGTGTATGAGATAATACCAAAAAAAAAACATCAACAGAGCCGATAGCTGACTTGTTACGTACCTCATTCGTGTTGCGTTCTCTGTTGATTTCAATATTCAAAGTATATAGTACTTCACAACGACATCTACATTGTATCATAGATTAGATTACGATTAGAAAGAAGTTGATTAAATCTTGTAGAATGTCTCTCTCGTAAAATTAAAAACATAATAGTTTTGGCAACTTGTAAGACGAAGTTTAAAGTTGGATAAGTGTAATAAGTAAAACTTTCTTATCTTAATTTTTTATATTGCGTCGATCGTTGAAATATTTTTATAACCAATTTCTGCTGTTTAGTCTCATATTTTGAATTACGATACCTTAGGATTTTTAGATAAGTGTATCGATTTTTTTTTAACTTTATTTTTATTTTTGTGTGCAGATAATAAGTTACGGGATACGCTTCATAACGCTATAGGCTACATTGATATATGTTCCTATAAATACTCAATATGGAACGAGTTTCCTTTAAATGTGATATTAGTTTTGAGTTTCTTCACTTTACACATTTCGTATACTATCGCTTTATTACAATTCTTATATTAATTTTACGTTTGAATATTATTGGTGTAATTCAATGTTATCTTTGCAGTCTTTGATTTTGGTGTATATATCACAATCGTTAGCTATGTAATTGGTTTTATCTACATTATTAAAATAAAAATGTTTTAATACCTACTTGTTTTATTTATTAATTGGAATTTAATTCACGAGTTACAATATTGATTGTAAAAAGGCAAACTTTAAACCTTACGTATTCTCTACCAATGAGCCTACAGTGGTTTGATTGGCATCGTAGAAGACGAAGCGAAGAAATTGGATATATAAAGTCAGATTACATAGATAACAAAAAACCTTCATCCCCTTCTAATTTAGAAAAGAAATCAGAACACTGTACAATTCTACACTTTATAATATTATAAAGGTAAAGTATTTCTTTTTTTTTATTTGTTCGAAGTAATCTCTGAAAGTATTTGTGTATTTGCAAATTTTTTAACGATAGAAAGCTGTTTTATTTCCGAGTTCTTATATTTTATGTACGCGGGCGAAGCCGAGAGCAAAAGCTAGTTACATGATAAGGAACACAATCCCGGTTTCCATGACAAAGACAATGGCATGAACATAAATAATAATTATTTTTTATAATGTTGCTAATATTAAGAATATTAATGAACTTATCCTGCCGTATAAATATACAATTATCACACCTTTACTTAACCGAAAAAGCTTAGAAATATCTCAAACTCGAAACTGTGAAGCTAACTTCTTTTCGATCGTTCTGAAGATTACAACTACATTAACCTTTCAATCGTGGAAATTACAGACACTAGAAAGACAATAGGTGCGCGAACGGCTGTTCGCTTGTTGACAATAGGTTCGCTTGGGGTTTAATTAATTAAATATATTCCGTGGAAGGTCCGCCTTCCTTGCAAAGCTATTAATGTTAAGAGTGTGCCAAAGGTAAACCTTCATGCTTGAAATAACACTTCACTTTTACACACGATTACTTTGTCAAGCGCTCGATACGACAACATAACTTAGCTAATGAAAAAGTCGCTGCGTGTAGCAACATGGTAAATGGATCGTCCTGGGCCAAATGCCTTTGTCACTAAAGCAAAAACAAGGAACAGGTTATAGCCAAACTTGTCAAACTACCTACTAGTGGTACTGAACAAATTCTGATTACAAGCACTATTTGTTCAGCGTGAGGTTCTGAGTTTGATTCCTGGGCCGAACAAAGTGCTCTTGACTTTTTCGATCTGATTTATAATTGAAAACCTACCAGCGGTGATATGTAAAACTGAGATGAAGAGAACCAAAATCAAACTCGTGATGAATAGTGATTCTTGGTTATAATCGCAAATTGAAAGTGAGACGACAGTAAATAAATTAAAAATATATTATACATATTTAAGTTTTTTTTTTTTATATCTATATGTTGTATTATAATATGTTTTTATTTTTTGGAATACTTTTTAAGTGTATTGTTTTGCTATGTTAGATTGAAGTCAAGGTAAGAGTAATCAAAAAAATATGAAAAGCAACAGTCGGGCCTCATTTAAATAATCTATTATTTCCTACAATGTTCTCAATTTCTCATTTTGCTTACTAAGACTAGAAAATAACATTAAAAGAGTGCACTTGAAATACTACTTCGGTGATCTTGTGAACTATTTGTAACTCTAACTGTATTTAGTTAATGAATCTAAATATATATAACCTACCCGCCTATGTATTTATATAATAAAACTTATTTTGTAAAACATTCCACGTGTTTCATTTGGTTGTAGACAAATATTTTTATTTATAAGCATCATTACGTTATGAGTGTGTGTGTCATTACGTTATGTGTATTTAAAATTAAAATTTAGGTTTTAGTACCTATATTAAAATGTAAAATTACGCTATAATATCGACAAAAGATAACAAAGTCATGAGTTAATAAAGTAATGACATGAACCACTTTTCCACTAGTATTTGCTATATTAATATCCACTTTAATTATTTTTATCTATTCTATAGGTATTGATATAACAAAATAATCATTAAATGAGGTAATACCACAAAAGAAACTTCATTACTGTTAAAATCGAACTTGTTTTATACTTCATCTGTGCTGGGTTCATTGTTATTTTCAGTGTTCAAAATATTGTACTTCACATCGACATCCACATGTTGTATAATGCCAACTCTAAGAGAAATTACTATGAAATTCGAGTTATTTTTCACAATCTATGGCGTATTATGGTTGAGACTAATATTTGGCTATTACTTCAAATTCACTAATTCTGTTACTATCTGCAACTTGTCAAAACTCTACTGCATCATCACTTGTGGCATAACCATAGTTAATTTTTTTGTCACTTTATGGAATGACGTGTTTTTTTCTTCTTTTGTTTCATATTTGTACGATGGAGCAGTAATCATAGAAATAACGGCTCAGATTATAATATCATTAATGACCAAAGAAGAATATGTCAAAAAGTTTTCTTCAAACCTGGTATCAAATCCTCTTTCAATCTTTGAAACAAAACCAACCTGTTTACTACCATATTTTATAATATTTGTGGTAATTATTGGACACATTACTTGTTTTGGTATTATAGGAACTGCTGGGTTTTCATTTATATCGGCCAATATCTACAATTATGGGTATATTTCAAATTATTCTAGCCAACTTACTGTAGTTTACATAACAGATAACTATAGAAAAATAACACAAGCTCTAAGGCGCCAACTCAAAGATAAGTTTGATAATAACAATACTGATGAAGACAAGCTCAAACTGGTTCAACAATTTTATGAGGAATTTACGAAATTATCGAGTAATATGGATTCAATAATTAAGATTATGAGAATAAAAGTGAGTTACGCAGTATAAAATTTTGATTACCTTCTGTTGATTAAAACTTCGATACGCTAGGAAGAAGATCTTCTATTACCTTCTGTTATTTTTAAATCTAAAAGATTTTTACCATGCCAACACGGCTTTATATCAAATTAATTCTATTATTTCAGATGATCATAGCTTTTGTGTGTCAATTTTTAAAAATGTTATTGACACTTTCTTTTATAGATTTGTATTTAAATGAGGTTAGTGTTTTCTTTAAAAAAAAAATATTTTGATTTTTTTTGAGCATCTTTGTGTATTTTTAAAATGTTGTATTTTGCATGTTTCCTCAATTACTCCAGATTCGTCATCCACCAACGGTTATCCAAATTTATTTCGGAATGGCAAACTATAAGTCTCTCTAAAAAGTCAAAAACGTCTAAAAAGTCAACCGACTTGGGAATATTTAATTATTTAAAAATACTTATATCCGATACTATTTAAGTATTTCTGGTTTTCTTTTCTATTTGTAGACAATGATCAGTATCTCTTAATTAACCTTGATTATTGAACCAGCGTTGACTACATCAGATTTCATTTCACCTTAATAATTACCCAAGTCGGTTGACTTATTAGACAGACTAATGCACCTATTTGATATTTTTTATTAATGACCGGCTTGCGTCTGACACCTGCCCCCATAGGTAAGTTACAACCGTTTCGTTTTGATTCTCTAGTGTCAAATGCCTCGAGGTGGCCACTCCTCCAATTCCTTTGTTCTGACCACATTTTTTTATTTTTTTGGTGGGAAAAAATCATCCAGTGACATCCCCCGCTCTTGGGCGGAGCGGGAGATACTGTTGAGATAGTGAAAGAGTTTTACTGACCAAAAAACCCACCCCGTTCCTTCAAGCCTTCATACCGGGGCTCGAGTTCCCTTTCGGATAACCCTGGCCCCAGTAGGCTTCGACCCGGCTGGGCCCCTGCTGTTACGCAGAAGTCGGTGACCGCCTGCTATTCCTCCTCGCTCCGGACCATAGCCTCAACCAAGGACCGGCGCGAGAGGTCTTCACCGCCGGTCGCCCCCACGAGGGCACGGTGATGCTTTGCAAAAGCAGTTCTGACCACATGACTAAGTGTTGAGATGCTTTCTTGAATATTGATTAATTATAACTGCATTGACTCTGGTGCAGTTTTAGCTATAATGGTGAAAGGATTTCCTTTTAAATATGTTCAAAATAGGTAAACTTTTTGAAACTTAGAAAAACGTTCGAGAGATTTACCGCAGTTTTATTGAAGTTTTCAGTCATTTTATTGTATTTGAAAAATGATTGTATTTGCCCGAATTTATTGGTGATCTAAAATGAGTTAGCTTGCTGACAGGCCTGCACTGGCATATTGCCGGGGAGCCGCATGCTGCCCATTGACTGCAATCTGTGCACCTCTGGACCTATAACAGTATATTTTTTTTATTTTTTTTATTATTGATAGGCTCGCGTTTGACCACTATCTCACCTGAAGGTAAGTGATGATGTGGCCGACGATGGAGCACGCTTGCCTAGAAGTAACCTATTCACTCTCGACTTAAAGACCCCTAGGTTGTAGCTATCAGGAAACACAGACTCCGGCAGGGAATTCCACTCTTTAGCTGTACGCATAATGAATATGTTTCCAAAACACTTTGTACGAATGGGTGGGATATCCACCATATACCGATGGCGCAACGCCGTACGTCTAGTGGTCCGATGATGGAACGGACTTGGCGGAATTAAATTTTGCAATTCCAATGCACACTCACCGAAGTGTAATCGATAAAAAACCGCCAGGCCAGCAACTCGGCGTCGATGCTCAAGGCTTTGGAGCTTTGAATCAACAAGCGCATCATCACCGATGATCCTCTTAGCTCGCCTCTCAATCGACTCCAGAGCATCAAGCTGATACTTGGCAGACCCATCCCAAAGATGAGAGCAGTAGAGCAGAGGCAGCAGAGTCACTCCATACACGATCGAACTTGCGCTTGGTATAGGTTGAGCAGCTGTTCCGGAGTGAAGTACCGCCTCACCTTAGCTAAGATCCCAAGTATATGAAACAGGCATATCTCTTGCATCATTCGATTCACTTGATACATTTTGTCGTTGAATATTCAAATAACTGTGATCTGATTGCACCACAGCAGCTATTGTGAACACCAACGGCGCGGTGGCGTTAAAAAGGCCAGTTTGAATCCTGATAGAAAAAAAGATATAGACGAAAGACTAAAAGATACTGCTTTGGCATTCTCTCCTTTTTTGTTGCAGCTATCTACAGAGTTAAAATTATTTTGGAGTATGGAATGGTGTTTTTCATTGATAATTTTGTGTGTACCTTCGATTTTACTGGAATTGGCAGAAAACAATCTAAATGAGATACAGAGTTTATTTGCGGAACAACTTCTAATGTTTACAGGTATTTTATGCATACTGCTATTGTATATAGCTACTAACTTGGAACAAACTTGGTTTAGATGTATCGATTTCATTCATTTTAATTGGTGAACTTTTCCCTTAACTTTATTCACCTCTGCTGAAGGTTTTTGTAAATAATTTTCAAGTAATTCTCTCAAATCAATGTCTTACGTTCTAATTTTGAACACTTTTCTTTTATTCTGCGAAGAAAATTAAGTAAAGATAACTCTTGTTTAGGTTCTATCTTTCTCTCATAATGGATTCTGACCCATTTTATTAGTTTTGACTATTAAGTCGTAAGGTCAGGGTCCGTAAAGTTACATCCTCTTTTCTTGATTTTTACATTGCGTCAGTCGTCGAAAACTTTTTACGATGATTTTTTTTTTACTTTCATATTGTTCGCTTTTTTAATAGGAAATAGGTTTGTTATTTCCTAAATTCATTTATATTTTTTATTTAATTGATTTTTGTTCATTTGCAGATACTAAATTACGAAACACTTTATACGACGCCATGGACTATATTGACATTTGTTCTTATAAATACTCAATCTGGAACGAGTTTCCTCTGAATGTAAAATTACTTCTAAGTTTCTTCAGTTTATTTATTTCTTATAATATCGCTTTATTACAATTTTCATATTAATTTGTTATAAACACTATCGTTATTTTCTATATTAGCAACGCTTAAATGTATTTTTGTTACACTGACAACTAAAATGGAATAAGACAGGTAAATGTGTGGCAACACTGACGTTGACAGATGCATTTAAAATAACGCACCTCACTTTAAAGCATTCCATTTTAGTCAGCGAAGGAAAGAACACCTCAGTAAGTTCTGTTATGTTTATTTTTCAATTGATTGATGATATTCGTGGTAATAATAAACGAAAGTGGGCACAGTTAGGAAGCACTTAGCAAAGTCATTTTTTGAATAACCAGCACCTATTTGCACGTAAAATATAATATTATTGTTTGTTAAAATTATTGCGAGTTAACCAACTCTGTGTCAACCTTGTGGGACCAACATTGGTTTTTTTTTCGTCATTATAACTACCTACATGTGTAAACTTGTAATTAGCAGTTTAGTTACCTACTATTGTCACTATGTAGTTATTAGTCTGTAAGCTTTCCTAAAATGTGAAAAATAAATAAATAATTGTGTACTACGAAAACTAAAATATACAGGGTGTGGATATCCTTTTTGTGCAGTTTTATTTACAACTTTTCTATCCCAGTGGGCACTAAATAAGTTTCTTATAAAATTACTCTCTAAAGTTTACATTAACTTTTCAATATTCTCCACATTGGTTTAATGTACAACATAAACCTAGAAATACCTCATCCACAAACGGCGTAGACATTTTTCTTTCGATCTTTCTAATATTTTATAGTCAAACTACCCCGGATATATTCCGTGAAAGATACCTTTTCGCAAAGCTAGGTACTAATGTCAAGAGTGTTTCAAAGGTAAACTTTGGCGCAGGAAATAACACTTCATTTCAAGCACTTTGGCATCGCTCGACATTCGATGACATAACTTAGCTAATGAAAAAGTCGTTGTGTGTGTAGCGACATTGTGAATATGGATCGAATTGGGTTAAATGCCGTTGTCGCCAAAGTAAGCAAGGAACATTTTCGATCATAACTTGTCTACGTACCTACAGTTCTACTTATACTATGAAGAAAGTCATTATTACTCGCGGTACTGCTTAGGATGAAGTTTTGAGTTTTTTCCGTACAGAAGCAGTGTTATTGGCTTTTACTCCCTAGGGGCTTAACCAAGTAGAAAATCTACGATCATAAATACTAGTAAAAAAATCTAAATGTATAGGAATGACATCATCTCAACGTTAAGTCACGTGGTCAGAACGAAGAATTGGAGACGTTACCGATCGTAGAAAGAGATTCGAAACGAAGCGGTCGTAACTTGGCCTCGGCCTTTCATCGTTAAATAGGAGCTTTTTTGTGGTGGGTAATTTTGGATGATTACTCACCTCAATATATAGGCTTCTCCCAATTTAGGGCGGAGCAGGAGGGCGTATCAAACTTTTACTGTCCTAAACCACATAAGCTGTATTTTATACCTTTGAGACTTTTCGTTTTTTTTTATTAGGGTTCCGTAGTCAACTAGGAACCCTTATAGTTTCGCCATGTCTGTCCGTCCTCACTTAATCTCTGTGACTGTTAGCACTAGAAAGCTGAAATTTGGTACCAATATGTATATCAATCACACCGACTAAGTGGTAAAATAAAAATTGGATTTTTTTTATTTTTTTTTAATTTCTGCCCTAACCTGTGATATATTGTTGGATAGGTATTTAAAAATGAATAAGGGTTTACAAAAATCATTTTTTTATATTGTCAATAATTTCGGAAATAATCGCTCCAATAGTAAAAAAACAATGTGTCCCCTCCCGTCTAACTTTTGAACCATAAGTTTAGAAAATATTAAAAAAATGTGAAAAGTAGAACTTTATAAGGACTTTCTCGGAAAATTATTTTGAACTTGATGGAAAGAACAGTTTTTGTACAAAAAAGACAAAAGGGTTCTAAAAAAAAATTTCTGGACTAAGTTTGTAGTATAATCGTATATGCAAGCATTTTTTTTAAACTCATAAGTGGGGACACTTATTGTGACGGACGGGAAATTACGGAACCCTACACTGAGCGTGGCCCGACATGCTCTTGGCCGGTTTTATGCATAGACTCGCGTTAGACCACCATCTCACCTGGTGGTAAGTTATTTAGTTCCTACCACCACAAAGATAGTTTCCTATGTTGAAAGTGCCACTCGTGTTTTACGATTATAAGACACAAAAATGTTTTTTTTTTTAATGCTGATTGATTGAAATGATTGTATTAAAAAGATAGTAGTTCTCATTTTTCTCTACTACTACTACTAAAACTGGAAAATAATAATAAAATAGTGCCCTTGAAATGCTACTAAGGTGATTTCATGAACTATTTGTGACTGTAACTGTATTTAGTTAATGAATTTATTCATAAATATCTATACCTACCTACCGATTTATTTATAAAATAAATTCAAATCAAATCAAATCATCTTTATTGTGGATCATAGGTAATTGTACATAATACTGATGGTGTTAATTGAATATTCTGCGAAAAGCTACGTCCTACCCTTAGGGCGTACAATATAATGTAAGTACATACTGTCCGCGATGCGCGCGCTTGCCGATCGGTAGTGCCGTGTCCTTAAAAAAAAATGGCTTCTAACGTGGTAAAGTGTAACTCGTGCAATGTTGTTATAAACGAAGTGCTTGCGTTTATATGCAATAAGATGGATGTTATGGATGAAGAAAGCATCAGTCGTATATGCAAAAGTGCTTTTTCGGAGTCTGATATTGAAAATGCCAAAGATCTGCTTTTTCATTCGATTCCGACGGTAAAGCGAAAGAAAATAAGGAAGAGGGACGGGAAAACGCTTCGAAACATTGATGACATACTTTGTTTATTAAAAGAAACTGACCCGGAAGAAATCCCAACGTTCGTGGCTCGAGACCTGCAGAAACTTCCACCTGTTTTATTCGACCATGTCGATGTTACTAGGCTGTTAAAAGATTTATTGAAAATACAAAATGAAATGACTCAGATAAAGGAACAATATGCCACTATTGACCAATTGCAACAGTTAAAATTGGATCTTGAGTCGTTAAAAAATACGTCAATAGTTAATTATTTTCCGTGTACTATGAATACAAAACAAGGCGCCTCGGGGATTGACAGCTACGAGGAGGGGAGCAGTGGTCCGGTTGGATTGCCACCAATATGTGTGGCAAAAGAAAACAAACGTAAATCTCCATCTGCAACTTTTGTTAGTGAGGAGGGTAGTTGTAAAACACCGCAACCGGTACATTCAAAACAAAACGGCCGGCCCGCAGCGACACCCGAAGTTCGCGAGGTTGCCAACGATCGTCCGCAGACGAGTCGAACATCCACGAAAGTAGCCGAGTATGCGCTGACGCAATCGCCTCGATTATTTACACCGACGACGGGACATACGAGCGCCCCGATCGTACAACATGTCACCTCACAAAAACAAAAGTGTTTTGCTGATGTTGTACGTGATGGGCAATGGAAACCGAAAAGTAATGAGGAAGGATGGATCGAGGTTCAAAGGAAAAGATACAAGAATCGTTTTATTGGAAACAGAGGGAAGGCTATGATAGATCCCGCAGTGAATTTCAAAGCGGCAGATATACAAATCCCTATGTATATTTATTACGTGGCGAAGGAGGTGACTGTGTGTGACATAGTAAACTACATTAAAGATAAATGTAATATTACTGTAACACTTGAAAAAATGAACATGAAATTGGAAAAAGATTATAATGCTTATAAAGTATTTGTCCCGAAATATAAGTTGGATATGTTTATGGAATCAGACTTTTGGCCAGAGGGAATAGCTTTTCGTCGTTTTATAAATTTCGATCGGCAGAATAAAGGCAGGGGACAAACTCTGAAAACGGATGTGGCCAACTCTAATCATGATAAGTCCAACTAAATTATTAAGTTACAATTGTAAGAGTGTGACTCGTTCAGTAGAATGCATAAGGCGGCTTTGCAAGTCGGCTGATATAATCGCCCTACAGGAAACGTGGCTGCTGCCCCATGACATTCCGTACCTTAGCAGTATCGACAGCGACTTTGGATTTGTCGGTAACTCTGCGGTGGATACTTCAGCTGGCATACTCCGTGGTAGGCCATTTGGAGGAGTAGCTATCTTGTGGAGAAAAAGTGCGTTCCCCACAGTATCAGTGTTGACATGCACTAGTGTGCGTCTGGTAGCTGTAAAAGTCGAACTCAGTGATCGTGCTATTATAGTTTTTTCGGTGTATATGCCTACTGATTCAACAGATAATTTGATAGAATTTACCGAGTGCTTATGTGAAATTAACGCAATAATAGAAAGTAATAATGTGGAGTCTGTGTTTATATTGGGTGACTTCAACGCGCATCCAGGTGAGCTTTTTGACATTGAACTAAAACATTTTTGTGACGATCAGCTGTGGTCGTGTGTCGATAGGGAACTATTGCCGTCGGACGCATATACTTTTGTAAGCGACGCGCATGGGACGCGACGCTGGCTTGACCACTGTGTTGTGACTAGTGCTGCGCGGCTTACTGTTGTGGGTGCGTCAGTTCTTTATGACATTTACTGGTCCGACCACTACCCTGTTCTGTTGGAGTGTGATTTTACCTTAGTTAAACCTAAAATAATACCAACTAATTATAGTAAAAATCTAGTGGCCTGGGGTGAGAGGGACCAAAGTCAAATTTATGAATATAATAAGTTTTGTCAAAATAATCTGAAGAATGTTGATTTTCCGGCGGAGATGAGTGGTAGTGCCGATAAAATGTGTTCAAATATAAAACATAGGCATTGTTTAGATAAATTATACGATGAAATAGTCAGTATATTAACATATGCGTCAAAATGTTCAGCAATTGATAGACAGAAACGTAAGAAATGTAGCATAGCTGGATGGAACAAGTACGTCGGGGAGGCTCATGCGAGGGCCAGGCTTTGTTATCAAACATGGGTGTTAAATGGGAAACCGTCTGTCGGAAATATTTATGAAGAAATGTACGAATCCAGAAAGCTTTTCAAGTCCAAATTGAAGTGGTGTCAGAAAAACGAGCTTAAAATTAAAATGGAAATCATTGCAGACCACCACTGTAAGAAGGATTTTAAAGGTTTCTGGAAAAAGACGAATCAGTTGAATACGAAGCCTGGTCATCCTGTGAGTGTTTCTGGCGTGCATGAACCACAAAAGATTGCCAATCTGTTTCAACAGCTTTTTAAAGTGGAGTCTCCTTTGGGAACGACATCACAGATGATCGATGTTGACTGTAATGCTGGAGATCTTAAAGTTAGGTTTACTGCCAAAGATGTGGCGCACATTATTGAGGGTATGGTAAGAGGTAAATCTCCTGGACATGACAGCCTCAGCATTGAGCATCTACAAAATGCAGGCTGTCACTTGCCGAGGGTTCTGGCCATGTTTTTTAATCTGTGTGTTAGCCACTCTTACTTACCTGATAATTTGATGTACACTGTTGTTGTACCAATAGCTAAAAATAAAACTGGAGATACTTCTGATGCGTTAAATTATAGACCAATCTCGTTAGCCTCAGTTATAGCAAAAATACTGGACAGTCTGCTTGACCAACATCTGGGCAGGAATATTAAGCTCCATGATGCGCAATTCGGATTTAGATCTGGTTTGTCTACGGAAAGTGCCATCATGTGTCTCAAGCAGACTGTACAATATTACAGTGATCGAAAGACTCCTATCTATGCATGCTTCCTAGATCTCTCAAAAGCTTTCGACCTGGTGTCGTATAACAAGCTGTGGGAGAAGCTGCAGACTGAGACAGAGTGCAGTCCGGAAGTTATTTCTATTTTTAGATATTGGTACAACAACCAGAAAAATTGTGTCAGATGGGCAGGCTCTTTTTCGGACGAATACAGATTGCAGTGCGGGGTGAGGCAGGGTGGTCTGACCTCACCTAAGCTCTTCAACCTGTACATAAACCAACTCATCGGTGAGCTCAGCAGTGCCAACGTCGGGTGCTATATAGACGGTGTATGTGTCAACAATATCAGTTACGCAGATGACATGGTACTGCTGAGTCCATCGATAAGTGGTTTGCGAAAGTTGGTGCGATTGTGTGAGTCTTATGCGGAAGCCCATGGGCTCAGATACAACGCCCAGAAAAGTGAAATGCTAGTTTTTAAAGGGCGCGGTAAAAGTTATTTGACTGTACCCTCAGTCACCTTGGCGGGTACCACTTTAAACAGAGTCACACAGTTTAAGTATCTGGGCCATTGGGTTTCCGAAGACCTTAGAGATAACGCAGACATTGAGAGAGCACGTAGGGCGTTGGCTGTCCGGTGTAATATGTTGGCCCGCAGGTTTGCACATGGCAGTAATCAAGTGAAAGTTACTCTTTTTAAGTCTTACTGCCAATCACTTTACACGTGCAGTCTGTGGGTTAACTACACACTGGGAGCATATAGCGCCTTACGTGTTCAATACAATAACGCGTTTAGGGTGTTGCTGGGGCTACCACGGTTCTGCAGTGCCTCCACCATGTTTGCAGAAGCGCACACTGATGGCTTTCATGCCCTTATTAGGAAGCAATGTGCGTCACTGCTCAGCCGTGTTAGGGCCAGTAGCAATCATATTGTGAACGTGTTTGCGGACAGGTGGGACTCTCCACTGCTGCACCACTGGATACGCTTGCACGCTGCACGGTGAGCACTGGGCGGTTCCCCCTCACCGCACAAAATGTGTGTAGTTTTTGTATGTTTTTATTTTGTTTCTTTTTTTTTTTTTTTTGTATTTGTTTCTTTTTGTTTGTGTATTGTAAACTATGTTTATTTATTTTTGTAATCGTTGTGTGTTGTATTAATACTGTATGTGTTGTTTAAATAGTGTTTTGTACCTATGGATGGAAACGTCTGAAATAAACGTTTATTATTATTATTCCATTTATTTATTATTATGTACATATTATAGTATATTTTTAAATATTTCTTAAAAAAATAACATTAAAAAAACATTTAAAAATATAAAAAATAGTAGCCCACCGGCATCGGGAACACGGTCCAAGCTGCCGGTGGTCAGGGCTCCTGAGAGAGGAACCTCCGGACAATACGCGCCGTGTCTAGGAGTACTGCCTTCTGGATCAAGCCCTTGATCCAACTGCCTAACGAGAGCCTCCGCAGATGTTGGTCGAGGCTCTTGGCAATTAAGCCATTGGCCGTCACGGCTATCGGCACAATGATTGCTCTATCCACTTCCCACATGTCGACAACCTCGCGAGCCAAGTCAAGATATTTAGTTTGTTTATCTTTCTCGGCTTTCACGAGGTTCTCGTCATGAGGGACCGCTATATCAACAATCATTGTGCGACGCTCTAGTCGATCTATCACCACTATGTCAGGCTTATTGGCAACAATAGTCCTGTCAGTGATGATAGATCGATCCCAATATAACGTGATACTGCCATTGTCGAGAACTGGGTCGGGCACATACCTGTAGTACGGTACTTCTGATTCTACAAGATTGTATTTAAGAGCAAGTTGCTGGTGAATAATCCTGGCTACGAGGTTGTGTCTATGCAAATAGTCTCCGTTAGCCAGACGAGAACACCCAGAAATAATGTGTCGGATTGATTCTCCGGGCCGGTGGCATGCCCGACAGATGTCAACCGTACCATCCTTCACAATGTATTTCCGGTAATTGTTCGTCATCATAACTTCGTCCATAATTGCAAAGACAAAACCTTCGGTTTCCCCGAAGAGGTCACCGAAACGTAGCCAAGATACGGACGCTAATAGGTCTACATCGGGCCCATGTAAGGCCCGGTAAAAGCGTCCGTGAAGCTCCTTGCCCTGCCATACTTCCCTGCGGTCATTAGTATCCAGTACTAAAGGTTTGCGCCAGTTCTCGTTAGCTAAGGAGAGCGGGGTGAGGCCCTTGTCCACCGCCACCACATCTCGGTGCATACCCACGTCGACGGCTAGGAAATATTCCCTGAGACTGCATACCTCGCGGTTGTGCAGGGACTTAGCATTTAAGAAGCCACGACCCCCACACTTCCGCGGGATATACAGTCTCATCACCGATGACCGTGGGTGATGCATCCGATTTGCGGTAAGTAGTGTACGGACCCTCCTATCCAGGGCGTCAAGTTCTGTCTGAGTCCATTTGAGTATGCCGAAAGAATACATCAATACTGGCATGACCCAACCGTTGAAAGCGCGCACCTTGTTTCCGCCTGACAAAAGACTATTCAGTACTTTATTCAGGCGGCTAAAGAAGCGCTCCCTCAACGATTGTTTCACGTCATCAGTATTGATGCCTAACGCTTCCGACATACCCAAATACTTGTATGTTTCGGTTGAACTGAGGGATCTAAGGTGTATGGAATCCGAGAGTTGAATTCCCTCGGATTCCATAATCTCGCCTCGCTTTACATGTATGACTGCACATTTGTCCACACCAAAGTCCATCCTGATGGCACTACTGAAGGTTTCAGTTACCTTCAGTAGCTCCATCAGTTGCAAGTTGTTGGGGGCAAAGAGTTTCAGATCATCCATGTAAAGAAGGTGAGATATGACCTGACCGCCTCTTTTCAACCGGTAACCTAAGCCAGAACCCTCCAGCAGTGTGCTGAGAGGGTTCAAAGCCAGGCAAAACCACAGTGGACTCAAACTGTCACCCTGGAATATGCCACGCTCAATCCTTATCGGTTCGCTGTTCTCCCAAATCTGTCGACATCCCGGATAGTGAAGGACTGTTCTCCACTGCCCCATACATGACATCAGGAAGGTGCGCAAAGTTGCATCAACTTTATACAGTTCTAACACCCTCATGAGCCATGTATGAGGAACAGAGTCATAGGCCTTCTTATAATCTATCCAGCATGCCGACAGATTCTTTCGAGAACGTCGAACCTGTTGGCTAATGGCAATATCGATGAGGAGCAGCTCCTTAGTACCGCGGGACCCGTTCCTACATCCATTCTGAGAGACAGACATGATAGAATTTGTTTCAATATGACTATTGATTTTAGCTCTCAGAATGGATGTAAGAACTTTATAGACCGTCGGCAAACACGTAATCGGTCTATAATTTTTGGGTTCCGCAGTACTACCTGATTTATGGAGCAGGTGGGTTATTCCTGTTGTTAGAAACTGGGGCAGCGACCCTGACTCTAAGGCAGATTGGAACTGAGATGCCAAGCGAGCGTGCGACCCTTGAAACCATTTGAGCCAGAAATTGTGCAGCCCGTCCGGCCCTGGAGATTTCCAGTTCGGTAACGGACGAACTGCACGGGCTACATCTTGGGGGCTGATGGTTATTGCCCCCATTTCTGGTAAAAGATCGCATGCGCGCTCGACCTCTCGAATCCAATCACCCTCGGTGTGACTGACAGGCGCCGACCAAATGCTGCGCCAAAATGAACACATGGCGTCATCATCCGGCAGGCGCGTATCAGTCACACCTTGGTCCGGTCGCTCCCAAGCCCTGTAAACCCACCTTTCGTTGCTTTGGAATGTACGATTCTGAGTGTACCGCTCCACTCGTCGCTTGTACCTACGAATACGGTTTGCCCATGCATAGATCTTCTGCTTCAGGAAGTCGATACGCTCTGTGACGCAGGGCAGATAATCTCGAGGACTAATATCAGTCCCCGAGAATGCCCGCTTCACAAAACGCATCACCCTAGGGCGAGTGTTGCCCTCCCTGAAGCAGATAAGCTTGCCGATGAGTGCTCTAGCCTCACCGATACGCCGCTCTATCCTGCACTGCCAAGCAGGCACAGCTGGTCGTGTAGCTCTGTTACAATTAGGAAATTTAACGTGAGCTACACGACATGCTGCTACAGCCGCACAGTACAAGATCGAGTGGGTATCAGCGAGGTCTTCGCTGCTATCAAAACAAATTGATAGCTGCGAATCTAAAGCACACACCAGCGCCCTATTTCTCTTGTGCATGGGCAAACGAGGTAGCCGAGGTCTAAGCTCCGGCGGTATGGACCGGTATTCCCGAAATGCGTCTTCCAAAGCGCCCCTCAATCGTTCATTACATTGGGTACTCACAAATATTGCCGCGTCATCATCGGCGTCACCAACGTGGTCGGGTCGCGGTGCAGCACTGGGCTGACGTTGCGCCGCGGCCGATGGTGTAGCGGCTGAAACACGGCAACTCTGTGATTCCAGGCGCAGTCTATCAAGTACGGCGTCATCCAACATACGATTACGCTGGATGACCCGCACCTGATCCGATAGTCGTTGGACCGAAACGTTGACAGCTGGCTCAAGCACCTGAAACAGAGAGAGCATCCGACCACGGTACGCAGTCAGGTTAATTCCCCCCTCTGTAGCCCCAAAGTATGAGCGCATGACATTTTCATTGATGGATGATGTCCATCGCATGCGCTGCACACTTCCACCGACAGCGAGAACCCTGTCAGAGGCCGGCGGGCCTCGAGGTCCCAAGCTGGCCGGAGGTCGGCCTCTTCCCCGTCGACGCGCAGGTGGTGGTGTCGTCGGCGGCGAGAAGTATTCGTCGCTCGAACTCGACGCAACTGCAGCTGCCGGAATCACTGGACTCACGGCTGGCTCTGGTCCCGGCGGCTGCGAGGCGGAGTTGAGCGACGAACCCGAAGTTGTTGGGTGTGTTATTATTATTATTATTATAATAGTGAATTTACATGTATGTCAACATTAATTAGAATACATTGCAAAATTATTACATTTCTAGATATTTTTTGCAGTTACAAATTTAAGTAAAAAAAAATATTAAGCACATACGTGTGGTTCATTTGGTTACCAATATTTTAGACCAATATAATATTTTTTTATTTGTAAGTATCATTAAGTTATCAGATAACGTAGTTATAATAATGCAAATATGATTTGCTGACAGTTGACCCAGCAGAAGGTGATTTACTACATAATATATCAAAGTAAAAAAGGAATGTGAATTGGACGGTATTCTTAAACCTTGTTTGCAATGACTTATATTTCATTATCCACCAAACAATTTCATAAAAAACGGCCAAGTCGTTTCGAAGGAGTTCGATAACCAACACTGTGAACCAAAAGAGTGATGGCAGATTCTAGACAAAAAGCTATTTATTATATTTTTTTAGCGAAAAATATACAAAAAATATTAGTAGAGGCGTACTATTTAGTAGATTAAATTTCCAAACCAATTTTGTTTATAAGTGGAGGAGCAACATGGAGAATTCAGTTTAACCAAAAGTCGTGAAGTCAACCCAGCAAAAAATAAATTTAGTCATAATTTCTCATTATTTTTTGACGTGACAATTTTTTTTATGAAACTTAGACTGGCCATTAACTTGATTTGATAAAATTTTGTAAATTATTTCGCCAAGATAAATTATGGTGGCATTTATGGAGACACTTAAAATTTTCATTAACAATTTCCTCGCTGTGGTTATTTTCAATTATATCCTTGAATGTTTTTGGTACATTATTCTCCATAGAGATGTAGCGCTGTTGAATGTGTAATAAACTTAATTTTTCTAACCGACTGATTTTTATTTAAAGTAAAAATTTTGATTCATTTCTAATACGTTAAATTTTTAAACTTAAAAATTTTACGCTAGGATTTGGACAAAAGACAAACCATTACATACTTAATAAATTATTACCTTGACATGCTTTTTATACTAGCCCATATGTTATTAACAACCACTTCAATTTCTTTCATTAACATAAATATACTATATAATAAAATGATCAGTAGATAAGGTAGTACTATAAAAAGAGATATCAATAGCCAACAACTGACTTGTTTCACACTGCAACCCTTATATTCATTGTTATTTTCAATCTTTAAAATATTTTACATCACAACGACATCTACGTTGTAGTATTACATATTTATGTTAGTAATCTTTATCGAGACTTGTATAATGCCAACTCTAAGAGAAATTATTGTAAAATTTGATTCATTGTTTACAATCTATGGAATATTATGGTTCAGATTCATATTTGGCTATTACTTCAAGTTCACTAATTCTGTTATTATCTGCCTCCTCATGAAACTCTACTGCATCCTCATTTGTGGCTTATTCATAGTCCATTATAGTGCCCTTTTATGGGAAAACGTGATTTATTCTTCTTTTGTTGGCTATCTCTACGATGGATCACTGATAGCAGAAACAATATTTCAGATTATAATAGCAATAATCACTGGAGAAGATTATGTCATTTTTTTTTCTTCAAACCTGGTATCAAATTTTTTGCTCACATTAAAAACAAAACCAACCTCTTTAATTACTTATTCCATGATATTTGTGGTAATTGTTGGGCATATTTTTTGGCTCTGCGCTTTAGGAACGGGAGGAATTCCATTGATAACTATTAACATTCTTCTACTTGGATTCATTTCTTATTTTTCAAGTCAACTTACCATAGTTTACATAACAGATAATTATAGAAATATAACAGGAACTTTGCGAAATTTACTCAAAGATAAGTTTAAAAATTACAATACTAATGAAGAGAAAACCAAATTGGTTCAACAATTCTATGAAGAGTTTAACAAACTATCGAACAATATGGATTCAACAATGAAGATTATGAGAATGAAAGTAAGTTACGTGGTATATATTTTGGTTTTTATATTCTATCGTGAAATGAGCCTAACAAAAATAGTTCTCTGTTTCAACAAATAGTTATTATTTACGGAACGAGAAGAAAGAAAAAATGATATTGTAATACCTTCAATAATTTTGTTTTTTAAAAGATTATGTCTGTGGTAACAAGGCTTTATATTAAATGGATTCTATTATTTCAGATGATCATAGCTTTTCTGTGGCAATTTTTAAGAATGTTATTAACGCTTCCTTATATGTATTTGTTTTTCGATCAGGTTAGTGTATACTTTTCTAACGAACTCAATTTTGCTTTTCCTGAACAAATTTTGTGTACGGGCTAAAAAGTATTTTTTACTGTTTTATTCTTCTTAAGTAACAACAGGCTCATAACGTCCTGCGGTGCTTATCCAAATTCATGCGGTATCGGCGATGCATTTCTTTTTTCTACATGTCTCTACTTAATGACATCTCAATAATACCTCCCTTCCCGTTTATCACATGATTTATCCATAGTTTATTTGGACTTTCTCTAATTTAAGAAACAATGATTGGATTTTATGGAAAACTACATGATAAAAACGTGAATAAGAGTCATTAAGTCAAAAACACCTTTCTACCAAGAAATTATTCTGACGATAACATCCCCTTAAAATTTAGATACTTATATTAGATTTTATAATCTATGCTGCACAAAAATATACTTTTTTTTTTCCTTTTAATAAAATTATCCTTTTTTATTTCAGTCATCTCTCATAGAGATAACAATATTGTGGGGTTTAGAATTGGGTCTTTCGTTAGTAATTTTATGTCTACCTTTGTTTTTACTGGAAATTGGAACAAACAATCTAAATGAGATAGAGAATTTATTTGCAGAACAACTCTTAATGTTCACAGGTATTTTTATACAATTATTATATTTATTTTAATAATATGAACGAACTTATAAATAATCAACAAGTACTGACAGCTCTGGAACTCGATTTACAGGGCCCTACTGACCACGTTTAGTAAGTCGATTTTTTTTTTTCGATTTCCTTTACCACCGCTTCATGATATTCTATCCAATTAATTTCGTGTATCTCTAAAATAAGTAAAATATAATATTTTGAAATAAGTATAATTATATTTGAGGCCGTACTACAATGTGTCACTTTCAACATATTTGTTACTTCTTCTAACTCTCTTTATCATAATAACAAACTATATATAATTATTCATAGTAATTTTATAATAGTTTTGATACTTTGTAAGATAGAAAAATAATGTTTTCTCTACTTGATTTTTTACATCGCATTGGTCGTTGAGGTCAACTGATTTTTGCTATTGAGTCTCGCATTTTTATTTTCTTCGAATATTTGAATATTCAATTGGTGTGTTGATTTCTTTATTAATCTTATTGTTTTTTTTTGCGATTGCAGATAATAAGTTGCGGACCGCTTTATATGATGCCATGGACTATATCAACATTCGTTCTTATAGATATTCAATGTGGAACGAGTTTCCTCTGAACGTGAAATTAATTTTGAGTTTCTTCACTTTATATATTTCATATAATATAGCTTTGTTACAATTCTCATATTAATTTTACATTTATGAGCATTCAAAACGACTGGCACCCTCTTCATCTTCAACCCCCATATAAATCAAACAGAGATGCCCTCTTTGATTTATACAATGATTAAGAGGAAAACGAAGTAGCTATTGTGAGGCCTTGAGAAAATGAAGCATATTACAAAAGCTGGTACAATTTTGAACCCAATGAAGTTAAAGCCATAATTGTAAGTTTTAGTTTATAAAACCCCTTCTGGGTAAATGTTAATTATTTATGATTTAATATTAGATATCACTTACACTAAAATAAATGCAGAGAGCTGTGGCTTTTTTTTAGGTTTAGTTGCAGTGGGATTTAAGTATGACAGCGTAGACTTAGTCATTTAGTAAATGTTACGTGAATGTTGCTTATCATTTGTATACTTAAGCTCTCTCTCTCTCTTGATAGTGAGCTTAAGAATGAACGAATTGAATTCACGCTGTGGCATAAGATTGTGAATTCGTGTCCCCCTATCATGGGTTTGGACATTTTGTTCAATGTAATTAGCTGTACCTATTAAGTGATTATCTTATCTGTTTTAAATAATAGTAGAAATAAAAAGTTATGTTAAATCTTTTAAATGTCGATATACTTTTCACACGCGTGTATCCGTTGGTTTCTAAACTTGTGTAATTTGAATTAGGTATATAGAATAGTATCTTTGTAATAACTGTATTATGTGAGAAAAATATTGAAATTAAGGTTACATAATAAGAAAAATACTTACCAAAAGTAAGTATATTAAGATTTGGAATTCAACATTTAATAAAGCGTACGTGTTTTACTTTGTTATTTGCCATAAAAACGTAAAAACAACTCAACCTTACACATGTGGCTATTATCCTTTTCATCCTTTTAATCCCTCGTGCGCCTCAGGGTATTATTATAACGTAATTGAGCGTTTTTACGTAAACCACAAAAAAAAAAACAAAAATAAATTAAAAAATAACGTTTTCTGGATTTTTGTACAAAAAACAAAGATACGGAAACCAAAATTTTTGGCGAAAAAATTCGTACAAACGTGTGTATAAAACGACAATTAAGCGTTTTTAAAAGTCATTCAAGTTGCGCAGACGTATGTACGTACAATCGTCGCTCGAGGTATTTAAATATAAAATAAGTCGTTTGTATGTTTAATCTGAGAATCTTACGTAATATTTTCATTGTAAGTAAAAATTTTATGATGTAAGTACCATCGCGGTAATTTCTGCCTAATCACTTAAAAAAAAAAACTTGCTTGAATCCTGCGGCGCGGCGCCAAACCAAACTCTTTAAAGTTTTCGTTTCGAGTGCAAGCAAAAATGAACTTAGGAAAAAAGGGTGGTCAAGCGGAAGCGTCTTTGATGGTACAAGTAAATATCCCATAATATATAAAATATGTCTTAAAGTTAAACTACCCATGAACCTTATCTCTTTACAGCATGAAAGCTATTAATTTTAAGAGTGTGTAAAAGATAAACCTCCAAACTTGACATAACACTTCAAGAATTTTGTTAAGTGCTCGACAAACGATGACAGAACTTAGCTGACGAAAATTGTCGTTGTGTGTAGTCATTGTAAATACATTGAAAAGTTGTCGCCAAAGTTAGCAAGGAACATTTTAGACCACTATTATCAAAAACAAATAAAATTGCTTCGTTGGTCTCATAGTAAAATTGATTACAGGAGTTACCGATCGGCAACAGGTTTAACCTGCTTTTGGCTTTTTCCGTCTAGTTCTTCATAGTTCAGTCAGAGCCTTGTTTTGGGTAGGAAGTCATAAATATTAAAAAACTTCTAAAATAATTTATCGTTGTAATAAAAATAAAAATACAGATTCTTTAAAGGAAAAATCCGTGTTTCTATATATTATACTCGTTTACAATAAAGCACTATTTGCTCGCCAAAACAATGCGTTTAAAAATAACTTCTGTGGTAAAATGTGTGATCGAATTTGCATTTAGTAGATATGCACCCGCACATTGGAACGTGATACTATTATTAAACGCAACTATATGACAAAGACCAGTATTTTTTTTTTTTAATTACCCTTGGAATGAATTTACTAACCCAACTTTGCATGGTTCTTGATTGTCGTAAAAGATGGAACAGATTAGATTCATTTTTATTAGAAATCCGTATATATGCCGGCAAAAGAGGAACCCTTACTAGATCACTTTGTTATTCCTCTGTCTTTCTGTCAAGACTTTTTCTCAAGAACTCGCAGAGGTAAGAAGCTGCTATTATTTTCAAGTACCTCTTCAAATCTGCAGTGAAAAAATCAAACTTCCAAATTTAGACAATCTAAAGCTAAGGCCTTTCAAGACCAAAGAAAAGTTCCGTTCAAGTGCATATTTTGACTTTTGCTTCCTGTTGACTTTGAATCATAAAATTTGACATGAAGTAAGGTTCAACAACTCTAAGAAAAAAATGCCAAAATAATATTTTTTCCTAAAACATCTTCGTGACCTGATTTGGGAATGGAACTATTTACATAGGTGAGTATGAACGGTTGTAATCCTCAGTACGTGAGTTCAATTTGCACTAAGTTTTTAGTACCAACATATAGAAGGACTCTTTGTAAGTTGCATTAATCTTTCGAATACCGTAATTAGAGACACGATAGAAAGACAATAAGAGAGCGAACATCGACGTTTGCTTGGGTTTAATGAATAAATGTATAAACAAAATAATTATAACTTACCAAAATGTGAACACAATGCGTAGCTATGACTCCAACGAGAACTGTGCCAATACAACCAGGGACCAACCCGGTGTTCTTGAAGGCAGCTGGCATCGCAAGTAATCCTGATCCTAATGAAGATTTGAGTAGATGGAAGAATGCGCCTAAAGTCCTGTGAACAAAAATAATGAGATAGGTTAGGTTTTCAAAGAGATTACGGATCTTTTTAGGATGTACGAAACCTGAATATAGATTGTTCAGAATCAGTAACTGAATCGATTCCAATAATTTTTACACCATGTTATATTTTTTCCTACAACATTGACATTGTTCCCTGAATAAACACTTTTTCACAATGAATATCACAGATAGCCCTCTGTGCAGAGTATGTATGGAATCAGAAGAAACTGTCGCGCATGTGCTCCTCGAGTGCACAACCGTCAGCGAGATAAGAAAACGAACCTTGGGAGCACCGAATTCACTAATGGATGCCCTGAGCAAACTGAAGAGACTCATTTGTTTCTGGAATGAGGTGGGCTGGTTGGAGTAAAGGCCGCCATGGTTCACGTATAATGGTCCGATAATGACTAAGTGTAGAAACCAGACCACAAAGATAAGATAAGATAAGATATATTTTTTCCTAAAAATAAAAAAAAAAGTCTAAGTGTACTAAGTACAACACAGGTCACGGCAAGTCATAGCAGGCATTATAAGTATAGTAAAGTTGTATTAATTTGGCCCTGGGATGTAACTTAGGCTCAAGCTCAATAGTCAATACAAATACAATAAATTCAGTGTCCCATGCTCCTACTGATATAAGCTGGGCCAAAATTAACTCCGCTTGTGGCGACCGCGTACCAGAAGACGCAGCGTTGGAAGCACAGGATCGTTTTTAGGGTTCCGTACATCAAAAGGAAAAACGTAACCCTTATAGGATCACTTTGTTATCCGTCCGTCTGTCTGTCTGTCAAGATCCTTTATCTCGAGAACGCGTGGAGGTATCGAGTTGAAATTAAAACTGTATACTCAATTTTGCGTTCCATTCAAGCTGTGAAAATCAAGCTTTTAAGTTAACGAATAAAAATGATACGGACGTTTATGTCGCAAAAAAAAAACGTAAATTTTGATACTCTCAAAGATAATATAGGTAATTCTCGTTGATCCAGAATCCTGTTTACCAGAAAGCCAGGTCTTATAGCACAAATATAGGAAAAATCTGAAAACAGTAAATTTGTTGTTATCTCCGTCACAAAAAAAAAAAAAACATTTCCATTCGGAAAAATTGTCGAGACTCCATTCGGGAATTGTAAAAAACCTCATAAGGTTTCCGTGCAAACTACATTTTAAGTTCAACTCGCACTTGCCCAGCTTTTTTTATCGTACGATTGATTTCAACTTCTACATTTTGTAAATAACTTTAATTAAAGTAATAAAACAAACTACAAATTATAGTAACAACTAGTACTGGCAATATTTACAGTAAAGCACTAAACTATCTTATGCAAATTCTCAGCAAAAGTTCAGTACAAACACTGCACTGCTTTCAAGAAGTTTACAAAGTGAACGTCAGTAGCACACAGCGAGATAAACAGATCTGTACACTGAGTGTAAATTATTTTAAAAGTTAACGAAATCGAAACGTTTACCGCATTTTGCTCTCTGATTGGTAAAAAGTTTGGAGCTGGCCAATCGGAGTGCCAGACATCATAAACGTGACAATCGCGTTAAAGGTACAATTTGGAGATGGACTGCAGACCGCAAACTGCAAGCGACACTATTAGTTTCTATTGAATTTCTTGAAACTGATTCCGTGCGGCGACACTGCGCTCTGCAGCCGCGGTGCGCAGCTTGCGGCCGCGACACGAAACAGTCTAGCCAAGTTACAACCAATTCGTGTCGAATTCCGTTCTCCAATTAAAATTAAAAGCTTTCTACAAGCGTTAACTATTGCAGTACCCGTAGCCAAGTTGCTAATCTGCATTACTTAACCCGTGTAGAAAGCATCAAATGTACGGGAATGACGTCGCCTCAACGCTCAGTCACGTGGTCAAAACAAAAGAGTTGGCGGCAAGGTCAGCTCGAAGCGTTCGACTCAGAAACGTTTGTAACTTAAGAGGGGGCAGATTAGCAACTTGGCTAGGGGTACTGTTTGCTGTTGGAGTCTTCAGCCGGTCTCGGAATTGTCCTAATGTGAGTTTGTTTTACGTTAAAATTAAAAATAACGTAAATCAAACTCGCACTGGTCACTCAGGAAGTGATTATAAAATCTTATTATTTTTATAATACGAAACCCCAACACTTCATTATTATAAAATTGAGGATATATCTGCTGCATGTCACCCAAGAAATAGGCGTTGTATCCACCAAATGGGTCCCATTAAACACGAGATGACGTCGGGGCAGATCAAGGTAAAGATGGCAGCTTATGACATTGATGATGGCTACTAAAACAACTAACCTGCACTAGCGGAAGAAAAACATATAGTAGGGGATATAAAAAGAGAGGTCTTTGCAGTAAGATAAAAAGTTATTTAGATTAGACTAGATAAGTTAGGCCCTAAAAAAGCTTTAAAAATAAAAGTAAAAAAAAACTAAAAAACATTTTGCCTTTTTTATGGTGGGAAAAAAACATCCAATGACAACCCCCGCTCTGGGGCGGAGCGGGAGATAGTGTCAGACTCTTACTGACTAAAAGTCCCACCCCGTTCCTTCCAGCCTTCATACCGGGGCTCGAGCGCACTTTCGGATAACCCTGGCCCCAGTTACATACTTAACCCGAAAAGCCGCTCTTATCTCTACCGCTTTTAGGCACTGTTTTTACTATTTTTCCCATTAGTGTGGAAAAGTGTGCTTGCTCGGCCCCATCAAAATTTTATCACATTTATCGTATTAGGCTAAACGCTAACCGAACCCACAAGACACGTGTTTTACACGTGGTTAACCCCCGTTTATTTATGTCATCGTAAGTGTATTGAAAAACGTGGTTTGATACACGTGAACATTTGTTGCTGCAGCCATCGGCTCCATAACACCCTCGCCGATGGGTCGTGCGATTGCTGTCTCCCTTTATCCACTTGTATAAAAATTTAATATTTCATGAAAGTTAATTTTATGACTGTGAACATAAAAATAGTCTTCATGAAATATTTTTGCTTATTTTTAAAAATAACGCTTAAAAGATAAAGTTGGAGACAGCTATTTGTAAACACTATTTCTTGAAAGCGCAACAAAGGTTTTTTAAATAAAATATATTTTTTTCAGAGATTTACAAAAACCTTTTCTATTTAAAGCTCTAAATCTTTGAAAGTATTCGCACACTTAAAGAAATATAAAATGGTTTTGTTATCTTTTTCGGCCTGACGTTGTGTTTTTTTCGTTATAAATTAAACTTAGGTTGACAAAATATTATCATTTAGTTATACATTTTTAAGTTTCATTAAATAAGCATTATGGCATAATAATCTTGTAAAGCTTCTGTGACTGAACAGCGGCAGCCTGCGGCTGATAAACAGACACTACTCACTAAATAAAAAATTCCACACGATAGGTACAACAAATAGTCCCCTATACAGAGCAATCATGGAAATGGAGAAAAGCAGATGTACGTCCTCGAGTACACAAGCGTTTTATAAATATGCATGCGAACCTAAGGAAAACTAAAGTGGCCGACATAGCACAAAGAATTGCCAAACTTAAGTGGCAATGGGCAGGGCATATTGCTCGCAGAACAGATGGCCGTTGGGGCCGAAAGGTTTTGTAGTGGCGACCGCGTACCAGAAGACGCAGTGTTGTAAGGCCTCCTACAAGGTGGACCGATGACCTGGTGAAGGTGGCAGGAAACCGATGGATGCGGGACGCACAGGAACGTTCGATGTGGCGACGCTTGGGGGAGGCCTATGTTCAACAGTGGACGTGTATCGGCTGAAATGAGGATGATGCGAACCTAAAGATGTGTCCAGACCTGGTGTGAATGCGCCGCTCACGAGCCGCATGCCAGCTGTGAGCGTGCATTTTATGTTTGCACAAAGCCCCTGCGCGAAGCTACACGCCGTACTTAAGCGGCCCCCGTGGCTCTCCCGCGCTACACCTCAACTGAAGCTTGTAGTTCAAACGCGAAAGAAGCCACGTGTGCAGGAGCTGCGCTCACTCGAGCCCTGTCGTAGCTGTACTAGTGCGATGTACCTAACTTAAGTTGTTTGCAAGCGCAGTTCGCAAGCGGCTCACGAGTAAGCTTACACATCTTTAGGATCAGCGAATTTGCTTATCTATATTAGAAAGAAAGAAAGAAAGAAAGAAAAGTATTTATTTTGGCGCAAAAAAACATTGTAGACAACAAAAACTTAAGACAAACACAAAACAAAAAAATAATAATAAAAAAGAAACATTGTCTGTCACACGTTTGCGCCAAAAAAGGTCCAGTATACTATACATACTATATATATATATATATACTATATATTACTAACTTTTGCCCGCGCGGCTTTGCTCCCGCTCTTCCCTATATATATTCCCTATATATAGTATAGTAGGGTATAGTAGAGTATACCCTAATAAACCCTACTCTACCCTACTCTACAGTACTCTACTCTACCCTACCAAACTTCACATAAACCATCTACTAAATAGTCCGAACAAAGCCTAATCATTTGGTTTGGATAGGTGAGCCCGTTCTTGAGTTATAAAATTACCAAGAAAAGTGGCATTGATTTTTATATATATGGATAAAAGGAGGACCTGCCTGACAAATCAAGGCATAGCCAAAACTGCTGGAACTAGAACCGTAAAATTTTGCACATTGTTTCCTTCTATGGAGAAAGTTTTAAGATTTTCCTAAATTCACCCCCTAAATAGATGAGACGGGGTCCAATGTTTGTATGAAAAAAACTACTTTCATGCGGGTAAAGCCGCCTGTAGAAGCTAGTCTGCTTATATAGGGAAAAAGGGCCTAGATGAAATAAAAGGTTGCTCCACATACAATGGTCCATCAAGGACTAAATGTAGAAACTAAACTCCAAAGATCATCATTAATCATAATTAAAATATGATGTGTGACTATTTATCATCAACTGAGGAGCCTTACGACCCAATGAGAAAGGTCGTTGGGCTCTTCGGACCAGGACCGTGGTCCCAATTTCCACCTATAAAAATATTTTTAAAGTAGTATTTTCTAACCACAAGGAAGAAGACCTTGCCTTGACATTGAAGCATGTTGCTAAAAGAGTTATGAATTTACATGTAGATGGATGGAGAGAGAGAGGGAGGCCAAAGAAAAAATGGATGGATTGTGTGAAAAGAATAGGGAATATGAAAGAAAAGGGTGTAGTGATAGCGTGATGAGTGACCGGACAGCATGGGAGAAAATGGGGGTGATCGGCGGCGGAGACTTCTCGCGCCGGGCCTTGGTCGAGGCCATGGTCCGGAGCAAGGAGGAGTCGCAGGCGGTCGCCGACTTCTGCGAAGCAGTAATGCTCGCTAAGGAAGAGGCCGACCGCATCAGGCAACGGCGCTCTCACTGCCGCCGCCGGGATTCCGATCCCGATTTCCAGCCACCGTAGGCGCGGGCTTGCGGACAGTGAGCAATGGGTAGCTCGCTGTCCGTCCGTCCGCGCGCCTCAAGAAGTCGTCGTGTTGTGGTTGAAGCCTACTGGGGCCAGGGTAATCCGAAAGGGCGCTCGAGCCCCAGTATGAAGGCTTGAAGGAACGGGATGGGTTTTTTAGTCAGTAAGAGTCTGATACTATCTCCCGCTCCGCCCAAGAGCGGGGGTTGTCATAAGATGACTTTTTTCATCGAAAAAAAAAAAACATGGGAGAAAAAAACGTGTTGCGCTGGCCCCAAATAAAACGGGACAAGGGCAGAAAGAAGAAGGAAGCAGACTTTAAAGTAAAGTCACCAAAAAAACAGTATTTATTTTAGGTCTCAAAATATTACTAAAAATCATTATTATTTTTGTAGGTGGAAGTTGAAACCGTGATCCAGGTCCAAATAACCCCATGAGCCTTTTTATCAAGTTAAATGATAATTTTGTTGAATCTCAGTACTAGTTAAAATCATGAAAGGTACTTACGAAGTAGGATGAACAACATTTCTGTGTTCAAAGGCATTGTATTCATCTTCCTTGTCGTCTTCCTTTCTGTCAAGCGTGATTGTTGATTGTGTGGTCGACGGGACATTTTCTGTGCTGCTACGAACACTGTAATTAATAAAAATACGCATTAAGACAACTATAATAAAAACTGTCCAAGTGCGAGTCGGACTTTATCTTTACATCTATACATATAAATAAAATGGGAGTGTCTGTTTGTAATATTGATATAACTGCTTTTTACTACATGCATAAGAATATATATATAAATAACGCTTTGTGCCATATTTTTCGTAAATCGAGCACCCAACGCTTTTTTCACAATATGTAATATTAATAGCTTTCGTTCATTATTATTATTTTGTACCTATATTGAATCATTGAATACAGAATCATTTTGCACTTTTTAGTTTGATATGCTATGAAAGCGAGTTTTTTTTTAAACTATATTTATTTTTCACTTTTTACTGAACAGCCACCCACCAAAGCCTTGCCTTCCCTCCTCCTTGCCTGCCTTCTCTAAATAACACAGATCATTTTTTTTTTTCGATAACATTTTATACGTATATTAAAGTGACATTGACCAAGGTCAAATTCACTGACCATGTTGGCACGATCATGCCCTATGGTGTCGCAGGCGTTTTCCAACATTTTATACATTTGACCTAGGGGTCAAGGTCATTGCCCTTGAGTTCAAGATCATATGAAATGTCCCCTGAAGTTCCTCTGACCTTTCTAATCCCACTATCCCATATCCACCCGATCTCGAATGTTTGATTAGGCGTTGTTTTGTAAGTGAAATGTTTCAAGTCTTTTTCCTCTGTGCCCCATTTTGTATCCACTGACCCTTTAGTGTCCCGGGCGTTTTCCAACATTTTATATTTGATATTGAGGTCAAGGTCATTAACTTCGGTGTCAAGGTCATGCCCTATGGTGTTCCAGGCGATACCCACATTTTATACATTTGACCTTGAAGTAAAAGTCATTGCCCTTGAGGTCAAGGTCACAGGATTAAGGATATTGCGTCGAACCTTATTGATTGATACCCATGACATGATAATTTGGTGAGAAAGCGGTCAAGTGCGAACCTATCAACAATAAAAAAAAGAAAATGTAATTTCGCATTATTTTAAGCAAACCCTTTCATTTTATAACCTAAATCATAGGGCTGCATTTCAAAAAGCCAATCCGCCTCCTTGGGACGGCCGCCATGTTGGATTTAGGTCACGTGATAAATTTTTTTCGTTTCCCATTCAGCAAACCCTGTCACTTGATACCCATTAAATGGGCATTTCAAATAGCCTGTCTGCCATCTTAGACGTCCGCCATATCGGATTTAAGTCACGTGACAATTTTATTCATATTCCTGACAGCAAAACCTTTCATTTGATACCCATATCATGGGGGTGGATTACAAACAGCCAGTCCGTCATATTGGGGAGGCTTCTTAGCTAGTCATATAATTGTCATCAGAACTCAGAGCGTGTGCAAAATTTCATCCTAATCGAAGACCGGGAGGTGGGTCAAATTAAGATGCTGCTGGTGCTTCATCGTCGACCACATCATCGCTTACCATCAGGTGAGATAGTGGTCAAACGCGAGCCTATCATTAATAAAAAAAAAAAAAAAAAAAAGATTTCAAGATTTTCTTATATACATGGTTAGTTACAAGTGAAGCTAATAGAAAAGCGTGTTAATAATAAAAAACACCCATTATTCTAACATTGTTTTACGCTGGCATAAGATATACACTATATTTTGTTATGAATACAATAATTATAAAAGAAAACTTTGACAAGATGTATTAATGTAATGCCTACCACTATTTTTGTAATTCTTTAATTAAAAACACCCATTATTCTAACATTGTTTTACGCTGGCATAGTTATACACGATGTTTTATAATGAATATAATTTATAAGAAAACTTTGACAAGATATATTAATGTAATGCCTACCACTATTTTTCTCTGCATCATCCAAAGGTTGACTGGCAGAAAATGCCTAACAAAAGTACAAAGGCGGACTTAACATCCACCTCTGTACTTTTGTATGCATAAAGCATTTGATAAATAAATAAATCATTATCATCTTCCTGCCTCTGTTTCTGTTTATGTGGGGTCGGCGCAACACGTTTTTTTCTTCCATTTTGTTCTGTCACTCGTCACGCTATCCCTTTTCGTTCATATCGCTTTTCACACAATCCATCCATCTTTCCTTTGGCCTACCTCTCCCCCTCCATCCATGCACATGTAAACTCATAACTTTTTTAGCAACATGCGTTTCGTCACTCTTTTTCACATGACCATACCAAGACAAACGATTCCCTTTCAACTTTTCAGTCACTGGCGCCACTTTCAAACTTCCCCTAATATTCTCATTTCACTTTATCCATTCTCGTCACACCACACATCCATCTTATCATTCTCATTTCCGCTACGTGCAAACTTTTTTTATCCGTCTTTTTCACAGCCCAACATTCTGATCCATACAGTATGATAGGCATTATGACGGACTTGTAGATTTTACCCTTAAACTTGAGGGGCATCCGTGGGTCACAAGTGGTTCCCGTGACTTGTCGTCATTTCACCCATCCTACGTGTTACGTCCCGATCCACCTCACCATCCCCTTGGAGGATTTAAAGAAATAAATAAAGAAGTAAATTAATAAATAATGTCTAAGAATCGAATTTAAAAAAAAAAAACAAATTAAATTAAAAAATTGTGCAAGTCGGACTCGTGCACTAAGGGTTCTGTATAAACTTACTATGTAAATAGTTTAATTCCTGAAAGGAATCTCGAAGATTTTTCCGAATCGCAAAGTTTTTTTTTTTGTAAAGTGACAATAAAACCGTTTTCAGATTTATTCCTATATCTATGTTTAAGACCTTGTTTTATGCCAAATTTCAAGATTCTGGGTCAACAGGAAGTACCCTATAAATTTTGATTCCTTTAGGAGTGTCAAAATATGCACTTTTTGCGACTTAAACTGCCTTTTGATCTTTTTTTGTCGTTAATTTAAAGTTTCTTTTTAACAGTTTCAAGGGACGACAGACCTGGGTATATAGTTTTAATTTCAACTCAATAACTCTACGTACGCCTGAAATAAGGATTATTGACACACAGACAGACAGACAGACAACAAAGTGATACTATAAGGGTTCCGTTTTTCCTTTTCAGGTACGGAACCCTAAAAAATTCATATTCTAGTCTATGGTTAGTAAACTTGAATCACGATTTGCTGCTCCATTACTATTATTGCAAGCTACCCAATAATATATCAACATCCCATACTGCCTATTTATTCATTTCTTGCCGACCAATAGTCACAGTAAAATTTTCTTCACTACACGAGTGCCCAAAAAAGGAGTGTTATGTTTATTGCTGATTTTTGAACTGGTCAGTAATTTTTTTTTTACTTTCCCGTTATACAATAGCTACTAAGAAACATCCCAAGTATTACATTTAATAAGCAAAAGCATTAAAGATATCATCGCGGAATACGTGCGTGATTGTAGATTTTGTAAATAATACTAGTCCCACTCCAAAGATCCTCATCATCATCAACATTTCAGCCGATAGACGTCCACTGTTGGGCATACAGACCTCTCTCTAATGTCCCATTGTATATGCGTCTAGTATCCATTAGAAACACGACCCTCATTAGGTCATCGATCCACCTTGCATTAAGTCTTCCGACGTTGCGTCTTCTCGTACGAGGTTGTCACTCTAGTAAGTATCTTTCGTCCCCATCGGCCATTTTTTGGCGATTCTTCGGACTATGTCGATGTGATGTATAGTATACAAATAAAAACTGTGCCGCCGCTTTCCATCAGGTGAGATGGCGACGGTCCCTTATATAGATATATAAAAAAAAAGTTATCGGTTTCATACACCGGCCGCTAGGTGACGGGGTTAGTCGGCCCTCAGTTATAAGCTAGCCACAGAGTAAGTCGGTCGTGTCAACTCCTCACTTCAGACATTGTAATAAATATAATGTGTTTTTTTCCGAAACCTCACAGTCGGTAACTTTGGTCAAACAAAAAAAATACTGAAAAATGACTTATTGACGTGACAACGTCTTAAATTAGGTTGCGGCTGGGAGTCACTTATGAAAAAGTGTAACGCTCGGTAACGTTACGATGAGTCACCGAACGAGAGAGAGGCCCGCCGAATGCCTTGCGTCTCTCTCCCACTCAACTATTTTCATTCAATTCCTTGTTCCTATTGTGCAATTTAATTATATTCATATCAATAAATATTCTACCGAGAAAAAGACGTTGTCACGTAAAATCTTCGCCCGTAAAACCGACTTTACAGGCAACCATTTTTTATTATACCAAACATTGCAGCAGGTAGTAGGTAGGTAATAGAACACATATGATTAGGATCTAATATCAACAAAATAAAATTTGTTTACTGAAGCGTTTCAGTAACTAGTTTCCCGCGAATTTCAGTTGTACGTGTAACTTTTGTGGATGAATATAGGCAATAACGTAGATTAGATAAATATATACTTTTATAGCAATATGTTATTTCTTGGAATTTCTGTCGAAACAACATTTTAACACAGAAAAGACGATGGATGTGTTATTTGGGTAATGTTTACTCTAACTTTGCCCCGGCATAACATTGAAAAAAAAAACCGGCCAAGAGCATGTCGGGCCACGCTCAGTGTAGGGTTCCGTAGTTTCCCGTCCGTCACAAATTCACAATAAATGTACCCACTTATGAGGTTAGAAAAATGCCTGCACATACGATTATACTACAAACTTAGTACAGAAATTATTTTGTAGAACCCTTTTGTCTTTTTTGTACAAAAACTGTTCTTTCCATCAAGTTCAAAATAATTTTCCTGGAAAGTCCTTATAAAGTTCTACTTTTCAAAATTTTTTCATATTTTCTTAACTCTTGGTTCAAAAGTTAGAGGGGAACTACACATTGTTTTTTGTTTTTTTTTGCGATTATTTCCGAAATTATTGACATTATCAAAAAATGATTTTAGTAAACCCCTATTCATTTTTAAATACCTATCCTACAATATATCACACGTTAGGGTTGAAATTAAAACAAAAATCAATTCCAACTTTACATATAGGGGGGCTACCCTAATAAAACATTTTTTTCCAATTTTTATTTGACCACTTTGTCGGCGTGATTGATATACATATTGGTAGCAAATTTCAGCTTTCTAGTGCTAACGGTCCCAGAGCGAGGAAAGCGAGTTAAGCGAGGACGGACAGACAGACAGACATTGCGAAACTATAAGGGTTCCTAGTTGACTACGGAACCCTAATAGTGTAGGTATTGGTAACATAATTGTTTTAACAAAGTTTCTATTCTATAACAAACACTAGGTTTTGCCCGCGGGGCTTCGCTCCCACTCTACCCTGCTCCACCCTACTATACCCTACTCTATCCTACTCTACCTTACTTTACCCTACTCTACACTACTCTACCCTACTCCACCCTACTCTACCCTACTCTACCCTACTCTACCTTATTCTACCCTACATTACCCTACTATACCCTACTCTACACTACTCTACCCTAATCTACTTTACTCTACCCTGCATTACCTTACACTACCCTACTCTACTCTACCCAACCCTACCCTACTCTACTCTACCCTACACTACTCTACTGCCGGGAAGATTGTCGCGCTCGCAATTCTTAAAGCCGCTGGATCTACCCATCGGGTTCGTGCCAGCGGGTTTCGGCGTGTAGATTGCATTAAATACAAAAAATAAAGTAACATAAATATGACTAGTTTAAAAACTTCATTAAATTTAGAGATACGGCGTGTTTTATTTACAAACATGATTCACTTATGGTCACAGAGTTAGTTCATTTGTACTCATAATCTCTCTGAGTTATAAATGGACAAAAATATGACATTTATATTTAGTTTTTAATTATCTGCAGTTGTTTCACGTCGTAATTAAAATAATGACAGCACTTAACTCGTATATGGGGCACGTGTATTTTAGTTTAGTCTTTGTAGTAATTAGATATTATGAAAGTGGATCATGGCAGTTTAAAGACTTAGTAATCTCTAGTAAGTTTTTCTAAAAATAGACAACTATTTCAAAGTCAATTATATTTTGTAGTAGTAGTCGTAACTAATAACTAGTCTAGTGACTCTTTTTAATTTTAAACATTTAATGTAGCCGCGTGCGAGAGCAGTGGTGGCCGAGTGGTATTGGCTCCGACTTACGAGTTGCAGGTCGCGGGATCAAACCCTGTCAGGCGCATTACTTTGTGTAATTTATTTCATCACCACTGCCCTCAAAACGGTGAAGGAAAACATCGTGAGGAAACCGGCATGTCCTAGAACCAAAAATTCGAAGACATGTGACATCCACCAACCCGCACTGGGCCCGCGTGGTGGATTACGGCCCATTCCCTCTTCTAGAGAGGAGGCCTAAGTCCCAGCAGTGGGAACATTAAAAAGGCTGATGATGATGATGATGATGTAGCCGCACTTGAGCCTCATACCACAGCCACAAATGCAGCCACGAGAAGCCAGAAGCGGCCACAAGCCACTTGTGGCCAGTGGCAGCTCCTTTTATTAATCCATGTGCACAGTATTATAATGGGCAATAGTATAAAAATATAAATAAACTCTGTCGAAAAAGATTTAAATGCGCGAGTGGCGTGTGACAGCGTTTTTATCGGCGTTTAATGGCCAGTCCGGCCCACAAGAAGCTAGTAGAACGCTAATTCTCATACCTAATTAAAAGACGTCTATATGGGCCACCTTCTCGCACCTTCCATGACTTATGCGAGGCCAATGTCAGAGCAATCCAAGCGACTAAATATTGGTCAGACTAGATTTGAGCCAGATCATCACGAAAATAGAAGAGGAATCGATGTCAAAATTTAAGATTTATTCCGTTATAATCTCTAACAATCAAAAACTAATACAACTTGTTTTTGTTTGAAATCATATTTATTTTCTATTCCGAACGAATACCAACAACTTGAATCCGTTAAAGTCAGCTCAGTAAAACCTAATCAAAATAAAGTTATCTTATATTTTTACGTGATCGTAATATAATGCTAAAATTTTAATGGGTTATTAGATATAAATATGTAAAGAATACTTTAAGTAAATCATTTTTTTTGTTTTTACTTTAATTGCGGGAATTCAAGTTGAGTTTGCTATTTTCTGCTGCGTACTTTCGTTATACCAAAACTAATTGCTAGATTATATTTGAATTCTTTATCCATATTATGATGTTTTTGGAAAAACTTAAAACATTACAATAAAGTTGATTTTACTAATCATTGAACTAGATTTTTTTTATATTTTTGTTTGCAATTGTTTTTTCGGATTTAATAGATTTTCAATAAAAGGTCTTACGATTACATTTACACGATATCTTTGAACTTGGGGGATGCGGTGTCCCGGGGCAGGTGTGTCGTGGCAGTGTTCTTGGACATTGCCAACGCCTTCAATTCCCTGCCCGAGAGTACAATCCGGAGGGCACTCCGGTACCACCGGGTGCCCGAATACCTCTATCGAGTGGTCGAGGCCTATCTGTCGAAGAGATTTATAGTCTGCCCCGGTCACCAGGGAGACTGAAACGTCGAGAGATGTCGTGCAGTACTAGGCCGTAGGGGTCGGTGCTAGGGCCACCCTTGTGGAACATCGGGTACGACTACGTGCTGCGCGGTGACTTCCCTGACAGGGTCAGCGTGGTTTGCTATGCAGACGACACGCTGGTTCTAGCGCAGGGAGAGTCGTACCAGGCGGCGGTCGCTCTAGCGACACGCGGGGTTGCGATGGTCATTGAAAGGATCCAGGAGTTGGGACTCGTGGTTGCGCTTCACAAATTCGAGGCTATGTATTTCCACGGTCGCCGCCCTCGGAACGCGCCACCATTGAGTTCCCAACTAACGGTAAGAGGAGCTCACATCGGTGTCGGGTCGACGATGGTGTACCTGGGACTTGTCCTCGACAGCCGGTGGAATTTCGTGGAGCATTTCCGACGTCTGGCTCCCAAACTCAACCCGGCTGGGGCTGAGCTCAAGCGGCTCCTGCCCTAACTTGGGGGTCCAGATGCCTCCTGCCGGAGGCTCTACGCGGGGATCGTTCGGTCCATGGACCTCTACGGGGCGCCAGTGTGGGCGCCGTCGCTGAAAACGCGACCGGTGGCCATGCTGAACGCCTGCCAGAGGGTCATGGCAATAAGGATGGTGCGGGGATACTGCACGGTCTCCCGCGAAGCGGCGAGCCTTCTGGCTGGCCTACCACCGTGGGATCTGGAGTCCTTGCACACATGCAGGATATGCATGTGGAGATGCAACGCCGGGGTGAAAGTCCGCTGCCGCGATAGGTCACGGCATGGCGGCCCGAGCTCCGGCGTGGTCTCATGGTGAAATGGCGTCAACGACTATCGCAACCCAGTGCTGGGCACGCCACAATCATGGCGGTAAGTCCCCTCTTTGAGGCGTGGCTGGAAAGACCTCACGGCGTCTTTACCTTCCACATGACGCAGGTCCTCACCGGACATAGTTCGTTCGGGAGTTTCCTGCACCGGATTCATGCGGAAGTGACGCCCGGGTGTCGCCACTGTGCGGAACGCCCGGAGGACACGGTGGAGCATCGCCGTGGAGGTGTGTCCTGCTTGGGCGGAGCATCGCCGTGCCTTCGTGGGGGCGATCAGCGGCGGAGACCTCTCGCGTCGGGCCTTGGTTGAGGCCATGGTCCGGAGCGAGGAGGAGTGGCAGGCGGTCGCCGACTTCTGCGAAGCAGTAATGCTCGCAAAGGAGGAGGCCGAACGCATCAGGCAACGGCGTTATCGCCGCTGCCGCCGCCGCCGGGATTCTGATCCCGATTTCCGGTCACCGTAGACGCGGGCCTGCGGACAGTGAGCAATGGATAGCTCGCTGTCCGGCCGTCCGGTAACTGACCGGACCAAGCCCAAGTCGTCGACGGCGCGCACTGTTCCCGCGCGCCTCAAGGAGTTGTCAGCAACAGCAGGGACCCAGCTGGGTCGAAGCCTACTGGGGCCAGGGTTATCTGAAAGGGCGGTCGAGCCCCGGTATGAAGGCTAGAAGGAACGGGGTGGGTCTTTTAGTCAGTAAGAGTCTGACACTATCTCCCGCTCCGCCCAAGAGCGGGGGTTGTCATTGGATTTTTTCCCACCATAACAAAAAAAAAAATCTTTGAACTTGCTTTAATTATTTTAAGGTATTACTTTTTATGCTTTTTACGGATAAATTAGACATGTTTTGGTAGATTCGCGTCTGCGAATGTGCGCATTTTTAAAATTACGGGGAATGCCCCCTGAGTATCTTTGTGTGTCTATACGTACTAGTATATTATACTATATTCTACGATAGACCGGAAGTCATTGACCGATTACGTGCGATCTCTTCACGCTACTTGATCGCTCGCTTCGGCTTCAAGTGATTCAATAAACAAAGAGTCGTTTCATCGTCGATTTTATTAATTGTATTTCAGCAAAACTACGATCTTTAGTTATTATGCGTTGCACTTTTTCCGGTAGTTAATTTATGTATAGCTAGATTACAAAACATATTCTAATCTTGAAGCTGCTGACAGTAATTAGTTTTACATACAGAGCAACAGATCTGTATGAAAAACTAACATCGCCCGCGTGAAAATAGGTTCCTTCATACTAACTCAACCCCTTTCATCCACAAATGTCTCTTCCTTGGTATTGTTCGTCAAGTCGTTGAGCTCCTTAGTAGTCCTGAGTTGAGCTTTGCGAATACTGACAAATGCTTGCACTGACTGGACGGGTCCACTCATATCTGTATGGTTTTTTATTCAAAAGGCCATCTCAGACTAATGCATGGTTCTAATGTGATTTGACCATTACATAATTTACTGTATGGACCTTAAAAGAGACTTTGACCCCTGAGTTTGTTTCGGTGTTTCTTCTCAGCAAACACTGGCCTCATCTAGCTTAAACTGACGAAAAAAAATAAAAATAATAATAATATGTTTATATTTTAATTTTTTTTTAATGTTATTTTTGAAGAAATATTTAAAAATATGATACATATGTATATAATAATAAATAAATGGAATAATAATAATATTCCACAACTACCATACAACGCCGTCTAGTCCCAAGCTAAACAGATTTTGTGTTATGGGTACTAGACAACTGATAAATATACTTATATATTTTTAAATACATACATATTATAGATAAATTACACCCAGACACAGAACAAATGATCACGCTCATCACATAAACATTTGTCCTGGGTGGAAATCGAACCCACGACCTCCGGCATATCAGTTAGGGCCACTAACCACTAAACCAACAGGCCAGTCAAAATTAATTAATTAATTGACGTGTAAAAGTGTTTTTTAAACCTATTTCCAAAATAAATATCATTCATCATTAGAATTCAGAAATAGCTTTTCTCGGTGCTCGCTTATTTATACTAAAACCTTGTGTAAAATTTGACAGTTCCAGTAGTTTCTGTTGTACGTAGATTTAAGGGGCCGGCGACGGATGAATTTCCATACAAACGTAATGACCACGCTCATTTGCAATTGGAGCATATTTCCAATGTATTATGATGATACGTACCGGAAGACGCAGCGTTGGACGGCCTCCAACAAGGTGGACCGATGACCTGGTCAGGGTCGCGGGAACCCGATGGATGCGTGACGCATAGGACCGGTCGTTGTGGCGACGCTTGGGGGAGGCCTATGTCCAACAGTGGACGTCTTTCGGCTGATATGATGATGATGATATTCGGTTATAGACCATATTTATCTAGGTTCCTACGTCGAGAATATTAGAAATATTGTTATTTTGTAACGTCGATGTTGTCCTCAAAAATGACACTGTTCTTAAATAATACCTATTAATACTGTAATATGGAAATATTGTAACTACAACCACTTTTTTAAAAGAGTAACCATGGAGTTTCTTGCCGGTTCTTCTCCATAGGAAACGACCAATTTCGAACCGTGCACTAGCTTCTGACGTTTTATAAGTGCCCATGTAGGCCTATGTGAAATAAAAAACTTTTGACTTTTGACTTTTGACATCGTAATTAAAATAATGACGGCACTTAACACCTTTACTGGGACATGTTTACTGTAGTTTAGTCTTTGTACTAGGTAATTGTTAAAGTGGGACATGGCAGTTTAAATCGCTGTCTAATGATGTGTCTGATAGCTTGATGTTATTAAACAAAAGCCTCCACCGCGTCAATCTGCGATTTGATTCAGATTGACGCGGGTGGGCCGTTGCAATAAGCTCAAAAAAAAAAAAAGAACAGATTTTCATGTTGCTTCTGCCAATGGCCAGACTGATTCATGAGAAGGGTTTAGGAGTAGGTACAACACGTCATGTAGATCCATTATCATCATAATTTCAACTGATAGAAGGCCATTGCTGAATATAGGTCTCCGCAAGTGTCACCGGAGTGTGCGTCTCGCATCCTTCGGATTCCCGTCACTCTCACCACGTCATCGATTCACCTTATGGAGATGTCGCAGCCATCTGGTTAAATTAGCTATCCAATTGGACGCCTAGGGCGTTTGTTAAACGCCGGCCATCCAATCGGATGCCTAGGCCGATAGTTGTTTGAACTAAAATCACTCAACGTTTAACAGCTTGGCGTATTGAAAGTTAGTCCTTTCGAAATTACTGATCAAGCCTTAGCCAAGTGATTCTTTAGTTCCGCTGTTTATTAATTTAATAATATTTCACTATTACTTGGTGGACACTATTATTAAAAAGTAGTTTTATATAATTTATAAACTCATGATTACCCTACTAAACTAAATGACTACACAACGTTCAGCCATCTAGTTAAACGTTGCGGTCAATGACATAGCTAGTTGTTCTTCAGCCATTTCGTTGGATGCCGGCGTTTAACGAACGCCCTAGACGTCCAATTGGATGGCTAATTTAACCAGATGGCTGCGATAGAGACACCAACGTGTCTTCCAGTAAGCGGTCACCACTCTCCATCTGCTTGCAGATTATAGTAGAGAAAAGCCGAGAATTTCAAAAATTTGTAAAACCCGTGCCAGACGGAGACAGATTGCTAGTTTCCTACATTAATTTATATGAAAACCTAGATAGAAAAAAAATGGGACCTTTTCCGAGGCACGTCTCAATAAATAATTTATGGACGGTCATCCGCACTACGGACCAATTTCGGCATGTGATACTTCATCTTCGAAAATTCTGTGTGGTTATTACTATCTTGACACGAGTCATCCAAGTTTGATCAATATTAAATTATCATTTTCACCATGTCATTCATATTCTAGAGCCTTTTTCATCATAACTATTTATAAGTTCTAGAACTGGTATATGGTTTAGTTATTTATTTATTTAAACTACATGTACAGTAGTGGAACCTAGCCGTTCTTAATTATACAAGCTATTCTCTACCAATTAAACTTTGAGACAAAGCTGTGGTACATGTGCACAATAAATAAATAATAATAGATATTCTAAATAGACCGACGTATCATTAAATTAAATTGTTTATAATATTAATTAAATATTATAAGCAATTTAATGTAATGATACATTTTCATTTAATATAAATTTAGGTACACATTGAAGCTAATAAATACTATAATAAATATCAAATTATATTGTACTTATTAAGAGAATTTAAAATATAACAATTATAAATAAAGGAGATAAACACTAATTCAAGTTTTATTATAAGACAATTGGAACGGCTGTCAAAAGCCGGCCGTACGAAGCGGATGAATTTTTTGTAGAACAAAAATGTGTATAATTTCCAAATATCTTGCAATTATTCTGATATTTAAATTAGTTTTATTTTAGTTAGTTGTAATTAGCGAAGGGCTTTAAATAAAAAATAGTTCCTAGCCTAATTGAAATAAATTCTATAGTTGAATGCACTAAAGTCTTTCACTAACTTCGAATCCCAACAAGATCTACTTTATACAATGTGATTAATAAATATGACGCGGGCTATTCTTTAAGAAAACAGCCTTGAGCGCAGCGCTGGCCGCTGCGACGAAATCCAAATGGGTACATTGGATCAACAATTCAATGTAATACATTGGATTGTTAATTCAAAGTACTGCGCTCTCAATTCGACCCCCGATTCTCTCGCTAACGCTCAGGATTTTATTTTTAAAATCCTTCGTTTGCTCGGTCATCAAAATTGAGCAAGCGGTTAAAAAGTAACTTTCACTCTTGTATAACAAATAACTAAAGTACCACACAGAAATTCTCATTTTATTTGGCAGAACAAAACCTTTTCCTTTATCTAGAACATTATTATAGTCCACTTATGTCATACATTAGACTGATCGATCACTTTACTCAGACCAATTATTCTGCAACGCAATACTGGTTTCAGTCGTGGGTGTCAGGGAATCTTCCTACATAAGGGCGTACTCAGTACAGTTTGACAGTTAGATATATCAATTTTGTTGTTCGTTCGTGAATATGATAGCTTTGTTCAGAATCAGTAACTGAATGGATTCCAATAGTTTTTACAGCATGTTAAATATTTTCCCAAAAATATTTAAAAAAGTCACAAGTTGGACACTACCGACACAAAGTACAGAACAGATTACGGCAGGTCATAGCGGGCATTGGATGCCAGAGCAGAGCTGGATGCAGAAGCAATCAGTCGCCCGGGTGGCCTGGTGACCATATATTTATGTCGGCAACTGGCATATAACTTTGTGATTTTCATAATAGTTTCAAAATTTTGTACATAGATTCTTTACATAAAAATACTAGACAGATGCCTCAGGTTTTGCATATACTAAATATAAGGTGAAATATATCCAACGTGGTGTTTTAAGATGTCAACATGACGTAAATGACGCCGAACCATGGTAATGTCAAGTGAGACTCTAAGGATTACAGCCACCAAAATAGATAGGTACAGAAGTCAATCTACATACAAAGCGCGCTCAAGCAACGCACACATAGATACCGCTCACGGACACGATATCTCGGTCACGTCCCGGACCACTCGTCGAACAGCTCCGGCTCAAACGCTCATTAGTGTGCGTCCACCGAGCGTAGGTATAAAAAGTGAAGTACATACATGAGATTGTCTTCTGCACATTTACACATAATATTTTGTGTTACAGCTCACTAAAACTCATTAGATAAACAGAATGTTGACGCCGGGTGAGGTTAGAAAACCGTCGATGAAAATGAGACGCACCAGACTGGTCGTTTTGGTGAAACTCGGGGAAGGCTTACCTATGTCCAGTATTGGACGTCCTTTGGCTGACATGATGAAAATGTAGACACTCCTTAATTGTCTAACAGGAAACCAGCTCTACTTTTCTTAACAATAAATTAATATGTGTATTGCGTCAGATCTAACAGATACTATTTATTACAGTAGGCAATAATAATAATATATACACTTTAGGAGGCTCTCGCTAGGCCCTGATACAGAGGGCACGACCTGTACAGTTAGGAGGTTTTTTTCTCTGGAGCCCTGACCACCTTTAGCTTGGATCCTGTCCCCGATACCGATGGGACTCTTTTTTTATATTTTTAATTGTTTTTTCATGAAATATTTAAAAATGTGTGAAATGATAAATATAGACATATATATAGCGATAATAGGTGTTATAATATTGAAGAGATGATAAGTGTATCCTACAAAGATAACATTGCCGAAATTAGCAATTCAAAACACGACACCAATGGTGCGTCAAAACATAATCTATTTTTACAATGTTTAACTAAGAATCTCGTATGTAGATAAACACAGTACATTAAAATTTACACAGCGTACTAGAGTGTCAATTGTATTTTTATACAGGTTGAGTTTTTAAACAGGCAGCGCTGTCGCCACTTTTGATAATAAAAAAATAACTGGCCATATAACAGTATTGTCCTTTTTAGGGTTCCGTAGTCCACTAGGAACCCTCATAGTTTCGCCATGTCTGTCTGTCCGTCTGTCCGTCTGTCCGTCCTCGTTTAATCTCTGTAACCCTTAGCACTAGAAAGCTGAAATTTGGTAGCAATATGTATATTAATCACGCCAACAAGGTAATAAAATAAAAATTGGAAAAAAATGTTTTATTAGGGTAGCCCCACACGTAAAGTGGAAAGTGAATTTTTTTAATTTCAACCCTAACGTATGATGTACAAGGTGCAGTTTTAAAACTGCACAATATTTTAGGAGGATGTAATAAAACTCATAAATAATCATGTGAAAAAACGATACCTGGTCAATAATCAGTAATACTTGTTATTTTATTTTTTAATTATACTAAACTAATTCGATTGATCGATGGCAGCGGGGGCGTGGCTAGGGTGTGTCGTGCGGGATGATGATTGGATGATACATTATTTATGAAACTATCGTTGCGAGTTAGTGTGTGTGAAAACGCCCTTTATTTTTCCGTGTTTGTGTGTTTGAAAGAAAGCGCGGTTATAAGGTAGGTATCAGACTGGCTGCTTTTTAAGAAACGTAGTTCACACATACCGATTTTCAATAAAAAAAAAAGAATTTCCTCCTCATTTTATTATTGATTCGGGTCGAGAATCACTAACATAATTACCTCCTGAAATATTTTGCAGCTTCAAAACGACACCTTGTATTGTTGGATAGGTATTTAAAAATAAATAGGGGTTTACTGAAATCATTTTTTGATAATGTCAATAATTTCGGAAATAATCGCTCCAAAAGTAAAAAACAATGTGTCCCCCAGAAAAAAATCTGAAAAGTAGAACTTTATAAGGACTTTCTAGGAAAATTATTTTGAGATGAGATGGAAAGAACAGTTTTTGTACAAACAAGACAAAAAGGTTGTACCAAATAATTTCTGGACTAAGTTTGTAGTATAATCGTTTATGCAAGCATTTTTTTTAAACTCATTAGTATGTACACTTATTGTGACGGAAGGGAAACTGCGGAACCCTACACTGAGAGTGGCCCGACACGCTCTTGGCCAGTTTTTTATTTTGTATTATTTTATTAGTTTAAAAATCCTCTGTAACTTTTAACTATCATAATCTTTTTAATTTGGAAAATCATCTTCATTGTCTCCCTAGCCTTTTCATAACTAGCTCGGGGTCAGCTTCCGTTCAAACGGGATGCGGCTGTATACCCCTATTTGACATGGAACGAATTCCTATCATACTTTCACCACCCAGTTACTGGGCAACACAATATACTCCTTAGATTTGTATATACTGATGGGTAGATTGTCTGGCTTTTTTTTGGTAGGGAAATGACAACCCCCGCTCTTGGGCGGAGCGGGAAATAGTGTCAGACTCTTACTGACTAAAAACCCACCCCGTTCCTTCTAGCCTTCATACCGGGGCTCGAGTTCCCTTTCGGATAACCCTGGCCCCATTAGGCTTCGATCCGGTTGGGCCCCTGCTGTTACTGACAACTCCTTGAGGCGCGCGGGAACAGTATGCGCCGTCGACGACTTGGGCTTGGTCCAGACAGTTACGGGACGGTAGGACAGCGAGCTACCCATTGCTTACTGTCCGCAAGCCTGCCTACGGTGGCTGGAAATCGGGATCGGAATCCCGGCGGCGACAAGAGCGCTAGAACTCCTCCTCAGATTGTCTGGCTTCTGACCATCTGTAACGACTTTCCAAGATCCACGAATGACAACTGAGACCGACTATTTTACGTGTGTTTCGACATATCCTACACAGCGATAGGTGTCAGTAATGTCTTAAGGTATAAGACAAGTAAGAGTTACCTGCACAGTTATACCTGCTAGGTAAGTAGCTGCACAGTTGTGCAACATGCACGCTCCGGTTTAACTGTACAGGTCGCCTGTACAAGCAAACCTGTCAAGTATACCCTAGCGTGTATAGAGGACATTAGATAAAGTTAAGACTTTAAAAAAAGTAGTAATGAATTGAAAAATTCACATTGGTATTTCCACGATTTTGGACTCGCAATCTCAGTCAGGCATGAGAGGCAGGTGCTCTAAACAGTGGTTAAATTCAATAAAGAAATCATCCTATAGGTACAAAATGCAAGTAGGTACACTTAAAATATTGAATTAATTCTTATTTAATCCTACAAATATAAGTGCATTCTAAAGATGTGTAATGTTGATGATAATTCATAAGAGTATCATCGTACTCGTGTATAGTATTTACGATATTATGATAACAGAAACGAACATAAACATATCTAAATTACTAGTTTTTGCCCGTGGCTTTAATCCCGCTCTTCCCTACTCCACCCTACTCTACCCTACTCTACCCTACTCTACCCTACTCTACCCTACTCTACCCTACTCTACCCTACTCTACCCTACTCTACCCTACTCTACCCTACTCTACCCTACTCTACCCTACTCTACCCTACTCTACCCTACTCTACCCTACTCTACCCTACTCTACCCTACTCTACTATAATCTACCCTAGGTAGGGCTACCTTACACTATCCTAATTTTCCAAAGAATCTTTTTTTTTTCCTAAGAATCTTCTCCTGAAAATAACAAACACAACAAAATAAGAATAGCGAAATAGGTCCAGTCGTTCACACGTGATGACATGACCAAAGGAAATAGGGATTCAGTTTTACATAAGACTAGCTTTTGCCTGCGGCTTCACCCGCATACATAACCCACCCATAGCCTATATCACTCAGGAATAAGGCTGTTTTCTGTCGGTGATAAAATTTTCGTAATCCGACCAGTACCTCTCAGGGATTACCCCCAAAAAACAAAAAGCATTAAAAAAAAATTGCGTGAAAGAGTAACAAACATAAACCCTTCCATACATAAACTTTCGCGTTTATAATATTAGTACGAATGAATGAATGATTTGGATCAATGTATTTGACAGTTGCTGTCATTTGCCAGTGGGTTAGAAAATCATCCAAAAGGAACATTATCCTAGGATAAAAAGTATTCTATGTGTTATTCTAGGACATGGTCTACCCGTGTACCAAGTTTCATCGAAATCCTTTTGTTCCTGTTTTTCACCATCCTGAAAATCTTGTTTCATTCAAAAGAATGAAACAAGATTTTTGATTTATTTTAAGAATGAAACAAGAAAAAACGACTGAAAAATCAGAGTCGTTTTTTGTTATAGTCGGGTTTTAGTTTTTTACTTTTTTTTTAACCTTAATATGGTCATAATAAATAAATGCGCCTCACCATTACCGATTGCATAACTGTTTACCATGAGGTAAGATCTTGACTGCGATCTGCACTGGTTTATATCAATAAAAAAAAAGTCGTCGTTATTCAATGGATTAATTGGTCTTCACTAAGTTCAAGGCTTGTAATAAAAAACTGTCATCTAACAAGAAATGACACCACATTCACAATGGACGCAACTGGGCGCAAATTGCAATTCATGAAAACGTATTGCGAAATTATTCGTCAAATTATTAGAACAGTCGACTAGTCGAGACGCTGTGTAACCGTCCTTGCTTTTATTGTGTAGTGAGACTTAGGCCTGCTGACTACAGACGCTTTGCTTCATAGAAGCGTATTCGCCATTATACACGTACGTCTGTATGAAGCTTACATACAACAAAACTATGAAATTCTGTCGAGGGAGCGGTAACGGTATAGTCATCCGCATGAATATTGAGCGCTCGGCGTCAGAGTGGGAATCACTTTGCGCATTCCATACATTGATGAGCCAATCGTCGTCGCTGTTAGATACATGCAGAAAGTGCAGGGAACGAATCACGAGTGATGTCTATGACACGATGGTGCGGCGAGCGAATTATTGATATCCCCCGCCCCCGCGTCTCACGTCGTACCACTTAGGAGACCAAATATTTGACTTCTGTGCAACTTGAAGCCAGCGCTCAATATTCGTGCCGATAACTATACGACGGCGGTAACCTAGCGAATAATGACAAATATGCGTCTATGAAGCTACGCGTCCGTGGTCAGTAGGCCTTAGTCTGGTTACAATACCACGAATAACGATGCGACAAAAAATGAAAAGGTGCAATGCCAGATCACGATACGTTGCCGTGTCGGGTAGATACATGATGCTGAGCCATCTTAAACGGATGCACGATACGATGCCGTTTCGTATAAATACACGACAGGCGTAGCTGCCAGTGGCTTAATTCAGTTTCTATCTTTTAATTAATTACTTTACATTTTTATTTCATTATCGACATTGTGCTCACATGATAGAAGCAACAAGTAATATGTAACCAAGCATTATATGTAACACATAATATGATTTAAAAGAGTGTCCATGGAGTTTCTTGCACGTTCTTCTCCATAGAGACTTACTCTTTGGAACGTGCAATTTAGCTTCACTTTTCTTGGACTGACCGATATTTGACTATTCAAAAGTGCCTGTAAATGGTCTATTTGAAATAAATGCTTTGATTTTGATTTTGATTTTTGACAAGGTAATGTTGCAAACCTCTTTAGTTGAAGATTGACCGCGAAATGTTTTGTTGACAAAGCGCTTAAACTACACGATGCCGTAGTACCGTAGTTAGGCGCCGCGCTGTTTTTCGTTAACTCTTGACGCACAGTAGTGATGTCTATAGCAGACGTAACCTTGCGGACGACGAGTAATGAGTAGTTCGTCGTCCGGCCATCCGGCAACCGTCGGGATTGAACCCAAGTTTTTGACAGCGCGTAGTGTACCACGCGCTCCTCAAAGTGACGTCAGCAAACTGTTACTGTGCTACGGGGATTTTTACTGAAATGGAATCTCGTGATCTATGCTCTCTATCTATCTATCTTGTCACAGAAAAAGTCTGACACGTCCTCCCGCTTCATCTTGAAGCGAGAGAAGTAATCCGATAATTTCCTATCTCAAAAAAAATCCTTGGTAATGTGGTCAGACTCCTAGTTACGTTATGCACTACTACTAGAAAAAAAAATATGAGACTCACTAATCATATAATTTTTTTTTCTTGTATAAAAAAATCTTACGACTCACATGATCACAAGTTGACAAATAATAATTACTACCGACTAATTCTGGTTAAAACTGGTTCTTATATAGTACGTAAGTCGGTAGGTAAAACTTAAATATTCAAACAATTATTTTATTTACTTTAACTGATTAGACACCTCGTGAGAAAACACATCGTCATTTGTGTATTCACAACAGTACAAACATTGTCTGCATCTATTAATAACTTGTATTCATGTTTTAGATGTAAATTTTTGTCTACATTTACATGTACTTGTACATATTGTGTAGTAAGTTTGTGTGAAGATCGCGCACTGGAAGAAGCAGTGTTGCAAGGTTATCCGAAAGGGCGCTCGAGCCTCGGTATGAAGGCTAGAAGGAACGGGATGGGTTTTTTAGTCAGTAAGAGTCTGACACTATCTCCCGCTCCGCCCAAGAGCGGGGGTTGTCATAAGATGATTTTCCCATCGAAAAAAAAAAAGGCCTCCCACAAGGTAGACCTTTAAACTAGTGAGGGTTGCGGCAATTCAAAGGATGCTGTTCGTTGTGACGAAATATGGAGGGGCCTATTTCCTGCATTGGACGTCTTTCGGCTCAAATAATGAAGATCGCAGTCCCGGTTGCTCTAAATAGTACCGTCTTTGTTTAAAAAAGTACTGTCAGCATACATAAATCCTGATAAGTTGTAAAGCACTCGTTTTATGACAATGAATAATAATATTTCTCTTTTTCTCAATTTTACCTAAAGATTGGGGCTAGATATAAAAAATCTGACCTCAGACTCGCTGTTCTCAATAAAGTCGCTAGTACAATAATAAAAGAAAAATAATATCGGTTTTTATTTTTCTTATACAAAAACCAATGACGGTTAGGTTAATTCCCACCAGTTTTCTGCCACCACCCAATTTAGTTATATGACTCTACAAAAAACAGGGCTATTGAGGCTTTCCTATACCGATTTGTCTGTAAAAATTACCAATCAGCTTTCAGGTCGTGACACGGGTGTAAGAAGGTTATGAAAACGTAACAAAAAGTAGATAGGCAACAGATGCGATCAGATCACGAGCCAAATGGACCATTATTTTATACGTCGTATTACTTCACTTTTCGTAATTCCATAAAGAGCTTTGTAGAAGCCTGTAACGGCTCGTTCATGACCTTGCCGCTGTACTACCTGTTTATTCACACAACTTCAAACCACTCGCGGGTGTATGTATGTATGCCCGGTACGACATCTGCTATCGGCGTCTCCGCAATCTTGAAGACTCCAGGTTCTCAACGCTTTGGGCTTTGGTCGACACAGGCCTAGATAAAATAATCTACACTTGTGTTTACCGCTCGCATAGTGGAGATCAGGAGACGTCCGGGCTCACACAGCATTTGAGTGAGACGGCAGATGCGGCTCAGCAGCGGTAACCTTCCGCCCAATTGGTGTTACTGGGGGACTTTAATGCGCACCACCAAGAGTGGCTTTTCCCATACCAGTGCACAGATCATGCTGGTCGTGAGATGCGGAAGCTAGCGCTGAAATTGAATCTCAACCAGCTGGTTCAGGGGGCAACGAGGGTACCTGATGTGGATTCGCACACAGCCAATTGCTTGGACCTTCTGCTGACCACAGATCCCGACCGCTACTCAGTGTCGATATCTTCGCCTTTAGGCAGTTCTGACCACTGTCTGGTTAAATCTGTGTCTATCTATTCCCCGCCCGATCCTAAAGAGGCACTCAGCGGGTTTGGCGATACAGGTCAGCAGATTGGGATAGCATGCGGTCTTTCTTCGCATGCTATCCTTGGCAGCCCACTTGCTTTTCTTAGAAGGATGCATCGTCGTGCGCTGATGCTGTGACGGATGTGTTACGAAAGGGAATGGAGTACTACATCCCATTCTGTGACGTAGCAATGTCGGACCCAGCTCGACCTTGGTTTGGCACCGAGTGTTCTCGCGCCGACACGAAAAAACATGCGGCATACCAAGCTTGGGCCGATGCTCGTATGCGCGGTATACGAGCTGTGAGCGGTAGCTAAGCGAGGGGTGGCGAGCGGTAAGCTCAAAAGTGAAATGTTTGAAGCACGCCACAAGAAGCCGCACATAGCGCTCCGCACCTACTTACTGATGCCGCCCCGGTCGTTGCTACGATTGAAGTCGTGACCTTGCCATAACAGCGTGTAACTTACTATTTTACACGAGTTTGTGCATAATCTAAAGATTACCTACAACTATGCAGTACCTGCGTACCTATGTAGTTATGTGTGTATATGTGTACAACTGTTTGTTAAGCGAGTATTTGTGTGTGTTGCTCGAGCTCGCTTTGTATGTAGATTGTCTTCTTTACCAATCTATTTTGGTGAGAACTACACGACCATGCCTGATTTGTACTAAGCGGCGCGTTGCGTGGTATCGCGTGGTAGTAGTTTCTATATAAAATACTAGCTGTGCCCCGCGGTTTCACCCGCGTTTTTCTCGTTTCCGTGGAAATACCGAGATAAAATATTGCCTGTAATTGCCTCCTTTGTATAATAAATGGACTATTGAATATTTAAACAGTTTTCATATCAGATCAGTATTTCCCAAGATTACCGCGTTCATAAATGTATTTATTATACTCTTCAAAGATCCTAGACTTACAATCATCACCAAATATATTTCGAAAAATATTATTACAAGATTTTATGTTGATAAAAAACTCTATGGCCCATAACTCATTAATAGGTACCAACTCTTAACATCTTACACACGTGATAACTTTTAAACGAAATATCCGATTGAGATGAAACAAAAAGTATTTTACTTCTACATAAATACTCTTGATAACATAATGCTTAATTTCGATAAAGATTAATATTACGATACATATTTAACGTATGTAACGCGCAGACCAGTGGTAGGTAGGTTCCCGCGCAGCCAGTGCCCGGCCACCCAAGCATACGCGAACCATTCCCGAACTTACGAAGTCTACCACGCATGCGCAATCGCCGCTTGCCCGCGCGGCCGGCGTCCGGCCGCCCGAGCGTACACGAACCGTTCCCGAATTGTTACGAACAGTACTACGCATGCGCAAGACGCCGCGTGGCTCGCGACGCGCAGGCAGGCAGATCGCGCTCTCGTCCCGTAACCGCCAACCGGGAACTTCGATGACACGCGTCCGAGCGTCCAAGCAAATTGTATTCTCGCTCATGTTGTTGTTCATATATTGTAACCGTGTAAATTGTGTACCCAAACTTTGATTTGTTAAGTTTAGTTGTTTTGTTAAATAAACATTTTCAACAAGCTTACAGTGGCGCTCCAACTAGTGGCTACGAATCACGAACTCTACCTACAGTTTTGTTACGTATATACCAAGTGCCGTGGCCGTGCTTATTAGTACCTACCTAGGTACTCACGCGAAAAGTTGAAAACGTAAACTACGTTAACGGTTATCTACAATGCCAAACACGCGAGCTATGCGAGCTGCCAATGCTGCTTCGGACGCGGTTAACCAGCCGAGCGACGTCAGCGATCGCGAGGATTACGACGAGGCTACGGAGCAGAGTCCTGTACGGGCCCCCGAACTCGTCCCAGCGTCTGAACGTGCCGGCGCCAACGCAAGAATGGACACCGAAACATTCCTTGCCAACATGATGGAGTCGTTTGTCAAGATGCAGGCAGAGACCAACAGGAACCTGGTGGAACAGCTGAGGTCGCTACCTAGCAGCAGTGGCCCGTGGCAATCGCCGCTGCCGGCATCGACGCCGACACTAAACACCACCACTGGTTCATCAACTGGAAACTTCGCGAAATGCACCGCGAGGTTCAATGGTACTTCCCGCGAGCCGGAAGTGCTGGAAGCTTTCATCGATGCAGTTCAGGTGTATAAGGAGTGCGCGGACGTGAGCGAAGATCACGCGCTGCGAGGGCTCCCGATGCTGCTGGAGGGCGACGCCGCCGTGTGGTGGCGCGGCGCCCGCACCGCCGTCACCACCTGGAAGGAGGCCGTGGCTCGACTTCGCTCCATGTACGGGATGCAGAAACCGGCATATAAAATACTGCGAGAACTGTTCAGTCACGAACAAAATGACGAACGTGCCGAAGTGTTCATGTGCAAAGTTAGATCTTTAATTGTTAAATTGCCATATGAAGTGCCTGTACCTATGCAAATAGATATAATTTACGGTTTGTTACACCGTCGTGTTCGAAAACGGTTACAAAGAGGTGATATTACTGATATTGATAGTTTTGTAGAGAAGGCGAGGGTCATCGAAGACGCGATTTTCGAATTATCGGTAAGTACCACAAGTACCTACACCACGGCAAAGCCGAACGTTTCATCTGCCGAAATAACGAACGTTTCCCGCTCGCAAGTTTCACGCGATCGCGACCTTGATAAAACCGAGCGCGCCCCTACCACTGGTTCTAGCGTTACCACCGACTCGAAAGTCACCAGTAACTCGAACGAAAATTCGAAACGCGAAAAGCGCGTACGTTGTACATTTTGTAAGTTTTACGGCCATAATATAGCCGATTGTAGAAATTTAAAAAACAAACAAGCCGCAAACACCCTTTCAGATTCGTGTAAAGGTAGTAATAATAATTCTAACCCGATACGTTGTTACGGTTGTGGCCAGGCTGGCGTAGTGAGGTCAAAATGCGAGCACTGCCTTGGAAAGAATGTACCACCGCAGACTTGCGACTTTAACACCTTGACTGACGACGACGCCACGCGCGCCCCGCTCGTGTCATCGTCATCACATCCGACTGTTTCCGTTAACATCGCGAATAGGGTAGGTGTGGCTACATTGGACACAGGGGCTAATTGCAGTGTTGCGGGTTCCCTGTTATATAATATTTTGGTTTCGGAAGGAGTACAGTTTTGCGAGGCAGAACGCACCATCGGGCTTGCGGACGGCTCTCGACGATTAAAAAGAGTACTCATCGCGACGGTACCCGTGTTTTTAGAAGGGAGACAGGTAGATACGGAGTTTCTAGTATTACCTGAAGAAAAAACTAAAACATTGTTAGGTCGCAACTTTATTGCTAAGGCTGGTGTCACACTGGACATAGCCCAGGAGTCATGGTACTTTTCTGACAACCCCGAACAAATATTTCCGTTTGTACGATCTGTCCTTTTAAATAACACCGAACTGATGCAAGCTGACATCTCCGATGTATCCTTGCGTGATGCCGAAGGTAATGGGTTACCATCAGAGCACAGGGATGTGCTCAACGTTTTTTTAAACAGGAGATCGGCCCAGTTTGCTGCCGAAGGACCCCCGACAGACTTTGCCACTCATAAAATTAAGGTAAGTGATGACCAGGAACCGCTTGCATCACCGCCTTACAGGCTGTCGCCATTGAAGAAGAAAGCATTGGAGAAGGAACTCCAAAAGCTGCTCAGTGCTGATGTCATCGAAGAGTGTGAGTCTCCTTGGGCTTCGAACGTCGTTCTGGTCAGAAAAAAAGACGGGACGTATACTCCAGGCAAAGCGAATGTGATCGCAGATACCCTCTCACGCCCTGCTTGTCCAACCGACACCGACTGTGACTTGTGTCTCACCTTAATGGATCTGCCTTCACGCAGCCCAAGTGAGGTCCGGGAGAATCAATTAAAAGACCCCGAGGTGCGCAAGATCATAGACGCGATGGAATCAGACGATCCGTTTAGGGGGAGAGCGTGGGCCGATATGTCATTGCCGATGGCATATTATATCGCTATGGACCTGAGAACGAGGAGAACGATGACGCCAATTTAGTAGTGCCGGAGCATGAGCGGAAGGACGTTCTGGCCGAGTACCACGATGCTCCTACAGCTGGCCATTTTGGCGTGGAGAGAACATTGCGGCGACTCTCAGGTAAATATTATTGGGTTGGGATGAGAAATGACGTTTCCCAGTATATACAAAACTGCGTTGCATGTCAGCGTTACAAGGTGGACACGCGGAAACCTGCCGGCTTGCTCCAGGTGCCAGCTACTCCCCGGCGAGATGGTCCGTACCGCATTAAGGAGGTTGTAGGACTCACCACCTATGCGCTCGAGCGCATCAGTGATGGGGTTTTATTAGGAAAGTACCACGTATCCTTGTTAACTCCTTTTGTAGGCTCTGTACAGGCTCCTCTTCAGGAGAAACGAAAAAGGGGAAGGCCCCGTAAGGCTAACCCAGCAGCGAGGGCGCAACGCTTGGGTTAGAGGGGGAGGGTGTAACGCGCAGACCAGTGGTAGGTAGGTTCCCGCGCAGCCAGTGCCCGGCCACCCAAGCATACGCGAACCATTCCCGAACTTACGAAGTCTACCACGCATGCGCAATCGCCGCTTGCCCGCGCGGCCGGCGTCCGGCCGCCCGAGCGTACACGAACCGTTCCCGAATTGTTACGAACCTTACTACGCATGCGCAAGACGCCGCGTGGCTCGCGACGCGCAGGCAGGCAGATCGCGCTCTCGTCCCGTAACCGCCAACCGGGAACTTCGATGACACGCGTCCGAGCGTCCAAGCAAATTGTATTCTCGCTCATGTTGTTGTTCATATATTGTAACCGTGTAAATTGTGTACCCAAACTTTGATTTGTTAAGTTTAGTTGTTTTGTTAAATAAACATTTTCAACAAGCTTACACGTAGTTTTTTTTCTTCAGACGATTTAATAATTATTTTGAACACAAAATCGGTTATTGTGATTAAACCATGATAGCTAGATATATGTTCTCGCGGACTTTTTTATAGGTCTTAATGGGATCTACAAACCCGTAGTACATCATTTTGTTCTATTGTCAATAGTTTTTGCAGCGCACGCAAAAATAGGTTTTCGATTTTACACCTTGTGTTACAAAATAGCAATTTTATTACGGATCCCTAATTTTGAAAAAAAAGTCATAGCCTATAGCCTTCCTCGATAAATGGACTACCCAACACTGAAAGAATCATTCAAATCGGACCAGTAGTTCCAGAGATTAGCGCGTTCAAACAAACAAACAAACAAACTCTTCCGCTTTATAATATTATAATAATATATATAATAAATAAAATATATTAATAAAATATATATATAATATATATATATAGTATAGATATGAAGACTGACGCGCCCAGGATGTATGCTCAATGTAGTTCTTTCCCCTTTTCTCCTTACCTTTACTCTTTTATCCTCTGTAGCGGCTAAACGAATTAGGGCAAGATTTATTGTGCACGGGTAGACAATGTCATGGCACATGGGATATATTTTTTTTTTTATCCCGAGGTTCCTCTGGAATAATTTTCTATCCGTATACGTCGATAATTACTGTAACATAATTGCTGAGTTGGTGACCCTTTCGGTTTAGGCACAGTCACTGCAACTTGTATTGTATGTCTGTACTCTTTTTTTAATTATTATTTTATGTTGTTGTATATTGTGTTGCTTGCGCCGAATAAATGCTATTCTATTCTATTCTAACATGTCAAATTAGGTTGAAATTGTATTGATGAAGTTTTTTCAAAGAGATAAGATGCCCTCAATGCCCTGTGTGAAAAAACCACTCATTGTATATTTATTTTATAAATATTATTGCTGTGTTAATTTAAAGAGTGCAATTAAGTATAGTAATAATAGATAATGATGCTTAGCTGTGATTAAACCTAATCTTTTTCTCTCGTTTTTTGTACTTGAGTTTGGTTGGTATAATGAAGGTTGTTTGCATAAAATAACCTTAAAGCGTTAACAATAGCAGAAAAATGGTTCTGGCTGAATTTGGACTCTCATTTGAATTTAGAACCAACAGCCATTTTTTTCGTTGGCGAGTATTTTTCCCGCGTGAAGTTTGTTGCAAGTTTTGGTTGTTTTTAAATTGATTCCTTGTGAATATTGTGATGTAAAATAAATTGACCAAGACATAGGATATACTTATATGCCGGGAATACTATTTTCAATATTAGCGTAAAGTTGACAGTAGCTAGTCTGTGTATACTAACAGTAGAAACGATAGGCGGCGAGTACCGAGATGAATTGGTGGTTTCTGCTAGATATGACATTGACAAAATATTCCATACAAACAAAGCGTATCAGAGTGTGACTACTTTACTTATACAAATTGTCGATACTGCTAGAGCTGTGGGTCGATACTGATAGTTTAAAAGTAACTCCGTGGCCCTGGCCCGCAATCGGCAATGAATCTGTCTATTTTTATTCTTTTTATCTGTATACATAATAGGCTAGTGGCCGTAAAAATGTAATTAGTCCGTCTTTTAGATTATTCAAAAATAAGGGACACGTATTTTTTAATTTGTAAATTAAACCAAAAATGACAAAGATATAGCCCATTAAAGTTACGTGTGACGTCACGCCTTGCTACATTTTTTCGCACGGGGTGACGTCACACATAACTTTAATGGGCTCTATCTTTATTATTTTTTGTTTAATCGAAAAAAGAAAAAATACGTATCCAATTTTTTTTTTTTGATCTAAAATACGTACTAAATAAAATGTAATTATTTTGACCCTGGACACTAGCCTATTATAAAAGGAAAAACTGACTGACTGACATATCAGCCAAAACGACGGGTCCTAGGAGCGTGAAATTTTGCACAAGGTTTCCTCTTATTTTCTAGAGGAGGACTAACAGAGGGTTATCCAAAGTTCAGCCTCTAAGAGTTAAAACGGAGTCCAAACTTTGTATGAAGAAACCTACATTCATGGGCGAACTCACTATATTTATAATACTCTGTATTATAAATATAGCTTCGGCCTATTAGTTTCGGCTTCCAAGATTTTATCTAAGATATTACTGTTACCTCGTACCCTGGGTCGAAGCCTACTGGGGCGGGGGTTAGCTCCGAAAGGTTGCTCAGCCCCGATATGAAAGGCAAGGAGAAACGGGGTGGATTTTTTACTCAGTAAGAGTCTGACACTATATTCCGCTCTGCCCGAGAAAGGGGGATGTCATTTGAATGATTTTACCCACAAAAAAAAAAACACCCCGTACCCCGGAAAGCACGTAAAGCCATTAGTCACGGTTGATATTCGTAAAACATAGACAGTCGTTACAGGTAGCGAAAAGCCAGAAAGTCTGACTATTAGTCTATCTAAGGGTCTATCGTGTTGCCTAGTAAATGGGTTATGGAGGTCTGATAGGCAGTCGCTATGTAAAAAACAGATTGTTAGGTGCATCTAGTTAGATTGGAAGCCGACTCCACGCTAGTTGAGAAAAGATTTAGGAGATAGTGAGAGAGAGCTTTGAGCTGTGGATAGTACTCGTGGGGGCGATCGGTGGCGGCGATCTCTCGCCGGGCCTTGGTACAGGCCATTTTCCGGAGCGAGGAGGAGTAGCAGGCAAAGGAGGAGGCCAACCGAATCAGGCAACGGTGCTCACAGCGCCCCAGACGCCGCTGGGATTCCGGTCTCGATTTCTGGCCACCCCAGGCGCAGGTTTGCGGACGGCGAACAATGGGAAACTCGCTGTCCGACCGTTCGGTAACTGTCCAGACGGAGCCCAAGTCGTTGACGGTACGCCTGTTCCCGCGCGTCTCAAGGAGTTGTCAGCAACAGCCGGGTCGAAGCCTACTTGGGCCAGGATTACCCAAAAGAGAAGCTCGGCCCCAGTACGAAAGGCAAGAAAGAACGGGGTGGGTTTTTTTAGTCAGTAAAATTCTGATACTATCTCCCGCTCCGCTCAACTGCAGGGGATGTCATTTGGATGTGTTTTATCCACCAAAAATAGAAACCTGTGGATTGTACACAGCTCCACTCCTGTTCCTTTTTTGCCCTTGTGAGTTCTAGTAGTTTTACATAGAGATTGACTAGGGAACACGTTATCTCTAGGTAAAACTAATGTCAGGTTTTTTGGTGTTTTGTCATTTTTTTTTTGTTGTTTGTCATTTTTTTAACACGCTTATATTAGTTTAAATGCCAACCTAAAATGACAACCGCGAGTTGTAACCCAAGCCTTAATGATTCTGACTAATCGTTATTTTACTAACCAATTAAGTTCAGCGAACATTGCGTAGGCAGGAATATTGTTAGCAATGGCTCTCTAGTCGTTACCGGCGTAGTAATTGAGTATTAAATAAACAGAGGCATGTTTATTACAAGCTTTTATTTAGTTTCACGTATGCCAATGTTTGTATTATTATTTATTTATTTACAATTTACTTGTACAACATTACAGCCTAAATTAATGCGTTGTACAGAAACTAAGAAATAAAATAAAAAATTAAAAAAAAAAAATCCCACAAACCAAATTAGGACAAGGTTTACTTATTTTTCATCGATCCTATCATAAAACCTGAAACATTTACGACACACATTTATCCATCTCCAAGCAAACAAGTACGTCTAAATCAAATCTGAAATTAGGGGAGGTCCACTTTCCGGATATCGATTGAACTGAATTTTAGCATGCATGTGTAAATCATATGACAATGCATGATTATTATGACATGTATTGATTTCGTGACAGTTGCTCGTTTTTAATGTTTTCTAAGGCACTTTGGAAAAATGCTTCCGATAAAATGTATAATTTTGGATAAAATTACTTTTTGATATTATAAAAGCTTGCGCGCACTGGTGACTTTTGACAAGGAGATGTCAGTAAACCGTAGGCGCCCAGCAGGGCCAAAGACTAGGGGTTTGCTTATCAAAGGAAGACTCGGTCCTAATATGAAAGGCAACGAAGGAACAGGAGTGAGTTTTTAGCCAGTAAAAGTCTATCATTCAGTTATTAGAAGTTTTTCCCACCAAAAAAAAGGGTGACAATATTTTTTTGGTAATTTTTTACCCAACTATCACCTGTTCAAGGGCGCGCACCATAAGCACAGTGACAGTATACAAAAAGTGACCAGTGCGTGCTAGCTCTAAAAAGATGAATGAACTACCCAATACCGTGTTCTGTACGACCGTGTTCCAGACAATTGCAAATGAGAATAATTTGAAACAATTTATTCTCAATCGACAATCAGTATTAATATAGAAGTCAAATAGTTCAAGCGCTGTTTTTTGCCACGTTATTCAAAGTAGGGAAAAAAACCGCGGAAGCCACCAATTTACATACGAGTAGTTATACCTAAACAGGTTTTATAAACTTATGACGCATCAAATAACGGTATGGGCCTAGTTTTTATCATGGTTTGACTTAACAATACCAAAACATTACTTCCAGGAAAGCATGCTCTATTATCAACCACATCATCATCGGCTCACTACCTCACCTGGTGGGTAAGATAGTGGTCAAGCACGATCCTATTAATGTAAAAAAAAAACAAACAAAACATATTTTAAAAAGCTTATTTTTGCATGATGAACCAAATTGATTACATATCATTGACGGAGTTGTCCACTCGAGATTTCAAAGTTTGGAGTATCGATTTTCTACCGATTACATTTTGGGGAGTGTGCGTCGGAATTGCATAGCCTATTTCCGCCTAGCCCATTCCTTCGTGGGACCACAAGACGTATGGTGATGCGCCACCGGTACATAGTAGACATCCCACCTATACGCATAAAACGTTTTGGGAACACATGCATTGTGCACACAAATAAAAGTGGAATTCCCTGCCGGAGTCTGTGTTTCTTTATAGCTACAACTTAGGGGTCATTCAGTCAAGACTGAATAAATTACTTCTAGGCAAGCGTGCTCCACCGTCGACCACTTCATCGCTTACCAGCGGGTGACATAGCGGTCAAGCACGAACCTATCAATAATGTTAACAAAATAACAGTAACAAGTAGCTCTTGCTAATCGCCTACATTTTCTTTTTATCAAACGTTAGCGCTGATAGACATCACAGCATCGGATAACCTTTATTTTTCTTTTTTAGCTACTAACTGAGCTAAGTTTTTACAATTATCTGGTGTCAAGTATAAAAAATATGCAGTTTTGATGCAGTACACAGTCACATTGTTTACCATTAAAACGTGGAAGTTATTGTAATGTTTTTGCTGTATGTTGTTGTGTTAGCAACAAATGTATCGAGACAGTCTTTATGGCAAATTTGGCTATGGTAGTCATTACTACAATAAAATTTTCAGCTCAATTTTACCGAAATTTCAAAGATCGCTCGTATTGTCCAATCAGTATAAATTTTACTCACAATATCCGATAGGAACCAATTAGCAAATTTTCAATACAGCCAGTATAGTTCGCTGGAAAAAAATTCAGCCAGAAGCAAAAAAAAAACTCTTCTCTTTGCGTCGTTTATCCTCAACGCTGAGGGTCGTGACCTCGACGAATAATTTCTTTGTAGATTATATTTCACTTTATTGTCCTATCTTCAGCGATATGGATGACGTCACAGACTATGGTCTCCAGTGTAACATGGATTTGGTCACCAACGTAACGGACGCCTGCCCCTGGGTCTTTTCCCCAAAAAATACTAGGTACAAATTTTTGTTCTATATTTGAATGAGCGTTCAAATTCAGCAAGAATTATAATTTCTCTGCTATGACTCAAAAAAATCCCGTCAAAACGTCTCATCGGACCATGGGCTTTACTATCTTATATTAAAATGTCAATCATCCGAGCGAGAAAGAGGAATTGAGTTATAAAGCCTTTATAGATCCATCTCTTAAAGAGTCCAGTTAAAACTATAAATTGTATCGCGTTAAAATCTCGTGGTAGGGGGTCTCTGTTCGTAGCAATCAATGACCTTAGACATCTGTTGCTAACTAGGTTACTATGATGAAAGTCTAGCACGTTGCGTAGACTATGAAGTGTCGTGAACACGTTAGTTAGTATCTAAATCACTGCAATAAACGCTTGATAGGTAAACAAACTAGATAATTAGACAGACAGCACATGATCTCTGTTTGGTCCTTGTATCTTGAAACCGGTTTTAATTTATGGAAACATCCAGCGATTCATCTCGAATAAAATAATTTAATTTTTGATAGAGCTACTAAATAAGCGTGGACTGAACGCCAAATTGATTTCATCGTACATACGTTTAATTTCACCAATTTGTTTTGCTTGTCCGGTGAGAGAGATTTGATATTGTGAATACCTTAAAATATCTCTTCTTTAAACCTTTTTGATTCATTCGTAAAGGGCCATCGTTTAATTCATTAAACCCCAATGGAACGCCAGCGTCCGCTCTCTCACTGTCTTTCTATAGTGTCTCTAATTACGATATTCAAAAGGTTTAATTGACGCACATATAGTCAGCTAGGAAACACAGGCCTCATATAGTCAAAATTATCGAAAAAAAAACTGGCGAATTTATAGCCTATAATTTGCAAAATATCATTTATCAAAAGGCTCTTCTTTGATCCGCTACCAGTGTTAACAAAAAGACTATAAAACGCAATAATGATTAATTAATCAAACCGTAATTATCATGATCTCTCTAGTGTATCGTGGAGTTAATATACTCAATTACAAACGGTAAATAAATACAAACTAGCACATAAATAGTACCATCGTTAATGATGCTCTATCAATCACTGCAATCCTCTAAAACACACAAGATTTCTATCAAACACTCAATTTTACCTGCCATTTTCCATATTCATATTTATCACAACACTGTCAACTTTGTCACTGTATCAATAAAGTTTATTTTTGCGTATCACTGATTCACATTATCGGCGCGCGTCTAGACGTTCATCGCGTAGAGTAGCTGTTTTCTAACGAGCAATTGTAGTAAGGTTTTGATAACTGTAGGTTTGGAGTTAGAGTGGGGAGAGACGGATGGACAGGTAAACACTTAATAGACTTTATTTAACGACACTGTTTATAATGAATTGACTGTCGGCCATCCATTTACGTTAATATGGCTCATCTGGTGGACTTTAGCTACTATCAACGTCATTTTAGACTTTGTTGAGACCCTGTCTTACCAGTTCTCGCAATTATTCCTCTTGTATTATATATTTTATGTATTGCTGGTTTTTGGGAAAATATGTGGTTTGACTTCTTTTTTTTTAAATTTAACTTATACTGTTACAGGTTTATTATGTATTTAGTACATATGCATGCAATTAATTTATAAATTTATCAACAACTGATGTGTTTATTTTGAAATCTTTTGAAGGATATTTGTAAATATAATCATCCATAATCAATGTTAATTATTTAATTGGCAAGAAATAAAAGGCTTTTTATTTTATTTTATACTGTTACAGTATATGTATTTATGAATATAGTTTCGCCTTATTATAGTTCAAGCTTATTGCAATCGTTTCTGTTTCTTATGTAACTATTTATTTACTGACTATAACTTAGTTTAAATGGCGTATCTGATTTGTTAGCACATTTCTATAATATCAAAAATAATTATGCCTAATGTTCAAACTTTTTTAAGGTTTTTTTTTAAATCTGATATAAACTAGTACTTGACTGCGATCCCACCTGATGGTAAGCACTAATGCAATCGTTGATTGTGTTATGTTTTTTTTATGGGTAAAAATTTAAAATTCGTACATCTTTGACTTCTTCGACACAGACGCCAGAAAGTGCGCCCAGTGTAAGTCAATAGATTGTGGAGATCTGATAGGCAGTCCATGTAAAAACACAGGTATTCAGCCGCATCAAGTTAGACTAGAAACACAGGCTAGTTGGAAAAAGGCTAGGGAAATGATGAGGTAGACCATGTCATGGAATAACATACATTATAATACTTGTTATCTTCCTTTATTCTTTTATTCTTAAATTCATTACACACAAAAAATTTAACAAACAACAAAACAGGACATTTGATGAACATTGGCGAGCTTAACCCACAACTGGGTTCTCTTACAGCGAACCATGAAAATGAAATTTTGCATTTGAGGAACCTTAAATGTACAACAAAAGAAAAGTAAACATATAAATTGAATTTAAATAATAACTTAAAAATAAAAATATATTAAACAGAGTTATACAACACACTATACATAAATATAATATATACAATAAATAAATATTTAGGTCATGTTGACAGGAAATGTCTTATGATAATTTTCTACTTTCAAGTGAGCGCCAGCATTGGCAAAAACCAGTATGTTAATTTTAATATGACAAGTCAAATGACGCTTAAAGTCTGGCTATCAAAAACGTTTTCTGAGAAAATGGCAATATTTTTAAATAAATCATCTTTACGGACTATAGTTAGTAGGAGAACAATACACTTGTGCACTTTTGTTTTACTTGAATGGAACGTACCCTTGACAATAATCCTTAATTCAATACAGTTGTCAATCATAACAGAGATTAGCCAAGTATGCTAAAGATACTATAGTGCACAACTGCGTGCGCAAACACAGGTGTACTCTGTTCCTTTACTTTCATAGTCCGATGGGATGGCAATCTGACATGACCTGGGCTCTCCCCTGTCATGTCAGATTGTCGTCCGTGTTTTTTTTTTCTTTATGTTGGGAAAATCATCAGTGACAACCCCCGCTCTTGGGCGGAGCAGAAGATAGTGTCAGACTCTTACTGATTAAAAACCCACCCCGTTCCTTCAAGCGTTCATACCAGGGCTCGAGCTAACTTTTAAAACTAACCCTGGCCCCGGTAGGCTTCAACCCAGCTGGGCCCCTGCTGTTGCAGACAACTCCTTGAAGCGTGAGGGAGCAGTGCGTGCCGTCGACAATTAGGGCTCGGTTCGGACAGTTACCGGACGGTCGGACACCTAGCTACCCATAGCTCGCCGTCCGCAATCCCGCGTCTACGGCTGCCAAAAATCGGGATCGGAGTCCCGGCGGCGGCGGGAGCGCCGCTGCCTGATGCGGTCGGCCTCCTTCTTTGCTAACATTACTGCTTCGCGGAAGTCGGCGACCGCCTGCCATTTTTCCTCGCTCTGGACCATGGCCTGAACCAAGACCTGGCGCGAGAGGTCTCCGCCGCCTGTATTCCGTGATCTTAATCTGATCGAGATTTATCCACTACATCAGCTAAACCGAGAAAGCTGACGTGATAAAAATATTGTAATAACATTAGAATAATTATATTACATTTTCATGATAATGAAAAAAAAAACTTTATCTAAATACTCTATTCTTCTTTTTTATTTTCGGCAGAACGCCTTTATATATATGCACTAAAACAATTATGATGCCCTACCCAGGATGGTTAGGTTAGGTTAAGATCACACCTTTCAGTAATGAAATATGTATCTAATCTTATGACTGTAATCTGACATACAATGTATGTAAGATAACAGTCATAAGATAGCCAGATCATTCTCACCGAGACAATACCCTCAGACTCAACACAACAATGTAATAAAACCATTTTGTGAATTATTTTTAGCGCATAAAAATATTTAAGAGAACAAAACCAACACATCAGACTTATAGATATGATGAAGGTCACCAAACTGTAGAACAATTTTGAATTAGATTCGTCCGGTTCTGTGAGCCGTAAACATCTCTTGCCGTGGCGGCTGGAGCGTAAAGATATCCTCTTCCTCATGAATTCAGTCCCCTTCTTCGCTCGCGTTTCTACTTCGCAGAATCTCTCTTGCTCCATAGGTACTATTTTTTATTAGCCTATTTTAAGGTCCATTATTGAGCAAAGGCCTCTCTTCTTTTCAAACCTCTTTGTCTTGAACGATCTCTGGACACGTTTGGCCAGCAAATATGAAATAATATCTTCTAATTCTACCTTCGCTGCGGTCGACCTCGTCAACTTGACGTGAGTGACAATTCTCGCCCTCTGTTCGGGAAAATTCGAATGGCGTGGCCAGCCAACTCCCACTGCAGCTCCATAACATAATTTTATAATAATAATGAACTTGCTAGGGCCAGTCAGAATGCAGCCTCTTGGTTCCTCATACCTCAGCAAGCTGACAGAATTGTATCGCTGTATTGGATCAAGTATGAGCTGTCTGTCGGTTCTATGGTCGTTGGTGCAGATTAATCTAAGTTCCGATACGAATTGCTGATTGAACACTAACTGCTCAAAGTCAAGCGTTATGTACGTCGAGAATAAGGAAGGTAATTCCCAGGTAGACTTACTCCAATCGGTAATTCACATGAGCGACCAATTACTCAGTATAGTGGTCCTGGATTTTCCTGAAGCAGATCACGTTTGAGAGAACAGTGGTGATAGAGTGGTAACGGCTCCGACTTACGAGTTGTAGGTTGCAGGTTCAAACCCAGCCAGGCTCATTACTTTGTGTAATTTATTTCATCACCACTGCTCTCAAAATGGTGAAGAAACCGGCATGTCCTAGAACCAAAAATTTGAAGACATATGACATCCACCAACCCGCACTGAGCACTGGGCGTGGTGGATTACGGCCCATTCCCTCTCCTAGAGAGGAGGTCTGAGTCCCAACAGTGGACTTTGCAATGCTATGCTATGCTAGGTCACGTTTCAGTAATAAGGACCAGTAATTCTAGTTCAGTGATTACAGAAGTAGACCAGTGTCGATAATTTTTAAAACAAAAAAAACGAATAGTAGTATGAAACCCATCACAAAAGGAGGAGAATATTATAAAAATGAAAGGAAAAATAATTTACGGGCGATCTGAGGTCGGGAAGGGGGTGGGGGTGACTTTTTAAGGGGAAAAAACGGTTTTTCTCGATTTCCGGCAAAACTAAAAGTCCTATGGAAAAAAGTCAAATGGCAAAGTTGTAGGTAATAAAAAGATCTAAAACTTTTGTATTAACACTTTTTTCACATAACCTCAAAATTTATGTGAAAAATTCAAAAAACCATGTTTTTGGTTTTTTATTTTTATCTCTTTCAAAAAACAATATTTTATCACGAAATTTGGTGAAAACTTACCTTTTTATGTCCCAAATACGCTGTAATTTATTTGATTAGAAATATTTATTTTTTCACCTTATTTTGAATAAATATCGAAAAATCACCCTAATTTTCAATCGAAAAATCACCCGTCAAAATATCTTTTTTTTTCAAAAAGTTTATATGGTGTCTGTTCGTTGAAATCTCTACTTTCCGATGGTGAAAAAAAATATATATATTACCATAGTAAATCTTCTCAGCAAATGCAAAAAACCGAAAAAAACTCGAATTCGAAATTTTTTTTCAATTATTATATTGAATGTAGAGCTATTTATTAAAATTTACACTTTAATTACTCGAAAAACGTAAAATTACATGTTACATAGATAACAAAAAAAATTGCAAATCAAAATATAGTACTATAATTAACAAACAAATAAGTTGATAAAATTAATACTTAATAAAACGTCTACAATATTTGGAGAAAGGAGTCGAATCTTCTTTAAGTTATATGCGTAGATGCCTATTTATAACTATTTTTAGATAACTTATATTTATCTGAGTGACCTACGAAAAATTTTAGCCCATCAAAAGGTATTTCATAGAGGAGTGGGGAAGGGGCTAGGCGGGTCCGGGTCTTACTACATACATACCTAATATTTCGTAGCAGCTGTAACAACCGTTAGCCTAGCCAGTATTCGAAATACAGTATAGTATACAACATCGTTTATAAAAATACACGTGCACGTTGAGTTTCTTGAAGATAATTATGACAAGTTTACAAAAAAACTAAGGAGATTAAAAAAATAATAATCTCCTTTATTTTTCACAAACAAACTTAGTTACTCCCATAAAATATATAAATATATAAAATACATATCGTAAATATATTTTTAATAACTAACTTATGGCCTATTTTCATATATTTCATATATTTTAGATACATTCAAAATATATCCTAAAAGACATAAAAAACATAGCTAAAAATAAAATAAAAAAATTGAATATATCTGAAATATATTTGAAATGTATAATATATATATGAAAATCGGCCAAAAGTTAGTTAGTAAAAATATATTTACGATGTGTATTTTATATATCATAAGGGAGTAACTAAGTTTGTTTGTGCAAAATAAAGGAGATTATTATTTTTTTAATCTCCTTAGTTTTTTTGTAAACTTGTCACAATTATCTTCAAGAAACTCAACGTGCATGTGTATTTTTTTAAACGATGTTGTATACTATACTGTATTTCGAATACTGGCTAGGCTAACGGTTGTTACAGCTGCTACGAAATAATATATTAGGTATGTATGTAGTAAGACCCGGACCCGCCTAGCCCCTTCCCCACTCCTCTATGAAATACCTGTTGATGGGCTAAAATTTTTCGTAGGTCACTCAGATAAATATAAGTTATCTAAAAAAAGTTATAAATAGGCATCTACGCATATAACTTAAAGAAGATTCGACTCCTTTCTCCAAATATTGTAGACGTCTTATTAAGTATTAATTTTATCAACTTATTTGTTTGTTAATTATAGTACTATATTTTGATTTGCAATTTTTTTTGTTATCTATGTAACATGTAATTTTACGTTTTTCGAGTAATTAAAGTGTAAATTTTAATAAATAGCTCTACATTCAATATAATAATTGAAAAAAAATTTCGAATTCGAGTTTTTTTCGGTTTTTTGCATTTGCTGAGAAGATTTACTATGGTAATATATATATTTTTTTTCACCATCGGAAAGTAGAGATTTCAACGAACAGACACCATATAAACTTTTTGAAAAAAAAAGATATTTTGACGGGTGATTTTTCGATTGAAAATTAGGGTGATTTTTCGATATTTACTCAAAATAAGGTGAAAAAATAAATATTTCTAATCAAATAAATTACAGCGTATTTGGGACATAAAAAGGTAAGTTTTCACCAAATTTCGTGATAAAATATTGTTTTTTGAAAGAGATAAAAATAAAAAACCAAAAACATGGTTTTTTGAATTTTTCACATAAATTTTGAGGTTATGTGAAAAAAGTGTTAATACAAAAGTTTTAGATCTTTTTATTACCTACAACTTTGCCATTTGACTTTTTTCCATAGGACTTTTAGTTTTGCCGGAAATCGAGAAAAACCGTTTTTTCCCCTTAAAAAGTCACCCCCACCCCCTTCCCGACCTCAGATCGCCCGTAAATTATTTTTCCTTTCATTTTTATAATATTCTCCTCCTTTTGTGATGGGTTTCATCCTACTATTATTATTTTTCACTTTTTATTATTTTTGAAGGCATCTACCCTGGTCTAAAGGCTCATCCTTATACTTAAAAATGTGCGAGAGTGTAGTCGTAATTTCGTTTCAGCGATTTGATTTAAAAGGTTCTCTATAAAGATTGATATTAAGATAAAATTGCTAGCGTCCTTAAAAATACAGAAACTGACCTTCACTGACCAGACCAGTGCCCTTACCATGTCGTGTTAAAGTGTGAGGCGTGCGAGTGATAAAAAAGGATAGAGCTTTACATCTTATATGGCTTTATCACTTTTTTTTTGGTGGGTAAATATCATCTAAATGACATCCCCTGCCCTTGGGTGGAGCGGGAGATAGTGTCAGACTCTTACTGACTAAAAAACTCACCCCGTTCCTTCTTGCCTTTCGTACCGGGGCCGAGCTACCTTTCGGAGCTACCCCTGGCTCCAGTAGGCTTCGACCCAGCTGACAACGCCTTGAGGCGCGTGGGAACAGTACGCGCCTTCGACTACTTGGGCTCGGTCCGGACAGTTACCGGACGGTTGGACAGCGAGCTAATACATAACTCCATCCCTTCAACGGTTCGGTAAAGGTCGTCAAATTCATAGCCTTAAGAGCTCGTGGTAGGGCCCCAGAAAATCTACGCAGTCACTTCGAGACTTTAATATATTCAGGACCTTTTTTAACACATAGCTAACATAATAAATACTTACGCCTTTGTTCTCCGATAAAGACATGTTATATTACACAAAAATAAACAAAGTTACTTTCATGAATTTAAGGCCAACGCTGCGTTAGGGTTAAACCGGGATAGATTTAGCTTTTTGTGGAACCTTTTTTTTAAGAGTTAGACTACCTGTATGGATAGTTGCCCCACCTATAAAATACTAAGAAGGATAAATGCCTGAAGTATGGTGTTGATGCTTTTTGTATTGTGTAAACGAAAAACCCAACCAAAATGAGGTCGAATTACGAAAAACCATTTTTAAGTATTTTTTAGGGTTCCGTAGCCAAATGGCAAAAAACGGAACCCTTATAGATTCGTCATGTCTGTCTGTCTGTCTGTCTGTCTGTCTGTCTGTCTGTCTGTCTGTCTGTCTGTCTGTCTGTCTGTCCGTCCGTCCGTATGTCACAGCCACTTTTTTCCGAAACTATAAGAGCTATACTGTTGAAACTTTGTAAGTAGATGTATTCTGTGAACCGCATTAAGATTTTCACACAAAAATAGAAAAAAAGCAATAAATTTTGGGGGTCCCCATACATAGAACTGAAACTCAAAAATTTTTTTTTCATCAGACCCATGCGTGTGGGGTATCTATGGATAGGTCTTCAAAAATGATACTGAGGTTTCTAAAATCATTTTTTTCTAAACTGAATAGTTTGCGCGAGGGACACTTCCAAAGTGGTAAAATGTGTGTCCCCCCCCCTCTAACTTCTAAGATAAGAGAATGATAAAACTAAAAAAAATATATGATGTACATTACTATAAAAACTACCAACGAAAATTGGTTTGAACGAAATCTAGTAAGTAGTTTTTTTTTAATGCGTCATAAATCGAAAAAAATACACTATTATTAAAACATCGATCAAAGTTACAACACATTACAAGAACTTTTATATTATATTACTTTCTGCTACGGAACCCTTCATGGGCGAGTCCGACTCGCACTTGGCCGGTTTTTTAATGTTTTAATTTATTGTTATCGTTATAATTATTATAATTCTAATACGACACAAACAAACATAACCATTTCTTGTAAAGTGTATAATCTCTTAGTATTCTTTACGGGCAAACCTTTAATTATCTTTCTTTTAATTTCATAGTTTAGTGAAGTGTCTTCCTCTGCACGAATCCAGTGCCTGCACAGTGTCACTATTTCAACTTTAACGGTGTGCATGTAGTCGTGACGATGGAGAACATTAATGTATTATTACGTAGCAAAACGAGCGCGGGGCGCGACTCCCAGCAAAGGGTGACCGCGTCGGTCACCGCGATGGAGGACTTTTGGATGGGACCGCCCGGGCACTCGCTTAACGCGTCGTCGGCCCTTAGATTATAGGGAAGTTTTACAATATATATTAATTTCTTATAATTCAGCCTGGTTTTCTGATAGAACAAAATTGATTGATTTAATTGAATAAAATAAATTATCTGGAATAATTTCTATTTTCCACAGAGCGTAAAAGTCATCGATTAAAGCTGAAATTCATGATAAAATATTTTTTTTTATGTAAAAATTAGAAACGCATACACGTTGATTTCGATATATAATAAAGATTAAATCATATTTCTGAATAAACATTATAGAAAATAATGAGGAATAATAATCCGTAAAAACCATTAGGCAAACTGGGGGCTTTCTCGACCCGTCTCTAACACAGTGTGAGTGTGAAGCCTGTCCATAATGTAAAACCACTTGCAGTTTTCAGAATCTATACCAGGCCAATGACAGAACCGTAGAGGTTGCCAAATACTGGTCAGATTTTTTTTTGTACCATACTATGTAATACATACATGTAATACATCAACACGAAAAGAAGAAGAAGTGTTCAAATGTCCAAAACCAAAACACCAAAACCACCGCGATCATCTCTGCCTGATTACTCAAAAACAATTACCTTGAATCCTGCGGCGCGACGCCAAAGAAACCTTTTGAAGTTTTCGTTTCAAGTACAAGCAAAAATGAACTTAGCGGTGGTCAGGCGGGAGTATCTTTGACGGTACTGTGGTATACACATTAAATCTAGGCCAACTTAAGTAGCTGACGCCATCACAGTTGGAGTCCCGCCGAGGGATCGACTACACGTCACTGCTTGGGTTTGCCCGCTTACTGACAATTTGGTTGTTTAATTTACTATAAACCTAAATCCCTAATTAGTGATTTTAGTGAACACCACATTGGCGACGAGTAAAAGCGCAGTAAGTAAAGTGATCTTAACTCAAATAATGTACTACTTACCGATATTGGTCAGAAACAACATTAATTTTTACAGCAGTGTTTAAAAAAAAAAAAAGTGACCGATACCTGAGTGAAATTCTGTAAATATTTCATATATTGGTCAGCAAGAAAAGTATAATTTTACCGCACAAAGTGCTTTGAAAGAAAAAATAAAAATAAGTGACCGTTTTCTATATTAAATTGAAATTCAGTAAAAGTTAGTATCATAAAATGTCCATATTTCGGTCGTTACTTAGCTATGTATGAGCGATCTGCGTCAGTGATTAGCTGAGAGATGCGCAATATAAATCGATGAAATCATTTCGTCATTTAATACATAAACGGTACCGTATACTATATCGGAATGTGATTAGGGCATACAAAATGTCCCTACATTTCGAAAATAAATAAAAATTCCAAATACAATGTTTGTTGACCAAATTCGTTTGTGGCTACATAATACCGAAATAAAAGTGCCAACGAGAGTTCGTTAAATGATAAGTACCAACGAGTGTTCGTTAAATGATCGAAACAAAATGAAAATATTCGATCAAAATTTCCAGCGATAACACGTTTACTTATACCTAGATGCTAATCTTATCGGAAGATATTATTAGATCCAAAAATGAAATGTGCCAACGTGATTATCGTCAAGTACCAGTTTTAACGCCAATTACCACTTCGATACTTCGAAGCAATATGATGCCTGGCTAGGTATCACTGTATAGTTAAAACTAAATAAGTGTCATAAAATCCTTAAGGCTAATTAAATAAAATACATTTTGCACTGGCTTTATCCATCAAACAAAGAATTTGTCACACGCGTTATAAAGCCCCGATGTGGTTGGTTCTTTAATCTCTATTTCAAGTGGCCGTTTTGCTGAGTAGCTTGGCGCGGCACTCCGGCGCAGGTACCTATTAATGGACCCTTGTGCGACTTGCTAGCTAAAGTTTGTTTATTTTAAATGTTATAGGAACAGTGCCCATAGAGCTCTTATCATTAGCTGGCTACAATCAATTCAGGGTTATAAATAAATTAACGATGTGTTGTGTACCTATATTATTCTTGCATTTTAGTTGACAACAAGAATAAGATGAAGATGAAGCAAAATAACTTATTTGAATTGTGGGTACAAATCTTGATTTTATTTCAAATAATTGATTTGAATTGTAGATTTAGTTCTGGATTCAATTTCCTAAAGAATATGGAAGAGTGCCACAATGAAAAATCATAACCCTTTAAAAACAGCAATCCCCCCATTGAGCTACTTAATCCACGATAGCCAGAGTCAAAGTGCAATAAGTACCTGCCATAATGGAGTTGACACTGAACAAAAACTGTTGCCAATGCGGCAACTAAAATCACAAACGTGATAAAAGTACCTTTCCTGTAAATCTATTGCTAACGTGTTTTCAAATTATATTTCCAGAAACACTGCAAAACAAGGACAAATAAGAAAAAAAGGCACTAACCTTGTGTCAAATAATAACAATGAGTTGTTTGCTATCATGATGCATGTCATGAAAATTGGTAATCACAAAAGTGATTACATAGAGTTCGAGCAATTAATGAAAATTCAGTTAAGCCCTATAATTAACGCAAATGGCATAGAGACTCGTACCAACCTCTTGTCAAATAACAACAATGAATTTGGTTGCTAACATGCATGTCATGTAAATTGCAATTGTGACAATCACAAAAATGATTATAAGTTCGAGCAATTGATGAAAATTCGGTTAATGCCCTATAATTAATGCAAATGGCATAAATAGGTGTTTTGAGTATAATTTGCAGAAATAACGTGAAACGAGAGTCAATAAAAGAGAAAATAATAAGTCTGCCTCTCGTCAAATGATAACAATAAAGTAAAAATATTAAAAACAAAGTACTAAACAAAACATCTAGCACTTATATGGTAGGTAGGTTCACATCTACTTATCTAATTTGCCACGTTGCGTCGATGAAAATTGAACAATTGGAATTGATGGTCACGTGCTATACTATAATAAAGTGCAAGGATTATTTGATATACAGATAAAAAAAAATTGCTCTAAAGTATTATTAGCAAAGCCTATAGCCACAAAAAAAAATGTTTTAAGAAAGCTATTATAAAATTCAAAAAAGGCTTTGATCTGAATTCAATTGCCAACTTAAAGTTCTTTATTGAAAAAAAAAATCCAACGGCTATTTGATTCCTAATAGCTTAAAAAAATAATAGCAAAAAGATGAGCTAGACAAACTGTATAGGACCCAGGTCCTTGTAAATAAAACAATATTTCATCTTTTTGGGTAGCTCTGGTGATCCCGGGTAAGCTTGATGATCAATAATATTATACTAAAAGATCAATGCTGATGATGGTATACGTATCTATCTGTAGATACGTAAGACCTAGATAAATATAATAAGTACTAGCGTAATATTACTTAAAACGCTATGTACATGTTTTAAATCAAAGTTCATGAATAGTTAAGAAGTCAATCAGTAATAGATATACAAAAAAAAAAAAAAAAAAGTTGAAAAACATATCTATAATGCCATAGCGAAAGAACGCTATGAACATTTGTTTCAAATCAAAGTTCGTAAATAGTTAAGAAGTCAATCAGTTAATGCTATACATTCAACAAAAATAAAAAAAAGTTGAAAAAGATATAGTGCCATAGCGAAGCAATTGTTGACTTTACTTACAACATAGTGATATAACAAAAAAAAAGACTGGAATAATTAGAAATAAACACTCGCAGCACTTTTTAGTTAATTTATGATGCGTTGTTAAATAATTTCCAGAAACCCGTACGTATTTAAACAACTATAAAGTTACAATAAACAAAAATGAAATATTTTATATCATTTGAAACTTCAGTGCCATCAGGTTTCAAACTAGTTAATAATAAGCCAGTCTGACTTCCACATGGAAATGTTGATAAAATTCAATGTTTTCTGGATAAATTTCATTGAATAAGTAAACTCCAACTTTCAACCCTAACAATCAATGGGTTTAAAAAATATATATATCCCTTGGCTAATGACAAGAGATCGTACATTCGTACCCAACTAGAACTAACGATAGTTCTGTTAACTTTGGAGACAAATGAAAATGTATAAAAAAATGAAACTGTCAGACTAAAACGAAATATAAGTTCGTGTATCTAATTGAATTCATGAATTGATTAAATGACAAGCCTAATTGCGAGATGACCAGTCCCGACTATGGCATTAGTTTATGAATGACTCATGTACTAGCACCATTCAGCTCAACTCTTCTGAAGGAAACCGAGTCATCATCAGCAAAATATATGAGCATGTCACATTCTAACTGCCAGAGCACATCCAAGTCAAAGACCAGCCAGTAATACTAATTGATGTACCTAGTACTCACATAGTTCGAAATCCAACAACCGCGCATGTAATAAAGCATAGGTCATATTATACTGATTCCTTAGCCACAGGAACAGAGACCTACGAACTATAAAAAAAAAAAAATAGACACAAATATAAGTTCATTGAATATTAGATTTAGGCTAAAATCGAAACCAAATAACATAATTGTGTCAAATTTAGGTAAAAGAAACCAATTGCTGATTCCTTTAACTCTCTAGTGGAATCGTAAAACTTCTAGGTAGAACAAAATAGGAATGGAGTTAAAATAAAAGTATATTGTATTTCGAAGGTGCAAATCTTAAATGGTTTACAGATGTTGTTCTGAGTCTGAATGTCTTGTGCATGGAAATTTACATTTCTGTAAACGCACAATACAAGTGTAACTCCTAATGTGGGGAATAAAAAAAAAAAAAAAAAAAAGAACACCTGATAACCGTAGACAATTCTGTAATCAAGGTATATACAGTATTAAACGAGAAATAATAACGTTTAATAGGTGCCTAGTGGATTCCGAATCCGGAATTAAAAAACAGTCAAAAATAGACGGACATCAGACCTTAAGAAATATCCAAGTCGAGAGAAGCCTACAAAAAAATTAATCGATTTAATTAAAAAAAAAAAAAAAAAGGATATCGGAACTGGACAAAAGAACATGAGGAACATCAGACTAATAGAGACCAAACTGGACAAAAGAACTTGAGGAACATCAGACTAATAGAGACCACCGAGTATAAAGCATCACCTTTAATTTAAATCATACAGAAAGTAGACGGCCCATGCTTTCTTAAAAATTAAATAACAATACTACATAATTAAAGGCAAAGTAAGTCTAATACAAATGCTAAATGTACTCAAATCTATGTGGTTCTTTATTCAAAAGATCATTTCAGACACTACAAAACTGTGTAGATACACAGTTCTTATAAATGATTACACCATTACATATTAAAGTGGATTTTGAAAGAGACTTTGACCTCTGAGTTTGTTTCTGTGTTTCTTCTCAGAGCAGTCAGCTAGGAAACACAGACCTCATCTAGTTAAAAAAAAAAAAAAAAAAAAATACGAGAAAAAAAAATCATTTTGTATTTCTATATAAAAAGAGGATATTGTTGATTTAAAACCTCTCAAATTGTGTTTAACTACAAAACATAGTAAATTGTAAGTACTTTAAAACTTAAAGAGTAGTTGATTGTAAAACATAGTAAAATGTGTTAAACGCAATTCATTTCAAAATCTTAAATGCTGTAATTGCATTCCAAAACCGAATTACTATCTGAATGCTAAATATTATAATTTCACTTAAAATCTAAATAATTTTATAAAAAGGAAGACATGTGGGATACACATTAAGAATCCTAAAGATTTTTGCAACTTATAATCTAAGTGTGCTAAATAATGTAATATAAATTATTGTACTTCAAAAACCAAACTAGCGATTTTTGTAAATTATAATTTAAGTGCTAAATATTGTAACTATGCTTGGAATGTAAATCATTTTATAAAAAGGAAGAGATGTGGTATACACATTAAATCTAGGCCAACTTAAGTAGCTGACGCCATCACAGTTGGAGTCCCGCCGAGGGATCGACTACACGTCACTGCTTGGGTTTGCCCGCTTACTGACAATTTGGTTGTTTAATTTACTATAAACCTAAATCCCTAATTAGTGATTTTAGTGAACACAAATCCCTAATTAGTGATTTTAGTGAACACCACAGGTACCAATGAGACAATAGCTATCAATGAAGTCGTTTATTGAAACTTTTCTGATGAATCGGATAAAGAAAAGTTTCTTTTTCGTTCCACTTACATTAGACATTTAAAACTTAAACTTTTGAACTCCAAGAGTTTCGCGGCGTTCGCTCTTTCCCGCTAATGAAAGTAACCTTAATTTCGATATTTACAGACTACTTTATGAAGAACTTTTTATTACGTTCTTGGGTATATAAAAGGATAAACTGACTAAACAATTCTATGTACGTGGGCGAAGCCGCTGGCAAAAGCTAGTTATCTATAATATCAATAGAATGCGATATTAGTTGTTTACTACTTACGTTGCCATTGACTGGCATGTGGAACGATAACAAATTACTGTTTTACAAACTATGACTAACAAATTGAGTTTATACCTTCAATAAACAATACTATGTTATGAAATGATTTATAATCATTGTCATTGATGAACATAAATATTATCTTTAGGTCATACGACACACACCTTAGTTAAAAAATATTTGCCTAACCTCTTAGCGTTCACACTGACAGAATAGTACATTTTTATACAAGTGGGGAAAAGTTTGTCATTGCTTTCGAGGCGGAATTCTTGCATCAGTGTTTTTCTACATCTATCTTACGACGTTTTTGAAGGCATTTACGAAAAAAATACTTTATTTTATTTTTTTTTCGGTATTAGGCTTGGCGATAAATACAGTCAATTTGGTGGGGGCGACCGCAAAACTTTTTCCCACTAGTGCAGAAAATAGTAAATTATGTGCTTAAAAGCGATGACAGTGAGTTTTCTAGGAAGTGTATTGAAAAAATATTCTGGCAGAATTTGAATGCTCAACGGAATTTAGAACAATTAGCTGTATAACTATTATAAAATAAGATTCGTAGCAGTCATCAATCACTAATTGTAGTGTTACCAAATCGGACTGATAGACAAAGAAATACTGTTCCGAAAAAAATCTGAACCTATAGAGCTTCGATCAACAATATAAAGAGAAGTTGTGGACCAAAGTGAATTGTGGATCAAAGTGAATTGAGGACCAAAGTGAGATCAATTTAGTGGAAGGTCACGTATCTAAAGTTGGTGTGTAATGTGTCTTCAAGATAAATGGTTTAACACAAGAGGCTTAGTGTTAAGGAAACTCGTAAGAATGTAGTTGGTAAATTTATATTTGTTGTTACAATTATAAAATAGTAACATTGTTTCAAGCCAAATGTAATTAGGTGGATACATCGCGTAGTCCAAAGCACAAAATAAATAGGTACAGAATCAATCTCATGTATGTAGGTACTTCACTTTTCATAGACGCTCAGTAATCATGCTAGGTTTGGCGCCGCAATGTCCGTTTGCGTTTGGACGCAACGATGAATAAACTAATATAAATTGTAAAAATATTATATGTCCAAAAAAAAAAAATAAAAAAAAATAAAAAAAAAAAAAAAAAAAAAAAAATATTATGTGTTAAATATTATGTGTGTGTTATGTATGTTGTGTTATGTATGTATGAGCTGTGGGCACGTAAAACGCTGGATTGGTGTCCGGACACAGCAATGCGGGGCCGAGGCAGACCACGAAGGAGATGGCGGGATGACCTGGATGGCTTCCTTAAGAACTGGAATGAGAAAGCGAGGAACCGTGATCGTTGGAAGGAGTGGAGGGAGGCCTTTGCCCAGCAGTGGGTCAGTGTGGGCTAAGTAAAAAAAAAAAATTATATGTCCACACAGTCATTTACTTATCTACCTATCTAACTGTTCTGCATTACATAAAAACAAACTATCAAAGTACAAGCAGATACCTATCTAATGACGTCTTTTTTTTTTGTTGAGTAGAAATCATCCAAATGACATCCCCCGCCCTTAGGCGGAAGACGACTTACCGCCATAATTATCTAAAAACTGGTAGCTTAAAAAACGATAATTCAGCTATTAATGTTGAATTTAAAAAACCGACCAGTAAACAGTTTTAACTTTTTTTTTGCTCCATTATTTCACATGAAGTTCACTGATGCGTGTTTCAAGCGGATGCATAGGAACGCGCTCGCAATGAGCTGCATTGAGCCGAGATATTGTGTCCGTGAGCGGTGTCTATGTGTGCGTTGCTCGAGCGTGCTTTGAATGTAGATTGACTTCTGTACCTATCTGTGTCCAAAGGCTGGCTTTTATCTTGAACAGAGCATAAGTATTGCTGTAATTATATATAATTATAGTATTGATATAATTATTCAATACCGCCAGTTTTTTGGGTACATGAACATGTAAAAACGCGGAGCAGATTCTTGCAATACGTGCAGGTTTTAAAAATTCCACAACCTAATATTAGACAATTAATGGATGTCCATATTTAACAATCATTATATGAATCGAAAATGAAGCTAATGTAATTATACAACACTATTTTATGCAAAATCTGAGTATAGTTTATTCAGAATCAGTAACTTCAGTTATTTATTATTAGTGGAATGAATGGGCAAGGCATATTGCTCGCAGAACAGAATCTGTTCGATCGAATTGGTCGTTGGAGTTGAAAGTTTCTAGAGTGGCAACCGTGTACCGGAAGACGCAGCGTTGGAAGGGCTCCTAGGTACAAGGTGGACCTGGCGAAGGTTACGGAAATACGATGGATGCGATGGACGCATTGTGGAGACACTTGGGGGAGGCCTATGTCCAATAGTGGCCTTATATCGAATACGAATATAAAAAAATAAAAGTACGAATAAAAGGATGAAGATCTGAATGGAATAGTTTTCACATATTTTTTCCCAAAAATATTTATAAAGGTTACAAGTTGGACACCACATACACTAAGTACAACATAGGTCACGACAGGTCATAGTGGGTATTAGACGCCAGCAAATAACAGGGTGCAAGCGCAAAACAACCCTTGCAGTCACCTGGATGGTCTGGTGACTATATTTTTTTGCTGATATAACAAGCTTATTACTTCGTGATTTTTCATGATACAGTTATGACATTTTGTATCTAGGTACATAGATTCTTTACATAAAATAATAGATACGTGTTTCGGGTTTTGTATTATACTAAAACTATTTTTGTATTTAATAACAATCTACACTAATATAATAAACAGGTAAAGTTTGTTTTTTGTTTTTAGGAGCTCTCTGGCAAACCCCAAGGCGAAAATTTTGTAGTTCGGTGACAGCAATCTGGGCGTAAAAAGAACAAACCGAATACGGAACGATACGTTGCGCTCCATAACGGGTATCATAGACGTGAGCAAAAAGGCTACCAGGTTCAAATGGGACTGGGCGGGTCATGTCAGCCGCATGCATAAGGACCGATGGGCGGGAGTCGCCATACAGCGGGTCCCTACTGAAGTAAAGCGCCGTCGAGGTCGGCCTAGAAAGAGGTGGCGGGATGATTTAGACGCGTACCGCGAGGACTGGTTTGAGACAGCGCAGAAGAAGAAAGTTTGGAAGGACTTGGGGGAGCGCTTTTCTCCAGCAGTGGGACAGTAACGGCCAAAAATAAAATAAAAAATGTTTGTAGGAGCTAATCTCTGGAAGTACTTATCCGATTGCTAAAATTTTTTCACTGTTAGAAAGCTGCTCTATTCCTGAGTAAGACAGGCTATATTTTATGTACGCGGGCAAAGCTGATGGCAAAAGCTAGTCGATTATTTAAATGATCGATCAATTGTACGTAGTTAATATTATTAGATATTGAAGATGCTAGTATAAAGTATGGTTATTTAGAACTACGTAATCAATGGGTGCAAACATATTCTGTTTGCACCCATTGTCACGTTTTAACTGCCTAACTTATCCCCATTTGAGTCCCATTACCTGTGTTTGACTACATATTACCATATTAAATGCATGGAATGACGATCTAGATCAATTATTTAATTATTTCGTCAAGCAATGTGACGAAACCCAGTCATGTAGAATCTTAGAGTGGGTTAAAATTATATCAGTACAGTAGATTTTGTCAGCTGCTATCCCGTTACGCATTAAATCTACTTCTTTCGGCAGTGGAAACATCAAAAGATTGATTATACTATGCTATACTGAAATAAGTTTTAATGAAAATCATTTTTTCATGGCAAGCTTTTATAGGTCAAGACACATGAAGAAGACATCAAGACAAATCGTACGAGTCAAGACCTGATGGGGTTTTGACAACTACCAATTTCCTATAGCCACCTTCCGGTTCCATCACCAGATGAGCTCCATGTCATAATAATTTTGCATTGTCATCCAAATTACACATGCATGCAAAATTTCAGCTCCATCATGATCACTTCCTGGTTACCAATTATTTAATTTAATTTGCAAGATTTGATTACAAACATAATTATTGTAAACAAGACAGGTGAAACTAAATAAAAGCTTGTAAAATATACAATGTAAAGCCCTAACTAAACCAGTTACTAATTTTTCATACCATTGTATGTGTATGAACTATGAATACACTAGTAGCGTTTCATTTTTGACTCACTCCTATGTTCTTTCTGCGCTAGTTTTGTTATTTGTGGAATCGTAAAGTACACCAAACTATGTGTAATACGTAGTAAAATATTGTGTTATCAGGTACCTGTTTCATTTATTTAGCACCTCTCTATATTACTGTAACAAAAATTTAAAGTCCGTGTTTGTAGTGTTAAAATATTTTCTCTAATTAAAATAAACACTATCGACAATTTTTCTCTAGGTATTTGTCCCTAAATATACATTCACATGGTTTCATAATAATATTAATAGTTAAAATCAACACAAATTTATACTTACAAAGTTAAATCATATACGACACCAAATTTCAATTTGCATAAAATGTAAGACATGGCAGAAACAGCCGGTTCTTGCTCGAAAATCTGTGACTAAGTTTATTAATTCATTTTGAATTCTATTGCCTGATCTTTAGAACGGATTATTCAATCTACGATACTTTTTTAGGGTAAGGTCCTGGAATTAATATCAACAACAGAAAAAACGAAATTTATTTGCTTAAATTAAGTCGGTTGCTAACGGTAATTTCCTCGGCAATTTTTTACATATTTTTAGCATTGTAAATGATAGCTGTTATTAAATTTTGAGGCACAAATTAATTGCATTTGTAATGTCTTATTTAGGTAAGTGAATAATGTATTATGCAATCATACAGGAGAGCAACTTTAAGGATTTTTTTTTTGGTTTCAAATGGCCTTGCTCTGCATTATAATTTAAAGTTATTTTAATTTTCATTATATTAATAATGTACTATAGTTAATTTAGGCATGAAATTTAAAAAAGTGTTTGCCCGCATGATAGTAGAAAATCATCCCAAAAGAATTTTGCGGGCACCGTCGGCTACCTTCGTCACTCTTCCGGCATCCACATCGGGCCCGCCACACTTCACTAGCGAGAAAGACCGACGACACACGCGTGCCTTGTAAATTTAAGTCCTTACCAGAATATATTCCCGGTATAAAAATCTCACGGACACGATATCTCGGAGCGCCTCGGCTCGCTCTTCGAACAGTTCCGGCTAAAACGCATTAGTGTGCGTCCACCGAGCGTAGTTATAAAAAGTGAAGTACATACAGTTGCCATCGCGGATCTTGAACGCTCGACGTCTGAGTGGGGATCGCTTTGCGCATTTCATACATTGGCGAGTCAATCGTCTTCGTTGTTAGATACATGCAGCAACGCAGTAAACAAATGAGGAGTGACGTCTATGACGCGATAGCACGGCCAGCTAATCAATGACACTCCCCGCCCCCGCGTCGCACTTCGCACCACTAAAGAGACCGAATATTTAACTTCTGCGCAAGTGTTCAAGATCCGTGATGGCCACTGTACATGAGATTGTCTTCTGTACCTATTGAGTCTTCCTTTGTTCCTCTGTTTTGCATGACGGTTAAATAAATAGTCAGCGTTGAAATACCTCCTACAAGATGGACCGGCTACTAAGTCCACCTTGCGGGTGAGTTGCGGGAATCCTATGGACAAAAGACACATCAGTCGTTGTGGCCTAAGCATATACACAGTAGTGTACGTCTTTTGGCAAAAAAAACGATGATAATGATAAATGGTTCAAGACGCATACCGTTCATTGTGTCAACACTTAGGGGACCCTGTGTCCAACTGTGGACTTCTTGCGGCTGATGATGATGATAATGAAAATTTACAAAGTATGTGTTGTACTAGAACGTCAGGTTTTTATTGAAATTAAATGAACAAAGTTTAGAATCTAACAAAAAAGACTTCTGCTATATAGGTGAATTAGTATAATGAGGGTGTTCAGCAAAATTCACACCACTAGTTGGCGCCACCTAGCCGTCAGATCTTTTCCTTTGAAAACATATACATGAAGTTGACGTCTGACGTTAGACGTTGACGTTAATGTCTAACTTTAAGCGTTTTGACCGGTGCCCGGACCTTATGGCTCAGTGCTGCCACCTGGTGAACATAATTTTAGAACGACCCCATTATTAGCTTACACGATAAATACATGAAAAAAAAAATCATGTAGCCGAGCCTACAACATCATAACATAATTTCTTTATCCTTCAACTTTTGATCCGCAGGGATCAAATCCTCGGGCAAAAACAGAATGTACATTATTATTTATCTCCAAACATAGAAACCATACCGATTGCTTTTTGTTTTATTACAATAAAGTACATTTAATGGGGACTAAAAATATCTACATTTTATCCAACAGAACCGATACGTATAAAGCAATAATTACAATGACATAAAGCCGCAGGAATATGAAATGAATGAATTATTTGAAGCTTTTTTGGTCCTTCGGAAAAGGCCAATCCATTAAAACAATTCATTTTGTACATACACTGCAAATTGCGAATAAATCATGCGTAATTGGTGTTTCCTGATACTTTTTTTAAGCTGAGATTCTTAAAATGAGGCAAAAATTAAAACTTTACAGTGAACAAGCTTGTTCTTTTCGACGAGTGGTGGTTTACCCAATTTTTTTTCGCGGTAGGAAAATCATCTAATGACATCCCCCACTCTTGGGTGGGGCGGAAGATAGGTTCAAACTTTTAGTGACTAAAAACCCACTCCTGTTCCTTCGTATCGGGGCTGAGTTATCTTTCAAACTAACCCTAGCCCCAGTAGGCTTCGACCCAGCTGGGCCACTGCTGTTTCTGACAGCTCCTTGAGGCGCGCGGGAACAGTTCGCGCCGTTGGCGACTTGGGCTCGGTCCGGACAGTTACCGGACGGTCGGACAACGAGCTTTTTTTTTTATTGTTGATAGGTTCGCGCTTGACCGCTATCTCACCTGATGAAAAGCGACGATGCGGCTACCCATTGCTCGCCGTCCGCAAGCCCGCGCCTGCTGTGGCCGAAAATCGGGGTCGGAATTCCGGCGGCGGCTGGGGCGTTGTGAGCGCCGCCGTTGCCTGATGCGGTCGGCCTCCTCCTTTGCTAGCATTACTGCTTCTCAGAAGGAGGCAATCGCCTGCCACTCCTCTCCTCTCCTCACTCCGGACCATGGCCTTTACCAAGGCCTGGATGGTGTATCCCATTTGGGCTGAGCACTGCCGTATGCTCGTGGAGTCAATCAGCGGTTGCGACCTTTTGCACCGGGCCCTGGTATGGTCCTGAGTAACATGGGATGGAATGAAGTCACCTCCTTCTGCAAAGCAGTTATACTATCATTGATACTATCAAGGACATCTACGCCCCCAGCTGCTGCCACAAGAGCAGCGGCGACGTTGGGAGTCGCAGGGCGATGTCCTAATGGGAAGCATTCCAACACTGTGTGTACACGGGCGCCACTCCAAAACCTTTCGGCTTCATCGACCATTTGTTCTGGAAGCAATATGCTACTCAAGTTTGTCGATTCATCAGGTTATTTTGTAAACCTGGGAACTACATGTAGATATCTTCATTCCCGATACGATCACGTATGGAATTTCCGAGCATAGCCCTTTCCATGACTCTTTGGGTATCTTTAAGCCTTCTGATGAGGCCCATTTTAAGCGACCACGTTTCAGAGCCATATCATCACTAGCAACCCGCATTGGTCATAGACTATCGTTTTAAGACACTGTGGTATGTTGGACGAGAAAACACCGCACGCACTGTGTCACATTGCGTGTAATGACATGTGTACATTTTTAACCTAGTAAATAAAGAAGGTATAGGATAAAGGCGGCCTGCGTCAGGTGACTGGGACCATTACTGGACACTGCACAATGAATAAGCACCTTCACACAGTGGAAATCACAGACAGTCCCTGTGCAGAGCATGCTTGGAGAAGGAGATTAATTGCGCATATATATATACTGCATTGGTGTCACTGAAATACGCACACGAACCTTAGGATCTCCGAAATGCCTTATTGATAGCCTGAAAAACCTGAGAGGCTTAAATCTGCTTTTGGAGAGAGGTGGGCTGGTTGGAATAAGCCCACCTAAGACTATGGCCGCCATGGCCCACGTACAATGGTCCACATAGGACTAAGTACTAAAACCATACTCAGCCATAGACATAGAAGCAATCACGACGCACTTCGCACATTTATAAGAATAGTGATACAATTCACTGTCTTTGAAATGCGCGAAGTTTCGCGTAAATTTTTTTTTTTGGGATTATACAGTCGTATACAAAAAATTTAGGTAATTCATAACATAGTTGTTTCCTTTCGATAGACATATAGTGCTCACAATGTAATATTTTGGTAAAAAATTGAGTACAATACACTCCATTATGGAAAGACGCGGTAATTGTCGGTATCATTATGTCATAACAGCCGATAGTTGAATTAACCAGCTTTTGCTTTACGACAAACAGCTTTGTTCCTAATCCAATTGGATTAAATGGTATAATGATAAATCCGATTAATGAGTTTAAAATCAAAGTGCAAATGTTAACTTTGAACTTGATGAGGTGTATGTTCATCAGTGTAATTAATACGTAGAGTTTAATTTCATTAAACATTTATTTAGTTTACTTAACTATTTTTAATTTTGTTTTAAAACACAAGTAAATGTTAAAATTCGAACGAGTTCCACATACTGGTTGAACTTTAATACTCTGTTTATATTTGTTCAAATTAACGTTTGTAAAATAAAAATATCCATCCTTTCAATCGTGATAATGACAGACACAATTGAAAGACAATAGGTGCGCGAACGCCGGCGTTCGCTTGGGGTTTAATGAATTAACAAATTGTGCTAATAATACTATTTAATAACCGGTCTTCCCTTAGATTAAGGACGAAACTTGGTATTTGCCTTTTTCTGAACTATGTGGTGGTAGGATTCAGTCTAACATGAAGCTTTTATTTATGTGTGAATTTTTTTTTTTATAATGGATAGGCACGCAATTGGCCACAATCTCACCTGATGGTAAGCGACGATTGGATACGATGGTAAAAGACGATGGAACACGCTTGCCTAGAAGCAATCTATTCACTCTTGAATTAAAGACCTCTAGGTTTGAAGGAACTGTTTGGTTTCAGTAAGTAAAACTTAGAAGCTATTTGATAATTTTCTGCCGTCAAAAACAGCTTATACCTATCGGATTTTCACAACTATAACACGATATCCCTAAAACTATACTTGTGTCAGACTATTGGGCTTCTGACCGCTCGTTTTTTTTGAGCTTGGAAATCATTCAAAGAGTTCTGACTTTTACCAGTGTTTTTCAGTTACCCTTTGAATTTCAGGACCACGGTATTTCTTCCGAAAATTCTATCAGCCCTACTACTTTGCTGACATCTCTTTGAGGATCCCGCGCAACACTACGCGCCATCAATAACTCGAATAATGACTGCCAAAGATCTGCAAATGGCAATCAGGACCAAGGGTTTAAGGTGCTTTCCTAGGCACGGAATTATTATGTCATATGGCCGGTAAATGTCAAGTAAATTTACAAACCGACTTTGATCTAAGTTATTTGACTTTAAAGATTAACCCATGTAGTTGTTATTATCTAACCACGAGACTCTTTTTAGTTTTTTTCTTATGTAGAAAATCTTGAAAGTCCTCCCTCTCCGTACAACTCAGCCAAGGAACACCTTCAGTGATCGACGGTCTCGGGTTCGATCTCTTTCAAACAAAACGGCAGAACTATGAGACCTTGACGATTAAAGTCCGTAGGATGATGAATAAAAAACAGACAGCTAGAAAAACTTTTTTTTAAAGTTGAACCCTATCAAAACCAACCTTAATTAGGTATATATTTTACTTCATAAACCAGTCCAATTATGACCATTATCCAATTAAGTTTTACAATTTACAGAATTCTAGTTTTATCTCAGTTGAAATGCCAAAACTTCATTAGTTTTCTCAAAGATATTTTAATGTTTATTTGCAGAACCTTTTAGTGTGAATGAATGCTTTAATGATCTAAAGGTAGTCTCAAACTGATGCATAAGGCTAAGAATTTCTTACAGGTTTTTGCATCCAGACTTAATCGATTTGTTTTTGTGTTTTCCATCTAAGTCGTAGCAGCTAAGATGAGATTCCAAGAAACGTTAGTTAAACAGCAAAAACCCGTTTGCTAATTAATTGTGTATAGATGGTCGTTGACATTAAGTGTCATTTATATTCTTCGAACTCGTAAGAGCCCAGTCGGGTCGATGCCTGCAAAAAACCACATCGTCGTTTTCCATCAGTTTTATTAAGATAGTAGTTAAGTGTTGAAATATGGACGCTGAAACATGGTCGCTTAGAATGGACCTCATCAAAAGGTTTACAGTCATCCAAAGGGCATTGGAAAGGGCTATGCTCGGAGTTTCCTTGCGTGATCGCATCAGGAACGACGATATCCACAGAAGAACCAAGGTCGACGACATGGCCCGAAGAATCGCCAAATTAAAGTGGCAGTGAGCTCATAAAACGGATAGTCGATGGGGCTGAAAGGTTCTAGAGTGGTGACTGAGCACCGGAAAACACAGTGTTGGAAGACCTCCCACAAGATGGACCGAAGAACTGGTGAGAGTCGCAGGAATACGGTGGATGCGAAATGCACAGGACCATTCGTTGTGGCGACACTTGGGGGGCTTATGTCCAGCAGTAGACGTCTTTCGACTGAAATGATGATGATGAGTAGTTAAGCATGACCGTATCAATATTTAGAAAAAGCCACGAGAATTTCAGAATAGCATGCATCGGTTTTCACAGACCTTTTTGTGTAAAGATCTTGGTAACTCAAAACTTTATAATTATCTAGAAGTCGTCGTAGTTTTACTGTCTAAATCTTAATTAAAATAAAATGAGTATTTCTAGACATTTTGACTTTTGATGCCCTATCTCTATTTTATAAGCCGAAGTTGAAAGATAACATAGCTGTTTTATTACAAGTTATTTGAGTCTTTAGATTTAAAGGTTAAAAGTTAGTATCGTAAATGTATTTTTAGTTTTGATTCATATCTTCAGGATGTATTTTTTGAGAAGTTTTTGTAGTTTGTTGGACTAAGTTAAAGACGCAAAAAAAATAGAGGCCTAGTCGTAGAGTTGTTCAATGGCTTTCAATATAATAAATATTCAGATAAAATTATTTTCTGTTATTTTACACGTAGTTCTAGGCATGTATCGCGTTGGGCTGCAGGGTTGTTAAGGTTACTATGACCCTGAAACCCCAAAGGCAACTGAAGAAAACAGGTGAGATAGCGGTCAAGTGCGAACCAATCAACAATAAAAAAAAGATTGGTGGCTGCTTTTCCTTTAGGCCCCAGTAGGCTTCGGCCCTGCTGGGCGCTACGGTTTCCTGACATCTCCTTGAAACGCACGAGGAATATATACGCACTGTCGGGTCAGGGAACCCGGGGTCCTGGAAGGCAAGAAAAAAGATGGCTGTTTGGTATTTTTTGTCAGTAAAAGTCTGACATTCCTTCTCGCTCCACTCAGAGCAGCGGGAGTTATTTGATAATAACAAGAAAAAGCATTTTCACGTATCTTTGAGATGGTATATCCACGCTTTTTTTGAGTTGGTAAATTATCAAATGAATTCTTGCGTTCTAGGTAAAGCAGGATGGCTTTTACTGACTAAAACATACTTCAAATGAAGTCCACATCAGTCTGTCCGCAATATATTCAAAATTTACTGAATACAAAAACAATTTTGATGCAATTTTCATCAAATAACATATGAAAGATGATAAAACACTTATTTCTGGTACGACACTACCCGATCTGACAAGATAGCATGACGGAGTCTGGCTCCACGGGGCTCCTACTTTGATGTGCTTATAAAAAATAACTACGAATGCTAAGACGGGAGCTCCGTTCTGCTTCGCTCCTACCTTAGCCTTGTCAGGTTGCCCTAAAATATGTTAATTCTTCATGCGTAAAATGTCACCAAACTGTTGATTATTATTAGAAATTAAATCATTACAATGAATTTGAATGTTCTATAATAGTAATAATAGTTTATTGGCACAAAAATACCTTTGTATCCAATTATAATACATTTTACATAGTTTTTATTCAATCAAAGAATCTGTATTAAAATTTTAACGTATGCTTAGCCGTTAGTCTGTAGATTATCTGGTTTTTTTTTTACATTAACTGAAAAAAATTACATTTACATTAACGGACTTAACAATCTGCAGATTAACAAAAAAAACCCAGCACCTCAAACAGTTCGAAACTGTGATGGGGTCGCGACTTTTAAATATAAAAATGTATTATAAAACCTCCATCTACTCATCGTCTTCAATTTTACTGTGTTGGCATTAATGTAATAAATCAAATAATCACAGTGTAATCGAGTATTGTTTCCAGATATTACTAACCTCTTAATAACAGCAATATTGGTTTCTCAAGTAAAAACGTTAGAATAAATACAAGGTCTAATTAGAAAATATACATTGTTTGAAAGCAGTTATGGCTTTACTGAAAGTGGCTGTTAACAATACAAATACTACTTATGTTATTTTTATTCAACTTAAACTAGACTAAGAAAACTATCCTCTGCTTTTCTAGTATCAGAATAAATCAAAATTATATCTCAAATTCTTTAAAGGGTGATCAAACAGTAGCAAACTAGCGTTCCAACCTCACCTTGGTTTATTTGTTTGGTTTGTGTCGCGACTACATGGATGTAAACCACGCGCCAACACGCTCGGTGGTTGGGAAACCGCGCCTCTCAACCAAGGGCGTTGAAGGTCATGGTTTACAACTGCTGTCTACACTCATTGAAACCAGCAAGGTCACCTTGGTTGGAACTTTGGTTTGCATTTTTACGCAGCTGCGTGATGCATGAGTAGATATACTTATCAGCCCGTATAGTCTGGGCACGCCATAATTATGGCGGTAAGTCCCCTCTTTGAGGAGTGGCAGAAAAGACGTCACGGTGTCCTCACCTTCCGCACGACACAAGTCCTCACTGGACCTGGTAAATTCGGGAGGTTCCTGCACTGTCAAAATTTCACCAAAGACAGCTGGGGCGTGAGTATATCCGTTCTTTCATGCGTGCAGTGTCCTCCTTTGCTAGAATTACTGCTTTACAAATAGAGGCGACCACCTGCCATACTTTACCGCTCCGGACCACACATGTAGGGCCCGATGCAGAGGCTGCTGTCGCCGATCACCCTCACGAGGACACGGCGGTGCTACTACCAATCGGAGTACACTTTCACGGTATGCTCCACCATGTCCTCCATCAAATCGCCCTGATAACCAAGTCAGTGAGCCTTAAAAAATACTAAACGCTCTTAGTGCGACCGCACACCCTGTGATTCTTAAGCCAACATCTCATTTCCACTTGAGTTGTTCACATTAAAGTATATTACCGTTATTTTAGCGCTGTTTGCAACTCGTCTTCGTTGAAGTGTAACAAATCATCAGTAATTGAATTTAGACGTATGTTTAGCGGTAAATGGTAGGCGTCTTTCGAATATTGATAGCGCAAAATCATTTCAAAATGATTAGAAAAAGATTATTCTATCATATAATAGGTACAAACATGACTCTTAATTCTTCATTACCTCACTAATTCTACAGCAACCACTCTTATCTTTATTAATGATGTTGAGTTTGATTTTAATTTCACGTTTCTCTTAATGTATCGCATATTTCTAATATAATTACCACTTTAAGAATTGCTTAGTGGGAACCATTATAATTATTCAATTTATAATTGCTCTCTTTAAACGTTTGGAAGACAAAACACTCGTAGTAATCAAAATACCTTTTTTTAAGGGTGCTACATTTTTATGTTATTTTTTTGTAATATTTTAGTGCGCGCCATCAATATAATACTAAGTGTTTGTAGCTTTGTGTGTGGAGACACTATGTATATTGTACATCTCTAAGCCTTTAAAAAAAATCAGTGTGCAGTCTGTATCGTATGCTACAGGTGGCAGTTTTTGTTCATAGTTAATGAAACAAAAGGTTCAATGTTTTTTACTGCAGTAGCTGAATTTAAGTGTTATATCCTTAACAAAATCACATTATTAAAGACTTTGCACTGAGAATGTTTTTTAATTAATCCAATTAGACAGATTGCATGTAACTTCTGCATTACGCTAGGAGCAGTCATGCATGAAGCACGTGATGCAGTGCGGTAGCATACAGTCTGGCTGTGTAACACATCTTAATATGTATGATTTTGATACTTACAATGACAAGTGTGCTTTATAATGACTCTCGTATTAAGCCGTGTACACACGTACGAACAAATTTTTTGCATTGTATGATACGCAACCACTTGGTTCGCACGTGTCTACCACTAACGAACATCAAACAATTTGTCAAATATGTTTGCGGCTATTCTATTAGTATGTTCAATGTTCACAGTGATTTATAAAGAACACCGTCCGTGTTCTTTGTAAATCACTGTGAACATTAAAAAATCTTTCCACTACTTCACAATCGACCACTCCTAACGACGCCGACGCCGCCATAGCTATTATGATAGAATTCACGACTGTAAACGGTGAAAGTTCACGCACAAGTGAACTCGATTCGAACTATGTTCGCGTTCGTGTTTGATGCAGTCTACAGGAAAAAAAAATGAAAAATAGTTTATTCACAGAAATACATATTTAGCACAATAAATATTACCTCTGCCAAACTGTAAAGCAGTTTGTTGACAGATGTAGCTCCTTTTGTCTAGCACAAACATACACATTCACCGATACATGATGTTTGTGTGTGCTATGTTCGTATTCATACGTGCGTACACGACTTTTTAAAGGCATATTTGGTGAGCGTCGAATAGCGTTCGGGAACCTACGCAGTATTTTCTCGTCCAACATACCAGTGTCTCAAGACAAAACTATAACACGAAAAAGTACAAGTATGCTGGGAAATATTTTGTCACCTAGTGAGGCTCCGAGGATCTGAGGTTAAAAAAGTCATAATAAATTCGATTAAAAAAAAAAATGTTTGCCAAGTCCTCAATACAAGAGGTTTGTTCTGTTTTTCTTGAGTGTACTTAATATAGTAACTTAAGTTCGCAGGATAATAAGTCGGATAATAAGTCGCCGACTTCTACGAAGCAGTAATGCTCGCAAAGGAGGAGGCCGAACGCATCAGGCAACGGCGTTATCGCCGCCGCCGCCGGGATTCTGATCCCAATTTCCGGCCACCGTAGGCGCGGGCTTGCGGACAGTGAGCAATGGGTAGCTCGCTGTCCGGCCGTCCGGTAACTGTCCGGACCAAGCCTAAGTCGTCGACGGCGCGCACTGTTCCCGCGCGCCTCAAGGAGTTGTCAGCAACAGCACGGACCCAGCCGGGTCGAAGCCTACTGGGGCCAGGGTTATCTAAAAGGGCGCTCGAGCCCCGGTATGAAGGCTAGAAGGAACGGGGAGGGTCTTTTAGTCAGTAAGAGTCTGACACTATCTCCCACTCCGCCCAAGAGCGGTGGATGTCATTGCATGATTTTTCCCACCATAAAGAAAGGATCTACGTATTTAGTGACTGCCACATTTTAATGTTTTTTCCAGGGTGATTAACTCACCGCTGTGAGCGGTAGCTAAGCGCGGGGCGACGAGCGGTAAGATCAAAAGTGTGAAAATGTTTGAAGCAAGCCACGAGACGTCGCTCATAACGACGTGCGTCCACCTACCGATGCTGCCCCGCTCGCCGCGCCGCCCACCGCTGAGACCGAAGTTATGACCAAGCCTCCCTAGCCAAGTTACAACCGTTTCTCTTGCGTCGAACGCCTCGAGTTGGCCACGCCCCGAATTTTTGTTGTTCGACCACGTGACTGAGCGTTCAGATAACGTCATTCCCATGCATTTGAAGCTTTCTACTAGCGTTTACGATTGTAGATTAGCAACTTGGATAGGGGTACAGGCCGTAACGATAGCGGGTACTCAAAAAAGACACTTTAGATGTATCATTATTTTATTATGAAACTCAAATATGAACGTCAACATTGAATTCGTTTGATAATCCAGCTGTGGTAGACAATAATGATATTATCATGCATTTATTACTATGAAACACAATACCTATTTAATATAAGAACATGAATATTTTTGAACAACATCTGATGACTCGTTTAATTTGAAACAGTTTTTTTTTCACAATCACAACAATTAATACATGGACTGGCAGTTGATTTATATTCGTTGCAAAGGATCATTGTTTAAGGGAACTTCTCAGTTTGTACGTAGAAGAAACACGACTCATAACTTTACAACAATTATTCAATATTATTTTTAAGCTATTGCATAGCTTCTATCGCGGGCCTTGAGCGTGGAGACCGAATCCAGAAATTCCGTAACGAAAATAACCTAACACCCCCCACTCATTTGTTTTCTTATCGGTCACCACGCTCAAAAAGTGTAACTTCAATTAATATCAAAGAAAAAAAATACTGCATAAATAAAATAAATAAATAATTATAATTACATAAGTTGATAAAAAATGCTATGCAATAACTTTACCGCGGCAGTCCCCGAGTGCCACACGTCTTTTTTTTTAATCAATGTTTTTCATTTTCTCTCTTTTTTTTTAATTCCAACTGTATAAAACAATTTTTTCTCAGTTTTTCTTACTATCACATAAAGTTTTCCCAAATAACTAATACATAAAATAACTATTCGTATTTAGATATAAGGTTGGTCACTCACCGAATTGCAAAAGTTTCGCCTTGGGGTTTAACAAGAGCTATGGAACGCAGCATTTTAGGAGAAAAAAGAACAGACCGAGTTCGGAATAACACACTGCGCTCTAAAATGGTCTTAACAAACGTGGGAGAAAAGGCTACCAGGCTCAAATGGGATTGGGCGGGTCATATCAGCCGTGTAAACAGTGACTGCTGTGCAAATGTCACCACGCAGTGGGTACCTGCAGTGGGAATGCGCCGTTGAAACCACACTAGAAAGGGGTGGTGAGATGATCTGGACGCGTACCACAAGGACTGGTTCGAGACGACACGGTAGGAGAATGTCTGAAGGACTTGGTGGAGGCCTTTTCCCAGCAGTGGGACTGTAAAGGATAGGAAATATATATAGATATTATTATTTTGAAGATAAGGGGCTATGCATCACCCGTTGTGTAGGGGATGTAGTCACTGCGACCTTAAAGATCTATTGTGACTCGCCACCTTGTTAGTGTAACTCTTTTAGCCCGGAGGCTTCCAAGAAATTTAAAATAATCCTAGCTTTTAGAGTTTTAATCTCTTCCGGGCGAATAATATGTCGGCCCAGATGGACACTGCGTTTGTGGATAAGGGGGGCCGCATTCACGCAAAAGGTGCTTAGGCGTCTCCCTCTCCTGATATTTGCTGGTACTGACCAGCAAATATCTGTGTCACTCAGTTTCATGTGAAATTGGTGCCTGTTTAGTTTGCAGTGGCCGGTTAAGGCGCGGGCTATCACACAGATGGACTTGGGGGAGGCCTTTTCCCAGCAGTGGGACAGTAAAGGCTAGGAAATAAATACAGATATAAATAGTTATTTTAAGTATTACTTATTAGCCCAGTGTGGTTTAGAAGAGTTACAGATTGCGTGTCGATGTTACTTCCACCTCGAGTTCTCTGTACACAAAATATCATTTAGTATTTTCAACATGGTATGACACAAAACATTACAAATTTTCAAAAATATTACATCAAGTAGATTTCTATAGTGTTATCAAAAATTGTTGATGGGATTTTACTTACAGGGAAAGTAGGCTTTTGCATAGCGTAAACAGTATTTTACAGAGTTATAAAAAGAAAACATTTAGACATTTAATAATATAACAGATTATTTAGATTTATCACAAATCCTTAACTTAGTCTATACCTATTTACATAGCTTTGATTACATTTATAATTATAATTAAAGGTAATCAGTTTTTCGTTTCAAACCGTTTTTCACTCTCGCGATAAATATTTCTTTTAATAATAACCCCTGCTTTGTCAGATTTAAATAATATTATTCTAATATTAAATATTTATATACTTTTTGTAACTTTTACAGTGATTTGGAGGTTTCTGGACCCGCTTTTCAAGCATAAATCGCGTATTAAATAATAATAATAAATGTTGTTTATTAACCTTTTGAATGTCTTATGTTACACAGTTCGACATAAGCCATTGTCTTTCTATTGTGTCTCTAATTACAGCATTCAAAGAGTTAATGACAACTAGGCCCAAAAAATTGTTGTTAGAGAATTTTTAATATCTATCTAAAAAAATAGTAGCCACTGAGATAAATAAATAAATTGGGGCCATTTGACCAGTACCGCCATGGCGTGAGACAACCACGGTACGTCAGACTTGGAGGATCCTGACAATATTTTTTTAATATCAATCTATATTTTCATCTGTAAAACATTCTGGTAGAACAGTGAATTTTTAAAATAGGATATAAACCGTTTTCGTTTAAAAGCCATATGATGCTGTAGGTATGACTAGCAGTAGCATAAATATATCAGTAAATACTTTTTCAATTTCATTGTGCATACTCGTATCATAAAACAATTCTGATTCCTGTAAAAACATAAACTTTTCTTCAAACTATTGTACTAATTAGTAGAATTGTTCCCAAAGTTGACTGGACCGCGACTCATCCAGCAAAAATTATCAAATCGGGACTCACTAATTGGTCTGTAAGAAGGAAAAAGAAGAAGACTGTTGCTCAAATAACATTCAATTCGCAATTTACAGTTATACACTATTATTTTTAATTAGTACGAATACTAAGCGCCCGAAAAGTGCCATAAAACAGTGACTTTCTGAAGATTAATAGGTTTAAAAAAATATATAATAATGTTTATTTTAGATTCATGAACAACATTATCAACATTTGATTTTTTCGTGCTATTAATACTTTTGTCTAAAAAATATTTAGCAACTTCGCAACTTTTCCCTACTCCTTTGAAACGGTTTGGATCTTTAGAAACATTTTTAGACATAAAAATTGGGGGTTAAATATTCTTCAAAGTGAACATTGCATATGTATCAATCAATATTTTGCAATGAAAATGGATTTAAAGGTCGCTTTCCGGGCGCTGTTGGCCGCAAATAAATGCACAGATTTACTGCCGCCTAGGCGGGTGCAAGAGGTGCGTCCACATAATTTTGGCCAGATGGTTCAAGGGACTATAAGCCTTAAAGGGCTTATGAGAAACGATCTTGTTGTGAAATGTCATTCAATTTAGGTAAATATTGTACAAGCTATTGATTAAATGAATGAATGCAATAATAAAAAAAAAAACACTGCAAAAAAACAACGCGTAGTACTTTCTAGTAGCAATTGTTACGCATGATTGATTCCATTATGAACTTACCAATTAGCATGTAAAATTATGGGATTTCGTTTTTTTTTTTTTTAATAATTACTACACATTTCACAAATCACATTTTTTATTTGTACTAATTTAAAAAAAAAATAGGGGTGTATTTAAGGAGTCCCATACAAAAATGTGATTCGATGTGACATGATACTGTGTCGCAGCAATATGCATGTTTTCTATTTTATTTGTTAAATAATTTTTAGCTTTAGTAAACAAATATAAAACAACTTTAAAAACACGTTCATAAACAACAATTTATAAAGCTTTAAAGCAGCTAACAGAGAGATTTATTTATTTGATATTTTTTTCTCGTTTGAAATCAAACGAGAAAATATGTTTTGGTGGAAATCCACCAAATTTTGATATTGTTCTCACTGATAATATTTTATTTGTGTATGTTTATTGACATACTAGTTTGATAACAAATATTATTTTTATTCATATTTCCTGCTGTGATGCGATTTCATGCGGCATTGTTTCAGGAGACCTCTAGTATGTTATACGAATCAATTCGCATTTGTGCTAGGAATCTAAATCCAAGGAATGCTATTTTTTAATGAGATGTCATTTGATTTCTTTTTTTTTGTCATTATGACCTTAGCATCCACTTCAATTTTAGTTACTTTCAATCATAATTGGATGTATCAAAATAGATCGAATTTATTTCGGTATTAACACTTCCTATCGCTTTATACAAACCCGGAGAAGTTATTTGATAACTTACTGTACTAAAAACAAAAAATCGTCTTAATTAATTAACTTTCCACTCACTTATATCATTATTTTCTTAAAAACGCTGCAACCATAATAACAACGAAATAGTGATATTGTCTAATTGAGCACACCAATTATAATGCGTATAGATAATTAAGCTTTTTTATTTAATATACTTACCGACTTGACAAACGTTTTAGGAGAGTCAAAAATAGTCTAAAACCTGTTTTCAGACCTGCCTAATATACAAAACAATATCAGGCAGTTATTTATGTATTAGAAAATATTCTTATTAAAACATCGTACACAAAATCACATTTGATAAAAAAGATAACTTCTGTAAAAGCAACGAATTTGATTTAATTGATTTCATGTTACTTTTATTTGTATACGTAGGTATGGCAAATATAAATATATACCTATATAATAAATAAGTAAGCCTTAGCAATATCAGATACACACTTTAATTTAGAATCAACTATATACAGTTTGTCACAAAAAAAAAAAAACAGTAAATCCAAACAACACAGATCACAATTACGACTTTATATTACAATATAAAATATAACATTACCCATATGTGTTTTTGAAGCACAAATTCGAATGTCACACCTTAAGTTCTACATTAATCACAACACTCCAAGTAAAGCTTGGCTTACATTTTCTGATCTATTGTCAGCTATTAGTTTGAAAATTTATTGGTACATTCTGTGCAATAGTAATAAATACTGTTGACGTTGACTCTTTGGCGGGAATTTTACCAGTAAAATTGTAAATTGATTGAAGGGCAATGGAAAGGACTCTGCTTGGAGTTTTCGCATCAGGAATGAAGATATCTGCAGGAGAACCAAGGTCGCCGACATAGCCCGAAGAATCGCCAAACTTAAGTGGCAGTGAGCAGGGCACATTGCTCGTAGAACGGATGAGAGTGGCGACCGCGTACCGGAAAACGCGGCGCTGGAAGGCCTCTCACTAGGTGGACCGACGACCTGGTGAACGTCGCGGAAATGCGATGGATGCGAGAGGCACAGAATTGGTCGTTGCGGCGTCGTTAGGGGAGGCCTATGTCCAACAGTGGACGTTTTTCGGCCAAAATGATGACGATGACAATGAAATTGATTCCTAGGTAGATATTGTTATTTAGAATTGGTGTAGTGTTATATCAAGTATCTGCACAACTGTACTTAATATGGCTCTAAAAATGAAGCTGAAAATTGTATTGTGGTGTTGACTATTTCAATGAAACTTGCCAAGAAGGCTGACTCTATACATTTGTTGCCAAATACTATAAAAACATTATAATATGTTACATTCAGATTTAAGCAAAGTAACTATTCATGCGAAGACATGGGGACTGGGTTAAAGAACTAATTATCCAAGCCAAAAACATTACGTACAAATGATGCTATCGTGAGATTTATAGATAGATATTCCACGCTCGTTCTGTAGTTTGTATTGTTAGCAGCCATTTCAGTAAAGATGTTGTATTTACCAAATCAATGTAAGATTCAAAAGTCGATGGTAAAATGATATAGGAAACTGATTGGTTGAACTTAATATTTGTGTTAGCTTTACAGAACGCCAACTTTATAATAAAAATAACAATGGTCTCAAAAAAATACTCACAAATAATGTATTTTAAACGTGAGTACAAAATGTAATGACACTAGTTCAGAAAGTGTAAACCGAGCTTAAAATCACATTCACTTTGTCAGTCACTAAAATAGTCATTAGTCAATGTAACTCTTAAAATTAAAGCACTGCACTTAAAAGGTCATCACTACACCGTTCCTTACAATCCAAAATACATCTTGTGCAGAGAATCTACTGTTCACAATCGTATATCACTGACAAGCTGACACGGTCCTTTACTCATAAAGTGGCTGAGTTGGACCATTGGATTTTGACAGACCCGTTCTCGCCCACGTGATGCGGTACAGGAACTGGCTTCCTTCTTCTCCTGTTTCGATGACCTGAGAAAAGAAAATTAAGTTAGTATGTTTTTTTTTTTTCTAGTACTAATTAGTTAGAACGATAGTTTGAGATTGAGATTGAGATTGAGGCATCATGGTGAAAGGATTAGTCAGCTAGACTCTGCGTTACCGAGTGCTAGCTGTCCAGGGTACGCCGGGTGTTTAGAATCGCTGTACGATATTTTTAACGCCGGAGAGGTTCTTTCATGCACCCCATTGATCTATACGAGGCCAACAACAGAGCTGTACAGGTTGCCAAATATTGGTCAAAAGAATTATAATTTTAGAGCAGAACAATGCAACTTCTGTGAGCTACAATATGGCTAACGACGAATAAGAAAATTTGCAGTGAAAATTATTTACGCAAAAATTGGTTGCCTAAGTAATATGACGCGAGACCAATGGTAGTTTCTGACTATCCCTAAATTCTTTATTTCCTTTTCTATTGATTATAGCATCCAACCAAAAAATAATTAATAAAATTTGGTCTGACACAAAATTTTATTTTACCTATAAATAGAGAATCCAAAGGTCTGCTTTAGACTTGTGACACTCACATTCGAATAATTATTATATTATTATAATTATTTATCTAAAGAAGGTATCGGGATTTTATTATTTGTGGCCATGATATTAATAATGAGGATGTACTACGGGATGATTCATCAGATTCCCGCAATGCTTACCAGACCCCCTAGCCAAATTACAACCGTTTCGCTTGCGTCGAACGCTTCGAGTTAGCCGCGTTGCCAATTCTTTTGTTCTGACCACGTGACTGAGCGTTGAGATAACGTCATTCCCGTACATTTGAAAGCTTTCTACTAGCGTTAACTATTGCAAATTCGCAACTTGGCTAGGGGTACAGCACGCTTAGCCAAGTTGTTATTCTGCAATTAGAACAAACGAATAGACAATTCGTAGCCATGTTCACATCGTTCAAAATCGTTTCTACAGTGTTTAACGCTACATCCTTTGTTATACAAACGCTACATTGTAGAACGAGCGGCCGACTCAGGCGCGTCAACTTATCGTTTTCTAAAATTGCTGTCACCGAGGCGTTACCGATTAGAGAACGGAATTCGACACAAACTGATTGTACCTTGGCTAGAGGGGCAGGTCATCGGTCCACCTTGTAGGAGGCCGTCCAACACTGAGTCTTACAGTATGCGGCCGCTACTCCCGAACCTTTCATCCCCAACAGCCATCTATCCTGCGAGCAATGTGCCCTACCCATTGCCACTTAAGTTTGTCGATTCTTCGTGCTATTTCGGTAACCTTGGTTCTTCTGCGGAAATCTTCATTGCTGATTCGATCACGCAAGGAAACTTATGTTGTTGGGTAGAAAGGGTTCCATTGCCCTCTGGGTGACTTTAAGCTCTTTTATTGTACCTATACTAATATTATATTTTGAATAAATTCTAAAACTACTAAACCAATATTATTTCACTAGTGGAAAGCTACTTTGCCAGTGGCCTGTGCCACTGACTAACTTCTAACCACTTTAATTCGTTTCGGCCACGAAAAATTATACAATATATGCATATTCATATATTGTATACTTTTATTCTGTGCATATATTGAAACTGCTGCTATATATAATATTACAATAATACGCCACTAATGAAGTTAGTGGTCTAAATAATGTAAAAACACTGCAAAAACAATGTCATGATTAAAAAATTAAACTAAAAGCTATTCCCAAAATTATTTTTTTATGTGCCCTTAATAATAGTAGAAGCAGTGTAGGCGTTCAAAGACAAAGCTAGTAGTTCTCGTACTTAATAGGTATATAATTGAGTTTCACTGTGAAGATATTTCAGGAATACCTTAGTATTTCGGCTCAAAGGAACGAAATAGGGTTCGATTCAAAGGATGCCTTGTGATATAATGTAATCATTACGGATAATAATTACATACTTGAATCTATTTATAAATAGATATTAATTACTAAGCCTGAATCTTGTAATTAACGTTGATCACAGGATAGATTAATAACCTGTTGCCAATAATACACCATTAAACTTGATCATGTTTTGATTTGGCTTTATTGCTTCCTGAAAATATTATTTCCATGAAAAATTTAAAAAATAAATTATTACTAAGTAACATGAAAGCCACCGGTAAACGATCGCATGAATTTTTCAGATGATATGCAACGCTTTGAAGCGTCCAAAAAATGTACCGTCAATTGCACGACAACGTTTTATATTGGTTTCAATTGGTAGAAACCATAGTACCTATATTATGGTTTCAGAGTTGTATTAAAATGATACTATCTGTGACTGTGAAGTAATTGAGTTATTTAAAGCTCTTCTCCACTTCCTAAATTTTTTTCCTTAGGTCTTCCACAGACGCGTAGCTTCAAAGACGCGTATTCATCATTACACGCTTCGTGTACGCCTACATGAAGCTTACAGACAAAACTCGACGTTACGTCGTTGCCGCTCCGTTGACTAAGACCTGTATTACAGAACGTCACTCAAAACTCAAGCATTACTTAAAACTAGATTCAAGCCATTTGATTGGTTGAAACTAGTTTTAAGTAATGCTTGGGTTTTGAGTGACGTTCTGTAATACAGGTCTAAGTATACAAGCCGTGAGTAGGCAGGTGAGTAGTACACCAAGCGTATAATGACGAATAAGTACGCATCTATAAAGTTACGAGTCCGTGTATTGTGTCCGTGGCTTTAATATCTTTGCGTGTTATGATTTTTTGTACAGTTTATTAGTAATCAAACAAAGTTGTAGCAAGATAGAAATCAAGCTAAGGAAAAAACCGTAACCTTTTAGGTTATTAAAGTTTTGAGCCGTCTGGAGTCAAAACGCTTGGATCATGGGTTTGCGCACGTCATCTTTCCAAAACAGCTAATCGACGCCTTGCGTGTCCCGAAAGCTGACTAATTTCTATCAGAGCAGGAGGATTAATAGAGTAATTCAACCAGAGGTCCTACCACGAGCTCCTAACGCAATCCATTTGACGACCTTAAGAGGCTGCTTTTCCACTCACCTATCGTCAACATCGAGCATAGTTTAAAAGCTTGTTACTTCATCTAACGCAATCCAACGTGATGTTCGACGAAGAGGCAACGCAAAAAAAGTGAGATAACGCCTGAAAACTTTGTTAGCATTCGGTAATTCCGTGATTTACTCGAATATTTTATAAAATTTGTTCCAGGAAATACGTGTTTATTTTTTTAAACCCTTAAAAGTTTTTGAAAAATATTGTCATTATTTAGAATCTTGATAAAATTTGCTAGGCCTGTATGGTTGTACTTTTTTGACGTTTTTAATTTTTAGTAAATTATGAAGTGTCTTACGAAGTGTGTTAACTGGATTAGTTTTACACAAATTTATAAACTGATTTCCATAGAAGCCTAGATAATTTCTACAAGATACTGTGTTTCCAAAATATCTATTGAGCAATGTGTAATAACGTCATAATTGCGTAAGAGCGATTGTTTGAAACAGTGAAAATGTAATGTCATCTCGAGAACGAGTGGAGGTATCAAGTTGACATTTAAAATATATAAACTCAGGTCTATAGTCCCTTCAAACTGGGAAAAGAATCAAACTGCTAAGTTAACGGATAAAAAAGATAAGGCCATTTATTTCGCAAAAAAAAAAAACGTACATTTTGATACTCCTAAAGATCGAAATTCATAAGGTACTTTCCGTGGACCCAGAATCTTGAAATTTGGCACAAAGCAAGGTCTTATAGCACAAGTATAAATTTAAAAACAGCAAATTTGTTGTTACATACGTAACAAAAAAATAATAATTTGCAATTTGGATAAATTTTCGAGATACCATGTCGGAATTGTAATGTGCACGGAACCCTCAGTGCGCGAGTTCGACTCACACTTGTCCAGTTTTTTAGGTGATAAATCATCTAAAGACATCTCCGGTCACTGGGCGGGGCGGGATGGCGAGTCAGACTTTCACTGACTAAAACCCACTCCTGTTCCTTCTTTGCTTTCGTTCCAGACCCCCAGAATTCTCTTTCGCTTACCCATGGCCCTAGTAGGATTCGACCTTACTAGGCCCTACGGTAACTCATCATGGCAAGGCCCCTGAAGGTTCTGACGAAATCCGTTACCTGTGTGATGGGTCGCGCGACTACCGGCGCGGGCAGCGCGGGGTGCACGCCGCTTCCCAAAGCAGTGCTGTGTGAACCGCTGCTAAACACAATCCTCACCTTCCAGTCCATCCAGCTCTAGAACAAAACAACTTAGTTACTGAAGATAAAATAATCGTCAAATCAAAAGGTAAAAGAGACGGGGTCATATCAGTTTGACATTAAAATAACAAAGAAAGAAAAGTTAATTTGGTACAAACTCAAAGACACTGATCAATAACCGTCTCATGTCAGCGGTAGGAACTATGAAGCTTCAGTCAGTTGTGTTTTACTATGATACTTCGTTATCCCCAAAACGAACAGCATCTTTGAGGATTTTTATACAAACACAAAAGACAAACGAACGAAACAAATAATTATAAAAAAAAAAAAACTTGAAATATACTTAGTAGTCAGTGTCCCCACTCACGAGCCACAAAAAAGGCCACTACAAAAAGAAGCTTGAAGCGGCTTTTTTTAGTTACACTTAGTGAAAACAAAGACGCAAGTCATGAACGATTACATCTGTCATATCCAGAAGCATCGTAGACGTTGACAATCTTTAAAAAAGTTGAAAAGTCTCTTATTCATGCAATTACATCAGCACCTATATCTTTAAAACTAAACATAACAATGCTGCTTAACAATTAAACTCCTTTACAATTGCTAAGTATCATCACAGCATATTCAAAAAACCACTTCAAAGACGAGGTTTGAAATCCAGGTTGCATTAATAATATCTTAATACGTGGATTCCCCATCACTAGAATGCAAATCTCTCAGCAGCCTCAGATTACAAACTTTGCCAGGAATTTTTGCCTCTGTCTATTTTGTTGAATAGTTCAGTATCGGATTTTATTAACATTGTTTGGATATAGTACAATAGGTATTGTAGAGAACTGGCAGACAAACTCGTTAAAAGTTCTACAAAAATACTAGTTTCTGCCAGTAGATTTTCCGGCCTGATTGTTGGAGGCTATCCCAGGAGAACATAGAACCGGGACATACAAGTAAACAATGTAATATTTTAGAACATGGTTAACGCGGCTGTCAAATTTGGTTTAAATCGATCTGCCATTTAAGCGTGAGAGTAACAAACACATTCACATATATTCATACAAATTCTACGCCTTTGTAATCTTAGTGTTACTTACTATTCAGATTCAGCCGCCAAATAACAAGTTATATATTTCTGCTTATCAATTACGTTATATTAATAGAAGTATTCTCGTCTTTATCTTCAATCTCCATTTTACTTACTACGTAGTTTAGAATTGACTTTTCAGAAGTTAGAATAGCTGTTTGACATAATTTCTGTTTATAAGTTGTTAAACCTCCACTTGTATTTTTCAAGTTTAAATTGAAAAGTGTAACTTTTACATCAAAAGAAGTTATGGATCACTAATTTTTAATTAGTACAAAAACTTAAATAAAGGTCTTGTTACTACACTATTATGGGCGTTTATTTATATCTCAAAATGTCACTTAATTTATGGAAATATTGTACAGGTATAAATAAATGGTGATAAAAGTGGAAAAACATTGCGCGGTGTATTTTTTAGTAACAATTATTATGAATGATTGATTCAATTGTGAATTAATCTAAATTAAAAATTTTCGTGGTCAATTTTGAGATTTCGATTTTTTTTTATTTTTGCTACACAAATACGATCAGTAACAGGTACAAATAGTTGTTTATAGATATATAGATACATATGGTTTATACTGTCAATAAATTGTCGAAAAAGCTTTTGCATTGCCAAAATTATTATATTATAAAGTTATAGTTATCAGAATTTTTAATATACACAATCATAATTTATTAAGTGTCTAAAAGTTTCGATGTGCGAAAAATTCATTCAAACTAAGTAGACAGGATTATCCGTTTAGAGAGATTAATATAAAACTGAAAGACCTGAACAAACTCATTAGATAGTTCCAATATGTTCCATTTTCTAACATTAGAAAACAAAATTTTTCCTAACCATATACCTAAATCACTGCCAGCATAATTGAGACATATTAACAACAATATTGTGACAATATTGTGGCCGTTTCTACGTTAAAAATATGTCCAGCTGGATGTGACTTTAAATTATTGGTAATTGAAACGGAATATACTGGCACACGTCCAACATTGGATTTATGGATTTACATAACCGCTGCTACTGTAACTGTACGTGGAACAATGTACATATATTGAACTTGTTTACGAGTTGTTTTGTCACCGGTTCAATTACAACATCGTGTACCAGGTGCAACATTGTGTACACAAAGGGCAATAGAAAGAGTTATGTTCGGAGTTTCCTTACTGGTCAAAACCAAAGTTACCGACAGTCTGAAAAATCGCTAAGCTTAAGAAGCAGTGGGTAAAGTACGTTGTTCGCAGAACAGATGGTTGATGGGGCCGAAAGGTGGTAAGTGGGGATCGCGCACCAGAAGTCGCAGCGACGCGACGCTCGGACGCATCTATCTATCTGGAAGCCTACGTTCAGAAGTGGAAGTCTTTTGGCTGAAATGATGATTTATGTACCAGGTGTGATAAAATTATCAGGATCCAATTATGTATAAAGTAGTTTGGAAATAAAAAATCCTGGTCAGATTAGCTTTTCGCAAAACGCGCGGCGCCTGAAATGTGGCATGTTGCACTACCACGATGTGCAAATATACGGTGCCGAGAAATGTAGAGTGGATACACGGTACAAGGCCGTGCCAAACCACGACCCTATATTTTTTAGGCTCTCCATCGTCAAATACTTTTGTGACGTGCTTTTGTTCATTTACGCGAAGCGGGATTGTACCGTAGATCCGTTCAATACGGTTCGTCATCGTATATTTGCAAGCCATGGCAACGTGCTGTAATTGGGCGTAGTACCATTTCACTTTAACGACATCACGCAATTTAGTGCAAGCCCCTATTTTGGAAGTATTGTCAGCTTTTTTTTTATGGCAATATTATCAACATTACCATTTTGTTTATAAAAAACCTAACCCAACATTGAGATTAGGTGATAATATAAGTGAAGGTCAAAGAAGTTCGAGATTTTGTGCTGTAGGTAATTTTCTTTCTTAAAAAATTAGCTACTACTTTATGCAAAAACAGCTTCTGCCGGCGACTTTGTCCGCGTGAAAGTAGAAAATAAACAGCTTAGTTATATCACTTTCTACATTTTTTATATTTTACTTGAGGAGGATTTTTTCAAATGGATCTGGTAGTTTTTGAGTTCATTTCAAATAAAAATCCATAAATTCAAATGTTTTCTCCTTATAATATAGTACCTATAGACTAACTTTCAGTCGAATTACGTTAATGTTGTATTTTTATGGGTAGATGGAAATTATAGATATAATAAAAGTCAAGCTGGAGAGTTGGTAAAAAGATTTGAATATAAAATTGAAAAAAAGAGCACTTTAAAAACATTCTGCCTGACACACAACGGTACCCAGACACAACATAAAGTTTTATTTTTGCTTCTATATATAGTTTTTTCGTAACCATTGATTTTAAATTTAGAGTTCGTTGCTATATATGTCTGATAACATGCAAAATACTAACGACCGTCTATATCGTCTTTTTGACTTTCATATGGATATCAGAATTCAATTTGGTAGTAGTTAACAATAAACGATACTCTATCGTCATGATTGGTAATTTTATCGTTACTTGAGTTACAATTTATGTCCTACACTTCTGAACATCAAAATGTAATTTAGAATATTGTACTAACCAACAAACATATATACATTATTTATTCAAACGTGAACCAATCGAATTGGAAGATCTTTGGCACACACTCGTAGCACGTAAAGGCTTCCATTGGCGGAATCGAATTTTAACACATTGATTACGACCTCAATTTATATAATTTGGTTTAGCTACCATCATTATTTGTTGGAACTCCTGTAGTAAAATAATATTGTTCGTGACTAATTAATAGACATCTGGCAAAATGTACATTAATTATTACTGTCGAGTAGCCATATCATGTTGGTCTGGTGTTTAAATGATTTTTAAAAATAGGTTTTAGTTTTTCGTCGAATGCGGTTGTCGAGTGGTCGAGAGCGTTCTTTTCGAGGAAAATTTTATACAGCCGCTCTTATGTGATTATGATGTTATTACAATTCTTTCTCTAGATATTTTGGATACACAGCTGTCTTGTGGATATTATCTAGGCTTGTATAGAAATCAAAATACAAATTTATGTAAAACTAATCTAGTAAAGACCTCCAAAAATATGTCATTTTATGTGAATTTAGGCCTTCCATAATGTAATCATATATTAAAAATATGAAAACGCAAATCAATAGAAGCTTTCCATTCTGAATGACTTTTACTGAGAAACTTTAAAAAAAAACTCGTATTTCCTGGAACAAGTTTTGTGAAATATTCGAGTAAATCATGAAACTACTGAAAGCCAAGAGAGTTTTCAGGCGTTATCTCTCTCTTTTGCATTACTCTACAACAAACATCGCGTTGGATTGCGTTAGATGAAGCAACAAGCTTTTAAACTATGCTCGATGTTGACGATAGGCGAATAGAAAGAATTTAAACACTCCTTTTTGAAGTAAAATATCCATCACGAAAATTTAGTATTTACATTTTCACGATATCAACTCAACAAAATAATCTAAAATCACAAAGTTAATAAACCTGGTTAGATTTACATGAAATGCTTTAATGAACTCTTATTAATAAAGCTTTTTAGTAAAATCAGGCCTATTAGAGAATGTTTTATATTTTCAAAATTTACAGTCCGCAGAAATATCTCTAATTGGATCGTCATGCTCAGTTGAATGTATTGAACGATCACATTGAACGTAATATTTATACTAATTAATTCCTTTGTCAAAACGCTTCTGAAATTGTACTAGTATTTAAGTTAGAAGATTTGGACAGAACTTTCAGCTGAAATCAACAGATGTTTGCAGTTTAGTTGGTTACCGATCCGTTTTCCTCTAAAAACTTTCTTTGTCTATTATTTTGGCAGTATATTTTCAAGGTATTCAATTCAGAGATCTGCGATATGTATGGCGCTATGGGTTTTGCAAATGGCTTTTTACTGTGTATCTGAGAATTTCTCATAGACAGTAAAAAGCGACACTTACAGAGGACCTGTAAAATATGGTTCTTTAGCAATTAATATTGTATTTTTCCTCATACTCGTACCGTTGTAAACATCATAAATTACGTTGGCAGCGACGTAATTTCCATGTGATTTAATATTCAAGACACGATACGAACTGATCGACGAAATATTACTTCTGGTATCCATGGCAACCATACCAAATGGCACCTACACATTATTGGATAAATACCACCTCCCACCGCCTAGTAATACTGTTTTAAATTGATACCTATACTATGTTCTAAGGAAGTTAAGAGCACTTCCCAGTATCGTTACTAAAGTTTAACTCTATTGTCGGTAGTCTACCGTTATCAATGTTCATTTACCTGTAGAGCGAGGGATGTTTCTGGGAAAATACCGTTTCTGCACCCGTTTTGGGAGATTACATAAAACGGTTTCCTGTCTACAATGTAACCTACATCACATGCTCTTTACGCTTGTATTCCCTGAAGGCATAGATCCACAATGCCGACATTTCTTCAGACATTTGTAAATTACATGAAATACAGGGCTACTGACCAGGTAGAAATGTCTTATCTCTGACTTATGTTCGCTAGTAATCCTTTTTTTGTGTTTTAAAATGATCAAAATCATGTTTACCGTTCTATTTAGAGAGGACATGCTATACTTTAACTGACTAAAACCTATCTGTGTTCTTACACTTATCTATCAACCCACACTTAGCCCGCGTGGTGGGTTACGACCCATTGGCTCTTCTAGAGAAGGCTTCAGTCCAGACAATGGGGACATTGTAAGGTCAGTTGTGTTATATAATTATGTTCCTTCTGTAGCCCTTTGCGATCCAAAAATAGCCTGGTTACGGCTTCGGTCATAGTGGCGAGCGGGGCGGTGAGCGAAACGGAAGCGGGGTGGCGAGTGGGGGGTGCTCCTAGCGTGAGCCTACGTGCCTTCCAGCCGAACACTCCCGTGTACATCTCTCGCCTGCATCACACGACAAAGGTGGAGGACATCGTAGAGTACGTGCGCCGAAAGACGAAGTTCGCACTGACGGTACAGCTGCTGGAGTCGCATCGTAACGTCAATTTCAAGGCGTTCGTGGTGCGAGTCCCGAACACTTTCTTGTCTCTCATGCTGAAGGAAGACTTTTGGCCGCAGGGCGTGGTGTTCCGTCGCTTCCGCGGACAGGTGTCACAGAACAGCACAAAGTGAACTTAGTGCAATGTGAAGTGTTACTAACATAATCCTAAGTCTTATTTACTAACAACAAGTTGTATTCACTCTATATATATGTTAGTCTGTAAGGTACCAGCAACCCCAAAACTGCTATCGTGTGCTTAGCGATAATAAGTAGGGTAAGTTCATAAATTCACCTTCAATGCGATCTGGTCAGGTTATCACTGATTATCACCTCGCAGATTTTTAGTGCAGTGTATACCTACCTTTCTGCTTATATTGAAGTTGAATATTGAAGTTTATTTATAAGTTGTGTAACTTTTTTGGTATACATTATAGTTTATTCTATTCAATACGTTACTTATATGTAGTTTTTCTAGTCAACAAATGGAATCCTTTTACCAACATGTTCACTTTAACATTCTGACGAAGAACCGGCCTTTTCATTACATTGGAGCATTTGTCAAGAAAGTCCCATTTTTCTGGTAATAAATAAAGGTGAAAGCCATCTACAAAACCTCTATAATTTAAGTTAAAAGATCAATTTTATTTTAAAGTGAAAAAGATTTAAATATGCAATATGATTTTTTTTTTTTTTTGTAAACCCTTTTTAGGCATTACAGTTGCTTTATTCAATGACTGATTATGATACATTACACCTCTTACAGTTTTCGAAATTTCTAAAAAATATATAACACCGATTTACACAAAAAAAGAAAAACTTTAATACATGTGCCAACAGTTTTACCGCGAGATATTTGCAAACCTATCCAAAATCACGAGAAAAATAAATGTTCATATCTTTCAGAAACAGCTAAATCAACCTTTTCTATTTGCAGAATTTCCTATTTTTATGAACATTTTTTTTTTAATTAATTAATTAATTTGGACTTAAAAAGTGAATCCAATCTTAAGTCCAAACTAATTCAATATAATATTTTTTGTGAATACGTATGCCAAGTTAGAAGTTTCTGAAATTTTATTTCGAAATTCGTAAAATAATAATGAGGTAACATCGTCCCCAGGCAGCCGCGCGGTCGCCATGTCAACACAAATTATTGTGGTAATAAACGTTTACCCATTTTAATTACTTCAATTCACAAAACAAATGAAAGCCATTAAAGTCGCATCCCCTTAAGTTAATTAAAGGTATACCTACAGGTAATATGGCTTGATTAACCAGAATGTTACCAACCAATTTTTGACCCATTTTCCGACTACATGTGTAGGGATTGGCTCACTCAAACTACACTCAATGTAAAATATTAACATCTAGCTGCATGGATATCAATATTTAACATTGAGTGACTGCTTGTCTGACCTCCACAACCCAGAAATTGGATATCACGATGCCTCTCGGCAATACTGGCGTCAGATTTCCTCCAGGCCTATCCAAGTTACGACCGTTTGGTTTCGTATATCTTTCTACAGACACCTTTGATTCCTTTGTTCTGACTAGAGATGTGCCGTTGCTGGCTATATTGCCACCAATATTCCCACTAACCACCTGATTTTTCGTTGTGATGTATGTCATTTTCAGACATTTAACATTAAAACGATCTGGCCAGTTTTAGTTGGCCAAATCATGAAGGGATCAATTCTAAGATCTAGCCACATTTTATATACCGACATTCATTTTACCGGACTAAAAATAGATTACCGGAGTGACTTTTAATCATTGCGGCTTAAGGGACGACCAAAAGGAAATTCTTTTTAATTTATTTATTTAAGATAAAACAAAAAAATACTACTTACAATGATCAAGAAATGTTTGAAAATAAATAATCAAGGTAAAAAAATAGTTATTAACTTTACCCGCTATAGACCTTGAACCAAAATTAACTATTGAATTTGCATAACAGTTCCTTCAAACCCTTATCATTTATAACGGAAATACCAATTATATAATTGGAATTTTCGTTATAAATATGTAGTTTAGGTTAGTTAAAGTTACGCTAACTAATATTTAATTAAAACATTTAGTTTAAAATAAAGATATAGAAACCAGAATTTTCGGTCAAATAAATTTCGTACAAACGTATGTAGAAAACGAAATGTCCCCGCACACGGGCCTCAAAAAAAAACGCTTGAAGTGGCCACAAAAAAAGCTAGAAGCGGCCGCAAAAAACAGCTGAAGCGCGCGATACCTCTTGTGTCCTGTGAAGCTTGAAGCCGCTTCAAGCGATTTTTTTTGTGGAGGCACCGCCGCACCACAAACGAGCCACAAAAATATATTTTTCCTTTACGAGGAAACATTTTCGTAAAGTATCATCATTCGTAAGTATTTTTTCATAACCTACGAAATAACAGACTAAACCCTAGAGAAAGTAAACTCATTTTGCCTCGTAGTAACATTATTATAGGAGAAGAATGTTACCCTGAATCAATTCGCATAGAGGCAAGTCAATGATAATATAAGGTAGAAATAATATACTACAAACAACTTGGTATCTATCTATATCCAGGCAGTACTCACACACATAGCTGCAATAATATAATAATAATATATAAATCAATATACATACAACATTGGTTTTAGTATATGCGAAACTCGAAACACGTGTCTAGTGTTTATATGTTTTTTTTTTTTAAAGTCCGCTGCCGCGACAGGTCACGGCATGGCGGACAGAGCTCCGCCGGGATCTCATGGTGAAATGGCGTCAACGACTATCGCAACCCAGTGCTGGGCACGCCACAATCATGGCGGTAAGTCCCCTCTTTGAGGCGTGGCTGTAAAGATCTCACGGCGAATTTACCTTCCGCATGACGAAGGTCCTCACCGGACATGGTTCGTTCGTTTCCTGCACCGGATTCATGCGGAAGTGACGCCCAGGTGTCGCCAGTGTGCGGAACGCCCGGAGGACACGGTGGGCACACGGTCGAGGTGGTGCTCTGCTTGGGCGGAGCATCGCCGTGCCCTCGTGGGGGCGATCGGCGGCGGAGACCTCTCGCGCCGGGCCTTGGTTGAGGCCATGGTCCGGAGCGTGGAGGAGTGGCAGGCGGTCGCCGACTTCTGCGAAGCAGTAATGCTCGCAAAGGAGGATGCCGAAAGCATCAGGCAACGGCGTTATCGCCGCCGCCGGGATTCTGATCCCAATTTCCAGCCACCGTCGGTGCGGACTTGCGAACAGTGGGCAATGGGTAGCTCGCTGTCCGGCCGTCCGATAACTGTCCGGACCAAGCCCAAGTCGTCGACGGTGCGCACTGTTCCCGCGTGCCTCAAGGAGTTGTCAGCAACAGTACGGACCCTGCCGGGTCGAAGCCTACTGGGGCCAGGGTTATCCGAAAGGGCGCTCGAGCCCCGGTATGAAGGCTAGAAGGAACAGAGTGGGTTTTTTAGATAGTAAGAGTCCTGATAGCTACAACTTAGGAGTCTTTAAGTCGAGAGTGAATAGGTTTCTTCTAGGCAAGCGTGCTTCATCGTCGACCACATCATCGCTTACCATCAGGTGAGATAGTGGTCAAACGCAAGCCTATCATTAATAAAAAAAAAAACACTATCTCCCGCTCCGCCAAAGAGCGGGGGATATCAATGCATGTTTTTTTCCCACCATAAAAAAAAGGATAAAGAAATACAGATATATAATTTTTTAATTCGACTCTTCGACCAAACGATTTTAAAATCGGTATTGTTCAAATTCAATTTATGGATGTGAACACGAATATAGTCTAAATGACTAAATCGCTACGATATCGTTACGGTTTTGATTACGTGAATCGGGATACAGAGCTATATGTGCTGTCTTGTTTTCTTTTTGATTAGAATAGAATAGCATTTATTCGGCGCAAGCAACACAATACACAACAATATAAAATAATAATAAAAAAGAGTACAGACATACAATACAGTTGCAGTGACTATGCCTGAACCGAAAGGGTCACCAACTCAGCAATTGCTGGGCGTCAAACACCCAACGCTGATTTTCAGCTGGTACCTCGTTTCGACGGCAAACTTGTCAAACCGTTTGTATCTACATTAAAAGCAGCATCGGTGGCACTCATCGAATCCTCCAACGTGCAGGTATGTATAAGTGTGGTTTATACGCACTCTCGCACCGCCCTAAAGTAGGAGAAGGCATTAGATGATTTCCCACCTCAAAAAGGGGCTATGAAGGGTTTAAAATTTGCGTTCCAAAACATATTTATCTTTGATTATTATAATTTTGTTAGGTTGAAATATTGCTCAGTGGAGTAGAAATATTCAGTAAGTCATGCAGAATATTGTAAGCCCATATTTAAGGCAATATTTGAATTATTTAAATGTAAAATATTAGCTTGTAATTATATTATCTTGTTTATAAGCGAGAGGTTTAGAAGATTTTATATATTTTTTACAACGCAGAAGTTTAAGATTGTCTGACTAAGAAATTGTAGAAGTACAAAAATTAAAAAAAAAAGTAAAAAAAAAAATTACAACCCAAAGACTAATTAATAAATGCTAAATAATTTCAATTCGGAAAATCTGTGTTTCTGGTTTTGTTTTCTGTCACCGACTTCCAAAACTAAAGTTATTTTCCGTTTTTTTTAGTTAGTTTTGAAAGTCAGTTGTATTGTTTTTTATGATATAAACTAATGCTAGACTGCGACCCCACCTGATGGTAAACAGTGATGCAATCGTTGATGGTGAAGCGCACTAATTTATTAAGAGCCTATTCAATCCAAATTCTAATCGGATGGGAAGACTGTAGCAAGCAAATCGTTCCAGTTCTTCGATGTGTGCGGTGTAAACGACAAGGCTTAGTACGGAGCGCAAAGGTTTCAACAACGTAAGGATGGATACTCGCCATACGGTTATCCGATGGTAAAAATGAGATGGCAGAATCAAGTCATGCAATTCCAGTGAACACTCTCCAAAAAGCAACATATAAAACACCGAAATGCTAGCTACCCTGCGCTTGTGATCAAAGCTTTAAAGATTGGACCTATGACATAACTAAATCTGCGGTAATCATCATCATCATTTCAGCCGATAGACACTCACTGTTGGACATAGTCCTCCCCCAAGTGTCACCACAAACCAATCTACGGTCACTCAGAGATAAAACAGCTTTTATTACTGATTTTTGAAGTGAAAACTTCTTTAGCGGCGTTGAGCACTTTTTCTGTAATGGGTATAAAATGTTAAACTCGCGTCAGGACACGTGATCTGATCGAAAAAGCGTAAGACGGATGGAGAGTAGACAGCTATCCCCTCTCTACGGCGCGGCGAAAATGTATGCCTGGGCCTACTGTTTCAAATATATAAATATATTATATATATATATAATATATCTATATACGTATTTATATTTATATATATATATATATATATATTTATATATATATATATATATATATATATATATTTCAACGTTAATAATCAAGTTTTCACTTCTGCCGGCACTCCCGGGGTGCGACCCGTCTTTTTTTTTTTTTTTTTGTAATCGGACCAAGCCATTCTGAGATTACCTGGTACAAACAAAGAGACAAAAGTACAAACTTTACCTCTTTATATTATTAGTGTCGTTGATATGAAAGTGACGATGTTTTTTTTTCTGATTAGGTAACATATCTGAATAGCATAATTGAGACCATTCAGCAGGCGCTAATGAAATTGGAGTGCCTGTTTATGTAATTGGTCTTTATTTTATTGCTTTTGGAGTCTGCTCAGCATATCTTTTGTAACCTTTCCAACCTTAATAATACGTGACAATTGTCATTTTGCCCTGGTTCTATGTTACTTGGTATAGTTATTGTAGTATATTTGTCTAGAGTGCACGAGAGGGAGTATTGACAGTTACAAGCGATTCTTTGACGGTTACGCACGTGTTGATCCTAACTGATGGTGAAATAATAAGCCAATGCGTTTACCTCAGTTTTTCCTTTTATGTCATTATTCATAAAATCCATTTATTCTTTCTTTGGCTTACCTTTGCCTCTTTATTCATGCACATTTTAACAGTCATCAAGCTTTTGATCGCTTGAATTTCATAACCATACTAAAACCAACGGTTCTTTTTAACTCAGTTTCAGTCATTATTGCCCATTCAACTTCTTCGTTTATATTGATATCTCAAATTATTTTTTCTGGTCATTTCATACGTCCTATATCAACATTCATATCTCTGCTAAGTGTTGTCTTTTTGTAGCCGTTTTTGTTTTCATTCAATATTCTAATACTAACATTATTACAGGTCTTATCATGGACTTGTAGCTTTTGCTCGTTAACTTGTGGAGCAATAACTTATAAGTACTTATCAAACTATAATTCAAAACTGAAACTAGTTACGTGTCTGGCGTGTCTAATACCTGTTTACGTCTTCAGCAATGTTATACTTTACTAAATATGTAACTTTATTGTTAGCAACTAAATGAGGGTCAAACGCCTTTTACGAGACGGCCTTTTCAGTCAAGTATCAAGAGAAAGGCCAAGATCCTAGGTCGTTATACGTAACTATATAGAAACTTATTAAAGAAGATTTAGTCAATGAAAACAAATCGTGTAAACGATATTAACCTACCATATTATATTTTTAAACAGGAAAACCAATTATTTTTAGCAATTAATATAACGTTTAAACTATATTTGAACTTAAAATTCCAGATTACTGATTACAGCACATTTTATAGCATTTCTAATACAAATTGTCAATTAAGAGTGAACTCAAAATACACGAATCTAAAATCAATACATACTTGTGATGAATGCTAATAAGCTAGAATTGTTTTATCAAGTAAATAAAACGATATTGTTAAGATGTTATCGTGTAATTATGGAACCTAAGCCTATTAGTTAACAAAGCGCTCAATAAAGTGCTAGTTAATTTGAATTCAAACGTGGCTGAAATAAATAATCTAAACGAGTTTATTTTCAAAATCATTGAAGTAAAAAATATACCTATTATTCTAAGGTATAAATTAACTTAGCTTATTATTATACTGTCGAATAACACTTATGTAGTTGTTTTTAAAAGAACACTTAAGTCATCAGGTTCATTTGCGCGTCTCCTTTTCAAGAATAAACTGACTGATCGACATAATAAATCAGTTGCGTGGTCTGGAATAGTTTGTTTATTTACTCTCTGGAAAGAACCTTCACTCTGATCAGCATTCTAAGTCAACATGTATTATAACATAATCGGGTGCGTGTGAAAACTAATATTAAAGTCAAAAATAACTTTCAGCATGATCCACACTTTGCGTGACCAGCTTCTGGGCATATTTCCGAATGACAACTATGTACTTCGACGCCTGAGTGTACTTTGTATTTTATACTCATACTTAGGTTATAGTATAAATAGTTTAGTTAATATTGAAGTTTTTTATGTACATATGTTTTTTTTTTTCGATGTGTAAAATCATCTTATGACAACCCCCGCTCTTGGGCGGAGCGGCAGATAGTGTCAGACTCTTACTGACTAAAAAAAACCCATCCCGTTCCTTCAAGCCTTCATACCGGGGCTCGAGCGCCCTTTCGGATAACCCTGGCCCCAGTAGGCTTCGACCCGACTGGGCCCCTGCTGTTGCTGACAACTCCTTGAAGCGCGCGAGAACAGCGCGCGCCGTCGACGACTTGGGCCCAATTTTCGAATAACATTTACAAAACTATGTACCTACTTATGTAGTTTTGTTAATTTTATTCGAAAATTGGAGTCCGACAACCTGCCACTGTTTTGATTATATTATTATACCAAGCTCATCCTCAAAAAAAGTGATAAAACAACTTTCAGATATGACCATACTTACAAGCTGAAGCCACACAAAGTCAGTAATGTCAATAGATGGTAAATACCTGTGCGTCCAGTGTGGCTTCCTCTAATCACGCAGGCTGTGGCATCTTGACTGGAACTGACTGGTGGAGGAGTAGCCTGCTTGCACTCCGACTTCTCAGAAAAACAGGCTCTGAAACAATCAGAAACGTTAATATTTCACTGCCAATAAAATAAAACGACTCGTAAGGACGGCTTGATACCTTCTGAATAGGTAATGATTACTAAAGTACTTGGGCGGGATTCCAAATGTACAAGACCTTGTTGAAGTACGTGTCCTAACAGCTAGGTATTGGAAATCAATGCCTAGGTCTAGCGTGAAAATTGAGGTGAAAATTGTGAGGTTGAAGGAGGATGGTTTGAGAAACGGCCTCATTTAACCTGATAACATTGATATGCTTTTAAAGGGTTCTGTAAAATTTTAATAGAATTTTGTTTTAATTAGAAAACATTTCGATTGTTTTCTTAGGTCAGTTTTTGGATAGACAATGTGACAAGTAACGAAAATACAAATTAGTTAATTATATTGAAGTATTGTGCCCTACGTTTAACTTTACTATTACCACATCCCAAAAAATCCATTGAAGACTTCTACTGAAGTCCTACTGGATTGGTCTAGCGGTGTGTGTTATCACCACTCCAAGAAAAAAGGTCTTCACAGCATTTAAACACTATATTTATCAGTTCATAAAGACATGTAAATCCACTGATCTCGATTGCCATTCTTAGATCTTTGACAGTCGTTATATGTAGGTAGTCAGATGCCAGAAAGTTTGACCATAAGTCTATCCGACCAAGAACTCATCATAGAGCTCTAATAGGCATCGTTCCATGTTAAACAAAAGTATTTAACCACATCTGGTTAAACAGGAAGCCGACCAAAAGCTCGTTGGGCTCAAAAAGGAGATAATGATTTACCAGTTCATGAAATTACTATTTTATGATTCTTTTGTAAAACATAAATAATGTTATTTGTCCTGAGCTCCGTCTCGATATGATATTGGAAAAACCGGCCAAGAGCGTGTCGGGCCGCGCTCAGTGTAGGGTTCCGTAGTTCCCCAATAAGTGTACCCACCTAGGAGTTTAAAAATTGCTTGCATATACGATTATACTACAAACTTAGTCCAAAAATTATTTTGTAGAACCTTTTTGTCTTTCTGTACAAAAATTGTTCTTTCCATCAAGTTCAAAATAATTTTCCTAGAAAGTCCTTATAAAGTTCTACTTTTCAGATATTTCTCATATTTTCTAAACTTATAGTTCAAAAGTTAGAGGGGGGGACACATTGTTTTTTACTTTTGGAGCGATTATTTCCGAAATTATTCACATTATCAAAAAATGATTTCAGTAAACCCCTATTCATTTTTAAATACCTATCCAACGATACACGTATACACGTTAGGGTTGAAATTAAAAAAAAAAAACACTTCCTACTTTACATATAGGGGGGCTACCCTAATAAAACATTTTATTCCAATTTTTATTTTACCACTTTGTCGGCGTAATTGATATACATATTGGTACCAAATTTCAGCTTTCTAGTGCTAACGGTCACAGAGATTAAGCGAGGACGGACAGACAGACTTGGCGAAACTATAAGGGTTCCTAGTTGACTACGGAACCCTAAAAATGATGGCTTTAAGAATAATGATGGTTCTGTAGTAGATCAACAATGTTTGTCGAGGCAGGCACTGACAGTTTTGACGCTGTGCTTAGAAAGAAAGCGGCCTAACTGCTAAACAGACTCCATAGCAACCCCAACAGCATTCTACGTATCGTGGCCGGAAGGCAAGATAAGCCGCTGCTGTAAGGCCATTGGTGAACATGATCGTAATCCATAATTAGGTACTAACATAGGATAAGAATATTGTTACTATCCTAATAATTTTTTATTGTCTGTTTACAAAATAAATTATTATTATTATTTAACACGTTACAGTACGACCTCTGACCTAAAACAGATCTCAGACGTCATATTGAAATCCTCAAAAAAATATAAGCATGGCTGTCCACGACAATCCTGTCGACGCAAAAATCCTTTTAAGCAAAATCAACAGCCATTGGATTGACATGGAGCGAGGCGAAGCGTGAAGCTCAATACCGATCGCGATAGGTAACTACTGTGACGCCCTAGGCTCTAGATGATCTTAAATCAAGTAAGTACTGATCTAAAAGGATTTCGATCCAAACATCTGAAAATACTTGGCCTACATTTGGCTTTATGTCCGCAAGTTCAAAATAAAAAAAGTCACACCGTCGGAAATGAAATAAACGTAAGACCTCTCCTCAGTTTTTTATTAAAAATTTCTTGCAGAAATTTAGTTCTGAGTTTCATCAAAGTTCTAAACATTTGATTACCTGTCAGACCCTGTGCTTTTCAAGAGATAATAAATTGCTACGAAAATACTTCACCAAAGATGAAAAACACTTCTCTGAAGTGCCGAAGCTTCTGCTTTGACGGTTTCTAATTAATGTCGATTTTTACGTCCACGAACTTTTTACTTCTTACAGGTCCCAGTTCAAGGCTATAAATAAAACTAGTATAAATCTAGAATTTTGATATTAGTTATTTACAGAGAAACATCACGCAGTTTGTTGAAATTTTACCATTAACATTGATAAAGTTATACTGTACTTGTTGAGATATATTTCAGTAAATCTTATTTTTTCTTTCTCGTTTTATACTTCTCCTTGTCGTCTTCTCTCGTCTCTTCTCGCAAAGGTATTTTATTTGTTAAATATTTATATCTAAAGCATCAAATAAGTTATTCAGAACAGTCAAACATACTTGAACTCCAAGAACCACTTAGCATCAGCATAAAAGCTCTGTCAACATCAATTGACACCATGTGAAACGGGGTTCCCTTTTTGACTACGAAAATGTATGTTTTTATTTTTATTCTAATATCGAACACGGTGTGTCGATAATTCAGTTGTATGATGTTTTATTCCATCGATGCTTTTTTGGTACAATGTAACGTTTATACGAAAAATCCTGTTGCGAAAAAATCTGCAGCGATTGCTCATTACTTCGATAGTATGTCGGTTCAAAACGCTTACTGTTCCGTCGATATAATACAAATCGAATCATCAATTTTTACAGTCAAATACGGAACCCTGTGAAACATGCGGATAAATGTTAAGTTCTTCAAAGTCTTGATTAAAATAATTCACATTCATTCATAAGGTCTAGGTTTTGATTGCAGAAACGTAACCCATAATAATATATGTAGTTGATGATGGTAAGATATTTTAGAGGAATGCAGAACAATGGGTAGAGTTCCGCAAACCTCTAAACTATGACCCCGATGTAAAGTAAGCGTAAAAATTTTTAAAGTTCCATAAACCAAGGTCCAGTTCATCGAGGCTGATGCCTGGACCCGATATGGGAATGCAATGGATGCAAGATGCACAGGACCATTTGTTGCGGCGATACTTGGGGGAGGCATAAGACCAGCGATTGACATCTTTCGGCGGATATGATGATGAGATTATTAAATATGCATTCCTCAAAGTGTAGGTAGATACGAATTAAAAATAATTATTAATAAAACTCTAGTTGAAATACCCGATTAAATGACTATTTTGTGACCTAATTTTACACAATATTTTAATTTTGCGGGTAACCTTGCTCTTTTGCCTTAATCTAATATTATCAGCTTACCAAAATGTGTCTAAATTGTATGCATACTTAATATAATCTGATTGAAATTCTTGTCACTAACAAAACGCCCTGAAAGCTTTACGTGACGATGAAATTGAAGTAAATTTAATAAATTGTTTTATAGAAATCACGGACAAATCCCGCTGGGATCACAAACCGCGTGTCTTTGCACTCAAATTGATAAAATGTCTTCTGAAGCAGAAATAAAATGGAATGAACCTAAATGAACAGAATGAATAAACGTGAACTTGGCTGAAAGGATTCATTACAACAGATATTATTCTAAGCTAATGTTAAGGTTTATCGTAGAAGTTTAAATTGAATATATTGAACATGTATTGGGTATTGTAATCAACTTGTCTAGTCAACCAAATAAAAATATGAGAAGATTGGATCTTCACGTCTTGACGGCTAAGCTATATGAGTTGTATGAAAATACATAAGTCTAGCCGTGGATGAAAAATTAGCGACGCAGGCACCCGAGACTAGTTTACTAGGTAGAATTAATGAGAAAACGCGAGGTCGAATCAGAAATCAGAAACGTTTATTTTAAATAAACCAATTACAGGCACTTTTGAATTGTCAAAATGTTGGTCAGTTAAAAAAAAAGTAACGCTAAATCTAATTTTAAATACCGCATTGGTCCATGGTAATCAACATTTTACCGTCATCATTATTTCAGCCAAAAGAGGTGCACTGTTGGACATAACCCTCCCCCCCAATTGTAGCCATAATGAATGGTCCTGTGCGTCTCGCAACCAGGATTCCCGCGACCCTTACCAGGTCATATCGGTTCACTTTACGACAATCAATCAAATAATTGGTGAATGAAGTCATAATGAATTCACAAAAAAAAAAAAACTGGGTAAGTGCGAGTCGGTCAAACTACAATTCCCGAGTGGAGTTTCGAAGATTTTTCAGAATTGCAATTTTTTTTGTGACCTAGGTAACAACAAATTTGCATTTTCAAATTTTATTCTACACCTGAATTTACCACCTAATTTAACAATACCTCTACGCGTTCTAGAGATAAAATGTCTTGACAGACAGACAGACAGACAGACGGACGGACAACAATGAGATCCTATAAGGGTTCCGTTTTTTCCTTTTGAGGTACAGAACCTTAAAAATAAAGCGAAATCTTCATCAGCAAAACTGATAAACCTTTCAGATACCGTCAATTTGAGGCACAACAGTAAGACTATAAATGCGCGTACGCTGGCGTTCACTAGGGGTTTAATGAATTAAAATTATTATGAAATGGCCAATTTTTTTTTTAGAATTGACTATAACATTACGGGTAAGAGCGGACATTTAAACGGGTATTTATAGAATGACTACACATTACTGTTTTTATAATATCATTGTTAAAACTGTTAAATTCCCAAATCTATTATGACCTAGTTAATGTAGGTTGTAGACCTTATCCTTTAATGGGAATGCTTATTTCATGAACGCCAATTTGTTTTATTTGAAAGATTTTATTCTATTGCAAATCTGGTAAAACTATATAAATATTGAAAACTAAAACAAAAAGTCGAGCTTCATTTGCTGTAAAAACATAGACACTGAATTTCGTCATGTTGTTGGTTTCTCTCTAAACGTCAAACCACCAAATCGATTCCCATGCAAATTAGCGATAAGGTTAGTAGTTTTAGGAAATCAAAGGAAATAAATTAAATCTAAATTGTAAAATAGCTTTGAAAAAACCTCAAACAGTGATGAAAAATTCATCCTAAGGCCTCCTCCACGTTAGGCGCACGCGTTCCTCGGGCGTGTGAAGGACGCGGGCGCGTAATCGTCGCGTATTGCCACCGTGTGACGTGTGTACAGCGAGCGCGCGGCGCGCACATTGCGCTCGCTTTGGCGTTTAACCCCCTTCAGAGAGTGCGCGCCGCATGCGCACTGCGTGCACTCTCCACAGACGCTGCTTGGCAGCAAAACGCGACGCTCACACAGCGCGCTCGCAGCTTTTGAATTCGGTTACCAAGCAAGTTTTTTGCTTGGTAACCGAATTCAAAAAAGGAATAGTTTTTTTGTTTACGTTTGTTACCTCAAAATTTCATAATTTATAAACCGATTTAGGCTTTTTAATTTATTGAAAAACACATCATTTACTTCAACATTGATTTACTTTTTATTAAAATCCAGTTTTGACAACGGAATGTAACTAAATTAAGGAAATTGCTCAAATATTATAGACTGTTTTGATATTTTATAATAACTGAAACATTTACATTTAAAAAATATCACTTGATAAAGTAAAACTGATGAAAGAGACCACAGATGGCCATTTAACATTTCTCAATCACACAGATATCTCGATTAAGATAGTAAAACGACTAGTATGGAATAAAAATCAAATAAATTGTTCCGAATAAACCGGTATCATTGAACCGATCTGATGATGAAGCTGTTTGAACATTGGAACTCCATATTTAAAGAACTGATCCCCATGTTTTGACTTATTACAATTATTACCATGAGATGCATTTATCTGTTAGATACCATCTTCGAACTTCAGAACTGATTGGTAATGACTTTGGAAGATAGAAATGGGAACTCCGCAACAAAACAATGAATCCTAGTCTTTTCATGAATCAGTATTATCATGAAATACGCACTGGCTATAAAAATGTATTTGTATTGGTTATTTCCTACTAACTTTACTATAATAGAACTTGCAAAGAATTTAGGTTCAACTGTTGGGCGTTTACCATGTATAAAAAGTGTAAAAAACTTTTTTTTTTCATTTCTTGAAGAAAAAGCCTACTTATGCAAATGTACTGTAAAGAAAACCAAATTAACCCTGTTGGGCAAGTAAAATTGTTTTTTTTTTTTTTAATAAAATTATTAGACTATCAAAGAATGCTCAGACTGCTGCTTTATTTTGAATTACATTCTATGAATTATTTCATTTTTCTGTAAAAAAAAAAAATCTTTTTATCAAAATTCTTTTCCTACGATAAAGTCAATATGAGAATGAAATTAATTTTAATAAATTTTAATAACAAGACCTAAAAGAAAATGCTATACCATTCTAGCCTTAATGTCAGCATTATTCTGATGTAAAAGTCGAGATAGCAGTCGTTTCATTTTAAATATGGATATTTAGTCACATCTGTTGGCTGAAACCCTCCGACCGGCGACCTAGGCAGGAAAAGTTTCCACAGATAATAACTGCGGCTACTTAATTATTCTACATGAGTGAAATCTGCAAAATCTCATTTGAGGGTTCTTAAAAGTTCTAGAACCTTTTTTTTTCTTTCTGTTGTATATAAAAAATAATATCTTAAAAAATAACTGTAGGTACTTTTTGTATCTTTCCCAAGTAAACACTGAAAATTAATAGATATCCTAGTAAAGTTTTCTTATAATTTTCGTACAGTCATTCTTTCAGTATTCCATTTAGATTAATTATACAAACTTGGCATTTAGCCGTTTTCCCATATTTTGACGTCATCCGCCCACAAAGATAGTTATTTCCGGTAACTTGTTTATTTCTGCGCAGAAATTATAGAAGCGTTATAAGAGACCTAATTGTTACTAAAATATGACGACATACTAAAATATGACGAATATACTCTACTTTAGTTGTCTGTAGAATATTTTTCAGTGAACTTTAGTCTTTGGGTTCATTGTCTTACTGGTAATGACACAAATATATCTAATAATATTGTTGATTTTTTTTTTAAATATTGGATCATTTAGTTCCTGATAAACGCCTGCAGGTGCTGATATACAAGTCATGTTCGTGAATGGACGCCGTCTGTTGAGACTGACCATGTCTTAACTCTCAGTGCCTCATTTTAATTTATATGTTTCGATTTCAAACATTTGCTAGTTTAAAGAGTCTTGAAAGTTTTATAAAATTTAAGGCCTTCTTAGAGAACAGCGCTTTGGATAAGAGACGCGAATTGTGGCGGAACAAAGGTCCTGCTCCTCTAAATTTCATCTCTCTGGCAGAACATCTAGCAGTGAGACACGAACTGCGGTGGCCAATCTGGAAATTTCCGGTTATATAATCCGATTTCAGGTTAGCCGTGGCCAAATGGCAGACACAGTCCATAGCCCCTTCACAAGATATGCGTCACCTTTTTTCCTGCCCAGTATGCACATCCACTAGCACCTTCTACGTCTTATCTTAAACGAGGCAAACAACAGAGCTATCTAGGTGGCTACATATTGGGTGGACAAAATTTAACTCAAATCACCACTAAAGAAGAAAAAAAGATCTGCGAACGATGACATCATGCGTCATGACAGTAGAGACAACATCAATGAACCTTACTCCAATAAAGCTACCAGTAAGCAACAGACGGTACTGTCCACCTTCTTCAGATATGCTACGAGCTACCTACCTTTCTACTTGTAATCTCATTTCTTTTAATTCAATCGTAGTCGTCTATTAGTCTGTCTAAGCAGTGTTTTTTTTTTATCAATAGGTACACAAAATCATGTCAATAAAAAATGTTTTTATTGTTATAATAATAAAATAGTTTTATTTTGAAAAGAGTAGTTAGTAAAATAACTTAAAATTAGTATTAGTTATACACATAGTTACAAAAACAAATATAGGTACCTACCTGTCTTCGATCAAAATGGGATTTCATCAGATAATTGCGTTATACCTTGAGGACGGCCGAGTAGGTCATTCGATTAGTCTAGTCCAGTTTGTGTGTGATGTGTTTAAAGTCAAAGGCAATTCGATAGTATTACGTAAACGTGTTCAACGCTAGACGAACTGACTACGAACAGAGCACGAATCAGGTACAAATTCGTGTAGTGTGGACCGACTAAGAGCTGGGCCACACAATGCGTTGCGGCACCGCACCGCAAATATTTCGACGAATTTGTGGGCACACGACACCTCACTCGTACTAATCGTCAAAATATTTGCGGTATGGCGCCGTAACGCATCGTGTGGCCCGGCTCGTACAAACCTCGAAAATGAGTGCGCTTTGAATGTTTGGTTTCTGTTCCACCAAGCTCCACTGTTATGTACCTACTCTACCTATTGTCGATTTTTTGACGAACAAAACAAACACAAAAGGATTTGCATCGAGCTAGCAATGCGTTTGTGATCATGAAAACGTGGACGGATAATGTTTGTTTGCAATTAATTGAATTATATTAAAATAATACAGCTGACTTTGACTTTGATATAAGGCCTAGAACCGGAGGATTAATGAATGAATGAAAAAATAAGAAGATTGATGATTGGTCTCGTATAACCCAAGACCTGGGTAGGGATGTAGAGAAGTGCAAAATTAAAAATATTAGTTTAATGGCTTCATGAATGTTGAAATAGATGTGTACTGGGACGAGAATGAATAAAGTAAGAAATGAGTTATATTAGAGGAAGTTTGAAAGTGGCGCCAGTGACAGAAACGTTGAAAGGGAATCATTTGTCTTGATATGGCCATGTGAAGAGGAGGGATGAAATGCATATTAATAAAACAGTTCTGAATATATATGTAGATGGATGGAGAGGGAGAGGGAGGTAAAAGAATAGATGGATGGATTGTGTGAGGAGTGATATGGAAGAAAAAGTTAGTAACATATAATGTGACGGGTGACAGGACAGAATGGAAGAAAAAAAAAGTGTTGCGCCGACCCCATTAAATATGGAACAAAGGCAGGAAGAAGAATTTTATCGGTTACAATGAAGTAAGAGACGACTTCATGGCTGTTTTACTGACTGGCTATAAGTCGCTGCAGTAGCACCGGTTGCTGCACTGACCAACTAGTCAATATCTACCACGAGCCACAAACATACTGCGAAGAAAGCATGTTACCATCTCTTGTTAGTATTATAAGTTACATAATCATCTCTTGTACTTCATTCAATGCAAATACATGGCTTTGAATTTGACTACGTTCGAGCAATAATAAAGAAAGCAATTTAATCTCTTCGACAAAAATTCTGGTTAATTTGTGATCCTAACCAATTTTCCGAATTCTTTAACCTTTTCTCATTTTCTAAATTTTATTCGGTAGATCGCCATAATATATCTTGCTTTTGAAGTCTGAGTCCCTTGACTCAATTAAAAATCTTTTTATTTTTATTTATTTTTTTCATTTACATTTGGTTTCAAGAACAGAGCAATAACAAAGAATAGAGAATAGAGCGGTTCGTATTATGCTCAGCTCGTGTTCGGCACCTCTAGTGTAGATCCAAGTTTAGAGTTTGAGAGCAAAACCTTCTGTGGCCAAATCTAGGTTTATTAGCTTTGTCTGGAAGATATTTTTAGCCTACAGGTAAATAAATAAAATATATTTCATACCACACTTTATTTTAGACAGAAAGCATTTTACCTATACCAATACCTTTTGATACCAATAAAATCGAAATTGGCTTTCAAGATTTCTTGTTCTTACCAATAAATAGCAACCTGTGCCAGTGAAAAGAAACCTTAATAACTCTCGATAAATTTCATATTTTTCGAAGACGGTAACAAAAAATCAAACGTAGGATAGGAATAAGTCCTAAAATTTATTCAGAGAAAATGTATTAGTGTCTACTATAGCTTCTATCACCAGCTTCGCCTGCGTGAAAGTAGAAAATATAATTATGCAGTTCTTTCTTGTGTAGCATGGATGCACACAAGCTACACAAGAAGTGACTGCAACCAGTCCTTTTCCAGTCGTAGCGGTTTTCCGTTCCATTGGATCAAGGGGGGCATGGACTAAAATATATCCTGCGCACATAACTGCTTGCCTTTGAGAATGAAAGGAGGTCGGAATTAGACCAAAAGCGCGACGACCTCAAAGCTAGACCACCGACAGCAATAGTGTATCATACCGTTAAGGGTGTTCTGACATGTCCGCTCTATGATCGGAGTTTTTCGGCGAAGAAGAACACAAGAATACACAGTGATAATTCTACTGGTGAAAGAAATTCCATTTTGGTCCAGTAGTTCTCCGTTTCAAGTGGACAAAGACGCTTTCCTTTCTTCTTTCCTTCTTCTTTTCTTCCTTTCTTTCCGCTTTAGGTGGAGCGACTAAAACGCATGCGTATTTATTTATTCTACTTGACTTTTGCTTGATTTTATTGATTCCAGAATCACAGTAACTCTTACAAACATTTCCTCAAATCTGGGAGCCAATCTTATCACAGTAAAAAAAAAAAACATTCCACCGAACATAGATCATCCTTCTTTTAGAAGTCAGTTAATTTTTTTTGTGAAAAATAAAAATATAGTTTAAAAAAAAAAAAACAAAAAAAAAAACACGCTTCCATAGCACTTTTTAGTTTGATATGCTATGAAAGCGTGTTTTTTTTTTATATTTATATTTATTTTTCACTAATAAAAAAGGATCATTGTATTGCTATCAGTCTTTGATGGGTGTGCAAAGTTTGAAGACAATCTGATCGCCCAAAGTTGGTCAAAATCGAGCTCAAAGGCGTTGTTTACAAACATACAGGTGAAGCTAAAATTAATGTAAGCGTGTTAAAAAAAGTCAAGGCAGGTGGATAGTAACATTGAGCTAATAACACATTCTATTTTTTCATACTGTAAAGTGCTGCTACCCTATTTCTATTATGTATAAGTTTTCTTCGTTGACATATAAAGGAAAATCTAGATGTAAACCTATTTGAGCGGTTTATATTCCCGTCGAGAATAAACGTAGCTTACATGTTGTGTTACTATTTGAACTGGCTTCCCCCAGGGGTTTCTTCGCGTATATTTCTACTCTTTTTTCGTGTTTTTAATGTTGGATAAAGCTAGGACATGTTTGACGTCGTTTTTATGTTAAAAGACTTATACAATAAAACCAGGTTACTACTGTAAGTATATTTTATTTTCTCATTAGTTACTGTCTATTATTAGTTTACATGTGAATGGATGGAGGGGAAGAGGAAGGCCAAAGAAAAGATGGATGGATTGTGTGGGAAGCGATATAAAAGAAAAGGGAGTTAGTGATAGCGTGACGATTGACAGGACAGTATGGAAGAAAAAAACGTGTTGTGCCGACCCCAAATAAAACGGGACTAGGGCAGAAAGATGATGATGAGTTACTGTCTATTCCTGTCTGCGTTTTTTAAGACTGAAGGGCGAGAGGGTCATCTACTGACTTTTCCCGCTTTAGGGTGGAGCGGGAAAGCGTTTCAGGCTTTTAGTAACTACAACCTCACCTATGTTCCTTCAGTTGCCTTTTGCGTCTCAGGACTACGAGTAACCCTATCTGAAGACAACTTATGGCCCTAGCAGGCTTCGGTCCTGCTGGACCCCTACGGTTTTGCTGAAATCTCTTTGAGACACGGGTAGAACATTGCGCATTGTCGACCACTCGAGCTCGGTTCTGGCAGTTCCCGGACGGCTTTCCATTGCTCGTCGTCTGTCGTCCGTAGCTGGTAGGCGAGGATAGGGTTCCAGCGGTTGGGGTGTGAAGATATCCATTCTCTCACGCGTTCAGCCGTCCTTCGCTGGGGAACGGACTGGGTGGAATTAAGTTAGGTGATTCCGGCGCACGCTCCCTGAAAAGTAACCGGTACAAAACCGATAGGCAACCAACTCAGCGCCGATAACTTTGAAGCTTCAACTTCGACTTCAAGCTTCGCTTTGGTAAACTCCTTATCTTTAGTATCGTTTGAATTGTGTCAAGTAAACTTATTAGATTACTAACAGATTTGGCCTCGACACTTCAGCAACTATCAGGTAACTCGGGGTAAGTTATATCCGTTTATTAGAAACTTGTTCACGGAATTATAGATTTATGAAATAATTTACTAGAATGTTACTAATACATCTTCATTAGGAAAGCCACATGTACTGACGTCTTATTGGGGTCATGGGTTGTGTATGATCCCTTGCTAGATCACACACTATACTTTTAGATGTTCTGGGCGGAATAGAATAAAAGATGGTTAAATAATTTAAACTAATGTATTCTTCCAAAAATTAAATGTAAAATGAGCTAATGAACTGATGGGCGGAGCATCGCCGTGCCCTCGTGGGGGCGATCGGCGGCGAAGACCTCTCGCGCCGGGCCTTGTTGGAGGCGACCGCCTGCCACTCCTCTTCGCTCTGGAAGAGGAGTGGCAGGCGGTCGCCGACTTCTGCGAAGCAGTGATGCTCGCTACGGAGGAGGCCGACCGCATCAGGCAACGGCGTTCTCACCGCCGCCGGGATTCCGATTCCGATTTCCAGCCACCGTAGGCGTGGGCTTGCGGACAGTGAGCAATGCAATGGGTAGCTCGCTGTCCGGCCGTCCAGCAACTTTCCGGACCAAGTCCAAGTCATCGACGGCGCGCACTGTTCCCGCGCGCCTCAAAGAGTTGTCAGCAATAGAAGGGGCCCAGCCCCGGTATGAAGGCTTGAAGGAACGGGGTGGGTTTTTTAGTCTGTAAGAGTCTGACACTATCTCCCACTCCGCCCAAGAGCGGGGGTTGTCATTGGATGATTCTCCCCACCAAAAAAAAGCTAATGAACTGATGTGTGTAATGAGTGACACGTGGTCCTTGTTGGCCGTAGTGAGATCGCCCGGCTTGATGGCTCGACGCGAACTGATGATTATTTTAAAGTTAAATGACTTTGAGGCGAAAATGTTGACTTGCAGTATATGCGGTTGCACCGTACAGGTTGCGTGAAAGAGCCTCGATACGAAGATAAAGAAGGAACAAGAGTCAGTAAAAGTCTGTAAAAGCCTGACGTATCCTCCCATTCTGCCCAAGAGCGGAAGAAGACATTAGATGATGTTCCACCTAAAAAAAGCCATGTACCGACATTTATGACGAGATACGAACTCAAATTCAAAATCCTTGTGGTAATAAAGTTCTCTGTGCAATCTATGTAGGTACCTACTCGTATATAAAAATCAATGCCACTTTTGGTTGTAATTTTATAACTCAAGAACGGGCTCACCTATCAAAACCAAATGTTTAGGCTTTGTTCGGACTATTTAGTAGTTGGTTTATGTGAAGTTTGGTAGGGTAGAGTAGGGTAGAGTAGTATAGAGTAGTGTAGAGTAGGGTAGAGTAGTAAAGAGTAGTGTAGAGTAGTGTAAAGTAAACCAAACACAAAGACACAACAACCGTCTGGTTAGAGGGAGGATCCCTTTACAACGAAGGTTTGCGGTACTTAACACTCTGTTTTGCGTATCTCTAGAAACATATATGTAGCTACGAACAACACCATTTCAAATGTAAAACTTTCGGAAAGATTTTGTTTTGAATCGTGTATTTTTAATGCAGTGAAATATCAAGTAAAATTACTTTTGACGTGATTGCTATATTTAATCATTACTTAATTAATCAAGATTTTGAAGAAACACAACTCTTGATTATCAAATGAATGCTGAAAGTTTTAATTCAACTAAATTATTTCCTCCTTGACGTCATTAATAACCTTAAATGTCACTTTTAAATTAATGAATCTCCTAACTCAAGTTCGGAGCTGAAAATACCAGATACTAATTTATTTTCGTGCCTTTGCTTAAGGCAACGGTAAATTGTGTGGTCTGATACGAACTTTTGAAAATGAATTTTAGATTTTTGTAATAAAAAAAAAATTATAGGTACTATGATCTAAGATCCCATAGAAGAAATCTCTTCCCCTATCTGTTATTCGATTATGATAAATATTATGTTCTAGATAATGCGTTTATTTAGACATTCCGAATAGATTGCCTAGTTGAATCTGGTTCCAATGATGTTAAGCAATAAAAGTCTGAGATCGCGAAAATTTTATTCTTTCGACTTTATCCAAGTACTTTCGTTTCATTATTAAACCAGGTACGCCAGGTGGCCTGACCTGTAACGAAATTGGTGTAAACTCTTTTCTCAATCGCATCATTGCTTCAAGATATTACATTTTTATCTTTTTTTTTTGCTTTTATGTAAATTTTTACTCGCTTAACTTAAGAAAATATGAGGAACAGTTGATTTTTACATAAATGTTTGAATGAGACCTAACAATAAAAAATCAAACAGCTTAAAAATCTTATCATCTTAATGAAATTAGTTATATTAAAACTAATCTGGTAATATAAGAGAAATTGTACTTCCATCTATAATGGAAAACGACCTAATGTATCACGCGGCTGACATCAGTAAGGTTCTAGCTTCGAAAACCAGACACTAGCTTTAAATCTTCAAGCTGCTACTATTAATCAAAGTCTCTGTAGTTTCTGCAAATACTGTAACTACAGCTTGTGTTTTATTTGCAGCTTGCATCATAATTTATTGGTTCATTGTCGTTCAGTTACTTAATAAACATTGGTCTAGTTCCAGTCTACGACAAGGATAATAATGACACCCTTATCTTCTGCGTTATTTATCTTTTTAAATATCGCAACATATTATGCTGAGTTAGTCGCCTTTTTGACCTTACACAGATTTTGAAGCTAAAAAGTCTTTATCATTATATGTTATCTGTTGTTATTTTTTTTTTTATTGTATCCTAATTCTACTGTTTTTTAATTTTAATGTATGCGTGAGGTACAAATAAACGGTCTTCTTTCTTTCTTTCTTTTAATCTATAAAGATTGTTCATATCAAATCTGAAACCTTATTGCCATCCTTTATATAATCTTATTGTTCGTTGCTTATTCGTCACGTACACTAACGGCTCGATATGCCCTACAGCCCAGGCGCTTAATCTGCTGAACCCCTGATTGCTCAGGAACCTAAATTCGACATATTTGTAAATAAATATTTTTGTTGATAAATGATTAAAGGCCTTTATTTTGCAAGTGGGATTTATAAAAACACTTTTACACGTCTTTTTTTTGGTTAATTAAAACTAGATGAGTTACTAGATAAATTATTTTGCACTAGAGCATAGAAGTACCTTATTCATATTTCCTAAATTGCATTAAAATGATCTCTTTAAAATACTTAGTACATCGATAGAAAATATTTTAGTATAATATTAAGTTTATTTTTTTCCGACTCGCTCACAAAAATCTACAAAAAGAAAACTACAAAACGCAGTTTTTAGGGAAAAAGAAAAATATTTTATAAAAAAATAAAAACCAACGATTGCCTAAGACAGATTATACTGCATTATATTTTTAGGCTTCCGTGCCTCAAAAAGAAAAAAACGGAACCCTTTTAGGACCACTTTGTTGGACAACAAGACAGACGGACGTCTGTCTGTCTGTCTATCTGTCTGCCCGTCCAAACCTTTGTGTTGTTTTTTTATCTCGGAAACGCGTGAAGGTATTGAATTGAAGTTAAAACCATACATCGAAGTCTGCGATCCCTTGAAGCTTTAAAATAATCAAACCTCTGGCATGTAAAAAAAAGATACGGTCGTTTATGTCACTAAAAACGTATACTTCGACAGTCTCAAGGGAATCAAAATTCATAGGGTACTTCCTGTTGACTTAGAATTCTGAAATTTGGCATCAAGCAAAAGACATTGCTATAGTGCTAGTATAGGAAAAAATCTGAAAACTATAATTTGTAGTTACATCACAAAAATAAATGCTCGAGATTCGGAAAATCTTTGTAACTCCTTTCGAGAATTGAACTGTTTTCAGAGGTAGGTTTTTACGGAACTCTCAGTCCGTGAGTCCGACTCGCACTTGGTCGGTTTTTAAGGTTCCGTAGCCAAATGGCAAAAAACGGAACCCTTATAGATTCGTCATGACTGTCTGTCTGTCTGTCTGTCTGTCGGTCTGTCTGTCTGTCTGTCTGTCGGTCTGTCTGTCTGTCTGTCTGTCTGTCTGTCTGTCTGTCTGACTGACTGTCTGTCTGTCTGTCTGTCTGTCTGTCCGTCCGTATGTCACAGCCACTTTTTTCCGAAACTATAAGAGCTATACTATTGAAACTTTGTAAGTAGATGTATTCTGTGAACCGCATTAAGATTTTCACACAAAAATAGAAAAAAAGCAATAAATTTTGGGGGTCCCCATACGTAAAACTGAAACTCAAAATTTTTTTTTTCATCAAACTCATGCGTGTGGGGTGTCTATAGATAGGTCTTCAAAAATGATACTGAGGTTTCTAATATCATTTTTTTCTAAACTGAATAGTTTGCGCGAGAGACACTTCCAAAGTGGTAAAATGTGTGTCCCCCCCCCCCCTCAAACTTCTAAAATAAGGGAATGATAAAACTAAAAAAAATATATGATGTACATTACTATAAAAACTAACAACGAAAATTGGTTTGAACGAAATCTAGTAAGTAGTTTTTTTTTAATGTGTCATAAATCGAAAAAAATACACTATTATTAAAACATCAATTAAAGTTCAAGAACTTTTATATTATGTTACTTGCTGCTACGGAACCCTTCATGGGCGAGTCCGACTCGCACTTGGCCGGTTTTTTATGAATAACTCAATTTTTTAGTGTAATTTTCTATTAAATTTAGTCTCAGTACATATTTTCTCAGTATTTTTGAAGTTTTTATGAAAAATTTTAAATACACTTATCCTGAAAACCTGACATGCAGGAAAAAAACTAAGACAGATTCGTGATTAGCACACCCCATTTACTATAGGGTATCTATTAAACTTCAAACACTTTTTCATGAAAAAAAAATGTAAGCCTTATGCATGCAACTAAATGCCAGTATTTCTAAAACTGCACCTTCATTCATTAAACCCCAAGCAAACGCGACGTTTGCTCTCTCATTGTTTCTATTGTCTCTAATTACAGTACTCAGAAGTTTAAAGATGATAACGTTGTAGAGTTACATGCAGAAAATCCTGAATTAAAAAAAAATGTTCAGGATTTTATTTGAGGAATTTTGTCCAAGTAATGATATATCAGCCCTATACGGAGTGACTAAGCAAATCAAAAAAATATACTCAACAACAAAAACAACATTGTTTAGTATTAAACAAACTATATAAACTTAAGTTAAACGTTAAATGTATTATTGTTGAATACCCTATTCATCATCTACGTCGGTACCCTACTCATCAATAATCATCAAGTTATCTGCAAGTGGTTCAATTCAATTTATTATTCATTGAACTGACTTCCCGACCGTAAATGTTTTATTTATTTTATTCAAGCTTGGTACGCTTTCTGCCAGTCTCAAGTTTAAGAAGTCTCTTTCTTAAATTATGTAAACTCGTGCTTGACTAGAATCCTACAGATACCGGCACGGATATTGAGCGTTGACTTGAATTTGAAGTCGCGCAGACTTGAAAGAAAAGCGAAGTATTGGGTCTCTTTAGTGGTATGAAGTGAGATGCGGGAGCTGGGAGTACATGTTTGTAGTTACAGTGATTGGCTCGTCGAAGCGTACGATGCGCAAATTGATCCTCACTTTTTTACCGAGCGCTCAAGATTCGTGCCGGTATCTATACCTGAAGGTAAGCAGTGATGCAATATTTGACGGTGGTTTATGATTCAAAATATAGTCAGTTTGTTTTTCCTTAAAATGTGAGTGTAACACATTCTAATGTTTTGACTATTGGTGCAGCCAATGTATTAACTCTGCCTTCTCGAATAGCTTTGCTGTGAGTGACCACAATACTAGCATAAAATTATCAACTCCATTTATCAAATTTTTATTTCACTTTTAAAGATTTTTTTTATGTTTTATATAGGTTACCATGAAATGAGGTTGCCTTCGTTGATTACCTCTACGAGGACACTACAATGCCCATCAGCTAGAAAGCGAGGATGCCTTGGCACCACTCTTTATATCCCAACTTACCCCCTCAATTGTGGCGTGTCCGTTACTATATACCTAGATAGTGTAATTGGTTCGGCCGTTCTATTTGAATTAAATAAATAAATAAATACCTAATATACTAGCTTCTGCCAACGGCTGTAATAAGTTTCTCCATACAAACTTCCAACCCCTGTTTTACCCCCTTAGGGGTGGAATTTCGTAAAATCCATTCATAACGAACGTCTACACCCTTTAACCTTTAAATTGTGGAAATTACAGACACAATAGAAAGACAATAGGTGCGCGAACACTGGCGTTCGCTTGGGGTTTAATGAATTAAGGAACCTACTTGCCAAATAAATTTGTAGGTGTTATATTTTCTGAGATTTCGTGATTAATCAGTGAGTGGTATTTCACTTTTATATATTATATATAGATGTGATATACAAAATGTTGATGACAATTTTAAAACAAGCTGACAAAACCAGCGCACGGACTATTTCGATTTCCAGGGTTTTAAAGGGGTGATAGATGCTTCGTCTGCATGCTTTGTTTCCTTATTGTAACTCCATTCATCATTATATCAGTTGATAGACGTCCACTGTTGGACATAGGTCTCCCCCAAGTGTAACTCAATTATACCTTTTGTATCAAACTAGCTGACCCGGCAAACTTCGTACTGCCTAATAGTCCTTTTAGCTAAGCTGTCAAAGGATAACGCCATTTACAGGCATAATTAATTAAAAAATTACATTTTAACTAAAGATGGCGCTGTATTCGATTTTTTTTTTCGTGATTTTTTCCAGATTTTCTCACCGTTCAAACCTTCCCTGGACTTCCACTAATATTTCAAGACTAAAATTAGCCAAATCTATTCAGCCGTTCTCGAGTGTTAGCGAGACTAACGAACAGCTATTCATTTTTATTTATATAGATATGTACGTGTCCAGTTGTTCAAATTCCCGGATTATACTATAATCCCACTGATCAATTAATAATATTCTTCTAATCGTACAAATGATTTATTAAATGGTAATTTCCATTATTAATTAAGTACACAATATGTTATTCAATATTACTTAGTTGGCAGATACCATTTATATTTATTATTCCAATGAATGGTAATTACTAAACCACTCATTTTATGTTATTTATGGGCGGAAAACTAAAGAGTTGAGCTTCAATTCAATTAAACGGGTCAATTTTTTTAGTTCCCAATTATAAAATAATGCCAAATGAACAAAATATATTCATTAATTAAATTCCAGCGGAAATATTCCATTAAATCTGATGAGATCTTTACAAATATTCAGAAAACGAATACTTGTAAAGATACGAGTAAATAGCTTTCCTTATTTAATTTGAAACACCGGTCTCTTGTCTAAGGAGACTGTCGTAATTTTCGGAGGACTTAATTAACTGAATTTGGCCGAAATGTACCGCTTGGAAATTTTCATTGAAGAGTTGAGCAAACACGGGTGAAAAACTTAGTCTCATTTGAATTATCTTTTTGTTTATTTATTATTGTTAATAGGTTCGCACTTGACCGATATTTCACCTGATGGAACGCGGCGATGCGATTGACGATGGAACGCGCTTACCTAGAAGAAACCTAGTCACTCTCTCGACTTAAAAATTCCCGGCTCGTAGCCATCCGGAAACACACTCCAACAGACTTGGTCAAAGTATTCCACTCCTTAGCTGTAGCTAACGCACAATAAATGGGTTCGCAAAACGTTTCGTGCGTGAAGATAGGATGTCCATCATGATATAAAAAAATATGGTTTTTACGAGTATTTTTTTTTTAGATGTGGAAAGTATCTAATAGAATTACTTGCTCTGAAATGAAGCTCACACTATCCTTAAATGAAAGATTACATATTTTTGCACGTGCGTTTACAATGTTACATGTTGTGGAGATATAACTATATAAGTTTTTAAATCGTGTTTTACTAACAGGAAGCCAATTATATTTGAGCACTACCTAGTAACATTAAAATACTGAAAACCTAATTTCTCTAGAAAATGTGCGCGTTGAGGTTAAAGTTATGGTCAGTTTGATCTAATAAACTAAAAGCTAAGGATTTATGACCAGTTACTTTTAATATAAAAAAATCGGTCAAGTGCGAGTCGGACAAGTGCACGAAGGGTTCCGTACCATTTTACCGTATCATTATACAAAAATCACTTTTGTTCTATAGGAACCCTCTTAAATATTTATTTTATTCTGTTTTTTTTTTGTACTTTTTAGGGTTCCGTTGCCAAATGGCAAAAAAGGAACCCTTAGAGATTCGTCATGTCTGTCTATCTGTCTGTCCGTATATCACAGCTTTTTTCCGAAACTATATGAGCTATACTGATGAAACTTAGTGAGTAGATGTATTTTGTAAACCGCATTAAGATTTTCACACAAAAATAGAAAAAAAAAAACATTAATTTTGAGGGTGCCCGAATGAAAAAAAAATTGAGTTTTACCTCAATTTTTTTTTTCATCAAACCCTTACGTGTGGATATTTATGGATAGATCTTCAAAAAAGATATTGAGGTTTCTAATGTCATTTTTTTATAACTAAATAGTTTGCGCGAGACACTTCCAAAGTGGTAAAATGTGTTTCCCCCCCTTGTAACTTCTAAAATAAGAGAATGATAAAAGTAAAAAAAAATACAGGATGTGCATTATCATGCAAGCCGCCAATAAAAATTGGTTTGAATAAGATCTAGTAAGTAGTTTTTTTTTTTTAATACGCTATAAATCTAAAAAAAATGCACTATTATTAAAACTTCGATCAACGTTACAACGAACTACACGAACTTTTATATTATGTTACTTGCTGCTACGGAACCCTTCATGGGCGAGTCCGACTCGCACTTGGCCGGTTTTTGTTATACCGGTAACAGAAATACATCATTTGTAAAAAGTACTGTCTAACTATTAAGGTTTATGAGATACTCTGGTGACGGACAGTGGAATCTTAGTAATAGGGTACCCTGTTACTAAGAGTCCCTTTGGGTACGGACTCCTAAAAATGATCTAAAAATAAATGTGTATAATAAAACCAGGCAGACTAACTACCACGGATTTTACAAAGAAAGGCTACTGGAAATAAAGTCTTATCTGGGTTTATTTTATTACAACCTTTGATTGTACTAGGTCAAATAGTTTATTTTTTTATTTTGTCTTAAAGATAAGGTCCCGAAATGTCTATTAATTTCAGCTGTTAACTGAAATTGTACAATAAAAAATTTCAGACTTCAGCTTGTCTTTTTTTTTCTGTTACTGGCATAAAAAGCAGTATAATCATGAAGATACTAGTTATATCCAGCTATTTTACTCGCGTTTTTGGTTACTGTTCTACTTCCTTGAATCGTAGGATGTTTAAACATATATTAATAATACTAGCTGCTGCCCGCGACGTCGTCTGCGAGAAGGCACTGCAGTACCAAAAATACCTAAGATGTCAGTGTCGCTATAGTATTAAGTAAACAACTTTTAAAATTGCTTTAAATTTTTTTTTATTTTCAAGCGAAGCAAGTGAAAAGAGTTATATGGGAATCCTGCTGAGTTCAGTCATAAGATGTGACTGAAGGAAATAGAGAAAATAATGCAGGAATACATTCCAGGGCACAAAAAAAATAAAAATACGTACAAAGGTATCATACCTTACAGCACTTCCCTATAAACTACGTTGGTAGTTATGCTGCCAGGAGCCAATATGTAAAGAGAGTCAGGACTGGTGACGCGAGAGCAAGCAACGTACAGTTGCCCGTGTGAGAAGCAACTCGTCCTGAGATCGACACCCGCTGCCCTTTCGGATGGTGCGGGGATACCGCACGATTTCCCGCGAAGCGGCGAGCCTTCTGGCTGGCCTACCACCGTGGGATCTGGAGGCAACAGTCCTTGCACACATGCACGACATGCGCGTGGAGATGCAACGCCGGGGTGAAAGTCCTCTGCCGCGACAGGTCGCGGCATGGCGGACAGAGCTCCGGCGGGATCTCATGGTGGAATGGCGTCAGCGACTATCGCAACCCAGTGCTGGGCACGCCACAATTATGGCGATAAGTCCCCTCTTTGAGGCGTGGCTGGAAAGACCTCACGGCGTCCTTACCTTCCGCATGACACAGGTCCTCACCGGAAATGGCAAGTTCGGGAGGTTCCTGTTCCGAATTAAAGCGGAAGTGACGCCCGGGTGTCGCCACTGTGCGGAACGCCCGGAGGACACGGTGGAGCACACAATCGCGGTGTGCCCTGCTTGGACGGAGCATCGCCGTGCCCTCGTGGGGGTGATCGGCGGCGGAGACCTCTCGCGCCGGGCCTTGGTCGAGGCCATGGTCCGGAGCGAGGAGGAGTGGCAGGCGGTCGCCGACTTCTGCGAAGCAGTAATGCTCGCTAAGGAGGAGGCCGACCGCATCAGGCAACGGCGCTCTCGCCGCCGCCGCCGCCGGGATTCCGATCCCGATTTCCAGCCACCGTAGGCGCGGGCTTGCGGACAGTGAGCAATGGGTAGCTCGCTGTCCGGCCGTCCGGTAACAGTCCGGACCAAGCCCAAGTCGTCGACGGCGCGCGCTGTTCCCGCGCGCCTCAAGGAGTTGTCAGCAACAGCAGGGGCCCAGCCGGGTCGAAGCCTACTGGGGCCAGGGTTATCCGAAAGGGCGCTCGAGCCCCGGTATGAAGGCTTGAAGGAACGGGATGGGTTTTTTAGTCAGTAAGAGTCTGACACTATCTCCCGCTCCGCCCAAGAGCGGGGGTTGTCATAAGATGATTTTTCCCATCGAAAAAAAAAAAAAAAAAAAAAAAAACACCCGCTGCCCTCAGTGTCTGCCCCTGCGACTTATTGATGGTCATCGCGAAGCAAACACTCACGGGGAACTGTACGCGCTTGGACTGGAACGGGAAGTTGTGAGGTATGAAGGGAATGTGTGTTATAAATACTGCCTCGCTTACGACACAAACCGTAAGAATTTCCGCCTCAATGGTGTGTCTGTGGAGAGAGATGACTTTAAGGCGGGTCCCGTTACACAATTTCGGAGGAGAAAGGTTCCAAAGAAGTATAATCGGGACACCGACCTTCAGCTTGATGGTATGCGCTGGAAGTCTTCTTGCTGACAGGGAGTTCAGAATTCCACGGGATAATGTGTGGCGTCATCTTGCTCGACAAAAGTGTTTATCGAGGTGTAGACCACTTCATTCCCCTCAATTTCTGAGAGAATGCATTCGTTATTTGCTGCAGCCTGATCATTTTTGGGCGTCGGCGTTGTCCCTCACACACCCAAGAAGCTGCTGCGGTATACGACTGATGTCCCCGTTCACACATCAAATGAGTTCTTCTAAGCTGGATACCACTCTACCGAGAGACTCTGGAAGCACCACCTGTCAGAGTGCCTTCGCCAAGACTTAGAAGGACATCGGAGAATTCTTGCAATGCACGTGCATTGCCGCCGAGCCGAGTTCTCATATTAATGGTCAAGCGCAGCTAACAAACTCGTGACCACAACGAAGATCGTTTCAACGAAGCATTCACCTCGTCAGCCCTTGATACCCGCGTCACCACGGGAAGTGTTTGCCGGAAATCGCCACTGAACAGAAATGTGACACCACCCATCAAATGTTTGTTCCTGCGGATGTCCACGGCCTCAACTGCCTTCCTATTGGCCATGGTACACTCATCCCATACGATCAAAGAGCAATCCTTGAGCACGTGTCCCTTATCGCTGTTACGTGACACACCACAAACAGGCGTTTCGGCGCTCTCTAGATCGATGGGAATTTTAAACATAGCATGTGCTGTCTTGCCACCCGGAAGCAGTATGGCAGCGATTCTCGACGACGCTACATTAATAGCAATTTTGGCTTGCCTCCTGACAGTAATATGTCAGTGGTAACAAATGTTTTTCCTGTTCTACCAGGAGCATCCAAGAAAAACATGTTACCCTGGTTTTACCCAACGCTTTCAAGGACGGTGTCATAAATTTGTTTTTGCTCTGAAGAGAACAAAGTGACATGGTCATTTCGTATGGTGGTCATCGCCCGGATCGTAATTTATCCCAGCGTTATACTCCCGATTTCCGCAGCCTTGATGCGGTGATGATTGGGGAGCTGGTAATCCATATTCGATCAGCGGTTTGCCGCCGATAAAAATGACCACATCTTGAAGTGAACTGAGACAGGTGTTCAGCACGCGTTCATCAGTTACTTCGTCTTCGTCTCCAGTAGCACGCCTCAAAGCTCTTAGAAAATCTTCAGACAGATGATGACGATACTTCTCCCACAAAGCTACCGGGTTCGCGACTCCACAAAACACCAACCGATCCCAATTTTTGTCACCGTCGAGAAGGTGACGTGCTACGCAAGCTGCGCGGTAAGTGGGATACTCCACGCCATCAAATATCCTCTGGAAGGCGAAAGACGTCGGGCCTCGAACACATTTGCCATTATTCGGTTGCACGGTAGGTATCCAATGCGGTGTCATTGAAAGTTTCCGAAAAACCTTCCACAGCACCTCCTCGTCGACGTCGGTTAAATACACCCCTTTGCTTGTCGTACGTGTAATATGAAAGCACCTCGTCATACGTAAGGGATCTCGCAAACTGGTCGACTTCACAGAGCTGGAAAAATGTCACCATGTTAACACCGCATTTTTTTTTAAATTGTCTTCCTCAACTCTGCTCAAGATTTTGAGGGTTTTGTTGGAACTTGAATTTGTCAAAACGAACTTATACGATACAACTTTTATGAAGAAAATGCACATCACATCACATCACCATCTATGAATTTTAAGAATAACTAACTACTAACCTCGCCAACATGATCAAATTTAAATTATTAATTTCCAAAAAGTGTTAACATATAACTTGATTTGATTTTTATGAAATCTCATAGATGGCGCTGTTTCAAAATTGTCTTTATACTACTAACATTCATTAATAATAATAATAATAATAATAATTTATTTGCCTCAGATACAAAACAGATCCATATTTTTGTTAGTAGTTATACTTAAAAATTTATGTTAGTAACTTAAAATTAAAACGACACATTACTTTTTCACATGCATCTCAATACAATGCCTCAATATTGGACAATCTGGTCGATTGGCCACAACGCGAAGAATGCCGTTGCTACTGCCACGGACCCGACTTAGCAGCGATGCGGCCCTCTTACGAAGGATGGCATGAAAGCCATCAATACGTGTATCGGCAAACATGCCTGATGCACTACAGTGCCGTGGCAGCCGCATCAGCATCCTAAACGCGTTATTATACTGAACGCGCAGGGCGTTGATAGTCTTCTGCGTATAATTGACCCATAGACTGCACGTGTAAAAGGATTGGCAAAACGCCCGAAACAATGTCACTTTTACTGCCTTAGTGCAGCGTGCAAATCTACGAGCCAACATATTGCATCTGACAGCCAACGCCCGGCGCTCTCTCTCGATATCTTCGCCGTCCGAGAGATCATCCGAGACCCAGTGACCCAGGTACTTGAAATGAGAAACTCTTGGCAAGGACACACCATCTAAGAAGACAGGTGGAACGTGCGTGACCTTCTGGCCAGGTGATTGGAACACCAAGAGCTGGCTCTTCCTTACATTATACCTGAGCCCATGAGCCCCGGCATAATCCTCACACACGGCAAGCAGTTTTCGAATGGCGCTTACAGAGGGACCCAACAACACCATATCGTCTGCGTAACTTATATTATTGATGTATTTTCCATCTATGGAACATCCGACATTGGTGTTGGTGAGTCTCTCAATGAGTCCATTCACGTACAGATTGAAGAGACGAGGCGAGGTTAAGCCTCCTTGCCTTACTCCACACCCCAACCTGTACTCATCGGACGTCACGCCAGCCCACCTTACAATATTAATTTGGTTGTTGTACCAATAGTCAAAAATGTTAATGACTTCTTCAGGGAGACTAGTTTCCGTCTTCATTTTGTACCATAGGACATCATAGGACACCAAATCAAAGGCTTTTGACAGGTCTAAAAAACAGGCATAGACAGGAGTCTTCCTGTCAGTGTAGTACCGAACAGTATGCTTGAGGCACAGAACAGCTGTTTCTGTCGATAGCCCCGGCCTAAAACCGAACTGAGCGTCACTCAGGTTTATGTGACTGTTCAATTGGCGATCAAGCAGACTATCTAGCACTTTCGCCACGGTCGTAGCCAAAGAAATGGGCCTATAATTCTTACTATCCGATACATCGCCAGTTTTGTTTTTGACTATTGGCACAACCACGGTTTTCATACACTCGTCCGGCAGGTACGAGTGTCTTATACAAAAAGTATAAAACATTGCGAGAACCCTAGGCAGATGAACCCCCGCATGCTGCAGATGCTCAATACTAATTCCATCATGGCCAGGAGACTTACCCCTGGTCATCTTTGATATAGCGACAGCTACATCTCTGGCCGTAAACGATGGTACTACCGCTGATCCCAGAGCCTTTTGCTTGATACAATCAGAATTGAGCATCCCCAGACTACTGGCAAGAGGTTCTATTCGAAAATGATCTTTAAAAACTATGTTTCTCTGCCCAAGTTACTGAAATGGCGTAGTTTTTATAGTGTAAAGCTAGATAATAGCATGGCTTACTCAAAAACATTATTTAAATATGCATCGTAAGATTACACGCTGTCACAGAATGTGTGAGAAAAATAAAGATTCACAGCTCCTCCCCCGTAGGTGATAGCGTGATAATATGTAGCCTATATGTTGACCCGACCTCTTAGTAATATTCATGCAAATTTTGAAGTAAATCCATGCAGTACTTTTTGAGTTTAGCCCGGACATACATACAGACAAACAGACAAAAATTCTAAAAACTATATTTTTGGCTTCGATATCAATTGTAGATCACGCCCCAAGTATTCTTTAAAAAAAATATTTAGTGTACGGTTTTGACGATTTTATTATATGTACGATTTTATTATTGAATTTCTTCGCCTAACGATTAAACACGTTATTGTGGCTAATTTATAAAAGATAGATATATACTATTGAGGACTTTTTTGTAGATCTATTACAGACCATCATTTTTGTAATACATACTTTTGGTGTATGATCAACGTATGCGAGGATAAGGAGCTCGAAAGCGCATTTCAAATTTATCGTCCCTTCTCAGCTCCTATGTATCTTAGCGTTATGTTATATAGCCTATAACCTGCCCAGGAGTATGGACCACAATCGTACCAATTTTGGTTAAAATCCCTTCCGTAGTTTTTGACCCATGCGTACACAGACAGACAGACAGACAGACAGACAGACAGACAGACAGACAGACAGACAGACAGACAGACAAAAAATTTACTGATTGCATTTTTGGCATCAGTATCGATCACCAGTCATCCTCTAATATTAATTTTGAATATATATTCAATGTACAGAATTGACCTCTCTACAGTTTTATTATAAGTATAGATAGATAATAATATTCCACAACTATCACACAACGCCATCTAGTCCAAATTTAAACAGTGCTTGTGATATGAGTACTAGACTACTGATAAACATACACATTAAATTACACACGGACACAGAACAAAATATCGTTTTCATCACACAAACATTTGTTTTGGGTTGACATCGAACCAGCAACCTCAAGCATCAGGGCCACTAACCACAAGACCAACAGGCCTGAATCTGAGTATGAGTTTTTTCCACTCCAACTAATAGTTCCAGAAATTAGTGAAGCTTAGGACTTATATACAAATAAATCATCATTATCATTCCAGCCCAAAAACGTCCACTGTTGGACATAGGCCTCTCTCGAGAGTCGTCACAACGACCGATCCTGTGCGTCTCGCATCCACCGCATCCCGCGACTCTCACCAGGTCGTCGATCCACTTTGTGGGAGGCCTTCCAACGCTGCGTCTTCTGGTGTGCAATCGCCACTCTAGAACCTTTCGGCCCCATCAACCACCCGTTCTACGAGCAATGTGCCCTACCCACAGCCACTTAGGTTGGTGATTTTTCGGGCTATATCGGCGACCTTGGTTCATATAAATACGTGAGAATAATCTTCACTTACCCAAATATCCTGAAAGACTTGATCAAGCTGATGAAGGCCTGCTTAAACTTCCTATTCATGAAGCAGTAGGTGATAGGGTTGCAGCAAGAAGAGCAGTAAGCCAGCAGCTGGAGTAAGACTACACCTTTGGAGCCTATGTACTGATACAGCTCGTCCGGGTAGAACAGATAGATCTGGAAAGAAAGATACAAGTTAGGAAGGTAGCTTTCAAAGTGACAAAAACACCTTAACTGAACTGTGGAGCCGTACCAACTCCAGGTCTATCGACCAATGTCTATCTATGGGAGGACCTTCTCTCTCTCTCTCTTATCTTTGACGTAAAGGTCTAAACAGACGGACTGCATTTCAACTGCAATCCAACTGCAAATTGAAGTTTAAGTGCAGTTTGAATGCAGTTGACACGACTACAATAGAACTGCAAACACGACTGCAATAGAACTGCAAACACGATTGCAATAGAACTGCAAACACGACTGCAATAGAACTGCAAACCAAACGTGCGGACCGATTGCAGTCGTGTGAACTGCACACCGACTGCATCCGCATGCACCCTAAGACTTGGGGGACCGCAGCAGTTCCCCTACAGACATTGTTCTACGGACCTGGAGTGAATACGGCTCTACAGTTGACTTATTAACAGCCTACGTCATATTTATCAGAAAAACACCTTCCATCTATTCCGCCAAGGTTGCATCTACGACCAAAAAATCCGTCTCATCAGCTTTTCTGTTACCTATGGAAATTGAAGCTAAATGAGATGGAGGACACAGTCGCAATGTGTTTACATGACGCTGGTGATTAGGACGCCAAAATACTCGGCGGACCAATTCATCGACGATGATGTCGAAAAAGGCGCCGTCAACGCGCGTTGCATGCAACTATAACACGCTGCAAACACGATGCTATCGCAACCAAATTTCCCATTCATATGTTTGCGTGCGAGCTAGACGCAATTTACTTAGCGTCGAAAACTGCTCATGGGTTTGTATCGATTCAATCGCAATCTGCTTTTTTCAAGTTCAGCAACATCGACAACACTTTATGAACTAGTGGATAAAAGATAAATCGCAATGCATTTATAAGGTACCAGTCAAAGGTCAGAAATGCAGTTCGCTGCATTTATCATAAGCATAATTTTAGACAAAAGACATTCACTGCTTGGTCATAGGGGGAGAACCAATTATCGGCATAATGACAGATTCTGTCCATATCGCAACCATCAGATTTTCTATTGGAGAAAAGATGGTGCGAAGCTTTCCAGCACTGCATCTTCCAAGACGTGGTCTTCATTCCAGAACTTTTTGAATCAATCGACCTCTGCAGTCTGCGTACTTTTTTTTTGGAAGTTAATCATCCTATCAGCTTGTTTACTGTTTAAAACCACACCTGTGTTCTTTAGTCCCCTTTGCATTCTCTTATTCGGTCCGGACAATTACCGGCCGACTGGCGGTGACCTAATTGCTCATCGTCCGCAAGCCCACTTGTAGTTTGGACTCCGTAGGAGGTTGCCTCAATATTAACTTCGGTGGCATTCATTAATTACAACGGGACCATCGCACCTGGCAGGGCTGAAGAACGTTCGGAAGAGCGGTGGCTCACACTAAAGGTAACTAAAGAAACAGGATGGGTTTTAGTCAGTTAAATACTGACTCTCTCGCTCCACTTAGAGTTGGAGAATTGATTTGATGAGTAACCACTCAAAAAAAGGATTTTATTAATGCCATTGTACTCGGGATAAAAAATACATCTCAAATTCAAACAATCAAACGGGAAAAAAATGTTTAACATTGTTTGAAATGTGAATAAATGAATTTAAATTCGTGAGTTTACTGGGTGATTCTTTGAATTCGAGAGAACGTCTTATTTATCTGGCCTAAGGCCCAAGTCTGCAATACGATCACATTGTCATTTTGCTAAAAGTTCGTAATCTGCTAATTTATAATATTATCGATCATTGATCGGTCAATGGTATCGTAATAGAGTTGTGGTAGAATGATAATATCCAAACCAATAACTGCACAATAACGTTCTAATGGTAGAACACTGATCAAATAAACTGTCAAAGTTTCTGCAGATTAACGCATACGTCAAATATTCATTCAGTCAATATGTATGAGATTACTATTCTATGCCACTTCTTTCAATGGAGTGTCAGTGGTTGACCATTGGAAAGTCATAATGACGCCATTATAATAGTAGATTACCAAACTTGTCAAAATCAACAATTATGACAACAATGATAGACCATTCTGACACTATTGTAATAGCAGACTTGAGGCCCTGGTATATTGTTTACAATATGTTTTTTTTTTTGCATATTAGTTTTCCCAATCACTATATATATCATATCACATAAATATGTAATTATAAATAAAAGGCAAAAACAGAAACAGAAAGTTTCAGGCTGATGTGTGTTTAATAAAACTCTGTTCCTACTTCGATCGAATATAAGCGAATAAAGGTTATAACAAAGTAAACATTCCACCCCAAAACTCATTAATGTTCTAAAAATACTTTAGCGGTTGACCGAGTCAAACATTTCGGAAAAAGTTTTTAGATTAAAGTTTAAATCTACCCGCCAATTGAGAAAAAAGAGCTTTCATTATCCTAATAGGGTTTTGAGTTTTGAATGTTACAAAGAAACTTATAATAGGATGATGATTCCCGATTTTCCTGAAGTGAATAAATGCTAATTCTATTCAATTCTAAGTATGGAAAGAAGTTGGTTTTCTATTCGTTTAATATTAAGAGGTCTACAGGTGATCACGAGTTTTATAATGTACAATAGTAAATGATCTACTACAGTAAAATATTGCACATTAATACATTGTAAAGAAATAGGGTGGCAACCACGAAAGACTCAACGTGACTGGTAAAACGGATGGCAAAAGGCCTCGTGGACGCAGCCCAATAAGTTGCTCCGACCAGATCCGCACCGCACTTGAATCTACGGTATTCTATGCCCTTTACACTGCCAGAGACAGAAACATCGATCAAAGTTATAACCAACTACAAGAACTTTTATATTATGTTACTTGCTGCTACGGAACCCTTCATGGGCGAGTTCGACTCACACTTGGCCGGTTTTTTATTATATAAATTACTTGAAAGTATGAAAAATCATACCTCATATTCATTGTTATGGTTTGATTATAACCTCAAAATCTGATCCATTTTTTGAAATATATCTATTCTGAAAGCTAGTCCGCTATAAAAATAAGATCTAATAGAAGTTTACTAACGTTTGAGAATACAATTCATAATTTTCCAATGCTCTCGGCTCCAGGGCGAAGAATGTATGGAGGCCGAGCAATGTCTTTTGACTTATATCGAAGTTCTATATATATAATTAATTGCATTTTTATGACTTTTTATGAAATGTGATAAAAAATCAAAATAAAAAAAAATATCTCCACAAATTACACTTCCAATATGTTATTTGCCAGAAAAACATAAGCACTTTTAACAGATGAAATTGTAGTTTGTGGGAGATCTGGAATCTAAACTAGGCTTAAACCTGTACCTTAGAACTCCAGGCCCTCCCATCGCGATGATTATTATTTACACGATATTTCATAAAAAGTTATAAAAAATTGTGATTCTTTGCATAATAAAACAATATTAACTAGAGCAGAAACAACATGTGTCAAAGGGACGCCGCGCATCTAGCGTTAAATGTTCATTAAATGCTTATTTATACTAGTGCACTTTAGCTAGTTCAACGACACCTTTTTGAATGCCATACAAAGTATAAAGTCGTGAAATTTAAGTGTGTTGACGTCAAGAAAATTCAAATTATTTTTTATATTTTATGTTGTTATTCAAAAGGAAATGTTAATTTGTTGTTTGCGTGATTGCCAAACTGTAAAATAGTTTACGCTAGACGAGCTCTATCATTATTAGTTTAGCTAACGATGAGTAATGAGTACGTTGCTTTTGGTTTCATAGAATATTGTGTTGAGAGATTATATGGATTATAAAACCGAGATCATTTAACTCTTTTTGAGTGTCAAAACTACGTAGAGTTAGGCTTTAGCCCTTCGAGCGCCGAATGTATATGTGAATGACCTTGAAAAACACTTAATTGTCGTTTTGTACAAACGTTAATCATTTTTTTTTTGGGCAAAAATTTTGGATTCCTGGATGTTTTTAAATTTCTTTTTTGGTGATTTATTTAAAAATGCGGATTTACGTAATAATAATACCCCCGTGCTCGAGGGATTTAGGCTTCCACAGAAAGGTGGGATGCGACAGTATAACAAAGATGCAACTATTTTTTTCCTGTTTGTAAAATGGCCGTCGCTTAGTTATTGCTTTGCGTGGGAGGGTTTCAATGTAATACCCTCGGCAAAGTTAAGGAGCTTACGCTGGTACTGGTACCGTAGTGGCCATAATTATTCATGCGGGCGATCGTCAGCAACGATCTTGGAGCAAGGAGGAATAGTAGGCGATCGCCTCCTACTACGAAGTATTAATTTTAGCCAAGGAGGCGGCCGCACGGGCGAGGGAACGGCCCTTACGCCCCAGTCGCCAAGATCGCGATCCCGATTTCCACCGTGAGCGCGGGCTTGCGGAAAGCGAGCAATTGATAGCTTCAAACTTGCCGTTGGACTGTCCGATAACCGTCCGGACTGAGCCCAAGTCGTCAACGGCGCCGGCGTATAAGGTTTCATGCGCGCCTCAAGGTAATGCCCAGCAGGGTCGAAGCCAGTACTGGGGCCATGGGTTCCTGAATGCAAGGAAAATTTGGGGTTCTGGAATGTAAGACAACGAAGGAACGTAGGAGTGGGTTTTAGTCAGTAAAAGTCTGACACGCCCACCCACTCCGCCCAGAGACAGGAGATGTTATTGGTTGATTTTACACCTAAAAAAATAAAAGGGGTCGATTAAGGCCACTTTTATTAAATCCATGAAATAGCCATTTGCGTTCATACTGAAATGAGGACGGAGCATCTATCAGGATGAAAAGACTACTAAAACTTGATGGACCGGCTATGCAAATAAGCTATCTTCATTTGTTTCACTATAAAAAAACACGACTATATTCCATCTCTTTATGTAGTGAACTAAACGGAAACAACATTGATGGCTTTTTATTTAAAGTAAATCTTGTAAAAGACATACAAAGATTACTTAAATTTAGTTAATTACCTAACTTCGGTTTATGTAAATACACTATATATATATAATAAAATTTTCTATATATATATTGAGATAAAAGACATGTTAAGATTGTTTACATTTAGTTAACTACATAAACAGATAGAATATAGTTTCAGCTGCCTGCTACAACTTCGCTAAGTCCTACAGTCGCCTAAACGCGCCCGCTAACACGCTCGCATACGCTCTCGTCACGCACGCTAGCTTTAAACAAAACCGTGAAGTTGGCGTGCAATTAATGATGTTTCAACATAGTAGCTATAAAATACTGAAAATAAATGGCTTCCTCGAAATCGATTAAATGCATTAATGTCTTAACCTGTGGCCTTTATAGCCGCTATGTGGCTAGTCTGGGCAATAAACTAACAGTTCAAAAACTCGAGGGGAATAGCCACTTAAATACGAACGATCATTGACATTTTCACTGCTAGTGTCAGAAGTGATAGATGTGTTCATTCTCGCAACGACTGTGTTGAATTCATGAATATAGCCAATTTAGTAGTTAAAAGAAATGGCTAGTTTCACTGGGAAATATAAAATGGCGGCGGGCAATGGTGGCCTATTAGTATCGGCTCCGACTTACGAGTCATCGCGGTTTCAAACCTAACCAGGCGCATTTCTTTGTATAATTTATTTCATCATCACTATTCTCAAAAAACTGGGCAAGGGTTACGTGCAAACTACAATTCCAAAATAGATTCTCGAAGATTTTTCTGAATTGCAAAAAATGTTTTTTTTTTTTGTGATGTAGGTAACAACAAATTTGAACGGTGAAGGAAAACATCGTGAGCAAACCGGCATGCCCTAGAACCAAAAATTCGAAGACGTGTGACATTCACCAACACGCACTAGGCCCGCGTGGTGGATTACGGCCCATTCCCTCTCCTAGAGAGGAGGCTTGAGTCCCAACAGTGGGAACATTTAAAAGGCTGGTGATGAACAACAAAACTATTTTCAGAGTTATTCCTATACCTGTGCCAAATTTTAGGATGCTGGGTCAACGGGAATGAATTTTGAATTTGGGATTTCGAACTTTGGGAGTATCTAAATTTATAGGGTACTTCCCGTTTTTTATTTGTTAACTTAGAAGTTTGATTTTTCACAGCTTGAAAGGACCATAGACTTGAGTATAATATGGTTTTAATTTCAACTCGATACCTTCACGCGTTTTATGAGATAAAGGGTCTTGGGGACAGAGAGATAGACAGACGGACGGATAACAAAGTGATCCTATAAGGGTTCCGTTTTTTTCCTTTTGAGGTACGGAACCCTAAATACGACAAAGGAAAGAAAACATCATAAACAAAAATCGGCTTGGTTCTAGGAGAACCAAAAATTTGTAGACATTGTGACACCTACCGACCCGCACAGGGCCCGCGTGGCGGATTACGTCCCATTTTCTCTCCTACAAAGGAGGCCTGAGTCCCAGCAGTGGGAACATTATATTGTTGTTATTGTTGGCTAACAACACAACATATTGTACTGGGCGAATGCCTCCCTTTTCTTCAAGTCTGTTCTCAGCCATATAAAGGGCTGATTTTGAATTATTCATCAAAAGGCTATCGAAATTATATTAGCGTGTGAAACGGGTACTTCAAATGATAATGGCGAAGTAAGATCTAAGTGTCCACTGGATGCAAGAAGCACAGTTAAGCTAGTAGATGTGGCGTCACTTGGTCCGGGCAACTGCCCGATTGTTGATTTAGGAAATTGATATACAACATTATTTTTAGTACCTACATGTGAAACCCGAAAAACACACCCAGTATTTTTATATAAAGAACTAAAGAATGTATGTACAAAATTTCATAACTGTATTATGAAAAATCACAAAGTTATAGCTTGTTATGCTGCCTGCTTCCCCGCACAAATACATGGTCACCGGGCCATTCGGGCTATTGAGGGTTTTTTTTGCTTCCGCAACCTATTGTGCATTGGCGCCTAATGCCTGCAATTATCCGCCGTGACTTGACTTAGTGTCGGTGGTGTTCAACTTTTGACCTTTTTTAAAGATTACTGGGAAAAAATCTAACACGGTGCAAACATTATTGAAATCGATTCAGTTAAGTACTGATTCTAAACAAACTATTCAGATTTGGCATATAGGTACGAAAAATAATGACGTACATTTTGTTTTAAGAGATTTTGAATTTTAGTTCTTTATTTAATAATTCTCTCTTGTAAAGCAGCGCATGTCTGGTAGCTGGAATAATGATGAAGATTGTAATTGTCGACTACAATCAATATTACTTTTTTAATAGCTTCTTTGGCATTTATATTAATATTTATTTATGGGTCCACATCAACTGTTATATTCTTGTGGAAACCGAAGCTTAATAAACACTTTATGGGTGTTTTAAAAGCATTTTATCGAGGACAGTTCTGATTATGCGTAGTAATGACATTTTTACATTGATAGTTACGACTTTTGGAGGTTTGATATTGATGTTATTATCTTTACAGTCGTGCAAAGTTGTTAGTCTTATAACAATTTTTAGGGTGTTAAAGTTCGTAAGGGAAAATCTTGTTTCTTGAGTTAAAGAACTTGAAACTTGGCACTGATTGTAATCAAAAAGAAAATTAAAAACTGTCATTATTCGTTTTTAAAACTAGTCTCAAATCAATTCGTAAGGCATTTTTAAGTTTTTACGAAAATAAAACAATAAAATTAAACCAGGTATAATAAAAGTATTTTTGTCAAATCTCAATAGTTTTCCTCAAATGCTTTTTTTCCGATGGGAAAAATCATCCTATGACAACCCCCGCTCTTGGGCGGAACGGGAGATAGTGTCAGACTCTTACTGACTAAAAAACCCATCCCGTTCCTTGAAGCCTTCAAACCGGAGCTCGAGCGCCCTTTCGGATAACCCTGGCCCCAGTAGGCTTCGACCCGGCTGGGCCCCTGCTGTTGCTGACAACTCCTTGAGGCGCGCGGGAACAGTGCGCGCCGTTGACGACTTGGGCTTGGTCCGGACAGTTACCGGACGGCCGGACAGCGAGCTACCCATTGCTCAATGTCCTTCCTCAAATGCTGTTGTGTGTACTGTCCCTATACGAAAGCTATGCAGTCTATGTATGTTTACATTTCCAGAACCATTCATATAACATTACAGTATTCCATTCTTCAGAAAGTTAGTTTTATTGCGCGTCCTTTAGACATAGTCCAATAAAAAAAACCGGAGTTTCAAAGAAAACTTTCTACATATATTGCATTACACTTGAAAAAGAACTTCAACAAAACCATCTATTTTCCTGAAGATTTATTTATTTAATTAAAAGTTTTTCTAGTCAATGGAAAATTTTCTGTAATCTATCATCATAAACCTCATCGCCAAAGAGTGCAGAAAGTTTTAGTAACAAGTTTGCAGTAATGAAAAAGTTATGTAATTGGGGGAACGTTCTAGCGGTAATAATCTCAAAAGAACATCGGACATTTAAACATAGAATCAATTAAAAGTGTCAAATGAATTTGTTACTGAATTGAATTGATTCAATTTTGTGTTCCATGTTTGAATTTTGGAATAGAATTCAGTATCATTCACTACTGAATGGAAAAAGCGAACGGTTCGATCACGAAAAGAATGTTCAATCGAGTTTACTCATTTCAACTCGAGTCCAGTTAGTTGCTACTACTACTAATCTACTAAGTCAAACTTATTCAACTAAATTATATAGAAAGAAAAGAGCAGGTGAATGTTAATTTCTATGTCATTTCAGCTTTGTTTTTTTGTATGAAGGGAAATAATCCAATGACTTTTTCCGCTCTAGTGCCGAGCTCGAGGGCGTGTCAGACCTTAGTGACTAAAGTCACACCTATGTTCCTTCGTTTCTTAGTGCTCCAGAACCCTGGGGTTTCCCTTTCCGAAGTAAATCCATGGTCCTGGGCTGCAGCCCAACTGTGCCCCTACGGTATTTGCTGACACTTGTGTGAGACGCGCGTGGAGCATTACGCGCCGTAGCCGTACGACTTTGAATTGGTCCGGACGGTTACAGGACGACCTGATGGCGAACTACCCATTGCTCACTGTCCTTCCTCAAATGCTGTTATGTGTACTGTCGTTCACAAGCCCACACCCATACCCACAGTGGCATGTAATTCCAGATAAGCCGTTTGAATAAGAAATGAAAAAAAATGCAGTACGCACTCAAATGATCCGTCTGGTTTCAACTTTACTGTATTTTTTATTTTGTGTACATTTTTTTTTTAGATTTACGTAGACAAAAAGAAGAAAGAAAGAAAAACAATTTATTTACGTGAAAAAGACGCAATCTTAAAACTAGCAAACAAAACATAACATTACAGCAATTGATAGGGAAGATATGCGTCTCCTCCGCGCAAAACGGCCGAACGCTCAGCATAAAGCTACAGCCTCACGCATAATGCGTTGAGCTCACAGCGCTGGTTTCAGCGTGGAGCGGTCGCTATGTCGACATACAGTGAAATAAAAGATGTGTATAAAGTAACTAAAAATACAGATAAGTTATAAATATAAATTAAAATAAATAGATAACGTGACAAATACATTTTTAAAAAGTTACAACACCACGACGCGCCCGTAGCTTAATTTGTGCAAATCGTTTTTGTAATCTGTGGCAATTGCATAGACTATACCTTAATTCATTAAACCCCAAGCGAACGCCGCCGGCGTTCGCGCACCTATTGTCTTTCAATTGTGTCTGTAATTATCACATTGAAAGGTTAAACGAGATTGGACGCGACCGTGATGCTGTTGACGTCAAAAAGGAATACACTGCTGCACATACATTGCTGGAATACCTGGTAATAGTATCGTGTATGTCAGTAGGTAAGTTCTTTATTAGTTTTTCCAACAAACAATATTGCTTAGATGAAGGTATACGTCCTGTAGTTTATAAAGTGCTTTCTTGGCAGAGAAAATTTAATTCTATACTGTACTGGCAACTACCAGTGGTTTAAACCACATAAAAGTGGAAAATATATAGCTTAATTATGTCATTCGGTCGAACAAAACTTGTTCTTTATGATGTTAGTAATATAGTCATTTTTGTATGGTGGGAAAAAATCATCCAATGACATCCCCCGCTCTTGGGTGGAGCGGGAGATAGTGTCATACTCTTACTGACTAAAAGACCTACCCTGTTCCTTCTAGCCTTCATACCGAGGCTGGAGCTGCCTTTCGAAACTAACCCTGGGACCAGTAGACTTTGACCCAGCTGAGTCCCTGCTGTTGCTGACAACTCGGCGTGCGGGAACAGTGCGCGCCGTCGACGACTTGGGCTTGGTCCGGACAGTTACCGGAAGGCCGGACTGTGAGCTGCCCATTGCTCACTATCCGCAAGCTCGCGGCTACGGTGGCCGGAAATCGGGATCAGAGACCCGACGGCGGCGGCGGCGAGAACGCCTTTGCCTGATGCGGTCAGCCTCCTCCTTGGCGAGCATTACTGCTTCGCGAAAGTCGGCGACCGCCTGCCACTCCTCTTCGCTCCGGACCATGGCCTCGACCAAGGCCCGGCGCGAGAGATCTCCTCCACCGATCACCCCACGAGGGCACGGCGATGCTCCGCCCCGGGCAGGGCACACCTCGACCGTGTGCTCCACCGTGTCCTCCGGGCGTTCCACGCAGTGGCGACACCCGGGCGTCTCTTCCGCTCGAATCCGGAACAGGAACCTCCCGAACGTGCCATGTCCGGTGAGGACCTGCATCATGCGGAAGGTTAGGACGCCGTGAGGTTTTTCCAGCCACGCCTCAAATGCGGGGAATGAGGGGACTTACCGCCATGATTGTGGCGTGCCCAAGTAATATAGTCCTGAGCGGTTACCAGTGTTTTACGAATAACCTAGTATATCGGGGATGAAATCGGAATCAAAGAAGAACTTTATGTACTTTTACTCTCATAGCATTACGCTATGCTACTTTTATATTCCGATGGGATGGCCATCCGACTCAAACGAAGAGAGATCAAGTTTATGGCATCCGAGGCACGAGGGTACAGTGATACCTCCCCCCGATAGCACCGTACCTCCATAGTTGGTGTTGTGCCACCAACTTTCTCATCTCATAACGATTCTAATAATCCCAAACACGGTTAAATTACACTAATTTACCCTCTGGCTTCATCATCAGATCGGTTCGATACATCCCATCCCCCTTTTCCTTCAGCCAGTCATCGACTACACGTATAAACAAAGCCATTTCACACGTTACGACAGTTCTGCTGTGATCCTATGAGTTCTGTGCCATATCTTCGAAGTTTATGATCAAATCATAACAATATTTCAATGGGACCAACTTGGAAGCATAACCTTTCAATAAAAAAAGAATTTTCAAAATCGGTCCACAATTGAACATACATAAAAAAAATTAAAATATACATTCAGTCGAACATAGAACCTCCTTTTCGAAGTCGGTTAAAAATCATACTTCTCTCTTTATGGTTTATAGTCAAACCCCGAAAGAAAGAGTTTTTTTTTTCGGTAAATCTACTACCAAATAACCTCTTCCAATTTGGGTGGTGCATGAGAGAATGTCAGACTATTACTGACTAAATCCACTTATGTACCTTGGATTGCTGTTTATGTTCCAGGAACACGGTACCTCTTACGAACAATCCCGGCAATATTGCATTAACTTTTATTGGAAACAATAGGTTTAGGTACGTTAAACAGTAGTTTAACTTTGTACTACAAAGGCTTTATCCACAAAGAGAAACGGAAACGGGAAACTCGCGCAGTAAAGAGCGCCTTTTGAGACTGGAAACGAGAAGTACTGAAACGAAAATTGAGCACTTAACATGATCATTTATTCCTATTTTATTGTTCGTGAAAGGTAACAACAAAATAGGTTGCTTGACAAACTTGCAGAGTTTATACGCATGGGAGAAGATTTGATTTATTTTTATTTATTTATTTATTCACAAAATCCACAGCTCTTTTACAAAAATTTTACTTAAAGATAAACTAATGTTACAGCCAATTAAGGATTTACAATTTACAATCTAAACATTTATGCCTCAGAAACAAATAGAATAAGACGCTAGTACCATTCAAGCCTAGTAGTGGTGTGCTGTGTGAGTGGGTGTTTTCACTAGCTTTTGCCAGCTGTTTTGTCCGTGTGATAATTGGCTTTTCCATACAAACTAGACTCCCATTTAATCCGCTTAGGAGTGAATTTTGTAAAATCCCTTCTTGGTGCATAAAAGGAAGCCTTGTGCAATATTTCACGCTCCTATTCCTAGTTTCTCCTTTTATATATACGTATATAGATAGAATAGCTAATAAATATTACAGTACGTGTCTTACTAATAACAACAGTATTAATCGATTCCCAAAGTTAAGCAAAGCTTACTTAGATCAACCTGTGGATCGGTGCTCATACTAAATACCAAGATTATTTCGTTTCTCATTAAACACGCTTTAAGGTCAGGATGTTATTTTGTAGATCTAAGAGTCGCAATAGCGGGACGCTCAGCTTAATGTCATGACCACAAGCATAGTGCGGCGAGTCCACAGCGCTGATTAATTCTTAGCGTGAGCCGGTGAAGGTGTCAACATCTATTAGGAAGATGGTACTGTGTCCTAATAAGCATAAGCATTAACAGCCTTTTAGAGTTCCCACTGCTGGGACTCAGGTCTCCTCCCTGGAGGGAACCTATGTCCTAATAAATTTGTGTAAAATAATTAAAAATATGTTTTGGACTAAATCATAAATTACTTTCGTGTTGGTGTAATGAATACCAAAGTAATATCTTTACTGTTTACAATTTGGGTATTATGAGTGTATCAATATTATATTTCGGCACAACACTTTTCACTCCCAAAACATAATTAAACCTTTGCTAACACTTTAATTAAAATCTAAGGAAAATTCTTGAAGGAACTTATCAAAACACTGATTTATTGTGAACCTTTAATATCGTGTACCGGATCCACGTTATGAAAATTTTAACAAAATTGCACGTAAGCAAAGGCCAGGGGCTTTACCAAGATGTTTAAAAAATGTCAGTCCAGCGAGTGACATAGAGGGATGGAGGCCATCCCTTTACCAGTTCAATTAAGGTCATCAAATAAATCGCTTAAAAGTGAGGTAGGAGGAGGTAGGGACTCAGTTCATAAATAAATGAATAATAATACACATGAACATCATGTGTATTGTTATTCATTGGTTTTTTTATTGTTATTATTCTCTTTATTCATTAATGGTCTATTAATGTCTTTTCAATCTTCAATTCCTTTATTTTCTTTTCTTGTAGCACTTCGCCCCCGCTTCGCTCTAGTGCAAATTACTTACATAACAAGCACTTCTTGTTTATAACCCTTTCTATTAGTGGCAACCGTACCGAATATTTTTGTATGTTATAAGAGTTACTATATAAATAAACAAACACACGCATGTTTTCTTTTTTAATAGATATAATAGGAGTGAGTGTAAGGAAAGGGAGTTAGTAATACCGTGACGGATGATAGGATAAACAGGATGAAAACAACATGTTGCACCAAGCTCAAATAACACGGGACAGTGGCAAGAAGATTTTGATGTAGAGAAGATATATATTTCAAGGTTTTTAAATTTATTTTGGTCTGTTTTTTTTTCAATACAATTTACTTATAAATCGTTTTAGATAAAATATTTAGAGTTTTTAACGGATTGACTGAAGTTGCTTAAACACTAACCTATTCCTAACCTAACCGGGTTTCTCATGTAATTTTTATTTTTGGTGTACAATAAAGAATCAATCTATCTATCTATTTCCATTTTTATTTACGTACTTACGTGTACAAAAAAATAAAATCTAACAATGTGTCCGCCTAGAATGCAATAAAAATTTAAACAGCCCAGATTTATAATCGAATTCTCTGGATGATAAAAAATACGTAAATCCGACAATTCGAATTCACATTTATTTTTTGTTTTTATTACCATGCTAAATTGCATTGCGGTTTCATCAATACATTCACATTGATTTGTTGTTGTCTCGACCATAAAATAATATACGTTACAAAAAGAATACGTAGCCGTATAAATGAAATCCATTTTTATTTTTTGTGAAGCTAACCTTGAACCATTTGAAGGGTAGTATTAGCATTGACAGATTTATTGGGCGATGTCCAATAAAAAAGTTTAAACATGTCCCTTGGGAAAAGGTTTGTGTACCAATCTATCCGTAACGCGAGATTTAGACTAGTTTAGCGTACAGGGACTTAAATTAAGTGTCAATAAAATTACATGAATACTTTAAGGTATACTTGACTTAATCAATCAATCTGTCTGTCTGTCGGTCAGTCTGTCGGTCTGTCTGTCGGTCTATCTGTCGGTCTCTCTGTCTGTCGGTCTGTCTGTCGGTCTGTCTGTCGGTCTGTCTGTCGGTCTGTCTGTCGGTCTTTCTATCGGTCTGTCTGTCGATCTGTCTGTCTGTCGGTCTGTCTATCTGTCGGTCTGTCTGTCGGTCTGTCTGCAATAAATTGAAACTGCAAAGTCAGTCACTTCCACCAACATTTTTACTGGAGCTTTGAGTTAAAATCGTACATCTAGTTGAGTCATAAAATATTTTTAGCATTTTTTTGTCCTGTATCAGGATTGTACACTATTTTTTTTTTGTGTAGAAAATAATTTACTGACACTGTTCTGTGATCTTATCCGGAAAAATATTCATATCTTCTTTAGTTTTTTTATTATTAAATGGCTCTCGTTTGAACACTATATCATGTAATTGTAAATGATCATATTGAAGTTGACGTTAAAGCATGCTTGCCTAGAAGCAAACCATTCACTTTTGACATAAAGTCATCCAGGTTGTAGTCATCAGGAAACAAAGACTCCGTCAAACTTTTGGATGGTGCAATTTCTTATATTGACCAATTACTAAAATATTATTTAATTAGACACAAATATAATAGAAATAAATATAATGAGCTAGAACTGGCAAACATTGTTCTGTTATGTAAATGGTGAAACAAAAAATCAACAAAGGGTAAAAAATAACCTACGAACCTATTTTCAAGCCGACCAAATATACCTAAACAAAATAAAAATCGTTCAAACTATTTAAAAGGATTTCGTGTATATTTCGCAGGTTTTTCGTAAAATTAGGTTTTTGATCAAAAATCTAGGTTTTTGGTGAAAAACCGAAAGATGACACATTATACTATATTTACTTAGCATACAATATTTAGTTAAATATATAAATTAAATACATAAAAAAGTTATTCATTTTTTATTTTACCAATACGAGTAGAAACATGAATTAATTAACCTTTCAATCATGGAAATCACAGACACAATAGAAAGACAATAGGTGCGCGAACGCCGGCGTTTGCTTGGGGTTTAATTAATTAAATATGTACGTATATGTGGTTAGTGTGTGAATTGAGATGTCTTTGTGATAATACTGCCTCCAACTATTAATCCAATCCAATCACTAATCCGATTGTTCCAATTAGTATTTCAATTGCCCCTTAGCGCATTTAACCGATCGAAATGAATGAAAAGCCTATAATCATGTTCAATAAGCTGTTATTACTGATATTACCCTTCGTAGCGTACCTATTAGCTTTCGTAGTTAAATCAATAGTGCAGCCAACTCATCAGACGGTTTTATATATAGCATAGTTAGCCTTATAATGGTCCCACTGATGGGACTAAAGCCTTCTCTATAACGCAAAAAGCAACTATAAAGACAACACAGTCTCTAAAAAAATATCCTCTCGCTCAATTCCAGAGCGGCAGAAGTCATTTGATGATTTTACCATCAGCTGGTGTAATAGCACCGTAGGCGCGGGCTTGCGGACAGTGAGCAATGGGTAGCTCGCTGTCCGGCCTTCCGGTAACTGTCCGGACCAAGCCCAGGTCGTCGACGACGAGCGCTGTTCCCGCGCGTCTCAAGGAGTTGTCAGCAACAGCAGGGGCAGGAAGCCTACTGGGGCCAGGGTTATCCGAAAGGGCGCTCGAGCCCCGGTATGAAGGCTTGAAGGAACGGGATGGGTTTTTTAGTCAGTAAGAGTCTGACACTATCTCCCGCTCCGCCCAAGAGCGGGGGTTGTCTAGTTCAGAATAATAAGATCCTGCAATAAATATTTTCATACCTTCACCTTCGACTCTATTAAACTATTTATCACATACTAAAGCTGATGATACACTGAACTCCCACGTATACACGTGTGCCATATCGTGTGCGTCCTTCAATTGATTCCGGATCAGTCCTATTATTTCAACAAAATTTGCATACAGCTTTAATCACATTGTGATGGCCCCATGTGACATTATTTGGATGACAAATGCAATCGATCTTAGTGATTAGTATACAATTATTACACTATTATTATTATAAAAGTAAAAGTGTGCGGAAGTTTATTATATCTTCACGCTGAAACTGCTGAAGATATTTGTATGTTTGCCACGTGGGTAAACCACATGAATAGGATTTTTTATTCCGGGAGTGTGTTCCCTTGTAGAAGAATTAGGGAACATTTCCTGTCAACATGACGCATAAATCTATACTTATAATAAAACTGTAGAGAGGTCAATTCTGTACATTGAATATATATTAAAAATTAATATTAAAGGATGATTGGTGATCGATACTGATGCGAAAAATGCAATCAGGAAATTGTTTGTCTGTCTGTCTGTCTGTCTGTCTATCTGTCTGTATGTGCACGCATGGGTCAAAAACGACTGAAGGAATTTTAACCAAACTTGGTACGATTATGGTCCATACTCCTGGGCAGGTTATGGGCTATATAACATAACGATAAGATATATAGGAACTGAGAAATGACTATAAATTTGAAGCAAGTCGGATGAAAATGCGCTTTCGGGCTCCTATCCTCGCATACGTTGATCATAACCAAAAGTATGTATTATAAAGATGATGGTCTCCAATAGATCTACAAAAAAATCCTCAATAGTATATATCTATCTTTTATAAATTAGCCACAATAACGTGTTTAATCGTTAGGCATTTCTTCGTGTATTGAATCTATACATATTATAAAATCGTACGAAAGTCAAAACTGTATATTGAATATTTTTTTTAAATAATACTTGGGGCGTGATCTACAATTGATATCGAAGCCAAAAATATAGTTTTTAGAATTTTTGTCTGTTTGTCTGTATGTATGTCCGGGCTAAACTCAAAAAGTACTGCATGGATTTACTTCAAATTTTGCATGAATATTACTAAGAGGTCGGGTCAACATACAGGCTAAATATTATCACGCTATCACCTACGGAGGAGGAGCTGTGAATCTTTACTTTTCTCACGCATTCTGTGACAGCGTGTTATCTAACAATGCATATTTAAATGTTGTTTTTGAGTAAGCCATGCTATTATCTAGCTTTACACTATAAAAACTACGCCATTTCAGTAACTTGGGTAGAGAAACATAGTTTAATGAATTTTAGTAGCATAAAGATAATTTTTAAGCAGCGCCATCTCATGAGATTTCATAAAAATCAAATGAAGTTACATGTTAACACTTGGAAATTAATAATTTAAATTTGATCATGTTGGCGAGGTTAGTAGTTAGTTATTCTTAAAATTCATAGATGGTGATGTGATGTGCATTTTCTTCATAAAAGTTGTATCGTATAGTTTGTTTTGACAAATTCAAGTTCCAATAAAACCCACAAAATCTTGAGCAGAGTTGAGGAAGACAATTTAAAAAAAAATGCGGTGTTAACATGGTGACATTTTTCCAGCTCTGTGAAGTCGACCCGTTTGTGAGATCCCTTACGTATGACGAGGTGCCTTCATATTACACGTACGACAAACAAAGGGGTGTATTTAACCGACTTCGACAAGGAGGTGCTGTGGAAGGTTTTCCGGGAACTTTCTAGGACACCGCATTGGATACCTACCGTGCATCCGAATAATAGTGAATGCTATTTTCTGCGGTTGTTACTTCCCACCGTCCGAGGTCCGACGTCTTTCGCCTTCCAGGGGACATTTGATGGCGTGGAGTATCCCACTTACCGCGCAGCCTACGTAGCACGTCACCTTCTCGACGGTGACAATAATTGGGATCGGTTGGTGTTTTGTGGAAGAAGGTAACTTTGTGGGAGAAGTATCGCCATCATCTGTCTGAAGATTTTCTACGAGCTTTGAGGCGTGCTACAAGAGACGAAGACGAAGTAACTGATGAACGCGTGCTGAACACCTGTCTCAGTTCACTTCCAGATGTAGTCATTTCTATCGACTGCAAACCGCTGATCGAATATGGGTTACCAGCTCCCCAATCATCACCGCATCAAGGCCGTGGAAATCGGGAGTATAATGCTGGGATAAATTATGATCCGGGCGAAATGACCACCATACGAAATGACAATGTCACTTTGTTCTCTTCAGAGCAAAAACAAATGTATGACACCGTCCTTGAAAGCGTTGAGTAAAACCAGGGTAACATGTTTTTCTTGAATGCTCCTGGTAGAACAGGAAAAACATTTGTTACCACTGACATATTTGCAGAGGTCAGGAGGCAAGGCAAAATTGCTATTGCTGTAGCGTCGTCGAGAATTGCTGCCATACTGCTTCCAGGTGGCAAGACAGCACATGCCATGTTTAAAATTCCCATCGATTTAGAGAGAGCGCCGAAACGCCCGTTTGTGGTGTGTCACGTAACAGCGATAAGGCACACGTGCTCAAGGATTGCTCTCTGATCGTATGGGATGAGTGTACGATGGCCAATAGGAAGGCAGTTGAGGCCGTGGACAGAACCCTGCAGGACATCCGCAGGAACGAACATTTGATGGGTGGTGTCACATTTCTGTTCAGTGGCGATTTCTGGCAAACACTTCCGGGTATCGAGGGCTGACGAGGTAAATGCTTCGTTAAAACGATCTTCGTTGTGGTCACGAGTTTGTTAGCTGCGCTTGACCATTAATATGAGAGCTCGACTCAGCGGCAATGCACGTGCATTGCAAGAATTCTCCGATATCCTTCTAAGTCTTGGCGAAGGCACTCTGACAGGTGGTGCTTCCAGAGTCTCTCGGTAGAGCGGTATCCAGCTTAGAAGAACTCATTCGCTGTGTGTACGGGGACATCAGTCGTATACCGCACCAGCTTCTTGGGTGTGTGAAGGACATCGCCGACGCCCAAAAATTATCAGGCTGCAGCAAATAACGAATGCATTCTCTCGGAAATTGAGGGGAATGAAGTGGTCTACACCTCGATAAACACTGTTGCCGAGCAAGATGACGCCACACATTAGCCCGTGGAATTCTGAACTCTCTGTCAGCAAGTGGACTTCCAGCACATACCTTCAAGTTGGAGGTCGGTGTCCCGATTATGCTTCTTCGGAACCTTTCTCCTCCGAAATTGTATAACGGGACCCGCCTTAAAGTCATCTCTCTCCATAGACACACCATTGATACGGAAATTCTTACGGGTTGTGGCGTAGGCGAGGCAGTATTTATACCACGCATTCCCTTCATACCTCACAACTTCCCGTTCCAGTCCAAGTGCGTACAGTTCTCCGAGAGTGATTGCTTCGCGATGACCATCAATAAGTCACAGGGGCAGATACTGAGGGCAGCGGGTGTCGATCTCAGGACGAGTTGCTTCTCACACGGGCAACTGTACGTCGCTTGCTCCCGCGTCACCAGTCCTGACTCTCTTTACATTTTGGCTCCTGGCAGCATTAACTACCAACGTAGTTTATAGGGAGGCGTTGTAAGGTATGATACCTTTGTACGTATTTTTACTCTTTTGTATCCTAGAATGTATTCCTGCATTATTTTCTCTATTTCCTTCAGTCACATCTTATGACTGAACTCAGCAGGATTCCTATATCACTCTCTTCACTTGCTTCGCTTGCAAAAAAAACTTATATTTTAATGTTATTTTAAAAGTGGTTTACTTATAAATACTATAGCGGCACTGACATCTTAGGTATTTTTGGTACTGTAGAGCCTTCACGCAGACGACGTCGCGGGCAGCAGCTAGTATATCATATACGCATAGTTTTTTATTTATTTTATATAGTATATTTATTTGTATTGTGTGCTATTCAAGTATTTGTGTAGATTGTTTAAAGTCTTGGAGCACTCAATCAAAATTAATATTTACTGCATATCCAAACATAATTATAACGACAAAGTTTGTGAATTATTTCATCAAATATACCTCTAGGGGCAAAAGAGGGCTTAAACTCTTTTTTTTATTGGTATAAACTAGTGCTAGATACGATCCCTGATGGTAAGCAGTGATGCAATTGTTGATGTTTTTTCTTTTCTTTCCCTGAAGCCTAAATTGCTTTATCGGGAAAAAAACGTCTCAGGCTGTCCAAACATATAAACACCAGGACAATCATAAAGGCATTCCGGTTAATCAAGATCAAACTAACTGAAGATCCCTGAGGCTTGTCTACTAAGGTATGCACATTCATAATTGAGATCACATCACCATAAGCTATGATCCCTTGGATTTAATAATATGTGTGTGGACCAGGAAGTCTTTCCTGACTTCATGAAATAGAGTAGTAAAAAACATTTTTTTTTTTTAATTCCTCGACTACAAAGACAGAATTAATACGAGTTTAAAAAAAAGCCTACTTTATTTTTTTATTTTATCTTTACAAAATCGATATTGTTTCATGTACCGAATCGACCCTCCACGGGATTAAAACGATTAAAATTTGGCGGTGTATAAAATGTATGGAGACCGACGCACCCAGATTGGCGTATGTAGCCCACGTGTACGTTTTAAACCTCTCTGCGAGTATAACCAAGCTTTTAATGCTCCCCCGATCGACGAATCTGTTTTTATATTGATATGTGAAAACAACAAACTTGCGCTTCCGTAAACATTTCCGACGCAGTGCAATATCAGGGAGCCCCAGGCCCCAACAACATCCTGAAACGCGTTATTAAACTGAATACAAAGGTACGTTTACTGTGTGTAGTCAGTCGACAAGCTGCATGTGTACAGTATTGTACAGTAGGCTATAAAAAGATAATAATCTGTTGATCTTTTTCCAACAACCAAATAAATCAAGACTCGTAAAATTACCGTGACCGTGATAGGCTTATGACATTTAATTTACTGACATTTTTATCTTTACTCCATGACATTAAATGATATTTTTTTCTTTATTCCATGATATTTTATTTACTGAAATTTTTATTATCAATTGTGTGCAATTGCACACAATTTAATTTGTTGTTCCATACCATTTAATTTATTGACATTTTTAATTTTTATTCTACAGCATTCAATTTAGTGACAATTGTAATGAATTATGTAATTTTATGGGAAGAAAAAAAAGAAAGTGTAATATTATTGAGCGTTTGGACTAACATAGTAATAAGTGATAATGTGGACCAAAAGCTGTCTTTAAATAAATAAATTATTATTATTATTATTAAAGAGTTACCCTTTGCGTTCAGTAAAGGCAATCGACAGAGCAGTATCAGGGAGGCGTTTTTTTAAATAATTTTTCGTCTAAAACATGCTACAACTAAGATCTTCTAGAGGTAAACTCACGATAAAGGAGGAGGGTTCATAAGCGGCATTTTTCAAATATACTATGTGCGTATCGTCGCGTGCACCGCAATCGTAAACTTGTTTATTTTCCGTGTAGGATAAATAGGTAACATCACAGTGACCGAAATAAATATACACGCATAAAAGATGAGTAGTACAGTATCAGTGAATCAAAATTAATAATATGGTTCATGGAGCGCTAGTTATATCTATATATATTATACAAACGACAAAAAATGGCAAAACAATTTAAGTAATAATTGCTTTAAATTACTATATTATTTACCACGTAAATGTCACTGAATAAAAAATACATAAATCAAATCAAATCAAAAGCATTTATTTCAAGTAAACCACCTAAAGTATTTTTGAATAGTCAAGTGTCAGTCAGTACAAAAAAGGGAAGCTAAATTACGCAAAGCAATTTGCATATTATCTAACATAATATTATAAAAAAGTAAAGTTTGTTTTTTTTTGTTTGTAGGAGGTAATCTCTGGAAGTACTGGTCCGATTACTAATTTTTTCACCAATATATAGCTGCTTTATTTCTGAATGACATAGGCTATATTGTATAGACGCGGGTGAAACCGCGGGCTAAAGCAAATCTTTAATAACACAAATAAATTAAAAAATAGTCACAAACAAAAATTTTGTTTGAGTGTGTAATGAGAGTAAAAATTCTCTTTCCTATTTATATGGCATTACCTTTGAAAGAAAAAAAAATCGTTTACTCAATATTATTCGTTCGATTGTTCATCATCGTCGGTTCAATAATGTTATTTACAATCCACTACATCATTAATCAAACCTAGTCGCTATAATTGGACAGGCCTGCTGGTCTAGTGGTTAGTGACCCTGACTGCTATGCCGGAGGTCGTGGGTTCGATTCCCACCCAGGACAAAGGTTTGTGTGATGAGCACGATTATTTGTTCTGTGCTTGGTGTAATATATAAGTGTATTATCTATACTATGTATGTATTTAGAAATATATAAGTATGTTTATCAGTTGTCTAGTACCCATAACACAAGTTCTGCTTAGCTTGGGACTAGACGGCGCTGTGTGATAGTTGTGGAATATTATATATTATTATTATTAATTATGACCGGCTAAATTCATTGAATCCAATATGGCTTCAGTATTAGCATTACCTACTGACCATTGTTAGTTTAAATATTAGTATCAAACTGTACCTGTTGAATAGGACAGTATTCACTCAGATTGGTACCTGAGTGAATAATGTACTTACCAATTGTTTACTTTAAAACTTTCATGTTGAGGATGAAAAGTCAATAAAAAAAAATCTACACTTATATAATAAAGAGGTAAACTTTTATGTTTTTTTTTTTTGTTTGTAGGAGGTAATTTCTGGAATCTGGACCGAAAATTCAAAGACATGTGACATTCACCAACCCGCACTGGGCCCGCGTGGTGTATTACGGCTCATTCCCTCTCCTAGAGAGGAGGCTTAGATCCCTAGAATGGGAATAACCAAAGTCGTAATTGAATCGAGTGAAGAAAATTAAATATAATTCATCATGTGAACCCATACAATTTTCCTAAAAGCATAATTACAAAAACCAAAAATAATATATTTAAAAATACTGTAAAGTTATCCATTTCGTTACATGAATAGAGTCCATGCTCAAAAGGATGCTTTGATCCAAAGTTTTGAATTTGGAACGAATACAAATATAGGTCACAAAATATTCTTAGGTGAGAAACGAGTAAGCCACATTTTTATTCGCGCTATATACTAACTTGCTAGCTGTACACTAATCAAAAGATAGACTGGAAACGGACATCAGAGTAGAAACTGTTACTGGGTTTGCAGAATATGGACACAGTATGGTACAGTGTAAATGTTTACAGTAGGTCAAACGGGAGTGAATTTGCTGAGCAAACGTGTGGAAGATACTGAGAATGGGTGGAGCTTTATGTGGAACTACATTAGTGCAATCAACATTATCTACATCTACATTTCTCAGTAATAATATTACCTACATCGCTGTAATATTTATTTATACTGTATGTTTATAGTCGTACAAATTACACATCTCTTTTTCATTTCTATTTGCATATCTCTGTCTGCCGTTCTCCTCACACACTCCACAAATCGCCTAACACATTTAATTACTGAAAGGCAATATTCAAAAAAATATGCAATAACGCTGAAATGCATAAATACAGATGTGATATTATGTTGTGAATGTTCAATTCTCAAGTCCTGTTAAATTTGGTGATGAACTACTGTTAATGGTTATACTGTGGTAAAGGTGCAGGTTTTGTTTTCCAATATTCCTTTAGATACGGGTACTGCAGTTGGATCAAAGCCTGTAGGTGCTTGATTAGGTTTTGCAAACAAACTATTTTAGGTTTGGTTGTTCGGGTGATGTGTGTGTGTGGTCTGTCGTACTCACTGGGTAGGTGGCGACTGTGGCGTGTGAATAAAAGTTCTTGCTGTAGGTATCTCCAGGCATAATCTCCTCACACACATCAAAAGGTTAAGGTTTGAATCATGATTGATTTTGATTTATTGACGACTCGAAAATTGAGATTTACGAGTACACGTGGAAGAACGATTTTTTATTTTTTTATAATGAATAACCCTAAAATCGATCGAACGATTATAAAAATTTTTTCACTAATGTAATATAACATTCACTATACAAGTAACATTTATTGCTCCCTTAAAAAAAAATATATTTATATATATATACCTACACTAGTATAATAAAGAGGCAAAGTTTTTTTTTTTGTTTTTAGAAGGTAACTTCAGAAAGTACTAGTCCGATTGCTATTTTTTTTTCACCGATAAAAAGCTGCTTTATTCCTGAGTGTCATAGGCTATACTTTATGTACGTAGGCAAAGCCGCCGGCAAAAGCTAGTATATTATATCTCTTATTTATTTTGCATATAATTTACATCAATTTTTTTTTATAACATCTTCTATTAAAACGTAAAATAAAAAATAATAGCACACCCTCATTAGAAACAGGGTTCAAACTATCGGTAGACAGGGCTCCTGAGCGAGAAATCTCCTTACAGTAAGCGCCGTGTGTAAGAATACTAGTTTCTGGATCAAACTCTCGATCAAACTGCCCAACCAACCCAGGATTTTTTTAATAATCTGTATTAAAAAATGTTCTTAAAATAGACAACGTGATTTTCGATATTTCACTTCGTGGCACAGATGTATTGAAATATATTCACATTATTTTTACTATCTACTGTGATAATTTTAATATTTCATACTTACCCTACTTTAATTATTTGTAATCCAATTCACATAATGAAAAACCAAAGCAATTAATTTATATTAGATTGCAAAATCTAATATAAATTAATTTGGAAAACTGTTCAGATTAATTTTAGTGAATTGGTGTGCTTATGGTTCCAAATCATAATAGCTTCACCTTACCGATGGAACAGAAAATGAAAACAATAATTAAACACAGACACAGTACAATAGCAAGAAGCAAAATATAGAAAAGAAAAGAATATTGAGGTACAATGAAATTGCACTGAACATTTCCATACCGAAAGGGTTAGTTAGCTAGCTATTACAGCATTTCAGCAGCGTCAGACATCCGTCGGTAGTTGGTATCCCGCAGTGACAGATGGACGAGGGTAACCTAGATCATATATAAACACTAAAATAGTTAGCAACTCGTTGAACCACCATTTTGATTACAGAAACGACGTTTAAAATGTTGTTTTTACAATAAAAACTATGTCTCGTTTCCTATGCGGAGCATAAAGATGAAAAATAAAAAGTATTCATGAAAACCACAAATATTATAAAGAGGTAAAGTTTGTTTTTATGTTTTTGTTTAAAAGTGCTAATCTCTGAATGTACTGGTCCGATTGCGAAAAATGTTTCACCAATAGAAAGCTGCTTTATTCCTGAATGGCATAGGCTATTTTATGATCGTAGGCGAAGCCGCGGGTAAAAGCCAGTGAAATTTTTAAAAATATTTATGTGTCAGATTACGTATAATAATTAAGTATGTTAAATAATAGGGAAACATTCGTCATTAAGTTTTTTTTTGAGTAGATTAGTTGTAGAATTATCTAGTTACTTCTACCGCTCTAGGATGTGTCACACTTTATAATTTGCAGATCTGCAAATTACCGGGTACAACTCGTTAAAGTGTGAAATTTAATTTAAGTAGCTAATGTCTCTACTTTACTTTTGGGCGGCTTAAAAAAAATAACTCTTCTTAGCTAATCTGTCCGTATAGTGGTACCCTAAAATAAATACAATGAACTCGTATGTTTTAGTCAAACAAAGGTCCTGTTTATATAACTTAACCTTAACCTTTAATTTAATATTATTAATGTACATATTATAGTTGAATTATTGTATTGTTCCTTGTTAATAGAATTCTAATTTTGTGTTTATTATTATTCAATCAATTTTCAATCCTTATTAATTTATATCATATTTTTATTGTATTAGCTTAATTGTTTAAATTATTGTTGGCATGCTGTGGTCTCCTATAAGTAAAGGAGTACACCAAAATGATACTGGAACCAACAATATTAAAAGATACAAATGTTGTGTACATCTTTTGTTGGAGATCCTAAATAAATGAGTAAATTAACCTTATGCTTGGCCTTTAGTCAGCAGATTACTCAGGAAATCTGCGGATTAATATTAGAACTTAAAATTTTTTTTTCCTCTTTACGGAATCAATCAGATTAACCAGTTAATCTGTACTCTAACTGATTAACATCCAGCTGTATTGATTTATTATGTTACCACTTACCGTACATTAGCGCTAGCCGCATCGCTAATGTGTTGTAACATATTATATCTGTGGCCCTAGTGAAAAAGGATCTAAGTCCAAAAATGCAAATTTACAGGAGACGTAAAAAACACTCTGCGTGCTTCAAATTCGTGTTTGACCTCGTGTGTCATTCAAACCGCTACCAAATTAAATACATGTGATGTTTTTTATAGGTAAACAATTTATGCTCTTTACTATTATTGGGTTATTTTTTATGTAAAGTTAATAGTTTTTAAGATAGTGACTTATACCAATCACAAAATGAATTCCATAAGGGTATAAAATAAGTAAGACCCTTTCTCCCATAAGTTAAATATTAATTCATGCACGTGAAAAGGGATACGCATTTGAAATTAATTTTAATAACTAATTACCTATTGGAAAGAATTTCTTTTTCTCTTTATTTCAGTGAAAACGGGTATAAGTCTAATAATATCCTTTCTAACTTAAACCATTTCTATGGACTAAGTGTTGTTGTATCGATAAACACCAACCAAATTGAAATTTGGTTGATTTATGTTAATTTAGATTAAAAAACACAAAAGAAAGTTTTTATTTTTCCGTTTAAAACAATATAAATGGACTTGAAACCAACTTGCGTGGTTTTTTTTGGTGTCAGTTGAATCCTTTTGCACAAAGTAACTTCCTTATTTTTAGGGCTAGCTTAGATCTCTTTTCACCAAACGATAGAGCATTTTTTTCTGATCATTTTGGTATACTTAACTCATTTTCGACAAAATCGGACTTATACCCCTTTTCACTAGGGCCACAGATATAATGAATACAACAGAGCAACCAATTACAATATTTTATTTAGTTACTAGGAACCTACTGGGACCAGGTTTATCCGAAAGGGCGCTCGAGTCCCGGTATGAAGGCTAGAAGGAACGGGGTGGGTCTTTTAGTTAGTAAGAATCTGACAATATCTCCCGCTCTGCCCAAGAGCAGGGGTTGTCATTGGATGTTTTTTTCCCACCATAAAAAAAAAAATGTAGTTACTAGGAAGCCGCTTTTGTTTTGTACAGAAGTTAAATATCTTTAAAATTCTTAACCTTTCTCTACTATAATATGCATATATTTTTCACTTAAATCTTCCCCATGAATAATTCTATCTATTGATGAAAACTGCACTGCAAAAATTCATACAGACAGACAGACGCCGTGCGGTATTTTATTATATTAAATGTAAGGATTACTTTGAGTCAGCTTTGTTATTCCACAATATATTGGCATGAAACAATCATGCGATTATAGTACTCAGTTTACCGAAATGTAAACTTAATTTTTTTTTCTTTTGGTGATTTTTATATTTCGAGGAAGCAATCAAAGCAGTTTTTTGATCTTAAACATTTTTTTAAGCTCTATAATTAAATTCAATGAACGTTTATTTCATAAATCAATTACCATATTTGATTGAAAATAAATAGGCTGGCGCCCGATGTAATTATTTTAAAGTAAAATTAGTTAAAATGACGACTAACAGAAACAATTAGTTTTATAAAAACCACAGGTTTTTTAACAGTCGGATGGAATATTTTCAGGCAGTATTATTCCATTATATTACATTTATTGTCTCATTCCGGCCGCTTTTCCGTCGATTAATATGACAACAAACATGATTTTATCACTTATTTTTGTCAATGTGTTAAATTATAATATTCGTTTTACACCGCTAAATTTTAATCGTTTTAATCCCGTAGAGAGTCGATCCGGTACGTGAAACACTATCGATTTGTAAAGATAAAATTAAAAAATAAAGTACCTCTTTTTCAAACCTCGTATTAATTTTAGGTACTTTTTACGCAACGCCGACTATTAACTACAGGCCATTGAACTCGCTTAGCTGACGTTTTCTTAAAGATATTAATTTCGTGTATGCGTGAATTAATACGAGTTTGAAAAAGAGGTACTTTATTTTTTAATTTTATCTTTACAAATCGATAGTGTTTCATGTACCGGATCGACCCTCCAAGGGATTAAAACGATTACACAGAGATCTCACTAGTCAAGTTATAAGCTAGAAAAGGTATGGCAGTCGTTACAGACAAATAGTTTTAAATGCATGCTTTACTAAAGTTTATTTTAAAAAAATACTCGTAAAAACTCCTGTTTTATATCGACCATAGCTTCTTTAAATAATTTTTTTGATAGCTAGTTATAAAAAAATGATTTCTGCAAAATAAAATATTATGTTTATACTAATTATTTATGAGTAATTGATAATTGCAAAATAAATTATATTATTACCAGATTTTTTATGTATTTTAAAAAAGAAATAAAATATTTTTTAAGAATAAATTATTTTTAGGAATCTCTGATCTAACATTTATGGAATATGTTTTCATAAATTCTGTCTTGAGTATTATATAAAATGTATTTATAATGGATCCTTCTTCGATGACGTATTTTATCTCCAGCACTAACTCCAGTTTGAATGACGTCTGTCTGATGGGCATCAAATATCTTGAGGACTTTCAGGGTCGTTCCGACGATGACATTCAGACAAAATGTTTATTTTTATAAAAAGCTTTTTGGCTAGATACGTAGGTGTCCGTATAAAAATGAAACTCGAATATCGAGGTATTGTAGATATTGAATCTGCGAAAATCTTAATGAGAAATCTTAAAAGAAAATATCTTTTTCTTTCGTGTTGATTTGACTCAATCTTTTTTTCCAACTAATATATATAGCTACCAAGATAGCTCTGTTGTTGGCTTCGTTTGTGTCGTGAAAGGTGCAGTTATATTATGATTGCTGAGCAGAAAAGGAGGTGACGCATAACCTGGGAAGGGGCTCAACACTGGTACCGTATTAGCGTTGGATTAGGGATGCCCCATTTGGCCAGATTTTTTTCTGCAGCGGCCAAACTGAGCCCGCAATTGGTTCTGAGATATCCAGCTTCACTCAACATCAAAATCAAAAATATTTTATTTTACACAGGCCTACATGGGCACTTATAAAACGTCAGAAGCTAGTGCACGGTTCCAAATTGGTCGTTTCCTATGGAGAAGAACCGGCAAGAAACTCCATGGAAGATCCCACTTATTTTGGATGCTCTCTCACCTCAAAAAACAAAACTCTTTGACTAATAAAAAGATACAATACCGGTGAGTATCACAAGCTTCTTTCAATTCCGAGAATAGATCGCTTCTGAAGGATAGAATACATAAATAAAACAAAGAAAAAAGGGTTCAAATAAATGAATAGTCATCCATCTAGGGACTGACCGCCGTATGTTGAATTGTTCAGTCTAACCCACAAATCAATCGACCCGCACCGCTGGTATTTAGACCAACCTTCTTCAGTAAAGAACCATTGTATTCAGGCATTTCATAAAACAATGGACCTAGAAACCTAGTGTTCCTAAAGGTCCCTATGTGTATATACTTAGTGATATTAGAAGTAGACCAAACTGTGTGAACAAATTAACCGAGTTGGTAAGATTGATATATGTTTTTAAGCCACATAAATGATTTCATTATTTTATTTTGATTGTATTATTATGTTTTTTTTTTCATAATCAGCCTTTTATTGTTCCCACTGTTGGGATTCAAGCCTCCTCTCTAGGATGGGCCATAATCCACCATGCGGGCCCAGTGCAGGTTGGTTAATGTCACATGTCTTCGAATTTTTGATTCTAGGATATGCCGATTTCCTCACGATGTTTTCTTTTACCGTTTTGAGAGCAGTGGTGATGAAATACAAATAAATTACACAAAGAAATACTCCTGGCTGGGTTTGAACCCGCGACCTACAACTCGTAAGTACTGTTACGACTCGGCCACCACTGCTCTTTCATTGATGATAATAATTTATTTATCATGCGCTGGCTGGTACCTAAAAATAAAAAGAAAATGTAAAAAATATCTTCTCTAATTTAGTTTTTCTGGTCTGATAAAAAGCACTTTACAAGTTAAGTATTGCTTTTTTTCAACGAAATCAAAAAAGTTTAGTAAAGTTTAGTTTTGTACTCATTCACTCTCAAAATAAAAAGCAATCTCTATTCTAACCTTGAAACTGAAGCCTAAACGTGTCGGGGGTGAAAAATAGCTATCAAATAAATATTTTTAGACCGGACAGAAACCTAACCGCATCAGATTTATTTAATCAAAGCTGACCACAATAAATAAAAATATCTTACAGTTTTTTCTAAAAGGCCCAATGGATTAATATTTTTTTACATTTCGCCTCCGTAATTTCAAAACCAGATTATTTAAAAGATCTAAAAACAGACTTTAGGGCGGCTTTTTGAATTGTTTTAGCAATTTATATTAATTTGTTAAACACTTCGAAAAAGCCCGATAAATATCTATTTGTAAAATAATAGAATACAGACACAGCCCGTATTAATAATCAATAAAATAATAAAAATAAACCTTATTCATGTAAAATAATATATATAATTATATAGATACAGCCTTTCTGTAAGATATCTAGGCATCATTATAATTGTGTACGCCGTAATTATGGCAGTAAGTCGACGTCTTTCCACGAGACGTCTTTCCAGTCACTCCTCAAAGAGGGGTCTTTGAGGAGTGGCTAGAAAAACGTCACGGCGCGGCGGCGGCCTCACCATGCATAACGCAAGTTCTCATCAGACATGGCATGTTCGGGAGGTTTCTGCACCGGATTCGTGTGGAAGAAACGCCTGGGTGTCAGCATTCTGTGGACCACTTGTAGGACACGATGAAGCATACTCCGTGTCCTCATGGGGGCGACCAGCGGCAACGGCCTTTCGCGCGTGGTACAGACCATGGTCAGGAGGAAGGAAGAATGGCAGGAGGCCGCTTCCTTCGGAGGCGCGGGCCTCAAGGAAATGTCAGCGAAACCGTAGGGGCCAGCAGGGTCTGAGCCTACTGGGGCTATGGGTTGTACGAAAGAGAAACCCAGGGCCCTGGAACGAAGTCAAAGAAGGAACATAGTATTGAGTTTTAGTCAGCAAAAGTCTGACACGCCCTGGCGTTTCGCTCTCATCAAAGTCAGCATTATAATGAAGCAAGTTAAACAATACTAAAGCTGCCGTCCCATGAGAGTGGAGCTGTTAGTTATCCATTAGCAATTCTTCGTGTCAATGCCATCCATTAATTAATAAAAGTAATGTGTTTCCGATCAAACATTAATAAGACCATTATATAAGTAGGTCACTCCGTAGTGTTTTTCCGCTTCTTGAATGATAAATGGGTGTCTATATTTTACTCATCGTTGAGATAGATGCTATCAAACAATTTATCATTTGACACTTTCTGAAATAAAGAGCTTGTGTCAAAGTACGTTGAATAACAGCTTTAAGGGCCTCGCTGGAGAAGTTACTGTATTATTCTGAACTTAAACGAAACCCTGTGATTCTCAACAGTAGGAGATGTTCAAACACTGACCTTGGAAATCAATCAGGAGTTGAGGGAATCTACCCGCGATGGAGGCCAGCGCTGTTCGCACGCTTGGGCTGGCCGGCCAGATTTTATCACAAACTCACAGATTCCCACCACTATTCACCAGGTCAGTCAGGATTGATCGTGTGCTAATCAGTCAATACACTTCTAGCGAGGCATAAGTTTTTCAAGGGAAAAGATTTATTTTTTCACGCACACGATGAGGCCATGGTCGCGTACATTTTTTGAACGTTGAATGTTCTTATTGGAGCGCGCGGGTCGACCAATAGAGGAGTCGAACGAGTTTAACTCCGTCAGTGATGGCGGGAAAATGGAGTAGAACACTAGAGACGGGAAAATAAATCAGGACTAGGTTCATGTCTGCATACCAGCTTTTACAGGTCAATACCCAAGGTCAAACAACCAATGTTTGCTGCAACATATTAAGATTCCTTCATAGCTTGCAACATATTACAAATTCAAATTGATAGGCCAAAGCCTGTTTTTTTTTTTTTTGAGGAAATTTGTCAAATATCTTCACCCGATCTAAGTGGAATCGGAGGGTGTGTGAGACTTTTATTGAGTTAAAACCAACGAGATCTCTTAGCTTCTATCCGAAACAACTGTCAAAGGTCCATCTAAAATCTACAATTTTGTGAGTCGTTACGAATAGTTCCCTCCTCCTCCTTGCGCCGTATTCCTCAATGCTGAGGCTCGTGACCTTCCTGCTTCATCACTTTACTACGAATTTTATTACGAATAGTTAGAAGCCAGGAAATAAAACACCTAGTCGCCGCTGTTGTAATGCTTTTTTTATGATGTACAAAATAGAGTAAATCTATTTGTCCATCGTACTAAGGGATGTTACTCAATTACGGGACTGGAAATCGACCCCAATGGCCCGTTCACAACCTTTGTGAGCGGTAACTAAGCGCGGAGCGACGAGCGGTAAGAACACATGTATGAAAATGTTTGAAGGACGCCACAAGGCGCCGCTCATAGTGTTATAAACAGGGTTGAGAAAAGGCTAAGCAGAGTAATTGCACTTGCTGTAGTAAAAAATATGAAAATGGTTGACTCCGTTTTGAGCTTGTAATTGAGGATAAGATTCAAGGATTGAGTTTGACTTTGCTAAATAAGTTAGAATTTCATAGAAAAAAAATGATTATGATCACAAAAAAAATATCATAGGTACTTGTATAAATGGCAATTGCGCCTCAAGAATATGATTTATGAAGCTTCGTTTTGAAAGCAGTGGACGTTCTTTGGCTAATATCTTAGTAATAGAATAGTTTAATCTCACCGTATTTATGACGTGCAGTGGCGTCCAACACACGAAGAACTCCATAATTATAACGAAGAGCATTCGTATTACCTGAAAGAATAACAAAATTAAATATTCAACCATTTATAAAAGGAAAAATGAATATTATAATTGGAAACACAAGACCTTTGGGCAATACATGAATATAACTTCGTAGAAACAATATTTGGTTTAATTAAAGCTGCACTTTAAAAATGCTGTAAAATTTTATGTTTACGAAACCAATAAATAACAATTCAATTTAGCAGAATAATATTTCACAGTAAAAAAATAGCGAAAGTTTGAATATGTTAGTCATTATGTTTATTATTTTTTTATTATGTTTATTATTGTCTTAAAATACATAGGATACCTATTATTCCAGGAGAATGATCCTTTAAGATAATTTCCTAATTTTGCGTGGGTGAAGCTGCTGACAACGCTTAGTTCCAGATAAATATTCAATCTTTTATTTTCAGCGTTATATCTATAATATAAAAATTAATCGCTAAATGCGTTGCTAAGCACAATTCTCAAGAACTGCTAAACCGACTTCGCTGATTCTTTTTTTGTTGTGTTTGTTATTGTGAGAAAGTTCGGAAAAAAATGACAGACATTTGACTATTCAAAAGTGTCTGCAAATGGCGTATTTGAAACAAAAGTTTTTTTATCAATATATCTCAAATTTCGATTTCAAACATAGCCTGAGGCGTCCCATGATTTTATTTTATTAGCTGTGAAACAGCTTTCTAGAATTTGATAGACAAAAATTCACACGAAAAACACTATTTATACTGTTACGCCACTAAACTTAAACACGCCATATCTCCGAGAAAATAGCAAGTGGCACGTAATAATTAAAACGCATTGCTGTTCGAAAGGTCTAGAGTAGTTGTGCTTAGATAGACTTGGGAAAATCTCGAAACATCCACAACATACCTACAAACAGTAGTAGGCATATATCTAACTGATAAGGGAAATTGTACTCTCCGACGTTAACAATAGAGTCGAAATTCGCATGAACGTGACTCTTATTATTACGAGAAATAAAAATGATTTATGACTTCGAGAAGCGATTCAATTGTTCTGGAATTCTGGATAGATCCGGGGACGTCGGTATCTAGAATTTTCTTGGCTCCGCATATAAATACGGGCCCCCGGCCGGGAGCGAGTCAGTTGTGATTTCGACTGCGATCAAGAGCGAACTACCCTAGTACTCGAAGTGATTTTTATCAACGACTAAAGCGATAGTGTAACGGTACTCTAGTGTTAATTGCGATTCGGATTATTGTTGACTGGACTAATTTGTTATTGTTTGTGGTAAATAAAGTTCTCTCGTCAGTAAATCGGCATTTGATTACCCACGTACGTAACAACTGGTGTCAGAAGTGGGATGCCATTAACACCGAGAGACGACGAACAGCGACCACGAACAAGAAGGCAAATGGAGATGGATGCTGCGCGTCATCGTATGGAGGAGGAAGATCAGGCTGGTATGGGAGCAACAGAAGCTGCTGAGGCGCCAACAGGACCATCCTCGGAAATGAGCCTCGCTACGGTGTTGGCCGCCATGCAAGCTAGTATGGAGGCCAACCAGCGTAAGCTTCAGGACCTAATCGCAGCGAACCAGGAAGAAGCTCGCCGCGAACAGGAAGCCGCTCGCCGCGAACAAGAGGCTAAGCAGAACCTGATCCTCGAAAAAATCGATCACGGCCTCGTTACTTTAGGCGAGAAAGTAAAGAATCTCACCTTAGAGGTCAAGGAGGTTACTGCCCCAGCTGATAGCCTCGAAATAAGGATTGATGGCCACGAAAATCGCCTGCTGGACATCAACAAAAAAATCGTCAAGCTCGAAGCACGCGAACCAGTTGCTGTTGGCTCACCTTCGCACACCCACTGTGCATCAGCCGCAAAATTTGATGTGCCGCGTTTTGACGGCACGTCTTCCTGGACGGCATTCAAATATCAATTCGAAACATTGGTTAAGACGAACCGCTGGGATGATGAACAGTCTTTCGCGGCATTAACTTTGGCTCTACGAGGGGACGCCCTGCTGGTCCTAGAGAACCTCCCTGCGGACGGCAGGACATTGGAGCGTCTCATGGAGGGACTGGACACTCGTTATGGAGACAAGCACCTCGAGCACGTTTTCCGCGCGCAGTTACGCGAGAGAACGCAGAGGTCTAACGAGAGTCTCCAGCAATGGGGAGTTGAGGTTGAACGGCTGGTCCGGCGTGCGTACATGTCAATGACACCAGAGATGGTGGAAGTAAATCTGGTGCAAGCATTCATCGACGGCCTACGGGATACTGAAGTCAGAGCTACGGTGCGACTCGGACACCACCAAACTCTGAAGAGTGCGATGGCTCACGCTCTGGAAGTAGAAGCCGTACGACAAGACTCACGTACGCATAGAGTTAGGGAAGTGGTGGTCTCGCCTTCAGCGCAACCACGTCACCGAGAAGTGGTGGCTTCTTCTTCGGCAAAGTCCCGCTATATTCCGACGTGTTACGGTTGCGGAGAAAAAGGGCACATTCGTACCGATTGCCCCAAGAGGAAGAGGGGAAGTGTGGACTCCGAAACTCAAGTTAACGAGGAGTCGTTAAACTAAATGTCGCCAGGGCCGCGGGGCGTGTGCTGGCTGGTCAACTGAAGGCCCCAACCATCACCATCAATCAAGTTCAGAACGGAAATAGTTTGATCATCGAAGGGACGCTGAATAATCGTGCTTGCAATTTTACCGTTGACACGGGGGCGTCACGGACTGTTATAAGACCTGAGTTGCTAAAACGCACCATCTTGTGGCAAAGAGAGTCTCCATCCTGCCGACTTCAGACGGCAACCGGCCAGCCAGTCTCCGTCCTCGGTGATACAGAAATTGAGATCAAAATCGGTGATCAAGTGTATATCCATCCTGCGTTAATTGCGAATATTACCGACGATTGCATACTGGGTCTCGACTTCTTGCGGAATAACCGATGTATTTTAGATATCGACAGGGGAGTATTGAAATTCCCAGATCAAGAAGTCTTCCTGCGAGGAATTAAGTCATGCAACGTCTATTGTTTAAAGAATACCACACTGGCTCCGAGAACAGAAACCTTAGTTGAAGTAAAATTCCCCAAGAAAATCAGGCAACGAAGATGTGTAATGGTTGAAGATATTGGCCGGCACCCGGAGCTCATCACTGCCAGAACATTAGTTATGACGACAGGGAAATCCAAGGTCAGGATTGTGAACCTTGGGAAAGAAGAGGTCCAACTGAAGAAAAACAGTGTTGTTGGGAGATGTGAAGAAGTTCAGTATCTCCGTCAAATCAATAAATCTCCAGCAAAGCAAGACACGAACAAAGTCGAAACCAATCACATCCAGCAACTTCTGGAAAATTCTAAGAGCAACTTATCGAGTTCGGAACTACAGCAAGCAAGGGAATTTCTGCTACGGTTTCGAGATATCTTTGCAACGGGAAAAGACTGCGGGAGAACAGGTCTCGTCAAGCATGAGATAGATACAGGTGATGCGAGACCAATTAAACAGAGACCGCGCCGCATACCCTGGGCTAAGGAATCTGAGGTAGCAGAAATGGTAAAGGACATGGCTGATAACGGAATAATTGAGCCTTCTACGAGTCCATGGTCTTCTCCAGTCGTTCTGGTGAAGAAGAAGGATGGCAGCACCAGATTCTGTGTGGACTACAGAATGCTGAATAATGTGACGAAGAAAGACAGTTATCCCTTACCAAGGATAGACGATACGCTGGATATGCTCAGTGGCATGAAGTGGTTCTCGACCATTGATTTGAAAAGTGGCTACTGGCAAGTGGAAATCAGCGAGAAAGATAAAGAAAAGACAGCGTTCAGTACGGGTAGTGGCAGCGGCCTGTGGCAATTTAACGTCATGCCTTTTGGGTTATGCAACGCTCCAGCGACGTTTGAACGCCTTATGGAGAGAGTCATGGTGGGCCTTCTTGGTGACGTCTGTCTGGTATATTTGGATGACGTCATTATAATGGGTCGCACATTTAAGGAAAACCTGAGGAATATGGAGAAAGTGTTCACCAGGATACGAGGGGCTAACTTAAAACTAAGCCCAAAGAAGTGTGCCCTGTTCAAGAAGGAGGTCAGCTACCTAGGACATGTTATTTCCACCGACGGGGTGAGAACCGACCCTGAGAAGATAAAGGCAGTCCAACAGTGGCCGGTTCCAAAGAACAAAACTGAAGTACGTGCATTTCTAGGGTTGTGCACATACTACAGGCGGTTTGTCAAGAATTTTTCGGACATTGCAAAACCTTTACATCAGCTGACTGAGGATAAACGAGATTTTATTTGGGACAAGAACTGTGAGTCAGCATTCGACGAGCTAAAACAACGGCTATGTGAAGCGCCTATACTGGGGTATCCGAGCAGAGACGGAAGATTTGTCGTTGATACCGATGCCAGCAACACGGGAATTGGTGGAGTGTTGTCACAAGTGCAGGGCGACAGACAGGTCGTAATCGCTTACTTCAGTAAGGCACTTTCAAAGCCAGAAAGGAACTACTGCGTGACTCGACGAGAACTGCTGGCTGTGGTAAAAACCTTGCAGCATTTCCACAAGTACCTCATAGGAAGACAATTTACTTTGAGGACGGATCACGCGGCATTGAAATGGCTTCTACAATTTAAAAACCCTGAGGGCCAAGTTGCAAGATGGCTCGAGCAGCTGCAGGAGTTTAACTTTGTGACGGAACATCGTAGTGGAAAAGGGCATAACAATGCTGACGCCCTGTCGCGACGTCCATGTAATGATGACTGTAGACACTGCCAGCAGAATGAAGCCCGAGAACGCTTTAATTTAATTAGGGCTGAAGGCAACTTCAAGAAGTCCCAGGAAGAAGATGACGATATTCGACCTATACTGGACTGGAAGCGCAGCGGAACTAGGCCCCAGTGGAGTGAAGTATCGTCACACAGTCCCGTAACTAAGAGCTACTGGGCACAGTGGGACAGTTTAGTCCTAGAAAATGATGTGCTTTGTAGGAAATGGGAATCGAACGATGGCAAGGAGGTGACCACACAAGTGATAGTACCACGATGCGAAGTAGTCCCCCTGCTACAGGAAATACACGATGGTGCTTCTGGAGGACACCTGGGCATCAAGAAAACTCTACTGAAAGTGAGACAGCGGTATTACTGGCTCAATTGTAGAGATGACATAGAGCAATGGTGTCGGAAATGTACAGCGTGCGCATCTGTGAAAGGACCACAGACTAGGAGCAGGGGCAGGCTTCAGCTGTACAATGTGGGAGCCCCATGGGAACGCATCGCTATCGACGTCGCTGGACCTTTTCCAGTTACAAATGACGGAAACAAGTACATAGTGGTGATCCAGGACTATTTCACAAAGTGGCCCGAAGTCTTCGCCATACCTAATCAGGAAGCGACGACAGTGGCGAAGAAGGTGGTCGAAGAAGTAGTATGTCGGTATGGCGCACCTTTGGAAATCCATTCCGATCAAGGCCGTAACTTCGAATCTGCGCTGTTCCAGGAAATGTGTACTCTTCTGGGAATTTATAAGACACGCACAACACCTGCGCACCCTCAGTCGGACGGAATGGTGGAAAGGTTTAACCAAACCCTGGAGAATCATCTGGCTAAGGTTGTCGATGACCATCAGAAGGACTGGGACCGGTATATTCCACTATTTCTGATGTCTTACCGATCGGCAGTGCATGATAGCACGGGACATACCCCAGCAAGAGTGAATTTCGGCAGGGAGATAAGACTCCCGGTCGATGCCATAACTGGCGTGCCACCTGACAAGACTAAGCCAGTTACAGATTACGTAAGTGACCTTCAAGATCAATTGGACGAAGTGCATAAACGAGTTCGTGAGAATAGCATGAACACCAGCGTAAAAATGAAAACTAGATACGACCGTAATGCCAATGCCAAGGGATTTGAGGAAGGTACACTGGTCTGGCTCCACAACCCGCTTCGACGGAAAGGGAAGTCGCCGAAACTCCAAGCTCGATGGGAGGGACCTTACACCGTGTTAAAAAGGATTAATGACGTGACCTACCGCATCAAGAGAGGGCTAAGAGGGAAACCCAAGGTTGTTCATGTGGATAGATTGGCGCCGTATCACGGATCTAATAATGCTCGGGACGAGCATGACTAAGAGGGGGGCACTGTTACGCCACTAAACTTAAACACGCCATATCTCCGAGAAAATAGCAAGTGGCACGTAATAATTAAAACGCATTGCTGTTCGAAAGGTCTAGAGTAGTTGTGCTTAGACAGACTTGGGAAAATCTCGAAACATCCACAACATACCTACAAACAGTAGTAGGCATATATCTAACTGATAAGGGAAATTGTACTCTCCGACGTTAACAATAGAGTCGAAATTCGCATGAACGTGACTCTTATTATTACGAGAAATAAAAATGATTTATGACTTCGAGAAGCGATTCAATTGTTCTGGAATTCTGGATAGATCCGGGGACGTCGGTATCTAGAATTTTCTTGGCTCCGCATAGAAATACGGGCCCCCGGCCGGAAGCGAGTCAGTTGTGATTTCGACTGCGATCAAGAGCGAACTACCCTAGTACTCGAAGTGATTTTTATCAACGACTAAAGCGATAGTGTAACGGTACTCTAGTGTTAATTGCGATTCGGATTATTGTTGACTGGACTAATTTGTTATTGTTTGTGGTAAATAAAGTTCTCTCGTCAGTAAATCGGCATTTGATTACCCACGTACGTAACAACTGGTGTCAGAAGTGGGATGCCATTAACACCGAGAGACGACGAACAGCGACCACGAACAAGAAGGCAAATGGAGATGGATGCTGCGCGTCATCGTATGGAGGAGGAAGATCAGGCTGGTATGGGAGCAACAGAAGCTGCTGAGGCGCCAACAGGACCATCCTCGGAAATGAGCCTCGCTACGGTGTTGGCCGCCATGCAAGCTAGTATGGAGGCCAACCAGCGTAAGCTTCAGGACCTAATCGCAGCGAACCAGGAAGAAGCTCGCCGCGAACAGGAAGCCGCTCGCCGCGAACAAGAGGCTAAGCAGAACCTGATCCTCGAAAAAATCGATCACGGCCTCGTTACTTTAGGCGAGAAAGTAAAGAATCTCACCTTAGAGGTCAAGGAGGTTACTGCCCCAGCTGATAGCCTCGAAATAAGGATTGATGGCCACGAAAATCGCCTGCTGGACATCAACAAAAAAATCGTCAAGCTCGAAGCACGCGAACCAGTTGCTGTTGGCTCACCTTCGCACACCCACTGTGCATCAGCCGCAAAATTTGATGTGCCGCGTTTTGACGGCACGTCTTCCTGGACGGCATTCAAATATCAATTCGAAACATTGGTTAAGACGAACCGCTGGGATGATGAACAGTCTTTCGCGGCATTAACTTTGGCTCTACGAGGGGACGCCCTGCTGGTCCTAGAGAACCTCCCTGCGGACGGCAGGACATTGGAGCGTCTCATGGAGGGACTGGACACTCGTTATGGAGACAAGCACCTCGAGCACGTTTTCCGCGCGCAGTTACGCGAGAGAACGCAGAGGTCTAACGAGAGTCTCCAGCAATGGGGAGTTGAGGTTGAACGGCTGGTCCGGCGTGCGTACATGTCAATGACACCAGAGATGGTGGAAGTAAATCTGGTGCAAGCATTCATCGACGGCCTACGGGATACTGAAGTCAGAGCTACGGTGCGACTCGGACACCACCAAACTCTGAAGAGTGCGATGGCTCACGCTCTGGAAGTAGAAGCCGTACGACAAGACTCACGTACGCATAGAGTTAGGGAAGTGGTGGTCTCGCCTTCAGCGCAACCACGTCACCGAGAAGTGGTGGCTTCTTCTTCGGCAAAGTCCCGCTATATTCCGACGTGTTACGGTTGCGGAGAAAAAGGGCACATTCGTACCGATTGCCCCAAGAGGAAGAGGGGAAGTGTGGACTCCGAAACTCAAGTTAACGAGGAGTCGTTAAACTAAATGTCGCCAGGGCCGCGGGGCGTGTGCTGGCTGGTCAACTGAAGGCCCCAACCATCACCATCAATCAAGTTCAGAACGGAAATAGTTTGATCATCGAAGGGACGCTGAATAATCGTGCTTGCAATTTTACCGTTGACACGGGGGCGTCACGGACTGTTATAAGACCTGAGTTGCTAAAACGCACCATCTTGTGGCAAAGAGAGTCTCCATCCTGCCGACTTCAGACGGCAACCGGCCAGCCAGTCTCCGTCCTCGGTGATACAGAAATTGAGATCAAAATCGGTGATCAAGTGTATATCCATCCTGCGTTAATTGCGAATATTACCGACGATTGCATACTGGGTCTCGACTTCTTGCGGAATAACCGATGTATTTTAGATATCGACAGGGGAGTATTGAAATTCCCAGATCAAGAAGTCTTCCTGCGAGGAATTAAGTCATGCAACGTCTATTGTTTAAAGAATACCACACTGGCTCCGAGAACAGAAACCTTAGTTGAAGTAAAATTCCCCAAGAAAATCAGGCAACGAAGATGTGTAATGGTTGAAGATATTGGCCGGCACCCGGAGCTCATCACTGCCAGAACATTAGTTATGACGACAGGGAAATCCAAGGTCAGGATTGTGAACCTTGGGAAAGAAGAGGTCCAACTGAAGAAAAACAGTGTTGTTGGGAGATGTGAAGAAGTTCAGTATCTCCGTCAAATCAATAAATCTCCAGCAAAGCAAGACACGAACAAAGTCGAAACCAATCACATCCAGCAACTTCTGGAAAATTCTAAGAGCAACTTATCGAGTTCGGAACTACAGCAAGCAAGGGAATTTCTGCTACGGTTTCGAGATATCTTTGCAACGGGAAAAGACTGCGGGAGAACAGGTCTCGTCAAGCATGAGATAGATACAGGTGATGCGAGACCAATTAAACAGAGACCGCGCCGCATACCCTGGGCTAAGGAATCTGAGGTAGCAGAAATGGTAAAGGACATGGCTGATAACGGAATAATTGAGCCTTCTACGAGTCCATGGTCTTCTCCAGTCGTTCTGGTGAAGAAGAAGGATGGCAGCACCAGATTCTGTGTGGACTACAGAATGCTGAATAATGTGACGAAGAAAGACAGTTATCCCTTACCAAGGATAGACGATACGCTGGATATGCTCAGTGGCATGAAGTGGTTCTCGACCATTGATTTGAAAAGTGGCTACTGGCAAGTGGAAATCAGCGAGAAAGATAAAGAAAAGACAGCGTTCAGTACGGGTAGTGGCAGCGGCCTGTGGCAATTTAACGTCATGCCTTTTGGGTTATGCAACGCTCCAGCGACGTTTGAACGCCTTATGGAGAGAGTCATGGTGGGCCTTCTTGGTGACGTCTGTCTGGTATATTTGGATGACGTCATTATAATGGGTCGCACATTTAAGGAAAACCTGAGGAATATGGAGAAAGTGTTCACCAGGATACGAGGGGCTAACTTAAAACTAAGCCCAAAGAAGTGTGCCCTGTTCAAGAAGGAGGTCAGCTACCTAGGACATGTTATTTCCACCGACGGGGTGAGAACCGACCCTGAGAAGATAAAGGCAGTCCAACAGTGGCCGGTTCCAAAGAACAAAACTGAAGTACGTGCATTTCTAGGGTTGTGCACATACTACAGGCGGTTTGTCAAGAATTTTTCGGACATTGCAAAACCTTTACATCAGCTGACTGAGGATAAACGAGATTTTATTTGGGACAAGAACTGTGAGTCAGCATTCGACGAGCTAAAACAACGGCTATGTGAAGCGCCTATACTGGGGTATCCGAGCAGAGACGGAAGATTTGTCGTTGATACCGATGCCAGCAACACGGGAATTGGTGGAGTGTTGTCACAAGTGCAGGGCGACAGACAGGTCGTAATCGCTTACTTCAGTAAGGCACTTTCAAAGCCAGAAAGGAACTACTGCGTGACTCGACGAGAACTGCTGGCTGTGGTAAAAACCTTGCAGCATTTCCACAAGTACCTCATAGGAAGACAATTTACTTTGAGGACGGATCACGCGGCATTGAAATGGCTTCTACAATTTAAAAACCCTGAGGGCCAAGTTGCAAGATGGCTCGAGCAGCTGCAGGAGTTTAACTTTGTGACGGAACATCGTAGTGGAAAAGGGCATAACAATGCTGACGCCCTGTCGCGACGTCCATGTAATGATGACTGTAGACACTGCCAGCAGAATGAAGCCCGAGAACGCTTTAATTTAATTAGGGCTGAAGGCAACTTCAAGAAGTCCCAGGAAGAAGATGACGATATTCGACCTATACTGGACTGGAAGCGCAGCGGAACTAGGCCCCAGTGGAGTGAAGTATCGTCACACAGTCCCGTAACTAAGAGCTACTGGGCACAGTGGGACAGTTTAGTCCTAGAAAATGATGTGCTTTGTAGGAAATGGGAATCGAACGATGGCAAGGAGGTGACCACACAAGTGATAGTACCACGATGCGAAGTAGTCCCCCTGCTACAGGAAATACACGATGGTGCTTCTGGAGGACACCTGGGCATCAAGAAAACTCTACTGAAAGTGAGACAGCGGTATTACTGGCTCAATTGTAGAGATGACATAGAGCAATGGTGTCGGAAATGTACAGCGTGCGCATCTGTGAAAGGACCACAGACTAGGAGCAGGGGCAGGCTTCAGCTGTACAATGTGGGAGCCCCATGGGAACGCATCGCTATCGACGTCGCTGGACCTTTTCCAGTTACAAATGACGGAAACAAGTACATAGTGGTGATCCAGGACTATTTCACAAAGTGGCCCGAAGTCTTCGCCATACCTAATCAGGAAGCGACGACAGTGGCGAAGAAGGTGGTCGAAGAAGTAGTATGTCGGTATGGCGCACCTTTGGAAATCCATTCCGATCAAGGCCGTAACTTCGAATCTGCGCTGTTCCAGGAAATGTGTACTCTTCTGGGAATTTATAAGACACGCACAACACCTGCGCACCCTCAGTCGGACGGAATGGTGGAAAGGTTTAACCAAACCCTGGAGAATCATCTGGCTAAGGTTGTCGATGACCATCAGAAGGACTGGGACCGGTATATTCCACTATTTCTGATGTCTTACCGATCGGCAGTGCATGATAGCACGGGACATACCCCAGCAAGAGTGAATTTCGGCAGGGAGATAAGACTCCCGGTCGATGCCATAACTGGCGTGCCACCTGACAAGACTAAGCCAGTTACAGATTACGTAAGTGACCTTCAAGATCAATTGGACGAAGTGCATAAACGAGTTCGTGAGAATAGCATGAACACCAGCGTAAAAATGAAAACTAGATACGACCGTAATGCCAATGCCAAGGGATTTGAGGAAGGTACACTGGTCTGGCTCCACAACCCGCTTCGACGGAAAGGGAAGTCGCCGAAACTCCAAGCTCGATGGGAGGGACCTTACACCGTGTTAAAAAGGATTAATGACGTGACCTACCGCATCAAGAGAGGGCTAAGAGGGAAACCCAAGGTTGTTCATGTGGATAGATTGGCGCCGTATCACGGATCTAATAATGCTCGGGACGAGCATGACTAAGAGGGGGGCACTGTTACGCCACTAAACTTAAACACGCCATATCTCCGAGAAAATAGCAAGTGGCACGTAATAATTAAAACGCATTGCTGTTCGAAAGGTCTAGAGTAGTTGTGCTTAGACAGACTTGGGAAAATCTCGAAACATCCACAACATACCTACAAACAGTAGTAGGCATATATCTAACTGATAAGGGAAATTGTACTCTCCGACGTTAACAATAGAGTCGAAATTCGCATGAACGTGACTCTTATTATTACGAGAAATAAAAATGATTTATGACTTCGAGAAGCGATTCAATTGTTCTGGAATTCTGGATAGATCCGGGGACGTCGGTATCTAGAATTTTCTTGGCTCCGCATAGAAATACGGGCCCCCGGCCGGAAGCGAGTCAGTTGTGATTTCGACTGCGATCAAGAGCGAACTACCCTAGTACTCGAAGTGATTTTTATCAACGACTAAAGCGATAGTGTAACGGTACTCTAGTGTTAATTGCGATTCGGATTATTGTTGACTGGACTAATTTGTTATTGTTTGTGGTAAATAAAGTTCTCTCGTCAGTAAATCGGCATTTGATTACCCACGTACGTAACAATACGAAAACCATCTGGTGTAAGGTTCCATAAAAGTTGTCAGACCAAATTGATGTGACGTCACGTGCTGTGAACCGAATAATTCTCAGTTTACCAGCTCAATAGGTTTACACGGTTTGAGATTGCATATCTATTCTATGTAATTTCAGATATTGGTATAGCATAGATGTTCTTGGCATGAATGATTTTTTATTAATGACGTTTCAATGTAGGTCATTCTTATCATCATTTCAGCCGACAGACGTCCACTGCTGGACATAGGCCTCCCCCAAGTGTCACTCAATGAAAGGTCCTGTGTGTTTTGCAACCAACGGATTTCCGCAACCTTTCATCAGTCTATCTTGTAGGAGGTTTTCCAATGCTGCATCTCCCGGTACGTGGTCACCACTCCAGAACCTGTCGGCTCTAACAGCCATCTGATCTGTGAGCAATGTGCCTTGCCCAGTTTGACGTATTTTTGTGCTATGTCGGCAAATTATATCTTCATATCTTCATTTTTGATTCGATCACGCAAGGAAACTCCAATTATCCTTTCGGTGACTATAAGCTTTCTGTTGCCTATTATGAGCGACCACGTTTTGGAGCGATATGTCATTATCAGGTAAATAAAAATAAATAAATAATAATAATAAATAATCTAATACTCCTTTCAAATTATAAATATGACTATCTGAATTTTAGAGCAGTGGTTGGCCATTAGCCCCACAAGTTGAAGGCCGTGGGTTGAAACCCATCTGGCTGAGTTTTACATTGTGTAATTTATTTCATCACCACTGCTCTCTAAACGACGAAAGAAAACATTGTAAGGAAACCAGCATGTCCGAAAACCAAAAATTCGAAGACATGTGACATCCACTAACTTATACTGGGCCAGTGTGGTGGATTACGGTCTATTCTCTCCTCTAAAGAAGAAGCCTGAGTCCCAGCAGTGGAAACATTAAATGGTTTTCAATATAACATTCTTTGAATTTCAAATAAAATAAAATCTCAATATACATAATGCTTCCCCCCACCAACTGTGCAAAATCTTAGGGGCCTAGCAGAGCCATAGCCTGCTAGAGCCATGGAAAAACATATAAGAAAGGGATAGGCACGGTCCTAGAATGCAAAAGGTAACTGAACGAACTTTAGTGGAGTTTTGGTCCACCTAAGATCGGGAGAAGACATACGATTGATGTGGTGACACAAGAAATAAACAAAGAATACGTTTAGGTTTCGAAATTGAGGTTTCGAATAAATTTTTACTGCTAACCATCAGGTGGGATCGCAGTCAAGCACTAGCGTATTTCAATTAAAAAAAAAAGGTTCCCGACAAACGTAAAGCTTACTTTTTAAAACACAAAAGAAGCTTCATTTGCCATTCAGCTAGAAATACTCCTTTGATATTTTTTTTCTTATTGTTTTTTTTTATACTGAACACTTTCACACAATTTTGTTATGTGCAAAATAACAAAATAATAAATTTGCAATCACGATGAAAGCACGTCCAATCCTATTTTCAATCCTTATATTCGTAAAAAAATATTGTTTGCTTTTTATAGCAGCATTTTATAGCAAAATAACATTTACAAAAGAAACTGAAGGAAACTACCATTCATGTTATGAAATAGGAAAGAAAAACAGGCGAAGTGTGTATCGGACCCTATACAGTGCAAAGTTCCGTAGTCAAGATGATTTAAAAAAACTCGTCGCTAGAGTCTGTCTAAAAAGTCAAATGACTTGGTAAATCTAATGTAGTCAACACTGGTTCAATAATCAAGGTTGATTACGAGATCTTCATCATAGTTTACTAATAAAAGAACCTTATAAAACGTATCGAATATAAGTATTTTTTAAATGATTAAAATATTTTATACAAAATTCCCAAGTCGTTTTTTTTTTGTGTAGACTTTTTAGACTGACTAAACATTGTTTTTGGTAGTGTCTTCAATAATATTTCTCACTCTTATCCTCAATTTTATTTATTTTGCTCGACTCTGTCTCACATAATTAGTACCTACTGAGCCATTGTAGACTTAAGTTAATATAATTCTTGAAAAAAACTGTATATTTTATTGTATTTTGTTGTTAAGATATCTAACCAGTTAACTGGATTTCAACAAATGAAATTTCATTATAATGTGTTTAACTACCAAAGTATAATAGCTAAAATGTACTTTGAAAAAAAAAAACAAATTGACGTAACTATAGAAAGTATATTTTTTTAATCCTCTTCTTATAACTCAATTAAAAAGTTTCCAAAAAGTCACTTTTCAAGCAGTCTGATGCATTAAATCTATAGTTGAGCTAAGATTACTATCACGAATTAATTCAGACTTTTTGAAAAGATTAGTATGTAAGTAGTTACTGTACAGTTGTAGCCTGGTTGATGACGTAGCAACGACGAATGTTTTTATATGTACACTACTGTGTCAAAAGTAAATAGACAGGGTAGTTTAGAAAAAAATATTTATTACAAAAATTCTAATTACTTAATTAAAAAACTATTACATGATAATTAATAGTGTGTCGATCCTCCTTTATTTTCAAACAGCGTTTTTATTCTAGCTTGCGTGGTATCAATCAAAACATCAATCTGATCTTGTCTTAAATTACTCCATTCCTCAACTAACATCGCCTCTAATTCTCTTTTATTCGAGGGCTTTCCAGGTCTTTTTGCAATAATTATTTGTAAAATGTGCCAGACATTCTCGATAGGGTTCATATCCGGTGATTGACCGGGCCACGGTAGAATTTTTAGCCTTTTTTGAGATTTCCATGCAGCCGTTTTTTGAGCTCTATGACACGGCGCACCATCTTCCATGAACACGTAATCTTGGCGGTTCAAATTGCTTCCTTCAAAGATTGGTAGAAGTCCCTCTTTTATAATTTCAATATATTTTTCAGCATTGATTTTACCTTCACAGAACACCAAACGACTTCTTCCACCATGCCAAATAGCCCCCCAAACCATAACACTCACGCCGCCATATTTCACAGTTTGTTGCAAATATCGGTCTTCCAACTGCATCACAGAGCGACGCCACACCCATTTTCGTCCACTGTCGCTGATTTGTCAATATCTCGATTCGTCCGAAAAAATCACATGCCTCCAAAAGTTAAGATCCTTGGAAATCATTTCTTGTGACCAATCAAATCTCCGCTTTTTTTGAACTTTTGTTAACAGAGGTTTCTTTTTGGCTACTCTTTTATAAAAGCCAAGACTGTGTAAGTACCTCTGAACAGTCCTTCGTGACAAATTTGAAGAAATAGCCACATCATCCACAGATTTTTCAGGGTTTCTTACGACTTCACGAACTAGCGCCCTTTTTTGTCTGTCAGAAGGTCCAGGCCTCCCTGGTCTTGAAGAAACACTTGTTTTCTCATTCCTTTTGAACTGCACGATTGCACGATTAACAGTTGATAAAGGCACATTTAATTCAGTACTTATTACACGCTGAGATTTACCACCTTCAAATTGGCCAACAATGCGTCCTCGAGTAAAATCGCTTAATTCTAGTGACCCACTTGTCCGCGGCATTTTAGAATAGTGTTAATAAACTGAGATTAGGTCCCATGCACTCTTATATTTTTTTCATAACTACCCGCTTTTATATTCTTAAAAACTCAGTACATCTATAGGTGTCTATTTACTTTTGACACGGTAGTGTATAGTTTTCTTTGAAATTCGACCAGTCATTTGACAGTTGAAATCTAATAGTAGTGTTGGTGTTGTCATAAAAAAAAATAATGTTCAAATGTAGAATAAAAAAAGATTATGTAGTTCCAATTTAATTACGGGACCCTAAACTTCTACAGCATGACTGCGAGAAAAATATACTTATACAAATGAGAAAACGGTTTTAATTTCCCGCAACTCGAGCAAGAAAAGAAAAAAAAAATGTTTTGCTGATTCATTTATTTCTTGGGTACTACAAAACTACGAGTAGTTTTGCAGATGAATTATAGGATTAAACATGAATATAATTTTCTACCAGAAAAACATAAAAGGTTCGCTTCTTCCTTTCAGAAGCGAACCCATGGCCTCAGCAGCACTCGGGCTCGGTCCGGACGGTTACCGGACGGCCGAACGACGAACTATTCATTGCTCGCCACCCGCAAGCAAATGCAATTGATATCTCGTATACGATATATTTCGTATTTTGTCAATTTGATTAATAAAGACGTTACAAGATTTCTCATGCTGACGATGTACAGAACTGAACTCGGCTTCTTGAAGTTCTTGGCAATCAATGTGTTAAGGCCCAAGCAGTGCCATAAAACCAAGTCGATGCATAAAACAGTAACATTCCGAAGCCTACTCCTCGGTTACGGCCAGGTTAATTAATAGGTTTGAAAAAAAATATATGTTTATTATTGACTTGCTTTGCTTTGGTGGTTAAATATTCTTCAAATTGAACATAGCATATGTAAATCAATTAATGTTTTGCAAAGAAAATGGATTTAAACGTCAGCGGGGCACTATCTAAGCGCATCTGGCCGCAATTAAATGCACTGATACTCGTAATAATTTTGGCGTGTCATCTGATTTACGTCATCATCATCGTCTTCCTGCCCTAGTCCCGTTTTATTTGGGTTCATCTGATTCACGTATGAATGCAAAATTTCAGCTCAATTGGTAACCGGGAAGTGGGTCAAAATTTGCAAGATTTGATTATAGCCAAACATACATCGGGACATGTGAAACTAAATAAAAGCTTGTAATAGACTTTTTGATCAATAATTGTGAACCAATTTTGAAAATGTTTTATTTTTTATTTTATGGTTATGCTTCCAAGTTGGTCCCGTACAAATATTGTCATGATCTGATGATGAACTTTGAAGATATGTAATGAAACTCGGGATGGGATGGGTGGAACTGTTGTAACTAGTAAAATTGATTTGTTTATACGTGTCGATGAATGACTGAAAGAAGAGGAGGGCGGGGGGATATCGAACTGTACTTATGATGAAGCCGGAAGGAACGCCTGTACTTGGGTTTTTGGAATTGCTATGCAATGTTTTATTGATCAAATCTCTTTAAATTTGATCGAGGGGTACATTATAGGACCACAAAAAAATAAATACAAACGATTATTATAGAAACACCGACTTCCGAAATTAAAGTAATCTTTCACTTGGTGTTTTTTTTTACAGTAAAAGCTGTATTATTCTTATTAAAAACTATCTGTTTTTCATAAGTCAAAAGAAAACTGTTTTTGTACATAAAATAACATCATAAGAAATAATTTGCCTTATTTTTTAAATGGAAAATTGTCAAATAACTTCTTTCAGTGTAGGTGGACCGAAAAGTAGTGTCAAACTTTTACTGACTAAAATTTACTTATGTTCCACCAGTTTCCCTTTAACTCTTTTGACTCCACAAAACTTTGTTGTCCCTAAAGTTAGGGTAAAATTACAACCTTATTTTTTTATTACAACCTCATTGTTCAAAAATTTTATGGAGCTTTTCTGTCAACGTACATAATGGGACCGAGAAGTATGGCCTTCACGGCGTCGGCGCCACCATTGAGATCCTTTCTAAATGCAAAGTAATTGATAAGTCAATCACATTCCTATTCACAGCAGTAAAAGGATATCTGTGTTTTCAGGCCATTAAATACAGTCAAAGAGGTTTTGTATAAAAAAAAAATGATGGATCTGAAAAAGTCACTCATTTGATTGAAAAGTTTTTGTGCGATACGAAATTCGACGATCAGTTACTTATTCGTATAAAGAAACGCAATAGTCTTCTTTCTGAGCGTCTAGCTCGAGAAACATTTCACAATATTGGTCCTACTTTGTTACCTGAGAGGTGATTTGCTGGGCTGTTTTGGCATTATTTGGTACTAGAATTGAAACATAGAAAAGAAATCCTAATTACTGTGCTTGCAAATGAACCATTTTAATTTAAACTTATACTTTTTTTATTAAATATCGTGTTTGTGGATTATATTCGATTTATTCTTGGAAAAAAACAAAGATACAGGCATCTACTTAGTTTAGAAGTCAGGCTTTCACTGTTTATAATTTTAGCCTGTGTTCTCATCATACCAAAAACTATTTTGTTAGGCTTTGATGAATAAAATTTTATTATTATCATTAATATTCATTTATTGTAATAATGTTTTCTGTGTAACAAAAGCTCTCGTACTTGCAAAAAAAAAACAATCGTTCTCACACTGAAAACTTGGAGTTAAATAAATTATTTTAAAAACTATTTAAATATCACCACGTTCCAATTCCGGAACGTACCTCTATGACCTACTTCAAAACAAGCATAAGAGACGTTGGCTAAAAGGCTGCTCAAACGGGATTGGGGTTCACGTCAGCTACATGCACAAGGAAATATATCTTTACGCAGTAGGTTCCTACAGATGTAGGTACAGCGCTGAGCCGCGCGCCGTCGAGGCCGACCTAGAAAATGATAACGAGATGATTTGGACGCATATCCTGATAGTGTATTATCAAAAAAGATCGCATGAGTTATTTTACTTATTCGCTAGCAGACTGGCTAGGTAAATATAGGTAGTAGTTTTGAATCCAAGCCACTGTAGTTCAAAGTTGTAGTCGAAGGCAAAGTATATGAAACGATCCGTAAATATTTGAAGCCATTTAAATTGGTATTGGAAGGTGCTTTTATGGATTTTGCATATTCAGAATAGATTTCAAAATTGATAGATGAAAGAATAGTCTCTTGTTAATAGTGATGTAATTTTTTATTGTAATGTGATTAGTCAAAACGGCAAGGTAGAAGAATGTTTTCAAGAATATTTCTAATGGTCACTGAGATTATCCGCGGATGGACAGACAGACAGACATGGCGAAACTATAAGGGTTCCTCCTTGACTACGGAACCCTAAAAAAGCGAAATTAGACCGAAAACCCTTGTAGCTTTCCATTTCAAATAAAGTCTAGTTTATTATCTGTCTAGTTACGTGAAAATTCGAAAAAAAAACAACACTTCAATTATGGATAGAGGAGGTCTATGTACAATGTCAATAAAAAGTTTCCTCTCGAGACAATATTGTTTTAACAGCAGTAAAAAATGGTTCACGTTTTTCAAAGTTTATTCTGGCAGGTCTATTTTTAACAACTTGTTTTCTTGTTGTTTTGTGAGACAGTTCTCAGATTCCAAAACACGTAAAATTAGTTATCAGATGTAGATGTAATAAAAATATTTAAATTGAACATTCTAAATATTACGAAGCTATACGAAGTAAACGATAGTACAATAGCGGAAGGGAGTGGGATCGAGTGGCGAGGGTGCTTGATTTGCTTGAGTCGCAATATAGATACGTAGGTAGGTATAGCATATAGGGCCTTGGTTCAGGCTATAGTCCGGAGCGAGGAGGAGTGGCAGGCATTCGCCGACTTTTGCGAAGCAGTAATGCTCGCAAAGGAGGAGGCCGACCGCATCAGGCAACGGCGCTCTCGCTGCCGCCACCGGGATTCTGATCCCGATTTCCGGTCACCGTAGGCGCGGGCTTGCAGACAGTGAGCAATGGGTAGCTCGCTGTCCAACCGTCCGGTAAATGTCCGGACCGAGCCCAAGTTATCGACGGCGCGCAATGTTCCCGCGCGCCTCAAGGAGTTGTCAGCAATAGCAGGGGCCCAGCCGGGTCGAAGCCTACTGGGGCCAGGGTTATCCGAAAGGAAACTCGAGCCCCGGTATGATGGCTAGAAGGAACGGGGTGGTCTTTTAGTCAGTAAGAGTCTGACACTATCTCCCGCCCCGCCCAAGAGCGGGGGTTTTCATTGGATGATTATATGAAGATTCTATCAGGTAAGATACACTTTGAAATAAAAATTATAATCTGAGAAATATCAGCAACATTTAACTGAAGAAAGCCGGCACTAAAACATATGACAGCATAATTTTTTTGTTTAAAGGTGCGCTTCATTTTAATGATCTGCCTAGAGATATTAAAGATCGCGAGTTCTTTGGTAAAAAGAATATATTAAAAACATATAATAGGTCTTTAGCAATGAAATTGCCGTTTTTTAAATCAGGTTGCTTAGACACTTCAATTTAATTCATTCGTCAATCCAGACTTATATTTTTTGTAATATCGCTGTATTTATGACCATTTTTGTATGAAATATATGTTTTCTAAGAAAAATCGCATTATTTTGTAATATTAGTTCTACCGTGGAAACAATGTTTCTCAAGCGGTATTATTATTATTTCTTTATTTTCAGTCAATTATGGTATGCAATATTTATAATGTATATGGCCTTAAAACAGCACAAGTTTTGAAGATTGGACTTAACCAAATCTGAATCATTATTGATTATAGATATTTATTATAAAATAAATTTTTAATAAATATAAAATTATGATTGAATAAAAAAAAAAATGCAAAAAATAAATGTTAAAATTACTTCTGGTTTTTTTTTGTTTTGATTTTAGTTTTAATTTTGATTATTATTTAGTTTGACTTTATTTATTCCAATTTACTTTAATGATCATTGATACTAACAGAGTTTTTAAGTGTTACTGACATTTTATGGATGATAAAATTAGATTTAAAAATAATAATAATTAGCCTTATCACACGCTTTTCTACTGAGTCCAAAGCTACTAGATGGCATTTTGCAGGTACAGCCCATATGTGGCTGCAGTACTACACACACGATTGAACATGACTACCACCAGACGTTCGCAAGAACGCGGAGTTTCCTAATAGCTATCTTGGTTTTGAACTCAATGAACCGTCCAAAGTTAAAGCCTGAGGAAATTTCAATTAGAATTAGATTTAGGTACATTTTTTGACCCTACGTGCTACTTACGTAGCAATTAATTATGGCCTGGTCACAACTTCGATCTTAGGGGCCAGCGGTGCGGGAGCGGTATCAGCGCGGCGTGGCAAGCGGTAGCGACGCGGCGCGGTGAGCAGTGGCAACGTGGCGTGGTGAGTGGAGCGGAATAAGCGGCGTTTCATGGCGTGCTTAAAACATTTTCATATTTTACCGCTCGCCGCCCCACATATAGCTCCCGCTTATAGCAGCAAGGTCGTGAACGGGCCTTTAACGCGTATATGTGTAGGTAGGTACTAATAACCTTGAACTTACAGGTAAACAAAGGAAAAAACAAAACGGTAATAAAGCGACCGATTTTCACTTAATTATCGTAAAATAAAATATAGCTAAAGCAAGCGATTATTTATTTTTTTCCTCAAGAAAGATATTGTTTTTATTGTCTTCTTTTTGATAATGGATGTGTCTTTCGATTAAGCTTCTAAAATCCTCTAAGGTACTATTTCAAAATCAGTGAATTTATACGTGACCTGGTAGATAATGTGGTGATTTTGTACGCTTAGTTTAGTTCATGTTAAAATGAACGTTAAAATTTGGCTGGTGCCAATTTTTTTTATATTGCATTTTTTTTTTTCTTTTATTTGTTTACGAAACTTCATCTTATTATTCTTACAGGGTGATAATTATTTTAATAACTCCTGCCGCGCTGTGTTGAGTTAAAGGGAGTGTCCGACTTTACTGTTTGTTTCGGGAAATTGGGTGTAATACTAATAGCACTTTTAGACAAAAAATAGTTCGCTTAGTGTAATTTATGAGGACAACGAGGTGGTGTTTTGAGGAACAGATTTGCGTGGACCTATCTAATCAGTGCAAGCATTTGTCAGTATTATTGTAGCTCAACTCAAGACTACTAAAAACTCAACAATTGGTAAATAATAAATACTATACAAAGGACCATTTTTTTTATTGATGTAAACTAGTACTTTACTGCGATCCCACCTGATGGTAATCAGTGATGCAATCGTTGATGGTGAGGCGCATTAGTTTATTAAGAGCCTATTACAACTCTTGCCTTGAAGACACCTAAATTATAATCGGACAGGAAGACCGCAGCAGGTAAATTGTTCCAGTTCCTCGTTATACGTGGTATAAACGACGAGGCGAAACGCTTGGTCCGGACCGTAGAGGTTTCAACAACATAAGGGTGGATAAAATTTCTACATTAAGAAAATAAGAATGCTATTGTGTAAAGCAATAGCGTTGTACTCACTTTTCTTTTAGCTTCTATGCTCTTATCGATGTGTGTGGATCTGACGACGTGCCTGAACTCCAAATCCACAGTGTGCATGCAGTACGACTGAGTGCTGTTATTGTCGACGTCTAGCTTTTGTTCTGAGTCATCCTGTGGGCAAAGGGATATATGTTAGATTAGTACGACAATAGTAGAATGCAAGTGGTAGAGCTTTGTAATTGTTGCCAAAGAAAGAATAGACGTCTGAGCCAAAGGCGAGAACGTTAGGCCGTTTTTACACACATGAAATCATGGTGTTTCTACTCATGAATTGTGTAGGTACCATCGCGGTCATTTCTAACTGATCACTTGAAAAAAATATCGCTTGAATTTTGCGGTGCGGCGCGAAATGAAACCCTTTGAAGATTTCGTTTCGAGTGTATGCAAAAATGAACATAGTGGTTAATAGTAGTAACGGAAGTGTCTTTGATGGTACACTGCTTTAGCGCTGACCAAGAAAGTGAAAAAGAACGTCCTAATAAGAATTTTACAAAGGATTTTGAAATCTCTCAAAAAAATTACATAGACATTTTCTCCTCTTCGACTTCTTATAAATCATTGTCTCTATTTTAGAAGGAAGAAAAATAAGTAGGTAAAGTCTGTCTATAAAGTCAACCGATTTGGGGATTTCGTATAATATTTATTCATTTAAAAAATACTTATATTCGATACTTTTTATAAGGTTCTTCTGTTAGTAAACAATATCTCATAATCAACTTTGATTATTGAACCAGTGTTGATTACATCAGATTTTATTAAATCCTAATAATTACCCAATTCGTTTGAGTTTTTAGAGAGACTCTACATGGATTTTCCAATAAAATACCCTTATAGGTGGAATAAGCAAAAAAAAAAAACATTTCTGTCGTGTTTGAACGCTCGCACTATTTTTATTTCAATCTCGTTGCTATTCTAGAATTTATGTTTTGAAGTTTGAAACCAATGACCGATATTTTTTTTTATACTTTTTAATATCTTTGTTTGTTATTTTTACATATCTACATGTTCTCTTTCAACATATTCTTTTTTCAATATTTCATTTTGTTTAAGCCAGTCCAATCTGGCCGATTTAAATTTATTGTGCCACAAATGTTTTATTTACTAACCTAGCATGATAATCTTTCCTCATCACAGATTTTCGCGAATAACTACACTGTAGCTGTCTAAGAACTATTTAATTTAAAAATAAAAAACTAATCTGCTCTGGGCCTGATTGATGGATCGCGTCCTTGCCTTTAGATAAAGAACAGCCTGTTTTCAGCAAAGTAAATGTTACGGATCGCTTATTCAAACCTAATAGAATACTGAATATCGGCCAACTGCCACTGACAGCCAAAACTTTTTATTATACCGTTTTCCTGGACACATTAAACCAAACTACCAATATAATTTTGCTATTTATCAACCATAATATTCGTAATTGATAAATTTTTTCATAAACTTTCCTTCGCCAACAGTTAAGGGACCGGCGACGGACGAATTTCCATACAAACGTAATAGGTACCACGCTCATTTGCAGTTGGAGCATATTTCCAACATATTATGATGATGTTCGGTTATAGACAATATTTATATAGGTTCCTACGTCGAGAATATTGGCAAATGGCATGTTTTGCCTTTTACGCTGTAAAAAAGTGCGAAATACAATTCGCTTAAATTCCTTTTTGTTTTTTTTTTTTTAAAAGAAAGACGTAGGATATAAAACCCTGAAGATGCCGAGACTGCGGTTACTAAATATGAGGATCAATTTTGAATTCCCAATTGTATAATTAAGACGTTAATGTTATTTTATGCTCAAATATATATTATTATTTCTGCCAAGTTATTGGTACCTATGATTAATCCTAATCTGATTTTTATAGTGTAATGTGAATGCTTCTACATTTAGAGAAAACTAAACTATTCATTTATTTTCCTTCCTATTTCCATCCTAAAAAAAAGTTAGACCCATCCAAGTCCGAATTAATAATTTTCTCACCTTCTCTTAAAAAAAAAACTTTTATAAGTACCTACCTAAGCTATTTCATTTTTACGGTGTCGAGGTGTCGATAATGTTTTGCGTCACTGTCCATCATAAAATTTTACGGTCTATATCCCGAATCGTAAATATTACGGCAGACAGCGCGATATTAAAACCAAATGTTTTAATTAAGTTACGTATTTTCATTGCCTGTTTGCAGCACGGGAATAAGTAGGTACTAAATAAGTACATTATACATTTAACGGAATTTCATTGAATTTTCAAACAAGATAACCGAGTTTCCATCAATATTAGCCGACATTTCTAATAACCTAACAACTCGAGTGAATAAAGTATCTACAAAGCGAGACATAATCGACTCTAGACGCTATAAATAATATCCATGCTTTTGTACGATTTCGAAATGAATGTCTATTGTATTTATTCTTACTTTTCAATACTCGTTTGTTCATGTGTGCTAAATAAATATATTTACTTTCTGTCTTCTCATTACTTCTGTCTTTTTTCTTTCTTTTTATTGCACCTAGTAGTTAGCCCCGAACAGCGGGACAGATTTGAAAGAGTCAACGCGGCTCTGTACCACAAAAGAAAACTGAAACACAAAAGATATTGTTCCCATAAAATTCTAAAATTTGCTTGCTTCTCATATGATTTGACCATTACATGTTTTGCTGTATGGACTTTAAAAGAGACTTTGACCCCTGAGTTTGTTTCGGCGTTTCTTCTCAGGGTAGTCAGCTAGGAAACACCGGCCTTATCTAGCATTAATTAACGAAAAAAAAAAATACGTTTAAAAGTGTTTTTATAAAACCTACTTGCAAAATAAAGATCATTTATCATTTATCAATTTTAGTTACTAAAAGTTTGACTCTCTTTCTAGCTCCATCCAGAGCAGGAAAAGATATTTGATTATTTTCCACTACCACCTTACCGTGATGAAGTTACCTTAACATCCTACAGTTCTCATCACGATTATCTTTTATTTTAGGTGGGAAAATAATTTAATGTCATCCCCCGCTCTTGATCTTAGCGGGAGATAGTATCAGACTTTTACTGACTAAAAACCCACTCCTGTTCTTTCTTTGCAATTGTTCCAGGGCCCCGGGAATCTCTTGCATCACCCATGACCCCAATAGGATTCGACCCTGCTAGGCCCCTACGATCGCTAACAACTCCTTGAGGCGCGCATGGAACAACACGCGCCAATGACGACTTGGACTCGGTCCGGACGGTTACCGGACGGTCGGACAGCGAGCTACCCATTGCAGCCCACGCCTACGGTGGCCGGAAATCGGGATCGGAATTCGGCTGAGGCGCGAGTTCCATTGCCTCGCGCGTGCGGCCACCTCCTTTGCTAGCATTACTGCTTCGCAGAAGGAGGCGACCACCTGCCACTCCTCTTCACTTCGGACCATGGCCTGTACATGCCATCACGATCATCTTGTCTTTACCTCATGCTATTTAAAGTCGACACAACGTTCATATTGGCCTGGCCACCGCTACGCTATATAACTCACTCCCATCTATTTAGCCTTCCTCTCTCTCTATCGAACCATCAAGCAATTTAAGATTATTTTATTTTTTCTAACTTTGATCCATATTAGGAATTACTCCTGTACCATAGGCACGCTCACAAACACAAGACACACATACTCGGAACACCTATCTGTAGCCTATACAACATTATTCACTAGCCTTTTTTTTTAATGTCCCCACTGCTGGGACTCAGGCCTCCTCTCTAGGAGAGGGAATGGTCCGTAATCCATCACGCGTGCCCAGTGCGGGTTGGTGGATGTCACGTGTCTTCGAATTTTCGGTTCTAGAACATGCCGGTTTCTTCACGATGTTTTCCTTCACCGTTTTGAGAGCAGTGATGATGAAATAAATTACACAAAGTAATGCGCCTGGCTGGGTTTGAACCCGCGACCTACAGCTCGTAAGTCGGGGTCATTACCTCTTGGCCACCACTGCTCTCGACAACATTGTTCATGCGAAACCTGAATTTAGTTTGATCAGAATCAGGAACTGAATCGATTCCAATATATTTTACACCATGTAATAATTTTCCTAAAAACATTTTAAAAAGCCTCAAGTTGGATACCACCGATACTAAGTACAAAGTAATGGAAAGTCATAGCGGGCATTAGGCGCCAACGCATAGCTGGGTGCGGAAGCAAAACAATCTCTCAGTCGCCCGGGTGACGTATTTATGTCGCTAACCAGGTACCATAACTTTGTGATTTCTCATAATACAGTTTTAAAATACATAGATTTTTTACATAAAATTTTTTGACAGGTGGTTCAGGTTTTGCCGACCGTACTGCTAACTTTATTTAATCAAATCAAAGCGTTTATTTCAAATAGACCATTTACAGGCACTTTTGAATAGTCAAATGTCGGTCAGTCCAAGAAAAGTGAAGCTAAATTGCACGTTCCAAAGAGTAGGTCTCTATGGAGAAGAACGTGCAAGAAACTCCATGGACACTCTTTTAAATCATATATGTGTTACATATAATGCTTGGTTACATATTACTTGTTGCTTCTATCATGTGAGCACAATGTCGATAGAGAAATAAAAATGTAAAATAATTAAAAGATAGAAACTGAATTAAGCCACTGGCAGCTAAGAGATGACCAGTCCCATCTGACGGCACCCGTTCACGAGCATGACGCGTGCATCAGCCCCACTCAGCTCAACCATTTTGAAGGGAACTGAACGACCCAATAACACGTGCCACCAACAGCGAGACATTTGAGTGAGCATGACAAACTCTCAACTGCCATGCTCGTAATGTCAAAAAAAAAAAAAAAAGTTGTAACCTAATAAAAATGCTCCATGGTGCTTCACATTCACAAACTTAGAAAAAGTGCTTCTACATTATACAATGCAATTGTGTCTTTCAAATTAAAAAATAATAATATTAGTTTCCAACTAATCAACTAATTTGTTCGCCCTAGTGGTAGTGGAGCTGGACCAGCATTGAGCCAAGCATTTTTATCTTGAATATAATCCTCCAACTTATAATATGCTTGTCTGCATAGTGTGCGTTTAATACAAGATTTAAATTTCGTTTCATTGAGTTCTAATATGTGGGGAGGAATTTTATTATAACATTTCAAACAGTACCCCATGAAAGAAGAGGCCACTTTAGCCAGTCTGAAACCTGGTTGAACTAATTGATCCCTATTTCTTGTAACATAATTATGTCTATCGCCTCTTTTGCTAAAAAGATGAAGATTTTTTCTAACATACATTATGTTTTCATAGATATATTGACAAGGTACTGTCATTATGTTAATATCTTTAAACAGTTCCCTTAAAGAATCGCACCGGCGGAGATTGTAAATCGCTCTGATGGCTCTTTTCTGTAATATAAAGATTGACTCGATGTCAGCAGCCCGTCCCCATAGTAAGATACCGTACGACATGACACTATGAAAATAACTAAAATAGACTAGTCTAGCGGTATCAACATCCGTAAATTGGCGGATTTTTCTAACAGCATATGCAGCTGAGCTAAGCCGCCCTGCAAGAGAAGTTAAGTGAGGACCCCATTGTAGCCTTGAATCAAGCGTAATCCCCAGGAAAATCGTTTTATCAACAAATTCTAGTTTTTCATTATTCAATAAAATGTCACAATCACTACTTTTGACATTCGGTAAGGAAAATCTTATGCATTTAGTTTTTTTCCCATTTAGAACCAGATTATTAGCAGTGAACCAGTTTTGAACCTGCAATAGGGCGCTATTTTCGTTGTCAAGATTGTTAGTTTTTCTATTTATCTTAAAAATCAAAGAAGTGTCGTCAGCAAACAACACCATATTAAGTTTATTTTGCAACAAATTGGGTAAATCATTAATATAAACTAAAAACAAAAAAGGACCTAAAATTGAACCTTGGGGCACCCCCATTTCAACATTCAATCCCGACGAATTGACACCGTTTATTTGTAAATTTATTTCGAACCAATACAAAAAGAGAACAAACAATTAGACTAGATACAATTATTTTACGGCTTCACGTGCAAGATTTCTCGAGCTCGACCATTACCTGAGCTGGTTTGTCCATTTGCGGCGTGTACGTGTACGAGCTGCAAATGGATAATAAGGCTTATGTACAACGTACAGTCTACCTAAACTCACAATAAACTAAGCCACTCAATCTTGTACAGCATATACAACAAGATATGACCAACCCTGCTTACCATCAGGCGGGATTGCAGTAAAGTAATAGTTTATAACAGATAAAAAATATAAAATAACTAGTATTTTTATGTAAAGAAAAGATCTACGTACAAAATTTCATAATTGTGTCAAGAAAAATGGTCATGTTATAAGCTTGTTATGTCACAAATACATGATTACCAGGCAATCCGGGAGGCTGAAAGCTTGTTTTTGTCCCGCACCCAGCTGTGCGCTAACTCTCATGCCCACTATGACTGGCCGTGACTTGTGTTGTACTTGGTGTTGGTGGTGTCCAACTTGTGACGTCGACGGCGCGCACTGTTCCCACGCGCCTCAAGGAGTTATCAGCAACAGCAGGGACCCAGCCTGGTCGAAGCCTACTGGGGCCAGGGTTACCCGAAAGGGCGCTCGAGCCCCGGTATGAAGGCTAGAAGGAACGGGGTGGGTCTTTTAGTCAGTGAGAGTCTGACACTATCTCCCGCTCCACCCAAGGGCGGGGGATGTCAATGCATGATTTTTCCCACCATAAAAAAAAAAACTTGTGACATTTTTTTTTATATTTTTGGGAAAGAAATGTACAAGGTGTAAAAATTATTAGAATCGATTAGGGTACTGATTCTGAAAAAGTATATGTGAAAACATATCTATACTAAAAATAATGTTGTAGATAAATGTTTTAATTAGGATCTGTTATACCTGTAACATCTTAATTATGACTTTTGACTATTGTATTAAAGCTTGGTAGATAACAATATCAGAAATTGTCAAAAGACGCGTCTTATTCTGCCCCAAAATCACTAGACGCCACATGTTCAGAGCCATAACTGAACTTGAGTATCAATTAACTGATATTATGGCCAACGTTAACCATTGTGTGCACGCAGCAAACAGAGCTTTCAAGTAGACAGCAATAACGGCTTCTAGTCCAATATAATATCGAGTCAAATTAGTTTCAGAGCCTTGAACTTGCAATACAATATTATATTAATCCGTATAGCCTTAGTTTAGAATATAGTTTCTGAGAATTAGTCATAACATAATTTGCTGAATACAGAACCATCAAGACTTAAGAGCCTCCTTCCCGATATACGATTCCATACAACTGCTCGACGTTATTACACATCTTTCTCTAGCAATTTTAGAAACAGATATTTTATGGACATTATCTAGGTTTCTATTGAAATCAAAACATTTTGTGTAAGAATAATCCAGTTTAATACAATAATCCACCTTTGAAAATTTGCTATTTTACATAAACTTTGGTCCTTCAAAATGAATGACTAAAGTTCACGCATTCATAAATTAAAAAATATTCAAATAATACACACGTTGCAAAACTCTAGAAACTGAATGGTGGACTTTTTTCCCAACCACTTTAGGGTTTTTTTTTTTAATACACGTATTTCTTGAAGCGAGTCTTGTGAAATATTCGAGAAAATAACGGACATAAAATCAAATGCCAAAAGAGCTTTCAGGTATTTTCTTTCTTTTTTCGCGTTGTCTCTTCATCAAACATTACGTTGAATGAAATAATAAACTTAATTAGTTTATTGTTTTTTATTGTTTAGTGATTCACAATTCACTTTGCTCACTTTTGCGATAGGCGAGTGAGGAACGACCGTCATAAACAAATTGAAGACGAGACGCTTTAGGATTGATACTGAATGAAACACAGAAGTAGTTCAGCTAAGTGTTACTAGAATACCTATCTCGGACCCCAACCACACATTTAGTGAGACAAATGCGGATTTTCTAGCAGCAAGTAATAAGACACTAAACAAGCATTCTTATAAATATCTCGATTATCAAACCCAATGTGAATATTGTAAAGATTTAGAAATAAATCAAGATAACAGTCAGACAGGGGTCGTAGCAGACTACGAAGAAGATGGATGTACGACCTGAATGTCTTCTCCAAGAAAAAAGAAGAAGCGAGCCGATAATAGAAGCTAGTAACAATAATAATAACGGGTAAGACACAAATCTAACAGTCAATTATAACAAGTTACACAGATCGCAAGCAAAGTTGTGTCAACTACAAGATTTCAAGGAAACTGAGATTGGAAGTTTACACTCCGAGATTCACAAAGTCCAATACAGCCCCAGTTAAAGTTACTCGTAGTATTTGAATGCAACTTGTGTGGCTCTGATTGAAATTTACTCGTCTTAAGTAATTCTGTGTCTGTAGTTATTTAGCTTGAGATTATTTTTTATTTTTTTTCTACAATGCAGTATCAAAGATCAACGAGGAGGAAAATGTTGATGAAATTATTAAGTGTCTGCTTATATAAGTACTACCTTTTATCAGTTACCATGATATATACCAATGAAATAATTGACTTTGTTTTGACGTGACAACGTCTTAAATTAGGTTGCGGCTGGGAGTCACTTATGAAAAAGTGTAACGCTCGGTAACGTTACGATGAGTCACCGAACGAGAGAGAGGCCCGCCGAATGCCTTGCGTCTCTCTCCCACTCAACTATGATCGGTCTGCCGCGCGCGCAGCACTAGAGAATTAGGCGCATTGAATCGGCGCATGCTTGTGTCTCTGTCTTTGTCTTTCTCGAACGTTCTTGGCGTTGGAAAAAAAAAGACGTTGTCACGTAAAATCTTCGCCCGTAAAACCGACTTTACAGGCAACCATTTTTTTATCTAATCAAGATTATGTACAGTCTAAGGACTGCAAAAAAGTCGTCATAATTGGAAACTGAATTGAGTACATTTTTTACACTGACCTCTATAATAGCTACCACATTTTTTACAAAAGTAAACAATCTTAGCTTAGTTTTTTTATGCTCATGGCTTTTACGACTTTTGGCTACGTGGAACGTTTAATGTTACTACTAATATAAATCTCGGTAAAGTTAAATAATATGCTATGCTTTATGAATTACACTATTTTTCTCTGCATCACCCAAAGGTTGACTAGCAAAAAATGCCTAAGGCATTAAGTCCGCCTCTGTACTTTTTTTGTTCTAAAATAATTTAATAAATAAATAAAAATACTTCAAAAACACATTTCCGCATTAATTAATAAACATAAAAATAACTGTTTGTGCTTAGAATATAGTGGTTAAAACGACACAATATATGATGTTGTCACAACAGAAAATACAATATCGAGAACTACATCACCAGAAAAAGCATGGCATTAGATATGTCAACAGCCATCCAGCCTAAAGACATAGAGAAAAAGAAAACATAACATTTGAAATGACATCTTGTCATTTGTCCAAAAATGTGTTTTTAAAAATCTTATGGAGGTTCTAGGTATTATTGACATAATTTACGTAATCTCACCAAATTTAAACTGGAATTTCTTTATTACTTGGTAGGAATCTATTAATAGTAATGTCTATGACAAAATTGTTTAGAAATTTAATTTGTATACTTTTGTATATTTTTCATCAAAAGACGCTAAAAAAATATGCCAGCAAAATTATGTTCGGGACTTCGCCATGATCCTTTAAAAATTACTTAGGTTTTAACACATAAGCGTTAGAGGAAGCCTGAGTCCCAGCAGTTGAAATATAATAAGGCTGATTATGCTAGTGATTATGTTTATAGTGTCTTTGTTTTCCATTAGTGAGAAAATCAAGAATTTATCTTAGGCTGCCCAGCTACAGGAAGTTAGCCGCAAGTTATTCGCATCTGCTGGTTCGTTGAGAAGACTATTAGCATTTTCTGCCGACTGCCACCAAAATCACGCTTGCACAATCTCTTCTTTTACGCATCCTTGATTATGCTGATGCCAGCTATCTTGACCTCACTGAAGTGCAACTGGATAAACTTGAGCGACTTCAAAACTTTTGTATAAGTTTCTTATTTGGTTTGCGTAAATATGACTATGTTTCTGAATTTCGTGTTAAACTCAAATGGTTGACAATCCGCCTTCGCCGTAATGCTCATATTCTATCTCTTTTGTATAACGTGCTCTTTTCCCCTTTTACCCCTTTACCTCAAAGAACAGTTTCAATTCCTTTGCGACTCCCACATGAAAGTTCTTAGGTCATCGGATAACTTGAAACTTAAAATGCCAATGCATTCGAGTACTTTCCTGGATAAGTCCTTTAATATTCAAGCCGCTCGTCTATGAAATGCATTGTCTGTGGAAATAAAACGTGCGCAAACACTACCTGTATTTAAAAGACTTGTGAAGGATCATTACTTGATTCTATGATCTTGTCTTCGTTTCTTCACTTACTCTCTTGCTTATTTTGTATGTATGTATATGTGTATCTATTAAGCTATTGCATAGCTTCTATCGCGGGCCTTGAGCGTGGAGACCGAATCCAGAAATTCCGTAACGAAAATAACCTAGCACCCCCCACTCATTTGTTTTTTGAGCGTGGTGACCGATAAGAAAACAAATGAGTGAAAGCAGCTGTCGGCGTTTTGGATGGGTGGGGTTAAGCAGCTGTTAGCGAGGTCTGGTTTTTGATTGAAGAGGTTAAGCAGCTGTTGGCGAGGTCTGGTATTGGATGGGTGGGGATAAGCAGCTGTTGGCAAGGTCTCATTTTGGATAGGTGGGGTTAAGCAGCTGTTGGTGAGGTCTGGTTTTGGATGGGTGGGGTTAAGCAGCTGTTAACGAGGTCTGGTTTTAGATGGGTGGGGTTCGGAGCGAAGGCCAGTCTGCGGGACGGTGCACCCTGGGAGGCGGCCAACGACCCCCTTGGGTATTGCTACCTAAGGGGCCTCGATGGCCGTCTGCGAATGTTCTGTCTGTCGGAACACTTCAACGCGTGCCCCTCTGCTATAGCAGAGGGCACAGTGGCGAAGTAAGAGCGGGCTCGGTGTGCACTCACACTGCCGCCGGGCAGGCAGGAGGAAGGCTTGCTCCTCCTTTTGCCACCGTTAGTCTCGTAGCCCCAAAGATTGTCCAAGGTCATGTTTCTGACTTTTGATGGGAACGAGGGTCTTGGCTTAACCGCCCGGGCCGCGAGGAAGACAACCTCTATAAAAAATTACCCCAAACCTCCAAGCGGCGGCGCACCGTGAGGGAGGTTGTTAGCTTGACTAATGGGTAGCTAAATTAGTCTCTAGTGCGAACCACTAAATTTGAGCAGGTAAATAAAGTTTGTACTCGTGGGATCAAATATGAATAATATGTTTAAAAAACCCCAACATGAGAGTGACGCGCGGTCGGAGTCCGACGCGCAGTCCAGAAGAAGGAGCCTCGGGTCTCAGGACCCTATACCGTCCCCTGTGGACGCAGAGAGCCAGGGTGGCTCACATTTCGGTAGCGCGGAGTCCCTGGGACCAGTTCCCAGCACGTCCGCGACGCCGGTGGAGGCCGGGCGTAGGTTTGGCCTTAGAGAGGTGAGTGAAGGCGCGGCGTCGGATTCAGATGCCGCGTCTTCACTCACTTCAGACGGGAAGGAGGTGGAGGAGGAGATGCGGCAGCCCCTCCTTTTGATGGAAGTGGAGGAATCCACATCCAACAGAAGGAGGGCGTTCATGCGCGCCTTGCGCTCTGCATCCGACGATGAGACGGGACCTGCCCGGAAAATCTCGTCCTCGGGGCGGGGCGCAGCCCGAAAAACGGGCATAGGAAGAGGGCTCCCCGCCGAGATTGTCAGCAAGGGACGCCAGGCCAGCGCCTTAGTGCCGAAAATCCCTCAGGACTTGCCAGAAGGGATGGTGGAGGCGCTGGCAAAGTTTCGGGAGGTTGTGGCAGCCGCAATCACGAGCGTGGCCAACAAGAGGGAGAGGGTGGCCAAAAAGCGATCTATTGAGCTGGCCAACACCTCGATTGAGGAGGCGCTGGGGATCGTTTTTGAGCCCTACGAGCGCACCCTCAGCGGGAGGTTTGGCCGGCTCGAGGAGGCTGTGGCCGCTCTCCAGGGTTCTCGTCCCGAAGAGGGGTGCAGGCAGGAGCAGGGCCGATCCCGGCCCTCGCCCCAGGCGGAAGGCGACGTTGTGTCTCTGCTGCGGCAAGAGCTGGCTGCCTTCAGGGAGCAACAGCAGCAGCAGCAGCAGCAGTTCCAGGGGCACATCCAGCGCCAGCTCTCCGTCCTGGAGGGCATTGTTCTGCGCCCCCTCTCGCGGCCTCCGGCCAGAAGAAGACGGCGTCGTATGCCGCTGTCGCCGCGGCCACGACGACTGCAGCATCTAAGGCAGGCCCAACGGGGCAAGCCAGGCGTGTGGCCGCGGCGTCAGAGCCTGCAAAGCCGGCCCCGGCGGTCAAGCAGCAGCAACGGCAGGGGAAGCCTGCCCCTCCCCCGAAGAGCAGGGTGGTGGCTGCCACCAAACCGGCGGGTCCTCCCGCCGCGGCGGCGACTAGGTCGCGCCTGCCGCCTTCTCCGCCCGAAGACCCCTCGGCTGGCGCCGAGTGGACGGTCGTCGGCGCCAAGAAGAAGGCGAGTAAGGCGGCAAGGGCGGCCAAAAAGCGCAGGCGGCGACAGGAGCGCAAGAAGCGGGCCATGGCTGCTCGTCTTCGCGCCCCAACTTCCGCAGCTGTAGTGATCACACTGCAGCCAGATGCGGAAAAGAAGGGCGTGAACTACGATGTAGTCATGGCGAAGGCGAAACAGGCGGTGGTGGGCCACCTCGACGAGTTCGGAGCCTCCGGGGGCTTCCGAATGAGGCGTACCGCAACCGGGGCCCGAATGTTGGAGGTCCCTGGGGCAGACAGCGGAGAGCTCGCCGACGCCCTGGCTGAAAGGATCAGGGCGTCCCTGGACGTCGAGGAGGCCCGAGTGTCCAGACCCACCAAAAGCATGGACATGCGCATAATGGGTCTGGACGACTCTGTTAGGGTGGAAGAGGTGGTGGCCGCCATCGTCAAAGCGGGAGGGTGCACGAACGATCAGGTCCGGGCGGGCACCATCCGCGCTGACGGCACGGGCATGCGAGCCGTCACGGTGAGCTGCCCCGTGTCGGCGGCCAAGGCCATCACGGCCGAGGGCCGAAGGCTGTTGGTGGGCTGGGTTTCGGCCCAGGTAAAGCTGCTGGAGCCCAGACCTCTGCGGTGCTACCGCTGTCACGTGGGGCACCACGTGGGTGCCTATTGCGCCGCAGAGGACCGCAGTGACCGCTGCCACCAGTGCGGACAGCCCGGGCACAAGGCCGTTGAATGCCGTGCAAAGCCGCACTGCTACGCATGTGCGGCTGCAGGCAAGCCGGCCGACCACCGGGCTGGGGGCAGGTCCTGCGACCCCCCCGCCAAGGCCAAGGGCAAAGTCAGGCTCATCCACCCTGACACCCTCACCGCAGCAGCCACCGTCTTGGCTGCCGCCGCTGTCGCCGCCGCTCCCGCCGCAGTGGTGCCCTCACAGGGGGCTCGGGAGGAGACTGTAATGGAATGTCAATAACGACACCATTACGTCTCCTCCAGGCGAACATCAACCACTGCGCCCCCGCTCAGGATCTGTTGCTCCAGAGCATGGCGCAGTGGTCGATCAATGTCGCCGTCGTCTCCGAGCCGTACTACGTCCATCCCCGCTGGGTTCAGGACCTAGACGGCTCGGTGACGCTAATTTCGTCGGCCGCCGCCGGTACCCCGCCCCTCGAGGCTGTTGCGAGGGGACGGGGTTGCGTGGCAGCACGGGTCGGGGACATTGCAGTGGTAGGCGTCTACCTGTCCCCGACTAGAACTCCCGACGAACTCCATGTCTCCCTTATGGAGCTAAGTGCCGTCGTCGCTGGGTTTGGTACCCTCCCCGTGGTCGTTTGCGGGGACTTCAACGCCTGGAATACGGCTTGGGGTTCCCGGCGCACGAACACACGGGGTCGGATGGTGGAGGACTGGGCCTTGGAGCTGGGCCTGGTCGTCCTGAACCGGGGTTCTATCCCCACGTTGGTGCGGAGGCGGGGTGAATCAGTGGTGGACCTTTCGTTCGCCAGCCCCGCTCTGTCGCCGCGTGTCGTTGACTGGCGCGTTATGGAGGAGGTGGAGACGTACTCCGACCACCGGTACATCCGGTTGGACGTCTCCGCCGAAACCTCGGCCGCGCCGGTCCGACAGAGCCCTTGCGGTCCGCGGTGGGCGCTTAAGCAGATGGACCGGGAGCTCCTCCTGGAAGCCGCGACGGTACAGGCCTGGGTGCAAGCACCGGACAGGCCTGTCGATATCGACGTCGAGGCGGAGTGGTTCCGGGAGGCCATGTCGCAAATTTGCGATGCGGCAATGCCCCGAGTCCGTCCAGGACGTGCTAAGCGCCAGGTGTACTGGTGGTCGCCGGAAATCGCTGCACTGCGCAACACGTGCAATCACGCGCGACGCCGGTACGCCAGATACTACAGGCGCCGCATCCGCCCGCCGGATGCGGAGGCCAGAGAGGCGGAGCTGTACGAAGGTTACAGAGAGGCAAAACACACCCTCCGAGTGGAGATAAAGCGGGCCAAACTCGAGGCCCGCGACGTGTGGCTGGGGTCTCTGAACGCGGACCCGTGGGGGCGCCCGTACAAATTGGTACGGGAGAAACTGCGCCCTTGGGCTCCCCCGCTGACTCAGAGTCTCCGGCCCCAACTCGTGGAGGGTGTCGTAAGCGCTCTGTTCCCTGCGCGAGGGGAACACTCCCCCCCGCCCATGGCTCCGCCTCCGCCAGCGGTGTCTGACGCGGACCGCAATAGCGACGACGACGATAATGCTCCAGAGGTGACCGAGGTAGAGATGAGAGTGGCGGTGCAAAGGCTGAGTGCCAAGAACGCCGCCCCAGGACCCGATGGCTTGCCTGGGAAAGCCTGGGTCCTGGCCATGGAGGCTCTCGGGCCTCGACTGAGAGGGCTCTTCAGCGCATGCTTGGAGAGGGGCCAGTTCCCACTTCGCTGGAAGACGGGGAAACTGGTCCTCATCGCGAAGCCAGGGCGCCCTGCGGACTCTCCGTCCGCGTACCGGCCCATTGTGCTGCTCGACGAGGTGGGCAAGCTCTTTGAAAGAGTGATTGCGAGCCGCCTCGTCGCGCGCCTTTCACGGGTGGGGCCGGACCTTTCGGACGGACAGTTCGGCTTTCGCAGGATGCGCTCGACGGTGGACGCCATCATGCGCGTGCGAGCCCTCACGACGGGGGATGCGGTGTCCCAGGGTAGGTGTGTCGTGGCAGTGTCTTTGGACATTGCCAACGCTTTCAATTCCCTGCCTTGGAGTACGATCCGGAGGGCACTCCGGTACCACCGGGTGCCCGAATACCTCTGTCGAGTAGTCGAGGCCTACCTGTCGGACAGGTACATTGTCTACCCCGGTCACCAGGGAGACTGGAAACGTCGGGAGATGTCGTGCGGTGTTCCGCAGGGGTCGGTACTAGGGCCACCCTTGTGGAACATCGGGTACGATTACGTGCTGCGGGGCGACCTCCCTGACGGGGTCAGCGTGGTTTGCTACGCAGACGACACGCTGGTTCTAGCGCAGGGAGAGTCGTACCAGGCGGCGGTCGCTCTAGCGACACGCGGGGTTGCGATAGTCGTTGATAGGATCCAGGAGTTGGGACTCGAGGTGGCGCTGCACAAGTCCGAGGCGATGTGCTTTCACGGTCGCCGCTCTCGGAACGCGCCGCCAATGAGTTCCCAACTAACGGTAGGAGGAGTTCACATCGGTGTCGGGTCGACGATGAAGTACCTGGGACTCGTCCTCGACAGCCGGTGGAATTTCGTGGAGCATTTCCGACGTCTGGCTCCCAAACTGAACCGGACTGGGGCTGCGCTCAAGCGGCTCCTGCCCAACCTTGGGGGTCCAGATGCCTCCTGCCGGAGGCTCTACGCGGGGATCGTTCGGTCCATGGCCCTCTACGGGGCGCCGGTGTGGGCGCCGTTGCTGAAAAAGCAACCGGCGGCCATACTTAACGCCTGCCAGAGGGTCATGGCAATTCGGATGGTGCGGGGATACCGCACGATTTCCCGCGAAGCGGCGAGCCTTCTGGCTGGCTTACCACCGTGGGATCTGGAGGCAACAGTCCTTGCACACATGCACGACATGCGCGTGGAGATGCAACGCCGGGGTGAAAGTCCTCTGCCGCGACAGGTCGCGGCATGGCGGACAGAGCTCCGGCGGGATCTCATGGTGGAATGGCGTCAGCGACTATCGCAACCCAGTGCTGGGCACGCCACAATTATGGCGATAAGTCCCCTCTTTGAGGCGTGGCTGGAAAGACCTCACGGCGTCCTTACCTTCCGCATGACACAGGTCCTCACCGGAAATGGCAAGTTCGGGAGGTTCCTGTTCCGAATTAAAGCGGAAGTGACGCCCGGGTGTCGCCACTGTGCGGAACACCCGGAGGACACGGTGGAGCACACAATCGCGGTGTGCCCTGCTTGGGTGGAGCATCGCCGTGCCCTCGTGGGGGTGATCGGTGGCGGAGACCTCTCGCGCCGGGCCTTGGTCGAGGCCATGGTCCGGAGCGAGGAGGAGTGGCAGGCGGTCGCCGACTTCTGCGAAGCAGTAATGCTCGCTAAGGAGGAGGCCGACCGCATCAGGCAACGGCGCTCTCGCCGCCGCCGGGATTCCGATCCCGATTTCCAGCCACCGTAGGCGCGGGCTTGCGGACAGTGTGCAATGGGTAGCTCGCTGTCCGGCCGTCCGGTAACTGTCCGGACCAAGCCCAAGTCGTCGACGGCGCGCGCTGTTCCCGCGCGCCTCAAGGAGTTGTCAGCAACAGCAGGGACCCAGCCGGGTCGAAGCCTACTGGGGCCAGGGTTATCCGAAAGGGCGCTCGAGCCCCGGTATGAAGGCTTGAAGGAACGGGATGGGTTTTTTAGTCAGTAAGAGTCTGACACTATCTCCCGCTCCGCCCAAGAGCGGGGGTTGTCATAAGATGATTTTTCCCATCGAAAAAAAAAAAAAAAAAAAAAAAAAGATGGGTGGGGTTAAGCAACTGTTGGTGAGGTCTGTGTATGGATGGGTGGGGTTAAGCAGCTGTCGGCGTTTTGGTTAGGTGGGGTTAAGCAGCTGTTGGCGAGGTCTGGTTTTGAATGGGTGGGGTTAAGCAGCTGTTGGCGAGGTCTGGTTTTGGATGAGTGTGGTTAAGCAGCTGTTGGCCAGGTCTGGTTTTAGATGGATGGGGTTAAGCAGCTGTTGGTGAGGTCTGGTTTTGGATGGGTGGGGTTAACCAGCTGTTAACGAGGTCTGGTTTTAGATGGGTGGGGTTAAGCAGCTGTTGGTGAGGTCTGGTTTTGGATGGGTGGGGTTAAGCAGCTGTTGGCGAGGTCTGGTTTTGGATGGGTGGGGTTAAGCAGCCGTTGGCGAGGTCTATTGCATAAGTTGATAAAAAATGATATGCAATAGCTTTACCGCGGCAGTCCCCGAGTGCCACACGTCTTTTTTTATTCTTAAGTTTATATTAAGTTTCGTTACTTTTATATTTGCACCTAGTGCGACCCCATTAATTTCATTTTAAATTGTTTTAACCTAGTTTTATCTGTATATTTTTGTAAATTGACAAACTGGTCAGATAGCAAATATTTTTTTCATGCATACCCTTTATTGTTATAATCAGCCTTTTAACGTTCCTACTGCTGGGACTCAAACTTCCTCTCTAGGAGAAGGAATGGGCCGTAATCCACCACGCGAACCCAGTGTGGGTTGGTGAATGTCACATGTCTTCGAATTTTTCGTTCTAGGACATGTTTGTTTCCTCGTGATATCGTTCACCGTTTTGAGAGCAGTGGTGATGAAATTAATTACATAAAGTAATTTGCCTGGCTGTTTGAACCAGCGACCTACATTCGTAAGTCGGGGTTGTTACCACTCGGCCGCCACTGCTCACCTTATTGTTATACCGCAAAGTAACTAAATTTATATTAGTAACTTCCTATAGCACCTAATATTAACTTCATACATACCTTTTGAAGTTTTTTCGTGTACCATTTTTTGCAGCATAATTCCGCTGAATTACTTTTTATAATCGGTGTCGTCGGTATCAGATGGTTACTCTTGCAACTCGTTACTGTGGACAAAGAGATAGAATAAATTATTATTTAGTTAATCAGTCTGTCTAGTGATTTCCAAAGTGGGTTAGACTTGCAGTCCAGTGCGTCTGGTTATCTTTCTGAAGTGAAACCCAGTAACTTGGACAAGATAATTCCCCTTAGTAATACTGGGTTTCATATTTTTCTACTATCAATGACTACGATAGCTGAGACTAACGGCTTTACGTATTTTCTGTGGTCACCCATCTACAAATTGACCTCGGGAAACATAACGAAGTGGTAGGAAAGCTTGGGTAAAGATACCGGCACGGATCTTGAGCGCTGGCTTCAAGTTGCGCAGAAATATTAGGTCTCTTTAGTGGTACGAAGTGAGACGTGAAGGCGGGGAGTGTCAGAGATTGGCTCGCCGCGCCATCGCGTCATAGACGTCACTCTTCATTCGTTCACTGCGTTGCTGCATGTATCTAACAACGAAAACGATTGGCTCACCAATGTATGAAATGCGCAAAGCGATCCCCGCTCTGACGCCGAGCGTTCAAGATCCGTGATGGCAACTGTACCTTATTACTAACTAAAGCCATTAACATTGCCCGCATAAAAATAGAAAATACAAAGCCCTGTCACTCAGTAGTAAGTAGTTGTACTGATGAAAGCATTTTAAAAGTTAGTCAAGTAATTTTCGAGTTTATTCGCTGCAAATAAATAAAAGAAATCTTTCTTTTTCTATTTATTAGTAGAGATTATCCAGTTTCCTCGTCCTCCAAGTCTGATTTGTTTGGTATTTGTTCTTTTTTTACAGATCTTATCTTCATGACGCACTAGGTAATGCAGGTGCAGGTGTTTTTACATATTTTCCATTATTTCATTAGTCTACTTCATTTTGTTTTCCTTTTATGTAAGTTTTCATTTCTTATTCTTCTACTTGAAAACTTAGTATAAGGAAAATTTATACATTTGCGTGATACCACAAATCCCTCTTAGCATTTTTATCTCATCTACATGCAATTGTTTTTCATTTATCCCTTTTGTAACGCAACATTCTGTTCCCTACTGCATATTTATGACCTGAATATTCTATAGATATCCTTGCTTACGCAAAAATAATTTTCATTTGCATTCTTACTTTGTTAGCGTAAGAATTTCCTTCAATTTCCATTTGTATATTAAGAATATACCAATCTTCTACGTCTTTCTCTGAAAAAGTCCTTACTTATCGTTGAGTAGACATAATTAATTAAGTACATTACACCTAGAAAGGGCTACACACACGGTATCTGATAACAGTATATTGGAAAACAGCAAAATTGTGTTAGGGGTGAGATTAAATAGGCGTGGAGCATTTTTTTTTTGTAAATATTTTTATCACGCACTCTAATGGTATGCGTCATACCATTAGAGTGCACGCCATTTGGCGGTCATTGGACTCAAGATAAGATGAGATTCTATTAGCAATATCGATTGACAAAAGTTTAATATATTTAGAAATTGAAAAATCTTTCGATAACGCATTTCAATCTCATACATTTATAAAAAAGCAACGTAATCTCGGACAATATAAGTCAACGAACAAAGATTTTTTTTTTGGCAAAACACGTAGACGTTATGGTTATTGGTAGAAGTAAAACAAAAAAAAAGAGACAACTAACTTTTGAGATAAAACACACACAAAACACCAACACTCAAACACTGTGTTTGCGTGTACCAAATGTTTTAAGTTAAAAAAAAAATATTTACTCATATTGAGTAACAAATGTTCTCTATAAGAACAATAACTGTATATTATGTAGATTGTAGATCCAATATGTGTATATGCAATATGGAACAGTCAGTGGCTCAAGGCAATCGTATCCGTATTGTCACGTTTCATAACAAGTCTCATGATATATATGTAGGTACATATTTACATGTAGAATAAGATTGAGACTACCCTTTAGGATAATCCATCAATTGGAACATTTGAGTCTGAAGATATTTGTGAGTAGATACGACTTTCAACGAAACTGTATCCTCCATCTCAATTATTATCTACTTATACTTTTGGTCTAGTACTGTAAAATCCGAAAGGTTCTAAAACTTTTTAGTGTTAACATTTTTAAGACCACTATGTGATTGGTAGGGTAGCCCAATCTGACGTATATTTTTTTGCGGCTATATGTTCGGAGTTTCATTACACGATCACATCAGAAACGAAAATATCCACAGGAGAAACAAGGTACAACCGAGATATCCCGAAGAATAGGTTAGTTTCCAGGGACAAAATAATTACATTATATTTAGTCCATGTTTTAGATTATAAATAAATATCGGACACGTATTTTTTTTCTTTTTTCGATTCCCATTAAAGTTACGTGTAACGTCACGCCGTGCTGCATTTTTTCGCACGGGGTAACGTCACACGTAACTTTAATGAGCTATATCTTTGTTAATTTTGTTTAATTTACAAATAAAAAAATACGTGTCCCTTATTTTTTTTTATTTTTTTTTCGATGGGAAAAATCATGCATTGACATCCCCCGCCCTTGGGCGGAGCGGGAGATAGTGTCAGACTCTTACTGACTAAAAGACCCACCCCGTTCCTACTAGCCTTCATACCGGAGCTCGAGCGCCCTTTCGAATAACCCTGGCCCCAGTAGGCTTCGACCCGGCTGGGTCCCTGCTGTTGCTGACAACTCATTGAGGCGCGCGGGAACAGTGCGCGCCGTTGACGACTTGGGCTTGGTCCGGACGGTTACCGGACGGCCGGACAGCGAGCTACCCATTGCTCACTGTCCGCAAGCCCGCGCCTACGGTGGCTGGAAATCGGGATCGGAATCCCGGCGGCGGCGGCGAGAGCGCCGTTGTCTGATGCGGTCGGCCACCTCCTTGGCGAGCATTACTGCTTCGCTACATTAGTGGGTGGGGTATATTGCTCAAGAATAGATGGCTGATGAGGCCAAACGTTTCTGGAGTGCTGACCGCGTATTGAAAATCGTAGCTTTGGAAGGCCCCCTCGCAGCTTTGGTGAGGGTCGTTGGAATCCGATGGATGCAGATGCACAGGACAGTGCATTGTGGCGACGCTTGAGGAGAGGTCTATGTGAAACCGTGAACTTATTTTGGCTAAAATGATGATGATAAGGATGGCTACTGACATCTGATATTTGATGAAAACCCAACAAAACATTAGCGCATTTTTAACAAGCTAACAGGTGAAGATTTTTTAACTGTTGATATATTCGTACATATAAAACTGCCGACTCTAAATAAAATAATTATGAAAAAAAATATTAGGTAATTTTTGTTAGATAAAAAGAAAATCTATAACAATTGTGTAATATTCGTGTTGGTCATGATAATAATAAAGTTTCAAATACCAAAAAATATATCAATCAATCAATCAATCAATCAATCATTTATTTTGTAAAACATAGGTGGTTTAAGGTAGTACATAAAATGAAAAATAAGTGCACTATGTTTTGCCAAAAGAATGGCGTACAAAATTAAGGCAAAAAGCCAAGAAGGTAAATAGAATAAATTATAAATGTCAAGTCAATCAGATAAAAATAATCATTAAAAATAGAAATAATATTAGAGTATGTTAATTGTTATTCACCAAAATAAAATTAAATAAAATTGCTACAATTATTAAAATTATATCAATGGATTATTAGTTATTATTATTACAAATTATTATTAACTATTCAGCTCGTCGGATCTTCATACTTCTGCTTATCACTAATAAACTCTGAGACCGAATAGTAACATCTAGCCAGAAGAAACCTAAACAAGGACCTCTTAAAGGAACCTAGACACTCTTTATTTTTAATAGCTAGTGGTATGTTATTATATATTTTGGAGGCCATACCAAGTACACTTTTACCGAAAAATGCTGTTTTATGAGAACCGGCTCGAATAGTGTTCTGATGACGTCGAGAGCGTAAAGTTTCAAACAGATGGAAATTACTACGAACAAATACTCCCATTTCATAGATGTACATAGACGGTAAAGTTAACAAGTTTAGTTGTTGAAATATTGGTTTACAACTATCAGTAGACTGCAAATGAGTAAAGGATCGCAAACATTTTTTCTGGGCTTTAAAAGCAGTTTCCCTGTCACTCGAGTTACCCCAGAAAATTATGCCGTACCTAATGTTAGATGCCACGTAAGCATTGTATGCTAGCAGCACCGTAAACCGGTTAACCGTTTTCGATATTTTATAAAGAGTATACGCGAACTGGCTAAGTTTCTTTGATAAAGAATCAATATGATGTTTCCATGTTAGATGATTATCCAAGTATAGACCCAGAAACTTAGTCGTATCGGTTTCAGGAATAGTTACGTTCTCATATTTTATGTTAAGCTTGAGCTTCATGGTTCTCTGATAGAATGTCATTATTTTTGTCTTATTAAGATTCACATTTAGATTATTATTAGCTAGCCAATTAATTATATTTTTAAGATCATTATTTATGTCATTCATGAGATTATTGATGTCATTATTAGAGAATAGAACAGTACTGTCATCGGCAAACAAGATCATCTGATTTTTGATCACTTTGGGCATGTCATTTATGTAGATGTTAAAAAATGGCGGACCAAGAATGCTACCTTGGGGAACCCCGTAAGTAGTTTTTCTGGGTTGTGACACGTATGTGTGTTCAATTTGAGAACTCTTACCCAATCTATCAATTGTCGTAATTTGAATACGATTAGAAAGATAAGATTTTAATAATTTTAAAGCATTCCCTCTAATACCATAACGCTCCAATTTCTTCAGCAATATATCATGATCTACATGGTCGAATGCCTTAGACATGTCCATGAACAGAGCTGCCACTGGAGTTCTATTATCAACATTAGATATTATTTTCTTTAGTAATTCATAAATCGCCATATTTATGGATATATGCTTCCTGAAACCAAATTGCTCTTTGGCTATGAGATCATGTTTTTCAAAAAACGAATTAAGGCTTTTATATATTACCTTTTCTATAATTTTTGAAAAAATTGGTACAAGTGCTATTGGTCTATAATTACCCATGATTTTTTTGTCATCTTTTTTATGAATGGGCTTTATAATAGTAATTTTTAATTTCTCAGGGAAATGACCATGTTCAATGCAAAGATTGATAACATAACTCATAACGGGCCCAATTAATAGTGCTACATGCTTAACAACTTTAGTGACGATGCCATCATATCCTTGACTGTTGGTATTATTTAATGAGTGAATTGTTGTCACTATGTCAGATGGTACGGTAGGAGGAATAAATATAGAATGACAATTAGTGTCAATGGTTGTAAAAGAGGGAGTAGAGTTAGTCGGCTTAATTTCATCTATAAAATAATTATTAAAAGATTCTGCTATTAATTGAGGGTCATATATTATATTATTGTTTATTTTTATACAGTCAGGTATATTTTCTTTAGGATAATTTAGCTTATCTTTATTAATAATGTTCCAAGAAGCTTTCGACTTATTTTTGGCCGAACTTATGTGATAATCATTTTGTGATTTTTGTGTCAGATTTATTATTTTTTTTAAACGAGCACTATATTGCTTTAATAGAAGTTTATTTTTGTTATTAGGGGAACGCCGGTACTCCCACAGCATGTCTCTTTTACGCTTACAACTTAGCCTAATTCCTTTGGAAATCCATTTTGGTTTCTTACGTAAAGTGATTTTTACTTTTCTTATGGGGAAACAGAGATCATAAAATAGCTTAAATGTGTCATAGAAACAATTGAAAGCTTCCTCAGGGTTATGGTGTAGATAGACTTCACTAAAGCTTAGGTTACTAAGACAGCTAAAGAATTTTGCTAAGTTATCCTGGCAATAGTCACGCTTTAGAGCATACCAACGGTTAATAGTACAGGTTTTTTTGACTGGGCATTTTATTATTTGGGCAGTGTGATCAGATAGCGCTAGATCGAGTACTTCACATTTACTGCCTCTGACATTATGAATTATGTGGTCTATGCATTTACCACTAGCTAATCGTGTAGGCTGATGAATCCCTGTTTTTAAGTCATAGTTTAAAAGAAGAGTTTGAAACTTATTGGATAGGGTAGACTGGGTCAGAGTGTCTATGTTGAAGTCACCACAAATAACCACTTTCTTAGTGTTATTTAGACTACAAATTTGTAAAATACCATGTAAATTAATAAGAAAAGTTTCCAAACAGTCTTTAGTCATTTTAGGTGGTCTATAGACGCAAATCACTATTAATTTGTGTATTATTAGTTCTATACAACAGCATTCCATTACATAAGGTACATAAAATTTACTTAAATCAATGCCTTTGTATTTATGCACCCGATTTATAAGGATACAAGAACCGCCACTCCTTGTATTCCTCGTTGAAGAGGTAGCCAGTTTATAATTAGGTACAGATAGGTGCACCTGATCTTCATGCAACATATTGTGTTCAGTAATACATATTAAGTCAATGGTTTGTCCTTTACCCCGTAATTCTTCCAAATGGAGAGTAAGAAGGTCCGACTTACTGATCAAGCCATTTATATTTTGGTGAAAGATATAAATAGAGTTATACACGAAAAAAGTCGCTGTTTCCAGCTTTAGTCTCGTTGTCCAAAGATACAGACAAATCACACTTTACAATGTCAGCAGGAATGTCACAAGTTTGAGTGGATTGGTCACAGTTACTAATAACAACGTCGCCAGGTAAGTTACAAGTCTGCGTTGATTGGTCAGTTTTTAACTTAGTCAATATTCTATTTTGCTCAATATATGAAACAAATTTATTTTTGTAGTCAATACGTAATATTTCTTTCAGTAAATATCTACAGATGTTAACAGTAAAATGGTATTGCTTTCGTGGTACAAATTGGCTATATCCCATATTCACAAATAGACCATTATATTTGTTACATACGTGGCGTAGCGTACTATTTAAACATTTTTCATTTAAATGATTATTATACGGGACTTCTGATACAATGATATTGGCATATTTAATACTTCTGAACCATACGCTAAGGTCAACTTGAAAGTCTAGCGGATTGTTATCGTTAACACCAGTCAATACAATAACATAGTCATTTTTAGTAAGTTCGTCAAAGTTATATGAATTTAACAATACGTCAATTAATTTAGCACCAGGTTTCCAAAAACATAATACTTGAAAGTCATTGCCCAACAGGGCTTGTAGAGTGTGTCGTATATTCCGTCCTTGGTCGTCACCCAGAACAATAACCTTTTTCCGTTGTAGAGGTAAGGTTTTAGGGGTTGTTTTCGTCTGCATAGTGGAAGCACATTTTTGTGCAGAGCACGTATATGTCGTATTTAGTAGCTCAACAGTTCTGGAGTTCAATTTATTTGTCGGTCCAGTTGTCAAGTTCTTGTGAATGGAGGGAGATTCAATATCACGAGTCATCAGCTTATTTCCCGTAGTCAATGGTGATAAGATAGTATTTTCTGTAGTGCAAAGTGGTTTTGTACTATGCGGTAATGTTTCTGTTAAGTTATTCTCTACAGCAGGCGACGGATTAATAGCAATGTTCGAAAGACATTTGGCAGGTAATGACGGTACTTTAACCTTGAGTGTCGGGGAAGAAGTTACTAGCGATGTTCGGTTCTTGTCATGAATTGATAGCCTTTTATTTTTCCTATTTGATAGAGTATTAGATAAATCTGAGCATTCCAGTTTTTTGTATACTTCAATTACTTTTAAATTCTTAGCTAATTCTTTTTTTAAGTCGCTTATTTCGTCATGTAAATTGTCTATTTCATTCGTCGCTACTTCGAGATCTTTCGTTAAACTCTCGACCTTTGAGCGCAGGTCTTCGCAACAGGATTTGTTATTGTAAATTGAGGTGTCTGGTAAACTCAGCATAGTTGAGTCAAATATTGTTGTATTAGTTAATTCATTGATCGATATTGAACGGTTTATACGTCGGACCGTTATATTCTCTTCTTCATTATCCATATTATAGTAATTTATGAATGATCTATTAATTGAGCAACAATCTACGAAATGTTTAAAGAATTTTTTTAAATCACAAAAAGTGTACGATTAGAGCCAGGATCGAACCCGAGACACCATTCACTGCAGGTCGTCGTCGATAGCGCTAAGCCAACCTTTCTGTAATAACATGCGTTGAAATAAGCATACTCAATCTAAAATTTTGGCTTTCAATAAATATTGAACGTTATGATGTTCTTTTGAATTATTTTCTGCCACCGTCAGTTTTTATCTTGTTTCCACAAAGCATATTAACAATTTTGTTTTGATGATAAAATAGTTTTCCTGTCGTGTTTAACGTTATTTCCACTTCACTAAGTATGTTAAAGTTTTTATTTTAAACTCAAACTTTGATGAAATTATACGAGCCGTGATATTGTGATATATTTTCAAAATAGTATTTTTATGCACTAAACTTGCACTTATCACTCAGACAACATTACTTCTTGGTTATTATGTTATTGTATTTACAATTCACTACTTTTTTACGGTTTAGATGTCCTTTAAGTATTTTTAGTGATTAAAATAAACTGAGCTGATGTTACGCATGACAGCTGTCACTGTCAATATAAATATAAAAATTGAGGTCGCTCATCGCTGTCACAACATTGTTAAGGTTGAAACCCTTTCAAAAAACCTGTGAAATAGCAAGTCATCTTTAACAAAAGAACCAGAAATAAAACAACAATTTATCATTTTCCGAAACATTTTCAAATAACAAAAGAAGGTCAAAATTTTGAAATATCATTGTCCAGATCTTTATAGAGCAAAATATTGAGAAAGAAACTGGTCAAGTGTAAGTTATTTTCAACTTGCCGTAACGTTTCCTGAAGGTATAAAATTGTAACTTTTAGGTCTTGATCAGAAATAATAGATACCAAGTTTTTTTAGGGTTGCGTATCCGTACCCCAAAAGGAAAAAGGAACCCTTATTGGATCACTTCATTGTCCGTTTGTCCTCACGACATGTGCACGATTTTTTTTTTATTATTCGCCCTTCTGATATTGTACACGTGCCATATTGTATCCAGATCCGATTTAAAATAGAACTTATTCCGCGAAAACGGTTACATCAACAGTAAATAAAAATGAAATTTATTTGAAACCCGCCTCGCTTAAAGTTGATTTTTTCGTTTACTTAAATAAAATGAAATTTATAGATAGGTATAGTTAAATGAAGACGGAGGTGACAATAAGTGCGTAAGTTAAAAACACTATTAGAAATTGATTAATACCGTATCAATACCAAAAGGTCTTGATGAGACTTTTTGTGTTGGGCCAAGTTAGTTATGGATCGTCACGTAGTTTCGTGAAATCCCACTATGTTTCTTTGGCTAATCCCGAAGCAATGTGTGAATTGAGTAATTTTGTCAAAACTTTATGTAACTTACCAACGAAATTGTTCACATTTAGTTTTTGTTGTTTTAGAAAAAAATACTTAGGAATTTGCGCCAACATGTTCGCTGGTTGGGAAAACGCGGCGTTGGAGATCATGAATTATAAATGCTGTCTACACTGATTGAAACTAGCAAGAAAACGTTGGTTTGTTAAGTACTGTCTGGTCACCCCTTTCCTTTATGTTATAGTCAGAATACCTAGTCTAATTACCATAAATAAATATAAAAATATTTTCTTCACGGTAAACAGAAATAAGAATTCTAGTCACACAAAACTCAAACACACTCAGTATTGAAATAGTCACACCGTGTGGACAGAATTACTGGCTCACCGATATTATTGAGTAATGTATTTGCCATGTAATAACTGTGGTATTCGTCACAATATTTGATATCGAACCAAAGCACGTATTGACGAAATCGGGTTTTTTCCCACACGTATTTGTTAAAAAACACACACACACACAACCTTGAAAATGTAACCTAAAAGGTATTTGTTTGTTCATACATTTGTGCATACGTATATGCATATGTATGTGCATATGTATGTGCATATGTATGTGCATATGTATGTAAATATGCCTAATATTCAACCTTATTTTTAATATTTGCGAAACCTGAAACACCTGACTAGTATTTTTATGTGAAGAATCTATGTAAAAATTTTCAAAACTTTATGAAAAATCACAAAGTTATAAACCAGTTATGGTATGTGGTTGCCGAAATAAATCACCGAGTCACCCGGGCGACTGAGGGGTTGTTTTGCTTTCGTACCCTGCTGTTCGCTGGCACCTTATGCCCGCTATGACCTGCCGTAACCTGTTTTGTACTTAGTATCAGTGGCGACCGACTTGTGACATTTTAAAAAATATTTTTAGGAAAAAAATATAACATGTGTAAAAAATTTTGGAATTGATTCTGTTATTGATTCTGAATAAACTATATTCCAATTTCGCATATACTAAAATAATATTGTGTACGATTGGCTTCTTCCAGCTATCTTGCCTACGAGAACGTCGGTTATTGCAGGTCGAAGTTGAAGTCGAAGTCAGATAAAAAGTAGCCTGTCTTTTCTTGGGTTTAAAGCTTACTTCAAGCGGCTTCGTCCACGTTAATATTGGTTATAGCCATAAAAATTTAAAAACCTTATTTCTTATCCTAGTCCAAGGCAGATAAAAAGTAGCCTATGTTCATTATCCAGGTTCAAACTAGCTCCGTTCTATTTATGATCTCAACAAAATTGGTTTACTAGTTTAACTGTGAACTTGTATCTGACCGACAGAGTTACTTTCACATTTATAATGTATAGATGATTATGCAAACGTATTTTACTGGTTAAAATAATCGTATAGTGCGTTACACGTACACGTTATTTTTTTTTCTCCAAAATGTCGTTTGGCGATAAATCTTATCTCTAACGATTCAATAGCCTTTTCTAATACAATTGAATTTTGCATACTATGTATGTATTCTACAGGGGCCAGGGTTATCCGAAAGGGAACACGAGCCCCGGCACGAAGGCTAGAAGGAACAGGGTGGGTCGTTTAGTTAGTAAGAGTCTAACACTATCTCCCGTTCCGCCCAAGAGCGAGATTTTCATTGGACGATTTTTCCCACCATAAAAAAAAGACACTATGTATGTATAACACCTACATTTACTGCCACAAAACCATTCTATCCTAAGCTTTACTGTTTCGATAAGACTATTTATGACAAAAACCTACAGTAAAATTATTACTCTAGCGATTTTGCTTTGGTAGATAGATATATAGACGTATTCCTTATTATACATCAAAAATGAAAATTACATCAGACGGCAGCAACAATATCATTAGCTTTCACTGCTTTCATTAAACTTCGGTTAATTTTGGATATTGAACCCCGTTTATACAATATTCAGCCAAAATTATGCTTATGAATTGAATGCATAATATATGCAGCCTGTTTGATTAGTATCTAATAACACAGCTGCTTTCGTGAAATTTCTAAATAGCAATACATTATATTTTATGTATAACCTTTGTGAGCAACCACACTGTAAGCTTCTTACGCCTCAATGTGTATACCTGTATACCTACTTTTCAACAAACACGAAGAGTATGTACCTAATACGGCAGATGAATATGGCCGAGTAAAAATGTAAATGATTTTTAGAATAGAATAGAATAGCATTTATTCGGCGCAAGCAACACAATATACCACAACATAAAATAATAAATTAAAAAAAACTTTAATTTTTTTACTTTTTTTTTTAAATATGTGGCACTCGTATATTACGTATTACCCTATTTCATCGCCTTAGGTAGGTACACAAGGTTTATTCCAAGGTTGATTATGATCATCATGATCAGCTTTTTTTAATGTTCCCACTGCTGGTATTCAGGCCTCCTCTCTAGGAGAGTGAATGGGCCGTACCACCACGCGGGCCCAGTGCGGGTTGGTGAATGTCGCCTGTCTTCAAATTTTTGGTTCTAGGACATGCCTGTTTCCTCACGATGTTTTCCTTCACAGTTTTGAGATCAGTGGTGATGAAATAAATTACACAAAGTAATGCGCCTGGCTGGATTCCAGAACCCGTAACCTACAACTCGTAAGTCGGGCCATTACCATTCGGCCACCACTGCTGGTTGATGATATTTACACTAATTATAAATAATGCAACCTAGTACACAATTAGCACTCACATTCAGTTGTATCTACTCATTAGCGATCATTTTCGCGATATTCACATAATAATCTCATTTGGAGTCGGGCGATGATAGCTGCGCTACAGTATTAACACAGCTGTCGTTGTTAATTATTACTGTATTTGGTTTATGTTCCTTTACGATTATTATAAGTTACTTAGTAGTAAACAAGATCTTTTTGACTATTAGTTTAAGCTCATATCCAAGGTGAATGCGAAGTTTTCAATAGCGCAACATTTATTTGGTGCTTCGAGCTGGGTAGAGTTCAGTAACTATATTTTCTATTAACATCAAAACTGTGTGTGATTTACCCCATTTATATTATGCTATTTTTTTTAACATAACCTAACCTACCTTGTTCTGTTCTTTTTTTCAATTTCTTCTATACATTTGTATTAAATATATCTAATTATATATTATATACATGTTCTATTAAAGTACATTATCAGATCAGCCATGGAAAACAATAATCTAACAGTCTTGGCATTGCTTGATTTTACTAATGCCTTTAATACTGTTGATTACAATGTTTTGCTTCGTATTCTATGTTTTCTTAATATATCTCCATAGGTGATTTACTGGTTTCGTAGCTACCTGCTTGGTCACTGGCAACGTGTTTGCATCGGTGAGACCTTGTCTTCCTGGTGTAGTAGTCCTGCCGGGGTACCCAAGGGTGGCGTGTTATCCCCTTTACTTTTTGCAGTTTTTATAAACTCAATTTCCAATGAACCAACTTCTTTCTACCATCTGTATGCAGACGATCTACAAATTTACTATTGAGCACCTCTTGGAAATTTGTCCGAGACTACACTACACTATCAACCGTGATCTGGCTCGCATATGCGATTGGAGCAAGAAGTGGACTTATGGTAAACCCCATAAAAACGCAGGTTATAGTAGTGGGCAGTTCAAGGATGGTTTCTAGGATCCACTGGACGACTCTTCCAAAGTCTTTATTGACAACTCCGTAATTCCCTTTAGTGATAAAGTTAAGAAATTGGGAATATTCATTGACAAGAACTTTTGATGGACTGCCCAGCTACAAGAAGTCAGCCGTAAGTTATTCGCTTCTGCTGCATGTTTGAGAAGACTCCGCAATTTTCTTTTCCTTCTGTACAATAACCTCTTTTCCCCCTTCACTCCTCCTTAGCTTAAAAAACGTCTTGAGTTTCTCTGCAACTCGCATACAAAGTTCCTAAGATCATCAGAGAACTAGCAACTTAAATTGCCAATCCATACCACGACTTTCTATGACAAATCATTTACTGTCTAGTAGGCTGCTCGTCTGTAGAATGAATCACCAGACACAATTAACCGCGCTCAGTCCTTGCCTGTTTTTAAAAGACACGTTAAGGAACATTACCTGTCGCTGTGAATCGATAGTGATCATTTATGTTCATATAATTTTGTCTATAGTCTTCAATAATTATGTATGTATTTATGTATCTGTTATACGACATATGTATATATCTATGTATGTATTATACAGCATATGTATATATCTGTGTATATATTATAATATATATGTGTAACTCTAGTTTCTCACACCAACGACAGCCCCATTTCATGTCCAGGCAATAACTGTCCATTCCAGGTTGCCTGGAAGAGATCGCGGAATGCGATAAGGCCGCCCATTGTATGTATGTGTTCATAAGATATCCAATTAAAGTCGACAGCTTTCTCCATTATCTTGTGACCCAGTAACCTACGGAGGTATTGGAAAAAAGACCATCCAATAACGTACAGCCAATATTTTTCCTTGAAAGTGGAAATCTTTGCAATTTTGATGCGAATGGAATTGGATCCAAATGTCATACGGAAATGGTGTCAGATCAAAAATGTACTCGATTTTAAAATAAATATGAACTAGAAATGATTTTTTTTCTTTCGTGCCAATCTGACTCAAATCATGTCTGATTAAAGAACATTACCTGTCGATATGAATATCGATAGTCGTCATTCACATATTTCTGTCTGTAGTTTAGAATAAACATGTATGTATTTATGTATCTACTAGCTTTTGCCCACGCGGCTTCGCTCCCGCTCTTCCTTACTCCACCCTACTATTACCCTACTCTAACCTACTATACCCTACTCTACCCTACTCTACTCTACCCTACCCTAATCTACCCTACTCGGGTAGAGTAGGGTACCTTACACTACTCTACACTACTCTACACTACTATACTCTACACTACTCTACCCTACTCTACTCTACACTACTCTACCCTACTCTACCCTACCATATTTCACGTAAACCATCTACTAAATAGTCCGAACAAAGCCTAAACATTTGGTTTGGATAGGTGAGCCCATTCTTGAGTTATAAAGTTACAACGCAAAGTGGCATTAATAAAAAATAAAAATGGTTTATTTATAGCACAGGGCACATTTACAATAAAGTATTATAAATATTAAAAAAAACACAGTTGCTAATTTGCCTAAACTAGAACGAACCTGTGTTTCAGGCATTGATTTTTATATAAATATATAGATTATAAAGCATATGTTTCTGTGTATCTATTACAATATTATGTTAAGTACTGGATTTGTTACACTTATAACAGACCCATTTTTTGTCCAGGCAATTACTGTCCATTCCAGGTAGCCTTGAAGAGATCGCGGAATGCAATAAGGCCACCCATTGTATGTGTGTGTTATAGTTTTTAGTTTCTTTTTTTGTATGTGTAATGGTGTAATACAATACAATAAAGTACATAATAAATAAATCAATTATGTATCTACATATATTATATTCGTCAGCTTGTTTTATATAGCTATTTTTATTAGCTGATCCCTTTTATTTTAAGTTATTTTAGTCCATTCGAAGGTTATCTGGTAGAGATCACTCTCAATGATAAGACCGCCATCGTGCCTATAGAGTTAAGTTGTGTAAAAAGTTTTTTTTACTATTTTGACGTAAAGTTTGCTTCTGAACTATCATAACATTACTGTCAGACGATGTATCGATCGCTTTCTATATTCTACTGAATCATTAATCTAGTAACCCACTTGATTTCTCTTTGTCGTATAAAATCTCGAATTTCTTCAGCTTCGCACGCATAAAATATCTATTTAACTTAATCAAAAAATTTCGCAATCGGACCAGTACTTTCAGAGATTACCTCCTACAAACAATAAAATAACAAAAACCGAAAAAAAACTTTACTTCTTTATAATATTAGTGTAGATAAATTGTTAAAACGTAATGTATTTTTTGCCCCGTCTATGATTTGAGCTCAGTCTTTTCAGCCATCGCAGCCCAATTCCTAGGTCTATATTTTAGTAGGTATAGCAAATAATAATAAACCTAAGCAAAAAAACCTTTAATAAAATAACCTTTTCAATTTTGATAAGTTTCCACAAAACTTCTCAAATTCGACATTACATTTTATTCCTGAAAAAAAATCTTCAAATAGTCACCCCGTAAAATTCGAGACGATTTGATAAAAAAACGAAACATACATTGTATATCTAAAATCTTCGAAAAGTACGCTACCTACGTTCTTCAATTTTCCCCAACAATCCATTTACATACTCGTAAAAAAATCTCCCAAAGTAGATATTGGTTTTTAGAATGGATTTAGGAACCCTGCGACACGTTTGATTGGACTAAAGATACGTAAGTATAGGGAAAATCTTATTCTTAGAGTTATTTCACGTATCATTTGGGTATACTTTGACGAAGGTTTGCTGATGAATAAGGATAAAAATATATTTTATTATAAGTCTGAGTAATATTTTCTTACTGCCTATTTGTCAACTAAGGGCCTACGCTACGTTAAGTGGGCGCCCGTTCGGTCCCACACAAAAGTGTTCCGACGCGGTAAAATGTTGCGGAGAGCCTCGCGTCCGTTTTGCTATGTAATAAGTAATAGATTAAAGTTCTCCTTCGACACCACTACATCCACTCCGTTAATTTTGAAATAGCGACACTACGCAGGTAATAAATTCGGTTTCCGCTATGGAGACCATCGCACACGACACACGTCTGATGTCACGAGACGGTTACCCATGCGTGTACTCGCTTAACCCAGCGTTGGTCCTTACGCGTGTTACAGCTTTGTCCTCATTGCTTTTTCCAAATTTACGACAAATCCCACTTGAACTCGCTTTTACACGACAATTTTTTCGTCAATTTAAATTAGATGTGCCAGTGTTTCCTAGCTGACTACTCTGAAAAGAAACTGAAACAAATTCAGGGTTTCAAGTCTTTTTATAGTCTATACAGCCAACATGTAAGAGTCAAATCAATTATGAGAATCATGCAGATTGTCGTCTGAGATGGTCTTTTGACGAAATAACACACAGATTTGAGTGGACCTGCCCAATCAGTGCAAGCACTTGTATGTATTCGTGTAGCTGAACTCAGGACTACTAAAGACCTCAATAATACTTGTATTAACGTTATGCTATGTCGCTATAGGCCACGGGAAATTTTGAAAGAGATACTGTTGTCCTCGAACGCAACGGGTAATTGATGGAACACAGGTGAGTTTAAGTCAATAAAGTCTGATACGCCCCTCTTGCTCCACCGTTCCGCGTTAAAAGTCATTGGATGATTTCTCATCTCAAACAAAATTTCGCCGTGTCAGTGAAAGGGTAGACTAAATTTGTCGCCAACAAGGCGTTAATAGTAAACAAACAATGAATTATACGGATTTCACATTTATTATTAGTAGTAGAATAGAATTGGGTGCTAGGCACAAGTGTAGTACTGGGTAAACACACTTGTGCTTAATTCATTTAAATGCCTAATTTACTTTGCTGTAATAATATTTTATGTAATAGGTACTTACTCTTCAGAGTTAACACGGCGAACTTTGTACCGCCTAATAGTCATCGAATATAATATAATATAATATAATATAATATAATATAATATAATATAATATAATATAATATAATATAATATAATATAATATAATATAATATAATATAATATAATATAATATAATATAATATAATATAATATAATATAATATATTTATTTAAAGCTTTATGCACAAAAACTGTACAAAGGCGGACTTAATGCCTTAGACTTTGACTTAATATAATATCATATCATATCATATCATATCTTATAATATTTTCACAACTATCACACAACATCGTCTAGTCCCAAGCTAAGCAGAGCTTGTGTTATGAGTACTAGACAACTGAATAACATAATATTTCTAAATACATACATCATACATAATTAGATAAATACACCCAGACACAGAAAAAATGATCATGCTCATCGCATAAACATTTGTCCTGGGTGGGGATCGAACCCACGACTTCTGGCATAGCGGTCAGGGTCACTAACAACTACATAGACCAACAGGAATATTATATATCTTTCGATCTAATCAACCGATTATGATGGAACAAATCAAGTTACACACAATTTTAATGCATGTAAGTTATCTATGTACATCGATTTTGAAACACATCGAAAATTCCTACAGATTTGTTATAATATGTATCTATAGTTAGATTATTATAGTTGACAGGTAAATAATACGTAATATATTTGCACTTTTGTGACACATACAATAACTTTGAATACGGCACGGTTGGTGCAGTAATTGAGAAATTGGTTGCTGCGCTGCCTATCGTAAGTTCGATCCCCACGAAATCATTTTTGTATGGCCTAGAAATAGTTGTTCCGGATCAGAATGTTATGCGAGTTGTTGTTTGTGTGTTCTATATGTTTTTAAACCATCCACGTTACTAGTGTCAATCCTAGTGTGAAGTATTTTTTTTATTTAAATATAAAAATATAATAAATAAGTAAATAAAGAACAAAACAGAAAAATAACGCTTATTTTTACCTTGTACTACAACAACATTCTAAGAAATACGTAATGAAATGTAAAAATAAATAAATTGTTGTTCAAATGATACTTAATTTCCAGGAAGATGGCCTATTATATTCCTTAGGCGCTGCTCAATCAGAGACACTTTTTGTTCCAAGTTCCAGTTACCGATACCGTACAATCTTTGATCGTCATGAGTATGTGTTAAATGGAAGCAACTGAACATAAAAAATGTTTACTTACACGCAGGGAGTGGATGATTTTATACTTGTTCTACAAAAATATTCATCGGTAGCTTGTATCTGACACAAGACACAATGATATTCCTTTGCCTACAATTTGTGTAAGTTTGACAAGGAAAGGTATACTGTAGACTGAGAAATTACGTATTAAATCTGATCCTACTCACGTTAGACTCAATGAGTCGAACGACGTATGCGCGATTTTTTTACGTCGACTCAATGAGTTCGCGTAACGTTTGAGGGGATTTCTTAGTTTCTATTGTACAACACTTTAGATATAGTCTGTAATTTTGTACAAGTAAATTGTAAATAAATAAATAAGACACGTTTGCGCCCTGCCTAAAAGCCACGACGTGACGTCCCGAAATGCCATCCCATTTCCTCAAATATCATTTATTATTGGCAATCGTATTCAGCTGTTCATGTCAAGGCACGTGAACTCTGAGCTTAATGTCAAAATATTGACGTTTCAATTCAGATGCAAGTCACGTAGCCAATATGCAACTGTCATTTTGTTGATTACCTCTCTGCCTACTGCATATAGTCAGAGAAAATAATAATTATTAACCTTTTATTCACAGTGTTTGTTATCGATCTCGTCTGAAATGACTTAAACTGATTTTTTGTGTATAAGTTCTATCTGACGAAACGTCTAGTTGACCCAAGGGCTGATTTTTACCTCGGACAGAGGATAAACATTGCCATACAGTGTGGATTGCCACGCTGTATGGCAATATTTATCCTCCATTCTATTGGGTGTATTACCAGTCGACAGCGATGTGGAAGAGTTTATGACATCATATTTTAGTTTGATTTTAGTAACTTGTAATTAGCGTAGGGTTTTTTTTGTTTTATTGTAATTATATTAAGTTAAGTATTTTTTAAATGTACATTATTCGGTTTTAATTATTATTTTTTTCCTTCCTACCCTGACTCTCTATTTGTTCTTTGATAATATCTATGGTAGAAAAACATTTGTCGTGGCAGCTAGTATTGCTATAAAACTATTTCATTAACTGTAATAAACCACAGTCCAAACAACTTAAGATTGACATGGAACATAATCTTGAGAACACATTTTGAAACTTCACAAGTAGAGTAAACTTGCCAAGCACTTTGTATTTCAACGAATATAATAATAATAATATCCCACCACTATCACACAACGATATCCAAAACTAAGTGGAGCTTATGCTATGAGTACCAGACAACTGATAAACATATTTATATATTTCTTAACATATACATATTACAGATAAATTACATCCAAACAAATGATCGTACTCGTCACACAAACATCTGTCTTGGGCGTTTCACAACCTCTGAAATAGCAGACACTAGACTTAAGGAGGAGTGGCAGGTGGTCGGTGGTCGTCGCTGAAGCAGTAATGCTCGCAAAGGAGGAGGCCGAACGCATCAGGCAACGGCGTTCTCGCCGCCGCCGCCGGGATTCTGGTCCCGATTTCCGGCCACCGTAGGCGCGGGATTGCGGACAGTGAGCAATGGGTAGCTCGCTGTCCGGCCGTCCGGTAACTGTCCGGACGAAGCCCAAGTCTCGCGCGCCTCAAGGAGCCTACTGGGGCCAGGGTTATCCGAAAAGGCGCTCGAGCCCCGGTATGAAGGCTTGAAGGAACGGGATGGGTTTTTCAGTCAGTAAGAGTCTGGCACTATCTCCCGCTCCACCCAAGAGCGGGGTTTGTCATTGGATGATTTTTTCCCAACAGAAACAAATGACACTAGACCCAAAAACCAGACGAATCCTTACTTATTTCAATGAAAACAAAGTATTCAACTAAAACGTATCGCATATACCTAAAGTAAAAAATCCTAATATTATTCACAAATCGCAGAAACGAATGTTGGAAGTGAAGCGATCTGGGATGTCAGGGACCAAACTTTTGTTTTATAGCCTACCCCACAGTCCCTGATCCCTTTACGTCACAAAATAACTAAAAAGAACAAAGAATCAAAGTCTCCCTGTAAAACATTTGATGAATGTACCTACCCTTTTATAAATTGCAAGCCTTAGATTAAATACCTATAGATATAGCCATCGTGTGGTCTCACATGAGACAGCACTATACAACATGAATGAGCTTATTAAGGAAACTTTTCAATAAATATGACCACTGAAATTCACTAAAAACTTAACTATAGGAGTCTATTTCTAATACATACACTAAAGCTATTACTTTAATTGCCGAAATTATTCAAAAAACATAAAAAAATACTCGAGCCGGCCTCTCACTGACAGTGACAGCACAAAATATATAGTTCAGAAGTCAATCTACATACAAAGCGTACTCGACCAACGCACACATAGACACCGCTCATGGACACGACATCTCGGAATGTCTCGACCCGCTCGTCGAACAGTTCCGGCTCAAACGGTCATTAGTGTGCGTCTACCGAGCGTAAGTATAAAAAGTGAAGTACGTACATGAGATTGTCTTCTGTACCTATCTATTTTGTGGTGATAGTAAAAGGCCTTTGATTGGCTTACTTTTAAAAGTGAGCCGAGCTAAAAACCAGCACGGCAAATCAGACAGAGCATGATATGTTTTGTCTCAATTTTCTTACTTATTTCGTATATATGCTTCTCTTTTCCATATCTCCCTACAGTCTCATGAGTATATCTAGAGGTATATAATCTAAATTGTAACCTTCTGCCCTTTTTTTACTTACCAACCATTAAAAATTCTTCAAGCTTGCAAAAACAAAGTTTTTGTGAAATCTGTTAGAGATAATGGTTCTTTTGGCAGCCTTTTCAGAGGTATTAAACTTGTAATACTTAACATAAGTCAGTTTTGAGATTGATTTATGTTGAAGTTTTAATGCAAGTTTGAACTTAAAGTTCGCATGCACTTATAACATCACATTTAATGCAAGAAACTTTGCGATCTTAATAAACTTTGTTTGCGGTTTACGTTTGCGTCAATCTAGAGCTGGTACTACTCTAAAAGGGTAGGGTTCCGTACCCAAAGAGTAAAAAGGGGCCCTTTTGCTAATGCCAGCCATACACGGTCAAACCTGTCGTCCAATCGGTATGACGCTACATGTTTGAACAAACAGATTTGACCTCGTGTGGGAGTGAATTGGTATGACCAACATGTTGTCACAGACAGTCGACTCTTATGCCAGCATAAGAGTCCACTGTGTGTTACCAAGCAGTATCTTATAAAGTGTGATACCTAAACAATTGAAATTTTTACATATGATATATTTTTCTTGCCGCTTTTTCAATCAATACTAAAAACAAGAAAATAAGTTGTAAAAAAAGTCAAAGGAATCTTTCATGAGCAAGTATGACTCGCGCTTAGCTGGTTTTTACTTTAGACAGAGGATAATCATTGCCATATAGCGTGGCAAAACCAACAGTCTTTTACATAAATGTAAACTCACAAGACATCCAGACCCGAAACAACAACAGCCACAAAAATATTTGTTACATTTTGGAGTCAAATCAGTGACACACAGCACAGCAGCCAATCTCTTAAACACTGCACCAATCTTACCATGACATACTACAACGTAATTTATTTTTATTATTATCCTATGTATACTAAAAATAAATAAATAAATTGTATGTGTACATTTTACTTTTGTTGCACATAAGAAACTTAAATATTAACACGTTGACGGACAGTAACGATCACAGGCGTCTAAATAGCTAAAAGTAATACGATAGTATGCCTGTCGACGTATGAGTTTTTACTTGCATTAAATCCGTACGCCACACGATGACCGATTTTTCATAAAGAACGGCATGTTGTACTGTCACCACAAGTATAATTTCGACTTCGGTACTGTCACCATTACAAAAATTCGTCAAAGAAAGTACTTCCACGCACATATACATATTTTTATACTACCCTCCTTACGCACACTACGCCCGTGGGCGTCGTGTTTACATACGATCAGTCGAGTACTGCGCCGCTTCGGTGATCCTGCGTGTTACTGCGTTTCGCCTTTTTACTGCGTTTCGCCTTTTTAACGCCTTACGACGTTTACGCCTAGATTTGTGTCACTTAACATATATTTTTTACACTACGTCCGTGGACAATGTATGAAAATAAGTAGTGTCACAGTCGCCGCAATCAGTGAGATAATACTGTCCGCCAACGTGTTAACTAAACTAAATATTTATACTAAATCTAAATAAGTTGTAAGTGTGTTATGTAACTACTATATATAATAAAAAAAAAAACACAAAATACACTCAGGCGTCGAAGTAATCCTCCACACGCTGTCATCCGAAAATGTGCCCAGAAGACTGGCAACATTGCCACGGTAAATGCCTATGCTAATTCTACAACATATAATTTAATACTTGTTTCAAAATTTTGCATTGGTAGTGCTGTATTTTCCCTTTTGTCTTACCTAGGCTTATCCTTGTCACTATAAAATTTGTTATTATAATTTTACAGCTTAGTTTGCTTTCATGTGCTGAGTATCATAACAATGGTTTTAATACTCACTAATTTGTAATTCATAGTAATGAGGAAGATAGTTTCAATATACTTTGATTTTTATTACGGTCCAAAATACTAATAAGATCGAGATAAAAATATTACTTGCTAGCATTTTGTCAGCGAGTTCGTTCGCAGGAATGCTTTCATAAAAAACTTTAAGGCCGTTATCACGCTGCCACGCATCCCGCTGCATGTTGCGTGTCAACGCACCTACGCGCGTACTTGCGGGAGTGCAGATATGTATCGTCGTGCGGGTTTTATACGCACTCACGCGCGTAAGTGCGTTTTGTACATTTCATACAAAAACACGCACGGCACTAGGAGACTAAGTGTGCCATACCTTGCGTGTCGCCCTGCACCGCACCCACCCGCGTGAGTGCATGTTTCTCCGCATGTAGGTGCGTTATCTGCATGAAAGCGCGTGGATACATTTTCGGTGTGTTGGACTATGCGTGTTTTCTATACAAACGGAGACACTTACAAGCAACGTTAATACACGCATTGACGCGCTACGCTGCGTGATTTTTGGCAGTGTGATAACCGCCTAACATCCCTTAAACTGTATTTTGAGGGTAGTTTTAAAAAACTAAAATTACTTTAAAATAAAGACTACCTATATTATTCATTTTACAATATGTGCCAAGTTTTAAAATTAACCCAAGAAATAAGAGTCCCACGTAAAATCTTTATGACTCCTTAAAGTGCACTATTGGGGGTAGTTCTGAAATGGAATAACCTTTATTGATAAAGAAATTGCTAGAGTTATTTTTAGGCTTAAGTAAATGTAGGCCTAAAAATAACTTCAGCCTTAACCTTCTAAAAATAATGTTAGAAATAACCTATACCATTAACTATTAGTGTAAAGTTTCAAATATAAATGGAACACGGAATAAGATTTTGCTTATAAACGAAAGTCCCCAATTTCAGCATCTTAAAGCTTGAATTTCTTAAAATCCTTCCTTAGTGCGCGCTTACGTAAAAGAAATTCTTGTCATATCACGTTCTTAGACCCTGGTATTAGACTAGTAGTTTTGGTTGTGTGTTTATATGTCAGGTTCTTCTTTTATATATAAGGAAAAGGACATAGGCAGCAGAAATGAATTCATTACAAAAAATCACTTTTTACAAAAAAAAAAATAACCGACTTCAATGTTAAAAAAACCCTGAAAAGTATAAAATTTTCCGACCGAGATATCGGTGAACATAATTTCATAAAAAAAACTAAAAAAAAAAAACTATACATTCAGCCGAACATAGAACCTTCTCCTTTTCGAAGTCGAAAAAACTAACGTTTTAAAAACTACGTTTTATACGTATCTAGAAATATATGGTTTGTTATTTAACTTAATTAAAGACCAACTCCTGTAAAATAATGTTTCTGGGCAATTAAATTGTCATAAACTCTCTACCGCAGTTACTCGCATATTTGATTACTGCTCCGCTCTCGTAGGTTATAGTGATATAGTTATATAGCAGGTATAGGCTATATTCTATTTCTCAATAAATAGGCTATCAACCACTTAAAAAATCAATTTGAACTAGTAGTTTATTAGCACGTCCAAACAAACTAACAATTTTAAGTAGTAGTAGTAGTAGCAAATCAATTTGAACTAGTAGTTTATTAGCACGTCCAAACAAATTGACAACTTTTTTAGCTGTATCTATACACATGTATATAGGGTGACTGGTAATTAGTGTACGATACTTTAACACGTGATTGTGCTCATGATAACCAACAACTTTTACTATTGGAACAAACCTGAAATCGCGTAAAAAAATCAGCTGTTCAGTACATTGTTTGCCTAATGTACTGAACAGCTGATATTGTTTTTCGCGATTTCGGCTTTGCTCACATAATAAAAAAAAAATTGTTGCCAGTCCTTCCACCCTATATAAATAAGTGAAATACCACTTACTGATTAATCACAAAATCTCAGAAACTATAACACCCACAAACTTAAAATTTGGCAGGTTCTCTAAGAACGGATTTTACGAAACTCTTTCCTTAAGGGGGCGGCGACAAATGAATTTCCATACAAACGTAATACCACGCTCATTTGCAGTTGGAGCATACTTCCAGCATATTATGATGATATTCGGTTATAGACAATATTTATCTAGGTTCCTACGTCGAGAATATTAGAAATATTGTTATTTTTAGTACAGAAAAAGCCAAATGGCATGAAAACATACAAACAACAACAAAACATGCCATTTGGCTTTTTCTGTATTAAAAATAACAATATTTGGCTTTTTCTGTATTAGAGGATTGAGTGTTCCAAATAAACCTTAATAAATTCCAAATTAAACGTTAAAATCAATTGATTTTTTAGAATAGTTTTCACTAATGCAACACAATTAAACCACATACAAATGTTAAACATATATCTACTACATTTCGAGATATGAAAGTGTAGTATTTTTTCAGGTTAGCGGATTGAGTGTTCCAGTTAAAGGTCCACTACTTTTTTCCCATCGATTTCACAATTTTTTTACCTTCATCATGAAGTTATCACAATTGTTTCCTAAATCCTTTCTTGATTTTGTATAATTATAATGAAATTTAAAAAAGAACACTCAATCCACACGCGCACTTTCCTTAAAGGGGTAAAACGGAGGTTGGAAGTTTGAAATTTACTTTCATGCGGGCGATGTCACTGCCACTGACAGAAGACAGTAATATTATAAAAAATATAGATGACAATGTTTCAACATATAATTTTAAATGTGAGTCTGTATACCAAATCATTTTGAACCAGCATTTTCTTGCTGATTCTCAGAATACAAGACGATAATGAATTTCCGCAGACCTCAAGAGCTCTCCAGCTCCTATCGATGCAGCAGTTTCCTCTCTTATTAGTCGGCTAACAATATTCTCCTTAAAATCTACACTACAAAGCATTTAAGTAGGTGAGTACTCCATTTATCGATTAATTCGACAATCCTACACCGCCTTTGCAAAACGTTTGTTGTATTAACGAGGATCGTTGTAACAAGAATGCTTACAAGCCAAAAGAAATAAAAAAGAAAAAGCAAAGTCAGGCAACTAATTGATTATTGCTACGTCTATAGTTTGTAACTAGGCATAATATGGTCACAATCATAATAAAGATTTTATGCAGAGATGCGAGCGGAGACTAATTTGTATTAACATTTTAATTAATAAATGGAAAGCTCCGAGAATTCTGAGATAGTGTGGGAACAATAATAAGATAAATTATAGTAGCTATCTATAAAAAAATAATTACGCTCCGTCGAATTATTTTACTTACGACAGTTACCACCATATGGATGGTTTAGTCTGAACACAAATCGAAATGTTTTTACGACATACCATTGCCTCTCGTGAATGTCTGAACTAGGCAAGTTATTAATTATTTGATTGAATGGCTGAATATCTAGGCTAACATTGAATGGCGCCTTTTAATAAAAGAGAATCGAATAGAAATACTTTTTTCTAGACAGACAGGCATGGTTACGAATACCAAGTAAAAAAGAATAAAAGTACAGAATGCGCCAAGCATGCCCGAACTGAAAAGCGTCAGACATCCAGCGCTAGTTTAAAATTTTTAATTAAGAGCCGAGTGTAGTCACTGAGTATTTCGTATGAACTTCGCCCTGGTCTATGTCGATTTCACGGCCTCGTAACAGCGGTTTTATAAAAAAAAAAAGGAAAAAATAGATTCAAGATTTTGTTTTTGCCTCTTTTTAACAAAGTAACAACCGACATCAACAGGCACCAACCGAAACACTTTAATAACGCGTGACTGCGGATTTTCTTTATGTTCTGTTCTTGTTTTTCTAGTGACCTTGTTTATTTCAGCATCCTGAAAAACTTGTTTCATAATTTTTCAGTGTCGTTTTTTTGTCGTAGTCGGGTTTTAGTTTTTTACTTTTTTTTATTTAATCAATTTTGGTGTTGTTTGGCGTTCGCGCACCTATTGTCTTTCTATTGTGTCTGTAATTTCCACGATTGCAAGGTTAAATCACTGTGCTTCTATACTATTTACTTGAAGCCCTTTCAAATGATACCAAACATGACGTATTTATCCTACTTTTTTTAACACTTTTTGTCGCCTAAAGGGCGCCATAGTATCAGTAGAGCTCTTTGAAAGGATATAAAACACGGTGTACTTATCTCTTTTTTTTAACACATTACTTTTGTCCGCTAGAGGATATTACTTTCAATTTGAGTAATATTTTGGAAATGTACAAGTGAATCCCTTTCAAATGATACCAAACACGTTGTATTTATCTCCATTTTTATTTTAATACATTACTTTTTGTCCACTAGAGGGCGCCTTATCGAGTTTTGTAACACGTCACGTAGCCTATGTTTAGCGGACAATTAAGACGGTTCTGACGATACCTAATATGTCGATTTTCGATAAGTAGATTATGAGCTATGAGGGAACAGATAAACAAACTCACATACATACATACATAGCCTGTCAAAATCATAACCCTCCTTTGGCTTTGCCGTAGTCGGGTAAAAAACAAGCTTTAATTTTTTTGTAACTTTAAAATATTTCAGAGACGTAATCAGTTAGACATACACGATTGAAATCGTAAGTAAGAGGTTAGATTCGCGATTTTTTTTTTAAGAAGCTGACTAATTTATATCATGTTTTAATTTTTACCCGGCGTTAGGTCATGTAATCAATTTTAATAAAATATTTTTTCATGATGTACACTTACACTCTTTACATTTGTGGATTTCCAGAGGTTTACACATTCAAAATGAGTAGAACCTAGCCGTTAGACTGTGATGTTACGATATATAAAAAAAAAAAATGCGACTCACAGTGCCTCTGCCATTTGAAGTTATGCTGTATCTCATGCCTCATTCCCCTCCATAGCTTGGTGACGATCAGGGAGTATGCGAACGACATGATGAAAATGGGTATCAGCAGTAACCCAGCGTCAATGCCAAGGTTGAAGGCCCGTTCTAACTCCAGGCTGGTCCATACTTCTCTGCATTTGAAGGCTGTAAAAGAAAACTGGATTAAGAATTTTTATAGGAAATTCGAAAACTGATCACATAAAAATCACAGTGTTGAATTGGTAATTGAAAGTTTGGTTCGGTTCAATTTGGAACTAAATACTAAATCGACAACGATTTTCAAAATCGGTCCCTAATTGACCGACAAATCGGTGAACACACTTAAATATATATGGATATATATATATACGGATGTTTAAAATTTTTGATATGTTTGATCATTAAAATCTTACATGATCTGAGTTCAAACCGGTGTAAGCCAGGTTGGTTTCTATCTTTTATAAATTAAAATATTTTAGTACGAAAGGATTAAATATTTAAATTAAATTTATATTAAAGAATTTTATTTATATATATATTTATTTATTCAGCCGAACATAGAACCTCTTCACCTTCTTTTTTGAAGTCGGACTACAACTTCAGTGGACTGGCCGGAAGACACGGTACTTAGCGCATTCGTTGGAGGTATATTTTACACAAAAAATACTTCAATTGCACCCGTAGCTGCCTTAAATAGCTCCAAGTACTAATTTACTTGGGAGTGCCACGGGTCCGAATTTTAGTTCCCGTGGCACCCCAGGGATATGTTCCAGGGGAGCCATGGGTCTGGAATGCACTTTTGCATTCAATTAAGGTAGGTTTATTTGTAAAAAACGTTTTTGATTATGATATAACGAATATTTTTTATCAACCACTTCTATCTGGCCAGACGGCTAAATATACGAAAGAAGAAAAATCATTTCTAGTTCATATTTATTTGAAAATCGAGTACATTTTTGATCTGACACCATTTCCGTATGACATTTGGACCCAATTCCATTCGCATCAAAATTGCAAAGATTTCCACTTTCAAGGAAAAATATTGGCTGTACGTTATCGGATGGTCTTTTTTCCAATACCTCCGTAGGTTACTGGGTCACAAGACAGTGGAGAAAGCTGTCGACTTTAATTGGATAACCTATAGACCTGCCGAGGAACTTGTGGCTACAAAAATAATAGCTGCGCTGGTCAATCTCCTAAACAAAGCAATGCTTGCTGAGGTCGGACTGTGAATAGGTCGTCATTCTATCATATCAAAATTTCTTCGTGCTTTGAAAAAACGCTAAGGGCCGATTTCATCACTCACTACATTATTATAAACTTAGTTTAACTAAACAGATTCAGACTGTTCTTTAAACTAGGTTACGTTGACTTAATCTAGTGTAAAAATCGGTGTTGATTGTCGACCTCGGCTCTCATTTTGTAGATCTTCGACGGACATTACGGATAGTTGTACCAAGAAATTTTACAAATTAACGAATATTTATTTGTACTACCTAAGCACTGGAGCAGAAACAGGAGTTGGTAAAACTGAAAAATGTGTCAAAATAAATACAATGTAGCAGGGTAGCATCCCTGTTATATTAGTCTTTATTATTTTCGTTTCATTTTAAAACGCAAAACAAGGACTTTTCACTTGCACAAAACCGCAAAAAGTTATTACAGTTTCTCAATAAAAGTACCTACCGTCTCTAAAAAAAATAAAAAAACAGCAGTGTGTTTGCCAAGTTCGGGGAAAAATGGGTAGTCGTGTGCAATGCCCGTGAATCATATCTACACCATTTCAGCCAGTATTTTAGTGAGCGCGGCAGAAAAATATGGGGCAAAATTTGCAAGGCGAAAACTTAAAATTGCAGATGCCATGTTTTGGTTCTTTTTATTTGGTAGTTGATTGTTTTGATTCGTTTTTCACAATATTATTCTTTGTTTATGTGTACGTACTTATTATTGTACTTTTTTTTTTGTTTGGCTTCTATTAAGTTACACTTGCCATGTTATGTTTCTGCAACCTAAAGTCGAATGGTAGCAAATGCCTAAGGCATTATTTAACTGCATGTTTATATTTTTTATTTTAATACTTAAATTCTCTCGTTCGTTTATATCCAACGCAAGTTTTGTATAAAAACAACAAATATACACACGTACATACAACATTTCACCTTTATAATATTAGTGTAAGTTATCTATACATATAATAAAATCGTAGGAAAGTCAAAACTGTACATTGAATATTTTTTAAAAAGAATACTTGGGGCGTGATCTACAATCGATACCGAAGCCAAAAATATAGTTTTTAGAATTTTTGTCGGTTTGTCTGTTTGTCTGTATGTATGTCCGGGATAAACTCAAAAAGTACTGCATGGATTTACTTCAAATTTTGCATGAATATTACTAAGAGGTCGGGTCAAGATATAGGCTACATATTATCACGCTATCACTTACGGGGGAGGAGCTGTGAATCTTTATTTTTCTTACGCATTCTGTGACAGCGTGTAACATAAGGACGCAAATTTAAATGTTGTTTTTGAGTAAGTCATGCTATTATCTAGCTTTACACTATAAAAACTACGCCATTAAAGTAACTTGGGCAGAGAAACATAGTTTAATGAATGTTAATAGTATAAACCGATTTTTAAACCAGCGCCATCTATGAGATTTCATCAAAATCAAATCAAGTTATATGTTAACAGTTTTTGGAAATTATTCATTTAAATTTGATCATGTTGGCGAGGTTAGTAGTTAGTTATTCTTAAAATTCATAGATGGTAATGTGCATTTTCTTCATATTATCGTTCGTTTTGACAAATTCAAGTTCCAAAATCTTAAGCAGAGTGAAGGAAGACAATTAAAAAAAAATTGCGGTGCTAGGTATTACATGGTGGCATTTCTCAGACTCTGCGAAGTCGACCAGTTTGCGAAATCCCTTACGTATGACGTGGTGCCTTCATATTACCCGTACGACAAGCAAAGGGGTGTATTCTACCGACATCGACGAGGAGGTGCTGTGAAAGGTTTTCCGGGAATTTTCAAGGACACCGCATTCGGTAGGGTTTATACCGTGCACCCGAATAGTGGCGAATGCTATTTTCTGCGGTTGATACATCGCACTGTCCCAGGCCCAACGTCTTTCGCCTTTCTGAGGACATTTCATGGCGTGGAGTATCCCACTTACTGCGCAGCCTTTTGCCTAATTGGGATAACACCCTCGCGGAGGCAAACGTCAGTGATAGTCCCAGCCACATGCGTCATCTGCTTGCAGTCATCTTGGTGTTTTGTGGAGTCGCGAACCCGGTAGCTTTGTGGGAGAAGTATCGCCATCATCTGCCTGAAGATTTTCTACGAACTTTGAGGCGTGCTACTAGAGACGAAGTCGAAGTAACTGATGAACGCGTGCTGAACACCTGTCTCAGTTCACTTCAAGATGTGCTCATTTCTATCGGCGGCAATCCACTGATCGAATATGGGTTACCAGCTCTCCAATCATCACCACATCAAGACCGTGGAAATCGGGAGTATAACGCTACAAATTACGATCCGGGCGAAATAAAAACCATACGAAACTACCATGTCGCTTTGTTCTCTTGAGAGCAAAACCAAATTTATGACGCCGTCCTTGAAAGCGTTGGGCAAAACCAGGGTAAAATGTTTTTCTTGGATGCTCCTTTTTTATGGTGGGAAAAATCATGCATTGACATCCCCCGCCCTTGGGCGGAGCGGGAGATAGTGTCAGACTCTTACTGACTAAAAGACCCACCCCGTTCCTTCTAGCCTTCATACCAGGGCTCGAGCGCCCTTTCGGATAACCCTGGCCCCAGTAGGCTTCGACCCGGCTGGGTCCCTGCTGTTGCTGACAACTCCTTGAGGCGCGCGGGAACAGTGCGCGCCGTCGACGACTTGGGCTTGGTCCGGACAGTTACCGGACGGCTGGACAGCGAGCTACCCATTGCTCACTGTCCGCAAGCCCGCGTCTACGTTGGCCGGAAATCGGGATCAGAATCCCGGCGACGGCGGCGGCGATAACGCCGCGCCGTTGCCTGATGCGTTCGGCCTCCTCCTTTGCGAGCATTAATGCTTCGCAGAAGTCGGCGACCGCCTGCCACTCCTCCTCGCTCCGGATCATGGCCTCAACCAAGGCCCGGCGCGAGAGGTCTCCGCCGCCGATCGCCCCCACGAGGGCACGGCGATGCTCCGCCCAAGCAGGGCACACCTCGACTGTGTGCTCCACCGTGTCCTCCGGGCGTTCCGCACAGTGGCGACACCCGGGCGTCACTTCCGCATGAATCGAGTGCAGGAATCTCCCGAACGAACCATGTCCGGTGAGTACCTGCGTCATGCGGAAGGTAAGGTCTTTCCAGCCACGCCTCAAAGAGGGTCCCCTCTACCGCCATGATTCTTGGATGCTCCTGGTGGAACAGGAAAGACATTTGTTACCACTGGCATACTTGCAGAGGTCAGGAGCCAAGGCAAAATTGCTATTGCTGTAGCGTCGTCGTTCCGTCGCTGACACACTGCTTCCGGAAGGCAAGATAGCACATGCCATGTTAAAAATTCCCATCGATTTAGAGAGCGCCAAAACGCCTGTTTGTGGTGTGTCACGTAACAGCAATAAGGGACACGTGCTCAAGGATTGCTCTCTGATGATGAGTGTACGATGGCCAATAGGAAGGTAGTTGAGGTCGTGAACAAAACCCTGCAGGACATCTGCAGGAACTAACACAGTTCTGTTCAGTGGCGATTTCCGGCAAACACTTCCCGAGGTGACGCGGGGATCGAGGGCTGACGAGGTGTATGCTTCGTCGAAACGATCTTCGTTGTGGTCACGAGTTCGTACACTGCGCTTGACCATTAATATGAGAGCTCGGCTCGGCGGCAATGTACGTGCTCAAGAATTCTCCGTTGTCCTTCTAAGTCTTGGCGAAGGCACTCTACCAGAAGAGAGAGGTGGACAGGTGGTGCTTTCAGAGTCTCTTGGTAGAGTGGTATCCAGCTTAAAAAAATTCATTCACTGTATGTACTGGGACATCAGTCGTATACCGCACCAGCAGAATTCTTGGGTGTGTGAGCGGGCCATTGTGACGCCCAAAAATGATCAGGCTGCAGCAATTAACGAATGCATTCTCTCGGAAATTGAGAAGAATGAAGTGTTCTACACCTCGATAAACACTGTTGTCGAGCAAGATGATGCCACACGTTATTCCGTGAAATTTTTGAACTCTCTGTCAGCAAGTGGACTTCCGGCGCATACCATCAAGCTGAAGGTCGGTGTTCCGATTATGCTTCGAAGTTGTGACGGGACCCGCCTTAATGTCATCTCGCTCCACACAGACACACCATTGAGGTGGAAATTCTTACGGGTTGTGGCGTCAGCGAGGCAGTAGGTATTTAAACCACGCATTCCCCTCATACCGCATAACTTCCCGTTCCAGTTCAAGCGCGTACAGTTCCCCGTGTGTGTTTGCTTCGCGATGACCATCAAAGTCGCAGGGGCAGACACTGAGGGCAGCGGGTGTCGACCTCAGGACGAGTTGCTTCTCACACGGGCAACTGTACGTCGCTTGCTCCCGCGTCACCAGTCCTGACTCTCTTTACATTTTGGCTCCTGGCAGCATAACTACCAACGTAGTTTATAGGGAAGTCTTGTAAGGTATGATACCTTTATACGTGTTTTTACTCTTTTGTGTCCTGGAATGTATTCCTGCATTATTTTCTCTATTTCCTTCAGTCACATCTTATGACTGAACTCAGCAGGATTCCCATATAACTCTCTTCACTAGCTTCGTTTGCGAAAAAAAACTTATAATGCTATTTTAAAAGTTGTTTATTTATAAAATGCTATAGCGACACTGGCACCTTAGGTATTTTTAGTGCTGTAGAGGCTTCACGCAGACGACGTCGCGGGCAGCAGCTAGTAAAAAATAAAAGAACATTATGCAAACGCTGCTTATATGCAAGTTCTACTTTATTTATACCCGACTAGGGATTGCTAGCAAACTGTGCTGAGCTGAGGAGTTTAAGAAAATATGGGCAGCCGCTCCGGGCGTTATTAACCAGCTACAGTTTCAACATAATATTGCTGGCGCTTTTCCGAGAACGCACGGTAGAATTTCATACGGTATCTCAGCATAAATGCACAATTATGGAACTTAAATTGCTTGGAAAATAATCCTGGTTTTATTACTCGTATCTTTGAATATCGTAAATGTAATAGAATAGAATAGAATAGAATAGACTTTATTGTACACCAAAAAGTAATACAGCTTATACAAAAACTTCAGTTTGTGGGTACAATTATGGCGGTCTTATCGCTGAAAGCGATATCTTCCAGACAACCTTAGGGCTAAAAATAATACACGGAGTAGTCTGTGGTGTACTGCTAACTATATAAAACACAATACTCAATTATAAATACATATATACATACATATTATAATAAGTTACACAATTTAATTAGTAAAAAGGATAGAAAAAAAGAGTAAATTAGGGTAAGTTTTTTGTTGGGAAAGTGTATTGCGGTAGAAAAACTAACTGACCAAAAACATCTTGACTATGTTACTAACATCATAAACAAAAACATTTGTTTTAAGACTTTGAATTTTATTAAAATTTATCATAGGTATTTTATTTCATCAGATTTTCATTAAAAAATCAAAATATTTAAATTGATATTTCTAAATATTACGAAGTCTGTGCGAAAGCAAGCGATAGTACAATAACGGGAGGAGCGGTGATCGCACGGCTGGGTTGCTTGATACGCTTGCGTCACGTCATACTGACGTAAGTAGGCATAGCAAAATACAGAGTTGAAATGTATAAGATGGAATAATGAAATCTTGAAGGTTTGTTTTTGGTAAATTACTCGTAATTATGTTTTGTAAAAAGTCATAGAACAAAAGTTGTTGCTTATGGTGTTAGTAACACAGTCCTGCAAGGTTATTAGTGTTTTACAAATAACCCTATAGAAGGTGTATGAGACAGCTCTCCACAAACTTTAAGGGCTTGCTCAGTAGACGAAACTTCCATAACACATTTTTTTCAGGAAATGAAAAAAAATAAATCCGCCTCACCATACAAAATTAAAAACTTGATTGGACAGTTTGTATGGAGAGGCCGTTTTATTTTTTCGTTCCTGAAAAAAAATTTTGTGGAATGTTGTTCAGTTTCGTCTACGGAGCAAGCCCTTAAAGTTTATGGAGGGCTGTCCCTTACACCCTTTTTATTATCTGAAGTACATAAATTGACCTTCACTGTTTATCCCTGTGGTCTTACCACGAGCTATTATATACTTACTTATGTACTGTGTGGGCTTGTAAAAAAATGGCTGTCTCTTTAGTACATTGTATTTATTGTCCGATTGACAAATAGGGCGGCTAGCAAGCGACTACCCGTAACCAGTTACGTAATCCGTTAATACATACATGCCTAGTTCACACAAGCTCTTATTGCGATCCGTTTGAGGATGGAGTTGCTTAGTTGTTAGCTAGTATTCATGGTGGTTATCTAACGCGATAATACGAAAACCCTTTTTTTAAGGCATATATACGCTAAAATTTTTACCTGTAACACATTTATTTACTAACTAGCTTTTGTCCCCCAGCTTCGCCTGCGTACATTAATAAAATATGGCCTATGTCATTCAGGAATAAAGCAGCTTTCTGTCGGTGAAAAAATTTTAGCAATCGGACCAGTACTTCCAGTGATTACCTCCACAAACAAAAAAAAAACTTTGTCTCTTTATTATATTAGTGTAGATTATTTATTATCTTCGTCGTGTGTGATAGTCCATCCTTCATGGTGAGCGATATTGTATCTTAAGATAAAATATTATAGTATCTTAGCCGTGTGCAGCGCCCCTTAGTGAACTCCACTGCAGGGGACGTAACCTACGACAAACTTACTACTTGCGGTTGGTACAGTAATCGGGTCTAGGGATCGCACCACAAAATTAAGTTTGTTTTTTACTTTATATACTTTTCCGAGATAAAAAGTACCCAGTGTGGTGCCCAGAACATTAAAGAATAATTATACCAAGTTTCATCGTAATCGAACCGGTAGTTTTTGCGTGATGCCTGAACAAACAGACAGACAGTCAAAAATTTTTTTAATCACATTTGTGGGTTCGGTGTCGGTCTAGTAACACCCCCCTGCCATTTATTTTTTTGATATTTTCAATGTACAGAATTTTCACTTCTACAGATTTATTATAAGTATAGATTATTTATTTAAGCGTATGGAGTTTATAAGGCGTGTTGTGTTTCACGCGTACCCAAAAGAGATGTCAGCAAAATTGTAGGGACTAGTTAGAACCGACGCCTGCCAGAGCTGTGGATTATTCTAAAGAGTTACCGAATGCTCTCAGAATAAAAAGCAAGTGAAGGAAAACTGAGTTTTAGTCAGTCTGACACTACCCCTCGCTCTAACTTGAGCAAGAGAAGTTATTTAATGATTTCTCACGTAAAGGATATTTAAGAGAGTGCACCAGTGGTTACTCCTAGGCCAGCTCCATCGTCGAATACAACATTGCACCATCAGGTGAGACAATGATCAAATGTGAGCGTATAATAATAATAATAACGAGAGAATAAAGAGAATAATAATAATCCACAACTATCACACAGCGCCCTTTAGTCCCAAGCTAAGTAGAGCTTGTGTTATGGGTACTAGACAACTGATAAACATACTTATATATATTTAAATACACACATATCATAGATAAATTACACCCAGACACAGAACAAATGATTGTGCTCATTATATAAACATTTTTCCTGGGTGGGAATCGAACCCACGACCTCCGGCATAGCAGTCAGGGTCACTAACCACTAGACCAACAGGCCTGTCAAAGTATCTTTATAATAAAAAAAATAAGAACTAAATCTATATACAACATAAGTGGCATATGTATAATAAATATATGCCATGTCAGAAACACGTGTCTAGTATTTTTATATAAAGAACCTATGTACAAAATTTCATAACTGTATCATGAAAAATCACAAGGTTATAAGCTTGTTATGTCAGCAAAAATACATAGTCACCGGGCCATCCAGGCGACTAAGGGGTTGTTTTGCACTTACACCCACCTGTTAGCTGGTGGTGGCATGCTATGTTCTGCTGTGACCTGTGTTGTACTTAGTGTCGGTGAAGTCCAACTTGTAACCTTTTTAAAAATTTTTGGGAAAAAATATAAGATAGTGTAAAAGCTACTACTATATTCAGGTTTGGCATAAACTAAAAAAAAATGTTGTAAAAACATGGACTAATATTAATCTTATCCTGCATTTCATTTCGTGTTTTAGAATCAAAACCAGTTCAACAAGTCAAATTGTCAATATAATAGGATCTCGATGAAGTAACAGATCTGACGAAAAGTTTTTAATGTAATTCGACATCAGAATTTTGCATCATGATTTATTCATCGAATCTTGTCTGTAACTTACTGAAATGGAATGATACCTATCCGTGAAATACGCAAACGATTTCGAGTATAAAGGCTTTTCGGATGCTTACCTTATTTTTTATGAAAATTACGTAATGCTTTTTTATCACTGATTTAAATATTAAAAACTAGTGCTTGACTGTGATCCCATCTGATGATAGTGATATTATGCAACAGTTGATCGTGAATCGCAGTGGTTTACTAAAACCCTATTCAGTCTCGTCTTGTTGAATCATAATCCAACGGCCACTGCGATGTTGCCGGCAAAAAAACAGCGAGCAAATTGATCCAATACTTGAATTTACGCGGTTTAAACGACGAGGCAAATGCCTAAATATCAGAACCGTAGGTTAACAACGCAAGAGTTTTTATTCAGGGGTTGATGATGGTATTTTATGTTATTTAAAAAGCAACGCAAGAGTAAAATTGACTACCAGGGTCGCATGATTATTCAAAAGAGTTACCCTGACCCTAGAACGCATAAGGCAACTGAAAAAACTCCAGTGAGTTTTAGTCACCTAAATGACAGCTTAATCCATAAAGCTTTCATTTCCTTTGCCTACATACCAATATTGTGCCTACATGTTAATAATAAATATCTCCGAAGCGGAGTATCTATAGTCAATCGAGATCCATAATTTTCGTTGTTTATCGTAGATTTTCCGACAGCGTGCGTGAGCTCCACTTGACATGAAAATCAACACTGACCTAGTATTTGTACTCCGCAGTGTGGATGGTCGTTAAGAATGAGATAACTGTTTATTTCAATATCATTTTAGGTGGTTCGCCTATATTAAACAAAACGTGAATGGCCTGTTTTTTTGTCAGATCCATGAGCAAAAAATGCTTTTCAAAGATATGAAAATTCAAAGATGGATAGGAACTTACCAGATAAAGTGCGCATTTAATTGATCAGAGGCAATTCATTTTAAATCGTGTCATTCACCGTTAAAATTAGTGAAAACCGCAACAAATGGTATGTTTCAATGAGAAGTGTTTCTCAAATTCTTCCTGAAATTGACTGGGTGGTCAAAAATCTAGAGAGACCTCTAATTAACCTAATTGCCGGAGTAGACAACCCAGGATAAAATATTCAGCTGTCGAATAGTAGAAAAAGAGAGGACAAGTAAAAGCTTTTTTTCGACAAACCTATTGAGGCCACTTAGAACAATAGTGCTTAGTCTTCTGAACTGAATAGAAAAACATTTATCTTTTAGACACACGTGTAGCTTCAATTGCGAAGGGGATAAGCCACAACTATTTTCCAGCTCCAATTGCTAGGAAAACAAAATCAATCCGTTTAGATATCCACAATCCTATCCTTTTAAAACGGAAACAATAATAAAATTCTTTCCCTGGCGGCGATAAAGCTCGTCCTACTTACTACTTTTATAAAGCTTCATTGTGCAAGTGGTAACATCGTAGCGGCATTGTGTTATGTGGAATCTATTGGATTTAAGACAACTTCACATCGAAGTGTTTTCTATAATGTAGGCAACTGACAGATTAGAGTGGGTCTAGTATGTTGGCGATAAGAAATGGTTTTATAATACTGGTGGCAATATTGCCAGCAAAATTCCCACTTCGGGCAATATTTCCGACAACAGCACATCTCTAATTACGCCTAGTAATTTACATATTGTGTAGATCACTAGGTGTACTCTACAATACTATTTTTCTGAATATAGTTTGTTCAGAATTAGTAATTGAATGGATTTCAATAGTTTTTTTTTACACCATGTTATATTTTTTTCCAAAAATATTTTTAAAAGTCTCAAGTTGGACACCACCGACACTAAGTACAACACGGGTCACAGCAGGTTATACCGGGTATTAGGAGCCTGCAAACAGCTGAGTACAAGTTCAAAACAACCTCTCAGTTGCCTGGGTGGCCCAATGACTATGTATTTTTACTGACACAAGCTTATAACTTTGTGATTTTTCATGATACAGTTATGAAATTTTTTACATACCTAGATTCTTTATATAAAAATACTAAACACGTATTCCGAGGTTTGTATATACTTAAACTAATGTTGTATATTAAAGGAGAAACTGATTGACTGACATCTCAATGCATAGCCGAAACTATTGCAACTAAGAGTTAAACTTTGCACAAGATTTCCTTTTATGACGGAGGCGAGCGCTAAGAGAAGATTGTCAGAAATTCCTCCAATGATGAAACGGGATCCAAAGTTTGCATGAAGAAACTTACTTTCGCGAAAGCGAACTGGCAGAAGCTAGTCTAGTATATATCTGAAACAAGATCTGTCTTTTATTGTCTACCAGGGCAATTCCATTAGCTTTTCGATTGACTGAATTTTTGATATTGCGGAAGAGAAGTCAAAGCCAGACACAAAATATTCCATATCCTTTGAGGCAAGCATACTTCGTATCAAATACAAAATCGGTTCAATAGTTTAGCCGTGAAAGCTTAACAGATAGAGTTACTTTCATTATCTATACATATCATAAATCTCTAGAAGTTTTTAGTAGTGCACGCATCACGTAAAATGTACGAAATTGATGAAAATAACTAATAATCTATATATTAACATTCGTATGACGCCTGTTTCAAATCTGTTGGTATAACAGTAATTTTTAGGGACAGTTTCACGCATTGCCCTTTGTCATATTTTATATGTATAGGTAGTCGGTACGCAACGCCGACTATTACCTACGGGTCATTGGACTCACTTAGCTGACATTTCATAGAGAAATTAATTTCGTACATGCGTAAATTAATACGAGTTTAAAAAAGGTACTTTATTTTTTAATTTTATCTTTACCAATCGATAGTGTTCCATGTACCGGAGCGACCCTCCACGGGATTAAAACGATAAAAATTTAGCGGTGTATACATCTTCATAGATAAAGGCTAGAAGGAACGGGGTGGGTCTTTTAGTCAGTAAGAGTCTGACACTATCTCCCGCTCCGCCCAAGGGCGGGGGATGTCAATGCATGATTTTTCCCACCATAAAAAAAAAAAAAAAAAAAGACCCCAGGAGCCAGAGCTAGACTATCACACAGTGAACTCGGTTTCTTAGTAGGTAACATTAATAACTAAAGACGTATAAGAGCGTAATGAGTAACTAAAACCACAAAATAGGTACAAAACACAATCTCTGTACCTATCTATTTTGAGATAAAATCTATTTCTAACTTACTTAGAAATAAACTATATAGACTTAGGTATATACGTTGATTATTTCTTGTAACCTATATGTACGTACATAAGGCATTAGGCAGACATTAGTGGCTTCTAAAAATGAGTTAGATGTCTATTCGCCAATGTTAAATGAGACAGCTGAAACACAAAATACATAGGTACAGAAGTCAGAAGTCCTAAACATCCGCTTAAGACACGCGTCTGTAAACATTTTTGTGATATAGTGGAGCAAAATAAGTTATAAGTGGCCAGTTTTTTAAATTCAACATTAATTACCGGAATTAGGAACCTAGATAAATATTTTCTATAACCGTATATCATCATAATATTATGTTAGAAATATGATCCAACAGCAAATGAGCGTGGTATTACGTTTGTATGGAAATTATCCGTCGCCGGCCCCTTAAAGGTTCTAGTTGTATTTTTTACTTCAAACGACAAAATTTTAAAGGCATCCCTGGTATTAGGTATTTAATGGCCGCACCCGAACACGCTCGGACAGAGCGGCGCCGATCCTAGCGCGATTACTGAGCGCATGTATGAAAATTGAAGTACTTAAATGAGATTGACTTTGTACCTATCTATTTTGTGGCTGAAACACGCTGGAATTAGCCCAACTAGAAGGATTATTCGATTGCTAGGTGCGTCGCTAAATGTTTGGGCTAAAATGACTAATCTTGTTCTGGAAACTTCGAAATTAGATCTTCAGAAACTTGGTAACTACAGTACATTAAGAAAAGTTATCTCATTTTCATCAGGACTAAAATGAGATTACTTGCTAACCACACGTTGACATGTTTTCTTTTTTTACGTGATAAAAAATTATCAAATGATTTCTCCGCCTCTAAGGTGGAGCGTAATGGCGTATCAGGCTTTGGTGACTAAAACCACACCTGTTTTTTCAGTTGCCTTTAGCGTTTCAGGACCACGCCAATCCTTTCAAAAAATCCCTGTAGCCCTAGCGCCTGTTCCCTCACGGAGACCATCTCAAAATAATCCCTCAGTCACCCGGTGACCATATGTTTGTGCGGACAACCAGGCAACATAGCAAGCTTATAATATAACTTTATGTTATGAATTTTTGTATATAGATTCTTTACATAAAAGTACTAGATAAGTGTTCCAGGTTTCATATAATTTTATATAATTATACTAGAACTAAATATTGCACAAAAATCTTGTGTGATAGTATCATCGATTTTCTCCGAAATGGTTTAACCATTTTTTTTTTAATAACTCACTGCTGGGAAAAGGCGTCCTCCAACTTCTTCCAGGTATCCTTTTCTTGAGTTACCTCGAACCAGTCCCTGCGGTAGGTATCTAGGTGGTCTCGCCACCTCTTCCTAGGTAACCAATTTATATATATTAAAAAAAAATGTGTATGTATATTGAATGGGTCTGAAAATAGGTTGAAGGCTATTTTTTACATTCCTATACTAGTCTCCCAATTCTACCTCAACGTTTCCCTGGTCAGCATGGTTAAATAAAAAAATAAAAAAAAATATTCCCGGGGTATCTCCCGCTATTTCTCATGGGAACTTGAGAACGACTTTCTCATTTTCTCTTACCTTTTTTTTGGCATACAACTTAGGGGCCCTTAAGTCAAAAGTGAACAGGTTACTTCTAAGCAAGCGTCATAAATCACATAGTCACTGACCATCAGGTGAAATAGTAATCAAACGCGGGCCTATCTATAATAGAAAAGATTTTAGAGAAAAAAAAAATGAAAACTACTTTCAAGCGGACGAAGCCATTACTATTTTTGGAGACAGTCTGTTTTCGTTAGGAATCTGTTATTTTCACAATTAGTAAAATCTGTACTCATTATCCTAGTTTCTTCATTCCCAAAAAATATGTCAAAAACTAGGTATGTGATTAGATAGGTCCTACTGACCTACCATGGAACTGTCTTTAGGTATTCGTTAAAAAAAATACTAATAAAATATACACGGAAATGAGGACTAAAATAGTCACCCTTCTGAATGGAAATAAAAATATCATTCAATGTTCTACAGTTCTTAGTAGTAGAAATAGCAGCAATGTAGACTTATTCACGGCGAAGTCTCAATGGAGAATATAAAAATAATATGTATTTTCTTGAAAATGCATTACGTAAGTACCTTGAAGTCTCTCATGAATGAAGAATGATAGATAGACAGAGTGAATGATAGAATGAACTAACGAATTGGAAAGTCACGAAGCACAATTTTATTTATTGTTGGACTTAAAACGAGAAAATCCAGATTTTTCTTCAAACGTTTTTAGGGTTTCGTACCTCAAAAGGAAATAAATAAAACTTTGCTGTCTATCATTTACTTTGCTGTCCATCATTTACTTTGCTACCCATCATTTACTTTGCTGTCCACCTATCTGTCCGTCTAACTGTCTGCCAAGAACCTTTATCTCAAGCACACGTGCAATCTCTTGAAGATGTGAAGAAATCAAAGTTCTAAACTAACGGAAAAAAAGATACAGCCGTTTATGTAGCAAAAAAAGTATATTTTGACACTCTCAAGTTAATCAAAATTCAAAGGGTATCTGTTGTTGATCCAGAATCCTAGAATTTTCTGTAAAGCAAGGTTTTACAGCACAGGTACAGGAATAAATCTCAAAATAGTAAATTTGTTGTTACGTCATAAAAAAATGCCAAACGAAAAAATCTTCGAGGCTCCATTCAGGATTTGAACTATTTACATAGTTAAGTTTGTACTGAACCCTCAGTGCGCGACCTTTTGCTCAGTGTTCGTACCTTGAAAGGGTTAATACTGAGAATTTGTATTCGCAATGCGTATGATACGAAAGCTTTTTAAATGTCCCGATATCAGTATCTATTCGTATTGCGGGTTAGGCCTTAGAAATAGATTCTAGGATTTCTCTAAGGCAAAGGTTTTTTTTTCGGGTTTCAGATCCAGAATTCTGAACTTATTTGAAGATTGGAGGCTGAGGATTTTGCTGTTATTCATTTGCGTGTGTGTGACATACCAATAGATTTTTTTTGTCCATTTGTAGAAATAGTTCAGTCAATATTGTGAAAGGGTATCGTGTTAATAGACATCTGGGTAATGGCTGTCAGATAAAGCCTTATATAAAAATAAAATTTATATACGGATGCACCCAATCAAACTAAAAGATAGCTCCAATAAAGTCAGCAAAAGGCTACGCAGATATATTATGCACAGTCAGTTATTTTAAAATAAAAAAGAGGGTCAAATAATACACTAGCGGTCTAGGAATATCTTTTTTGCTTTCAATGTGCAGTGAGGGCGATCGGCAGCGGCTTTGGTACAGGCCATGGTCCAGAGCGAGGAGAAGTGGCAGGTGGTCGCCTCCTTCTGCGAAGCAGTAATGCTGGCAAAGGAGCAGGCCGACCGCATCAGGCAACGGTGGCGCTCACAGCGCCCCGGCCGCCGCCGGGATTTCATATCACTCTTCACACAATGCATCCATCTTTTCTGTGGCCTTGATCTCCCTCTTCATCCATCTACATGTATACTCGGAACTTTTTTAGTAACATGTGTTTCATCCCTCCTCTTCCCATGACCATACCAAGACTAGCGATTGCCTTTCAACTAGCGTGAGTTCCAGGAATTCAACCCATAAATGTATGTTTTCATGGTCAATAAATAATTATACTTATTCTTAACTTTCTAGTCTCTGCTGCCACTTTCAAACTTCCTCTAATATACTCATTTCTCACTTTACCCATTCTCGTAACACCACACATCAATCTTAATATTCTCATCTCCATACACACACGTTTCTCTTAAAATACTTTATCTGTGGGTCTAAGGTTAAAAATGAAATTCGAGAACTTTCTGCTACCGGGAAATTATTCAGCAACTTTGAATAATTAAACCCGTTTCGTACGTCAGTTATTTTGATTTAGTGTTATTTCCCCGGTGTTAAGATTATTCTGAATTATTGATGTTTACCAACACGCCATTAGGCTTAAAGACTTCTTTAGCCTCTACACGCGTAGCCCTAGTTAAATATAGGTACTTACGTCAAAAGGTTCCATTCCGTTAACTAAGTTGTTGATATGCTGACATTTTTATTGTGTTGTAGCTTTTCTATTTATTTGGAAGGCAGTGGTGGCCGAGTGGTAACGGCGCCGACTTACGAGTTGTAAACGCGGGTTTGAACCCAGCCACGCGGATCACTTTGTGTAATTTATTTAATCACCACTGTTTTCAAAACGGTAAAGGAAAACATCGTTTATTTTTTAAGAGTATGGTGGGGAAAATCATTCAATGGCAACCCACGACTCTTGGGCGGAGCGGGAGATAGTGTCAAATTCTTACTGACTAAAAGCCCACCCCGTTCCTTCGTGCCTTTTGTACCGGGACCAAGCCGTTGCCTGATGCGGTCGGCCTCCTCCTTTGCTAGCATCACTGCTTTGCAGAAGGAGGTGACCGCTTGCCACTCCTCCTCGCTCCGGACCATGGCTTGCACCAAGGCCCGGCGCGAGAGATCGTCGCCGCCGATCGCCCTCACGAGGGCAAGGCAATGCTCTGCCCAAGAGGGACCCCTCTTTCTACTAGCGCATTGCCACTTTCTGCTGTGTGCTCCACCGTGTCCTCTGGGCGTTCCGCACACCCAGGCATCACTTCCGCACGGATCCGGCGCAGGAACTTCCCGAACTTGCCATGTCCGGTGAGAACCTGCGTCATGCAGAAGGTGAGGACGCCGTGAGGTCTTTCCAGCCAAGACCTTATTTACATTTACAATCAAATATCTCAGTCGGATTGAAGTTTGTTGTCAAGAAATTCAATTCTAGGCTAAGCCTACTTTTCAACAGATCTAATCTAATGTAGCGAAATTAATTTTACAACTTTTAAGTATCTACAAGAAGAACAAAGGAAATTTAAACTTCACCTTCGGTCTATAAGAGATAATTGTCTATAAAACATAATTGTATCATGAAAAATCACAAAGTTATAAGCTTGTTGTTTCAGCAAAAATACAGACCGTCACCGGGCCATCCAGGTGACTGAGGGGTTGTTTTGCACTTGCATCCTGCATGGACCTGCCGTGACCTGTGTTGTTCTTAGTGTAGGTGGTGTCAAACTTGTGACCTTTTTAAATATTTTCACACCTCAAAGAGATGTCAGCAAAGCCGTAGAGGCCCAGCAGGGCCAAAGCCTACTGGGGCATGATTTCTTTTTTATTGTGAGAAAAATAATCCAATGACAATCCCCGCTCTTGGGCGGAGCGGGAGACAGTACGAAAGGCACGAAGGGACGAGGTGGGCTTTTAGTCAGTAAGAGTTTGACACGCCTTCGCGCTACGCCCTATAGTAGGAGAAACCACTAAATGATTTCAAACCGCAAAAAAAAATCATTAATGTGATTAATTGGCTTTTGGCCGTGTTATGTTAAAGTTAATAAATAATGTAGTGTTTTCAAACAGTAGTGCTCTCAAAACGACGAAGGAAAACATCGTAAGGAAATCGGCATGTCCTAGAACCAAAAATTCGAAGACTTGTGACATTCGCCAACCCGCACTGGCCACGCGTGGTGCTTTACGGCCTATTCCCTCTTCCAGACCTCCTCCCTGAGTCCCAGCAATGGGAATATTAAAAAGGATTATTAAAGTATGTTATGGTATTTTAATACGCCATGTTAATTTACAACAGTACCTAAATGTTATGAAATACTTAAGGTTTACCGCTGTATTTTATAATATTTAGGTACGTTTTCCGCACGAAATTCTTGTAACATTATAAATAAGTTTTGTGATTAAGTCATTTGAGAAATTAATAACTAACCAGGCTCAAAACCACGCTAATTATACTACCGTATCACCAAAGTTCGGAATTAGGTAGAATTATTTAAGTAACGACTGATTTCACACAGCGAAAGAATAACGTGGACATGCCTCAAATTCCGAGATAAATTTTAAAGAGCAGATTTTTTTTCCTACATTAATGACAAGGAGGAGGAAGTGTATTTATTTATTTATTTATTTATTTATTTATTTATTTATTTTATTTATTTATTTATTTTATTTATTACAACACCAATGTACGAAGGCGGACCTAATGCCTAAGGCATTCTCTACCAGTCAACCTAGTGAAGAAGTATATAAAGTTAACCTCACCTCAGTTGACGTAGACAGATCTTTTTCAGAGAAAAATACTAATAAAAAATTTAAGTTAATTATCTTTGTTTTATTTGTCTTACCTATCTTTTAGGTTTTTATTATTATTTATTTGTTATATTGTTGGCCACACGATATTATTCTTTAAAAATCCCGGGAAGATCCATATTAATATCAATATTCGATGTTCTACCTACCGACCTCTGCTTATCACTAAGGTTGAAGTTATGTAATTAGCATTAATTAGACTTTGACGTGCAAGTGTGATTTAATTTGCAGATCACAGAGGGCTATGGGTTGTCTTCCGAAATGGAAACCCCGAGTCTTGAAACGCAAGGTAAAGAAGGAACATAGGTATGGTTTTAGTGAGCAAAAGTCTGACACACCCTCCTGCTTTGACCAAGAGCAGGAGAAATCAATGTATTATTTCCTACCTAAAGAAAAAAAAATCATAAATTATATTTTTTCTGACTGTGTCTACGTTTCTGTACAAATCACTATCATAGTCCATATTTGTTTTTTTTTATTTTATTTTCAAAAAGGGTTTGTTTTCTAGTGCGAATATATCACTCTATTGGGTACCTAAACTAACATAATAGTTAACAAACAACAAAAATATACAAATTATTACAGTTAGGTTTTGGGTCGATTTTTCAGGGCAAACTTAACCATATTAATGATAGGGATTATTTAATCTGATATAGAATTTGATGAATTAAAATCGTGCGCGCCAATTTGTGTTCAGAGCGATTGATTTCGGAAACATCTATTTTTAATATAATTTGTGTCCTCGTCACATTATAAGAGACTTTTCTTTTTTTTTAAACAAATAGCCTAGCATCTAGCTATCATGAGATGGCTAGTTTCATATGGGTTAATCTCTGGCCTCTTTGAGTCTGACTTCCATAAATTTTCGAGGCTTACTTACAAGGATTTTATCGTTCATACCCGAATTCTCTGAATCTACATTATCATGATCGTACCTTACTTCAAACCTATTTCAATAGGACTATGTTTTACCTACTCGTTTTCCTTGTAAGTTTTCTTTTTTTATAAGAACCGTAACATTAATGGCTCTATCTTACGAGTAGGTCGTGGTTTCGAATCCAAGCAAAACCTTCACTTTGTGTGATTTATTTAACCACTTGCGTAGCCCAAGTTAAAATCGAAAATCTTCCCGGGGTAATATTGGAATAGTACCCTAGTGTACCTTGAGAATGTGGTGGCCGAATGGTAATCTTCCTGACTTACGATTGTAGGTCGCGATTCAAACCCAGCCGGGCACATTACTTTGTGTAACTTATTTCATCACTACTATGAAACCGTCGTGAAGAAACCGAAAAGGCTCAACTGGCTGCAAAAAAGCTGGGAGTTCTCGCAAAGGTCAGACAGTACTTCACGCCGGAACAGCTGCTCAAACTTTATCAAGCGCAAGTTCGATCGTGTATGGAGTATTGCTCTCATCTTTGGGACGGATCTGCCCGATACCAGCTTGATGCACTTGAGGCAATTGAGAGGCGAGCCAGAAGGATAATTGGCGATGATACACTCGTCGAGTCGAGGCTTCAAAGTCTTGAGCATCGACGCAGAGTTGCTAGCCTGTCGGTTTTCTACCGGTTGCATTTCGGGGAGTGTGCGTCGGAATTGCATAACCTAATTCCGCCTAGCCCGTTTCATCATCGGACTACCAGACGTACGGCTATGCGCCACCGGTATATGGTGGATATCCCACCAACACGCACAAAACGTTTTGGGAACACATTCATTGTGCGTGCGGCTAGGGAGTGGAATTCCTTGCCGGAGTCTGTGTTTCCTGATAGCTACAACCCGGGAATCTTTAAGTCGAGAGTGAATAGGTTTCTTTTAGGTAAGCGCGTTCCATCGTCGACCGCATCGTCGCTTTGCATCAGGTGAGATAGCGGTCAAGTGCGAACCTATCAACAATAAAAAAAAAAAAACTGAAGGGTCCTAGAACCAAAAATTCAAAAATATATGTGACATTTATCAACCCGCACTGGATCCGCTTGGTAGACTACGGCCCATTCTTTCTCCTAGAGAGGAGGTCTGAGTTCCAGCAGTGGGAACATTAAAAGGCTGATTGTATCCGTTTAGCTGGTAAAATGTGATACAGACAGAACTACGTTCACATTAGTAATATTAATATGAATAATACGGATGGATTACTTCTCCCAAAGAGAAAAAAAATATATATTGAGCCTAAAAATATTCTAGTATCTGCCGTATTGGCAGATACTAGAATTAAATGTTCGAAGACTACATGTACGAGCCCGGATAGTTAAGTTGGTAGAGCATTGGACTTATAATCCAAGGATTCTGGGTTCAAGTCCCTGTCCGGGAGGGTTCTTTTTGTTTTTTTTTGTTTTACATGGTGACATGCACGCACTCATATTGGGCTCGCGTGATTGATTGCAGTCAATATCCTTTTATAGAAAAGAGTCCAGCAGTGGGAAATTTTTATCCTGATTTAAATGCTGCGCTCTCTCTGTCTGACAACCCATTTGTGGGTAACCTAGAAAACCGTTTACGGTATTAAACCAAATATTTCATAGGTATATCTTGTTCTTGTATGTCACGTTTATTATTGATAAATTAAAATTTTATACACTAGTAAAACCTGTACTGAGACGGACTTAATGCCTAAGGCATTTTTGACCAATCAACCTTTTTTTTTTTTTTTTTTTATGGTGTGAAAAAATCATGCATTGACATCCCCCGCCCTTGGGCGGAGCGGCAGATAGTGTCAGACTCTTACTGACTAAAAGACCCACCCCGTTCCTTCTAGCCTTCATACCGGGGCTCGAGCGCCCTTTCGGATAACCCTGGCCCCAGTAGGCTTCGACCCGGCTGGGCCCCTGCTGTTGCTGACAACTCCTTGAGGCGCGCGGGAACAGTGCGCGCCGTCGACGACTTGGGCTTGGTCCGGACAGTCACCGGACGACCGGACAGTGAGCTACCCATTGCTCACTGTCCGCAAGCCCGCGTCTACGTTGGCCGGAAATCGGGATCAGAATCCCGGCGACGGCGGCGGCGATAACGCCGTTGCCTGATGCGTTCGGCCTCCTCCTTTGCGAGCATTACTGCTTCGCAGAAGTTGGCGACCGCCTGCCACTCCTCCTCGCTCCGGATCATGGCCTCAACCAAGGCCCGGCGCGAGAGGTCTCCGCCGCCGATCGCCCCCACGAGGGCACGTCGATGCTCCGCCCAAGCAGGGCACACCTCGACCGTGTGCTCCACCGTGTCCTCCGGGCGTTCCACACAGTGGCGACACCCGGGCGTCACTTCCGCATGAATCCGGTGCAGGAAACTCCCGAACGAACCATGTCCGGTGAGGACCTGCGTCATGCGGAAGGTAAGGACGCCGTGAGGCCTTTCCAGCCACGCCTCAAAGAGGGGACTTACCGCCATGATTGTGGCATGCCCAGCACTGGGTTGCGATAGTCGTTGACGCCATTTCACCATGAGATCCCGCCGGAGCTCTGTCCGCCATACCGTGACCTGTCGCGGCAGCGGACTTTCACCCCGGCGTTGCATCTCCACGCGCATATTGTGCATGTGTGCAAGGACTGTTGCCTCCAGATCCCACGGTGGTAGGCCAGCCAGAAGGCTCGCCGCTTCGCGGGAGACCGTGCAGTATCCCCGCACCATCCTTAACGCCATGACCCTCTGGCAGGCGTTCAGTATGGCCGCCGGTCGCTTTTTCAGCGATGGCGCCCACACCGGCGCCCCGTAGAGGGCCATGGACCGAACGATCCCCGCGTAGAGCCTCCGGCAGGAGGCGTTCGGACCCCCAAGGTTGGGCAGGAGCCGCTTGAGCGCAGCCCCAGCCCGGTTGAGCTTGGGAGCCAGACGTCGGAAATGCTCCACGAAATTCCACCGGCTGTCGAGGACGAGTCCCAGGTACTTCATCGTCGACCCGACACCGATGTGAATTCCTCCTACCGTTAGTTGGGAACTCAATGGCGGCGCGTTCCGAGAGCGGCGACCGTGGAAACACATCGCCTCGGATTTGTGAAGCGCCACCTCGAGTCCCAACTCCTGGATCCGATCAACGACCATCGCAACCCCGCGTGTCGCTAGAGCGACCGCCGCCTGGTACGACTCTCCCTGCGCTAGAACCAGCGTGTCGTCTGCGTAGCAAACCACGCTGACCCCGTCAGGGAAGTCACCGCGCAGCACGTAGTCGTACCCGATGTTCCACAAGGGTGGCCCTAGTACCGACCCCTGCGGAACACCGCACGACATCTCTCGACGTTTCCAGTCTCCCTGGTGACCGGGGTAGACTATAAATCTATCCGACAGATAGGCCTCGACCACTCGACAGAGGTATTCGGGCACCCGGTGGTACCGGAGTGCCCTCCGGATCGTACTCCAGGGCAGGGAATTAAAAGCGTTGGCAATGTCCAAGGACACTGCCACGACACACCTACCCTGGGACACCGCATCCCCCGTCGTGAGGGCTCGCACGCGCATGATGGCGTCCACCGTAGAGCGCATCCTGCGAAAGCCGAACTGTCCGTCCGAAAGGTCCGGCCCCACCCGTGTTAGGCGCCCGACGAGGCGGTTGGCAATGACTCTCTCAAAGAGCTTGCCCACTTCGTCGAGCAGCACAATGGGCCGGTACGCGGACGGAGAGTCCGCAGGGCGCCCTGGCTTCGCTATGAGGACCAGTTTCCCCGTCTTCCAGCAAAGTGGGAACTGGCCCCTCTCCATACATGCGCTGAAGAGCCCCCTCAGTCGAGGCCCGAGAGCCTCCATGGCCAGGACCCAGGCCTTTCCAGGCAAGCCGTCGGGTCCTGGGGCGGTGTTTTTGGCACTCAGCCTTCGCACCGCCTGACCAATCGACCTTAGGGTAGTGCAATAAATATCATCAACATGGGTTTTTCTTTTATGTTCTGTAACATTAGACATTATGAGCACAGAATAGATAATATACACCGTTAAATTTTAATCGTTAAAAACGTCAGCTGAGCGGGTTCAATGACCTGTAGTTAGTAGTCGCCGTTGCGTACATACTATCTACAGGTCATTGAACTCTAAAATAAATATTTTAAAATAATTATTATGTTTATTCACCCCTATTTTTTAATTAGTACAAAAAATGAGACTATGCGTACTCGTTGTTGATCATATTTTTATAGTAAAAAGTAAAAAAAAAAACATAATCCCAAAATTGTCCACAAAAATTTATCAAAATTATTCATGACAATTGCTACTAGAAAATACTAGGCGCAGTATTTTTCCATTTTGATCGTCATTTATTCGATCATAATTCTTCCAGAAATTGAGTGAAATTTTGGAATATAAACAAATGCTTGCTTTGCTGTTTATGAATAATATTTATTGAGATTTTACATAAAATAATAATCACAAGACCTTTTATAAGCCCCGTAAGTATTTGTACAAATTTAATTTGTGAAATATATTTATTTATTTCTCAATAAAACTTATTCCCAGTAGAATAAATGGCTCTTCCTAATTAAAAAGTATTAAAAGAGGAGCTTAATTTTGCTTTAATGGAGTAAGGTTACGGCAAATGGCTTTTGGGAAAACATTTTCAAGTTAAAAGCGAAATGGAATAAATAATTAGAATCCTTCAATAGCAAACGCGGATTTATTTTTAATAAGGGATTTAGCAGTATTGTTGAAAGTATCGATATCTATAGCAAATGATTGAATATTTTCCTGCAGCGGTCTTCCTGTCCGATTATAATTTAGGAGTCTTCAAGGCTAGAGTGAGTAGGCTCTTAATAAACTAGTGCATTTAACATCAACTATTGCTTCTCTGCTTACCATCTGTAGCCTGATTCACGTAATCAAACCCGTAACGATATCGTAGCTATTTAGTCGTTTAGACTGATTCCGTATTCACATTCATCAATCGAGTCTGAACGACACCGATTTTAAAGTCGTTTGGTCAAAGAGTCGATTAAAAAAAAAAAAAACTGTATTTCATTATCCTAGAAGAATACCTATTAATGTAACTGGAAATAAGCCGCCGATAGATCGTTTAGTTTCGAGCCAGTTGAGTTGTCGTTCTATCGAATCCCGATTAAGGAACACGTGAATACCACTTTTGCATAGGACTTCGATCGAACGGCTATAAAACTTCAACAATATTTGGCTTGTTTGATTTTACGTGAATCAGGCTACAGGTAGGATCGCAGTCAAGCACCAGTTTATATCAATCAAGACAGTTGAATTTTTCACAAATTATGTATTTCTGTTGCCGCTATAACAACAAATACTAAAAACAAAATAAAATAAATATTTAAGGACGGCTCCCATACAAGAAACTCGATTTTTTGCTGAATTTTCCTAAGGACGGTACGGAACCCTTTATGTACGATTTCAACTCGTACTTGGCCAGTTTTTCATAAACTTAATCATAATGGAATCATAATTATCTTATTCAGCAGAAACTTCAGAACCAGTTAAGCATCGCCGACCGTATTACGTTGTAACACATTTTCTGCGTTTCATTTTCTACAAATTAACTTAAGCTTGGCTAAGTTACACTTTGAAATACTTTAATAAGTACTTCAAACACGAAATTACATTTTGTTATTAACCTTACGTGAATTTAATGTGATTTTAATTTAGTAAAGTCGTCTGTGAGAAATATGGATCATTCTGAAGTTTCTTACAGAGAACACAGTGCGAAAACTCAATTTGCCCGCGGTTTCGCTAGCATACATAAGATATAGCCTACTTATGTCACTCAGGAATAAAACAGCTTTCTACTAATGAAAAAATTGTATCAATCGGGCTTTCAGAGTTGACCTCCTACAAACCAAAAGAAAAAACTACCTCTTTATAATAATAGTGTAGATATATTAGTGTGTAGTAGTAGTAGTTTATACTAATAAATCAGTGCTTGACTGCGATCCTACCTGATGGTAAGCAGTGATGCAGTCATTGATAGTGACGGACACTAGAGCCGTTTCATCATCATCATCAGCCTTTTTCATCAGGCCTCCTCTCTAGGAGAGGGAATAGGCCGTAATCCACCACGCGGGCCCAGTGCGGGTTGGTGAATGTCACATGTCTTAGAATTTTTGGTTCTAGGACATGCCGGTTTCCTCACGATGTTTTCCTTCACCGTTTTGAGAGCAGTGGTGATGAAATGCGCCTGGCTGGGTTCGAACCCGCGACCTACAAATCGTAAGTCGGGGCCATTACCACCACTGCTCCTAGAGCCATTTGAAGGCACTTAAATTTCAATTAGATAAAAAAACTGCAGCAGGTAAATTATTCCAGTCCTTCAATGTATGTGGTACTAACTTTTGCCCGCGATTTCGCCCGCGTACATAAGATGTAGCCTATGACACTCAGGAAATTAAGCAGCTTTCTATCGGTGAAAAAATTTTAACAATCGGACCAGTACTATCAGAGATTACCTCCTACAAACAAAAAAACAAACTTTACCTCTTTATTATATTATTGTAGATTAAGGCCGAGGCGAAGCATTTAATCCAGATTGTAGAGGTGTCAACAATATAAAGCATAACTTTCTCTGATTCTATCTGTAAAACCATTTTAGAACTAATTCTTTAAATAACGCTGTCTTACTATCGCGTCACAACTACCTTCAGGTTTGAGTAAGCTCAGGCTCAAACGGAACAGCGCCGTGTCCTCGTTAAAGCGATTGGTGATGACAATTTCTTGCACCAGGCAATGGTTTGGGTTAAAAAGTGATAGGATATAGTCGCCTCTTTTTGGGTAGCAGTAATGCCGGTAAGTCCCCTCTTTGAGGCGTGGCTGGAAAGGCCTCACGGCGTCCTTACCTTCCGCATGACGCAGGTCCTCACCGGACATGGTTCGTTCGGGAGTTTCCTACACCGGATTCATGCGGAAGTGACGCCCGGGTGTCGCCACTGTGCGGAACGCCCGGAGGACACGGTGGAGCACACAGTCGAGGTGTGCCCTGCTTGGGCGGAGCATCGCCGTGCCCTCGTGGGGGTGATCGGCGGCGGAGACCTCTCGCGCCGGGCCTTGGTTGAGGCCATGGTCCGGAGCGAGGAGGAGTGGCAGGCGGTCGCCGTCTTCTGCGAAGCAGTAATGCTCGCAAAGGAGGAGGCCGAACGCATCAGGCAACGGCGTTATCGCCGCCGCCGCCGCCGCCGCGATTCTGATCCCGATTTCCGGCCACCGTAGGCGCGGGCTTGCGGACAGTGAGCAATGGGTAGCTCGCTGTCCGGCCGTCCGGTAACCGTCCGGACCAAGCCCAAGTCGTCGACGGCGCGCACTGTTCCCGCGCGCCTCAAGGAGTTGTCAGCAACAGCAGGGACCCAGCCGGGTCGAAGCCTACTGGGGCCAGGGTTATCCGAAAGGGCGCTCGAGCCCCGGTATGAAGGCTAGAAGGAACGGGGTGGGTCTTTTAGTCAGTAAGAGTCTGACACTATCTCCCGCTCCGCCCAAGGGCGGGGGATGTCAATGCATGATTTTTCCCACCATAAAAAAAAAAAATAAAAAAAAAAATAAAAAAAAAAAAAAAAAGGGTAGCAGTAATGCGAGCAAAAGAAATGGCTTCAACTATGAGAGTACGGAAATCCTCATGCCCCAGCTGCCACAGAAAGGGGCATCCGGTAATGCCTAAGCCCGAGTCGTCAACGTCGCATATTTTTCCACGCTCGCCATTTAAAGAGATATCAGTGGAACCGCACGGGCCCAGTCGGGCTGATGCCTGCTAAGGCTGAGAGATTGTTCGAAAGAGTCTACGCGGCACTCGAAAGCAAAAGGCAACTGGAAGACCACAGGAAGGTTTTAGTGAATGAAACCAGAGAAGGTATTTAAAGATGTCCTCCCCAAAAATGGTTGAGTCGAGCGTATAAAAACCAGCACTGCGGTTTATCAAGTGAGGTTTACATGTTTTCTAGCACATATTTAGGGGTTTGATATTGGATTTTAGTACTAAAACTACCCAATAAAATATTATAATAAATGATTCGTTACGTAATAGGTCTTTGAGCTAGCGCCCAAAGATAAATGAGTTTCATATTGTATATGTGACTAGGTTTTGCCCGCGGCTACTCCCACGTACGTAAAATATAGCCTATGTCACACAAAAATAAAAAAGCTTTCTATCGGTGAAAAAAATTTTAGCAATCGGACCACTACTTTTTAAGATTACCTCCCGACAACGTGCGTTCCTGACACTAATTTCAGAAAGAGAAATCACATTTGCTGGACACTTAATTTGATTAAAAAAACAAAACCTATTTCACAAAATAAAATTAATTTGAATAAACCTTTGGACCAATGTAATCTTTTAAATAAATATTATTTATTCTTTGAGTTAAATAAATGTTAAAAGGTTGGTTTATCAAAGAGTTTTTTTATTCCAACAAATACCTTACCGCTTTGAACGTAAATCCTAGGTCTAAAGGGCCTGTTAGAAAGACTTTACTCAGGTGAGTATCCAGCGGATATTATTACACTTGAAGCCTTTGAGACCTATTTGAATTTTATTTTCTTTGAGAACCAAACTTTATCCAAAATAGAAAACTTGGCTTAACAAGACCAAGGAACTATACCTACCGTTTGAAGCCAATTAAAACGTAATTAGCTACGGTTCAGGTTCAGATTCCAGGTCTTCAAGTTGTACAGCCGTATGTAACTACAATCGCCGTTAGAGTGGGTGTCATTGGACAACGTACATTAGTCGCAGTATAAATGGTGGTTGGGTTCGAAAGGTGGCATGACGACCGCATACCGCAAGATGGATCGTTGGAAAGGCTCCCACAAGGTAGACCGAGAACTTGGTGAGGCCTGATGATCAAACGCAGAAGACCGGATGTTGTAGAAACAATTGGGATAGACGCAAGTCCAACAGTAGACGTTTTTTATTGAAATTATGGTGATTATGATAAATAGTGCCCCTAAGTTTTTTTTTTTTATAATTTTTGTCTTCGTATGATTTCTGCATTTAACCAGTGTTATGTTTAGAAAGTGTTTTTAAGTCTTCAGTCACTTTAAGTTACTTTGAAATTCATTAGTTCGCAGATGTAACAAATGGCAATGGTTTTGCAGTAATTGGCAACAAATGTATCGGGCCAGCATTCTCGGTAAGCTTCACTGTGGTAGTTAATACTACAATAACTCTTAGCTCCATTTTACTGAGGTTGCAAATATTTCAATAAAGCTAGAACTATACTGAGCACACGTGTGTACAGCCGATATGAGCGCGTTGGTCACGCGCCCATATCGGCTTGTGTGCCACATTCATATATTTTATATGGAAACTAGACTTGTAAAGCTACACTTGATCTACGTCACGCGACGTCGTTCTACTTACACATCAGGCGTGTTACACGTGTGCGTCTGTCTAATGTAGTTCTTGCTTAATTCTATTAAAATCACTCAAAGAAATTCCGCCAAAAACTGAAAAATAAGGCTACTGCAGATAGGTACCATGTGAAAATATGATTTGCATTTTCATAGAAACTATTATAACAATTCTATGTCACTCAAATTGTAGAGCTACGGTATTGCGGTTCATTTCATACATAATGAAAGGTGTTCTCGAGAAACTGGTTGAAGTAAAGTAATTAATTTTCTTCGTTGTCAAGAAATTCTCTACGTGATTATTAAATCACAAGCATAAATCGTCAGCTATTTCATGCGTTAATTAAATTAAATTGACAAACATAAAGGTATGCTTAGTAGTTTCAAATCTAACATTATTTTGTTGCAGATTAATTTACTATAGTTAATAGGTTAACCCGTCGTGCGTGGAAGGTATTATTATTACGTAGTTGCGCGTTTTGTTTAGTAAAATCACAAAAAAGAAAAGATCATTATCAATTTTTTTTTTTCAAGTTAAACAAATATACAAGGTGTCGTTTTGAAGCTGCAAAATATTTCAGGAGGTAATTATGTTAGTGATTTTCGACCCGAATCAATAATAAAATGAGTAGGTAATTTTTTTTTTCTTATTTATGGAAATCGGTATGTGTGAACTACATTTCTTAAAAAGCAGCCAGTCTGATACCAGCCTTATAACCGCGCTTTCTTTCACACAGACAAACACAGAACAATAAAGGGCTTTTTCACACACACTAACTCGCAACGATAGTTTCATAAATAATGTATCATCCAATCATCATCCCGCATGCCACACCCTAGCCACGCCCCCGCGGCCATCGATCAATCGAATTAGTTTAGTGTAATTAAAAAATAAAATAACAAGTATTACTGATTATTGACCAGGTATCGTTTTTTTAAATGATTATTTATGAGTTTTATTACAAATTCCTAAAATATTGTGCAGTTTTAAAACTGCACCTTGTATTTTTTAGACTAAAATTTTTGGCCGAATAAATTTCGTACATCCTTACACCCGTGTGTACAATATGACAATCAAACGTTTTTTAAGGTCATTCGAGTTGTAAATACAACCTTGTGTACAGTCGGCGCTCGAGGGGAATTCATTATTTGATATTTTAATTTTGACACAACTAGAATTTCTTAATTTAATTGTACTAAGAAAAAATAATGAAATAAAGTATGCTAATTTAGGATGATAATGCTAATTAAATGACCCATTCACTACAGTGCATGTATCTTTTTGGCCGTTAGAGTCAGACAAATTAATTATGGTTGTATTTTTACTAAAAAACGAGCAATTACGTAATAATAATACACCCTGGCGCTCGAAGGGTTAACACTATTATTCAGTAATTTTAATATCAATATCCTTGGGTGGTACAAGTTATAATTTTAATTATGTAGGTATGATGTTAGAATAGACTTATTCTTATTGTTTGTATAGGATAGATCGCCACTTTAGTACATGAGAGAAAATTGATATTTCATGCTAGACTCTAAATGTTTTTTATAAACTAGAAATATTTTTGGATTAGGTACAGTTTTAGGGAGCAGTGGTGAAATATTTCTTTGTTGCCTCGTTTAATTGATCCACCTACGCCGAACAAAATAATTGTCTTCTTCGATTTGTCAATCCTACCGTACAATCAAGAAGACACATGTAATCAGTGTCGGTCTTCCAATTAATCCAATTCATTTGCCTGAAAGTCTTGCAGTATTTGAATCAATTAAGTAATTAAAGCAGCCTTAAAAAGAGACGTTAAAAAAAAAAACAAAAAAGAAAGCCCCCAAAGTTTACCTTTTTTGAGGTTGGCTATACATCAAATAGCTTTGGGTGAAGCGAGACTTGACGAGACGTCTCAGACTTTTACTGATTAAAATCCTCCAGTGTTCCTTTTAAAATCCCGCCAAACACTGCGTTAAACGGGCGCCCACGCGTTCCCGTACAAAAGTGTTTCTTCCGTGCCCGCGCGGCGATCCGTGCGTGTTCCCGTCGCGGATAGCCGCGCCCCGCCCCGTTTTTTCTACGTAATAACATAATAAAGTTCTTAAGCTAAACTAGCGACGCAGGTTATAGTCCAGTTCGCGTAACGAGGACCGCCGCACACGATACACGTGCAACATCACGCGACGGGTGCACGCGCGTGCTTCCGCTTAACGCAGCATTGGCCCTTAGTTGCTTATTGCATTCCATGGCTGTGGCGATTCTTTTAAGTAACCCTTGAACGGTGAGCTATCGATTGTGGTGGGAAATCATCATGTAACTCCTCTCGCTCTAAATAAAACGAGAGGGAGTGGTCAGACTTTTACTGCCTAAAAACTAACTTGTGTTGTTTCAGTTGCCTCGATGGTCACAGTGACACTTCTGAATAATTTTCTTATCAAACTCGATGTATTGATAAGGGATCAATGTCCAGAAACGCAACGAGCTACTTGAAAAGCAGTCTAAGGCCCGTATTAATAAACGTTCCTCAGCCCAAGATCTCGTACTTAATACCAAGCTTGAGGTCTTGATCGTATTAATAAACGAGATTCACAAGCTTAAGCTCAAGCTCAAGTTCGAGCTCAAGCTCAGCTTAGGTTTACGGCATCAGCCGAGTGTTGTCTGATTAATAAACGAAACTCGAAACTTAAGTTTACAACAATCTCTGTACTTAGCTGCCAAATCATGAGTGTAGACCGACCGGGACTTGAGGTCGTGATTATCGTAGCGCGAAACATGGAGTTTGTAAATATTTTGGGTCAAATTAATTAGGTATTACGACGAAATAGAGAGTACTATTATGCTATTTTATGGCCTTTGCGATATCGTTTATCAAAAATTGATGTAAGAAATGCTTCAAATCCTTTTGGATTGCCAAGTAAATAAAAAAAAATCAGATTTGTTCAAGATTCGGTATTTTATCTTTCACGTAAGCTAAGCTTGAGTACAGCGCATTGAGGAGCTGATTTTGGTAACTGAGATTCCGTACTCATGTGTTTATTAATTAGCAAAGATCTTGAGCTTCTGTCATCGTATAATCGGGGATCAAATGATATCACACTTGAGGACGGAGTTCAGCATCGTTTATTAATACGGGCCTAACACTGTTCCTCGCTCAACCCATAGTGGAAAGCGTTATTTAACAATTTCGATTTCCAAAACAAAGACAAACTTAAAGCAATATAGGTCAAAGAACACAGTTGTCGCTTATCAGCTTATCAAAATTCCTTAAAGCTTCAAGAAGTTTAATTGCATGTAAATAAATTAATAATCTATTTATAGGCAAGTTTCATATCGCGCACGCGAATCTTAAGTAATTCGAAGTTGTACACGACAAGCTTATCGAAGTACAAATAAAGGTTGCACGAATACAAATTATTGCCGAAAGACTACCTTACAACCCGTTCACGACCTTAACGATGTGAGCCGGAGCTAAGCACAAGCAAACATATACAATAAATCTGTAAAAGTTTTTAGTTGTGTGCGCATCACGTAAAATGTACGAAATCGGTGTAGATAACTTTTACACATGTAAACAAAGTGCGTGATACCTCGGTTAGTCTGTACTGTTGGTATCTGTGAACTATTTTTAATCTGTGGAGCGACGACTTGTGTTAGGATATGAGGTTATGTTTTAAGCATAGTATGGTTTTAAGAAACATCTGAATTTGTAATAAAAACTAAATTAGTGGTAAAGCAATAGCTTTAAATGTTGTTTCTCTTTTCAGGTAAGATAGTTAGATAGTTTAGTGATAAGTACTTATGTATGTGTAAAAGTTTTGTTCTGTGATTAAATATCTCTTTTCAGAGCAACGCAATTGTGGTTATAGTTTTACCGTGGTTTTACTTCACCTATCCGAAGATAATTGGCACATTATACACATTAAAATTATGTGTAGCTTGATATATTACTTTGGCTTTATATCATCGCAATCGATTAACTATATCAAAATGTATACCACATTCATTGACTGCTAGGCGGTACAAAGTTCGTCGAGACAGTTAGTTGGTCATATATCATACTTGTAATACCTAACATAATGTACCTGTAAACATTATTGTTACAAAATAGATACAACAAAGGTTATCAATAATGATTTATAGCCAAATGACGTGACACCATTATTGACATTGAATAACGACAATAAACTGTTTGTGTCTTGATTTACAAATGTATGTTAGTTATTTCAAACCAAATCACGAATCTATCTTTATATATATATATTTTTTTTTTCGATGGGTAAAATCATCTTATGACAACCCCCGCTCTTGGGCGGAGCGGGAGATAGTGTCAGACTCTTACTGACTAAAAAACTCATCCCGTTCCTTCTAGCCTTCATACCGGGGCTCGAGCGCCCTTTCGGATAACCCTGGCCCCAGTAGGCTTCGACCCGGCTGGGCCCCTGCTGTTGCTGACAACTCCGTGAGGCGCGCGGGAACAGCGCGTGTCGTCGACGACTTGGGCTTGGTCCGGACGATCTTTATCTATGGGTATCGGTATATATATGTATATATAAAAGGAGAAACTGACTGACTGACATATCAACGCACAGCCGAAACTACTGTGACGAGGATCGTGACATATTGCACAAGGCTTCCTTTTATGACGTAGGCGAGCAGTAAGCACACTGTGTGATAGTTGTGGAATATTATTATTATTATTATTTATTATCCGGTTTTATACTTAACCTCTAGAGCCCCAGCGGCACAAAAACGTGCCAGTAAACAAGTATTACCGTTGAGCCCCGCTGGCACAAATTTGTGCCACCAAACCCGCCGATTTAAAACTGTATTTGTAGTAAAGATTAGTTTTAAAATCGTTTCTGAACGAATGTTTTCGACGGCATATAATATTTTACTGATTATTAATATTGGTTGACGTAAATAATGGCGGTCCTTGAGAGGTTAAGCAGAAAAGATAGCAGCAAACTATAGGGGCCTAGCAGTGCCGAGGCTCGCTGAGGCGATCGGTATTTTCTGAAAAGAAAAGTTGTGATCCTAGAACGCAAAAGGCAAATGAAGAACACAGGTGATTTTTTTGTCAGTAAAAGTCTGACACGCCTTTCCGTTACACTTTGAAGTAGGAGTGAATGGATATCCGACCCTAACAAAACCCATTGACTTGGCTTTAATTCGACCAGAATATCTTGACAAGACCCACTCGTCGTCATTCTCCCTGTAACCCATTTTCGAATAACCTCTTTATTTATTAATAGTGCCATAAAAAATCTTTTCATATTTCTGTCTAATTTTTGCGCCTGAACTTATTTAAAACAAGCACTCAAGCCTTCTTCCATATCAAAGTCAAAAAAAAGCTTTTGACGAGAAATGTTTCCTAAAAATTGAGTATAATTTTAGCTAGTTGGTTTTACTAGTTTTTGACACTGTAAAAAAGAACTTGACGAAATAAATAATAAATAAACCCTACCGAAGTTTTGTCAGTTTATAGTCACACCACCACACACACATATCGCACACACACATCACATCATCGCTTACCATCAGGCGACATATTGGACAAATGCGAGTTTTAGTCCTAAACACTAAACCACTTATTGCGTATTAACTCAACATCAAACAGATATTATCGTCGTCTGTGCAAATATGAATCTTCAAGTTTTTTGTGCATATCACCCGTAACAAGAACTCGTAGTGCAAGGGAAAGTCAAAGGCAAAAGATCACTTGGACGCTCTCCAACACGGTGGATGGACCTCATAAAATCTGAGGCACACTGCAGCGTTAAGGCCAGGTTCTATTTATTTTGAACTGTGTTAAACCTCTGGATATCCATAATTATAAAAGATCCATGAAAAAATTTTTATTAAAATTGAGTATGTATATCCGCCTTAACAACCGCCGGGCAAATTGATTAATATAATAATAAGTTTATTTATAATCAAGTACATTATACATGGCTGTTAGAACGGTGATCCCCAAACTAGATGTAAATCTACATCTATGGGACGTTAGATAATATTTATTTCGAAATAAAAATGTCATTTCGTTCCGTCGAAATAAATATTACAATCTAGAGGCCGTCATAATTATGTCGTTGCACCGTTTTCTAAAATCGTCTTTGGTTGTCTATTTTATGGACCAGTACTTTTTTTTAGATGGAGAACATCTTGACATGAATGACACCTCCCGCCTACTCAGCTCAATCACACACGTGCCACCATCAGCGAGACATTTGAGTGAGCATGACAAACTCTCAACTGCCTTGACCGTTCATGTCAGAACAAGTTGTGACCTAATAAAATAAATGCTCCATGGTATTTCACATTTAGAAAATTAAAAAAAAAAAATTACACTATACAAAACTTTGTTCATAATCAGTTTTCAAAGATAAAAAATATAATACATTATTATAAGCTCCATTAAAATAAAAATATCTCTAACCACAATACGAAGAGGGCAGTAGCATCTATTCTAATTTATATATATTTAACTTATTGAATTGGAAAATTTGAAGTGTTTATTACAAAATTTTACACACATTACAAATAGTTCCATAAGAGAATCGCGCCTGCGAAGATTGTATATGGCTCCAATAACTCTTTTCTGCAGAAAAAAAATAGACTCTAAGTCTGCAGCTCGCCCGCATAGCAAAATACTGTAAAACATTTAACTGTGAAAGAAACTAAATAAAATTAAATAGACCAGCCTCGAGGTAAGTTCATCAGTAAATAAAAGGATTTTTTTTGGACAGCGTATGCTGCTGAACTAAGCCGTCCTGCCAGAAATGTTAAATGAGGACCCCATTGTAGCCTCGAGTCGGGCGTGATTCCCAGGAAAATCGTAATTTCGACGAATTCAAGTTTTGTTTTGTTGTTGTTCAATTCTATTTCCTCTTGAAAATAGAATAAAATACATCACACACACACAGCCTAAAATAGCTCAAATGAGCGGGCTTATGTCACAAGTCGTTTATTATTTAACAATGGAATATTGCGTAGAAAATAATATTAGAAAATAACAATTACAACTCAAACATAAAAACAGAGTAAAATCCTCATAACTCTCAATATTCTCATAATTAAATGTATAAAATGTTCTGTTTACATAATTTTGAAAGGGTAGTATTTAAACGAATGAATGTAACTTTAAGTTTTAAGTGATAAACATAATTAATTTAGGTTATATAATTAATAAGTAAGCGACTTAATGCGAGCGATAAGAAATCAACAGAACAGCGACTTACGAACATCAATTTGAGTTACTTAAAATACAAAATAAGAACCTTCATAATATTTGAGCAACCTAATATTTGTTTGAGTGCCAACGTTACGACCTGTATTCCACCCAATGTTTGGCAAATGATTTATTTAAACACTGAGTGGCATTTTATCTTAAATAAAGTGTTTCGAATGACCTAAATATCGATATTTATGTATTATGTATGTGACAAGGTTTAATTAGATACTTTGGATATGGCAAAAACCTGGATAATTAGAAAACGGTTAAATAAAATCTGCGAACATCTTAGATGTGGTGTTCGCCGGCCCCTGCCCCGGCACCGCTCGTTTCTCTCGTTCGACTTACGCGCAGTTAGTCACAGGTTAGATTACACCTAACCAATTTCACCCAATTCAAAATGATGAATCTGCCTGCGACTAGATAATTAGACAAATGTGAAAACATTTCTCAAAGTGAATTTTTTAGTAGTTCGTTTTGTAAAACCTCAATTTTATTTCTAGTCGCTCACTTAGTAATTTATTCGCTTATTTCTCATTTTAATAACCCACTTTTAGTAAGCTTGTTCTTGATTTTATTATTGTTCAATATTTGTCGTTAGTTTAGTAAAGCCGCCCAAGTTATTAAAACAGTATTTCATCATCAGTCGATTTTTTTTTGTTTGTTCGTTTTATAATTCCCCATTTTGATATCGCGCAACGTCATATATGATGGCATCTAGATTGTTATATCCACATCTGTATTGCGATGTTAGTTGGTAATTAGTTGACGTATTCTTTATAGGAAAATTTCTATAGTATATATACTAAAACGCCACAATACAGTGATTTTCATTTCAATATCACCACGTAGCCTACAAAAAAGGTTAGCGCTAAAGTGTTAATATATTTTACGGCGGCACGTCTTTAGAGTTAGACGTTGCTCAATTTTATATTACAAAAAGTTGCGCCGCAGTACAAATATTCAGGGCTGAGATTGCTTACGCAAACGTGTTATGAGAGCCCTTATCCACTCGAATATCGTCATCGTGAGCATGGTTTAACTCATAAAATGCCGTAATTAGAGACACAATAGAAAGACAATTGCTTATGTCGAACTGTGTAACTTAAGACATTCAAAATGTTATAAGCTTGTTAGGGTTCCGTAGCCAAATGGCAAAAAACGGAACCCTTATAGATTCGTCATGTCTGTCTGTCTGTCTGTCTGTCCGTCCGTATGTCACAGCCACTTTTTTCCGAAACTATAAGCGCTATACTGTTGAAACTTTGTAAGTAGATGTATTCTGTGAACCGCATTAAGATTTTCACACAAAAATAGAAAAAAAGCAATAAATTTTGGGGGTCCCCATACATAGAACTGAAACTCAAAATTTTTTTTTTCATCAAACCCTTGCGTGTGGGGTATCTATGGATAGGTCTTTAAAAATGATACTGAGGTTTCTAATATCATTTTTTTCTAAACTGAATAGTTTGCGCGAGAGACACTTCCAAAGTGGTAAAATGTGTGTCCCCCCCCCTCTAACTTCTAAGATAAGAGAATGATAAAACTAAAAAAAATATATGATATACATTACTATAAAAACTACCAACGAAAATTGGTTTGAACGAAATCCAGTAAGTAGTTTTTTTTTAATGCGTCATAAACCGAAAAAAATACACTATTATTAAAACATCGATCAAAGTTACAATACATAACAAGAACTTTTATATTATGTTACTTGCTGCTACGGAACCCTTCATGGGCGAGTCCGACTCGCACTTGGCCGGTTTTTTTTCATCCTACGTTATTCAACGCAAAATTTTTGATAAAGAGGCAACGCGAAAAAAGAGAGAAGAAGCCTACACGCTCTATTAGCATTCGGTAAAACGTACGTATTTACTCGAATATTTCACAAAACTTATTCCATATATTTTCTGTTTTATTAAACCTTAAAATTTTACGAAAAAAAAAACTGTTCGTCAGAATATGGAATAAATGCGCAAAGTTTGTAGGTATATATTTTTTTAAATTATGAGTAAATTATATAGGGCCTTTCATGCAAAATTACAGATTTTCAGACGTCTTTACTGAAATCAATTTGATTAAAAAACTAGATAATCAAAAAGTAATAACGTAAAAATCACATTAGGGCGGCTGTATGAAAATATATCTCAGATTGGCCGTGTTTTAATGATATTAATATATTATGTACTCTCTAGCTTAAACATTGTGTCTACGTTCCATTTTAGATTAATCGTTTGCGCAATGTAACACTAATTACAGGCTGGTGATAAATTGCATGGCACGAGAAATTTATTTGTTTATTGGCGTATTTTATGTATCTATTTTATTATTTATTTAATCATCATGCAACACAAAGTACTTATGCGCTGGTAGACTAATTTGTAGTATTATATGTACTAAATTAAAGGTTGCCAGCATAAAAAAAAACACTTATCTAAAACATACCGGCTGGCAGGTAAATATGTATGTTTGGCTGACTCCCAAGTCGGACTGGACTGACGGGACTGGAACTATAAAAGAGTCAATATGTCGCTGCCGGATCGTATAACATGATGTATTACGAATAAGCATGCAGGATTGAAAACGTTGCTGCCATGTAATGTAATGCGCCTACTTCGCGTTCTGCCGGATTGTGGTAGCGATACGTTCTACAAACTGGCGTCCAATGTTTAGCTGTATTGTCTGTGTAGAGTTGACTATAAAATATGAAAAACCATTCCAAACAAGCTTGGATTATGCCCCATTACGTTACAGCGATGTTTTGTATTCTGACGCGTCACCTTGTAATACGGCATGTCATACGAAATAATAATATAATATAATATAATATAATATAATATAATATAATATAATATAATATAATATAATATAATATAATATAATATAATATAATATAATATAATATAATATAATATAATATAATATAATATAATATAATATAATATAATATAATATAATATAATATAATATAATATAATATAATATAATGTAATATAATATAATAATATTCAGTAACTATCACACAACACCGTCTAGTCCCAAGCTAAGCAGAGCTTGTGTTATGGGTACTAGATAACTGATAAGCATACTTATATATTTCTAAATACATACATATTATAGATAAATTACACCCAGACACAGAACAAATGATCATGCTCATCACATAAACATTTGTCCTGGGTGGAAATCGAACCCACAACCTGTAGCATAGCAGTCAGGGCCACTAACCACTAGACCAACAGGCCAGTCAAGTCAGAAATAGTTTTGACAAAAATAACATAATACATAGATCTGCCTTTATAGATAAAAAAGTGTACTATTTCAAATCGACAAGACGGTCCGTCATATTATATAGAAATGGACTACAAGGGTTTCCAACTAACCTTTTTTTGGCATGAAACATTACCAAATAACTTCTCTTGCTCTGAGTGGAGCGACACAGAGACCTGACAGTGAATTATTGCCGGCAATCTTTGAGGTACGGAAACCCTCGCCTTTATATTTTGTGGTTACATTTTTCTCGAGACTTATTGTAGCGTACTTGTTCATGTTAAGGTGAACGTCAGTTTATAATAAAACTGAAAATGAAAAGATGTGCTGTCTGGTGACTAATTGGGTAAACCTTCTCATTCGCGAAATAAAAAAGTATTAGGTCCTTTATGTGCTGAGTGTGAGTGGTTTATATGATTTGACCTTTGCATATAGATAGATAGATAGATAAATTCTTAATTGTACACCAAAAATAAAGCAGTTACATAAGAAACTTAAAATTAATAGGGCATATTTACTAAATGGACTTTAAAAGAGGTCCCTGAGTTTGTTTCGACGTTTCTTCGGAGGTTAGTCAGCTAGGAAACACCGGTCTCATCTTTTTTTATTATTGTTGATAGGTTCGCGCTTGACCGCTATCTCACCTAATGGAGAGCGACGATGCAGTCGACGATGGAACGCGCTTACCTAGAAGAAACCTATTCACTCTAGTTTAAAATTATGAAAAAAAATAATACATGTAAAAGTGTTTTTTATAAACCTATTCGCACAATAAATATCATTTACATAAAAGCGATTGAAACATTTACTGCGTTTGACTCTCTGATTAGTTAAGAACTTTGAGCGGGCCAATCAGATTGCTGGACGTCATAAACGTGACGTTCGAGTTAACACAAAACAAACTAGACTTAGACCCTCTGATTACGTTTACTGTGATTACGTCCATTTGGACTAGAACTAACCAATTAAAAAAAAAAAACTTTGATTGCATATACACCACTAATTTCTAATTATTACAAATACTCAAAAGGCTTGATAAAAAAAGTCTTGTTATTATTGAAGTAAAGTCTCAATAAATAATATTCATAAACAGCAAAGATATTAGCGTTTGCTTATATCCCAAAATGTCACTCAATTTATGGAAATATTGTACAGGCTATTGATTATGAATGAATGAAGACCAAAATGAAAAAAAGTATTGCGCATTGTATTTTCTAATAGCAATTGTTATGAATGATTGATTCAATTATGAATTTACTAGTTATGAGAAATTGTCGTGGACAATTTTGGGATTTAGTTTTTTTTTTTACTTTTACGGTACGAATTGAGCTCCATTTTTTTTTCGTTCTAATTAAAAATTTTATAAACATATTTTATTTAACATTCGCTTGTGTAGGTACAATAAATAAATAAAAACTGAGCAAAAGTCTACGTAAACGTGATTAGGAATGAACCTTAAAAAAATCGCACTACGCCCTCTGGTCTAAATTCAAAGCGTATCGAGTTTCAATTTATCTGGTGCCATAAATAGGTACGTCTAAATAATATAAAAACCCACTTTTTGAAATGAAAAAGAATTTCATAAAATATTGGACACCCGTTAAAAGCTGTGATTGATCTACACTAATATAATAAAGAGGTAAAGTTTGTTTTTTTTTGTTTGTAGGAGGTAATCTATGAAAGTACTGGTCCGATTGCTAAAATGTTTTCACCGACAGAAAGCTGCTTTATTCCTGAATGACATAGTCTATATTTTATGTACGCGGGCGAAGCCGCGGGCAAAAGCTAGTTAAATAATATAATGATTGAACCTAAACAGTCTAATTTACTCGCCTTTTTTTGTTTATCTAGTGTTCTGCCGGCGGCATCGTCCGCGTGAAAATAGAAAAAATCCTAAGGAAACATATTTATTTCTTTATTACAGCTTGGAGCACTTACAACTTTAAAAAAAAAGTGATTAAAAAGATAAACAATCATAGGTGACAGCAAGCCAATTACAAGTCCTTAAATATAGTGTCACACTTAAAATTTGAAAGTGAGCATAAACAGACCTTAATTCATTAAACCCCAAGCAAACGCGTTCGCGCGTTCGCGCACCTATTGTCTTTCTATTGTGTCTGTAAATTTCACTATTGAAAGGTTAACACAATGGACTTAATAAAAGGTTATATCACATTCAAAAAACAAACATTACAGAAAAATAAGGAAACAATTAGAAGGTTACTTGAAAAATTTGACATTATATAGATATAGTATCTATTAATTACCGGGATAAAAAGTATCATAAAAGACATGGTCAACACGTGTGTTTAATATTATATCCCATAGTGAATAGCCGACTTTAGGATATGCATTATATCAGTTACATGCTGTATTATAAGTTCCAGTTACATTTTCAGCTCTACAACTTACCAGCAAAAATACCTAATAGTATTGATAACAATGTTCTCCCAACACGGCGGCCCAAAGTTAACCTACTTAACTTATATGATTAAGTTTTGTAACCCTTCTTATTAGATTATTACTCGGCATCAGAAGGGTTAAATCCGTTCCTTCGATATTGACATACGTACGTGACTTGTATCGGTTATTAACAGCTCAGAAAAGACCAAGTATTTCTTTTTTGAGTATTTGGTTCTCTAGGTTCCCAAATAATATAGTATTTTTAGAAAGGTTTGTTATGCTTATTTAAATACTCGCGCGTGGGAGAATAATATTATTCGTAATAGCGCGTTTTTACGTAAATGAAAAAAAAAACTTTTTCCGGTTTTTTTTTGGAAAACATATATATAGCTAAAATTAAACTAAAATTTTTGGCCAAATATATTTTGTACAAACGTGTGTACAAAACGATAATTAACCATTTTTCAACGTCTTTCAAGTTATACAGACGTATAAATGTACAATCGACGCTCTGAAGAGTAACAAGTATTTCTAGCTTTACCATACTTACTACTTGTTTAACTTAAATTAAATACTGTTTTATTATAATACTAACTGCTCGCGTGGACAACAGGATTTTGAATTTATTTTTTCTAAAATAAAAGTAGCCTATTGTGCGAGAATTATGGGTATTCTGATGAAAATCAATGACTGGATGCTCAATGCAAATTAGTTTTTTAATAATTTTCGGTGTGAACAATATATTTTACAAAAAACAAGTGAAGACAAGTGACAAATAGAAGTGTCATATTTTTTCATATAATTTAGGAAGCTTGCAAGAAGGTTTTATCTCCAACATTTCCCCGGGCGTTGAAACCAATGGTTTCAACCAGATTCTGAAGACACAGGCAAAGGGCAGATTCGGTTGAATGCCCGTCGAACGACTCCAGTAGACGTCCGAATGTCAGCTACACGGGCGATACCATCCGTTCCTGGATGAACAGCCACGATCCGTCCAAGTCTCCACTTCAACGGAGGAAGATCGTCTTCCTTGATCACCACCAAGGAGTTCAGCATCAAGCCATCCTTGCAGGAACGCCATTTGGAGCGTTGTTGCAATTCTGCAACATACTCCTTGCTCCATCTGCTCCAGAAATGCTGGCGAAGCTGCTCGATCCTCTGGTAACGAGACAGATAATTGGCAGAGCTATCCTGGTAATCAGGTTGCGGCAAAGAAGTAAGTGGCCGTCCCACAAGAAAATGTCCTGGCGTGAGCGGAGTATAATCTGCAGGATCTGAAGACAACGGCGTCAATGGACGAGAGTTCAAGATGGCTTCAATCTTGGTTAGTGTGGTGTACAGCTCCTCAAAAGTCAAGTTACAATTTCCCAACACTCTCTGAAGGTGATACTTTGCTGACTTGACACCCGCCTCCCAGAGTCCACCGAAATGTGGGGTGTAGGCGGGAATAAAATGGAACCTTATTCCGTCGTTTGCTGCACTTTCACCCAAGGACAAACTATTTAATTTTAAAAATTTGGAAAGGTCGTTGTATGCACCGACAAATGAGGTACCGTTATCGGAAAAAATATCAGCAGGTTTACCTCTCCGAGAAATAAACCGATACAAAGCCAGTAAATAACTATTGCTAGTTAAATCACCAACGAGCTCCAAATGAATGGCCTTGGTTGTGAAACAAATAAAAATAGCGACATACACCTTTACTAACCTACATCCACGGCCCTGGCGACTAGCACACATAATAGGGCCAGCGTAATCAACGCCTGTGCTTTCAAAGGGATAACCTGGACGAAGGCGTTCTCGTGGTAAGTTACCCATTAAGGGAGCTACAACCTTACCCTTCATACGGTGACACAAAACACACTTATGATAACAGGCTTTTGCCAACTTGCGACCTCCTATTGGCCAATAAGTTTCCCTAATGGAAGCTAATAATAATTGTGGGCCAGCATGCATCAGCCTTTTATGCTCAAAATTAAATAATAGTTTAGTGAAATCATGAGTGGACTGTAATAAAATAGGGTGTTTCTTACTATAAGCAAAATTAGAGTTATCGAGACGTCCTCCTACTCGCATTACATTATTATCGTCTAAATAAACATTAAACTTTAGAAGGGCGCTCTTTTTAGGTAAACTCTTTTTGTTCAAAAATAATTGGTATTCAGAAAATGACTGAATCTGACTCTTAATAATGACAAGAGTTAGTGCATCTTGTACCTCATCATGTGACAAGTATTTGGTTTTAGGGTAATGCTTTCTACATGACTTAATAAATCGTAATACGTAGGCAACAGATCGTACGAGCCGTGTGTAATTGGAATAACGCCTAAAATCAATTTAAACTTCAGGTTTCGAATCGTTTACAACATGTAATATGATTTTAGGTCGAGTCTCCGGTAACGATTGTAGTCCTGGGCTCGTAATTTGAGAAGGCCATTCAGACGAATCTAGTTTTAAAAAATCTGGTCCTTTCCACCACAGATCTGACTCCTGCAGATCACTAATATCCATGCCACGAGATATTAGGTCTGCTGGATTTTGATCTGTTGGGACGTGCCTCCAAGTACAGTTACCCGACTTATCCAAAACCTCAGCAACGCGGTTGCGCACAAAGGGCTGAAGTCTGGTAGGCATCATCTGTAACCATCCCAAGACAATGGTTGAATCAGTCCAACAATAAACCCGACTGATCTTCACTCGAAGTGAGCTCATCACCTTCTCGTGAAGACGAGAACCGACTACCGCACCCCATAACTCCAGTCGCGGAATTGTCGTAGGCTTGATGGGAGCAACTCGACTCTTTGCCATTAACAAGCGAGCCATGTACTCACCCTTAGCATTAACACTGCGAATGTAGACGCAAGCACCGTACGCGGACTCAGACGCGTCTGTGAAAATATGGAGTTCTAACTCCGTAAATGAATTGCAGACTACAAGTCGCGGAATGCGAACATGATTTAAAAGAGGTAAAGATTTAATAATAATCTCCCATTGTTTACAAATCTCATTAGGTAATGGTTGATCCCATGATAATTTATCTAACCACATTTTCTGTAGCAAGATCTTCATAGTAATAACAATAGGACCTAACAGACCTAAGGGATCAAAGATTCGCGCAATAACGGATAACAAGTCACGCTTTGTGTACCTAGTCGAAGATTTAGTCAGACCTATAGGAAACCCTATCTCATCAGTGCCGATATGCCAACAGAGACCAAGCAACTTTTCTGGCTCATTTTGTCCAATGTTCAAATCGTATGACGCAGGGACAGCATTCGACAATAATTGAGAATCATTTGACTTCCACTTTCTCAATGGCATACATGCCGACGCAAGCGCTTTGGTGACTTCAGTGCGAATGAACTTTACTTCATCTAAGTCATCCCCTCCGGTCAGCAAGTCGTCGACATAGAAGTCATGTTGGATGATTTCCGATATCTTAGGGTTCCTACAGTCGAGTCCTACTTGTTTAAGGCATCGTGTCGCAAGGAATGGCGCACTGGCCGTACCGTACGTGACGGTGTTTAATTGATAAACATTAATAGGATCACTAACATTATCACGCCAAACAATCTGTTGTAAATATCTGTCCGACGGGTGGACGACTATTTGTCTATACATCTTCTCCACATCCGCAGATAAAACATACTTGTGGACTCTAAAGCGAAGAAGTATAGACAATAGACCGTCCTGTACGGTTGGCCCAACCATCTGTAGGTCATTAGAGGACACTCCCGTCGAAGTAGAAGCACTAGCGTTGAAAACAACACGAAGTTTGGTCGTGGTACTCGACTCGCGTAAAACTCCCATATGTGGAATAAAATAACCCAAACATAAATTAGGTTTATTAATTTTTGTCATATGACCAAGTAACTCGTATTCTGACAAAAAGTCATGATACATTCTACTAAAGTTCGTCTTAACCTTTAATTTACGCTCTAAAGAATGTAAACAATGTGTGGCTTTATTAAAAGAATTTCCTAAAATTGAAGGATCTTTCTTAAGGGGGATGCGAACACAAAAACGACCATCAGACAATCGTGTCGTATTTGTAACGAAATTGTCTTCACACAATTTCTCTTCAGGCATATAAGAATTGGAAGACTTCGCATTCACCTCCTCTAATTGCCAAAACTTTGTCAATTCTGACTTGAGGTTTTCCCAGTCACCATCGCTGTCGGCAACCATTTTAGACATATTGCACTTTACGTCATTCGTCAGCAGTGAGATAGTATTCTGAGTAATTGGACCGGAAACTATCCATCCTAGACGGGTTTCACATAATATTGGTTTCCCGGTACCTAACTTTAGTCTTTGAGATCCTAACAAATCCCAAAAAAGATCAGCGCCGATTAAAATATCAACATCGGCAGGGTTATAAAAAGTAGGATCAGCTAAAGTAATATTCGAGGGTAAGTCGAAATCAGAAATATTTATCTGACGACACGGAACACTACTCGTAATGAACGGAAGAACAAAACAATTTAGTTCGAATACAAAGCTATCATCTAATGGCGTACCCTTAACCCGACATATTTTACCTACGTGCGAAGTGACGTTATTGATTCCAAGGATTGATCTATCTACCTGGCTAGTTTTTAAGTTAAGTTTATTGCACAACCTATCTGTTATGAGTGAAGACGTGCTACCACTATCGAGCACCGCGCGAGCGAGATGCACACACCCATTGTGGTCTCTTAATTTGATCAAAGCGGTTGATAACAACACATCTCGTTGCGTATGACCACACGGAGATGCAATGTTTGCGGATAAAGCTACGTTATTCGTTTCAGTCGTAGCAGACAAGTTATTCATCGAATTACCACTAGGTGTATTCGATACAGTGCCATTAGAATGTACGTGAACTAATGTGTTGTGCCTACGTTTGCATAGTTTGCAGCCTGGTTTTTTACATTTGTTAGCATAGTGTCCGGAACGAAAACAGTTAAAACATACCTTATAACTAGGTAATGATTTGAGACGGTCATCGTTACTCAATGCGAGAAACTGTGGACAATTATTTAATGTGTGATCGTTGTTATTACATTTAGGACAAGGTTTAGAAGCTGAGTCAGTGCTAGAATTGATAGGAGATTGTGCTACCATTGACTTGATCTTAGGACCTGATTTACCTGGTGATTGCGAATAATGATTGCGGGGGAGTTCCAGGGTCTCGATGAGGTCGGCTCGATTGCGTAAGAATTGCATAAATGCGTTAAACGTGATTAAGCCATCCTTGTCTATCCTACCTTTGCACTCCTCCCACTCACGATAGGTTTTTTGATCAAGTTTTCGTGTGACAATGTAGATTAAAAGTGTATCCCAGTGTTTCACAGGCTCCCCTAATGACTCTAAAGCTCGCAAGTCTTTATTTAACTGATCGATCAAATTCTTAATGGCAACAGAAGATTCTTTTGTAATTGATTCAATAGTAAATAATGAACTTATATGATTCTGAACCAGTAATCTTTTGTTGTCAAACCGATCACATAACAATGACCATGCCACAGAGTAATTACTTGAAGAAAACTCAATGGATTTGATAACTATAGCAGCTGTTCCCTCAAGTGATGCTCGCAAGTAGTGAAACTTATTGATTGCGTCTATGTCATCATTACAATGAATTAGGCTAGTAAAGGTGTCGCGGAATTCAAGCCAATTACAATATAATCCGCTAAACTTTGGTAACTGAATCGTTGGCAATTTAACCGGCTGCTTTATGCTAACACGAGTACTTTTACAACTTTCCATCGATTTATTATCTTTATTGTAGTCAGTCAGAATATTCTGGGCTCTAGATAAGGTTTTATAATAAATAGACTCAAACTCGGAACGCTGAGAATATTGTAAGTTGATGTCGTCAACAATGCATTCTAGACGTAACTGTACCTCATCATACTGCTCATACAACGCCTCTATCTTGCCCATGCGCAACTGCAACTCGGACACATCACAGCTAGATAGCTCCTTGTCCTTGAATGAGTCCAGAAAATTGAGGAAACTAGTCAAGCGACCTTTGAAGCTGCCTCGCTTCTTAATTAAATCCTTTTCCTCAGACATTCTGGGAGACGAGTGTTGTCAACCTGGCATTGATACAGGAATATAAAATTAAAACCAACAATATAATTTCAATAATTATACGCCTAGCTGTAGTCTATGCCCTTTCTGACTGCTAACTATAATTTATAACAATGACTTGTACTAATATCTAACACTCAAATATTTTTATTATGTCAAGATACTTGTTAAAAATTAATACCACTGTTAAGTAGTTATGTAATTAGTTACAGCTTAATATAATGTAAGTTTAATAATGTAGCAAAATAGCTAACTATACTGTTAAAAGTATGAGTTTAAACTTAACATTGCTGTTGAATAAAATACTAATCACAATGCAACAAAGTACCTAATGATTTTACTCAAACACAATATAATTGGTAATTTAATAAAATAGTACTGACCTTAGTATGACTACTTATATATACTACCTGAGTGTTGGGTGACGATATTAGCGTAATTATAACTGTACACCACTAACTAACTTGCTTGAAATCAATCCAGTTCTCCAGCAGTGAACTCATGAACCTCCATTCAGCGTGGAAGTCAGTCTCTATTCTTTTCTTGAAAATAATCGCTGATCTTCTTAATTATATTTCATCCGGCTCGTTATGGACCATGTGCGAGAATTATGGGTATTCTGATGAAAATCAATGACTGGATGCTCAATGCAAATTAGTTTTTTAATAATTTTCGGTGTGAACAATATATTTTACAAAAAACAAGTGAAGACAAGTGACAAATAGAAGTGTCATATTTTTTCATATAATTTAGGAAGCTTGCAAGAAGGTTTTATCTCCAACACCTATGTTACTCCTTATTACAGCTCCTGACAATAAAAGTCAAAAGTCTCGTCAAAATCGATCCAGCCATTTTAGAGATTAGCCGGAACAAACAGACAGACAGACAAAATTATAAAAAAATGATATTTTGGTATATGTACCGTATATTCATATGCATGTAGTAAAAAGCGGTTATATCAATATTACAAACAGACACTCCAATTTTATTTATTTATATATACGTATAGATTAATAATACGGGTAATAATTGCGTTATAGACCGGCTCTGCCCTTGTAGACCGCTTCGAAGACTCCACCGCTTAATAAAGCTTTCTTTGGAGATGCCTACTTTAAGCTCATTACACGACAAACGAATGGCCCATTGTGTATAACAGAGATTGGCCAAGTTACAAAAAACCGGAAAAGAAAAAAAAAATTTAGTTCATAGAACTCCGACAAGTGCCATTCATAATTTATTTTGTATTTTTTCAATAATAGCGTCTTCTAAGTACTTAATCTATACATAATTTTTCACTAATATATCTATCAGCGATCTTTACGTATTATATAATAAGAAGCTAACCTTTACAAAAACATACATAACTCAATAATGTATTTATTAGATTATTTATAGAACTTTTAGTATTTTCTCTCTTTATAGTCTAAGATCCGATTAAGAGAAGAAAGATAAGCGAAAGATTAAGAACGACCTTCACCGGTCTGTTTAATGGATGAAACGTATTTTAATATAAATTTAGTGTATTAAATAATATAACGCGGGTGGGTTGCCTAAGAAATTCCTGGCCCTTCGACGATATTAAATGTATACTTTACTGGAGTTATAATAATTAGAAAAAATAATGTATACATATAGTTTAATTTTTATTTTTAACTAGCTCCGCCCACGTACATACAATATAGCCTTTGTCACTCAGGAATAAAACAGGTTTCTATTAGTGAAAAAATGTTGACAATTGGACCAATACTTTCCTCCTATAGTCTGTCTAAAAAGTCAAACGATTTGGATAATAATTAGGGTAAAATGAAATCTGATGTAGTCAGCGCATGTAGTAGGTTCAATAATCAAGGTTTTGGGGGCCGAGTCACCCGCGTCCGTAGGAGAATACCCGAAGCAAGTCCCTTCACGTAGTCCCCGGGTGGTGCTAATCAGGTGACACTAACTGGTGGTACGTTTCGACCGTTGGCTTGCGACCACCCACTGAGCAAAGACGTACCGCCAAACGGCCTGGCCGTGTTCCGGTATGATGCTCAGTGTAGCCAGTCTAGAGGAGTTGGGTCGAAATAGTTGTGCCAACGCAAGCAGACCAATCTGGCTCATGCTGACAGAGAGGAATCGGGAGGCTAGTCGCGGAGAGTAGCGGGATCCGAGGCACGGTTGCCGCTGGCCGACCGCGGGTAGTTGGGGGCCCAAGTAATGTGCTAGCCACACATGAAAGGCTGCCCCGCCAACTGTCGAAAAATCCCGGAATGCGCCATCGTGCTGGTTGGCGACCAGACGAGAGGGCCCGATGGACATTCCCGGGGGGGCTCGGGCGTCCCCGCAGTCTCCAGACTAGTCCCCCAATGATTTCATCCCTTCAGTGCGTGCCTGAGGGTTAGCTGCGTGGAACCTCACTTCACTTCCTTCTCCTCTCCTTCCGTTCACTCATATGAAAATGAAAAGGACAAAGAGACTAGTTAAACAGCGGCTGCACTCCCTCTCCCACAAAATGCACCTCATTAACATAAGAGGTCTGCACTCCAATATCGTCCTCTGTCCATCACCTGGAGACTGAAAAGCCAGCTCTCTTCTTCCTTTCGGAGACGCAGATCAGGTGTCCGTCCGACGTGTCGTACCTTTCCTACCCAGGGTTTACCTTGGAACACAATTTTAAAGCACGTGCGGGTGTATGTATGTACTTTGTACGCCCGAGACGACATCTGCTATCAGCGTCTCCGTAACCTTGAGGACTCCAGTTTCTCGACGCTTTGGACTTTGGTGGACACAGGCCTGGATAAAATAATCTACGCTTGTGTCTACCGGTCGCACAGCGGAGATCAGGAGACATCCGGGCTCACACAGCATCTGAGTGAGGCGGCGGATGTGGCTCTACAGCGGTACCCTTCTGCGCAATTGGTGTTACTGGGGGATTTTAATGCCCACCACCAAGAGTGGTTATTCCCGTACCAGTCCACAGACCACGCCGGTCGTGAGATACGAAAGCTAGCGCTAGCACTTAATCTCACCCAGCTGGTCCAGGGGGCAACGAGGGTGCCGGATGTGGATTCGCACACAGCCAATTGCTTGGACCTCCTGCTGACAACAGATCCAGACCGATACTCTGTGTCGATATGTTCGCCTTTAGGCAGTTCCGACCACTGTCTGGTTAAGTCTGTGTCTGTCTACTCCCCGCCCGATCCCAGCCCTAGAGGCACCCGGCGGGTTTGGCGATACAGGTCAGCAGATTGGGATGGCTTGCGGTCTTTCTTCGCATGCTATCCTTGGCAGCTCACTTGCTTTTCTTCGGAGGATGCTTCGTCGTGCGCTGATGCCGTGACGGATGTGTTGCGACAGGGGATGGAGTACTTCATCCCATTCTCTGACGTAACAATGTCTGGCCAAGCTCGTCCATGGTTCGGCGCCGAGTGTTATCGCGCAGACGCGCTTAAGCACGAGGCATACCGAGCTTGGGCTGACGCTCGTATGCACAAAGCAAGCGACGTGGCTCAAAAGAAGAAGGCCTTTAACAGTGCTGCCAAGTCCTGCAAGAAGGTGTTGAGGAGGTCTCGGTTCGACCACGTAAGCCGAATTGGGAGCAAACTTGCTTCATACCCAGCAGGTAGTAAAGCGTTTTGGTCCCTGGCTAAGTCGGTTGAATCGAACTTCTGCCGCCACTCACTTCCGCTACTGCTAAAATCCGATGGCTCGCTGGCCCACACCGCGGAAGAGAAAGCTCTCTTTTTGCGGAATCTTCTCGTCTGAACTCTGGTGACGCACGGCCCCCTGCCTTTCCTGAGCGATGCGAGACAACTATGTCAGATCCATCAGAAGGACGTCCGTAGGGTGCTACGTAACCTAGACGTGAACAAAGCCAGCGGTCCTGACGGGATACCAGCGGTCGTGCTTAAAACTTGTGCGCCTGAATTGTCTCCGATCTTGACACGCCTATTTCGCCTCTCATATGAAACTGGAAAAGTGCCGATTGCTTGGAAGCAAGCTAACGTGCATCCTGCGCCTAAGAAGGGCAGTCGAGCTGACCCGGCAAACTACCGACCCATCTCTGTTACATCCATCCTCTGCAAGAGTATGGAACGGGTGCTTAACAGGAAGCTTCTGACATACCTAGAAACTAATGACATCCTCAGTGACCCAATACGGTTTTCGTCCAAACCGGTCTACTTGGGATCTTCTAGCGTTTGCCACTCATATCTGGAGCGAGGCCATCGAGAAACATGGGGAAGCGCTTGCCGTCTCCCTTGATATCTCGAAGGCTTTCGATAGGGTCTGGCACGAAAGCCTTATTGCTAAGCTTCCTTCCTTCGGTTTGCCCGCTGGTCTGTGTGATTGGATCGCTGACTTCTTGCGGGATCGATCCATCCGAGTGGTTATTGATGGCTGCTCGTCCGGTCAAATGGATATTAATGCCGGGGTCCCTCAGGGGTCAGTGCTCTCGGCGACGCTGTTTTTGCTGCACATAAACGATCTACTTAAACCCGGTATCTTTGGGTATGCAGACGACAGCACTGTTGCTGAGAGATATGTATTTGACGCACGAGCTAGCGGGACATTGATCCAGTTATCCCGAGAGGCTATGGTTGAACGCTTGAACTCGTCCTTGAAGGCGGTCTCCGATTGGGGCGACGCCAATCTGGTCAAGTTCAATGCATCTAAAACCCAGGCGTGTCTTTTTTCCGCCAAACGGAGCCAATTCCACCCGGCTCCAACTTTCCGGGGTGTACCTTGAGCTCCTTGGAGTTACGTTATCATCTACTCTCAATTTCGGCTCATACATCGATGCAAAGGGTCAACTGGCTGCCAAAAAATTGGGGATCTTAGCAAAGGTGAGACGGTACTTCACGCCGGAACAGCTGCTCAATCTTTATCAAGCCCAAGTTCGATCGTGTATGGAGTACTGTTCTCATCTTTGGGATGGATCTGCCAAATACCAGCTTGATGCGCTGGAGTCGATTGAGAGGCGAGCCAAGAGAATCATCGTCAATGATGCACTTGTAGAGTCGAAGCTCCAAAGCCTTGAGCATCGCCGCCGAGTTGCTAGTCTGTCGGTTTTCTATCGTTTACATTTCGGGAAGTGTGCACTGGAATTGCACAATCTAATTCCGCCAAGTCCGTTCCATCCGACCGTTCCGACCACGCGACGTACAGCGTTGCGCCACCGGTACATGGTAGACCTCCCACCCATACGCACAAAACGTTTTGCGAACGCATTTATTGTGCGTATAGCCAAGGAGTGGAATTCCCTGCCGGAATCTGTGTTTCCTGATAGCTACAACTTAGGAGTCTTTAAGTCGAGAGTGAATAGGTTTCTTCTAGGCAAGCGTGCTTCATCGTCGACCACATCATCGCTTACCATAAGGTGAGATAGTGGTCAAACGCAAGCCTATATATTAATAAAAAAAAAAGGTTGATTAAGAGATCTTGATCATTGTTTACTAATAAAAGAATCTTATAAAAAAGTATCGAATATTTATAATATCAAGTATAGATAACAAGTCTTTTTAGCAAGACTAATGTCAAATTGTATGGGTTTTTGACTACCCGAAGCGACTTTCAAATATCTTCAAAGTACATAACAGACAGCCGCTAAATAAAAATGATTTTGCTTGTAAATAAAATGGCTTCTACACAATCCTAACCTACCTAAGAATATTACGTTTTCGGCTTTGAATTCTCAATGCCTGAAATCCGTCAACCATGAAGCTTATTACCTACATAATGTCCTGTATTAAAAAGCTTAAGCCTGTAAGCTATTTACTAAGCGGAAAGACGATTTGAATCTTTTGGATTCAAAGGATATTAAATTGATCTCATTTAAGTGGTTCCTATTGTCGTCGTATAAAAAGGAGTTTTGGAAAATGTTTCATGTATTATTTATGATATAAAAAATCTTAGAGTCGAGTTTTGTCGGATGGATGATTCCATCTTTTACAGTTTTTATTTTACTTATACTGCCCCAATGCTTGGCAAAGGGCTCTTTCAAGTCTCCCAAGAAACTCTTTTTCACGCCACCTCAAACTAGGCCTTTTTAAGGTAGGAAATAAAAAAAAAACCACCCCGTTCATTTAAGCCTTCATACCGGGGCTCGAGTTCCCTTTTAGATAACCCTAGCCCCAGTAGGTTTTGACCTCTGCTCTTGCTGACCACTCCTTGAGGCGCGAGGGAACAGGGCGCGCCATCAACGACTCGAGCTTGGTCCGGACAGTTACCGGACCGTCGGACAGTGAGCTACCCATTGCTCACTGTTCGTAAGCCCGTGCCTACGGTGGCTGACGGTGACGGCGAGAGCACCGTTGCCTGATGCGGTCAGCCTCCTCCTTTGCGAAGCCTCTAAGCCCCCAAATTAGCCCTTACGGTATACGTCCAGGGGAGTGTACTATTACACCGCCATAATTTCTTGATGAACATGACATGTATTTTTCGCTGAAAACCTGTGCTCTGGATTTGTCACATTATACATTGTACCACTACATTACTGAGTGATAACTTTAACTTTTTCATGAATGTCATGCTACTTTTGTCTATAGAATATATAAGAATAAGCTAGTCTGATTGCCCGAGAAATTTTTTTTTCTTACGTTCTTTCTTTATGAAAAAACAAACAAGTTCTACCATAATTGTTTTCCCACTCCCACCCTATAGTCATCTTGGTATTTTCTTCCTTGGTAAGTCCACCTAGGCGTCGCCGTCTATCTTCAGGCTTCTATTGTGTGGAGATTTTTGTCTAACACAAGATAATACGAGGAAGATGCAAATTACCTTGAATATATTCTGCTTGCTTATGGATATCACATGTCTTCGAATTTTTGGTTCTAGGAAATGCCGGTTTCCTCACGCTGTTATCCTTCACCGTTTTGAGAGCAGTAAGACTGGACAAATCGTAAGTTGGAACCGTTCCCATGGGCAAATATAAAGTGACATTGTCGTTAAATATACATTAGATTTAGCCAAGTAGGTTAAGCCTTTCACCTGTTCAACTTTAGTACGTCCTTCAAAACCTGAGGCAATTTGAAATCGATCAACATTAATAAATTAATTCATCCCTTTCACATTTTATTTCTTCAACAACTTGTATTTTGTATTTGATATCAATTTAATAAACTTTAGTAAAGTAAACTAAAGTAGTATCTAGTTAATTATGGGAGAGTCTGCGCCGGAACTGACGAAATTATGGATTGCTGGAAGCTTTTGACGTTTTTTTACCGAATAAAAATAAAATTATATTTACAAACTTCTGCAGACCTTTTCCCAGCGACCACGAAGGTGGCGCTAAGTCTTCTAAATAAAAAACTAAGTGTACTTTTATACGTGGTAGTAGTATCCCAAGTCACTGTCCCGTAGGACACAATCCTCAAATGCACTACTAGACCAACACATACAAGGAATATTACTTATACGGGGTAGTAGCATCCCTAGTAATTATTCCAAGGATGAGGCAACCCTCGAATGCACGACTACACCATTCATTTCATAATATTTTAGCAGGGGTCATTAAGTCACGGAGAATCTAAACTACGCGATTCAGAAATATGCGTCATTAACAGAATGCTATCAGGAGCCCAAGTCTGCTATTTTTATAAATTCGTCATTCCAACACGATCCCATTGACATTTTGCTAAAAGCTCCTAATCTACTAATTCATAATGATTGATCATTGATCGGTCAATGGTCTCATAATAGAGTTGTGATAAAATTACAATACCGAGCTTATTAAAAGCAATAACTGCACAATGACGTTCTAATAGTGGGTCACTGATCAAAGGAACTGTCAAAATTACGCAAGACATTCATTTGTAAATATGTACGAGATTACTATTCTATCCCACTTCTTTTGATAAAGTGTCAGTGGTTGATCATTAGAAAGTCATAATGACGCCATTACATTAGTAGATTACCAAACTTACTCAAAATCAACAATTATGAAAGCAGACTTGGGGCTCTGGTATCGAGTAGTATACTGATAACCTGTATTAATATTATTTTTTGTATAATTCGGCGTCATAGAAAATGCCTGAAATATTCAAGAAAAATACGGAGTATAATCTTTTGTATACTTTACCATAGGTATCAGAGTTCTTCTCGTAATTAGAACATTTACAACAGTATAAAATCAACCACCTTGTAGTTGCCCAGGCCTAACACAACAACCTTATGGAATGAGCATCCTCCCTTTTCAATTCGGAATTTTACACTACATGCCAAATGCCTCTAAAAGCATATATTAATAGTATAGGCCAGCAATGTGCTTACAACGGTTATAAGTAAATTCCAGCATATACTATATTATGTTACCTTACTTTAAACCTTACCCCGTCAACTTATAATGAACTTACTTATGACTTGAACTATGATTATCGAAACGTGACATGGAAAAGGTTGAAGTATATTTTTTATCATCACTTGTTAAACGCAGTTGGTACAATGTAGTCTATCGTAGGTACATCAGTGATTGTACTGGTTTATCTATTTATTATACCTAAGTACACCATAAACTGGCCTCACATAGGACGATGTTTCAATAAAATAAATGGCCAGTTTATACTGAAATTGTTATCGATAACGTCCATACTACTGTATCGCCTACATGTACTATATACCTATACGAAAAATGCCACTAATTCCCAATTTTTTTTTAAATAAAACTTGACATCAAATAAAGCATCAAGCTTTTTTTAAAAAAGAATAATAATTTTTGATTATATTTTAATATCAAACCTGTAAACATAAAACCTTTGAATACTAACAGTTTTTCTACTAAAAATGAAAATTATTCGCCATGGACCAGGCATAATTAAAATAAAAGACTACTTACCATTCCCCCTCATAGGCTGCAGGTCAGACACGATCAGGATCGGCGAGTTTAGAATGATGGAGAGGATCCAAACCATAGCTATCATCTTGTAGGCGTGGCATTGTGTCTGCCATTTTCTTGACTTGAGGGGCCGGCAGATCGCGAAGTACCTCTCCAGGGAAATCGCGACCAGAGTCCACACATCCACTGAGACGGACACCGCTGTGGGAGAAAGGGATAAGTTAGTATACTGATTAATATTTTTTTTTACAAAGTGAATTGTTTTTATTTAAACTGTTTTGCTGTTTATATCAGAGATTCCTGATATCTTTTACGAGGCCTAATTTTTTATAACTACATATGTATGTACATTAAAAACTTAAATATCAAGTAAACTATTTATATTAACACTTAACTACGTACATAAATAAAATACAAAAACAGAAAATGCACTCAGGCGTCGAAGTATTCCTCCACATCGCTGTCATCCGAAATTGTGCCCACAAGGCTGGCACCATAGATAAATATTATATTGTTTTGTTATATTGATTGATAAATATTAATATTATTATTTTCATCTTCCAGCCCTTGTCCCATTCTCTTGGGTTGGCACAGCATTGTCTATGTTGTTTAGACAATCTGTATAATTTCTGTTCTAGTCATATCATCTGTCGTTATTTTAGCGTTTGAGCTTTCAAAACATTTTCTAGATAGTCGATAAACGTGAAAGTAATTTAGACACACTAATTATATTTGTTTTGACTGAAATATTATACTTTGACAAACATAATATAAGGCCGTTGTTTTGCCCCTTTGGATGAAGACTAAAGAGCCGTCAAATTAGGTTGACCTCAAACTTTTAAACAAGTTAGGACAAAGTTCCAGAGTAGCTCTAACTAAAACAGGCTGAAAATTTAAGGAAAACATCAAACAACTAGTTCTCTTGACGTAGTTTGTTATTGTTGTTGTCTACAGTTGTTTTCTAAGCAATAACAAAACATGATATAACTGAAAAAATATCACTCAATCTACACTTTTTAGGTGTGAAACTCATCCAATAGTGTCAGACTTTTACTGACTAAAAACCCACTCCTGTTCCTTCGTTGCGTTTCGTACCGGGGCCGAATCTTCCTTTCAGAAGCAAACCCTTGGCCCTATTAGGCTTCGACCCTGCTGTACCCCTACGATTTGCTGACAATTCCTTGAGGCGCACGTGGATACGCGCCATCGACGTCTTGCTAGCTATTAATCTACACATTGCTTTTGGTAGAACTACCACTAAATTATGTATTAATCTAACACAAAAAGAATCATCAAGATCGGGCCATAAATGTAAACGTTATGGCTGCATTGCTGAATCACGGTGAACAATAAAATAAACAATGAATGCAGCAATCCCGGAAGATGTACTATATAATATTCTACTAAAAGCTCAGTGGTCTATCTCTGAAGCTCTTCACCGAATTCGTATAAGACTACTTGGGGGCAAATACCTATACAATATTCATTCCCTAGTTATCTCTTCTTAACCAAAAAAACCGGCCAAGTGCGAGTCGGACTCGCCCATGGAGGGTTCCGTAGCAGCAAGTAACATAATATAAAATTCTTGAAAACCAATTTTCGTTGGTAGTTTACATGATAATGTACATCATATGTTTTTTTTAGTTTTATCATTCTCTTATTTTAGAAGTTACAGGGGGAGGGGGACACATTTAACCACTTTGGAAGTGTCTCTCGCGTAAACTACTCAATTTAGAAAAAAAATATTTTAGAAACCTCAGTATCATTTTTGAAGACCTATCCATAGATATGTATGTATCATAGACACGTATGGGTTTGATAAAAAAAAAAAATGAGTTTCAGTTCTAAGTATGGGGACCCCCAAAATTTATTGCTGTTTTTCTATTTTTGTGTAAAAATCTTATAACGGTTCACAGAATACATCTACTTACTAAGTTTCAACAGTATAGCTCTTATAGTTTCGGAAAAAAGTGGCTGTGACATACGGACGGACAGACAGACAGACAGACATGACGAATCTATAAGGGTTCCGTTTTTGCCATTTGGCTACGGAACCCTAAAAAAGACCCAACAATGAAAAGGGCTATGCTCCGAGTTTCCTTGCGTGATCGCATAAGTAATACAGATATCCGCAGGAAAACTATTTTACAGATAGCGCTCAAGGTGCCCGAAGAAGCGCCAAACTTTCGTAACTGGCAGTTGGTAGGGCACATTGCTCACAGAACCAATGAGGCTGAAAGGTTCAGGAGAGGTGATCGCGTACCGAAAAAGGTAGACCAATTACCTGGTAAAAGTCGCGGCAATCTGATGGATGCGAAACGTACAGGACCTGTCGTTATGGTGACACTTGGGAGAGGTCGTTTTTAGGCAGAAATGGTGATGAATAATTTTTTGCTTTCACGTGGATGAGGCTGCTGGCTGAATCTAGTTTCAAAAGTTGCTTTAATAGGTACTAATCATAATTCATCAAAGTTTTGGCACGCGTGCTTATTAGTCTCTTTAATTGGTGTATAATGCTACAGTTGTTTGAATTAATTAAGGACTGTATTTACTTTCTTATCAATATTTTTTAGCTTTGAAAGAGTTTCTTTATAAACATAACATAACCTTTGTTTCCCCAATGATAAAGGATGAGGTGCACCTAAGCCTTACACCGACTAAGAAAGATAAACCCCTATAGGATTAGTAAGAGTAACTACGGCCCCGGAACACAAGGGGTTACCAAAAGACAGACGTGTAGCATTCATTAGATTCTTACGGCCTTCACCAGGTCGTGGTTGTGGTCCATCTTGTGGAGGCCTTCCAACGCTACTGGTTTTTTTTTTTCAGTAAAAGTCTGACACGCCTTTTCGTTTTACCCTCTAAGAGTGAGAGAAGTCATGAGATGACTTCCCACCTTCAAAAAAAAAGACCTAGAGCAGTGTGACTACGATCTTTTTTTTTGTCATGGCGTCATGTTCCAATACTAGCCTTATTCATTATCCATACTCATGCTGCAGACGTGAATTGCGGTGCGAGACAGTGAAACGCTCCCGGTCATGACCCTTATTAGCAAGGTTATGTCGCAAATCACGGAGACACAGTGTCTCATTCCCTAAAAATAGGATCCTGACAAGAAATACAATGCAATACAGTTAGGGCTGCCAAATGTTTTTTAGGTAAAAAATTTAGTACATAAAATAAGTTTGAAAGAAAAATAAATTATTTTTAAAAATCTTATTTATTTGTTTGTCTCTTCTCGAGAAGATATTTTTTTTATATATTATTCTAGCACGTATTTCATTATCCTTATAATTTTGAACGCTATCTAAGAAACTCATTTCAAACTCAACTTTATTTCTAGGCACATTTCCAGATAACAACGATGTGAAAAACACAAATACACTCAGACGCCTGAGTGTATTTTTGTTTTTGTATTGTTGTACATAGGTTGAGTATTTATAGTTTAGTTAATTTATGTTTGCTACGTAGTTTGTTAAACCAATAAAATAAAGTAATATTTGTTTTGAAACACGTTAAAATATAATTAATAATTTTATACTATATTATTTAAGCAATTATTCATTTTTTTTTATATCACGTATCACAATAAATATTAAAACTAGAGTGTTTTCATAATATATTTTATTTTTAAGCAAAATTATAAAGTATATTTACCAAAACTAAAGTAAGATACATTATTATAAAATATGGTGGGTAACCCTGGATACAGTGTTGCGATTTTATTGGCAATTGCAAAATTGCATTGTTGCGCGTTGCAGATTTATTTATTATTTATTTATTTATTATATTCTTTATTGTACACCGCATGAACAAAAAAGATACAGGACAAACATCATTCAAAATAAGTGTACAATGGGCGGCCTTATCGCACAGGGCGATCTCTTACAGACAACCTTTGGATGGACTGAAAGAGAGGAGAAAGATATAGGGCTGTCAGTGTACATAAAAAAAAAAAATACAAATATGAAATAACAACACAAATACATACATACATTACAAAAAATATACTAATAAATATTAAATATGTAATCAAGCCAGGAGAAGACAAAATCAAAGTGAAAGGTAATGCTCCTTCACCATTGTTTTAAACGTTGGTAGCGTTTGAGCACGTCTCACTTCAATAGGCAACGCATTCCACAAACGAGCAGCTTGGACTGTAAACGATTTGTCAAAAACCGATGTGGAATGCATACGAATACTTAATTTCAGATTTTCCGATGTTTCAGATTTTTTGTGTGTCACAAAGGAACTGAAAGCGTTCTTTAAGATAAAAAGGAGTAGAAGGATTAAAGAGCACATTATAAAGCAATGAAAGTATATGAGCATTCCGGCGAAGGCGAATAGGAAGCCATTTGAGCTGAGTACGAAATTCGGAAACGTGGTCATACTTGCGCAAGCCAAATATGAACCTAATGCAGAGATTTTGAAGTCGCTCAAGCTTGTCTAATTGTTCTTGGGTAAGATCAAGATAGCTGGCATCAGCATAGTCCAAGATTGGGAGAAGAAGAGATTGTGCTATCGCAATCTTAGTGTTGATAGGAAGCATGTTAAGAAGCCGCCTCAAGGAGCCCGCCGAAGCAAACAGCTTTCGACTGACCTCCTGCAATTGTTTAGTCCAAGAGAGACTGCTGTCGATATAAATCCCCAAGTTCTTGACAACGGGACTTATAGAAATAATGGAATTGTTAAAAAAAACCTGGGGAAGTGTCGACCAATCGATCTTACAGACCGTACGGGGACTACCGACAATAATCACTTGGGTCTTGGTGGGATTGATCTTCAGCCCAAACTCAGCACTCCAGTCATCTATTCGAGTTAGGTCGTTAGTTTATTACTCTTTGTCCTTCAATATCCTTTTAATATCGTCAAGACATATTATTATTAACAACATTATTCATTCCTTGACGAATTTTTTTTTTTTTGTAAAAGTAATAGTAGTAATAAACGAAGTGATTTCTATAGAACTGAAGTTATTATTAATCAAAGTTTTGAATGTTGGAATAATTAGGATATTCTAGAAAGTCTTCAGAAACAAGAACTGGAAATCGAAAGTACTAAGTTTTAACAGAATCATTAATTTTAATAGCGTTGGATAGTTTATATTCTTTGTATCGCTTTTTTTTTTCTACTATGCTTTTCTCACTAACTTTGGTTGTTTGGGAGATGTCTTTTTGACGATTAATTACTCAATATTCCCACTACTGGAACTGAGGTCTCCTCTATAGGAGAGGGAATGGGCCGTAATCCACCACGCGGCCCCAGTGCGTGTTGGCGAATGTCACAAGTTTTCGTCACAAAATAAATTACACAAAGTAATACGCCTGGCAGGGCTTGAACCCGCGACCTATAACTCGTAAGTCGGAGCCATTACCACTCGGCCACCACTGCTCTAATTAATTACTGTAGACGAAAATTTAAACCAAGACAATATGAGATTCGATATTTTTAATACCTACTAGCTAAAATTATCCCAAGAGAATAATATACTCCCAGGATAAAAATATGTTATTTACTATTTTTCAGCACATGGTCAGGGCGAGTGTCGCCACACAGTGGGTCCCTACAGAAGTAAAGCGCCATCGAGGTCGGCCTAGAAAGATGTGGCGGGGTGATCTGGACACGTACCGCGAGGACTGGTTTGAGACAGCGCAGGGGAAGAAATTTTGGAAGGACTTGGGGGAGGCCATTGCCCAACAGTGGGGCAGCAACGGATAGAAAAAAAAAAATGGTCTGCCTGCATAGCAAGTTTCGTCGAATTCCATTCAGCGATTCGAGCGTGAAGAAAAGAAATAATAAACATACACACTCACTTACTTTTGCCTTCATAATATTAGTGTGATTAAATAAATAAAAAATATTAATAATACAAATAAAGTACTAAATACTTAATAAGTATCATTTTATTTTCTGAAATGCAAAAAAACTTTTTCAAATAATTTTCCTATGCTTTAATGAAATTTTAATACTGTCATAAACTTTCAAAATAAATATGAATAAATATACTACTTTAAAATATTCAAATTCAGGCCGAAAACAAACTTGAATTCTTGAATTCTAACAAGCCTCTGATCTAATTCGTTTATTTATTATCTCATAAACACTTCGGCATTCATAATAATAATAATAATAATAATGCTCTTAAATACAATCTTGTTGAATCAGAAGTACCGTACTATAGGTATGTGCCCGACCCAGTTCTCGAGAATGGCAGCGTCACATTGTATTGGGACCGATCTATCATCACTGACAGGACTATTGTTGCCAATAAGCCTGACATAGTGGTGATAGATCGACTAGAGCGTCGCACAATGATTGTTGATATAGCGGTCCCTCATGACGAGAACCTCGTGAAAGCTGAGAAAGATAAACAAACTAAATATCTTGACTTGGCTCGCGAGGTTGTCGACATGTGGGAAGTGGATAGAGCAATCATTGTGCCGATAGTCGTGACGGCCAATGGCTTAATTGCCAAGAGCCTCGACCAACATCTGCGGAGGCTCTCGTTAGGCAGTTGGATCAAGGGCTTGATCCAGAAGGCAGTACTCCTAGACACGGCGCGTATTGTCCGGAGGTTCCTCTCTCAGGAGCCCTGACCGCCGGCAGCTTGGACCCTGTTCCCGATGCCGGTGGGCTACTATTTTTTATATTTTTAAATGTTTTTTTTTTAATATAATTTTTTGAAGAAATATTTAAAAATATGATGAATATGTAAATATAATAAATGAATGGAATAATAATAATAATAATAATAATAATGTTTATTGAATTTTTAGATTAACATCAATATTTATACAATAAGGGCTAAAACTAGAGGTAAAGTTACAAAAATTGCGTTCTACCTGAACTAGGTATATATAAACCTGTATCTCAGGTAACTTATTTAAGTGCTTATAATTATGTTAATAATATATAAACTAAAATTCATTACACAAAAAGTAAATAATATTTGAAAATATTAAATAGTCTAATAGGTACTGACAAATATTTTGCTTAATCATCAAATCTGCATTACTGCAAGAAATTATTGTGACACAACATTCCATTATATATTTTTTTGCAAAGTATCGGTTATATAAACTAGGTCGAATAGCACAAAACAGTAAAATGATAAAATAAATAAGTACAATAATGTTTATAAGTAATATTATGCTTGGAGTTATTAAACTCGTATGCGTTACGTTAGAGAAAATGTGACGACGCGCTATTTACGTGTCCTCATTATAATTAATGGAATTTATGAGTCTTGTCTCAGCAATTTTCTTAGCCGGGCAGTCTTGATCCCCTGTCTTGTGATTACTCGGCTTATTAAAACGCATGCATGTTGCACACTGTGCCTGATCAGCTGTTTTATCGCACAGCATCCACTGGTGGCCTTGTTCACCACAAAGTGCACATGTATAAACAGCTTCGCGACAAGTCTTCGCAGCATGCCCGTACTGTTGACATTTAAAGCACCTGGTCACAAGTGTGAAGTCCCTCACTGCACAGGATGTCCAATTAATGAACACTCGGCTTTGGTTTATAAGCGCCTTTCTTATGCTAGCAGTTACTTCTAGAACATAATTGCATGTAGGTCCCTCTTTTTTGCCCGACTTGTGACTTAATTTTATAGAGGCTAAAAAAGAGTCACGAGATAAATTAGGTAGTTTGTCAGCTAAGTTCTGCTCATATATGCAATCGTACACTTCCCGGGCACTTAACTCGGTTGGTACTCCTATTACTATAATTTTTGGTCTTCTTTTATGGGGTTCTTCAACTTTCAGACCGGAACCACTTAGTTGAGATGATTTTCTTAGTTTCTCTATATCATCTTTGGTCTCCGTGCTAATGATAACACCTCCGTTCTTTGTCTTGCGCAATCCTCTAACGTGTAATTTCATTTCCTCAGGGCGTATGATTTTTTGAACAAGAGATTTAGTGTCGTCACTCGATTTATTCTTATTCGTTGGATAAATTGCAATAGAGCTGAGGTTGTTGGGACGTAAATAATTATTTTTATTGGTTTTTACCATGTCAGCGAACGAAGCTTTTTCGGCTATGGTTGGTTTGATCCAGTTTTCTTGTATGCTCGTTTGTATGGTGTGCTGGAAATTTTCAAGGCAGTCATGCAGGCATTCATGTCTATGAACTAGTTTAAGTTAGGAATTAACTAAGGCTAGAGTGAATAGGCTCTTAATAAACCTGTGCGCCTCATCATTAACTATTGCATCGCTGCTTACCATTGGCTGAGATCGCAGTCAAACACTAGTATATAATAAGAAGAAAAACAAACTCCTACAGTAAGTTACCGTTAGATATCAACCAAAACTAATGTACCTATAATTCATCATCATCATATAAGCCTAAATACGTCCACTGTCGGACATTGGCCTCCCCCAAATGCCGCCATAAGAAATGATTCTGTGCGTCTCGCATCCGTCGTATTCCCATGACCCTCACCAGGTACACCTTGTGAGAGGCTTTCTAAAGCTGCGTCTTCCGGTAACTGAGGCTCTCTACCACGAGCTCTTCGATCGATTTGACGGCCTTTATTGGTCTGTTAAAGAGATGGAGATATTCAGGGTTATCTGTAAAACACTGGCTACCTCTCAGGACTATGTTAATAACATCAAAAACAAAAACTTTTGTTCTATGACTTTCATATTTTAGTTCATTAGATTAATTTTATCATATAAAAATAAAAATATCGATTAAAATTAACCGTTCTAAATATTACGAAGTCTATGTGAAACAAGCGATAGTACAATAGCGGCGAGGATCGGGCGACGGGGGTGCTTGATGCGCTTGCGTCGCGTCATACAGACGTAGGTAGGTATAGCAAAATATTGAGGTGAAGTGTTTTAGATGGCACAACGAAATCTCGAAGGTTTGTCTTTGGTGAATGGATTATATTTTGTAAAAAGTCATATAACAAAAGTTGTTGTTTATGATGTTATTAATACAGTCCTACAAGATTATTAGTGTTTTACAAATAACCCTGGATAAGGTGTATAGTTCCATCCCTTTTTTTATATGGTGGGAAAAATCATGCATTGACATCCCCCGGCCTTGGGCGGAGCGAGAGATAGTGTCAGACTCTTACTGACTAAAAGACCCACCCCGTTCCTTCTAGCCTTCATACCGGGGCTCGAGCGCCCTTTCGGATAACCCTGGCCCCAGTACTTCCATCCCTCTTTATCGCTCGCATGCTTGACATTAAAACACGTCATGGTAAAGCCCCTGTACACGTGCGGAGCGTAAGGGGCTGACACTTCCTTCAGATCCATCACACGCTACAGCTCTTTTAACTTAACCAGATACCACGCAAGTACGTGGGAGTCGCGTAGGCATAGGAGGATTATCAATCACGCTAATATTATAAAGTCGGAAGTTTGTGAGTGTGTATATTTTTATGATTGTTACTCTTTCATTCTGAAAATACTGAAGGAATTTGAATGAAAGGAGAGTGCAAATCCAGGTGCAATTTTTTTATTATTTTATTATTGTCGACCACTATCTCACTTGATGGTAAGCGATGATGTGGCCGACGATAAAGCACGCTTACTTATAAGTAACCTATTCTCTCTGACTGACTGTAGCTATCAGTAAACACAGAACCCGACGGGGAATTCCACTCATTAGCTGTACGCAGCTGTACGCATAATGAATGTGTTCCCAAAAATGTTTGTACGTATGGGTGGGATGTTCACCATGTACCGATGGCGCAGCACCGTACGTCTAGTGGTCGGATGATTTTTTTATTTTTTTATGGTGGGAAAAAATCATGCATTGACATCCCCCGCCCTTGGGCGGAGCGGGAGATAGTGTCAGACTCTTACTGACTAAAAGACCCACCCCGTTCCTTCTAGCCTTCATACCGGGGCTCGAGCGCCCTTTCGGAGTGGTCGGATGATGGAACGGACTTGGTGGAATTAAAATGTGCAATTCAAGCGTGTGCGCTGGAATTGCACAATTGCATTCCACCCGGTTATCTATCGTTTACATTTCGGAAAGTGTGCTCTCCGAATCGTAAACGATAGAAAACCGACCAAATCTTTCAAATGAGTATTACATCGTTAGATAATATTTTTGAACTTAATTTTGAAGGGAATAAGATTTGTAACTTGGCGACATAGTAACTTTTATTCTGGTCAAGATTAACTATCTAACGTACAACGTTATCACACACACATAACTTTTTGAAAGTGCGATCAGATTTCATAGAAACCTTAACATTATTCTTTAACACACGGATAGACCATGTCCTGTAATAGCGATACTTTTTATCCCCGGAGTATGTTTTCTTGGGATAACGCGAGGGTTTAGCTAGCAGCAGCTAGTAATATTATTATAGTTCGCAGTTTTGCCGGAAAAAATTGCTTTTTCGGGTTGTTCCCAGAGGTTATTACTAAAAAATTCCGAACTATCTTTTTCAAAAAATAACAGCGTCAAGAATCTTGTAAACAATCTGGATTGATTACGGCAACCTCAAAAACGTACCGAAGAGTACGATGCTAAAAGGTATCTCTTTCTACCAGTATGTTCATAGATTAGTTCATACTACGAGACATTCTATTCTAATATCTACATTGTTTTCACATATTAGAAGTGATAAGAAATATGTAAGCAAGATTTATGTAACTCATAATATGATTTATAAGAGTGTCCAGGAAGTTTCTAGCACGTCCTTCTCCATAAAGATCTACGCTTTGGAACGTGCAATTTAGCGTTACTTTTTTTTGAGTGACCGATATTTTGAGAATTCAAAAGTGCCTGTTATTGGTCTATTTCAAATAAACGTTTCTAATATCTGGTCCATGATTCTATTGTTCTTCAATTCTCATCGAGTCCATGAAAAAACAAATCTTGTTTTAAATTCCCAACGCGTTGGCGTTCGGATCCGCGAGATTTGTCCAAAGTACAGTCAGAAAAACCATTTCTTGTCTGTCTTAATCAGTTTGTACGCCTGGTGAAAAAAGAGTAGAAACTAACTAAAAAAGGATTACTTTAATTGCTATGATAATTCTGAAACTGTGATTTATTATAATGCACTCTATTTTATTTTTTAGTGTAAGATTAAAATGATTTACTGTAAACGTTAGAAAACTTTTTTTTTATGGTAATGGCCACACATCTCTTTGGAGACATGGTTATAGAGTAATGTTTGCCATTTTATAAGTACCGCGTATATGACATAAAAATATTCATTGTCATATGTACTTTATAAATAAAAGTAATTTACATTTATCCCGTATCAAAGCTTTTGCTGCTGACTGTACCAAACATTCTCATAGACTCAACATTTTTGTTCACCGACAGAAAGCTGCTCAATTTCTGAGTGATATAAGCTATATTATATGTACGCGGGCAAAGCCGCGGGAAAAAGCTAGAAAATATTTTAAAATGACGTGGACTAATTAGAAACAAATGCTCAAACTTTAATTTTTCGAGAACAATAAACTCGTGAACCTTTGGGTACAACCCGTTTTGTCATCCCAAAGGATTAAACAATCGTTAAACCGGTGAAAATAGAATCATATGTCCTACCCGTATACCAAGTTACAAGCTATTCCATTTTCCAGTTGAGGCATGATTAATGAACAAACATCCGGTTTTCACATGAACCCTTGTCAAAAAAAAGGGTTAAATTTTGCTAAAAAAAAAAACTTGATTTATTAATGACTGGTTTTTGTCAGCGGTTTAGCTTGCGTGAAAAATAAAATATGCCAAGGGGATAAATATTCCCGAATGTAATAGTGTCTATCCTATGAGATATTCCGAGTCATCAACTCATCATTGTGTATTTATTTTCATAGAAATCATTTCAGCCGTTTGAGTGTAAAAGAAAACAAACACACATGCATATAAAATCTCACGTATCTATTTATTAGATAGTATTTTTTTGGTCATTAATCTATTTACTGTCGAAAAATGCATGTAGACTTTAAGTAAGTAAATAAGTTCTAAATAAATTTGATTATGAGCATAAATGTATTATATTTACAAACTTTGCCACTCATTTTCACAAGCAAAAATGTAAGGTCGCTGTTCGGTCGTACAGTAATCATTAACAACTGAAAGAATATAGATGTGGTTTTCGTCAGTAAAATTGACATGTACTGTTCTACGCTAGAACGATATAAGTAATTATATGACATCCCACCTCAAAAAACTTTTTTGATAATTAAATAAATAAAGATACTAACCTTGAAGAAACGGAATGAGTTTACACAGCACTGCTCCGAACAGGAACCGCCTGTAGATCTGGCCGACCAACGTGAATGGCAAGCAGAATACACCCAGCAAGAAATCTGATATGGCCTGAAACAAAAACACATTTAAGTACTTAGCTATATGTGGCACGGCAAAAGATGTCATAAAAAGGTGTCATTAAGGCAGGTTATCCTTATTTTGACCTTTTTTAAAACCTCTGGAAATCCACAAGACTATTTTATTAAAATTCGGTATTTCGATAGAGTTTACCGAAAGCAAGTAATGCCTTGATCACACGTACCGAGTAAATGGGCGAGACAGCGGTCTCGGCCGAGTACTCGGTACGTGTAATCACATCGCCGAGTACTCGGCCGAGCCCTTATCTGTACAACTCGTTTACATCACTGTCTTGGCCGAGCAAAAATTTACTGTCTGTCTTGATCACACTTACAGAGTAAAAGGGCACAGTAACAGCTTTCGACAGTTTATAATCTCGCGAAATAGGTTATAATCTAACAGTATTTAAGGTGATACATATTTGTATATTACATGTTTGTGAGCGCTCCCACTACGTAGAATGTGGTACGTTAATTATGTATGATATGTTTATTACCATTAAAGGTTTTAATGGTAAATTTCAGGACACGCTTCATATTTTTATTAATAGATTAAGCAAAATAATTTATTAAAGATCACTTAATTGAGTTGATGGCTGTTGTTTGAACTCACAATATGTTTGAATAAGGAATTAATTAAACGAATAAACGAAGGCACTAGGAAAGTCTGGAGGATTTCCGAAAATTCACGGATTAACCTTTCGAATGTCTTAAGTTACACTGTCCGACATAAGGCTATTGTCTTTCTATTGTGTCTCTTATTACGACATTCAAAGAGTTAATGGGGTTTAATAGTGAATAAAAGATCTTTATTTCCGCCGATGGGCAATCCCATTAGGCCTAAGTTTTGTAATCAAATAATAATGCACGAAAAATCTGGTCCAATCTTAGTAGATTTAAGTTTCTATTCGAAATCGAGTGAATTACATCAGAATCTCTGTAATAAGTGAAATTGATTTTAAGGCCTCTAGCCCACGGCGACTTTTTGTATCAATGCTGTCGCGTTTCGTAAACGCGTGTTAGTCGCATTTGCAACGCGCTGTCAACGCTCTACAGCGTCGCGATTGTATCAATACAAATGCGTGACCGTTTCAGACGACATCAGGGAGAGAGCGGAGGGAGGGTTACGCGTGAGTGAAATTCTACATACAAAAATTTAATTTTTGTGCCGTTTCTGAATCGCGTTTGTATCGCGACAGAAGTGTAATAATATCGATTTTGCATCGCGACTGAGAATAGTAGTGTGGGCGCGGGCAAACAGCTAGCGACTGTATCGAAACGAACGCGCGACAACATCGCTATAAAACGCCGTGAGCAAGAGGTCTAATGATGGATAGTATAAAATTCATGAACAATAAGTTTATGAACCATAAACAACACAATGTCTGTGCTTATAAGTGGATTCTATTCTATCATAATAAATTACATTATAAGTGGTTTTGGTAACCTTGTCACGACGTTACATAATCCTAAGTGTTCAATATCGCTGAGTTGTTTGAGCTACAAGGGCTAGAAATAATTTAGGTACCCTACTTTTGAAGTCATTATACTTACTTGTCCCGAATATGGTAGATTACTTCTAATGCTGATAGCTGTTTATGTTAAACTAGCTATCTCCGCGGTATCACCCGCATCTTTATTTATTACTTCGTCCTGTTGATTGCAGCATGATGCTGTAATAGTTTTTTGGATAGCTTTAGCTATTAAAATATTTGTAAAATTATACCCCAGCAGGTACAAAATATCAATTTAGTCCTAACCTGCACTTCTAGGCCAATAAACGTTTTGACTTTGACTTTGCACTCAATTAGTAAAACAAAATTATAGTCTTATTTATTTATTTTATTATATATGGAAAACTTACAGCTAACAAAAACATGGTAACTTATCATAATAAAACTAAGGCCAATTACAAGTTTTCACTTACAGTAAATGAATATATATGTTTAAGCAATCGGTACATTACACTATCTAAATACGCAGCTTAAAAACTAAATTAATATCCCCAAAGAAATCGATGTTTTTTAAATTGCTACTCTGATTCTAAATAAATAGGAACAACAATGAAGATAATAAAAACTTCAAAATTATGGGATGTTTGCGAAAAAATCGTACAACATAACCACAAGTCACATTTATTTGCGGGATTGTGCCGAAGGGTGGAATTGTTCAAAAGACTTACCACAGTCTTAGTTCACAACGGGCATCTGTAGGAACACAAGTGAGTTTTAGTCAGTAAAGGTGGCTCTTGTTCCGGCCAGATAGGGAGAAGATTTTTGTTATGGGAAAAAAGAGGTACATTTCTTGACCTGTATTACAATCAACTAGCACATAACGCATTTTGGACAATTTGTCACATTAATTTAGTGAATATTTTAAGTTCTTAGAGTCCCAAGGTTGTCTGGAAGATATCGCCATTAGCGATAAGACCGCCATTATAACCACAGATTTTAGTTTCTGTGAAATTGTTACTATTTTAGTGTACAATAAAGTTTATTCTATTCTATTCTATATTTTCGATCTCAAAAATTGGCTTTATCTTAAATGTTGCTTGATTGCTCACATTTCCTTTTTAATGATTTTATTTTATTTCAAGTTCAATGAGTTTAAATTTCTAATTGCTCGACCTTTAAAATAGCTTTCACTTAAATTAAAAGCGTTCATTCTTTAACCATAAGTACATAGATACGTTCGTTTGAACTTATTGAAGAGCTAAACAAATTGATTTCATTAGAATTTAATCTGGCGAAAAAAAATTCTATACTTACGGTCACATACAATTTACACGATTTACAGTACTATGAAAAACGTATTGAAATTGCTCGGTTTAGGTTAAGAACACAGAATTTTGCTAATGTTTTTTTACATGGACTGGGCTGGACATGTCTACCGTATGCCGAACGAGCGGTAGGCCAGTAAAACGCAAAATGGTGTCCTGAAATCGCACGACGGGGTCGCGGCAGACCAAGAAGGAGATGGCGGGACGACTTGGATGTCTTCCTTGGAAATTGGAAATAGCTGGGTATCGAACCGATATTTTGCAATATTGCTCATCTCTATAGCGTGATAGCCTGTAAGTTGAACAGATCTACAAGGATTATACATGCAAAATTTGAACAGGATTCGTCCAGTACTTTTTTACGCCAACTGTAAGCTTAGCTCGACCATTTTACTGTTTAATTATAATAATATGTATACTTGTATAGATTATGCAATAACTTTACTCAATCAAGTTGATCAGCACCGTGCAAGTCCGTCAAAGAACAAGATTTCTATTATATTAAACACCATTAAATCTGAAGACACTAATGTAGAATTCAATTTATTAAGCGAGGTAATTCAAGTCATAGTTAAGAATTCGTAGAAATTGGATCTGCGTGACAGAACGGAGTTTTTTCTCATTTTTTTCGATGAAGGTGAGACAGACAATTTAAAACAAAGGTGAACGAACTAATTAGATAATGACAAAACATTTTTGTTTTGAAGCCTAAAACAGGGTTTTATTTTCTACTGAATGATTTATGATCATGCCACCATACTCCAAACGGCTCGTTTGCTAGATAAAATAATGAATTACCTAAATAATAACGGCAAAATAATGAATTATGTAAAATAAATCAAGGGTAGTCGATAGTGGATTATCTTGGGCTTTTTTATTGATGGTTCAATGTGTTGTGATAGGCACACCCTGTGCAGTGTTGACTGCACAGGCTGCACAGCCATGAGAAATTATCAGCAAGCTATTATCAGGGTTGCCTGATAATAGCTTGCTGATAATTTCTCATGGCTTGATTTATTCCGAATTGTTGGTTTAATAGCTCGTGTATTTATTTACTTTAAGTAACCTATTTCCCTTTTCAACGTTGAATTTATGTGAGAGTCAAAAATCGCGGGTCTATCACAGCGAATTAAATTATAGTAATTACCGATAAAATGTACATAAAATGTACTATTCAGTACTTAGCTAAAAAATATCTGTACCTCTTTGAAAATGAAATCATTTCAAAATTAAGGTCCGCCCGCCATATTGACGTCAAGATGGCGGGTGTTCAGTAATATTCTATTATTTAACCATTACTCAAAAAATATAATTACACTAAAAAACTATACCTAAAAAGTAACTCAAGTAGAAAAGATCACACACTTGATCAGTTGAATAGTTCCTGAGCAATAAAACTATCGTGTAGTCGTATGCCAGTCACGTGACACACGTTATTGACATTCTAAACAACCAGCGCCATCTCTGATTTCTTTCGAAAACTTATTTAAATACATAACAACCGTTGTTGAAACAAAATATGTTTTTCTTCACCCGAGCAGTGGTGATCAGGGTATAAGTTATTATTATTTTTTTACACCACCTCGATAATGTCGTTTTATACATCATACAAACCTCACATAAAGCGAGTCATTCTATCCCTAGGGAGATAATGCAGTATGGCCGATCCCTAGGGAATAATGAGATTTGAATTTGGAGCATCAAGAATCGTCAACATTGTGAATTAAAATGTAGGCGCATCGAACAAGTTGACTCGAAATTCAAACCAAAGAGTATGTTTCACTATGATTCAAACTGGCCACTAACAAAAAAAAGAAAATAGAATAAAACGTGCGTAGTGACGACACGGGAGCATTATAGAAAATTGAAACTATAGAATCTTGGAGTAGTGAATTTTGTTTGTTTGATGAACTTGTAAATATAATACTTATATTTCTCTAATGTATGATTTGGTCGACGAAATTGTCTTTTAATATCTCACAGATGGTGTAAAAAGTAGAGAATGCAACACGGGGATAAAGCTGTCTTTGTCTTGGGCTGCTTAAATTCCTCACTTCACTCAGGTTTCTTTATTAGCTCCCTCGCAATGCTCGGGAGTTAATTTTATAAATCCCTCACTATCGTTCGGGATTAAAATCAACAACCTTCGTTTCGTTCGGAATTCAACATGCCGCCCGCGACTTAAAGACACCGCTTTATCCCTTAGTCACATAAACTACTATTAGTCATGATATAACTCCTGTACAACCTAACGAATAGAAACAAGTTCCACTAAACAAAGAAACGTGGTTTCATCATGAAGCTTCATAACACATACATTAAAGTAGAAAATTTGTAACGCACAAGTAAGATGTACAATAAAGAGCCATGAAACCCATCTTAATATTGAATAAAGGAACATAAGGAGGAAGGAAACATAAGAAAAGCAATAAGGAACCTCAAATGGTTTTATTAGAAACTCGAGGTATAAGTAGACTTATATAAATTTTGCGAAATTATAGTAAAACTTATGAACAATTTAAATGGCAACAGAAGAAACAACGGTGGGTTTTAGTCATTGAAAGTATGACTCTCGCTCTACAAAGAGCGAGAGGAGTCATTTAATGATTTCCCACCTGAATAAAATCAAATAACTAAAAAAATTGAAATACACGACTGCAAAGTTAAAAAAAAGAACTAAAAATCAAAAAACAAGATGTTTTTTTTCAAAAAAATACGGAATAAAGGCAGGAAGATAATAAATAATTATTTAAGAACGTTATAGAAAAACATGTTACAAGCGTCCAGAGGTAACCACAAGTAAAGTACATAGGTACTTGTGTATAGCGTTCTACAAAATCATCTGGCAGGAATCCTAAGTACCTAGTACTCAGACATCTCTATAGCAGTAAGAATGAGAATCGATATATATAGCTTATACCAATAAAAAAAAAATATAATATCGATAAACGACAAAAACCAATTGATCGTCGCTAGACTCGCACAAAAACACATTTACGATCAATTAGGGATGCTTTCAAAGAAAAAAAAAAAAACAGAAAAAGCCTATAAAACAGTTGAAAAAACTTAAAAAAATAATAATTGGAAAGTAGATAATTGCCACTCATCGCGATTCCGAACGTACGTTATCGCGTAAACGAAAGAAGCACCACTCCTGGCTAGTTCTAAAATGAAACTAGCCTCTACAAATACACAGTTTATTTAGGAAAACCATTTATATTCGAACTTTACACGATACACTTTCAAACAGAAATTGCTACTGTAATTAAAAGAAAATAACTTCCTTGAAGGCAACTGGATTGAATTGGTACGTGGTGAGAAAAGCTAGGAAGTTTCAAGATGGTCGTTGGAAAAACACTGCGAAAGCCTGTGGCCATGCGTGCAGTGTCATAATGGACTCTGACGATGAAAGATTAGATGCACGAATGCGCCACAAAAAAGCGCCGCCACAAAAAAAGCTAGAAGTGGCTTCAAGCTTTTTTTTTCGTGGCGGCACCGCCGCACACGAACCACAAAAAAGGCCGCCTCAAAAAGAAGCTTGAAGCGGCTTTTTTTGTGGCCCGTCTGCGGGGACACTTACTCTGTACTGTAGAAATAATTAATAAATTCTTCACCGAGATTTTATTTCGCCAAATTAATTTTGGTAAAACAGAAATAAAGTACCCAATTGTGACATTTAAGTAACGAAGGAAATCGCGCTTTCTTTTGTTCATCTATTTTATTAAGAACTTAACAAAGGGCCGAAAATAATAAGAAATTAAAAGGCCTCCCAATGGTTTATGGTTTACTGGAGTTATAGGCATTTGCTGAAACATATCACGTCATACTAATATTATAAAGGCGAAAGTTTGTGAGTGTTTTTGTACGTCTGTTACTTTTTCACACTCAAGGCGACTAACACACGTCACCGCGCACCGCCGCGGTTGGCGGTGACGGTGAAGTGGACTTCTTAGCGGTGCTCCGCGCGGTTAGGCGGTTTACGCGCCCAATCTCGCGGATGGATTTAACGCGATTTTGACCAGTTTTATCACAGACACTGATGAAAATGGACGCTGAAGTGATGGCAGCAATCTAATCTATATACTATAGTTATAGTCACTAATCTATATCCTATCTAGCTAAATATAAATTGCAACACGTCCTGCTTCCACAATAATCCGCGCAGTTATGCGGCGCCCCGTGTGTAAGGCGCCGTCAGCGTGGAAATCAGCGCGGAGGGGCGGTGGCGGCGAGAGTATCGCTTGACCGCGCGGTTGGGCGGTGTACGTGTGTTAGATATCAACGAATTTCTAAGTGACCAATGTAACATGAGATCCGCTCTACCGCCAACCGCGGCGGTGCGCGCTGCTAAGTGTTAATTGCCCAAATGGCAAAACGGACTTGAATGTTTGCCACACAGTTAGACCATATTCTAAAATAGTACACAAAATACAGGATCTCTTAGCCTTGGTACGATGTTAGACATCCCACACATACGTTCAAAGCTTTTTGGGAACATACATTATGCGTACAGCTAAGGAGTGGAATTCCCTGTCGGAGTCGGTTTCCTGATAGATATAACGTAAGGGTCTTTAAGTCAAGAGTGAATAGATTGCTTCTAGGCAAGCGTGTTCCATCATCAGTCATAGTCACCTCGGATAATAGTCAAACGCGAGCATATCCATTATAAAAAAAAAATGTTTCTATATTTACGTGAGCCAAATTTTACACGAGTGAAAATTAGTTTTGCTTTAACTCCAGTCAAAAAGAGTGAAACCAGGGGTTAAGTTTGTATAGGATTATACAGAAGCTCTAGTCATTTAATAAAACTCAGTGAATGATGGACCACGTAAAGCCTTCTTAAGTACTAAAGATAGAGTGGGCTTAAGAAAGGATTTGTTGTAACCCCTGACCAGGGCCTCAAGTCTGCTATTACAATATTGTCAGAATGGTCTATCATTGATTTCATAATTGTTGATTTAGACAAGTTTTGGAAATTTACTAATAATGGCGTCATTATGACTTTCCAATGGTTAACCACTGAAACTCCATTAAAAGAAAGTAAAAAAATTGTTATCTTGTACATGTTGACAAATGAGTATCCGACGTACGCGGTAATTTGCTAAAATTTTGATAGTTCCTTTGATCAGTGACCTACCATTAGAACGTCATTGTGCAGTCATTGCTTTTAATAAGCTCGATATTGTCACAACTCTAAGACGAGACCATTGACAGATCAATGATCGATCATTACAAATTAAAAGCAAATTACGACCTTTTTTGCAAAATGACTATGGGATCGTGTTTCAATGACGAATTTATAAATAATAAAAATATCAGACTTGAGCCCCATGTCACACAGATGACACTTTAAAATTGTGTTATCGCAATGAATTCGGACAGTGTTATATAATCATAAATATTGATTTATTATTACTTTTTCAAATTCAGTACGATCAATAGCTCACATTGAATTAATTGCGCACCATTGAATTAATCACTTTCAAAAGACACGCAAAAGTAAATATAAAACTAGGTAGAAACTGCTGACCGATGTCAGCAGTTTCACTTGCGTATAAGAAGAAAATTGTTCCAAAGGATCGCAATCTCGGCAAAAATAATATCCTATGTCGTATTCCATAGACTACCCGTGTGTCTTTCATCTGAATCCATTCAGCCGTTTGAGCATAAAGGAATAATAAACACACAGGCACACTCACATACATACCGAATTTCGCTTTTACAATATTAGTATCATTAACCTCAGAAAAATATCTTAAAATTTTCACAAAAATCTGAAAGAAATCATGAAATCACTCTGTGTTATTTTTTTTTAGGTGGGATACTCATCCAATGACATCTCCCGCCTTTAGGCTTGGTTTTACACAGAATTTTTGGATTTTACCTTCAACGCATTGCTATTTTCATCGGACCACTAGTTTTAGGGTCCATCAATAATAATAATAGCCTATTGTTGGGCGGAAATAAGGTGTGCCTTCGACGGTTGGGTCATGTCGGTTTTAATGTATTCTTTTGGCATACTCAAATGGACACAAACCAAGCTCGATTTCCGGGATAGAGGGTTTTATATATTGCTAACCGCAAGACGGATAAACTCAACTCACTATTATCGGTGATGAAACTGGTGCATCCTCACTCTCCAGGTTGAGAATTGTTACCAGGTACGTTAGATTGGAAAAAAAAAATGGTAAAAAAAATTGAGATCTGGGGTCGCGCGAGGTAGCGGCCCTTACGCCCCGGCCGTGGCTATGGTGGCCGGAAAATGGGATTCCGGTCCCAATCTCTGGCCACCATAGACGCAGACTTGCGGACGGCGAGCAATGTATAGCTCACCGTCCGACCACCTGGTAACCGTCCGGACCGAGCCCAAGTCGTCGACGGCGCGTACTGTTCCACGCGCGCCTCAAGGATATGTCAGAAAACAGTAGAGGCCCAGTACGGTCGAAACCTAATGGGGCCAAGGATCTGCTTCTGAAAGGAATACGCGGCCCTGGTGTGAAAAGCAACGAAGGAACAGGAGTGGGTTTTAGTCAGTAAAAGTCTGACACTCTCTCCCGCTCCGCCCAAGAGCGGGGGATGTCTTAAGATGATTTTTCCACCTAAAAAAAAAGCTCCCCATGATATCATCAGTATCTTCTTTTTGCCCTTGTCAGTTTACATCATAAATAGAAATAACTTTAAGAAATAAATAAAAGACGTGAGCAGTTTCAATTTTAAGGCACCCAGACAAAAGCTGATTGGATTAGGAGGTTGCTTTATTAAATTAACCTAAAATTAAAAATTCTTTTAACTGTGTGTAAGTAACATAATGTAATTTGCTTACTCAGATCTTATTTCTGTCCGCAGCGTTTTAGGTAAGTTTGCTATTTTTGGGTTTGGTTACACAGGTGGGTTTTTTTTAATTCCCTGCCCTGGAGTACCATTGGGAAGGCAATCCGGTACCACCTCGACCACTAGACTGAGGTAGTACAACAGTACTACCTCAGTCTAGTGGTCGAGGCTTACCTATTGGACAGGTACATTGTCTAACCTGGTCACCGGGGAGATAGAGGAGGGAAAGGGCAAGAGATGTCGTGCAGTGTTCGTCAGGAAATCGGTATTAGAACCACCCTTGTGGAACATCGAGTACGACAACGTGTTAAGTGGCGACTCCCCTGACGGGTTTCACGCTGTCGGTTCTAGCGCAGGGAGAGTTGTACCAGGCGGCGATCGATCTAGCGACACGCAGGGTTGCGTTAGTCTTTGATAGGATCCAGCAGTTGGGACTCGAGGTGGCACTGCACCAGTCCGCGGCTATATGTTTTCACGGTCCTCAAAACGCGCCGGTTCCCAATTAACACGTTAAGTGCGGTACCAGGTTTAAACATCTTGAAATACGTCTCAATTACAGTGCGGCTAAGAAAAGTATAGACTTCCTTGTCGTGCGGTAGGCATATCATCAATTTAGTTCGGTGTAGGAAAATAAATATTTTTACATGAAGCCAAAAATAGATTAAGTTTTCTTAAAACTTACAGCCTTTTGCCGCCACAATTGAAGTTTTATTACCAGGTGTATAAACCTTGTGCCACAGGAATGGAAAGTATAGATAAATCACTGCCGCAGCAAACGTGTTAACGTAGGAGGAGTTCACATCGGCGTCGGGTCGACGATGAAGTACCTGGGACTTGTCCTCGACAGCTAGTGGAATTTCGTGGAGCACTCCCGACATCTGGCTCCCAAACTGAACCGGACTGGGGCTGCTCTCAAGTGGCTCCTCCCTACTTGGGGGTTTAGACGCCTCCTGCCGGAGGCTCTACGCAGGAATCGTTCCGTCCATGGCCCTTTATGAGGCGCCAGTGTGGACACCGTCGCTGCGACAGTCGTCGACGGCTCGTACTGTTCCCGCACGCCTCAAGGAGTTGTCAACAACCGTAAGAGCGCAGTAGGGTCGAAGCCTACTAGGGCCAAGGGTCTATTTCTGAAAGGAAGTTCCGGCCTTAAAGGTTTTTCAGTCAGTAAAAGTCTGACACTATATCCCGCTCCACCCAAGGGCGGGGGGATGTCATCTGGATGATTTTTACGCACTGGAGAAAAAAGTATAGAATTCGAAAAAAAATCGTAATCAGCTAAAATGGCTTCCTATTCGCCTTTGCCGGAATGCTCAAATACTTTCATTGCTTTATAATGCGCTCTTTAATCCTTTTTATCGCTTTCAGTTCCTTTGTGACACATTTTCTAGGTCCTTGAGATCATCAGCAAATCTAAAATTAAGTATTCGTATGCATTCCACATCCATTTTTGACAAGTCATTTACTGTTCAAGCTGCTCGTTTGTGGAATGGGTCTACCTTTTGAAGTGAGACGTGCTCAAACGCTGCCAACGTTTAAAAAATGGTGAAGGAGAATTACCTTTCACCTACTTTTATTCTTTACACTCATTGCCTGCTGGGGATTCGGTATTGTATACAATATTTATTATTTATTTATTATAATCTTTATTGTACACCAAATAAACAAAAATACAGGACAAACATTTAAAAGAATAAGTGCACAATGGGTGGTCTTATCGCACAGGGCGATCTCTTACAGACAACCTTTGGATGGACTGCGAGAAAGGAGATAGATTAAGGGTTGTCAGTGCACAACATCAGATATAATACTAACAAGATACATTAACACTAATACATACATACAATACAAAAAAAAATACTAATAATTATCAAATATATAGTTGAACCAGGAGAAGAAAAATATATCAAAGAGAAAGGTAATGCTTCACCATTTTCAAGAAGGAAATAAAAAAAACTTATTTTACAAAAAAAAAAATTAACTTTACTAAAACAACATTAAAACGTTCTAAATAACTTTTTATTTCGGAAGTCGATGTTTATTTATTTAACATGGTAATGAAAATGATGTAGAAAGAAAGAAAGAAAGAAAGAAAAGTATTTATTTTGGCGCAAAAAAAAAACATATTATACAACAAAAACTTAACACAAAAACCAAACCAAAAATAAATAAATAAAGAGTAACATTGTGTGTGTTAATTAAATCGAAAACTAAAAAAAAACTTAAGTACGGCGTCGAAATACTCCTCCGCATCGCTGTCGACTGGTAATGTTTCCAAAAGACTGGCGGCATTGCCACGCTGTATGGCAATGATAGTTACCTACCTACATAAGTGTTTTTTATTTCATATGAAAACCGCTAGATCATAACATAGTGACATACTAAATAAAATTAATGAAAAATCACATGTTTCAAATATACATGTGGTGAGGTAAAATGTTTCTTATTTTTTCCGCACTGAACTATCTCAACAAGCTATTCTGTATATTGTACTACCAATATTATGCGGTTCTATTTTCTAAGGCGTTATTACAAAGAGTTTTATACAACATCCGCATTATGAGTCTCGCTGGGACTTTAAATGTTATCTTAGTGCATTTTTAATTTAAATAGTCGCTTTTGAAAGTTTAGACGCAAAATTACCTCATCTGTTTCCTAATATTACCGTAATTATACTTTCAGGGATCCGTACCTTACGCGGCAAAAAACAAAATCCTTGTAGGATCTTTGTTGTCCATCAGTCAGTACACTTTTTCTTAGGAACATGTGTAGAGGCACGAAGCTGAAATTAATATCAAATAATAAGGATAACTATCCCTCTGAGCACTAAAACTTCGAAACCAACGCAATCTAAAGATTATGTATGGGATTTCGTCTCGTCTCTTATGCATACATCGAAAGACTGGAATAATGTACATGCTGCGGACTTCGCGTCCAAATATAATTTAGGTGTCTTCATGGCTAGAGTGACAAAGTTCTTAATAAACTAGTGCACCTCACCATCGACAATTATATCACTGCTTACTATCAGGTGGGATGACAGTCAAGTACTTGTTTATGTCGTTTAAATAAATATATACTCCATTTCTGGTGCATAGGTATTTTGTCGCTCGCAAAGAAATCAACTCCTATGTGGTACTTCCCATTGGTCTGGTATCTTGATTAAGATCTCTTAGAACAAGTAAAGGGAAAGTCAGAAATAATTACTTTTTGCCGTATGGAAAAATCTTCAAGACATGATTTGTTTTTTTTTTTAAATAATTACATTGGTAAGTTTGTACGGAACCCTCAGTGCGCAACTCCGTCTCGCACGCAACCGGTTTTTTATCTAACGAGTGTTTTAATGTCTCGAAAAAAAATGGCAATCAGTTTTCGCTTCAAATGTTAAGGGTAAGAACCGTTACATAACGCGGTCTCATTTTTGTAGTGGACGATTTATGACTCTCGGTAGCGCAATAAAGGTATTCTGAAACGGTTATGGTTGTATATTACTGTACCCTAGATTCTGTGAAAAAAAGATATAAAAGATGTGCTACTTAGTTTACTACAGAAGTGACCGATAATAATCCGATCAAAACTGGTGATGCGGTAGGCCCGGAGGCCTACTCTGAGCACTTAAAGCGATACATTTGACAATCTACACCTAACTTTTAATGGGATGGAACTATAATGGGGTGTATAGCTATATCTCTCTGTCTTGCTCGCACTACTAATATTTTAACATGTCATACTAAGGCCCAGAAGGAGATGTCGTGACTAGTTGGACCCACCTATACGGTCTGGGCCTCAAGTCTGCTATTACAATAGTGTCAGAATGATCTATCATTGATTTCATAAATGTTGATTTTGTCAAGTTTTGGTAATCTACTAATATAATGGCGTCATTATGACTTTCCGATGGTCAACCACTGACACTCCATTGAAAGAAATGGCATAGAATGGTAATCTCGTGCATAATGACAAATAAATATATGACGTATACAGTAATCTGCAAAAATTTGGACAGTTCTTTTCATCAGTGACCTACCATTACGACGTCATTGTGCAGTTAGTGCTTCTAATAAGCTCGATATTGTTATTCTACCACCATTCTACATATTACAAAACCATTGACCGATCAATGATCGATCATTATGAATTACTAAATTACAAACTTTAGCAAAATGACAATGGGATCGTGTTGGAATGATGAATTTATAAAAATAGCAGACTTAGGCCCCTGGTCATGACTGTGGTCTTAGCAGCGAGCGGCGTGGGGAGCGAGCCGACATCGGTAAGTAGGGGCAGGGCGCTTTGAGCGGCGTCTCGTGGCACGCTTCAAACATTTTTATACTTATCGCTCGCCGCTCCATTTTTAGCTACCGCTCGCATCGGCAAGTTTGTGAACGGTACTTTAGGATTGACCAGATATAGAATTGCAGAGAGAAGTAGAAGAAAGAAATTCAGATCTTTGCTCTGCAGTGGGACACAAAACTTATAAATATAGAATAATATATTATTATTATGAGTCTCTTGTGTCCGCAAAGGGATTATTTTACGATATTATAACTGAACCCCTAATAAAATAAAGTTATGTTCTGGCAACATTCCAAATACATGTATAATGGAACAGGTAACCGATTATGGCAACTCACAAGTTATGATAATCATAATACAGATGTACATTTATACGAGGAAACTAAACACAATTGTTTTTTATTAGATCAGTGTTGTAATGACTGTCAAAGATCTACGTATGACAACTGGGACCAACGAAATTACGTGCTTTCCGAGGTTTTCAACGATTGGTATGGTATTAAATTGTCCGATCGGTAAACACTTGTTTTATTTATTTATTCTGTGAGCTTCATGTTACCTTTTATCTACAAGTGTTCTCCTGTTTCCAAGGTTTAACGAAAAATCCTAAAGAAAAAAAAACATGTCGATAATGTTGGTAACGTACACTTTGATAATGGACTCTCTTTTAACGAAGTCATTTAAAAACATGAACGAATTTCGAATTACACACCCTTATATGTTACAGCAAAAAATATATATTTAAAAAAGTCGCTCTTTCATAAAATTTTACCATAATCCTAATACTGAGGTTTATGTGGATAAAGCGAAGATTTTCATTTTCATTGGGTTTTATCAGTTTTTTCTTATTTTTTTTTCAAAAAACCTCTTAACCATATGATACATAATAATCAGTAAGCTCTTGCAGCTTTTTAGCCTTATGTCAGTATCATTTTTTTCTTACTTTCTTTACTTTACTTTCTTTGGACATAAACTAGAACCAAAAATTCGAAAATACCACACACACACCATACCAACGATCTAGGTACTTTTTATCAGAGTAAAGGGGGCCTCGAAGTGGATTTTTTTTTTAAGTTGGAGCAAGAGTCTGTGAGAGAGCCTGTCAGGCTATAAAACTGTGTCTTTCAATTGCCCTCTGTGTTCCAGGACCAAGATACTTTTCAAATTTTCATGGTCCTAGTGGACATTAGTTCTTTTTCGTCTCCTACGGTTTTGCTGCCATCTCTGAGGCCGCGTGCCGAACCCTGCGCGCCGTCTACAACTCAGGTTAGTTTTTATCGGACAGCTGGAAGGCGAGCTACCCGTTGCTCGTCGTCTTCAAACCCACGCCTACGGCGGCGGCTGGAGATCGGCCTGCGACTCCTAATGCTGGGAGCGTCTTCTGGATAGGGTAAAACATATCAACGCAAACTGAGATATTACATTTTATAAGTAATTTAGGAGGGAGGCCTTTGCCCAGCAGTGAGACAGTGTGGGCTAAAATGTATGTATTAAATTACCACGTCTCTTCCTTAGGTTTTTTAATTACAATAAATATTCATTAACTAAGTACATAGTATTTTATTAAATGAATATTGGTTTTATAGTAGGTAGGAACGTAGTTTTATAGCACGGACGATAATAAATAAGGATCTAAGCGAGAGTCTTGAACAAAGCTTTTAAACAAAGAAGGGCCGTGAAATCACTATTGTTTTATGGACGTTACCTCTCACTAAGACTCGAAACAAATAACTGTAGGCCATACAAATCATATTTTCAGAGAGGATATCAAACCCACGATACACAGCGTAGCAGCCAATCGCTCAACCACTGCGCCAACCGTGCTTAAACAGCACGGTGAGTAAGAAGATTTCAATTATATTTTTATATGCCATTAGGGCAAAACATGACAGTAACTCCACTGATTTTCTCTTCTTCAATCTTGAAGAAAGTTAATGACAAATGTAGGAGCTAATTGCTCTTTGAACCTCCTCGGCTAAAATATTGCCTGTATTGGTTGGAAATTATCTTTGGGATCATCATCATCATCATTTCAGCCGATTCAGTCCACTGTTGGACATAGGCCTCCCCCAAGTGTCGCCACAATGACCGATCCTATGCTTCTCGCATCCATAGGTTTGATGATGATGATAATGATTGATTGGACATTATCTTAGGGATTATGTTAGTCAAAAATGCTGGAGCCTTCTCTGTGTTTTGAATAATAATAATAATAAATTTTATTTTCAGACCAAAGATCCATAGCATGAGCAATATATTGAATTGAAAACTAACTAAAACCAAACAAAAAAAAGTCATATGCATATGTCACATACCTGAACGACGGTCTGTGAAAAATAATGTCAAACAAGTTAATGGCAATAATATTACAGCAAAGGAAAACTTGTTTGACATTAGTATTCACAGACTACCCTTACCACTTCACCTTCTGGCAGCGGCTTTGTCCAGATGAAAGTAGATTTCTCAATACTAACTCTAAAACCCTGTTCCACTCCCATATCGGTTTTTTTAGCGGGAAAATCATCTAATGACATCCCCTGCTCTTGGGTGGAGCGGAAGATAGTGTCAGACTTTTACCGACTAAAAACCCACTCCTGTTCCTTCGTTGCCTTTCGTACCAGGGCTTGAGCTATCTTTCGAATTATGGTTAATTATAAATGATTCTCCAGTTAAATACATAAAGCGCTTTATCATAATCAATTTAAAACCACAGGCACTGGGTCTGTGGTTATGGAACCAATCAAAATTTAATGTGTCAGACATTAAAATAATACTACGATAACTTGAAATGTGCCGTGTCTTGAAATCAAAAACAAAGTTATAAAACAAAAGTATAAGTTAAAAAACGGTGTAGAACACTCCAGAGAAAATTAAAGGCCGATTTAAATAGTGTTTGAACGTCAACTAAGTACAGCTATCGGGCTTTATATTCAGGCCTCTAAGGGTCGCCGTACACAGGCTACCGGCCATAAACACAAAAAACTGCCACCAGCATATTTTCTGTAGGTTTCATACATTTTATATGGACCCGCCGCACATGGTTGACGCCAGAAGCCGCGACACGCAACTAAACGCCGCTGCTCGCTTCTTGTGGCCCGCACTGCTCACTAAACGCCGATACAAAACGCTGTCATACGCCACTCGCGCATTTAACCCTTTGACAGTGACAGAGTCCATTATACTACTACGCACAAGGGTTAAAACCGGCCAAGTGCGAGTCAGACTCGCCCATGAAGGGTTTCGAAGCAGCAAGTAACATAATAAAAGTTCTTGTAATGTGTTGTGTTGTAACTTTGATCGATGTTTTAATAATAGTGTATTTTTTTCGATTAATGACGCGTTAAAAAAAACTATTTACTAGATTTCGTTCAAACCAATTTTCGTTGGCAGTTTTTATAGTAATGTACATCATATATTTTTTTTAGTTTTATCATTCTCTTATTTTAGAAGTTAGACGGGGGTGGGGGGGACACATTTTACCACTTTGGAAGTGTCTCTCGCGCAAACTATTCAGTTTAGAAAAAAATGATATTAGAAACCTCAGTATCATTTTTGAAGACCTATCCATAAATACTCAACACGTATGGGATTGATGAAAAAAAAAATTTTGCGTTTCAGTTCTAAGTATGGGGACCCCCAAAATTTATTGCTTTTTTTTCTATTTTTGTATGAAAATCTTAATGCGGTTTACAGAATACATCTATTTACAAAGTTTCAACAGTATAGCTCTTATAGTTTCGGAAAAAAGTGGCTGTGACATACGGACGGACAGACATACAGACAGACATGACGATAATAAGGTAGTGATAGTAGTAGGTAATGATAAGGGTTCCGTTTTTTGCCGTTTGGCTACGGAACCCTAAAAAAGTAGAAGCTACTGGCCACAAGTGGCCAGTGGCCGCTTTTAGCTTCTCGTGGCGGCATTTGTGGCTCTGGTATTTGGCCTAGGGTGACCCTTAAATAGTCGGTTGTATGAACCGCTCGGCTATAACCAATTTAAAATTAATTGATTAGTAAGACTGAATCCACCAAATGATTAATGATTAAAGCCTTCCTGTTCTTTGATTGAAAGGCTTTGGAATTGAATAGGCTATTATTCCGAGTACACGAACTTTTATTGAACAAGAATTTGAAAGGAATTTCACTCTTTTATATACTGGAGCCTTATATTTTCCGGACGCTGATTTTTCGAGGTTGGTAGATGTAGGTAATAAATATGTTTATTAAAAAAAAACCTGTTGGCCTAAATAATTTGATGGTGTAATAAATGAAAAAATTATAAAAAATGTACCTTTCTTCAAACTAGATATCTGGCCAAAGAACAAAAAAATATATACCGCGTAAATTGGGGTAACTTTAATCCTAGGATATAACTTTGGCACAAGCTTATTAACCAATAGAAACACAGTAAACCTAGTTTCACATGTTCCTATTGGTTAATAGGCGTGTGTCATATTTATATATGTATACAGTCAAATTTACCCCACTTTACGGTATCTTAATACCTAATCCGTAGGGTCCTAGCAAGGTTGAAGCCTACTGGAGCCACAGGTGATGCGAAAGAGATCCCCAGGGCGCTGGAACAATGGCAAAGAAGAAACAGGAGTGCGTTTTTAGTCTGACACTATCTCCCGCTCCGCCCAAGAACGGGGGATGTTTTCGGATGAATTTCCCACCTTTTTACAATTATATACTATATTGCACACCTCATAATGTGAACAGCACGCTTAGCCAAGTTGTTGTTCTGCAATCGTTAACGCTGTCGAAAAGTGATGAAACGTATGAGAATGACGTCATCTCAACGTAAAGTCACGTGGTCAGTACAAAGGAACAGACAATTCGTAGCCAACTTCACATTGTTCAAAATCGTTTCTACAATGTTTAACGCTACATCCTTTGTTAGACAAACGCTACATTGTAGAACGAGCGGCCGACTCAGGCGCGTTTACATTGCTACCAACTTATCGTTTTCTACAATTGCTGTCACCGAGGCGTTACCGATTAGAGAACGGAATTCGACACAAACTGGTTGTAACTTGGCTAGGGGGGCAGGATAGATCTTATCGCACAGAGTAATCTCTAGACAACATAATAACCTAATAACAAATTATTATGTAACTATGTTATTCCAATTAGAAACATTTAAGTTTAAACACATATTACAAAACTCACAAACCATGTAATTAGTATAAACACTGGTTAAACAAAATCTAAATACGAATTTGCTTTTAGAGAATTTGAATCTAGAATCCGTTAAATGAGTATTTAAACTAAGCAGGTGGTTAGAGTTTTTTAAAAATAACGGTTTTAATTATATAGAACTGCTTTTGCCCGCGGCTTCGCGCACATACATAAAATATAGCCTATGTCACTCAAGAATAAAGTCGCTTTCTAACGCTGAAATTTATTTGCAATCGGACCAGTACTTTCAGAGAATACCTCCTACAAACAAAAATAAACAAAAAAATAAATTTTACCTCTTTATTATATTAGTGTAGATTAACGAAAAGGAAATCAATAAGTTGATTAGCCACTTTCCATGGAACCCAAATTAATTCTTCCCGTTTTTTATAAAGATAAGGATTTGTAATATTTCTGTAAATGCAGTGTTATTTTTTGAAATTGCAAAATTGATCCTCCACCTTAATTTACGTAGTTTTTTTTTTGTTGTAAATAATAATCTGGGTGGGTCGATATATTTTTTTTTTGTGTGGTCACTCGCAGATCATCTGTACGGAACAACGAGTATAGTGCCTTAAAAAAAAAGAAAAAACGACCTGGGCCTCTTTTTTCTGTCGGCAGCCGTGTGAATAACAACTAGTGTAAGGATTGTCTCACGTGAATAACTACAGCCTACATCATAATAAATCAGATGCAAATCCAGAAATGAAGATATCCGCAGGAAAACCAAGCTTGCTGACATAGCACGAAGAATCGCCTAATTAAAGTGGCAATGGGCATTGCTCGCAAAACAGATGGCCATTGGGGCCGAAAGATTCTGGAGTGGCAACCGCGCACCGGAAGACACAGCGTTGGAAGGCCTCCTACAAGATGGACCGATAACCTGGTGAAGGTTGCGGGACAGATAAGATCGTTCATTTTGGCGACACCTGGGGAGGCCTGTATCCAACAGTGGACGTCTATCGGCTGAAATGATGATGATAATGATAAATGATATATCTCATTCGGTAAAAAACGGAATCTTTATAGAATTTTTGCTGTCTGTCGTTTGGTCTGTTATTACACTTTGACTGTAATGATGATGATATTAGTAATCTTAGAAATCCGTTGATACCTAACACACGTACACCGCCCCTCCGCGCTGATTTCCGCGTGGTGCGCGGTAGGGCGGCGCCATACACACGTGACGCCACATAATCGCTTAGATTATTATGGGTGCAGGACGTGTTGCAATTTAAAATGGATGAACCCAATATCTTCTTATTTTTTTATTTCTACGCCATAAAAGCCAGATTGCTGCCACCACTTCAGCGTCCATTTTCGCCAGTGTCTGTGATAAAACTGGTCAAAACCGCGTTAATCCATGGTTGGGCGCGTAAACCGCCTAACCGTGCGGAACACCGCTAAGAAATCCGCTTCTTCTGCCGCCTAATGTGGTCTGGAAAAATCCGCTTCTTCTGCCGTGTGTTAATCGCCTAATGTGGTCTGGAATAATTTGTTTATTGCTCGTTACCCGCATCGCTCACAAAGTAGGGTCTCGGAAAGGATTTTCACTCTGACGGCATCTTAAGCCGATACATATTATTATATTAAAGCTAACCATCGTAAAACATCTGCAAGTAATCTTCTCAGAATCGTAGAATTATTTTATGAAGAGTAATTTTTAGAGTTCCGTATCCAAAGGGTAAAACGGGACCCTATGACTAAGACTCAGCTGTTCGTCCGTCTGTCTGCCCGTCTGTCACCAGGCTTTTCTCATGAACCGCGGTAGTTAAACAGTCGATAATTTATTTTTGTAGCCGTTAAAACAACAAATACTAAAATACAAAATAAAATAGATATTTAAGGGGGCTCCCATACAACGAAACTTGCCTTTTTAAGTGTTTTTAAATGTTTTTAATATCGTGTAATTTTGATTATGCATGCGTGTTTGCTCCGCTCGTGTAACACCCGCAAATGTCATCATTTCAGTATTCACTGTGATTTTTTTTTGCATTTTGAATTTTTCTGCATGCGAAGCAAACCCGATACGTGATGAAATCCGCACACGCCCTTATTGTTATTTTTTGCTACAGACAGTACCGGGTAAAATGAGGTAAATAGAAACGCAAGGGTGAAGAGAAACAAAACTTCAAAGTGTATTTTCTCGATATTTGAATTGTTTTTTTTGCAGCATTTATCTATTTTTTGTTAATGAATTTTTATTCTAAAAAGTCAATGCTTTGTTAGAGGTCGATAATATGGTATCGAAGTGAGAAAACAAACCAGAGTTTCTGTTCACCACGTTTTACGGTACGGAACCTTTCATGTGCGAGTCCGACTCGCACTTGGCCGGTTTTATTCTCGTATAGTAACGACCCAATTTATTATTTAATACCAGGATTATTCTACATCTTCGCAAGAAAAACACGTTTTTCGCTAAATCCAACTTTTGTAATTGTTAGTTTCATAAAAATATTTTACAGCATAAGTACGGCTGTAAAAAAGAATCTAGACTGGAATAAATTCGTGTACTGCTATACCTTCTAGTTTAATGCAAAATACGTTCAATGAAGCCTGGTAAAGGCGAATTTTATTTGATATTATTACCTCATAAAAATACATTAATATTGAATTTATACTTATCAAAGGAAAATGCTGAAAATATTATAGAAGTTACTTCTTTACTTTGATTGAGCGGTGGGCCAATAAAACGCAAAATTGGTGCCCTGAAATCGCACGACGGGGTCGTGGCAGACCAAGAAGGAGATGGCGGGACGACTTGGATGTCTTCCTTGGGAATTAGAAAGAGGTGGCTCAAAACCGGGAACATTTGAAAGAGTGGAGGGAGGCCTTTGCCCAGCAGTGGGACAGTATGGGCTAGATATAATAATAATAATATATAATAATTATTTACATAAAATGACGCTCCATCGCCCCGGGCCTTGGCCCTACTACGAGCTCTTAAGGCGTATATTCCCTTGAACATCTGGTCGGAATTAAAAGTACACATACTCGTACCACCTGCGCCTGCATAGAGCCCCGCTGACCATACAATTTTTTTTTTTTTTTTGTGAATAATTGATTAATTTACATATGCTGTATATTCTGAAGAACACTTAACTAGCATTTTTTTTGTTTAAACCTATTTTTAAAGATCAAAGCCGTTTGTAGGGAAAAAATATGACGTCGCAATTTTTTTTTTTTTTTGCCAAATGCATTAGACATATGAAAAATCATACGTTGATAATGTTACATTGTTTAAGAATCTAAAGTAACTAATTAAGAATTTTAAGCTATAGATTACTTCTAGGTAAGCGTACTCCGTTGTCGACAGCATCATCGTTTGTAATCAGGTGAAATAATTGTCAATCGCGAGCCTATCATACTTATATCGTACGAGTACAAATATTATAAAGGTAAATATTAGTGTCTGTGTACATGTTTGTTATTTATTTACGTCCTGAATGGCTGAAAATGATTAGTTGTTTTAGAATTAGCCTTAGGACTTTAAAATAAAATTATTACTTTGATTATGTAAAACAAAATTTAAAAATTTATTTAACAACTAGCTGTGCCTGGCGGTTTCACCCGCGTTTTTCTCGTTTCCGTGGAAATACCGAGATAAAATATTGCCTATAATTACCGCTCATAACTCATTAATAGGTACCAACTCTTAACATCTTACACACGTGATAACTTTTAAAAGAAATATCCGATTGAGATGAAACAAAAAGTATTTTACTTCTACATAAATACTCTTGATAACATAATGCTTAATTTCGATAAAGATTAATATTACGATACATATTTAACGTAGTTTTTTTTTCTTCAGACGATTAAATAATTATTTTGAACACAAAATCGGTTATTGTGATTAAACCATGATAGCTAGATATATGTTCTCGCGGACTTTTTTGTAGGTTTTAATGGGATCTACAAACCCGTAGTACATCATTTTGTTCTATTGTCAATAGATTTTGCAGCGCACGCAAAAATAGGTTTTCGATTTCACACCTTGTGTTACAAAATAGCAATTTTATTACGGATCACTAATTTTGAAACATAAAAAACATAGCCTATAGCCTTCCTCGATAAATGGACTACCCAACACTGAAAGAATCATTCAAATCGGACCAGTAGTTCCAGAGATTAGCGCGTTCAAACAAACAAACAAACAAACAAACTCTTCAGCTTTATAATATTAATATAAATATATAATATATATAAGTAATAAGTAATATAAGTAATAAGTATAGATAACAAAAATTAGTTAAGCTAATTTTTTAATTTAAAAATTAGCTTTAAATTGACAAAAATAATTGTATGTGATTTACTCACCCTATATAACCAATGTAACCCAATATAACGATACTTAGTAGTCTAAAGTAAGGAATATCTTCATCGTGCAAAACTTACTAAGATTAGGCTTTCGTAATAAAAACCTAAAATGAAGTAATAAAAAACCCTCCAACTCGCTCGTAATACCCAGCGTGCTACGCCGTAGCAATGCGTAGCACTCGCCTACGCGCTGCGCTACGAACCGTTACGGATTTCGGTAACCTAATGGCACGTTTTCATTGACATGGTGTTGCCGCAAACGGGCTACCAGCTACAACCACAAAACGCCTACGCTACTCCTTTTTCCTAGAGTTTTCATACATTTTATATTGATTCGCCGCACACGTTTAAACCCGATGGCTGCCCGACTGACCCGCAAGTGGCCAGTGAATTTCTAAAAAGCTAACACTAAATGCTATCACACGCCATTTTGGCATTTAAAGATTCTTTGTCTGATGATGTGACTGTCGCGCGCTTCAGCTTCCTTTGTGTCCATAAATAGTTCATATAACTTGGCCTTAATTATTTAAATCTACAACGAATTAATAAAGAACCCTCACCATCGCTTGGTCGTAGCACCCTGAGTTGCTACGCCGTAGCAACGCGTAGCGTTCGCCTACGAGCTGTGCTACGAGCCTTTCCCTACTGCGGCAACCAAATGGCACGTTTTCATTGGTAAGGTTAAGCCTTCATAACAAAAACCAAAAATGAAATAATAAAAAGCCACTGAGTTGTTACGCCGTAGCAAAGCGTAGCGCTCGCCTACGCGCTATGCCACAAGCTTTTACGCATTTTGACAGCCTAATGGTGCGTTTACATTAATCCGGCCAGCGAACCCGACAGTGGCCATTTTCTCATTAGACGATAACGACAACGACACGATGTCATGGGGCTAACAGTTTTATTTATCTGATGATGTTAGGACGAAATTGTGGTGCTGTAGCTCTGGTAGACTTTGGATCCGGGATTGTTTCTATTATAATTTTCTAATTTCTATTCTAATTCTCCTTTCAACTTGCAAACCTAGAAATCCGAAATCATTAAAAGTATATATACATATATTAAGCCGTTCCACTAGATATTAAAAAAATAACTCTTGTGGTCTCTTTTTGATTCCACAATATTAACTGATAACTTGTATGATTTCTGGCGATATCACCTTGACAACGAGATCACGTGTAAGCATTCATTAAAAAATGTATGATACAACCAGTCCACGATATCATATCGTTACCATTATCCTTAATAATTACGGCTTATCTCTTTCGTTTAAACCGGGTTTGTTAACCAAATCGAGTTTACAGACCCGGTTGATCATAAAAATTCAGCGACCGCTCTCGCTCTCCTAATTGAGCAGTAGGCTTCTCAAATACGGGTACGACTAAATATGGGCAATAAAAATCCTGTTTACACTAGTCTAATCTACACCAACCCGCACTGGGCCCGATTGGTAGATTACGGTCCATTCTTTCTCCTAGAGAGGAGGCCTGAAAGTCTGATTATACTTTGCTTCACTAGTCTCAAAACAAGTACCGGCTGCAGATGAAAATGGTTAAATCAAAAAATGCATGGCAATCCACAACGTTACGGAATAGAACAGAACGGAAGATTTGTCAAAAGCTACACATAAAGGGTGTAAAACGAAACCTTAACGAAACGAAAACCATGTATTGTACCCATCACTGGGATAGTTTTTTCTTCAAGGTCATACCTGGGAAGTCACTGGTTTTGGAGATATTCAAGGTCAAAGTAAAAAAAATTATGTAATTTATTTTCAAAATCGTATTCAAAATGACATTAATAAACCTTCTTATGAAGAAAATTACTAAAATTATTTATTTTTCATACCAAATTACGCGTTTGAAGTTGTAAAATGCAATGAATATGAAAGGCTACGTACACTTCGACGCAGGTGTGCGGCTATTGTATGCACACAAGCATGCGAGCTCGCGAGTTCAACGAACGTGCTTTTTTTTCATCTTTAAAAAAACATATTTTTTTAAATGAAAAAATAAAAACTTTTTTCCCATCAATATTTTATGCTCTAAGTTACTTAGTTACATGTACAAAATGTGTAGTTAACGTGTATGTGATCGGTCTTTTTACACCATTTTTTTTTTTTACACCCTGTATACTAACATGATAAATAACAACTAGAGGATTTTTATGTCAAGAGTGAATAAGTTACTTCTAGGCAAGCGCGCTCCCTCCACATAGTATCATCTTTGCGAACATATTCATCGAGAGCCAGCCTATAAAAAAAAAAAAAAACAAGTTTAATTGGGACGTTTTCTAATCAACTCGATCAGCACAAAGAATAATGTGGTAGATGTTTTCTATCAATTACACTTCGGTGAGTGTGCGTTGGAATTGCACAATTTAATTCCACCAAGTCCGTTCCATCATCGGACCACTAGACGTACGGCGTTGCGCCATCGGTACATGGTGGATATCCCACCCATTCGTACAAAGCGTTTTGGAAACACATTCATTATGCGAACAGCTAAAGAGTGGAATTCCCTGCCGGAGTCTGTGTTTCCTGATAGCTACAACCTAGGGGTCTTTAAGTCGAGAGTGAATAGGTTACTTCTAGGCAAGCGTGCTCCATCGTCGGCCACATCATCACTTACCATCAGGTGAGATAGTGGTCAAACGCGAGCCAATCAATAATAATAAAAAAAGATGTGTATTTTTTCCATTCTGTCACGAAAAAAAAACAAGTAAAGTTTTAATACATAAGTTTTATTTAAATATGATTTGTGATATATTACAAATATCGTAAATATGACATTTACGTTGTTTTTTTTTTATGGAAACAGCGACTCTCGGAAAAACTAAAAACGACCCAATTATGAACTCGCCGAAATCCGTTTATACGTTATTGAGAATACTGAGAAATTTTAAAAACAATGCTCACTGTGTAATACGCAGAAAATTATATTCCAACAAATTCTATGGTAGTGTGTGTTGAGCCTAAAATCTAATTTTATGTCATCAGAAATGATAAAAACACTAAAGATAGAATTTTTGATGTTTTTATTCCGGTCGCGGTTTTTTCTCGGAAGAAATATATTTTTCCGTATTGGAAGAACTCATAAATTCCTGTTAAGAAATCGTTTCAACAGTTTTATTAAAAAGTTGATGTTCAAAAGAAATCTGGGAAAATTACGAAAGTATATTATTTTGCTAAAGCAATTTTATTTATAGAACATTATTATGCTGTCAGTTTACTTGACTTGTGGCTAAAATAACAACAGCCACGTGGATCAATCGCCAAAGTAAAGTAACTCTAGTCGCGGTTGACTTGTGGATGGGTCACCATCTCAATCATCAAGATTTAACTGTGCCTTGGAAATGTACGTTACGCTTTTAGCCCAGATTTCTGTTAGATAGAATTTTAAAATAAATAAATAGTTAAATATAATACTTAGTACGTAGGTTCATAATTAATTTTGAATTTACTTATTCAAATTTTTCAATACTTATAATATTTAATTTTGTTTTATTTGGGTTGCTGTCCACTTAAAGGGTGAAAACTTTTAATTTTATTTCCAACTCCTGTACAACAAGATTGACTCTGCTTCTGAAAACTGATTTGATTTGTACACCTTTAGTCTGTCTTTACAGAATCTCAGAAGTCAGGAAATGCGACACCAATCTTGCTAAGAGGTACCCTATTACGGGATTCTGAAGATCAGATAGGCCGTTGTTCTATGTAAAAATATACTAGTAAATAATAATAATAAATTATTTATTTTTAGGCATCTTGGCCCATTCAGTGGTGGCTGAGTGGAGCGGCCCCGACTTACGAGTTGTAGGTCGCGGGTTCAAACCCAGCCAGGCGCATAAATTTGTGTAATTTATTTTATCACCACTGCTCTCATAACGGTGAAGGAAAACATCGTGAGGAGCTTGGCATGTCCTCGAACCACAGGTTCAGTTCAAAACCACCGTCAGGCACTAGTTGTCTGGCATTCATGCTGAACTGAACTTATTTTGGTGTAGCCATGAGGCAGACATCAATGATATTTTTATTAATTTTTTTTTTTGCTTCTTTTATTTTTGATGTGTTTATTGTATAGTATTGTGTTTAGGCCTTGTGATGTACCAAATAATTTTTTTTTTTCTTTCTTTCTTTGTCTGTCTGTCTGTCAAGTTAAAATTAAAAATATATACCTACTCAAATCTGTGGTCCCTTGAACCTATATAAAAATCAAACTTTGGCGTTAACGACGCCGTTTATGTCGCAAAAAACGTGTATTTCGACACTCTTACTTGGCACAAGTATAGGAATAAATCTGAAAACTGAATTTGTAGTCACATCACGAAGAAAAAAAAAATATTTTGCGATTCGGAAAAATCTTCGTAACTCAATTCGGAAATTGAACTGTTTTCATACGTAAGTTTGTACGGAACCCTCAGTCTTGAGTCTTTTATCGTATACAAAATCCAGCTAAATAAAGAACCAATGTTTGTTCCATCTCCGTTAAAATGTTCTTCATTTCCTTTCGTAGGAAACGTGAGTGGCCAGTTGTAACTACGGTTCAAATTCCCATTTATTTTTCCAGTTGTTTTGGAGGCAAGTGAAAAATAATAATCGTTTATTTTCTCTATACATTGTTGAGTATGGTGTCCGGACGTAAAGAATAACACCATCCCATTTCTTCCCGTGGCTGTCGTAAGAGGCGACTAAGGGACATTTTGAGACTGTGCGCACTAATTAAGCACCTGAGGTCACCGCGTGGTGGCGGTTATACCACCAGCAACAACATTCCCAAGGAGGGTTAGTGTCAGACAGGCGGCCGACTGTAAAATATTTGCCAAATCCCTAGCAACATGATTGGAATAAAAATGTTGAGACAAACATGGAATTAACTTTGTGAGAAATTGGTCTTTATAAAACCTGTGTTTACAAGTCAGCAGAAAATAATAAAGTTTAAAAAATTAAAAAGTCATCTTTGAAAACAGTGTTTCAATAATTTGAACTTGTTTTTATCATAAAACTCCATTTCAAATGTATCGTTTGTCTTTGCCTAAGACACAGTTTCTGGCCCCAACGTGATCAAGCATTAAATTAGTAATACTTGCTTGATGCGTTTGAGCCAAAATAAAAATACTTTACCATTTTATACATGAGAGCAGTGGTGGCCGAGTGGTAATGGCTCCGACTTACAACTTGTAGGTCGCGGGTTCAAACGCTGCCAGGCGCATTACATTGTGTAATTTATTTCATTACCACTGCTCTCAAAACGGTGAATAAAAACATCGTGAGGGGTTTCCTCACTCAGAATTCTCTAGAACCAAAAATTCGAAGACATGTGACATTCAAAAACCCACACTGGGCTCGCGTGGTGGATTATGGCCTATTCCCTCTCCTAGAGAGGAGACCTGAGTCCCAGCAGTGGGAACATTTAAAAAAAAGGCTGATGATGATGATGACCATTTTATATACGTACTAATAATGTACTTTTAATTGCTTTATTTTTATATGTTTCGGCTCTCAAGAGATGTCAATCAACCTTAAACCCTTCACCATGGTTTAATTTTACGCCCATTAAACCCAGAAGAGCAATGGGAAAGTAATTACAAAGTACGAACTTATACGGTACTGATGTTTTAACCATACAAGGGGATTTAGGGATTTTCAAGGGAGCATAATAAATATTTAAATAGCTCAACAAACTCAATCATCTAATGGATATATGGTTACCTTTTAGCCACTGACTTAAAACACCCATGTTTTGCGAGCATTAATCTATATATGTATACTAGCTGTGCCCGCGACTTCGTTCGCGTGGACTACAGGATTTTGATTTAATTTTTTCTAAAATAAAAGTAGTCTATGTTACTACATATATATATTCATATGCATGTAGCAAAAAGCAGTTATTTTAATATTACAAACAGACACTCCAATTTTATTTATATGTATAGAAGATGTTTCCGTTAGAATACGAAATTTACGCCACATTATTTACTAGCTTATACCCGCAGCATCGCCCGCGCACATAAATTATAGCTTATGTCACTCAGGAATAAAGCAGCTTTCTATCGGTGAAAAAAATTTAGCAACCGGACCATTACTTTCAGAGATTACCTCCTACAAACAAAAAAATATAAAAACAAACTTTTGCTTTTTATAATATGTTTTTTATTTTATTAATATTTTTTTTTTTTGTTTCTTGGAAGTAATCTCTGATAGTACTGGTCCGATGGCAAAAATGTTTTCACTGATAGAAATTGCTCTATTCTTGAGTGACATGGGCTTTATTATTTTTATCTATGCGGGCGAAGCTGTGGGCAAAAGCTAGTGTAACATACAATTAAACAGGCGAAGTAATGTATTAGTTGAGTAACTATAAATTAACACCGCGAAAGCTGAAAACTTTGATAATGGCAGAACTAAATGTGTTAATGTGTATGTAATGAAGCACATACGGTAATAAAAACATATTAACTCCGAAACTAAGATACCGAACCCTCTACCTTTTCTCTTAGTACCCATAAAAACCTATCGACTGGATTATGACCAATTATATGAACGCGGGCAAAAGCTATGCTAATATGCGCAATCCGTTAAAGTGAGAAATTTTACTTAAAGTAGCAGGCATCTCCACTTTATCAAGTTAATCTGCACATTAACTTATTTTACATCGTTAAATCGTGAAAGACAATGAGTGAAACATTATTTTCTCGTTTGACACTACCCTTCTTGCCAAGGTACTCCGACAGAGCCCCACTCTCGGGGCTTCGACTTCTGGGTGTTTATAAAAAAATAACCACCAAGGCTCAGCTAACCTCTAACCTGACCTGACCACGTGTACAACCTGTTCACGTAGGGGCCTAATGACTGCATCACTGGATGGCATTGCTGTGGCCGAATACTGGACCAGGCAAAGAAATGAACTATATTATATTCCAGATAAACGTGCCATAACGTTCATTGAACTTCCTACATTTTCTGAAATTCTTAATTTCAAAAACGGTAATAAGGACATAAAGCTGTCTTGAATCGACATGTATCGTGATCCTTTGCATGACATAGTAATAAAAGAGTTCTGAGTATACATGTAGATGGATAGAGAGGGAGAGGAAGGCCGAAAAAAAGATGGATGGATTGTATGAGAAGTGATATGAAAGAAAAGGGAGTGATAGTTTGACGGGTGACAGGACAAAATGGTAGAAGAAAACGTGTTGCGTCGACCCCAAGTAATATGGGATAAGGGCAGAATGAAGGAGAAGAAGAAGAAGAGTAATGAATAGCCGTATATTGTTTGTTTTTCGTGTACCTACGCAGAGATATTAGGAAACGGTCAATGTACTTTATTGCACGGTTATCTGGGGCCTTCTGCCACCGTAGGCGCGGGCTTGCGGACAGTGAGCAATAGGTAGCTCGCTGTCCGGCCGTCCGGTAACTGTCCGGACCAAGCCCAAGTCGCCGACGGCGAGCACTGTTCCCGCGCGACTCAAGGAGTTGTCAGCAACAGCAGGGACCCAGCCGGGTCGAAGCCTACTGGGATCAGGGTTATCCGAAAGGGCGCTCGAGCCCCGGTATGATGGCTAGAAGGAACGGGGTGGGGCTTTTAGTCAGTAAGAGTCTGACACTATCTCCCGCTCCGCCCAAGAGCGGGGGATATCATTGCATGATTATTTCCCACCATTAAAAAAAAAATTGGGGCCTTCTACAGTTTTGCAATCGATACGCTAAGAAGAAAACGTAACCTGTCCGAGTCGGGTTACTCAACAATGGGTCTACCTTTTATAGCAGAACTTTTTACGTCATAATATTGTTTTTCATAACAACGGATAGCATAAACTTCATTTCGCAGAAAATCATTTCGCATACACTCAGTTGTCATACATTCAAAACTCATAATTTTGTTAGTCAGAATCATCTTTAGGCATAATGTTTATATCCATAATAATTAAAAAGCAGAACCATCATATCGCAGAAAATTCACAGTCAGAATCGTCTTTTGGCATAAAACAGTTGATTCTGCATGTATTTACTCAATAAAACAGTTGATTGTGAAAATAAGTTGTTTTTAGTTCCTTGTAAGAAGCATTCAAACATGCAAACAAGAATACACCTACTTTACCTAATATCAAAACGCTAACCTAAATGCTAATTACAAAAATATTGTCGGCTTGGATGCATGTAGCATGCAAACAGGCATACAACATGCAAGCAGGCATGCAACATGCAGCATGCATGCAGCATGCAAGCAGGCATACAACATGCAAGCAGGCATGCAGCATGCAGCATGCATGCAGCATGCAAGCAGGCATGCAACATGCAGCAGGCATGCAGCATGCAAGCAGGCATGCAACATGCAGCAAGCATTGTTTCTGTCACGGCTCCGGCGCTGCGGGGTTTGGGCGGCGCCACGCGACCTTATCGTCACAGATGGTTTTAACGCTCACCACCGCAGCTTCGGCTTGCTGGCCGGCTTCGCCGGCCAGCCTCAGCCACGGTGGCGGGCCTTCAAACCACCTGCTCCTCAGCTCGCGGGCCGCCCTACCCCTCCGCGCCTACGCGGGTTTAAATTACACTCTAGGGGTAGGGCAGACAAGACTGCGTAAAGTCGGTTTCGCAGCGATTCGTTTCTGTCACAAAATTTTGCAGCACAACGTATTGACTTTTTATGACACAAATTTAATTTAATATTGAAAATGCTACCAATACATGCTATATTTAGAACATTCTATGTCACTTTTGCAGACCATTCGATTTTTAATACATTGCACGTAGGTTATCTAACCATTCGACAGCATAAATTTACTTTATTTAAATTATCAGTTTTATTCCATATATTATAAGTTTTTGATGTTTTGAACACTAATTTTTACAAGAAGATACATCTATTTTAATTTTTGATGTTCAAATATGCACAAATACCAAATAATCGTATCTCTAAATAAATGTATGCTAAACAAAATTATGCATAATATTAATTATGGCAAAGGTAGGTAATTATGCGAAACAAAATTCTGCCAAGATAAAAGTATGCCATTATAAATTCGGACACGTAAATATTCTGCCAAACAAAAGTTATGCTAAATAATTTTTATGCCTTAACAATATTCGATTAAATAAGATTATGCCATGTGAGTTATGCCAAATAAAAATCGGAGTATCAAGATTCTGCCAAATAGAAGGAACCCCTCAACAATATGTATAATTCTTCATCCGCAAAATGTCATCAAACGTTACATTATTATTAAAAATTAAATTAGCCTACACTACTTATTTATTATTTAAGAGGTAAAGTTTGTTTTTATGTTTTTTGTTTGTCGGAGGTAATCTCTGAAAGTACTGGTCCGATTGCTGAAATTATTTCACCAACAGAAAGCTGCTTTATACCTGAGTGATATAGGCTATATTTTATTTACGCGGGTGAAGCCACGGGCAAAAGCTAACTAGTAATAGTAAATTCTAAAATAATTAATATGTATTTCTGTTTATCAGCAATAACGCTTTAATCAGTATTATCCACAGCTGTTGTTTCAGATGGCTTTAAATTGAAACTGTAAGCCAATAATGAGGTGTAATTGCCGTTAAATTGGCTTATTATTGCATTTGATGGGTTTTGGAGAGCAGATTATAGTTAGTCTAAAATATTTAAGCCTGAATGTATAGCCAGTTACAAAATACCTACATATTATATTAGTAGGTAATATAATATGTAGGTATTTTGTTATTATTGTTGTTTATAACTTTTATTTAAAACATACTACAACTTAATAGCTACAATTGCAGTAAATTAAAAAATTAAATAAATAATAAAACCCTACGCTAAAATTCTAACTCTAACTCTAACTCTAACTCTAACTAAATGACGTTAAAAAACTATAACTTATAACTTATTTACGTATTGTTAGAATTTACATACACTACTAGGCTTATTAGAAAAGGTCTGATTATTATTTGAGTAAAGTCTATTACAAAGGTTTTTCATACTAAGCTATTCAACTGTGTCACTACCAAAGTTGTAAGTTTGTTTCTTGTTAACACTATGAGTCTCGTTGTTGCTCGTAATAATCTACATTATTAATATTATAAAGAGGTAAAGTTTGTTTTTGTTTTTTGTTTGTTCTAGGTTATCTCTGAAAGCACTGATCGGATTTAGAAAATTTTGTCATCAATAGAAAGTTGATTTATTCCTGAGTTTATTATTTATTAGGTTATATTTTTTAATGTATACGGGCGAATATTATAACCAGCAAAGTTATTAACGTTCGTAATCTTAAAATGTCTGTCCATCGAATCCTCTCCATCTTTTCTTCGGCCTCCTTCTCCCTCTCCATACATCGACATGTTCATCCCTATCAATCAGTGTCAATCAATAAGAGATATACGGAATATTACCGTACGTCTAGTACGTCGTATTGTGAACAAAGTTATTTATTTTGAGCAGTCTCCTACAAGTATATATATAAAGGACGTATTTACAATATCAAAAGCCGAGCTCCCAGTAGGATTTTCCATCAACTAAATGATGATGAGCCAACGCCAACTTTGATCCCTTTTTAAAGCAAATTAAGGTATACATAATTCAAAAATTCCTCTTCATTGCTTGTCTAAAAAATCTTTGTGAAAATGTTAGGCTTCTCGACCCAGTGTTTTAGGCTGTCGGCTGTCTGTTAGTTTATTTTTTACAGTTTTATTTAGATCTTATTTATACTAATATTATAAAGAAGTAAAGTTTTTTTTTAACTACTATGTTTTTTTTTTTGTTCGTAGAAGGCAATCTTTAAAAGTACTGGTCCGATTGCTAAATTTTTTTCACCGTTAGAATGCTGCTGTATTCCTGAGAGGCATAGGCTATATTTTATGTACGCAGGCGAAGCTGCAGGCAAAAGTACTCAATGAAATTCTATTTTTATTGACTTAAAAAAAATTGCAATAAGAGAAGGAGGCTTTTGAATGCATAAAGGATCGCTGTCATATCATTCCATGGTTTCACCCTTGTCTTTGGTTACTGCGCTGCTTCTTTTTAAGAAAACTTTTTAATGGATAGCAGTAATTTCTGGTGCAAGCGAGACTAAGGCAACCCTCATACCTTGGCCGCCGCAGGAGTTCCTATAGACATCTACCCATTGCTCACCATCCAAAAACCAGTGCTAAGACATTACATTTCACGTAAAACATAATGTCCTAGCACTGTGTGTGTGACAAACCCCATCAATCATGCTGACATATCTATGTCAACATGATTAATAGGTCCTGCTATTGTTACAGGATTGTTCGAAAGAGTCACCGCAACTCTGGAGCGCAAAATGCACCTGAACGAACACGGGTAGGGTTAAGTCACTCAAAGTCTGACAGACCCTTATACTCTACGCACAGCGTGGAGGTACAGTTCCGTTAAAGAAGTGGAAAACTGTGAAGCAATGAATGCATCTTATTTGCACCAATGGTACGCATTGCTCGATTTCCAAAGATTACCTTAGCGGAAGTGGTTTTAACAAAGCAAAGTTTCTCCATAGCAATTAAATTAAAGCCACGAGCGTGCACTATCACGCTGAGGATCTGAGTTCTAACTTATACTAACTACTAACGTCAACACTTGATGTCCTTCAAGTGTTGAAATGAAATCCAATCCTGCTAAGGGTGCTTTTCTATGGATGTACTATGCTACATTGCTATGGATGCGTTTGATATCCACCAATCATATTCATTAGTACACATAGCTTAACACTGATGCAAACAGTTTCAACTAAGATATGTTTTGTGCCATGGATGCGTGCTATGGATAATCGCGAGCGGTGTAGTTATGTGCAAATCTGAGTAACTACAGTAGGCCCGCGTTTGTCGCTGAAAGTAGACTATCGATACATCGCATAGATCGAGCTGCGCGTCTTCCTCGCGCAGCTACTTTCCGGCAGCACATCTTCATAGCACCTCTTACTCACATCGATAAGCTAAGTATCAGTGGAAACGGTCACATCGTTTCACAGCTTAGCTATTACATCCTCGCAGCATAGTTATACGGCACATCGCTGATGGAAAAGCAGACTAATAGAGATGTTACGTGTATAGTTCACACGGCTTGGCAGCTTTGTGAAACACGACAAATACTAATAAAGGTAGTTTCGTAACTCAGCTTCCCCGCTTAGCTACCTTTCACGCCTCATGTAACACCGCAGCATACGCAGGATTTAATTAGACAAGAAACTGAGACCGACATAGTTGAAAACGGAATACACTAACCACCCTTATGTGACCTTCTTCACGAACGAACGTTGTTTTAAACAACTTGATACAACTTACAATGCACGTACTAGATTCTTGAGCGAGGTTTGCCTATCCAGATTTTATTAACAAACTTAGTTATCGGTCTCTTGATTTATATATAGATTGATTTGCTTTGACTGTAAAGATAAGTACAGCTTGTTTTCTCGAAAGGGTAAACATATCTTCTCAGACCTTGGTTACCATAAAGGATCAAAGTATAATAATATAATATAATATAATATAATATAATATAATATAATATAATATAATATAATATAATATAATATAATATAATATAATATAATATAATATAATATAATATAATATAATATAATATAATATAATATAACATAATATAATATATCACACAACGCCATCTAGTCCCAAACTAAGCAGAGCTTGTGTTATGAGTACTAGACAACTGATAAACATACATATAAATTTCTAAATACATACATAATATAGATAAATCACACCCAGACACAGAACAAATGATCATGCTCATCACACAAACATTTGTCCTGGGTGGGAATCGAACCCACGACCTCCGGCATAGCAGTCAGGGTCACTAACCACTAGACCAACAGGCCAGTCCTCGTCAATACACATCAAACAAGCCCAAACTCGATAGAGTTGCGTCGTTTTATTGCGAAGTTCCTATTACCACCTTTCAGCTCCATCATCAGATCAGCTCCATAGCATCATAATGTTGCATCGTCACGCATTTTACATATGTATACAAAATTTCAGCTCAATCGGTTGAAGATATCTGCTTCAAAATTGAGTTGCAAGATTTGAGCCGAACATACATAGTTACATACATACATGCATTGCAAGTTAATAAAAAGCTTGTAAATAAAAGAGAAATTGACTTTCAGACATAAAAACGCATAGCTAAAACTACTACTGGGTCTAAGAACATGAAATTTTATTTCATTTTTTTTTTTATACGCTTTATTAAAAAAAAAAAATATTGCACAAAGCTTTCTTTTATGACGCACGAATACTAAGAACGGGTTATTGAAAATTCAACTTATGAGGAGGGAAATAGGGAATTTAGTTTATATACAAAATCTAATTTCTTAGGCCATACTTGAAAATCAGCAAAAATAGTAATGTAAGTAAATAATAAAGGTTGTTATTATTTGTTTTCAGAGCTACCTGCTTCGGTTAATTTATATGAAACATGGCACAAATTCTAATCAAATAATATAATAAAAAAAATTCGTAATTAGTTTCTCAATCATCATTTCAGCCAATATACGTCCACTGTTGGACATAGGCCTCTCCCAAGCGTCGCCACAACAAACGTTCCTGAGCGTCTCACATCCATCGGTTTCCCGCAATCTTCACCAGGTTATCGGTATTCTAATCAAAACACGCTGCGTCTTCCGGTACGCGGTCGCCACTCCAGAACTTTTCGGCCCTAGAGGCCATCTGTACAGCGAGCAATGTGCAATGCAAATTCCACTTAAGATTGGTAATTCTCCTGTGGATATCAATTTCTCAAATCTTTCCTGTAAATACGATTTAAAGCGTTTTAAAGTTTTTATGAAAACATTCGTGTGAACAAAGTCGTTGGTGAACGGCTAATTGAAGTATACTTATCTAGAAGTGTACTTCAACTATCGCTTTGCATGAAGCAAATAACTAGTAACTATACCAGTGACTGAGTGTATTTTACACTCATTTTTTACCAATTAAACCAAAAATTCGTTAACGTGATATCCACCAACCTGCACTGGGCCCACATGGTAGATTACGGCCCATTCCCTCTCCTAGAGACGAGGCCTGAGTCCCAGCCGTGGGAGCATTAAAAGGCTGATTATGCTATTTAAATAGACAGAATAAAAATCTTCGATTTCTTCACATTGCCAGAAAGAGAGGTGATAACCTCTGGGGGCAAGAAAGGGAGCTCGAGCCCCGGTATGAAGGCTAGAAGGAACGGGGTGGGTCTTTTAGAAAGTAAGAGTCGGACAATATCTCCCGCTCCGCCCAAGAGCAGGGGATGTCATTGGATAATTTTTTCCTACCATAAAAAAGGTGATAACCTGAAAAAATTGCTCCTTATAGGAAAAGTAGAAGTCCTTATGGGAAAAGATTATTGCCTTGATTATTGAGTATTAGCCGCTGGGGGCAAGAATCTAATACGTTGAGCAGACCAAATCCGTACCGTCTGCGACGCCATCCACATTGCAGAAGATAGCATAACATGGCGAAATATTGTCCAGAAGAAAGTTATTCGTCGAGGTCACGACTAGTGTTGCCAGACGTCCCGATTTGCGCGGGATGTCCCGATTTTTAGGGGTCTGGGGACGCGTCCCGATTTGTACCTGATCGAGACGCTAATTGTCCCGATAAATAAAAAAACCCGGAACGCAAATAATGATTGAAGAAGTCTGAGTTTTACTCAGTAAGTTTAACACGCCCTCTCGTTCCACCCCTGAGCGGAAGAAGTAATTGGATGATATTCTATCTAAAAGTCTCTAATAAAAAATATAATTATATTTGTCCCGATCTAATAAAAAACCCTAAATTCCGCTATGTTACACCATCTGTCCCTATTTTTATACAAACGGACCTAGCAACACTAGTCACGACAATCAGCATTGAGGATTAACGACGCAAGGAGAAGGAGGGATTTAAATAGTGGCGGTTTACACGGTTAATTATACGCACGAAATTTCCTCGTCTATCACTTTTTATTACAAGCTTTTATTTAGTTTCACCTGTCCCGATGTTTGTCTGTCATGAAATCTTGCAAGTTAAATTTGATCCACTTACCGGTTACCGATTGAGCTGAAATTTTGTATACATGTGTAAAGTGCGTGACAATGCAATATTATTATGACATGGAGCTGATCTGATGATGGCACCGGAAGGTGGTTATAGGAACTTGGTAGTTAAACGACACAACCCCATCGAGTTTGGGCTCGTATGATTTGTCTTAACGAGTATTAATTAAATAGGTACCGAGCTATAAAAGCCTGCTATGAAAAAAAGATTTTCATTAAAAGCTTGTTAAAAATGTTTAGACTTGTTTTGTAACTTGCTTTAGCCTGCTACTTACATAAAATAAAGCCGAAGTCAAGTCACTCAGAAATAAAGCATCTTTCTATCGGTAATAAATGTTAGCAATTAGACCAGTACTGCCAAAGATTACCACCTACAAACAAAAAACAAACTGTAACTCTTCATAATATTATATTTTACGGCACATTTTTTTAATGTAGACACAAATATTTTAAAACGAATAAAGCAATTATTAAATTCAATTAAATTAATTTATCAGTCCTATCAAGTCTATTGTGATTTACATTTGTTGTTCTATCCTTACTTTACAGGAACAGAAAAAAAAATTGTGCCTCATAAACCTTATCAAAACTTTAATACGAGCGAGAGAGGCCAAGAATGTAATGCATTTTTGGCCTCTTTTTTTGCACGTATCACAGCATAGACTGCGTGATTTAAAAACAATATAATAACGCGGCGCTGATGTCTGCCCGCTGTGATACTATAACCATACATTTTACAAAAACCATGTGCTTATGGGTATATATTTATTCTCGTGTTTGTTTGAATGTATATTTTATTTTAGTGAATATCTTCGCGTGACCCAAAGGCTGGCTTTTACCTCGGACAGAGGATAAACATTGCCATACAGCATGGTAATGCCGCCAGTCTTTTGGGCACATTACCAGTCGACAGCGATGTGGAAGAGTTTTTTGACGCTATATTTTAGTTAGTGTATTTTAGCGTAGGGTTTTATTATTTCTTTATTTTTTAATTTACTGTAATTATAGTTATTAAAATGTACATAGTTATAATTTAGTATAAATAGTTTATTTAGTATTTAAGTTTTTTTTTATGTACAAATGTATTAAAGTGTTGATTGATAAACTAATAAAAAAGTAAATATCATGGACATTAATTATAATATATTAATATTCATTGTGGTTTGACCAGAGTATCGTATTTTAGTAGTGAATAGAATAGAATAAACTTTTTTTTATTATGGATAGGCTCGTGTTTGACCACTATCTCACCTGATGGCATGCGATGATATGGCCGACAGCGGAACACGCTTGCCTAGAAGCAATCTATACACTCTTAACTTAAAGACACCAAAATAGTAACAAAACTTTTAAACTAACTTAAAATTATGAATACAAAGGCGGTCTTATCGCTGACAACGATATCTACCAGAGAACCTTAGTTTGCATGTTCATGACGCAACGAGTCTTCGTACTAATAAAAGAGATCACAGTTATGACATCAAAGCGTAAATTGATTAGCATTTGATAAGGCCTGAATTGCTTTTGTATCGACGTAAATACAAGTTGTAACCGAAAAAGGTAGTCATATTTTAATAATTTGGACACAATATATTCGGACAGTGTACGAAACATTTAATTTTCAATATTTTTTTACCGACAATTCGGTCATTACCAAATTTATTGAAGCTGTTTAGTCCATTCATAATATATTTATTTTTAAATAAAGTTATATAAAAAAATATAATACGCGAAGTTGGTGCCCTAAATACACTGTAAAATATTGTTTTTATTATTCATAGGCTCGCGTTTGACCACCATCTCACCTGATAGTAAGCGATGATGTAGTCGACGATGAAGCACGCTTGCCTAGAAGATACTTATTCACTCTCGACTTAAATACTACTAAGTTATAGCTATCAGGAAACATAGATTCCGGCAGGGAATTCACCTCCTTGGCTGTACGCACAATAAATGTGTTCCCAAAACGCTTTGTGCGTAAATATTTTTGGTAACCCATTTTTCCCCCATATATCACATTTTAAAACTTTTTATCTGACTGTACCAATCAGTGTGTGTCCGAATTGTCAGTGAAAAAATATTGAAATAAAAATGTGCCCGTTCGGACATTCAGTCCGAATATTATATTGTGTCCAAATCGTCAGCAAGTCTTTTAAAAACTGTTTCTGCCCATGGAAATAAACAGCTTTCTTTAAAAAATTCATAGTTAAGCCACAACAAAAGTATTGAAGTCTCGTAAAAAGTTGTCATAGGCTAATAAAAAAATTGTAGAGGTAGTAGAATTTTTCTTTTCAGTTGACTGTGACACTTTACTTTAACTTTAGGAGTAGGTACTTCGAAGCTTAAGTGTATTTTGTTTACATCATATAAATGTAAAGTTTAGTATCTGTACATATCTGTACATCTATACATATAAATAAAATTGGAGTGTCTGTTTGTAATATTAAAATAACAGCTTCTTACTACATACATATGAATGTATATATATATACGGTACTTACACCAAAATAACATTTTTTACAATTTTTGTCTGTCTATCTGTTTGTTCCGGTTAATCTCTGAAATGGCTGGACCGATTTTGACGGCACTTTTATTGGCAGGTAGCTGATGTAATAAGGAGTAACTTAGGCTACTTTCATTTTAGAAAAAAATAATTCAAAATGCTGTAGTCCACGCGAACGAAGTCGCGGGCACAGCTAGTATAGTATAAAGTTAGTCAATATTTAGGTTTCTTACGTATCATAATATTGCTGTTTACATTAAAAATATGAGAAGATTGACAATAGATAGCAACACCGGTAAAACTGAGGAGAATCTTTTTTACCAGCTGTATGACAACTACAGATAAAAAAAACGACTACATACATTGAAAAAGCCGGTCAAATGCGAGTCGGACTCGGGCATGAAGGGTTTTGTACCAGCGGCAGTAAAACACGGCAAATAAATTACGTTTGCTGTATGAGAGCCCTAGTTAAATACTTATTTTACTCTGTCTTTAGCAATTATTACAGCTGCAAAAAAATACATCATCTGTGAATATTTCAACCTTCTAGTTATCACGGTTCACGAGACACAGCCTGGTGATAGACAGATGGACAGTAGAGTCTTATCAATAGGGTCTCGTTTTTGCTCTTTGGTTACGGAACCCTAAAAATGTGACGAAGCATGCCGTTGTTTCCAAAAAAATCGAAATATATCAATTATAATATTTTGTAGTTACCCATGTGTCAGTCATGGATGCATTCCGATCCGATACTTCGATCGGATTTATTTTTCAGTTTCATTGACTATTTTGCATAAATCAGACAGGACGCGCACGCGCTGTCATACGGACGCGTGAGACCAGCCATGGCCTCTAAGTTGTTAAAATGTTCGAGTTGCAATATAGTTATCAACGAGGTTCTAGCTTTTGTATATAATAAAATCGATGTAATGAACGAGGAGAGTATTAGTCATATTTGTGTGAGTGCATTTTCTGATGAGGACATTCACAGTGCTAAAAATCTACTTTGCGAATCGTTACCGACGGAGAAGCGCAAAAAAATGAGAAAAAGAGATGGAAAGAAGCTCCGAGAAATAGATGATATCATCTGCATGCTGAAGGAATCCGATCCTGAAGTTTTACCGGTTTTTGTGGCCCGTGACCTACAGAAGCTGCCGCCGGTACTTTTTGATCACGTCGACGTCACTCGGATTTTAAAAGATTTGATGCTTATGCAGCAGGAGTTAAAACAGATCAAAGAACTGTATGTCACTAAGGAAAACCTAGATACTGTGAAGTCTGATCTTGAAAACCTAAAAAAAGCATCCATAGTGAATGATTTTAGAAGTACCGCCAGTAAGGTCAACATCAAGAGAGGTGGTTTTTTATTGGATAGTCACGATGACTACTGCAGCGGCCCAAGGGGACTTGAATACATGGACATACAACATGTCACACCATGCAAAAATACTAGCGACGTTAGCGTAGATATGAGCTATCGGGAGATGGTTCAACCATGTTCCAAAAATGAGGGTACTCTACAAAATAGTGGTCGCGCTAATGATAACTGTATTCCTCCTACGGTGGCCGGTGACGAGCCCGAGCCGATGACTCACCCGCAATCAGCTGCGATCGACGTATCTAACGAGTCGGGACACACGGCCTCTCCGAACATAGTCTGTGACGTACTCGGTGACAGGAAATCTTTAGCTGAGATTGTACGAAATGGTGATTGGAAAATACCAAAGGAAGACAGAGAATGGACCCTAGTACAGAGGAGACGTCTAAGGAATCGCTTTATTGCTAGTAGGAGAAAGGCAGTTTCAAGCGTAAATTCTAATTTCAAAGCTGCTGACATAAAAATTCCTATCTATATTTACAATGTTGCGAAGGACGTGCCCGTGTGTGACATACTGAGTTACATTGCGAGTAAAACTGATGTTAGTGTACACTTGGAAAAAATGAATATGAAGGTACCTAAATCATATGATGCCTACAAAGTACTGGTACCAAAACATAAATTGGAAACTTTCCTGAATGATGATTTCTGGCCAGAAGGCGTCGCATATCGTCGCTTTGTTAACTTCAGGACAAAAAGTAATTTTGGTATTAGGAGTGCGGAATAATTGATCTGTGTGTAGTCTAACTAGCCGTATGAATAATCACGCTAAATTTGTGACATTTAACTGCAAAAATATTATAAGATCTGCTGAATGTGTAAGGAAAATATGTGAAACAGCCGACATTGTAGCACTTCAGGAGACGTGGCTGTTACCGCACGATATTCCATTCCTGGACACCATAAGTGACAAGTTTGCGTACACTGGCAAGTCCGCCGTGGACACTTCGGCCGGTGTGCTCCGTGGCCGCCCTCATGGAGGTGTGGCAGTGCTGTGGAGGAAGTCGGCGTTTCCCTCAGTGTCAGTGTTAAAGTGTAACAGTGATCGTATAGCAGCTATTAGGGTTGAGATACATGAGCGTTCTATGTTAATCATATCTGTGTATATGCCTACGGACTCAAAAGACAATTTGATCGAGTTTACGGAGTGTTTAGGCGAAATAAACTCTATAATTGAAATTAGTGATGTTGAATCTGTGTATGTGTTGGGAGATTTCAACGCGCACCCGGGTGAGTCATTTGCAATGCAACTCCTAGACTTTTGCGCGGAACAATCATGGACATGTGTTGATCTTGATCTGTTACCTAACGATTCACACACTTTTGTTAGCGAGGCACACGGATGCCGACGGTGGCTCGATCACTGTGTGGTCACTAGCGCTGCGCGCTCAACCATCGATTATGTGACTATATTATATGATACCTATTGGTCTGACCACTATCCAATGCAATTGACATGTAATTTGAATTTAATAAAATCTAAAATTGTGACATCTAATGAATTTAAAAATAATGTAATATGGGGTGAAAGGCAGGCTAGTCAAATTGAAGCATATCATAATTATTGTCATGCAAATTTGCGGCTGATTGATTTTCCACCGGAATTTGCTACTTGTGCTGATAAAAGATGTAACTGTGATACGCATAAATCTATAATTAATGAAATGTACAGGAATATAGTACGTATACTGGCAGAAGGCGCGGAATCTTCTTGTAGTGCGGCTTCAAATCCCGGTAGGGGCAAGCACATTATAGGCTGGAATAAACATGTGAGGGAGGCTCACGGTAAGGCACGGCAATGTTACCAGAACTGGCTGTTTTATGGGAAACCTAACTCTGGCCAGATATACAATGAAATGACTGAGTCTAGACGTTTATTTAAGGTGAAATTGAAATGGTGTCAAAATAACCAACAACAAATTAAAATGGATATAATTGCACGACACCATTCCAATAACAACTTCTCAAAATTTTGGAAATCAACAAACAAGTTGAATCTAAAGCCTAGCCGTCCCGTGAGCGTCGAGGGCGAACACAAGCCAGATGACATCGCAAGATTGTTTCGGCAGCATTTCAGGGTTGAGCCGTTTGTAATTCCTGTACAGTCTGAAGCGATGTCGGTGTCTGATGCTGGGGCTATACCTGGAGATATCAATGTAAGGTTCACTGCAAAGGATGTTGATGTAGTTATCAAATCTATGAAGAGAGGAAAGTCTCCAGGTCATGATGGCCTCAGTATTGAGCACCTGTGGTTTGCTGGGGTACACTTGCCTAGAGTTCTGGCTTTATTATTTAATCTGTGTATTAACCACTCTTGCCTGCCTGACGATCTCATGTATACCATTGTTGTCCCTATTGTAAAAAACAAAACCGGAAATGTCTCGGACAGGTCTAACTACAGGCCTATTTCCTTAGCCACGGTTATAGCGAAGGTAATGGACAGTTTGCTTGACGGCCATTTAACAAAACATATTAAACTGCACGATGGTCAGTTCGGCTTTCGAACTGGTCTATCCACTGAAAGTGCGATTTTGTGCCTCAAGCAGACTGTGCAATACTACACCGCGCGTAAAACACCAGTATACGCGTGTTTCCTGGACCTGTCCAGGGCGTTCGACTTAGTTTCGTACGACCTGCTATGGACAAAAATGTGTCAAGACACTAGTCTACCCCCCGAAATCGTATCTATATTTAAGTACTGGTACAGAAATCAGAAAAATACTGTTAGATGGGCGGCTAGTAGGTCGGATGAATATAGGTTGGAGTGTGGGGTGAGGCAGGGGGGTTTGACCTCACCAAAGTTATTTAATTTATATATGGACCGCCTGATTGGAGAGCTGAGCAGCACTGGCATCGGGTGTCACATAGACGGAATTTGCGTAAATAACATCAGTTATGCGGATGACATGGTGCTGCTCAGCCCCTCAATCGGTGCGTTGCGCAAGTTACTCCGTATGTGTGAAGAGTACGCGGAGGCTCATGGGCTCAGATACAATGTAAAAAAGAGTGAGATTATGGTTTTTAAAGCACCTAGAAAAGAGGTCACGGTGTTACCTCCCGTCACACTCTATGGTACACCATTAAACCAAGTCAGTCACTTCAAGTATCTGGGCCACTGGGTCACAGAGGACCTTAAAGATGATATGGATGTGGAGAGGGAACGCAGGGCGTTGTCTGTTCGCTGTAATATGTTGGCTCGCAGATTTGCACGGTGTACTGAACAAGTGAAGGTCACATTATTTAGAGCTTTCTGCCAGACCTTTTACACGTGCAGTTTGTGGGCCAAATACACGCGGAGGACATACGACGCCCTGCGCGTGCAATATAATAACGCGTTCAGGGTGCTGATGGGGCTGCCGCGGTACTGTAGCGCGAGTGGCATGTTCGCGGAGGCGCGCGTGGACGGCTTTCACGCTGTCATTCGAAAGCGAAGTGCGTCTTTACTGGCGCGGGTGCGCGGCGGCCCCAGCGCCATCCTGACTGCGTGCGCAGCCAGATGGGACTCTGTACTGATGGCGCACTTGATAGGCCTACACGCGAGAGCAAGCGCCTAATATATTTTCATTATTATTATTATTATTTAATTAATGCTTTTCTAACACTAGGCTAAGACATTGTTACTAACAATCTATGGAATGAATTCTGAAATAAATTTTATTATTATTATTATTATTATTATTATTATAAATTCAATCGGATTAAGGGAATTAGTCCCTTGATTCGATTGGTACAATCGCAGGCACGACATTATCGTGGGATTACTGGAACCGTTTTTATTGTATCCTACTACTAAAACAAGCAGTTAATAAAACATAATAATATCAAGCCTGTAAAGCATAGGAAGCACTTAAAGCTAGAACTACATTAAAGCGATGCACACGTGTAACACGCCTGATTTGTACATAAAACGACGTCGCGTGGCGTCGATCGAGGTAGATCAAGTGTAGCTCTACAAGTCTAGTTCGGCACGCACTGTTCCCGCGCGCCTCAAGGACCTGTCAGCAACAGCAGGGGCTCAGCTGGGTCAAAGCCTACTGAGGCCAGAGTTAGTTCGAAAGATAGCTCAGCCCCGGTACGAAAGGCAACGAAGGAACAGAAGTGGATTTTTAGTCAGTAAAAGTCAGATATCTCTCGCTCCGTCTAAGAGCGGGGGATGTCATTAGATGATTTTCCCACCGGAAAAAAAGTCTAGTTTCCATATAACATGAATGGAGATCGACACACCCAGATCGGCGTACGTGACACACGTGTGCGCAGTGTAGTTCTACCTTAAGGCCCAAGCGCCCGAAAAGTGCCATAAAACAGTGACTTTCTGAAGCCTACTCCTCGGTAACGGCCAAGTTAATAAAAAGGTTTGAAAAAAATATATGTTTAGTATAGATTCATGAACAACATTTGATTTTTTCGTGCTATTACTACTTTTGTCTAAAAAAAATATTTAGCAATTTCGCAACTTTTCGCTAGGTACTCCTTCGAAAATAAAAATTGGTGGTTAAATATTCTTCAGAGTTAACATTGCATATGTAAATCAATCAATATTTCGCAAAGAAAATAACCAACCCCCGCAAATGTTCTTTTCATACAATATTGTAATGTGGGGAATGAGCACACAGGATGCGTGCGGGGCGGGGCAATCCCGCATGCGTGTTGAAATCCGCATGATATTAAAAATACCCTTAATTTCGCGTTTGAACCCTATTTCACCCTTTGGTAAAATGATGTGGTCGACGATAGAGCATACTAGTAGGTACAGAGGTAACCGTTTTTATTTTTTATGGCAAGTAAAATGTTTTACAAAAATTGTTTCGAACTACATATTACATTATACATTAAGGGAGTACATTAGAATCCCTAGATACAGCAGAATGCAGATAAAACCGATACTAAGCATGAATCGATCATGAGGGATTCATCCCAACTGATCAATCTATGATGTAACATACGGAATCCGTTCCGGTTCAATCAGCCCGACTCGAGCATCGGAAACCGGACATTGGCGGAGAACTTACTCCAATATAAAATTGGAAAGGACGGATATTGCGTCCGGAATTCCTGTACAACATATCTGAGCCAGACTTGTACAATCTTATTTTCGTGCTGGTATAGAATATATGGAATGTAGGTAATGTAATAAATTAGTGCGCTTTACCATGAACAATAGCATCACTGCTTAACATCAAGTAGGATCGCAGTCAAGCACTAGTTTATATTTGCACAATTTAAATATACCTATTCATATATTTGCATTTTTAAGTCATAGGACTGATTCGAGGTGGCTCGTGAAAAGAATTCTTTGAAGAAGTTGGAAGATTCCCTGCCCAGTAGTGGGAATGTATAGTACCCTTAGGTTAAATAAAAAAAACGTCATACGAGCATAACATAACTTATTACATGTAAAAAATCATGAAACACATACAGTGCTTGCGAACCTAAAGATTTTTAAATAATTTTTATTGCTACGTTGTACGATGTAACACACATTATGTAACATGCTACAGAGTATACAATGGAGATGTAGTACTTACCAAGTTCAAAAGATAGACATTCGTGATCGTCCTCATTCTTCTGTTGCTAGCAAGCGTTGCTATAACAAGACAGTTCCCTGATATAGACAGCATGAAAATCAAGATGTACGGGGGAAGTATGAACCGCCATTCGTACGCGTTGCTAGCAACCTTGCCTGCAACGACGCTCGTGTTGCGGACTGCTACGAACGTTGAGACGGTAGAGGTTTCCCTCATACGGAGGAGAGAAGAATTCAGTATTGTGCTTATTTCCTCCATCTTGAGTACCTGGAAATAAAAACAATTGTGTGAGAAAAAGGCTAGGAAATAAGGTTATTTCCTTTATGCGCAAAGGCTTTTGGAATATGCAAGGTTTCGCGGTAAGGTTAGTTGCGCTTAACTGTTTGCACGCTGCAGTAAACTAGTTTATAGTTTTATTTATTTATATTTCTTCATTTTATATTTTACTAGCGACCCGCTCCGGCTTCGCACGGTTGCAATTATACTACAGAATGTCTTTTTTTTTTAATCTTATAATCTTGTACTTGACTGCGATCCCACCTGATGGTAAGCAGCGATGCAATCGTTGGTGGTGAGGCGCACTAGTTTATTAAGAGCCTACTCACTCTAGCCTTGAAAACACCTAAATTATAATCGAACGGGAAGACCGCAGCAGGTAAATTGTTCTAGTATTTCGATGGCCGGCGAGCTACCCATTGCTCGACGTCCGCAAGCCCCGGTCTATTAAGGTTAATTTATCTTTCAAATTAATAGTTCTATTTCTAATAGAGAGTTCATTTACCCTAAAACAATAAACAAGTGTGTACAGATATCTCATAAATCCTTTTAATAAACTTTATGGTAATAATTTCTAATTCTGCCAATATTAAGCTCGCTTAAGTTCAAGGCAACTTCAATTATTAATATAATAACGAACAGAAGTATTGTAGGCACTTATCTTATACGCTCAAGAAATAACCATTTAAGAAGCTCTGCTGAGTACATAACTTATAAAGAATTTTGCACATCGTATAATTTATTGAACTGGATATTACAGTTTTTGAAAGAAAGGAAACTCGAAGCATTTATTTTAAACTAACTTTTGCCAGCGGTTTGCCTGTGTTACAAAGTTTAGCCCATTTCATCGCCTCCTTCTGCAAAGCAGTACTGATATCAAAGGAGGAGGCCGACCGCATCAGGCAACGGCGCTCTCGCCGCCGCCGGGATTCTGATCCCAATTTCTGGCCAGCGTAGACACGGGCTTGCGGACGGCGAGCTATGAGTAGTTTGCTGTCCGACCGTCCGGTAACTGTCCGGGCCGAGCCCGAGTCGTCGACGGCGCGCACTGTTCCCACGCTCCTCAAGGAGTTGTCAGCAACAGCTGGGGCCTAGCTGGGTCGAAGCCTACTGGGGCCAGGGTTAGTTTCGAAAAATAGCTCGAGCCCCGGCTAGAAGGAACGTGGTGGGTTTTAAGAGTCTGACACTATCTCCCACTCCGTCCAAGAGTGGGAATTATCATTAGATGATTTTATCACCATAACAAAATAGACCCCCGTTTTATCCCCTTAATTTTTTTTTCCGTGAATTTTGGTAAATGCTCGGTCCTACCAAGTCCCAGAAGTTTTGGCTGTGCGTTTATACGTCACTCAGCTTCTCCTTTATATTTATATTTAAATAAACCATCTGCAGACACTTTTGAATCGTCAAAACTGTCAAAATATATCTATTTGTTTATAGTCATATTTTGAACGATGTATACACGATCACATACAAACAAACAAACTCGATATACGTTACAAACTCTCAAAAAATATTAACCTCTTTCTGGGATAGTTGCGACACATAGCCATAATATTTCAACATATATATTTTGAAATATAGATACCGGCACGGATCTTGAGCGCTCGGCGTCAGAGTGGGGATCGCTTTGCGCATTCCATACATTGGCTCGCCAATCGTCGTCGTTGTAAGATACATGCAAGCGCAGGGAACGAATCACGAGTGACGTGTATGACACAATGGCGCGGCGAGCCAATCACTGACATTCCCCGCCCCCGCGTCTCACGTCGCACCACTAAAAAGACCGAATATTTGACTTCTATACAACTTGAAGCCAGCGCTCAAGATCCGTGCCGATAGCAATACTGGCTAATGGCAAGAAAATTGCAGAGGTTTCAAATATAAAGTTCTTTTTCAAAAAATAGTTATTGTTTTACAATAGACGGCCATTTAAAAAGTCTGCGTAAAATAACCACAGACAGATTTACTTTAGCAAGTTAAGATGTATTAGCCTCATAGATAATAGAATAAATAAACCTTTTCATATGAAAATGATTTAATAGATTTACTTTTTGTTTATCAAGTGAAATATTTCAATTTAAGAAAGAGTTTAAATCACATAAAAGCTAATAAAACAGTTGCAAAGTTTATTCATAAGATTGGTACTACTTTATTCAATTGCAGTTTTTTTTTTTTTTTTAATCTAAGAATAATCGTACCGTGAAGTTGGCTTTCATTGACCCTGTGGTATAACTTTAACCAGAACTTATTTACCAATAAAAACACAATAAACTTACACAGTTGACTGGCTTATTGGTCTAGTAGTTAGTAGGCCTACGTGCTATACCGGAGATTGTGGGTTCGATTCTCACTCAGGAAAAATGTTTGTGCAATGGGCGCGATCATTTATTTAATTAAACTGTGGTAAAGTGGTACATAGGCGGACTTAATGCAACAAGGCATTCTCTCCTAGTCAACCTTTGGGTTGAAAAAGAGATCACTGTGGTAGGTTTGCACAATAAACAAATAACAAATTATTATTAATTAATAATTATTATTATTATTATTTATTTATTCTGTGTCTGTTATCTATAATATGTATCTATTAGAAATATAAAAGTATGTTTATCAGTTGTCTTAAACTCACAACACAAGCTCTGCTTAGCTTGAGACTAGACGGCGTTGTGTGATAGCTGTGAAATTTTATTATTATTAACTTAATTAGCTTGTGCCAAAGTTATACCCCATAGCCAATGTTACTTTACAGCACTCTGTATATTATGCTGACATTTTTAATACTTAATTTATTGAACAGCCATTGTTTTGTGCATCTTGTATCCTTCGAATTCCAGCAACTCTCATTAGTTTATCGGACCATCTTTTTGGCAGCATTCCAACGCTGCATCTTCCGGTATACAGTCGCCACTCCAAATACGTCCAGGTGACTGGTCTCCTGATATTTGGGTTTACCAATATCCCTACTATTTTCTTCTTCTATTTCTCGTCGATAAACCATCAAGGATTTCTTATCCATATCATCTTTTTATGGAACTTGAAACTGAGAAGAGCTGGTATGATGGGTAATATTATATTATAATTAATATTATTCTTAAATTTTTCAAAAAATTTGTGAATGTATGTATTTGTGAAAAATTTAAGAATAATATTAATTATAATATAATATTACCCATCATACCAGCTCTTCTCAGTTTCAAGTTCCATAAAAAGATGATATGGATAAGAAATCCTTGATGGTTTATCGACGAGAAATAGAAGAAGAAAATAGTAGGGATATTGGTAAACCCAAATATCAGAAGACCAGTCACCTGAACGTATTTGGAGTGGCGATTGTAAACCGAAAGATGCAGCGTTGGGACGCTGCCCAAAAGATGGTCCAATGAACTAATGAGAGTTGCTGGAATTCGAAGGATGCAAGACGCACAAAACAATGGCTGTTCAATAAATTATCGGAACAACAGAACAATATATCTTCTTCCCTTGCGAGAAATCATTAGTTTTAGACACAGTTGAGTTCTACTGAACAAAACTCTAAGAAACCTTTTTTTTTTTTTTATGGTGGGAAAAATCATGCATTGACATCCCCCGCCCTTGGGCGGAGCGGGAGATAGTGTCAGACTCTTACTGACTAAAAGACCCACCCCGTTCCTTCTAGCCTTCATACCGGGGCTCGAGCGCCCTTTCGGAAACTCTAAGAAACCTGAACTTAATGGCCTGAGATCAGCAATAATTAATTTAGTTTCTTCTTATGTGCTTTTATTTTACACCTTCCATACAAACGTATTTTGACGACTAATTTACTGTCTATGTTTTGTTGTTTGTGGAAAAAGATTAATATATACACCCCTACTTTTTAATTAGTACACAAAAAATTGGGCTCTATCTGTACCTGTTACTGATCATATTTTTGTAGTCAAAAGTAGAAAAAACCGAAATCCTAAAATTGACCACGAAAAGGTAAATTCATTATAGAATCAATCATACATAACAATTACTAGTAAAAAATACTGCGGGCAGTGTTTTTCCTTAATAATTGTCTTAATATTTCCATAAATTGAGTGACATTTAGAGACATAAACCAACGCTAATAACTTTGCTGCTAATGAATATTATTTATTGAGATTTTACTTATAAAATAAAAAGGGCTTTTCTAATAAGCCCTTTAAGTATGTGTACTAATTAAAAATATGTGGTGTATAATATAGCCTGTACTAACATTACAGCAAAACAATATAGAGTTTCTAACAAAGTATGTCTTTAAATAAAATAAAAGAATATCACATAAAATTGAACAGACAAAGTAAATTGTATTAGTGTAGTAACTATAAATTAACACCGCGAAAGCAGAAAACTTTGCTAATGGCAGAACTAAATGTGTTAATGTGTATGTAATGAAGCACATACGGTAATAAAACATATTAACTCCTAAACTAAGGTAGCGAACTCTCTACATACTCGCTTAGTACCCATAAAAACCTATCGACTGGAAGAAGACCCATTTACAAGTTTAATAATGGTTCGTTTATAGTTCTCTTGCCTGTGCTAAGTCCTGGGTTGTTTTATTATCTAGATTTGTTCGGAAAACCTTTTGTGTTTTTTTTTTCTGCCCTGAATGTGTGTGCTATCTTTTACAATAGTTGACTATGTTGTAGTCACCCGCCGGACACGCCCCGGGCGTTCCATATTTCTTCTCGTATCTATTATGTAAGAACAATGTAAATAAAAAACTAGTAAAAAAAAAACAATCTATACATATAAATAAAATTGGAGTGTCTGTTTGTAATATTGAAATAACTGCTTTTTACTACATGCATATGAATATACGGTAAATACACCAAAATAACATTTTTTTCAATTTTTGTCTGTCTGTCTGTTTGTCCGGGCTAATCTCTGAAATAGCTGGACCGATTTTGACGGGACTTTTTTTGGCAGGTAGCTGATGTAATAAGGAGTAACATAGACTATTTTTATTTTAGAAAAAATAAATTCGAAATCCTGTAGTCCACGCGAACGAAATCGCGGGCACAGCTAGTTCATAATAAATGTTCAAAGCATTTTTATTTTAAATTATTTTTTTTTTTCAAATAAACTATTTACAGGCACTTTTGAAATGTCAAAAAATCAGTTAGAGAAATTATTCTAATTACACATTCCAAAGCGTTGGTCTCTATGGAGAAGAATGTGCAAGAAACTCCATCAGTCTCAACTGACAGCGTCCGTTTAGGAACATGATGCTTTTGTCAGCACTACTCAGCTCAACCATCGATCCATCATCAAAATATAAATTATGCAATATGTACAAAGACTAATATCTATGTGCTTAGCGAAATTACTTGTGATATCCGAGTTGTAAAATTAATTGCCGGAGCTAATTTTCGTTATTTACCTTTAAATGATGGAATAGTCGTGTTTAAATATGAACTTCATTAATTTAGCAAATCCCGGTTAACAGGTGTAGGTTTTGATGGGCTGGTTAGTGGCCCTGACTGCTATGCCGGTCGTGGGTTCGATTCCCATCCAGGAAAAATGTTTGTGTGATGAGCATTATCATTTCTTCTGTAGATGTAATTATATTAGCATGTTTAGCAGTTGTCTAGTACTCCTAACATAAGCTCTGCTTAGCTTGGGACTAGATGGCGTTAAGTAATAGTTGTGAAATTAAAAAAAAAAAACTGGGCAAGTGCGGATCGGACTCGCGCACTGAGGGTTCCGTGCGAACTACAATTCCCAAATGGAGCCTCGAAGATTTTTCTGAATTGCAATTTTTTTTTTGTGACGTAGGTAACAACAAATTTACTGTTTTCAGAAAAATCTGAAGAGATATAGGAATAAATTCCTATATCTGTGCTTTATGACCTTGCTTTGTGTGTAATTTCAAGATTCTGGGGCAACAGGAAGTACCCTATGAATTTCAATCTTTGAGAGCATCAAAATATACGTTTTTGCGACATAAACGGCCGTATCTTATTAATTATTCTTTAACTTAGAAGTTTGATTTTTTCACACCTTAATGAAATCGCAGACTTGAGTATATGGTTTTAATTTCAACTCGATACCTCCACGCGTTCTTGAGATAAAGGGTCTTGACAGACAGACGGACGGACGGACGGACAACAAAGTGATCCAATAAGGGTTCCGTTTTTTCTTTTGAGGTACGGTACCCTAAAAATGGATGTGATATCGTTATGATATGATATGAGAGAAAAGGGAGTTAGTGATAGTGTGTCGGATGATAGGTAGAATGAAAGAAAAAAAGTTTTGCGCAGACCTCCAGATAACACAGGATAAGTTCAGGAAGAAGAAAATAGTGACAGACAATATCGTGCATCTGTTTTTTTTGTTTTTTAATAAGGACAGAAAAACAAAATTGTTACCTTAATATTAGTCCCTGTTTTCTTACTCATTTGTTACTTAAGGAAATGAGTATCTCTCGAGCTAAGAGTTACTAAGGTAACTCCTAGTTAAGACTAGGTACATGTTTAATGTGACACGCATCCAGAACGGTACACTACTGTGGTATCGAGTCACGTATGTCTGTTGCTGTTATAACAATAAATTCTAAAAACAGAATAAAATCAATATTTACGTGGGGTTTTCACACAGCGAACGTGATTGTTTCCGTGTTTTGCTATGGATAGTACGAAACCCTTCGAGCGAGAGTCGCACTTGGCTGGTTTTATTTCAGTACATATTTGAGCCACCAAAAATATTAATGAGAAAGGAAGCCAAGTCCTTCCGCTTATAAAAGTAGTAAGGCTTTACTGTATACCAAGTTCTTTCAAAGTTCCATAATAAAAAAGGAAAGCTCCGCGAAAGGAGAATTGGAAAAAAAACAGATGTAGACTGTATAAAACTGAAAGGAAAAAAAGAAACAAACAAAACAGTTATTATTAGAATAAACCTACAATATGAATATATCTATACATATAATAAAATCGTAGGAAAGTCAAAACTGTACATTGAATATTTTTTAAAAAGAATACTTGGGGCGTGATCTACAATCGATACCGAAGCCAAAAATATAGTTTTTAGAATTTTTGTCTGTTTGTCTGTATGTATGTCCGGGATAAACTCAAAAAGTACTGCATGGATTTACTTCAAATTTTGCATGAATATTACTAAGAGGTCGGGTCAACATATAGGCTACATATTATCACGCTATCACCTACGGGGGAGGAGCTGTGAATCTTTATTTTTCTTACGCATTCTGTGACAGCGTGTAACATAAGGACGCAAATTTAAATGTTGTTTTTGAGTAAGTCATGCTATTATCTAGCTTTACACTATAAAAACTACGCCATTAAAGTAACTTGGGCAGAGAAACATAGTTTAATGAATGTTAGTAGTATAAACCAATTTTTAAACCAGCGCCATCTATGAGATTTCATCAAAATCAAATCAAGTTATATGTTAACAGTTTTTGGAAATTATTCATTTAAATTTGATCATGTTGGCGAGGTTAGTAGTTAGTTATTCTTAAAATTCATAGATGGTAATGTGCATTTTCTTCATATTATAGTTCGTTTTGACAAATTCAAGTTCCAAAATCTTAAGCAGAGTGGAGGAAGACAATTAAAAAAAAATTGCGGTGTTAGGTATTACATGGTGGCATTTCTCAGACTCTGTGAAGTCGACCAGTTTGCGAAATCCCTTACGTATGACGTGGTGCCTTCATATTACACGTACGACAAGCAAAGGGGTGCATTTAACCGACATCGACGAGGTGCTGTGAAAGGTTTTCCGGGATTTTTCAAGGACACCGCATTCGGTAGGGTTTATACCGTGCACCCGAATAGTGGCGAATGCTATTTTCTGCGGTTGATACATCACACTGTCCCAGGCCCAACGTCTTTCGCCTTTCTGAGGACATTTCATGGCGTGGAGTATCCCACTTACTGCGCAGCCTTTTGCCTAATTGGGATGACACCCTCGCGGAGGCAAACGTCAGTGACAGTCCCAGCCACATGCGTTATCTGCTTGCCGTCATCTTGGTGTTTTGTGGAGTCGCGAACCCGGTAGCTTTGTGGGAGAAGTATCGCCATCATCTGTCTGAAGATTTTCTACGAACTTTGAGGCGTGCTACTAGAGACGAAGTCGAAGTAACTGATGAACGCGTGCTGAACACCTGTCTCAGTTCACTTCAAGATGTGGTCATTTCTATCGGCGGCAATCCACTGATCGAATATGGGTTACCAGCTCTCCAATCATCACCACATCAAGACCGTGGAAATCGGGAGTATAACGCTACAAATTACGATCCGGGCGAAATAAAAACCATACGAAACTACCATGTCGCTTTGTTCTCTTGAGAGCAAAACCAAATTTATGACGCCGTCCTTGAAAGCGTTGGGCAAAACCAGGGTAAAATGTTTTTCTTGGATGCTCCTTTTTTTTATGGTGGGAAAAATCATGCATTGACATCCCCCGCCCTTGGGCGGAGCGGGAGATAGTGTCAGACTCTTACTGACTAAAAGACCCACCCCGTTCCTTCTAGCCTTCATACCAGGGCTCGAGCGCCCTTTCGGATAACCCTGGCCCCAGTAGGCTTCGACCCGGCTGGGTCCCTGCTGTTGCTGACAACTCCTTGAGGCGCGCGGGAACAGTGCGCGCCGTCGACGACTTGGGCTTGGTCCGGACAGTTACCGGACGGCCGGACAGCGAGCTACCCATTGCTCACTGTCCGCAAGCTCGCGTCTACGTTGGCCGGAAATCGGGATCAGAATCCCGGCGACGGCGGCGGCGATAACGCCGCGCCGTTGCTTGATGCGTTCGGCCTCCTCCTTTGCGAGCATTACTGCTTCGCAGAAGTCGGTGACCGCCTGCCACTCCTCCTCGCTCCGGATCATGGCCTCAACCAAGGCCCGGCGCGAGAGGTCTCCGCCGCCGATCGCCCCCACGAGGGCACGGCGATGCTCCGCCCAAGCAGGGCACACCTCGACTGTGTGCTCCACCGTGTCCTCCGGGCGTTTCGCACAGTGGCGACACCCGGGCGTCACTTCCGCATGAATCGAGTGCAGGAATCTCCCGAACGAACCATGTCCGGTGAGTACCTGCGTCATGCGGAAGGTAAGGACGCCGTGAGGTCTTTCCAGCCACGCCTCAAAGAGGGGACTTACCGCCATGATTCTTGGATGCTCCTGATGGAACAGGAAAAACATTTTTTACCACTGGCATACTTGCAGAGGTCAGGAGCCAAGGCAAAATTGCTATTGCTGTAGCGTCGTCGGGAATCGCTGCCACACTGCTTCCGGAAGGCAAGATAGCACATGCCATGTTAAAAATTCCCATCGATTTAGAGAGCGCCAAAACGCCTGTTTGTGGTGTGTCACGTAACAGCAATAAGGGACACGTGCTCAAGGATTGCTCTCTGATGATGAGTGTACGATGGCCAATAGGAAGGCAGTTGAGGTCGTGAACAGAACCCTGCAGGACATCTGCAGGGACTAACATTTGATGGATGGTGTCACAGTTATGTTCAGTGGCAATTTCCGGCAAACACTTCCCGAGGTGACGCGGGGATCGAGGGCTGACGAGGTGCATGCTTCGTCGAAACGATCTTCGTTGTGGTCACGAGTTCGTACACTGCGCTTGACCATTAATATGAGAGCTCGGCTCGGCGGCAATGCACGTGCTCAAGAATTCTCCGATGTCCTTCTAAGTCTTGGCGAAGGCACTCTACCAGAAGAGAGAGGTGGACAGGTGGTGCTTCCAGAGTCTCTCGGTAGAGTGGTATCCAGCTTAAAAAAATTCATTCACTGTATGTACTGGGACATCAGTCGTATACCGCACCAGCAGAATTCTTGGGTGTGTGAGCGGGCCATTTTGACGCCCAAAAATGATCAGGCTGCAGCAATTAACGAATGCATTCTCTCGGAAATTGAGAAGAATGAAGTGGTCTACACCTCGATAAACACTGTTGTCGAGCAAGATGATGCCACACGTTATTCCGTGGAATTTCTGAACTCCCTGTCAGCAAGTGGACTTCCGGCGCATACCATCAAGCTGAAGGTCGGTGTCTCGATTATGCTTCGAAGTTGTGACGGGACCCGCCTTAAATTCATCTCGCTTCACACAGACACACCATTGAGGTGGAAATTCTTACGGGTTGTGGCGTCAGCGAGGCAGTATTTTTACCACGCATTCCCCTCATACCCCATAACTTCCCGTTCCAGTTCAAGCGCGTACAGTTCCCCGTGTGTGTTTGCTTTGCGATGACCATCAATAAGTCGCAGGGGCAGACACTGAGGGCAGCGGATCTCGACCTCAGGACGAGTTGCTTCTCACACGGGCAACTGTACGTCGCTTGCTCCCGCGTCACCAGTCCTGACTCTCTTTACATTTTGGCTCCTGGCAGTATAACTACCAACGTAGTTTATAGGGAAGTCATGTAAGGTATGATACCTTTATACGTATTTTTACTCTTTTTTGTCCTGGAATGTATTCCTGCATTATTTTCTCTATTTCCTTCAGTCACATCTTATGACTGAACTCAGCAGGATTCCCATATAACTCTCTTCACTTGCTTCGTTTGAGAAAAAAACTTATATTATAATGCTATTTTAAAAGTTGTTTATTTATAATGCTATAGCGACACTGGCACCTTAGGTATTTTTAGTGCTGTAGAGGCTTCACGCAGACGACGTCGCGGGCAGCAGCTAGTAATAAATATATATATAATAAATAAGAAGGAATTATTATCTACTAGATACGCAAAACTACAAGACGTATAAATCCAACAGATTTTTAGTTACAGTGGATCAAAAGTGGGTCGAAATTGTTGGTTTAATATAAAAACCCACGGCTGGAGTGCAGGCTTGGCTGACACACTACTATTGGTCTACATAATTGCCATAAATACTATAATACAAATTTTCACAAATGTAATACGAAATTCGGGCAGCTTTTTGGTTTAATCTGTTTACATGTGACTTAAACATCTGGCAAAATATAAATGTGCTATAGATACATCTCTGCCTTAAAATCACTGAGGTAATAGCTACAGGCGTGATTTATACTTCAAACTATAAAGCCGAAGAGTTTGTTTGCTTGTTTAAACGCATTAATATTGGTAACTAATTTGCTACTAAAAACATAAATTTCAGTATCGTATAGTTAATTTATAGAGGTAAGCAATTGGCTACCTATATTATCTCGTTACGGCCCACGAACAGTAACTAAATACGCGGATGAAAACGTGGAGAACAGATGAGAAAGAGATGTCAGCAAAACTAAATATAAAAACCGGCCAAGTGCGAGTCGGACTCGTCCATGAAGGGTTCCGTAGCAGCAAGTAACATAATATAAAAGTTCTTATAGTTCGTTGTAACTTTGATCGATGTGTTAATAATAGTGTATTTTTTTAGATTTATGACGTATTAAAAAAAACTACTTACTAGATCTCGTTTGGACCCTCAAAATTTATTGCGGTTCACAGAATACATCTACTTACTAAGTTTCAACAGTATAGCTCTCATAGTTTCGGAAAAAAGTGGCTGTGACATACGGACGGACAGACAGACAAACAGACATGACGAATCTATAAGGTTTCGGTTTTTTGCCATTTGGCTACGGAACCCTAAAAAGCACAAAGGCGAAGCGAGCGCGTCTATTTTGATAAATTAGAACAGTGACCATTAAATGACAAAAGTGAGCGTGTGGGTTTGGTAAGGTTAAAACAGTGATAATTAAAGTGTGAATGCGAACGAGCGAAGCAAGCTTTCCACACCAAGCGGCCGCCAACCGCCAGATTCCTTCTAATGTTGGTGAACTATTTGGGTTAGGTAAAGTTGAAAACCGTTGCTATTCATCTAATCCTACACTAATAACGTTTTTAAACATCTGGACACTTAGGATATACTATATGAATAAAAGCTTTTATTAATTTATATTATCAACTCTCATCGCCCATATTATAAGTGATTTGGAACCAGGGTATGTGCGTTGACGCGATTGAAACATTTATCCACATTCGGCTCTCTGATCGGTTAAGAGCTTAGAGTGAGCCAATCACAGTGCGAACGTCATAAAGATGTGATCACGTTAACGTAAAAAGAACTCACGTACATGTTACAAATATTCAAACACTACGTTACAAACGATAAATAAACAGTAAGCGAAATAACTTCGTATCCTATGGCTTCGTTCAAACCTTGTATAGATTGGAAATACGCGTAGGCGGTAGTTACGTAAATACTTTTTCTTATGTTCACAAGAAATGTAACTGAAGACTTACAAAAGATTTCTTTTCCCATTATTTCATTGTGATCACAAACAAATTCTCCAACTATTGCATTCGGATACTCGTTAGACTTTTACTCTTAGCAAGAAGTTTTTGTTTCATCCCTGAACTTAAAACATTAAGAAGTAAGGCAGCTCTAGCTATATTTATATTTAGTACTTAAATAAATAGCATAACCAGCCTTATAATATTCCCACTGTGGTAAATCAGGCCTACTCTCTAAGAGAGGAAATGGATCGTAATCCACTACGTAACTAGTGCGAGTTGGTGGATGGGACTCACAAATTATCGTTAAATTCAGTTACTTACACAATAAGCTTACGTTTAAAGAATATGCACACTCCCATTTAGACTATGAATTCCCAAATATCTACTGGCATAAATAAACAGATTTCCCTGAAAAAATAGAACACTAAGATATTGTCTACCTAACATTCCGCAAAATTTAATGGTACTGAGGCTGACTTCAATTACCGAGTAATTAATGGGCTGTGGACCAAGTAATGGAGCCTTGAGTGAGCTAAAATGATGGTAGGACGAATTAGACAAAATAAAATTAATAACCAACGCTCTATACTAGTAGCCACATCTGTGTCGCGACTTAGGAACTAAAATTTTAAACGTATTAATTTTCCACGCGATTAGGGCATATACCTACAATATCAACATTGTGCTCACATGATAGAAGCAACAAGTAATATGTAACCAAGCATTATATGTAACACATAATATGATTTAAAAGAGTGTCCATGGAGTTTCTTGCACGTTCTTCTCCATAGAGACCTACTCTTTGGAACGTGCAATTTAGCTTCACTTTTCTTGGACTGACCGACATTTGACTATTCAAAAGTGCCTGTAAATGGTCTATTTGAAATAAATGCTTTGATTTCATTTGAATTATCTGAAAAATAATTGTCAGTCATTTGCTTGAACCAGACAACACCCGTCTGGGTTGAGAATCCTTCCTTTTCAATAAAGGTTTGCGGAATTTTACACCCTGGTAGAAAGAAAGAAAGAAAAAAAAGTTTTTTTTTTAAGGATTTTTTTTTTTTTTTTTGTTTCGCTGGTCCACGTACCATACATGTTTAAAATATAACCAACGCCGAAAAAGCTGAAAAAAACGGGAAGTCCTTTGCTCGGCCTATCCTATCCGGCTGGATTACCTATTCAGGTTATCAACAACCAACTTATTTTAGATTATTTGGAAACCCCACTTAAAAAAGGTCGTTAATTGAAATCGACAAGGATAAAGTAACAAGCGCCTTTTTGTAGAAAAGTAAATAAATCTAGCTCGTCTTTTTACTCGTCTGCTTCAATTAATCTCTTTGCTTGCGATTGGAGCTCATTGATATTAACGTGACATGTCTTCCCAGCAGATAAATGAAGTAATAAAGTAATTTGTCAGGTTTTCTAGGCTCAGGTTACTAGGCAGTAGCGTAGCACGGCGTGGGCGAAAGGACCTATCGGTTACAGTTTGTTTTTTAGGTGGGAAAATCATCCAAAAAAATCCAGGGTCTTGGGCGGAGCGGGAGATAGTGTCAGACTCTTACTGACTAAAAAACCCAACCTGTTCTTTCATTGCCTTTCGCATCGAAGCCGAAGCTTCCTCTCAGAAACAGCACGCTTATCCAAGTTGTTATTCTGCAATCGTTAACGCTGTAGAAAAGTGATGAAACGAATGGGAATAACGTCATCTCTACGTAAAGTCGCGTGATCAGTACAAACGAATAGACAATTCGTAGCCAACTTCACATTGTTCAAAGTCGTTTCTACAATTTTTAACGCTACATCCTTTGTTAGACAAACGCTACATTGTAGATCAAGCGGCCGACACAGGTGCGTCAACATGGCTACCCACTTATCGTTTTCTACAATTGCTGACACCGAAGCGTTACCGATTGGAGAACGGAATTCGACACGATACGGTTGTAACTTGGCTAGGGGGGGCTTGGCCCCAGTAGACTTCGACCCTGCTGGCCCTCCCCGGTTTGCTGACTACTTAAATAATACCTATGAACACACTGTTCACACTGTTTTTAAATAATACTACTGTTCTTAAATAATACATAATACTGTAATATGGAAATATTGTTAGTACAACAATTTTTTTTTAAAAGAGGACCATGGAGTTTCTTGCCTTCTTCTCCATAGAAAACGACCAATTTGGAACCGTGCACTAGCTTCTGACGTTTTATAAGTACCCATGTAAGCCTTTGTGAAATAAAAAAAAGACGTGTGGCACTCGGGGACTGCCGCGGTAAAGCTATTGCATAGCATCACTCATTTGTTTTCTTATCGGTCACCACGCTCAAAACAAATGAGTGAGGGGTGTTAGGTTATTTTCGTTAAGGAATTTCTAGATTCGGTCTCCACGCTCAAGGCCCGCGATAGAAGCTATGCAATAGCTTAAAAACTATTGCCTTTGACTTGCTGTCGACGTGTTAGGCTCGATCCATCACTTACAGTCTGGCACGTAAAGAAGTATTTAAGGAAGGGGAAGTATTCATACGCTCGTGTTTCTGCTATTACTAACAATTTCACCTGATTGTAACCGACAATGTATTCGAATACTGGGTTGCAAAATTCGCTGTCTTATTTAAAAAAAAAAAATATTATATGACAAAAAAAATGCCTCGCTGATGCGACTTCTTCCGCCCGGATATGAGAATGTTGAGATGGATGGGCGTTAGCGGTTTCACAGTAACTAACCCGGAAATTGCGGAAAAATATTACGAAAATGACCTGACTATTATCACCCCCTTTTTTAAGTGGGAAATCATCAGATGACGGCAGGGAGTATCAAACTTTTACGGATTAAAACCCACAGTGTTCCTTCAGTTGTGCTTTGAGAAGATCGCGGTAAGTCCTTTGAACAATTAGCAACCCTGGTAGACATCGGCATTAACTGGTGATATCCCATCGACCTGGACATTACCGGACTACCAACTACCTTTACCGTTTAGAACTTAAATTATTGAACATACACACAACACTGCTTTCCTTGTGAGTTTAATTAATATCACCAGTTCAGCATTAAACAAAAAAAACTACACTACAAAAATAACGATTTTTTGCAAATACCCACCAAAAGATTGAAGAATACCAACTACCAAACAACAATCTCATCAATAATTTAGTAAAAAAAAAACATACAAGTGAGAGGAAAGCTAATGTGCTGAAGCATGCACATTAGCTTTCCCCAAATACTGCGGACAGCCATTAGGGGCCTTTTATGACCAAACAATGATTAATGCAAGGCCACGACTTATAACCGCAAAGCTATGGTATACACGCAAATGTAGGAAACAGTTGCATAATGGTTTATTTATGGAAGCTTTTTTTTTTGTTACAGGCACTTTTGAATAGTCAAAATGTCGGTCAATCCAAAAAGTGAAGTTAAATTGCACGTTCCAAAGCGTAGATCTCTATGGAGAAGAACGTGCAATAATCTCCATGGACACTCTTTCAAATTATTATTATGATTTACATATAATCTTGGTTACATATTTTTTGTCGCTTTTACTATGCGAGAAATTATTTACTTATAATGTTGTAGTTAAGTAAAAAAAGTTATTAAAAATAGAAATTGATGATGGCTTGGATACTAAGTTTTATCCAGCCATGTCGTCGTATCAATAATTAATTTGTTTACAATTATAATATGGATGCAAAATATATCAAGTCAACATTTTCTGCAAACTTCACTGAGGTAGTCAAAGTCAGTCGTAGTCAAATTCTTTAGATTCTTTCTTTCTTTTTCTTTCTTTTTCTTTCTTTTTCTTTCTTTTTCTTTCTTTTTCTTTCTTTTTCTTTCTTTTTCCTTCTTTTTCTTTTCTTTTTTTTTCTTTTTCTTTTCATTTTTTTTTAGTCGACACTTCGATAAAATTCTCAAGGCCCTAGTATCACAACAACAACTATTTATGTGGTTCCCGCAACCCTCACCAGATCATAGTTTCACCTCGTGGGAGACCTTCCAATGCTGCATCTTCCACCTGCCGGATTGCCGCGGATCATAATTAACAAGTCTGAAACACCTCCTTGCTCTACCCAGAACGAGAAAAGTTTGATGTTTACACACTCAAAAAAAAGGATCCAATGCTTAACTTCAGCGCTACCCAACTCTAAATTACAAAGTAAAATAAAATACTATTGGCTGTTTATACAAATTAGAGAATCATTTATTTAGGACTAAACCAATAAACGATGATTACATAGATTCTTTATCTCTCTCTTATGTTTAATCAGTCTTTGCTAAGGATACTGAACAAATATTTGAGTCTAAATTCGACCGTTATCAAGAAAACCTAACTACTGAATCACGATAAAATTTAGCTGGAATACAGCGTGTGTTTCCTGTAATTAATGGTCGGGGAGAGTGATGTATATAAAGTGGTTGGCGCTAACACAATGGACAACATAAGGTCTCTCGAGGTTCCTTTCAGAGCAGGTTACCCATATTATGTGTATGTACAGTGTAACCAGGAAATGTGAGATTCCAATGGACCTAAATTTATTTATCACTTATAGAGTTTATTCATCTACACAGTTTATTAAATAATCAGGTTTAACCTTTGCACCGCCACAGTCACAATAACACTAATTTATTTATTTTGGTTATTAGCCAAAAGAGGTCCACTGCTGGACATAGGCCTCCCCCAAGCGTCGCCACAACGACCGATCCTGTGCGTCATGCATGTTAGCTCAGATGTTCAATAATATTACACAAAAAATTGTATTCTTACCACAAAACCAATTACATAGAATTAAATTACATTTACATAAAATTAAATTAAAATTACATAAAATTAAATTACATTTACATAAAATTAAATTAAAATTACATAAAATTAAATTACAATTATCACTAAATGAAATCATAGATTAAAATATTTAACAATGACACTACATTAAATGTCATTGGTTAAAAACCAAAAAATTACAATAAATTAAAAGAAATGGTAAAAAAAAATACACTAAATTAAATTTATACATGCCAAAGTGCACAGACAGCGATAGACTAAAACGCTTCGCAATCTTTTAAGGCTAGTGTGAATAGGCTCTTAATAAACTAGTGCGCCTCACCATCAACGATTGCATCACTGCTTACCATCAGGTGGGATCGCAGTCAAGTACTAGTTTAAAAGTATTGTAGCGATATTTATATCGTCACTTATCTCACGTCACTTACGTCACTAAACTACAAAATCCTGCAGTTGTTTTACGGCAATTTTTAACCCCCGACGAAAAAGAGGTGTTATTTGTCTTCTATTGAGAAGATATACACCGCTAAATTTTGATCGTTTTAATCCTGTGGCGGGTCTATCCGGTACATGAAACACTATCGATTTGTAAAGATAAAATTAAAAAATAAAGTACCTTTTTTCAAAATTCGTATTAATTTACGCATGTACGAAATTAATTTCTTAAAGAAAACGTCAGCTGAGTGAGTCCAATGACCTGTAGGTAGTAGTCGGCGTTGCATACAAACTGTTCAAAATCAAAATTTAACGGTGTATATGTTGTTCCAATTGTCTGACCCACCTACGGTTGACAAAACCGCTTTTTACGTCCATAAAGCTAGAACAACATTAGACCGACGCATACGTGTAACACGCCTGATAAAATGACGTGGATCAAGTGTAGCTCTACAAGTCTAGTTTCCATATAAAATGTGTAGAGACTGACGCGCCCAGATCGACGTATGTTGCACACGTGTGCGCAGTGTAGTTCTAGCTTTACCCAACATACGAGTATTTAGCTCCAGTAGCTAGTGGCACTTCGTTAAATGAAATTAATGAAAGCCGGCTGTAATTTGCCACTAGTGGCCAACGAGTGGTCTGTGCACGGTTACGCAAAGGGTAAGCACAAAATTGAAATCCTAAATATGTTATTTCACTTAAGCCTATTTGAGCAATTGTAGATCATCAGAAGCTAGTGCACTGTTCCAATTGATCGCTTCTTACAGAGAAGAACCGGCTCCACTGTAACATTTAAAAAAAACAATCTAATGCGAGTCGGACCCGCGCTCCGAGGGTTTCCTACACATTTACTTTTAAACAGCAGTGAGAATCTTAATTTCACTCTTTATTTTTACGATGGTAAACTGTTATTTGCATACGACGCCGTTATCAAAGGTCACGTTTAGTTTAAAAAATTGCAAATAAGCTTAAAATAGCAAAAAGTATTTATTTTGCGATGTAATTACAAAGTAACGGTTTTCACTTTTCTTATATTGGTGTTGTTAACTCAACTGTGGAGCCGTACTCGGGTCCGTCGACCAATGTCTGTCTGTGGGAGGACCTCTTCTCTCTCACTCTCTCTTATATTTTGACGTGAGCTCCATAATTGGAGCAAAAACGGTATTTTTTGCGATGACTTAGGTTGTCTCTAGGGGTAGCAGACCTGAGTATCTGATAATAATATCTGCGTGATACCTCGGTGAGCAGTGATGGCCGAGTGGTAATGGCTCTGACAGACGGAAAACAGACCGAGAACCAAAAATTCGAAAACATGTGACATTCACCAACCCGTACTGGGTAAGCGTGGTGAATTAGGGCCTATTCCCTCTCCAAGAGAAAGGAGGTCTGAGTCCCAACTGTGGGAACATCTTAAAGCTAACTTTGCTGTGCTACGACACTTTTCTGATCTGATCTGACCAGTGCCCTGCATTATGTAGATTTTCAGAGCGTCCTCGGTCGATTGTGGGTCATTAGCATAAAACTGCGACTTCGGAAAACCCCACAAGAAAAAATCTAGCGAAGTCAAAGCCCAGTTAGCGAAGAAACGGCGCCGCCTGTGGTCATTAACTTTGAGCTCCTGGGTCATTTGGATCTTGTATGGCTGCAGGCTCAAGTTTCGACGCACAATTCTCCAAGTTGAAGTCTGTGAAAGGCCGAGTTCTTGTGAACGGCGAGAAATTGACTGCATCGGAGTCGCCTGTACACTCTCACGGACAGTGGCGATGTTCTCGGTCGATCTGACGTTCACGCAGAATTTTATTTCTTGAGCTTATATCCTTGAACCTTAGCATAAATAGTAACACGAGTAAATAAAAAAGGTTGTTGTTCAAATTACCCCTATAAAATGATTTAGGGGTTTTTAAAGGTCATATGGTAGAATCTTAGTAATATAAATAGACCTTGAGTTAAAGGTCTATTTATAATACTATAAACTAAAAACTTTTGCGCAAATTCTAATCAAAATTAAAAATGAAGACTTGTTATTTGTTATTCATAACTATCTTTGAAATACGGGTGTTAAAAGTTTTTTTATGGAAACATTCTCGCAGACAGAGTTACAAGCAATGTGCAAGTATACAATAGTGAAGTTAATGAGGTACCTGGTATGCCACGTGTGCGTGTTTTTGATCTTATAATACGTTTTTTTGATAAGAACACGTTTGATGTGGTTTTATCTTCTGAACTTTCCTTCATCAAGTTCTATAACCAACTTTGGTAACTTGTTATAAAAGTGTATGCTGTTTATAAGATAACTTACTTGTAATATCTTATCTCCGTTTGAGTATAACAAGTTTGTTTTTACTGCGTGTGTGTATATTATGAAAATTGCTTCTTATTAATAAAACAATATAAGTTTCTACGAACATACAAAATCCTTTTTAATAAATGAAGTGAAGACAGAATCAGTACTTATTATATATTCAACACTGTAAACACGTTAAAATTTCGCGAGGAACTGTAAATATTTTTTCTAAATAAAAAGCGGTTATCTTGGAACTAATAATTTTGGATGTGATTTATCGTTTACTTAAATACGACTTTTTTGTAATTTAATTTAATAAAGATTTATTACAATTATATGGAGACAGCAATTTTGCGTTGACATAAATTTTGATATACTAACTAAATAATAATGACCTGCTTAACCTTTTCCCTACTATGATGTGCTACCGTAGAGGCCCAGCAGAGTCGAAGCCTATTGGGGCCATGAGTTCACTTCGGCTCTGGAATGTAAAGCAACGAAGGAGGACTAGAAGTGGGTCAGTAAAAGTCTGACTCAAAGGGCGGGAAATGTAATTGAATAGATGAATTCCCACCTAAAAAAACTGGACAAGTGCGAGTCGGACTCGCACACTGAATGTTCCGTACAAACTATAATTCCCGAATGGAGTTTCGAAGATTTTTCCGAACTGCAATTTTTTTTTTGTGACGTACTTACAACAAATTTACTGTTTTCAGATTTATTTTTATACCTGTGCTATAAGAACTTGCTTTGTGCCAAATTTCAGGATTCTAGGTCAACGGGATGAATTTCGGATCGATCTTTGAGAGTATCAAAAAGTCGATATCTCCACGCTAACTCGAGATAAAGGTTCTTGACTGACAGACAGACGGACGGACAACGAACTGATCCTATAAGGGTTCCGTTTTTTCCTTTTGAGGTATGGAACCCTAAAAAACTATAATGTAATACGAGTCTATTCCAATTTAACCGAATACAACCAGTATTTTACAAAACCTAAGCTAACCTAACACATTACCAATTTGTAAGGCTGGTTATCTAGCGTTCACAACCAAGTTACTGAAGAAAATGGCACCTTTTAGCAGAACTAGTAACCCAACGATTTCTACCACAGCGTAATGTGCATACTTAGACCTACTAACGGCCTATTCACGACTTCGACGTTAGGCGTTTTTGCAATGAGCGCCATTTTGTGGCGTGCGCCAAACATTTTCATACTTTTTTAGGGTTCCGTAGCCAAATGGCAAAAAACGGAACCCTTATAGATTCGTCATGTCTGTCTGTCTGTCTGTCCGTCCGTCCGTATGTCACAGCCACTTTTTTCCGAAACTATGAAAGCTATACTGTTGAAACTTTGTAAGTAGATGTATTCTGTGAACCGCATTAAGATTTTCACACAAAAATAGAAGAGAATACTTAGAACTGAAACTCAATTTTTTTTTTTTCATCATACTTATGCGTGTGGGGTATCTATGGATAGGTCTTCAAAAATGATACTGAGGTTTCTAAAATAATTTTTTTCTAAACTCAATAGTTTGCGCGAGAGACACCTTCAAAGTGGTAAAATGTGTGCCCCCCCCCTCCTCTAACTTCTAAAATAAGAGAATGATAAAACTAAAAAAAAATATATGATGTACATTACTATAAAAACTACCAACGAAAATTGGTTTGAACGAAATCTAGTAAGTAGTTTTTTTTTAATACGTCATAAATCGAAAAAAATACACTATTATTAAAACATCGATCAAAGTTACAACCCATTACACACACACACACAACACAACACATTACAAGAACTTTTATATTATGTTACTTGCTGCTACGGAACCCTTCATGGGCGAGTCCGACTCGCACTTGGCCGGTTTTTTTAATCTTACTGCTCGCCGCCCGCGCTCAGCTACCGCTCACAGCGGCAAGGTCGTGAACGGCCCGTAAGAAAGCTAATGAGGCGTACGGGTAACAATGATAGGGTAGCCTATTTATATAATAAATGGATTGTTCGAAAGAGTTACCGTAACCCTTTAACGTAAAAGACAATTGAAAAAACACAGGTCGATTTTAGTCAGTAAAAGTCTGACAATCCCACTAGCTACAGTCAGCGTGGAAGAAGCTTCTATTTACTGTCCCCGCACATGGGCTTCAAAAAAACGCCGCTTCAAGCTTCATTTTGAGGCGGCCTCTTTTTGTAGCTCGAGTGCGGCGTTTAATGCCATTCATTCGTGACTTGAAAGACTCGTAGCGCCATCTAGCGTCGTAAATTAGCAATTGTAACCGTTGAAAGTTACTGCACAGCTCCTTTCCTCGGGGACCGTAGGTGTTATTGTCTCAAAGTGTTACAGTACTAGAATACAGTATAACAATGAACATGTTTTCCAGTGCCTATGATGTTGGCGATCCTAATAAATAAATAAATGTGTAAATAAGACCCTAAGCTAATAATGTTGACTTCTACATTGGCTTTTAACTCCTACATTTCATAAATTAAAAATTTAGCGCCAGGCACTCAAACTTTTTCCAATTTCATTTTAACTTTAGACCCAGTTTCCCATTTCGGTTTTTAAATCCACTTCATCTGCCCATTTTTTTTAAAACCAGCTCTTACTTTATTAGGCTCAAACGAAGCTTTTTACAAAAGGTTTGGTTTGGTTTGGTTTTTCCAAAAGCTAAATTTTTCATGTAAATAACGTTACTTAAATTATTTACGTATAAAATAAAATGCGAAATATAATATATTTTACACAATTTTAATTGTTTTTTTGTTTGGGCTTGTAAATTGGTTTTGAAAAAACATTGCTTTTGATTTATGGGCGTGTGTATATGTGTGAATTCAAATACAAGTATGAATAAACATAGTTGGTCCCTGGGCCTCAAGTCTACTATTACAATAGTGTCAGAATGGTCCTCTACTAATATAATGACGTCATTGTGACTTTCCAATGCTCAACCACTGACACTCCATTGAAAAAAGTAGCATAGAATAGTAATCACAAATTGACAAATGAATATTTGACGTATGCGATAATGTGCTAAAACTTTGACAGTTTATTTGATGAGTGTTCTACCATTAGAACGTTATTGTGCAGTTGTTGGTTTTAATATGCTCGATATTATCATTCTACTACAACTCTATTACGATATCACTGACCGATCAATGATCGATCATTATGAATTAGCAGATTACGAACTTTTAGCAAAATGACAATGTAATCGAGTTGAAATGACGAATTTATAAAAATAGCAGTCTTGGGCCCCAGGTATCATGTATCTGGCTTAAACAATGAACATACAATGCAATATGGCTTTGTATAAAACACCTCTAGGAGATCAGACCGGAAAATATCTTTCAAAATTTTGTTGTAATATAGGAAGTGTATACTGAGTAGGTTACTACACGTTATCAACAATTCTTGACATCAAAGAGAGAGAGAGGTACTAATTCGAGTATGCGAAGCGAGCTTGGAATCTTAGGATTCCACGAAACTATCTGTTTGAAAGTTAAGTTGGAAAGGAATGTCGGGAAAAAGAGTGAGCGAGCACAAAGTGGCTAAGGGAGCACGTCATCGCCGTATTAGGTTCTTGTAAAAAAGCTCAAAAGCTCAAAAGCTTGTGAATGGGTTTTTATCCGGTTTCGTAACACCCGATGCGCCCGTTCAAAGCTGGTATGTGTCGATAAATTCTTAAATGCCTATATATACTAAATTACAATGCGAACTCTCACGTAGTCATAGTGGCTTTTCATGATATAAAATATGTATGTATAAATTTATTAACATAACTAGTTTTTGCCCGCGACTTCATTCGCGTACATAAAATATAGCCTATGTCACTTAGGAATAAACCAGCTTGCAATCGGTTCAGTACTTCCAGAGATTACCTCCTACAAACAAAAAAAAAACAACTTTATCTATTTATTACTCGTATGTTAGTGCTGATTTAAATTACATTAATAAACAAAAAAAAAACAAGACTTGTATCTGAAACAGAAAATAAAAAAAAAAATATACCGGACTCAGCGGTAATTATACCGATAGTCGTGTCAGCCAATGGTATATAATAGGAACAACTCTCGACCCACATCTTAGAAAGCACTCATTAGATAGCTGAATCAAGGGCTTGATTCAGAAAACGGTACTCTTGAACACGGAGCGCATTGTTAAAAGATTCTTTTCTCTGGAACCCTGACTGCCGGTAGCTTGGTGGCTATTCCAGAACCCTATATTTTATAACGAGTGGTGCCATCCATTACCACTTGTAGGTTGCGAGTTCAAACACAGCCAGGCGCATTACTTTTTATAATTTATTTCGTCACCACTGCTCTCAAAACGGTGAAGGAAATCATCGTGAGGAAACCGGCATGTCCTAGAAACAAACATTCGAAGTCATGTGACATTTACTAAACTTTAGGCCCATTCTCTCTTTTAGAGAGGAGGCCATAGACCCAGCAGTGGGAACATTAAAAGTTTGATTATGCTATGCTTACGTTATTTAAAAATGTAAGTAAGACAAAACAAGGAAATAATAATAAAATATCACGAATTGACTTCTAATAGATTATTACTTTGATCCTCCTACATTAGTGTATACACTAGCTCTAGGAAAACAAATTATCATTAGGCCTAAATAGATTAAGTAAGTGGTGTCACCGACCACCATTTGTATTCGTTAGCCTTGCCCTATACTTAGGCTTTTCTTTTTGCCAATAAACAGCTAAGTAGGTAACATACTTATAAACCATATGCACGTACGTCTCTCCATTTTAAAGATATCTTTTCCCCCATGGACCCCATCTGATTATAAATAGTGACGCAATTGTTGACATCTAGTAGAAGAATACAGACACTTTATTTTCTATTAGATGCGGATGTAACAGTAGACATAAAGTCTTTGGGAACGGGATAAGGAAAGATCAGAGCAGAATAAGGAGGAAGGAAGATCAAAATGAAAAAAAAAGAAGCACCTGTATATGAAGGGGAAAAGATACTACGATTTTTAATGATGAGAACATCTATCAATACTGTTAAGTATTATAAACCCATTCAAAAGCATTAAATTTACTGTCGAGTAATGTTTTAAGGAAGGGTTTATTTCCTGAAGTTTCTCTCATTAAATTAAATTGCCATTTTCCATAGTTACACGTACAAAGGTAATTTTAACATATTCCTTATATATTATCCATGTACAGACTCATTTCCAACATTTAAATCAGAGCCAATTGATGAATATTCACATAGTAAATAACAGACCCCACAAAACCAATATTGTGCAATGTAAATTTGTATTTGTATATTCTAACATTGTTGTACAGTTTGGAACAGAGAACATTGTATTTCAGAACTTAAAAAATCAAAACAGCGTTTGCATAAATGTAAACGAAGTAAACAGAATAATTGTGTTACAATTTATGAAGGTTTGATTAAATCCACAGATTCTGAATATGATATTTAGGTAGATATAGATCCCACCAAAAACATACCTGTTAAAAAGGGGGCCAAGTTCCTATCGGCTAATTGATCACCTAAAAAAGGGTTGAAATCCAATCAAATGCCAAGTTTAGATGCACTTTAAAATCGATCATAATCATCATCAACAGCCTGATCCACTGGTAAACATTTGCCATTCCCAAGACTCGCCACCACACCCAGTCCTCCGCCTTCCGCATCCAGCCAACTAACTATCGTCAGTGATATATGTCGTTTCACAAAACTATATCTAGTAAAATGTGTAACTAAACAGTTCATTTCCCTGCCGAAGTCTGTATTTTTTGTTAGCTTCAACATAGGTATACCAAGGTTACCGACATAGCTCGAAGAATCGCCAAACTTAAGTGGCAATGGGCAGGGCGCATTGCACAAAGAACAGAAGGTCGATTGAGACGAAAGGTTCTGAAGTGTCGACCACGTACTGGAAAACGCAGCGTTGGAAGGCCTCCAATAAGGTAGACCGATGACCTGGTCAGGGTCGTGGGAATCCGATGGATGCGTGACGCACAGGACCGGTCGTTGTGGCAACGCTTGGGGGAGGCCGATGTCCAAAAGTGGACGTCTTTCGGCTTATATGATATGATGATAAACAAAGATATCTTTGAATCAAGGGTTACTAGGTCAGCGTGCTCCATCATCGACTACATTGCTTACCATCAGCTGAGATAGTCATAAGCGCGATACAATATCAATAAAAAAATACGCAGTACACATTTAGACCTTGCGACTTATTCGCACACTTCAAAAAGATGCCTCGTTTTTTTCTCTGTACTTTGAACAAAAACACACTAATGTATTGATCTCGCAAAAGACCAAAACTGAGGGGGTTGACAAGACTGAGTCCTAGTCGAGGTTCATACAACTCAGAAAATTTGAATCATTGACTTGAAGAAAAAGCACTTTTTAAACCACTTTAATGCCTTTTGATAGCGATTACTTAGCATAACATAACATAATCAGCCACAGCCACTGCTGAGATTTAGGCCTCCTCATTACAGGTTCGTGGATGTCACATGTCTCCAAATTTTTGGTCTTATGAAATGCCGGTTTCTTAACTATGTTTTCCTTTACCATTTTGGTACCGCCTTGGTAGAAAGTCACTCATAGTGTCAGCCAAACACCGGAAGTTCATAAGTACAAAATTTCCTGTTTTTGCTTTTGGTATAAAGAAGTTGGTGAGATAAGTTGAGTAAGTAAATTAGATAATAAATAATCTCTAACACAAGAAACATATTACGTAAGAGAAAAGCATTATCATAGTTAAAGACTAAATGAAAATGGAGAGGCTGAAACAAAAGCTAATGTTATTAAGCCCACGCTTTACAAAACTCTAGGCATCGCTGCATTTTGCCCAAATTGTCACTAAAAGTTTTTCATTGTGTTGTCCCATTTTGCATTCTCGTCACAGTAGTTTTAACAAATGCTTTTCCACATTCGTGCAATATTTACATTAGATATGTTAGTTTTGATATTCGATGTTTTGCATCGGAACTGCCAATTTATGAGCCTCTGATTCCAATTTTGGTTCCGATAATGGGGGTCCTTATAGGTCAAGGGTGAATAGGTTACTTTTGGGCAAGCGTGCTCCATTGTCGGCCACATCACGGTTTGCCATCAGGTAAGATAGTTATCAAACGCGAGACATTTCATAATAATAAAAAAGTGTGTTAAAAAGTCACTTATTTTTATATATCCGGGATTTTGATTACTTTTAGTCTATCATTTGATATCTCTACTTCCGCTTCCGTTTCCAGTTCCGTTTTCGGTTTTGATTCCGGTTCCGGTTTCGATTCCGGTTCCGGTTCCGGTTCCGATTCCGGTTCCGGTTCCGATTCTGGTTCCAATCTATACAAACTGTCCAATCGAGTTTATATTTTTTTAATGGTGAGGCCGATTTTATTATATTTATACAAAACAATTTTTGTATTCTTTACAGAGGATTGGAACAATTTGCCTGCAGCTTTCTTGTCCGATTATAATTTAGGTGTCTTCAAGGCTAGACTGAATAGGCCTATAATGAACTGGTACGCTTCGCCAGCAACGTTTGCATCACTGCTTACAAAGGTGAGATCCCAGTCGAGTACTAGTTTATACCATTTTGCTATAGCGGCAATAGAAATACGCTCTTTGTAAAAATTTCATTTGTCTACTTGATAAAGCCCGCTCACAGATAGAGGGTGGCAAAACCCTAATAACGTGAAAAATACTGGGATATTAATTTTTAATGTCTACGTAACTAAAAGGTTTCTAGGAATTATCCAGTAAGCATAACAAAATGACTACAGAAACTCTAAACTTCGACAAGCACCTTTTTGAGTTACACACACATTTCATTTACAATATTTTTTTTTCTTTGACGATTCGGACACCCTACTTTATTGGTGTTATTTAGTACAGTCAGATAATTAAAGGTCTTGTAATATAATATAAAAAATTACCGAAGTTGGCGCTTTAAATTTAGTCTAAAATAGTTTTGGTAACACTTTTTTTCCGCATAATATTGTATTTTAAAACTTTTTAGCTGAAGTCAGTGAAAAAAATATTTAAAATAACTTGCGTGATTCAGATATTTTTACCAAGCTATAAATAATAATTACGAACACCAGAAATAAGTTCAAACAAACGTTATTAACCAAGTTTTTCACATTGATGATGGATGTCTTAAACTTTCTCAATTAGTCTATATTACAGTACTAGCTGCCGTCTGCGGCTCCGCCCGCGTACAACGAGCACTTCCCACTTTTGTAAATTACGTGATACAAACTTTTGGCCTTTAGAATACGAGTCTAATAATATCTCATTTTTGGTATAATTATCAGCACTAGAATGAGATATTTTTAAATGTTTTTTAAATTATCAAAGAAATTTTTGTATCTTATTAAATGTGATATATATATTAGGTAGCTACTGCCAGCGGCTTCGCCTACGAGAAAGTAGGTTTCTTCATACAAGCCTTGGACCCCAGTTTCAACCCTTTAGAGAGCGAATTTTGGGAAATCTAACGACTATTCGTAAAAATTACTGTGTTTCTACGCGCAAAGGGCGACTGTAGGAACATAGTTTGATTTTAACCAGTAACATTCTGATACTTCTCACTTCATCCAGAGCGATAGGAGATTTTTGACGATATCTAGTCTCAAAAATGGATGTAGCGATCAATAATCCCTTCCAAATCTATGAACAACCTAGTAGAGTTTGCAATGGGGCGGCCCTTTATACGTTGCCAATCAATGATTAATTAAATACAGGGCTGTTCAACTATCATCATAATTTCAACCCAATAACATTCACTGTTAGAACATAAGTCATATAAGTTCATATTTTATTAGTAACAAATGATTTTAAAAGATCAGGTTAGAATTATACATTAAGCTCTTGAATTTTAAGAATGTGTTTTTAAAGAACATTATATTTTGTCTGTTTTTCATAGTGTATTATTTTATCCTACAGGATTGTCATCATCATTTCAACGGAAAGACGTCCACTGTTGGACAAGTGCCTCTCCCAAGTGTCATGTCGCCTCTACGAGTGGCCCTGGGCGCCTCGCATTCATCAGATTTCTACAACCCTCACCAGGGCGTCGGTCTACATATGGGAGACCTTACAATACTTCCGGTATGCGGTCACCTTTCCAGAACTTTTCGGCCACATCGACTATATCAGTTGTGTGAGCAATGTCCCCTGCCCGCTGCTACTTAAGTTTAACGATTCGTGCTATGTCGGGTTTTCCTGCGGATATCTTTTGTTCTTAAGTGATTTATTGTCACACTAATTGACCCGGATCATGAAAGATGTTAATTTTTTATTTTTTGATTGTGATACTTCGTTATGATGTTGAGTTCTTTTTGGTCTAATAAAATTGCGTAGTTATTGCATGCCAGTTTTTTGACGAATTTTCATAGCTTTTTATTTCACTGATAGATATTATCTTTAAAGTTTTAGACGCTGCTCACATGCAATAATTATTATTTTAGGCTATTTTTGTATTTGATCACATGATCTTTTATTTTTGGTGTGCTTACGACTTGGTACCAAAAAATTATGCCTAATTTTTACATAATAATTTTAATTATTATTTTTTTTTTCAAATTCATTAGGTACTTTGGTAGTAACTAAATAAACTCGTATGTTAAAATGGTTAGTGCGTAGTAGAATAAAGTTAGGAAAATGAAGATTTTTAAAATAATGAAAAAAAAAAATTTACTAATATTTTTAACTATCGTTTTAATATGATAATTAAAATAATATTTTCCTCATTGATACTTCCTGTTTTTTTAACAACTTTTTCCATCCGCTAAGTTAAAAAAAAATCAAACACTCAATTTCCAACGTAACACTCAGAAATTAGCACAGAAACTTACTTTTAAAACTCAATCCGAAGCTAAGCACAAACTTGTAAAAAGTTTAAACGTTTTCAAATCCATAATTCACTTAAACACTAACATGTTAACACTTAAAACAACACAGACACACATAGTTTATTTTACACTAGACTAAATTTACACTAGACACTACGAGAGACAAAATTTACACTACTTTAAGAAAAAGTTATAAACTTTCGTGAACTTTTACGACAAACGGCCAGGTGGTTGCCGCGACGGGTTTCGAAAGACTGAAGTCTTGAATGAAAACACTGGAAATTGTTGTACGCATGCGCGCGGAAATGCAATCTTTTCATATTTTGTCGGCGTCCCTAGATGTGTTTGGCGGCGTTTTAGCATCTGGCTTTAATGTTTAGACATTATTTGCTTTACTAAGCGTTTTTTTATTTATTGTTTGGTTGTGCAAATGTAAAGTTTTAATGATCGAAGTGATTTGATCCAGTAAATGATATTAATTTTAAGTAAACTAATGTTGTAAAGACGATACGGTTGTTACAATTTTTGAGTGATTGGCTGCTGCGATGCGGGTCGCCGGTTCGATTCCCGCACTCAACCAATATTTGTATGGCCTAGAGATAGTTGTTCTGGGCTTGCATGTCTTGTGTTTGTATGTATACACGTTTGTGAACGCACCTACGTTATATATATGAGTAATTCTTAGTGTGGGGCAGTGTTTTATTTGAAATTAAAGGAGCTTCAATTTATAAGAAAAAAAAATCTAAAATACATTGAAAAAAAAATTCCAATGCTGGCACCTAGAGCGTTTCCGCGTGATTTTATGTAATTAAATGGTGTTAAGAATAAACAAACATGTGATTACAGCAATCCCAGAAGATGTGCTATCATCAATTGAAGGGTTTAATGGTCTTTATCCAAAATTCATGGGAAAAATACTCATAACTACAAACACAACATAAACAGAATTCTCAGATTAGATATTTGACGAAAGATAATAGGGTAGTTTCTAGGGTCAAAATAATTACATTTTATTTACTCCTTATTTTAGATTATAAAAAATATTTGACACGTATTTTTTTTTCCGATTAAACAAAAAATAACATGCACGGTGTGACGTTACACGTAACTTTAATGGGCTTTATATCTTTGTAATTTTAGGTTTAATTAAAAAAATACGTGTCCCTTATTTTTTAATAATCTAAAAGACGGAATAATTACATTTTTTACGGCAACTAGCCTATTGCCGCTGAACAAAACACACGAAAAAATCTACAGCCGAATTAAGAACCTCTTTTTTTTAAGCTGGTTGTTGGCAAGGCTAACAATTAGTAAGTTTACGGACAACACTACCTACTGACAACTGAATGCGCTGACGGTCAGTAGAATACACGATTTTTGACAGCTCTACATCCAGAAAAAATGGGACTTAGTGTTCCTGCACACGGGAAACAAAAACACGCCGCCACAAAAAAAGGCTAGCGTGTGCGGGGCACCACTGCTCTCAAAAAGGTGAAGGAAAACATCGCGAGGAAACCGGCATGTCCTAGAACAACTAAATTCAAAGACATGTGACTTCCACCAACCCGCACTGGACCCGCGTGGTGGATTACGGCCCTTTCTCTCTCCTAGAGAGGAGGCCTGAGTCCCAACAGTGGGAACATTATAAGGCTGACTATGCTATGCTAACTCTTTACTGAACCGTCTCAGTGTTCCGAAACATTTTCGTGTTCCGAAGGATAAGAACGTCAGTAATGATTTGAATGCACTATTTGGAACAATTCGAACACTGAAACACTCTTTACTTTTAAGTGACCTGCTGTTGTTGAAAAATTCAAATTAAAACGTAAACAGTGTAAATTTAATTAATGACCTGAATTAAAAACATCTACTTAAAATTATCATCAAAATTCAATGAAACAAAACTGTTAGTGTTTATGACACGATGTAACAGATCACGATTCATAACAGTCAGTACCTATATTTTGTATCTTTTGAGCTGCTGCAGTGTTCTAAATGTTCCAAATAATACATATCATCTAACAATTTTCTGTATCAGTGTGACGCTAACGCGATGTAACAGATCACGGTTAGTGTCAGTGTTTTTTGAGCCGATGTTCCAAATGTTCCAAATTATACATACTCGTATCACATGTTCCAATCGCAAAGATGACACTTTGCCCACGCCTAGTATGTATGCCTGGTTTACCATTAGGTTTAGTACTAATAAAAATAGACATTCTAGGGGCGTGATTTATTTTTACGTGGTATTTAGTGTTCCTTTTACAAATTGTTTTTCCTTTGACATTATTCACGCAAATTGCTAGTTAACTATATCAATGTTATCGAATGATTGATGTTATACGATTCTGCTTTGTAACATATGAAATAATTATAGGACTCACGTTATTGTTTCTGTACTAATTGCTGAGAAGAAATAATTAATGTAACTAAAATTATAGGAGTGGGAAAAGGGGCGTACCTAATCATTTATATAGAATAGCATAATCAGCCTTACAATTTCGTTATAATCGACCAGTCATTATAATAATAATAATAATATATAATATTCCACAACTATCACACAACACCGTCTAGTCCCAAGCTAAGCAGAGCTTGTGTTATGGGTACTAGACAACTGATAAACATACTTATACATTTCTAAATACATACATATTATAGATTAAATTACATTATAAACATTTGTCCTGGGTGGGAATCGAACCCATGACCTGCAGCATAGCAGTCAGGACCACTAACCACTAAACCAACAGGCCAGTCATTGTGGCGACACTTGGGAAGCCACATGTCCAGCAGTGCAGAAAATCATTTACGTATACCTGTAGGTATACATATATCATGAATAGACTACCATTACGTATTAATCAGAAATCAGAAACGTTTATTTCAAATAGACCAGTTACAGGCACTTTTGAATAGTCAAATATCGGTCTGTCCAAGAAAAGTGAAGCTAAAGTGCACGTTCCAAAGAGTAGGTCTCTATGGAGAAGAACGTGCAAGAAACTCCATGGACACTCTTTTAAATCGTATTGAGTTACATGAATCTTCGATTACATATTTCTTTTTTTGCTTCTATTATGTGAACACAATGAAGATAAGTAATAAAAATTAAATATAATGGTAACAATAAAAATAGAAATTGAATAAGTCACTGGCAGCTAAGAGATGACCAGTCTCAACTAACGGCGCCCGTTCACGAGCATGACGCAACGCATTAAAACTAACTTTCAGGTAGTATCTTACATACTTGTGAACCCCAGACCGTGTAACTGATGTCTGCTAAACGTAGGGGCCCAGCAGGGTCGAAGTTTATAGTGTGGGGAATGAAATCTTAGTGAAGAGACGACCTAATACAGAGACCTTACGACTAAGGGCAAATTTCTGAATCGAATGATGTAGAAGACTGGTCCAGACTTAATAATTGGTTTTAGAAACGCCTACGAGATGTTTACAAAGAGTTCGTCGAGACAGTTTCGATTCATTGATTATGCCTCTACATGACGCGTATCGGGATTATGACACATAAGCATATGGCGGGCATATCGAGCCTTTTAAAAAAAAATCGATAGCGTCAGTTTGCACTTTTTACAAAAAGGCGTATTTCCTTTTACAACAATCATAATCTTAATTAAAATGTATTTTAATAATATGTTGATAGAAACTATTCTAACAATATTTTTTTTTTTTTATAAAGGTATTGCCATTAATACTTGTACGAGAGGGAGGTTTTACGTCCCGATAATTTTATCGAGCCGTCGGAAAGCCACGCGCCTGTACACGAGTTGGACACAACCTGGAAAACTCTAAAACAGACTCCACGCCCATTTTGTGTGCTGGAAAGACAATCTCTACAGGTGGAGGGGTTCTCGGACGGTTCCGATCTTCAGTGTTTGTGCAGCGTCTCACCTTCCGTTCTGCGGTTACTTGTTTACGTAAGAATAAAATAACAGTATAAGCGTACGGCACTGCCCTGGCCCTGGCTGAATAGTGGGCCAGGCAAGGAATTTAGTCGGGCGCCTAACACGGGTGGGGCCGGACCTTTCGGACGGACAATTCGGCTTTCGCAGGATGCGCTCTACGGTGGACGCCATCATGCGCGTGCGAGCCCTCACGACGGGGGCTGCGGTGTCCCGGGGCAGGTGTGTCGTGGCAGTGTCCTTGGACATTGCCAACGCCTTCAACTCCCTGCCCTGGAGTACGATCCGGAGGGCACTCCGGTACCACCGGGTGCCCGAATATCTCTGTCAAGTGGTCGAGGCCTATCTGTCGGATAGATTTATAGTCTACCCCGGTCACCAGGGAGACTGGAAACGTCGAGAGATGTCGTGCGGTGTTCCGCAGGGGTCGGTACTAGGGCCACCCTTGTGGAACATCGGGTACGACTACGTGCTGCGCGGCGACTTCCCTGACGGGGTCAGCGTGGTTTGCTACGCAGACGACACGCTGGTTCTAGCGCAGGGAGAGTCGTACCAGGCGGCGGTCGCTCTAGCGACACGCGGGGTTGCGATGGTCGTTGATAGGATCCAGGAGTTGGGACTCGAGGTGGCGCTTCACAAATCCGAGGCTATGTGTTTCCACGGTCGCCGCCCTCGGAACGCGCCGCCATTGAGTTCTCAACTAACGGTAGGAGGAGTTCACATCGGTGTCGGGTCAACGATGAAGTACCTGGGACTCGTCCTCGACAGCCGGTGGAATTTCGTGGAGCATTTCCGACGTCTGGCTCCCAAACTCAACCGGACTGGGGCCGCTCTCAAGCGGCTCCTGCCCAACCTTGGGGGTCCAGACGCCTCCTGCCGGAGGCTCTACGCGGGGATCGTTCGGTCCATGGCCCTCTACGGGGCGCCGGTGTGGGCGCCGTCGCTGAAAAAGCAACCGGCGGCCATACTGAACGCCTGCCAGAGGGTCATGGCAATAAGGATGGTGCGGGGATACTGCACGGTCTCCCGCGAAGCGGCGAGCCTTCTGGCTGGCCTACCACCGTGGGATCTGGAGGCAACAGTCCTTGCACACATGCACGATATGCGCGTGGAGATGCAACGCCGGGGTGAAAGTCCACTGCCGCGACAGGTTGCGGCATGGCGGACAGAGCTCCGGCGGGATCTCATGGTGAAATGGCGTCAACGACTATCGCAACCCAGTGCTGGGCACGCCACAATCATGGCGGTAAGTCCCCTCTTTGAGGCGTGGCTGGAAAGACCTCACGGCGTCCTTACCTTTCGCATGACGCAGGTCCTCACCGGACATGGTTCGTTCGGGAGTTTCCTGCACCGGATTCATGCGGAAGTGACGCCCGGGTGTCGCCACTGTGCGGAACGCCCGGAGGACACGGTGGAGCACACGGTCGAGGTGTGCCCTGCTTGGGCGGAGCATCGCCGTGCCCTCGTGGGGGCGATCGGCGGCGGAGACCTCTCGCGCCGGGCCTTGGTTGAGGCCATGGTCCGGAGCGAGGAGGAGTGGCAGGCGGTCGCCGACTTCTGCGAAGCAGTAATGCTCGCAAAGGAGGAGGCCGAACGCATCAGGCAACGGCGTTATCGCCGCCGCCGCCGCAACCGGGATTCTGATCCCGATTTCCGGCCACCGTAGGCGCGGGCTTGCGGACAGTGAGCAATGGGTAGCTCACTGTCCGGCCGTCCGGTAACTTTCCGGACCAAGCCCAAGTCGTCGACGGCGCGCACTGTTCCCGCGCGCCTCAAGGAGTTGTCAGCAACAGCAGGGACCCAGCCGGGTCGAAGCCTACTGGGGCCAGGGTTATCCGAAAGGGCGCTCAAGCCCCGGTGTGAAGGCTAGAAGGAACGGGGTGGGTCTTTTAGTCAGTAAGAGTCTGACACTATCTCCCGCTCCGCCCAAGAGCGGGGGATGTCAATGCATGATTTTTTTCCCACCATAAAAAAAAAAAAAAAAAAAAAAAAAAGGCAAGGAATTTAACTTCAAAAGTAGAAAAAAAGTAGTTTTGCCATCGACACGCTAAGAAGAAGATTATACTTTTTAATTAAGGAAGAAATAACCCAAACGGGTCGATTGATTCAATCAACATAGCCGACATCTAGGATTATATCTGTTCTCTTTAGTGACTGCCCGCTACCGCCCTTGAATCTCGCCTCTCCGTCTTTTGAACGATATCATAATTACAGCATCCCTTGTATCATTGTTTGAAAGCACGCACAGTGATTTACAGCCTTTGGTAAATTAAATAGCATTTTCTTTCATAATTACATGGTATATGTTCATAAATATGTGTATATACTTATACATAGTATACATATATATAAAGTGAGATGACGTCCAGCGTGACGCACAGGACCGGTCACTGTGGCGACGCTTGGGGGAGGCCTATGTCCAACAGTGGACGTCTTTCGGCTGATGATGATGATGATACATTATATATATACATATTATATTATTGCATCGTTATAAATGCGATAAACTCAAAAACTACTGAATGGATTTTCTTACAGTTGTCACCAACAGACAGAATGATTCATGAGGACGGTTCAAATCAATCATACTTACATGAAAAAAGCGGACCATTTCAAAGAACACCCGAGCAAAGCCGAAGCGGGTTGCTAGTGTAATAATTATATTACACTAGCTGTTTCCAGCGGCTTCACCTAACACTTCGAATGCACGTGGATCGTTGATACCATCAAAGTTCTATTAGCGTCATAAAGAAGCTTTTCCAAGTAATAAGCTCACGCGCGACCAACATAAGGAAATCGGTATCGTTTATTAAGGCCCTAACGTCCATTTAGTGCCATAATACAGTTATATTCTGCTATCTCCTATACCCTTTTTATTATAAGACGAGAAGATGAGATAGTCAAGTTTTTTTTTTAATATATAAAGTGCTAGTATATTTTTAAAATCGTTATTCAAAATGTATCTACGTAAATTAATCAGTATTTTGTACACAAAATTGTTTAAAAGCTCGAGTACGTATGCGTTTAACTATGCCCAAATGCCCAAGGTCGTAGTCGGTACTATACGCCTTAAAGCTTCGCTAAAGTGCAAATAAATATAAAACCCTGCATGTGTATTGACTCGCGTTTCTGCTGGCTTGTTTACACGGAGAAAATTTTTCTCATGGATTCCCGACTGTGTACTAGTGATTCATTTCGAATCTTTTTTCGTTGATTTGTGTAAACAGTGGGCACTTACTCAAAGACGAAAACCGCTTCGACTTTAAAAATTGAAGAACATGTAGTATGTAACGCTAGATATTGTAGACTTGTTTGTATTTCATTTTTCGAATGTACATATATCTACATATGTATATTACTACTACTAGTTTCTAGCCTCGGTGGCGCAGTAGTTAAGTGATTGGCAGCTGTGCTATGTGATACAAGTTCGATTTACACACAGAACAAAATATTTATGCACACCTACCACAGTGTTGAGATGTTGGGTTAGGTTAGGTTAGGTTTTATATTATTCATCAGATATTCTATGTCCCACTCCAGTACCTGTTCTAGTTTACCCGTGTACCAAGTTTCATCCAAATCTGTTCAAACGAGAAGAGATAAAAGTCAGAAAGAGTTACTTTCAAAAGAAAGTATTGATTTTGAGTTTTCCAATTACAGTTATTGAAAAATTACCCAACTAGTTTCATTAGAGATACTTGGGTAAATGAGTTTTGTAAGACAAAGTAAACAGTTTTTAATTCTCGTTTGATTCCAGATTTATGAGCAGTACTCGCATCGACAAGACAAACGAGTTACTGTCCTCGTGTAAATGGGCCATTGAGCTAAATGCAAAGAACCATTTCCTAGGACAGCATTAAAGAATGTCACTGCTTTCACACTGTATTTTCCTTGGTTTTTCCACATGATTTATTTTGTGAAATATCTCCGAAGTGTGGCGCCTAGATTCTCTGGTTGCTACTACTGTTTTATTTACATTGTAAGTGAAATTTTAATTTATTTTAATTTTTAGGTTAACATTACACAGTCTGTTGTAGTTAGTAGCAGGATACCAAGAATATAAAATTTCGCCGTTTGACCGATATAATTTTAATCTTAAATCTATAATTATATTGTATATGTTTCAAATACAATTACGGATATTTTATGTAATTATTTTGGATCGTCCGTTAGTCAAGGTTACGGATATTAGAACTTTAAATCTAACAAGGGTGACGAAATTGTTGATGTAATTATTGAGTGTCTACTTAAATCACCATGATATATAGTTGCGAGATAATTTACTAAGTATTAACAAATCACGCTAATAGCCAGTTTAGGCGGTGCAAAAATATCGTCATAATTCGAAACTGAATTGGTTAGATTTTTAAGTAATTTTTTACAATGATATAATCATGACTATGTTTTTTTTTGTTTGTCTGATTTCATAGGTTTTTGGCTAAACTATTTTTAATAGGTATACAGTTTCTATTAATAGTCCTTTTGTTTCTAGTCTAGATTATCATTCCTGTCACCTAAACTCCATGTTTATCCGAAACCTATTATATTCTGACCGAAATACTACTGTAAACACTAACGCTAAGAGGAGCGTGGGTTTATTTCTGCGTATAGCCCTAATTTTTAAACCTGGTTACATTATGATAAGATGTAAATGATGAAATGAAATAACGTCAGTTTATGTTTGCTGCTCAATGGGTTAATCGTTTACGAAGTCACATGAATAAATAAAATGTCAGGTTCCATTAGTTCATGCCTTGCATGCACGAACTAATGTATGCAATCAATATAATTTTCTTGTACTTGTTCTACAAGAATGATAATTTTATTTGCAGTACCTATGACATAAAATTAGAAATAATTTTACCGCAATGCAGGACATTTACACTCAAAAAAAAAAACTTAGTAACTAAGCGGCAAGCTGGCATGTATACTGTAAAATTTACGGTATACATGCCAGCTTTACAACATTTTATGTTGTGTTAATACCCATAATACCCGTAATTGGCATGTTTATTAGAACAGTACCTATGATTTGCTTTTAATGAGTGTGTGTATATATGTGCTCTAGGTGAACCTAAATAAATAAATAATTATTTGTTTCAAGTAGCTTTTACTTTTGAAATGGGCAACTTTATCAAGCGATCGTAAGTTTAATCGTGTATAGAGTAGGTATGTACTACTCTCGATTCTGAAAAATCTAGTAAATCCGTCCCAAAGGATGGATCTGCCAAATACCAGCTTTACCAGTGTTTGAAGGAAATAAGAAACGAGATAAGAGGGTCAATGGTAATGATCGAGTCGAAACTTTATTGTGCATCTACGCCAAGTTGCTAGCCCATCAGTTTCATATCGAATGCATTTTGTGTGCATCGGAATTGTATAACTTAATATCGCCAAGTCTATTCCATCATCAGACTGTACGTTAATGCGCCATCGAGGTACATGGTGGACACCCTACTCATATTCTCAAAACTTTTTGATAACACTTTAATTCTGCGTACAGCTAAGGAATGTAATTCCCCGTCGGAGTCTGTGTTTCGTGATAGATACAACCTAATGATATTTAAGTATACAATGAATATTATGAATAAGTTAAGCGAAGTAAACATGCTCTATCGCTGGGCACATTATCACACACACATGCCTAAAAGTCATTCACCCCCAAATCAAAGAACCTCAGGTTAGAGTTACTAGGTAACACAGACTTCGTTAGGGAATTCCATTCCTTTGAAGATACAGAAGGAAGGTATCGAATTTTCCCTATACATTAATGAGGAAAACATAATTTGAGATACGTACATATGTAAATCTGTATCTTTCATCATGTAAGTAAATAAATAAATACTACTTGGAAATCAGAAACCTATTTACGATAAGAGGATTATAGTCTAAGGATACGTTTCTATTGAAGGTGAGTGGGGTAGAGTGGATTTGTGCTACTCTCGTGTAGTGTAGATTTCAAATACTGTGATTGGCTAATTCATGATCCATCTCCACTCCACTCCGCCCCCTATGCTCGGCACCAAAGCCTGCTCGACTTGGTTTGGTCCGGCTATGGGCCTCTTGTACATGTTTTATTTGAAAGATCGCTTAACATTACTCCACTCCATTTACCTACATTACTTTCACTGATGCGGAGTGGTGATTTCAAGCACTGTGATTGGCCAATTCATGGTCTACTTTTCTCCACTCTGTTTTATGGCTAGGGGCCCCGTGTCTTATTCCCCGTGTCTTCTTCTAGTCTTATTTAAAAGTCCGCTCAGCTCCACTCCTTTCCTCTTACACTACTAACATTGATGCAGAGTGGTGATTTCGAGCACTGTGATTGGCCAATTCATGGTCCACTTCTCTCCACTCTGTTTTATGGCTAGGGGCCCCGTGTCTTATTCCCCGTGTCTTCTTCTAGTCTTATTTAAAAGTCCGCTCAGCTCCACTCCTTTCCTCTTACACTACTCATATTGATGCGGAGTGGTGATTTCGAGCACTATGATTGGCCAATTCATGGTCCACTCTTCTCCGTTTCACTTCGTATCCTTCGCTTAGCTCCACAGCTGCTCAACTCCGTTCTGTTCAGCTGGGAGCTATTTGTTCATGTTTTATTTGAAACTCCGCTCAGCTCCACTCCACTATACTTACACTACTTACACTAATGCTGAATAGAGATTTTGGGCACTGTGATTAGCCAATTCGCGGTCCCCTCTTCTCCACTCCACTTCGTGCCCTTCACTCGGCACCAAAGCCTACTCGACTTGGTTCTGTCCGGCTAGGGGCCGCGTGTTCATGTTTTATTTGAAAGTAGTCTCAGCTCCACTCTGCTCTGCTTACACTACTTCCACTGATGTGTACTGAAGGTTTCAAGCACTGTGACTCCACTCCATTTAATAGTTTCTCATTTACTATTTCCACTGACGCGGTGTGAAGATTTCGAACGAACGAGCTATGATTGGCCACACAGTTCAATCCTCTCCAGTTTGCTGTGTTCTCTACACTTGGTTCCACAGCTGCCACGACTGGGTTCTGGCTGGCACAACTAACACTGATGTGGAGTGGAGATTTTGTGCACTGTGATTGGCCATTTCACCACCCGCTCCTCTCTACTTCGCTCAATTTGTGACCATAGAAATGCATCCTAAGTTATGAAATAATTACAGAATAATTTACCGGAAAACTGATGTGACTGACTCGCTGGTTATCGGTCAGCTATCCTTCCTCAGTGGGTGTTTCTGTTGGCGTGTGTATAATACTGATTGAAAATAATTGACTGAAATTGTAAGGGCGTGCTTATATGGTACCATCGTTTTACTTTTAATGTGATCTACAATAACCTGGGACATACATATTCATTATCGTTCTAATATCTAAAATTTGAAAGCAAATGTTATAATGTTTAGATGTTTTTACATCAATTATCATCGCGTTAAACGACTCTAGAATAAAATTGTTAGAGGGTAGGCCACAGTCTGGATTCAGACAGGACAAGTGTTCAAGTTCAACATTCTCGTCATGTCTGCACGACCATTGGCATGGATGTGCACAACACAATGGTGTGCTAAGTGCGAAAGAGATGTCAGCAATCTATTACAGCTGATCCGAGACTTTCCGAAAGAGTTACCGTTGGAACTAAAAGAGTAATAATAATATAATCGTGTAATTATTTTTATTTTTTTTACTATTTTCATATTTTTTATTTTATTAAGTTGTTCATAAGTGTAAATAAAATAAAAAATAATATAATAATATTCCAAAACTATCACACAACGCCGTCTAGTCCCAAGCTAAGCAGAGCTTGTGTTATGGGTACTAAACAACTGATAAACATACTTATATATTTCTAAATACATACATATTATAGATAAATTACACCCAGACACAGAACAGGTGATCGTGCTCATTACACAAACATTTGTCCTGGGTGGGAATCCAACCCACGACCTCCGGCATAGCAGTCAGGGTTACTAACCACTAGACTAACATGCCTGTCTAAAAGAGTAGGTACTGAAGAACACTGCTCACTAGTGTTCTAGTCAGTAAAAATCTGACTCTTTCTTTTGCTCTTTTGCTCCCCTAGGGCGAGAAAGATTATTACATGATTCCCAACCGCAAAAAAGTACATTCTTCTGGAATTATTTTCAATTAAATTATCACCCAAACGAGACCGACGCCCCCAGCAAAAGCTAATAAAGAATTTATTTCAAGGAAATATACCTTCAAAGTAACAAATCTTTTGAATAATGAAATAAATCCTTGTTATAGTCGTTCACAAAGATTTACTACGCTTTGTGTCTTTTATAACGAATACTAAATAACACTGACAAAAGATTAAGCTAAAAGCTACGCTAGTTAGCTTAAGTACGTACCGTAAAAAATCTCCTTCATACTTATCTGAAAAAGAACTAGACGATTTACTTAGCATAAATAAACAAAATAATGTTTTACTTTAAAACATTCTAGAAAAACGCGGTCAGTGAAAGAATCAAGGTAGGTACTCTATAATCCATCAAAAGAAAAATATAGTTAAATACAGCACGTTTATGAGCGTTCAAAATCATTTATGTTTATTTATTTATTAAGGTGTTTGTGGCTAATTAGTTACAGCCCCACAAGTGATGTATATGCTGAGCGTTCAGCCAATTTGCGCGTACGGGGCGCATATTTTCTGTATAGTTTATTGGTGGATAATGACGCATTTTTTTTTTCTTTCCAAGGTTATGCAATGATTGCTGATCTCATTTTATGGACAGGAACATCTTGAACATATCAAAGTTCCTCCATGCCTTTGAAAGCACGCTAAGCCATTAGGGCCGTCATTTGCAGATCATTAAAATATATTGTTACGGATAGTCAGAAATTAGGAGATCTGACACCAAACATGGCGGCCTAGGGATATCCTGTTACTCAATTACTGGGTTGTGGAATGTGGAGGTCAGATAAGCAGTTGCTATTTATAAAATCAAACTTTGAGGAAAAGGGTGATTTTATTCTTCCCATTTATTTTATACTAGCCTTTGCTCGCGGCTTTGCCCGCTTGCATTAAATATATCATACGTCACTCAGGAATAAAGCAGCTTACTAACGGTGAATGTTTTTTTTGCAATCGGACCAGTACTTTCAGCGGTACAGACAAAAAAAAATACAAACTTTACCTCTTTAGAATATTATAAATAAATATAAATAAAAAAGTATACATGATGTGAGAATTAAATTTAATAACGTGGGTTAAGCCGTGGCCAAAGCAAGTAAAAAAATAAATAATAATAATATGATATAATACAACATAAATATGAACCATAAAAAATAATAAAAACCAAGTTAGCTTACTTAATAGCGACACAATTTTCTAATGGCCCACGAACATGTTTCAAGAAGCTTAAATTAAACTTATTAAATCGAGTTACGTATAAAATCTCGTAGTTTATAACTCTTTACGTATATGCCATCGTAAAGTATGTCGTTTTATCACGTAGTCACACATTTCCATATGATATTTCATGTGTTTAAGAATTTTATTATTAAACATGAACTCATTTTTTGAACGTATTTTACATCGGGCGCTCCATTTATTAAGTTTTTTTTTTAAATATTTATGATGAAGAAAAATACCTAGTGCTTAGTAGGTTTGACCATATGACTTTTCGTAGCGTAAGTATTTCAATATTATATATATTTTACTTTTTTTTTTTGACAAAATCTCAATACAACTGTGAAAGAATGAAGAAATGCAACCTATTAATAAAATATTCTCTCATAAAAATATTAAAATACACTAATCAGCAGCAGGCCCATACAAACACTACGTAAGTACACGTCGTTCCCGAGGTGCATTGTCATGCAAACGCTCTATTGCGTGACTAGTTTTTACCCGCAGCTTCGCCCACGTTCATAAATTTTAGCCTATGACACTTTGGAATAAAGCAGCTTTATATCGGTTATAAAAATTAGCAATTGGACCAATACTTTCATAGATTACTTCCTACAAACAAAAAACATTTTTTTTTTGGTGTGTCAAAATGTCAGAACTCTTACTGACTAAAAACCCACCCAGTTCCTTCTTGCCTCTCATACCGTTGCCGAGCCTCCCTTTCGGAACTAGACCCTGGCCCCAGTAGACTTCGACCCAGCTGGGCCCCTGCTGCTGCTGACGACTTCTTGAGGCGCGCGGAAACAGTGCGCGCCGTCGACGACTTATTACCTCTTTATTATGTTAGTGTATCATTATTATATCGTTATCATTAGATATTTTATCTAAAAAAAGATTATCTTTGGGATATGATTTATTAGCTTGTATTGAAATCAAATCATTTTGTGTGAGACTAACGCAGTAACGACTTTAAAAATCTTCTGTTTTGCACGAACTTTAGCATTTCATAATTTACTCATTTTAATTAATACAACAGACAGACTTGAACCATGTTACATTTTTCCAAATACCTTTAAGGTTTTTAAAAAAAGACGTATTTCCTGGAACACGGTTTGTGAAATATTTGGGTGAAATGACGGAATTACCGAATGCCAATGCTCCATTGTTAAGTTAAATCTCGCTTTTTTTTTGCATTGCCTCATTATCAAACATTGCGCTGATATAATCTAAGAAGCTTATAAACTATGCTCTTGTTGACGATAGACGAGTGGGGAAGAGCCCTCTTAGGGTGTTTTTCCACCAGACACGTACTATGCCACATTGCTATGGATGCGTTTGATATAAGTAAGTAAAAACGGATTCAACTAGAATATGTTTTTTATATGGAAAGATGTCTGCTGTGGATGCGTGCTTTGGATGTGTGCTATGGAAGCGTGCTATGGATGCGTGATATGGATGCGTGCTATGGATGGTCACGAGTGGAGTAGCTATGTGCCGCTTCCCTACTATCGATACATCGGATAGCTCAAGCAGTGTATCTTCATAGCACATCTTACTCGCACCGCAATACACCATTAATTTTTAATTAGTATTTTTAAAGGACTTATTAAAAAAGCCCTTGATATTATTTAAGTAGCCTCAATAAATAATATTCATAAACAGCAAAGTTATTAGCGTTTGTGTTTATCACAAAATATCTCTCAATTTATGGAAATATTGTGCAGGCTATTGCTTATGATGATTAAAATGGAAAACACTGCCCGCAGTATTTTCTACTAGCAATTGTTATGTATGATTGAATCTATGATGAATTTTCCTTTTCGTGGGCAATTTTAGGATTTCGGTTTTTTCTACTTTTGAATACAAAAATATGATCAGTAACGGGTACAAATACAGCCCCATTTTTTTGTGTACTAATTAATAAGTAGGGGTGTATAGCTCAGTACCAGTGGAAACGGTCACATAGTTTCACAGCTTAGACATCTTATTACATCCGCGAAGCATAGCTATACAGCTCATCTCTGGTGAAAAAGCACCCTTAAGATCCAGACTTGGTTATATCTTGCGAAATGTGAATGAACCAGATCGTGAAACTGTGTTATCTCTTATTTGAACAAACCTTTACAGAATCTAATCTTCTTTTTTATTTTTATAATGAAATTGACTTTTCGTATTTCCCAACTGATATTCCCTGAGAAAACTAGGTTATATAAAAACATCTTAATTAGTTTTGCAGACTCGTTACCACATAGTATCTATATAGTTACAGTGGATTGAACTCATACGACTGGGAAAATAACACGCATTTATATATTTTTTTTGTAGGTTTAATTATCATCCTCATTTCAACCGAAGGACGTCCAATGTTGGACATAGGCCTCACCCAAGGGTCGTCACAACGAACGGCCAGGTGCGCCTCGCATTCTTCGCATTCTTGCGACTCTCACCAGGTCATCGGTCCACCATGTGGGAGACCAATGACGCCTTCTAACGCTGCGACTTCCATTGCGAGATCGCCACTCTAGCATCTTTAGGCCCTATCAACCATCCGTTTTACAAGCGATGTGGGTTTGTAGGCTTGAAATCATTCAAATTACTCTTCATTATTGAGTTTTTTAAGGTAGAGCTAAATGTGCCCGCACACGCCACAAGCGGCCACAAAAAACAGCTAAAGCGCGCGACAGCTTGTGGCCATGCGTGCAGTATCACAATGGACTCTGACGAAGAAGGATTAAATACGCGAATGGCATATGCCATTATAAAAAAACGCCCCCACTAAAAAAGGCCGCCACAAAAAAGTGCCATCACAAAAAAAAACTTGAAGCTGCTTCAAACTTTTTTTTTGTGGCGGCACCGCCTCACACGAACCACAAAAAAAGGCCGCCTCAAAAAAAAGCTTGAAGCGGCTTTTTTGTGGCTCGTGTGCGAAGACACGTAAGGTTTACACTTGAATTTTTTTTTTACTCCTTGTAAGAAGTAGAGTTGATATTATTTTCATTTCGTGAAAGTATAACCTCTGCAAGTTCCTGAGAAAAAAGATTTTAAGAGACGGACAACAAAGTTATCCTATCAGAGTTCCGTTTTTACTAACTAAAGCACGGAACCTAAAAAAAATTGCCTTTAGAAAATGCTTGAAGTATTTTGTCACTCGCCCTTCCGTCAATTATCTACTGCCACACAGGTGAACGGAATAAATTCAGCGTTCAATTTATTTTAGCGAACTTAGGCAATCGAGTAAAGTTTCGCTCTCAATGAAAGAAATTTCAGATTTTTTTTTTCAATCATTTCCTGTGAAGAGAATGCTGGTCTATTCACCTCCTACAGGGTTTTATATTCATGACAAAATATATTTACAAAGTAATGCGCTCGACTACATTTATTTATTAATTAACATTATTTGTTATCAGCCTGTTATGAGCCTACTATAGGGCAAAGGCCACCCTTCAATTATTTTCCACTTCTGACCAATCTTTTACAAAAAAGTCTAAGCCCATGATGACCTTTTTTAGCGATGCTGTCGCGTGTTTAGTAAGTGCGCGACAGCATCGCTACTAACGCGCGGGCTTGCGGACGGTGAGCAATGGGTAGCTCGCTGTCCGATCGTCCGGTGGCTGTCCGGACCGAACCCAAGTTCCCGCGCGCCAGGAGTTGTCAGTAACCGTAGGAGCCCAGCCGGGTCGAACACTACTGGTGCCAGGGTTATCCGAAAGCGAAGCTCGGCTAAATAACAGGGTTAGTTTTTTAGTCAATATGAGTCTAACACTATCTCTTTTTCCGCCCAAGGGTGGGAGATGTCATTTAGATAATTTTCACCCACCAAATAAAAAACAAAAAAATCGCTATTAACGCACCTTAGTCGCATTTGCAAGCGCTACAGAAAAATTGCCAACGCGCTACTAACGCGAAACTATATCGATGCGAACGCACTACAGCATCGCTACTAACAGTCACCATAACCGAGGGAAAATCGTCACGCTATCTTCTTCTAGGCCTATCGCGTCGTCAGCTCTTGCTGTTCGGGATCCAGTCATTATTTGCCTTTATCCAATTTTATTGCGACATCTGGCCTACTCAGTCCCATTTTAGTTTAGCGGCTAGCTAGATTTGAACTGGAAAATTATCCAATGAGTTCTCTTGCTCTCGGTGGAGCGCGAGGACGTGTCAAACTTTTACTAACTGAAGGACACAGGTGTGGATACACCTGTATCCTTCAGTTGCCTTTTGTGGTCTAAGACGGCGGGTTTCCATTTCAGAAATTCCCGGTGGTTCTAGTAGGCGTGGTACACCTCCACCTTACGCTCCACCGTGTCCTCAGAATGGTCCGCACAATGGTGACACCCAGGTGTTTCTTTCGCCTGAATACGGAACGTGAACCCTCCGAACATACCATGTAAGGGACTGTGTCATCCCAAAGATGAGGACGCCGCTGTACTTCTCCAGCCACTGCTCAAAGAGAGTACTTACCATTTTGATTATGGCGTGCCCAAAACCGATACTTCTGGACCATTAGTTAAACCAAGGGACTCAAAAAAATGACAATCGTATAACCAAGAAAGAGGGATAGACCTATACACCTTATATAACTTACTAGCTTTTGCCCGCAGCCTCGCCCGCGTACATAAAATATAACCCATGTCACTCAGGAATAAAGCAGCTATCTATCGGTGACAAAATTTTAGCAATCAGACCAGTATTTCCAGAGATTACTCCAACAAACAGAAAAATTTAAACACAAACTGTACCTCTTTATTATATTAATATTAGTGTAGATTTAAAATTTCAGTTTAGGTCGTAAAACGGATCACACTAAGAGCTAGTGGTAGCTCGTTTGATCACATTGACCTATTTGGCATTTGGAGTTATTCAACATTTTATTCACATGTATGTAACAGATTACAGTTTCTACATTGCTTTCGATTCTGTAACAAATTAAAATTAGTCAAGCAAATGATAATTAATGATGAGACGTTGCCAATCTCAGCAAGGAGTGACGTAAGTTTGGCGAAATGTGTCGCCAAGCACATAAAATATAATTATCTCCATAAGAGTAATGCATGGGAATTATTTTATGTGAAGTAGGTACGTGTTATTTCAAGCTTTTACTGGTTATTTTATTAGTTGAGAGAGTTTGTTATATTTGTATAATTGGATGTATAATTGGATAATTTAAGTTCGGTGCTGCAATCTCTCACCCTTGGGCGAAGCGCAAGGTGTCAGACTAGTTCTTTCTTGCCTTTCATACTGGGACCGAGCCTCCCTTTCGGAAACAGACCCTGGCCCCAGTAGGCTTTTTTTTTTTTTTTCGATGGCAAAAATCATCTTATGACAACCCCCGCTCTTGGGCGGAGCGGGAGATAGTGTCAGACTCTTACTGACTAAAAAACCCATCCCGTTCCTTCAAGCCTTCATACCGGGGCTCGAGCGCCCTTTCGGATAACCCTGGCCCCAGTAGGCTTCGACCCGGCTGGGCCCCTGCTGTTGCTGACAACTCCTTGAGGCGCGCAGGAACAGCGCGCGCCGTCGACGACTTGGGCTTGGTCCGGACGGTTACCGGACGGCCGGACAGCGAGCTACCCATTGCTCACTGTCCGCAAGCCCGCGCCTACGGTGGCTGGAAATCGGGATCGGAATCCCGGCGGCGGCGGCGAGAGCGCCGTTGCCTGATGCGGTCGGCTTCCTCCTTAGCGAGCATTACTGCTTCGCAGAAGTCGGCGACCGCCTGCCACTCCTCCTCGCTCCGGACCATGGCCTCGACCAAGGCCCGGCGCGAGAGGTCTCCGCCGCCGATCACCCCCACGAGGGCACGGCGATGCTCCGCCCAAGCAGGGCACACCGCGATTGTGTGCTCCACCGTGTCCTCCGGGCGTTCCGCACAGTGGCGGCACCCGGGCGTCTCTTCCGCCTTGATTCGGAACAGGAACCTCCCGAACTTGCCATTTCCGGTGAGGACCTTTGTCATGCGGAAGGTAAGGACGCCGTGAGGTCTTTCCAGCCACGCCTCAAAGAGGGGACTTATCGCCATAATTGTGGCGTGCCCAGCACTGGGTTGCGATAGTCGCTGACGCCATTCCACCATGAGATCCCGCCGGAGCTCTGTCCGCCATGCCGCGACCTGTCGCGGCAGAGGACTTTCACCCCGGCGTTGCATCTCCACGCGCATGTCGTGCATGTGTGCAAGGACTGTTGCCTCCAGATCCCACGGTGGTAGGCCAGCCAGAAGGCTCGCCGCTTCGCGGGAAATCGTGCGGTATCCCCGCACCATCCGAATTGCCATGACCCTCTGGCAGGCGTTCAGGATGGCCGCCGGTCGCTTTTGCAGCGACGGCGCCCACACCGGCGCCCACACCGGCGCCCCGTAGAGGGCCATGGACCGAACGATCCCCGCGTAGCCCCAGTAGGCTTCGACCCAGCTGAAAATAGTTAAATGCCAATACATTGAGGTAAATAGCACTAGTACATTTCATTAAAAAAAAAATAGATCTATGCTATATGAATTTTGATAGGATTGAACCATACTGTAAAAGTACTGGAGAAGGAACTATATCCAGTAGATTACATTTTCATCTATTAATAGGAAGTTTCAGACTCTGAATAAAATTGCAGCAAAGAGCAAGATTAAAGAGAAAAGCAAGAGAAATACTTAAACTATACAGCTACCATCAAAAATAACGTTCGTTCATTCTACGCCTGTATTTTTAATTAGTACAAAAGAAATGGAGCTCTATCCGTACCCGTAACTGATCAAATTTATGTAGTCAAAAGTAAAAAATAAAAGTGAAATCCTAAAATTGTCCACAATTGGTAATTAATTAGTAAATTCATAATTGAATCAATCATTCATAATAATTATTACTAGAAAATATAATGCACATTTTTTTTTAATTATTGCCATTCATTCATTCATATTCAATAGTCTGAACAGTATTTCAATTAATTGAGTGACATTTTAGGATACAAACAAAAGCTCACAACTTTGCTGTTTACCAATTTTATTGAGATTTTACTAATATAATACCAAGACCTTTTCTAATATGGCCTTTAAGTCTCGTTTCGTTTAATCTGTGACGATTTTATTATTAATAATGACAATTTTACTATACATGATTTGTTTTCTTTTATTATTATTTTGTATAAAAATTGTACGATAATTAATTTTATTTCATTTTGTGTTGTGTACAAGTTACAAGCTTGTTTTGCAAGCAAGTTTTGGTTTCAGTACTGTAAGCTTATAATGTATTTCTTAATAAATAAATAAATATATGTAATGATTTATGTATTTTTTGTACAAGACTGTCTTGTTATTGCATGGTTAGAACAGATTTTTTCACACTCTATGAGTGTATAGTATATTCAAATTCATATAGTACGACTACGTATTAATATTGATAAAGTCTTATTACTAAAACAATATTTATTTTAGTTTGACAACTTACGATCATTTTATTCAAAGATACGTTGTGTGACCCGAAAATTTAATTTGAAAGCAATTTACTGAAAAACTTATGAGACACTTTAGAATCCAATATTTATTTACAATGTTTATTTTATATGGCTATTATTGGAAAGTTATTATTAGAAAATAAACCTTGTGTTATGGATATATTTATAGGTAATATAACTTCAAGCGTTTCGATATTGGCCATTATTTGACATAAAAAATAAAAATATTGTCTCCAAGGCTGCAAGACGCTAAGTCCATGGTTAGTCCGAAAGGGAACCCCGGGGTCATGGAGCGCAAGGCGAAGAAGGCGGAAAGAACAAAGGTGTGGTTTTGTCAATAAAAGTCTGACATGATAAAGCGGGAGAAGTCATTGGATGATTTCTCACTTTATAAAACGGCTGTTTACATCTGCGGGATTATTCGAAAGACTCACTACGACATCCACAGCCCCTGGGAAGCAAACGGCAACTTAAAACATGTGGAGTTTAAGCCTCATATGTTCTTGGGGAAAAATTGTCTCCCGACATGATGCGCAACGCTGTTAAATTGTCCAACATATCTCGCGTCACGAGAATGCATCATGAAATATTGGTGGACAACGTTGCAGCCTTACTTAGTATCTTGCATTGGGGCATTTTGTCTCAAGCAGCGTCTAAGGTTTTACTGTTCCCGCACACGGGCTTCAAAAAAACTCCGTTTCAAGCTTCATTTTGAGGCGGCCTTTTTTTGTGGCTCGTGTGCAGCGGTGTCACCACAAAAACACACACAAACAAACACGCTTGAAGCGGCTTTAAGCTTCACCGGACACAAAAGGTGTCGCGCGCTTCAGCTGTTTTTTGTGGCGGTGTTTTTTTGAGGCCCGTGTGCGGGGACAGTTACTCTGACACTGCTTCTGTACTCTGCACACGGAATGGAAGAAGTTATTGATATTTTTTTCAAAACGAAAAAAAAACTGCTTAACGTGATATACTGGTTCTACGATAGTTATCATAGTTGACTTCTATCAAAATTCAAAAGATAATTTTATGTTTTTTTTTAATATTCTTGAAATAAAAGGCCTTTAATGTATATACCCCTACTTTTTAATTAGAACACAAAAAATGGGGTATCTGTTACTGATCATATTTTTGTAGTCAAAAGTAGAAAAAACCGAAATCCTAAAATTGACCACGAAAAGGTAAGTTCATCATAGAATCAATTAAAAGAAACAATTTCTAGTAGAAAATACTGCGGGCAGTGTTTTTCCTTAATAATTGTCACTTATTCATTTATTAATCAATAGCCTGCACAATATTTCCATAAATTGAGTGACATTTTGGCTGTTTATGAATATTATTTATTGAGATGTTACTTATAAAATAACAAGGGCAACCTTTTAAGTATGTGTACTAATTAAAAATTTATGGTGTATATTCATTTTAATTATTTAAGTGTATTTTACAATTTAATTTGTTTAATTGTTGTCCTAAAAAATAATTTTTAAATATTCATATAATAAATCTGTAAAAGTTTTTAGCTGTGCGTGCATCACGTAAAATGTACGAAATCGATGTAGAAAACTTATATAAAGAAAAACATTAAAAATGTGTGTAGCTTGATATATTACTAAGGCTTTATTACAACATTCATCGACTGTTAGGCGGTACGAAGCTCGCCGGGTTAGCTAGTAAAAAATAAGAAGAAAAAAGGCTTTGCGTTAAACGCATGATTTTATTCTAGACCGTTTGTAACTAAGGTCAGAATACTTTTAACGATGTCTGTAGTTACTGGTTATCGCTTAGTCGGCTAGTTAGACGCATCTCATGTAGGTTTTAACGATGAGCCTGTAAAGCTTTCTATGCACATGCCTGAGGCAAGAAGCAAAAATCCAGTGGCTTGTAGATATATTTTGCGTCCGAACTTCTATGAGGATTTCTATGAAGGAGTCAATCAATTTCTTTCTGGCTAAAACTGCACAGTGTCATTAAAATAATTTTGACCGCAACACTTCAAAAACTTTTGTAACGCTACCTCGGCAGGTTTTCAGGGAATGCGGACCCTTGGCGGCCTTGTGGAATAATTAAAAGTTTAAATATTGTTTTATGGCGATAACATGTGACACACATACATGCACCGAGGGTTCAGTGTACGTCTATGTGTGCATATAGGTCGATTTTTGTTTTCTTCTGAGAAGTTAAAAAAAAAACATATTTTTTTATTGCACAAAGGCCAACATCGACACTTATGAAACATCAGAAGCTATTGCACGGTTCCAAATTGGTCGTTTCCTATGTAGAAAAACTGGTAAGAAACTCCATAATATTCAATATGTGACTCCAGATTTACGATTGTAATCGAGTTTATCAAAACTTTCTGAATGTTAGTTTAATATTAATATACGGAAAATAATAACTTGCAAAGATTGTGAATGGTGTTCTTTAAAAAATGAGTTGACGGCTTTAATCTTTAGTTTGCAGTTTACATGCAAAGAAGTCTGCTGTTGTGCACCGTATCATATAGCATGGCGTATCATATGGAATGACTCATTCCATTTAAAAATAAGAAGAATTATGCAATTATTGCCCTTACAAAAATGATCTTATTATTTATAGCAGAAATTCGAACTTCGTGCACTTAAATGTTTTTTTTTTTTATGGTGGGTAAAATCATGCATTGACATCCCCCGCCCTTGGGCGGAGCGGGAGATAGTGTCAGACTCTTACTGACTAAAAGACCCACCCCGTTCCTTCTAGCCTTCATACCGGGGCTCGAGCGCCCTTTCGGATAACCCTGGCCCCAGTAGGCTTCGACCCGGCTGGGTCCCTGCTGTTGCTGACAACTCCTTGAGGCACTTATATGTTTCATCATCATCATCATCAGCCTTTTTAATGTTCCTACTGCTGAGACTCAGGCCTCCTCTCAAGGATAGGGAATGGGTCGTAATCTACCACGCGGGCCCAGTGCGGGTTGGTGAATTTCACATATCTTCGAATTTTTGCCGGTTTCCTCACGATGTTTTCCTTCACCGTTTTAAGAGCAGAAGTGATGAAATAAATTACACAAAGTAATGCGCCTGGCTAGGTTCGAACCCGGGACTTACAACTCGTAAGTCAGGGCTATTACAATTTGGCCACCACTGCTCTACTTATATATTCTGTCTTATATGTTTCATAATCAAATATTTTATTGTCATGTTGCGTTTATCTTTTTAAGTGTTACAGCATTTGAATTATGTTACATACTCACACGCACACTCTGAATTTATGAATTTATTTACAATATAATAATATATAATATAATAATATTTCCACAACTATCACACAACGCCGTCTAGTCCCAAGCTAAGCAGAGCTTGTATTATGGGTACTAGACAACTGATAAACATACTTATATATTTCTAAATACATACATATTATAGATAAATTACACCCAGACACAGAACAAATGATTATGCTCATCACACAAACATTTGTCCTGGGTGGGAATCGAACCTACGACCTCCGGCATAGCAGTCAGGGTCACTAACCACTAGACCAACAGGCCAGTTGAACTCTTCAACATTGGCACTGACTCTCACAACACAAACCACCTCACTCTAATACATTACAATGTGTGGTGTTTCTTTTTGCATGTTTTTGGTTGTCTTCACACTAACTCCCGTTATACAGGTATGCCTATTATGGGAGCCTAGTGACCTCAAATACTTGTAACTATAATGCGCTGATCGATGTAAGTGGGTTGTGGGTGGGTGGTGGAACGGATCCTACCAAAGCACAGGTTAGTTCCTAGTATGGATTTGGGATTCGTTCTCTCACCCGATGCGAGCTGAATGTCTTTTAATTCTGTATGTAATTATAAGTCTGTACTTGAAAGTTTTTTTTTTTCGTGTTTTAAAGGAATCGGACATAATTTAGATAACTACCTATAAATTCTCAGTGCCTGTAATGTTGAAGTTATTTTTTTATGGTTTTATTGTTCGTTGCAGGACATGTAAATGCAATATCTACATCGTTATTTTACATTAACCTAATAAATATATTTCTTTATGGGCTACTGAGGGAGTCGGTGCTGAAGCTGTGGCAGTAGCATTTCCGTCATTTCCGAAACCGGATCAGCTAAAACGCGCATTAGAGATATGAAGAATCTTGGGACAACTGCAACTAATCTACCAGACGATTCATAACTACAACCGCAGGCTTTACTACGAGCCCTTAACTTGATCCCAGGGGATCGACGACCATGACGTGTTACAATGTCTATCGGTAGAGCGAGAAAAGGGGATGGAACTATATCTTTACTAATATAATAAGGAGATAAAGTTTGTTTCTTTGTTGGTAGGAGGTAATATCTGGAAGTACTGGTCGGATTGCTAAAATTTTCCCCCCGATATTTCTGTCGATGGAAAAAATTTATCGCGAGCTGTTCCCGCGCGCCTCAATGAGTTGTCAGCAGCAGCAGGGGCCCAGCTAGGCTGAAGCCTAATGGGGCCAGGGTCTAGTGCTGAAAGGGAGGCTCGGCCCCAGTATGAGAGGCAAGAAGGAACTGGGTGATTTTTTAGTCAGTAAAAGTCTGACATGTTTACCTACACACCTAAAAAAAAATTGTTTTTTTTTGTTTGTAGGAGGTAATCTCTGGCAGTACTGGTCCGAATGCTAAAATTTTTTCACTGATAGAAAGCTGCTTTATTTCTGAGTGACATAGGTTATATTTTATGTACGCGGGCGAAGCTGCAAGCAAAAGCTACTAGGGTATATAGCTCCATTTCTTTAACAGTTCAATTTAGGTCATTAAGAGCTCGTCACAGCATTGCAGTCTACCAGGAGTGCACGACTAAGAACCAGTAAAGGTATACTCTATTAGGCCCTAGGCTATAACCTCAGTTTAGGTACAGCCCCCCTTGCCAAGTTACAACCGTTTCTCTTGCGTCGGACGCCTCGAGTTGGCAACGCCCCTGATCAAAACCGGGGGTAGTCATTGAATGATTTTTGCCACCAAAAAAAAAACGCCCCTGATTCTTTTGTTCTGACCACGTGACTTAGCGTTGAGATGACGTTATTCCCGTACATTTGAAGTGTTCTAGTAGCATTAACGATTGCAGATTACTAGGGTTAGTAACAACTTAGCTAGGGGTACAGTATAGACAAATCGATAGACAACTCATTGATTAAAATCCATCCAGCCGTTAGGATAGGTTTCTCGTCACGACGCGTCGGTTGGGTAGGCAGAAACGAGGGTACAAAGAACTCATCCAGGACATACTCAGATACGCATGAAAACCAATTACCCTGTCGCTACTGATGTGCAGTTGGCCATATGATTGACATTTAAAGTGTTTTATAACTTTGTCCAAAGCTATCTAGAATCTTCTACATCCTTACATATCGCATCTCCGCTCAAATAGTGTCACATCTCAAAAAAACAATCGTTTGCTGATGATTATTATGATGCTATTAATTTCAGAATTCATCATACTTTAAGGTCAGAAATTGTCATATTTGTAATTCAATTATTTTGCCCTCTAGTGACGCATTTTTTGTATTTATATATAGCGTGAATTATTAGAACTTAAAAGCCTTTTTCTCAATAATTTGATTTTTGAGTTGTGACACTATTTCAAAGTCAAAGTCAAAAGTTTTTTATTTCACATAGGCCTACATGGGAACTTATAAAACGTCAGAAGCTAGTGCACGGTTCGAAATTGGTCGTTTCCTATGGAGAAGAACCGGCAAGAAACTCCATGATTACTCTTTTAAAAAAGTGGTTGTAGTTACAATATTTTCATATTACAGTATTAATAGGTATTATTTAAGAACAGTGTAAACCGGTCTACATTGTACTCAAAAGAACAATAAAATCATCAAAATAATTATTTAAAAAAGTGAGTCAAAATATGAAGTAATCTAACAATTCGTGGAGTCTACAGTGTTCTTTCATTTACATTATAAAAAGAGGCTATATAAAAAAAAGCTATCAATAAATGAGACGTTAACAACCAAAAAAAAAAAACTAACGAATTTAATGTGGTTGGAGTCAGATAATATAAAATAAAATAAAAATATTGCAAAAGCAATGTGTTAGAAGAAAAAAAAATGTTACAATTTGAGCGGAGGTGCGATATGACAAACAGTGGTGGACAAATGGTAACGGCCCGGCTTACGAGTTGTATGTCACGGGCTCAAATAAGTAAATAATCCAAAACAAACAAGATTCTGTGAAGTACTCAGAACAATATATTGAAGATAGAAAGCTTTAAAATTACAAGCACACAATCGCGATTGGCACGATTACAACTAAAAAAATAATCAAAAGAAGCGATGAAATAACTGAGTTAATTAAGAATACTCAACAAAGGGGTTCCTATTTTCCTTTATTGTGAGGTTTAGTGAATATCGATAAAAAAAAAAAAACACAATATGTGTAAGTATATGTCGCACAGTTCCGAAGCAATTGACAATAGAGTTTTTTTTTTATATGTATACACCGTCAAACTTAAATAAACTTTTTACATCTATCTTCATTCGTCGCTTAGAGTTCCTTTGTGTAGGGAAGTTCTGCTTACAACTTCAAATACAACGTTCCAAATATATGGACTGTGTTGTCATCGGCATGGGTCGAAGGAAAGAGTGAACGCCTACTGGGGCCAGGGTTATCCGAAAGGGCGCTAGAGCCCCGGTATGAAGGCTTGAAGGAACGGGATGGGTTTTTTAGTCAGTAAGAGTCTGACACTATCTCCCGCTTATTTTTCCCATCGAAAAAAAAAAAGAAAAAAAGGAAAATGAATTGCAAGAATTAATATTGCTAGCCAAAAAACAAAACTGGACTTCTTTATTTTTAATTGATATAAACCTGTGCTTGACTGCGATCCCACCTGATGGTAAGCAGTGATGGTGAGACACACTAGTTTATTAAAAGCCTATTCACTCTAGCCTAGAAGACACCTAAATTATAGTTAGGCTGCAGTAGGCAAATTGTTCCAGTCCTTCGATGTTCTCGAGCACGAATTATACACACGAGTGAACAACTTGAACGTGCTTAAAAAATACTCCAAGCGTCGTTCGTACACGTGGGTGTATGACATTGATTGACCGACATTTGGCCTGTATATCTTTATTTTTAATAAAAAGGACTACCCTTATCGAAAAAAAATGTCGTCCTTTAGGGGATTTAGTGAAAAACGCACGAAGGCATAAAGAATCGTGAGAAAAAAATCGATTTATCCCGTTTTAATACCATCCATCTAATACCACTAGTATTTTTTAGAGCTCGTGTTTATTGTCTATTCCAAATGGATACCATTGCTTCAACTAATACTAAAAAAAAATTAAGGATCTAAAGTAGGTACAGTCAGCCAAAATGCTTTGTATAGGACTTGTATAGGAATTGTAATAAAATTTAATTTAATCCAAAAAAATAATAATAATATAACAAATGTCTATTTTAATAATAAAATTGTGTACTGATAACCAGATTTAAATAATACCAAGCCAGCCACTATTTCTTGTTAAATACCGAATACGTAATAATGATAGCGGTGAGTTTAAGTTGTTTTACAGCCATCTTCAATTGAAGGGTAGGTAGTTCTTTAAAACCGAGAGAAGGTCTTATTCATCTGGTCTAGTTTTTAGGGTTCCGTACCCAAAGGGTTAAAACGAAAGTCAAGCCTTCTGTTTTTCCCCAATATGTAGAGGGTTGACTATTATTAGCTTCCTCAGACATATCTAAAAAATGTTTAGATAGTAAGTGTGCAATTTTTTTCATGTGATTAAATTATAATAAAAAGATAATCAAATAATATTTTAAGTAACAAAAAAATATAATAAAGTCATACAAAAGAACATAAACATACTCACTTAATTAAAAAAAATCACTGTCACTGTGATATCAACAATACGTCACCGTCATTACACGGAAATGTACTGAAGAACTTAAGTAGATAGAATTTCTCTCTAAGTTAAAGCAGAAAGAAATAATAATTATCATCAAAATAGAAACGAAGCTTATTCTATTGACTTAAGTAAATGCCACCAAGGCAATAAAATATTGTAGACTTCTCAGCCACACTCGACTTTTGTCGTTTCGAATTTTAAACCAATAGAGCAAGCTGGCACTTTTTCACATTAAAAAGAAAATAGTAAGATGATTCACATAAACTACTTACTCTTACCCAGTAAAAATATTGAAATAAAGTGAATTTGGAATGTTTTTGCATTATGCATATTACGATTGTATAAAAATATTAGGAAAAAAAATCAATTTGATTAAGTTTGATATGAGCTGACTGTACCAACTAATGGTATTAGAGGTTTGGTATTAAAATAGAATAAACCAAAAAATCTATCACTACATACCCATAACAAGGTTCGTTGAGAATATCTACGAGTCTATCAGATTTTTTCTTTTATTGGTTTGACATGATGTCACTAAATAGGATCAGAATTTTCTTTTCTGTCTAAAATTACACAGACGTCTAGATAAATAGTAATAGAATTCATTTTTTCGGACAAACACATGTAATACTTAGGACAAAAATAGCAATAAACAGCGCAAACACAAGAACCAAAAAAGCAATTGGTAAACAACGCCAATGCAAAAACAAATTTTGTAGATTTTTTTTATGTGTATTCTGCGACATGGAAATCTGACTGCAGATAACAATAGGCCACTCTTTTGGCTGATATTCTATTTCTGGGTTTTACATGTTTGAAGCTTGGATGGACACTTTGCAGGAAAGTGCCTCATTCCACATTGATGTATCTGTCCAGTAGAGAGGGGATAAATTGTCTTTTAAGTGTCCTGTGTCGTAAGCTTCCATCTCCTGATAATCGGAAGGCCAGCACGCTTAGCCAAGTTGTTATTCTACAATCGTTAACGCTGGCGAACAGTGAAGAAACGTATGGGAATGAGGTCATCTCAACGCGCGGTCAGAACAAACGAATAGACAATTCGTAGCCAAGTTCACATCGTTCAAAATCGTTTCTAAAATATTTAACGCTACATCCTTTGTTATACAAACGCTACATTGTAGGACGAGCGGCCGACTCAGGCGCGTCAACATGGCTACCAACTTATCGTTTTCTACAATTGCTGTCACCGAGGCGTTACCGAATAGAGTACGGAATTCGATTGTAACTTGGCTAGGGGCAGTTCATCTTTATGTTTCGCTAATCTTTCTTGATACTTCTTGCTGTACTGACTTATCTCTTGCCTAACGGTTATTATTTGCAGATCATCTATACATATAAATAAAATTGGAGTGTCTGTTTGTGTTTGTAATATTGAAATAACTGCTTTTTACTTCATGCATATGAATATATATACGGTAAATACACCAAAATAACATTTTTTACAATTTTTGTTTGTCTGTCTGTTTGTCCGGGCTAATCTCTGAAATGGCTGGACCGATTTTGACGGGACTTTTTTGGCAGGTAGCTGATGTAATAAGGAGTAACATAGGCATAGCACTTATATTTTAGACAAAATAAATTCAAAATCCTGTTGTCAGCGCGAACGAAGTCAGGCGGGCACAGCTAGTATTGAATATCTCTAAGCGTCTTTGTTTGAAACTTTTCTAATATGTCGATGTTGCTGTTGCTAGCCAACCCAAAGCCGGAGTAATAAAATATGTAGTATACATAAATATATGGAGCCGTGAACAATAGTTAGATAGTACGGTTAGCACCATTAGCACAAAGGTTGAGCGATAGGCTGCAGCGCTGCTAGTTGCGGGTACGATTAACGCACTCTTATCTGGAATTTGTAGCTGTTTCAAATTTGTTATGTTTAAGTGAATTTACATGTTTGTAATACGATACTGGAGCAATTCTTAGTCAGAAACAAAGTTTAAAAAAAGGCAAAATAGAATGCTCGCCCCTGTTTTAATTAAGGTAAGAAACCATCCAGTGATTTATTCCATTTTAGGGTGCAGCTAGAAGGCATATCAGATATTTACTGACTAAAACCACACCTGTGTTCTTTCAGTTGCCTTCTTTGTTCTAGGACCACAATGATCAATTTCATACTTTTCCCCATGCATGGTCCTCGCAGTTCACTCACCACCATACTAATTATACCACGGAGTTTTAGTACTTGATTTTCAGAAAAATAACCCCCTAAGTTACAGAAATTAAAGACCAATAAATACAAATACCGTTATTATATATGCATTATAAGTTTGGAAGACATCAGATACACTTAAATACATCTAAAGCCCATAACCGCACTCAAAAATTAGCAGCTGTAAACAATTTGACTTTTTGACATTGGTTATACCGGTTCAATGCAGTTATCGCTCTAGTATTATAAAGGTCAAAGTTTGCGAGTCTGTTATATGCTTGTTATTTCTTCACGCTTGGAAATGAATGAATGAATTGAGATGGGTACTTGGGTAGGTATACCATGTTTTGCAATAGTACATAAGATACCTGTTTGTTTGTTCCCTTGAGCCAATTTTCTGCTTTCATACGGAAGAAAGTGCTGACAGAATTTTTTTTCTATTTAATTTTTTTGCTACAAGACATTGTTTCTTCCGAATTTCAGGATTCTAGATCAACGGGAAGTACCTTATTGGTTTTGATTACCTTGTGAGCACCATAAACTAAGTATAAATGGCCTCATCTCTAGATAAAGATGAAGCTATTTATATTTCGTTTATACTTCGTTAAGCAATCTTGCTTTGATTTAGAGGATTGTTTTTTTTCACTACTCTAAGGCGTAGTAGCCCTAAGTATGATATAAAAATATTTGTAAGCCATAGTACGGCAGGATATGCTGGAACTAAAATTGTTACATCTATTGTACCATATTCTGACAAATAATCATTTTTGATTTATTTTTATTTGTATTTGATATTAATTTTAGCGTGTTTCTTCCAGGCTTCCGCGCAAAAGGGTCTTGACAGACGAACTTACTGACAACATGTCTCTTAAATGAATCTAATCTGGGTTTCATTATTACTTTCATAAATCCTTTACCTTTCCGTTAACCTTCGGACGTCTCTTCCAGTTGAATTCAAACCTCCCGGGAGCATTTGGTCCTTCGGTTACGATACTCAGGTCGGGCTAAAAGAGTTATAAGATTTTCCCATTACGGATTACTCTGTAGCTGCTCGAATTTGTAGCTCTCCGTGCCTCGGAAGCTCGTAATGCCTTTGGTCCTGCGCCTGATTGCCCCGGTCGTGTCGAACTGACGTCCCATTTGGACTTTAAAGGTAAATTAACAGAAAATGCATCCGTATTTATGCACTCACTCGAGTACATATCTTTTGCGTTCCTCGCTAATGTAAGATATATAGGTACCTTTTCGACCTCGTACAGTTCTTTTTTTATCTTTTTAAGTTGTATTTTACAAGCTTTTATTTAGCTTCACTTATCCCGATGTTTGTTTGTCTGTAATCAACTCTTGCAAATTAAAGATCCATTTTCCGGTTACCGATCGAACAAATCGAGAAATTTTACATCCTTGTGTGACAATGCAAAATTATTATGACACGGAGCTGATCTGATGATGGAACTGTTAGGTGGCCATAGAAACTCAGATAACCCTATTGTTTTTGAGATTTTTGGAATGGTGTTAATGAGTATTAACCTTTCAATCGTGGAAATTACAGACACAATAGAAGGACAATAGGTGCGTGAACGCCGGCGTTCGCTTGGGGTTTAATGAATATGAGAAGAATATGTATCAACCGCGCTATAAAAGCTTGCTATAAAAAATCATTTATTTGAAAACTTGATTTTATTTTAAGTTAAGTATTTAGCTGCCAGTCTTCTGGGCACATTTCCGGATGACAGCGATTTGACGCCTGAGCGTACTTTGTCATTTTGTATTATATTTATGTACATAGTTAGGTTTTAGTATAAATAGTTTATTTAGTATTTAAGTTTTTTATGTACATACATATGTATATTATAATAAATACTTCATTAATGTTTGATAAATAATAATAAGTTTAATAATAATAAATATATTAGTATTTATGGATTATTCACTTTTTATTGATTGAATAATATTTGTATTTGCATGAATATAGGTATCTAACAAGTTCTTAACATTTAGTAGGGCCTCACTATATTCGGTATTTCAGCCGTACAAATATTTTATTGTATATGGTCTGTCCTATGTAAATCACAAATAAATGTTTTCCATTCCTTCTTTTTAATCCCCCTTGAGGTTAGCTAACATATTTAAAATTCAGTCAGAGTGATTACAGTATATCCTGCTATAATCTGGCAATCAGTATCAAGCGATATTTCACTAGTGATTGAAAGAATCACGTAATTTGCACTCTTGTTTTTTTATCTTCATGCAACCAAAGTTTGTCGGAAAGTTGTCAAAAGTCGGACTTTAGGGTGTGGCCTAAAGCTTAAAAAAACAGGGGGTTAGAGCCTTGGGTATACCCAAGGCTCTAACCTCAATCGGCACTGCTGCGGTGAACACCATTGGGAGTAATCTCTCGCAATCAACCTACCCTAGGTTAGTGCCTTGCCTTGCCTAGCCTAGTGGAGAGACAATATGGCAGGTGCATTATTATTATTATTTTAGTTAGCCCATACTGTCCCAATGATAGGCCTCCCTCCACTCCTTATAACGCTCACCTTTCCTCGCTTTCTAAAATAAAGACTACAAAAGTAATCTAAAAAACTGAAGTAAACATATAGATATACATATTTCCTCTCCATTTCTGACACGTGTCAAACAAATGAATATTTCATTCATTTCGTTTTACGTGATCCCTGTACAATTCATTCGAACCATTTTATCCGGCTATTTATCAGAGAAATGCCAAGCCGTCGCAGCCTAGTGAAGCATGTTCATGCCTAAAGTAGGGTCCTGATGGGTTGTACGATTTAACGTACCGAATGAGCAAATCATGCTTGAAGTGGGTCGTTTTTTGGCGCTTTCCTCTTGTTTAGGGTTTCATACCTCAAAAGAAAAAAACGGAACCCTTATAGGATCATTTTGTTTCCGTCCGTCCGTCTGTTTGTCTGTCTGTCTGTGAAGACCCTTTATCTCGCGAACGCGAGGAGGTATCGAGTTGAAATTAAAACCATATATATAAGTTTGCGCTTCCTTAAAGTTGTGAAAAAACCAAACTTCTAAGTTGACGGAAAAAAAGATATGGCCGTTTAAGTCGAAAAAAAAACGTATATTTCGACACTCAAGGGAACCAAAATTCTAGGATACTTCCCGTTGACCCAGAATCTGAATTTTTGCATAAAGTAAGGTCTTATAACACAAGTATAGGAATAAATCTGAAAACTGTAAATTTTTTGTTACGCTGCAAAAAAAAAAATGCGATTTAGAGAAAACTACGAGACTCAAACCGGGAGTTAAACTCTTTACATAGGTACGCAAGTTTGTACAAAACCCCCAGTGCGCGAGTCCAACTCGCACTTGCCCAGTTTTTCGTACAATGGGGATCTATGGAAGAGTGATCTGCACTTCTGTCGATCGTTTGGACATGACCTATTCGGTAAAAAAAATCGTACAACTTTTATTAATGTATCTTATGATTCCTCTTAGTTTTGCTAGTCCTTTTTTCCTTGCTATCTACTGAAGTGTACTAAAAATAAAAGTTTTTCTCGCCACGAATAAGCAACAATGTTTTCTTGATTGCTTCTCTGTCAGAAGTGTATTTCTTTAAGTTAATTTTATTGCATCCTGTTTTAACATTGTATTCCTCCAACAATTTTAATTAATTGATGGCATGTAGATAGATGCCGGTTTTTCGCAAAAATGACGGAGTGTTCAATACGATGCAGGGTGTGAAAAGTGTGTGTACATTCATGCAGCTCCACGTTTTTGCAATGGAATGCGATGCAAAATATTTATCCGTCAAATCGAAAATGCTGCTGGAGGTAGAGTTTGTTTTTTTTGTTTGTAGGAAGTAATCTGTGAAAGTACTGGTCTGATTGCAAAAATTTTTTCACCGACAGAAAGCTGCTTTATTCCTGAGTGACATTGGCTATATTTTATGTACGCAGGCGAAGCCGCGGGCAAAAGCTAGTTCTATAATAAAGCCATATCTAAATGGAGTATTTAAATGGCGTTAAGCGTCAATGACAAGATTTTTTCTCAAAGATAACGAAAAATTATACAAAAAGTCTTCAATTTCATCTATCTTGCTTCACGACTCCAGTTTGGGGCCACTTGTTGGCCATTGGAGCTTCAAATGTTCTCCAGCAAGAATTTTTCCCACTGTGATATCACTAATGTAGTCTTTCTGGATTTAAAGAAGCAAGACTTGAACTACATAAAAGTAGAGCTCAGAATGCATTAGAGTACATACATGAGGTTCAAATCAGCTGGATGTCTTGGATTGCTTTGTGGTTCATTTAATTGTGAGGCACCAGTTTAAATCTATATAAAAACTCATCCACGATTAAAAATCTCTTTCCACGAAGTTGTAATGCGAGCGCAGGAAGTGGCAAAAATCGTGAGGGAATATAGATTGTTACACCCCAGGCACTGCCCCAAAAGACGCTATCAACTTTGGCAGTCTCAGAGCGTTTCATTTTAGCGTTTTGCACGTCGCCGTCCTCCGTAAGGATCAACCGAGTTCGACGTCGCGCTATGTTCTACGAGCACTTCAAAGAAACGTTAGCAAAACCAACGGGGACCAATAAGGTCAATGCCTGCAAAGGCTGTGGGACGGTTCTAAAGAGTTAAAGAGTTACCATAGTCCTGGAACGTAAAAGGTTTTAGTCAGTAAAAATTCTTCGCGCTCTCACGTTCTACTCTAGAACGGAAAAAGCCATTTAATGATTAACCACCTCAAAATAAGTTTCTGATCTAAATATTATATCTATATAAAGCAGTTATTTAGCAGTTGCAAAAGATGTATTTAGGCGTTTGGGTTTCATTTTGAGAAATGCGAAAGATTTCAAGAACACAACGATTTTTAACGTGTTTGTTCGAAGTATGAGTCTAGTGCATGCGTCTGAAACCCACATGAGAAAAAAATGCTTTGATGTTAGAGAAAGTGCAAAAAGCTTACCTTAGATATCTATAAGCGTAACTATGAATACCATCCCTTTATGTGCCCTACTAAGTTTCTTTTAGGTTGTGTAGTGTAAAACTCACTTGAGGTCAAAAGAAAATATGACCAAATATTAACCATGTGTAAAATCCTTCATGGGAAAATTGATAATCCAGAGCTGCATACCGAACTTTCTCAGTGTTGCGCCCCAGTTAATGATAGCGGCATCAGGAGACACAGCTTGTTCGCTGTGCCTGCGAATCACACTGTTGCGCGAGCCCAGTCTCCTGTCCCTCGCACTCTTTCTGCGCTCAACACTCTTTTGGACACGCTCCTTAACTGTGTTCATGGACGAATGGAAGACGCTCATGTCAGTATCTCCAGAGTTCTGGCCGTGAGATGAGTGTGTAAATTATTTGTATATATTAATGTCTCTTTAACTAATGTAATTGGCAGATAGCCGTTTTTGTTAAAGTAAAACAATAAATTAAATGTCTGTTTGCTTATCCGCAAACTCTTTTCAATCCACGCAAAGGATTTGATGCGATTTTTAGTTAAAGAATAAGCGGTAAACGAGTTTTTTTTTTAAGGAAACTATCCAGTGTTTTATCTTGCTTTAGAGTAGAGCGAGAGGTCGTGTCATACGTTTACTGATGAAAACCAAACTTGTGTCCTTCAATTGCGTTCTAAGACAACGACTCTCCATTTCAAAAGATCGCCCGCGGGCCTTGCGGCCATTGGTCGTGGTACTTCTGCGAAGCAGTAATGCTCGTAAAGGAGGAGGCCGACCGCACAGGCAACAGCGCTTTCGCCGCCGCCGGGATTCCGATCCCGTGACGAATGGGTAACTCGCTGTCAGACCGCCCGGTAACTGTTCGGATCAAGCCCAAATATGTAGTCGACGGCGCGCACTGTTCCCGCGCGCCTCAAGGAGTTGTCAGCAACAGTAGGGACCCAGCCGGGTCGAAGCCTACTGGGGCTAGGGTTATCCAAAAGGGAACTCGAGCCCCGGTATGAAGGCTTGAAGGAACAGGGTGGGTTTTTTAGTCAGTAAGAGTCTGACACTATCTCCCTAAGGGTTATTAACGTCTCTTTGAGGAGCACGATGGAACACTACGCGCTGTCGACGATTTAACCACATTAGACCGTCGCACACGCACGCTACGCCTAACACTGCCCGCCCACGTCACACTTTTTGTAGGACAGATAATCGGGCCGATTTTGTACATTTGTAACATTGTTCTGTATTTCTAACCGACTTTTTGTAGGACGTGTGCGTTGCACTATTGCTATCAGCGTGTTCTATTTTTCTCCTACAAAAAATCGGTCACCGATTATCGGACGTGGGCGACCAGCCTAATTTGTACATAGTAGAGTGACGTCGCGTGGTGTGGATCTAATGTAGCTCTACAAGTCTAGTTGCCATATAAAATGTAAGTATGAAGACCGACGAGCCCAGATCGGTGTAATTGGCCAACGTGTACCCAATTTAAAAGGCTTGTGTTTATAATTAGCACATTTGTAAAATCGCAGCATATCGCCAGAAGGTACAAACATGGTGAAATATGAGTTTACTTTTAAACCAAACACATGGCCTTCGGGGAATCGTAACCTTTTGCTATACAAATACAATTTAATACTACTACAGTTAACGTTAACTCAAGCCTAGGCATAGCAAAGACTTAACAATTATCTTTTGACTGTGACCGCAATTAACCCGAAGGCTTGCAGACCAGGTTTCAATTTACCTCTAAATCTACGGTCTTTGTGTTGGTGAATAGTGACGATAAATCAGTACGGTCAGGTCCATTCAATTAACTGATATTCAAACATCTGTCATGAAGACATCGGGGCTTTATTGAATCTGTCGTCACTAGCTCAAAATAAATAAGTACCTACAGAAGTCAATTTCATGTATGTACTCCATTTTTCATGCCTACGCTTGGCGGTCGCGCTAGGGTTGCATGCTCGGCCCCTCTAGAATCGGTCTACACGGCACGAATATGAGCTCGGCTCTACAAGCGTAGACATAACCCTTATTGACTAAAACCCACCTACACCTATTTTCTCAATTACCGTTTGCGTTTCGGGGCCGTGGTGAATAATCTTGTAACTGTGACAAGCATCGGCCCTAGCATCCCTGATCAATTAAGCAGACATTTATTTCAGGCGCGCGTGGAACTTAACGCGCCGCCGTCATGTCGACCCAAGCCTATTCCAGCCCCCCTAGCCAAGTAACAACCGTTTCGCTTGCGTCGAACGCTTCGAGTTGGCCGCGCCGCCAATTCTTTTGTTCTAACCACGTGACTGAGCGTTGAGATTACGTCATTCCCATACATTTGAAGCTTTCTGCTAGCGTTAACGATTGCAGATTAGCAACTTGGCTAGGGGTATTGTTCCTTATCTCTGACTTCTCACTTCTACTTATCTCTCTTCCTCACTATCAGCAAGACTTTCGACGCTCAGAAGTCTTTTGGTTTTAGTAAGAAAGTCTGATACCCCCTTTCACTCCAGCTACAGTTATTAAATAGCCAGGCAGAAGTTATTAAATGATTTTCTACATTAGTTTATAATTTTAGGAAAAAAGATTTCAACAGCTCTATTTGACGAATAGGTACATCATATTAACATATAAATAGACTTAACAAAATCACTTACCCATTCAGCCAATAAAGGTTTAAGATCTGCAATTGGAAAAGTTTTATATGCAATCAAGAGTTTCAACATCTTCTAGTATATATCCAATTGGATATTTATTATTGACTGTTACTGTAGTATATGTTCGTCATCAAATGTTCGTTGAACTGCAGAAATTGAGAAGAATTGTTGAGTTTTTTTTTTATTGATATAAAAAAAACACCACCTTCCCGCCTGAAGGTAAGCAGTAATGCAATCGTTGATGGTATGTTGCACTAGTTTGTTAAAAGCCTATTCTAGAACTAATACCTTGAAGACACCCAAATAATAATCGGACTGCAGCAGGGAAATTGTTTTTAGGTAAATTTAATTTTAATTACTTAAAGATAATTCTAAAATTCTTTTCTTTCGATTCGTTTGACGCGTTCCGCTCGGATAAGTATGCGTTCGCCTTTAAAAGGAACCCTTATAATTTTACCATGTCCGTTTGTCTGTCCATCCTTTCGGCCATTCGTAGATTAGCTAAGAGACATACAGCACTCATAGCACTCAGAGTTCCTTAGCGTACGCTCTTAAGCATAAACGGCTTTTTAATGGCAATGCGTTAGCATCATGCTCATTTAATGACTTGGTCCCGAGTAGTTCTCTTGAATTTTGGAACGTGACTAAACCTTGTTCCGTGCGGCAACATTGCGACCGTCTTTCTAACAACGCTGCGGTTAGTTACAGAGACATTTACGTCGGCGTCATGCTTATAGCCTTGGTCCCTAATAGCTCTTTCAGATTATAAAACGGTATTAAGCGGTAAAATTCGTTATATTGACTCTGGCCAAAGCAATCGAGGGTGTCGACATGATTATGGGATGTAAACTCAGCGATCATTGTACTGATAGCCCTGTCAGCTAATGTAAAGGCTATTTATAGCCACGGTTTTGTTTCAAGAGAGCTAGGTTTTTTGAGTGTGTATGTAGCGTACATGTAAACCTACATGTTTATAATTATATATGATTTTTGCCAGGACGTGTAGTGTAGAGCCTAAGCAGATTGTTGAATTGTTGTTTGAAAAGTGTAATTTGTTGGCATCAAATCTATTGTTGCTTTGAGGTTTTTTTTTAATATCTTGTGGTTTTTGATCACGCATGCGGGATCACGTAACCCCCGTAAAAGTCAATTTTATACAAGTATTTATTGTAATGAATCGAATACGCACGCGGGACGCGTTTTTTGCATTTTGAAATTTTCTGCATGCAACATGGAAATAATTTTAGTAAAAATAAATTCCACTTACTGCATCAAACTGCCTAAAGTGACTAATTAGTCCTTTTTATCTGGTCAGGTTGTTTGGTAATATTTATAAATGTTTTATATTTCGATAGGTACACAAGCTGATATTTAAAACCGTAAATGATATGTAAATATTTTGAACAAACGACCAACCTATACAAGTAATAAATCCGTAGAAGTTTTTAGTTGTGCGCGTATCACGTAAAATGTACGCAATTAATGTTGATAACTTTTATGTATTAAAGTAGGCTAGTTGCCGTAAAAAAATTATTAGTCTGTCTTTTAGATTATTGAAAAATAAGGGACACATTAATTTGAAAATTAAACCAAAAGTGACAAAGATATAGGCCATTAAAGTTACGTGTAACGTCACGCCGTGCTGCATTTTTTCTTTGTTATTTTTTGTTTGATCCATAAAAAGAAAAAATACGTGTCCAATATTTTTTTTTAAATCTAAAATACATAAAATGTAATTATTTTGACCCTGGAAACTAATAGGGTAGTTTCTAGGGTGTGAGAGTGTAACTTGATAATTACTTAGGCAATATTTTATCGCAATCGGTTGACTACCTATATCAAAAGATATTCTACATTCCTTGACTGTTAGGCGGTACGAAACTCGCCGGGTCAGCTAGTAGATAATATAGTTGAGAGTCATAACTAAAACGTAAATAGAGTTGAATATATTATCAACTCCGTTGAAAGCCCGGAAAGCCACCCTTCGTCACTTCCTATTGTTTGATCTGGGGACAAGAACTCACACAACAAAGTCCCTAGCAAAGCGTTTCTGTTTGTTTAGTTATTAGAGCTTTAGACAATAACTAGCTTCTCTCGCAGATAAATTTGAATAATCTACTAAGTAACAAGTCTACCAGCGGTCCCGATAGACGTTGTCTTGTTCGAATGCTTTTTTTTAAAAGGTGGAAATTATCCAATGATGTATCCAGCTCTAGGCGCAACGAGAAGGCGTGTCAGACTTTTAGTGACTAAAACTACACCGGTGTCATTCGGACTACGGGCTTCCTTTTCAGAAATTCTCTGTGGACCTAGCTAGCAATCATCGGCCCTACTGGGCCCTTACGCTTTGCTGACATCTCTTTGAGGAGCGTATGGATCACTATGCGTGGGCTCGGTCCGGTCAATTACCAGACGGCCGGACGGCGAGCTACCCATTGCTCGACCTCCGCAAGCCCGCGTCTACCATGGCTGGTAGTCAAGATCAGAATCTTGGTGGCTGGGGCGTGAGGACATTGGTTTCCACACGCGTGCGACCTCCTCCTTCGCTAGCATTACTGCTTCGTAGAAGGAGGCGACCGCCTGCCATTCCTCCTCGCTCCGGACCATAGCCCGAACCAGGGCCCGGCGCGTCCTGTTCGAAAGCTGGGTTCTCAACTGAATAAAAAATTGAGAATCGGATTGCAGCGCCACCTACCGGGTCCAATTGTATTTGCAAACCATCCAAATATACACGCTCATTTAAATCGGTCAAGAGTTAGGTGACAAATACATGCACAGAATTATATACATAAAAATGTAATTGGACATGTATCGAGAAGATTAAAAATCTTCTATATGTAAAACGAGAAACTGACTGACTGACACATCAACTGACAGCCGAAACTACTGGGACTGGAACACAGATCTACTGTAACTGGAAGCAAGAAAGTAAAAGTTAGAAAGGGACAACCGACCGCTTGTCGTTGTCTTGCTCATTAAAATTTTTTCCCGTTTGCTTGTCAATATGAACTTAATGTCAGTGAGAATAAAGAACACTTTACAGTGTGATTGCTTCATGCACAAGGTTTTATTTTATGACGCAGGCAAGCTCTAACAGAGGATTTATCAAAATTCACCCGCTAAAAGAATGAAGCAAGGGTGCAAAGTTTGTATGAAGAAACCTACTCTCAAGCTAGTGAAGCCGCTGGTAGTTAATTATAAATTAATTAATTTTACTCGTTTCTTTTGTTAAAATATTTCTTAGACCTGACGGCCCACCCTTGTCTCTGGTTCCTTTCCCATTTCAAAGGGCAAAGATAATTTATGAGTTTTAAAATGGCGCGGTAACATGCACGATGTCAACGTTTAGGAATAAATATAATATTTTATGATTAAATTGGAGTGGGTAAGTGACAGACCGTCACATAGGTATATTAGGTTTTTCTTTATTCATTTGTTTCTTTGAGTTTCGCGTTTTCTGCAATATTGTACTTGTTGTAACTTTTTTTGTAGAAGTTTTAAAAGAAGTGTTATTGTGAAATCTGAGTTCTGACATAGAAACGATGCGTCAAACGATTCACAATATTAAGTCTACTGTCCATGGCCTAGCTTAATAAACAATACGACGATACGTTGTTGCCACTTCGCCGAGAAAGTTTTATAATCTTATACACCGTTAAATTTTAATCGTTTTAATCCCGTGGAGGGCGATCCGGTACATGAAACACTATCGATTTGTAAAGATAAAATTAAAAATAAAGTACCTTTTTTTTAAACTCGTATTAATTTACGCATGTACGAAATTAATTTCTTTAAGAAAACGCCAGCTGAGTTAGTTGGTATTTTTTGCGCCTCACTGACTATTACGTGCCGGATGAATGAACCGGATCGACCCTCCACGGGATTAAAACGGTTAAAATTTAGCGAAATAATACGCGACTATGAAGCTACGCGTCCGTGGACAGTAGGCCAGGCGTACACCAAACGTATAATGACAAATACGCGTCTATGAAGTTATGCGACCGTAATGAACCTTAATCTGCGATATTGCATGCTATTTGAAAAATATAGATTGTACTGTTTTTTTTTAATTTTTGGTTGCAAACATGACAATGTTACAGAAAAACCTAAACAAACAAAAAGAAATACTGATTTTAGAAAAGGAAAACATAATATGAAATTAACCTTTTATTCAACTTATAATACCAAGCCAATCCAATACACGGTAACTTCATAGGAAAGGCATAATAAAATGTGTTTATGTTTGAACATTCATGATACACTGATAACATAATTAAAGTAGACCAATAAGGTATTGGAAGGTATACTTTAAGGAAAAAATTACATTAGCGAGAAATAGCGGGAAACGTAGCTTGTAGATAAGTAATAACAGCCAATGTTATTTTTGAGGTGGGAATCGTCCAATTTTTCCGCTTTAGGGCGCAATCATCCAATTTTTCAGACTTTTACTGACCAAAACCACAAAATAGATAGGTGCAGAAGTCAACACATACAAAGCGCGCTCGAGCAACGCACACAAAGACACCGCTCACTGACACGATGTCTCGGTCTCGGATCACTCGTCGAACAATTCCGGCTCAAACGCTCATTAGTGTGCGTCCACCGAGCGTAGGTATAAAAAGTGAGTTACATAAAGTCTATAAGTCAACCGACTTGGGAATTTTGTATAATATTTAATTATTTAAATATCTAGTATTAGTTTACCAGCCTTTATATCCTCGGTTCACGGCACTGAGAAATTAACCAGGAATATCCTTTCTCCCTCACTGATTGATTTCAATGTGCCGTGCTTAATCGAGGCTATAAATGCCTGGAGACTCGCTTGCCCGAATTCTAATCCACCCGACGTACCATCATCCCAAAGACGGTGGGATGAGCCGCTCTGCAAAGTAGTGCAGGAAAGCCTGATTGAAACATTTACTGCCCCTGCGGAGCGAGCGCGCCTGCTGGCTGTGGGAGAGTGGGAGTCGGGTCTCTGGCTTCACGCACTACCGTCGTCGAACATCGGCAACTTGCTCGACGATAATACTTTCCGCCTCGCTGTTGCCTTACGTCTAGGCGCTCCCTGCTGTTCCTGCTCGCTTCCTGCTCCTCATCGCTGTCACTGCGGCACACGGTCTGTCATGCAGCCGAAGTGCGGGTCGCATAGCGCGCCACGCGAATATCAACGACATAATCAGACACGCTCTTGTCACCGCCGGCGTTCCAGCCGTATTGGAACCCCATGGCCTGGCACGCGACGATGGCAAGAGACCGGACGGCATGTCGTTATTTCCTTGGAAGATGGGAAGGCCTTTAGTATGGGACGCTACTTGTGTCGATACTCTTGCGCCTTCACATCTTCCTAGCTCGTCGTGTCGTGCTGGTGCTGCCGCTGCGGCTGCGGAGAACCTCAAGCGGCGGAAATATAACAACCTTGTTGGAAGTTATATTTTCGAACCGTTTGGGGTTGAAACTCTTGGATCGTGGGGTCCGAGTGCTCACAGCTTGTTTAAAGATCTGTCGAAACGTCTAGTTGACACTTCACGTGACCCAAAGGCTGGCTTTTACCTTGGACAGAGGATAAGCATTGTCATACAACGTGGCAATGCCGCCAGTCTTTTGGGCACATTACCAGTCGACAGCGATGTGGAAGAGTTTTTTGACGCCATATTTTAGATAGTGTATTTTAGCGTAGGGTTTTATTATTTATTTATTTTGTAATTTACTGTAATTACAGTTATTAAGTTGTTTATAAGTGTAAATAAAATTAAAAAAATTAGTGCATTATTTAAAAAATACTTGTATTCGATATTTTTCATAAGGTTCTTCTGTTAGTACACAATGATCTCTATCTCTTAATCAACCTTGATTATTGAACCAGTGTTGACTACATCAGATTTCATTAAATTGTAATAATTACCCAAGTCGTTTAACTTATTAGACCGACTCTACGAGAGATTGTCTTCTATACCTATCTATTTTGTACCAAAACCCACCTGTATTATTCAGTTGCCCTTTACGTTCTAGATACGGGGTAAAAACCGGAGTTCTGGAAGGCAAAGTAAAGAAGGAACATAGCAGCAGGTTTTAATCAGTAAAAGTCTATCACGCCCTCCCGCTCCGCCTCAGAGTGGGAAAAGTCATTGGATCATTTCTAATTTAAAAAAACCGAGCAAGTGCGAGTCAGACTCGCGCACTGAGGGTTTCGTACAAACTTATCTATGAAAATAGTTCAATCAATCAATCCCGAATTGAGTAACGAAGATTTTACCGAATCGCAAAAAGTTTTTTTTTGCGACGTATCTAAAGCAGTTTACAGTAAATTGTGCTATAGGACATTGCTTCATGCGAAATTTCAGTATTCCAGGTCAATAGGAATACCCTATAAATTTAGATTTCCTTGAGAGTGTCGAAATACACTTGTTTTTTTATTGTACCTGATGGAATGCGACGATGCGGTCGATGATGGAGCGCGCTCACCTAGGAGTAACCTATTCACTCTTGACTTAAAGATTCCCGGGTTGTAGCCATTATGACATACAGACCCCGGCAAGGAATTCCACTCCTTAGCTGTACGCACAATGAATGTGTTCCCAAAACGTTTTATGGGTACAGGTGGGTCGTTTTCGTGACATAAACAGCCGTATCTTTTTTTTTTCGTTACCTATGTCATAAATGTGATTATTTCACAGCTTCAAGGGACCGCAGACTTGATTATGTGGTTTTAGTATACCTCCACGCATTCCCGATAGGTTTTGACAGACAGACCGATGGACCACAAAGTGATCCTATAAGGGCTCCGTATTTCCTTTTGAGATACGGAACTCTAAAGAAAGATGCACGACACTCTTTCAAACGTTCTCACAGCCATACCAGTAAATCTTGTAAAGTATGGCTTGCGGATTATGTGAGTTACCTGTCATTGGATATCCTTGATAGTGATCTAGTATATAGTATAGTCGGCCTTATAATGGTTCCCACTGTTGGGATACAGGCCTCCTCTCTAGGAGAGGGAATGGGCGATAATCCACCACGCGGGCCCTGTGCGGGTTGGTGGGTGGTTATTGGGATATCATAAGGAACTCGGAAGACAAGGCCAAAGCCACTCAGTACAATAGCGTGATGAATTACGAACGCTTGTTCTACTTTGTAGAGGAGGTTACAAGATTGCAGTCTGAATAAACAATTTCTCATTTGTTTTAAAGGCCACTGCCGGAGACTTGCAATATGATTTACAATACTATACTTTAAGGCACAGGGGCAGGCTATCAGCAACTAAAGAAAGAATTTTAGTAGATTCTTCTGGAACTCCAATTTGGGGTTTAAATAAAAAACTTCTTGAAACCTCAGGAACATCTCCCGCCTCGACGTGAACTGCAGTGGTCTATCCACTAGAGGCACTAGATTTAATGCACACTCAGGTAGGCCGCTAATACAACTTGGTGAAAGGGGGTTTTATAGATCCGTTTGATGATCAATGTGAGTGCGGGGCCGCAGTTCAGAACATAAGCCGCACTCTGGTAAACGCAGGCTTGCCGACGTCAAGCAATGCACAGCTCGCCGTCTGGCCGTCCAACAAATAAACGGACCGAGCCCAGTCGTCAACAGCGCTTACTGATCCACGGGCTCCTTTTTTTTTTTTTTTTTTTTTTTTTTTTTTCGATGGGAAAAATCATCTTATGACAACCCCCGCTCTTGGGCGGAGCGGGAGATAGTGTCAGACTCTTACTGACTAAAAAACCCATCCCGTTCCTTCAAGCCTTCATACCGGGGCTCGAGCGCCCTTTCGGATAACCCTGGCCCCAGCAGGCTTCGACCCGGCTGGGCCCCTGCTGTTGCTGACAACCCCTTGAGGCGCGCGGGAACAGCGCGCGCCGTCGACGACTTGAGCTTGGTCCGGACTGTTACCGGACGGCCGGACAGCGGGCTACCCATTGCCTACTGTCCGCAAGCCCGCGTCTACGGTGGCTGGAAATCGGGATCGGAATCCCGGCGGCGGCGGCGAGAGCGCCGTTGCCTGATGCGGTCGGCCTCCTCCTTAGCGAGCATTACTGCTTCGCAGAAGTCGGCGACCGCCTGCCACTCCTCCTCGCTCCGGACCATGGCCTCGACCAAGGCCCGGCGCGAGAGGTCTCCGCCGCCGATCACCCCCACGAGGGCACGGCGATGCTCCGTCCAAGCAGGGCACACCGCGATTGTGTGCTCCACCGTGTCCTCCGGGCGTTCCGCACAGTGGCGACACCCGGGCGTCTCTTCCGCTTTGATTCGGAACAGGAACCTCCCGAACTTGCCATTTCCAGTGAGGACCTGTGTCATGCGGAAGGTAAGGACGCCGTGAGGTCTTTCCAGCCACGCCTCAAAGAGGGGACTTACCGCCATGATTGTGGCGTGCCCAGCACTGGGTTGCGATAGTCGTTGACGCCATTTCACCATGAGATCCCGCCGGAGCTCTGTCCGCCAAGCCGCAACCTGTCGCGGCAGTGGACCCCGGCGTTGCATCTCCACGCGTATATCGTGCATGTGTGCAAGGACTGTTGCCTCCAGATCCCACGGTGATCCACGGGCTCCTCAAAGATATATCAGCAATCTGTAGGCCGATGCCTGCTAGCTAGGACCGCGGGGAATTCCTGAAAAGGAAACCCGTAGTCTTAAAACGCAAAGGGTAACTGAAGAACACAGCCCCCCTAGCCAAGTTACAACTGTTTCGCTTGCGCCAAACGCTTCGAGTTGGACGCGCCGCCAATTTTTTTGTTTTGTCTACGTGGCTGAGCGTTGAGATGACTTCATTCCCGTACATTTGAAGCTTTCTGCAAGCGTTAACGATTGCAGATTAGCAACTTGGCTAGGGGTACAGGTGTGGTTTTAGTCAGTAAAGTCTGACACATCTTCCTGCTCCGCGCAGAAAAGAAGAAAAAGAAGCAAAAGCTACATTATTATTAAAGCAACGTGAATGTGAATAGAAATCTGCACTAATAAAATTATAAAGAGGTAAAGTTTGTTAGAGTTAATCTCTGGAAGTACTACCCCCTAGCCAAGTTACAACCAGTTTGTGTCGAATTCCGGTCTCTGATCGATATCGCCTCGGTGACAGCAATTGTAGAAAACGATAAGTTGGTAGCCATATTGTCGCGCCTTAGTCGGCCGCTCGTTCTACAATGTAGAGTCTGTCTAACAAAGGATGTAGCTTAAACATTGTAGAAACGATTTTGAACGATGTGAACTTGGCTACGAATTGTCTATTCGTTTGTTCTGACCTCGCGACTTTACGTTGAGATGACGTCATTCCCATACGTTTCATCACTTTTCGACAGTATTAATGATTGCAGAATAACAACTTGGCTAAGCGTGCTGGTCCGATTGCTAAAATTTTTTCACCGATAGAAAGCTTCTTTATTTTGTTTTCGTATGTTATCTGTGTGTTTGTTTATTTTTCGTATTCGACTTTAGGCAAAAAAAATGTTTAGTGACATGATATTTTTTCGCTTATTTTTCCTACTTTCAAACGGCTTTCATGTTTAGAGATAATTATGTTAACGAAAAAAAATTGTTGGTTACATTGTATATGTAAATCAATCAATATTTCGCAAACAGAATGGTTTTAAAGTTTAACGGCGCTCTATGCTGACGGTACGAGTATGTGTGCATTTAGCTCAAGTCAGTTTTTTAAGGGGCTGCACGCTTTAACAATGAAATATAAAATCTCTTTATTCTTATTTACTTGTGTGGCCGAAAAGCTGTTTATTTTGCTGCTGTCGAAACTTCTTCGCCGCGACTTGTTGTCGTAAAACTAAATCAATTTTGGTAAACAGCCGTGGACATGATGTCTCAAAGTGACCCTAAAGTTATTTGTATTCTTATGATGGAATAACCGTTTCAGTCAAAGAAACTCTAGTAAGTTTCTTTGTTTTTCTTTAATAATTTCTTGCAGTGATTAATTCATTAAACCCCAAGCGAACCGCCTATAGTCTTTCTATTGTGTCTGTTATTTTCACGATTGAAACTTTAAAACAAAATGCCGATCCGATATATTTTATAGAACGTTACATAAACTTCGTATCATCATGATTATCATCATCAGCCATACACGCTAGAGTATACCTGTCAGGTTTGTCTGCATAGTTATACTTGTCAGGTAAGTTTGTACGGAAACCTGCACAGTTGTGCAACATACACGCTCCGGCTCCATTATCGTGTATGGCGGGTATTATACCGCGTACATTAAAGGATTGGAACAATTTGCCTGCTGCGGTCATGTCTTGAAGGCTAGAGTGTAAACTACTGCGATTCACCATCAACGATCGCATCACTGCTTACCATCAGGTGGGATCGCATTCAAGCAATAGTTTATAATTATCATTTAAAAAAAAAAACATTATTCCAGCCAAAAGCCGTCTGTTGAAACAAGGCTTCTCCTTAGTCTCGTTATGATGAACGACCCTGTACGTCTCTACCCTCACCAGGTGGTCGCTCCACCCTTTGGGAAGCATTCCAACATAAGTAAGCGGTACGCGGTCCATACTCCAGAACCTTTTAGCTCCATCGACTATCTGTTCTGCAAGTAATATTCCCTGCCCGATGCAACTTAAATTTGGCGGTTCTTCGGGCTTTGCCGGCGGCACCTCAAGAAGAGGTGAGATGGTAGCCAAACGCGAGCCTATCAATAACAAAAAGAAAAGACGTGGTTCTCCTGCGTACTAAGTATTTGATTCGTATTGATATGCGGACTTGTTGGACAACCTCCAACAAGGTGGACCGATGACCTGGTCAGGGTCGCGGAAATCCGATGGATGCGTGTTGCACAGGACCGGTAGTAGTGGCGACGCTTGGGGGAGGCCTATGTTCAACACGTGGGCGTCTTTCGGCTAATATGATGATGATATGCATTACATGATGCGGTGACAATACGACCATGATGTTTACGATCGTGTTCCAAGTACGAGTAACTATAGAACTTTAAAATAATTAAGGTATATGAAAACACGATACGTCGTTGTCGTATGACGCGACGCAGAAACTGGCGTAACTAACAAAGGGCTGGGTGAGACAGCGCCCAGGGCCCCCAAAGATCGAGGATCCTTCAAAACCTGATTAACAAACCTCTTATTGAACTATCGAAAACTTCTCCTACCTTCGATATTTGGGGCTGTGCATACCACGTTTCTGCGTCGACAGCGCTCTTTTATCCTATTAAAGGTCTATAGGCTGCGTATAACTCGCGTGCGTATCGCGTGTGTGTCGCTAAATGCGCGTCAACGCCGTCAACGGCGCGTTTAAAAAACGTGGTGAGTTCAGACCCTAAATGAAATAGATTGCAGATTATGGCAACTTGTCTTAATCAGTTAAATTCTGTCACCCTCAACAGGAGAATTTATTTGAAGATATAATAAGGGGCCCCAGATTTTTTTTTCCCCAGAGCATAATCACCTATCTACGCCACTGGACGCAGATCTGTAAAAGCCTTTGTATCTGTTATTCAAGTACACAAAGAATTGTCGTTCTGTGAAACATCAAAGCGATCAAAAAAAATTAACTGGTATTTCACGACAAATAGCTCTTACCGTTTATAATTGGATTACTTCAGGGAAGTATAATCGGCCCCATACAGCGAAGGAATTAATTCTCACCCAATCAACGATGAATATCTAATTCAAGAATTCCCGGTATACTCTTGAATTTATTTTCTATAAATTTTCAACACACTTTATTTTTTCTGAGAAATGTCTTGGAATAGAATAGGATACCGAATAAATTATCATCCAGAATACGATCTAGATAAAGGAAATTTGCAATATTCAACAGTAAGTACGAGACAAATTAAAAATGAAATTTTATTCCCGCCATAATTATATTTAATATATATATATATATATATATGTATATATTATTTATATTTTTCTCAGATTTTTGCCTTCATTCTGGTTCATGTTTGTAATTAATTTGCTGAATGTTTTCATTTTGAAAACTCAACGTGGGCGTTGAGTTGTAAAATCGTCTCCGTCTGTCAAGTTTAGTTTGCAATGTGACTGAAATAATCTTAAGTACATCCTATAATACCCACAGTTACATTCAAACTTAATAACAGCTCGAAAAAATGGCTTAAACTCAGATTACAGTCACTTTGGATGAAATTTAAATAAAGAATAACATGTAAAAAGAAGTTTACCAGTTAAAAACAAACATGATCTTCGTTTTGAAAAAAAAAATACGATTACAATCTTCGCTATTTTTTTTTATGATGTTATCTCTGGAAGTACTGGTCCGAATGCTCAATTTTTTTCACCCATAGAAAGCTACTTTATTCCTGACTGACTATTTTATGTACGCGGGCGAAGCCGCGGTCATAAGCTAGTAATTATATATAGATTAACTAGTATTTATCTGAGGAACTACTTGGATTTGAAAAATTCATTTAATGCGGGTAAAACCAAGTGACTGTAGGCCAAGGTTTTGTTGATTTCAAAGCCATAGGCACTGGACTTAAGGGTGTGGATATCCATGGGGTGAACAGTGTGGTACTGCGCAATGAAAAACGAACTTCACCACTGCCATTGAAAATTTATTAGCCTGAGTGGTAGACTCACGGAGCACACATTGTTGTTCATACGAACATATATATTTACATTCAAACACTCACATAGGGACACTCACATTTACGTTTATAACATACAGACACACTATCTTAATTTCTAAACACTTATTTTAGCTAACACCATTATACACACACATTCGGTAACCATTGTTTTATTTTATTTTATTTTTGTTTGTATTCCTTCTTAAAATTAATTTAGCTTAAGGAACATGTTCTCAAGTCGATAAAAATTTAAAATATGGAAAGAGCCTGGATCTGACGTCACAGAGAATCTTAGTGTGAGTTCCAGGAAACAAACTTATATAAATGTATCTTCTGTAATAATAAATTATTCTTATTCTATTCTTAATCTTATTAAGTTTACCTAATACTAGCGGCCCGTCCCAGCTTCGCACGGGCAATAAATATAGCCTAGGTTACTCAGGGTGAATGCAGCTTTCCAATGGTGTAAGAATTTTTGAAATCGGCACAGTAGTTTTTGAGTTTATTCGTTACTTACAAAAATACAAATCTTTCCTCTTTATAATATTAGTATAGAAGACACGTCTTCCATCACTTTTAAAGCCCTAAGTTTTAGGGACTAAAATGTTAGGTGAGCCACGAGTTATGCCACATTGTTGCTTAATACATCCGACATTTTATTTTACGTGGCCAACATTTTAACCTGAGGCAAAACATTTTCTTTTAAAAATGTGTCGCTTTACGACCAGGAACTTAATTCCGAATTAAACTTCAGTCCACGTCTTTTTCAGGAGAAGAGAATAACATTTAAAATAAATGTCAGTACCATCGGTCATCCATTCTGCCAATTATGCATTCTGTTCCAATTACTTTTTCTTTGTCAAAATAAATACAATTTTAATTGTCTACAAATTGGGTCAGTAAATATTTTTCAGTTATTTATTGCCTTTACAATTAATACAATAATATTTTGTTCTGCAAGTAAAAGAAATTATTTTTTCCACGGTATCTGAGAATACACACAGGAACAGTTCAGAAAACGAAAAACTGGATTCGACATTTCAGGTTTCAACTTTTCACGTCCAATAAAGTTTTTATAATTCAATGCCAATAAAGCGAAAACTTTGAAATAATTGGACAAAATTCAGTTTGATATTATTTCAATTTGGAGACGCTGAGTTAATTTAAGAATTAAATTATTCGCTTGTAATCACATTTTTGTTTTGAGATGAGAATTCATCAAATGACTTCTTTCTATCTCGGGTGGAGTAGGAGGAGCCCTCCCGCTCCTACAACACAACTGTGGCGACATCTATGACATCACATCAGAACTAATCCTGCACCGCACAATAAAAGTTCTCCGCGCGATTAGAACACAGAACAGCTCGAAATCATCTATCGGGCAGTTGCCTACCAGACATAACACTCGTCTGGCCGGAGGACCCTCCCTTTTCAACGGAGGTTTGCAGGACTTTACTCTCTGTTATCATACCTCCAAACTGGTGACCCTGACAACTATAAACCGTTAAACATTTTGTATACGAGTGTAGTGCGTTGGGGTAAGATCGGCATTGGGGTAAGAACGTATAAACATAAATTATACCACTTATTTAGCTTTATTTTTAATGCTAGTCATATTGCGTGCCGTTGTTGTTCCACCTTGCCCAGCAATGTGGTTGGCATTAAAAATAAAGCTAAATAAGTGGTATATTGATTTATACGTTCTTATCCCAATGCCGATCTTCCCTTATACTATGATAGGACAACATTTATTAAGATTTCCCAGCTTCTTAGTTACTTACTTAGAGAAACTCTAAACTGCATATGATTGCAACATTAAGTAGCCAATTAGGATTTTTCAGGCGTTATCTCTCTTTTTCTCACATTGCGTCTTCGTTAAACGTGCCGTTGGATTGCCTTGGATGAAGCAACACGCTTATAAACCATGCTCGACGTTGATGATAGACGAGTGGAAAAAGGCCGTCTTAAATGTATATTTCTAGGTAAACTAGACGCTTAAATATGCTTTTAATATAATAATAATGAAAAAGGCCTTTTTTCATATTTGTTCACTTTATTACTGTGTCTAGGTATTGTTTTGCCTTAGCTGTGAGAATATTGTATAAGGTAAAAAACATTTTGCTGAATTGCAAAGGAAAAAGGAACAAACTTAGTCGTAAATATTATACTCATCGAATCTAGAAAGAAAGATATTACGTTTATTAGCCAGAAAAACACAAGTTTCAAGGAACGAAATAAAGGAAGAAATAAAAATAAAATAGCGAGTCTGACAGCTGTATCAAAATAGTGTCCAGTTCAGCCCGAATGCTAGACCACTAGTGCCAAAAATTGGACCTGAGGTTGCGAAATAACGGTTATAAATTATTTTTGTAGTATGGTATTTGTCGGTTGAAATTATATGAATGAATAGATATATTTTGTCTGAACATAATGTTTTGCAGAGAAATTAAATGTCGCGTATCCTATACGGAAATATAGACACTCACGCGACGGTGCACAGCGATAGTCTATATTTCCGAATAGAATAGACACGCACAGTATACCAAAATAAAATAGTACTTACATAAAAGTTTATTAAGAGTAGTATCATTAAGGCTCAAAACTAATCTGGTTCATGGAGCGCTTATTTCGGAAATAATAACATAACACATAAAAGAACGATAAAAATTGGTCGCCTTTTTTCTACATTTTTGTCGTTCTTTTAAGTTTGAGTAATAATTGCTTTGACTTATAATATTACTTATCTCATAAGTCATTTAATTAAAATTGTTTTTTTTTTGTGATGAGCGGAAAATACCTCCCCTCCTTTCATCCAAATCGGTCAATTCATTTGAACTTAAAAGAGTAAAAAACCTACACATACACACAATTTTTCGCTTTTGTAATATTTTTATTATTGTGCGTATTACGAGTATATTCTTCAATTAATGTACAATTTGTTTATATTTTAGGCTCAAATGTTTATATAAACTTAAACACGAATGAATAGATAACATTTTATTAACCAAAAGTATTTTTCATTCATATACCAAATAATCCGATTGCCCTAAATTCTTTACCTATAATTATAAACGTCTTTTGGCACGTAAATTCATCTGTCAAGTACTCACTGAACTGCTAAGTCCAAGTCTCATATTAAAAGAATGTTTTTCAAACAAACTAAGTACATTACGTAAAAACTTGAAGACGGAAAATTTTCAACGAAAATATTTTGACGTGGCTTTTACCAGAACCAACATCGAGAAATATTAGGATGAGCATTTTTGAGTACTCGTTTGAGAAGTTACGTAACTTTAAAAGGAAAACTGAATCGTAAATGCAGTCGCCTGTCATGTTAGGTAAGTGAAGTCAGAAGCTATTTATTAATCTACACTAGATTGATATTATACTAAGGCAAAGTTTTTTTTTTTTTTTGCAGGAGGTAGTTAATCTCTGAAAGTACTGATCCGATTGCTACAAATTACACCAATAGAAAGCTACTTTATTCCTGAGCGACATAGGCCAGGTATGTTTTATGTACGCGGGTGAAGCTGCGGGCAAAAGATAGTTTCTTATGTCCTTTTTTTTTCAAGAAGAAATTAAAAACTTGTTTTCTGAAATACAATCGACTTATCCCAGATCATTTGGGGTCTACACATCACGTTTTTTCTCCCATTCTGTCCTGTCACTTAGTGGTATATATTTAATGTCTTTGCCTGTCACCCATCACGCTATCACTTACTCTATAATAAACTACAATGACTATGACAATAAAACATTACAGTAAATAAATAGAATAGAATAGAATAGACTTTATTGTACACCAGAAAGTAATACAGCTTATACAAAAACTTCAGTTTGTGGGTACAATTAAGGCGGTCTTATCGCTGAAAGCGATATCTTCCAGACAACCTTAGGATAAATAGACTGATAAACTGTCAAACTTAATGTGATTATAATACAATAATTATAACCGTCTTTTATAGAATCAAAATTTTCTCTTCTAGTTAATTTGCTCCGCTTCAAGCTACAATAGATCACCGTAGGCGCGGGTTTACGGACGGTGAGCAATGGGCAGCTCGCTGTCCGACCGTCCGGTAACCGTCTGGACCGAGCCCAAGTTTTTGACGGCGTGTAGTCTTCCGGTACGCGGTCGCCACTCCAGAACTTTTTGTCCCCGTCGACCATCTGTTCTGCGTGCAATGTGACCTGCCCATTACCTCTTAAGTTTTGCAATTCTTCGAGCTATGTCAGTAACTTCTATCCTGTAGATATCTTTATTTCTTTTGCACGGTTGTTTTATTTTATATCCGAAAGAGAGAAAATAAGGAAAGCAAAAACTCTAATATTTCAGATGGAAAAAAACAATAAGGGCTTGATCACATTACTATGGCGTGGCGACGTTAGCGCGAAACGGAGCGACGTCTGGCTTACTGTGCTGGTACGCACGATACTGTGTTGGTGCTGAATAGTGTTGCCAGGATCGTTAAAACAAATCGGAAGAGTTTTAGAGTTTAAGTTTTCCATCGTTGTGAAAAGATTTGCCAATCGTCCAAAGTCGATTGCCCAGGGTGCGTCAGATCCGGGATATTGATCCCGATTTCCGGCCACCATAGGTGCGGGCTTGCGGACAGTAAGCAATGGGTAGCTCGCTGTCTGGCCGTCCGGTAACTGTCCGGACTAAGCTCAAGTCACGTAGGGACCTAATGACAGCATCAGCGGACGGCATTGCCGTGGCCGAATTCTGGACCAGGCAAGGAATTTAACTAATTTTGTCATCGCTACGATAAGAAGACTTTTAGATCGGAACAAATAAAATATACTTATTTTTTAAGTGGGAAGTCATCCAATGTTAGGGTTGAACGTGAGTGCGTGTCAAACTTTAACTGGCTAAAACCAACCTATGTCCTTCTTGCTCTTTACATTCCAAGGTCACTGTTTCAAACTTTCCCGCAAACCTAGCAGGTATCGGCCCTAGTGCAATTTTGAACACACGGTGACCATGGTGACCATGTGAATGATGTAAATTATATTGTACTATTTACATATATACAATACATAAACTAATAAATTACTTAAGAGGAATAATGTACTTAATGACGACGTTCAAGAGGAAAGGTATAGTTATCATAACCACATTTTTAAAAATTGTGAATATATGATCTTTGCCTTACCGACACGGGCAAAGCATTCCACAGCCGCACCGCTTGAACTGAAAACATAAGAAGAACAGTAATGTCACCGCGTCGTGGTAATGTGGTCAGATCCTAATACTTGTTTTTCGTCTACTTACTAAGTGTTTTTTTTTTCTCTCGAGTAATCTTTGAAATAAATATTATCCAGACAAAAGAAGATGGTAGTCCACTTAAACGATTGAATGGGACATAAAATAACAAAGACGAAATAATGTCGTTGGAAAATAAAATAAATGGAGCACTAGTGTGACCAATTTTTTTTTCAACGTAATAATTCCTCAACGGTACTTTAGTTACGTTGAAATAATGTTTTAGGGTTCCGTACCAAAAGGGTAAAAATGGGACCCTATTGCTAAGACTCCGGTGACCGTCTGTCTGTCTCTAAGCTGTATCTCATGAACAGTACTAGCTACACAATTGAAATTTTCACAGATGATGTATATCTAATGTCGCCAAATACAAAATTATATAGGTTACACACACGCTACAAATACAAACAAAAACAGAATAAAATAAATATTTTTGTGTAACTCCTACGATACGAGTATTTTTTTTCTGCAAATATATACAGTGACAAAACGGTGAAGGAAAACATTGTGAGGCAACCGGCATGTCCTAGTACCAAAAATTCGAAGACATGTGACATCCACCCACCCACAACTGCGCCCGCGTGGTCGATTACGGTCCATTCCGTCTCTTAGAAAGAATGCGTTAGTCCCAACAGTGGGAACATTGTATTCGACCATGTTATGCTCTGCTATGCTAAGCTATGAGTAGTGACTGGCCATTTTGATGGTCGTATTATTTGCTACGAACGATACGTACCCCTTCGTGCGTGTTTCCGTCTTGCACTTGGCCATTCTTTTTTTAAATTTCAACTGTCAATTCAGGTACAATTTTGATATTCCAGGGCGACGGTCACTGTTTGGAACGTTCCCGCAATCCTAGCAGGCATCGTTCCTAATGCAATTTTGAACAATGGTCACACTCAGTCTAGTATGCAAGTGATGTAAAATATGTTATTATTTGATAATTTTAAGATTTATTGGGACACTAGCGACCCGCCCCGGCTTCGCACGGGTGCAATGCTCTTGCCGCACCGGGCGGCCGGCTGGTACCGCCGCAAACGCTACGTCCCGCAATTTCTAAATCTGTAATATCTTCGAAAATATTCACTTAAATCATACGGTGTAAAGGGCCATATAGATCTATATTAAATGAACAATGTATTCAAGGTATTTAATTGGTTAAGGATTAATGCTGTATTGGTTAAAATCGCTTCGAAAATTAGCCATTATTTGTCGTAAAAAGTAAATGACAAAAAAAAGTTATTGTGGGTTATCCATAAGAGATAGACATATACCATCACGGACTTTTCTGTAGACCTTTTCAATGTGTACAATACTTAGTACATTATTTTGATAAAACTCGTAGGGTTCAGCCTGCGTTTGCAATGTAAGCGGAAAAAATGTAATTATTTACGACATCACATTAGAAACCTCAAAAATAACAGTACTTCTCCACTATTTAATGGATTTTATTATACATATAAACCTTCCTCTTGAATCACTCTATCTATTAAAAAAAAACCGCATCAAAATCCGTTGCGTAGTTTTAAAGATTTAAGCATACAAAGGGACATAGGGACAGAAAAAGCGACTTTGTTTTATACTATGTAGTGATGTAACGTCCCGATCAGACACAAATCGATACGCGTCCTCAGACCCTTGAAAATCAGGACTTTCCACTCAAATCGGGACACCTAGCAAACAACCCTTAGTGCCGAACCATACCTATTTAGACATATAATAATAATCGTATCAAATAAGTAATCATGATCCGCTCCACACGGCTCAACATTCGCTCTGTTTTATAATAATGACTGAGTTTGGTGCCTAAAATGTCTGTAGAATTTTGGTAATTCATTTGGGTTGTTAAATCAATTAAACTTTAACACATGTTTTAACACAGGGTACAATTAAATTGATTAGCCGAGCCCAACGGTCTGCCTTTAGACTAATCGGATTCTGCTAGAAATGTACCACTAATTGTGATACGACGTGTAATGAATTTTCACTAAAAGGATAAGAATTATATAATTATATTAAAATGAATTATGTATACGAATTATCTTTATATATATAATTCTTCTGTGAGTGTGTATGTCACTGAACTTCTCTCAAACGACTGGACCGATGTGATGAAATATTTTGTGTGTTTTCAAGGAGATCTGGGAATGGTTTAGATTCACAATTTTCACGCGAGAGAAGCCGCTGGCAGAAGCTAGTATATATATATTTATTTACATTATCTATGTTGTACACTGACAGCTCCCAAATCTTTTCCTTACGTTTCTTTTTTCGAGGGGATAAATCATCTTATGACAACCCCCGCTTTTGGGCGGAGCGGGAGATAGTGTCAAACTCTTACTGACTAATAAACCCATCCCGTTCCTTCAAGCCTTCATACCGGGGCTCGAGCTCCCTTTTCCTTACGTTCAGTCCATCAAAAGGTTGTCTGGTAGAAATTGCATTATGCAATAATACCGCCTATTGTACACTTATTCTTTTTGTATATGTTTGTCCTGTAAGGTAAGGTATGCAATAAAGTAATAGATAAATAAATAAACCATGAATAGTTTCTAGCAATGGTTTCAGCACAGTTGGCTTTATAATGTCCCCACTGTTGGGACTCAGGCCTCCTCTCTAGGAGGGATTGGGCCTTAATTCACCACGTTAGCCCAGTGCGGGTTGGCGGATGTCACATGTCTTCGATTTTTTGGTTCAAGGACATGCCAGTTTCCTCACGAACTCCAGTTTCTCACAGTTCAATACGACCTATGTCACAATTACTAAGTAGGTAGGTACTTTTAACATTTGGTATATGCATTTAGTTTTTTTCCCATTTAGAACTAGATTGTTAGCAGTAGACCAGTTGTTTTGGACCTGCAGTAGAGCTTTATTTGTCGTCGATATCATCATCATCATCATTTCAGCCGATATACGTCCACTTTTGATTGGATATTTTTTTTATCTAGTCCTTCCTCATCCTCACCCAAAAATCTTACCAATATAAACTTTTTTTCTATTTAACCGCATATATTTTCTGCACGACCAAAAATAAAGCCAAATTACATATACTATCTACATTTATTCCATTAGCAATTGGTGCTAATATCTATACACGGAAAATGTTTTTACTGTTCCGTGGTTACAACCGTTTCGGATTATTGTGATCGCATAGAAAAGTTCTAAGACCATGTTCCCACGTGCACGATATTACAGAATAAAAAAGGGATCACACAGCTTTATCCCGCTGTTCGCAAGGTTAAATCGAATTACGATAACATCCGCCATTGTATTCATAGGATGGGATATTTGCGTGTATTTAAAATAAAATTACCTTAAAACCCTGGATAACACCAGGACTTTTAAGGTGCATTAAAAATAGGGATAGGATGCATATTAAAACTAAAAAAGAACCAATGAATAAAATTTTAATACTAACATACAAACGCTATAGGAACTTTTGCAACAATCTTCTTAAAAAACTGAAACGACAGCATGATCAAGATCAACTAGGCATGGCTAAAGGCAACTCTAAATTATTGTGGGAATCCATTAAAACTATAACAAACTATAATAAAAATCGTTCATCTGCAGAGGGACTTCTATATACAGATCAAAACCCTCAATTGTCCATTAATAAAGTCAATACCTTTTTTTCTACAATTGGAAAGGTGCTAGCTCAACGCATACCCTCAAATGTTCCAACTTTCAAAAATACATTTATTAATAAAGATACTCCCAGTAACTCATTCGTACTACTTAAGGTTGATATTACTGAAGTCAAAACTGCTATATTAAATCTAAAGAGTGACTGCACACCTGGGTGGGATGCCATTTCATCTAGGTTGTTACAAAATGTTGTTGACTACGTGGCTCCTGTTATCACTGATCTCATAAATCGCTCTTTTGACACGGGTGTATTTCCAAAAGCATTAAAGAAATCAATTGTTTTCCCCATATATAAGGCTGGGGATACTGACTGTGTCAACAATTATAGGCCCATCTCGATTCTTTCTTCACTGTCCAAAGTGTTTGAGCGCACCATTAATTGTAGACTCATGAAATTTTTAGAGACACAAAAATTGCTGGCTGACACACAGTATGGATTTCGAACACACAAATCCACTGATGAGGCTGTTCACGCTTTTACTGACTTCCTTGTGAGAAATATAGATAAAAACAAAAAATGCTTGACTATATTCCTCGACCTTGCCAAGGCGTTTGACACAGTTTGTATTCCCACCCTAATTTGTAAATTAAACAGTATGGGAGTGCGGGGAAATGAATTGAAATTGTTTGAGGACTATTTGTCAGATCGTACTCAGAGTGTAAAGATTGGTGACTATTTGAGTTTCGAACTACCTATAACGCATGGAGTTCCGCAGGGAAGTATTCTTGGTCCCACGTTATTTCTATGTTATATAAATGAGTTGTGTCAGCTTACACTTCAAAATTGCAAAATAATATCATATGCAGATGATACAACTCTTACTTTTATTGGTGATTCGTGGGAGGAAACCTACTCTCTGGCTCAATCGGGTCTGAATATGGTGTGCCACTGGCTAGCTGCAAACACGCTCACGCTTAATGCAGACAAAACCAAATACATTCCCTTTGCAATTAGGAGTTCAGAAACCTTTTTACATGATAAGCCTCCTTTATATGTTCATCAGTGTTCATATCCACCCGTAAACCAATGTGGCTGCACGGAGATACAAGCTGCGCAAAGTATTCGGTATCTTGGTGTAACTATTGACAAAAGATTATCATTTGATGAGCATATTCATAATTTATCCACAAGAGTACGAAAACTTACTTATGTTTTTAAACAATTGAGACAGGTGGCCTCCGGTAAAACCCTTAAAATGGTATATATTACCCTGGTTCAATCTATCCTGACATACTGTGTAACAACTTGGGGGGGTGCCGCTAAAACAGCAATGTTAGAAATAGAAAGGGCCCAAAGGCTGATACTAAAAGTTGGTCTCCGTAAACCACGTCTCTTTCCCACTACAGCTCTGTATCAAGAAGCCGATGTTCTGACTGTTAGACAAATTTATATTCTTTTTACTGTACTTCGACAACATTCAGATCCAACCTCTTTTGATCTATCTAAATTAACTACTAGAAGGCCGTACGCAATATGCAAAACTATTAAATCTAAGACAAGCTTCTCCCTAAAATTTTATGCTTTTAGAGGACCTGAACTATATAATAAATTAAATAAGGAATTACATATTTTCAATTGCAGTAAAACTAAATGTAAACTAATAATGTCTAACTACTTACTTAAATTGGACTACACAAAAACAGAAGAACTGTTAGCCATAAAAACATAAATTATACTTTTCTGCTAATATCATATTTTCTCCTTCCACTCGCCTACTCGGATGTAAACATATTCACAATCACTGATACATAATACACTCTTAGACACACCATGACACACCATCACACACGCATATGCATCTTAATCCACATTACACTTTACACATATTTAATTTTTAAATTATTTTAGTTTTTCTTTAAGCTTTTCCTTCCTATAAACGAGCATAACTTGTAGACACTGTAAAATTGGTAACTTGCGCTAGATGTTCACCATCTATACAGATGATATAATGTTTTGTTTGCTGCTTTACCCTGTAGTGAGGAGTCCCTGGTGTCCTGAAATACAAGCCATGGCTTAGTTTAGGCACCAGTCTCCCACAAATTAACATTATTATACCACATTAAAATTTTGTTTTTACATTCCTGCTGTTATCGTTGCCGTTATTTGTGGAAGATAAATAAAGATTATTATTATTATTATTATTTATTTTTGGACAATATTTTATACTAAACAACAGTCAACGCTAAAAAGGATTCTCTCTTTTGAAATCTTTTTCACAATTGGATATTAAATGTGCTTAGTTAAGGTTGCCAGATGTCCGGGATTTCCGGAATTGTCCCGGAATTTTACGTCTTGTCCCGTGTCCAGTAATTCGATCTATTGACCCGGATTCCAATAAATTTAATAAGTAAAAATAAAAAACAATAAATGACACTGCTAGGCGGCTTATTTTTAATTCGTGAGTTCATTAAGTTTATAAGATAAGTAGGTAGTAAATCACAATGTGTTTCTAGTTGAATGCCTATTTAATGGAACGTTCTCAATTTTGTATCATAAATATTGTGATTTTCAAATCAAATCAAAATCAAATCAAATCATTAATGTTAGAATATGGTACATAAGATAGTACAGTTTTGTTTCAGCATATCCTGCCATAACATGGCGTGCAAATAACTTGCACATTACAGGTTCTATTGACTTGTCTTCTAGATATTCTTTCACAGTATAATATTTTTTAAATAGTAACAGCTTAAAAAGTATTGTTTTTAACATTGTCAATGGTAGATCTTGCAAAGTATTTGGCAAGTGATTGTAAATAATTATCGACATATTTAGTATACACTTTTTTTTAACAATTTTAGCCTGATTGGACAGTCAAAGTCTGTCTTTATGCCGTGTTCGGCTATTTGACCTGTCAGTTTCTACCAAACTTCTTTTATCTGGACTATTAAAAATGTAAAGAATACTAAAATGCATTTTACTTTAAATATAAAATTACACATCCCGTTTATAAATATTATGCCACAAGTAGGATTTGACGCTGCTGGGCCCCTACAGATTGCTGACATCACTTTAAGGCGTGCGTGGAACACTATGCGCCGTCGTCGACTTGGGCCCGGTCCGGACGGTTACCGGATGTTCGGACAGCGAGCTACCCATTGTCCGCCGTTCGCAAGCCTGCGACATTCGCTGTCTCGAATTTAAGAAAGAAAAAGGCCTCGCTAATGTGCCTCCGCCTACGTCAAAAGTAGTCCACACACGCTTCTACAGCATACATTTTTTCTAACGTTTCCTTATTTTTATTCTACAACTGGATCAAACTATGAGGGAGGAAAAAAATATTTTACTACTTTGATGTATCGACTTTTCTTCGGCATTGAAATATAAACCGATAAATAAATACGCCGCGTCTCAGAAATGGCGTCAAAAAACTCTTCCACGTCGCTGTCGACAGGAAATTTAAATAATAAACTGCAAACTTTTATAAATTCCTATATATACATATAATAACTAATATTTATAAATTAGTCTCAGACGTCGACGCACAAACGAATACCAAGTTCTAGTAAGTACATGATTCTGGACACCCCAGCAGTGGAATATATCGTTAGTTATTTTCTAATTTATAAAAGTTTGCAGTTAATTATTTAATGTTTATTTAAATTTCCTGTCCACAGCGATGTAGAAGAGTTTTTGACGCCATTATTTTATTTGATTTTAGCGTAGAAGTATATTTTTTTTTTCTATTTTACTATAATTATAGTTAGTTAATTTTTTTTTAAATATAACTTCACTAAAAGTTAAAAGTGTAAAAAAAAATTCTCTGCTTTGATATTTCAAACCGTATAAAATCGTTATCCTAATCACCATTCCCTTTTCTATAGGTATATTTTTTCTGTAAGTATATTTGTCACCTAACTCCTCTTAAACGGCTAGACCGATTTGAATGAAATTTTGTGTATACATTTAAGTATTTTAGTGAGTCTCTGGATGATTTGAAAATACAATTGGACCCGATAGGTAGCGCTACAATCGTGTTCTCATATTTTTTTCTGATAAAATGCTACTTTTCAGACGAGACTAATATCTAATCTATACATATATATATAATCAATGCCACTTTTCGTTGTAAGTTTATAACTCAAGAACGGGCTCACCTATCCAAACCAAATGTTTAGGCTTTGTTCGGACTATTTAACAAAAAGTTGAAGATGGTTTATGTGAAGTTTGGTAGGGTAGAGTAGTATAGAGTAGAGTAGTGTACTTAGAGTAGTGTAGAGTAGGATAGGGTAGGGTAGAGTAGGATAGGGTGGGGTAGAGTAGGGTATAGTAGGGTGGAGTAGGGAAGAGCGGGAGCGAAGCCACGCGGGCAACGCTAGTAATATTTGAAAATTGGAAACATTTTAAATTTCATTAAATGCTAAATTAAACATTAGATAGTCTTCATGGACTTCATAAGTCAACGACCATCCAATGTCTACATTCCGAAGAAGTTTCCGAGTTCCTTCATTTACTTTTTTGCAATTCAGAAAAATCTTTGAGAATCTGTTCGGGAATTAACTATTACTGCTGTATCACTGCTTACCATTACCATAGTATAAATCGCCAAGGCGAGCAAAATAGTGGCGGTACCATCCTTTTCTCGAAACAGTTCTAGCCATTATTAGTTTTCAGGCTCAAATGGGATTGGGCAGCCGCAAGGACAGAGACCGCTGGGCAAGCGTCACTACGCCGCGGGTTCAGGGAAAGCGCTTCGACCCCTGCCTAGATTTGGCGGGATAATCTGGATGCGTAGCGCGAGGACTGGTTTGAGACGGCGGCGCGGGAAAAGAAAGTCGGGAAGGACTTGAGGAAAGCCACCAGCAGTAGGGTAGTTAGGGTTATATATTTCACCGGGACACCATGGCCTCGCGACGTTGTCAGCAGATGTCCCGATAAAATGTAGCCCTAATAAGCTACCAAACTAGACACCATACAGACACCTGAGTCGCCACACGTCCGAGCTGGTCGCGCCACCAAATTGGTTGCGCAACCAAACGGGGTGTCCATTTGGTTGCGCAACCAATTTGGTGGCGCAACCAAAGCGTTAGTTAAGTATAGACCTGCATACATTTTTTTTTATTAATATAAACTAGTGCTTGACTGAGATCCCACCTGATGATAACATTTTGTTGGTAGCGGTGACTGGTCGCGCCGCCATGGTATCTCGCTGAAATATAGCCAGTGAAAAAAAAAACAGTTTTCAATAAAACAAACGAAATAATTTATCACAAATCAATTGTTATATTTGAATTACATCTGTCAACAGTCAATATTATAATATATATTATGTGCTATACATTTATATTTATAAATAAGACGTTCACATTATATTCATGAATGGATCGTAATTCTAACATTTATTATAGTCACTTTTTTATTTTGATATTGTTTTTCTTAACAAGGTAAAGCCAACTGCATCAGTTCGAGGTGATCAGTAGATAGGGATCTATTCTATTACTGGATACTTTTTTTAATTTATATAAACTAGTGCTTGACTTCGATCCCACTAGATGGTAAGCCGTGAGACCTCTCGGCCACGACTTTTTATAACGATAATGTGGCGCGTTTCGTGAGGATACGACAGCATCGCTACTAACGCGCTTTAGTCGCATTTGCAAGCGCTATAGAAAAAATGCCAAAGCGTACTAACGCGTTGCAGCATCGCGACTGTATAGATGCGAACGCGCTACAGCATCGCTTCAAAAAGTCGCCGTGGCGAGGAGCCTGATGCAATCATTGATGGAGAAGTGCACTAGTTTACTAAGGCTGAGTTGCACCATTTAACTATAACGATAACAAAGCCGTTAACAGCTGTCAAATCGTCGAATTGACCAATAGGCGGCCGTTTTGCGGCTGGTTATGGTTTGGTTATCGTTATAGATAAATGGTGCAACTCACCCTAAGAGTCAATATCACTTTAGCCTTGAAGATACCAAAAAAAAAAAAAATATATCGGCGAAGTTTTACTAGCTTGACCTTAACATAGTAAGTATATGTTTTTTTATCACCTCAATCCGACACAGTTTCATATTTTAAAACCTAGTAAAACCTTTCAATTTATCGCCTATATTTTGACATAGATCACAGGAAAAGATCCATTTTCTATACAAATAGATATAAATATTATCAACTCCTTCAACTATTATATGGATAACTTGAAAGGTGTACAGGCGCCTACATTATGTTATACACGACTTAACATGACTAGAACAACAATATTTTTAATTAAAATAGTGTTTACATTTCATAAAGCTATGATATTTATTTATTTTACAAAGTATCATAAATAGTCTAGAAAAGTGATGGATTGATGGCTTTCTCTCTGACTTATAGCGCTATCTCACTCTTCCATGGCATAGTCAAAAGAGTATCTGCCATTTTTTAACTGATTTCAAAAAGGAGAAGGTTCTATATTCAAAATTATGTGTCAGCTATACTCCATTCGCAATAACATTATACATTTAAACACAAACCAATTTTTTTTACTGTCCGTTCAACCTATTTTGACTTCTATACCGTAGGCATAAGGATGGCATCCAAAGCAAAAAAGTTTGTATTTTAAACACTAACTGATTGCGAATAGAATATGAATAGGTACTATATTTGTTATAGTTAGGTACTTCTTAATATAAAAGGTTATTTGTAAAACACTAAATATCTTGCAAGACTATGGCCCGTATTAATAAACGTTCCTCAGCCCAAAATCTCGTACTTGATATCAAGTTTGAGGTCCTGATTGTATTAATAAACGAGATTCACAAGCCTAAGGTACTTGGTAATTGAGATTCTGTACTCATGTGTTTATTAGCTATGATCTTGAGCTTTTGACATCGTATAATCGGGGATCAAATGATATCGCACTTGAGGACGGAGTTGAGTATCGTTTACGGGCCTATATTACTAACATCATAAACAAAAACTTTTGTTCTGTGACTTTTTACAAAGCATAATACATTTACCAAAAACAATCCTTCAACATTTTGTTATTCTATCTAACACATTTCAACTCTGTATTTTGCTATACCTACCTACGTCTGTATGACGCGAAGCAAGCGCATCGAGCGTCATCGAGCCACCCGATACTCACTCCTATCCGCTATTGTACTATCGCTTGCTTGGCAGAAACTTCGTAATATTTAAAACGTTCAATTTCAATATTTTCATTTTTGTATGAGAGTCTGATGAACTAAAAAATGATAGTTTTAAATATCATAGAAAAAAAATATTGTATATGATGTACCAAAGTCTTGAGAGGCCAGTGTTTTACTAATAACCCTGTCTAAATAAACAAATTATATATTAATATAGTAAATATTTTACTATTCAAACTTCACAATTCCATCAATCAATTTCACCATCAATTTTGTAACTAAGCGATAGTTTAAATTAAATTATTTTGAGAATGTTGATAAAGTCTCTAATTAATTATAAATATTTAATTTAGTTTTTATTCGAGTAGTAGCTGCCGCAAACAATTTAGATTAGCAATGGTCCCTTAAAATAACCGACTAGATTTATTTTTAATTTACTTTATAGCCAGTACCTTTCCGAAATTATCTCTTCAATAGTATTTAAAAAATCTGCCCCCCTAGCCAAGTTACAATCGTTTCGCTTGCGTCGAACGCTTCGAGTTGGCCGCGTCGCCGAATCTTTTGTTCTGACTACGTGAATGAGCGTTGAGACGACGTCGTACATTTGAAGCTTTCTACTAGCGTTAACTATTGCAGATTAGTAACTTGGCTAGGGGTACTGTTCTTTTTTTTCTTTCTAAAGGGTAATAATGTACTGTAAAGTATCTTCAAAAAAAAAGTGAAGTTTATGAGCCTGTGTTACAAAAAACCAGACAAAATCGAGAGAAATTATAACTATCGAAAAATACTAATGAACGTAGCGTTTCAAACACAAATGCAAGTACATAAGTCAAAAAAGTAATCTGCATTTTTGCGATTGGCAATAACAAGCTTGACCGTCGTCGGTAAACCTGCCGATGCACGGTGTTCCCACAAGCGACGAGCATCGGTTTGGTTTGGAGCACAGAAAAGATGAGAGATCAGAAAGGAAACACTTTCCCATTTGTATTACGAGTGTCACTGCTTGTCTCACACCCTTTAACTCCACTACAGGCAATAAACCAACACGAACGCCCATTACGCAACTAACAAACCACGCACACTTAGATTGTAAGTTTGCTATTGGTAGTTGAACTATGAGCATTGCCCTACTTTGTGGCACGCGTGGCAACACGCCCATTCTAACCTTTTTCATCTGTTCGTGGTTTGGAGCGACATAAAGTGTGAAGCTCAAGAGCGGTCGCAATAGGTAACTACTGTGGTCGCCCTTTGCCCTAGCTAGGAGACAAAAGATTTTAAGTAAAGTTACTATATCATATTATCATCTTATTAGCCGAATGACCAGGTCATCGGTCCACCTTTTGGGAGGCCTTCCAACGCTGGGTCTTCGGGTACGCGGTTGCCACTCCAGAACCTTTTGTAGCCATCGATCATCTGTTCTGCAGTGCAATGTGCCCTGCCCACTGCCACTTAAGTTTGGCGATTCTTTGAGCTATGTCGGTAATCTAAGTTACTAAAATCTCAAAATTGCAGATAACATTTTTCTCTATGCATCTGTCGATTTAAATATTATGAATATTTGCTAGTGTTCATTCGTGAAATTAAAACTATTTTATAAATCGGAGAAATATCGGCAATATAACGAATACTTACTCTATCGTAAATGTATTTATTACAATATTATTATGTTATGTATTTATTTTAACATTGAGACGTTATAAAAGTAAGCGGGTATTGTTTTTAGCCGAAGGTAGCTACAATATATTGAAAAAATTCTACTTGTAACATGGTTCAAAGGTTTCTATCAAGTATTTAAAAAAATATAGGTATTTTTTGTTGACTTTACTTTTGGATATTTGGCAAATATTTATTGTAAAGATTGACAGCTTATTTTAGAGTAAGATAAGTTTTTATAGTGTTTTGTTGGAATGTGTATTACAATTATTATAAAATAATTAATATGGGTTTGGAATAAATAAAGGTTAGTGCAATCCCTTCCATTTACGAGCTACAGACATCGCGAGGCGTGCGTCGCGAATGGTTCGTCTCGCATGCCTAGGGCTGTGTGAACGTGTGTGCTCACAGTGAGCATTCACGTCCTACGATCGTTGCGAACGCCGACTCAGTACGCCGTGCGCTCCGTGTGGACGGACAGGTGTTGTTTGCGTTTTCTACTGACGAACACCGTGCGTGGTGCTTTGCGTGCTCAGCTTGAGCATGTGTCGTTCGGGACGCACGCATAAATATACCGTCGTATGCCTCAGGTTGAGGCATGCGTGACGAACCATTTGCGACGCACGCCTCGCGATGTCTGTACGCAGCTTAATAAGATCCCTCATATACTACTGAACTATAGTCCTCAAATACAGTCCACACCCAATCCATAGTATTATATTGCGCATCCATTTTCTTTGGTGCCCTCTAACCGCTTAAGTCGAATTTTTCCGACGAGTTCTTTCATGTCCTATTCGCCAAGGTCGTGTGTTAGCGACTCGGTACTCTCGTTTAGCTCTTTAATCCCCATTGGTGTCAGAAAAGCTGACGAATGGAGTATTGCGTCGTTGATATGCAACCCTGGCAGAATAAATGTATGTCGGATATATTCAACGCAGGCGGTTAAAACGTTAAATCACTTAATTATTTCAGGTATCAGACAGCCGTTATCTAATACATAACGTAAAGCTTATTCATAAGAAAAATAAATGCAAGTAACTAACTTCAGTACACAGTTTGTTTTGTGCTATCGCTAAGTCGTAAACTAAATATATCGCTCAGAAAAATAACTATCATAAAACACATCATAAAAGATGTGTATTGTAGTGATGCTCTTTCATCACTACAATATTATACACATCTTATTCTTGCTAATGAAACACGGTATGTGATAGAAAGAGACGCTAGCGTTTTTGCTTGGATACAAATATATTGTCTTGTTTTTTGATAGTCTCAATATAATGTTTGATCTAATCCATTTCTTTGCAAGTCTTCTGAAAAACATCGTTTGATACACGTGGAAATTTGTCACTGCGGTACTCAGCTCCATAACACCCAGAATTCGCCCGAGCCACAGGCGAGGGTGTCCTCACCTACGGCTCGGGCGAATTCTGCCCCGGTCGCGATGACAAAATTTTACCACTAATTGTGTTAAAACGTACTATTTCTGAAAATTAGGTTATATTTGACAAAAGTTTAGTCGGATTCCATGATGGTAAATTTTCTGAGCCATAACATAATATCCTTTGCGCGAACTTTTCTTAAAGTAATAATAAAGTATCTAAGTTTAATTAATATTTAAGCCATAAATAATAAAAAAAATGTCTGCTTCAGCTATTAATATCTTTCTTAGTGCTTTCAGCGTTATACATTTTATACATCGAATTACTGACTAGTATTTTTGTGAGATCATTAAAAATATCTTTGGATTTAAGTACACATTTGTTTTTTATTTGGTTGGAAATGAGATTCTTATGGTCCCAAATATGTTTGGGCTTGGCCAAGCCAAGATATAAATAAAATAAATAATACTGTGACTATGGGATACTAAGCAATTTACGACAGTTAAAGTTAAAAATAAATAATGCATAGAATAGACATACGTCGACTTTGACAGTTGGTCGGGCAGATATCCAAATGCTAGAAGCATTTGTTTTGCTACAATTTATTTTGTGTAATTAATTTTATCACTACTTCTCTCATAACTATAAAGGAAAACATCGTGAAGAAGCCGGCATGTCCTTGAACCAATAATTCGAAGACATGCGACATCCACCAACCCGCACTGGGTCGGCGTAGTGGAATACCTATCATAGAAAGGAAGCCTGAGCCCCAGGAGAGGGAACATTATAAGACTGATTACTGATGCTTATTATGCTTGGATTTTCAAATCTTGTCGTTGAATCGAGTGTTGACAATCCAACAACGTGACTGACCTGTTGGTCTAGTGGTTACTTGCCCTGACTGCTATGCCGAAGATTGTGGGTTCGATTCCCACCCAGGACAAATGTTTGTGTCATGAGTACGACCATTTGTTCTACGTCTGGGTAAAATTTATCTATAGTAAGTTTGTATTTAGAAATATATAAGTATGTTTATCAGTTGTCTAGTACTCATAACACAAGCTCTGCTTAGCTTGAAACTAGACGGCGTTGTGTGATAGTTGCGGAATATTATTATTATTATAAAACAGCTCGCTTTCAATTAGGCTTTCATTTAAACGTAGCTTAGTATAAATGCAAATGGGCATTACCCTACTAAACTCATGCAAAATTCTACCTTAAGCCTAGGTAATAAAGAAGAATCATCCAATACTTTGCAGGGAATGTTTGAACTGCAGCAACTTGCTGAGGTTTGTGAAGACCAGATCCTGAGGGTTCGAAATGATGAAGTAGACCAGTCCAAGTATTGAAAGGACGGCCCGCCATATTGAGAAATGTGTCCAGGTGTGGTAGAATGTTGGGATCGTTGGCTGGAAAAATAATAAATAAAATGGAATTAATAAATTGCGTAAAAAATTGGTAAGTATTTTTTTTTGTCGATGGGAAATGACATCTCCCGGCCTTGGGCGGAGAGGGAGGGTGTGCCAGACTTTTACTGCTAAATACCCACTCCTTGTTCTTTCATTACCTTGCTTTCCAAGGCCGGGTTTTCTTTTCAGGAGCCAACTCATGGCCTCAGTAGGCTTCGACCCTGCTGGGGCCCTACCGGATGGTCGAACAGTGAACTACTCATTTCTCGCCGCCAGCAAGCTCGCATTACTTTGCCCGAAAATCGGGATTGGGATCCCAGCGTCTGGGGCATGAGGGCTGTGCCCTCGCGCGTGTAACCGCCTCCATTACTAGCATAACTGCTTCACAGTAGCAGGTGACTGGATGTCTTACGGGATACTGCGTTCTGATTGGTCGAGGCTATCCTACATCAGATCACTATGTCAAATATGTTGACAGACATGCGTCACCTGTTTAAAACGTCTAGTGGCTGTAAGGTCGTTGATATAAAATTATGAACCGATAACAAAACATCCACAATATTGAAGAGTAATTACGTAGCATTTTAAGGTTGGCAAAATAGGCCATGGTAAATAAATTCATTTACGTGTTTTCGAGTGAGGTTAATACTAGACTACAATACTTGACCTCGTTCCACACTTTTCATTACAAGGGCACGTGAATACAAAGCTTTCAAGTTTAAACATCGTTTCAGTAGTTTAAGGGCCAAGCGCCCGAAAAGTGCCATAAAACAGTGATTTTCTGAGGCCTACTCCTCCATAACGGTTACAAAAACGGTTAAAAATATATGTTTATTATAGATTCATGAACAATAATATCAACATTTGATTTTTTTGTGCAATTAATACTTTTGTCATAAAATAAATATTTAGCAATTTCGCAACTTTTCGCAACTTTTCCCTACTCCTTCGAAACGGCTTGGACCTTTAGAAACATTTTTACACATAAAAATTGGTGGATAAATATTCTTTAAAGTGAACATTGCATATGTAAATCAATCAATATCTCGCAGAGAAAATTGATTTAAAGCGTTTTCCGGGCGCCGCTGGCCGCAAATAAATGCACAGATTTGCGTACTGCCGCCTAGGCGAGTGCGAGAGTTGCGTTCACATAATTTCGGCCGGATGGTTCAACGGACTTTACGCCTTAACTGTGAACGCGTAACGGCCCGGTTACGAACTTGCCGCTGTGAGCGCTAGCTAAGCGCGGTGCGGTAAGCGGTAAAATCAAAAGTATAAAAATGTTTTGAAGCATGCCACGAAACACCGTTCTTATTGAAAACTTTCCGCTTACCGACGCCGCCCCGCTCGCCGCTATAACCAATGTCATGAACTGGCCGTAACAGACAGAGTCAGTTTCATATTGTAATAGTAGCTTTTGCCCGCGGCTTCGCCCGCGTGGCATTAGGTTCTTAAAGAATCGGGATAAAAGGTAGCCTATGTTCTTTTCCATGTCAAAGGCTATATACCCACAGACCACAGACTACCCCTGTATTATTTTAAGTTCTTATCCATCCTAAGGTTGTCTGGAAGAGATCGCTCTCAGCGATAAGACCGCCGTTGTGCCCGTTTAAGTTTTTGTTTAAGCTGTATTACTTTTTGGTGTACAATAAAGTTTATTCTATTCTATTCTATTCTATGCATGCCAATTTCATCCAAGTCCGTTCAGCCACTTTTGCGTGATTAAGTAACAAACATCCAAACATCCACACTTTCACATTTATAATATTAGTTAGGATTATTTTGGATTATAATGTTAAGTATAGATGGCTACTTACAGTAGTAATATTGTTGCTGGTAATATTATTGACCATCGGCGCATACTGGTAGACCATCAGCTCGTCATACATCCTCGCCGCGGTACAGACCAACAGACAAGCGGTGTAGAGCATCACCAGGACTATGGGCTGGAAATATGGCTGCAGACCACGGGTCAGGTCTAGGCTGGTTACGTCAAGTCTGGAATGAGGAAAAATCGAGTTAATTTATTGAACCCCAAGCGAACGCCGGCATTCGCTCTCTTGTGTCTTTCTATTGTGTCTCTAATTACGGTATCCGAAAGATTAACTTTATATTTGGCAGGTATATATATAATAGTATATCTCTGTTTTTTTAAATATTAGAGCCTGTGTTTGACCCTTAATAGCTTCAGCCCTGCTGGACCTCTACGGTTATGCTGACATCTCTTAGAGATCACTACGCGCCGTCGATGACTCGGCCTCGAACGGTCACCAGACGGCCGGATGGCGAGCTACCTATTGCTCGCTGTCCGCAAGCCCACGCGTACGGTGGCTGCTGGAAATCGGGGTCGGGGTCACACCCGGGCGTTTCTTCAGCACGAATCAGGTGCCGATACCTCCTGAACTTACCATGACCGTTGAGGACCTGCGTCATGCGGAAGTTGAAGACGCCATGGCACTTCTCCAGTCACCCCTCAAAGAGACGACTTACCACCATGATTGTATGAGTACCCAAGGAAATACTGAATACATCAAATTGTAGATTGACTAAAATAATATAAACAAATCACTTACCTATCCAAAACTGAAAGTAGACACAAAACACAAAAGAAGTAGTACGTAGCGACGTAAGGCATAGTGACGACTGCATGGAAGGAGAGGTGCCCTGCATCCAGTCCATCGGAGTAGCTGATGAGGAGGAGATGCATCAGTGACAGGCCTCCGAGCACACCGTGGCAGGCCGGCGCGGAAGAGCGCCAGGCTTTCTGGAGAGTTAGCGCCACGTCTAAGGGTGTAAGGTCGCCTAGTCTGAAATGTGACAGAAAGCAGGGTAAAAGCCGGTGGAAGTCACTGAGCATTTTGTATGAACTCCGCCCGGGCCTATGTCGATTTCGCGGCCCCGTAACAGCGGTTTTATTTTTATAAAAAAAAAAAAACAATAACCATTCAACAGAATATTTTTGCGAGGCCCTTTTCAAAACAAGCTTTATTAGTTTTTGTAACTTTTAAATATTTTCGTGATGTAATCTCGTCGACATACACGTCTCAAATCGTAAGTTAAGGTCAGATCCGTAATTTTTTTGTTTTATTGAGTCAACTATTCTGCCGTCCTCTAACTAAAAAGCAGCTAAGCGCTTTGTTTTCTAAGTAACTTAGCTGCTTTTTAGTTAGAGGACGGCAGTATTTTAAATCATGTTTTGAATTTTGCGCGGCGGTTGGTTTTATAATAATCAATTTTAATAAAATATTTTTTTATGGTGTTCTCTTTTATATTAGTTGATTTCCAGAGGTTTAAAAAAGTTCAAAATTAGTAGAACCTGGCCTTAAAGAGGGCATAACCTCTCCTGATCTCCTCTCTAAGAGGGAAGGGCCCTAATCCACCACGCAGGCGCAGTGCAGATTGGTGTAATGACATGACACATGATTTTTGGTTTGGGACATGCCAGTTTCCTCACGATGTCTTCCTTCACTGTTTTAAGAGCAGTGGTGACGAAATAAATTACACAAAGTAATACGCCTGGTTAAGTTTGAACCCGCATATACTCGTAAGTTGGGGCCGTTAAAAAATTAAAAGATAAAATATAACTAAACTACCTGCTTTTTTAACTTCCAGCTTACCTTAAATATTTGTCACCATCTCTGGACTGCTGTGACTCCAGAATCCTATCCCTCGAAACAGCTCTAAACGTTCCACCACCTTGTAAGTAAATCTTCTCCGGTCTACGTGCCCCAAACGGATCTAATCTGTCATCGTTTGGTGATGTCAGCGGAGACGGTGAAGAGAATGGGTTGTCTAAATATGTGTCGTGGTATGGCATGCTTGATTCCAAAGTTTCTAGCATTGCTGTTAGGTCAGTGGGACGAGCTGAAAAGTTGAATCAATGTTTTAACAGAAAATTTATTATGACTTATTTTAGTTTATTTATTTAAGGATCACCAACGAGTGTTACAAGATAAAAAAAACTTGAGAAATAGAAATTGGTACACGTAACCTGGTCCTATAATGAACATTCAATTATAAGCAACCACAGCTTAAGAACATCCCATACCATCAGTTACAGGGTTTTTACATTAATTTTCAATTTAGTGTGTTTTATACAGGATGTAAGGAATCAATCTCGACAAACTTTTAGGGCATGCTCAGTAGACGAAACTGAACAATCTTCTACAAGTATTTTTTTCCGGATACGAAACATAAAATCGGCCTCTCCATACAAATAGTCCAATCAAGTTTATAATTATGTATGGAGGCTGATTTTTGTTTTCGTTACTGGAAATATTTTTATGTGGAAGATTTTTCAGTTTCATCTACTGAGAAGTCTTAGTTTGCGGAGACCTGTTCTTATACCCTGTATATAATTCTTCTGTACACGTATTTGTCATAATTCTAACTCCTAAATGACTTGACTAATTTGGATGAAATAGACAGGATATTATAGACCAATTACAGGAATTTAATCGAGAGTTGACAATAATCAAATTCTATTTTTGCATAGAACTGCTAAGCAAAGGCATTTTTTTCATCTTTCAAAGCTCTTACAATCTTTGAATATTAAGATTATTACCACATATGTAAGAGAAGTCATCATAAGGTCTATTCAGTTTTAATCTATATCTTTGTATATAGTAAAAGGCTATTGAGATTTGATTATTTTAATTGTTACTGACTGACTAATCTATTAAAATAAGCTCAAACAACTTAACAGATTGCACTATAATTTAAAGAATTAGATATGTGATAAGACAGGATTTTCCATATGTCACCCCAAAGGGGTAAAACAGGGATCCGTAGTTTTTTACTCAGATAATATCCCGAGAATAGGTATGTCCTATCGGTATAATTTTCTACTTTCACAAACACAAATCCACTGGTAAAAGCTAGAACAAAATAATTTAAAATCTTCGGAGTAGAACCTCTGTTCGGTTTATTTACCTGCTTTAGACCCTGACTTATTCTTCCCACTTTTAAACACTTTTGGGCTAACATCTCGTCCGTTAGCATTGCTATCCTGTCTCTCGTCCCGCACTTTCCTCCGAGTCTTTCTTGGTTTGTGACGGAGTTCCTTTGTTATTCCGTTATTGTTCTCCACATCATGGGCTTCGATTTCTAGTTCACCGCTGAGAGTTACCACTTCATCTTTATTGTACTCTTTGAGGTAATCATCCACCTGTAATTTATTGATGACAGAAATGAATGACTAAATACGAGTAAATACTAGAACTGAATCTAGAAATCAGAAACAGGACTTTTTTCTCCCACCAAGGAAAATGTTTCTGTGATGGGCACAATAATTTGTTCTGTCTGGGTATAATTTATCTATAATATTTGTTTAAAATTGTTTATTCGGTCTCAAACGATTACATTACAAATATGAATGAAACAGCCCCAGTAAGTTATTAACAATACTTGTGTTGTGGTTGTTTCGCTCCTTTCCTTAATTGGTACTTAACAATATTGACACTTATGGCGGGTTTCTGAATTGAGTAATTTGAGTTAAGAATGTCTCAAACCTTACTTAAGAGCCAAATTTTGACAGGTTTTAAGGCTAAAGTAGAGTTTGACAAATGCTCAACTTCAAATGCTTAAATCAGAAATCGGGGGTTGATAACAAATAAAATAATAAGTATGTTTCTCAGTAGTCCAGTACATACTCATAATACAAGCTCTGCTTAGCTTGGGACTAGACGGAGTTGTGTGATGAATTAGTCACAAAAGACTCAAAACTTGTATTTATTATCCGTTGATCTATTTTTCACAGAACTAAATAATACTCTAATTCAATAAAAATATGATTCAACTAGTAGAGACAATGTAACCTATTTAACCTTTGGAAAACCGTAATTAGAGACACAATAGAAAGACAATAAGAAAGAACGCCGGCGTTTACTTGAGGTTTAATGGATAAAAATAATATTTTTTTAGCTATTTATTTCAAAGATCTGCAAAGGTCAAGTTACTCTTTTCACATGTGTATAAGGACTTTTATAATATTTACTATTCCTGTAAGTAAATAAACAATATATAAGTTAGTTAATTCATACCCTTTCCAATGCACTAAGACTAGATCCAGGTATATCAAAATCATGCAAGTCCCGGTCTCTATGTCTAGATGAGTGCCGTTTCTTTTTACGATAAGACGGACTCCTTTTCTCCTTATGTCCGCTAGATGGTCTCGACAAAGTCTTCATAAATTTCTCATCCAAATGATTAGGATCATGAGAATAAAAAACAAATGAAGGATTCTTATCTGAATTTTTTAATTCTTTTTCAACAAAACCTAAGATTCCTTGTTTTATTTGGTCATGGATTGGTAGCTCAGTGTCGAGAGATTCGTGTTCTGATTTTATCCAGCTATCTCGTTTGGATTTGTCTGTTGTAGGTTCCTCTGTAACTGGAGTTTCGTCCGGTGCAGCATGACCGTTTGACATTTTTCGCGACCCCGATCGGCTTCGTGATCTTTTAATTTTTTGCTTCGGAGACGGTGATCGAGCAGATGTATGGACTTCCGCTATCTCCTCTTTCACATCCACACTTTTTCCAGGCTTCATTATAAGCTATTTTTGGCATAAACCCACGCAAATTACAATCACACTAAGTTATTTATATTTATAGAATAACTACACTCTTAACCATATTAAACTTTGGCAAATGAAAGAAAGTAACGCAAACTTATTATTTGAACTAATTTTTAACACATTTTTGTGTTTATTTTCAGTAAAATAATAATTAATTTCAGAAACTAAAAACAAAGATTCCCCACCGAAATATCAAATGTCAACACTAATGACGTCATTGTGACGTCAGCGGGCCTACGCAATTCGAGGCGTTTCGTTTCACGCGATGCAAACAAAAATCCTTCATTGTTACAAAATTATTGGCTACATTTCGTAAAAAAATAATTAAAGGAAGCCAATAAGTTTTTAAAAGTAAATGCATTTTCTTTTTTATGGTTTTTCGTGTTTATTTTTTGGTAAACCAACCAGTTATTAGTTAAAAAGTTAAGACATGAAATAAAAACTTTTTATTAATACCTAAAATAATAATTCGTAACGTAGTTTCAGTACCTACCTAATAATTACCAAGTTTATGTACAATAAATACAAAGAATATAAATTTTATTTTAGGTCTATCAGTCGATAGATGGCGTTCAATCAAAAATCAATTTTATTTTTGAAGACCTATTCATAATACCCACACAGATAAAAAAAATTAAGTTTCAGTTTTAAGTATGGGGACCCCTAAAATTTATTCGTCTTTTAATATTTTTGTGTGAAAATCTTAAAGCGGTTCACAGAATACGTCTACTTACTAAGTTTCAACAGTATAGCTCTTATAGTTTCGGAAAAAAGTGGCTGTGACATACGGACGGACAGACAGACAGACATGACGAATCTATAAGGGTTCCGTTTTTTGCCATTTGGCTACGGAACCCTAAAAATTTTACCTCTATATTAGCTACACCCGCGTAGGATAGACAGAATATAGTCTGTCACTATAGATTAAAGCAGCTTTTTATCGATGAAACAATTTCAACAATCGGACGAGTACTTTTAGAGATTATCTCCTACAAACAAAAACAAACTTAAACTTTTTAACACTTTTTTCTTTGTGTAGACTAAATGTAATAAAAAGGTTAAGTAAAGAAATCTACATTTACATGTAGATTCTATGTTTTACCTAAGTCCCAAAACACCAAACTAACCTTCACCCCTTCGCCCCAAAAGCTACAATAGCTTTAGTCATACTTAGTCATTAGAGCCGTCAGTTAGGAGCGGCCGAGTGGCACCGCGCCACCCGTACCAGGCGGAGCGACCCGACTGGACTCAGAAATTCGGAATGCTGCCGACCTTCAGGCTGTGGCGTGGTGTGTGTTCAAGTGACAAGATATTAGCGGGTCTTATTTAGCTAAGTAAGACATTAGTGGCAGGACCCAACATGCTGCTGCGTCCAGCAATGCCCACGACGCAGCTGTATGTTTCGAGGCTACATCACTCCACGAAGGTTGAGGAGATCGTGGAGTATGTTCGAGTCAAGACGAACTGGACTTTGAGAGTCGAGCAGTTGGAGCCATAACACTAATTTCAAGTGGTTTGTGGTGCGGGTGCCGACTCATCATTTGGAAACCTTCCTCAAGGGAGAGTTGTGGCCGAAAGGTGTCGTGTATCGACGATTTCGTGGAAGAATACCGACCTCGCAGCGAAACACGATGCCGTCACTTCGTGTGCAATAGTTCAATAATAGTTTAATTAATAAGATGTTATTCATTTGTATTAGTTTATTATTTTTAAGATTATTTTGTGTATAGTGTTTATGGGCCAAAGTAGCCTGAAATAAAAAAATATTATTATTATTATTTGTTTAGTTCTTTTTACTTCTTCCCGTATAAGAGAGATTAATTAACCTTATTATTATTATTCAGATAACATATTGGCTTTTTATAGTGGGAAATAATTCAATGACTCTTGGTGGAATAGGACTTGTCAGACTTTTACTGCCTAAAACTGTACCTTCTTCGCCTTTGCTCCAGGGCTTCGGCGTTCACTTTTACTTAACCCATGGCACCAGTAGGCAGCTATGATTTGCTGACATCTCCTTTCCTGAACATTACGGGCCGTTACCGACTTGGGCTCGGTCTGGACGGTTATCAGACAACCGGACGGCGTGCTACCCAGAGCTCGATCGTATCCTATATACACCGCTAAATTTTGATCGTTTTAATTTCGTGGAGGTTCGATGCGACCTGTAAAGAAACACTATCGATCTGTAAAGATATAATTAAAAAATTAAGTACCTTTTTTTCAAAACTCGTATTCACGCATGTACGAAATTATTTTTTTAAAAAAACGTCATCTAAGCGAGTTCAATGACACGTAGGTAGTAGTCGGCGTTGCGTCCAAACTAGCTACAGGTCATTGGACCCTCCACGGGATTAAAACGATCAAAATTTAACGGGGTATAAAAGGTGTAAGGGACAGCCCTCCACAAACTTTAAGTTTCTCAGTAACAGTAACTCAGTAGACGAAACTGAAAAACCCACCATAAATTTTTTTTGCAGGAAACGAAAAAAAAATTCAGCCTCTCCATACAAACTGTCTAATCAAATTAATAATTTTGTATGATGAAGCGGATTATTTTTTCGTTTCCTGAAAAAAAAAATTATAGTAGGTTGTTCAGTTTCGTCTACTGAGCAAGCCCTTAAAGTTTGTGGATGGCTATCCCTTACACCTTGTATATCGATTGAGATCCTATATGCATTTTATGTAGTTAGTATTTTAATCATACAACAATGGGAACAGAGGCGGCATTAAAGCCTTAGAAATTTTCTTTCAGTCCACTTTAGGATGATGCAGCGAAAATTAGCGTTACTTAATTCACTAAACCCCAAGCGAATGCCGGCGTTGGCGCTGTATTTGTCTTTCTATTGCGACTCTAATTGACACGATTTAAAGGTTAAATTGGTCCAATAGCAGAGATAAAATGGCGAGCACAAAGAAAAGATATACAATTAAAATACAATAAAATCCTTCATGTACCCTTTAAGTTCCAGGACTACGGTGAATTTAAATCATTGATCTGCAGACTCTGAAATCTTATAGAAATATTTAAAAAATATCTTTGTGTGACCACCGCACCCGCTAACGCCTTTACTTTGGGCCACAACGAAACACATAAGAAATTATTCAAATCGCACCAACCTGACACAAGCTTTTAATATCCTTCCAAGCGATTAAACAACTTATTTATGGTCAATTTGTCCAAAATGGCTGAACTATGGCTGGTCGCAAATTAGGCACGAGTCCTGAGCTTTTGTTGCTTATACAACTTAGCATAATATATATAATACACCACTAAATTTTAATCGTTTTAATCCCGTGGAGGGTTGATCCGGTACATGAAACACAATCGATTTGTAAACATAAAATTAAAAAATAAAGTACCTTTTTTTCAAAACTCTTATTAAATTAAGCATGTATGAAATTAATTTCTTTCAGAAAACGTCAGCTGAGCGAGTCCAATGACCTGTAGGTAGTTTGTAAGCAACGCCGACTACTACCTACGTGTCATTGGACTCACTCAGCTGACGTTTCAATCGTGTTTCATGTACCGGATCGACCCTCCACGGGATTAAAACGATTAAAATTTTGCGGTGTATACCTAGCATAATCAGCCTTACCTTTCGAATATCGTAATTAGAGACACAATAGAAAGACAATGAGAGAGCGCCGTTCGCTCGGGGATCGAGAGGTCACTGTTCCCACAGCTGGGACCCGGGCCTGGAAGAAGAGGGAATGGGCTGTAATCCACCACGCGGGTTGGATGTCACATATCTTCGAATTTTTGGTTCTAGGACATGCCGGTTTCCTCACGATGTTTTCCTTCACCGTTTAGAGAGCAATGGCGATGAAATAAATTACACAAAGTAATGCGCTTGGGTTTGAACCTGTGACCTTACAACTCTTAAGTCGGGGCCGTTATCACTAGATTGAATTTTATAAAAACTATATTATTTGAACACCTGGTGGACATACAGAAATTATAATAACATGTTATTTATTGAAGAACAGTAAAATGCAAAGCTCGTCTGTCAAAACAACTTTTTGGTGCATTGGCCTTTTGAAAAACAAAACTTGCCAAATGTGAGCCGGACTCCCGCTCTGAGGGTTCCGTACAAACAAAAAAATAAAATATTGAGTATTGAGTATTGAAACTTACTTAAGTAAAGAATTCAATTCCCGATCGGAGTCTGGAAGTTATTTTTTAAATCGCATTTTTTTTATGACGTAACAACAAATTATCTGTTTTTAGATTTATTCCTATACTTGTGTTATAAGACCTTGCTTTATGCAAAATTTCAAGATTTTGGGTCAACGGGAAGTATCCTAGAATTTTGGTTCCCTTGAGTGTATATGTGTTTTACAACTTAGACGGCGTGTCTTTTTTCTCCGTTAATTTAGAAGTTTGATATTTTCACAGCTTCAATCCACTCCTTCCAACGATCACGGTTCCCTTCTCATTCCAGTTCTTAAGGAAGCCATCCAGGTCATCCCGCCATCTCCTTCGTGGTGACCTAAATATATGGTTTTAATTTCAATTCATTACCTATTTGTTATACGTTCCCGAGGTAAAGGCAAGACTCCTTATCTCAGGAATGTGTGGAGGGATAGACAGACAGACGGGCGGACGGATGGACGAACAACAAAGTGATCCTATAAGGGTTCCTATTTAGGGTTCCGTAGCCAAATGGCAAAAAACGGAACCCTTATAGATTCGTCATGTCTGTCTGTCTGTCTGTCTGTCTATCTGTCTGTCTGTCTGTCTGTCTGTCTGTCCGTCCGTATGTCACAGCCACTTTTTTCCGAAACTATAAGAGCTATACAGTTGAAACTTTGTAAGTAGATGTATTCTGTGAACCGCATTAAGATTTTTACACAAAAATAGAAAAAAAGCAATAAATTTTTGGGGTCCCCATACTTAGAACTGAAACTCAAAATTTTTTTTTTTCATCATACCCATGCGTGTGGGGCATCTATGGATAGGTCTTCAAAAATGATACTGAGGTTTCTATTATCATTTTTTTCTAAACTGAATAGTTTGCGCGAGAGACACATCCAAAGTGGTAAAATGTGTGTCCCCCCCCCTCTAACTTCTAAAATAAGAGAATGATAAAACTAAAAAAAATATATGATGAACATTACTATAAAAACTACCAACGAAAATTGGTTTGAACGAAATCTAGTAAGTGGTTTTTTTTTAATGCGTCATAAATCGAAAAAAATACACTATTATTAAAACATCGATCAAAGTTACAACACATTACAAGAACTTTTATATTATGTTACTTGCTGCTACGGAACCCTTCATGGGCGAGTGCGACTCGCGCTTGGCCGGTTTTTTCCTTTTGAGGTACGTGGCGGAACCCTAAAAAACACAAAAAAATATGTTGAAACCGCAATCCCCTTTAGAATCTTTATGGCCGAATTATGGGGTTTATGGTTGACCAAAATCTGGCTTAGTAACGACGAAATTGAAATTTTACGATTAGGTTCATACTTATGGCAGTTCTGAATTCACTAGGTAATTCGAAGGTTTATTGTATACCCAATCTGGATTGGTAACGATGTTTTACTTATGGTAGTTTTTAGTTGAGTAGAGACCTCGATAGTCTAGTGATTACAAACGCTAGGTCGCTAGACCTCAAAAGGAAAACATGGAACCCTTCACGATCACTTACAAAAAATCATACTTATATTTCGACAACGACGAATCCTGAAATTTAGCATAAAACAAGGTCTTGTAGCACAGATATAGGAGTAAATAAAAACAGTATTTTTTTTGGTTACATCACAAAAAAAAATGCGATTTGGAAAAAATCTGACTCCATACAAGAATTGCACTGTTTACATAAGTAGATAAGTTTGTACGGAAGCCTCAATGCGTAAGTCCGACTCGCACTATTCGACTTGCGCTATTTTTAGGGTTCCGTACCTCAAAAAGAAAAAACGGAACCCCTAGAGGATCAATTTGTTGCCGTCCGTCTGTCTGTCTGTCTGTCAAGGCCTTTATCTCAAGAATACGTGGAAGTATCGAGTTGAAATTAATACCATATACTCAGGTTTACGATCCCTTGAAGCTTGAAAAAATCAAACTTCTGAGTTAACGAAAAAAAAAGATACGACTGTTTATGTCGCAAAAAACTTGTATTTCGACCCTATAATGGAATCAAAATTCATAGGGTTACATCCTGTTGACCTAGAATCCTGAAATTTGGTATGAAGCAAGGTCTCATAGCACAAGTTTAGGAAATAATTGGAAAACTGTAAATTTGTAGTTACGATACAAGAAAATATTCGGAAACTTCGTACCTCAATTCGAGAATTGAACTGTTTTCATAGGAAAGTTTGTACAGAACCCTCAGTGCGGGAGTCCGACTCGCACTTGCCCGGTTTTTTTTTTATTTTATTTTGGGAATCATCAAATAACATTAGCTCCCATTCTGGGTTGAGCGAGAGAGTGACAGAGACTTTTACTAACTTAAAACGCACTCGTTTTTACCTTCTTTGCTTTGCGTTCCATGGCTCCGGGGGTTCGCCGGGATTCTGATCCCGATTTCCGGTCACCGTAGGCGCGGGCTTGCAGACAGTGAGCAATGGGTAGCTCACTGTCCGGCCGTCTGATAACTGTCCGGACCAAGCCCAAGTCGTCGACGGCGTGCACTGTTCCCGCGCGCCTCAAGGAGTTGTCAGCAACAGCAGGGACCCAGCCGGGTCGAAGCCTACTGGGGCCAGGGTTATCCGAAAGGGCGCTCGAGCCCCGGTATGAAGGCTAGAAGGAACGGGGTGGGTCTTTTAGTCAGTAAGAGTCTGACACTATCTCCCGCTCCGCCCAAGAGTGGAGGATGTCAATGCATGATTTTTTCCCACCATAAAAAAAAATAGGACGATTACTGGACGACCGGGCGACGTGCTAGCCAATGCTCACCGTACGCATGCCTACGGTGGCTGGAAATCAGGAACGGGATCCCGGCGGCTAGGGCGTGATGGCCGTTCCCATACGCGTGCGGCCACCTTCTTCTCTAGTAATGGCGACTGCCTGCCATTCCTCCTCACTCTGGACCATGGCTTGTACCAGGGCCCGGCAAGAGTCAAGCCTGCGAGTAAGAAAGAGTTGTGGAGCAATACAGTTCAGCTTATGCCATCAAATAGATCGTGTTAAGAGCTCGTGGTCGGGGGGTCTAGTTCATAACATCGACAGTCACTACATCGATGGTCGCTGTATCGAAAACGTTCCATCAACGGGCTAAAAAAACCTAATCTAACCCTTTTACTAACTAGACAGAGCGTTGATTTCGAAGGTGTCAATACAGTTCCTTGCCGCTGTCCAACTTCGACGGGTCGGTGAGGGACTCATACCGGGAAACATTAGCCCGTCGATGGAACGTTTTTGATACAGCGACCATCGATGTAGTGTCGATATCATGATCGAGACCGGTGGTTGGGCCTATGTACAGAGAGGTGTAAAAAGAAGGGGGAGTTCTTAGCCCAGCAGTGGGATACAATGAAGACAGAAAAACAGTTGAGAATGTTCTTCTTCAATACCGTTTTCTCATCTAATGATATAACTGATTACCGATAAGATAGTCACTAAGCCTGATAAAGTCCATTTTCCATCACAACGGAAGGTAGTAATTTATTTAGCGATAAAGTATCAACCAATCAACGTTACTTATTGTATTATTGCACAACATTGTACAACAATGACGTAGACTTGTCTAAAACAATCGAACGTTTAATTGTTGTCTGATTGTAAGGTTTGCCGCAGACGGGCCATCGGCCACAACCACCAAACGCCGCCACTGGCCTTTATGTCCTGTAGTTTACATAGCAAAAAAAAAGCCGGGCAAGAGCATGTCGGGCCACGCTCAGTGTAGGGTTCCGTAGTTTCCCGTCCGTCAAAATAACTGTACCCACTAATGAGTTTAAAAAAATGCTTGCATATACCATTTTACTACAAACTTAATCCAGAAATTATTTTTTACAACCTTTTTGTCTTTTTTGTACAAAAACTGTTCTTTCCATCAAGTTCAAAATAAAAGTCCTTATAAAGTTCTACTTTTCAGAATTTTTTCATATTTTCTAAACTAATGGTTCAAAAAAAAAACAAAAAGCAATGTGTTTTTCCCACACATTGCTTTTTGTTTTTTTTGCGATTATTTCCGAAATTATTGACATTATCAAAAAATTATTTTAGTAAACCCTTATTCATTTTTAAATACCTATCCAACAATATATCACACGTTAGGGTTGAAATTAAAAAAAAAATCACTTCCTACTTTACCTATAGGGGGGCTACCCTAATAAAACATTTTTTCCAATTTTTATTTTACCACTTTGTCGGCGTGATTGATATACATATTGGTACCAAAATTTCAGCTTTCTAGTGCTAACGGTCCCAGAGATTAAGCGAGGACGGACAGACAGACAGACGGACAGACAGACATGGCGAAACTATAAGGGTTCCTAGTTGACTACGGAACCCTAAAAAGATGTACTGTAGTTTTAAAACTTTTTAGAAATCGCTGCACACGGCTGACGTCAGTGGCCGCCACATGCTACAAAGTTTGGCTCGGCTCGCAACGGCCACTAAGCGCCATCACAAAATGCCACCAGGGTTTTCTCTTAGGTCACCGCACACGAGCCAGCGGCCAAAACTAAAAAACGCCGCCACCTATTTCCTGTAGTTGTCATACATTTTATATGAACTCGCAGCACACGGTTAACTCCACACGCTACAAATTACCGCTGCTCGCTTCTTGTGGCCCGCACTGGCCACTAAACGCGGATACAAAACCGCTAACACTCGCCACTCGTGTATTTAAACCTTCTTCGTCATAGTCCAATATGATACTGCGCTATCAGCCACAAGTGGCTTTCGCGCGCTTCAGCTGCCTTTGTGTCCGCTTCAAGCTTCTCGTGGCGGCGGGCGTTTGTGGCTGTTTCAAGCGGCCCGTGTATGGCGACCCTTATCTTCAACTATTGATTCTCGATTGACACGAATTACTCTGATTTAATTGATTGTAATGTCATCAACAGCCCAATCAAATGTATACTCGTAATATAAAGCGTTTTGGGAACACTTTTTCGGTTTCCTTCCACATGTCATGTTGGCTGTAACATTAGTTTATTTTTAAGTAATTTTTTTGTAAAAGAGCTGTGGATTTTGTGAATAAATAAATAAATAAATGTCGGTTTCCTCGCGATGTTTTCTTTCACTGTTTTGAGAGCAGTGGTGATGAAATAGTTTACACAAAGTACATAATGCGCCTAGCTGGGCCTGAACCCGCGACCTACAACTTGTAAATCTGGGCCGCTACCACTCGTCCAAGACTGCTCAAACAAAAATCTCAACCTAAAACCCACTCCTGTTCCTTTTTTTGTCTTCGTTCTAGGGCCTCGGGGTTCTCTTTCGGACCACCCATGGCTCCAGTAGGCTTCGATCCTGCTGGGTCCCTGCGGTTTTGCTGACATCTCCTTGAGGCACGCGTTGGACACAATGCGTTGCTACGCGCCGTTGATGACTTAGGAGACATCCAATCGATGCGAGACGCATAAAAGCTGTCTTTGTGACGACACTTGGGGGCCTATGTCCAGCAGTGGACTCCTATTAGCTGAAATTATAACGATGATGCTTGATTTTTCTTCTCTTTTACTTTGTTTTAATACCGTTCTACTGTGTCTGTGACAGATATTTTCTTTTCTATTCTCTAAACTTACGTAAAGAAATAATTCTGTCTAAAGTTTAAAGCAATCAAAAGTTTTAATATTCTTCGTACAGAATGACAAGTTATTTGTAGCTAAAATTAAGGGACGAGTTCTTAAAACATAAAACGCCTATTGAAAGGCAGACAACTCATAATTTAGCTATGTAACTTAACGGTACCTACTCTAAAATTCAAGCGAACTATCACTGACTCATCTTTGCCTGATGCTTGATGACGGCTCCATCTCGAAATTTGGACTTTCGTAATTTGGGTTATAGGGCTAAACCTCGCTAAACTGTTGTAAAATAAATGTTTTTCGTATGTACTAATTTCACTCTCTTTATTTGTGTACCGCGATAATTGAACTTCTTCGATATGTGACAAATTGTTTGAGTATATACAAGGTGTAAGGGACAGCCCTCCACAAACTTTAAGGGCTTGCTCAGTAGACGAAATTGAACAACCTTCCACAAAGATTTTTTTCAGGAAACGAAAAAAAAAATCTGCCTCTCCATACAAACTGTCTATTCAAGTTTATAATTTTCTATGGTGAGGCAGATTTTTTTTTTCGTTTCCTGAAAAAAAATTTTGTGGAAGGTATTCGGTTTCGTCTACTGAGCATGCCCTTAAAGTTTGTGGAGGGCTGTCCCTTACACCTTGTATATAGGTAGAGATATTGAATTGATCACCAGTTTACTATAATTGATTCTAACTGTGTTAGGCAGTGCCGTAATTAGGGAAATCCCAGAGGTGGTGCCCAAACACAGGACGTACACACTAGAGGGGCAGAAACTAGTGCAGTTATAATTTTGCCATTCATTCTTGTAACCAGAATAATGGCGATGTCAAAATATTCATAAGCAATAAGCATTTCAAATGCATCCTGTTTTCTCAAACTTGAGTAAAAGCTTCGGTTTTAGATTATCTATTTTAGAAGAATACTGTGTCCATCCGAGAACGGACCTGTGGAGATTGTCTTTGCTGTGCCCAATTTGGGTGCGGAATCTGTTTAGATTATTTTTATTCTGGGATCCTTGTACCTAGAGATAATTTTGGACTTTCACGCGGGCGAAACCTTTGGTTGAAGCTATTAAGTCATATCGTAAAGTTTAAAAACAGTACAGACTAATGCTATAAGCTGCAAATAATAACTCTACATTTTGATGTAATCCAATATCTAACAACAAAATAATACTACTATGTAATTATTATTCTAAACTCAAATTAAAACGCTTTTCAATCTAATTAATTACCTAACAATTGATTGTCACCTAACCATCCAAGCATAAACAATAACACAAGCCTAAAAGGCAAGTGGATGGGCTTACACAACTTCCCACCTCTTACACCCCCGCCCGCTCCCCTCTAGAGGTCGTTCTCCCCTCTCAGAGGACGGCGAAAGGCACTTTCACTCTTGGAATTTGGCAGTTGGCGGCGTGACGTCATTTTTGCGCAATTTGACGCAATGTGGTCCAGATCTGCGCATGATTCGCTGCAAAAACGCTCCGTTTAAAATAATATTTCGTCATGTAAATTATTTTTTTTTTGTAAACAATTGGTTTTGTTTCACATATGGTGTTAGGTAGGTTTATGACGTAGGTGTTTAAAATAGGTGCAGTTTACATGGAAAAAATATTGATAATAGTTGTCTGGCCAACACTTAGTTATTTATCTGATTATTATCAGATTAAAATGTGTTTGTAATGAATCACGTGAGTCTGTTGTAAGTTTCACTATGTTTTGTAAGTCGGTGTTAGAAGATTTTATAGCCTCCTATTTTAATTAAAACTAGATGGATTTAAACCACAGCGCTTTGTATTTATCCACACGGTAGCTATTAAAGTGTGATTTTTATAGCCTGACTGATATTTAGAACTATTAAACCTATCACAGGTGTATTATTAATAAAAACTAATAGACTATAAGTGTAGGTATCAGGAAAATAAAATAATGATTTAATGGCCATTTAATTTTATTGTGACATAAAAATAATTGATTCATAAAATCTACATTAGTTTGGTTTAATAATAAAAATTATTAAAATTCATAACGCTAACTGCGTTAACTTATAAAATACATGATAATAAAACTTTTATTATACTTTTATTTCTATCCCAACACCAATATTGCAAATATTTTATACATAAACTATTTACATCTCGGCGGGACACCAATTTACAAACATTATACAATTCAATTTTGTCCCGAATAAATCCTAATCGTCTATTTGGCACAAAATTATAATCATCAATTTCAACCCGAAACAAATTTTGCCCGAATCCTCCGCCATCATTATTATTAAAACTTAATTAATTATTATTGCAATATACGACGTAACTCGTCATTTTTTTCAATATTTTTAATATAAAAATTACATTTACATAATTTCTTCGTTTTATATTTCATACTAAAATATTCAACAGGTTTATAAACTTACAACGAGAATAATCTCTTTTAAATCACTATTTAGTACCTACCAAACAATAGAGGGCACATTTTTCTTATTATTTACAGAATACTTAAATCACTAAAAGTTCATAGAACGTACTAGAAATATATCATAGATATATGGGATAAACATTACCAGCTTTCGACGATGAAGATCCTGCGTTAACTCAGAACTATCGGATCGTCAACGTTTACACGCTGGTAAAAACTAATATAACACAGCAAATAGTCCCATCGCATAGAATTCCAGAGAAAATTACCTTTCCCGAATTATATGGAGGGATAGTGTACAAGACGCCTATTAATTCCCGGCCTCACGACATACATGTCGGTACAAAGCACCGGTGAAAATTCGGCTGTCAACAAACTCGGCAACTGCGCTGCGATTTGCGATTGTGGCGCAAAACGAAGCCAGTCATCGTACCGTCCGCATTACCGCGGCTCGCGCACCCTTATATACAACTTAATAAATTATGTACATTACTTATGGGCTAAGGAGTATTTATAAGCAGTAGGGGTGACAGAATTGGTAGACGAGCCTCTGACTTCTCTCCGTCTTCTTCATGATCCCCTTCTTGTAGTACTGTCGGATGCTTCTGGAGAGCTTGTCGTAGTTCATGGCTGGCCTGTTCTTCCTCTTACCCCACAGCCTGGCGACGCGTACTGAATCCTCAATCTTGAACACACCGTTACCTGTGGAACACGGTTTGAATTAATCATTTTGTCAATAAAACGGAGTCGCGAACTTTAGTTTTTGAGAAACTTTTTGATAAACATTTTCACTAAACTTTACAAGATTTATGAAGCTAACAACTAAGGCAATTACTTTAAATTCAGAATCTTTTACGAGTCTTTATACAAGTAGTATTCTCAAAGAGCAAATAAAATTGAAGGTAAATGTTGTACATTGTATTTCCAAAATCACGCTGAAACGTACGCTGCATTTTAATGCGACCGCTATGTCGACCGTTTGTCGCACGATGAGATCGTGACTTGATTTAGTATCATATAAATTTTATTTTATTTAGAAAATCGTATCTTTTTTAAGTTAAAAAAAACCTCGTTATAGTTTTAACTAAAGTACCACAAAGAAACATTTCTTTCGTTGATTTCTACTTAAAAAAAATCAGTGAACGGAAAACAGAAAGCTCTACATATAAAAACGATCGTACTGAATCAAGTTTCATTTTAGACATCTGTCATTTTGTTTTTTTTTTTACTCAGTAATTTAAAATTAATATTTAAAAGCAAGCAATCATGACATTTACATTTCTACATATCAAAATAGATGATCTTATCAAAAAAATTAAAATGTTAAAAGCGTGTAACAAAACCATAATTAAAAAAAAAACAGATTCTATCATAAAAATGAAGATCACAAGACACGAGAGTACTGACGCCAATTATAGCAAAACATCTGAAATCGTGATCTAGAATCCAAATATTCAATCTAGTAGTGATGTACCAACAGTATTCGTGATTCAAAAAGGACTCGTTATCGATATAAACCGTAACAATGGCTGCCTATCGTCTGAACAAGTCACGAAACTGGATAACCTTTATTTAAACGATTTTATTGAACAGATGGTAAATGGCCAGATCACCTTGGGCATGGAATGTCGTTCAAATGAATTTTCAATGCGTTCGATTCAATAAATGATGCATTTGATTTGACTTCTATTCGTGAACTAGCTAATCGTATTTTGATTTGAATATCTTACAAAAGAACGAACCAGAATTTAGAAAGAATCATCGTGAAACTTATTTAACTTTACTTTTAAGTTTGAAAGAATCATCATAGCCCTGGAATGCACACGGCGATAGAAGGAATAAAGTTGGGTTTTAGTCTGAAAAGTCTGATTTGAACTCTATCTCCAACCATAAAAAAAATTAGACCAAATACCATGACTAAATTTTGCTTAAGCTAGATACAGCAAAATTCTGTCCACGTTTTAATGGGTCTATTGTATAGTAACTTTAGAGTTTTGCGTGAGTGTGTACTGCTCATGATTTTGGTTAGCAACGAGGTAAGTAGAATTGTTAAATGGGGCCTAAACAAGAATTGAAATGTTTAAATCAGACTACATTACTATATACGTGGCCTAAGTTTAATAGTCACAATGTAATTGGCAATTGAAATATTTATTTCACTGTATTATTATTTTATGATCCTGTATAACTTGTAATTAATATTGGGCATATATAAATGCTGCTCTGATAAAATTAATCTACATATTATTGTAGACAAGTTTTTTTTTTTATTGAATGACCTCTAATTATCAGCCAATAGGAAGAAATCATGTGTACAACTCAGTAAGCCCCGCCTCTTTAGAATCATAGTAATTTATCGTGAGCAAAACAAAGGAGTGTCGTGATTCCGTGTTTAAACCAATTATAACAGTATTACAGTTATCAACGATTTATCGTACGGAAAACAGGTCCTTAACAAAGAGTGGTTTGGTAGATTTGTGTGATTGTTCACCATAGTAGTTCCTGGCTCGAATCAAACTGGTTTTTCGTTTTTAAGATCAATCTCTAGTAACTTCTTAGTGAACAATAATTATTATGACGTATGAATTTAATTTTAAGTACGTAGGCAAAGAGCTAAGGACCGTTAGCTTAGAAATAAATAATGAAATGGCAAGAAACAAAGACTAACAGAAATTATCGATGATAAAGAAGTTTGGAAGAAAGCGACTGCACTTAAATCGAGTCCAGACCAGAGCGATGATGCTACAATAAGTAGTTATACGTATGACAATATATGGAAAACACGTTGGATAAACAATATGTACTAATAAATAATCTATTGTTGAAATAACTGCAATATTAAAAACCCTGCACCATTCAGTATCAGCTACAGCGATAGATCATGATGACTTAAGATTACCATGAGATATAGTGCGTAATAATTAATTATGAATGCACAAACATTTAAATTTTACGTTGTTGTTGCGATTTATCTGTTACTAATTAACAAGGCCACGACTTATGAATAAACAAATACATTTATTACGATTTTATTGTTTACTTGACAACGTATCAAATCGTGTTGAATTTACTGGGTTTATTTCGTTTACTCTGGCTTGGATAAGGTCTTAATTGGTCAAGATATTACAAAATTTAATGTCACTATTATCAAGAGAAATATTAATACGTTGTTAATTTAGTAGATATTATAATATGTAGAAATATATTGTCTTACAGAGGCCGTACTTCGAGCTCTGAACGCAATTCATTTTTATGGCCTAAACTGAATTGTATAGGTGTATAATGTGTATAGTATAGCTCCATTTCTCTACCTCACTCGCATGATTGACATCCTAACTCGTCATGGTAAGACCCCAGGGTTTATGTTTGAGACACTACATATTTATATAACATTCTTTAACAGCATACATGTGTATTTTTTTTAATATTAATTTTCCAGTTAAGTATATCTTCGTATTACCGTAATTGTTTGCTTTCTATTAAGCCTCTGTTATATCTTCTTGGGTTTTTTCCATATTTATACGCTTTGTCATCAAACTTGTCACTAATTATTAAAAAAATTATCAAAGTAGGTATTTTCTTATTAGCATTGTTTTTTGGTCTTATATCAATAATGATTTAATCTATCTTGACATTTACGCCCACTGAGTCTTTCAAAAAGAGTGTCAAATTACTTATTAGAAGAAAACATCATTAATTTGTAACGACACGATCTACTTAACTGATATAATTGTAAGTTGTAATCACCTTATCATAATCTTCTGTATCACATGATGTGCTGTGAAAACAGTTCAAACCCAAGTATTCAATTTACGTCAATAGACAAATTTTACTGATAAAACTTGATAAACCGTTACAATTCCAATAAAAATAACAACAACGCAATCGTTAAAAATAGAAATGATACAATGATCATGTGAGTATGTTGTACTTCAAAAGTACTTGAGCCCATTCATGGTGCACCTTAATTTAAACAGTCTACAATTCAAATTTAACAAAATCCTTCGCAATATCTGTATTCACCAAAATGTTTCTCAATTATTTTATTTTTTTATCTCGTAATATGTATATCAAAGTATTGTTTTCAATACTCACTTCGGTCTAACCACCGTATCGCTGAACCGTGTACGTGAGGAGACGCCAGAAGTTCCTTCAGAAACTGCCACAGGTGTATGTGTGTGCTTCCAGTCTTAGTTTTACCACCTCCAACTGTTGCACTTGTTCCAGCTGATTCAGAGTCCTCATCTGTTGAAGAAAAGTATCGTTAATAAATGATTTTCAATCTTATATTTTAGGGTTAAAAGCTGTAAATGGAATGATGTGGTTTTAAAATTGGAGCATCCAAAATTGTGTGGTCAATGTAGATTATTGTTCTATTTCTAAAATTGACAATACTTGTATTAACCCAAATAAAAGTAAAATCAACTTCTTAAATACTTCATTCCTAATCACCCCACTTCACAGTATAATTAATATTCATACAATTATGCAAATTAGAAACAAGAATAAGTGCTTCTGTGTATGTCAGAGGCGTCCTGAATGCATAAATAAGTGCATAATTTAACAATTTAGAAGTATTAAAGGGCCCATAATGCAGCTATTGAAAATGGGGCAGACAGTACACCAGCCAACACGACGACACTATAGCTTCTTGGAAGCATACCAATTCATAGTTTCTATGAAACTATGAGCCTACTCAACACGCCTTCGTAAACTACGCGCTATTATAAAGAACTAAAAAACTTGCAACACAATAAGAAATTTCTTAAAGAAACTGTTTAAATTCAAAAGTTATTTTAAAATAGATGCTGTAAACATATACCAAACTAACGGCAGCTGACCTTCAGTTCTAGACACGTAAACAGACTGACAAGCAAACGAATCATTATAAACAAAACACTGCACTTAAAACCGTTAAATAGCAACATGCTATTTAAAGAAGAAAGCCAAGTGCTGAATGGAATGCTGCAGATGATTTGAGGAAACTATGGCAAGAAGAAACTCTAAAGAATTTTCACGTTTAACTACTAGATGATAAAGCTCAAATTACTAATGTGAAACAAATGAGAGTAAAGTTACTAAAAGAGACGAGCAAAGTGACACAGGGTACGGTTAATTAAAACTTTTAGTACTCTACACCGTATGTGAAGGTGGCTATGAAAATTTTCACGATGCCAACAGCAGTTTTATCTTGGTCGCATACGACCTTGTGGGTCCGGTGGCGTGAACTAGGCCTTCGGGAAACGACACAAAAACAAGACTAGACATATATGGATTGGAAGCCGACAAGTAAGGGACAGAACGGCAATAGAACGACAAACGTCTGATTGATGGGTTAACTGTAACTGTGTGTGTAGGTATGGCTCCACATTACATTAGTATCCAATTCATTTTATCTTTTATCGGTCAGCATTTGTTGCTTTTAACTTCCAAGCTTAATAAATAATCAATTCAACATCGTTACAACCATATGCAAAATGAAACCTAATCTTTCTCAAAACATCATGATGTTTCCAAGTCATCAATTACTTTGGCCTGTTTATCATATTGTGTTTGCTCTTGTTGGCTGCATAAATGGTAGTTTTACCTTAGCTCTCACAATGACAAGTTGGTATTAATGTTCTTCTATTTGTACAACTTCTGCATTTTAAGAATCTGTTTTCATTCTGAATTCACTATTTGGCCCAGTAACCTCTTTGATTTGCTTTATACCGTCAGGGCCTTTCTGATATAAATCTTTATGTCAAACTGTATGTGTGGACTGACAACTGAGCTGCAGATAATTGTCGATCGCAATTTCCTGTGCTACTATCTGACACTTTTTTTATTTATAAGCTAACTGTCAACCCGTTAAGGGCGACAGGGTGTCTCGTTCGTTGCTCTGTATCATGTTTTTATCTTTATGCAATTGTGATAAGACTTGGTTTCATGTTTATACGTGTCCAACTTTATGGTTATTTGATATTAAAATCAATATACTGTCCATAAAATTATTTCTGTCAACTAATATGACTATATCTGATAGTTTATAGTTATCGTCAATTTCTAAAACAAAATAAACTTAATTGGTAAATTCTGGAACAATAGCCCAACAATAAATCTTATCACTCGCTAACCTTTTATCTCCAATAAAGAGCGTGTCTGTCCTCATTATGTCTAATACATCGTGGCTTTCAATTCCCTCATAAAGTCAGTTTACAACTGCGTACGTTGGCCATACATCATTAGCTTGTTTGTCTGTAACACAGTCCGTATGTGGGTTGGTAACGGTCGTAGCACAATGCATGCGACTGATGCATTGCCGTGCTACATTCGACCACATATTGCACTATCTACTTTTCAATCATGCATTTATATTTGAACGCATCTTCCCGACAGAACCAGTAGACATCAAAATATGTGCATTTGGTATGATTAATCATATAGGTATTAAAATGTTAAATTACCATTTTAATGTGAACATGCATTTTGAATTTTTAACTACATTGATGGATGAAAGCTAAAGAACGTAAGAGCATACAGATTTTAGATTACACCCCCATTTTATCATTATTTTATTCATTGATTTTTCCTTTCAATTTACCCTTGATTACCAGATCAGCAAGAAATTAAGTTTGCAACCATCCTTATTTAATGCAATCTTAAACGTCACTAATGTATTTAATTTATGTTCCATTAATCTGTGCTAGGCGTGGCTGCCGCATAGGAATTTCGTGATTTAATTAAAGTTAGATAATACTAGAGCAATTAATTTTATGGTTGTCTTAGACGCATTTATGTTAAATGCTCTAAATATAATGAGATTTACGAAATTGATGATAAACCATATTATATCGAAGTTAATGATTACAGGTTAAATAAAGTTAAATCATCGATAAAAACATGCGTCGATGTAAAACTGAATAAGAAGAATATGGCGATAAAATAAAATATTTAGTACCTATCTTATCCGTTGTTAACTCTTGTTTCATTGCCAACCCTGCAAAGGAATTGGCATTATAATAAGAAATACCTTTTTATCACAAAAACATAAGACAGTAAAATCTTCCAGTAATGTATTCCTCCCATGTAAACCTGGACCCTATATCATAATTTAAAACTTAACTGATTGAGATAAATAAATAGTAATAAAATAAGATACGCACCATCACTCATGTCGTCGGCTGACGGTAAACCAGCAGGTGTTGGAATAGGCGATGCTGATAACTGATGATGGTCAGGTCCCTGTGACGTTCTCCAGATCTCCAACTGAGCGTATAGAGTACTTCCAGCCTGTAACAATAACAAACACTGATCAAACCAGAACTAACGGTGAATATACACATTACTCGGAAAATGCGAAAGAATCGCACGAAACAACATTTGAAGTGATCATTACTGATGTTTAGCTAGCAGAAAATTTATTAGATTTATCTTATTTATATCAAAAGCAACGTGGAACTAACGAGTCTGGTTGTTAATTAAGAAACTTGTTTTCAATGGTTGCTTTCCTATCAGAAATAGATTCAGAACCGTATGCTAAATATTTATAGAACTGTAGACGGGCAGAAAATTTGGGAATAGCATGTTAGTCGTAAAATTGGTCTGAAGATTTGGTTTATTTTCTCCTTTAAACGGAGCAGTTCAATTGGTGGTAACAGCCATGTTGTTAGTGGTATCGTAAAATCTAGAAGTTTCACATTTATAGCCGAATTTATATAATAATTTATAGCCAAAGCAACATCTGCTATTGGATTTGAATTAAATTTCTTTAGGCTCTGGATATCTTACATCGTATCCACATATAACGTTTCACGATTAGAATTTTTTACCTACACTTTGCTATTATCAGTGACAGATCAAAATTCTTCACATTATTGACTTATACCCACCATTATCTACTCTCCAGCTATCTTTTATCTTGGAATCTTAGAATTCCTCGCTAATTCCCCACCTATATCTTCCCACACTGCAAACCAGATGCAATTTGTATGCAGACGGGCCCAGGGTGCTGACTTTCATCGCTTAGAGAAAGTCGGCTCGACGGCGCGTGCGATAACAAAGATACCTGCCCATTGGAACTGCCGTGCTCGATACGATGCTACACTATTTTTTCTACATAGTTTGATGTTTTCATTCTTATTCTTGGTTTCAACTTGGGTTTGGATTGTTATTGTCTTTAAATGTTAACTGTCAACATTGACTTATTTTTTTATTTGATTCCAGTCACAATAGGTTATTCTGTTTTACTTTACATAACTTTTTAAAATTTCTTTCGACCTACAAATTGAATACAACGGACTTAAAGAAAAACCAAATTGTTCCAACGCAAGTAAGGATAAGTTTTTCACTTTACAATATTGTAAGTTATTATTAGCAATTGAGTGTTAACTCATCAATGGCGTCATAAAATGGATTTCCATCTCAACGCGTGACTTCATCATTACTACGTATGGATACAAAATTTTCCTTGTACTGTCATAAGAAAAGCACTTGACCACAAAGTAGGTACAATGGTACATGGTTGTAAATTATTTATTGAGATAGTATTCATGTTAGGTATGTATACAAAAATAGGTAACCTGCATCTGAGAAACTCATCAAGGTCAACTTACTTCATGTTAGAGTCTAATAATATAATTATTCATGTTCACAAAATAACCTAAACTTTGTTAGAATCTAGAGCTTACATAACCAAATTCAACATCCTCAAAGTTATAACTGCTGCACATGGTACAATAAATATAACATGTCATGACATAACAATGATTGCAAAACTATTGTAAATAAACTAGTCTTCAACAAAGTTACATAAGATGGGTCAGCACTAACGGATTTCCTTACTTTCGGTGTCCTTACTAATTACGTAAATACAATTAATGTTGAACTTTTCGTAATGGTGGTTGAGGAAGAGAATACTGACCTATACATTACACATGTTACATCAGGTGTAGTGAATGTGTTTTATCGTACTTTTTTCCTTATGTCGCAAGCAAAACTTTTGTTGGAGATTATAGTGATAGGACTTATAAATTTTAGGTCAAAGATGGTGACAATGTAATGAATGTTGAATTGCTTAAATTATAACTACAGTTAAAATTAATGAGGTAATATTAAAAATATAATATAATATAAAAATAAAATAACGAGTACAACAGAGATCAAAAATACTATAAACACATTGAAACATAGTAAAGTTTTTTTGTTTTGAATTTAATGATAGTACAAGTATATTCATTGCATCATTATTATTTAAACAATACTCGTCTTATCATTGTACCCTCAAGTACTGATAGCATTATCATTACACTATAAGGCAGAAGTTGCCAGACTGTTCAGTCATTGAATAACACTGACTATATTTAATAAGTTTTAAAATTGTTGAAATTTTTCTCTGATCACATTTTTTAAACTGATAAACCAGAGAACAGGAAGATAAAAAAGACTACGGTACTAAACGTGCTTCTTGGAGATGTAAATTAGTTTGCACTTTGGTCAGTAAATACGATTAGAGATGAATCATTTATGCTCATTAATTTGCAGTGCGACGAACATGTGCAAAAGACACGCAAAACCAAATATGATGTAAGCGTTAGTGAAAAAATTTAAGAAACAGTTACTGAAATAGTTGGCGATGATTTAACCGTAATAATATTCTGATATGAATACATTAGCAATTAAATGAAACAAAATATAAAATACTCAAGTTAAATGTGGATAATTAATCTAGTAATGGTTTAAATAGAAACAATTAAATGCTTAGCTTTCTTCCTTATAAAGAAAAATAATTGAATGAATAACTTACAATTAATTATCATACACACATGTACAAAAATGCCCAAGCCCCTACATTAACGTTACAGTCAGAGATAATTGTGTATCACTTGACCCGAGCTGACACGTGGCTAGAAGAATTTATGTGATAACACCAAGATTAAACGCATTGTAGATATTTTCTCCTATATTGACTACTTAAATCGATAGGTACTACTTAAGTAAACATTGTTTTATCATTGGTATGTGAATCAGTGTAGACTTTGGTCATACGAACGCCCTCAGTCTGGCTCAGGGTTATACGATAGTCATAAAATATATACAAATAATTATAAATAGTACCTGAGATGCTCTCTGGTTGAATTCTTCTTCTGTGAGTGCTACGAGTGCTGCGCCATCCATTGTGAAGTTCTCCATGGGCACCATTGGCAAGTTGTAATGTTGCAATGTGAACATCACCCACGCCTTTACGTCCCCAGTACTCCATTGCATTGGATCTAGAAACAAACGCATTATTATCCACTGTTTCATTTCTCTGATTAACATGTTAACTACTACCATTATTATCCTCTGCCATAATGAGTTTAGCGAATTCATCCCATTAAATGCCCATGTAGCGGTCTGCAAAACCCATTTCTCAAACATTTATATTGATGATTAATTCAAATGGCATCATCACGTCAATTCTACCGTAATCTCATTATACCTTGTTCGTAATCAATGACTTACTAATTACCAACCTTAAGAAAGAAAATGCGTTCTAAGAAAATGTGAACCTCTCTACGCATGCTCTTGTGCAGTTTTGCATATCCAATCAATGTGTATATAGTGAGGACGTCACTAATACAAGGCGAGATCATCGCTGGGCCAACATAAACAGCTTACGTAATCTACTCTGAGCGTCTTCTAAGAAATCATTTATGTTTATAATGGCGATACACTCAGCGGTAGCCAACATATTCTGTACGTGGAAATAGGTTTTTTATTGGGCCGACATCTGAGTTACGTCACTATTAATTACAAATCTAATAGCATTCATATAAGAAGTACGAGTACAACATTCCCATGACATGTCATTGTAAATCATACATGATTGTTCATAAATATATTTGCACGTAATACATGCGTTGACGTTTTTAACTCACCTGGTGATATTCCAAGTACTGTGCATGTGTTGTCTACATCTCTCTTCGTCTGTTCAATGGCCATGCTGAGCACACGGTCGATGTCTGGTGCGACTAGAGAATCGTCACCTCCACTGCTCTCCTCCATTTTCACACTTCCCAACTCCAACGGAATTGGTCTGAGATTTAATCTCTTCTGGAAAGATGTGTCTTCTAATGCTGACCTCAGCAGAATGTGATCCCTTGGCTCTTCAACTTCGAGTTTAGGTGTGAGGTAGCTCTGTTGGACACTATCTTGTAGTATCTGATTTTCTTTTAGTAGCTCCTCTATGTCTATATATTCGTCGTGTTGTGGAACTGGTGACGAGTATTGGTTGTGGCTACCGTAGGACACGCAGGACCCTGATGGAGACAAAGGGTAGGGAGACGCAAAGCCAGGCACGGCCAGTCTGTTAGGTTCTTCTTTAATGTACACTTGTGGCGAGTATTGAAGAGAACTGTAGGGCGAAGAGGGCTGCAGGGTGACTGCTGGGATGGAGCCTTCGTCTGATGATGGAGAGGGAGTAGGATAACCCTCAAAGTCGTAGAGGCGTTCCAGGAAGACGTTATTTGTATTGTCTTCTGGATATGGTGGTGGTGGTTTGTTGTGAGGGTTGGGTGGGGAGTGAAGCATGGATTCTGGAGGGGATGCAGCGCCGAGTAGGCGGAGGAGATGTTGTAGATCAGCGGGGGAGGCGGGCACTGCTCTCTCGCCCTGAGATGCCGACGGCGGGCTACACCCGGACCGAGGCACCGTTTGTGGCATCTGTGAACAAAAGAGAACAAACGTTACTTGTTGATCAAACAGACAGATTGTATCGAATTGGTTCTCCTATAATAGGCATTGTTTATTTAGTCACGATTTTAGTCGATATTTCTTGGATTTCACACGCGTTTTTTGAGAGCAGGTGTTAATTTTGTTTTGAAAGTATCGCGTAGTTATTTGACGGCGATATTCATGCATCTTTTGCACAGGTTTGTAAGGTGTTTAAACTTTAGGACGTTACAAATCCTCATCCTTGCTAGATTTATGAAGTCCCGTGGGTCATTGTTCGCCAACGTCATCCGTCTACGTACTGGCAACCACATGGCTTAAACATACACATATTTGTTCTGTATATTTATCTATTTACAGCGTCATAGTCCTATATATTTATAGCAGTGACGTAGATCTCTAAACCTACACAGATTTAAGTCACTATTAAGACAAAAAAATTTAATGGTGATAATGAGTTTAAAAATGTTAGTTATTTGTTAACATTTTGTTCTTTAGATGTGGAGATGTTATTTTAGCCTCGCGACTAAGTGTCCGATTCTGCGAAATCTGTTAGAAAAAAATATGCAAATAAATGTAGATTGTGTGCTAATAATTCAAGTTATAAAGCGACAGAAAAGTGAGAACTAAAATTATGTATGATGGCACGCGGGAAAAACATTTTTATGTGTTCATTTAACAGCTGTTTCTATGTTAAGATGGGATTAGGAAAAAAACATAATTATTTAACATTCCACGGAGCGAGTCAAAGAAATTAATGAGTATCTAATCAGACTCACATTGACTTATGAACAACATATTGATAACTAATAATATCTTCGATAGTACAACAATATACGATTCAATGTACACGAAAGACTTACGCAATAAAATCGCCTAATTGATCGTCTATGCGGGGTCTTAGATTATTTTGTTTCTTTTTGTCTTATCGTGGTTATGGCCTGCGTTGCTATGCAAAACTTAACCATTACTTTTCTTTACGAAGCTTCAATATCTCGCCCCCTTTATAGCCTACCAGCAGCTGTCAGCGAATTTGCTCCTGTGATAGTAGAAAACTATCCCAAGAGAACATACTCCCAGGATAAAAAGTATCCTATGAGCTATCCCAGGATATAGTCACTAAGTCTCATCAAAATCACGCATCACACACACACACACTCAAAACCTTTCGCCTTTATAATATTAGTATGAAGTGGAATTTAGTTTGAAGTTTGTGTTACGTTGTAAATGTGTGTAAAGAATCCGTTGTTATTTTATTCAAAGCATCGACTTATATTCTAGTGTAATACAAGCACGGTCACGGATACTAATTGTCAAAATACTGGAAAATTACGAACAAAGTTTGCTGCAGCGCTACATTGGCTTTATGTCGTCTAACAGAACAACTAACACATAAAGCGCTAAGATAGCTTTAATAGGGTAATTTTTTAGCAAAATGTCATTCGTGGCACTTTCGCGTCTCGTTCGGAACGTTTAATCTAATGCGTAGTACATAAAGGCTTATGTTTAACTTAGAAGGTGACGGGGTCTGTGTTCGCTCGCTTCGCTCGCTCACTACGACCCCGCTACCTTCTTCTAACCTAAATCTATCCGACCCGGGGTGCCCTAAAATTCCACTAAGATAGATTGTTGATTAGACAAAGTATCATCTTGCTCTACGGGGCTAAAAAGAGCGCATTAATTTGCTCGCTAAGATTTGGTTATCATTTACTACATTTGGTGTTCGAATACAATTTAAAGTACAGTCGTAACTAAAATACTATTGTAACTTTAGGATTTCATTTTTTTGGTGTCAAGTAATATATTTTTGACAAAAGAACTAAGGGTACCAAAGCGTTTTATGGTGGTCATTATATTTAATCCCGTACATAAATATCGATGATACAAAATAATAAGATTTAAAATAAACTTACTCTAAGCAATGAGAGTCCCATCGTAGTCGCAGTAAATTATGAACTGCATTGTTATACATTTTCTTTGCGAAAATCTCTTGTGTTCAACCGGTCTGTCCAGATAATCAACCCGAGTCTTTATTTTTCTACTTTTTTATTCAGTTTTTCTAACAATTGCTGCTAAATTTACATATTTCCCACGTATCTGCATTGCTGCGTAATTGTTCTTCTAAACCTATTTTGATTGGCTGGTGGTTTTAATGTGAAGTTACTGTGTTTGTTGAGAAGTGCGGAGAAAAATATACTTCTCAGATTAAAATAAAAAAATTGAAACATGCGAATTAGGAATTTTTTCCTTTATATTCCAGTAAGATGAAGAAGTGAAGAGGGAGCCAAAGAAAAAAAGGTTGAAAAAGTTGAAGAGTGGTATGAAAGAAAAAGGAGTTAGTGATAGCGTGACGGTGACAGGACAGAATCGAAGAAAAAATCGTGTTGCACAAGTAATTCGGGAAAAAGGCAGAAAGGTAGCGAGAGATTATTATCTAGTACGGTCTTTAAGTAACTTTTCTGCTAATAGATTCTTTTAATAGTCTGACAAATTATTAAAAATAGAACATATTTTAGTGCTCTCAAAAAATATTAATGATTCTAATTCGTGATGTTGTCATAAATGTATTGAAATCTTGTTTATATGTTGGGTTATTTTATTAACAGACATATCTTAGTTATGATTTTATTACAAGTGGTCGATGATGTCACTTTGTTCGCTAGCAAATGATTAGGAATTATTATTTAATTGTTTTGGTATTTTATCACACGCGGTTCTGTTAGTGTTTAATGAATTTTTGATCAAATGATATTCAAAACTACGGTTTTAGGGAAAACCGATTATTTAGAGTATTACTCTTTTGATTAATTGTTTTGTAATGGCCCATTGGTTAAAGGACCTGCTTCTCACGCATGAGAGGACCTTCGATTTTTCAATTCTATATATTTTTCCATCCATGTCTTTTTTATACATCCGATGGATGCGAGACACACAGGAGTGTTCATTGTGGCGACACTTGGGGGAGGCCTCCATGTAAAATACTGGTGTTCAGTTGCATCCAGTTTTAACTGGACTGGCTTTCCTGTTTACAGGAAAGCCAAACCCAAGCTGATTGGGAAAAGTATAAGAAGATGATGTTTATTTTCCGGCCACCTTTGGCTCGGGCTTGTGGACAATGAGCAATAGGTATCTCGCTGTCCGACCGTTCGGTAACTGTCCGGACCGAACCCGTCGACGGCGCGGACTATTCCCGCGCGCCTCAAGGAGTTGTCAGCAACAGCAGGGGCCCAGCCGGGTCGAAGCCTACAGGGGCCAGAGTTATCCGAAAAGGAACTCAAGCCCCGGTATGAAGGCTACTTCTAGCCTTTGAACGGGGTGGGTTTTTAGTCAGTAAGAATCTGACACTATCTCCCGTTCCGCCCACGAGCGGGGGTTGTCATTGGATGATTTTCCCCGCCATAAAAAAAAAATGTTTTTTTTTAGCTTCTGTCGACCCAAGGGTAAATAGCCGTAGTAATTACTGTTTTGCAAATAATTTCAAAGCTTTTGCAATAAATTCCGAACATTTTTTTAGCTCATAATCATATTCAATAATCACCCAACTTACATTGGTTGCGGTCACGCATAGCTAATGCGTCTAGACAATACTTAACACGCGGAAATGTCTGGCAATTCTAGTTTCAATCGAGACATCTCATTACAATATTTATGTCAAATTCTTTGCCACAAATATTTGCGGTATGACGCGTATTTAAAATATGTGACCTTTGCCAATTTAGAAGTTTGTTTGTTTATCATTTTTGCATGAATTATGCAAATCATTAGACATTAGTAGTTGTAAATTTATTTTAAACTTACTTTAAAACACTTGTACTAATGTGACAAAAATTTCCATCAAGATAAACATGGTAATTATAGATAGAAAACCCCAGAAACTATGCAATACGTTTAAATTGTATTTACTCACTAGTTTCCAGCTGTGACTTCACCCGCATCAATCTAAGTAAACTGACGCAAGGGAGTAAACCCTCAGTATAAAAAGTATTCTGTTTGCTATCTCCGGTCTATTTGGTTGCTGAATTTCATCGAAATTCATTCAGTAGCTTGAGCATGGTGGAGTAACAAACATACATACAAGCTTTGGCCTTCATAGTAAATTGTGAATATAAAAAAATATTTAGACACCTGTTGTATGAACTACGTTATATAATGTATGAGATTGTACTAACGTTTCGATTGCGTCAATGAAATCGTAGTCAGTCAATCGCTAAGAGATAAAAGATAAAGATCTTTTTAATGCTAAGTATGACTTTGAATTTTTCAGTTCATAAGATTAATTTATTTCTACAGATTTTTTTAAAACATACTACGAATATTAATGAATATTAAAAGGCTAGAATAGATTTTTTATTAAAATATTATACTACACTAAAATTTGTAATTAAAATACATGTGAAAGGTGTATATTAATAATCATGAAATGTTAACAAAATTCCATCATAATTAAACGTTAGAGATTGGAAAAAGTGATTGAAAAATTTCGAAGTATTTTCTATGATTACTATCATTTTATTCAAAAAAAAGTCTCTTCGACTTCGATAATATTATATTACAAAATTCTGCACGAACATTTACGAATTACCTTGGCCCTAGATCGCAACAGACAAACGAAGGAACATAAGTGTTTTTTTTTTGTCAGTAAAAGCCTGACACGTTTCTCGCTCCAACCGAGAGCGGAAAAAGATATTTAATGATTTCCCACCTCAAAAAAGTATTGAGGTCGAAAGTATTCTAAAATCACTCGCGCATACTTCAATAGATCTTGTCAAAGATTAAGCAATTATCCAAAAACAAATAAGCTAAATATAAAGCGCCACAAAAAATACCTTGCTGCAAGTCACTGCAATGCGTCAAAGGTAATATCCGATCGGTAATCTGTCTATCCGGACTTCGGAAGTCGGATATACCGATACAGTTAATTTATTTCTAGATTTACTAAGAAAAATTCAGACGGATATGGGATTTTACAGTGTAAACATGTTTCACATTTTATGGTGAATTACTTGTCATAACTGGAATTTCAAGTATTTATAGTTCAGATTTATCACGACTGTTTGCCCTTAAATGATATAACCGAACGTGTACATACGTATGTTTAAATGAATCTCGAAAATTGCTGGGTATATGAATTCATATTATTGCGTTGTATAAATTTATTTATATTATTCAATTCTCAGCACGCCTAGAATATAATAATTGTCCGTTGTTAGACATTATATATTGCGAATACCCTTGACTGAACTAACCTAGATAAAGTACATAGCCTAAGTACTTATTTGCAATTCTAGATTACGATTTATTTATCCCGTCTTCGTCTCCGTGGTGATTGTCATTTACTGGGTATCGGACGGAGGACATTATTACATTACATGGTGTGACGTTCTGATCATGATTGGCCATACTACGAGCTCTTAACGCAATTCATTTTACGACCTAATCTGAACTGTTAAAGGGATGTAGCTATACAGGGTGATGCTTCATCCGTCTTTCTCACTCGCATGCCTGACGTGTGATCTTCGCGAAGCCAACTTTGCCAGAGACCAACCAAAACAGAGAGATTTTTAAGAAAAAGGGAAAGGCCCAGCCATGAAACTCAACGAAGCTCAAAAAATCTCAGTGTTCAAGTGTATACAAATGGCAGCTAGCTTAAAAATTCACGTAATATTACTAGCCAATTTGTTACTATGGTGATAGAATACTGAATGTTGGTTATGATGCCAATGACCGTCTCTACGTAACAAAACAATATACGCGAAAAAACCGATATGAAGTTCAGTTATTATGACCCCGAGAATAAACTTCGACTAGTTTCTTTTGAGATTACATGGTGCTATTATACTCGTAAAAGTAATACAGTGGCTAGTTATGTTTTTTTTAAGTGGTAAATCATCTACTTCTACCGCTCTTGGGCGAATCGTAAGGGCTTGTCAGACTTTAACCCCACTACTACACATGTTCTGTTCCTACTTTGTCTAGCGTCCCAAGGCCCCAGGTTTTTCTTTCAAAAGCAAACCCATGGGCCCCTGTAAGCTTCGACCTTGCTGGGCCTCTACATCGTCTAGTTATATTATGAACCTAATATCACGATAAGTCCTTTGCACTATATTGTCTATAAACCGGTTAGAAATAATAACAATATCAACCTCTTTAATATCAATCGCCAAATCTGTAGGAAGTATGTGTTCCGTTTTAAAAAAAAATGGCCAACAATGTATATTGACGTCATAGCATTGTCGGCCAATGAGTGTTGAGAACGAGCGTGACCATAGGAGAGCTTGCTACGATCAGACCTTGGGTTTTCCACTAAAGTTCGCTCAACCGTTTATGATAATAAAAAATGCTTCTGTAGTGCATACGAATTGTTACAATTTTATATGGTTTTTTAAGTGACACAGTTTTAAAAGTATCTGGTTATGTTCATGATAATCAATCTATTTTGTCGCAATCTTACATACTTTTGCGTTATGGTTCGAAAGATTCACCGTGGCTTTGGAATGCAAAGGGTAAGAAAAAGTCTGTCTGTATGTCTAGACAGACAGATGTGTGTGTTGTTTGTCTGTCTGTCTGTCTGTCTTGTTCCACTACGAAAAAGTTACATGATGATTTTCGCCTCCCATCTCTTTTAATAGTTTGGTGACTTGTAGATCAAAATTTAAAAAGCTTTTTTATGAACCTGTCAATTTTCAAACTGTTTTCAAAGTATCACAATCCTTAGTAGGTCACATACAACTATACAATACATGAAGTAATAGCCTATTGTTTACAGAAAGTTAATAAATATGAGCAATTCTAAAAGACACTAAAGCTATCACACTAAGAACCATTATATCGTATAAAAAGTAAATTTTAAAAACAATTTACATATATAATTGTATTGCATAGAATGAAACTGCTGGAGTCTGTGTTTTCTGATAGCTAAAACTTAGGGGTCTTTAAATCAACAGTGGTTACTTCTAGGCAAACGTGCTCCATCGTCGACCACACATCGCTTACCATCAATTGTTATAGTGGTTACTCGCAAGCATATCAATAATAATAAATACAAATCTAAACCATTCAACTTTTGCTAAAGCTAAATCGAGAAAACAAACTTCCATTAAAATACGAAGCATTTTCCATTCCTTCATTACAGATGATTTTAATAGAAACAAATTGTTAGTACTTATAAATCCTTCTATTATAAACACAGGTACATCTAGTTGAAATGTTGGAAATAAATAATTACTATCGTTATGCAATTTAAAAGCCATGCTACAAAGAACAAATTTTTACGAGTTTTCTAAACTATTGAGCGATATAAGTTTGACTGGATTTCTTAGTACTAGGTACGTATTCACTATGAATACGTATTCACTATGAAATAGCTATACATTCTTTTTCTACGTTTTACATTAAAAGGAATAGGTCATAATTGTATTTCAGTTAAATATTTTTGCTAAACCAAATAACTGAAAGAATTTAATATCCTCACCAAAAAACTAACCTCTATTACATACCAGTAATTTGATTAGCTGTCATGTACCTATATTTAGTGTCAAATTATATTACAGTTATTAATTGTTTCTTTGGTTAACCAATCCAAGCCACTAACTAAATGGCTTACTAATCTCAAGAAAACACTTCGTCATGACAATGTCTAGACAAACTATTTTAAAATGATACCTGCTGTGCGCTAGTTTTTCCTCACAGTTGCAAATAAACCTAACACTATATCAAAATCTTGCCAAATATTGTACCTAGTTATCCGTGACTTAAGTTTTATAAGATGGTTTTATTTTTTAGAAGTCTCTTTGCACCGTTGTGTTAACATAACGTTTGAATGAGATGGCTGTCTGAGATTAAATTAAATTGCCCATTACTTTGAGTTATGGGCCTTGGGCTTCCCCTGTTTTGAAAGGACACCCTTTTCATCTCTTTTTTGTTCTTTTATGAAAATACATAGATCTTGGTATAAAGAGACGGGAGAGGATCTTAATAGTGACGTAACTATTTGCAAATAAATACAACCGATTCTTTCCAAATGTAATATTTTTTAAATTCATAAACGAAGTCAGATGGTCGATGGAAACGAAAGGTTTTGGCGTAAAAACCACGTACTGGAAGATGCAGCGTTAGCTGGCCCCACACAAGGTAGAACGGGATTCTGATGAATGCGAGATATACAGAACCAGTCGTTATGGCGACAATTGAGGGAGGCATATGTCCAACAGTGAACGTCTTTCAGCTAAAATGATGATGTAACAATTATGTCACGTCTGCAAAAACTACTGTTATTTAAGATGTACTCCAAAATATACCATAATGCCATAATAATTCTCACTATTACTGTAGCAGCTCACAACGTTGCTAAAATCAAGTTATTTTCTTTTTAAACTCTCTAATCTATCTTCACTACACCAATTTGAGGTCAAGTAACTTTAGATTATAAAAGAGTTCAAGTAACTCTCGCGCTACGCAGCCCGGTGCGTTGATGCTACGTCGTAGTACCCTCTACACGTTCCCGTAACTCTGTATTATGATTACTGTAATTGATATTTATGATTATCGAAACGAGTATTACAAATAGATGGAACAATAATAGTTAATTTGTCAGACGTAATCGCTGGAAATACTGATGCGAATTGATTTTCATCAGTTATATTTATCCCGGAAAATGAAAGGGTATTGTGGAATAGGACATGTGTGTTTATATTACTCTTTTACGCGCAAACAGCTAAACAGATTTGGATGAAATTTTGCAAGCGGGTAGACCATATCTTGGAATACATAATAGGATACTTTTTATCTCGAGAATATGTTCGATTCGGTTCATTTTTTGAGCGGGTAAAATGGTTGCCAAAAGCTAGAATTAGAACATTATATACCAACCAAAGAACAGTAATCGTTACATAATTAGCATAAACACTACTGCACCATAAACGGAGTCGAAGACTTGTTTTTTTTTTTTTTGTTTTATAGAACATAAAACGTGCCAGTCTAGTATAATTATCCAGTGCTTTATTTTTTTTCTGAACTAGACGAGGTAGTCGGTATTTCCCAAACGTTTTTGACAATTAAACGGATGTCAAAGTGTTAAATTTATTGTCGTCTAACGAATAGTATTTGATAGAAATAGGATGTGTAGATGTGAATTTAAATTTAGTGTTGGTTCCCAAGGCCTTTTAGATTACGCTTCGTCTATGCTTCGTTTCTGAATCCATACTTTATGATCTTGTTAATCGTAATAGTCATTATTAAAAAGATGTTGTAATAAATCATGTTGTCAAAGAATTTAGATTAACAATAAAGCCTCAGCCGCTCACAAATGTCAATTAACTACAAGCCTTATTAACATTAGATTTATGAACTTTAGAAATCCTTTATTAAACGCATTCTTAGTTGATTATCAAGTACCTAAGTTTAGACAAAACATAATACAAATATGAAGTTGGCTAGTTACTTATATGTAGACACTTCCTATGTGTGTAACCGGCTCTTAGTTCCTTGACACTGCGTTTTGTTTTGATGCCGTTAGAAAACAGCCTCGAAATGCCGTCACCGGTATTGTTGGTAATTAATCAACGTACCCTACCAATAGATTCGAAGGTATATATATAGCAGTGATTAATAGCAGTTATGTACCTATATAAACAATAACAACAACAACTAGTTACTTCAACACACAAAGTACTTATGTAAGGATCCGAATTCCGTATCCACGTGGTAAGTAAAAGCCTCACTCACTTGCTTCTGTCTCCCTCACTCACTGAATGTACAAAAGCACTCACTCAGTCAAATATCCGTACAGGCTAAAGCTTGTGTTGCATCCATAGCGTTGAGGTTATAATGCCGGCCGGCGAGATGCCCGATGGTAGAAAAAGTTTCCAAAACCAAATGTTTACAGTCACTGTTTTTATTATACTGTGTTTTCAAGTTTATTATATTTCCCGGCTTTTTTTGGCAACATGAGTGCGTGTGTACGGCGGATAGATCACACAGCCACTGAGCTCGGCGCCCGCGCACGAAGCCTTTGCCTCAATGAGCGTCTACGTCACCACGGGAAGTACGCTGCCACTAAACTAATATAAGAAATACTTCTCTCATCGAGCGGCTCAGTCCAACGTCATACGCCACTTAATTATTTTTCTATGACGCTATTATGAAAATTTAAATGAAAGACGAAATTAAAAAGTAATTTGAATTATGTTTGTTTCCATTGTGTTATAGTTTCGTTTAATATCCTGTACCTGTTTTAATTTGGATTGTTGACGAAATTGTGCGTAATTTTCCGTAAACAAATGGTTAGTGCTGACGTGTAAATGCAAACTATTGTTTATTAAATAATATTAAAATGTTTCAACATTTTTATCTTAGCTGCTGACCCAAAAAAAAAAATGGTTTTATTTTGACAATGTTATCGTTAGGACTTCGAATTATTATCGCGTTGATAGTATTTAGTACATCTCTTAAATTAAGTTTTATTTAAATTATTCTTATAAATGTATAAAACATCGGTTCATGTCTTTACAAATAAATACCCAAAAAGTCAAAAGTCAAAAGTTTGTTATTTCACAAAGGCCTACATGGGCACTTATAAAACGTCAGAAGCTAGTGCACGGTTCAAAATTGGTCGTTTTCTATGGAGAAGAACCGGTAAGAAACTTCATATAAAATATAAATAGTAATGTACCATTCGCAGTCTCAAAGATAAAATACAATGGAATGCATGATATTACAAAGTGCTATGACATGTCATAATAAATGCTAATCAAATCAACTATATCTTGTCTACCTTGACTGTTAAGATAATAATCTATGTTACATAAAATTAGGGTTAACCCACCCTCATTGCTATGGGCGAGCAGGTCGTGAGTCGTGATAATGATGACGTCACAGATCCGCGCCTTCCGCAGTTCATTCATACACTAATAATAATACAATACGGACAAAGAACGTGTATTGTACATACACATACATAGACGGCCGTACGTCAGTTGTTACACGTGAGAAAATAACAATATAGATACACATTTTGATCGCACGATCTAAATTATTTGAGGATCTTTTTGCTGCTCCATTAATCGTTGCAATTATGATAGGGTGTGAAAATTAATAAATTAGTCTTCTGATTCATCGTTTAGAATTAGGAGAGTATCTATTTACGTACCGGAAGACGCAGCGTTGGATGGCCTTCTACAAGGTGGACTGACGACGTGGTGAGGGTCACGAGAATCTGATGGATATGAGACGCACGGGACCAATCGTTATAGCAACACTTTGGAGAGGCCAACAGTGATGCCTTTCGACTGAAATGATGATGATGATGATGATAGGTATCTATGGAATAACTTACGCTTAGTTATCCATAGAGATCTACGCCTTGGAATGTACGTTTAGCTTATTTTTTCTAATTGGACGCCTTTAAGTTTTTTTTCAAGTGAAGCTTAGTACTAAAGACATCAACGGGATGCACTTTCTTTTGCGTTACGTTTCAAGTAAAATTTTTCAAGCATTCATACCGGGGCTCGAGCGCCCTTTCGGATAACCCTGGCCCCAATAATGGTATGGTATCTCATTTTACACTCTAACAAAGAATAAATTTCAGTAACTTCTAAGTAATGGCATGTTGCCTAATACTTTTTTAATTATTTGGACTAGTGCTTGACTACTGTCCCACCTGACAGTAAGCAGTGATTGCAATCTTTGATGGTGAAGCGCACTAGTTAATAAATATATATATAAAACCAGCCTAAAACTGTTACCGGAACAGTCTCTTGTTGTTGGGCAACTTTTTCTTCTATAAATAAGCTTTGAGCTTTAACTTCGATGATTGGTCAAAACGGGTTGGCGATTTATTTTATTATTGAAATGTTCACGTTTGACCACTATCTCACCTAGTGGGTAGCAACGATGGAGCACGCTTGCTTAGAAACCTAACTTATTGACTTTTAACTGAAAGACCTGGGGGAGGTTGTAGCTATCAGAAAACAGACTCCGACAGTGAATTCCACTCCTTAACTGTTAGCAAAATGAATGTGTTCTCAAAACGTTCGCATTTCAAACAATCCAACAATATACTTATAAGTAGCATGTAACCTAAGCTATGTACATCAGCTGATAAAAAAAAAAACAATAACAATACGAATAAATTAATATTAATAAGTCCAGGTTCCAAACCAAATACGAACATAATAATACGAATATGATTCGCGAATCTATTTATATCCAATAGTTATGTAAGCGGGATTGCCGGCTCTGTACACTAAGTCATTGATATATTTTATGTCATGCGAAAACCCATTTATAACACACACCCACACTCGAACATGTCGTGTGCAATTACTTTTAATATTTTGCATGTTAACGTTCTCGGGTTAAATCGTCTTTTAATAGTAGTGGGTTTCCATTGAAATATTCTGTTAATGCCGGTTTATTAAGCGTATCTCCCATTAACCCTTTAACTGCTTTTTTTTCGATTGGAAAATTTATTCAATGACGACCCCCGCTCTTGGGCGGAGCGAGAGATCAGTGTCAGACTCTTACTGACTAAAAAAGCCCATCCCGTTCCTTCAAGCCTTCATACCGGGGCTCGAGCGCCCTTTTGGATAACCCTGGCCCCAGTAGGCTTCGACCCGGCTGGGCCCCTGCTGTTGCTGACAACTCCTTGAGGCGCGCGGGAACAGCGCGCGGCTTCGACGACTTGGGCTTGGTCCGGACAGTTACTGGACGGCCGGACAGCGAGCTACTTGGTCCGAAGAGTGGTTCCGCGTCTTGTATGCCAGGGTCGTGTATTTGTGACTACCCAGTCGCAACCCAGTAACCCAGTCCGCAATGGAGTACTCACTCCAGATGGAGTGAGTACTCCATTGCGGACTGGATATGGACTGGAGATCGTTTAGCTCTTCAATCCCCATAGGTGACTGAAGAGCTGACCAGATGGAGTATTTGGTCATGGACGTGCGAATATTTGTCAGGTATACTAGACATAGGTGGTTAAAAGATTAAAATGATCTACGGTTACGCATTATTATCGCTATCTGGCAAACGCTAAAAATGTCAAACAAATGCTGTCAAACTTACTGAAAACTGAAATAACGTTAGTTTTACCTTTTTAACTAAGTTATAACAGAAAGCTTTTCTTAAACATACCGATAATCGACAATTTGAAATAAAGATCGTTAGATTGGCTTTAAAATAACTTTTTTTTAAATCTGATAACCCACGTGAAAATATATGCTCATGTCGGTCAGTGATAAAGTTTCTATTAGTAAAATAAGTTTTTAAAATTAATTCAGTATTTTTTGAGTTATTTAACTTAAAATACACAAACAAAAATACACAAATTTTTTCTATTAATTCATTAAACCCAAGCGAACGTTCTCTCTTTGTCTTTCTACTGTATCTCTAATTACGGAATTCAAAAGGTTAAATTAGTATGGATATGACATTTTCTTCTGCGCTGTAAACTCTTTTTAGGCCACTGCATAAAATTTATTGGTAAGACTTATCTACAAAACAACAAAAGAAAAACATTCAAATACGTAAACATGATTACTAAATTTAAAGTAACTACTCATTCTATTACCATATGGCAATCCCAATGACCATCAAACGACATAAAAGCCATTAAAATGCTGCATCTTTGGAAGTGACTAAAATGGAAGGAAAAGCCTCGATTATGCAATTGACAATCGTCGAGCAATCACGAAGCAAAATGAATGAAGTCGTGTCATAGTGCGTCATCACTTTTGTTTAAATGTCAATGTTAAATAAATTAAATAATGACATGTACAGGTGGCAAATTATTCGAAATGGTTGATAAGTTATTCGGAACATAAGTTTTTTTTTAATATTATTGTCAATTTTTTATAAAACTATTGCTGTATTATTCACTGAAGGTATGAATAAAATTATAAATTAAGACCAGAAAAGTTATAATTTTTTTTTTCTAAAAACTCTCTAATTAATTACCTGATAATCCTCAGCCACGTAATATGATCCTCCGTAATTCCGCCAATAATAATCCCGAGCAGGCACCATGTTTATTATTTAATATTTATATTTTCCGTAAACTAAATATAAATTTCAAAATACGTTATCACTTTTTACTATCTGTAAATTTGAATAGCTGCTTTACTTTAAACAGTAAATAAGGTTTATTATTAAATAAATAATACAATTTATTGAAGCGAGAAGATCATTATTTTTTCAATAATTATTTTTATTTAATTATTTTTTACGACTACGAGCCGCGCGGCTGTCTCCGTGTAAAGGCGTAATTCTTTTTAGCATTTTATCATTTTACACTTCGATAAATATATTGTTTTATCACGTCATTTTATCGTAAGGAGCAAAGTTCGCTTCAAAGATAAGATAGCACTACTTTTTCACAATTCTGACGGCTTTTAAGGAAACTAATGTTTTATAAATTTATTATAAAATAGAATCTTGGGGATTTCTAATATTATCTGATATAGATTGAGCCTTATCGCGCTTACGACATTGTTTTTTTCATGACCGAATTAAAGGAATCTATTTTAAGTTTTGCGATCAGTCTGAAATAAAGTGATTTTTATCTTCGTCTGTATCCTTAAAAGAAAAAGTTATAGGTAGGGCATTATATGTGAATAGATTTATAATTATCATAAAAACCCTTTGGTTTTTGTGTCATATAACTGTTAACTTTTGTATTTTCATATTTTTATTTAATCAGTTTAATCACACTTAACATATTTAAAAAATCAAAATCAGCTTTAACATTAACTGTATCAAAATTAATTAACAAATCAATTTTGATACAGAAAATTAACAGGCCGTCCCGCAAAATCTAATAAAAACACAAATCACCGCAATTAAAAACATGGTATTTTAATTACCATAGCGAATATTATAAATTTTTTAATCAATATTGGTCAGTTAAATTCGCATTTTAAAGACTTCGGTAGAAACTTCCATACATACCTACAAAACTGGTTTTTAACTAATAATAACACGGCTATTTAGATAGTTTACTAAAACAGTGGAAGTACTAACCTCCACTTGAACAACTATGGTACACACAGAAACTTGTACCAACAGCTATGGTACAAGTTTCTGTGAGAAAACTGTCCAACAAATAAACTTAATTTGTATGGACTTAATTATTGTTTATTCAAAGGTAAATATTTGACCAACCGTATTCTCAGCTCGCAAGAAAACGTTCCTACTAAGGGAATATCGGTTAGCAGAATATTTACTGTTCGGTAATAATGACATTAACTTTAGCCACTTAAGGTATCGTATATATTTGTATTAAGATTTAGTTAGTTTATTAACTGTCTTAGTTGTTGTGGCTTTCTATAATCATGAATTCATAAAATATTGTAAGTAGAAGGTACCCTTAAGCATGGAAGCCCAGCAGGTCCGACATGCTTGGGCCATGAGGAAAAGTATTAAAGGGATACTTGTGATCCTAGAACACAAAAGGCAACGTTAACTGTGTTACTTTCAAGAAATACTAGTTATTGCCAGCGGCTTCGTCCACATAGAAGTAGAAAATTTTCACAAAGGAACATACTCGCGGGATAAAACGTCTTTATAATGCTTTATGTCCCAGAGCAGTCGTAAAAAGTTAAAATATGGTGATGAATTACTTGTCAATACTTATCAAAAAAAAATTGGAAGGTTCTCGTTACGGTAAAGTTTCATCGTAGCTAAGCGTTAAACCACGAACCTATAGGTGGCGCCGCCAAATGTGATATAAAATCAAGATTTCTTCAGATAATTGTCACTTAGGACATAGATCATTGTACACATAATAATTGAAGAGTATTAATCCTACCGTTCACCTTGACCGCATTGTGTTTTCCTGTGCTATGGATATAGGATCCGCTTGGTTGTTACTTGTTGGGTAAAAGGAATCTGTCGTGAGCTCATTAGCAACCACACTAACTGTGGGTATTTATGTACTTGTAAGACGGATACTGTGGACCATCTACTTGGGAGTTTACATACATGAGACAGTTGTAGGAGATTAAAACCTTCAGATTCTTGGGGCAAGCTCGACTTACATTTAATTTGTGACGGGTTAATAAAACTAATAGAAGAAGAGAGCCAACTAAATAAGCTGATCCATAAGTGCATACGTATGTATATACAGGGCGCTATATACAATACATACACTATATCACAGCGCTAAATTTCATCAATCAGATCATTCCATAAACTAGTTTAAAACATTTTAAACTAGTTTATGGAATGATCAGAATTATATAAAGTGATAAAAACGGTTTGATCAATTTATTTTTGTAATCTTAGAGATTAATTAAAATCATGTGATCGTTTACACACGCCTTCATATTACTTTATTATACCTACTGATTGCCTGACCAATCCAACTACGTGGAGATACCTTTAATGACCATCGGTTTCCAAATTAAGATTTCGGAGATGAGAACTTAAGAAACTTTTTTCCTTTGAACTTTTTCTTTGTTTGTCCAATTTCAAATAATTTATTCAGAATGCAGCAATGGTCTCGACAATCTTTTGCTGAGAAAAGTGGGACAAAATATTAGTTCATTTTTTTCTTTTAGGCTAGATTGTAGTCAATTATTACGTGTGTTCTTAACAATATAGTACAAACAATATATATTTTACATATAATAAAAATATGGTATTATTTTAAAGTATAACAACTAATGAATTCGAGCTACCTTTCAGTCCAATAGACAAACATGATACTATTTAGTAGTACATGATACCTACGTGACACGCAGATCATCTTACCACCAAATTAATAGAACAGATAAACCACTTAATTGTGACATAATTTGGAAATGCACTCGCGTGAATGGACAAACGACACTCGTTAGTGACATTAATTAAATACGACACATAGAAAACCCTAATGGCAACTCGTTAATTTGTACCCAATTAATGGGAGAGCAAACGTTTGGAACATCACGTATACTAAAATGGAAAATCTTGGTTTGGTTTATTTTAAGATTATATTTAAGGCTCATGGTCCCTTGCACATCTGGTCGAAATCAAATGGACACAATACTCGTACCAACCTAGGCGGCAGTACGAGTATCTGTGCATTTCATTCTGGCCAGCAGCGCCCGAAAAGAGCCTAGCTGACTTTGAATCCATTTTCTTAGCGAAATGTAAGGGGATAATGTCAGAATGTTAGAATTTTTGTGAGAGGAATGCATGATTGAGTTAAATAAATTAGGTATAAGTTTAAATAGTGTAGTTAGCTTCAAAAAATAATAATTGTGAACTGTAAAACATTTTAGAACATCATGATTCTCATTTTTTTTTCCGATTTATAAAGACACTTTGAAAGGTAAAAAAAAACAAATACGTTTTGCACAACATTTGTCTTAAGATCAAAAAAATCTTAAGACTGTTGCGCAAAAAGCTTGTTGACATAATTAGGTGTGATTTTAGTGAATAACGTCATCTCTTTGGCACAGATTTTTAACTTGGAAGTGCGACAGATCACGTACATACCACTTGTCTATTTTATCAAAACCTTAAAACTATAAATACTAATTGTAAGTTATTATATTACCTACTAGCTTTAGCCCGCGACTTCGCCCGCGTATTAAAATAAAGCTTATGTTACTTAGGCATAAAGCAGCTTTCTATCGGTGAAAAAAATTTAACAATCGGATCATTACTTCCAGAGAGATTACTTCCTACAAACAAAAAAACGAACCCCTCGTTATTATATTAGTGTAGATATCGTATATGTTATCACATTACGTGGCAAATGTTTAGTTAAAGAAACTTTTAAATATCTTAAAAAATTTAGCTGTGGAAGAAATCTACACTAATATTATAAAGAGGTAAAGATTGTTTTTTTGTTTGTAGAAGGAAGGTAATCTCTGAAAGTACTGGTCTGAATGCAAAATTTTGTTCACCAATAGAAAGCTGTTTTATTCCTGAGCGATACAGACTATATTTTATGAACGTTGGCGAAGCCGCCAGTAAAAGCTAGCCCAGTATACAAAAATAAAGTGTTATAGTGTTTGCTATCGAACTCCTCATAAACGGTTTGACCTATTTTTATATTTTTTTTTTCTTGTACAATGTGTGGGTCTGAAATTTGGTGGCAGGTACGCTATTTTTTATTCTGCTATCTCGATTTTATTCTTTCTTCGAATTATTTATGGCAACGTTATCACAGTTTTCCTCAATATCCAGTTTTTATCGAGGACCTGGTGAGGATTGGATAAAATTAGTTTTGACCGTAATCTCTGAAATTGGGTACCGTCTACGAACCTTTGGTCTTGTGGTCGACTGTTGAATGTGGATTCCTAAAACGCACAGGACTAGTCGTTAAGTGGGGGAGGCCTATGTCCAACAGTGGACGTTTTTCGGCTGATGATGATGATGAATTCATATGGAAGAACAACGTTGGCCAAGTAAGCTATTATTATATAACGTTTGACATAACATCACGCTTTTTCCTTGACAGGACTAGAAGTGTCTAAAAACACTCAGTCTATAAGAGGGAGTTTCCAAACTTTTATCTATCCGGTGAATTCTTAAAAACAAGACCATGAAGGACAGTCATGCTTATACTTATCAATGTACGATAATGATATTTGATTAGGATATAAAGTTTATTGAGCTATCTACTCAAATAGTGCCAATGATTTACAAGTGTTATAAAGGTTTTTCACGCGGTAAACTCCCCTTTCATGTCACAGTATTACTTCGACAAACTAATGTGTTTGTGAGGTTTTTTTTTTCATATCATGAAAGAAAATGTAGTCAGTGATAACGTGACTGCTGCCAGAAAAGAATGGAAGAAACAAAACCGTGTAAACCCGAAGTAATATGGGCAACAAGCTAAGGGGTCTCTACAAAATATTAATCAGTTTCTTGTTTTATAAATTAGTAGTCGATAAACGATAATTATTATTTAACGTGAATTTTAAAAGAGATGTAGGCTACTTAATATTTTTATCTTATGTTATGTTAGTTTACATTTTAAAATAAGATTATTTTATTTTTGTTAACTATTTATGTTATACCTTATATTAATAAAGAACTTTTAAATCAAATTAATAAGTGCAGGAAGATTATACTGATTGACATAGGCCTCCCTCAAGTGTCGCCACAATGAACGATTATGTGCGTCCCGCATCCATTGGATTCCCGCAACGCTTGTAAGAGGCTTTCTAACGCTACATTTTCCGGTGCGCGGTCGCCACTCCAGAAGCTTTTGGCCCCAACGGCCATCTGTTCTGCGAGCAATGTGCTCTACCCATTGCCACTTAAGTTTGGCGATTTTTCGTATAATTCCTTTCACAACGTTAATTTTATAAAATAAATCAAGAAAATCAAAAAAAGTCGATACCACGAAATCGCACGACGGGGTCGCGGCAGACCACAAAAGACGGGACGACTTTGAAAGTCTTCCTTAGAAATTAGTACGAAGTGGCTTAAAGCCTGAAACCTTAGAAAGAATGGAGGGAGGCCTTTGCCCAGCAGTGGGACAGGACAGGCCATATATAATAATAGTAATATATTCTTTTCTAATAATTAAAAAATCCTTTAGTCTTCTAGTTCTGTGAAGTTACAGTAAAGTTGGGAGCACTAATGGGTTTAGTAAAGACATACTAATCAGTAACTTACATAATTTCATTTAGCTTCTACGAGTGTTATTATTTAAGTAAACTTATTACGGTCCTACAAATGACTTTTTACTTTTACACATGAACACATTCGCAAGAAGATGGTTGAATCATCACAAAGTTTGTTTGTTGGATTCGTTTTCCCTGATAATGGTTATTTGTATGTATTTATACAATAATGCATTTATTTTTGTTTTAATTTTCTATTTATTTGTTTGCCTTTAAGTTTCAACTAACATCTTATGTTTCTGCGCCACCCTAAGGTCGACTGGTTGAAAATGCCTAAATCCGCATAAGTACAGTGTTTACCATTGCATAAAGTTTTAATAAATAAATAAAACATCAGATCACAACTGAGGACTTGATTAGAAGTCAGATGAAAATGAGATGATTTGAGTAAAATAAGACTGAAGAATTAGGCGTAGGTACACTTGTCACAATACAAAGCCACTACAATTGTCATTATTACTTTTTTTTTATAATGGATAGGCTCGCGTTTGACCACTATCTCACCTGATGGTAGGTAAGCGATGATGTGGCCGACGATAGAACACGCTTGCCTAGAAGCAATCTATTCACTCTTGACTTAAAGACCTCTAGGTATAAAGGCATAAAATACCTATGTTTTACAATGATTAAATGAATCTTGAAAGGTTCAAGCTGCCCCCTAATTGCTGTACTCTACTATTTCCATAAAGTTCTTGATAAATAATTCCAATTATGTTCAATATCAGATACTAATTACCTACAGAAAACTACTTTCATTAACAACATTTCCCTAATCAACGCTCGGAATGCAGTTAGCCCTTAAAGAAAACGAGATTGCGACTAAAAATACAAGTAAATGCGTCTGAAATATTTAATCGTCAAAATGTATAGTAGGTAGTATTCAATGTTTGTTCGACGGTCGCGCGCTACGGTGAGAGGAACCGGTTTTCAAGGTCTTTCGGTTTTCCCTGCCGTTTACAAAATGGCGGATTTGATCTTACGACTATTGCATGTTTTGTCTGTTGGTCTGTTGCTAGGTTGAATTAAGTTTGTGAGGCTTTGGAATGCATTAAAAGATTTGTTATTTGTGTTATTTTTTTTTTTGCAAAAATGGTTTTTTATAATGTTGATTTTGCTGAGAAAACTTTGTGTCCTCGACCAAGTGTCCAAATGTTGTTATATAAGTACCTACTTATAATTATATAACACTTATTTTAGTTAATACTTAAGTTTCATACTGTAGGTAAATTATATACTTAGATTTAAAAATTCTTTGTACAGAAATACCTACTCTTTTATCTCCGCAATCTTTTAATTAAAAACCTATTTCTAAAACATGTAGCAGTCAAAACTTATAAATAGGTACCTACCTAGGCTATTTTGTTGCAATAAAAATTTTGTTATTTCATTGGTAGTATCGGCAAGAAATGCTAAAAGCTTATAAAAGAAACATTAACACCAAAATACTTAGCGCTCAAACGATGAGAGATGCAAATCGTTGGTCATAGACAATGGTTGAATTATACAATCCAAAACAAAATTGAATTCAAAATGGCTGTAGGTATATTCCGTTTCATTTTGAACCACGTGCGCGAAACTAATCGAAGCCTTTTGTTTAATATTGATTAATATAATTTTTGAAAACTGGTACTAAACGAACTAAATAAGAACGATCCGTCACGGGCAAATAAAAGTTAATCTTCATAATAAATGTTACCAAAAGGTCAAACCACATACTTGACTCACGAAAGCTTTACTTCATAAAAGTTCCGCCAAATGTCAACAGATGGCGTTAGTAGTGACTCTAAGTTTAAATTCGTGCTAGTCTAAAATTATTTTATGCAACGTAGTTAAACAACCTTTAAATGTCCTTAAAAGCTTAGGTTAGGCTTTGAATGTTTAGCACTAAACCTCAAACCAATTTGCGTTCGAAAACCTACGTCGCACGTGCAAACGGTAGCCACAATTATGCGTAATAATTACATGTATAACAAGGTCGTACGAACAAACGTAACACTATATACCCTGTGACGCAAACGAGTTTCCCTTTCACCATCGCTATTGGGCTGCGCAGGCGCATTCGATACATAAAATCTTTGCTCGCCGCCCACTCGATTATTCGTAGCGATAAACTTGATTTGTGCACGATTCCCTTTGTTTTGTTCAGGAGCGAGACATTTAATGGACACGATTGGTTCATGTGAACCTTTGCTATTTGATTTCACAATTTTATAAATATTAATTATAAAAATTTATAGGAAATATGAACCGTTTCTTACTAAAAAAATTACGGGCAGGGTGATTCTTTGAAACAGAGAGAACGTCTCATTTATCTGGCCTAACTATCGTACCTGTCTATTTTGTGTTGCCAGCCACTTGGCGCAAATGAGTGCCTTTGATACATTGAGTGATTAGGGAAAACTAATATGCAAATAAAAATGGCAAACTGTAAAAGAAAAAACTAGGCCAGACAAATGAGACACCTTCACGGTTTAAAAAAAAATCACCCGGAATTCGTGTGAATGGATAAAAAGCAGATTGGGGCCAAAGAAAAGATGGATGAGGTCTGTGAAGAGTGAATATGAATGAAAAGGAAGTCAGTGATAGCGTGACGATTGAAAGAAAAGAATGGCACAAAAAATATGTTGCATCGACCTCAAGTAATTTAGGATAAGGGCAGGAAGATTACAATCAATATTATATTCACTAAAATTTATGTAGTCACAATTAAATAGTTCAATTACTACTTTATTTATTTTAATACATCATCGTCAGCACGTTCGCAAGTTAAAAAGAAATCTATCCCTAAAAAAAAACTGAGTTGTTCTTTGTTCTTTTTTTTTTGGTCTTCGCATGATTAGTGCATTTAGTTCTTTTATTATAAACGGATTCCAAATTCAAATCAGCCAGAAAATTATTTTTTTGGCAGCCTTTATGCTATGAGAGTAGCTTTAGTAAGCAACCTTTACAGTACCTATCTGGAATAACTATGCATGATTACGTTTACTTTATTTGCTAAATAAATAGGTAAGAAACAATAAGCAATGTGCATAGGCCATGTTACATTATGTGCATAGAAATATAATGATTAAATTATGTTGCAATTGTTCATAAATATTTATTAGTGGAGGAATTATATCTTGGTTACTATAGAACAATAGTACAGTTATAATTATGTAATCAATTTTTTTTTTATTTATGTCTCTTAAGACAAGCCATTTGACAGTTTTTTTAAATTATTTTCCAATTTCTTTGTCTCAATTTTTACTAGTTTTAAAAAGTTATTCTGTGGAAACTCAATGAGCCAGGCATTTTGTTTTCGTTTTGGGAATACATTCAATTTACGTACAGATAATGAGTAGAATTTTCTGCCAGGGTCTATGATCAAACAAGTTCCAACAAGTTTCAACATTAAGGCAAGAGTGAATAGGTTACTTTCTAGGTGAGCGTGCTCCATCGTCGACCACATCATTGCTTACTATCAAGTGAGACAGTGATCAAGCGCGAGCCTATGAAAAAAAAATGGGAACAATTATTTATTATATTAGTAAAGTTTTTCGACTAGTCACAGTAATTTTCCGTAAATCAAAAATTATCATGTAAATGTCCCCAATAAAGAAAACTGTTAATATAACCAAAATGGTTGTCCCTTAGCGTAATATATCACACCTTAGTGCAGAAAAGTGATAAATTAGTGGTAACGCGAGAACCACCAGCAAAACATTTTTTTTTATGTATGCTAAGGCTTTTCGCCAAAAAAAAAGAAACCTAACGCCATTTTTTTTTTGCAGCTAACTACCGGGTTCAATTGTATTTTCAAACCATCCAGAGACCCAGTCAAATATACACACAAATTTTCATCTAAATCTGTCCAGCCGTTTAGAAAAAATTAGGAGACAAACACATGTACAGACCATATATATATATAAAGATAAAGACATTTCATTGCATATAGAAACAATAAATTAATTTACTGTTGTAGAGTGATTAAGTTGTCAGAAATGGTACGACAAATGTATGTTTTTTATCAATACACGTTAATTATATTTACTATTGTATTTCAATTAGTGTAAATGTCACAAAGGAATTGATATCTTCATTAACTGTGTGATATTAAGTATCTATGCACATATAAACGTCCTTTTTTGGTCCGGCGTACAAAATGGCGTCTGTTTATCATGCTCAATACAGTGGCTATAAATATGTAATGTCTAATTTATTTTTGACTCTAATATACTTATACATTAATATCTTGACATCAATTATTATTTATATCTTGTGTATTTTTGTAATAAGATTTTTGAAATGACTATGTAAATGTAATTTTTATACCTAAAACATTTGTGCGCCGTTATCGTTCACTACACACTATTAATTTAATACCTTGAATGTCTGATAAGTTAGTATATGTAAATGCATGTTTGAGAAATAAAATTATTTTTCATTCCTTCTTTTTTTCGATAAATATATATGTAGAAGTATAAGAAAAAAACGAATCTTGTCTATGAGCAACTTTAAGTGTTGGTCTTTGATAATGGTATGGCGGCCTTTGTAGACTTGTTATGCAAATGGATTGTGAAAAAAACTAAATAAAATACGTGGTGTGTACACTTGACTACTTTCATTTGCCCTCTCATTATTGTGGAGGTCTGGGCTTCATGTAAAACCCATCCAGTTCCACCGCATCCAGTTCAACTGGAATCTGACCCCAAGCTAGCTAAGAAAAGACTTAAAAATGATGACTAACAAAATTCTTTTTAATAAAAAGACTACTAAAACATAATATAAACTAAACCAACTAGGTAATTAAGTCACTTTGACTCACAATTCGTTTCTCAATTCTTCGCCAAAACATTCATTTGGCAACAATTGCCTTCTTTCATTTTCCCGCTACGACTTTCGCAACGCAATGTGATGATTCAGAAACCATGATTCGACTCAATGATCTGGCGAGACGCGAACCATTCTTGGAAAATTGGACCAACTTGTTGACCAATAGCTTAACAGACTTTTTTTGAAGTCATGAGTTTAAAATTAGGATGTTGAAATGAGTTCGGAACGATTTTGTTTTTCGATTTCTTTTATTTTTTTTTTTTTTTTGTGGCATCTATATCTTTTTTTTTTTAATGGGACATTATCCAATGTCTTCTCTGACTTTAGGGTGTAGCGGGAGACCGTGTCAGACATTTACGGACTAAAATCACACCTATCTATCTTCTATGCCTTGGGTTCCAGAAACTCGGGGTTCATTTTCGGAACTTTATATCTTATTATCTCTTATCTATCTTAGGTGTGTCATATAAGTAGCACAAAGTAAATTTTATGATTCTTACTCAATTATATTTTGATTGCCATTAAGGCAAAACATGACAGTGACTCAACTGATTTTTATGTAACATCTTGTATTTATGTGTACACTCATGTTTTAGCAAAATAAATAATCTTGAATCTTGAAAAAAAAGGGTAAGTGAAACACTCGTGGATCTTAATCAGTAAAAGTCTGAAATTCCCCGTCGTTCTACCTAGCGTGGTGCTTGCTACGTGTTATTAAGATGTGCTGTACACAATATTCTATTTATAGTTGTTTTTTCCTTGATTGAGTTTAGTTTTCAAGTTCTGTGAATGCAGCTAGGCAGCTATTACTCAAAATTTGTGAATGCAGTTAGCAACAACATAAAAGTTAAAGAAAAGAACGTTTTCTTAGTGCTCATATTGAACTATCGTCTTTGTAAATTTTCTTCCTTCCTTCCTACCGACCCAATCTTAAGCCTTACCGATATGTTACAAGATAATATAGCTACATATATTTATAATAGCAACAACAATAGAACCTTGCTCAAGACTTGTTATACTTCCTGGTTTAATAGTACAAGCTGCTAAGTAATACATTATGTAGATATAAATAATCCTATACCTTTACACATGGGTACTACAGAACAAAAGAAACTTATGTGAAGCAATGAGTGTTCAGTATTATGTTCTGACATTCAGTCTATTCCAGATTGCCTGAAGAAGATCGTGAAATGGGATAAGGTCAACCATTGTATGTGTTTTAATTTCCTTTTCTAATCTTAATAAATATGCAGACACCTCTAGTTTCACTGCTTTCAAAATGGTGAAGGAAGACATCTTAAGGAAACCGACATGTTATAACGACCAAAAATTAGAAGACATATGACATCCATCAACCCGCACCGGACCCGCATGGTGGATTACGGCCCATTCCCTCTCCTACAGAGAAGGACTGAGTCCCAGCAGTGGGAACATTAAAAGGCTGATTATGCTATATATATGCTCTAGTTTATTAAATTTCGGGTGCAATTTGAAAGCACTTTCTTGTTTTTAAACAACTTCAAAAAGAAGGAGGATCTTTGATCGGGTGTTATGTATTTTTCGGTCGATTGTGGACTGATTTTGTTGTTTAGTTTTGATAATATCTCGCAAAATGATCATGCTTAAAAATAATATCTAGATTTTTTTTAGATATTTTAATAACACTTTTCCTCAAAAAACGTGTGATAAACTTTCTATTATCGCACTTGATACTAAAATAGATCTTATCGGATTTAACAATTATTTCTAAAATTAATTACCGAGAAAACTGGGGTTTGAAACGGATTTAATATGACTCAACAAGACAATACTGATGCTGATTTGAACCCTAATAATATCAGTAATAAGATTCATATTACAATAGTTTCAGATTTACATAATGTTGGAAATACCAGAGCATGAATCGAGCGGCCATTGCAAAATTCATTGAAGCAACAACTACTGTTGCGTAGCGTTCATTCAAGTTTCTTTTTCTTTTAATGAAAGACAGAAAATGGAGTATCTTTCTTCAGTCTAAAATTGTAACATTAAAACTTTTTACCAAAAATATACAACCGACTTCAAAAAAACAAGCTATAAATGCAAAGTAACTTTATTTATGGAAGTCGGTGTTACAAAACTACTTTCATTTTTTTACTTTTTTGACATCGACTTCCGAATTCTTATTATTTATTTTTGAAGACGGTTGATTTTTTTCTTCTAAAGAAAGAAAAGAAAATAGAGTATCTTTTTTAAGTTTAAAATTGGAACATTAAAACCAAACGACAATACAAAAGACACGCTAATTCTATTAACCCGTAAAAATCGCGTCGAAAATTTTCTTTTATTTAAATTCAAGAATAAGGCAATCGCATTGATCATGTCTCTTTGCCAAGTAATGACGTCATTGAGGCGCGTCCTCGACCTAAAAACACAAAGTGAAAATCAAACAGCTAATAATGGAGTTCTATTCAATAACTGTACTCTAAAAATATCTGCTCTACAAGACAATACGTCTAAAATTACGAAATACTTTGTTTATGTCATTTTAAAAACATGCATGTCGAATGTGTTACTCATAGTCTCATAGGTTATGCATTTTAAGTTATTTGTCATTTGTGGTGAGCCAGGCGTGGCGAATGTTAAGTTTTTTCTATTCACTCTGGTCTTATTGCGTGGGAATTTACGACGGCTGTTAATATTGAAAATTGTGATTAACACATGATTTAAGAATTGTATGAGTCACAAATTTTTCTCTATATGTGGTCAAAAGATAGGGTTGCTAACCGTACTCTAATATAGAGTATTATACTCGGTTCTTCGGAGCCAAGCATACTCTAATGAGCATTGGTTGAAAAAGAGCTGTACTTTGTCTTACTTATGTTTTACAGGCGCAACAGAGTACACTAAAATAATCCTATTTCTTTTGACGGTTATAAATAAAACTGAACAAAACCAAAAGTTTTTTTTGTTTTTTTTTTTTGGCTGTAATGCAAAGTGGCGTTATAATAAAACTATGATTTCATTGAAACTTTTTAGTAGTCGTACAATTTCTACCAATTGACGTTCGTTGATCTAGACATCATAAATTGTATATAACACATTTACTGAAAGTATTTGGTGTTTTAGTTCAAAACCATTATATGTGAAAGTAAAATAAATGAATTGGATGCTTTCGGAATGAAATGTAAGCACAACATTATTAAAAGTAACTAATTGTTGTATATATGTGCAGTTTTACGTACTTGACTCGGACGAAGTTGTGGAATTCAAATAATACAGTATACTCCATTTTTTTTAACTGTAATTTTTAATGACGCTATTAAAATCACATTTACTCTAATTGGTTAAAAAAAAAAGTTGGCAACCCTATATCAATATAATAATTGAGAAATAATAATTGGAGAGTAAATTCCACTTTCTATTAAACGCATAATTATGCCAGTAACCTTTCAATGCCCAGAAAAATATACAAACCATGCAACAATTCAAAGATAACACCAACCCATTCGAGAAAACGTCACAAATCAAAATACAATGTAACAAAACGTTTCCTCTAAAGACTAACAGCAGTGTTTCCTACATAATTCAGTCAAGAAAGTATGGAGCTATTCCGAGCTACACACGGGCTATGTAGCCCGGGCCATGTAGGCCCATTCTATGCGACGATTGCCGAGGCATCTAAATTGTCTCTCGTCATTCAAGGGTTAATTGCGTATGGACGCGCGGACAATTCGAAAGCGTTTATGGAAGTTTTCCAATGTATGAGTAAGTAGTTTAAGTGTCAAGTGCGGGGTTTTCTTGTACTTTCGAAACTTTGAAATATTGAAGAAAATTGACATTTGTATGTTACACCACAATTGCTAAGGTATGGTGCAGATATAAAGTTAGAGATCATTTTTTTCGTCAAAACATGGGTATACATGCAGTTTCAGCATGCAGGATGTTACATATATAATTAATGTTTTCTCCTTACATGTTTTACCTTTAAGGCGTACAAAATAAAGTTACCAATAATTTTAAAAATCAGCTAAATTACAAAAGTTGGTTGATTAATTGGTAATTGAAAATTAATGAGATAAAAATGTTACAATAAAAAAACAGGTAATAGCTATCTGATTCATACAATGTAGCTACAGGCTACCATTTTCTCTCATCTTAAAGATGCTATTTCATCCTGCTGTCACCCTACCCATTCCGTGTAAAAAAGACCACAGTGAATAATTTACACTGTAGTGTAAATTGCTGGCTGTTACCCCCTTTCTGTTACAATCTTTCAATCCATCCAAAAGTTCATCCAACGATACTACTGATTTTCATTTTTTTTTCCGAAAAAATCTCTGTACCTACATGTGGTGTTGGACTCCAGAGCAAAGCCGTGGGACAAGCTAGTGGTCCATTAGTCTGATATGATTTGAGATTTTTAATAGTTTTAATACCGTCGATGGACTGTTTACATAATTGATTAGAGGAACTAGAATTTTTACTTAAACTGATGTTCTAGGCATGGCTTCCTAATTGAAATAATATTATCTCAACCCAATTAAACGCAATTAACATCAAACAGCAATTTAATCAAACTCTTTTTTTTTCGATTTATAAAAAATCAGACATTACACAGCTGGCCATTTCTAACGCCCCAGCATTTTTTGCAATAAAAACTTTTAATGTTATTGTTCTTTCGTTTTCTCAGTTTTTCTATCATTATTTTGAGAAATAAAATAAATAAAACTAGTTTAGTAAGCGCTTAATTGTTGTCTATCACACCACAGTTCAACCGTTACAAATCGGTCAAACTTTGTAATAATAATGTTTATTCCATTTTAATATTGTTGGAGCTTTATTGAATTAGTTCCAGTTGTTTTTATCGGTTAGTGTAACACGATTCAGTACAAACAGCATGATAGAACACGACCGTGAATTCTAAATATAAACTTATATGTCTGTGATGAATACTTCAATAAAATGTGCCGAAAACATTTTTTTTTACTATATTTGTTTCGTTATCTCAACACATTTTTATTGACCTATTGATGACCAAAGATGATGCATATTTTTACTATTGACTATTAAATCGTGCATGATATCAATACAGTGCAGTAAAAAAAAAAAACATTTGCTAAAAATGAGAAACCATAACCTATGCAAGTATGCATATATCACCAAGTCGTTTATAGCAGATAATTAGTGTCAACATAATTTATCCAGTATAAATAAATGAAAAAGATAAACAAAAAATAATTGAAACAAAAAATGAAATGCAATCATTATATTCGCATAATGAATTTTAAAGTATGGGACCGTACCACTAAGGTCAAAAAGTAATTTAAAAAATACCTAGTCTACCCATTATACTTTCAAGAAGTGCATCATTATTACAATCAATTTTAAATCTTTGTTCGAACAGAATAAAGCTCAAAGTCAAAAGTCGTGGCTAAATCCAAGAAACCCAGACTTGTACCTGAGTTGAAAACTGGTACAATTTAATAAAATATGCAAAAAAATAATTATGTATCGTGCTGTTTGTTGTACCGTATGTCTACGATGTTAGAGTACAATTTGCCTTGAAGTGTGAGTGGTAATTTTCTTCTACACGACCGACCTTCAAAGGGATTGCTTCCGAGTTTTTAAAGATCAAAGCTTCAACATATTATTATCTGCTCAATCTGACCAAACAAGTTTTGTGAATGCACTTTACACTTTACATAAATTAAAGTCATTTGGTGCGTAAATGATTTTACTGTCATTTTCAAAAGTTGTTCAGGTAAAGATTTTTTTGAGAAATTTGAAATGTAGCTATCGTTTTTTTAAAGAGTAAAAAATATTTATTATATTTTTTTTTCAAAAGCTACGTTTTTAAGTTACCTAGTCTAAGCAATTACTTAGACTAGGTAAAAGTATGCTAATATAAATGATATTTAATTTGCAAATTGGTCATAAATAACACTTTCACTGATCAATTTATACTACATAGATACAACAATCGTACCACCTGGGCCCCCCAGCTGGGTCTAAACCTACAGGAGCTAGAGTCTGTTTCCGAAAGGGAGGCTCGACGCAGGTATAAGAGGCAAGAAGGAACAGAGTGGGATTTTTTATTCAGTAAAGGTTTGTTTTCTCTCGTTCTGCCCAAGAGCGGGAAATGTCATTTGGAGGAATTTTACCCACCGAAAAAACCAGTGTTGCCTAAATGACTACAATGAATAAAAACACCGAAACAGCCAGAGATAATAAAAAAATGCGCGATACTATCTCAATCAAGATTTCTTTAAACAAAGCACATTTAAACCATTGTTAACAAACTAAGAAAATACCCTTCAATATAAACAAGGAAGAGATGAGTGTAATAGCAAATAAATAAAGTAATATATCTATCTGTCAGTCGACCTCTTCATCAAAGTTAAGTCACTGTTTACTTCCTCAAATGAATTTGGATCTATGTATGTGATCTCATTTATGACTGTGTGTGTATGTGACGCCTATAATCCTTGAAAGGTTAGTAGGTTAGGTAGATAGGTTTCTACCGTTTAAAGTTTATCAACAGTGGTCAATGCCTATCTTGATATTGCATAAATATGTCAATATATTTGTATGTGCTATTTAACCTTTAGTCTGGCGTAATTAGAGTCACAATTAAAAAAACATTGATTTCCCCATAGAACTGATTACAACGGGTTAAGGCGGCTTCACCACCGTAAAATGAGTATTTCCCACTTTTAGGAAGTACCTAATTTCCAACCAAGATTGCCAATATTGAATTTTTTAATTTTCTTTTTTATTTACTAGTGCAAAAAAAAAGAACGAAAATAAAATTCAAATCAGTCAAGCGATTTTTAAGTATTAGCGAGACTTTACTTCTTTCTTCAATACTGTGATAAGTAATATAAAGAAAAATAAAATAAGACATTTTATTAAGACAAATTTATCTTCAAATTTATGACACAATGTAATTCAGGAAATCGCTACAATTTTTGTTAATTAATTTTCCCCCTCGACACCGATAGTAGATATTGGCCTGATTGAAGGAAACTGATTTGTGTGAAAAAAGGAATGCGCAGTAATGAAATGTATGTGCTAATTACATGAGATTCCTTCTGAGACACACCCTTTTTATTCTATTTCACTTTGGTCATCATATACAACGCAATAAACACAAGTTACTACTCATAATATGTAAATAATATCAGTTATTTCCGACTTCGCCTATGTGTTGATCATAATCTGGGATCGTTCGTGTTCACTGCGGCCGCGAAGTTTGGACTCTATGGTTGGTAAGGTCATTGATGTATTATATACATATTTTTACGAATATCTGTTTATATGATACACGCGTATGAAATTTTGTATAAGACGAACAAAGTGAAATAATCAGGAAAATAAAAATATGTTGTGAATGGGTATTGTGGTTTTCTAAAAACTAACAAATTAATCCAAAAAATTATACTGGCGTTTTTTATGTGAAAAGAGACCGTTTTTTTTTAGTTAAGTAAAGTTAAGCTATTAAAGATTTTTACTACCGATACAGAGTTACATAAGCGAAATAATGGTGGACCTCTAAAAGGCACCCAGTTTTTCTGTCCTCAAGTGTATAAAAAAAATAATTAAATTTACAGAAGAGTTTCTTATACGGATTGCTGGGCTTGCAGACGACGAGCAATGGGTAACTCGCCGTCCTGCCTTCCGGAAACCATTTGAACCGAGTCTGAGTCGTCGACGGCGGGTAGTGTTCTACGTGCACCTCAAAGAGATGTCAGCAAAACCTTAGGAGCCTAGCAGGGCCGAAGCCTACTGGGACCACGGATTGATTTCTGAAAGGGAAACCCGTGATCCTGGAACGCAAAGGGCAACTGAAGGAACATAGTAGTGAATTTACTCAGTAATAATCTAACACGACCTCCCACTTCGCCCTAGAGTGCGACAAGTTATTAGATGGCCTCAAAAAAGCCCGACATCCGTACTTATTAAGTTATAAAATTAAAGTGCAACTTGAACTCGAAACTTAATAGAAGAGGAAAACTCTTGGCTTGCGTTAAATATTACAACTCACCGCAATCATGGCGGAATGGTTTGGTTGTCAAATCGCACTCACACTAGTAAACAAAATGTCTTTTGCCCGGTTTTCAAGACTGTTTTTCTTAATATATAAAGTGACTGGTAATTAGTGTACGATACTTAAACGTGATTGTGCTCATGATAACCAACAACTATTACTATGGGAATAAACCTGAAATCGCGAAAAAAATCAGCTGTTCAGTAGATTGTGGTTGCTTAATGTACTGAACTGCTGATATTTTTTTCGCGATTTCGGAATTGAAATTGTTTAAGTATCGTACACTAATTGCCAATCATCATAAATAATGCAAACTATTGAATTGTATTGAGAAAAAGTATCTATGTACGGAGTATCTCGTTTACATTAAATGTATGAACAGGCCAGTGGAACATCCAACTTGAAGTAAAATCACTATATTCCATGTAAAGACATAGTAAAACATAAAAGCAGTACACGGCCTAATCTCATAAGTACAGTGAATTTAAGTAAATGACTTGGTGAGATGTTGATGAAGAAACTTAATTTTATCGTCCATAACATAGTTATTGGCAGTTACATTCACACTACTGACGACGTTTAAATCGGCTATCACGTTTCTGTATGTCATGAAAAGGTACATTTTCTCACGTTCCTGACTATAAAGATTTTACAACTGTCATTTTTGTATAGAAAATTGTTGAAAACCTAGGAAAATTCACTGTAATTTCTTGTCCTACATGCAAGACGTACAGGAGCGATCGTTGTGGCGATACTTGGGGGAGGCCTGTGTCCAACAGTGGATGTCTTTCAAGTAAATTGTTGGTGATGATGACATATATTTTGCGTTTATCTACACTAGTTTATAAAGAGGTAAGGTTTGTTTTTATTTTTTTTTATTTGTATGATGTTATCTCTGAAAGTACTGGTCTGATGGCTAAAATTATTTCACTGATAGAAAGGTGATGTTTTCCTGAAACATAGGCTATATTTTATGTACGCGTGTGAAGTCGCTGGCAGAAGCTAGTTTACTTCTAGAATCAATTATTCAGATATGAAGCACACGTTACTCACTTCATTAAGGTAAGTTTACACTGCAGCGTACCGTCCATTGAGAAAGTCGCGTCAATTATAAGGCTTCGCTCCGATGATGTGTAACTAGCTTGTATTTAGTTACTTTATTGGTAGTCATAAACTCATTATGTTGGAAGTAGCTGTGAGTGATGACTTGAAGGAGAAAATTTTGTAATTTCCAAACATTATTATTATCATTTCAGTCGAAAGGATACTTTCCATAGACATGGTTTTAATGCTAATAGGAATAGAATGTTTTAAAAAAATGGTGTACAAAATTAGAACAATAGTCTTTTAAGGTAATCTAAATTGTTTTTTTTTAATTCATATAAACTAGTGCTTGACTGCGATCCAACCTGATGGTAAGCAGTGATGCAATCTCTGATGGTGAGGCGCACTAGTTTATTAAGAGCCTATTCACTCTAGTCTTGAAGACACCCAAATTATAATAGGACGGGAAGACCGCAGCAGGCAAATTGTTCCTGTCCTTCGACGTACGCGGTATAAACTAAATAATGACTTCTCCCAATCTGGGTAAAGGGAGAGGGCGTTTCAGAATTTTACTGACCAAAACCACACCTGTGTCCTTCAGTTGCTCTTTGCGTTTTAGGACCACGGGTGTCCTTTTCAGAAGTTCCGCGCGGATCTAGCTAGCGGGCAAGAAACTTTTATTTCGGGCGTAAGTGTCCATTGGTATGATATACGACTTTCATACGGGCGAACCGCATGCAGAACCTAGTTATTCCATATTCAAAATTTTAAATACAAGCGAGTAGCATGATCCTTGTTAGGGTTCCGTAGCCAAATGGCAAAAAACGGAACCCTTATACATTCAGTCATGTCTGTCTGTCTGCCCGTCCGTATGTCACAGACACTTTTTCCGAAACTATAACAGTTATACTAAAACTTATTGAGTAGATGTATTCTGTAAACCGCATTAAGATTTTCATACAAAAATAGAAAAATTTTGGGGTCCCTTAAATAGAACTAAAACTCAAAAATTTTTTTTTCCATCAAACCGAAACGTGTGGGGTATCTATAGATAGGTCTTCAAAAATGATATTGAGGTTTCGAATATATTTTTTTTTCTAAATAGTTTGCGCGAGAGACACTTCCAAAGTGGTAAAATGCCCCTCCCCCCCCTCTAACTTCTAAATTAAGAGAATGATAAAACTAAAAAAAAAATATATGATGTACATTACCATGCAAACCACCAACGAAAATTGGTTTGAACGAGATCTAGTGAGTATTTTTTTTCTGATAAGTCATGAATCTAAAAGCACTATTATTAGAACATTGATCAAAGTTACAAGGAACTACAAGAACTTTTGTATTATGTTATTTGCTGCTGCGGAACCCTTCATGGGCGAGTCCGACTCGCACATGGCCGGTTTTTTTTTTTATCCTGACCATGGCGTTTAAAATCGAATTACGTGAAGAAACCTTTTTAGAGAAGACAAGTTAATCCAGTCGTTTAAATCATCGCAATTTGAGGAAAACTTAGATTTTTTGAGATAAGAATCAAGGTACAAACAGGTAAAGATTCGAAACTTGTCGTACTGGTTTTGTTATTACTAAGAAAACATTTATTTATTTAAACTTTACTTTGTACAGTAATGGTACTGCCCATGTACCATTGACTTAATACAACGAGGGTTCTTTTGAGTTAGGTAAGACTACACTGCCACTAAATGCTAGAATATTGCTATGTAAACATCCTTACTAATATTATAAATGTGAAAGTGTGGATGTATGAATGTTTGTTACTTAATCACGCAAAAACGGCTGAACGGATTTGGATAAAATTTGGCATGCATACAGCCTTTGATATGAAAAAGAACAAAGGCTACTTTTTATCCCGGAAAAAAATCTTATTCCTACGGGAAAACACGTTTAGAGTGCGATAACCGAAGCACACGCGGACGAAGTCGCGGGCGGACAGCTAGTACTTGTATATTTTGTTTGTTGTATTGTATGTGTGTTGTATTATTGTTTTGTTGTTGTATGTATGTTTACACGGCTGCTGCTAGAAATTCCAGTTGGAAAAACCGAGAATCAAACCCAGGACTCACACTCTATCTTTTCAGTCTGTATTTTTTAACAGTGATGTCATATTATTGATATTTGTTATTGTCGGCTAACACTTAAAGTATCAAATTGATTGATACAATACCTAATCAGATATCGTTATCGATATCTTCATAATTAGTCAATAAACTCTATGAAGATACCGATTACCGACACTTTTGTATCACCTCTCTTTTCCACGTTAAGGTATTATATATCTCTGTCGCTTTTACTCATTCTTTAGATATCGTGTCTATAGAGTTGTTTGTTAACACCAAATTGTTTTGTCGATGATAATGATTCTTACATCATTTCTTTTTATAATTTTTGTTACTTATATTGTATAGGCCCATTATTGGATTAAGATTATACAGTATCATTAATTAATATAATCACAAATATTGTTATGGACAATTTTAGAGTAGTTCGTATCAGATAGCGTAAAGAATTTTGAACCAATAAGAATCATGATTTGAAAAGGTAAGTGTGTGTTAAGCTAGACTAGAACTACATTAGACCGACGCACACGTGTAACACGCCTGATTTGTACGTAGAACGACGTCGCGTGGCGTGGATCTAGTGTAGCTCTACAAGTCTAGTTTCCATATAGAATGTACCTACATAGACCAAAGCACTCAGACGTGGACACAACAGACACAGTACGTGGCACACGTGTGCGCAATGTAGTTCTACCTTTAGGCCAAGCGTGTGTAGGGTTGTGATATTGCTCAAAAGAGTTACCATGGCTTTAGAAAGCAAAGGGCAACTGGAAGAACAAAAGTGTGTTTTAGTCAGAAAAAGTTTGACACTCCCTTTCACCCCACGCAGAAGAACCCAGAGCGCGAGAGCATAAGAAGTTTTCTGATTTCCCATCTCAAAAAAAGCTGAGGGTTAACAATCCCTTTCTCTCAGACTCTTTAGAACACCAACACACACTTGACACTCCCTCTCACTCTATCTAGAGCGGGAAGAGTAATACGGTGCGCACTGTTCCCGCGCGGCTCAAAGAGCTGTCAGCAACAGCCGGGTCGAAGCCTACTGGGGCCAGGGTTATCCGAAAGGGAACTCGAGCCCCGGTATGAAGGCTTGAAGGAACGGGGTGGGAATTTTAATCAGTAAGAGTCTGACACTATCTCCCGCTCCGCGCAAGAGCGGGGGATGTCATTGGATGACTTTTAACCAGTAAGAGTCTGACACTATCTCCAGCTCCATTCAAGAGATGTCATTGGATGATTTTCCCCACCACAAAAAAAAAGCGGGAGGAGTAATTTGATGATTTTTCTCATCAATAAAAAGAATTAAAAGTCCAAACATGTGTGTCCAAACTGGATATAACCCGCTATTAATTTGTTTAAATGTTTTGATCAGTTTTTTTCCATCTATTATTTGCATAATGAGCAACATCAAAAAAACAAAATCCTTAGGTATTAATATTAAGATAAATTTCTTTATTCAGAGAGAAATATAAGGAAAATAATACAGTATCCAATTGATGTAAAGCCTTGTTTTTGAATGTACTTAAGTTGTAAGGCGTCGTATTCACTTTTAGGAACAAGTATGACGTAATGCTTGTCAGTTTCAAAAAACTGCGCACGATTTTGCAACCTATTGAATACAATGGCGCCTTGATTTTGGCCTGATAAGTCAAGGTGTTAAAAATTGCCATAAAGACTCCTGTTGTACCTAAATATCTACACAGATTGGAGCTTGGCTGAGATTAGATTGAATAGGCTCTTAAAAAACTAGTGCGCATCACCATCAACGATTGCATCACTGCTTACCATCAGGTGGGATTGCAGTCAAGCACTAGTTAATTTATTATTGAAAAAAAAAAGATTTTCTTTAAAAAAAACTGACACTAAACATGTTTTCCGCACGAACTGTTTATCTTAAAATCTTATCTTTAGTTTCCATTTTTTCAGTCGAATTTATGATGTAAACAATAACACAAGTCTGCAAGTGTTACATTACAAACATTAGTTCCCATCTAAAAGAAAATACACAATAGATACCGAGCTAAAACAATGGCACCTAATATGCCGCAGCATTCCGCAACGCTACAAAGCTTCTCAGAAGCGTCATTTTAGTCCGCACACAGCATAACGTCAAAATCAACATTTTATTAGCATCAAATAAAGCTATTTCTAATCCCGTCACAGTTGGGACGTGCACGATGAATATTTACACGCTAAAATACGCCTTAAATGCTTCCATGTGGATTATATTATGAAAAACTGTTCACGTTTTATGTAAATACATTCGAGCGTCGAGCGAAAACTAGAAAGTTAACGCACACACACAAACTCACCGTAAGTACGTGCCAGCTTGTGTGTGCGTGCAACGGGCACGGTTTCATAATTTAAAACATTAATAATACATTAAATACGTTCAAGTAATATTATTAGATAAATAATGAAAAATATTACTCACCGTATCTGACTCCTCGATAAAACCAGTCTCCCACAACATATTTTTTCGTACAAACAGTTCAACACGGCCACAAAAAATTGATTGCGTAGATAAAGTTTTCTAAATCAATTCTATTTAGTCGAAAAATATATTAATCCGATTCGGTGCAATGTACTTGTATGAAAGTTTGCATCCCGTGACGTAATTATTTGGAAAAACTTTTAACAAAGCACGAGCGCGACTGCGACCGGGCCGGTGTCTCGATGCTGTATGCGCGGACGCCGATCTCCGAGGACGCACGAAGCGGCCCGACAAACCACGAAGTTAGCCGACCTACTTTGTTCTACTTCGAAACGCTGTGGTCGAACGGCGATTTTTTTCGCATTTTCCGATGAAATGCTGCCCGAGTAGTAAGTACTTGTTATGTACATAGGTGGTCTGGTTAACTTAGCAAAAAATGTTATAATGAATTTTTTTCTTTAGTTATCAACGACATTGTTTTTTTCCTCTAATCTATTTTATCGATGAAGCGTGCTCAGAAATTTTAGTGGAATTGTCAGAGGTCAGAAAATCGATAAGATTTAAGAATAACTTATATTGTTTTTAGATTGAGCCGGTTTTAGCTGGTTCCATGGTGATTGTAAGTTTGTAAGAAGCGGTTTTTGGTCATCAAATTAAAAACCAGAAAAAAATAGGTATACGTATGTACATGTTTTATGAGTTTTTGAGTAGTGATACTGTTGAGGCAACAGACAGAAATGAGATTATGTTAATTAAGAATGGAATAAATGGATATATCCATTAACAACTAACAAACAATGAAAGTAATATGTGTCTATTATGATAAGCACGGGGATATTTTTTTATCTTTTAAAATGCATTAAGGGACTTTACGTAGATATTGTTTTCGTTAATACAAGGTGAAATTATGACTCAAAAGAGATCTTTATCAAGGAATCGTTGGTCTTCGCATTAAATCAAACGACCTTGTAGCTTATTTTAATAAAGAAAATGAAGAAAAATCTTTCACAAAAGCTGATCCATTTATTTTATTATTTTGCTACTGTGGCGAAACAAAAAAACCACTGTGGCTGTCACCACAGCACTTTGAGTACCACACATCCCTATTTTTTATAGAAAAAATATTACAATCAATGGGGCTTCATCCGTACCTATTACTGATCATATTTTTAGAATCAACAGTAAAAAGAAGAAATCCCAAAATTTGTCATAATTGGTAAATTCATAATAGAATCAATCTTTCATAACATTTCATACTAAAAAATACTCCGTGCAATGTTTTTCCATTTTGATCGTCATTTATTCATACATAATCAATAGCCTGCACAATATTTTCATAAATTGAGTGACAGTTTGGGATATAAACAAACGCTAATTACTTTGCTGTTTATGACTATTATTTATTGAGACTTTAATTAATTAATAACAAGATATTTTCTAATAAGCCGTTTAAGTATTTGTACTAATAAGAAATTAGTGATGTATAGTTGATTGAAACGGTTGTTTTCTCATCTGGAAATGAGTACAGCGGATAAAGACTCTGGTTATTAGATATATTCATTATTGTACACCAAAAGTAAATATTACATGAAGAGCTTAAAATTAATAGAGTATCACAGTGTCTTATTTTCTACAGACTACTTTTGGATGGATTTGACAGAGAAGGAGAAAAAGATACTCAGCAATGGTAGGCAGTATTGTTTATTGGTTTATTTAACTATTTATGTCAGACACAGACAGTTTTACTGACTGAAACCCCACCTATGTTCCTTTACCTACACCTATGACCCCGGGATTACCTTTTGGAAGTCAACTCTCTGTTATCTGAATAAAAAATAAATTATTATTCTTTTTATTTATTTTTCTTAAGACTGATTACATTTTTATATAATTAAAAAAAAAAAGTGCTGCTGCGCGCTGGCACCTAATAGCTGCTATGACCTGCCGTGACCTGTGTTGTACTTAGTGTCGGTAGTGTCCAACTTCTGACCTTTTTTAAATATTATTCGGAAAAAATATAACATGGTGTACAAATTACTGGACACTGATTACTAATTGTGAACAAACGAATTATTCAGGTTTTGCATAAATTAAAAATAATGTTATATATCTTCAGCAGAATTAGTTTACAAAAACAAGAGCAGAAGAAGAGTATGTAAAATCTTACTAATCCATTATCATTTTTATCCATCTACATTTATTATTCTATTATTTATCGAAGCCTACTGCGGCCAGGGTTATCCGAAAGGGCGCTTGAACCCCGGTATGAAGGCTTGAAGGAACGGGATGGGTTTTTTAGTCAGTAAGAGTCTGACACTATCTCCCGCTCCATCCAAGAGCGGGGGTTGTCATAAGATGATTTTTCCCATTGAAAAAAAAAATCCATCTACATTTTAATTATGAGTAGACAGTAGCATATTAGGTACATAGGTACACATTCACATTGCCAGTTAAATCCCGTATTATGTAAGAGTATTATACGAGTAAATAGGATTCTATTACCAAAACCCGGATACAAAACAAGCTTGCGGACTATTACGGAGAACTTCTGTATGGAAAATCCCAATAACTCAGCCGCATCGAAAATCAAACCCCCCACGCTTGGAGTTCCGCTTGCGACAGAGTACCCGGTTTCTTATACCTATAGAAGATTTGTTTCGTGTACCACCATGCGTCTATGGCGAACATTACATGGTAGGTTTTGCTGTCAGTTTTGCCACAGTCAAAACCTTGATTGACGTAAAAACTACCGTCTAATGCGTTGCATGACGGTTTTTAGAACGAAACCCATCATTCATTATTATTACTATTATTATATCTAGCCCGTACCACCGACCGACCCACGCTGAAAACCAGCGCTGTGAGCTCAACGCATTATGCGTGAGGCCGCAGCTTTATGCTGAGCGTTCGGCCGTTTTGCGCGGAGGAGACGCATATCCTCCCTATTAATTATTATTGATGTTTTGTTATGTTACCTAATTTTAAGATTGCGTCTTTAACGCGTAAATAAACGGTTTTTCTTTCTTTCTTTTTTCTTTCTTTACTGTCCCACTGCTGGGCAAAGGCCTCCATTCCTTCCAATGTTCCCGGTTTTGAGCCACCTCTTTCCAATTCCCAAGGAAGACACACACAAGTCGTCCCATCATCTCCTTCTTGGTCTGCCGCGGCCCCGTCGTGCGATTTCAGGGACCCTGTTTTACATTTTATTGGCCATTTTATTTCATCGTACATGATTGATGGAATTGATTGACGCTTGCATGACCGTGTAATGGTCGCCTATGATGTCCTTAGGCTCTGATTGCAATTATCAATCCAATTAAAGACCATTTCCTTTCTCTCTAATGGTATCCCAGTTCTACTAGGTGTGCACAATAAGTAAATAAATAATATTTGAAATATGGTTAAGTTTAAGTAATTTAGATTGGGTACTTAAAATAATAATTTACTTAGATGCTTAAATAATAAAATGTGTTCAAAATAATAACATAATTAATGGAACACAAAATGTAATAATTTTAAGCTTGAAAGAAAATTTTGGTTTTAATCTTTATTGTAAACAAAACTTAACATTAACACAGTGATTTATGATATTTGATAAATGATCTTTATTTTGCAAATAGGTTTTTTTAAAAAACACAATTACACATCAATTTTGTTTTCGGTCAGATTAAACTAGATGAGGCCGGTGTTTCCTAGCTGACTACCGTATTCCTATTTGACAATTCATGTCCAGCAACTCAGGCCAGAATAACTCAACAATAAAAAGTCTCCAAGCAAACGTCACGCCAAAGCAGCAATAACCCCCTACCCAAACCTCTCCTGATTTATTTGAAAAAAGAAAAGAAAGAAAACATTTGACAATCGCACAGGATAAACAATAATACAATAAAAAACAACTGCAATTTTTTTAGTCTGTTCTTTGTAGCTGTTTTGATGTTAAGAGGAAGCACATTCCAGAGTTTTGTGGTAAACACAGCGTAACTTTGAGCTGCCTTAACACCAAGGTTTTGCGAGGATGTGTAGCGAGGGATGTGGGAAGAACTGAGCTGGGGCTTCACTATGACTTGTTGAAATGTCAATTGCGAGAGTGAGAAAGAGGGAATGAGATATACAGATATATCCTATACATAACAATTTTTACAAGCTTTTATTTAATTGCACCTGTCCCGATATTTTTCTGTAAAAAAATCTTGCAAATTAAATTCGACCCACTTCCCGGCTACCGATTGAGCTGAAATTTTGCATATGTGTAAATCAGATGACAATGCAAACTTATTATGACATGGAGCTGATCTGATGATAGAACCGGAAGGTGGCTACAGGAACTTCGTAGTTAAACTACACAACCCCATCGAGTTTTGGCTCCTATGTTTCGTCTTAACGAGTATTAATTATATAGGTATAACGAGCTATAAAAGCTTGCTATGAAAAAATGATATTCATTAAAAGCTGGTTTAATTAGTACAAAAACTTACTTAAAAGGCTTTTTAGAAAAGGTCTTGTTTTATTATCAATGAATAATACCTATTCATAGATAGCAAAGTTATTAGCGTTTGTTTATATCCCAAAATATCATTCAGTTTATGGAAATATTGGGGTCTGATTATGATTAAATGAATGACGATAAAAATTGCAATTGTTATGAATAAATTATTGATTCAATTATGAAGTTACCAATTATGACATATTTTCGTGGTCAATTTTGGGATAAGTAACTTTTTTTTAACTTTTGACTTTATGAATTATTGATTCAATTATGAAGTTACCAATTATGACTTTTCGTGGACAATTTTGGGATTTCGTTTTTTTTTTTTACTTTTGACTACACAAATATGATCAGTCATCATCATCATCATTTCAGCCGAAAAACGTCCACTGTTGGACATAGGCCTCCCCCAACTGTCGCCACAATGAGCGGTCCTGTGCGTCTCGCATCCATCGGATTCACGCAACCCTTACCAGGTCATCGGTCCACCTTGTAGGAGGCCTCCCAACACTACGTCTTCCGATATGATCAGTAACGGCTACGAACAGAGCCCATTTTTTTGTACTAATTAAAAAATAGGGGTGTTTAGTTACATCCCTTTAACAATTCAGTTTAGGTCGTAAAATGGATCACCTTAAGAGCTCGTGAGTCTCTGAGCTGGGCAGAAAGCTGACGTTATTAGTTTGATATATCATACATATCCTGCTCACACACTTCTAGTGGCATGGCAGCCACAATATGTGGCCATGTGGAATATATTTTAGCAGAATTGTGTCTAATATTCTTCTTATTCTGGTCAGCAATGGCTGATAAACAACCATGATTGTCAAAGTTTATAACAATGTCGTACTACACAATAGGTAGTTTTGACCAGACTTTGACTTCTCAAAGATGTATTGGTTATTTTTAAAACTTCTTGAGAATTAAAAACCTTTGAAACATGATAATGTTGGGTTTTGATGGCTTTTGAATATAGACAGGGGGTTTATTTATGGTCAGCTTTACCTACCGCTTTAGAATACCGAATTAGAGACACAATAGAAAACAATGAGAGAGTGAACGCCTTTCGCTCGAGGATCGAGAGGTCACTGTTCCCGCAGCTGGGACCCAGGCCTCCTCTCTAGAAGAGGGAATGGGCTGTAATCTACCACGCTTGGGTTTAATAAATTAAAACATTATATGTAGGAATCTTTATTTCTGATTTGTTTTATTATTATTTATTATATACTTTATTATACTGGCCTGTTGGTCTAGTGGTTAGTGACCCTGATTGCTATACCGGAGGTCGTGGGTTCGATTCCCACCCAGGACAAATGTTTGTGTGATGAGCATAATCATTTGTTCTGTGGCTGGGTGTAATTTAGGTATCTATAACATGTATGTATTTAGAAACATATAAGTATGTTTATCAATTATCTAGTACCCATAACATAAGCTCTGCTTAGCTTGGGACTAGACGGCGTTGTGTGATAGTTGTGGAATATTATTATTATGTACACCTCATAATTTGGATAGGATAAACATTTGCAAAAGTTAAGTGTACAATGGGCAGTGTTATACTACAAAGCAGTCAACCTTAATATATGATCGAACTATGATTTTATACAGGGTATAAGGGACAGCCCTCCGCAAACTTTAAGGGCTTGCTCAGTAGACGAAACTGAATAACCTTCAACAAGACTTTTTTTTCAGGAAACAAAAAGCAATCAGCCTGACCATACAAAATTAAACACTTGATTGAACAGTATGTGGAAGACGGTCCCTTACACCCTTTATATTTGCTTGTCATGTGGACAATCATTTGGACGAAATAGTAGATTTTGAACGAGATGATGGATATAATTTTCAGTAAGAAGGGGTCTACCCTAAGGAACCAAGTGTAGTTGGGCCCGTTCAAGTCACCACATCCCTGGAACGCACAGAGGAATTGGATCACGATAGGTTTTAATCAGTAAAAGTCTGATACTCCATAACCTCAAAAAGAAAAACGCAGTAAAGTTCAAGACATTACCGATATTAATCACGGATGTCTACAAATTCGTTTCAAAGAATACTTCATTATCATCATTATATCAGTCGAAAGACGTCCACTGTTGGACATAGGCCTCCCCCAAGCGTCGTTACAACGACCGGTCCTGTGCATCACGCATCCATCGGATTCCCTCGACCCTGACCAGGTCATCGGTCCACCTTGTTGGAGGCCGTTCAACGCTGCGTCTTCCGGTACGTGGTCGCCACCCCAGAACCTTTCGTCCATCTGTTCTGCGTGCAATGTGCCCTGCCCATTGCCACTCCCATTGCCCATTGCCCATGCCCATTGACGATTCTTCGAGGTACGTCGGTAACCTTGGTTCTCCTGCGGATATCTTCAGCACATATATCTCAACATTCTCATCTCCGCTACATGCAATCTTTTTTCATCCATCTTTTTCAAGCCCAACATTCTCATCCATACAGTACGACAGGTCTTGTAAGTGTCCTAATTAAAATTCTCATAAAACAAAGCATTTACCAAGGCACTAGACTCACAACCAGAAAAACAAAAGTGAAATAAGTTAGTGTGAAATATTGATTACAACGAAACCTGAAACCAACAATTCTGCAGATAGGTTTTCCCCAAATGTCGTAATAACCTTTAAGCTAGAGCGGTGGCGTGCATAAAATTGCACCACGACCACGCAGCCGAAAAACAAAACAAAAACAATTTGACAACCTACTTTATAGCTAAAAACATCACGTAATCAGTGACGAAATGAGTTGCTTGCGTACGCAGTAGACGCCAAAACCTCACGGAACATCGAGTTGTAACTAATTTGGTAGGTGACTTGGTACCAAGAAACCTGTGTCGACCCCTTACGTCAAGCTGGTGATCGATCGAGATAACATCGATTGGTGGCAGGACTATGAAGTTACTATGAGAAGTCGCTTGATTGTCATTGATATTGTTCTTTAGTTGAACGTTGGCGATAGAGATGCTAAATGGTCATTCTAATATAATAAAAAAAATATTTATTTGCTAGAATGTAGGTGTACAAAGTAGTGTGATCTCAACATACGAGTAAATGAATAAATAAATACATTAATCGAAAATGTCATATTACTACTTCTGTATAATTGGTACAAAATCTTCGATTAAATAAATTAATTGTAAATATTTAATTTCACAAATCATTGAATAATTAAAAATATCATAGAAACATCAAATTAGAAGTAACCAATACGATCACAATAAAATCGGTAACATCTTATCTACTAATACAAAATCAAAATCAAATCAAATTTATTTATTTGCAACTAAGGATGACAAAAAAAAACATATTTTTTCTCGTATTCTGTCTTTATTTTCGGCGTGTTAATATAAAATACGAATTCAAATTAATTACTAATGCAGTCATTCACTCTCCTTTGTACGTACTCTTCCTTACGGCATATCCATAATTTTTACAGATTTTTTTAATACATCATCGTCATCATTGGTGCGCAGGGCGCGTGATAGCCCCAATACGGTTCTGGCGATGATTGCCGGGAGATTGGATTACCTTACATCAGACATTGCTGTAGCAGACTTACATATATATATTGCTGGTAATGTCCGATAGAATAATCCTCTATGTGTGTATTTTGTTTTATAATTACTGTATGGGCGCTATTAGTTGCCTGAAATAAATCTTTTTCTTTTTATTTCGGCCAAGAAACATCCACTGATGAACTTACGCCTCCCTTAAGTGTCATCACAAAGATCGATGCGTCTTCCATTCACATTTTCGCGAACTGCAACAGGCCATCAGTCCACCTTAAGGAAGGCTTTCCAACGCTTTGTCTTCCGTAGTAAGATTAGACATTAAAGAAACCTTTTTTACTGTCTGTTCAACCGATTTTAATTTCTATTTCGTTGGCATAAGGATGGCATTAAAAGCAAAAAAGTGGTTACAATGCCAATTATTTACTGCAGCCGCCATTTGTCATGCCATCAACGTAATGAAAGCCAAAATTGGTTGAACAGACAAGTAATAAAAAAATTTCATAAATGTCTCATGTTATTTTGAAAAGAGTAAAGACGTCTGAAATTTTTAGGAATAACGGTCAGTTTAACAATGGCATTTATTTCTGGCAACAAAAGCCAATCTTATAATAATGATAACTTAAATTACATTTGGCTGATTTAACACAGTGATACATCTTGAAAATAACTTTTAAAATGTCAATAAATTTATGAATAATAACGTTGTTATTCTCTAAGTTAACAATTATAAATTATTTCCTGACTAAAGATATATCGGGGTCAAAGCATGTATATGTGAATATCAATACGAGAAATACAACATTATATGTAATTTATATGAAACTTGAATATAATCGTAATTTGTTCAAAAACAATAACTAAATGGATACCAATACTTTTTACACCATGTTTTTATTTTTCCCCAATAAGTATATGTAGATCACAAGTTCACAAGTTGGATACTAACGACACCAACTGTGTTAACAGGTCATGGCAGGTCAAAGTGGTCATTAGACGCCAGCAAATAGCTGGGTGCAAATGCAAAACAACCTCTCAGTCGCCTGGATGGCCCGGTGACTATGTATTTTTGCTGACATAACAAGACCATAACTTTGTGATTTTTCATGATATAGTTGTGAAATTTTGTACATAGAATCTTTACATTAAAATAATAAACACGCGTGTTTCGGGTTTTGCATATACTAAATTAATTTTGTATTTATTTTGTAAAATATGAGGAGAGTTTTCAGGTCTTATAAATAATACAAGGTGGCTACACGTTTTGCCATTTATGGCATGCACAATTAGTTCCCCAAGACAAAAATCATAAAAACAAAAAAATTACAAATTGAAATTAAATCGGAAATAACTGGAAATCAAAATGTCAAAACTAATTTACAACGGTAGTCAAAAAAAAAATCAATTAATAATAATAATTTATTGCAAATAATACACACATCATATACACAGAGAGAAAACAATTTTATACATTTGAAGTGCAAAATGTTGTTGTACTCTGGTACCCTAATTAAGATTCAACTTGTGTTAAGAGTACCAGGGATCTTGTTCTTATTGATCTATTACAAACATATTTGTTTTGCATCTAAGTGGAGTATGTTCAATTAAATTGAAAGACACAATAATAATGCAATGTACAGCTAGTATTTCATAAATACCCAATAAATCATTGCAAGCGTGATCGTACCTATACGATCATAATGCCTAAAGCACAATATGCTAATTTCTGATCGAGTTCCAACAGTACCCACCTACTCAAAATCAAATATCTAGCATCCGTTACTTAATCCTTGAAACTAAAAAAACCTTTATACTTCATAGGAAAAGCCCACATTGAATATTTATCATTTCAATGTACATAAACGCATTTTTCTAATATAATCGTTTAAGAATACGGATCTTACCAGTAATTTAATTGGATATTAATTACTGTTATTTAATTAGGATTTGTAATTAGATTTATTCATGTATGTAATACTGCAGTTGCTTATTCTGTAGTAATTAATATGGCTTTTGATGTCACAAGGTCACGGTGAAAAGCTGACGATCTTTGTGTATATTTTATTACAAATATAATAATTAAATAGGAGGTAGAGAAATATTTTTGACAGTAATGTGGAAGAGTACTTCGACGTCTGAATGTAATTAATTTTTGTTTTTATTTACGTAGTTATGTTCAGTAAAATACCTGCATAAACATATCATAAGCATAAGACTTACGAGGAGTTCACATCAGCGTCGGATCGATGATGAAGTACCTGGGACTCGTCCTCGACAGCTGGTGGAAATTCGTGGAGCATTTCCGACGTCTGGCTCCCAAACTGAACCGGACTGGGGCTGCTCTCAAACGGCTCCTGCCCAACCTTGGGGGTCCAGACGCCTCCTGCCGGAAGCTCTACGCGGCAATCTTTCGGTCCATGGCCCTTTAAGGGGCGCCGGTGTGGGCACCGTCGCTGCGTCAGCGGTCGAAGGCCCAGCTGAACGCCTGCCAGAGGGTCATAACAATACGGATGGTGCGGGGAGCCTCCTTGCTGGCCTGCCACCATGGGATCTGGAGGCAACAGTCCTTGCTCACATGCAAGACTTGCGCTTGGAGATGCAACGCCGGGGCAACTAAGGAACAGGAGTGGGTTTTAGTCAGTAAAAGTCTGCACTATCTCCTGCTCCGCCCAAGAGCGGGGGATGTCATTAGATGATTTTCCTACAACCTAATAAAATTATTATTGCTGGGACTCAAGCTTCCTCTTTAAAAGTGGGAATGGGCTGTGATCATGCACGTGGTCACGAGCGAAGAGCAGATTGGTGGATGCGCCTGCATTCATAAGTGTACACTATCATATCATCGAATCATCTTGTCTGTCTAGGCAGACAGACAAGATGTTCTTCCATTCATCCGCGATCACTCACAGTCAGATTTATCATCCAAGAGCGCATTGAGCACGGAGATCGCGCCATGGATTGCCCGAGCCCAGTCCCCTAAACTTGGAGCCAATACGACCAGAAATAAAAAACGTTTTTTTTTTCAAATAGACCAATTATAGGCAATTTTGAATTGTCAATATGTCATTCAGTCAACAAAAACAAAGTAAAACTAAATTGCACGTTCCAAAGCGTAGATCTCTATGGAAAAGAACGTGCAAGAAATTCCCAACCCTGAAGCCTTCACAAAAATGGGCAACTGAATAAACACTGTTGTTTAATCAGTAAAAGCCTATCACTCCCTGCCTCTCCACCCAAAGTGATTAATAACTTTCTAAATTTACGCGAGTAAAGTCGCTGGCAGAAGCTAGTTCTTGATAAAAACTTCAATAAAACATTTTCACATCGAACACACATACAATTCCACTAACGGATACGGGAAATCAAATTTAATTGCTGAAGACACTTGTCGCCAAAGTGTTATAGGAAAATCTTCAGTGCCATTAAATGCATTAATAGCCTTTTTAACAGTTCTTGGTATTGTGCAATCACATGTAACACATACAGAACAAGTACAGAAAATCAAAAAATTTATTGCTAGTCTTACATAATGTAGGATCTTATTTATGTATTCTTTGAATCAACTCGTCCAATTAAGCCTACAATGGACTTGAAATTGCTTGGCTTGTAACATGGATTGGCGATCAAAGTTTATTTCAATACTGGTTTAGACCTACTGTCCACTGACGCGTAGCTTCATAAACGCGTAGGTATTTGTCATCGGCCCCCCTAGCCAAGTTATAACCGTTACGCTTGCGCCGAACGCTTGGAGTTGGCCACGCACCCAATTCTTTTGTTCTAACGACATGACTGAGCGTTGAGATGACGTCATTGTTCTTCAAATGTACGGGATTTGAAGCTTTCTACAAGCATTAACGATTGCAGATTAGCAACTTGGCTATGGGAGCTGGTTCCAGAACGAGAGAAACAATTTGTTATGAAAAAAAATGGCTTTTCATAATTATTATTTTTTATTTTATTTAGGAGTTTGTTATATAATTTTAATTGGTTAAGTATTGTTTAATTGTCTTATTTTACGAGTAGTATTTAATTAATTAATTACAAAACAATTTGATATAAAGAACACTCATTAGTGTATAAGTTTTTCGGATGCTTAGTTAGTTTCAGATTCACGAAGACTTCTAATTGATAAACACATCATGCAGCTAATTCACAGATCGAACATATTTATTTTCAACCCAGAAATCTGCAAATATGTAGCAAGCATGGAGTTATTTATACTTTGACAAATCACATTCCTACTCAGCACATTCTAACCTCACCTGCACATTATTTTCTCCTTACATTACTACCTGATGGACAAATAAGTTCTATAACAATAGTTTCCCTTCTCTAACATAAAAGTCAATACACGTAGTTGATTCATGTTTTATGAACGTGAGCAGAAATATTATATTACAAGATTAGTACTCTTACAGCATTGTATGAAGTCTAAAATTAGCCTTATGTACAGGTTGTTAATCTGACGACCCCATTACTGCATTGGACATATTATAGTTACTAGGATTTCTTAGTTGAGAGCCTCCTTGCTGAGATACACTTCCATGTAACCGCTCTTTCACGATTATGACGTTATTACTCATCTTTCTCTAGGTGTTTTGGAAACACATCTTGTGGATAATATCTAGGTTTCTATTGAAATCAAACTAATCCAGTAAAAATCTCTGAAAACCTGCTTCATAATGTACACAAAAATTAAATAAGTAAAGAAAGTATACCTAACTATAGAAACTTTGCACATTTAATCGAGATTTTTTTCGAAAATAAAACTAATTTTATAAAAAACTCATATTTTCTGGGGCAAGTTTTGCATCACTCATTCGAATATTTCGAGTAGTGACGGAATTGCCGAATGACAACAAAGCGTTCAGCACGCTTAGCCAAGTTGTTATTCTGCAATCGTTAACGCTGTCGAAAAGTAATGAAACGTATGCGAATGACGTCATTCATCTCAACGTAAAGTCGCGTGGTCAGAACAAACGAATAGACGATAGCCAACTTCACATCGTTAAAAATCGTTTCTACAATGTTTAACATCATTTGTTATCATCTACATCCTTTGTTATACAAACGCTACCTACATTTTAGAACGAGCGGCCGACTCAAGCGCGTCAACATTGCTTTATCATTTTCTACAATTGCTGTCACCGAGGCGTTACCGATTAGAGAAGGCAATTCGACACAAACTGATTGTAACTTGGCTAGGGGGGCTGGCGTTATCTCAAATTCTTAAAACAACAAGCTTTTGAATAATGTTCAAATTGACTCAAGGCGGAAAAATAATGGTAACTTCAGAACTTCTTGTAATAAATATGACCTGACGGTACGATTTTCGCAGTGCAGCTCCGCCCTTGAGCGGGAGAAGTATTGGATGATTAATCATCCAATGCTTCTCCCTGTATCGTGGGTATACTTTTAAGGTGGGTGGGTGCGATGGTACAGCCCCCCTAGCCAAGTTACATCCGTTTCGCTTGCGCCGAACGCTTCGAGTTGACCCGGCCGCCAATTTTTTTGTTCTGACCACGTGACTGAGCGTTAAGACAACATCATTCCCGTACATTTGAACCTTTCTACAACCGTTAACTATTGCAGATTAGCAACTTGGCTAGGGGTACAGGAATACTTACTATTGCGAGGTAAAGATTTTTTATAACGTAGCTTTTCCCCAGTCTAACCGGATGCAACAGAGAAGAAAAATGATATTTTACTTGATGGTATTAACTAGTTATCTGACCTTCACAGCCCTTTAACTGGGAAACATAAAACTCTTCGGCAAGCTTGATGTGAAGTTTTACAGCTTCTAGCTCGAAATCTTTAAGTAATAGCTGAGTCCAACGACTTAACTGGCTTACATCTTTGACACAGATAATGTCGCCTCAATGGGACAAGACATAGTTACGCCCCTGTATCAAAAATGATTGAGGGCAATTTTTTATATAGGCCCTAATTGTTACCAGGGCTAGCTCGCCGTTTGGCCTGAACTGAGCACGAGTCGTTGAAGAGGCGTAGTGTTCCACACATGCATCAAAGTGATGTCAACGAAACCATAGGGACTCTGCAGGGCCGAAGTCTATTGGGGCCATTGGTTGGCTTCCAAAAGAGAAAACTGGGGCCCTAGAACGGTAGACAAAGGAGGAACATACGAGTTATTTAATTACAAGAAAATATTTATCATAATAAACTTAAATATTAAAAAAACTCGAATGACAGAGAGCGCGACTTTTCTGACTAAAATTCACCCGTGTTCCCAGTGGCGTAAAAAAATCAAGGGCCAAATAACTTAATAACTTATTTATTGAGTCGCGGGGCTAGGAGTGTCAGTGATTGGCTCGCCGTGCCATCGTGTCATAGACGTCACTCGTGATTCGTTTCCTGCGCTGCATATATCTAACAACGACGACGATTGGTTCGCCAATGTATGGAATGCGCAAAGCGATCCCCATTCTGACACCGAGCGCTCAAGATTCGTGCCGGTACCTGTACGCTTCTGCTGAACAGTTCAGATATTTGACTGGCCTGTTGGTCTAGTTGTAAGTGACCCTGACTGCTATGCCAGAGGTCGTAGGTTCGATTCCCACCCTGGACAAATGTTTGTGTGATGAGCATAATCATTTGTTCTGTGTCAGGGTGTAATTTGTCTATAATATGTATGTATTTAGAAATATATAAGTATGTTTATCAGTTGTCTAGTACCCATAACACAAGCCCTGCTTAGCTTGGGACTAGACGGCGTTGTGTAATAGTTGTGGAATATTATTATTATTATGGTTTTTAAATTAAACACAAGTAAGAATGTGTATTGATTTTAGTACAGTCATAGGAATAACCAGTATGACCAACCATCTGAAAGTCACCAATAATGATCACAAAAAGTACCTTTATAATAAAAATAGGCCCAACAGTTAGTCACATGCATATATTTAGCAGTTATCTCGTTTAAACCTTGCAAGTTCGTTTGGAAAACCCCGTACAATATGGCTTGCTACAAATAAGTACCTATTTTAACTTTTAATTCCTGATAGGGTTGGCACGCACTTTTTAAGTTATTACTGGGCTCGCGCTTGAACACTATATTGCTGATTGGTTGATGGTGGCGAAAACACGTATAGAAGAATTATATCCACACCAATATTATATAGAGGTAAAGTTTGTTTTTATGTTTTTTTGTTTGTAGGAGATAATCTCGAAAAGTACTGGACCGATTGCTGTAATTTTTTCACCGATAGAAAGCTGTTTTATTCCTGAGTGACATAGACTATATTTAATATACGCAGGCAAAGACGTGTGCAAAAGCTAGTATGTAATAAAAAGATATACAAACTTTTGCCCATTATGAGAGTGATTTGATGGAAAGTTTTGGTCATCAGTAAAGATGATTCTGTTAGACACAGAGTATATGACTTTAATGGTTACTATACCAGAAAGTACAAAAATCTTTGAATGATTTCCCAACTCAAAAAAAAATCTTACTGTTATCTTGGTAGTTCAACCCTACACAAAAGGTGACTTCTATAAAACCTAATTAAACGTTTCGTTAAGGTTCATTAAAGTAAATATGTGACCACAATGAAGTTAAAAGGCATTGTCAAACTCATTGTAGATCCGCTTTCAATAGTACTAGAGATTAGCTGATCATGCTGAGATACTAATAAGTTATATTAAAGATCTTCTGGGTAGGAATATCAAATTGTGTATTTGTATTTTATAGGTTTGTATTTGTATGAGGTAATTTAATAATATGTAATGGTATATATTGCACCTACCACAATTTGTCTCTGCATCACCCAAAGGTTGACTGATAGAAAATGCCTTATGGCACTAAGTCTGCCTTTGTACTATTTTGTGCATGAAAAATAAAATAAATAAATCAGGCGTTGTACGGCCGATCATAGCACAGTGGTGATTATTTATCATTCTTTGAAATAGAAATTAATCTAAATCCCTTAAGAAATAGTAGATTATGTGACTAGGGGATAAAGCAATGTCTTTAAGTCGCGGGCGGCATGTTGAATTCCGAACGAAACGAAGGTTTCTAGTTTTAATCCCGAACGTTAGCGAGGGATTTATATAATTAACTCCCGAGCAACGCGAGGGAGTTAATATATAAACTTGAGTGAAGTGAGAAGTTCAAGCCGCCAGAGTCAGCTTTCTCCCCGTGTATACTCTACTTTTTACACCATCTGTGAGATAATTAAAAGACAATTTACGAAAACAAACTATATTTTAGAGTTAATCTTCTAAATCTCTACGTTCAATTAATTCAGTTCTCTACTCTATGGGTGAGTTGCACCATTTATACTCACCCTAAGATTCTATTGTTTTAATTTTCTATATCGATCCCGCTCAATCATAACTTGACTTGTCTGTAACTACATTGTATTTTTTTTTTTTTGTTAATGGCCAGTTCGATTTTTTAATAATAGTAGTTTATGTGACTAAGGGATAAAGCTGTGTCTTTCAAGTCGCGGGCGGCATGTTGACTTCCGAACGATAGTGAAGGATTTATAAAATTAACTCCCGAGCATCGCGAGGGAGTTAATAAAGAAACCTGAGTGAAGTGAGGAATTTAAGCCGCCCAAGATAAAGACAGCTTTATCCCTGTGTTGCATACTGTACTTTTTACACCATCTGTGAGATAATTAAAATACAATTTGGTCGACCAAATCATGTATTAGAAAAATATAAGTATTATATTTACAAGTTCATCAAACAAACAAAATTCACTAAGTACTCCAAGATTCTATAGTTTCAATTTTCTATAATGCTCCCGTGTCGTCAGTACCTGATTATTATCATCATCAGTACTTGATTATTATGTCAACTTGTTCGATGCGCCTACATTTTAATTCACAATGTTGACGATTCTTGTAGCTCCAAATTCAAATCTCATTATTCCCTAGGGATCGGCCATACTGCATTATCTCCCTAGGCATATCATGACTTCCTTTAAGCAGGTAGTGTAAAAACTTATTTATGCACATACGATTTAATTCAATGTGTTTGATTTTTGACGTTCCAAATTCAAATCTCATTATTCCCTAGTCGGGGAAAAATACTCAGACTGAAGTGGGAGGGCTGGCCACGTCACACGAATGCACCCGAGCAGATTGGCGAGGATTGTTACTCTCTGGGGGAGTCCGACACTGTCGAGGACCGCGGCGATGGTGGTGTGATGATCTGATCATTTTCTCGGGGCAAACTTGACCAGAGGTCACCCTAGACAGAGAGGTTTGGTAAAAGAAATGGATCTTTGCCCAGGGACATATCATAGGCTATTAAAACAAATAGCGGCTTTTGACCAAGGTAAGACCTTGTCGGCCCCGTAGTAACCAAACAAGTAAAGTTTATCCACTATTTGGCCAATAAAACCATACTCATATTTTATAAACCCAGGGATATTTCACCGAACCGAACCCAAGTCGTCGACGGCGTAGTCTTCCACGCGCGCCTCAAGGAGATGTCAGCAAAAGGTAGAGGCCCAGCAGGGTTGAAGCCTACTGGGGCTATGGGTTATGTAAAAATGAACCCCCGGAGCCCACAAGGCAAAGAAGGAACCAACGAGTGGGTTTTAGTCAGTCAGGATAGAAGTCATTGGATGATTTCTCACCTTAAAAAAAAAACCTACTTGCTTCTGACGTTTCATAAATGCCCATAAAGATAGGACTATGTAAAATAAAATATTTGGAATTTTTAATTTACTGTATAGTTATCAGTTGATCATATGAATATTGAAATGCATTTTAGAGCCAAACAAACGTGTTAAAAACATCAGCATATAATTTCGATGTCATATTTCTAAAAATGGCAACAAATAGGTGCTATTTAAACGTAGTTTTTTAATATTCATAGATTTAAAAAAAAAGTGTTACCCAAAACCGGCTTGGAACAAAAATATGGAGAATAAGTCAGACTAGAACATGTCTGACCACTTTTACGAATAGTTTTTTTTTTATTATTTAAGACACTGATATTATAAAAGAATCATTAGAGATTATGTTTCATGTCATTAGTTCTGTTTGTTTTTAGAACTAAAAAAATTAAAAAGTAGTATTAGGTACAATGATTTTTGCTAAAAATTGATGAAAACATAAGTCCTAGAATATTAATAGAACCTAATAAACATTAAAAAAAACATTAAAATTGGTGATGGCGTTTGGGAGGAGATCGATAACAAACACTGTGACATAATTATGATTTATAAACAGGGTTATTTGTAAAACAGTAGCAACACAACACACGCCTCTCAGGACTATATTACTAACATCATAAACCACAACTGTATACAACTAGAATATAAAAAAAATATAAAAAAAGTTAAAAAAAAATGGAAAAAAATTTAATGCAAAAATGTAAAAAGAAGAAAAATGTTTTTCTTTCTTTCTTTCTTTTTCTTTCTTTCTTTTTCTTTCTTATACTAACTACTAAACCACTAAACATTAAAAAAAACTATTCTTTACAAAACTTCAAAATCTTAAAACATGGCATAAAAAATTCCCCCCACAATTCTCTCAACTGGTAACGCACCCAAAAGACTTGTGGCATTGCGAAGTTGTATAGCAAAAGCTTAATCTCTGACCCAGATAAACACCAAACTTGGGTCACGCGAAGTATCGGCTAGGCGTTTCAGTCATGTAATATAAGATTTAAAATCTGCCCACGACAGAAGAAAATATACATAATCTTCTTAACATTTCTGTAAAAAAACAAAATATGTATCTGCTTCTGTTTGCATTAACAATGTGTCGCACCTTCGGTAAAAAGCTAAAAACCAGTGATCCTAAAATGCAAAGGCAAAGAAGAAACAGATGTAATCTTAGTCAGTAAAAGACTAGTCAGGAAAGTCTTTGAATGTAAGGAAAAAACTCAATTCAAAATTTTCAATGAATTTTTCCTTAAAAAATATAGTTAAAAAAAAAAAACTGAAAATTATTTTACAGTTTTTAGTTTGAAATGCTATGACAGCGTGTTTTTTTTTGTTTTTTTTACTATATTTTTATTTGTCACTAAAAAATAAACGGATTATTGTATTGTCATCAGTTTTTTATGGGTGTGCAAAGTTTGAAGAAAATCTGATCACCCAAAGTAGGTCAAAATCGAGCTCAAAGGTGTTGGTTACAAACATACATGTGAAGCTAACATAAGCGTGTTAAAAAACAACAAAACACAAGTAATAACTCCTATATTCACTTTACTCAATTTTTATTATAAAACTTTGCATTCTTTTACTTTTATTTGACCATTTCCTTATTTAGAAGGGGCTATATATAGCACTTATTAGTTCTTTCAGAATCCCCAGCATAGGGATCAGCACTTCGCAGTGGAATATCGAGTTCTGTGAAGTCCCCTGAGGGACTGAATTAACTGAAGTTAGTAGGTAGTAGTAGTTTGATATATAAAAAAGACAAGTACTTATCGAATTGTATACTGCAGCTACTTGTTCATCATCATCATCATCATCATCAGCCTTTTTGATGTTCCCACTAGTGGGACTCACGCCTCCTCTCTAGGAGAGGGAATGGGCCGTAATCCACTACGCAAGCCCAGTGCGGGTTGGTGAATATCACATGTCTTCGAATTTTTGGTTCTAGGACATGCCGGTTTCCTCACGGCTACTTGTTCAATTAAGACTAATGTCACCAACGACATGTGTTTTAATGTGGTTCATAAATAACGTGTCTAGTCCGATGCAGATCATTGGGGCTAATTCTCTACATGTCTGTACCCCCAGGGGACCGACAGAGTTATAACTTGCTTCCGATCTGAAAATGCCATGCAGTTATGTGATTATTTTTAAAGCTTAAGTAATATGTTACGTCTTTTTATTTGAATCCGGTATATGATCTCGTTTTATGAAGAATGATGAGGCTTTTAATACTTCGTGGGTTCGATTTACAAGTCTGACAAAATCAACATATTTTAATCAACCTTATAATGTTCCCACTGCTTTTTTTTTGTGGTGGGAAAAAATCATGCATTGACATCCCCCGCTCTTGGGCGGAGCGGGAGATAGTGTCAGACTCTTACTGACTAAAAGACCCACCCCGTTTCTTCTAGCCTTTATACCGGGGCTCGAGCGCCCTTTCGAATAACCCTGGCCCCAGTAGGCTTCTACCCAGCTGGGTCACTGCTGTTGCTGACAACTCCTTGAGGCGCGCGGGAACAGTGCGCGCCGTCGACGACTTGGGCTTGGTCCGGACAGTTACCGGACGGCCGGACAGTGAGCTACCCATTGCTCACTGTCCGCAAGCCCGCGCCTACGGTGGCCGGAAATCGGGATCAGAATCCCGGTTGCGGCGGTGGCGGCGATAACGCCGTTGCCTGATGCTTTCGGCCTCTTCCTTTGCAAGCATTACAGCTTCGCAGAAGTCGGCGACCGCCTGCCACTCCTCCTCGCTCCGGACCATGGCCTCAACCAAGGCCCGGCGCGAGAGGTCTCCGCCGCCGATCGCCCCCACGAGGGCACGGCGATGCTCCGCCCAAGCAGGGCACACCTCGACTGTGTGCTCCACCGTTCCGTGCGATCTAAAATATTTTCTGGATGATACGGAATTATGGATAGATGGATAAGAAGAAAGAAAGGATATATAAAGTAGAAGGCAAAGGGCAGATGAAGGAGAATACTTGGGTTTTAGTAAATAAAATTCAAACAAGATCGGGAGAAGTTATTTAATAATTTCCACATTAAAAAAATATCATGTTTGCTGTAAAGGAGCTCCTATTAAAATTTATTTTATTATGTTTTTAGTATTTTTTGTTATAACGGCAACAATTATAAAAAATATAAAATTTCACCTGTATATCACGGTTCATGAGACACAGCCTGCTGATAGACGGACAGACAGATAGACAGACAGACAGACGAACTTATAGCGGAGTTTTATTAATAGGGTCCCGTTTTATCCTTTGGGTACGAAACCCTAAAAAGGATAAAAATAGGTGTCATTCTTTAATTTTCGGCAAACGATAAAGAAAACGTCATCAGTCTACGGTATTTATAAATAACCATATCTTATTTCAAAATCACTCTACAACTGGCAAAACATAAAAACCCAATGGTTATCCAAAATAACATATTTGCGAGAACCGCTTCAGGAAAAAGTGTAGGTAACACCTCGGTCCATGGTACGAGCCTGTTACCGCATGAGATTGTGGTTTTATAATGTCTTCGAATATTATTATCATTTTCCTTACAGCGCAGCGATAGCCTTGACATCATTCGAAATTATTTACACTGACATTTGTCGAAAGTAAGCTAATTTTTTTTTTTTTATAACGGTGTCTTAAAACTCCTTCGCATCGCTGTTGATTCAATCTTGATTTCAATTTTTATTATTATTTTTATTTCAATTTCGGTTTAGATTTCTATTTTCGTTATAATTTTAATATTTTAATTTTAATTTCAATCTTATTTTTCCCACTTTATTTTTTACATTTTAACATTATACATTTTTTAATAGGTTTCAATGTATACAATTGTTGTTGGCAAATAAAATAAATAAATTTAAAAAAAAGTTTTATAATGTTTTCGAATATTATTATCATTTCCTTACAGCGAGCGCAGCGATAGCCTTGACATCATTTGCAATTATTTACACTGACGTTTGTCCACTTTTAGAAAGTAAGCTAAATTTTGCTGCGCAGATGGTTCCTGGTCGAGACTAAACTTTACCTCATATGTCGTAATCTACACTAATATGTTGTTTTTATGTATGTCAATCACGCGGACAAAGTGGTAAAATAAAAAGTGGAAAAAAATGTTTTATTAGGATACCCCCCCTACACGTAAAGTGGAGAGCGATTTTTTTATCATTTCAACCCTAACATGTGATATATTGTTAAATAGGTATTTAAAAATAAACAGGGGTTTACTAAAATAATTTTTGATAATGTTAATATTTTCGAAAATAATCGCTCCAAAAGTAAAAAAATGTGTGTAACTTTTAAAACATAAGTTTAGAAAATATAAAAAAACATCTCAAAAGTAGAACTTTATAAAGGCTTTCTAGGAAAATTATTTTGAACTAGATGGGTTGAACAGTTTTTGAAAAGTTGTACAAAATAATTTCCGAACTAAGCTTGTAATTTAACCGTAGATGTGCCAAGCACTTTTGTAACATATTTTACATATTTTATTGTCTTGAACGTATCTTCTTTCGAATAAAAAAGAATTATCAAAATCGGTTCACACAATCCAAAATCACCACCGAAAACTCACAATACATAACCAGTCTAGTTTGTATAAATTAGTAACCCAATTTCCCGAGAGATGTCGCTGTACTTTAAGCTACTTCGCGCTATTAAGGGCTTAATGTACTACGCGTTATTCAGCACACGATATTCAGACTCGTCTTATTTTTTTTTCCGAGTAAAACACTCTGACCCTTATTACACTGCGCAATATATCGAACCATACACTAAAACTGTCTGAATATGGCGTAGTGTAATAGGCCCTTTATGATTTTTCCTGAGTTGATGGGGTCGGGACGGGTATGAACTATTATATTTTCGAATTCTTTAACTCTTAAGTGGGGATACTTATTTTGACGGGCGGGAAACTACGGAACCCTACACTGAGCGTGGTTCAACATGCTCTTGGCCGATTTTTTTTGTTTGTAGAAGGTAATCTCTATAAAACTACTGGTACGATTGCTAAAATGTTTTCACCGTTTCTTTATTCCTGATTGACAGGCTTAATTTTATCTACGCAAGCGAAGCTGTTGGCAAAAGCTAGTCAATAAAAAAAATCATGGGCCTCTCTCAAAAAAAAAAAACAAACACAGGTAGGTAAATGTGCCTATTTTTGTAAAGTATTTTAAATTAAACAACAAAATAACACAAAAATTTTTTTTTTTTTTTGGGAAACCTAATTCTTCCCTTTGACCTAGAATCGTCAAAGGCAAAGAAGCAAGGTTTCATGGCGCAAAGGAAAAGTCGGAAAACCGTAATTTGTTGTTACATACAGTTCACCAAATAGTTTTATGGATTTGGAAAAATCTTCGAGACTTGAATCGGAAATTGAAGTATACATAAGAAAGTTTGTACGGAATCCTCGATGCGCAAGACCGACACGCACGTGAATAGTTTTTTTGAATGATTATGATGAACTAAAGCAAATTCTTTTGAACCAACCTTGCCTACGTTATTATTATTACTATTGCCTACGTTACGTACGTACGTTAAGTTTGATTGCCAATCCGATAAGACGCAATTGAATATTAATATTTTCTTTTGAACGACGACAAAAAATCTGGCGCCGCCGGTATTCAATATTATTATAATAAAATAGGTTACACTTTGTAGCTAGTAGGTTTTAATTTAGTTAATAATAGCGACATTTAACTGCGTGTTTCTATTCTCATTGTATAATGAGAATAGAAACACAGGAAATCAGGTTTTAGGACTTCTGCAAACTTGAAAGAAATATTTTTGCTTTTTTTTTATTGATATATATTTTCTTGATATATGTTTTCGTTCTATTTGGGATAAACTTATTATGTATATTGGTACTAAAATAATACTAACCAGTACAAAAGTACAAGTACAGCTGTAGGTATATTTGTTTGCCAATTTAATAAAAGACTAAATTGTTCTTTATTTGAGTGCAAAACGGACGTGCCGCACTACCCTCTCTTAGAGAGACGACTTACTCTTTTTTTGAGGTGGGATTTCATCAAATGATTTTTCGCGCTATAGGGTTTTGTTGGTGTCAGAGTTACTGACTAAATCACACCTGTCGTCCTTCCTCTCTGTCTGTTCTTCAGTACCTAGCCTTTTACGTTCTAGTACCACGGTCACTCTTTCAAACGCTCCCACACCCTTAGCAGTCATCAGTCCTACTGAGGCCCTTAAGTTTTGTTGACATCTCTTTGAGGCGATGGGTACATTGGTCATCATCCGCAAGTCTGCCTCTGCAGTCATCTCCTGTGGCGGCGGTTAGGGCGTGAAGATGTTCTTTCCCTTACTGTGCAGCTACCTCCGTGGCTCGCATCACTGTTTCGCAGAAGGAGGCAGTAGAGAGATTTATCCTAGTAGATACTATGATTTTGTCTTGCTGTATTCAAATGTTTTCTTTAAAAATAAAAAATCAACCATGTTCTCAGTGCATTACTCCTAGTAATTTACCTGAGCAAGTAGTTCTCCTCAACATACAAATTGCTGATCATAACAAACCTAGACTCATTTAAATTCAGGACACTAGCGCATGCGACAATTCCTTTACCGTATGTTTTCTAAGTCTGCCGGGCTGAAGGCTCATTTACACGAGTATGGTTTCTCTCCTCAGATATAATATAATAATAATAAATATATCTTTATTCATTAAAAACATTGCAGTACATTATGACAACTTACAGAACCTATTACAGTGTACAAAGACTACTACAAATTAGTGGGTGAGGTGCTGTATTCCTAGCTAGGCTAATATATAACCTGTGTTAAGGAGTACAGTGCCAGTCCCCAAGGAAATAAACAGTAAAATCGTACACAGTATGCATTATAGTACATTATAAAGTGATACAAATAAATCTCAATAACAAGATAACAAAATGTAGTTAATTAAAAGTACAATAATAGTAAGAAAATAAAAAATTACACATTTATCTTAAAATAAATAAATAAAAATATATTGAATCAAAAGGTGTTAAAGTTGACTCTTGTGAAATATCCATTGTTAACATAAGAAACCACCTTGTAATGGTTTATTATATTGTAATATGTTATTAATTAATCCTGCTAAACCAGGGCTACCCCTGGAACGCAAAGGACAACTAAAGGAACGATAGTCATTTTGAGTCAGAAAAAGTTAATGCTTCCTCTCGCTTCATCCAGACTGGGAGAAGTCTTATGATGATTTTTCAGTTTAAAAAAAGGCGTATAATGGTTTTGCAAGCATTACAGAGCGATTTACTATTTGGTGCTCAAACCTATATACTTTAAAAGTCATGTTATATTTGTAGAAGATTTTTTCTTTACACTTGAATATCGTCTTTCACTTCCACTTCGCTCCTTCCTCATTTAGTTTTAATTACTGAAAAAAAAAATCACGCTTTTATGCGTGCTAGATGATGTCCTCGTGTAAACGTACCTTAGAACTAATAATAGCCCAACCAGCCAGGTGTCCACAAAAAGCCACTATTGGCGTCTGTCACTCACGCCAAGGTCGAAAAACATTAAAATATAATCGTGATAATAGAAACTTGTTTTACTTTGCTTTGATATACGTTTGAATTGATTAGATGTAGGTATCTATCATTATTCGATGTGTACTTGTAAGTTATAATGTTTCTTTTTACGTTTTGTATAAATAAATGGTTTTGTTCTTTACACGTGACATATGAGGTAGATCTATTTTAAGCCGAATTATGTCATTACAAACCTAATAATTATAAAAGAGTTAAAATTATCCTTCCGCAGTTTTACTGTTTTTCTATGCATACGTATAATTAAAATTGAAGTGTCCGTTTGTAATATCAAAATGATATTTTTATATTCAATACTATAACAAAAATGCAATTGGTTTGTTCCAGCTAATCTTCGAAACGGCTAGACCGATTTTCTCTAGTAGTTAGCCGATGTTATAAGAAGTAACGCAAACTTTTGTTTTAGAAATAATATGGTACAGTGCATTTTTTTGCACTCTACCAATTTTTTTTTTCTAAAACAACTAAACTTCTTGAAATTGTGACCAAATGTCTGACGTGAACGAAGTCACGGGCACCGGCTAGTTTTAAATAAATATGGTATTACTATAAACATCTGGCATTCGTTTGGAACGGCCCGTATTTGGTCTCCCATAAGCTGCACTGATGATGAAATGGGGATATGGGCGTCCACTGGATGCGATAAGTATTGGACCGATCAATGTAGTGTCGCTTAAGGAAAGGCTGTATCCAGCAGTGAACTTCTTTCCTCTCCCCAGAAGAAGTGATGATTTTTATTTAATTTTTATTTATTTATTTTATTAAACTGTTCACAATACTATTAGTGCACGCAACACATATACTCGTACATAATCGATGGATAGTCTCAAACAACGCCTTGGAGAATCGGCACAAATTACATAGAGGACAAATGATGGTCAGTCTCTTTGAGAAAAAGTTCTGTATCATTATGTTACAACAGTATGACATGGACGCTATGTGGCGTAAATTTTCTTATTGATTTTGGATTTTACTTATTGTAAAGTCTTTGTTTTGTACTTTCTATAATATCGCATTATTTATAACAATAAAATCTACGTTATTTTGCCCCTGTTGAATTTCTCATAGTTTGAATTCGTAAGCGTGTAAGTTGTTTAAACATCTTCTTAGGAGCAGTTTATCATGGTTTTATATGTACAGAATAAGCCAGACTACCTTATTCCTTATACTACCCTGAAACAGCCACCGTAAGGTTGATCCTAAGGTGGACCCTGAACAGGGTGGCTAATCGGAGTTTATTTCTGATTGTTCATCCGACTTTTTACCTAAGTAGTGTATAGATAGTTCAATAAAATCATCTCAGTATGTATTTAATAGAGAGCAGTGGTGGCCGATTGGTAATGGTCCCGACTTACGAGTTGTAGGTCGCGGGTTTGTTACTTTGTGTAATTTAGTTCATCACCACTGCTCCCAAAACGATGAAGGAAAACATCGCGAGGAAATAATTCTGTGAGGCACTTCGAAGGAATTCTTCACCACCAAAAATATTCTTCCTTAATTAAGCCATATTTTTTAAAAGTATTTCACAAATACTGAATTTGTGTATGACACTAATATTATAATGGTGAAATCTAGATTGCGAAACTTCTTCAAGCTCGAATGGCTGAACGGGACTTAGACAAAATTTGGTACACTGATAAACCATTTCTTTAATTAGTCCAAAAGATACTTTTTATCTTGAGAGTATGTTTCCTTGGGAGAAGTTTCTACTTTTACGAGGAAGAAGCCGCTGGCGACAGCTAGTGTTTCAATGAACAACATACCACCGATTTTTTATTTATTCATTTGAAGTTGAGAATTTCTCAAAGTTCAAAAACCGGTCAAGGTATTAAAGTAGGATATGAGAATCAAGAGACAGTGGTGGATAAAGATTGGAGGGAAGTTTTTATTTTATTACTGTTCGGAAAACCTACAGCTATTTTAGGTACTCGTAACAGCAAAAACTTAAAATAGGTAAAAAACGACCACTTACAAGTTTCCACGCATACTAATGTGAGTAACTAAAACTAAGACGAATAATAAGTGAAATCTTCCACCCCATACGGGATGATGGATGGATGGACACCCATTTTTTTTTTTGAGTGTCCACATCAGGTAGGATAAACGGAAGAAGTCGTCAGACCAACTGGTGGACTGGAAAAAAAAATATTTTTAAACACAACTGAACTAGTTGTGTTTAAAAATATATTTTTCACAAATAGTTATTCTTCTTAGTTCTTCATCTTTGTTTTGTGCAAGTGGCTTTACATGTTTGTGAACGCAACCATAACACAAGAGTAATTTCTAGCGAGGGTTTTTTTATGGTGGGAAAAATCATCCAATGCACTCCGCCCAAGAGCAGAGGTTGCTCTGCTCTTGGGCGGAGTGGGAGATCGTGTCATAGTAGATAGTAGTGAGGGGTAACTTTTGCTTTTTTTAAAAAAACTACATTTAGAATTTTCAAGAAGACCATGCTAATAATACTAATATTTAAAAAAATAAAGTATTCACGTACATATATGTAGTGTATGTGTGCGTCTGAACTGATTTGGATTCTAGATGCTTACTTCTTTGAATTTAATTCATGATACGGGCAGATCTAAGGGCGGCAGCTATAATTAATAAAACAAATAAGAAAATTTACAAAATAATTTATTTTCCTATTACTCTCCCGAAGATATCAATAAATATACAAATACATAGACATTTTGATTATGAAGCCCTTATTCACGTAAAGGCGCTTTATTTTTGAAATTAATTAAATAATAGATAGCGTCAAAGCTCAACGCAAATTAGAAAATAGTTTCAGAAAAAAGTCTATTAGTTACAATAGTAATTTATTAATATGACATACTTATAAAGATTTTATATTTTATTAAAAAAATATTTTACAAAAGTATAAAAAATTTAGTCAAAGCTAAAATAAAATTAGTCAAATAACTGGCAGTGACCGTTAATTTTATATATTACAAATATTGGTACATATATTTTTCAGCACTTAACGCCAGATAATAAAATTGACAGAAAATCTTGATTTTTTTAGTATAAGGCTCTATAAATCTTGCCTATCCTTTTCATTTTACTTTGAATAAAACGAGACGGCAATAAAATTATAGAACCTATAAACGCCACAATTTTGTGAAATATGTATTTTTTTTAAACATTATGTCAATTGTAAAATTGTCTGGCAGTATTTAATTCTAAAGTACCCGATCCTTACTAAAATAATAAAAACTAAAGGCAGTGAAAAGCTAAACGGCTTGGTTGTCGCATATTAAAACATCCCCAGTTTTATAAGTCAGATTCATTAGTAAGTTTAGTTATAGCAAATTAATTTATTTGTCGTTTACAATTTAGTGATCTATTTTTTTATTGCGGTACTACTATTTACATAGCAGACAGAAAAAGAAACAAAACACAATATTTTTCATAATTTATTACTAAACCATTTATTTTATTAATTCGGTTTATAGAGAGCTTTTTGATAATTGATTGAAATCGTTATAAATAGTTTTTGTTCTTCAAAATTCAACCAAACTACTAAAATTACCTGACTACGAAACCCAAATCTTTGTTACATTCAAACACGAATGTGGAACATAGATTGTCTTAAATAAATAAATAAAAGCTGAAGAATGTAGAAGCGAGTACATCAAGCACGTGCAAATGGCACATGTTAGGCTTAAGATTACAGAGAGTCTTATTTCTAAATTCGTCGGGGCATCAAACATTTTTGATAATGGTCTGTCGTATTCAATACGACAAATGATTTCCTTAGGACATTAAAACTATAATTGTCATAAATTTTGACTGGTTATTTTATAAAAGTTATAGAAATTGGAAACTATATAAAAACATTGAATAACATTTTTTTTTCTTTTTAGTAGTATAGTGAGTAGTTAACTAAAGTTTATTAACTGAATTTTAATATTCTAGTCATACGAAGAGTTTCTTTTTCACCTTTAAAAAATAAAAGAAAAGAAGTGATATTACCAAAGTTCAACCCTATATTTGCTAAGCGTAATAAACCGAAGAGATTAATATTGTTGTTTATCTCAACATATTTGACAAAACCTAATGTAGTAGAAACCTAATTATAGATTTGTATTACAAATTATTTAGGCCTCTTACACGAAAAATTTGTTTGTCATTAATTGAAAAATTAAGTAGAGAAATGTAGAGATAATTATTAAATTTTAAATAATACAAACTAAGGTAGAGCTAACATCACATTGTTTGCCTAAGTCTAGATTCAGACGTTTAGGTTGCAAACCTAATAGATGTCTTTGCTCAATTTGTCACCCAACTACATTAAAGTAGGTATATTACAAAAGTCCTTATTATTTTTATTCATAGACATTGATTGAAAACGTTCAATACCTCTGCTTAGGAACTTTTAAGGGATTAAGTAGAACAAAATCATATCACGAATAACTAACGGTATTATGATGATTTTTTAGGCCTTAGTTATAATCTTTTTTTGTTTACTAAAAGACAATTTTTTACTTAATAATGTGGCCTACCAGGAATGAAAACTATATGACCATACATTATTTTATATTTTGGCTTTACACTACGATGGATTAAATGATTGACAATAAGTTACTCGATATGTTAGCATCCCTAACATTAAGAGGATTTTATCGAACTGTTCATCAAGATTTTCAAATCAATGCTACGAAATAATTCTAACTTTACAACCGACTATTTACATTTGAGCACTTGCAACACATAGTGCGTACTATGACACTTTCGTAAAAGTTTGAGTCCAACGCATTGGAGTCCTGTATGAACGGTGCGGCGGTTACCCGGAACCACCACCGGAACCGTTCACATAGACGTCGGTTGCGGCTCGTTGTCCGGCCCGGATCACGCTCTGCACGGTTTGGGCGGCACCCTGGAATTTGAAAATTGTAATTAAATATATGATAAAAGGTAAAAAACTAGACAGGTACTTTAAAATTTCTACTTTAATTTCGAAAGAAGATTCTAAAAACAAAAGTAAATAAAACTTCAAATTAATAAACAATAAAGAAAGAAATAGTGTCAGCCTTTTTTTAATAAGTTAAGTGTTAAGTTAATAATTAATCGATGAAGTCATTCATGAACATGATTTGAAGAAATTACATGATATTAATTAATTTCGAATTATTTACGATCAATTTCGCACAGTTAGTTTCAACTTACAAAAATATTTTCAATACCATTCAAGTGCTGAAAATTCACAATAAATCATCTTAAATCAAATTACAATCAAATAAACCTGTTACAAAAAATTTAGTATACTCTCACAATTAAATCATAAATAAACCACTTAATACGACAAAACGTTTTCACTTTACAAAATTAGATTAACATACTACATAAGATTTATAAAAAAAACGTAATCTATTTTCAAACAATTACAAAAGATCATGACGTTTTACCTGTATCGCAGCTCCTAAGAACTGTGAAAAGGCTCTGGTAACATTAATGGCAGCTGACACAAGCTGCCCTCGGCCTGGCGCCTGTTCTGATGCCACAGCCCTCGGAGGCTCCAGAGGTATCTAGGTGTAAGTCATCGCTGTTAGATATTAGCACGTAGGGTGAAAATGGTAAGAGCATGTATGGTAATGCAGAGGCAGTGAGTTGTGCTAGTGTGGTGTATGATTTGTGTGAAGATTTTTAAATTAATTAAAGACGGCTTAGTATTTCGAACTAAATTTCCAAATAACTAGAGCTTCAAAAAAAATTAAATAAATATTGTATTTCGAATTACGACACTATTTTCGATTTACGATATTTTGTCTATGACGAGTTTCTCAAGTAAATAATAACGAAGAATTAAAATAAAAAATCTCCATACAAACCTAAATATGAACTTATATAGACAAGTGCTTTGTGTGATAGTGGAAGCGAGGGATATGGAAAATAAAATGTGACAGTGTGAAAAAAATAAGAATAAAGTACAAGATATAAAATATAAATCATATTTCTAACTACTGTTTCATATAGATATAGTACACATGAGTCAAATATACACAGATATCTACAAATATATACACGGATATACTACAAAGGATTTAGGAAAAGTGTAGGTGAGTGAAATATTAGTGAAAACATGCAAAATATAAACGACATTCAATTAAACACTGTATGTACAAAAAAAAACCGAAAGGGTCTAGAATCACAACAAAATATACAATTTTACAAAAAGGTGTAAGTGTACAAAGGATCCGTAGTTAGATATTAAAATCATCAGTATTTTTATTAGGCAAGCATCCAGCAGAATTATTGGAATTTAGAAGAATTAAAATTTTGTTACGTTCAAAGCCAATTTCATTGTTTTACTCACCAAACGAACATGTTACACTACACAAACACTTGTTTATTATGTAACACTTTTCTTAATTCTATTAATTATCTACACATTCAACAGGTAATTATTAAGTAAGTTTAGTCATCAGGATATATTAATATCTACGTGTATCTACAGAGTTATCTAAACACATTCACTTCAGGTTGAATGTTACCAAATCCCTTGGACATGAATGGGGTGTGGAATGTTAAATGGCGATGAATGACGCCAAGGGACAAGGAATAATTGAACTAGACTTTGATAGGAATTTAAAAAATAATAATAATGAAATGAACTTAAAAATAATAGTAAAGAATGGACATAATGATTGCGTTAAAACTATTTGGATTTAGTAAATTGAAGTTATTTTATAAAGTCAAGTCATTTTCTGGTAAAATTTTGGTTATCTACAACTGGTGCACTCATGAGGTGAACTGTGGATGGGAAAATTATTATATTAACACTAAATACAACACATACAAACACAAACATTAATTAAAAACAATTTATTTTACAAAAAAAACGCGCTGCTTAACGGCACAATGTTTATGTACAAGCCAATGAAGCCAATGTTTAATAAATAATTTAACTAAGAGAAACAAAAATATTACACAAGAAAATCTAAGAAAAAATTACAATTATCTTAATTCATGTCTCACTATGTACATCCCACCTGATCTCCATTACTATACAAAAAACTATACAATGACAGACTTAGATTAAATAGGAACAAATAACGAATACGATCGAGAAATACTTTAAAAATATTTCCGTTGATTAAGTCTGGTTATTTAATCTAAAGTCTGTTTCCAACACCTCATCCCCAATCACATAGTTTAAGTAATAACGATGCGAAACCCACTCTATTTGTTGGTCTATCATCAGCGTTGCCAACGAACGGGCCAGAGCCAAACCAGTTGACTCTATTGCTCGTTGACTGACTGGCTGACGCTACTGATGGGGACGGCCTGGCCGAGGGCGCAGGCTCAGGCCTTCTGTTGGGCCTCGGCGCTGCAGCTCCTCCTGATCCTGGAGCCGTGTCCCTCCACTGCTGCCAGAGCCAGGCCAATCCGTCCAAGATCGGCCTTCGCTGCGCTGGTGGTGGCGGCGGCGGTGTCGTCGTCGTCCGCCTCGCCTTCGGCGTCACTACCACTTGGTTGAGTAAAGCCTACGAGGTTACAGTTAATTCTAGAGTTCCTAATGGATTATAGATACATACTGAAATAAAGGCAATGAAATAAGATGAAAATATAGATGAGGGATATCGAGATGGTGCAGAAAGCGGAGTGAAGTTACGAGTTGATTGCATCAGTGAAAGATAAGTTAAGTTTTAAGAATGATGTAAAATGGGATATGAAATAAATTAATTTTCCAATGTATTAGAAGTTGTAAGAAAAGTAAGACTAACAGCGAGTCGGAGTTGTTCATCCAAAGAACTTGCCGTGGTGGGGCCGAAACCTTGATCCTTCAGCAAAGCCGCCAGCAACGCATCGTTACTCTTGCCGTACTCGGTGCTCAAGGAGATAGGAGCTCGTGTGGCTTCGGACACCATACCCGTCGATTGTGTTTGCTGGATCAGTTGCTTTAGGGCCTCGTCGGAAGATTGTCCTGAAACATTTTGAATAGGGCCCTTTAAATATTATTCGTTCAGAAACTAGTACATTTTTGGCTTACTAAGCTGCTTCAAAGTGAACTGTACTATAATATGATTGGTAATAATTTGTGTCTATTTAAAAATATCACAATTATTTTCATGTGACAAATGTTTTTTTTTTATAATAATTAATGTTTTATATTATAAAAACACCTCACCTGTGATAGTAAGTTTACTCCTTTGTGTCGTAGTCTCCTGGGCGCCCTGCAATTTGATCAAAGTTTGTAACAACTTCTCATCGTCCTGTTCATTTTTGAGATTGTCTTTAACAGCTATTTTTGCACCATAAGGCAAAGCTGTTGTAGGTGCAGCATTTTTGACTTCCTTAACGTTACTGTTAATAAAAGGCTTCGGCGTTAGCGGATCGAAAGGCTCGTTCAACGGTGACGGCGAAGCTAGTAGATTTGAGAGCAGTTTCAATTCATCATTGACACTACTTGGCAGATTGGGACTCACATTTAGGTTAGGTAGTGTGGGTAAGTTTAGTTTGGATGGATCTTGTCCTGTGGCTTTAAGTAGAGCTTGTAATAGCTTAGTATCTTCTTGAAACTGTCTGATATCATCATCAATAGATCCACTGAAAGTTGTTGTTGGTCTCTGTGTGGTTGTTGGTCTTTGTGTTGTTGTTGTTGGTCTTTGTGTGGTGGTTGTAGTTGTTGTTGTGGTAGGACGTCGTGTTGTTGTTGGTCTATTTGTTGAAGGAATCAAGTCGTTTCCACTGACAGCTATATTTTTTCCTGTACGGACAGTTTCACCGGTGCCTGTCTGTATTTCGTTGAGGCTCCTTTCTACAGCTAGCGCTATGATACGATTGGCAAGAGCCCCTTCAGGGTCTTCGTTATTGGGGTTCGTTTTCAGCACAGTTTTCTGGAAAATAGAAATCAAAACATAGTTAAAAATTACACAGATACTTATTTTGTGTACTCCTAAAAAGATTTGATTTAGATGGACGCACTATTACGTATTGCAATTCGCGAATTCCAGGCGCTATTCACGAAGAAAAGAATCGACTCTTCGAGTTCTTCAATGGAAAATAATTTAAAAGGCACCGTCACAGCTAAAAAACTTTTTATGACACTTACCAAATTATTCAAGAAAGCCAAATCTTCTTCCACGGAGAAAGTAGATGAACTCGGCATTTCTGTCGTTGAAGTGAATCCAGTGAATGAAGCACGACGACCAGTCAGTGTTGTTGGGGCGCTTCTAATGGTTGTAGTTGGCAGTCTTCCCCGGTTGATAGGCGTGAAAGTTGTGGAAATCCCAACATCGGTCACAGGCTGTAACGTAGTGGTAAGAGTTCTAGGAGCAAAGGTTTTAAACACTGGCCCGGTAGTTGTTGTAAAGACGGGTCTAATATTTAATGGAGTTGTCGGATTTGACCCTATTGACGTTGTTTGAGGGTTAGAAGCTATCCTCACGTTGGATGTTACACCAGAAATAACTGGGATATTCAAAGTGTTTGGATTTTGACCAGTCGCCTGTAACAGAGCCTGTAAAAGTTTCGTATCTTCTTGGAATTGTTTGAGATCTTCTTCAATTGTTTGTGTTGTTGGTGGTCTATTTGTTGTTGTTGGTCTAGCTGTTGTTGTTGTTGGTCTAGCTGTTGTTGTTGTTGGCCTAGCTGTTGTAGTTGTAGTGGTTGTTGTTGGTGGCATAGTTGTTGTTGGTCTAGTTGTAGTGGTTGGTAGAGTTTGTGTTGTGGTAGGTACTCTAATAGTTGTTAGACTATCTAATGCAGGTATGTTTAGAGAAGCAGGATTTTGGCCCGTTGCTTGTAACAGCGCTTGTAGTAATTTCGTATCCTCCTCAAACTGTTTGATGTCATCTTCTATAGAACGTGATGTTGTAGTTCCTTGCTGTCCAGTTGTTACTCTGGTATTGCCATTGATGTTCGGTATAGATAATGTTGTGGGATTGATTGGATTTGTAAATAACGCCTGCAATAACTTCAGAGGATCAGTGGTTTGAGTTGTACTTGCCACTGTTGTTGTTGTTGACGCTGCGGTTGTTGTTGTTGGAACTGTAGTTGTAGTTGGTCTTAAAGTAGTGGTTAGATCTCCTAACAACAGTGAATTAGGGTTTACATTTAAAGTCTTGGGATTACGGCCTGTTGCTTGCAGTAATGTTTGAAGTAGCTGGACGTCTTCTCGATATCTCTTTAACTCCTCTTCGAGACTTATAGTTGTGGATTGAACTATGGTTGTTGCTTGTGCTGTCGTTGCCGCTTGTGTTGTTGGAGCCGCTGTTGTGGTAGTTGTTGGAGATGGAGTCGTTGTCGTAGTGGTTGTTGTGGTACGCTCTGTTGTTGTTGTGGTTGGTGCTGGCGTTGTGGTCGTTGTTGTTGTAGTAGGCTCCGTAGTCGTAGTCGTAGGCACTGTCGTAGTGGTAGTTGTAGGCGGTAGAGTAGTCGGCGGGTTTGTAGTTGCCGCCATAGTGACCGGAGCATTCGTGAATGCAGATGATACTACTGTGGTTTCAGGTAGTACGCTCGTTGTTCCCTGAGTTGTTGTTGTTGCAACATTAGCAGTAGTTTCTTGTGTTTCTAACTGTGGAGTCTGCGTACTCATTTCAGTCACAGTTGATGTTGACATAGTTTGAACGGAATTCATTGATGGTGTTGATTTCGTTGAAGCCAGTTTCTGTACGTTTGAATTTTGTGCTTGTGTTGTTACCTCGTCTATCGGTATAAATTTAAATATAGCACCTCCATCACCTTCTCCTGGCTTTTCCGTTCGTATTTGTTTCGTCTGTAATTGTTTTTATTCATTTTAAAATTTTAACATCACTTCATTCGGTTAAAGTTTCTACAGCAGATTCTATTTTAATGCAAAATTACTGATTGTGTAAACCTTCACCACTTACCTTTTCAAAGAAAAAAAAAATCAACACACTACTTTATTATACCAAATCCAAGTGTTATGTTTGCATAAGAAAATGTGTGATAAATTATAGTGATTATTAGTGACCACAGTTATTAAAAAAGAGTAATATATAAATAAGGAAACGTTTATATAAATAATATAATTATACCTCCGGATCAATATCCAGTGTTAATATTCTTGGTTCGCGAGTAGAGCTCGTCATTTCCAATATGACCATCTCCTGTTTAGCGGCCGAAGATATACTATTAAGCAGAATCTCATCAATAGAAGGTAGCATTGTAGTTGTGCGTAAACTCAATACATGCGAGGCAGTGCTTTTTTCTGGCATAAATGTGGTAGTTTTTATACCGTTACTGCTTTTAATATTAAGTGCCGATGAAGTAATCTGCAATTACGAAATAAAATGTTACCGCCTTGCGTCGTTATTAGAAGCGGTTATCGTGCTAGAGGCATGCAGAGCTTACGAAGAAACCCGAAGTCCGTTCCGCATGCGTCGCTCCAGAGATAATGCGCTGCAAGTGAGATACAAAGCACCAAGCGGAGCGTTTAAGCTAAATAACATAAAGTCAATACCATCGGTTGTTGGTTATTTACAGTGTCGTTGGTTAATCTTTCCGTTCCGTTATTTGATGTGTCTGTGAATGTCACAGTATTAGTGGAATCTCGGATGGGGTTAGGCTGCGGTCTGACAATGGCCGGATTATTATGGATGGGGCTGTATGGATTTCTTAGACTCCACGGACTGATTGGTAGTATGTCGATTTTTTGCATGACACGTGGCACTCTAGTCCCGTTCGGGAATTTACGTATTACTGTGTTATTGGGTAGTACACCGTAAACGATATATGGGCTCGCCTCTGTTAATGATTCCAATATGTCCTCGTTAGGATTTTTACGTACCACTGTATTATTAGGCAATATTCCGAATATTACATAATCTTTTTTCGGAATAGTTGGTGATCCACCACTCAGAGTACTAACTGTTGTTTGTGTAGTGTTGTTGTTTGAAGCGTCGGAAGTTGTAGTGGTGTCTATGACTACTGAAGTAGTCGTTTCGACGTTTAATTGTGTCGTTGTCTCTGTGTTAGCTGCGTCTGTTGTAGTTTCCATTGTTTCTGTATTAGCAACTGTTGTGGTTGTAATAGCACTCTCTTGGAATCGACTTAAAATATCAATGTTTTTGCCGTCTCTTGTAGGTGTTGGAGTTGTACTTGTAATATCATTGACTGTTTCAGTAGATTCGGTAGTAACAGTTGTAGTGACAGACGACGAACCCGTTGTTTCACTGGTTGCTTCGGTGAAACCCAAACGAGAAGAAATCGTGACGGTCTCAGTAGAAGATGGCACACCATCTGTAGCTACTGTTTCTGTCGGCGATGCCGTTGTTGTGAGACCCGTTGCAGGATTACCACTTGTAGTCATTTCAAGCACATCGGTGGAAAGAGGATTTACAACAAAGGATTGGGGAGTCATAGGAGTAGTTGGTTCAGTATCTCGAGTCGTCGAAGTTTCAGTCGAGGCAATCATGGTGTTCATTATGTTAGTCAAACGTTCTGATAAATTGATATTGCCTGATGGACTTACTAACTCAGTCAATGGCGGTATTGTCGCTAACTCGTCATTATGCTGTCGTATAATGTCTTCAATCATCTTCAATACTCTAGCTTTCTTTGATAGTACCCATAATTGCAATCGCGATATTTGACTAGGATCTTGTATATCATCAATATCACGCGGAGGTGAAACTGACGAGGACACCAAGGATAAGGATTTCAATAAAGGTGTTGTTGAACTGCCGAGAAGGTTTTCAGATTCCCCAGTAAAGAAATCTCCACTTTGGAAGTTTGTGAGAAAGGGTATGGGAACCGGAACATTCTTGTTAGTAGATTCACTAGATTTGTCATTAATATTATCTACATTTACTGAGTCTGTTTCTAAGGAGACAGTTGACGTAGCTGCTATTACAGTTGGTGTTGTGTTTGGTGTTGCTGCAGAACTAGGTCGTTCAGAGCTAGCACCTGTAGTTGGAGTCGCAGCTGTTGTCGCCTGGCTACTAGATACAGACCTGGTGCTCTCTACAGCTCCCGGTGTAACAGGATTATTTACATTTACGGGATTTTGTGAAACACTAATTGGTACATTTCTATTATCTACAGTGATATTTACATTACCGCTAGTCCCTACATTTTGGAGGGCATTATTGGATTCTATACCATCAATGTCAATGTTTTCAGTATCCCTAATATCCTCCAAACTGTAAGGTGTTGTGTTCGGGACGGAATCAGCATTGTCAAGTACAGTCGCAAGTCCACCTAAAGCTCTGGGGATCAAACTTCTTAATACTTTAGCCATATCTAAACTCTTTAGTTTGGATCTACTATTTTCATCCATATTTTCTATAATATTTATAATGTTATTGGACAACATGCTAGTTAGTTCAGAAGATACTAAATTGTTATTCGACAACAAAAGATCAGACACAGTGTTATATACCATTTTCGGGCTGTCAGTCGATCCCTGAGTTGGTGTAGATGCAGTCGTGGGTTTGTCTTGTGGTGGTTCCGTATCAGAATATAATACTCTAATAGCGAATGGTCTCCTTGCGGAGAGGGGAGTTGTGGGAGTAGGAATGGGAGGTTGTGGTGTATTCACAGGAGTGATTTTTCCGTCTTCTATGTTTAGTGACTGTGTAACAGTTCCCCCGACCAAAATACTGTTAATCACATTTGGTGTAGCTTGAACAGTGGGCTGTACAGATTTAGTGGTAGTGCTTACATCGGCGTTTGTTGACATAGGCGTATCCTGACCCGCTAAGTCTTGGACACTATTTACATTAATGTTGCTACTCACGCCATTGAGTACTTGTTTAACATCAGTATTAAGATTTTGTATTTTCGTTACTTCTGTTGTTGACGAGATTCGTGGTCTGGGTGTGGACGTGAGTATATCAGCTAAAGCATCGAATATAGATACTGTAACTGAAGGCGAGTGATGTGATGCCTCAACGTTCATCACGTGTGACGGTTTTACCAGACTCTCGGACAGTCTCAAGTCTGCCGAGGACAATGTCCTTCGTGTCTGAGTAAAGGAAATAGCGTTCAGGTCTGGCCCTAATTGTATCTCTTCTCCCTCTACCTGAAATAAGAAGTAATCTCACCCATATAAACAGAAAAATAGACGGTTTTGTGTATAAAATGTTCAAGTTTGAAAAGAAATTGTTGCATGGAATAGAAATCCGGTAGGAGGAACTCGTGCAAAGACCAAAGCCTCTTTATTTGTTTTGGAATTAAGATAATAGTAAGATATATGATTAAGAGTTAGAGTTAAGTGAAAGTTAGCCATAGATGACGTTATGTATTAAAACAAGATGTAAAATATATCCAATATTTAATGTCTTATATTAATAGTATGTTAGTGAATGCTATTCTACATGTACGTACATTAATTTGTTAAGTTATTGCGTCAAAGTAAATGCTTTCATAATTCGTGCGGTATATAGAACATTTTGACGCAGAAACTTGTGGATTTAAGTAAAATTTTGCCTTAAAGAGATTCACTCAACAAAATTAGTTGAAAATTGACTATTGCTAATTTAACTTTATCAAAAATATATAAATGCTCTTACAATCTACATCTCTTTAAAACTAAATCATATCCATTTACAACAGGGTGAATGAGATGAGCAATGATCGTGACAATGATATATGTTAACTATATGATTCCATTAACCAGTTCAATGGATGATTCATGTAAGTATGGCGTTGTGTTGTTCAGTCTCGACATCGACTCGGTAGTGTACATGTCTCCTTCGAACCAATTAGGCTCTTCTACAGACTTTGTCAACAGGTGGTCAGTGACGTAGAATTTCAGCCAAGCCTTTAGCAATAAGAAATTTCTCATTATTAATGTTATAATGACACGTTTCATACCAATTGGTGCTAACATGATTGTTAAGTTAAATGCCAATCTGGGTAGAGTAACTGCTGATTGGACGAGTATTTTAGATAAAAGAAATAATAAGGTCTAAACAAAAACAATCAGCAATAACTCCAAGTTGATAAAGATGATGGTGATTTATATTAATATCAAGTGCAATGATAGATATCATGATTATAATAAATATATTTTTGAATCCTTAACGCCAATTCGATAAAGGGGCTTTGTGTAAAATTACAATGTAGAGTTCAGATCGATGTTAGTGGGGTTGTAATTTTGAAAAAAGAAACTGTATTATGGTATGATGTTAATTTCTATATCGTGTTACTTACAGTTGATGATGTAATGGAAGGTACAGTGGGTTTGTAAAATGGTTTATCAAGATACGAAGCTCTGTATTTGGAACTGAACCTACTCTTAGATTTATCTGGTTCAGGCGTTATCTGTAAAGTTCCGTAATAATAATGAAAATCATCAAAAATATTTTCAGGGAACTAAGTAGAAAATGAAAAGTGCCAAGTACTTACCCCATTGTTAGAGGCCTCCGTCGTTTTAGAGAAGGATTCGCTGAACTTCCTTATACTCCTTTCTCGGGGCTTAGGAGTAGTTGCTATATTATCTGATAGAGCATCTTTGGACTTGCTACGATTGCGTCCAAACTTTCTTGTTTGTAGATTTCTGACAGGAGGGAAAGCTGTCGAGGACCCCTTTTCTTTTCCAATATCGTTGGTCGAATTTTGGTCTTTATAATTAGCATGATATTTGTATTTATCACTGTCTACTCTTGATGAAATTGTTGGAGAAACATTTACTACAGGCATGTTTTCAGATTCTTCCGCCATATTGGGTATTTCATTAGTGTTATTTTCTAAAGACTCCTTACTGGTAACAGATATTATAAACATATGATTATCGTTATTTTCTGGTTGCGTATCTACCCTAACGGCTTCTCCATCTTCAGAATTGTTTAGTAAAGCGAAAACAAGTGGAGTTTCGACCGTTTCTTCTGATTTCTTTGTTACAGTTTCGGAGCTAAACTCTTTAAAGGATTCAGTTGTAGATGTTGTTTCATTCTTAACATTGTTTCTCAACCTTGAATAATAAGAAGTCCGAGGCAACACTGTTCTTTGTGGAGCGTTGACTACGTTTTCACTTTTTGCATTTTCTGTAGATGAAGATTCGGTGCTACTTATAGATTTCCCTTTAAATTTTCTTGTATAAACTGGAGGCCGAACGAATGGCTTTTTTAACGTATTACTAGGTTCAACCGATTTGCTTTTTATAATATCAGCTTTAGGTGGTTCAGTACTAGGTGCCTTAAATTTTCTGTTGTACTTAAATATCGGTTTCTCTGTACTTTGACCTGAAGCTGTGGTCGCTGTTGAAGATGGAACTAATGTGGATTTTCTAGTTCTTGCAGAATATGACCCTCGGGGTTTGTATTCAGAATTCCTAGGCTTTGAGACCTCTGGTGCTACAGTTGTTTCAGATATTTTACTTTCTTCCTTATTTTCGTTTTTTGACTCCTCTGCTGCAGCTTGTTTGTTGCGAAACTATAATTTATAGATAAAACAATAACTGTATTGGTGAAATAATTTTACACAACAAATCAGGGACACGAAATATTTTTTGTAGAACAAAATACATGTGTTTGAAAAATGTTGTGATTATGAGTGTTACGAGTAAATGAAATCAGTATGTGTGAAGAAAATGAAAGATTAATTATTAAAAAATAGTAAACATTTTTAGAATCAGATCAATAAACATTATTAGGTGTCATATTAAGGTCCCCTTTAAGTACCCTAAAATAAATGTTTACCCTTGAGTATTTGTTTGTGCCTGGCGCTGTTAGTGTTGACTGTGATGATGCAGAGTAGGTTTTGTAAACTTTTTGTGATGCTTTCGGTGACAAACTCTCGTCAGTTGGAGAGCTCACTTCGGTCTGAAAATTCGTATTGGATTCATTTTTAATATTAATGTTCGGTTAGGTTGTTGACATAGTCACTAATAAATTCAGTTGACTGTTATTGATTTTGATTTAAATCTTACAAAATATTAGTTACACTCACCGATGCATTCTTAGCTTGAATTAAAGCCTTAAAACTTGCTGGATAATTGTCGTCTTCGGCTATTTCGTCTGAAACTTGCGTTTTGGGCAAGGTCACAGTTGGTCTGAAGTTCATCTTTCCTCTTATTGGGCGTCTAACAACCTTCGTTACCTTCAAAGTCGTAGTCTTTGCTTTGTTTGGTTCGGTGCTGTGTTGGACAATAGTTTCGACGACGGTTGGAGCGACAGTTTGGAATTCTACTTGACTAGTAACACTCTCTTTGTTCTGACTAGACTTTATTACTTCATTAGCTGAAACGAGTCCTTCACCTGTTAAATTCGTATCGGTTTCTGATGGCCTAGTTTTGTATCTCAATTTCCTTGAATTTCTCAAGTCAGGTATTTGAGCGGTCCTTGCTGTAGTGGGCGATTTCTCGGCTACAGTTAAAGTATTAGTGGTTCCTGATACTGCGAGATCTAAGGATCTGGCATTGGCACGTGTATTACCACGGCCACGTGGTCTCTTCGTTACCACGCTTTCAGTAGTTGAAACTACAGGGCTTCTGCGTCTGAACTGTGTTGTTGCAGGTACATCTTCTTTAGGCAGTTTCGTTATGTCATCTAGGTTAGAATTGATTACTTCGAGTTTGCTTTCATCTAAATTTGGAGAAGTCAAGTCCACAGGCGCTTGGGTAGGTGGAGAAGTCGAAGTGGGTCTTCTGTTGACAACTCTTGTCCTGCTCCGGGCGACAGGTTCTCTTGTTAGTGAAGCATCCTTGTTAGTAGTAGATTCAGTGTTAGTTGGTTGACTGCGCGTTCGAGTCCTTCTCGAATCGAATCGTTCGTTGTTTGCACTTGGAGCTGGAGGTTGTTCTGGAGTTGGAACAACCTCTGGCCTAGTTCTCGTCCTTGTTCGGACGAAATCTCTTTCTTTCGGAGGTATTTCTTCTCGTCTCCTACTGCTCCTAGGCCTGAACGTAGGCTGCACAGTTTCCGACTGATCAGAACTGGCTACACTGTTGCCATCTGAAGCTGATGGTGTTTGCAACCTTCTACTCCTCGATGCACCTTCCACCTAGGAAGAAAAAGAAATACGTGGTTAATATAAGATTTTACTATCGCTCGTAAAACATACAATGTCATGTCATCATCAGTCAACCACAAATCGCAGTCAAGAAAAAGAAAAATCTTCGCAGTATAGATTTTCTATAGACATGTCTAACTCTGAGCAAATAAAGATAACAAGAGAAAGTACAACTATCAATTACGCACGTAACGCTTAATGAGTAGCTCTGAAAACGAAAGTGCCATCTGCAACAATGCATTATGAAATCTAATCTATGAACACAAAGAAAGTGCGTTTGAACAATACTGGACGGCTGGTGGCCGGTCATTGGAACAAGTAATTCAGTTACTTCATGCGACATAACAGCGTGAACAACTACTTGAATTTGTTTGGAAGTGGAATAAAGAGAATTGTGTCGTTTTCTTCGCAAAACCAGTCCAAATGGGGATCTTTAGTAAAGAATAAATAGGCAAGTGTACACTAGATTTAACTACATCATTGCCTACCATCAGATGAAATATAATAAAATCAAAAGTTTCTCATTTTCATTGTCTAGTTCAATAGTTGGGTAACTGACGGGAAAAGGTTACTGTCCCCTATTGACGCAAACATGACTGTAAGGATACCAAATTCATTTTTTTTTTTTCATCATTTCCACTTTACGATGTTTCTGAACGATCAATATCAAGTTCAGCAATCGATCATAAAAATCAAGCTTATCAATGTTCCCACTGCCAGATTCAAACCTTCTCTCTAGGAGAGGGAACGGGCCGCAACCCAAGCATCAGGTGGATCTCACATATCTTTGAATTTTTGGACTTGGACATGGCCGGTTTTCTCACATTGTTTATCTACACCGTTTTGAAAGCAGTAGTGATGAAATAAATTAAAGAAAATAAGGGTCTGTCTAGGTTCAAACCTGCAGCGTACGACTCCACTGGCTATCACTGTTCCCTGTTAATGACTTATAAATTATTATAGAGACTACACTTCCAAATAAAAATACAGCTTGTTAAATGTCTAGGCTCTTAATCCAGATATTCTCATGCTTTATGACCTAAGAGCCTCTCAGTACCTAACCTTCAATCAAGCTCAACTCACACGGTGATTAATTACACTTTTATAACAATACCAATCGCATGCTCACGTGCTAGTGAATTTTACACACGATTTATTGACAATAGACTTGTTTACAGACCTATTCTAGGATGTCTTCATAGAAAATACAATCGAATTTAGCTTTGCAGGATCGCTATTGTAACCATAATGTTCAACAATCAACATTAAAAACAAATGGGCCACGCTTGCAAGATTGATCAATAGTTACCGTGACCCTAGAACGCAAAGAGCAATTGGAGGAAGCAGTAGGTTTTAGTCTGTAAAACTCTAACACTCTCTCTCGCTCCATCTAAAGCGGGAAAAGTTATCTGATGATTTTCCAATGAAAAAAATATATGCAGTGAAGTTAAACTTTTCCCTAAATCTTTACCAATCAATGCAGTGGCACTTATAAATATCAACACTAACATAACACTAAAATGTAAAAGTAAAAGTTTGTCTGTGTGTGTTTCATACACGGGTAGACCATATGTCGAGGTAAATAGTACCTGGGATAAAAACTACCCTATATCCTGCAATAGACATAACTTATTATTCCTTACCTACCCTACCTTACATCCTCTGTCCTATGACAGAGTATTTTTTTATCCCGTGAGTATATACTCTATAATTTACCTATCCCAAGGGAATATTCCCTTGGGATAGGTAAATGTCTGCTTTGAAGCAGGTGAAACTGTTGACAAAAGCTAGTAACAAAATCATTTTAAACACACATTTAACACACAACATGTCTGTCGAAGTAACTCGTAAAATCAGCTAGTTTTACTATGTAATTTGAAAGAATCATTGGAGAGAAAATGAATAGCTGTCATTATTTATCTAAAGAGTTTTCTCTTTGCGAAGAGATAATTCTAAATGGTTTGGAGAGTAAATGGCATTACAGTTTGCAACACTCGGGTAGACCTACCTACAATATGTTGAAAGGTAACGTTATCCAATACCTGCGTAAGTAACAAAAGGCGATTCAATCGTATTCTATCCAGCTTTTATGGGTTTATAGAATTGATTTTACTCGAAAATAACAAAAATTAATTAAAACACAAAAAAACTTATATCTAAAGTTTTGTTTTATGTCAAATGGTTTTTTTTTTTATCTATCACTTAGTAAAACATATATTTACAACATTTTTTAACCGACTTCTATAAAAGTAGGAGGAGGAGGTTCTCAATTCGGATGTTTGTATTTTTTTTTAAACCAAAGATCTCCCAATCTGTACTCTACTACAACGCAGAATTTATTCCCCTTTAAACATAACACACACAGTCATATTTCTGGAGACATTACTTTGTTTTCTGGATCTCTTTAGTTTTATATTTCATTATGGTTATCAATCCAAAAGCTGTCGGATTGATCGAAAGAGTTACCGTGACTTTGGAACACACAGGGCAACTGAAGAAACACAGGTGAGTTTTAATCAATAGAATTCTGACAATCCCTCTCGCTCCACGTATTTTATACTCGTTATTTGCCACTTATCACATAAAAGACTCACGTAATTGAATCTTGACCGCATTTACAATTATAACGAATACAAATAAGGTTGACCTTAAAAAAATATCTCTTGCTGACTAAAATAAGATTTAGATTGTACAAAACCAATTTAGTTAGCTTTTAACGACATAATGCAAAATAGAAACGCCTAGTCTGATCTGATGTCTTAGATAACAGATTTGCGTATATTATCAGTGCTGTAGGTTACTATTAAACCGTATACAGGTTGAATATTTTGACCTGATTTTTAACTATAAAACTACACTGAGGTTTTCAAAGTTCTATTACTAATTCCGTTACAACTCTTCGATTCATTTTTGAAATTAGAAAAATATTTGTCGGACTCAAAAAAACGCAATCGAATGGGTTTCAAAAAAGTTACAAGTCATCCTTGCTCAATATTACAGCCGGTGTGCCACAAGGTTCAATCTTAGGTCCTTTGTTATTTATTTCTCTTTACTAACGATCTTATAAATTATTTCAATAAATTACTGCCTGACATAAAACTAATAGTTTTTGCGAATGACACAAATGCAATAGTATCAGCAAAAGACAACTTTTTGAGGCATGCGTAGAACACAGAACATGAAGCTTCGTCGATTCGGGCCCTAACCTAATCGGCGAGCTAAAATTGGTCACCCTGTATTTAAAGTGAGAGGTGGTACATATGGCGTTATCCGCATGGCCCTATTCGGACCATATGCACACGTGTGTTCTAACAAATCGCCTTACTTAATTTAATACACGAGCAGTAAGTAAGGGTAATGTAGCCATTAATTATTATGCGCAAGTTATTTGTGTATGAGCCGCAATTATACGTGCTTTAGTTAATTATTAATTTGTATGTTTATGTTGTGTTCTCGTGTAGTGAAAGGGTTAATGCCCTGTTGATTTCTCTAATCTGCAACTGTTTTTTGAAACATGTATTTTTTTAACAGTGAAAAGTTAAACACTATGATGCGTATCCGTAAATCTTAGAAGAATGTTTTTTTTTATTATTTATCGGGTCGCGTTTGACCACTACTTTGGTCTGATGGTAAACAATGATGTGGTCGAAGATAGAGTATGCTTGCGTAGAAAGTATTTATAGTCCCCCAGATCGTAGCTGTAAGGAAACTTAACCTTTCAATCGTGGAAATTACAGACACAATAGAAAGACAATAGGTGCGCGAACGCCGGCGTTCGCTTGGGGTTTAATGAATCTCCAGCGAGGAATTCCACTCATTAGCTGATCGCACCATGAATGGGTTCCCAAAACGTTTTGTAGGAAACGTTTCGATACGTTAACCTTTAATTTGGTTGTCTATTAAACATAAAAAAAGTATTGGTGAGATGTACACCACTGTAGGACTAGTGGTCCGATGATGGAACAGACTTGACCATTGATCATGTTCATCACATAAACATTTGTTTTGTTTGTTTCATAAACCACTAGATTAAACAGCTCTGTCAACTTAGGTAATGTACTACTAACTCAAGTATAATTATCTATTTGCTCTGATTTTACATAGCATAAATTAACTGTAACAAAATAGAGCTTTCGTAAGAAGAACAGAAAGTGCTCAGTGGAACTGTATCGAGTCGTGCCTGGTCGAAGTACGTAACAGGTGACATTAACTATAAATAAGTAATGAATAGAAACAATTTTATGCAAACCATTATGTTGCTAATGTTCAGGGTGACAGTAGAGCCATTAGAGTATAATTGTATAGTTGTCTTATCGAAACTATTCAGGTAAAAGCATTTTTTTTTAATTGATCTAAACTAGTGTTTGACTGCGATCTCACCTGATGAGAACTAGTGATGCAAACATTGATCTTAATGGTGGAACAATTTTCCTGCAGCGGTCTTCCCGTCCGATTATAATTTAGGTGTCTGCAACAGCAGAGACCCAGCTGGGTCGAAGCCTACTGGGGCCAGAGTTAGTTTCGAAAGACAGCTCGAGCCCCGGTATGAAGGCTAGAAGGAACAGGGTGGGTCTTTTAGTCAGTAAGAATCTAATACTTTCTCCCGCTCCGCCCAAGAGCGGAGGTTGTCATTGGATGATTTTTTCCCACAATAAAAAAAGGTGTCAACGGTGAATAGGCTTTTAATAAACTAGTGCGATTCACCATCAACAAGTGCATCAGTGTCATCAGTTGAGATCGCAGTCAAGCACTGGTTTATAAATATCATTTAAAAAAAAATAGGTACCGGATAACCGGAGTAAGCACCGGGGCAGATACCGGATACAGTACCAAAAATAAAAGGTAGGTATTAAACATTTAGACTATTCTGTGACGATGACATTCTAATTCGATTAAAATAAAGTTTACTAACCGTAGCTAATATTTACAAGGAAAATTTTATCTAGCATAGAAACGTATCAATTTATTACGATCTCTGGATAGAAACTAGTTTTCAATAGATTATATTTTAAGAACAAGACTTTTAATTAATAAATTAGCATTTAGTTCGTGAAATACACATGTATGTAGACAGACTTATAACTCAGACCTTTCGTTCGCCAGCCCCGCTCTGTCGCCACGTGTCGTCGACTGGCGCGTTATGGAGGAGGTGGAGACGTACTCCGACCACCGGTACATCCGGTTGGACGTCTCCGCCGAAACCTCGGCCACGCCGGTCCGACAGAGCCCTTGCGGTCCGCGGTGGGCGCTTAAGCAGATGGACCGGGAGCTCCTCCTGGAAGCCGCGACGGTACAGGCCTGGGTGCAAGCACCGGACAGGCCTGTCGACATCGACGTCGAGGCAGAGTGGTTCCGGGAGGCCATGTCGCAAATTTGCGATGCGGCAATGCCCCGAGTCCGTCCAGGACGTGCTAAGCGCCAGGTGTACTGGTGGTCGCCGGAGATCGCTGCACTGCGCAACACGTGCAATCACGCGCGACGCCGGTACGCCAGATACTGCAGGCGCCGCATCCGCCCGCCGGATGCGGAGGCCAGAGAGGCGGAGCTGTACGAGGGTTACAGAGAGGCAAAACACACCCTCCGAGCGGAGATTAAGCGGGCCAAACTCGAGGCCCGCAACGTGTGGCTGGGGTCTCTGAACGCGGACCCGTGGGGGCGCCCGTACAAATTGGTACGAGAGAATTTATTTATTTATTTATTTATTTATTTATTTATTTATTTAACCAGAACGACAGAATGCCAATTACACTGATTACAAAAGTTACAAATTATGTAAAACCTAATTAAAGAAAATATAACAAATAATATAACTAAATCTCTTATTCAGTCTTCTCGCAAATCGCCAGACATTCGATCAATATCTCCTTCCATTCATCAGCGAATAGATCTAGTCTAGGACTGGATTCAAGAAGAGCGTTGAGTGCGATTAACATTCGCGGAATAGGTGACATACGTCGTGCAACCGTACGGCAGCGAGGCACTACAAATAATTTATGCCGTCTTGCCCGGCAATAGTTATCAGGAACAAAAATTTTACACAGCTCCCCATGCAGACTAGGTGAATCAATTTTTCCGTGTATGATCTTGCAAGCTGTTACAAGCTGATCAAAGGCTCGTCTAACCTGGAGTGAAGTAAAACCCAAACAACCTAACAGAAACTTGGTTGGATATAAGTATGGATAGTAACCAAACCTACGTTTGTAGAAATACCTTAAAAATGCTTTTTGGACTTTTTCTATCATAAGGGTATAGGACTTCTCATGTGGATTCCAAACACAAGAGCTTGAATCAAGTTTGCTTCTAACAAGCGTGTTATACAGAAGTCGGATTACTTGATGGTTTGTAAACTCACGACAGTTTCTAAGGACAAACCCCAACCTCCGAAATGACTCTTTGGCTAGAGAAGTAGTGTGATCATGAAAGTTAAACTTAGTATCGAAGATAACACCAAGATCTTTAGTCGTCATCACTCTTGCTATTTCTACATCATTTATAGTATAAGTGTATTGCACTGGGTTTTGTGAACGACTAAAACTCATAATGCTACATTTAGATGGATTGAAATTCATTTTGTTAATCACTGACCACTCACTTAAGGCGTCAATATCTTTTTGGATGGCTACACAATCTGCTAGAAACTGCGCCCCTGGGCTCCCCCGTTGACTCAGAGTCTCCGGCCCCAACTCGTGGAGGGTGTGGTAAGCGCTCTGTTCCCTGCGCGAGGGGAACACTCCCCCCCGCCCATGGCTCCGCCTCCGCCAGCGGTGTCTGACGCGGACCGCAATAGCGACGACGACGACAATGCTCCAGAGGTGACCGAGGTAGAGATGAGAGTGGCGGTGCAAAGGCTGAGTGCCAAGAACGCCGCCCCTGGACCCGATGGCTTGCCTGGGAAAGCCTGGGTCCTGGCCATGGAGGCTCTCGGGCCTCGACTAAGAGGGCTCTTCAGCGCATGTTTGGAGAGGGGCCAGTTCCCACTTCGCTGGAAGACAGGGAAACTGGTCCTCATCGCAAAGCCAGGGCGCCCTGCGGACTCTCCGTCCGCGTACCGGCCCATTGTGCTGCTCGACGAGGTGGGCAAGCTCTTTGAAAGAGTGATTGCGAGCCGCCTCGTCGCGCGCCTTTCACGGGTGGGGCCGGACCTTTCGGACGGACAGTTCGGCTTTCGCAGGATGCGCTCGACGGTGGACGCCATCATGCGCGTGCGAGCCCTCACGACGGGGGATGCGGTGTCCCAGGGTAGGTGTGTCGTGGCAGTGTCCTTGGACATTGCCAACGCTTTCAATTCCCTGCCCTGGAGTACGATCCGGAGGGCACTCCGGTACCACCGGGTGCCCGAATACCTCTGTCGAGTAGTCGAGGCCTACCTGTCGGACAGGTATATTGTCTACCCCGGTCACCAGGGAGACTGGAAACGTCGGGAGATGTCGTGCGGTGTTCCGCAGGGGTCGGTACTAGGGCCACCCTTGTGGAACATCGGGTACGATTACGTGCTGCGGGGCGACCTCCCTGACGGGGTCAGCGTGGTCTGCTACGCAGACGACACGCTGGTTCTAGCGCAGGGAGACTCGTACCAGGCGGCGGTCGCTCTAGCGACACGCGGGGTTGCGATGGTCGTTGATAGGATCCAGGAGTTGGGACTCGAGGTGGCGCTTCACAAGTCCGAGGCGATGTGCTTTCACGGTCGCCGCTCTCGGAACGCGCCGCCAATGAGTTCCCAACTAACGGTAGGAGGAGTTCACATCGCTGTCGGGTCGACGATGAAGTACCTGGGACTCGTCCTCGACAGCCGGTGGAATTTCGTGGAGCATTTCCGACGTCTGGCTCCCAAACTCAACCGGACTGGGGCCGCTCTCAAGCGGCTCCTGCCCAACCTTGGGGGTCCAGACGCCTCCTGCCGGAGGCTCTACGCGGGGATCGTTCGGTCCATGGCCCTCTACGGGGCGCCGGTGTGGGCGCCATCGCTGCAAAAGCGACCGGCGGCCATTCTGAACGCCTGCCAGAGGGTCATGGCAATTCGGATGGTGCGGGGATACCGCACGATTTCCCGCGAAGCGGCGAGCCTTCTGGCTGGCCTACCACCGTGGGATCTGGAGGCAACAGTCCTTGCACACATGCACGACATGCGCGTGGAGATGCAACGCCGGGGTGAAAGTCCTCTGCCGCGACAGGTCGCGGCATGGCGGACAGAGCTCCGGCGTGATCTCATGGTGGAATGGCGTCAGCGACTATCGCAACCCCGTCATGGGCACGCCACAATTATGGCGATAAGTCCCCTCTTTGAGGCGTGGCTGGAAAGACCTCACGGCGTCCTTACCTTCCGCATGACACAGGTCCTCACCGGAAATGGCAAGTTCGGGAGGTTCCTGTTCCGAATTAAAGCGGAAGTGACGCCCGGGTGTCGCCACTGTGCGGAACGCCCGGAGGACACGGTGGAGCACACAATCGCGGTGTGCCCTGCTTGGACGGAGCATCGCCGTGCCCTCGTGGGGGTGATCGGCGGCGGAGACCTCTCGCGCCGGGCCTTGGTCGAGGCCATGGTCCGGAGCGAGGAGGAGTGGCAGGCGGTCGCCGACTTCTGCGAAGCAGTAATGCTCGCTAAGGAGGAGGCCGACCGCATCAGGCAACGGCGCTCTCGCCGCCGCCGCCGGGATTCCGATCCCGATTTCCAGCCACCGTAGGCGCGGGCTTGCGGACAGTGAGCAATGGGTAGCTCGCTGTCCGGCCGTCCGGTAACAGTCTGGACCAAGCCCAAGTCGTCGACGGCGCGCGCTGTTCCCGCGCGCCTCAAGGAGTTGTCAGCAACAGCAGGGGCCCAGCCGGGTCGAAGCCTACTGGGGCCAGGGTTATCCGAAAGGGCGCTCGAGCCCCGGTATGAAGGCTTGAAGGAACGGGATGGGTTTTTTAGTCAGTAAGAGTCTGACACTATCTCCCGCTCCGCCCAAGAGCGGGGGTTGTCATAAGATGATTTTTCCCATCGAAAAAAAAAAAAAAAAGACTTATAACTCAAAATGAGTTAAAATTGTTAAATCTCCGAAAATACTGGAAGGCGCGCCATTCGCCTACCGTAAATACTTTGCACTAGACAAAGACCTGTGGATCTTTGTCTAGTGTTCTAAGTTCTAAGTTTTTTAATGGTCGCGTGTGGCACACCACACGCGACCATTCGCGATAACAACAAAATACAATATAGTTATAAACTAATAATGAACTAAAATATTCCTATTAGGTATACGCAAACAATATACAATCTGAAAAAAATCTACACTAATATTATAAATCTATATAATCTCAGAAAGTAATGGTCCTCACCGATAGACAGCTGCTTTAATCCTGAGTGGCATAGGCTATATTTTACATACGCGAGCGAAGCTACGGGCAAAAGCTAGTAAGTACAAATATGTATAAAAACAAATCATTGTGCATCAATAAATTCAGCTACAACATTGTCAATGAGAAAAGTGCCCAGAACGCTGGCAACATTACCACGTTGAACAGCAATATTTACACTTCACACTTCTATAACATTGTTATTTCATTAAAAAAAAATAATAACAACGCAAAATATAGTCGGTTGCCACATCAATTTAATTCAGCTGTCATTTTATTAAATGAAAATCAAAATGCGTAAAAATCATTATAAAGTTTTACTCAACGTGGTTATTTTTTTACCGACAAAATGACTCAATATGGTTATTTTCACAAATATTTCTATCAACGGCCTTCGGGCTTGGGCGCCAGTGGTCACGATGAAATATCTGGCATTACGCCATTAGGTACAATAACAATAGTACACGAGTACATGACAGTAGTTGCTTAGATTACTTTACATAATATTAATTTGAAATAATTAACTTTTTCTGTTATAATTTTCGTTTTGGAGCGGAATAGGACCTAAAGCGCGTCACTCACGAACTGCATACAATGTACAAAGACACAATACTTGTAAATATGGAGTATATTAGCGATTTACTGAAAATCTACAAATGTGATTATAAAATTAAAACACTAAAAGTTTATAAAAAGATTAAAATTGATTGAAATATAGGAAATAAAATCATAAACTCTTTAAACGGTGAAAAAAAACATCGTGAGGAAACCGGCATGTCTTAGAACCAAAAATTCGAAGACATGTGACATCCACCAACCCGCACTGGGCCCGCGTGGTGGATAACGGCCCATTTCACCTCCTAGAAAGGAGGCCTGAGTTCCAGTCGAGTATAAAACGACCGACTATACTATGCTCATCATAAACACTTTTAAATTAGGAAAAATAAATATCCTTTCCAGCAAATATCTCATACTTTTTTATTCCTAGGGCACGATAAATTAATATCTTAGTTATAAACCATACCTATACAAACCTTGTAAACGATACAGTATTAACAATAAAACTATCAATAATGTCAAAAGTAAACACCGCTTTACCGAAACAAGGTCAATATCTATGTGTAACTTGATCTATTGAGATAACAGGAGAACAATAACTTCAATAAGGGCGGCGACCATTTGATTTGTTCGTTGAAACCGTAGTTTATGTTGGTTACTTCATTGCACTCAAAGTGCTGAACGGTTTTGGACTTTTGGTACAGACGTAAGACGTTTTCAATTTAGACGTTTCATGTCGGACCGCTGCCGCACGTTTACCGTACCGCAGCCGGCCGGTTGCAGTATATTAGCAGTACGACAACAAGCGCCTAAATTGAAAACGTATCTGACTGCCGTGCCAGTGATACGCTGTTAAATGCCGCACTATTCTGTTGAAACGATACAAGAACACTTCGGTATTGAATAGTGCGGTGTTTGCTTGTAACATTGCCGTCTTGTTGTCACGCGCTTTGTGTGTAAAATACGATCGTCTGTACGCAGTACAATTAATGCACCGCTTGAAAACCGCAGCAGGCCATCAAAAAACGCACAATTTGAAAGCGCTCTTAAGGGGCCGGCGACAGATGAATTTCCATACAAACGTAATACCACGCTCATTTGCAGTTGGAGCATATTTCCAACATATTATGATGATATTCGGTTATAGACAATATTTATCTAGGTTCATACGTCGAGAATATTAGATATTGTTATTTTTAATACTGGAAAAGCCAAATGGCATGTTTTGCCATGTAGGATGTAAAAAAGTGCGAAATACAATTCGCTAAAATTTGTTTTTGTTTTTTTTTTTTAAGAAAGACTTAGGAACAATACTTTTTATCCTGGGAGTAGGTTCCCTTGGGTTTATTTTCTAGATTCACGCGGGCGAAGCCCAATGTTTGTTACTAGCCAGCAGAGGCTATCATAACAGTTTAAAGCTACACACTAAACAAGCAAATTTCGACCATGAACTATATCAAATTCAGTGCATTTTATCTCATTACTCTGCTGGCAATTACGACTTATTAAGCAGTCTATTCATAAATATGGTACCATATATTTTTACAAGTCCTTACTGCATAAACACCTTTAATTAGGTATTTAATTAAAATTATTTCCTCACTAGTGTCTAAAGTCGCGGGCAAAAGCGACTTAAGTCTACTAAACACAGACAAAACACTTCGTCTGCGCAGAAGTTGAAAATTTTTCGAGTATGTTTTTTAATTGATGGACGTTACTTGCAATAAATATCAGAAAAGGTATACGAGAGACCATGTCATAAAGTTTACTCGCTATTTGAATGATTAATAGCTGTTATTTTTTACCTGGCTTTGGTTATAATCTTACAATAGAGGTTCGTTCAACCGTGAAGGAATATAGACGGCATGGTTGACGCAGTGAGTGATTGGCTGCTGCTTTGCGTGACGTGGATTCACTTCCCGCACGGAACAAATATTTGTATGGCGTACTGATAGTTAGTTGTTCTGGGTTTGGATATCTTGTGCATACGAGTTTAAATGTTTATGAACGCACACCCACGACATAGAAGCAATCACACTTATCGATAATATAAAAATGAATCGCAAAATGTGTTGGTAAGCGCATAACTCAACAACGCCTGGACCGATTTTGCTAATTTTTTTTTTTGTTGTGTTCGTTATTATGAGGAGAAGGTTCTTATGGGAAAAAAAATGTAAATTAGTGTAGAGTAGAGTAGGGTAGTGAAGGGTAGTGTAGGGTAGAGTAAGGTAGAGGAGGGTAGAGTAGGGTAGAGTAGGGTAGAGTAGGGTAGAGTAGGGTATGGTAGAGTAGAGTAGGGTAGAGTAGAGTATAGTATGGTAGAGTAGGCTGAAGTAGGGAAGAGCGTGAGCGAAGCCGCGCGGGCAAAAGCTAGTAATATTATAAAGGCGAAAGTTTATGAATGTGTATGTATCACTGAACTCAGGAATCATACAATAGTATGTATTTTTGTTACTTCTTCAGGCTTGAACGGATTTGGATGGAACTTGGAACACGGGTAGATCGTGTCCAAGAACGGCACATAGGATACATTGTATCCCGGGAGTATGTTCTCTTAGGACAATTTTCTACACCACGTAAAGGAAGTTGCTGGCAGCACATAGTCTTTAGTATGGGGCAACGATAAAGTAAGAACATGTAGGTATAAAAAGTTTGGGCTGTGCATTATTCGAAGTTACCATTGGCCTCGCAAAGAGCAACTAAAGGAACAAGGGTTTTATTCTGTAAAAGTCTGACACCTCGTCTCTCATTTCACGACTTTGGACGTAAAAAGTGTGAAAAAATTTGGTCTCTATTTTTGTGTTTGTAACATTGAAGTTTCTGCTAATGTGTTTTTAGTATACCAAAACTGTCAAAATGCCAGTGATTTATTTTTGACGTATTCTGATGATTACATACCAAATCAACATGAAATCATTTAAAGATGCACCAATTTATTTCGCAAAACTATTTCGAGGAACTTTGCATCATTTCCATTTCTTAGCTAATTTTCCAAACACACCACAAACACTTACAAACAGACATACATGCTATTATAAATACATTATAGCCTATGAAATGACCGCTTGAGGCACTTAATTATGGCAAAGTAATTTTATTCCCCGACCCGTAAGAGGTACAAAGTTGTAGCTCTTACATATTGCAATATCGATGACTGTCATACATTTATTAATACATACATAAATATTTATTTATTTATTTATATATACTTTATTGCACATCAAGATTATAAATTTACAAAAGAAAACCATATAATAAAAAACACAATACTTGTTCTATATCATTAGATACATATGTATAATTCTTCTGTACGACCGTTAGGTTAGGTGGTACTGCAATTGGGTTCTCATTTTTTTTTCAAGACCATTTGTACTTATTTATGTTTAATATTTTATAACTAAGGAGTTTCTTTGTTTTTTAACTCTCGAATCTCACTCGCTAATCTCAGGAACTATTTGTTCGAATCAAAAAATTATTTTAGTGTTGGATAATCCATTTATCAAAAAAGGCTGTAAGATATAGGTATTACATCACACTACAATCAAAAGTAACCTAAGACGCGAGAGCAAATGCGGGGTACAGTTAGCGTATTAAATACGTTCATTTAAACACGTATTTTCCAATGCGTGTGCAGTCTGACAACTTAAAGTATTGCTAAAGCATTAGGCTTCTAATATCTTAATATTATCCAGATAAAACCCAGCTGGGTTTTCACGTACGAACTTTAATGAAATATTAACTTTATAGGGCTAGCATTCATTCATAAATCTATAATAAGGTTTAATTAAAACGCACAACATATGTAAAATGTTCATTTGGTATGAATAAAAGTATACCAAATGAAACAATAGTTGTTGTTGATGTTTTCGTCCACATTACTAGATTGTATGAGAAATGACATTTGTCGTGTAAAAGAGAATTAATGAAAATGTAATGATAAACAGCTGAGATTGAAAGAAGAAAACTCAAGTACAAGCTAAAAAAGATTGTTTCAAAAAGTCACCATGGCTCTGAAACGTAAAGTGTAACTGAAAGAACACTTTTTTTATTGTTGATAGGTTAGCGATTGACCACTATCTCGCCTGACAGAAAGCGACGATGCGGTCGACGATGGAACGCGCTTACCTAGAAGAAACCTATTCACTCTCGACTTAAAGATTCCCGGGCTCTAGCTATCAGGAAACACAGACTCTGGCAAGGAATTCCACTCCATATCTGAACGCAGAATGAATAATACACGAATGAGTTTTAGTCAGTAACCGCCTGACACTCCCTTTTACTCCACGCAGGATTGAATGAGTTATTTGATGAATAACCACCTAAAAAATCGCCTAAGCCTACACAATAGCTTCAGTAATAAGTTTGACAATTTCATCACATTTGACTTCCTTATTTCGTGTCTCGCAAAACGGAATGCAAATAATATTTTAAAGCCTCTACACACCAAAGCCGATGTGGCGTCGGCGGCTTTACCCAGTGGGTTTTGCGTCTATCGTACCGATGAATAACGCCCTCGCCAGCTAACCTAGGACGAGGTTGACTGGCGTCTAATGTTCGCCAGATTAGTAGTCCAGCGGCAAATATTCGCTTGTACATCCCATTACTGAACTATAGACCAAAACAATCGAACTACAAAGTTGAATTTATGATCTCGCTAGAATATTTATGTCTAACAATATCAAAATGATCAATTAATCACGCTAGTATATTTCTAACAAAGACATCTTCTTAAATGCTGAACAGTACAAACCGCAGATGCCGCGGCTCTCGTTGCTGGGAAAGGAGATCCGGTCTACCATGCTCATAGGGCCACCGATCTTGCCTACTGGCGGGTGTTATTACTTTAACACGCCGGGAGAAACCGGCTTGTTATGTAGAGGCCTTTACGGTGACAATTATCAACTTAACAGAAAAATACAGTCTAAACAAACGTCTAAGCACATTAAAACCGTAATTTACACGCACAATTAAACTTCACATAGTCACCTTGTTTACCTTCATCCCCCCCTTCCCACTATCCAACATGCGCACGCGCCGCCTTTTGTTCTAACAAGTGATTAATCGTTAGCAACTGTATCATAGTATGACATGGATTTTTTATTGTTATTTTATGAATGGCGAGATTTGTAGCCCAAAGCAAGGTTGAGAAAGAAATGTAGCAGATAATGTTTGGGTACTAATTGATATGCAGATTTTGTAGGCATTTTGATCTAGTTTTGCTAATTAGATTTATATTATTGCGTCTGACTCAAGTCTCGTTGCAAATATTATCTATTTGGTAATGTCTAAGTGGCACTTTAGAATTAGTCTAAGGCCTACTTAAGGATTAAACTCTTTTTTTCCTGGTACGCAAAAGGTAAAGGAAAAAACACAGGTGAGTTTAAGCCAGTTCCTAAAAGTCTGAAACTCTATCTCGCTCTATCCAGACCGGGGGAAGTTATTTGATAATTTCAGTTAGAAACTAATAATAATATTTTTTATTTTGTTTATTAAAATATTTAAAAATAAAATTTATGAACAAACGAAATAATAATAAAAAAAGATTTCTTTTATAAATGTCTTGCTTATTAGAAATCATGTAGATACAGACAGCTACCTATTAAAAAACAATTTAATTCTGTCGATGAAGCGGCAATGACACGATAGTACGATGTTGCCGCTTCATCGATAAAGTTTCATAATTTTGGAAGCTGTGAGCAGGCGTACACCAAGCGTATAATGACGAATACGCGTCTTTGAAGCTATCATCATCATCATCATTTCAGCCGATACACGTCCACTGTTGGACATAGGCCTCCCCCAAACGTCGCCACATCGAACGTTCCTGTGCGTCCCGCATCCATCGGTTTCCCTCTACCTTCACCAGATCATCGGTCCACCTTGTAGGAGGCCTTCCAACGCTGCGTCTTCCGGTACGCGGTCGCCACTCTAAAACCTTACGGCCCCAACGGCCATCTGTTTTGCGAGCAACCTGCCCTGCCCATTGCCACTTAAGTTTGGCAATTATTTGTGCTATGTCTCTAGAAAGCAAGTCTCACTCAATAAAGACAAACTTAATCAACTACAGTAATCCATCAACCAGTTAAAAAAAGACGGGTTGCACTCCGGGAGTGCCGGCAGAAGTGAAAACTTGATTATTAACGTTGAGCATGTTTGATATTTTGGAATGGTTAGGGAATAATTTTGCACCAATTGCTTTATCAGTATAAAAGCACTATCATTTATGTGGTAGAATACAATATTCATTTATTGCGCTATCGTACACAAACATGACAATTTATATTACATTAAAAATTTAACACTTTAAAACTATTACAATTATTTTACATTAAAAAGTTTATCTCTCCGAAAAATCAACTTTCATCCATCTTACGCTTTTTCGATCAGGTCACGTGTCCTGACGCGAGTTTAAGATTTTATACCCATTACAGAAAAAGTGCTCAACGCCGCTAAAGAAGTTTTCACTTCAAAAATCAAGAAAAAACTAAAAAACAAGCCTCCAATTAAAAATCAAACATAAAATCCACATAGCAACAATTCGAGTAAAATTCCACTGACCGAGGTCTTTTTCCCAGGACGTTAACCCAAAGAATTAAGTAATAATGTTTAAAGGCATAAAGCACAATGCCTGTGCCTAAAGTGCAAGTGGTTTGACAGCTGGTGTCAAGGCCTGCGAGTTGACGACGAAAGCCGGGAGCTGTGTGTGTATGTGCGCCGTTAACTTTCGTTTGACTGGAGGTTAAGTGAAATGGACTGTGGTAGGCTTTAAAATAGGTAGTTTTGTTCGTGGTTTGAGTAGAGACTATAATTTTGGTGCTTTTGTGCAGTAAGCAATGGGTAGCTCACTGTCCAGCCGATCGATACTGTCCGGACCAAGCCCAAGTCGTCGACGGTGCGCACTGTTCCCGCGCGCCTCAAGAAGTTGTCAGCAACAGCCGGGACCCAGCCTGGTCGAAGCCTACTGGGGCCAGGGTTATCCGAAAGGGCGCTCGAGCCCCGGTATGAAGGCTAGAAGGAACGAGGTGGGTCTTTTAGTCAGTAAGCGTCTGACACTATCTTCCGCTCCGCCCAAGAGCGGGGGTTGTCATTGTATGATTTTATCCCACCATAAAAAAAAAATCAGTCAGTGTGTTTTCGACCTTAAACTTCAACTCATAAATTCATATTATGCAGACCATAACCTACAGTAAGATATCTTATCTCAGCATTTATCCAAGGCCACTTTAATCTTTACTTGAACACTTTCCTTCCTGCGACATAATTACTATCACTACTTTCCATTGGTTTTCTACACCTAGTTGAGAGAATTTCCCAACAGATTTGTCATTTATGATATATTCTTATTTTTCCCATTGTCAACTAACCCCAACCTGTCGTATCTGCTTAACCAACTACCGAATAAACCCATGAGTCACTGGTCTAAGAGATTGTGTTGGTTAAAATTAGCGGGACCAGTTTCATTCGCTGGTGTATGTGCGTTAAGTAAGTGTTGCGACATTCCAATATATGGAGCAAGATATTGACGATTTATTGTGTGAGCTTGTAGACTGATTTTTCTATATCTATACAGCACTCATTTTTAATTAGTACAAATACTTAAAGAGCTTATTAGAAAAGCCCTTATTAAAAGTTATTATTTAATAAGTAAAGTCTCAATAAGTAATATTCAAATATGCGGACGAAACTAATGACAGAAACTACAATTGCTTAATTCTGATCTGAAAAGCATCATAAAAAGCTTACTTCGGTCTCTAATCATAATAATAGTTATAAAATACAACCTACTTCCAAAAACAAACATTTAAAAGTGCAGAATGCCTCGGAACTCGGAATCCCGTCATTGAAAAGTCAAGTGCTTTTAGTTTTGTTTTTCCTGTTATTAAAGTTACAGTTTTTAGCTTGACAAACTTTTAGATGTCGAAGTTCTAAAAAAATACAACCGAATCAAAGACCTCCTCTTATTCTTGAAGTTATTTAAAACAGAGTCATTATCAAAATAAATTTCCATTCTATTCTATTGTAATCTGCAGCCAGTTTTTACTACTTCAGCTGCGTTTAGGACATTTTCTTGTTCCGATACCAACGCCCCTGTTCCAACTATTGTACAGTTCCTATCCAACAGAACGTAGGTATGCCGCATAGTCGATTCTTTGGAAAAGTTCAAGTTTTTCCCACCACTAATGTCGATCTAATGATAGCCAAAAGAAGTAGCAATGTTCTTTTAATAACACAGATTTGTATCAATCTAGGTATCCTAACCTCTCTTGTGATGACTATTGGGAAACTAATGTCCATACTCGTGGATGTTAATGATCTCTAATAGCATCCCTTGATATTATAGAGTCAATTATTTTCTTACCCAATTTTAAAATTAATACTGTACCCCTAACTAGGAATAATCCCTGTAAGATCCCGCAAGCCTGCGGGTTTGAAGTCGGCAATCCCGCGGTTTCCTCGGAATTTGCGGGATTCTAATAAAGATATTTATTTATTTAGAGATTCTAAGATATTTTGTTTTATTGAAAAAAAAACTGTGCACATAGGTTTAAGTTTCTGTGAAATTGTTACTATTTTGGTGTACAATAAAGTTTTTTCTATTCTATTCTAAAAACCTTGTTTTTTGAAAGCTCAAAGACAACCTGCAAAATTGAAATTTCCTAAGTTTTTTGCATTTTACGGTTCATAGTACGACTTTGATTAGCAAAATACAAAAAAACTTAAGACAATTTGAATTTCCCTGAGGTATAAATATAAATTCCTTAACTTAATCGGGAACGTTAAAATATTTAAACAGACATTAATTACGTTCCTTTCCTCATCCAACGTATGACTTGCACAATACAAAATAGAAATGGAAAATTTATTTAGCTATGTCCCGCATTCGCGGGATCCCGCGCTTGCGTCATTGGATTCCCTAATCTTGGGTATATTTACAAACATGTAAACTGCCATACATCAGACAACCAGACTCAGAAATTATTTGTAGTACATGTAATACAACAGGTTGGCCATGAACTTTACACATTTCTCCTTATCCATTGCGTGGAGAAATGTCTATCTCTACTTCTACGGCTCTTTTGGAAGTGTTTATCAACTTAATTATATTACCTTTTCCAGAAATGATCTAATAACTATCATTATCATTATTTGCTATTTGTCTTATTATTTTTTATTATGTAACTGGAGGAGCACACGCTAACGGAACTCTTGTACTATTTGTGTTTTTTTAACGTGATTACTGTGTATCCTTTGTTGGAGATCCAATGAAATAAATAAATAAATTATCAAAAACATGAAATATCCCAGCTCTGGGTGAGGCAAGGAGTGTCAGACTTTTACTGACTAAAACCCACTTGTGTTTCTTCAGTTACCTTTTAATTTCTAGGTTCACTGTAACTGTTCCAAACAATCTCGCAACCTAACATAAGTTGGGCAACTCCAAGGCACCTGCAGGACCTTAATCTAATGATTTGCACCACATTACAAGTGGAACACTTGTACACAGCTTTATATAATAATATCACGGACTTGACCGGTGCAGTGGGCGCAAACACATACGTTCTGAGAAACTACACGATCCAATTAGATCAACGAGGCTTTGCGGTTTTATAGTGCTTGATATAGTTTGATTTAACTTAATTGTAGCCGTTGAGTATCAAACACACAAACATACAGACATTTTAAAGTTTGTCCTTTAAAATATTTACAAAGTAATAGGCGTAATTGAAAGGCTGGATTTTTTTTTAGCTGTGAAATCATCCAATTACTTCTCCCACTTTAGCCAGTTGTTGCCCTTTGCGTTCTAGCATCAGCATCAGTCCTACTAAGCCCCTTCAGTTTTGAAAGGATTGAGGAACACATGAATCTACGAATTGTTATCTCAGACCGGCTTCTTGACGGGCGGGTAGACGGCGAGTTACCCATTGCTTGTTGTCCGGCGGTATTTTTCGTAAGAGTCATCGCGGCACACGCAAAGGGCAGCTAAAAGAACACTGTAGGTTTTAGTCAGTAAAAGTTTGATACTACCTTCCACTCTGGGTGGAACAGAGCAGAAGAAGGCATTAGATCGTTTTCCAGAAAAAAAACACAAGTCAGTTTGGTTTTTTGACATTATTCATCTCATTGTATAGCATAATCAGCCTAATCCAAACTCCAAACTAATATTATAAATGCGAAAGTAACTCTGTCTGTCTGTCTGTCTGTCTTTGCTTCACGCCTAAACTACTGAACCGATTTGTGTGAAATTTGGTACAGACATAGTTTGGAACTTGAGAAAGGACATAGGATAGTTTTTATTGCAAAAAATAAAATAAAAAATATAATTTATTCCGGACATACAGCGCCATCTATTGGTCAAGAGTCGGCATCAATTCAGTACTGAAATTTCCGGAAGTCACTATTCCATGCGAACGAAGTCGCGGGCAAAAGCTAGTAAATAATATTTATCCCACCACTGGAATACGGGCCTCTTCTCTAGGAGAGGGAATGGGCCGTAATTCACCACGCGGGCCCAGTGCGGGTTGGTGGACGTCACATGTCTTCGAATTTTTGGTTCTAGGACACGCCAGTTTTCTAAATTACACAAAGTAATGCGCCTAGCTGGGTTTGAACCCGTTACCTACAACTTGTAAGTTGGGGCTGTTACCACACTGCTCTATATCGTTAATTATATTATGGCTATCGGCTTTTTAGTAGCTACATTATGTGAATGTATCTGGTCAAGGCAATCTAAGCATTTTGTTGCCAAATTGGAATAACTTACAAAAAAAAATAAACATGGAAGTGTTGTTTAAGCAAACAAGATCGCGTTATCTTTACAGCTATGCAGATAGAACTTAATTGGTTTTATTTAAAACTGAATCTATTAAATACTATACTAATAGATAAAATATAACGTATGTCACTCAGAAATAAAGCACTACTGATAGAAATATCAGAAAAAAAAATGCAATAAGGAAGTAATTTCTTTAAGGATCAGAACTTTTAGAAATTACCTCCTACGAACAGAAAAACAATCTTTAACTCTTTATAATATTAGTATTTAAATATTTCCAAACGAGCTCTCTTTGATTGCATTCAATTTATCATCTCATATAATGTTAAAACACGAGTGCGAAATAAATTAATTGCTGAGACTCAGATTAGTATTGACCTAAGAGCTTTGGTAGGTATTAGTATATTTTTTCAGGGGCATTTTAAATTTAAATTAGAGCACGAAGTTTTATTACACGACAGTTTGAGGTCTTAATGAATTATTTTAAATAACTAATTACCTTCCTACATTTAAATAGTTTTAAAACTCGATACTTGTATATTTTTTTTTCTTAAATGTCGATCAAATAAATCAAATGTCATGATTGCGTGACGTTCAAATAATCGTTGAAAAACGTATTACATGTTGCCAAACATTACCTACACATCTTTTAGAAAGAAACCTTGGATTGAACAGCAAAAACACCTTTATAATAAATATACCTACCTATATAATAAATAATTATATCTAATTTTGTTTCTCACATAGACATCACATAAGATTGGTTTGGGCAATCGCCAATCCGTCAACATATTTTTTTTTCGTCACGCTTATTTTTTCAACACTACAGTGCATTAACATGGACTCACGGTACAAAGCATATTTGGCTTTGAAAGTTTTTTTAAGCTATTGCATAGCTTCTATCGCGGGCCTTGAGCGTGGAGACCGAATCCAGAAATTCCGTAACGAAAATAACCTAACACGGGGGGTATTAGGTTATTATCGTTACGGAATTTCACTCATTTGTTTTTTTGAGCGTGGTATCCGATAAGAAAACAAATGAGTGAACAATCAATCAAAATTCAATTCAATGTGTGAAAGTGTAACTTCAATTAATATCAAAGAAAAAAAAACAAAGGAAAAAAAAATACTGCATAAATAAAATAAATAAATCCCCCGAGTGCCACACGTCTTTTTTTTTTTAACGCGGCAAATTCTGAGATAGGAATCTTTTAGGCCTCGCGCTGGCTTATGTTGCTACTGGCTGCTATACCCGTCAAATTAATTCCCGCCTTTCAATCAATTTTATTTTTTTCAGATGTTTTTTCCTATTTTTTTTTCTTTTCCTTCTTCAAACATTTTTAAAAATAGATCAAGGCGCGTTTGATTTTTAGTGAGACTAACAAATAGCATATGTTTTTTATGTTTAAGAAGCAGAAGGAAAAAGATCTGGTTTTAATTTATAATTATGATTATTTACATACATTTTTAAATTTTTTGTTGGTTCTATACGAGTCAAAAGTCATTTTTCTTTCTTTTTTTCTAAAGGTTACTAGCATAGACTGGATATATCACTGAGTGCTAATACTTTTTGTCCCAGAAAAAAAACACGGTTCTAGTGCAATATGCCAGAAAAACGATACTACAAAAAAACTCTAGTGCACTTCAGATACCTAATAAACTCGACGCCAATCATGCTGGCTACCTATCTAATTATAAAAATCGTGTGAAAAAAAACTTCACAGTTCGAGGGCATAAAAATGAATCTCTGATAGCCAATTTATTTCTAAAGTAATCATTATTTTACTGTCAGAAACATTTTGATGACATTGATGCTATATAGTTCATAACAGATAGGTACATTCTAATTCGTGACTTATTACGAGTATAACACACGATATATTATTGAGTAATCAATCAAATGTATGACTGATACAATTGGATTACATTTAACCTAATTAAAATTTAAAATGCTTGATGTTATGTCATGTCAATTCAATAATAATAATTCTTCTGACCAAATTTCAATGGGTCGTGAGGTTTTTTGGACCAGGACTGCCGTCCCAACTTAATTACAAAAATAATAGTTTGTTTTGAGTAGCATTTAGGAGTGAATTCTGAACTTCGACAGTTTCTTATTTCGACACAGTCGCAACTTCGAAAATCCATAATTTGACTACTCATTGCTTCGACAGAACATATATTCGACAAACACTAGGCCGGCAGACCATATTTCGACCACACACATCTTCGAAGAACACTATTTCGACAACACCATTCTTCGACATGCACTTATTCGGCGGATCTCTATTTCGAACGAACATACGTTCGACATAGTACTGCTTTAAATGGAATAAGGCATTAAAGTGCAGTTACCAAAAAAACTGCATTTATTTTATTTGTGATTCCAAAATACTAATAAAAAACATATTTTTATAGATGGAAGTAGGGACCGTGGTCCTGATCCAAAAAGCTCCACGACCCATTTCAATCATGGTGGCCAATCTCAATAGAGATTAGCCAAGTACGCAGGAGATACTATGATACTCAAGCGTGTACGCAAACACTCTGTGCCTGTATTCTCATATTTCAATGGGTCAAAAGTCCGGCACAGCCGTAAAATGATCAGGCGCAAGTCAAACGGTTTTACGTGCTTACCGAGGCATAATTCAATTTACAATACAATACAATACAAATACAATATTCCACAACTATCACACAGCGCCGTCTAGTCCCAAGCTAAGCAGAGCTTGTGTTATGGGTACTAGACAACTGATAAACATACCTATATATTTCTAAATACATACATATTATAGATAAATTACACCCAGACACAGAACAAATGATCGTGCTCATCACACAAACATTTGTCCTGGGTAGGAATCGAACCCACGACCTCCGGCATAGCAGTCAGGGTCACTAACCACTACACCAACAGGCCTGTCATTTAAGCGCGCTGTAGAACTAATTTGGGTCACTGTTGAATTACAACAGAGGCAAAACTTTTATCGTTAGTCTTTGTATGCGTTCAGGGGAAATACTACAACTAAACTAACTACAAATATTTCAGAATCTCATACCAATTGTTGTGTATCAACAATTGGTATGAGATTCACACACACAAATCTCGCCGAAAAACCTTTTCAAAGAAAACAAACATATAAGGGTGAGTTGCACCATTTAACTATAACGATAACAAAGCCGTTAACAGTTGTCAAATCATCGAATTGACCAATAGGAGGCCGATTCACGGCTAGTTATGGTTTGGTTATCGTTAAAGTAAAATGGTGCAACTCACCCTAATTCCACCAAAGGTTGTCGGTCAGACATCACTGTCACTAATAAGACCGCCATTGTACACATAGATTTAAGTACTATTTTTGTGTACAATAGTGTATTCTATTCTCAACTTTATTTCGTACGAACTTACATTATATTCAAATTCTAACATTTCAAAGGTAATTGACAAAAAAACGACTACAACGATACCTCGACTGTTAACAAAACCATTCGCAATGAACACACCAAGGTTAGGAGCAAACATTTTGCTATCTCAATAATAATACTAGTAATAATAGAAGTGTTTATCAGGTCAATATGAAGGCCATTATGGTTTAAGAAGAAAAAAAAACCTACAAGTCCAACTTTCTTAATTTAAGGAAATTGTATTTTAAAAAAATATGTGGTCTAATTTAAGTAGGTACTACTACTATTTATGTCTGTTTGGGAATATAATTTCACCAGACTCCATACTTTATATTTATTAAAACAAGTAGGAAATATAAACTCATTTACACAAGACACATAAATAAGACAACAGATAAATACAGCGATATTACAGGAAATAAAAAACACAAAAAAAAAACTAATCAATAACTAATTACCAAAAAAGAATGATATAGGTACCATATAAAATAATATTAATATGAAGTTTATATAAACTTAAAATAATAAGTCAATCCGAAGATATCATAACTCAAAGTAACCCGTTATAAAAAACACCAATTTCATAGGACCTAACGTCTAAGGCCGCAAAACTAATACATCTCTTACGGAACATGTAGTTAGCTTATGAAACAATAGACGAAAGTTACTATGCCACAGATAAGTGAAAATAGATCTAGTTTCTATTACAAGACTTAGTGCCTAAATTGGTATCATTTGCAAAGTCTAACCTAGTCTACCTTAAAGAGAAATAAATTTATTGTGGTCGAGAAATGCGCCCGGCTGAGTTTGAAGTTTTGAAAACACGACCTACTACTCGTAAGTCGGAGCCTCTACCAGTAGGCCACCTCTATATACATAAACGGAAAAACTGACTGACTGACATATCATGGCACAGCCAAAACTACTGACTTGAAATTTTGCACAGGGTACTTATGTGACGTAAGCAACCATTAAGAGAGAATTTTGGAAAATTCATGAGGATCCAAAGTTTGTATAGAAAAGTCTACCTACTTTCACGCGGGCGTAGCTGCCGGCAGAAACTAGTCTTAATACAAGTCAGTATAATATCTAGACTTAAACACGTCATTCCATTTAGTTTAAAATGGTAGACCACTTTTATGATCAAAGAGTGTAGGTAAGCTTATGAAATGTATTTCAGTCTATCGTAAATCATACCAAAACTGGACTAAAAAGTTATTCGGATCAATCTCATTTAGTTGCTGATTCATAAGTCCGTGACATTCTCTGTTGTGTTACAATCTCCGTGTTTATTAGTACCTATTTTCTTTATAAACAACAATTATTTTTGCTCTATTTTTCTTTGTATACCGGACACTGTTGTCTTGAACTTTATGTGTTGAACGTCATGAGATTTTTTTCCTCTAACATAGTAAACTTTTTTGTTGGCATCGCTATAGGTATATCTATCCCTTTTTTATAGTAAATTATAATATAATTTCTCACACTCTAAAACTAAAACCCTTATTTGTTCCTTCAGTTGCCCATTGCATTCCAAGATCACGATAACTTTTTTGAGTATATCTGCCACAGATGTATCTATCCTAACCATAATTTCCAACTCTCTTCTTGCAGGTCAGCTGGAAGAGATTTCTTCTTTCAAGAAGGTCCTTTCTGCTCACCTATCCTTATTTGTTCTCTACGATTTTAAGTGTTTGTGTATACATAAATAAATAAATAACAAATAATTTTCTAATGAGAATTTGTTGGTTATGACATTAACAATATTCCAAAGACAAATGTTTGTATGTATTAATGTTTGTTTCTCCTTTACTTTCAAATGGCTCAACAGATTTAGATGAGATACCAGGACAACTTATACCTATCGTCAATTGACATAGACTACAATTTATAAAGATGGAAAGCAGAATTTTCATTCGAACGGCATCTAATGACTTCATAATCCATTCTGTCTTCTTGATTAAAAACTAAGATATCAATAGATTCAATGTTAAACTTTCAACCATTTCCGACAGCATCATAAGCTTCTTAAATACCATTAAATTAATTAGTTTCATTCACTAAATATTTATGTTTATGAGTATATTCGTCAGTGTTGAGCGAAAGTCGACCAGTTCGAGATCGCTTTCAAGCTAAACCTGTTGGCTTTCTTCAGTAAGGTAATAATATTGTAGGTGTGAGTGACAAGCGATCAGCGGGTTGATGATGCTGAGGTAAAACTAGGTCATTAGGAATTATTACTTTCTTATTAGGTATGTTATAAGTTAGAATAAACTCAGTGAGGTCACTAAACGATCTTGCTAAGAATAGAATTCTCAATGTTTTGTGAATAGATCATTTCAAAGACCATAAAACCAAACAAAACTTGACATTTTGTAATATTACTTATATGTCAGTGTCTTTCCGACAAAAATAGATTTTATAACTTTTAGCAAATTAATCAATTCTACAATTACGCATTGGCCTATAAACCTATTTTTATCCTCATCATTAATCAGCAACTTCCTTGCATCACTAATTTATCTAGGGCTGGTATAGTACGCCTTCTCTATCATTATGACGTACCATCATCCTACCATTTTAAACACCTCCTTCATGATATTACCCATGTTATAATTAATCGTCTTCTTTAAAAAACTCCCCCTACCTATTTAATTCATTAAACCCCAAGCGAACGCCGGCGTTCGCGCACCTATTGTCTTTCAATTGTGTCTGTCATTATCACGATTGACAGGTTAAGTACATTTTCAGAGCTTGAATAATGATTGTAACTTAATTTTCTATTTAGGTTTTATCCAGATACATGTTGCACACATACCTATCATTTGCCGATTCGTCATTTTTGAATTCGCTTCAGCTCATCACTTGTGCCAAAACTCGCAAAATCGTTCAAGGTTGAGTTTTCCGAAAGTGACAAAAGCCTTCTCCGTCAAACTTCCCGTGAACAGAGAGTCGTGCCAACTGCCAACTGCGTAACTTTGAACTGAGGTACAAAAGACAGGTTCTATTATTAGGTGGATGTACTTGACAAAGCGTCACGTGTCAACTTGAAAGAATTTTAACCAGATTTCAAATAGTGCGTTTATTGCGCAAAGATTTCTTCTTATTAGTCAAAAACAACTACAAGTCTTTGCTACAAATGTACATTAACACTTTGAATTCCTATTACCACATCTACGGTAGCATTATTCGCGTTATTTGAAGAGGTGATTATGGCAATTTCACCTCTGACCATACAGTAGCGTAATTCTTAAATATCTTTACGATCTTGTTTATGCGATTAATATGTAGATGCAGGTTTAAGAACAAAGAAACGAGTATATTTGTCGATGAAGTGCGGAGACCAGTTTGGAGGAATGGGGAACAGAGAAAGATAGAGTCCCACACACCTCTGTTGAAAAGATAGAATCCTCCAACCAGAGGGGTGTCATGCCTGGTTCGGTCATGCCTAATAGATGCGACTGATATATATGTCCGTCTTACGCGGAGAACTCATACGCTATAGATGTCACTACACCAGCTTATCGCCGAGTGATGAGCTTTGATTGAGTCTAGCATGACGTTCGTAATGAGTCCAGTAATAAAAGAGGTGATCGAGACCCCAGCACTCTTGATATTTGGATTTCGTGTGAACAGCAATGCCGGAGAACTGTCTCTCAGCTCGTGAATTAAATATATAAATTCTACAACATAATCAGAGGTTGGTATTAGGTAGAATTATTCAGCGAATGAATAAAGTGGTCTTGTCTCAAATTTGAGATTAATTTTAAAGAGCAGGTATTTTTTTATGACACTATCAGAAATATAGCAGAAAAAAATTCATTCTGCATTAATGACGAGGAGGAGGAAGTGTATAATTTTGTTAACCTCACCTCAGTAGACGTAGAGATTTTTTTCAATAAAAATACCAATAAAAATTATATATTATTTATTATCTTTTTTTATTTGTCTTAGCTATCTCTACAGGTTTTTATTATTATTTATTTGTAATATTGTTGGCCACACAGGATTTTTCATTAGAAATTCCGGGAAAATCGTTCTCTGGTTGTGATTTCTATTCTGATTGTCATTCGAATCGACATATTATTAATCATATAGTTGCACCATCTTAGATACCTGTTACTAACCAAACCACCAACATAAACTTCTTATAAACCGGAAAAATCAAATTGAAAATCACGCGTACCTAATTTGTCTTTGTATCGCTAACCCAATCGCTAACTGATCTTTAACAATCAATAAATAAAATTGCAGTTGTCGGTCAAACATAAAAGGATACAGACAGCCACCAGTCGGCCCAAGGTTCTGTAATGAACTAATGAAAGGACCTTGCTACTGTACCCGCCCTGCACCGCCCACTTGTTACTTTGTAGACCCGTGTCTTTAGAACAGCTAGATTAACTTAAACTATTCTTTCTTTGATAGGCGTCTATTGGATGGATATTAAGCATTTATGGTCATCAATGGTACGGTATATCAATGATTTAAAAGCTGGTCAAGTAAGCAAGTTGCACTCGCACGCCGAGGGCTCCGTACAAAGTTACAGGTTATCAGGTCTTAATTTTTTTCAGAATTCCAAAAAAGTAATTATTTTGTAATATAATAATAATTACAAAATAATTTTCAAACTTTTTCCTTTACTTATGTTATGTGACTTGGCTTTTTGCCAAATGTCATGATTCCAAATTAACGGGAAGTACCCTATACACAAAGAAGTAAACTCAAATATATGTATATTACACCTAGACCCGGAACATGCATCTGTAGGGCATTTTTTTAGGTGAGAATATCATCTAATGACAGCTCCCACCCTTCGACGGAGCGGGAAGTTGTGTCAAACTTTTACTGACTAAAAATCCACTTCTGTTCCTTCTTTGCCATAGTTCCAGGGCCCCGGGGATCTCTCACCTGTAGGCCATACAAATACTTGTATTTCACACAGCAGCCAATTTATCGCTTAACCACTCCGCCAACCGGCTGCTCCGCCAGCCGTCAAAACTATAACGCTATGTCGGCACCAGAAATTATCAAAATCGGTTCAGTAGTCCAATACTAAACGCGTACCCAACAGACCGACAGACAGGCTCGTTTATCAGTGATATTAGTGCTAATAGCACCCTCGATGTCCGTCCCCGAAAGGATTGGAAGCGTGAAGTTACGGTTATTGCGTTAATTGCAAATGATTTCTGATAATTAGACGATTGAAGTATAGATAACAGCATAATGGTTTCGTACCAGTAAAGTGGAGTAGAGCCAGCTAAAACTTGGGTCGTTGATTTGGAAATTAGAGATAAGCCTAAGCAGCCATGTCGAACTCAGTTATTAGTGGACCAAAAGTGTGAAGACCGTAGACGAACCGGAGGAGGCGTCAGACTTCTACTGACTAAATACCACCTGTATCCTTCAGTTGCCCTTTGTGTCCCAGAATCACGGTAACTCTATCACACGTTGCCGCATTTATACAAATATTTAACAAACGGCCTAGATTTTTAAAAACAAACGATTTGGTCGAAACGCCTGGATGTAATTTTTTTCGACTGTAAGTTCAAAATATCAATATTTATTTCAGTACCTTCTAAAATTCTATATTTAATCAAAAAAGAAAAAAGTGTTAAAGAGCCAAACAATTCACCTATTATTCACACTATTCTACTATTTATACAGCAAATTATTTTATATTGTATTTTCCTAGTCAACGCAAAACGTGTGTGATGATGTTTAAATGTGGAAGCTTGTTGTTATTAGCAATTTTCCTTACCTATGTAAAAAGGAATACAATTGTTAGTAGTATCTAAGCTTTCTTAAAAATAGATAAATAATAAATACTTGTCCAACCGCTATTCACCAAATCAGTATGAAAAAATCATAACGACTGTCATAAGTTCTAACAGGGAAACCTTGAAATCTCCAAGGTCACTTACATAAGAGTATGCAGATATTCGTTGCCATGACAACGTTATGTAAACACGCATGTTTTAACATGTTTTAAACAATTTAGCACACATGGCCAGTTTTGTTTCTTCTTTTGTTAAAATCAGTTTTGTTTATGGATGAAACATTGGTAATAATTAAGAGAGTAACATAGAATAATAATAATAATAGTATTTATTTCACAAAAAAAGAACTCATTGCACTGTATACATAGTATATAGAGTATTAATAGTAACATAATCACATTATTAGCACAATATTATTGACACTATCCCTTAAACTAGGTCTAGCCTGTACTTTACTCATAATTCATCGTATAAAACGGTGAAGGAAAACATCGTGAAGAAACCTGTCCTAGAACCAAAATTTTTTTTTATAATTATAATATTCTACAACTATCACACAGCGCCGTCTAGTCCCAAGCTAACCAGAGCTTGTATTATGGGTACTAGACAACTGATAAACATACTTTTATATTTCTAAATACATACATATTATAGGTAAATTACACCCAGACACAGAACAAATGATCGTGCTCATCACACAAACATTTGTCCTGGGTGGGAATCGAACCCACGACCTCCGGCATAGCAGTCAGAGTCACTAACCACTAGACCAACAGGTCTGTCAAAAAAAATTCGAAGACATGTGACATTCACCAACCCGCACTGGGCCCGCGTGGTGGATCTCGCTGGTGCTGGTGGGCTCTCCTCAAAGGAGAGTTTTGGCCGAAGGGTGTCGTGTATCGACGATTTCGTGGAAGGATACCGACCTCGCAGCGGAACACGACGCCGTCACTTCGTGTGCAATAGTTTAATGATTAGTTATATTATCTCTTTATGTATTAGTTTATTATATTGTAAGATTATTTTTGTATTTTATCTATGGGCCTTAGATGCCTGATAATAAAGAATTATTATTATTATTATTATTATTATTATATATATATGTTCAAGATTTTTGGATGCTAAATGGGTCAAACAGAACCCTTTGTGTATGATACAATGTGTAACATATTGACTTATTGTTCTTTTAACATCGCTGTGGATAAAGTACCAGTTGCAAAATATTCTTAATGGTTTGCGAACGTTGATTGGCGTCAGAAGCTAGCTTTGTTAAAGTTTGTTAGGTAAGCTATTATTATCGATGCTATCAACAAGTTTAATAGTGCCCGTCGATAGTCCTAAGTGCAATTTGTTTTGTTCTTTTTATGACCGTAATTATGGAAGCATTGATAACGAATTATTGATGCAATAATGGTCAACTGATTTATGATGTTAATTATGATCGATGGACGATGTCAAAGCTCAAATACTTAATTTAATCTTTTTGCTTTTATTAAGCTGGCTAAAGATTAACCAATTACTGTTAGCCAGCATCATCCTACTATTGAGCAAAGGATAAAATATTTAATTAAAGAGAACTACACGACTTAAAGCCAGGCTCTCTCAAACTACATACAAAAGAGAGAAATGCACAACACACACACAATACAATTACACACAATATAATTATTTGACACAATATAATTTTTGCGATTTACTAAAAAACTACAGATTCGATTATAAATCTAAAATACTATTATGGTAAAATGTTACTTGTAGAATAGCCTGTTAGACAATGAGAACAATTGCATATACATTAGTCCGGTTTTCAATTGAAAAAAAGTATTTTTTAGAGGCATTTTCGTGATTTTTTTTCTATCGTACTACATTAGCTGTATTATATTTTGAACACACTATCCATCTAGCATTATCCTGAAGAATAACATATGTATATTTTTCCCGATTCTGTTTATTGCATTGGATTACCTATATAACTTTTTCGCATTATAAATCTGGAGATTAGCTCCTTACTAGTACAGTTATTATCATCTTATTTTTTTTCTTTCTTCATTAAACCTTACACACATCTGCTGGAGCACATCCATCTGCATCCGACTCGCATAATTCAAAACAAAGTATCTGCCAAAATCTTTACATCACATATCCTTTTGTTGTCAAAACTGGGCTAATGATATGCGTAGGATAAACAACGAAGTTACATGTGTAACATCACACATTACACTGTAACAGTGTTATACTTAATACAACACCCACGTTCTTTTTATATTGTTGCAGTAAGCAACTGAAATCTGTCAGCAATTGGCTCCTTTGTTCGACAGCAGTAGAGTATTAAGACGAAAAGCTGCAGTCTATAAAGCTAATGGTACATACTGAGTGCTGTTTTTGAGCAATCGTACGTAACAGGTATTAAGTTTTTTGATGGTTCAGGTTTTTGTTCAGCGGCCATTTATTATTAAATTAATTATTCGTAAATCAATTATGGATGGATTGTGTGAGAAGTGATATGAAAGAAAAGGGAGTTAGTAATAGTTTGACGGGTGACAGGACAGAATGGAAGAAGAAAACGTGTTGCGCCGACCCCAAATAATATGGGATAGGGCAGGAAGAAGAAGAATTATTCGTAAATCAATTGCCATCCAGGACCAAAGTATTCTTTTCAGAAATTCCTCAGCTGGCATCGGCTCTATTGGCGACAGGTTTTGCTGACATCTCTTTGAGGCGTGCGTGGAAAACTACGCACTGTCCTTACCAGACGGCCGGACAGCGAGCTAAACGTTGCTTGTCGTTCGCAAGCCCGCATCTACGGTGGCTGGGGATTGTACTAAGACTCCTAGCGCATGGGGAGTCTTCTGTGGCTGTCTAAAAGGCTTGACGTTGGAATAAATAGCGGCTGATACATTTGCTGCCAAAGTAAAAACATTAGAATGTGTTAAATTTACATTGTAATGGAGAACAAAGTGACTAAAAAACTAAAAACTGTATTTAATTTGACACTGGCTTAATGCACAAACCGTGCGAAGTCATTAGGAACAAAAAAATGCTTAGTCTGGCATTTTTCTTTTTACAAAATTACTACGTCATCGTTTGCTTTTGTAAAAATCGAAAAGATTTAGAAAAACAAAACTCTTTTAGTGTTTGTTTTGATGAAGCATTTGTGAATGAGTTTCTAACAATAATAATTACAAAGGAGACGTGTAAATGAACATGTACTACGAACTAAAACTTGAAGTGAATACTAAAAACCATTAATGGACGTATGTTACGGGTCAAACTGCACAGTTAGAATAACTTATTCCTTTGTTTTATTTTATTAGCTTTGAAAGTAGTTATGCAGTTTTATAGCTGTCATTGTTTTAATAATGTATGTACGTACGTCTCATTTACGAATACATTTAGCGGCATTTATTTGAAAACAAACTCCTTCCCGCGACTCCGCCTGTGTCAATTGAGTACTTTTCACCTTTATAAATTACTAGCTTTTTCCCGCAGCTTCGCCCGTATACATAAAATATAGCCTACGTCGCTCAGGAATAAAACCGCTTTATATCGATGAAAAAATGTTCGCAATCGAATCAGTACTTTCAGAGATAACCTGCTACAAACAAAAAAAAAATTAAACTTAATTTCATCTAAATCAATTCAGTATAGTAACAAACATACAAACTTTCGCCTTTATCTATATTTATAAAAATCAATGCCACTTTTCGTTGTAATTTTATAACTCATGAACGGGCTTACCTATCCAACCAAATGTTCAGGCTTTGTTCGGACTATTTAGTAGATGGTATATGTGAAGTTTGGTAGGGTAGAGTAGGGTATAGTAGGGTAGAGTAGGGCAGAGTAGGCAAGAGCGGAAGCGAAGCCGCGCGGGCAAAAGCTAGTAATATTATATTAGTGTAACATTTTATGTAAAATTACAATGTCTTCAATAGAACCGTAATAAACCAAGCGAGTCCATTGCGATTAGATGGATGCCACATCTTCTAGGCCCTACCGGTTTCCTCACGAGTTTTTCCTTCGACGTTTTGAGAGCAGCAAATTATTATTTTTTTCTAAATAAACACAATTCATTTATTAACTTTCTAATTCTTTTCCAACAAAACAAAAAGGATTACCATTACGGAACCAGTTTATATGATAAAACAAAACGCACATAGGTATGTGATAACTTTCACGTTTGCGTTTAAATCGAGACCGAATCGATGTCGCAATTGGTCCACTCGATATTACCGCTATAACTGGTCCCTTTACGGACAAACCTATAGTTGACGATATGACTAAGGCTTACTGACTATAGCAGAGATTTTATTAAGATTATGGCTAAATATATTGGTTTAACTAGGTTTTGCACGCGGATTCGCTTACGTAAAAGTAAATAATTATCCCAAGAGAATGTACCTACTCCTGAGAATTAGATCTCATAAAATATCATATGTCCATTCTAGGATATTGTCTATCTTCTTCTTCTTCTTCCTGACCTTGTCCTATCTTATTTGGGGTCGGCGCAATACGTTTTTTTCATCCATTCTACCCTGTCACTCGTCATGCTATCACTAACTTCCTATTCTAGGATATTGTCTATCCAATGTGCCTAATTTAATTCAAATAAGTTAGGGCATGAAACATACACTGTTATCGCATCTTCTCCAATCTGTATATAATCTCGGAGCCTCTCGGACCACTCGTCGAACAGTTCCGGCTCAAACGCTTATTAGTGTGCGTCCACCGAGCGTAGGTATAAAAAGTGAAGTACATACATGAGATTCTCTTCTGTACCTATCTATTTTGTGGCCGCTGGCAGAAGCTAGTATTAGTATATATAGATGTACCTAAAGACGATTTCAAGAAAAAGTTATGAAACTTTCAAAACGAAATAGATCCGATGGTCATGTTGGCACATTGCTTTATAAAAAAATAAAAGACAGGTGTCAATTCCATACAAAGATTGCTACACTAAAAGCTTTTTCATAAAACGCCTCTTACAGATTCATCTATTGATACTTATAATATCTTAAGCGTCAATCCTCGCAACTCCTTGACATTTCCGATATGGTGTAAATTAAGTAACACTAGTGTTTTATGGATATTTATCCGCATTATTCGTTTTGGGTATGTTGAGAATGTCAATTAGTAAACGTAGATTGCGGTTTTCAGCGAGATACGTGATAGGACAAGATATAGCTTTGTTAATAGATTCTGTGAAGCGTTCATGCAATCAGTGATGGTGAAGCGCACTAATCTATGAACAGCCTATGCACTCTAGCCTTGAAAACACTTAAATTATAATCGAATGGAAAGACCGCAGCAGGCAAATTGTTCCAGATGCACGTGGTATAAATGACGAGGCGTAACGCTTAGTTCGGATCAAAGAGGTTTCAATAATGTAAGGGTAGACACTCGCTGTAGATACATATGAATTGTAAAATTATTTTTAGAGTTATCAAGGTGAGACGAAGAGCTTTGTCGAAGATAGCATCAATTACAATATACAAGCACATGACTGGCCTGTTGGTCTAGTATTTAGTGGCTCTGACTTCTACACCGGAGGTCGTGGGTTCGATTCTCATCCATTATGTGATGAGCACAATCATTTGTTCTGTGTGTTATTTATCCATAATATGTATGTATTTAGAAATATTTAAGTATGCTTATCAGTTGTCTAGTACTCATAACACAAGCTCTGCTTAGCTTGGGACTAGACGGCGTTGTGTGATAGTTATGTGAATATTATTTACACCAACTTATCGACTCTGCAAAATTACATACGATCATCTTCCCTAAACCCAATTTTCAGATTAGAATGTTTGAAATAATCTTGCCACTATTCAAGACAAATCGTGAGGCATGTGTTCCAGTACAGACAGAAATTTTACGACAACTACCTTTTGTCACGACTTCTCCTATAAAATCGTTACTGCGGCAAAATATTATTTGATTATTTGTCAAGATTTGATTGATATTTCATACTTTGCTGCTATAGACAACAGGATCTGAGGTTTAAACGGTTGAAAAGTAGGCAATAATATTTTGTTAGAAGGTTGACCACATGACACTTTTTTCTAAGATAAGCATTTGTTAAATCTTCACGCTCAACGGTTTAACAGATTTGGTTGAAACTTGGCACATGGGTAGACCATATCCCAGAATAGCACATAGGATACTTTTTATCCCGGAACTGCCCGGAAGTACGTTTCCTTCGGACAATTTTCTACATTCACGTGGGCTAAACCGCTATCAATGAGAATTACATTAATACACTCACCGGCACGGAATCTTGGCCAAGCGCGTATTTCGCGATAACAAGAGCTTTAAGTGTTTCCTATGATTATTTTATTATAAAGGTTGGTCTAAAAAATGTTTACCTTTAGTTCAAGAGGGTAATTTATCATGTTTGAGTGCAATATGACGTTATTTTTAAGTTTTAGTTGAACCTGGTCATCTGAGCGACTAAGTTGCTGTTTTAAATTTGTGTTTTGTGAAAGTTTATTGTTAGGTTATTCAATTATTGTGATATCGTACTGTTACTTCAATAACTAAAGGTGATTTAATTCCAATAAAAATGCCATTAACACCATCACAGGTTGCACAAGCTGTAGCATTGATCGAACAAGGGCTGACACAGCGAGAAGTTGCTGTTATACTGAATGTACCACGTTCATCGATGCAGTATGTGCTGAAACGATACCAGGAGACAGGCCGCTACTCCCGCAGACCAGGCAGCGGAGGCGTCAGATGCACATCAGCCCGGGATGACCGCTTTATTGTCCTGGAAATTTTGAGAAACCGCTACCTCACCGCTGTTGAGATACGCCAGCGACTCCAGTTCACAAGAGGTGTTAATGTTAGTGAACGTACAGTGAGAAGACGAATGGAGGAAGTGAATTTACAAGCTCGTAGACCAGCACGCGGCCCAGAACTTCTCAGAAGTCACCGAGTAGCTCGACTTCGATTCGCACGAGAACACGTCAACTGGACCCATGAGCAGTGGGCTCGAGTACTGTTCACAGATGAGTGTCGAATCGCTTTACGAGCTCCAGATGGTCGGGAGCGAGTGTGGAGAAGAAGAGGAGAGCGGTTTTTACCCATTACCACCACACAAACTGTTAGTTTTCATGGAGACTCTATAATGGTTTGGGGAGGAATAAGTTCCGATGCACGTACGGAGTTAGTTATCGTCGATAACCGATTAACGGCAACACGATACATCGAGGAGATTCTTCAGGAACACGTGTTACCATATTCAGGGTTTATTGGATTTGACGAATTCCTCCTAATGCACGATAACGCGCGCCCACACGTTGCACATTGCGTGGAGGAATACCTTACAGAGGTTGGTATTCAAAAATTGCAGTGGCCAGCTCGTAGTCCAGACTTAAATCCAATAGAGCATATCTAGGACAAGCTTAAAAGAAAAATAAAGTCCTCCTTCAACCCGCCTGAAACTCTGAATCAGCTTCGAAATACAGCACTAACCGCTTGGGAAAGCATACCTCAAGTTGAGATCAGAAACATCATCCAAAGTATGCCAGAACGAATGCAAGCTGTTATCGGGGCTAGGGGAGGAAACACCCGATATTAAAATGCAAACACAACGAAGACTTTTTGGTTATTTTTCATTTTGTGTTCTTTTTAAATTGACAGTGTTAAAACCAATATTTTTGTGAAACTGCTTATTTTTTTAAAGATTACTGCTGGTGCATCATTTTTTCAATAACTGAGTTACAAAACCACAAAAAAACCCTAATTTAGTGCATAAACCCATAATATAGTGAAAATTAAATATTTAAATAGAAATTATCGGCAAGTTATTGGTGGCCAAGTTTCCGTGCCGGTGAGTGTATAATAAAAGTTAAAAATGAAAAATGTGTGTATATTTGTTACTCCTTCACTTTCAAACGGCTCAATGGGTATGGATAAAATAGTCAAGACAATGCCACTTGGCTTATAATAACCAGTACGCGTCTATGAAGCTAAATGTTCGTTGACAGTAGACCTAAATATACGAAAAACAGTCACAAAAAAATATACACATTGACACATTGTTAATTTTGTATTTAAGCTTTTAATTAATCTTTAATACTTGTTTGTTCATTGTTTGCCAAATAAACATGTTTTCTTTCTTTCTACGTATAACCAGGTACTTGTGCTTATTGATTCAAAAACAAAACACTATTCCAAGGTGACCATCAAATTAATTTATAAGAAGATTCGACCTTCATCCTTATAAAATTCGTGTCTCCTCCCACGATAATTCCCATATTTATTCATACTTAGACCACTCAAAAACATAGTGGCAAGAATTATAATTTAGTTTTGGACTTGAAACATTCACTTTTGACTTTATGACTCACATAGCGACTGTTTCAATAATATAATTATTAATAGACATAACTTAAAATGGTGTTCAGTTAATGGTGTTTTTAATCCGGGTTTTTTTTTATAATGCCCAAAATTAGTTGTGAGTTGTTTGTCCAATGTTTTTGAAAGAATACAATGAAGTATGTCTCGTATATTTTAATTTGAAAGTATTAGTATCTTGAATTGTACTATCTTTATAGTTTACTATTTAGTAAAAACTGCAAAAGATTTGTTAAGGCTTATAGTTCCTTGAACCATCTGGCCAAAATTATGTGGACGCACCTCTCGCACCCACGGCGGCAGTACGCAAATCTGTGCATTTATTTGCGGCCAACAGCGCCCGGAAAGCGTGCGGCGGAAGTATTAATAGCACGAAAAAATCAAATGTTGATAATGTTGTCTATAATAAACATATTTTTTTTTTTCCAAACCTATTAACCTGGCCGTTACCGAGGAGTAGGCTTCAGAAAGTCACTGTTTTATGGCACTTTTCGAGCGCATGGGCCTTAACGTCAACGGGAGATCTTTGGATAATCAATAAAAAGCTATGAAAAAAGTTTATTGTTAATCTCTTTTGAAGTCATCCAAAATGTGATAGAAAGGTCTTTGCTCAGTTTCATTGCAGTTCAATCGCATATAGAATAAAGATATCTACAAAAGAACCAAGGTTACCGACATAGGTCGAAGAATCACCAGACTTAAGTGGTAGTGGGCACAGGGCACATTGTTTGCAGACCAGATAGTCGTTGGAGCTTAAAGGTTTTAGAGTGGCGACCACGTACCAGAAGTCGCGGGAATCCGTTGGAGGCGAAACACACAGGACAATTTTCGTTTTGGCGACACTTGGGGGAAGCGTATGTCCAACAGTTGTTGTTATTCGGCTGAAATGATAATGACTTTTGAAGTAAAACAAGAACTCGAAAGGAACAGCCTATTAAAAGTGCAAAACAAAGAAGTGTAAACTTAGCATACCTACGGAGTAGGTCAATGAGATAATATCAATCAATAACATTCAAGATAACGCGTTAAACTAGATAACAGATGTCTAGATAGTCTATATGATGTAACAGCGAGCAAAACTGGTTCGACTATGCCGCCCAAGTATACTAGAAATTCAACACCATCATATTTACATAATTTAGTAAAGGGAGTCAGTGATTATATGACGGTTAACTGTATATAAATCCGGGTTTTCCTTGATCGAATAAAAAATGAAGAAATCCGCAGAAAAACTAAGGTTGCCGACATAGCACAAAGAATTGCCAAACTTAAGTGGCAATGGGCAGGGCACATTGCTCCCAAAACAGATGGCCGTTGGGGCCGAAAGGTTTTGGAGTGGCGACCGCGTACCGGAAGACGCAGTGTTGGAAGGCCTCCTACAACAATAACGAACGAACGATGACCTGGTGAAGGTAGCAGGAAACCTATGGATGCGAGACGCACAGGAACGTTCGATGTGGCGACGCTTGGGGGAGGCCTATGTCCAACAGTGGACGTGTATCGGTAAAAATTCAAAGACATGTGACATCCACCAATCCGAATTGTGCTCGCGTGGTGGATTACGGCCCATTCTCTCTCCTAGAGAGGAGGCCTGAGTCCCAACAGTGGGAACATTATCAGACCGACTATGCTCTACTAGGCTGTGCTGTCACGAAGCCTGAGGGTCTTTCAATCTCCCTAGCCTCTTACCAACTACATTGGCGTGGGATTCCACTCAAACGGAACGTAGCTGGAGCGACTGCCTATATTTGACTTCCATGATACTCTGTGTAGCTCTAGCAAGACTGGTGTCCAGTGGAACCCTTGACAATACTGATGTTAGATTTTTTGGCTAACGACAGTCTTACATGTCTTAGATTACACCAGATATTTAAAGTGCTTTCTGAGGTGCGCAGAAATCACTCACAGTATTTTTTTTTTCATTAGTTTAAGGTCATCCAAATGACATCCTTTTCCCTCGGGTGGAGCGGGAGATAGTGTCAGACTCTTACTGACTAAAAAATCCACCCCATTCCTTCTTGCCATTCATACCGGGGCCAAGCCTCCCTTTCGAAAGCAGACCCTAGCCCCAGTAGTCTTCGACCCAGCTGGGCCCTACGGTTGCTGCCAACTCCTTGAGACGCGCGGGAACAGTGTGCACCGTCGACGACTTGAGCTCGGTCCGAACAGTTACCGGACGGTCGGACTGCGAGCTACCCATTGCTCGCCGTCCGCAAGTGTGCGCCTACGGTGGCTGGAAACTAGGATCGGAATTCCGACGGTGGCTGGGGCGCTAGCATTACTATTTCGCAGAAGGAAGCGACCGTCTGCCACTTCTCCTCGCTCCGGACCATGGCCTGTACCAAGGCCCGGCGCGAGAGATCGCCACCGCCGATCGCCCTCACTCACCGTGAGTGAGGGCGATCGGCGGATGTTAGAAAGATAGAAAATTATATCCTTTACAAACTTCAGTTCAGTTCTTTTCTTTTTCTTTTTTTTTCCTTGCTATGATGGTCTGCTGGATTTTTAAGAACAGATTACTAGTTCGAAATATGATAAAGTCAATTTTATTTTTTTATTTTCGCAAGCACATTGCAGATCATGTGTAAATTGAAATTATAATTAATTAACATATTTATTGCGTGTCCTATTTTTTTATGCACGATTTGGTACTTACTTAATAAATGAAAAAATACTTGCTGATCTGTTAGGTAATTAATATAATTAGAAGGTGATCTAGTAACATTTAACATTAGAAGTAAAAACCATAATTTAGTAATATGTCTAAATGTAATTAAGTAATAAACATTTTTTCGAGTTAATTAGTTTACGAAAAATAAATATCTTAGTTAGGTAACCCTGGTACTTTTTCATATCAGTATTACTAGTTTAATAAATTAAAAAAAAAAAAACATTATTCGAGGTGTCTCACAAAAAAAAATCGCTATTGGCATTTTGCATTTATAAAAAAAAAATAAGAAATATAATTACATATACGCGTTAAATTACAAAATCAAATACTATAAAGACGTGGGAAATTAAAATTTTTGAAACGAACATTATTCAAATGTCATCCTTTGCGGCTCTGGCACTCTTCAAAGCGATCTCTCGATTCACGAAAACGCGCCTGTTATTGAAATCTTGTACAATTGGTATTAAAACGGAATAAATCGACTTTTTATTTATTCCATTTTAATAAAAACAACTAATACCACTGGTATTTGTTTGGACCCATATTTAAAATTTACTTTGATTAGGTTTGACTGAGCTAATTGTACCGAATTCAAGTGGAAGCTACTCGTATTGGTTCGGAATGGAAAATAAACATGACTTCAAAAAAACTCAATTGGTATTAGTTTTTGGTATTAGAACGGAATAAATGACTTTATACTTAAAAACCTATTGTTTTAATAATAGTATTATAAACTTACAACATAATCGCTAGTTCCTCACTTCCTAGTCACGACTAATAATACATAATAGACTTATTAAAACTAGTCCGGCCCACATTTCTTTTTACCCTTCACAAAAACGTTAAGTAACAGATGGTAACACGGATGGACAGACAAAACGATTCTTATCTATGTATATTGCTCAATCGTCTAGAAAAGTTAAAGTGCTATCTAGCATCCTAGATTGTGGCACAATGGGCGAGTTTCGTAGTTAATTAGCAAACAAAATTAGAATGAGTGGCCATTTTTATTTTTTGGCTTTACAAATGAGCACTACCTACTCGAGTCTATAATTATTATTTTTTTAATACAACAGATATGACTATAGGTGTTTCGTTATATTAGAAGGCTCTTAGTTCGAATTTGAGAGTGTATCACCATCACGTCTAAATTATCAGTTGGATCTTAGTAAAATTTGTCGAAAATTATAAGAAAAATACCCTTTACATGGCACTGGCAGTATTAAAATTTTAACGGGGTAGCCCGTCCCCTTCACCCCCTTCTTCCCCTTCGTCGCCTTTCGTACCGGGGCTGAGGCACCTTTTGGAGCTACAACCCTAGCCCCAGTAGCCTGTACATAGGTTCCCTTCTTCCTTCCTTCAATCTTCGTAACAGCGGAGTCTTTAACCAGGCGCCTTTTTTGGAGTGGAAAGTAATCAAATCACTTCTCCCGTTCTAGGAGTAGTAAAAAAGTGTCAGACTTTCAAACTAAAATCCCTGTATGTTCCTCCAATGACCCTTAGCGTTTCAGGGGTGGCCCTGAAACGGAAACCCGTATGCTGATTCCTGTGGGGAATTGTTCCACTCATTCTCCATCACTCATTCTCTAGGTCCAAGATTTGAAATATTACTACAGTAATTGAATTCACTATATCACGACTAGGAACTCTGTAATTTGACCAGGTAGCAACAGTTTATTGTCGAAATTATGCAGTAAAGTACCTGTTTTCTCACCTCTGGGTTATAAGACCATTTTCCGCCTTTAAAATGTAACCTATCTAACTTAGTTCATATACATAATTTGGTATTTCATAGCAGGCTTGAATGCGAATCTATAAGTTAATTTATTTCCAACTTGTGTCAGTGTTCTCGCCCACGTGAAAATAGGAAATACCTATATCTCTCGGTGATAAACTGGCCTGTTGGTCTAGTGGTTAGTGACCCTGACTGCTATGCCGGAGGTCGTTGGTTCGATTCCCACCCAGGACCAATGTTTGTGTGATGAGCATAATCATTTGTTCTGTGTCTGGGTGTAATTTATCTATAATATGTATGTATTTAGAAATATATAAGTATGTTTATCAGTTGTCTAGTACCCATAACACAAGCTCTGCTTAGCTTGGGACTAGACGGCGTTGTGTGATAGTTGTGGAATATTAAGTGGAATATTATATTATTATAAAGTAACATTACACTGGTGAAAGATTTTTTAAAATAGGTCCAGTTATTTTTGCTTTTATTTGTTACTAGCTTTTGGCCGCAGCTTCGCCCGCATACATAAAACATAGCCTATCTCATTCAGGAATAAAGCAGCTTTCTATCGATGAAAAAAATGTCGCAATCGGACCAGTCCTTCCAGGGATTACCCGTACAAACGAAAAATAAACTTTTCCTCTTTATAATATTTGTTACGAAAAAATCAAATATTTCCTTATTGTAATATAATATGTAGGTATAGTTTTGCTTCTACCAGCGGCTTCGCTCGCATGAAAGTAGAAAATATACACCCATAGAACATTCAGAATCGGTTCATTAATTCCAAAGATCCTCCCCCCTTGGGCGTCTCTTACTAATTAAAAAACTTTACTTCTTTATAGTATTAGTATAGATAAGATGCATTACTTATTTAGAACTAATTAATATTATAATAAACTAGCTGTGCCCGCGACTTCTTTCGTGTGGACTACAGGATTTTGAATATATTTTTTCTAAAATAAAAGTAGCCTAAGTTATTCTTTATTACATCAGCTACTTGTCAAAAAAAGTCCCGTCAAAATCGGCCCAGCCATTTCAGAGATTAGCCCGGACAAACAGACAGACAGACAGATAAAAATTGTAAAAAATGTTATTTTGGCGAATGTACCGTATATATATTCATATGCATGTAGTAAAAAGCAGTTATTTTAATATTACAAACAGACACTCCAACCTTAATTATATGTATAGACGTATAGATAGTTAAGCGTGCAATTCACAAAAGCATTAGCCAACTAACTATGTAAACTTGCAACTTACAAAAGCTTACGCCCATTACAGCAAATCATTTCTTAAGATCATGATCATTTCGAGAATCAATTAAATCATCATCACAAACCAACTAAAATATTAATCGCTCATTATTTCAACAAGCCCATACATCATACACTCACAATACGATATAACTGACCCATTGAATAATTTTTACGTTCACTTTCTGCGCAGGAGTCTGTATGCGGTTCCGAACGGGTCACGATTTAACCCGAGACTGCACGAACGAAATGAGATCGATTAATTTCGAGAATATGGCCAATTTTATCTGGAGATATCATTAAGGTTATGGTTTAAGGAGCTCTGGTTAATAATGTTTAATTTGATGAAGATTAGTTTAAACTAACTTCTAAACTTGAAACTTCTAAACGGTTTGACCCGATTGTTATATAATTCGTGTACAATAGATGGTCGATCTTTATGACTCTAAATTACAGATTTGGAAACTTTTGTTTACGATACGATTATAAATCTTAAATTAGGTACAAATTGATCTATTCAAGTTAATTATAATGTTTAAGAGTTGTAAGAGATGAAGATGAGATATGTAAGAGTTTAAGTAGATATTACGAAATTCAATAAACTAGTGAATAGGCTCTAAATAAAATAATACGCCTAACCGTCAACGATTGCATCACTGCTTACCTTCGCAGTCAAGCACCAGTTTATATCAGATCAATAACCCTTCTTGCAGTCGGGTAAAAAAAAACGTTTAAAACAGAAACCATTTTTTAATAAAGCTATATTGGAAAGAGTATTTCCAATATGATGAAATGGTCCATATAGTCACTCAATTGATTACTACTAAGCAAACAAATTCATCATATTGAAATATATGCACTGTCATATATACATATGCATAATTATGTGATATTATAATGATAGATCGAACGTGCTCATGTTTGCTAGGGTTATAATTTAAAACAGGTGTATGGAGAAATTTGAATTGGTATGTGCAGATTGAAGTCTATATGCATTTTTTATAATGATATCAACTAGTGCTTGACTGCGATCCTACCTGATGATAAGCAGTGATGTAATAGTTGATGGTATAGTGCACTACTTCATTAAGAGCCTTTTCACTCTAGCCTTGAAAACACCTAAATTATAATCGAAAGGGAATTAGCAAAATGACTCAAAATTGTTATAGTAAGGAAGAACTTGAATAGAATAGAATAGAATTGACTTTATTGTACACCAAAAAGTAATACAGCGAACAAAACAGCGAATGCAACCAACATCGCAGCGATGCAGCGAATTAAAAATCATGATTATATCTTGTTAAACTCTGTCAGAAGATCAGAAGGCTTAAAGTCATCCAAAGGCAATGGAGAGGGTTATGCCCGGGTTTTCTTGCGTGGTTGAATCAGAAAAAAAAATCCGCAGGACTAAGGTTGCTGAAATAGGCTAAAAACACCAAGATTAAGTGACATATTGCTCGCTTGATTTTAAGTTTTGTTTGTTAGCTAGTTTAAAGATTGCGCCTTTTTTCGCGTAAATAAACTGTTTTTCTTTCTTTCTTCTTCTTTTTTTCTCGCAGAATGGAAGAGGCGAAAGGTTCTGGAGTGGCAACCACGGATCAGATAACGCAGCCTTGGAATTCCTTCCACAAAGTAGACCCATGATTTAGTGAAGGTAGCGGGAATCCGATGGAAGCACAGAACTAGTCTTTGTAGCTACGCTTGAGCAAGGCCTATTTTCCACAGAAGAGTTCTTACGGCTGAAATGATGATTCTTAATCTTAAAACAGTGTAGTTAGAACACACACAATGGTGACCGAGAGGTAATGGCCCCGACTTACGAGTTGTAGTTCGCGGCTCGGACCCAGCCAGGCGCATTACTTTGTGTAATTTATTTCTTCACTACTTCTCTCAAAACGGTGAAAGAAAACATTGAGAGGAAACCGGCATATCCTAGAACCAAAAATTCGAAGACCTGTGACATTCACTGTGACCCGCACTGGGCCCGCGTGGTGGATGGTGGAGGAGGCCTGAGTCCCAGTAGTGCAAACATTAAAAAGGCTGATGATGATGAATCTCTAAACAACTGGTATAGACTGGTGTAATGAACTTCGGAAACAGTGGGGCAAGCAGACAAGTTGTGTAAGATCTTTCACCAACTTCAAACAATGTAAACATTCTAACAACAAATTGACTCCAAGATAAATATAACTCAAGTACTAGAATGTCTAGTCTAGCTACTTGAGAGCGGTCGACCAACACTCTCTTCCGGATTTTGTGAAGTGATCCATGTTTGATTAACATAAGATCTAGGTCTAATTTATGCACGCTGTGTGATAGGCTTGCTCTTTAGATCATTGCTTATCTGCGTCTATTTATCAACCACTAGCTTTTGCCCGCAGCTTCGCCCGCATACTTAAAATATGTCTATGTCACTCAAAAATAAAGCAACTTTTCATCGGTGATAAAATTTTAGCAATCGGACCAGTACTTCCAGGGATTACCTCCAATGAACAAAAAAAGAAACTTTACCTTTTTATTATAGTAGTGTAGAAGTGTAGATATAATGCGGGCTTGCGGACAGTGAGCAATGGGTAGCTCTCTGTCCGGCCGTCCGGTAACTGTCCGGACCAAGCCCAAGTCGTTGACGACGCGCCTCAAGGAGTTGTTAGCAACAGCAGGGGCCCAGCCGGGTCGAATCCTACTGGGGCCAGAGTTATCCGAAAGGGCGCTCGAGCCCTGGTATGAAGGCTCGAAGGAACGGGATGGGTTTTTTAGTCAGTAAGAGTCTGACACTATCTCCAGCTCCGCCCAAGAGCGGGGGTTGTCATAAGATGATTTTTCTCATCGAAAAAAAAAAAGTGTAGATATAATCTATATCAATACATTTAAAGTACACCGCTTTTCTGAGACTTAGACTATGTCTCTTTATACACGCGTCTGTATTGAGAGCCTGCGTTAATCATAACACTTTTAATTCACGTTTTAAAAAATTGATGGCCTTTTATTTTAAGTTCAACTTATCATCATTATTCAATTGCTGAGTTGGTGACCCTTTCGGTTCAGGCACAGTCACTGCAACTGTATTGTATATCTGTACCATGTTTTAATTTATTGTTTTATGTTGTGGTATGTTGTATTGCTTGCGCCGAATAAATGCTATTCTATTCTATTCTATTTCAGCCGAAAGTTGTCTAGGTACTGTTGGAAATAATCCTCCCCCAGTTGGTAAACTGATGACCTGGTAAGGGTTGCAGGAATCCGATGGATGCGAGACACAAAAGACCGTTAACTGTGGCGACACTTGGAAGAGTCCTAAGTTTAACTATTTTTTACTAATTACCCTATAAACCTTATTTCTATTTGCCAGGGCTTAAAAAAATGGTCTCTCAAACCAGATGCACACTGTTATTCAAGTTACAGAATGATCCCAGTTTGAAAGATAGCTAGGCCGTGTAGTATTTTCTCCTAATATAATTTATCCCATGTGTAAATCTAGAAGAAAAGCTATCCAAGTAATTTTTTCCAAATCTATTCTCAACGGTACACACGTACATATAAACTTTTGTCTCTATAATATTAGTGTGATAGGTGGTATTTAAACGAGACAGGTACTGTTGCACAATTTTAAAAAACAAACACACGATTTTGGAGGAAAACCCCATTCTAAAACTGCTTTAAGTATCCAACAAACATTTTAATAAAATAAATCAAAATAATCTGTCATCTTTTTTCGAAATCTGTTCCTAATTTTTGAGATGAGTTAGCTAAGTTATCTAACTTAGGTCATCTGACAACGTAACTTATGATCCATTCACTAGACCTGAGATTGGAGATAGTGTTTTGATAATTTATTTTATATTAATGCCTTTAGTTCCGGTTAGGTACGCGGAACAGTGGACTAGGTCCTCTAAATGGAAGTGTTTATTTTTATTATGTAATTTATTTCTCATACAAAAAAAAAAATTAAGACGTGACATTCATCAACACGCACTGGGCCCTCCCATGTAATGGTAATTCGTCTTATATTTATATAATTTTATGGTTATAGTCTAATATTTCTAGGTCTCCTATTTAGGAGACCTAAGTCCCAGTAGTGGGAACATTATAAGGTTGATAATTTATGTATGTATATAATTGAAAGGTTTGAATGTGATATTATGAAAATGCTTAGCGGAATAATAACAGTAACTTTGAACTAAGGCATTTTTGGCATTTTATGTTACTCTATTTTAACGAAAGATGATAGAAGAAACGGTTTTGGATTTTGGAAAAAGAAAAAGAAAATAAAGTTAAATAACAATTCAATAGTTTTATTTTGATTATGCATGCTTGATAATAAAAGAGAATGCAGTTGGTGAGAATAATAATCTTTGACATTTTGTTGTTATTATACTGTAAGTTGTAACTCCTTTTTTGCGTCTTCCTTATATTATACGTATATCTTGATCTCAATCATAATAATGTACTGCTTTTAATTTGAGAGATAGTGTTTCGACTCCCTGTGGTTCTCGACTCTATTCAAAATGTTATTCTGTTGAAAAGAATAATTGTCGAAAGTACATTATTAAAAATCAAGTAAAAGAGCACTATTTTTATTTTCATAGTTGTAGTAATAGTAGTCCCGGAGCGGGAGAAGTAACTTGATGATTTTGCAACGAAAAAACGTGCTGTTAATATGCACATTTGGTCCTTAAAAACATAAGCTATCCCAACAACCTAAAAACCAGTAAACATACTGCCCTAATTTATAAATTAAACTCAAACAAGATCATCTTGCCGATCCAACCTGACCTCAGCGAGAGGTCGACCTCTCACCCGCCCGACAGCTGAGCTGAACATGTTCCAAGACGAGTTGAACTCAAATTAACATGTCAAACGATGCAACTGTACCTTGATCGGACATGTCGGCGGACGGCGTTTCTAGGATATATCGGTCAGGGATGGGTAATTAATTATGTACCTACTGTAATTACAAAGTTTGGGAGTCTAATTAAATGTTTGATGTGGACCTCACGAAGAGATGAACGTTACTTAACCAGCTCACATATTACCAATACGGTTTAATAGACTGAGTATTTTTATTGGCCCAGTCTTTTTCGTTTTTTTTTTTTGAGGTGGTTAATTATCAAGAGACTTCTCCCGCTCTGGAGTGGGCGTGTCTGCATTTACTGACTAAAACCCTCCGGTGTTTTTCTATAGCCCTTTTTGTTCAAGAGTCACTGTAATTTTTATAAACTTTCCCTGTATCAGAATAGGTTGGAAATTGGATTAGCTTACGATGAAAATCTACTTCTGATACTTTAGTGACTTTATCACGTTCGCGTATCTCGGGTTTGATTCCCACACGCAGTAAATATTTGTATATTCTAAAGATAGTTGTTATGAGTATGACATATATGAAAACGCAGCCATGATCCAGGACTAATTCCTAGTGAGGGATAATGTTTTTATATATCTAGTTTTCGTACCCACCTATCTGCTTTTTTGTGTCTTGTTTGATACATTTTGTAATCGGGGAAAATTGATATGCAAATAAAATTATCAACCAGTAAAGAAAAAACTAGGCCAGATGAATGAGGCATTCTCTCGATTTCAAAGAATCACCCTTATATAGACAAGAAAAAAGGTCTAGACATCAGGTTTCATAAGCTTATTTTTAATAAGCATAACTTCTGGCTAATATACTTCTGATATAACATACATATCATGACACATAATAACATATCATTAATCTCCACATCAAAATTCTCACGGAATAAAAAAACAATTCATTAAAATTTATTTAGCAAACATTCACTATGCAACCTTTATGATACTAAAGATGTAACAGATTCACTTGTCATAAATAATCTTGACTTGTCAGATGTCAGACTGGCAAGAATTTTTTTTTTAAATTATGCAATACTAATAGGTCACACTTTTGTATGACACTAGCTATAGCCCGTGGTCTCGCCCGCGTATATACATAAAATGATAGCCGGTCACTCAGAAATAAATCAGCTTTCTATCGGTGAAACAATTTTAGCTAACGGATCAGTAGTTCCAGAGATTACCTCCTACAAACTTTACCTCTTTATAATATTAGTGTAGATTGAAAAGTTCGTATTACATGACTGCCAATAAAAACTTCGTTATGTTTTTATTAATCTAAATTTAATATTGAGCAGTGAATTAGACTTCCGTGAATCCCTGTATCCGCAATTATCTACTAAGAAGATTTCGTAGTTTTTTTCATAGGTATAATATAAGTTATCCCATTTATTTTCTAAACCGCTAATTACTAAATGTTACTGCATGCTACTAAAATGTAAAATCTAAAAATTAGTACGTCTGAAACCCCATAAATCTTAAGAACTTGTTAGCTACATAAATTCTTTCAAATAAATATATCATTCATCTATACTCTTACATCTACACTCTTTTGGACACGCACCCTGACTGTGATGTGTTCGCGGACGAATGGAAGACGATCATGTCAGTGTGTCTGGAGTTTTGTGAGATGAGTGTGTGAATTTTTTTGTATATTGTCTTTAACTAATGTAATTGGCGAATAGCCGTTTTTGTTAAAGTAAAACCATAAATAAATAAATACTACGAGTAATCTACACTTCTACACTAATATTATAAAGAAGTTTTTTTTTATTTTGATGGGGTAATTCATTTACTTAAATGATATGGAGGACTTACAGTTAAAACAAATTAGGTAAGAAACAGTAAGTTAGACTGACAGCCAATATAAATAAAGTCGTAATAGCAATATAATAAGTCGTCACTTATAAAGTACAGGATAATACAAAATTTCATGGACACCAGTCACAATCTCTGGTTGTACTGATCCAATTGCTAAAATTTTTTCACCGATAGAAAACTACTTTATTTCTAAATGACAGGCTATTTTATGAACGCGGACGAAGCCGCGGGCAAAATTTAGTTCATAAAAAATTACCGTCAGCAAAATAATTTATTTTATTACATAAACATTCGTAACACTTTCAGTGAACATCAGTCCTTGTGTACCGTTCGAAGCAGATGACCGGTTCCTTTCTATTGGTCCGAGGCTACATAGCTCCGTGTACGAACAATTATGGCTTTTAAAATGTTTTGCTGCACTTAATGTACTTTAGAACGTTTTTAATTATAATTTTAATATGATTTTATAGTTCTTTTGCGTGAACTTTAACGTTTTAGTATTGATGTTAATTAGTTTGTATTTGAAGTGTCTTAATTAATCATTACTTTTACGAGTGTAATGTAGTTAGTAACATTTTGTAGCAGCTTATTAATGCTGTATGATTGTCTAAACAGCTGTTCAAAAACCGATAAGTAGCTAATTATCGCCAATTACTCATAGATTGATCGCAGGCAATGTAAATTAATTGCGATTAAATTTAACTGTACCTCTTTTTTTGTTAAAATTAGACTATATAGAACTCAGTTTTTGTTTTCGTTTTCCTTCAGTAAAGAAAAATCGTAATTAGATCAGTGTTTTCCAAGAAGACCTCCAAAAAACCGAAATACTCTTTATACTGCCGTGGCTTTATTTATTTATTTAATCTTCATGCAACACAAAGTACATCAGGCGGACTTAATGCCTTGTGCATTCTCTGCCAGTCAACCTATAGTGGTACAGAGACAATATGGCAGGCGCATAAAAAATAAAGAGTAAAAAAAGTATACCAAGAGAGCGTAATCCTAGAATAAAAAGTACCCTATTCCAGAACACGGCCTAAACATGCACCAAATTTCATGCAAATCCGATCTGTTGTTTGAGTGTGAAACGCGCACACAAATAAATTCTAAGTCTCACCCATATAATAATAGTCTACTTTAAAATTATTTTTTTCACACTATTATTAAATACTAAATACCATTTATTAATAGCAGGACGATCAACTCTACCATGACCTAAATTTTTACAAAAAAAAAAAACAAATTACACATTAAAAACCTGTCATCTCCAACGGTATTCTTCGTACGTTTGACCTTATTCTTTTTTCAAAAGGTCAGGTCATGAACGCACCTGTTTTGCATAATCGGCCATCTTGATTTTATGCACATTATTATTACATATATTTAATTTGGTTTATTTAAATATTTACAATGATTTGCATGATTTTGCTATTGATATAGATTCCGGATGTTTTTTTCACTGCATTTTGTATTAATGTTTTTTATTTGTTTATAGATCTGTGTCTTGTATCTCAGATTTAATTAAGATACTAAAATAGAATGTAAGGATCGTTAATCATTTTTTTGTAACAAACCTTTTGTGTATATTCTATCAACAATAACGATCACACTAATAAAGAAGAAAGTTTGTAAGTGTGTGTGTACGTTTGTTACTCCTTCACGCTCAAATGGTGGGCCGGATTTAGATGAAATTTTGAGATACGAGTAGACCATGCCTGGAATAGCACGTCGGTTAGTTGATGTTCCTGAGTCTGCGGAATTGTTCGAAAGAGTGTTCAAAGATCTGGCACACAAAGGCAACTGAAGGAACACAGGTTGGTTATAGTCAATACAAGTCGGACACTCTCTCTCAATCCACACAGAGCGGAATAATTTATTTGACAACCTCAGAAAAAACAGAGAGGTCATTCCCAAAAAATATTCAAGTCTGACAACCGTTATCGCTGACAGAATACCAGTTTATCTTAGCCTCTTCTTCATGTCAATAAAGCCGCAGGGGTCTCACGGAAACACAATTTAAGATACTAACAACTGTCAATTTAGCATCCTCATTGTCTGAATGATATAACACCATTTGATTGCAAGAAGATTCGTCAAACACATTTGCTAATTTTATCTACCGGTCATCTCAATTGAAACTATCAGTCTACAATCTGACTTATTGCAAATCTTTAAGTCAAATAAATATTATACTACTCCATTTTTATTGCACTGCAGTTGCAATTTATTTTCTAAATGTCAAATATTGTGCAATAGTACACATAGGTGCAATTAAACGGTTACACCGGCTAACGGAAGATGTAATCGCCATTAATATTACAGTAACGTCTGAATCGCCATTCTTTTTTAGGGGTCCGTACCCTAAGGGTAAAAACGGGACCCTATTACTAAGACTTCGCTGTCCGTCTGTCTGTTACCAGGCTGTATCTTAAGAAACAAGGTAACTCGACAGTTGAAAATTTCACAAATTATGTATATCTGTTGCCGCTATAACAACAAACACTAATAAGAAAATAAAATAAATATTTAAGGGACGCTCCCATACAAGAAACGCGATTTTTATGCCGAATTTTCCTAAGGGCGCGTTCACACGACACGCGCACGCTCAGCGCACGCCACCCGCGTCCAGCTCGCATTGAAATTTGTTAAATAAGAATTTGAGTCTTATAATCATCATCAATAGATCTCAAATTACATTTAACGAGGTCTACACGCGCACGCCAAGCGCACGCCCCGCGCCCGCCTCGCGCCAACCCTGCGCTCGCCCTGCCCGCGCTCTGCACCCTCCCCGCGTACGTTTTGCGCCGCGCTAGGGTTAAATGCCTAGTGAACGAAAGAGTCCAGCCACTAGTAGTATAAGTGGGCGCGAGGCGTACGCGGGGCGGACGCGGGGCGGACGCAGCGCGTGTGCGGGGTTAAGGCGGGCACAACGCGTGCGCGGGTGCTGTGCGTGATCGGCGCGTGTCATCTGAATACGCCCTAAGAACGGTACGGACCATTTATGTGAGAGTCCAACTCACACTTGGTCAGTTATTTTCTGAATTTGTTTTTGTAAATTACACAGGTACTTAGCTAAAGTCATTTGCCAACAACAAATAATTAAACAGCTACACCATCTAACAAAAGATTTAATCGCCATTAATATCGACATTAGAATTGTCATTCTTTTTTCTATATTTGTTTTTGTAAAGTAACATAGGTACTTAGCGAAAGTCATTTGTAAGCAACAAATTATGATTATTAGCTTAAACGTTTTGTCGTTTGCCTAATACAATTGATTACTGATTACTATGATTGCGTAAACCTAACTTTGGAAGCTTCAAGCTGACTGAGCTAATGTAGTCATCAAATGTTGCGTGGTCTAGATTTTAGGTGGTGATATGAAGTGGCATTGGTAATTAAAATGAATGTGTCTTGATCTAGTCAATTTGCAAGTCACTCATCGCACATCGCTTTATGGTGCTCAATAGTTCAGAGATGTTTACGAATAAGACTAATAAACTACCTATATTGACGGACCAGTTGGTCTAGTGGTTAATGGCCCTGACTGCTATGCCGGAGGTCGTGGGTTCGATTCCCACCCAAGACAAATGTTTGTGTGATGAACATGAACATTTGTTCTGTGTCTGGGTGTTATTTATCTTTACGTGTTTGTGTATGTATTGAGGAATATATAAGTATGTTTATCAGTTGTCTAGTACTCATAACACAAGCTTTGCTTAGCCTAATACTAGACTGCGTAGTGTTATAGTTGTGGAATATATTATATTATATGTTCATGAAATTTAATTGACCAACGTGAATAATTTATTTTTGTATTATTATATTGTTCACGTAGGTAAATTTTACAAATACAGAATTATTTTTGTAAAGTTATAAATGTAGTTTAACTAGAGTAATTTGCAAACAACAAATTATGATTATTAGCTCAAATATTTTGTTGTTTGCGTAATACTAAATAATGCTAATGTAAGACCTGACTTTTAAAGTACACAGATGAGTTTTAGTTAGTAAAAGTCCTAGGGGAGAAATAATTTGTTGATATCTCACGAAAAAAAAAAAAAATTAGGACAACAATAAATAGTAAATTATTACCGCCCCCCTAAATATCTTATCGACCCTTATCTCGTTCACTTCTCTACTTGCTATTTTTATAAGACAAAAGAGACTTCTTATATAATCTCCACGACATAGGGGATCCTAGTGTGAAGACTAGTGTCATTGAAATTTATGAATCATTTTTCTGAACAATAAAGATTACTATATAAATATTCGGTAACCATCCGGTCTATCCGTTCTAGTTTTGACTATCCGGGCGGATAACGGATAGCAGTGTAGAGTTAGGCCGAATTCCGGATATTAACTTGTCGAATTTCCGGTATCCGGCTAAACCACTATCCATTTCATCTAATATTAAATATATCAGTAGAAAAATAACTCCATGCCTGGAAAGATCAATAAAGTTTCGAGAACACAGTCTAATTCATAAAATTCTCTGAACTGTTGAGTACCTGTTATACAGCAACTGATTTAATGCAAATTGACAAGATCAAAACACACTAATTATAATTACCAATGTCACTTTATGTTACCACCTAAAAAATCTAGACCACGCAACATTGTATGACTACATGAGCTCAGCCTTCTTAAGCTTCCAAAGTCAGGTTTACGCAAACATAAGCATGAATTAACCCAAACAGGTCCTTCATGTAATCAGTAATCAAACTAGAATTGTTACTTAACCTTCTGACTGAAGTATTAATGTGTGTAAGAAAAGATAGACACTGTATAGAGTAATTACTTTATCAGGCACAATAAGCATAGTTAGTTTATAATATTCCCACAGCTGGGAATCAGGCCTGTCCAGGAAAGGGAATGGACAAATACATTGCGACAATGCAGTTATGATTCGACGACTGATTACTGACGATTCAGACACAACATATCCGAAGACCACTAAACTTATTGAATCTGTTTAGTATCTCATACAAATCTGCATAGTTTTCATGTGATTTTGACCTTTACTGCCTAGACTTTAAAAGAGCCTTTGATCTCTGAGTTTGTTTTGGTGTTTCTTCTCAGGGTATTCAGCTAGGAAACACCGGCTTCATCTAGATTAAAAATTGACGAGTAAAAGTGTTTTTTTAATCTATTTGCAAAATAAATATCATTTATCGGTACAGTTAGAAAAAAAAAAGTTTTAAATATGCTAATTCGGATACTGTGTCCGATCATATTATGTCCAAACCGTCAGCAACTCTCGATCACCAAAATATTTCACTTAGCAATTGCCGCTGCACTTTGGAGGACCTAAAAAATACCAATATTGCCGCTATAAACGTGGCAACCTACTGGGCTCAAAAGCTTTGAGGAAAAGGAAAACCATCGATTCGAGAGAAGAAGAAGCGATTGCCATTTTTAGGGATTTATTGAGCGAAGAACAATTACAACACCTTTAAAAAAAACTACTGGTTTTTTTGCATCATCTAAATATGACGGCTTTAAATATGTATCCTTACATGCTGAGAAAAACCCTACCCACAACAAATAAGTGTCAACTAGAGCCACTACTAGAGGAGAGAAAAAACTAAAGATCCTTGTCACATCGAAATAAAGTCAAGGGCACTGGATGTCACTTCGACCTGACCATCAAGAAACCTTTAACGCCTTTGAGTAATGATACCGAGCTGGCCAAATAAAGTACATTAAATGCACTACAGTGTAAACCAATTTGTAGCACAATTCGAAAACGCAAGCCTTTTTAAACCTTATTGAAAGAACGGTAGAGATGATCTTCCAATGTACGTTGGTACTTTTCTGAAAGACGAGCAAATTGGTATTCGATATTATGTAACATGCAAAAATTTACTTTATTGTTCAAGAAATAAAGTACATAACAAAGATGCTGTCCGTGATTTTGACCTTTGGAAGAGTTTACAGAATAATATAAAACTGCCATGTACAGAAAGTCAAGATTCTCTTTGGGACGGAGTTAATTTAACTGACGTTAGCCTCGATTTTAGTGAAAAATTTCGCTTTCTTTTATAAATCTGGTCTTTTAAGATATCTTGAGATTTTCTTTTAGTAAATTTTAAAAGTTAAAGACAGCAATAAAGGAAAGTTTTGTTTTTAAAGGTATGTTGAAGAATTTACTACCAGTTGCAGAACAAACGGTGAGTGATGTTCGTTTATCTCACGCACAAGTCTGCAACCTGCACTTAATTCAGTTAACAAGCAATTTTTTTTAGATTTCTTTTTGATCTATATCCATAGATATAAATAGAGAATAACGGAAAGGTTTGCTTATTTTCGATATTTACAAACTACTTTATGAAGACCTTCTTATTTACGTTCTTGGATAAATCTATACTAATATTATAAAGATTTATATTAAGCTATTGCATAGCTTCTATCGCGGGCCTTGAGCGTGGAGACCGCATCCAGAAATTCTGTAACGAAAATAACCTAACACCCTCCACTCATTTGTTTTGAGCGTGGTGACCGATAAGAAAATAAACGAGTGATGCTATGCAATAATTTTACCGCGGCAGTCCCCGAGTGCCACACGTCTTTTTTTTTGTATGTAACGAACAAACTCAAAAACTACTGCGCTGATTTCAAAAATTCTTACACCTTTGGAAAGCTACATTCACCCTGAGTAACATAGGCTATATGTATTGCCTGTGCGAAACCGAGACGGGCCGCTAGTATCCTATAAAAAACACTCAATAAGTTATAAAATGTGTGCGACGTCCGCTCGGTGTGCGAACGCCGTTCGCTTGTTATTGAGTGATTTGCAGCACATTTGCCCTCACGCCACGGGGACGGTATAAACAAGCATTTACTTCGGTACTCTAAAATCACCAAGCACACATCTGGTTTAACCAAATACATCAGAAGGTTTCTAAGAGGATCTCATCAGGTAAAACCCTGGCCAGATTAGGCATATCGAATACCTAGAAACAAAATAAAGGTTAATCCGTAACATAGATAATGTGAGCAGGAAGGCCCCGTGACAAGTGACTTATACAAATAAATTGACATTTGATAGTGTCGCGGCATTTGCTTCAGGCACGACATTGTAATTATAACGAACAAGAAAAAATGTGTCAATGTTAATGTATAAGTAGCACCCATACCTGTCTACTAGGTAGGTCAAACTGATAATAAAGTATATCGTGGCTATACTCTCGAATGGTTTCGATTGCATGTGGATGTGTGGTGTGACGAGAGTGGATAAATTGAGAAATTAATAAATTAGAGGAAGCTTGAAAGTGGCGCCAGTGACTGAAAATTTGAAAGGAAATCGTTTGTCTTGGTATGGTCATGTGAAGAGGAGAGATGAAGCGCATATTACTAAAAGAGTTTTAGGTATACATGTAGATGGATGGAGAGGGAGAGGGAGGCCAAACAAAAGGTTGGATTGTGTGAGGAGTGCTATGAAAGAAAAGGGAGTTAGTGATAGTGTGACGGGTGACTGGACAGAATGGACTCTCAGCGCCCCAGCCGCCGCCGGCATTCCGATCCCGATTTCCGGCCACCGTAGGCGCGGGCTCGCTGTCCGACCGTCCGGTAACTGTACGGACCGAGCCCAAGTCGTCGACGGCGCGCACTGTTCCCGCGCGCCTCAAGGAGTTGTCAGCAGCAGCAGGGGCCTAGCCGGGTCGAAGCCTACTGGGGCCAGGGTTAGCTTCGAAAGGTAGCTCGGAACTGGTACGAAAGGGAAGAAGAAATGGGGTGGATTTTTTAGTCAGTAAGAGTTTGACACTATCTCCCGCTCCGTCCAAGAGCCCGGGATGTAATTTGGATGATTTCTACAAACGAAAAAAACACTGCTTAAAAGTCTTTCATAAAATAAATACGACACTATCAATACATACTCGTAACGATAATCCAACACATACCAATCAAATTTGACATTTAACAACAGTACATTGTAATCTTAACCAACCAATTACGAACAAGAATTGTATTAAAAACTAGTTGGTAGCCGTGACTTCTCCTGCATTTTATTACTACATTAGATTTATGAACGTTCTAGCTGGCTAGACTAAATTATTGCATACCGATGTCTAATCTATTATGTTTTATGTATTAGCTAGCTTTGTCGGTATCTATCAAAATGGAAGTTTACGATTTAATAATTTGTATGGCGACAGGGCTCTGTCTAAAGCAGCTGAAGGAACACAGGTGGGTTTTAGTCAGTTAAAATGTTACACTCTCTCGTTACACCCTGAGTGGAAGAAGTTATTTGATGATTTCCCACCTCAAAACAAAGACGGACAACGAGCAATGGGTAGATCGCCGTCCGGCCATCCGGTAACCATCCGGACCGAGCCCGAAGCGTCGTTGACGCGTAGTGTTTCACGCGTGGCTCATGGAAATGTCACCAAAATCGTAAGGACCTAGCAAGGTCAAAGCCTATTGGGACCATAGATTGAGCGAAAGAGAACCCCGAGGCCGTGGAACGAAGGCATAGAAGGAACACCTATACCGTTTTAGTCAGTCGTTTGATACGTCTTTCCTCTCCGCCCTAGAGCGGGAAAGGTACCGTCATTGAATGATTTTCCACTTAAAAAACCTCAAAACAAAGAGAAAATGGATACTTTGATGCATTATAATTATGTTGAGGATATAGTTAAAAGTGCATTGGAGTCATAACAACAATATATAATAACAATAAACTGTATCTTAACTTAACAACTTAACACACTTGAAAATAAACAAGTAACAATTCAGAAAAAAAGTAAGATAAACATGACAGTAATCACTAGTAAGTATTTCTCTTGAAATTCCGCTTCGATAAGGAAAAGATCCTTTTCCACACTCGTTCACAATTATTACTAGTATACATCAAAATTCTTATGTCTTCCGTGTTGTTTTTATAACGAGACGTGCTCTATAGGAAAGGGCAAACTGCTTCGATATGACAGCGACAATGCAATTATACCTATAGTTTCTTTACAGTATTTAGGTATCTTAAGGCCCTTACACCCATTCATTGCCATAAAGTAGGGACTTTTTAAAGTAACGGCTAGATAAAGACAGCTCAGCCCGGTATGAAAGGCAACGAAGGAACAGGTGTGGGTTTTTAGTCAGTAAAAGTCTGACACTATCTACCGCTCCGCCCAAGAGCGGGGCATGTCATTAGATGATTTTCCCACCGAAAAAAAAGTAACGTAATAGATTTGAAAAAAAAATAAGATTCATACATGACATAATCAACATTGATTTTTTCGTATGACTTTAATTTGTCAGTAAAAAGATTTAACAGCATATTTTTTCGCTTCTTTTCCCTACTCCTTTTAAACAGCTTTAAAGTTTAGAAAAATGTTTATACAAAAAAAATGCTGGTTAAAATAGTGTTCTTCAAAATATAGGTACATAGCATATGTAAATCAATCAACAATTTGCAAAGAAAATGGTTTTGAAGAACAGCCGCTGTCTTTCAAAACCATTTTCGCCCGGATAGACCCAGGCTGCGGGGCTCCATGCGGGCGCAGGCGGTAGTACGAGTATGTGTGCAATTAACTCCGCCTCAATAATCAAGGGACTATACGCCTTAAGTTTGAATTAAATGGCCGCCATGCCTACAGGAAAAATGACCTGTGACCGTAATAGGTAAGATCACCTTTCGGCTTTTAATTGCGCAATCATTAATGTTAAGAACTGTAATTAGTATCGTATGGCATGGTATTTTCAATGAGGCTTCTGATATTTCTAAATTTAAGTATGGACGATACGCAAGGACAGGAAAAATATTTACAAAAAATGGACCTTACGAAATTCAAGACCCAACCAACTGATAGATAAAGAGCCGCCGTAATTCCGAACCCGATTGCCAGCCACCGTAGGCGCGGGCTTGCGGACAGTGAGCAATGGGTAGCTCGCTGTCCGGCCGTCCGGTAACAGTCCGGACCAAGCCCAAGTCACATCAAAAAAAAAAAAAATTAGATAAAGAGAAAAACGGCATATAAACGATGCGCTCATTTGTATTTGGCCTCAATCTTGATGAACACAAAGAACTTTATTTCAGCTGATTCAAAATCTAACTGAATGTGAGGTAGCCGCATTACATTACAGCAACGTTTTTTAATACTACGCGCCAACTTGTAATGCGACGTGTTAGAAGATACGACTGCAACACATCCATAATCGTAAGAAATGCATTTTTTTATGTTTTAACACTTTCAAATATTAAAAAAAAAATTGCAGCTGTTTTTATAACCTTTGTTTAGGAAAATTTTTCAGGAAACCGAATCTCAAGCATTCGAACTTTCATGTTTTATGTCACACAGTTATTAATGACGTATTGTAACAAAAAAATTATACACATTATTTCCTTATAGACAGAAACCCGTCTCTTAATATCGATTATAATCTAATCCAATTTTTTGCAACGAAATAGTATGAGGTTAATAGTTCTGCAGTTTGTAAAAAGTTGTCGACCTTTAATTTTTATATAACTTCTATTTACTAATTAAATTGCTACTGAAATGACGTAAAGGTTAAATCAATACATCTACCAAAAATATTTAAAAAACAAAATCAGTTCATCAAAGATGTTAAATTGCAATGAAGTGTAATATCTGTCAGATAAAAATCTAAAAATTTATTAGCCTAATGTAACTACTGTATCAGACATTTAAAGATAATTGCAAAAAAATAAAAATAACATATCATTTGTTGGTACGTTAAAATCACGATTGCAATAAATCTGTAAGTTTTTACTTCGACATATTATATAATAAAGAGCGGTGACAGCCAGTGGTAATGGCTCCGACTTCAAACCCTGCCAGGCGCATTACTTTGTGTAATTTCTTTAATTACCACTGCTCTCAAAAACGGTGAAAGAAAATATTGTGAGGAAATCGGCATGTCCTAGAACCTAAAATTCGAAGACTTTCACCAACCCGTACTGGGCCCGCATGGTGGATTACAACCCATTCCCTCTCCTAGAGAGGAGGCCTGAATCCCAGCAGTGGGAACATTAGAAAGGCTGATGATTATGATGATATTAAATTGCATTTTTTTTAATAAAATAAATTTTTAAACATAAATTCGACTAATATTATTAGATAATTTAGTCTACTCAGGTGCATCCGCTACAGAAAAGAGCATCAAGATTGTCTGCAGAACACTACGTACGCGTACACTGGCGGACAAAAAAAACCGCGCCAATTGCCCCACATCACATATCACTACTGGGAAGTCCAACATCAAGTGATATTTACACGAGGACACCAACTCTTCTTTTTGTACAGCCTTACCTTCCCCTCTTGAAATAGATTTAAGATAAACAAGATTTAAAACAGCCAGGTGTGAGTCGGACTCGTGCGCGAATGGTTCCGTACAGCCCGTAGCAAATGCCGTATAAACAAAAAATCACACATACCTATATATCTAAACATATAAATAAAATTGGAGCGTCTGTTTGTAATATTGAAATAACTGCTTTTTACTACATGCATATGAATATAATATATACGGTACATACATCAAAATAACATTTTTTACCATTTTTGTCTGTCTGTTTGTCCGGGCTAATCTCTGAAATGGCTTGACCAATTTTGACGGGACTTTTTTTGGCAGGTAGCTGATGTAATAAGGAGTAACATAGGCTACTTTTATTTCAGAAATAATAAATTCAAAATCCTGTAGTCCACGAGAACGAAGTCGCGGGCACAGCTAGTTTCATTATATTTTTAGTATTTTTGATATAGCGGCAACAGAAATACATCATCTGTAAAAAATTCTACTGCCTAGCTGTCATGGTTCATATGATACAGTCTGGTTACATTACAGACAGACGAACAGCGGAGTCTTAGCAATAGGGTCACGTTTTAATACAGAACTCTAAAAAACGGCCAGTTGATCAGTTACTGTTAATACAGTTTTTCAAAGTTCCGCTCTACCAAGGCTGTGTTACGATTCTATTAAAATAAATCATTGATTAGTGTACTTAGCTTGCCTTTTTAGTCTGACCTCAAGTGTAATTTCAATTTGAAAGTTGGAATTATGAGTTGAAATAAGAATGTGTTGTTTACCGTTTTTTTTTTTAGATGATTCTTTTTTAATGCTGTACTTGATAATGTAATTCCGTAATAACTTATAAAAATAAATGCTGCTATTGCTGTTTTTTGCTGTGGTTGGTTTTATACGATATATTGGTTTTATAATCGCTGTTTGTATGTGGTGTAACTACGTTGGCATCTGAATGAATGAGCTGGATAATCATGTAGAGGTTAGGAGCATTGCATTTTATTTAAGGGTTCCGTACCTTAAAACGAAAAAATTTAACCCTATCTATAAGGGTTCAATTTTATTTTATTTTTCAGTAGATCTGTCAAGACTGTTTACTTCGGGAACGTGGAAGTATCGAGTTGAAATTAAAAGCATTTACTCAGGTCTTCGTTCCCTTGAAGCTGTGAAAAAATCAAACTTCTGAGTCAACGAAAACAAAAGATACGGTTGTTTATGTTGTAAAAAACGTATATTTCGACACTCTTATGGAAATCCAAATTCATAGGGTACCGCCCGTTGACCTAGAATTTTGAAAGTTGGCATGAAGCAAGTTTTTATAAGACAATAGGAAAAAATCTGAAAACTGTTTTGTAGTTACGTCATATAAAAAAAATTGCGATTCGGAAAAGTCAATTCGGAAATTGAACTGTTTTCATAGGTAATTTTGTACGGAACTCTCAGTGAGCGAGTTCGAGTCGTAATTGCCCGGTTTTATTACCATTGACAGGCTTGCGCTTCACCACTATCTGACCTGATGGTAAACGATGATTTAGCTTTGACTAAAAGTAACCTATTCACTCTTGACTTAAAGTCCCCTAGGTTGTAGCTATTAGGAAACTCGAACTTTAGACACGAAAATCAAATACTATCACTAACATTAAATACTAAAAACTAACCTTTAAAAATTGATTTAGCGACTCATTATTTATAAATTAAGTATTTCTTTATTACAGGCAATATAAATCGAATCGATTAGGTACCGATCTAACTTATATTTCCTTATTGAATTTTAAGATTAAAAGATAATAAATTATTTTATGTTAAGCAAAAAGATTGTTACTTAAAACCAGATCAGAATTGGTACATGTATTAACAAAAAAAGACCATGTCATTAGAATTTCTAATTTATGCATTTTTATATCGATACAAAAAATGAATGATTTTGAAGTAAGTTTACTATGTATTGTTTATAGGTAACTAACCAGCATCTGCCAGCAGCTTCGCCTATCTACTAAATGATAAAGTATCATTTTACTGATAAAAGATTTTTTTAAATCGGTCCAGTAATTTTAGAGTTTATTAATTACAAACAAAAATATAAAAATAGTTTCATTTTCATAATATTAACGTAGATCTAAAAAAGTACAGTGGCTTTCTTAACAAATATTTTACAAGCTTGGAATATATTTTCTACACCAATAGCAGAATCTTCTCAAAACTTCTGTCCTTACTTTATATAAATATATATATGTAGTATATATATTATATTAAATATATATGTATGTGTATTTTATCTATAATTATGTATATTTTTACTCTTGTTTTAATACCAAAATTTTCTTTTTGTGCGCCTACCATATTGTCTCTTCACCACCCTAGGTTGACTGGTAGAGAATGCCTAAGGCATTAAGTCCGCCTATGTACCTTTTGTTGCATAAAGACTAAATAAATAAATAAATATATTTCAAAGGGTTTGGTTTTCCGCCTACCTGGTGGAAGGCTTTCCAGTCCGCAGTTGCCAATCCAGAAAAATATGACAATAAAGATGTCAATTCCCTTTCTTTAGACATTTTTATCATCAATGAAGTGTGACATGCGTGATAGCACGCGTTATTACAAGAACAAAAACTGTGATCAGAGTAATAACGTATGTATTAAAGCAGATTGTTGCCACATACCTTGGCAAGCCATTGCGTATTGCCACATCTAATGGCATGATCTGTAAGCTACATTCACAAACCAAATATCGTAAAGCACTTTCATAAATCGCTGGCATCGATGAACGTGTAATCCTTACTGATTGTATCGTTTCGGTGTTGATAGTGCTACTGCCAGTTCTCTCACCGATACTCTTGGCCCCATTTTGAACCACTGGCATCTATACTATAATATAAAGCTAAAGATATGTTTTTTTGAACGGGTTCATCTCAGGAAGTATTGATTCAAGTTTTGAAATTGTTTTATTTATTTATTTATTAAAACTTTATGCACAAGTAAACACGGTACGATAAGAGAGCAGTGATGGCCGAGTGGTAACGGGTCGGGGTACTTTCGAATTGTAGATGGCGGGTTCAAACCCCGCCGGGCGCATAACTTTGAGTAATTTATTTCATCACCACTGCTCTCAAAACGGTATAGGAAAACATCGTGAGGAAAGCTATCCTAGAACCAATAATTCGAAAACATGTGACGTTCACCAACCCGCACTGGGCCCGCGTGATGGATTACGGCCCATTCCCTCTCCCAAAAAAGAGACCTGAGTCCCAGCAGTGGGAACATTATGAGGCCGACTATGCTATGTAAGCACGGTACAAAAGCGAAGTAGACTTCGCCACTCTCTCTCTCTCTCTCTCCCTATCTAAATGTGTATAGTAACTACAAAACATATTGCTCGCAGAACAGATGATCGATGGGGATGCAAGGTTCTAGAGTGGCGATCACGTACCGGAAGACACAGCGTTAGAACGCCTCCTTCAGGGTGGTCCGATGACCTAGTGAGGATCGCGGGAGGCCGATGGAAGCGAGATACACAGGACCGAGGAGCGGTCGTTATGACAGTTGATTGAGGCCTATGTCCAGTAGTAGACATCTTTCGGCTGTAATGATGATGATGATGATGACTACAAAAAGGCAGAAGCAGTAATGCTCGCTAAGGAGGAGGCCAACCGCATCAGACAACGGCGCTCTCGCCGCCGCCGCCGGGATTCCGATCCCGATTTCCAGCCACCGTAGGCGCGGGCTTGCGAACAGTGAGCAATGGGTAGCTCGCTGTCCGGCCGTCCGGTAACCGTCCGGACCAAGCCCAAGTCGTCGACGGCGCGCGCTGTTCCCGCGCGCCTCAAGGAGTTGTCAGCAACAGCAGGGGCCCAGCCGGGTCGAAGCCTACTGGGGCCAGGGTTATCCGAAAGGGCGCTCGAGCCCCGGTACGGAGGCTAGAAGGAACGGGATGGGTTTTTTAGTCAGTAAGAGTCTGACACTATCTCCCGCTCCGCCCAAGAGCGGGGGTTGTCATACGATGATACTACAAAAAGGCAAGATTTAAAAAACGAGCTGATGAAAATTTTCCATCATAATAACGTCACAATGACGTTTACGACAAACTACGCCACTGACAGTCAATATCAGGTAGCAATTTATGTGTAAGCACTACTAAAATTAATTCTATGACATTTCTTTAAATACCGAATTTATTTGCAAACTTGACCGACACCAGGGTCAAATTCAGGCTGGGTGCATTCCGTGAATTTAATAAATAATTCAAAAATTATCATGATGTCAGCTTGCATATTATTAATTAATTGTTGACGTATATACACAATGCTGAAATTAAATATTTGACATTTATTTACATACCGAGTCTATTAATTGCAAGTTTTTCGCCTTGTTTTATTTGACCGAAACCAGGGTTGAATTCAGGCTGGGTGCATTCCGTGAATATAATAAATAATTCAAAAAATATCAAAATGTCAGCGTGCATAATAGTTGACGTAACTTTGAAGAATATTGCATTAAAATAAATAAATTAAAAACAAAACAAAATGATTAACTTTACCAAAAGATTTAAGTCAATCGGATTATAGAAACTGTTATAAATACTCAAGCATTTTTTTTAAATCTTAGTTTAAGTCCTGATGGATATTCACCACCTTGGAGTGGACGTAAGAGTCTGTAGTAGCATCTTAAGCACCCTAAGAACTATTTAAAATCCTGTATCGCGAAATTACCTATAATTTTTCGCGTGATTAGAACATATTACACAACAGTCCGAAATCAACTATTGGGCAGTTGCCGGGTCCAGACACGACACTCGGTTTATGAGACTGTATACCATATCATACAGACCTATAAAAGTCAGTCAAACCCGTTCTGACTACAACTACCTCGGTGTTTCCTCGCAAACATTTTTTAGGGTAGGAAATCATCCCATGACTTCCCCCACACTTGGGCGCAGCGAGAGGGCGAGTCAGACTTTTACTGACTAAAACCCACTCTTTTTCCTTCTTTACCTTCGTTCTAGGGCCCCAAGGTTCTCTTTCGCACTACCCATGGCCCCAGTAGGCTTCGACCCTGTTGGGCCCCACGGTTTGCTGTCATTTCCTTAAGGCGCACTTGGGACTCTGCGCGCCATTTCTCTCGCACTCTTGCGTCGGAAATTCTCAAGTATTTCAGCTTGATTCAGTTTCGAATCTTTGCTTAACTACACAGGTATTGTTGAGAGATCTTTATATTCAGTCATTTTTAATTCAACTCAAACTAGTAGGACAATAAAAACACGAACAAAAAAGGAAAAGATACAACGTACGTGGTGACAGGTGACTTAAATATCCTAGTAGCTAACTAGTAAGGACGCGTAACTAACCTGTTTTCTTTATGTGTAATTTAAAACAAAGAACCACTGTAATTCCTCGTATAATTATACAAAGCTCTGATTAAATTATATACAATATGTAGGTACCGATAAAAAATAAAGTTTATAAATTTAAATATAAAATTCAAATACGTCGAATATAGTGGTGCAGTTACAAGTAGGTATACAACGCTAAATTTTGATCGTTTTAATCCCGTGGAGAATCGATCCGGTACATGATACACTATCGATTTGTAACGATGAAATTAAGAAAATAAAGTACCTTTTTTTAAACTCGTATTAATTTACGTAAATACGAAATTAATTTCTTTAAGAAAACGTCAGCTGAGTAAGTTCAATGACCTGTAGGTAGTTATTACGCAACGCTGACTACTACGTACAGGTCATTGAACTCGCTATTTATTTGGGTAGATATCAACAGTAGAACTAAGGTTACCGACATAACTCGAAAAATCGCCAAACTAAAGAGGCAGTGGGCAAGGCACATCGCACGCAGAACAAATGATCGATGGGTACAAAATGTTCTGGAGTGGCGACCACGTACCGGGAGACGCAGCCTTGGAAGACCTCCCCACAAGACAGACCAATGACCTGGTGAGGGTCACGCACAGGACTAGTCGTTTTGGCGACACTTGGGGGAAGCCTGAGAGATGATGATTATGAGGTAGGTCAAAAAGGATGTTCTTCATTACGGGCCTGCTTGTTGCTACAATTTGTCAAGTACAACAAACCAGTTTTACTTATTCAAAGGTAACTTATTGAAAAAAGGTGTTATGCTAATCAAATACCGAAAATTCCGAGCAACCTCTTTTTTTTTCATTCAAATAGAGTCTAAGGCTATTGCTAAGGCGGTTACACGTACCTACGAAATAGCTTCCTCATTCTTTGAAGTTGTAAATTTGTAGTGTATCGAACTGTTGGGAGGCATCAAGTTATTCAAAATGAGTTAAAGATATCAACTAGGAAGATATAAGAAGTGGCAAAAAGAAGTGCGGGCCCGCGAGAGATGGAAGAAGTAGATAAGGAGGGAGGCCTTTACCCAGGAGTGGAAAAAAAAGATATTGCAAGTCTGTTATGTCAGCATTTATCTCAAGAATATTAAAATAAACACAAATGAGCTTTTTTGTAAGGTGAGAAAACATCTAAATATCTGTTCCTGATACTAGAAAGTTGGTTTACAATAAAATCATATATTCTATATGTTTTTAATCTCATCTTAAAAAAAAATAGATTTATAGAAATTAAAAAAAGTTTGCAAAAGTACCTATTATAAACAACTTAATATATATTTTTAAAGCAGTGGTAAATAGCTCCAACTTACGAGTTATAGGTCGTGGGTTTAAACTCTCTCATTACTTTCGCAAAGGTGATGGAAAACATCGTAAAGAAACTGTGAAAACCAAAAATTCGAAGACACCGACCATTCCGCAGTGGGCTCTCGTAGTAGAGTGTGACCCATTTCGTGCGAAAGATGATGGCTAGGTCCCTAAATTATGTTCAATCTTCAAATAATCTAGTACATAAGCTGGAAGAAAGTACAACACACTTCAGACGGTCACTTAACCATTACAGAACACACATGACTGTTTGCCATAAAATTCCTGCGACGATTACACGGCCATATGACGATATAATATGTCCGACTTCCACATTACCCTCACAATGTTCCAGTCTAATTGATCGAACAAGCGTGGGCCATGGTGTAAGACCTCATTGGCTGTGAAATGACCACGTATGGCCAGTTAATTAGATGGTTGGGTCTAAATGAACGGTTCCAAGTGGGCTAAGTAGTGACTTAGCTAGTAATGTTGGTTTTATAGTGTTGTGTAAAGATGTTACTGTAGGAATACCTCGTCGCGTCGTGCATCTGAAATCGATTGGATTTTTCTTTGGTGTAAACACTTTATTTGAGTCCCTAGAATGTCAATAAAAGTTCCAAGGCTTGCCAGGGTTGCGTAATTGGTCGAAAGAGTTACCGCGGCTCTAGAACATAAAAGGCAACTGAAAGAGCACAGGTTGGTTTAAGTAAGCTAATTTTGACACTCCCTCTCGCACAACCAGAGCGAGAGGAGTCTTTTGATCACCACAATTAAACAAATGACTCCATGGCCCGGTTTCTGGAATGGGTCAAGATACTGTTGAGACATAATTTGTCAAGCGGGGCGTGTAAGCTGCGTTGATTGGTTGAATGTATTTTCAAATAAATCGCATAACTTGATTATCGTTTATTTTGATATTCTTTTCAATAAAGCCGCATCAATGTTTTGGTATAACTCGAACCAACAAACCATTTCTCCAGTAAATTAAGTTTTATTTATTTTAATATCATGTCCAACTATGTCAGAATTTAAATATTAATACAACGGAACTTTCCGTGAATAAACAAAACTGTCTAATATTAAAATAATTAAATTAATTCATGGACAAAATTAAATCAACGCTGCATATCATTTGAAGCCTGCATATTTAAGATGCATATTTTGTTCATTCTTCCAAATCTTTGCAAATATAAATGACCTTTGTAATACTAATGTTCTAATAAATTACTGAATGGCTCATTTCCTTGTTCTAATTACTTCGGTTCGATCAACCGATGTAATTTGGTTGGACATGTTGACTGGAAGTGTCTGTATCGTGTGGTTAGATCGTTTGCATTCGATAACAAATAGATCGTGTCGATAGTTTATGTAATATGGACTAATTTAGATTTGAATATGAGTTACTTTTTGTACAGATATGGTTTTAAAGTACGGATAAAAGGGTTTGTTCTAAGTGGCTTTCTATTCTACGACAGCGAATTTTTAAAACATACAAAGGCAAACACCTACTAATTTCATGGATTAATATACATTACGGAAACGTATAAAAAGTCATTTACACTGATAAATGTCTCTCTATCTCTCGAAAGTTGCTCATGTGCGCTATGTCTTAGGCTCTCCTAAGAGATAGCACACACGAGCAACTTTTGTCTCCGCAAATTTTTTTTTCTCACATAAATTGCAAAGAAGGAACAGGAGTTCTATTCAGCAAAAGTCTGACACACCCTCCCACTAAGCTCAAGGGTGGGAAAAGTTATTGAATGATTTTTTACAAAAAATAAAATATCATCTTACGAGTTTGTATGAAAGTGTGATAGAGACAAAAAAAGTTGCTGGGCAACTAAATTGCTTGTTGGCCCCTTCTCTAAGGTAACTTAAAAATAAGTAGACAATATGAAAGAGTAACTCTTTTTTTTTTACGCTTAGGCCACTTTCCCATTCGCATCACTGTATGGTTATGTCAAAAAGACTTCTAATTTACTAATGTTTGGACATAAATTGAAACCGCGACTTGAATGCTAGGTAGTTGGTTTACTGTTCGAAGTCATATTATTTTTAAGAAAGAATGTGTTTTTGTACCTTAAACAACTTAATAAAACTGAAAATACATACGAAATAAAAGAAAAATGTTATTAATTTCATTGATCGTCTTTTGTTAAAATAAATAGCGACTGCATTCCTTGCGATCGCTAAGCGCGAACTTGTACTGCATATTATATTACCCATAAAAACAAAACTATGCAACTTGAGTACCTAATTATATTCAAATTCATTGAACATGTTGTTATGAGCGAGTAGACCATAGTTGTAATATAAAATAGGTCAAATATCACTCAACATATCAATATGCAATATACATTCACATGTCACCTCAAGTAGGATCAAATGTTTTATAAACTTTATTACTTCAGAATTAACGCTCCGTCAATGTTTTCGATCATAACTTTGATAGAGGAATGAATTTAAAAAAAAAAATCTGTAAGTTAAGGGCGAGAATATTTGAAATGATCAGAGGCATTGCTCAGAGTAAATGTGACGTCAAAGTCTATGACAACAAAAGTCATATCACCGAGTGCATTTGGTTTCAGTGTAACCTTTCAATTCAAAATTTTGTGGGCCATTTGGCATAGATTTTGACGTCACACCAAGCGCGCTAAAATAGCGTTTAAACAACCCATGTCGGTTGGCAGTTTTTAACAATTTTAAAAAAATATTTTGAACTACTACTACTACTATGTGAACTATCGTATAAAAATATTAAAATACATGTATGTATATTACCAATTATATGTCTTTAAACCTTGAACACTATTAAGCATGGTAAACACATTCAATAAGAACATACCTTTAGACATAATTAAAGCTATTGTGAGTTAAATAGGCTGTTATAGACGTACCATATTAATTTTCTTTGAAGTGTGAACGTGATTGATTTATTTACCTGTAAAAAAGAAAACATTGTTAATTAAGTTATAATTATATGACAGTAGGCCGTAAAGACTTCGTAGTACATCACGCTAACATATTAAAAGCAAACGTTGTAAGTGCGTGTGTGTGTTTGATACTACTTCATGCTTGAACGACTGAACGGACTTTGATGAAACTTGGTAAACGGATAGACCATGTCCTGGAATAGCACATAGGATACTATTTATCTCGGGAGTAAATTTGCAACTTCCATGCAAAGTCGCTAACAGCACTCAGTTAGTAATAACACACACACACATGCTCAAAAGAGGATAATCCACAAACCCGACTCAACTACCGTTACTTAACCTTAGAAACCGTATCGTGCTATATTTTAACCTTTACCTCGAGCTAATTATATTATAATCAAAAGTTGCAATAACCGATGATCTCATATTAATCAACATATTCAAACCATCCCACGTACGCAGACGATGACCTACCTCTCTCTACGTGCAAACCTTTCATTGAAGTAGAAAAAAAACACCACTGATTTCAATGTAAAAAAAAAACAATAATAAAAAGTGCAAAACAACTTTTATTTCGGATGTTGGTATTACTATTATAACTTTGTCTCTTCGTTATTTAATACCGACATCCGAAATTAAAGTTATTTTACACTCTTTAAGTTTAATTTTTACGACAGTTGTACTTTGATCCTATGAGGACTTTAGGAGTTCGTTCCATATTTTCAAAGTTAATCATCAGATCATAGCAATATTTCTAACTCTTTTAAGGGTTATCTTTCAGATTATATTATACTCCTGAATTGGTCCCATCGTTTTTTTTTTATTCTACTGAGAAATCGGAGAACATACATAAAAAAAATACATACAGCTGGACATATACTCTCCTCCTTTTTTAAGTCGGTTAAAAACACATTACCCTCCTTCGATCTCCGTCGCAGTCGGGTAATAAAAACCAGTCTAGACGGAGCCGTTCCGCTCGCTCAGCAGATTAATTGAAAACAAACTGGTTAGCCTTAACTGCTCTAGTTTTTCTTTGATCAAAACTAAGCGAGTAAACATAGACAGTTATATCATAACATTTCAAGAACAGTTTTGAGCCGTCATCATCATCAGACTTTTTAATGTTCCCACAGCTGGGACTCAGGCCTCCTCTCTAGGAGACCACCACACGGGCCCAGTGCGGGTTGGTGAATGCCACATGTCTTCAAAATGAAATAAATCTTGAGCCGTATGGAGTCGAAAGCTTGGGTCCAAGTGCGCGTCTCCTTTTCAAAGAAACAAACCGACTGGTCGACATTACGTGACCGTGGCTAGCTCGTTTATTTTTCAAAAAATCAGCAGGCCTTGGCAAGTTACTACCGTTTCATGAGATGAAGGCTTCTCCAAACCTTGGCTTTACAACAAGATGCAATCATGACATATATTTATGTTATTAAAAGCTCTTGACTTTTAACCCAATATTACAAAACTTACTACGAATATATTAACTAAACGTAAAAATCAACGTCCATAAACCAATACATAAAAACGGAAAATAAATCACTACTCATAAAAATATTGCAAGCGCCTCTCTTCACAAAGGACAAGGCGAGCAACTGCCTGTCTCGAATCTAACGTTAACACCACGTCAAGCCGTGTACGCACGTACTAACACGAACATAGCGAACACAAATGTCAAACTTGAACATGTTTGTTCGTATGGACGGCATATTTGAACATGAACGCGAACATTGTTCGAATCAAGTTCGCGTACAACAGTCGTGAACTCTCTTAAGGCTTGTACGCATATCTGTGCATTTATTTGCGGCCAGCAGCGCCGGAAAGTGCGCGGCTGACCTTTAAATCCATTTTCTTTGTGAAATATTGATTGATTTACATATGCAATGTTCAGTTTGAAGAATATTTAACCACCTATTTTTATGTGTAAAAATGTTTCTAAAAATCCAAGCCGTTTCGAAGAAGTAGGAAAAAAGTTGCGCAATTGCTAAAATATTTTTTTTAAACAAAAGTATTAATAGCACGCAAAAATCAAATGTTGATAATGTTGTTCATGAATCTATAATAAACATTTTTTTTCAAACCCATAAACCTAGCCGTTACCGAGGAGTAGGCTTCAGAATTTCACTGTTTTATGGCACTTTTCGGGCGCTTGGGCCTTAATAGCCATGGCCGATGGCAGCGTCGTTGGAAGCGTTCGATTGTGAAGTAGCGAAAATATTTTGGTGTTTGCGTTGATTCATGAAGAACATGTACAGAACACACTTCACTAATAAGATCGCCGTAAACAGTTTTGACGAACAGAGTGTTCGGTGTTCGTTAGTGGTACAGACGTGCGAGCCAAGTTGTTGCGTGTCATGCAATGCAACAAATTTGTTCCGACGTGCGTACACGGCTTTATATACTGTGCTTATGTACTTGTTATACATAGCGAAAACATTTGACATTAATCTACTTTGTTAATATGTATTTTATGACGCACTTTTAGAAGACAGATTTGGAGCAAAGCTATTTGTCTGAAAAGGTTTTCGATATTAAACTGATAACAATAATGAGGTCAAGTATCATTCTTTGATCTACTTAGTAATAAGGTTATTTCATGAAGACCAGTTTGACTTACAGTTGAAACATTTAAGAATAGAATAGAATAACATTTATTCGGTGCAAGCAACACAATATACCACAACATAAAATAGCATTAAAATAAAGAGTACAGACATACAATACAGTTGCAGTGACTGTGCCTGAACCGAAAGGGTCACCAACTCAGCAATTGCCCGGCCTCAGACGCCCAGCACTGATTTTCAGTTGGCACCCCGCAGTGACATTTGGGTCTGGACTTGTTTCCTTTCCAAGGAAATTTTATACCGACTGGTCGACATTTTTCCATGACCAGAGGATTGGCTTGTTTGCCAATTAATCAAGGAAGCTTAGTCATTTTAGTAGGTACAATCTAGCAACCCGTCCCAGCTTTGAACGGGTCTGAATGCAACCTTTAAAATTCTCGAAATTTCTATTACATCCATACATTACAAAATTAAACCTTCACCATACACTTTGTCTTTTATTGAAAACGGAATAAAAATTCGTACAGTAGTTTTTGAGTTTATGACACACATATCAATGTGCAGTACTTTGTTTTATAACTTGTAAGGAAGTAAGTCGCAGGCGGTTTATTTCGAAAAAAATCACGTTTTATGGCCACGAGAACGAAGTCACAGTAGCAAGCTAGTTTAGTGTTAATCTGTAATATCCAATTGGCAAAATCATAAGTATTACCATATTTCTCCTAATTTCATTATTTACATCAGCTTACAGTAAATATACATTATATCTTAACCCAATTCCTTACTGTTGTCAATTAATAAGTATTGAAATTAAATTTCACATAGAATATATAATCACAATTATCTTCGTTAGCGATAAAAATACTGTTCCTATTACGTAGGTGGGTGGAATTAATAGAGGTAGACTAAGTCATTATAATAAATTCATAACGTGCTTACTGGTACACAGGTAATATAATCCAATCAGCCTTCGTCTAAACAGAACTTTAAATGCAATCTTAATTTAGCTTAGACTTGTTTTTACATTTGAAATAAGTAATTAATTGGTATAAATGTTAATGTGTTAATCATCTATGCCAATTTTTATCTTTACATCGGATCCCATTGATGTCCAACCATTAAGTACTTTTTTTTTAATTTATATTAGATTTCGTCTAATAATTTCACTCACTCCAGGGTGGGGCGAGAGGACGTGTGTGTAATTATTACTGACTACAACCACACCTACGCCCTTTGATTACTCTTGACGTTCTGGGACCACAGGTGGTCCCGCGCGCCTCAAGGAGTTGCCAGCAACAGCAGGGACCCAGCCGGGTCGAAGCCTACTGGGGCCAGGTTCATGCATGGTTCGTCTTCGTTGTTAGATACGAATAAAAATCGAATAAAAATAAAGAATTAGAAGTTACGTCTATAATGTGATGGCACGGCGAGCCAATCACTGACACTCCCCGCCCCCGCGTCTCACTTCGCACCACTAAAGAGACCGAATATTTAACTTCTGCGCAAACGCTCAAGATCCGTGATGGCAACTGTACCAACATAATATTCACTGCTCAACATTCTTTGCATTTCTTTTCCAATCTATAAAACATACCGTAGTATAAACCTCAAGAAACAATAAACGTGAAGACAGAACGAAATTCTCCAATGACGCAATGTCTATCAAGCGTCCGATCAACGTCAAATATTTCAGCGATGTCACGCGTGGCTAGCGCGGGTGCAGCCATTTTACACTGTTTGGAAAGTGCACTGAATTTTATCTTATTTGTTTTGATGTTTAGTTCTGTTAGTAACAGAGAGTAATATGAAAAAAAAAATGTGTCGAAGCCCAGCTTTGGTTTAGTAACTGAAAATGATGGACGGTTGTTTTAAGTAACATAGGTACTAGGTACTAATCTTTTTTGTCTTTTTTTCTTCAGTGTGATAACAAATAACTCCTCCTGCTCTGGGAGGAGCAAGAGGGAGAGTCAGACTTTTACTTACTGAAACCTACCTGTGTTACTTCAGCTGCTCTTTGGATTTCAGAGTCAAGTAACTCTTCGAACAATCCTCGGCCCTGAATACATATCAGCCCTAGTGGGCCCCGTCCATAACTTAATCAACATTGTAATATTCTTTAGACTCAAGCCGCCTCTCTAGGATAGAAAATAAATCCTAATTTATCATGTACCTCCGAGCTACCATTGCTCAACAGGGCCCCGACCGTTTGCTGACATCTCTTTATGGCAACAAGTATGTTGCCTTTAGTAAATCAGATTAATGGTTAGCTGAATCTAGTTATCAACATGATAACCCAAGTCCCAATGTAGCTGTTGTTCCCAAATATACTGGGTTCGATAAATTATGAAGAAACTAAAAAAACAGGATCGTTTGTTTACCTAAAACAGATAACTCAATACTAAATCGTTTTTATAAATATTCATTACTATGGTAAATATATTTCAGATTTGCAAGTATTTCGAATTTTCTGACTAAGTTAATTGACTCTGACCAATTGGTCAATACAGCTGATCTTTTAAAATATATCTCGTAGAATTCAACAACGCCTACTATGCAATGCCTTCGAAGCAACAAATCACCAAACAAATAATGTTTAATTTCAACTTAGTCTATAATTTGTTTATGGATGCAGAAAATTGTGTTTACCTAATCAAAGTTCGATGATTCGGGCGATTGATTGAACGATAACAACGTTATCCGACGCGAATAGCGCGGCAGGGGAGCGTGAGCGCGGGTTTTAAGATATAATGACAAGTTCAAACTACGAAATCATTGTAATACTGTTGAACTCGGAAACAAAAAACTGAAATATTCTGAAATATTTTTGAAGATACTCATGCCAGATCCATCATCAGAAAACATACCATCGCCACATCCACCATGTGCCACCGTTATATGTATTAGTGTTACCCTTACTCACAAAATGATTTGAAAATTGTTTTGCACAGCAGCACTGCACAAGCAGATACATTTTCAGGGAGGTGCATCTCCAGGCTCTCATAACATACCTGTATCCCCACGTCTGGCCCCACGTCCCGTTGTCTGGCATTTTTGCTAAACTAGGCCTATTTGGCGCCGCCGTGAGACACACATTGTCAGTTGCATCTTTTTTTATATGATCATTAATGACTGCATGTTGTTACTACATTGTGTGTATCTACGAATGTGTATGCCAAATAAAATAGTTTTCTTTCTTTTCTTTCTTTCCTATAGGTCAACAAAAGCCAAACCAAGCCAAGGAGCTAAGCCAAGGAGTGCAATTCCCTGCCAGAGTCTGTTTCCTGATAGTTACAACTTAGGGGTCTTTAAGTCAAGAGTGAATAGGTTACTTCTAGGCAAGCGTGCTCCATCGTCGACCACATCATCGCTTATCATCAGGTGAGATAGTGGTCAAACGCGCGCGCTTATCAATAATTTAAAAAAAAGACATGTGGCACTCGGGGACTGCTGCGGTAAAGCTATTTCATAGCATTTTTATCAACTTATGCAATTATAATTATTTATTTATTTTATTTATGCAGTACTTTTTCCTTTGTTTTTTTTTTTTTCTTTGATATTAATTGAAGTTACACTTTCACACATTGAATTGAATTTTGATTGATTGTTCACTCATTTGTTTTCTCATCGGTCACCACGCTGTAAAAACAAATGAGTGGGTGAGTGTTAGGTTATTTTCGTTACGGAATTTCTGGATTCGGTCTCCACGCTCAAGGCCCGCGATAGAAGCTATGCAATAGCTTAAAAAAAAAACTAGCAACAATATTTTGTTGACACTGTTCGTGCTGTCTTTGATGTCATCACATTTGCTGAAGATGTCCGAGTTCAGCCGACCAAAGCCGATGAGGCGTGCGACCAAAAAACCTATCGTTTCACGATTCATGATTAGAGTACAATTAGAAAATTTTATAGCTAGTGTTTTTGCATTGCGTGCCTTAATCAATTAACGAATGAATTGAGAATTTTAAGAAAATAACTAGTCAATGCTTCTGTGGAAAGGTGTCAATGTACTGTAATTTGATGCTAATGTTTATCCATACTGTGTTTTTATTTTATTGATTGAGGAATAACACAGCTACAACATAAAACTTATACATAGAAATAACATTTTTAAATGGAAAATCCACTGAAATTATTCGCAAATTACTTAATATATTAAGTAAGTAGTGGTTGCCATTAGATAGGCTGTATTTTGGAACAAATACATTAGATATTAATTAGAGGTAGCTTAGAATAAATCATAATCTGGAATAAATCATTTCAGGGTATGATCCACACGTGTGCTTAATCAAAAATAAACAAAGTACAAATGTTGTCACTATCGTAGACACACCAAGAGCTAGCGCGCACTTGTGAATTTTTGTTTACTGTCCTGCTTATGAACCCAAAATGTGGTGCACGCACTCGAACACGTGACAGTTAAGTAAAATATTACAAAAAAATATTGTCACCCTGTGAAAAGTGACCATTGCGCGCTAGCTCTAAATGGGAATAAGTGCAAAAACTAATAAACCTGAGAGAATAATGATGATACAAAATTTGCAATAATCTAATATCGTGGATTACGCAGTTAAATGCAAGAAGGAGATTGTATTTCCAGTGATAAATGCAAAATATTATAACATACACGTCCGTAAGAGTAGTTATCTTACATAAGAACAAGTTACTCTTCATACAGTCTTGTATTACATAATGTAATGTATTTCACCAGTTCAGTAGTTCATCTTACAAATTGATTATTATGATAATGAATAGACATTACTGCTAAAGGTTATCAGTTTTCTGTAATTTATTGTAATTACATATTTCATACCGTCTTAATTCTCTCGTAACATTACTAATACTACTTTTACGTGATGGTAATGTTAATAAAATTAGTTACTATTACCACATACATAAAATGTAGCCTATGTCACTCAGGAATAAAGCAGCTTTCTATCGGTGCAAAGTTTTAGCAATCGGACCAGCACTTTCAGAGATTACGTCCAACAAACAAGAAAAAAAAATTAACTCTTTCTAAATATTTGTGTAGATATGCTATTCTGATGAGTAAGCTATATTACTGTAAAGTTTCATCTCAATCTGTAAAGCCGTTGGAGCGTGAAAGAGTAACAAACACACGCACATACAAACTTTCGTCTTTATAATATTAAAATGATGTATTTCTTTTTGAAAACTAATTGAGTGACCTTTTCCATGATTTTGTTTGGTAAGAAAATTATTGTGAAGAAAATTTAGAGTTTAAATGTGGATAGTAACAATGTAAAAAGAAAGTCTACTGGTGTGTGTTCATCCTAAGGTTGTCTGATAGATAACGCAGTCAGCAATATAATACCGCTATTGTACGAGTACCTACCCATAAATAGTTTAATTATAAAATTAATAATAATAATAAATATAAAAAAACGTTTACAAAAAAGGAACATTAAGGCAACAGTAATAAGGTATAAGTTGTATTACTTTTTTAGTGTAAAATAAAGTTTATTCTATTCTACACTGTTACGGTGGATAGACCGTGTGAAATATTTACAGCCTTTATTTATAATATTATCTAATCATATATTTTAATTATTAATTTTAATATTCATAGTTATCAATAAGTATTTCATAAGTACGTACATTTTAAAAATAAATCTTCTATAATTAAATAAAGTATGTCAGACATTAAAACGAATAACACCTGTAACATTTTAAAAAAGAATCATCATTTCGTAATCAATGTAAGACAAAAATGGTAATTGATGTCGAAGCAATTAGCAGTCATAACGCCAAGTGCATAAATGGAGTAACAGATGTAATATGATTTAATGGCGTGCAACGCAACAGTTTTGAAAATCGTGTCTGAGAATCTGTTACTAAAAAAAATACTTCAGACACGTTGCTATCTAGACACGTCTGACTGTCTTTTTTACGTCTTTTTTCTATGATGGGAATTAATCTAACACACTTATGTTCCTTTGCGTTCTAGGACCACAAGACCACCTTTTCAGAAGTCCTCCTTTATACCTAGTAGGCATCGATTCTGGGCCTCTACACTTTTGCTGGCCTTTTTATTCCTAACACTACGCGCCGTTGATGACTTGGGCTCGGTCTGGACAGTCACTGGAAGGCCGGACACATTATTTGCCGTCCACAAGCCTGCTCCTATGGTGGCTGGTAGTCGCAGTGAGGGTCTCGGCAATTGGAGCATAAGGACATCCGTTCCTCCACGCGTACGGCCTTCTCTTCGTCTTTGATAGCATTACTGCTAAAGGTCACAGCCTGCCACCTGTCATCTAACTCCATGTCACATCACTAACTCCCTTTTCTTTCATATAACTCTTTACACAATCCATCCATCTTTTCTTTGGCCTCCCACTCCCTCTCCACCCATCCACATAAGTATCCAAATATTGATTAGACAAAGAGACAATACAGCAAGGTCATATTTCCATAACACTAAGGTGTTCCAACACAACAACTAGCGCATTTACATTACAATTTGGGTGTTTTCGTAACGCTGTGGTCGTTTCGTGGTCTGTGGTCAAATGTCACTTGCTTTCCTATAATGGCCGTTCCACCAGAATGGTGGCTAAGCTAGATACCTACTACAGCAAATCTTTAAAATGAAAAATTATAACTTGAACCTTAACTGCCTTTTATTCATCCCCTGTTATCGCTAACTGGGTCGAAGCCTACTGGGGCCAAGGTTAATTTCGAAAGATAGCTCGAGCCCCGGTACGAAAGGCAACGAAGGAACAGAAGTGGATTTTTAGGTCAGTAAAAGTCTGACACTATCTCCCGTTCCGCCCAAGAGCGGGGATGTCATTAGATGATTTTCCCACCGGAAAAAAAAGTAGGTAAAGTTAGACAATCCCTCTTATTCCACTATACCTGCCTGCCTACCTAGCCAGAGGGTCTTAAATTCAAGAGTAAATAAATTACTTCTAGGTAAGCGTACTCCATTGTCAACTACATCTTATTACTAATAAAAAATAAATACGAAAACAGGAAGGCAAAATTTAATTCCATGTGAAAGAGTAACTTCGGAAAAGTACTTATAACTAAGACACACTACAGTGCTGTAGACTAATTTAAACATAAAGACTGCAGTCTTCCTACGGATTTGTTCAAAGGAGTCACCGTTACCCAGGAACGCAAAAGGCAACTTAAGGAAAGCTAGCTTTGTACAGTGAAACCACACGCTAATAATATACTAACGCATTTCACTAATTCGAAGACGTGACATTCACCAACACGCACTGGGCCCGCGTGGTGGAACGGCCCATTCTCTCTCCTAGAGAGGAGGCCTTAGTCCCAGCAGTGGGAACATTAAAAAGGCTGATGATGATGAGATTTTAGTCGAGCATTTTGTACACGATTAGTGGTCATCGCGTTTGCTAATTTGCTCCTTTGTATTACCTACGAAACGTTTGGAACTTTATAAGCAACAGTATCATTTAGACATCTTCCTATTTTCTACAATTGTGTTTTAGCTAGTAAAAATCTGACGACACTCCCTAACGCTCTACCAAGCACAGAAGAAGTTACTTGATGGTGACCCTAAAAAAAAAGCAGGCTACCGACGTCAATGGATATGGTCGTCTGATTACCAACCGCACCTAATCTCACCAGAAACAGTCCATTGTTAACAATATGTTCAAGGCAATTCATCAAATTCTCATTTTCGAAAAACACTTGCCTTTCAAAGAAATTGCGACAGCACACCGCTAAGAGAATATTTAAGACGCTAACAATTATGTACTAACAATACTGCCGAATGTACAGCACATAATGATACAATGTTTCCCAACCCGCTATTATATTGTTATCTTATAAATCTCAAGCATTTCTGAAACGCTACCTTTCACTGAGACGGAGCCGATGAAGGATAATCTCCGAGTTAAAGATCAGTCATCAGGAATTAAGTTTTAGATAATGGTGAGGTTGGTAACTCTTGATACAGTACCAATTTGTTAAGAAATGATCTAATAAGGACTTCGATACATTTACTCGAACCCGCTCTTATCCCACCACATCGCTGTTTAAAAATATAAGTAAGGTTGTGAGCCCTCATAGTTGATAAAGCTTGACTTGTATTAGGTTACGATGGGGCTGGCATGGTCGTACTGTGACCAAAAGTCTCTAAATTTATAAGATTAACCTTTCGAATGTCTTAAGTTACACTGTCCGACATAAGGTAATTGTCTTTCTATTGTGTTTCTAATTAAAAAAAAACCCTCCACTTTTAGGTACGCAATAGACTGTTTCCGCACTAGTGCACAGAAAAGTGCGCGTGCTCAACCCCGCCACAATGTTATTACAGTTATCAGTTATCGTATCAGGCTGGGCGCGCGTCGAACCCCACAAGTCGGCCAACCCCCGTTTATTTATTTCTTCGTAAGTGTATTGAAAAATGTTTTTGAAACATATGCAATCTGCACTTGTATCAAAATGTACTATTGTAGAACAAAAATGAGTTATCATCATTATCATACATAGGCCTCCCCCAAGTGTCACCACAACGACCGGTAACATATGCGTCTCAAATCCATTAAATTCACGCGACCCTCGCCGAGTCACCGGTTCATCTTATGTGAGGCCCTCCGACACTGCATCTTCCAGTGCGCTATCGCCACTCCAGCGTTTTAATAATAGATAATTGTATGCTTTCAAGATTTCATCTATGCGCTGTATGTATAGTTTTTGAAAATTTTAATCTTTGTCCAATCCTTAATTTTTTGGTCATGGGAAATTATTAAATGACTTCTCCCCCTCGAGATGGAGCGAGACTTTTATTGACCCACAGTGGCCCTTCATTTGCCCTTTGCGTGGGCTACGGTAACTATTTCAAATATTCCGCAAGGCTAGCAATCTTGCTGATATTTCATTGAGGCGTGCGTAAAACACAACATGCCGTCGAGGCTTGTCTTTACCGAACGGCACGCTTCATCAATCTTGCCTTGGTCCTTACCGGACGGCGAGCTGACATTGCTCGCCGTCTGCAAGACAATCTCACGCCTACGGTGGCCGGAAATCATCCCGGGTGTCTCCTTTTAACCAATTCTGAGCTTGCAATCAAATTGAGTTATTCCGTAATTCAAAAGTAGATGTTTTAGATAAATAACTACTTAATACTTACAAAATATTGCAATGATAAAATCTCCATTCTTAATATAAGTAATAGAAATAACTTCATTATGTAATCAGTAGGGCCATTGTTTAACAAATGCCGAATTAAGATTAAAAAGAACTATTAATTTAGTAGGTAACGAATGAAAGTGTTTTGTGCGGTATCTAAAAAGAATTCCCACGTTAATAAAGTACTTTCTCTGAAATGTCGGATGCATTCATATTGCATCAATGTTCACAATTCATTGTAAGAATGTTATCCTTGTAATTTAAGTATGTATTTTATTTCTATCCACTTGCAAGCGCGAAATTGAAATATAAATTCAAGATTCTTAGTGGAGTCAAACAGGATGACCCGTTATCTACAAAGTTGTTCTCAAGCACACTTGAAGAAGTCTTCAAAACGCTGGCAGGCAAAGGGGAAGAGAAAAGTATCGCTATTAGCGAAGCGAGATTGACCAATCTACGCTTTGCTGATGACATTATCCTCTTTTCTTCCTCAGCCGCTGAACATGTTACAAAACTTTAGCGACGCCAGCCTCAACTTAACTTGTCGAAGGCCAAGAACATGACCAACAGTACATCTACTTGGACCAAATAGTCTCTTTCCAGGCAAGACAAGGACATAACATGCAGAATAGAAAATGCCTTAAAGAGCTACTGGTCCATGAAAGAACTATTTAAAGGCATCTTACTTATGTCACTTAAGCGTAAACTAATAGACATGTATATTCTCTGCGTCATGAACTATGGCGTACCGCCATAGCCTTTCAGTAACATCCAAAAGTTAAGGCTATGGAATGCAGTATACCTTACCAGGTATAACAAAAGCGGATCGCGTTTGAAACACTATACTGCGCCAAAACGCATAACGTTGACGTAGCTCAGAAGGCGGCCGGGCTAGACATATTGACCGAGAGGTGGGTTAAAACACAAAGTTGGTGCCCTGAATTGCACGACAGGGTCGCAGTAAACCAAGAAATAGATGGTAGGACGAATTAGATGTCTTCCTTAGAAATTGGTAAGGTTGACTGGTAGAGAATGCCTAAGGCAATAAGTCCGCCTATGTACTTTTTGTTGCATGAAGATAAAAAAAAAAAAAAAGTGCCTCAGAGCCGTCAACGATGGAAAGATTAGACGGGAGGCCTTTCCCTAACAGTAGGACAGTATAGGTTAGATCTAATAATAAACTAGCGTGAAAGTACTAAATTATCCCAAGGAAACATACGAGATAAAATGTTACCTAAAAGTGCGAGCCATCGTCGACCACATCATCGCTTACCATCAATTGAGATAGGAATCAAACGCGCGCCTATCAATAATTTAAAAAAAAACTTAAACATCGCTCGCTTTTATAAGAGACGATCGTACAGTCTATAGTTTAATAATAAAAAAAAAGTAGTAAAAATCAAAAGCATACAACCGGATAACAGCAATTGAACAACCTTGATACACACTCTTTTTCGACCTACTTTTAATGAAAAAAAGCAATTCATTCCCATCACACCAATCATATGTACAAAAAAAAACTTAGTACAACATTTATAAGCCTACTCATTTTCAATATATTACGAAATTACACAAAAAATATATAAAAAAAAAACTACGAAAGTGCGAGTCGGGCTCGCGCACTGAGGGTTGCGCATAAAAATTGTCGAATTGAGTTTCTAAGATTTTTCAGAATCGTACTAAAAAACTTTTTTTGTGACGTAACAACAAATTTACTGTTGTCAGATTTATTCCTATACATATCTGTACTATGAAAACATGCTTTATGCCTCGATGGTCTAAACATAAGTTTTATGCGACATAATCGGCCGTATCTTTTTTTTCGTTAACTTAGAAGTTTGATTTTTTCACAGCTTCAAGGAACTGTAGACATGAGTATTTGGTTTTAATTTAAATTCGAGATAACGGGTATTGACAGACAAATGGACAACAAAGTCATCCAATAAGGGTTTTCTTTTTAATATACGGAACCCTAAAAATAACTTTTCACAACATTTGATAAGAAACTCATGTTCAATTTACATGTTATAACTAGCCATACTAAATAGAATTACAAAAAAAATATACATAAAAAAAACATTACATACTTATAAATAATTATGAATAAAACTAAAACTAATGCAATTGCATTAAAACTAATTGCTTCCTTGAAATAAAGGTTAAGTAAGTGGAAATTGACATATGGATACACATTTAGGTATATGAAAACGTTTTAGAGAGGTTTGGCGATGTATGTAGGTCAGATGGTGTAGAGAATGTTTATGTTATCCAATTTATTATTACTTAGCACAGCAAAATAGCCATTAACATTAAAAGAATTAAGTTTAACAAAAACTTTACACCTTTACGGCTTAATGTCTGGTCGTAAATATTTTCCGTGACTATCAACGAATTTATGAACATTAAAAATATTTCTTCGACAATCAAAGAGATAATGTTTGGGTAAGAAGGTAGCTTTTATGAGGCGATAAAGATCGTTGATTATAGCGAGGATGTTTTAATTTTTGGTTTACGTTTGTTCATATATTGTAGATAATACCTACCTTGCAATAATAATAATATTAGAATAATAATAATATTCCACAACTATCACACAACGCCGTCTAGTCCCAATCTAAGCAGAGCTTGTGTTATGGGTACTAGACAACTGATAAACATACTTATATATTTCTAAATACATACATATTATAGATAAATTACACCCAGACACAGAACAAATGATTATGCTCATCACACAAACATTTGTCCTGGGTGGGAATCGAACCCACGACCTCCGGCATACCAGTCAGGGTTACTAACCACTAGACCAACAGGCCAGTCAAATACAATATCCAATATCCTTATGCAATATCCTTACAATATTTCCTCTATCTTTACAATATCCACTACACTATAGGATGGTTTTCGTAAATCGTTGTCTTCATCGTATCCGACCCGAAACCATCTCAAACGTAAAACTGTTGGAGAAATGCCACGAAAGCCCGATCTACCTCCAGATCAAGCGTCGTAAGTGGAGATGGAACGGTCACACGCTTAGAAGGGATTCCGATCATATACCTAACCAGGCGTTGGACTGGAATCTCCAAAGGAAAAGGAAGCGTGGCCGTCCTCGGCAAACCTGGCGACGTACCGTGTTGGCAGAAGCGACGGCCATCGGATTGACATGGAGTGAGGTGAAGCATAGAGCTCAAGATTGATCGCGATGGGTGACCAGTCGACGTCCTCTGCCCCAGCTAGGGGACATAGGATCATATACGTAAGTAACTACAGGATGGTGCGGGTGACTGCTGTCAAATTCATTTGACTGGCCTGTTTGTCTAGTGTTTAGTGACCCTGACTGCTATGCCGGACGTGGGTTCGATTTTCACCCAGGACAAATGTTTGTGTGATGTGCATAATCATTTGTTCTGTGTCTGGGTGTAATTTATCTATAATATGTATGTATTTAGAAATAATTATAAGTATGTTTATCAGTTGTCTAGTACCCATAACACAAGCTCTGCTTAGCTTGGGACTAGACGGCGTTGTGTGATAGATGTGGAATATTATATTATACAATGTACAAATTCATCATAAAGATGCATATTTTTGTCCTGATTCCATCCTAACTATGTAAAAAAGACCACCATTCCTATAATTGAATTTTAATTATTCTCATATTGTGATAATAATTAAAACGGCCCCTGAACATCATACTCTCCTGACCCTTTTGACATACTAATTGGTTGACTTGAACTTTGTTACTATATAGCAAGTTTTATGATACAATAGTTATCTTTTGGGAAAACTCTTCTAACGTCAAAAAATATCTAGTTTTAATTATATCTTAGTTATATTATAGTTAGTATTATTCTCAAAACGGATTCGGAGATTAGAGAATTTCTCAAAATCCGTTTTGAGATTTAGTAAAAGTTAACTATTGAACAGATAGACTTTGTTTTTTACTTTGTACAGATAAAAACGAAGTAAAATTGTTGGTTTGTAAGAAGGAGAAATTCTCTGAAATTTAAATGATACAATAATAAGTAATTTCTATATTCATGAATACTGTTACTATCAAAAACAAAACATGTCAATGGCCTCTAACTGAAAACTCAATCTTCCTAAAATAATAACAGACCGACTTCACAGCATCATTAAAAATGTTGTTCAAACATAACCAGAATTTTACTTTTACACCGATGAACAGTTAAATAATCCGTTCACGCTTGAACTTTGACTGCGGCTTCTGAAACCAATTACTCTTGCGTAACCAAGATGCTCGCAGCCTCGAACCTGTCATCTTGATTGGCTGCAGACCACATCCAAATTACCATGTTGAAAAGTTTTGCCAAATAGTAATTGTCAATCTCGGAGATACTTATCATTGTAACATTTAATTGTATCTTGTAATTTGATCTTTCAATCATGTACGTTGCTACATAGGAACTAATGATATCTTAGCTTCTACTGCTGAATTTTTTTCACTAAAATTTGTTATGGAGTAGCTGTGGCCAGTGGTTAACGGCTCTGACTTAAAAGTTGTACATTGTGGGTTTATGTGCCAAATCTATGAAAGTATGTGTTTTTAAGTGCCTGCTCAGACAGGGACTTGACTAGGCACTTGTTCTGTAGTTTAATTAATCACCGCTGTTCTCAAAACGGGGCAGGAAACATCGTGAACAAGCCGACAATAGTTATAGAACCAGAATTTGAAGATATGTGACATGCTCCAACCCGCACTGGACCCGAGTGGTGGATTATGTTCATTCCCTCTGTTAGAGTAGAGATTCTAGCAGAGGAAATACCAAACGGGTCAGGACAATGACGTTCAGTAGCCAAATTAATTAGTCGCACAATTGGAGAATAATTAAAATTCTCTACCTAGTGGATATTGTGAAGACAAAGCAAAAAGAGTTAATGGCTATTCTCTGCCACTATTGCAGTGAGAACATTATAAGGCTAATTATGCTTATAAATTAGTCATAAGCCGGATGGATAAGGAAAAGAATAATCTAATTTCGAAACTTTAACAAAAATATAAGTCATGAAGGCTAAACAGGACTTTCGATAACTTTCGAAAGTAGTTCCAATAAGTCGCGTGAGTCATGAACAATCTGAACATACCTGATAAGATACAAGAATACATGTCAAGTCTAATGTATCAAGTGGTGATATCTGAAGTATTAAGTAACTATCTATTGTTGACCCGGCAGAACGGTAGGAGGTCTAACACAAAGATCGATTCAATTAAACTGTTAGATATCAATATTAATTCTTTATTAGACGTCGTTTTATAAATTAATAAAGAGGTTAAAGGTCTTTCTAAAGGTATTAGTAATACAAACCTGTATGTGCTTAATTTAATTGGCGGTTAGTGGTTGGTGGTCCAAAAATATTTCACTTTAAATTATTTAAGGCCAACAAAAACCAACAGATCAAGAACAGTGAATTAGAATAACAGCCGATGACAAGTCTTTATTTACAAAATACACAACGAGATTATATTCTATGTATACGATAAATAACCCAATCTCCAACAGACCACCTTTGGATGGACTGAACGAAAGGAAACAGACTTTCTGTCCGTTCTAACTATTATGATTCGGTCTTTTAAATTGACCTTTTGCCCTGATAAGTGATAAATAATTGGTTTTAAAAGAAAAGTATTGACTGCTTATTTAGACACAGGTGCAATTATCAAGACAATAAATCTGCAATATCTGATACACTAAGCCCCAGACCTGGTAAATCCAGATAGGTAGATATACCTTCAAATGTCCTCGATGTCAATCTTAATAGAGTTATACAATTAGTACTCTGAATAAGGCATAAAACTAACGGTAGCATTATTTAATTATATGCCTTAGGTTTCGCAATACTAAGAGAGTAGGTACTACACTTCTCAATCGGACAACCTCTAATTAGCTCGAAATATCACTATAAACGATGAAAAAAAAGTGAACGTAAATGAATTGCATAAAGTTTTGATCATTGAAAACTGCTAAATCATCTTGAAAGGGTCACAAAAAATAGAGCACACATATGAAGAAGTGTTTTAAAAAAAAAAATACTTCGTAATGTAAATGTTACGTGTATAGATACAAAATTCCAATATCGTTTCATAATGAACATCAATTAAGGATCAGACCAGGTTAAACCAATAAATTACTCTATTGCAGTTAAAAAGACGAGTCACTGTCCATATAGAAGAGATGCAATCTATGGTCACATTATGACAGGCCATTCACGGAGCGATCCCATTCGGTCATCTAGAGACAGTTACATTATGACCTATTAGATCACAGTTACGCAAGTGAATGCACAGCCATACATTCACATCGTTGTAAATCATATTATTAATCCAAAGTATGTCGAGAGGCGTCTAATTTAGAGATTGTAGGAAAAAATTGCGGAAATAAACCTCTTAGCGATGTTTTATTTGACCCGGCAAATTGGCTGGCGAATGTAGGCATTGACCGCAGGCAAACCACATAATACATAGTTGTTGCACAAATCCAACAGACGGGTAAAGTATATTTTTATGATCTTTGTTTATAAAGCTATTGAACGAATTTGTAAACGCAAGTGTAATGATTTTTTTCCTTTTGCAAATTAAAACACTTATTTGTGCAACGGTTGCAGTTGCAGCTAGACTTAAATGTGCAACCAACTTCCTGAATACTCGTAGTGTTCAGGAAGTTGATCAATATAATTATAAGGACTAACGACAAAATCATGTTAACTATTCAATTTCGACAAATGCAATATTCGATTTTTCAGTATATAGTATTATAATACTCAACTTGTAATGTTAACTATATTCTAGCCATGTTTTTTTTTTTTAATTTCCGCTCATTTTTTGCAAACATCAACAGTTTACTGATAAATTAAATCTACCAAGGGAAACAGTCCTAAAGCCGTTTCTAATTTATTAATAATTTTGCTACCGCTCAAGAAAACTTTGTCATAACCGGGTACGTGATTTCATTAAATTATAAAAGTTTCGCCACGGTAACATTATTTTTGCTTTTAGCTTAGCATTTGACTCACATACTAGCGTTACCACAAAGTGTTATATAATGATTATACATAGTATAAGTAAATTATTAATGATATATTACAGATGTCATGTATCGCAATAAAACATATTTTTATATGACAAAAATTTTAATGGTTTTGATGAACATTTCTGGTAAGGAAGTTTGGCGTTCCTCAGGGAACGTTATTTGGTGTTATATTAGTTCTGGATAAAAGTAGTAAAATAATACGTAACCAACATCGAATTTTCATAAAGCATTTTATATTGTGTTTACTCATGAACACCTGACGGATTTAATAAATTAGAACAAATCCTTGAATGTATATGAAATTAAATGTCGATATTGTGTTATTAAACACGTGCAGTACTTTTAAATGATGATTAAATAAATTATTACTTTGTACACTACCACTGTAAATATCTACCAATAAGACATAGGTAACGAAAATAAACATATAAATCAGACTAATTTTATAAAATTGAAAGTTTTTATATGAGTATGTGTGTACGTTTGGTACTCCTTCATGCTCAAACGGAACGGTTTTGGATACACGGATAGACTATTTCTTGGAATGGCACAAATGGAATTTTCCTTGTAGGATAATTTAATTTTCTACTTTTATACACATAAAAGTATTTCTATTCTATAGAAATACTTTTATTCGGTACAGACACAGCACAACTGTTATAAAAACAAAGTAAACAAGAATAAAAGTACAAATTGCGCCGAGCGTGGCCGTAACGAAAGGGTGACCACCTCAGCATTTAACATCACATGAAGACGTTGGTAGAAGCTAATATATTATCTACAGCTTTAAATAAATATAAATCAGCGTTTAGACACAATTATATTCTTATCTTTGAGTAAAATCCTTCTGAATTGTCAACAATATTAATATAATAAGTAGTTTATAGATTAATTAAGTAATTAAATGTCACTAACGCCATCTTTAATTCACTATAATAGTGGCACTTATGGTTTTATGAAAATTTGTTAGATATAACGCAGACAGTATCTACGTTTTTATAGCTCGTTTGAAGAGTTAAAAGGTTAATTAAGTTAACGAAATACACATATTGTAGGTACGGGAGATCGTAGATAAGCATATTAAAGTTAGCAGACTTAAAGATATAGACATATTTGAAAATTTTGTATTATAACTTTAATTTTCTTCGGGGATCTGGTTCTAATCTGCGAGATTTTTCGAAAGAGCTACCACGGTTCTGGAACGTATGTGACAACTGATAGAACACAGGTGGGTTTTAGTCAGTAAAAGTCTAACACTCCCTCTCATGCAGCCCAAAGCAGAAGGAGTTATTGATTGACCTCAAAAAAATTCACTGGATATAAATCTGAGTACTTATGCAGATAAACATTAACCGTTACAATCATAACCTTTTCTCTCACCTACATTTAAAATCCATGTTTAAATCTAACGGACACAAAAACAACAAAATCCGTAGCCATGTTACTTTAAAGCACTCCATATTAGTAGACAAAGCCTTGGTGAGAGATGCCGTGTGGTTATTTGTCAGACATGCTCACTGACTACTAATCGACGCGTCACTAACACTTTCTCGCACTTTATTTTGTCGCATATGTCTTTAGAAAAAAATTGTGCAGTTTTTTTTTTTAAACTACATGTTCAGTAGTGGTACATTCTCTATCAGTCAACCTTTAGGTTTGAAAAAGACTACACTGTAGTACGTGTTCACAATAAACAAATAATAGATATTTAAAAAAGAATGAAGATCGTGAGGAAACCGGCATGTCCTAGAACCAAAAATTCGAAGACATGTGACATTCACCAACCCGCATTGGATCCGCGTGGTGGATTATGGCCCATTCCCTCACCTAGAGAGGAGGCCTGAGTCCCAGCAGTGGGAAAATTAAAAAGGCCGATGATGATGATGATGAAGATTGTGATGGTTTGAATAATTCATAGTTAAATATTTACCTTATATTAAATTTAAAAAATACTGAACGTATTTTATGCAGTTTTTATCAATAATCATATTGATTCATAAGAAGGCTTAGATGTAGGTACAACATATTTATTACATCTTGTAAATAGATTCATACTATAGTAAAAAAAAACCAATGCAAAGCTGTGGCAGGTCACTAATTCTAAAATGAAAAAAACCGGCCAAGTGCGAGTCGGACTTCCGAGGGTTCCGTAGCAGCAAGTAACATAATATAAAAGTTCTTGTAGTTCGTTGTAACTTTGATCGATGTTTTAATAATAGTATTTTTTTTAGATTTATGACGTATTAAAAAAAAACTACTTACTAGATCTCGTTCAAACCAATTTTCGTTGATAGTTTACATGGTAATGTACATCATATATTTTTTTCAGTTTTATCATTCTCTTATCTTAGAAGTTACAGGGGGGGGGACACACATTTTACCACTTTGGAAGTGTCTCTCGCGTAAACTATACAATTTAGAATAAAATGATTTTAGAAACCTCAATATCATTTTTGAAGACCTATCCATAGATACCCCACACGTATGGGTTTGATGAAAAAAAAATTTTGAGTTTCAGTTCTAAGTATGGGGACCCCCAAAATTTATTGCTCTTTTTCTATTTTTGTGTGAAAATCTTAAAGCGGTTCACAGAATACATCTACTTACTAAGTTTCAACAGTATAGCTCTTATAGTTTCGGAAAAAAGTGGCTGTGACATACGGACGGACAGACAGACAGACAGACAGACAGACATGACGAATCAATAAGGGTTCCGTTTTTTGCCATTTGGCTACGGAACCCTAAAAAGCATTGTATTCAACTACTGACCAAGAAAACGAAAATATCATTTAAAAAAATACAAATAAACAAATAGGCAATAAGTTCAGCGCAGAATTAAAAGATATCATTTCGTAATAGATGATTGAGCTAACAACAATCAGAACATTTCCTCTCAAGCAATTATTCGCTTTTATTTCATCACTAAGTATTTTTATAATAACGAGAAATGCATTAGTAATACACAGAAAGGTGTTGAATAGAAGATCAGAATCAATGCATAGCAATTACTAATAAGTAGTCTAATTATGAAATCATGACCATGTATAACCATCTAATCAGAAATCTATTGAAATTACTACACCTGTATCTCAAAAGTGATGGACCAATCAATAATGATCTTTATTTGCACAATGAATTTCCTTTTGAACTAATGATAAAGCCACGATTATAACGTTTCCCATATATGTTACTTTAATCGTTCCATTTAAAACAACACTTTCTTTTCTACGTTATAATTTGAATTTATTAGTTCCCAAGAGTTAGAAAAAAGTTTAATTATATATATCCTATGTTATACGTTAAAAGAATAAATTTATTGTTTCCATTTTATGTTTTATGACGCGGATACGAATTCTTCGTTTTTTTACCTCTTTTTACACATTCAGTTACATATATTAATCGTATCAGCGATATCAATCGCACCACAAAACCAAAAAAGTTCAAATAATGATGTGCTTCCCAGTAAGGTTTTTTGCTTGGGTATACTTTTCAAGAAACACCAGATTAAAATTTATAAAGAGGAATAATTTGCAATTTTATATTTATATATTTTTTTGTAAAGAATACACTCAAAAACTAAGTACTTACTAGATTTAGGAATTCTTTCACCAGTAGTATTTTCCTTTATCACTAAGTAACATATACATATTAGTAAGGCTTTTTGCCCAGGTATACTTTTCTAGAAATACCTGAACTGAACATTTGCATTTTAAACTTTTATGCTGCCGAAGCCGCTTGCTTCCGCGATCAATTTTAAAAGGCAAATAAAACAGGAACAGTTTGATGTATAAGACTTAGAAAAAGTCAAACAATGTGAGAACTACTGACATTATGACTACACATGATTATATCTCAAAACAATCAACTTTTTCATCACATCCCCGGCCTTAAACTTTGCAAGCCGTAACATTACATGACGATATGCTAACTAATTCTTCAAATTTATCTAGGCACTAGATAAAGATAATTTGTCAACAAATTCAAGGATCAGAAGGCGTGCCAAATTGTCATGCGCAGTGCATAATGTATAAATGTCAAACTTTCATATTGTGCTGATCTTGTGACCTTCATCTTGGAAACATTTAGTGCATGTTAACACTGAAACAATGAGACAATTGCATTAAGCCGCAAGTGCATTTAGTTCAGAATAATTCGTGACAAATTGTTTTGCACTTCATTTTACTCATGTACAGTGAGAATTATAAGAATATGTGAAAGAAATTTAATATTAAAAACCCTTAACTAATTAACACTAACTATATATAAAATCTAAAATATGGCGTCGAATAAATCCTCCGCATCACTTTCTGTGCTCAAAAGACTAGCAGTATTGCCTCATAGCAGTTTTACCTTATAGAAGGCCTTCCAAAGCTGTGTGTTATGGTACGCGGTCATCACTCCAGAACCTTTCGGCCCTCACGACCATCTGTTCTGCGAGCACTGTACCCTGCTCACTACCAATAAAGTTTGGCGATTTTTCAGGGTATGTCGGTAACCTTGGTTCTCTTGCGGATATCTTATAGCTGATAGAATAGAATAAACTTCATTGTACACCAAAATAGTAACAATTTCACAGAATCTTAAACCTATGTGCACAGCGGCGGTCTTATCGCTGAAAGCGATGTCTTCCAGACAACCTTGGGATGGAATATAAGAACTTAAACTAAATAAGGGGGTAGTCTGCGGTGTGCTTCAAGCAAATCAAGGGACAAATTAAGTAAGAGGGAAAAAAATATATAAAAGTACATATATACATATATAAATATATACAATATATAAATACATACAATATATATATATATTATATATCATGTGTTACAATTAAGTGGAAGCGAAAAAGAAAAGAATAGAATAAAGATTAGCGATGGAAGAAATTAAATTTGGCAGTATCACAGTAATATTAGAGAGAAAGGTAATGTTCTTTGACAAGGTTTTTAAAAGAACCTAGCGACTGGGCTTGTCTAATTGACAATGGCAAAGCGTTCCATAATCGCACCGCCTTAACCGTAAACGATTTGTCGCAGAATTTGGTAGAATGCGAGGGCATCAAAAGTTTCAAGTTCTCCGATGATCTCAAATGTCTAGTATGTGTGTCATGAAGGAACTTAAAACGTTCTTTGAGATATGAGAGGTTTGTGGGAACAAACAAGACACTGTAAAGTAACGATAAGATATGGGTATTCCGGCGAAGTCGGATCGGCAGCCAATTGTGCTGATAGCACGGTAGGACACTCCGATACTCATTTGGGTAAATTTAAATGTAATAATTATAGGTAATGAGGAGTCTGCTGTTCCAGAATAGTACTTCGATCCTCTGACTAGAATACCTTTTGCTTTGTCAACTTAAAAAAGCGTTGCAGGAGGCATTAGGCAACCATTATGTGTAGCTATGCCTAAAATAGGTTTAAGCAGTAGTAGGGCAATGACAAATGGCATGTTAACGCCTCAATCTTAGTTCATATTTCATGCTCACTGTTAGTGGAACAAGACATGATTGAATGCTGCAGAATACAATACGATGGTTCAAAAGATCCGTGTATAATGTTACTTTACGCACTGGCAGATGAAAGGGACAGTTACCACGTGATTGATTAACGTAAGTCTTTTTATAGTTTAAGTAATTGAAATTGTAAATACGACCAAGAGCAAAATTAATTGAAATATGTTGGTTTTAAATCTGATGACCCATTGTAACCATATATGACAAACTAAATTCTGCTAGTTAAAAAATATCCTAAAAGGTCATACTTCTGAGATAAAAAAAAACTATTCAAGGTATCTGGATGAAATTTAGCACACCAATTCCATTCAAAATTAATAAGTCGTTTAAGCGTGAAGAGGTAATTACGTACGTACACACACACACGCAAAATTTTTTGATTTCATAAATCTGATTACATACATTTTCCGAATTTTGCAAATGTCATCAAGAAAAAAATATATACAAAAACAAGGAAACAATTAAATATTCTGTTTTAAAAATCTGAGCATAACAGCTAATAAATCTGAAAATAATTTCGCATAGTTTTGTGTCAATAAAACATTAATAAATCTATACGTAGAACTAGATTGCAGATGAGTTTCGGTCAAAATTTGCATTAGAATTCAATTTCCTTATGTCAATTTAAGTGCTTTTGAAATTGCATTGCCGTTTTTTATTACTTCGTTGATATATTAAGTTGACTTGACATCCTGACTTAAAAACATACTAACAGATATATAATATGCGGTCCAACTGTTAAATAATAGAGAACATGAAAGTTTGATAAACTGAATAAAATGGTTTTTGGGTTTTCCTTTCGAAGCGAACCCATGGTCCCAGTAGGCTTGACCCTGCTGGGCCCATATGAGCCCTGCAAGGGCTGAGGGATAATTTGAAAGAGTCACAGCAGCCTGGAACGTAAGGGACAACTGAATGGGTGGGTTTTAGTCACTAAAAGTCTGACGTACCCTCTCGCTCTGGGTGGAGCATTAAGTTGAAGGTTTTCCATTTAAAAAAAAGTTGTCACACTAAGAATTTTTCATGTTTCGTGGATACATTCACATAACCGAGACACTCAGACCTGGAACACTTATTATACTTGCTGTAGGCCATAAAAATATTTGTCCGTGCGGGAATCGAACCCGCAACCCCCAGCACAGCAGTCAATCGCTCAACTGCAGATGTTCATCGTAGACCCCATCAAGTGCGAGATCGAGGTCAAAGGCAGTTTCATTAGGAATTTAAAAAAAAAAACTTCTTACCGCTAGGTAACGAGTACATGATTTACGATGACTATCAGACTATACAGGGTGGTCCAAATAGTGACGTTAATAAAAATAATTTAGATTCCTAATACCTATGGGTATCCGAAAATACCAATTTGTATGTTCTGCGATTTTTTTATAGTTCATACAGATACAAAACAAAAAAAAAAGACGGGTTGCACTCCGGGAGTGCCGGCAGAAGTGAAAACTTGATTATTAACGTTGAGCATGTTTGATATTTTGGAATGGTTAGGGAATAATTTTGCACCAATTGCTTTATCAGTATAAAAGTACTATAATTTATTTGGTAGAATACAATATTCATTTATTGCGCTATCGTACACAAACATGACAATTTATATTACATTAAAAATTTAACACTTTAAAATTATTACAATTATTTTACATTAAATACTCTCCATCCGTCTTACGCTTTTTCGATCAGGTCACGTGTCCTGACGCGAGTTTAAGATTTTATACCCATTACAGAAAAAGTGCTCAACGCCGCTAAAGAAGTTTTCACTTCAAAAATCAAAACGTTTATTTTTCAGAACCAAATAATTTCTAAAAATAGGTCGTGATTGGAGCCACCTATTAAAAAAATAATACCTGTAGTGTAGTTCATCTTAGCTGTTTTTTTTTTTCAATTTAAAAAATATTTCAGGTTCAAAAATATTAAATACTGAAAAAGAACCTTAGTTGTAATAAAACAATATTAGCTTTTATTTGTTCGAATGAAAATTAAAAAAAAAATGTATCATGCACTAATATTAGTAAAACTTTTTATGCATAGAAAGAAAGAAATATGTATTTATTAATATCTCCTAAACTATCAAAAATCATGAGCTATTTTTCGATACCCCTAGGTACGATGGCTCTAATTTTTTTTTTATTGACGTCACTATTTGTACCATCCTGTATAATAATAGACGTGTAAACCTTTACACGTCTAAATAAGAGCATTTACGCACCTGTGCGCAAAGAAAGTTCTTAATTTGAATAATATGCAACTCTTACAAGCCATGACAGACTAACTTCTTACAAACGTAACTCATTCAGTTCTTATAGACTCTACACCATTATGATAAGGACGTTTTTGGAAGAGCTGAAGTGAATGAGTTTTTCGTAATTAAATTAATTCAAAGAGTAGGTTTTGCTTTACTTTCACTGAGTAATGTGTTGACGTCACTTCACGTCATACTTTGAATTCTTATTGAGAGCAAAGATGCCATTGCGTTTAAATTATAGGAATTAGCAAATCATACAGAGTAATATGAAATATATAGAGATGAATGACTCTAACTTGTAATCTTTTACGAATTTCACTAACAGCTTGAGCTGGTTAAATAGCAAAGCAGTTCTGGAAACTATTCAAACCTTCAATTTTTTTTTTATATTTTTCCTGACTTATCTTTTAATTGATATAAACTAGTGCTTGACTGCGATTCCACCTTATGGTAAGCAGTGTTGCAATCATTGATCGCACTAGTTTATTCAGACCCTATTTATTCTAGCCTTGAAGACAAATTATAATTGGACGAGAAGACCGTTGCAGGCAAATTGTTCCAGTCCATATTAATACTAAAAAACAGAAGTTTTTTAGTATTAATATAAGATAATATAACAATATAATATAAAATAAATATTTAAGAGGGTTCCCATATAACAGACGCGATTTTTTTGCTACAGACGATAAAGCGCCCTTCGTGCGCGAGTAAGACTCGCACTTGCCCGGTTTTTTTTATGCTTGTAATAATATTTTATGTAATAGTAATTTATGACAGTACTTATAGTAATCACGAAAACTATTTCATCAATAGCATAATTTCATGGAAAAACAAAAATTACCATACATACTTATTACTTATTTCCTTTCATAAAAATGAGGAATCTCAATGCTATCAATTAAATTAAGTGCCAATAGTTACATATTTGCACCTCTGGGCATAATAAACCTTTTGCTAACGATGCCTTTAAAAGCCAAAATGTCTTAAACGCCATTAATAGGTAATTAATTACCTCACCTATAAATTTTATGAGGAAATTGATCTAAATATCACATAATGTCATCTAATGTCACACAGAGCAGTAATTAACCTTGTTCTTGAATAATAATGTTATTACAAAAATTTTATTCCTAGTTTTTAACTAGGAATTACTCTTGTACCGTCGGTCGGTGCGTTCTTAAACCTTTGAATTCATATATGTAAGTCACTTAAGCCATTTGCAATGATCTGTAGACCATACAAATTTCATGCCAACAACTAGATTCAGCGTAAACATAATCAGCCTTTCAATATTCCCACTGCTGGGACTCAGGCCTCCTCTCTAGGATAGACAATGGGCCGTAAACCGCCACACGGGCCCAATGCGGGTTAATGAATGTCACACGTCTTCGAATTTTTTGTTCTAGAGGACATGCCGGTTTCCTCACGATGTTTTCCTTCACCGTTTTGAGAGCGGTGGTAGTGAAACAAATTACACAAAGTAATGCGCCTGACTGGGTTTGAACCAGCGACCTACAACTCGTAAGTCGGGGCCATTACCACTCGGTCACTATTGCTCTCGAAAGTCTCAACTAGATTATTACATTTAATTTGTGGTGTTGCCGCAGCAGACCACAACGGAGATGGTGGGGTAACCTGGAGGTCTTCCGAAAGAACTGGAAAGAGAAAGCAAGGAACTGAGTTCGTTGGAAAGCATGGCCTTTGCCCAGAAGTGGGATAATATGGGCTAGCTATAGTATTAAATAATTATGATATACCACAAATAATTGGGTTTATTCCACCATTACAGTTTTTTTATGGTTGTGAATAATGTTTTTTCGTTTTAAAATAACATAAGCTCATAGAAACCCGTTGAGAAATACATTTTTTTTTAAGTAGGAAATTACCAAAACATACATTATATGAACATACAAACTTTCGCCCTATATTATTGCTATGATACGTACAAATCTTCTTAAACCCACGAGGCTCGACGACCTTTAAAGGTCAAGTTATCATAGATGCGAGTTACAATGGCTCTTAAACCATTATAAAACGATACGTCATAATTAATGGTTTTTTGTTTTGACCGGTATAGTTGCTCATATTATGTTGTGTTTGAAACCATTAAAAGAAACGTGGTGTTTATTGTATTTGATTAATGATTGTTGTGATTTGTTGTGTTTTAATGTTTGATGATGTATTTGAACGCATTTTTGTGCGTACAGTTTTTGAATTGATGACCCATTTTCTGGAACGATAGTTCAATTCAGTCTAATCCAATTAGCCCATCTGGTCCCACTGCTGGGCTAACGCCTCCCTCTTCTAATTTCACACACGTTTGTTTTCTGCCGTTACGGACCGGTCTCTCTGATAAGAGTCGAGTTCATCTCTCCACCCTCATCTTGATGACTTTTGACTTGCTTACACATCGATAATTTATTTCTACAAACTGAGTGTTATAAGCTGGAGCATGTTTTATAATTTTCTAGGTCATTTAGACACCTAGAAGGCAGTTACATGGCACAATCCCAAAATTACACTGGTCTAGATTCGAGAAAATCACTCACTAAAACGAATATTCTAGTTTTCCTTATAAAACCGGCCAGCAAATCAACAAATGCACAAACAAATTGCTTTTAAACTGACCACATTAAGTACTATTTATTAATATCCAGTAATTTGCTTGAAAATATCGCTTTAGTCCAACGGGGTCAAGTTTTCACAGCCGTTTACTTAGATTATGATCTGGTGCAACTGTGTAGAAACGATATACCTACGATAGCTTAAATTGTTCACAAGTAGAGCATGTAGATAACATGGCCATGAATGCATGTTAGGGAGAAATGTCTTAAGCGCCAAGAAAAATATATAATAACGGTATAAGTGACTATGACAGGAAGATCTATAGGGAGTAGAGACAATTTCCTTCCTTGATTTTTTCTTAAGTTAAACTTAAATTAGAAATGTTTTTGTTAAAATTATGTACGTAGAATAAACAAACAGTGTTTGGCAAGACAATTTAGTTTTGTTTGATATTTTTTTAAACCATCCTTAAATACTTAGAATCTAAGTATTTAAGGATGATTGAAGAAAAATATAGAACTGTCTCGTCTCGTCCTAGATACTAAAGTGAAAAATGCAGATTTATATAATACTCGCTTCTGCCAATGGCTTCGCCTGCGTGAAAATAAATACGCTGTATTATCACAAAGGAACATACCTACGAGTAAAAAAAGTAAGAAAGTATTTTAAGTACTAGTTTAGCCACATGCCTTCCAATAAAAGTAGTAACAAAAAGTATAAATCTCTACGATTCAGTGTAATGCCAGCCACACACGATGAAGTTTACCGTCAAGTTTGCTGAGCGATTGGAGCGGCGTCCAATAAACTTGACGGTGTGTAGCGGTCAAGTATGCATGTTGATAGTCGGCTGCAAACTTGACGGGAAACTGGATCGTGTGCAGCTGACGAAAGAAAGATGCGAACCGACATTCCCTACTTTTTTCGAGCAGACCATTTATCCACTCGAGTACGTTTGAGGCTGTCAACACAACTATCATTAAGTAATTTGAGATGTTCGTCATGTTGAACGAGAGGTTTAGAATATTTGGTGCATAACATTGCAGCGTTTAGTTACAGGTTTGATGCTAACAAGGTGATAGTATTTTCTTTCATACATTCTTATCGGTATATACTAAAGGCAAAGTCCTGATTCATTTACTGACCCATCAACGCCCAAACCGAATCCTTGGAGCTAGCTCGCTGAAATTTTGCACTGAGATTCCTGTTATGATTTATGCAAAGAATAAGAAAGGATTTTCCATAACTTACCCATCATCCAATGACAACCCCCGCTCTTGGGCGGAGCGGGAGATAGTGTCAGACTCTTACTGACTAAACAACCCAACCCGTTCCTCCGACCCCCTAGGGGGTTGAAATGTGGGACCAAAGTTTTGAAGGAACCTATTTTCACGCGGATGAAACCACTGGCAGAAATTAGTAGCACAATCAGCCTTTTAATGTGCCCACTGCTGGGACTCAGGTCTCCTCTCTAGGAGAGGGAATGGGCGAAAATGCGGGTTGATGAATGTCACATGTTTTCGAATTTTTGATTCCAGGACATGCCAAATTCCTCACAATGTTTTCCTTCAACGTTTTGAGAAAGTGGTAATGAAATTAATTACAGAAAGTAACGTGCCAGGCTGGGTTTGAACCCGCGAACTGCTCTCAGAAACTAGTGATGTATATAAATCAAGCATAAATGAAACATTTTTTTTTACTAAATAAAAATAGGTCACATTGATCGATGAGGCCGAAAGATTCTGGAGACGTAGAATTAGAAGGCCTCCCTCAAGTTGGACTGACGACCTGAGCTTCAAGTCTGCTATGACAATAGTGTCAGAATGATCTATCATTGATGTCATAACTGTCGATTTTGACAAGTTTGGTAATCTTCTAATATAATGGCGTCATTTTGGTCAACCAATGACATTCCATTGAAAGAAGTGGCATAGAATAGTAATCTCGTACATATTGACAAATGAACATTTGACGTATGCGGTTATCTGCTAAAACTTTGACAGTTTATTTGATTAGTGTTCTACCATTAGAACTTTATTGTGCAGTTATTGGTTTTAATATGCTCGATATTATCATCCTACCACAACTCTATTACGATACCAGTGACCGATCAATGATCTATCATTATGAATTAGCAGACTACGAACTTGTAGCAAAATGACAATGTGATCGTGTTGGAATGACGAATTTATAAAAATAGCAGACTTGGGCCCCTGTTGAGTGTAACGGGAATTCGATAGATCCGATACATGACCGATCACTGTAGCGTCATTTGGAAGAAGCCTATGTCCAACAGTGGACTTAGGTCTTTCAGCTGAAATGATGATGATGATCACAAACCGTCCTACATAAATAAAGACAATTTTCTCATACCAGATTCAGATTAAGGATCAAACCTACACCTGCAATCATAACGTCAGCCAGCCTAATACCAACGATTTCTACACGACACCATACTTATAGGCTAGTCCTATAAGTATGGTGTCGTGTGTAGTGCCTTCTCAGCTGGATAGCCTGACGTTGATACATGGACTGTCTTACAATCGCAACTGTGATTGACACGAGATTAAGAAATACGAGGGAGCGCGAATGTGAATGTAATTTTGATGAACTAGGGTGTCTATGTGTGTGTGGAGGTTTTGGCTCCTGTTCCAAGGTTTGATTTGGATAATCCAAGATCGAGAGCAGTAGTGGCCGAGTGGTAATGGCTTTGACTTGCGAGTTTTAGGTCGCGGGTTCAAACTCTGCCAGGTGCACTACTTTGAGTAATTTATTTCATTACCACTGCTCTCAAAACTTAGAAGGAAAACCTCGTGAGGAAATAGGCATGTCCTAGAATCAAAAATTCGATTTACCAACCCGAATTTGCTTTAACAATATGCGTATATTACAAAGGTGAAAATTTGCGAGCGAGTGTATATTTGTTACATCTTTACGTTGAAACTGCTGGAGAGATTTGGATGAAATTTGACAAACGGGTAGACCACGTCCAGGAATATTAAGTACCTAGGATAGATGTAATTTTTATCCCGGAAGTGTTATTTTCTATTTTCACGTGTGCGAACCCGCTGTTAGATGCTTTGTAAAAATAAAAAGAGAGGAGGATACTTGATGATTTTTTTTTTCCACAGGAAAGCTTCATTTCTATACTGTTTGTTCTTTCAAAACAACTGTAAGTCGACTTATTCCATTACTCGTAAAATATGTATATATGTAAACGACAAGAGCGCGAGTGTAACAAAAGGAACGAAGCCAAATATTTTGACACTGCTGATCGTGACGGGAATCTAAAATGCCCACTTACACTTTCAATTCTAACCTCAAATTATATCAGCACTAGTCAAGAAATGCTACTTCTTATTGTTACCAAATCGTGTAAACTAGGTTTTATAAGTCGTTATATTTTGATTCAGACGGTCTTGTTAGTCTAGTGATCGTATGCGCTACTGCAGAGCTTGAGGTTGTAGGTTCGATTCCCGGACTGGGAAAGGGTTATTGAAGGTTATCTGTGTTTGTGCCTGAATGGCTCTATGCGTGTCCAGGGCAAGTTGAAAACAAGAAGAAGATATATAGATTTGAAATAAGTGTAAAAAAATATTATGGAGGTGATGCAGCCCTAAATAATATTCTGACTAAGACCGACATCTAGAAACCACGATCTCCGACAACAGCCCAAAGACATCACAAATGGAAAGAAAGTAAGAAAACATGATTATTTGACACACCACGATTTCAAAGCTAAAGTCAAAAGTTTTTTTATTTCACATAGGCCTACATGGGCACTTATAAAACGTCAGAAGCTAGTGCACGGTTCGAAATTGGTCGTTTCCTATGGAGAAGAACTGGAAAGAAACTCCATGGTTACTCTTTTAAAAACATGGTTGTACTTACAATATTTCCATGTTACAGTATTAATAGGTAATATGGGATAAGGGCAGGAAGAAGAAGAAGTATTAATAGGTATTATTTTAAGAACAGTGCAAACCGGATTAGATAATAATCAAAACGTGTAATGCGCAAATCACAGAAAGAAAAGGAAAATACACTTATGTAAATAAGTAGTACATATTATAATTAAACGACCGAATGTGTTGAAAAATAATTCCTATTCCATTTCAAAATGTTCTTAGACGGATGGGTAGGTACATTGACTTATGATCACAGACTTATGTCTAATTTCACAAACGATTTCACAAAACGGTGCTACTCTCGTAACAATGCTGAAACAATTAGATATTTCAAACACATCTTCATTAGAAACCATTCTCCAGTTATAACATTATCTATTTACATATACATATATAAATGGAGAAACTGACTGACTATATCAACGCAACACTTCGGTGTTCGGCTTCGGCCTAGGAGCGTGTAATTTTACACGAGGGTTCTTATTATGACTTAGGGTGTTTTTAATATCGTGCTGATTTTAGTTAGCAGTTGCGGGTTTTTTAGTCTGTAAAAGTCTGACACGCCCTCCCGCTCTCCGCCCAAGCGCGGGATGTCATCAAGATGATTTTAAAAAAAAATAAAAAAAAAATCATGCCTGCGAGTTTGCTCCGCATGCAGAAAATTTCAAAATGCAAAAAAATGCGTCCCGCGTGCGTATTCCGCGCGTTACAATAAATGCTTGTATGAAATAGACATTTGACACCCGTTGGTGAACACTAAGAAGGGCTTTTTAAAATTTCAACCTTAAATGGAGGTGAAAAGGGTTAATTTCGTTTGTATGCCCAATATTATTAGGTACGTATACCAATATACCTACTTGTTATTGCTTGCTTGTCATTATTTATTTCCAATCGAGCAATTTAGGGGGTGTTAAAGACTGTATGGAGGTTTCTTATTTCCTAGGTTAATAACCTAAAAAATTGGTACAAATTCTAATCAAAATGAACAGTAAATATTGTCATTATTAGTTTTTCAAAACTACTTTTAAAATAAGGTTTAAACGATGTCAAAGTTTTAATGAAAACCTTCTCGCGAACGGAGTCGCGGGCAAAGTGCTAGTCTAATATATGACAGGCATTGCGTGTTACAAATAAGATTATTTCAACGATAGTTTAAGACAATACTGAAATGTGATGATTATCACACTAAACTGCGTTTTAATTTAGAATAAACGCATTAATTGCCTTTCTAAATAATGTTATGTTGCGCAAGAGTGCCGTGGCTTGTGGTAGCTCGCGTATGGTTGTGGGTTTTTTTCCTCGACGTTACATGGTTATCTACGATTTCCTTTCTGTGGTTAAGTTAGCAATCTTTAAGGATGTTACAACTTTAATTTATTTTCGTATATGCGTAATCCGAAACACGTGTCTAGTATTTTTATGTATGAATCTATTTACATCATAACTGTATCATAAAAAATCACAAAGTTATAAGCTTGTTATGTCAGCAAAAATACATAGTCACCGGGCCATCCAGGGAACTGAGGGGTTGTTACATGCTTTTATTTAGTTTCACCTGTCTCGATGTTTGTCTGTCATCAAATCTTGCATAAATTTGACCCACTTCCCGGTTACCAATTGAGCTGTTTTGCATTTACACATGGTAAATCAGATGACAATGCAAAACCATTATGACATGGCGCTGATCTGATGATGCAACTGGAAGGTGGCTATAGGGATTTGGCAGTTTAACGACACAACCCCATCGAGTTTGGGCTCGTATGATTCGTCTTGACGAGAAAAACTTAAAAAACTGAAAAGCTTGCCATGAAAAATTGATTTTCATTAAAATCTTGTTTTTGACTTGCACCCAGCTGTTTGCTGGCGCCTAATACCCGCTATGACTTTCCGTGACCTGTGTTGTACTTAGTGTCAAAATATTGGTGGGAAAAAATATAACTTGGTGAAAAATATATTGGAATCCATTCAGTTACTGATTCTGAACAAATTATATTCATTTTGCATATAAACTAAAAATAATGTTTTATAAGGTGTCTGTATCTACCGAAATCTGAATAAAATTACATATAGCCTGTAACTTTCGAAATTTAATAAAAATATTATTTGGAATACACAAAGTATCCTGATAGAGCTTTTATATATTCCGGATAATATTTTTCCCGACTTATAACCTAGCTACACATATGTTCTTTCTAATGGGAAATGATCAAACAATTTCTCCCACTCTGAGTAGAGCGAGAAGAAGTGTCCAAGTCACTAACTAAATCCCACCTGTGTCCTTCAGTTACCCTTTTTATTCCAGAGCCACGGCAAGTCTTTCGAATAATCCCGCAGCCCATATTGTGAGCGCTATCAGGTTTTGCAAACTACTTCAGAAGTTATTAATCACTGAACTCACAAATATAAAATAAAATTAATTAACAATACTTACAATAAGAACAACACAACCGGATCTCTGTAGTATATTTGTTATCAGAACCAATCAGAGATGTCTATCATTACAACAATTGTCATTTAATAAGCGCAAAACGATAATGACCATTGACCAGATCGTTCGACCCTCGAATTGTCACCTTGACCGGGCAAAAGTGTAGTAAAATTACTACCTGCTGTAGAACGCGACGTTATGAAATCTGTGACGTCATTTATTGAGTGTAAAAAAAGATAAAAATACTTTCAGTACTGACTTTTGTTAAAAAGACTTTATCGATCTATTTGTCTCTGTCAGTGTTTTTCAACCTTTTTTATTCGTGACCCCGTTTTTAAATAGACGAACAGTGGCGACCCCCTAGTATTGTAACATTGTAGTTAGAGGTAGTGCACTCTTGAGCTTTTTGAATTGAAAGATCTAATTATTATTTTTTTATTATTTAATTAGAATGGAATAACACCATTGAAACACAGACAGAATACAAAAAAGACAAAACATTAAAATGTAAAACCATAATTAAAATTAAAACAGACAAATCACACGTCGCGCAGGACTTTAGGGGGCGGGGGGTAGATACCTATTTAATAAATAGTAGACACTGTCATACATTTATCTCAAAGAATTTCATATATTATCTAAGTCGAATTTGTTTCAAATCACACAAGATGTACGTACGTGTTAAAAATAGAACAAAGATCAGAAAAAATATTGAAGCATATACAGACAGCTTTATTACTGAATTATTATACTTTTTTTGTAGCGTATCAGTAACACTCGCTGTTCACTTTTACCTGACTCACGTCCGCGACCCCCTAACCTAAGCAAGGCTTTGTGACCCAACTGGGGGGTCGTGACCCACAGATTGAAAAACACTGTTCTATGTAATTAGGTTTTATGTATCACTGCTGCACATTCCTCTCATTTTCTTATCTGTGTCCATTATGGGCCAGTCATCATGGAAATGATCAAGGAACTCCTCCCACTATTGGTGGAGCGAGAGCGAATGTCAAATTTTACTGACTAAAATCCACTCGTATCTTTTTCTGCCATTTGCATTCCAGGCCCAAGGTTCCTCACCGGACAAGTACTGCACCTGATTCAGGTGGCCGAACTCTTCCAGTTCTGGGTAGAGCGAGAGAAATCGTCAGGCTTTTACTGTCTAAAACCCACCCGTGTTCTTTTAAGAATAGAATAGAATAGAATAGCATTTATTCGGCGCAAGCAATACAATATACCACAACATAAAACAATAAATTAAAAAAATGGTACAGATATACAATACAGTTGCAGTGACTATGCCTGAACCGAAAGGGTCACCAACTCAGCAATTGCTGGGCGTCAAACACCCAGCGCTGGTTTTCAGCTGGCACCCCGCAGTGACGCACGGATGATGGTAAAGAAAAAATACTTAAATAAATAAATTTATAAATAAATATAACCCATACTTTGGTACATAAATATTGATACTAGTGTATTTGTGTGATAGTATTACTGTAATAGGTATGTAACTAAATATTATATAAAATGTGCCATGGTAGTTACAAACCAACTTTCTCACTATACCCACAATATTTCAACAAAATATATCGCGGGAAACATACTGCATCGCGCGATGCGACGGTTGACTTGATGACGCATAAATTCTTCCTTCCTTAATTCTTTTCTGCCTTTTGCGTTCCAAGGACGTGGTACCCTGAGTCTTTGAAATCAATCAGGTAACTGGATCAAATATTTTATTCAGTTAGGTACAGAATCTGTTCATATCGGCTTCCGATATTAAATGAATATGTGTAAGATAATGTAATAAGGTGCTATAACCCAGCTCTTTTTATCCCCCGAGGGCTTACTTCTCAACCTCGTACATAGTCATCAAGGTTGCCTGGAAGAAATCGCCTAGTGCGATAAGGCCGCCAATTGTGTGTTTTTTATTATATGGTTTCCTTTTTGTTAATTCATAATCTTGATGTGCAATAAAGTATATATAAATAAATAAATAAATAGTCATCATACATTTCATTTAATGGGAAGTCATTAATTAATTTGAAAGCAAGAGAAAGCCCCTTCCTATGTAATGTGTAAAGAGTGCATCATACTTGTTATACTTTCTCATGATCACAGCTTGTTATGATTTTATGACTTAATTGAATTTTGACAATCGATTATAGTGACAGTTTCTCTACTTGTATCATTTTGATACAACTGGAGAAACTGTAATTGCGACCGAGGCGGAATCCGCCTGAGCCGCAAGAGAGGGTTTTATGTAGCCGAGTGCGAGTAACACGTGTATCAAACGACTAAACATGAATAAATAAATGAATATAAATTAGATAATATACTTCTAACCATAATGAAAAGATTGTTTAAAGGCAACAACTCAGATATTTATGTAGACAATAATTCCATAACTTCCGCTTAAATGCATACTGATTGGTTTTTTTTATAGGTCCCAAAAGATCCCCAATTGATTCCTCTTTTCAGTTCATCTCAGAAATAAGCCGTATAACCAAATAAAATAACGCAATCATTCTCAATCTCAATTTTAACTCCAGAACAAACCAATGTTCATTCTGATTTCCTACTAATTAATTTAAAAACTTATTAAGCTAATTTGCCTCATTTTACGGAAAATAATTACGGAAATATGATCGAACACCATAGTGAAACTTCAAGGCGTGGTGTCCGCATTACAAAATTATTTTTGTACTGGTCAGGTAAGTTACTGATCGAGTACACGTCGGTCTAAAGTTGATTATATGTGCATATTATTTGTCGGCTTGTATTGAGGTTTGTAAAAAGTTACTACAGGAAATTACACCGGTTTTTGAACTGATTAGACGTAGGAGCGAGGGATTTTTCGTGAGAAAATCTTAAAAGAAAATCTTACTCCAAGTAATGACGGTAAGCCAGCAATTACAGTACCGTAAAACGGGGTGAATAAAAACAAAACTTTGGTTTGGTTTTTCACTTTGATAACATAATATCGGCCTCTAACAAAGCATCGATTTTTTAGAATAACAATTCAGTAATAAATTGACATAGTTAAATGCTGCAAAAAAATATTCAAATATCGAGAAAATAGCCTTTAAAGTTTTGTCTCTATTCACCCCATTCTATCCGGTACCGTGACAGCATCTTCTTTACTATTATATTATTAGCTGTTGCTAGCAGCTTTTCCCCCGTGAAAGTAGAAAAATCTCCCAAGGGAACATACCTACTCTCGGGCTAAAAAGTATCATAGTAGCCATACAAGAATATGGTCTTTCAACCAAAACCTTTCTTTCAAGTTCGTTCGGACGTGAAGTAGTAAAAACCATACATTCGCCTTTATTCTTCCAGGTTAAAAAGTTTTCTATGTGCTATTCCAAAATATATTCCATCTAAATCCTTTCTGCTGTTCGAGCTTGAAGAGGTAACAAACACACACACATACTCACAAACTTTCGCCTATAGAATATTAGTATTATAACTAGGCTGTACTGTCCCACAGCTGAGCAAAGGTCCCTCTCTATTATTCCCGACTCTGCGTCTCTTCTTGCTTTAAAGAAAGACATCTAAATCGTCCTGCAATCTCCTTCGTAGTCTACCGTGACCTCGTAGAGCTCAGAGATCCTTATGAGAGAAAATTTTGAGATGTTTGACATATTAATGAAAGTTAAGTTTCTGATATATAAGCCTATGAACGTTGCAAAAAACTTTTCAAGCTAATATACCTGCTTATTATACCTAAGGCTTTGTGATTAGATAATTGTCATCTCAAATTAAAGATATTATCGTTAATGTAATTTATATTATACAGCGACTCACAATGAAGAATAAAGAGTAATTTATATTTTCTGATTGATGGATTACTAACGACTCTCGTGGACATATTGTATACGTCTAGAGACCATAATGGAGTAAGATTAGAGGCATATGCGATGTTATATAGACAAAGTGATCCAAAGAATACAAACTGTCATGTCATGGTAAAGAAAATTATGTCGGAACTTTTCTAGGATAAACAGCGTAAGCGACAGTTTGCGGCCTTTTTTAAGAAAATATTGATGAAAATAATTGTAAAAAATATATGACTTAATATTCACATAAGTACTGATATAATAGACTAGTTGCTATTAGCATATTTTTTAATTATGGAAGAGGAAACCCTTTCCTGCAAAAACGCAAATTTTTACATAAGACGTTTTTCCTTAAAAGGATCCATGTGATCCCGATAATTGACTACTGTCTTATCAATAAATATTTCAAAATTGACACAGTTATACTTTTATCACAGACGAGGAACAAAAAAGGCTTAATGAATGTCGAAACTATGAGACATAATTAATTATTTAACATTGACATAGAATTTAAACTGTTAACAATTTAACAAAAACTTGGCGCTATTGACTAATCGGTTACGATCGATATTACTAAGAATCTTAAACGTGGAACATTTCAATTGGAATACCTATTTTAAATTAAGTGGATTGACTCTGTTTTCACGGTGCCTGTCAAGAAACATTATTAAGTTCGCTAGTAGACTCAGCATAAAACGACTAAGTAGCCCTCGGCTTCTGAAAATACATTATCGACGCGGAACAAATTAAATGCAAATGATATGATTGGTTGTTGAAAATTCAATCGACCAATCACAGCAAATGAGGCGCGATTGACGATTTGTCACGTTAATGTTTGAGACTATTTTCGTACTTAGTAATATTGAGTATTGGAAGTTATTTTCGTACTTTATACCTGCTTGATGCCTAACGAACTAGCAAAAACTTCAGTGACAGTCTTAGCATCAGATTTCGTCAGTAACATAACTTTATGTAGTGAAAATAAGGTGGTTAAGCTACACTTGCCGTAACGCTTAATTAAGCTTATAGCATTCCTCGATAAATAGGTTATCCAACACTAAAAGAATTTTCCGATTCAAACCAGTACTTCCTGAGATAAGCGCGTAAAAAAAAAAACTTCTACTTTTTTATATTAGTAAATATAGATTATGACAACGACTCTTCTAAATGCCTGATTTGTCAGTTTCAGACCATAAAAAATCGGCCATTTGGTCTAAGAGTACCATTGCAAATGGCCTAATTGAAATGAAATGAAATAATTTGATTTTGATTCCGGTCAATGAGTAAGTCTGCGGCAGCAAACAGGAACTTTACATTTGACTACTTAACTTTATATAACTGTATAAAGGACTTCTTAAAATTCACCTTGCCACTACATTTCCTTTCTCAACGTTACTCTTACGACCTTCATAATATTAATAGTTTGTTATTATCAGATTGTTACACTAATATAACAATAATATCTGATGTATCTTGAGTTAAAAAAGTTGGCACATGCAGCCTGCAATTCGTGAATGCAGTCTACATTTTGTACAATTGAATTCCTCGTTACTTAATTGCAGATTGCATTTTGGCATTAATTGGTAGCTATAATTAAAATATGTGAAATTAAGACTTTTTGATTTTTCTCAAACAACATTTTTGTAACATCCTTCTAGATCCTTTCATCACAATCTTTTTATTATACATAGGCTGTAGTAATGATTATTTTGTGTGAGTGCTTTCTTAGGTGCTGTTTTTTTTAAATAACAAATAACACTAGAAAGCTTCTCTTTTTTATATACTGCCCAATTCTTTCTTAAGTTTTAATTATGAACTATTGATTGATTTGTCTACACTAATATTATAAAGAGGTGAAGTTTATTTTTTGGTGTGTGTTAAGTAATCTCTGAAAGTACCGGTCTGATTGCTAAAAATTTTTCACCGATAGAAAGCTGCTTTATTCCTGAGTGACAGGCAAAAGCTAGTAACTTATAAAACCTTTTTAACAACAATTTAAGTGATAGTAATCAAACAATTATAGTATTCAAATAATTTTAGTAGTTTTCAATAGCACAGACAGAATTAAAATAGTTGTGGACGGTCTTTGTCCTGTAGAGGTAGACTTGCTATACATACGACAACCAGTCTTCCGCATTCATCCCTAACTTGGTGAAACCAAGTCCGGGTTTCAATGATACCTTAAGCTGTTAACCTTTCATACCACACCTATCAGCTATCTAGGGTACAGACTACACAAATTGCGGAGATACAAACAGCGCTAACTAGACCAGGAACATGGGACCCTGTTCAGATGTATTGTTGATCAAGAGCTCCTGGATTCTATGAAATTCGTGCCCTCTTCATGGCAATAGGCTTTTTTTTGAAAGTCTGGAATGAAGAGTGGAGCGAGAGGGAGTAACAAACTTTAACTGACCCATGTTTCATTTAGTTACCCGTTGCGTGGTTCTCTCAAATAATTCTGCAAGAGAATTATACTGACAACTCTTCGACGGGGCGTGGTACACAACGCGTCCGAAGCGACCCGGTACCTCTAGCCAAGCTGATAATCTGCAATAATTAACGATAGTAGAAAACTTCAAATGTACGAGAATGACATCATCTCAACGCTCAGTCGCGTCAGAACAAAAGAATTGGGGGCGTGGCCAACTCGATTCGTTCGGCGTAAGCGAAACGTTTGTAACTTGGCTAAGGGGTAGGTCTGGCTCTTATCGAATGGCAGTTAGCTACCTATTGCTTACCGTCCCCACCAGTTCATGGAAATATGTCAATCTGGCCTACAATAGTCATACAAAAAAAACTGTCAAAGAACAAATCTTGCCTAACCTTTCCTACACTAGCTAGATATTATATGTTCGAGATACGAGAATAAACGTAAGTAATTTTTCTAATCGTCGGCTGGCCTTCGTAAACTGAAAGGCTCGGGCCGATATTACGTCCTTGTGTCGGGAAACACTTACCTAGACCACTTAGTTCTCACATTCGAGTAAAATTATGGTACTAATACATGTTTAGAGTACCGTATGTGGTGGCAGAGCCGGAATTATGGGGCTGCGTTATATCTCCAGGCTATTCTTAAGTTTAAAGGTCCAATTACTTATTATTTTCACTTAGCTTTTTCGCAGGTCTGCTGGAAGAAATTTCGCTAGAAATAAGCACGTCCTTTGTACTCTTTTATTCTTATTTGTTCTTTTCCATTTTATGTATTTTTTTACTTTTTTTTTTTAATAAATTAATAATCCCTATAAATCTACACCTATATCTTTAGGAAATGAAATGATTTGTATTAATAAAAGATACAAATACAATTAATTTATTTTTCATTCACAATATATTCAGATTTTTTTTTATTGTTGAAAGGTTCGCGCTTGCCCGCCATCTTACGTGATGGAAAGCGACGACGATATTCTCTGAAAATATCAGATTCTTAGGTTCCCGCGCGTCTCATGGAGTTGTCAGCAACAGCAGGGGCCCAGCCGGGGCGAAGCCTACTGAGGCCAGGGTTATCCGAAAGGGCGCTCGAGCCCCGGTATGAAGGCTTGAAGGAACGGGATATGTTTTTTAGTCAGTAAGAGCCTGACACTATCTCCCGCTCCGCCCAAGAGCGGGGGTTGTCACTGGATGATTTTTCCCATCGAAAAAAAATTATATTAAACATCAAACTGTTACTTGTATATCTTTTGGAAGCGTGAAATATCCTAATACAGGCATTTTTTGTTAGTTTGGTTAATTACTAATAATTAAAGCGTCTTTTAAGTACTAAATCTAGATGTAATATAATGTTTTACTACCTCGTTGATTTCGTGGTTGTAAGCCCGACAGCTGAGCGTGGGGTCCTGAATTCGATTTCCGAGTCGGAAAAAATGCTATTGGGTTTTTCCAATAGGAATCACTCTGTAGATTATATATTATTATTTATTCAGGGTTATTTTTAAAACACCAACAACCTGGTAGGATTGTATTACTAACAGCATAAACAACAACTATTGTTCGTATGACTTTAAAAAATTATCATATTTTATTTCATCATTGATGGGCCTCATCAGAAGGCTTAAAATCACCCAAAGAGCAATGGAAAGGGCTATGCTCGGAGTTTCCTTACGTGATCGAATCAGAAATGAAGAAGAACAAGGTTGCAATAAGCAGGGCACATTGCCATTGGGGCCGAAACGTTCTGAAGTGGCGACCGCGTACCGAAAGACGTAGCTTCGGAAGGCCTCCTACAAGATGGACCGATGACCTGGTGAAGGTTGCGGGAATCCGATGGATGCGGGACGCACGGGATCGATCATTGTGGCGACACTTGGGGGAGGTATATGTCCAGCAGTGAACGTCTATCTGCTGAAATGATGATGATGATGATTTCATCATTTCATACTTAGTATAAAAATTGTGTAAAGTAAATAAATTATGTGTGTACAGAAAATTACATTGAAAGTCGAAACTCTTAATATATACTTCAGCCAGCAGAGAATCGTAAAACTTCCATTGACGAAATAATTGGACATCGACTGATCAAAGGTTATAATTACACATAACCGAAGCTACTAAGTAAACTTACAGTTTACACGAAGAACCAATAATATCGTAATAGTAAGGTAAACCACAATTTACAAGTATATCTATCTTGATACTTAAGTTTTGATGGAGGTCGCAGGATTTCACATCGTACGCCATCACTCACATTTTATGTTACCAAGAAGTTTCAAAATAACTTTGAGCTTTACGACTGAAATGGTTTACCTAACACACTATACAATTATAATGCTTTGCAGCCACCGAAGGCGCAGGCTTGCGGACAGTGAGCAATGGGTAGCTCGCTGTCCGGCCGTCCGGTAACAGTCCGGACCAAGCCCAAGTCGTCGACGGCGCGCGCTGTTCCCGCGCGCCTCAAGGAGTTGTCAGCAACAGCAGGGGCCCAGCCGGGTCGAAGCCTACTGGGGCCAGGGTTATCCGAAAGGGCGCTCGAGCCCCGGTATGAAGGCTTGAAGGAACGGGATGGGTTTTTTAGTCAGTAAGAGTCTGACACTATCTCCCGCTTCGCCCAAGAGCAGGGGTTGTCATAAGATGATTTTTCCCATCGAAAAAAAAAAAAAAAAAAAGGACAAGAAAAGTTAAGTGATACGATTTTACTCAGCACCTAACTAACGAGTAACCAAGCCAAATGACGTTGAAGTTTTTTATATTCGTTCGATCGAAGTCCTATCCAAAAGCGGTATTCACGATCTATCGTCTTATTTCCAGTTACATTACTTTGTTTTCTACCAAGATAATGTAACATAGTTTTTTTTTTTAAATCGACGAATTTCAAACGACTTTAAAATCGGTGTCGTTCAAACTCGATTGATGGATGTGAATACGGAAATGGTCTAAACGACTGAATCGCTACGATATCGTTACGGTTTTCATTACGTGTATCGGGCTACTGGAGATCTTTAAATCGAGATTGAATAGGTTACTTTTAGGTAAATGTGCTCCATCGTCAGTAGTACATTTTCAAAAAATCGCATTTGACAATGTCACATTTTTTTTGCGATCATCTTCGTTCCTAAATTAAGTATTTGTCTAGACCCCGTCTTTAAGGTAGGAAATCATCAAATAACTCCGAAAAAGTCTTCGAGAAGAAGTTTCAGACTTTTATTGACTAAAACTCACTGTGGTCTTTCTATGCGTTGCCATGAGAGGCGCGTAGACCACAACGCGCCCATAGCCCCTGGCTTGGTTATTACTAGACGGCCGGACGGCGAGCTATATATTACTCGCCGTCTACAAACCGGCGCCTACTGTACCTACCCAGAAATCGTCTTGCGACTACCGACGCCCGGGTCCCAAGTTCAGCGAAGACACCAGTGCCATCCGGCCATCTCGCTGCCGTAACACAAAACAGAACAAACAAAGATTTTATACTAAAACTTACTTTGACTTTCTTTCACAAAAAGTAATTAATGCAAAAATGAAATCTCTAAATCTTAACACCACACACTCCCAAATACCACCAGACCGAAAATTTCCTCTGTCAACAACCAAAGGTCACGGCTTACAAACACAATGGGCTCTCAACCATACGACCGAACCTTGGAGAAGCGTGCGAAACACGCTAACCTGTGAATAATAGCGCTTAATGGGGTTGACACTTATCAACATTACTTTTTGGTTTACGTTTTTTAACAGTTTAATGTGTTTTACAGTTATTTTTAAGAGTTCAAGTTTTTTAGTTCAAGAATCTTTTTATTTTAACAGATATTTTGTGACAGTTTTTAGCGACACAATACTAAGAAAAGAACAATTGCTAGTGCGATTATGATCTTGGTAAGAATTTCACTAGCACTTTTCTCCGTTTAATGTTAAATTGTTGTAGCCTCGCGAGGCAAGGCAAGAATGATGTCTTACTGAATGTTTGATGATAGGATATCATTTCTGCTGAAGACACGCGCGCGTTGGAGCATTGTATGTATCGCGCTTCTAAAAGAGCTGTCATCATGGTAGACGAGGCCTGTTAGTGGCAATAACCGCCAAGACTGCGGGATTGTTCAAAAAAGTTATGATGCCTTGAAAAGAAACGAGTGGGTTTTAGTCAGTAGTCTGATACTCCCTCTCACTCCACCTGAAACGGGAAAAGTTGCTTGACGATTGTCCGCCTGAAAATGACAAGCCGGAATAGGTCCATTGACGTATACATAAACTGGAATAAATAAGTTGGTCCTAATGCTTCTCGCATACATAATTTAATTTAGTTACGTTTAACAATACTTTCGATTGTAAACCACTAAATTATCTTCACGAATGAGCAGCAGCGACCCAGAGGTAAAGGCCCAGACTTACAAGTTCTAGTCTTGGGTTTAAACCCAGACAGGTGATTTAGTTTGTAAATTGTGTAGCTTATTTCATCACCACTGCTCTCAAAACGGTGAAAAAAAAAAACATCGTGAGGAAACCGTCATGTCCTATAACCATGAAAACATTCCATTCAAAGACATGTGAAATCCACTAACCGCACTGGGCCCGCATGGTGGATTGAATCCCAGCAGTGGGTGGTGGAGTGGCTGATTATGCTATATGCTCCGCAAATTAAGCCGTCTTAGATAGGGGCTGCGGATTATTGGAAAGAGTTACTGCTGCCGTGGAACTCTAAAGGCAACTGAAGGACCACATATAGGTTTTAAACACTAGAAGTCTGTCCCAGGAGCGTTAGGAATATATTTGATGATTTTCGACCATAAAAAATAGGATTCTAATTATATGAGACCACATTTAAAACCATAATTGCCATCACCATTCTCATCGCCACGTCCATTAATCCCGTTTACCATTAAACCCAAACGTTTAGCTACTCATCATACTAACAACTTATAATATTACAAAAATCACGATACTCCATCTAAACGGCCCATCTTAGGGCATTTAAAACTAATGACTTGGGTCTGCGGTGGTGGGCACTTAACGAAAATAAGCTCGAAGTTGCGTGAGGCTCAAATATACCTACTGATTGTATAAGTTGATTGCTGTGACGGGCTGATATACTGATTGTTTGAGTCGATTGCTGTGACGACACACCTCTATGCTGAGGATTGGTATTGAGACTAAGAAAAGCCCACAGCGCTCGCAGGATCATTCTCTGATGGCTGAATATATTAAGGGTGAGTTGCACCATTTAACTATAACGATAACAAAGCCATTAACAGCTGTCAAATCGGCGAATTGACCAATAGGCCGCCGTCTCACGGCTGGTTATGGTTTGGTTATCGTTATAGTTAAATGGTGCAACTCGCCCAATGTAACTAGCTGACCCGGGAAACTTCGTACCACCTAACAGTCAATTAATGTAGCATATATTTCGATATAGTCAACCAATCGCGATAAAATAAAGTCTAAGTAATAGATCAAGTTACACACAATTTTAATGTATAAAGTTTATTTACATGGATTCCGTACATTTTATGTGATGCGCGCACAACTAAAGACTTCTACAGATTTATTATATATAAAGAAACGAAGTCTGAAGTTCAAAAACTAATCAGATAAGAAGACCTTCGACATTTCGATGCGGCCTATTCTCGTCATTTATAACTTAGCTAAAACGATTATATCATTTACTGTTTCAACATTTTAATACTCAACATAATACATCAAAATTAATTAAATTGCAGTTTAATTTAATGTCAATGTAATAATAAAGTTCAAAATTTTCAAATATTCCAAGTTTTTAACTATTATCGTAAAGCCGTTAACGATGTAAGTAGTTATAATTTTATGAAACATTAAATCTTCTATTACTTAAATTGCAAAACTGTTCAAGTTAAATTGTAATTTTAAGACTACGACAGTCAAACTTTATCATATTAATTTATTAACTTGCTATTGAAAAGTTCAGTAAAAAACCTTAGGCATTTTTAAAATATCGAAAATATCATTCGTAATACCAGACTCATAAAATAAATTAAATTACACAGTAGGTATTATTTTTTATTTTATAAAAGTAAAATATTATTTCTTTTTGTCATATAACATATATAAGTTATAAAACTCGTGAATCATTTCACACAAAATGCTTCACAACATTAATGCCAGTATCATTACTTAAAATAAAAATAAACAATAAATATTTAATGGACTTGACAACGTCACTTTCAGCCAAGCTTAAAACGATTTATTTGCCATTTCACGCAATAAATCTACTAAGTACTAAAACAAATAACTTTCTTTAACATAAATATCTTTTTGAATAGTGTCCGACGGACACATTTCCAAACGATGAATAATATGCTATAGGTATGTATGCAGAAAAATGTTTTTGGCTAAAATAATTCAAGATTAAGCTATGCTTGCCAAGCGGCCTTGCTATGCGGCCTGTAGATGGGTGACCATCTATAGGCCATCGCCGTGCCTCGCTGTTGGACCTGGCCAACATTTGTTTGAATGCGGCCACCGTAGAATTACGGACTACGACAAGTTTTTTTTTTCTATCCTGCTTAGCAATCTGTTATATTTCAAACAATAATCTAAGACGTTGTCAGATTTTCATCATGAAATATGTTTTTTTTAGCTGAGAGGTACACCCAAAGGTTCAAATTTCATCTTTTGTTTGTGAACTTTGCGCTAGTTCTAATGTGCTATTTTTATAAAGGCGAGAGAATCTGAGACTGCACACTCCCTGCAGTTAAACGTATTAATCTACACTAACATAATAAAGAGATTATGTTTGCTTTTATTTTTGTTTGTAAGTGGTAATATTTCGAAGTCCTGCCCCCCTAGCCAAGTTACAACCGTTTCGCTTGCGCCGAACGCTTCGAGTTAACCTTGTCGCCAATTCTCTTGTTCTGACCACGTGACTGAGCGTTAAGACGACGTCATTCTCGTACATTTTGAAGCTTTCTACAAGCGTTAACTATTGCAGATTAGCAACTTGGCTAGGGGTACTGGTCCGATTGCTAAACATTTTTCACCGATAGAAAGTTACTTTGTTCCTAAGTTACATAGGCTACATTTTATACAGCTACACGGCCGAAGCTAGCATTCGTTCAACCTACATTCGAGAATTGCCTTTGGTGGATGGCAAAAAATCAATAAGATAATAAAGATATCTTCATTCAAAGATGCTCACACCACCAATCAACATAATTGGAAACAAATTACTTTAGGACACGAACCCACAAAGTATATGCAGATGTAAACACAGATTATATGGTAACGAGGCAAGTGCAATGTTCTGTGTGCACTCGTGTGCCGCGCCACGCAACGCGCATGTTACTGCACTTTCGATAATGGCATGACTAGGACTACAATTGTCATTTATTTTAGCTCTATTTATTTTTAGTAAATAGTATAGAACTGAATTGAAGCCCTAGCTAGGTGGAGCCGTCCGATAGGCTACGAATGAGATACTTAGACCAACCGCATAGGATACTTTCCTATCTATAATATAAAAATGAATCGCTAAATGTCTTGCTAAGCGCAAATCTCGAGGACAGCTGAACGGATTTCGCTAATTGTGAGGAGGAGGTTCTTATGGAAATAAAAATGAAAATTAGGGTAGAGTAGGTTAGAGTAGGGTAGACTAGGGTAGGATAGAGTAGGATGGGGTAGAATAGGGTAGAATAGGATAGAGTATGGTAGAATAGGGTAGAATAGCGTAGAGTAAGGTAAAGTAGTAGAGTAGGATAGAGCGGGAGCGAAGCCGTGGGCAAAAGCTAGTTAACTATAAAACGTGCAGGCTAAATACACAGATTTGACTGGCCTATTGGTCTAGTGGTTAGTGGCTCCGACTGTTATGCCGGAGGTCGTGGGTTCAATTCGCACCCAGGACAAATGTTTGTGTGATAGCATAATCATTTATTCTGTGTCTGGGTGTAATTTATCTATAATAAGTATGTATTTAGAAATATATAAGTATGTTTATCAGTTGTCGAGTTCTCATAACACAAGCTCTGCTTAGCTTGAGACGGCGTTGTGTGATAGTTTTGGAATATTATTATTATAGATGTATGATGTTGGATTGTCATCATGTAAGACCGGGCTCGAAAATAGGATCACTGTGACTGAGACAGGACAAGACTGATTGAAAATGAGAACGTGTTTTGGCGCAATCAGGGTTAAGATAGCTTTCGTTTTTAATGAAGAAAATGCTCGAATAAATGGAGCGATCTATAAAATTGGAACTTTCGAACATATAAAAACCGGATGTTTAATATTAACATTGATGTAACTCGCCTCGTATTAACATAAACACAGTTTTTCAAAGTTGAGTTTTTGTTTCTGAATTCGACCGTTTTCATCTGTATTTTCTATTCACTCTAGCCTTGAAGACACCAGCCCCACTAGAAAAGTTACAACCGTTTCGCTTGCGTCGAACGCTTCGAGTTGACTTTGCCGCCATTTTTTTTGTTCTAACAACGTAACTGAGCGTTAAGATGACGTCATTACCGTATATTTGAAGCTTTCTACTAGCGTTAACTATTACAGATTTGCAACTTGGCTAGGGGTACTGGTCAAATTTTTTACGTAATGGAAGTACCTTCCCTTGGGATATCTAAGAATTTTTAACTTGGTAAAGCCGCGGCTAAAAGCTAGTTCTAAAGGTGATTGACTTTTGAACTGTTGTCAAAATATCTCTCCAGAACATATAGCTTAGTAACAACGGCCATTGTAAATCGAATGATTTAGAACTGCATCTTTAACTTAGTAGTTAATATAAGCATGACATAACAGTTATGTACCTACCTAACTACAATAATTTAATTTTGTTTAACTTGCAATGTACATTTATGCACGTCTCAAAAAAAATTGTAAATTAAAACCATTTTAACTTTCTATAATTTGAGTTAAATAACCCAAAAAAATATAAATTTTTAGTGGTTTTTAAAATAGTGAGGCAAAAAGTCGAGGATCGAATATATGTATAGCCTGCAGATAGTTGTTTCGGGTCTAGGTGTCTTGTTTATATGAGTTTACATGTTTAAAAATTACATTTTCATATTTGTACAAGTGCAGAAATTATGTCATAGCGACCGAGGCAGAATTCGCACGAGTGTTATGGAACAGAGGGCTACAGTTACTTTGCACGTGTATCAAACGACGGTTTTCAATACACTTACGATCAGCCTGATACGATAAATGTAATAAAATTTTGGCGGGGGTGAGCTCGCGTACTTTTCTGCACTAGTGCGGAAAATAGTCAATTGTGTACCTAAAAGCGGTGAGATAAGAGAGGCTTTTCGAGTAAGTGTATTGTTGTACATCACTAAGCGCTGAAGCATAAAAATTGCGTGCTGAAAAAAAAGTGTGAGCAGATAATTACCAAAAGATTTACATGATGTGAGATGTGCGCACTAGCTCATGGAAAGCGAGTTGAGCGATCTTCTACTGAATTCATTCGCGCTGTTTACGCTTATTGACGACGATAATCGATATTACTTATTATTATGTCATTGCAGTGAAAACTATGATTTCACTGGTTATTGTCGGCTCATTTTTGTTTGAAGTTTACTTTTTCTAGCAATATGTTTCTGTATTTGTGTAAAGATTGGAGAACTCTGACAATTAAATGTGTATTATTGTATCAAACACTGTCATATTATGACAATAACTAACTTATTAAGATTTCAATTCCAGATTAAGATTTCTTAATTTATGACTATACGAGTATTTCATTATATGTATGACCACACGAGTCATTATAGGAACACATTCATTTTGAATAGGTTAAAGAATGGAAATCTGTGATTGGTGATAGCTACAAACTAGGCATATTTAAGTCAAGAGTGATTAAGTCAAGTTAGATTGCTTTTCGAATACTGACATATGCTTACACTCATTGGACAGATCCACTCAAATCTGTATGGTTCTTTCTTCAAAAGACCATCTCAAACAAATCTGCATGGTTCTCATGTGATTTGACCATTACATATTTACTGTATGGACTTTAAAAGAGACTTTGACCCCTGAGTTTGTTTCGGTGTTTCTTCTCAGGGTAGTCAGATAGGAAACACCGGCCTCATCTAGCATAAACTGACGTGTAAAAGTGTTTTTTAAACCTATTTACAAAATAAATATCATTTATCATTAGGTCCCTTCTAGGCAAGCGTGCTCCATCGTCGACATCGTCGCTTTCCATCAGGTGACATTGTAATCAAGCGCAAGCCTATAATAACAATTCAATCAATATTGATGACGATGTTTATAAAGATTTATAATCTTACCCAAGTACTCGTATAATTTTGAGTAACATTTGCATAAGGAAATCTAGAAACAATTAACTGCCTTTTTTGAGGTAGGAAATCTTCTAATGACAGAGAGTGTGCCAGACTTTTGCTAACCAAACACAGATGGATCGAGCCCAGTCGACAACAGCGCGTAGCGTATCCACGCGCTCCTCAAAGAGATGTTAGCAAACTGTAGGCCCAGCAGGGACGATGCCCGCTAGCTGAGAACGCGGGGAATTTCTGAATAGGGATCCTGTAGTCCTAGAATGCAAATGGCAACAACTTTGTCCTTCACACTGGTGTGTTTTTAGCCAGTAAAAGCCTGGCATGCCCTCTCGCCCCACCCAGAGCGGTAGAAGTCATTGGGTGATTTCCACCCTCAAAAAAAAACCGGTATCCTTCACTTGCCATTTGCATTCTAGGACCATGGGTTTCCTTTCGGAAATTACCTGTCGATCAGAAATTGACTGCCTTAGCGTTAAAATCATTTAATTATGGAACTAAATGTACCCTCCACCCATTCATAACATGAACTTGTTTGTTAAGGATATTAAACATTATACAATACAGATCTCCAGTAATACCTTATTGCTATATCATATCGCACAAACGGATAATTATGAACATTACGAACAGAACTGGTTTTCTTTAGATTTCATTTATTTGAGTAAGTGGAGCGCTGGCAGCCGCTTACTGGAGTGGAGTTAAAGCCGGCTGACTTGACGAAGTAGGGCTTATGTTACAACAGCTGTTTTGTCGCGAAATGGTTTAGCTTTAACTACGTTCACTTAACCTATCTTCGGGATTGATAGCGGTTTTTTCCATAAAATCACCGAAAAATTATATTATTTGCACTTTGGAGGATAAAAGGTTTATTTACGTTGCCGTTAATGCTACAAATAAGATTATAACTTCTTTATCGTGGATACGTTCCAACACTAAATGTATAAATAAATTCATAGTTAATAAACAATATTTAGATATTATATTACCGACTTATTTAATTTAACTAAATTTATTAAATAATATTTTTTTTTACTATTCTACAATCATTATTAAAAATTCCTTATTTATTTTATTGTTTTTTTTTGTTTACCTTGATATACTTTATTTTATGCATAATATTGAATTATTAATGCAAAATAATTATAATTAATATTAGTTAACCAAACTCTGTGAGTACTGCGCATACTTTTACGTAAAGAATTCGCTGCGATAATTGTATTTTAATAAGGTTATTTTTTATATGTTTTTGCGAACTATTCTTTGGAGTACCGTAACAAATAAATAATTCGTAATGGAGTTTAATGGAAATAGCTAGAGGTGACCTTTGACAGCGGGTATGCTGAATTAGACATTCTATGTATAACAAGCAAACTGCTTGCCAACGAGAACATCATTCAGAATAATACGACTATTATTTATTAAATAGACGAAGTCATTAATAAAACTTGAATTCATTCATTTCCGTCCTTCGGTTTTCATAAAACACTGACTGTATTTGATGACCCTGGTTACTTATCTCCGTTGTTGACTGTACATCTACATAGGTATCTAAATGAGGCCATTTTAAGATCAGTCGTAAACGTTTCTATTAACTGGAGCAGGTGATTTGTTAACGATTTAATGGATCGTCAAATCGTCAAATGTTGCAAGTTTGTATTCAGCTTTTAGAAATACCTTGGTAACTGTGAAAATTACCCCTACCTGAAGAAGATGAGGCAATTAGATGGTAGACTAAGGCAATACAAATGCAACAATAATTATTTTTTTATGTATTATGTACTTTATTATACACTTCATAATGTGGACAGGATAAACAATTACAAAAACGAAGTTCAAAAAAGGCGGTATCATTTTCAGTTTTTCTGAAATGGTAATATAATAATAGACTGATGCTGAACTGGAAAACGGACCCAGGTAGCCACAGCTTACGGTAAGTAATAAGTAGCTCGCTGTCTGTCGTACTCAACATCGCTTTAAACAGCTGTCAACATATTTGAAGGGACCTGAAGGTCCAAATGATGACTTGGTTAAAGGCAGTCATATTTAAGTTCAACTTAAATTAAAATTCATTTATGAAAATCGCTACAATTAAACTACTGACACTGTTAACTTAATCAACACACTTTTAATTACAAGTATCAGTTTCAACAGTTTAAAACCTAAGATAAGAATGAATCACACTTTAGATCTGATCAAATCGTATTTAAATGTGACATGAACATAATTCAACGAAATACATTCACTGCAAAACGCAGCGGAGCAAATAAGCGATACGTGTAACAATATCTTGCAACCTTGGTAGTTGACCGAGCGCGACACTGTCAAGTTATACTAAGACTTCGGCTAGGGTGATGAGCTCACGCGGAGGCGGAGGCGAGCGCGATTTTAGGCAAGAAGTAAAATGTCCCATCATGATCACAGTGACAGTGCGTCTTTTAACTTAGACGTACTGACCACGGAGTAACTTTATAGCCGTGTTTTCGTGATTATACGCTTGGTGTACGCCTGCTCACAGCTTACATACAAAAGTATGAAATTCTGTCAATGTAACGTCAACGACATGATGTCTCGATGTTGCCGTCAAGTCAGTGGATAATACGCCTTACGTGACTGTGATATGGCCAAATTACACTAATGATGAATGCGAAGAATACATCTAAAGTTTAAACCAAATTCAATAATTTAGTGTCATCATTTCCTTTGAAACCTTGATTATTTAAATACGATGTTCTCTTTTAGTTTCATTAGTCAAATAAGCCCAATACCAGGCCCTTTCGCGACGGGTATGTGCAACTTAGCGAACGAACGCCTGGTGTTTTTACTCTGTGCATATAACACGTGCAGCCTGCTACATCTCACCACTAGTCGTGCTATGAGCAACGTCTCCGCTACCGCTCTTGTCACTCTGACCAAAGCCTTAGGTATAACTTGGAACTTACATAGCTATTATAATGTAGGTATAAGTGAAGGCGTGGCGCAATCGTTTAATTGTTCCAACGAGTTATACTTTTAAGTTTCAACTCAGTAAAACTCTTATCGATTTCTTGAGATTAATCATTTTATGAGTAAAAATTTTGAACTGATTTCGAAATATATGAAAATAAGAGCAACAAGACAAACGAGTTATTTGTATAAGTTAACTGCTTATTAAAGTTTACTAGTATCTTTCAAAACGTCCTGTCTCTAATACCCGCTAACTAACTTAGTTAAGAGTTTAGCCAATAACTAGTTTTGCTATAACTTCTAAGAGTAGAATTACGGTTTTAAATGACTCACGTTATCACACCAAAAACGTTAAGAGTTTTGTTGGTCTAGAAAATTTTAATCAAAATTAAACTTAAAATAAATATAATTTTGATAAAAAATTTAATCAAAATTTTATTCACAAAAATATGTTCGAAAACAAGTTACATTTCGAATCTTTAAAATAAATTATGGATTTTTTGAAAACTACTTTCAGAAACACTTATTCGTAAATTACTAAAAGCAGGCTCAAGTGAAATACCAACTCATGCGTAGGCGCCGATAGTCTTAAAACTGGCCCAGATGCAGTCGACACCATTTTAATTGGAATTCTTGATTCGAATCAAACAACGGCAATCATGCACTTGCGTAAATGGAAATCCCTTTGTTTTATTTGGTAGGCACTAGTTGTTGCTAATGACGTCACTTACGTGTAAAAGGATTTTTTTATGTAGGGAACACACTCCCGTGATAAGAAGGTGTCCTATGTCCTAATCCAGAACATCTACCTGTGCCAAATGTCATCGTAATCCGTTCAGCTATTTAAGTATGAAGGAATAACCGACAAACACACATACACTAGTAATATTAATGTGAAGAGTGTCGCTTTAATGGAACGATTTATACAGAGGCGATAAGAAAAACTTAGCAAAAAAATACGTCCTCGATATTGAAAAAACCTAAAAGCTCCTGTTTAAGACGGGCATGTAAAGATTTTAGACAAGTGGCATTCTGTCACACTCTTGACATGTACTACCAAAACGGTAGGTAAGTAATCTGTCCCAAATATTTTACACTTTTGATATGTACTACCGAATCGGAACGTGTTCGATTCCAAAAATTTCACACTTTTGACAAGTACTACCGAAATGATATATCATCGATCCCAAATATTTTACACTTTTGATATGTACTACCGAATCGGTACGTGTTCGATTCCAAACATTTTAGACTTTTGACAAGTACTACCGAAATGATATATCATCGATCCCAAATATTATACACTTTTGATATGTACTACCGAATCGGTACGTGTTCGATTCCAAAAATTTCACACTTTTGACAAGTACTACCGAAATGATATATCATCGATCCCAAATATTTTACACTTTTGATATGTACTACCGAATCGGTACGTGTTCGATTCCAAACATTTTAGACTTTTGACAAGTACTACCGAAATGATATATCATCGATCCCAAATATTATACACTTTTGATATGTACTACCGAATCGGTACGTGTTCGATTCCAAAAATTTTACACTTTTGACAAGTACTACCGAATCGGTACGTGTTCGATTCCAAAAATTTCACACTTTTGACAAGTACTACCGAAATGATATATCATCGATCCCAAATATTATACACTTTTGATATGTACTACCGAATCGGTACGTGTTCGATTCCAAACATTTTACACTTTTGACAAGTACTACCGAAATGATATATCATCAATCCCAAATATTTTACACTTTTCATAATCATTACTGTTCAGCATCTCAGAGAGATGTAGAGATTTGAGGTGTTAATAGAAAGACAGTTTGTTACAAAACCCTGAACTTTCCACCCTTAACAAAATTCGAGACATACCTGAGTGGTCCTAAGGGCGCTGGTGACGGCGAGCAGCGTCAGCGCCGCCACGCTCCACCACACACCGGCTCGCATCCTCATGCACTGGAACAAACAAACATGTGTTTTATAGTCACTTGTACTAATAATTTTGATGGTTAAGGGCCAAGCGCCCGAAAAGTGCCATAAAACAGTGATTTTCTGAGGCCTACTCCTCCGTAACGGCTAGGTAAATTGGTTTAAAAAAAAATATGTTTATTATAGACTCATGAACAATAATATCAACATTTGATTTTTTCGAGCAATAAATACTTTTGTCAAAAAAAAAATATTTAGCAATTTCGCAACTTTTCCCTACTCCTTCGAAACGGCTTGGACCTTAAGAAACATTTTTACACATACAAATTGGTGGTTAAATATTCTTCAAAGTAAATCAATCAATATCTCGTAGAGAAAATGGATTTAAAGCGCTTTCCGGGCGCTGCTGGCCGCAAATAAATACACAGATTTGCGTACTGCCGCCTAGGCGAGTGCGAGAATTGCGTTCACATAATTACGGTCAGATGGTTCAAGGGACTATACGCCTTAAACCTTCCACCACCTGAGTACTTGAGCACTTGTACATTTTGGTGGTTAAAGACCAATTAGTCTTTTATCCTCTTTTATTGTTCCATCCTTGAACAACAAGAATAAGAAGAACAATCCTCCACCTCGAGTCGTATTCCTCATTACTGAGGGTCGTGAAGTTCCCGCTGGATTAGCTTCTTCTTAATGGTATCTGGTCATCTGTGACGGTTCTTAGCGTCATGAAGTGCGACGTGCAATTAAGTGTGCAGTGTGGAGCGGACCTGACCTGCCCAACTTTTTGGGCTACAGCCTCTTGGTCGAACAATACCTACTTTGTTAGCTTATATCTCAATTTATTAACTTTTAAGTCTGTCATGTAGTCATAACCGTGGCGAGCTGGGCGAATTTTGCTTTGTGATGTTTTTAATTTATTTAATTTGGTTTTACTGTGTTTGATTAGATTTCATTTTATTGTAAGCCTTCCAACTATTTTTACCTAATTAATTTAATTCTATTTTTTTAGTATTTACTGTTGTAGCGGCCATAGAAATGCATCTGTGAAAATTTCAACTGTCTAGCAATTACGGTTCATGAGATACAGCCTGATGATAGACAGATAGACAGTAGTCTTAGTAATAGGGTCTCGTTTTAACCCTTTGGTTACGGTGCCCTAAAAATCTAAATATAGTATCATTAAGATGTATTGTTATCGTATTAAAATGCTGTACAAGGACATTAAAATCAAGACTTTATTTTCAGCGTTAACTAAAACATTTTCATGAATCATTTATTCAATGTCGTGAATTTAGAATGTCTAACAACCTAGATCAAAGTAAACAAATTACTTATCACTAACAATAATGCTAAGTAACCGAGCTGTAAATAAAATGTTTATTTATAAACTTTGAGTGTAGCTGTTAAACGTTACTCAAACATCAGTACCTACAGCCACAAAATAGATATATACAGAAGTCAATCTCATGTATGTACTTCACTTTTTATACCTACGCTCGGTGGACGCACACTAATGAGCGTTTGAGCCGGAACAGTTCGACGAGTGGTCCGAGGCGCTCCGAGATACTGTGTCAGTGAGCGGTGTCTATGTGTGCGTTGCTCGAGCGCGCTTTGTATGTAGATTGACTTCTGTAGCTGTCTATTTTGTGGTACAGCGCAGTGCTAACCTGTCACTCAACTATTATACAGACTTGTATTAAAAGTTGTCAGGTATATGGAATGTGTGCTGACCGTCTGTAAGGACTGCAACTGAGGGACACAGGGGGGTTTTACTTAGTAAAAAGACACTCCCGCTCGCATCACAAAAAGTACACACATGATAGAAGCAACAAGTAATATGTAACCAAGCATTATATGTAACACATATATGATTTAAAAGAGTGTCCATGGAGTTTCTTGCACGTTCTTCTCCATAGAGACCTACTCTTTGGAACGTGCAATTTAGCTTCACTTTTCTTGGACTGACCGACATTTGACTATTCAAAAGTGCCTGTAAATGGTCTATTTGAAATAAATGCTTTGAATTTGAATTTGAATTTGAATTTGAATTTGTACGGGAGCGGTTATTGATGGTTTCCCACAGAAAGCTAAAAAACTATGACATTTTAAACACTTGCTTGATAATTAAAAATATTCCACTGAAGTCCTGTAATTTGAATTTCTTTATCTCGGTAAATATTTAATGAATTAATGACGCAATGTATTAGTCTTCTTTTACTCAAAATAACTCGAATCTATTTGGTTCAAGGGCAGCAATTTAGTAGTCAGAGCTGTCTTCAGTACTACTTTTTATCAATAGTATTGTTAAAACTTACTGGTAAATCTTTGAATATTCTACTTTTTTTATTGACCCAGACATGGTAGAAAGACTGGAGGGACGCTCAGACATGAGACAGCCAACCCATACGAATGAAACGTTTTGGAAACACAGCCATTATATTAATGCGTACAATTAAGGCGTGGTATCCCCTGACAGAGTCCGCACATCCGGGAGGTCTTCCAAGTCTAGATTGACAGACTTTTAGGCGAGCGTGCTCCATCATCAACCACACCATCAGATGCTTGGTGAGATAGTGGCTAAGGCGATCAATCTACACTTATAATAAAGAGGTACAGTTTTTTTTTGTTTGTAAGAAGTAATCTCTAAAAGTACTGGTCCGATTGATTTTTTTTTTCACCGATAGAAAGCTGCTTTATTACTGAGTGATTTATTTTATGTACGCAGGTGAAGGAGCGGGCAAAAGCTAGTAAATAATATAATGAAGTTATGAAAAAATCACATTTTCAAAACATTGATAAACCACTCCAAACGATCCTTAGTAAAAGCTTACATTGTTGCCGCTGCGTACTAACGTATTACAAAGTAATAAATGTCAAGAAGCCTGTCACGTTGCTCTCTTCATATCGATAAATCTGCCACTCAACACTTTCACTATCAAATTATGTGACAGCTTTCGATTTTATACTACTGCTTCACTTCTGTGTGACCCTGGTACTTCTCCGAAGAACTTGAGATAATTTGAAGACGATTTGCATTAATTATACTATCGCAGTGGTTGAGTGATTGACTGCTGCACTACGAGTTACGGGTTCGATTCCCGCGCTAAACAAATATTTGTCTGTAGATATTTTTTGCGGATGTGGATGTCTTTTGAAACTAAGTTTTAACGTTTGTGAGCGCATCCAACCTACAGGACTAATTCTTCTTATAACTGAAAAAGCAAGATTTTACAGTACAGCATTTTTAAGTTTGAATATAACTTCATAATCATTTTGAGTTCACTAACGGTTATGACATTTTTTTTTTTAATTGACGTAAACTAGTGCTTGACTGCGATCCCACCTGATGGTAAGCAGTGATGCAATCTCTTATGGTGAGGCGCACTAGTTTATCAAGAGCTTATTCACTCTAGCCTTGAAGAATATCTATAGAATCCTTCGACTTACGCGGTATAAATGACGAGGCAAAACGCAGTCCGGACGGTAGAGGTTTCAACAACGTAAGGGTGGATATTCGCCTATTAATGCTGTAAAATAATATTTTGTCATATTTTTATGTCATAAATCTCTTTTTTTTTTAATATCATTCCTCACACAATCTATATAATCCCTCTCTGTCTACAAGTATACTCATAAATCTATTAGTAACATGCCCTTCATCCCTCCTCTTAACATGACCATATAAACGATACCCTCTCATCATTACTCATATGAAAAATATTTCAAATAAAAACTAAAGCCGCATTTTAAATGCAACAATATAGTAATTAAATTATGTAATTCTACTGCAATTAGTTTCGGTGTTTTAATATTTGAGTGCTGTAATGCATCTGTTACGCTGTTTAGCACATTAAATAAATAAATAATAATTAATTCAGTTAGTATTATTAATAATATTTATTTCAGCCATTGAGCCTTGACACACATCTGTATCCTGATAGCTATCAGGAAAAGACTTAATCTGATAACTATTTAATTATTTTCGCTCATTATCATTTTACGACTCCACTAAAGTGTAAAGATATTTTTGTCTAATATTCTTTTTGCAATATGCCAGGTCTGGCCTTTAAAAATGGAAGCAAAGCTTTTAGACCATGTCCCATCCAAAAACAACACATTTAATTATTTTATTTATTATATTCTTTATAGAACACCGCATGAGGACAGATACTGGACGAATATTTACAGAAATAAGTGTACAACCGGCAATCTTATTGCAGAGGGTAGGTATTTTAACTTAATTTGGATATTTATTACTTTTTCAGGAGTAATAAAGCAAGTAATATTAGAGTGATAGCAAAATCTTTAGGTACTCTAATCAGATGAATAAAATCTTATTTAAATAGAAAAAAATATTTATTTATTTAAACTTCATGTACAGTAGTGGTACATAGGCGGACTAAATGCAACAAGCCATTCTCTACCAGCTTTGGATTAAAAAAGACTACGCTGATGTGGTCGTGAACAATAAATAAATACCTATTAGAGAATTGAAATAGAATTAATTATCAATAAAATTAAGTGCATTATCAAAAGATCAATAAATCAACCACAAAAAACCAATATGTCGCAATAGCGAGCCGATCGCATCAATCGATCGGCTCGTACGCACCAATTAGCGATTGATCAATTATCAGGAGACGGCGACCCGCGCAGGCGCAGGTATGCGGTGCAACGCGCAACGCTTTCTATGACCACACGAGCTAGATGCTTTATGGAGCGGCGTGCTGATGTAATGTTTTGTTTTTAAATAGACTACTGGGGTTTAAGGAGTGATTTTTTTTTGTTTAATTTGGATATTCGCAGTTTCTTTGTGTGATCGTATAAAAAATGAAGATATTCGCTGGAGAACCGATGTTACCGATACATCCCGATGAATTTCCAAACTTAAGTGGCAGTGAGCCGGTTCTGGAGTGGCAACCACAAACCAGAAGACGCAGCGTTTGAAGGCAAGACAAGGCAGACCGATGACCCTGTGAGGGTCGCGGGAATCTATTAGATGCGAGACAGACAGGACGGGTCGTTATGGCAAGATTTGGGGCCTGGCCTACGTCCAAGAGTGGACGTCTTTCAGCAAAAATGATGGTGATAATTCTTTCCTCCGAGAGTAATAGTTGCTCCGTGGTAATGGATCGTCTGGGCCCGCGTGGTGGATTACGGCCCATTCCCTCTCCTAGAGAGGCATAAGTCCCAACAGAGGGAACATTAAAATGGCTGGTAATTTAATGGGTCAGCCAACTTACTCAACTACAACTCATTAAGACTGACTTACTGAGCTGTACATTGTAGGTTCAATCCCAGGCAGACGCGTTACTTCTTTTAGTTTATGTTTTCACCACTACTCTCTAAACGGTGAAAGAATACACAGTAAATCGTAAATACGTAAATCTGTACTAAAATCTGTATAATCTACCGTGGACGCACCACTACAGGAACGTATTTAATGTACCTTAAAAATATCAAAGTGCAGTAAACCTCAACTTTCAGAAAATTAGCATAGCACTAAAACCCAATAGAAACCAGAATCCAAATAAGACTTAGTTCTAGGACAAACCTTTGTTATTTTATTTAGTCTACCTTGAATAAACAAAGGACATAGCTCCTTTCACACAACACTTACTCATACAAACAATATTCATACACTTGGATTTTCCTTAACTAATTAAAACGAGGGCTTTAACCGAGGCAATCCAGCGGTTTTAAACGAATCAATAAAGAAATTAACTAACTTGAATAAATTAACATAATTAATTAATTGGGCATTTACATAGGAATGTAGGAATGTTGGAAAAACTGTGGAAAACTGCTGGCTAAAGACGTAACTTGTATAAACACATTAGCACCCAAATATCTTACTTAATTAGGTTTTCAATTAGCTGTTAATGGAACCATTGACTTCTATAGGCTCAAGTGATTGATTGAAATTAACTCACGCGCATAAGGGCGTATTCAGATGACACGCGCCGATCACGCACAGCACCCGCGCACGCTTTGTGCCCGCCTTAACCCCGCACACGCGCTGCGTCCGCCTCGCGTACGCCTCGCGCCCACTTATACTACTAGTGACTAAACTCCTTCGTTCACTAGGCATTTAGCCCTAGCGCGGGCGCAAAACGTACGCGGGGAGGGTGCAGAGCGCGGGCAGGGCGAGCGCAGGGTTGGCGCGAGGCGGGCGCGGGGCGTGCGCTTGGCGTGCGCGTGTAGACCTCGTTAAATGCAATTTAAGATCTATTGATGATGATTATAAGACTCAAATTCTTATTTAATAAATTTCAATGCGAGCTGGACGCGGGTGGCGTGCGCTGAGTATGCGCGTGTCGTGTGAACGCGCCCTAATTGTGACTTGGTTTGATGGCTCTATTCAGTGTGAAGGTATTTTTTTTATTGTTGATAGGTTCGCGCTTGGCCGCTATCTCCGTGACGTCCGTCCATCTCTAAAGTGACGCTGCGGTCGACGATAGTGCGCGCTTACCTAGAAGTAACCTATTCTCTCTTGACTTAAAGATTCCTGGGTTGTAGCCATTATGAAACACAGATTCTGGCAAGGAATTCCACACCTTACCTGTACGCACAATGAATGTGCATGAAAATAATTAGCCTAATTAACTTTATAATGTTGACCACGCGAGGCTAGTGTGAATTGGTGGATGTCACATGTCTTCGTATTTTTGGCTCTAAGGAACGCCGGATTCTTTCCAATGTTTTCCTTTTTTTGAGAACCGTGGTTGAAAATTAAATAAATCAGACTTAATAATGCTGACCTGAGATGTGTTTGACAGGCCTGTTGGTCTAGTGGTTAGTGACCGTGACTGCTATGCCGGAGGTCGTGGGTTCGATTCCCACTCAGCACAAATGTTTGTGTGATGAGCACTATCATTTGTTCTGTGTTTGGGTGTAATTTATCTATAATTATGTATGTATTTAGAATATAAGCATGTTTATCAGATGTCTAGTACCCATAACACAAGCTCTGCTTAGCTTCGGACTAGACGGCGTTGTGTGATAGTTGTGGAAAATTATTATTATTATTAATGCGCCTAGTTGGTTCAGAACCCGCAAATATATTACATGAAATTATGAAAAAAAAAACTCAAAATCTCTATAAATATAAAAAGTTCTATGCTAAACACTAATTACTCTTTATAGACAATTATTAGTACGTATTACAACTAAAAGGTTCACTAACATATACTCGTATACTAATTCATGCACACACATCTCACACACGAATGCGATTAAAAATACCATAAAATTAAAGCGATGATCGTCAAGCATTACTTTTGTACACTAACCCATAATTTATGTTCATCATTAACGTTCATTATGAACAATGGTTTACAATAGATCAATGTATTTGTTCGACTAAGTGTCGCTGCACATAGACCACATACGACAACCACAAACTCGCCGTCACGAGAAGCTTGACGCGGCCACAAGGAAGCTGAAACTCGCGACAGCCACTTTTAGCCGGTGGCTGCTAGTTTTTTTAACCCATACGAGCAGTATCATAATGGACTCTAACGAAGAAGGTTGTATATTGCTCGATTGACGTGTGACGGCGTTTTGTATCGACGTCTAATGGCCGGTGCGGAGCACCAGAAGGAAGGAGGGATGAGGGAGCATGTGGCGGCCACACGCGTCGACATAAAATATATGTGAACTATAGGAAATATGCCAGTGGCCGTCTTGTGGTTGTGGCTGGTAGCCCGTGTGCAGCGACTCTTAAAAGTCGTTACATTATCACCACGTCTAAACGCTACTATTAAAAAAACAAAAGAAGTCCAAAACAATAGCTACTTTGGTCTAAGAGTTTTGTGGCAGGAAGCATGGATGGGGAAGTTACGGTCATTGGTCTATCCGCTCTATATTTTAGACCAGCTTGCTGAAAATAAAACTAAAGGGCATTGGCTTGCGCTTGACCACTATCTCACCTGATGGTAAGCGATGATGTGGCCAATGATGGAGCATGTGAAGTAAAAAAAAGTTTGTTTCGGTGTTTCTTCTCAGGGTAGTCAGATAGGAAACACCGGCCTCATCTAGCATAAAGTGACGATCGTTTTTGTATTATAGACTCCCAGAATGTTGCTATCAGGAAACACAGAATTTTTTTGATTACTATCAAAGCATATGTAGCTTTACGATGACATAACACACCAATAATAATCCAAGTGATCATTTTCTACTACTAATCGTATTAATATTCAAGAGACAGAATGCACCCAGGTAAGCCGTTATAAACAGAATTTGGCAAAATGGGAATTTATAGACGGTTTATTTCAATACGATGCTTCTTTTTAAAACATGAGCCATACGTTGAAGTGACCCAAGTATACACACTTTAAAGGACATAATGAATGCCTCCGATACTGCTGTTGAGCCACTGACTGGCCCAAAATCTATTAAGATTATTTCCATTATCATGGAAGAACTGGGTTCCTATATCGGAAAGGGAGGATCTCCAAGCAAACGGTTCTAGTATCTTGTGGCCTACAAAAGCGCTCGAAACCATTAGTTTTCACAGGCTTCTACTATGCCATTATAAAAAAATTACCTAAAGGAAATGCACATCTTCACTTTTATTCACTTCCAATTGATTCTCAAACCCAAATTGATGTTAAACTGTAATAAAAATACCTTCACGTAACACTAGCGTCTATTATAACATTTCATTGCCAACCATCAAGCAAAATCAGGCGCGTCCGTAATGATATCAATTTATATAGTAACACTGTTCTTAATACTTTCACTACTCAGTCAAGTATCTCAATCTTAGTGAGTGCAGGACAGGTAACAAGAAAAGAAAGAGACAGCTTCACAAAAATAACTACGAGAAAAAGAGATAGTTGATGTAAAATCCAGTCATGTGCGAATTTAACGAGATAGCATTGATGGGCTATGTGTGTGTGTGAAGATTTTCGATGCTCTTTCATACTGCAGTTCGATGTTTAATGGTATAAGTTGGCAAACGTGTCGATGGATTACTTTATGGAAAGGTTGTAGCAATTTTCATTCACGAATACGGACGTTCAAATAACTATGCTATCAATTGCACTCGCCAGATAATTCGAAAATATTGAGAGCCTTGTTGGATCCACCGGCTTCACTCGTATTATAGACGAAAATTATCCCAAGAGAATATACTCCTGGGATAAAAAGTATCCTATGTACTATTTCCAAGACATGGTTTAACCTTGTACTAAGTTCCATTGCAATCCATTAAGCCGTATGAACAGGAAGAAGTAACAAACATATACAATTACACACATAAACTTTTGCCTTTAAAATATTAGTGTAATGACTGTAATGTGATATTCTGTCTGTTTCTAGACTGTCTTTGTACACACTCAGAAGCTATCGTAGCGAAATATTTGCAAAGACAGTTCGTCACAATGGCAAAAAAGCACGCTTTTTAATGTTAATGTAGCTGGCCCTTGCATCACCCACGACCCGACTGCCCCTACTAGCTACTGCATACATCTCTCGTCTTTCGTGCTTATCATCACGCTTCTATAATCTTCTGTCAGCATCATTCAGACTCTACAAATGGTTGTAACAATGCTGTTTGGGTATGGCAGAATACATATGTAGATATTGTGCCATACCTAAACGGCCTTCAAAAGGAAACTCGCGATCTTAGATTTCAAATGGTAACTGAAGGACACAGGTGTGGTTTTTAGTCAGCAAAAGTTTGACACGCTCTCCCACTCCAGGCAGAGCAGGGTCAGTCATTGGATGATTCCCACCTCATAAAATATCCTGATCTATACTTAGTTGTTAATGTCAAAATGAATCTATTTTCCACCTTTAACTAAAACTCCAATCAGTACTAAGTGCAAACAAATGAATCTGAGATAGAGATATCAATGTCAAAATCAACCCATAGACGTCTTCAACAAAATATGTTCTAGCTTCAAATTAAAACAATATTAATGGAAACAATCAACACTTCCGCAAATCGGAACGCGTTCGTTTATGTGTGAAATGTAAAACGGACTGATCGGCAGCCATTACGTAAAACTATTGCAAGAATTCTCGTACAGTAATGCGCATTGTCCCCGATTTACATCGAATATCGTTGCGGTCACAACTTTGTGGTGCATGTTTTTTATCAGCCTACTTTCGAATGAATGATTTAATAAACATTAATAATCAGAAACAATCAGGCGCATGAAGGAACTTGTTTGTCCTTGGGATTGTTGCTTCGAGTTCAATTATTAAAAGTGTTTCAAAGAATATCATTGGTTTCAAATATTAACAAAGGTTTGTACATTTGACCGCCTATTAGTATTTTGCGCAAAAAAAAAATATATACGTACGTAAAGAAAATAACATAAAAATAGTCTATCCATACTTCTTAATATAATAAACAAAAAATATTTTTATTTTTGTTTGTCTTTATTAATATCATAAAGAGGAAAGATTTAATTTTTTGTATGTTTATTTGTATATTACGATTTAACTCACCAACTACTGGAATGATTTTCAAAATTCTTTCACTAGTAGCTACTATATCATTGAGTAACCTATGCCTATATTTTTTATTCTCACGCGGGTGAAGCCGCTGGCAACAGCTAAAATAAACTCAAAAAATACTGGACTAATTTTAAAAATCTTTCAGCAGTGCTATGCTACTTTATCTCTAGGTAACATAGGCTATATATTATCTACTTTCACACGTGTAAAGCCGCTGGCAGAAGCTATTATTCTATGCATTCTAAAAACACAAACCTCAAAAGTGGAAAGGAAATTTCCTCTCAGGCATAATTGCAAAACAAAAACACTAAATCAAAATCAAGATTTTAGGTCATCTCACATTACAAGGTAAATCACAAGCCATGTATTAAATCTTAATCAGATCATAATCTCTTTGACAAACAGTCGTATCAACCAATAGCGTGCCAACATTAAATAATTGAACGATTGTCAATGCAGCCAACGCAACGGAACCGGAATGGCCGCAAATGTCATGGACGGTGTGATAGGAACGTAATATGTTATTAAAAAGTATAAGTAAACGCTGACGTGTCAAACGCAACTGTGCAAGTAGGAATTGTAAGTTTTTAAGGTTTGTTTAGACTGTCTTCCATGTCTTGTAAAGAAAGTTTTTGTTGAAACAAAATCGGTTTTCAGGGTTCCAAGCTTCAAAAGAAAAAACCGAAACCCTTATAGGATCACGTATTTGTTCATCTGTCTGTCAAAAACCTTTATATCATAAACTTCGTAGAGGTATTGTGTTGAAATTAAAACCGTACACTTATGACTGTGGTCTATCGAAGCTTTGAAAAAATAAACCTCTAAGTTAATGGGACAAAAAAATACGGCCGTTTATGTCGCAAAAGAACGTACTTACATTTTAATACTCTCAAAGGAACCAAAATTTATAGGGTACTTCCTGTTAAGTCTGAATCTTGAAAAGCATAAAGCAAGGTCTTATACTATAGATATAAGAATAAATCTGAAAACTGAAATTTGATTGTCCCAAAAAAAACTTTTTTTATAAATCGAAAAAAGCATTGTAATTCTATTCGTTCTATTCGGGGATCGAACTGTTTTCATAAATAAGTTTGTGCGTAACGTTTAAAAAACATTTGTAAAAGAAAATTTACTTCTAATTATACAAATAATATGAAGTAATTTTAACGCCAATAGCGCTTGTGTTGGTCAACACAAGTTATGATAAAAATTACATGACAAAAACGGAAATCTGACGGTCCTTGCCTTGTTGGACTTCAGCAACGCCTTTAATACCGTCGATTTTGACATCTTACTTGGCATATTAAGCTCTCTTAACATATCTCCAACGGCAATTGATTGGTTTCGTAGTTACCTGTGTGGCCGTCGGCAACGTACTTGCATTGAAGGTTCGTCTTCTTCGTGGTGCAATACCTCTGCTGGCGTACCGCAGGGGGGCGTTCTCTCTCCTCTTCTTTTCGCTATATTTATAAACTCTATTTCTGATAAACTTCTCTCATCCTACCACCTTTACGCTGACGATCTCCAAATTTATTCGCAAGCTCCGCCACATGAACTATCCGAGGCAGTTAACATGGTCAACAAAGATTTAGCTCGTATATTTGAGTGGAGTGTGGCCCATGGTCTGAAGGTCAATCCTCTGAAGACCCAAGTCATTGTTGTCGGCAGCCCTAGGTTGCGCTCAAAAATAGACTGGACGCGGCTCCCACCTATTGTTTTTGATGGCTCAACGATTTCGTACAGCGACTCAGTGAAGGACCTTGGTGTTATCATCGATAAAGACTTTTCGTGGGGTCCTCAGGTGCAGGAAGTTAGCCGCAAGTTGTTTGCGTCTGCGGGGTCTTTACGAAGGCTGCGCAACTTTCTTCCAACTGCTACCAAAACTGCGCTCGCCCAATCCCTCCTTCTCCCAATCCTTGATTATGCCGATGTCAGTTATCTTGATCTAACCGAAGTGCAGCTAAATAAGCTTGAGCGGCTTCAAAATTTTTGTATTAGATTCATATTTGGATTGCGCAAATATGATCATATTTCTGAATTTCGTATTAAGCTCAAGTGGCTGCCAATCCGCCTTCGTCGGAATACTCATATTTTATCGTTGCTTTACAGTGTCCTGTTTATCCCTACAACCCCCTCTTATCTCAAAGAACGTTTTAAGTTCATTCATGACACACATTCTAGACACTTGAGATCATCGGAGAATTTGACCCTCTTAATGCCTTCGCATTCTACAAAATTCTCTGATAAGTCGTTTGCGATCCAAGCGGTGCGTTTGTGGAATGCGTTGCCATTACCAATTAGGCAAGCCCAGTCACTAGTTTCGTTTAAAAATCTAGTTAAAAACCATTTCCTTTCTCTCTAATACTATACTGATTCTACGTATTTTAATTTCTTCCACCAACCCTACTTTACTCTTTTTTTCTATCCTTTTTACTAATTAAATTGTGTAACTTATTATAATATGTATGTATATATGTATTTATAATTGAGTATTGTGTTTTATATAGTTAGCAGTACACCACAGACTACCCCGTGTATTATTTTTAGCTCTTATCCATCCTAAGGTTGTCTGGAAGATATCGCTTTCAGCGATAAGACCGCCATAATTGTACCCACAAACTGAAGTTTTTGTATAAGCTGTATTACTTTTGGTGTACAATAAAGTCTATTCTATTCTATTCTACATGCTTAAAAGTCAAGTTCTAACTTTCGTTGAACAAAAAACAAAACCTAAAAACTGAGTGAATGGGTATCGAGTGTCTTGCCAAATATTGTTGACGTCGTGAAAGCGGGAAATTATACGTTAAACAAATATCCTATAACATATAGAAAAAAATCAAGTTTTTTATTATGTTGGTTTTTGCGGCGACAATAATTTCACTTGTCTTTGGAGACAGGATTACCTGTTCTCTTTGATACTACGTGTTAATCATAAATATATATACGAGATTTCACTTCTTTAATAATTCAATAATAATTCTTTATTGTACACCATGATAAATAACAAATAAGTGGATATCAGAGTTCATGTACAAAGGCGAGCTTAACTCAAAGTTGAGTTTTCTTCCAGCAAACCATTGAGTGATAGAGAGAGATCACAGTAGAGGGTAAGATCCAGTGCACAATTTTAAAATTAATAATAATATGAATAAAATAATACATAAACATTCCTACATATATAAATACATACTCACATAATATATACATAAATACATATATGAATACATACTTATAATTATAATATATACACAAATACATATATACACCTACTATGTCATTGTGAAAGGAGATGCTCTTTAAGTTTCCTCTTGAAGATATTTAGAGAAGGGCTGTCACGTAAGGAGTGCGGAAGAGAGTTCCATAGACGTACTGCAGTGACAGAGAAAGAGCCATCATAACGGCTGGAAGTGTGAAATGGAGTACGAAGAAGAAGAGAATTGGCAGTGCGACAGGGTTTACCCCTCGGGACGAAGTATTCAAAGCGTTCTTGGAGGTATTGAGGAGAATTAGGATTGTGCAGGATAGTGAACAGTAGTGATAGGATATGGAAATCACGCCGACGCCGAATGGGCAGCCACTTCAATCTGGTCCGAAACTCCGACACATGGTCATATTTGCGGAGACCGAAGATGAAGCGGATGCACAAGTTCTGCAGTCGCTCGAGTTTGTTTAGAAGAACCTCCTTTGCATCTAGAAAACAGACATCCGCATAGTCTATTAGCGGTAGAAGAAGAGATTGCGCAAGATTATTATTGAAGATTCTTTTATTGTTATGTTAAGATCTGTGAATTGAAACGCTTAATTAAAAGAAAAGAAAAGTTAATAAGAAACAACATTATTGTTAGCAAACATTGATAATAAACATAAAACTTTTCTTCTTTTAAAACTTTCAATTTCATTTTCAACCATTTTTTTTTATTCAAAATATAATGTAACCTAAAAATAAAAATAAAAATAAATAACTTAAAACGCATATATATATAAACAAACTGAAAATAATAATAATTATGTTAACATAAAAGATCATCAAAAAATATTCTAATGCCCAATGAGTTTCCAATGTAATGAACATTACAAAACCTAGGCAATGCAATGAACTTTTTTCTAAAATGAATGATATTTATTGAATTCACTATAAAGCCGCAAGTGACATAAAAACAACAAAAAAAGACAGTAAACACAACATTTCCAATTACTTTCTTCAAAAACACAGTTTCACGCGATTCGCCATGCCGGTGGACACGTCGCCATACACACACTACCGACATCAGCACGGAACATTGTCGGTGTCATTAGTGCTATTAATTGCATAATTAGAAGCCCCATGACAACTGTGTACAGTAAATTAATTAGGCATTGCAATTACTGTTATTTACGGCTTGAGAAACGCCATGGCATATTTTTATTGCGTTTGACAAAATTGCAATGGTTGTGCCTATGAACATACAATGCAAAACTTTTGAGTTATGATGATGTACTATAAAAGCTTCATGATAATTTTGCAACGGTAACCTCAAAACTGTAAATCGCAAATCTTTCTTATGTGGTACGTTTAAAGGCTACCACAGACTGGCGACATTTTTGAACAATCCCGCAGCCGACAGATACACCCAAAGACTTAAAACATGTCGAGCATATGTCGCTGACAAATGGACCTTTTTTGGAGGTGGAGAACCACCGAGTAACTACTCCCGCTCTGGGTGGACCGAGAGGAAGTGTCAGACTTGAATTACTTTTCTTGCCCTTGTCGTTCCAGGGAGGCGGTGACCCTTTTAAACAATCCCGCAACTGATAGATGACCCAAGAACATACCTAATTATTTTGTACAATTTCAACACATTACTGGAACCTCTGTTCAACTTTAACACCACTTTAAAATTAACATTATTTAACATTATTATCATAAGAATACAGCAAAGTTAGCGTGACTACCCAAGTACCCATAATCAGATTAAATATGCAAAGGAACCATGTCCGTCCAGCCCTATCAAATTACTGACACCTTGGCCGAAACAGTGAAGCATGCAAAATACTTCCTAAGGAACTAAGATGAACAGATACTGGCCTGTAATACCGGAATTATACGGTTCAAGCGTTGAAGAGCACGCTTTATAATATTGTTTTCTATTAAGATGAAACAGTCAGAGAGAATAATTTAAAATCGACCTTGGACTCTTGATAAAGTAATATTCTATCCTCGAAAAAAGTTATCAAACGACCCATTTTTAGTATTGACAACATGTCATTTGATTCAATGAATGAATACATGGTTGCTACCTACAAGCAAGCAAACAAAAAAAAAAACAGTGATACGTAACGTCCTAGACTGTCAGTACAAGTCTGACACATGGTTACAGCAATTTGTTAATTACTCACCCTGAAAAAAAATTGCGAAGATTGACAACATAAAATGGAAGAACAAAGCGCGCTATGCCCACCACATAATAAAGTACTAGAACAGAAAGAACATCCATATATAATTATGTATGTACTTAGAAAGAAAATCTATTTTGTTGAACCAATTACGAGTTTATTAAAATTAACGAAAGAAAAAATATTTTTTTTTTTTTGACGGCAGACACTAGGTTCACACAAAATAAATAAAATAAAAGTGACGGTCAATAAAAACAATAACACTGTGTGTGCCTCACAGTTACACCAAGAAGGTTCATTTCAGCAATGTTACCAGACAGAAAAATACTGCCTGATGCTGGTCTGGAAATGAATAAACAACCTTGCGTATTATTAATAATAAATATGTATATTCATACTAATCGACCTGACCATACAGAATCAAGATCAATGAGATTATCTCGAGCCATCAGTGTTGAATGTATTGTTTCTAGCATCAGATAAGATGTGGTAAACATTTGTTTTGTATTCGCCGATCATTTAGCACGTTCTTGAGATTTACATCTCAAGAAATATGTGCTCATTTCCTGTTAGAATTTACTCAATGTCAAGGTTTGAACTTGACCTGTTTCAATTCATCATGAAACCATTTTCAATTCTACTGAAACTATTGAATATCTGAAGAAGTATCAATAACCAAAACTAATGTAAAAGTTTCGGATAACGGTGAAGTCTAAATGAGAGATTACGTTTATGTTGCCCGGCCAAAGAAATTATAATCTAGAGTTTAAATAAAAAGCAAATGTTGCTGTTTATATTTTAGTTTTATAATTTTTATATAGACCGAACAATCCCCAAACTTAAGTGGCAACATATTGCTTATAAAAAAGATGGCCGATGGGGTTGAAAGGTTCTGGATTGGCGACCACGTACCGGGAGGCGCAGCGTGAGGGTCGCGGAAATCCGATATATGCATGGCGCACAGGACCGATCGTTATGGTGACACTTGGGGGAGGCCTATGTCCAGCTGAAATGATGATGATGAATTTTGACATTCTAATATCTGTATCCGAAACTATCCAAAACTAGCGGATGATCCAAAATAATTTCAAATCCTTATGCGTTTCCGAAACCGGTATAATATACCGTATCTAAGATCAGATCCAGATAATTTCACATCCATAAGATCCCTGATTAATCATTATCATCATCATTTTAGCCGAAATACGTGTACTGTTAGATACGAACCTCCCTCAAGTGTCGCATCTATCGGATTTCCGTTCGCTAATCAATGAGAGATAAATCTTACAAAAGTGTCTTACTCGGATGCACAAAGATGCCTAAGTTAGGTATTGAATGATTGCGAACAGTACATTTGTCATGGTTACAATGACAAGCTCTAAAATCGTATTCTTTCGACTTAACAGTTTGGCAAGAGCCATTAGATACTATTTACGACAATCATGATTTTAACACCATCTTCACTTTCATTAGTCACCTTTAACAGTTTTGAAAGCAGCTCCACCCTTTAAATCTAAGTCTCCTCACTCTGAAAGTATATTATTTCAAGTCGTGAAAGGTTATAATAACCTTAACACATCAATATATTTTTTCGTCTTCTCCGACTGACATCTAATTACGAAATATTTTTTTTTGAGTCATCACTTAAGCAACTGCTGAGATTGTGGTTCTTGGTTCAATCCCCGGTTAGGGCTCAAACCGGATTAGTAGCAGGAATTTTCAAAAGAGTTCCGCCCTCCGGCTCCAGGATGGGAGAAGTTATTTAATCATTTTCCACGTCAGAAAAAGTGCTTCAATCGGTTGCGGAGCGACAGACTGTAACTGACTAAAATCACACCTGTGTCCTTTTTTTTTTTCGATGGGAAAAATCGTCCTATGACAACCCCCGCTCTTGGGCGGAGCGGGAGATAGTGTCAGACTCTTACTGACTAAAAAACCCATCCCGTTCCTTCAAGCCTTCATACCGGGGCTCGAGCGCCCTTTCGGATAACCCTGGCCCCAGTAGGCTTCGACCCGGCTGGGCCCCTGCTGTTGCTGCCAACTCCTTGAGGCGCGCGGGAACAGCGCGCACCGTCGACGACACCTGTGTCCTTCAGTTACCCGTTGCGTTGTAAACCCACGGATTTCCTTTTCAATAAATCCCCACAGCCCTGGCTAGCATCAGCCCTGCTGGACTCTTATGGTATACTGACATCTCATTGAGAAGCGCGTGAAACACTACGCCTTTTCAACGACTTGGTCTCAATTTAAAGATTAGATGCATACTTTTTTCTTTAAGACTATGTTTCTTAGACGGCGCGTAGAGATCCACATGCGCCTCGAAGAGTTATCAGCAAAACTGTAGGGACCCTGCAGATCCGATGCCCACAAGGGCTACATCGAATTCCTCAAAAGGTAAACAACTCAAAAGGCAACTGTGTGTAGCATGCAGGTGTGGTTTTAGTCAGCAAAAATCCGACAAACCTTCTGGCTCCACCCTAAAGTGGAAGAAGTCCTTGTAAGATTTCCCACCTCAAAAAAAAGGTAAAATACATTGTTATTATTCAAGCAGAGTGCATAGACCAAATATAACCTTGACTATCACGGATGTCTGATCGTCTAAAGACTGGAACAATTCCAGCTGATAAGCTATTTGACACTTCAATTATAGCAGGAGACGCGACAAGGCGAGGCTTTGTATGCTAATATGGCGCCCAATCATTGTAACAATGGAGGAAGAGCTTATGACCTTTTTAATGTGGGTGTTATGATTGTTGGTGCATCCGGATGGTAATTAGATGTTGGTTTGTGGATGGGGGATTGCTTGAAAGTCTGCTCCCTAGAACGCATAAGGCAACTGATGGAATACAGGTGGGTTTTAGTTAGTAAACTACTCCCTCTCGCTTCTCCCAGAGCTGGAGGAGCTATTTAATGATTTTACACCCCCAAAAAGGTGTGCTAACGCCTTTTGCTTAGAATTTGCATCTATGATTCTGCATGAGTCTTTTTCAGGATTGTCTATTCTCACAATCGGTTCCAGACTGACTGACAGAGTGATATCAAGTAGAAATCTGTATAATTGATTAATAATATTATATTTCGACTCTTTTCGCTACAATTGGTCTTTACGCCCAAATACCATTTTGAAATTTACTATTTGATTTACTCTTACTTAATTTTTCACGCTTTTTCGGTGTGTAAATCCAAACTAATATTATAAATGCGAAAGTAACTCTGTCTGTCTGTCTGTCTTTGCTTCATGCCTAAACTACTAAACCGATTTGTGTGAAATTTGGTACAGACATAGTTTGGAACTTGAGAAAGAAAATAGGATAGTTTTTATTGCAAAAAATAAAATAAAAAATAAAATTTATTCCGGACATACACCGCCATCTATTGGTCAAGAGTCGGCATCAATTCAATACTGAAATTTCCGGAAGTCACTATTTGATGCGAACGAAGTCGCGGGCAAAAGCTAGTTTAAAATAATTTCTCAACAACGGAACCAAAATTCAAAGACGACATCCTCCAACCCGCAGGATTACGACCCATTCAATCTCATGAAGAGAATAGAATAGAATAGCATTTATTCGGCGCCGGCAACACATTATACTACAAAATAAAATAAAAAGAGTAAAAAATACAATACAGTTGCGTTGAATGTGCCCGAACTGAAAGGGTCTATGACAAAGAGGAGGCCTGAGTTTCAGTAATTGGAAAATTTCAAGGCTGATAATGCTCTTATTATAATTTAAAATAAAATGCCCTAAGATGAAAAAAGAACAAAGTTGTGTTTATTTTTTCACATGACGTTTTATTTTATCAATTGTCAAAAGTATGAGATTTGGATAGTTAGATGATGATATAAAAACAAGATTTTAATGAAAATCATTTTTTCATAATAAGCTTTTATAACTCGGTATACCTATATACTCGTCAAGACGAATCATACGAGCCCAAACGCGATGTGTTGTGTCATTTAACTACCAAGTTCCAGTTGCATCATCAGATCAGCTCCATGTCATAATGATTTTGCATTGTCATCTGATTTACACATGCATGCAAAATTTCAGCTCAATCGGTAACCGGGAAGTGGGTCAAATTTAATTTGCAAGATTTGATGACAGACAAACATCGGGACAGGTGAAACTAAATAAAAGCTTGTACAAATATTACATTCTTGTCCTGAGCGGGCCCAATGGATGAAAGGTTTTGTAAGAAGTAAACATATTTATTTTCAACCACCTTTGTTATTACTAGAAGCCAAGAAAATGTTGAAACGTGTTGTTTAATGGATAAAGCGTAAAGGCTTTAAAGTGTGTCTACGTTACGCACATTTAAATATAAGACCAGAGAACCGTACGTATTACGGAACCATTCCTCGCAGTTGTAACTAACTGGTGACTCGGTTCGTATTGCCTCAGATACTAGCGACAAATAATAATAATTTATAGCTCTTACATCAATTGTTGCAATTTTCACTGGTAATTTGACAAGCCACTATTAATTCATAATACTTTATGATTTAGTTTAAGAGACTTATTGTATTTTTCTTGTAAAACTGGGTAGGTAAAAGTAGTTTGTACTTTTATTAGATTTTGCTCAATGAATTTTTAAATATCTGTGGCAATATATTTGCACCTGTAAGTTTAATTGTATATGTACTTACTATGCATCTCTGCATATTATGCAGACATTTATCCCTTCGAGAATTAAGACCACATATAATAATGCACATTTTTAAATATAATTAACTGTGTTTTTTTAAGGTGGGAAATCATCCAGTATTTTCTTTCCGCTCCAGGGCGGATCGTGAGGGCATGTCAGACTTTTAGACTAACTTAAACTACATCTATGTTCCTTCTTTGCCTTTAATTCCTGGACCTCGGATTGTCCTTTTGGATGTCAACCCGATAATATAAATAGATGGTAAGGATATAAATACTTTGAGAAATTAGTCTATGACATAACACAATTTTCTACCTCAATAAACGATCACAAAAACCTCATCCTAGTCTAATTAAAAGCAGTTTGTTGGAATGCGGAGTATTCCTGAACCAGATCAGTATCTGGATTTTGTAACGCAAACGTTAACGTAAACGTTACCGTAGGAAGTCTGCGTAAAGAGTTCACTTTCTAAACCAGAGCGGTGTAGCGCCGGTTTGTGTCACAGCTCAGGAAAAAAACAGTAAGACAATATTGTAAAGACTTTTATGTATAAAAGAAATAACTGTGTAATTAAACAGTGATAGTAGCTACTTAATTTACGATTTTTTACTTGGAATAAGGATAGATGTTGATGACGGCATGGTAGGCGCAGTGGTTGAGCTGTTGCGGGCTCGGTTCCGGGTCTAGGTGTCTTGTGTATGTGAGTTTACATGAAGCCATTGGTCATGTGGAGTAACGTTAAAAAAACCGTATTTAAACAAAACTCGCTAACCATATGATGGCGAGTTTTGTAAGTAAAGTTGTTATTGTTTACTTTTCTGTTCGTATTCAATATTTATCAAGACCGTACAAGTTAGACAGACCGTACAAGTGACCTTAGATGTATAATTTCTATATATTGAAGGTCATTTTAGTACTTAAATATTATTATTTCATTATGGTATACCAAAATCAAAAATTAAAATTTATAGGGTGTCGTCACAAGATCGGTCATTTCAATATTTATTTACATAAATAATCATCATAGTAAGTATATACTGTATTGCTACATACTTAATAACGTTATCAGCCAGTTAATTCAGTCGCGACAAAAATAACAAAACAGTAATAAATTGAAGAGCATAATGAAAGTGGCTCGGCGCACTTTTATCGTTAGGTAATGCAAGTAATTTAATTTTCTATTCAATAAATTGCAATGACAGCTACTTTTATTTGCATGCAAGCTGATAGGTAGACGAATCAAGTTATTAAAAACAAACTTTCTAGATTGGGTATAGACAGTAGACACCGTATTTAATTACTCGTTTTTTAACTTATATTATTTTATACTTATGGCAAAAAAAAATGGTGTCTAGCCAATTTTGTGTATTTATCAATGGGTACTTATATTATAGTCGTCTCTTCACGTGACCAGAGACTGCACATTTCTTTGGCCAACGAAGAGCCATGCAAACATTGCCACTTTAAATCGCAATGCTATCTCTTTTGACAATGTTGTCAAAAGAGATAGCATTGCAGTTCAACATATATATAGGGTGACTGGTAATTAGTGTACGATACTTAAACACGTGATTGTTCTTATGATAAACAACAACTTTTACTATGGGAACAAACCTGAAATCGCAAAAAAAAAATCAGCTTTTCAGTACATTTATGTTTACCTAATATACTGAACAGCTGATATTTTTTTCGCGATTTCGGATTTGCTCCCAAAATAAAAATTGTTTGTTATCATGAGCACAATCACGTGTTTAAGTATCGTACCCTAATTGCCAGTCACCCTATATATATGTTGAACGGATAAATAAACTTGGTAGTTATTTATTCTTTTAGTTTATTGTAATTACGTTCCGTTATAAATAAATAAAAGACTCTTTAAATAGATTATATTCCAACGAGTTTATCAAGGGACAAATTTTGCTCATGAGCACTATCACTTAGTTGTTATGCTGAGTCTATGGCCCGACCACCGGAGCGCACCGTATCTTTATTTTACCGTTTTAACATATCAATGACACTTTCGCCGACGTAATAGTAACGTAATACTGGACTAGCTGCACGTAAAACAGAGACAGACTAATAATTATGCACATTTCTTTTAACGAAGCATTCTCACGGCTATTCGGAGCACTTCGTCTGGTTTGTCAAGTCCATTATTGTTCAATTTCTAGAGAATGTTTTAGGGTACTTTTTCCTGCTAAGTAATTCGTCATTGTGTTTTGTGGATTTTTCTCTTAGTTGTAATTGCATTGTCTAGATGAAGAAAGGCATGATTAAAAATAAAATATATTGTTACAGAACATTGAAGTGTAATTTTAAAATGCGCTTAATATTTTTATGACGGTTTAAGTGAATCTATCTACAGTATAATCACACTATTATTATACAGCCGAAAGTTTTTTTTTTATATTTGTTTCTTTTTCACGCTCAAAAGCTTGAATAAATTTCTATGAAACTTGGTACACGGATAGACTATCCCTAGACTATGTTCTTTTGGGATAGTTTTCTAATTTGCGGCGACTGGCCTGTTGGTCTAGTGGTTAGTGACCTTGACTGCTGTGCCGGAGGTCGTGGGATTGATTCCCACCCAGGACAAATGTTTGTGTGATGAGCATAATCATTTGTTCTGTCTGGGTGTAATTTATCTATATATTGTATGAATAATTTTTTTTTTTATATAAGTATGTTTATCAGTATTCTAGTACTCATAACACAAGCTCTGCTTAGCTTGGGACTAGACGGCGTTGTGTGATAGTAGTAAGAACAAAATAAAAACAAAAAGAAAATCCGTTAGCGAGTTGTAGCTATAGGCAAGTACTGGTAAACGGATTCGGATGAAAAAAAGTAAAAAACTAAAATCCAACTACGACAAAAAAACGACGCTGAAAAAGATTGAAACAAGCTTTTCAGGATGGTGAAAAACAAGAACAGAACGAAAAGAAAAGCCGTAGTCACACGTTATTAAAATGTAGATTAGATACTATGAGGGAACAGATGAACATACATACATAATTATATACATAGCCTGTCAAAATCATAAACTGCCTTTGGCGCCGTAGTCGGGTAAAAATTGCAATGTTAAGGCCCAAGCGCCCGAAAAGTGCTATAAAACAGTGACTTTCTGAAGCCTACTCCTCGGTAACGGCCAGGTTAATGTTTATTATAAATTCATGAATAACATTGTCAACATTTTATTTTTTCGTGCTATAATACTTTTGTCTAAAAAAAATATTTAGCAATTTCGCAACTATTAAGAAACATTTTTACATTTAAAAATTGGTGGTTAAATATTCTTCAAAGTGAACATTGCATATGTAATAAATCAATCAATATTTCGCAAAGAAAATGGATTTAAAGGTCAGCCGCGCGCTTTCCGGGCGCAAATAAACGCACAGATTTGGGTACTGCCGCCTAGGCGGGTGCGAGAGGTGCGTCCACATAATTTTGGCCAGATGGTTCAAGGGACTATGGGAACTCTTTATCATGTCTGGAATAGCACATAAAATAAGTTTTTATTGGGATTATGTTCCCTCGGGACAATTATTTTCCATTTTCACGCTAGCAAAACCGCTGACACCAACTAGTATATAATAATTTAAACTTATACCAAACAACATTGCATTATTCAATTACAAGGTAACTATACTAAAAGGAATGTTTAAACATCATCATTTAAGAGTTTGTGCAGACATTCAAACAGTAATTAGAATGTAGTTGCCAATTATCGCACATCATTCCCTCAAGTACATATTTGATAAACAAAATATAGCATACACTTGTAATGTCTTGTATGTTATATCATAAAACGATAAGAGTACAGTCTAGCGACTTTGGAGCTAAACTAGTGGAGCGTAATCACTGGATTAGAGCTACTGAACTCTGAACACTACTGTAATCGATACTATGACTGGTGAGATCATTCGCTTACGATACAAGTCAACTACCGTACTGCACATAACACGATGACCCTATGAAGATCATAATATGGAGTTACTCCTTATAAGTAAAGCTAGACCTCACTTATGTGAAGAAATGATTGCATTTATGTGAAGATTAGCTTTTGCTAGCGGCTTTGTCCATGTGAAAATAGGTTATTCCATACAAACTGTGAGTCGCCGTAAGGGGTGAATTTCGGAAAATCCTCTCTTAGTGCTCGCCTAAGTTGTTGCGCCGACCCCAAGTAATATGGGATAAGGGCAGGAAGAAGAAGAAGAAGAAGAATTGCTCGCCTAAGTCACAAAAGGAAACCTTGTGTAAAATTTCACGTTCTTAGTGTCAATAGATTCGGTTGTGCGTTTATTTATATACACCGTTAAATTTTGATCGTTTCAATCCCGTGGAGGGTCGATCCGTTACATGAAACACTATCGATTTGAAAAGATAAAATAAAAAAATGAAGTACCTTTTTTAAAACTCGTATTAATTTACGCATGTACGAAATTAATTTCTTTAAGAAAACGTCAGCTAAGCGAGTTCAATGACCTGTAGGTAATTAATACGCAACTCCGACTATACTACTATTATCATCATCAAGATTAATTCTTTCGTTTAGCCTATATTATCCAGTTATCAAACAAAAGCCTCCGCTAATTTCAATCAGAAGGAACTTGGAAGCAGAAGGTAATGTAAATCAGATACATACAAATAAGACTTCTTTTATTTTATATTTTAGTCTACGGTATGTCCCACGTTACGATAAAGGCCTTCCCTTTTGAATTTTAAATCGCTCTGTCTACACCATGTCTTAGAATAGCACATAGAATACTTTTTATTCCGGGAGTATGTTTCTTTGAGATAATTTTCTACTATCATGCAGGCGATGCCGCTGTTACCAGCTAGTAGTATAATAATTTCTAATAACTCTACCAAGCTTCATGTTAGTATTTTGTAGTGTTATTTTCACATAATATATATTCTTATCCATAGTATTCGATGAGTCACTAAGTCACTTTCATATTATTACATGCGCAGGCGTTGAAACTTAAAGACTTAAACTCAACATCAACAAAATGACTTGTAACACGAAGTTGAAACAATCTTTTACAATTATCCGAAAACCATGATATTTGAGATAAAGCCATTACATTAAGCATTAAATATAATAGTGTAATTACAGTAATTCAAGTTATTCTGAAGTGTTATGATAGATTACAGATGATAATTTTGATTGTTATCTGGGTCAAGTTGAGTCTCGGCAATGTCTAGTAGAAAGTGGATTACGGTAACTTGTTTGAACAAAAGGGGAATGGTCTGTGTTGCTGGCTAAGTTTGGTACTTTGGTTGTGTTGGCTTTTGTTTTGAAACTTCATTATTTTAAAACATTTTAGATATAACTTGTTTAATTTGCCTCCTTAAGAGGACTGCAGAACCAAAAGTGTGGTCTCTCTCGGACAACATACAAAAGAAAGAGATGCACAAAACATTTTAGTAAAGCATTTTAGCGATTCACTTCAAGCGCGATCACTCTCGGACTGCACACAAAAGAAAGAGATTAACAAAGACAATGTTTGCAAAATGTGAAGCATTTTAAAGATTTACTAAAAGTCTACAGATTTGAACACATTTAACATTAAAACACTATAACTGTAAACCTTGCTTGTAGAATAATAATCTGATAAACAATCAGAATAATTACATGTATATTAATCCGGTTTTTCATCGATAAAAGTCATTTTTCTGTCATAATAAATTAGCTGTTTATACTACATTTTGAACTTACTATCTATCTAGTATTTATCCTGAACAATATACAATTGTCTGATTCTATTTACTTTTGCTCATTACAAAACTATCAATTAGCTTCAGTAGTCCTCTTAATTGACATCTTACTTTAGCTGTCAACAACTGAAGATGAATTTACCAATATTTTACTAACTGTGCTAAGTAAAACTCAACTTTTTAATTCATTTGACGAAACAGTTAACTAGTAGCTGCCAGCGGTTTCGTCTGCGAGTAAGTAGAAAATTATCGTAATTGAACTTTTTCCCGTGATAAAAAGTACCTTACGTGCAGTTCTAGGATATGGACTACCCGTCTACCAAGTTTCATCGAATTTGTTCAGCCGTTCTACCATGAAGAAGTAACAAACATACATACACTCAAACTTTCGCCTTTATAATATTGGTAAACATTTTTAAATTGACTAGAATTTACAACTGTTTTTAATTTAAATATGTTAATTAATTTAAAACATTTTACTCTATTTTATTAGAAAGATATTTTTAATTCTAACAGATATTTATAGAACTACTAACAGCAATAAAATTGTTGGCCTCTGTCGTCGAGTTGCAGCTGGATATTTGTTTTTTTTTTTTGTTTAATAGAACATCAATGAAAACGAAACCACTTTCGTTTTCTGTATTTGTCATACTGCTACCAGATTCTTCATCGATCGTAGCTATCGGTCAACTAAAACAGTACACCGTTTTTTACCGACTGCGCCGGCAAGTGAGTTTACCCAACTTGTGACGTCATCTAGTCTTATTGTTTTTGTTAAATAACTTGCAAAAGTAACTTCAATGAAGCGTTTATGTAATTCTAATTAGTGATGTTTATTATTTAGTTTATGATTTGATGAAGTTCAACTTTGCTTTGATAGAATGACAGTAATTGTGTCAATGACTATCCAAAACGGATTAATCAAAATGTGACGTGTCCATCTGAAACATTTTTGACTTTGACAATTGTTATCGTTAATGCAAGATCTATCGCTGTAATTAAAGTCAAAATGGTCACAAGTTATATCAACACCGAATGAGGCTTCTACGTTTCTTGAAACAATAAAACCTTAAGCTTTAAATAAAATTTATAAACCCCAAAATGCTAATTTAAATCGAACAACTGCAATACCAGTTGCTACAATTCACAAAGCAGAGAGAGGTTGTTTCACTCGCTGCAAACAACCATAACTTATTCGTTTCAACTCATTGCGAATAGCGCCGTTAAACTAAACAATGGACTTTTAACTTTTTCTATACAATAAGGAAATACAAGACTTGATTATGAAGACGTCATTCGAATGGTTTTAAAACTCGTTTTGAATACTAATATATGCATTGGTGTAATTAATTTTAGAATGTATGTGACAGAATTATTAATGGATGCATTTCATTTGCAATGCAAATGAAGAAAGTGGTGAAATTATATTATTATGACCTTGACTCGAATGTATAGCATGAACAAAAAACATGTATACTAATGTATAGAGTAAACAAAATGACTAGCGCGATTAGCGCGTTGATGTCTTTTATATGGAAGAATGAATTGCAGTAGAGATTTGATTTTAAATGTGTGAGAAAAATGTTTCTGATGGAATCAAGTTGTATATTTAGGTCAAAGATTATTTACATAACGGTTAGATAAATTTAAATGTTGTTCTAATAAACTTTGACGGGTTTTCAGAACTTGATTATTATACTAATCCATATTATAAAGGTAATGTTTGCGAGTGTATATACTTGTATGTTTGTTAATTCTTCACCCTCAAACAGATGAACGTATTTCATACACACCATATAACACACTGGAATAGCACACGGAATACTTTTATCCTGGGAATATGTTCTCTTGTAAGAACCATTGTAAGAACTTTCATAACCTTTATCTGTAAATAAATCTTTGACTTTGACTTTGGGATATTTTTCTACTATCACGTGATCGAAGCCGATGGCAGCAGCTAGAACTGTAAAAGTTACTAAAAATATATACTAATATTATAAATAGGAAAGATTTGTATAATTATTTGTAATTAACTCAAAAACTATTGAATCGATTTTAAGATTTTTTTCACCAGTAATAAATACATATTTTCTACTACTAGTAGGAGCTATTAACTAATATATCTACTACAGATATATTATCCGACTTTGTAACTATTTTAAGTTTCCTTCCCAATAACTACAAAAAAACAAACCATATTTTGCGTCTAATTAGTGACGTCAGAGCATCTAATAATAAACTCAATCTGTCAAACCACTTGCTAATAAGTATCTCCACTCCAAATTTTTAATGGCTTAAATTCCATATTAAAACCTGCTCCCTGTAGTCACAAGAATGCTACTTTTACAGCAATTCCGATGACTGTGTGTCTGTGTAAGGATGCAGACAAAACTTTCACTGGCGGTCGGTTTTTTTAGATTCTGACAGACATTTTAGGGGCTTCGTGTATAGAACGCTATGAGATGCTATGGAGATAATTTTTCGTTAAAGTATGTGGTCTGAATGTTGGAGTAATATAATGAATAGTAATATTAAGGTAATTAAACTTATTTTATGAAATGTAATCCATCGCTACCAGTTCTTATGACATTTTTTATCTGGTTTAATTCTTTTTTAGAGTACTTAAATAATTACCTATGTTATTGAAACTTTGGTAGCTTTATCTGAAAGGACAACATCAAGTAACATCAAGTTCAAATTTCGTTTATTTTAATTTTAATTATATTTTTATTTAAATTATTGTTACTGTTATTTTTATCTAGTATATACTGTACCATGACTGGACAAAGGCTTCCAGTCTTTCATTATACCCGGTTCTGAGCCACTTCTTACCTATTCCAAAAGAAGATATCCAAATGATGGTCCCTTCATCTCCTTCTTGGTCTACTGCGAACCCGTCGTACGATTTCATTGTCAAATAAATAATAATAATTATAAAGTTTTTAATCACTAGCTCTAACCCTCTCCCAGAGAGTCTGAGTCCCAGCAGTGGGAACATTAAAAAGGCTGATGATGATGAAAATAATCACTAGCTAAGTTTCGAATTAAAAAAAAAATTAGTAAATCGTTTTTTCTGAATGACTCATTTCAAAACACTATAGCTTTAAATCGCATTCAGTAGCGACTCGCATTCAGAGCATATTTCCTTATATTATTTTGCGGTATGAGAACTGCTTTGTCCATGGTCAGCTGCCTTGTGACAGACAGTTCTTTGTTATGTATCACTATTATATATATTATAATCAAATTCTTTCGGCACAAAATGATAGTGAAATGTTGGCTTATTTGCTAGCGATAATAATATCTATGAAACTGTCTGTCATGAAGAGAATGTGAGTTTACATCGTTATTTATATTAACTATAGTCTCATATGTTTTATATAATTTTATACGTGTGTCTGTCACCATATTTACCCACGCTCTATCTAAACGGCTTGACTGGTTTAAATGAAATTTTGGTGTTTATGTTCAGGAGTCCCTGTAAGGTTCGAAAATACAATTGGAACTAGTAGCTTAAAATTTTAATTGCAAAAGCACTTTATTTTTTTGTATATCGAAGTATATCGTTCTCTACTAACATTTAAACTTCCACTTATTTGGAATGATAGTAATACTTCATTTATTTTCAAATGGATCTTAAACTGGATCTTTTATGTGAAAATTTTACGATTGGTGGACTGAAACAGTCTTATTCAGAATGTTTCAGTCCACCAATCGTAAAATTATACCAATGTTGGCTTCCTAGATTTTGCATTCTGTAATGGTTTATATTGATTGATTCAACTACTGAGAAATAATCCTTTACGATTGACCCTTGGCTTTAAACTGCTTCCTAAGTCTTTTCTTTGTAATTGAACCAAGTATATGTCAATGGAAACATTCGATTTACAGTATATCTATACTAATTTTATAAAGAGGCAAGATTTTCATTTTTGTAATGAATAAACTCCAAAATTGCAGGATTTATAACAAAAAAATCACTAGTATGCTACTTTGTCACTGAGTTATATAGGCATGTACCTATTATCTACTTTATTTCTACATTATATTGTACGTATTGTTTTTAGTGACTTAAAAGCATCTATTATTGCATTTCAAAAAGGGCACTTTCAAAACGTTAGAAGCTATTGCACAGTCCCAATTGGTGGTTTCCTAAGAAGAAGAACCGGCAAGAAACTCCATGGTTACTCTTTGTCTTCTTAAATTTCGAAGAACCACGCTTCAACAGACATAAGTATACCATTAATGGTACACTTCAGCGCACACTGTCCGAGCATTGTTTCCTATTACATAAAATAACAATAACAATTCACTTGTAAGTCACATACCGAACATTCTTGCTTGCCTAAACACCGAGACAGTAACAATATACCCTGTTGAAGTCATTAGTACTAACTGAAATATTGTTTTTTAAACTTTCTGTATAATTTCTTTCTACCTAATGAGTAACGAGTTGTATTGTCTTAGTCGTGCCTCTCTTACCTACCTCTCTGCCGGTGACGAACGTTTTATTGTTACGCAATAATAATACAGTTATTATTATGTGTGCATTATACGTAAGTATGGTAATGTTAATTACTTTTGTTTGGTATTACTGGTAGAGATTTTGGTATAAGTTGAATTATGTAAATAATTATGTATCTGTTTCTTTTTGAGCGAGCGTGCTATAAATAAATTATGTTGGTAGCATCTTTAAATTCTAAAAAAAAAAATTTTACTAGCGGTACCTGTGATTTCACTTGCGCCGTGACTGCCCCACTTCTATTGGTTGTAGCGTGATGTTATAATCATAACTTATAGTCTTCCTCGATTACTAATGGGCTATCCAATAGATACGAAAATAATGTTTAAATTTAAATCAATAGTTCCTGAGATTACCGCGCTCAAAGAAACAAACTCTTCAGCTTTATTATTTTAAGAAAAGATGACATAGAAGCAGATCTCTTTTAGGCCACACTAGTTACTATTCTAGAGGACAAAGCTTTACCGAAAGTCTTTATTAATGTTATAGATTGCTAATCATCATTACATATACCTCCCCCAAGTGTCCCTGTGCGTCCTACATCCATCGGATTCGCGTCACCCCCAACAGATCGGTGTACCAGATACTAAAGAGCGATCATATCAATATCAATTCAAGTTACTCAAGTTTGTACCACCCACGACAGTCGACACTACGCAACGATATACCTAATTACTACGTTCCTTATGCACACTAAAGGAAGTGGCTTGTTTCACTAAGTGTATGCATGTTATTATGAAGAAAAACGGGCTAGTAAGTACTTTACTTTCATTATTCCTGAGCATGCGAAAAATGTATGTTCTATGTTCATTCTAAGGCAATATATATGCTATATGGCTTCAGTGTATTAAATAAAGCAGCTAATTGCAATTTCCCATTTGTATAAATATCTTAAGAGTCGGTCTTTAAAAGTCTACTTTATGAAAAACCAATAAAAGGCCTTTAACTGAAAAATCTTTCTCCTTATCGCTCTTTTAGACTATCGGTATTCCACTATCGGTAGCACACTCAAAAGTTTCTAATTTTGTTTATTCTCGATATAATGTCTCATGTTATTTTAATTTTATTTTTATTGTACCTAAGGACCTTGTCTAAATTAAAAACATTAATAGATAATAAAAACCTCAGGGCTGTGTGATTGTTGAAAAGAGTTACCGAGGCCCTGGAAGGCCCTGTTTTAGTCAGTAAAAGTCTGTCACATTCTTTCGCTACACCCAGGCATAAAGGAGTCTTTTGATGACATCCAAACCAAAACCTAATATTCAAAAGGCTGTCATTATCAAATCGTGTCACTGTATTCATGCACACTTGTACAGTATTGTTGGTTGTTACAAAATATGTTCTATAACATAATATCCTCAATATTACACGCTAGTATTATATTCTGTGATATTACTATCTGTCTGATGGTGCGGTGGCACGCGAGAGGTAGCGATCTTACTACGATAGTACTATCTACAAGTTTATCGATGTAAACTGTTGAAAAAATTTTGGATTATTATTTTGTTTGACAATGCGTGTTTATGTAAGTATTAGTCATTAGTCCATTGGAGATTCCCATCAGAGAAAATTACGTAGTTCAATTGAAACTTACATCTATACTTATTATAAAGAAAAAAGTTTTTTTTTTTGTAATTTAGAAAATCATGGACCGACTTACAAAATTCTTTCACCAATAGGTTGTTACTTTGTCATTAAGTAACCCACTCCACCCAGAGCGGGAGAAGTTGTTTGATGATTTTCCAATCTCAAAATAAAGGGGTTACACCTATATGGTATTCAATTATTTTTCATAACTGCTCCGCGTTTGTTATACAAAGTATACATATAAGAATCTCTTAATCAAAATGTAATGTTTTTGGTGGCATAGTTGAGGTTGTGTATAGCTGTTAGAAGAATCATTTTTGGTGAATACAAGAGCAAAATGTGTTCAGTAGTCGCTGAGATAAGCTCGAATAGGTAGATAGATAGGCATTTATATGTTACCAAATGCCGTTTAAGCAAGCCAGAGGCACCGATTTTAAGGTGATAACAAAACAACGCTACTTTATCAATAGAAATCTTGACTCGTGTAGTTAATTTGTATGTGTATATAAAATTGGAAAACTACATACACTAATTTCTTAAAGATCTATCAAACTTAGTTTGGTCTTCGTTATAATTATTTTATTCTGAATTCTTTTCTGTTATAATATTTTTAGTAGGTATTTATCATAGTAAATATTGGTTTATTGTGTTATATGTAGTTTATTAGAATTAATACCTTATCTTAATGATAGGTACCTAAATATATTTCAAATTAGGTATATTATTTATTGTGCACAGCTACTACCAAAGCGTAGACTTTTTCCCAGAGATTGACCAGTAGAGAATGCCTTGTTGCATTAAGTCCACCTGTGTAGGTACGTACCTGTACTGTGCTTTCAATATATGTGGCGCTGTTAGTGAATCCGATGGCTGGCAATTTGTGACAGGTTTTCGGTATATTTTTTTTTTAAAAGAGAACTGAACACATATTTCACTGTATATTTCAGGTATCTACTATAATGTCAGCTACCTTTCAAATGAAATAATTTAGACAGATGAGACAATTATTAAAAAAAGATTACAATGTCTACATTCGTTCTACGCGATCAGAAAAAAACGTAAAACACTTTTCTTTTAATTAAACTCTACAATAAATATTGATCATCAAAACCGAGCGATTAACATGCAAAATATAATTCCAGACTCGGTATAAACATTCAAGTGAAATGTTTGCCGGCACTCGGTAGCCACTCACGCACTTACTTTCTATATCGAGCGATTTAAAATCGATAATAAGGAATGTCGTTTTTTTATCGAACCTCGTCATTACACACGTAAAAGTTGTGTCTAAACAAATATAGATCTAATGAAAGAAATGGAAAGCATTGTGGTTAGTCATTTTTTGTTTTATTTTCCTGTTTTAGGATTTCGCTTATTGAATATCTTTTTGAGAACTAAGATTTCTCTGAATCTGTAGTTGAGAAGTTTTTGAAATGAAGACTATTTTAGAACCTATTTTTCGATTAGATAAAAAAAATCATTTGAAGAATAGGAAGTAATTTAAAAATAAAAATGATAAGCCATTAAAAATGTATTGATAAGAAGCACGAGTAAGCTAAATTATATGTATATCGAACAAAAATATATGAAAAACTTTTTCTTAAAAAAGCATATTGCATTGTTTGCTTTGTCCGTAGACAAAGAAAATACACACAACAAACGCAGCTATTTAAAAAAACTATTTCAAACGTTACAAATATTTGTTAACGAATGCGATTCAGACTAGATTTAGATCATAACAGATCTAATCTTGCGAAATCCTCGCAGTTGTTTCAAAAACGAAAATATTTGGCATTGCGCATAATTGGCCGCAAGGTCCAACATTGGCGAGTGCTACCATTTGCTACCAATGCTACCATTTCGGCAAATGGCGGCACTAACAGGCCGATTAGAATCTATTTCTTGACCAACGACACTTGAGTCGTGTAATAAGCAAACAGCTGCTTTGAATCCGGGTTATTGAATTTGTAACTGAAGGCGCGTTTACAATTAATAGAGCAACTTGCCTAGTGCTGTTAAGCCAGTACTAGTTCCTACAACTAGCCTCAAACACAAACTTTATTTACATTGATGCTGCAGATAATACTGCCATGATTCAGGAACGTTTAAAATGAGCGTGAAATTTTATTTACCGTTCTAGATAGATGTCTGTCTCACTCAGTCAGTGTAAACTCGCTCTAATCGTATTGAAAGGGAATTAATAGACTGTGTAAAGTTTATTTCTTCTATTAAGCTATTATTTGCAATAAAAAATATTTTGGTCAATGGGTAGCCTTAGGGGCGGATTTAGTTATTGCAGCCTAGTATTAGATTAAAAGCACAAATCTTATCGTGCTAGATGGACTAAGTGAAGCTTAAATTAGTGATCTATTATTTCTTTCAGCAGAAAAACCACTAGATCAGAAAATGTCTCTAACATGCTTTTAGATTAAGTTGTCGGTTATTTAACTGGTGCTTTTAAAGTCAGGTAATAAATACTGCTCTCGATAATAAATGTTATTGCATTCTGTGCTACATACAACATTGTAACGTTCTATGTATCGTAAATAATCTAGAAGTACATAACACATTTGCGAAACTAAGATCAGATTTACCTCAGTTACGTTTTACTTTTAAGATTTCTTTAAATTAAAAGTCGTGCGGATGTTACTTAGGCGTGTAAAAAGGAAATTACTTTTAAAAGCGAATAGAGAGCTACAATTATTTTACTTTGATTAAGACAATATTTAATTATCTCCGAAGTGAAATGTCGCAACGCAGCGTAGTGATATAGGGTACTGCCGTTTACTTTCATAAAACAAGTTTTTGCACACGCCGCACTTGGCAAAATGTTACCGAAACATACTATTACGAATTACTCGACGTACCTTAAAAGTTTCAACGTGTAAAATGGTTTACTTTATGAATAAATTAAAGTGTCTAGATATCAGCTCGGACAGAGCTCAGTCGTGACTGCTGCCACACTCATGGTCGAGACTTTAGAAAGCGAAAGATTTATCATTGACTCACTAAAATAATTACACGAAATCATATTATATGAAACTCACCTTTCAGTAAATGTTTAACTGTCTTCAACTTCAATTTGTAGTAAGAAAGCACTGATTAATTTATTACGTGGAATCCACCATTATTCCTTGTCACTTATTGAAAACACCGATACCACCTTCACTATTAAGTTAAAAAAAAAAACTTTGACACAACACGCACTACCCGCCAAAATTCTACATTATTCGAAAAATCCGAATCGATAGATCGATTTCCGTATCAGTTGACAGATGTCAACGTCCTCGACGCAATCCGGACACTGGCGGCAAGTGTCGCCGTTGGCGCGGACTTTACGCGCCAGTGCACTTCGATTGCAACGAACAAAAATAATTATTTCGATTATTCGAACGTAGGTTTATGATGTTTGAATTTGTGGCGGGAAGCGTGTGTTACGTTGCGAGCGTGCGTTCGGAAATGTGCGCGGAGGCCGGACGGTGCGTGAAATGCGACTGCGGTCAGTGTTGCTCGCGCGACACTCTCTGCCCACCGCCGCACGCTGCCCGCATGTGTAAATGTTAATCCGTGATATTATTTAGTCTAACCGATAAACGTCGAGCTGTTACATTCAACATTACAACCCTTCACTTTTTACCACAGTGTTCTTTACACAGCTCAATGAATATTGGTCCGTCTCAAAAGGAGATAGGCCAGTTTGCTCGCACAATGCATGCTTTCAGGCGCGATTTTTCAGTCTAGTTTCAAAAACGAAAGCTGACGTGATGGTTTTGTAAAAATATTTGACATGCTGCTCATGTCCTTGGTTACGTAAACACCGGGTAAATGCTTATTCATTGTTGAACCTAACATAAAAGGAAAATAAAAAGCCATACATAACCGTGTTAACCTGGATTTGTAAAATATGTCTTTTTCACAAAAACTTTTTCAAACTGATTACGAAAAAGATTATTTTCTAAACTGTAGCAGAATATGAGCAATTTGAAAGTGCATAACTGAAAATATTTATGCAGAACAGTACCGGCCTCTTAAAAATAAATCGTCGGTTATGTAAAATACTGTCTGTCTAGCAAATATTTACAGCCTTAAATAAAATATAATTAATTAGGTTGACTGGTAGAGAATGCCTTGTTGCATTAAGTCCGCCTAAGTACCACTATTGTACTAAATAAATAAATAATTGAAACGAAATTTTTAAATGCCTATCATAATTGTTATGATAAATTATATTTATTTTGTAAATAGGTTTAAAAAACAATTTTACACGTCAATTCTTTTTTCGTCAGTTTATGCTAGATGAGTCCGGTGTTTCCTATCTGACTACCCTGAGAAGAAACACCGAAACAAACTCAGGGGTCAAAGTCTCTTTTAAAGTCCATACAGTAAATATGTAATGGTCAAATCACATGAGAACCATGCAGATTTGTCTGAGATGGTCTTTTGAAGAAAGAACCATACAGATTTGAGTGGACCGGTCCAATCAGTGTAAGCATTTGTCAGTATTCGAAAAGCTCAACTTAGGACTACTAAGGAACTCCACGACTTGACGAACAATACCAAAGAAAGGACATTTGGGTAGGCCGCAGAAAATACTCAAATAGCCAGACATATGTACGTTAAAATTACTGAAAAGAAAAGAAAAAGCAATCAACATAGTCCTCACATTTACAATAAAATAAGCAAATTGATAGTTTACAAAATATTTAGCAAAGTAAATATTTATGTCAAAGACAAAAAAATACTTTAAGTACTTAAAATGTATACACGTCAATTTGTAAAATAAAAATAATCTCCAATGTCAAATTGTAAAAAATTAAATTAAATAAAAAGAAAAAGCACATTTAAAAATAAAAATAATTAAAAAAATTCAAAAGAAGAAAAATAAAAATATCAACAGTTGTAGTAGGTACTGGAGCAGGTCAATCCCAAGCCTTTTCGTCCTGAATATAGTCCTTTACAGTGTAAAAAGCCTTTTGACAAAGTTTACGTTTTACAAATGATTTGAACTTATTAAGGCTTAGTTGTTGAATATGACTAGAAAGTTTATTATAGAAGTGTATACATTGGCATCTAAATGAGCCCCCTATTTTTTTGAGCCTGGTTGCAGGAACTACAAATTTATGTTTGTTTCTTGTATTAAAATTATGAATATCACTGTATTTTTTAAACATGTCTATATTTTTATGGGCATACAAAATATTCTCGTAAATATACTGTGAAGGCACAGATATTACATTTTTTTTTTAATTTATCTCTGAGGGATTTTTTATGAAAAGACATAGCACGTTTTTCATGAATTCTAGGATTTGCAGATAAATACAAACTTTACATTAAAAAGTGTATATAAAAGCTGCAAAAATGTTTTAAAGAGTACTATGGCCCTTGAACGCTAGAACAGGTAACTGAAGGACACTGGTACTTTTTAATCAGTAAAAGTCTTACGCGCTCTCTCGTTCCACCCTAGAGCGTAAGAAGTGATTAGATAACTGCCTACCTTAAAAAATATTTTTATCAAAGCTAATTAAACTGGATAAGGCAGAGAAAGAACTCGAAATAGAATTTTAAATAAATGCGTGCTTACTTGAAATATTTTTAGGTGATTTAAACAAAAATCCTACTCTGATAAGTTCGACTCAGGCAGCCTTGATGTTATCTCCATCTCCCTAGCCTTTTTTCTCATTTAGCTTATAGTCTACTTCCAATCTAACCGAATTCGGCTGAGTACCCCAGTTTTACATAGAGCGACTGCTTAGCAGATCTCCACAACACAGTTATTCTTTGGACAAACTGATACCTGACACTAGTACCTCTACCATGAGTTTAAAGCAATAGTATTTGTCGATACTCGATACCGACTACGTATTTTTTGGTCTATATTTTGGTTCCGTAAGTGACCGCTAGAGGCGCTGTAAAATTTGCCACACAAAATATTTACGTAGTTGATATCGAGTATCGACAAATACTAAATTATTGCATTAAACTTATGGTAAAGGTTACAAACTTGCTGACTACCATTAACCACTGTCAAAAATCTATGAATAACAACCAAAAGCAACAGCTTTTTGTACTTTCCGAGACACGGGCTATAGTAGAATAGAATAAACTTTACTGTCCACCAAAAAAAAATAGTAACAAATTAACAGAAACCTAAATCTATGGGTACAATGGCGATCTTATCGCTGAAAGCGATATCTTCCAGACAACCTTGGTATGGAATATAAGAACTTAAACTAAAAAAGGGGCAAGCAATATAAATCAAGCGAAAATTAATTAAGGGGAAAGAAATATATATACTCGTATAAGTACACATATACAAATACACCGTTAAATTTTAATCGTTTTAATCCCGTGGAGGGTCGATCCGGTCATACGGTTTAAAATTTAGCGGTGTGTATATATATACAATAATTATATTATGTGTTAGACAATTATATGGAAGCAGAAATGAAAAGAAGAGAATAAAGGTTAGCGATATATAGTAATCTATACTATATATATATTATATATATATATATATAATATTATAAAGCTGAAGAGTTTGTTTGTTTGTTTGTTTGTTTGTTTGAACGCGCTAATCTCTGGAACTACTGGTCCGATTTGAATGATTCTTTCAGTGTTGGGTAGTCCATTTATCGAGGAAGGCTATAGGCTATGTTTTTTTTTTTTCAAAATTAGGGATCCGTAATAAAATTGCTATTTTGTAACACAAGGTGTAAAATCGAAAACCTATTTTTGCGTGCGCTGCAAAAACTATTGACAATAGAACAAAATGATGTACTACGGGTTTGTAGATCCAAACATATATCTAGCTATCATGGTTTAATCACAATAACCGATTTTGTGTTCAAAATAATTATTAAATCGTCTGAAGAAAAAAAAACTACGTTAAATATGTATCGTAATATTAATCTTTATCGAAATTAAGCATTATGTTATCAACAGTATTTATGTAGAAGTAAAATACTTTTTGTTTCATCTCAATCGGATATTTCGTTTAAAAGTTATCACGTGTGTAAGATGTTATAGTCTGTCTAATAAGTTAAACGACTTGAGTACTTATTAGGATTTAATAAAATCTGATGTAGTCAACACGAGTTCAATAATCAAGGTTGGTTAAGAGATAGAGATCATTGTTTACTAACAGAAGGACCTTAAATAAAGTATCGAATATAAATATTTTTTAAATGATTAATTATTATAAAAAAATTCCAAGTCGGTTGACTTATTAGACAGACTATAAGAGTACCTATTAATGAGTTATGGGCCATAGAGTTTTTTATCAACATAAAATCCTGTAATAATCTTTTTCGAAATATATTTGTTGATGATTGTAAGTATAAGATCTTTGAAGATTATAATAAATACATTTATGAATGCGGTAATTTTGGGAAATACTGATCTGATATGAAAACTGTTTAAATATTCAATAGTCCATTTATTGAGGGAGGCAATTATAGGCAATATTTTATCTCGGTATTTCCACGGAAATGAGAAAAACGCGGGTGAAACCGCGGGGCACAGCTAGTATCATAGATAAACTTAAATATAATGTCATAGAAAATACATGATTATGAACGTATGATTTCACTAGTACTAATTTTGGTCAGAGGCTATCCTTGGGCTACGGAATTGTTTAAAAAATCCATCGCTACACTGGAATGTATCTAAAGGGTAACTGTAGAAACAAGGGTGGGTTTTAGTCAATAAAGTCTGTCCCTCCGTCTCGCTCAACCAAAAGCAGGAGAAGTTATTTGATCTTGGCCGGCTTACCTATAGTGCAGGGTGTGCTCGGCTCAGGATCTTATAGGGCGCCGAGCGCCGGCACCGCTCGCAACAGTGACATAGCTACAAAGTTGTGCTTTTTACAGTTCCGTACTTCAAAAGGAAAAAACGGAACCCTTACAGGATCACTTTGTTGTCCGTCTGTCTGTCTGTCTAGTTTCGACGCATGGAGTTATCGAGTTGAAATTGAAACCATATATTCAGGTTTGCGGTCCCTTCAAGCTGTGAAAAAATCAAACTTCTAAGTTAACGATTAAAAGGATACGGCCGTTTATGTCGCAAAAAAACGTTTATTTTGATACTCTCAAAGATTGAAATTTGGCACAAAGCAAGGTCTTATAGCACAGATATAAAAAAAAAATTGCAATTCTTATGGAAAAATCTTCGAGACTCCATTCGGGAATTGTAGTTTGCACGGAACCTTCATTGCGCGAGTCCAACTCGCACTTGGCCAGTTTTAAACGATAAGCGTGGTCGCAACCCCTGATTTCGGGGAAAGGAATTACCATAGACACGGGTAGATTTATTTTCAGGGAGGTAGATCTTCAGCTCCACATAACTCACCTGTAACATTTAGGGTCTTAAAAGCTATTACATAGAGAACTGGACTTCCATCACAACCCTTTACACTGTTTGATTCTCTTTCAGAATCATGAGAATGCAGACTGCACTAGCAAGCAAAGTCAACTCATTTCTCAGAAACAAAAGTTACTTTATCAACGAATGCAGAAAAGCCTAAGAATTATTTTTGTAGTCACACAGATAGAATAAATTTTCTTTTGATCCGATAGACAGAAATAAATTTTACTTTGTCGAATTACGCCAAAATCAAGAATAGTAAGATTGCAAAAGAACGATTAAACTAGCCCGATAACTAACACCACAGAATAAGTTAGATTGTCTTTTTTATCATTTAACTTTCCAATTGTGTCAATTAGAGACACAATAGAAAGACAATGACAGCGCGAACGCCGGCGTTCACTAAGAGTTTAAACAAAAATAACACTACAACTACCGGCACGAATATTGAGCGCTCGGCGTCAGAGTAGGGATCGCTTTGCGTACTCCATACATTGGCGAGCCAATCGTCGTCGTTGGATACATACAGCAAGATAGGGACCGAATCACGAGTGACGTCTATGACACAATGGCGCGGCGAGCCAATCACTGACACTCCCCACGTCTCACTTCGCACTACTAAAGAGACCAAAAAATTGACATCTGCGCGACTTGAAGCCAGCACTCAAGATCCATTCCGGTAATTGTATGTAAGTTAACTTGTCCTGGCGGATAATGAAAATTAGTAAATGGTAGAACGAGTGCGTAGGTTCGATGTTTTGTAACATTAATTATTAATTTATTGTATAATAATAATAATAATTTATTTATTTTCTTTCCACAAATTCCAGAGAAATGAAACAGTGTACAATCAGAATGGTGAAATTAATTTGTGGAAGACTGGTGCCTGAACTAAGTTTTTTAAAAAACTTGTGTGTCAGGTCACCAGGCCCCCAAAACAAAGTTTAACATTAATCATTGTTGTTCTTACTGAAGACGATGTGATTCACGTAAATACATTGCAGTCATTAATTAAGTACATCAATAATAATAGTTTAATTATATTATTTCATTACATTGAAAATAATAACTTGATTACATCATTTAATTACATTACAAATTACAATATTAAATAAACAAATTGATTTCAATACACAATTAATAGAATAAAAAATTATAAATTGATAGCAATATTTAATTACAATTATAATAATAAGTTTGATTACATTATTTTATTGCATTTCATTACATTATTTGATTGGATTACATTAGAAAAATAAAAATGAAAAATAACATAAAAAGTAATTAATAAAAGATTCATGCACAATTTTTTAGAAAGAGTGTAGGTATGTGAATATGTGAGATGGGAGTGAGTATGTGTGAATGAATGATGTGGAGTGAACGCGTGTGATGTGGGGTGAACTGTGTGTGTTCCAAAGGAAAAAAAATTGTTAGCACACAGTTTTAAAAAGATCTTCGATTTGGGTATAATCTAAAGTAATGAGCCAGTCAGTTATTTTTCTTTTAAAAGTTGTTTTGTTTAAGGTGTGAATGGAGAGTAAATCATTCAGTTTGTTGTATAGAAATGGGCCAAGAAAAGAAAAGAAGTTTCGCGCAAATTTGGTTTTAACCGATTTAGTTTGACATATATTCCTTCTTCTGCTTCTCAAATCAGGACTACGATGGGTGTTTGTAAAAGGGATCAGAGTTCGTTGTTTTAAAGCAACATGAAGTATAAAAAGCTGTCGAATTGAAAGAACTTTAGAGCACTTATAAACTTCTATAGTAGGATGACGGAAAGGAAGGAATAGTGCAACCTTAAGAACTGCCCGTTGAGCCCTTTCAAGTGGTAAGAGGTTAGTTTTAAACGTTCCGCCCCATGAAGTGATGCAATATGTCAGAAGCGATTGGCATAAGGCACAATAAACAGACAGCAGTTGTTTGGAGTTAAGGACAGACCGAAGATTTTTAACCACATAGATAAATTTCCGTATTCTGCTAGTGAGACTATTTATATGTGCAGCAAAATTTAAGTTGGAATCCAAGGTAACCCCCAAGTACTTAATACTGTCGACTTTCTGCAATTTGTAACAAGAACAATTTCCGTTATGAGGGGATGGACAGGTGTGAGCAAGAATAGAGACTGGTTGAAGAGAAGACTGTGGGCTGTTACGTAAAGTAAAGGCTATATACTTAGTTTTGTCGGAATTTAGAGTGAGTATATTCGATCTTAGCCAATCATTAACAGTATTGAACCCGACTTGAGCACATTTATATACCCCTTCCCACGAGTCTGCACTGAAAAGAATCACAGTGTCATCTGCAAAGGTATTAATCCGTCCATTTTGAAGAGAGAGGTTGCAGAGGTCATTAATGTAGACCAGAAACAAGGTGGGCCCAAGAATGCTTCCCTGGGGAACTCCAAAAGCCACAGGAAGAGTGTCACTATAGTGGTCATCAATTTTAACAAGTTGCGTGCGGTCAGTTAGGTAATCTTTAAAGAGTGACAACTGATTTCCACGTATACCGAGGTTTTCAAGCTTCCGTATTAGAATTGGAACCGACACTGTATCAAAAGCCTTAGCTAAGTCTAGAAAGATGGCCAATGACTTCTTTTTATCATCCATGTCGGAGACAATAAAGTTTGTCAGCTCATGTACCGCCATGGCTGTCGATTTCCCAATGCGAAAACCAAACTGAAACTGGGATAGCAAGTTATTTGATTCTAGATAATTCACTAATCTATTATTCAAAAGCCGTTCCAGAACTTTTGATAGAGCAGGAAGTATTGCTATTGGTCTATAGTTATTTATACAGTGTCGGTCCCCACTCTTGTGAATGGGATGGATAAGTGCTGTTTTAAACGCACGTGGAAAGGTACCAGATTCTATCGCCAGGTTACAGATATGTGTAATAGAAGGCACTAAAAGATTCCTATGTTCAATGAGAAGGTTTGAAGAGATATTATCGTAGCCCACAGCACAATCGCGCTTAAGAGAGGAAATAATAGTGTCCACCTCGTCTTCATCAGTAGGCAGAAGAACCATGGAATAGGAAAAGTCTGGCAGGTGGGCACTAGTAAAGGAGTAATCATGACCCTGCTGTTCGGCAGTTATTTTACCAGCTAAAGTTGAGCCAATATTTGCAAAAAATTGATTTATTTTATTTAAAGATTGAACTGGTAGATCCTGCGGGCTTATTAACTCAGTCGGAGATGTCTTGGGTCTTGATCTATTCGAGACTTTATTTATTACTTTCCAAAGGCGGCGGTTGTCCTTACCAGCCTTTTTTACTTCTTCCCTTTCAAATTCCATTTTTACTTTTTTCAAAATTTTGTTGCAGTAGTTTCGATACCTTGTATATGTAGTCTTTAGAATCAAATTGTCAGGATGTTTTTTTATTTTCTTATTTAGATTGTCTCTGTTTTTTATACATCTGAGGAGACCTGGGGTTATCCAGGGCTTAATAATTGTTTTCCGCTTGGAGAAAGAAATCATTTTAGTGTTCGACTCTACAATAGTTTTAAGAATGTTAACTAATTTGTCAGCTGCTACGTTTGCATCAAATGTCTCGAGAACTGATTGAAAATTAGCTTTACTCAAATCTGAAAGTAGTCCAACTGAATCTAACCGTGAGATCAAGTGTTTTATGCGCCTAGGAAAACATTGATTCAAGGAAAAAATGACTGTGTAATGATCGGTAAGGGTTGTTTGAGCTATATAAACATTTGCTGGCAATTTAGTCTTGAGAATTACGTGATCTAAACAGGTTTTCCCGTGTGTAGGAATAACGTGAGCCGGAAGCATACCGTGAAAAGATGTCAAGTCTAGGTAAGGTGAAGCATTTCGATCATGATTTGAGTTACCGATATCTATATTTATGTCACCAGTGAGAATAATGTTTTTACAAGAAGAATAGTTCGTTAATGTTTCATTAAGAGATTGTAGGAAGTTAGTTATATTGTTGTACGACGGTGGGCGATAAATAGCTAAAACAACGGTGTCATTATTTATTTGAATTGCTAAACAATTGGCGTCTTGAAATTCAGGTTCGACAACATTAACCTGTATACCATTTTTTATGTAAACGACTACACCCTCGTTTTGTGTTTTGTTTTTGTTTGTTGAGAAATGGTTATAGCCACTTAACACTGGAAGATTTGAGGTATGCGGTAACCAACATTCCGTGAGAATTATTAGATCCCACGACGTCCTTGACTGTGCCAATAGGACATTAAAACCTGGCATATTGCAATTTATACTTCTTATGTTTTGAACAATAATTTTGAGACGTTTTTCGTTATTCGGTATGAGGTATGGGCAATCAGCCAAGTCACAAGTAGTAGAGTCAGCTATTGAAAGGTTGTCAATGTCGTTTATTAAATTTAAATTATCGAAGAGGACGAATAGATTGATAGCGTCCAAGTATAATGTGCATAACTGTAGAAATCAGTGAGACATCTCTCCTGTGCTGACAAAGGAAAATCATAAGGCTGGCAATCGGTATGAAAAAAATCCACAACGGTAAAAAACTTTTCATGTTCATACTTTCTATTAAATTCCCAAAACTGAATCGAATAGGGTGTTTGATTGTGTGTGAAATTGTTTGTGTGTATGTGTCTGTGTTTGGTACTAAAAAAAAGAGTACTATAGATAGAAATAACTAACTGATAAAAATTAACTAACACTTTATAAAAGCTATTAAAATACATGCAGGGATTCATTAATAAATCGTATTGACCAGATAGTCATTTTTCAATTATTTTAGCAAAATCCATTTCTGAGTTTACAGTGATGCGTTGAGTGCCATCCTCCTTTCGTAAGTAGACTTTGCCGTAGGCTGACAACAATGCTTATATTTATGTTGGGAGGCAAAGTCTCTCGCCAGGAAGAATAACTTTCGAGTTTTTGCCGGGAGGTTGTCAGATATGTAAACAGGTATCTTTGGGCCTGGGACTTTTAGATGCGTTGTATTCAACTTACTGCTTTTATTATTTTTATTAAAATTTCGGACCGATTGCAGTAACTTAGATTTAAGTAAGGCGGTAGTGAAATCAACTATAATGGTGTTATTCAAAGAATTGCTTGAGTTAATCCTGTAAACGTCCTTAATATCCGATACCGTAACTGTGGTATCGAGAACGGTACCAACATTTTTGATCACATTTATCAGATCCAATTTTGACTCCCTCTCTACCTTTGGGATGTTTTTTATTTCTAGGGTTGTGATTTTTGATTGTTTTTCAAGTTGATCAACCCTGTCTTCCAGTTTCTTGATGTAATCTCGATTTTGTTTCCTCTCCACTTCGTATTGTTCCATTTTGTTAAATATTTCGTCATATTTTTTAGCTGTAAAGTCTACAGAGTCCTGCAATTAGGTATACTGGTTTTTTATTTCTAACAGTGTCGATTTCATGGTTGAGAAGAAATCACTTTGTTCCTTTTTAAGGTCTTTGATTATAACAGATATTTCGTCCTTAAAATAATTTAAATCTTGGTCTCCGTATTTCCTTTTAATATTTCGATTGCGACAGGTAATGTTTTGTGGACCCGTAGCTTCATTGTTTTCGGACTCAGATTCGTGTTGAGCGCAGGCCACACCGGCAGCTAGCGGGCGGGCGGGCTAGGCGGGCGAACATCGTTTCACCTCTTTACATACTTCGGTTCACACCGCGAGCTACCGACAAACCTAACGAGCTAAGCTAACGAAATATCCGACGATTCCAGCGAAGCTACCCGTTCACCTCGTTGGCGCGCCCGCGCTTCGCTAGCTTAGCTCGCCCGCCAGCCCGCTCGCCCGGTTCGTTCGCCCGTTCTCCCCGTTTCGAGTAGACTAGTCGACGCTCGTCTTTCGAATAGCAGTGTAGTGTTTAGTTTGGGAACGATGAATATGTCATATATCGACGAAAGTTCTGTTGATGACTTAACTACAAATACTACCCCCGCTTCGCCCGCTTAGCCCGCTCCGCTCGTCGCTCGTCTTTCAGTAGTTTTCGGTGTGAACCCCATAGTTTAGTTCGCCAATATTTCGCGTAGTTTGTATAGTTTCCTTCGTTCGCTTCGCCCACCCGCCTAGCCCGCCCGCCCGCTAGCTGGCGGTGTGGCCTGCGCTTTGGACTGGAGGTAACTGACTATATACAGCAGGTGATACAGGCGGTGAGTGCCTTAGAGACATTCTCACTATGATTCCAGAAATGTGATTGAAATGAAATCCAAAATTTCGAAAAGTAAATATTCGACGTTAGATTTGAACTTGAGACACTTTGTGCACACACCCGGCGCCTTACGCCGCTGAGCCAAGTCAATACTTAATGATGTGGTCGAATTTGGTAGGCGCTATCGTCTTGCGCGAACTGGTACGGTAGGTAGGTGATTAGCGTATGAGCAGTTTCTTTTGTTCAATAATGAGATCAAAGTTCAAAAACTATAAAAATTTAAAATTTAGTTGTCCGTTTAGATGTTAATTTTGATTTTTAAAGATGATGCACTTGAAATTTCACAATAGTTTTTTCACAGATTATCACTGGTGCACTGAAGTTTAATATTGTATGTTTATATTCAATTAAAAAGCACTTTTATGACAGATTATGAATTAAAAGTACGGAGAGTTCTGATAGCACGTCCGTTCACAACAACGTCAGGACGGGGGGATATCACATTTATGTACGGTATTGCGATGTATAGTTTAACTCCAAGTTAGGCTCATTAACATTTTGTATACATTAGCATTATAAAATGCGTTGACTAAGAAGCACTCGGCTTTGTTTTGAAGGTCCTAAGTTTGGGTTCGATATTTTTGCGTAAACCCGTGTTCCAAATCAAATTAATCATCTAGCTCTGTGTCTAGGCCTTCAACAGCTCAAATTATTACGTGAGTCATCATGGGCGCAAAAAGATATATTTTCAGTGTGGTGCATCTAAAGAGCAATGGTGGCCGAGTGGTAACAGCCCCGACTTACGAGTTGTGGATCGCTGGTTCAAACCCAGCCAGGCTCATTACTTTGTGTAATCTATTTCATCACCACTGCTCTCAAAACGGTGAAGGAAAACATCGTGAGGAAACCGGCATGTCCTAGAACCAAACATCCGAAGACATGTGACATTCACCAACCTGCACTGGGCCCGCGTGGAGGTTTACGGCCTATTCCCTCTCCAAGAGAGGAGGCCTGAATCCCAACGGTAGAAAAATTATAAGGCCGACAATGCTATTCTATGCATCGCCAAGCCCACATAACTTACCTGTGCCCTTCAGCAGGCAAACAAGCCAAGCCAAGGAGCCAAGCCAAGGAGTGGAATTTCCTGTCGGACACTGCCGGAGCCTGTATTTCCAGATACCTACAACTTAGGGTTTTTTAAGTAGAAAGTAGCACGCCACAATCATGGCGGTAAGTCCCCTTTTTGAGGCGTGGCTGGAAAGACCTCACAGCGTCCTTACCTTCCGCATGACGCAGGTCCTCACCGGACATGGCACGTTCGGGAGGCTAGAAGGAACAGGGTGGGTCTTTTAGTCAGTAAGAGTCTGACGCCCAAGAGCGGGGAATGTCATAGGATGATTTTCTCCCACCATAATAAAAAAGTTAAAAGTGAATAGGTTACTTCTAGACAAGCGTGCTCCATCGTCGACCACATATCATCGCATAACATCAGGTGAGATAGTGGTCAAAGGCAAGCCTATCAAAAAAAAAAAACAGTTTAAAGTCAAATTCATCACTGTTCATTCGTGTGTTTTAGCCAGTTGCTCGCTGGCATTAGCTGTAAGGCAGCATTTTATGAGAGCAATTGAAACGACCTATAACATTTTCGTACCCTTTTAGTTAATTTTTTGCAAAAATATCAGTGAATAAGATGTGAAAAAAAACACAAACGCGATTTGAGAAAGTCTGTAGCGACATCTATGGAGCCACATAGGAACTAATGAAAAAAATCTTGCATCACACTGTTGAGTTCACCGCGTGATTTAAACACACAATAGTCCGAAATCATCTACCGGGCAGTTGCCATGACACCTGTCTGATCGAAGGATCCTCTCTTTTCAATGGAGGTATGTAGGACTTTACACCCTATTCCGCATACCTCTAAACTGGCAACCCTCGACGAAGAACGTCAAAGGAGCCTTCGTGCAACCATTACACCGTGACGTCGTCATCACTTCCTCAAGCGTTCGAGGAATGAGCCAGCACACACGGCTTTAAAGGGTATCCGGACCACAGCATGTCTACTTGGCCATGCCTGGTCATCAACCTCAGAATCATCAGCGACCTTGGTTAAGCTCTCTGCACCTTCGGCCAGTCAGATGAAGAGCCATGATGAATCGGTCCTGTTCGACGCCAGCAGTCAAGCCACGTCAGACAGCACCACTCCGACTTTATGACTCAGACCCACTAAAACCTGTAGCATAATCCCGATTTACTGGGACATCATCGCCCCGACTCATTGGGGCATCAAACCAACTCCCTGTGACAGCACAATTCTAACTCACTAGGGTATCACCGCACACAGTTCTAACTCATCGAGAACTATGCGGCTTCCAGTTCCGATGCACTGGAACCAACGTTTCACTGGCCTAGCATACATCACCAAGGCGCATCAAGAGAACCATCGATATCCGAACTCTAGAGGGGAGTAATGTAGCGACATCTATGACGCCACGTAGGAACTAAAAAATACTAAATCGTTCACCACGCAATTGAGTTCTCCGCGCGATATAAACATTATTATACAACAGCCTGAAACCGTGTATCAAGCAGTTGCCCGGATCAGACGTAATATCTGTCTGATCCGGACAACCAGGAACCTCCCTTTTCAATGGAAGTATACTTATGTGGGCCTGTACACTCTGCCTCTCTCTGCTATATACCTCTAAAAATGTATTAAAATACTTAAGAAATTAAATTTTTAATACATTTAAGAAATTTTAATATTATTCCCCACCACACGATAAAATAAACAAGTAGAACTTAAATAAATAAAATAAAAAATAACATCGTGTATCTCTCGGCTGCGCCAGTAAAATAGATCCAGTTCAGCATAATGCCAGACAACCACGCGCCACGTAAATAAGTAGTCTGATACTGGTTTTCAATTGAACCTTGTGGTTGTATAGTCATTGCTTTGAGTATACGGTAACCATCGAGGATCATCGAGGAGGAGGTTGCATCGAGGGACTGGAACAATTTGCCTGCTGCGGTCTTCCCGTCTGATTATAATTTAGGTGTCTTTAAAGCAAGAGTGAATAGCTCTTAATAAACTAGTGCTCCTCACCATCAACGATTGCATCACTGCTTAACATCAGGTGGAATCGCAGTCAAGCACAAGTTTATACCAATTTAAAAAAAAAACCATAACTACAACTATAGTCTGTCTAAGAAGTCAAACGTCTTAGGAATTTTGTATAAATTAATAATTTAAAAAATACTTATATTCGGTACTTTTTATAAAGTTCTTCTGGTAATAAACAATTATCTCTATCTCTTAATCAACCTTGATTATTGAACCCGTGTTTTCTATATCAGATTTCATTAAATCCTAGTAATTACCCAAGTCGTTTAACTTATTAGACAGACTCTATCATTGAATTTGTAAAATTCGATGACACTTGATGAATCTGCTAAGAATAAAAGAAAACAAATTAATATATACTTTTTAGGATGTGGTGTGAGGAACCAGATGATTGCCTTGTTTGCCACTCCGGCCATCATTGACGAAGCAATTGAAAAAAAAAATCTTGTCCACTGAAAATAATTATGCCAGTGCCAATTAAAGAATATTTGCGCCGAATTTAATACTTCTGGACATAATGGTTAAGGCTGCGCAATCTCTGATAGTGAATTAAAAAATAAATGGTTTCGTAATTTGAATGGTTTCTGTCTTTTAATTCAAATATGCTTCCGGATGACCGATTCACTTTATTAACTACTAGCAAGTTGTCGATAGGAAGGTTTGCTCAACCAAATATGAAAGGCGTCCATCAAACAAATAGTTTTCCATAATTATAATTATTTGGCTTACAGCTTCATCTGCGCTACAAATACATAGAAAAAGAAAACAATTTATGAACGAAGATTCCATAATAAAGCATTCTAATTAATTACGGTGCCAACTGTTTTTGGACGAACTAATATTTTTCAAGTTTCGGATAAAGCTAATTTCAGAACGTAAAAACAACTGCCAATCTTACATCGTTATTCTGTTATTGTGTCAATAACTGATGACGTCAGCTTATAGTTAGAATGCCAGGGGTCACAAACGTTTTGTTTATTTACATGAAGAAATGAATTTGTTGGGAAAATAATAAAATAACTTTTTTGATTTGATGATCTTTATAATTACTTTAAAACGAAATGTACGAAATAAATTATACCAAAGGGTTTGTATTAAAAACAGTATTTAAATTAAGTTATGAGTATTATCTATTTATTATTTAGATCTTTATCATTCAGTTTCCTTCTATTTATTATAAAGTATTTTATATCTCACGAAATTATTTTATTATTTTGTCTCAACTCAAAATAATTAAGTAGAGTCTGTCTAATAAGTTAAATGACTTGGGTAATTATTAGGATTTAATTAAATCTTATGTAGTCAACACGGATTCAATAAACCAATAAACAAAGTTGATTAAGAGATAGAGATCATTGTTTACTAACAGAAGAACCTTATGAAAAGTACCGAATATTTGTATTTTTAAATGATTAAATATTATACAAAATTCCCAAGTCGGTTGACTTAATAGACAGATTACTTCTAAATTTTTTTTTTAATTCCAGTGGTTAAAATAATATCTATTGAGTTTAAATTCTAAAAAGTGTTTATAACCACTAAACCACAATACGATAGATACCCATTACGTCACTGAACTCGGGTTTTTTAGGTCTGAGGGCCTTGAACCAGTAATAACTCGAATGAGTCGAGCATTAGTTCATCCGGGCTTCAGAAGCCTTTGTTTCATTCATAGTTGCTACGCCATGAATTCCTCCAACATCATATCATAAACGAAACAATATTAGTAAGTAAAGATTTCACTTATCCCAACACAAAAAGTTCTAAAGGCCTTGCTCACTCAGCCGTGAACGACGATTCTCTGTCGTCGGCACAACTTTTGCCATGAAAACAGTAGATTTTTATTATAATGCAACCTCTTTTCGCAACAGCCAAAACAGTACTATTAAAAGCGTGATATTATATTATCTTATCGGCGTAGATTATGTACACAAGTGTTGGTTTTGTACCGTGTAATGGACAACACATTAGTTACCAGCACTCCAATGGGTACCGTGTGATTACTACTGAATACAACGAAAATAATATAACCAACAAACGTATGGAACGTACGGACCGTAAGGAGTTGACATTGAGTTTCCACAACTTAATCAAACGAGGTATGGTACAGTGTTCTAAGTTCGAAATTGTTTTTTAATATTTTTCATAAATGAGTGGCCAGTGTCATTACCAAAAAGTGAGTGATAAAAATGGTTTCAATGGTGAATTTAAATGCAGTGACTTGGTGCTTTGGTGTTTTTAATTTTTCTTGTTCTTCTGCTGTGGTTTTAGGAGCAATAGGCACTGAATTATTTTTCCTAACACTGTACTTTTCATAAACATATGTCTTGATTTCTTTGTTTATAAATAATCATTAGCATCAATGATTAATCATTAATAAAAACAAAAAAAACATACATTACTTAAACTATTTAAATCAATGCTTTAAGGGAAGTTACATCCTGAATCATTCATAAATGTTTGTTTCAAAGAGTATTATAACACTCAACACTAATGGAATGTTAAATATATTTATAGGTTTTATTACCTATGATAATAATATTCTGTTTAGTATTTATATTTATTTCATTGTTTCTATTTTAAACTTTGACTATTCAATAAATACTGAAATTTTATATGTCATTGTGATTGAATTTTCTGCATTTCGAAGTCGGTAAGTACTCTTAACCTTTCAATCGTGCCAATTAGAGACACAATAGAAAAACAATGACAGAATGAACGCCGGCATTTGTTCGGGGTTTAACCTTTCAATCGTGATAATGACAGACACAATTGAAAGACAATAGCTGCGCGAACACCGGCGTTCGCTTGGGGTTTAATGAATTAATTAATTAATACTCATATAGATTTCATATGGTAAAGGGCTGACCTTACTACCTTTTGTTACCAAGCTTCGTTCTATACCATTCCTTCTGAGAGCTAACAGTGACATAAGCTGTTATATCATCTATCGACAATGACACAGTACGATTTTTTATTTCACTTGTATATTAATTTTCTCTGTAATTTATTTTAACACTTCATGGCAACATGCATTATCATTAGTGTGTAGTTAAGCCGTCGACAGATTACTCTAAGACCGTAATCCTCATAAATGATTAACAGTACTTACTTATACATGTTAAAAACTCTTCATTGTATCTACTGTTGTTAATAACTTGTTATCTCTTCTATCTACTGAAAACAGACTGGTTGGAACTTTATGTCCTGTGAGCTAATGTGCAAAACTTCTTTTTCAATTCCAATAAATCAGTTAGGTAACAAACCATCAGTGTTGTTATTGACACTGATCATTATTTGACCATTATTGTTTTTTGACGGTGATGGTCATTTGACTCTAATGGTCATTTGACCATTATTGTTTTTTGACAGTGATGGTCATTTGACTCTAATGGTCATTTGACCATTATTGTTTTTTGACAGTGATGGTCATTTGACCATTATTGTTTGTTGACATTAATGGTTGTTTGTACAGAATTTCTTTTCTTGGATTTTATTTTTACTACTTGTGGTAAAAATAAACTGCTGTTATATTAACATTTTATTTAAATTTTTCCTGTAATTGTTATTTAATTACATTACTTTGGTTTATGTAGGTCTATAAGGAGCCAAAAGATGCAAAATAACAGTACAGCATTTATTACTACAGTTTACTTTGCTCCATCTGCATTCCTTGTTAGCGTTGAAGAAAATAAATTACCGTTTATGGTATCTCATGACCAATGCATAAAGTGTTTCATCCTGTTGTTTAATGATGTAATTGTCAGGGCTCTAGTTGCCTTAAAAGTATAATGTATGATGCATTATATTGATTAAAATTCTACAATAGTTTCCGTTGACTCAAAGTAGCATAGTAGTAGTAGCACTTTTAATTTAAATTAAATTATGTATTCGTTTTAAAAACTTTACCTTGCTATTGAATCAATATTAGTGATGACACCTAATACCATATATATTATGTAGATGGTGACTCAGGTGGGGAAATTATAAATGTGGATTTTTAGAGATATATATTTTCATAGAATTATTTATAGAAATTGTAAATATCCTATTGCTCATATAGCTTGCGTTGGCTTTCCGCTTATGTGTATGAGCTCTAAAACAGCCAAATGGATGATACTGTTATTATTATCTTCTATTCTTCTATCTATGGGGCTGGAAGGGTGTATGGTGGCTCTGTGGGAAGTTTCTCTAAGATGTGAAGGGGTTGCTAAGAGATATGTGTGGTTTTCTGTGATATACTTGGGATATTCTCTGGGATATACTTGGGGCTGTGATCGATATGACAGAGTGTTTACATCCCAAACTTGTATTTTATCATTCTCATCATGTGATTTTGAATACAATAGCTGCCAAAAATGTATTATTACCAGCATTTATTATTCAAATTATTTAGATTTTTTTATGTATATTTTTGTCCATTTACAATCTTGCTATAATTTAATTTGTCTGACGTCATAATTGATTTTTTAGATTCAGCACATCCAATGTGTCAACTCATTCCGATATTATCTTCTGTGTTATCTTTCTTTATGATATAAACCAGTGCTTTACTGTGATCCCACCTGATGGTAAGCAGTGATGCAAATGTTGAAAACTAGTTTATTACACACAATGACTGTTTAGAAACTGAATTAAATATTTTAATCCATTCTTCAATTTTACAGATGAACAACTTTACGGGTACACAAACTACGGGATGGACACTCCCACCCCCGCGGCGGATGCCTCGGGCGATTGCCTGCCAGGGTTCTTTCAGACCATGGATTCCCTAAGTCCTGGTCTAGACTCAGACTTTGATGAGAGCCTTGCTGTACCTGAGTCGCTTTCGGTCATAGAAGCCGATAAAGTTGATAACAAGGAGGGGAATAGTTCTAGTGGTATGTTGTTTTGATTTATTTTTAACTTTGCATCACCCTAAGGGCATTATCACACTAGCGGTTTGCGAGCGGGCGCGCAGCGAATACGTCGCGAACACGCTGCGGCTGCACAGCGAAGACGTCGCGGACGCGTGGCAAATTCGAAACGTTTTGAACTCGTGTTTGTAGCAAGTTAACGACTTACAAAATACACTCAGTAACAAAATGAACGAGGAAACACTGCTGTTGGTTTTATTACTTCGAAGATGCCGGAGACCAGTATCTTGTTGCTGAATTTCGTTGCGCGTTCGAAACAAATTCGCTACGCACGCGCGGCGTGTTTGTTGCGCACCTGCTCTGCTTTGAGTACGCTCGCAAAACGCTGGTATGATAAAACCCTAAGGTTGACTGATGACTAAAGCATTAAGTCAGCCTTTGTATTGTGTACTGACATTATAAATGCATGTGGTTGTATCAATGTATGTTTGTTTGTTACTCCGTCACTCGAAGGCTAAACGGATTTGGCTGGACTAAGAAGGCGCCATAGCCAATCAGATTAAATTCTTGGCCATAATACAAAATAATCACACTTATATTATAAAGGCGGAGGTTTGTGAGTGTATGTGTATATTTGTGTGTTTGTTTCTCCTACACACTGAAATTTCTGAAGAGATTTTTTGGCACATGGATAGACTATGTCTTGGAGTACAGTAGCACATAGGATACTTTTTATACCGGGAGCATTTCCCGTGGCATAAAGTTTTTACTTATACGCGGGCAAAGCCGCTGGCAGAAGCCAGTATAGTATAATCTACACTAATATAATAAAGAGGTAAAGTTTGTTTTTTTGTTTATAGGAGGTAAACTCTGGAAGTACTGGTCCGATTGCTAAAATTTTTTCACCAATGGAAAGCTGCTTTATTCCTGAGTGACATAGGTTATATTTTATGTACGCGGGCGAAGCTGCGGGCAAAAGCTAGTTATATGAAGACAATTCCGCCTGACCACAGCAATCAGACGCGTGGCTAGCGCCGCCCACCTTCCTCTAAAATTTCTGGGACCGACGTGTCGGCGTCGCGGTCGTAGCGTCCCAATACAGCGCATATAATCTTTCAGCCCACATGTATGTACATATGTATGCTGTTGCCCTGTAACAGTTAATCTTGATAACTCTTTACATTCATTCATCATTGCTTATCAGCCAAAAATTCATTCGTTTTGACTTTAAGAGGAAGATTTAGATTATTTCTGGTCTTACAATCAGTGTTGTCAGACTTCGTTCCGCTCAATATAGAACTATTGTTGTTCTAGAAAGACGCTAAATGCTGTCTCTGATAAGAAAGATAAATACACTGACTCATTTATTATATTTTTTTAAATTAACTTTATCATAAATATATCGGAATTATTTTTCAAATCCATTGATTTAAGTTGGCAACCTTTCGAATCTCGTCGAAGGGGAAACTGTCGAGTAACAGAAAAAGGATGCGCAACAGAAATATGACGTCACTACCGATAGGTTAGGTGCACACAAAAAAGATAGCAAAATGTTCTTATTTCAACCCACTCTTCCTTATTCGAATATTTGAAATGCTAACTGTTGTTTCATTTAATAATTAATCAATTCCTCTGCGAGTTAGATTTAACTTTTAGAAAATATTCATCTTAAAGAGGAAAGAAAAGCATAAATAAACTTAAAAAGTAGAAACATATTTATACCAAAAAAAAAAAAAAATGAATAAAAACAAACATAGCTGTGGGTATATTTCACTTTGTGTCATTATTTCATCTAGATTTACTAAATAACACTGACGTTATAGATAATTGTTTAAATTCAGATTAGATAGGCACTTTCTGACCCTAATGTATAGAAAAAACAATATATCTCTATCTTTTCTTATCTTGTGATAGAAGCCGGTATTCTCTGATTCATATAAAAAATGCATAAGTAGATAATATTAAATTAGTCACTTTTAGCTAAAGGGAATTTTGGTGTTAGTGTATAAAAGTGATAAACACTGTGTTACATGTATAACGTATAACACATTAAGACAGTGTTTTCATCAATATCAAACCCTAGGAAAGTGCTACGGACTTATGTAAAAGTGTAAGAGGATGTTATTCTTAGTTTTATCGTAATCTACCTATACATATGTGTATAATAAAAAAATAATAATAAAAAAATAAAATAATATCTATAATATAAAAATGAATTGGTTAAGGCTTATAGTCCCTTGAACCATGTGGCCGAAATTAAATGGTCACAGCTCTCGTACCCGTCTAGGCGACAATACGACTATCTGTGTATTTGTGCGCTCGGACAGAGCCCCGCTGATTTTTAAGTCAATTTTCTTTGCAAAATATTGATGGGTTTACATATGCTATATTCACTTTGAAGAATATTTAACCACCAATGTTTATGTGTAAAAACGTTTCTAAAGATCCAAGCCGTTTCGAAGGAGTAGGGAAAAGTTGCGAATGTGAATTGTTGTATGTAATGTTTTTTTTAGACAAAAGTATTAATTGCACGAAAAAATCAAATGTTGATAATGTTGTTCATGAATTTATAATAAACATATATTTTTTGCAAACCTATTAACCTGGCCGTTACCGAGGAGTAAGCTCCAGAAAGTCACTGTTTTACGGCACTTTTCGGGCGCTTGGGCCTTAAATGTGTTGCTAAGCGTAAATCTCGAGAACAGCTGAACCGATTTCGCTAATTCTTTTTTTGTTGTGTTTGTTATTGTGAAGAGAAGGTTGTTATAACAAAAAAATAGGGTAGAGTAGGATAGTGTAGGGTAGAGTAGGAAGAACTAAACGTGGGCTAAGCCGCGGGGGTACAGCTAGTATAATAATAAAATTAATTACAGTTAATTCATTTAAATCCCAAATGAACGCCGGCGTTTGCTCTCTCATTGTATTTCTATTGTGTCTCCAATTACGGTATTTGAAAAGTTAATTGATTATTAGGCTTTTTACCTACAGTTCCGTACCCGAAGCGTAAAAACGAGACCCTATTGCTAAGACTGCTGTTCCTCTGTCTGTCACCAGGCTGTAACTCATGAACTGTGTTAGCTAATCAGTTGAAATTTTCACACGTGATATAATTCTTTTGCCGCTATAACAACAAATACTAAAAACAGGATAAACTAACAAAAATCGTGATTTTTTGTACGGACGATACGGAAGCCTTAGTGCGCGAGTCCGACTCGCACTTGACCGGTTTTTTGAGGTGGGTAGTCATCAGATAACTTCTCCCACTGTGGGTGCAACGAGAGTGAGAGTAGACCCACCTATGTTCCTTCAATTGAGTGACCCTAGAACGTCCACCTTCAGTAGAATCTTAGAGCTGTATTAAAGTATTCTTGTGAAAGTATATCCAAAAATGGCCTCTAAATAGTTTGCAAACCTCCAAGTGAAAAGTTTTATTTTTAAACACTTCTGTCCCACTCCTGGGCAAACGCTTCCCTCCACTCCTTCAAGTATTAAGTTATTTGTCTACACTAATATAATAAAGAGGTAAATTTCGTTTTTAAGCTATTGCATAGCTTCTATCGCGGGCCTTGAGCGTGGAGACTGAATCCAGAAATTCCGTAACGAAAATAACCTAAAACCCCCCACTCATTTATTTTTTGAGCGTGGTGACCGATAAGAAAACAAATGAGTGAAAGCAGCTGTCGGCGTTTTGGATGGGTGGGGTTAAGCAGCTGTTAGCGAGGTCTGGTTTTTGATGGAAGAGGTTAAGCAGCTGTTGGCGAGGTCTGGTTTTGGATGGAAGAGGTTAAGCAGCTGTTGGCGAGGTCTGGTATTGGATGGGTGGGGATAAGCAGCTGTTGGCAAGGTCTCATTTTTGATGGGTGGGGTTAAGCAGCTGTTAGCGAGGTCTGGTTTTGGATGGGTGGGGTTAAGCAGCTGTTGGCAAGGTCTCATTTTGGATGGGTGGGGTTAAGCAGCTGTTAGCGAGGTCTGGTTTTGGATGGGTGGGGTTAAGCAGCTGTTGGCGAGGTTTGGTTTTAGATGGATGGGGTTAAGCAGCTGTTGGTGAGGTCTGGTTTTGGATGGGTGGGGTTAAGCAGCTGTTGGCGAGGTCTGGTTTTGGATGGGTGGGGTTAAGCAGCTGTTGGCGAGGTCTATTGCATAAGTTGATAAAAAATGCTATGCAATAGCTTTACCGCGGCAGTCCCCAAGTGCACACGTCTTTTTTGTTTGTAGGAGGTAATCTCTGGAAGTACTGTTCCGATTGCTATAATTTTTTCACCGTTAGAAAGCTGCTTTATTCCTGAGTGATATAGGCTATATTTTATGTACGCAGGTACTGTGGGCAAAAGTTAGTTAATAATATAATTGATTTTACTAATCATTAATAAGATACTGACACTAATGAAACCTTGACCTAAAATCTAGATAAAGATAAAACATTGATAAAAATCTAAACACAAAAGACAAATATAATTAAAAAATATTGATTCAAATTAGTTTTTGTTGTAGATAGGAAGTATCTCGTTATCAATCACAATGAACTGATAAGTGTTGGCGCATCGTGACACGATATTATATTACTTGCCTTGTTACATTGAAAACTTTTACAACAGGTTAAACTAGCTTCGGATTTCTCCGCGTGAATATTGAGAATTATCGTAAGGGATCATACTCATGGGTTAAAAACCGTTCCTTTTTGCTAATTCTGGACATGGTCTACCCACGTACCATCGCGGTCACTTCTGCCAGATTACTTAAAAAAAAATCGCTTGAATTCTGCGGCGTGGCGGCAAACCAAATCCTTTAAAGTTTTCGTTTCGAGTACAAGCAAAAATGAACTTAGCGGTGGTCAGACGGAATGTCTTTGACAGTACCTACCAAATTTCATTCAAATCCTTTCAGACATTTAAGCGTTGAGAGTAACAAAGAAACAAACATACATACAAAATTAATTACTTTATTTTAGTATAGTGTGAAAGGCTACGTCTTTTTGGTAAAAAATTAAGACTGGGGACGTTAGAGGTCACTTGTCTAGAAGCTAACCAATTCACTATTGACTTACAGACCTTCAGCTTAGGAACTATTATAGCTGGAACCACAGACTTCAGATTCCCTCCCATAAAAGCGCAAAAAGTTTAAAAACGCAAACTGAAATTCTGTATCCATTTTACAAACAATCCACTTAGTACATTGTCTTGTTAAGACAATTTAGCAGCACTTTAAAATTAGAACATCTTCTAACACACTGCCTCGCTAAATGAATTCGCGTGGCAGTCTGGCCGTAATAGATAAATAAATGCCATTTTAGCCAGGAGCAACTTCATACATGCTGCTAATAATCGAACCATAGGTACAGCTAAGCAGTGCAATTCTCTGCCGGAGTCTATGTTTCCTGATAGCTATAATCTAGGCTAGGGATTTTTAAATACCGCGCGCTTCAAGGAGTTGTCAGCAACAGCAGGGGCCCAGCTGAGTCGAAAGCCTAGTAGGGCCAAGGCTAGCTCTGAAAGGTAGCTCGGCCCTGGTATAAAAGGCAAGAAGGAACGGGGTGGGTTTTTTAGTCAGTAAGAGTCTGACACTGTCTCCCGCTCCGCCCAAGGGCGGGGGATGTCATTTGGATGATTTTTACCCACTCTGTTGGTACATTAGCTCTTATATGAATTATATACTGAGGTGCTATGACTTTTCAATTTGAATAATAATGGGTCCTTAACTACCCAACTTCGTCGCTTATCTATACGAATATTATAAAGCGGAAGTGTTTGTTTGTTTGCTTGAACGCGCTAATCTCAGGAACTACTGGTCCGATTGAAAATTTATTTCACTGTTAGATAGCCCATTTAATGAGGAAGGTTATAGGCTATATAACATCACGCTACGACTAATAGATGCGGAGCAGTAACCAATGATGCGGGTGAAACCGCAGGGTACAGCTAGTACCTACTATGTTTAATAAATAATAGGCTGGATATGTTTTGTGACCCTTTTAGCTTAATAAAGATAACCCATTCATCGTGATATACTGGACAGAGCGTTCAAGATTATCACGGAGCGATGAATCGCCAAACCCTTTTTTGTCAACGAACCATCGACCTGACTCTGGTTCTTATTGGATGGCAAGCTACCTATTGCTCGCCATCCAATTAGACCTAAGGCCGTGTGATTATAATAAATAAACTTTTTCTTTCAGCAATAACTCAAACAACAGTGCCATTTAAAGCCGTCCACCTTCCACCTATAAAATTCAACTCGGTGCACAGAAAAGTGTTCATTCCTGGTGTTGAAATAAAGGTCAGATTGGTGGAGAACGAAAGGAGCGTCACAACACATTTGCTTAATCCTAATTTGTAAGTAAAATATTTTTTTTAAGTTTTTTTCTATTTAAGCTTGCTAAAGTTTTGATTCACGGCGAATTTCGGTGTCATCAAAGATATTCAGACTTTAAAATCAGCATCATTTTCCTGTTGAACATTAACAAGCGATATTCAACCCTATTGCGAAGCATTATAGATCATATTGAAATTTGTCTATGTTTCGATAAACCACTTTTTTGTCTAATAGCAATCTAAATACAAACTACTTTTTGACTATCTATTTTAATTAAAGAGATCTATAGTGTTGCGCATTGCGTAATACTGTTGCAGATTTCAATCATTTTCAAGTCTTAGCCTGGCTGTGACTAAACCCATTTAAACAATAACTGAAATTAAAAATCCTTCAGATAACGTAATCACTCGATATTATCACATAAAACGTTCGTCATGTTTCATGATCTCCATTTATTGCATGTAGTACACAATTCTCTTTGTATTTTAGTTTTAATACACGCTTAAAGATAAGACAGTGCGGAAAAAACAACGATTAGGTACCTATTTTTGGTACGAAGTTATTTTATTTAAAGAAACAACGAATCTATCAGAAAAGTAAATAGGTAATATTTGTTGGTTTTAGTGACTATTAAAAAAACAATAGGTCCAGAATAATATTTGTACTTTATGTTACGGTTTTTATATTATGAAAAGCTAATAAGCTTAACGTTGTAAATCATTTGTTATTTCAAGGTCTAGGAGAATTCAAAACGAATACCTTAAAACGTAGAACATTAAACATTTAATAACAAAAAAAACATTATTTAACTTGGCAACAGCACTAGACGAAAAAAGGTAATTTTGCAAATTACGTGTTTAATCTTACCGGAAAAAGTGGTATTAACATAAATACGACTGATATGATTTCCGCAACCAAAGATATGCGTTTATCTATGATATACATATTTACAAACGCATATAACCATTACAATCGAATACATTATACCCACATACATTTACGGTACTATTGAACTCGTGTACCTGCGTTCCATTAGCATCAATTGATGACTAAAGGCACCGAACACTAAGTCTGAATCATCACTGTAATTGATTTTATCTACACTTATGTATTTTTTTTTATTATGGTTGGAAATCATCAAATAACTTTTCCCGCCCGAGTGGAGTGAGGGGGCGTGTTGTGTGTTCCTTCAGTTGCCATATGCATTTCAGGGTCACTGTAACTCTTCATCATCAGCATTTCAGCCGAAGGGCGACCACTGTTGGACATAGGCTTCCCCCAAGCGTAGCCATAACGATTTATCCTGTGCGTCTCGCATCCATCGGATTCCCACGATCCTTATTAGGGCATCGGTCCAATCTGTGAGAGGCCTTCCAATGCTGCGTCTTCTGTAACGTGGTCACCACTCCAGAAGCTTTTGTCTCCATCGACCATCTGTCCCCATTGTACCATTAGATGTTCAAACGTAAAGAATAGCATCATCTCATTTCGTCCTGTGGGTGTCCTGCCAGCTCACTTATATAGAAAAAAAATGGAAATTTTATTTATAAAACCTCCATTCTATTCCATGTCGATATACTTGTTAGTGGTTACTATCATAGATGCGCCTACGCTGATTGGCTTAACGACGTTATAAATGTTTATTATGCTGATAAACGACATTTTCTGTCTTGTTTGCGTTGAATGTGAAATTTCATCGATAAGTTGTAAGCTGATAATGTCGCCATTGTACACGTGTACCATCAAAGACACTTCCACCTGACCATCGCTAAGTTCATTTTTGCGAAACGAAAACTTTAAAAGGTTTGGTTTGGCGCCGCGCCACAGTTTAGTAACGAATTTTTTTTAAGTGGTCAGGCCGAAATTACCGTGATGGTTTGTTTCTCGAAGAGAGTTAGCATGAATGAGAGGACCCGTTAGGGCCGAAGCCTGCTTAGGCTAAGGAATTGTTCGAAAGAGTTACCGCGGCCCTGGAACTCTAAGAGAAGGAATATATGGGTTTTAGTTAGTAACTGTCTGACACTCTCCCTCGCTCCACTCAGAGCTGAAACAGTTATTTGATGTAATCCCAACTCAAAAAATAAATCTTGCAGTTTTCTGGCCGTGGAGTATTACGTCAGTCTTTCAAAGGAGACAGTGAGATGGAACTATACATCTTATATAGCTCCATCTCTTTTTCTCGCTTGGTAAGTCCCCAAATAGGCAGTCGCTCCTTGAAAAATACTTGCAGTTAACATTAGGTACATAGTTGCCGACTAGTTTGGCAGTACATACCATACTGTACATTCTTGTGAAGTACCATAACCAGTACTGTACATTCTTGTGAAGTACCATAACTCGACGTAATGGAAGAAATTTATTATAAGAGCCTGTATGAGTGTTTGTACTTGTAGATACGTCGGGCAATCTTGAGTCTTTATTTCGAATTGATTTATAACTGAAGTTCCCTTTTTATCTACTCCTTCAGTTAATCTAGAAGTCTAGACTGAATAATAATAAAATTTCCCGGACCAATTGGAAGTTTTCCTGGAGTGCACTGTAGTTGTTTTTTTATATTTCTATGACTATAGTGCATACGGGGATAATAGTTAGAGCCTCTACAGTCTGCTTCATACGTTTTTCTTAGCGATCCCAGGATTGCGAAGGTACTTCGAGATCCCAGGAGCTGATTTAGACCTTTGAACGCTCATGACACTTACAAGTAGTGTTGCCAGGCGTTCGATTTGCGCAGGATGTCCCGATTTTTAAGGATCTAGGGATGCGTCCCGATTTGCATCTGATCGCGACGCTAAATGTCCCGATAAATCAAAAACCCCGAAACTCAAAAAGCCGCTGAAGAAGTCTGGGTTTTACTCAGTAAAAGTTTGACAAGCCCCTTCGTTACACCTCAAAGCGGAAAAAGTCATTGGATGATTTCCCACTTAGAAAATATTTATAAAAAAAGAAATGTCCCGATCTAAAACCCTAAATCCCGATTGGTTTTACCATCTGCCCCGATTTTTATCCAAACGGACCTTGCAACGCTACTTACAAGCGACAAACGTTCATTATCAGCAGCTAGAACGCCAACGACGAAATTAAGTGGCAAATAGATATGCTGCATTATAATCGAATATTATACATAAACAATAGGTAAAAATATTATTGAAAAAAAAAAGTTAGAACACGACTTTTTATTTTTCAATAATATATTTGTATTTCATTTAGCACCTAATTAAATTGAACCAAAATGAAGCTTGATCTCTGTAGAAATCATTCACTAGCATTATATAGGTATTAAATAGCAAATTAATAATTTGGCGTAGAAAGCATACTTTGAAAGCACACTTGGCGTTCGATCATGATTTCAAAAATTGAGCTTCATGTGATGCAATTCTAACCTAGTCTTCAAAAAAGCAATCCTTTAGTTATAATATATGATTCTATGTTATTTCCAGATACACCATCTTCCTGCAACATGGTGAGTTCAACTGGTCGATCAAGAAGCGGTACAAACACATCCTCTACCTGCACCAACAGCTCACTCTGTACCGGGCCTCTCTCGACATTCCCTTCCCCACCAAGACCCATAAGACCAGAAGAGCCAGCTTTAAGAACACCGTGGATACTGAGGAAAAGGCGGAGAAGGTTGCGTTACAAGCCGTGCCGAGGAGTAACTCGAAGAGGCAGATTCGGCCTAGGAAGAGGAAAGGGGCGCTACCAAGGTAAATATCTATTTATGCAAGCAACTAGCAAAAGCTACTAAAAGGAATGTCGAAAATTATCCCAAGGGAACAACTCCCGGGATAAAAAGTCAAGATAAAAATCCTATGTCTTCTTCGATTTTATACATTATTCTTTTCTCTTTTATACTCTGACTGTTTATCGTCATAAGTTTTACTACCACCTATGGATGCAATGCTTCTATAGAAAGTGGCACAAACTCTTTATCTGATCGCGTAACTAAAAAATGCGCTTAAAATATTAATTAAAAACAACCACAACAATTAAATTTTCTTGGTAAAGATTACCTACATCTTCTTGTTTTAAATCTGGGCTTTATTCTGAATGGAAACATATTAAAAATTCCAATGTTTTACTATTTTTGCAGGTTTCCAAAAAAGCCCGAAGTAATGGTCACATACGAAGGCATCCAGCTAAGAATGAAGCAGCTTGAAGAATACCTCTACAATCTACTGAACATCTCGATATACAGGAACCACCATGAAACGGTAAGAACCTTCAGAAGCGTTAGATTTACCTTCAGGCCGTCACACTTGGATAGGTCACAAACAACGTAGCTGCCAACTTAAAATCAACTTTATTATGTAATATGTAAGGTCGATAATCGAGTGACTGCTTTTTTTTGTTTATCTGTTTGTAGTCGGATACAACTTCCTTCACTAATTTAACAATGTTTTTTATAGTACAGCAACTATGAATGAACTTGTCCTTGTAAAAGGAAGTACCTATTACCAAATCATCGAAGTTATTTTAGTAGTGAAGAAGCGTAATTGTGTTCCGGCTTAAAACGTTACAAGTTCCGTTGTGTTGTAGGTATTTTTTTTTGCTCGTTTGACCACTATCTCACCTGATGGTAAGCGATGATGTGGCCAACGATGGAGCACGCTTGCCTAGAAGTAACCTATTCACTCTTGATTTAAAGACCCCTAGGTTGTAGCTATCAAGAAACGGATTCCTTACTCTACAGTACTACAGACTCCCAACAGTAGACGTTTTAAGTTTCTGTGTAAGCTATCTCTCATGAGAAAGAGTCACGGTCATATTCACATCGCCGCTGTGCTAACATTTTCAATGGAGGCTTTATAAATCAATCTCTTGCTGCAACCTCATGTCATCACGACCAAATTGCCGGAACGACTATCACTGCGATGCACTCGGCCGTGGAGATAGTGCGATACAAAGCTTAAACTGGTTGTGGTATTTTTTCTTTACGATGCGAAAAATCATCCTATGACAACCCCCGCTCTTGGGCGGAGCGAAAGATACTGTCAGACTCTTACTGACTAAACGACCCACCCTGTTCCTTCTAGCCTTCATACCGGGGCTCGAGTTCCTTTTCGAACCCTGGCCCCAGTAGGCTTCGACCCGGCTGGGTCCCTGTTGTTGCCGTCAACTCCTTGAGGCGCGCGGGAACAGTGCGCGCCGTCGACGACTTGGGCTTGGTCCGGACATTTACCGGATGGCCGGACAGCAAGCTACCCACTGCTCACTGCCCGCAAGCCCGCGCTTACGGTGGCCGGAAACGGGATCAGACTCCCGGCGGCGGCGGTGGCGGCGAGAACACCGTTGCCTGCCTGATGCGGTCGGCCTCCTCTTTTGAAACTGGTTGTGGTATACATTTCCGGATCCGTATCGTCCTCTGCTGCATACTGCGATGGAAAAATAGATTATGTGTCCAGTACCGCACACCACCAGGAGCACCAAGATTACCGCTATAGCACGAAGAATCGCCAAACTTAAGTGGCAATGGGCAGGACACATTGCTCGCAGAACAGATGGCCGTTGGGGCCAAAAGGTTCTGGAATGGCGACCGCGTACCGGAAGACGCAGCGTTGGAAGGTCTACAAGGTTGACCGATGACCTGGTGATGAAGATGAATAACTGCTTAATCCCCTAGTTCTACTATTAATCAAATTTAAATAATGTAATATTATTCAAATCACACTCTTTCCAGGTAAAATTCCTCGAAGTATCAAACCTCTCGTTCATATCGGAACTTGGCAGCAAAGGGAAAGAGGGCATGATTCAGAAACGCACCGGCTCCACTCAACCCGGCCAGGCGGGGTGCAACTGCTTCGGACTACTAGGCAACATGGTTTGTGTGAGGTTAGATAGTGGTAGTGTTGAATATTTTATAATAAGTATTTTTTTTATGTTAGAACTAGCTAAAATATAATAAAAAATGACAAGGCAGGGCAGGGGGTTTACTGGTAGAGAATGCCTAAGGGCCGGGCCACACCATACGTTGCGGCACCGCACCGCAAATATTTCGACAAATGGGCGGGCCGTAAGAGCGGGGTGGCGTAGTAAATAAATAGGTAGGGTACATTTACTTGCAGTCTCTCATCGGAGAGTCATCATTTGACTGAGATGAGATCGCTTCACAAATATCTAAGTTGCAAATTAGCTCTCCAACTTTTCCTAATTACTTTACGTACAATTGATTGTTTTACTTGATAAGTAATGTTTCACCACAAAGGTAACGGGCCGTTTGCGCAGCGTGAAATGAAATCTATCTTGCAAGCGCAACTTTAAAGTTCTAGAACTTTTTGATTTGTTGAGATATTTTAACTACTCTTTTATAATTTACCATTACACAAATGTAAACTTATCATTTCCGTACGCACACGCATTTTCGACTTCTTTTCTTCAACTCACAGAATTATCCATTCCAGGTGTAACTACTTCTGCACGGGTCTGGTGTGTGCCAAGTGGCAGGAGCGATGGTTCTTCGTGAAGGATACCTTCTTCGGATACATTCGCCCGAGGGACGGAGTTGTTAAAGCTATCATGTTGTTTGATCAAGGGTAAGTTGGTGTACCTTGTCAACGAAGTTAGTCTTAGGCCTACTGTATACGGACACGTAGCTTTATAGACGCGTATTCATCATTATACACTATATTATAAGCTACGCGTAGCTTATAATATAGTGTATGATGATTCTATGGACAGTAGCTCATAGTTTTATATGTAAGCTTCACGCAGGCGTACAGCTAGCGTATAGTGACGAATCTGTGAAGCTACGCATACTTGATCAATAGTCATTATTTATTTTTTGATGAATTTTCGACGTTTTATTTCGTACAAAATAATGTACATTGAAAAAAATATTATCTATATTACTCTCTGTTGTGAATTTTCAAGATTAAAAAAAAAAATATGTGTACAACCTACAGTTGAGATGGTTTATTCTTATAATATTTGTATGAAAAAGTGAAAACAAGGTAAACCCTGCATAAATTAATGTATTTATTTTTCATTTCACGCAGCCCATTGAGTACGATTCGTGAGTATTCTAGTAAATGTGAATTGTGCTAATTGTAATAATACTGTCAAGGTTTATATAAAGGTAAAACAAAATGCTTAAAAATCTGTTTAGAAACATTCAGCATCACCTAACAATAGCGTGGTTTTTGAATTAATTACACCATACTTATAATTTTACCTATATTTATATCATTTTCATGAGTGAATAAATAAAATATAATAGTCATAAATAATTATGTAGTAACAACACATTACACATATACCATTTTAGAGATATTTTAGTTGTGTATTATCTACACTCCATGGCATATAGTTGTAAATAAAGTTTAAAAAAAGTATCATTTGTTAAACTTTTCCTGACTAGTTGCCTAATATTAACTAGGATAAAGATTAGTATAAAATAACAGTTAACCACAGACTTCACTATTCAAAACTAGTCCTTCGAGCCGGATTTCTAAATTTATTTTCTAATATATATATAGTTTTTATAGCACAAAATGGCCGAAGTTTTAAACTGTTAATCTTTAAAATACAACGTTTTCGTCAAAATTGGTATTTTTTTTTATCTCAAGACACACGCTTCATCTAGTATTACTACTGCCCTATAGCGGGGCAAAGTCATCCGTCCCCTTTTTTCCATTTCTCACGGCTTTTTACTGACGTTTTAACCTTATGTGATCCACAAACACAAATCACCACACAAATATTGATACATAGAGTACTTTAATACATTACATACATATTATCCAAAGGTTCGAAGTATCAAGCGGTATGTACTCCACGGGGTTGAACCACGGCCTGCAGATCCTCAACCACAGCAGGCAGATGGTGATCAAGTGCTGGACCAAACGCAAGAGCAAAGAGTGGATGCAGTACCTTAAAGCTGTTGCAGCTCAGACCGGTATGTTTGTGAAACATTTTTCTACAAACAAAACATACTTTCGAAACCTTTTTATGATAAGTAAAATAAATGCTAAAAACTTGAGTGGTAATGGGCAGGGTACATAGCATGCAGTACAGATGGTCGATGAGGAGGAAAGGTTCTGGAGTGACGGCCACGTACCGGAAGACGTAGCGTTGGAAGGCCTCCAACAAGGTGGACCGATGGTCGCAAAATCCGATGGGTGCGTGACGCACAGGACCGGTCGTTATGGCGACGCTTGGGGAGGCCTATGTCCAAACGTGGATGTCTTTCGGCTGATATGATGATGATAATGAAAATAAATGATATTCCTTAAACATGGTTGAATTATGTTCAAGGGCTGCACACCACGTTTTTAAACGCGCCGTACGCAGCCTGTAGACCTATAATAGACAAAAAGCGTGCCGTCGACGCATGTTTCTAAAGCGCTCGTCAACGGCGCGTTTGAAAAATTGTATTAAGTTACGCATGTACGAAATTAATTTCTTTAAGAAAACGTCAGCTGAGCGAGTCCAATGACCTGTAGATAGTTTGTACGCAACGCCGACAACTACCTTTGGGTCATTGAACTCGCTCAGCTGACGTATTCTTAAAAAAATTATTTCGTACTAGCGTAAATTAATACGAGTTTTGAAAAAGAGGTACTTTATTTTTTAATTTTATCTTAACAATTCGATAGTGTTTCATGTACTGGATCGACCCTCCACAGGATTAGAACGATTAAAATTTGGCGGTGTAGATGTCACATTGGTGTTCGAATTTCTACAGAATTCAGAAGGCCCATTACTAATCTCTCCTTTTTTTAATGTTTTATTAATTTAATTCGTTACCAAATAATGTATTGCTTAATTTTGTAAGTTACATATGATATTATCTTTCTTTTCCTCAGCCCGTGATTTTACGTCCCCAAATCTCCATCACTCCTTCGCGCCTCCCCGCGCGGCAACTCCAGTTGGCACCTTGGTGGACGGCTCTGCGTACCTGTCAGCCGTAGCCGATGCTATGGAGCTGGCCAGGGAAGAAATCTTCATTGCCGACTGGTGGCTCAGTCCTGAAATCTATCTGAAGAGACCAGCGCTTAATGGAAGTTACTGGAGACTGGACACGCTTTTGAAAAGGAAGGCAGTAAGTGTTAAAAATATAACAGTATCTAAAGACCACCAATAATCTCAAGCAGCTCAAATTTAACAAGGTCATAGGTAGCTAGAAAAATTAGTGTAAATGGTCGGTTACTTTTCGAAATATGGCTACAATGTATAGGACATTAAATCTGCCTCAACGTGATAATGACTGGCCAGCATTTTTGGGCACTTTTCTGTTGACAACTTTTTATATTTGTTGGGAAATTATTAATCCCTCTCACTCTGGGTGGAGCGAGACTAAGTGTCAGACTTGTTCTATCTCTTGGGTTTCCGTGAAATTGTTACTATTTTGGTGTACAATAAAGTTAATTCTATTCTATCTAAAGCCCACCTCTGTTCTTTCTGTTGCCCTATGCGTTCCAGGGCCGCTTCAGGGATGTTTTTCCGAACAATCTAATCTAAAATGATTTTAATTTTCTCGTTTCAGGCGCAAGGTGTAAAAATATTCATAATGCTGTACAAAGAAGTGGAGATGGCGCTCGGTATCAACAGTTTCTACAGCAAAAGTAGATTAGCTAGCGAATATATTAAGGTAAGAACTGCATTCACTTTAAAGGGGATGCTCCAGAAGCTTTAATGCTACGTTTACATGTGTGTCCAGCCTCGGCCAATCGCCATTGTGTTAAAGGGGCTTCTCCATTTATACAATGACTACACAATAGCGATTGGCCGAGGCTAGGCCAACATGTAAACGTAGCATAAACCAAAACCTTTGAGTACCACGCTATCTAGCTAGAACGTGGCTGGTGACCCACTGGTATTGGCACCGACTTACGAGTTGTAAGTCGCGGTTTCAAACTTAGCCAGACCCATTACTTTGTGTAATTTATTTCATTATAACTGCTCTTGAAATGGTAAAGGAAGACATCTTAAGAAAATCTAAAATATTGAAGACATGTGATTTCCACCAATCCGCTATCGGCCTGCGTGGTGGATTACTGCCCATTCCTCTCCTAGAGCGGAGACCTGCGTCTCAGAAATGGGAACAATATAAGGCTGATTATGCCATATGCTGTAATATTTCCTTGATCCAGGTGTTCCGTCACCCAGACCACGCGAAAGCCGGTGTACTGTTCTGGGCACATCACGAGAAGATCGTGTGCGTTGACCAGACCGTTGCGTTCGTCGGAGGCATCGACCTCTGCTATGGACGGTGGGACGACCACAAACACAGGTAACTTGTTCATTTACTGCATAACAGTGTGTATCATCGCGATCATTTCTGCCTGAACACTTAATAAAAATTTCGCTTAAATCCTACGGCGCGGTGCCAAACCAAACCCTTTAAAGTTTTGGTTTTGAGTGCAAGCAAAAATGAACTTAGCAGAGGTCAGGCGGAAGTGTCTTTGATGGTACCTCCTCCACCTCGAGTCGTATTCCTCATTACTGAGGGTCGTAAAGTTCCCGCTGAATTAGCTTCTTATTGATGGTCGCCATCTGTGACGGTTCTTAGGGTCGTGAAGTGCGACGTGCAATTGTGTGTTCAGTGCGGAGCGGTCCCGATCTGCACATCTTTTTGAGCTGCGGCCTCTTGGTCTTTTGCTATTAACCATGCCAGTTACGATGAGCTGTTCAAGGTTGTGGATATTTTTCCATTACTAGTGTGTACAGCAGGTAGTAACGTATCAACAATATAACCACAAAATAATTTGTATTTCAGGCTAACAGACCTCGGGGACGAAGTCCAACCTAAAAGCACACTGCGAATAAAGAAGAAAACATCAAGTTCTCCAGGTGGAGGACTGTACTTACCTCACGCTAACGGGCTGGAGGCCGCCCTGGAACTAGCCAAGAGCTCTAAGGATCTAGTCATCAGTCTAAACGAGTATGTTTATTTATTTTATTAATTGTCACACTAGTGTGCAAGAGTGATATGAACGAAAAGATGATGAATCATGACAGGTGACAGGACAGAATGGAAGAAAAAAACGTGTTGCGCTGACCTAGTGGGCTCCGTCAAAGTGCTGGCATCTCTTTGAGGCGCACGTAGAACACAGTGCTCTGTTGACCTGGGTTTGGTCCTTATGGAACAGTGAGCTACCACTTGCTCGCCATCTGCATGCCCATGCCTGCGGTGGTTACGAATCGCTCTACAACTCTCGAGGCCCCGGGACTCTTCTACGGAGGTGGCTGGAGCGTAAGAATATCCTCTCCCTCACGCTTTACAATATCTCTTAACTTCTTCTTAGCGTATCGATGGCAAAATTAGTTAAATTCCTTGCCTGGCCCAGAATTCGGCCTCGGCAATGCCGTCCGCTTACGCAGTCACTACGTCCCTATGTGAGCAGGAAACAGGGCACGTGGTGCAGGACGGAAGGTGGGACATGGTCTGCGGAGAGACGCCGCACAAACACTGAAAATCGGAACCATCCGAGAACCCCCACCTGTAGAGATTGTCTTTGCTGCTCCCAACCTGGGTGCGGAGTCTGTTTTCCAGATTGGCTAAGGCAACTCGTGTCCAGGTGAGAGACTCCGACGGCTCGACAAAATCATCGGGAGGTTTAAACTTCTGCCGCCAGAGGTCGCATCTCTCTGAGGTGGTGTTACTTTGAGATGGACTCACGCTTGCAACAAAAATTACAACTTTTAAGTCTCGGGGGCACCGAGCTGTAATTGTGCATTGGATGGCGAGGGTCGTTTTGTTGTCTCTTAACTAACGATTACACATTTCTATCCACAGCGCCACACTAATAGATAACACTGAAAAAGATAAAGAAGAAGATAAAGTACCTGAAAACAGCGAAACAGAAACCGTTCAGGAGAACCTTCCAGTCTTAGAACCAGGAGATCAGCTGCTCATCAATTCCAGCCCTCAAAAGAATCAAGACTTGACCAAAATCGAGACTCCAAGCCCAGAGGTGCTAAGACGAAATGTATTGGACAAAATTACCGATAGAGGAAAAAATATTATTAGTATTCTTTATCCACCGTATGAAGAAGAACTATATGAACAGAAATTCGATGATTCAGAAAGAAAGAAAGCTGAAAAATATGCTTTATCAACCGATCAAATCCTACTGACTGATGCACTTGGTATGAAGCCAGTGGAAGTGGCAAGTAGGCATGTCAGCCAGCCTACTCCACTAGCGCAAGTGATCGAGGGGCGAGTGATCACGGAGAAGACGAAGGAAGCATTGGAGGATATTGAAGGAAACTCGAAACTGTGGATAGGGAAGGACTACACCAATTTCATTGTTAAGGATTTTACTAATTTAGACCTGCCGTTTGTAGGTGAGTTTTTCCAATTATACATATTTATTAAAAATTATTTTTAGTATAATATATGAATTCTGAACAAACACTGAATATAGTTTGTTCAGAATCAGTAACTGTTTTATTATGTCGTGGAGCTGATCTGATGATGCAACTGAAAGGTGGCTATAGGAACTTGGTAGTTAAACGACACAACACCATCGAGTTTAGGCTCGTATGATTCATCTTGACGAGCATTAATTATATAGATATAACGAGCTATAAAAGCTTGCTATAAAAAAAATGTTTTTCTTTAAAATCTTTTTTTTTAATATTTTTCTCAAAAATATTTAAAAAAGTTCACAAGTTGGATACTAACGACACTAAGTACAAAACAAGTCACAGCAGGTCATAGCGGGCATTAGGTGCCAGTGCATAGCTAGATGTAGGAGCAAAACAACCCTAGTCGCCCAGGCGGCCCGGTGACCATGTATTTATGTCGCCAACCAGGTGCCATAACTGGCTTATAACTTTGTGATTTTTCATAATACTGTTTTGAAATTTTTTACATAGATTCTTTACATAAAAATACTAGATAGTTATTTCAACTTTCGCATATACTAAAAATAATATAAAGTCATAACAATGCCACAGCCCAAGCAGGCAAAACTTATCATTGTAATAATTTTCACAACATTTTTTTTACAAACCATAACAGCATTGTCAATTCGGGCGAATATGTTGACTCGCAGATTCTTCCGTTGTTCAGACGCAGTTAAAATTACTTTATTTAAGAAGACATATTGTACCGCACATGGGAATTTATGAATTGACTACACTCCGAGCATGCGTGTCCAATTTTATAACGCGTTCAGGGTGTTGTTGCGGCTTCCACGTTTCTATAGCTCATCACACACTGATTCTGATGGCTTCTCAATTATATGGCGCGAAAAGACTGCATTATTCATCAGCGTCGAAGCCGCCACAGCATCTTGATTGCCTTAACTGATAGACAGGATTGTCCTCTCACGTGGAAATTAGTACAGCGGCCAAAAACCCCGCTTACTATTGCTTATTAGTTTTATACCAGTACGCTGAGTGGGAGTTGTTTTTGCGTTAACGTGATCGAAACGTTTGACACGTATGGCTCTCTGATTGCTTGATTGGTCAGCTCTGAGCGGCCAATCGGAATGCCGAACGTCATAAACGTGCCGATCGTGTTAGCGTAAAACAATCTCGCACTAGACATTCTGTTTATAAAATGTGAATCTAAACAAATGAGTAATTATTATTATTAATAACTGAACGCCTGTCGTCATGGTATTCCAGACTTAGTGGACAGAAACTCGACGCCGCGCATGCCGTGGCACGACGTGGGCGTCGTGGTGCAGGGCGCCGCCGCACGCGACGTGGCGCGACACTTCATACAGCGCTGGAACGCTATCAAGCTGGAGAAGGCTAGGTTAGTCTCACTACATCCTAAAAACTTAGTGGACTCCGTGCGACGGAGGCCCGTGCGGAGACACGCGTGGACTAGTAAACAGTATTACGCAGGCACGAAGCAAAATGTCTTTTGATATTGAAAGGGTAATTCTGGAAGTGCAGTGTCGCCCTATCATATGGAACCAGGCGAATGAGTTGTCTAAAGTTCGAGATGCACGAACCCGTTGCGGTCCCACGGTGACTGCGGGTGCGCACGCGCTTGTCTACGTGACGGGTGTCCGTCGCAGGCGCCTGCGTATCGCAGCATTGGCCCTAAGGCATTAAGTCCACCTTTGTACCTTGTCTGAAGTTATAATAAATATATCAATAATGTCTCCATCACCTGCGGATCACTTGTATTAACATGTCTACATGCGAAATTTTTCAGACAAAACCCGAACTACCCGTATTTGTTACCGAAGTCGTACATCGACATCAAAGCTCATCACGATCTGGACAAACTTCTTCAGTGTGACATCAACAACGTGTCTTGTCAGGTAAATATTATAGTAATCATGCAAATATGTCTATGTCGTAATGGAAGTCCTTTTTAGAGACCCTCTTTTATAGGCGATGTGTAGGAATCGAGCAATAAACAAACTATTTCAGACTACGCAAGTGATTCATTATGATATTAATATAATACTTTAGGTCTTCACTTCACAACAAGCCGAGACAGTCCCTAGACTAGATGTTGTTCACACGGCTGCCACAGAGCAAAGAGCCCCGCGCACTGCGAAAGTGCTAACAAAACTGTCTGCGCATGGCGCTGCCAACAAAACGTATACAGCTTTATAGAGAGATACTCACCTAGTGTCCGTTTGGTTGCGAAACCAATTTGGTGGGGCGACTAGCTCGGACAAGTGAAGACTCTGGTGTCTTTATGGTGTCTAGTTTGGTAGCTTAGGGACATATTTCACCGGGACACCATGGCGGCGCAACTGGCCACCGTGGTGTCCCTATGAAATATAACCCTAAAAGTCATCAAATCGCAGCAACTAATTTATTGCCATTTCCAGGTGTTGCGCAGCCTATCAAGCTGGTCGGGAGGTTTCCTAGACCCCGACACAGTAGAGCAGAGCATACACGAAGCGTACGCCGACACCATCACTCGCGCTCAGCACTACGTCTACATTGAAAACCAGTTCTTCATCACGCAGTCCCGCTCCAGCCAGGCCGTGAGGAACCAGGTAAAGAACCAGGTAACGCGCACTAACATTTACTAACGCTCTTACTAAGGTCCGAGTCACACCCGAATGGCACCGACGCGGCAAGCACTTTCAGTGTGAAATAATTTTAAATTTTATCTACATATTTAAAAGACCAGTATCGCTTGAAAATCATGAAAAGGTCGCTCGGCCGCCCGCGGTGCCGCGAGCAGCCGCGCGTCTCGTACGTCTTGTCGGTAGTTGCCTGGCCGGCCTCTGCCATTCCGGTGTGACTCGGCCCTAATGGACGAAGCTCTGTATCCTGCTAGTCAAGCCGTGGCTGTACCTGGTATGATTTCATCCATTTAGTCAACTTACTTACTAACCCCATGATTACAAACAATTGAACAAAATAATTGTTTCGAACAGACCAGTTAAAAAACCGTGATCAATTTAATTGCACACTATTTTATAAAACCTCTTCTAACGTTGTATGATCGCAAAAACGTGCTCAGTTGACGCGAGTTGAGCACGGGTTGGATGAATCCCGAAGTAATACAAAAGCGTGTGGATTTGGCGAGACCGGTGTCGCTAGTTGGACACGGAAAGGGAAATACGCCGCTGATTTACACTCGTGCCTGACCAAACCCGTCATCATACCAAATTCGAGCGAGTAGGTGTTAACTCTATTACCGAAAGCCATGCAGCTGCTTTCGGTCATCTCTATAATCTAATAACCGGGTAAAAGGTTATTTGGTAAGAATGGTGTCAGATTTTCTGTCTTCTGACAACTGTCGAAGATGTTCAATTGACAGCCGAGAGCAACTTCTTTACGTCAGAGACAGAAAATATTTTAATTTCCTATAAACCATCATAATTTGTGTTCCAGATAGGCGAAGCACTGTACAACCGTATAATGCGAGCGTTCCGTGCGAAGGAAGTGTTCCGCGTGTACGTGGTGATGCCGCTGCTGCCGGGCTTCGAGGGCGAGGTGGGCGCGCCCTCCGGCACCTCGCTGCACGCCGTCACACACTGGAACTATCAGAGCATATGCAGGTTAGCATATAGCGTAACCATGACAATCAGCCTTTAAATGTTCCCACTGCTAGGACTCAGGCCTGCTTTCTAGGAGAGGGAATCCACGACGCGGGCCCGGTCCTTGTTGGTGGACATCACATGTCTACGGCAGATTATTGTGGACCACTTATCAGAAGCTTATCAAGTTGTAAAATTCTTTGTAGCATCATCTTCATCTTTCTACCCATGTCTATGGGTCAGTGCTGACGCAATACGTTTTTTTTTTCTTGCATAATGTCCTGATAACCGTCATGATTACTTACTTACTACTTTTTCTTTCGTAACACTTCTTCACAATCCATTCATCTTTTTTCTGGCCTCCCTTTCCCTCTCCATTCATCCACATGTATACTTTTAAGTCTTAATAACATGCGTTTCATCTCTCTTCTTTACTGCGTCATACCAAGACAAACGATTCCCTTTCAACTGTTAGAAGCTTATCAAGTAGCAAAATACCAGTGGTGAAAAGCTCTACAACAACGTCAGCATCCTTAGATGAAAACTGCAATCCCACTGATGGTAAGCAGTGATGCAATCGTTGATGGTGAGGCGCACTAGTCTATTCCTTCTAGCCTTGAAGACACCTAATTTATAATGGCTTTGCAGGAGCCGCGAAGCCATAATAACCCGTCTTTACGAATCCGGGGTCCCCGACCCCTTCGAGTACATCACGTTCCACGGCCTGCGCACGCACTCGGTGCTGGGCGACGAGCCCGTGACGGAGCTGGTGTACGTGCACTCCAAGCTGCTGATCGCTGATGACAAGACCATCATATGCGGCAGCGCCAATATCAATGACAGGTCCATGATTGGGACCAGGGATTCGGAGATTGCTGTGCTTTTGCAGGTCAGGAATAAATATTTTTTTATTTATTTATAATAGACACTTGGCTTGGATTTTGGTAAGGGTCGCCGGAAATAAAATAGTTTTATAGGGGCACTGTTATATTTCCGATGACCCGTATTCAAAGAAAAACACCGATTTCTCACATTGATTGACTCAAAGCTTGCTGTATTGTAGTAGTATACTACTCCCAATTTTCATAGGGTTTTTTAACCTTTCAATCGTGATAATGACAGACACAATTGAAAGACAATAGGTGCGCGAACGCCGGCGTTCGCTTGGGGTTTAATGAATTAAATAATGTAAACTAGTGTTTTCAACTGATCCTATCTTTGGGCAAATAAAATTGAAGTACAGTATCTGAAACTTTAGAATAGTACAGAAAAAGAAAACAAGTTTTTAAGTTATTATGACACTATTTGAGCAGAAGCATTACACTAAGGAAAACCAACGTTAAGCAACTGCTACGTAATTGTCTGGCATTATACTGAACTGGATATATTTGCCACTGCCGTCAGGCACATTGTAGTTGCTGTTTTTTTCTCTATGTTCAATTTAAGTTGTGTGAGTTGTTTCCCAAATTAACATGTTTTCTTTCTCTCTTTCCTTCTTATTGAATTCCTTTCCTTTTTCCCCAGGACGAACAGTTCGTAGACGGCACCATGAACGGTGAAGCGTTTCCCTGTGGACGAGCGGCGGGCGCGCTGCGCAAGCGTCTGTTCCGCGAGCACCTCGGGCTCATGGAGGAGGACCTGGACAGGCTCGGCGTGTCGCTCGAGGACCCCGTGTGCCACGAGTTCTACAGGAACTACTGGAAGGCCATCTCCACGAGGAATACTGCCTTGTATGAAGATGTGGGTATTTTATATAGTAGTAACATTATTAGCACAGGAGTGAACACAATTGATGCTGTAAATGTAAGAAGACTAAATAACGCTGATTTAACTACGTAAAAAAAAATGTCTATCAAATAGAATTTTGTAGTGGTATGGTCGCATTATTACTGAAACTTTATCTATTAACAATTAGGGTCAAATTGGAAAATTATGCCTAGTAAATTACAAATTCAAGAAACATTGAGTGAATCTTATTATCTTGAAGTTAAAATGTTTGGAGGATTAAGCGCGGTTTTTTTTTTAAGTTTTTACATTTTTTAAGTCATTATCAGGTTCTACGTTCATTTAAATATGATATGCGACCGTAACACGTATTTATTTACGGAATAAAAATCATCAATACATTCCTCCCAGTTCGGCTAACCGTTTAAAATGGTTATTTTATGAAAAAGTAATTTAACTCTTTGAATGCCGTAATTAGAAACACAATAGAAAGACAATTGCTTATGTCGAACTGTGTAACATAAGACATTCAAAAGTTTAATAGGTAGTATAGTATAAGGGTTTCGTTGGATTTCACGACTACAAAAAATCTTATCACAAGCATTTATTTCAAATAGACCATTTGCAGGCACTTTTGAATAGTCAAATGTCGGTCAGTGAAGCGAAATTACACTATTCTCGAAAAGTAGTTTTCTAATACAAAATTTATTTTTCCAGGTTTTCCACACACTTCCAACAGACGCCGTCCACACATTTGCCGAACTAAAGAAGTACCAAGAAGACAACCAAAACCTATGGAACATTGACCCAGTACTTGCCAACAGGAAAATAGACCTTATTCAAGGTTATATAGTAGATATGCCATTGGAATTCCTTTGTAACGAAACTCTGACCCCTAGGACTGCAAGCATGGAAGGTATGATGCCAACCTCACTTTGGACCTGAAAGAAAGTAAAATACTTTTGTATATTAATTTATCATTGCCATAAGTCTTTCATAAGACCCTTATACTGAAAGCTAGGACACGTTGATGATTTAAAAACTAAAATTATCATCAGATGCGTGTTCATGAAGCTGCTATACAAATATCACATTTCATCAGTCCATTTACCGAGCAGCTACTAATAATTTTGCAATGGTAAGACCATTCAAAATATTCTCAACCTGGTCTTCAAACCCAGGAACAAATGCTCAACAGTCACGCGATCTCTACAACTACGAAACACACAAACTAACAGACAAATGAGTAAACTATTGTGATTGGTTGACCGAAATAATGTCAACCTATCATAAGTTGCCATCACGAGAAAAGTATGAACTTTGGGAATAATCGTAAATTTTCGGAAACAACCCAACAGCTAGAAAGTTACATACAATACAAAATTATAGTGAACAACATACTTTTGAAGCTATATTATATTTTATATTTTTGTTACTCTCTGGCACGACGTTCGTGCTAGTTCGGAAACACGAAGATAACCGAAGCTCATACCTTTTTTGATTTCGCTACTACAATTATTATTATGTATGTATGATCAATTATGCTACAGTTTAATTATTTCATAGGCTTCTGGAATGGGGAGAAAAAAGCGGTTTTCGGGTATAAACTAGATATTTCGGTGTTTATGTATTTAAGTTGTACTTTGACTTTTTCACCTTCAAAGCTTTAGAGGCATGTTGCAAAAGAACTGAAATCCAAGTTCCTGAAAACATTTCAGTATTTACTTACCCCTTGTTACTAAAACGTATTTTATTAAAATGGTAGAATTTATTTTTGTGACTTTATTGAGTTGAAAATCACTATGGTTAGGGGCCAGATAAATTTACAATAGCGGTCATTGACCCTCTTGAATTTATTGATATTCTTCTTTCAAAAACGGACCTTTATTGCATCTACATCTATCGTGATCCTTTTCATTTTCTAGTAATGAAAAACAGTTAACTAAGGTAAGTAGCTATACACAGGGACTTAAAAACACCTTCATAAAGGTTACAGAATTATAAGTGTTACATGTCGAATGTGTAACAGAATCAAAAATGTAACACTTATATATGTGTTTTCAATGTGTTTAACCCAAAACAATTAAAAAAGTGTAACCGTAACATATCTGTAACAGATATAAAAGTGTTAACAGTGTTAATAAGTGTAACAGGTAAACGCAGCGTTGCCAAAGTTACAATTTACTTATTTATGGTACTCCGTAATTATTTCAGTTACACTTATTAACACATACAAAAGGTTACAGTTTGATTTGGTAACATTATTGTATCTGTTACATTTAAAAGTGTTTGTCTGTTATAACTGATTTAAAAAACAGTGTTAAAACACATTATTACGGTTACAGTTTGAGTCTCTGGCTAGATAAGTATACCTGACAAGTTTGCCTGCACAGTTATAACTGTCAGGTGAGCTAGTATGGAAACCTGCACAGGTGTGCAATATACACGCTCCTTTTTACCTGTACAGGCAAACCTGTCGAGTATACCTTAGCGTGTATGGCGGGCATTAGTGTTTTTTCAGGTAACATAGAGATATAGTATTTGGTGGCACGTTTAGCACAGTGGTTAAGCGATTGGCTGCTGTGCTGAGTATCTCAGGTTCGATTTCCGCACGAAAACAAATATTTATATGGCATACAGATACCTTGCATGTTACTTTACATGTTTGTGAACGTACACACGATACAAAAGTAATTTTTTGTGTGGGGTCAATGTACTTTATTGCAAACATATTTTGCTCGTACCATTAGGTCCCAGTTTTTGGAACGATAATTAATTATTATAACACAATGTGAAAAATTGTCAAGAGTATAAAATTGATTGGTTGAATCATGAAATAATGCCGTTAATTTTACACGCATATATTTTTTCAAAAACTGGAGCAAGAAAAGCATTGTTAAAATCGTTTTAATGGGGTAAAACTACTATTTTAAAATTATTATGAAAATTTTAAAATGAAGGTGAAATCGTTAGAAATGGGATTGTTGTGTAGTATGTTGTAATTTCGATGTTGCCCGTTATCAAATTGCCTTACTATTTCAATAAGTGTAAATGTTGTATAATTCATAATAATATCAATGTATGCATAATAAATGGAATAGAAAGCTAAGTACGTACCTCTTATTAATAAGTTAAATCGAAATGTTTGTGCAATTATTATTTAATATTATTTAATCTTAGAAAAGAAAGTGAGTAATTGTTGATCTGAAGTAGTTTTCTACAGAGATTCCATATATTTTTTTATTATTTATTTATTTGTTTTAGTTACCATGTCCAAATGATACTTAAATATATTTAGTCTATCAGAAAAAAAACAAAAATAATCTTATTATATTGATGTTATATTTAAAATCTTGATGATATTGCTGTTAAATTACAATAATTTATTATTTTTTAATCACTTTTATTTTTCATAACTAAGTTAAAGTAAACAAGGAATAATTTAACATGTGCCGGCCGACTTAGTAGATTACATGAATTATTTATTTTTCTAAGTATTTTGCTAACATTAGTTTTAAATAAATATTAACCGGAAATCCAACGAAGTAATCAACAATAAAATAGAAATTATTTATTGATCTATTTATAAATCAATATTATTGTAACAATAGTTTCTAAATGTGCATTTATCATTCCGACAACTACCAAGTTATTATTTAATACAAAACTAAATTAAATAACTATAGTAAACAAAGATAGACTTTTGAGTAATGTGTCTACTAATCAAAGTTTGATTAATCTGTAACTAACTACTAACATACTAATTAAAACTCTATTGTTCAGTGTTATAATGTCGTAAATAAACCAACCGTTTCTAACATAATACATATAAATACCTGAACTATACAAAAATACAAAATCTCATTCCTTTACAGTTGAACTATCATTCCAATGTAAACCACCGCTCTACAATTATATTTTATGTTTTTATTACACTATGTTTCCAGATGTAGCATAGAAAACATAAATAATAATAAATAAATTATTTATAAATAATAATAAAAAATATATTAAAAAGGCAAAATTAATAGAAACAATCAATAATGCACAAAATATAATAATAAAAACAAAAGTAGCTTTCTTCAAATATAAAAACAAAAACTTTTGAAAATTCCTTGGTTTTGGTCCTTACGGGCAGCCCGAAAGGACCAGTTTTAAAAATTAATCCAAAGAATTGTTTTGATTCTTAAACTTAATTAAATTGCTACATTATTTTAATTCAGAACTTTGACTCCAATGATTTTGGTACTTGATTTATTAAAAATAAGAAATGGCTTTGCTATAACTATTTTATTTATAGGCTTCGTCTTTTTTGACTCATAATGGCTGTTTTTTTTCTCTTACTTAATTTAGATAATAACCTTTTGAGATTGTTCATAATTCTTTCCGTGGTGCAAATACTGTTTAGTTTTAATATTTTATTTGTGGTTTTATTCAAAGATTTATACATTACATTATATAATCTTATTAATATTTATTTCAGTGGAACTTTATTATTGTTTGAAATGAATCTGTGTCATTTGTGCTGTCTGGTAAATAAAAAATCATTTTTATAAAAAAGCTTTTTTAATGTTTTGTACCCTCTTTTTCAATAATTTATGAACTGAAAAAATTTAGTGATTACTGCCAATTCATTATCTGGACTGGTACAATCAACTATATATAGGGACTAACTTAGTCCCCGGGATGACAGTAAAATTTGACAGTTCTACTAAATTGTAATCAAGTCCAACACAAGTGCCATCTAGCGCCACTCAATAAAAATAGGTACCACGTTTGACAGCTGTACCAACATACGATTCATGTTTGTTTGCACAACTTGTATTGTACGCTCGTATTGATTTACCTGTATTACGCTTCTAAAACTAGATGGCAGTATTCGAGACTACCTGTATGATTATTTATCAATAGTGGACATTTTAAATGTGTGGGATACATGCTTATTACTGTTAGATTTTGGACCGTCCGCTTTGAGGCGAGAGCTTAAAATCCAAAAGCACATTTGATGGCTCTTACGCCTTTTGAAATCGCACAGTGGATACGCAACAGGTGGTTTGAACTTCGAGGTACTAAACATGGGACGGGTCACGTAGGCTCCTTATCTCACGCCCTGGTTGCCGGATAGACGGAGCGGCCCGGATAACCTTGGTGAAGAGATGGGTAAGCCGGGTATTTTATGTCGCACATACCTATCTATGTGAGAATATAAAGGCATTATCATAAGGAAAGTATGGAATATGAATGGTTAGACCAAAAAATAATGAGGAATTGGGGCAGGAAAATGACAATGATGTCCTATCTACGTGAGAAAATAGTCGAAGTTTTTAGAATTGGCTAAGTAGTTGACTTATATTCTTTATTATTTATGTCAAAAAGTAATTAGGTATCCAAAATCGCATTTTTCTAATCTGATAGAAGAGAAACCTGAGAAATAACATATTATACCTAATTGATGCATATTATACCTACGTGACGTCACCGCCAATAGGTGTGTACAAAAGAGATAGCGCCTATTGTACACTTATTTTTGTTAAATGTAATTCTTTAATAAGTTAAGGTGTGCAATAAAGATGTATAATAATAATAATAATAATTTTATATGTAAAAAAAAAATTGAATAAAGAGAATAATAATAATAATAATAGCGAGATGTTCCTCATGTTCCCACCACGCCCCCACTCTTTGTCATTTCAATATTTGAAAGGCTAATTGCATTTCATTTTAGTGTTATCTACTTATTGTCAAAAATAAACACAAGGTCCCTACCCACCGTAGGTCTAACGCTTAACCGGGTACCCGGTGCCGCATACCCGGTGATCGGATTGTGTAAAAGGGGACTAACACAAGCCAACAAGTAGGTACCTATTACATTGTATAGCTAGAGCCACTGTTACGATCCTGATTTTTCATTTGGAAAATCTAGGATTTGGTTGCCGACTTGCCGCCACTTACAATAGTTACTATAGATAATTTACACAGGGTTGCCAACACATAATGTCTTTTTACAGTTTAAATACAAATGAGATCTTGATAATATATTTTTCTTTGTGATACCTACTACATCTTAATGGCGTAAATTATTATAAAGGCTAATTATTAATTTTTTTTTTATTTTTTTTCAAAAGTAATAAAGTTATAAGTGTAAGTAAGTAAGTTATAAAGGTGTAAGTTATAGGTTTTAATCCACAATCAGTATATTTTTTTTTACACCACCTGCTCTATAATGTCGTTTTACACGTTATACAAACCTCACCTAAAGCAAGTCATTATATCCCTAGGGAGATAATGCAGTATGGCCGATCCCTAGGGAATAATGAGATTTGAATTTGGAGCATCAAGAATCGTCAACATTGTGAATTAAAATGTAGGCGCATCGAACAAGTTGACTCGAAATTCAAACCAAAGAGTATGTAATCACTATGATTCAAACTGGCCACTAACAAAAAAAAGAAAATAAAATAAAACGTGCGTACTGACGACACGGGAGCATTATAGAAAATTGAAACTATAGAATCTTGGAGTAAAATCTTGGTGAATTTTGTTTGTTTGATGAACTTGTAAAAATAATACTTATATTTCTCTAATATATGATTTAGTCGACCAAATTGTCTTTTAATTATCTCACAGATGGTGTAAAAAGTAGAGTATGCAACACGGGGATGAAGCTGTCTTTGTCTTGGGCGGCTTAAATTCCTCACTTCACTCGGGTTTCTTTATTAACTCCCTCGCAATGCTCGGGAGTTAATTTTATAAATCCCTCACTATCGTTCGGGATTAAAATCATCAACCTTCGTTTCGTTCGGAATTCAACATGCCGCCCGCGACTTAAAGACACTGCTTTATCCCCTAGTCACATAAACTACTATTGTTTTATAAATTGTCTAACTAGGTATATAACTTTTCGAAGACTATGTTAGCATCATTACTTATTCTCAATTTCAAGGAGTTAATACTACCTAAGTATTTAATAAATAATTTTATTGCAAATAAAAAGCCTCTTATCGAGTTATGAAAAACTTCCCATGACCTTTTATATAGGTAGGTACTTACTGAATTTCAGAGTTAAAGTCTACAATGACAAATCAAAGAATTTAACTAATTGCATTATAAACACCCTCTGCATACATTAGCCCCTACAGCACCCTACATTCTAATTGGCTCATTCTTGCATTAATTTGAGTTTTTTTAATAATAAAGGACAGTAAACAACAATTAAGAACATTACTTAGATAAGTAAGTAAGTAGGTACATAATATAGGTAAGTACATAAGAATTTTAATAGTTTCTACACTACATTTTTTTTTATTTAATTGAGCAGCTGCGAGATGCAGATAAGTAGGTACCTACTACCTAAACTCCTGATCAAGAAGTTTATGAGAAACTAGTTTTAACCGTTTTTAAGTAAGAAAAAAAATGAATTAGGCTTAAGTAGAGGGACAGACAGCAACGAAAGTTGATAATGGAACACAAAAAAAGAGATGCGACAGGTTACAAAAGGGAAAGGATTAGGTACAAATTATCTATACATAATAGGTAAGTTATTTAGTAATTATTATTTTTGCCGACCTTTGTGTCACAAAATAATAAGCAACAGAGTTAATCAACTTTTTTGGTCGACTGTACTTCAGATAAAAAAAAAAAAAACAGAAAATCCAGAAATAAGCACCTCATTATTTCACAGGGACGATATTCACACGATTATTGTGTTAAAATATTCAAGGTCCTTCAACGAAAACAAAACAAAAACGCGTTACTTTTCTTTTTATATTTTACGAATGACTAATTAGGGTTACGGGACCCTCCACCACTTAACTACGGAATTCCATTCGCGCTTGACTGGATTAAGATCGAAAGAAGTTGCATGTAGTTAAGTGCTGCATAATGCAATGATATGGATAGCCTTTATGTTATTTAAGTACTTGCTATTGGTTAGAAACTAACCATCATCGTCCTACGTCCTACCCTAGTCTGTTGTCGTATCGTATGTTACTTGGGGTTGACGAAACGCGTTTTCGTATTTCATTCTCCCCCTTTTTTTAATAATGAGAAATCATCGAATATCTTCTCCTGCTTTGGGTGGAGCGCAAGGGAGTGTCAGACTTTTACAGACACAGATAGGTACCGTTTTTTTTTTTCAATTTTATTGCATGGCCTTTGGGCCTTTGTGTCATAGATAGGTACCTAAATTAGTTTGTACGGTCAGCAAAAAAGATCAAATAACATAGTTTTATTTTAATTGTCAGATCAAAGAAAAATACTTTTTTTTACTTGATCTTAGTTTTCTTTGTAAACTACTTAAAACTTAAGTATAAATTGATTTCCAATTTACAATAGAGAATTTGAATTAAGACTCTGCTAACAAACCAGAGATTTGTATTTATTTCCATGTTTTTTTTTTTTTATATAATGGACCTTCCATTATTTTTAAATGTTATTGAAATCGACTGGAATGCTAAAACATAGCATTATTTACAGATAAGTAATGCTGTTTATCGATTTTGGTTGCTGACAGTATTTACAACCTAAAACTTACATAAATATTCGTACTTACATATATCTACATAAAGGCTGTGATCAATGTGGCTTAGGATAAAAAGCTTTTGCTTAATGCCTATGGCACATGTGTAAATCATAAAATAGAAGGAACGTAATCATACGATAATATTGACCAACATGTTGATTACCTACGTTTCGCACGCTTTTTTGGGCGGGAGATCCGGTCGAAGCGTGCGAAAGAGACGGCAACATTGGCTTGGGGTGGATTTGAAGCAATCAATTTGATAGATCACAAGGGAAAATATACCGTGTCCCTGCTTGATAAAGATACGATTAGCAATGAATTTTATATCTAAACAGGTAATATCTATGTTACAAGCCAATCAGGTAAATGGTTCCAATGAAACAGCCGGATAATAGAGCAAAGACATAGGTACCTACTTGGAAATTAAAGGAAATGCCTAATATTATTAGGTACCTAGGAATAAATAACGATATCCGATATCTACTTTTCTTAGTAGGTTGGTTTATCAATCAGTTTAATTAGGTGCCTAGTAGGAAGTACCTTCCGTTCACTAACATATTTAAGTGGATTTTAAGGTAGGTACCTAAAAGGAGGTCCTAAAGTTTTGATTCGAACGATCTTAAAAAATTAGACGGCTTTTTTTAAATTGTAGCCTTGTATGCATACTCCTACTAAACTAAAAGGTCGCTAATAAGTAATGTCAAATCTTTAAAAAAAAAAACAAAGCGTTTTCCTTTGTTGTCACCAGAGTGCATTTTTACAGTTTCAGTACAAAATTGTAGCAAATCTGAGTTCGCACAAATTCATCATTAAGTACCTAGGTACCTAATTCTGAATTTTGAAATAGCTACCTACTTAGTAGGTACGGTCATTCTATCTACGACTGGAACTTGTTGTTTATATTCAAATTACCCAAATCAAATACCAAAATAATAAGTACTTATGTAGTAACAAATTAGTACCTACCTACCTACATAAGTAGAACATGATTTAGAATATGGTAGGTAACGTTATTCATTGATAAACCTAACTAGACTTGTACTGATTAGATAAATTATAAGCAGCACCTCCTACCACAGTAGGTAGGTTAGGTACAAGTTGTATTACAATCTCCTAATGTGTGGGATTAGGTAGGTAGGTACCTAACCTACGAATTACGATGCAGTAATTACCTATACCTACTTTGGTGCAGTTTCTTAGGTAAGTTATCATGTACCTATTTTCTCTACTTCATTATTGTTGTAATGTCTATGGTAGGTACAGAAATTAGTTACGCAGTGATATCTATCAAAATTTTGAAATCATTCACATCTTATGACTGTGTAATCGGAAATTATGATAGGTACATAATGCTCGAAAAGCTAGAGGGTGGAACGAGTCATTAATTTGGATGCACTTGTTAGCGTGAGGCGTGCAGCATGAGCGTGCTCGCGGCTGTGTGCGCTCGTGTGTGCTCGGCATTACGCTGCATTATTTGTTACGTTAGGGCTGGGATGGGCCTGTCCCTATCGCCGCGAGTCCTACGCCATCCTACGCTCCCTTCTTGCGCCGCTATTTGAATAGGCTCGCGTTGCGTAACGCGCGGCCAATGACAGCGGCCCTGCACATGCACTGGGCGGAGTCCTTACGTCACCGCGCTCGGCCCCCGCGGCCGCGCAGCCGCCGTGACGTCACACCCCCTCGCGCCGCGCTCCGCACCTACAATCCCACACTGTGCGACACCAGCGCCCATGCTGTCTGCGGCGGCGTCACATGGAAACTCGCGACAAAACACTCGTGCGCTCAAAGATGGCGGATGGGTCGTCCGAGGACCGCGTCGGCCCGAAACAAAATATGAACGATTCAACTTTTTCCGCGCCCGATAAAGGACTTGGTGACACAAAAATGTGCAGTGGCGAAACATTTGACGGCGATAGTGTAAAGTTATCGTTCTACAGAGAACTGGAAACGAGTGATTCGTGTGAGAAAAGTGATACGCGCGGCGTGGCCGCTAAGCGCGCTGCGGTCGGCGGTTCGTATTCCCGAAAATTTTCTGATGCGAACACCCTGTATGGCGACGACAGGAAGAGAAGGTGTCTGGACCGGTACGACAGCTCCGAGTCTTCTGACAGGTGAGTTGTTGTTGGTTTATGTTAGCAAAACATGCGCCCGCGTTTGTTTCGAAGTTTGTTTGCGGCCGCGATGTTCTGAGAGTCAATGCTCCAGTGACCGGAGGCTGTTTGAATTCGATGTCATGGCCATTGTGAAAAACTTTGGGTGTTGCTAAGCGGCTCTAGTTCGGTTGAACGCCCTCGGAATAGAATGCTGGGCCGCGGTGCCGCGACGCGACGTATTACCATTTGAAATTGTAGACTGACAAAAAATCGCCTTCGTAGGATATTTCGATGCTCATAACGGTGTTATTACAAATACAAACGAATACTTTACAGATAAGATTCTGTTACATATCTTCAGTGTTATCTAATTGCCACTAAATTGTTTAGATGGTTACATATTTCTGATATTTCATACAGCAAGTTGGCTGCCAAAAATAATAACCTTGGCTTTTAATTAGCTTCTAGCTAACAGTAAAAGCTATACAAACGTCTAGTTTCCAAACTTTTTCTCAAAACTTGTCAGTCTCATAGGCAACTGCATAACTTTTTGTCCTCCCATATCATTTTCAAGTTACCAAGTCTCTTTTTTACGAACATGAAACATTCTCACTTATATTTTATGAACTTCATGTTTACACACATAATTATTTTAATAAGACCACTTATGTTTTAAGTCTTAGGTGCAGGTAAAACTGCTTAATTTCCATTAAAATGTACCCACATGCCATGTTTCTTAGTCTTTATGCATGTATGATTATATTGATTAAACTTAGCTCATAATTTTATGCTATCATAAATTCAGAAAACTGCAGAATAATTTTGACTTTCAGAAGTTTCACTTAATAATAAAGAATTCATACCAAAAAAGGAAGCAGGCATAATGAATTATGTTGCTATGAAATAATACACTTATAATAAAAACCTTCATAATAAAAAGTAACTATCTAATTTAATATTTACACACTAATAATTATTATCAAATACCAGTGCCGGTAGTTTATATTTTACACTTTTTCAGCTATATATTTCTACTGTAATAAATTCAAAATCAATAACACAACACAATAACAATTAGCTTTGCAATTTACTTACAAAATTTTTGTAATTGGAACTCAAGAACAAATAGTGATCATAAGAGCTAGGCTATTCTGCTTGGCTATTCTTTTAATAAAGCAAAAACAATGGAACAACTCAACAGGGTTAATGCCAGCAGAAAAAGAAAACTTTTATTTTTTAATCTTTCCTCACGAAAGAGGCTTTTATTACATTCAATTTTCCTTTTGTGAGTTTGTATGTATTGAGTGCTAGGGTTTCCTTTGTTTGATTGTTTTTTTTTATTCTCTTCATTTTTTTTTTTACTTTACTACTTATCCATGTGTGACTTTCTTTTTTTGTCATAACTTTGTTTTGAATTAAATCTTGTGTGTCTTGAGTGGAAACAAATATTTTTAAAGGCTATCTTTGAAAATAGTTTAATGCCTTAGCACTAATCCAAAACTTAATAGGTATTACCAATAACTTGACTGGCCTGTTGGTCTGGTGGTCAGTGGCCCTAACTGCTATGTCAAAAGTGGGTTTGATTCCCACCCAGGACAAAAATGTTTGTGAGATGAGCATGATCATTTTATGTATTTAGAAAATGTTTATCAGTTGTTTATTACTCACAGCACAATCTCTGCTTAGTTTGGGTGTAGATGGAATTGTGTAAAAGTTGTGGACTATTTTTATTTCTTTATTTAATGAGTAAGGTATGTTCCCTAAGGATGGGTTTCTGAATTTTGACAGGTTTTCAGGTTAAAGTAGAATATTTTTTCTTTTTTTTTATTACTGATAGGCTCACGTTTGACCACTACCTCACCTGATGGTAAGCAATTGTAACTTCAAATGCTTAATAAATCAGAAATCTGGGTTACATGATTGTGCAATTCATAAGATACAAATTGCAAGGTAGTAAAACCTGATTTGCAGAGAATAATAAAACATAGTGTGTCTCAGCCAACCAATCACTTGCATGCAACATGATTTCTGGCTTTGACACTTAGCTTTGCATGATGATAAGGAACTGATGTAAACATTCTATTTTAATCAGAGACTTATATTAAAAGGTATTTATTTAAAAAATCAAAACATCTTAATTGAACTTGACTTCATTATAATAATATCAAGGTAAACTTTGGTCATTATCAAGCCATGACGTAAATTTTGTCACACAATATGATAACAAGAATTATAATCTCTTTTGTCTTTTAGGATGATATCAAAGTTTGCTTTTGTTTTTTTGTTATCTGATTGTGATAAGACTATAAGACCTAGTGACTAGCTGCCTTATATTACTTTAGAGGAAGCACTTTGCATGACATTTGCTCTAATTTTCTTTTTTTTATTGTTTGTTCCTTTGAAACAGTCAACATACTTAATACACAAAAATTTATAATAATAATATAGATTTATTATTATATATTATTATTATATACATACATACTTATATATAAAAAATTGAACTATTGTAATTTATTATTTTTCATTTGAACTGAATAAAATTGATAAATATAGCAACACATTTGTGGTCATCAATTTATTTTGCTTACTACAACTTTAACTTTACAAATGATAGGTATTAACCTCTCAATCTTGGAAATCACAGACACAATAGAAAGATAATAGGTGCGCGAAAGCCGGCGTTCGCTTGAGGTTTAATAAATTAATTATTTTCAGAATTTATTTATAACTTACTGATCATGAAATTAAAACTGTATGTTGCAATCCAAATGGTGGTGCGTTACTTACATTTTACCAATTTTTTCTCATGATGTTTTTTTGCAATTTATTATTTATTGAATTGAATTTTCTACAGAGTTTGGGAATAAATAATAATTGTCGTTTTTGCATGTATTTGTATTGTAATAGGTGTTTTTATGTTCTTTGTTTATTTATTTAATATAAATCCTACTTGCACAACTAACCTAAGGCAAACATTACATGGTAAGTTTTGCAGTCAGTTTTGCCACAGTCAAAGCCTTGATTGACGAAAAACGTTTTTTAGCAGGTACTGATTGACGAAAACCAGCATTGACTGCAAGACGCTTGCATGACCGTGTAATGGTCGCCTAACATATGAATATACTTTGTTTTAATTGACATGTTTCACAAGGTGCTGCAAAAACAGGAGATGCAAATATTTTTATGGCCAACCGATAGGTGTACCGGATTTGGATTTGCACTGGATTTGTGTTAGCTAGAAACATAATTTTGGAATATTTGAAACAATCAATATGTTTGTATTGTACAGTACATTAATGGCTTCAAGTATATATATTGCTTCCCTTTGTATGGACTTATGACCTACATGACCTCAAGCACCAAACTTCTTCAAATTATTTGATAAGCAAATACTTTTTTTTGCAAACCATACTTTAACAATAATGTTTCTTTTTTTTTACTTTATTTAACCGAGTCTTACTGCTTGACCTAAATTAGCTAGTCTAAGTTATTTAAGATATAATTAGCTTTCTCATATTCGTTGTTGGTAATAACTCACCATCTTCTTACATTCGCCGCTACACAGATATTTCACACAGTGATGCAGAGATGAGCAGTTTTCGTTTATGATTCGTAAATTAATTTAATTTTAAAAATATATTATTTTGCTCACCCTACCCGAATCGATTTGACAGCTGTGACGTCACAACATGTCGTTAAGTCGATCCTATTCTTATTTGAATCGCATAGTTACATCAATATGATAGTACCTACATCAAGTTAGGTTTGAAAGGGAAGGCTCATAACATTGTCTGAAAATTAACCTTTCTTTACGAGTCTGTATTATTGCCAATTTTATGGCACTATTGTCATGAAATAATAGTACTAATCAAGATTCCATGTAAGAGATTGTAAACCTTATTATTATAACAAGCCCACTGCTGGGCAAAGGTCTCCCTTCATTTCTTCAATTGTTTCTCGGCTCATATCATTTATTATTATCAAAAAATACCGCTGCCTAATTTGGGTAGGTACGGTCAGAGTATAAAGGCCTACGTAATGAATCCAGTATACATTTTGCACAAGTAAAACATGTACTAGTTAACTACCGATTTAGTAGGCGAGCTGTGGTATGATACCACAGCTAGATAGCGTCACTTAAGTGGTGATAAGTGGGTCACCTATTACTGTGATAACGTACGCTCTGGCGACATATACGAATTTAGGTGTGGTTGGGACTTGAGCTCGATAAATAAAGGGCAAATACGTCGATTGTTTTGTAATATCGTTTGTGCTTTTGGCTTTTTCTTGAGAGTGCATTTGAATTATTAGTGAGAATCTTAGAAGTTGTACGACTGTTTTTGCCAACCGTCATTACCTGTCATGATATTTTTTATAGTTTTTTTTTTCGTTTTTAAATAAGTTAGGCAAAATAGTTATTTGCACCATTTTGAAGTATTTTACACCAGTTATAGAGTGAGCTATTATCCTGACATATGTACTTAAGTACGTAAAATATATAAATTCAAAAACTTTTAATGACCAAACGTTTTAATTCATTAAACTTTGACTATATATTTATAATCAAAGTCATTAAACCCCAAGCGAACGCCGGCGTTCGCGCACCTATTGTCTTTCTATTGTGTCTGTAAATTCCACGATTGAAAGGTTATTGCGATTTTCACCAATAGACAGAGTCATTCGCTAGAAAGATTTGAGTCGATGATTTAAATGTAATGCATATTCATCATCATCATCACCATTATCATTGCAGCAGAAAGTGCATGTATACCTATTTACAGTAAAGATAACCCTAGAACAACAAAGATTTCTGACATATACGAAGTTGGTTCGGGTTATAAAATGTCATTTAGACAGTCTTCTTATGTCTATGGTTCATATAAACGCAACGTGTTTTCACAAGGTGTGCCTAACTGTATTTTCGCTTACTCATCATTTCCTACGAGTATTTATAGTAATTGGAACTGAACTAAGTAAACACTTCAAAAATACTTTATGCATAACCAATCATGGGTAGTGGTTTACAAATCCATTGATTGTCAAGTGTTTTTAGAACCGTACGGTATCGGAGTAGTGGGAACTTAAACTTCATAGTTAAGTACTTTTTTGAGTTGAACTGGTAGGCTGGTATGTTGGTTCTATTTTACGAAGGTGGGTCGCGTGTGCACTTTGTTTCTGTATGTGTAACTATGTAAATAGTAGGTATTTTCTGAGGCACTATACCTACGATCCGAACTCACTGAAACAAGTTAACCTAGGTACACTAGAGTTTCTGGTTTCTCGTTATTTTTTATTTTTCGACGCACTAGTATTCTCGACAAGAATTTCGCGAGTTTCTCGAATATTTCGAGAAATTTTGAAATTTGTTGCAACTTAGACAGATCGATTATTATTACTTAAATTAAATGCTATTTTTTTTAGTTACTTACCAAAATAGCATTATTAATTTACAAATCAACAACAAGCCATAAATTGAATTAAATTACTAGTAGATCCCAAACGTACAACAATGTTTTTAATTCAATTAAAAACGAATTAGTAAAATATGATCTAATTACTGGTATTTAGTCAAGTAGGAGAAAAATCATTTTTAATTCGACGGTTTTTCACGAGGAATAGATATCTCGAGTTTTCGAACTGAGGTTTTTCTTCTGTCTCGATAAAAAAAAAACTGTCTCGAGAATTATCGAGGAAGTATCTCGATATACACATTATATCTAAAACCATCCTGCCTTCATGAGATAGAACAACCATACCCACTCAAGTACCACCTACTCTGTCAAGTTGGGCTGGTAGGCACTAGCAAACCACTCATGTCAATATGTCAAAAGTTTTAATAGCACATACCAGTGACAGGTGGCCGCAGGTGCTTTTGAGTGCCGTTACGTCACACATTTACTTCGAACTTCTTACTAAAAGATAAACTTAGAACGTAAGTACGAGTACTTAGAAAATATTGATACCTAATTTTTTATGAGGTGGTTACTAATTTACCTATAAAACTAAAAATAGGTACGAAGCCACTTCAATTTTATTTTCACATAATTTTTTTTTTTTAATGCCCTCAAAAAGTAATAGCCCAGCAAGCATGCACTTCTTTTAGCCTTCACTGTACCTGTCCGTCATATTATACACTACCGTCCAAAAGTTTAGGAGTAGCTAAGTAAAATTGAATTAAAGAAAAAAAAAACCACTCAATTATTTTTTATTCGTTTTTTAGTATAAAAAAAATCGAACTGACCAACATACAATATGAAATTTTTAGCAATTGAACCAGTACTTCCAGAGATTACCTCCTACAAACAAAAAAATAAAAAAAAACTTTACCTACCTCTTTATTTATATTATACATATTAGTGTAGATATGTAGATTATTTTTAGTATAGGAGAAACCTAAATATGTTTTGTTCAGAACAGAATCAGTAACTGAATGGATTCCAATAATTTTTACATCATGTTATATATTTCCTTAAAAAGGTTTTAAACGTTGAATACCATCGACACTAAGTACAACACAGGTCACGGAAACTCATAGCGGGCATTAGGCGCCAGCAAACAGCTGGGTGAAGTGCAAAACAAACCCTCAGTCGCCTAAATGGCTCGGTGACTATGTATTTTTGCTGACATAACAAGCTTATAACTTTGTGATTTTTCATGATACAGTTATGAAATTTTGAGATTCTTTACATAATAATACTGGACACATGTTTCGAGTTTCGCATATATATTAAAACTAATGTTTTATAGTAGTATTTAATTAGTGTAATCACAACGCCAGTGTATTTGTTGACATAAGTATATTATCTGGGGTTGCTGAACTGAGATGCGACTAGTTGTATAACAGCCACTTTGTGTCATTGTGCTTATTGATAAGTCCAATTGAGATATTACGTTGTACTTTTTAGAATAGGTACCTATCATTTTTTTTTTGTGCCTTGCTCGCTTCTAATCGAAATATTTTTTCGTGTATTTTTAAACTATTTGTTTGTTTATACCTGCAAGAAAACTGGCTTTTCGTTAGATAAGAAAATTGAGAACCCAATTATAGCGCCACCTACCGGTTCGATTTTATTTTCTAATCATCCAGTGACCCTCAAATATACACACAAAATGTTATCCGAATCAGTCATTTAGGAGGAGTTACAGAAAGAATGGTGTATATAAAAATGACGTAGAAAATTTTAATGTACCTACGGGTGTTCATTTTTCTTTAATCCTTTACCTATGATAATTTACAAAAAATATAGATATCAGATTTCATAGGCGAGCGTAACTCAAAGTTGAGTTTTCTTCCAGTAAACCATTAAGTGACAGAGAGATCACAGTAGAGGGTACCTAGGTATGGAGGGTTTTGTCTTACCTAGGTATACATTACAGGTTGGCTAACCTACAGAATACCGGAGAAAGTGGAAGGAGGAAAGAAAGGCCTTTACTCTGCTGTGGTATTGACATGACGGATTTCTTACTATGTTTTGTGAGCAGTCGTGATGAAATAAATTACCAAAGTAAAGAATCTAATGAAGATCTACTTTAAGGCCGACTTTAAAGTTTTTCTGTTCTAAACTTTATTATTTTTTCTTTTAGTAGAAATGTCGATCTTATGCCTATAAACATGATATACGAGAAGATTAACTATGTCCAAAACCGCATCAGAAGCTATCTTTCGTTGGAAACTGATGGTGCTAGAGCGATCCGCAGTCAGAATATCTGTAAGAGGGCCTACATTTAGCGTATTTACCCCACTAAAAGAGTTTCAAGGGCTTGAGTTTTACAATTTCAACACCCATGAGATTATTTACAACTCGCTAGTCTATACCTCATGGGTGTTAATGAGCCTACAGTCAGTAAATCTAGTATAGCAACAGCATAACATAACTATTTTACTGGAAAACTAACTGTAAGGTTTTTCGTTGATATCAATTGATAAAATGTTATCTAGGGTTCAATAAATCGATAAGGGACACTTGAACCGCTCGGTGGTTTATCGTCGTTGTAACTCAGTTAGTTTTGTCGATGTTAGTATGTTGTAATTTTAACATGGCAACTATTCTTGCTGTTACACCGTGACCTGCAAATCTAGTGCTTATGGAATGAGCAATACGATTTATAATATTCCATTAAAGGTATCCGGGTATGAAGCAGTGGTAGCCCAGTGGCAAAAGCCCCAACTTACGAGTACAACTCGTGGGCCCGGGTAAAAACCTAGCCAGGCGCTTTACTTTGTGTAATTTATTTCATTTCCACTGCTTTCGAAGCGGTGAAGGAAAATAACGTGAAAAAACGGCATGACCTTGAACCAGAGATTCGAAGACATATGACATCCACCACCCCGCACTGGGCCCGCGTGGTGGATTTACGGTCCATTTCCTCTTCTAGAAATGAGGCTCGAGTCTCAGCAGTGGAAACATTAAAATGCCGATTATGCACGGTATCTATCTAGGCAGGGTTCGCGCCTGGATACCTTTTTTACTAGCACTTCTTCTTTTTGAGTTGAAGGTAAAGTCCCTTAAATTGTTCGGACCCAGTATATGGCTACGTTGCCACTGTGCCACGGTAGCCAACATAGTCCGAAGAATTTCCAAACAAGTGGCAGCGGGCAAATTGTTCGCAGAGCGATCGAAAGGGGCCGATAGGTTCTGGAGTGGCCCCCGCGTAGTTACTGGAAGACGCAGCGCTGGTAGGCCCCCCGCAAGGTAGCCGATATCTCAGTCAAAGTCGCGGAATTTCGACAGAAGCGTGACGCACAGGACCAGTCGTTCTGGGGACACTTGGGAGAGGCCTATGTCCAACTGTGGATATCTTTCGGCTGAAAAGACTAGGCTAACTGCAGCATCCGAGGCAGTCATCATCCAAAGTGCAGGCATAGATGGCTGAACAGAGGCACCACACTCACAATGGATATCGGACCGACAAGGGTCTATAAATATCATTTTGTGTTTACAGCTATCTACCAGGATGTGCTACCATTTTGGTGCCCATTATTCATCTAAATCTAAAAATTATCTAATTTTCGCATCCCGAGATAATAAGAGCCTTCAAAATCATAATACCTTTTCGAAATCTAGAATTGACCCATTATCTATAGGTACCATACACGTCAAACGTCCTTCTTATGCAGAACTAAAAGGATCCAGTAATATACCCACCCTGCCTTGTTCTGATCACGTTTTTGTTCCAATACATAACGCAATCAAAACTATTATAATCCAATGCCAACCATAACCGATGTATAACTTATTACAAGAAATAAATCTCAATTGAAAACCAGGAATCATGCCAAAACAATTCAAATCCAGCTCCATAAATTATAACCAACACTGGTTTAGCTACTCAGTAGTAAGTACTCATAGCTGGTACATAAAACAGCACGAATGTGAAGGCAGCATTATTATTTTTGCCTCGTTTTAACCACCGAACTGGCGCGAAAGTTTTAACAAGTGACGTGGAAGCAACTTGGAACAAAGTTAGTTGCCGGTCGGTAGGTAGTAGGGCATTCACGCGAGCCTAAGCCACAAAGGGTGAGCTGTAAAATAAAAAGTTAGGAGTTCTAACCGGGCGTGCCGGGGGACAGCGAACGGGTTCCCGGACGCGCACAGGTATGTTACTGTTTATACGACGCCGGGTTTCAATACCGCCAGCTACAACTTTTAAAACCTTGTAATTTTCTACAATTTAAAAGTAGTTTAAACTTTAAATGCAAAGAAAGTATGTTCTTTAGTCTTTACCATCTGTCTTCATATTGAATTTTTTTTTCTTTTGTTAGTGTAAGGTTAAATGTAAATGTAAAACATAAATAGTAACTGCAAAAAATACTGAATACATTTTTTATTTAAAATAAGTAAAAGTGTTTTGTATTCAGAGCTGAATATTTTGCGTAAATACATGAGCATTTTCGTTACAATGTTTTAAGAAATAGATTAGACTTGAGGCACAAGTGTTTATAAAATCAGCTGTTATTCACCATGTAATCAGCTGGATACAAGCCCTTATGGCGTGTACTTACCTCGGCGCAGCGCGACCGGTCCGCGTCGCCCCCCGCGCCCTCTCCTCCCCCCTGTCATTAGAAGCGTGCGCGGGCGCAATGGCCCTCGGCCGTTGCGCATGCCCCGACTTATGGGCTCAGAACGGTGGATGTGATTTGATTTGAATTTCGGAACAGTCCGCCTTTTAGTTGTAAGTCCTTGTAAAATGCAAGTAAAAACTTAACGATGAGAAAAGCATCGGAATTGGAAATTGTGCTTTAAAAAACTCAGCAAGGACTTATGTTTATTGGAATAAGCTGAAGTAGATTATAATGTATTTTAAGGTCATCAAAAGAAAAAAATGCTCCGGAGGAACCAGCACGGCTATTGTATTTTCAGGCGAGATCTATTTGAAAAGTTGTAAACTAACCTGATTAGAATAGCTAAAGCTTTTATGGTTGCTCAATATTGAAAGTGAATATAAAAATATAGCCAGTAAATCACACAAAGGACCTCGTAAAGCTCGCAAGTCCAATTGCAATCATCAGAAAAAGAAAAATGATTGTGGCCGGAGATGATACGGAATTCCTGTCTTTGTGATGATCACGGCACAGACAAGTTTGTAATAAAACGACACTGGTCCGGTCAGGTAGAAACTGAGTCATCAACGCCACCAGTGGTCGTTCAACTTTCATTATTGTTTATTTATATTTTTATTGTTCGTTGTTTGACGCGTGCGTATTGCAGGCCGACATAACCAGTCATACAGCATACGAAAATCTGACGAAAATGGCTGGCAAAGGCAAATGCTAAAAACAAACTGAGTAAGGCCCGCACTAACATTTTAATAAGAATGAGTATCGTCCTAATTCGTATAATATTTGCTGCTTTTGAATCCTTTGTTTGACATTCCAAGTATTCTTCTACAATAAATAGCCATGTTAATTTACACACATCAAATTTAGACGAATTCTTTGTCTGATAAAGTTTGTAGACGTAACTCATTTACGTAAAACTTGCAAATTTAGTACGTCATTTTGCATATTTATAATCGCTACATATAGCTCAAGATCACCTTGTAAATATATTGTTATCATTTGATCAAAGATATGCGGTAGTGTAAAAGTACGAAGATTCTCTAACGTATCACCCTCATCAGCTATCCACGTCATCATCATTTGTCAGTTAAGAAACGTTCACCGTCTACAACAAGAGTCTATACTAGGTCCACCGTTATTTTACATAACTGTACCAACATGCACTGGTTACAAATCAAATCGTGTGTACTTAAAGTAAGTCTATGCACACTAGCTCCTGCTGGGAGAACGTGGAATGCGAATAACCTTGGAAAAATACAGACCTATCTGCCTGCCTATCGTTTGTTTACTTTGAGATTGAAATATTGACAAGCACTACTGCTACATTAAAGGTATAATACTTTTTCATCAGCACCAGTAATTGTAGCACGCTTCAGAACTACCATCTCTTTGTTTGAGCATAAGGCAAGGCAATAACTTACACTGACAATCGGCTGATTAATGTTACTATTATAACATCAAATAAGGAACAACCACCTAAAGTGGCTATTTATTACTAGCACCACTATTTCTAAAACATTTTCAAGTCAACATAATTGGTGTTAACAAATAGAACGAGAAAAAGAGCCAATTAAAACAGGAAAACTTATAATACGGGTTTTTGTCTGAACCGTCTGCGCGGAAACATCATTTGCACATATTTCATGGTATTTAATTGTGTGATTAATGAGTTTTAACTTATCAAACAGGGGAACCACATCCTTCCCATACAGAAATTCCAACTGTATCACATAGGTATACAGTTATTGACCTAACTTGATTACAACGTTAATATCGTTTATAATAGTTCGGGAATTCAGGATGTTCTAATTTTTTTTTTGGCGTTGATACAGAAATTTACAAGCCCAAGTCCATATGGGTTCTATCCATATAGATGCAGTGATTAGGAACACCAAACTATTAGCACAAGTTTACACCCACAGAGAGCATTTCTCATATGGAAGGTACGTCATAAAGAATCAGTGCAGTCAAAGGGCATGTGATGTACAAACTTGTTTCTCGCTAATGCAATTATCGGTTGGTTCGTCGAGACTGCTCTAAGTGACCGAATGGATACGTGAAGAGTGAAGACAGTCGGGCCGTGGCGTTCAAATGAGTAAACCTTTTATGTTTGTAGTAGTCGGTTCCCAAGGCACACTTTGTGAACAACGAGAATTCTGTTGAATTTAAACAAGATTGGAAGCTCGTTCAGAAATATGAAGAAGCTATGACTATAACAAGAGCGTACTTGATTGATGAAACGTTTTGGGAACACATTCGGTGTGTGTACAGCTAAGGAGTGGAATTCCCTGCCGCAGTCAGATTCCTGATAACTTCAACCTGGGTATCTTTAAGTCAAGAGTGAAAAGGTTATTTCTAGGCTATCGCTTCACATCAGGCAAGATAATTAAAATAAAAAACTAAGAAGGAAAAAAACTTTATTATTCAGCTTGCATTGAAAAATACATGCTAAATTCAGATAGTCAAAACTGAGTTCACATATGATGATTAACCCTTTTTGATAATGTTTGCTGATAACTGTAAACTAACAGGTTACAGGTTTTTCCAAACAGACCGGATGCTTGATCATCATCGCATGTTTTCTAACTTCGTCATCATAATTTTTTTGCCGGAAGTTGTTTCCATACTTGGGACTTTCTTGTTGAGTTTTAAGGCTATTAAAATATGAAGGTTCTTCAAGAGTGTAGGCGGCTTCATAAAAAATATCAATTGTTTCTGATTTGGGTACTAAAAATTTGAATAGCCAGCGATTTGAGACGGTTTGCCTTCCAGGATTATAGTGCTTAGTTTTTTGACCACATCGAATTCACGTAGCTACAATTTGCACGTATTCTTGGAATCCTGTCCTTTGTTTTTCTGAGAGGTCAATCAAAAACTGTTTTATATGTTGTATCATTTAATATATTTGCCATTTTTATTTTTATCGTATAAATATCGATACTCAGTTATAATTTTATGAGGTATTTTTCTTTTGTAAGCGTGCAGCTGCCCCTAGGCATCCTGGACACACCTGCTTCGGTTGTCCCAGTCTCTTTCACCTTTGACATTTGACAAAAGTTTTATGGCTATCCGATTATTTATTGTGCTTATAAATTTCTTAACGTTACATTATCGTTTCAGAAATTTTTGTAACTTCATACAACTGCCGCATTACCCACGCGTTCTGTAATTGACTGGTACACATGTCACGAACTACTTTTTAATGGTCAACTATCTCTTTGTTCCGAAAGACAACGATAAACATCTTTCTCAGTAGAACTCCCACTAAGCGGCGTACCTACGTATAGAATTCTGATTTGTATATAGTAAGTACAGATCCTTGTCAATTACGGTCATTAAAAATTTAAATACCGATTACGAAATTTTAGGGTTAGGTTAAACGTGTTCTATAATTAGCGAATGGCCGAGCGATCGGACCGCGGACGATTCGTTGGTAACCCTTTGTTATTATTTAAATTATAAACGATTAGTCTACCAAATACTACGCCCGAGGCGACGCGTGCGCCGCTTCGTCATCATTGCAGTTTTAAACTGCGATTTCGTGATTGTTTTTATCTAGTTTTTATTTGAAGGACGTACAAGGACGACCCCGAAATTAGTCAAAACAACTTTTTTGTGCAGTACAAGAACAAGTCATTATAAATATGTTTCTGAACTAATATACAGTTTATGTTATTGACCTTTACATAGTTGGTTTTCTACGATTAGTTCGTGATAATAGTCTTGTCTGAGTTCGTAATAGCTTCGTTTATACATTAGTGAAGCCAGACAATGAGAGACATCTCCCGAACCGAATACCATCGGGGATCCCGCCGGGAAATCGTAGTTTAGACAATGCATCTGACTTTCCGACTGAATGTTGAGAATGTATCTAGAAATACATTGCATGTCTGGGAATTGGATGGTTAAGAAACACCTCTACCATCAGATTTTTTATTACCTCGTAACAACCACACAAATTAATCCTTTCTATAGATTTTACAGTTTTTAATACTTTCATTTTATACACCTCTATCAACGTGAGAATTTTTCTGATCGTCTTCTATCAGCCCCAAAAAACCCCTTACATTTCGAAATACAGTAAGTGCTATCTCGTATTAAAGGTTACTCTAATATGTCGTACTTACGTATCTATGCGCACAAACGTGAAGGCATTCGAGGGCGCTTCGTATGCGCCGGCAGCTAAGTCAACAATTTATTGGAGCCCATCTATCAAGACGGACGTCGTCGTATTGTCCAATTGCATTCCTCGTATTTCGACAGAGAATTTACTGAAAGACAAATTCTCGACACCAAATAATTCCATATATCTTCTAAATTAAACAATATTAACGATTTAATTTCTGTTCCAAGACGGAAATGTCATGATCAAGTACAGGGAGAGTATAGTTCTAAGTTCCGCAGTCAATGATCTAATAACTACGGGATATGATAGATTGCAAAATGTGACCAGAAGGGCCTTGCTACACTCTAGTTAGTTGAAGGAAATGAACAATTGAATCATCATACCACATTTCAGCCTGTCGTATTCAGTACCAAACAAACACGGCTGCGGTTTTCGTTTCCTTTCTTCTCAAATTACCAATTTGGAGACCAGGAGGCCACGGCCCTGACGGATCTTCGTTCCATTACACGGCGTCCTTGCTCCAGAACTCAGCGTTTCCATGTCGCGATGTATTATTAATTTGCCATTACATCGGTCTAATTTCGCGTGATATAATACGAGAATATTTGCCCCCAAGCCGGGGGTAAACACCAATTAATCCTGGCAACACGATACATTTCTAGGGTGGAGGGGGACCCCATGGCAGATTGCTGCATAATCCCGCTGCATTTCTACTGCTTCCGATGCAATCGGGGAAGAGAGGGCGTGTACAAGAGGGATGGCTCTATGGACATCACAGGGGCTAATATATTTTTCTTTACGAAATTGCTTGTTGGAAAATCGATCAAATTGTATGTGAAACCTTAGTGTATTGTTCGGGTCAAATTCCGCCAAGTTGAATGAAAACATGATTAACTATGGGTTTTATTATGATGTAATGTACAGTATTTTCCTTATGATAAAAATCTATTACGTAAAGTAATTATAGCAACTAAAATAATCCTCTCAATGGGAATGATGATATATTTTCACGAGTATTTTTAAGTTAAATACCTAAGACACATACTGCACTGCACTAAACTATGTTCAATGAGGGGAATTTTGGGACCCCAACATAATATTTTTTCAAACGCTTCCCTAACTTCTGAACATTATTTAATTTTGCCACTTCACGCTTATTGTCATTTGTTGAGCTGACTTGACAGTTCTAACCAAAGTGCTTTTTGCGAGCTCACAAATATCAGTCGGCAACATCCAGGCACGAACTTGGGTAGACGGAGTTTGGAACTCGCTCAAAGTTTACGATTGCCATCTCGCTCCCCTTCTCGAGACACCAAAGGTATTTGTTAATTACCTCGAAACGCAACACCGTTAGACGTAAACATGAAACTACTAAATTAATTTCTTATCTCATATCTTTACATAGAATAGCTATACCTAACCGACAGTTTTCGCATACAATTAGTAAACGCCCGAATAAATATTGAATTATATAATGGTAATACAAACTAACAAGTACCACTATTTTAAAAATTTAGATTTGTTTTCAACAATGGTTGGTACGTTTGGGAGTCGTATGAAAACTGGTGCTTGACTACGATCCCACCTGAGGGTAAGCAAACAGTGATGCAATCGTTGATGGTGAGGAGCACTAGTTTATTAAAAGCTTATTCACTCTAGCTTTGAAGACATACATAAAAAAAAGTGCCTCCGTAATACAAAAGGTATTACGGAGACATTTTTTTTTCTACGTAGCAAAAAGGGTTGGCCAGGATTATAAAGGACGGGCTACTGGCATGATCCAAAGAGTAACCGTGGCCCTGGAACACAAAAGGCAACTGAAGGAGGGAGCACATGTAGGTTTTATTCAGTAAAAGTCTGACAAGCCCTTTCACTCCACATAGAGTATGAGAAGTCTATTGATGATTTCTTACCCAACAAAAAATAGGATTGTAAAAGACATAAAAAAAAAACTGTAGGTGTGTATTTAACCCAAAGTTCATTGGTAGGAATACAGGTTTAGCTGATAAAATACCTAAATGTAAAAAAGCACATAAGAGTTTATGGCAAATAATTCCGGATTTTTAGAAACAAATTAGGTACCAGCTAATGAGCTGGCTAGCAGTAAACGGCCTATTAAAATTATCTTCTGTGTTCCATAGAGTCTCTATGGAGTCGAATGAATTTAATAAAAAAAAGCAAATTCGATCAATTTAAATGGTGAACCAACTGGTTAACGTCTATTATTAAACTATATGATTTAATATTTTACAAATGGTAGAAACTAGAGAAAGCCATCACCCGTAGAGGGGCCCAGATCCCAAAGAACGTACTAACTTAGAATAAAAGGAAAATTTAGAGGTACTAACAAATTAAAAACCAAATATGTAATTGTATATATTATATATTATTTAAAAGTATATATAAGGACAATCAAAACCTTCTTTAGTTTTTAATGATTAAATAAAGGTTAGGAGGTTTAAAATATAATGTTCAATTTTTCAAGTACTTAGATTAATAGGTTTCTTCTAGGTAAGCGCGTTCCATCGTCGACCGCATCGTCGCTCTCCATCAGGTGAGATAGCGGTCAAGCGCGAACCTATCAACAATATAAAAAAAGATGCTTAATTTTGTAAACGCTACCAAAATGATATGCGTAGTAATCTGCCCACTTGATGTTCAAAGTATTTGACTACACACCTGCGCGCGCAGAGGCTTCAGTAATGTATGTATAATCGCAGAATGTTCCTCCAAAAGTCGCATTTAGATGCATATCTAAAGCCGTTATTTCGATAATTGTTGCGATTAAAAATTCTTTACGATGACTAAAATTGTCTTTTCAACTTCTTAGTCAAGACAAGTCGCAGTTAAACTTGTAATTACTTATTTTAAGTGGAAGATGTTGTTTCAGTTTCCCAACAAAGTAAACTGATCATTTACCGAGTCTGCAATAAAATGTGCGGGGCATTAAATTGATAATCTTATAAAAAAAAATACATTCGAATCGATATAGTCGAGTAGGATTCCGTATCGATTATTCGCGGCGATCGCCCACGATAAATCAGCGTCCCCTGCGCCGACTTGACCATTTTATTAAATTCCGCGATTAAATACCCGCCAGCAACATTAAACGAAAACGTTTCGATATTATCGCGATATCTCGACACCTCGGCTCACCTCGCCCTGTTTATAATTACGAGTTCGGTCGTCCCCTCGTTCGCCATCGTCGTACGCTTGTACCAGGGTAGCATAGCTATTGTGGGATTCTTCGAAAGAGTTAACGCAGCCCTGGAACGCAAGGGCAACGAAGGTACACAGGTGGATTCTAGTCAGAGAAAAAACATTTTACGGGGTTTTTTTTTTAGGTGGGAAATTATCAAATAATTTCTTCCACACAATGGGTGGATGTAAAGAGGATGGAAGCCAAAGCAAAAAAATGGTTGTATTGTGTGAGAAGGGATATGAAAGAAAAGGGTGTCAGTAATAAGTGTGACAACTCATAGCATAACGGTTGATAGGATGGAATGGAAGAAAAAAACGTGATGCATCGACCCTAAGTAACATGGGAAAAGGGCAGAAAGATGACTGGGTGGACCAAAAGGTGTGTCAGACTAAAACCCACGTTCACACGTCCACGTTCTTCAGCTATTTGCTTTTCAGGGCCACGGTAACGCTTTCAAGCAATCCTGCAGTCTCTGCTACCCTGGTACGACCGTACGACGAAGCATAGTGGACGAACCCTCGCTTAGCATAGCTCCACCCGACTCGTGCATGCCATATTACTATCACTTTTTGTCATACAAGGCTTCTTCCTTTTGTGGAGGTTTGTTATGGAAATTATTTATTAATATCAACTAGAAAAACGTTCCCCATGTGTAGTCTTAAGTTTTTGCTGTACCATGTATAAGAGCTTGGTAAGATGGAATACCGAAGAACTTGGTAACGCTTATTACAAACTTGTGTAAGAAAAACTGACCATGCAATTAGGCAGCGTCTACTGCCTAATTGCATGGTCAGTTTTTCTTACACTCTCTCTACGTATGATCAGAATGAGAGTGAAATGACAAGTTACTATGATAGAATTTTGGTTATTAGGTAATCAAATCAACTCCTAGGTTGCTGGTTTGCTAGGAGAAAACTCATTGTTGAGTTAAGCACGCCTCTCCAAGGGTCTGATTCTGAAAGGAGACTCGGCTCTGGTATGAAAGGCAACAAACGAACAGGAGTGGGTTTATAGTCCGTAAGTCTGACACACCCTCACGCTCCGCCCAAGGTTGGGAGATGTCATTAGATGATTTTCTCACCTAAAAAAGCACGCTTCTGTTAATTATCAAATTACTGTGTACCTGCTATGTTAATTAGATACACAGTGATTTTATAAATTTATGTGTGTTTTTGAGGTCTATAAATATAAAATATTAAAAACCTGTACCTATATTATGTATAGGTTATTCTAATTAGCATTGTAATTCAAACTGGAAAATCACTTGGACTTGGGAATTCTGTGATGTGTACATATTCTTTTGTTATTATGATAATTACATGAAGATTTGGAAAAAATCTGCCGATTTACTAACGTTATCTTCATAATCAAATCAGTGATGACAGTTTTATAATTTAAAACGCATAAACAGAGATATTCAACTAGAATTCTATTACTGAACAAATGCATAAAATGTTTCATATAGAATTGAAAGTAAATCATTGCCAATATGAAACGGTGCCAACATGAAACGTTTGCGAGAAAATTTAAGTGCTCTATTACATAAAGTTGTGTTGCACGGAAACATCAGTTTGCATAAATCTTACTATCGAAGTTTAAGATATTATATTTGGGAAAACTTGAAAAATTTTAAGATTTTTTTGTGGAGACTTATGTAAGCTACAGGGTGATGGTGGGTCTTGAAATACCTGACAAAAAACTAACAATTTAATAAATTGAACAGATTTTTTTTTTGCCCAAAGTTGCTAAGTAAGTACAATACTTAAGAATTCTTTCTTTTTTCAAATTTAATAAAAAGAGGCCTTATCACTAGGTCCTAACGCGATCCATTTGACAACCAAATATGAATTGTTATAGGTATGTAGCTATCTAAGCTGTAGATATACTTTTATAGCTCAATTTCTCCGTCTCTCTCGCATGCTTATCATTTTTCACCACTCCACCAAATAAATGAAATATCGCACTTCCATACAAAACATTGTCCCCTTGGCAAGGAACTCGGGTCCCCTTGGAAGCAGGTGTGCCTGCCCGTTTAGGAGACCCTGCCAAACGCGGCAAGTTACGGGACCTGTTCAGCTAATGACAATCTTTGGACAATATGTACTGGCCCCACGGCTTATGGAGTCACGTTTTTAAGGTAACACAGGTTTATAATAGTTTGTAACTAAACAAGCAGGATTACTGAATAAAAAAGACCCTTCTTACTTTAGTTGTTTGTTTGGTTTATCGTTATGAATATTGTATTATCTAAATCCTGTTTCGCGGCTTCCGGATCAGGAGTCCGTTTTCTACCGGATAAATAAAAATATGCATTAGAATTTGTGTTTCTGCCGCGTTCGTGTGCTCACAAACTGAGAAGGCCTCCATGTGGTTGTTATAGGAGCTACTATTGTTGACTTGTGTTCACGTTCAGTAACCAATTATACCCAAAAGCGAGTCCAACTCTAAGTATGCTTAGTTTACTTAATTTTTAGGGTTCCGAACCTCAAAAGGAAAAAAAAAAACAGAAGCCTTATAGGATCACTTTGTTTTCCGTCCGTCTGTCTGTTTGTCTGTCTGTCAAGACCCTTTATCTCGAGAACGCGTGGAGGTATCGATTTGAAAAACCATATACTCAGGTCTGCAGTCCCTTCAAGCTATGAAAAAATCAAACATCTAAGTTAACGAATAAAAAAGATACGGCCGTTTATGTCGCAAAAAACGTATATTTTGATAATCTCAAAGACCGAAATTCATAGGGTCCCGTTGACCCATAATCCTGAAATTTTGCTCAAAGCAAGGTCTTATACCACAGGTATAGGGAAAAATCTGCTTTGCTAACAGTAAATTTGTTTTGTTACTTACATCAATTTTTTTTTTTTTATTTCGGAAAAATCTTGGAGAATCCATTCGAGAATCGTAGTTTGCATAGAACCCTCACTGCGCGAGTTCGACTCGCACTTGCCCAGTTTTTTTTTTTTAAGTTTTCTTGATTATTGTACGACCCGGTCATCCGGCTCACGAGTCCTTGGCACTGAGTGACTGTGTCTGGAACTTATCGGGAGATAAAGACCATAAATTACCTTGACTAAAACTAACCTCTAAAAGCCACTTTTACACTCGTAGTCATGAAGTCATGACTTCTACATTTCTTAACAAAAGAGGTCACATAATGTGTGAATGTTTATTTTATGACATGACACTAACGTGATCTTAAAGTGGACGTGCGAGAGGTTTAATGACGTCATTAACGTCACCGACACTAAGTGGACGCGACTTCGGGAAATTACGATCATGGCCGAGGCCAGAAAACGTGAGCAGCTACAAATTGTATGGTCAACTTATTTAAAATGCAAGAAAATTCGATAAACACCTCCAAAAATTTATGTCATTTAAGAAGAGAGATTTATGTTTCGCACTCTTATTTTTTGCCCGTCCTCAAAGGTAACTTTAACATTTGAAAATTAAATATGCAAATGACGAAACAAAACCGGAACAAACCCGTAATCAATTCCACCACCATCTTAAATTAAACAGCAAATAAATAAAACAGCTTTTGTTAGACAAAGCTCGTATAATAAAAAGGCGAGTGCTGACAGCACCGCTGGCTCGCTAACAGCGCATTTATAACAACACCATGTGCATAAGTCAGGGCACGCGACAACATAGAAAGGTCTAACGTCATCGACCTAGGACATCTGCTTCATAAGGCAGGTTCTAGAAATATCACGTGTCTGGAAAATGTGGCGTGAAGAATTTTATGCGTCGGCGCCCGGTGCAGCCCGCGTGAGAGATTTTATATGAGGTCCTGTCCGGTTATCTATTGGATATATCATTTTATAGGTTCGTTCTTTTTTTTTACCGCGTTTCCTGTATCGAACGATTATGACCTGAAATAGAATCTGACAAGAAATGTTTAGTGTTAATTAAAGATAACTAATTACCGTTTTTGGAGATCAAAGCTGTTGGAGAGATAAAATCTATACATAAAAATTTTAATTGCTCTTACTAAATGCAGTTTTTTTAATTTTGTTTGTTCCGGTTTATCTCTGAATCAGCCAGACTTATTTTTTGACGGGATTTTCGCAAACGAGTAGACTGATTGTTACAAAGAGTAAGTTACCTGGGATAGTTTTCATTTTCTTGCGTGAACGAGATTGCAAACTATGGCCTAAATCTTCGAAGAACAAACGTTTTTTTTTACACTATTGCCCCAATTAAGGAGTGTAATGTTTTTTAACTTCACGGAAACAAAGTAGCGGCTACCGGCTAGTAGTGTAGTTAATAAAATTCTACCACCCACTACTTGATTCAGGGACATTTGATAATCTCGCACTAGGGGGAATCAATTTAATTATCTGCGATCAACAATGAGAGTATAAAACATCCTTTTGTTAGGCACTCGCGTTGTCCTGCCACCCCTTCGACATAAAGTTATCGCGTTAGTGTCCATTAGCGATTCGAACGTGCCCCGTCAGTGTACAGCTGCCTTAATACTAATAGCGTGATAAATTGTTGTTATTGTTTCTGCGATAAAACGCAGGGATGTCCGTCATCAGAAGAAAGTGTTTACAAACATCGAACTTATCGATGATTATTTTGTATGTATTTATTGTTTTATTATCCATCAAGAGTAAAATGGAACTGTTTTTATTGTCGTAAGTAATGGCTGGGCAGCTGCAGCGCCGCAAGGGAGAAATGTCATGGCTCCACTCATTATGGGCAGGACAATGAGCATCCCCGCGATGAACTCACTACTATTTATTTACTCTGTCGACAACAACGCACCCTCGCTTAGTGAGTGCGTGCTATCGACCCACTATCAAAATATTTGGGCATTTTCGCAAAGTAATTTCGATAAGATAAAGCTCGATAGTCCTATCGATAAGTCGTCATGGATTGCTTTGTCTTTCGTAAAATCCCAAAGATTAAAAATAAACATGTCTCATCAGCTGAAAATGACAGAACACTGTTTTCAGTGTCAATTACAGTGTGATCAAATTAAGGGCATGTGTGTTTTTCTTAGCCGGATACACAGACAGGGAAGCGCTGCAAAAGGAAGGCGATGAACATCGGTCAATTATGGCAAACGCTTAAATTGGAAGCTACACCCGCGCAGCTTGCGCGAAAAACAAAGAATAAGCTGTTAAAAACTGAAATCGATTACACAATTACAAAGACTGCGAGGTAGTAGTTTGATTTATGCGTTGTCCACGTACGACGATTGCATAATTGAGGCGCCTGCACTTCAAACTGGTTCGATATTTCATAGTAGCATTTCGATTTTATACGTGTTTTTTTGCGGCGGGTGCGACATTAATATGCATTCGAAGCGCGTGCCGTCGGTCAGCTGTTTCTTCTATGCGGCCGCAAGCTGCGCGCGCCGTAAAAGGAAACAAGACTCGTGGATGGATTACGCCGATTACATCGCAATTATCCGAGCCAGCCGAGAGCGGCCTACGTAACATTGGAGCACTTTCGCGATCTTTGTTCCGCGCGACATTGACCTTGCCGCGCAACGCCTTATGTAATATTTTTTCGGCGTCCGCTCTGTTGCCATTGAACTTCGTGTTCTTTTCATATACTCGTACATGCGTAAACATGCTTCAGTGATTACCTTGTGTGGATTCATTATCACATTTAGCACCAGCACGAACGTCTTGTGGACGTAAAATAAGTATCGCCGTGTTGACTACACGACAGCACTCACCGCCATTGGTATGGCCGCGTCGTAACGCGATATTCGCATGCGCTGTGCGATCGTTTTTATCGCTCGCCCATGCCTTGACGAGCTCTGCAGATGGCATTCACGATGCAGGCTTGAAGTTTTTACTGTCACCGCCTCGAGCTACACTTGGACAGTTATGTCGCTGACTCCTCAAGAATCTTAAATTTTCTTTGGTTATGTTTGCGACGATGGAAATCGTATCTACATTTGGATCTGGAGAGTCCGGTTTTCTAAAGAGAGCACGTCGCCCGCATTATTGGTGTAACTGTGTTTGTGCTGCGGGCTGAGGACTTGACTCCGTACTCGAAATCTTTCTAATTTTACGAGCACAGCGTGAGTGTTCCGAACCCTCAACTATAACTTTGTTTATCTGGACGGATGCACGACTATGTGATAATCCCACACTGAGGGGCTCACGGTTGCATATAAATCGAGAGTAATTGTCTCATTGTCTATACGTCAGTTAAATTAAGATACTACCGCGATAACACCCGGGGAACGTGACGTATTTGGATAATGAATGTCAAGGTACAACGCACATACTAACGAATATTATTGTCAAGCCGTCAGTCAGCCCTTTGCTGAAACATTCGCGGCACGTTCTAGAAGAAACGTTAGTGACAAGGGACACGATGTCATCAGTCTTTGAACTAGACTTTCTTTAAACTGCCTACAGAAATGTCCTAGATCCCACTTGACGCTTCAATGATAAGTGGCTGACGTAAGCTACCTCATTTGCCAATCCTTAACATGATTTGTGTTTCGGGAAATCAAAATGTCAATTTAGGTTCCATTGCCATTGTCAGTAACATGTGATGGAAATTAGCGATAAGATCCCTATCAACATACCCATAAAATTTAATCAGAGCGAGTATTTGAACAATGACTGCAATTTTACCAAATCTAGATCTAGATTACCAGTGATGTTACTCAATTTAGTCTAAGGCCAAAGCTGTGATAACATTTCTTTATTTCATAACGACTGATAAAGTAATCCACTTAAAAGTCTGCTTAACAAACATGGTATTTCCATTAGATGTGTATACCTACTACGTATACATAGGCATCATCGTAGGGGTTGATCTCAGGAATGCCTTCACCATTAATTATGTACGGTGCTCAGCAAAACAGGTAGCTTTGGCACTTGAGACGTCTGGTGGCATCACAAGACGAGCCCGCGGCGCCGCCTGCCTCTGTGTGGTTTTGCCAAACCGAACTATTGAACCTTGTATTGACTACAAAAGGGACTTGATCTTAAGATTGAGAACTCTTCAGAAATACTGAGGTCAGATGTTTTTCTTACTTTAATAAAAATAAAAGAATATTCATTGTGATTTTTGCGCTGACGCTATGGAAATAAAAGTGCAGCTTAACCCAAATATAAGTTATGAGTGTGTCAAGAAATATAAATCTATTCCTATTTCCGTATAAATTCAAAGTCCTGCACCGCATATTATCTGTCTGTCTGTTTGCCCGCGATAAACTAAAAAATACTGAATGCATTTTCACGCGATTTTCACTTTTAGAGAGTGAGTGATTCATGAGGATTCTGAAGAAAGTTTAGGTGTATCATACAAGCATATTATAGTAGAGCTGAAAATTAACAAAGTTAAAGGTTTTTCTAACACGCGTGCAAAGCTAAGATAGGTCATTCGTAATATTATAAAGCTAAAGAGTTTGTTTCTTTAACGCAATAATCTCAGGAACTATTGGCTATAATATAACATCCCGCTACAACCAATAGGAGTAGAGTAGTGACCAAAAACGCAGGTGAAACCGAGGGAGACAGCTAGTAAGAGATAAGTACATTTGGACATTACCCTTATCACCTTATAGTGATAAAACTGATGTCCAAATGTATGTCTGATGATGAGATTAGGTAATCCTAATCCTTCGGACTTGAAAGAGATTAGATACAGTAATCATTTTTTGTAAAAACGGAAATTACACTTAAGTTTGTATCGGGCCAAGGTCTGAAGCGAAAAGGATTGAGAAACGGTTACCTCTTTCTGCGAACCAGTAAAGCCAGCGAAGGAGGTAGTTGATGCCGAAAGGGAGTGATCATCTTTACGCTTCAGATGCCGTAGAAGACGCCCCGTCCATCAGAAGTCCCAGGGTGATTCCCAGCCACCGAAACCCCGGGCTTGTTTGTGGACGACAAGTAAATGGGTAGGGCGCCGTCCGGGAAAGACCAAGCCTGATCGATACCTTAGTGTTCCAAGCGCGCTCAAAGAGATGACAGCACAACAGGAGTCTGCAGGAATGTTCGAAAGAGTTACCGTGGTCTTGGGAACGCAAAGGGAAACTGAAGGAACACAGATGGGTTTTAAACAGTAAAAGTCTGACAAGGGAGTGTCAGACTCACACCATCTAAAGGAGAAAAAGTTATCTGATGATTTCCTACAAAAAAAAAAGAGAAAAACAACATCGGCTTTGATAGATATCACACAGAACTTACACACTTGCTAATCAACGCGCAGCCAGTTCCGTTAGGTTCTAACAAACATGCATGGGAAAGTTAACATCCGGAAAAGCTAATTATTTACCTTCTAACTTCAGTAAAGAAGCCGCAGAAAACCCATCTTGTTTGACCTATGCTCCCGTATACTAACTGTCTTGAACCCTATACTCAATCAAGCAAAAAGAAGTAGGATTTAACCTCTTCAAAACATTGACAGATAAATAATACTCTCTCCAACGATTCAATGGTGTCTTGGCACCATCATTTATCCCTATTACAACACTTAAGTTCTGGCCGTAAGCGCAGTCATAAACATTAAAAATACTTATGTAAATTAAGCTTTTAACTCCATATATTTGTCATGATCTAACCATTAGTAATACATAAAGATAAAATGGACACGCGACCTCATAACAAAACGGTATTTGAAACTATAAAAGTAGATTGTACGAAGCTTTTTATGGCCTAGAAGATGTGTGTGGGGAATGACATGCAATATGTGGAGTCACTTATCTCAGTAAATTAGCATGTTTGGCGACTACTGCATCCATGTCTGCCTTTAATAGACGTTATATTAAGTTTTAATTTTAATCATGATATTGATGATGGCAGTCCCCGCTTTGAGGTGGGGCTGGAAATCGGAAAAGCGTCACGGTGTCCTCACCTTCAGCATGAGGAAGGCCAGTGGTCACCTCCTTCTGCGACACAGTAATAGCCGATGACACGCCGGGGCTTTGCCCAAGCGGGACACAACTACACCGTATGCTCCACCGTGCCTTCCGGGCGTTTCTTCCGGTTGAATCCGGAGCAGGAACCTCCCAAACTTACCATGTGACGACCTGCAGCACGTCGTTGGGGCGCACGCCGTGACGCCTCTCCAGCCACTCCTCAAAGAGGGGACTTACCACCATGATTACGGCCTGCCCAACACCAGTTACCTCAAAATGTTTACCTTTTTAATTATTAATAAAGTAAAACGCCTGCCTGAGTTTGAAGTTTGAACTCATGACATCCTAATCTTATTATTCAATCCTATGAACAGTTTGGCTAAAACGTGAAAAACATCAAACCAAAGTTTTCTTCACGATGCCACCTTCAATCAGGTCACATTAGCAGCAAAATCGCAAGCTTTATCACAGTAATTACATTAGGGTTGCATGCGAGTAATTCAAAGCAAAAATCCCTGTCATCAGTGGAAAATTACTGCTGTCGTCGCCCTTTCCACCCACCCCTGTGCCACTATCACTAATGCATCACTGCCACTGCATTTGAAGCCAGCTTTACACACATTATCATCATACATTTGTTTACACACCGTAACCACGATTAACAAGAAAGCTACCCAATTTATGACTAAAAGGAAAAGTTCTCGTAAAAAAAATCTAACAAGAGTATTTAACAAGTTATCGTTAAATTAGCAGCGATCGTAACATTATCATCTCACACCTGCCCCCGACGGTATCGCTCAGCAAATCCGAGCGGTCCCGTGAGCTTTGTCGGTGAAATAATAATCAATCATACGCGAAATTACAGTCGACCGATTTTGTGACGTATTTCTTGCTGTATAAGCATTGAAATCAACTGATAAATCACAACGTAACAGCAGCTGCAAAAAATCCCTGAAACTCCCCAATGAGCGTAGATTAATTATCAGAAAATTAACAGGCTGTGCTATTTGAAGTATCATCGGATGTTGGGAATCACGCGAACGTCACTTTCATACGCTCAATGACGCAATTAGAGAGTGTATCTTTATTACCGGGACATAGAGTCACGGTTCGAACCGACTTGAGTGTGAAATAGAAATGGATAGTCGTCACATATTATCACGCGATTGCCAACTTAGCTCACGTACGAACACAAGAACTGATCCAGAATAAAACCGTGGGAAGATTAGTGGACGCAATGTTGCTTTTTTGTGTCACGCTGATTTATTGTTTTAGATATTGTCTGCACCGAATAACGATTATAGATAAGTGTTGAAGCCTATGCAACTGGTAACATACCGAGTCTATTCTAAAGCCAGTGTACATCATAGCATAACACATAAAAATTCTTAGAAGCTGAAAGAAGCTTGCGGTTATGGTCCATTGATTTTAATTGTTCTTTGTAATCGCTTTTAATTAGCATTAAAAAGGTTCTGGAAAAAAAATTGCAAAACCTCTCTTAAATCTCCGATTTCATGGCTAAACTCAGCAAGAAATCGATCCATGCTCAAGGAACCATTTTCCGTAACACCATCAGAGGTTTTGTTCTCATTTAATTTCTTAGTAAAAAGTATCAATAACCAAGAACCTATAAAAAGCGTCACTAAACGGTAACTAAGCACCAGTAATTCATTGCGATATGCATCTGAATACCGCAAGTTGTTTGCGGGAGCGATTTAGGCTGACATGGTGGAGTTTTTGATCCGCGACGCACGCGAGGGAGTGCGCCGTATTGGCGAAGCCCTAGGGCTGTCTCAGTCCCCACCCGCGCGTCTGAGACGTTATCACAGAGGAGTTTGTGCCACAAATTACAAAAAGCTAGATTGCAAATAGTCGACGTCAGGCTTGCATACTTACTGTTTCAATACAGAAGAAAATTACACAAACTGTATCGTTTAAGTACTAATTGAGCCCTTGAAGGCCAGACCTTGCATTTACATCAGTCAAGCGTTAGAGAAGTTGTCGTGTCGATAATGAACCGTCATGTTACGTCACCTGGGAAGTGACAGCCCCGCATCACTTCGGACAAGTTACGTTTTGATTGAATTCCTTCTATATACAGTACCCTACAGCCAAAGAGAGTCGGCAGCAACTTCGCAACTCCCCGTCGGGCAACATTTAGACGGAATTAAGTGCACTTAATCGTCGGCGCAGGCGCTCCGCCCGGGGGAACACAATTTGAGCCCGCATTTATAATGTACGGATTTTTATGATGGCTCCTTCCTTGCTAAATTTCAGTTAGTCAGGGAGTACTTACCGCAACGCCCTACCGTAACAAGTAATGGTGGTCTACAAAATGGAAGCTACATTAAGATAATCTCCAAAAATATCCAAAATTTTCTTTACATACATACCGTCTCGACTTCTGGAAGCTTTTAATTTCAATAGTACTGCTGAAAATTAACTGTAACCTCGTTCTCACAAACCGCATGCAAAGTGTAACATTTCGTTTCAAAAGAAAGCGAAATAACTGTCCGTCATTGTGAACAATTTTGCGGTATTGACGCAAAAGTTGTACAAATGTTGTATGAATCGACTGCACCATCTGCCGCTGTTAAACACAGATTGTAATTACCTGGTAAACTGTAATTATATACATACAGATGTCAAAACATAACTGAGACATTATGGCACGGAGAGGCATTGGTAATACTGAGTTTTATTTGCATATTAAAATTCGTAAAATTGCGATCCTGACTGCGAATGAATATCGCATTCTCTAGTAGTATTTCCACCGAATATTTCGCCCCCGGAAAAATCAGCTTGGGGCATCAACATCGATATTGAACCATGTGGAATGAGCACAAATACTCTTCCTACCGTGAATTTTATCCTGCATCTACTTCGTTAAAGCGCGAACGGTTGCTTGTTTATTTTCAATAACACTTAACGAACCGCGTATGTCATAACAGTTGCATCGACTTTCTCATTTCCGACAGCGTTTACGCCCACCTTTTAGGCCTGGAGGGCCTCTGTTATTTTTTCTTATAAAATACAGGCTGAGCGCCAAAGTGCGTGTTCTTTTGTCGATGTTTTTCCTCACAATGGGCCGGTTTCATTATGCAGGGCGAGTGAAAAAGGAACGAAACAGATGTACGGTGGTGGTGCATTCGTTCGGCGAACAATAGACACGAACGTCGCCCGATCGATGGCTCGTCTTTTGTGAGGACGAAGACTAGTGACACGGCTTCAACAGCTGGTGTGTCATTACATTAGTATAGTTGCGAGTGGAAGTCGACGTAACGTTCAATTTACCGCGAATGTCGATGTTAATGGTGCCGGTGTGGTGCCAGTATTTACAACCACAATGGATTGTATGACACGGAGTTTTTTTTTTAATACCATCTTACTTTTTTCTGTGGGAAATCATCAAATAACTTCTCCCGTTCTAGGTGAAGCGAAAGGGAGAGTCAGTCTGATTAAAACCCGTTGTTGTTCGAACAATCGGGTCTTATTATTTTACATAGAATGTAGAATTCATATAGTGCTTCCAGTGAAAATTACTGATTGCAATCATTCAAATCTAAACAATGTGAAGTAATGTTTCTTTTTTTCAGGTTTCACTTAAACATACGCCCCTACCAGTTCCATGCTTTAAAATGTAAACAAAATCTCGTGTATGAATATTTTTGGATCTTCTCTGGGTTGCACAATCACACTCCCATTCAAATCAAAGCAAGATTCAGAAAATACACACATCTGCCTCGTACAATTCTTCATCAGTGAAAGAATTCAGCTAATTATTATCTTTCCAAATATCAAAGCAATCCCATATCGACAATAGAGAACTCGGAAGCAGTTTCCATAACATAACGGTACAGAAATTAGTGAATACAAAGAACACCGTCTGTCCATCATTATTATACCACAACTTAACATTTGCGGCCGAGTCGTTCTTATTTCCTGAGACATAAGGATTATTTATTTTAGTGTATGATTGTTGTAAAGCTGGCTCCCGACTGACGCGCTCGTCGCGTGCGTGCGCGCCGCAAGCTAAGCGGACGCGGCGAAATTATGTGCACTTATCTATAGGCCGGTCGTTAGGCTGTTTCGCGTACCTTGTCATGCACGCCGCAACTTAGTTCACTTGTTCCGGACTAAGCTGTGAAGTAAAAAAGAAGTGAATACCTTTTTTCGTCATTTTATTCAGTCTTCATTGTCCCGCTGCTGGGCAAAGACGTCCTCCAAATCCTTCTAGGTATTCTCTTCTTGAAATACCTCGAACTAACTTTTAAAGCTAGCCAATAATCTAGGTCGTATCGCCTCCTCTTCTAGTCTTCCTAGGCCAGCCTTGATGAACCCATCCATCTTCAAGCACTTACTTTGTGGAGACCATTTGCGTCCCACTTCATACGCTTCATATCTGGATTAAAATGTCGAATGATTAGCATCTTTAAGAAATGCCAAGACGAAAACATTTATTCCAAAAAACCAGTCGCATAACGCGACGTCAATCTCCGGCGCACGATCAAGCCACAGTTAATGATCAACCTTGATTAATACTCGGTGAGCTTGTAAGTCAGTCTCACTTCGTACAAATCACGAACCGCGACTACCGTTACACACCGCCTCCCGGGTTACCCAAGATTTTTTTAATTAAAACATTCTCCAACTGGGAAACGAAGGAAGAAAAAGACTAACGGTTACCGATTAAGAGGAAAAAAAACTTTGCCCCCTCCTTTTCATCCCTAATCTCGTAATTGTCGGTGGATTTTTTTCGCTATGAAAGAAAAAAAAAGAACCCTTTGTGGATTTGAACCCTCGCACGTGCACCGACGAATCTCTTTAACCAATTGCAAACACAAATGTCGAGCCTGTGAATTGTATTTGTCGAAATATTGTTATCTTACCGCTCTATCAATACTTACCAGTTTGAAAAATCATTTCGCTTTATCACTCCATCACAGCAATGAATAATGAATGAATTCATAATAAATAATGGAAAGGAAGTATGGACGGTCAAATATTAATCGTGGCATCGTAACCCCTAAATGTCAATTGCGCGATAGAAGGCGACGAGACGATTTCGTTAATAGGATTGTAATTAAGCCGAAAGGGGGTGAGGCGGGGCACGGGGCGCGCAGGTGCAAGGATACGGGCGTAACCTTTACAACAGCTGTTCGACACTATGAAAGAAATGACTACGATCGCTCTCATGAAAAATAAGAAGACTGCAACTCTTAATCTATTTCTAAGTTAAATTACCTCCCCATAGCCCATACACGTTTTCAAACGTTATTTATGTTACAAATTAATTGGACTATAGTGTCGAGCCTGCAGCTGTAGATGACCTGAGGTGGTGCGAATATATTTACTATTACATATTTTGTAAAGGGCAACCTGCAGTGCGTTCATTGTGTTTACATACCAAGTACTGGCCGACGCACCGCAATGTTAATGGGACTAATACCATGGGATCTCATACAGAGCTCGCCCAAAGGCCATTTGAATATTAATACGCGGCGGCGTATTCGTTTAGGCGTACATCGCACCGCGCATACATTATTCCGTTATGGGATTATAAATATCTGACTTTGTAATGGCGTTAGACGTTATAACGTGTGAAGTCGACTTGACGACAAGGAATAAATCACCATTATCTTCATTATCTGTCCATACTGGCGAATACATAATGGCTACGTTTACAGTTACATGCCTGCTTCATGCATTACTAATGTGTAATTCCAAGAATATACTCGATTAGCTAAACAGAAAAGGTCTAGTCAACACAATGCATGAATTAGTCGTCGGTCACGAATGAACTAAATGACTGCAAGAAAGTCTAGACGTAAAGTAATCAATATTAAACACACGCTAAAAATAAGCAGGCTTAGAAACTAAATCCTGCATTCAAATCAAGCCTTGAAGGTGCTTCAATAACGATTTCGGAAAAATACCAATAAAGACAACGGAAAATTATTTAAATAGATACATTCCGGTTGTTTTCTCACCCCGAAGTGTTCGTTTAACCATTTCCCGGAATTTCAGATAAGGCACACTGCTGCAATTCACGATAAAGGGTATCCATCCTTCACTTCCGCTCCTCGAGACTCAAAATCCTTTGATAAATTACTATTTCATCTCAGGATTTCGAATTTCTCGCCAAACTTTTTGAATTCACCACCCTTCGGTTTTAGGGATTCGTTTTGGAGGCCAAGAAACTTTCGCTCCACTGCGCTTAATCCTTACTAACACGGAAAATAAGTAGAAAGGTGGAGATTCTGCAATCTGGACCATTTTAAGCTCATCTGTCTGATATTTTAGCAGGGAGTAAACGAGATATGTACGAAACCTGTTTTAATTAAATTGAATTCAGTCAAACTTCTTACTTGTTTCAGATTGAAGGTATATAAATCTGTAAAGCCTTTTAAACAACGAATTGATGTTATTACAACACAACCATGGCTAAAATACTAATACAGAACCCATAACGCTTGCTTCTAATATTTTTTCGCTAGGGGCCAAAAGGCGGTGCCGTGGGAGCCGTAATCCAGCCCGGACTGGACACAACCGGGGGTTTTTAATTTGGGGCCCGCCCGCTGTGAACGGATTATCAGGCTGGGAGACTCGCAATTAGTCGTCGTTCCGAGGTCCGCCGTCACTTGCCTTCGCCGAATTTTCGAGGATTACCGTGAGCCCTGACCCTTAGCTCGTTTGTAAGCTAAGGAAACATTTTATACGACCTTTCTGGTCACTCGTAGATACGACGTGTATTTCGAGCAGGCCCTTGAAAACTTATGCATCAACTTTAATAAATTACAAAGTCTTGTAGTTTCTTCCGCCGCAAAACCGCAGCAGCATATTCCAAGTTCCATTTATTACGGGCACTGAACGCGTAAAAACAATTTAACTTTGAACAACGCATCCCGCGGGGCGGCCGCTTTCCGTAACGCCACTTGCACAGCTACCGAATATAAATATAACTTCACATACCCATCTGGATATGACATAAACGAGAGAGGAAAAATATTATGTATTGCCTTTTGATCATAAGGCTAAGCTGAAAGGATTAAAAGTAATACTTTTGAAGAACTTCGAGAGTCTTCCTTCCTTGTTTCCCTTGGATACATCAAAGCTTTTAGGGTGTTGTGACAAAAAAAATATGCTCCAATTCTGTAATAAGCTAGTGTATACCTACTTAAAGCTAAAAGGGAAACAAGTCTCAACTCTATTTTTAATTACAAGAAGCCTTGTCAACTTTACTTGTGCTATAAAAGATGATAAAAGCGTTAAAAGTATCCTGAATTGCAACATGAAAAGCTAAACGTTGCCTCGTGGGAGCGGCGCGCCGAGTTTTAATTCGTTTATTTTCTTATTACGTCCTTTTAGTACGTTTGTTTGCGGCCCGAACGATGGATTATGAGATTATCCTTGCACTTTGCGGGTTATCGTTCCACCCGACTTTTATGAAGAGCTTACCTATACTAATAGGTGATGCGAGTATCGATTTTCCTTCTATTTTCTTTAATGGAAAACTTTGTGTTGGCTGTATTTTGTTTTATCTGTGGCAAGGGAGGCTTTAACGGTTACGAGAGGCCCTGGGCGGCAGATCTTTGCAAGGCCCTTTTTTTTGGTGGGTAAAAATCGTCCAAATGACATCCCCCGCCCTTGTCTTTTTTAAGAAGTGTGTGAATCAAAACTGAGCACTTAATTCTTATGATACCTACACAAAATTAATAAAAGGTGGTAGGCATATGAATTTCGGGTTTAAAATATTATCTAAAAGATTTATAAAATTGAACAATCATAAATGCAGTAATTATGATAAACTTATGTAGGTAGGTATTAAATGCCTTAAAAGATGTTCACAAAGTTTTGAAACTGATGTTTACTTCTATCTTCTAATCAATTGTCTGATTAATGAGCTGAAAACTGATCTCGTCTCATCAAATTTTATTATCTCACTGCTTATAGGTCTCTACTTCCCGAGTCTACTGGACCTAATTCAATTTACTACTAACCTAACCAGATCGCCAATTCCTTGCTACGTAATAAAATACTGTGAAATACGTCCAAATATTTTACGGTTAAAGGGAAGCCATAACGGTATTTACTTCTAAAGCTCCGCTTTTTGATGTTTGATTTCACTAATGAACAAGACTGGTTTCCTCCCGATTTTTTTGATATATCACACATCAGTCCTTTAGAACGGTCCAGGATAAGTTTTTAAATACTCCATCTCCAGCACGATGTCACAATTTAATTACCTAATTAATAAGGTATTTTTTTTTCTTCAAAAGATCGTGATGTCGTTTCTAATCGTATTTGAATTATCAATTTAAGTACTTTTAAATTAATTCAATATATCATTGGAATTTGTCCAAATAAAATGTTATCTCAAAATCTTTTAGGCATTATCGTTATCTTTGACATCAGCCGCATTAATATGGAAATAAGATTCATCTCAAAACTTTTCGTACGAAATGTAAATCGTGCCCAACAAATCACTAAAAAAAGTTCAAATGTTTTTACGACATTTAAATAATATACTAGGCTTTTTTACATATCCGAGTCATCCATTCATTACGATAGCATGTGTATAGTGCGTAGTGCACAATGGATATGCTAATCGCTCGCTGAGATTACGATTAAACAATAATAGGGCCGGTCGGCCGTGCGCACTCGGGCGGCGATCGATACCGTACCATCTGGCTCGTTCTCGCGATCGCTGTACAGTAATGGTAGCGCAAAAACACGACGACATTATCATTATATGCATTGTTTAATGGCTTTCTTAAATAGCCTGTTAAATGTAATGTCGGCATCAAATCGAAACCATGAATAAAAATATCGTTCAAATCAAATTTCTAGCTATATTTATAGAGAAATTCATTGAAACATGTGAGGGATTGTTGATAGCAGCTGACAGTACAAACCACGCGATGCGTTTCATAGAGAATCTGTTAAAAATACATCGGATCAAGATTCAACGCACGCTTTTCTCAGAAGTTACATAAACAAAAGTGATAGACCGGCGACACGTGTTTATATCGCAACAGTTCTAACAATCGCGTGCACAGTGTAAACTAGCCTTAACTTGTCAGCATGTTATTAAGCGATAATTGAGATGTTTTCATTGATTTTTTTTTGTTCTAAGCCATCGATCATGCAAATGAACAGTGTGATGGGCAATTTGACACGTCAATTAACAAAATTACCTAATGACTAATGTGTGGGTGAAAAATGGCTTTAAGCAGTACTAAAAAACTAACATGCTTTGTGTTATTATTGTACCGAACTATGAACCATAGGTACGATGTGAATACGTAATATAAAACAACCCTAAAATACATCAAAATTATAAGATTTTAGCGAAAAACCTTTTGAATGTCTTAAGTTACACAGTTCGACATAAGCAATTGTCTTTCTATTGTGTCTCTAATTACGGCACTCGATGAGTTAATTAGGCAAGGGAAAATTTTAAAACTAACACAAATACCTACTTTCACTTAAATAAGACAACACCGGGGTATTAATATAGGTATTAATTATAAGAATTTGATTTATTTAAATAATAAAGTTGACATCATTATTTACGCCGAAAGACGTCCAAAGGTACTACATAATATATAATATTGGTTATAGTTCTCGCGTAAGTGTCGTCACAAAGACCGTTCCGGCGCGTCCCGCATCCATCGGATTACCGTGACCCTTACCAGGTCATCAGTCCACCTTGGGTGTACCCTACCAAAGATGCTTCTTTTGGTACGCAGTGGCCACTTCAGAACCTTTAGGCCCCATAGACCGATTGGTTCTTCGAGCAATGTATCCTGCGCACCCGCTTGACATGATAAGTCTATTATACCTATTAGAACGCAGGGTCTATGGATATCCATCAAAATTTTTCCTTCTGGCAGCATTTTGCTGATGACCATGGAACAGGTAGGAATGTCTGTGTATTTAAAAAAAAAAATATTGAATCTGTTTGCAGTCTGAACAACAGTTAAATTCGATGTTGAGTTACCCTACCAATATGTGAAGAAAAACTTCGGAGAACATTTTCCTTCTCCATAAAATCACAATAGAAAAATTTAAAACCTACTTAGTCAATTTTGCACACAATAAAACCATCCCTTCGGTCTCTCGTGAGTTCAATATTGCATTAATGAGGTTCTCTAACAATGATATTTAATTCTGCACTGAATGCCAGTCGCGATGCCTTTGACAACCCTAGCAACTACACCACACATCTCCCTTATGGCGATAACAACAAGGTTGAAAATTAATTTGATTTGTAACTCGGTATGTTAATGTTAAGGGTTGCCAGCACGGGGGTGAGTTGGCGGCACGTGCGCACGCATTTTGCGTATTACCTAAATAAATAGTAAGATCTGCTTCTTTTGTTTGTGTTTTGCGGTTCTCACGAATTTGTTTTTCGTTATTAATTTTTAAGCCGCCAAGAATTGAGATCATCTGCTTCGTTGCATGGACATTTCTGTACAATAACTTAATTTTCAAATAACCAAACGTGATATCAAAGTAATCTAGAGCGAATCTAGATTAACTAATTACACATATTGATCAAAAAACTTCTCCCGCTGTGGCTGGAGCAAGAGGGAGTGTAAGACTTTTATCGAATAAAACCTACATATGTTGCTTCAGTTGCTCTTTGTGTTGCAGGGCTAGGACCACGGTAACTCTTTCCAAGATTCCCGCAGTCGAATTACCCTGTGTAATTGATTTGAAACTGTATTTTTTTGGAGTTTAACAGAAACAAGTAATCCTATTTAAACACGTATTGTATTTAATAATACGATCCCTTTTTCATCACTTAAACGAAATCCCTAGTCTGCCTACGGTCTACGGTTTCTCCTATTCCTTTATTTAGCCTTGCTTGGGAGCACATGTTTTCACCCTATTTCGTCTACTTAAACACACCATCCAGTATACGAAGAAAATGATAATAAACGAAATGTCTTAAAATGGTGTTTCCTTTGGAATTCACCATTAACCCTTACAGTACCTATTTATTTTACACTTATTCTAATCAGAAAATGTTTATCTAATTTTGAAAATGTATTCTCGAATTAATATTATTATATTAATTTATGTATTTGAAACTTAATCAATTACAATATTATGAATTAATTCAGATTGCGGTTATCGGAGTACTACTTATGTCATTTGACATTTGGGGCATTGTAATAACAGTAAATCAAAACAATTGCAATTATTGTGCTAGTTACATAATTAAGCTGCTATCCGTATCTGAATTATTATCTAGTCTTTGTTTACGTTATACATTCGATCTAAATTATTACCGAATCTTTGTTTACGTTACATATTAAATCTTTCATAAAAAAATTGGCAGGTAGTTTTCTTATAGGGTGTAGACATTCGCTAAGAACGGGTTTGACGAAACTTCACCCCTAAAACGGGGGTCCCAAGTACTGAAGTGGAGAAACCTATTACACGCGGACGGAGCCGTTGGCAGAAACTAGTGCCCAATATCTCAAACTAGTAACAAGATAACAAAACTTATAATAATCGAACTCATTTAAATACTTTTTGTTAATTGGTGACCAATAACTATTTAATGAAATGACTTGACATTTCACGATTACAATAAAAATTTTACGCACAATAACCTTTTTAAGTCTCGACATTTCGGCCTAATTGCATCGGCCATTATCAAGCGTCGACATTATTAACCAAACCAAATCGCGAAAACACAAAAAAATATATTATATTTTTGCAGCAGCTGTCCACTCAGTGTCCTAGTCCTCTAAAGTAAAGCCAGTGGACCGTAGAGAATACTAAATTAGCATAATCCATGTGCACACGTGTGCACGGCACGCGACTCATTCATCTCATCTGCTCAACCCTTTAGTTCGGCATTGTGATCACTGCCGATATAATGAGTTTGATTTGATTCATTCCAGTTTTATGTTGACGAACTGTTGTGGACTGTCTCGAGGGGAGAGTATCGATCGAGGAATAGTGACCGAATTGTGCCTGTATCTTTGCGATTGTATTTTTATTTTGGTTGCTTACAGTCAGTTATAGTTGAGTGTCATTGTATTCGATCCCTTTGTGTTGTTCGTGTTTCTATGACCGATTTGATATAGAAATGGGAGGGACCGATATGTGCAGTACTTAAGTCTTTTTAAATCTTAAAGGTGTATGAAGAAGACTTACGCCTTTTCTAAGTAATTTTCTCCACTTGATTCGAGTTAATTGAGGGAGTGAGGTGCACTAACTATCTAACGATAGCCAGTACCCTATAAACTGGCAAATCCCTGGTTAAGCGAAATACGGGTTGAACCAATTTAGGAAGAAATAACGGGTTGCACAAGTAGCGATAACATTAACTGCTCGAATTCGATCGTTTAAGAGATAGCTCTTAACGGCAGAATTTGTTATGGATAAAAAAAAATAGGAGACGGAAAACCACGTGAAGTGTTTTTTTTTTTGACAAAACTACGTTTTACGTGATGGTGCAGTAGTTAAGTAGATAGTAAAACTCACTATTAAAATGAACTTTCACAAAGACTAAAGCATAGCCCTTGGTGCAACCCCCTCTTAGAATATTAGCCATAGTTGAAATAACGTCAACATTCTTGTAAGTAGCGTTTCGCAAAACATTTTTAATATTAAAGATAAACCAAACCACATTTTCCTGTTGACACTCAAATCTAATAATGAAAAACCGAAAAGAATCTCCTATGAGCTAAATGAAATGTGCAAAGAGTCACTTTCAGTAATAAAATATTCTGCGAGGCTAGTAAGCAATAGCCTTGGGCGGTTATGACGTGCCGAACTTGGCCGCTTGGCGTGTTCGCACACCCCACTGTAGTACCCTTGTTTGTGCATAGGCTATAGAGAAGCTGGATATGCCTTTAAAATTGCTCTCTAAGATGTTAGACAAACAGACGTGCAGGGTTTCGGAAATGCAACGTAGAAATTTCATCATTTTGATTTGAGGTGACAAACTCTCCTATTACTTTTTTAGCTCCAGGGTTGAACGAGAGGGCGTGTCAGACTTTTACTGGCTAAAACTCACATGTGTCCTTCAGTTACCCTGTGCGGTCTAGGGACATGGACAGGGTCACTCTTTCAAACGATCCCGCAGCCCTAGCAGGCATCGGCCCTACTGGACCGCTTCAGTTTTACAGACATCTCATTGAGGAGCGCGTAGAACACTATGCATTGTCACCTCGGGCCTGGTTCTGAATGGACGGGGGGGACGGCGAACTACCCATCGCTCTTAGTCTGCAAGCCTGCGACTGTGGTGGTCGGAAATAAAGAAAGAAAGAAAACATGTTTATTCTGCTCGTATAGACACACAAATAAATACAAAATAACAATTAGTAAAAGAAAAACAAAATAAAAATTAGTTGCCTTAACGTCAAGTGTAGACCATGCCCCCCTGCAACTCCCAAAACCTAGGACGACATCGCCTTCGGCTGCGGCTGGGACGTGCGGATGAGTTTTGTCGCTAGCTTTTATAGTTTGGATTGCTAAAGTAACACACTTTCCAAACAAAACCTTAAATATGCTTGTGAAAATTAGATACAAATATATAATTATCCTGAATGTTAAGTAAGCTCATCAAGATGAATACATCAAGTCAATTAAAATATTACTCAACCATCGTACAGACAACAAAAACTTTAAATATTCATTCTAGTAGATTTATATCTGCGATACCAACCCTCCCGTGCTCGCATATTGGGTTACCAGGCCCAAGTGTCGTCGGGGCGCGTAAGGGCGGGGCCCGATAATATCGACTTTTATACTTTATTGATCATTTCACCATTGATTGATAGTTTTAATCAAGTACATCATTTTAATGAAAGGTTTTAGTAAGAATTTCAGTATATAATTGGCAATTACTATGCGAATTTAACACCTTCGAATTAAAATTATTTATCTGATGGCAATTCATCGTAAATGGTTATAAATTATTTTATGTGAAAAAAATTACAATAACTTGATTATTTATGGCTTACCTTTTACCGCGTCATCCTTCACAATTACAATCTATTGTTTCCTATCAACGTCATCCATTATTGCACAGACAAAACCTTTTCTCCCAAAATACCGTCGAAACGTAGCTAAGATAAGGCCATCTTTTTTACAAGGTTATTTTTTGCTGATATGGTAAAATCTAAAAAAAAAATTAACGATTTATTCGCCCACCCCTCATTAAAAACCCTCTCAATCAGCAGCTCCTAAATCACCAATTTACGGCTACATTAACTATTTCCAAAAATGTATCATCCTTTGTTTTAACGGCACCCCACGAACGCACTGTGCCGTCGGGCGCTCACACCCCCCGAGATTCCCATCCCAACCCAATATACAACCACGTAGGTTTCCTACTTCAATTACTTTAATAACTAACCATTGTATACCGCTGGTTACTCGAAACCATTGACTTTAAAACTTAAATTGCCTCTTAAAATGTATACAACTTTATTTATATTCCCTAACCCTTTTCATTTAAATTTTTGTGGGAAGATTTACGGATCTATAAAATCTGCATTTGTTATTAATATTTCAAATTCACGACCTAATTTTAAGCGTATAAAATTGGTCTACTGGTTGTTGTTTTTTTTAGGATTTTTAAGTTTTACTAACCTTTTAGTTAAGTTGTTACTAATCATTGAATTACGGTTGTCTTTTTAAATTAATATTACTATTATTTACTTCTGCAAAATTTGTCCCATTTTTGTTGATAGGGTTAGTTTTGTTTGTTCATGCATTAGAGTTCATCTGCACGTTTTCAATGTATCTATGCCTAGCAAATTGTTCGAACAATTACAGCTTTTAAGCACAGTCTTTTCTCTATCCACCAAGGATACATTTTAAAACTCTGCAGAAATTAATCACGCAAGCCTCAGCTGTTGAAGGGAATCTCTCAAAGCGCTCTCTTTGCTGTCTCAGAGCTAAGGCACGGTGACATGCCATGGCTTACTGTGTCCTTAACTCGAAACATGCGCCGCACCCACCATACCATTGCCATCCTTAACACAAAGGAATACAGTCGAAATTACTTCGCAGTGACTATCTTAGCTGCTACAACAGAATACGGTAGCCGAGATTCAGGGGTGTCAACGTCTATGAATTAATAAGTCAGAAAAAGTCTTTATACTTACCGCTAAAGTTTCTTTAAAGCACATTGGAAAAATATTATATAGTTTTCTTATAAATAAATAAATCAATTCCGTATCTGTATTCTGAATTAAAGTTACCTTATTCGCGTCAAAAGTTTTGACCAAAACAAGAAGTTTAATTATTTAATTTTGAACCTTCACTTTTTTGTAGGGATATAAACGTATGATTGGCCATCCAATTAAAATACATAAAAGACTGATTGATGTACACCTACAGAAAAACATTTATATTGCTAAAAGGTAGCTGACATACCTAAAACTTACTGGCACGGCAGGTACGAAAAGTTTCCTTAAAAATAATAAATCTAATTTAACTCTCCAAAAAGTTTGGAAGCAAAACAACGAGCTCGAACGATATCGCCGGCACTTGGACGCCTTAGAATATGCTGTACAAAAGGAGCATAAGGAAAAAGGACCAGCCCTAATCCGGCAAGGGTCTGATTGCTCATTAATCACGAGCGCCTGTAATTACCGCGCCGGCGCACAACGGAGCCGCCGTAATTTGATTTTAGAACATAGAAATAATGCATCGCGCCCAAAATGGTTTTCGGCAGAATGACGAGTAATTGAAAATTAGGGTCATATTTTAATTTTATTCACTTTGCTCAATACACTGTCTCGGTAATGCAAGTTGTTTATTAATCAATTTTCATCCTGAACTCTTTCATTATATCATAAAGGGTTTAAAGACCTAATTAAAACTAGCTGTTATCCGTGACTTGTTTGCGTGGAGTTTAAAAACTAAAAAAGAAAAATGTTATCCATTTCGTAGATCTATGTCCCCACCCGAACTGAGTCTTGTTCCCGCGAAAAAATAAAAAGTAGCTTTACTTACTCGTTAATTCATTATACTATTAGCTCGTCGAATTTTGTTTAGCCGTTTCAAAGACGTATCTAATCCGTAGTTTGAAATCCCTTTCTCTCAGGAAAATGAGAAGCCTTTGTTACTCCTTGTACCATCAGCAATCCGGCAGAGACAACCCCGTCAAAATCCGTCCAGCCTTTTCGGAGATTAGTAGAAAAAAAAAGAAAAGCAAAACGGAAAGAAAGACAAAATTTTAAAAGTTGCGTTTTTGTTGTTATTTGGTAGTCCTTCTTTCTTACGCATTTATTAAAAAAAAAAATATTTTGATATTGGATTGATAATAATAATGTATAGGTACAAATATAGTCTGTCTACAAGTATTTTTTTTTACTCTAGATAGTAATTAAGATATGTAGGTACTTACTTAATTAAAATAAAATATCTATAGCTTCAAGTTTCCTTTATTTCTTGCTAGTTGAATAAAAGTAGCAGCTTTTTTGTTAAGAAAATGAATGCAGGCACCACGCCCATATCAAATTCAAAGTGCCTAACTGTCAATCTTTTTACTGGATGCACGTATCATTTATACGAAGTAACACAAAAAGGTTTTTATAACAAAAAACCACAATGCAATTAAAATTTCCATATTGTGCTTGCAAATTATGCCGGCTTTGAGGTCAAGTAATAATCGCAGACTCATCGAAGTGTTAACTTTGTGTAAGGTATAATATCATCACAGAATGCACGTTATTGAATAATTCCATAGGACCATGATTTATGGATTTTAATACTTTTCCCCGAGTGTTCTCGACCACCTGCCCTAAAAACCGGATACAATAAATTATAAGAAAACAAAACTTGTATTCACCCTTTTGGATCAAGGGGATCGTTAGTCTCGTGCCATAAACGTTGTGCGTTTGATCAAACGTTTGTTATATCCTTACAAAGGAAGATAAAAATAGAAAATATAATAATGTCAAACTAACTAGTGCCCACGACTTCGTCCACGTCCCACTTACAATGCCATTTGATTTTCATAACCATAGTTCTTTGTCTAAAATAAAATTAGCTGTTACTCCTTATAACATCAACTATATACCAGTGTAAGTTCCACCAAAATCAGCCAAATTCAATCAGTCAAATTGAGCCGTTTCAGAGTTTAGACGAAGAAAATTTAAAAAATGTGTTTTTATAAAAAAAAAAACCTTTTTTGAAATTACAAACGGACACTTCAATTTTATTTTGTATGTAGGTATGTGTATTTATTTGTAAATATTTGGTGTTTGCAATTAGCAAACTCCAATTAACTACATCATTTTATGATATGGAGAGCTTCTATGTCCAAAAATACATCTCTTGTATCGCGATCAATTTTAAGCTTCATTTTTTTAATGAATGAATGACTTCCCCTCGCATCCTTTTGATAGTCAAAATTAGCTCAGGAACTAATGAACTTGTTACGGACATATATCAAGCTGCAGAACCCGGTATTTGATCACATGAACACGAATAGGAAGGCAATAAATTGCTGCCTACGAAGACACCGGACAAGACAAATGCGAGGTGTTAGTTTGCGGTATGCTCTAACTGGCTTGTTGAGTGGAAATACAACAGGAAACGATCTGAACAAGCTCTGGACAACGCTGGAGGTTAAAATAAAGTGGATTAACGGGAGAATCGGAGACTGGGACACGAGTGTTGCAGGCTTTCCAAACCACTCGGTACACATGACGCAAGATCTGGATCTTAAACCCGTTTGCGCTTGTTATCAAATGTTTACATCGGGATAAAACGGTTCGATTTCGTTATTGCTGAAGATTATACCCATCATCAAGTAAAAATCGAATTCGTACATCCATGGTATGTTTGGTTAACTTAGAGTATGTTATCTGTTTACCCATATTTTATTTTTTCTTTGTTCTTTTGTACATATACGTACATCTATGCGCTCTAATTATTATTAATCTTAGTTTTAGATATTTTTTTCAGTAAGTGAATTATGTATGCAATTCTTCATGAGAAATAAAGTGGTTAAACCTTTACTTTGACGTAAAATTTTCTCTATGAGATTTCATTATTTTCTCCAAAAACTTTTTATTTTTGTATTCAATCAATCAGTTCCGTGACGTATATTTTTTAGCCAGCATTTTCGTATCGATTTGCGGCTGTGATTGGCCCCTCCAATCAGGGCGTACGCGACAAGCATATCAGCTCTGGGGTAAACAAAATTTACGAAATTGTATATGTAATGTTGGTCGCTGCACTCGTTTAGTCTGCTTGTTAATGAGTTTCCGATTAATTGACTTTTTGCACGCCCTGCGGCATTTTAAGTTATCGCTGAAGTAAGCTGATGTACGTTTGCGTTTGTAGCATTCAAACTACACCTAAGAATGATGACTCATTTAGTCTCTTACCATATTGTCATAGCAGCATTTTCTGTTATTTTACAATCAATAAACTATCAATACAATGGGTAGGCGTAATTCAATAAACATAAAATTACATTTACAGCTAGTCTAACACCTTATTTTGAAACGTGATCCGCTGACAGAATCTTCAATGTCTTTACGTCTTATTATAGAACATGGGTTTAGACGTAGTTGAACATAGTGTTCAATATCATTACTTTGTAAGTTTGTATTATATTACCGTCTTACTATAATTGGTCTTGATTTCTTGAGCAAATTGATACGGTCATTGTTAAGAGGTATCTTTTCAATGTTATCGGAACTCGCACCGTGTACCAGGCAACCAGAACTGAACAGGAAGTTAGCGTGAAGGGACCATGGGGGCCCAGTACGCTCACAGAATATTAAACAGCTCTTACAACTTCTGAAAGCTTGGTACGATAACGAATTTTCTTTCGATCGTACTTTGAACACTTGCCGTCTCACTGACACACTATGTGAGTGAAAGGGATGCGACACCAGGAACGACGGAACGTAAAACAAATTACCACAGTATTGATACTTGCAGTGATACTAATGAACGGAATTGTTGCTCTGCTAATTCTATTTGAGAGGAGGTGAACAAAGCTAATGTAGTGTGTGTTTGTTTCAGGTAATTCAAAATGTGGCTGTTCAATGTTGGAAATTGAAACTGACGATTCCTACGCTCGATGATGTCCTAGTAATGTACTCGTTATTATTAGTAATTCATTAATTTTTTTGCATGAATTTCTTATTCTGACAGTAAAACTTGAATTCACACAGTCCAAGTCAAAAGGGCGTACATTAGTCGTATTCCGTACCGGGTCTAATCGCCTGAGGTCAACGGCAGCGCAGGTACCGGGATTTTTTATAACCCCTCCCCCCTCGCTTCCCACCACGACATTCCTGCCTAACCCCGCGGGCTACCGAATTTAATGTTTTAATGTCATTCTTTTTAGGAAATTGATTTACTTCGATACTCGTGTAACCGGTTTTTCGTGTTGACTTGACACAAAAAATATTTGTAGGTGATTACGGTGTTGATTGATTAGTGTTGATTTTGGCGTTCGATATGATGGGAAGAAATTGAAGTTTAATTCAAATGTGCAAGGATTTGAGTAAGTTACACCTACAAAGTAAATTGAACAGATATCTCTTGAGGGTTGGGCAAAGAAATTTATTCATTATATAGAATCAAGTAATTTACATAGCATATTATTTTATTTTCGGCCATTCGGTACTTGTTCCATTTTAATACCAACAACTAATACCACTGGTATTTGTTTGGATTCGTATTTAATATTTATTTTGATTAGATTAGACAGAGCTGACTGTACCAAATTCAATTGTTGGTGAATGAAAAATATGATTAAAAAAAAATACAAGAATTATTAGTTTTTGAAATTCGAACGAAATAAATCTAGAATACCACAAATATACTTATATGAATATACATATAATGATGAAAGGTATACATAGCTATACGTACTTTATAACTGAGCTATTTGCCAGCAGGATATCGTTAAACAGTTTCCTTATTTTCCTTTTTTCCTTGTATTTTTTTTTCGAGGTGTGAAATCATTAAAAGGTATCATTTACTCTTAAGGTGGAACGGGAGGGGAAGTCAAACTTTTGCTGACTAAAATCCTGTGTCTTTCAGTTGCCCTTTGCGTTCTAGGACCACTCACCACGGGCACATTTTATAAACGGTCCCAGGCATATGACCTCTTATGCCCCTTCGGTTTTGCTGTCCATTTTTTACTACTGATCTTTACGGACGGCCGGACGGCGAGCAATGGGTTGCTCGCCGTCAGGTACCGGCTCGGCGTCCGTAAACCTGCGTCTGCGATGATCAGAAATCGGCCTGCTACTCCGAAACACTGTATAATTAGCAGTCATGTCTTTAAAACTTTACGAGCATCAATCCGTACAATCAGTTATAAAATTGAGTCGTAAAGCTAATATTTAGGTAGTTATTATGATAGAAACAATTAGAAAATAATAATTTTAATAGATGGAAAATGTAATTAACAAACTGACGTCATTAATTTTACACCTTATATGGTTTACAATAATGAAGGTCTTACACACGTTTTCCTATTAAAAATAATTAAAATCAACAGAACACTTAAGCAAAACTGTTCATTTCACACTGCATTTTAATGAATGTGTAGTTTCATAGTCATTAGTGTTTTCTTCGTAGAACGATGAATTATTTAATAATAATAATAATAAAAACAAGTTTATGTACGTAGATATAGTCTGTATAAGAAGTCAAACGAATTGGGAATTTGGTATAATATTTAATCATTTTTATAAGGTTCATTTTAGATTGATTAAGAGATCTTGATCGAGTAAACAATGATCAAGATCTCTTAATCAATCTTGATTATTGAACCAGTGTTGACTATATCAGATTTCAGTTTTGCCTTAATAATTACCGTCGTTTCGTCGTCGTTTGCTTTTTGTACAGACTACTGTAGATAGTCAGAAAATATACTTGCTACATAGGTACCTACTACTAAATTATTCATAGACTCCGTAATAAACTTCAATCGTTCTAAATTGAAATTTTATCTCAATGTTCAATTTTAATCTTAGAATTCATTTCAAGGTCAGGTCACTCGGATCAAGAGTTCAAAACTGACTACGAAACAGATTATTTAAAAATATCTTAAAAAAACCCATTCTTTTGTACTAAAATGTTGTATGAAAGAATAAATGATAGGTCAAAGGGGTGGTGCGAATAGGGTTGCCAGCTCGGAACTTAACAAGTTCGGGACAGTTCCATGTCGGCCCATATTAAGACTATACCTATGAATATATAAAATAAATTACAAGATATCTAATTTTATATTTGTATTTATTTTTTAAGTAAAATACGTATTTATATTATTTTTCAAATTTATATTTTTATTTGTCCAAATTAAAGAAGTTTTGGTCATCAATTCATCAACATTTAAAATATATAGAATTGAGAACGTTCACTAAAGAGTTATTATGTACTATCTTACAATCTAAATAAAATCAATCCTAAAAATTAAAAAAAAATCAAATTAGCCTCGCCTTGTGGTACTTTGATTAAATAGACTTTTACTTAGCTGGCCTGGCAGAGTCATTTATTGTTTTTTTTTTTATTATTAAATTTTTGTACTTTGATTAAATAGACTTTTACTTAGCTGGCCTGGCAAAGTCATTTATTGTTATTTTTTTTTTATTATTAAATTTTTCGAAATCAACATGAGACAAGACATAAAAATTTCGGGACAATCCCGGAAATCCCGAACATCTGGCAACCTTAGTACGATACTAAGAGGAAAAAAATGGAATTCATTCCCGTTTACAGTTCCAATTTTGTTTTCCATTCCGCCATTTTCATCGTTCGCCGTTATCGATAGCCTTTTATTTTATCCGAAAACTTTTTTTTTGTATGGTTTGATGGATTTGTACAAAATGGGCGGTGAGATAGTGATTTTAATATCGGCTTTACTCTTTAGGAATTCAATGTTTTTTTTTCTGTTTTGTGATCTGCAATTTTCTCCATTTGATGTTGAGGCTGTTAGGTTACTTTCGCTTATTAATTCTTTACTAATATATATAATCTTTAATAATATATAACAAAAATAAACAAAAGAAAGCTATTTAATAATTTTATATCTACAAGTATGTAGTCTAGTATATAGTTTATTAGTTAGTAGAACGCAAAGGGCCACCAAAGAAACACCGTTAAAGTAAAAGTCTGACAATGCCTTTCGCAGTATCTCTAGCGGGAGAAGTTTTTTGATTCAAACTCCACATTTAAAAAAATGTTTGTGTATCGTAGTGGTGGAAATGAATGAACGAACACTTTTCTAAACACAGAAACTAGAAATGCTCAAAATAGCATTTTATTATCAGAGCGTTGAATATATTCCGTTGTTTCGTAACGTCAGTCTGAATAACATATAATAATTTATGTTAATACATTTAAAATCCGATTTCAATACTATCCGTTCGTGTAGGAATGTTTAGTTGGAACGAATCTTTTAATATGTAGGCGGATTTAAATATCACACCGTTCTCATATTGCAGTTGAACAGCCGTCAATCAGTCCCTCGGAATACGATGCCTACCATATTTTATACATTAGTCCACTGCCATAACAGTAATTACGGAAAATATAAATATCATACATTTTTATGGCTGTATGTTTGACTTTCAAGTTAGGTAGTCGTTCAGATATAGTCATTTCAAAATGTAAAGAAAAATTTATGCTAATGTCCAATTTAATGTTACTGTAAATCAATCTTGCGTTTTATTACTCAGTAAAACGACGCTGAGTAGCGGATTAAAATTTACGCATCGAAAACATCTTCAAGCACATAAAAAAACTCATGATAGTAAATGATTACATACATTAAGACTTATATTTTAAATGCCTTTAAAGGAAACGCCCACCGTTCTCCACTGCAATCGATTCAGTTCGTTGTCCATTTCTATTAGAGTCGAGTGGACGAAATTGCTTAAAATATCAGTAACCAAAAGCTTATAAACTACCAGCAAGATAGCTTAACACAGCTAACGAACAATGAATCAGTTTAAGCTTAGCTATTAGTTGCGTCAGACTAAACCTTGCGTCTGCGTCGCAAATCGCAACACTAGTGCGGTAAAGCGGGTCACGAAACTGGAACTCGCCCACAACCGACACCTAAGTTCCCATAGCGAACGGAAATACTACAGTAGGAAATAGTCATTCCGAAACCGATTACTCACTACCGGATCGGTCATTGATAGATTTTTATTCACAATTGCATTGAAGTCTTGAAAATGAAACTGGTCTTGTCAATCATCGTGGCCGATTCACTAACAATTACACATTGGCCAGCCTTGGCTCGGTCATTCATTTATTTTCGTTCCATTGATCTGCTTTAGTAGTCCGTTACATAAAGTCTTATTCGTTCTTGAAAACGTTAACCGTGTTAATTACTGTAGTAGTAGATAATTTACTATCTCTCTCTTTTTATTCGCAATAATTCCCATTCACTTTAAGTTTTGACTTTACTTGGATCATTTTAATTCCACCTTTCTATTTAGAAGGAGCTCAAAAACAATCGTCTTCCATTAAAAGTTAAACGATGTTAGTAACGTAAACTTACTGGGAAGTTCAAGGTCAACATTGAAACGTTCATTCATTTCATTGTTCTACAAATACACATACTAGGCATACTTATTTATTATTAAAAACACTATCAAGTCCTTTCATTGCTATGTGACACAATCAAGTCACAAACATACGATCATTCATAGATTTTTATTTCATTGTCAACAGTTTTGTTTGTCGTCTAATACATAAACGATGCAGGCGTATTTTCTTATAAGGAAGTGAATCTATAGCGCATGCTTATACTGATGCGCATTGAACAACTCATATGTTTATTTATCAGTCCTGATTAATATTTCATTAAATTCATTAGTCGCAAAGCTGACTAACATTATACTTCATATTATATTTGTGGTTAATTTTAAAACCCGATTTATTATAACCAACAACAGAACTGAAGTGTCCAATAATTTACATGAATGCTTTATCCAATACCAAACGTATTAATATTTAATTATTGTTTGGTGTATCACTCGTTCATCTTTTGCCGACGTTTGATTGCAATTTTTAATATCGCTGTGAGGGGTCGGTGTTTCGCGAAATTCTTCAAACGAAATGCCCCGGGAATTCCGGGATTGAACAAAGCATTGTAAAGAGTGATTGGAGGTTTTCTGCTATGTCATTCCATTGGTGAGTGACCATAGCCTTTGAGAAATCAACTTAGTCACAGCACAGCCTCAGCTTTTTATTTGCTTTAGTGACGCATTTAATCATGTTTCTCAGGTGACTAAAACGAATCTCTAATTTTTTCTTTCATCTCAAATTGGAACAGGAAGTGAGAAATAATTCAACTGATGCCTCAGTCATTATCACAGTCGAAGCTCTTCATATTTACATTTGTAACTTCACTAAACCTCGGTCCATCACCGTGTTGATAATCTACATCAAATATTTGTGCTGGGCCTTCGTAGTTCCCTCTTGGGAATGACTTAAACATTCAGGGATTAGACGGGTATACGTGTATGTTTTTACTGTGTTTTGAACTAAATCCAGGTATTAAACATATGTTAAGATGAAAAGCAACAGAAATTAACCTTGTAGCTGAAACAGTAGAATACATTCGAGTGTTATCTTATTCTCAGAAGTAATTACTTCCTATTAAAATTAATCTTCAAATATCTAAACACCAGAACCTTTTTTCTAATACCTTCTACGAAAACGGGGATATTACCAGCATGAAAGTAAAAATTTAATTATTCGAACTGCGTGTGCTGGGTGTAGTGGCGTTGACCCTAGCTTTGTTTACCATCCGTATTATGGATTGTTTATCTGTTCCGTTGAAACACTAGCCTCAGCTGTATTGATATACCGGATATCTGAATGCTTTGATTCATCATGCAGCACCTTATACATATAGCTTTCGATACGACTGTTGGTGTTAGTTTGTTGGCTCCCGATAACAAAACTTCGTGCTAATATTGGTTTTAGGTTTGATCAAAAAGGCATACAACATTTTAAAGGTTTGTGGTATTAATTCCCTTAAAATGTATGCTCAAAGCTTTCCACTATAGTACCTAACGGTTCAGGGTTTTTTTATGGCTAAAATAACAATTCTACTTAAACAAATTGTTTCGAAACTGTATTTCTCGTTAAGTAATAACAAAGTAATAATGGGCCGTGGGTAGGCTGGCGAGCTCCGGTGTGGCGTCCAAGTGACGTGGCGTTTGACAAGTCACGCACTCCAAAACATAACTTGTGTGAGAGAATAAACAACTGGGAGCACCAAGTGTTCCGCTACAGTGGGAATGAGCGTGGAATTCTGGTGGGCGGCCGCCACCTCCAGATAATTACTATCATTCACCGATCGCTACTTGTCGCGTTTCCAATTTTCCACTACCTTAAAATTATGTCTCAAACCTGTCCGACCGTATCGGGGTATTAAACTAATCACAGAAATGTATAGCTCCTAGATTGGCTTCTGGCTCTAACGACATTTGATGAATTGCTTCACAATTACCAATGCAAAATTTAACAGCTTTATATACACCAGTGCTGTTATTAATAAACAGGTTGAATGAATGGAAATTGTTTGATAAATCTTTCTCAGAGCGTAGGATTAAAAGAAACGTAACATAACATCGATCGAACCAACTTTGCGGAGTTAAGTTTCAGAGCCACAAAGAAAATGTGAAATCATGTTTCCTATTAAAGAAAGTATCGATAAAGACGGTGAGTAGGTTTTAAGCAATAAAATGCAGTGTTATAAATAAAGGCTTAAAGCACCTACGTTAGCAATAAACCTTCAGTAGTGACTGGTAACATGCCAGGGCCATCATTGTAGGTCGATGCAGTTTCATGATACAAGCGTCACCTTTTCTTATGCACCAGTTGGCACAAATATTGAGATGGCAGCGGATTAGAAAGTTATTGATGTATTTATGCAAGGCAAGCAGTGTGATGAATGGTAAAGCATCATAAAATATTCGAAGTGCCAAAAAGAGCTTTGAATAACATCCATAAACATTGAGAATTTCGGCGTTTGAGTGTGACTTCGAGACGGAATGACAAAATTCCTCACATAAGCGCAGTATTTGTAGAACCTTCATTACAAAAAAAGTTTCCAGAAATGAAACTGATCAGTTTATGACTTACGTCGACCCTCTACCGTCAAACACAAAGACGAAGCGGTGAGTGGCGGTAAACACGAGGGTTTATGGTGCATGCACTGCCTAACCTTGAAGCTCCTAGTGTAGCATTATTGGATGCCTGAACAACCAATGACATTACCACTCGCAGTCGTCATGATTACCTACATACAATGTAGACCGTGGAAGGATCCAATTTCAATGTCTGGTAAACATATTGAATGGACATATCGGAAAGCTGAGAATAAAAATCTAGTTTTATTGTCTGCACATTGTAGGTAAAATGTTGCAGTAAGTTATTGAACGGGATGTGCGTAAATGGTTTGTGTCGTATCGTTTTACAAAAGAAATATTAAACTGATGCTCTGTTAACAGTGGGATCTCGATGTGTCGTCGTCGCTCGTAAGCTCAGTTCCCCGAAGTCTTCAAATACGTCTGAGCTGTCGATTTCTTCTCTTTTCTGAAACGGGGAACATTTGTTTTCAGTAACAACTTAAAATTATAACATACGGAGAATGATTCAAAATAACTTGTGCAAGAAACAGTTATTATTATGTAGGTTACTTGTCTTAAACACAGCGTGGCGGAACGTGCTGCACTAAAGCGGGTATTTTATGCACCAGGGCACCATAGAAGTATGTAAGTACAAACTACTGAAAGCGGCATTGGATGCACCGCAGCAACGCATGCATTAACCTGTGCAACTTAGTACCAGTGATTGCTTGCATTTCATTAACGTCTTTATAACGAAGCCATAATAATTATATCCATTAATATAAAAAGTAATTACACAGTTGAACACGTGTGAAATAGTTGACCGAATATTCTTTTGATTCGAAGGCTACAACTCGGACATTCTCAATGCTTTTACAACCTTAGTTGATTGATATGGTACAAAATATGCTGCTTACCAATATTTAACCACTTCCTAAATAAGGGCATAGTCATGTTTCGTTCGATGTATAATAGTTATTACTTTATTAACGACTAACTTGTCCAGTCTTCAATCGCGATACCTTATTTGGCTGAGGTGTCAAACATGCTCTTACTATCTAACAAGGCGTTGTCCATCTCGTCTTGTGCTAAGAAGTTTTGTAACCCTGTAAAAGGAACATCGGATGCGATAACACACACGAGTAATTTCTTGTCTTGTATAAGACAGCACTTGTCTAGCCATGTACTCAGTTCATTATCAGCGTTTCTAGCTAAAACAATATGTCTTTGTACATTTGCATTTTATTATTCGCTAGCATTGATTTACAGCGCCCCCTTTACGTCTCCACTTTCAACGAAATGTCCTTTTGTTCCGAACGACTAAGTTTTTCTAAAGAGCTTTGTCTTGACATTTCTATTGTTGAACATTTTGTTGGGCTGTAACATAAACAGTTTGACTTTATTGCCCTTGCTTTCCATTGTTGTGCACCGTTTTGGGTAATCTATTGGTTGTTTTAAAATTTGTACTTATTTGATGAGCTAAAAGTCAAACAAACCGAGAAACATTACGTCTCATAGTGTAAGCATTGTGTTGCTTTACTGTGTGCTCTTTAAAGTTCATATCGCTGCCAAGTAAAGTAGGATGCCTCAAGTGTTTTTAAACTATGGAAAATAAATCCCTGAAGAAGAATATGAGATATTGTTAAAGATTTCTTGTTCAATGTAGCTTCTAGTTTGAAGACGTGAAATCATCACGATCATCGAGAGACTTTACCTCTACTTACTAAAATTATCGTTAATTATATTCAGAAGAGTGGTATTCGTCGGCAAATTATTGTATAGGTTTTTTCTTTCTTGTAGGTGTGAAATCGTCAAATAACTTCTGTTTTGATTGGAATTAGGAGAGTGTTAGACTTTTACGGAATAAAACCCACCCATGTTCCTTCAGTTTTCCTTTGCGATCCAGATCCACAACATTACTGTAGCCTTTGTGTTCAAGGTACCTCAAAATAATAATTTCAAGAACATTTCGATAAATCTTAAAGATTACAAACAAACACGTGAATCAACAAAAGTGAAATCTAAACTTTTAAAAGTTCTACTGCACTTGGTAACCCAATTCAACCCAATACAAGTGCAGATAACCTATTTCCTTTAGCAGAGGAAATGGCGAACCGCGTGCGATAAGAACAAACTAAAGCACTTACATTTTTATTTCCAGTACAACATTGTTACATGAACTACATAAAGCGTATATAGGTATAGGTACATAGTAACCCACAATAGGTATACAATACAGTTACTACATGTGTATTAAACGGTTTCAATTTACTCGACCGACATCAGCTGATTACTACGAGCGGTGACGCAATGCGCTCTAGTACGATTGTTTGCTTCTGCGCACACGATGCGTTTGATAACCGTATCGTACGCTACACGTCACGATTCTTACATTATTATTTTATAATAGTTGAGTATACGCAAAGAATTGATGTTAGGGCTTGGGAATTCTCGACAATTGCAAAGTCCCGGGACACGAGACAGCCTACAATCAAAGTCTCGGGTATTACCGGGACTTCTAGACTTTTGACATGTATTTTTAGTTTTTTTTAGCGGTAATGCATTTTTGGAGAATTTTAATTGAGTTAATTTGTGGTTAAACGTATTAAACAGGCTAGTTTTGTTTCTCACTCTTCTTAACTTTCTTGTCTTTTTCTTTCTTTCTTTCTTTCTTTGACATTAATTTTAGTCTTAATAATTGCTTTGTTTGTTTATTTTAAGAACATACAGATTCACTTTTAATAAGTTAAATCTTTAGTTTATAAAACGAACTTGGTAAAAAATCGTACAATTCTTAATAATTTTGCTATTACCTAGTAATTCTAGTGCCTAATCATTAACAATTTCGACAATCTGGTCACGTCTCGAATTTCAACCCGAAAGTCCCGGGACTCGAGACAACTAAAATTACGAAACGTCCAGGGACTTCGAAACACGAGACGGCCCGGGACCCAAACCCTAGTTGATGTGGCTCAAAAAGCTGTCCAACTTAAATAGGACTGGGTATAGCACGTCTACCGCATGCCTGACAAAGTGACGACCTGTGGGCTCGTAAAATACAGGATTGGTGCCTAGATCCCAGCATAAGTAATCCAAGAACAAGCGATACTGGGCCGCGGCAGATCACGAAAGAGATGGCGGAACGATCTGAAAGTCTTCAAGAAGTGGAAAGTTGAAGTGGAAAATTGTGATTGAAAGGAATGGTGGGAGGTTTATACCCAGCAGTGAGCCAATACAGGCTAGTAATCTGGTTGCTTGGAAAGCCGGTGATGGCCCTTAGAGATGTTGTTTTTGTTAAGTAGCCTTAATAAGGGCTGTTGGTCGGGAGGGACTAGGAAGAGAACCGTTTGAGTTTACCACCGTGATGAAAAGATTAGTCAGCCTGACTCTGCGTTACCGAGTGCTTGCTGTGTACCAGGCGTTTGGAATCGCAGAAGAGGCTCCTTCATGCACCCCAAAATTAAATAGTTAGTAATAATAGTAGTCAAGTGTGGCGGAAACTTGAAAGCTAAACCCGTCGCAGAAAGCTGAATAAAATTAATTACTACATATTCAATTTCACGTATTCTTTTTTATATGCTTCTGTGTGACAGGTGCCACAGTCTATAAAAGCTGATAACTACCTTTTATAAACTATTTTAGTACCATTTTATAGTGATACTTTTTAATTAGCTCAATTAATATATGCTATTGACATAATGTTATGAATATTCATTTCATTAGCCGTAGTGTTATTTAACCCAACAAAGGTATTCGTTGGCGGGTAGAGTGACGCGTTAACCGTCAAATAAAAGGTTAGGTTTTCCGCTTTACCCCCCATAAAACAGGTAATTCATTAATATGCACCACTCTGAAGAATCTATCGCTATTTATATCTGAAGAGTCGTAGTCGTCGGTGAATATTGTATAGGTTTTGTTTCATCTAGGAGGGCAATCGTCAAATAACATCTCCTGCTCTGAAAGACAGGGAGTGTCAGACGTTTACTGACTATTCACAGTGTTTCTTCAGTTGGCCTTTGCATTGCAATGCCACGGTTACTCTTTAGAACTGACCTGCAATGCAATCTTAAGAGGATGTGCCTTAAGAGGATGTGCCTTAAGAGGATGTGCCTTAAGAGGATGTGCCTTAAGAGGATGTGCCTTAAGAGGATGTGCCTTAAGAGGATGTGCCTTAAGAGGATGTGCCTTAAGAGGATGTGCCTTAAGAAGATGTGTGTGAAATGTTCCTCAGGATTCAAGATTCAAAGCATTTTATTTCAAATAAATCCTTTACGTGCACTTTTGAGATGTCAAGAAGTCAGTCAGTCAGAAAAAATGATGCTAACTGCAGATTCCAAACCGTAGATATCATGTCGTGTTAAAATGTTGAGAAGAGGAAGATGGATTGAGCTATTATAGGTACACCATATATAACTTCATCCCTTTAGCAGTTCAATTTAGGTCGTCAAATAGATCGCGTTAAAAACTCGTGGTAGGACCTCAAAAATGTATGGCGTGATTCCATACATGGCTACATTCTATCTAAAAATCTCAATTCTTTCTAATTCATATAATAATAAGCGTCAACTAAGAAAGTCTAAAAAAATAAATCATAAATCCTTAATACTTTCAACGGCTTCGTATATAACACTACGTAACCATCTACATATTTATACTCTAAAGATAAGAATATCGAACCAGATTTTTTCAGATATGATTCACAAAATTCTGCAAACTGTTTAAGTAAGTTAGCTGATAAAACAACATTTATCTACAATAGTTTATCGTGCGGTGTAAATGGGCTCGACGCCGCGTGGGCGGACACATGCTTCTATACACGTGCTCGTATTGTGTTACACATTGACCTATGTTCTTATAGGAAGCTATTGGCTCATAGTTTCTCTTATGTACTCGACTTTTATGGCTAGTACCTAGTTTTTTTTTTGTAGTAAAATTTAAGTGCACCGAATTGTCTAGCGCAATGTTATAGTCAATAATCTTTTAATTTATAATTTTGTCTTCTGTTAATTATGGCGACACTTGGGGAGGCCTATGTCTAACAGTGGACGTCTATCAGCTGAAATGATGATCATGATGATGACAGGTCGACCTTACACACGACAATACAGAACCACCTTTTTTAAAGTCGGTCCGCGACACGACTATAATTAAAAACTATAGATAAAAAAGTTTTTTCTTTCTTTCTTTCTTCTTTCTTTCTATAGTTATGTTTTATTTAACTTCTGGCTTTTGACTATCGTTATCGCAGTCGCGAATGACTGTTCATGGTCTCTTCAAAAATCGCATATTCTTTGATGACAGCTACAATAAAAGAGCTGTCAGTTCCACCGTGCTTTGTAGCTGCTCATCGCGTGGGCGGCCGCATGGCCGCTCACACGTGTTCAGACAACGGAACACGACATACCACTGTGCTGTAATGTGTTATTTAATTATTCAGTAAAAAAAATATTTCAGGCACGTACAGGATAAACGAGAACACAATTATTTGAAAAACTAAATAAAAACTAATATGTAATGAAAAACTTGAAATAAAAATACAATACTTACAGAGCTCTAAAAATTAAGTATGAACTCACACATGAGCGATAGAGTGCATTAGAGTGCGATAGAGTACGAATCGTGTTGTATGTGCATCCATGGCAGTACAGTTCATAGATGAGTCTCAATAAAAGAACTGTCAGATCCATCGTTTTGTGTGAAGCCTCCTCATCGCGTGGGAGGACGCATAGATGTTCACCGAAATTCTTAAGCAGAGCTTGTGTTAGACAACTAATAAACATACTTATATATTTCTAAATACATACCTACATATTATAGACAAATTACACCCAGACACAGAACAAATGATCATGCTCATCATACAAAAATTTATCCTGGGTGGGAATCGAACCCACGACCTGCGGCTAAGCAGTCAGGGCCACTAACCACTAGACCAACAGGCCAGTCTATTGTGTAATATGTTATTCAATGAAGCTGCCTGAATTGCAGGAATATCGGCAGCAGTATTTAAAAGATGTAGTTAGTCTTCTCCTCTTCGATTCGTATTCCTCATTACTGAGGGTAGTGAATTTCCCGCTGGATTAACTTCTTACTGATGGTGTCATCTATAATGGTTCTTGGCTTGAAACTTGTAATAGTGTGTCAAGTGTAGAGCGAGCTTAATCTGCCCATATTTTGGGTACCGGCCTCTTGGTTTAGCTTGATAATCGTAGATAGTCTACCTAATATCATAAATCAAAATATGCTGTGCATCCGGATAAAACCAACAGAACACCTATCTGATCCTTTAATTATATCTGTTAATATCAACCCGGTCGTACACGCCTGTTAAAATGAAAGGTTTTAGTCTTCAAGAGATCATATGCCTTAAAGAAAGTAGAGCCAGATAAGAAAGTAAAGAAGCTAACAATTACGAATCCTAAGCTAAAACTTCTGCTTATTAATGAGGACCGTCTTAACGACACAATTAAAATCGCAATACCATATTACATTACAGCCAAGAACACGCACAAAATAAAAAGAACTTCGTAACACGACTCCTAACTTTAAAGGTCCATAGCGAATGCAACAACAATGAGGCTTACATATTCATGCACACTAGCTACAAGTAAGTACAATCCACAAATCTACAACTACACAGTACTACAGCAACCATCTCTGGACAAGCAACCGATACTCGCAGACGGAATTGAATGCAAACAGTTTGCGGGTACAATAACATTCTCCAGTGGTCTGTTTGCAAACTGCACCTACCTAACGTGGCTGTAATACTGGTATTAATTGTGCCAGTTCCAGTGAGGCAGCTCTTGTTGAAGTTTCATATTGTGGCCGCTTTTTGGTCAAGATATTTAAATATACCTAACTGTAATTGAGATATTGTAGCATTAAGAAGTAATTGAAAAGGTTTCTATGCTCATAGATTTCTTAACTGACTAGCATGGACATCAACTTTCAATGCAATATGCAAACTCTCGTAATTGGTCATGAAAAGGCAGTAGGATTCTCTATGATATTGAAATTGAAACCAATTTACTGTGTAATTCAACGGCGATGTAGGTCTCGTAACAAAACCATTCAATGTGCAGTGCACAGAAATCTGGAACAAGATCTCGCTTACGCAACCTTCCCAACCGAACTCGAGCAGACCACATAGGTTTAAAACCACAGTCACACAATCATACACGTTGATTAATGACCACGTCGGCATGATGATCGTAATGATCTATGACATTCCTCCTCTAATTCATTCACAGGTCATTCAATGTAGTAAGTTCATCTCTTGCCCACCAAAACGTCACGTAATGCTCAGTATGCAGATCATATAAATTGCTGGGGAGTTCCAAATGACTGGGAAGAAGTAAACTACAGTACCGTTAGTTGGCAACGTTTAGAGGTCTGAAGAATTTTATCAATGCAGTCTCGTCTACGTTTATATCATTGTTACGCTTGTTGAGTTCACAATATAATGAGACGTTGTTTGGAACTGTGCACGGAATCAATTGTCGTAATAAAACATCAAAATCTACATACTCATTTCATGCTTCGCGTGGGTGGGTTGTAAAATTTTTCGTCCGCCATCCACAGATTTGCATCGAAATTATCGTCTTGATATTGACATACAAAACCCGTAGTTTAACATAATATCCATATTTATAATATTACTAGCTTTTGCCTGCGACTTCGTTCGCATGGAATAGTGACTTCCGGAAATTTCAGTACTGAATTGATGCCGACTCTTGACCAATAGATGGCGCTGTATGTCCGGAATAAATTTTATTTTTTATTTTATCTTATTTTTTGCAATAAAAACTATCCTATGTCCTTTCTCAAGTTCCAAACTATGTCTGTACCAAATTTCACACAAATCAGTTCAGTAGTTTAGGCGTGAAGCAAAGACAGACAGACAGACAGACAGAGTTACTTTCGCATTTATAATATTAGTTTGGATTTGGATAACAAAACTGCTTCCAGTATTGAGTGCGGACTTAGTGCGTGAAAGCGGGTATTTTGGTCCATGGCCGGCGCGGTGGCTCGGCGAATGCAAGGCCTCTGCATACTGTTGCAACAAACGTTGTTACTGCACTAATGCAACTACTAGCTACGTTCACCAACCGGTATCCGGACGATTTGTGCTGGCCCTTGCGGATTTGCATGCTTATCGCTCCACTAATACGCGAAATATTGCCTGTGGAACCGTCAAACTTGCTTGAAGACCGCTGGCTAGATAACATCTGCGTTCGATTCGATATATAAGTTATTCTTGATAAAATCTTCTGCACCATTAAATCGAAGTAGGCTCTTAATGCCGTAGGAGGTTAGAAATAAGTAAATAAAGGTAATACCTGCTTTACAATGAATGGATATTGTCCTCGGTAGCTCACAATGCCGTGGATGGAGGAAGAATGAATGTTTACCCATTCCACTGCATTGATTTCATCTCGATGTCAGAGAGAAAGAAAATATAATGTAGCAGCTGTCTATCAACTTGCAAGTTGTTTTATTCAACAGAATGGAATACGTTATTTGATACGTGTAACATGTGCATTCTGTGCTTCTTATCTCGACTAATGTATCCCTTAGTATTATTCTAATGTATTAAAAGAATACTGTCGGGTTTTGTACAGTCGAAGCTATCAAATGCATTGATAATGTATGTATATTCGATCCCAACTCTTGTAATGCACTGATGAAATAACGCGCGCTCACGCAAGCATCCACTACAGTGCCAAGATTAGTCGTCACATCATTAACTTAATGTTTTATGACTTACTCTCCCACTATTTATATTCTAGAGCCTTTACTTTTATTGCTATTTTATGCTCATACATCATCAACGCTACGGGAGGTGTACTAATTAAATTCGGCACTTAAAATTCTATATGTTGGACGGCGACCATGTTTGTATAGTAATATAAACAAACAATGGCATGTTTGAGAATAAATATCACTTAACGAAACTATAGTTCGAAGCGTAAGCTTGTAGGGTTGCCAAACGTGGTGTGGGTCACGCAATCCAAATATTCCTTGCGCGGTTACCTGGATAAGCAAAAACTTGTATTCAAATAATTGGAAATGAAATGCAGTCAGCCCGAAAGAAGATCGTGATGTTACAGATAAGATCTTCAGGGCGTGTCCGTAGAACTATAGATTCCGTGATGTAATGTTCTTAACAGATGCTCCGTCCGGGCTTTCAATGCTTCTTACCCTTTTCCAGCGTAAGTAACAGAATCATCAAATTAATTACGCCTCTCGGTTCCGCTTCTAACGCAAAGCGTAAAAACTTGACGAATACCATTTCCTTTATTTTCTTTACGCTGTAAAGCCCATTGCTGGATAGTAAAGTTTTCTTTCACAGCATTTGAGTTCTTGTTCGTAATATTCTACGCAAGTTTTCATCCCGTTTAACCCTACGGCTGCCCCAAATTGGTATTTACGACGCACCAATGACCTGCTCGTTCTCATGTTACAATACTGTAATAACATTTCCCATGGCTTTTGTTCGTACGTTGACAAGTCTGGTCGTAAACTTATTAAATCACAACCACTCGAAACACTGCTGTTTTGTATGTAGGCTAAATAAACAATACTAATTATGCCACCACTGAAAGCTGGATTCTAATTATATTTTCTTCGATTTTAACATGCATTCTAGAATCTAATTAAACCAAAGTTAATTTTACATAAAGTGTTTAATTTATGTGAAACTCGACAGATTTTGTAATAACGTTTACCTGTTAAATTAAACTAATACCAAATCTAACTGAACTGGAAATCAATTCGAATCAATCGCACAATTGAACCCCAAGTTGTGCCAGCGATATCCCAGACAATATCAAGCGATCTCCACAGAATTAACACGAACCATTGAACCATTCAATTCCTAAATCAACATTAATAGCGATAACAGAACACTGAACAAACCGAAGGCAAATATTGGGAGACGGTGACTTGTTGTGCTTTTGAAATGTACGAAGTGGAGGGCAAACGCTGTGCCTTGCTTTAAGCCGACATAAAGCCTTTGGACAATGAGGACCGAGTATTTCGGAGCCGCGTGGGCCGACAGTCAGACGTTTATGAAACTACCTGTTTATAATATGAAAGGAGCTCAAACGTCTCTCAAACTTTCAAATTCGAGGGAATTATATAAGCGATTCTTAGCAATATTAATGGCGTTGGCCTATTGTTTTAAACACACCTTGATTTTTAGGATCAGATTTCGTCAGTCGAAAATATTTGCTTACACAGTTGATTGTTCTTCTGAATTGTTCGGTTCACAAGTGACGTTATCGTGAACTCCCTTCGTGACAACTTCAGACGTCGAACAAACTAGATGTCTGTGAACAAGCTGGACAAGACAAAGAAAATTGAAACGTTTACATCAGTCTCTTGCGGTTTGCGAAACGGCACTTTATGCAACTATCGCCCTAGGCATAAGTTTCCGTAAACACAACCAGGAGTGAAGACACCCGTCTCCCCTTCTACCGACACATTCCCCTCATAGGCGAAAGTTCTTATCAAACTGGTCCTGGTAAAACCGGTATCTTGGAACTGACTTGCCAGCCAAGGTGTCTAAACTGCCATTGAAATGTAATGTCTATTGACTAGTTCAATACTTAATCAAACTTGGGATATTATGACCGAATGGGGTGCTAAAGATGTTATTTTATCGTGGACCAGTGAGGATGAATGTAGCAGAAGATGCTGTTTCTCTTAATTAATTTACGATGTTTACGTTTTGTGATTACTTAACGGTAACAGACGTTTTAAGTACACCTTAAGTCATGTCAAAAAATAACGTATGGCTTTGAGGAACTGGAGAGCTTTTTTATCTTCTGTTTTATTTGCGTAATTCACCATGCAATCTATAAGCTTTAAGGAAGGTGAAGATAAGAACCGTGAAAAGAGAAGACGTGTATCTGATTTTATACAGAAACACGAAATGTTATACCATATTGAGCCTCTTAATCGTATCTTGACCACACACACCACAATCTGTCACGGTTTAAATTCTATCTAAATTCTGATTGAACAAATCGCTTGGCATTAGTGTCAATTAAGAATTAAACGAACTTACCTTGTGAAGTTCGATTCTAATTATACGAGTACCACGAACGAAGATGATTACTAGTTTACATGCAGCAGTACGTAGTATGGTGCCGTCCTTGTCACACTCTTTAAAGCCTAGAAGAAACTTATTTTTTGTCTCACTCCCTCCCCACCTCGGTTCGCCCGCCGCGGTGGCCGACACTAGACGCCATTAATTTTAGAGCTACAAGGATCAAATTTTTTGACGTTATGTAAAGGGTTAGAGACTGGGTCGGGTGGGAGTAGGTAATCATCTTCGTTCGTGGTACTCGTATAATTAGAATCGAACTTCACAAGGTAAGTTCGTTTAATTCTTAATTATACTTCGTACCCCTTTCGAAGATGATTACTAGTTTACATGCAGATGTTTAGAGTAAGTACCAAAAAAATTGATGAGGTTAATATGCGTAAAAGGCAAAAGAAACAAAATATTTGATTTAACCAAATACTTATTATATTATCTCATTTTCAGAAAAGAAAAAAAATAACAGACAACAAAAAGTATTTTCGTAGTAAAAATTCTGAACAAAAAAATGGTAAACATAAATTACATATAGATATGTATATTTTTTACTGATTAAATAAAGAGTTCGCAAATTCATTACTGTTAGAAACAGCATTCACATCCCGATTATAATATTTGAGGAACACATTAGACGTGTCACTCCAACCTGCAGCCCTACGAACCACCTGCAGACTGACCCCGGCACGGCGCGCCGCCGACGTGGCCGCGTGACGGGTACTGTGAGCGCCAAATATGCTAGTATCTATTCCACTTTTATGTAGAGTAGTTTTAACCCAGAGTGCGAGTGTTTGCGAGCCTACTTTATGATGCGGCTTTCGATAACTAATAAATAAATTTCCTGATGAGTTATTTCGAATGTTTGAAGTTTTATTTATGTAAGATTGCAATGTTAGAGCTGGACAAATTTTTGGGTTTTCTAGAATGAATGGTAGCCTGATAAGTGGTTGGTAGGCTCCAGGTCGGGATGTTTTTATCAAGTCTATAATTTTTATTATGACACAATTATTTTCGATAGCAATATTATCGATTTTAATCAGACTTAGGGTTTGCATTCGCTGGGCAGATGCAATTGCCAGCAAAGTTATAGTTTTTGTTGATAAATCACGAAGACTAATATTATCATATGGGTATAAACTGCTTAAGTAATTAAGGACAATAATTGGATCCCATGTTACGTCATACTTGGGTGTAGGTGGTTTAAGCTTAAAAACACCCTTCAATAGCCTAATAATCATAGCGTTTGAAGTTACTGATGGATCTAAAAGCAACGATAAAGCTGATCTCATCGTATTTAATGTGCTATAACTGGCACCCGAATCAAACTTTTCTGTAAAAAATGTAATTACCTGTGATACATTAGCTTCAGAATAATCATAATGATTGGATTGACAAAAGTTCCACCAAGATTTTAGGGATGAATTGTATTGACTCAATGTATTTTCGGCGAAAGAAGCCATAAGTAAATTTAATGAAGCCGGTGGAGCACCTCGCTTCATCAGCGTCTCCCGGATAATTTCGAAGCCACCAGGGAAAGGTCTGCATGTAGAGGATGCGCCTCCCTGAAAGGAGAGTGGAGCAAAGACTTATTGGGCTGAAAAAATATTTCCCGGGAAATAATCATTTTTTGGTACAAGGGGTACCACGGCTGAGACGGCCAGAACGGTACGACAACAATGCCTTCCGCTTTGTCAGATTTGATTTTGTGTAAAACTTTACTTATCAAACAAAAGGGCGCGAATGCATAGAAATCTAAATCACACCAGCTAAAAGTAAATGCATCTATTATCTCCGACTGAGGATCTAACTTCCATGAAGCATATCTTTCGCATTTATAATTTTGTATGCTCGCAAAAAGATCAAAATTAGGATTGCCGAATGATGTTACTATTTGCTCAAAAGCATAATCAGCAAGCTCCCATTCGGTATCAATTTTTAATTGCCTAGATGCACGATCGGCTTTGATGTTATCAGCTGATTTTATATATGATGCGAAAATGTATAAATTACGATCTTCACACCACTGCCAAATTTTACGCGACAAGTCATTGAGATGGGTGAACCTTACACCGCCCATTCGATTGATATAGGCTAGGGCAGTACTATTGTCAACTCGGATTAGTATGTTAGAATCTCGTAAATGTTTTGCAAATGTTTTTAACGCATAAAAAGCTGCTTTAAGCTCTAAATAATTGATATGCATCAATACTTGGGATGAATCCCAGTTGCCTCCAGCTGTTTCAGCATCACAAGCTGCACCCCATCCTGTGTTAGATGCATCACTAAATATGACTAAATCGTATTTATCTTTGCGAATTGGTTTGACACTTTTTCCTATGTTAGACGTCCACCAATTAAAATCTTCATGTAGGTGACTTTTAATAAGCATTATTTTGTTATAATTTTCAGAATTGCCCAAAGCTAAATATTTCTCTCTTTCCATTAACTTCGTATAAAGCCACCCATAGCTTACAGCAGGACATGCCGATGTTAGAAGTCCAATAAATTCAGCAAACTCTCTGATTGTGCATTTCTTAAGCTTAAGAAAAAGTTTTGCCTTTTCTTTAATACGCAATCTCTTCCCTTGTGTTAGAGACAAGGTCATATCAGATGTGTCAAATACGAATCCTAAAAATTTACACGACCTGCTAGGTGTGATTTGACTTTTGTTATAATTAATTATGAATCCTAACGTTTCCAAGAGAGCTATGGTGGTGCTGATATTGTTAGAACATTCTTCTAATGATGAGCCAATGCAACAAAAATCGTCTAAATAATTTACAGATATATGACCAGTAGAACGTAATTTATATAGAACTGGTTTTAAAAGCTTTGTAAATACAAATGGTGCAGTGCACAGACCAAAAGGTATGACATTAAATTCATAAATGTTTGACCGCCATTGGAACCTTAATTTTTTGCGGTCATTAATATCGACATTTAATAAAAAATATGCGTCCTGAATATCTATTGTTGCCATGTAATCATTGTGCTCAATGAGTTTCAAAACCGTACGGTAATCCTCCATTTTGAAGTGCTGGACGTCTATGTACTTATTTAAACCTTTTAGGTTTAAAATAAATCTATGTTTACCGTTTGGTTTTGGAACTGTGAAAATTGGCGAGATAAATTGACCGTCACTAGGACTACAAGCAGAGATAAATTGAGATTGCAATAAATCTGAAACACATTCATCAATAATTTTAGCCTCAGCTGTGGAACAACACTTGTTCGGAGGTATTTCGGTTTGTACTGGGGTAGTTGTAAATGGAATTTTATAACCTTTAATCCATGATAATATTGTACGGTCATTTGTAATGTCCGTCCAATTTTTGTAAAAATAACGTAATCTGCCAGCGACGGGTACCTCTGGTTCCAAAGTTAATTCCTCCTCCCGCGATGACGTTGCGTAGTCCTGAAGGTGTTGTAGTGCCGATCGCGCGCCGGTGCCGCCGGTTTCCTCCGGAACGTGGGGGTCACTCGCGTCTCGGCGGCTGGTGCCTGCGGCGCCCCCCTCGCGTTTAAAGTCCCACGGCGAACCACCGAAGCCTGCCCAGTTGCGCCTGATTTAGGCTTTGGTCGGTTATCTATAGCTGTCGGTCTAAGTTCCATCCCAGACTTTGAAATCGCCTTAGAAGATTTCAATTGTTCCGCAAGATCAGATCCAAATAGAAATTCATCGATCTTTGTATTTTTGATGATGTCCCTTGTATCTTTGTTCAAGGTATTGATAATAGCGTATCGCCTAGACTGTGATTCCTTGAAGTGGTAATCACACAGAAGACGACCAGCGTCGCTAAGTGACTTAATTAATTCTTGTGAAGAATCACTTTGTAATGTTAAACTCAGTGCTTTTCCCAAAGCTGACAAGCAGCTGGCTAATTGATTTTGTTTGGCCTGAGAATAAATCTCTTTTTTATTATTAACATCTGTCAAGGCTGCTTTTATTTCTAGATTTAGCTTAGGAGCCTTTATATTCGGGCAATTTTCCGGGGTTAGATATATTTTTAACAGATCAGATCTAATTTCCTTTGCCATGCCATTTAACAATATGTGTTGCCACCTTGAAGCAATATCTTTGTGCAAATTGTCACCGAAAGGCTTTTCCATTGAATTGTCATCACCCAATATATTTAAAATATCTTGATTTAATTCCGGAGGTTCCTCCATGGCATCAGAACATTCAGGTTGGGACTGATTATCCATCGGTATTTCACCTGAAAGGTTGGGTGAATAATTAGCATCTATCCGTATAGGATGATTGACTTTGTATTCGTATAGAATACACATAATCGCTCGTACACGATATACGTGGAGCTATATTGGTGTCAACTATGCGATGTAATTACTCAACACGATATACGTGGAGTAAAAAATAAATAACTAAAGAAGCCAATAATTAAATAAGATAGGTAGGTAGCTCAACACGATTTACGTGGAGAAAAAGTATTTTGTGCAAGACCTTGCAATGCGTGATGGTAAGTATTGTATTGATGATAAATCAACCAAGCACAGCGATTAGCAAAAATATATGTAGCTAAGTAACTACAAAGCGCATAGTGAAAAATACGGCATGTTGGCGCCGGCTTGTTGCTAAGCGCGGGAGCGATGCGCCGGCGCCGTATAATAGGCAGGTATGTAGGTACGCGTATAATTTGTAAAAAGAAGTACTTACCACTAGTAATTTCTAAGTCTGGTTGCACTAGATCAGGGGAATCGTCACTAATAGAATCACTTTCTGAACTCGATGAAATTCGACGGCGTCGTGACTTTTTTAATTGTTTTTCTAATTTGCGTAATTTTTTTCTTATATGACTATAATCGTTATCTGGTGATCTCGACCTTTTCTTTCCTACCATAGTAATATTTTGTAGAACGAGTGGCTCGGACGACACAAAAATACGTAATGGCGTCTAGTGTCGGCCACCGCGGCGGGCGAACCGAGGTGGGGAGGGAGTGAGACAAAAAATAAGTTTCTTCTAGGCTTTAAAGAGTGTGACAAGGACGGCACCATACTACGTACTGCTGCATGTAAACTAGTAATCATCTTCGAAAGGGGTACGAAGTATAATTACGACGGGCAAGAAGTTTCACGATATAAAAACGTTTACGTCGAAATACCAGTTACGACCACTAAAGCTCCGGTACCGCAGGGCTTATGATTACATTGTAAATTAATGCAATATTTTTAAATAGATTCACATGGAGTGAGCGGTGTGAATGCATTTAGGGTTCGGTCATCGCACCTTGTGCACGTCGCGCCGGCCTCGTGTAGGTGTCGCGCTCCGGTGACGTCGATGCTTATCAACCGACAATTAAAACGTTGTTTCGCGACCTGTTGCTTCACCTCCCCTCGCCCATTCCTAGTTCATCGCACAATCTGACCGACAGACAAACCCTTTTCCCATCAAGCGATTTATTTACTAACAAACAGTATTGCACGTCGCGTAACCTCTTTTAGACCCTTCAAGACGTTCTGGTAAGGTACTGGTGTAGGTAAGGTGAACAAACCTTAACCCAACTGAGACAACATCAATTACACAACAGTCTTTATTGTTTACAACACACGATCTCATAGGCACGTGCTTTCCAATAAAAACTTTGGAGGTCAAGTGTAGTAGGCGTATTTATATCAGAACGAGGCTATGTGCCGCGTCTGCGGGGGCGGTCATTAACTGGGTCGCGCGGGGACAAAGACCTCCGCCCCCGGTGAGGGGGAAAACGTGGGGTGGTTTCGCTTTTCTCGGGTGGCGACTACCCCACCCGCCGCCGCTCGGTTACGCGAAACACCCTGATCTTTCCGCGAACTAAAACTGGGTAGGAAATAGGAAGAGCCTCCGCGATACAAATGTTTACTGTTTGCGCTGCCGATGCGGGCGCCGGCCGTCCACCTCAAGGGGATTAATTTAGAACTTCTCGAGCATTAATTCCCGTCCCGAGCAGTTTTCCCTTTTTGCGGCTAAACAACGTAACGCCTGGAGATTGAACTGTCGACGCGATTACGGCGTGATTTTTTCGCTTTGTTTTTTATCGCTATCAGCGGGGCGGACATGACGCTTTGTTTTGGCGGTTCGTGTAGGGGTGACCTGAATGAATGAATGCATAATGTTATTTAATTATGCAAATGATCGACACAATGACGCGTATGCGACAACGACATCGACCTGCGACGCGCAGGAAATCGGTGTCGTGTTCCGAACGTGTGGAGGGCATCGCCGATCTTCAAGAAGGCGGTACTTATAACCAGCATGAACAAAGGCGTATTTGTTTTTGTTTAGCTTTTATGGAATTTCTCTGTGGTCCTTTATAACGTGATACATCTTTCGCATTGTTATTTACTGGTTCCGTGTCTCTTAAAGGCATGAGTTTCACAACGCATATTTTATATTCAAGTAGGAGTTATTTAATTTGTCTTCATTCGAATGAGCATATAGATATTATAAATGTATACACCGTATTATTGATAGACATACATTATGGAGCTAATTAACTGCTGTTGACAGCACTTAACTGACTAAATATGATAATAAAAAAGAATATAAATTCCAAATCCTACGATAGGTCAACGACGTCTTTAATTTATTTTTACACTTAAACAACAGTACCGTTGAATGTAGCATCATCATTATTTTTTTATGACTCAAGGCCCTAAAACCAGTGATAAGCAGGTATTAATGTAATGACGATACCTCGGAACGAATTTCGCACTTGATCAAAGAGTATGCGCCAATTTTTACTAGAAGTGGTTATGATCGGCACCCCACTGACTGGCACTGATAAAATAAGCGGATTACCTGATTCACACCGAACTGTTGGAAAAATGGATGTGGCGTTTTATGTTCAAGTTTTTGAAGGTGTTGTTGCAGACTTAGGACTCTATTCTAACAAAGTGGACAGTCTAGAGCTGTTGTGCTTTGTTCTATGATTTAAACTTGTAACAGTCTCAGAAACTAGGAAAAATTGAAAATTTCTGTCTTTCAGTGAGCAGGAAGAGAGAAGACTCACGATTAAGTAAGTTTGCTCACTTCTGGGATTTAAGACATGTTACATAATACCAAGACTTAGACAGGCTTATGTTTCGATATGTAAATTATTAGCTATGGCAAGACTCACGAGTTATTGTTATGTATTCTATTGTTTGTGTTATTCTATGCATGAAACATTATTCATAGTCACAGCGAATCCTAATGTCTGGATATAAATGCGAAGCAAGTACACTCACAAATCAAGCTACCCAACATTCCAACTCTAAACAAATATGTGTAGTCTGTAGCCCATATAAACGCGTTCCGGATGCGGGATTATCATCCGCGACTCAGCAAAGAGGGCGTATCCGTCGCTGTATGTGATAAAACAAAAAGAAAAACCTTGGTATCGTTTCTAGCAACATTCAATCTGCGTAGTCTACGTTGGATGACGCGAGTGGCGAATAGTTGTGGCGTGTTGTGGTAGGTCAGTCATCGCGAATCGTTGATTGTCCCCGACTCCCCGCCGGCCGACGTCGGAAGCCGAGCGGCGACCGATCCGATATAACTATTGACATCGGAAAAATGTTACGTACAATTGACACGCTAAAGGTTCAAAGGTGATTGGAATTTTCATGGGAAAATATTTTGAATTTTTAACGGTAGATACGATATTTTATTTTACTTCACCTGTCAATACTTTCGAGTTGACGTAGGTTATTTTTGTAATCTATAAATGGAGTAGATAAGTGGGATTGAAATGTTTATTGCTGTCTTGATTGGATTTTCGCTCGTTTTTCTGTAACAAAAATAAACTTATCTATACAGTTGCTTTTTCTTTTACATATTTTGAGACACGACGAGCCAAGATTGAATTCGTGGGTGACCACTATGAACTAAATGATAAACTTAACGATGTCTTAATGTTTTCCCCTTTTGTTTCAGGTACTTATTCTCCACCTTTATGGGTTGCCAACGGTAATTAAGTGCATCTATAAACGAACGTGCGTTTGCCTGCCACCCACATACTAGACGTTATTACTGGTGAGTTCAATTGCGCAAGTATTGACTAACTGGTTAACATTCAAGTTAGGACCATAAACTATGAGATACTTAATGTTGTGAAATAATTTATTAACCAAATATAATGGTCCATTCATTAAAAATTAGCTTCTACCAGCTGCTTCATCCACATTCGCATGAAAGTTGAATATATATGCTATTCCAGGGCCATAATCTATCCAAATTTGTTCAGCCATTTGAGCGGGTTGAAATAACAAACATAGACACACTTACACACAAACTTTCGTCTTTATAGTAATAGTATGATGCTCAAAGAGAGACAGACACGCCTCTTAAAAATACGCTCATCAATCATAGAAAATGTGGTTCTTCAATCAAGCGACTCTCCAATACTCTACATGTGTTCACAATTTAGATAATTTAAACCTTTTAGTGTAATAGATACGTTAATTATTATAATAACTATCACATAGTTAATGCTGCACAACATTTTGATGATGATTATGCTCCAGTCGCTGCTTTTACTGACATCACTTAAGCCACAAGCGGTAGCGATAAACAAAGCTGAATAATATCTTCTAAATACTGTTTAGTTAGTTTCTAGCTAATTAGCAACTGTTCGTTTATATTCGTAAATAATTTAATGCTCTATTCACTAATCTACCATAAATGGAATCAGAATCGACAGAAATTCTATTACATGAGCTGTAAGCTAACCCGGTAACGTGTAAATGCAATACAATACGACGCAAGGTGTCGCGTAGCTCTCATTAGCTGCACAAATGTGTCTACACCTACGTTAATCTAATTAACGCCAGTATTCGTCGGTAAACAGTTAATTACTAGCAAAATAGAACCAGGAAACTGCTTAAATTGGGACATTATTCACAGGTATTGAGGTTAGCATTATATTAATTAAATTGGATATATCTGGGAGATTTAATAGGTGGAAACTAAGAAGATACTGCTAATGTTTATAATGTTATGTCTATCTTTGATAATCAGCCTTTTTAGGGTTCCGTAGCCAAATGGCAAAAAACGGAATCCTTATAGATTCGTCATATCTGTCTGTCTGTCTGTCTGTCTGTCTGTCTGTCTGTCTGTCTGTCCGTCCGTATGTCACAGCCACTTTTTTCCGAAACTATAAGAGCTATACTGTTGAAACTTTGTAAGTAGATGTATTCTGTGAACCGCATTAAGATTTTCACACAAAAATAGAAAAAAAGCAATAAATTTTAGGGGTCCCCATACATAGAACTGAAACTCAAAATTTTTTTTTTCATCAGACCCATGCGTGTGGGGTATCTATGGATAGGTCTTCAAAAATGATACTGAGGTCTCCAATTTCATTTTTTTCTAAACTGAATAGTTTGCGCGAGAGACACTTCCGAAGTGGTAAAATGTGTGTCCCCCCCCTCTAACTTCCAAGATAAGAGAATGATAAAACTAAAAAAAATATATGATGTACATTACTATAAAAACTACCAACGAAAATTGGTTTGAACGAAATCCAGTAAGTAGTTTTTTTTTAATGCGTCATAAACCGAAAAAAATACACTATTATTAAAACATCGATCAAAGTTACAACACATTACAAGAACTTTTATATTATGTTACTTGCTGCTACGGAACCCTTCATGGGCGAGTCCGACTCGCACTTGGCCGGTTTTTTAATGTTTCCACTGCTGGGACTCAGGCCTCGTTTCTAGGTTAGGGAATGGACTGTAATCCACCACGCGGGCCCAGTGCGGGTTGGTGACTGTCACAAGTCTTCGAATTTTTGGTTTTGGTCTTAGATTGACAACGCATTATTATAGTAACTTGAAACACATTCAAGCTTATAACTCATCCAATGTACAGTACTATTACTTATTTTGTGGTCAACATATCTTGACCGCTCTGCCATTACCTGTGACGTCACTTGTCACATGCCTTCTCCGCGGGTAATGTAATTGGCATATATTTTGTACTTCGCATTTAGCGGTACCTTCTTCTTCTTCCTCCATATTACTTAGGGTCAGCGCAACACGTTCCTCTCTTCCTTTCTCCGTACACCCGTCACGCTATCACTAACTCCCTTTTCTCTCATAGCGGTAAATTTAGCGTTACCGCTAACAGAAAAATAATTTGTCGAATCGTATGACTAATTATTTACAATTGACTTTTCATGACCATTGTGTAGTCTCACTTCTCAATTTTAAGTTTGACACTATACTGTGTGAGGACTTGTAATTGGCTTGCTGTCGTCTATGTTTTTTTTTTTAGTTTGTTATGGCTGTAAGTCCTCCAAGCTGTAATAAATAAATATTTATATTTTCTAGTAGGTATGTGCAATAGTTCTGAACGCCAACTTTTCACATCGGTCAACACATTTTAACTGTACTGTAAGTCCAACTGAATAAAGACAAACATCGTCGTATAGTAACATCATAATAACACCTTAGATCCTACAAGTGTCGGCAATGCAAACTAATTAGTGTGTACTGTCATACATTATGTCATTGGCACTATTTTTCACATCTCGTCACAGTTTGGCAAGTTGCCATCAAGAGCGTAAACGCTCGTAGACGATATCATTCTGTGCCGTACTTTATTGGGGTGATTTATACAAGCATACTTCCTGCAATCAGCTGAATTATATACGTGCCAACTTTAGTGATCTGTTAATTTGAAGATGAAGAAAACTGTTAGTAAACACTCGTGAGGATCTACAATACTAACCAAAATTGTTACTACCTTGTAGGATTTTCAACTCTCAACTGATCGTTGATAATAATATTGACCACTAAAGTTACAATATTCATTTAGCCGATAGTTAATAAAACCTTCTGATATACATATCATGTCCGTGAATCGGCGTTGGTAGTTGTGACTGACAGTGAGACTGTGCTTGCAGTTCTTCTCTATAGAGATCTACGCTTTAGAATGTGCAATTAGCGTCATTTTTCTGATTGACTGACTTCTTGGCAATTTAAAAGTGCTTGTAAATACATAGTTTATTTGAAATAAATACTTTGAATCTTGAATCTTGACAGACTTGACTGATCCTGATGATGCTGATTTGCTACGAGTACTTGAAGCATATTTTAGGCATGCTTAATTCATTAAATTCCAAGATTACGCTGGCGTTCGCTTTCTCATTGTCTTTATTATATATATTACTATATTCGAAAGGTTAAACTTAATCGCTGGTCGCTTATAACTTAAACCGCATCCAAAACAATAAACCGCGCTTTATCTCGTCCTCTCCGAGTGTGATTTATTTATGTTCGGACCGGCCGATAACTGCGCAACTATCTGGATACGAGTGAGTCGCGTCCCCACGCAGGCCCGCACTTATCTCGTGTGCTGTGCTCCAATCGATACACGATACGTCTACATGAGGATTTAACGAGGAAATATTCATTTGGATTTAGTTTCTTTCTCGAAAATTAACGAAACTATGAACAAGAAAATAGATGACTCTTTATACTTGTTGCGCAACGTCTTCTCATCGTTGACAAGAATAAGTCTTGCCTATAACTTATTTTACAAGTTATAAGGAAGACTTTTTTCTTTAACTTGGGTTTTTTTAAATAGTCCTTACTTGAGCTACACGAATAATGACAAATACTTGCACTGACTTGCACAGATCCACTCAAATCCGTGTTGGTTCTTTCTTTAAAAAACCATCTCGGATACTAATCTGCATGGTTCATATATGTATGTATATGATTTGATAATTACATGACCTCTAAGTTTATTTCGGTGTTTCTTGTTAGAGTAGTCAGCTAGGAAACACCGGCCTCATCTATTTTAAATTGACGACAAAATTGACATGTAAAAGTGTTTTTAATAAATATTATTTATTATTTCCCGTAACGTGATTCGGTTGTCTAAGTTTTAAGCGCCTTTCATTTCATTACTAAGCTTCGTTATCTGATAGGCTGCAAAAATCTACTCTTTTTGGACGCGGTCTTCGTCATCCAGGAATGTCTGAATCTCTGAATTATCATTTGATTAAAAAAACAAAGCTTCATACTTTGTAATCGACCTTTGTTGTGGGGAATCTTACATCTTCTCGTTCGCGTTGCGGAAGAAAGAATTCCTTTTCGATGTGATGATGATGAAGTAAAGTAATTAATATTTTATTCTACATCAACGCACAACCTTTTTACGTAAATTTACCTATGGAAATGGCGGTCGTATCGCCACAGCGACCGTCTTTGGTTTGGTTGGACTGCAAAAAAATACAATAAAAATGGGATAGCCTGCGGTGCACTGCTAATAAATTAGTCGACTTACCCTAATATACATATTATATGTTACACAATTGAGTTAATAAAATCAGCATATAAATTACATTATAAATAAGGTAGTGGTGATTTTTTATATTAAATAATGTACCTAATAGTTTGAGTAAAAATCATGTTAAGTATGTATTTTATTTTCAACTAGAAAACATTACAGTTTCACGAATCTATTTTACTTATGTATCTAACAAACTATCACAGATTTTATTAGCGACCCGGAATTTTTGCAGACCAGTGTATTCCAAGAACACTACTGCGAGTTCTTAGGCACTGTTAAAATCTAAGTACAGCAATAAAGGCGTAGGTTTAAAGGTTAGAACGTAATTAGTGATAGACTAGAATTGTCGGAATCTTGCAAGTTCTATACGGGTGTCGTAGCTAGGGTTGCCATTTGTGAGTATTTATTTGAAACTCAGCGATGACGTTTGATTTCTTTCTTTATTTTTATTATTGATAGGCTCCAGTTTGACCACTATCTCACCTAATGATAAGCGATGATGTAGCCGACGATGACTCTTGACTTAAAGACCCCTAAGTTGTAGCAATCAGGGAACACAGACTCCCGCACAGAATTCCACTCCTTAGCTGTACGCATAATTAAAGTGTTCCCCAAACGTTTAGTACTTATGGGTGGGATATCCACCATGTACTGGACCACCATCATTGGACCACTAGACTTACGGCGTTACGCCATCTCACACAAGGAAAGTGATTTTTTCGGGGTTAAATTTTCTACCATTGTCATAAACCATTAAGCGGTACTGAGCCGTTCGACAATCCAGTGAAAGAATTGTCGACATCGGTGCTGGTCCTGCATATTTTTTTAAAGACAATTTTTAGGAGCTTTTGACATGTAAATGACTTCCTTTTTGTCGTTATTTGAAGAGCCGCGAGATTTTACTAATTGAAGAGCCTCGTGAATCATGATTTAACCCTAAATAACAGATCTTCGGTAGACTAAGGGTGTTTTTAATATCGTGTGGATTTCTTCACGCAGAAAATTTCGCAATGCAAAAAAACGCCTCCCGCGAGCCTATTTTGGCATTTTAATAAATACTTGTAAGAAAATGACATTTGCGGGAAATAATGAATGATATATGCGTGCAGAGCAATAATATTAAAAACGGCGAGTGTGCACCCTTACATTGTCGAAATTTCTACGGTTCAGACTAAGCGTTTCGCTTGGTTATACTGTGTACATTGAAGGACTGGAACAGTTTGTCTGCTGCGGTCTTCCCATCCAATTATAATTTAGGTGTCTTCAAGGCTAGAGTGAATAGGCTTTTAATAAACTATTGCACGTCACCACCAACGATTGCATCACTGCTTACTATCAGGTTGCATCGCAGTCAAACACTGGTTGCTGAATGATAGAAATGACTTTATACTACAAGTTTAAGTAATTCTTAGGAGGTACTAATTGCGTCGTAATGTCTATATTCGACTGATTTATGAAGGTAAGGCTAAAGGTCTAATGGAATATACGATTATTACATACACTCAAGTACAAGACTGCAAATAGGTACACATAATATTATACCCAAGTATTTCCTAGAGAGAAGGTGCTTGGTTTTAAAGCTGCTATTATACTGAAAGCATAGTGTTAAAACAGGACGCAGTATCTCTTATATTTACGGATTCAAACTTTTACAGACGTCTTCCCCATTTTTTTTGAAGCGGAACTTAATCAAAGTTTTTCTCCCACTATAAACTTCATTCGCGTTAAGATTAGACATTTATATAACCTTTTTTATTATATACACTAATATAATAAAGAGGTAAAATTTGTTTTTTTGTTTGTAGAAGGTAATCTCTGGAAGTACTGGTCCGATTGCTAATATTTTTTTACCGAACGAAAGCTACTTTATTCACGAATGACAAAGACTATTTTATGTACGCATGTGAAGCTGCGGGCAAAACAAAGCTAGTCTGATATAAACTAGTGCTTGACTGCGATCCCACCTGATGAAGCAGTGGTTGATGATAAGGCACACTAGTGGCACGACAAATGGCGGCTGCAGTAAATAGTTGGCATTGTAACCAGTTTTGCTTACAATGCCATCCTTATGACTACGGAATAGAAGTCAAAATCGCTTGAACGGATAGTAAAAAAGGTTTGTTTAAAAGTCTAATCTTAATGGGAATGGAGTGTAGGGTAGATTTTTACTGACTGAAATTCACCTGTGTCATTCAATTGCCCTTTGCGTTCTAAGGCCACGGGTTTCAAACGTTCCCGCAAGCCACTGGTTTTCCCCTTGCATGGGAATTATCATACCTTAATTTGAGTCAGACATGTGTTTTATTATTTATCAGTAGCATCCCTATCCCGAAATACTCTGCACACTGTCGGCTAATACCAATTATCTCTTCTCTTCTTTGATCTTCGTGTCTAGTCTGATTGTCGATTTATGTAGGTATCAAGACGGTATGCAGTAAAACCCTTGGCAGCCCAGTAGTAACAGACCCGACTTACGAATTCTATGTCGTGGGTTTAAACCCCAGGCACGTGCTGTACTTAGTGTAATTTATTTCATCACCAATCACTACTGCTCTCATAACAGCTAAGGCAAACGTTTTGTTGAATGCCAGCCGACATATCGATGTCACACAAAGAAAAAATCGAAGAAATGTGAAATCCATCAAGCAAGCTCGGGTCCACGCAGTGTATTTCAGCATATTCCCATCTAAAGAGGAGGCCTGAGTCCCAATGATGTTGCATGGCCTTCCACTGTATCATTCAGATACTATCCATTATTAAAAGATTTTGTCAACTCCAACCGGTAATTCCACAGATTAGCACATTCAAACAACAAAATCCCTTCAGCTTAATAATATTAGAAAACATTTTTAATGAATCAACTACACAGAGCCTATCTGGTACTGTAAAACAGGCTCTAAACTATAATAGATGATTGCAAACCGTAAAATCACAAATCTCGTATGGAAAGTTGAGGCTTAACATAGCGGGAGTTTACTTTATTGGCTAGACTGTAAGCTTATCTTTTATAGCTGAGAGAATATAACGAAGTAGTAAGCATACACAAACAACAACGTTGCAAAAACTTCAAAATTGCTTTAAAATATAATACCCCATTAACGGTAATACGTTTTAGGACACATTTTAGATACTAACTGGAGATAAAATGGCCGTCGTCTAGGTTTCCCGCGTTTATTATGACAGCTAAGAAATAGTTTTATAGTCTATTGTATAAGCTATGAGTTTTATAGTTTTCCCATAGACAAAGCTGTAAAATATATTTCCTATGTTTTATTATTTTGTGTTACATAATTAACGTGTGCTTTTTATTTTGAAATTGAGACATAGAAAAAGCGGGGTGATTCTTTAGTGTAGACGGGGAATAGTTTTACTATTCAGTAATTAACTTTGTTACCATTAATTTTCTATGAATAAACGCATTTGAAACCACATACAGGCACAGCAAGTAATATAATACTATAGTCATACAATTCATAATAAGTAATGTAATCATGCATGTCTATTGTCTAAGTTTTAATACAAACATTTATAGTTTCAATACAGTCCATATTGTATCACAATTATTCACAATACATAATTGTATGCATGTGTATATGTATTTGAGCGGCACTGTAATGTAACCCGTTCCCTATTATTACAAAAAGAATCCTTCGCCGCACTTAATCTTCGCTGGAGCACGCAGTTAATTAACCAGTGCACTCGACTGTGAAATATTGTAAAATAATAACTAGCCTCGCTAATTAGCCGTTTTGCTTATTGTAAAACCTACAGGTCAGCTTTCTTCTCACAACATAGTGTTACGCTTTCTTATTTTATTGGCCCTCAGTCGATTCCACGTGAACAATGCTAGCTTTAACATTTGTTGTAAACAGCTGTTGACTGTAAAAAACAATTTTCTTGGAAACATAAGCGATTTTGATCCATATTAGTATGAGGCAGCGATCCATAGTAGCATGGAAGGGCTTTTGTACACGACTTCGACAAGTTCGCCCTTCGAAGTGATGCATCAAGTTACTGCAACAAAAGCGATTGATTCGCGCTCTCAGGATCAAATGGGGCGAATTTCGGGTGCAAGGCTGGGGCGGGGCGCGGGGCGAGTGCGGGGTCGCGGGGGCTTTGAGCAGGGGCAACAATGCGGCCCGGGTATCGATCCACCCCGCGCGCCGTCTGCCCGACGCACCGAGCCTACGCGGCCACCGCTAAGCTCCTTCACTCCTATGCAAACCTAGTACTTTTGCTTTCTAAAACATGCCACAAATACATGCGGTCGACCCTGCAATGGTGTGAGAATTAATTTTAGATATTATTTGTGGCACAAGTTAGTTTGCGATAGTCGTCGCCGTTAACTTTGTGCAGCCCTAGTTTAGTGTCGCCTTTACAATACGCCTGTACCAATTAGGGAATACTGCACGCTGTTTATTTTATTTACGTTCAAGGCATTTGGCATTTAAGCTGTTCTAAACTGGATTACACAAGACCGACAGTGTCTATGAATTGTGCAATTTTTAACAGCTTTACTTAGTAATCCTGGTTAAGTGATGGGTAACGTGTTATTTTAGAGTTAATCTTGATAACACTAAGAAAACATGACTATAAAAAAAATGACTTCAACTTCTGCAAATATCAAACCAGCCAACTTCTCCCCCACAAACATATTCGACAATCAAACTATCCGCATCAATTAAACCCTTAAGCTAATCGCTATTCGAAACTCACACTTGTCGATACCCAACGGGCCGACACACGCAACTAGCGATAACCGTTCCCTTGCGAACTAGATACAATAATGAACTATGAACTAATATTTGGGTTGCAGGACTAACCGACCCTGATGGAATCTTCGCTAACTGCTCCAAACCTGGCGCCAATCGTGCTGAAAGGATTAGTTGGGGGAAACTGTGATTAAACTTTAGAGTATTGATTGCGAAATGTTTTGGGTGAAATTGGAACTAATTGCGATGTAAACTAGGGGGGTATCATGGGCCCCAGTATGGCCGAAATCCACTAAGGCTACGAGAACGTTTTTAAGAGTTACCGCGGCTATGGAACGCGAAGGGCTACAGGAACAGGTGGGTTTTAGTCAGTAAAAGTCTGACCCAGCCTCTCGCTCCACCCTTGATTTTCCACCTCAAAAAATACCATAGTCAAATTTTTGTCATGTTGGCAGGAATTTAGAACGAATGCATAAATAACTACAGACTATTTCCTGTCTAACACTTAATATAAATCTCTCAAATGCTTGATGTGTTCTGTGAATCCTTGTATTGCAGTTGGCATCCTTTTCTTCCGCATTGGCACAGCTGCCCAAATGCCTAAGTGACAAATACGTAATAACTAAATCACGCTTTTAGCACTTCGCTTCTCCGAAACCCCATTTTGATGCGGTAGGGAGAGGAAATAAACCTCCTAGCCCCAAACCCAATGCAGGAAGGATTCTGCCATCATAATCAATCACTCGTTTCGGATATCACCCACTTCCTTTTACAATCTACTTACATTAACTATGACATTTTAGTAAGTGCCTCTTTTTTTTAACTTTGCTCTACATTACGAATTACTCCTGTACCGTGGATGCCTTCATAAACATGTAAACTCGCATACACAAGACACATAAGACCCACAGAAAAAATGAAAGAGGTTAGATAAGAAATACTTTCCGATTTGTACTACAACGAGTGTCGCCGCTTGTTTCACACCCTTCAACTCCACTACAGGCAATAAACCAAAACGAACGCGCATTACGTAACTAACAGACCACGCACATTTAAAACGCAAGTTTGCTATTGGTAGTTGAACTATGAGCATTGCCCTACTTTGTGGCACGCTTGCCCAGCCTACAAGGCCATTCTAAACTCTTTCATCTTTACTGCGTCCAGACCCGAAACAACTATCTGTAGACCATGCAAATGTTTATTCCGTGTAGGGATACCAGCAGTCATCTCATTGCAGTTATTCCAGAGTATCAATGCACTCTTACGTTCTTAGGACTACATTTCTCAGCTGTACGATACTAGATAGGGTCTAAAATATTCGGTGCCCATTCCACTAGATACGTCGAGACGATATGCTTGTTTCTAAAGGGTCCCGAGGTCTTTAGAATTGTAAAAGTGAATGTACCGTTAAATTCCTTTCAGTAGTTTTTAAGCCAACCGGCGCAGACTTAGGAATAGATTAGCCGTACCAATGAGTCTCTAGAAAACCACTTATATTGACTTTTATCCTTTAGTCTTTAGTGATAAGTTTATTTCTTTAGTAGTCATTAACACGGATAACTTTATTAATTAAACCTTATATACTTTATTAGTCTTCAAAAGTTAGTCAACATCTGGTTTGGAAGTTAGTGGGCGTAGAATAAAAGCTGGTTCAGACGCACCGCGGCCCAAGTAAGGGAGCGATAGTGAAACCTAATAAAACCGGTTATGGTCCCTACGTGACGCGTGCGAGGTAATGAGTTTTCGGAGAAAGCGCTGCATGTGTATTGTGTAGTTCTCCGTAAAGCGCTGTAAGCCACGCGACACGCCACTGTGCAGCGCTTTTAAGCGCATGATTGTTATTTGGACCGTTAGTTTGTATTTCTATTTGACAACAATAATTGTCCATTTAAGAGGACTATAAGACCTAAAGCGCGGTCAATCTCAGATTTCTTAGAAGAAAGCTACGCGAAGACACAATGCTTGCAAATACAAAACATTTAAGCGATTTACTAAAAATCTACAGATTTAATTACAAAATTAAAACTATATAACGGTAAAACGTTGCTTGTAGAATAAAATAAACCAGTCGAACAATCATAATGATTTTAGTCCGGTTTTTAATCGCTAAAAGTATTTTTAAAAGGCATCACGTTATTTTTTCTATCATACAAAAGTAATTTAGCTTTAGGATGTTTTGAACACACTGTTTCAAATCAAATCAAATCAAATCAAAGCATTTATTTCAAATAGACCATTTACAGGCACTTTTGAATAGTCAAATGTCGGTCAGTCCAAGAAAAGTGAAGCTAAATTGCACGTTCCAAAGAGTAGGTCTCTATGGAGAAGAACGTGCAAGAAACTCCATGGACACTCTTTTAAATCATATATGTGTTACATATAATGCTTGTGGTTACATATTACTTGTTGCTTCTATCATGTGAGCACAATGTCGATAGTGAAATAAAAATGTAAAATAATTAAAAGATAGAAACTGAATTAAGTCACTGGCAGCTAAGAGATGACCAGTCCCATCTGACGGCACCCGTTCACGAGCATGACACTCAGCTCAACCATTTTGAAGGGAACTGAACGACCCAATAACACGTGCCACCAACAGCGAGACATTTGAGTGAGCATGACAAACTCTCAACTGCCATGCTCGTCAAAAAAAAAGTTGTAACCTAATAAAAATGCTCCATGGTGCTTCACATTCACAAACTTGGAAAAGGTGCTTCTAGATTATACAATGCAATTGTGTCTTTCAAATTAAAAAATAATAATATTAGTTTCCAACTAATCAACTAATTAGTACGCCCTAGTGGTAGTGGAGCTGGACCAGCATTGAGCCAAGCATTTTTGTCTTGAATATAATCCTCCAACTTATAATATGCTTGTCTGCATAGTGTGCGTTTAATACAAGATTTAAATTTCGTTTCATTGAGTTCTAATATGTGGGGAGGTATTTTATTATAACATATCAAACAGTACCCCATGAAAGAAGAGGCCACTTTAGCCAGTCTGAAACCTGGTTGAACTAATTGATCCCTATTTCTTGTAACATAATAATGTCTATCGCCTCTTTTGTTTATTTAGTATTTATCCCAGAGAATATCTACAAAAGCAAAATACCACTCACTGATTAATCAAGAAGTTTCAGAAACTATAACACGTACAAACTTAAAATTTGGCAGGTAGGTTCCTTATAGAGTGTAGACATCCGTTGAGAACGGATTTTCCGAAATTCACCTTCTAAGGGGGGTAAGGGGTCCAAAGTTTGTATGGAAAAACCGACTTTCATGCGGGCGAAGCCGCTGTCAGAAGCTAGTAACATAAATATGTATATTTTACCGATTCTGTTCATTGCAGTGGATCATTTACTTTTGGATCATGTAAACCTCACGATCCTCCAGTAGTCCCCTTAATTTTAATGCCGCTTACGACCCTGCCTAGTACATTTACAAAATATTTGTTTGGATGTGCAATTAAAAATCTAATTTAGGGATGATTTATGAGTCAATTTATTTGAAAGCGAACTAGGTATGCGTGCGTGTCGGCTAATATTTCCGACTTCATGCCCACTGATATGAGAATTATTTCATTGTAGTAAAAACTTTTTGTTGAAAAGCCACATCCATATAGTAAACAATACATGTAGTAACTTAAATTAAATTAATCCAAATAATAACTTATTACTATAATGTTGCTATAACTTATTATAAGGCTTATTTTGTAAGTAATTTATTATTCTTAACTACAATTGCCAAAACGGATCTTGAGCGCTCGGCGTCAGAGTGGGGATCGCTTTGCATTCTATACATTGGCGAGCCAATCGTCGTCGTTGTTACATACGAGCAGCAGCGCAGGGAGCGAAAAAAAAATCTTGAAATTGTGATCAAAAGACATTGTACTGTTTCAGTTGAGTCTAATGCGGACCAAGTCAAAAACCTTTCTCTATGAGTATGAGTAAATGTATCCTTAATTTCCTTCAGTGTATGACGTAGCAATAATTCAACGACAGGGTCATTTATCTTCAATCAATCGACAAGGCTCTAGTGCACGGTCCACACATATCTATCCGACGCTTCTCAAGGTTGTGTTGCTTTATTTTTTCACATGAGTATTCCAATTATTTTTATTTCACTATAGTGATGCTTATCATACTTGATATCGTTATTGGCGTGGGTCAAGTTGAAGGATATGTGGTTGCCGACTGGAAGATAACTATTTAATAAAAATGCAAAACGAAATAATATTTTAATTGTAATTACGTGCTGTAAAACTGGTGGACACAACCAAACGCGCATACAGTTAAGGAGTAGAATTCTCTGCTGTAGTCTGTTCCCTGGTAGCTATAACCTAGGAGACTGTAAGTCAATACGTTATTTCTAGGCAAGCGTTCTCCGAGATGGAGCTATCATCAGATGAGAAACGCGAGCCTATCAGTAATAACAATTAAAAAATAAACTCTGCTTGCTGCCTTTGATTTCATTGTTATCATCATCATTTGAGAGAGCCCAAGTCGTCGACGGCGCGTACTGTTCCCACGCGCCTCAAAGAGTTGGCAGCAACCGCTGGGGTCCAGCAGGGTCGAAGCCTACTGAAGGGAAGGCTCGGCCCTGTTATGAAAGGCAACGAAGGAACAGGGTGGGTTTTTTAGATAGTAAAAGTCTGACACTATCTCCCGCTTCGCCCAAGGGCGAAGGATGTCTCTAGATGATGATTCCGAGGTTCCCTTTTGAACTATAGTGATTATTTAATGATAGTCAGTAACAACCTCTCCTAATGGTTTTTTTCTGCCGAACTACAAAAGAATACCGAAAATGAGGTAGACAATAACGACTGCTTTTTGTCGACCTTGTCGTGTGACTGCTTTTTGTCGTTGTCTAAGGTTCACTGTAATTTGAATTTTAAACGTCTTCTGGTTATCAATAACAATGTGTCGTCTAGACAATTGTTATTTTTAATTACGTCTCAACGATTGACGATTGGAGTAATTTTCTAAAAAATACAATCTTTTCGTAATAACGAGTTTTATCCTATTTAAATATAACCACGATTGAAAATTCGAGAGTAATATTAAATATATCCCCTCGAGCGCCAGAGGTTCATTGACCCCGAAAATTGCACTGTTTACGTAAATCACAATCACCAAAAAAATAAACAAAAAATAAAAATAAGCTTTTTTCGGACTTTTCTAGGAAAAAACAAATAACATAATATATATAGAAGAATATGTAAAAAAACAAAAAAATTTTCGACCACATAACTTTCGTATAAACTTGGGGAAAACACGAAAATTAAGCATTTTTCAAGGATATTCAAGTTGTACAGATATGTACAATCGGCGCTCGAGGGGATATTCAAGACTAAATCATTATACCTAATAACAAACTGAAATCGAAAAAAAATTCTTAATTTCAAACAGTTCACCTCAATGCCTTTAACAGCATATTCATGAGCAACCAAACTGAACGAATCAATTACCACGTTCTGAACCTCAATGTTTGTCGTTTTAATTTTAAAAGCCACTCAAAACCCTTTGACGGGTCCTAAACTTAACATTCCCTGCATTCCGTGGACGCGTGATATCGTACCGCGTTGTCCGTCCCTTTCTGTTTCCCCATTCCACCCTTTACTCATGTCCTGACACTTATGACAGGTTGAACTGATAAGCTGAAGCGATCGCCACGACTTTTTGTCGCACCGTCGGAACTTCTCCTTAAGTAATGGTTAGTGACGAAACATGTTTTAGGAAATGGTTTTACCTTTTTTGGAACACACTATCTTAAAATTACAAAACGTTATTTAAATTGTAAACACAGATTAAAGAGGCGTTGCGGTCAATTAGCCACGTATGGAAATGCATTATAAATTGCGAATAAAGCCGCACATGTCCTGTCATTCATCGACCTTCTGTACGAACAAAGGGTCGCACGCTGACGTTAGTGACTTAATCGCCGCCGCAATATGTACGGGGCCATTCCGCTCAATTAGGCCTGCCGACCGGGTTTGTCTACTTCGCAGACGCCCGCTGCCATGCCAGAGCTGTCGGCCGCTTTGATTAAAGTTTGATTCGGACCTGTCACTCATGTCACGGATTTAGAACGGAACGCTCGCGCATCGATGTCACATAAACGCGGTGGCAATTTTTGATTGATCCTTTTTATTGTTATTTTTACTTTGTGTGTATGTTGACTCTACACGTATTTGTACGATTCATTTCCTCCCTCTGGTTTGTGCAATTTATTCGCATGTTGCTTGAATTTGCGTTGGACGTTGACTGGAGGTAACCAGCGGAAAATGAGGATGCAGTGTTTTATTTGGTTTTAAAACTCATTTCTTGTTTATATGTCCACGTTTATGCGTGGTTTATGTAGTGCAGTATTTTTTCTATTACTTACTTTCGTTACTTACATGGATCCCTTCAAATCTTTAAGAGTGCATTTTGAATGTAATATTTAATTTATCCTAACTTATATATCAACTAAAGATTCAGCAAACTACAAACTGTTACCGTAATCGGCAAAGAGAAATAAAAGGAAAAAGCTAAATAAATTATTACCTAATTCTCGTAACACGGCAACAACGTTACAAAACTTTTCCCCTCGGAGCGGGTTCGGGGAGCTCGGGGTATTATGGCACAGCGTCCCGACAACTTTTTATAACTCGTAGTAACACTTGGAGAGACGCGGTGTTAGGTAATTTCTCCCCTCGATAGCCCGTAACTGTTTTGTAACGTTAACTTCAACCAAACTTGCAGGAATTGACTAAGTTATGTCAAAATTACTTGTATGGTTTCTTTCTCGCTGTTTTAACAACGAGAACGCTAACTTGTTAAACCGTGAAAGTTAAATGTTGTAAGAGGTCAAGACTTCTGTTACGAATATTACTTAATTTTTTGTTTGTTTTCCGTCTGGCGTGGAAATGAAACAAAAATATGTGGTCGCTTTCCGCGAACTTCGATGGCGGGTAAAAGTTTTTTGCTCCATTGAATAACAGAAGTATTTTTATTGCACGTAGCTTTCAGTATTACTCATGGACAGATCGCCATGAAAGGCTTGAAATATTTCATTTATGATTCGATTCGACGAACCGAAATAGTTCGTACAAGCCATTTATCTGCGTTCATCAACATTCGGGCTTGAATGTTTGTTTAATATGATAATCATCCAATAAAAATTAACGTCTCAGAAATGATAAATAGGTAATATCGGCGCCCTTTAACAACCAAAATATTTAATTAAGTTGCTCATAAAGACAGCCAGTGGCAGTTGAAACTGGTTTAATTAGAGAGATATTTTACCATCTCCATTACTTAAACTGACACATATTTTTAGTCGTACACTTCTGGTTTGGGTTTTAACATTATTTACAGTTACAAACTGTTCTTAGTTATCAACTATGATTAATTAATTATTCATGTATTATTGCACTACATATTTACAACTGTAATTATCTAGAAAATAGGTACACCCTCAACATATTTTTCGATTGCTAGCTATGATTTCGTCGATGCTACAACACGCTATAACCAGGTATGGTTTCGTTTTACGTGTTGTAAACTAGAAAATCGGTATCGCCTTTTATATACTCACTGCAGGTGCTTCATTAAAACAGTCCATCGACAAATTGATACTCCAATATGTCTGCTTATAGAACGGTAATTAACATTTATAGCCGATGTTTTCATTAAGCTCTGTTAAATACAGAATCGCCTAAAAATTAACTAGTCAAACAACTGTTTATTGTTTCCGGTGCGTATTGTTTTGACAGATGCTGCTATTGGTCCGCTCTACACATTACCAACATTAAATTGCGTTTTCAAAACGTCATCACGATCAGGTTTCTGTTCAATTTGATTCTTATGTCGTGTGCCTAGTGTCGTGATCAAGTTACAGTTGGGTAGTTTGGACGGAATATGTATGTTGTTTGTTGAGTATTGAAGGCGTGGTGTCGTCGCATCTATTTTTAGGTTTACGAGTTCAGTCCCCTTCTCCCCTGTGTCCCCTCGTCGTGTCGTTCTTCATCCCTACTGGGCCAAGTGATGGCTCTCACGTAAACGTCTTATAGATATTGTGTTGAATTTTACGATGCCTTTTGATTGGATAAGTTTATCACTTCTGAATTATTTTTTTCAAAAACATTTCACGATGGCTACAGGCAATTTATCATCTTGAACGTTTCATTTGACGTTTTTATTAATCTTCGTATGAAAATAAATTAATTTGGAACAGAATGTAATACATGTGTCCTTCTCATTCCATACAGCTATAGACAACATACGACCCCATAGCGTGTTCTATAAAAGTTCCCGTCAAACGGTGGCAATATAAATCGCGCGAGACACGAACCAACTCGATCTTGACCAACATTTCCTAGACGTGACGTAATCGTCGCAACTGTGAATTAACCCAGATAACATTCCGGAGTAAACGTATGGATGAGCATCACACACGCTTTTATCTCTGGAGCTAACAGACAATTTGAGTGGTTTTAAAGAATGTTGCATAGCACAGCTAAATTATTTTAACTTATTTTTCTTGCATTAGGCAGAGAGACAACCGTATGCCATCTACCTTTTAAATCTATTTGGTCCTTATAATCACTTAAGACCAAATTTTTTTTTTTCTTTCCATCATATTTCTGATCCTGATTGTTAATCTGATAAAAGTATAAGATCAAAAAGTTCCTTTCTTAGGGTAACTTCAAGAAGCGAAAACTAGGAATCTTATGAAGTACCACAAAGGAATAGAATACGGTCGTAAAGTCTCACAGATACGTTTATAATGTTTCATCAGTTTACTATTGGCTAGATATTAGGTCAGCAGCTGTATCTTTAGATATCTTTACTATAAAATATGATTGATGCAACAAACCTGTTCCGTCTGTGCGTCCGAAACCGAAACTGCAGCTAAAAAACTTAAACATCCTAATTAATCATTACGTTAGAAGTTTTTCAGAAACTGTTAAAGACAATTTACAATGACTCGGATGGTTTAATTTTTAACTAAATAATAATGTCGGGCATTCATCTTGACAGGTTGAAAACGTCATCCGTTTTCAAAAGAATATTTACAATCAGTCCATGATATGATCCATTTAGTAAGATCAATGAGAAACTACAGTCACTAAATAAATTCTGCATTGCGTTATTGTCATAAACTATATCTAATTCCTCATCATCACCATATTTTCTTCTAACGTTATTACTCCACGTGTCTCAGAGATCCGGCTCGAAGGACCACGTAGCTTTTACAGTAATTGATACATACATATCTTTAATCTGGTGTTTGTAAGTCGGTCCCCCACAAGTATGCGATGTTAATGGACAATTATTTCGGCAGTCGTCGGTCTCACGCGACGCGTGGCTCGTGCGTGCTCGCTTATTATTGAAAGCCGAGGAGAGCGCGTGTGACGGACGGTGGCTGTCCGATGTGTGAGAGGGAGCGGGTTACAATGGGAGATTTGTGTGTGAAGATTGGACTCGTTTGAAAAAAAAAGAAGTCTTCTAAGAAGCGAAGAGTCTTAATTTTATATAGGGATGAATTTGATAAAAGTTTTATTTAAGGGTTTGTCTGGTGTGTATCGAGTTTGTAGTAAACGAAAAAGTTTATTCGTAGTGCAAGCTTAATAATTTAATTGTCTATTAATTATTGCGGAAGGTAGACCGTTGCGGTTACTAGGCTCGTCTAAAAAATATTTGACCCAAAATCTTCAAGAGTCCCATCGTCAACCCTTCATCGCTGCCTCTCTTCCCGCAGCCCACATCGTCTGGTCGATAAGGCCATGTGTGCACGCACCGCGGGAGAGCGCCCCCCCTCGCCGTCTATTTTCATTTATCACTCCGAGATGCTCAACCTCTCCTCGCGATAACGGTGTCTCAAATAAAATAATAAAAAAAAAACTATTTTACTGTGTAGATTCAATTCCACCATTCAAAATATTTTATTTCACATACGCCTACGCCTTATGAAACTTATGGTATTTCGAGATATTCCGGAGAAAAAATTCCAAATCACAGAAATATGCAAGCATTGCAGATGCTACTAAAACTTTTGTCGTCTAAACTTGAAGTCTGCGAAATTGTAGTCTAGAGACTAGGAGTACCATGGAGGCCACTTTCCTTAATTGATTCTCACGACTGTCGCGTGAATGTTTGCAGCTGAGCCACTATTCGTTTTACTCAGAGTAAAAACACAGACATGGCGTCGTGTCGCTTCAAAACGTGTATAGACTTCATCATTAGCTATAACATCTAAGTATAGCTACAAATATTAATTTAACAGCATTGTGGCTAATTTACTAAAAGAATGTTGTTCGACAACCCACTACAAAACATAAAAAAAATCTGTGATCAACGTTTTAATGGGCCTAACGAAGAAAAATAGCCAAACCATGTCCAATTTCGACCGAAAAAAAGCGTATATTTTAATTAAATTACTTTTTTAAACACCTATTGTTCCTATAAAATTTCGTAATGGCTTCTTTAGAATTCGGCTTATCAGCTCTATTTATTTTTATAGACCAGTTCTTGGAAAAAAAAACAAAAAATGCTACAACAAAGCTTCTAACAAGTAACTTCATTCTCTATAGTAAAAAAAAAAAACCTGTCAAATCACAAACAACGATCGATCGAGGGACTTAGTAAATCTAATAAGAGAGTTTTTTGTGCGCGAAACGAATGAGGTGAAACGTGTTTGAAATAGACAGGGGATTAAGTGTCCCCTAGTAGGAGCGAGGGGTTCGCTGCATGCGCCGGTTGTGGCAGGGTTAGCAGCCAGTGTATGACGCTTTCTCTTACAACACCAAACTCGATTTGGAAATAGGTTATTGTGTCGTATGTGGTCGAAGTGTTAGTAGCTAAACACAGAACGGTTTTGATGTGGTGTCTAAAATTTCGACACATGAACTTGGTTATCGTTTTATTTTTTTACATTCTTTTTTTGTAACCACATTTACTAAAATAACAGTCTACAAATGAGTTTATTAACAAGTTAAACTCAAACCTGATAATAACATGATATGGCTGCCACAGCAAATCCTGACGAATGATAACCCTGCGGTATATGCGCAGTGCGTGCTTTGCCAGCGCTCTCGTGGATCCAGCGGATCAATTTCACGCGGATCGATTACTCTTTGTCGTTGAGAAAAAGGTCCTTGGCACAGCATCTGTTCCAGTGCTTCAACTCCACGGAGATTAAAACACGTGTCCTTTATAGATGCATTAATGACATGTGCATTGCATCTCTAATGTGTCGACACAGTTTACTTTTCATCATTGTAACTGAACTTCAGTTAACTGAACCGAATATTCCGAGTAACTTATCAAAGCAAAATTATCACAGTTCCTCTACCGTATCAAGCTTCATCGTCGGAACCATCTGTCATTCACAGATCATCAGATAAATTGCTACATATGTACACGTCATTAACATAATCGTTTTAAATGTTGAACTGCGTGTGGGCTTTGGACCTGGATTTTTTTTCTCACGATATTACTCAAATTAAATTAGAACTTATGATTAGTTTTATTACAGTTTCAGAAATAATATAAATCGGATTATGGTTATTTTACTATCTTTATCGTTTTCTTACGGGCCAGCGATCTCATATATTAGAGTAGAGAGGTCAGTGGTCCTTCCGCCCGTAGTTTCCCCCCTCCTACTCATACAGAGATAACTATACTGCAACTAGTGTATTGCAAAGTTTGTTACTTCTTATGTCTTGATCACACGTACCGAGTAAAAAGGCGAGACAATTAAATGTTGCTCGGCCGAGACAGCCATTTAAGCGAGTTGTAGAGATAAGCGCTCGGCCGAGAACTCGGCCCTTTGTTTACACGTAACGAGTATTCGACCGAGAGAACTGTCTCGCTCGATTACTCGGTACGTGTGATCAAGGCATTAATGATGTTTTAACCTCCCTATACCATGTCATTAATGTACTGTAGCGTGGTCGAACGAAATGTTTTTAATTAGCCTAATGCACAGCCAGTGAGTTTTTGTAGACATTTCATTGAAATCAGTAATCGCAGCTACAATTTGGCTGGCGAAAAACGTTGGACATTAACGAACTAACCATTACGACAAAATTAAGGATAATTGCGGCTGAGTTATTGAATGTTATCGAATGATAATGACACTGTTTATTACTGAATGGTGTAAGCTCGCGTTCAGAAGTGAACAATGGTTTTAATATGTAATATGGTTCTCATATAATTTGACCATTACATGTTTACTGTATGTACTTTAAAAGAGATTTTGACCCCTGAGTTAGTTTCGGTGTTTCTTCTCAGGATAGTCAGATATGAAACATCGCCCTCGCTCGTTTACACTAATATAATAAAGAGGTAAAGTTTGTTTTTTTGTTTGTAGGAGGTGATCTCTGAAACTTCTGGTCCGATTGCTAAATTTTTTTCACCGATAAAAAGCTGCTTTATTCCTAAATGATATAAGCTATATTTTATGTGCGCGGGCGAAGCCGCGGGCAAAAGCTAGTCTAGTATATACTGACAAAAAAAAAATTTATCGTCATCATCATTTCAGCCGATAGGCGTCCACTGTTGGATATAGGCCTTCCCAAGCGTCGCCACAACGAAAGATCATGCGCATCCCGCATCCATCGGATTGGAACCTTCACCAGGTCATCAGTCCACCTTGTAGGAGGCCTTCCAACGCTGCGTTACTGCGTAAAATTACTCTTAATTAACTCTTTGAATGCCGTAATTAGAAACACAATAGAAAGACAATTACTTATGTCGAACTGTGTAACATAAGACATTCAAAAGGTTAAATGTGTTTTTTTTTAAACCGGTTTGCAAACTAAATATCATTTATCATTTAATATCGAGTATTGAAAACCCCTGACAGACATTTGCCATTATGCTTAAAAAAATACTGCCAATGGTGCAGATCATGTACTAAAAGTCAAAGAGAAATTCAAAAAAGACCAGAAATTTATTCCATGTCTGCAAGGACCAGAAAACTTAAACGAAAATTCTACTTACTCTACTGCTTATTCAACACAAGGGTGGTGCCATCGGTAAACAGCGCAGGTACAAACAGCTGGTGTGGGTCGACTCGAGCTCGTACCATTGTGATCGGCGCAGGCGCACGCTGAACGGCAACGCCGCAGCCTCTCATGTTTATTTTATTACTAGCCTTTTTATTACCGATCCCTTCGCCTTTCGGTTTGTTTAGATTTGGTTTGGTTGAGTTTTTATTTTGGCTCGCTAGAAATGGTTCGTGATATGCAGTTGTAGAGCTTGTAAGTAAAAATGGTAAAATTGTAGTTTTCAAGGCGATAACGTTCTATTCTCGATGGCTTGAAACGAGCTAAACGTTCTTTGAAAGGTGAGAAGATCCAGCCATTAGGAAAACATACTTCCGAAACCAGGATACACTAGATTGTAATTGTAATATCAGATGATGATGATTGGGATGATACTTACCAGAAAATTCTATAAAAAAAAAAACATAAATTTCCACTGTTGCGCAGTTGTAATGTAAGTTATGTTTGTTCACATTTCTATGACTATAAATTTTCTTACCTATCTTTCTAAAGGTTAAATTAACCTTAGGTATAAGATCCTAGTCACCTTGGTACAGCTACATGTACCCAGAGCCCATAAAACAAACACTTTTATTCAAGCAACGAAAAGAAAGTGTGATGAATAAGTAAAAGTTATCGAGTGTTTATTATGGATGGCAGATTGACTATACAGAGTTGAAAAAACATACAGGTTGCATTATGAAGTTTGGACTTGCAGCTCCTGGTGTACACTAGCTGACAGTATTGCTCCAATGATTCGATTTGCTTCGGACCCTCTAGGTACAGGACCGATTACGTCTATCTACTGTATCTTAGAAACCAGTCCGTTATATCATCTTCAACAATAGACAATTTATAAATTGAATAAGTTAGTGAACCATGAGTAAGCGTTTTAATAGCGGATACTACTAACTACTACATTTACGTATAACAGATGTAAAATAAACGATACACAGAATGCGAATCATCCAGCAAAAATCTGCGCTCTGGTTCCAGGTAGCAACAGACACACTATACAGCCGTCCAATGACGCGTATCCGCAAATAGAAAAACAATATTACCGATACAAACGTAACACTTACGATTTTATTACATCATCACTCCACGCACCGCGATGTTTTGATTGGTCTTAATTACCTACGTGCGATAGCAACAATATCGCCAACAAACTATGCCATCGATGTTTACAATCCGACAAAGGTAGTACAATGAGGGCCTTTCAGAGTATTTCGCGGTATGCACAACAATAACAGATGAGCTAGAACACGTGGTTGGATGAATTTCGCTTTTGTGCCGTTCGCGGAAATTGAAATAAACTTGAATAGCGCGATGTATCGGCAGTGGACCCGTCCGGATTGTGGTGTAGTTAGTTACCTGTATTGAACTAGAGATTGAAATATTGGGAGTTAATAGCGCTTGTTGGATCGCCACTAATTATGATCATTGTGACGGACGCGTCGAGGTTAACCTTTCAGTGATTTGATCGGAAATGTTTGAATGCATTTTTGTTTAGAGCTTAATTTAACTACTTCGGGTAAACTTGCTGTTGATCAGCGCTAAAAACACAGATACAGTTAATACTGCACTATATTTTCCCGAAATAATCCTCCTCGCATTTTGCAAGTTTGCAGAAAAGAAAAGACATTGCCCTAACCGTCAGGTCAATGACCAAGCTTAGTGACTAACGTGGGCAAACAAAATGCTAAGAAATCGTCCTGCAGCACATTTAGGAAAACCCAGTTTTTATCGGTACCATAGCGGTAACGCCACACCCTAGTACCAAAATCTTGTTCTAAGGCGCAAGGATATAGATATAGTTAGAGTGTATTGAAGCGACAAACCCCGATACACGTCGTCGTGCAGTACCGGAGTACCGGACACGGCGTTTCCTCGCCCGTATTAAACGTCCGCCTACGCACTCGCTTCCTGCGCGTCGCGCCGACTCGCGGCCGCAAAATGCGCGGAGCGAAGGACCGAAAAGGATTACGGATATTCGCTTTCCACCGCTCACAATTTAGAAACAAATAGTGACGAAATCCACAGAAATAGACAGATTCCACCAGAACTGGCAAGAAGAAGCCCGGGCGCGCGAGAGATGGATGGAGCGGGTCCGGCCTTTGCCCACAAGTGACGAAATCTGAAGACAAAAAATTAAGGTTGTCTGAGGGATTTCAATAGCAAGCCGCAGAAATTGATAACTAGGAAGTTGTCTACTCCACTATTAACGATTATGTCTTTTTAATTCACATCCTTTGTGAAACAGAAAGTCCGGATGCTTAATATTATGTGCATGTTTGATATTAGGGGCAAATGACAGACTCGTTTCGAAGAATACAACGACACATGGCAATGTGCCCATGCGTTCTTGACAATGACTTTGTTTAAAGACATTAGCATATTTCGAAACATGAGTAATGTTGCCAATGTCGTCTTGAAATATGAACGCTAAAATATTTTTGATATGCAAACAAATATGAATATAATATTTAATTTTTTTATTACAGCGCCTTTGGGTATTTTTTTTTATAAGTTTTGGTTAGGGCCATTATGTTTTGATTTTATGATAAAATTAACATAGTGTGAACCAGTTCTGGTAGAACAATGCTCTACAAAACCATGCCACAGTTGTATCCTCGATTAATTTACTCGTCGAATATATTATTATTTAAATATACCAGAGAGTACAAAAATAAACGCTCTCAAGACATTTCCAAACCATTCATGTTCTCCCACGCATATGCAAAATAATTTCCGAACACGATTCGCAAACCCAAGAGCCCAACTTTAACGGTGCCTTTGATGTGCACCTAATGCTGACAGATATGCGGGGTAGGAAGTCGACGTAGACACATTAGAGGAACCTGTCTCGTATCGGAACTGATTATTTCTATACCCTGTGGAAACCGTGTCATTTGGTTTGGGTTTTTGTGCTAACACTTTCGCACACAAATGTTTTTTTTTAAGTGCGGTCTGTCAATTCACTTGAAGTTGAAATGTTACAGGCATTAGAAAATCCCTGGATGTGGAAAGATTAGGATTGATTTTAGGAGGCTATTCTTTAGGGAGAAGAGCACGACGTTCACCTGTGTGGTGGTAATGAGGAAGATGCTAAAGTAAATCTGTATTACCATGACAGATAACATATATATATATATATGTATAGGTAAAACTTTAGATAAATATTATACATAAACTATTTTCTGTTTGAATACTTTGGGCACATTGCCGGAAAGAAAGGCCATAATCTAGAAAAACAATTGTTGACGGGAAAAGTAGATAAGATGAAAGACTAAGTGGCAAGAATGCGTTGATCAGACCAAATCCGTTCTATTCTAGAAACCATGGTTTGCGACCATATCTGAAGCCGAAGATAGGACAACATGGCGAAAGTTAATTCTTCGAGGTCACGACCCTCAACATTGAGGACAAACGTTGAAAGAGAAAAGCAAAGAGGAATGAGGAAGAATTTCTGTAAAAGTGATCTGGTAAAAAGTCCAATACCGACCCACCCTTTACACCATATAGAAATCAATCCCATACCTATGCAATATACATTGTAAAAGTAATACAAGCTAACATGTAGGTTTTTGTTTGCAGGTACGTTGTCCGAGCCCAGTCTGCGGTGGCCAGGCGCATGCGCGCAAGCCCCGTGGGAACGCGGTCGCTTCCTCGAACGTACCTAGCCACCGGCCTCTAGTTACATGACCGGTTGGACTAGCAGAAGGGTTGGAGTTACAACAAGTGTGGCACTGCGACCATCGAAAGAGGTGAAGTTTTGTCGCCAGAGTAGAATGTGAATGTGTGAAAGCCTTTACTTAGATCAAAATGTCCTAAACATTCAAAGTTCCCCGTTGCTGTGTGTTGACATCAGAAGAACCGTTCGCAGATTACACACCTATAAACCAATCATGAAACTAAGAACTCTAGACTTGACAGCAATCTTCGAATCCAAAACGACCAAACTCACTCATGCATTAATCCATATTAAAATAACCTCATAACTAATGCAAAAGATCAGACCTTACACGTCTTATTTCTCGCTCGGCTGTCATAATACGGGTCCGCTGTCTGTCTCAGCAAAATATCCCATCTGACTGGATACAGCGCTTCCTCAAACACGAACCCTCCTTCAATAAGTTGGCAGCCGCGTTCGGATTACAGAACCGGTTACCGGTTTCATATCGGTTATATTACTCGAGCAGGGAAGGGTTATGGTTTGGCTTTGGCACCTTTGTTTATTTACACCTCCAGGGGAAACTAATGGACATAATCATTATTGAATTCGATGATGGAATTATGTTTTAGCTTCTAAATTGGATTCAGGTCGGTAGCTAGTTGTAAAACCACAGGCTTACCGCAATGGATTATGAAATTGGCGGTATTGAAATCGAAGTTAACTAAAACTGCAATAATATGGTATCTAGAAAATATCGACGGGTACCTACAGAGTTAAAAAAGTTATCTGCAATTTTATGGTTTTCTGATAATTGCAGTATCGTACCGAAAATATCATATTCCACAACAAGGCAAATCTTTGTCACGTACTAAATGTGCAAAAAGTGAGGCGATTTTAGAACTTTTTTTTTGCCACATTTTTATTTTATATAACTTCAATCCTTAGCTACGAAAATTGATCTACAAGAACAGAATCAAAAATAAATACGGCCAACATAAATACAGTCTTACAGCTATCCTCAGCTCACACCCACTAATCTAATCCTCTAAGGTAGGCAACGTTCTCCGAACTATAAAATAATATACGCTCAATGTAAGTACACATCGAAGATCAAAGGTGCAACTTGCACGCCCGTCACCGTTAGGGACACAAGCTGGTTTAGAAACTGCGTGCCAATAGATTCAATTACAACAGCCTAACTGACAAAACCAATAGAAAAGCTGTAACATAAAGATTGTTGTGTATACAAAAATGTAATGTTTGCCGAAAAACTTTGCTTTACTGTAAAAGCCGGCCTTAAAAAACGCCTTTATGGTGTTAACATTGAAGCAATCTGGCGACTAAGATCTCTCGAAAGATTGTCTGCAATGTTTCAAAAGAATTTTGATTAAAAACTTCAATTGACATTCTCGGTACCATTCGCTTCGTTGACATCTGTAATCACTTTCATTTTTCCTTGAACAGCGAGTGAGCTTTCTGTTGATTCTTTAAGTAGCGTAGTTGCTTAAGTATTTTCTCTTATAGTTACTTCTACACCATTAGTTGTAGGGCTTTCATTCCGGGAATGGTATGGGCGAGTTTTGACAATTATGGGATATTTTCGAGACTCGAAACTGTCATTTTGAGTCCCGGGAAAAACGAGACTTGAGACCAATTCAAAATAGATTCATACTACACGCTATGCATTTAGACAATCAAAACAGTATACGAATATTTTAATCCATAACTTTATAAACATCAGTTAAATACTCAAATTTAATCAAGAAATATTGGGAGAGTTTTTTTATTTCGTTTTTGTACTAGACACTGGACATGGCTTAATATTTCTCACAATTTATAAATTCACATTAGACTATAGTCTCACATTAGGCACATTTGTTACCGCTGAGTGCATTTGCAGCATAATGTATTTAAGTCTGTTGTTTCTTCAGTTGTGGATTTATTAAACATTAGAAATAATCGCCAATATTTCGTTTTTACCCGGGAATTTAGAGAGGCCACATCTTGTCTCGGTTTTTATCCTGGGACACAGAGATGCGGCGAAACTGAAAGCCCTAATTAATTGTATCCCATATGCATGCGTGTGTGTTTGTAATTTTGTACGTTGCATCGTAGCGTCTAACCTCGGTTGAACTTGTGCCATGTTTTAAGCTGCTATGTTTCCAAATCTATGAGTATAGATTTATATTGCTTTATTTTGGAAACCATTAGTTTTTACTGCTTTAGGAGCTACGCTAATATAATTTTCCAGTCATGCGTTGCATACTTTTGAGAGCTTTTTTGTAGAATAGTTAACTGTTTTAACATACTATGGACAATCGCAACACTGCTTCCGTATATTAAGGCTATAAGTTATGTTTAGACATGTTTGCTGTGTATCGCCAAATTGAACGGAAGCGGATATTCGAGACATGAATTTATAATTCGACATAATTTGACGACTGACTCAGGAAATGTCGACAGCATACATTGTTAAAACTTCAAAAATACTTTCTCTATTGCATAGGAAAAATATATTATGTATTTTTAACTGTTACGTATTATTTTATGGATTCCTTCTATTTTGCGAAACCAGTAAGTACTTAATTGAGAGTATTTTCTTTTCACCTACATTTTCAAGTTATTTTTGTAGTAATCAGTAAACATTGCGTACATTATTTTGGTTATACTAAATATATGAATCGAACTGCACCTTAAAATAGAAACGAAAAACATAGGTACCTAGGTAATCTTTATCTTGAACTACTAGACCAGATACATTTTAACGAAAAAACTTTACAGAAAACTCTCATTACTCCAATCTAATCTTTCGAAATTCCTCTCGAAATATCGTGCCCAACTCCAGTCGAGCTTGTGAAAACATTCCGCGCTTGCTCTCGAGGCGACTCACCCTAGAACTCGAATAATACCTAATGGATACGTCAATAAGAAACTCAACACCGACGAATTGAATTACTGAACCCCAGCGACTACGTTTACACACTTTAAATATTTATAATTGGATATCATTCCAAAGGGTCTTTTGTGTAAAAAGTAAAAAACGGCCACATTGGTCCTTTTTACCCGCTCACATTTCCATTTCACTCATCCCGTTTCTGATTCGGCACATGATCTTAATTAAGGCGCTAATTAAAGGAATATTGAGAATGTAAAACAAACAAATCGACAGCGTACGACACTCGCTTTTATGGCTTCATTCGCCGAAATCAATTTATAATAAGTCACTATTTTTACAGCAGGATTAAAGGGGATATTCGAGTTAATACAGGGCATCTCCCGCAGCTTTAGCCAATTCCAATAATATTTTATTTGAAACACATAATATCTCAATACTTCGTGATAGATATTTCCAGTAATAAACGTCTCTTTTAATGCGATACATCCTTCCATGTTTGTAGAATTTTCAGAATATCCGTCTGCAACTGAATGGTGCTTCGCAGGGAATTTTTCTTCTTTTTTGTCGTTGAGCTCTCTGTCGTTTTTCGCAGCAAAAGTTGCCTAATGATACCGAGAAAATGACGTGTATTCGCCACGAAATTTCCCTTGCCGACAAACGCTAACTAGCGTATGGCTAAGCTTATAAATAGGGCAGTGGATGAGAGAACACTTCCGTAGTATGGTGGAGAGCGAAGCTTTGGTGAAGCCGTCTCCGATGTAACAAGGAATTTAAGGGTGCAGAAGGACCAGTTTTAAGAAGGTTCGATTAAAAGCTTGTATTGTGGACATTGTGGTCCTTTTACCTACTTACGATTTGATAGTACAAACTTTTATGTAAAAGCAGACTACAGTTATCCTCCGACTTTGTAGCTTCTTCGCGTAGGTGGTCTTTTAAATAAATCAATAAAAATGCAAGCAAGATAATCGAAATAAAGATAAGTTTGAGTAGAATTTAACAGTTGCAATTCAGACATAGTTCACCTAGGTTTACTGAGTCTGAAATACAGTATTTAGACTTATATTTACTTCGTCCTGTGCGTACTTTTCCATCTTTCTTTTAGCGTCTAATGTATAAAGTAAAGCTTCTGTATGTTCAATATTCTGTGGAAATACATCTACACGTACTCTGCAACGCAATTACTGCTGATGAAAGTTTAACGGCCATGCTTGTTATATGTTTTATACGATAGTTTCTGCCGTACTGGATACTTTAACATCATGCATCTAGTAGCTAATTTTATGGATTTGATCCCAAATAACAGTGATTTTATAACATAAAATTTTAACTAGGAAACACTCAGATTCGATTTAAACTATAATTTTCATAACCTGTAATTCATATCCTTGTGTAGAATGTAAAACAATTTTAAACCTATAAAGAACGTTGCAATAAACTGTAGCAAGTTGTTACTTATCCTTTTATGGTACAGTTTTTAATTCCTCTTCAATTTGGGTGCGAGTAGCGAGCTAAAGAAAATATTCCAGCAATTTAATAATGGGATTGGATGGTCCCGAATCCATTCGCTTATCCACTCTTGACTAAACGGGACAGGGATAAAAAGTGACAAGAGCGAGGTAGACGGAGTTTTTGTCGCCCCACCCTGTAAAGCTCACCACTCCAGCGAGCTGCCAGATTTATTAAAATTTCACGTCGCCGCTCGGTCACTCGTTACGCCTAATTAATATAAATGTGTGTGTCATTAACTCAAGCACTTCGTACTATCTAATTAGATTATTATTTATTAACGCTCGTCTTTTTTCTCAACGCTATTCTCTTTACTTCAGAACGTTTTTCTCATACATAAAGTAATTTGCATAACAACGATACCAATTAATTACACTTTTAGTTAAAATTCCTGTTTTGTCATTATAACTTACGTATATTTCGTTTGTTTGTTGCACCGCTTATTCCGTGCTTAATGGCTTTTAAGTTAAATGTATTCCTTATTCAGAGAAAATCTTATAATTCAGTTGTTTGACACAGAAAACATCTCGACATTTGCATAACCTCGCATAAATATTAAACGTTTTAACTTAAATATATTAATATTGCATGTCTGTGTAAAATAAGGCGAATGTCCTCGCTACAAAGTTATTCCGACTGGCTAGAAATGTTAAATGCACGTTTAAAGTTCAAGTTATGTGTTACTTAAATGCAAGTACCATATTTATGGTACCATTAGTTATAAACACTTCAATGTAATATGTTTGAAATTAGTGAAACAATTGGTTTTGTCATTGATATCGAAACCAATCTTCTTCTGCCTCGCTTTTATCCCGTTACGCAGGCAGGGTCGGCTTTCTCAGTCATGGACGCCATTTATGTTTATCTCGAAAGTCTTGTTTCTGTAGTCCCAATACTTTCATGTCCTTATCATCTTCCTGCCCTTGTCCCATCTTATTTGAGGTCTGCGCTATACGTTTTTTTCTTCCATTGTACCCTGTCACTCGTCATGCTATCATTAAGTTCCTTGTCTTTCATATCACTCTTCACACAATCTATAGGTACATCTTTTCTTTGGCCTCCCTCTCCCTCTCCAGCTCTCCATGTATACTCATAACTCTTTTAGTAACATGCATTTCATGTTCTTATACACAATAATAATAATGTCATTAATAAGAAAGAAAGAAAATTTATTAATTTTGTTACAACACAAGAGCTGCAGAGCAGAGCAACTTTTAATTATTAAAAGTAATGTCCTTTTTGTAATTATAATTGTTTTTCATTTATTCGGGCAAAACACGTTTTGTTTCTTCCTTTTGGACATTTTGTCAGCCAGGTTGTTTGGGCTCTTCCTCTTCCCCTATTTCTTGTAGCGATGGAGAGGCATCTTTTTATCACGACGATATCGAAACCAATGATCAAAAAAATTCAAATTCCGATACTAAAAGACGATTACTGTCTATCATAGTTGATGTCACTAATAGAAATTGGAGTGACAACGTCGGACCAGTGCCCGATTGATTGGAAAATTGTCTCCGTCGCGACGCCGCAGTGTCGTCGCGCCTCGGTCGACGCCTTCCTGCCTTGCTGCTCTTTTCAATCTGCCTCCATTTATTATATTGTGCGACCACTTGTTCTACTGATGCTATTTTGTTAGGTTAAGTACTGGACTGCCTGACCTCGTACTGTTCGTGTAATTCCGTTGAATGAAACAACACTATGGGTTTCAAAGTTATGGATTTCGAAACAATTGTAATCGGTACTTGTGTATTCATAAACATAGAGTCTTTTATTGAGCTTTATAGACGTAATGCTCGCAGATACTGCTTTGAGTTCGCTTCTATAGGCGACGACGGCGACGATGTAAATCAGCGTTTTCAGCGCTCGTAAAATTAATAAACCGTCTTGTCTCCGCCGAGGCGCCGCCATCGGACTCGTGCTGATTCGGTGTTTCCTTACATTAGCCACACGCTTTATAACAGACTATTAAGACCACGTTAATCAAACCTGAAAACTGTAGCTCTATACGTTGAGAGTTCATGACGTTTTAATTAACTTTAGCGCCGTGTGTGGGCGAACCGGCTATTATCCCTCGACGCGATGTACTTGCACGTACGTCTTACGCCATCAAGTATTACAAGCCTTAAACCCTGACTCCAATGGACCACCTCCTCAGAAATTCCTTCTGATGCAACTCCGCACTTTTCCTCCTAAATTATGCAATCATCCATATGGAATGAAATAGGGGAAATAAGCTCTCAATATTCCGAAGAAACGACATTCTAATCGCAACAGAGATCCCTATCCCATAAATTTTATATGGGATAGAAAAGCAACAAAATATTTACGGGGATATGAAGACAAGTATCTTACGGATGGCGTTTATAGGTCAGAGAGTGGCGAAGCGTCGCTCTCCAGTTTAGTGCCGCGTTCCGTCGCGTTGCTCCCTCTGACTTTAAAATTGAACGCCCGCGTCGGAAAAGACGCCGCGGGTGATTTTCCACCCCCTCGCACCAGCTGCGGCTAAAACCCGCCTTCAGACATCAAAGTGCAAGATTTTATTATTGCGTTACAGGCCGAGCGGAGGCAAAAAGCGCTTCCGTGCCACTCCACTACCGGAGTTTACAGATTAAATTCGCACTCCTTAACAAGCTCGCCGGAGACTCGTCTCTATTTGATTAAGAAAACACGAATAATTTGTGCACCGACACAAATTATTGAGTCTTCAGTGTAATTTGGAGTCGAGAGGTTTGCGTGTTCGATGCTTCAAACTGGAAAACATTGTGACATGAATAATTGCAGGTCTAAAACGTAATTACGTGTCATAAAGAGTGAGTCGTTAATGTTGACTGCCACACACGATACTGTATTTTTATTTTGTAGGGCTTGCAAACGCGAGTTGGTAATGAAGAAGCCTGCATAGGTACAGCTTCATTAACTTGGTAAATTGGCACCTGCGAAATTACCAACTTATTAAACTTCAAGCAACAAAATGCCATTTAATTTAAAGGTTTATGTTTTCCTCGTTAGCACTGTTATACATTAAGTTCGTTCAGTTTTTTTAATGTTGTGAGAGTTGGTAGGGCCGTGAGGAATTTCTGAAAAATAAATTCGTAGTTCTAGAACGTAAAGGGCACACATGCAGTTTTAGACAGTAAAAGATTGACACGCTTTCCCGCTCCGCCCTAGAACAGGAGAAGTCATATGATGATTTCCCACCTCAAAAAATTCCGTACTGAATGCAATTGAATGTCATAAATTCTAAAAATTCTTTCTGCTAGACTTATTCCTTTCAAGCCCTCAGTGATAAAAAAAGCCCTCAGAGTCTGCATCATAAATAAGATACAGTTCCGCGTGTAGGTGGCTATAAGCCTTTTAAGTGTTATGAAGATTTCCATTAACGTAATTTTAAATACCAATTTATTTATTTTCTGCCCTATCGACACAGGAAGGGTCCTGTGAAGTCAAGAGGGCTTGAAGGGAGGATTTTTTGGTTGCCTCGGCATTCTTTCTAACCGTGATAAATCTTCTAAAGAAATTAATTATTTTATTTATTTAAATACTAGCCTGTAATACAATACTCATTTTTGTGCAACAGAGGTTAGCGTGAGAATAACACTAGATTAGATTGTATCAGCTGTTTATATTCCCGCTAAAGTTGTAAAAGTCAACTGAGGGCAACGAGTTATTTAATGGAGCTTATAGGTAGGCGACTGGTTACTGAACTGTTTCTGCGTTTAACTACTGCATGTTTTCCATCTAACATGTTTGAGTGCAGTAACTTCTGAAATCAGAATGCTATTTTAAACCTGAATAAAAGTAAAACCTAAAGTAGCAGGTTAAGTAGTAGGTTACTGCTGAAAAATTAAGACCGTCCTAAAATATTTTGAAACATTCATTAAAAATATTAAGACTAACCATAAAATACCTAGCAGCAATATTAATACCGTAATTGTCGGTAGTAGAAAAGCTTGTAACAATTATGCAATTTCCGGAGCTAATTCTGAAATCAGAACGCCATTTTAAGCCTGATTATAAGTATTACAGCAACTTTTGAAAAAATAAAGACTATCCTTAAAAACATTGAGGCTTTTATTGATAATATTAAAACTAGCCATAAAAATATCTAGAAATATTAATACCGTAATTGTCTCTAGCAGATAAGCTTGTAACAATTATGTAATTTCCTATTCAAAGTTATGTTAAAACACCATAACAATGGAGTGTCATACACGGCTTGTTTCAAAGGGCAAGGAAGGACGCTTCGGGCGACGCACCCGGCGGCCGATGTCTCGCGATGCGATCGAGCCGTGCGATATTACGCTACCCACTACTTGTCCCCAGGTGCCAATGTGTCACATTTGCATAGAGAAACGTTTTCAGAACATGCAGGGTTTGTTTGTGAATGAATCGGTGATTTCGCTTTCCAAGATAAGTGAAATGAGGTTTCTCAGGCGAAGGACGTTAGATGGGCATTGAACTATAGGAAACGATTTAGAAAAACAGAAATGTGAGAAACGGCGATATTTCCGCAAAACACCCTTCAATCATTACTTCAATCTAATTTAGACACGACTTCTTATCAAACTTTGCCAACAGAGATTGATTTCATTCCGACTCCGATTACAATTTCAATAAAGAACCTGTAATACGAATCTGCAGTCATAATGTGCATTGCAGACGTTGCGAACGTCGCAACACGTGTAAACAAAACAACCAGCAAGTACATATCTCTGCCGGCAGACGTACACAGGAACGCACTCAGGGACTGCTCGGCCGAGTATGATAAATGGACAGCCCGTACACCCCGCTCCAATTCTTCTCTTTACTCCGCCAGTGTGGGAGGGCGATATATGACAGTAATGGAAAGATGTGACACCAAAACCACAAGGGAAATACGGTGGACGCTGCGAAATTAAATATCCTTTATCTATCTCAGCTTCCTCCTTTACAAAATCAATAAAAACTTTGAGCGAAACTCCGTGCTCTAGATAGCGAGATGCGACAGTTAGAAATCTGCAACTTACAAAATTTTCTCACGTCTTCAAAACACACATCAGCGGATCCGGTGATTCGATTATCCCGTCCTCAAATACGATCCATTTATCGTTCAGAGTGATGTACTCGGCAATCTGCCGTGATAGATGAGTGCGATGCCATCCTGCTCTGCCCTTTTGTCATATTTTATCCTAATGCACTGCTTATAAGCATTACTTATATAACAATTTACTACGCATTTAGAGCAAAATTGAGTCTAAATATGAGTATAATGTCAATTATACTCTATACCGAAATATAGGGCCTGTGTATGAATACAGACCCTAACAATTCATGCATTTTTACTCATTTTTAACAAGATCCATGTATGCCATCGTCAAGGAAACGTGACAATTTTTTTAAAGAAATTCGTAATTAATTTTACTTAACAAATCTCATAATGAAGCCCAAAACAATAAGATTAAAAAATGGTCAGAAAAACAAGAGAGACGCGACAGAGGTACAGGTATTGGAAGGCAAAGTTACAGTGGCGCATGCCTGGTTGTGTTTAGGCCCTAACACTCGGTAATAAGGATCATGTTTTTATGATGATGACATGGATCGAACGCAAAGTTGATTTGGTTTTACATAATCTAAAGGATACCACGGAGACAGTGTTGCCACAAAGCGACGCAGCGAGCGCTGAGAATACGCAAACAGGTGTCGACTCCGAGGTTATATTTGCATATAAATAGAGTTCCTGCTTAACTGTAACACTGCCTCGTCCCTTTCTCTCTCGTTCGGTGCTGTTCGCTAGAGGAGTACAGAGAGTTAGGCCTCCTTGCACGCGCTATACGCAAGTACGAGCGGCTCCAGGAGATTCTATTTATGTGCGGTGATGTAATATGACCAATAGACCGGTCACATAACCGCACACACGAAGACATCTATTGTCTCGTGACAATCGATAGGAAGTCGATCGATCAACTATCAAATATATTATTGCGTCAGGCAGGACCTTCACCGCAAATAATTATTTCCTGTGATGTTACTCGTATGTTACACCACTTAGATGTTTGGAATTCGTTTACTTTTTACACAAGTGTAGACGCAGAAATATTATCTGTTTAATGGTACTTCTAATGCGAGTCGTTAAAGAATAATCTGTAGGACGTGTTTTGTAACTAGCGCAACTTTTTCTACTGGGGAAGTTATTACAATGCGCAGCTGAACCAGTCAGGGCACAACGCCTAGGAAGCGGTCTTGGCATTTTATCGTCCCTAGTCTTCCTTTAATTCGCAGGGAAAAAGTTCAACGCTTACGTATCACGAATAAGCAAGGAGATACATGAATAATTGAAGCGGAGATGGTCATCTCTAGAATATTAATATCCTCGGTGGTTCGCTGTAGCTGTGAAATTATAAAATAACTATCGTGCTAGGTGATTAGTGAGCCGTCGTCGATACGGCCGGTTCCGCGCCTCTTCCGTTAGCCGTTTTTTATCGTTCGTCTATTACATCATAAGAACATGCGCGTTCGCGGTGCGTGACCCGTCTGCGTAGGCGCAGGTGACATGCGAACTCTTCATTATTTCGACATCCACCCAGAGAACCTAACTAGTTCTGTTACCCGAGACCCCTGTTATTTGTATTCTTTTTTTGTTGGGCCCGAACATTTTCTATTTGTTCCGTCGGGCCCTTTTTTTGCTGGGTTGCACCGTCCGCGTTCGAAGGTTCGGAACGTTTTTACTGAAGCACGGGGGAGCAGCGGGCGGCGGGAGGGCGCCCCCCCGGCGCCGCCGAGCCGTCCTTGGCCCGAACGTTCACCTTGGCGCGCTGCGCTGCCGACGCACCACAGGTAACAAAGTTCCGCGAACTACGTGATTTCTATGGCTGTCCGCCGAAAGTGGAGCCCGGAGTATCTTGAGAGCCACTCGGCCGGCGCTAATGCTACGGAGAAACGTGTAATGAAACACTGCTCTACCCTCTGGCTCCGATGTGACGACTCGCGGACCCCCATCCGTGGTTTGCGTTTGCTGTACTTTTTACAGTATCTAATGTCCCGCATTAGATGCTCTAGAACATGAGATGATTGACGAGGACAGATCTACGTGGTGGTCCTTCAGAGAAATCGTTTTTATTTAGTTGCTCTAATTACGAGACTTTAAATTTATATGAACGCCCCCGCATCGATTTTATTACCTTCGCCTTCGCCATTCTACACCAGCGACACTTGGTGAAACCCAAAGGCGATATCCATCGAAATTGTATGTTGATTGTTCGTTTTCAAATCAAATTAACCGGGACAATTGTCCTCCAATTACTGGAAAGTATACCCGTTCTTCTTGTCTTGACATCGTTTATAGCCTTCGACTTGATTGGATTTCATGTGTGTTCTTATTATTGCACGGGATTATTAAAGCAAAGAAACTCAGCTTTTGCTTATTTCATAACAGTAATGCCAGTAGCACACTTTAACTGGCACGAGTTGTAAAGAATATTCTCGGAATTGGGAGATAAGGAACAACTTTTTAAGTTCTTTTCACGGAAATAAGATAAATGCTAAGATAAACTTAGCCTGTAAGAGGGGGGTGAACCGTGAAAACTTTTTGTGACCTCAACTGCGTTTCACAAGAGTTCTTTCTTAGAGTGTGCTCAGTCTCACTGTGCCAAGCTTTAACAATAAGGGAACATGTAAATAGTTAGCGAAGAGTTACTTGGTAGGTACCAGTTTCTTTTTCAATTCTATTTTTACTGTATTTTTATGTGCAGTACAGTGATTTACTGCTTCAAGAGAGTATTAGTGGCTTACAACAGAATATAACTTTAGGTTGTTGCATTTTAGTGCTTTCAGTGCCAGCCGATGCCTGCCTTAGGTTCATTCACCTTTCCGCTGTCATATCAATCACGCGTTTGTATCACACTTAACGCGCTCTTGTACGTCTGTGTACGGTGCAGCTCTACTTGTGGCGGTTCTTGTTAATTATGGTGTCGGGCGCGTCGATGAGCACCGCGGCGGCAGCGGCGGCTCTGGAGCAGCGGCTTCCACAGCTCGCCGACCGTAATCTTATCGCATTAGAGGCCGGACATAGGAAGGGCATTAAATTTGAACGATCGTCGTGAAGCGGCGGGCAGAACGAACGCGCCTGAAACCGGTCGGCCGTCCGTAAATAATGGATTAGAGGTGGGGAGGGCACGCGGGCCGGGGAGGGGGGGTGTGGCGCACGCACCGGCTGCGCGCGCGGGCAGGAGGCGCGGCGGGGCGCGGGGACTGCGCCTCCCGTCAGCTGTTGCGCGCCCGGGACCGCCGCGCGCACACTCGCACTCCGCCGCCAATGCATCGGCGTTGATAGCGCACCGCGCACGCCGCACGCCGCTCGACTCGCGACCCCACTCGGTGACAGTGACACAGTGCTGTGCGTGACGACAGGAGCCGTGCCTGAGACCAGTGATATGTTGTGTTGTGAGTGAGCATGCCTAGGATGTGCAGTGCGTGGACTGCGCCCAGGAGCTGACCACGGCGCTACCAGGAGATGAGAAGTTATGTTACGCTACCGATCGAGGTGATTATTCCCGACCTCGGCCCTAAAAACACCATGCATGCGCGCGGCACCGTCACGGAGATGGCTCCGCCGGCCGCGGGACGGTTTTAGTGCTTTATTCTGCCAAGTTTGTAACAGTCGGTAAGCTACGCCAGCATTTTGGCGCTTTTTTAGGATTAACGAAAAAATACCATGCCAGTCGTAACAAAAAAAAAATCTTCTTTTTTGAAAATTTTAACAATGGATGTCGCCCTTTCGCTTGGGGGACTCATTGTATGAAAAAAGGTGCGTTTCGTATTTTTTAATATGCTCCGTAGTTTTTTTGGGCATTCATAATAAAAGAAACCGGTACCGTAAACTACTACCTACGTAGGTATTTTATGGAACAGCTTCTCCATACAAGAACGGTTATCTCACGCTTTTTTTTTCTTCTATTCTTAATCTGTTTTCACGTTAAATTCCAAGTTTATTAAAAAACATCCCCGGTTAAAGAGCAAAAAAATGAATAACCTAATCTAACCCATGCAATCACGTTACTAATTATATTAATTGCATTACGCATTGGTACATTAGTTATATTGTAACGCTGCAATTACTATGTGTAGGTATTGAATTAAATATGACTAATGTTGCTTTATGAGAAATACCATGTATATTCCATACACGTCATTTTATTTACTACGAACCAGGAAACATTGTTGACAGAAATACGGTGGAATACCGAGAAAATCTGCTTTCATAACGAATTAATTGGGTGTAATTAAGTCATTAACAGAGTCTTGTTTCCTTTAGCTAATTGGCACCCACGCTACACTCTGCCTGTAAATAGTGATGAAACTAATAAAAGTCCACGGCAAGGCTTCAGTTCATATTAACATAATAATTCAGAGGATTTCATTACTCATCTACGATCACCGCACACACATGCATTTACAATTAAACTGTCATCATCTATTCACAATTACGCATATTTAATTTTGTAACTCGTTAACATTTTATCGATATCATTAAAAACTGACTGAATTTCTTTAATATCCTTAATTTTTGAAAATGGTCTCACGATCTTCTTAAACATTTATTAACTCCTGTTTCGTTACGACACAGCACTGTATCTGCATTATCGTTCATCATCATCAGCCTTTTTTATGTTCCCACTGCTGGGACTCAGGCCTCCTCTCTAGGACAGGGAATGGGCCGTAATCCACCACGCGGGCCCAGTGCGGGTTGGTGGATGTCACATGTCTTCGAATTTTTGGTTCTAGGACATGCCTGTTTCCTTACGATGTTTTCCTTCACCGTTTTGAGAGCAGTGGATAGGAAATAAATTACACAAAGTAATGCGTCTGGCTGGATTTGAGCCTACTCCTCGTAAGTCGGGGACATTACCACTCGACCAACACTGCTCTCGCATTATCATTGATGCCATCGAATTGCAAGCAAATCGGTTTCAGAATATCTAAATCTAAAATGTATAATGTCTTTAATTACTTTGAATAAAATCGTGAGTATATCTTGATGAAATATTCGAAGTATAAGCTATCAAAAGCTTAAGCCAGACCCGCCAGTAATGATGTTAAAAGACACTAGAGATTTATAGCTTCATTGTTACTTGCACTACGCAGGATTAGAGCCACTAAGATATTTTAGAAAAAATATATATTAGAAGTCAATTATGGTTAGAACGAGCGTCGCATTAAAGTGTACGTATAAGGCAGGTGTGTGCCTAGCACCTTGTGCTTAGCCTTCCGGCTTTATCCACTGAATATATTATCCGCTCTTTGTTTTATATTTATATAACTATTAGCAATGATCACTACCTCTTTGTAACTAGAATACATAAAAGGAATGTTAATGTTAAATAACCTAGCATTAGCAGAAACTTGAAGTTATACAATAACTTCAACACTTTCAATTATTCTATTCTAGGTCTTCATTTAGAATTTGTAATGAAAGTCTTTTATGTGTGTTTTTTTAAGTCTTAATAAAATACGAGAACTTTACTCAACAAAGGGTCAATCATACCAATGTATTATACATATATTATGGATAAGTCAGAAAAAATCCATTAACCGAATTACCGAAAGCTCCAAAAGGAAACTCATAACAAAGATTCTTCCATAAATTAATGTATTTACAACTAAAGCCACATATCGTAATCTCTAAGTCTGTGAAATTACATAACACCAAAGGTATTGAATTCCAACAAGCCGTGTCACAAAGCCATGGTTAAACTTGCTACGGACCGTAAGGAAGTCATTGAAATTCTCGATGATTCTTAGTGTTATATTCAGTGCCGAAGGAATGACTCATTAAGTGTCAGGAACTTGGCGACGCTCATTTTGATTTCTACATCATCTCTTATGTAACGGTTTGTGAAGTTCTAAGATTGCCGCTTTGAAACTAACCTCCAACTTCCCAGGAATTCTATTTTCTCTCCCGTCTGGGCTGTCTGCATTACACTTTTTTTATCTGAGCTTCACCTTGACTTTGAACTTTTCTTTATCGGCATCAAGTGCAATAACATCAATTTACATAATGAAGTTCGCTACTATGTTTATTTCTTGAATGTTATCGATGTGATTATCACATGAATACGCTTACGCTATTCGCATTTGTATTGTCAGTTTAATTCGATGAAGGCCTTTTCCTTATCGTTAGATTTCATAGTCAAGCTAGTATCTTGAACCTATTGAAATTCAACTAACTACTTCATAGTCTTTAGATTTGTTCCGACAAAAACACGTTTTTACTGTGTTTCATTATCACAAGATCATTCATAATCTATTTTTTAATATTATTAATTATACCGAATCAGAAATATTAGCAGTAACATTGTGTACTTGAGCAGATGTTACAAATGGCGCAGGAAGGTGACCCCGTCGACACTACGCTCGGAGTTTTTGTTCAAATTTGATAAATGACGAATCAAATCATACAAGTGTAAATCAACAATCAAGTCCATAAGTTAATCAATCATTGATCATAATTTAGAAGTTAGAACTCGTGTTTTACCGCTATAAAATTCAAACATAGGTTTTCACCATTTTAACCAAATGTCGGTCATTATATTTAGACTCAAATATAGATAAAGTTTTCATCGTATATTTCAAAATTTTGTATATTATGCGATCGTGTATATTTTTTGTAATAACTTTAATAGCTAAGCGGAACAATATTACTATTGTTGACACATTGATGACTTTCTAACGTCCCTCGTCGATCATTAAAAGGGACGATAGTTTTTTTCAAAATTTACTTTTTGTGTTGGCAACACACTAGGGGCATAGTTTTTGTTGGCATTTTTTTTATCGCTCGCAACGACCGTTGGTATTTTTTGCCCATTCTAGCCACCAACCGAAGTTTTACGACGGATCCCTTTTTCCTGCAATTTTATTTGCTGTGAACCCTGTTTCGGTATTGACACTTGTTATTTTAATTCTCTCTTTTGTTTATTCTTTAACGTCTTACTTACCTTGACAAGGCTTTTCTCCTCTGTTGGCCGTAATATCTTAACGATTCCCTCTAATTGCTTTGAAAAGTTTATTTTTTTATATTTCTGTAGCAATATGGAGCATCTAATGAGAAGTTCAAGTTTCTCATAAATATTACATCGTACATCAATTATACGTGAAGCGTGTCAAAGGTTCATATACGAAGAAAAATGAGTTTTATAATTACCAAGTGATCCGTCACGTCCTCTCCGCAGTCGATAGACGGCTGGTTGCATCGCCTGTGCATCCAGCGCATAATGCGATTTAAAAGCAATCTCGTCGTCTCGTACGCTCAATTTCCGTACCAAATGTCGAATGATCCGACGATTTCGCAACATATCTTGCGCTAGTTCTAGTGAACTATAATACCTAGGATTATAATGTTGTTTCGCAATATAAATCTGTGGGCTCTGTAGTTATTATTTGTCATACTTTCGCAACCCCGATCTTCAAAGCCGTAAAACAGGTATGACAAATTGGATTCCTGGCTTTAACATGACCAGTCATAATTTGATGTTCATGGAATTACAGTGCCCGTATACCATGCTGGCTTTTGCCTGGGGCTTCACTGGCATACAAACTTTAAACCCTTTTTACACCTCTTAAGGGATGAATTTCGAAAAATATATCTAGAATTATTTCTCGTGTACGTCTTGTAAACAATACTTGTAAAAAAATTCAGCTTTTTAATCCAAACAGTCCGGTCTTCTCTTATAAATGTATCTAGATTAGTAACATCATTATCATCGTCTTCATTTGAAAACATTTGCAAAGATCTCAAGCCATTTGGTTGCGTAAACGAGCTTCTGGTTTATATATTTCATTTGCATAGCATATCGAAGAAGAAAGAGAACATTTGGAGCATTCACAAAGTCGGACAGTCACTATAAAACTTGCCTCGATATGAACTGGTTTCTCATCTCAGGAGCGGTGCCCTCTACAATAAAATTCACCTGTAAGCTTAATTGCACTTTTAAGATCGTAATTCGGAGGGATTGCCTTATATTTAATAAATTTTATATACGAGGTTCTTTAGTATTCATTAGCATCTTCTTTTATCTTCTCCATTAAGAGCTGTTAGCCGTAAGTTATGTGTGATCATTTTAATTTGGCTTTTAATTTGTTGTTCATTTAAAGCGTGTTACTTTGTTACTCATTTAAACTGTTTCTGCTTATAAATTAACTAAGCCTTCAAATTACTTTAGGTCATTTGAAAATCTTGTTGGTGCTCTTTGACGATATTGATTGAGTTTTGGTTTCTATTCAGAAAAGCTTAATTGTGATTGTCTTTTTACACATCGATAATCGATCAGTGAAAAATTTTGACGGAAGCGTCTCATTCACAACTCACGAAATATTTTATTATTTCTGTCACGAAATCAATCTATCTATAAAATAAACATATATAATTGAAGTTCCAGTAGAAGTTTGTCTGTCTGTTTTTTCAATTCCGTCTAATCTCCGAAACGGCTGGACCGAGTAGACAAGTAATTATCAGCAAAAAAGAAAAAACGACTCAACTGTCAATTTCAATAACGTATTACGAATCAAATTATTAACCTTGTCATCACTTGATTTACAAACAAGTTTTACGTATGAATCTTGTTTCAATAAATCTACATATCGCGTGAATTATAAATAAATATACACTATACTTTTATATTCTTTCCTTTAAAGTTATCAATATAAATTAATACATTTGCAATGTTTCTCTTTGTCCTCAAACTGTCAACTTGTTAAGCATTGGTGCGCGTATTAACTAGGCTGATGTATTATTAATTAAAATCATATCCACTTCTGCATTAAAGATTACTTGTTACTAGTTAGTGCCCGCGACTTCGTGTTAGACTTATAAAACAATACCATTTTGGTCATAATTTCAGGAAGTTTTTTTGCGGAACTCTAATTCTTTATCTAAATTAAAAGTTAATTAAAAATTAGTCCCAAGATTAGCCGGAACAAACATACAGATAGCCAAAATTAAAAAATAAGCTATTTTGTCTTGTTTTTTTTTTAACTTGTTAGTAAAAAAAAAATATTTTGATAATACGGACACTTCAATTTTATTTAAGTATATATGTATAAAATATGATGACCGTATTAATTTTTTAATGAATAACATATTCAACACTTCGACACTATGTTTATTTAATTTTCAAATTATAATGTGGCCATTGTTTACAAGTTCCTTGTTTCACGAAGGGCAAGGCATCATGAAATACTCGCATAACTTCCCACTCTCCAGATTTTCAAGTTCCTGATTTGTAAAAGTTTGTTTTTGAATATCGAAGCCATAAAAGAAAACGCTCGTACATAAGTCTAGCAAAGTTCGTAAAAGTTTTATTGAGAACAAGGCATAATGTAATGTTACCCTTATTATTCAGCATGTAAACAATATAGGCACTTGTTAACTGCAAGGCAATAAAAACTATTGTTAGTTTGTGAAATATTATTTCTATCGGTTGTAAAATGTCAACGGCGATGGATATCGGACCTTTACGATACGAATGTTTGTTCATGTGCTTGAGAACTTTAACCTTTCGAATGTCTTAAGTTACACAGTTCGACATAAGCTATTGTCTTTCTATTGTGTCTCTAATTACGGCATTCGATGAGTTAAGCATAGGACACACTTGCACTATAGCATAAAGCATAATCAGCATTTTAATATTCCCACTGCTGGGACTCAGGTGTCCTCTCTAGGAAAGGGAATGGGACGTAATCCACCACGCGGGCATATTTTCGAATTTTTGGTTCTATTTTATTCAATCCTTTGGTAAATCAAGTCATTGTTCTTTGGTGCCCTTTAGAATACATAAATAAAAACGTCTTGGAAACACATGCCTATCAGTAATAAATTTGATACATAAGCCAAAATCCTTTAACTTAATTTCATCAGATAAAACTAACGTTTGTAACCTAAGCTATACTAATAATAATTTATATAAAGAAGAAAGATACATAAAATACAATTTTTGTTTTTCATCCATAAACATACATGAGCCTAAATCCTTTAACGATAAAACTAACGTCTGTAACCTAATCTACACTAATATTAAAAAGAGAAAATATTTGTATTTTTGTTTGTCATGCATAAACTTAAATACTACGGGACCAAATTCAAGAATTGGTCCACCAGAAGAATGCTATTTTATCACTAAGTGTACTATAGGTACTAGGTAAGGTAACTAGTGTACGATACTTAAACACGTGATTGTGCTCATGATAACCAACAACTTTTACTATGGGAACAAACCTGAAATCGTGAAAAAAAATCAGCTGTTCATTACATTTATGTTTGCATAATTTACTGAACAGCTGATATTTTATTCGTGCTTTTGGCTTTGCTCCCTTAATAAAAATTGTTTGTTATTATAAGCACAATCACGTGTTTAACCTTTTGAATGTCTTATGTTACACAGTTCGACATAAGCAATTGTCTTTCTATTGTGTCTCTAATTACGGCATTCAAAGAGTTAAGTATCGTACACTAATTGCCAATCACCCTGTATATTTTCTACGCGGGTGAAATCACTGATAGAAGTTAGTCAGTAATAAAAAAAAAAACAAGAATTAATATGATCTGTTTTGACGTGCTCGCTTTTATTATAATATCGTAATTCCATCAATAAAAAATTATACATGCTAAAAGCGATGGACAGATTTTATAACCAAAATAATTTAAAGCCGTAAATTACCGTAACAGGAAATAATTAAATTTTCATCCTAATACTGTCTAGACTCGTAATAAAACCGTTAGCGTATAAAAACAAGGTTTAATTTTAAGCCACCTATTGATAATACATTTATACTACAGAAATGAGAAAAAATATTTTTCATAATCAATTAACCTTTTTCAAAGCGAAGGCGTTATTCAGTGAGTTTTCTATAAGTCCCATTCGTTGGCGGTTTAAGAGGCTTACAAAAAATAAATTCTATTAAAAGCAATATCATTCCAACCCAGGTATCGTTTTGGCGCAGTGATTGAGCGATCGGCTGCTAAGCTGTGTGTCGCGAGTTCGATTCGCGCACCGTACAAATATTTTTATGGCCTACACATAGTTGTTCCGGGTCTGGGTGTCTCGTGTATGTGAGTTGAAATGTTGTATCTCAAAGAGATGTTAGCAAACCGTAGGGGCTCTGCAGGGACGATGCCTGCTAGGGCCATGGGATTTGTTCTGAAGAAGGATGGTCCTGCAACGCAAAAAGGAACTTAGATGAGGTTTTAGTCAGAAAAAGTCTAAAACGCCTTCTTGCTTCTCCCTAGAGCGGAAGAAGTTATAAGATGATTTCCCACCTTAATAAAAACTTCACAATACTGGAGTAATTCCTAGCGTGAAGATTTTTTTTTGTTTAAAAAAAAAAACGTTTTCCAAAGCCGAGTAGTCAATCAATGAGTTTTCTATAAGTACCATTCACAGTTGGCGGTACAAAACAGGCTTACAAAAAATAAATGTTATTAAAAGCAATATAATTCCGTTCTAAGTATCGCTGAATGTCCTTCAGAAGTGGCTTCAGACGCGTAATATAATCGTAACGAAATAAACAAGGTGCGTTAACCTCATGTGTCATAAGGACTGGGGTACACTGCCCGCTTGCACTCTCTGATACATATTAATTTTAGTTTTATTGCACGAATACTCTTAATTAAAAGGAAAAAATACAAAGGGTCGCGTGTTTAATGGTAATTTGTTGATCATCAACGGACGTGGTTCATTCGCTCTGAATCGCTCATCGTTATTTATCGTTTTATGGTGATAGTCTTTGGATAGCAAAACAATTTTAAATGTCTTGTGAATATGATTATTGCTAGTTTGAAATATAAACTAACTAATATCGTCGTCTGCTGTCGTATAGTTGAAGTACGCTTATTGGGTGCAATTTTGAGGTGTACTGAATTGTTTTCTGCACCTTGTTATGCAAGAAGAATTTTGACCGCAGCGCTTAGTGTTCCGTCGCCGCGTCGCTTCCATGGCCAAGTATCACAAGACAGCACGCAATCAATATACCGCAAAGTGAAGTGTTACCTACTAACATAATTGTAAATAATTAAATAACAAAACAATTAATTGTAGTACATATGTATATCTATCGGTCAGTCAGTGTCTATCCATAGTAACATTATAAATGTGAAAGTAATTCAGTCTGTCTGTTACGCTTTCATGGTTAAACTACTGAACCGATTTTGATGAAATATTGTATGCTTTAATCCCAAGGAAGAACATAGCCTTTTTTATTTGATTTCCAATACCAATAATACCTACTAATCAAAACTCATGCAAGCGAAGTCACTAAGTGGTAAGTAATAAATCATTTTATTTCAAGTGACAGTAACTAAAATATTTTATTTTTATTATTATTATCTCTCTATACGTGCTAAGTTATCCACATCGAGGGTGTGTGCGGTCTGACATATCCGACGGTAATATACAAACGGCTCGTCTATTCCGGGCCTAACGCTAAGCGCACGACATTCGCTAAAAATACGTGCGTTGGACGCATGGCTGGCATAATAATACTATGTGAAGAACACACAGCAATACTAGATGAGTCGCTATTGCGTGTGATAACGCAAACTGACGCGTTTCGACGTAATATCACTCAACGTTAACGAGCCTTTTTTTTTTGCTACAAAAATGTTGAGGATTTACCCTCGCGGTTAAATACGAGCACGAATTTTTGCTTACTTTTTATGTGATTTAAATATCCACGTTGTGCTTCAAAATATATGATTTCAAAGCCACACACATCCTCAGTCATTACAATTATAATAAAATGGAAATATAAAATAAAAACTCTTTGGTTAAATCAAAGCCGAACGATCATAGTTTACGCTTTTAATTTTTCATTATTATACGATGAGAAATTAATAAAAATGTATACAACCTCTATGGATTTGATTTAGTAGGCGTGCAGTGCATAGTACAATAAATTCGTATGTTAATATGAGAAAAAACGTCTTTTACGAAGTTGCGTAATAAAAATAAAAATCTCAGCGTGTTTCCTGCCTCTGCCCACTCGGAGTCAATGACCGTGCGCGTTTAGTACTTATACATAAAAACGTTTATGCTTAAATTATGTAGTGCTTAAGATTAATCGCCCTTATCCAATTTTAAAGAATCAAAAATTAAAGCATATTTATTTTAATCACACGTTTTAGGATCAACCTGTAATTATTTCTACGCAACGTGCCATTTTCCGTCACGTCTAATTTTAATTAAATATGAATACTTATTAACAATTCAGACTACGATCTTTTTGTTTTAAATATACTTATAAATAGAATAAACACACTTTAAAATTTCAGAAATACAATACTATTTACTTGACAAATATTGAATACCCCGAAAAGTCTAACAAGTACATTATAACTCATCGCTTTTCTTTTAAACCACTTCGATATCTGCCTTTCTTCAACAAAACACCTATAAAACAACTTATCATTTATCTTTTATTTACATTGACACACCTTTGCAGTGCGGGCGCGGCAAGGAGCCGGTTTTCATAAAATCATTTTATTCATAGTATTTTATAGTAACGGAACGGATGCGGGACAGGTCCAGGCTGTAAATGAGTCGATCCGATCATCGGTCAAGTTCACACATCGATTTATTCCAATGTCGATACTACTTGATCGATAACTCGTAATCGCAGCAAATAGAATCGCTTAAAAAAGCCTTTTAGCTTCTTGGTTTGATTGGTTGCTTCTAGATCGCAAATTATTGAATTAATTTGTTTGAATGAAAGATGCGTGGTGCCTCTCTGTCTATCTATATTCCATTTATTTTTTACCGACACGGCTTTTAATTGAAAAGCTATCGCCAAATCGATCGAAAAAAAAACTGATCAAGTAAGTACGTGTTGGATTCGCACACCGAGGGTTCTGTCAATCTTATCTATGTAAATATTGTGTAGTTAGATTTCCGAATCGATTCTTGAAGATTATTCCGATGCAAAAATGTAATTATTTGTATTTCTTTTAGACCTTGCCTATTGCCAAACAGGATAGGCAACGGGAAGTAAGTACTTCATAGGTTTTGGTTCCCTTACTACTGTTAAAATAATGCGACTCAAACTATGCATAAACTGTCTTTGTGTTAACTTAATTTGATTTTTCACTGCTTTAAAGGGTAGCAGACATAAGTGGATTTGATAATCATTTCAACTTTCACGTGTTCCTGAGAAAAAATGTCTTTACAGACGGACAATAACTGACTTTACATGGGTTACGTTTTTCTTACTGAGGTACGGTACCCTAAAAATCTAAATAGTATTATACTGAATCAATAATTTGTCTAATGATAATTTCGAATGAGATTACCTGGAGCACAGATTACTGAATAGTTACTACGTAACAGATACTTCACTCAGTAGACCTGGAGTCTCATTACCTAGGTCCTTTAATGGACTAGGACTGATAAGTTTAAAAAACCAATACAGTTATCACTAGTACGTGACATATTAAACATTCTATCATCATTTGCTTAAACCATACTATCTTTTACTAACATTTTGTAGACCAGTTAACCTTAAAGATAAGATAGTTCTATTTAACTTGCTGTCATAAGTTTATATGTGTAGTCAAGTCACTGTATTTATAAAGTGTTAGCTTCTGCCAGCGACTTCGCCTGAGTGAAAGTCGAAAAACAGTCAAAAGTCAAAGTCAAAATATTTTATTTCACATAGACCTACATAACGTCAGAAGCTAGTGCACGGCTCCAAATTGGTCGTTTCCGATGGAAAATAACCGGCAAGAAATTCCATGGTTACTCTTTTAAAAATCTGGTTGTTACAAAATTGATGGATTAAGTATGAACAGTATAGACCAGACAATATTGTACACAAACGCACATATAAAAAAAAATCGTAACTAAAAAAAAGTAAGTCATATAAAGTATCCTATGTCCTATTCCAGAATATACCAAGTTTCATAAAATCCGTTCAGCCGTTAAGACGTTAAGAGGTAAAAGACAGAACGAGTTACTATTGCATTTGTAATACTTATTACATAGTGGATATTTTTTTTTCTTTTACTTGGGAAAATTATCAAATGTCATCCCCTGCTCTTAGGCAAAGCGGGAGATAGTGTCAGACGTATACTGACTAAAAACCCACCCATGTGCCTTCGTTGAAAACAATTTACCGAGGCCGAATCTTCCTTTCAGTCCGATTATTTTGCTGTCTGAAATGAAATATCTAAGACCTAGGTTCTGTCTAAATCTAGGTCCGGAAAGGAATGCTATAAAATGTTTGCAGTTTAATTATAGTTGTCGGTAGATTCCTAATTTTGCGTTGTTTATTAGGTAGGCGTGTTCCAGTTTTAATTTTTTTTAAAATACTATAACTGTGGAACAAATCACGTTTATTAAATTTTTACTAACGTAACTCCCATAAACATCAAAATAATGCGCTACGAATCATCTTATTCGGTAGTTTAGTTCCCTCGTATACTGAACCCTCCCAAAGTCCAAGTATTGATCGTTTTATTATTATTATTATGCCCATACTTCGACAGTGCCTCCCGCTGGTCAGACAACGACCATTCATTTAGTCATACAAACTTACCAGTTAATAATCTTTCTGTAACTGGATATATACAGTGTATGATTATATAGTACTTCCAGTAAACAGAGACATTGTCAAGTTATTACTGTCATAATTACTCGTTAAAGCCGTCAATGCTGAATAATTAACTTTTTGTTCGAATTCAGTTTCGAGTGTTGATTTCACTGTCTCAATTTAACAGAATTAATGCTTGTTTCATTTTCCATTTTATGAAGCTAATACTCGTCAAAATTAATCATAGGTAATTATGAATCTTTGACAAACAGGATAGAGGATGAAAAGAAGGAAAACCTACATCATTATTTTGCAACAACGATAAATTGTGACAAAAATTCCATCTTGTTGAAATCATTTGCTTTATCCTGGAAAATGATTTCAATAATATTACTTTCCCTATACCTAATGATCATGTCGGGTCTTTTCAGGAAGAACCGTTTAGTGATATTTATTATATTACATTTCTTTGTAAGGGGTTTTTTCATCCTAGTTACAAAGTATTTATGATAACATGCCATTAATACCTATTCTATCAAACAGACCGGTAGTTTCATGAGTCTTAACATTTTTGGATGAATTGTGTGAGAAGTGATATGAAAGAAAAGGGTGTTAGTAATAGCGGGACGGGTGACAGGACCGAATAGAAGAAAAAAAAACGTGTTGCGCTGACCCCAAATAATACGGGACAAGGGCACGAAGATGATGAAATTTTAACATTTTCAGAACGATATCATAAATATTTTTAAACTAGGAAAGAATATACTTACTCCTTTCTGCAGAAAGCGCATACGGGCAAAACGTCGTAATCGCCAGTTACGACGTTTTGCCTGATAATTAGATTAGATTAGATATTATAATTGCTCTCACAAGGACCCATGCGCTGGTGAAAACTGCGGATGTAGAGGTACTTACAGGACTGGCTGAAATTATGATTAGGTACTCTTACTACTAGTAGTACTTTAGTAGGAGCCCGTACAAACACGGAAATGTAAACTAAAGAGCCAAAAGTCTATTTATTCATCGTACAAGCCTATTAGAGCCGAGCCAAGCCACACACAATGAGCGTTTATTCCTTTATTACTACCATCGGAAATGTAAATTAATGTTAATATGTCGCGATAATAAACCGCTATAAAACTTAGTTACCTTCAGTAGTCGGTAGTTACCTTAGGTGAAAGCATTTGTGTAGTTAAATAGTACATTACCTAATTAGTTATTTGTTTACTTAAGAAACTCGAAACTTTGCCTTTTGTTCCTTAGTATTTACTATATTTTCTAAAGAAGTCGAAACTACGTGATCAATACACGCCGAGCCAAAATAAATGATGCAGCTGAAATAATGACATAACACTGAGTTCAATAATTCATCATATTCCGGTGAACACCGTCTGGCGGACAACAAATCATTTCGTATGTCTTTTACATAACATTACTGGCACAATGTAACAAAGAGAAGCCGAACTGTGAAGATATACTTAACTTGAAACACGTATTGCAAAGTCACGTATACCCGACGGCCTACACTACACTGTACCCATATTAATTAGAAAAAAATGATCATAACCTACCCGTATAATGTCCCCCATTACACTGATGACACGTGATAGTTTTAATGATTTCAATTAATTACAATCGCGTGCCACAAAAAACCGCACATGTACGATTCACATTTATGTAAGCTGTCAAATTAATGCAATATTATACCACGACTTTTATTTATACTGTTAAATATCGTTGGATAATAAGGGTAATAAATATTCAAACTATTAATGTTTAAGATGTTGATAAAACAATTTATTAATTTTTCTATAATTATGAATTTATGAGCTGTGCCCGTACCATTGAAATTATGTGTACAGGTGATACCTATGTCCAGTTAAATTACATAAATGCTAACTAGGCTACCGTAGGTACCTAAATATTTTTCTGTGATATCGTATTGTTTTACATAGCTAGTATATTCATATATATATGTAAACTAGCTGTGCCCGCGTGGACTACAGGATTTTGAATTTAATTTTTCTAAAATGAAAGTAGCCTGTGTTACTTCTAACTACATCAGCTACCTGCCGATAAAAGTCCCGTCAAAATTGGTCCAGCCATTTTAGAGATTAGCCCGGACAAACAGACAGACAGACAAAATTGTAAAAAACGTTATTTTGGTTAATGTACCGTCATATGCATTTAGTAACAAACGGTTATTTCAATATTACAAACAGACACTCCAATTTTATTTATATGTATAGATAAAAGAATAATTTATTTATATATTTACAAACCAACAAATCATTCACTGGTTCAATTCGTTTAAAAAAAAATGTGCAAATTTAGAAAAAAAGTATGCTGAATTTTTCATTTATATGAGGTACAGCACATGTATAAATTATAAAATAGAGAATGGAAAAAAAAAATATTTTGATTAGGTTCTATTCTAAATTTTAATGTTAAACCTAAGATACTTATTTATCGGAAGTTTAAACCACTGTGACGTACATACTGGGACTTTTTACAGGAAAACTATTTAATTAAATAATATTTTTATCTATTCTTTAGTATTTTGTTACTCATTCATTCATTTATGACGCAAATCATTATTTAAAATAATAATTATATTCATCACACGTATACAGGAAGGAAAATGATAATCATTAATATTGCGACTAGGGAATCCAATCCCGCATAAAAATCGGGATCCCGCAAGCCATGGTCCATGGTATTCGTTTGTGCGGCGATGTCAAAGACACGCTTATAAGTGCAAGTTGAGTAACTTAGTAGCATGTAAAAAAAACTTACATAAAAGTTTAATTACTCAGTCGTACTGTGGCTCAGCTAGGAGTTTTTTAAATTAAACATACCGAATGCCGGAGACTGTGTTGTTTCCAGATAGCTCTACAACCTAGGTAAGCGTTCTCCGGCGTCGACCGCATCATCGCTTACCATCAGGTGTGATAGTGGTCAAACGCGAGCCTAACAATAAAAAAAATCTATTGCACAAAAATGCATTGCACAGCACACGTTATTATTTTCCGTCACCATAACTTATTCCCCATCGTATTTCACTCGCAACTTTTACGACGCATTTCTTATTATAGGACATTTGAATTTTTTATAGGTTTCACACGCGGCTGTAAATCAGATCTTACAACAATGTAGTTCAGTGTAACTCGAACGCAAAACAAATAGTACTGGTTCAGCCGCAACTCCGCAAGTGGACATTGTTCTGAGGACAATGGTCATGCGGGCAAGGTTCAGGGTTCGTTGCCCCACCACAAATGACCCCCATCGTCTCACTGATACCATCTAAGATTATTGAAATAATAATTGTGTGATGTGGACTTTCGTGTGTCATGAAACACTATCATTGGTTCGACCGCACACTTCTTAATTGGGTACTTGAGATTACTGAGTATGTAAAACTAATGAGGTAATAAATTCTGTTTTCCTTTCAGCCCGTATCTGTATATTCGTAAATGTGTGATTTTTTTTTTTTTATTAACCTGTATTATTTGTGCAATTGTGCATGATACAAAACTAAGCGATATACAAAAAAGTTATCACTATAATACCCTGCGTTTTGGTGAATTATTATTATAATATTTTCAATTTTTATATTTAGAGGTAATTAAATTATTATTAAAATAATCGTATGCTTTTAGCATCAGCAGTTTCTACTGCTTACAAAACTTTCTCAAAAAAAAAAAAAAAAAACTATACACCAAAAAAAAGTACTAAATACCATTTCTATCATAACCTAGTCAGATCCCGATTCCGTTCAACTCCGCTTCAATACATATACCTGAGAACCAAACCCTACATGCATCCCACGACATGTTCCATTGCACAGTGGAACAATGCGCATGCGCATCGTATTGCGCAAGTCATTCCTATCGGCCCGCGGACCGTGGCGCGTTCACTTTCGCCCACTGCCATTATTTATGTTACGACTGTGCAACTAACCGACACATCTATACTATAACTATACTGTGTTTAAGTTTACGAAGTTGAAAGAAAGTACACAAATACAACCAGTTTGAAGATAAGAAAGAAATAAAGAAAAATAATATATAACAGTCTGTTAATATAGTGTGCCTCACATGCGACAAAATAAATTCAATTCTGCATGACAGCTAGTGCCTGACGCTGGTTTTCAACTTGCAGCTGCAGTCCGTGACGATTGGCGCCGTATTACCAAGACCATAGCTCATCATGATTCATAATAATGACCATTCCAGCAAGAGTCGCATGAATAGTTCCTCTTATTGACAATCTACACTAATATAATAAAAAGGTAAAGTTTGATCCTTTGTTTGTAGGAGGTAATCTCTGAAAGTACTGGTTCCATCGCTGAAATTCTTTCACCGACAGAAAGCTGCTTTATTCCTGAGTGACATAGGCTATATTTTATGTATGCGGGCGAAGCCGCGGACAAAAGCTAGTGTATAATATGATACTCAACCACATTCTCTTGACAACGAAGCTATTATAACTGATAAGGCTACCAATAAGATACGCTTTTAATTGCCTTATTATTTAATTAAGGTCATCCAGTCTAGATTTCTCTGCACCGATTCCTAGTACATATACCATAAATCATCTTCGATATCAGCTAGGGCTCGTAAGGTTTATCAAGAGGCCTGTAGAGGGCTAGATAGTTCAATATAATATAATTGACGTATAAGTATATTTATACTACCTTTTGCTACCGGTTTCGCCCGCGTACATCAATATAGCCTATGTCACTCAGGAATAAAGCAGCTTTCTATCGGTGAAAAAATTTTTTACACCACCTTCTCGATAATGTCGTTTTATACGTCATACAAACCTCACTCAAAGCAAGTCATTCTATCCCTAGGGAGATAATGCAGTATGGCCTATCCCTAGGGAATAATGAGATTTGAATTTGAAACATCAAAAATCGTCAACATTATGAATTAAAATGTACGTGCATCGAAAAAGTTGACTAGAAATTTAAACTGGCCACTAACAAAAAAAAGAAAATAGAATAAAACGTACTTACTGACGGGAGCATTATAGAATTTGATGATTTGAAATGATTTTTGAATTAAATATTATGTAATCCTATATCCTTACTCGGTCATGATCGAACATTGTAAATCCTTTTCAAGTCCTGCTAACCATGGATAGCGCTGTTTCATATACGCCCAAAAATTTTCCAAATTCTTGAGCATCGACGCCGAGTTGCTATACTATCGCTTTCTGTAGTTATTACATTTCGGGGATGTGCATCGGAATTAATCAATGTAATTTCGCCCAACCCGATCCATCATCCCCCGATGAGCCACCGCCCACCGGTATACGATGAATATTTCACCTATACGAAACATGCAGGAGAAATGGTCGTTGTGGCGACACTTGGGGAGACCTATGTCGAACTGTAGATGTCTTTCGGCTGAAATGGTTAACCGCTGTAAATTTATATATAATACTTTAAACTAAATCTTCAAATTTAACCCTTCCGACATACTAAGAATCGCCAAACTTAAGTGGCTATGGACTGGGGACATTGCTCGCAGAAAAGATTGTTGAGGAAGAAAGGTTCTGTAGTGGCGACCGCATACCGACAGACGCAGCGATGAAAGGCCTCCTGCGAGGTGGACGGATGACCTGGTGAAAGTTGCGGGAATCCGATGAATGCGGGATGCACAGGATCGTTCATTGTAGCGACACTTGGGGAGGCCTATGTCCAACTGTGGACGTCTATTGGCTGAAATGATGATGATTGATGATGATGAAACTAAATCTAAATTCACATGGCTGTTCGTAAGCGGTCATAATATTTTGCCAGCCTGCTTACTATAAGCTTTCCTTCAGCATTCTACCTTCATAGTACCGGTCTATTATAGTTAAAACCAGGTTAAAAATACGCTTTTGTAAATAAATACTGCTTTGACGTGTAATTAAACGTTGCAGTTTACTTGTTTGAGTTGTTCAAGCGTGAGGATCGATGTATTTGGGTTCTGTTTACCAAAGGGGCAATTTAATATAATGGTCCTCAAGCGCCATAGGTGTCAAAGGACCAGAAGTGTGCAAGTTGGGGATGAGGACTATGAGAACATTCTTTGATGGGAAAGCCAGAATTTGTAAAGCATTCGAAATTCCTGCTACTAACAATATTACTAGATAGCTTGTACAATGTACACTGTATAGATTATTTTTTAGTTAGATACTGTGATATTAGAAATATAGAGTCAATGACGGACAATTTAAAAAAGAATATTATTTTATTTCAAGTTTTAAACATTACACAGAAAAGTACTCAAAGTATCGGAGTGTATAATATTTTTTTTATCATACTTATATATTACTAGCTGTGCCCCGCGGTTTCACCCGCGTTTTTCTCGTTACCGTGGAAATACAGCGCCAACCGTGCCGCTAAATAATTATCGCCACCTTAATTACCGCTCTAGATAATCTGTAGTCGACGAGATACTCTGAAAATCTTTCACGGATAAAATGGGATTACTATAATCATCTGAAGCTCGTTGTCGGAGATAACAGATAAATCACGATCAAATAAATAAAACTTTTTGTACTTGGTCCGCTATTTTATAATGTGCCACCGGTAAATTGCAAACGCCTTTAGATTGTGACTAGCTTAGCTACTGCAAGCGGCTTCGCCTGCGTTCAAGCAGGTTTCTTTCTACATACAAGCTTTGGGGCCCCGTTTCATCTCCATAGGGGGCTATCCGACCGTCCGGAACTGTCCGGACCGAGCCCAAGTCGTCGATGGCGCGCACTATTTTTCGCGCGCCTCAAGGAGTTGTCAGCAACAGCAGGGATCAGGGTCCAGCTGGGTCGAAGCCTACTGGGGCCAGGGTTAGCTCCGAAAGGTAGCTTAGCCCAGTATGAAAGGCAAGAAGAAACAGGGTGGGTTTTTTAGTCAGTAAGAGTCTGACACTCTCGCGCTCCGCCCAAGGGCGGGGATATCATTTAGATGATTTTTACTCAAAATAAAGTCACGTTCGACCAATAGGAGGGGAACGGTGACCAAAGATGGGCGTGCCGCGGGGAACAGCTAGTTCTAAATATAGAGTAACCAATTTCACGGATATTTTTCAAATACTGACGGTGTTTTCAATTACCCGTCTTATGGCACTCAAACTCAAAGCATTTATTTCAAATAAACCATTTACACTTTTGAATTGGCACGTTCAGTCAGTCACAAAAAGGTGAAGCGGTTTGCAAGTTCCAAAGCGTAGATCTCTAGGAGGAGAACGTGCAAGAAACTCCACGGATATTCTTTAAAATAAGTAAATAATTACAATATTCCGGTTTCATCGTTGTAGTAACAGTACTACCAAAATACGCAAGATAAGCCATAAAGAAAAGAAAGAAATAGATAGAAAAACAATTTATTTACTTATAAAATTCTCTTCTAAGTGAATAAATAAATATAAATAATTATTTTAGGATATCAAACCTCATTTACGTAACGTGACGTAATCTTAAGAATACAATAATCATTCTAGGTATAATAGAAGATTAGAAACTCTTCTGTAATAACTAGAATCAGATTTTTACTATGACTGTCTAGATTTGTGTTGTGTTCTTTACCATTTGTTTTAAAAGGAGGAAATGTAAATTAATTAAAAATGTGTGTTGATTGAAGACATGATGAAGAAAGACACAATAGCGACTTTAGAGTTTAGATTAAAAATAAAACGCTTATACAAATAGTTCGCATATCACAACATGCTCATACAGTTATCCCGGAAAGCAGTAAAGTAAAAAACATACTACACACCCTATCCTCACACGAGACAAGTACCGCGCAATAGATGCGCTCAAACATCATAATATATAGCATAGTTAGAAACTGTCTCTTCCCTCACAGCAGGGACCCCGGCATCCATTAATTAAGCCCACACCGGAACTTCACTTCCTCCAGCCAAGCGCGCACCGATTAAAACCACCCAAAATGTGGCTTTTTATACGCGTAGGATATTTATAACCATTTTTATTGGGGATTTGTGGTGTAGGCTCAGTGGAGGAATCGCTGGATAAATTCGGAATGGTGACAAAGCGTTAAAGTTCTGTAATTCCGTACTTTGATTGGAATTTCGCTGCTTTAAAACGGATTTAGGCTTTAAGGCAGGCCATTTTGTTTTAGAGTAAATAAGGGTCTGACGCTGATTATCAACTTCACAACAAATTATTTTAAATGTTTATCTTATAATAAGCTATGGTGGGCAACAAATTTATAAATAAATAATAAATAAACATTTTCCTTTCCCTTACTTTGTGTAAAGCTTCAATAGATTAGTTTATCATTTACTAGAGACCTGAACCAGCTTCGCACGAGTGTTACAGATCTCTGAAATTCTCAGCTTTTCTCTACTATTCTTCTTCTTATCGTATCGATGGCAAAACTAGTTAAATTCCTTGCCTGGCCCAGAATTCGTCCACTACTATAAGCATGTTTTACACACCTAAACCTTCCTTATGAATCACTCTGCCTATAGGTGAAAACTGCATGAAAATTCATTCAATAATTTTTGAGTTTATCGCGTTCATACAGACAGACGACAATGTTGATCATGTTTTATAACATGTTAGGACAAGGAAGGATTTTGTTAGCCCTCGTTCCTCGTCTTCTAAAACAAATAAAGTTGGACGACTTGACAGCTTCATACAACAGACAAACATATTTAAAACATGATGTTGTCTCCGACAACATCAAACGGAAGACGGAAATAGAACGATGTTTCGAACTAATTCAGCGTTAAATGTATTTCATGCTTCTGTCGCGCATACAAGTGACGCTGAAAATGAAAATAGACGAATATGCTTGACACTTTTATTGATTCACGGAAATAATATCGAGGTTGCTTTAATTTTCAATAAGAACTATATTATTATCCTTTCTATGTCACTACTAACAGGTTGAAATACAAACGAACTTACGTATTCAATCAGAATAGCGTGGGAATCAATTCTTAGTAAATAACGTTTATAGCCTTTATTATGAAATATGTGATGTCACCGTCGTAATAGATCGCGTAGATTCCATGTCTTGTGTTAATGAAAGGCGGCTTTGTCTGTCTGTTTCTTTGTTTGCTAGCTTGATTTTCTGCATTACTGGAATTTTTCAGTTTTTTGCTTAGATATAGTCTGTATTGTCCAAAAGATTCAAGTACAATAGGAGCTCCTAAGTCTACTTTATTTAGTTAGTAAAAACGAGGTAAAATCGGCTTTGTTATCTTTGCCTTTTTACGCATTCGTAGTAAGAAATTATACTGGCAATGTTACGCAATCATTATATTGATACGAATGTTTGTGAACACCCACGTGGAATTGGGAGATCTATTCTGAGTCAGATACCTACCAGCCGGTCAATGCCCCCAGTTATGATGACATATTCATAGATAAGAAAAACATGGTGTAACACAATCTGACCTTTAAGAATCGGAGCAATATCCGTACTAAATATCCGCTCTATAATAAAAAAATCGGCCAAGTGTGAGTCGGACTCGCGCATGAAGGGGTTCCGTACCACAATAGACACTATATTATTAGGTACTTTTTTTTTAGTTTTTAGTATTTGTTGTTATAGTGGTAACAGAAACACTTATTTATAGCGACACAACAGGAAATAATTGATAATTTTCACAGACGATTTAGGAACAATTCAACTGCCTAGCTATCACGGTTCACAAGATAAACAGACAGACGGACAGTAGAGACAATAGAGTACCGTTTTTACGCTTCAGGTACGGAATCCTAAAAATGAACAGCGAAAAGCTCTCAAACCATTTCATAATTTATTACGTGATCTCGTCAACGGTAGCGTCCACTTTTTATTCAAGCTGTCGCATAATAATAGTTGTAGCATAGTTATTAGCGTCGTGCGCTACGGTAATCCTTTGTTTTTTATGATCACGACTCCACACAAAGGCGTCGACAGCGAGGCCGGTTGCCAGTCATCAGACACAAGGTCGCTGCACTTGCAATTACGGAACATATGCTATGCCCTTTGTTGTTACCACTACTATTAGCTGAGAATTATTTTAATTGGATGTGGAAGAGCATCTTGTTTGGAGTATGCTGTTTCTATTCAGACTCAAAGGACCAAATATTGAATTAAACCTGGGAATTAGGGAGTTAATTGTAGGCTGTGGCCGCTGTGGGCTTGCTTGAATGAGTTACCGCGGAAAGGGTAACGGAAGGAACTCAGGTGGGTTTTACTCAGCGAAAATCTGACACTCCCTCTTGCTCCTCCTAGAGCCGAGGAGAAGTTATCTGGAAATAACTTACCTTAAAAACAGGAGTCAACTGTGTTTACAGCGTACGTAGAAGTTTGTTTAGAGCGTTTTCATACACGTATTTCCATTTACAAACTCGAGCTCTCCGTTTCGTCTCGTAACTTTTATCCGAAGCTAAGAATATGCTAATTCACATGATTCTAGTGAACGGAAAAGGAATAAAAGCGTGTTTTCGCCGTATCGTAGGTAGTTGAATGTCGGTGAAGTTCAGCGTAGGCGTCTACTCGTCTGGATCACGGTGTGTGGGCGAATATTTTTGTTTGGTCGTCTACACACGTGGCCAATGTTTGTACGTTAATGTGTACACGTTTAGTTTAAAAATAATATTTACTAACTACGCTAAACTATAAAGAAATGCGTTTTTATCTGTAGTTCTGATTCCACGTGCTTCGTTCGAACTTCCGGGAATCGAAAAGTCAGCTTCTGTGGAGTACGCGTTCTCACGCATCTTAAATAGCCATTTAAATTAATTAACATACGAATTCCCGTTGTGTGAATACCGTACGCACTGACCCGGAGCTAGTAATGTCGACGGCGCGCAATGTTCCCGCGCGCCTCAAGGAGTTGTCAGCAACAGCAGGGGCCCAGCCGGGTCGAAGCCTACTGGGGCCAGGGTTATCCGAAAGGGTGCTCGAGCCCCGGTACGAAGGCTAGAAGGAACGGGATGGGTTTTTTAGTCAGTAAGAGTCTGACACTATCTCCCGCTCCGCCCAAGGGCGGGGGATGTCAATGCATGATTTTTCCCATCGAAAAAAAAAAAAAACCCCGGAGCTGGTAACGCAAGTCACACCGACTAGGAATTCGCGAGTTCGTATCGAGAATCGAGATCCTTCCGACACATAGTAAGGGACTCTTATTATACCTGCAACATAGGCACGTCACATGTACGTATGAATGCGTTATTCATGCACTTGACATACTTATTGCACAAAGAAATGACATCTAGGAACTTGTAATGACTGCGTTATGTCACGATCGCAAAGTTCAGCTTATACTTATCATGTAAAGTTCAAACATAATTCTAGGTTTGGCACTGCATTCTTGAAGCTTATTAGATATTCTACAATGTATCGAACACACACAATATCAACGTCGATAGGGTTCAATTTCGCTCATTTAATTGTGCCATCCAATTGATCATGTTAGGCACAAAATAGACGGGTACAGAAGTTTGTACTTCACTTTTTATACCTACGCTAGGCGGTCGCGCTAGGGTCAGCGCGTTGCTCCGAACTGTACGAGTGCGATCGGCCGATTGAGCCGAGATATCTTGTCCGTGAGCGGGGTCTATGATGTGTGCGTTGCTCGAGCGCGCTTTGTATGTAGATTATCTTCTGTACTTATCTATTTTAAGTCGATAGGGTTCAATTTCGCTCGTTTAATTGTGCCCTCTAATTGATCATGTTAGGGCTGTAAACTAGGGCACTATAACAGTGGCTGATAAATGTCGATGGCTTCCCCTTTATCTTATGGGGCTTAATCCTGTTTAGCGAACCAAATTCGCTACTATCACTCGATATGCTTAAACTACTGATTGGGGTTTATGGGCGCCATATTTAGATACCTTTAGTTAAACAAGCGTTAAGTTGGTGGTATGATATAATAATGTTAATCAATATTTATAGGGATTTTTTTTCGATGGGTAAAAATCATCTAGATGACATCCCCCGCTATTGGGCGGAGCGGGACATAGTGTAAGATTTTTACTGACAAAAAAAACCCACGTTCATGCCGGGGCCGAGCCTTCCTTTCCAAAGCAGACCCTTGGCCCCAGATCAATCTAGGGTCGGTTTCCTGTCTAACTATACGGTTAGACAGCGGAATACCAGTATTTTAATTTGTAGCAACTACTTATCTGACCGTCACAACTAGAGACAGATAAAACTATAAGTACAGACCCCGCAAAATGGGCTGTCAGACTTTCGAGTTATTGACTACCAGTAACGCCTGTCAAAGATAAATGATAGCCATGACAAACAGCTGATTTAGGGTTGAGCTACAACTGGCCGCACCAAATCACACTTTTCTATACTTCTATCCGCGATAGAAAGAGAAATAACGTTATAGAAAGCTTGTTACCAACCGCCTCGTCAATTTTGCGCTAGAAAATGGCAATTTGAAGTACTTAAATGAAAAAAAAAACATAGGCAAAAGCGATTTGGTGCGACCAGATGTAGCCCAACCCTTTATGTGTTTACCGAGGCACGTGGATGTCCCGGTGTATAAATGGAATGGATGAGCCATCCACCGACCTCGGTAAGTGTTACTAAAAAAGGCCCTTCCCAACCTTTTTGGTTCATCCAACACAATGTTTGATAAAGCGGCAATGCGAAATCTAAGAGATAATACATGAACGCTCTGTTGGCATTTGATAATATTCTGCTATTCACTCGAATATTTCAGAAAACTTGTTCCTGGAAATACGTGTATTATTTAAAACCTTGAAAGATTTTCAGAATGTTTATTAAACGTGCAAGGTTTATGTTTTCTGATTACTTTTTTTATCAGTACCTTATGAAGTTTACGCAAAATAGCATATTTTCAGAGGGCCTTACTGGATTAGTCTTACACAAATTCTTGATTTTAATTCAATACAAACTTAAATAATATCTATAAGATATTTTTCCAAAAATATCTAGGGGAAGATAGGTAATAATGTCATAATCACGTAGGAGCGGTTGTATGAAATATGCCCTGGGGAATAACGATCATAAGCGGGTTCCGAGCATTTTGACCTCCCAACTGTTGGATAAACTATTGTTATGTATATTAAAGTATGGATATGTATGATAATTTATCCAATATCACACAGTTATACTTATCAATATGTCCTATACGAACGCAGTCGAATAACAAAGTTATCAGTGCAGCGCAGTGCAACGTCCGTTCCTTTCGTAAACTGTGTGCTGGAGATAAGCTGCAATCGATGTATTTACTAAATAATAAAACACTATAATGAAAGTATTAAAAAAAAAACACAAAAATATTTCAGACATGAAATGTTACAAATTATAAAAATGGGGATTTTATTATTTACATAGTATAAAACAAAGTTGCGCGTCTGCCTGTTCGTCCGCTAACTCCTCCTAAACTGCGTAACGGATTTTGATACGGTTTTCACTAATATAGAAATCAATTAACGAGGAACGTGGTTCCTTAGTGTTGCCATAAGGACCGGTCCTGTGCATCTTGCATCCATCGGATTCGCCTTCACGAGGTCATCGGTCCACCTTGAGGTCGCCACTCCAGAACCTTTCAACTTATTAATTCTTCTTATTTTATTTTAGTGCTTTAGAATTGTCAGATTTCGTGTGTAATTCAGGTCATAATCCTAACTAATAGTTATAAATGTGAAAGTGTGGATGTTTGGATGTTTGTTACTTAATCACGCAAAAACGCCTGAACGGATTTGCATGAAATTTGGCATGCATATATAGCCTTTGACATGGAAAAGAACATAGGCTATCTTTTATCCCGATTCCTTAAGTACCTAATGCCACGCGGGCGAAGCCGCTTGCAAAAGCTAGTTATAAATAAAACCTTTATCTAAACGGAAGCGTTTATGATACACGTGGTGGCAAGGATCACGGACAAATCCATGAAGCATCTCTTGATCTCATCGAATTGTAGCCAGTTTGCAATTAAGCGTGTGAGTGTGACCAATCAACTCTCTTGTTAGATCTAAAAATAAAAGAAACTGGCTTTTATTACATAGTAGGATCATCTAAAGATTTTTTTTTCGAGTAACACTACATTTTGATTGGTTTTGTATGCAAAAAATATATTTGTGCTTGATTAGGTTCCCAGCGTTCGATGCTTCAATAATATATTATTTAAATCGACACTAATAATATAAATAGGTAAAGTTTGTTTCTTTTTGTTTGTAGAAGGTTATCTCTGAAAGTACTGGTCCGATTGCGAACATTTTTTCACCGATAAAAAGCAGCTTTATTCCTCAGTGACATGGGCTATATTTATGAATGGGGCGGGCGAAGCTAATTAATAATATAAATAATATTTTCCAATCGTTTGTAATAACTTGTAACTGATATATTTTCAGCTTGCTTGATAAATCGGTATTTTTACTGTTCTCATTTATTGCTGTATATTTGACATAGTTGGTGCATTTTAATTATTTTTTATCACATCACACTAATTCAATATTATGAAAGGGAAAAGCGTGTGTTTATTATTTGTACAGACGATAGATGAATCTACACATTTTTATAAAACTTTACAGTGATATAAGCTCATACATCAAAATAGCATATAAAATATAATAGGTTAAAAGGATGATGGCGTAGTCCCGAACAAAATTTTACTGGCATATTTTTTTAGCGAGTAGTGATGAAAAATATATAGTATATAAAAGTTCATAGATTTTTATAAACAATTTTGTAGACTGACCATAATCTTGATTAGATAAAACTAAGTCAATTATTTCGTTTGCATATCATGGTAACTTACACATACAGGGTTATTTGTAAAACACTGGCAAGCTCTCAAAACTATGTTACTAATACTAACATCATAAACAATAACTTTTACCTATGAATTAGAAAAATTTGACATATTTTAGTTCATCAGATTATCATACAAAAATAAAAATATTGAAATAGAACGTTCTAAATATTACGAAATATGCGAAACATGCGATAGTACAATAGCGGAGGGGAGTGGGTATAGGGCGGTGGGGGTGCTTGATGCGCTTGCGTCGTGTTATACAGATGTAGGTAGGTATAGCAAAATACAGAGTTGAAATGTGTTAGACCATCTGTTCTGCGACATTTGTGTAATATTTAACAAAAACTCCCAAATCACCCAAAGCCCAGCATTGAAATACTAACGTTATGTGGTCATCATCTTTAGGGATGTGATACAATCCGTCCGGTTTGTTTAGTCTACGTGTGAATATTTTGTGGTGCGTATTTTTGGTCGTTGCGTTGCGTCCGCATCGACCGCTTTAGTGGCGTAATGTGCGGAATGACGTAAGTGCGTTATTGTTATGTTGCTTTACACAGGACGATGAGAGATCAGTTGCTGTAAATAGAGTATAAGCATTCAGGAAATTGGTGTGCTTTTCCTTTCAAGCATAACTCAAAATCGTCTTGTTCGCTTTAAAAATAGAAAGACAAAAAAGTACGAAACGCAGTCAAACGTCCAAACACAAGTGAATGAAATACTGGACAGTTAAATAATCACTGGTTTTGTTTGTACAATTAACTTTTTCAAATTATTTCTCAAGAAAGGCTCAATATCCCTTTCAGTTGAAACTGTAAACATTTCTATTTTAAAATTTCTCAATACACTACATTCAAAGAAACAATGTCGTCTGACCTAGCAAGTCAGTCGGACCATTAACTTCAATCTACTTAATGATCACACAAACGAAATGATAAAAGCAAAGCCAACGTTATTTCGAAAACCGCATTACTTTCGAGGATATTAACCGAAGTACTAGACAAAGCTGTCTTTGTGGATCCGCTTATTTCCTGCCCAGACGTTAACGGAAACTGGGACTGCAGCGTCTTTGTGTGATGCACCGTCAAATGAAACATTCGGATTAGTCACGCTACTATCGCCCCTATTCCTACAGCGAAAAGAAAACTAATCCCCTGGATAGCACCTTGCTTTGCCATCGATTCGCAGCTACAGTTTTAAAAGATAAGGAAGTGTTTTGAAATTCGGATTGGCATTTAACTATCTTCGCGCGGTTCCGTAGGCGTTCGGCAACTATCGCGTTTATCGGCACAGATATGATTTGAGAAGGAAATTGAGTTTGTGAAGGGTACTACGTTAACTTCAACCAGTGTTGCTTATCTTGTAGACTTGTAGCTGTCCTCTGAGACGGTGCAACGAATACATCTTCATTAATTAGTTTAATTACTTGATGATTGCGTACTTAACCGTTAACGAGAAGAATTAATTTGTATAATGATGACAGAAAATTTATTATTCATGTTGTTAGATTATACAGTGTGATAATGATACCTGTACAGAATTTGTAACTAAATCGGAGCAGGTAGTGTGTATTGTTCCTATTGACCTCGCTTGGCAGTCCGAAAAGCGGTTTGAAAAAGCATTTTATAACAAAATCAATTGTACAGTGTTCGGCAGGAGCGTCACGGTGGGTGCGCCCGGTAACCTATTTATACACACCCTAGAATCGAAACTAAACGGCGACGACACAAGAACGAGAATCGGTTATCAGTCCGCACGGCGTAACCTTGTACCGCGGCGTAATGAACTGTAAGCCTGACGCCTCGCCACGACCGAGCGACTTACGCAATCCCATGAATATAAAGCGCGTAAATAAATAGCAGATGCGCGAAAAACTCACCCCGATACAGACAGACACTTAGCATAATAATCGCGGGTGGAGCGACGATCCCCCTCGTAGTAGAAAGGAGGAGGGAGGGTGGCGGCACTCCCCTTCAGTGACACGATTCTCACGCGGCGCGCTTCCTTTCAGCGATGTAATGAATGGGTAACGACGACGTAAATACGTCGCCGATGACATAATCTCTGCAACACGACATTGAAAACCAGTATAGCGACAGTTATGCACCTCGAAAGTGGACTGACCGGGGAATTCTTTCGATCTAGAAATTGGTCTTTTGTTTTTATTTATTGTTTTTATGCGACCACCGGTGTTAATTCCCTTTCGTTACGTTGACTGGTTACTTGGAACGATGCGTTGGTTCTGCTTGTACTTGAAATAATTATCCTTTACCGAGAAACATGGCAAGTGGAACTTTATACACAGTGAAAAATTCAGATAAAAAAGCAGACTCAATAATAAATACACGTATTATGTATGCTATTCTAGAGCGCAAGCATGTTCTAATAAAGCAATAAATTGCAAAACTTTCACAAGATTCGGTGACCAACCATGCCACTGAAGTAGGCGAACTGCAATCCATTTAATTACAATACTAAAAAACAGGATTCCATCATGCTAATTGCATAAAATGCAAACCTCGTTAAACCGAAGGCATCGAAAATTAATTACTCATACATATTTCAAATTGCCATCCTTTTACGGAATATTGGTCAAAGGCACCATAAATCTCAATTAGACATTAACAAGTCATATAGCGTGAGAAACATACATAGTGGAATATGAGCTGGTAACGCATGCTGAACATTATCATATTGCTAAGGATGTCGAACTGGTCGTATGGATAAAACATTCATTCCACTGACAACATAGGCATAACGGGCAAAAAAAAAAAAAACGCTTCGGTTGATGTTTTATAAATTAAATCTCGATATTTATATCGATTTGAATAACTTTAGCTTTCGTGACAAAATGGAATACTTAGTGCTGTAACATCAAGTTTTTTTCGTAAAATTGTGAGTTGCAGTAATTGTTCTTTTTGTATTGCTTAGGATGTCGAACTATTGTTAGTGAAGTGTATTTTATCAATGTTTATATAAATGAATAAAACTTTAATTCCACTGTCAACATAAGAATTGAAAAAAAAATAACTAAATGTTTTAGGAATTAAACCTCGATATTTGTATCGAGAATTAAAATAACTATGATAGCGTTTATGACGAAAAAAGAAAAGTGCTGTGACATAAAGTTCTTTTTTAATTCATATATTATTTTCTATTTCAATCAACTTATTATTACATAGTACCTAGATAGATATAATACGCTTTATTGTAGACCATGCAAAATTACAGTAGAAGCTTAATATGATTATTATTTTTCAATAATTACTTACTTACGATCCACCCAAGCTTCGCACGGGTGTTAGAAATCATTGAAATTCTAGGCCTTTCTCATGAATCGGTCTATTGGTAAAAACCGCATACAAACTCGTTCAGTAGTTTTCGAGTTTATCGTGAACAGACAGACAGACGCGGTGGGAATTATTGAATTGAGGTAAAATTCGAGGGACAGATTTGTAGTGCAATTCATTTAAATTGTAAAGATTTAAATTGTATGGATCGCGGAAACGAACTCAGGGGTCAAGGACTATTTTAAATTCAAGAATTTTCGCACGATTTTATTTCACACGCTTTAATTTTGATAAGACAGGTGTTATGAATTCTAATGTAATTCATTTTACATAAACATTTTTGCTTCACACGAATTTATGCTACAGCGACCAGTTCATTCATATATTTCAATAACTGAATCCGTAACACGCAGTAAATGGTATTTACAAATACTACAAATTGAACTAATCAATTTGAGTATTTCGAGTGTACAATTTTTAGCAACTAATTTGCAACACTAGGGTTGCAGCAGCGGGCAGGGTCCTCCCGGGGCGCATATGCACACAGCAGGGTTCCGCAACAACACACAGAAACCCCCGAGTGAAATTTGACAAGGACTTAAATCCCCCGAGGGCCTGCCCCATGCACGACGATCAATTTCCAACGCTAAACGAAATAATATTCCATTTTACGACCCCAAGATTGGGACTTAATTTGGATAGGTTTTAAAGTCCTCTTTGTTGGCTATGATTTGATTTGGTAATGGTTTTTTGTGTTCATACATACATTTTGAGAATTTTATTAAATTGAGTAGTAGATTATGTTTTATGAATTTTCTTTCAAAGTTCACAAACAACACAATCAATCAAAGTTGAAGTCAGAATAGGCACTTCAAAATCGGTTCGGTTATGTGCGATTGCGTTCTCTTATTAATATTTATAACTCTTAAACCCTTTTGCCTACTTGCGCACACGTAGATTAAATTCAAACTTATTCGTGCCCGCGGCTCCGTCCGCATGTGCGGTCTTTGATATTGAAAGCAGATTAAAATCCATTCAGTAGTTTTTAATGATACACAAACAAGTTGCTTTATCATTGTGTTTTATTTGCTCTTAACAAAACTAATCTCGTTTTAATCCATGGCTCGTTTTAATAACTAACTATAGTGTAAAGAAATCATTAATTACTAACTATTAATTCATTAAACCCCAAGCAAACGCTTGCTTTCTCATTGTTTTTCTATTGTGTCTCCATTTACCGTATTCAAAGGTTCAAGCATTGAATGAACATATTATACATTTTTTTTTTTATTAATGATAGGCTTGCGTTTGACCACTATCTCACCTGATGGTAAGCGATGATGTGGTCGACGATGAAGCACGCTTGCCTAGAAGAAACCTATTCACTCTCGACTTAAAGACTCCTAAGTTGTAGCTATCAGGAAACACAGATTCCGGCAGGGAATTCCACTCCTTGGCTGTACGAACAATAAATATGTTCGCAAAACGTTTTGTGCGTACATAGAAAATCAATTAACGTAGACCCAATAAAATCATGCAACTTAGAAAAATATGCCCTGCTATAAAACGTAACTAAAAATAACCAACTTTAGTTCCCCTGTCAAAATCCACGGTACAGTTATTACATCAAATCCTAGGGGTGTTGATCATAGCGCTCGTTCGCACGGGGGTAACGCCATCTGCGTTTGACACATCACTCACTCGCTACACGCCGCGCCCATTCCCGACTCGATTTTAGTGTGGTGCAACTGATGTTTACCCGATAATCGGTACATTATTATCGATGTGTGATGTGATGCAAACGCCAAACCGATGCCTCATACGCGTAAGGTCGTAAGGCAAAAAGTGTATTTTTTTGTAACTGTTAATGATTAAGTAATTTGTGAATCTAATGTTTTGCGTTATGTCATCAATGATCAGTTTAAGATGACAGTACAAGACTCTAGAATATAATAAACTTTATTGTACACCAAAAGAGTAACACAAATTACACACAAGCTTAAATCTATGGATACAACGGCGGTCTTATCGCTGACAGCGATATCTACGTCTAGTTGAATTTTAGTTCTTACGAGAACTTAAAATATGGGTTAGTCTGTAGCGTACTGCTAGCAAATGTATCAAGCATTTATAAGAAATAATAACATCTATTTTTATTTTTGAAATACAGTTTTCATCAAAAAAAAATATGTACGTCTATAGGCGTAGGAAACATCGAACGTGTATCGTATTAATAACTCGACAATTCATGTCCGGTAATGAAAAAAGAAATCCAATTAGTGAGCCCTACGCTTAATTAATATCGCAATCCTTGAGTAAACTAATGACGTGTTTACCCAACAAAACAATGAACCTAGTCCACCTGTGATGCAAAGCATGACAACAAAAAGTTAGCGACTTGTAATTAAGCCAACTAATAGTACGCGTTATGAAGTTATAACTAGTTACTATAACGTAGTGTAGCGTAGTAGTTTCCGCGAACAATTAGTACGTCGGCCGGCGACATTTCCGAGAAATGTGTACTCACGCCATGTTCAGCAATAGTAACGTAATAAGTATTATCAACTATATTGTGACGTATCTAATGGAATTTATAGTAGAAATATTCTATCGGCTTAGGAAAGACCTTTTTAAGGTAGAAACGGGACCCCATTGCAACGACTCTGCTATCCGTCTGTCTGTTACCAGGCTTTATCTCATGAAACGTAATAGCTAGACAGTTGAAATTTTCTCTGGAAGGACAGCGAGGAGAGGGAGTGTCTGGCTTTTACTGACTATAACCCAGCTGTGTTCTTTTGCTGGGGCCCAGCCGGGTCGAAGCCTATTGGGGCCAGGGTTATTTGAAAGGGCGCTCGAGCCCCGGTATGAAGGCTTGAAGGAACGGGATGGGTTTTTTATTCAGTAAGAGTCTGACACTATCTCCCGCTCCGCCCAAGAGCGGGGGTTGTCATAGGATGAATTCTACCAACGAAAAAAAAAAAGCTGTGTTCTTTTAAGTTGCCCTTTGCATTCTGGAGCCATGATAACTCTTTCGAACAATTCTACAGCTCGATATTCACCACGCCTAATTTCCAGTTTTGTGAATTTCGTACATGTTACTTTGCATTTGTTAATCGTTCATTTTTCCTCATAAAAAAGTTTCACAGACGAATGACATAATTTTCGTAAAATTCGGTAAACGAAACGTAATAATTATAAAACTTTTTGAAAAGTTTCGTCTCGGTTTTCTTAGAAATACGATAACTTTGTTTTTTCTTCTTCTTTTTTGGTTTGGGGTCGAGACACAAAGACTTTCGGGTTATGTCATAGTATAAAAGAACCCAGACGGTTTTCTTTTCAAATAATTGTGAATGAAGAAACATTTTTACTTACTTTTCATTTGTTTAGATATAAATAGCCTTATCAACACATGTCGGGCTTTAAAAAGTTTTTTCTCCCCGGCTGAAGGCTTTTATATCTGTCTTTTCCACGAAACGGATTTTGATGTGGTTTTCTGGTTTATGTGTATAATTTGGACATTTTGGTTACTAATCTAATATTATAAAGAAATAAAGTTTTTTTTTGTTTGTAGGAATAATCTCTGAATGTACTGGTCCGATTGCTAAAAACTTTTCACCGATATAAAGTTCCTTTATTCCTGAGTGACATAGGCTGTATATTATGAACATTACGCGGGCCAAGCTGAGGGCAAAAGCTAGTATATTTATAAAGACACCACAAAAAAATCTGGTTGACATTCCAAAAAATACAACATTACTTTTAACCAACATTTTCGATTGACTTGTCTTCAGCGAACCATATGTAACTTGGCACTATCAAGTTATCAACATGTCACATCTAAAGACAGGTAGACATATAGACATATTTGCGTAATCCCAAAAGCTTCGAGTGAAGCCAAGAGCTTAGGTATAGTGTAGACCGCACAGCAAGACCCACACAATAACCGCTTATGCGCTTACCCAACCGTTTGAAAGCTCGATGCAAGATATGGCTATATGTATTACCATATACTGTTAGGTGTAGGACAAAAGGACTCGCCTGCATTCTTATATGTATAGGGGCAGCTCGGATGTGGAGAAACTTAAAAACTGTTATAATTTCAAGTATAAAATCAGCATCAACAACTTTTTTTTTTAATAACTTTTCCCCCACCTTTTGATGAGTTTAACTAATGTGTCTAAAGCTGTTTATGCTCACTTCCTAATTTTAGGTTTGAGAGAGACTATACGTGAAAAATTGCTTATTCTTTTTAGTTAGTTTAAGCTGTAAGTCTTCCAAGTTTTATTTAATAAAATTAAATAAAGTATTGTATCAAAGAACCCATATTCTATTTTTTTTTTCATAATTCATAATGTTGACCCGGAAATAACTACTAGGTTCTCTATTACAAGTTCCGTCCATTCTGTGTTAATATGGTGTTAATGTCACAACAGTTTTACTTATAATGTAAGTGTCACGGAAATAAATACACAATAGAGGCCTTTAATTTTTTATTCAGACGGCTAGAACAATAAAAAAATGATTAAATCGTTTTGAAAAAGGAACATCTATTTTCATTAATGAATATAATTGGTGCGTATGTTTACTAACACGTCCACTTGCGCGTACGCAGTCGCGAGGGCGACACGCTAGGCGAGCGGGTCGCGTCTCGTTAACTTGCCACGGCCGATAGCATCAGGTAGCGATCCCGCGTCACGCTCAATAATCGTGTCGTTAGGCCTTGTAAATCGTAACGTGTTATGTTACGTTACTGCGTGATAAAACGTAACTCTGAAAGTTAGGTTACCGTAAATAAAAAGTAATCCCGTGATATGACTTGACGCTTAACATAACGTTAACGCATTGCAAAGCGTAACGTAAAAAGTACCGCGAGACGGAATTTGAAGGTAAGGTAACATTAACTTTTGATAAAGCGTGATATGATAGCCAATGTTATTTTACCGCGTGATAAAACATAACGTAACGGCGTGATACAATTTAATGTAGCCTTTGGTATAACTTGAAGTCAATTGTAATGTTAGCGTGGCATAAAATGTCACGCCAAACGTAACGTAAGCGCGTGAAAAAACGTAATGCTAACGTAACGATATTATGGCGTGCTAAACGTAATGTTACCACGTGTCATAATAACATAACTTTATCGTGCAGTTGCTAGTCTGCACTGTGCCTTACGGTTAAAATTTTTAAAATTCAAATATTTAAGGTTAAACAGGTGTATCAGACGAAACTGCGTTTCACTGCAGTATCAATGACCCCGCAGGTCAGTGACATTATTAATGAAATATTGAACAGAATCGGTATTACGAAAATAAATTGAGAGGGCGGACCAAATTCTTTAAGATATCGCGAATTCGCGACCTTTCGGCAACTGGCGCCCAGTGGGGAAAATGAATGGATACAAGGGGAAAATTAGGGAGGTAAACATAAGTTAAGAAATTAAGATTAAGGAATAAATGGCTTTTTAATCTCAGAGTTAAAAAATGAGCAATCATTTCATTGACAAATTAGGTCCATTTCGGTTGAAAAACGTTTTCTGCATTCGAGCGATTCGCAGTAGCCTGGAACTTCTCGTAATTGCTTTGATTGGCCATTTATTAAACTGTTGTTAAGTTGATAGTGCAGTTATGCATGAAGGCTTGCATCACTGCATGCAGAATACATTTCTACATCAGATGCCTCGAGTAAATACTTCGTAGACTCGCATAATACCTATTTATTGACTATGTTAATGCATGCTTTGACATTGCACACAATGTGATCACTTTAGAGGCTAGATAAATATTCGCAAAACATTACCATTATGATAAGTAATCATCACTTTAGTACTTTGTTTATTTAACGAGCTTATTACAAACTACCTATCTTTTCCTACGGCTTCGCCTTCGTGAAATCTTTCGCAGAAATCGTGATTCTTCTATGAAATGTGATAGCTTCCTATCATTTAACGACAAATATTAATAACTTCGTTTGCTAAAAACCATTTTATTTAAACATGTAAGTACATTGTAATGTTACAAAGAGATAAATGCTTTTACTATAATAAAATGGTTTTAGTACAATACTCGTAAATCGTAATATTTCGAATTATTTATTTTTATTTCGCAGTCTGTACATTTAGCATACTTAGACCAAATGGTTAAAACGTAACGTTTGCCTTGAAAGGCGTGCGGTCAAGTGGCATGACCCCTTATTATATTCCCTTTTCCTTCTTAATATAGGTCAGCACTAGCAGAAAGTCGCCTGCTCGCCAAAAGAAACCACGGATATAAAATCGAAATTACGAAATGGGACAAAACAAAAGAACGTACATTCTATATTCGAACAGAGATTACAATGTAGTGTCGAGCGCAGGTGAATGACCGAAATTGGCGCGGCCGACCTTGCGACGTCTCGCTTCACCTACATACGCCACACTGACAAGCCACTTTTGCTTTCGACAATTCGCAAAAAAATATATTAAGGAATATCTTTGTTCTGCTGAATGTTGGTGACGTATCTAGCGCCCTATATGTACCTATGTACCTACCTACTATGTGTAGCGTAGATCTATAGTTAGGTACGTCTACCTGTATTATCTAAATACTATAGGTAGACGTAGGCTACACTTCATTGTAGGTACATAAGTATTACGTTTTCGCGTTTATTGAGCGCTTTATGGAAATCATTTTAGGATTACATATTTTTCCTTTTCATGTTTAGTAAAATACTTTTTTATTCATAACTTAAACATGGTTCCCTTCCTTGGTTTCTTTTTATTAGAAAACAAGAAAGTTTTTCTCCAGTGAGTTTATAAGAATTCCCAACATTCAATAGTCCTTTAATCCACCTCTCATTAAAGGAAATGAAACTTTTCCCGAATTAAAACCCCGCCAGACTTAACGATGTTCGGTATCAAATTAAGAGCCGCCCCTTCCAGACGGACAGATACCTGTCCTGAATATCTTCAGTGCAAAAATTTCTTTAAAAATTGGGTCAATTAGCAACAAAGCTCCCCACGAAGTGCGAGAAAGGAGGGGAACGTACGTCCCTAGTTATGAGTGTACGTTGTGGCTTCACAAAGGGCGAGGGTGCGCCCTCGACGCGCGACCCACCCCCGCCACCCCGTCGCCCCGCGCACTGCACCAAAGAAAAATAACACCCAGCCACAAAACCACAGAGCTTATAATCGAACACGACGCCACAATGAAGGTTGCGCGTTAAAATTGTGTTATTCGACATTTTACCTGTGGATCTCGCCCAACAAAAGATTCTAAAACGGGTTACGCGGGAGGATGCTCTCAGAATAAACATTTCACGTGAAAAGCGAGAGTCGCGTTATGTGGATAAATAAGCTGCAGCCATGTCACTTCGTAAGTCACGTAAGTGTCGGCGTGAGACGTATGATTGATACCCGCCACCGACGAAGTCTCGCCACTGAATATAAAAGCGTACTTTAATAATAAAACGCCTTTTCAAATACGTGAACAATAAGTAAAATTGTTAGTTCATTCGTCACAGTGTGTAGTCGCGTCAAGTCTACGTGCGGTGAATGTCACGCGGCCAAAAATAATAATGTGTGCGTTCGGTCCGGACGGTCGCTCGGTCAGTGCAGTCTCGTTGCGTCACTGCACTGGACCGCCGGGGCATTGCACCTTGTGCGCGAGTGCGCGACCACACCGCACGTCGCGCCGTCCCGCTCGCGCCACGCTCGCGGCCCGCCTAGACCTGCGATCGATCCTAGCCATTCAACAGCTGATTGTCATTACGAGTAACGTGACCGGTGACATGGTGAGGTTACTATGTCTCACGTGACACCCTATTACACGGTTCCATAGTTGCTAACTATTATATTGTATTGTTTCAGTGGCGTGGCGGTGCTGAGTCCAACGGAGAGCGGTGGATGCAGCAGTAGCGACATCACCGAGCCGCGCTCGCCGCGCAGCCCCGAGTCGTCGACGTCGTCGTGCAGCACGTCCGAGGAGAGCGCGAGCGCGCGCATGCCGCCGTGGGCTTACGACCCGGCGCCGCCGGCACCGCGACGCATCGCGGCGCAACCCGCGCCCGTGCGCCGCTCGCAGCCGCCACACCGTCGCATCACAGAGTATTTCAACCACAAGATGAAGCCCCAGAACGGCCTTAAGCGCGATAACGCTGCCAACGATGACACCAAGAAAAAGTGCCTACCTAAAAATGGGGTCACGCATGACCTAGAGAAATATATTTCTTATTTGTCACAGACTCTTAGTCCTAAAGTATTAATGGACGTCGGAAAGCAAAACGAAGTCGCTAGCCGAAAGTCGAACACAACCATTAACGGCGCGATGGACGCCACGAAAACGGCAGATCTCAGCAAAACGACGCCGAATGGTAATTTCAATGGTTTGATCGACTACAGTAGACCCAAAGAGATGAAAGACAAAAATCACACAAACATGAATGGTTTTTTGGAAATCCGGCACGCATCTGAGACTTCCACAAAAGGGAATCAAACAGCAGGGCTTCTGAAAGAGTTGATCGACGGTAAGAGACCGGGCCTTGAAATAAAGACTTCATCCGACCCATCCGCCAATGGAATACTAGCCAATAAACATACACCAGACGTCAGTAGACGTAAAGTTCCGATACCTGCTTCCAGTGAGCTAATCGGTATGAGGATTGCGTCTTCAACTCCAGCAAATCAATCACCTAAGAAGGCTGCAAAGCCCGATAAATCCAGAATGAACGGCGTTGTGAGTTCGACGACTAAACTGGACAGCAGAATGAATGGGGTCACATATGGATCAAATAATTTGAACTTAAACCCTATTACCAAACCTGCTAAAAAGGAGACGCAAAAGAAAGCAGCACCTGCGAAAAGAACAAATCGCAAGTCATCTGCGTGTATAGCCAATAGTAAAAACCTTACGTGGTCTAAAGCTAACAACCTAAAGCAAGTGCAGCTTCAGAAACAAAATTGTACAAACATATCTTCGAGTTCCCCCATCAAAACTATGCCGGGCGAGGCAAGTCCTGTATCGAAGATGCATATCCCGAATGGAGTTCATCAGGCTCCTATTATGAATGGTAACTACACCAACCTCAATGTACCTGTACCGAATAGTTATCAAAACTGTCATCAACTTAACATCCCACAACCGTGTAATGGTACAATTAACCCAAACAATTTAACATCATTCGTTGCTGTCCCACAAAATGTGATGCTTACAACGTTAAGGATACCCCAAAACGGTCTAGCACCACAAACTCTGGGACAACAGAATAATATGGCAGCTTACAACCGAACGAATGTTAATGTCTCAAGTCCGACGAAACTAAACGGCCAGTTCGTATTCCCACTCATGCAGAACCTAAACGGAACGGTTGTCCAAATACCTAATCTGATGACTAAGATGCCGAACTTTGTACTTCCATCGACTCCACAGTTGGCGACACAGAGACAAGACCATTTACAAAACCAGCAAGCAGCATCCATTCTTATAAACGGTACTCTTTTGAAACTCGCCAATACAATGACATCAGCGTATCCGAACGTAAACAAAAGCGATCCGGTTACAAGTCAACCTATTCCAGGGATGAATAAAAATGTCACTGGAATGCAAGCTGTCGGCGTGACAGTTCAATCCAAACAGAATTACGCTGTCAACTTTAGCCATCCCGTTCTTATGCCTCAACCTGGTTATATTGTTACTTCTGTGCAACCAAATATGAACGTGAAAGAAACGTGGAGTTATACGAATACAAATACAGTGTCTTCGTCACAAACGACGTATTCAAGTCATTTAGTTCACCATCAACAACCCATCGTGCCCAACTATCATTCGCTGCACGCGAGTAGTATACCCATCGCGCCGGTCAAACCGCCGGATAATCCGATCCAGGGTACCGACCCTCCCAGCAGCACAGTGAAGGAACCCGAACTATTTGAACTAAAGCCACCCAAGTGTGAAATACCGTGGTTATCCAAAACTGTCAACAATAACATTTTCCCTTTACAACCAAATAAAAAGAACTCGAGGCCTTTCGCGGAAATTAGTAGTATATCGGAGGAGCTTGAAGAATTCGCTGCTAAGAAAGCAAAGTATGACCTAATAGACGAAAAGATTGAAGATTCGAGAACGGATTCGAGTATGGATTCGACCATGGATTCAACCATGGATTCAAGCATCGAACTTCGAAAGATCGAGGAGGTCGCCAGGCGGGAGGAGACGATTTTCACGCAGATCACCGTTCTCAAGGATGTGTCATCGTCTGACGTCCACAATACTGTGATAGAAACCAATTTCTGTAGTACCACAACGGAGTCCGAATCGGGTATAGGGACGGACAAGTCCATAGGCTCGCCGAGTGATTCTCAAACTAGTAAAGATTGTGATGAAGATTCGTCGTTATCTTTGAGTATAAGTGTGTGTTCAGTGGAGGTACAGAGTCAGAAGAGTCCTATTCTGAAGCAGCCCAAGACGCTGCGCTTCCCTCCGAGGAGTTTGACGAAGCCCAGCAGTGACAAGCGGAAGTCGAGTACAGACACGACGTCCACAGTGTCTGTGTGCCTATGGGAGAATTGTAAGCGGGAGTTCGACGGAGACCCTGATCTATTAGAACATATACAGGTTAGTAATTTAATTGTATTTTCTTATTACTTAGCTGGGTTAGATGCCATTTTACAACTGCCTAATTACAATTTACTCATCTCTTCTCCAAAAATAATGATTACTTATAATTTAGACCGCCAGAACTGTTCAAAGTTAAACTGGGGATAGAATGACCATCATAAATCGAAGGTGGATGTTCCAGGGTAAACCGTGATATATTTTTTTTAATGTATTTTGCAGGTCTGTGTCAAATTGTAGGATGATTAAAATGTGATCTCAGTGTCCATTCAATAGGCTTAGCTGTACTGAAAAGGTTGTATTAATGATTTATGATTCCATAAATAAAATTACGTGTTACACTGCCAATAATATTTTAATCAACATACATGATACATATCTGCAAAAAGGTAGTCTTTACAAGTACGGATCCGATTGCTAAAATTTTTTCACCGATAGAAAACTTTATTCCTGAGTTACATAGGCAGGCTATATTTTATATACGCACGCGAAGCTGCGGGCAAAAGCTAGTTAAACATATTAGAAGGTCTGAACAGACCATTCCACCATTTATACTTTTGTTTGTATTAAAATCTCGTTTACCACAATTCCAGAACGTCCACGTAGAGACGCAAGCAGGCAAGGAGAACTACGTCTGCCTTTGGGAGCAGTGCAAGGTTCGCGGCAAGCCATCATGTTCCCGCCTCTGGCTGGAGCGTCACACACTATCGCACAGCGGGAACAAGCCTTTCAAGTGCCTTGTCGACGGTTGCGAGCGACGCTTTTCCACACCGGTATAATTACGGACATATATCTCTACTTATCCTCAAAACGCACTAAAGATGCAAAGCGTCAATAGGCGGTCCATATCAATGAAATTAGGCGGTGTGTCAAACGCGGCATGCGGCGTAATCAAAGCAGTAGGCGTCAGCTACTGCGTGCGTTCTAACTTACAATCCGATTCAGCGTTAATTATTTTGCTATTCGTAAAATATAACAGCTAAATGTTTGCGTTGTTGTGGCGAATATTTTTGAGAGTTTTCGCAAGATATTTGTTGACCATCATCGTCATCTTACTACTTTACTACTTCTCACGCAACCCATTTGTATTCTCTTTGGTTACCCTCTCTCTTTTCATCCATCAGATATTCACTGATACATTTAGCATTTGAAATCAGTCGAGCGAGCCATCAATACGATCTCTCAAAAATAATCGTAAAATAGGGGTCACAAACGCATTTTTTTTATTGATATGGTCACGTTTACAAGAATATATTTATCCTTGATCAAACCATGATTATGAGTTTCTTCATAACATTGCATGTTCATCTTTATTGTTTTATCTAAATCTTCAGTGCGTTTTCACAAAACCAAACTTATGATTTAAGCATCCCTTTAAATCAGTTTTCACCAAACGTTGGCAGAATAAGTAATATACAAAGTACATAAGCAATGTATATAGTGTAATATTTTAGGAAATGTATTTTAGAATATTTAGACAATATTTTAAAGTATATATTTTAAAATATGTATATTATATCTTAGTTTACCTAAGTCTATTCATAGTCTAGCTAAAATTTTCACTAAAAGTTGGAATTTAAAACTCACAAATCGTGCTTAAAACTAAACAAGAATACAATTTATCAAAAATATGATGAGTCTTTGTTTTGTAATTTGTTTATTTCTGCTACGCATCGTTTTTTTTTAATTTATGTTCTGCTCATTAGAAATTAAGTGAATTGTATCTAACCCTTTCACCGCTAACGACGTCAAACGGCGTCCATTAAAATAAAACTGAAAAAATAATTATAAAAAAGTACTCAAAGTCAGATAATAATTTTGTTTTTTTATTGTTCTTATGTACTTCTTTGTCCTCAATTTAGAAATTACAATTGCAATAACAAGATGAAAAACTAAACTATCAATGTTTTGAGAGTTTTTTACAATTGCTAGTTAGCGTTGGAATGATTATGTTTTAGATCTACTTTTGGATTTTTCAGCTGTAAATCTTCAGTTTCAAAAAGATATCCTGTGTTATGAAAGCTGTAACCCTCGAGTACTTTTTTGAAGTTGTCAATTTACTCATCTAATTAATCTAAAATGTATGTCCCGTGTAACAGTAGTGTCTTCAACACGTGAATTACGTCCAATCGAGTGATTGGATCATAAATCGCGTTTATATATAAAAAAATATTCAGTCGACATTGAAATTCATAAATATTGTCTGTAATCGCCGTAAATACGAATTATTTCAAAACATCGGAAACATTTCTACAAAATTTGGTTTTCAGTAATTAAATCGATAAATAAAGCAGAAAATTAAAAAAAAAATAACAAAACTAAACGAACAAAACCAAATTCAATTTAATTGTTTTAGTTTAATTTATACGTAACAGTACTTGCTCAGTGATGTGATCCCATCACTGGATATAGTATGGCATATCACGATTCTTTTCTTTCCGATAGATTACTTTTAAAATTTAAATCACTAAAAAAATCTCATTCCCATAAAACGTACATCGCGTGATGTTGCCATATTGACGTTAATTTACGAGGCAGCCTCCGACGAATATAAAAGATAAAGTTGAATGTGTTTTCTTTCCCCAAGGACAAGAAGACGATGCCAAAGAGAACCCTCGATGGCTGGAACCACTTCCGAGATTTTATTTATTTTTGTCAACCTATAAATTCTTCGGGTTTACCCCTTTGACCGCTATTCAACGATCAACGCGCACCGTACAGATTTCAGACAACAGCTTCGTGATTTTGGACGATAACTCGTTATTTAATAAGATGTAACCTCAGTACTGTTCCCGGATTTTCTATAATTTAACGTGGCAGTTAAAGTGTTAAACGCGATGAATTTGATATGTATCATTTATTTTTTTCAACACGACGTGTCGAGCTACGGAATAAGTGTAGTGTAAAAGCAAGTACTATGTAGATGAATTGGTTTTAGAAATAATTAGTTCATAAGGACGCAAAACTCTACGCCTTCATCAACTAACTTATAATGTTATTTCTGCGATATAACAAAGAATTTTGTAGATAACACTAGAAAACTAATACACAATAACTATTCTATGCTTGTATTATTGATAAATACCAAAACACTAACAAAACGGTATACCGGAAAAAAACCCGCAATAATCGTGAAAAAACTTAATTGAAATATATCTTCGAACCAAAACAAATAAAAACCTTGGCCGTCCCGAGACGCTCGCCAGATATGAAATATATATGTCAATAGACCCGCGCGCACACTCAAAGAAATCAAAGCGAAGTCAAAAGCGTTGTGGGGGCACCACGGCATGACAGCATCATGCCGTTTGCCGTCATGGCATGACATCATCATGCCGTTTGCCGTCACGGCATTAAAGTCGTTTTTACTGTCAAGGCGGGTCTATAGATGTTTCACATGAAAAATGGCATTACTAGAATATAATCTAACTGCTTTAGCGTCACTGAAGTAACAAAAACTGCATACTACTACTATATTATGTACTATATTACTGCAAAGTCTGCGTCGATTTCTTACTCCTTTTGTATAATCTAGTGTTTATCCCACAGATACTACCATCCCTGGATACGTGTGTAATTCCTACTTCCTAAAGTTTACTTTACAATTGCAGACGTTATTGGAGCGACATGTAAACAACCACTTCAATGAAGCCTCGCCCAGTAATGGCTCCGGCAAGAAGTCTGCTGAAGGATCCGTCAAACTCATTCGTAGAAATGGCAAGAAGCTGCGGTATAGAAGACAACCATGGTCTGGTGAGTCAACAGTCTTTTCTTCATGTTTATCTATACCACCCAGAGAATGAGAGAGGTTCTGGATCGAGGGCTGTACGGCAATCTTTATATTTTTGGGCCGTTCATAAAACATAAAACAGATTACAGTAAAGCTTTTGACAGAATGGACCAAAATATTCTGAAATCAAAGGTTTTTAGCAACGATTTTTTGAGATCTTTTCTTCGCTGATTTACTTTATACCTTGCAAACAGGTCTCAAGCTGGCATTGTCAGTATTAACATGTAGAGTTGGATTTCAAGCTCCTAGTGGTGTACCCCAAGGTTCCTTTATGGGTCCGTTACTTTTTATCATTTATGTCAGCGACATCGACTTGTGTTTCCATCATTCAAATTTACTCTAGCCGTATCTAGCCGTGTGAACCTGTAATTCGCTCTATTTCTCTTATACTATTGTTATCCTTTTGTTATAGTTGTAAGTTCTCCTATGATTTAATAAATAAACAATATACTTATGATTTATTACTTTATAATTTGCAGCGCGCATGTTCGACTTCTTCGACGCGGGCATGATGGAGGGGCTGGTGTGGCGGCTGGCGCGCTGCACGCGCTGGCGCCTGAGCAGCGCGCAGCTGCTGCGCGAGCCGCCCGGACGACACACGCTCACGCTGCGCGCCGCGCTCACCGCCACGCGTTACAACGCCGCCGAGCACCGTCGGGAGGCGCTCGTCACCTACTACCCACCTAACGTGTAAGTCTACATTCTATAATACAGTTTTTAAAGACAGGAGGAGTGAGGGAGAAAGGTCGCCTGTTCGGAAGAGAGTCAAGAAAAGAGAGATTGTCAAATATGTCTGAGAAAAGCACAATAGAAGCACAGTCAGTTACTTAGCTAAGTTAAAAGAACAGTAGCATGAACCGCAGCAGAATAACCCCTCCTGTGTGTCTTCCTACTATTAATAAGCACTACTTAAAAAAAATACAAGATCAATGATGACTTCAACTTACCATAAGAATTTGAATTGACTGTGATTCTATATGCTGGATGTGTTACATTTATGCATTAAAGTTGTCAAAAAAAAAATAAAAGGCCCCTTTTGACATTGCATTTTGACTACCTAGTGTAGTGGATTGTCCAGTGTAGTGTAGCTTCTACTATAATAGCTACTACTACACCGGACTTCTAATTAATATTTTATTGTTTCTCTCAGTTTCGTCCCAAGTTACATTTTAGGGTCCTTCTCAAAAGACACCTTTTATTTTTTAACGATTTTATCTATAAAAACATTCTAACTGATATTACAATGTTTCTATAGTGTATATTCTTAGATATCACAATGTAAAGTGTTTTCAGGTAAGCATTGGAGTAAACCATATCACCAACCATCTATAAAACCGGGGTAGTACAGATTTATAATAACATTTAGGGAATAGGATAACCTCTTTAAACCTATAAATTTACCACCATGAAAACCTATAAAAAATTTGTTAGGTTTAGGTTAGGCAAAAGGGAATTTTTCCTTTCACATACATTTGGAAATGTATTTTCCTTTTATTATTGGAAATCTCGCGTTTGAACACTATCTCGCCTGGTATCCAATGATGGAACGGGCTTGGCGGAATTAAATTGTGCAATTCCAATCACACACTCCCCGAAATGAATTTTGTTTTTCAAATGTCGCACCTCCGCTCAAATAGTGTCATAACTCAAAAATCAAATTATTGAGAAAAAGGCTTTTAAGTTCTAATAATTCAGGGATATAACGCTATATATAAATACAAAAAATGCGTCACTAGTGGGCAAATAATTGAATTACAAATATGACAATATCTGACCTTAAAGTATGATAAATTCTGAAATTAATAGCATCATAATAATCATCAGCAAACGATTTGTTTTTGAGTTGTGACACTTTGAGCGGAGGTGCGATGTATATGAAAGAAATAAACTCTACTCGCATCTAGTCAGTCAGTTACAAAAATTAGTCGTCTTCATTAAAAAAAAAAACAAGTGAAAATCGGAATTCATAATACTCATTTAGCATTGATCTTCATCATAACTATAGGTTTAAAAATCTAGAGTAAATATTTAAACAAAATACTAATCTCAGTATTTGCGATCTAGTCAACAGCTCCGACTGTCGTGTGTCTAAAGTAGATTACTATAAAATGCGCAGGTAAATTCAGGTGGGTTAGTAGTGCAAAAGGAAATTCATAATCATTTGGTGTTTAGCCATATTTTTAAAATTCGTCACTGTTGTATCACATAAAAAGCAATTCTCTTTTTAATTTTCTGCTTAAAAAGTTAATTTATTTTTACAATTTAATTCACAAGATCATTTATAATTTACCCAGTTTTAGCACCCATTTTTAACGCTCGATTTCCAGATTCAGTTGAAACCATTTTACGTACGTAACAATTTTTCAATAATTACGCTCATATAATTTCTCCCACTACCTGTAGCTTACTAATTATTTTAACACAATTGTTTAATACTTATTTTATAGTGCACGATAATTTACTACCTCAGTAGGGGATCATATGCATTACTACGATTCAAAATTGGTACTAACTGGCAACAGAATGCTTGCAAAATTGGCATAAATTATATGCAGTTGGTCCCCAAGCAGTTTGCTTGGCTTTATAGCATGCTCGATGTTGCCAACTGTGCCACACAGAGTATAAGTTTATGAATAAAGTTGCTAGCATGGATCCAGTTTTTCAATAATGATTTATGATCAATTTTGGAAAACAAAGTAACTCAACTCATAATAATTATCAAAAACTTTTAATTCTTCTTTTTAATTTTTTTATCAGGATTTTTATTAGCTCTCCATTTATTGCTAGCAATACCAATGGGTTGCCAGTCCTTATTGATGTTTTGGGTTTGGGCATAGAGGTCTTTTGTTCTATACAGTTTGTTTTCTAAGTTTATAGCATAGGGTTGCTTGCAGTCTGAATGGCAAATAGGCTGACTAGCGGTAATGTGACTGTCGAATCAAATTGTAATTACATTTTTAAAATTTGGCGCCAGTGTCGCATAACTGCGCGGCTATTTGTCGCCCAAATTGAAAGCATCTTTAAACGCTGGTGTATGAAATAAAGCTTTTTAGATGTGCATGTCTATCATTTAGTACACTTTCAATATGGGATTGGTGCCCAACGCTGCAAACACAACCATAGATCAAAATTTGTGCCAAAGGATAATAAATTTTATTTCAGAAGCCAATCAACATTACACCAAATTTCGCAGCTCATATTGTGTTTGCAGCTACCTCCGTGTGGCACGGGAGTGGACCAGTATTAATAATGGTGCTATTCTTTCAGATTGGAGGACGAGTGGGTACCCGAGAAGGAAGTGACGCGTATCAAGCGCGTGGAGATCGCGGAGCTGTCGGCTCGCGTGAAGGTGACGCTGTACGAGCACTTCTGTGCATCTTACAGTGGGCCGGCGCCGCCCCCGGCCCGGCCGTCGGCCCCGGCGGCGCCGGCACGCTTGCGCGCCCGGCGAGCCGCCGCGCCGCGCATGCTCGCCAACCTGCTGGCGCCGCGCCGCCGCGCCGAGCCCGCGCGCCCCGTGGAGCCGCTGGTGCTGGCCGAGCCCGAGCGGCCGCAGCGCCCCAGCGGCGCCAAGAAGCGCAAGATGGGACGCCGCTACGGGGGAGCCGCCTTCTGGCCCTGTGGACGATAATTTTATGAGTTCGGGCCCGGTGTCACACTACACTCCTCCGCGACCCAACTTGTTCATTGTGATTGCGGGCCGGCCGTGGCTTTGTAACGTCGATCTGATCGAGTCGATTGGGAAAATTATTTAATTTTATGTGAATGAAGATATGAATTGGTTTGCGTGTGATTAATTCCATTTTTAATACATTTCTACTAACGATCCACTTTCTAAAGCTATCGTTGGCCCGCAAAGTGTATGTACGAACTTGTTGTTTTCTCAATTGAGTAGTGTAATTGTGGTCGGTAGTGTAAATGTAGGTCGCGCGAGGGGTCGGTGTGACGCCGAGCGAGACAGATGTTGATTCGACGACAGGCTGATGGCCGACGATATCCGACTTAGGAAAATTCTCGCCAAAGATTGTTGAGGTGCCGCGACGCGGTTTAGACTGCTATACAGCAGAAAGTTAAATTTTATTCACAAGACTGATGCTTTTTTATAATGATATTGAACGGTCGAAATATCGAGCCTTAACGCGTCCGTTCATCGAGGTCGTAGAACGCGGCGCGAACAAAACGTGTACATAGTTAGACGGAAGTGTATAGTAGGTACGGCTGTACCGGTGTAACATAGCGACGACGTAGTTCGGACGTTAGTCTGATAGGTAAGTTAGAGTAAGGACGACCAGCGATGCGCGTCACTGCCAACTGTACATAGTAGACGTATCGACTCGATACTTAGCCTAGTATTAAATGATTTCGCTTTTAGTTGTAATAGTCCCCGCGTCTCGTGTTGCTTAGCTTCTGAGGTGTGACGCTGTGACGCGCCGTCTTCCGGACAAGTGCCTGATCGTCGCACATCTACCAAGCTAGTGTTCACTATATATCACGTATACCGTGCGTAGTCATATCAAACGAAACTCGCAGTTTAGTCGTAGCGTAGGACGAACAATTTTGATATTCGACGTTTTATTCCCCTTGTTGTGTTTGGTGAATAAGGAATCAACAACTGTCTGTAGATATACATAATGTCACTGCCATTGAAAGTTGTGTACAACTTGTAGCCTCGACGATACTGTTAGCAATAAACGTTTTGTGATAAGATTACATTGATAACCGATGTTCGTTTCCACGCACAAGATTAGCCGTATTTTTGTGTGATACATTAATATACATTAACAATAGTGTAGCAATGATTTTTAAAGGTATAGAGTAAATTTCTAATTCAATTTATGAGAAGATTTGTTCGTTGGAGAAACACTCGTTGGTGCGACATGAGTTTTAGTACTCGAAGAATTCTAAACTACATTAGGTTAACATTTTTATTTACAAGGGTTTGCACACATTTGTCAATAAAAAGCGAATTAAAAAGACCAAACAGTCAACGAAAAACGTTGAAGACCATTTTGAATTTTTTGTAAAAAAATAAAACTTGATATTAACATATTTTATAATTACGTCAGTTTGTATCCTTGTTGCAGTAGACTAGAAAATATAAAATAAGGCTTTGTAAACAATGTCTTGTTATTGGCAGATGAGCGCAAACTATGTTCAATGAATTATTATTTTGTTTTAATATCGTAAGAAAACTCGTGTCGTACGAACGAAGTTGTACGGTTTAGAGGAATTAGTGTTGCTATTGTGAAAGTAATAATTATTGTAGTGGCGAATGTTTTTAGATCATTGAAATGTAAGGAGCCTTGAAATGTTCAATATTAATAATTTATTGTAAGTTATGGTTATGTCCTCATAACTAATAGAAAAGCAATGTTGCATCGTGTTCTTAATAATATAAATATCGATTTAAGCGATTTGTGTAAAAGAAAACACCAAATTAAATGTTAAATAAGATCGCGACAGAATACTAAGTATAGTTTCCAATGATCTAAGCGCATTTATAAGGCATGTCCGATGAAATGACTCCGAATGATATACAGATAAGATGCTCAGCTCATACAGTAATACATGCCAATGATTGAGGTGAAACTTACGGCCCCGAGCACGGCCTATTTACTTTTAATTCACGTCAGATGAAACTTTAGAAATATTTGGCGAATCAGTTGGAATTTGAGGCAATAACTTGACTAAGTTCAATAAAGTGAAATATCCGATTTCCGGATACCATTTCGTTGACCTCACAATGCCTCAGTTACACTGAAAATGAAATAAACTAAAAATATTGACTTTAGCGCCATCTAGCGAGAAAATGGCTATGCTCAGGTCCGTAGCCCTCACCTCAACGTCAATATCTGGTTTAGTACTCACAGTTAGATATAAATGAACTTTTGGATACCCATATACAGACGTTGTCAGATTATTACTGCCTTTTAGCCATAAGGGATTATACAAGTGAATAAAAAATTGTGTTCTGTGCTCACACGATCTCGCTAGTATTTTTTAGTTAGTGCCTATAGCGTTAAGTTAGGACGAATTGTGTGAACGTGGTGTAATCTTAATTGTATAGAACACCATAACGTATTTTTCAAACTATCGCTTATCGTAAACTGGAACGGAGATTTTATTAGATTCATTTAGTAGTGTAAATCGGCCCCTAGACTAATAATGTGAAAATTGAATGTGAATAGTATATTCTACGGTAGAGGGAGGGAGGGAGGAGGGAGCCTTAGGCGTGAGTAGCGAGTGCGCTGGGTGGGCTGCGAGTGTGACGTCACGCGTCGCGCTCGCAGCGGGAGTGGACCCAAAGAAGTGTTTAGGAAAATTTCTCTAGTAGTCAAGTTGGTGCCTGATTGTTCGCGTGTTTAAGGGGATCGTATGCTAACATATTATACAGTTTAGACTTCCTTTTGGAGCATTTCCAACGTACTGATTATTTTTTTAATAAATTTAAAGAATTAGAGTAATTATTTTTTCAGCACTGATCGTAGTGCCATATTTTATTGGCTCGCTTTTTTAATAAATTATTTTTATAGTGAAATTCGACACCAAAATCAGAAAGACAAAATTAGTTTTTTGTTCTATCCGTGTAACAATATGGACTTGAATATTTGATCTCAGAAATCGGCCGTGTAACAGACTTTGATGGAATGCATGAGAGGGCCGCGCGAGCGGTCCGTGAGTGTTATTTCTTAATGAACATGTTAAGTGTCGCTCAATTTAAATTTATTTTACTTACGAGAACAAAGTTTGACACATACAAACATACATTTTGGCCTATCAAAATGCTTGAGTACAAATTTCGTTTCGCTATATTACGACGCGATGAAACGTCTAGTGTTTGGCAAATAATCGGACTAAAGTTAAATTAACATTAGATTAGTGTTAGTGGTTCAGGATGTTAGTCAAAGATGATATTTTGTGAAGAACCTCTGCGGACGAGGCGATGAAATTATATCGAAATACAATGATATATTGGTAAGCTCGAAAAGATACAATATATTTTTATCACTGCCACAATTGTCGTACATGTTGTGTCGTTGTGAGTGTTGAGTTCGGTTTTGCATGTTTGTGAAGCGCGCGACCGTTCACGTATTGCTCAGCGAATTATAATAATTTTAGTTAACCGCGAGCTCACTCGCATGCAAAATCTTTTTGTTATGTGACAGAGTATACAACGGGGAACAATGTAGTCGCTGCCAGTTTTAATAAAGCCCTTTAGTTTGATCAGCATTACTTTGTGCGGTGTGTCAACTGGTTACGTGAGGGCGTGAAACACATTACAGCCGTGATGCAGACACGCTTGGATGACGTTGTAAAGTTACAGCGGCCGGAACAATAAAAAGCGCCATCTTCAACTACATAGGCTTGTCGTTGGATATCGTGGTTTTAATTGCTCCTCCCGCGCTTAGACAGAAACTCAAGGAATGTAAATAGTTAAGTATTTATTATTAAGTATTATTCTGCATAGTACTGTAATTTGCTTCGCGCCTGGTTGGGCCTTAGGGGGAGCGAGGGCGGCGCGCCCGGGCCGCGTCCCGGACGGTCCGGAGGCGCGGACTTCCCGGAGGCCCGGACTTCCCGGCGATCCCGGGCTGTCCGGGTTGAGTCCCGGGGGCGCCACTCGGGATTAGTCTAGTGGTAATGTTCGCGAGTTGTCTTTCAAACACGTTTCCTATATTATGCGTTTATTATATGAATGTTCTCCTTTATTGTAAATGTTTGAATACAATAGTAACTATGTGGAGCCTGTGTATTCCAATAGTGTGCACTACTTATTCAATTTGTAGATATTTAATTATATATAGTATAATGTTTAATGCGTTGTCTTATTTGCTTATACCCTATGGTGAAATCGGTGAAATTTTAATTATAATTTTGAACCCACAAGCTGATGGGTAATCTACCTCAATTAATTTATCACACATTTGGGCATAATAATAGTGAATGTTAATTTAAATTTGAAATTTGTTCAATGTAGTGATTATTAAGGTTTTTTTTCAAGTAAAATGGTTTGTCCACCTGTCACAATTACTGTATCTTATATTAAATACATATTGTATGATTGATAAATATGTGTTTTATTAAATCATTGATACATCATCTGAAAACACCTTTTTACTTTGGAAATCATTGTTTCACTCCCTCCGCTGTGGGTGGAGTGGGACGGAGTGTCAGGCTTTTGCTGGCTACGACCTACTGTGTACCATCAGTTGCCCTTTCCGATGGCGACTCCTTCGAACTGTCCCGCGCAGCCCTGGCAGGCATCTGCCCAAGCGGGCATGAGAACACATGTGTAATCACAAAGAAAATGCACAGACAGTCTGGAACAGTATTAAAAGTAAATCGGAGCAGAACCTATCTCATTTGTGTACGTTACTCCAGCAGGAAAGTGTGTTCCAGAACGAATTGATCATAGACTATACTTTCTTGCTCGCTCGCCTGTCATTTAAGGCCCCCGTTTTCATTAATAACTCTCTTTGGCAGTCGGGTATATAAAAGACACGCAAAATATTCAACCTTGATGACCTACAATGAGCTAGGTACCAGATACACCGACTTTGAGCTTCCTATTTGTAGGATACCTATTTATCCAAGAACGGAAATAAGAAGTTCTGTATGAAGTAGTCTGTGTATATCGAAAATGAGGTCTACAATGGAGTGCGAGAAAGCGAAGAAAACGCTAGGCGATCAAAACGTTAAATCTCGATGAGTATCTATGAAGGAAAACAAAATTCTCCCACATGGCCGTGATTTTTATTTTCGCCATATGATGATAACAGATAGAAGAATCCTCTAAGAAGACCAAAAGAAGGTACTTCCGCTAAGCCCGTTCCATCATCGGGCCACTAGACTTACGGCGATGACATCCCACTTATAGCTCGAAATATTTTGCGAATACATTCAATGTGTGGAGTGGAATTCCCCACCGGAGTCTGTGTTTCTTGATAGCTACAACTCTCCCATTCTGAGTGGTGCGTGGAGTGTCAGACTTCGGTCAACTAAAACCCACCCCCGTGTTCCTCCAATTACCCATTGACTTACAGGGCCGCTGCAGTATTTTTTAAGGTTTTAAGGTCCCACACCTCAAAAGAAAAAAAAAATAGGATTTACTTTGTTATCTGGCTGTCTGTCTGTCAAGACCCTTTATGAATGCGTGGAGGTATCGACTTGAAATTAAAACTATAATATTCAAGTCTGCGGTCCATTGAAGCTGTAAAAAAATCAAACTTGTAAGTTAACAAAAAATAATATGGCCGTTTATGTTGCAAAAAACGTGTATTTCGACACTCGACTAAAGGGAATCAAAATTCATAGGGTAGGTACCTAGTTTCCGTTGTCGTGGAATCCTGACTAAAGAAAAAAAATTGAAAACTTTAAATATGTAGTTACGTCCAAAAAAAACAAACTGTATTGCGATTCGTAAAATCTTTACTCGATTCGGAAATTGAATTGTTTTCATAGGTGTATAGATACGGAATGCGTGACTCGCTTTTTTTGCGCTTGCTTGATTTTTTTTGAGTTGGGATGTCATCCACTTCTCCCGCTCTAGAGTGGAGTGAGAGGGACAGACTTTTACTTGTTAAAACCTACTTGTAATTGCCCTTTGCGCCATAGTTTCTGTTTCAAAAATTCCGCGTGGTAGGGCCACCGCGCGGACATCGGACATGGGCCCTGCTGGGCCCCTGGTTTTACTGACATCTCTATTTTTTATGGTGGGAAAAATGATCCAATGACAACCCCCGCTCTTGGGCGGAGCGGGAGTTAGTGTCAGACTCTTACTGACTAAAAGCCCACCTCGCTCCTTCTAGCCTTCACAACAGGGCTCGAGTTCCCTTTCAGATAACCCTGGCCCCAGTAGGCTTCGACCCAGCTGGGCCCCTGCTGTGGCCTGATATGGTCGGCCTCCTCCTTTGCGAGCACTATTGCTTCGCAGAAGTCGGCGACCGCCTGCGACTCCACCTCGCTCCGGACCATGGCCTCAACCAAGGCCCGGCGCGAGAGGTTTCCGCCGCCGATCGCCCCCACGAGGGCACGGCGATGCTCCGCCCAAGCATGGCACACCTCGACTGTGTGCTCCACCGTGTTCTCCGGGCGTCACTTCCGCCCGAATCCGGTGCAGGAACCTCCCGAACGTGTCATGTCCGGTGAGGACCTGCGTCATACGAAAGGTTAGGACGCCGTGAGGTCTTTCCAACCACGCCTCAAAGAGGGTACTTACCGCCATAAGTGTGGCGTGACCAACTGACATCTTTTTGGTGATTGGATTTCTGGTTCTATATGGCTTAATAATGAAAATATTCTGGGAACTTCTATCAAAGTAGGTAAGTACCTATTACGTCACTAGGAAACCGAGACAACCATATTTCAAAACAAGAAACGACCTTGAAAAATAATATTATTGTACAGTATATTCGTTAAATAAACAAACTAAGTACAGTCAGCGTCAAAAGTATCTGTCTGAGTAGTTCAAGTGTTCAAGTTCTTCGATATCTGCTCGTCGTAACCGAGTGCTTGAAATCTAGTTTGAGCTGTTATATCTATTGGCGGGAGTAGCTCCAATTGATGCTAGCAGCGGAGTATCCAGTCGTATTGAGAAAGGAAAATACACACAGCCACCCCATAAAGACACCAATTCTAACTTGCACACTTACAAAGTCACAAAAAGTTTCCTGAGACATAAGAATACCAATGCACCTAATAAGATATGTGAACAGTGGAAAAACACATATCCTATACCTCAACACTTCATCATTCTGGCAAATCATCTGTTTTTTGGACACAAACTACAACTATCAGCCTGGAAGTTTCTTAACACGATCGCTGCGGCAGTGATTTTTCTATACTTTCCATTCCTGCGGTACAGGGTCTATACACCTGGTAATAAAAGTATATACTTTTGTAAGCGAGACGTATGCAAGATGTTTAAACCTGGTATCGCAGTCAACGTGTTAACTGATTGCGGGCCTAGGTTGGTGGAAACTATTTGGGGATATCACAAATACAGTGGTAGTGTAACAACCCCTTTGCAGGATATTTCTGACTCTATTTCTTGTCCTCCGTGTCCAACCACCTTCACTTTTCAGGACCTGATTTTTATTAATATTGATAGGCTCGCGTTTGACTTTGAACACCATCTCACCTCATGGTAAGCGATGATGTGGTCGACGATCCATTCCATTTTCTTCATCTATTCACTCTTGACTTAAAGACCCCTAAGTGGTAGCTATCAGGAAACACTGACTCCGGCAGTGAATTCCACTCCTTGGCTGTACGCACAATAAATGTGTTCTCAAAATGCTTTGTACAAATATTAAATGGGTTAGCGAGAAGCGAGCTACATTGCTGGCCATCTGCATGCCCGCGCCCACTGCAGTCAAGAATTGCCCTGAGACTCCTCACGCTCTCCAGCCAGCCCTCTAGCTGTGTCTTGCGACGGTGGTTGAGGCGTGAGGATACCTCTTCTCTCACGGTTGTGTGTTTAGTTAGTGTTTAAATTATGACCGAACACACACATAATTCTGTAAAAACTGAAAACTTAATTCCACTTCTCACTTCTCACTTCTCTGAAAACTTAATTCCACTTCTCACAGCAGGAAGTTGTGTAGATACGTCTACCTCGGACAGACAATCCAGTTGGGTAGATCTAATTTCGAGAAAGAGGTCAACAGTCGAATCCGACTCGGCTGGGCAGCGTTCGGGAAGCTGCGCGGTATCTTCTCGTCCAATACCACAGTATCTCAAGACGAAAGTCTGTGACCAATGCGTGTTGCCAGTGATGACATATGGTGCCGAAACGTGGTCGTTCACAATAGGCCTCATCAGAAGGCTTAAATTCTCCCAAAGGGCAATGGAAAGGGCTATGCTCGGAGTTTCACTGCGTGATCGAATCAGAAATGAAGACATCCGCAGGAGAACCAGGATTGCCGACATAGCACAAAGAAACGCCCAACTTAAGTGGTAATGGGCAGGGCACATTGCTCGCAAAACGGATGGCCGTTGGGGCCGAAAGGTTCTGCAGTGGCGACCGCGTTCTGGAAGACGCAGCGTCGGAAGGCCTCCTACAAAGTGGACAGATGACCTGGTGAAGGTTACGGGAATCTGATGGATGTGAGACGCACAGGATCGTACATTGTGGCGACACTTGGGGGAGGCCTATGTCCAACAGTGGACGTCTATCGGCTGAAATGATGATGATGATGGATGATGAGAAATTGATAAATTAGTATTTAGATGATAAGAACGCATCATCATCATCAATTCAACCGAAGGACGTCCACTGTTGAACATACTCATAGGCCTCCTAGGGGTCGCCACAACGAAACACCTGTGCATCTCGCAACCGTCGCATACGCATATACCTTGCACGCATTTGTATAAGATGCTAAGTTGTTAATATATATATATATAGCTTTGTTTCATACTGTTGGGTCAGCCTAGATCTTGATCTCGCCTGATGGTAACCAACAGTCGAGAAGGATGAAGCTTCTGAAGGAGCTGTGAGCCTATAAGATGCCTTTTACTCTCGTTTTGTAGCCTGGTGGATAATAAAAGATTGTATGGAACACAGATGCTGGCAGGGAGATCCAGATATTGCTTAAGTGTATAAGCATAGAATAATCCGCTTTATAATGTTCCTACTGCTATGACTCAAACCTCCTCTCTAGGAGAGGGAATGGACCTTAATCCACCACGTGGGCCTAGTGCAGGTTGGTGGATGTCACATGTCTTCGAAATTTTGGTTCTATTTTGATAGCAGTGGCGATGGTGGTGAAATAAATTACACAAAGTAATGCGCCCAGCTGGATTTGAATCCGCGATCTACAACCCGTAAGTCAGGACAGTTACCACTGGGCCACCACTACTCCTTGGGCATAAACGCATAATCGACTGGTCGGAATATCACACACATGTGAATGTCACCCTTCAAAGTACATCCATGAGCAAAGAAGGAACAGGAGTGGGTTTTAGTCAGTAAAAGTCTGACACGCTCTCTCGCTCCCCCCAAGGGCGGGAGATGTCATTGGATGATTTCGCACCTAAAAAAACCTGCAAAGTACTTTTGGCGCTCCGGAAGTGAAAGAGTGATAACTATTTAAGTTCTACATGGCTGTAGACTGTACAAACCACGCCACGTGCCTAAACATATCTATCAGCAATTCGCAACATCAAAGCGAAACTGCATTACAATGGTAGGTTTCTAATTTCTACCGAGTTTTAGTGAATATAATGCATATAGGTAAGTTGTGTAAGGTATTTCTTGGGCCCGGGAACGCTGGCGACGAATGTTTCACAAGGCAATCCGATACCTGGGCAGGTGTCATCAAGCTATTGTTTTAATTAGTACATAGTGATTTGTAATTTATCACGTATTCACATATTTTCCTCACCATGTTTTCCTTCACCGTTTGGATAGCAGTGGTAATGAAATAAATTACACAAAGTAATGCGCCTGGCAGGGTTTGGCCCCGCGACGTACAACTCGTAAGTCGGAGCTATTACCACTCGGCCAGCACTGCTCTCACACGAAAAGATAATCCCTGACCTAAAGATAAAGATAGTTTTCAATACACTTGCTCAGAAAGTGACTCTTATTGCACTGCATTTAGGTACATAATGACCCTTGTTACCAAACTGTGACATTTTGATTACCATTACGCACTAGTGCTATAGTGAAGTTAAAACGGTATTGTTCAACTTCTCCCCGCCATAATTATATTACAGGTATCGTATTAGGATGGGCGCCGGTCAACCCCCTATTCATTTCAGTAAGTGTATTGATAAATAATAATATGGGCGCGCATATGAGAACAGATTTTTCCGCCACAAAAGTTTACTACTTTTACAGTTATTGTCTTCACAAGTATATTGAAAACGTCGTATGATACACGTGAGTAATTAATGATTACCGTTCTCGGCTCTCATAAGACCCTCGCCACAGCTCGGGTCTAAATACCACCTCTCCGGAAATCACTAACATTACACACTTACATCATAGTGTACTATTATTTGTCAAAACATGAAGCAGTACAATAACTTACTCGTAGTTTGCAAAGGATGGTGTTACATAAGAAAAGTCCTAACATGTTTTACCTAAATACGTGTATAAATTATAGATATTGACTGTTTTTATATAATTAAGCATTTTATTATAGGAAATACTAATGAAATTTCAACATTTTAGGTGTTTAATATAAGGCATTTAACTTCATTTGTGATTTAAGTATCCTAAATATTTATAGTACCTAATTACTTAGCTAATGTTAAATCCATTGGTTTCATCAGTCATATAGCCCGTGGTTTTAACGCGTTACATTATGCAAACAGATAAATACATGCGAGCCTACAAATATTGAAATACAGATCGTCGTTCTGATTAATTTGTCCTGAAACAAATTTAGTTTTGCGGAAAGTTGACTAACCATTTTCTAAATGGTCTTAGGTTGGTTTTTAGGATAAACGGTTACCGGTTTTTTTTTTAAGGTGGGAAATTATCTATTGGCTTTTTCCGTTCTAGAGTGGAGCGTCAAAGAGTCCTTCAGTTGCTCTTTGCGTCCCAGCAGCACAGGTCAACTTGTAACCTGATGATTGTATTGTGCGAAAGAGAACCTCGAGGTCCCCTCTCCGCCCTAGAGCGGGAGAGGTCATCGGATGAATACTCACTTAAAAAAAATAATCCTGGAACAATTCAGTAGTGGCTACAATAGTGCAGAGCCCCTGTCGGCTGCACCAGACTGCTTCGTCAGCACGTTGCCGGTAGCGAGGAGCATGCAGCGCGCGCGGCCTCAGCCCACTCCTGCGCAACCTGCCGCCTGCACCGGACCATGTGAGTAATTAGGTCACAACCTACTTCATTATAGGTTCAACCTTCTTCTATTGTCCATTGTCTTTAGACTTTGACAAAAAAGCTGTTAGGTATTATCTGTTGCAGAACTTTTGAAACTGAGAGTTTATATTTCGGTTTAATTTTGATTTCGTTTTCAATTGTAATATTAATACTACATACTTATTTAAATTATTTGTTATGTATTATGTCAATTTTAATTATCTACAATAATATTATAAAGATGAAAAGTTTGTTTTTATGTTTTTAAGCTATCGCGGGCCTTGAGCGTGGTGGAATCCAGAAATTCCGTAACGAAAATAACCTAACAACCCCCGCTTTTGTTTTTTGAGCGTGGTGACCGATAAGAAAACTAATGAGTGATCAATCAATCAAAATTCAATTCAATGTGTGAAAGAAAAAAAAAACAAAGGAAAAAAAATACTGCATAAATAAAATAAATAAATAATTATAATTGCATAAGTTAAAAATGGAAGAAACAAACGTGTTGCGCCGACCCCAAATAAAATGGGACAAGGGCAGGAAGAAGAAGAAGAAGTTAATAAAAATGCTATGCAATAGCTTTACCGCGGCAGTCCCCGAGTGCCACACGTCTTTTTGTTTGTAATCTTTGAAAGTACTCGTCCGATTGCGATAATTTTTTCACCGATAGCTTTATTCCTGAGTGCCATAGGCTATATTTTATGTATGCAGGCGAAGCCGCGGGCAGAAGCTAGTATGGTATAAAATCAATGAATGTTTGAGAGAAGATACTGATTGATTCCTGTAACACCAAAGACCTAGTGTTTCCATGAGTCAGGTTCTCATTCTTCGTATTTTTTAGTACTAGTCTTATTATTTTATAGCTTTTATATTTTTTAACTAAACTTAGATATATTATTTATTTCTTCTATGACATTGTTTTCAGAAAAATTTAGATTTACTATATGCTATTTCTTCCCCGCGGTTTCAACCTAGCTTCCGTTGGTCGTAGCGGGACGATGTTTAGCTTCTACTATTCGCCATGAATCTGATTATTTCATATAAAACGTTTTTTTTTTCAACTCGAATGGTAGTTTCAGAAATTAGAACGTTATACAAACAAAAACAAAAAAAAATCTAAAAAGGAAGCCAAAGGAAGCTAAGTTATTCTCTATAACTTCAGCTACCAGTGAAAGTCACAAAGTTGGTAGAGCCATTTTGAAGATTAGTCGGAACAAACAGAAAGACTGCCAAAATTATTAAAATATTCATTTTTGTTAAAGGTACTATACGAGTACATTCATATTTAATTACATAATTAATGTATAAATTGTCATGGCTGTGCTTAGGCAGTAGTAAAGTAATACCATTTCTTTCCGAGGCTTTGCAGTTTTTATGTCTAATTTAGGACGATTTATGTGAATTTATAAATAGTTGTGTTCTTATATGGCTAACTATAATTTTCAGTGCCGTTTTCCGGATGGCGGATGGCGGTCGAGCGTGTGTCGTGATCCTGGGAGCGTATCGTAAGTTTTTAAATTAATGTCTCACTTGAAACGTTTTTTTTTTTAAATTAATTATCATTTAAGTATACAAAAGATTACAGGATTATCTAAGTTAAATAGCAACCAAAAACCACTAAAGTTTAAACTTATGCTACCATGAATCTATCTCAATATCGAAACGAAATGACTTTTTTTTTAATATGTGTACGTTATTGTCGATAATTTATAAAAAAAACTTTCTTTAAATTAATATTACTTACGGTATATTCTTATTTGTTTAGTATAAACTCGGAAAGTTTTGACAAAATACAATTTTCAACTACATTAGTATTAGTAGATAACTAATTGACATATCGGGCTTTTTCAGGAAGAACATCCTAAGCAACATAATTTGCGTTTTTCGCAGAAATGGGTTTTCTCTTTTTAATCGATTTCGAAAAGGAGGTTCTATGTTCGGCTGAATGTATGTTTTTTTTTTAATTGAAAAGTATTAGGTAAAAATAATTAATTCTAAATTAATGTTCTTCCTAGGAGTGTTTTGAGTAAGCGCAGTGGTTGCGCGATTGACTGCTGCACTGCGTGTCGCAGGTTCAATTTCCGCGGTACCAAATATTAATATTTGTATGGCCTGCAGATAGTTGTTCCGGGTTTAAGTAGGTATATTGTTTATGTGAGTTTAAATGGTTGTGAACGAAACCACGGTACAGGAGTAATACCTAGTGTGGGAACCACGGAACAGTAAAAACAGGTGGGAGCAGTGGTTAAAAAAAAAAAAACATTTAGAGAGTTTTCCGAAAAGCTACCAATGTTATACAGTTGAGTTGCGGATTCGATATTACCTACCACTCCTAAATGTGTTATATTAACGAATGCTTTTTACTTTCTTCATTTAAAAATTATTAGGTGTCAGAGTGTTTTTTTGATTCGGTTATTCATATTTGTGTTAGTGTTTTTTTTGATTCGGTATTCTTTCTACATTCTAACGTCAAATTTCAACTCGAATCTTTAAATTTCGTGCTACGGAGTTTACCTTACAATCAAGACAGAAGACAGAAGACTTGGAAGCCAGAAGAGAGAAGAGGTTCAGGATTGAAATGGCCATTACCTCACAGTCACGTGGTCATGACGGTACAACGTGTGATGTGACGTAGTGGAAGTCTCGACCTGGACTGTACATCTAGCTGAAGATCTAGGAAGAAGCAGAGGAACTGGCACGAAGATTATCTATGTGAAGAGACTTTAGATGTTTTGTTGTTTTTGTTTTGTTTTTTATTTTTTGTTGTGTATTTCTTTGTGGTGTTTTTTTTTCTTTGTATTTTATTATTTTATGAATTACCTACTAGCTGTTGCCAGAAGCTTCGCTCGAATGATATTAGAAATCTATTTAAAGGAAACATACTCCAGGATAAAAAGTATCCCATGTGCTAATCCTAGGACATGGTATAGGTGCTCGTGTACATAGTTTCATCGAAATTCGTTCAGCCGTTTGGGCGTAAAGAAGTAATAAACATACACACACTCACTTTCGTTTTATAATATTAGAGTGATGTTTCTGTTTTTTGTTAGTATATTTTATTCAAGATTCAGTATCACTTTCAAATCTAAGATCCTAAACGAATTAACAGGTATCTTAAATTCTTACTTAATTACTTTTATTTATTTTTTGTAGTAGGTATTTGAGATCTATTCATTTTGATACTACTTAATTCGTTTAAAAGTCATTATTATAACAATGCGTTTTGATTTTTGCTCAAGTCCAATATTATCAGATCTATACATAAGTTTTAATTAGAATGCAAAAGATAAGTAAACTTTCTTAACTTAGGTAACAAATGCTATACCTATATCCAATAGCGTTAGGTTCAAGGTTTGATTTCTAAAAGGGAAACCCAGGGTTCTGTAACGAAAGAAATATAAGGAACATAGGTGAGGTTTCAGTCAGCCACACCTATAGTCAGTAAGACTGAGACGCGCTCCCGCTCCGCCCTAGTGTAGGAAAACCCAATAAATAAGTTCCCACCTTCAAAAAAAAAAAAACCTAATTATAGCGTCATTAAAGATTTAGCTAGAAATTGCAGATGCTCACAATATAATAATTTATTCATCTCAAATAACAATTTCGGTAGCAAAACTAGACCCATTAGACATTAGACCCTTTTATCTTTTCAATAATTAATTTACGAGCCATTATTAAGAACTACGAACAGCATTACGTACGGTGGCTACGTGCCTGGGTTCCTGTATAAAATTACGCCTCGTCAGGGCCCCGTTGCTTGGAATGTTACTTGATACTTAAGTACATCGTGTTATTGGAACGTAAGTGTTATGTGTTTGGTTTAGTTAGGTATCTTTATTAGTATTGTTTGTGTAGTTAGGTATTTTTTATGGTTATGCTATCTAGAGGCCTTAATATTTCCAAAACAGGACAGCGACTGTCGTAACCCTTTTTTTTATGGTGGGAAAAAATCATCCAATGACAACCCCCGCTCTTGGGCGGAGCGGGAGATAGTGTCAGACTCTTACTGACTAAAAGACCCACCCCGTTCCTTCTAACCTTCATACCGGGGCTCGAGCTCCCTTTCGGATAACCCTGGTCCCAGTAGGCTTGCTGTTGCTGATAACTCCTTGAGGCGAACGGGAACAGAGCGCGCCGTCGGCGACTTGGGCTTGGTCCGGACAGTTACCGGACGGCCGGACAGCAAGCTACCTATTGCTCACTGTCCACTAGCCCGCGCCTACGGTGGCTGGAAATCGGGATCAGAATCCCAGCGGTGGCGGCAGCGGCGAGAACGCCGTTGCCTGATGCGGTCGGCCTTCTCCTTGGCGAACGGCGAGCATTACTGCTTGGCAGAAGTCGGCGACCGCCTGCCACTCCTCCTCGCTCCGGACCATGGCCTCAACCAAGGCCCGGCGCGAGAGGACTGTCGTAACCCTGTAAATCTTTGAAATTGGCGTTAGGATTGTTCTTCTTTCAAATTCTTAAAGAAGATATCCAGGTTGTGCCTGCCCTTATCAAAATAGTTTAGGCCTTTTTAACCATATCATGTTACTTGAGTCTAAAAAATCTGGCCCTAATACAACCATGTTTATTCCTTAGCATGTTTTCATTGCTAAGGCCAAATATTCCGTACGTGTTGTTGTCACATGTCTCCTCCTAAACGGCAATTCGGATGAAATTTTGTGTGTGTATTTGAATGAAAAGGTGTATGGTTTGAAAATACAATAGTGGAATGTGAACCCGATTGCAGCACCACCTATGGAGTGCCACCTCCATAGGTGGTGCTGCAATCGGGTACTCAATTTTTTTTTTCTGACGAAAACTCAAGTTTCAGATAGGGACAACGTCAGTCGGGACCGCTAGTTATTTATGTTATTTATTACTAGCTGTGCCCGCGACTTCGTTCGCGTGGACTACAGGATTTTGAATTTATTTTTTCTAAAATAAAAGCAGCCTATGTTACTCTTCATTACATCAGCTACCTGCCAAAAAAAGTCCCGTCAAAATCGGTCCAGCCATTTCAGATATTAGCCCGGACAAACAGACAGACAGACAAAAATTGTAAAAAAAAATATTTTGGTGTATGTACAGTATATTCCTATGCATGTAGTAAAAAGCAGCTGTTTCAATATTACAAACAGACACACCAATTTTATTTATATGTATAGATACATACTGCCGTCCTCTAACTAAAAAGCAGCTAAGTTACTTAGAAAACAAAGCACTTAACTGCTTTTTAGTTAGAGGACGGCAGAATATAGGAGAAACTGACGGACTAATATATTCACTCAGAACTTCTGGGTCTAGAAGGGTTTGCACAAAGTTTTCTTTTATGACCTAGGCGAGCACTAAGAGAGGATTTTGCAAAATGCATCTCCTAGTGTTGAAACGGGGGTTCAAAGTTTGTACGGACAATCCTACTATCACGCGAGCGAAGCCGCTGGCAGAAGCTAGTTCTGTATACAAGCATAATAACATAACTTGTGCACAATGTTCAGTTATCTGAAAGGATCTACGTATCTTCACGGTCCATTGAACACAAGATACCAGCACCACAAAATAGATATGTACAGAAGACAATCTCATATATGTACAATTACCGGCACGGATCTTGAGCGCTGGCTTCAAGTTGCCCAGAAGTCAAATATTCGGTCTCTTTAGTGGTGCGAAGTGAGACGCGGGGGCGGGGAGTGTCAGTGATTGACTCGCCGCGCCATCGCGTCATAGACGTCACTCCTCATTCGCTCCCTGTGTTGCTGCATATATCTAACAACGAAGACGATTGGCTCGCCAATGTATGGAATGCGCAAAGCGCCCTGACGCGGAGCGCTCAAGATACGATTCGGTAATTGTACCTCACTTTTTATACTTACGCACACTAATGAGCGTTTGAGCCGGAACTGTTTGACGAGCGGGCCGAGGCGCTCCCAGATACCGTCAGTGAGCGGTGTGTATGTGTGCGTTGCTCGAGCGCGTTTTGAATGTAGATTGACTTCTGTACCTATCTATTTTGTGACTAAACAGCTTCATAAATGATATCTAGCTTTACTCGAACCAAGACTTGGTATGTTTTTGATAGTGTTAGGGGTCTAACTTATCTGGTTGTTAAAGTTTTCAGTGTAATATGAACCGTAATGCCTTTATAATGTGCTGGGAAGTAGGGTTATCCATATCTGGGTAAAAATAGGATTAGATCAGGATGTGTAAAAGATAAACTTTGTTAGAATGTCTTAACATGAGCTGGTAGAGCTTATTCTTTGATACATTATTACGAAAATGATATTTGTAAAACACTAAAAAACTTACTAAACTTAAACCAAGTATTACTAATATCTTATACAACAACTTTTGTTCTATGACTTTTTACAAAACATTACCAAACAACATAAAAACATTACCGTTTACAAAAAAAAAACCTTCATGATTTCGTTGTTCTATCTGACACATTTCAACTCTGTATTTTTCTGTACCTACCTACGTCTGTATGATGCGACGCAAGTCCATCAAGCACCCCCGCCACCCGATCCTACTCCCTTCCGGTATTGTAATATCACTTGCTTTGCGTATGCTTCGTAATATTTAGAACGTTTAATTTACATATTTTTTATTGTTTAAGCAGTATCTATCTAGCCGTGAGCGATGTGGGTCCCAGCCAACGGCCTCGTATCGTATGAGGGCTTTTTATGTACGAGGGTATTTTGTTTATAATTGAAGGGCTCGCGCTTGATCACCATTTCACCTGGGGTGCTATTCTCTAAGAAAACAGCCTTGAGCTCAGCGCTGGCACAGCGACGAGTCGTGAGACGCAATACATTGAATTAAAAATCCAATGTAAAGGAGCATTGGGTTGTTAATTCAATGTACTGCGCTGACGACCCGTCGCTGTGCCAGCGCTGTGCTCTAGGCTGTTTTCTTAGAGAATAGCACCCCTGATCGTAAGCGACGATGAGATCGAACACTGGGTTGCGACAGTCACTGTCTCGTTTTTGAATTTATGAAAGAAAATGGTCTCGGTGATGTGCCTTTGTTTACGTCTGATTTAGTCCACGCTATGACTCTGGGTTTAAGTCGGTATATTATAAGTGTATAATACATTCATATTATAGCTGAGGGTTAAGCAAGCGTGCCTCCATCTTCAACCACATCATCGGTTACCATCATGTGAGATAGTGGTCAAGCGCGAGCCTTTTAATCCAAGTCACACACCATGTCTGTCAGTTTGTCTGTTCGCGATAAACTCAAAAACTACTGAACGGATTTTCATGCGGTTTTCTACATTAGACGGAGTGACTCATGAGGAAGGTTTAAGTAGATAGATAGATAAATCATTTATTGGCTACAGCACAAAACATGCACCAAAATACATAATGCACACAGATTATAAAAACTAAGCACATAGACAACAATAAAGAAAAAAAATAAAAATAAAATAATAACACATGTAGGTACTAAGAAAAAAAAAAAGAGAAATAGCAAGATAGACCCATAGTGCGGTGTGCATGTCGCGCTGCACCAATGGGAGTCCAGCTCAGCATGTGTCAGGCAAAAATCCCTGACGCTGATATTATGCTGGATCCTTGTGGTGACATTCGGACGCTCAGATGGTTTTGAGTGAAAAGTTTTAACGAAGTGAATTTTGTAGGTGGTGAATATGTAGATAAATATATAAAGTTAATAAGCATAAAATAATAAGCAAAGTGAATAAGTAAAAAATAATGTAATGTACGAGTATGTCTATGTGTGTGTAATGGAACAAAAAGGTGAGGTGCGGTGAGTCATAAACAGCATTTTGTTCAGTGGGTAGCCTTAGGGGCGGATTTTTAGGAGTTGGAGTATATCCTTAGGGGCGCTACGAGAAGCAAAGAAAACGAAAAAAAAAATTTATGTTAAAAAATTTTTGGGACTTAGAAAATTTTCGAAAAATTTTCTAAGTCCCGCGTCATTGCGCCCCTAAGGCTACACTCCAACCAGCATTTTCAATATGTATTAACCTATTAAACGCAAGCTACCAAGCGGAATATGTGGGTACGCCCAGCAGACTGTCCCGGAAACAAGGAACACGCAGACCAGCTATATGAAGGACGTATTCGAAATGAACATACCATAAGTGTAAAATACATTCATATTTTGGTTGACAAGGGCCGAGATTTTCAAAGATTTGTAAGATCTGTATGAAGCTAGAGTTATTGTCATTTAAACAATTTAAAACTAGCTTTTGCCCGCTGCTTCGCTCCCGCCTACCCTACTATGCCTTACTTTACTCTATTCTACCCTACTTTATTCTACTCTAGCCTACTCTACCCTAATCTATAGAGTAGAGTAGGGTAGAATAAGGTAGAGTAAGGTTAGTGTAAGGTACCCTACTAGTGTACCCTACTCTACCCTAGGCTTTTCCATAAGAACCTTTTCCTCACAATAACAAACACAACAAAAATAGAATTAGCGATATCGGTTGAGCTGTTCTCGAGATTTGCGCTTAGCAACACGTTTAGCGATTCATTTTTATATTATAGATAAAAATAATAGTCAAGACTCAATATCATGAAATCATTATACAGTGGCACTATTGTTTGTTTGTTGTGGCTCCGTATTTGGTCAGAAGCGGGATTGGTAGTTAGTTAGATAGGCAGGCAGAACCGTAAGTCCATGTAGCCGTTCTAATGGGTCTACACACTGATGGGTAGCAGCCTTCACGACAATCTGATTGTCGTCCTAACGATACATTGCTGGGGATATTGTACACATTGCAATTACTGTGATTTGGGATAATATGGCCTACATCCAGCATACACCCTATGTTCTGCTAGGGCACCTCAAGCAGGATTTTTGATTTTAGTTCCTATGTGGCGTCATAGATGTCGCTACAAGACGTAAACGGCTGAATATATCTGTACCTCAGAGGAAAACAATACTAACTCCACTTTTTTGAAAATCGGTTTTTTTTTTGCACTGTTAAAATTGTAAGAACCAGTTCTACTTATTGGTATGGGGCATCAAGTCCTACGACATCTAGGAAGAGAAATCCAATCGTAGGTATATATGACAAAAATGTTGTTCTAAACTTTATTGTAATTATGTGTAATACATAATAATTCTATCTAATAATTATACAAAATACAATTGAGTTTGTTTCAATATCTTTAAAGCAACTATATCAAAAATACATTTAAAGTTTCTATCCGCGCGTTTTTGCCTCTCCTGTAAAATTTACTGGCACATACTGTTGTTTACCTCTAAAGTACAGATATATCTCCCCAAGTGCCGCTTCTCGCGGTCTAATCTTTGCACTAAAACACTAATTCGTATAAACACTAGATTTCGCATAAACTAAAAATAATGTTTAATAGCTGTGTTAAACTAATCGTCTATCCTTCAACTATGTAAAAACCCCAACACATTCTATCGTCAAGATTTAAATTATCTAAAGAAGGCGGTATATTAGCCGGTACGGAAGCCACCTCCCATTCATAACCGCCCGGGTGTAGTCGGGGGAGGCCGAAAGTTCGGCGCGCTATTGAAAGTATCGCACAACAAACTTCCTCTCTGAATACACATTCCAGATTGATTATTTAAGAAAATTGGAAAAAGAATTTGGTGTGAATTTGAGAAGGTTTTAATAGGGTTTTCATTTGTTTATTTTCTTTAGTATACCTATTTCTAAATTAAATTTTAAAATATCTGTCTAAATATAATTCTTTTGTAAGTGTGTTTGTCGCCTAACTTTACCTTAATGGCTTGACCGATTTGGATGAAATTTTGAGTGTATATTTGAGTGGGTCCCTGGTTGGTGTTTTGTAAGCGCGCAAACCTATCATAAAGAAAAAAAAATCCTATAATCTGGTTCTCAATTTTTTTTCGGCCGGAAACCCAGCTTTCGGGCAAGACAACGTCTGCTGGGACCAGAACAGCTAGTTTTTTATATAAAAACGTAATTTATTAAAACTTTTAGCCACCAGTGGTTAGGGCTCCAGAGACAGAAACGTCCTCACAATGGGTGCCGTATCGAAGAGGATCACCTTCTGTATACCGAGAGAAACCTTTGATTCAACCGCGTAACGACAGGTAGTCGTCGAGGGTCTTGGCCATCATGCCGTTAGCGGTAATGACAATCATTTATTTTTATTGTCATGCGGTTTTTAAGTCATTTGCTAGATAAGGCTTCTTTAACCATTCCTGCTGTAAAGTAGTCGTAAATTACGCTACTGTTTGAAAAACTTTTTGGCGTTAAGCCTGCTGATAAACTTGGTTGGCCGTATTAACCACCTACCCAACGATCTTACAGCCACTTGACTTGACACTTGACGCACCATGCTAGAAATAGCGCACCTAAACGTCAACTAGCCGAGGTACGGGGTACTGTGTTCTGATTGGTACGGGGGAGCCGGGTATGCCTCAAAGAGATGTCAACGAAGCCGTAGGGGCCCAGCAGTCCTGAAGCTGAAAGGGAAAATCGAGGCCCTGGAACACGCAAAGCTAAAACCCACTCTTGAGTGCTTTGCACTCCTTGCTTGTTCCTGTGCTCCTTGCACAGAAGGGGGTTTTAGTCATTAAAAATTTGATACGCCCCTCTCGCTCTGCTCTAGAGCGGGAGAAGTCATTAGTCTACTTTCCACATTAAAAAAAATAAAAAAATTTTCGTCAGTAAGCATTAATTTCAAATTATTTTTTTTATTTTTCGGACATCATGATCCAACGGTTAGTATACATAAGACTTAAGGTGATTGCTACGGGTTGTTCGTGGCCATTTTCCCGTTAGATGGCGCTGAAGTCAACATTTTCAGTTTTATTTAGTTTTAATAAAAACCATTGTTAGTAATAATAATAACACACAACGACTAAAACTATTTCTAAATAATATCTCTTCAGGGCCAGGAAACAGTAAAAACAGCCTCTGAGACTCACGTTCTTTTGGAACGTTACGCACAATTATATTTTTTACTTTCAACAGGCCTTATTACGTTTTTAGCGCACCAAAACAATTCTGTCATCTAGCCGAGGTATGGGGGAGCGGGGTACTGCGTTCTGATTAGTCGAGACATCGGATCTATAAGTCTTATGTGTTGACAGACATGCGTCACCTGACATTAGACGTCTGGTGGCTGTAAGGTCGTTGTTTGTGTACTACATTACTATTATTTTAGATAGATAGATAAATCCTCTATTGGTTACAGCACAAAACATGCACCAAAATACATAAAGCACACAGATTATAAAAACTAAGCACATAGACAACAAAGGAAAGAATAAAAAATAAAATAATAACACATGTAGGTACTAAGAAAAAAAAAGAGAAATTGCAAGATTTTTGCACTAAGTTCCTTTTATTTAAGTAATTTTATTCTAGATTTATGTAAATTTTGCCTATAATTACTGTTATTAAAATCCAATAAACCACGATTCAACACTAACAGACCCAACCCGATATTTACACCACTTGATATTTTAAATACTGATACAGTTTGGTATCACGAACTAGATCGGATCTTATTCCTAAGCCTATTATAGCCCTTTTGACAACTAATTATCGGGACAGACGGACAGACGTAGAGTATTTTGCAGTAATTACGGGATATAAGGACAATAGTTGTAGAATGCTGATTTATAGGCCGGTGAATGGGCTAGGTTGGGCTGCTGATAATAAGTACGCTTATCAGTTATTTAGGACCTTCCGTGCTAAGAATAACTTAGTTAATATAATTTTGTCAAACCCGTTCCATCATCGGTCCCCGTGGGGGCGCTCGGTGGCAGCGATCTTTCGCGCTGGGCCTTGGTACAGACCATGGTCCGGCTTGCGGACGGCGAGCAATAATTAGCTCGCCCTACAAACGTCCTGTAACCGTCCGGAACGAGCCCAAGTAGTAGTGTTCCACGCGCGCATTAAGGAGTTGTTAGCAACCGTAGGGGCCCAGCAAGGTCGAAGCCATGAGCCATGGGTGATGCGAAAGAGATCCCCAGGGTCCGGGAACAATGGCAAAGAAGGGGAACAGGAGTGGGTTTTTAGTCAGTAAGACTGACACTATCTCCCGCTCCACCCAAGAGCGGGGGATTTCATTGGATGATTTTCCCACCTGAAAAAAAGCCACTAGATGTACCCATCGGTAGGCACATAGTGGATTGCATCACTGCTTACTATCAGGTAGGATCGCAGTCAAGCATTAGTTTATATCAATTATTAAAAAAAAACCGGCCAAGAGCGTGTCGGGCCACGCTCCGTGTAGAGTTCCGTAGTTTCCCGTCCGTCACCATAAGTGTATATAGAGATTAAGCGAGGACGGACAGACGGACAGACAGACATTGCGAAACTATAAGGGTTCCTAGTTGACTACGGAATCCTAAAAAGTGAAGTACATACATGAGATTGTCTTCTGTACCTATCTATTTTGTGGTAGTACGGTGCAGACTATGTTGAATTCCTGTCGTGTGTGGGTGTATGAACGTCACAGGTAACAAAGGAGACGTAGGTGGGATCATTCATGTGCATACCTGTAAGTTACTGTAGCTTTGTACCTGAACGCTAACGTGAGGTATTGAAAGGCTTTTGAGCTATTCATAGGTAAACCATTATCATTATTACATAAGGTTCTCTACAATGTCTACCTATAAGAGATTGCCCTGTGCGATAAGATGGGCGGTTTTCTTTGAATCTGAACTCTTGTACTTAAAGTTTTATAAATGTTTATATTCTGTTGTATTCCTTTCATGTCCCTGTAATCCTCACATATTATAACCAAAGTCTGTCTGTCTTTATGAACGCGATAAACTAAAAAACAACTGAGTTGATATGATGCAGTTTACAATAATAAACAGAGACCGGTTTGTTTATTATGTTATTTTATTGTGTAAAACTTAACTTTATTAACTTGACACTTTGCGTGACCCAAGGGCTGGCTTTTACCTCGGACAGAGGATAAGCATTGCCATACAGCGTGGCAATGCCGCCAGCCTTTTGGGCACATTACCAGTCGGCAGCGATGTGGAAGAGTTTTTTGACGCCATATTTTAGTTTGATTTTAGTTAGTTGTAATTAGCGTAGGGTTTTTTTTTAATTTACTGTAATTATAGTTTATAATTGTGTATGTAATAAGTTAAATTGATTTAAAGTTAATAAAGTTAAGTTTTACACAATAAAATAACATAATAAACAGAGTGATTCATGAGATAGGTTTATATGTTTTATTTTTAGTTACCACGGTTCTCATCTACACTCATATTATAAATAGGTAAAGTTTGTATTTTTGTTTTTTATTTTTTGTATCATACGGTACGATTGCTAAAATTTTTTGCCCGATAGAAAGCTGCTTTATTTCTGAGTGACATAGACTTTATGAACGCGGGCGAGGCTGCGGGCAAAAGCTAGTTTTAAATAAATAAGATTAGGTATCTAATACATACAACTCTCGTGTCACAGTGTTTGTTATCGAACTCCTCCGAAACGGTTTGACCAATGTTTTATGATTTATTTTTTTATGTATATCTACTATATATGTATTGTATATGTTACTGTAAAAGCTCGAACCACGGTAATTTTTTTTATTGTTTTCTAACGTAAATACTTTACGCGAGACACACATCCAAAGTGGTAAAATGTGTCCGTCCGTCCCTGTAAATTCTAAAATAAGAGAATGATAAAACTAAAAATAAATCTATGATGTACATTACCATGCAAACTACCAACGAAAATGGGTTTGAAAGAGATCTAGAAAGTAGTTTTTTTTTAAAACGTCATAAATCTTAAAAAAATACACTGTTATTAAAACTTCGATCAAAGTTACAACGAACTACAAGAACTTTTATATTATGTTACTTGCTGCTACGGAACCTTCCATGGGCGAGTCCGACTCGCACTTGGCCGGGTTTTTATATTTGTAATACTTCCTTAGCAGTAAAAAATAACACAAGTAAAATTATCTTGTCACAAATATAACGCTTACCTTGACTAATCTAACTGAATCTGTATTTTTTTATTATTTGGTATTTAACAAACAAATACAAACTTAACGCTTATATTAGCTTATCTAATTGAATCATTATTCTTCTTATTATCTGTTTTTTAACAAACTAAAGACACGGTGCGCAGGTAGCGGGGGCGGCTGACTGCCCACGAGTACGAATCAATGTGCTTTACATGTTATGCTATGATTTTGACGTGACAACGTCTTATAAATTGGTTTGCCGGGTGACACTTCAAGAAACTGCGTTACGCTCCGCTCACGTTATGCGGTCACAATGAGAGCGAGTGAGAGGCACGCGTCCCTTCCACTCGGGCATGGTTAGCCCGCCTAAGAGCGAGAGAGACAGCGTTGTCACGTAAAACTTTCGCCCGTATACCGACTTTACAGGCAACCAATTTTTTTTCCAACATTTACCGTGCCTTTAATGTAAATCCTCAGATTTATCAAGTAACTGATGGTAAAAGTTTGAATCGGAAACTTTTATGAACCATTAATATTGGTACATCTTCTATTCTATTCTATTTTTTTGTTAATGGCAAATAGAGCCGATGTCGACTATTCTGCCAATGTCAAAAGTGAATTGGATTGGCAAGAGTGTATGATGATAACATATGGAATCGGAATGTTAGAACTGTATGAATGCATAAAAATCATCGATTGATACAGTTGAACTCGATGAGTTAGTACTGGACTGAAACAAACAAAAAAATAAAAATACATAAATATTATAATTGTTAAGACATTAAATATATACACGTAACCACAATTACACAGAAGTCGGGACTCATAATTTGATATTATTGTGACGGATGAAACTCATCAGCGCCACAAGTAGTTCTGGGGAGGGATAAGTTAGGAGGGCGGGGACATTGATTGGGAGAGGAATTTTAAATTTCGGGAGACGGCTATATAAGTCTAAAGGTGGAATATTATTTGTGCATTGGAAAAATATGTGGTCTAGTGTGCCCTCCTCCAAACCGCATTCGCATAAGGAGGAATCGCGGACTCGATTTTTTTCCAAAAAAACAGGTGTACAACAGAAACCCAGGCGGATTCTGCAAAGGACGGAGATAACAGGTTTGGACATTTTTTTGAATGTGAAGAACCAAGGTTTTGATGTTATGGTTGGTTGGACTGCATAGTAGAATTTACCCTTTTTTTTACCAGAGGTATCCCACTGCTCCTGCCATGCACATTGAAGACTTGCTTTTGGCAGGTTCAGCAAGTCATACCCCTGAATAAAGTTGTGCATCTTAGGTTTTACTGGAAAATCTTAAGATTTACCGCTTAATTCGATCTTTTACAGTAACATATATAATTTTTTTAAATATTTCATCTTTGTGATCTGGAACTTTTTTTGATGTGTGTATTTGGTACGTCTGAGAATAGGTCGTAGACTATTTTTATCCTCCTACACTCCACTATGTTCTTTGATAATAATTCATATGACAGAACAACATTTGCCGGGTCAGCTAGTCTTTTTAATATTTCTCTTTTCATTTTCCTGCTAGGCTGCTACGAAATGTCGTCATTATGACATCCGGGAAACAAGAACCTCGTTATTTCCATCTGAAAATAAATTACGTCCTGCTCTTAAATAAATAATAAACATACCTAGTTACGAGTGGGAAAATAATAATAATAATGAACATTTATTTCAGGTAAGATCCCCGTAGGTTAATACAGAGAAACACACAAAACACAATCATACTAATAATATTCATTCATTACAGAATTACAAAAAAAAGACGTGTGGCACTCGGGGATTGCCGCGGTAAAGCTATTGCTTAGCATTTTTATCAACTTATGCATTTATAATTATTTATTTATTTTATTTATGCAGTATTTTTTTTTCCTTTGTTTTTTTTTTTTGATATTAATTGAAGTTACACTTTCACACATTGAATTGAATTTTGATTAATTGTTCACTCATTTGTTTTCTTATCGGTCACCACGCTCAAAAAACAAATGAGTGGGGGGTGTTAGGTTATTTTCGTTACGGAATTTCTGGATTCGGTCTCCACGCTCAAGGCCCGCGATAGAAGCTATGCAATAGCTTAAAAAAATTGTGACATAAAATCTTTACAGTTTTCAGATTCATTCCTATACTTACTTGTACTATTAGACTGCTTTAGGATAAATATCAGGATTCTGCAATGTACCCTATGAATTTTGATTTCCTCGAGATAGTCGAAATGTACGTTTTTAGCCACTTAAACCGAAGTATCTTTTTTTTTTCTTGTTAACTTATAAGTTTGATTTTTACAGTTTTAAGAGTTCGCAGACCTGAGTATATAGTTTTAATTTCAACTCGATACCTCCACGCGTTTCCAAGATAAAGGGTCTTGACAAACAGACAGACAGACGCACGGACAACAATAAGTGATCCTATAAAGGTTCCTTTTAAGCTATTGCATAGCTTCTATCGCGGGCCTTGAGCGTGGAGACCGAATCCAGAAATTCCGTAACGAAAATAACCTAACACCCCCCACTCATTTGTTTTTTGAACGTGGTGACCGATAAGAAAACAAATGAGGAACAACCAATCAAAATTCAATTCAATGTGTGAAAGTATAACTTCAATTAATATCAAAGAAAAAAAAATAAAGGAAAAAAATACTGCATAAATAAAATAAATAAATAATTATGATTGCTTAAGTTGATAAAAATGCTATGCAATAGCTTTACCGCGGCAGTCCCCGAGTGCCACAAGTCATTTTTTTTCTTTTTGAGTTACGGAACCCTAAAAACGTTCAGTATTTTTTATCGAATTCTTTCGAAACGGCTTGACCGATTTTTATGTTTTTTTTTGTGTTTATTTAGTAGATCTGCGAAAACATTTATACAGGCTTTTACTCGGGTACTGAACTTCTCGTTTTATCTTTGATAATTAATTTATACGGCAGAACAACTTTAGCCGTGTCTGCTTAGTCAGTATTATATAGCATTATATGCAAAAACCCAAGGCATAAATTCTGTGGATTTTAAGTAGAAACTTACACTAACGGCCGACCAAAGTCCTTTGTCCTGTCATCTAAGTTGTCATTTTAGTCGCGAACTATACCTAGCTTGAGTTAGTAAATGCTTTAATATTATTAAGTATTGGCGCCTATTCTCTTGTACGCCAACTAAACTTATTTTAAACTATCGCTCTCTTTTATTAATCATTGAAAAACTAGAAAGAGCAATAATTTTAATCCTGTTGGCGCTCCAAAATTTAAATCGTTGATATGGCTCAGAAGGGTGCCTAGCTACAGCAACTGAACTTAATATTTTAAACTATCGTTCTCTTTTACTAATCACCCCTCAAACCCCAAACGAACACCGGCTTTTGCGCGTGATTTCGCGCCATTCGGTTGAACACTAAGATTATTAAAAGTCCGCTTAGATTATTAAAATTTTGAGCGTTTTATTTATTGGTTATGTATCTAAGAATGTAAATAAGAAATTCTTCTTAAAGTAATCTGTAAATTTTGAAAATAAGCAACCTTTCCATTTTTCCCGTATTTATACATATTTAAATGCTTTGGGTCTCAGGGGCTAAAACTAGAAAGAGCAATAATTTTACTCCTGTCTGCGCTCCAAAAACCAAATCGTTGACATGGCTCACAAGGGTGCAAGGGGACAGAGTCGTGATAGACCAAGAAGGAGATGGTGGAACAACTTCTTCATGAGATGTCTTCCTTAGGAATTGACAAGAAGTGGGAAACTTAAAGCCGGGAACTATGGAAGGAACGGAGGGAGGCCTTTGCCCAGCAGTCCAGCATATTATAATAAAACTGGCCAAGACCGTGTCGGGCCACGTTCAGTGTAGGGTTCCGTAGTGTCCCATCCATCACAATAAGTGTCCCCACTTATGAGTTAAAAAAGTTTAGCACCATCTCTCGGGAAATTGGGTTACTAATTTATACAATCTAGACGGGTTATGTGTATTGGGTTTTCGGTGGTAGTTTTGAATTGCGTGAAAAAAAATAGTACATTGTTACACTAGGGGTGAAAGTTACTCATTTCGTCCCGAGAAGGAGTTGGCGGGCGAGCGAAGCGAGGTCGCTAATTCGAGGGGCTAAATGGGTTACTTTCACCCCGAGGTAAACACTGTGCTTTTCATTACGAATACGAGGAAACTAAAAATAAAATAAATAGTTTGTAAAACCTGAGTCGTCGTACCTATGATTTTAAGTAGGTATCTTTCTTCTGATTTAGGCGGTAAAATGTATTCCACTACTGATTTAGCCTCTTTTCTTATGAAATTAGGCGTTATTCACTATTTTAATCTGATAAACATGACGTCTTAATACAAATCTCTGTTGTTCGGAAATGTAAACAAAACTCGAAAAAAACCAACGACTGATTGCCACTTTCCCGCCATTTTGTTTTTTTTTTTTTTGCTACCGGTCAGCTATTCAGCCTCATTAATGAAAAATTAGAAATTAATTGTAATCTTTTAAAAATAAAAGTATTTTATAAAGAAATAGTTGAACAAATAAATCACTTAAAATATAACATTGGACAGATAGGCATGGCGAAACTATAAGGTTTCCTAGTTGACTACGGAGGAACCCTAAAAATGTTCTGTTATTTAGCTCTAAGACCCAATCCTCCATCTAATTTGCATCCAACAAACACCACACAACTGCCCACCAGGTCACATTCCCGTCGTCAGACCATTCATTAATCAAGCCTGTCCTTTCACAATAAATAACTTTACAATAGCACTATGAATTCGAGTTATTAGCCGCTGATTGGCCCATCAATTGCTATATGCAGTGCCCCCGGGACTGCCCGCCGCAGATAATCGTTGAGATACACTCTTTTGACACAAGTTATGAGAAAATAGCGTTTTTTATTGATTTATTTTTATTTATATAAACTAGTGCTTGACTGCGATCCCACCTGATGGTAAGCAGTGATGCAATCGTTGATGGTGAGGCGCACTAGTTTCCGTTTTCATAGTTGTTTTTTTTTTTATCTTCTTTTGGAAAAAAAACGGAACCCTTATTGGATCACTTTGTTGTTCATCCGTCAGTCTGTCTGTCTGTCTGTCTGTCAAGACAGACCCTTTATCTATGGAACGCGTGGAGGTATCGAGTAGAAATTAAAACCGTATACTCGTCTGCGGACTCTTGAAGCTCTAAAAAATCAAAATGGTGAGTTAACGAGAAAAAAAGATACTTCGGTATATGTGGCAAAAAACGTACATTTCGACATTCTCGTGGAATTCAAAATTCATAGGGTACTGCCAGTTGACCTAGATAATGTTAGGTTAACCTGAAATTTGGCACAAATTAAGGTCTTATAACAAAAATATAGGAGTAAATTTGAAAACCAACAAATTTGTTGTTACAAAAAAAAAAAATTGCGATTTTGGAAAAAACTTTCTATGTGTTTCATTAAGTTCTACATGTTCTATTAAGTTCCATGTGTTCCATTAAGCTCCATTCTTTTGCCAAGTCCCACTATTCCACTGTTTTACTTAATTCCATTGTTACCCTAAAATCCGCTACTCCATTAAGTGACGTTATTACAATTTAGTGGAACAGTGGAATTTATCTACTGTTCCACTAAATTCCTAGTTTGCTGTTAGTACGCGTAAATAGGAAGTTGCTCCATGCTAAACACTGTTGTTCAACTACATCCAAGTAGACTAAAAGTCATTACTGGCATAGTGGGGGGGCAATAGTGGGGAAAAGGCTATTCCACATACAGTAAAGGCATCTTTATTCGCTTTTAACTTGGGCCACTCACTCAGGATATTAGAGCTAGGCTGTAAGTTAGGCCGTCCACAAACGGATCGCAACATTCGCAACGTCGATTGCTCGCCATACATCACATTGCTCGGTATATTCAGTTCGGCTTACTTTGCTGTCCGTACATAGCTCACTGTTCACCATACACTAAACTATTTGGTTTATGTGTAACTTATTTGATGCTACAAATTTTAATGTAGAATTTTCTCCGCATCTTATTTCCTAGTTTTTTCTTGTTATTTCCTAGTTATTTTATTGTATTAAATACAACCTTATTTTTAGTAAATGTGAAACCAGAAACATTTGTAGTATTTTTATGTAAAAAAAAATCTATGTACAAAGTTTCAAAACTGTATTATGAAAAATAACAAAGTTATAAGCCAGTAATGGTACCTGGTTAAGGAAATAAATACACAATATCTACGGTACGGTATTCGAAAGGTTAAGCAGTTACTTTTTATTTTATTGCTGTTTGTCCTGTGCGAGTCCAAAATAAAGGTTTTTCTTTTTTTACACATATGTATTTAGTTACTTATTTAAAAACACTACCAGCCCCAAAGTTGTGCGTTAAATCAACTTGGACGCCGCGACGCCGTCCGGTTGCTAGGCGACGGCGACGCAATCGATTCTCTCCCCGCTATTCATTTCATTCGTTCATTATTACAAGGGGGCACAACACTACAAGTTTGAGATGAATGGGGGTGCTTGGGCAAGTGGCGTAAGTAGTCGTAATGGGGCCCCATATTTTTATTTCCAATTAATTTTTGTGTTTTCTTATTCAAAATAGGTACTAGCACGGAATTAGAGCCTTGAGAGGCCACAAAAATGAAAATTTGTTTATTTATTGGAGCATTCCGTACTATTCCGTAGGTATTAGAAAAGGTTAAATTTTTAATGTCGCCTTACGTAGAAAAAACCAGGACGAACGAAGCGAGTTAAAAACGATTAGAACAGCCTATTATATAGAAATTATTCACTAACTACTTGTATCAATAAGAGAATTTAAGGTTGTGGATATCTACACTAATATAATAAAAAGGTAAAGTTGTATTTTTGTTTGTAGGAGGAGGTAATCTCTGGAAGTACTGGTCCGATTGCTAAAATTTTATTTTTTACAGATAGAAAGCTGCTTTATTAATAAATGTCACTCAGCTATATTTTATGTTCGCGGGTGAAGCTGCGGGCAAAAGATAGTAAGTAATAAATCCTTTATAGTCCAGAAAAGGAACATAACATAATGTAATAAAATATACTATCCTCCACACTAGGATTCCGTGTCGTGGAGGGTAGTCTCTTTCGTCGTAATATATATTATCATTAGGTACATATTACGAATTTTGGTACATGTCGGGGCCCGTGTAGCTGGGGGCCCCGTATCGTTGATACGGCGGTAGCTACGCCCCTGCTTGTGCCGCTTCTCTCGGGGTTATCGTGTGACGGATTTTTGGTGGCAGATTTGTGAAATGTTCTGTTGTTATTAAACTTTTAGAAGTTAAAGTGATCAAAGATTATAATAGTCTTGTTGCCGAATTAAAAAGTTGAGATAGATAGATATGTAGGTAGATAGATTATTTATTGTACGCCAAAAATAAAAATTACATATGAAACTTAAAATTTATAGGGTGTCACAATGGGCGGTCTTATCGCTAAAAGCAAACATTTTTACAGACAACCTTTGGATGATTTGACAGAGAAGGAGAAAAAGATACGCAGGTAGTTCGTGGTGTACTATTTACATATAAGAAAGAGATTTTGTTGAGAGTAAGGATGTGTCAAGAAACCATACTTTATTATATTACTAAAGTTTGACAGCTTTTCAAGAGTAGAATCTTACAGTACCTTCAACACTCTATAGACTTGATTCGGACATTGTTGTAGTTCAGTACTATATTACTGAATAAGATCCATGTCCGGCATGTTATTGGCTAATATTATTTTTTTGTAGCGTTCGTCAGGACAGGGTTTGTTGGAAACAAAACTGCAAGATACCTAAAAAAATTGCACTCGGGTGAAGCCAGGGCGGGATGCTAGTATAAACGAGTATATAATTCTTCTATACATTTGTTCTACAATTCTGTGTGTGTTATCTAACTCTTCTTAAACGTCTTGACCGATTTGAATGAAATTTTGTGTGTATATTTGAGTGGGTCCCTAGGTGGTTAGAAAATACAATTGGACCTGGTAGTTGGCGCTGAAACCAAGTTCTCAATTTGTTATTTTGACGAAAATCTAGATTACAGAAGCGACAACGTCAGTCAGGACTGCTAGTATGTCTATATGTCACCGTAAATTCATACATACCTTTAGTTAGATTATAATCTATCTAGCGAGATTGTAAACTTCCGGTCGACAGATTGTGAACAGTAACATACTGCTTACAATTAAATCAGTTTTGTTGTAATAATATGTCTTAGTTTATTTATTGTATAAGTTTCCTTTTTTTTTCTATGGGCCTGGCGGTGCCTGAAAATAAATGGTTATTATTTATTATTATTATTATTCGGTAGATTATAATCTATCTATATCTAAAAAGGGAACGCATTACGAACGCATATTAATTTATACGTATTCTATTCTTATTTATTCAATCCCGCATCCCAGAGCTGATAGGCGGTTATTTCCAATTAGACTTTCATTAGAATATTTCGCATAATTCTATCTTAGCAGATTCATGCCACAGCTTTAATTACTTCACAGGTGGTCACCGCTTGTCCCCCTCAAACGGCACAGCTGCCAACTCATTAGTAACTTTATGATACCCCGGGGATCGAAGGGGTTATCCTTTAATCGAGAACCGCGCCGTTAGGTATGACTGTACCCCTGCGCTCTAATTTAATATGAACAACTAGCGCCTCGTTGGAATAGGGGTAGGTTGTAACAATGTCGAGATGAGGTAATTTTTGAAAGTGTTATAGCGAACAACAAGCCTAGCCAAGTTTTGACCGTTTTGTTTCGATTCTCTTTCGTCGATTGCCTCGAGTCGGCCACGCCTCCGATTCCTTGATTGATGATTTTTGCTCAGTGATATCATTTCCGAAATCGGTTCAAGGACGAAAGACGACGAGGAAGAAAGAAAGAAAGAAGGAAAGAAAAAAAGAAAGAAAAAAAGAAAGAAAAAAAGACTGGCACTCTCTGTGGCACTCGGGGACTGCCGCGGTAAAGCTATTGCATAGCATCACTCTTTTGTTTTCAAATCGGTCACCACGCTCAAAACAAATGAGTGGGGGGTGTCAGGTTATTTTCGTTACGGAATATCTGGATTCGGACTCCACGCTCAAGGCCCGCGATAGAAGCTATGCAGTAGCTTAAAAGAAAATCAGTTTACTTACGCGAAAAAGACACAATCTTAAAACTAGTTATTATTAAGTCTACGAGACCCGCATTTTTTTAAGGTGTGAAGTCATCTAATTACTTCACACGTTTTAGGCGTGTCAGACTTGTGCTGACTAAAACCACGATGTTCCTTCAATTGTCCTTTTCAGTTAAGAATACTCCCGTGGTGAGCAATTTGCTGGCACACGCGTCCTGGGCCTAGACCATGACGTGTAAAGTAAGATTGGTTTAATCTTGTTTCCGTCTGGATAAGAGACAGAGCTACACAGGTTGTCTAGCGTCATCTCTTACCCACACTAAAACAAGATTAAAACAATCTTACTTTGAACGTCATGGTAACCCCCCTGGAGGTAGACAACGTTTCTTAAAGCGGTCGTCTACTTGATTGTACTCAAACATGTAATAAAGTATGTAGATGAGGGGTATGATGTAAAATATGTAGGTGTGATTATGATTAGGGATCAGACACTTGGCATAAAATAGATAGGTACAGAAGTCAATCTACATACAAAGCGCGCTCGAGCATCGCACACATAGACACCGCTCACGGACACGATGTCTCGGAGCGTCTCGTTCCATTCGTCGAACAAGTCCGGCCCAAACGCTCATTAGTGTGCGTCCACCGAGCGTAGGTATAAAAACCGGCCAAGTGCGAGTCGGACTCGCTCATGAAGGGTTCCATAGCAGCAAGTAGCATAATATAAAAGTTCTTGTAATGTGTTGTAACTTTGATCGATGTTTTAATAATAGTGTATTTTTTTTCAGTTTATGACGCATTAAAAAAAAACTACTTACTGGATTTCGTTCAAACCAATTTTCGTTGGTAGTTTTTATAGTAGTGTACATCATATATTTTTTTTAGTTTTATCATTCTCTTATCTTGGAAGTTAGAGGGGGGGGGACACACATTTTACCACTTTGGAAGTGTCTCTCGCGCAAACTATTCAGTTTAGAAAAAAATGATATTAGAAACCTCAGTATCATTTTTGAAGACCTATCCAGAGATACCCCACACGCATGGGTCTGATGAAAAAAAAAATTTTGAGTTTCAGTTCTATGTATGGGGACCCCCAAAATTTTATGCTTTTTTTCTATATTTGTGTGAAAATCTTAATGCGGTTCACAGAATACATCTACTTACAAAGTTTCAACAGTATAGCTCTTATAGTTTCGGAAAAAAGTGGCTGTGACATACGGACGGACGGACAGACAGACAGACAGACAGACAGACAGACAGACAGACAGACAGACATGACGAATCTATAAGGGTTCCGTTTTTTGCCATTTGGCTACGGAACCCTAAAAAGTGAAGTACATACATGAGATTATCTTCTGTACTTATCTATTTTGTGCACTGGGTTAGGTTATGCTACGCTTAACCCTGAATCTTGCATAGTTTTGAAAATAAATAACATTATTTTTTTGAGCGGAAAATGTTATTAGCGTTATTTTTTTTTATTTGGAACTATAGGGATATTTTTTTTTTGTTGGTTAATTATCCAATGACACATCAATTCGCTTCCATCACTGTCTCGGCCGAGCAACATTTTACTATCTCCCCTATTACTCGGTACGTGTGATCATGGCATTAGTCTAAATGTTTTCAAATTGGACTTTTCTCATACGTACATACATACATTTCTTGTTTACTTCTTTAACTACCATGCATACAGTTCAGCTTACACGTGGTGACTACTTATAAAGTTGAGATCAATTGGAAAAGATCTCCCAGTAATATCATTGGCTTCTCTTGGAAAACGTTTCTGTAAAATGAGTTTGGGTAGAAATTGATTTGATTGCTTTTTAGGGTTCCGTAACTTTTTTTTTATGGTGGGAAAAAATCATGCATTGACATCCTCCGCCCTTGGGCGGAGCGGGAGATAGTGTCAGACTCTTACTGACTAAAAGACCCACCCCGTTCCTTCTAGCCTTCATACCGGGGCTCGAACGTCCTTTCGGATAACCCTGGCCCCAATAGGCTTCGACCCGGCTGGGTCCCCGCTGTTGCTGACAACTCCTTGAGGCGCGCGGTAACAGTGCGCGCCGTCTACGACTTGGGCTTGGTCCGTACAGTTACCGGACGGCCGGACAGCGAGCTACCCATTGCTCACTGTCTGCAAGCCCGCGCCTACGGTGTTAAGTTACTGATTTTGAACAAACTATAATTATTTAGGTTTCGCATAAACTAAAAATAATATAAGTATATTGTGTTGGTTTAGTAAGGTTTTCTTAAAAACAAAGGAAATAATGGATTCTAAGCAGTTTAGTAAATTAGAGCTAGAAAGCACGAGCAAAAGAAAGCATCATTGGTAAGCTTCCTTCCTTCGGCCTACTGGACTGTATGATTGGATGGCCGACTTCCTGAGAGATCAGTCCATCCGAGTGGTAATTGATGGCTGTTCATCCGGTCAGTTGAATATTAATGCTGGGGTCCCTCAGGGGTGGGTACTCTTAGCAACATTGTTTTTGCTGCACAAAGGTTATACATGACATATACACCGCTAAATTTTAATCGTTTTAATCCCGTGCAGGGTCTAAACACTATAGATTTGTAAAGATAAAATTAAAAAATAAAGTACCTTTTTTCCAAAACTCGTATTAATTTACGCACATACGAAATAAATTTCTTTAAGATAACATCAGCTAGTCGGCGTTGCGTACAAACTATCTACAGGTCATTGAACTCGCTCAGCTGACGTTTTCTTAAAGAAATTAATTTCGTACATGCGTAAATTATATGAGTTTTGAAAAAAAGGTATCTACTTTATTTTTTAATTTTATCTTTACAAATCGATAGTGTTTCATGTACCGGATCGACCCTGCACGGGATTAAAACGATTAAAATTTAACGGTGTAGTGTACCTATTTCTTATGCCCCATATTTTTACCCGACTACAGCAAAGCCAAAGGAGGGTTATGATTTTGACAGGCTATTTAGGTATGTATGTATCTATGTATGTGAGTATGTTCATCTGTTCCCTCATAGCTCCTAATCTACTTATCGGAACTCGACATGTGAGGTATCGTTAGAACTGTCTTAATCGTCCGCAGGAACAATACGTTATAGGAACTAATCGCGTTTCGGTTAGTTGAATAACGTGTGACTGCAGCTTTTTTTTTTGTTCTGTCCTTTTTTTTCTAGTTTCTTTCTTAATTTCAGCAACCTGAAAATCTTATTTCATACTTTTCAGCGTCGTTTTTTTTTTGTCGTAGTCGGGTTTTAGTTTTTTGAGTAGGTATGCAGACGATAGCACTGTTGCGAGAGCTGTCCGTTGGATGAGATACTGGTCAAGTGCGAGCCTCAACTTCTTTGACCAACAGGCGTCCCAGGTTCTTGATTTTCATACCAATATTTGTAATGCTAAGTGCTGTTTCAGAAAAAGAGTTAATTTTAGAGTTATTTGTTGTTCAATCCACTCTAATATTACAAAGAGGTAAAAATTGTATTTTTGTGTGAATGTTTGTAATGAATAAACTAAAAAACTACTGTGCCGATTTCAAAAATTCTTCCACCATTGGAAAGCTACATTCACCCTGAGTAACATAGGCTATATTTATTGCCCGTGCGAAGCGGGGCGGGCCGCTAGTATAAATATACACAGAGTACCCAACCCTTTCTTTTAAGAGCAACTTGTACAAGTTAAATAAGTACCCAATAAAATTTTGAAACGTTGAATAAACAACATTAACAATTTCTACCACCTAAGGCTGATGTAGTTACATAAAATTCACCATCAGATTGCATAAAGAGGCGCTCGTTAAAGTAAACAACATTCATCGTTCTTCGTTCGTCGTTCACCGTTCATGAGGGAAGGCGACAAAATGCTAAACTTATCCAATTTGTTTTTTGTAACTCTTGGAGTTAGATTTCGATCAGTGTGACGGATCGCAGACACGACAGGTAAGTTGTCGAGGTAAATGATGATCTTTAAGCTTTTGTTTCTCAAGAAGGGGGAAGGGGGATGTTTTGTCGTATCATAGGGCGCTCGAGCCCCGGTATGAAGGCTTGAAGGAACGGCATGGGTTTTTTAGTCAGTAAGAGTCTGACACTATCTCCCACTCCGCCCAAGAGCGGGGGTTGTCATAAGATGATTATTCCCATCGAAAAAAAAAATCGTAGCATTTCTTATGTACAATATACAGTCGACTCTCGTTAATTCAAACCTGCGATAGTTTGAACCTCTCTATAATTCAAAGTTATAACGAGTGTCTTAGAAAATCGATTCGGATTGTCCTTTGGGGGCCTTGCAATACGTAAAAAAAGTACCTGTTGCTCGGATCTACCTATGGGGTTCCAAACACACAAACCTTCATTGAATAAAATGAAGGTTCCTTCGACCAGACAAATGTTGAGTTTGATTTGGGCCACTGCCCGATATTATTACTTAACCCACACTGTCCCACTGCTGGGCAAAGGCCTCCCGTTCCAACGATCACGGTTCCCCACTTTCTCATTCCAGTTCTTAAGGAAGCCATCCAGGTCATCCCGCCATCTCCTTCGTGGTCTGCCTCGGCCCCGCGTTGCTGTGTCCGGGCACCAATCCAGCGTTTTACGCGCCCACAGCTCGTTAGACATGCGACAGACATGTCCTGCCCAGTCCCATTTAAGTTGGGCAGCCTTTTGAGCCACATTAACGATTTGCGTTTTGGAGCGCAGTGTTGTGTTTCGAACATGATTTGCCCGAGAACTTTTCAAATTTTAATTTCTGTTTTGCGTCATAGATGTCGCTACACTTACGTGAAATAAACTGTTGTACAATGTCACTTGCCGGTGTGACGTCCTGCAAGTACCGCGCAGTTCAGGGTGCAGATAATGGCATTACTGCAGGTAATCCGGTTAGCGAGCCCTCGTCGACGGTGCCTGAACATCATATGCGTCTGAATGTTAACCTAGGTTAGTTTTATTATGCTGTTGCTTTGTTTTTGAGATTAGAATATGATTACCTACAATTTTTTGACACAGCCAGTACAGTCAGCTTAAGAGCTATTACTACTAACTGTAATAATAATTGGATTTTGATGTTAAACTCACAATTTATATTTTTTATAGCGTGTCGACGACGCCATATTTCATTTATATATATTATGTATGGCCCCCGACCCCTATCTCCAGTCATCGTAGGCGTGACGAAAGGTGGCGATTAGGCCATGGTCCGGAGCGGGAGATAATGGGATGTGGTGGCTTCCTTCTGCGAAGCAGTAATGTTGGCAACAAAGATGGCTCCAGCCGCGAGGTAACAGACTTCCTCACGCCTCAGCCGCTGGGAACCCGACCCAGTCTTACAGCCATTTTAGGTAGGGTTTTAGGGTTATAGCTTGCCGTCCGGACCGAGTACGAGTCGTCGGCGACGCGTAGTGTTCAACGCATGGCTTAAGGAAATGTCAGTAAAACCGTAGGAGCGGGGTCAAAGCCTACTGAAGCCATGGGTTTCCTTTTGAAAGGAAAACCCGGGGTCCTAGAACGCAACGCCAATAAGGAACATAGGAATGGGTTTTAGTTAGTAAAATACTGATATGGGTGTCACACCACCAACTCCAGGCTGCATCAGAGTTATTCATGACAAACATCCATTAGCACTTTTTGCCCAACCTGGGAATTGAACTCAGGACCCTGTGCTCAGCTGTTGCGCTCGACCACGAGGACGAGACCAATGAGGCAGTCAAAGACGCGTAAAAGAATCACAAACATCCATACATACAAGCTTTTGAGTTTATAATATACTAGCTTTTGCCCGCGGCTTTACCCGCGTACATAAAATATAGCCTATGAGTCCTATGACACTCAGAAATAAAGCAGCTTTCTGTTGGTGAAAGAATTTTGGCAATTGGACCAGTACTTTCAGAGATTATCTCCTACAAACAAAAAACAAACTTTACCTCTATATAATATTAGTGTAGAAGTTGGATGAAGCAAGTTGCTGAAAACTGAAATAATTTTCTTCTTGATATAACAAGTTAGAGTTAGCAGTGAAATTAAATTACTTAGATGTCCTGAATTGAAACTGTACGTTTTATCGTCTTCATTTCAGTTGGTTTACTACCGTGAATACTAAATAACTGTTTTAGGTACGAGAGGTATTTTATTCGCTCAGAAACTGGGAAGCTTACTTCAGCGGTAAAGTGTTCAAGTTTCTTACGAGCGGCAGCAGTGCGCGGTGTAATATTTTCATGTTCTTATATTCATGTTTTTCATATACTTATATATTAGCTTTTGCCCTCGTGAAAGTACAAAATTCTTTCTTTCTTTCTTATTTCTTTCTTCAGGGTAAAAAGTATTCTGTAAGCTATTCTAGGACATGGTCTACACGTGTGCCAAATTTCATCCTGAAGAAGTAGGTATACACACTCATTTTGGTATTTATGGTACCTACCTAATAATGGTGTGATGAATACCTAGATGATATTCTTCTAAGTCGGTTCACTCCTGCCAACGTGGTCGTGGTCATCATCGTGAATCACGATCTTGATAATACGGTGATATTCGTCGGGAATGGCCGCTTTCCGGGTACATTCGTAAACCGAGCTTTTATCTGATCTGTCCATCTCGTTGATGATCTACCACGTGGCCTGGTGCCTTGTACTTTGCTCTGCACCACGAGACTATGATGAGACGCTCTATGGAGAGGTAGTATATGGACCCCAAAGCTGTGTTTTATTATGATGAGTATACTGATGCTAGACCAGAGTCATTTTTCGCAAAAGTTGAGTCGCAGACAGTCGCAATGAATGCGAATGTAACTGTCAGATTTTGTTTGTTTCATTCAGCACTGTTATTGTGAAAAAGCTTAGATGTAAGCATTGCAATATCGTCGCAAGATATCGCCACAAAACATCTACGCCCAGTTATTCCCACATAAATATTTTATTCTGATTTTATCAATAATGAATGAGCCTACTAGTACCCCAGTCGGCTAGTGAAGGCATAATTCAGACGCCGACAGCTTCGCCGACATACGTCACATTGTGCCTTTAGGTTGTCGGCTTACGGCGTGCCGTGTCGGCGAAGGCAAGCTTGTCGGCGAAAGTGGCGCCGAGCCGCCATTCAATGCTAATGAACGAATTAGCGGGGACAACAGCACTGTGGGCGGACAACTAGCGATTTTTAAAGACAAACAGTAGACTGTTTAGAAATCTAACGAAGCGAGATGTTGTAGTGCAGATAAAGGGATTTGAGTAGTGTTAAACGTTAAACCTTGTTTTCGCACCAAAAATTCGAAGACATGTGACATTCACCAACCCGAACTGGGCCGGCGTGGTGGATTACGGCCCATTCCCTCTACTAGAGAGGAGGCCTGAGCCCCAACAGTGATGATAATGATGAAAACTCGTTTTATGCTGTAAATGTTTGTTTGATTTTAGTAAAAGGGGAATTTAAGAGTAGTTAATGAGTGACCAAACATCAGTGGATAACTTTTCAGAAGCTGCATTGCCAGGGAGTTTCTTTCGTGCTTCTTTATTTCCTTTCGAACAAATCCGCAGCCCTGGATTCATGCCCAGCTTGGTTGAAGCTTACTGGGGCCAAGGGTCTAGTCCTGAAAGGGAAGCTCGGTTCCGGTATGAAAGGCAAGATGGAACGGGCTGGGTTTTTTTTAAGCAGTATGAGCCTAACACTACCTCCCGCTCCGCCCAAGGGCGGGGGATGTCATTTGGATGATTTTTACCCACGGAAAAAAAGCCCTGGACTTATTATTCCTTGTCACACAGATGCATCCTCGCCCACTGACGTAGCTACCCAAGGGCTGAGTGGAGCGTTCTCTCGGGTATTCAAATTGACTACACGATCAACCGCCGCCGGGCAAAAATCAAAACATGATCCTAACTTACGATTTCAAACGTGTATGTCTACGACATTACGAAATGGAAATATTTGAAAATTAGAAAAAAATAATAAAGCTTGTTTTTTAAAAGGGTATCGCAACAACAAAAATCTTGAATAGATATTGTTTTTTTTTATAAAAATATAAATAATAAAGAAATCATCATAGACCCGGGAGAGCAGTGGTGGCCGAGTGGTAACGGCCTCGAGTGTAGGTCGCAGGTTCAAATCCAGCCGGGCGCATTACTTTGTGTAATTTATTTCATCTCCACTGCTCTCAAAACGGTGAAGGAAAACATTGTAAAGAAACCGGCATGTCCTAGAACCAAAAATTCGAAGACATGTTACATTCACCAACCCGCACTGGGCCCACGTGGTGGATTACGGCCCATTCCCTCCTCTGCCAGAGAGGAGGTCTGAGTCCCAGCTGACCTGCTATGCTAACATAGATCCGGGTGAAGTTCATACAAAATACTCAGGGATTACAACCGGCTCTTAAAAATATCTAGTTTATTGTGAATGGGGTATAGCTACGACACTGTTCTCGCCTTAACATTTGCAGCCATCGGTATACATATATGTTCACTAGAATATAAGTCGATGTTTGCAGCAGTTTTCCTTAAGTTAAGCGAGTTGACCCAGCCATCGACAGTCACTTACTAGACTAGGTGCTAGGAATTCACTCTATGTACATTGGCTTTCCAGATGGCATTGTCTTTTAAGATAGATAGAGCGGAAAAGAATTGCTGGCGAATCGGACACAGTACCTACTTATGTCCGAATTGAAAAAAATTTACTTTAATATTTTTTTCGCTGTCGATTCGAACACATACTGTTCTCATTTTTGTACAGTCAGATAAAATGTTTTAAAATATGATACTAGCTTTTGCCCGCAGCTTCGCCCACGTACATAAAATATAGCCTATGTCACTCAGGAATAAAGCAGCTTTCTATCGATGAACAAAATACTTCCAGATATTATTACCTCCTACAAACATTAAAATAAAAACTTTACTTTTTTATTATATTAGTTGTGTTTATTACATGTAGATAGTGTAGAAGGGGGAAAAATACGTTTCCAAAACTATTTTAAGCTTTTTTTTTTCGATGGGAAAAATCATCCAATGACAACCCCCACTCTTGGGCGGAGCGGGAGATAGTGTCAGACTCTTACTGACTAAAAAACCCATTCCGTTCCTTCAAGCCTTCATACCGGGGCTCGAGCGCCCTGTCGGATAAGCCTGGATCCAGTAGGCTTCGTCCCGGCTGGGCCCCTGCTAAACTATTTTAAGCTGGGTTCAAGGCGGCAACTTCGCCTAATGAATTTCTTTATATTATATTTTAAGACTTTTTTTTATCTGACTGTACCAAAAAGCTTCAATAAATGTGGTGCCCGAATTGTCAGTAAAAAATTTGGAAAATAAAATGACTGTGTTGTTTCGGACACTGTGTCTGAATTGTCAGTAACTCGTGGAAAATGCATTTCGTTGATAAAAGATAGAAGCTTTCGCTCGTTCGTTCATTCGAAGGTGTTTGTACGGTGGCAGTTTATTGGCAGTTATTTTATTACACGTTCGTATCCTATTGGAAAATCTTTAAATAACTTCTCGCCCTTTGGGTGGGTTGTGGGTTAATAAGAAACTTAATGACGTCAAAAAATATAGTTTTTGATTTCAGCTTTTTAATACTTTCTCTTTAAACATTGCAGCATATGCTAAGTTAGGTGCCTTTTTGACTTTACATAGATTTTAAAGTTTTTTTTTTAATGTATCCTAATTCTACTGTTTTTAAATTTAAATGTACAAATAAACGTTTTTCTTTCTTTTCTTTCTTGCTTTCTTTTTCTATAACACAATCGAGGTCGCTTAGTGTCACGTGCACCTTAAAGAGATGTCAGCAAAATTGTAGGGGTCCAGCAGGATCAATGCCTACTGGGACTATCTGACTTCCGAAAGTGAAACCCGTGGGCCTGGCATGTCCTCCCTCTTCGCCCTAGAGCGAGATAAGCCATTGGATAATTTCCCTCTTTAAAAAAAACCTATGTTCCTTTAATTGTCGTCACCGAAAAAAAGAATACCAGCATATAATTACCGGCACGGATCTTGAGCGCTGGCTTCAAGTTGCGCAGAAGTCAAACATTCGGTCTCTTTAGTGGTGCGGAGTGTCAGTGAATGGCTCACCGCGCCATCGTGTCATAGACGTCACTCGTGTTTCGTTCCCTGCGCTTGCTGTATGTATCTAACAACGACGACGAATGGCTCACCAATGTATGGAAAGCGCAAAGCGATCCCCACTCTGACGCCCAGCGCTCAAGTTCCGTGCCGGTAATTGTACATTTCGTCAGATATGTCTAAGGCGAACATTACACGGTAGGTTTTGCTGTCAGCTTTGCTACAGTCAAAGTATTGATTGACGAAAAACCTACTGTCTAATGCGATGATTGACGGTATTTAGTACCGATTGACGAAAACCATCATTCATGATTAATGGAATTGATTGACGCTTGCATGGCCGTGTAATGGTTGCCTAAGTCCACAATCGACTTCACAAATATACATACATAAGTATTTTGTTTATTATACTTATGGAACAATTAATTACATAAACAAGGCGTAGGTTATCACTAAAATAGGTGTCATTCGCAGATAAATTTGTTTATTTACCAGAAAACCGTGTTATGTTATCTTTGAACTAAAATATTAGGGTGAGAATTTCTTGATAACACATTTACTAATTAATTGCACAAGTTTTGGTACTTTGTGCTCGAAGTTCTGCTAGTTTGATGAATCAAATAATTCGGAGAATAATACTACGACGGAAATAATCAGCCCCCCGAGCCAAGTAACAACCGTTTCGCTTGCGCAGAACGCTTCGAGTTGACCTTGCCGACAATTCTTTTGTTCGTTGTAACTTTGACCGATGTTTTAAAAATAGTGTATTTTTTTAGATTTATCACGTAGGTATTAAAAAAAACTATCTACTTACTACATCTCGTTCAAACCAATTTTCGTTGGTAGTTTGTATGGTAATGTACATCATATATTTTTTTTTAGTTTTATCAATCTCTTATTTTAGAAGTTAGAGCGGGAAAGGGGGGACACACACATATTTCACCATTTTGGAAGTGTCTCTCGCGCAAACTGCGGTTTACAGAATACATCTACTTACAAAGTTTCAACAGTATAGCTCTTATAGTTTTGGAAAAAAGTGGCTGTGACATACGGACGGACAGACCGACAGACCGACAGACGGACAGACGGACAGACGGACAGACGGACAGACGGACAGACGGACAGACGGACTGACGGACAGACGGACAGATGGACAGACGGACAGACGGACAGACAGACATGACGAATCTGTAAGGGTTCCGTTTTTTGCCATTTGGCTACGGAACCCTAAAAACGTGTTGCGCTGACCCCAAGTGATATGGGAATAAGAGTAGGAAGATGATGATGATGATGATGATTTATTAACAAACACTTTGTTCAAACCAAATAAAAAATAACATTACACAAAATATATTATGTTATCTATTCTATACTTTATATAGTTTTCTGTAACATAGGCAGTATCTAGGTAGGTACTGAAGATTCATGTACCTATTAAGTTCCAGGGTTCCCTGGGGAAATTATCATCCGCATTGAATGCTGGGAATTGGAACATATTATTGTAAGTTGGGCTTCTCTGTAAATGGTTACGTAGTGATTGTGATAAAGGGTTGCCTATAATTCATTTTAGGAATTAAAATCAGGGTCAATGGAATAAGTAGTTTCTTTAAGCTTTACTGTTTTTTAATGTGAATCGGATTAACTTAATCATGATTAAAATCATAATCATCATCTTCCAGTCCACTCTCTATGTTATTTAAGGTCGGTACAACATGGTTTTTTCTTCCATTCTGTCCTGTCACTCGTCATGCTGTCACTAACTCCCTTTTCTTTCATATCATTCCTTACACAATTTATATAATAATAATAATAATATAATATTCCACAACTATCACACAACGCCGCGCCGTCTAGTCCCAAGCTAAGCAGAGCTTGTGTTATGGGTACTAGACTACTGATAAACATACTTATATATTTCTAAATACATACATATTATAGATAAATTACACCCAGACACAGAACAAATGATTATGCTCATCACACAAACATTTGTCCTGGGTGGGAATCGAACCCACGACCTCCGGCATAGCAGTCAGGGTCACTAACCACTAGACCAACAGGCCTGTCGATATATATGATATATATATCGACAGGCCTGTTGATATATATGATAACATATAACTTATGTTATCATCACTGCTTTCAAAACGGTGAAGGATAACATCATGAGGAATCCGGTATTTGCTCGAACCAAAAATTCGAAGACATGTGACACATCAATCTGCATTGGGCTCGCGTAACGGATCACGGGTCTGGGCCTCAAGTCTATTACAATAGTGTCAGAATGGTCTATCATTGATGTCATAATTGTCGATTTTGACAAGTTTGGTAATCTACTAATATAATGGCGTTATTATGACTTTCCAATGATCAACCACTGACACTCCATTGAAAGAAATGGCATAAAATGGTAATCTCGTACATATTGACAAATGAATATTTGACGTTTGCGGTAATCTGCTAAAACTTTGACAGTTTATTTGATCAGTGTTTTACCATTAGAACGTTATTGTGCAGTTATTGGTTTTAATATGCTCGAAATTATCATTCTACCACAATTCTATTACAAGACCATTGACCGATCATTGATCGATCATTATGAATTAGCAGATTACAAACTTTTAGCAAAATGACAATGGGATCGTGTTGGAATGACGAATTTATAAAAATAGCAGACTTGGGGCCCTGGTCCCCCGGCTAGAGAGGTGGCCTTAGTTCCATCAGTGGGAATATTGGTAAAGGTTGTCTGGTAGAAAGTGTACTGGGGAATAAGACCGCCTATTATTGACTGGCCTGTTGGTCTAGTTGTTAGTGACCTTGACTGCAATACCGGAGGTCGTGGGTTCGATTCCCACATCATGATCATTTGTTCTGTCTGGGTGTAATTTATCTAAATAAGTATGTATTTAGAATATATAAGTAAGTATGTTTATCAGTTGTCTGGTACTCATAATACAAGCTTTGCTTAGCTCGGGACTAGACAACGTTGTGTGATAGTTGTAGAATATTATATTATATTTTTTATAAATATTTTTGTCCTGTGTGTAATATTATAAGGCTAATTACGCCCATGCAACAAACCGACCCTCATCACGTGTTCATATAATAACTTCACTCAGCTTTGTGTGTTCATATAATAATTACTTAAGTCAAAAACTTAAAGAACAAAATAAATACCTGTTACTGTTAGGATTCTATCATAATTTAATAACTCATAGGTATAGAGGTCAGCTCACGTGTTTTATTACCCGTTCAGCCCCGGAAGCACCTTACCTGTCTCCCCTACACGTCGAGGGGGGGGGGGGGGGGGAAATAGCTATAATTTCCCGAAAGGCGACGTTCCCCGTACTTGAGGGGCAGAGTCGGGGTTAACGGAAATTGCAGCCAAATGCATCGCCGGATATAAAATGATAAACTTTCCACTTTGATTTCTGATGCTGTTATTGAAATATCGAGTGTTTGGCCCGTCGCGTCGCCGTCGGTCGTGGGCAAACGGGGGCGCTCGTCGGGCATACGGCGGGCATAGCGGGTACTCGGCGGGCATAGCGGGTACTCGGCGGGCAATGAACGATTCTGTTATGATGAATGTTGTTATGTGTTGTTAAGTGTTGGCGTCGCTGAACAAATATAGGTTGTTTTATTTCAATGTTCAATGGTGGCTGTTCATTTTATTGTCCTATATTGATGATGGTTCACTTATAAATATTGCAAACTATTCGCATGTTCAGTCGAATTGAACTGATTTAGTTGCACATTTCAAATATTTATCAATAGTTCACTTAAGATCTAGAAAAGGTGGAGGCTGCACGTGCAAGCGCGAGACGTCGAGCCACCCATTTTTCGCCGTCCGACTGACCGGACCGAGACCAGGTCGAAGACGGCGCGTACGGTTCCACGCACGCCTCAAGGAAATGTCAGCAGACTGTAGGGGCTCAGCAGGGTCGAAGTCTACTGGGGCCAAGGGTCTGCTTCTGAAAGGAAGACTTGGCCTTGGTGTGAAAGGCAACAAAGGAACAGGACTGGATTTTTAGTCAGTAAAAGTCTGACACACTCTCGCGCTCCGCCCAAGAGCGGGGTATGTCAATGGATGATTTTCCCACCTAAAAAAAATAGATCATTTACGGCATTATCCGATACTATCACTTACAATAAAACTTTCAAATCAGAAACCGCACCATCGCCTTATTTGACTTGCCCAACTCCATCTGAAGTTAATTTCAAATTCAATTCCGAGTGAGCATCCTCGCTCCACTTCAGACTAAGTTACTGTGTGTGCTTTTTACATTAGGTCCATAAGATTTTGAGTCGGAGATACGTTAGAGCAGGGTTTCTCAAACTTTTAACTCCACATACCCCCCATCACTGAAAAACTCACAGAGTCCAGGATTCAGTTTCAGCGCGTATCGTTTCACGCCTCAAGGAGTTGTCAGCCGTGTCAAACCGTAGGGACCCAGCAGGGTTCAAGCCTACTTGGGCCATGGATTTGTTTCTTAAAGGAAGATTCGGCCCCGGTACGAAAGGCAGAGAAAAAAAACAGAGTCCAGGTTAAGATGGTATGGACATGTCATGAGGAGACCCGATGATTATATTATATTCGTGTAAAAGTGCCTTTCCATGGCTACACAGAAGAGAGGGAGAGGTAGACCGCAAGTTTCCTGGATGACAAATGTCTGCAAGGACATGCAAAATTCAAAATCACGGATGGCGATGCTTTATCAGCGAAATGAATGGCGCTGCGTGATTAAGAAAACCGACTCCTCGTAACGGGAAGAGACGAGGGCAAAGAAGAATACCCCCTATTGAAGTCCCTAAACAGCTGCAAATCTCGTAAGTTTCCTCACGTCCGAAAAAGTTGATGAAATGTAGAGGAAAATTTGGATTGTTTTATTTTTGTAATATACGGTGTTAAAAATAAATATGTAGATATAAATGTGGCACAATATTAACATCAAGTAAATTTCTGTACTTGGTTTTGTGACTGACTCAGGTGTGAAGACAAAATCTGACAAAGCTATCCTGCGCGATTGGCAGCCATCCATCCGCCTTCACAAGTCTGTTTGCGAACCCCCTACAACAAAGCATGAACGCCAAGGGGTACACGTACACTTTGAGAAAACTTGTGTTAGACGATGAAATAGCAATAAAATGTCAGTTATTTTTACTGTTAATGAGAGGAGCACATTAACATAAATTATTTATGGAGCTACGTTAACGTTTCGCGATGTATGTGACTTATTCTTCGAATGTTAATCATACTCAACGCTTTTCTTGAATGCATCGTCCTGGACTAGATCGGAGGCTTACGAAAACAAAAAGATACTTCTGTTTATGTCGCAAAAACTTTTTTTTCGACACGCTCAAAGGAATCAAAATTCATAGTGTAGTTCCCGTTGAACCAGAATCCTGAAATTTGATATAATCAAGGTCTTATATAGCACAGGTTTACGAATAAATCTGAAAATATTAAATATTTGTTGTTACAATTTACCGGCACGGATCTTGAGCGCTCGGCGTCAGAGGGGATCGCTTTGCGCGTTCCATACATTGGCGAGCTAATCGCCGTAGTTGTTTAAGCAGCAAGCGCAGGGAATGAACGAATCACGAGTGACGTCTATGACATGATGGCGCAGCGAACCAATTACTAACACTTCGCACCACTAAAGAGACCGTATATTTGACTTCTGCGCAATTTAAAAAAAAAAACATTTATGCGTTTCGGAAAAATCTTCGAAAGTCCGGTATGCGGTAATCTGCAAAAAAGTTGTCAGTTCCTTTGATCAGTGACCTACCATTACGACGTCATTGCGCAATTAGTGCTTTTAATAAGCTCGATATTGTCATTCTACCACAATTCTATTACAAGACAATTGACCGATCAATGATCGATCATTATGAATTACCAGATTACAAACTTTGAGCAAAATGACAATGGGATCGTGTTGGAATGACGAATTTATAAAAATAGCAGACTTAGGCTCCAGACCACTCGAAAAATATTTTGGAACATATTACTCGTAGCAACTTTTTCGCCACGAGTCGTAGACTTCATTCCCGAACGCATTTGGCTCACAGAATTTTGTTTCGATAACTTAGTTGTCATTCTAAAAGCTTTTGTAAACTTCCTCTGTTATTTCTGTTTGAAAGCAAAAAGTAAGAAAGAAAGAAAATACATTTATTTGGTACAAACACAAAGGGACACTAACACAAGAAGTTTAAAAGAAAAACAAAAAAAAAAGCTAAATAAAAGGTAGTGTTGCTAACAGTTGGTATTGATGATTTTAATGATTATATATATTTTATATATATATATAGATATATATATATTTTAATGATATTTACAGTAGGCACAACGGATCTTGAGCGCTCGGCGTCAGAGTGGGGATCGCTTTGCGCATTGCATACATTGGCGAGCCAATCGTCTTCGTTGTTAGATACATGCAGCAACGCAGGGAACGAATGACGAGTGCCGCGATGGTGCGGCGAGCCAATCACTGCCACTCACCGCCCCCGCGTCTCACTTCGCACCAATAAAGAGACCGAATATTTGACTTCTGCACAACCGCTCAAGATCCGTTATGGCAACTTACTATCTACATACATACACTATCTACATTAATATAATAAAGAGGTAATGTTTGTTGTTTTGTTTTTTGTTTGTAGGAGGTAATCTCTGGAAGGAAGTACTGGTCCGATTGCTAAAATTTTTTCACCATTAGAAAGCTGCTTTATTCCTGAGTGACATAGCGGGCGAAGCTGAGGGCAAAAGCTAGTCAATCATATTTTAATCTTCATACAATTTGATTTTGATCGGCAAAACGTAAAAAACAAGAAAATTTTATTGGTTGAATTTTAGAAAATCTTTCTGATTTTTTTTTTCCAAAAATATTTGAAAATGGTCAAAAGTTGGACACCACCGATACTAAGTACAAAACAGGTCACGGCAGGTCATAGCGGCCATTAGGTGCCAGCGCATAGCTAGGTGCAAAAGCCGTTTATTTTCCAGGTACCCTTTTTTCCGATGGGAAAAATCATCCTATGACAACCCCCGCTCTTGGGCGGAGCGGGAGATAGTGTCAGACTCTTACTGACTAAAAACCCATCCCGTCCCTTCAAGCCTTCATACTGGGGCTCGAGCGCCCTTTCGGATTACCCTGGCCCCAGTAGGCTTCGACCCGGCTGGGCCCCTGCTGTTGCTGACAACTCCTTGAGGCGCGCGGAAACATGTGCGCGCCGTCGACGACTTGGGCTTGGTCCGGACAGTTACCGGACGGCCGGACAGCGAGCTATTTTCCAGGTACCTATCCATACAGATACAATAGGTTTTTTTTAACGCTTCTATTTTGAGGATTTAATTTAAGTAGGTAGTAATATAGATACATGGAAAGGTTGCTTATTTTCGATGTTTACAAACTACTTTGAAATGAAAATTTTCTTATTTACATTCTTAGATACATACCCTATAAATAAAACGCTCAATATTTTAATAATCTACGCGGACTTTTAATAATCTTAATGTTAACCGAAAGGCGCGAAATTACGCGTCAACGCGCCGGCTTTCGCTTGGGGTTTGAGAGGACTGCGATCCCACCTGATGGTAAGAAGTGATGCAATCGTTGATCGTGCATTAGTTTATTATGAGCCTATAATATTTCATTGTAGCTTTGAAGACACCTAAATTATAATCGGACGGGAAGACCGCAGCAGACAAATTGTTCCAGATTATTTTACTCTATTCCTAGTTACCTACAGTACTTACAAGGCATCAAATATAGGCAGCCTTCTCGGTAAGATTTAAAAAATGGTGGTCAATTCATAAGCGTGTTGATCACATTAACGGAATACAAAGTGGCACTATACTCCATCCATCTGTTTAGGTAGGTACCTAGTTAACTAAATGTAAACAATCTTGATACTTATGTCTTTTTAGGATTAACCCCTATAGTTTCGCCATATCTGTCTGTCCGTCTGTCCTTCCTCGCTTAATCTCTGTGACCGTTAGCACTAGAAAGCTGAAATTTGGTACCAATATGTATATCAATCACGCCGACAAAGTGGTAAAATAAAAATTGGAAAAAAAAATGTTTTATTAGGGTAGCCCCCCTATATGTATGGTGGGAAGTGATTTTTTTTTTAATTTCAACCCTAACGTGTGATATATTGTTTTATAGGTATTTAAAAATAAATAGAGGTTTACTAAAATAATTTTTTGATAATGTCAATAATTTCGGAAATAATCGCTCTAAAAGTCCTAAAGCCCTCTAACTTTTGAAAATCTGAAAAGTAGAACTTTATAAGGACTTTCTAGGAAAATTATTTTGAACTTGGTGGAAAGAACAGTTTTTGTCCAAAAAAGACAAAAGGGTTCTACAAAATAATTTCTGGACTAAGTTTATAGTATAATCGTATATGCAAGCATTTTTTTAAACTCATAAGTGGGTACACTTATTGTGACGGACGGGAAACTACGGAACCCTACACTGAGCGTGGCCCGACACGTTCTTGGCCGGTTTTTATTTAAATTAAATCGTATAAAAGACATACAAAGATTATTTAATTTTGGTAAATACCTAATTGCATTTTTATAGATAGTTTAATAATACATATAGGACATAGGTGCTAAATAACACGAACATAAGACCTATCGTCCTAAGTCACCCTCAGTCTTACTTATCCATACTTTATTATCACTTAGCAACAAAATAGAGAACCTGGGCACTCTAGGGTGATCACCATTTGTTTTAATAAGCAATAAAACCTAATGCTAACACGGCTAATTACATGGCCACTTGGCCACATTGTAATCGACAATGGTTTTGAAAAAATAAGCAATTTTCAACTCTATTCCCTTGTATCAAAGTTGTTTATTGAGAGGTTGGTGTTACTTTGTAAGAGAGTGTATCTTACAGGTGGGCATCTGTTGCATTTGTATGAATATTTTAATCGAACGAAAATAACTTTACGGATTAAAAATTTAAGTACGTTTTGAAGACATACGTCACGAAGTCATAATGTAAACGTCAGCCATATTGCTATATGTAGATATAATTCGCTTTTGCCCACGGCTTCGACCGCGTGATAAGATAGGTATAGCCTATGTCACTCAGGAATAAAGCAGCTTTCTATGGGTGAAAAAATTTTAGCAATCGGAACAGTACTTCCAGAGATTACCTCCTTCAAACAAGAAAAAAAAACAAACCTTACCTCTTTATTAAAACATTTAACAAGACGCTGATAAACTAACGTCACCCAGCGGCATCTCTTGCATGAATGTACAAAATTATCCCAAACAAACATTCATAATCATCATCTTCCTGCCTGTGTTATTTCGGGTCGGTGCAACACGTTATTTTCTTCCATTCTATACTGTCACCCGTCATGCTTATCACAAACTTCCTTTTCTTTGATATCACTTTCACATAATCCATCCATCTTTTCTTTTTCCTGCCTCTTCTTCTTCACCCATCCACAACGACCATGTCTTATACGAACCTGTTCCTGGAATTAAAAGTAAGTATCTTACTTCCTATTCCACCGTGCGGAATAGAAAGTAAGATACTTTTTATTCCATCATCTAAATTCTCATCTTTTGGACGGATATGCTCGATAACAGCTTGATGAAGCCACAAGAATAATTGGCGATGAAACACTCGTTGAGTCGAGGCTTCAAAGTCTTCAGCATCGACGCCGAGTTGCTAGCCGGTCGGTTTTCTACCGGTTGCATTTCGGGGAGTGTGCGTCGGAATTGCATAACCTAATTCCGCCTGGCCCATTCCATCATTAGAACACCATACGTACAGCGATGCGCCACCGGTACATGGTGGACATTGGACATCCCACCTACACGCACTTAAAGTTTTGGGAACACATTCATTGTGCGTGCAGCTAAGGAGTGGAATTCCTTGCCAGAGTCTGTGTTTCCTGATAGCTACAACCCGGGAATCTGTGAATAGGTTTCTTCTAGGTAAGCGCGTTCCATCGTCGACCGCATCGTCGGTTTCCATCAGGTGAGATAGCGGTCAAGCGCGAACCTATCTACAATAAAAAAAAAAACTTAGCCCTTTACTCTTACAAACTTTTGCCTTTATAATTTTAGTGTGATATACATTTGTAAAGTCTGAAGATATATAACTACTAATCCCCACTGTGAATTGACTCGTTCTTTGATCCAATACGATGCTGATTTAAATTTGTCTCAGGTTTGAATGTGTTAGTGAATATCTATAGATCTTTCAGACAGGTTAAATCAACATCTTCTGTGAGCCACAATGATTGTCGTCAACAGACGTCAATAACATTACAGTTGCTCGTCTACCAACGCCTATGTCGCCTATACACGTCACGTTCAGATAAACACCGCAGCTACACGCATAATTGTGATTCGAAACGTGTTCTTATCTCATCTCGCGACTTTCCAGTTGGCTGAAGACCCTCTGATGCCAATTATTGACGTGCCAAACACCCCCAGACACCCCGCCATACACCCAGAGACCCCCAAACACCCGCAGGCGTTGCCACCCCTTTGTATGAGCATGTTATCATCGTTTGTAATTTTTAGGGAGTTTGCCCATGATGCCTGAGGTCTTGCAGGCATTTGAGCGGCAACTGATAATGTGCCCTCTCCCTTATGGTTGTTGTGATAGACGAGAGGACCTTGTAACAAAAAGTTGCTGACGCCGACTGCACCAGAAGGAGGTATGTACATACATATACACTTCACATAAAGGAATGTATGTACGCATAAATATTTAGTTTTTTTATTTTACATTTTGTTCGTTCAGTTAAACCTTAATTGTCTGCAAGTTTTATATTATGGTTTATATAGGAAATCATTACAACAAAGCCTATAATATTATATTTTTATTTAAGGAGATCACTTATTTTCTTCAGGTGTCCATCATTAGATCCTGATCTGATGACCGTAAGCACCTGGGCAATTCTCAAGTAATCCGATTTTTTTTTGTAAAAAAGAATTCTAAATCATTTGGCGGATTCAAAAAACCGGCCAAGAGCGTGTCGGGCCACGCTCCGGTTCCGTAGTTTCCCGTCCGTCACAATAAGTGTACCCACTTATGAGTTTAAAAAAATGCTTGCATATACGATTATACTACAAACTTAGTCCAGAAATTATTTTGTACAACATTTTTGCCTTTTTTGTACAAAAACTGTTCTTTCCATCCAGTTCAAAAGGATTTTCCTAGAAAGTCCTTATAGTGTTCTACTTTTCAGATTTTTTTCATATTTTCTAAACCTATGGTTCAAAGGTTAGAGGTGGGACACATTGTTTTTTACTTTTGGAGCGATTACTTCCGAAATTATTGACATTATCCAAAAATAATTTCAGTAAACCCCTATATGTAATACCTATCCAACGATATATCACACATTAGGGTTGAAATTTAAAAAAAAATCTCTTCCCACTTTAGGTACTTAGTGGGGGGCTAACCTAATAAAACATTTTTTTTCCAATTTTTATTTTACCACTTTGTCGGCGTGATTGATATACATATTGGTACCAAATTTCAGCTTTCTAGTGCTAACGGTCCCAAAAATTAAGCGAGGACGGACAGACGGACAGACAGACAGACATGGCGAAACTATAAAGGTTCCTAGTTGACTACGGAACCCTAAAAAGGAGGATGTTTACCTCAATTTCAACAATGTGACTATCATATTCTTAACAAAACACACAGCAACACTCCCTCAATTATGTAACACTACCATCTCCTTAAGGGGCAATTAGCGACATACATAATACACGAAAAGGCAACACATTTAGTTGTTATTGCCACGCCACGGCCGTTTTCCATGGAAATATTTATGTAATTACGAGGTCACGGAGCCAATATTATCGGCAAGGAAAATTAGGCCGTAAGTATAACGATAAGCGTTAAGAAAGGGGCTGGTATGTTTTTAAGGTGCGTTAATTAATTACTCTTATGTGTACTTTGAGGATTTATAACAAGAATAAAATACGAAAATTAGTTTATTTCGATCAGAAATGACACAAAAAAAAATACAAAGCATAATTATAAAGGAAAGATTTCAGAGCTGAATAGAAGGGAAATCTCCACACTATGAACTTCATCTATTCATCAAACAACCTTGATTGTGTGTGGGAGGACGAGTGGGAGCAAACTTGCAAATAACTGAAAACATCCCTCGAATGAATATGAAGTCGATTAATTTGACACTTAATTAAAACTGCACTACAGTGTGACCTTTATGGAAAAGTACGTAGGATTTTTTAATTATGAAAACTTTGGAGCTCTCCTCTTACTGGGAAAAAGCGATGAAAATATTTACTTACAAGGCTTTACACGTAGTTTCGTACATTGAGAGTTGTACGGTTGATTCCAATGCTCTTAGACTGTAGCGAGGATGTATGGCAGACGGTTGCTTCCTTCTGTAAAGGAAAAGGAAGGAGGAGGCCGCACGCGTGAGGGAACGAATCTCCTCACGCTTCAGCCGCTGAGATTCTGACCCCGACTACCAGCCACGGTAGATGCGGGCTTGTGGACGTCGAGCAATGGGTAGCACGCCGTCCTGACGTCCGGTAATTGACCGAACCGAGCCCAAGTTGTCGACAACGTGTAGTGTTCCACGCGCTTCTCAAAGAGATGTCAGCAATCCGGGGTCTAGTACGGCCGATCCCCACCAAGATCGCGGGGATTTTCTGAAAAAGAAACCTGTGGTCTTAGAACGCAAAGGGCAACTGAAAGACACAGGTGTGGTTTTAGTCAGTTAAAATCTGACACCCCCAATCGTTCCACCGGAACGGGAAAAGTCATTTGATGATTTGCCACTTTAAAAAAAAGTTTAGCCCGCCAAATTTAAGTTTTCGTAAGTTTTTGAGATTTGCAGCTCAGAATCGCACGGTATGGTAACAGAAAATACTTGGGTGGTCTGAAGAGTTTCCGACCTCATTCTGAAGATAGCAGCACTCGTCAATAAAAGCTAGTGAATATAGTTGCGTATCTTTTGACTGTTCATAACTGTTGTACTCACCAAAGATTCAGCCATTTTGGACGCGCACTTGTTATTTAAGTCATTGGAGTGAGACGATGTGTGATGCAGAAAAAGAAAATCCTCTTTTCACCAAGACAACGCTCACACCTCTCACACCTCTGCGGTTGATAGTCGGCCTTATAATGTTCCCACTACTGGGACTCAGATCTACTCTCTAGAAGAGGAAATGGGCCGTAATCCACCACGCGGGCCCAGTGCGGGTTGGTGAAAATCACATGTCTTCGAATTTTTGGTTCTAGGACATGCCAGTTTCCTCACGATGTTTTCCTTCGCCGTTTTGAGAGCAGTGGTGATGAAATAAATTACACAAAGTAATGCGCCTGACTGATTTTGAACCCGCGACCTACAACTCGCAAGTCGGGGCCGCTACCACTCGGCCACCACTGCTGTTACGGTCACCTCTGCGGTTGCTAAGGCAAAATTTTACGAATTACGGTTTGACCTGCTTGATCTTACTCACCAGATCTAGTCTAAAGCAACTTCTTTTTGTTCTCTCATTTAATAATTGTACTCGGAGAATGTCGAATGAACGGTCAAATGCGGAGGCAAATTTCATGAATAAATTATTTTGCTGAGAAAAACGCCAACCACTATTTGAACGGGTTAAAGAGATATAGGCATCGCTGGGAAAAGTGTGTCGTCACAAGGAGACAATGTGAAAAAAGAAGAATAAATTGTAAGAAAAAATATTTTGTGTTTTTCCATCATCATAACTATCTATATCATCATAATTTCTGGCCTGTTGGTCTAGTGGTTAGTGGCCCTGACTGCTATGCCGGAGGTCGTGGGTTCGATTCCCACCCAGGACAAATGTTTATGTGATGAGTATGATCATTAATTGTTCTGTGTCAGGGTGTAATTTGTCTAAAATATGTATGTATTTAGAAATATATAGATAAGTATGTTTATCAGTTGTCTAGTACCCATTACACAAGCTCTGCTTAGCTTGGGACTAGACGGCGTTGTGTGATAGTTGTGGAATATTATTATTATTGTTATCTAACGTAAACACAAGGTAAAACGTCAAGTTTTACTAAAATTACACATTTTAGCTCTTCTATAATTATGTTGACGAAAAAGAGAACAAATAACAAGAATTTCATTGTAATGATGGCCATGGTAACGAAGGTTATATATAGTGTTGCCAGGTCCGATTGGAGTAAAATCGGGACTGATGGTAAAACAAATCGGGATTTAAGGTTTTAAACCGGGACAAATAAAAAAAAAAATTTTTTTGGGGTCAAAAATCGTTCAATGACTTCTCTCGCTCTAGGGTTTTTAACGCACTTAACATGGGTGACAATGTGGCGAATGCTACTGATATATGTTACTTTGTAATATGTAATTATAATTTATTGGTAAATCGGGACATTTAGCGTCCCGATCAGGCGCAAATCGGGACGTGTCCCTAGACCCCTCAAAATCGGGACATCCCGCGCAAATCGGGACACCTGGCAACACTAGTTATATACAGCAGAGATTGTCAACAGACAAGCTAAATATATCTTGTCGTCTCCATTGAACCGAGGTGTAGGTATACATATTAAATTACTTTGTATCAAGCTTCAATTTAATCCCCTTAGCACAAAATAGATAAGTACAGAAGTCAATCTCATGTATGTACTTCACTTTTTAGGGTTCCGTAGCCAAATGGCAAAAACGGAACCCTTATAGATTCGTCATGTCTGTCTGTCCGTCCATATGTCACAGCCACGTTTTTCCGAAACTATAAGAGCTATACTGTTGAAACTTAGTAAGTTCTATGAACCGCATTAAGATTTTCACACAAAAAGCAATACATTTTGGGGGGTCCCCATACTTAGAACTGAAACCCGTACGTGTGGGGTATCTATGGATAGGTCTTCAAAAATGATATTGAGGTTTCCAATATCATTTTTTTCTAAACTGAATAGTTTGCGCGAGAGACGCTTCTAAAGTGGTAAAATGTGTGTCCCTCCCCCCTGTAACTTCTAAAATAAGAGAATGATAAAACCTAAAAAAATATATGATGTACATTACCATGCAAACTACTAACGAAAATTGGTTTGAAGGAGTTATTAAGGTTATTAAAACTTCGATCAAAGTTACAACGAACTACAAGAACTTTTATATTATGTTACTTGCTGCTACGGAACCCTTCATGGGCGAGTCCGACTCGCACTTGACCGGTTTATATACCTACGCTAGGCGATCGCACACACTTCAGCGCGTTGCACCGAACTGGATGAGTGCAACCGGGCGATTGAGTCGAGATATCGTGTCCGTGAGCGGTGTCTATGTGTGCGTTGCTCGAGCGCGCTTTGTATGTAGACTGTCTTCTGTACCTATCTATTTTGTGCCCTTAGCCAAGTACACAACAATACCTAAGTACGTTAGCATGTTATCTGTGATAGGAGACCTGTGTGGGCTGGGGGTGGTTTCAGGGGGATATTAGAATGTAAGAAGGAATATTATGTTAATGACGTCACGGTCTACTTTGAGCAATCAGTATCTTCGTAGGAAGTTAAAACCTACTCTGTATATTCCTGAAAAGTTTCATGTATTTGGATTGTAATGGAAATAAATAACAGTACTGTTTTTTAGGCGATTTGTGTGTTTGTTACTTCTTCATGTTCAAACGCCTGATTAGATTTGTATGAAATTTGGTTCACGGGTAAACCATGACTGCCTTGTTGGTTTAGTTATTTGCGGCTCTGACTGCTATAGGAGAGTTTGACTGCTAGAGGTCGTTGGTTCGATTCCCACCCAAGACAAATGTTGTGATGAGTACAATCATTTGTTCTGTGTCTGGGTGTAATTTATCTATAATACGCATTTAGAAATATATAAGTATATTTATAAGTTATCCGTTGTTGTTGTTGTTGTGTTGTTTTTTGTTGCTTTTGTTGTTGTTGTTGTACTCATAGCACAAGCTCTGCTTAGTTAGGGACTAGATGGCGTTGTTTGAATGTTGTGGAATATTATTATTATATTATTAATTTTGTACTTCGAAATCAACCTACGTCTGCTCACACAATCTCTCACAATCCAATAAATCAGTAAATAGTAAAAGTGTAGGACGAAAATGATTATAAATAAACAAACAAACAGTCGCTCGCAGTCGCAAAGGTCGCCGCGCCTTATCACCAACATCGCACGCAACGCCGGCTGCGACACCTAGTGTAAATTCCGACAAACAACCGGGGTATAAATAAGAATTATTATCAGGACTTACGGGAGAATTGTGCGCAATTGGAATTTTTAGAACAGGACTCCAAGGGGTGGTCAAGAAAAACGAAAGAGCTTCTCTTCAATCTTCGTTTTAAGAGTACACCTACCTGCTTCAAACTTTTGTTGTTTTTTTTGAGGGTTAAAAATCATCAACTAACTTCTCCCGCTCTGGGTGGAGCAAGAAGGCGGGCAGACTTATTGTCTAAGGGTGTTTTTAAAAACTTGCGGCTTTCATCACGTTTGCATTTGCTCCGCATTCGTAACCCCCGCAAATGTCCTTTTCATACAAGTATTTATCGTAATGTGGGGAAAACGCGTACCGCGTGCGGGACAATCCCGCATGCGTGATGAAATTCGCATGATATTAAAAACACCCTAAAATCTACTTGTGTCTTTCAGTTACCCTTTGTGTTCGAGGGCCACGGTAACTCTTTCGGACATTTGCATTGGTACCAGAATAAGTATTACATAGTAGTAAGGTATTAAAAAAACAGCAGAGTTGACGTGTAGATCTTGGATTAATTTATTGTATAATTTAATTCATCACTACTTCTCTGAAAATGTAAATGGAAAAATTGTATGGCATGTCCTCTAGAACAAAAGAAATCAATGACTTGTGACATTCACCAACTCTCACTGTGCTTGTGTGATAAATTACGGTATGATCCCTCTCCTAGAGAGGAAGCCTGAGTTTCATCCTGTACATCACATTACATTATTTGCATGCCAACTCATGGCAAAATGTGTTTGCACTATTATATTCAATTACCATCTCTTGTACCGCATTTTTTTTTTAATCTGTTATAAACTAGTACTTGACTGCGATCCCGCCTGATGGTAAGCAGTGATGCAATCGTTATGAGGCGCACTAGTTTATTAAGAGCCTATTCACTCTAGCCTTGAAGACACCCAAATTATAATCAGACGGAAAGACCGCAGCAGGCAAACTGTTCCAGTCCTTCGAAGTACGCGCCATTTGATGCAAATAAATGGCTTTGACTTTGACTTTGACAGTATTGTTTCGGTTCTGGATCAGAGTGTCTTGTGTGTGTGAGTTTATATGATTGCGAACGCACTCACGACACTGGAGTAATTTCTAGTATAGAACATTTTTTTATGACTAACTTCTGCCTACGACTTTTTTCGTTTGAATGCCGGTAATAGCGGAGGCGAATTTGAAGTCGAAGACAGATAAAAAGTAGTCTAGTTTCTTTCTTGGGGTTCAAGCTTACTAAGTATCAATCGAAATCAGTTTAGTAGTTTAACCGTGAAAGCGTATTATATGGAGAGTTACTTTCACATTTATGATATCAGTATGGAATATTTGCCTTTTACAAAGAAACTTTCCTAACAAGCTTCGATGTTGTGATAAAGCTTACAGCTTAAGAGCCGGTTGCAGTCAATAAGTATTGTGTATGAAACCGTCCGGGCCCGGGCGATTTCGCGGCTACGTAACTGCGGTTTTATTTTTATATATGTATAAATATAAAAAAATAACAACTATTCAAGACTTGTTTTTGCGAAACTCTTTTAAAAAACTATCTTTATTATTTTTTGTACTTTTAAATGTTTCCGTGAAGTAATCTCATAGACATACTCGTTTGTTCGTAAATTAGGGTCTGAAACGCGATTTTTTTTATCAAGCGTACAAAATATCATATTTTTATTTTTGCTCAGCGTTTGTTTATATACCTAGTGAATTTTTCATGGTGTTCTCTTTTATATTTGTGGATTTCCAGAGTTTAAAAAGTTCATAATGAGTAAAACCTAGCCTTAATACTCCAGTCTACTAGATTGGTAACACAATAAGCGTAGCAATAGAACAGTCTCCGAGGAAGGGATGCATCTTAATAATTCACTGTGTTCGCACCTTGAAATGCGACGCGACTGATGATAGCACTCTGATAAGGACATAGACTATAGTAGTACAGTAAGGAATTGGCATACATGAATTATGCCTAAAGTACTCGACTAGGGCTGAACTCCGGAAATCCGGAATTAGAGACACAATAGAAAAACAATGAGAGAACGAACGCCAGCGTTCGTTCTCACATTGTCGCTTGGGGTTTAATGAATTAATCAAAATTCCGGAATTCTGACTTATTTTAGTATGGTTTCTAATACCGGAATTTGTGTGAAAAAAACTGGAATTTTGATTATTTTGTCATGTATAAAAGAGGGGAATCAAAAGTTTTGATTTGAAAAGCTTGATAAGACTGAAAATGGCAGTTTTTGGCAATCTTTAAAAACCATACCGTTAATTAGTGTTGAAGCTGAACCGCTTATTTATATTTGAAATTGTGTAAGAAGTTCTCTAAAGGATGATAGCTATAAATTATTGACTTTCTTGAAATTTTACCAAAAAAAGTCGCAATGACTATTATTTATTATTATTTTTTAAGTTTTTTTTCTTACATTACTAGCTGTTCATTTTGATAATATCAGTTAATCAATAAATATATCTTTTTTTTTTTAAATAAAAGTTTTGTAAGGAACCTTAAACTCCGGAATTCCGGAACTTAATTGTTAAATATGAAAAAAAAAATACATGTTGAAATCCAATTCTGAAGATAAGTAACCAGTGCCATTAGATGTTGAAGTTTTCATGGAAACCGATGGATGGATATTGTTTCTTCTAGGCAAGTGTGCGTCATCGTCAATCACATCGTCGCTTTCCATCAGATAAGACAGTGGTCAAGGGCAAGCCTAACAAAAATATTAACTAAAAAAAAAAATGCTTACTTAGTCTATGCGAAATGAAACGACGTTGCGAAGTGCTATAGTATTTCTTTTTTTAAATACTGTTGAACAAATCGAATTGTATTTTTAATTAGGCAAAAAGACAGGGGTTTAACAAGACAGGACAAGACACTTTATCGCAGTTGGATGAGAAGGAACAATCGATTTTGAACCGTAAGCCGAGTAGTGTAGATCGAATTTCTTTTAATAGAATAGTAAATCTGGATTTTCTACTAGATTTATAGTAACAACTTTTTAAAGTTGAACTTGGAATAATGAATATGAAAAAGGGACAGTTTTAGAGTCTATTCTTAAAACTTTTCTTACTTTTTTTGTGAATTTTATTCTAGGTCTTAATTTTAGTCGTCTAGTAAGATATTTCTGTCAACTTTAGCCTGAAAGATGAGGTTTTTGTTGAGTTTTTTTGTGAATAAATTTGGCTCAGAAAGTCTTTTTACGTGACCGTAATTTCAATATATATATACTAGTTTTTGCTTTCGTCATTCTATCTTTGTTCTATGTTCTATTTCAGGACATTTTCAACTTTTTTAAGGTGGTTAATCACCTATTGACTTCTCCTGCTCTGGATGGTGCGGGAGGGCGAGTCAGTTACTAAGTTTTTAAAATTAGTTATTTACCTATACCGATGTAAGGTAATTAACTAAATTTAAATAATCTTTGTATGTCTTTATAAGACATATCAAGATTATTTAGTTAAGTACGGTCTAAACAAATGGAGTAGGTATATAGGTATTTCAAATTTCATCCAAATCCAATTAGCCGTTTGAGCGAGAAGGAATAACAAATATACAGACTTGCATATTTACAAGTCTATGCTTTTGTTATTTATTATAAAGCCGAATGTAGTAAATTTCGTGATGAAAAAAAACACTGCCTTTCTCATGGGAAAAGGGATCGACCATGTTCTGTAATAAGACATAGGATATTTTTTATCATGAAAGTCCATAATGTGTAAAATTGGGACAGTTAATTTTTTTTTGGTCGTCTGTCATATTTTATTGTTAATTTTATTTCTATATATATTTTTTAAGTATTATTAAAGTTTGTAATTACTTTAGATTATGAATCATGGTGTGCCAAATAAACATGTTTTCTTTCTATTCTTTATTTTCTTTCTTTCTTTTCTTTCCTTTCTTTCTTTTCTTTCCTTTCTTTCTTTTGTTTATTTTGTTTCGCTTTCACGCGGACGATTCGGTTGGTAAAAGATATCAATTTACATAATCCGCTATTGGAAATCTATCCCAGAATTTCAGTTCAGATAAGAAACTTTAAGATAAAGTAGATACATTTTATATTTCAGCTTGAATAATCGTGAAAAATACAGAGCAGCGCTCGCTGGCTGCCAGGATCTATCAGCTGGAGATGATCTTAAGTCCACTGAATCCAATCGGTCGGGGATTTGTGCCATTCAATGTAACTGAGCTCATTTATTTTATTATTTTTAGTTTATTTTATTTTTTTATTTTCTCAAGTGGGAAATCATCCAATGACTTTCCGCTCTTGGGCGGAGCATGAGTGTGTCAGATTTTTACTATTTAAAACCCGCTGCTATGTTCCTATTTTTTGCTTTGTGTTTGAGGGTCACAGGTTTTCATTTCAGCAGCGATCCCGTGGGACACTACGTGCAGTCGACGGACGGCGAGCTACCCATTGCTCGCCGTCCACAAGCCCGCATCTACGGTGGCTGGAAATCGGCCGATCCCCCCCAATCCTGCCGATTCGGCGGCTGGGGCCTGATGGCCGTTCCCTCACGCTTGCGGCTGCCTCCTTCGCTGGTATTACTGTCGCAGACCTCCTGCCATTCGTCCTCGCTCCGGACCATGGCCTATACCAATGCCCGGCGCGAGATATTGTTGCCACCGATTGCCCCCATGAAGGCACGCGGTGCTCCGCCCAAGCGCTGGTACACCTCTACCATATGCTCCACCGTGTCCTCCGCTTTTCTACCACTCCTCAAAGAGCCCTCTTTGAGGAATGAAACATTAAAACTCCTGCGTACTTATATTCTATTTTTCACGTTACTTCTTCATAATTTGCCATAACAAATCAATTACCAAAACCTCATAAACAAATAACATTTCCAACATTATTTATCATTTAAATTGTTGTGTTGCTATCCCTACTCAGACGAAAAATAAACTCATTTCCACGTCGTCATTCATCCCCCGGTAACTTCTCTCATTATGTTGAGTATTAAGGTGGTGTTGAGCTGTCCGAAGCTCTAAATAAGTTCCTTAATAAGATTATGTCCGTAAGCGAGCAAAGCGAACGTGTTGATGAGCAAGCAGCGGAGTGCGTCTTCTCTTAATGGTGTTAGAAGTGGCTCTTATAAGTGTAAACGGTTTTATTCTTGTGAACTTTTTTTTAGGGTTTCGTACCTCAAAAGAAAAATGGAACCCTTATGGGATCAGTTTGTTGTACATCTGTCTGTCTGACTCAAGATTCTTTATCTCAGGAACGTTGGAGGTACCAAGTTTAAATTATAAAATCATAATTTGCGGTCTCTTGAAGCTGTGAAAAACTCAAACTTCTAAGTTAACGTAAAAATAAGATACGGCTTCGGCCGTTTATGTCGCATAAAAGGTATATTTTAATACTTTCAATGAGATCAAAATTCATAGGGTACTTCCCGTTAACCTACAATCCTGAAATTTGGCAGTTTATGAAAAAATCTGAAAACTGTAAATTTGTGTCACAAAAAATAAAATTTTTTAAACGGAAAAATATACGTAATAATTTGGGAATTGAACTCTTTTCATAGGTATGTTTGTATGGAACCCTCAGGGCGCGAATCCAACTCGCAATTGCCTGTTTTTTTTTGTTTATGCTGAACCAGGCATACGTGCCCCAGTCGGTAACGTGCCTCAGTTGCGAGACTTAGGCCCGGATTGTATTGACGTTACTTATTCATAAGTTTACTAGTACAGGCCAAAAGGTCAAATAATTTCGAATTGTTATCTTCTTTCCGTAGCAATTTTGTCAAATTTTTGGCGGCAGGGTTTTTTTTTTGATGGGTAAAAATCATCCAAATGACATTTCTCTAGACCTCGCCCTTGGGCGTAGCGGGAGATAGTGTCAGACTCTTACTGACTAAAAATTCCACCCCGTTTCTTCGTTGCCTTTCATACTGAGACCGAGCCTTCCTTTCAGAAGCAGACCCTTGGCACCAGTAGGCTTCGACCCAGCTGGGCCCCTGCTGTTGCTGAGAACTCCTTGAGGCACGTGGGAACAGTGTGCGCAGTTGGCGGCACGGGTGGCGCTATGGTTGAGTAAAGGTAGAACTACATTGATTCATTGTTTTTTTTTTTCAGTTATTTTTTTTTGTTTTTTTTTCATTGTGGTAATAACATAAAATAAGTTTTATTGTTATAATAAGAGGTATGTATTAGTTTATTAAGTTTCGTTTAAGATTAATTTTATGTATTTTTTCTATGGGCCTCCGATGCCTGAAATAAACAGTTATTATTATTATTATTATTGAGCACACATGAGCCACGTATAGGCGCGTTGGTCTTCGTACAATTTGGCAATGGCAACTAGACTTGTAGAGCTATATTAGATCCACGCCACGCAACGCCTCGCGACGCGCCGCTCCGTACAAATCCGAGTTGTCAGCGCGTAGTGTTCCATGCACGACTCAAAGAGATGCCATTAAAACCGTAAAGTCCTAGCAGAGCTGATGCCAGCTAGGGCTATCAGGAATTTATTAAAGGAAACTCGTGGTCCTAGAATGCACAATGGAACTGAAGGACACAGAATAGAATAGAATAGAATAGACTTTATTGTACACCAAAAAGTAACACAGCTTATACAAAAACTTCAATTTGTGGGTACAATTATGGCAGTCTTATCGCTGAAAGCGATATCTTCCAGACAACCTTTGGATGGATAAGAGCATAAAATAATACACGGGGTAGTCTGTGGTGTACTGCTAACTATATAAAACACAATACTCAATTATAAATACATATATACATACATATTATAATAAGTTACACAATTTAACTAGTAAAAAAGGGTAGAAAAAAAGAGTAAAGTAGGGTTGGTGGAAGAAATTAAATTACGTAGAATCAGTATAGTATTAGAGAGAAAGGAAATGGTTTTTAACTAGATTTTTAAAAGACACACAGGTGTGGTTTAATCAGTAAAGTGTAACACGGCCTGTTGCCCCATCCTAGTGTGTGTGGAAAAATACCCTGGTGATCCTTATCTGTTTAATCTACAGGCTCAAATGTTATACATAGACGTTTTGGAATGATCAGCTTAGTAGAGCGTTATTTCTGTTTATCATATGTCAGATTCCATCAAAAAGTCCATGGTCTACACCCCAATATGCCCCCCAATATCCCCTGAAAAATCCTCCCCTGTGATCTTCTACATATAAGATAACAACACCAAACGGTCCAAATAAAACGATAGAACTTAATTTCCCATTTTCAACGAGGATTAATCATCGGGATCTGCCTTGACTTTTACAAATTACGTCGGCTAGCTTATGATAATTAATCTCACGACTAAACTGATCCTGTAGGGTTGCCACAGTCATAAAATATTCAGGTGAACGTTTGGTTGTTTGTTACTTCTTTACGCACGAACGGCTGAACCGATTTGAATGAAATTTAGCTCATGTGTAAACCAGGTCTTGGAATAGCATCTCGCGATAAAAAAAATGAAATGTATGTATGTAGGTACCATTCAAGGACAAGGTCTACACGTACGCCTAATGTAACCAGTTAGATTTGTAAATATATTTTTATCTCTGCGGGATAGCCAGATTCGTGAAGTATATTATAAGCTATTTTTCTTTTCGATGTGTAAACATCATCCAATGCCATCTCCCCCTTGGGCGAAGCGGGAGCTAGTGTCAGATCTTTACTGACTAAAAAACCCACCCCGTTCCTTCTTCGCCCTCATAACGGGGTCGGACCTTCCTCTCAGAAACCGAGAAGTTCAAGGCTCCAGTAGGCTTCAACCCTGCTGGGCCCCTACAATTTGCTGACAACTCCTTGAGGGCCGCGGGAAGCCGCGGGAACAGTAGGCGCCCTCGACGACTTGGGCTCGATCCGGACGGTAAGACAGCGAGCTACCCATTGCTCGCCATCCGCAAGCCCGCGCCTACGGTACTAAGTATATGGTATACGGTGGTCGGAATACCGGCGGCGGCTGGAGCGTGAGGGCCGTCGACCTTACTCAGCTTTTTTAGTCACTAGTCACGCTATACTGACAACTATACTACGACTGATGTTTCGCCACCACAATCCGGCTGAATGTGAGGTAGCCGCATCACATTACAGCGACGTTTTTCAATAAGGCGCGCCAACTTGTAATACGGCGTGTTATAAGATACGGCTGGTAATCAAATAAACAGAAATTATATGCGATTTTTTATCAGATGTTATGAGATCAGACCGTAAGTTTTCAATATTATCTAGTGGTCAAATAATCACTAACCAGAATCTGCTCAGCAATTTTGAAATATGATTCAATACTACCCTTCTTCGCAGTGTCGAAAAGGTGGCTAGTTCAAATATTGATGGGAAGGAGCAAGGATCTTTTGGCGGCCTGCCATGGCTGGGGACAATGGGAGAAAAGTGCTAATCCCCCTTCCCGGAAGATGCCCAAAGAATAGGGACTGTGGACCTTTGTCATCGGTTTACTTAAGGACAAAGTAAGGAAGTCTAAGGATGTAGACAAGGTGTGATGGAAATGGGGGGCTCATATTTTTATTACACCTTCTGTGGTCATATTTTTATTAATTTCCCATAGAAATTAACGACCTTTAAGGGGTGACCAGACGGGCTTGCGGACGGCGAACAATGGGTAGCTCGCTGTCTGACCGTCCGGTAACTGTCCGGACCACGCCCAAGGCTCCGAAAGGTAGCTCAGCCCCGGTATAAAAGGTAAGGAAAGGGGTGGGTTTTATAGTCAGTAAGACTCTCACACTATATCCCGGTCCGCCCAAGGGCGGGGGATGTGATTTGTATGATTTTTACCCACCAAAAAAAAGGTTGCAAACTAGCGTTCCAACCAAGGTCACCTTGGTTTATATGTTTGGTTTGAGTTGCGGCTACATGGATGTAAACCATGCGCCAACACGCACGGTGGTTGGGAAAACGCGCCTCCCAACCAAGGGCGTTAAAGGTCATGGTTTACAACTGCTGTCTACACGGATTGAAACAAGCAAGGTCACCTTGGTTGGGACGTTAGTTTGCAACTATCTGATCACCCCATTATCTAGATCGGGTAATCATATTTTACACCAATATTTTATGGGCCGAAGTACCTATGTAAGTGTGTATGTAAGTTTGTTACTTCTTCAAGTTCGATCGGCGCGGCGAATGAAAACTTATACTCCACCTAAACAATCTTGATACTTATGTCTTTTTAATTAAAATAAATCGTGTAAAAGACATAAAAAGATTATTTAAATTTAGTTAATTACCTAACATCGGTTTAGGTTAATAAATACCTGATTGTAAACATTTTGGATAAATTTTTTTTAGACATTTTTTTCGATAAAGGACATATTAAGATTGTTTACATTTAGTTAACTACCTGAACAGATTGAGTATAGTACTTATTTATCTTGTAATAGCAAATAGAATACTTTTATCTCGAGAGTACGGTCCCTTGGGATAATTTTCTTATATCACACAAGTGAAATCGCAGAAAGCAACTAGTCATTTATATTACCGTCATTCGCAGAGGGTCTTTTTATGCACCCTATAAGTACAGCGCATAAGAATGGTCGATAAATTGAACGCTCTTCAAGTAACAATGCAAAAAAAAAAAACAATTCATTCATGCTACACGCTCAGTCTTTTACCGTTTGGTTTTATTGGAAAGAAAATCTCAACAGATTCAATTTTACTTTGAAATAAAATAAACATTTTAATCCTTTTTTTTTCTTATACGTTTATCACTGATATTTTGTTAAGATCCATATGAATCCCGGCTAAGTCTCAATCATTATTTATATCACATCATCATTAGTTTGACAGGGCTATTGGTCTAGTGGTTAGCGACCCTTACTGCTATGCCGGAGGTCGTGGGTTCGATTCCTACCCAGGACAAATGTTTGTGTGATGAGCACGATCATTTGTCATGTGTCTGGGTGTAATTTATCTATAATATGTATGTATTTAGAAATGTATAAGTATGTTTATCAGTTGTCTAGTACCCATAACACAAGCTCTGCTTAGCTTGGGACTTGACGGCGCTGGTTGATAGTTGTGTATAGATAGTATCTAACCATTGAGTTTCTTGCTGGTTCGTCTCCAATGGAACTGTGCACTAGCTTCTGACGTTTTACAAATGCCCATAAAGGCCTATGTGAAATAAAAGTATTCTGAACTAGCTTTTGCTCGCGGCTTCACCCGCTTTCTATCGATGAAAAACGTTTTGAGAGATTTCTGAAAGTACTGGTCCGATTTCAAAAAAGAACCTAGAAAAAGTCCCTACAAACAATAAAACAAAATTTACCTCTTTACAATATTTGTATAGATTTTGATAGGGAAAGATTATTTTTGACTAGTCTGGCTTTGCGTGAGTGCAAATTATTTTTATTTGTTTTGTTATTATAAATCGAGTCTTTTTAGAAAAATCATTATTGGCGACAATTTGTGTTTTTTGCAGGATGGGTTTTCGCTTCCATAATTAAGAATTACTTATATTTTTTTTTTATAGCAAGTATTTTATTAGATCAGTCAATATACATATTTTCAAACCTTCCAGGAACCTACTAGCCGTTTAGGAGGAGTTGGGTGACAAGCACACGTACAGAAAAATTATATAGTTGAAGATATATATCAAAGTCAAATATATTTATTTGTTACACAAAGATGTTATGGTACATGTTGGTTGGTTGTTGTTGTGACATTTGTTGTCATTCTTGGGCATACAAATATTTTATACCAAAATATAGTAATTAATTGTAAAAGATAGTTCGTATCTTATAATTGAATTTTAAAGGCTGAAATCGAATTTAAATCTCGAATAGAAGCGGAAGAGTATTCTACAACCTAGCTGCATGGACAGAAAAGAAGGAGCAGCAGCTGGATTTATGACGATAGTATTTAAGAATTAATACATTTATCTATAGTTTAAACGAGGAACGTTTAAACCGCATCAAAATCGGTTGCGTGGTTTTGGAGTAGTTGGCAGATAAGTAAGACAGAAGCGGATAGGGGCTTTGAAAGAGAATGACGAAAGAAAGAAACATGTTTATTCATGTCTCACACAATCGTATTTATTTATTTGACAAACATTCATATAAAAATAAGTGTACAATGAGCGGTTTTATTGCACAGGACAATTAAAAAAATAAACTAAATAAACACACCTATATAATAGAAAAAGAAAATTACAATCTGTGCAAGGTCCAAAAGGAACGTAATTCAGCATATGCTGCGATATTTCAAACGATAAATAATGCAGTAAGATATTCAGTTAGGACTTTGTTAAGACTTAGTTTTATACCATCTAAAGATAAAAAAAGATATGAAGTTTCAGAGTGACGAAAATGTAACCAGTTTCCTAAACGTGTAAAATATGTCAGCTTTATTTTCTTAACCCAAGTTTGTCGTCAGGATGACGCATGAATTCTCATTGTGCCGAACTTTAGATAAAGTGTAATAGAGTGTTACCACATTCCTGCAGGACCTATCCCCAAGCTACCAGACTCAAACTACTCAGGGTCACATAAAACTTCAATGACAATTAATTTAGTCCCTGTTATGAATATTCAAGTCGAAAGACCTTCCTTGTACGTTGATTTCAATTATAAACGAAGGAAACGTACACAATTCGCACCCTTAGCTTTTCTGCGAGGACTGGCGACGTTTTTGCCTCTGCGGCATCTTGGTTGCGAATCAAATCTAGCTTTATTATCGAGGGGGTAAGGTTGGGTTTCGGGTGGAGAGGTTTCAGGGGATGCTGCGCCTCTGTATGTATTATAAATTGGTTTAGAGCGGCGCGGGGAGTCGCCGGTCGCCCGCTCGATACCGGCCAGTCGCGAGACAGAGCCGAGAGCGTTCGCTTCGCTATCGTCGCCGATATCGAGACGAAAATAAAAATAAACCCTTAATGTGGACCTCGAGTCAGCCAGTGTTGTGAACATGATCGTTAGTGAGTGTTGCATTGTCTTGTTGGATTGTTAGCCGCACTAGTTCGCCTTAACATTTCGTTAACAAGGTAAGTAGTGTAACAGATAAACATACAAGCCCTTAAGGTCTGATTTCGCGTGTCTCCTTTAATTACTGCGTATGATTATAGCGTGTGTTTTTGCTAAATGTTCGGCGTTTACTTTAATACGGTTCACGTGCGCAAGTGGTCGTTTTAAGTTAATACTGCAGTATATGTTACGATCTTCTTGACGGTTGTAAAAAAGGAGTTAAACTTGGATGTTTTCTCGTTACTCTTGATGTGCATTTCCTCTATTAAATCATAAATTTTCTCTGATACTGATTAAATCTAAGTCAACTGTCGCGCTTCGCTGGTGAATCCATAAAAGTAACGCTTCTTAACCGCGTACTTAATTAGCTTTTCTTTCATGCATGTGTTTAAATAACCGTCTGCTCTACTTTATCATAATAGACAGCATCTCGTAAGATTTCCCGATCGATAGAAAGATGAGGGATGCTGTGGGATGTGTATTGGTAAGTAGTGTCGCGTGCTACGGTTACTTGGAAATTGGCCAGCTGCTCGGAAAATGGAAAAAATATTGCGAAGTTTTTTTCTTCAATTTTGAGTCCTGGTCCTGTTTTTGTCAAATAAGGAAAGTCGTTACTTTCTTGCATAAAAATAAGTATTTTTATGAATTCTCTTATTAGTTTACAACAATTAAACGATGTTTGTGAATTTATATTGCACCTGATTAAAACTGTCTGGAAATTTTAGCACATGTGTTTCAACCCTCCAGCAACTTTTTATTTTTGTTTGTGAATACATTATTAGTAATACGTGTATCATCATAATTTTAGCCGAAAGACGTACACTGTCGGACATAGGCCTCCCCCAAGTGTCGCTACAATGAACGGTTCTGTGTGTCATATAAATAATACATAATATACGTATAAGATTAAATACTTGGGTTAAAAAAAAAAATGGAGAATCGTCAGAGAAATACTCATCTTGACCAACGATTGAACTCTAATTTTCAAAAGACCATGTATCACCGAATGACAGCCTCTATGAATAGGTACCTTAAAGATTCTCATGCAGCCAGGATCATAACTCATCCAGGACACAGCTTGACTTCACATAATGCACAATGCATGCAAATAAAATTGCATATTAAATAACGTATGTAGTTGGAGGTCAGTGACCCGCCTATTGACAACGGCATTGCATCTAAGGTCATTGGTGATGCGGATCGAGTGCTGAGATGTCACGAGGCGTCGTGACTTATACCTATTAGTTGGTGTGTTATGGAATAGGTTACCTATGTGGTGCATGTAGGGTTGCTACCTGTACTATATAATATAGCATCGTACTATATTTTTGGAGATTATTTTTATTTCACAAATTGACGTGTATACATTTTAAGTACTTAAAGTATTTTTTTTTTTCTTTGACATAAATATTTACTTTGCTAAATATTTTGTTAACTATCAATTTCCTTATATTATTGTAAATGTGAGGACTATGTTGATTGCTTTTTCTTTTCTTTTTCAGTAATTTTAACGTATGTCTGGCAATTTGAGTATTTTCTGCGGCCTACCCAACAAATGTCCTTTCTTTGGTATTGTTCGTCAAGTCGTGGAGCTCCTTAGTAGTCCTAAGTTGAGCTTTTCGAATACTTACACTGATTGGACAGGTCCACTAAAATCTGTATGGTTCTTTCTTCAAAAGACCATCTCAGACAAATCTGCATGGTTCTCATATGATTTGACCATTACATATATTTACTGTATGGACTTAAAAAGAGACTTTGACCCCTGAGTTTGTTTCGGTGTTTATTCTCAGGGTAGTCAAATAGGAAACACCGGCCTCATCTAGCATAAACTGACGAAAAAAAAAATTGACGTGTAAAAGTGTTTTTTAAACCTATTTACAAAATAAATATCATATATACTTTATATTGTCAACAAATAATATAGTACGCAAAGTCTATCTTTATATTACAATTATTTAACACCTTGGCTGTGGCAAGTAAAATCATACACCTTTTCTTGGTGCGGCTGCGGGTTGAAATGCACCCTCCTATATTTCAGCCAGTTCGTAGTAGGTCCCAACCCAACTTCCTTAGGTTTGATTCGCCACGGGATCTACCTACCAGGAAATGAGAAATAAATCGAAAAAGAATCGAAATAAAAAAATGTGGCATCCTTGGGTGTATGGTGGCTTTGAGCTTACGACTGTACAGCTTTTTGTAAGGGGAGGTTAGAATGATTATAATTTTCCAATTATTTTTCCAATTATCTAATTAGAATGTATGTGTAAATAATTTCAGCCATTTTTTCCACCTAGGAGGATATCCATGTCGGACATTTAATCTGCGTGGCTCTCAAATGATTTGACGATTGCTTACATGTTTGCTGTGTGGACTTCGACCTCTGAGTTTGATTCTTCTCAGGGTTAGTTAGCTAGGAGACACTGGCCTGATCTAGATATTTTGGACAAAAAAAAATTCTATAAGTATCTATTATTTATAACCCTATTTACAAAATAAACATCACGTTTGATTCAGAAAATAAGGAGTATAACACAAAAGTAATAATTCCTTTTGTGCACACTCCTACATATACATATACTCGTATAAATTCAATTGCAGTGGAATTAACAAATCAAATAATCAATACTAATATATAAACAAACAATAATAATATACAATAAACATTATTATGTTCTTCGAACAATCGCGCGTAGGTACATAATTATGATCTACGATGTTATATATCTTAGTTTTTTTCTGTAAGAAAATGAATGTATATAATATACATATAAAATCTACACTAATATTATAAAGCGGTAAAACTTTTGTTTTATTTGTAGAAGGTAATTTTTGAAAGTACTGGTCCGATTGTTAAAAAATTTAATTGATGGAAAGCTGCTTTATTTCTGAGTGACATAGGCTATATTTCATGTAGGTACGGGGGCGAAGCTGCGTTCAAAAGCTAGTAATATACAAAGAGCAAAGATAAAGTAACTACAAATTAAAATAACGAGTAATTTAATCATTTTATATTTGCATTTTCAATGATTTCAAAATTAGTGATAGTTTGACGGGTGACAGGACAGAATGGAAGAAGAAAACGTGTTGCGCCGACCCCAAGTAATATGGGATAAGGGCAGGAAGAAGAAGAAGAAGAATATTTGCAGTTGCAATAGAAAGATTTTGCGCTACTCAATAGAGACTTTGATATTGCTTCTGATGATGTTAATCCCATCATCATCATCATCATCATCATTTCAGCCGATACACGTCCACTGTTGGACATAGGCCTCCCCCAAGCGTCGCCACATCGAACGTTCCTGTGCGTCCCGCATCCATCGGTTTCCCGCTACCTTCACCAGGTCATCGGTCCACCTTGTAGGAGGCCTTCCAACGCTGCGTCTTTCTGTACGCGGTCGCCATTCCAGAACCTTTCGTCCCCAACGGCCATCTGTTCTGCGAGCAATGTGCCCTGCCCATTGCCACTTAAGTTTGGCAATTCTTTGTGCCATGCTTGTACACAAAACATTTCTAGGAATAAAGTTCGCTAAGACAAAATAAATTGGGTACAAATAAAACAAATAGACCTTTGACCTGTGACAAAAGAGTCCGCAAACCCTTAAAACGAATAAAACAAAATCAAACGTATGTGAGCCGTATCTGTAATTAGGGTTGACCCTACTAAGTTCTTGGGAGTCGAGGGTATACCATCCCCTTCCGTGTTAGCGAAAGCTTAGATTTGTTGACAGACGACTTGGGACGAAGGCAAGGAAGGAACAGAAGTGAGTTTTTAGTTAGTAAAAGTCTGACACTATCTCCCGCTGCCACTGTCATGCCAGTGAACGGTTGAGTGTCATTGGTTGAACTGCCAGAGGCTTAATTCAGTTTCTATTTTTTTAAATCATAAATTATTATTACTCATCTACATTGTGCTCACGTATTAGAAGCGACAAGAAATATGTAACCAAGATTTATGTAAATCACAATATGATTTAAAAAGAGTGTCCATGGAGTTTCTTGCAAGTTCTTCGCCATTGAAATCTACGCTTTGGAACGTGCAATTTAGCTTCATTTTTTGTTTTTGACTGACCGACACTCTGACAATTCAAAAGTGCCTGTAATTGGTCTATTTGAAATAAACGCCCAAGAGCGAGGCATGTTATTGGAAGATTTTCCCACCTACAATAAAAAAACCCCAGATAGGGTGATGATGTTCCCGGCTACCGTAGGTGAGGACTTGGTTTGCGGACGACGAGCGATGGGTAATTCGCCGTCCATACATCAGGTGAGGACCTAGCCCGAGTAGTCGTGTTTCACGCGCGTTCATCAAAGAGATGTCAGCAAAACCTTAAAAGCCAAGCAGAATCGAAGCCTACAGGGGCCATGGGCTGTGCGAAAGTGTACCCTGAACGAAAGCAAAGAAGGAACTAGGAGTAGGTTTTATTCAGTAAAAGTCTGACACGCCCTCCCGCTCCGCGCAAGAGCTGGAGAAGTCATCGGATGATTTTCCTCATAAAGAAATGTCTTTTCCTTTAAAAACGTATACATGACGTTAATGTCTAACTAATGTCATTAACGAAAGCGTTTTGACAGGTGCCTGGACCTGACGCCTCAGTGCTGCCATCTGGTGAACATCGTTTTAGAACACCCTCATTGCGTCCTCAACCGTACTCTCGCCCGCTTTCATTCTAGACACGGCCTTAGTGACACTGGCCGTAAATACTTTTAGTTATTGTGTGACAGCCCTAAGGAAATAGACAAAACTTTTTTCATTATTGTCTTTGGTAGCGCTAGAATGAAATGTGTGAAGAAGTTGGTTAGTGTGTTTATGGTCTGTTGGTAGATGATTATTGCCGATATATAAACATTAATCAGCTTTTTAATTCATTAACCTTTCGAATACCGTAATTAGAGACACAATAAAAAATATACATTCAGCCGAACATAGAACCTTCTTTTTTTCGAAGTCGGGTAAAAAGACGATAACAGAGCAAACGCCGGTTCGTTGTTAATGTTCCCACTGCTGGGGCTCAGGCCTCCTCTCTAGAAGAGGGAATGGGCCGTAATCCACCACGCGGGCCCAGTGCGGGTTGGTGAATGTCACATGTCTTCGAATTTTTGGTTCTAGGACTTGCCGGTTTCCTCACGATGTTTTCCTTCACCGTTTTGAGAGCATTGGTCATGAAATAAATTACACAAAGTAATGCGGTCATGATAGTGGTGTCATGCGGTTGTTCTCCTACAAGGTGGACCGATGACCTGGTAAGGATTGCGGGACGCACAGGACCGTTCATTGTGGCGACACTTGGGGGAGGCCTATGTCCAACAGTGGACGCCTTTCGGCTGAAATTATGATGATGTGCCTGGCTGGGTTTGAACCCGCGACCTACAACTCGTAAGTCGGGGCCGTTACCATACGGCCATCACTGCTCGGCCATTATTGCCGATATGGATTGTAAATTAGCTTACCTAGTTCCGTGAAATAGGTTTATGTTAATAGTATTTGGGTACGAATACCTACGTTTTGAACAGATTGGATAATAATGAGTTCAATCTCATTATTTTCCTGTCTGATTTTACGTGTTAATAAGTAGGTAAGATGTTTTTTTAACGCGGGTAATCACCGCGTCGCCTGCTTTGGGTGTGGGCAGTGGCGTAACTACATGGTGGCAAGGGTGGCAAAATGCCACGGGCCCCTTGACTGGTGGGCCCCACCACTAAGAAGGCCTTGGGCTCAGTAGAAGTAAATATATAAATTCTAGTAAATTATTAAGGTCTAACTTTTGTTGTGTTAAAAATGTTTGGACGAATGTCTGAAATAATGATATATTATTGTATTATTATTATTATAAGAAAAGGATCAGTTTCTCGTGGTATTTTGCCAGTCTTACCACTTTATTATTACTTACGCTTAGTTTGGTTTTCTTTCTTTTCTTTACGCCATTGAGAAGCCACCTTCAGAAATAAAATCCTCATGTATTAGAGAACTTTCCGATTTATTAATAATAAAGAATATTTTGTCTGTACTTAAGTGGTTTTTCCATATTAAATTGCAAAGTTTTTTTTTCTGGGGCCCCATCCAATGATTATGCCACGGGCCTGGTTTTTTTTTTTGCGATGGAAAAAATCATTTTATGACAACCCCCGCTCTTGGGCGGAGCGGGAGATAGTGTCAGACTTTTACTGACTAAAAAACCCATCCCGTTCCTTCAAGCCTTCATACCGGGGCTCGAGCGCCCTTTCGGATAACCCTGGCCCCAGTAGGCTTCGACCAGGCTGGGTCCCTGCTGTTGCTGACAACTCCTTGAGGCGCGCGGTTAATAATAATAATAATATTCCACAACTACCCCACAACGCCGTCTAGTCCCAAGCTAAGCAGAACTTGTGTTATGGGTACTAGACAACTGATAAACATACTTATATATTTCTAAATACATACATATTATAGATAAATTACACCCAGACACAGAACAAATGATCATGCTCATCACATAAACATTTGTCCTGGGTGGGAATCGAACCCACGACCTCCGGCATAGCAGTCAGGGCCACTAACCACTAGACCAACAGGCCAGTTGAATGGAAGAGCACTGTAGATTTCTTAGATTACTTTATATTTTGACTCACTTTTTTTAAATGATTATTTTTATTGTGTTTTTACAACCATTTTTTTAAAAGAGTAACCGTGGAGTTTCTTGCCGGTTCTTCTCCATAGGAAACGACCAATTTCGAACCGTGCGCTAGCCCATGTAGGCCTATGGGAAAAAAAAAACTTTTGACTTTGACTTTTGGTATAGTTGCTGAACTACTAACTTATTTTGTAGCAAAGAAAATACCGCACTAACCTTCAAAGTCTCCGCTAGGGTCGCGGGGATTTTCTGATAAGGAAACTCGTGGCAACGCAAAAAAGAACTGAAGGATCTAGGTGTGGTTTTTGTCGGTTTTCTGACACACCTTCCTGTTCCACCCTAGAGCTGGAAAAGACATTGAATGATTTCGTACACTTAAAAAAAGCTCAGCTTCACTCCGCCTCGTGCCACCTCGCTCCGCTTCAATGGGAAAACTTGCCACATTTCACTGCTCTTCCCCGCTCTACATCGCCTAGCACTGTGTAGTGGAACGCAGCCTAACCTTCACCTCAACTACCTGCACAACTGGACAATATGTTGAATCATTTGAAAAGGCACGATCTCGGTAAAATGGAGCAGAAATTTTTATTATTTACTTAAAAACAGAAGCACGTTCTTCAATTCAAAATCAAAAAGTAAACGCGCAATTCTTTCCACATTTTCCGGAACAATCTGAACAAAAACCCCAAACTTCTTCAGTTTGAGCAGCGTTGACCGCGGTTGGGTTATCAACCCGTCAGTGCTCGGGCACAGTTGTGATCTTTTAACCCTCCACGTCGCTGGCACGTGGGCCTGTAAGGTGCCGATGTACTCTAGTTTGTGCTGTCGACGTATTTTGGAACATGATTGTCGTTTTTGTTGAGTCTAAGGTTACGTACTGATGTGTTTTTAGCGTATTTTTTTAAAGCATGTCCAAAAGCAAATGTTTGCCTTTGTAATGAAAGGAAATAGTTTTTATTGGAAACTAGCTTGCCCGTGGCTTCGCCCACTTACATAAAATATAGCCATTTTTTCACTCAGAAATAAAGCAGATTTCTATTAGTGAAAAAAATTTTAGCAATCGGATCAGTACTTCCAAAGATACTTAAAAAAAAAACTTTACCTCTTTGTAATGTTAGTGTAGAAAATCATCATCGTCATTTCAGCCGAAAGACATCCACTGGTGGATATAGGCCTCCCCCAAGCGTCGCCACAACGACCGGGGCTCCATAAGCCTCCAAGGAAACTTAGAAAACGTCAAAAACTAGTGCACAGTTCGAATTGATCATTTTCTATGGAAAAGAACCATCAAGAAACGTCACGGTTACTCTTTAAATAAAATAAAAAACAAATAAAACTTCATGCGGAAAGCAGATTTAAACTTAAATTAGTTTTAAATCAGATTTCATTTCCCAAATAAATCTAAGAAACAAAATTAAGGGGGATGCCAAAAGGTACCCGAAATTCAGTTTTTTTTTCTCTTCGATAAATAATTAAAAAGTATTTTTTGAAAATATGTCAATAGTAACTATTCCATTAGATCAGTAGAAAGTTGTATGATAAGTTCAACTTGACGCTTACTGCCAAAATGCAAAAAACTTAAAAACAATCTCGGACGACCAGCAATGGGTAGCTCGTAGTCCGACCGGCCAGTAATCGTCTAGACCAAGCCCGAGTTGCCGACGACCCGTAGTGTCTGTCCCATTCTCGCCTCAAAGAGATGTCAGCAAGATTGTAAGGGCCCAGCAGGGCCGAAGCCTACGAGGGCCAAAAATGGGCTTCCGAAAGGAAAACCTGGGGTTCTTGAACGCTAGGCAACGACGACGAAATAGATGTGGTTTTAGTCAGTATAAGTCTGACACGTCCTCTAGCACCTCTATAAGGCGGGAGAAGTTATCCCCTCGGAGATAATGACCCGAAAAATTGCCATTTTTACGTAAATGACAAATCTTTTTCTGGATTTTCTAGGAAAAACGAAAATTTAAAAACAAAATTTTCGGCCAAATAAATTTCGTAAAAACGTGTGTACAAAACGAAAATTAAGTTATTCAAGTTGTACAGACGTATGTACCTACAATCGACGCAGAATTATTGACCTTAAAAACATACGGGCTCCCTGGCGCTTCCATCTTATAATTAAGCATTATTCAAGAACAGACCGAGTCTCAACGAGTTTCACTTAATTACTTTGATTATTCTGATACATAATTAAATTGTATTTATTTTTCTAGTACTAAAGTAACAAAATAAGAGCTTTTAAGTTTCTTCACCACTTTAATCCTTCAGACAAGACGTCGACGCTTTATACGAAGAATGTCGTAAGCGACAGTTCGCGTTTGTTCCAAAAATGGGTTTTATCTTCTATAATTAAACATTTTTATCGCACTAATATTTTGAACGCTAAAGTTTGTGTGTGAATGTTTGTTAGTTTTTATACAACAGCTGAATAGATTCCGATGAAACTTGGTGCAACTTTTGATTCAAATCAAAACTTTTATCTCCATATGTTCCGTTGGGACAAATAAAAAAAGAAGCTAGTCTCTTATAGAAGTATAAAAATTGCTAAATATGTGTCGTTACAGGGAGAGGGAATCTCACAAAATGGATCCAGCTGAAACACCAAACTGTAGGTAATATGTATAAAAAGCTAACTACTTTCTAAACTCGACACTTCACAAACCTTGAGAAGACAAACGTAAGATAAAATAAACTACAGTAGGTATCTAAATCCTCTCTCGTCTCTCTAAAGATACAAAAGTTATCCTGATCCTAACGAGTTACGCCTGCGGAATCTAAATTTAGTCTAGATATCGATTGTGGAGTCAGAAGTTTATCAGGCCGATTATTATAATACCGACATACATATCTAACAGCCGAAACACACCTATTAAATAGGGTGTATAATCTAAATATACACGAGTTTTTTTTTTTTTCGATGGGAAAAATCATCTTATGACAACCCCTGCTCTTGGGCGGAGCGGGAGATAGTGTCAGACTCTTACTGACTAAAAAACCCATCCCGTTCCTTCAAGCCTTCATACCGGGGCTCGAGCGCCCTTTCGGATAACCCTGGCCCCAGTAGGTTTTTTTTTTTTTTTTTTTTTTTCGATGGGAAAAATCATGCATTGACATCCCCCGCCCTTGGGTGGAGCGGGAGATAGTGTCAGACTCTTACTGACTAAAAAACCCATCCCGTTCCTTCTAGCCTTCGTACCGGGGCTCGAGCGCCCTTTCGGATAACCCTGGCCCCAGTAGGCTTCAACCCGGCTGGGCCCCTGCTGTTGCTGACAACTCCTTGAGGCGCGCGGGAACAGTGCGCGCCGTCGACGACTTGGGCTTGGTCCGGACGGTTACCGGACGGCCGGACAGCGAGCTACCCATTGCTCACTGTCCGCAAGCCCGCGCCTACGGTGGCTGGAAATCGGGATCGGAATCCCGGCGGCGGCGGCGAGAGCGCCGTTGTCTGATGCGGTCGGCCACCTCCTTGGCGAGCATTACTGCTTCGCAGAAGTCGGCGACCGCCTGCCACTCTTTCTCGCTCCGGACCATGGCCTCGACCAGGGCCCGGCGCGAGAGGTCTCCGCCGCCGATCACCCCCACGAGGGCACGGCGATGCTCCGCCCAAGCAGGGCACACCGCGATTGTGTGCTCCACCGTGTCCTCCGGGCGTTCCGCACAGTGGCGACACCCGGGCGTCACTTCCGCTTTAATTCGGAACAGGAACCTCCCGAACTTGCCATTTCCGGTGAGGACCTGTGTCATGCGGAAGGTAAGGACGCCGTGAGGTCTTTCCAGCCACGCCTCAAAGAGGGGACTTATCGCCATATTTGTGGCGTGCCCATGACGGGGTTGCGATAGTCGCTGACGCCATTCCACCATGAGATCCCGCCGGAGCTCTGTCCGCCATGCCGCGACCTGTCGCGGGCCCCAGTAGGTTTCGACCCGACTGGGTCCCTGCTGTTGCTGACAACTCCTTTAGGCGCGCGGGAACAGCGCGCGCCGTCGACGACTTGGGCTTGGTCCGATATACACGGGTAGATTATGTCATGATAATAGCACATAGGTTACTTTCTATCAAACTATGGTTAACTATGGTTTTCTTTCTGTCCTGTAGTTTTTTGTTGTGGTGTACAATAAAGAATATATAATAATAATAATAACGTAATTGAATGTTCATTGGATAAAATGTCAAAGGAAAAAATAATTAGAATTATGTCATTAATAATAACACAAAAACACAGTAAATAGAAATAAAAATTGATAATTACATTACAGTTCAGAAATACACTAATGTCTAATTAAATTAAACTTGCAACTTGTATTATTCTAGCCAAAACACAAATTGTCGCTTACGCCATTCATCCTGAAAAGGATATGTGTGAAAATAAGTCACTCCTCCCTTCGTCGTCGTCCTGATTCATAAATTAGTTGAATCATTATTTAATTACGCACGTTACACTAATTACTCAAGAGACGAATGAGCTAATTAGCTGTGTTATTTAAACAGAATATTTAACGAGACATCATGTGTCGTATTGTTGTTTGGACGTTTCGAGTTTATATGTTTGTAGACGCACCCACGAAACAGGAGTAATTACTAGTGCAGGGCAAAGTTTAAAAAAAAAGAAAAGCAAGTACTAAAAATTCAAGAGAAAAAATAGACTAAGTATTTATAGAGAATTTCCCACTCATATAACACTACAAACAATTCAAATTATTTAAACCGAACCAAGTATCTCAGTACACAATCAGACATAGAATCAACCCTAAACTGCGCACTACAATACAAAGCAGGCATCATAACTCTGCCCAATTCGACGGCATAAATTGTAGGAAAAAATTTCGCGCGGGGACCGGTCCCCCCGCTGCGTACCTACTTCACCGACCTTGCAGGGCTCGAGACACATCCGTTTCCTCGCTACTGCATGGGCAGATCTCGAAGCAGGGTTGCCAACATACATAGCTATAAAAATATTTAGCTTCACTTTTTTTTTTACTGACCGTCTTTATGACAATTTAAATATGCCTGTTTATTTGAAATAAATGTTTTTGACTTCTTGTTACACAGTCGGATTTTTGATATCGATACTTTTTGCTGCAATGGCGGATTTTTTGTTTTTAGTTCTTTAAAACCCAAGCGAAATCATTTTCTCATTGTGTTTCTATTGTGTCTCTAATTAAGGTATTCGAAAGGTTAAGATGGAAAACCATCCAATGACTTAGCGGAAAGGGATGTCAGACTTTTACTGCCACACCTGAAGTACACACTTCAGTTACCTTTTGCGTTCTAGGACCACGAGTTACCTGTTCAGAAAATTACCACGGCCAAAGCACAGACACATATATACCTACAAGGCTCTAAAGATATGAGTTTTAAACTATTTTATAATGAATACGGTGAGTATGGCTGACCAATCAAAACATTATATAAATTAGTTAGCTCGATAAAAAGAAAAAAATCACGAATAACTTATGATTTCAAACGTGTATGTCTACGAGATTACGTCACGGAAATATTTGAAAGTTACTAAAAATAATAAAAAGGCCTCGCAAAAACAAAAATCTTGAACCTTTTTTTTAACTGCTGTTACGGGGCGCGATCGACGAAGGCTCGAGCAGAATTCATACAAAATACTCAGTGACTACAACCAGCTCTTAAGCTACCTATTGCTCGCCGTTAACAAACCCGCGCCTATGATGGCAGGAATTGCCCTGCTCAACTAATTCAGAGGAGTAAGTTCCCTCGGGTCAAACTCAGGAATCGGTGGTCTACTTAATAAAATCCCAAGACCCAAGTATCTATAGAAAGGCGTTTAATAAGTAAAGTTTTGAAATGGATAACCTACTTAGCAGCGTTTACGATAGACTTCTTGTCAATTAAGTTGGGTTAAGACGCCAGTTAGTTTCAACTTTACCAACAGTTTAATCCATTATCTCATAAAATATGAAGTTTACTTTTATCCAAGTTTATTTTCTACCTGTTTACGATATGAATTAATAAAAGATGAGAGAAACTCGACATAATGAGGTATTGTTAGAACATTCTAGTCGTCCACTGAACATAGGCTACGTGACGTGTCACAAAACTTGATATGGCGCCCTCTAGTGGACAAAAAAGTAATATGTATAAAGAATATAATAAATAAATAAATAAATATGTTAAAAAACAAAAAATGGAGATAAATACGCCTTCTAATGGACAAAAAGTTTTGTGTTAAAAAAAAATTAGTTGAATAAGTTCCTTGTGTTAGGTATTATTTAACCAAAGATTTTAAATATCCTATATATAAAAAAAATTTTTTTTTTATTTTTAAACATCCTATTTAAAATTTTTGCATTTAACTTGACAATTTAGCTTTTACAAATAAATAAGATAGAAGCATAGTGATTTAAAAATAAAATTGTTTTTCAATTATAGAATATTTATTGACGTAGAGACCTAAATGTCAGACACAGAAGAAGTCGAATATCACCCTTTTTTCGCACACGTGAATAAAAAGCTGCTAATATTTAAAGTTATGATTAGCTGCCAACCCTACGCTTGAGGTTAACGAACAGACAGACTAGGGGAGGCTTGGCGCATGCGCTGTCAGTGTTATGGATGCCCCGTCTCTCCTCTATCAGCAGTTTTCATATATGAATACACAGCCGCTATTTTTGTGATGCAATTTTGGATACGAACATAGAAAAGTGAAAGTCGAAACTTGTCCCAAGGGCATGTTCCCTGGAACATTTTCTCTGGAACATGTTCCCTGTCCCGAGATATTAAGTCCTATTTTTATCCTACATCAATATCGTATCTAGACCGATAAGTATATGTAAAAATCTCGTGTCACAATGTTTGTCATCGAACTCCTCTGAAAAGAGATATTTTGTGGGTCTGAGAAAATCACAGGCTAATTTTTACCTTAATACTCACGCTCCCCAATTTTTCTTTGATTTACAACTTCTACACTAATATTATAAAGAGGTTGAGTTTGTTTTTTGGTTTGTAGGATCTTTGACAGTACTGGTTCGATTGCCATTTTTTCGATAGAAAGCTGCTTTATTATTGAGTGACGTAAGCTATTTTTTTTTAATTGAGGTAAACTAGTGCTTGACTGCGATCCCACCTGATGGTAAGTATTGGTATATTGGTTGTATTGGTGATGATATTTAAGCGGGCGAAGCCGCGGGCAAAGGCTAGTAATTTATACGACAGAACAACGTTTACCGGGTCAGCTAGTATACGTGTCGTGGTCAGTTTTAGAATAGATCACTTCATGGTATGCCAACTAACACTGGCCAGATAGATTTATAAGAACTTTGTTTAAACATTAACGTTTGTTGATATGTCAGTCCTCGTTTGGCCATATCACTGATGTAGGATTTCTATGATGAAAAAAGAACTAAAGAAAGTAGGCCAAACGAGGATTGACATATTATCAAACTTTAAAGTTTAACTCGTAAAAAAGATCTGGACAGAGATACATAAAAATACACAATAAACTTAAATTCTAATAAATACGTAAATAATAGAATAGTCGCTATTAACATATATTCATAAATACTTTTTAAATATGGAAGAGAAACCCCCTTACTGTAAAAAAAAAAAACGCAAACTGTCGCTTACGATATTCTTTCTGATTAAAATTTAATTTTATATTATAAAAATAAATATAATATAATAAAAATTTAACTATATTTTTTTTTTGAGAAATACAATAAGTTAAATTGATTCCAATTCGGGAGTTTTGTTAACAATACGATACTTAAATCCGAAGAAATGTCCAGAGCACATTTTATAAGAGTTTTAAAGAGAGAAAAAGTATTATAAGGTCAATGCTACAAATGCTCCGTAAAATTGTAATTCAAAGAAGCTTGCCTGCCATAAAAATATAGGTCTTAACCCATGAAATTGCCGTTTTATAAAACGGGTCACTTTGAGGTGCGATAACCTTTGGATTGACTTGGAATTATAAGTCCAAATTAACTTTTTATTTAAAGTACGAATATTTTTCGTACATTTTTTTTACGTTTATAACGTTTTGCTTCGTCATTTATACCGCGTACATGGAACGACTGAAACGATTTGCCTGCTGCAGTCTTCTCCTCTAATTATAATTTGGGTATCTTCAAGGCTAGAGTAAATAATCCCTTAATAAACTAGTGCACCTCACCATCAACGATTGCATCATTGCTTACCATCAGGTGGGATCGCAGTCAAGCACTAGTTTAATCAGATAATAATAAACGTATATTTTTTTGTAGATATACTATAACATGCCTTAAAAAAAGGAGTAAAACAAGAATTAATCCGTTTCTTCGAACCGAGGGTAAAAACTGGGTTTTTCCAAAATCCACTAATTCTAGATAGAGCTCAGTAATCATACGGTGTGTGACCGTCCTGGGATGGTGCACGGCCGTGTCGAATTAAAGAATTATCCCCAATTAACCAGGAGTAAGCGAGGGTTATTGTGAACAAAAAATTAAACAGGATTAACTATAAATTATGATGGCGCCCACCGATTAACGGGCAAAATTTAAAATGGAGAAAACAAGCTGTATGAGTGTTAAATTTGAGTAGGTATGGTGGATTTGCTTCAGGCAGAATATGATGAGAAAATTTTGGAAGTATTAAGGTCTTAGAGGCGTAGTCAAAGGCCTAATTTTTTATACAGTTTAAAAAATAAAAAATAAATAATCCGAAATCAATTAAAAAAATAATTTCACCAAAAGCCGCGTGTTGTGTTTTGTTTTGTTATTACATGGTTCCTTTTTGCAATAAAGTATACATATATAAATAAATAATTCTGTCCCCATATAATCTATTCATGTTTGCGGACGGCGAGCAATAGGCTGCCCGCCGTCCGATAAGGAACAGCTACGCGCTCCTCAAAGACCTGTCAGCAAAATTTACCTATTCATAAACAGCCAAAAAAAGTTTCTAATTCTAATTCCAACCTTATGAAATCAACATTCCATTTTTAAAAACCAAAAAAAAAAAAACAATACAGAAACACGGTCACGTCAAAATCAAAAGTTTCAACTGGTTTCAACCCTAAAAAACAAAAAAATAGGGTGTCGACACCGCCTTATGATTACAATACGGCGTTTTAAAACTCATCCTATTCTTTGGAATATGAAAAAATCTCATTATTGAACCATTAGGGACTGTTATTTGCCTCTGGAAGAATATTCGTGTGTAGAAAATGGAGGGAACTGGATTTTTATTGTTTTTTTTTAGAGAAGTCTCTAGAGTAAGTCTTTAGGGGAGTTCAATAGGTATCTACCTTATTGCGAACACCAACTTGGTGAAATGGGGTTTTATAAACCCAAGATATGGGTCTCTTTTCTTTCTTTTTTAGAATTCCGTACCAAAAAGGTAAAATCTCTCCCATACAACGTAAAAGGGCTCCTATACAACACCCTACGGAACCCTGCGTGCGCGACTCCGACTCGCACTTGCCCAGTTTTTTTTTTAATTGGTCCCACACTTGGAATAACTCCTGTATCGTGGGTACGTTCACAAACATGTAAACTCACATAAACAAGACACCCAGGCCCAGAAAACTTATCTGTAAACCATATACAGCTGCCACCACGGATATTGAACGCTCGGCGTCAGAGTGGGGATCGCTTTGCGCATTCCATACATTGGCGAGCCAATTGTCGTCGTTGTTAGATACATGCAGCAATCGCAATGAACGAATCACGAGCGTCGTCTATGACGCGATGCGTAGCGAGCCAATCACTGACGCTCCCCGCCCCCGCGTCTCACATCGCACCACCTAAAGAGGTCCGATTTTTGACTTCTGCGCAACTTGAAGCCAGCGTTCAATATCCGTGGTGGCAGGTGTACCTACTTAAATATTTGTCCCGTACGGGAAACGAACCCGCGACCGACGCGCAGCGCAGCAGCCAATCGCCCAACGGTCAATGTACGAGTAACTCCATCGGACACCGAATGTAATTGCGGCACCCTTGAACACATTCCGGCCAAGTGCGAGTCGGACTCACGCACAAAAGCATCCTTAGCCAAACATGGGTAAAAAACATAGATATCCAGTAAAAAATCACGTTTTTTATTTAGCACCCATATAAAAAAACTTGATTTTTTAAATATTTATTTTATTCAGCATCTGTTCCGTTCCTTAAATATTTATTTTATTTAGCATCTGTGAAAATTTCCAACTGTCTATCACGGTTCATGAGATACAGCCTGGTGACAGACGGACAGACGGACGGACATTGGAGACAGTAATAGAGTCCCTTACCCTATTACTAAGACTCCACTGTTTTAGGGTTCTGAACCCATAGTTTTACTCAAAGATTAAAACTTTGGGTAAAGGACCAAACTATCAATAATTTAAGACACTGGTAGATGACCCTTCTACATCAGTTCCTAGCTTCGATATCGTCTCTCGTCGTGACTAGCGAATGTGAACGTAAACATGTGGCGCTTGTCGCGGTGTCGCGTACGACACGCCGACATTTGTATACTTGTCGCACGACAGCGCTCGCGACATATTGCTAGACATTTGTCGCTTCGTGTCACTGCTATACGGTTGTCGTAAAGTTTGCGATATTTATTTCGTGAGAAGTTTTTCGTGCGACTTCTTGGTACAGCCTGTACTTTTTTTACGGGAGAAATCATTAAATGAGTTCGTTCGCTCTGGTTGGCGCGGGAGGGAGTGTCAGATGCAGAGACGTAGCGTGGACTAATTTAGACATAGGCTCACGTGGGCGAAGGTACAACAGCGAGGCCTTTTTCTTTCATAAATTCGAAATCGAGAGAGCGACTCTCTCAACCCAGTGTTCGACCGCATCGTCGCTTAGCATAATTAGCCTTTTAATGTTCCCACTGCTGGGACTCAGGCCTCCTGTCTAGGAGACGAAATGAGCCGTAATCCACCACGCGGGCCCAGTGCGGTTTGGTGGATGTCACATGTATCCGAATGTTTGGTTCTATGACATGCCGGTTTCCTCATGATATTTTCCTTCACCGTTTTGAGTAGTGGTGATGAAATAAATTACACGAAGTAATGCGCCTGACTGGGTTTGAACCCGCGACCTACAATTCGTAAGTTGAGGCTGTTACCACTCCGCCACGACTGCTCTCAACATCGTCGTTTACTATCAGGAAAAATAGTGGACAAACTACCTATCCTAACCTATGTATACTAATATTATAAAGAGGTAAAATTTGTAAGTTTGTATGTAGGGGGTAATCTCTGGAACTAATGATCAAATTCTAAAAATTTTTTCACTGGTAGAAAGCTACATTATTCTTGAGTGCTAGGCTATACATTATGAGAGCGGGCGAAACCGCTGGCAGAAGCTAGTCAATTATAAAAAAAACCTCGTTCTTAAAGTGCTCTCGCTTGTGCGAGACCCCTTTGGTTGCGAGGCTGTAGGTGAGGTCCCACTTCGCCCACGCCTTGCTACGCCACTGGTCAGATATTTACTGATTCAAATCCACAATGTAACTTCAGTTACCTTATTTGCAAGGGCTGCGGTAACTGCTTTGAAGATTTCGCAGTCCTAGCAGGTACGGGCCCTAATCCTCTTCCTCCTTGCGTCGTATATCCTCAATGCTGAAGGTCGTGACCTCGACGAATAATTTTCTTGTGGACTGTATTTCACCATGTAGTCCTATCTTCGGCGATATGGATGACGTCATAGACTGTGGTCTCCAGTGTAACACGGATTTGGTCTGACCAACGTAACGGACTTCTTCCCCTGGGTCTTTTCACATCTATTTCCCCTGGGTCTTTTCTCATTTATTTTTCCTGTCAGAATTTTACTGATATCTCCTCTTTAAAGGTTCGCGTAGAACATAATGCGTCGTCGACGAAAACTTATGATTTATTTATTTATTTAAAGCTTTATGCACAAAAAAAACTGTACAAAGGCGGACTTAATGCCTTAGGCATTATCTGCCAGTCGACCTAATACCTACCTCTACCTATACCTATAATTATATTCTTACCCCAAACGCCAATAGCTGTAGTTTACAGGAACTCAATCAATACTGGTATAATGAAATAAACACCGAGTTTACTGTTAAAACTGACCGACTAACTTTAAACCACAACAAACCGATGTTCACAATTCAATTGTTCATGCGGTCATGCATGCAGCGTATTACCAGAGTGTTGGATATCGCACGTCGGTCAAAATGTCGATCGAAATTATACGCGCTAATCCGCATCCAAACCATATGCGTAATATTAGATACTACCAAGCCATATGCACGAAATGTTTTGGGAACACGTTCATTGTGCGTACATCTAAGGAGTCGAATTCCTTGGCGGAGTCTGTATTTCGTATTTCCTGAATAGGTTCGTCATCATCATTATCGGTATATTTGGCGGCATTGCGTACTAAATACCTACAGGTCATTGGACTCGCTCAGCTGACGTTTTTTTAAAGAAATTAATTTCGTACATGCGTAAATTACTACGAGTTTTTAAAAAAAGCTACTTTATTTTTTTATTTTATCTTTACAAATCGATAGTGTTTCATGTGCTGGATCGACCCTCCACGGGATTAAAACGATTAAAATTTAACGGTGTATAATAACATAATCAGCCTTTTAATGTTCACACTGTTGGGACTCATGCCCCCTCTCTAGGAGAGGGAATGAGCCGTAATCCACCTCGCATGAATCATATCTTCGAATTTTTGGTTCTAGGGCATGCCGGTTTCCTCACGATGTTTTCCTTCACCGTTTTGAGAGCAGTGACGATGAAATAAATTACACAAAGTGATGCGCCTGGCTGTGTTTGAACCCGCGACCTACAACTCGTAAGTTGGGGCCGTTACCACTCGGTTTCCACTGCTTGTCGATTTATAATAATAATAATATTCTACAACTATCACACAACGCTGTCTAGTCCCAAGCTAAGCAGAGCTTGTGTTATGAGTACTAGACAACTAATAAACATACTTATATATTTCTAAATACATACAAATTATAAATAAATTACACCCAGACAGACACAGAGTAAATGGTGAGAATCGAACCCACGACCTCCGACATAGCAGTCAGGGGGCCACTAACTACAATGAGATCTATACTAATATATATTTACTTAAATGCTCTACATTTTATAGCTCTTTTCATAATACCATTTCGGGTGATCCAAATTTTTTTATTTTATTTACACTTATAAACAACTTAATAACTATAATTACAGTAAATTACAAAATAAATAAATAATAAAACCCTACGCTAAAATACACTATCTAAAATATGGCGTCAAAAAACTCTTCCACATCGCTGTCGACTGGTAATGTGCCCAAAAGACTGGCGGCATTGCCACGTTGTATGGCAATGCTTATCCTCTGTCCAAGGTAATGTGATTCAAATTATTTTTCAATCATCTTCAAATTCTGAGTATCTGGAGTCTTCGTGAGTCATTAGGTTATGGCCGTCTGGCTCCAAATAGATGTTGTTGGAATTCTTCTAGCTCAGGACAGTGTCACGAAATAGATAGGTTCAGAAGTCAATGTACATACAAAGGACGCTCGAGCAACGCACACATAGACACCGCTCACGGACACGATATCTCGACTCAATTCGGTATGCATCCGCTTGAGACTCGCGTCTGTGAACTTTTTTGTGAAATAATGGAGCAAATATAAAGTTACAACTGTTTAGTGGACGGTTTTTTAAATTTAACATTAATTGTTGAATTATCTTCACTAGTGTAATAAAGAGGTAAAGTTTGATTTTTTGTTTCAATTGGAGGATGTAGTCAATCAAAAAAAACCTTTAATTCTCACATCTACACTAATATAATTTAGAGGTAATTTTTTTTTTATGTTTGTTGGAGGTAATCTCTGGAAGTACTAGTCCGATTGCTAAGATTTTTTCACCGATAGAAAGCTGCTTTATTCCTGAGTGACATAGGCTTTATTTCCGCGGGCGAAGCTGCGGGCTAAAGCTAGTCGTTTTATAAGCTAACACTTTTAAGACGTAATTTTAGGTACGTATTGGCTTGTATTTTGATAGTTTGTTTTTACTTTACGCAGAACAGTTAGTAGATAACCACATGAGTTTGTGGCCATGTAATATTTTTATAATTGTATTAGGTAATTTATCGCCACGCCTGAGCGCGCTCGGACAGACCGGCGCCGACCCTAGCTCGATCGCTGAGCGTAGGTATGAAAAAACCGGCCAAGGGCGAGTCGGACTCGCCCATGAAGGGTTCCGTAGCAGCAAGTAACATAATATAAAAGTTCTGGTAGTTCGTTGTAACTTTGATCGATGTTTTAATAATAGTGTATTTTTTTTAGATTTATGACGTTTAAAAAAAACTACTCACTAGATTTCGTTTAAAACAATTTTCGTTGTTAGTTTGTATAGTTATGTACATCATATATTTTTTTTAGTTTTATCATTCTCTTATTTTAGAAGTTAGAGGGGAAGGGACAGACATTTTACCACTTTGGAAGTGTCTCTCGCGCAAACTATTCAGTATAGAAAAAAGTGATATTAGAAACCTCAATATCATTTTTGAAGACCTATCCATAGATACCCCACACGTATGGGTTTGATGAAAAAAAAAATGTTGAGTTTCAGTTCTAAGTATGGGGACCCCCAAAATTTATTGCTTTTTTTCTATTTTTGTATGAATATCCTAAGACGATTCACAGAATACATCTACCAAAGTTTCAACAGTATAGCTCTTATAGTTTCGGAAAAAAGTGGCTGTGACATACGGACGGACAGACAGACAGACAGACATGAAGAATCTATAAGGGTTCCGTTTTTTGCCATTTGGCTACGGAACCCTAAAAATGAAGTACATAAATGAGATTGACTTCTGTACTTATCTATTTTGTGACAGTGTTATTGTGAATCGTGAGAATTTGTTGGTAAACACTTCTTGGAAATCTTTTCGTGTCGTATTTGATGGCTTCTTAGAAATATTTTTCAAAGCAACCTTCGAATTAAGTTATGATAATTCAGAATGTTGAAGGTGTTTTAGTATTTTTAATTTATGCTTTACAAAACATGCCTCGACTGACCAAAAGTTTAATAAAACATAGGATAACTATTATGCGATTGCGATAATATAGTATATTTATATTCGTATTTTTAAAGGATTATTGTTTATTAAACACAAACTTTCAAAACGTCGAAGTTTAATAAGTACACGTAGGGTCAGTTTATTTTGTCAGGGATGATCTCAACTGATATGTATTTAACAATAATAAGCAATTTCTTGATTACCTATTAATTCGCTTTACATGCGGCGAGATAGAGATCATGCGCGAGTCTAGTTTTTTTTTTTAATGGGTATAAATCATCCAAATGACATCCCCCGGCCTTGGGCGAAGAGGGAGATAGTGTCAGACTCTTACTGATTAAAAAACCCACTCTGTGTTTTCTTGCCTTTCATACCGGGGCTGACCTACCTTTCGGAGCTAACCCTGGCCCCAGTAGGCTTCGACCCAGCTGGGCCCCTGCTGTTGCTGACAACACCTTGAGGCGCGCGGGAACAGTGCGCGCCGCCACCGTCCACAACGGGGCTCGGATCGGACAGTTACCGGACGGTCCGACAGCGAGCTACCCATTGCTCGCCTTCCGCAAGCCCGCGCCTGCGGGAGCCTAGTTGGTTGGTGGTTTTGACTACTGGTTGAGCTGACTACGGATGACTACTGGTTTAGTCGACTACGGATCGATACTCCCTTATAGATCTTTACAAGCTCGACTCTTCAAACACATTCTATTCTTCAAATTCGCCACATGCTATCCAAAGCCCAAATTGACCACTTCCATAAGATAGCTAGGTTAGTACCTGCATGCTGCCTGCAGATAGCTAGGTTAGAACTTATTAGCAAGAGTATCTCGATCGATAAGTTGCTTATACTATTAATATTATTGTTATAGTCCTGGATTGTAAGGTGCTGGATAAGGAATTTTTTTCTTTATGTTCTACTAGCTTTTGCCCGCAGCTTCGCCCGCGTACATAAAATATAATAATAATAATATTTTTATTTGCAAAAAGTACACAATTACAAGTGACACTTAAATTTAGGGTAATCAATCAATTACAGGTGACACTTAAATTTAGGATATAGCCTATGTCACTCAGGAATAAAGCAGCTTTCTATCGTGGAAAGAATTTTAGCAATCGGACCAGTACTTCCAGAGATCCTACAAACAAAAAAAAACAAAATTTACCTCTTCATTATACTAGTGTAGATTTGAGAACTAAAGGTCTCTTTTGATTGACTACATCCTAAATGCGTTTGTGGGAATTGGGTAAAGTTGACCGTGGTTTGCCTAAGGTTATCCACTACTCAAATACTTTTGTACTTTTTTTTGAGTTGAGCAATCAACAAATGACATTCCTCTTCAGGGCGAAGCGACAGTGTGGGTCATATTTTTTTCTAACTAAAATCGACCTGTCCTTCAGTTACCCTTTGCGATCCAGTTTTAATGAACATGTCTAACTTTCTGAAGATGCAAAATATTACCTCTACCTATAGAGTTCATTAGAATGGCGTTATAAAACAATACATTAGTGGAATAGCAGTCTCGCAGAATTATTCAAGAGAGACCAATTTTAGAGCAAAATGGGTATTTGCGAATCATTTCAATGTGAAGATATACCTATAGAAGCTTTCATTTAGCAGTGGTTACGAACTGGAATGATAATATCGCTTAGACATTCATGTATTCATAAACTTACACGCAAAGTACCTAGAAATACATACATAAAATATTCCAGTTATCCACCGTTACATTATACATTTCCTTTACACAAAATCGGGATGAGAATCAATAACCATGTCTTCAAATATGCACATAGTTATGAATATGGATAGGTTATTCCATCTCTGTGTATTCTAGGGTTTGATATAGTGAACAAGTAAATGGGTGGATGGCGAACGTGTCGTGTAATTTCACCTTGAGCGAACGAGAGAGAAAGTATTATGTTTAGTTCATAGTGGTATGTGGATCGATAATATCAATGACTAGAAAGAAAAGAAAAGAAAGAAAATACGTTTATTTGGCACATAGGTGACACACACAATGAGATATAGTCTGTCTAATAAGTCAACCGACTTGGGAATTTTGTGTAATATTTAATCATTTAAAAAATACTTATATTTGGTACTTTTTATAAGGTTCTTCTGTTAGTAAACAATGATCTCTATCTTTTAATCACCCTTGACTATTGAACCCGTGTTGACTACATCACATTTCATTCAATCCTAATAATTGCCCAAGTCGGTTAACTTATTAGACAGACTCTAACAATTACTATAGTATAGAAACTTAAAGATATCTACATGGTATGTCTCACGGCTGCGCCAAATGGGTCCAGTTCAGCATGATGCCAGGCCACTACGTAGCAGTTGCCTGACGCTGGTTTTCAACTGAACCTAGCTATTGCCTGCGGCATCTAGCCTATGTCACTCAGGAATAAAGCAGCTTTCTATTGGTGAAAAATTTTAACAATCGGACCAGTACTTTCAGAGATTATTTCCTACAAACAAAAAAAAAAGGAAGTGTAGATGAAAACAACATCGGATGTTTTAAGTCTTCGAGTTTTAGGTTCTTGGACATGCCGGTTTCCTTATAATGCTTTCCTTCACCGTTTTAATATGAAATACAAAGTAATGTGTCTGGCTGGGTTTGAATTGAACTTGTGACCTGTAATTTGTTAATTGGGCCCTCACCGAGTGGTAACGGGTTATAAGAAAGACTTAAACACAGATTGGTTCCTGGTTAATGATGATATTCTCACTTTTTTTATTTGATGTTTAACTAGTGCTTGACTGCGATCCCACCTGATGGTAAGCAGTGATGCAATCGTAGTTGTTGAGGCGCACTAGTTTATTAAGGGCCAAGTGCCCGAAAAGTGTCATAAAACAGTGATTTTCTGAGGCCTACTCCTCTGTAACGGCTAGGTTAATTGGTTTGAAAAAAATATATGTTTATTATAGATTCATAAACAATAATATCAACATTTAATTTTTTCGTGCAATTAATACCTTTGTAAAAAAAAAAAAATTTAGCAATTTCGCAACTTTTCGCAACTTTTCCCTACTCCTTCGAAACGGCTTGGACTTTTAGAAACATTTTTACCCATAAAAATTGGTGGTTAAATATTGTTCAAAGTGAACATTGCATATGTAAATCAATCAATATCAACTTGTGGTCCGTGAACCACTGTTGATCCACAAGTGCTGAAATATTATCTGTGAAAGGTCCATAAATTTCAAACTTTCCAACAGCAAAGTACAATGCCCGTTACTTTTGATTTAAAAGAGGGTGTGCTACAAGTTTTAAATTTATGATATATTTACTAGCTTCTGCCAGCGGCTTTGCTTGTGTTAAAGTAGGTTGCTACGGGGTGAATTTTGGGAAATCCTTTCTTATTCTTTACTAGCTTTTGTCCGTAGCTTCGCCCAAATACATAAAATATAGCTTAAGTCACTCAGGAATAAAGCAGCTTTCTACTGGTGAAATTTTTTTTGAAATCAGTCCAGTACTTTCAGAGATTACCTCCTACAAATAAAATAACATAAAAACAAACTTTACCTCTTTTTTATATTAGTGTAGATATTCAAGAAACCAGTGTGGACCCCGGTAAAAATAAGGTATTATTGTGTCTCTAGGGCGGAGCGAGAGGGCGTGTCAGACTTTTACTGACTGAAACCCCCTCCTATGTTCCTTCTTTGCCTTGCGTTACAGGACTGCAGGGTCACTACGGTTTTGCTGACATCTCCCTGAACCGCATGCTCTACCGGGTTCTCCGGGTGGTCCACACAATTGATTCTTTATTGTATACTATACCAACACAAAATAAGTGGATAACAAAGTTCATGTACACAGGTGAGCTTAACTCAAAGTCAACTTTTCAAAACAAAACAAAACTCAAGTTTTCTTCCAGCAAACCATTGAGCGATAGAGATTAATTATTTAGTGATTTTAGTTCAAACAACTATCGGCCTAGGCATCCAATTTGATGCCGGCGTTTAACAAACGCCCTAGGCGTCCAATTGGATGGGTAATTTAACCTGATGGCTGCGAAATACAGATACACACATTCAGCTTAAGTTTATAAACGTGTAACATAAAGCTTGCCATAACGGTACAACGTATCCATGATAAAAGTGCCCCAGGGACCGCCGGAAAGGGTTAATCGGTACCTTTGTTATTTTTGCATGTTAATGGACTTTTCTGATCAGGCCAGCGCTTTCAGGGTTAGGTACCTACTGCGTATGACGGATCGGTGTGTTTTTTTTTTGTTTTGAGGGTAGATTGGGATCGTTATGCATCATTTGCGAGCTTCCCCGTAACTTTTAGCGTGTCCATGGTTGGGCAAAGATTGATCGTGTGGTCATTAGTTATGGTTCATTATTTCTAGTTATGATTTTTGGCGAAATTATTGGTGCTTTTTATCTATTACCCATATTTTTTAAATACAATAGACTCCTGTGTTGTGAGTTTTTTTTTTTTTAACGGAATTGGCGCAGTTGTTGAGCGATTCATTGGTGCGCTGTGTGTCGCTGGTTCAATTCTGGACGAAATAAAATATTTGAATGACCTACTAGATAGTTGTTACGGGTCTGGGTGTCTTGTGTGTGCGAGTTTACATGTTTGGGTACGCAACCACGATGTAGCAATTATTCCAAGTGTGGGGCAACGTTTTTGTTTTTAACGTGTACTATAATCTATACATATAATAAAATCGTAGGAAAGTCAAAACTGTACATTGAATATTTTTTAAAAAGAATACTTGGGGCGTGATCTACAATCGATACCGAAGCCAAAAATATAGTTTTTAGAATTTTTGTCTGTTTGTCTGTTTGTCTGTTTGTCTGTTTGTCTGTATGTATGTCCGGGATAAACTCAAAAAGTACTGCATGGATTTACTTCAAATTTTGCATGAATATTACTAAGAGGTCGGGTCAACACATAGGCTACATATTATCACGCTATCACCTACGGGGGAGGAGCTGTGAATCTTTATTTTTCTCACGCATTCTGTGACTGCGTGTAATCTAACGACGCATATATAAATGTGGTTTTTGAGTAAGTCATGCTATTATCTAGCTTTACACTATAAAAACTACGCCATTAAAGTAACTTGGGCAGAGAAACATAGTTTAATGAATGTTAGTAGTATAAACACAATTTTAAAGCAGCGCCATCTATGAGATTTCATCAAAATCAAATCAAGTATAAGTTAACAGTTTTTGGAAATTAATCATTTAAATTTGATCATGTAGGCGAGGTTAGTAGTTAGTTATTCTTAAAATTCATAGATGGTAATGTACATTTTCTTCATATTATAGTTCGTTTTGACAAATTCAAGTTCCAACAAAACCCTCAAAATCTTGAGAAGAGTTGAAGACAATTAAAAAAAAATGCGGTGGCATTTCTCAGACTCTGTGAAGTCGACCAGTTTGCGAAATCCCTTACGTATGACGAGGTGCCTTCATATTACACGTACGACAAGCAAAGGGGTCTATTCAACCAACATCGACGAGGAGGTGCTGTGGAAGGTTTTCCGGGAATTTTCAAGGACACCGCATTGGGTAGGGTTTATACCGTGCACTCGAATAGTGGCGAATGCTATTTCCTACGGTTGTTACATCACACTGTCCCAGGCTCAACGTCTTCCGCTTTTCTGAGGACATTTGATGGCGTGGAGTATCCCACTTACCGCGCAGCCTTTTGCCTAATTGGGATGACACCCTCGTGGAGGCAAGCGTCAGTGATAGTCCCAGCCACATGCGTCATCTACTTGCCGTCATCTTTGTGTTTTGTGGAGTCGCGAACCCGGTAGCTTTGTGAGAGAAGTATCACCATCATCTGTCTGCAGATTTTCTACGAGCTTTGAGGCGTGCTACTAGAGACGAAGTCGAAGTAACTGGTGAACGCGTGCTGAACACCTGTCTCAGTTCACTTCAAGATGTGGTCATTTCTATCGGCGGCAATCCACTGATCGAATATGGGTTACCAGCTCTCCAATCATGACCACATCAACACCGTGGAAATCGGGAGTATAACGCTGAGACAAATTACGATCCGGGCGAAATAACCACCATACGAAATTATCATGTCGCTTTGTTCTCTTGAGAGCAAAAACAAATTTATGACACCGTCCTTGAAAGCGTTGGGCAAAACCAGGGTAAAATGTTTTTCTTGGATGCTCCTGGTGGAACAGGAAAAACATTTGTTACCACTGGCATACTTGCAGAGGTCAGGCGCTAAGGCAAAATTGCTATTGCGGTAGCGTCGTCAGGAATCGCTGCCACACTGCTTCCGGAAGGCAAGACAGCACATGTCATGTTAAAAATTGCCATCGATTTAGAGAGCGCTGCCTGTTTGTGGTTTGTCACGTAACAGCGATAAGGGACACGTGCTCAAGGACTGCTCTCTGATGATGAGTGTACGATAGCCAATAGGAAGGCAATTGAGGTCGTGGACAGAACCATGCAGGACATCCGCAGGAACTAACATTTGATGGATGGTGTCACAGTTCTGTTCAGTGGCGATTTCCGGCAAACACTTCCCGAGGTGACGCGGGGATCGAGGGCTGACGAGATGAATGCTTCGTCGAAACGATCTTCGTTGTGGTCACGAGTTCGTACACTGCGCTTGACCATTAATATGAGAGCTCGGCTCGGCGGCAATGCACGTGCTCAAGAATTCTCCGATGTCCTTCTAAGTCTTGACGAAGGCACTCTGATGATAAATGATGTTTATTTTGTAAATAGGTTTAAAAAACACTTTTACACGTCAATTTTTTTTTTTCGTCAGTTTATGCTAGATGAGGCCGGTGTTTCCTATCTGACTACCCTGAGAAGAAACACCGAAACAAACTCAGGGGTCAAAGTCTCTTTTAAAGACCATACAGTAAATATGTAATGGTCAAATCACATGAGAACCATGCAGATTTGTCTGAGATGGTCTTTTGAAGAAAGAACCATATTTGAGTGGACCTATCCAATCAGTGTAAGCATTAGTCAGTATTCGAAAAGCTCAACTTAGAACTACTAAGGAGCTCTACGACTTGACGAACAATACCAAAGAAAGGACATTTGGGTAGGCCGCTGAAAACACTCAAATTGCCAGACATACGTTAAAATTACTGAAAAGAAAAGAAAAAGCAATCAACATAGTCCTCACATTTACAATAATATAAGCAAATTGTTAGTTTACAAAATATTTAGAGAAGTAAATATTTATGTCAAAGAAAAAAAAAATACTTTAAGTACTTAAAATGTATACATGTCATTTTGTAAAATAAAAATAATCTCCAATATCAAATTGTTTAAAAAAATATAAATAAAATACAAAGGAAAAGCACATTTGAAAATAAAAATAATTAAGAAATACAAAAGAAGAAAAATAAAAATGACAACAGTTAATAAAAATGACAACAGTTCTTGGTTGTGTGAGTGGGCCATTTTGACGCCCAAAAATGATCAGGCTGCAGCAATTAACGAATGCATTCTCTCGGAAATTGAGAAGAATGAAGTGGTCTACACCTCGATAAACACTGTTATCGAGCAAGATGATGCCACACGTTATTCCGTGGAATTTCTGAACTCCCTATCAGCAAGAGGACTTCCGGCGCATACCATCAAGCTGAAGGTCGGTGTCCCGATTATGCTTCGAAGTTGTGACGGGACCCGCCTCAAAGTCATCTCGCTCCACCCAGACACACCATTGAGGCGGAAATTCTTACGGGTTGTGGCGTCAGCGAGGCAGTATTTATACCACGCATTCCCCTCATACCCCATAACTTCCCGTTCCAGTTCAAGCGCGTACAGTTCCCCGTGTGTGTTTGCTTCGCGATGACCATCAATAAGTCGCAGGGGCAGACACTGTGGGCAGCGGGTATCAACCTCAGGACGAGTTGCTTCTCACACGGGCAACTGTACGTCACTTGCTCCCGCGCCACCAGTCCTGACTCTCTTTACATTTTGGCTTCTGGCAGTATCCGTACCAACGTAGTTTATAGGGAAGTCTTGTAAGGTATGATACCTTTATACGTATTTTTACTCTTTTGTGTCCTGGAATGTATTCCTGCATTATTTCCTCTATTTCCTTCAGTCACATCTTATGACTGAACACAGCAGGATTCCCATATAACTCTCTTTACTAGCTTCGTTTGCGAGAAAAACTTATATTATAATGCTATTTTAAAAGTTGTTTATTTATAATGCTATAGCGACACTGGCACCTTAGGTATTTTTAGTGCTATAGAGGCTTCACGCAGACGACGTCGCGGGCAGCAGCTAGTACTATAATATACCGACTCGTTAGATGGTTGGTCGTGGTCAGATCATCGAAATTGATCACTTCATGAGAATTTACACGACGGCCAATGTAACCTGACCGTCGTTTTAAACGTCAAAGCTGGATGGTATTTCAATTTTCATTTGGCCTACTTTCCTTAGAACTTTTTTATGATAAATATCCTACATCTACATCATGTTAATCCTTTTTTGCATTAAGGCTTAACATTACGGCCAAACGAGGATTGACATATCATCAAGCCAGTTTTAGATGGCCATATCATGAAGTGATCAAATTCAATGATCTGGCCACGACATAAGTATACACCGCTAAATTTTGATCGTTTTAAGCGAGTCCAATGACCTTTAGATAGTAGTCGGCGTTGCGTACAAACTACCTACAGGTCATTGGACTCGCTCAGCTGACGTTTTCTTAAACAAATTAATTCCGTACATGCGTAAATTAATACGAGTTTTGAAAAAAGGGTACTTTATTTTTTAATTTTATCTTTACTAATCATTTCATGTACCGGATCGACCCTCCACGGTATTAAAACGATCAAAATTTAACGGTGAATAATGTTTCCAGTTAAGATCGTCTAGTACTTGGAGATCAAGATATAGATATGGCCGATCTTCGCCGATTTCAGATGCCTTCAACCTTTTTAATTCGTAGTCTTGCTTACTATACGGTCCTACCCGCCATACGGTTTTTGCCGAGTCGACTTTTTGTACTATTTTGTGTACTATCTCTGTTTTGTATTGCACCAATTAAATGTCACTCACACAACGTTCCGTTTCCATTTCGCATCCTGAAAATAGTTTCTTATTACCTAAAGGCTTGTAATTTCCCCTTCAGTAGTTATATTTCGTAGGTAAGTATCTCGGTATTGTAATAATCGGACTGATAAACTTCTGACTCCACAATCGATATCTAGACTAAATTTAGATTCCGCAGGCGTAACTCGTTAGGATCAGGATAACTTTTGTATCTTTAGAGAGACGAGAGAGGATTTAGATACCTACTGAAGTTTATTTTATCTTACGTTTGTCTTGTCAAGGTTTGCGAAGTGTCGAGTTAAGAAAGTAATTCGTTTTTTATACAGAACTAACTTTTGCAAGCGGCTTCGCCCGCTTACATAAAATATAATACAATAATAAAAAAATAATAAAATATAATACAATAATAATATTATAATATATATTTTCATATTTACCTTTTTATAATTTTACCGAATGTTCGGCCGAAGTCGTATGCGTTACAAACCACATTCGGCCCATCACTAATAAAAATACTAGACACGTGTTTCGGCTTTTGCATATACTAAAACTAAGGTTGTATAGGAGCTAGGTACAATTTAAGTAGGTAGAGGTAACTATCATCACCATTAGCCGATAGACGTCCACTGTTATACATAGGCCTCCCACAAGTGTCGCCACAATGCACGATCCTGTGCGTCTCGCATCCATCGGATTCCCGCAACATTCACCAGGTCATCGGTCCACCTTATAGGAGGCCTTCCGACGCTGCGACTTCTATGTACAATAAGATAATTTTAACTATTCTTATGAAATAGATATAACCCGTACCTACATACATATCTCACGAGACAGTTCTTGATGTAATGCTATTTGAAGAGGGCAGCTAAGTGTTTTCTGTGTCGGAATGTGAGAGTGCTTTGCTGGGAGTGAACTATTGTAGCCAGGGTTGATTGATTAGGTACTCTGTAGGTTTGGCAAATGTAGAGCGTACAAGATGCCCTTCATTAGAAATGAAATGATATGAGGAAAATAGGAGTATAATTTCTCGATATCTACTCTCCTTTTGATACCAAGTAAAAAGACTGAGCAAGTGCGAGTCGGACTTGCGCACAACGGGTTCCGTACCATTATCTATAAAAACGACTAAAAATCACGTTTGTTGTAGGGAGCCCCTTTAAATATTTATTTTGTTTTTTAAAATTTGTTTTGTGTAAAATTTTAACTGTCTAACTATCACGGTTCATGAGATACAGTCTGGTGACCGATGGACAGATAGAGGGATGGATAGCGGACTCTTAGTAATAGGGTAATGGGTACAGAACCCTAAAAAGGCCATCTAGCAGATTTTTTAACTCAGAGGAAAGGCGTGCGAAGAGGCTAATTGATGGTTGAAATTTGGTTAGGTCCAAAGCTTTGAGCACAGGCTTAGTTCAAACTTTCGGTATTTTACAGGATTCATTGGAGAGTGTGAGCGATAATTAAATGACTTGATTCTGCCATCATCTTTCTACTATCGGACAAGCCGACGTACAGCAATTATCCATTCTTACGTTGTAAATTATAATGTAGCTTTTAGGTGGAGTAGGTGGTGTGTAGCAATAATACTCCAGGTACAGTAGTTTAAGATTTTAATGAGGATTACAAGAACTTTTCTACCATTGACCGGGAATCTGTAAGTCGAGTAAATAGGTTTCTTCTAGGTAAGCGCATTCTATAGTCGACTGCAAACGCGTACCTATCAACAATAAAAATTGACGTCTATGTCAGTATATCTTATCGACTCATTTATATACTCTACACGGCAGAGCACGAATGAGGTTGCAACCAGTAGCGTAACTAGCATTTTTTTACGCCCGGTGCGAACTTCTCTAATTGCGTCTCTAGAAAAAGTACAATACGAACAAAAAGGACTGTTAGATATTTTTGCGCCCCTCCAGGGACTGCGCCCTGGGCACCGCTGGCACCGCCCTAGTTACGGCACTGGTTGCAACTACAAACTTAGGTGTCTTCAGAAAATAGAGATGAACTAGTGCGCTTTACCATCAAAGATTAATTCATTGCTTACCATTTAGGACTCGCCTTCCTACAAAACAATTTAAACGCAATTCAGCTAGCCTCGACACCCGGGTGCGCCTTTAGTAACAGATTATACAGCTACCGCCTACCGCCTTCGGTTACCGGTGCTCATAAATTGGACTAGCGGCTAATGGGAATATAATCAATTCTATAAATAGCCTTTTCATATTTAGTATTTGTGTTTGTGCTACATTGAATGGGCTGCGTTTGTACTGGACCTGAGTGACATTAGTTTAAGGCGTATAGTCCCTTGAACCATCTGACCGAAATTATGTGAACGCAACTCTCGCAAATCAAATGTTGATATTATTGTTCATGAATCTATAATAAACATATATTTTTTTCAAAACAATTGACCTAGCCGTTACGGAGGAGTAGGCCTCAGAAAATCACTGTTTTATGGTACTTTTCGGTCGCTTGGTCCTTAAGTTACAAGGGATTTTTTTGAATGATATAAATAACTGATTAACTTACTTTTTATTAATTCCGTTTGACATTATTAATTTGATCCTGTTTGACTTACTTTTTATTTCCGTTTGACATGTAGTCTTATTTTATTTTTTATTCTTATGAACTTTATTACGCTGACATTTTTAACATAATTATATAATTCTATTCATTTTTAAAATTGCAACGGAATTTAAAAAATTGTAAAAATTTGCATGCTAATTTGATGGCAAAATATGGAGGACCCTGCTATAAAAAACACCTGTGTTCTATCTATACCCATGTTTGCAAATAAAATAAATCATTAATTATTATTGTTATTATTAAATTATTAATTATTATTATTAATAAACTAAGGTAGGCACCAGGTAACCGTGGAATATCGTTCAATGACCCTTCTACATTTGTTGATGTTCCTAATTTCAAAAATGGAAAAAAAAGGAAATAACTACATAAAGCTGTCTTGAATCGACATGTATCGTGATCCTTTGCATGACATAGTAATGAAAAGCAGTACATTGTTGGTTTTTCGGGTATCTACGCAGAGATATTAGGAAAAGGTCAATATACTTTATTCCCCAGTTATCTGGCGCCTTTTATAGTGCTGGTCAGCGATCCCACCTGATGGGAAGCAGTGATTCAAATGCAATCGTTGATGGTAAGGCACGAGTTTATTATTTCAATAATTCAGAAACAGTTGAAGGAAAGGTGTAAGTTTATGATGATAGCGTTTTCTCTCGTTTTCCTATATTTAATTAAATCCGCTTTCGTAGTCTTTAATTAAAATATTCTGTTAGGAATTATGTCTTAGCCCTCACTTTACAGGTACGTATTAAAAACCCGGAACAGTTCAGTTGATTACTGGTGGTGCTAGATTGGTTTTTAAACCTTGTTGGTAATTACACTAACTGGCTCCTTGGTTTTGTGGCTATAAAGCACGACGGCTGAGAATTTTTCACCTAATGATTTTCTCTCGCTAGGGTAAAGGAAGAAGGCGTGTTAGAGTTTTACTGACTAAAACCACACTTATGTTTCTTCACTTACCATTTACGTCGTCGATCATGACTATCTCTATCATACTTTTCCACATGGACCTATCGGCTAGCAGGCATTGGCCCTACTGGCCGCGATGGCTGATCGTTCGGATCAAGGTTGGTGCAAAGTGTTAATATAACTTATATAGTTCCGAGAAGGGATTTGTTTTTTTTTTTTTAATAATTTGACACTATCCCTTAAAAGTGTTTTACCTAGGGCGGAAAAGTATTATTTTCAACTCACTCCTCAGCCAACTTCAGACCTACTTTCCTAGTATTAGTGATGAAAATATAATTTTTGTTACAAGTAGGTATTGGCAATAGTAGCAAATTAAAAAAAAAAAAAACTTTTGAAAATTAGATTTTCGCTGGCTACTCTGGTGCATTCACTTTAAACATGGTTAATCTAGGGTTAGTGATGAGAAAGGACCACAATAGTCTTACAAATGTTTTTCATTTATTTAAACTTCATGTTGTACATAGGCGGACTTCATACAACAAAGCATTCTCTACCAGTCAACCTTTGGGTTAAAAAAGACAACACTGTGGTAGGTTTGTGGTTTTTTTTTCTAGATTCCATCTTCCATTTTGTTTTCTTGAAAGTACAGGATCCATTACCAACTTTCTGGAATTCTGCCTTCGTTTATGTTTACTTAATAAGTATTTAAATTAAGCAATTATCGGCTGCCAAAGTTCCGTGTGTAGGGCGTCCAATTTAATGAGGTTCGGGAGTTGGGTGCAATCGATCCTGCCGCCAGGAGTTCCGAACTTTTGTTGCGAACTGATAAGAAACTTTACCTCAGATTCATGGAGATTTATTTATAGACTTACGTATGTTCTTGAGGAATAATAATAAATCCTATTTTGTACTGTGAAAAATGAAACATAAGAAAGAAAGAAAGAAAACTATTTTATTTGATAAACACACTCGTAGATACACACAATGTAGTAACAACATGGAGACACTAATAAATTATTACAATATTAAAAAAAAGACAACTAGCAATGTGTGTCTCACAGCGGCGCCCAATAGGTCCAGTTCAGCAATAATGCCAGACAACTGCCTACTGCTGCAGTTGCCTGACGCTGGTTTTCAACTGAACCTTTTTCGAGTGTACGGTTGAAAATTAAATATAAAAAGAACGTCCTTAAGAGCGTGATGATAAAAACCAGAGTTCGAGTTATTCATGTACTTAGACTAATTTCATAAGAGTAGTGAAGGAATAAAGTTGCTAAGCTTCAAATCCCGAGATTAATTTAAAAAAACTTTTTTTTTGACACTATCAGAAATGTAGCAGAAAAAAATTCTTCTTGCATTCATGACGAAAAGGGGGAAGTGTATAAATTGGTTAACCTCACCTCATTTTCATTTAATCCCGACGATTGGCACCATTTATCTGAACAATTTGCTGTCTATCATTCAAATAAGATTTTAATAAGCTTAACGCTGTTTTGCGTAGTCTGTAACGCTCTTTCAGGAGTAAAATAACTAGTCTGACAAATACTACAACAGGAGCCAGGCCAATGCTGGTTTTCTGCAGGACTGGCGCCAGCATTACTGGCTTCGTATAAACTCTGCTTTACTCTGTCTATAAATAAGCTAGTCACAGTACTAGATAAGTAGAGCTCCATCTGTCTGTTGAGAGATCATCCCATCTCTTATTCCTCTCGACGCTGAATATTTAAGTAGGGTCGAGCCTTGGTCTACATTATTCTCTCAATCGATTGATGAATATTCTTCGCTCTTAATAAGATTCAGTGCTGAAAGAGTGAATTTAAAACCTTTTTTTAGCTGATCCACCATCACCTACGTGAGGCCGCAGCTTTATGCTGAGCGTTCGGCCGTTTTGCGCGGAAGTGACGCATATCTTCCTTAACAATTGATGTTATGTTTGTTAGCTAGTTTTAAGATTGGGTCTTTTTCGCGTAAATAAACTGTTACTGGACTAGGATCATGAAAATGTACAAAAAGCTTCTTTATTTTATTTATTTATGTACACATATGGGAATATAAGAAAAGAGGAAGGAAACAGAAAAATAGTACAAAGGTGATGCTTATTTCTAATGAAATCTCTTCCAGCATACCTGCGACAAACTTGATTTGTTTCTTTTTATTACGTAGCCAAGCACTAAGAAGGGTTTTCGGAAATTGAACCTTTAAGACAAAAGGGTTAAAAGACAACAAAATCTGTGTACTAATTTACTTTAATGTTAGCACAAAAAGTAAGCTTATGGCTTGATCACACGTACCGAGTAAAAGGGCGAGACAGTAAAATGATGCTCGGCCGAGACAGTGATGTAAGCGAGTTATAGAGATAACTCGGCCGAGCACTCGGCGCTTTGTTTACACGTACCGAGTATTCGGCCGAAAGCTCTGTCTCGCCCGTTTACTCGGTACGTGTGATCAAGGCTGAAGTAATGTTTTCAGAACTAACCCCAATATGATTATTTAGGGGGTTTTAAAGATTGTATGGTAGTCTTATTACTTGGATGGAACTTGAAACTTATTCAAAATTAAACCCTCTAACCTTTTTAAGAAATCATTGTTGCGATTTTTTTTAATCATAGAAATAAAATTCTCGTGTCACAATGTTCGTTCCCGTACTCCTCCGAAACGGTTTGACCGATTCTCATGAAAGTCTGAGAATCAGCCAACATCTATTTTTCATACACCTTAGTGATAAAAAAAAAAATTAAAAAAAAATATATGGCAAAACAACGTTTACCGGGTCAGGTAGTAATGATATAAACTAGTGTTTGACTGCGATCCCACCTGAGGGTAAGCAGTGATGCAATCGTTGATGGTAAAGCGCACTAGTTTATTAAGAGCCCATTTCCTCTAGCCACCTGAAGTTAAATAACTTATAATTGAACGGGAAGACCGCAGCCAGCAAATGATTAATACTGCTATAACTGGACAGCAACCTAAACGATTTCAACCCATAACTTTATTTAAAGAATGCTTTGATCTGTCGTATAGAAGTTCAGACTCCATAAAAAAGTCTTTCAAATCAGTATGCCATAACCATTCAACAATTATCAATTCTAAGTGTATTTTGTGATATTGTTACATTGTAAAGCCTCTGACCATGCTGTTCAGTGACAAGGCCGCGACAAGATACTATCGACATGTGTCGCTGGCGCCGCGCCGCAGCGGATGCCTGGGTAAGGCTGTGGCTGGAGAGGGAGCGAGGCGGATACGAAATAGGAGGTTTGTGGCTGTGTGACTAAGGAATATGCATGAAAGAGTACATTTTGAAGTGTAGAAAGTTTGGCATTGCGGCCAACGTGAAATTCACCCGAGCCGCAGGTGAGGGTGTCATCGAGCCGATTGCTGCAGTGACTTTCCACATGTTATATCAAACGACGTGTATACGCTTACAAATAAATGAATAGTGGTGGAGGAGAACTGGCGCACATTTCCGCACTCGTGCTGAAAACAGTAAATCACATTCCTAAAAGCGTTAGGGATAGGTAAATATTTGTTACCTAACCAGTTGATCAAGCAGTATCCAAAAATAGAATATTAAACTTTGAAAACAATAGGTATCAGAATTAGTAGAAAATCAAATGCGATACAAAAATTTTAATTAAATAATCTATTTAAGTATGTTTCACCGTTTTGATGGTGAAGGAAAACATCGTGAGAAAATCGGCATGTCTTAGAATCAAAATTCTAAGATATGTGACATTCACTAACACGCACTTGGCCCACCTAGTGGATTACGGCCCATTCCTGAGACCTGAGTCCCAGCAGTGGGAAAATTAAAAAGCTGAGAACATAGCATTATGTTAAGTTATAGCATCATGCTTTGCTTATGTTATAAAAAAAAAAATCATAAAAAATATTATTATTATAATGTCTTTCTCGCTAAGACCCCATTTTCTATATCAGCTGTATGGGTGTGATGTACTTTGATGTCAAAATCCATGTCGGACTTCTTTTTATTATTGGTAACTTTGAAGCATTATAATCGTTCAAACGTTTGAACACGCTCGCCCTAGGTATGGGCGGACTAAATCCATCGTACCACCAAGTTCGATCGTGTCACTATAAATCCATATCCAAAAAGACTATATCTAAATTTTCGTCACGCTTAAAATATTAACCCACCCAACCGAAACAAAAACAAACAGCCAAAAAATCCAACTATACAAGCATTATAAAAAATTCACCGCAATTTTACGATCGCTACCGCTCTTCTCTAGGTCGAGGCCTATATCTTTCTACCATCCCTTTTAATATGCGCCAGAGGCCTCGACTGGCCTCGAGGCCTCCGGGGAGGTTGGGATGCACCGCTTGATTAGTTCACTGGCCACTGCACTAGAATACAAATGGGCCATCAATGTATGTGGGATAGGAAGAGTGCCCGTTTGTGCATTCTGTCAGTGCACGGTGCGCCGCCTGGCGGGATGTGGGGGACAAAATATGTATTGTGTTTTATGTTTGTTTGGTGTAACGAAGTAGTTAATTTGTTTTTTTATTTGTGATCAGAGATTTGATTTGAATTTTATAACAACAGTAGTAAAATTATAATATTGTATTTTTTTTTTCATTAATTGTATTTGCTCCATTACACTAATATTATAAAAGCGAAATATTGTGCATATGTTACTTTTTCACGTTCAAGAGTATATACGGATTTGGATGCCGGTAAATCGAGAACCATGTCTAAGAACACAGCACATAAATATGATATTTTTATTCCGGGATTATGTTCCCCTAGGATAATTTTCTACTTTTACGCAGGAAAAGCTGCTGTGATTTTGTTGTACGTACTAAAATCTACACTAGCGAACCATTTGATTTATTTAATTACGAGCGAGCTTCGTACAAGAGGAAAAATCTTGAACACTTTTGTTTTTTCTATACTCTAACATACCTGTATACAACTCATCTTTCTTATGACGTCATGTTATTGATTGGTGAACGTTTTCTGAAAATCTGTTCATTAGTTTTTGAGATTATCGCGTTCATACATACAGATAGACGCGGTACCCCATCGCGTATATCTGTCACTATAAGTTATAATAATTATGTAAGGATCAAATTTTCTTTGTAAAAAAAAAACAGATCACCAAACATGGAAGGCAAACAATAAAAAAAGAAAACGCAAGCACAACCAGATACAACACATAGTATACAGAAAGTATCATCTATCGGATGATGACTACACAATTAGCAACCAACTCGTTCGAGGTACAAAGACAATCGGCTCATATTGCTTTGTTGTGACACCACTGTGCAGTGTCACTGGAACAACGCGGGTGTTATTGAAACACGATGCAATTCGGAAAACGTGTTTGCATTTTGTTTGTATAAACAAGTTGTACGTAATTGTGGGTGGGTTTTGAAATATGTTACTTGAAAAGTTGAAACACGCCATTATACAAACCAATTAGATTGTTTTTAGGATTCCGCACTGTAGGACCTCTGTCCACTGTAATGTTCTCGTACAAACACTGGCTCGCTCGCAAGCGCACGCGCACGTGTACTCTCGCTCACAGCGCAGTCGTAACTCCGTGGCTGACATAAGCGTCGCTTGACCGAGATAGCGTATATCTATATTTAAGTATAGATACTCCTAATACAAACACTACATCCCTTTCATGTTCAAAAATATTTATTTGAGATTAAAAGGAAACTATAAAAAATTCGAAGCAAAGGTACAGTAAAGAAATATCCTTCCACATCGATTTAAACTTTTGATTATCAGCTGATCCTTAATTCTCATCTCCGTTATTTTAAACAAATCTTTAAATGGATCTAGCTTAGTTTACTTGCTCTGCCCGTTTATAATCATTAGGAAGTCTCAGATTGAAGAAAAAAAAAAATTTTTTTTTCTTATCCTGATTAAACCTACACTTTTTTTTTTTTTTTTAGGTTACTACGTACTCTATATTGCGTAACGCATCATTTATCATGGCACTTAAATTAACCTCGGGGTTCTACATCCTCTGTAACTGTACAGCCAATCGTGAGTTGGACTTCGTCTAATGGACCCTACCACAAATGGTCCCTGGTCTCTACAGTCGCTATTAGCATTGGTTCTAGCACGAACATCTCATATTTGTCCTCCTCATTCACACGGGTTTGTCCCGTCGTGATGAAAGTGTTAGACAATGTTACTTGAATCACAGAACTCTAAATTATTTAGATGAGACTACCAGTAATTTTAATCAAAACCTTCAATGTTTCAGTGTCGTTACCAATTACCAGAGAGTTATTTTTAGCTTTACCTTCTGACCAACTTCCAACTGACGGTAAATTAACTTTACGATCACGCAATGAGATACAGTTTCGCGATAAGAAGTCACGTATGACACTACTATAGGACGTACGCTTAGGGTCCAGTCATATCTTATGGTTTCACCCGTTTGAGGTAGCCCGCTAACTGGTATCAGTATGAAATTCTACGACTAGGTACTTGCGAGTCTCAATTCATTAAATCCCAAGCAAACGCCGGCGCCCGCGCACTCACCGTCCCTCCACTGTGCCCCCAATTGACACGATCGAAAGGTTAAATCATAAAACCCGACTCTTTCATAAAAATTAAATTATTTCTTATTCAATTTTTTGTGGCGCAGTTGCCAAAAAATAAACTTTACCACACGTCAAATCGTCTTTAGAACGGCCCCATACTCGAGAAAACTTAGGTAAAAACCACCAGGAGTAAGCTACTAGACCTATAAACTGTTCTAACTGAGCTACGATAAAAAGTAGGGGCAGAGTCGAATGTACGTTATCTGTTTTCTGCTAATAGGTCCTATTTCTTCTAACTTCACCACTTGACTTTATTTCATATCCTAGCAACACGAGTTGCATTATCAAAACAACCCTTTTTTTTTTTTTTACTTTTCCAAATCTAACGAAAATCCGGCTGTAGACAACGATTTTTTAAAACTACATTAAGTCTCCCGACGTCTCTCTTAATAGTTTATCAGCGAATCATTAAGCCAAATGCCTAGTCACGCCAACTATATTCACCTGTACTCTGTTCGAACATAATCATTTTGACTCAGTGGCATCAATTTCTTTTCAAAATAAACGGCTAATCAATAATTTAATATTATTCCAGTTGGCTATAAACTCTAGCCTGTTTTAGTAAGATTACCAACATAATACATCGCTCGGTCAACCTGACAATATTATTGCAAATTGCTCTGAACGTTGAATCTTCTATTTACTCTTTTACAGATCATAGTTTAAGTCAGTGATATCAGTTATTTACTACGGACCACAACATTAAATTTTATTTGATATCAGTAACAATCACAGCTTGTAACTAAAACTGAGGGTACATTTAATTTACTCCTTCAACTTTTTTAGTTACTATTTTAAATTCTAAAAAAAATCATTTTAGTAAAACAATTTTTTAGTTTGTTTTCCGACATATCAATATCTAAAAATCATGACAATTTGAAATAGATTGTTTACTTAGTTTCGTATCAACTTTTAATTTCATTTAAAACGAGCAACTTTGAACTACCAGCACACTAATTTTATTCCCTTTATAATTTTACCAAAAAGACACCCAAAGAAACCGTAGCCCAAAGACTAGTTTCTTCTGAACGCGAGAATAGTATAGAAAACCAGCTGATTCGGCAAATATTGTTTTGTCGTATAAATGTTTCTAATGAATATTATGGTAGTCCAATAAAATATAAATATTATGATTTCCTACCTAGCCGACTACTCCTGCCTAACTAACAACTACCTTAAGCTACCTAAATAACACTGAACTACTCGGTCAAATAATATTTACACGCAACAATTCATCTACCCTAGAACGTGGTATCTTCATTTCGAATACGTCCTTCATATAGCTGGTCTGCGTGTTCCTTGTTTCCGGGACAGTCTGCTGGGCGTACCCACATATTCCGCTTGGTAGCTTGCGTTTGATAGGTACACATGTTGAAAATGCTGTCTATACCTCACCTTTTTTGCTCCATTACACACACATACTCGTACCATACATACCATGGATATCGATATCTATGTACATTACATTATTTTTTAATTATTCACTTTGCTTATTATTTTATGCCTATTAACTTTATGTATTTATCTACATTTCACTCAAAACCATCTGAGCGTCCGAATATCACCACAAGGATCCAGCATAATATCAGCGTCAGGTACTTTTGCCTGACACATGCTGAGCTAGACTCCCATTGGTGCAGCGCGACATGCACACCGCACTATGGGTCTATATTGCTATTTCTCTTTTTTTTTTTTTCTTGGTACCTACATGTGTTATTTTTTTTTCTTTCTTTTGTTGTTGTCTATTTGCTTAGTTTTTTATAATCTGTGTGCTTTATGTATTTTGGTGCATGTTTTGTGCTGTAGCCAATAAAGGATTTATCTATCAAAGGATTTATCTATCTATCTACCCGCTCACGCATTATTTTTATTGTTCCGCGCTAGACCGCTATGGTCGTCTTTTACAAAGATGAGTTAATTAAACGGATAAGGTCACTTTATGTGACACGCGTTTGTAGCATACCGATAATAAAATAGTTCAATTTCGATTTAACGCAGAAATAATCGCAGATTAATATTCCAGGGATACGTCAATGTCAACAATGTCAAAATTATCTACGGAGAAATAAGCACTGTCATAAAAGAAATCGTAACAGTATCTATTAGATCTGCCAACGCGCGACGATAGTTGAAATTACAATTGCTTACGTCGTGAAAATTGGCAATTTTTTAAAATGTATCGCGATCATACTAACTGAACTGAGTCCTTACAACAATACCTCCGGTCTAACTTATTGCCCAAATGGAGTATTTCGGGCGTTAGCAAATTGATGATAAATCGACTTCAGGAGGTCTATTGTTATTTACTTATTATTTGTCCAATGGGTGTTTTACAATGTTCGTATTTAATTATTTATTATTTTATTTTTATATTGAACCTCCGTGAATGTGACCGTGGCATCACCGCGGGCCCTAACGGAATACCAGCGCTGCGTTATTTATCTTTTTAAATATCGCAGCATATGCTGAGTTAGGCGCCCTTTTGGCCTTGCACAGTTTTTAAAGTGTTTCCTATTATTTATATTATCGGATTCTACTGTATGTGTGAGGTACGAATAAAAGTTTTTTCTTTCTTTCTTTTTCTTTCTATTGTGGCAACTTGAAAAGTCATTTCTAAACTGTACCCTGCTGTCAATGACAAGTGTATAGTATACAGGAGAACATGAACATTTAATTCTCGCGAGCAAAATATTTCCAATTGAATGGAGATCTTTAAATCACAAAAGTTCCAATTTAATGGATGGTTTTAGATCGCAGTATTTCCAATTTAATGGAGATCTTAAACCCACGAAAGTTCCAATTTAATGGATATTTAAAGATCACAGTAATTTCCAATTTAATGGAGATCTTTAAATCACAAAAGTTCCAATTTAATGGATGGTTTTAGATCGCAGTATTTCCAATTTAATGGAGATCTTAAACCCACAAAAGTTCCAATTTAATGGATATTTAAAGATCACGGTAATTTCCAATTTAATGGAGATTTTTAAATCACAAAAGTTCCAATTTAATGGATGGTTTTAGATCGCAGTATTTCCAATTTAATGGAGATCTTAAACCCACGAAAGTTCCAATTTAATGGATATTTAAAGATCACAGTAATTTCCAATTTAATGGAGATCTTTAAATCACAAAAGTTCCAATTTAATGGATGTTTTAAGATCGCAAGTATTTCCAATTTAATGGAGATCTTAAAACCACAAAAAATCCAATTTAAATGGATGTTTTAAGATCGCAAATGTTTCCAATTTAATGGAGATCTTAAAACCACAAAGGACTTTTTTTTCACACAACGCCATCCAGTCCCAAGCCAAGCAGAGCTCGTGTCATGGGCACCAGACGATCGACAAACACACCCATTCACCTTGGAGGTGAATCACACACACCTCGCGTCCATCACACAAACACTCGCCAACGAGGCGGGGATCGAACCCACGACCAACAGGCCCGTCCATTACAAGTACAAATATTAGAATTCAAATTATATCAGTTAATTATTCAAGCAGTGAAGAATATGTTTCCTTGTTCTAAGTGCTCCACAACGCAACCACTATTGCAACTTTGTACACCATATTTATTTTGCCATCACGTTGTTTTATATTTCCAAGCCCAGAAACGGACCATACGTACAGTGTACATCCGCTACAATGTAGCTACATATCTCAAACAACATAACGTCTTCACGAAGGTATACAAAACAAAAGTTGTGGATTATAGAAAAATAACCGTAGGTATGTACTCGTACCTACAAAGTTGAAAGGCGTATATTATGTAGGTTGATATCTAAGAAGCTGCTTTTCCACTCACCCATCGCAAACATCGAGCATGGTTTAAAAGCCAGTTGCTTCATCAAACGCAATCCAGCGCGATGCTTGACGAAAAGGCAACGTGATAATACCTGAATACTCTGTAATAGTAATTCCGTGATTTACTCGAAAATTCCACAAAACTTGTTCCAGCAAATGCGTGTTTTTTTTTTCCTTAAAAGTTTTGAAAAACATTGTCACCATTTAGAATCTTGATAAAATTTGCTAGGCCTTTATGTTGTATTTCTTATTTTACTTTTCACTTGTGAGCAAATTATGAAGTGTCAAAGCCCATGCAAAATAGCAGATTTTCAGAGGTCTTAACTGGATTTGATTTGAATTTGTTTTTATTAGATTTGACCGCTCTTAAGCGGTTGTACGAAAAACAGTGAAAATGCATGGGATGCATCCCCTTAAGAAAACGTTACGAGTATTGTTGCTACCAGTCATAAAATGTAGGTACTTTCCTTTCCTTCTTTTGATTTATATAATTATAAAATACTGAACATACCTTTTTACTCGTCGCCAAATGTAGGACCTCTGTCCACTGTAATGTTCTCGTACAAACACTGGCTCGCTCGCAAGCGCACGCGCACGTGTACTCTCGCTCACAGCGCAGTCGTAACTCCGTGGCTGACATAAGCGTCGCTTGACCGAGATAGCGTATATCTATATTTAAGTATAGATACTCCTAATACAAACACTACACGCACCTCAAAAGGAACGCGAACCCTTTTAGGATCATTTTGTTGTTCGTCCGTCTGCGAAATCAAGCCTAAAGTCAGCCTAAGGGGTGCATTATAGCGAATATGATAGATGATACATAAATATACGCCTGGGAAATGAGATCTACAGTCGCTTTGTTAAGTCACTTTGTTTTTACCACAGAATATGGGGTGCATATTCATTAAACCCCAAGCGAACGCCGGCGTTCGCGCACCTATTGTCTTTCTATTGTGTGTGTAATTTCCACGATTGAAAATGTAACTATACTTGTGTCTTTCTCAAAAGACATTAAAAATAACTAGAAGGAGTTTTTGCCGGGATTTTTTCGAGCGAAGTTTTGTGGCTAATTTAATTATTCACAGTGAATATTGTGATAAGTGTAGTTTTTTGTTATCTCAAGTGTTTACACAACTGTACAATGTGTATAACCGTGTTATATATGTATAAACTAGCGCGATCTCGGTAAAGTGGTGCTGTGAATTTTATAGTAGTAAGTATATGCTAGTTGCCGTAAAAAATGTAATTAGTCCGTCTTTTAGATTATTCAAAAATAAGAGACACGTATTTCTTATTTGTAAACTAAACCAAAAATGACAAATATATAGCCCATTAAAGTTACGTGTAACGTCACGCCTTGCTGCATTTTTTCGCACGGGGTGACGTCACACGTAACTCTTTGTTATTTTTTGTTTAATCGAAAAAAAGGAAAAATACGTGTCCAATATTTTTTTATAATCTAAAATACGGACTAAATAATATGTAATTATTTTGACCCTGGAAACTACCCTATTTATTGACTAGGTTACCTAAGCTTACTGAGAAAACGAACTGGAGACATTTGCTGCTAAATAGTGCAAATGGATTAGAAATAAAGTGACTATATTATAAAATGACATGGCTTAAAGGACTTAGTATCCAAGCAAAAAAAAAATAACTTGACATAAACATTATACGATTTCACACTCCCATTCACAAATCAAATAAACCTGATAAATTAAAAAAAAGATTTTCAATTTTTTCCCCCAATGGTCGCATGTCATACATAAATAATGAAAATGGGAAATCGATGAGTGCACTGCACAGGGGGTCGCAGCGTGTCTATGGCGACAAAAAGTCGCGATATGCCACAACAATGCACGCTCGACCCACTGGGCTGGATGTACGGGAGAATAGAATTAGGGGGAAGATAAATATCTTTGCTGACAATTTGTTTTTGGTGTTTGGCAAATAACAGAGAATGAATTTTGGAGGTGTTTTTGTCATTGTTATGGATAATTTTAATTTAGTTATTGTATAATGTCTAGACGCGTCAATTTAATGTCCGGCCTTTTTTGTTTGAGGTGAGATATAAAACTTCTCTTACTCTAGGGTAGAGGGTGTATCAAACGTTTACTGGCTAAAACCCACTGTGTCCTCCAGTTGCCCTTTTCGGCCAGGACCATGATATCTTTATCGAAAATTCCCATGACCCTAGCGAGCACAGGCTCTACTGGGTCACTAAGATTTTGCAGACATCGGCAAATTAAACTGAGTCCTTAATGGACCACCGGATGGCGAACTACCCATTGTTCTTCGTCCGCAAGCTGGCCCTATGTGCGGCTACGTAGTCAGCCGGTTACACACTCTCATTCAAGCAAAACAGTCAGCCAACTGCTTCGCACAAAGAGGTGGCCGTCTGCCATTCCTCCTCGCTCCAGACCATGGCCTGCACTAGGGTCTGGTGCGAGGGATCGTTGCCGCCGAACGAACCCACGAGAACACGGCGGTGATCGGCTCAATCAGGGCACATCTCCACTGTGTAATCCACCGTGTCCTCTGAATAGGGTCAACTTAAAATCAGCCCGGACGTGTGGCGACTCTGGTGTCTGTATGGCTTCTAGTTAGGTAGCCTTAGGTCGCGACCAGTTGCGTCGCCATGGTGTCCCGGGCAATATAGACCTAAGCTACCAAACTAGAAGCCATACAGACACCAGAGTCGCCACACGTCCGAGCTGGTCGCGCGACCAAATTGGTTGCGCAACCAAACGGACACAAGGTGAATAACTCTCTATAGAGCTGCTGTATACATACTATAACATTTTGTTGGTAGCGGTGACTGGTCGCGCCACCACATCACCTGGGTTTCTCAGTGAAATATAGGCCTTAAAATAAATTATTTGCTTATAATACCATTGCAGAGACAAAATACTAAGTTCATCAATAATTTCCAGCTTCTTAATCTAGTCATTTTGAACACAAAACATATTTTTCGTCAGTAAAATATTTGTGAAGCTCTCCAGTTTACTAAATACGTTTGTTCTACGAGTGGGTTCACTTCGCTGGCTGCCACAATGGATTCCAATTCACAATTTTCTTCACGTCAATTCACGCATTAGCTTTTCGAATGGCAACGCAATGAAAGCAAGTTTGAGAGTCCTTCTAATAAGTGGTTTTAGGTAAATCTCGTTTGATGATTGCGCACATGATTAATTATGTATTACTAGCTGCTGCCAGCGGCTTCGCTTGCGTGGAGGTAGACAATTGTCTCAAGACAACATACTCATGGGATAAAAACTGGTCAAGTGCGAGTCAGACTCGCGCACTGGGGGTTCCGTGTAAATATATTTATAAAAAGTTAAATTCTCGAATTTTCGAAATTTTTACTGTTATTGTTTTCAAATTTATTCTTATACCTTTGCCAAATTTCAGGATTATTGGTCAAAGGTCAAATGAATTTTCATTCCTTGAGTGCCGAAAGATACTTTTTCTGCGACTTAATATTAGTGAGATAATATTTAGTTTAACAATAAAATAAAAATGTTGTTACGGGAAATTACGAAAAAGAGTGACCGTGACTCTAGAACACAAAGGGTAACTGAAAGACACAGGTGGGTTCTAGTCAGTAAACGTCTAACCCTGCCTCTCGTTCCATCCAAGAGCTTGAGAGACATTGGAATTCAAAATCTCTCATAAAACCTTGTAGGTACGTACTTAATGAGAATTAGAATATTTTGGAAAAACAGACAAATACATAGATCGTGCTATTCTCAAGTGAAACTCCGTCATACAAGTGACAATTAATTCATAAATTATCGTCATAGGTCGTATGCAATGAATTCAAAGCTCACGAAAATACTTTCAAAATAAGTGTAAAGACGAGAGGTATTGTGCGTCTTTATCACTATTTATAATTATAAATATTTAGCACATTACACGGTAAATACCATGCATGCCTGAGCATAATGTTGCCAAGTAAACAACCAGGGAGTCGACCCCACACATACATAGTCAGCATTATGGACCAGTCGCGACGCTTCGATTCTGTCAATGTGAGTACATTGACAGAATCGAAGCGTCGCGACGTGTCGTGTAACCTGTATCATATTCATCTTTATTGTTCCATTGTTAAGGTATAAGATCGCATAATCACTGCTGGGACTCAGACTCTTTCAGGCCTCCTCTTTAGGAGAGGGATTGGGCCATAATTCACCACGCGAGCACATTGCGAGTAGGTGAATGTCACATGTCTTCGCATTTTTAGTTTTCCCGGTTTCCTCACGACGTTTACTTCGTTCCGTTTTTCCTTCTGATATACGGAACCCTAAAAATTAGGCGGGTTAGGACTGGGGATGAGTACGGATTGAACCAAACACAATACAGTACCTATTAGCAAACTTGTGGAGATATACGCGTCGTACTTAAATGCTTAAGTACCTAGATACCGTAAAAGCCGACTCGTTAACACCAATCAGATGAATTAAATTAAGTAACTAACTCCATGTAGGTGTTTTAACAAGTGAATCATGGTTAATGTGATGTGTAGAATAATGGCTGCATAATACCTAGGTGTGTCTTTACGAGGGTAGCAAGTGTACAAAGGATCACCTTAACGGAAACGGATCTTGAGCGCTCGGCGTCAGAGTGGGGATCGCTTTGCGCATTCCATACATTGGCGAGCCAATCGTCTTCGTTGTTAGATACATGCAGCAACGCAGGGAACGAATCAGGAGTGACGTCTATGACACTCCCTGCCCCCGCGTCGCATTTCGCACCACTAAAGAGGCCGAATATTTGACTTCTGCGCAACTTGTAGCTAGCGCGCAAGATCCGTGCCGGTAGAACTTAAAAAATCGCCTACGTTAGAAACGTATATCCGACAAATACTGGCGTTTATTTCGCCAGGGTCGCACAGCCCCATAGGTGTCAAAAGAGCTGATGAGATGGAGTATTTGTCCATTGCAGTAGTTCCACCTTAAAATTACTAAAGAAAACGCTAGAACTACACTACATACACGTGTGCCACACACGCCGATCTGGCGTGCTCGTAACGACGAAATCCAAATACGCACATTGGATTAACAACCCAATGTACCTATTCATTGGATTGTTAATTCAATGTACTGCGCTCTCGACTCGTCGCTGCGGCCAGCGCTGCGCTCTAGGCTGTTTTGTTAAAGAATAGCACAGCTGGGCGCGTCTGTCTCTATACATTTTATTGGCAACTTGACTTGTAGAACTACACTAGATCCACGCCTCGCGACGTCGCACACTAGGACCCGTCCATACAACGCAATGCTCAAAACTCGATTTTTAAAGTGAGGATATTTAAAAAAAATAAACTATGTAAGGGTAGACTTAAGAATGTGTTAGGTACATCATTTCTACAAATACTAAATGAGTAACTGCTATCTGCTGTCCAGTACATCAGCTGACAGCTTACTTTATACCCATATTATATCCATATTATGTCATATTATATTGTGCACTTATTCTTTTAAATGTTTGTCCTATATTTTTGTTTATTTGGTGTACAATAAAGATTATAATATATAAATAAATATATCCGATAGCGTTCGTGAGTTTGTAGAGAATTTTAAAACATTTATTTCTGCAAGTAATCGTCACATTTAATTGAAGTGCATCATGACTGCAACTAAACAAGGTATGGTTATTCTAATGTTGTTTTTATGAACCTTGCCTTGGTTTATTGACTAATTATATGTGACAGTATGATTTTTTATGTACTGAATCAAACATTTTAATTTTTTTCCTATTTGCGCAAAGTTCTATTTTTGAATTTTTTTTTACAATGTCTACGAGATGTTGATAAGTAACGAACTAAAGAGATTAGCAATAGAACTTTGCGCATTTTCCAGATAAAAAAAGTTTTTTGCGCACAAATTGTTAGGCGTTATGATGTTACATTTTGAAAATAGAGTTTTGAGCATTGCGTTGTATGGACGGGTCCCAGTGAGCGTCGTTCTATGTACAAATCAGGTGTGTTACACGTGTGCATCGGTTTAGTGTAGTTCTTGCTTAATTCGTCCTTTTCTTTAAACGGTTTTGCTGATTGTTTTTCGATTTTCTATAAAACGATTGTTCTCTCGTAATACGGTTATTACTCCGTTCCTTTAGTACTGAAAAGTTCAATTACTTACCCCTTCTCTATTGGTTTAAAGTTGTGAACGGGGGTTTAAATAGAAGTATATTTGCTGGTCGCTTACCGCTTAGAGCAGGGGCGTAGCTAGATGAGCAACGCCCCTGGGGCCCCTTTTTTATGTGAGAAATCATCAACTTCTTTTATTCTGGGTGGAGCGGGAGGGAGCGTCAGACTTTTACGGAATAAAATAAAACCAGTTTTATTTAGATTTCGAAGGTGAGGTTTTTTCGCTAATTCTAAGCAAGTTGGGTTCAAAGTTATTCTAACATTACAAAAAAAATGTATAGGTACATCATGTTTTCGCATTTTAATTTAACGTAGTGCTGGTGAATCGAGAAAGACCTGGCACTGGCGAAAATATCATTGGGGTCGCATTTCGATCTCCCGCCACACCAGATGAAGGTTTATGATTATTCTTGCTGCAGCTAAGGTGTTTAGCCCTTCGGCCTGCTCAATAGGCAGCAATAATAGCGTGGGAAGACACACGATATCACCTTCCTTACTTTAGGGCCCCTCGAGCTTGGGGGCCCCGGGGCTCTGGCCAGTAGGCACGTGAGAGCCTGGCTGAGAGTCAGTGACCCTCCTCAATATAAGGTTTATTAATTTTACTTCGGCCCCCCCCCGAGCTTGGGGGCCCCAGACTCCGACCCGTCTAGCCCTCCGGTAGCTACGCCAGTGGCTCAGAGTCAGTAGCCCTCCTCAATAAGCTGCTTCAATTGCCAGTAACAATAGCGTGGGAAGACGCACACTACACTTTGCTTGTTTCTATTTTCTTTGCTTGACTTTGTAGTTTTATGACGATTTGGAGCATTCATCTCAATGAATGTTCCAGGGTAGCCCGGGAAATTTTGCAGTTACTTGGTGTAGGCACCTGACATTCTATCCTGTTATCCGTGACGCTATCTCTAAGTCTGTTTTCGTTCATGTACCAGCTTCTGCCAGCAGCGTCGCCCACTTGAATGTAGATTTCTCCATACAAATTTTGGACCACCGTTTCATTCCCTTAGGGAATAGTGGCCAGTTTGATTGATGCACGTACATTTTAATTCACAATGTTGACGATTTTTGTTGTTCCAAATTCAAATCTCATTATTCTCTAGGGATCGGCCATACTGCATTATCTCCCTAGGGATAGAATGACTTGTTTTAAGTGAGGTCTGTATGACGTATAAAATGACATTATCGAGCAGGTGGTGTAAAAAAAAAATATGTGATATTTGTGATAGGTATCATATTATGAGGAGCATAACCTGTTCAAAATAAACCTTAGAAAAAAAACACATTCAGCCGAACATAAAACCTCCTCCTTTTCGAAGTCGGTTAAAAATTGAACATCATTTCAAACTTGTCTTTAGAAACCTTCGACATCAATTCCATAGCATCGAACTCCACAGCCAGCACAGCTAAAACTGAACCGTGGAACATAATTGTTGAACACAGTCTCCCTGAACTTTGCCCGCTGTTTGGACTTGTAAAATATTCCACGACACGCTCGCAGGTTTCAAACCCGCTCGTTGAAATAACCTTGCCAGTATTTGCGAATGTTTTTGCCTCGTACGTGAAAAATGGCCGACTGTATTTTTGTGCTCAAAAAATATGTATTGGACTATCGAGGGGCAACGTGTTCAGATCGCAACTAATAAAATTGAAATGGTTTGTTTTGTTGAGGACTTGTGTGTATGAAATGGTTTGAAAGCTTTTGAAGAATTTATATTTTGCGAATAGTGATAGCAACAACGGGTTTATGGAAATCCGATTTGCAGATTGAAACATTAGTGGAATTAAGTTTCAAAGGATTTTAATTAACAAAATTTGACTTCTGCGCAACTTGAAGCCAGCGCTCAAGATCCGTGGCGGCAATTGTACATTGACGAACCAGTCCGTCAGTTTTTAGGAATCTATCTTACCTATCTATCTAGGACTCTATTTTAAATTAGCTTCTTTGAGTTAGATAGCAGTGGTGGCCAAGTGGTAACGGCACCGACTTACAAGTTATAGGTCGTGGTTTCAAACCCAGTCAAGCGCATTTCTTTGTGGAATTTATTTCATCACCCTGTTCTCAAAACGGTGAAGGAAAACATTGTGAGGAAACCGGCATGTCGTAGAACCAAAAATTCGAAGACATGTGACATTCACCACTCCGCACTGGGCCCGCGTGGTGGATTACGGCCCATTCCCTCTCCTATAGAGGTGGCCTGAGTCCCAGCAGTGGGAACATTAAAAGGCTGATTATGCCATGCTATTATGCTGTCTTTGAGTTGATGGTTGTTTTAGGAATCTATCACAACCGTCAACTCAAACACGCTAATTTCGGCCGAATTTCAGCTCAAAGACGCCAGTTTCGGCGGCCGCTTTATGGCCGAAACCAAAACTCTAGCCGAAAACGAACCTGAAACCGAATCTGTGGTCGACCTCGTGAGAAAACAAGAGTTACTTAATTTAAGCATAACACTAATTTGAATCCCGTTTGGATCCCGCAAGCAATCACCGGATACAAAGTTAGTTCCCACGGGATAGGAAGACGTGAGTCTGTGGTCGAGTACCCACATGACGACTTTAACCACAAATGTATAACAATGTTCGTTTGAGACATGTTGAACCTTATTTTCATACAAATAAAGAAAGTAGCAAATTAGAATAGTTTGTTGTAAAGGTTACGTTGAGTTAGTGCAGTTCGTATATTATGATGTCATTTATGTAAAGTTACTATGTTTTGTATAAGTTTGATAGTAAAAGCTTAATCTTGTTCGTAATCAACTTTATGATGTTCCCACTGTTGGGACTCAGGCCACCTCTATAGGACAGGGAATGGGCAGTAATCCGCCACGTGGACCCATTGTGGATTGGTGAATGTCACATGTCTTCGTGTTTCCTCCTGGTGTTTCCTTCGACGTTTAAAGAACAGTGGTGATGAAATAAATTAGTACACCTCACCATCAACGATTCCATCACTACTTACCATCAGGTGGGATCGCAGTTAAGCACTTGTTTATTTCAAAATTAAAAAATACAGCAAAAAATTCCTTACTTGGCCCTTAATGTGACAGGTGACATTGTATAACCTCATTTCGGGCACCGACCCAACGCCGACTTCAGCATAGCATATTCCTGGCTCATGCTACATTCCACGTAACACCGCTATATCATGTCCTTACCAGGTAGCTATCGTCTATTACAGTTCCAAAGACATTGTAAGCTAATGAGGAACCATTCGCACAGTATTTCGTGCCATTCGATTGATGTAAGCGATAAATGCCGATCGTAATGTGGGGAAAATGCATTGGTTTTGTATTTAATGGCTGTATGATACATAAATTAATTCTCGTGAAGGCGATATTTACTGTTATGGGTAACTGCTTGTGCTATATCAATCCGTTGTGTTGTGAATTATGGTACAGTAGCTGCTACCAGTGGGTTCGCCTGCGTGATAATAAAAAATATCCCAAGGAAATATGCTAGTCCAGGGTCTATCCGAGTACCAAGTTGCATCGTAATACGGCGAGCAATGGGTAGCTCGCCGCTTGTAAAGATAAAATTTGAAAATAAAGTACCTTTTTTTCAAAACTCATATTAATTTACGGATGTACGAAATTAATTTCTTTGAGAAAACGTCAGCTGAGTGAGTTCAATGACCTGTAGTTAATAGTCGGCGTTGCGTACAAACTACCTACAGGACATTGAACTCGCTCAGCTGAAGTTTTCCTAAACAAATTAATTTCGTACATGCGTGAGTTTTGAAAAAGAGGTAGGTACTTTATTTTTTAATTTTATCTTTACAAATCGATAGTGTTTCATGTACCGGATCGACCCTCCACGGGATTAAAACGATTAAAATTTAGCGGTATATACATTTGTACCCTTATTCTTTTTAATAATCTCTTTTTTTCTCTCTTGCATGCACTTGCCATATTTCTCTTCACCACCCTTGGTTGACTGGTAGAGAATGCCTAAGGCATTAAGTCGCCTTTGTACATGTATGTTGCAGGAAGTTCTAATAAATAAATAAGTAAGGAGAACTGAGCCCAAATGCGTAAATGCGTAGTGTTCATGCTCGCCTCGAAGAGATGTCACAAGTAGGAGCCTAGCAGGTTCGATACTCGCTTTGAACACAGGTTTGTTCAGTAAAAGCACAAAATAGATAGGTACAGAAGACAATCTCATGTATGTACTTCACTTTTTATACCTACGTTCGGTGGACGCACACTAATGAGCGTTTGAGTCGGAACTGTTCGACGAGTGATCCGAGACGCGACCGAGTCATCGTGTCCGTGAGCGGCGTCTATGTGTGAGTTGTTCGAGCGCGGTTTGTATGTAGACTTCTGTACCTGTATTTTGAGGTAAAAGTCTGACACGGCCATTGACTGGGAGAAGTCATTTCATGAATTCCCATCAACCAAAAAAGAAATACAATCTAGTACTTGCTAAAAAAACTATCTATGTTCACATTATTGAAATTAAATTCAAGTAAAAAAAAAAACAAAACTTCAATCGTATCACATAACCCACAATACATTGTCCTCTGACATTTAACCCTCCACAAGCCACACGACCACAAAGTCAAAGTGTTCCAGTGAACATCACAAGGTATTGTCTGTTAATCCCCGCTTCTCATCGCGTTGGGACGGTTGGATCCCACGGGAACAAAGTTTTCACAGAACATGCCAGTTTTTCCTATTGCTTCGATTTACTTCCTATTTGCTACATTGTTGAGTCTAATGACGAATTGATTTGATTTGTTTTGCTTTGATGTTTGTCAGCCATCTTTTAGATAGTCGAAGTAGACTGTTGTTTTTGAAAACATGATTTAAGGTAGGTCTATTAATAAAGCTAGCTAAACGACTGACCGACATAACCTTTTTTTTTTTTTTTATGGTGGGAAAAATCATGCATTGACATCCCCCGCCCTTGGGCGGAGCGGGAGATAGTGTCAGACTCTTACTGGCTAAAAGACCCACCCCGTTCCTTCTAGCCTTCATACCGGGGCTCGAGCGCCCTTTCGGATAACCCTGGCCCCAGTAGGCTTCGACCCGGCTGGGTCCCTGCTGTTGCTGACAACTCCTTGAGGCGCGCGGGAACAGTGCGCGCCGTCGACGACTTGGGCTTGGTCCGGACAGTTACCGGACGGCCGGACAGCGAGCTACCCATTGCTCACTGTCCGCAAGCCCGCGTCTACGTTGGCCGGAAATCGGGATCAGAATCCCGGCGACGGCGGCGGCGGCGATAACGCCGTTGCCTGATGCGTTCGGCCTCCTCCTTTGCAAGCATTACTGCTTCGCAGAAGTCGGCGACCGCCTGCCACTCCTCCTCGCTCCGGACCATGGCCTCAACCAAGGCCCGGCGCGAGAGGTCTCCGCCGCCGATCGCCCCCACGAGGGCACGGCGATGCTCCGCCCAAGCAGGGCACACCTCGACTGTGTGCTCCACCGTGTCCTCCGGGCGTTCCGCACAGTGGCGACACCCGGGCGTCACTTCCGCATGAATCCGGTGCAGGAAACTCCCGAATGAACCATGTCCGGTGAGGACCTGCGTCATGCGGAAGGTAAGGACGCCGTGAGGCCTTTCCAGCCACGCCTCAAAGAGGGGACTTACCGCCATGATTGTGGCGTGCCCAGCACTGGGTTGCGATAGTCGTTGACGCCATTTCACCATGAGATCCCGCCGGAGCTCTGTCCGCCATGCCGTGACCTGTCGCGGCAGTGGACTTTCACCCCGGCGTTGCATCTCCACGCGCATATCGTGCATGTGTGCAAGGACTGTTGCCTCCAGATCCCACGGTGGTAGACCAGCCAGAAGGCTCGCCGCTTCGCGGGAGACCGTGCAGTATCCCCGCACCATCCTTATCGCCATGACCCTCTGACAGGCGTTCAGTATGGCCGCCGGTTGCTTTTTCAGCGACGGCGCCCACACCGGCGCCCCGTAGAGGGCCATGGACCGAACGATCCCCGCGTAGAGCCTCCGGCAGGAGGCGTCTGGACCCCCAAGGTTGGGCAGGAGCCGCTTGAGCGCAGCCCCAGCCCGGCTGAGTTTGGGAGCCAGACGTCGGAAATGCTCCACGAAATTCCACCGGCTGTCGAGGACGAGTCCCAGGTACTTCATCGTCGACCCGACACCGATGTGAACTCCTCCTACCGTTAGTTGGGAACTCAATGGCGGCGCGTTCCGAGACCGGCGACCGTGAAAACACATCGCCTCGGATTTGTGAAGCGCCACCTTGAGTCCCAACTCCTGGATTCGATCAACGACTATCGCAACCCCGCGTGTCGCTAGAGCGACCGCCGCCTGGTACGACTCTCCCCGCGCTAGGACCAGCGTGTCGTCTGCGTAGCAAACCACGCTGACCCCGTCAGGGAAGTCGCCGCGCAGCACGTAGTCGTACCCGATGTTCCACAAGGGTGGCCCTAGTACCGACCCCTGCGGAACACCGCACGACATCTCTCGACGTTTCCAGTCTCCCTGGTGACCGGGGTAGACTATAAGTCTCTCCGACAGATAGGCCTCGACCACTCGACAGAGGTACTCGGGCACCCGGTGGTACCGGAGTGCCCTCCGGATCGTACTCCAGGGCAGGGAGTTGAACGCGTTGGCAATGTCCAAGGACACTGCCACGACACACCTGCCCCGGGACACCGCATCCCCCGTCGTGAGGGCTCGCACGCGCATGATGGCGTCCACTGTAGAGCGCATCCTGCGAAAGCCGAACTGTCCGTCCGAAAGGTCCGGCCCCACCCGTGTTAGGCGCCCGACGAGGCGGTTTGCAATGACTCTCTCAAAGAGCTTGCCCACCTCGTCGAGCAGCACAATGGGCCGGTACGCGGACGGAGAGTCCGCAGGGCGCCCTGGCTTCGCTATGAGGACCAGTTTCCCCGTCTTCCAGCAAAGTGGGAACTGGCCCCTCTCCATGCATGCGCTGAAGAGCCCTCTCAGTCGAGGCCCGAGAGCCTCCATGGCCAGGACCCAGGCCCTTCCAGGCAAGCCGTCGGGTCCTGGGGCGGTGTTTTTGGCACTCAGCCTTCGCACCGCCACTCTCAACTCTACCTCGGTCACCTCTGGAGCATTGTCGTCATCGTCGCTGTTGCGGTCCGCGTCAGACACCGCTGGCAGTGGAGGCGGAGCCATGGGCGGGGGGGAGTGTTCCCCCCGCGCAGGGAACAGAGCGTTCACCGCACCCTCTACGATCTGGGGCCGGAGACTCTGAGTCAGTGGGGGAGCCCAGGGACGGAGCTTTTCCCGTACCAATTTGTACGGGCGCCCCCATGGGTCCGCGTTCAGAGACCCCAGCCACACGTTGCGGGCCTCCAGTTGACCGACATAACCTGAAAAATCGCCAAACTTAAGTGAACAGTGGGCTGGGCCCATTCTGGCAAAACAAACGAAACGAAAGGTTCCAGTGTGGCTACCACATTCTGAAAGGTACAGCGTTGAAAAGCCTTCCACAAGGCAATAATAATAAATATAATTTATTATCAGGCATCTTGGTCCATAAATCTTACAGACTTACATTATACATATACACCGTTAAATTTAAATCGTTTTTAGCCCGTGGAAGGGTCGATCCGGTACATGAAACACTATCGATTTGTAAAGATAAAATTAAAAAATAAAGTACCTCTTTTTCAAAACTCGCATTAATTCACGCATGTACGAAATTAGTATCTTTAAGAAAACGTCAGCAGAGTGAGTTCAATGACCTGTAGTTAATAGTCGGCGTTGCGTACAAAGTACCATTGGTCATTGTACTCGCTCAGCTGACTTTCCCTCCATGGGATTAAAACGATTACAATTTAACGGTGTACACAGCAAATATAACTTATTATTAGTAAATAAGACTTATCGCTTAGTGATGAAGATGCTCAAAAAGTTCGGTTAGGAAAGACGCCAACATATCACGGTTGATTACATTGTCATGACAACTCCCTTCTTTACAAATAGGAGAGTATCTCATATGAAACGAAGCTAAGTAAACAAAAGGTCCAATCTAACTCAAACACACATGTTTGTAGACAAACATCTCCATATTTGTTTCACCGATAGGTCTATTGACTATCTGTAACGTAACAGGAATAGAAATAATACATTGTCAAGTCTGAAAGTGAAACTGGTGAAGGAAAGGGTTTTTTTTTTGTCAAGAATGAAAAGGTAACTTTTAGGCATGTATGCTATATCGTCGACCACATCATAGCTTACCATCAGGCGAGATGGTGGTGAAGCACAAGACTGTCAATTATAAAATAAAAACACTTTTTTGGAAATTACTAGAATCGCTATCAAAGGAATAATGGATGGATTTAATAGTTGTTTATTAATTATGAAAGTATTCATCTTAACCATTACATATTACAAATTATTAGGTAAGTATATATATACTTACCTAATAATTTGTTTGTTTTGTGAGTAATAGTTGCAAATGCAAACTTAAAATAATAATAATATGCACAAACGGGTAAAAAAGGGGAACGCAAAGAGTCGACCAACTGTTTGCTGATATCCCGAACAACTCGATGAGCGCTCGAACTCCATGGATGGAATATTTAAAAAGCGGTTATTAGTATATTATAGGAACTAACAACCCGCTGGTTGTTAGTATAATATACTAACATATTACATAACATCAATTAAAAAAGCAAAAGTTTATACGTACTTATGTGAGTATAAACTTTTGCTGTTTGAGTAACGGCTGAACTGATTTAAATGAAATTTGGTTTACGTATAAGCCATATCCTTGAACAGCACTACTATATCAAAAATATGTACTCTAATATTATAAAGAGGTGAAGTTTGTTTTTTTTAGTTTGTAGGAGGAAATGTCAAAAAGTACTAGTACCTACAAGTAGTACAAGTCCGATTGCTATTTTTTTTTACTATCAGAAAACTACTTTATTCCTGAGTGACATAGGCTATATTTATGTACGCAAGCGAAGCCGCAGGCAAACGCCAGTATGATATAAAACCTTATCGATGTTACAAAATATTTTTAGCCTAAAAAAATATTATATTATTCATTTATTGTTGTGCACTATAGCTTCTGACGTTTTATAAGTGCCCATGTAGGCCTATCACTATGTGATGAATAAAAAAAAATATTTGAATTTACATGGAGAATTACGTACTGTATGCTTACGTAAAATGACGTGTAAGCACGTAGTTAGTTTTAATGGTAGGTAAATGCTGAGATTACACGTTTGGCAACTCTCATAATGCCTATGATAATAGTGTGGTGTTATCAATGTATGCAGGTAACTAGTGCTTAGGCTTTGAATAAGTTAGTAATAAGTAGAGGCGTAGCGTGGACGAATTTAAATGTAGGCGAAGGCACATCATCGTGGCCTTTTTCTTTCATAAATTCTAAAATGAGACAGCGACTGTCGCAACGTAGTGTTCCACCACATCGTCGCTTACCATCAGGTGAGATAGCGGTCAAGCGCGAACCTATCAACAATAAAAAAAAAATAGCAACTGGCAGCTAAGCGATGACCAGTCTCAACTGACAGCACTCGTTCACGAACATGACGCGAATTCATTTTCACGTCATCATTCGGCACCACTCAGCTCAACCTTTTTGAAGGGAACCGAATGATCCACACACGCGCCACCATCAGTGTGACATTTGAGTGAGTATGACAAACTCGCAATTGTCATTTATTATGTCAAACAAGTCCAATAGTAACTTTAAAACCATTAAATATTGAACTAGACGCTTCTAATGACACATTTTTCAAATCTGTATGCGGGTGGCGACACTTACACAATGCCCTTTATACATCGACTCTCAAAAACATGGTAAGCAATAATTTCAGTTATTTGCAGGACTAGGTTTAGTATAAAAAGGCGCATAGGGTACTTCTTATCCTTTTTTTTTACTCATGCGTACGGAATCCGCCTTTGCTAGCATTACTGCTTCGAAAAGGAGGCGACCACTCCTCCTCGCTTCGGACCATGACCTGTACCAAGACCCGGCGTGAGAGATCGTTACCATCGTTCGCCCCCACGAGGACACGGCGGTGCTCTGCCCAAGCGGGGCACACCTCTATAGTATGCTCCATCGTGTCCTCCGTGCGGTCCAGACAATGGTGACATCCGGGCGTCACTTCCCCACGAATCCGGTGCAGGAACCTCCCGAACTGACTGACTGGTGAGAACCTGGGTCATGCGGAAGGTGAACACGCCGCCATAATTACTTTTTATCCTAAAAAAACTTACTCTTTGATCAATTTTTACTTTCTCTTTGGGTGGAGTCGCAGAAAGTAAGTACACTTTTATAAACAAAAAGAGAAAAAGTGTGCCAAATAATGACGTTTAAACTGACCCAAATAAGGACAAAAACGTTTTTCACTTTATAGTCATTTTAAAAACATGCAAAAGCTCTTCCTGTTTTGTCTTTAACATTTCAACGAGCGTCGCTTTTTGTTCCGAACAAGTTCAAAAGTAACCCCGCTTTAGTAAGTAAATAAAATACTTTTTCTAAAGAACGCCACCATTTTTAATTGCAATTTCTTACAGAAGAGTACTAAAAATAAAATATATTCGTAAATCATTATCCAAACGAGCTTTACTGCAGCTTTTTAGGGTTCCGTTCCCAAAATGGTAAAACGGGACCCTATTATTAAGACTCCACTGTCCGTCCTTCTGTCTGTCTATCTGTCATCAGGCTGTATCTCATAAACCGTGACTGTTAGGCAGTTGAAATTTTCACACGTGATGTATTTCTGTTGCCACTGTAATAAAAAAACAGAATAAAATAAATTTTAAGGGGGCTCCCATACAATAAAGGTGGGTTTTTTGCCGTTTTTGTAGATGACTAGATGTTGCTCGCGACTTCGTGCGCATTAAGCTCACAAAACACTAATAAGTAATAATGATAATTCTGAAAATAAATAATAATTCTGTTCTTGCGATTAATACCGAAACCATCCAATTCATTTATTTTTCTATTACAAAACAGTTACTTTATAAGTCAAAGCGTCATATGGATAATGGTACAGAAGCCTTGGACGCGCTCTTGGCCGGTTTTTATTGAATTGCATTCGAGAATCAGTCAACTGTAATCTTTAAAAAAAAAGTACTAGACTTTTTGAAAACGTTGACCTCACATGTACACACTCAAAAACCAACTTAACTGCACAAACTATAAATTCCATTTTCGAATGGTTTGTCTTCTTCGAACAACTTTGTCAAACTCGCCACATAGAGCACGGGACATGTTCAAAGATATTAAACGACATTAAAAAAAAAACTTCACGTCCACTTTACAATCGCGTGTCGTCGCATATTCATCGATAGCTTTCAAGCTGTCAAGTGAATTTCAACTGTATTTATAATGAAGTAAAATCGATATTGACGTGATAAATAAATTGAGACGCGCTGTATAAAGTAATTTTATTACTATGGGCTAGGGATGCGTGGTATGCGAATAATCTAGGTGCTTTGTTTCTTAGCCGTTTTGGTTGCTATGCGACTAGATTTTACGTAAATATCGTAATAAGTTTTATGGAAATTTTGTTTTTTTTTTGAGTTAGTGTCACAAAAAAGGCGCCACAAAAAAAAAGCTAGAAGCCGCCACAAAAAAAAAGCTAGAAGCGGCCCAAAAAAAAAAAGATGAAGCGCGCGACAGCTTGTGGCTCGAGAAGCTAGAAGCGGCTTCTAGCTTTTTTTTGTTGGCACCACCGTACACGGGCCATTAAAAAAGACCGCCACAAAAAGAAGCTAGAAGCGGCTTTTTATGTGGCCCGTGTGTGTAGACACTTTGGGGAGTTTTATAATACGCAAATGTCTATCACCCATTGCAATAAACACAATCCAAAAAATATGACAGGTCCACTCAAACCTGTGTGGTTCTTTCCTCAAAAGACCATCTCAGACACTTGCATGATTCTTATATGATTTGAATATTACATGTTTTCTATATGGACTTTAAAAGAGACTTTGACCCCTGAGTTTGTTTCGGTGTTTCTTCTCAGGGTAGTCAGCTAGGAAACACTGGCCTCATCGAGTTGGTGCGAAAAACTTGACTTGTTAAAGTGTTTTTAAATACCTATTTGCAAAATAATATCATTTGTATTATTCTTCAGGATACATGCTAGATAGATAGTGTGATGATAAATAATTGTTGTTTTTTTTTTCAAATAGGTTTTAAAAAAAACCCTTTTACTCGTCAATTTTTTTTCTGCAGTTTAAACCACATGAGTCCAAAAAAGAATAGAATAGAATAAACTTTATTGTACACCAAAATAGCTACATTATTGAGGGATCACTATTCGTCCCAACACTATCATTATACGATGAAGCTATTTTAGTGTTGTTCCAACCGCAGCGACCCAACAATGAGCTATAATGACGCCATCTTTTATAAACAGCTTATTATCTGCACTAACGACACACTCCTGACATCTACAGGCAAAAAAAAAGACAACTTCGAGTCGAACTCGCGCACCCAGGGTTCCGTATCGTTTGTAGCAAAAAATGGCAGAACAATCACGAGCCCCACATAAAAAATACTAGCTTTTGCCTGCGACTTCGCCCGCGTACCTAAAATAATATAGTCTATATCACTCAGGAATAAAGCAGCTTTTGTCGGTGAAAAGATTTTAGCAATTCGACCAGTACTTTCTGAGATTACAACCTACAAACAAAAAAAAAAAATACAAACTTTACCTCTTTATTATATTGGTGTAGACTTGTTGATAAAGTGGCAATAGAATTACATCATCTTTGATTTCAACAGTCTAGATATCACGGTTCATGAGATACAGTCGGACATACAGACGGACGAACGGATAGCACAGTCTTAGTAATAGGGTCCCATTTTACCCCTTAGGAACGGAACCCTAATAAAAAGCACTAAAGAAAAATTCTTTTGAATAATGAGGTCCTGTCTCGATTTACCTTCGGGTATCATTTTGCTATTTATGTGTACCATATTTAAGTATAATAAAATTTGTATAATAATGTACAAGCAGTTTGAAAAGGATTTAAATTTTCCGTCATAGGAGACAAAAGTGGGGGACTTGTACTAGATTGTTTTTTTTTTTATCTTGCAATCTAAAAATACAGTCTAGTAGAAGCATACAAGTCTCGCGCACCGAGCTCAGGGATCCACACATTTTTTGAATCACAAAAAAGTTAAGTAGTTTATTTTTTGATGTAACTACATTTTTATGTTTTTTTTTTTTACTTTTTCCCTTACTTGTGCTATGAGACCTATGGATTCTAGTACCCTATAGGTTTTAACTTCCCTTTGATTCTTAAAATATGCACCATATATGACGCCTTATCTTTCGATTACGTTGATTTAGAAGTATGATTTTTCACTGCTCTATGGTGTAAAAAATCCTAAAGTAGGTATTTGATATCAATTTCAGCTTATTACCTTTACACATCTATACATATGTATAAAAATGAATCTCTATTTCCTTGGTCACGCCATCACGCGTGAACGGCTGAACCGATTTCGCTAATTCTTTTTTTGTTGTGTTCGTTATTGTGAGGAGAAGGTTTTTATGAAGAAAAAAAATAGGGTAATGTAGAGTACGAGTAGTAGAGTGGGGTAATGTAGGGAAGAATACGAGTAGGGTAGGGTAGAGTAGGGTAGTGTAGAGTAAGGTAGCGTAGGGTAGAGTAGTGTAGTAATTATGTATTACGCACTAGATTAGGCGTGCCAAACACTAACTTCAGTCGACTCAGGTGTAATGTCGACTGTACACCTTTAACATTACACTAAGTTGAACGAAACGCGTAAGTGCCACGAAATTCATGGCGCTTAAAAGACATTTTGGTCGCGAACATAGTATCTTCTAAAAGCTAACTTAGCGCTGCACGTATAGATAACGATAGTTCTGTTAGTCGACGTAATGCCGATGTAGCGCTGCAGCGAACTTTTGTCTTAACTTTACAAAATTTTGACAAATAGTTTCCAAGAAAGGGCTTTTTTTTATGAACATAAAGTCTAGAACATAAGTCGATGCCTTTACACATTTCTTTGAAAATGGGTCTTGATAGACAAACAACAAAGAGATCTTATAAGGGTTCTGTGTTTGCTATTATCAGATGCGGTACCCCAAAAAAAACTACTGCATGTTAGGAAATCTATCTATTGATTCATGAATGAAGCTCAAAATTAGACAAGTTTCAATATAATAATAATATTCCACAACTATCACACAACGCCGTCTAGTCCCAAGCTAAGCAGAGCTTGTGTTATGGGTACTAAACAACTGATAAACATACTTATATATTTCTAAATACATACATATTATAGATAAATTACACCCAGACACAGAACAAATGATCATGCTCATCACATAAACATTTTTCCTGGGTGGGAATCGAACCCACGACCTTCGGCATAGTAGTCGGGGCTACTTACCACTAGACCAACAGGTCAGTCAAAAGTATGTAAGAGACCAACAAATCGTTCATTATCAAAAATACTTAAAACAACACGCTAAATCCAAATAGTTTCCATTTCACGTCAGCTTTCAACTTTAAACTTCTGACATTTAAAAACGCGGATTAAGTATAATATTCTTTAATTATTTAGCCTTTTATGATTTTCTTAATCAAATTGAGGTCGGTTTTCAGTCTAACTTATTATTTAATTTATTAGATTTAATCTAAAAATAGGTTGTTGTTGTGCTAGCCCCACAATTGAGCGGGATTGAGCAGTGGTAACAGCCCCGTCTTACGAGTCGTAGATCGCGGGTTCAAACCCAGCCAGGCGCATTATACTTTGTGTAATTTATTTCATCACCACTGCTCTCAAAACGCTGAAGAAAATATCGTGAGGAATGTGATAGAGTCAAAACTTCGAAGACATGTGACATTCATCAACCCGCAATGGGCCCGCGTGTTGGATTACGGCCCAGACCTTCTCCTAGAGAGGAAGCCTGAGTCTTGGCTGGTAATGTGAAGGCTGATTACGCTTATGCTGGGCGAAAGCCTCCCTCTCTATTTTCCACACATGTGCATATGCCATTGGCCATGGCAGGTCAGGTCCAATCGTGCTTTTAGACGCGACAATATAAAGAAGTGGCTCGATGCACTGAAAGCGCCTGGAGAAGCTTTTGGCCAATGAAAGATCTTCTCGGTGGAAACGGAAAATTATGGACATGTGTATTCTCCCTACACTCACTTAAGGAGCACAAACCTGGTCTTTGACACTTCAACAGAGGTCGGCTTGAGATTTGTTAGCGAGCCATAGAGCGCAATATCTTGGAGGTTCGGATTTTCCACCGCTTAAGCAACACAATACTACATGAGTAGGTATAAATAATAAGTATAATCTTGATTCTGACTTTCGCGAACTTTTTCATTAGTACGAGTAGGTACGATTTAATGTTCTTTTCCTAGTTATAGGGAATGGGGTTAAAAATTATAATATGTATTTCCATTACAGTTTTCACTCAATTAATTAAATACTCGCTTAGCTTTACTAGCTTTTTTCAGTAAAAAAAAATTAACAATTGGACCAATACTTTACCAGAGATGACCTTCTACAAACAAAAAAAAAACAAACTTTACTTCTTCATAATATTACAAGTGTACTATTAAAGACACTTCTGCCTGACCACCGCTAAGTTCATTTTTGCTTGCACTCGAAACGAAAACTTAAAACAGTTTGGGTTTGGCACCGCGCCGCAGGATTCAAGCGATTTTTTTTTTAATTGATCAGTCAGAAATGACTGCGATGGTACATTAGATTATTAGCGTAAAGGCAAGTTATTTATTTGGAAATCAACTAAACTTCCAGAAATCATTAAAAAAGTGTTTTGGCTGCAGCGAGAGTGAATGTCTAAAACTTTTACTAACTTTTACTGACTAAAACCCACCTGTTTAGCTTTTTTTTTTAGGGTGGTAAATCATTAATAACTTCTCTCGCTCTAGGGAAGAGTGAGAGGGTGTGTCAGCTTTTTTCTTAAACCACACCTTCACTTTCCAAAGTCCACGGGTAACCCTTTTAAAAGTCGACCCATGACCCCAGTAGGTTTTGATCCTTCTGGGCCCCTACAGTTTACTGACATCACTCTGAGGCACATGTGTTCCTTCAGTTACTCTTTGCAACTCTCCCAAAAATTCCCGCAGCCCACACTTCAAACCCGTATCATGCCTACTCAGCGGTCAAACTGATCCCTTTCCCAAACTATGTCCAAACAAAACTCCGTCCCAACACGCCCCTATACTAGTCCTAATTAATTAATGACCCCTAACTTCCTAATTAACACTCAAAAATCTCATAACACACAGTTTCCAAACAGTTAATTTAATAAGCAGTGATGACACAAAACAGATACGCACAGAAGTCAATCTCATGTAAGTACTTCACTTTTTATACCTTACTATAGGCGATCACGCGGTTTATTCCCGTCGGCCTCTGAGCTTACCACCGGAGTAGCGATTGGCACTCCTTCATTCCCATCGGTCACCCCGGTATCAACCACCGGGGTGGCCGATGGGAATGAAGGAGTAGAATAGATGAGAAAGGAGGAGACAGAAGTAGTTATTGTACAAGAGTTTATTCGCATTTCGTATTGCGACATTATCAATATAAATTGAAATAAAACATCACTGGATATCATGAGCAATAAAAATACTGTTTTACAATTAAATAAATTGTATTTATACACGTACAATACAATTTCTTTTGTTGACATCGAATTTTTTGATGCCCTCTGAGTTTTGCCCGTTTTTTCTACCTTTTTTACTCGTTTGTACATATTATTATTTTAAGTTTGTATATATATATATATACATAGTAATTAAAAAAAAAAATGATATTTCTTTTAAGAAAGAGTTCCAAAATTGTTTGGCATTATTAAACTTATTTATAGATGAAATTATTTTATTCATTATCTGCCTCCTTCTATATCCTTCATCAACCACCGGGGTGGCCAATGGGAATGAAGGGGTGCCAACCGCCACCCCGGTGGCAAGCTCAGAGGTGGCCGATGGGAATTAACCGATCACGCTAGGGTCAGCGCGTTGCGCCGAACTGTACGAGTGCGACCGGACGATAGAACCGAAATGTCGTGTCCGTGAGCGGTGTCTATGAATGCGTTGCTCGAGAGCGCTTTGTATGTAGATTGTCTTCTGTACCTATCTATTTTGTGGTGATGATAAGTTTCATTGGAGGATCAGGATGTAATAAAGCAAAGAGGACATTAATAGGCGGACGCGAGAGCGGGTAATGATGTAATGACTATAATTTAGTCGCAGTAAGTGTTAGTGCACTTCTGTGTTATGACTTGTATCGGGTTAGGACCGGGAATATTATCAGTTTAACAATTGCATGGGCTGTTATCTAAGGTATGCAACGTTTGATGAGGTAGGTTTATAGATGGGTGACCATTCTTACAACTACTACTACTAGGATACTATTATACCTCGGAAAGCACCAACGGCCATGGGGCGCAAAAAATTGAGGCTTCTTTTTTTTTTTTTTCTAGCCTTTGCTGTCCCACTGCTGGGCAAAGGCCTCCCCCAAGTCTTTCCAAACTTTCTTCTCCTGCGCCGTCTCAAACCGCTGGGCGAGCGTCGCCACACAGTGGGTCCCTACTGAAGTAAAGCGCCGTCGAGGTCGGCCTAGAAAGAGGTGGCGGGATGATCTGGACGCGTACCGCAAGGACTGGCTTCTTTTTAAGTGGCAAATTATCAAATAAAATCTCCTGCACTGAGAGAAGCGGGAGTGTTGTTTAGCTTTTGATTGTGGGACAATTTTTCGCTAGTTCAAAAAGGATTGATCAGGTTTTGGGGGTTCCCTGAGCTTGGGGGCTCCTAGGCAATGCCGCTTAAACTTCGGCAGCTACGCCAGTGGGTTCTGGCTGTGTATAGTATCTGACTGTGATCTTTGACGGTCGATACGGATAGTCAGAAACATGTAAATCTGACTTCAGTCTTACCTATCCTATCGTCAGGTAGTTGCTTTGCGTAAAATATTGATCATCATCCAAATGACATCCCCCGTCCTTGGGCGGAGCGGGCGATAGTGTCAGACTCTTACTGACTAAAAAACCCACACCGTTCCTTCGTGCCTCCATACCGGGGCTGAGCTACCGTTCGGAGCTAACCCTGGCTCCAGTGGAAATACTGATCATCATCATTTCAGCCGACAGAGGTCCACTGATGGATCTAGGCCCAAGTATAGTCACAACGAAAGGTCGTTTGCGTCTCGCATCCATCGGATTCCCACGACCGATAAAAGGGTCTTTACGAGTGTAGTCAGTACCGAAACGATATGTCCATCATCTCTGCCTATCGCAGCCGACTTCTTTACTTTTGCCTTTTTTACAAAACATTGCCCCACAGTAAGAATAATGCCTGTAATGTGCATTTAAACTTAAGTATATATAATAATAATATATAATATTCCACAACTATCACACAACGCCGTCTAGTCTCAAGCTAAGCAGAGCTTGTGTTATGAGAACTAGACAACTGATAAACTTACTTATATATTTCTAAATACATACATATTATAGATAAATTACACCCAGACACAGAACAAATGATCGTGCTCGTCACACAAACATTTGTCCTGGGTGGGAATCGAACCCACGACCTCCGGCATAGCGGTCAAGGCTACTAACCACTAGACCAACACGCCAGTCAATATATAAAAAAATCAGTCAGGTAGTCAGATTATCAGACCAGTCAAAATATTTAAAAAAAATTGCAATAAATGTTAGCCGGTGGATAAAGGCCTACATCCACGGACGCGTAGCTTCATAGACGCGTATTCCGCAACGACACGACTGCACGACGCGGCGACGTTGAAGCTTCATCGACAGTTGCATAGTTTTTAAGTAAGCTGTGAACAAGCGTACTACAAGCGTATAATGACGAATACGCGTCTATGAAGCTACGCGTCCGTGGGCAAGATACCATAGTTTTGTACGTAAGCTTCACGCAGGCGTACACCAAGCTTTTAATGACGAATACGCGTCTATGAAGCTACGCGTCCATAAGCAAGAGGCTATAGTTTTGTACGTAAGCTTCATGCAGGCGTACACCAAGCGTATATTGACGAATACGCGTCTATGAAGCTACGCGTCCGTGAGCAAGAGGCCACAGTTTTGTATGTAAGCTTCATGCAGGCGTACACCAAGCGTTTAATGACGAATACGCGTCTATGAAGCTACGCGTCCGTGAACAAGAAGCCATAGTTTCGTATGTAAGCTTCACGCAGGCGTATACCAAGCGAATAATGACGACTACGCGTCTTTGAAGCTACGCGTCCGTGAACTAGAGGCCATAGTTTTATTTGTAAGCTTCATGCAGGCGTACACCAAGCGTATATTGACGAATACGCGTCTATGAAGCTACGCGTCCATGGGTATGTTAGCTTTATGCAGGCGTACACCAAGCGTATATTGACGAATACGCGTCTATGAAGCTACGCGGCTATGGGGAAGAGGCTATAGTTTTATATGTAAGCTTCATGCAGGCGTACACCAAGCGTATAATGCCGAATACGCGTCTATGAAGCTACGCGTCCGTGGACAAGAGGCCATAGTTTTGTATATAAGCTTCATGCAGGCGTACACCAAGCGTTTAATGACAAACACGCGTCTATGAAGCTATGCGTCCGTTGGCAAGATGCCATAGTTTCGTATGTAAGCTTCACGCAGGCGTACACCAATCGTATAATGACGAATACGCGTTTATGAAGCTACTTGTCCGTGGGCAAGAGGCCATAGTTTTGTATGTAAGCTTCACGCAGGCGTACACCAAGCGTATAATGACGAATACGCGTCTATGAAGCTACGCGTCCGTGGGCAAGAGGCCACAGTTTCGTATGTAAGCTTCACGCAGGCGTACACCAAGCGTATATTGACGAATACGCGTCTATGAAGCTATGCGTCCGTGGGCAAGAGGCCACAGTTTTGTATGTAAGCTTCTTGCAGGTGTATACCAAGCGTATAATGCCGAATACGCGTCTATGAAGCTACTTATCCGTGGGCAAGAGGCCACAGTTTTGTATGTAAGCTTCATGCAGGCGTACACAAAGTGTTTAATGACGAATACGCATCTATGAAGCTACTTATCCGTGGGCAAGAGGCCACAGTTTTGTATGTAAGCTTCATGCAGGCGTACACAAAGCGTTTAATGACGAATACGCGTCTATGAAGCTACGCGTCCGTGAACAAGAGGCTATAGTTTTTTTATGTTAGCTTTATGCATGCGTATACCAAGCGTATATTGACGAATACGCGTCTATGAAGCTACGCGTCCGTGGACAGTAAGCCTTACACTACGCGTACCTACAGAACACATTGTATAGGTTTCAGGCGTAACCTCGGCTTACAGCATACGGCTTCGGGAGGTCATATTATGAGATCTAAACATTCATGTTTGCTGTACAAGGGTGAATTGTAATAGATTTACTTGTTACTTATTACCGCTCTAGGGTATTATTGTTATCTGGGTTAGAAACATATTGTATGGATGGAAAAGGAGGCTGGAAAAAATATGGATGGTTTGTGTTAGAGATGATATGAAAGAAAAGGGAAGTGTGGAGTCAGTGATAGTTTGACGGTTGACAGGACAGAATGGCAAAAGAAAACGTGTTGCGCCGACCCCAAATAATATGGGATAAGGGCAGGAAGAAGAAGGGTACAAACATATTAGGATTAAGTACAGACATCATTCAGAACAGTGCTGGTCGAATGGTAATGGCCCCGACTTACAAGTTGTAGGTTTGAACCCAGCCAGGCGCATTACTTTGTGTAATTTCACCACTGCTCTCAAAACGGTGAAGGAAAACATTGTGAGGAAACCGGCATGTCCTAGAACCAAAATTTCCGCAGTAGGGCCGCATGGTGGATTACCGCCCATTCCCTCTCCTAGACAGGAGGCCTAAGTCCCACCAGCGCAGGTGGCAACAAAAGGCTGATGATAGAAAAATAAAGAAAACACGTTCACGCAAGACACGCACGTAGACGTGCACGTTTGTGCACGTTTGTGCACGTCTTCATGATTATGATGACTGACATCATTTTCGCTCGAAAGTCTGTCAACTGGTCTTACCAAAAAGTATCGTGTTACCCAGTTACTGGGTTGTGGTGTTCACCTGGAAAATTGGAGCTCACTGGCGCTTTGGACTTAAAAACAGTGGACCACTTTATTTACCTGGGCTCTAATATCAGTAACGATGGGTCGTGCGAGAGGGAGGTTCGCAGGAGAATTGGCATGGTTATGTCTAAGCTTAATAAAGTCTGGAGAGATCGTAACATCTCCGTAAAGACCAAAACCAAACTGGCACGGACACTAGTCTTCTCGATCTTTTCGTATGGCGCTTTTCTGATCAGTATTTAGTATCCTGTACAGCTCTGTTAGGCAAAAACCTTAAAGTTACTAGACTCCTCAATCTTGAACAAGCGCAATACAATAATTTTGTTAACTAGCCGAGGTACGGGGGGGGGGCGGAGAACTGCGTTTTGATTGGTCGAGACTACTTGTAAATTATTCGGTGGCAACCTACATCAGATCATCATCAAACTAAGGTTGCCGACATAGCACAAAGAATTGCCAAACTTAAGTGGCAATGGGCAGGGCACATCGCTCGCAGAACAGATGGCCGTTGGGGCCGAAAGGTTTTGGAGTGGCGACCGCGCACCGGAAGACGCAGTGTTGGAAGGCCTCCTACAAGGTGGGCCGATGACCTGGTGAAGGTAGCTGGAAACCGATGGATGCGGGACGCACAGGAACGTTCGATGTAGCGACGCTTGGGGGAGGCCTATGTCCAACAGTGGACGTGTATCGGCTGAAATGATGATGATGATGAACCTACATCAGATCTATAAGTCACATGTGTTGACAGACATGCGTCGACCGTTATAAGACGTCTAGTGGCTGGTTGTTGGCCTCGTATAACCCAGCATTCGTATCCGCATGACGCAGGTCCTCACATTGACCGTGGGATCTCATATTTTCACTCCTCAGAGCTGAGCTAACGTGACGACTCTTCATAAAACGTAATAGCTCATAAATACATCAATGTTATTACTTTGAGTTTACAACATGCGCTAAGTGCTGTACTCCAGACATTAATATATGCTGATTAATCATTATTTAAAAGCCCAGGCTGGACTTAGGGACCCACCACCATTACCGATATTGCAGTGCAAGGTGAGAACTATTTTGGCTGGTTTTATTCTGGATTGGTCTCGCTGGAGAAGCCACTGCTTTTCCCTGAGTCTATCTAAGACGAAATCCTGTGACCTTCAACCGTAGGAAAAGCACAAACACTCACTTGGAAATCAGAAGTTGACGGGATATAACAATGACGGAGCACGTCATTCGTACGCTATGGCTGGCCGGTTGCCAGTTGTTACCGCGAGCTCACAAATTTACTCCAATATCCACTAAGTCAGGCAGGTATGATCGTAAGCTAATCAGTCAGTGAACTTTTAGCGAGGCAGTAGCTTTACGCGGATAAGCCAAGTAAGGTGCCAATACTATATTTTTAAGCTATTGCATAGCTTCTATCGCGGGCCTTGAGCGTGGAGACCGAATCCAGAAATTCCGTAACGAAAATAACCTAACACCCCCCCCCACTCATTTGTTTTTTGAGCGTGGTGACCGATAAGAAAACAAATGAGTGAACAATCAATCAAAATTCAATTCAATTTGTGAAAGTGTAACTTCATTTAATATCAAAGAAAAAAAACAAAGGAAAAAAAGTACTGCATATATAAAATAAATAAATAATTATAATTGCATAAGTTGATAAAAATGCTATGCAATAGCTTGACCGCGGCAGTCCCCGAGTGCCACACGTCTTTTTTAGGGTTCCGTAGCCAAATGGCAAAAAACGGAACCCTTATAGATTCGTCATGTCTGTCTGTCTGTCTGTCTGTCTGTCTGTCGGTCTGTCTGTCTGTCTGTCTGTCTGTCTGTCTGTCTGTCCGTCCGTATGTCACAGCCACTTTTTTCGGAAACTATAAGAGCTATACTGTTGAAACTTTGTAAGTAGATGTATTCTGTGAACCGCATTAAGATTTTCACACAAAAATAGAAAAAAAGCAATAAATTTTGGGGGTCCCCATACATAGAACTGAAACTCAAAATTTTTTTTTCATCAAACCCATGCGTGTGGGGTATCTAAGGATAGGTCTTCAAAAATGATACTGAGGTTTCTAATATCATTTTTTTCTAAACTGAATAGTTTGCGCGAGAGACACTTCCAAAGTGGTAAAATGTGTGTGTCCCCCCCTCTAACTTCTAAGATAAGAGAATGATAAAACTAAAAAAAATATATGATGTACATTACTATAAAAACTACCAACGAAAATTGGTTTGAACGAAATCCAGTAAGTAGTTTTTTTTTAATGCGTCATAAACCGAAAAAAATACACTATTATTAAAACATCGATCAAAGTTACAACACATTACAAGAACTTTTATATTATGTTACTTGCTGCTACGGAACCCTTCATGGGCGAGTCCGACTCGCACTTGGCCGGTTTTTTACTATACAGTTCAGAATAAAGTTGATCTTAAGAAATTTTAGTGGAAATTATCCAAAATTCGCTTACCATTAAGTGACTGACGTGAGCAAATTAATATTTTTAGGGTACCCATAGGAATTGCCGTACCCATAAGGTAAAAACGAGACCATGTAGCTAGACAATTAAAAATTTCACAGGTGATGTATTTCTGTTACCGCTATAATACTAAAAACAAAATAAAATAAAGTGTGTAAAAAACCAGATAAGGAACCATCGTGAGAGACTCGCACTTGGCCACTTTATTGGGATTACATATTAATAACAAACATTTTTACATTCCTGAAACAGTATTGCTGTGGGAATTTGAGATAACCGCATTATGTTTCCATCAGATATAAGCCAAAACAAACTACATAGTAAAAAACTAAAATATCAGTAAAAAGTCAAATTAGCTCACCCGTGCCGGTTTTGGTGGCGTGAATTACTTTTGAGTTTAAAAATATATTATTAATTTTATTCAAATATAGCCTATGTCACTCAGAAATAATGTAGCTGATGAAGGAATATTAAAAATCGGATCAATACTTCCCTAGAAAACTTCCTACAAACAAAATTACAAATTATAGCTCTTTAAAATATTAGTGTTGATAAGAATATCTACAAATTCTTGTAAAATCTTAATAGTAGCTAAATACCCAATTTTAAACCTTTACTGCCAAAGTCAAGCCTTGTAATAGAAAATTATAGTGTACTTCCAAAGGTTTATAGTATCGCCTAATATAAAGTGCAATATACATTGTTGGTCAGAATGCACAGTCCCGTAGTGGCGCCACGGCTTTGCGGATAACTTATTGACTTCAACGCTTAGCTTAGGTTGTGGTGTACTTAAAAAGAGAGCAGCGATTTGCATATGGGGAGATCCTGAATGATAGAGTCATAATTTATATGACTGTATCATAGAGGTTCCAGGATTCTTAGGCTTGCCATTTCCAAAGCATACCTCCAGCTCTTGAGTGCTTCTTCGAGTTCAATAGGGTTGTCTCTGATAAGAACGATATCATCAGCGTAAAGTAGGTCTCAGGGTGGTTCCTTCTGTATCCTTGCAGTAAGATATTCCATGATAAGATTAAAAAGAAGGGGGCCCAGAGTTGATCCCTGGTGTATACCTACTCCTACTTCGAATTCATAATATGTTCCTGCCGAGCTCTTTACCTTCGTAGAGACTTTATAGTACATGTTGGCAATAAACTCAATGTAGTATTCTGGTACATACTGAGACCTTAGACCTTAGAGCCTGGTAGATAAGATCTTGCGGCACTCGATCAAACGCCTTTTCAAGGTCAATAAAGGCTAAGTGAGAGTCTTTCTTTATGTCTCTTCGTTTTCTTATAAGATTTTCAAACAATGCATTGCACCTGTTGTGGATTTTACCCGCTACAAAACCGCGTTGGTTTTTGGTCAAACTTACCATACCATATTTTTAAGGTATGTGACATGAACTTTATGGCACGATAGTTTGCACATCGCCTAATATCACCTTTGTTTTTAAAGAATGGGATTAAAAAGCTGTTTCTCCATTCTGCAGGTATTCTTTGGAAAAAAACAAGATACCGCTTTTTTCAGCCTTTTCCACCGTTCCACAGGGATCTCATCGGGGCCAGTAGCTTTATTGTTTGACATTTTCACTTCAGCAGGAAAAATTACCTGAATTGGATCCTCGATGGCTGCTAGATTTCCCGGAGTTTCAGCCAGAGCGGAAGAAGTTATTAGATAATACCCGTATCTTCAAAAAAACGGGTGAGATTACTAGAGCTAAGAATCGCTCACGCCTCATGGCTTGTCCCATACATCATAATCCAGGACATAATGCTCAATGCAATAATGATCAATAAATTAGACAGCACTAATAGTTGCCTAATAATGATCGACAAAGAATGTGATCATTGTGACATTGCTCTGATATTTATCTGGAACTGACTATAACAGATTAGATATGCAAAATAATGTCAGTATTACAGAACTGAATGATTTATCATCGTTGACAATAATTTTATGGTTATAGTTACAGTTCTTGTTGCTAAGCACGTCGATATGACCTTAGTTGATTCCTGTTGGAATAATCTTTTGTGCGAAGTGAGGTCTAATAGAGGTCGTATGTGTCTTTCTTGCAGTTTGTTTTTTAGGTGGGAAATAATACAATAACTTCTCCCGCTGACTTTACCGACTAAAACCCACACCTGTTCCTTCTTTGCTTTCGTTCCAGGGCCCCAGGGTACACTTTCGAACAACCCATGGGTGTCTTCCTTGCGGTGCAGTAAGGAAAACATAGTCTTCTCTGCCGTACAGAGGCCGCAACTTCAATTTGGTTTAGTTTAGGACCGAAATGAATATTACATCTAAGATGCCTTATCGAATGAAGCAGAGAATGCAATTATGTATCTATCGTGGAAATCACAGACACAATTGAAAGACAATAGGTGCGCGAACGCCGGCGTTCGCTTGGGGTTTATTTATTTATTTAATGAATTAATAATAATAATATAACCTTTATTTCGAGCAAAACTCATGCGCTGTAGTTTGTGACGTCACACGACCATTTGCCATTGTGGTGATATAAAAAACGAGAGCTCACGTGTGATTTTGACATTTTTGTGAATTTTGAGTGACCACAAGGTGTGACGGTTTCATCTAGCTAGGTCAAATGACGACACTGTCCAGTGAGAATCAATCAGTCATCAGTCTGCAATCTGAAATTATTAAGTGTCTACATATTATATCACCATGATATAGTTGCGAGATAATTTACTAAATATTATCAAATCACGTTACTAGCCAGTCTAGGCAGTGCAAAAATATCGTCATAATTCGAAACTGACTTGACACACACAATAATATTATAGACGAAAGTTTGTGAGTGTGTATGTTTGTCACTTGTTCACGCTCGAATAGCTGAACGAATTTTGATAAAACTTGATACACGGATTGAAGATGAAACCTGAAATCATGGCATACTTTTTATTAAAGAAATATCTTGCCATTGGCAGCAGCTCGTTGATCAATATTTTAATGTCGTTTCGTTAAATATAACAACATCATGAAACGTCTCCATTGTAAACCATATAATCGTCGTAACCATTGTATACTAACATAATATAATTAATATATTGTTGTATCTTGTCCCGATTTATGTGGGGTCGGCGCAACAAGATTTTTTCTTCCATTCTGTCCTGTCACTCGTCACGCTATCACTAACTCCCTTTTCTTTCATATCACTTCTCACACAATCCATCCATCTTTTCTTTGGCCTCCCTCTCCCTCTCCATCCATCCACATGTAAATTCATAACTCTTTTAGCAACATGCTTTTCATCTCTCCTCTTTACTTGACCATACCAAGACATACGATTTCCTTTCAACCTTTCAGTCACTGGCGCCACTTTCAAACTTCCCCTAATATACTCATTTCTCACTTTATCCATTCTCGTCACACCACACATCCATCTTAACATCTTTATATATTGTTAGTACATAATATATGTATATTATATTGTTTAAGTACCTTCTTTCACCTCTAACCGTCCTTCATCAGATCCATAATAAAACCTCCCACAAAAGTTCATAGACAAACAAACCACACAAAACATTCACTGGCCGAATTTGTGTAAGTTCGAATTTCGAACACACCCGAGGGATGGGCAGTTATCGGGCAATAAACGGGAGACGCTGAAATACCATCCCTCTGGACTGCGCCGTAATAAACACGATAGACACGCTATTTTAGACTTTATTTTCAAGACCATAGGGACCCAAATGTGAAATACTTTCAGCAAGTTTTGAAGTATCGGTTGTAAACGTGCGCCTCCAAGTGTAAATATTAAATAGTAGGCTGAATTGTAACAACTGTAATAAGATGTTTATTTTGGATATGGTAGAGATTTTTAGGTCTCAAATAAAGACCAAGTTTCGAGTTGGCTTCAAAAGAAATGTCTAAGTAGTCTTATTTTGAAGTTTTCATTGAAGCGATCAAAGATTTTAGTTTACTTATTTTTTATTTATACATGTATATATTACATAAATGTATTGTCAATATACTGGTTTTTGGGAGCTATAAAAGCTTTGTCTAACCAATTCTAGGATAAGTATTGCCATACAGCGTGGCAATGCCGACAGTCTTTTGGGCACATTCAGTCGAGGATAGAATAAAAATAACGTGGAAGAGTTTTTTGACGCCATATTTTAGTTAGTTTAACATTTTTATTAGTATTTTCTGGCTCTACTGTAATTATATTTATTATTATTATATACTTTATTGTAGTAATAATGTAATTCTTCTATTCTTTCCAGAAGCCAGACTCGCTGCAGGAGCTGGGAGAAATTGTATAGAGGTAAGAACTTAAAACATTTCCTTAGAAACTCCTAAAACACCGTAATTACATCGCAGTGCCAATTAAAAATCTTAAAACAAGAACAATAGTGTCCAATCACACAATTCACAGTTCCTCTCAGCCTATACAATTATTCTATCATCTCATTATAATGCGGAGTGCACAACGTCGGAACGTCGCTTAATTAAACAAGTCCGCTTAAAAGTCCAGGAGTCCATATAGAGGACAGTCAGCTTATGCTCACTTTAAATTCTTTGGTGCAGGATTAAATAAGTATGTTATGAACATAGGAAGTGGTGTCGGGTTCGGCCCGGTACATACGGAAGAGATTTTCTTAGATTCTGGTTGAGAAACTAGAGAAAAAAGTTTAAGTAAGAGCTCCGCGTCCAGATTCTTTGATTATTTGCTCGGCTCCTATTGCTCATTTTGTGATTTTAAATAACTTATAGCCTTTCTCGACATGTATACCATACACGCAATACTAAAAAAAATTGAACCGATAGATAGTCTATATAACGGCTGTCAAAGCTAGAGTGAATAGGCTCTTAATAAACTAGTGCGCCTCACCATCAACGATTGCATCACTGCTTACCACCAGGCGGGATCGCAGTCAAGTACTAGTTTATATACTAAATACTCTTTACTAAAAAAAAAAAACTGTAAAGCCTACTTTAATTTTAAAACGAGTAAAAACTAAGCACTAAGCTTAAAATTAATTAGGTGTAACAATGGTCGGCAGTACCTACTTTAGTTCTTGAGATTAGCACGTTCAAACAAACAAACTTTTCAGCTTTATAGTATTATATATATATATATTATTAATACAAATGTTATGTAGAAGGCTAGATAGAAAGACAAAATACAAATGGAGGCGACATCTGTCCAGAATTGGGGTAATTTAGGAAGAAAAAAGTTTTTTTTAGCTTTACATTTTGCGGTAATACCTAAAGATTAAAATTAATGATGTCAGCATTTGGTTTAACTTCAAACTCGTGCAAAGAATTAAGTATGAAGCTTTATAACGTATTGTGAAAAAAAAGAGTGGAAAATAAGGAAATCTTTTTAAGTACCTATTTATTCTTCTGTACGTGTGTTTGTCACCTAACTCTTCCTAATCGCCTTGATCGATGTGGACAAAACAGTGTATATTTGAGTAAATCCCTAGATTGTTCGAAAATATATCTAAACCCGATAGGTGGCGCTGCAATCGATTGACGAAAAGCCAATTTTCGAGCAGGACAACGACTGCCGGGACCGCTAGTATTAAATAAAATCTTCATTCCTCAACCAATTTTATATTACTTGAAACCCGAAAATTTTAATAAAAATCATAAATTCGAGTTAACCAGGGGATTTTGCCGTAGAGAGCTCTCAGCTACATAATTCGACTATTTAGATAAAAGGTCTGAGATTATGGCACTTTATTTAATTATATGGCAATGTAATATGTATGAGGGAGTCGTAAAAACATTTTAACTTTTCCTCAATAAATCTTTCTTGTTTGCTCGAGTATTTCCCCTTACCGAAAAACATAATAAAAAAAGTATTCTGCGAATGTACGCTTTTATTTCATTTCTTCAACTCCCTCTTCAATATTTACATTTTCGCTCTCACTGCCTGTGAAATTCATTTTCTTTGAAAGATGATTTCTAAATGGAAAAGATTCTTTCGCCAAATGAAATTTCAGAAAGAACTTAAATAAGAACTCATTTATGCGTACCGACAGATACTCGTAGTCTAGATTTTACTGTGAATTTTTCAATGAAATAATCCACCATTTACTGATTCCTACGCACAATTTTAAGAGAGGTTTCATTAAATACTTAAGCAGGTTCACACAGACGTAGAACAAGCGATACTTAAGGGCGCTGCGCTCACCGCTTCGCTCGAAAGCGTCACTTGACCGTTGTAGTCCCTGCCTTACTTCACGTTTCAACCACTCAGAGTTATGCTGATCTTATCTCGAACAGAGGCACTTTTGCGGTCCCTTACTAGGTCCGGTACTCTGGTATGTCTTTCTCAATGCGAATAACTATAAACTGATATTTTATTCCATACAAGCTGCGCCCGCTGCTTCGCTTTATAAATCTTTTAAGTCATAAATTGGTATTTCGAAAATCAGTTACATGATATATGTGTGTTGTGACTCAGAGCGGCCGGGATTGATCGAATCGTTGTGAGTTATTGGTTAGCATGAGTGATATAATTGATCGAAATATCAGTAATATTAACTTGTAGTTTTAATGAAAACAAATGTTGTCGTTTCTGATTTAATCACTTTTGCAGTTCGTCGAATGATAAATTAATGTAAGACTGGTTTGTTGGTACTTCTGTAAGTGAGATCTTGTGCTAGAATTAGAACTCATTATTTTAATTAAAAGCAGATTCAAAAGTAATCTACACTAATATTATAAAGAGGTAAAGTTTGTTCTAATTTTTTTTTTGTTTAAGTATAGGAGATAATCTCTGAAAGTACGGGTCTGATTGCTATTTTTTTTTTCACCGTTAGTAAGCTGCTTTATTCCTAAGTGACATAGGCTATATTTTATGTACGCGGCCGAAGTCGCGGTCAAAAGCTATAGTAGCTTATATTTTGCAATTCATATCTACAGTTAATGGTGTCTCTCTTTGTTGTTTGTCGAAAGTATTCAATTCCCGGATATCCCGATGGGTTTTAGGGGCCAGGGTTGCGACATTGTTGTGACTGACCTGTTGGTCTAGTGGTTAGTGACCCTGACTGCTATGCCTCTGGCATAGCATAGTCGTGGGTTTGATTCCCACCCAGAACAAATGTTTGTGTGATGAGCATATTAATCATTTGTTCTGTGTCTGGGTGTCATTTATCTATAATATGTATGTATTTAGAAATATATAAGTATGTTTATCAGTTGTCTAGTACCCTTAACACAAGCTCTGCTTAGCTTGGGACTAGACGGCGTTGTGTGATAGTTGTGGAATATTATTATTTTATTTGAAAGTGTCAGCGCAGCAACCAAGGAACACAGGTGGGTTTTCAGTCAGTAAACGACTAACACTCACTCTGTTAATTTACTTGTGTTTTAATTCGTTCAATATTAATTAAGTTGCAATCTAGAAGAGAAAACTGTCAAGTAAGTTTTAACTGAAATATAACGTCACCGGTATTAGGTTTATCATCATCATCATCATTACAGCCAAAAGACGTCCTCAACTGGACATAGACCTCCCCAAGTGTCGCGTCATCCAGTGCGCGCCATTAGGTTACGTGTGTACAAAAGAAATTGCCAAATTCATACATTTGAACACTCTTCGTGTATATCTATATTTAAAATGCTAATTGCTGCTTAATACTAATATTGAAGCTGTTTTCAGAAGCTATGGATTGTTTCCCATTTGAAAACGAAAATAAAATCTACGCAATAACAAAGTTCTCGCAAAAAAGTATCAGATTAATAAGAGCTGAGAATACCATAATCACAATTAAAACTAAATCGATTCTTAATTCCACCATTTGATTAATCGAATGCGCTTCCATTCTGTGCCCGACTGATTAAGACCAATACCGGTATATTCGCCTCATTAAAAGCTATTAAAAGTAATTAGTGCGTCTCCAACTGTACTTGAAGAACTAGTGATCAATGATTTCGTGGAACATTTCATAATGTTCTATTTAGGGTTCCATACCCTAAGGGTCGTAGGCGCGGGCTTGCGGACAGTGAGCAATGGGTAGCTCGCTGTCCGGCCGTCCGGTAACTGTCCGGACCAAGTCCAAGTCGTCGACAGCGCGCATTGGTCCCGCGCGCCTCAAGGAGTTGTCAGCAACAGTAGGGACCCAGCCGGGTCGAAGCCTACTGGGGCCAGGGTTATCCGAAAGGGAACTCGAGCCCCGGTATGAAGACTAGAAGGAACATTGTGGGTCGTTTAGTCAGTAAGAGTCTGACACTATCTCCCGCTCCGCCCAAGAGCGGGGGTTGTCACTGGATGATTTTTCACACCATAAAAAAAAATATACCACAAGGGTAAAACCGGCCAAGTGCGAGTCGGACTCGCCCATGAAGGGTTCCGTAGCAGCTAGTAACATAATATAAAAGTTCTTGTAATGTGTTGTAACTTTGATCGATGTTTTAATAATAGTGTATTTTTTTCGATTTATGACGCATTAAAAAAAACTACTTATTAGATTTCGTTCAAACCAATTTTCGTTGGCAGTTTTTATAGTAATGTACATCATATATTTTTTTTATTTTTATCATTCTCATATTTTAGAAGTTAGATGGGGGGGGACACACATTTTACCACTTTGGAAATGTCTCTCGGGCAAACTATTCAGTTTAGATAAAAATGATATTAGAAACCTCAGTATCATTTTTAAAGACCTATCCATAGATACCCCACACGTATGGGTTTGATGAAAAAAAAAATTTTGAGTTTCAGTTCTAAGTATAGGGACCCCCAAAATTTATTGCTTTTTTTCTATTTTTGTTTGAAAATCTTATTGCGGTTCACAGAATACATCTATTTACAAAGTTTCAACAGTATAGCTCTTATAGTTTCGGAAAAAAGTGGCTGTGACATACGGACGGACAGACAGACAGACAGACAGACAGACAGACAGACAGACATGACGAATCTATAAGGGTTCCGTTTTTTGCCATTTGGCTACGGAACCCTAAAAACGGGATCCTATTACTGAGCGTTGACTTTGAGATCTTGATCATTGTTTACTAATAGAAGAACCTTATAAAAAGTATCGAATTTAAGTAAATGATTAAATATTATACAAAATTCCCAAGTCCTTTGACTTTTTGGACAGGCTCTACCGTCTGACCGTCTGTTTGTCACCAGGCTGTATTTCATGAACCGTGATAGCTATACATTTAATACTTTCACACGTGTTTTATTTCTGTTGCCGCTATAGCAATAAATACAAAAAATCGAATAAAATAAATTATGTAAAAAAAAAGTTGTATAAATAAATGGTACAGAACCTTTCGAACGCGAGTCAGTCTCGCACTTGGCCGGTTTTTTTTGTAGAGGTACTTGAATATTTATAGCAGTCGTTCTCAAACTTTTTTAAATTTGCGACTACTTTGGTTTTTGTTGTTATACAGCAAGAAAACAGAGCGACAGGGACATAAATGTAAAAGAAATTATACTGTGTTAATCCACAATAAACTATCATTATTCAAAACTTGTAGGCTATCTACATATTATTATGCAGATACCTGCTTTTTTTAAGTAAAAATTAAACACAACGGACCTCCCGTTGTGTTTAATTTTGACTTAAAAGAAGATCAAAAAACGAAGATCATCACCAACGAAGGTTCAAAGTCACTTAAAGGGTAATGAAGAGGACCACAATATCTATAGAGAGGACTATGTTATAATATCCGCATGAGAACCAAGATTACCAACATAGACCGAAGAATCGCCACTGGGCTCATTGCTCGCAGAACAGATGGTCGATGGGTGAGCGGTGACCACGTACCGGAGGACATACTATTGGAAGGCCTTCCACTAGGTGGAACGACGACAGAGTGAGGGTCGCGTAAATCCGATGAAAGTGAGACGCACAGGACCGGTCATTGTGGCGACATTTGGAAGTGGTCTATCTTTCGGCTAAAATGATGATGATGGACCACCAGTGGTCCACGGACCACAGGTTGGGAACCACAGATCTATAGTTAGATGAACGTACGGTACCGTATGCGTAATGTTCTTTTTTCAAATGTTTAGCGATGTAGCGTCAAAGATGTCATAGTAGCTTCTCTTATAAGGAAGCGAAGTACGATGCGTTGATTGGTTCAAATGAAATATGTAGGATGGCTAGGAATAGATATTTTCTAAGCTAGCGATAAGTTTTTAGGGTTCCGTATCCAAACGGTAAAACGGGACGGTCACCAGGCTGTATCTCATGAACCGTGATAGTTAGACAGTTGAAATTTTCTTATATGGTCTATTTCTGTTGCCGCTATAAATAAATACTAAAAAACAGAAAAAAAAAATATAGATTTATAAGGGAGAAAAATTACGTAAGTTTGTTGTATGGAAGATAAAACAGTGTTTTTTTTGCCGTTTTTATAGATTACGGACCCCTCCGTGCGCGAATCCTACTCGCACTTGGCCGGTTTTTTTTAGCTCTTACTAGTAAAGCTGCTATTATAGCCATCTGGGGGTTGTTATTATAATTTTCTTTAGCCTATGAATAAGTTCCCATTGCGTTAACGTTTGGCTAGAGTTGCAGCTTTTATGTTTTTGTCTTCACTGTCCTTTCAATATCTTTCTAGTTTTCTTATTAGACGATGATGCAAATATTCCATGCTAATTATGATGCGCAATTTTATGAATTCAGTAACTGTCTCTCACGGTATCACTCACGTCTTTGGTTACTGTTCCACTGCCGTGAATCATAGTGTGATGTTATATAATCCATTGTTTTTTAATCTGCGAGTCGCGACCCCCAGGTGGGTCACAAAGTCTTGTTTAGGGAGTCGCGGTCGGGAGTCGGGAGTCGGGTCTGGAAAAATGAGGGTTACTGCCTCTATGCTACTAAAAAGTATGACTATTCATAGTAGGGGAGGGACGGATGCTAAAGCAATTACTAAAGCGTCATGGGGTTCTATTGCATTGGAATGATTAGGTTCTAAAACGAAAAAAAAGTCCATTTTAGTGGGGGGAAAAGCGTATAAAAATTTTCATAAATGTAAATAAAATCGTAACCACGAAGTAGGCGCGATTGATTTTTTATTTTATTTTGAAGGTAATCCTGTCAGGGTTAACCTGTAATCTGACGGTTTTCATGGAGTGATGTAGCCAAAACCATAGACAAGTGTAAAATTTTCAACGTTCCTAACAAAATTATAGCTTATTATTTTTAGCTCGCCTATGCAGTACCTACATCGACAGTATTACTATTTTAAAATTTGTAAAGTTATTTAAAATAAGAAATATATGTATATAAGAAAATTATCTTAGCAAACAGTAGTAAAACAATTACGCGTTGCAGCAAAATATTAACAGGAACCTTACAAGCTAATTTTAATGACTCGCTCTTTTGCAACTCTCAAATCGTTAGATTATTGAAATACAGGTCTTAATCTGACGCGCTCGAGTTTTTCCGAGGATAATTTTTTTTTTACTGATCTGACGGGCTGCCCTCAACGAACCCCACCATATTAAGGGTCCATGTGTGGGAGAAATCTTGCATCTTGTAATGTACTTCATTATAAGACGCAAGGTTTCTGCCCATATGATTTTCTGACGCGCTCAAGTATCCCATAAAATCCCCATCTCGCCGCCTTTACTAACAGTAATAAGGCTGTGCCTTTAAGCTGTATGCTTTAATACTTTTTTTGTTCTCTTGACACCTAAATTGTGTACGATTTGAAATATATTTGACTTAGACAACTAAATTCAAAGAGCGGTCATAGGGGCCAGTCCGCTCGCCACAACGTTGCCGTCCCAGGGGGTCCCCATTATTTGGCTATTTAAAAAAGGGGTCACATATTCAAAAAGATTGAAAAACACTGATATAACCTGTACATAGACTTCCTCATTTTAAATGAACTATCGAACATTTTTTTTCAATTCGTACCAATAATTCCTGAGATTAGCGTGTCCACATTAAAAATAAAAACATCAGCTTTATAGTAGGTATTACTAGCTTCGTGCACGTGGAGATTTTTGGAGCAATCGTATAAAAAATGCTGTCCATTTCAAAGATATTTTCCCTCCCTCCCAGGAATTATGCCGGGTTCCCGCGGAAAAATAAAAAGCAGCTTAAATTACCCATTATAATAGCTCTAAATCCCAATGAAAGTCCCGTCAAATTTTGTTAATCCGTTTCGAAGACGGAACGGAATACCATAGTTAAAAATGTCTTACATACGAAAATAAAAAGTATCCTTAAACCTTGTAACAGCAACTGATGAACGTCCTGTCAAAATCAGTGCAATCGTTTCTGAGGTTAGCCGAAACAAACGGACAGACGAGCAGATAGATAAAAAACAAAAAAAATGCATTTTTGTTATTGGTATCGAATGTTCTTTCGATACTATAACAGATACTTCAATTTTACTTTTATAAATGAGTATGAATTTCTAGAAGGAGCCTTTATATCCAGTCAAAGATCAAATATGCAATCTCGTGTTGTCAGCATTTGATATCAAAACAACAACAAAACAACGGTGTATCGATGAAGATATTCTCCTTGGAGCCTCATTTATCTGTCACCGCATGACGTCTCTCCATTGAGCGATATTTAACTAAGATTCAACAACCACTGGAAAGGCTGTCAGGCATAAATAACGAGCGGTAGTGAACAGAAACCTGATCCTGTCGTGAATTTTTAATTGAATCTAAGACTAAGATATAGCGCTGATGTTCAAAGAAAATTGAGGTTCGGAAATGTTCGGATTTATGTCATGTTTTTGTTTTGTTGAAGAATTTGGTTTATACTAACTTTGACTGTGTTAGTTTTGTGGCTCAAGCAAAAGTAATAAAGGCTGTATTCATATTTCCACTGTAGATAAATAAAACATTTAAGTAAATAAAACGAAAAATTATTTTTAATTTCGAAGTGATCCTTTTGTAGATTCGATTGTTTTCAAGATCTCTCAGACTTTGGTTTTTAAAGGGGAATTAAAAGCACAAGGGTGGGTTTTAGTCAGTGTCTGACGCTCCTTTTCGGTCTGAGGAGTTATTTTATGATTACTCACCCCAAAAGCCAATTTGCCTGCTTCGGTCTTCCCGTCCGATTATAATTTTAGAGTCTTCCAGGCTAGAGTCTATAGGCTCTTAATAAACTAGTGCGCTTCGGCATCAACAATTGCGTTACTGCTTACCATCAAGTGGTGTCGCAGTCAAGTCTAGCCTAAATCATTTAAAATAAACAAAAATATAAAACATTTACACTTTCATGGATGAAAAATTCAAATCTAAACAAATATTATACTCGTAAAAAAATTTAACAAGCTTTTTGTTAAATTTTTTTATAATTGTTTTTGTTTGTAGTAGGTAATCTCTGAAAGTACTGGTCCGATTCCTACAATTTTTTCACCTATAGGAAGCTGCTTTATTCCTGAGGGACATAGGCTACATTTTATATACGCGGGCGAAGCTGCGGGCATAAGATAATAAAATATATTTTAGTAAGATAACGTAACCAATATCTCAATCAAACAATAATACTCGAAGTTGTCTCAATATTTCAGCAGATCGATAAAATCGTCCACTTTTCATTCACTCAAGCAAACCAGTCGAAGAGTGTCGAAACGATTTACGGCGTCCATTCCACGAATGATTGTGTTACCCTTTGCCAGTCTAATCAAATAACAATGTAGACCATGTCTCGATATGATCATAACCTATAAATTATTTTGACACACTGCTAATAATTGTGGAGCCAGTGCCGTAATTCGGTGGGTCGCAAAAAAAAAATTGTGTTCGGGTACCTAGGTGATAAAAATCGAATTGGAAGTAGGTTACACCATAAATGAATAAAATAATAAAAAAAAATCTTCTTCTTTTCGTGTCGATGATCTCAAACTATACTTCTTTTGACCAATATTTGGCAACCTGTACAGCTCTATTGTTGTTGTTGCAGTTTTCAGGATCGCGCTTTAAGTGAGGTTTGTAAGTAAGCAAGTCATTCTATTTCTAGGGAGATAATGCAGTATGGCCGATCCCTGGGGAATAATGAGATTTAAATTTGGAACATCAAAAATCGTCAACATTGTAAATTAAAATGTACGTGCATCGAACACGTTGACTCAAAATTCAAACTGGCCACTAACAAAAAAAAAGAAAATAGATTCAAACATGCTTACTGACGGGAGCGTTATAAAAAATTGAAACTATAAAATCTTGGAGTAGTGAATTTTGTTTGTTTAATAAACTTGTAAATATAAGTAATAATTATACCTATTTCTCTAGTAAATGATTCGGTCGACTAAATTGTGTTTTAATTATATCACAGATGGTGTAAAAAGTAGAGTATGAAACACGGGGATAAAGCTGTCTTTGCCTTAGGCGGCTTGAATTCCTCACTTCACTCAGGTTTCTTTATTAACTCAGTGAACCCTCACTATCGTTCGGGATTCAAATCAGCAACCTTCGCTTTGTTCGGAATTCAACATGCCGCCTGCGACTTAAAGACACTGCTATATCTCCTAGTCACATAAACTACTATGAAGTATTTGCTGCCCTCTGGGGCTCCGGGCACACGCACTTGAGTTTGAACCCAGTGCCACAGAAACAATAAAACAAAAATGACTTTCTGAAAATTGTAACTTTTTTTTTCATTACCAGTACTCATGGTTACTGCACTGCGTGGAGCTGTCAACTGTTCTATCGAAACTCGATGAAAGACTTATCTAGCAGTTGCAATCAGATTTTGTGATAAAGCTGTGGTACCTAATGGAACTTCCAGTATGTCTAAAGTTATGAAGACATATAGGTATAATTTTAAAGCATTATATTGCATTTTCTGTTATTAATAACACGATACTTTGAATATCAAGATAAATCTTGTGATAACAAAATATTAAATGTTTATCATTATCAGCCTTATAATGTTTCCACTGCTGGGACTCAGACTTCCTCTTCCTATCGGTGGATAAATACTAACAACCATTAAATGTTTTTTTTTTTTTTAATTATGGATATAATCGCGTTTGATCACAACTCACCGGAAGTTAAGCGATGATGTGTTCGACGATGAAGCACGCTAGATTGTAGCTATGAGGAAACAGATACTTTGGCAGGGAATTCAACTCTTCAGAATTAAATTTTATGATTTTCATCTCGTAGGTAATCTTAATTTTTCGCAACCTTAAATAATAATTATTAATATCTATTATAATACTAGCTTTTGCCCGCGGCTTCGCCCGCGTGGCATTAGGTACTTAAGGAATCGGGATAAAAGGTAGTTCTTTTCCATGTCAAAGGCATGCCAAATTTCATGCAAATCCGTTCAGCCGTTTTTTGCGTGAATAATTCATTAAACCCCAAGCGAACGCCGGCGTTCGCGCACCTATTGTCTTTCTATTGTGTCTGTAATTTCCACGATTGAAAGGTAGTAACAAACATCCAAACATCCATACTTTCAAATTTATAATATTAGTCAGGATTCCACAGCTATCACAAAACGCCGTCTAGTCCCAAGCTAAGCAGAGCTTGTATTATGAGTACCTATTAGAAAACTGATAAACATACTTATGTATTTCTAAATGCATATATAAATAAATTACACCCGGATACAAAACATGATCATGCTCATCACACAAACATTTGTTCTGGATGGGAAACGAATCCACAACCTCCGGCATAGCAGTCAGAGCCACTAACCACTAGACCAAAACCAACAGGCCAGTCAAACATATTTATGTATGCACTAAAAATCCAGCACAACAAACCCAGTTACTACATAAACATTAAGACATTTCAGTCCTACAGACCCAGTCCTTATGTTAAAACGCAAGTCCCAGCACACCAGGAGAACTCCAATAATATGGTAATGTAGCCCAATATTGAGATGTTCCCGCCGCGCCTAGCTACGTTTACCTCAGGGAAACTAATTTTGATACTTCCAACCTTTTGTTCAAAGGAGATGGCTCATTTCTGAGTCCATTGTTTGTCCTTTGATTAATATTTTGAATCCAAACATCGGTTATTGTTTTGGAACCGTTAATTGTGGACTGTAAAGCTATACTTATTAGAAAGGAATTTGCTTGTTTTCAATTTACCTAATCTTTGTAATAAATACTCTTTAGGTTAGGGCTCCAACAAATGAACATGTTACGATGACGCTCATCATTATATTCCTGACCTTGTCTCGTGTTATTTGGGTTAGACGCAACACGTTTTTTTCTTCCATTCTATCCTGTCACCCGTCATGCTATCACTAACTTCCTTTTCTTTCAAATCACTCTTCACACAATCCATCCATCTTTTATTTGGCCTCTCTCTACCTCGACGACTCAATTTAATTTGAATTATCAATTTAAATTATCTTCCAAAAGTTAAAACTTAACAAATCAATATTTCAATTCATGGAATTTATCTTAATCATTAATCATAATTAACTTTAAAATCGTAAATTTGATTATTTAATCGTTAATCTGATTAACACTGTGGTTAAGGAACACAAAGGCAAGAGATTTCGGTAGGTGTCATTCTGTTGTATTTCAGTTGGACAGACCTCACGCTAAGTATTACATTTCTGTGTTATCTTCAAAGCTTTGTAAACAAAGCCTTCGGGGTTGCCAGAAAATGCAGGATTTTCTGTCGGCGAGAAATTCTCGGGGGTACGTAATTTTACCTTTAATGTTGGACTGGCTAACAAATAATGGGGGGGAAACGTTTACTTTAATACACGTGTGGAATGCGTCCGTGTCTGGCTGTAATTTCGTGGGTGTGTTACGTGGTCATCATGTGCGAATGAACTTACACTAGTTACAGTAGGCACAACGGATCTTGAGCGCTCGGCGTCAGAGTGGGGATCGCTTTGCACATTTCGTACGTTGGCGAGCCAATCGTCTTCGTGGTTAGATACATGCAGCTGCGCAGGGAACTAATGAGGAGTGACGTCTATGACGCGATGGCGCAGCTAGCCAATCACTGACACTTCCCGCCCCCGCGTCTCACTTCGCACCACGAAAGAGACCGAATATTTGACTTCTGCGCTACCGCTCAACATCCGTTATGGCAACTGTACTAACCTAGCATTCTAAGAGAAGAATTACGTTAGGGAGATTGCGAGAAGTGTCCGCATGTCTGCTAGTTCACTAAACTGATTGTCAGGTGTGGTTATAATTTATGGGGATTTGGAGGTATGCGGAACAGAGAGTAAAGTCCCACAAACCTCCGTTGAAAAGGGAGGATCCTCCGACCAGACAGGTGTTATGGTCTAGTGGGCAACGGCCCCATAGATGATCGGGCTGTTGTATATGTTCTAATCGCGTGGAGAACTTTGATTGCGCGATGCAAGATTAGTTCTCTTGTGACGTCATAGATGTCGCTACCGAGAATTTTAAAAGAAAAGGGACTCATGGTTCTAGAACTTAAAGAGCAACTAATAGTTTCATGTGTGGTTTTAGATAATAAGTCTGACACTCTCTTTCGCCCACCCTAGACCGGGAGAAGTAGATAGATGAGATTTCCCACCCCATACAAAAGAAAAGATGTGGTTATCATGGCTAATATTGCAAATTGTAGGTATAGTGTTAAACTTAAAGCATTAATTTTAATTAACCATTCCACTGTTGATCAAAGATTGATTTTCTTAGTAAAGACGCTTGTTGACGATTAGGTAGCGATTTTGATGATCGGCTTGGCCTGTGGTTTAGGTATACGCAGTGATCGCTTAGTGCTCCAGGACCTAGGTTATTTATTATTTATTTTATTTAATACTTCATGCACACAAAAGTACAGAGTCGGACTTAATATAATACGAGTATAATGCCTTAGGCATTTTCTTCCAGTCAATTTGTAGGTGATGCCGAATAAAATAGTTAGGATGTTGTTAGGGTTACCCCAGTTTTGTAGTGCCTCTGGTATGTTTGCAGACGTCAGGGTAGATGTTTATGCCATCGTGCGCAAGCTTCGTTATTAAGGGGAGTCCGGGGTAGCACTAGCAGCATCCAGGAGGATTCATTGCGGATAAACAGAACACAAAAATCCTGAATTTATCCGTCCCCAAATTGTTTAGCTGTGGATATGGTTTAAATAAAAATTTATAAAAAAAAATCTAAGAACAAAAAGAAAGTATCCCACCGGTATCGGGAACAGGGTCCTAACTACCGGGCGGCGGTCCACAGAAAATAACCTCTTTATTATTATTTGAATATGTCCATTAACCTAATATTGTTCCTATAACCGGTAATTCTAGCTCATTTTCCAAAGCATGAGGTTCCACTATAACAAGTAATCATCCTAAAGCACATTCGTAGTATCATTGCATCTAGCATGTGGTAATGACGTTTAACCGCAACACAGCGCTCAGTGCCGCTGAGATTGGTGGGGATCATACGAAATTGACGCAGTCACGCCACTACTTCCGCCTACCTGCGGGATTGAGTGGCGGGTGCACTGTTATTTTTGGAATAGGCTGTAATGTGAGTTATGTTGTGGGTGAAGTAAAAAACTGGTAAGTGCGAGGTCGGTTCCGTACGATTTTATTAGAGGCAGAGATTATTTTTAGACCTTATACCAGCTATGAACTGTACACGTTGTGAAATTTTCAACCCTCTAATTAAACAGACAGGTGGAGGGACGAAAGGCATCATGGAATTAGAATTAGGGTTCCGTTAACTACCTTTAATACCTTTCAGATATGAAACCCAAAAAATGTGGATGCTGTCACAATTTCTGTCCAATATGGTGTTTGATGCAGATTAGGGAAGCAAGTCATTAATCTGGAATTCGATGACCACTCATAACCCAAGGCTGATCAAGGAACCACTTGGTAACTCTAGTAAAACCGTACCTGATCAGTCAGATTTTTGGCTTATACCTAAGATGAATAACTTATGAATTCCTGAAAATTTAGCCTATTGAATTAACAACTAGATATTAACACGGGCGTCGTGAGGTTACAAGGCGAATCCCGGCTGCCTCAGGCGCGGATGAGGAGTAACGAGAAGTTCGCCGTCCGCCCCTCCAATAAGGATGGTGCCTGCCTGAGTAATCAACAGTGCGTATTTGTTCCACGCGCGTCTCAAAGAGATGTAAGCAAAACCATAAGGAAATTTCCGAAAAAGAAACTTGTGGTAGTAGAAGTCAAAAGGTAACTAATAGGCATAGGTGTGGTTTTAGTCAGTAAAAGTCTGACAGCCCGCTCCAAAATAGAGAGAGAGAAATTACTAGGTGGTTACCCATCTAAAAAAAAGAGGTATCCCACTTTGGGCACCTGAAAAAACGGCACGCGAGGGAATGGCACCTGAGGTATTCCACTTTGGGCACCCGTCGGTATTTTTCACAGGTGCCCAAAGTGAAACATATTATTATTTAAAATTTTATTCCACTTTGGGCACCTACGGATTAGCAGCTACTAGTGCTGGGACCTAGTTTTATTATTTTATTTTTTTGGATGTGAAAATAAAATTTAGATAGTTTAGAAACATAATAATAAATAAAATAATGTGATTAGCTAAGCGCCAGTAAGTATTGTGAGACAAATTATACTGGTATGAGATTCACTTTAAAATTCTTATTTTCTTTATCGTACATAATTTTGCAATTAATTACAAAATTGGACAGCTGATGTACAAAGGCGAGCTTAACTCACAATTGGGTTTTCTTAAAACAAACCTTTACTGAGTTAGGATCTATATCGTAACATTAATACAAACAGATGAGGATATTGCTCTACAGATTACAGAAATCCCGCAGCTGTTTATTGCAAAAGACGTAATCTGTGAACACATAATCATAATAAACATTAATAAAAGCAACAGATTAAACTTAAGAGAGTCAATCCAAACCAATTTTCTAACACAAAGTGCAAATAAATTGTCTATTGAGGAAACCATTGCATGTCCGTCAACGCATCTATCACGCATTGCGTCAATAGCACACGGAGTAAATATTTTACAGAGAACTAACTAGCTTCAGGCCAACAACATTAGTTTTAGTATGGCGAAACCTGAAACATATGTCTAGTATTTTATGTAAAGAATCTATGTACATTTTTATGTAAAGAATCTATGTACAAAATTTCATAACTATATCTTGAAAAATCACAAAGTTATAAGCTTGTTATGTCAGCAAAAATACATAGTCACCGGGCCATCTAGGCGACTGAAGGTTGGTTTTGCAATTGCACCCAGCTGTTTGTTACGTATGTTGTACTTAGTGTTGGTGATGTCCAACTTGTGACCTTTTTAAATATTTTTGGGAAAAAATATACCATGGTGTAAAAACTATTGAAATCCATTCAGTTACTGATTCTGAACAAACTATATTCAACTAATAATAATGTTGTATATAATGTACTTACTGTGTGCTTCAAGCCGCGGAATTGTTCGAAAGAATAAACACGGACTTGGAACGCAAAGGGTTACTGAAACTGTTTTATTCAGTAAAAGTTTGACATTCCGAATTTTATCCAGATCGGAAGACATTTTTTATGGTTTCTCAAACCCGTTTGACCACACAAAAAAAGACTTGGCTTCAAACAGCTCGCACTGATAGATGAACTACTAAGTATTAGGTATTAGTATTAATGATTAGATTTGCTCGCCAGAATCACAATTATATACGTCACCTAAGATATGGGCCCGAGAGTGGCTATGTGGCCTTTTTTTAAAACATTAAGGAAGCAATATTAAAATAAAGAAGTGGCTAGTGGTAAGAAGTGGCTGACGCATATAATATTTTGATCTAAAAATTTTAAGTATAGCGCCATTTAGCGATAACTTACTCAAATATACAATATGTATTTTATTCAAAAATATTTTACCTTTTGGTACGAGTACAAGTACAACTACTCATAAACATATACCCTATCCTAAATTAACAAACGACTCAATTACATCAACAAACGTAATCATATCAATCGTATCGCGCTCTGTTGGATATCTACTCATGCACCTACCAATGTCTTCAAATTATTCGTTGGTTAATAGGAAGAAGGTTTAAATTAAATTCATCATCATTATCGTCAGTTTACCGGCTGTTGAAACCACATGTGATGTTGACGGATAATTTTATTTAATCACTTTATTTATGATTGTAGTTGCGTGTTTTGTGTTAACCTCACAATATTTCACCTTTGCGAACTAAGGCATTAGCAAAACAATTATACCTACATATCAGATGTTTTGTTAAGAGCTTATCTGAAAAATTTTGCTGTTTGAGCTCCTCTATTATTGCTAAAGTACTTCCAAAGATTCCTATAAAGAGATTCATATTAAATTTGAAACCAGTTATTCATCTAAATATTGAAATACCTACCTATGAAAACGATGAAAAAAGCCAACGATAAAAAGTCAAGTCCCATCAAAGCGTGGTCAGTGATGTGCAACGCGACCCCTGACTCCATTCCACCTCATCCCGCCACATATCGATAGCTCATGCACGTCCATCGACTTAATTACAGCACTAACTAATTGGCCAGCTTTCACCGCTTGATTAGGTGCATGCTTTTCATATCTATGATTAGTATTGGTTTTCATTGTTTGATGTGAGTAATGAGTGTGTTCTGTGCCAGACAGGTCTGTCTGTCATAACATGGAAACTGTCAAGTACAGACATTAGTCTTGATACTTTATCCAAAGGTTTAGACAACATGTTTGCAAGACTACATCCTTTGGCGTCGACAAAAACTCTTCTCTTCTTCCTTCCCTGGTCCCATTATTTGAGGTCGGGTCTCCTCACTTACGTCGTTTCGTTTGACTTTATGATTTAATTTTAATTTTGTTGTTTAATTTTGATTTTGTGATTTAATTTTGCCTTTAGTGTTTAATGTTGATTTTATTATTTAGATTGAATTTTAATAATTTAATGACGCACTATATATGATGGTGATATGATTTAACTTAACTGATTTTAATTTTAAAACTTTAATTTTAATTTTGACTGTTTTGATAATTATTTTTTATATTTCTATATGAGTCAACGTTACTTGCAATAAATAAATTTTATTATTATTATTACTTTCCTGCGCCAAGTGGCTCTATCTTGGGATGTCAATTTTGGCAACTGGGCTTTCTTGAGGCCCAGTTTGACCACCAGGTCAATGGCGTCGACAAAAACTACTTAGGAATAAATATTAGTAGTTTATGCTTTAAAAAACTATTTGATATTGATGTTTGTATGCCGTAGCTAGGTCTTAGAATTTATCACTTCATGATTAATGATATGGCCATATAACCAACGCTGAGTACTCGTCGCATTTTGCGTATGGATACGGCATTATGCTGAGCGTTCGGCCGTTTTGCGCGGACGTCAAGCATATACTTTTTTTATCAATTGTATAGTCATTGGTTTTTTTCATAGAAAATGTTTGTAATCTGCTATATGTTAGTCTTAAGTTTGCGCCTTTTCCGCCAAATGAAATGTTTTTCTTTCTATTTTTCTTATTTGATGATATATTTGATTCATTGATGTAGGATTTCAATGTTAATAAAAGGTTTGGATATCACCCAAAATTTTTTTTTAGCTTTATAAAAAAAGCAAGAAAAAATTAATAATTACAACTATCAATAAATGAGATGTTAATAAAAATAATTTATTAACGAATTTAAGGTAGCTGAGATATAAATAATATAATAAAATATTGCTAAAGCAATGTGTTAGCAAAATAAATTAAAACAAAGATGGAGCAGAATAGGCAGAATAGAATAGTTGGACATATGAATTGGAAAATTCACGTTGGCGCTTGCGCGGTTTCGAACCCACAATCTCATTCAAGAGATAGAGAGTGGATGCCTTAACCACTGGGCCATCAGACAGATCACATCCCAAAAAATTCACAGCTGACTAAATATTCCGTTACATCAGGTTACAGTTTTAAACTCCATACATAAGTAGGTGTCGTTGCATAACCAGTTATTATTAACGGTTGCTCTGACGAAACACGCGGTTAAATAACTGACGATAACATCGGAAACCGGTCCATTCCGAACAATTATTTGGCTTGGTTAAGGTCCGGAGGTACTGTTGTAGGGCCAGCCATGTTTGATTTGAGTATGAATGAAAAAAAAAAACACGGCGAAAGTTTTTATTAATCATATAATAGCATAATCAGTATTTTAATGTTCTCACCGCTGGGACTCAGGCCCCCTCTCTAAGAAAGGGAATGGGCCGTATTCCACCACGCGGACCCAGTGCGTTTAGGTGAATGTCACATGTCTTCGTGGGTGGTTTCCTCACGATGTTTTCCTTCACCGTTATGAGAACAGTGGTGATGAAAAAAATTAAACAAAGTATTGCGCCTAACTGGGTTTGAACCCGCGACTTACAACTCGTAAGTCCCCCGCTACCACTCGGCCACCACTGCTCTCAATGTAGGTATGTGTGGGTTAGTTTTGCATGTTAAGTACCCATTTTTATTATTTAATTGTCCTTCAGTTGCCCTTTACGTTGTAGGGCCACAGTTACTCTGTCAAACGTTTCCGCAACCCATTCAAATAATACCAAGTCATCTAAAAAAAGCAACTGGTCCATTTAATTTTGCAATTTTCCACAGATAACAGGTATCCCTTATGAAACAAGCCTAAAAATAAGCTCGATTAAGTATTAAGGTCGGGGATAACCCACTTTAAACGATGAAATGGTCTAAGAAAGGACCCAAAACAAAACGCCTACGCTCCACCGCCTCCATTTGCTTTATATACATATAAGACGACCCTTATTAAACGACCCTTAGATAATACGACTACCTACCTTTATACCAAGACTTTAATATTTTACCAAAACTAAATAATGGTCTTATAATATAGACGCATCATGTTTATGGATGGTATTTTTAGAAGCTTTTTTGTACTTTCACCTGTCCCGATGTTAGATACACTTTCGGGTTACCGATTGAGCTGAAATTTTGCATGCATGTGTAAATCAGATGACAATACAAAATTATTATGACATGGAGCTTTTTTTTATGGTGGGAAAAATCATCCAATGACAACCCCGGCTCTTGGGCGGAGCGGGAGATAGTTTCAGACTCTTACTGACTAAACGACCCACCCTGTTCCTTCTAGCTTTCATACCGGGGCTCGAGTTCCCTTTCGGATAACTCTAGCCCCAGTAGGCTTCGACCCGGCTGGGTCCCTACTGTTGCTGACAACTCCTTGAGGCGCGCGGGAACAGCGCGCGCCGTCGACGACTTGGGCTTGGACAGTTACCGGACGGCCGGACTGCGAGCTACCCATTGCTCACTGTCCGCAAGCCCGCGCCTATGGTGACTGGAAATTGGGATCAGAATCCCGGCGCGGCGGCGAGAACATTGCCTGATGCGGTCGGCCTCCTCCTTTGCGAACATTACTACTTCGCAAAAGTCGGAGACCGCCTGCCACTGCTCCTCGCTCCGGACCATGGCCTAAACCAAGGCCCGGCGCGATATTGACATGGAGCTGATCTGATGATGGAACTGGAAGGTGACCGTAGAAACTCTGTAGTTAACGACACAACCCTATCGAGTTTAGGCTTTAAGAGGTGTTTAGGCACTATAAAAGCTTGCTATGAAAAAATGATTTTTATTAAAAACTTGTTTAACTGAAGAATAAATTACTTAAATGTCATATTTTTAAAAGCTGTCATATCGGATTTCAATTACAGTGAACACGTCATGTCATAATTTGTAAAAAAATATTGCCTTCGAATAAATTCTCCCGCTCTGGGTTTTTTTTATGGAGCGGAGCGGGAGATAGTGTCAGACTCTTACTGACTAAAAGACCCACCCCGTTCCTTCTAGCCTTCATACCGGGGCACGAGCGCCCTTTCGGATAACCCTGGCCCCAGTCCCGCTCTGGGTCAGACTTTTACTGAATAACACGCATTCATGTTTCATACCTTCATACCCTTACCGTATGGTGAGCTATCCAAGTACCCAGTGCACGCCTAGACAGTTATGATGATTGCTTTAATATGTATACAGGGTGTAAGGTGTAGCAGACAGCCCTCCACAAACTTTAAGGGCTTGCTTAGTAGACGAAACTGAACTACCATCCACAAGACTTTTTCGAGAAACGAAAAAAAAAACAGCCTCATCATACAAAATTAAAAACTTGATTGGACAGTTTATACACCGCTAAATTTTAATCTTTTAATCCCGTGGAGGGTCGATCCGGTACATGAAACACTATCGATTTGTAAAGATAAAATTAAAAAATAAAGTATCTTTTTTTCAAAACTCGTATTGATTTACGCATGTAAGAAATTAATTTATCTATGAAAACGTCAGCTGAGCGAGTCCAATGACCCGACGGCGCGCGCTGTTCCCGCGCGCCTCAAGGAGTTGTCAGCAACAGCAGGTGCCCAGCCGGGTCGAAGCCTACTGGGGCCAGGGTTATCCGAAAGGGCGCTCGAGCCCCGGTATGAAGACTTGAAGGAACGGGATGGGTTTTTTAGTCAGTAAGAGTCTGACACTATCTCCCGCTCCGCCCAAGAGCGGGGTTGTCATAAGATGATTTTTCCCATCGAAAAAAAAAAAAAAAGTCCAATGACCCGTAGATAGTAGTCGGCGTTGCGTACAAACTACCTACAGGGATCGACCCTCCACGGAATTAAAACGATCAAAATTTAACGGTGTATATTTGTTTTTTAGCTATATATATTTGCGGTATCGACACGCGTCGACTGCAAATGTATTTTTTTTTACTTTACTGTCCGATAGTGAGTGCACATTGGCAAAAACTTCAAAAAATCGAATTTCGCAGTCTACCTAGGAGCTTACACCATAGTAAATGAGTCATTTTCACTTTTTTTTTTGAGGTGGGCAATCGTTACTTAATTTTTCCCGCTTTGGGTGGAGCGAGAGAGAGAGTTTTTTTTCCTTTACTGACTAAAACCCACCTGTACTCCTTCAGTTGCTCTTTGCTTTCCAGGGCCACGCTTTCGAACAATCCCACAGCCCAAGCATTTTCATTTAACAAGCATAACTTGTAAAGATTATTCTTACCAAGTACCAAGTCCTAAATCTTATTTAATTTCTTACTGTAATTGCAAAAGTTCTCTTTGTTCCTTGTCCACAGTGCTTAATTTATAAATTTAAACGAAAATATTTCCACTGAAATTATTTCCGAAAACAATTGTAATTTTCAACTTGCGCGAATAGGATAAATACTGGACTAAAGTTTATAATATTAATATATACTGTAAACAGAAAAAAAAATTTTTTTTTTAAAGTTTACCGCGTACCGGAAGACACAGCGTTGGAAGGCCTCCTACAAGGTGGACCGACGACCTGATGAAGGTTGCGGGAAACCGATGGATGCGAGACGGATCGTTCAATGTGACGACACTTGAGGGAGGCCTTCGTCCATCAGTGGATGTCAATCGGCTGAAATGATGAGCAGTGGTGGCCCAGTTGTAACGGCCCCGATTTAATATTGTAGGTCGCAGCTTCAAACCCAGCCAGACGCATTACATTCTGTGTAATTTATTTCAACACCAGTATTATAGAAATTAAAATAAAATTAAAATTCATATGACACTGAAACTGCGCTGCCCTTCGCCGCTCTTTCGGTGTGAGTTGACTCTAAGAGTCTGACACTATCTCCCGCTCCGCCCAAGAGCCGGGGTTGTCATTAGATTTTCCCAAATTAATAAAATCCCAATTAGTAAAACAAATAGTACGAATCCATCAAAGTACGAATACTTTTAACATAATCTAATTAAGTTAAACTGCAACAGTTTCTATGATGAATGCTAACGAGCCACGGTTGCCAGGTAATTGCATGAAATTCCTCAAGATGACACTACTCCGCTATCTACACTGACCTAGTCTTATACCAATTACTACGGCTCTAATTTGTGACACAAGTCTGCAGAAAACTAATTGACGGCTACATCAACTAATAAGTCACTATTTCCTAGTAAATAGATATATAATTAACTAAGGGTGAGTTGCACCATTTAACTATAACGATAACCAAACCATAACCAGCCGTGAAACGGCCGCCTTTTGGTCAATTCGACTATTTGACAACTGTTAACGGCTTTGTTATCGTTATATTTAAATGGTGCAACTCACCCTAAGAGTAGGTACCTATTTTCAAGGCTATGGAAAAGTGGGATACCATCCAATGACTTCTCTCTCCCTACGGAGCGAGAGGGCGTTTCAGGCTTTTACTGACTCAAACCACACCTGAGTCGGTTATAGAACCGTGGGTTTCAAAAATCACCTGCAGCCCACGATACATATTATGTAAGTACATAGATATTAGTAGTAAAAGGTAAACTATGAATGACGATACGATAGTCTGGTTTGTGAATAGCATAGCAAACATAGTAGGCCTTATAATGTCCCCACTGCTGGGACTCAGGCCTCCTCTCTAGGAGAGGGAATGGGCCGTAATCCACCACGCGAGCCCAGTGCGGGTTGGTGGATATCGCATGTCTTCGTTTTTTTGGTTCTAGGACATGCCGGTTTCCTCACGATGTTTTCCTTTACCGTTTTGAGAGCAGTGATAATGAAATAAATTACACAAAGTAATGCGCCTGACTGGGTTTGAACCCGCGACTTACAACTCGTAAGTCGGGGCCGTACGGTAACGGCCCTACACGTTAGTTGGCCACCACTGCTTGTTTGTGAATAATATAATTTATTAATTTAACAATAACCCTCTCTCAACTGTCGCCACAACGGTCCCGTGCGTCTCTCTCCTCATTTCATCACCACTGCTCGCAATTCAGTGAAAGAAAACATCGTGAGGAAACTGGCATATCCTGAACAAAATTCGAAAACAAATCGAAAGTGGAAAGGTAAAATCGCTTAACCGCCACTTAGGCCGACAATATTCAACATTTTCGATCGAACTGGCCGTTAAGATATTTTACCTTTCCTCTGTCGATGTGACATGCAAAAATCCGTTCTAGGCCCACCGTGAGGGATTACGGCCCATTCCCTTTCATAGAGAGGAGGCCTGAGTCCCAGCAGTGGGAACATTTTAAGGCAGATTATGCTATACGCTTATTATTACAAATACCTAGCTTTACATTTCTAAAAGTTAATTCATTTTATAAAGCCAGCTTTTAATTTAAAACCCGCATCCATTTATTTTACATTCTGACATTAAAACAGAAGTAATAGTAAATTTTCTAAGCCCAGCGGCGTTTTATAATAATTCAAACAAGTGAGGCCATTCGTTTTGATTGTAAAGCGAATCTGTTTCTTACATATTTGTAAAGCGGATATGAGACAGAAATAACTCACAATTTATGATTTGCGTCTTAGGTCAGCCAGCCTTTCGGTGTTTTACAGATTGCATTTTGGAGAGTGTGCGCAGGAATTGCATAACTTGATTGCGCCATCTCATTTCTATCATCGGACAAACCGATGCACGGCGAGTATCCACCCTTACGTTGTTAAAACATCTACGGTCCGGACTAAGCGTTTCGCCTCGTCATTTATACCGTGTACTTCGAAGGACTGGAACAGTCTGCCTGCTGCGGTCTTCCCGTCCGATTATAATTTGGGTGTCTTCAAGGCTAGAGTGAATAGGCTCTTAATAAACTAGTGCGCCTCACCATCAACGATTGCATCACTGCTTACCATCAGGCGGGATCGCAGTCAAGTACTAGTTTATAACAGATTAAAAAAAAGTACCTACCTATTGGATTTTTAATTTTGTAAAACAGAACCCTTATAGGATCACTTTGTTGTCCGTTTGTCTGTCTGTCTGTCAAGACTCCTTATCTCGAGAACGCGTGAAGGTATCGAGTTGAAATTAATTTACTCACATTTGCGGTCCCTTGAGCTGTGAAAAAATGAAACTTCTAAGTTTAAGAAATAAAAGATACGGCCATTTATGAACACGAAAAAAATCTTCTGGACATAGGCCTCCACTAAATGTCGGCACAACGACTTGGTCTCGACATCTCGCATCCATCAGATTACCGCGATCCTCACCGGGTTATCGGTCTAACCATTGGAAGGGCTACTAACACTGCGTCTTCTAGTACGCGGCATCTGTTTTGTGAGCAATATACCCTGGCCTCTACCACCTAGTGCAAGATTCCAATTGGTGGTTTCCTGAACTGAAAAACCGGCAAGACATTCTCATCATCATCATCATCATCAGCCTTTTTAATTCCCACTGCTGGGACTCAGGCCTCCTCTCTAGGAGAGGGAATGGGCCGTAATCCACCACGCGGGCCCAGTGCGGGTTGGTGAATGTCACATGTCTTCGAATTTTTGGTTCTAGGACCTTTTTCGTTTCCTCACGATGTTTTCCTTCAAGACACTCTGCAATTATTTAAAAAAAAAAAAAAACTAAAATTAATATTATTAATTTATTAATGATTTTCTAACACTAGGCTAAGACATTGTTACTAACAATCTATGGAATCAATTCTGAAATAAATTTTATTATTATTTCCTTTATTCATTTTTTAACATGTAACAATATATTTTTAAATATTTCTTAAAAAACTATTAAAAAAACATTTAAAAATATAAAAAACAGTATCCCACCGGTATCGGGAACAGGGTCCAAGCTACCGGCGGTTAGGGCTCCAAAGAAAGGAACCTCCTAACGATACGAGCCGTGTCCAGAAGAACTGCTTTCTGAATCAAGCCCTTGATCCAGCCGTATGATTATTATTAATATACAAAACCCCACTGCAATTTCGCTCAATACATAACAGATTTCATAATCCCACAATCCGGTGAGCGGTGGTCATTCACACAAACTTCTTAGTTATAGGTAATCTGTAGCAACTTTTAGTAGGGCGACCACGCCGTAGGTCTCACTCGAGCCAGACTCTTCGCGTCGAGAACACGGTGAATCGAAACGTACGATCTGTAATGGCGGCTGCCATTTGTAATTGTAGGGTGACTGTTATTGTGTGTGGTTTTGGGACATGCTGTTTTTTTCAAATAAAAAAAAAAATTTTAGCTAAAATATAGGTAAGTACAACAATTAGTGCAAAAGTGTACAAAAATGTAAATTTCGAAGTAAGAGGCAAACCAAAAGGTATTTTCCTTAAATTATCATTTTTTTTCAATTCGAAAATTCGTACCGTATCCTCGAATAGCACACGGCTATTTTTTATCCCGGGGAGTATGTTCCCTTGGGGTAAACGCGGGAAAAGCACCAGCTAATGATACTATAAGTTAATGATGGTGACATAGAAAAACTACCTACGATTAAAAATATCTAGGTAGCCACTATTTATTTATTTTTATTTATTTATCATTAAATCAGGAAGATTAACCATAAAATCGATTGCTAAACCTATGTTAGTATAATCTATGCTATGTTGATATATCTTAGTATAAGCAACAACAACAACTAACATAATTCTAGTTAGTTTCGCCAATACGTTATACGATTAAAGATGTTTTTTTCCCGGAAGGTGTTTAAGTTTTCGTCTAGCTTTTTTAAGAATATTGCAATTCACAGCTCAGCCTCTAAGATTGTTTGCATTTTCTTAAATAGGCAATAACTTCAACGGTACAGAAAATTCTAAGATGACCTAAACATTTTCCAAACGGGAAAAGCAAAATTTCACGTCCACTAAACGCAAACAGAACCTCGACGGTTAGTTAATAACATTGAACAAAGAAGCACTTGTGCCGAAAATACAAAAATCCTTCTAAGAATCGTACTTCAAACACGGCTTTATCCTCTCAAGCTATAGATACCTTTGCCCCTAGGCTGTGCCACCCTCCAGAGGGGAGGGACACAAGTACCTTACGGGGAGGGGGAGGGTCTGGGCCCTTTGTCTGCGCTCCGTCATTACTTTGTCAAAGGTCCTTGGCAAGGCGCGATTCTAAGCCACATACGTGTTATCCTGTATGAGAGAACCACTGTACAGCACACTACTTTGTACTAGTGGTTTCGGAGGCTGAAAAACATTTTCATTTCTCGTTCCCCTTCGGTTTACTCTTTTTTTTATCAGCCTATTATTTTGTTGGAGCGTTTTATTCCGTACGAAATAAAAATATAAGCTTTTCTGCGAATACAATTGCGTCAGCCGCCTACATTCGTTATTTCAATTTGAAAAGATTTTTGGAATAATATCTGGTGACAAAACAAGGACAGTCAATCGTTCAGAGCTCATATAAATCATGCTGGAAAAATATTATCTACATAGATATATAAAATGAAAAACTGACTGACTGATATACAGCCAAAACCATTGGGACTGAAACGTGAAAATTTGCTCAAGGCTAGCATTTATGGTGTAGGCGAGCGGTAAAAGAGGATTTTCCAAAACTCTCTCCCAAAGGGCATAAACGAGGGTAAATTTGTTTGAAGAAAACTACTTTCACACGGGCGAAGCCTCCGGCAGCAGCTAGTCTAACATATAACAATTTCATCTATGTAGAAATTAAATGTACATCCTCCTCTCATTGCTAAGTCAATCTTAACACATTACCACTAAATAACCCATAATCAAATTATTTTCTCTAGACTATAATTTAGTTCGGTTCAATCAGCGGGAACGTAATCAATTAGCCTAAGGAGGCCGGCATGAACAGTTGGTCCCCAGTGACCGCTAAACGCAAGGAGACTTCAATCAATGAAGTCACAGGCATAACTGAATTACCGTACGCGGCGACAGCACGCAAAAAGTTGCGCCGTAATGATTATTGGGTTAAGTTGTAAGAGAGAAGCGGAATACAAGTCTAAATATAAGCGTTTAAAACGCTCGCTACGGAACTATTTTTCATGGTTTTTCAGCCAGTGCGTATGAGGTCTTTTAGAGGCGAAGTTGATCTTCTTTGCAGTGTGTATGAGACCTTACCGGCCTCACAAAATTTAACTTCTAAAAAACACCGCCGCAACGTTTCTTGAGAGAATCAATTTGATATATTTATGTTTATTACACCCATAGAAATGTTAATATAGCTGTCACCCGCATACAGTGAAAGAAAGCGATTTTGATAACCGCATCTGCGAGAATATACGCACGTGGCTTGTTCGACCTCATAAATAACGCAGTGATCGTGCTCTATTCTGTGTTTTGTTTTACAATTTCAAGTCATGTAACTCCTGCCACATTAAGCAATATTGGTATACCACGCATGATTTTCACCCTGCAAACAATTTTATGTTGATCAGTGACTGCTCAATTTTTGTTCGTTTCATCAGTGGCTATTTGGACCTCTTTACTATGTTTTTTCTACGCCCACAGTATATTAATTTGTTTTAAATTATAGTCGTAAGCGTAGCGCAAAGCAGTTCAGTTCAGTGTAATGTCGTTTGATAAGACATAAGTAAGTGATTATTGGATTGTTGTCTTGGAATGCTCAGGTCATTTAATCGCTTTATCCGCTCCTTTAGACCACAAACTCGAACTCGTAAGAAATGCCCGACATGCGGAGTATCGGTCAAGGGGCCAGAAGACAGTTAGCGCGCTCATAAGTGCGCTTTATGCTCAGCTGATACGTTATGGCGAAGAAACGGTGTTTGATGTCGGTGACCTTCATGAGCTCTATAAGGCCAAGGCTGATTACAGGATCCTTTGAGTTCAAGGACGAAGAAACAAGATCCTTTAGAAGTAATGCGAGGAAGTACTTAAAGCTTGTTGAGTCTATTACTTTGTTTACTTATGTTTTGGGAGGAAAATGGGGATCTGAACTCCTGTTCATTTAAATTCTTTCACAATTTAGTCGTTCGTCTTTCAGAAAATTGAGAAGATCGATAATATTACTTGAAGCACTAGGGCCATTGAGTCCGAATTCTCATCGAATTGTTATAATCAAACTGCTAGTTGAATCTTAACGTGATTAGATTGCTGGGTGTTTTTTTGACCAACGAATCAGCATTGCCATTCAATGTGGCAATACTGCTAGTATTCTGGACATTCTTCGCATTGTCATCGACGTGGATGAATCTTTTGATAACCGATGAATTCTTTTTATACACATTTAAATATACTTTTCTTTTGAGTTTTATATATTTAGTTGTTTATTACTTAATTTGTTTGTAAGTATAGTATAACAAGTTAAGTATTTGTAAAAATGTAAATATTTAAAAAAAAATGTAATTACTTTACTTAGGAACATAACATTTGGGCGTTCTTTATTTGTTGACAAGAACATCTTCCATTTTTCCCAAAGTAAACACATTACATAAATTGTTCTGGGCTAATATCGACTACAAGACGCAACTTCGCAAGACCAATAAACGTTTATTAATATTACGGCATAAAGCGAAGATCGCATGGCATAAAATATTATAACTGTCGTAAAATCAATTCGGAAAATAGCTCACTCAATATCTGCAGATTCTGCTTACTTCAACTTTTGCGAACCTTCATTAAATCTACAAAGAAATCGTTTTCATCAAGAACGAGGATAAACCTAGAAAAATTGCAGTATTAAAACGAGGAATAAATGTCAGATTCATTCCATTAAAAGCAAAGAATTATAATGAAGGGAATACTTTTAAAACTTTATTTGAGAAAACAAAAATCTTTATGTACCAATATTATAAAGCTGAAGAGTTTGTTTAGTTGAATGCGCTAATCTCAAAAACTATCGGTTCGAATTGAAAGAATATTTAAATAAATATTAGATACTTATGCATAGATAGCCCATTTATCGAGAAAGGTGGGTAAATAATTAGTATTCTAGGACCAAGGGTAACAAAGCTTTTACTTGACCTATTTAACTCATTATCATTTAATTATTATTAATCTTCTTCACCTTTTACATTCACAACATTAAACTAAAAAATAAACTAAACCTACTTATGCCAATTTCAGTAACAATATATCAAAACTCAATAAAATAATACCATCAGATCAAAACGCAACCCACTCAATTATCCTTAATCGTTTATCTCAAGTTTTCCCCAAGAAAAAAAACGTGCCGAAGAAATATTTCCAAAAATATCTCCTTAATCCCGCTAGGTACCAGTTATTTTTTCTTTTCTTATAATAATAAATCAGGAATTCAGGTCATTTCTCGTGAAACAAAGTACCAATTAAAATCGCCAATTAGAGAATCGGAACACAAGACAAAAATATTTTATTTTATTTTTAGAATTCCGAACCTAAGTCGACAAAACGGATCCATTATAGGATCACCTTTGTCATCTTTCTGTCCGTCTGTTAAGACCTTTTTTTAGGAACACATGGAGGTATGAAAGTGAAATTAAATCAAATACTCAGGTCTGTTACCCCAAGCACCAATGAAAAATCAAACTTCAAAGTCAACTCAATCTAAAATACACGTAAGGTCGTTTATGCTCAGTTTAGGCGCATATTTTGACACTTGCGAGGAAATCGAAACCTGTACTTTCCCGTTGACCAAGAATCCTGTTTGGGAAGAAGCAGTCTCATAGCACAAGTAAAGGTAAAGTCTAACAAATAGAAAAAAATATCTTATTTATATGGTAAATTTTTTTTTGGTATTCATAAAAATCTTCTAGATTCAATTCGGGACTTAACTATAAATATATTAACATAGGTAAGTTTGCACGGAACCCTCAGTGTGCGAGACCGAGTCACACTTGGCCAATTTTTTTCAACTTCCTATTGATTTCCCAATACATTAAACTATATATGGCCACCCTACTTTCATAGTATCGTAACAAGTGTTCGCACTTAGGATTATGTCTTCACCGCAGTTATTAATCAATACAACATGTTAAGACTAAAAGCGTTGAAAGGAAAAGTGGTAATTCTAGATTTTTTGGTACCTATTCTTTAGGTTCATAAGATGAACTCGACACATGATATTGGGCATGTTTTGACTCTGCAACTCACCTTTACTATTTTATACTACTACTATTATGTTTGATCCTCTAAGGACTTAAATAAAAACTAACTATTATTTCTATATAATATATATTTACGAAATGGCAGGCTTTTTAACCGTTCTTTAATGCAGCATGAATTTTGATGAGAACAAATGTGATCACGTGTGATTCATTGCATTTTTTAGGGTTCCGTAGCCAAATAGCAAAAAACGAAACCCTTATAGATTCGTCATGTTTGTCTATCTGTCCATCCGTATGTCACAGCCACTTTTTTCCGAAACTATAAGAGTTATACTGTTGAAGTAGATGTATTCTGTGAACCGCATTAAGATTTTCACACAAAAATAGAAAAAAGCAATACATTTTGGAGGTCCCCATACTTAGAACTGAAACTCAAAAATTTGATTTTCATCGATCCCATACGTGTGGGGTATCTATGGATAGGTCTTCAAAAATGATATTGAGGTTTCTAATACCATTTTTTTTCTAAATTGTACAGTTTACGCGAGAGACACTTCCAAAGTAGTAAAATGTGTGTGTGTCCCTCTAACTTCTAAAATACGAGAATGATATGAACTAAAAAAAATATATGATGTACATTACCATGCAAACTACCAACGAAAATTGGTTTGAATGAGATCTAGTAAGTAGTTTTTTTTTTTAATACGTCATAAATCTAAAATAATACACTATTATTAAAACATCGATCAAAGTTATAACGAACTACAAGAACTTTTTTTGTATTATGTTACTTGCTGCTATGGAACCCTCCATGGGCGAGTCCGACTCGCACTTGGCCGGGTTTTTTTTACTGTTGTTAGGCTCACGCTTGACCACTATCTCAACTGATGGAAAACGACGATGCCAGCCTACAGACACTTACACTTACTACCACTTACTAACGCTCTTGAACTTTCGGATTCAATCAGAACCTCTATGTATGAGCTTCATGACTTCATGCGTCTTAGGTGAACAGTTTCATAACTATCAGAGCAATAACTTTAGGATACGGCACAATGTTTTGTTATTTTTTTTTCACATTTCGTTTTTTTTTATTTTTAATACTCTTCTTTCTGCCTATTTTCTGAGTTAGTTTGAAGGACATCCATTTGACTCAGTCGACATGACAAAAAATAACACTATCGATTAATGTCAATAAATAAAAAGGTACGACTGTCAATTTAATAGTATGAGGTGATTTTTTTTTTTTTCCTTAACTTGGTATACAGGAGATTGTAAGACAACATGACTATAGAAGGTTGACACTTTAGATTATATGCGGAACAGAGTAAAGACAGCCCCGTATACTACTGTTGAGAAGGAAGAATCCTCCGACCAGACATGTGTGGTCCGGGCAACTGCCCGATAATTGATTTTAAACTGTTGTAAATGTTCTAATCGCCAAAATATCTCAGATACCGCGATGCAGGCCACTTTAATGTAGTCCCTATATGGCGACAGATGTATCTACACCACCAATAAAACTCATGATGAGAATATTACTAGCATCGTCACATAAACAATTTACGAGTACGTTCCGAACATCACAATGCAACTATACAATTTATAAGCCATATAAGGTACTACAAAAGCCTTACGCCATAACGGGAAACTCATAACACGTCAAATGTCGCCAGTATTGATAGCTTTGATGTTTAATTGCCAAGAAAATGGCGAACACTAGGAAATACCGATGTGAACACACCTGAACGGCCAGTAAGCATTATTTACCGAGGCTATTAATTCTGTTGACCATCGCCTTACGGTTGTGGTGTACGCTTGGCTTCATCTGGCCAAAGGAAAGTTTGAGGCAGAAGTTGAACTCTTAGAAAATATATAGCTTAGGTGTATAGGTGTGAGGAAGCGAAAGTTGCGGCATTACTTTCAGAACAAATAGCGGATTCGTTTCAAAACCCCCCTTCTGCTACTTTATATAAATATATATGTAGGTATATTATATTAAATATTTATGTATGTCTATTTTAGTTATATATATACATTTGCACCCTTATTTTTCTTAATAATCCTTTTTTTGTGCACCTGCCATGTTTTTCTCTTCACCACCCTAGGTTGACTGGTAGAGAATGCCTAAGGCATTAAGTCCGCCTTTGTACCTGTGCGTTGCATAAAGTTTTAATAAATAAATAAAGAAAGTCCCGCCAAACTTCGTTGAAAAGGGAGGATCCTCGATCCCGAAAGGACCCGATAGGTGATTTCGGGCTGTTCAAATCGGATGCAGGATTAGTTCTTATGTGACGCCATAGATGTCGCTACGGGTATCTTCAAAGCTAGAGTGAATAGACAACTAGAGCGCCTCACCATCATCCCGCTTCTCTCAGCGCTTTCACCCAAAGTTTTGCCCAAAGGATCATACCTACTCCGGGTATAATAATTATCATATGAGCTATTCCAGGACATAGTCTATCAGTGTGCTAAAATCGGGAACAGGGTCCAAGCTGTCGGCGGTCATGACTCTAGGAACTAGGCGTGTGTAACTCTTTACGGAACCGACTCACTGATCCGGATCATTGCAGTGAGTCAAAAGATTGGTTCAGTAAAAACGTTTCAAACGCATCATTTGGATCTGAAACATTACTTTGCTCTTACACTCCGCGAGACGCGTCGCTCGCGAGGCGACTGAGCAGTGAGCGAGCGAGAGAGAGAGATGGACACACTGAGTTACTTATTATTGACTCACGAGTCGTGCTCGTGAGTGAACGGGCGAGAGATACCAATCGAGTTGTGCATCATTCATGCTATCACAGATTTTCGTTGTCGTTATCCATGCACGTAAAAATGACCACTTAATGTTTTCACTAACAACTTATCGTATTACGTTGATGCGGCACGAGGCCGGCAGATTGTTTATGTTCGTTCGTCCGTGCAAATTTTCGAAAACATTTTAGTTTGTTTGCGTAGTGATTATTACTTACTTTCTTCCTTTTTATTCATAAAGTTAGAGCTAAGAGATTTATATATATATTTATAATCTAACATAATAATAATGTAACGTACGTATACGTAACATTCTGTATTTTGTATCCTTTGAGCCGATGATCCAAATGAGCCAAATGAAACATATCAGTGATTCGGATCATTTCAGTGATCGAGATTCAAATGATCCAATCGCAAAAATGATACATTTTGCCCACCTCTACTAGGAACCCCTTAACAATACAAGCCGAGTCTAGGAGTATAGCATTCTAAATCAAACCTTTGACTCAGTCGCCTAACGTAAGCCTCCTAAGGTGTTGATCGAGGCTCTTGGATATTAAGCCATTGGCTGCCACGACTATCAGTACAATGATCGCTAAGTCCATTCCATTTTTCAACAACCTCGCTAACTAAGCCACTACACTTGATTTGTTTATAATAATACTACCCACAATTTAATTTTTTGCTTAAAACGCACGTTTTTATAGTAGCCATTACTGTCCCACTGCTGGGCAAATGCCTCCCCCAAGTCCTTCCAAACTTTCTCCATCCCTCACGGTACGCGTCCAAATCACCCCGCCACCTCTTTCCAGGTCGTTACCAATTAATATTAACGACCTTACACTTTCATCTACATCAGAACCGCAGGAATTCCGGTGCGATATAGCCGATCCGATTTCCGGAGTTACGGTACCTGTATCACGGATTTATACGAGTTAAAGTCAACCGCAAATGTCAGGTCCGGTCCGGTCATATACGGGGCTGGTCAGCCGGATGTCCGATTGTTCGTGTGATATCGGTTGCCCTTGGCCTACAACCGGCTTTCACAACTTTCACCCCTTTTAACCAATTCATTGGTGTTAATTGCCTAATGTGGCTAGCAGGTTAATTGGTTAAAATGTCATCAACGTTGTTATTTATTTGGTTTTATCGTAATAGAAGTTAGATCCCGTTCCATTTTTGAGTCTGTTAAAAAAAAAGACGTGTGGCACTCGGGGACTGCCGCGGTAAAGCTATTGCGTAGCATTTTTATCAACTTATGCAATTTTAATTCTTTATTTATTTTATTTATGCAGTATTTTTTCCTTTGTTTTTTTTTTTCTTTGATATTAATTGAAGTTACACTTTCAAACATTGAATTGAATTTTGATTGATTGTTCACTTATTTGTTTTCTTATCGGTAACCACGCTCAAAAAACAAATGAGTCCCCGGGTGTTTTCGTTACGGGATTTCTGGATTCGGTCTCCACGCTCAAGGCCCGCGATAGAAACTATGTAATAGCTTAAAAATTCGATGACATGTGTCATCTACCAATCCGTATTGGGCCCGCGTAGTGGATTACGGCCCATTCTCTCTCCTAGAGAGAAGGCCTGAGTCCCAGAAGAAGGAACATTATAAGATATGATCATACGCACGGCCTTAGCCTTCTGATCTCCCTGCACTACGCTTCTGTCTATATTTAAGCTTTCCGTGACTGATTGAAGATTATATAATTACCCGCGTAGCACAGTAGGAGATGCAAGCAAGTTTATGCTGCACTAGCTTCGCCCCGCGGCGTTGTCTGTCCGCTGCTCGTTTCTGGAGCGAGTGAACTTGTGAATAGTTGTTTATTAAAGAGGCTTTGAATTGGAATTGATATGTAAATCTGTACGATATTCTTATATCTTCGTTTTGGATTCAACGACCCATTTTAATAATGTACAAATAAAATATCTTGAAGTATAAGCTGTCTACCAAATGTACACTCACACTTTAGTAGTAGTAGTTTGGTGATTCTTCGTCCTATGTCGGTAACCTCTCAAGGGGTCGCCAGCAAACCGTAAGGGCCCAGCAGGGTCGAAGCCTACTGGGGCCAAGGATATTTGTTTCTAAAAGGAAGATTCGGCCCCGATACGAAAGGCAACGAAGGAATAGGAGTGGATTTTTAGTCAGTAAAATTCTGACACTATCTCCCGCTCCGCCCAAGAGCGGGGGATGTCATTGGATGATTTTTTCACGTAAGAAAATGTCGGTAACCTAGGTGGTCCAGAGATATCTCTATATTTAGATTATCTGAAAATAATTTGGATTTTAAATTCAGATAACTTTTATACAGGGAGACAAACTAGGTCCTAGCTGTTAAAAATCAGCATGTATATCTCCATTAAACTACCTCTCAAAACGGTGAAGGAAAACATCGTGAGGAAACCGGCATGTCCTAGAACTAAAAATTCGAAGACATGTGACATTCACCAACCCGCACTGGGCCCGCGTGGTGAATTACGGCCCATTCCCTCTCCTAGAGAGGAGGCCTGAGTCCCAGCAGTGGGAAAATTAAAAAGGCTGATGATGATATCTCCACTACGGAATCATATAGCTGTCTAATAGGAGCGGAACTGTACCGTCTGTAGTCCGTGTATGGTGAACCGGGCTACGGCTCTGCTTAGTTTTTATTGACATTGCGGAAAACTGACTCGTTTGCAGAATGAGGGTGAAGTGATGTTTGATTAGCAAATGAGTGTACTGTTAGCTATCTATAATTAGAATAATAATAATAATATAATAATATTTCCACAACTATCACACAACGCCGTCTAGTCCCAAGCTAAGCAGAGCTTGTGTTATGGGTACCAGACAACTGATAAACATACTTATATATTTCTAAATACATACATATTATAGATAAATTACACCCAGACACAGAACAAATGATTATGCTCATCACACAAACATTTGTCCTGGGTGGGAATCGAACCCACGACCTCCGGCATAGCAGTCAGGGTCACTAACCACTAGACCAACAGGCCAGTCTTTTAGAATGATTTGTGGAAGTTCACATTTTTTAATAGACGAAAGTGTCTCAAGATGAAAGAGAGGAGAAATGAGAAAGGTGTAATAACGTCATAATCCCGTAAGAGCATGACTTGATTCCGCCATCTCAATTCTACCATCAGACAAACCGACGTGCGGCGGATGTCCACCCTTACGTTGTGGAAACCTCTAAGCGTTTGCCTCATCGTTTATACCGCGTACGCCGAAGGACTGTAACAGTTTGCCTGCTGCGGTCTTCCGGTCTTCCTGTCCGATTATAATTTGGGTGTCTTCAAGGCTAAAGTGAATAGGCTCTTAATAAACTAGTGCGCCTCACCATCAGAGATTGCATTACTGCTTACCATCAGATGGGATCACAGTAAAGCACTAGTTTAAATCAATTTAAAAAACCGGCCAAGTGCGAGTCGGACTCGCCCAATGGAGGGTTCCGTAGCAGCAAGTGACATAAATAAATAAAGTATATAGTTTAAAATTTTATATAAAGTTATTTTTAACAAAATTGTATTTTTTTAGATTTATGACGTATTAAAAAAACTACATACTAGATCTCGTTCAAACCAATTTTCGTTGGTAGTTTGCATGATAATGTACATTATATATTTTTTTTAGTTTTATCATTCTCTTATTTTAGAAGTTATAGGGGGGGGGGGGGGGCATTTAACTACTTTAGAAGTGTCTCTCGCGTAAACTATTAAATTTAGAAAAAAATGATATTAGAAACCTCAATGTCATTTTTGAAGATCTATCTATAGATACCCCACACGTATGAGTATGACGAAAAAAAAATTGAGTTTCAGTTCTAAGTATGGCGACCCCCAAATTTATTGCTTTTTTTCTATTTTTGCGTGAAAATCTTAATGCGGTTCACAGAATACATGTACTTACCAAATTTCAACAGTGTAGCTGTTATAGTTTCGAGACAAAGTGGCTGTGACATACGGACGGACAGACAGACAGACAGACATGACGAATCTATAAGGGTTCTGTTTTTTGCCATTTGGCTACGGAACCCTAAAAAAAGAGCGATACAGACAGACAGACAGACTGACAGACAGACATGACGAATCTATAAGGGTTCTGTTTTTTGCCATTTGACTACGGAACCCTAAAAAAAGAGCGATTGCATGAAAAACTGAAAATGTATGTCGAGTTGCATTTCCCATCAATATCCAGTTGCAACCACAAATAGCTTAGCTCCCTAGCACACTAATGTGATTCGCGATAGCCATCTATACATAGAGGCAGCTGATTGAGTGTGATATTGATGACATTACACGGAGTGCAGCGCCCTCTGGATTAAATCTAATTGTATAGTTTCGAGATACCTACGGAACGTTTAGATTCTGTGATTATTTTCTGTTATTTTTTTCTAGGTTTGCTTTGCATTGTATTTTTTTTTTTTAAGCTTTCTTTTGATAATGTTGTGTTTTTGTGACTTTGGTATTAGTTTTTTTTAAATCAAATATTTATATTTTAGTTGCACCAGTGCAGACATCGAATTCAAAGTTAACTTTGCTAAAGTTAACCAAAGGTTAATTTACTTTAGAGACCAAAATTTAATTCATCAAACCCCAAGCGAACGCCTTCGTTCGCGCACCTATTGTCTTTCTATTGTGTCTGTAATTTCCACGATTGAAAGGTTAAATTTATTTTTTATAATAGTAGTAAGTATAGATAATTATTTATTTATTTATTTAAACTTCATGTACAATAGTGGTACATAGGCGGACTTAACGGCGGCGGAATTATATTATCTTATAGATACGCTGTCTTAGGTTTAAATGTTTCCCTTTGAATACTATCACACAAATACAGCTTCTCTTCTCATATCTACCCACACTCCAATATTATAAAGAGGTAAAGTTAGGTAAAGTTTTTTTAAAGTACCTACTGGTCCGATAGCTAAACTTTTTTCACCTATAAAAAGGTGCTTTATTCCCGAGTGACAGGCTATATTTTATGTACGCGGGTGAAGCCGTGGGCAAAAGCTATGGTCTTAATATAGATACTTAGAGCTAAATATGCCCTTTGAATACTTACACGCAAATATACTTAGCTTCTTCTCAATTATATAACCTATATCCTGTTTGATGACATTACCTAGTAACTCATGGTGTCCACAAGCAGCTTAGCCATCTACAGACAGTTGATTGAGTGCAATACTGATGACATTAGACACAGTGCAGCGCCCTCTGAATTAGAAGATCTGATTGGATAGTTCGGAGATACGCTTATTTAAAGGTATAAAGGGTGTAAGGGACAGCCCTCCACAAACTTTAAGGGCTTGCTCAGTAGACGAAACTGAACAACCTTCCACAAAATTTTTTTTTCAGGAAACCTAAAAAAAAATCGGCCTCCCCATACAAATTGTCCAATCAAGTTTATAATTTTGTATGGTGAAGCGGATTTTTTTTTTTCGTTTCCTGAAAAAAAGTGTTATGGAAGGTTGTTCAGTTTCGTCTACTGAGCAAGCCCTTAAAGTTTGTGGAGGGCTGTCCCTTACACCTTGTATATGTCGTGGCCAGAGGATATAATGTAGTACTTGACTGCGATCCCACCTGATGGTAAGCAGTGATGCAATCTCTGATGGTGAGGCGCACTGGTTTATGAGCCTATTCACTCTTGCCTTGAAGACAATTCATCTAAAAACAAATCATTTCTCGAATTCCGAGCAGATCATTAGCTAATGACTTCTTAGTATGATTCTACTATAGCGGCCTTTTTTGCAGGTTTCCTCACGGTGTGCGGGTTCAAACCCAGACAGGTGCATTCCTTTGTGATGTTTTTTTTCATCAAAAGCTCTCAAAACGGTGATTTAACTGGACTTTCAAGAAAATTAACCGATGAACACTTCGTTTACTTCTTTCGTTTCGTTCGCTTCGTTTCGTTGTAAATCTACAAGCAAATAAAAAAAATACAAGCTAATTGAGAACATCCTCCTTTTTTTTTAAATTCGGTTAAAACGGTGGAGGAAAACATCGTGAGGAAACCGGCATATCCTAGAACCAAAAATTCGAAGACATATACGTGACATTCACCAACACGCACTGGGTCCGCGTGGTGGATTACGGCCCATTCCCTCTCCTAGAGAGGAGGCCTGAGTTCCAGCAGTGGGAGCATTAAAAAGGCTGATTATGTATGTATGTATGTATCTAAAAAGGGCAAAAGGCGATGGAAAGGGCTATGCTTGGAGTTTCCTTGCGTGATCACATCAGAAATGAAGATATCCGCTGGAGAACCAAGGTTACCGACGTAGCTCGAAGAATCGCCAAACTTAAGTGGCAATGGGCAGGACACATTGCACGCAGAAAGGATGGTCGATGGGGATGAAAGGTTCTGGAGTGGCGACCACGTACCGGAAGACGCAGCGTTGGACGGCCTCCAACAAGGTGGACCGATGACCTGGTCAAGGTCGCGGGAATCCGATGGATGCGTGATGCACAGGACCGGTCGTTATGGCGACGCTCGGAGGAGGCCTATGTCCAACAGTGGACGTCTTTCGGCTGATATGATATCTATAAGCAAATACAGCCTCACAAACCGATTCTAAGTCAGTATATCACTGAATGTAACAACCAAATTCGGAAAAGGGGTAATTGGGTTTTCCGTTCCCAAAATTCTCGTTTATAGCCCGGAATGAGAACTGTGAGTCGCGTTGGGCCGACCGCTATCGCATCGGGATCTAATATGCCCCGGCCATCGGTGAATATCACAAATAAATGGAACGGCGATCGGATTTTTTGATGACGGTTTATCTGTAATGATGACAGTTGGTGTACCGTTGTATAGATTTTAGTAACAGTTAACTTAGTCAATATTAATATAATAATAATATTCCACAAACTATCACACACAACGCCGTCTAGTCCCAAGCTAAGCAGAGCTTGTGTTATGGGTACTAGATGACTGATAAACATACTATATTTCTAAATACATACATATTATAGATAAATTACACCCAGACACAGAACAAATGATTATGCTCATCACACAAACATTTGTCCTTGGTGGGAATGGAACCCACGACCTCTGGCATAGCAGTCAGGGTCACTAACCACTAGACCAACAGGCCAGTCAAATACTTACATAATATTTTTTGTACCCACTTTGTGGAGAGTCTGGCCCACAAAATGGATACCTGAGGATGGACAACGCTGCTGAGGTCGATCTTGGATGGGGTGGCGCGATGACCTAGATGCCTGATGATGGGCAAAAAAAAAGTTTTAGCAGATTACCGCAAACGTCAAATATTCATTTGTCAATATGTACGAGATTGCCATTCTATGTCACTTCTTTCAATGGAGTGTCAGTGGTTGACCATTGGAAAGTCATAATGACGCCAATATATTAGTAAATTACCAAACTTGAGAGATCAACAAAAATGAGAGATCATTCTGACACTATTGTAATAGCAGACTTGAGGCCCTGGTTATTTGTGCAATATGCCTTTTTATTTGTAACATTTTTAACCTCTTAATTAAATAAAATCCCCGGGCTTATTAATGCTGTGTTGCCAAAAAAACTTTAATTAAAATTTGTAGTTCCCGCATGAGCACTCGCCGTGCACTTTAGCTCTTTGCGATTTTTAACTGTATTTTTCTTTAATTAAAGCTGTTTGGCTGCTGCAACATTGCTCATAGTATAGCATAGCAAATTTAGCCCTCGCCCGAAAAGTGCCATAAAACAGTGACTTTCTGAAGCCTACTCCTCGGTAACGGCCAGGCAATGCGGCCAGGTTAATACGAGTAGGTTTAAAAAACAAATGTTTATTATAGATACACGAACAACATTATCAACATTTGCTTTTTTCGTGCTATTAATACTTTTGTCTAAAAAAAAATATTTAGCAATTTCGCAACTTTTCGCAACTTTTCCCTACTTCTTCGAAACGGCTTGGATCTTTAGAAACATTTTTACACATAAAAATTGGTGGTTAAATATTCTTCAAAGTGAACATGGCGTATGTAAGTAAATCAATCAATATTTCGCAAATAAAATGGATGTAAAGATCAGCCGCGCGCTTTACGGGCGCTGTTGGCCGCAAATAATTGCACAGATTTGCGTACTGTCGCTTAGGCGGGAGCGAGAGGTGCGTCCGCATAATTTCGGCCAGATGGTTCAGGGGACTATAAGCCTTAATGTTCCCATAGCTGGGATTAAGTCCATGTCTCTAGGAGAGGAAATGAGCCGTAATCCATCACGTGAGTCCAGTGCAGGTTGGTGGATATCGCCACTCCAGAACCTTTCAGCTCCATCGTCTATCTGTTCTGCGATGTTTTATTGTCTATTTATTGTTCTATTTCTTATGGGTTAGCTGTGGCGCAAGTTGGACACAATATTAAGATAAAGCAAAAAAAAGACGTGTGGCACTCGGGGACTGCCGCGGTAAAGCTATTGCATAGCATTTTATCAACTTATGCAATTATAATAATTTTATTTATGCAGTATTTTTTTTCCTTTGGCTTTTTTTTTCTTTGATATTAATTGAAGTTACACTTTTACACATTGAATTGATTTTTGATTGATTGTTCACTCATTTGTTTTCTTATCGGTCACCACGCTCAAAAAACAAATGAGTGGGGGTGTTAGGTTATTTTCGTTACGGAATTTCTGGATTCGGTTTCCACGCTCAAGGCCCGCGATAGAAGCTATGCAATAGCTTAAAAACGCTGACAAAATAAAGTTTTTTTTTTAACGCCAATAAAATTCTTAATCTTAAGTTTTATGATACAGAAAAGATGAAAGAGTTTAGAAAGGAAATACTTTCCGATTTCTACTACGAGTGTCGCCGCTTGTCTCACACCCTATAATTCCACTACAGGCAAACCAACACGAACGGGCAGGGACTTAAACACACCTACATAAAGGTTACAGAATTATAAGTGTAACATGTTGAATTGGTAACAGAATCAAATATGTAACACTTATTAATGTGTTTTCAATGTGTTAGTTAACCCAAAACATTCACAAAAGTGTAACCCTAACATTTCTGTAACAGATATAAAAGTGTTAACAGTGTTAATAAGTTTAACAGGTAAACGCAGCGTCGCCAAAGTTACAATTTACAAAGCTACACTAAAACTGATTATTTCAGTTACACATATTAACACTTATTAACACATATAAACAGGTTACAGTTTGATTCGGTTGCACTTCATAACACATATAAAAGGTTACAGTTTCATTCGGTAACATTATTGTATCTGTTACATTTAAAAGTGTTTTTCTGTTAAAACTGTTTCAAAAAACAGTGTTAAAACACTTTATTACGGTTACAGTTTGAGTCCCTGCGAACGGGCATTACGCAACTAACAGACCACGCACAGATCGCAAATTTGCTATTGGTAGTTGAACTATGGAAGAATGAAGACGCCTAAGCACCTTTTGTGTGAATGCGGGCCCCTTATCCACAAACGCAGTGTCCATCTGGGCCGACATATTATTCGCCCGGAGGAGATTAAAACTCTAAAAGCTAGGAGATTTCTAAATATCTTGGAAGCCTCCGGGCAAAGAATTACTCTAACAAGGTGGCGAGTCACAATAGATATTTTAGGTCGCAGTGACTACATCCCCTACACTACGGATGATAGCCCCTTATCTTCAAAAATAATAATGAACTATGGAATTATGAGCATTGCCCTACTTTGTAGCACGTCTGCCCCACCCATAAGGCCATTCTAACCTGTTTCATCTATTTTGTGGTTTATGAGATACTGCCCTCTGACTGAGGGACAGCGGGTAGAGAACCTTTAAGAAAAAGTTTAATCAACTAAATCGCATGTGTACAAGCTTTAAACATCCACCCAGATAATTTACCCATACATGTAATAAAGCTAAACAACATACCGTGAACTAGATTCTATTTAAAGTTCAAAGAGTCAGAGATCAGGAAATTATGCTTTAATGCAAACGAGGAAACAGTGTAGCTGGTAATAAACAGTGTAATGGCTCAGTTACTGGGTATAGTCGCGTTACATGTGAAAATATCTGTCAATTAAGCTTGGGAACAGGGGCGTAGTTATCGCCGTATCTGAAGTATTGATGATATGGGGCCCCCGCGCTACAGGAGCCCTGACGCGACGTGAGCAAAAATTCGTAACATGTTATCCACAATCTTCTTGTATTGATAAAAGGCTACTAGTAAAAAAATGATGAAAATCTACACTAATACAACAAGTTTGTATTTTGGTTTGTAGGAGGTAAAGTCTGAAATTTTACAGGTGCGATTGCTAAATTTTTTTTACCGATATAAATCTGCTGTATGCCTGAGTGATAAAGGCTATATTGTATGTGTGTGGGCGAAGCCGCTGACAAAAGCTAGTATGATGTAATGTTTTAATAGTGTATAGCTAGCTCCGTTCTTTCTAGCATTTTCTAAAAAAGACCATAATAAAAACTTGACCTATCCTCGTCCCGAAAGCTCCAATAAACGAGCTCAAAAAAATAAAACAATTATTTTATAAGGGGCCCCTAAGGCCCTAGCTACGCCACTGGGAAACTATATTTGAAGTTCGTTTTAAAATGCTGTTAAAACTACAGCAGCTGTGTTTGTTTCAATTTAATTAAGTAAATATTTATGTGGACAAGCGTAATACTTACACGATGTACGAGTATGTATATTGTGTGTAAATATTTGTATTTAATTCTCTGCACTACACCATTAATGTTAATTTAGTTTTTTTGTAAAATACCCTTTGGGTACGGAATCCTAAAAAGGACTGTGTTTATGTTGATTACAATCTATACTAATATAATAAAGAGGTAAAGTTTGTTTTTTTGTTTGTAGGAGGTAATCTCTGGAAATACTGATCCGATTGCTAATTTTTTTTCACCGACAGAAAAACTGCTTTATTCCTGAGTGACATAGGCTATATTTTAATACGCGGGCGAAGCTGCGGGCAAAAGCTACTTTAATATAAATTGTATTTATGATTAGCTTCTGCCAGTGACTTTGTCCGCCCAGAAGTAGAAAATTTTCCCAAAGGAACATTCTTCCGGGATAAAGAGATGCCTGAACATTTTCTACCCGTTTTTATTGAGGTCGGAACTCATTATTTGACTCCTACCTCTCTGAAAGAAGAGAGAGAGTCAGATTTCTACTGCCTGTTGTTCTAGTGGTTAGTGACCCTGACTGCTCTACCATGGTTCGATTCCCACTCAAGACAACTGTTTGTATGATGAGCATGATCATTTGTTTCTGTGTCTGGGTGTAATTTGTCCATAATATCTTATATATTTAGAATTATATATAAGTTTAAGTTTGCCATTTCCACAAAGGGGTTTTCTGGACGGTCCCGACTTTTAGCATTTGTGCGTCTCTCCGCAGACCGTGTCCCACCTTCCATCCTGCATGACATGCCCTGTTACCTGTTTACGTAGGGACCTAATGGCAGCATCAGTGGACGGTATTGCCGTGGCTAAATACTGAGCCAGGCAATCTGTTTTTTATATTTCTATGCGGGCAATAAATTTAATTAGTTTTGCTATCAACAGGCTAAGAAGAAGAATATATACAATGCTTTCCAAATGAGAATAGGATCGCCCGCCATGTTATGACGTCACGATTTACTGTCAAATCGAGAAAAGAAATTTTTAAACATTAATTAATTGACGAAAAATTTTATTTATTTATGAACTGTGAACGAAAAAAGTTTAATCAGAATCCAGTTCTTCAATTTTACTCATCTCGAAGTTCTTCAATTTTGCCTAAATTTATTCGATTTGACAGTACGACGAGACGTCAAAACATGATTCGGTCCTATTCTCATTTGGAACGCGTAGTTAGATATGTTTATCAGTTGACTAGCACTCAGGGACTAGATGTCGTTGTGTGATAGTTGTGGAATATTTTTATAATAACTGACTAGAACCTACTCGTGTTTCATCAAATCCTGGTCTATGGTGAGTCTTTCAAACCAGCCTGTAGCCCGTGGCAGCCTTAGAAAGCATGGCAACAACTTAAATCATACAGATTTTATTACTTCACTTGTCCACTAAATCATTGACGCTGGATTCCCACAAACTATTTCCCGTAATATAAACTGTTAGAATTAATACCGAAGATATTTATATTTCTGCTGGAAGGTTTGAAAGAGTTACTGCGACCGTAGAACGTAAAGCTAATGATGAAACATAGGTTGGTTTTAGTCAGTGAAAGACTGGTCCGCCCTCTCGTTCTACCCAAGATCGGGAGAAGTCAACATATGATTTTATATTTTTCAAAAAAAAAAATTGTTTTAATTCATTAAACCCCAAGCGAACGCCGGCGTTCGCGCACCTATTGTCTTTCAATTGTGTCTGTCATTATCACGATTGACAGGTTAAATATAGTTTACATTTACTTCAGTTTTAAATTACTTGCGGTTTTATTGCGTGACTCCTAAGGGGCAAATGTTAACTAATCAAGACTAAGTAACTAACAAAGTCACGCGTTGCAAGAATTTCTTATATTAGGTACTCTTTTCCTGTTTTAAGAAAAGTCAGTTTAGGTTTACACCTTTCAAGATTTCAAGCTGGTTTTAAATTCTTTCGAAAATCGAGATAGAAAGTAAAAACCCTCGTAAAAGTAGAAAATTATACTCCCGAGCTATATCCTATGTTCTATTCCAAGACCTATGGAATACATTTGGCAAATTTCATTCAAATCCGTTTAGCACAATATATTATATGCCAAATTGGTATATGGTTTGGTTAGTTGGCCAGTAATAAATGATGACGATGATCATCATTATTTCAGCCGAAAGACGTCCACTATTGACCATAGGCCTCCCCCGAGTGTCGTCACAACGACCTGTCTTGTGCGTCTCGCATTCCCATGACCCTCATCAGGTCATCGGTCCACTTGGTGAGAAGCCTTCCAACGCTTCGTCTTCCGGTACGTGATCGTCAGTCCAGAACCTTTCGTCCCCGTCGACCATCTGTTCTGCGAGCAATATGCCCTACCCAATCCCACCGTTTGGCGATTCTTCGAGATATATCTGTAAACAATAATTAATAAAATTTAAAAGAAAATACAGTAATCGAACTCCTAGTTAAAACACAGTTCAACAACAGACCCAACAGTCCATAACCATAAAACAATTAACTAAAATAATAGTATGTTTTCAAGTCATCGGTTCATGCAGATGAAGCTTAATTCATATCATTTGCATACAAGTAGAGGTCGCGGGGTCGCCTGCCGACCGACGACCGAACTACAAGGTGCATCATTATACTCGTATTCTTGACCTTAGGTAATGAGGGTAAGCAGAGTGTCTTCCTGGGATTTGGACCGTTATTACTTGTGACCTTTTAAGACTTATAGTGCCTTAAACCATCTGGCCGAAATTAAATGGACACGACTCTCGTACCCGCCAGGCGGCAATACGCGTATCTGTGCATTTAATTGCGGCTAACTGCGCCCGGATAGTGCGCGGCTGATCTTTAAATCCATTGTCTTTGCGAAATATTGATTGATTTACATATGCTATCTTCACCTTGAAGAATATTTAACTACCAATTTTTATGTGTAAAAATGTTTATAAAGATCCAAGCAGTTTCGAAGGAATAGGGAAAAGTTGCGAAATTGCTTAACATTTTTTTTTTGGACAAAAGTATTAATCGCACGAAAAAATCAAATGTTGATAATGTTATTCATGAATCTATAATAAATATATAATTTTTCAAACCTATTATGCTGACCGTTACCGAGGAGTAAGCTTCAGAAAGTCACTGTTCTATGGCACTCTTTGAGCGCTTGGGCCTTAAGAAGAAGACTCCCTGACTGTGATATTCTATTATGGTATTTATTAGGAATGTAATACAACTTACCATCATCTGACACCATGAATCTCTGATGGATGGATGCAAGACGCAAAGGACAGGTCGTTATGGCGACGCTTCATCATCATTTCAGCCGAAAGATGTCCAGTTTTGCATATAGGCCTTCCCCAAGCGTCGCCACAACGATCGAACCTGTGTATATCGCATCCAGCGGATTCCCGCGACCCTCACCAGGTTATCAGAACACCTTGTGCGAGACATTCCAACGCTGCGACACTTGGGGGAGGGTTTATGTTCAACAGTGGACGTCTTTCGGATGAAATGGTGATGATAATCATCTGAAAAAGCATCAAATAACTTCTCCCACTCTGGTGGAACGAGAAACTCAGACGTTTATTGACACAAACCTACCTGAGCTCCTTCAGTTGCCCTTTGCGTTAAAGGGTCACAATAACTTTCGAACAAATCTATTTACCTGATGCCCCAAAATGAGGATCACCTCTATCTTTTTATTAAGATTGATTTGAAAATCAGAGATATTTCAAGCCACCAATTAATTTGACTCCAAACACAAACAAGATTTATAAATGCCTCTAATACCGACAATATCCATTCCCGCCTGCTCATTTAACTTTAAACTTCCTCTCAAAGCCCTACAATAACATTGAGACAGCTCTGAGCACTCCTACGCACAGTTTACATACTATACCATTTGCGTTTTGCCATGACTATTGCGGTCATTGCACCCTTCTTCTTTTATATGTATATCTCCGTAGGAATTTGAATAATAAATATTTTTGTAGCGTTGTAATGAGTAAATAGGTTTATCTCGATAGGTTTTTGGATTCAGGGCGTTCACAGGCTTTATTTCAAAATTTCTGGAAAAAAGCTAGAATCATATCCTTTCACTAACCTATTTCTTGCTTTCTAAATACTTACTTATATTATACTAAACAAAAATCTATTAATTAAGTTTTTTTTTTTTTTAATAAAATCCGTTAGGTAACTAGGGTAGACTATGACCTGAATTTGGTCATTGGAAACTTCATCCCACTACTGCTGACAATATTCCATATTCACGCAATCGAAGATTGGTTCAGCAATTGCTGCCACGAGCCCTTAATACAATCCATTTTACGACCCAAACTGAACTGTTAAAGGGATAGAGTGTACAGCTCCATCCCTCTTACTCGCTTGCATGACTGACATTTTAATACGTCATGGTAAGTTCCCTAGTATAGACAATAAATATAGGTAGGTCAATGACCGCTATTACCATGCTAAAACGCAACGCCTACAGCAGTAACTCCCTGAGCCTGCGCCGTCATAGCTCATCTCCAACAGCTAACAGTAGGAAGCTGTACGAGCTGTCAGAGCTACAATTCAGATTCTATTACGAAGCTCTTGGATACGTTTAGTATTTTATTACGGGGAATAAAGGATTTATTATTTATGGTAGGTTTGAACTTCCGTGTTGGGGCCTGCTAGTCATTGAAATAAGTTCGGGTGATTAATCACTTGTCTACAAATTTGAAAATTGAAGGTTCGAATTTTTTGAGTTCTTTGAGAGTAGAAAAATTTCATCATGTCTACATTTATTTTCAGTTGCATCTTAGTAAATTTTATGAAAATTACCCTTGCATTACAATATTTAAATATTAAATTGATTGTGGTTATCTTATTATTTTTACGATTATTTTCAAAGTTTATAAAACAATTAAAATAGTTGCATCTATTTAATTGTTTTATAAACTTCTAGCGGTAGCTAGAGTTCTTAAGTTGATTCACTCAGGTTATCTAAAATACTTAAGTTAATTGGTAGTTATGCTAATTGTGTTTATTTTAGGATTAAAATTTATTGTTATACCCTATTAACTTGAAGTCACTACTGTATTTTTATGGTGGCATAGGAAGTTAAATTCATCATGTTTTCTTTCTTCTTCTTTCTTTCCAACTCTATGTTTATCATCACCAGCCTTTTTAATGTTCCCACTGTTGGGACTCTCGCCTCTTCTCTAGGAGAGGGATTGGGCCGTAATCCACCACGCGGGCTCATTGCGTGTTGGTGAATGTCACATGTCTTCGAATTTTTGGTTCTAGGACATGCCGGTTTCCTCACAATGTTTTTCTTCACCGTTTTAAGAGCAATGGTGATGAAATAAATTACACAAAGTAATGCGCCTGGCTGGGTTCGAATCCGCGACCTACAACTCGTAAGTCGGGGCCGTTACCACTCGGCCACCACTGCTCTCTTTATGTCTACTATTGCTTATTTTACTAATGTTCCGATTTATCATCATCTGTTACTTAGTCTATTACGAAGCAGTTATTAGAGTCGGTAGAGTATCTCTCTAACTGTCGTATAATTTTGTTTCAGGTAAGCCATGTCAGGCGGTCAGGCGTGAGTCGCCCTGCGCACGCGCAGCCGCATGTTAATAGCCGTAACAGCCTCCTGGGATAAACTATCATGAAGGTACGAAATAGAAGATCAACGACGGAGTAGGCATTTTCAATTTTTGGTAATTATGAAAATTTGATATTGATGTAAGTAAATATATTACTTACTCACAGAAAAGATGAAAGAGGTTAGAAAGGAAATACTTTCCGATTTGTACTATAACGAGTGTCGTCGCTTGTCTCACACTCTTTAACTCTACTACAGGCAATAAACCAATACGAACGCGTATTACGCAACTAACAGACCACGCACGCTTAGATCGCAAATTTGCTATTAGTAGTTGAACTATGAGCGTTGCCCTACTTTGTGGCACGCCTACCCCGCCCACAAGGCCACTCTAACCTCACGAAATACCGTAATTAGATCATCTAATGACATCCTCCGGCCAAGGGTGGGAGATGTCATAAGATGATTTTCAAACTAAAAAAAATAAAAAAATCGCACGCTATCTGGGTCTCAAGTCTGCTATTACAATAGTGTCAGAATGGTCTATCATTGATGTCATAATTGTCGATTTTGATTGATGTCATAATTGTCGATTTTGACAAGTTTGGTAATCTACTAATATAATGGCGTCATTATGACTTTCTGATGGTCAACCACTGACACTCCATTGAAAGAAGTGACATAGAATGGTAATCTCGTACATATTGACAAATGAATATTTGACGTTTGCGGTAATCTGCTAAAACTTTGACAGTTTATTTGATCAGTGTTTTACCATTAGAACGTTATTGTTCAGTTATTGGTTTTAATATGCTCGAAATAATCATTCTATCACAATTCTATTACAAGACCATTGACCGATCAATGATCGATCATTATGAATTAGCAGATTACAAACTTTTAGCAAAATGACAATGGGATCGTGTTGGAATGACGAAGCCAAAAGCCAGGGGCAAAACAGATTGACTACAATAAATCCTCCTGCGCAAGAGCAATATCAACCAATATTCTCCCATCACTGACAAAGATATTAAATCCTGCGTGAATCGTGATGCACGTTGGCCATAGATTCCATGGGCTATATCTCCCATGGGCTATACATCCTATTTGTTCGCTTAGTTCACGGACGACATGACAGGTGGCGCTACTTGACTCTATAGCGGCCATTATGGGTGAATTTAATTTATTATTCACGTATTAATATTGTTCGGGGTGTTTGTAAATGGATGCTGCTAGTGGAACTCTTAGTCGTCAGATTAAGCTATGTGCATGAGTGTATCAACATAATATAGTAGGTTCACCAGCTTTTACCCGCTACTTCGCCCGCATACATAAAATACAGCACGCACTATACTTATAAAAAAAAATTGTAATCGGGCAGTACTTTCAGAGATTATCCTTCAAACAAAAAAACCAACTACCTCTTTATAATTATCACCTAGTGCAGATGTCGATTTTGATACAAGTGGAGAAAGATTGTCACTGCGATCAAGGCGGTGTTATGGAGCCGAGAGCTGCAATGAGATATTGTCACGTGTATCAAACGACGTTTTTCAACACACTTTCAAAGACCTAAATAAAGGGGGTTGACGTGCAATTCATCGGTCGCTTAGCGCCCAGCCTGATACGATAAATATAATAAAGTTATGGCAGGGCTGAGCACGCGCACTTTTCCGCTCTAGTGCGAAAGATAGTAAGTTTTGTGCCTAACGATCGGCGTAAGGGGAATGCCAAGGTCTTGATTGAGTTCCGGCGCGTAATGAGAGGCTTAGGCGTCCAATTAGCTAGGTAATTGACCCCGAAAGCTGCGATATAATATATACAATATTAGATTTAGTTTAGGCGAAACCTGAAACACGTGGCTAGTATTTTTATGTAAAAAATCTAAGTACTAACTAACTAAGTAAGTAGTAGTAACTGTATCGTGAAAAATCACAAAGTTATAATAATATTATGTCATGTTATGTCGCCTAATGCCCACTATGATCTGCCGTAACCTGTGTTGTACTTAGTGTCGATGGTTTAGTGAGATGAGATGTAATAGTGTCAACTTGTGACCTTTTTAATAAATATTTTGGGAAAAAATACTACTACTACTTGGAATCCGTTCAGTGTTTCTCTACTATATTATGCATATATTTCTCTACTATATAATGCATATATTTCTCTACTATATAATGCCACGCAGGCGAAGCCGCGGGCAAAAGCTAGTGTGTACCCGCGGCTTCGCCTGCGTGGCATTAGGTACTTAAGGAATCGGGATAAAAGGTAGCCTATGTTCTTTTCCATGTCAAAGGCTACATGCATGCCAAATTTTATCCAAATCCTTTTAGCTGTTTAAGTGTGATTAAGTAACAAACATCCACACTTTCACATTTTTAATATTAGTTAGGATGTAAACCTTCCTCTTGAATCACTCTATCCATTAAAAAAAAACCGCATCAAAATCTGTTGCGCAGTTTTAAAGACCTAAGCATACATAGGGACAGACAGCGAGAAGCGACTTTTATTTATACTATGTTTAGTTATACAACATACACACACGACTGTAACTGTATTTGTACCTAGAACATAACGTACTTGACCGCAATAAATCATGATACTCACTGCAGTATATTTCGTAGTTCCGCGCCATTGAGGTTAACTAATTGCTAGCTCCCTCTGTTACGCGAACAACTTACGTGAGACGAACAAATCCTAATTAATAGCTGTTGGATTATAAAGAAGTAGCTTTGCCCCCAGCTTCGCCCGCGTACATAAAATATAGCCTATGTCACTCAGGAATAAAGCAGCTTTCTATCGTTTAAAAAATTTTAGCAATCGGACCAGCACGCTTGGCCAAGTTGTTATTCTGCAATCGTTAACGCTGTCGAAAAGTGATGAAACGTATGGGAATGACGTCATTTCAACGTAAAGTCGCGTGGTCAGAACAAACGAATAGACAATTCGTAGCCCAAGTTCACATCGTTCAAAATCGTTTCTACAATGTTTAACGCTACATCCTTAGTTATACAAACGCTACATTGTAGAACGAGCGGCCGACTCAAGCGCGTCAACATGGCTACCAACTTATCGTTTTCTACAATTGCTGTCACCGAGGCGTTACCGATTAGAGAACAGAATTCGACACATACTAGTTGTAACTTGGCTACGGGGGCAGTACTTGCAGAGATTATCTCCTGCAAATAAAAAATAAGAAAATAAAAAACTTTACCTCTTTATTATATTAGTTTAGAATGTAGATTAGATGATAATCCTAGAAACAAATAATAAGATAAACTAAGCACTTAAAAATATGTTTTACCAAATTCTGCAACCGACTTTGAACGCGTGAAAGAAGAATATTTATTTATTTATTAAAACTTTATGCACATAACCACTGTACGAAGGTGGACTTAATGCCTTAGGCATTTTCTTACATTACCCCAGAGGAACTTACTACTGGGATAAAAAGTGTCCTATGTCCTAAATCAGGATAACATTCTATTTCAGGACATACCAGGGCTACCATAGGGCTAAATGACATTCAATCCATTCAGACGTTTGAGTATGAAGGAATAATAAACATAAAAACTTTCGCATTTACAATATTAGTGTGTAGTGTAAAGACAAGGGTAATGGAGAGGGTTATGCTCAGAGTTTCGTTACTGATCGGATCAAAAAAGAAGATATCCGCAGAAGAACCAGGATTATTGGCATAGCCTAAAGAGTATACCATGTACTATCCAGCACAAGGTCTCTAGCCTATCCGAACTTCGAGTAGTTTTCGCCTTTAAAGTATTTGTGCGATAAAATAATCTATTACATTATATTTGATTAACCCCATCTCAGACATGGGATTCGTAAACTCCTTGCTTTTTCGGATGTATGTTAGTTATATATTTCTTACTATTTCTGGCAATTGTACCACATACATAACTCGGAGCCGAGCTTGCGACCTAGTCCAATCAACCGACCATTTCTCTAGCACGTATATTTTATTCCGCTGTAAATCGTTGCGGCAAACGAACTGCACGCTTCTGCTGTTACGCGGCCACTCCACGATGTTCTACACGTACTGCAATTGCTCATCCAAGAAATTGCTGTAATAAAGTTAAGTTTAACTGAGAAAACTACGCGAAATAATTCGAGGACCTTAACACCTACTTAAATCTCTCAGATAAAGTACCTACTATTGAGAGTAAAAGAATAGAAAAAAACAAGGACAGAGAACAGAGGCTCGAAGAAGACCCGAGGACAAAAATATTGTTGGAGGAAGTTCAAATGAGGAATGATGATAAACCTGCGAGGGTTGCAGGATTGTTCCAAAGAGTTACCGTGGCACTAGAACCCAACAACTAAAAAAAAAACTAGAAAGATATAGATGGGTTTTAGTCAGTAAGTTTCTGATATGCTCTTTCGCTCGTCGTAGACACGGAGAACTTATTTTTGATGATTTCATAGATAAGATGATGAACATAGTGCGTTCGACCATTTTGACTAACTTCTTATGAATACATCATCATCACCCAAGAACGAAACCAAGACACTTTTAGTACATCCTGAAAGGTAGAAAAGCAAGTAGGATTCAAAGAAGTCCTTATTGACTTGTTGGACATGGAGTAAGAATTTACCATTACTTACCTGTTTATCCAAGTCTGCTCATCTCTCTTAGACCAGCCATTTCCTATTACAAGTAATGTATTTCAATCGCTGTGCGGTTAACTAATAGCTCCCGTGTTACACGTTGCTCCTCGCACGTTCCACTGTTCAGTGTTCCTCGTTTATCCGCGCACGCTGATTGGTCGAGCAGATTCTGTAATAAGTGCTACCGTCACTACTGCTACCGTACGATGCAATTTGATTTAGCTGCATCCGTTCGAGTTCGCAGTTTGTTTAGAGATTAACTTAAATTGAATGACGTTATGGATTTTAGACCATTTCACAGATATTGCAAGCCGTTGGATGTGAGATGCAATCTGCTTCATCATGTTTTCTGATTTTATTAATTCCTCGCAATTTACTATAATATCTTTATTTACATCCCCACTTTCATTTTAATATTTTAATACTCCTATTTTATCTTAGATTTCATTTCTCATTTCCAAGCCGCTACTTTTCACCAGAGGTATGGTTACCGTCCGGTAACTGTCCGGCCCAAGTCGCAAGAATATGTCAGCAAGACTGTAGGGGCCCAGCAGGGTCGAAGCCTATTGGGGCCATTGTTTGTGTGAAAGAGAACCCTGGGGCCCTGGAATGAAGGCAAAGATCCTTCTCTCTTCTTCATCTTAGTTGGTGTTCTTCTTGTTTTCTTCTTTCTTTGCTTCTTTATTTATATTCCATAGGTGTGGGTTTTAGTCAGTAAAAGTCTGACACGAAAGAATGGGAGAAGTCATTGGATGATTTACCACCAAAAAAAGTCAGTATTGTCTCATTCTGCAAATTACATAGAAATGGCTTCGGCAGACGATCTCCATTTATCCTATGAAGTATTATGAAAATAATTGCTTCCATCAAAGCACCGGAAACCACTAGCCTTAATTCTAAACACGGGATGATTTGACGCTCTAATTTCCTTAAGATCCACCTTTGGCTGGGTGAAGTGAGGTGGCAAATGAGTATTATTCAGGATACGTCTACTATAAAACGGTATCAAGCAACAATTATTTCGATATAAGCGACGATCGCAATCAATTTCTCGAGCTGGCTAATTGCGGCGCCTCTGTTACGCACTGCCAACGTTAAATGGAGAGCAGAAGCACCAGAAAACTAAATTTGCTGAAGGCTTTGGTTGCATCACTTTTCTTTCGCAGTATAAATAAATACATTGTGTTTGTTCATGTATACACAATGTTTTGAGGCCTTTTTTTAAGGTGGGAGTTCATCTAAGGGTCAACTCACACCGAAAGAGCGGCGAAGGGCAGCGACCCGTTTACCGTTCATAGAATTCGCTGGAATTCCCGCGGCGCCGCGGGCATCCGCGCGACTCGTTCAAGTTTCTTATGCGATAATAAGTATTTTAGCTATGAGAATAAAGTTAAAACTCATATGACACTGAAACTGCGATCCGCTTCGATGCGCTTCGACGCTCTTTTGGTGTGAGTTGACCTTATAATTTCCCCTGATCTAGGATGCAACAAGGCTTTTACTGACAACCTCCTGTCTGCAATTTGCGTTCTATGGTCAGGGTCTTCCTTTCAAATGTTCCTGCAGCCATAGCAGGCATTGGCCCTACTGGGAGGAGAATAAGAAAGAAATGGTGCCTCTCTAGCCACTTCTGAAAACGGAGACTTACCAATGAGATTGGAGGGCTTCCTTTTCTCCACCATAGGCGCGGGCTTGCGGACGACCAGTAATGGATAGCTCGCTGTCCGACCGTCCGGTAATCGTCCGGACCGAGCCCAAGTCGTCGATGGCGCGGCTTAAGGAAATGTCAACAAACAGTAAGGAGCCCAACAGAGTCGAAGCCTACTTTTTTTTTTTTGGGGCTATGGGTTGTGCAAAGGTGGACCCCGGGGCCTTGGAACGTAGGCAATGAAGGAACAGGAGTGTTTTAGTCAGTAAAAGTCTAACACGACCTCACGCTCCGCTCAAGGGCGGGAGATGTCATTGCACGAATTACCCCCTAAAAAAAACTTCTTTTTCTAAAGAATTATTTTAATGATACTATTGATGCAGCTGTCTGAACAAAGTAGACTTTCTGCGCCTATTCTGTCCTGTATCTCATTCCTGATACTCGCTGAATCACGCACGCTGCAAGGTACTCACATAAATAATGTATATCTAGCTGGCATGTAAGTGAGGGTAGGCAAATATTACAGGGAGGTAATTAAGGTAGGAACGCAGAGAAATATGTCTTTGCCAAGAGCAACCTTGGGGAGGTACACGGATATGGTTTTTCCTTAATATCTTCATGTTTTCATTTTTGAAATTCATTGTTAATAACTGTTGGTGCATGTGTAGTTATTTATGCTTTAATTTAGGAAAAATGACATGGAGAAAAAAAAATCAGAAACGAAATAATACTGCACCCACTTTTCACAAATTTTTCAACGCGTTCTTTTAGTTTTTGTTTTTAGTTAGTTTTTATTAGTTAAGGGTTTTTGTTTTGCATCATTATAGTTGGTTAAGTTTTGGAATGAGAGGGTGTGTTAGACTTTCAGTGACGGAAAACCCACCTGTGTTCCTTCAGAAGCCCGTTGCGTTACAGGAGTACTGAACCCGTGATCCGCAAAATTAAGTAAAAAAACACGCTTCCACCAAAAACCAAACAATATCAATTAATACTCCAAGTCATTACTGGCCTATATAATAAGCGTGTTCTATATAAAAAGCTAATTTACGCGCATTATGATATTGTGGCGTGTCAGCTAATCGCGCCGAGTCATCGCCCGCTCTCATTAGGGTAGGCAGCACCCTTAAGTTATGTGGATTTATTCCTCTTAGGTGATAAGGTGGTATTTGGTACGGAAGCAATTTATTGGTGAGCAGTACTACAGCTTGTTTGCAGGTAATTAAGGGCGAAGTAGCCAAAATGGGTAGTGTTCAACGGGTAAAAACAATGTATTAAGAACTGGCTTTGTCACTCAGGAATAAAGCAGCTTTCTATCGGTCAGAAATTTTAGCAATCAGACCAGTAGCCCGATTCACGTAATGAAAACCGTAACGATTTAGTCGTTTAGACCCTTTCCGGATTTCACATCCATCAATCGAGTTTGAACGACACCGATTTTAAAGTCGTTTGAAATTCGTCGATTTAAAAAAAAATCTGTTTTACCTTATCCTGGTAGAATACTTATTAATGTAACTGGAAATAAGTCGATAGATCGTGAATACCGCTTTTGGATAGGACTTCGATCGAACGACTATAAATCTTCAACGATATTTGGCTTGTTTGATTTTACGTGAATCAGGCTACAATACTTCTAGAGATTACCCTACAAACAAAAAAACAAACTTTACCTCTTTATTATATTAGTGTAGAAGTGTAGATATTACTTCTAAATATTTCATTAATAATATATTTCTAAAGAAGAAATTGACTGCCATACATCTCATCGCACAGCAGAAACTACAAAGCTAGTAGCGAGAAATTTTGCAAAAGGGCTCCTTTTATGACGTAGGCGAGAACTAAGAGAACATTCTCCAATATTAACCCGTTAGGTGAAGTATTTCTTATTTTCATGTAAAACTTGACAGAAGCAGCCCTGTTATGATACTGCGGGCGGGCACGCGAGCTCCGTCAAATTGTATAATGTCATTATATCTTGCGCATTAGCCGGGAAATTTATTATTACACTCAAGAAACTACGCAACTGGACTCGATAAAATCCAAAAATAAAATGAAGGAAAAAGAGATGGGAGAATCTATCCATTTTTAGGCTTACAAACCTCAAAAGTAAATTCGGAACCCTTATAGGATCACTTTGTTGTCCGTCTGTCTGTCTGTCTGTCAAGACCCTTGATTGAGTTGAAAATAAAACCATTAAACAAATTGTTAAAATCAAATTTCCGAGTTTTCGAAAAATAAAGATACGACCGTTTATATCGCAAAAAACATGCTGTTCGACTCTCTTAAGGGAATCAAAATTCTTAGGGTACTTCCCGTTGACTTAGAATCCTGAAAGGCATGAAGCAAGGTCTCATAGCACGAGCATAGCAAAAAAAACCTAAAAAATGCAGTAGTTACATCATTACAAAAATCTTTTTTTGCAATTCGGAAAACTCTAAGTAACTCAATTCTTTTTTGTTTGTAGGAAGTAATCTCTGGAAGTACTGGTCCGATTGCTAAAATTTTTTCACAGATAGAAACCTGCTTTATTCCTGAGTGACATAGGCTATATTTTATGTACGCGGGCGAAGCCGCAGGCAAAAGCTAGTAATAATGTAAAACGTTTATTTTTTCATCACAAAGTTACTTAATGCTAACACTTTATTATTTATACACCGGGATTAAAATAAATGAGACACTGGCGATCTCTCGCGCCGGGCCTTCATACAGGCCATGGCCGGAGCGAGGAGGAGTGGCAGGCGGTCGCCTCCTTCTGCGAAGCAGTAATGCTAGCGAAGGAGGAGACCGACCGCATCAGGCAACGACGCTCACAACGCCCCAGCCGCAGCCGGGATTCCAATCGGACGGCGCGGACGGCGAGCAATGGGTAGCTCACTGTCAGACCGTCCGGTAACTGTCTGGACTGAGCCCAAGTCGTCAGTCATTTAGTTTATTAACCCAACAAAAAAAAAACTAAATGAGAGCCTGGCCTTAATTAGGTTTCCATAAGAACCTGTATTACAGCTCACCAGGTCCCTCTGGCAGCCACGCAACCGGGGTATAATCTAAACATTATTTGATAGTTCAGAGAAGTTATTCAAAGTTGAAATCGATAAAAATAAAACAGGGAATTAAAATATTTAGGAAATAGCAAACATTGTTTGAGTAACCAGGGAGTATAAACAGGGACAATAAATTCTAATCCGAAATAGATACAATAATAAGATCGTAGTCAGCAAAAATGAAATAGCCAGTAATAATGCAAAACAAAAATGCGAACGCAATAATAAAGTCCTGCTGAAATGCCACAAATCTCCATGACATTATCCATCTCCTTCACACGACGTGATTTTAGGAATGAGAGAGAGAGTAATGTAGATAGAGGTTAGGTCCTTCCTTACAAGTATTTCAAAGATAAAATCCGGTATGCAAGGGGTGGAGCAGATTCCATAGAGAATCAGGCTCATATTCTAGACTATGAGTAATGTAGTTGGTAGCTTTCAAAATGCTTTTTTTCTCTGGTCACATTTTTATGGCTTTTCTTTATTGTTAAACCGATTATATATTAGGGTAAGTATAAAAGGATTTGAAAGTTAGATTTGTTTATTAGAACCTAGAATTTTTCTTCGACAGGCCTGTTGGTCTAGTGGTTAGTGACCCTGACTGCTATGCCGGAAGTCGTGGGTTCGATTCCCACCCAGGACAAATGTTTGTGTGATGAGCACGATCATTTGTTCTGTGTCTGGGTGTAATTTATCTATAATATTTATGTATTTAGAAATATATAAGTGTTTATCAGTTGTCTAGTACCCATAACACAAGCTCTGTTGTGTGATAGTTGTGGAATATTATTATATATTATATTATTAGAATGTACTAGTATGAAACATTGTACATAGGCGGACTTAATCTCTTAAGCATATTATTATTTACCAGTCGACTTTAAAATGATGCAGAAACAATAATATTACATGGTAGTGCAACAAATTAAAAAAAAAACAATTAATTATACAAATTAAATATATGCCATAATTAAGTAAATTTTGGAAAACGAATTTGAAAGTGGGGCCAGTGACTGAAAAGTTGAAAGGAAATCGTTTGTCTTATTATGGTCATGAATAGAGGAGATGAAAAGCATGTTGCTAAAAGAGTATTGAATTTACATGTGGATGGATGGAGAGGGCCAAAGAAAAGATGAATGGATTGTGTGAGAAGTGATATGAAAGAAAAGTGAGTTAGTGATAGCGTAATGAGTGACAGGACAGAATGGAAGAAAAAAAACGTGTTGCGCCGACCCCAAATAAAACGGGACTAGGGCAGGAAGATAATAATAATAACTTTAGGAGGCTGTCGTTAGGCGACTGGATCAAGGGCTTGATTCAGAAAGCAGTACTGCTGGACACGGCTCGTATAGTCAGGAGGTTCCTTTCTCTGGAGCCCTGACCGCCGGTACCATGGACCCTGTTCCCGATACCGGTGGGCTACTATTTTTTATATTTTTAAATGTTTTTTATTTTTTATTGAATATTTAAAAATATAATTTATATGTACTTTAATAAATAAACGAAATAATAATATTCCACAACTATCACACAGCGCCGTCTAGTCCCAAGCTAAGCAGAGCTTGTGTTATGGGTACTAGACAACTGATAAACATACTTATATATTTCTAAATACATATATATTATAGATAAATTACACCCAGACACAGAACAAATGATCGTGCTCATCACACAAACATTTGTCCTGGGTGGGAATCGAACCCACGACCTCCGGCATAGCAGTCAGTGTCACTAACTACTAGACCAACAGGCTAACAATGATGAGACAAGATGATGATGATGAAAAAAGAATTCGACAAATCAACGCTGTGATGATTCCACCAACTACTCAACAAAAATACACAGGAGTACACACACCCACTACATTTAAACTTTATTTATCAACCTGTCAATGAAATTAACAAACGGTACGAAATTCCTGTCTAATCGATCATTATCTCAGACGCCATTAATACAATATCACTAATCTTTAGCAAAACATATGTCAGACTAGTTCACGTAAAATACATTCCATTTTGTGGAATTTAATCTAAATCCTACCAGACATTATTACATTTAGTGTCATATAGAACAAAATAACTGATAGCTCACTATCTGAATACCAAATACTTGATCACTAATTTACTCGTAGTGTTCAAAATATCTTACATAGCAACTGGTTCATAATTAAGATTTGTCTCCTGGTTTGATTTATTATAGAGGCTGGTAATCAGTAAAAGATTAAGAAGCATAATCAGCTTTATAATGTTTTTTTTTGGTTGGAAAATCATCCAATGGCATCCCCGCTCTTGGGCACAGCTCAGGGAGAGTGTTAGACTTTTATTGACTAAAAACTCACTCCTGTTCCTTCGTTGCCTTTCGTGTCGGAGCCGAATCTTGCTTTCAGAAACAAATTTTATTTTTTGCGGCGGGAAAATCCTCTAATGACATCCCCCGCTCTTGGGCTAAGCGGAAGATAGTGTCAGACTCTTACTGACTAAAAGCCCACCCCGTTCCTTCTAGTTTTCATAACAGGGCTCGAGTTTCCTTTTGGATAACCCCGGCCCCAGTAGGCTTCGACCCAGCTGGGCCCCTGCTGTAGCTGACAACTCCTTGAGGCGTGCGTGGAACACTACGCGCCGTCGACGACTTGGGCTCGGTTCGGACAGTTACCGGACGTTCGGACGGCGAGCCACATATTGCACGTCGTACGCAAGCCCGCGGGGGCCCCCCTTGGTAGCAGTTACTACAGGCCCCGCGGTCGCTCAATCCGGCACTGTCGGCGAAACAGCCTCGGGAACTCACAATGTCTCATTTGAAGTACCGTCGGCACGCGAGGGTGGCTTCAATAGAAATTGTTGACAAAATGACATTTCCTGAAAACTGAACACGATTTTCTCGACAATTTATAAAGCAGCAGAAGCTGACTAGGTACGTCAATTTATAATTAGTTTGACGGAATTCGAGACAAGATATTTTGTAAGTAGGTAGATATACTTAGTATGTTATATACTCGTATGTTTAAACACCTCACCGATAATCCGCGTGTCTTATATATCCGTTCTCTTTCTCTCAGTCTTACTTAGTGGTTTACCTGTTCTGTGGGTTTACCTGTATTTTCGAGTGAAACAGGCGCCTTCTCGGAAGGGCGAGTGAATACTTTTGTAGGGAAAATGTAGGATTATCGTATCTATACATCTTCTATACATAAAAGTAAAATTGGAATGTCTGTTTGTAATATTGAAATAACCGCTTTTTACTACATGCATATGAATATATATACGGTACATACACCAAAATAACATTATTCTCAATTTTTGTCTGTCTGTCTGTTTGTCCGGGCTTATCTCTGAAATGGCTGGACCGATTTTGACGGTACTTTTTTTGGAAGGTAGCTGATGAAATAAGGAGTAACATAGGCTACTTTTACTTTAGAAAAAATAAATTCAAAACCCTGTAGTCCGCGAGAACGAAGTCGCGGACATAGCTAGTAGGAAATAAAATTCGATGGCAAAAAAAGTAATTTAGCCAGCTTATACATACATCTGCTAAACTTTTATGATCACCGGTTTCGCAACCCCATGCCTGGAGAGTTTCGGCAACGGAAAATATGACGCTACAGTGTTGGACTGTGACGGTATTGTGTGTGTACGTTTCAATACCAACTCTCAGACACGGTTGGCGCAAGTGCCGAGCTGCATATTGCTGGGCTGTGTGTAGTGGGGTCGCTTTCTGCGCGAAACAAATACTTGTATGGCCTACAGATACTTTGTTTTGGTTCTGATTGTCTTGTGTGTGTGAGTTTTACGGGTTTGTGAACGCACCCACGATATTGGAGTACTGTCTAGTTTGGGGCAATGCTTAAATGGCAATGGGGCAATGTTTAATTGATCATCTTCCTAGCCTTTTTCTAACTAGCTTGGAATCCATTCTAACTGGAATGTGCTTAATTTCTTCTTCTTCTTCTTTGCCTCTTCTCACGTTAGGTGGGGTCGGCTCTCCTTATCCTTCTGCGCCAGGACAATCTGTCCTGGGTTGTCGGGTCAGGCAGTTGGGACTTGCTTAATTAAACGAAAAAAAAAAAAACATTTTTTCCTGACGCATTTCTAACATGCGGCCGTATTATGACATCTTAAAACCATCATGTTTTCTGTGTGAGAAAAGGATAGTGCTATTCGTCCTGTATAGCTCCGTCTCTGAGAGGAAGAGGTACACGGCCCCTGGTCATACTAAGTAAGTAGTAAAGTTGACTGCTTATCCCGTCCCTATTACAAAGTTAACGCGCCCAAACACACACACAGCTTATACAAGCCCTAAAACAAACACATATACAGTTAATATAAGTCTCAGCCCACACTGAAAGCGCTAATTCTCAGCGCGAGGGCGCGAGGGGGAGGGGGAGTGGGGCGACGAGAAATTGTCGCCAAATTGTCGCTTCCTGAGCACTGATTGCGTCGCTCGCTCCCCGCTTCCGGCCCGCTGTTTGCTTATTCGATAGCGAATTAGATTTTTTAGTAGCAACACTATTGATTTGCACCTACGGGCTTGTGTTTTGATGAGTGTTGATAAAGGTGTGGTTTTGTTTTGGTTTTTGGTAATTAACCTTTCAATCGTGGAAATTACAGACACAATAGAAAGACAATAGGTACGCGAATAGCGTTCGCTTGGGGTTTAATGTATTAATAGAGGTTTTATGGAAGATGATTTTTAACTGAATAGAGAGAGAGAGACAGATGTACTCTTTATAAAAAAATACAGTTGGTGTTTGAACCTAGTATTAGGTGAGAAAATTAATATTGTTACAGTAGGTGGTTCTATCGTTTCTAGAATTGAAGGTATTCACGCCACTCCGATTGGTGGCACTTTGGCTCGTAGTAAAAAACGGCAACTGAAGGACACAGGTCCAGGTCTTGGTACAAGCCATGGTCCGGAGCGAGGAGGAATGGCAGGCGGTCGCCTCTTTCTGCGAAGCAGTATTGCTAGCAAAGGAGGCAGACGCACGCGCGCGGTAACGCACCCATACCCCAGGATCTCGCTTCTGAAGGAAAAACACGGGGCCCTGGAATGCAGTAAAAGTCTGCCACGCTTTTTCACTCCATCCAAGGGCGGGAATAGTCATTGCATTATTTCCAACCTAAAAAAAAGGATAGAGGTGGGTTTCAGTCAGTAAAAGTCTGAAAAGCTCTCTCGCTACACCCTTGAGCAGAAGATGTCATTTGATGATATTCCACCTCAAAAATAAGCTCAAAATCTTCGAAAACGTAACTTCTGACGCGAATACGACGACGTTGACATGAGGCAACTGCGGTCTAGCCACCTCAGTGCCACCAGGTTTACGCCACTTCAGAAAACCCTTATTACTACTTAACGTTTTGGTTTTGCCTTTATATTTTTCTCGGAATATTTCATCTCATAAAGCCGATTTGCTCCCTTTTTATGTCTATTTTCGTAAAATCCAAACCTTCTCATTTCCTGACTTATCTTACTTGCGGCAGTGTTTTCAAGATTAATATTTATTGCACGAATTGCCAGGTCTGGTTTTAGGAGCAACGGAAGATGAGAACTCGGACGGAACTTCCTATTGTTTAAGAAAAAAAAAAACAAATAAAAAAGATTTCAATAACCCTGTAGCGACATCTATCGCGTCACAGAAGAACTAAATTACGAAATCCTGCATCGCGCAATTAGATTTCTCCGCGCGATTTGAACATATACAACAGCGGGCTGTTGTCCTGATCAAACACAACCACCGTCAGGTCGAAGAATCCTCCCTTTTCAACGGAGGCATGTGGGACTTTACACATTATTCCGCATACCACTAAAAGCCATTGTTTTTGTTAAAAACAACTTCTCAATGAACCAGCAAACAAATATAACCAAATAAACAAAGCTTTTCCTTTTCAGTGCACCTATCACACCTCCATCAAATTCTATCAAATCAAGGGTGCCAAGAATGCTGGCAGAGTTACAAGGGCCCTCAATCCTCGAGTGGTTTTCATAATTTCGGAATCTCCGTCTTCGTCACGATAAAGTGTTTGTGAAGGATCTTCCAGATATTTTATCTAAAGATTTTACACAATGAGGAAGCATTTTCAGCGTAATGAATAAGGATCGATTAATGACTGGCGGGAAATCATATTTCTAAAGCCGTGTACAGACATCGCGAGGCGTGCGTCTTGAATGGTTCTTCTCGCATGCCTCGGACTGTGTCGACTAGTGTGCTCACAGTGAGCATTCGCGTCGTATGATCGTTGCAAACGCCGTGAACGCCGCCTCAGTATGAGCCGTGCGCTCCTTGTGGACGGATAGGTTTTGTTTGTGTTTTCTACAATTGCCAAAACGGATCTTGAGCGCTCGGCGTCAGAGTGGGGAAGCTTTGCGAATTGGTGAGCCAATCGTCTGTTAGATACATACAGCAACGCAGGGAGCGAATCAGGAGTGACGTCTATGATGCGATGACGCGGCGAGCCAATCACTACACTCCCCACCCCCGCGTCTCACTTCGCACCACTACGTTTTCGTTTACGTTTTTTATTTGCGCATGTAATTATGCACGATCAGATAGACTTATTTATTTATTTTGTCATTTTTTTTTTAAATTTGATATATTTTGTACAATGCACACCAATTTATTTATTATTTACCACACAATATAATATGTAATTTATTTATCCTACACCTAATCACTAATAACTGAGTACTAAAAATAAACCAATTTAAAATTGGTTTATTTTTAGTACTCCGTACACTGGAAATAAGGTTCAGTTGAAAACCAGCGTCTGGCAACCACCATGTAGTTGTCTGGCATTATTGCTGAACTGGACCTATTTGGCGCCGCCGTGAGACACACCTTGCTAGTTGTCTTTTTTTTTTAATTATAATAATTTATTAGTGTCTACATTTTGATACTACATTGTGTGTATCTACGAGTGTGTATGCCAAATAAAATAGTTTTCTTTCTTTCTTTCTTTCACTAAAGAGACCGAATATTTGACTTCTGCGCAACCGCTCAAGGTCCGTGACGGCAAGTGTACTGACGAACACTGCGCGTGGTGGTTTGCGTGCTCAGCTTGAGCAGGTGTTGTTTGGGACGCACGCATAAATTTACTGTAGTATGCCTCAGGTTGAGGCAAGCCTGACGAACCATTCGCGGCGCAAGACTCGCGATGTCTGTACGCGGCTTACATTCTACTCTAATGTAAAACTGATTATAATTATGTCAAAATCAGAACAGGAGAATGCTATGAGAACATTAATTTACTTATCAAAGACTATAGTAATTAAGTTGTAATTGTACACAGAAATTGCCTTTAGATAACGCAGGAGAAACCTGTTCTCATATTATGAAATACAAAACGCCATAAACATAAAGGTTCTGTAAATATTAATTAGCTAAATTAATTACCTTTGACAATACTTTTCTCAGGTTAAATCCAACAAAGCGTCGGATCCCTGAAGGTCAAAAGGTCCTTTGACAACCTTTTTTTCCATGGTCTTTCATATAAACCGAAAAAGGTTATCTTTACGGAGGTACAAATTCGAGACGCTTTTTATTATTGCCAATTTACTTGTTTAGAAAATTTTGTCAGATGTGCAAATTAAGTTAAATTAGGAGATGAACAAATTCAAAACTCAAATCTTCCTGCCCTTATCTCGTGTTACTTGGGGTCGCTGAACACGTTTTTTTCTTCCAATCTGTCCTGTCAAAAATCACGATATTTAATGTTTTCAAATCCCTCCTTACGCAATCCACAACTTATCTTTTGCCTCCCTCTTCCTCTACATCCGCCCACAATCAAACCAAATATCAAGTCTAAGTTGGTAATTGGATCTTCCAGGATGAATAACATTTAATTTTAATTGGTTTTTGTACAAAATAATTTTCTCAATCCACAATCAATGACTATACCTCACACCTACAATAAACACAATTTTCTTTTTTTATTTCTATCAAAGTTAAACAATTCTGTTCCATAAAAACCATCAAATTATTTCGCAATTACTCCTCAATAATTGACTGTACATCATACCTACAATGAAATTCTTGAGCAAAAAAGCTAACAAGCCACTGACTCCATAGTCCAAAGTACCGGTATTATCTATGGTACGGTATTAAAAGAGCTTGAAAAGAAGACAACAAAGCAAATAGCCAATAATAATGGTTATTATCGCAAGTGCCCGACCTTGCACGATGTGCTATTGGATAACCAATCGGACTTGCGGTTCGGAGATCGTTCTTAACGGTATTCTGCGGACCTGTGGTGCTGGCACGACTTGGCGGAACGGTTTGTGCCTTTGAGAAAGTAGTCTCTGAGAGGACGAGTCATAATTCTGCTGTACTGTATTCGTATTTTTTTTTTATCTATACATACTTACATGTGTCTGTTTGTAATGTTTTTTTTACAAAACTTTGTTTTTAAACTAAAAGCACAACAAAGAATTCCATTTACGTATAATAAATATGTAGAAGTTTTTAGTTGTGCACGTATCACGTAAAATGTACAAAATTTACGTAGATAACTTTTATACATTAAAATTGTGTGCAACTTGATATATTACTTAGGATTTGTTTTTTCGTCGTAATAGGTTGACTAGGTATAACTAAAAATATACTACATTTATTGACTGTTCGTACTGTTAGGCAGTACGAAGTTTGCCGGGTCAGCTAGTGTAGAATACTCGTAAAAGAGAGTAAACTTGTCAAAACAATAACCCACTTATACTTATTCAATTTAAAAAAGTGACTTTTTTGTTTTAAATAAATTCTGGCCAGTATCACAATTATTTCAGTAAGTATTTTATTAAAATATTATTTAATTAGTTGCGGTCATGCATGTTTTAATTAAAACTGTGTACTTCAATATTGATCAAATTGAATGACTCTTTCTGTAAATATTAAGTATATCATTATACGTGTTCCACATATTAACAAACAACGCTAAATTAAAATCGGAATTACATTTTAATATTATGCATGCCAACTGTAATTATGTCAGTTTAAATAGCCACAAGCAATACTTGTAACCACAGCTTTAGAGTGTCAAACTGTTACTAACTAAAACCTGTTGTTGTTGTCCTGTTGTTATTGTTGTTGAGTTCCAAACAATATACTCAGGTTATCGCAGTCTATTAGCTGCTGGACATGATTTTGTCCCAAGTTACACCTTATTTCTTCTCTTCTGATAAACGTTTTGAAAGAAAATTTAGCCAGTGAAAGAGTGACGGCTGAAAATAATTGAGGAAGAAAATGTATAGCACCAACCCTAAGTAACATAAGATAAAGGCATGAAGTTGATAATCACTTCGTCTATTTTCTTGTTCAACTTCTTGACACTTAAAAAATTAACTTACAAAGACAGTCTACGGGCAAAGAAGTCACCTTCAAACTTCCAAAGCTGCGTCTTTCGCTACGTGATCGCCACAACAGAACCTTTTGTTCTCATTGACCATTTGTTCTGTGAAGAATGTGCTCGGCCCACTTAAGTTTGAAAACACTACACTATTCCACTAATCTACTATTAAAAGGAAGTAGGTAACATACAAAGATGGGCAACGGGTAACGAAGTCTTCCATCTGTACTTAACTAATCACTAGCGCTGGGCGTAGTCAAACTATCCACTGGATGGATAACTGTACACGTTACTTGCAGTGTCATGTCTCTCAGACCGTGATAAGACAACCTGGATCCACGATGTCTGATCTGAACTCGATACCTGAGAGCCCTTTGAAGACATGACTCAAACGCTGAACTAAGCCCTAACACTTGATGAACAAGATCGGTGAAAGCAGCAATGGGAAGAAATATAAATATCTCTTGAGATGAAAGCGCCCGAGTAGCGCGCAAAATTGAAAACTAATGCTCTATTAAACGAACTCATGTTTTGCATTACATAGATACCTTTTTTTAATTACATGGTATACCTCCAAAATTTTCCGATTTCCTAGATATACCCTGACCTGAAAAAGCTTGCGGAACACTGATCTAAACCACTAATTATCTCCTATGTAAGCCACTTTCAGGGTAGTTATAAAAAAAAATAACTTCGAAAGCTGAGGCGGAAATAGACCAGAACTTAACCTAACCTGTCCGTGTTGGAGGGCACTAAAATTCCGAGCTCGCTTCGCTCGCTCTTGGACGGTCAATTAGAGACGCAATAGAAAGACAATGACAGCGCCAACGCTCGCGCGCCAATGACAGCGCCAACGCCAGCGTTCGCTTGAGGTATAATTACATAATATACCTATAGTCCTAATTCACAATGGGCGGAATGGAATGAACTTTTGAACAGTGTGACAAAATTATGTATTACACGATTCTTTCAACTTTGTCAGTTAACATGTTCGAAAACTAACACCGGAACTGTTCGACTGAGTTTTGCTTCATTTTTCAGTTCCAATTACTGCTGTTTGACATTCCACACATGTTTAGTTAGCCAGGCGGGTAATAATTGAAACAACCTCTCAACTATTCCGTTATTAAAAGGATGTCGCATTTTTCAAGGTAGGTACGAAAATACCTACATTTTGTCGTATCCTAAAGTTGAACTTACTAAAGAACTACATTAGACCGACTGACCGACACCCACGTGGACCACGCCTGATTTGTACATGGAACAACGTCGCGTGGCGTGGATCTAGTGTAGCTCTACAAGTCTAGCTGCCTTAGAAAATGTTTAGTATTTTTTTTTTTTTTTTGGTTGGGAGAACCATCCTATGACAACCCCCACTCTTGGGCGGGAAATAGTGTCAGACTCTTACTGACTAAAAACCCACCCCGTTCCTTCAACCTTCATACCGAGGTTCGAGTTCCGTTTCGAATAACCCTGGCCCTAGTAGGCTTTGACCCGGCTGGGCCCCTGCTGTTGCTGACAACTCCTTGAGGCGCGCGGGAACAGTGCGCGCCGTAGATGACTTGGGCTTGGACCGGACAGTTACCGGAAGGCCGGACAGCGAGCTAAGACCGACGCGCCTAAATCGGTGTATGTGACTTACGTGTGCGCAGTGTAGTTCTACTTTTACACTAGCAGTAATCAAACAACTTCTCCCGCTCTTAGTGGGGCGCGAGGGCGTGTCAGACTTGTTGTAAATACTCATGTTTCTTCAGTTGCCCTTTACGTTCTAGGGCCGCGGTGAGAGTTTCGAACTATTACGCAACCCGGTCACGCATCGGCCCTAGCTGCTGACATCTCTTTGAAGCGCGTGTGGAACACAACGCGCAGTCGACCGACGACGTCAGGAGCGCGAACTACCCATTGCTCGCTGTCCGCCAGCCCGATGACTTGGGCTACTTATTTAATTCAAAGTTCGTACATTTATAAAATGGAACTCATTGTGTAATTTTGTGAAGATTAGTAATTATTCTACTATTGTGAAATGTAAATCCAAGAAATACCTAAGTACATAATTACTTCCGCAATGAAATGGATTAACAAAGAATGCGATTAAACACTTGTACGATATTCTGTGATAAAGCTTGAACGAAGACTGTGATGTTTTTTGCATGCTATTTTTTATTTTATATTTTGTATGCGTGGAGGTCGGACGTGCGAACGGTTACTGGACGGTTGGACGGCGAGTTACCCATTGCTCGTTGAACCGTGCCTACGGTGGCCGAAAAGCGGGATCGGAAACCCGGCAGCGGCTGAGGCGTGAGGGCCGTTAATTGCCTCAAGAGTGAAGCCTCCTCCTTTACTAGCATTACTGCTTCGAACTACTTCGCTAGAAATACAGCTATGAGTTGACGCTCCAAGGTCACTTAACATTTTGATCCAAAACCAATCCAGTTTCAATTTAACAAATACGAAGCCTAAATTGACTCAACACGTCTCAAATAAATTTGATTCCCGATTAAATGTATTTAATTTAGATTGGAAATTACTTTCGTCGGAATGAGATTAACAGAGTTGAAATTATTTCAAAGAGAACAATCGTAGGCTGAGAAATAACTAACAACACAATTCCACTTCAAGTTGAATCGACTGTTAAAATATCTTAACTGATTAGTCTGCTAAATGAATATCAATAGTGTTATCGTTTACATTCTTACGACTTGCGTATGACAAGCAATAGGGTCAAAATAATTACATTTTAATTAGTCTGTAACTTAGATTATTAAAAATATTGCATACGTATTTTTTTCTTTTTTCGATTAAACAAAAAATAACAAAGATATAGCCCATTAAAGTTACGTGTGATGTCACCCCGTGCGAAAAAATGCAGCACGGCGTGACGTTACACCTTACTTTAATGGGCTATATCTTTGTAATTTTTGGTTTAATTTATAAATAAAAAAATACTTACGTGTCCCTTATTTTTGAATAATCTAAAAGACGGACTAATTATATTTTTTACGGCAACTAGCCTATTGGCTAGCTCGCGGTCCGGTAACTGTCCGGTAACTGTCCGGTAACTATTCGGAGCGTGATTCGAACTGAGCTCGAGTCATCGCCGACGCGTAGTGTTCCATGAGCGCCATAAAAAGATATCAGCAAAACTGTAAAGGTCCATCGCACGGGGAATTTCTGAGAGAAGAAACTCATAGTTCTAGGGCGGAGCGGGACGTACCTATCTACTGTCAGACTGTCGCTGACTAAAACCACACCTGTGTTCCTTCTTTGCCCTGTACGTTCCAGGACTTCGTTACGGTCTTCCTTCAAGAAGTCAACCCATGATGACCCTTAAGTTTTACTGTCATCTCTGAAGTGCGCGTTGAACACTAAGCGCTGTCGACGACTTGGGCTCGGTCCGAACGGTTTCCGAACGGCCAAACGGTGAGTTACCCAAGAATTCAAAGACTTAGGCCCGTATTAATAAACGTTCCTCAGCCCAAGATCTCGTACTTATTACCAAGCTTGAGGTCTTGATCGTATTAATAAACGAGATTCACAAGCTTTCAAGCTCAAGCTCAAGTTCGAGCTCAAGCTCAGCTTAGGTTTACGGCATCAGCCGAGTGTTGTCTGATTAATAAACGAAACTCGAAACTTAAGTTTACAACAATCTCTGAACTTGAGCTGCCAGATCATGAGTGTAGACCGACCGGGACTTGAGGTCGTGATTATCGTAGCGCGAAATATGGAGTTTGTAAATATTTTGAGAAATAATTAGGTATTACGACGAAATAGAGAGTACTATTATGCTATTTTATGGCCTTTGCGATATCGTTTATCAAAAATTGATGTAAGAAATGCTTCAAATCCTTTGGGATTGCCAAGTAAACAAAAAAAAAACAGATTTGATCAAGATTCGATATTTTATATTCCCATTAAAAGGCATTTTATTTTAAACTTCGTCCAATGTGACGTAATAGTTCACGTAAGCAAAGCTTGAGTACGCATTGAGGAGCTGATCTTGGTAAATGAGATCCTGTACTCATGTGTTTATTAACTAGAAAAGATCTTGAGCTTCTGTCATCGTATAATCGGGGATCAAATGATATCCCACTTGAGGACGGAGTTGAGCATCGTTTATTAATACGGGCCTTAGTACCTAACCTTTGAATTCAATGACTTAGTCACCTATTTTAATCTACGACCAACTACTATTGATATACGAAGCCCCAGATCATCTGCTCGAAACGGTAATGGAATGGAAGCCAAGCTGCTTCTTGTTGACTAATAAAGCAGCAATAGAATCAGTTCACGTGAGTAGTACAAAGTGAATCGAGGGAAATCTATTGTTCTAATATTACGAACGCACGTTGCACTATACCTCATATATCCTACATAACATTGCGTATTGTTTTCAGCTCGTACATACGCAACTGTTAATTTATTCAGTAGAGAAAGGGCAGCAGCATTTACACCGGAGTAGGTACCTATCGTTGCTCTTTGAAGTGAATAATCCAGTGTTGCCAGTGAAATTAAAGCTAGAACTACATTAGACCGACACACACGTGTATAGATACCGGCACGGAGCGCTGGCTTCAAGTTGCGCAGAAGTCAAATATTCGGTCTCTTTAGTGGTACTAAGTGAGACACGGGGGCAGGGAGTGTCAGTGATTGGCTCGCCGCGTCATCGTGTCATAGACGTATCACTTGTGATTCGTTCCCTGCGCTTGCTGCGTGTATCTAACAAAGACGACGATTGGCTCGCCATTGTATGGAATACGCAAAGCGATCCCCATTGACGCCGAGCGCTCAAGATTCGTGACGATACCTGTAACACGCGTGATTTGGACTATATTAAATACACGTGTGCAACGTACACCGATCTGGGCGCGTCAGTCTCCATACATTTTATATGGCAACTAGACTTGTAGAGCTACACTAGATCCACGCCACGCGACGCGCCGCAACGTATAAATCCACCACCACCACGCACGCGCCACGAGCCCACGTGTGCGTCGGTCTAATGTAGTTCCCGCTTTGTAGTTCCCTGCTCATCACACAAAAATTTGTCCTAGGTGGGAATCGAAACCACGACCTCCGGTATAGTAGTCAGGTTCACTGACCACTACACCAACAGGCCAGCCAAGAATAAAGGCATAAGTAGTTTTTATCACAGAGAATTAGGACGGCTGTTAGGCCGAAAGGCGCTAGTGATTTTATTATGTCGTAAAGTAGTAATTTCTTAGTAATAAATACTAAGTCCAAACGTGAATAAACCTTTTTTATTATCTCCGATCCCTACAGTATCTAGGTGAGATGGTAAACTTCCTCTAACTAAACCAAACTCATTGAAAGTAAGGGTGAGTTGTACCATTTAACTATAACGATAACCAAACCATAACCAGTACCCCTAGCCAAGTTGCTAATCTGCAATAGTTAACGCTTGTAGATAGCTTCAAATGTACGGGAATAACGTCGTCTTAACGCTCAGTCACGTGGTCGGAACAAAAGGATTGGCGGCAAGGTCAACTCGAAGCGTTCGGCGCAAGCGAAACGTTTGTAACTTGGCTAGGGGGGCAGCCGTGAAACGGCCGCGTATTGGTCAATTCGACGATTTGACAGCTGTTAACGACTTTGTTATTGTTATAGTTAAATGATGCAACTCACCCTAAGTTGGTAGTATAAGTAGTAATCGTCATGTAATCTATTTCATGCGCGGGTTTGCGGACGACGAGCAATGGGTAGCTCGCTGTCGCCGTCCGCTGAGGACCGAGCCCGAGCCGTCGCCGACGATATTTAGGCAATGATGTCGGCAAAACCTTAGGAACCTTGCAGGGCCCATACCCGCTAGCACTCGGGGCATTTCTAAAAGGGAAACCGTCCGCCTAGAACGCGTTAGAAGGCAACTGAAGAAAACAGGTGAGCTTTTATCAGTAAAAGTCTTGACACGTCCTTTCGCTCCACCTTAGAAAGAGAGCATCCTCAAAAAAAAATCTGTTTTATGTTACATTCATGGCAGGTATTTTTTTAATAACAATAATAAATAATTTATTTTCACGTATTTTGGCTCATAGATACCTGACCTTACAGACTAAAATATATAAAGTAAATGAAATACCATTAATTGTTATTAATTAGACTTAAGACTATGTTAGTAAACTTCACACTGCCCTTGTTCACTTTGTGTTAATCTGTGGCACTTGTTCACGGAAGCGACGGAACACCACGCCCTGAGGCCAAAAGTCTTCTTTCAACATGAACATGTGCCCTCAATGTGAAATTCTTCGTCTTATGGCGAATACACGTCGAAATACACCCTTAAATTTTAATTAGTACAAATACTTTAAGGGCTTATTAGAAACGGTCTTAATATTATATATGGAAAGTCTCAAAAAATTATGTTCATATACAGCAATGTTATTAGCGTTTTTTTAATCCCAAAATGTACTTATGAAAATATTGTACAGGCTATTGATTTATGAATGAATAAATGACGATTAAAATGGAAAAACATTGCGCGTATTATTTTCTAGTAGCAATTGTTATGAATGTTCATTCTATTATGAAAAAACTCCGTGCACAATTTTAGGATTTTTTTTTAAACTTTTCTTTACACAAATATGATCACGATCAGTATAGATCGGAATAGGGAGGGCTATTTTATGTACTTGCCATAGGTTAGAATAATATGGATATTCCCCGAGTCCCGGGATTTGGTTGGATTATAAGTAGTAAAATTATAAAAAAACTATTCTTGCCTTCGGGACTAAAAATTACACTTCCTTCCTGACGGGTAAATATAAGAAGGACGGGATGAAGGATAGTATAATAAATAGATAAACTTGATTCATTAAACCACATATATTTTTTACGCAACAATTTCTTATTCATCATCATCATCATCATCTTCCTGCCCTAGTCTCGTTTTATTTGGGGTCGGCGCAACACGTTTTTTTCTTCCATTCTGTCCTGTCACTCGTCACGCTATCACTAACTCCCTTTTCTTTCATATCGCTTCTCACACAATCCATCCATCTTTTCTTTGGCAACAATTTCTTATTCAAGAATCAAAAATCATTTAAATATTTATATTCTGGAGTTGTACAAAACATATTAAATATTAATATTAACATCAATGTTTGTGGTCAATGAACCTAAATAGCCCTACCTAATCAGTAATGGGTATGGATAGAACCATAAATAGAACCCTATTTTTTTGTACTATTTAAAAACTAGGGAGTGGCTATATTGGCCTATGGTTTTGTTAAAATTTATAAAGGAGCGCGTGGAACACCAGTGATCGCCATGTGACCTATTTTATCCAACAATGTATCCTTTTTTAACTCTATCGTCCAACTATCGGAGTCACCCTCACCAGCCTCATATTCGATATGAAAAACTTAACCAATATTCTCGCAGACGCGTGTAGAATTTATTATATCGACGCCTCTAGTCTCACGGTATTTTCCTCAAACGAAAGTGCAAACATCAAGGTATTTTAACGAACAGAAATCATGTAGCTATGTGAAGTACCGTTGCAGCTTACAGCTAGTGTTGCCAGGGCCAGTAAGTAAAAATTCGGGATGAAAGATGAAAATAATCGAGAGTTTGGTATTCAAATCTAGAATTGCCACAAAAAAAAGACAATAAGTAGATAGATAGAATAGAGAAGTACACCAAAAATAAAAATTACTTAAAATTAATAGGGTGTTGCAATGTAGTCTTATCGATTATATGGGTTGTCTTATAGACGAAAAGCGATTTATTTTACAGACAACCTTGGACAATAATCGGACAGGTAAGAAGCGGTAAGGTTATTTTGATGATTCATACAGAAATATCAGACTTAAAACTATAAAATTTTGACAGCAAAAAGGGGTGAAATGTAAAAGCAAAAATAATTGAAATTGAAAATATTTATTTCAGACCTAGCACACATTAATGATACAACTCTATAATAAGTTAGCCTGTACAAACTTATTAGTTATAAAAATATGCTATGTTAGTAAAATTTTAAAATACAATAATTATTTTGGACTTGGATGAGTGACCACTGCCTCAGGATTTGGACGTCCAGTTTGTCCGATACCACACATTGAAAAGTGAAAAAAATAATCTAACAGAATTAGGAGGTCAGTGAAGAATCGGGATGTGCCATTAGACCCCTGAAAATCGGGACTTTACGCGAAAATCGGGACACCTGGCGACACTACCTACGCTGTAACCCATGATTGCAAGACACGACAAAATGTAGATCATTACTTAACTATTCATTTAAATAGAAAAATACATTCTCACGAACGAACCTAGTTCAACGCAATAAATCGATGCAATTATGTCGTTCGATTCTCAGTTCCCGCATGTTTTTGCCGCGGCTTCGCTTGCGGTTTTTTTTCCTATTTTACGCAGTAGCTATACCGTACTCTAGCCGCAAGTCGGCTATCTTTTTATTGCAGGAAATTATGCTCCAAATTCTGTTAGATGTTGGCGTTTCGTAAATTAAATGACTGAATGTGTTTTATTCCATTCATTCCCTTCGTTCCTTTCATAATTATCATATTCTAGGTATTTGCTGTGTTTAATTTTGAGACTTTTTCATACTAAACACTTTTCGAAAACAGCATCAAAATGGGTTATTAAATGAATCGGCCAATAGCAAGAGAAGGGTGAGAACATCTCGCTATCTCTTTTGTAGACACGTAATCTAATGGTGGTGACGTCACATTTCAGTATGTGCAATAGTGCATCCTTATTCTGTTACTTGACGATTTACCACTCCACCCATTTTAAAAGATTTCTAACTTAATTAACATTTAACGAATTGGAAAATTTCTTTACATTTGTGATTTTGGATAAAGTTATACTTTTTGGTACAAACGATAAATAAAAATATATTGGCTTTCAAGCGTAGATATATAAATATTATAAATAGGTAAAGTTAGTTTTTTTTTGTTTGTTAGGAGGTAATCTCTGAAAGCACTGGTCTGATTGCTAAATTTTTTTTAACGAAAGAAAGCTACTTTATTCCTGAGTGACAGGATATATTTTATGTACGCAAGTAAAGCCGCGGGCAAAAGCTAGTCGTTGATATATTCATTACATATCAAAACCGGCAATATGTATAATACCTAATATGTGCTTCATTTAACAAGGAAGTCAAGAGAAATAATATAAAAACTTATACCCAAGCGAGATCAAATACGATTTTGCATACATTATTCATGCGTACGTTAGTTCCAATCGTTTCACAGCTTTCCAATGCTTTTTAGATCGAGATTTATATCCGTGAAGTATGTTTACATGCCTCTCTTACGCATAATTGTGATCGAACACTTTCGCAATGAAAACGATCGTAAGGCGGTTATCACACTGCTACGCACCACGCAGCGTAGCGCGTGAAAACGCACCTACGCACGTACTTGCGGGAGTGCAGATCTGCATCATCGTGCGGGTTTTTTACGCACTCACGTGCGTTTTGTAAATGCACGCAGGCACGCACTGATTCCATACAAAATCACGCACGGTACTACGAGACTCAGTGTGCTATATACCTTGCGTGTCACCTACGCGCGTGAGTGCATGTTTCTCCACATGAACGCGCGTGGATGCAGTTTCGGTGTGTTGGACTGTGCGTGATTTCTAATTTTCTATACAAACGGAGATACTTACAAGCAACGTTAAGACACGCATTCACGCGCTACGCCGCGTCGTGCGTGGCAGTGTGATAACCGCCTTACGCATAATTGTGATCGAACACTTTCGCAATAAAACCGATCGTAACTCTGATCGAAATTTCAGAATCACGTCTAACTTTGAAGGCTTTACGAACATTTTAAAATGCGTTCTCACATAAAATGTGGCCCTTTTTCCCCAGTTACTGTGAATACGTGTGTCCTAAAAATAAAGCACTTACACGTTCGGATCGGTCCCGAATTTTGAAGGGCCTGCATTATTGAGATGGGCTTTTCTCCAAAGTTTCATCATTACGGATATCGTGAGTCGTGACCTTTACGGAAACACGAAAACAAATTTCCTCGATCTGCCGTTTAGTTATTTTCGGACCTGGTTTTATTTTCTGTTGGTATTATGATACTGATATTGGAAACCGTGTTTTGGAAGAATGAACACATCACGTTTTTTAATGAGAACGGAATCAATTCGATATTTACTTAGTTTAAATAAGCTTAACATAATTTCAATAGGCTAGTTGATGTAAAAAATGTAATTAGTCCGTCTTTGAGATTATTAAAAAATAAGGGACACGTAAGTATTTTTTTATTTGTAAATTAAACCGAAATCGAAAAAAGAAAAAAATACGTGTCCAATATTTTTTTATAATCTAAAATATGGACTAAATAAAATGTAATTATTTTGACCTTGGACTCTACCCTATTATCTACAAATGGTAATCTCTGGAAGTACTCGTCCGATTGCTAAATTTTTTTCACAGATAGAAAGCTGCTTTATTCGTGAGTGATGTAGGCTATATTTTATATACGCGGGCGAAGCTGCGGGCAAAAGCTAGTCTGCAATATCTATGATATCCATAAACATTTGATTTCCAAAACCCTTTTTATGATTTAAGGGGCTTAATGTGGTCTACTACATCATAACTACTAGTGTTTTAAGTACTTTTTTTTCGAGGTGGTCCCTAAATCATCAAAGAACTCCTACCACTGTACCTAAGTGGTCAAAGAGGCAGTGTCAGGCTAAAGGTAGAACACCATTGGGCGCATGTGATCTGGGCACATCGGTCTTCATACATTTTATATAGCAACTAGACTTGTAGAGCTACATTAGATCCACGCCACGTGACGCCAGACGGCATGGCTTTATGAACAAATGAGGCGTGGGCGCACGTGTGCGTCGGTCTAATGTAGTGCGTAACAACCCAATTGTGTACCTTCAGTTTCTCTTTGCGTTCTTGAGCTACGATAACTCTTATGATCAATCAAACAGAGCAAACGAATGTTATACTCACAATAAAGTGAATCAAGCATACGTATAGCATCACTATCTAAAAGTTCATAAGAAAGTGCACGCGTCAATGAATAAAGGAAGCGAGTGGTCAGATAACCCACCGGACACGAGACCCCACACTAGCACCATGCAGTTCTCATGTGAAAACACAAATGCCAAGCCATTCCCGACCTTATGTTTTCACTTTCAAGTGATAATAATTAAATTTCGTTATTAACGCCCGCCTTTCTCGCGGCAATGTCAATTATATCTACAAACATGAACGAAAGTGGGTTGCTCAGAACAAAAGCTTCGGTGTTTATGAATTTGACATAAATAGCTGTAACGGGAAACTAGTTCATGTCGTTTCCTTGGTGTTGACGATTCGAATTTCTTACAGACAAGTCGGACACAGTGTCCGACACAGTGTCCGACACAGTGTCCGAATTGACACATTTTTATTCCAATATTTTTTTCACTGACAATTCGGTTATACACTGTTTAGTACAGTCTGATAAAAAAATTCAAAAATATATTTAAAAAAAGTATCCATGGGGAAAAAAGCGGCAGCTTCGGTTAATATTTTTTTTTTAATGTATAAATAGTTTTTTTTTATCTGACTACAAACAGCTTCAATAAATTTGGTAGCGTACCTACGAATCGTCAATGAAAATATATTGAAAATAAAATGTGTCGATTCGAACACTGTCTGAATATAATATGTCAGAATAGGCTTGTTGCCGTAAAAAATTAATTAGTCCGTCTTTTAGATTATTCAAAAATAAGGGACACGCATTTTTTTTTTTGTAAATTAAACCAAAAATTACAAAGATGTAGCATGTAGGCCACGTGCTACATTTTTTCTCTCACATCTTTGTTATTCTTTGTTTACTTAATCGAAAAAAGAAAAAATACGTGACCAATATTTTCTTATAATCTAAAATACGGACTAAATAAAATGTAATTATTTTGACCCTGGACACTACCCTATTGTCAGCAACTCTTGGTGTTTTGTCTTGAGAAATCTCGTGAAAGCTCGTGTCAGGTGGCAGGCGGTACAAACTAATGAATAGTTTTGTAATATTAGGTACCTATCTATGAAGCTATGTTTCAGTCCTCCCTCACTATAAAGTACTCGAGTAAAGCCTGACTGGAGATTCGGTTTTGGCCAATTTCGGTCAAAAACTTGGTTTCAGCTGAGGTTTTTTTTTTTTTTTTTTTTTTATTGTTGATAGGTTCGCACTTGACCGCTATCTCACCTGATGGAAAGCGACGATGCGGTCGACGGTTTCAATATTCGGCTTATACCTAGCTGATAGTTATGATATAGATCTAAAATCTGACTTGTGTGTTAAATTGTTTTGTGTAATCGTCGATTTATTAATTTAGACCAATCAATAAATAGATCATATAATAACTATTAAATTAACCACAAAAATAACGATTTTTTTTTTACAGTTTTTCTGTTATCTGTCCGTCAATTTTGGGTTTCAGTTGCGTTTACAGCTGAAACTAGAAGAAGAGCCGAACATTCGGTTTCAGTAATATCGGTTTCGGCGTGTCAAAGAATTGATAGATTGTGAAATATGTCGTGGACATTCTCTCCAATGAAAAAGATCCACCCACCTATCTTGAATAGGATCTATTCCCCATACATCCGCATAGTTTATTTCCAACGTGAGAGGAGGCTCCCCTTTCCCGATTCTCAAAGGCATTACGAACGTTTACAACCTTTGCAGGACTCATTATTATGTGGATTCCCTCGTAATGTTTCTCTTTCACAATTTATTTGAATGAAAGTTTAAGTGGGAAAGAAGTGATAGATGCAATTATATTTTTTATCTAAATAAAGATAACTTATAGCGTAACGTTTTGATAAACAGCTGGGATTAGTAACCAAGGTGATGTTTTTATATTGCGAAATAATGATGGAATCACTATTTATATATATTATTATTTATGATAAGATTGTAGCGCAAATTGTGTCAATTGCTCTTAACGCAACGTTCAATAAAAATGCTATCACAACAATCACATTAAAAACATTTACAAGAATTTATGAATCCATTCTGCTTCATTGAATCATAGGAATCATACATCTATGTGTTATGCGCTAGACAAGTTCGGAATGAACGCGTGCCCTCGTATTTCGCGCACCATTCGGTCACCGCGACATTCCGTTCTCTCGTTCCCATTCGTTCGCTCGCTAGTCGTGAGTGATAACCGTGTAACGAAGGACGTGCGTGGCGCTTCAACACGGTTCCCGCGAAATATCGAACGAAAATTATTTTAGTGATTAAAAACCTGTTACGACTTGTGTTTGTGTTTTATAATATTGTGGATTTTTAAGTGTTTATCGATATTTATGTCAATGTGTGTGTAAAACGAGTTATATTTTTTTCTGTGCACTCGAATTCTTGGATTTTTCTTTAATGAAGTTTTTGTGGTAAGTTTTTAAAGATCATTGAGTTGCTATCTAAAATCAGTAAAAGCCTATAATGTCCCGTTGGTGGGTAGGACCGTTTGAGGCCGGTACCGGTCCACATTTTTGTGAGTACCGTAGATAATGGACACATTTGGCGGTACTTGTTGATTGGCGCCATATTCTTATCGGGTTACTTTTCTTTGGTGAATGCACGGCGTTGATACAAAGCTGATTCTGTGAAATGAACTTTGTTTGAAAATAATATGCAATAGTCGACGTGGTTTGTGAACTAGCGGCGGCCTTACTAATGAACGGTGAACAGAGCACCTACTCAAGCTCAGAAATAAAGTCGCAAACATAATGTAACCTACATAATTTTATGAATAAGATTGTCGTACATATTTAAGTCATTCATAACTTTGATGCATGTAGGTACTTATAGTAAACTAGTACCTATCTACCTACCTAGCCAGTATTGTGAATATGATAGATAGGCTTAGAATAATATTCTAATAGTTACCTCCTCGGAGAGATACCTTAAGGAAAAGAATGTGCAAGATTCTCTATAGACACTCATAAATTATGTTATGTAGGTATGTATGCCTCCAACATACCTACTTAGTTCAAATAGGTACTCCTAGTATAGGTTGATACTCAAACACTGTTAAAAAAAAATTCATATGAAAGAAATAGTTTCTTTCTCAATTTCCCATCACTGGCAGCATGTTTGTGAGAACGGAACTAAGTGTCCCACATAGCCAAGAGTACCTTATCTACCTAGTTATCCTACTTCAGCGTAAACAGCGCGAAACCGATTGCGTCAAGTATCCCACACTAGTGCAGAAATTTACCTAAATACCAAACTAGAGGCCTATATCCGGGACATATCGCGTACTAAGCACGCACCGTGATTAGGATTACCAGATGAAAAAAAATCAAAGGTCTGGAGAAAAGGACCGATTAACATGAATAATCCTGATATTTTTTTCAGTTTGAGATTTTTTTACACTGCAACTCATGCGTTACACATCATTTAACTTTTTATACAGTATTTCTTTTTACTTATTTGTTTAAGCTTGTTTAACTTTTAAGTTAGATACACTTAAAAGTTAAACAAGCTGTATTTTATTGAAAATTTGAAAAATCCAAAGATTTCATTAGATTTTCAAAATCCTGCCGCCATCCTGAGAAGTCCAAAAATCCTGAGATATGACAACCCTAGCCATGATTGATGTCGAAGATGTCAATGTTGGTCCGTTTTTTCGCATAATCTAGGAAAAATCGTTTATGGTGGACATCCCACGCATAAGCACAAAACGTTTTGGAAACACGTTCATTGTGCGTGCAGCTAAGGAGTGGAAATCCTTGCATTCCTTGAATAGCGACAACCTAAGGGTTCTTTAAGTCAAGAGTGAATTGGTAAGCTTCTAGGCAAGCGTGCTCCATCGTCGACCACATCGTCGCTTACCATCAGGTGAGATGGTAGTCAAGCGTGAGTCTATCAATAATAATATTGTACTTACCTATAATATTTATTTTTTTAACAATTCACATGTAAGTAGATAATTACTTCTTTCTAAAGAATTGCAGGATTACCAAACACGCTTACATAACATAAAATCAAATATGCGTAATCCCCAAAGCAGTTTAGACGTAAAACGGCAAATTCTCAAAATGGCAATAGTTGCAAAAGGACTAGTTTTCAACATGGCCAATTCTCTAAAAACCTATTTTCTGAATGGCCAATTTTCCAAAAACCTAATTCTCTGAATGGCCAATTCTCTCTCGCCACAGATTGAGATATTTTTTAAAGAGACCCGGGAATACGAAGGGTAACTGAATAAACACGGCTTTTAGTTAGTAACAGTTTGATACTCCGTCTTCCTCCACCCAGAGTGAGATAATTTATTTGAACTAAATAAATTCTCTTACTAATTTATTTGTACCATGGTGCTAACCTATGAAATAATAAAGATAGAGCGGATATGTCAGAACACCATTAACGGTATGATACACAATTGCTGTTGATGGTCTAGCTTTGAGGTCGTCGCGCTTTTGGTCCAATTCCGACCTCCTTTTATTTTTAAAGGCCTGCACGTCAGAACATCAAAATCAGAGCCCCAATAGAATAGAAATAAACCCCAAGCGAACGCCGGCGTTAGTTCTCTCATTGTCTTTCTATAGTGTCTCTAATTACGGTATTCAAACGGTTAAAATCACTTTATAAGAATTACGCTGAGAATCAACAGTGTTTGAACATCAAAAATGACCTACATAAAAAAAGTCGTCCAAGTACGAGCCCCCGTCACCACTTCTTCGTAGTATGGATGTAAAGATAGAAAAATCCGGCCAAGTGCGAGTCGGACTCGCCCATGAAGGGTTCCGCAGCAGCAAGTAACATAATATAAAAGTTCATGTTCTTGTTCTTGTTGTGTTGTAACTTTGATCGATCTTTTAATAATAGTGTATTTTTTCGGTTTATGACGCATTAAAAAAAAACTACTTACTGGATTTCGTTCAAACCAATTTTCGTTGGTAGTTTTTATAGTAATGTACATCATATATTTTTTTTAGTTTTATCATTCTCTTATCTTAGAAGTTAGAGGGGGGGGGACACACATTTTACCACTTTGGAAGTGTCTCTCACGAAAACTATTCAGTTTAGAAAGAAATGATATTAGAAACCTCAGTATCATTTTTGAAGACCTATCCATAGATACCCCACACGCATGGGTTTGATGAAAAAAAATTTTTGAGTTTCAGTTCTAAGTATGGGGGCCCCCAAAATTTATTGTTTTTTTTCTATTTTTGTGTGAAAATCTTAATGCGGTTCACAGAATACATCTACTTACAAAGTTTCAACAGTATAGCTCTTATAGTTTCGGAAAAAAGTGGCTGTGACATACGGACGGACGGACAGACAGACAGACAGACAGACAGACTCAGTCTGTCTCAGTAGATGTATTCTGTGAACCGCATTAAGATTTTCAAACAAAAATAGAAAAAAAGCAATAAATTTTGGGGGCCCCCATACTTAGAACTGAAACTCAAAAATTTTTTTTTCATCAAACCCATACGTGTGGGGTATCTATGGATAGGTCTTCAAAAATGATACTGAGGTTTCTAATATCATTTTTTTCTAAACTGAATAGTTTGCCCGAGAGACACTTCCAAAGTGGTAAAATGTGTGTCCCCCCCCTCTAACTTCTAAAATAAGAGAATGATAAAACTAAAAAAAATATATGATGTAAATTACTATAAAAACTACCAACGAAAATTGGTTTGAACGAAATCTAGTAAGTAGTTTTTTTTTAATGCGTCATAAATCGAAAAAAATACACTATTATTAAAACATCGATCAAAGTTACAACACATTACAAGAACTTTTATATTATGTTACTAGCTGCTACGGAACCCTTCATGGGCGAGTCCGACTCGCACTTGGCCGGTTTTTTAGTATTTGTGTAACTCAATTTGAGACTAAGTAAAGAGCTGAAACTAAGACTAGTAAAGAGCTCAACTTAGGACAATTAAAAAGCTCAACTTAGGACTAGTAAAGAGCTTAACTTAGGGTTAGTAAAGGGCTCAACTTAGGACTAGTAAAGAGCTCAAATCAGGCCTAGCAAAGAACTCAACTTTAGACTAGTAAAGAACTCAACTTTAGACTAGTAAAGAGCTTAACTTAGGACTAGTAAAGATCTCAACTAGTCTCCAGGAACAAACTGCGTTCACACTAACCCGCGAGTTTATCGCCATTATAAAAGGTTGAAAGTACAAAGTATGGACGTTAACAGATGGTATAAACGAAGAATTAATCATAGTTTCACGTGGTTTCCTTATCGCACAGGTGCTAACGATACAACATTGTAGGAAATTGATTGGTAGCGTGTTTAAAACTGTGCTGAAAGAAACTTTTAATATAATAAAGCGTTTTTTTGATTTTTTTTTTCTATCATCATCATCGCCAGCATTATTTCAGCCGAAGCTCGTAATGTAATTATTGTAGATCAATCAAATAAATAAATTATGTCAAAATAAATTAAATTACATTAGAACACATGAAACATTATGATAAATATGAGGATTTGAACTTCATCTGTAGCCGAAAACCTCGATGATTGCTTATCTGTCTCACGTACTTAGTCATATTTTTCTGTATTTTGCCCGAAACGAGAACGCTTGTGTATTAGCGGGTTGATGGAATTCCAAACTAAACTTGGGATATTCACTCACGTCAAGGAAGACTGATCACTTCCAAGTCCCATGAGGCTACCGCACTCTACACACAGTTTTCGAATAACTGAACAATAAAAATGCTATAGTAGGTGCCATATATTTTATTTTATATATTGACATTTTTTAATATTTGCTTAGGTAACCAAAAACCAAACAAGGAACTGTTTTTATTTATTCATTTATGACACACAAACAATTAAAAATGAAATGGACAAATACAGATAAAAGAGTACTAAGGTACAGCTTAATATTCATTACTTGAAAAAAAAAAACAAAAGAAAGAAAGAAAAATGATTTTCGTTTTTTTTTTTTTTTTCTAGATACCGTAGGATTTTTTTATTTTCGTTTTTTAAATTGAGAATGTAAACAAATGTAAGATGGTCAATCACCGCTATAGCTTTAACTGGCTCCTACTATAGACACAGAATAAGTAATATAGTCTGTCTAAGTCAACCGACTTGGGAATTTTGTATACTATTAAATCATTTAAAAAATACTTATATTCGATACTTTTCGTAAGGTTCTTCTGTTAGTAAACAATGATCTCTATCACTTAATCAACCTTGATTATTGAACCCGTGTTGTCTAAATCAGATTTCATTAAATCCTAATAATTACCCAAGTCGTTTAACTTATTAGACAGACTAGACAATATAGGCTAGGTACAATTCATCTAAGACATTATATACGATCATAATCCAATTTATGTTTTGGTTTTAGGAAGTACTCAGTCAAATGTTTTAAATTGTTTCCTACTAATTTCACGTTATTGCTAGTTTTAACAATCCCAAAATATTACACAATTTTTAATCATCATAAAACGGAGTTATTATTAAAACCGTGTTGCCAATATATCACTAAAATAATTGGGTTTCTACAGTAAAATAAAAATGTTACATCAGTCCAATTAATAACATTTAATATAACATGTAGATATATCTAATAAAAGTTTGGTAACTTCTAAAACTTACAACATTTTTATGATTTAAAAAAAATTAAATTGCCTGGAGACTGAGTAATTAATACAAATGTAATTCGAAATGGCGAATTACGTGTATAATATAACTGAAAAATAATAAAGTAAATGTAATATGTATATAATAATATCACGAAAGACACCTTCCACCTTACTGACTTGATTTTATTTTTTACTCTATGAAGACAATATTATATAATAAAAATAATAACTTATTTATTACAAGTAACGTTGAGTCATATACATTAATATAAAAAATAATAATCAAATCAACAATTAAAATTACAGTTTTAAAATTAAAATCAACCAAGTTAAATATTCATGAACAGACTTCTTCGTTCGTTTGAATATTCGAATAACTTAATCAAGTATAGTGCGCTGGTTGCAAATTGTTTTTTTTTTGTTAATCTTTCAGATACCGTCAATTTGAGACACAATAGTAAGACAATAGATGCGCGAACGCATGGGGTTTAATTAATGCGATCGAAACCTGTATGGTTAATCTTGAGATTGAGAAATTTAGTTGATTTGTTCCTGTCATTATTTTTTTTTTTTGGCCGAATTAATTTATAATTCGGACAAAAGTGTAATTTAGAAAAAAATAAAAATAAAAAATCTGCTAAGAGAAATCAACAGAAGATTCAATCTCAAGATTTACCCTTTACAGCTTTTGGCTTTCTAATTGGTTCATGAACTTGGAGCGGGCTCACTGAGTGCTGTATTCCAGACATTTTTGAAGTGAAAACTTCTTTAGCGGCGTTGAGCACTTTTTCTGTAATGGGTATAAAATCTTAAACTCGCGTCAGGACACGTGACCTGATCGAAAAAGCGTAAGACGGATGGTAAACTTTTTAATGTAAAATAATTGTAATAGTTTTAAAGTGTTACATTTTTAATGTAATATAAATTGTCATGTTTGTGTACGATAGCGCAATAAATGAATATTGTATTCTACCACATAAATGATAGTACTTTTATACTGATAAAGCAATTGGTGCAAAATTATTCCCTAACCATTCCAAAATATCAAACATGCTCAACGTTAATAATCAAGTTTTCACTTCTGCCGGCACTCCCGGAGTGCAATTTTTTTTATAGTTTTATTCTTTATGAAATTAACTGGTAACTGTTATAGTCTATATTTTACCCCATAGTCGAGTTACAATGCCTCCAGGGAATTGTAGAATATGTAAAAGAGAAACAATACAATTATAACAATTAATTAATTCCCGATTTTCCTTTTCAAAACCCTTTACTAACAATCATAAATTATACTTCTCCTATTGTATTTAATTTATTTTCATCACAACTCGTTATAAGTTGGTATTTATCGTATCAAAGGCTCTTTAAACAGGGTTAAATTGGTCCTCAATATAATTAAGAGTTAAGTTAACACCTACACACTTTTTAGAGGCACATGTGCTGAAAACGTGAGATGAGAACTTAAAGGTCAGGAGTTCCCAATTAAAATTGAACTAGCAGAGGCTACTAAATTCGAGTGTTAGGTACCTAAGTTAAATTGGAGGTAGACTTATTGCAAAGAGTCAGATGAAAATTCCTCTACAACATTTTATCTATTCTCACAAACTTCACTGTAGCCGCGGTCTTACGGACGACGAGCAAAAGGTAGCCTATCATCGACGGCGCTTAGTGTTACGTTTGCCTCTGCCAAAGCCCGGCTGCTAGGGTCACGAGAATTCTAAAAGAGATACCATGGTCCTGGAAAGCTAAGAATAACTTAAGGACACAGGTGGGTTTTAGTCAGTAAAAGCCTGACTCGCTTTTTCATTCCACCCAAAAGCGGAACAAGTCATTGGATCCACCCTAAAAATGAACCCCAATCCTCAAGTTTATCGGTACCTACTAGTCGCTGTCGCTGACCGGGGATGCCGTACGATCATTAATTTTATTTCGTCACTAGTGCGGCTTTTGTGACGCACTGCTTGTCAATATTAAAGTAAATCAGTAAGATAAACACCAAAAAAACTGTAGTAGAGCTATATTCTGGCAGCCTTGTGCCACCTTCTACTGTGTATCCTCCTCTTTCGTCCTTGTCAGAATCATACGACAAATTAAGTACTACAGATTTACTTTTGCTAATCAATTATAGACCTACGTGCGTAATATTTACATAATAATTTAATCAGGGAAATGCTAATTTAATCACGATAAAAAATATTATCATATCGCTCTCCTTATGATATGATTACAAGGTTAGTAGGATAATTTAATGTAGGCATCGATACACACAGATAACTGAATTATATCAATTGATAAACTGATTTGCAAACTATGCGAGACATTGTAAAGAATGTCGCCGAAATGGACATATGAGTGACTACGATAGTATCAAATTAATTCGTCTACTAAGCTAACTGGTTTATAATGACAATATCCCCGATAAGCGGCTTCCTATCCCTGCCTATGTATATTTTGTACGACTGAAGTTAATATCTATAAAAAAACAAGAGCGTGTCGGGCCACGCTCAGTGTAGGGTTCCGTACTTTCCCGTCCGTCACAATAAGTGTACCCACTTAGGAGTTTAAAAAAAAGTGTTGCATATACGGTTATACTACAAACTTGTCCAGAAATTATTTTGTAGAACCTTTTTATCTTTTTGTACAAAAACTGTTCTTTCCATCAAGTTCAAAATGATTTTCCTAGAAAGTCCTTAAAAAGTTCTACTTTTCAGACTTTTTTCATATTTTCTAAACTTATGGTTAAAAAGTTAGAGGGGAGGGGGACATTGTTTTTTACTTTTGGAGCGATTATTTCCGAAATTATTGACATTATCAAAAAATGATTTTAGTAAACCTCAATTCATTTTTAAATACCTGTCCAATAATATATCACACGATAGGGTTGAAATTTAAAAAATAAATCACTTCCCATTTTACAAATACCCTACCCTAAAAAAACATTTTTTTTCCAATTTTTATTTTACCACTTTGTCGGCGTGATTGATATACATATTGGTACCAAATTTCAGCTTTCTAGTGCTATCGGTCACAGAGATTAAGCGAGGACGGACAGACAGACATGGCGAAACTATAATGGTTCCTAGTTGACTACGGAACCCTAAAAAAGGGGGGGCACGGCATCAGCAGTGCCCCCACCAAATATATTTACTACAAGGAACTTGTAGACTGTATTATATTTACTTCTAGACTGTTTTATATTTTCGCTGTTGGTGTTAAGACATTTAACGTCCTTAACTGAACTGGTAAAGGGATGGTGCTATATATATAGTGTTCTCTCTCTCGCTCGCACGCTTGTCGTTTTAACACTTCATGGTAAGGCCACTATAAGTGTGTGACCAATCCTTAAAATCTCTTTCCAAAGTCTAATCACACTGTCCTTGTTCATCAGCCAGCCCCAGTCGCATACTATTTGGGTTTGGTAAATCTCGGATCACTTTCTTCTAAAGGTGAATGCTCCTGGGTAACTTCAAATGTCTGTAAGTAATAGTCATCGGACTACCAGACGTACGGCTATGCGCCACCGGTATATGGTGGATATCCCACCTACACGCACAAAACGTTTTGGGAACACATTCATTGTGCGTGCGGCTAGGGAGTGGAATTCCTTGCCGGAGTCTGTGTTTTCTGATCCTGATAGCTACAACCCGGGAATCTTTAAGTCGAGAGTGAATAGGTTTCTTTTAGGTAAGCGCGTTCCATCGTCGACCGCATCGTCGCTTTCCATCAGGTGAGATAGCGGTCAAGCGCGAACCTATCAACAATAAAAAAAAAAGTAAGTTTGCAATTTACAGTTCAGTGTTGAATAGTACAGCAATAAAAGATATATTTGCGGTAATGACAAAAATGTATTTAGACTATTATGCCCATTAAAGCCAATAAGTTATATTGGCTTAGAGAAGAGGTAAAATATGCCATTTTGATAAAAATCTTGATGTTTTACCTCGTCTCTAAATTGGTGAGTTATGGTGATGGTTTTAATGAGTATAGTTGTTCAAAATCAAAAATATTTTTATTTCACATAGGCCTACATGGGCACTTATAAAACGTCAGAAGTTAGTGCACGGTTCCAATTGTATGAATGCATAGTCTGACAGTTCCGCAAATATAACTTTTGATACTGTACTATCCGATACTGTGCTGCGAATTGCACAAAACTTTCGGAAATTTTAATTTCGCTGGCTGCCTGCATTTACTTGCACCAAAATATGGCACGACCAGGTGATCTCTCCAATTCACTTGTAACTTATGATCTCCTGACCAATCAGTGAACAGCGTTGACCTTTACAACCGCCTCTCAAAATGCTCGGACATCATGTAACATGTTATGTTACATACATAGCTGTCGGCGCTTACGCCATTTTTATTGTGCAGTATTTAAGTTGTGCAATCAGGTCAACTGATCATGAAGAATTTATAGGTATGAGAAGTTTTGGTAAGGTTTGCATATTAAGGTAGCTTTGGGATGTTTGTGTTCTAGTTTGTTAGGAGACTTGAAAGACACACTACATAATGCCGGCAGGTACAATCAAAGACACTTCCGCCTGACCACCGCTAAGTTCATTTTTGCTTGCACTTGAAACGAAAACTTCAAAGTGTTTGGTTTGGCTCTGCGTCGCAGGATTGAAGCGATTTTTTTTTTTGTGTGTGATCATGCAGAAATGGCCGCGATGGTACCTATTTATGAATTGTGATGGCCATGAATCAAGACGGTCAATGACCTAACCACGTATTTAATAAAAATCAGAAATATTAAATCTATCAAAAATAATAATCAATCAAATGACTTTATCATATTTTTGATTTTAATCTTGCCTTGAAGGTCAAAAATGTCGTTCCATCAATTCTTATGTTGAATTCACGTTTGGAAGATTTGGATTCTTTTTTTTGCACGATATCTGCCCCTCCTGGCTACACCGTAGGATAGGGGTTCTTACTAAGGAAGGCACTCAGTCAAGCACAAGGGGTGCGTCTATCCTCAGTGTTGCACGGCCTCAAAATAGGGAGGGGAGAGGATCTGTGAGTGAAAAGTTATGCTTGACGTTACACTTGGCAACACAACGTTTATTATAGCACTGGTGATACCCCAAATAAATACAAAATATTCACAGTTTCTCACTTGTGTTGAAAAATATCGTCATGAATAATGGTTGAAACGGCATCAAAATCCTTCTCATTACTATGTTACTCTTTCGGTTGGGGTAACATGAACTTCTTCCTTTATCTACTACCTAATCCTCTGCACAAAGTCCATCCATCACTTCTTTGGTCTCCCCACATCAAAATCCTCCTACCTAGTGGCTCTGATTCTTCAAAATGTGACTCGATTCACAACCGTTTTTCAAAGTATCTATATTTTTTACAAGCATTTTACACAATGCTTGTTGGATTTATTCGCTGTTAAAATCATGACTCGAATACCACTTTAGTATATATAGTGAGAAAAAATTAAGCTCCATTTGAAGCGTCTTTCACTATTTTCATAAGTGTGCAATTGTGCATGAAGCTGCCATATTAGCAATAATAGCATCCATTGGTACAAAACGTTGTGGGAACACATTTATTATGCGTACAGTCGTATACCTAAGTGTCGCCGCACATGGGCTCCATGACACAGCCACAAATGACGTCACGAAAAGCTAGAAGCGGCCACAAGCCACTTGTAGCCGGTGGCTGCTACTTTTTAGGGTTCCGTAGCCAATTGGCAAAAAACGGAACCCTTATAGATTCTTCATTTCTGTCTGTCTGTCCGTCCGTATGTCACAGCCACTTTTTTTCCGAAACTATAAGAGCTATACTGTTGAAACTTAGTAAGTAGATGTATTCTGTGAACCGCTTTAAGATTTTCACACAAAAATAGAAAAAAAAGCAATGGGGTCCCCATACTTAGAACTGAAACTCAAAAAAATTTTTTTCATTACACCCGTGTGGGATATCTATGGATAGGTCTTTAAAATTGAGGTTTCTAATATCAATTTTTTCTAAATTGAATAGTTTACGCGAGAGACGCTTCCAAAGTGGTAAAATGTGCGTGTCCCCCTCTAACTTCTAAAATAAGAGAATGATAAAACTAAAATAAATATATGATGTTCATTATCATGCAAACTACTAACGAAAATTGGTTTGAACGAGATCTAGTAAGTAGTTTTTTTTTTTTAAATACGTCATAAAACTAAAAATATCATAATAGGCTCTGTCGAAAAAGATTTAAATGTGCAAGTGGCGTGTGACGGCGTTTAGTGGCCAGTACGGGTCACAAGAAGAGAGCAGTGGCGTTTTGTAGCGTGTGGAGCCACCGGCGTCGCCTGTGCGCGGCGACCCTAAGGACTGAAATTTCCTGCCGTAGTCTGTGTTTCTCGAAAGCTACAACCTGGGGGGTCTTTAAGTCAAAAGTGAATAGGTTACTTCTGGATAACGTGCTCCGATAGTGGTAAAGTGCGAGACAGTCATGAAAACTGTATTTTAAAAAATTGCATGTCATTATTTATCATTACAATAATATGAGCACTTACGCCTCGTTGTAGATGTGTACTTACTACATATTCTGGTGTAGTATTGTTAGCTGTTTTCATTTACATAAGAAGCGTTGCTTCGAGGCTGTTACCAACTCCAGGCTCAAGTGATCTATACTTGAGAACGTGATCATTATAACTGGCTATTACACAGACATTCTCAAGTTGAAAGTATGTGTATGTTCGTTACACCTTCATGATCAAACGACTTAACAGATTTCAATGAAATGTTGTTACACGGATTGACCATGCCCTATTCCAGCATATGGTCTACTCATGTGTCAAGTTTCATCCAAACCCGTTCAGCAGATACGACGTAAAGAGGTAACCGACGCACAAATGGAGTTATTTTCGAATACACACCCATATATTTTGTCGTATCTCCCGAAAATTTGTCATGGCTGTTACACCAGTTTCCGCTTGGACCCTCGTACATCGTTATCAGTATTTTTATCACCTCCTCTTATCTCCGCCATTAAGCACTCCGGTAGCACATAATGACAAAGAGCGTGAGGTCTCGGGTTCAACGCCGGGTCATTTGTGGCATGTTTCGGTTTCATAAGAACGGTACAACACCTGCACAAATATGTGGGGAATACAGGTGGTATGGTAATAGCTTACATAACGTAGATTGTTTGGTTTATGGTAACGAGAAATGTCTTAAGAGGATGAGGAAATATCTTGACTGGATCTTAAAAATATATGCTAATATTCTTCAGGTTAAATATTATTTATTTTATGCTAGTAGTTTGCTTAAATTGAATTACAACTTTTGACGTGACAACGTCTTAAATTAGGTTGCGGCTGGGAGTCACTTATGAAAAAGTGTAACGCTCGGTAACGTTACGATGAGTCACCGAACGAGAGAGAGGCCCGCCGAATGCCTTGCGTCTCTCTCCCACTCAACTATGATCGGTCTGCCGCGCGCGCAGCACTAGAGACGTTGTCACGTAAAATCTTCGCCCGTAAAACCGACTTTACAGGCAACCATTTTTTTTCTTTAAATATAGTAGGTAAGGCATATATTATAAAGTCAAGTTTTCCACGTCACGTCAGTCTACCCCTGAACTCCTAAACCACGCATCGAATTTTGACGTGACTTTACACTAATAGAAATACGTTTATACTAAATTATTTTTAGTTTATACGAAATACCCGTTGTCTCCGAAATTGTTTACCAGTACCCTAGAAGAAATTTTCAGAAGATTGGCAGCCGATTGGAGGGAGAGAGGCATCGTCGTTGGCGAGACGAGGTTAACAAATCTCCGTTTTGCTGATGACATTGTTCTCTTTGCTTCTTCAGCCACTGAACTAGAACGCATGCTACAAGAGCTAAGTGACGCAAGCCTTGAGGTTGGACTGAAGATGAATATGTCGAAGACTAAAGTCATGACTAACGAAGCACCAAAAGTCATACAAGTACACGGGGAGACTATACAACATGTCCAGGAATACCTTTACTTGGGTCAAGTAGTCTCTTTCCAGGCGAGGCAAGACAAAGAGATCGCAAGACGGACTGAAAACGCCTGGAGGAGCTACTGGTCCATGAAAGACCTATTCAAGGGTGAATTGCCCATGGCACTAAAGCAAAAACTCATGGACATGTGTATTCTCCCCGTCCTAACCTATGGTGCACAAACTTGGTCTTTGACTAACATCCAGAAGTCCAAACTTAAGGTTTGCCAACGAGCAATGGAGCGCAGTATACTAGGTGTTAAATTAACGGATCGAGTTCGAAACACTATACTGCGCTCCAAAACCAAAATAGTCGATGTGGCTCAAAAGGCTGCCAAACTGAAGTGGGACTGGGCAGGACACGTCTGCCGCATGCCCGACAAACTGTGGGCCAAAGTAGCACAAAGTTGGTGCCCTGAAACAGTGCGTCGGGGTCGCGGTAGACCACGAAGGAGATGGCGCGATGAACTTGACAGATTCCACCAGAACTGGCAAGAAGAAGCCCGGGCGCGCGAAAAATGGAAGGAGTGGAGGGAGGCCTTTGCCCAGGAGTGGGACAGAACAGGCTAACAAATAATAATAATATATACGAAATCATAGATTGTTTAGAATCAATAACTGACTGGATTCCTATAATTATTTAATTAATATAATTTCCCCAAAAATATTAAAAAGGTCACGGATGGAGGAGGAGAGGGAGGCCAAAGAAAAGATGGATGGATTGTTTGAGATGAGAAGCGATATGAAAGAATAGGAAGTTAGTGATAAGCGTGACGAGTGACAGGACAGAATGGAAGAAAAGAACGTGTTGCGCCGACCCCAAATAAAACGGGACAAGGGCAGGAAAATGATGATTAGATGATCATGAAGTTGAACAACAACGATATTAAGTACAACACATGCCAACGGCATGCCTAGCAGGCATTAGGTGCCAGCAAACAGCTGGTAGCAAAACAACCCCTCAGTCGCCTGGATGGCTCGGTGACATCGTTGTACTAGCTTAAGGGCTTATTACACCCAGTCTTAGTCGAAATCGCGTAGTGTAATAAGGGTCAGACTATCTTACTCGAAATGAAAAATAAATCTGAATATCGTGTGCTTAATATCGCGTGTTGTAAATGCGTACTCTTTAATTAGCCCGCAGACTCAACGCTACCTCTAAACCAACACGGGCAGCCCTCTGAGTGGTTGTCGGAAGTGTGTGCAATCGATATCCAAACGCACCCGGCCACTCTGCCCGTCGGCTCCCTCGGTTGATGCGTACAATCGCGTGCAACTGCGTTTGTACTAGGAATATATGCGGGCGGGGATTTTGTTTGTAGGTTAGGTGTTGAGTGTTTGAGTGTATCGAAGATTGCGCTTTTTATAAAGATTGTAAGTATGTGTTTCGTAGCTAGAAGTAAAAAAAAAAAACTATATGTAAGTAAAACTATTAGCGACTGAATTTCATCGGTATCCGGTTCCGCAGAAACCGAACTTCATTTATTCATACTTTTTATTTTGAAATCACATGTTTTATTTATTGTTTATTTAGCCCGATATTTGAACGTCTCAAATTATGGTTCAGTTTAGAAAAAAAAAAATCTCGGTGTGGCACTAAAACAATGCACTAAAAAAAGGATACTAAGGCCCTACCACCAGCTTTCCATTTGACGCCCTAAACTCTCTCTGTAGAAGCGACGGAGCTACCCGTGTATAGCTCCACTGGTCCCTCCCTCTTTCTCGCTCGCATACCTATCAATTTAACACGTTATACTAAACGTATACCTGACAGGATTGATAGCTTTAGGACAGAGTTTTATAGGTAAACCTGAGCGTTTATGTTGAAACCTGTGCAGGTTCCTATACAAGCTTACCTGACAGGTATAACTGCAGGAAAACCTGTCAAGTATAGCCAAGCGTGTATGGCTACCATAAAGCTCCTGAATGATATATTATTTATTGGACAGACTTAAAAATGTTCCTCATTCTTGCTACACATTGATTAAACAGTAAAAACTATCGTAGCAAGTTGGTCTCAAGGCCCACACGAGTATTGATTCGTGAAGGCCTTGATCATGAATCCTTGCTAATGGGCCTTAAATTTTATTTTATTACGGAAACTGTACAATCGTCAAGGCCGCCGACTTGTCTAAAAAAGTTACCGCGGCCCTGGAATGCAAAGGGCAATTGAAGGAATACAGGTGGATTTTAGTCAGTAAAAGTCTGATACTCCCTCTCGCCCTCTCAGAGAGAGAGGCGTTATTTGATGAATTCTAAAAACAAACTTCAACTGTTTCTTGAAGTCTCAAACTCTCAACTTTGCGTTTTCTGACTATGAATGAAAGAATCATCATGCGATGGTTCAGAAATCGGCAGTATTTTTAATAATAAGACAGATGATAAGCATTGCCATACAGCATGGCAATCATCATCATCATCATATCATTCGAAAGACGTCCACTGTTGGACACACATAGGCCTCCTCCAAGCGTCGTCTCAGCGGCGCAAGGTAGCCAGTTTTTTGGGCACATTTGGGAGTTTTTTGATGCCATTTTTTAGTTTGATTTTAATTGTAATTAGCGTAGGGATTTTTTTTTGTTTTACTTATAGTTGCTTAGTTTTTTTTTATATTCTTAATATAATAATTATATTAAGAATATAAAATAATATATTATTATTTAATAATTATATTTAATATAAGGTTTGAAACCAAACGCAATTGTGGGATAAGTTCGCCTGTGTGGGTACATCAGCTGTCCTGTGTTTATTGATTTATAAAAGTTGTGGGTACAATAAAGTATATGAAAATAATACCCCGCTTCAAAAACTCTTCACTTGCTCCATAAATGATACAGTATGTGATCAATTACCTACCTGGCTCCAGTTATTCGGTCCGGTCGGGCATGTAACTCGACGCCCGGCTCCGCTCGCCTGCTCGCCAGTGTATTAGCGTGACAATCGTATTGAGTTACTGCTGGTTGCTAAGGTAACTTAATTATACACATGTCGTATTTATTACGCAGTTACCGTACAAAATAACGGCTGACAAGGGGCTTTAAAATTAGAAAATAATAAAAATAAAAGGTCGAAGTGTTTCGTAATACAGTCGAGCTACAAACGTCGTCAAAATTCCGTGTCTTGTATAGGAACCCCCTTTAGTTTGTAACTTTATTATATTCTTTATTATTATTGTAGTGACAATAAAAATACACATTCTGTGAAATTTTCAGCTCTCTACCTCTTACGGTTTATGTGATATAGCCCGCTGACAGACGGACGGGCAGTGTAAGCCTAATAATAGGGTTCCGTTGGCACCCTTCTGATACAGAACCCTAAAAGAAATGGGAATCCCCTCTTTCTGTTTACTTTATAGATTGTTGACCTAATCATAACAAAATTAAAAGTCCAAGTTGCATTATTATGGCACCATTTGCGGACAGAGCGAAAAAGGAGCTACAAACCAATTACTTAATAAAAGAACGCAATAAAAGCGGCTCTTTGTAATCATCCACTTGCATAAAAAAAGCAGATGCCAAAGGAGGTAACTGTTTTGTTAACAAAGCTGCTACTACACTGAATCGCCATACGAAACCACAAAAACTAAATAAAGGCAACACTATCACGGCAGTTTCGATACAAGAAGGCGATACAATAACATTGTATCAGATAACAAGACCAGTCCATGCAAGTAGAAAGTATACTGACCCACAAATCATGAGCGAGTTATCGCAAAGTGAAATGTGCTCGATCGCTTCACGACAATTACATGGAATAAATTATTACAGAAGGTCTGATATCATTCATCTTGCTTGTCGGATTATCCAAACCGTCAGAGTGTTGAAATAGACGGTTGGAATTTGAATTTTGTTGTTCTTTTATTCTATTTTCAAAACTGCGAACAAAAACATCGTGAGGAACCTTGCATGTCCTTGAACCGACGTGTTTCATTACGGTTACGGCCTATTCCCTTTCATACAGAGGAGGCCCGAGTCCCGGCAGTAAGAAAATTATAAGGCTGATTATGCTTATATCCTAGTCCTTTTAAGCAACTTACTCCTAAACTACATCTTTCGATTATAGCAAAAATACGCGATCCAAGGCCGTGACTTCCACATTTTTGCAATATGATTCTTTTACTGTTCCACCTCTCTCTTTAAATTTCTTACTGGTATCCAGTTATTCGTTCAAGTCTATGATACAACGCACGATTTAGAATTTACGACTGACAATTCGATTACGATTTTTACTTTCAAATTCAATTAAAAGGATCGTAACACATATCTAAGAATCTATTTTTAAAACAGAATTGACCACGACATTATTGCGAGCATTTTGATTTGATTAGATGACACACATATAACCTTCATGTTTTGGAGAAAGATAAAGATTTGTAGAAATAGTGATTCTAATGAGTACGTCAGTATAAATATAATCGCACTTAACATCAAGTGGATTAATGCACCTACTGCACTTATGTTTACAGTGACATGCACATAACTAGAACCACATAATTATGGAAACAAACACTCGCATCAAGTGGTTTCCTAAGTGATAATCGTGACAGAACTAGGTGAGTCAGGTTAAAAATTATAAGTAAGATTCCTCATGGAAGTTTTGCAATTTATATTTGCCTTTGTATGGAATGAACCAGCTGAAAATCAGTTTAATGGAAAAGTAGCTTAGCTGCATTTGAGTTTCAAAAGACATGTTTAGTAATTTGGCGATGGACACAGTCCAAACTTTGTCTATTATGTCTCCACTGGTGAATAAATTCGCTATTTTCCTAACACTATGCTCCAACTTTTTCGATATACTTATTCAGTCCGTATATTTCCTATTGATTCGCAAATCAACGAAGACATCAAAACATACTCGTAACTAGAAAAGTCTCGACATATGAATATACTCGCATTGGTCGTGAAAAAAACTTCGTTACAAGTTATATGGACCCAAGTAAGTTACTTTTCCGTTCCTTGGGATCAATGATCCTTTCAATAGAAGGCTGTATGATGAAAAACATCTACCATTCAATTCATATTTTTTGCTTGGACTTGATAAGACACGGTATTGACAGGATATTTTTAGAGATCTCTAATATTGATCGAGAAACGCCCTAAGTAAAATGTGTAGCTGGGAATTCATTGATTGAATTCTATTTGGATTGGTACAGTTACGTCTTTTTCTTTTACGTCAGCTGTTATCTCAGTGTTGTCTTCTTTACTAGCCATATCGTTCTAGAATAATCGAAACCGGCTAATACCTATGTCTTTTTGCTCTGTTCATCTCTTGAGCGAAGTCTTCTCTTCACTCCTTTCATCATTCGCGAACCCGCGCTTCCTCTGGCGAAATTTGTCCAGTTCATCCCGCCAACTCCTTCGTGGTCTACCGTGACCGCGTCTCTATCGAAACACCAACTCTACTTTGTCTTGCCACATGCTCGACCATATTTGTAAATTGTCATAAGCAATAAAGAAATCTTACCTTTTTTTTAGATTTGTCGGCCTGTTATGTAACATCTTTTTATTATGAGTCTATTGTGTCCCACTGCAGGGCAAGGGTCTCTCCCATTCTTCCACTTTTCCCTGTCAATCTGACCAATCTCGCTATTTCCTTCTGGGCGTGTCGTGTCGCCGGTTCCTAATACATCTATCGACATTAAAACTACGTACACTTCAATACTGTTGTTGTATGGAACCACTTTTATCGAAAGTTCTAAATCATGCTTCATGTACTAAAGTACAGTACGTGGCCCGAAAAAAAAATAATTACTCTTCCTCAGGTATTACCTACTCGCTATGGGATTAAAAACTATTGTATTGAAGTATTGACCTCTTGATAATTCTGAGAACGAGTAGCTGTCAAAACTTACTTCTATTGTGTCCCGTTACATTTGTATAAGAATGTATTGACTTGCTGATTCATGTAACATTCTACGACCTTGACATTGGTAAAATTTTCGAACGTTCATAGAACGCCTATATAATCGATTCATGTTCATCTTTTGCTAATGTATGTAACCTATCATCCTCCTGCTCTTGATTAAAATTAATAATATGTCCTTTTTTTTCGTCACCTCTTTCTATATCGTATTTATGAACATACAAGAAAGCAGAAAAATATAATAGGCAATACTGGTACTGCTTATTTCCAAAGAAATTTCTTGCAGCAGACCTGTCAGAGAAAAGAGACATTGAAAGATACGTAGACAACAGAGTGTAGAAAGCAAAAGAAGAAGAGTGTGTATAACCTTATAGTCTTTACATTTATGTAACGTTTCTAGAATACTGTTGCCGACCTGCGGAACTTCATTAATTTACACAGCTTAACCACAAGAAATACTTTACTTATAAATAATTGAATGAGATCACGTGAACTTGACGAGCTACTCAAAGAAATGACGTCATCATAATAATTTGTTCTTTTCGATCAAATCATTTTTTTGTAACATCATAAAAAGTCACCTTGTGGAACCGGTATTAATTTAGATGGAGCTTTAGTTGATAAAGAAGAAAGATTATGAAATGAAGGGCAATCTACATTATTGTACAAAAGGGCCTTTGTGTGCTCAGCTCCTTACCTCACGATACGCGTGACGTGAAAATAATTAGAAAGATTAATCTATCTTTGTATTGCAAATAGAAAACCTTGTAGATGTAATCATAAACTAACAGTAACTGGTAGATTTGTTGAGCATCGCGGTTGGTAATGGACTTTCTATTGTTATACTTTGAATTTATATAAATTGCTTCTAAGCCCATGGGAATGTTCTTTGCGATTTTACAAATGAGAATACCTTTATTTCGTTTAGTGCTGCTAGCTTCTGTTAGCGGAATTAAAAAAAAAATATTCTTATTAAAAAAAAACAAAACAAATTAAATATTTTATATTATTATCCACGTGACAGTAAAAAAAATATCCCAAGGAGTATGTTCACAATCCCGGGAATACATAGTAGATATTACTTGTGTGCCTAATTTCATTTAAATCCGTTTAGCTGTTTTAGCGTGAAGGAGTAACAAACATACAGACACCTAACAAACTTTCGCCTTAATAATTTATTGCGACCAAAAATAATACCTCCTAATAATCATGATTAGCTTTGATCGATGATAATTTTAAACAGGTTTCCGTCATTTAAATCACCTAACTCAGTCTGGTTTATTTGTGTGAAAAATGAAGACATTATAAACCCATTTTCTTGAATGAGTAGCTCGCTGTCCGACCGTCCAGTAACTGTCCGGACCGAGCCCAAGTCGTCGACGACGCGCACTGTTCCCGCGCACCTACAGGACCTGTCAGCCCAGCTGGGTCGAAGTCTACTGGGGCCAGGGTTAGTTCGCCAAGATCAGGCCCGGTACTTTCGTACCGGGCCTGATCTTGGCGAACTAACTTGGAGTGAGTTTTTAGTCAATAAAAGTCTGACACTATCTCCCGCTCCGCCCAAGAGTGGGGGATGTCAATAAATGATTTTTCCACCGCGAAAAAAATACCATTTTCTTAGATACTGATTCAAATTAAGTGCTTTGACCATGAGATTAATCGATCGGTACAAAACCCCATAAGGAATCCAGTACATCAAATATAGATCAAGAAGTATTTCCTTAAAAGACTACAATTCATATATCGAAATCGTTTCCAATTACTTTTAATTGGTAGTTGTTATAAATGGCCCACATTTGAATACCATTTTGTATATGATTTATATTCAGGTAGGTACTTCCCACTTCACCGTATGACATAATCTGTGGTTCTATCAAATCAAATCCAGTATATTAACTTTGACAGGCCTGTTGGTCTAGTGGTTAGTGACCCTGACTGGTATGGCGCAGGTCGTGGGTTCAATTTCCACCCAGGGCAAATGTTTGTGTGATGAGCACGATCATTTGTTCTGTGTCTGGGTGTAATTTATCTATAATATGTATATAGAAATATATAAGTATGTTTATCAGTTGTCTAGTACCCATAACACAAGCTCTGCTTAGCTTTGGATTAGGCGGCGCTAGTTGTGGAATATTATTTATTTATTACATTTATTTATAACTTGGAAGGTTTTTGGCGGGATTTCTTGGAGTAAAGTTCAATAAATTGTTGTTTTAATTTTTTTTTAAATATTTCTAGTGGAAATTGTGATGTTAAATCGGTGTAGTCTTGTATCTCAAGTATCTGCGCAAGTGCGAAATAAGTGGAATCATTGAAATAATCGCGATCTCCGTAAAATGGAGCTGAAAATTTTACTGTTGTGTTGAGTATCTCTGCGAAGTTTACCTCGGATGTTGACTTGATACATTTACTGCCAAATAGTACAGAAACATTACAATGTGTACATCCATATTCTAATGGTAATCAAATTAACTATTCATACGAACACATGGCTTAAAGGACTTTGTAACCAAGCCAAAAACATTAACAAAAAAAAAAACAGTATATCAACTTAATCATGCCCTTGATTTTTTATCCTAACAAATTATGGTCACAATATTATTGAAACATCAATCAGATATCAAATTGTTCAATTAAAGTAATATCTGCTAATAAGAAATCGTGATCATGGAATTTTCCTCCCACTGACATTTGATCTGGTTTGATTGGGTAGGTCTATACTTTTAGGGTTCCACACCTGATTTGGCAAAGACGGAACTCTTATGGGATCATTTTTTGTCCGTCATTCCTTCTGCCCTACCCTTTTTCTCAGGAACGCGTGGAGATATGAAGCTGAAATTAATGTCAAATACTCAGTCAAACTTTTAAGTCAACTCAATTTAAAGCTAAGGCCGTTTATGCTACGTTTATGGTGCATATTTTGACACTCGTAAGGAAATCATAACAACTTTCCGTTGACCTAGAATCCTGAAATTTGACAGGAAGCAACCTCTCTTAATACAAGCACAGAAAAAAGTTTGAAAACTTTGTAGTTGCGTCATAACTAGTCATGAGAGTTTTTGCATTCCGGAAAAATCCAAGACTCGATTCAGGAATTGAACTGTTTCATAGATAAGCTTGCATGGAACCCTCTGTGCGAGTGCTAATTGTACTTGACTGGTTTTGTCTATAGGTAACGTTAACGAAATTGGGGGAATTTATTTTTACCTGATTGCCTCAGGAGAGCCTTCTTATTAGCCTTAATAAACCTATTGAGTTTTGACGTAAGACGATATTGCGTTACTGTGTGATAAGATGTAGTAGATACCGAATTCTTTCTAAATGATAAACGATAGCTGTAATCTTCTGATAAGGAGATTAAAGTAAAAAGATTATCAGCTAGTTTCCCAAGACCTGGTCGAATTGGGTCACTGGTGCTTTTGGGCGATGCACGTACAAACAGAAAGTCTTTACTTGTGCAATCATAAACATCGCCCACGGAAACTGGAGCATTTCTTATACATATAGCTAGGTAAGCTATGGGTACTCTTCAAAGGTACCTAGTAAGGTGTAGTTAGCTGGTATAAGCCGACAAAGGGGTCTTAAAAGTAGGCGTTTTTTTGAAGTAATGAGGGATTTTATTGGACTTGAAAATTTAACATTTATTTTTCTTTTGTTTGGTAATATTTTTATGGTTTTGTGTCAAGTTTAGTTTTAAGTTTTTGACACAGAATACAGTCACTTTGATTTCCTTTAAAATGTGGATTTAATTTATTCTCATTTTTTTACAATATAATACAATAAATAAACTTTATAGAATAGAATAGAATAGAATAGAATAAACTTTATTGTACACCAAAATAGTAACAATTTCACAGAAACTTAAACCTATGTGCACAGCGGCGGTCTTATCGCTGAAAGCGATGTCTTCCAGACAACCTTGGGATGGAATATAAGAACTTAAACTAGATAAAGGGGGTAGTCTGCGGTGTGCTTCAAGCAAATCAAGGGACAAATTAATCTATCCTATTCTAAACTTCACTTAGAATAGAATAGAATTTATTCGGCGCAATTAACACAATATACCACAACATAAAATATTAATAATAAAAATGCAGACAAACAATACACTTGAAAAGATCCTGTCAAAAGCTCCTACTCGTTTGTCATCGTAATAAAAGTAACACTATACATACAAGTTTCTTATGAGAAGAAAACTTTACATTTACAATAGCTGTTTATACTCTACTATCTTCGCCATGAAGCAAAATTCGTTTAGTAGGTCAGTAAGTAATAATTAGTAAGACAAAACCCTCCAAGCCGAAAGCTTTTAGCAGCTTCACGCTACAATATGAAGTGTAAAGTAGATCGCCAAAGATAAATGTCAACTAAATCTGTAATGACAGTTGACATGACAGCAATCCAATATGGCGAGCGCTGCTGTCAAACGGGACGCCAGCCGTCAAATGGTGGAAACAATCGAAATTTTTCGCAAATCAATAAAGTTTACTACGTGTTTCCTGTAAATGCGGCTCTGAATAAATTTATTATTTTACTACTACTGTAGCAGTATAAGAAAACTTTCAAAAGGTTAATGTATTGCTGCTGGAAATAGACTTCGACCAAAAAATAAGACCATAAGACAGATGGAATTTCTCAATATCGTAATTATTTGAAATTAGAGAGTTACGTAGGGGTCAGGGCTAGGATTGTTTAAAGGTGGATCTTAGGCCTCACAAAAAGGGCAAAAAGGGCAACTGTAAGAATACTGGGTAAAAAATTATCCGATGGGAATATTCTCTCGGAATACAAACTATCCTATGTCCTATTCCAATCGCTAATCGCTTGCCAAAATTCATCAGAATGCATTCTACCATATAAGCGTGAAGGTAACCCCTTCACGTACTTCCTATAGCGACAGTGGAAAGGTAAAACTGCTTAAGCGCCAGTTTGGTAGGAAATAAGTTTTATACCTTATTTTAAATGTTATAAGTTTGATAACTTATTTTCGACCAAAGTGGTGTTTAAGTAAATTTACCTTTCCACTGTCGATATTATTATGCCACAGATTTTTTTCTTGTTTAACCAGTTTTTCGCCTTGATTTGACACAAGACCCTACCACGAGCTTTAAGGACGATCCATTTGACGGCCTAAACTGAACTGTTAAAGGAATGGATGGAGCTATTTATTATAGAGTATTAGCTCCTTTACTCTCTCGCTAGCATGATTTTAAACACGCCCCTGAATTTTATAGCTTTGATTGATATTCTGTATTATTTACTCAGTGACTATCCAGTATAGTGGGCAGCGTTCTAACTCCGTTAATTAAGTCGGCACACTATTGCTTCCTCGTGTGTTGGCCGGCCGCCTACGACGCATGGGAGACTCGGCCCATAAACCGAAGTTACGAAATAACTTGACAAGCACCACGTTAATCTCTGTTTAACAACGTTTTACCTAACCTGTGCTAATGTTATGAGCTGATGAAGTAACTGTGATATGTTTGAAAAAGCCGATGTCACTTTGAGAAATGTGATCGACTCTGATGTCGTTTTACTAGAAAAACGTGAATAGCGTAATAGTCTAAACCGGTTTTTCACTCATAAATTCTAAAGCTATAAAACTCAGACCTAACAAGACGATTGATTTGTAAAGCCAGAAAAAAATAATTAAGAAACAAAATAAAAAAATATCATTATAATTTGAATGCCAGTGAAATCGTCGTGATATCTTTTTGTAATTAATTAAGTACGTTGACAAACACCGATAGGTAATAAACTGAGGTACAGACAAGGTACAGTCGAGTCCATCGACCTCTGATTGACTCGTCACGTTTTGAGAGTACGAATAGTTCGGCGAACACTTTTTATAACAGTACAGTCGATTTGAGCACTACATCACTCGTTTTTTCTACTTTATTGGGTGTTCAAATGAGCCGTAATTAGTTACAGTACAGATTACAATCTAATGCAAACTACATACTATTAAAGTTAAATAATAATTGGAAGTGTACATATACTTTTTTACGCTTTAATAGCTAGACAGGTTTTTAATCAAACACAGAAAAGAAGTTATTAAAATGATTAATCGTGAAAAAGTATACTTACATAAAAATCTTTGTTGTTTAATTAAGACCACAGCCGTTAAATCACGCGAATAATTTTGCGTTCGCGTTTTCCTTGCTGAGAATCAACAATTATAGCATACTAAACGAGTATGTTACCAGGCAATAAACAAAAACTGGTTGCAATTAGTGCCAAATTATCGACATGCGATAAATTCGCGATAAAATCTTGATAGAAAAAAAAATTGCGTCGATAGAATTTTCCGCATGGTTGTACGTAACGCCAAGATACTCCCTGGCATTGTTGACGTAGTAATTTTACCGCCTTTGCCAATAAAAAAAAAAAACTATTTCTTTTTTATTTGCCCTAGCAGTGAGAACTCGTCAGTTCCGACGTTCCCGGGAACTGATTTAGCGTTCCTTTTTAATCATTCCCGGTAATTGCTGTCTTTAACAATCTTTTTTAATGTTTAGGATTTAAATAGGAGGAAAAGCTTATATTTTACTCCTCGTTATGATTTCTTTTTGATGCTAAAATAAGGTTTTATAATTTTCCGCTGATTTTCGCCAAATTAACCAAACATATTTTTTTTACTATGGATAGGCTCGCGATTGACCACTATCTCACCTGATAGTAAGCGATGGAGCAAACTTGCCTAGAAGTAACCGATACACTCTTGACTTAAAGATCCCTAGTACTGGTAGTTGCTGTCAGGAAAAACATAGTTGCTACCCAAGAAATTGCGAATACTCCATGTTTTTAAAACTCATTTTCATTCTTAATAATAGTATTAAATTCTAGCAAAACAACACTAAGCGTACACACACGCCCATTTTTATTTACCCAGTAAAATGTCTCCCATAGGCCAACTTAGCCACAGGTCGTATGCTAGCCTATCCACTAATTGCGCCAATACAGCTCCTATTGTAACAAAAACTGTACCCGGAGCAAGGCCTTGCCTTTCTCACGTCCACAATGACCTGACCACATGCTTAGATAATTATAATCAGTGCCCTTGTCTATGTTGATATAATTGTATTTTTTTATTTGGATATTATTTGATGCAGTTTTTGTTCTTTAGCAATGCTGCTATTAGTTTTTGTACGGTATTACTACTTTTTCATTCGTCATTAATTATAGGTTTATTTCATTGATTAAATACTTAATTAATACCCACACAGATTATATTATGTTTGCCAACTAACAATTTTTTTTAGTTTATAGGTATTATATTGTTCATTTATTTCATACTTCATCTCTAGACCGTTTTACTTTCTTCTAATTATTTGATTATTTCACATCGATAGGTTTTCTAAATTATCATTGACTTGGGCTAAATACGGGTCTAACACATTTTATTTTTTTAAAAAGTTTTTAGAAATTGGTAAAAAAAGTTTTTTTTATTATTATTATCGTACTAAGACATTTTAATTTTTTATTAAAATACCGCGTCAATAAAGAACATACATTTAGTTTATTTGAAATTGCAATAAAAATGTTATAAATTTGGCATTAAGGAAAGGAAAAACTGTATTTTTTACCACTAATAAAACCCGCGTGTCAGAATAAATACTGCACTATTATTAAATAAAAGTAAAACATTGATTTTGACAAAAAAAAAATTGTTAATTCATCTCTATAGAATTCACACGGTGATCGATCACACTATCGACTTGGAACTAAACTGTCATGTAATTCTAGTCTACTAATTTACATTGCGCCATTGATATTACCAAAACAGTTGAGCAGTTCGCCCACATTACATTCGCCATTTTTTTATTAGTAAAGATAACATTTTTATTTATTTTCTTTAACAAAATTCTATGCGCCACAATCTTTGAGCCAAAGATTATGGCGCATTCGTCTTGATAAAACCAAACGATGATTGATAGTATTTTTATCAGTAATTACACCAAGATAGTCGATCTACGCAAATTGTAGATCGTTATCTATGCAATCCACTTGAGATTGCAAGTACAACGATTTCTGTGTCAATTTAGATTGTGAATAGTGTTATCGAATTTCGAGGGCCTTATCTTTTTGCACGGCAGTGTACACTTGGCCAATTTTCCTATGATATAACTTGAAGATGCCTTTCTAGTTGATGATTCATGTGTGATTTAATCATAATTTTAATTATTCACATAGGGAAAACATTCTAACCTAACCTGTCCGAGTCGGGAGATGCTTCATGTCCCTTAATAGTTCATTAATAATTATGTGTACTCGTACATTTAGTATTTTAGTGAAGAAAAAGATTTATGATGCACAGTTAAAATTATACTTAATTTAATTAGCTAGACAGGTAGGAAGTCCTAAAGAATCTATTACAAGTTTTAATACATCCGCGTTTTCCATAGGCCTACTTAATTATTTTATATAATTAAGTACTTAACTTATTTAATTTATTTTATTGCTAACTACTTTAACCAGCTTTTGACCATTGATTTATTGATCAGACTCTTAGAAATCGAACAATTAGGTATCATATAATACAAATTTACGCATTGTTAAAACTAAATTTTAAACGTTTAGGATTTCTTCATCTACTCGACTTCCTTTCGCAGTGATGCTGGAAGAGATTTCATTTGAAATAAGAAACAATCTTGGTACCAGCAAAGACACTTCCGCCTTAGCGCTAAGTTCATTTTTGCTTGCACTCGAAACGAAAACTTCAAAGGCATTGGATTGGCAGGATTGAAGCGAAATTTTTTTAAGTGGTCAGGCAGAAATGACCTAATTTTCTGTTTCTTCTTGCCGGGTCTTTATAACAAGCCTTATCAGTAAAATCATCATAATCGACAGTTTGTGCTTTTTGCCAGTAAGGGTATTTTCTTTTCTAATATAAAAGTACTGATATACTGGCGTATTACATAAATACTTTTTAATTAGCAAAGCATAACTCCTTCCTGCAAAAATGGGAAATCTCGGTTGCAATGTTCTTCCTGATAGGCTTGATATGTGTGTGTATGAAGTGTTAAATACATACACAAAATAAATATATACAGCCTTTACAACCCACAAATATATGCCAATAAAACGGTCTGGCCGCAAAACGGCGTACCTCATCATTTCGTAAAAAAAAAAAAACTAAAAAAAAAAACGTAAATAAATGTTCGCTACCCCGCCTACGTAGTTACGACACTACGCTACAGGGCTAATATGAAAGCAATAAACAGTGATAAATGACCAAATGTTTGAGATAATGTAAGGTTTTGTACTCGTCTTACTACCTTTATTATAACTGCTTTTTTTTTTGTTTGTAAAGTATATTATTCATTTTTTATCGAGGACAATTTTCTGCATACATTCAGTGTTATAATGTTACCTTCGCAAGTACTCAGGCCTCCTTCACAAGCCCAGTGAGTTAGTAGATGATGTCTCCGAACTTTTTCTTAAATGTTTTGAGAGAAGTTATGATGGAAAGAAATTACACAAAGTAATCCGTCTGGCTAAGTTTGAATCCGCGACCTACTCGTAAGTCGGGGCGTTACCTTTGGGTTACCACTGCAAACAAAATATTTGTTTGATATCTTACTTATTTGTATGCAAGTATATTTTGTCCTCGCTCTCAAGGGATAATAGGAGGAAAAAAAAACAAAAACGACTTGTTTGTCACAAAAACGACAGTTTTGTAAAAACAAAACATTATTTATAAGGCTACGAATTGTATTGATCGTCTCTAAAAACCCTCAAGCAAGTTTTATTCAAGATCCATGCTTGACCATTCTAGAAACATAACCTAAAACTAGATATGACTCATTCAAGAAAACTTCTTAATCAAACGCACTACACTAATAAGGCAGGTCGCACCATGTAAACGGATGCCAAGATCACTCGATTAAACGCGGCTAAGCTACAGTTAATCTAGACAGCTGTAGGTGACCGATTATGTGTGACACCGGATTTAATTCTCGACTTGGAGATCGCATAAACGTTTGATTTATGTACGTCCTTGCTTGGCGTTTGTTGTTAGATTAATCTTGAGAAGTAAATTAACCATCTGGAATATGAGGAAATCTGACAGCCAGGGTAGTAGCCTACGTATTTATAGTAAAGTGATGGTAATTTACTAGCCGCAATTGTGTGATTGACCTCATTTCCAGAATGTGTTTACTTCTGATTCAGTGTAGAGAAATTGATTCCAGATGGTTTCTCTGTCTTCGATATTGGATTTCATTTCCTGACATGCATGTTCATCGCATTTTAATTTTAGAAAAACCACACACAAGTGTGTGTTTTTAATGGAAGTTTGCACCACAACGTCACTTGCGCGAAACTTTCCCCACTTTACTTGACTCAATCGCCATCACAACAGAAAATACACTCCAATCCAAGAGATTTTATGCAAATAAATATTATTGTCAATTATATTGGGCTGAGGTTGAGTCGAGTAAAAGAAATGACTACTATGGGTTTCTAAGCGAAAATATACTCAAACTAAAATCGATGTATGAGAACATGTCGTTTACGGTCCAAGGACCTTGTCATTGTTAGTTAGTATACCTATATGTATGTATTGAAGCAGCGGAAAATTCTCAGGGCCAATGTCAAGTGTCGCGATTATGTGCCAGTGCCTGTCTACATAATAGCTTATACATTCGTCATTGTCCTAAGCGTGTTACTCAATAGAAACACGTGTTTTAGTAAACGACGTAATTAAGGACTAGTTATAAAAAAATTAAAATTTTTGTAAACAGCCAAAGCTATGGAGGAGCGGAGTTATCTAATACAAGCATCAAAAATGCTTAAAAGAAGGCTCCAATCATAAACTAATTTATTAAACTGGTTGTTACAGAAATAAAAGATTTTATAATCGAAGTTTTAACTAAGTTTAGTTAACCCCAGTTTTCTGAATCAATCATGACGTGTAATTGAGTTTATGTCAAACTACTACTTCATCCAGAAAATCTATCAAAATTTGGCTCCAAAAGCTCAGTTTCCTCACTGACCGGTCTAAATAAATTATTAAAAAGAAATGCAAAAAGTGATCGCCATAGTGGGATTTTTTAATGAATTTTTTTCCCTTGGTTAATGTACGGAATAAACCATTTTACTAAGAGAAAGGCAAGTCCAAGTGAAATTCCAAAATTTTGTAAACATTACTTTTATGGACCTCCAAAAATAATGTGTGAACATGACGGAAATTGTTCAAAAAGTACAGTTACAACAGTCTACCTCTAGACCGTTAGCGATGTAGTGTTAATTGATGATATAATAATGCTTTCAAATGTTGTATGTGGTCATTAAAATTTACTTTTATAGTCATAATAGGCTCTTTCGTAGTCACTTTGGTCGTTTGTAGAGTAGTTTCTAGCTTTAAGTGGCGCCTGAGAAATTATTAGGAATATTTGCGGTAAGTATAGTTTGTATTGCTGTCTAAAATTTACATAGATATGCTTGTTACGTACATACTTGCCAGGGCTAAGGGAATGTTCGAAAGAGCCCCCGGAGCACAGAGGGCAAATTAAGGAACACATATAGGTTTTAGTGAGTAAACATCTGACGCGCTCTCTTACTCCAATCAGAGATGGAGATTTTGTTCATTATTATCATTTCAGCCGATAGCCGTTCACTGTTGGACATAGACCTCCCCCAAATGTCGCCACAATGAACAATCCTGTGCGTCTCGCATCTATCGGATTCCCGTAACCTTAACCAGGTCATCGGTCCACTTTGTGGGGGTCTTCCAACGGTTTGATTGCTACGATTTGAGATATTTTGTTTGATGATTTAAAAAAAAATGTCTGCTTGTAGGGATAAGGAATTTTTGATGTAGCGTTCGCAAAAGCGATCAAATTGTATAATCAATATCATGATTTTAGCTGAAAGAGACCTCTGCTGGACATAGTCCTCGAATGGTCCTGTGCGTCTGGCATCCATTGCATTACCATTACGCTCACCATCGGTCCACCTTATGGTAAGTCTTCCAATGCTGCGTTTACCGGTGCGCGGTCGCAACTTGTATAAATTCGGATAATACTAAACTTGTTTAAATAAAACTGTTATACAGTTGAAAAAATCTTAGTCCAATTTTTACCGGACATCTTTACGAATATATTAACATCCATGAAATTATCTCCTTTCATTCTAAACCAGCAACTCATACAAATACACCCAAACATTGCTCGACTAATATCAAAACAGAATCCCTCTCTAACAGCGGTTTTTGTACTAGAACCAGGTTGATGTACCCAGTACCCGATGTACCCACTGCGCGTCGGAACCGTCGGCCAATATTTACTCTGTTGAGCGATAAACACGAACAGACACGGATGGTACAGACGAAAAAATAGATTAGTGTACTACTTCAAACGTTCCAACTATAACAATAATATTACACTACTTTCACACAAAGACGTCAAGTCCCGAGGTAAGCAGAGCTTGTGCTATGAGTACTATATTTGAATGTTGTGTAAATGTCTTTGACGTAGAGCTTATTTAAGTTCGCTAATAAGTTTAGGGGACAGATTTTTTTGCTGTCATAAAGTTTGACTGACCAAGCAATCGGAATTATGCTTTCTTCTGGTGGCCATGATATTTGAATGCTATGTAATAGTGTAGTCTTTGACGTAGAGCTCATTTAAGTTTGCTATTAAGTTAAGGAGCCAAAGAGCGTTACGTCGAGGTGCCCAAGAGTACAACTATTTAAAAATTGTTGTAAAATCCATCGTCTTCTTGATCAACTTAGTCTCTCGCAAATACCACCTATACTCCATTTGTTTAGGTAGCTAATTAAATGTAAACAATGTTAACACATCTTTTATCTAAAAAATGTCTAAAAATGTTTACAATTAGGTATTTATATTACGTAATAAAATAAATTTCAATAATCTTTGTATGTCTTTTATACGGTTTATTTTAAATAAAAAGACATATCAAGATTGTTTACGTTTAGTTAAGTACTTATACAGATGGAGTATACCTTTCCAAGCTTTTTGGGACTGTCTGTACACCAAATTCTTTAGCCGACTGTACCACAAAGTACCGTTAGCTTACTGCTGAGCTTCGTATGTCACTAAGTGATGGTCTAGTGTCAGGTACATCGCTAGTCAATTGTTTCTATAGCCTGTTCGAGCTTGTGGGCAATTTATAGGCCCATGTTTGTACAGAGAGTGTTTGTTGCCGTAAACACGGGTTTAAAACTTGAAAATACTAAGAAGAGACGAGATATTTGTGGAATTTACGTATAACAGTACCATGATACGAGAAAAATCTTAGTGTAGTTTTGGTTTCTCCGGAACCTATCAATTACTTTACTTACTTCAATTCGATCATTAACCCTTTAACCGCTTGTAAAATCAGATTGCATTGGATTTCCGTGACCTATTCGCCAGATTCGTGTGATTGCGACTGGATACTCCATCTCGTTTAGCCCTTCAATCCCCAATGGTGACAGAACAGACAGAAGCTGACAAGATGGAGTTTTTGGTCGTAGATGTGAGACCCTGTCGAAATAAACACAAAAGTGTTCGTCGAATACATTGGATTGTGTAAAAACAAAGATACCGTGAAAAAAATTGTCAAATCGTGATTCACTCGCATCAAAATTGAGACAGTCAGTCTAGAATTCTTTATCTAACTCAATGTTTATACTTCCTATTAATAAAGGAGAGAATTTGTTTGGTTGAACGCGCTAACCTCAAGATTTACTGGCTCAAATTGAAAATTCTTTTAGTGGTTTGGGTAGTCCATTTGTCGATGGAGGCTATACAGCATCACGCTACAACTAATGTTATATGACATTTATTTTCAAATAGAATAAACTTTATCTTATGTACACCAAAAAAACACAATAAAATATACTTAATACACAGTTTTCATAATTTATTTTTTTTCCCTTTTTTTCGTTATATCGACGAATTTCAAACAACTTTTTTGGTGTCGTTCAAACTCGATTGATGGATGTGAATACGGAAATGGTCTAAACGACTAAATCGCTACGATATCGTTACGGTTTTCATTACGTGAATATATATCCATAATACAACAACCAGGTTAAAATAAATCGCTCCAGCAATTACAGCTAACTGCCAACGTTTAAATATCACTTAAATCACGAACATATTTATCATCTGTGGGACATTTCATTACTGGGACGTTCTATCGTAGCCTGTGTAATTAGCGCGTCGTCGAGTTATCTTGAGAATGTATGCCTAATTACCTCACACGGTACAAAGTACTGGTAAATGAGGTTAAGGAATTATTAGAGGAAAGTGAAAGCTCATTTCTCAGGGTTTAAAAGCTCGTTTCTTTGGTAAGATGACCAGAACAAGTTAGATTTTTCTTTGACATTTTCTCATTATACAATGGCCACGTTTGAAAAAATGACCGTGGCTTCAGAACGCAAAATAAAACTGAGGGACACAGGTGGGTTTTAGACGGCAAAAATCTGACTCTCTTTTCCACCCTAGAGCGGTAGAAATCGCTTAATGATTCCCTACCTAAAAATAAAAATGACAGCTTCTGTCTGAAAAGATGACAGAGAAACCTATTCTATTTTTTCTTAGGTTGAGAAATCAGAAAACACTTCTCTTATTTAGGGTGGAGCGACAGGGAGTGTCAGACTTTGACTGATTAAAACCCACTCGCGCTCCTTCTGTTGCCTTTACGTTTACGTTACAGTGCCGCGATGGCTGCCTCTGCCAAAATGGCTTAATCATCATCATCCACACGTCACCACACCTGGACAAAGATTTCCCACAAGAATTCGAAAGACCCTAAACGTATAATAGCAGAGTATTTCAAGCATCATTTCTCAAATAAAAATCAGAAATTTTGATAAATCGAACCCATAAAATCCATCTCCCTTCGACATACAATAGTATCCATTGTACTATTTCCGATTCTCCAAAGAATTGTCCATTGTAACAAAATCAAAATTAAAAAGGTGCGTGTCGCGAACCATTATTGTAACAATACATTTCCTCCTGTCGGATTCCTCAGCATTATAGAATTTGGTTTATATCCCCATAATTCTTGTTCGTAATGGTAAAATACTTTTTATCAAATTATTCACGCTGTGTTATTTCTCCTTCGATCAGGCGTCGCAATAAAAAATAGAGCACATTAAGGAGCTGTTTTTATGACTTTCACGTTTAATAGACTTTTTTAGAATCCTTTAGAATGTAACAGATATTGCTCTTTAGTAGTAGTAAAGATAAGTAAAGAAGCCAGCAGCATTAAAATTTCTGAAGTTATTCGTAGATGTATTTTTTTAAACTATTGCATAGCTACTATCGCGGGCCTTGAGCGTGGAGACCGAATCCAGAAATTCCGTAACGAAAATAACCTAACACGGGGGGTGTTTTTTGAACGTGGTGACCGATAAGAAAACAAATGAGTGAACAATCAATCAAAATTCAATTCAATGTGTGAAAGTGTAACTTCAATTAATATCAAAGAAAAAAAAAACAAAGGAAAAAATACTGCATAAATAAAATAAATAATTATAATTGCGTAAGTTGATAAAAATGCTAACTATGCAATAGCTTTACCGCGGCAGTCCCCGAGTGCCACACGTCTTTTTTTTATCTATTCTTTAATATAAGGTCGTTCCCTGCTCTGTATCAACCTATTTTTCATTCATCTCGTCATCATCTTCCCGTACTTGTACCGTAACGTTTTCTTTCTACATTCTCCCCTTTCAACCGTCACGCTGTTTATCAACATCTTTCATATCATTTATCACACTTTTTATCCCACTGTTCTTTGATCTCTCTCTCCATCCAGCCACATTTATATTCATCACTATTTTTCTAATTTCCAGCTGCATGGTATATTTAATCAACTTTTATTTATAAATCAATATCATCTGCACAATATTAAGGCGCTACTTATTTCCATTCCCAATATTTGATCAATTAAAAACAGAACTATGAAAAAATATTTAGAGATTTAAGTAAGCAGATTATACAGGACATGTTTTCCTTCAACCTTCGCCGAGACAATATTTATTGTTATGTTTATATCTCGATCCTTTGTTGTCCCAACCGGGTAAACGCGTACTTGTGTTTACTTGTTTACCCTGTAGTGTGTATTAAGTTATGAATTTATTATGTTGCTTACAGAGAAATTTTTCATAGTGTCCTCGAATTTATCTCAGTATATATTTCGTTTTTTTCAACTCTACGTTTTTTTTTCGTCATTACCATCATCTTGCCTAATCCTATTTTGCCTCCTAACCTATAGCGCACAGACTTGGTCTTTGATGAACATCCAGAAGTCCAAACTCAAGGGTTACCAACGAGCAAAAAAGCGAAGTACACAGGTTTTAAATTAACGGATCGAGTTCAAAAAACTATATTATACTCCAAAACCAGGATAGCTGATGTGGTTCAAGTGGCTGCCAACTATAGTGGCATTGAGCATGACATGTCTACCTCATGCCCGACAAAGTGTGTGCCAAAGTAGCACAGAGTCGTGCCCTGAGACAGTGAGCGCGACAGACCACGAAGGAGATGGCGGGACAAACAAGACAAATTCCACCGGAACTGGATAGAGGAAGCACAGACTCGCAAAGATGAATGGAGTGAAGGGAGGCTTTTGCCAAAGACTGTGAGAAAAAAAAATAGAAGGATCATTAATAGCTATTAAAGAAGTAGCTTATTGAGCCCACCAAAGTATCAAAAGATAACATTATTACAGTGACTCAGAACGAGGTACAACATAAGCTACCATAATCGCACGTGTATCTTTGCACCTTGACCCAAAGACACAGATTATGACAGCCACAGTTAGGGGAGTTGTTATCTCATCAAAAAAATAAACAATTGACTGTTGACATCGCAACAGATCCAAAAGAAACGATCAAAGAAGATTTAGGAATACCTTATTTATATTTTGCCTATCTAATATAGATACATTTTATAACCTAACAATACACACAAACTAAGCGTACAATATTATGTGATAGACACAACATGCATAAACAATGTTAAAACTAAAAATATTTTATAATTATTGTACAGATATACCTCTGGGCTCAAAGGGCGCACTACATTTGGGCATTGTGTAGGTGCTCTATACGCATATTGAGCCCAGAGGTATTGATACATCACTAGTATCTAGAGTTACATAATTCTTATTTTACTTTAGATATATATTTTATTTTTTATATTCATACCATTATAGTCTCTAAAAACATCATCACCATCTTGCCCTTTTCAAAATTTGTTATCGTCGCCATCAAACTATTCTAATATATTTCCTTCATTAAATAGTTATCACGTATCTGTTCGACCTTAATATCTTTGATCATTGATCAATTTGTCAATTAAGTAGTTTATCAACAGTACAACAAACGATACTTCAATCACTTAGATAGGAACCCTCATCACCTCACACTTCTGCGGTATTTTGACATCATTGAACTTCATCTTTACATCTCTCTCTTTCGTATTGTCGATTTATCTTCTTTTCTCTTTCTATTCTTGTTTATTAAAATCTTCTGCTGTTATAATATTTTCGAACTACATATTTTCATCTTTCTCTTTCGGATTGTCGATGATATCTTTTTTTCTTTTTCTATTGAAGTTTAATAAAACTACAATGAATACAGTATGTATTGGGACATCTAACGGTGCCCTTGTAATTATAACCTGTGTGTACATGATGGATTGATTCGTCGTAGGCCCAGAAAATATATGAAGAATTTTATTGCGCAATGCGGAGAAAGGTCTGTCTCGGAGATTCGATGTGGTTTGTGACAGTTTGACTTGATGGTTTATGCCGCAACTTCAAAAATGATTGCAGCTTTTCTCTGCAATGGAATGCTAGATAGTTAGGTACTCGAATAAAAAAGTGGTATTTAAGTCAATAGTGTATAGGTTACTTCTAGGCAAGCGTGCTCCATCGTCGGCCACATCATCGCTTACTATCAGGTGAGATAGTGGTAATAAAAAAAGCAAGAATTTTAGAAGACATGGCCCTCGTACTCATTTCATATGCTATTCATTTTTAGGCTAGTTGGTGTAAACGCGGGCGTTAAAAACAAAACATCATACTTTCTTAGAATCTATCGGAATTTACCGTTTGTGTTTGATGTAACATCTAATTAAAAACCTATGATTCTATCTGCTCTCTGCTAAAAGCATAGTTAAGAAAACATTTTATTCCAATTAGAAATCAGTTTAATGCCTTATCAAAAGGTTAGGCCGAAAAGATAAATAAAAATGCCTTATCAAGGTTCATTAAAATTTTACCGAAAAATAATTGAAAAATGATGGCCGTTCTTTTTAAAAATAGAACGTGGTTTGATTGGATTTTTTTTTCAATTTAGTAAATGGCCGTTGCAATTGACGTTTAAAAATGGAAAGGTTTATTTATGACTAGCTGTGCCCGCGACTTTGTACGCGTGGACTACAGGATTTTGATTTAAGATTTTTTCTAAAATAAAAGTAGCCTAAGTTACTCCTTATTACATCAGCTACCTGCCAATAAAAGTCCCGTCAAAATCAGTCCAGATCAGTACAGACAGAAAAAAAAAGTAAAAAAAAAAAAAATGGGTACCTATGTACCGTATATTATATTCATATGCATGTAGTAAAAAGCGGTTACTTCAATATTACAAACAAACACTCCAATTTTATTTATATGTATAGATTGCTAGAGGTAACAAGCGATGTAATTCCCTGTATATCAAAACTAATATTTTATAGAGGTATAGTTTATTTTCATATGTTTTTATATGTAGAAATTAATATCTGCAAGTACCGTCCGATTGCTAATTTTTTTTCACTCTTCTCGTGTCGATGTAGGTACTACTATTTTTTCTGACCAGTATTTGGCAACCTTTACGGCCCTATTATTGGCCTCGTATAGATCCTGAACAGTGCAGGCAGTTGTGCAGGATGATGACGCATTTCCTGTTTTCATCCTTAAAAAGCTGCTTTAGTTCTGAGTGATAATGTACGCGGGCGAAGTCGCAGACAAAAGCTAGTTGTTTATAGTTTAATTTACCAAGACCACAAGATAAAGTTATCATTTTGTACACACTAGTTTTAAGTGTGTTTCAAGCGATAAGGTAACCCTTTTGATTTCGTAAGTTCACTCAAGTTTGTTGTTGGATTACTTAGTTCAAAACTTAGCTTGAATATACATACTTATATAATTGGTTAGGTCGCAATGAGTAAACATTCAAGATAATTGAATCTAAACTTGTTATGTAGCGGTAAAATTGATTCATTTGTTAGTAGCTTAAAGTCTTTGGCATAGTTTAATAAAAATTCTGATTGCGAAAATTCGGTCAACTGTGGTTGAATACAGTTGATAGATTTAAGTAACAATAACAGCTCAATAGACATTAGTAGATATTATTACCGTGACAGTAGCAACTTTTTATATATAAATAACTATTTTTTTTCCGTTTTCTTTATTTGTTATTTGTTTAATGTGCAAACCTACAACAGTGATCTCTTTTTTTAACTCAAAGGTTGACTGGGAGAGAATGCCTTGTTGCATTAAGTCCGCCTATGTACCACTACTGTACATGAAGTTTAAATAAATAAATAATATAATTATGTAGTTATTGGTACTTTTTAATACATTCATATTATAAAAGCGAATGTTTGTGATTGATGGTAAGTGTGTATGTACGTTTGGTACTCGTTCGACTGGACGGATTTGGATGAAAATTGACCGATAATAAAATTGACATATCTCGAGAATGTGTTCCCTTGGGATAATCTGTTTATGGGTACCCTAACTCCTAAATCACGCAACAGATTTTGATGCGGTTTTCACTAACAAAAACAGCGATAAACGAGAAAGGTTTGTGTATATAATTTGTACCCATGCAAAGCCAAGGCAGGTCACTAATGTTGATCATAAATTAAGTTCAAGCCAAGTCAGTTTAGTTTTATTATGTGTAGATAATATTTTTTTAAGCTTCTTTCCTGTACCTAAGCAATAACCCTGGCCCTGTTCTAGATAATTATCGCATTCCAGTATCTTTTATGTTTGTTTTACTACCGTTTACAACGGGTAATTACCGTTTATCAAACCGATAATTTAGGAACCAATCGCTTTCAAGTGAAAATTAACCGAAATCGGCCTTACTACACGTTTCACTCGATAATCTTATCTTTTCCTTAAGTACAAGAAATTCCTCGATTTTTATTATAAAAATCACGGCGGGTGTCACCATTTTTCTTAGAAATAGGCACAGTCCCGGCACAGCGTTGACTTCACAGAAACCCAACCGGATGGGTTGCGCATGCGCCACATTATAAGCGAAGAAATTTAGCATTTCTGTCTGTTTATTGAACAAGAATAAAAGTAGCGATGCACATGCATTTACAAAGGAATTAAATTTTTATTGTAGACTTACATTGTCTATCCGAATATTATCATCGGACCCTAATATACTAAGTATTCACTTTAAAAATACCCATCTTTCCTGAAAAATGTACATTTAAATAACGAAAACTTCATCTATATCGGTGGTTTTGAGACAATTGCAGACTTACTAAGACATACATACATACAGATCGATCATCGAATACAGCACCTTTTTTCAAGCTAAATTATATTTTAGTGAACAAATCACAATTTTGCTTTGAGAACGTTTGTACCTAACACTTCATATCCAACAGGGATTCTTTTTGTAAAAATACGTTTCAATATTTTATCGAAAAAGTTCAGAATCTAGGGCAAGCAGGTCCTAACAACGTAATTCCGTCCGAAAATTCTGTTCTAGGTTAGAAAAACATATACAACAGTACCTACTCATACACAGTTAAACATTTTACGTAATATGGCTAGACATGTACCTACGCCTACAAAAATTATGGCCCATAAATCCTAGGGAAACCCATAAAACGAACGAGTCTATTTTTCTTAGTTGAGTCAACCTAAATTTAGATAGTACCTCTAGATAAATTAATTGGTCAGGTCATTTGTCTGGAGGGCAAAGGGATTACTAGAAAATTGTTTTGGCCAAATTTTACTTTTATGTACAATATTTTTCTTACTTAATAGTCCTAACTTGTTTTAGATTAGAGACTGGAAGAAAAACCAACCGTTGGTTACTTAAGACTACTATATATTTTTATCCAATTATTTTTGTTTGGTTTGGCGTTTTGTATAATATAATCCTTAGAGCTTTTGGTAGATTTAAGTCAAATAATATACAAGGATAGGTCACTTCGGCCAGGTCGTTTCGAACGCTTCGAACGCCATATTGCCGTTTGAATTCGTAGTAGTATTCGGTAGCAATCATTACTACTTCAAATTGTTTTTCAAGTACATGAGCTGTTATCAGCATGTCTAATTGGTAAAATATGCCGTCTACGAACTTATAAATAAACATGTGGAATTTTGACAACTGGCCAGTTCAGATCAGTTGTCCAGTACCCATAACACAAGCCTGGGACTAGTCGGCGTTGTGTGATATTATTTTTTATTTTTCTATTACGTTTTTCTGGTCCGTAGGTATTAGCCGTTTAAATTATTGCTATTATTGTTCATCAATCGTATAAGTACTTGTCTAGGTATTTTTTTCTCGATGGATGTTTTTCTTCTGAAGTCTTTCAATAAGTAGTTTTACTGTGAAGATCTCAGGTACCGACCTATTTGGTTCAAGTTCCATATCGAAATATTTGCCTATACAAATTACATTATCATGCGTAGTTTACAGATCAGTTCTCCAAAGTTTCTCGCCCGAAATATTCAACAACTCCTCTCTTCTTTCCCAGATGGCGTAGCGTAATGGAGGGCGAGTGCTCTGAGGGAGCGGAGGGCTGGCTCCTAGTGCGCGTGCACGTGCCTGAGCTGAACGTGCAGAAGAGCCTGCAGTTCCCGCGAGACCAGCTCATATGGGACGTGAAGCAGCAGTGCCTCGCCGCCTTGCCTAAGGTCTGTACCTATACCTACTAAGATCTGTACCATAGATAAACCTGTCAGGTATGCCTTAGTGTGTGTAGTTGATTTTTAAATTAATATTAGTATTTATTAAACCTTACAAAATTATTATTCGAATTCTACATTGAATAAAAATTATATTCTTTATTTAAAAATATAACATTTGGTCCCTAAAGTAGCCATAAACACTAGGGCAGACCTGACAGGTTTTCCTACACAGTTATGTATAACTGTCAGGTAAGCTTCTGTGGAAACTTGCACAGTTGTGCAACATACACGTTCCGGTTTATCTGTTACACTCAACTGTACAGGCAAACCTGTCAGGTATACCCTAGCGTGTATGGCTTCTTTAGGGACCAATTTTTAAATAAAGAATATAATTTTTATTCTAGGTGCATTTGAATGTAGAATTCAAATAATAATTTTGTAATGTTTAATAAATACTAAATTAATTTTAAAATAAATATTATTATAATATTTACAAGTTCATCAAACAAACAAAATTCACTACAAGATTCTATAGTTTCAATTTTCTATAACGCTCCCGTCAGTACGCACGTTTTATCCTATTTTCTTTTTTTTGTTAGTGGATTTCAAAATCAAGTTGACTTAAACATTGCTAAATGTGATTTTTGAGCTGGTAACAATAAATTAATTTAGCGCTTTTGCTGAGGATGAGTGTTTTATTAAGTTTAGCATATTTATTTTGTTTATTGAGATAAAAATTAATAAACAGGTTACTTACATACAGATTTAGTTTTTAAAGTGGAAATTTAGATTCCCATTTTTAGGTTTGGTTTTCGAATAAATCGAATTTATTTTCAGTAAGTAGGTACCTAAAGGTCCTATATCTATTAATGTGTTAAGTGATAAAGAAACCCATTTAATTATTATATGGCCAGGTAATAAATCATATTGGTAAACCATAAACCTAATTACAGTCAGTGATATTCTTGGAGTAAGTAATAACATAAATTCGTCTGAATCATTTGGTAGGTTAAGGAATTCGACGTTTTCCGCTAAAAAATATCACGATCGAATTTATTTCTTAAGTTTCTTAGTAAAGATTGAATCACATAGTTTCATAGTAAAATTGATCTTTTGACCTTGTGGTTCTGCCACCGGAGTTGCATAATTTAAATTAGAAGCTAATTCATTCATAGGAATTAATCACGGATATCGAGGGATATGCCATGAGGGCGTGGCACGTAAGCGCACATTATGGGCTAAAGCCCAGTTTATTTGAACGGCGCCTGTACGATTCATTCAGTCACTTTGCAATTGCGTACGGTGTGCTATTGATGCATAAAAAAACAAAATGCCGAATTGTACAGTGATTAAATGCAAAAATAGGTCGAGTATCGTCAACATAAAGACAAATGGCGTGTCCTACCACCGGTAAGTAAACAATTAAGTCACTGTTTTATATTTTAAATCATTTTTTAAATATTTTTCTAACCTACGTCCAGAGCGACACGAACTAGCCCGAACTATCCCGAATGTTTCCGAGCGCTACGATCGTTTAAAATTTAGAGAGGGGTAATCGAGTGCGTGTGACTGATTTTATCGATATGCGTATTATTTAAGTTCAATATTGTTTTTTTTTTATATTTCAATGGATATTGTAGTATTGCATGCTAAATTAATTATTAATTTAATGTTTTGTGAACAAAATTAAAACATTGATATTTCAATACTCGTAAAGTGTAAAAACTTAAATTATACTATAAAGATAGAGATGATCAGTTTTTTTGGCTATAATAGTTTGTGTTTGCTATGAATTATATATAATTGATTTGATATTATATAAGCTTGACTGTGTCTTATTTAGCCTTAAGGCGTATAGTCCCTTGAACCATCTGGCCGAAAATATGTGAACGCAACTCTCGCACTCGCCTAGGCGGCAGTACGCAAATCTGTGCATTTATTTGCGGCCAGCAGCGCCCGGAAAGCGCTTTATATCCATTTTCTCTGCGAGATATTGATTGATTTACAAATGCAATGTTCACTTTGAAGAATATTTAACCACCAATTTTTATGTGTAAAAATATTTCTAAAGGTCCAAGCCGTTTCGAAGGAGTAGGGAAAGTTGCGAAAAGTTGCGGAATTGCTAAATTTTTTTTTTTGACAAAAGTATTAATTGCACGAAAAAAACAAATGTTGATATTATTGTTCATGAATCTATAATAAACATATATATTTTTCAAACCAATTGACCTAGCCGTTACGGAGGAGTAGGCCTCAGAAAATCACTGATTTATGGCACTTTTCGGGCGCTTGGCCCTTAAGCATATTGTATTAACAGTGTTTTGCATGCCTTAGTTAAGGTAGTTGGTATGGATCATAAACTTGAAAAATACCTATAACCTGTACCTACTTTCTGTGCAAAATAAAATCTATTCTATTCTATGCAAAAATATTTAATTATTATTATAAAAAAATCTGGCTATTTGGCGATTTCGATGATAAGATGGGTCCTAAAAGATATTGCTTAATATTATTGACCGAGTAGCTCACCTTAGACAATCATAAGGCAAAGCAGCGGTCAATGTTCGAAGTTTGAATTAAAAAATTCGCGATTTAAATTAAATTTTTCTTTGTCTATAATACCGAAAGTTTCACATTTTATTTCTTACAAATTTAGTAAGAATGTCATAAAACTGACGTGAGCATTGCATTATGTATTACACTTTCGGCTCTAATTCGGCCTCAGACATAGAATCAAACTTAGGTCACTTATAACATAACGTATTATATTAAATTATTCTTAGTAAAAATAACTTATGATTATAGTAATACCCACCGTATAATTACAAATTAATTTTCAGTTTTCCAAAAGAACCAGATCTGAAACTTAAATGGATAGAAGCAACCGGTAGAGACAACGATTGGTTTCCTTCTAATCAGAGTGTTATTTGCTCTATCCACTTCAGAGAAGATTGTTTTAATCAATCTATGAAATAGTCACATCAAATTGGTCTATGGGATGTTTAAAGTAGTCTTTAACTAATTTTCGTAGTCCAATTTACATCCGAGAAGCTTCATTATATTGGTAGAATGTCCATCGAAGGTTAAGGAGACTTCTTACACACCGGCATTATGGCACTTTATTAAGCAAATTGTGACACCCTATTAATTTTAAATTTCTCATGTAATTTTTGGTGTACAAGAAAGAATCTATCTATCTATCTAAATAAATTTACTTTTGGTTCTGTATTTTAACTAGGTACCACAAAATAACCAAGCGGTAATTCGGAGCTATCATTAACCACATTCAGTAAAAATAAGTAAGCCTTAGAGGCTAAGGTCTTACAATCTTCAGATGTTTCACTACCCATGTCCACATATCCGCAATCTTTTTGCCCATCCCATATACTTTGCTGTCTGAGGTTCATCTCATCATATTAGGTTTTTATTTTTGAATACAATTGCATTGTATAGTGTAAAATAAATTTTTTAAATGCGAAGTACACAAGTGTGAACTATTTCAACAAAAGTGACAAAACATATTTAACCAAGATTTTTGTAACTCATGACATGATTTAAAAATGCCCATGGAGTTTCTTACACGTCCTTCTCCATTGAGATCTACGATTTGGAATGTGCTACTCAGCTTCACTTTTTTTTGACTGACCGACATTTTGACAATTTAAAACTACTTGTTATTATTGAACTATTTGAAATAAAGTTTCTAATTTCCAATTTTATTTGATTTTTATTTTGCATTCCCTATTTTTATTATCGCAGTACCTTTTATTGACGCTATGAGTTTAAATGCGAGTATAAAATTTACCTTAGTGTTTAAACCAACCCTGAACGTAAGTAGACATTTATGATCAATTTTTTTTTAATATTAAGTATTATAATTATTATATAATAAAAAAGCACGATATTTAACAGAGAACAGCCCTTTTAACCGGTAATACGATACTAAAAAATATATTCCTATTTTATTTTATTAAAAGTAAACTCTATTTTCGGATAGATGGTTAAAAAAGAAATCATTTAAACAAAATAAAACGACGAAAGTACTTAATTATATAACTAAAAAATGCTAAAATTTAATATCGATAAAATTATCGACCTTCTTTTTCGCCTCCCTATTTGCATGCGTGTGCATTGAATGACTTTTGTTTACAAGTGCATGCTCCGCCCATTCTGTTTATGTGTGCTATTAGAAATTGATTTAGTGTAGGTGCTTTCTTCTTAGTGTGCAAAAGCAAATTTTAAATGTGTGTCGTAAATACACTATTTGTGAATGTTGTAAATATTTGGGTGGGAGATAAGCGGCCTCACTAGAACTCCTTACTATTCCGCAATGAAGGCATATCTCTGGATATCTATGGAATTAATTTATTTGTCCAGTCAAATGCTAATAAATTCGGTATCGTGTTTGAATATAAGATTGTTTTATTACCTACTTTTTATTTTATTTTTCTTATAAAATCTTATTCGTCAGATACAAATAAAGAAAGATACTAGTAAATAAATGATTTAAAAAAGATGTATTTATAAGTAAATCGATAAGTAAATCTTTTTGCTCAAATAGGTAGGTACTGATTGATGTTATTAATCAGCAATTGTTTTAAAGCGTTTTCTTTAATGTAGGTAGATACTTGACGTCAATTTGTACTAAAACTCAACCTAACGGTAGATAGGTACCTAATAGCGACATTAACGGAAACCCTATTTTGTCAAAACGATGTGACATTAGCGAACCTTTTTGCGACAGATGGGCAATGGGGCCGAAAAGTTGTGGAATGGCGACCACGTACAGTTGCCATCACGGATCTTGAGCGCTCGGCGTCAGAGTGGGGATCGCTTTGCGCATTCCATACATTGGCGAACCGATCGTCTTCGTTGTTAGATACATGCAGCAACGCACTGAACGAATGAGGAGTGACGTCTATAACGCGATGGTGCGGCCAGCCAATCACTGTCACTCCCCGCTCCCGCGTCGCACTTCGCACCAGTAAAGAGACCGAATATTTGTCTTCTGCGCAAGTGTTCAAGATTCGTGATGGCAACTAAATCTTTAATTTTGCTCATCTCCGTTCTTCAAGTTTGCCCAATTTCTTGCGATTTGACAGTATGATGTGACGTCACAACATGGCAATCGATCCTATTCTTATTGGGAACGCATTGTAGCCTAAAGTAAAGTGGCAAAAGGTAGAGCACATTGCTCGCAGTAAAGATGGCCGTTGGAGCCGAAAGATTCTGGAGTGGCGACTGCGTACCGGAAGACGCAGCATTGGAAGGTATCCTACAAGGTGGACCGATGACCTGGTGAAAGTTCGACGGGAATCCGATGGATGTGGGACGCACAGGAGTTCATTGTAGCGACACTTCGGGGAGGGCCATGACCAACAGTGGACGTCTATCGGCTGAAATGATGTTAATAATGTACATGCATACTTATACACCAGCTAAAGCCACGTGTGTCGCTGCCTCTAATACGATTACGCATACATTACTCTGATTACCTAGATTCGAACTAAAATATATGAAACCGAAAACTTTCGCTTATTTAAATTATTTAGTTATTTAAACGATTATTCAATGTTATCGTTCTGCTTTGTGGAGTTTATGTGTTTAATTAATGTTACGTATTTTTGTTGTAATATATAAACACAATTTAACTTATTAATCGTATTTTGTAAGATTATATAAGACTGCAATTCAATTACGCATTTTCAGTTTACTTATTTATTTTTTAACATAGGAAAATAAATACGTGTAAGTATATACTGTGTTTGACGAACAATATTATGTTATGCTAGGACGCGCACAAATTTGGTGTACTAATTAACAGAAAATCACAATGTTAAATTTACTAAAATTTATACATAGCTGTGTTATAAAATTGGAAAATAAATAACTACATACTGTTTAATGCCCAAATTATGACAGACCTAATGAGGAATTATTAAATGTTAAAAAAATATTAAAAATTTTAACAGTTTTTATTTGTTATCTAAGTATTTGCCAACCTCATTCCAGAAAAGGAGTTCATTAGGTGTGATAGTTGTGGAATATTATTATTATATTATTATTAGTATTAATTCGGTTGTATGTTTTTTTTTACCATCACATGCAAGTTTTTTCCATATTTCAAACACTTCCTAATTAAATACACATCCAGTTTTACCTACATTTTATTAAACTCCACCTCCTCTTTATCGTAACATATTCTTAACAATGATAACCCATATCCTCAGAACTACCTATTTATTACCCAAGTTTCCAGCACAATAATCTCATAATAATAGGCTGTTTCCAATAATATACTCAGACCATGATGGGAAAATGAACAGCTGATGTGTTCCACATACAGGTCTTTAGTTTCCGTCACCTGTAAGTTTTCTCATGGCTTTATTACTTTATAAAACAATTGAGGCCAGTTAAGAATTATTTATCTTATAATGACTTGTTGGAAAACGGATTAAAGATACAAATTATAGGTCATGGGAATTTACAATTAAATTTGATAGTACTATCTTCTTTTTCTTTATCTTTACATTAGGCGTACGGCGATGCGCCAATGGTACATGGTGGACATCCCATCTACACGCGTAAAACGTTTTGGGAAACTTATTCATTTAGCGTACATTTAAAGAGTGGAATTCCTTGCCGGAATCTGTATTTTCTGATGGCTAAAACCCAGGAATCTTTAAGTCTAGAGTGAATAGGTTAATAATAGTAATGGGTGTTAGGAAAACGGATTACTTAGTTATCATTTCAGCCGATACACGTCCACTGTTGGACATAGGCCTCCCCCAAGCGTCGCCACATCGAACGTTCCTGTGCGTCCCGCATCCTTCGGTTTCCCGCTTTCTTCACCAGCTCATCGGTCCACCTTGTAAGAGGCCTTCTAACGCTGCGTTTTCCGGTACGCGGTCGCCACTCCAGAACCTTTCGGCCCCAACGGCCATCTGTTCTGCGAGCAATGTGCCCTGCCCATTGCCACTTAATTTTGGCAATTCTTTGTGCTATGTCGGCATATATCTTAGTTTTCCTGCGGATATCTTCATTTTTTATTCGATCACGCAAGGAAACCCAGAGCATAGCGCTTTCCATTGCTCTTTGGGTTACTTTAAGCCTTCTGATGAGGCCCATTGTGAGCGACCACGTTTCGGAGCCATATGTCATCACTGGCAACACGCACTGGTTAAAGACTTTCGTCTTGAGACATTGTGGTATGTTGGACGTGAAGATTCGTAGCTTCCCGAACGCTGCCCAACCGAGTTGGATTCGACTTTCGAAAACAGGCGCTTTTCGCGTGCAAACATTACCGAAACCGTGCGCGGGGTTAGTCTTATGGAAGGTAGCAAAACGACGGCCTCCCAAAGCGACAAACTACGATAGCTACTCGAAAAAGTGCATTGATGAAACATACAATAATAATAAATAGATGGTTATGGAATATTGATTGATAACTATGTATGTAGGTACGTACAAACGATGGATGCGGGACGCACAGGATCGTTCATTGTGGTGACACTTGAGGGAGGGCCATGACCAACAGCGGACGTCTATCGGCTAAATGATGATGATCATGATGATGACTATGTATGTCACCATCATTGTCTGCTCGAAGCACAATTTTCAACTTCAGACGAAATTTCGGTTGTCCGGACACATAGACATGTTTATTATTGGGAATATAATTTTTCTGTATTCCTAACTCCTTGGAAAAATTGACACCTTAAAAGCTTTTTTAAAGTATTATAAAAGTCTGCTTTGTAATTAACATCGAGTTACAATCATTTAAAACTTTAGTTTTAATTGCTTTTACAGTGAAATAGAGCTAAATATATGCTACAGTAAGTTTATGATTATGACCGTTTTTAATTACAAGACTTTAAAGAATATGAAATGCTTATTTTACGTCGATATTTCAAAAGACTTGAGATAAATAAGCTTTTAAGTTCTTCAGTATATTTTGTTAGTCAAGTGGCACACAAATATTACCGTAACTATAATTGCGAACCAGTGAAAGTAGTACGAACGTCTGGCACTTGATCGATATAATCGAGTTTCGATTCAAATCGATTACGACATTGAAATGCAAATATCGAGGGCCTGGAGGGGGTACCGTACGTCTCTAGATGGTTTAGGACTTAAATGAATTGAGTTGGCGGGAAATTGATTTTGGTTTTAATTTTTTTTTTCGAATTTGGAATATGACTTGTTTTGAATCTTAGTATTTTGAATTAGGAACGTGTTAAACCCTACTTTAATAGACATTCAAGTAGGGTTTCCTTCGATAAGCAGGGTTCCTTCTTTTGAATCTTAGTATTTTGATTTAGAAACGTGTGAAACACTACTTTAATAGACATTCAAGTAGGGATTCCTTCGGTAAGCAGGGTTCCTTCGGTAAGCAGGGTTCCTTCGGTAAGTAGGGTAGGGAATGGGGGAAGGGGATTCTCCTCCAAAACTGTTTTAAAAAGTCGGCTTACTTTAGCTCTGGAAGCTTATCAAACAATAGGAACACTGGGCACTTGGTTTACAGTCTTTCTGTTTGTTACCGAACTTGGGCCAAAGTTATAGGTACCTTAGAGCCTTAGTAACCCGACTTTAAGATACATGTTTAATGGAATTGGTCTAAAAATAATAACTTTATGCCTGTCCAGAGCCTAGAAAATATTAAGTTTCTTAAAAGAAATAGTACATTTGAAAAATAATAACTATTTAAATAGGTACGTAGTATACCAACTTTATCGATTCCGTCGCGTTCCTAATCGATTTTTAACGCTATTTCCGTAGCTAATATTCCGTAACTACTTCATGATAGATTCTTTTATTTTTCTCAAATAGGAATATTAAAGAGTAAGGAAACCACACTATGTTCCAAAACACGAAATATAGACGTGGGGAAAAAATCTGCTAGGCTCGTAGCCACGACACATGTGGTCACTTCAGCCGTATGTATGATGTCCACTGGGTCAGTCAGTCAGTTAGTGTTTACGCAATGGGTGCTAGAGGATGGACGGTATCGTCGAGGCTGATCCAGAAAGTGGATGCGTACCACGAAGAATGATTCGAGGTAGCGCAAGAAATTCTATGGGGAGGCCTTTGTCCATCAATTGGTACAACGAGCTACCTACCTAAATTCTTATTGTTATTTACGTAGCAACCGTTCATAAATAAATTATTAAATAGATAGTAAATACTGCGTGTAAAATACCTGCTTACCAATTAAATATCTACATAAACTGTTGCAGTAAAATATTACAAATTAACGCCACTTGGAAAACATATGTAGTATTATTAATAACGCATAATGAGGCACCTCGCTAGAGTTTAATATTAATAATTCTAACCAATTCTGAATGGAACATAAAAATATAAGAATAAAATATTGTCGAACAACGTCAGAAATGCAGTAGCAATATTTTGATGCAATGTAAAGCTTACAAAAGTGCGAGTTGCACGTGGGCAGCCGTAGGCGGGACAAGTCCTAAGACTGCCTAGTAAATCGCAATAAACGTAGCATTAAAACATCACACTTTCAATCGGGACGGAGTAAATGTTTTATAATCCTTATAAACGCTGCCATATTATGTTTTGCCGGTTGAGCGGCTCGTAAAATTATGGCACTTCGTTTTTTATTTCCCTCTTGCTGTTTTGCTGCAGTTGGCACTTAATTTGATTCTGTGTTATTAAATTTTATTATTATTTATCTTTGAGAATAACATCCCTAGTAGTGATGACATAATATCACGCAAGATATCGTCTCTTGTACTGCAAATGAGAAAATTATTCAAATAATCATACTCATGTAGGTTACAAACATTGTATTACATAAAGAACTTGCCTACAATCGACATCTAATCGAAACATCGCAACACCGCAAGAATGGCTAGATTTTATCGTGCGTAGCCTCCAACTATCAACGTCTCGTGTAGCTACATGTCGAGTATCGGAAAAATCACAAGCTGGCAGCAATCCACACTGGCACTTACGAACCTGTTTCCACAATACCGTTATGTGGAAGTAATTTCTTAAACGCGTACTCGACGGTCACGCCAATCGTATCGAACGATATGCACTCGACTCGTCAACCAACCGACATTACCTTGGTAGGACCCGATGTGTACAGTAATGCACAAAATTAGTTGTTTGTCGCGCAAATCATTTCACGTTCGAAATATGTCTAGAACGTGTTCGAATTTCGAATGATATCTACATTTTTATTTTATTAATAAATTGTATGCCTTTGAATTTTTTTTTAGGTAAAAAAGTTCAATTGCAAATGCAACATTTAACCTATTAGAAGTAATTGAAAATTTTATTTATTGATTATCATAAAATGAGATTAAGTTAATGGTTATTAAACTCAAATTACTGTGTACGAAATGGATTCTTACGTTTATTTTATTGTTGTTCTCTGTTTATTGCTATTTTATTTTAAGAACGCTGTTAAACATTATAGTCGGGATACGTGTAACATTTTTATGGTTGTATAATATCTCAATAACTATGTACAGTCCGCAAAAAAAAAACTTAACCCAACTTTAACATGTCCAAATTGAAATCCAAATATCTACCCGCCAATAACCTAAACTGTATCCTAAGCTTCTATTCCAGTATGAACCTAATATTAACATGTAATATATTGTTTTCGGTGGTGTCTCCGGCAACCTCAGGTGGCCACTTGGTACAGGGTACGTTTTTAAAGATGCAACCCCCCGTATATGCCTGTGCAACTCCTGTATAATGATGCATGAATCATGGCAATGATTCAGTGTAGTCGCCGATAGGGAGACGATACGTGTCTAACTGCATGGATGATATACTAATGTGTCTTGCATGACTAATTACCCTTGTATGTTTGTATTTTCACGTGACTTCATAAATTCTATAGTCCTCAAAATGGTGCAAGGTAATTGACACATTATTTTTAATTTCTTCATACATAGTGTAAATAAGCGAGTATAACATTTTTTAAACGACTTCAAGAAAATGATTACTTAAAAACGTAAAGACTGCATACATTTTAAAATAAAGTGGTTAGCATAAAACCTACATATTAAAACCACTACAATCCGTAGTTTCTTTGAAGCAGGCTTAAATTAATATTTCATTAAACGATAAAATTACCTGACTAAAAGCAACTCATGTGCCCTAATTGCAATAAAGTTAAAATCGCGTGCACGAATTCTAAACACACGAATAAATTCAAAACTTAATTATTCACAAATTTAGTACACCATTAATTAAAATAATCTTTCTTTGGACCAGTCACGTGAAAATATGGCGTTAAACAATGAGACCTTGAAACCAACGTGCAATCGGTTGGCCATAAGTCCATAACCCATAACTCACCTAGACGTTAAATGTTTCCATAATAACCATAGTATTTCAAGCATTAACTAAATCATAATAAATCCTTTCTGGACTCGTACAATGACAGGTAAGTAATGCATTGTCTTTGAAATTGTTATAAGATGTCTTGTAATAACAGCATGTGGATATAAAAATGTAACTATATATGTATAGACTAATAAATATGTATGTTCAACTTCTTGACCTTAACGTTAATAACACACAAGGATGTTCCTTGTGCATTATGATGATATCTTTATAAATGTACTTACACATTAATATTATTTCAGTGTCAAAGAAAATTACTACAGCAAGAAATATGTACTTATCAATCAACTTGTAAATGCAATAACGCTACAAAATTGAACTAGCAAAAACAAGCGAGAGTTGTGCCCTAAAAATCAACTTCTTGCCGCGTCACGTTACAAAAAATTAAAGCAAAAACTGCCTATTATTCGAATCGTCAGTAAAAAATAATAGATACCCAACTCTGGTGAATATTCATTTCACAGTGATTATGTTAATATTTTGAAATTTTAAACAGACCCTGACAGTGAGCCCTCTCATGGCCGACTACTAAAAAAACTACCTAACTCAACCAACTAATTTAAGTGTCATGTTGATATTATTCTGCTTACTCATATTCTCTGACAGTCCTAATCATCACCACAAAAAAGAAAAACTTGCAAAAAAACTTTTTTAATAAAGATCCACAATACATTTTGATTACGAGTGTACTGGGGGATATTCTTAAACTTCAGAGTGGAGTTTTCGTGTCACCACAATTACGGGCCGAGAGTCCGTCCCGACGTCCTACTTATGAGAATAGCCCCATCTTCATAGCTGGACACTTTCCTAACACAACATTCTTCTTTGTTGTACCCGGGGACTTTTCCATACTTTTCCGCCATTGTGCTCCGTATGGCCCATTTTCGTAGACACTTGAAAGGGTTGGTAAAAGGGACATACATTATGTTGATGTGTATGTATTTTGTGTCGTACTTACATTGTGTACACTGTACAATGTAGATGATCCCGTTTTTATTAGAATCCGTGGAATATGTAGGATTCTGGTATGGAGGTTAGATGAAAAATGTGAAGCACAGGTTAAGTGCTCATGTGACGTGTCCTCGCACACTAATATGGAAATGTGGTTGAATATCATGACTCTTCTGCTGCGATATACACTCTTATTAAAAAAGAGGAAGGTGTGAAAAGAAACTAACGTGCAGTAGCGGCAAAAAGAAAAAAGACGCCATCAGGAAACTAGATCTACATAATTACATTCTTCAGGAACAAGCTGACTTTTTTCCTACAAGTAACTGTTACTTTAATAAAGCTAAAATTAGGTCTTACTACTCATTCCTTCGTCCCGGCATGTGGGTTAATGAGCACATTTAACCAACACTACTAAAGTAATATCTACCTTCTTGAAATAAAAAGTAATATCTATCTCGCTTGAAGGCCTAAATTGAATAATTTCACGCACAATTTGCGTCTAATTGTATTAGAGAGGTGCGTACGTTTAAATATTAATTAATTTCTGGATGAATCCTGAAGTAAGCTCCATGCGCGTCGTCCATAATATACGGATGTAGATTTTCATGACGGAAATATTACCCTTCACAGAGATAAGTACGTCAGATGGGGAAGATGAGTTATAATGGACGGATGAAGTAAGTTTAGTAGGTAAGTTACTTACTGACTTAAAATATCAAGTAAACATGTATAAGCAGTAAACGTTTACTGAAAATATAAAGATTAATGAAAACAATACAAAGGAAGATAGCACAAAGAGAAGTTTAGAAATAGACATTTATAAAATACTGAAGAATTCTAATACTGCAAACGAAAATAGCATACCCGTAATGAAAGAAAAATAAAATGTCCGTTGAATAGCGATACATTCGAAACGCTGACCATTATTCTATCCTTTTAAAGCATGAGTAATGCAAATGGAACCTCTACAATTCAATACAATAAAATCAAACTGCTATATACGGCTGTGTTCCTTCACCATCTCTTAAGGTTTTATTATTACATAAACTGGAAAGATTCTAAAGTAAAACATTGCAACTATAAGGAACATAAGTTTTCGCCGACTTATTTTATGGTCAAGGATACTTTTGGACATAGAACCCGGAAATACAGATTTGACTAAAGTAGAACAATTATCACTAAGATTGCATGATAAATGCCGCGCCTAATAATATTCAATTCAATAAGTATAAATCAAATCCAGTGCCAAGATAGAGAAAGCTTAAATTGCTCTACGATGGACTAGTAGTTGAACAATTCAGAACTGCTTGAAGTGTCTGTACGGTGCCAGAGAATTTACAAAATTCAAACCTAAACGACCCTACTTTAATATAAATTACTTAACATCTAAATAACCCTAGATACTAATTCTTCTAGGAAATCTGTTGTCATTATCCTCAAGAATAATATTTAAATCAGCAGTGAAGCAGATTAAATAAGAAATGCAAATACAATTCAACTGCAGAAAAAAATGACACAAGGTCAACAAGAACCACTTCACAAGCATAATGCCAAAAATGACGATGGCTAATTTATTGACGTAAAAAAAACAAAATATACTGAGCTTTTGTATGCTACTTGAAAGTTCAAGCAATTTATGAATGCTACTTAAAATAATTCTTATAGTTAATACTACTTATTCAACCTGAGTGATAAAAGGTCGAATGACCATAATAATATGATATTTATGTAATGGAGGTTCTGTCTGCAAAGGAGATAAATCTTCGTTAAAATGGATTTTATGGAGCATATAATTTTGACGAGTACTTTTGGAAATCGTACTCGCTTTTAAAGTAATAAATATGACGATTTCGCACGCTTATACTTCTTCGCCATCCTTCTTTTTCCAAGTAACTTCAAAATACTGAAACACTAGTAACAGTCCCACAGTTATTTTCGCAAAAGCAAATATAAAAAGTCTAAACCTAGGTAAGCTTTCAAACATTCTAGCTTACCCGTTGTATCCACTGTATAATATGAGCCATCTCATACAAAATGTATGACAACAGTCGCTTTGGAATTTCGTAGTGTCCTACCGAACTTAATATAGTCTGTGTCAGACTTAGCTTTGCCTCTTCTAGGAGCTAGTGTTGTTGTGTCACATAATAAACAAAGAGAATGACACAACCGAGGAATACCAACACAGAATTTATATTTATTTGATTGTTGTCACCTGAGCTTGTCAGTTTTATTGCGTCATGAGAACGGTCGTCTGTTACGTTGTGGCGCAGAGGGTCTGGTCTTATCACAGTCCTATATGCTGCGTTGATTCGTTTATTCCATTTTCCATTCTCAACTGGAATAGACTAGATGTTTTTGCTACAGGTGAATTTAGTGCTTCTTTAAATATCATATCAGTACGCGTGTTTTTGAAAGTTTTAACGTTATTCATCATACCTCCTTCACACATTGACTGGTAGAGAATGAATAAATAAATAAACATTTCGTGTATCTCGACCTCTTTAACACACGTTTCGATAGGTAAATTCCCTCCTTCATGACCTCACTCCATGGTTCAAAGTAATTCGTCAAAATTTTTATGAGGATAATTTAGTTGATTACTTTACCTCCAATTACATGTATATTCCCACTAACATGTCGTATAAAAAGATGAGCTAAATATGCCTTTGACCTTTGTATCAAACAAACAAACCATTTAATAGCTACATAATTTATACAGAACCAATGACCTCTATTTACATAAGACATGACAAGACGTAATCAATAACATGATATTGGTCCACAAACATTTGGGCTACAATATTTAAGGCTACCTTGAACTTCTTAATAGTGTCATCTCCTAAATTAGGAAAATGAGGAAAATATTGATGATCCTGTTAAAGTGCAAGCAACAATTTAAACAACAGCGAAACTCTTTTGTTTTTTTACGCTTTAGTATCAAGATCCATCACAGTAACTCCATGTTTACCTGCTGTCCCAAATTCATATTTTATATTTAGGCCAGAAAGAGTGACGTAAGCCGTATATTTTTTACCCTCAAAAGGACTTGCTTCAGCGCCATTTTTGTACAATGACGTCAATACAAGAACATCGACTTGTCGCATTTCCGTAGACTGACTCAGGTGTGTGATAATATGTATGGTAATTCAACGTACTCACTTACATTTTGCATGTATGGTGGCACCGATGGGCGAAATAAGACAGAATTCCTCAAATTCTTGGGTTTATTCTGTGTTCATTGTTTAATTCAATGAAGACTTGTTAATATTCATGTAGATATTTAAAGGTATGTAATGGCTTTAATTGGCTTAAATACATGATATACCCAAGTTTTAATGGCGTTCCTTGCTTTAGGCTTGATTGTAAGTTTCTTCCACATCTTTAATTTTTTTTTAATGTTTTCTGATTGTCAGTTTCATTTTTCTTATCTGGCATCTCTTTTATACTTCATTCACGTTATGCTTTAATTGTTAACTTGTTAAATTTAAAAATATCAACTGGCCAATGTGGTCCAGTCTTTATATGGAAATGTCTCGGCCCAGTGATGTAACTGGGGCCTTATGAATATATATCATATATCTTGTGTGATGCAAGACCGAAAGCCTGGGGTCCACAAGCCTAGTACAGTGTATCGTACATCCATTTTAATAATTTTATATTGACAGGTACTTTATTTCGCAGTAAGTAGGAGTGATTTTCGTAGTTCAAGTGGTACTGCTGATGTATGGTTGACCGTACCACGACGACATCTTACCCTGATTGATTGAGGATAAAGAATGTTCTTTATCTTTGACTTTTCAAAAGGTTTCGTCTTGTTTTTTCCGGGTAAGTGATGTTTTTTGTTTGTGTCCAAATCTAGTTAACCTTTTTTTCATTTTACGTATTATCTTGTCCTTGCTTTTAAATAATTGCCTTTGTAAGTCATCTCATATCATTTTTGTCCTTGTCTGTCTAATTTTTATTTTTCATGGTTATATTCGCATAGTTTTCAGTTTCTTACCGCGTAAATGTATTTAAAATAACAATATTACAGTTATTGGAATATATAGTGATACTTTAGATGATTGCTTATTTAAAACGCCATTAGACTGCGTTAATAAACGTCCAACATCTACACGACTTCCTCTTCAGCCAACTATTATAATATAATTACCGATTGTTAGACTAGTGTACCTGTTAATTACTTTTTATAAATGAACACTTATTACCTACAGCTTAGTTGGAACCTGTTTAAGAGTGATCTCATCGTTCGTAGACAAATATATTATTGTAATGCAGTTTTACGAGTTGTGATTAATATTATGCAGTTGTTCAATGTCTTGTAACAGGTGTTATTCGTCTATCGTTCTTGTTATGTAAATAATTTTTGTTTTTTGAATAACAGTGAAATACAGTGTTTCTTTACTATTTCTGGTTTTTACACTCTCATTTCTTGCTTCTCATTCATGTCTTATCATGACTTAGCGACCATCGTACATCTTATTATTTATTTATTTATTTAAACTTCATGTACAATAGTGGTACATAGGCGGACTTAATGCCACAAGGCATTCTCTAGCTAGAATATTGAAATTAGTACAATGTAAAAAGGTATCCTATGTTCCATGTTTCAGAACATGGTCTACCCGTATGGCAAATTTTATCTCTATCAGCTGTTTGAGCGTGAAGAATTAGTTAACATACAAACACACTCACAGGCTTTCGCTTTTATAATGTTAGTGTGATATCATGTGATATGGCCATGTCGTGATTCTATAGAGTAATTAATTTGTTGCTGTGCTTGTGCCTTACTTCAATGTTGTACACTTCTTCAGAGAGTCTAATCATTTAGATTTTCATATTTTAAGAGAAATTATAGCAATTATAGCTTGCGGATATGAAATTAAAGAAGATAATGGTATAGTCTACTTTACCATTACTATACTATCTAATACTATCTTAGAAGATTTAAGGTGCATACCGTCTTTAGATAGATAGTAAAATTACTTTGGCACTTAAAATTACTAAGGAGTCACAATGGGTGATGGCGTGTCTTTAATGCGTCACCTTTACGAGATAAGCATAATTCAATTAAATCACAACAAGGAAAACCTCAGTAGCATTTACAAAACAGTAGTCATAGCTAAAAACATGATAACACAACGATAAGAGGAGGGATATTGCACCAATCAACAGATTTGAAAAACAGATATGATCGCAATATGATATCACTTTTGGTAAGGTAATCCTGCATTGACCTGATACAGGATATTACGTCAGTAAGTTGAAATCACCAACCAATTCACCAACACGCACTGGGCCCGCGTGGTGGATTACGGCCCATTCCCTCTCCTAGAGAGGAAGCTTGAGTCCCAATAGAGGGAACATTAAAAAGGCTGGTGATTATGATGATGATGAAGTTGAAATCATTGCCACCACAGTAGGTATTTGTCTATGATTTTGTTTATGTTTTTTTAAAAAGGACTCTTTCTAACAGCATCAAAATTGATTATTTAATGAAGCAGCAATTCCTCTTCCTCCTCGAGTTGTATTCCTCATTACTGAGGGTCGTGAAGTTCCCGCTGGATTAGCTTCTTACTGATGGTGTTTCGCCATTTGTGACGGTTCTTGGTGTCATGAAATGGACTTGCAATGGTCCAGTGTAGAGCAGACCTGATCCTTCCCATCTTTTCGGGCTCTGGTTTCTTGAAGCAGAAATTAGCTTTTGAAATCAAATCAATCAATCAAAAATATTTTATTTTACATAGGCCTACATGGGCACTTATAAAACGTCAGAAGCTAGTGCAATATTAGAATGAGAAGGAGTGGGAGTGTGGTGGGAACATCTCGCTATGCATCTATTTTGTACACACATAACCTAAATGGTGGTAATTTCTGAAACGTAGTGTTATTGTGCATTCTTATTCTGTTACTTGAGAGTCCCTTTCCAGCAGACTGAAAAGGTTTCCAACTCTTCACCACAAACCATAAAATCCGCTGTTTTTCTCAACAAACCCCATAAAAGTCAAGTAACTTATTATAAGTTATAGCCACATAAGATTTATGTGTAATTATCGTAGTTCCATAGAATACTGGTTATAATAAAGTTGTTTAGAAGTGTGAACGACTTAGTTTTTGCTTCCCTAATAAGATTGAGAGCACTGTTGCATTAGAATGATTCTCATCCATAGAGAGGTAGACGCAGAAGATCAATCAAGGGAGGATCCCTTGATAATATTTTTTATTATATTACAAAAACCAATTATCTGCAATATTTTACCCAAATTAATTTAAATATAACTACCGATTCAGACGAATCTACAGGTATTAGCTGCGACACTTATTTACAAAGATAGCTTTGACAAAAAATAAATAACCTACAGATTTGATCGAATATAATAGATAGATAATAATAAACAAATATGATGAATTTAGTTGGTTTTTGCAATAAAGAGCCGGTACGATTTTTAAATCACTGCAGTCCAGTTTTTTTTGTGGGATTGTAGGTCGTTAAATGTGTTCTCCCGCTCTAGAGTGGAGCGATATGGCATGTCAGACTTTTACTGACTAAAACTCACCTGCGTTCCTTCATTCCCTTTGCGTTTTAGGGCCGCGGTAGCTCTTTCGAACATTCTCGCAAGCCACTGCTGCAATCGGTTCTGCTGACGTGCGTCTTTGACGACTTCAGCTCGGTCCTTATTGGATGGCCTGACGGCGAGCTACCTATTGCTCGTCGTCCGTACGCCTGCGCCTACGGCGGCCGAGGACCTGTAACTTCCGACGCCCAGGGTTTCTCATGTGGACTGCTGTTCGGTACATGTGTATTTGATTCCCACTTAAGTCAATTTAATTTATTCTCTTTCTTCATTTCCTCAAGACTTTGCCCTCTTTGTCACGTTTCTCTATTTATTTCCATTGCAAATAAACTCTTCTTTTAAGCCAGAATTACATTAGACCGACGCACATGTGTAACACGCCTGATTTGTACATAGAACTGCGTCGCGTGGCGTGGATCAAGTGTAGCTCTACAAGTCTAGTTTCCATATAAAATGTATGGAGACCGACGCGCCCAGATCGGCGTGTATGGCACACGTGTGCGTGCGTAGTGTACTACCTTAAATGTCATAATTTAGTCTTTGTTTAATAAATTATTTAGACACGACACCTTTGGCAAATTCCGTACATATATTTTTTTAAGCCGGAAAATTAATCAAGTTAGTTAATTAGAAGTATCTGATTTGTTGTCAAAAGATAAATATCTAAAGATTTTTTTAACTGGCTGACGGTCGTACAGTATAATTGCAGTAAAAAGTTTATTAGGTAGTATTAGTGTCAGTTAATAATTCTAAATGTTGACTGTAATTAATACAAATTTATACTAATATATTTAATAATGCGGAAGAGTTTTTTTTATTAATTTTTCGGTTTGTTTAAGATTAATCTCTGGAACTTCCAGTCTGATTGGAAAAAAATGTTTCAGTGTGAGGTATGAAATAGCCAAATTCATGACTTTATGTAAGTATAGTATATACTATGTATATGTCGTGGCTAGATCTTAAAATTGATAACTTCATAATATGGCCGGCCGTTTCATGAAATGGTGATATTTTAAATAAACTCATGATGTGGAAGCGAATTAATAATCGAAGGCGCGGGTGAAACCGCGGTAAATAGTTAGCCACTATTTTAACATCACCATTCAAGTCAGCTCTGTCATTGATATTAATAACTACATATATCTTTATATACTTATGATGCAAGCCTCTTCAATATTCACATACCTGTTTAGCATGTTACGGATGCTGCAAAGTGCAGGTTTTGTTTTGGTCAATGCTGATAGGAAAATTAATTCATCTGGCATGTGGAAAAATACGATGAGATCATAAGTGGTTAGTGTTGAGGCTTTCTTTGATAACCTTGGTTTGATGAGCAATCCTAACTAATATTATAAATGTGAAGGTATGGATGTTTGGATGTTTGTTACTTAATCACGCAAAAACAACTGAACGGATTTGGATGAAATTTGGCATGCATATAGCCTTTGACATGGAAAAGAACATAGGCTACTTTTTATCCCGGAAAAACATCTTATTCCTACGGGAAAACACGTTTAGAGTGCGACAACCGAAGTACACGCGGACGAAGTCGCGGGCGAACAGCTAGTAAACTAAAAAATAATAAGTGAGTATTTCTTTTGCGCGAATACATTAAAGGGGTTGAGAGCAGTGGCGGGTTCAAACCCGTCCAGGCACATTACTTTTGTGTAATTTACTTCATCACTACTGCTCTCAAAACGGTGAAGGAAAACATCGTGAAGAAACCGGCATCTTCTAGAAACAAAAATTAGAAAACATGTGACATTCACCACACTGGGCCCGAGTGGTAGATACGGCGCGCGCTGTTCCCGCACGCCTCAAGGAGTTGTCAGCAACAGCAGGGGCCCAGCCGGGTCGAAGCCTACTGGGGCCACGGTTATCCGAAAGGGCGCTCGAGCTCCGGTATGAAGGCTTGAAGGAACGGGATGGGTTTTTTAGTCAGTAAGAGTCTGACACTATCTCCCGCTCCGCCAAGAGCGGGGGTTGTCATAAGATGATTTTTCTCATCAAAAAAAAAAAAAAATGGTAGATTACGGATCATACTTAGACGCTCTCCTAGAGAGGAGGCCTGAGTCCCAGCAGTGGGAACATTAAAAGGCTGATTATGCTATGCTATTATTCAAGGGGTTTTCTTGAGACATTATTAATTAGACCGAATGTTATTTTTTATGTTAGCTTCCATCAGACATTATCCAGAGCTGTGATAGTGTTCGAAAAGTCAAACGAGACGCGAGGAAAGGAACCCAGGGTTTTTAATTAGTCAGAAAAATTCTGACACTCCCACGCATCAAACTTGATCGGCAGGAATTATTTGATGCCTACCCACCCAAAAAAAGCCTCTGTCATCCCACGCCTGAGCTAAGGCCTTCTATGTATATCTATCTATGAATCTCTCTGCTCTTTAGATTCAAGACTATTGTCGGGTCACTGGTTTTGTCTAGCTCGTCCCACCATTTACTACGTTTATGTTATGTAATTATTCATTCACTCTTTACAACACTATCAGCTTATTCATCTTTTGCAATGAATATTTACTTCCTAAAACAGTCGAACTGCGTTTACATTAACAATAATTTTAATCACTCGTTCAAATCTTGTCCAAATTCAACCCACTGTTGTATTATTCCTATTGCGTCACCAGTCGGGCCAAACAGGTTCTCTATTACTGCTCTATAATGCAATACCTAATAATAGGTCTAAGTTAGTAAACTTGTTAGCAACTTATTTTCTCTTATCCTGGTTAGCATCGAGTCGCTCATTCCCGCGAATTCTCTGGTGGCGCGGGCGCAACGCGGCCACATAAATTTAACGACTTAGCGCCTTTGATAGTCATATTTTGAGGAAATTAATGTTTTTAGCTATAAAGTTTATGATGGCTCGACGTGTTCAGACTTTGTTCCTTGTAGAATTTTGTTATTTCTTGCTCAGTATTTTCAAAAGCTACCTAATTAATTATTCTTGTTTTCACCAATATCTTTGAAAGGGTTCTACTTTACAGTGTCTTTTTATCCGCATATTCCTCGTAAACCACAGAGCGGATTTTAATGTTTTGTTAAAAAAAAAATGAAGAAAGTTTATGTAAGTACTTTTGCAACAGCGTGAAGCCGTGGCATGTCGCTATTTGAACATAAAAGTGCATTCAATCTGCAATTTGTAGTCAGATAAACTGATCAATGTGAACTTAGATTTAAAGATGATGAAGAGTGGGTAACGTTATACATTCAAATCATGGTAACACATAAGAATTCCATGAATGACGAAAGAACGAATATCTTATAGAAAAAACCGGCCAAGAGCGTGTCGGGCCACGCTCAGTGTAGGGTTCCGTAGTTTCCCAACCGTCACAATAAGTGTACCCACTTACGAGTTTAAAAAAAATGCTTGCATATACGATTATACTACAAACAGTCCAGAAATTATTTTGTAGAACCCTTTTGTCTTTTTTGTACAAAAACTGTTCTTTCTATCAAGTTCAAAATAATTTTCCTAAAAAGTCCTTATAAAGTTCTACTTTTCAGATTTTTTTCATATTTTCTAAACTTATGGTTCAAAAGTTAGAGGGGGGGGGGGGGGACACATTGTTTTTTACTTTTGGAGCGATTATTTCCGAAATTATTAACATTATCAAAAAATGATGTTAGTAAACCCGTATTCATTTTTAAATACCTATCCAACGATATATCACATGTTAGGGTTGAAATTAAAAAAAAAATCACTTCCCCCTTTACATATAGGGGGGCTACCCTAATAAAACATTTTTTCCAATTTTTATTTTACCACTTTGTCGACGTGATTGATATACATATTGGTACCAAATTTCAGCTTTCTAGTGCTAACAGTCACAGAGATTAAGCGAGGACGGACAGACAGACAGACATGGCGAAACTATAAGGGTTCCTAGTTGACTACGGAACCCTAATCAGTGTAAAAATAAACAAAATTACCTACAGTGTTACAATATCGTAACCATTACTTCAAACTGTGTATAAATAAGTATGAAATCAAAGCCATCTCAATAAAGGCTTTTTATGAATATTGCGGCGTCACTGCTCATTGGAAGTCACGACCGAGAAACCGGTGTGTCTTGACACTCGGCAAAAAAGTGAACTAAAAACTGTACAGAACACATCGTATTGTTTGCAAGCAGCACCAACGTGATAGGTCAAGTTATCATGGGCTGCTTATTTACATTGGCATTGAGTATTTTGATCATCACACTTCGACAGTTACTGTATGTTAAACATTAAATAAAGAGGTAGCAATTTTGAATGGACTAATTTTGTTGAATAATTTTGAAGGGACCGTTACTAATAACCGAAGGAGAAGCGACCTTGGTAAGATATTAGAAAACGCTACTCGTCAATATTTTATTCAAAGTACTGGTAATCTTTCCCTAGTCTGAAAGGCGACAGATACTTGGAAATCAATTGATAAAGGGTGAATTGTGGAAGCTATCTCCATGTGAATGAAACGTTCTAGCATGATGACCGCTTACCAGAAGACGCAGCTTGGGAAGGCATCCCACAAAGTGAACATCAGACTTGGTGAGAGTCGCGAGTATCCGATGGATGCGAAACACTCAGGATTGTAGCGACACTTGTTGGAGGCCCATGTCCAACAGTGCTCGTCTTTCGACTGAAATGATGATGACGATGAATATCAGCGTTAATAAAAACATCATTAGGTAGATGAAATAGCTCAAGGTTTACGCATCGCTTCACATAAAAATGATTCTAAACTTAAGATAAAACTAAAACCTAAAGATAAACTAGAACACTATAAAACAGTAAAGTGTGTTAGTAAAGACAAACATAACAAACTACCTTCAGACTAAGATTTCATGATTATCAAAATCTGACTAAGTGATAAAACCCGTCATCTTTACGATGTGTATAAGAACGTAACTTTTTAAGTTTACGTTCGTAACACTGTAATCTCGTTTATTCGCCATTTTTATAACACTTATGGCTGAAATAACGATCATATATTACTGTAACATGTCGTAATACGATAAAGTTTATGAGATTTTTTGTTTCAGGGTTATCGTGATACGTATTTGGGAAGATGACTTCAACTTAGAACACGTATCTCCTAGACGATAACATTAGAATGTGTCATAGTCGTATGCCTAACTTCATTCGTGATGAGAATACCGAAGAATGTTCCATAGGAATTAATAGGATTTCTCGTTATCCCGACTGCTTTCTTCAAGTCGATCATTAGTTTTGAGGATCAAGAAGCTTATACCACTAAGTCCCGCAAAACGTATTATTATTATATAATTTGCTGTAATATATTTTCAAAAAGAAATTATTGTAATGAAAAAATACAAGGTTAAATTTATTAAAACACAGCTTACAAAAGGTTTGAACGAAACCCTTATTAAAATTAATATGCTTTACAATTTGCTTGCGTTCACTGAAGTCAGTATAAAAGTCATCAAAGTTTTCTTACTCATAATAAACTAACAATGTAGCAATAAGAGATAATTTTACACCAAATTGTGGTGCATAAACCGGATGCGTGATTTTGATGAAAAACTATGAATCATTATTAACTCACTGGAATATTCATTGTTGTGATCGTGTTAATTAGTGAGTAAGTACTGAGGTAATCCCAATGACATAATACTCATTTTATATGGAGTGTTATAAAAACTGACACATACAACGTGTAACTAAAAAATTAGAGGAAAGTAAAACATGGCCAATGCAAAAATACATGCCTCCAATTTAGCGTTTTAGTTTTTTATTTTGTGCCAATTTATACAAAATGCATTTTTGTAATTGACAACTCAACTGAAGTAAAAAGAGATGAAAATACTCAAATGAACACTGGCACAGAGCGCAGTGTTATCCCCAAAGTGGAAACAAACAAGTATAAAAGCAAAATTACTCAAAATAAAAGCTACAATATGTATATATACGTTTTAGGCGTTCAAGCTCAAATGGCTGAATAGATTTGGATGAAAATTGGCACACAGGTAAACAATCTACTGAAACAAGACAAAAGATACTTTATATTCCAGGAGTCCTTTTTACACGACTGTAGCCACTGACAGAAGCTAGTAAGCAATATAGTTGTAGAAGAACAGACTTTATCAGATTTAATAAAAACATTATATAACTTGTTCTACCACGAACCAAAACATAAACAATTGCTATCTCAGAACCATCTTTACAACGCTGTCCAGAATAAATATCTTCCAAGTCCAGCCTGAAATTAAATTAGTTTTACGAGGTTCCATTTTAGGGCCAGGAAACCCTATCAGCAGCTTCTATCGGACCAGGTCCATAACTTCAAGTAATCCGACACAGTGAAACATTAATCAGGAAACTACACCATTACGGGATCCGGAATTCCTCTCTGGATCTTCTTACTTCTTATTTGAGTGATAGGATTCAGAGAGTTGATGTAAATGGAAAAAGATCACCCGGGTCTGTAGTATCAATGGGTGTGCCCCAGGGCTCGATTCTTGGTCCATTTTTATTTCTCATTTATATCAATGACTTGCCATACCTCATAAAGGATAACCATGATATAGTGCTGTTTGCAGACGACACTTCGCTTTTGTTTAAGCTTAAACGTCAGCAGCCGGTTACTGATGACATAAATAACGCCCTTTCAAAAATAGTACACTGGTTTAATGTCAATAACCTGCTCCTTAACGAAAAGAAAACCAAATTTGTTAAATTTACGATGCCTCACGTAAGACAGGTAGAAACTAGTGTGCTAATAAAAGGTAAAGAATTGAGTCCTGAAGACACTACAGTATTCTTAGGTATAACTCTTGATGCTAAGCTTCAGTGGGGCCCACACGTGGATAAGTTATCGAAAAAACTTAGCTCTGCCGCATACGCTGTTAGACAAATTCGAAATCTAACTGACTTAGAGACAGCCCGTTTAGTTTACTTCAGTTATTTTCATAGTGTCATGTCGTACGGTATTCTATTATGGGGAAATGCCGCCGATATCCAAACGATTTTTGTTTTGCAGAAAAGGGCTATTCGTTCAATTTATAAATTAAGTCCCAGATACTCCCTCAGAGATAAATTTAAAAATATTAATATTTTGACTGTGCCATCTCAGTATATCTATGAAAATATTTTGTATGTTCATAAAAATAAAAACATGTTTAAAAAATACAGTGACATTCACAACGTTAACACTAGGAACAAACACAAGTTAGTGGTTCCTGCCACCAGGCTCAAAAAAATAGGACGCTCATTTAGATGCCAAAGTATACATTTTTATAATAAGCTTCCCAGTCCTATTCAGGAACTTAGCATTAATAAATTCAAAATATTTGTAAAGCGAAAACTTTGCCAAAAGGCTTTTTATTCTGTAAAAGAGTATCTCGAGGATAAAACGGCTTGGGATTGACCTGCTCCAGTACCTACTCACTATAATTATTATCATTTGAATGTTTTTTTGTTTTAACTGCCTTTTTTATTGACGATTGTTGTTGTTTTACAGTTGTGATATTGTATATATATAAATATATATCTTATTATTATTTTTTTACAATTATGACATGTTTATTTTTACTATTTGACTGTTTTTTTTATATACTTTTTTTTTACAATTTGCAATATTTACACTTTTGTAAATTTTATTATTGTGAATGTGAGAACTATGTGGATTACTCTTTCGTTTTCTTTTATATTCACATGATGTCTGGCAGTTTTGAGTATTTGATGTGGCCTACCCAAATGTCCTTTCTTTGGCATTGTTCGTCAAGTCGTTGAGCTCCTTAGTAGTCCTGAGTTGAGCTACACGCATATTGACAAATACTTGCACTGACTGGACAGGTCCACTTAAAACTGTGTGGTAATTTCTTCAAAAGACCATCTCAGGCTCAATCTGCATGGTTCTCATATGATTTGACCATTACATGTTTTGCTGTATGGACTTTAAAAGAGACTTTGACCCCTGAGTTTGTTTCGGTGTTTCTTCTCAGGGTAGTCAGCTAGGAAACACCGGCCTCATCTAGCATTATTTGACGACAAAAAAAAAATTGACGTGTAAAAGTGTTTTTATAAAACCTACTTGCAAAATAAAGATCATTTATCATTTTATCATTTAGTGGGGGAATTCTAATATTTTAGACTGGTCCAATTGTAATGTTACAAAACTGTGAATTATTTGTCTTCATAAATCTTTTATCTTGTTCATTGACATTTCAAATTGTTATTGTGGTTTGCTTGTTACAAAAATATAGTGCAGATATTGGAGCTTGTAGTGGTGGGTTGATCAATTCTAACTCGTTACCATTTTTGTTCAAATCATAGCAGCGTGTGATTTACCTCTCAATCAAAAACGGTAGGTAATACACATTCTGCGTTCATAACAGCGACTAATGAACTAGATTATGACTAGTGAATATGATCACAGTTTCGACGTCCGCACGAATTTCCGTTTGCTTTTCTTTTTGCCTTCTCCTGCTCTGAGTGAAACGAGAGTGTCAGACTTTTACCGACTGAAACCCATTCGTATTCCTTCAGTAGTCCTTTACGTTCCAGGGTTACAGTGACTCTTTCGAAAAATCCCGCAGTCCAATTACCGTATATTTACGATGCATCAATTTTACTTACAGGAAGTATTTCATGCATAATTTTCTACTAAGTGTTAACACCTATATTTTTGTTAACTGTCTGTTATCTTTGATTCATAATTTTACCTCAACAATAATCCTACGCCGTGTTGTGACAATGAGTAACAGTTTATCTAACCAGGTGTTTGTATGTTCGCAATTCTTAAGTCTACCTACAAATATGACAGTAACAAAAATCAACAAAGAATTTCTAACACTTTGTAAAACCACGATCGAGATTGAATCTGTCTGCATCTACGACTGATTCCAAAAAACAATTTCCACCAGCTCTAGGGCGAAACCGGTAGCGAATTATAATCACATATCCACTGGCAATCATCTTGACATTTCAATTAAGAAAGCAGAGGATAAACCCGAAGCGTCGGAACCCGTTCCTATGACATTGTGCATTCTGATATTATTGGACTCATTCGGTTTACCGTTGGTATTACTTTGATCTAGTACTGGCCTGAGGATATCTTGGAATGATGTACTACTTGAATCGGAGCATAAATTCGCATCTGCTTCTTTAGGATTAGATTCATCATTAGTATTAAGAGCCTTAGTTTTTGTAACTGTTGGTATGTTGCTAAATGTTTTGCTGTGTTTTCTTAATATAGCAGACAAATAACAATTAGGAGTCAAGAAATTCCAAAAATAAAAATATCTATCGTTTTATTCCTCGCGCTTCAGTTCCTAGAGGCTTCACTGAAGGGATCGGCGTCAAATTCAAAATTCAAAGGTCGTTTATTTTGTGTAGCTCTTTAATACCACTTAGGGACTTAAAAGCCTTCTCTGTCCCACAAAATACGCCCTCGAAAAATCTTAAAATAGACGTAACGACTTTTCAAGTCCCTTTAGTGTCTTATAACGATATTAATATCAGAAGATTGAAATTTTTTCCTTTGATTTGTTTTTTTTTGAAGTAGTTTCCCTGTTCTGAGAACGTTTGAGATTCGGTTTGGATTTACCTTACGCATAACGATCAACCTGTTGTATTTAATCGATTCTTGGAATCCGCTGACAAATATTGGAGTCACCGATTTTATTTCTAAATCAAATAAAAATCTCGTGAATTATATCGGTAAGGTTAATTCCACTTAAACTGGTCCATCATTTTTTTTAAGTACAAGTGGTTTATTATTAGTAATAACCAGACAACGCTCTACTCTACTGTCATTTCAATTAGTTGAAGCAATTATCACAAGTATTCTAAGCCCTAAAATTTAGCAATCCAAAACATCAAGCCGAATATGGAAATGAATTTAAAAGTGTGGTTTGTGAGTTATTCCGCGAAATGGTGCCAAGGCTTCACCACAAAATAATATTTGTAGTAGACAATGCCTTTCGATACATACGGAGATAATATGCTAAAACACTCGGCAAGTCGTCTAATTTTCATGTCTATCTGGACTGGTTTTCAATTTGTGTTCAAAAGTACTTGCCCTATATTGTATTCTCGTATTGTGTAAGGAGAGGTTAAATTTTTCATACTTTTCTATTGTCATTGAACTATAAACTCTCCTTGAGAACTCCAATGTATTCAAATTTAAATCACATGAAGCAATATTATATGAATACTCCTCTTAATGTGAGAATTTGCATTATCGAATTTTAATAGTCGTAAAAAGGTTAGTTTAAAGAATTATATTGTTATTATTCTTTAAACTAACTTTTTTGCCACTGTGAGATGAATCTTTGAATAATACTCAAGTGTGAAATCCGATTATGGATTTAATAAATAAAATTTCTGTAGTGTTACGCTTGAAAATACCGTCATTATCATATTGCGGCTTGAATTTATTCTATCTCAACTATTCACTTGCAGCTGCTCATCGAATTCATTGAATACTGTTATAACAATTCTTGATTCAATAAAATCGTCGTTGCTTTTAAATCTTAACAATTTATAAAGTAATGTCTGAATTTTAATTGTAATTGAATTTACGAGTACATCCTTACACAACTCGTATTCACCCACTTTTACTATAGTACTAAGCTCTTAAACTAATAAGCTATTTCTTTTATTAGCTTGATCTTCATCTTCATAATAACCTGTATACTTATATTGATGTGGAGGAATACTTCGACGCCTGAGTGTGTTTTGTGTTTTTATAATATTATTTGTACATACTTCGTTTAGTTAAAAGTTTCTTAGTATTAGTATATATAGATTTAACTCTTAGATTTTTTCGACTAGTGTTTTAGTGTCCATTTCGCCAGTATTGTGTGTTTGTGAGTGAGCGCGTTATATCGTTTAGCTCTTCAATTTCCATAGGTAATAGAAGAACTGTCGAGATGTACCCAGTAGTGGTTATGTGACCCTGGCTAAATTAGACGTAACCAGTTAAAGGGTTAAAAATCACCATACTGATTACTGTGTTCAAAATATAAGTAAATGCCTTATGTCCAAACGAATACTTTGAACATAGTCATTTGTGCAACACATATTCATGAGTAGCCGCGGAGGCGAGCTATGAATAACTATCAAATGTAAATCAGCCTTATGTGGGTGTCAAATATCGAACGGAAATCTCAATTTAGCCTTAAGTGTGCACAGAGCTTTGAGATATTAAATTAAACGCTGTTATTTTCATATTTATTGTGTTACTGTCCTCGAATGACGTCGTCTGTTTGTTTTATTTTATGAAAATGTTTTGCAAGAGTTGCATATGTAATGATAAGGATTTAAAGTTATCTTTTTATTATTATTATAAGCCTGTTGTGTCCCACTGCCCACTGTAGGGCAAAGGCCTCCATTCCATTCTTCGACTATTCTCTATCATCATACACGCTAGTATACCTGACAGGTTTGCGTGTATAGTTGAGATTTACAGGTAAATTGAAGCGTATATATTGCAAAACTGTTCAGGATTCCACATAAACTTACCTGACAGGCATAAATGTACGCGGAAACCTGTCAGGTTTACCCTAGCGTGTATGGCTACCTTTAATCACTTCTTGCCAATCCTAGTGTAGTAGTCCAAACGTCATTTTGTTGAATTTATTCAGGAACTTAAAGAAAGTACACATCGTTTCTGATTTGAAACTGAAGTTCTAAAACAGAACATTCTTTAGTACGTATTTATGTAATCCGTGTTCATTGTGGAGGAAACCATAAAACGTATAATCGACCTTTTTCCATGTTACTCCATTGAAAACGATTAAATAAACTTTGTATGGATTCCTTTGCCATGATTACACAATGAATACCTTTAACCTGACAATTTAATAAGTAGATTGGTACATAATCCTATAAAAAGTTTTACATTACAACAACATCCAACATTTTATGTTGGTTCTTCAAGTTCAATTGTTGATATTCATGGATGCCTTCATTATATCATATTCATCCTGGTCTTTTCCTAATTAGCTTGGGGTCGGCTTCTTTTACATGGATGAAGTATCTATCAGACTCCCACAACCCAGTTACTGGGCATCACGATACTCCTTAAATAGACTGATGGTCAGACTTTCTGGCATCTGACTGCCTGTAACGATTGTCAAAGTTCTAAGAGTAGCAACCAGGTCCAACGGCTTTTCGTGCTTCTCCGAGATACAGTGTGTCAGTAATGCCCTAGATAAACTTGGTACATATCGTCCTCAGCTGTATTTATTGATATTCGTAGCTGCTTTCATTATTTATGCCACCTTTTTTTAGGCATTGAATCCAAAGGGTAACGGGACCCTATTGCTAGACTTTGCTGTCCGTCTGTCTGTCACCAGGCTACGTATCTCATAGAAAAATATTTTTCTTTCTTTTTCTTTTCTTTCATAGACCGTGCTAGCTAGACAGTTCAAATCAAAGATGATATATTCTTATTGCCGCTAAAAAAAATTACTGAAAAACAAGTAGGACTCATTACAAAAAAAACGTCATTTTTCAACAAACACATCGGAGCAGGTGAAATTTAAAAAAAGGTAGATATTATAGTATCCAATGTTGTATAGTGGTACGGAATTCTTTGTACGCGAGGCTGGCTCACACTTGGAAGATTTATTTTTCTTTATTTTACCACCTCTCATTTCATTTCACTCTCAATGCTAAGAACATTGTATATTTGAATCAAAGCTCATTCACCCCCATTCATTTAATTAACTAAAGAGTTTAAACAGACTCCGTTGGAAACATCTTACTTTATAAAAATAAAACAAACTTTGTTTTTTGAATCTTAACTAAAAGAGTGAGTTCTAAGGAATAATAAATTAATAAGACAGTAGCACTGATTTACATTTTCTTATTACTTAAGGTACTTAAAAACTGCTAAGTCGTTTTTCATAGAATTTGCATTTATAAATGTCTTTTGATTTTGAAAGGAGGATTTTGAAAAATTGCATTTTAAATGATAAATTAATGTAGGGAATTATAATTTTTGAAGGGTGGCTAAATGAATAATGGGCGATTTAAACCATTGTTTTTTATAGCTTGGATGTCGACAAAATAATACTAGGTACTTCTCCCGCTCTGGATAGACCGAGGGAGTGTTGAAGGTAAGAACTACACTGAGCACACGTGTGCCACACACGCCGATCTAGAATAATTTTATATGGAAACTAGACTTGTAGAGCTACACTAGACCCACGCTACTATTGCCAAAACTGACCTTGAGCGCTCGGCGTCAGAGTGGGGATCGCTTTGCGCATTCCATACATTGGCGAGCCAATCGTCTTCGTTGTTAGATACATGCAGCAACGTTGGGAACGAATTAGGAGTGACGTTTTTTACTCGATGGCGCAGCGAGCCAATCACTGACACTCACCACCCCCGCGTCTCACTTCGCACCATTAAAGAGACCGAATTTTTGACTTCTGTGCAACCGCTTAAGATCCGTCTAATGTAGTTCTAGCTTTAGTCTTTATGCGCTCAGTGCGAGTTATCGAAACTTTGACCGTGTTTGGCTCTCTGATTGTCAATTAAAGCACCGAACGTCAAAAACGTGTCAATCGTGTTACCGTGAAACAAACTCGTACCAGACACTTTAAAGACTAGAACCAGCCTGTGTCCTTTCATTAACCCTTTGCTTTCCAGGTTCTGACTGTTTATTCCATGGTATTTTTAGAAGTACGTGGATTCGAATGTTTGAAGTTCTCTGTTCCATAATCAGCAATCCGCCCGCTAAGTATGGTCATAATTACCATTACATTTTTAAATGGGCAGGTCCCAAACATGCAAACTTAGCGATAAGTTAAAAGTCGTTAACCTCATTCATATTACCAAATAAATCAAGTTGAATGGTATCCACAGAACAAACAATGTCTACTGCTCATAATGTTACCATGTATGTGCTATTATCAATATTTGGATTGCTCAAGTGTTTCAAAACTATTCATTGCCACTCGATAATCGACTTTAATTGCAGGTGTTATAGTAGATAATAGGATAGGGTAGTCTTGTTTGATTTGGTTATCCGTTAAATCAAACATAGCGGGGTATTAGGAACCAATCGTGTCATTATTTGAATTTCGAATTCGGAGTACTTTTTAAATTCTAGATTATATTGCAAGTAAGCGTTTACGCAGCGTTGGAAGGCTTTCCACAAGGTGGAACGATGACCTGGTGAGTCGCGGGAATACGGTGGATGCGAGACGCACTGGATGTTTGTTGTAGCCACACTTGAGGGAGGCCTATGTCCAACAGTGGACGTCCTTCGGCTGAAGTGATGATGAGGATGAAGTATCTATAGAGCTTAGTGGCCCATTGGTAAAGACCTCGACTTACGAGTGGTACGTCGTGGGTTCAAACTCAGGCAGGCGCATTATTTTGTGTCATTTATATCATCAGCACAGCTCTTAAAGCGAAGAAAAACATTGCAAGACTTATCCTTGAATCAATAATTCGAAGACTTCAGACATCCTCCAATCTGCACTATGCCGGCGTGGTAGATTACGGGCTTATATGTCTTCTGGAGAGAAACCTCAATTCCAGCAGTTGGAATATTATGAGGCATCTAAAAGGTGAAATCTTTGTATGCTTTATTTAGGCTTTTATTTAACTTAAGATTTTTTTTATCATTGTTTGCTTATTTTATTTATATCATGAACTTGCATAGTGAAATTTTTGCTGAGTCATATATGAAAGTATATTTTCAATATAGTCAAAATGGAAATCGGGAGTACAATACTTTCCACAACTAACGAACGCATTGGTACTACGTTGATGAATATTATACTTCCACAAATTATTGATTAGTAAAAATACTTAAAGGGATTTATTATAAATGGCCTTGTAAGCATTATAATCCGAATAAGTCAGGCTATTGATGTTATGAATGAATAAATATGACGATCAAAATAGAAAAACACAGCGCGTAGTATTTTCTGGTAGCAATTGTTATGAATGATTGACTGTCATGAATTTAACAATTGTGACAAATCGTGGAGAATTTTAAGATTTCGTTTTTTTAGAGAGCCTCGTCACGAAGGCTCTCCGGAAGCTATTATGAATTCCCTCTTTCATCCAGAATAAAATGCAACAATCAATGTAAAATCATCATTATTTATTGTGCACACCTACAACAGTGTAGTCTTTTTAATCTAAAGTTTGACTGGAAAAGAATACCAGTACCTAACACTAGTGATCACTACTGTACATGAAGTTTAAATAAATAAAATATTATAGCCTCTTTTTAGGGTTCCGTAGCCAAATGGCAAAAAACGGAACCCTGATAGATTCGTCATGTCTGTCTGTCTGTTTGTCTGTCTGTCCGTCCGTCCGTATGTCACAGCCATTTTATTTATAATGTGAGACTGAGAACACTGTAGACTCCGCGAATTCTTAGATTACTTCCTGTTACGACTCAGTTTTTATTATATTTTTATTGTAGGAAGGCAAAAATAAGTGAACAAAATAAAATGCCGATTCATATTTATTTTACTTATCCAGTCTGAAGATTGAACCCCTCTATTCAATTGTCTGTTTCCTATAATTTACCTTTGAGTACAATATTGACTGGTCTACATCTACACTGTCCTTACATTATTAATACTGTATTATGGAAATATTGTAAGAATATTTTTTTTAAAGACTAGCCAACTAACTAGGTAGTGTCTTGCCGGTTCTTCTGCATAGGAAACGATCAATTTGTAACCGTGCACTAGCTTCTGATGTTTTATAAGTGCCCAAGTAAGCCTATTTAAATTAAAAACCATTGATTTTCAATTTTTTCGCCACTTAAATACATTTCGACAAAGCATTTACATGCTTCGTTTAATGATCTCGTTCACTATTTGTATACTGCATTGTATGTATGAAACACGATTTTAATTAACGTGGGGCTTAAATAAATTTAATCCAGGGCAACAACGACGAAATTATTTACTCTTATTTAAAATTTTAGACTTGAAACCGACAATTATTTTGTGGTAATAATTGTAAATAGGTTTTTCAAAAACCTGTTTTCATTGAAGTCTATTGAAACCACTCTATTGTAAGTTAGAACAAAGAAATAGCACTATTTGTGAATTAATTTGGTTAACTAATACTAGTAGTTGATCAATGATTAAAGATCATTGATCAACTACTAACCTAACCTAACACCATTTTTCTTGTAGTTCTTCAAAACCGAATTAATAAATCTTCTCACGAATGAAACGAAGTCCCCTACCGCGTCTGTTTGTCTAAATGAACACGATAAACTCAAAAACTAGTACAAGATTTTCATTCTGTTATACCAATTGACAGAGTGATTCATAAAGAAGGCTTTGATGTATAATACGTATCTACATAACATATCAGAGAAAAGTCAAAAAATCTAAAGATTTGTGCGAAGCTGGATGAATCGCTTGTAATCTATAATATTAATCTCAACATAATTCTCATCCTACAGGTCTCATGTAGACGCATCAAGGCATCTAATAAATGCACTATCCAAGAACAGAATCTCTAAAGCACCCATTTGATTTACAACCCGTTTCATATCCATAACTTACATCTTCCATCTATCCCTCGAGTAGAAACCAAATAGCTTCGATCCACTATTCTCTCCCGAAAGCAATCCGAGAACGTTGCCAGCTCCATTTCTTACATCAATCCGCCATTTTGTGTTAAAATAGGAGCCATTTTACTACGTTAACTGCACCGCCAATCGGTATGTGCCTGGATTGATGGAGTAGGTAGTTTACGGCAATAAGGCTCGCTCAATTTTATCTAATCGTCTTACAGGATTACTAGGAAGTAGTTGGAAAAAGCCTCGTGTGTTGGAACTTCCAGCAATATGCACATTACTCCACTGTTAACACCGAAGCGTGAAAAATTGCAGAATTTGATAGTGAACTTTTTCTATTTGGTTTCGTGAAAATGGCTGACTGTGCCACGTGTTAAGAGATAAATACAATTTGTTAATCAAATAAGTGGCTTTGCTATTGAAAAAAAAAATGTTGTGTGTCCTGTTACTTTTTTTATTGTCTATTAAAATTGTGTGTACAATAAAGAATGTTAAGAAAAAAACAGATGTTAGCTGTACTTTCAAAATCGATATGGATGTTATCATTGCCTCAAGCACAATTACAACAATGATCAATACTTGTAAAGATAGATTTCATACCGAATAAATCGGACTTATATAAAACAATGAACTAAATGCACTTAAAGATAAAGATTTAGGTCATAGATTACCTCACTATAAAAATATTGATCCAAGTGAACTAGAGGTTTAAAACCCGGCTTTAAATCAGACCAATAAATCAATGTAGTTCGATACTGACAAATTACTGATTCGTTGCGTTAGCATTGTAACACCGTCCTTGCTGAATATTAATGATGGCAACATTAATGCATTATCTACGGCTCATTACAAAACTACAGATACAGCATTTGTAAGACGCAATGATAGGAGCCAATCCTAAGGAATTTTAAAATAACGATATTAATAATAGACAAAGTATGAATAATTGTACATCATAACAAGATAGTGATTTACAAGTAGACGCAAAAATGTGAGCTAAAACAGGAAAAATCTATAGAGAAGTAAATATAAACAAAAATGTCATTCACTGTCGTGAACAATTGCTTAGAAACGCATAAAAAATACCTCAAAAAGTCTCACAACTATAAACATTCTTTAAATATCGACTTTCATTTGTTTTCACTTTCACAAGTCTCTGAATGATTTAATATCAAGATAAGCTATTACTTTTCGTCTCATTCACATCAACCTCTAAACCGATCGGTTCGAACCCCATTTATCTTCAGAACTAACCCATTTATCATTCAGACCGCATCCTTACAACCTACACCAACTAAAAACTTAAGGTCTTTATTTCGAGCCATTGGTATTCATCCTCCATCCACAAGGACACAAGGTTCAACAACATGATTATATCAAAGAGCCTTTTTTCTTCAACCTACGTTACTAAGGTGGCCTCTGACATAGTTGGACCAATATTTATTCGGTACAGTGCGCCCTATAAAATTTATTTGCTTGAAACATCAGATTGGCGTACTTCGTGCGTCATGCCCTCGTTGCCCTTGGTAGGTACGCATTCTGAATCGTCCCTAGGGTTACTCGTCGTCTGTTCTTCGAGTTTATGGAGATAGAAATTATAGTTGACAGTATGATTTTTAGATCTCTTAGAAATATCTTCTAGCATAGCTACTCAAATTACGCTAATGTTGACCTTGTCGGGCGAATCGAGAGAACCATAAATATTAAAATCACAAAGGATAATTCTGTTTGTCTGAGTAAACGTATCATTACTTACGTTTTTCTTTCGCAAACATTCTCATATTTATCTCTCTCATACTCAGCACTGAGACAAACAAATATTTCAGCAAGTAGAAGGTACTCTATTTTGATTTACACAGCTTGTCCTGGTGTTGCAGCACTAAAAAAATAAAAATGCTAACAATTTATTTCCTTCTTTTACACCGAAATTGTTTTTATAAAGTTTAAAAGCTACCTTGCCAAAATGCAATATGGGAGTTTGTAGTGGAACATTTTGGCAGAGTGCCCGGAGTGACAACGCGTTGGAGCGGCTGCGGCACAAAACACTGCTGGCTTTAGGTCATGCAGCCTCCATCCATTAAGTCATTAACGGTTTTTATAGCCATTGTTGTTTTACTGAGATGCCATCAGTCGTTAATGGAAGTTTACTCCGTATTGCAGAAAAACTGAGCTGTTAAAATGTTTTGTTTTCATGACAAGGTTAACCAATGACACGTTCGTGATCGTTTAAGACTCAATAAAAATAATTACTTATTCTTTTTTTAATTGACCTAAATCTTCTAATTTCCAAGTTAGTCTTGTCTAAGCTACTTTTACTTATTCGGCCATAGTGTTACAATAAGGAAAATTTTGAAATTATGCCAATGACTCAAGACTTTCTACTATCTCTTGCACGTGCCAAAGAAACCACAACTTGGCCCAAAACGGCCGTAACGACCTGGAACACCAAAGTTTTGGGCTGTTGTAATTTGCCAGTTTTGTCCTTTAGCCGTTTAATCTAAGTTTAAAAAGCGATTAACGCTTCGGGATTAAAACGGTTAAAGAGAACAAAACTGAGGGCAACATTAGCCTGTGTCTTAATTTTAAGTGCTGGCAATAAACCTGAGAGCATTCCCGCCACTAACTTAATGACTACTTTGGTGTTGTGTTCTTTTTTTGAATAGTTCAGCAGTTTATTAGCACTGGCCAGTAGTGGCCAGTTTCAGTGGGCCATATAATAGAACCTTTAACACTGGGACTTTAACGAATGCAGCTATTTATGTTAATTGAATGTTAGATAGTACGTTTAAAGCATTACGATAAAAATACAATTCTCTTTTTCTAATAATTTGTCAAGGCCAGTGGAGATTACTTTTACATTTTTACTGTGGGACTATTTCTATAAATGTTTCGATTTAGCATAGCAATAGTATTTACTCACTTACCTACATTTATTAAGTACCTACCTTTTTTTTTTAACTCTTTGTGATCCTCAATTGTTTAATAATGAAAACGGTGCATTCATAAGAGATGCTAGGGAATGGACAATGACCGCTGTGCTATCTACCTTCTATAACTGACCTATTTCGTGAAAAATATTCTTTTATTACACTTTCATATCACCCAACTCCGTACCTGATTAATATTCCTATCTGAGGCAATCTAACGTCTCGAAGAAATCGTTCCATGAATATTTGCTCTGAAGTTTCCAATTCCATTTTACTTGAGCGATCAGTTTTAATGATAGACAGACATTTTTATCGATTCTTATAATGATAGTGCGAGACTTTAATACGATATTTTAAAGTTATAAAAAGATAACAAGCTAGTAAAAATGTTTTTTAAACGCGAAAAAATAAAGGTATTTTGCTAAAGAGTTTTTTGCGCAGCGCTACGTTATTCTAGGAAAATATGTTTTTCCTCTTTTATTTATGATAACTTTTCGAGGAATTTCTGTATCCCAGAGGTCGGGACCTTGTCCTTATTTCATTTTATTGCTTGTTCGTTGTCGGTTATCTTTGCTTTTAAAACTTATAATCAAAATTATTTTATATCATATAGGCCTTCATGAACACATATAAAATGTCAAAAACTAGTGCACGGTTCGAATTGGTGGGTTACTCGGTTCCTATAGAGAATAACCGACAAAAAACTACACTGTTACTATTAAAAAAAATATTGATTTTGTAATATGCCATGACTGCGATATTTATCTGACAACCTAAGGATAAACTGTAAGAACTTAAAATAAAAAGAGTGTAGTTTGCGTTGTACTGTTGTTGTCGTTTTACATTAAAAACCATATACTAGATTATACATAGGTATAAAATTATTGAAGTATTACCAAACTAAGCTCCTCCTATCAAATCTATTTTTAGGATATATTCAACCATTCACGCATAGTTCTCGTATAGCCACGACGTACCTACTCGCAATCTCAAGATAATTCTAAAACAATAAAGTAAGTCTCGCGTGCTCATGAATAAGTATTGAAAGGGATAGATCCGGCTATCAGCGTGACACCTAATAATATTTGCATTGTAAGCCTTCCAAGAGGGGAAAACTCAGAAATATGAGTATATTTATCAAAGCTTTTACTACTGAAGATTTCTGAGGAAAATCGAAATGAAGTTAATGTGTAGGAAAGCAGGGTTTTTTGTTACAAGTTTGGGTAGTATGAAAGTCACGTCTAGGCAGAATACAGTAAAGGGAAATGGAATAACCCTAAGAATTACCTAAACGGTAAAAACTTGATTCGGAAAATATGCTGCCAGCGGTCTAGGCAGTTTTCCTATTGAAAACAGTATGGACGAAGTGTTTTAGGTCGAATCAACTCTTTTTGTTTCGTTTCTTATATAGTAGCTATATTTTTATTTATTTATATAATCTAGTGTTTGACTGCGATCCCACCTCATGGTAAGTAGTGATGCAATGTTTTATTTCTAACAGAAATAAAATGTTTTTTTTTTAATCTTAAAAATTAATGTGACTTAGCGACCTCTTCTCTTATTTTTGAGTTTGATAATAGGTTTCTTATTTGCTGACGTTGCAGAAACCAATCAACATATATATTTATAATGGAGGGAAGTACTATTTCTAAATGGACGGAGCCGCTGACTGAAGCTAGTCTTATAAAGCATGATACTCCAATAATAAACCCTCGCCCAAACACAAAATTTAGAACACCCATTGACATCGTGATACAACATTTTATACAGCGAAGCAAAGAATGCGCTTGCAAATTACCTTTTTCAACATATTTTTCTGCAAAAGCGGAGTTCAAAGAAATATTGCTCAGCATTGTTACCGTGTTTTCTCTGAAAGCGCATTGTTCTGGTTGAAACGTTCAACCGTTCATACTCAAAAGAGGTTTGCGTTGCGACCACGACTTGTTGCTTGCCCTTTCACAGTTATTAATTTACTTGACTGAATAATGTCCTTCGATAGTACTGTTTTTTGAGTAGAAGTTTATATTTTTTTACGTGATAAATCATCAAATTACTTTTTCCGCCCTGAGTGCAGCGAGAGGGAGTTGCACACTGTTACTGACTGAGTGTTCCTTCAGTTGCACTCTATTGCGAGGGTTGTGGTAAGTCCTTCGAACTATCCGCAGCCCTGGCAGGAGTCGCCTCTAACTGGCTCCTTCCTACAATTTTGCTGAAATCTCTTTGAGGCTCGCATGCAATACAACGCGCCGTCGACCGATAAGGACCAAGCGCAGCTCGCTACCTGTAGTTCGCCGTCAGCAAACCCGCACCTACAGTGGCCAATAGTTGTCCTACGACTCCCGATTCCAGCCCCCCTAGCCAAGTTACAACCGTTTCGATGGCGGCGAACGCTTCGAGTTGTCCTTGCCGTCAATTCTTTTGTTCTGACTACGTGACTGAGCGTTGAGATGACGTCATTCCTGTACATTTGAAGCTTTCTGCTAGCGTTAACGATTGCAGATTAGCAACTTGGCTAGGGGTACAGGACGAAGCTTACCTTCCGTATGATGTCAATTAGTTATGGTTAAAATTAAAGGGAAGAAGCCTTAAAATTTAGCAACCAAAAATCAGCATATCTGGTATTGTTATACAAGATGGAATAGGTTCTTCTCTCTTGTCTTTACGTAAGCAATAAGCATTGACTAATTATACCACACTTGTGTACTAACTACGTTATGACAATATTAAAACAATCCAGAGGGTTTAAACATAATGATATTCTATTAACAGTATGTGGCCATTCAAATAGGGGTTTATTTCCTTCCTTCTCCCCCTCGTTAACAAAAATAAACAAAGCTTCTTACCCTTCCTATTCTACATGTGTCTTTATTTCTCGACAACTGCTCATCAATGTTGATGTAAATTTATACCTACATAGAATCCTCCCCATTGTACGTAGATATAGATACTTTGTTTTTCCACAATATCACACAGCGCCGTCTAGTCCCAAGCTAAGTAGGGCTTGTGTTGTGAGTAGTAGACAACTGATAAACATACCTAAACATTTCTAAACACATACATGTATTGATCAATTACATAGGTAACTTTTACATCAACATTGATGAGCAGTAGTCGAGGAATAAGGATTTTAATCACATCATTTGTTCTGTGTCTGGGTGTAATTTATCTATAATATGTATGTATTTAGAAATATATAAGTATGTTTATCAGTTGTCTAGTACGACTAGACGTTCTAGTAGACTAGACGGCGTTGTGTGATAGTTGTGGAATATTATTATTATTATTTTTATTATATTAATAAAAAAAATCAGAAAATCAGAGGCAAAAAATGCCAACCACATGAACTCGTTCCCGCCCCCATTCTATCAAAATAAGCAAAGCAAAGACCCCCTCAGGGCTGCGAGATTGTAGACTTTTAAGGTAGAACTACACTGCCACTTACGCCACCTAGGCCCGTCGCTCTCCATACATTTTATATGCAAACTACACTTGTAGAGCTACACTTGATCCACGCCACGCCACGAACCGTTGTTCTACGTACAAATCAGGCGTGTTACACTTGTGCGTCGGTCTAATGTAGTTTTAGCTTTACTTTCTTAAAACCCACCCTTGTCCCTTTAGTTGCCCTTTGAGTCCCGGGGCTGCGGTTACTCTTTCGAACAATCCCGAAGTCTGACCTTAAATGTCCTAGGTAACGTTATTTTCTATCATAGGTCAGTGATTTCGCTGCATGGTCGTTTAGACAGCACGTTAAAAGTTCACATTGGTACTAACCAGGTTTTTAACCTCGTTCTTAAGAAACAAGTCGTTAAATCTCCGCCCACAGTCGCACATACAAAACTTTGACTTTAAATTTTTCGCAGAACATTTTGCAAATTGAAAACTGGCATAGCGGCACACACCTGCTCATAAAATGTCGAATCTGTTGGTAACTTCTATCCCACTTCAAATTACACCAGCCATAAGGACAAATAATACAAGCAATTATGAGCTCTATCCTCAAAGTCTACGTGCTAAAATACCTTGTATTACCACAGCATATGGCACTATACCTGTGACTGTGTAGTCTGTAGAGTACGTACATTTGTACCAAGGTGATTTTTAATAGACGCTCCTAGGATTCAAATTGTAAAGAATTGCGAAACTTTTGTATTTTCAATTATCTTGCAAGCCAGCTGTGTTTACCATGTTTAAGTTCCTCATTTCCAAGTTCCAAGAATTGTAATACTATGTACAATCTTACAAAACTTCGATCTTACCAAGATTTCGTAAAGAGAAAATGGTGGCATTGAACTTACGAAGCTTTTCCTAATCATTATTTCTCACATCCCATTTGGCCGTGGTCTCGACTCTCACATATCGCACAGAGCTATTAAGATTTCTTTTCAAATAAGAAAAAAACGCTAATCACCTTAACTAACTATGATCGTGTTACTCATTGACTTCTAAACGCCCGCAGTGACTTTGTCGGGGCGTTCGGTGACCAAAAATGTCATTAGACATGGTCGAAAATACCGAAGTAGGTATTATAAATAATGGACTAAATGTTCAGGCTTTTTATTCTTGTTATTGTTTACTATAAGTATTTAGTAACTTGTAAACAAGTGCTACTTAAAAGGTATTTTAATTGGGATTTCTTTGTAAGAAGCTTTACAGTCCTGTATTAATTTACTCACAGAATGTCGTCTATTTAGAATCAATTGAGTAGCTAGAACAATATCTAAGCCAAGGAAAACAAAACAATATAACTTCGATCTGTCTTCGCAGAAACTATAATGGTTCATGTTACAGTACTTCGAAATACGGTTAGCGTTATTAACTTCTCAGTACCGAGGTTCCACGACGCGGAATAAAATGTAAGAAAAGCCGAAGGAATTTCTGTTCAGTTACTTGAAATTACTATTGCGGTTCACCAAACCTTCTGGACATAATCATGAAATAGTTTTCACAAACAAAAAGTATCAGCTGAACTTCGAGACCGACCACGCACGCTTAAACTTGCCAACTTTAATTCTTCAACAACAAAAAAAGTGCCTTATCGGAACAATTTACGAAAAAAAAAAAATGTCTGCCAAATATTCCTGTCTAAGTAGGTAAACTTATGTGCGAATAAAAATAGGTCTTATGAATAAAGTAAGCAGATATCGTTGCCAAAGTTTTCGTTCCAAGTTTTCGGGATACACTTGGTTAACGAATATGGCAAATATGCATAATCTTTTCATAGGCGGGGGAACATATTCGGCAATACGTAGATATTGTTCCCTGTTGAGTTACACAGGTTTTGGTTAATATTTGAGCTCGGATCGGGGCATTGTGGACCATTTACAACAGGAGGTACATTTGGTTATGGACTATTTGCTCTTTTAACGTCATTAAGGTTTGCACTAAGACTAGCCTAGACCTTGCGTGACTTGATGAACTGACAATTAGTTATTTAATTATCAAGCTAGAGAAGGCTGATCTCATTATGTGTAAATTATGATGGTGTCAGAAAAAAAAGGTTATCAACGTTTCAGCTACAATTAGAATTTTTTTCTCTATTAATGAAGCGATTATTTAAATTTGTTAACGGATAATATTCATAGCATTACACTTTTCAATTTATTTTTACATATATTATTTAAGGTACAATGAAAAAAACCCACGAAACCAAAGACATTTAAAAAAAAATCTCATAATAAAATAGTGGAACAATAATATATATTTAATATTAAGTATAACTATTTCACTTTACAAATTTAGTAAAAAACATAGAACCAAAGGTTGGACCTAAGACGTTAAGTGTTATGTATTTATCAAAACATAAAATATTAATTAAAATCTTCAACGTAGTCTTTATTAAATTACAGAGTCACCCAAACTCCAAACGCCGAAAGTAACACATAACGTAGGATACCAGTAGAGCCGTGTGAGAGAAGAAAGGTGTTAATAAAACTAACATACATTAGACTACGTGACTAGGCAACAGTTTTGGAGCTTCAAACTGGTATATGTCGTTATCATTGTTTTTCACGCCACACACTAACGTATGGTGAAACTATGTAGATATTGTATAATGCTAGCAAGAACACTGTTTCGTGTAGCTATGAGTATTAAAAGCTTTGTCCCTATTTTATGGAGTTTAGACAGTATATGGTGCAGAAAGTGCTACCTGTAATATAGCGATCCATATAATATGTAATGTACGTGTCTTATAATACACTTGTACTCTTTTGGTCAATTTTTAAAGATAAATCGGTTAAAACAGTTGTTTCAATAACACAAAATCCCCACTTAGCGAATCTTGCTATTTTTGGGGCTCCTAAACAAAGTATCTAAGTTTTGTGATAATTTGCTTTAAAATATTCCTGAAAATAAATCGAGTATGTTTAATGAGTTAATTGAACATTCAGAAAATCAGTAAAAATGTGTCATTCAAACGTACTTCTGAATATTTGAACAAAGTTCTGCGGGTTCAAATAATGGATATAATAGTCCTTTCATTAAAATACGTATAGTTTATTCGATGATGACAATTTAAGGGTTGCAGAATTGTTGGAAGCGAGACGCTCAGGAGGGGGAGGCCCCCAAGTGTCGTCACAACGAACGGTGCTGTGTCCTATGTCCAACAGTGGACGTCTTTAGACCGAAATGATGACGATGATTTTTTTGAAACCTTTACTAGGCCGACCTTGTTAAATACCTATTTTACTGTACCAAGAGGCGGAAAGGTCAACTTATATAAAATCCACATTAAAAAGAGGTTTCATTTTACCATTACTCCAACCCAAACCTCTTAACAAAAGCTTCTCATTTGCCAATTTTTCTCTCATCTTATCTAAATCGCAATTTTGCATAAAGAATACATTTCCATATTTGCCAACCTTACGGTACAATATGAAAAAACCTCATTGGTTACCAACACACGTTTTATAAAAACAAGATGTCTGCCCTCTATTCCTATCAAATGAGGGCAGAGGTAATAGGCTTTGGGCTTGTTAAGGGGCCGTTACTTTTTCTAGCAAACCTATCACTAAATTGCTTGGTAAGTAAGTTTATTTTGTTACCAACCAGTGGCTTCGCACGCGTGAAAGTATAAAATTGCCCCAAGGGAACGTACTCCCGGGATGTAAAGTATCTTAGCTTTACCCCAAGGCTGAACGGATTTGAACGTACGTTCAGCGTTAGAGTCTTTAAGTCAAGAGTGAATAGGTTACTTCTAGACAAGCATGCTCTATCGTCGGCCACATCATGGCTTACCATCAGGTGAGATAGTTGTCAAACGCGAGCATATCTATATATATAAAAATGAATCCCTATTTCCCTTGGTCACGCCATCACGCGTGAACGGCTGGACCAATTTCGCTAATTCTTTTTTTTGTTGGGTTTATTATTGTCAGGAGTATGGAAAAAAAATTAAAATTAGGGTGGTGTAGTGTAGAGTAAGGTATACTAGGGTGGAGTAGGGAAGAGCAGGAGCGAAGCCGCGCGAGCAAAAGTAACTGACATATACACTCTAGATATTATGTGATCATTTCCAATATCTTTAAGTAATCTATTGCTTAAGTTAAATTGTCTCTTACAAAATGGTTTGATCCAGTTCTCGTTCTTTTGGCAATAATATAGGTAACATAGTACGTACGTATTTAATACTAGTGTTTATGGCCAAACTAATAACAGCCACATGGACGGTATATCATGTTATGATTTTATTACTGTTCATTCTAGGATGCCTGGAAAACATAGCGGAATGCGATAATACATACGCCTAGGTAGCATGTTATATCTACAATACAAATATAGTATATTAAAAAAAATATATAGCCTAGAAATATAGGTCATATTTTTTTTACCCATAAATTTAAGTTAGTGTAAAAAGTTTTGTTACTATTTTAGTGTGCAATAAAGTTTATTCTATTTTAATTCTCATGTTAGGTACAGCTCTGTCTAACCCTTCAATGAAACAGCCGTGGTGTTATTGGTTTATCACTGCTTTATCAAGTATTACCTGAGGAATTAATGGCCTCTTAAACTTCTAAGCTGCGAGGGCAAGTACAGTCAAACTTTCTATTACCGGCTTAAAGGAACAAATGGGTATGTCTATGTTCCTAGATGACTGTAATCCTCGCAGTAATCTTGATCTTACTGCGTGCAGTAATCCTACTTCACTGCTTGATCCAAACATAAAACTATGTTTCATGATAGCTATCACCTTAGGTCTTTAAGTCAAGAGTGAATCTGACAGGTAAACTCCATCATCGTTTGCAAATGAGATACTAGTGATCCTGATAAAAAAAAAAAAAAACAATTTTAACTATACAAAAAAGTAAAAACAGCTCACAGACAGAGCCCCCCTAGCCAAGTTACAACCGTTTTGCTTGGGCCGAACGCTTTGAGTTGACCTTGCCGCCAATTCTTTTGTTCTGACCACGTGACTAAGCGTTAAGACGACGTCATTCCCGTACATTTGAAGCTTTCTACAAGCGTTAACTTTTGCAGATTAGCAACATGGTTAGGGGTACAGACACATGCCGCTCAATAAGTTTGCATTTTTAATGAAAAAAACTAATTCACCAAATTGTGAGGAGTGTGGCACAGTAGAAGATGTTATGCATCTATTGACGGAATGTGTCAGATTTCAGTCTTTAAGAGAACAATAATTGTATAGAGAGCTAGATACAAACATGTACGATGTTGGAATTTTTCATCACATTTTGTCGACACCTAATTCCGAGGCTGCTTATGGCTTAATTAAGTTTGTGCTGTTACGTTTTAGTGTATAGTAATAATTGCATAAGGTCCAATGGGACTGGCATGTACATTCCAAATACAAAATAAAGAGAGAGAAAAAAACTATACAAAAAATAGGCTTCTGTGTTTTCGTTACTTTTATAATGCCAACTGCCGAATAAAGCGAGAACTACACTAGTTGCACACGTGGCCCAAGCCTGATTTGTACGTAAAAGCACTTTGCGTGGCGTGGATCTAATGTTGTTTTGCAAGTCTAGTTGCCATATAAAATGTGTGGAGACCGACCGCCTAGATCGGCGTACGTTGCCCACACGTGCATTTTTGTGTAGAAAGTTTTTTAAATTATTAATGTTTTTATACTGAAATCGAATTAGAGTCATTGTTGTTTCTTTTTTAATTTTTTGAAGAAACCCCTCTGTTGTTCGCGCTGTTTTAATAAAAAATATGTAACTTACTTAAGACACCAAGATTATATCCACTGCAGCAATTCTCTATGGAATGCAAAACTACCAAGCTAGCGCCAGATTATTTAAGTAGCACCAAGTTGAAGTACAAATAAAGTAGGTACATACCGGCCTTCGCCACACATTGAAAGTCCAATTCCTCATACTATCTGATGTAGATCGGTCGATAGCGTCAATTTGTGGGACTATTTTAGACTATATCGCAGTTTGGTATACCGTGTTTTGTTTTACTGTACCACAGAGTACAAGGGCGGTCTCTGCGGTCACTACAAATGATGTTTGTCGTCTTAGATTTTTTTTTCAATCCAAATAAAAATCCTGTCCAAACCGCTCGGGCCGTTTTGGAGACTAGGCAAAACGAACCGACAAACAGACAGCGATTACTTTTCGTTGTAGTTCCTTTATTAAAAATAAGCTATTACCCGTGGCTTCGCCCGCGTGAAAAAATTAGCCCATGTCCGTCTCCAGGGTCCCAACTATCTCTGTACCAAAATTTATCAAGATCGATTTTGCTATTTAGGCGTGAAGACGTAACAAACAAACAAACTCACTTTCGCTTTTATAATATTAGTAAGGATTAGTAAAGATGTAGTAAAAAAAAAACTAGTGTTTTGAGATTATAAACAAACACTACAATTTTATTTATTTGTTGTTTGTACAATTTTAAATCATCTAATATCTTCTCTCCCTCCACCCAAAGCGGAGTAGTTTCACACTAGCTAGAAGGACTGTCAATATTTGAATGCGTTTACTGACTAAAACCCAGCCAATCCTGTTGCTCTTTACGTTTTAGGGTAACTCTTTAGAAAAATTGCAGCCCACGGCGCGACATTCCTTGCTCTGTGTACTATAAACTATACAATAGGCCCTTGTTTTGCCCGACAATTTGCCACTTCCGACAATCTTCTCCTTGACAATAATTAGCTGTATTACGGTCATATTTTTCTATTGATATGCGTGACGATCGATTTGTTTTGTCGAAAATGCTCAGTCAAAACTATTGTTTTATTGTAACAGAAACCGGGTGAATTTGATGACCTAGTTTATAATAATGATATGAAATGCTTTATATTGGGCTTGAGGTTCCAGCACCATTGTGATTCTTAGGGTTCCGTACGTCAGTCGGCTACAAATGAACCGTTATACGACCACTTTGTTGTCCGTCTGTAAAGACCCTTTTTCTCAAGACCGCGTGGAGTTTTCAAACTGCAATTAACTCATTGAATGCCGTAATTAGAGACACAATAGAAAGACAATTGCTTATGTCGAACTGTGTAACTTAAGACATTCAAAAGGTTAATAACAAATATTTGGGTCTGCTAACCCTTAGAGCAATGAAAAATCAAACTTAAGTCAACGCAAACTAAAGATAAGGTCGTTTATGCTCAGTTTATGGCGCATATTTTGGTAGGTAATCGCAAGGAAATAAAACCTCCAGAATACTTCTCATTTTGCTAGAATCCTAAAATTAAACTTGATGGACAAGTAAAGGGAGAAGTCTGGAAATCGTGGTTATATCACAAAATTATTAAATTTTCTGCGATTCGGTAAAATCTTCGGCGAATCGAACTACTACATATGTGCATAGATGAAATCCTCGGTGCGTGAGTCTAAACTCACACTTATGTTTTTAAATGTCGTTCTACAAGTTTCATAATTCACAGTGGAAATCAAAAATTGGTGGGTTTTAGTTTTAACCCCTCGAGCGCCAGAGTTTAATGACCCGGAAAATTGCCGTGTTTACGTAAATCACCAATAAAATAAATAAAAAAATAAATAAAATATTTTTTTGTTTTTTTCTAAGAAAAACAAATAATATAATAAATATGGAATAATATAATATAGAAATTAAAATTTTCGGCCAAATAAGTTTCGTAGAGACGTGTGTACAAAATGAAAATTAAGCGTTTTTCAAGGTCTTCAAGTTGTACAGACGTATGTACAATCGGCGCTCGAGGGGTTAAAAGTCACTGAATAGAACTCTTTGTCACGGATTGAACTACGTATTACACTTTATTATCTAAATAAAAGCTATTATTCAAGTAATCGTTACAGCGCGTCAATACTTTGTTACAATAAGTTATTTCGGCAAGACTTCAGCCACAAAATAGATAGGTACAGAAGACCATCTCATGTAGGTATGTACTTCACTTTTTATACCTACAGACGCACACTAATGAGCTTTTGAACCGGAACTGTTCGACGAGTGGTCCGAGACGCGACCGAGACATCGTGTCTGTGAGCGGTGTCTTTGTGTGCGTTGCTCGAGCGCGCTTTGTATGTAGATTGACTTCTGTACCTATCTATTTTGAGCTTCAGCGCAACATTAAGCTCAAGTTGCAGTTGGAATCTCTGAGAGTTTCTATGAAAACGGTCTTCGTATTGTTGAGTTCTCGCTTTGCTCCTGTCCTAAAGTAAACTTATTTATTGACTTTATGTTGTCTTACATTCTAAATAATACCTAGTCATTTCTAAACAGCTTATAAAACTTACATAATTTTAAGTGTTAATATCAAAACAGTCTAACATTATGTAATACCAAAATAGGCAAGACTAAAAACAGAACAGATTAATATTTTATTAGACCGAATGGCCCAAAGATACGTTTTACCCTCGTCGGCTTGGCCACGCTGATAATGTCAGCGCCATTTTAAGCCACAGATTAAATAAATCTCTTGTGCTATACGGATGGGACAGATGGCGAACTTTACCTTAATTCGACTACATTACATTTAAAACTGTTTTGATAAAAAGTAATAAAAAACATATAATTTCGAAACATGTTGCTTGAGAAACTATTACTATATTTATATAAAGTCTCTATTATTACAAGTGTAGGCTTTTATTGCGAAACGATAAAAGCTATTGTCATAATCATAAGATTAAACGTTTTATTGTAAAAGATTTTTATGAATCAAGCGATAACTTTAAGAAATACCAATAACCAGAATATTGCCAATTTTAAATTGGATGCAATAAAAACGGTTTCATAACCATTTGCCATGTATTCTTTCGCATAAGCAGTAAAGGTGAACAAAGCATTACTTAAAAATAAAACTGCCACGACACCCTTAAAAACCTCGTAGAAGAACGACTAAAACTCTTTTAGAAGTTACTATAAAAAGTGTAAGTGCTTGTAAAAACCTGTTGATTACGAAATAAAATAATCTTCAAAGGTATACTCGTACAAGCTTTTTGCTATGTCTTCGCTTACGTCACCTTTCGCGAAGGAACCATTGATTTATAATTTTATTTGAAAGAGTATTTTTCATTTTTTTTGGTGAAGATCTGATGAAAAACATCAGAAATAGATCATGGAACTCTAAAATAAGTCAAATGATTCAGGATTGCTGCAGTCGCATGTCTGGTTATTGTTAACGTCATTGCATAACGCCTTTTTCAAACAATAATTATGTTTAAATTCCATGTTATTGTGGTTATCAATTTGAGCAGAACTTTCTACCTATCTTGGAAATTTTTGTGTTGCGTTAAGTTATCGAGGTAGTATCATACTTACATATATTATATATTTTATTAACATAGAGCCTTGAACAAAAATATGAAGGATGGAGTAAGAAGTTTTTCTTAAATTCAACGAATTTTAATGGAAGTAGCGAAATATAAATATATATATATATTTCATGTCACGTTGCCTATTCTACACGCCAGTGTGTCCCAAAACGGAAAGTTATTACCGATTATGTCTGATGTAGAAATCACAGCACGTATAATTAAAATAATATAATAATTATATACTAATACAAGTGTTTGAACTTCAAAACGAAGGTTAGATAATCTGGAGCAATAGGTGGGCTATTATTACGACAATCATACTCGTAAATGTTTAACACGTAATCTAGATATAACAATCGGTGTTAAAATTATGAGCATTTGTTAAACGTACTGGTGATTTGAATTTAATGGTGATTTGTTTTTGCAAAACGTTCCTAGGTAGGGAATGAAATATTTCACCATTTCCTTGGTAAATGAAAAACTTTGCACGCAGAACAGATGGCCGATGGGGACGAAAGGTTCTGGAGTGGCGACTTCAAACCGGAAGACGCAGCGTTGGAAGGTCTCTAACAAAGTGGACCGATGACCTGGTTAAGTTCGCGGGAATCCGATAGATGCGACACGCACAGGACCGGCCGTTGTGGCAACGCATGGGGGATATCTTTCGGCTTATATGATGATGATGAATCTTTGCGAAAAGATTAAAGAGAAACGGATCTATCTGCTCCGTTTTTTTTTAAGTGGAAAATCATCCCCCTCTTGGTGAAGTGAATAAAGAATAAAACTCACCTGTGTTTCTTCAGTTGCCGTTTAAGTTCCAGGGCCGCGTTGACCTTTTCGAACAATACCGCTGCCCGAAGCTATAGTTATGATTGTTATAGATCAGAGATGATAGGTACAAGAGATAAGAGCAGCTGACATAGGTCGCAGATGAGATGAATCTTAGCTTTGAAGATAAGGTAAATAAAAGCGAAGTTGGTTATCAAAGGAAATGTCCAAAAGATATTTTTACCATCATCTGCAGTAACATTTTATCGCATAATCTTACTCTGAAAACAAAAACCAAAAATAATAATTATGATAAAGAACTTAAACGTACTTGACGAACAAACAAAAAGACAAGAATACCTATAATTAGAGCACACAGCTGATATGTAAGTGATCTATCATTTCATTTCATATGAGCGTCTGAAACGATACAGAAAGTAATATTTTATCCACAACATATGTGACATGAAATCAATCATCGATTCTGGTCACATGGAGGTAGAACTTATCCAATTTATTACAACTAGATGGACTTTTTTCAAGCCCTAATCGACCCACTTTAAGTCGAAGGCATTATTATTGTTCCATCTTATCTCATATCCAGTCTAAAGGTAAGCTAACACTCCGACTTATTCCGCCAGGAGGTGATGGAAAGTGTGAAGAAGAGGTGTCAACGACAGAAGCCGAAGAGTGGATCCCAGTCATCATAGGTACAGGCTTGTGGACGGCAAGCAATTAGTAGGTCGTGGTTCAATTAGGACTAGGCGTAAGTCGACAGCGCGTTCTGTTCCACGCGCCTCAAAAAGATATCGGCATGATTGAAGGGCACGCTAGGGCCGATGCCCACCAGGGCTGCAGGTTAACGTAAAGGGCTCCCATCACAAAAAAAGGTGCTGCATAGAAATTCCAGTTGCCGAAACCCTATCACTTTGCCCGACCCACAAAACGAGCTGGGTGTCCACAAAACTAACGAGGCAGAATTAGGACTTATAATGGCTAACCTATAAGGCTAAATAAAAATCCTTATTCCATTTACACACGAGTGCTATAATGAAGCACTTACTTAACATTTTTATCTTCTCAAATTAACTTACACACTGCCAGTGAAAATTTAAAGTGAATTTACGATCAGACCAAATCGAATTCATGCTTTTTATTCTCTGATTGTATCTAAGTATCTTTTAGAGTGAATTTCCATTTCAAATTGTATAAAGTCAAATAAATTTAAGTGGGCAATAAATTAGTAGATGTGGTTTAATATAAAAGTTTTTCAGGCAGTGAAAAATTGCCTAGCTTAGTTTGAATACCTATTAAAATAATTGAGTGCCAGAAATAAATTGTACTGAAATAACTTATTCAAAGTAGCCAAAGGAACCTACAGTTTTGATACGGCTTAAGTGTTTTAAATAATTACGTAGGAAAAGGTTTTGTTTCAGACAAAGGAAGTAATGAAAATTATTAATAAACAGAATTTCAACAAAAGTCTACTAGTGCGTGTTGCCAGTGATGACATAGGCTCTGAAACGTGTTCGTTCACAATGGACTTCATCAGAAGACTAAAGCTACACAGTACATTAGACCGACTCACAGTAACACGCCTAATTTGTATGTAGAATGAGGTCGCGTGGTGTGTATCCAGTGTAGCTCTACAAGTCTAGTTTCCATATAAAATGTACGGAGACCGACGCGCCTAGATCAGCTTGTATGTCACACGTGTGCGCAGTGTAGTTCTAGCTCAAAGTCGCCTAAAGGGCAATAGTGAAAGCTATGCTTCGAGTTTTCTTGTGTGATCGGGTAAGTAATGAAGATATAAGGTACTTTGAAGACGCAGGAGAACCAAGATTATGGACTGGATAGCCCGAAGAATTACCAAACTTAAGTGACAGTCAGCAAGACAATGGTCTATGGGGCCGAAAAGTTCTGGAGTGGCTACGTACCGGTAGACGCAACGTTGGAATGCCTCTCACAAGGTGGGCCGACCACCTAGTGAAGATCGCGGGAATCCGATGGATACTAGACGTAGCAAACCAGTCATTATAGCGACACTTGAGAAGGCAGCAGTGGTTGTCTTTCGGCTGGAATGATAGAAAGAAAGAAAGAAAACATGTTTATTCTGCCCGTATAGACACACAAATAATTATGATGAGAACTTGATTCTTTACTGTAGATTTTGATCATTATTTATTTAAGTTCATTACTCTTAGAGAAATACAATTATTTTAAACAAATTAGTGCTCTCGCTATCCTCGGAAGATCGTTATTGAATTGGGTTTATAATTTAGGTAACCGTAAATTACTATTTTATGGATGGAGGAAATAATGGGGGCAAATGGTTATCTCCTGTCACGTTAACTAATGAAGATTTGATAAATGTAGGTTCATTTGAATTCCCTTTATTTAACTATGTTTGGGAGAAAGTTAATGTTAATTATACTTGTAACTATAGAACTTTACTCCTAAGAATCAGATGTGTATAAGCAGCTAGATATATCTTATTATTAGAGCAGTGTTTTTTTTTCGATGGGAATATAGACATCTGTCAAACCGTTCCCAGTACGTCCGCGTGGTGCATTTGACAGCCCATTTTCTCTCTCCCAGAGGAGAGGAAGCCTGAGTCCCAGCAATGCCAACATTATAAGGCGGCTAAGCTATTTAATACAATATTTTCAGGTACACAGGTGTACCAAGGGCAATGGGAATTACCGAGGCCAAAACCTACTATACCTAATATCTTTCGTGGCTCTTAGGACTCGAAGGGCACCAGGTTTTAAGACAGCTAAAGTTTATTATATATAGTTACCTCCAATGCCATAACCGCAATATGTTTTCTAACGTGGATATTCTAAAGCCTTCCATGAAATAACACTTTAAAAGCCTGTCATATCGCTTTTTTATTGTACAGCCGATAATTTAATCTTGACTTTTATTAAAATGTCAAAGCAGTCTTTCAATGCGTGCGTAAAATGAAAGTAGTTTTGTTTTGCGTGTTTGTACATATTTATATCAAGACACATTTCTCGATGTTGTGGAGCCCTTACAGATCACGGTCGCAAATAAACCTTTTGCAAATCAAGCCGGTTGCGGACTAAAAGCTGAGCTGAATTAGTTTAGCTTAGCTTGAACAACTGAGGTAAAATTCATACAGACAGCCTAGTAGGTAAATATAGTCAAAACCCATGATACATGCTAGGTGTAAGGGACAGCCCTCCAAAACTTTAAGGGCTTGCTCAGTAGACGAAACTGAACAACCCTTCCACAAATTTTGACTTCAAAAAACGAAAAAAAAAAATCGGCTTTTTTTCGATTGGAAAAATCATCTTATGACAACCCCCGCTCTTGGGCGGAGCGGGAGATAGTGTCAGACTCTTACTGACTAAAAAACCTCGCCATACAAATTGTCCAATCAAGTTAATCATTTTGTATGGTGAGGCTGATTTATTTTTCGTTTCCTGAAAAAAAAATTTGTGGAAGGTTGTTCAGTTTCGTCTACTGAGCAAGCCCTTAAAGTTTGTGGAGGGCTGTCCCTTACACCATTTATACATATATAAGACTAAAAGAAGGCAAATAAACTCAGCTGTACGAGCTAAGCTCTACAATAAGATCACAGGGTTATCTTGAAATCCTAAATTAGTTAAGAAATTTAATCTACGCCGGAAATGTAAAACTACTGAATATAAATACTACAGACAGATCCATTTTTTTTTGGTGTTAATTCATCAATAAACGAAGCTATACAGACCCTAGAAACTATCTCAGCCTAGCTCTCGGTCCACAGCCGGCTCAATAACAGCGATATTATCCAAGAAACTAGTTTTATTTTAATTTGTATGACTGCTGTAAATGTTGAACACCTTTTACGTTTACTTTGAGCGGATACAGCTCCTAATATCCAATCGATGGACAAGTTAATAAAGTTCAGTTCGAGCCACACCTGTTTGAGTATGACTGTATTTCGGCGCCAGACTAATATTCAAAGATCCTGCTAAAATAGTTTTAAAATAACCGATTGCGACCGTTTAATCGCGTCATAGACGTCACTCCTAATTCGTTCCCTGCGTTGCTGCATGTATCTAACAACGAAGACGATTGGCTCGCCAATGCATGGAATGCGCAAAGCGATCCCCACTCTGACGCCGAGCGCTTATCATCCGTGATGGCAACTGTATATCAAACCACCCATAATTGAACTACCGCGGGTTCTGGATCGCAAAGGCAACTGAAGGTATACAGGGGGTTTTAGTCCGAAAGTCTGACACTCTCTCGCTCCACTAGTTAACGGGAGCAGTTATATGATTATTTTACTTCTGTACCGTGGGTGCGATCACAAATATGTAAAGAAAAATAAATAAGATACCCGGACCCGAATCGATTAGACCATATAAATATTTATTCGAATTAAAAGTGAACCCGCGTCACGTAGTGCAGCAATCGTACCTTCGGAAAGTTAAAAGGCTAAGCAGATTGATTAAATAGTCTAAATATTTCAGAGTTTAGCTACTTACTATCTGAAAGAATTCTAATTCCATACATCGTGTATGTAGTAAATCTGGACAAATCAATCACTAGAAATAATCTCAACACGATTTTTATTTATTTATTTAATCTTCATGCAACAAGGGCGGATTGAATGCCTTAGGCATTCTCTTCCAGTCAACCTAGGGTAAAGCAGAGACAAAACGACGACGATGACAACAACAACAAAACAACATCGGGTAACAACAAAAAACTATTTCTAACAACATCTAAACAAAAGGCAGAGTCTACACTCATTGAATTGTTCTCTATGAACGGAAACACCGTAAATAAGCTATTGTTCTCTTTTTTTTTTGACAATTAGTGCAAATTAATGGAATTAGTTCCACGTTAGTTTCGCTTGTGTTGAAAAGTTTATCGTTTGCTGGATGTGGCTCGGTTTTGAATGAGGGAAATTATGTGGATAATGTTCTTTATTATTTTTTTTATTTGAACTGTAACCTCTAGTGTCTTATGTTGTATCATAGATTAGAAAATAAGGGAGGTCTCTTTCAAAAGAATGTATTTACTTACATTTTTTTTTTAGTTGATATGTAATTTGGTTCAGAGTTTGATTTTTTTTTGTTATACTAGCCGCTGGATAAACCAGCGGCTTCGCCTACATGAAGTTAGAAAAATGTCCTAAGCGATCAGTGCTATCTTATATAATAGAAAATAGATGTCATCCAAATCCATTCAGTCATTTGAATCTAAATGAGTAACAAACATACACTCACATACAAGCGTTAACTTTTATGAAATGTCAGTGATATTTTTTTTTTTATGATCGAATAAATATATGACGCAAACTTAACACCATCATAACCGCATTAATCCCATATAATATTTATTTATTAAGGCTTCATGCAATTTAAAGGTACAAATGCGGATTTAATGCCTTAGGCATTCTCTACCAGTCTACCTAGAGTGGTGAAATTTCAAGTTTAATGTAACAAATTCTTCAGTTCTTCACTCATGTTGCATGATTATTGTGAAACTATTTTACTTATTATATTTAACAGTTGTTAAATGATTGTCGAATCTTCATACTAATATATGTTTTTCTTCTACAGGTAAGTTGGTGCACTCATCTTCAATACGGCAATGCTGAAAATTACAGAATTTCAAATACGACGATAAGTGGTAAATTAATATATATATTGTATCTAAATTAACTCAGGGAGTCTAATCCTTAAACAATTTATGTAATTATATTAAATTGTCTGAAAAACTACAAACTTATTTAATACGAAGACATAAATTCAACGTATTATTTTTCGTTAAAAACAAAAGGGAATAAAAAACCTATGACTTAAATAAGAAAGACAATAAAATTAACAACTCGGAAAGCTATGAAAGTCATAAATAAAAACTTTCAGAATATTTTCCAGCGTCGCTCGGCGACTCGCAGTTTTTATTTAAAACAGAAATAAGCCCAGTCGACAGATTCGGAAAGCTTGTGATAAAAGATATTTCTTTTTGAAATAGGTCATAACTTTTACTCATCAAATTAACCTAGACGAGGCCGGTGTTTCCTGGTTGACTACCCTACACCCTAAAAAATATGTCTGAATTTGAATAAGCCCTCAAACCTCTCAATTTCTGGGAGAAATTGGGGGCGTTCGCATTAAAGGTCATTATATTCCCTAAATCCAATTCCTAGGTAGAGATAATGCCTTTTTCATGTTACGAAATTCTCAGAATTCAGATTGATCTACGTAAAAGTTATTAATAGGAACCAGCGCTGTTGGCATTGTAAGCGTACCCGCACACGAGCCTCAAAAAAATGCCGCCACAATAAAACGTTTGAACCGGCCACAAAAAAACAGCTGAAGCGCGCGACACCTTGTGTCCGGAGAAGCTTGAAGCCGCTACAAGCGGTTTTTTGTTTCGGCATCGCCGTACACGACACACAAAAAAAGGCCGCCTCAAAAAGAAGCTTGAAGCGGCGTTTTTTGTGGCCCGTGTGCAGGGAAACTTATACAAATTGTTTCTTTTTTGTTTCAATATTTGAGCTCGGAGTAAAATTTTATACCATCAATATCTTGGGTAGATGCTTACTATCCAGGGCTTCTTTTTAAATTGGCATCCAATGACAGGAGAGTGTGTCAGATTTTCACTAACTAAAACCACACCTGTTTTCCTTCAGTATTGCGTTCAAAGACCGCGGGTTTCCTTTTCAGAAAGTGTTGACTTCAACTTTCCAGCTAGTATTACAAAGGTCTTCAGGGAATAAAAGCTGGAAGTGCATTTGTTTTCTATAAAGTTTACAATTTTTTTTAATTTATATATATGCACTCGCGTTTGTCCACTATCTCACCTGATGTTAAACGATGATGTTGCCGACGATGGAGCACGCTTACCTAGAAGTAACCTGCAAATAATTCTGCTTTGTGTGTTTTGAATTTACGCATGTACGAAATCAATTTCTTTAAGAAAACGTCAGCTGAGTGAGTTCAATGAACTGTAGTTAATATTCGCCGTTGCGTAAAAACTACCTACTGGTCAAAGAAATTAATCGGTAACGAGAAATTAATTTCGTACATGAATAAACTAATACAAGTTTTGAAAAAAAAGCCACTTTATATTTAAATTTTATCTTTACAAATCGATAGTGTTTCATGTATCGGATCGACCCTCCACGGGATTAAAACGATTAAAATTTAGCGGTGTATATTAAGTCTTCAGGTCATTGTCGTTATAGCCCGTTCAACCGTTCGTTGACTCAATCTAGAACAGATGAAACCACTGATATGAGACTAAAATAGCACACTATCGTAAACACTTTAATTTTAATCAATGTTCGCAATGCTAAGATTGCTATTGTAAATAGTTTTGATTCGAATCACCGCGGGGAACTAAAGTTAATTCGTTCAATTACAACATTTACTGTTAGTGTATTTGTAGTCTTTGGGTTTTGATTACGTGATATGTTATGGTGTCTTTGGTTACATATTTTCAGAGATCAGAATAGTTAAGAGTGAATATCAAAAAAATCGTGGATGTAAGTAATATAGAGTTGATGATACGGGTCGTGGGTGTCAAAATCGGTGCCGAAATCGCGAAAAAAATATCAGCTGTTCAGTACATTAGGCAAACATAAATGTACTGAACAGCTGATTTTTTTTGCGATTTCAGGTTTGTTTCCATAGTAAAAGTTGTTGGTTATCATGAGCACAATCACGTGTTTAAGTATCGGACACTAATTACCAGTCACTCTATATAATATACCAATCAAATTAGATCGAAAATAGTAGTAATAGTAAGGTTACAATAATTCGCTCCCAGCTGAAAAAGTAGGAAGGTTCAAAACACCATTATAAATGAAATCTAAAAAGTCCTTTTCGATTCCACATCTGAAAAAAAAAACTCAGGGTCAAAGATCACAAAAACGAATCTTTCGCGATTTTCAGCAAAACGGTACAGGTTTTATCATAAAACTAGAACAGAAAAAAAAATTTAGATCAGATTTTGGAAAAGAATTGTCTACAAAAATATCTAAATACTTTTTCCTAAGAGCCGCCGTTTTTAAGATATAATGATTTAAAAAGTTGAAAAGTTGAAAAAAGAAAATGGATCAGTACTTCAGAGCTTTTCTTTTACAAACATACCTATTACAATAAACAAACAAAAAATGTCACCTCTGCAATGTTTATTGAAATGTAGCAGAGATTTTCTTATGTAGAGTGTACTTGAGTACCTACTCAGGCATTCTGTATGTCTGTCCATCAGCATAGTAATGCACCAGCATGAATATCCCAGATTATATTCCTGCCACATGTGATACAGACAATCCAATTTCACTACTCAAATCGGTGCAATCGAGCAATCGAGTCCTCTATATACTGTACTAATATATTAGGGACAGGTTTCTGAATTGAGTATGTTGAGTTTAAGAACGTCTCAAACACTACTTAAATGCCAGATTTTGAAAGGTTTTCAAGCTACAATTAGAAAAAAAAAACTCAACTATAGTCTGTCTAAAAAGTCAAACGATTTGGGAATTTTGTGTAATATTTAATCATCAAATATTTAATCTACTATATAAAAATAAGTCGGGTTTTCCTTCCTGACGCTATAACTCCAGAACGCACGAACCGATTTCCACGGTTTTGCATTCGTTGGAAAGGTCTCGGGCTCCGTGAGGTTTATTAGAGTAGAGTAGGGTAGGGTAGAGTAGAGTAGAGTAAGGTAGGGTAGAGTAAAGTAGAGTAGGGTAGGGTAGGCTGAAGTAGGGAAGAGCGGGAGCGAAGCTGCGCGGGCAAAAGCTAGTATACTTTTATTGGATAATTTTTAAAAGGTTCTTCTATTAGTAAACAATTATCAAAACCTCTTAATCAACCTTGATTATTGAACCAGTGTTGACTACATTAGATTTCATTTTGCCCTAATAATTACCCGTCGTTTGACTTTTTAGACAGCCTCTACAAATGCTTACATGCTTCAAATTAGAAATCGGAGTAAATTCGTTGAGTCCTCCAACATTCAACTGTAAATTAAATTATGGCTTCAGTTGATTATATAGTTTTTTTTTTAGGTGGAATATCTTCTAATGACTTCTTACTTACCACTCCAGGGTAGAGCAAGAGGTCGTGTCCTGTCAGACTTTTACTATCTAAAAGTCACCTGTGTTGCTCAGTTGCCCTTTGCAGTTTGAGTGACTGTTTTTCATGGAGTCTTTGGAACATCCTCCATTCATACACGTTTCGAACTCCGTTGCGACTCCTGACGCTCAAAGAGTCTCCTGTGGCGGCAGGGGCATGAGGATTTCCTTTCCCTTACTGCCACCTTTTTCGTTCATATTATTGCTTCTTAGTTCCTCTCCACTCCGGACCATGGCCGGACTCGAGAGGTTGCCAGATTGCCACCGCTGATCGCCTATACAAGCATACCTCCACCGTGTCCTCCCTGGACAGTGGCCAAAAACCCACATGAATAGGAGATAGATGTTCAGCCGGAATCTCCCCTTTACGACTTGTGTTTCTTTTCTCTTCGTATTTCAACAATTCGGTTTATTAAATGAAACACATAATATTATAAGCTTCATTGTCGCTTTGTGTCGATGGACTCCAAACATTTTTTTGTTCTGACTAGTTTGTTATTAGCCTTGTATAAATCCTGACAAATGCATGTGGTTTCACATGACAGGCAGCACAGCAGGCAAATATTTTCAGCTAAAAATAAATAAAAAAAAGATTATGCACAAAAACCTGCACCGGGATTGAATTAATTCACGCCACACGTTGAATCAAAATCTGACAAGAGCTTATTGCATGTTTACATTTGTGGACGCGTCGACGTCGACGTATTTATTGAATTTCGTTATGCATATCACTTTAACATGCACTGAATACTAACATGGCTTTGTTTGAGCTGGTTTGAGGTTAACATGACGCTCATTCTTCTTTTCTGTTAAACTTTACACCACTCTTGATAGCTATAACATCGGTATCAATCTTTTCCTGCTGTTGTCCTGTGTTGACGCAACACTTTTTTTTCTTCCGTTCTGTCCTGTCACCGGTCACGCTATCATCGACTCCCTTACGTATCATGCCTATCACTCTTCACACAATCAATCCATCTTTTCTTTTAACTCCAGTCCATCCATCGATATGTAATACTCTCTTGCCAATTTCGGGCTACGGCAACTAGGGATTTCGATCAATGTTCTCTAATATGGCTAATATCTTTGCTGTAAAGATGCGTGCACCCTTGCCTTGCACCGTAGCGCGGATACGTTAAAGCACTATTGATGTTGGAGGTCTTATTTTTTTATTGTCTCTCGCTTGACGTCGAGATCTGTCTTCTACTGGTGTTCAAAGTTACAGACATTTTGCATAATTAAGCTATATGTATAAGTACTCATATCAACAATAACATCCGTGTCTAGCAAGAAAATTACAATTTATCACATGCAACCATTTGAGCTTCAAACCTGTGGGTGGATAACTTTGATAGGATATGAATATAAACGAGAAATAGACAAGGCTAGCTGTTCTCGATAACGAACTAAGATCAACATAGGTCTAACAGATCGTAAACATGTAACCAATACGCCAGGCAAGTCGAAAGCTAGCCTAATTGCGTACGACTTGTGAGTCTATAAACCTTTGGGCTACCATAACCGCTATTCTGTCTGTCGATCTTAAAATATAAGATAGTTTGAAATGGTTTATATCAAGATAACGATGGCGAAGTGCCAATAACTCTTAAATAACGATGTTATTTACAAAAAAACTTATAAAAGTTTTAAAGTTGTTTAAAAATTGAAAGTTAGAGTTAACGCGGGTGGGGTTCAAAGAATCGCTAAACATAAATGGCAGTGGACAGGGCACATTGCTCTCAAGACAACTACTTACTAAACAAAAAAAAAACAATCTACTTCACAATGACTTCACTAATAAAAAGAATGAAAATGTTCATTCTTTTCAACTAATTCGACATAATCAAGTACCAACTGACAGACGTACCCGCCAGCCGTCAATTAAAACTTTACAACCATGTCACTAATCTCTTCAGAGAATACGTGACATCCATATAAGGCAACCTAACTGTAATTTAGACTGTCTGACTTAATTCTTAGTACGAATCTAAGAATCAAAGGTGTGTGTGGGCGTATCACGAATTACTTAGAAGTTTTTTGTTGAATCGAGTCTTGAGAATAAAAAAACCGGCCAAGTGCGAGTCGGACTCGCCCATGAAGGGTTCCGTAGCAGCAAGTAACATAATATAGAAGTTCTTGTTATGTGTTGTAACTTTGATCGATGTTTTAATAATAGTGGATTTTTTTCGGTTTATGACGCATTAAAAAAAAACTACTTACTGGATTTCGTTCAAACCAATTTTCGTTGGTAGTTTTTATAGTAATGTATATCATATATTTTTTTTAGTTTTATCATTCTCTTATCTTAGAAGTTAGAGGGGGGGGGACACACATTTTACCACTTTGGAAGTGTCTCTCGCGCAAACTATTCAGTTTAGAAAAAAATGATATTAGAAACCTCAGTATCATTTTTGAAGACCTATCCATAGATACCCCACATGCATAGGTTTGATGAAAAAAAAAAATTTTGAGTTTCGGTTCTATGTATGGGGACCCCCAAAATTTATTGCTTTTTTTCTATTTTTGTGTGAAAATCTTAATGCGGTTCACAGAATACATCTACTTACAAAGTTTCAACAGTATAGCTCTTATAGTTTCGGAAAAAAGTGGCTGTGACATACGGACGGACGGACAGACAGACAGACAGACAGACAGACAGACAGACAGACAGACAGACAGACAGACAGACAGACAGACAGACAGACATGACGAATCTATAAGGGTTCCGTTTTTTGCCATTTGGCTACGGAACCCTAAAAAGGTGCTTTTATGTGCGCCTGGTAATCATTGACTGGTCCAAATTTAGATTCTTGGAAAAATATGATGGAAAATAAACTCAAGAAAAACATATTGAAGGTACTGGCAAAGCTGATATGGCTAGAAAGGGAGTAAATATTGAGATTAAACTGATAAAGATGACATAATGAAATTTATAAAGTTTACCTCACCACTAGTAATTGCTCCTTTATCGTAGGTGCGTTAATAAACATGTAAACTTACCATCGCAAGACACCCAGACAATAAAAACAACTATACACCGGCTTACACGTAAGAAATTACAAAATGTCTGCCATATGCTCAACTAAAGCAGGAAATCTCCTGTATAATCTAACAATGATTATAAAGTTACAGACGTGGTGGTACTAATATATGATCACCCCAAAATGAAAGCTTTTACTGAAGCTTAAAATCCTACTTGCAAAGTAAAATCGTAATTACATATTAGAAGCCGTACAAAATCTAAAGAAGATCAGGATGAAATTTAAAAGCATTTATAAGGAAAATGTTTAGTATATATTCCCGGTACTAATCGCAAAACAGAATATAGTTTAGTTAATGCAGTGATCAATAAAGAAATAACTTAAGAGATATTGCAAATAACACAAAAGATAGTTCAAGAAACACTTTCTAGTATCCAGATAATGGTGTCACTTACACTGCACCATAGAAAATCGCGATCAATACACATAAATTTCTTCTACACGCACATATTTTGAATTCTTCGCAAGCCATTTCGCAACACGGAAAGCAGGCCTGGTAATTTGCGTGGACGCTGTAACCAAAGGCTAAGCACTACACACCCACTAACCTAGGAATCGATTACACATAAAATCAGCATTACTTCTAGCTGATCTGCGAGTAAAATAAGACTGCATCAGTTGGGTTTATAAATCATTCAAATCTTCGGACGTTAGGGTTGCTGGGCCGTTAGTTTTAGCCGGATGGCATTATAGGTCTTAAGAGCGTCCTTTTCGAGGCACATTTTCATACAGCCGCTCTTATGTGATTGTGATGTTATTTCACATCTTTCTCTAGATATTTAGGATACACAGCTATCTTGAGGATATTATCTAGGCTTCTATAGAAATCAAAACATAAAGTGTAAAACTAATTTAATAAAGACCTCTGAAAATCTGGTATTTTACGTGAAATTTATAAAAAACCGGCCAAGTGCGAGTCGGACTCGCCCATGAAGGGTTCCGTAGCAGCAAGTAACATAATATAAAAGTTCTTGATAAGTGTTGTAACTTTGATCGATGTTTTAATAATAGTGTATTTTTTTCGGTTTATGACGCATTAAAAAAAAACTACTTACTGGATTTCGTTCAAACCAATTTTCGTTGGTAGTTTTTATAGTAATGTATATCATATATTTTTTTTAGTTTTATCATTCTCTTATCTTAGAAGTTAGAGGGGGGGGGACACACATTTTACCACTTTGGAAGTGTCTCTCGCGCAAACTATTCAGTTTAGAAAAAAATGATATTAGAAACCTCAGTATCATTTTTGAATACCTATCCATTGATACCCCACATGCATGGGTATGATGAAAAAAAAATTTTTGAGTTTTAGTTCTATGTATGGGGACCCCCAAAATTTATTGCTTTTTTTCTATTTTTGTGTGAAAATCTTAATGCGGTTCACAGAATACATCTACTTACAAAGTTTCGACAGTATAGCTCTTATAGTTTCGGAAAAAAGTGGCTGTGACATACGGACGGACAGACAGACAGACAGACAGACAGACATGACGAATCTATAAGGGTTCCGTTTTTTGCCATTTGGCTACGGAACCCTAAAAAGCACATCAATAGAAGCCTTGCACATTTAATCGAGATTTTGAATGACGACAATTTTTCTAAAAAAAATTTAGAAGTTTCAAAAACACTCTCTCTTTTTTGCATTGCCTCTTCGATTGCGTTAGATGAAGTAACAAGCTTTTAAACCATGCTCGATGTTGACGATAGGCGAGTGGAAAATACCCCTTTAAATGCGATCTATTTCACGACCAGAACTGAAGTGCTAAAGGGATGGAGTTATAAAGGGTGCATAGCTCCATCTCTCTTCTTTGCTCGTACGCTTGGAACTTCAACCAGTCAACATGGTAAAGCCCCTGTTCAGGCTAATATTTCATGTTTGGGATTCGGTTTCGTTGATGCTTTTTTGTAGTATAAAGTTACCGTTGACCTTCTGTATAGCCTTCAATTTTGCTCTGCCCATTCGGTTAAATTTGATTCCAAATGCATCAGTTGGGTATGCGGAATATATGAGCGCAGTAAAAGCTTGATGTATAAAGTTACTAATATGGAAAGGACTCCATTAAAACTTCCAGAACTGCATTGTATCTAGGGAGATGAAACACCATTCTGGCGTTGTTCTGACGACGGATTATGCCTAAACTGCATGAGATAACTCAAACAATTCTTTAAGTTACCTTTTTATAACCGACAAAATAAAATGAGGATGTGCATATAACATATTATATCGATGAGTAAAAGTATATATTTTTTAATTAATAACACTTTGAGGGCTTGGAACTTTGGCTTAGAAATGTTGGCTCCTGGGATCTGGCATTAGAGGAAAGATTTATATTTTTGTTTGTAATGAATGAACTCAAAAACTACTGGACGGATTTGATAAAATCTTTTTCTACGAGTAATAGAATGCTTCTTTAACACATACTTATCATGCGGGCGAAGCCATTAGCAGAAATTAATTCTTAATATTTCCGGCACTCATAGCAAAAAACTGTTTGGAAACCAGTCAATCATTATATATATTAAGTTCAAATTCAATTCTAAATTCCCTTAAAAGTATATTTGTCCAATCAGCCCGCATACTGACAATTGTTTGTCATGCGATCTCCTTTGATACCACAATACCCTGTGAAAATGAATATTTGCATAATTAAGCACCGTATCTAGACTTCCAGTGTTCCCAAATACGTAGTCAAACGAATTGTCGACGCCAGGTGGCTTGTGAATCACAGTTGTACGAACATAGATTATATAAAGTATTTAATCTGTGGTACAGCCTTGTGTAACCGCACGCATGCGCACGTGCTAGACCATTGTATTGCGGTTTTTCTTACATGTCCATTATTGTACATATTCAATGATCTGCAATCTTTGTCTGCAACCTTTAAGCTAGAGCTACATTAGGCTGACGCACACGTGTAACACGCCTGATTTGTAAGTGGAACGTCGTTGCGTGGCGTGGATCTAATGTAGCTCTACAATTTTAGTTTCCATTTATAAAATGTATGGAGACTATTGGAGACGGACGCGCCCAGATCGGCGTGTGTGGCACTCGTGTGCGCAGTGTATTTCTACATTTAAGCATGGACCTGACGGTTGCAATCCAGTGTTCCAACAGAGTTCACCTTAGTTGGAGCTTAGTGTGTGTGTTTGGATTGTGTTGCGGCTACACAAATTTAATCCACGCGCCAACACGTTCGCAAATCCAGTCACATGGGTTGGAAGGACGCACTCCCAACCAAAGGCGTTGAAGGTCATGGATTACAACTGCTGTCTACAAGGATTGAAACTAGCAAGGTCTTCATGGTACGCTGGATTGCAACCGTCTGGTCCATGCTTTACTTTTGAATTGATTGATTTTTTTTTTAGGCAGGAAAATTATCTAAATGATTTCATTTGGATGATTTGGGCGCCCCCCACTCCACCTAAGGGCGGGAGATGTGCCATAAGGGAACTACAGCTTGCAGGCACACGTGGAGATTTTCTGTCGCCCCAGATTTTTTTCATATGAAATATTGATTGAGCCTCTACGGTGTTTTAATCATTAAAAAAATAACTCAGTATATAGTGAGATAATGCGGAAACTGTAATTAAAAAAAAATGCTCAAAGTAAATCAACGTTCAAAAGTCCAAGCAGTAGGTATAATACAAAGTAAGCCAAGCACAAAGGGCTAATCTCTAACCATCGACAATTCTAGAACAGCTAAACCAGTCTAACAAGCACATATCATTAACGAATATCTTACTTCTGAGCGATCTGTTAACCTGGTACCAATTAGTTTAATTGCTACCATAATACCCCAGACTAAAATATAGAACTGCAGATAGAGTTAAGTCTAACTGACACAAAACGCCTTATGAGTATCAATCGTAGTTACATACTAACCCACATAATTCGGATGTCTGCACTGACCAATCAGCGGGCGAGTTCGCTTGGCGTGCGCAAACGCAGCTAATACAATCACCGGCCGGCTCGATCGCACGCGATTCGTTCGTAATCAATTAAGAGTATCCTTTTATGTGCGTATGAAACTAATGGATTATTTACAGTGATTTGAAAAGTATAAAAACAATGGCAATGACACTGCATTTCTGAAGATGGATGCTCGGAAAGCCTCGGAGATTTTTAGTAGGTTTTTTTAAGTAAAGTGCAGTTTTAATTATTTATTCGTAAATTGGGTCCTAGTGAATACTGCGATGTTAAATTGGTGTATCTCAAGCGACTACGCAGCTAGAATATATGTGGAATCACTGAAAAAGGCGCAATTTCGCTAAAATAGAGCTGAAAATTTTATTGTAGTACCTACTGTCTACCTCAACGAAGCATGCCGAGAAAGCTGACTCGATACATTTGCTGCCAAATACTCCATAAATACTAGAATGTGTTACATCCGCATTGTAATGGAAGTCAAACTCAAAGTGACTCAGAAAACTAAACACTTTCTTAAGTCAGAAGTCAGAAACCAGGAAAATTGACACAAGTCCTGCCAAAGGTAACGTGTTACCCAAATACTAGGTTTTGGGAGTCAGATAAGCAGACACTTTATGTAAAACACTGGTATTCAGCTGCATCCAGGTAGACCGGGAATCATCCCCAACATAATCGGGAAAAGAACACATTGATTAATGCTCTTTGCCAATCATAGGAACTAAAATTTTCAAAGCGGCGAATCGATGATGCGGCGTTTTGTAAATGGACTGCACGCACTAAGTCACTTTGTGAAAGCGACGTGCGCATTCAAAGCGGCGTACTAAATTTCAGCCGATTTGAAATCCGGCTGAACGTGACGTAGTCGCATTATATTACGTTGACCTATTATAAAACGGCGCGCCAATATATAATACGGCTTGTATCGCAATACCAGAAAAAAAAATCAAAGAAAATCATACGAAGTTATGTAAAAAAATGGTCAAATCTCTTCATTCTACGAAGAAGCGGTTTCATATTATCGACATACAACGTCTATAACTCACGTTTCTTGATAAAAATTGGAAAAAAATATATCGCAATTTCTATGGTAATTTACTAGTGAATGAAAAACATACTGCTATCAGTTATTAAATCTTTTTGCGCCAGTTACATTCAATCAGAAAAAATACAAAAGATAAGCATAGGAATTACATTTTTCCTTACATATTTTATAACAACGTTCTCCACCGCGTCGGTCTGTCTGTTCGCGATAAATTCAAAAATTACTACACGGATTTTCATACGGTTTTCATCAACCGACAGAGTGATTCATGAGGAAGGTTCGGAATACATGGAAATTAAAGTAGGGAAAAGCTGATATTTTAAAAGATTATAACACTCGTGCGAAGCGGGGACGGGTCTCTAGTTCATAATTTTCCATAAAAACATAAAAAGTGCATGCGGTGTTAGCCTATAATTAATTGCTACACTAATCAATGACGTTCCAAAATAATATTCAGTGTAAATGTATTGTGTAAGCAGTTGTTGGCTGACCAAATAAATAAAATTAAATAATAAAACATTATGCATGATCTGCGTCCTGATAAACTGAAATTACACGAGCTACTTTTTTTGTAGTACAAAATTATCCGACGACTTCACCTGGGATTTCTGAGGTGGAGTGCAGTTGGCGTGTAAGACTTTTACTAACTAAAACCCACCTGTGTCCTTCATTTGCCCTTTGCGTTCCACGGCCGTGGTATCATTTTGAAATTTCCCGTGGCCCCAGCCTACTGAGCCTACGATTTTACTGACACACACACACTGAAACACTACGCGCCGTCGATGACTCGAGCTCGGCCTTTACCTATCGGCCGGACGGTGAGCTACCCATTGATCGTCGTCCGCACGTGACACGTGCTACTTGTGAGACGAATAATTATATCGTTGATCTTGTCACATCTAGCAAATGTGACAAAATCTGTAGCTATACCTTGTTACTAATTCTCTAGCTGCGACGACCCAGTTTGATTATATTAGTTTCCTTAATTGTTTATTTGCAATTAATCCAATTCCAATTACCGAATCTAGAATTAATTGGAATTATTTCGGTACTAAAGGCTAATTAGTTAGTATTGATCCGTTTCTTGCAGTTAAGAGAAATCTATCGCTTTCTCTCTCTTGTTGTAATCTAGGTTTAAAATGTTCCACATTTTAGAACCCAATATAAAAAAACAACATACATTATACGAATATTATCAACATCATCATTTCAGCCGAAAGACGTCCACTAATGGACATAAGGCTTCCCCAAGTGTCGCCACAGCGAACGGTCCTGTACGTCTCACATCCCTTGGATTCTTGTGACCCTCAATAGGTCATCGAGTGTCACAGTAATATTAAAAAGGCGAATTTCTTTATAATACCTATATTGTTTATCAGTGCTTCCTCAAACAGCAAAACTGATTTGGATGACATTTGGCACACGAGTAGCCCATGTCCTAGAATAGTACTTACGAGTTTGGAATAAACTTAATTCCAAGTATATATTCCGTACTTTCACACAGGCAAAGCCGCTGGCAAAAGCTAGTGCAAAATAATCTATATTAATATTATTAAGAAGTAAAGTTTGTTTTTTTGTTTGAGGAGGTAATCTCTGAAAGTACTAGTCCGATTGCGAAAATTTTTTCACCAATAAAAGCTGCTTTATTCCTGAGTGACATAGGTTATATTTTATATACGCGGGCGTAGCCGCGGGCAAAAGCTAGTTATATAATACGAGTATATTTCCTATACTATCGTAACTCTGTTTATTCCAACTTTAAAGTCTTAGCAGTTATATAAATTCTTTTATACAGTGATTCTCATATAAGATTACGCTATGTAACTGATCGCTTCATTAATATTGACACTAGTAGGTGAGAACGTAGGTACGCGCATGAGTGCCCGAGTGGTCGCAACTTTTGTCCACGATACAATCACCTTAACATTTCGTCACATTTACGTATTACAAACGGAAAATACGGAATTACGAATTACAATAAGGTCGAAGAGATTAATTATGGGAAATTGAAATTGCTTGAAACACAGGATGTTAAGTTTTGTAAACATATCTTCAGTGGAAGTATTTAAAATTAATGAAATCGTATAGTGACACTATCGGAAAGCCTTTTTATCTATACAGTTGGGTATTTGCCTATGTTTATTTTTAAATAACACTAAAAAATGTTTTTTTTCTGATAACAACATCAAAATTGGTTATTAAATGAAACAGCTAATAAAGAAGAGTGGGTGCGTGGTAGGAATTTCGCTATCTTTTTTAAACACACGCTACCTAATGGCGGTGACGTAACAATTCAGTATAGCAACCTTATTCTGTTAGGTACTTGACAGTTTTCCCTTCCATCAGATAAATATTGATAATTATGACGATAAATGAATTAATTCATGAGTGACATAGGATTAAACTTATTTTGTATTTATTTATGTGTTTGTTACTCCTTCATGCTTAAACTTTGATAATAAGTCCTGGATTAACAATTAGGTTATAATATAGCTAACTGGGAAAGTAGATACTAATTCCACGCAGGCGAAGTCGCTGTCAGAAACTAGTTTTAATATACCTATATATCTACACCAATACAATAAAGAGGTAAATATTGTTTTTTTTTTTGTTTGTAAGAGGTAATCTCTGAAAGTACTGGTTCGATTAATACATTTTTTTCTCCAATAGAAAGCTGCTTTATTCCTGAGTGTAATAGACTATATTTTATGTACGCAGGTTAAGCCGCGGTCAAAAGCTAGTGTATTTATATTTTTTAACTATTCGTTGCCGTCCTACAGCTGAATATAGCCCATTACTATTCAAAAAAATATAGAAAACTGGATATTTCTAGGGCTATACCTACCTAGAAAAAATCCAATCACAGCAGCATTCATTTTTGTTCCGTGACGTAAGTGTTAACCTAATCACCCGACTTCACCGACCCTAACATATCATACTTCACGAAGTACCTACCGTGCAATGCAACATATAATAATTCCATGTACATAATAACACATAGGTCGAGGGTCATACCCGACTCTATACTATGTCACAAAGCGACCCACAGTGGGCCCACGACACAAAATAGATAGGTACAGAAGACAATCTCATGTATAAACTTCACTTTTTATACCTACGCTCGGTGGACGCACACTAATGAGCGTTTGAGCCTGAACTGTTCGACGAGCGGGTCGAGACGCTCTGAGATATCGTGTCCGTGAGCGGTGTCTATGTGTGCGTTGCTCGAACGCGTTTTGTATGTAGATTGACTTCTGTACCTATCTGTTTTGTGCCCACGACTCTCACGCCATGCCACGCCAACCTTACGCATTTTACATAACCACTATATGTAGGTGGTATAATATTCATATAAGTTTATGCAATAGATACAGAATCAGATAGTTCGATTAAGACACAAGTGTTATTTGCAATGCTTATTGGTTGTAATGTTGATGTTATTGAGTAATTCACGGATGAAAAACTATACAACATTAGATTTAATATATGCGAAACCAAAAACACGTGTCTAGTAATTTTATGTAAAGAATCTATGTACACAATTTCATAACTGTATCATGAAAAATCACAAAGTAAATAAGCTTGTTATGTCAGCAAAAATACATAGTCACCGGGCCATTCAGGCAACTGAGGGGATGTTTTTTGCCTTTGCCCTCCGCTGTTTGCTGGCGCCTAATACCAGCTATGATCTGCCGTAACCTGTGTTGTACTTAGTGTCGGTGGTGTCCAACTTGTGACCTTTTAAATATTTTTGGAAAAAAATATAACGTGGAGTAAAAAATATTGAATCCAGTCTGTTACTGATTCTGAACAAACTAAGTATTTAGGTTTTGCACTATTACGTTATGTAATAGGTACCTAGGCATTTAATAAAGGAGAAAATTGAATAGCTTACTTTTTGTACAATGCTTATAAAGGTATTAAAAAAGTAGATTTTAATATTATAAATACCATGTCCAATTATGCATGTATAGGTACAGTGACCGAAAAAAGTCAAAGACGATGTCAAGAAGATGGTTATTTTGTATTTGTACATAATTTTGAGCCCTATTTTTCGTATTATTCTTTTTTTATGCACCTGCCATGTTTTTTCTTCACCACCCTTCTAGACTGGTAGAGAAAGCCTAAGACATTAAGTCTGCCTTTGTACTTTTATGTTGCATGAAGTTTTATTAAATAAATACACAGTGATTTTTAAAAGTCAACTATAATCTTTATTTAATTATCATTTTGGAACATCATGTACACAGATTAACAGAGTCCATATCATTTAATAATCTGTGTACGTCAGCCGTTCTAGATAAAATTGTTTTTGAAGTTTTGTGCACACTAAAGATTCTTTTGTTTACAAAACAAATCGTTCTGTACCCAATATTCTAATATTAAAAAAAAACACTTTTCCTGCTAACTGTACTCTCATTTCTTAATTACTAAGAAACAACATAATTATCATAATGGAATGCATATTTTCTTATCTACGGAAGTTGTATAGTATGGGAAACGGGTTACGATTTCTCGTAGTCTCGCAGACGTTAGGTCAGCAAAAACGTGAGTTACATCAACCGAGGCCTGCTCCCGTTTGATGTAGTACGTCAGGTACATTTTGTTTTAATATCAAAACTTAACAGTCTGTGAAAAAATGGCATAGTAACAAAAGTGATAAAAACCAGTGCGCCTCACCATCAACGATTGCATTACTGTTTACCATCAGGAGGGATTGCAAGCACTAGTTCATATTAGAAAAGTAGCATACCTACTTAGCTCTTATATTTCCCCATTTCATTTTATACTTTTGTTCCAAGACACTTTCTTCACATTTTCCGATAACTTACGCTCCATATGCCGTGGTTTTATAGGTAGATTTTATAGGCTAAAATTTATCGTCTAGGAATGTTATAAAAAGACAAAATAAGAAACTAATAAACTAAGCTTTCTGACCAACATATTGAGCCTTGTTTTTTAGTTGGGATATGATCAAATAACTTCTCCCGCTCCGAGTAGCCCAAAAGGAAATGTCACACTTTTACTAACCATAGCAGATGTTGGACCTGTGTTCTCCATCTGTTACCTTTTGCAATCCAAAACGACGGTAACTCTTCGAAACAATCCTGCAGAACATACCTCGCCTTATGTAACCTCAATGCACAAATTGCAACCTCATAAGCAACACCCACGCATCATTAATATGAAATAGCACACGAAAGATACCATAAACAAACACTAGTTCAATCAGAAACCAAAGCTATTTCAGAACAAAACTAACAAACTATCTTGCTTCACTCACGGCACGCAATATCTCAATTTGTCTTGATCTAGATAAATGTACCAAATCATCGAAACTACTTGACTTAGGACAGGTCTCGTTGAAAGCTAATAGCGGACGATGTAAGCTGAGCGGGCTACGTGGTTAGCGTGACGTCATTACTACCAGATAATAAATGAAAGGAAGTGAGGAAAATACATGCGCTTTTTATTTCTCTAAAGCGCATAATTGTTATGCTGCCTGTATACCTTGAAACATAAAGGTGTCATATTATGACAACATTTTTTTGTGTGAATTTTTTTTTCTTAACCCAAAGTTTGGACAGTTAAAGTGATAGCATTAAGTCCGCCTATTTATACACTTTACATAAAGTTAAATAAATAAACCACAAAGCATTTAATATTGTTATGTTTTGTAAAAATACCTATTTATTAAGTTATGCTTTATGCATTAAGAAACATAATTTGATAAATTAATTTTCTATTAGTTAAATTCACACACATCTAGCCTGTGCTGTCCCACTGCTCGCAAAGGCCTTCCTCCATTTGTAGAAGCCAATAAAATTGAATTTTTGGATATCTAACATGAGATCTGAGTCAAGATCTGATAAGAGCACAAATTTATAAAAGGAATCAGGATGCCTAGTCCGAGTTTGCTGCGTTAAAACGATCGACACGTTTATGACGTGCGGCGCTCCGATTGGCACGCTCCAAGCTCTTAACCAATCAGAGAGCCAAACGTGGTACACGATTTAATCGTATTAACGTTAAAACAACTCGCCCTCTGCGCATTGATCACTGCTCAACTAATATGATGAAATAGTCAAAAGGTATAAGTTGTCAGCTTTACACCCACCGCTCACGCCCCCGCTTTCAGTATAGCCTTGCCTCAAAATCTTAAAGGCACTACTTCCCGAGAATTTCTGACTTTGTATCTGATTTCGTAACATTTCCCGTCACAATGATAATTTACACGGCTGTAATTAATAAAAGGTATTATCGAACGGATCATTATGAAATTATACCGCTTTGTTTCCACTAACCGGTTATGGTTACAGTAAGTTGTGTTAATTGGTACCAATGACCCATTTCAATAAGTTTAATTAGAAAGCATTGTACTTAATCAAATATTCAAATGAGATTGCAACAATGTTTGCTGCAAGAGATAATTGTCGAGTCCCGGTTGGAAGGTCGTGGGTTTAAACCTGTTGGTAGACAATTGGAATTGAAGCTGATTTAATTGTGTGTCCAGAAAATTCTAATGCGGTTTAAGGGTCCCACTACCAGATGCGGCAATGCGACTGCGATGTGACCACCATTTTGCATAGTAACTGTCAAGTTTTTCTATTTTGATTTTTAATTTTTGAAATCAACAATTGCTTTACACTATGGGATTTCTCTTGTAACATGTAAACAACTATCTAAGTCCATATAACAATAATATTAATCGGTGTCGCATTTTTGCGTCTGATCTAGGTATCTGCGGAAACCTTTAAATTAGTGACTATTCTCTGAATTGTCACTACAGTAAGAGGTTTTACCCGCGTGAAAGTAGATAATTATCCCAAGGGAACATAATCCCGGGATACAAAGTATTCTATGTGCTATTATGGACATGATCTACTTGTGTGCCTTCAAATCCATTCAGCTGTTTATTCCCGCCGGATTAACAAACATACGCTCACACGCTACTATCGCAAGACACGGTGTATATCACATTTTCTCAATCCAACAATCTTGTCTTAGAGCCTTCAGCCAGTCAGCATGACTGACCACTACCGACTTGGCAATAATTTGAAGTTATGTCACAAATAATAGTCGAAAAACAATAAATAATGACGCTAGCCTTCACCTTGCTACAGTAATAACATGCTTTGTGTCTAGCCATTGTATTTCCGATAATTTGCTAAAATTATTCTTGCTAAAAACCTTGTGACTGTAACTTTACGGATATGTTATATCCTAAATCGCATTTTTATGACATCTTCTGTGTGTGGAAACCTTAACGCGCTGTCGCAAACTACTCGCAACGTTTTCGCATCGGACTTCGATCGCCTTAAGAGTGCCTCATGAGGTACCCTTAAGGCGACAAAATTTTGTCTTCGCATTATCTCACGATGTATTAAATGATTATGCGATAGTGTAGGTATTAAATTAATGTATTTTTTTTTAGGGAGGTTATCATCAGATAACATCTCCGCTTTTGAGTAGAGCGAGAGGAATTGTCAGATTTTTTACTGATTAAAACCCACATATGTTCCTTAAGTTGCCCTTTGCGATCTAAGATCGCGGTATTTTTTTCGAACAATCTCGCAGCTCGCATAATCTTACCTCGTTCCTACAATTCTTTTTCTCACTCGTGCATTCAGTTTGTTAATAATTGTTTTCGATAACGATTTTCATGATTACTTACAGTTAATTTTATGCGAATGTTATCTACACACGTGCGGTGCGTGAATTTGGTATTTCTTTCAATGAAAATACTCACCCAAAGAGCACTTTACATATTATCGTAAAGTGCTATTTGGGTGAGTATTTTCATTGAAAGAAATATCATGTCGTTAAATAATAATAATCATTCAAGATTCCGGTAATATCACATATACTTACTAGTTTCATTCGTACTACGTATATGTAGTAGCATGACCGATAAAGGCTCACCAGACGAACGCAATGCGACAGCCATGCGATGAACAACCATTACACACACGAACAATTTCTACAAAAATGGTCGTAGCATTTTTCGCAGCATCGGATTAGTCAATCTGAATAATCGCAACACTATTACAGAACCTCTGACAAATACTTAACCAACACAAATCTGGTTGACGAGTAACAACCACATCAAGTCACGTTGTAGCTCTTCCTTATCCGTTCTAGATTTGTGAAACAAGCTTCTAATGCAAGTGTCACCGAAACGTGTTTAGCCCAAAAGATTAGCGTGTTGCAAGTGTGAGCAAGTTGTAATTTAGTTGCCTTCGTGATCTAGATTAGGTTGATTCTTTATGCAAATTAGCTTTGAAGTAATCCCAAACAGATGTCGCTATAGTTAATACTATAGCGACATCGCGTAGTGGTCCACGCGCTTCTTGAAGAGATGTAGAGATGTCAGCATACCGTAGGGGCCCAGCAGGAGCGATGCCTGTTAGGGTCGCAAAGATGTTCTGAAAAGCAAACCCTTAACCCTTTCTTAGGACGGAAAGGGCAACACAAAGATACAGGTGTGGTGTTAATCAGTTAAAGTCTGTCTGTCTGAAGAAGCCATTGGATGATTTCGCACCTTAAATGAAGCTATAGTGAACACTCAATTCGATGAACCCCTAAAGTAGGGCCCAACTTAATCTAACAGTAATATAACTTTTCATTCGCCGAGACGACTTTCAAAATGTATTACAACACATGGATAAGACAGGTCATAAATCTAGGACCCAATTGGATGCTCCCAAGAAGTATTTCGTGTCAGTACCTACGGACAGGTCTAAATCGATTCTCAATTTTCTGATCCATCTCGGTTCTTAATTTTCGTCTGAGAAATTTCGATTCGATAACTTAATTTACGAATGACATTAAGGTGCCAGATGCCCAGATATCGCAAATTATCACGTGCCTCCAAGGAAAGTAGACAAAAAATCGAAGTCACGTAGTAGATTTTTTACCAAAAAGCGATTGCAAAAGCAAAACAACAAAATTCATTATTCGCTCATAGAATTGGGTCGTTGTTGGCCCAATAATGCAGAAACTAGTATTACTCGTTCACTTTGTTGTCGGTACTACTTTTTAGTAATAAAAACTTCACTTTGAAAAGCCTCTGATAAGATACTGAATGCGGCTAAACTTGACAGATTAAACTGAGTTTACAAACAAGATAAAGTTACGACAAATACTACGTTGAAAATGTTGAAATACAAAATAAAATTATAGTCTAAGTTACTCCAACATTTTTTCTAACGATACAATCAAAATAATACTGGCCATTGATATCAAATAAAAATTGTGTCATGGATTCCTACAGCAATTAAATAAATCGTCTTATCGGCTCTAGCCTATCAAAAAAACAAAAAAGTAAACATCTTACAATTTGATCATGACGCTATCTCCTAGATCTCTTTCGCTTCGATGAAAATAATAATAAACGATTCAGTCAAACGTAATTCCGAAGAACTTTTGCTATTGCAAAATAAAAATGCCTTCAACATGAACACAATCTCGGTAGCCTTAACAACTGGCATATGTCATCCGCCATATTGGAATTGATGCTGTCAAAACACTTAATGTCATATTACATTAATGGTCCGTAATTGATGTTTCCTCATGTGATTTCAAGACTTGTTGAGTACGTAAATTAGTTTTTATAAGCAGTAAAATGTTATGTAAATAGTGGTCATTAAGGATAATTTGTATTCCTTTTAGGAGTTTGCAATAATAAAAAAATCTAATTTAGTTTAAAAATAATTGAGTAATTTCAAATACAACCATGTGGGTAGGTTCAGAACTCTTTGTTCAAGATCAAAGTAGATACAATTTGAATAAAGAACTCGTAATGGCTTAATTTAATTATATAGGTACCTTATCATTTGTTTTGCTTCCAAAATTTTAAACTAAAAAATATATTACATTTTAATATTCGACGCATAATAATGTCACTTGATAAGGCAATTTTATTTCTTTTTTTTTTATCTTTCCGTTCAGTCTCGAGGGATGACTTTGGAGTTGTGTTACCATACTTTTAGGTGTCACGTTTTATTAAGAATTTCATAAATTTTTGTCGTAAAAACTTAGCTTCAGACAATACTGTCAAAGTGTCAAGTTTTTGTTACAGTTATTGTTGTTTTTCTCCTAAAATGACGCGCATTGAGTGTGCATATAAACGGCTTGGATAAAATTCTGATTTCATGGGTGACTCAATTTGTAGCGACACTAGGCTATACCTGACAGGTTTGCCTGTATAGTTGAGTTTCACAGGTAAACCGGAGCGAGTCAGCTCGTATGTTGCACAACTGCGCAGGTTTCCACACAAGCTTACCTAACAGGTAGAACTGTACAGGCAAACCTATCAGACAATAAACATGGTATGGGTTATTGCCTTCAAATAATATCCGCTCTGAGTGGAGCAAGAGTGTCAGATTTTTGCCGACTAAAACCCACCTGTGTTTCTTCAGTTGCATTCCAGGGTCGCGGTACCTCTTTCGAACTATTCCGCAGCTCTGGCTCCTATGAGTAAGAATTGCGTATTACAGTTAAAAAAAAAACAAGGTTAATATCAAAGTGAAACTTTGGCTTCAAAGTTGTCCATAATAAAAATCCAATACCCGTAGATTTGAAATTAGTTTTTTTTTATTCAATCATAGTATATATAATACCTTAAAATCGAAGTAAGTAGGTATATACCTATGTATAATATGTATATACTTAGAAGAAGAAGAAGTACTTAGTCAATCATGTTAAAAGATGCAAAAAAAATTGTTTGGGCAAAAACATGTTTTTTTTTTCTATTCCTACATAATTATGATTAATAAACTGTCCATCGATACACGTCAAATGATTTTTTATACTGTACTTATGTCAAGTTTCTGTTAAACATACTTAGTTCTTGCTTTAATGTATATACTGTTAATTAATCAAGCCTTATTAAGCTATAACACGTTCATTAAATTGTTAAAAAAAACGAAATACTACAAAGAAACGTTTTCTGAAATACCGGAAAAAAAACGTAAGTACCATGTAATCTGGTAAAAGGTTTTTTAGGTTCCGTACCCATAGGTTAAAAACGAGACCTTATTACTAAGACTTCGCTGTCTGTCCGTCTGTCCGTTTGTCTGTCACCAGGCTGTATCTCAAGAAACGCGATAACGAGACAGTGGAAATTTTCACAAATTATGTATTTGCTGCTATAACAACTAATATTAAAAACAAAATAAAATAAATATTTAAGGAAAGGGGCTCCCATACAACAAACGCGATTTTTGTTGCTGAATTTTTATAAGGTGTTACGGAACCCTTCCCGCGCGGGTCCAACTCGCACTTGGCAAGTTTTTTTCATTCATTAACCATCAGTTCTGCGAGTACTGTGCCCTGCCCACTGCCACTTAAAGTCACCCAAAGGGCAATTGAAAGGGCTTAGCCCGGAAATTCCTTTTGTGAGCGCATTAGGAATGCAGGAGAACTGATGGCCCGACTTAACCCGAAGAATTGCTAAGCCCCAGTATACACATATTCATAATATGCAACTTTATTTATTATCTCTTTGTTTTTTTACCACAGCTTAATCATCTCCATAAAGGTGTGTATCTCCCACAAAAAGCTCATCAAAATACCCACTAAACTACACTTTTCATAGTAATTTGTTTGAGAGCGAGGTAGAAGCGAACTTCTGTTTAAAATTAACAGGCACGTGTCTCGTAATGGAACTGAGGCACGTGCACCTGTGCTAATGGACTGTCCTTCTAAAGTTTTAGTAGCACGTGTTTATCTACTGCACAGGTTTTTATGGTAGGTGCTAGGTATGGTTGGGGAGGGTCGTTGAACTTTTTGGTAATGTCACTGGGTTTTTTGATGAATTTTCGTACTCAACCCTTGTTCACCGAAATTAAAATCAACCCTAATCCGCTCTTCAGTAATCATTATGTGAAATACTAGCTTTTGCCTGCGGCTTCGCCTGCGCATAGAAAATATAGCCTATGTCGCGTAGGAATAAGACAGCTTTCTATCGGTGAAAATTTTTTCAATGGACCAGTTCCTTCAGAGATTACCTCCTACGAACAAAAAAATAAAAAAAATAACTTTACCTCTTTATAATATTAGTGTAAATTAGGATTATTTCAAAAACGAAGGACTGATTTTAAAAGAGGACTATTAAACACAAATAAAAAAAGTATATTTTTTTTCATGAATGTACAGTACAACCTGGTCGGTCAAGACTTGTAAAAACCCTAAAATTAAACTAAAAACTAAGCGACTACACGCTAAGGACACCTCCTGTGGAATCATCATCATCATCATCATATCAGCCGAAAGACGTCCACTGTTGGACATAGGCCTCCCCCAAGCGTCGCCACAACGACCGGTCCTGTGCATCACGCATCCATCGGAATACGGTTCTGAATTGAAAATGTGATAATAAAACAATAACTTATAAGTACTTACTTAGATACCCATTCTACTTTGAAACAAACGCACGCAGTTAGCTACTTATGTAAAACTTGAAAAGAAAATACAAAAAGCCCAAGCGATCCAATAAACCTTGAAGACCTAAATCAGAAACATCAAGTAGTATTTAAATAAAACTCACTTCAAAGGAAAACCTTTTTCAAAACTACCTGAAATCATACCAAGCTTGTTTGATATTTTGGTTTCCAAAACTAATGTATTTATTCCACAGCTTGGAGCGTTTCACAGTGTGATTCGGTATTAATTCACGACGGAGCCGATTATTGGATGAAAACACCGCCACATGTGTTTATAGGGTAACCACACGATAGCTTTCGTATTTTTTTTTCTTTTTGAGAGGTGGGATCATCTGGTCATACTCTGTTGACCTCTCCCGTTCTAAGGTGAAGCCGGAAGGCCTGTCAGACTTTAACTGACTAAAACCCGTACATATCCTTCCATTACGGCGAAAACGGTTTTTGTCCCAGTTAGTGGCTAGGTTCCCTGCTGCGTCAGTGGCACTCATTCAGACTCCAAAGTGTAGATGTTTGAGCGCTTGAGGTGTCAACCACTAAAATTTTGATATCAGAACTTGCAGAGATTTGACCACTTTCTAATATTAGCTTAGAATCCTTTATTATTATTATTATATCTAGCCCATATTGTCCCACTGCTGGGCAATGGCCTCCCTTCACTCCTTCCAATGTTCCCGGTTTTGAGCCACCTCTTTCCAATCTTAGAATTGGAAAAATGATCAAATAACTCCCGCTCTGGTTGGAGCTAGAGAGATTGTCATACTTTTACTAGTATTAGTAACTAAAACTCACCTGTATTCCTGCACATTCCAGCGCCGCGGTGACTTTTTCAAAAAAATCCCTCAGTGTTTTTGCTAACCCTACCGTCACATTTGACGCAAAGAAAATTCTTACGTCAACCACAACGGAGAATTATATGCAAATTTAATTTGGTACGGTTCGCAAAACAAACGAGTTTACGTGTACGACATACGTAAATCTATTTGAGGAGTTTTCACAATACACTGAGCCCCTTTTCATGAGTTTGCTTAAGTTTTTGTCAGTATACTGATTGTGAATTTGGTAAATTAGAGGGTAACAGATGAAAAGAAAATGTTAATGATGTATGTGGTTTGGTTTGAAATATTATTTGTGGAAATATAAAAAAAAAAAACGTAATGGTTTCATTTTCATCAAAAATGTATTTTTTTTATGGTGAAAAATCATCCAATGACTTCTCTCGCTTTTTGGCGGAGTGGGAGTGCATGACAGACTTTTACTGATTGAAACCCACTCTAATGTTCTTTCTTTTCATTCGTTACAGGGCCCTGGGTCCACTTTTACACAACCTTTAGCCCCAGTAGACTTTACTTATGTTTACCTAAAAGTTAAAGAGATTCTAATGAAAAAATATTTTCTTATAAATTAAAAAAGAAAAATGAAGAAAATATTCCAAAGAAAACACCTAAAATCATTGTTACAACAGTCCAGGTAGCCAACCAATGGCATCCTTTAATTATCATATTGCACAGGAACAGCGCAATACCTATAATCGCCCGTCAATTTTCACCTCATTCGTATGTAATAAATCAACTAAAAATAACTAGGAAGACAGGAAATAGGAAGGGGAAGTATCAAATGAAGAGTGTTAGGAAAAGGATTTTACGAAATAAACCTAGTTGCATAAAGTGTAATAAGTTAATCAGTAATTTAAATGTCAATTAACTTGAGTTATCGTATTAATCTGACTGTAATTAATCATTCAAAATACGAGTAGCTTAATTTAGTTCTTTTCAAGTAACGGTAGCACCACATCACAGTAATATTATAAAGGCGAAAGTTTCTGTGTGTAATTGTGTATGTTTGTTACCGCTGTACGCCCGAACCGCTGAACAGATTTGGATGAAATTTAGTTGACGGGTAGATCATATCCTAGAATAGCACATAGGATACTGTTAGATAATGTTTTTATTTTGGGAGTATGTTCCTTAGGGCAATTTTCTACTATGATGCGGGCAAAACTGCTAGCAGAAGCTAGTATTGTAAAAGCAAAAGTTTGTGAATTTGTGTGTAATGATGTGTGTTTGTTTCTTGTTCACGCTCGAACAGATTTGGATAAAATTTGGCTCACGGGTAAACTATGTCCTGGAATACATTTTATCCCGGAAGTAGGTTTCCTTATGACAATTTTCTACTATCAGGTGGGCGAAGCCGCTGACAGCGGCTAGTAGTAATATAATAAAACGGAAGAGTTTTTCGTTTGTTTAAACACACTTAATCTGTAGAACTACCAGTCTGACCTAAAAACAATATTTTTGAATGGTTATAGCCAGATTCATGGCGAATAGGCTATACACCGTTAAATTTTGATCGTTTTAATCCCGTGGAGGGTCGACCCGGTACTTGAAACACTATCGATTTGTAAAGATAAAATTAAAAAATAATATAAGTTCCTTTTTTTAAAACGAAATTAATTTCTTTAAGAAAACGTCAGCTGAGCGAGTCCAATGACCTGTAGGTAGTTTGTACGCAACGCCGACTACTACCTACTGGTATAACATTACGTTACGACCTACCAAAAACAGGACGGGAACAGTTACGAAGACGCGTGTAAACCGGCGGGGAACAGCTACTACTGAGTTTGACCTAAACTTATTTGGGAACGTTGATAGAGCTATGTCGCAATAAAAACTAAAACATTTAAAACCAAACAAATCAACACGCGTGGTTGCAAGAAACGGCGTCCAAACTCTAATTCGATTACACCATAAACACTAAACCGTTTACGTTAACACCGTAACTCGATTAGCAACTAACCGCTCGTTAGCACTTACCTACATTACAGCTATTGCCTTATTATTGGATCATAATTCCGCTTTAAACTTTACTCTTACTTGGGCTATGGGGTTTTTTGAAAGAGTTACCGCGGCCTAGAAACGAAAAAAAAGTGGCTATTTTTACAAAATATTTTTTTTATACGAACCAATTTGTCTGTCCCAAAGTAATACATCAAAATTTAAGATATAACTATCAAACAAAGAAAGTCACTTTCACATTAATGACATTAAATCATAAATTATAATATGTTTAATTCTTTTTACGCACATAAGCACAAACGCGGAATGCCTTATTGAAAAAAAAATCCAAGTCCTTATCTTTATATATTACGAAACAAAACCACCCCACGCCTCTATCTGTCTTGTATGTTCGCACTCAAAAACAACTGAACAGATCTTCATGCGGTTATCACCAATTGACAGAGTGATTATCGAGGAAGGTTTAGATGTATATCACATACATATCATAGTAGAGAAAAGCCGAGAATTTTAAAGATTTCTTACACTCAAGCGAAGCTGAGTATGTCACTAGTTAGTCAATCTACACTAATATGTTTTTATGTTTTTTTTTTGTTTATAGAAGGTAATCTCAAGTACTGGTCCGATTGCTAAAAATTGTTCACCTATAGAAAGCTGCTTTATTGCTGAGTGACATATTTTATGTACGCGGGCGAAGCCGTGGGCAAAAGCTAGTATTATAATACTGTAACAACCATTACAAAATATAGTATTTAAAGTCGAATAACATATTATCGACATATATTCCTATATAAAGGCATACTAAGGCGTACAAATGGACACCTTCAATTTGTTGTACAAGCTATCGATTAGGTTAAACAATACTAGTTAGTCACAGTTGTGACCTGTGACTTTTCTCTAGGTGTTGTTTATGGTAGGGAAGCTAGACGTACAGGCTGCAGCGGCCATTTTGTTTGCCATTTCTGCCGGATTAAGCCAGCGTAAGGCCTGTAGCAAATCCTACCAAGGGGCCCCCCATAAATCTTTATAAATGATTAAAACTTCTTTATTTTATTTTTCTAACAGCGTGAACCCTTTTTTAATGATATAAACCAGTGCTTGACTGTGAACCCACCTGATGGTAAGCAGTGATATCGTTGATATATTCACTTTTGCCTTGAAGACACCTAAATTATAATTGGACGGGAAGACCGCAGCAGGCAAATTGTTCCAGTCCTTCGATATACGCGGTATAAACGACAAAGCGAAACGCTTAGTTCGAACCGTAGAAGTTTCAACAATGTAACGGTGGATACTCGCCGTACGACGGGTTGTCCCTTTTGCAGCGATGAGTCGATAGGCAGCTGGGCCCATTGTCTTAACGGAAAATGCGGAATTCGTTAGATTTCATATGGCATAGGTATCTTTGTCCAAGCGGGGTCCACTCCAATGCGCGGAGGCCCGTAGCATTTGCTACTCTTGCGTGTTTGTTCATGCCTGATCCGGCACTACCCATTGCTTACTAGCAGATACATTCATAAGTCATTATAAGGACGAATTCAATAGGAACTCGAGTTCCTCCGTTTATGGAAAGGGTCTATTCAGAAAATCATTTATTTCTACATTATTTTTAGTATATGTACGTGAAACCTGAACATAGTTTCTTCAAAATCTGTACGCTGAATCGAATCCAATAATTTTTACACCATTTTATATTTTTTCCCAAAAATATTTAAAAAAGTTCACACTTTGGACACCACCGACACTAAGCAGCACAGGTCACGGCAGGTCATAGCTGGCATTAGGAGCCAGCGCACAGCTAGGTAGGAGAGTAAAACAACCCCTCAGTTGTCCGGACGCCCCGGTGACCATATATTTTAGCGGACAACCAGGTAACATGACAAGCTAATAACTGTGATTTTTCATGATACTGTTATGAAATTTTGTACATAGATTCTTTACATAAAAATACTAGGAGACATATGTATCGTGTTTCTAACTATCGCTTTAAAAAAAAGGAGTAGAGCTACGTAATAATCATGGGAAACTCAGATATTTCATGATATTTGCAGCTGCAACTTATCACGCCTTACACAACCGTCCGTGTTGCACCTGACTGCAATCTCTCTCTTATCCCACGAACTTTTTATATTATAGCTTAGCTTCTGCGAGTGGCTTTGCCCGCGAAAGTGTAGGTTTTTCCATACTAACTTACAATTCCCGTTTTACTCCTTTAGGAGTGGAGTTTTTAGCGGATGTCTACATCCTTTATGGAACCTAACTGCCAAATTTTAAGTTTTTAGGTGTTATATTTAAGAATATAACACCTACAGTGTTATAGTTTAATCTGAGCAGTGAGTAGTATTTCGCTGTTATATATATGGATGGATCCTATGTAGAAGGGCAAATGTGCAAATTAACAATTTTTGAATAAAGTTTCAATCAACCTTTAGGGCCTCTATTAAAAAATTGTTAATTTTCACATTGCCCTTCTACATAGGATCCATCGATATAGATTATCATCATAGTAGTAATAATAATGATACAATATCTTCATTGTCTAGGGCACAGCTACAAAGCCTATAATTGAGCCTTTACAGAACAGTAGTTAGAGAGGCAACGGCAAATTGAAGTTAATTGCTTTAATAAACGTGATTTACACTGTCACACCACTATAAAATACTCGTACTCTGATTACTTTTACTGGTGTAAACTATGACAAATACTTGTGTACAGTGGTTACTTGGCTCCTCTTTAGGCTCAAGTAAGGTCCACGTATGAAAACATACGATGGTGAAATTCTAGTATTATTATAGTAGTTTAATAGTGAATTATCTCGAATTATTATAGTAGTTTATAATTCCTAGAAAAAAACGTGTTGCGCCGACCACAAGTAATATGGGATAAGGGCAGGAAGAAGAAGAAGAAGAAATTCCATTGACTATATATTTGTTAAAGAAAAAAATAATTGGCACTATATCGCCAACCGACATCCAAATAATGTAGAAGAGAACAGAATACATAAAAACAATAGAAATTCCAAACGTTCGAAAACCAAATGACCCGCAGCGACCCAGTTCGGCAAATCACGAAAATTATTCGTAATTTTTACAGCATCTCGATCATCAACAGTTCATTATAATACCAGACATTATTGTTATATAAAATACATTATACACGAAGTTTGCAGCACAGAAACCTACTTCGCTTGGAGAAAGCGCTTTTACCGCTGATGATACAACCAGCGTAATAGGTCATAGAGATTGGGCCCTAGATAACACTAGAGGCTAAGTTCAGACCAAGGCTTTGTATGATGTAATCTTGATTGTGATTGTTAAGTTTAGGCTAGTAGGGGATAAAGGTTGGAGATAGGAACGGGTAAAACGTGATACTGATAAAAATCTGATCCTTTATTCATTCATTATTCATTCTTTATTCAGTCATTGATAAGAACTTCACTTGGTCTGCCCAGCTACAGGAAGTTAGCCGTAAATTATTTGCGTCTGCTGGTTCTTTAAGGAGACTGCGTAATTTTCTTCCGACTACCACCAAGATTGCACTTGCACAATCACTTCTTCTTCCCATCCTTGATTATGCTGCTGCTAGCTATCTTGACCTTACACAAGAACAACTCGATAAACTTGAGCGGCTTCAAAACTTTTGCATAAGGTTCATATTTGGTTTGCGAAAATATGACCATGTTTCTGAATTTCGTGTGAAGCTCAAGTGGTTGCCAATTCGCCTTCGCCGGAATGCTCATATTCTTTCTCTTTTATATAATATACTCTTTTCTCCTTTTACCCCTCTTTACCTCAAGAACCGTTTTCAGTTTCTTTGCGACTCCCATTCTAAATCTCTTAGGTCATCAGATAACTTACGACTCAAGATGCCGGTGCATTCCACAACTTTCTTAGATAAATCATTTACTGTCCAGGCTACCCGTCTGTGGAATGCATTACCGGATGATATAAAACGCGCTCAATCGTTGCCTGCCTTCAAGAAACTTGTTAAGGATCACTACTTGTCGCTGTGATTATTCGAAAGTCGTCCTTTCTTATGATTGCTCATATATATTATTATTTGATATGTATGTATTTATGTATGTATTATATTGCATATATATGTATCTGTGTATCTATCAATTATAATTATTATAAATGTGTGTGTGTGAGTGGGAAAAAATCCCTTCTTTATACCCCTTCCTTCATCAGGTGTATAGGCTGCCTTCTAATCTTTTCTCCGATAAAAGTCTTATTCTTTCAAAAGTGGGAGCACAGCAGGGAGATCCGCTCGGGCCACTCGTTTTCAGTTTGGCCATTCATAAGGCGATTGTCGAGCTGAAATCTGGCCTTAATGTGTGGTACCTTGACGATGGCACTATCGGGGGCAGACCTGAAGAGGTTTTTCGGGACTTAGAGGTTCTAGTTCCTCGCCTCAAAGACCTGGGGCTAGAGGTGAATCCCTCGAAGTGCGAATTCTTTCCCTGTGGTTCTAAAGCTCGTACACACTTTTCTCGCTTTAACTCTTTTCTTCCTGGCCTCAAAGAACTTTCAAGCTCAGGCTTAAATCTCCTAGGTTCCCCAATTTTTCTTAGTGCAGTTCCTGAAGCCATTACCTCTCGAACTCAGCTCCTCCATTCTGATCACGAGCGTCTTAAAGATCTTTCCGCGCACGTTGCGATTGTCCTGTTGCGCATGTGCTTTGCTCTCCCAAAAATCACATACCTGTTGCGGACCACCCCTACTTGGCTCTGTCCAGAGGAAGTTTCCTCGTTTGACAACGCCTTAAAATTGGTGGTGGAGTCTATCCTCAATGTCTCTCTAGATGAGCCCCAGTGGAGGCAGGCGGCTCTACCAATCCGATGTGGTGGTCTCGGGGTGCGGTGCGCACGAGATGTGGATCTGCCGGCTTTCTTGGCGTCTGCGCATGGGGTTGCCAGCCTAGTCACTGTATTACTCAATACTAATGGTGATGGGGGAAGCATGCCCTTTGTGTCTGATGCTATGTCAGCCTGGTTGACCCTCAACTCGGGTGCAACAATCCCTGAATCAGAACTGGTTCAGCGGGCGTGGGATGACATAGGGGTGAAGCGGGTTCAAGAGCAATTGTTAGAGGGTGCATTGGGAGTCGGTAAGGCCAGACTACGGGCAGTGTCGCAACCCGAGTCCGGGGCATGGTTGCAGGCGATTCCTTCGCCTCATTTGGGCACCCTCCTCGACGATGACTCTTTGCGTGTGGCGGTGGCTCTCCGCCTGGGCTGTAAGGTGTGCGAACCTCATACATGCACCTGCGGTTCCATGGTGGAAGCCGATGGCCATCACGCACTGAGCTGTCGTCGTTGCACAGGGAGGTTCCCTCGTCATCATGCCTTGAACGACATAGTCCGTAGAGCCCTTATATCGGCGAACGTCCCCTGCGTGCTTGAGCCTTTAGGTCTTAGCCGGTCTGATGGTAAGAGGCCGGATGGGCTGACTCTGGTGCCATGGAAAAACGGGAAGTGTCTAATCTGGGACGCAACTTGCGTCAGCACTGTCGCTGCCAGTCACCTGAGTCGCACCATGCACACTGCCTCTGCCGCCGCTGAAGACGCCTGCTCTAAGAAAAGGCTGAAGTACGCTTCCTTGGATCAGCTTTACCATTTTGTGCCGGTTGCTGTGGAGACTTTGGGCAGTTGGAGTACTGAGGCAAAGTGTTTTGTGGGGGATTTGGGCCGTAGGCTCGGGGAGGCAACGGGTGACTCCCGGTCCAGGTCGTTCTTGATGCAAAGGATGGCTATCGCTATTCAACGAGGTAATGCGGCGAGTGTCATGGGTACTTTTGCACCGGGATCGATCAGGGGCGGGTTATTTACAGACGTTTGACATTTCGTTTGATTTTATAACGCTATTTCTTTTGTATTTATGGTTTTTGACGTATTTAAAACTAATAAACAGTATTTATAATTATAAATTTAAATTAAACGCTATGTTATTAAATGTGATTAATTTTAAATAATACTAATTGTTGAACTTATGAAAGCCCCATATCATGTTCTGGCAATTACTGTCCATTCTAGGTTGCCTGGAAGAGATCGCGGAATGCGATAAGGCCGCCCTTTGTACGTTTTAGATATAAGTTTTTCTTTGTTAGGTTTTGTATGTACAATAAAGTATATAATAAATAAATAAATAAATAAATATACTCCTCCTAATACATATAGATAAAAAAGACGTGTGGCACTCGGGGACTGCCGCGGTAAAGCTATTGCATAGCATTTTTATCAACTTATGCAATTATAATTATTTATTTATTTTATTTATGCAGTATTTTTTTCCTTTGTTTTTTTTTTCTTTGATATTAATTGAAGTTACACTTTCACACATTGAATTGAATTTTGATTGATTGTTCGCTCATTTGTTTTCTTATCGGTCGGTGTTAGGTTATTTTCGTTACGGAATTTCTGGATTTGGTCTCCACGCTCAAGGCCCGCGATAGAAGCTATGAAATAGCTTAAAAAAAAATTGATCTGTAATTTTAGTTAAGACAGATAAAAAAACAATTTTGACTAACAATAGTAACTGTTATTGTAAGTCAGTCATGTTTATCCAGCCTTATATGAACAAATCTAAGTACATTAATTCGCCTGCTATATTTAACAATTGAGTCATAAATCGTCGAAAATTATCGAATACCTAATTGTTCTATCTCACAAAGAGGGCTTGTTCATGGAAGTGTGTAGTTGATTCACATACACTTTTTTATCTGTGTGCGTCAACTCAGATCGCTTTTAATCATAAAAAAAAGATTACACACACAGAATCAACGCACGTAGAATCTACACACACACATAACTAAAGGTAATCTGGGTTTGTAAGATAGAACAACTTGTACTAGATACAAATAAAGTGCTATCTATAGTAAGATAACACTTCATCACTTGATTAACCTTAGAATCCTCGCCCTCTTCCCTCGAGGGACCGAAGAGGGAGCTTCTCATTCACGGTCATTGAATCGGTTCGTTAGTAGAAAATAAATTTAACGAAACTGTACTTTGTAAAGAAAGTATTTTTAGGTCAATTTCCATGATATTTATTTGGGAAATGAAGGGACTGCTAGCTGTCTGTCTTCAGTTGTAAAGTAAATAAACTATTGAGTTGTTTTACAGCGCATTACTCTCATTTATAGTTGGTTTACTTACTAGGTGTTTTTATCTGAAAATGTGGAGAAAGGTAATGGTAATGTATTTTTGCTATGAATGTAGGTACAAAAATATGGTGTTAAGTAAGAGAAAAAAAGTACATTCTATCGTGAGGCATGCAATTTTTTTTTTATTATAATTAATTACGAAATAATCTTAAAAAATCAAATATTTAACTATATCAAATTATTAGATTGTAAATATTTACTAATATTTTAAAAGCGAAAGTGAGTTTGTTTGTTTGTTACGTCTTCACGCCTAAATGGCAAAACCGATTTTGCTGAATTTTGGTACCTACAGAGATAGTAGGGAGACGGACATAGTGAGAAAAGGGGTAGAAAGAGGGAAGGTCTTTTATGTACGCGGGCGAAACCGTAGACAAAAGCTAGTAACAATATAAAACATACAATTTGTAAGTTCATTAGTTAATAATACAATGTAACTGTGATTTGCAAGGATATTTGTAAATAAACCTAGGATAAGGTTTTGATGTATTCACAAACATAAACTCACTTAGACAAGACATCCAGAACCGGAACATAAGCCATACAAATATTTATTGTATGCGGGAATTGAACCCGCGACACGCAATCAGCTGCCAGTCGCTTAACCCCAACACTAACCGTGCTTCCATCAACATAAAACAAACAATCTAAAGTCCTAAAGTATCAAAATACTCGTATTCTAGAAAACAATTAAACAAAGTGAGCGCTTTGAATAAATTACCTCTTTCTTTGAACGATCGGTAGTAAATAAATAAAATAGTAGGTAAATTGCTACTGTTATAGTAGTAATTTACCTACTATACAAAATTACACCGAATACTAAGTTGATAACTATAATGATAAAAAAACTAACTAACTCCTACTGAAGGAAAGCGCCGTCGAAGTCGGCCTAGAAAGAGGTGGCGGGATGATCTGGACGCGTACCGCGAGGACTGGTTTGAGACGGCGCAGGAGAAGAAAGTTTGGAAGGACTTGGTGGGGGAGGCCTTTGCCCAGCAGTGGGACAGCAGTGGCTAGAAAAAAAAAAGAAGTCCTTAAAAAAAAATCGACTTTAAGATCACAAAAGTTGTAGGCCACAGATATCAGGAGATACAGACTTCGGCAGGGAATTTCATAAATAAGCTGTACGCACAATAAAAATCTCACAAAAAAAAACCAAATTACTTTTCTTATTTGTTTACTAACCCTTGATATTTATAATACGCACCCTGTCTTATTTGTATCGTAATAAGTTTTCAGGTTTTTTTTTTCGGTAAGTGGTCCTCCAGATGACATCCCCCGCCCATGGGCGCAGCGGGAGTTAGTGTCAGACTCTTACTAACTAAAAAACCCACCCCGTTTCTTAGTTGCCTTTCATACCGGGGCTGATCCTCCCTTTTGGAAACAGACCTTTGCTCCCAGAAGGCTTCGACCCTGCTGGGCCTCAGCGGTTGCTGACAACTCCTTGAGGCGCGCGGGAACAGTACTCGCCGCTGACGACTTGGGGCTCGGTTCAGACGTATGTAACTGCTATAGGAACATATTTTATACAGCTACAAAACCTAAATGATGATTTAATTCATTAAAGTAAACCAGACACATTAATATCAGGACTAAAAGTCGTTCAATCAGTTATAATGATAATATACTTTATAACGTCATGCATACATGTATTAAGTACTAGTTCTACATAATATTATTCAACATTTACATAATTTTAATTTAACAAATCTAATTTCGATATCTTAGCAACTACTTGGTAAATAAGACAAGGCTATCAAGTTCAATGAAAAACAAGAATTCAAGATAGTTGTGTGTCATTAGAAAAAAAACGATCGTAATTAAACAGTGTTAAATTAAAATAACCGATACCTGTCCTCTACATATCGACCTGAATTGAAGACACTTAATTGCTACTTGATTTTTAGGGTTCCGTATCCAAAGGTTAAAAGGAGACCCTATTACTAAAACTCTGTTGTCCATCCGTCCATCTGTCACGAAAATGTATCTTATGAACCGTGATAGCTATACAGTTAAATTTTTAGACAGATGATGTATTTCTGTTGCCGCTATAGCGGAAAAAAAAATTAAGTTGGGCTCCCATACAACAAACGTGATTTTTGCCGTGTTTTTTTTGCTACGAACCCTTCGTGCACGTGTCCGACTCGCACTTGGCCGGTTTAACGCCCATTCAACGCCATTTGGGCGTACACTTGCTTGAATCAGGAAAATATTCATATAATTACCAAAGAGGGCTCGTGTATTTTGGCGAATACGCGCGTATTCGTGCGTTGTAAAGAATTTGACGCTTCGATGCGCTCACAACTATCACACAACGCCGTCTAGTCCCAAGCTAAGCAGAGCTTGTGTTATGAGTACTAGACAACTGATAAACATGCTTATATATTTAAATACATATATAGATTAATTTCACCCAGACACAGAACAAATGATCATGCTCATCACACAAACATTTGTCCTGGGTGGGAATCGAACTCACGACCTCCGGTATAGCAGTCAGGGTCACTAACCACTAGACCAACAGGCCAGTCGAATTACAATTTGTATAATATACATAGTATGAAGGTAGCATACAATTAAAACCATGAAGATATCTGCAATCGAACCAAAGTTACCGGCAAAAAGTTTGGTAGACAATTATCTCAAGGGAATACAATCTCGGGAAAAGAATATACACTATACACCCTATTATTTAATTACAAAAAAAATGGAACTCTGTCCGTACCCGTCACTGATCATATTTGTTTATTTAAAAAAAAAAAATATAATCCCATAATAAAATTGTCCACGAAAATTCGTTATAATTGGATCAATCATTCATAACATTTGCTACTAGAAAATACTAAGCGCAGTGTTTTTCCATTGTTTTTCCTTCATCAATTGCCCGTACAATATTTCCATAAATTGAGTGAAATTTTGGGATATAAACAAACTCTAATAACTTTGATGTTTATGAATATTATTTATTGAGATTTAGCTTCTCATACCTTGACATTGGCAAAATCATCGGACATTCGTCGATGGAGCCATGCACTTAAAAAATTGAATTGAATTGAGATTTAGCTTAAATAATAACGAAACTTTTTCTAATAAACCCTTTAAGTATATACTAATTAAAAAATTGTTAGTCTGTCTAAAAAATCAAACAACTTGGAAATTTTTGACGAAAATAAAAAATCTGTTGTGTGCAAAGTTAATTTTAGTTGTCATTCACTTGTTTCTTGAGATGATGATAGTTTACAACCACAGAACAGTAAAAACATTTTATTTTTTCATTTTAATAAAATAAATCCGAAAATAATACTTTTCGGTGGTATGATACACCTCATTGAGTTAGATTTTTAGTCTAACTATGGTTTTTAAAGTACAGTATTTGGTACTATGGCATTTTAATATTATGTTACGCAGTCTAGTTAAAGAATGAGAGCGCTTGAACAGCAAGTGCGCAACGTGGTTCTTACTAGCGGCGACAGTGCCACGCCTACTTACTTCTTCCACTGTTTTTACTGTTCCGTGTTTACAACAGATGTTGATCGTAATATGGCTAGTGATGATAAATCAATAAGCGGAGTAAAATATTTGAATCAGGTTTCCCTCACGATTACACACGACACTATTTTATATATTTGCAATTGTATCCTACTTTTATAATAAGAACATAAAGAGAATAAATAAAGATATTCCTTCTGAAATAGATAGGTATATTGTAAACGAAAACGTTTTGCATTTTTTATTGTTAAAAAGTCACCTATTACTCGTAATGTAATAAAATAAAAACTTGTATTCGATACTTTTTATAAGATTCTTCTATTAGTAAACAATGATCAAGATCTCTTAATCAACCTTGATTATTGAACCAGTGTTGACTACCTCAGATTTCATTTTACCCTAATAATTACCCAAGTCGTTTCACTGTTTAGACTGCCTATATCTATAATTATATCAATTGTGTTAAAATATTATCATTTATTACCTAAATGACAATGTAGAAATGTAATTTTCGGTCGTTGAATATTCCGTTTACGTAGATAAATTGTCCACAACTGTGTTCGCAATTTGTCTATTAAATTAGAACTTGCCTAACTAAATAACACTGTTCTATAAGCCTTTTCGCTAGAATGCCGCAAATTCAACCCTTCATTAATTTGTTTAGGACTACAATATAAGCTTAGTTACCCCGGGTGTTGACAGCGGCTACTCAGGGAATAAAAAATAATTTCAGTTGTATATTTTTGACAATTTTTTCAGCTTTGTTGGTCTTTTTGCCATTGTGGACAATGGTTTTTGACGTGAATACGTCTTTTTTGCTTACATAATGGAAGACAGTTCTAGAAACTGAACGATCTGTACGCATTGATATAACAATCGATTTTAGTATAGGTTTTTTTTTCTCTTTAGAAAATGCTTAATTTCTTCTTCTTTTGATGTAAATTGCTAGTTGTTTTTTGCTTCAGTAACAGTAAGTAAAAATACTGCTATACAGACTGAATTTGTCAAATTTCAGTTAAAATTACTAAGTCTCAGGCCCGATTTTGATAAAAACTAAAATTGCATCTTTAATTTTTTTTTTAACTTAATATTATACTTAGCCAGGAATTTATCAGGTTAAATTCCTGTCTAAGCATAATTTGAGATTTTGGAAAAAGAAAACGCTTTATAACAACACCATTCAACAGGGTCACTAATTAGGGGCAAAATCTAGGAACTACGGATGATGATTTACGGTACCTACAAATAGGATTACCATATCTCAGGATTTGTCCTGAGATGTCAGGATTTTTGGACTCGTCCCGGATTGCGGCTGGATTTTACAAATGTCATGAAATCTCAGGATTTTTAGATTTTCCAGTGAAATATAGCTTACATTTCAAATATCAGTTAAACCAACTAAAAATAATCTTAATTTAGTAATAATTGAAAAATTAAACATTATGCAAGTGTGTAACCCAAGATTCGTACAATGCGTGAGCGAGATCGGCAGTGCAAAAAGGTTTTTAAATTGTTATGTAGATACGTTTTAAAGAAAATTTCTCAAACTAAAAAAGCTCAGGATTTTTCAATGGAAATCAGGCTTTTTCCCGGACTTTTGACTTTTTTATCTGGTAAACTGGTAACTTTTTTACCTATAAGATAATTCAGGTCCCTTCTCGCTCCGTCCTTATTTCCGTGAGGAGTGCCTTTACCCACAAATCTTTATTACTCGAGTCTTTCATAACAATAGTAAACACATTGATAGATTTAATACAATACGTGATGTAAGCATTACTTGTGGTTTGATGACGGAAATTAAAAGAATGGCGGTTTTGCAAGCGGATTCATGGCGGCGTATACCGCAAGAGATTGTGTGTTAACTATTCGATTACGAGATGAAAACGAAAGGGTTTTACCGCATAGATAAACAAGTGAATTTCAGGTGAACCTACTAGTAAATATTGCTATTGATTCCACATCCATGGCTTGATTTTTGTTTACGGCAATCATTTGGAACATTCCAAAAATATGGGTAAGTGCGAGTCGGACTCACGCACTGAAGATTTTCCAAATAGTCTTTTTTTTTTTCGATGGGAATAATCATCTTATGACAACCCCCGCTCTTGGGCGGAGCGGGAGATAGTGTCAGACTCTTACTAATTAAAAAACCCATCCCGTTCCCTCAAGCCTCGAAGATTTTTCCAAATCGCAAAACAATTTCTTTTTTTTAACTGCTTTCAGGTTTATGTATGTGCTAAAAGTTTCACGCCAAATTTCAGAATTCCCCATGAATTTTGATTCCCTTGAGAGTGTCGAAATATAGGTTTTTAGTGACGTAAACGGCCGTATCTTTTTTTTTTTCGTGAAATTAGAAGCTTAATTTTTTTTACAGCTTCAAGGGATCGCAGACTTGGGTATATGGTTTTAATTTTACCTCGATACCTCCACGCGTTCCCGAGATAAAGGGTCTTGACAGACAGACAGACAGAAAACAAAGTGAGCGTTCCGTTTTTTTTTTCCCTTTTAGGGACGGAACCCTAAAAAAGATATACTTGTTCAATGAAAATGCAAGCTATTTTCATGCACACATACCAGAAGAGTCATAAACTCAATATTTACAAGTTCCGGTCCTAAACTAGAATATTTACAGCTTGTAATAAATCTGTGAGCAGCAGAGCTGTCGATAGCGCCGCATATGATTATGAGGTATTAACACAGGGCTTCGGAGAAAGGCGGGGAAAGCGAGAGCGCCTTTGTTACCTATATTATATTAGCAAGATTATGCATGACTAGTTCGCTCTTAAATGAAATTATGGGTACAACTAGACTGTACGTAAGTAACCATGCAGTGGTCGCGTGGATTACAATAGTAATTCACATCTTTAGTGTTCCGTACCTCGAAAGGAAAACACGGAACCCTTATAGGATTGAACACTTAGTTGTCCGTCTGTCTGTCTGTCAAGACTCTTTTGTCTCGAGAACGCATAGACGTATCGAGTTGAAATTAAAACCATATACTCAGGTTTGCGGTCCCTTCAAGCTGTGAAAAAATCAAACTTCAAAGTTAACGAATAAAAAAGATACGGTCATTTACGTCGCAAAAAGACGTATATTTTGATACTCTCAAAGATCGAAATTCACAGAGTACTTCCCGTTGATCTAGAATCCTGAAATTTGGCACAAAGCAAGGTCTTATAGCATAGGTATAGGAATAATTCTGAAAACGGTAAATTTTATGTTACATAAACCACAAAAAAAAAATGCAATTCGGAAAAATCTTCGAGACTCCATTCTCACTCACTTCTTCCACAGTGCACGAGTCCGACTTAGACTATGGGCTAGTGTTTTTTTTTTTTTGAGATGGAACCGCTTTAGAGGAAAGTGAGAGGTCGTATCAGACTTACTGTCTAAAACCACACCTGTTTCCTTGCTAGTTGCTCTTCGTGTTCCATAGGGCCACAGGCTTCATTTTCAGAAATTCCCCGTGGCCGTCTGTACTGTAATAATAACCCAATTCGTAAACAAATTTATTTATTTATTTATTTATTTAAACTTCATGTACAATAGTGGTACATAGGCGGACTTAATGCCACAAGGCATTCTCTACCAGTCAACCTTTGGGTTAAAAAAGACAACACTGTGGTAGGTTTGCACAATAAACAAATACGTAATAACAAATAGTTCAAATGGAAAAATGTAAAATAAGTTATTTATAATAATAAAATACATACATATGCTAAAATAATAAACTAATAAATACTATGAAAAATATGAAATCACTATGAGAACTTAATAACAATACTGAACGAAGACCGAACTAGAGTTGAGAGGACTTCAAGTAGTAGTTCCGAATTTTACGTTTAAAGGATAATTTACTTTCAGCTTTTTTGATGTCAAGGGGAAGCACATTCCAGAGTTTTATGGCGGAAACAGCGTAAGAATTGGACATAAAGCCAGTACGGTGAGAAGGAATATGAAGAAGCATGTTTTTGGATGCACGAAGGTTAAGATGATGAGAACTGCCCAACACTTTAAAATATTGTTTTAAATAATCAGGAGCACAAGGATCGTTCATTATGGTGAAGAGCGTGCAGAGGGATCTGAGGGATCTCCTCTGACGGATAGGCAGCCATTTAAGCTGAGAACGGAAGGAAGAAATGTGATCATATTTACGAAGGCCAAATATGAAACGAATGCAGTTATTGAGAAGTCGATCCAATTTGTTTAGAAGTTCTTGGGATAGATCAGAGTAACAAACATCAGCATAGTCAATTATAGGCAACACAAGCGACTGGACCAAAGTAGTTTTAGTGCCTGACGGTAGGAAATTTTTGAATCTATAGAGAGACCGCAGCGTGAAGGTGACTCTCTGGCTAACCTGAGCAATCTGTTTATTCCAGCTTAACCTATCGTCAATATATAAACCTAGGTCTTTAACGAGAGGTGAGAGAGGAATTACTGTATTACCGAAAACTAGCGGCAGTAGTCGGCTAGTGTCTAAACTTCGTAAAAAGTAAGGACTACCAATAAGGATAGCCTGGCATTTACTGACATTGACAGTAACCCCAAATCTGCTCGACCAATCAGCAATAGCCAGAAGGTCAGCATTTAGTAAGGAGATGCAGTCATCAAGGTGGTCAATGTCAGTATGCGCGTAGAGCTGTAGGTCATCAGCATACAGATGGTAAGAGCATTTGAGAATAGCTGTGATAGAATTTATAAATAAAGAAAATAAGAGAGGAGAGAGTATACCGCCCTGTGGAACGCCGGTTTGCAGGTCGCACCAGTCAGAAAATTTCTGATCAGCACGTACAGCTTGCTGACGTCCACGAAGATATGATGAGAACCAATCCCGTGCCAACGAGGAAACCCCAATTTGAGACAAGATAGCCAGGAGGATGTCGTGATCAACGGTGTTAAAAGCGTTGGAGAAATCTATTAAAACTAACACCGTTAATCTCGAGTTCTCCAAGCCATTCCTGACGTCTTCCGTGACTTTAAGCAAGGCTGTGGCTGTACTGTGACCAGGTCGAAAACCTGATTGGAAAGGGGATAATAGATTATTCCTAAACACAAAGGATGAAAACTGTTTAAGAGCAACAGCTTCTAGGATTTTAGACAGGAAAGGAAGAATGGAGATAGGTCTGAAGTGATTTGATATAGAGGGGGTGGGAATTTTAGGAAGAGGGATAATGAAAGCCTTACGCCAGCATGTAGGAAACACCCCAGTCTGGAAGGACGAATTGATGATATGTGTGATAGTGGGGAGCAAACTTTTAATCAAAAGGGATAACATGGTTCTGCTGATACCGTCACAGCCGACAGCCTTGGACTTAATCGCAGTGAAACTTTTGAGGATCTCCGTGTCGGTCACTGGGGAAAAAGAAAAAGAATCATGAGGTAAAATTGGCGCGGAAGTTATGTCAAGAATAGTCGTATTTTTGACAGGAATCGGCAGCATAGCCGACGATGAGAAGTGTAGATTCAAATCATTCAACGATATATTAGAAGGAAAAGTATGAGAGGAAGACTTAGTTATGCCAAGCGATTTGAGGAACTTCCAAATATCAGCCGGTGAAGAGTTGAGGACATTTTCGCAAATGTATCGGCGTTTTGATGCTCTTACCATCTGATTACAGCGGTTTCTAGCCAACTTGTACAAGTTCCAGATCTCCTCACTGCGATCTCTTCTATATCTTCGAAAAGCCCTGTCACGCCGTCTCATCGCCAATCGAACTTCCGGGGTAATCCATGGAGCCGGGGGGCGCTTAACACGGACGGCTCTCAGTGGCGCATGCGCATCAATGAGCTTCAGTAAAGTTCTATTAAAAATTTCCACTTTTTCATCCACAGTCGCTGCCTTTTCGACATCGACCCAGTCGACAGCATTCGCGTCACTGTTGAGCTTATCCCCGTCCAGCCTCGCAAAATTCCGGAGGAACACAATGGCAGGCCGCTGTTTTGGTGGCTTAATTTTGTAGGATAAATAAACCAAATCGTGCCTCGATAACCCGGGGACCGCAATCTGGCCATGATTAGCAACTAAATTCACCGAAGATGCGAGCATGAGATCAAGCCAGGAATCGTCTGTGTCGAGATTGTGATGAGTTGGGTTAAGTGAAAGGAGTGATAGACTCGACGATTCCAGGATTGCTCTCAGCCTGCGTGATCTACAGTTATCCTTCACAAGGTCAGTGTTAAAATCACCCATGACTATGAGATGCTTGTACTCTGAGGAAACAGAATCAAAGAGAGAATCCAAGCTAAGTAAATAGCGACACCCCCGGCTCTTTTTCCCGTGCGATCATTGCGAATTAGGACAAAGCCGGGTAGGCTATAAAACGTGGAAGGTAGTTCGGGCTTGAGCCAACTTTCAGAAACTAGGATAGCGTGTGCAGCAACGTCACAAAATAACTTCAACATCTCAGAGTGATGCTGAGGGATACTCTGCGCGTTCACGTGACATACATTGAAACAATTTTTAAAATCCTGGAACTGACTACTCAAAAAAGAATTAATTGAAATGGAATTGTCTAGATAAGAAAATGACGTAGAAGAATTATTGCAGCATGAGTAAAATGAGTCGTCGTCAGACATGTATAATACAAAGTAAAATAAATAGATATAAAAATATGATAGATATAATAAAAACTAATACTAATAAAATGTGAAGTAGAGTTCACTAATAAAATTGCATAACCTGCCGGCAGACCGTTCACAAAAAAAAAAGAAAGTACTAGTGCGTGTTTCCGAACGCAATCGTGAATCACAACAAAAAACAGAAGACTAAGCTTAAAGAACTTAGTATCCAGGCCAAAATCATAACAAAGAAAAAAAAAATTGTAAGTGACATGTGAGAGTGCACTGACAGATCGCAAACAATAACAATGTCAATTATTTTAATATTAAAACAGTCGGTATAAAAACAAAAAGTAAAACTCTGTGTAGTGCCTATCAAAAACTCGTTAAAAAAAAACAAAAACGTTACCGTGCTAATAGGAAACACGCACCAAACAACAAAAAGAAAAATACAATGTAGAACACAAAACTAAATCTTACTACTTCTTCTTATTAACCCGTCGGGATCGAGTCGAAGCCTGCGTCAACGGACTAATAGATTTGGTGTTAGACACCGGAGGACCCTCCTGATCCAGCAGTTTGTTGTTGGTGTGCCTTAATAATAATAAAATAAATAAACCCATTGGTGCTAAGATTTTTTTTTTCAATCCTAGCACTTAAAAGTTTAGATATGAGCATTTGATTTATGTTATCACTCGCTCCTTTTTTGAGGCGCTACCACGGCTGGATTGAATTGATACAAACTGTTGTTATGCTGGGCATACACGGTCAAACCTATCGTCCAATCGGTAGCGTCATCAAACATTGTATGGGAGTAGATTGGTATGACAAGATGTTGACAACATGTTGGTCCAACCAATCCACTCCCACACGACTGGCCGATAGACTCTGATCGCCGTGATCGACGCTGATCGGCATAAGAGCGTGTAAACATGTGTCGATATCTATCTTAAAAACCAATATTTATCAAAACTTTACGAAGGTTAACTAGATTAATTAAAATAATCCTGATAGTGATAAAACCAGATCTAGATTGTCATCTAGCTTTAACACAACAAAATCTTTCCTGAATTAATCATTAGCTAACGAAACCTTCGCTTCCTCCAGATAATAATGTTATCAGTAGCAATTTTCTTCATAATTTCCTAACATATTTATAGCCGTATACTTCCTCATTATTTGTCTGGATTGCGATTCGTATCAGCGGCGCCATGACAGATCTAGCCAATCAATTGAACGAGGAGCGGCGCCAAACGCAAATATTGTAACTTAATTGTATTATGTAAGGGTGAAACTATTGTTTAAGCGGATAGCGTTCAATAAGTGCAGCGAACGACTCATAGTAGAACTCAAGTGTTATTCGAATAAGCCGAGTTTAGTGTTTATCATCTTCAAGCACGTCATAATGTTGTCTCAAAAGCATTTAGCGTGTTTAGAAATCGAGTTTTCCCTGATTTTTACATTATTTGAAGTTGATTAGTCCAACTCTATCCTACGAACTACGTACAATTTAACATTGAAATAGGATTTGACAGTCCCAACTCTTGGAGTTAGGACTTTTTGAAGAACGTTCGTACTCAATTCGGAAGTTACTCTTAGCTTTAGCCGCAATTTTTGATGATATTAGCAATTTTAAACACTAGAATGTCAAACAAATCCAGCTTTAAACGTTTTTGCTTATATAGGAAAATAAAGTAATTGATACCCGTGAATTGCTTACATATTTTCCTATTACGGAATGAAAAACCAAACTTAGCGACCGCAGCACGAGCTAGACTCGATTAGTATTTGAAATGTTCCATGTTCTGCCGTATTAAGTAAAAATAAATATGTATCGGCCATTTTCCTTTTGTGGTAAGCAACTCCAGGTGGTATTTTATGAAATCGTTCACAGCAAGACATCGAGAGTAAAGAAAGATGGAATAATAATGCACCGTCACTAGTTTCTTGTTCATGACCTAGGAAATATAACTAGATGGTAATAGAGCAAAAATATGTTTGGATAAGTCTGTACCAAGTACCAACTCAGCAATGTAAAAAAGCAGATCAAAATTGATTTGGCTACATTTAAGATCACAAAACAATCTAGAAAATGTCGTTGAAAACTGCTAATGTGCCCGAAAGACTGGCGACGTTACCACGCTATATGGCAATGCTTATCCTCTGTCCAAGGCGCCAGCCAAGACAGCCCTTGAGTTAGTTTAAGGTCTTTCATAATATATGTTCCAATATGCAGCAATTGTTAAATTTATTTAAAAAAAAATCGTGCGTACTCATAATAAATCGCTTGCTGTGGGACCTACCCTAAATTAGCACAGTGGTATTCTAAGTGTAGCCAAAACTAAACCCTATAAAATGGGATATAAGGATGCAAATTGATCTTTTAAACATTTTCTCTTATTAAATAGGACTAAGTAAATCGGAAAATTATTGGAATAATTTCTAATTTAATAGTGAGTGAGTTGTTTTGTGGTAGTAGAACTGGTTTTATTTGTGATATTGAACATAAATTGTTGTTGAATAGATTTCAAATGGGTCCGCAATGAAATGGTGATAAACGATGCTGGAACTCAATCCGCTAAATTATTTAGCGAATGCGGACGTCGTCGTACTGAATTCTTTGAATTCAATAATTCACTTACTGCGAAACTTAAATGAAATGTTATACTTAAATGAATTTTCAGGGTAGCGAAATTGTGTGTGGCCACGAAACGTACAGAGCAACTGAAGGAACACAGGTGGGTTTTAGTCAGATAAAGTCTCACTCCACTCAGAGCGAGAGGAAATATTTGATGATTTCCTACATCAAAAAAATACCCGCGCACCTTACCAGCTCATCGGTCCACTTTATGGAAGGTTTTCCAACCTTGCCTCCTCCGTTACGCGGTCGCTCCTCTTGAACCTGGGGTCAATAATATCTGTCAATAAAAATATATAAAGAAGAATTCTGAAAGGAAATTCGTTAAGTAATTAACTGTGATCAAATTCTTTACTGAATTTGACTCAAATATAATTTTATTTTCAATTTATCATCATAAGGTGAATGCACCAGTTTTTGGTCAAACGATAAGAACCAGTTTATTTTATTTGTTAATTACTAGGTATTTTGTTTTATCATTTAAATTGTTAATTTATTTTACGAAATACGAGCAATATAAAGTAACAAATTAAATTGGTGTATGAAAATGTAACCAATATTTTCTTTAATTTGTTAGGGAAAACAAACAATAACACATAATATAACATAAAAAGGCTTGGAAATAGTTTTACAACAACGTTCTCCGCATATAAAAACGTGAAGTATTTGGTATGACAAGCGCTGTATTTTTTTTATTTTTTTTTTAAGGAATGCGATTTTTTTTAAATTAAAATGGTTTAGAAACAATAGAGCTGGCTTATTATTAATTATGTTGATTTTTTTTAACAAGTTGAGTAACGTAATATGTCTCCAAAGGCTATTACAAGTGCAGGCTTATGATTAAACAAGACTGGATTACCCAAGAGAAGTTTCGTACTTTACCTACTATTACTTGTGCATTATGCAATCCAAGCCTCTCCACTGCATTGGTATTAAACTTTGGATCAAATGTTTGAACAGTTGGATGGAGAATGCATTTCATTGATAAGACTTTTGCAGTAGTAGTTAATTTAGGTAATCTTCAAAGCTAGAGTGAATAAACTAGCACGCTTCACCATCTACGATTGCACCACTGCTTACCATCAGGTGAGATCGCAGTCGAGCATATTAGTGGTCGTTTACTTATATGTTTAAAAAAAAAGTTTTATTAGATTTGCGTATTATATTGTAAAGAAGTAAAATGTTTCATTTTACTTGCTTTAGTGTGGCAATTTGAGTGTCTTCTGCTGACCACCCAAATGTGAAAATAGATATAATTTATCATTATAATAAAAAAAAAAAAACATTATATCTATGAAGTAAAAAATAGTTCTGATTCAATATTTTTTTTCTCTTTGCCAACGTCTGAATATTGCATAATGTGAAAACCGTTAAACTTGGTAGATAATAATGGTCATAGGTCATTAAATATTGTTACCAAACTATTGGCAGTATTGGCCAAACTATAACAAGGTAAGATTCTCATCCAACATTGGCCCATGGCTTGCAGCATATGATTATCGACTTCGCAACAAGTTGGTCAGTAGAGTAATGAGAGGTGATCTATTGATCAAATATAATATGTGCATTCGGAATTAAGGGGAACAGCGACAACATTACGTAAGCAATCTGAACTTTATTTCAAAAGTCGTAAAAGTTATGCTGCAATGGTGTTAATTTACAACAGTTTTAACGTGGAATTATGCGATATGAAAGTTCAAAAAGTTCAAGGGATTACAATTTGCAATAAACACGTGCGAACAGGTATTGTTAGCAAGTAATCATGTTAATTCATCTACCTAGTAATTTAATGTGTTAGCAAACCAACTTTATAAGAACGTAAATTTACAACGAAATATAGTGTAATAGAGGTATTTACGATCTACTCGTATGTTACAATATTACACATTCTCATTTCTCTTATATTCTATTTCTTGTTATTACTGTTCCATCCTTTTACTATGAATCGTTTGATAGTGTATTTAACAAAATAACATCTCTAATTTTATTGTATTTCCATTATTCTCATTTGTTACAGGTACGTATCGCAGATCCAAATGTAATCGCCAAACGGAGTCACCAACTGCGGCAAAAAAAAGAAACATTTTAGCAAAACAGTAGGTACATGGAAATGTGGTAATAAATTTTAACCCTAACGACTTCATATATCAATTATAATTTATTATAGAAAAGCCAGTAACCATAAAACCACCAAAACGGAACATTATTAAAACTCCAACAAAGCAGGTAAACACGGAAATTACAATTTCATATTCAATAATATCGGAAGGTACACAAATAAATCGTTTCATATCGGGATGTTTTCGGACAGAAGCCTTTCAATTATGTTTTCATTCCGATCCACTGTTCACGACTACAGTAATACGATTGCTAACGAACATTACGTAAAATTTTATCTCCCTCTTTATATTTTGTTGTTTTATTTTTAAATTATCGACACGTGTATGTTCTGTTGGTAATGTGTTTATTGATTGTGTAAACAGGAGCAGTAGCATCGTAATTGATTAATTGATTGTTCGGTGTCTTATGCTTCACGCACTGTTCAATATATATGTAGCTTCTTCCTTTGTAATAATTTATTCCAGTTCTCTTTCTCCTTTATTGCATTAAGTCCATTACTGAACTGTTTAATTTATCTCGTTACTTACTTCTCTTCTATTATTATTTTTCATATCGATCTGCACTCTCCTTAGTCTGTTATTATTATCTTTATGTTACTTACTTTATTACCAATTTTGAGTCCATCATTCTCGTCTTCACCTGTTTATATTTTATGATAAAGAATGACTCTTATAACGCGAACAATTTGTCTCAAGTCTGAACTTAAAAGACATACCATTTATAACGCTGATTAATTGTCGTGTCCTTTCAAAATCGCTATAAATAAAGTTCTACTTCAGCAACTATGTTATTTTATCAGAGTAAATAATGCAGGCCGACACCGAACCGTACTCCGATCTCGGTACCCCGGTTATCTATAACGATTGTTCAGTAATGGAAAGACGCACTCCATCTGATTCACGCCAATGCCCGCTAGATGCCTCCAGTTCCGATCCCGGGAATCGATAACGGCCGATAGATTCCACTACCGCGATATCCCGGCGCCAAATAAAAGTTTATTTCAAATCGATTACTCGGCTCAATACCGATTGTTATTCGAGTAAGCGAAGAAACGTGAGCGACAAAGCTAGAAAAAAAACGCAGTTCGTGAACTGTCCTTACTCTTTATTGTATAGAAAAACTTAACATAATCTAAAGTGATTTGATAATATAGGTAATGTACAAAGGCAAGCTTAACTCAACAATGATTTTCTCCCAGCAAGCCTTTGAGTGACAGAGAGAGAGATCACATTCCAAGATTCTATATCACCGTCATTTGTTTTTTATGTTCACGCATAGTTTAAATGACACTAATAAAGTCATATTTCATTTTCCCTGATAGTGATAAGATATACCGCCAAAATTACTAAACGGCTACTATCAGTAGTTTCTAGTTTATTGTAGTTACGCATTTTACGCGTCTATTAAGTGATAAGAACGCGACTACTTTATTGATAGTAAATTATTGTTATAAAATAAATACCGGATTATGAGTTGTCGCTCATAATGTATAATTTATTATCCCGCACTAAAACCTGCCATAAATTAAATTATGTATTTTTCAATATGCGACGATATTTGAAATATTCACCCTATAATATCAAGTTTTCTTTTGCAGAAAATCTTTAGGTACGTGAAATTTCTATACCTATTGTGCCTTGAATTGTTTTTATTACTAAAAATAAAAAGTCGTCAAAAACACAAGCCGCAGGTATTTTTTGAGTCAAATTCATGTTATTATTAGGTAGGTATAGTTCGTAGCGAGTTCGCTTTTCACAGTTTTTTCTTACCGATTTACAAAAACCCAAAATGTTTTGAATAAAGTACGTAGTAGTAGAGCTTATAAATTGACTTACTCTGTACTTAGCAAAAGAAATGTAATAGATATACGTTAATAAAATCTCTATGTTCTAGTTGCCTCGGATTTTTTTTATTTTGCGACATACAAGTGCATCAAACTTGTATGTCGCAAACTAGGAAAAATAATCACAATAAAAAACTACTAAGCACTAAAAACTAATGAACAATAAATTAATATAATTTATATGTAAAATTTACTTATAAATCGTTCATACTCGTAATTTTCATTTATAAATTCCTCAATTAACATCATTACAATTGCAAAACTGCTACATTACCTCTGCGATACATCGGCTGTTCGAAATTCGAATGTATAATAAAACGAAAATTTTAAAAGCATATTTCGTTCCACCACGAATTCCAAATTCAAATAACATTCCAACCCATTCTAATCTAGATAAACAAAACACTACCGTAAGCGAACCAAACGTAACAGTTTGTCACCTCTAACACAAATGGACCAAATTATCTAATCTAAACATTTTGACACCCAATTTGTACGGTGGGGTTCGCGCGGGCCCGTCACACGGCGCATCCGCTCTACACTCTCACGTTCTGAAACATAGCGCTGCTAAATTGGAGGATGTTCACAATGTTCAGCCATAAAATAGATAGATTCAGAAGTCAATATCATGTATGTACTTCACTTTTTATACGTACACTAGGCGATCGCGCTAGGGTCAGCGCGTTGAGCCGAACTGTACGAGTGCGACCGGACGATTGAGCCGAGATATCGTGTCCGTGAGCGGTGTCTATGTGTGCGTTGCTCGAGCGCGCTTTGCATGTAGATTGTCTTCTGTATCTATCTATTTTATGGTTCAGCTTCGTTAACAGCAACTTGTAGGGTAATAATTTGGTTACATTTCGGGGAATACGTGTTGTTTGACCTAGAAAATTGGATGTGATAGTTTTGACTGCTGTTGGTCATGTTTTAAAGGCCATAAGCAATCATAAAATCGAAATGTCTGAATGGGATATGAAGTAATAAGTGAACAATTTACTTACACCGGTCTTGCCGTCCGAATATAATTTGGGTGTCTTCAAGGCTAGAGTGAACAGACTTTTAATAAACTAGTGCGATTCACCAACAACGATTGCATCACTGCTTATCATCAGGTAGTATTGCAGTCAAGCACTAGTATATATAATAAAAAAAAAGAACTGATAAGGAAACATGCGAAACGTTGTATTCAAAGAAATGGCAATGTCTTAAAACTCCACAAGTAACTGCCAAAACACAGCACAGCATTTCTAGAAATAGGTAGGTTTCAGTAAATCAAAGTACCATAAATAAAATTTTTGGTTTCATTATTAATACATTTAAAAAGGCGATAAGGACACAGGTTTTACCACAACTCGAAGGAGGCAGAATTGTCTCGCGAAAGATGGCAGAGGTAGGAAAGAACAGGCAAGCAAAAAAAAAAACATACTATAGAAATCAGCCAGAAACTAAATTTTAAAAAATGACGTCCACTGTTGGACATAGCTTCCCCCAAGCGTCGCCACAACGACAGATCCCGTGCGTTCGCATCCACTGCATTCCCACGACTCTCACCAGCAGTACTATTCTGTAAAAAAACAGCCTTGGGCGCAGCGCTGGCCACAGCGACGAAATCCAAATAGGCACAAGGGATTAAAAACAATCCTATGTTAGGTATATTAGTTCGTTAATCCCATGTACGTATTTGGATTTCGTCGCTGCGGCCAGCGCTACACCCAAGGCTGTTTTGCTACAGAATAGCACGCCTGGTCGTTGGTCCACCTTGTGGGAGGCCTTCCAAAGTAATTCTAATGGTAGTCCCAAACTACTGCCACAAACAATATCAAATAAATATTTACTTGTAGTTTCACCCAAGCAATTCTATTATGGCGAAATAAAATAAAAATTGAAAGTGACAGAAACCAATTTAGATCACTGAAACACAAATAGAAGTATGTACAAATTATTTTGCTAAAGAACTGGCCAAGTGCGAGTTGGACTTACGCGAAAGGTTCTGTGTAACAATATTGAAATCGAGCAAAAAAAAAAAGCACATCTTTAACTTTGTTTTACTTTATTTTGGTTTTATTATTTACTAGCTTTTGCCCACGGCTTCGCTCGCGTAAGTGGGGGTTAGAAAGAGACAAAAACTAGCCTATGTCACTCTCCATCCCTTCAACTAACTCCACTTAAAAAATCACGTCAATTCGTTGCTCCGTTTTGCCGTGAAAGACGGTCAAACAGACACGCACATACACTTTCCCATTTATAATATTAGTATGGATTGTAACAGCGGTAATAGAAATACACCATTACACATTCTGTGAAAATTTCAATTCTAAAGGTGGGTTTACCTTAGCGCTCGTGTAGTGTCTCTAGTGTTCGGCTCCTTTTGAGTCGATACACGAATTTGAGCTCGGTTCGTACTCGGCTCCTCTAGCAAAGACCCGCTTTTATGGCTTATGAGATATAGCCCACTGACAGACAGACGGCCTGAAAGACGGACAGACAGCGTGCAGAACCTTAAGAACATATTACACAACTGCCGAACTCGCCTCGTACTCGGCTCCTCTAGCAAAGACCCGCTTTTATGGCTTATGAGATATAGCCCGCTAACAGACAGACGGCCAGAAGGACGGACAGACAGCGTGCAGAACCCTAAGAACATATTACACAACTGCCGGGCTCGGCTCGTACTCGGCTCCTCTAGCAAAGACCCGCTTTTATGGCTTATGTGATATAGCCCGCTAACAGACAGACGGCCAGACGGACGGACAGACAGCGTGCAGAACCTTAAGAACATATTACACAACTGCCAGTCTCACTACTCACTACTCTACATATGATAGAAACTGTCGGCGGTTCCCACAAAAACTTTTCTCTCAGGTGAACTGTTCAACTAGTTGCTAGGTTTAATATTTCACGTTTTGAGCGCGCTTCATAACGAGTTGAAAAGTTTTGTTCCAATTGTTATATAAAAAGGAAAGTGCAGATTTATGAGAATTAGCCGCAGAAGTAATAATGTCTCATTGTTACTTCAACTTTGAGACATTAATTTGAGTTTTATACTGCTAAGTGTTTTGGTAATTAATATCTTCATTGCTTTTAAAGAGGAAATATTACATTTACTAACGATTAAACAATAGTCTTTGTGAATCATGTTTTTTGTTTCTCTTCTTAAAACAATCTTAAAGTTGATTATTATCATTATTCGACTTTAGATTAAAAAAACTGAAACTTAACCGTAAATAAGTTAATTTTAATGAAGACTAAAATTGAATAAGTCAGCGAATGTAGATATGCATTGAAAACCTGGGGTTTTTAGTAAGAAAGTTTGACACGCCATCTCGCTCTACCCTGAGAAGGAGAATTAATTTGATAATTTAATATCTCAAAAAAATAACATTGATGACCTGATATTTATACTAATGAAAACAAAAAATAAACAATACTTAAAACACTATTTTTATTTGATTTGTCAAGAACAAAAAACAGTTACATTTTAAGATAGTACAAGAGAATTCTCAAGATACTTACATGACTTATGTAAATATCTAACCCACACACACAGTCTTGTCCACAAATGATTCAAATAAGACCGGAAACAAATATTAAAAAAGAATTTATTATCTCCAATACTACATTATATTTGCCCTAACAATGATTTCAGGACAGCTCATTACATTTTGAGTTACAACTACATAATATTTGATGTAGTACTTGCCAGCAAGTTATTTATTGCGGACTCACAATAAAGACATAAATCGCGTGTTGACAGCACCATTAACTGGTGCTCCTAGCACACGTCTTGGCTTCTGATACGGCAAGCCTGGTAACAACTGTTGGAACTTAGAACTCCTAGCTAGCACTTCTATTATTAGTTTGTGAATTTATAAGCTCCTTGTTGATGTTGGCTAAGATTTTAAAAATTTTCTTCACCACTTTTCGGCTTAGGGCTTTTAGACTAGTGTTCAGCAAAATGTGTACTGCGCCACACTTTTATGCCTTGATCACACGTACCGAGTAAACGGGCGAGACAGTGCTCTCGGCCAAGTACTCGGTACGTGTGAACACAGCGCCGAGTGCTCGCCCGGGCGATTATCTCTACAACTCGCTTACATCACTGTCTCGGCCGAGCAACATTTTACTGGCTCGCCCTTTTACTCGGTACGTGTGATCAAGGCATTACTTATTCTATGCCGTGTTGGATAGTTGGTGTGCCTCATACGGTTTAAATCATGAAGTTTAGACACACGAAAGAAAAATAAAAATAACAGGTTAGTTGAATGAAAATAGGGTCCAAATTAAAATTTTCAGAAACCATTTTAATGTTTGGTTGATTAATCTATAAAATAATGATTTTTCATTTATGGTGTACCTCTAAGTGTACTTTAAACACAAAAAGTTTGTGGAATACTGTATTAGGGTGTTTTTAATATCGTGCGGATTTCATCACGCATTCGGGTTTACAGATTTCAAAATACAAAAAAAAACGCGTCCCGCGTGCGTTTGCGTATTCAACGCATTACAATAAATACTTGTATGAAATGGAAATTTGCGGGGGTTGTGCGATCCCGAGCAATGCTTATCAAAACCGCACGGTATTAAAAACACCCCTAGACCATACCGCCGCGTCATGATGTCTTTTCGAGTTACATTAAAATGTGGTTGCAACACATTTTAATGTTTTTGTGTAATTTTTGGCAGCAAATGTATCGAGTCAGCCTTCTTGGCAAACTTTGCTGAGGTAATCAACGCTACAATAAAATTGTCAGCTCCATTTAACCAATACCGCGCCTGTTTCAATAATTCCACATATTTTCCAGTGGTACACACACTTGAAATACAAAACTACACCAACTTTAAATCACAACGTGGTGAAAACTATCTACCTCTTATACGATTACTACATGACATATTGGTAACGCTTATCAATGTCTTGACCACTATAGGTACATTTAGTACTTTTAACAATTTGTCTCTCATAGAACGTTATTTTGACTAGGGACTATTATTATTTTTTCTTCAAAAGGGGCTATATGTTTGAGCCGTTTGATGTTGAAACATTAGAAGCATGGGGTTCGAGTGCTCGTCCAGTTGTTCGGGATATGAGCAAACAGCTAATCGACTCTTCAAGTGAACAGCCACGTTGAATTCTGTACACAGGTGTGTGTACATTATATCAACCCTTTTTACGAAAAACATTGTCAACGACAATTTGCATATTTTGTAGGAATGGATTTTCTCTTCCATAATTAAAAAGTTTTATCATCATCATCTCCATTTTTTGGGGTCTACGCATTACGTTTTTTCTTCCATTTTTCTGTCATCCGTCACACTATCACTAACTCCTTTTTCTTTCATATTGCCCGTCACACAATTTCGCTCTCCAAAAGGCTCAAAATTATTTTCAGTTTGTACCTATATATAGGTTATTTATTATTTTAATTGTTTTAAATATATTGTAGTTATATATTCTGCTGTAAATAAACATACTTATACCTACATTTTTATCGGTATGAAAAAAGAGCTAGTAAATATGAAATATTATAATAAAGGTATATAAAAATTGAATTTCAAATGATTTCAAACAAAATTTTAAAGTCTAATTGAATATGAAAGTAATAAAAATTGTACGTGACTGAAGTGACGCGTTTATCAGAATATTTGAAGAGGCCGATTCATATTCGATAACTCTCAACTTTTGGAATATAAAAATCTAAACTGATTTATTTGATCCATAATTTTGGTTTTACTCAAATAAATATGTTATAAGTTTATACGTGCCAATCTAAAAACCTATTAGTTCGATTTGACAAAAAAATCTTATCTCCATACAGTAACCATACATGCGGGTGATACTGGGGGGACAGCTAATCTAAATACGAAGACACCTTTTGGAAACTATAATACTGACATTTTTATATACTTTATCGCACATCAAGATTATAAATTAACATAATTGGCGGCCTTATCGCACTACTTCGAACAAAGTCCACAGTTAGTTAAATACAAAAAACGTAAAGGGTTGTCTTCTTCTTCTTCCTGCCCTTATCCCATATTACTTGGGGTCGGCGCAACACGTTTTCTTCTTCCATTCTGTCCTGTCACCCGTCAAACTATCACTAATTCCCTTTTCTTTCATATCACTTTTAACACAATCCATCCATCTTTTTTTCGGCCTGCCTCTCCCTCTCCATCCATCTACATGTATACTCAGAACTCTCTTAGTAAAATGCGCTTCAACCCTCCTCTTCACATGACCATACCAAGACAACCGATACCAACAAAAAACGTAAAGGGTTGTATTGTTTTGATATTTATTAATTGATCACATCTCTTTGGGTTTATGGATCTGGATGGAATTTTAGTATACAATTTCACCATGGCGTTCATAGGATACCTATACTAGGTGTAATATCATAAAAGGACAGATATTCCCCTTTCTATATATATATTGCAGACTTATGCAGATATGATCCGCAATCCCCGCATATTTGTTACTTGGCCAGGCTCCAAGTTGTCTCTTGGGATGGCCGATGTATTTGCTTATGTTTCTCTTTATGTCCCTCATTATTCCACGGGACTGGTCTGGACTGGAGGTGAAGCTTCGTATTGAAGAGTTATGGCAACATATATTATCTTTGTGACTGTGTAAATGGAGTAGAAATGAACGGAGGATTGGGAATTCTCTTATAGTTTTTTTTTATTTTTTATTATGCTATGGTATTGAGAAGTGGAAGAGACTTATCTTATTGTAATGTAAATATTATTATTAAAATAATGACATTTGATTTTGGTCTCAGTCCGTTTGCCATCACTTTACATACCATACCATCACTTTACAACGTGTTATGAAATTATAGTAGACTCAAAAAACTCCAAATTGCCGTCAACTAATCGCTAGACAAACACCTTAAAGTTATTTGTTTCTCTTTATCTAAATTGACTATGTACTTAACTACGAGTGGAGAACAACTATTTACTAGACACATTGTAAATACTTATGTCTTTTAAACTATGTATTTGGAAATCATTGTTCCTACTTAAAACTTCTCAGCTTTGGCATCAAATCTTCAAGGACAAAACATCCTTCACATAAATGAACATTCAAAATTACAATTTATAACTGATAATGTCTTGGTTTGCTTACATAAAATATACTCTATGTCACTCAGGAATAAAGCAGCTTTCTATCGGTGAAAAAAATTTAGTAATCAGAACAATACTTTCAGAGATCACCTTCTTCTCTCTCTTTCCCTTCTTTACAAACAAAAGCAACCTCTTTATAATATTGTCTAGTGTAGAAGTCTAGATATCATTTTACATATAAGAGAAAGTTGTTCATAATAATTTAGTTAATTGCAGCACGGGGTCGCAGTAATAGGACCTAATGAAATAATTGGTGGTATCCGCCGATCGGCCATGTGACAGTCCGTGACGATGTTATCACTAACTATGCTGTTACTGCACCAAACGATGCTTAAATTGAAAGTAAACGTGATAACAATCAATTTGATGGTAGAACGGACCCTTGTAATGGACTTAACGGGATAAGGCCAAAGAGTCGTTTAGGAAGAATTATTTTTGTAGGAGGGCACGGAGTTGATGTTTAAATGGTAGATTAAACTAGTGTTGGTACTAAATTAGGAGCTATGCTAGGCGCCAGATGATTTTGCAATAGCGGTTATTAACCCTACATTATTGACAGACTTAAATTCAAAAATGGAAATTAAGACAAACGGGGTTAGTTACCATGACGTTCAAAGTACGATTGTTTTAATCTTGTTTCAGTGTAGGTAAGAGATGGTGCTAGACAACCTGTATAGCTCTGTCTCTTACCCTCACATGTCAAAGCTATCTTAAATCGACCTCTATCGTTATCCTTTACATTTTGTTTCACTATTATTAACCGGGCTCGAAGAATAAACTTAAGTAGCAGTGGGCAGGGCACATCGCTCACAAAACAGATTGTTGATGGGACCGAAAGGATCTGAAGAACGACCACATACCGAAAGACGCAATGGAGGAATACTTTAATTTGGTTTTTAACCAAGTCTTAAACTTGGATTAGGTAAGCTTGTCTGCGTAAACCGAACGATAGGCAAATTCCCTGAAGGCCGATTTCAGGACAGGCCGTTAAGGATACCTACTCTTGACAAATCGCTATCCAATTTCGTTTCACCTGCCTACACCGAATTAACCTCTGCAGGTAACCGTCAGTGGAGTGGAGGTGTATCCAATCTACGGTAGACAACCAATAATTTATTTATTTCTAAAAATTTACAATATCCTTACAAGCTAGAACCAATGCGATATTGTTTTTTTCTTTATTTTAAATAGTGCCACTGTTTATACCGTAGCTAATTCTTTAACCCCTCGAGCGCCGATTGTACATACGTCTGTACAACTTGGATGTCCTTGAAAAATGCTTAATTTTCGTGTTTTCCACAAGTTTTTACGAAAGTTATTTGTTCGAAAATTTTGGTTTCTTTACATATTCTTCTATATATATTATATTATTGGTTTTTGTTAGAAAAATCCGAAAAGAGTTTTTTTCTATTTTTTTGGTGATTTACGTAAACAGTGCGATTTTCCGGGTCAATGAACCCCTGGCGCTCGAGGGGGTAGCTATCCTAGTGAATATACTCAAAGCACATGAGGATATGTCGACGTCATCAGCGATGAGGTTAATAATCAGCAGTGATTCTCAATACCAACAAGTATCTACGTAAATGACAAATCTATTATTTTCCATCATGTAACTTACACACCACATTCTTGAGACAATAAAGCAAAAAATGCACATACGACACATCAAATGAATCACGACAAATCACGAAATAATGACAGAAACACATGTTACCATGGCTCTTACGCCATCCATCCGCCTATTGAGAACCAGATCTCAACGCACAAGACTGCAGATGAAAAAACAATAGAAAATCAGCTGTTGCGAGAATGTCCCAGTTGCTTAGTACCTGCTTCAACGCAACGTATGCGATGTAGATTTCCCAAACAGTTATGGAGACTCGGGTCTTATTGGATCTAAGTCTGATTGAATCCTAATTGCAGTGTGTGGTTTAGCTTAAACATTTAAACGATGACATATTGAGAGAACATTAATAAAAATGGCTGACCGGGCATTCCGTACCATTATCTATACAACTATAATATTTATTGTATTCTGTATTTGTTGTTATAGAGGCAACAGAATAATATCGTCTATGAAAATTTCAACTGACTAGCTATCATGGTTCTTTAGGCACAGCCTGTGTGACAGATGGACAGCGGGGTCTGAGTAATAGGGTCCCATTTTTACTCTTTGGGTACGGAACCCCTAAAACATGGAATGTGAATGGCAAAAAAAATTTAGTACTTTTTAATTATGGAACAGAAGACCGATTCCTCCAAAAAACGCAAATTGTCTCTTAAAATTTTCTTCCTGAAAAGACTCGTTACTCCTTTTCAAGTTCTTCTAGGGACATATCACGAACTGCCACATCGGTATTATTATCTCACTCGATTCTCGTTTCACAGCAACATAAGATGTCAACATTTAAACGATTGTGGTGTACAGACATGATACTGCTTTAAGGTAGAACTGCGCCGATCTGGGCGCGTCGGGCTCCATACATAATGGTAACTAGACTTGTAGAGCTACACTTGATCCACGCCACGCAACGTCGTTCTACGTTGTAATCAGGCGTGTTACACACGTGTGCGTCGCCTAATGTAGTTCTAGCTTTACTGTCTCATAGTATGTAACTCATAATATTAATTATGATTTAAAAAAGTGTCCATGGATTTTTAGCACGTTCTTCTTCATAGAGATTACGCTCTGGAACGAGCAATTTAGCTTCATTGTTTTTTGACGGACTGACATTTTGATAATTCAAAAGTGCCTGTAAATGGTCTTGTATTTGAACAAACGTTTCTGATTTCATTGGTTGGGCGTTGGGTTTGATTCCCAGGTCGAGAAAATGTACTGTTGGATTTTTAGAGGCATGTGGATCAGGATGTAAAGTCCCGTCAACCTCCGTTGTAAAGGGAGGATCCTCTAATCAGACGGGAGTTGTTGAGTTGAGATGATGTTCTGACAATCTTCCAAAGCTGCTAGTTTTTTTTTTCTTTTTACAAGCTTTTATTTAGTTTCACCTTTCCCGATGTTTGTCTGTCATCAAATCTTGCAAATTAAATAACACCCACTTCCCGGTTACCGATAGGGCTGAAATTTTGCATGCACGTGTAAATCAGATGACAATGCAAAATCATTATGACGTGGAGCTGATCTGATGATGCAACTGGAAGCTGGCTATAGGAACATGGTAGTTAAACGACACAACCCCATCGAGTTTGGGCTCGTATGATTCGTCTTGACGAGCATTAATCATATAGGTATTCCGAGCTATAAAAGCTTGCTATGAAAAAGTGATTTTCATTAAAATCTTGTTTTTATTCATATAGCTCCCACGCTAGGAATTACATTCGTATCGTTGGTGCATTCACAAACATGCAAACACACATTGAAAACTCAGACCTGAAACGTCATAAATATATTTGCTTCAACAGTGTCGTCAAATTAAACGAGTAATGGCTACAATGTTGCTTTAGCAGTTAATTAATTAAAGTGAACTGCAATTAGACTGTGATGTAAAACAAACGAGCTTATAATTAGGATGTGCTTCTTCATCATGTTCATACGGGAAACGGAACTACGTGAATTGAGAATATGGTTGTATTATTTTAGGCCTCATCAAAAGGCTCAAAGTTACCCAACGGGCAATGGAAAGGGCTATGCTCTGAGTTTCCTTGCGAGATCGCATCAGCAATGAAGATATCCAGCAGGAGAACCAGGGTTACCGATAGAGCCCGAAGTATCGCCAAACTTACAGACACTGGGTAGGGCACATTGCTCGCAGAACAGATGGTTGATGGAACTAAAAGTTTCTGGAGCTACTCCAGGAAAGATCTGACCGAACACGCAGTGATGGAAGGCCTCCCGCAAGGTGGACTCTTAACCTGGTGAGAGTCCAATAGACGCAAGACGCACAGGATCGGTCATTGCGTCGTCACTTGGGGGAGGCCAATATCCAACAAGACGTCTATCGACTGGAATGATGATAATGATTGTAGATATAGGACTGAAATTTACATCCAAAAAGAAACTATTTCCAGAAAATATAAATGTCTTTTGGTGACATGTATCATATTATAAACCAACAGCATAATGTTTTTTTTTTTTACTAACAATTGCCTCACTGCGGTCTTATAAATGCTAAATACGATGATTGTGGCATAGTTATATAATTAATGACTGTTCAGATTACAAATCACTAGCTTCTGCCAGCGGCTTTGCCCGCCTCCATTATGTCACTCATTGATAAAGTGGTTCTATTAGTGAAAGATTTTTTAATTTATTCGTTACAAACAAAAACACAGATCTTTTCTCTAGGTTTAGATTTAATATTACTTGCTAAGAAATGAGCACACAAACATAAATCACACAAAAGAATCTTCACATCATTACAATCAATTCATTTTAGAACACAAACAAATTGACAACAATACCAAACCTAGCGACTAATAAAACATTCGAGTGAGTGACCAATAGTAGCTCGTTGGTGTATTGTGTGCGCTCGCGGCGCTAGCCGGACCTCGTTTGTTTCGCCGTGATGCGCCGGCGCACCACTCACTGAAATTGTCCTTCTTGTCACGACGGTACTTCCTGGTGCAGATTTGTTAGACTCGTGCCTTTTATTTCTGATCTTAGTGTTGCCAGCCTTTGAATTGTAATGTCCTACAGTATAATATTATTTCTCTTTACGAAAATTTCGGTAATCATACAGTTTCACTAAAGTTTTTATAAACATTTTTTTATTAAACAAATATTTGTTTAATAATTATGTTACTTACATAAAATTACTGTATACATTATATTTATAATTTACCTTAGCCTTAAAAATGTTTTAAAAACACCTATTGTTTAGGATTCAAAATCATTAACTTATAACGTTATTCATTTCTCAATAAGCATTCGCATGTTTATTGAGAAGTGACCAAAAACTAAAAAACTAAAAAAAAAACCCTTCAAAAAAATTGTAAGTACCCTACAAACCAATACCTATAGGCAATGTAAATATTACCCTAAGGTAGGGATAGTTTGATCTTTTCTTGTTCTCAGAAGAAAGATGGCCGCCATTTGTGAACTAGATAGAGTGAAAATGTTGTGTTTCTAGGTAGTTGAATGTGGAAGGTGACATTTATCTCAGGCTATTTGTTTTCTGTTCCATTAAAGTTTATTTATGTGGCATTTATTACAATTATTTCGTTGTTAAGCTTTCCTGGTTTATTGTACTATTTTTGCTTGTATATTGAAACTAGTCATATTCTGCTGGACTGCCTCTTATTAACTAACTTTAAAAAAAAGACTTTCTCAATTCTACTGGATGTTTTTTTTTGTCTTTAGCAATATCTTCTCCGAATTCAATGATTGTAAAAATATTTTCCCTACTTTTTATTGAGGGCATCCAAAGTTAGGTACTCTTCAATAAATGATACTTAGCCTCTTCCGGTATATTATTGGGGTATTTCTTCCGGTATATCATACACTCTTTTAAATCATATTTTGAATTACACGAATCTTGGTAGTATTAAATACACATGTTTATATAAATAAAACAGTGTAATATATTATGTAAACACGTGAAATGTAATTAGCTTTTAGCTGTATTATGTTACAGTAAAATAAACAAAACTTAAACTAGGTAAGTAGATACATATATATTTTTTTTTCGGAGTTGGTAAATATTTCTCCTGCTCAGGGTGGAGCGAGAAGATAGTTCTTTCAGTTACCATTTGCGTTCCAGACCTGCGGTAGGCTATTCTTCCAAACAATCCCATAACCCAAACTAGATATGTATAATGGACTCCTATATACACGCATAATTATCCAATCCATCTCTATAAATAGACAGGCGCCTACAAATTAATTATTCAATTAATTATCTTCACGGCAAGCCATTGGAATACCTACCACACCTTATATGGTAAGCAGATAACACAATCTGGGACCTGAATATACGAGGTGACCATTACTTTATGGTAATCTGAGGTCTTTGACTTAAAATGTTACGATGTACTAGCTTAGGATGAGCTTAGGACAAACCCATAAAACTTTAGCACAGTGAGAAAAAGTAATAGGTACGGCCTGCTTAGATTTTTCAAGATCAGCTGTAGCGATTTCTTTGCAAAATGGATTAATTTTAATACGAGACAAGACTGGACAAGACTGAATTTAAAAAGGAATAAGACGAAGCAATTCGGGACAAAGCCAGACAAGGCGACGAAGACGTATAAGACGGGACGTACAGCATTGTTTGTCATAATGAAAATAATTCTTTTCTCTTAACAAAACGCAAACGTTTAGACAGTACGCCAATATAATATAAAGGGTATATAATATAAATAGACTGTTATTTATGGTTTTTTGGGGGCAGATATCATCAAATAATTTCTCCGATTCTCGATGGAGCGAGAGAGAGTGTTAGACTTTTACTGACTAAAACCCACCCATGTTCCTTCAGATGCCCTTTTTGTTCCAAAGCCACGGTAACTCTTTCGAAAATCCGCATTTTTGGACTGTTTGTGGCGCCCTTTTTCGTGGCCCTTGTGAGGCAATGCTGCCACAAAAAAAAGCTAGAAGCCGCTTCTAGCTTCTCCGGTCACAAGCTGTCGAGCGCTTTAGCTTTTTTTGTGACCGCTTCTAGCTTTTTTGTGGCCGCTTCTAGCTTTTGGCTCGTGTGCAGGAACACATGTTATCATTAACAGTCCAGATATGCAGATGGTATGATGATGATAATATGTGTGATAGATTTGTTATAGAGGTACCTCTTAGCAATCACACCAAATCCAGAACATAATTGACATCACAATTTCGCAATGACAATATTATAGATTGCAACTTCGCAAGTGAATCGCTTACGTTACCATTAAGTAATCTGTTTCCCTCAATTAATTCCAAGTGGCGTGGGAAGGCACTCGGGCGGCGGCAGTTTTTCTTACCAGATCGGCATGATAATGAGGAAATATTTATGATATAAATGCCATGAAATTACACATTAATCGAACCTACTACGGCTTCGAATTACAGGCGGTGTTTCGTCTTTAGATGTGCAACATGTAATGTAACAAATAATATAGTGTAACGTGTAGCGTGACTTACTGCACTATATGAAATATTGCTTTACGGTTCGGTTGTTATATCGTTTCGTTCTTTTTGTTTTGAGTTGGGTTTTGCGGTGAGCCTTTGCATTCTAGAACCACCGAGACTTTTCAGAACCTTAAGCCCTAGTAGGCATTACACGTGCTGGGCCCCTACTGTTTTGTTGACAACTCTTTGAGGCAAGTTTGAAGCACTATGCTTTGTTGACGACTTGGGCTCGGTCCGGACGGTTACTGGACGACTGGACAGCAAGCTACCCATAGCTCGTCGTCCGCAAGTCCGTATCTACGGTGATTGGTTCGTCCTTATGATAATTGTGCAACAAGTAATGTAACAATCAATGTGAATTAACATGGGTATTGTAGTAAGTCATTGTCTACACAATACGTCACAGTGGTTTGGGGTAGGGCCATTAAACACCGCCCTCAAATTGCCGCACTAGGTTATTGTGTTGGCTATTATCAAATATCTAATTGTAGTTACCTACAACTCCCCATTGTGGGGTCGTAATTCAGGCCAACATGTAAAGGTCATGCCCGTTAGTTTAATATAGTCTAATGACATTCCACCATGGCTCTAAAACTATTTTGCCTTAAAGCACACATTTTGGAGAAGACGAGAATAGACCCGTATTCTGTACCATAAGCACAGGAATTCACAATTAAATGACATGCCCGTAAAACCAATCCGTCAAACTTTGTTGCACAATTGCTTACATTACATGTTACAACGTTGCAACATCCTGTACCCATATTTAGAAGTTGCATTTATATCTCGTATCTTTAACCGTATATTATGCAAAATTAATAATTTCTCACTGTAGTTACATACAACGAAGGGACATATCACATAACTTAAGAGTATTTAACCACTGTCAAGATAATCAAAGGGTTTTACTAAAGTAACATATTCTATGTTCATAGGATAATCTCTGTAAAGTTTATACACTTCGATACACAAACAGTAAAGCATTGTTATTTAATTATATGTGCATAAATTAACATTCCGTTCATAGTTAATTCTGTTATACGATTAGCTACATAGATGGAGTGTGGTGCAAAGTTAAGCGGTAGCGATTTTCTTGAAAAGAAACACACTAATGCAAAAATCAATCATTACCACATTTTAGTTTTAAAATAAATAAGTGCTAAGTTTTAACTGTTTTAAAATTATTTTTTATTAATAAAACTGTTGTATTGAATCAGTAAAAGACAAATACTCCATTTCGCTCCAACCAGTGCGGAAAGGCTCATTGGACTATTTTCTATTTAAAAAAAAGTGTCGCTATTATAAGCAGCCTAATATTCAACCCCCATTACATCAGCCATGGACCATGGTAGAAAACATCATAATAACGTCACTATCCCCCGATTTGGGATTTAAGCTTTTTTTTTTTTTTTTTTAATCATATAAATTTAGGGACTTTTGGTCACAGTACGACCATGCCAGCCCCATCGTAACCTAATCATCATAAAGCTTTATCAACTATGAGGGCTCACAACCTCACTCACTATTTTATAAACAGCGATGGCTACGTTAGAGAGGGGTTCGGACAGTATACTTTGGATAACGCCAATATCAATGAAATTAATTTTAAAAGTATTTATCAGCACCTCTCTAGCAGCTCGTCTCCTGACGCATTCCACCAACAAGTGGTGGACATCCTCCACCGTGCCGCATTCTGTACAATTTGGACTATCACTAATTCTCATTAGATATCTAAGCTTTTGAAGTTGTGTCTATGTCAAACTCTACTTTAGCCTAAAAACCTGTCAAAATTTGACATTTAGTCAAGTAGGTAGGATTTGTTATGTTCTTAACTCAAAATATTCTATTCTGGAACCCACTAACAACAACAAGATGGCTCGTCGTCCGGCCCTCGGGTAATCGTCCGAGTCGTTGACGTCGCGCAGTATTCCACCGACGCACGCCACAAAGACATGCCATGCCCTGACTCCTGCAGGGCCGAAGCCGAACACAGGGGTAGTTTTAGTTAGTAAAAGTCCGATCTAAAGCTCTGTCTTGATTTCCCACCTTATCCTATAAATATATAAAGACTATGGGTGCGCGAACGCCGGCGTTCGCTTGGGGTTTAACCTTTCGTATGCCGTAATTAGAGACACAAAGTTATTGTGTCCCGCGTGGATCCGCGTTCCAGACATACAACGGGTTAATGAATTAAAAGGTACCTATTAAGTAATAATTAAGAGTAATACTACTCTAATCGCTCATAACTTGCGCCCAGCACACACACCGCGAACATTAGTTGTTTTCAGCACAATTTATTATTAACATCCCGACTCTGCCCGTCCACGTGAACGAACGTTCATTTGTCAAAGAGCAGCGAGCATGCGTTCACTCGGACAATAACGTACAATGCAGTGCTAATCATCGTTTGATGCTATTATTGGATTCGATTATGTGGTGAGAATGGCAATCGATTTTGTATTCGACTATCGAGAATCGTTTGTCATTTGTTTTGAATGTAGAACTGTGTGGATGCGTCAATTACTGAACTTGTGCACATAGCAGGCAAAGTTTGCATTTTTTGTGGGAAGGGGTATTTTCTTTTTTAGTTCTAAAAATGTTATTATTATCAGCCCGTTGTGTCCCACTGCAGGACAAAGGCTTCCCTTCCGTTATTCCACTTTTTTCTGTCTTATGCCACTTTTGGCCAAAAATGTTAACACTTCCTTGTTATTCATAAGATTACTGGTCTATAAAAAAAAAACTCTTACTATAAAAGTTGTTAACTGTCGCTTACAATGTCCTTCCAGATAATGCTCATTATATGATATACCTTGAAGACGGAAAGGCGTAACGTTGAAAGGATTCCTACAATATGGACTTATGACCTGTAAGTGGTTGACGCCGCGGGAGTCAGCTGTTTGCGAGAAGCACAGTGCCAATCAAGATGGCGACTTAGACCTTATCTCCAACAGTTGATATCTTTCGCCTGAAATTTATTTATTACAGTTTGGAGGGAACACAAAAACAAACTGAGCAAAAAGAAAAACAATTATAGAGACAGTAAACCAATCACAAGTCCTCACGAATAGTGGCAGAACTAAAATTGTGTAGTAAGCATAAACAGCCCTTAACACAATGAGTTAACTTAAGAAAAGTTACGTTTACACAAACAAACTCAATTGCAAGGAATAGTTAACTGAAACTATTTAGTTAACAGTAAAATGAGCAATTTATAAAAACATTTCAGAAAATTATAGGAAAACTATTAAAAGGTTTCAAAGGTTTCCAAGTCATGCTGTTTACATAAATATTATTAAACTGTCTACTTGCACATATAACTAAACTATTCTTTTTATAATTTGTTAATGTTAGAGGTACACGTAAGGGTAATAATGACGGAATAATTTACTTGACATTAAAATAATATTTAGATAAAAATTATCACTAAATGTCTGCACGAAAAATAATAATAAAATGACACTGACTAATTTCAGACGTTTAAAAAGCTCGGTCATGTTATGTAATTGTTCTCAATGTACAGAACGATTTTTGTACCAAGTAGCATTTCCATTAGAATAGGGTAGTGTCCAGGGTCAAAATAATTACATTTTATTTAGTCCGTAATTTAGATTATAAAAAAATATTGGACACGTATTTTTTCTTTTTTCGATTAAACAAAAAATAACAAAGATATAGCACATTAAAATTACGTGTGACGTCGCCTCGTGCGAAAAAATGTAGCACGGTGGCGTCACGTTACTTGTAACTTTAATGGGCTATATCTTTGTCATTTCTGGTTTAATTTACAAATAAAAAAATACGTGTCCCTTATTTTTGAATAATCTAAAAGATGGACTAATTACATTTTTTACGGCCACTAGCCTATTGCAAGATTGTTCAAAACAGTCACTGGCGCCTTGTAAAAATGATGAAATACCACCTAAAAAAAAAAGGAATCCTAAGACGGTAACGGCTTCATTTCTTCAACTACTACGTGGCATCACCTAGTCGTATGCAAGTTATTCTCATACACATAAAAACCAGTACTATTCCCACATCATTACAGAACAATCGTGAAAATAAAAACCATTTTCTCCTTTTTTTTGAACATAAAAGCTTAAACTCCAGCAATTTCAGCGGTGCCTAGTGTTCCACAAGTACGTGGCCGGTCGATAGCTTAATGGCACAGCTTGCCCCGAGGTGCGGACGCTGACTGACCATCTCTGCAATCTGCGAGCGGGACTGACATGAGCGCGTGACAACGTGCTACACGGATGTAGGGGCACTGGACGTGTTAGCGTCTAAACTAAAGACAGACTACGAATGAGTGGATAAAAATGGGAAAACTTTTTCGACGTCTAGTGCCACAAACGCCTCTCTCAAGTCTAGGGGTCTTTAAGTCAAGAGTGAATAGGTTACTTCTAGGCAAGCGTACTCCATTGTCAGCCACATCATTGCTTACCATCAGGTTAAATAGTGGTCAAATGCGAGCCTGTCAATAATAATAATTAATAAAAAACGTGTTGCAACATCGACAGGAGTTGTGTGTGCGGTTTCGCATCAAGACGATGTCATCGGTCCTTCTTCTGGGAGACCTTCTAACGCTATGTGGTTGCCACTCCAGAAACTTTCAGCCCCGAATATCTTTTCTGCAAGTAATGTGCCACTTAAGTCCGGAAACGAACGGAAAGCGTGGCTTAGTAGAAAAAAATAATAGTAGGACCTAGAGAAATGGAACACATAACAGGCTTTTTAGTTTATTTTGCTATTGCATATTAACCCTAACATAATCTACGCTAAAGAACATTTTGAAATGCATAAAAAAATCATCTAAGTACTTAATAAAATATTCCAAGTAAATATCTACAATATAATCCATCAACATTCATTTACAAAACCGTCTCATAAATTCACAATAGATGCATATCATGCGTACTATGTAATTTACAGCAATAAACCCACATAACATAACATTTATCGCAAAATTATACATTAAACATAATTATCGATGTTTAATGAATAATTTTAATGGATGTGACAAACAATAGCCACAAATTATTATCTCACATAATATTGCACTGTTTATTATCACTACATGTCCCTAACCACATCCAGTCACACATAGTTCGGTGTGCTCAGTCGGTCCCCAGGGCCCGATTATCATTTATTACCCATGCATCATGCCATTATCCGCACAAGTGCTCGATGTACCGTGAATCATTCTTTTCGTGCCAATTTACATTCCGACACCATAAGTGATATTCACGTAAAATTTTCTCATTTTTCTGCTAGTTTTACTTGGGTTTTGACGTCGTGATTATAGTGTGTAAGATGGACAGTAATGTTGAATGCTGAAGATGATTTATTACTAGTTGTTCGCGCGGCTTCACCTGCGTCTTTAGTTACTGCTCCGACCCCGTGTTTCATAGCGTGATGTTATACAGGCTGTAGCCTTCCTTGGTAAATGGACTATCTGATGTCCTAAAGAACAAAACACTAAAAGATATTTTTTTAATTCGTACTTATAGTTCTTGAGATTAGCATGTACATAATAAAGGTAAAGAGTTTGTTTGTAAAACAAACAACTAACTGTTTAGCTTTATTAATATAAATTTAACTCCTTTTAAGTTTAATTTAGATCCAGGAAATCAATGTTCTGTGCCAGAAACTAGATACTTTCTAACATTATAATTGGTCTGTTATTACAGCAATAATGACTATTTTATAAACAAAAAACACACTAAAACCCATAGAATATTATTAAGCACACCGTAAAGTATAACGAAATAACTTTCTGATTTTTAGAGGTCGACCTTAGATTGTGTCAAATAGTAAAACTTTCGACAATTGGGTTCTTGACTCATTTGTTATTATTATTTGTAGCAAAAAGTTACTTTATCCAAAATGGCTAATTAAGAAAAATCTGATCAGTTCAGGTAACTTGGAAACCTTTAAATATGATGTGTGTCTTCATCTTTTTAGCAAAAGAGGCGATAGACATAATTATGTTACAAGAAATAGGGATCGATTAGTTCAACCAGGTTTCAGACTGGCTAAAGTGGCCTCTTCTTTCATGGGGTACTGTTTGAAATGTTATAATAAAATATCTCCCCAAATATTAGAACTCAATGAAACGAAATTTAAATCTTGTATTAAACGCACAGAAGAAGAACGTGCAATTTAGCTTCACTTTTCTTGGACTGACCGACATTTGACTATTCAAAAGTGCCTGTAAATGGTCTATTTGAAATAAATGCTTTGATTTGATTTGATGGAAGCGAAAACTAAAATGTGACGTCATCTCCATCAGGTTCGGCTGTAGAAAAGAGATAGCGGGAACATCATTCTCATCAACATTCTCGTGCCCTTTTTATTATTATTATTGGTAGGTAGGTTTGACCACAATCTCACCTAAGCGATGAGTAGTAATAGTAAGCGATGATGTGGTCTACGATAGGAGTACCCTTGCCTAGAAGTAACCCATTTTCTCTTGATCCCTAGGTTGTAGCAATCAGGAAACAGACTACTGCAGGGACTCCTACTAGAGCCACGGGTGATGCGAAAGAGATCCCCGGGGCCCTGGAACAATGGCAAAAAAAAAGGAACAACAGTGGGTTCTTAGTCAGTAAAAGTCTGACACGCCCTCTCGCTCCGCCCGAGAGCGGGGCACATCATTAGATGATTTTCCCACCTAAAAAGACTCCGTGCCACTCCTTAGCTGCATGTATAATAAGTGTTTGCCCTCTATTCAGATCGTCTTGACGTAACATTTCCCGCCATTTTATATGTCAAACGCCTGTATCCTCATTTCCTAACAAACATGCGTAAATTAAGGAGATTAATTCGCATGACATGTGTACCTAATGACGTTCACTTGATGAAGCGTAAGGAACTTTTTAAAGGTAAAGGAAACGCGAAAATTAAATATGAAGAAGTCACTATGAGGACTTTCTTGATGTCTCCTATTTAAGTCTCATTTTACTTAAAATCACATTAAGCCGTAATTTGAACAAATTATATTAAGGTCCTTGCTCCCTTTTAGTGGCATAAAACAGTGGCTTTCAGAAGCCTCTGTAACAGCAGGGTTAATAGATAATATGTGAAAAAATAAATACATATGATTTATTCGTATGACTAGTACCTAATTTTGCCAAAAAAAAAATTACAACAATATTTTTTCGCTACTTTCAAAAAACTGCAACTGGTTAAGTGTTCTTCTGAATTTACATAGCATAATATGTAAAATAATTCGCAAAAAAAATGGTTTTATAAGTCAGCGGAGCTCTATGCGGGCACATGCGGCAGTACGAGTACATGTCCATTTAAGTCCAGCCAGAAAGTTCATGGTACTATACGCCTTAAGTAGACACAGTTCCCTTGTAGTTCCTGACGGGGCGTATGTCGCGTGTCGAGAGAAAATGGCAACACATTTGTATATGATTAACCATTGTATTTATGGCAATATTCTTAACGACCATGCATTAGCGTTTATGAAGACAGTCGTGTTACACGATGTGTAAGCGCTTGTTCTTACTAAATGGTTAACGGCTAGTTACCAGAGCCCAATAGATAAAATATAGTAGATATATCATTTTCCATCCATTAGTAAGCATAAGCATATAAAGCCTTATAATGGTTTTTTGTAACTGTTAGACCGTCTCTAGGAGAGGGAATGGGATGTAATCCATCTTCGAGAGATGGATTACGACACTGAGTGGGTTTTTTCTGAGCGAATTATTTGTTTTCCTTTACCGTTTTGAGAGCAGTGGTGATGAAATAAACCATTTAAAATTTAGCGACTGCCTGTCGACTCGATATAGCGAAGTGTCCATGGAGATTCTTGCACGTTCTTCTCCATGGAGATCTACTCTTTGGAACTTGTTTGACTGACCGACATTTTGACAATTCAAAAGTGCCTATAACTGATCTATTTGAAATAAACGTTTCTGATTTCTGAAACGGTAGAAATAACACTGCGCACACGTGTGCCACACACGCCGATCTGGGCGCGTCGGTCTCCATACATTGTATTTGGAAACTAGACTTGTAGAGCTACACTAGATCCACGCCACGCGACGTCGTTCAACGTACAAATCAGGCGTGTTACACGTGTGTGTCTGTCTTATCTAGTTCCACCACTACTTCTTTCGTATCCATTTCTCTCAAATTGAAAACAAACAATCTTTTTCGCCACCAACTCATCAGAACACACCTTTCGTCCTACATATAAATTCAAATCAATTCTACGACCAATTTGGTCAAAGTTTGTGAAACCGGTTTTCTTTTGCAATAGACGCCATCTTGGCCAATGGCCAATGACCGTTGGCCACAAACATTGTAACGTGATCCGTTGGTAAAGTGTCGAATCGGGCGGCGAACATATCAATCATCGGATGAAATTTGCCAAGAAATTATTATGCAAGATTGATCGACCACACGCAGAGTTTTGCTGTTTAATCGATTTGTCATTTAGATATTATTTTTATTTGGTGTTGTTTAAGGTTAATTAGAGGCAATTGTTGGGGTTTGGCTGTGTAAATTATGTAATAAATAAATAAATAAAAATAAAATAAAATAATCTTTAATTCGGATTAGTGACATCCATATGGGTTAGTAAACAATTGAAGAGAAAACTTATAACCTATGTTAGTAACCGTAATGCCACGATCTTTGGTGTGTGAACTTAGCGCGAGTTTTTTAACATACAAAGAACCTCTTGAGTATTGTATGATTTGACATAAGCGAATGTCGAGTGACTAATTTAAAAATACCGCACTAGGCCTTCTATAGCGTGAGAAAATTCGGATTGGCGGACGACAAGCAATGGGTAACTCGCCGTCCGACTGCCCGGTAAGGATCAAGCCCGAGACAACGGTCCTGTTGTGTCCTACGCCCGCCTCAAAGAGATACTGAAGGACCGGGGCCCGGTATTGCCGATGGCTAATAAGGCTGCAGGAACGATTAAAAAGTGACCGAAGGAATATAAGTGAATTTTAGTCAGTAAAAGTCTGTCACTCCTTCTCACTCCATCCAAAGTAGAAGGTGATGTTTGATGATTACCCATTTCAAAAAAAAGTACCTATACATTTAGTATGAACACCAACAATTCGTAAGTTATAAAATTACTTGGGTATTTCTTCAGGAAACTCCAATTCTGTTAGCTTTTGCAATAAAAGGCTTCCTATAGCTCCAAACTTGTGTTCCAAACACAAATCCTTTTTGATTTACTCAGTTTTATAGGCCGCAGAATATCTTATTACTGAGATAGGTCCCTGGGCCCTTGGCCTCCATCACTGTCCGCATTGTGTGTCCGTTACGATACTCCTTCACATTCTTCCACGCAATACTATGAGTAAATAGCAGTCCATTAATGCTTTTCTTTTGTCACGCACCGGGTTCGAAGCCGAGTCTACCGGTGGTAAAACCTACGTTTAGTCCATATTTTACGATTGGTTACGGTGTTATAGATTATGGAAAAACAAAAGAATTCTGTTGCGTCTTGCAGGTATAAATGATTCAAAGGCAATCTGATCAATTATAAGTTTTTTTTTTATAATTGTTTTTTCAATGAAAAGCTCGCACCTGACTATTTTCCAAGCTAGCCAAGTTGCAAATCTGCAATAGTTAACGCTAGTAGAAAGCTTCAAATGTATGGTAATGACGTCATCTCAACGCTCAGTTACGTGATCAGAACAAAAGAATTGGCGGCAAGGTCAACTCGAAGCATTCGACGCAAGCGAAACGGTTGTAACTTGGCTAGGGGGGCTGGTCTTCTTCTTCTCGTGTCGATCTGACTCAAATTTTGTCTGACCAATATTTAGTCAAACTCGCACCAGCCCCCCTGGCGAACGCTTCGAATTGACCTTGCCGCCAAATCTTTTGTTCTGACCACGTGACTGAGCGTTGAGATGACATCATTCCAGTACATTTGAAGCTTTCTACAAGCGTCAACTATTGCAGATTAGCAACTTGGCTAGGGGTACTGGTGATAAACGCTGATGTAGTCGACGACGGGATAGATACACTTGCCTAGGAGTAATCTATTCACTCTTTACTTAAAAACCCTCAGGTTTTAGCTATCAAGAAACACACTGGCAAGGAAAACTGGCCACTCCTTAATGAATGGAAGTGTTCCCAAAAAGTTACGTATGTGTGGGTGGGATTTTCACCACGTACCGGTGGCGCATCGCCGCATAGATGTAGCATGCTAAATTCTGGTTCTCCAATTCTAAATATTGACTGAGTACTGTATTTATTAGGGAGGGGTTGTAGGTAGTGGGTCCGAACCCAGCCAGGCGCATTACTTTGTGTATTTTATTTCATCACCACTGCTCTCAAAACGGTGAAGGAAAACATCGTGAGGAAACCAGCGTATCCTAGAACCAAAAATTCGAAGACATGTGACATTCACCAACACGCACTGGGCCCGCGTGGTGGATTACGGCGGCCCATTCCCTCTCCTAGAAAGGAGGCCTGAGTCCCAACAGTGGGAACATTAAAAAAGGCTGGTGATGATGATGATGTAATGACTGTATTTATTACACTGCCTTTAGGCGCCTTAATAACACTTAAAATAAACCTCGTTCAGGGTTCAACGTACTGACAACTCCCTAGCCACCAGACGAAGCCAAAGAGTGTAAATTATAAGTATTCTCAGTACACCAATACTAATACATTTCTCTGTGAGGTTACAGTCAGCTAGTCAAAAGTTTTCGATCCCTAGTGAAAAGACCTAATTAGTAGCGGTGTGGTGTAAACACCAGCTAACTCCTTTGTGCTAATGTGATGAATATTTAAAACAGCTCTTTTTAATTGTATTTTATTTATAATATGTAGTTTCATTCCCCGCTTTTTCCTTGAGCGTCTTTATTATTTTCCTTAGAAACCTGCTTGTTTAGCCTTTTTAGGGTTCCGTAGCCAAATGGCAAAAAACGGAACCCTTAAAGATTCGTCATGTCTGTCTGTCTGTCTGTCCGTATGTCACAGCCACTTTTTTTGAAACTATAATAGCTATAATGTTGAAACTTAGTAAGTAGATGTATTCTATGAACCGCATTAAGATTTTCATACAAAAATAGAAAAAAGGCAAGGGGGTATCTATGGATAAGTAGGTCTTTAAAAATGATATTGAGAAACAAACAAACTACCAACGAAAATTGGTTTGAACGAGATCTAGTAAGTAGTTTTTTTTTAATTTGTCAAAAATCTAAAAAAATACACTATTATTAAAACATCGATCAAACTTACAACGAACTACAAGAACTTTTATATTATGTTACTTGCTCCGTAGCAGCAACCCTCCATGGGCGAGTCCGACTCGCACTTGGCCGGTTTTTCAACTAAAGGTCGGCCACCAGTCAGAGTGGATTCAGCTAGATACCAGTATTTTATATGAAGCGATTGCCTATATGATCTCCATAACTCAGTAATTGGGAACACGATACTCCTTGTCAAGACTAGTGATAGATTTCTTGGCTTTTGACTTTCAGTAGCGACTGTCAAAGATCTACAAATGACAGACGAGACCAAAAGCTTAACTACTTTCCAAGATATGGAGGAATTTGGTATCTTAAGATGGTCACCCATCCACAGACCGCCCACGGCAAGCATTACTTAAAATCTTAGGGTATTCTTGGGTTAATTGATTTCTTAAGTTTTTTTTCTGTAATACTTTTTTTTTGTGGGAAATTATCTTAAACCCCTCCTATCCTACTCTGGGTAGAAAAGCATAGAGCATTAGACTTTAACTGACTAATGCCCACCCGTGTTCCTACAGTTGCCCTGTGCTTTTAAGGGCCACGGCAAACTCTTTCGACTAATCCCACACTCCTGGTGGGTATCGGCCCTAGTAGGCGTTTTACTGACATCTGTTTGAGGCGCATGTGGAACACGATGCACCACCAACCCGGGTCTGGTCCTCATCGGACGGCAAGCTACCCATTACTCATCGTCTGCAAAACCTACGCCTGGGGCGTCTCCTGCCATTCTTGGACTTTAATCGATTTAAAATAGACTACTTGTATTTCTAATTATTCCAGTCTCCTAAGGGTTAATGTGGCATGATAATAGGAAGCCAAGAACTTGTTATAGGTACTATCAGAGTCGCCCAGCTGAATACCGCCCTGGGGGTCAGATATCAATTATAAGTTTAGTACCGACTTGTGCGCGAGATTTGCGTCTTGTAAATGCTGTTAACTTGGACAATACAACGGACTTGTGACAATGGCGGTAGTTTCATTTTTTGCACACGAATAAATTGGAACCTTGGAGTTAATGATAGTTTTTGAAATGCTGAATTAATCAAAGTAAGTAGGTCAGTACCATCATGGCTTTTGAAGCCGGTAATTAAGGAAAATGTACACACAATGTGTGTTAAAAGTGGACAGCGCAACAGTGCCGACAAACTGATAGGCAGTTTGGCAGATATTATATAACTAGCTTTTGCCGGCAGCTTCGCCCGCGTACATAAAATATAACCTATGTCACTCAGGAATAAAGCAGATATCTATAGGTGGAAAAAAATTAGCAATCGGACCAGTACTTACTTCCAGAGATAATCTCCTACAAACAAAAAAAAACTATTGATAATATTAGTATAGAAATGTAGAAGTAGATTATGTTCCAGGAAATATTCCAGGAAATGATTTACTCCTGCTCAAAATTTAATCCAAATTTGTTCAGCCTTTTGACAGTAAAAGAGTAACAAATACACACAAACTTTCGCCATATTAGTGCAATTTTCGTTGAACCAACACAAGTCTAATATCAATACAGCTATAGTTAATCCCCAGTTAACATAAATGTTGATTTAACGTTATGTTAGACTGAAGATCAAACCGTAATTTATCAGCAACGGTTACAGCAACAAACAATCGAGCTCGTGCAAATCGACCGTCACGAAGGTTATCAAATGTAGGCGATGCGACGCCATGCGCCCGCGCAGCCCGCCACACCGTTATTGTTATTATTTGCCTGTTACTACCTCAAGCAATTAGGGTTACCACGCGAATGGAATGAGAGAGACTGTCGTAAATTAGGGTTAGCATAACTAATGGTAAGGTGTGTAATTACTATTTGGCGTAGTAATTAAGGATATTACGAAGTGTAACGTAAATAAGTATTTATAGTATTGTTGGTATGCAATAAGGGAATTCTAGGCTAGATTTATATGACAAAAGTTTTAGCCCGAATCCAGAAATTCTAATAGAAAATGACTATTTAATGGGCAGCTATTATTTCGCATAATTTGTTTGTATCGTTCGGATTCGGATTATGTTCGGACAAACATTGTCGTGAAAATAGAGCAGTGGTGGCCCAGTGGTAATGGACCGGACTAACAAAATTGTAGATCGTGGATTCAAACCCAGCCAGGCGCATTTGTGTAATTTATTTCATCACCACTGCTCTCAAAACGATGAAGGAAAACATCGTGAGGAAACCGGCATATCCTAGAACGAAAAATTCGAAGACACGTGAAATCCACCAATATCAAATGGGCCCGCGTTGTGGATTACGGCACATTCCCGCTTCTATAGAGGAGGCTTGAATCCCAGCAGTGAGAACATTAAAAAGGCTAATCATGCTGTGTTGTGCTGACATTGTCGTTATCTCAGCAATAATTTTCTGTATGTTTTTCACTTTACAATATTCTCGTTACGGAAAATAAAACACTAAGATGACTGCTAACTAGCGGATGATCTAATATAATCATCTACATACTGCGCAGTAAGTACTTAACGAAGTAATTTGCATGTTCACGTATGCTTCCGTAAACAGTAAAGCACTGCTATAAAAACTGTTCTTATTTTAAATTTAAATACTTAAAAAGGTTTTTTTTTTAATTGATATAAACCAGTGCTTGACTGCGAACCCACCTGATGGTAAGCAGTGATGCAATCGTTGATGATGAGGCGCACTAGTTTATTAAGAGCGTATTCACTCTAGCCTTGATGGTTTTTCATGTTACGTTTGCAGTTACGGATTGGTTCGAAAAACATGTTTTAATTAGACAGGATTAAGGAAGCTAATTTTACGTTACGGTATCAAATTTACTTAATTATCTATTCCACTATTTAGATTAGAGAAGATTAATTGTGAGCCAATCCTAATTGCGCCTTAATAACATTACTTTATTAGTCAACAAGTCGCCTAAATACAGCAAAACCAGCAATTGAAAGTCCTAAAATAAGTCCCTAATATGGTGTCCCTAATAGCCGTGTCGTGGCCCATACGTTATAATAGTCGAGTAAAGTATGCATTAACTGTTTGCAGGCGCCCATTTCTCCGTTTAGTGGTTTACTTTGTAACAGCTTTAAGTAGGACGAAAGGCTTAGGTACGGACAGCGTCATCAACTGGTTACTTACCCCCTTTTCTAAGGTATTTTAATGTGAAGATGGTACTCAATTGATGCTGCTGTCTGTACTTAAATATTTGAATTCTATTTTTTTTTTTTCTGATTGGTTTTTTGAGGTGGTCATCAGGTAACTTCTTCCGCTCTGGATGAAGCGAGCGGGACTGTCAGACTTTTACTGAATTGCCCTTTGCGTTCCAGGGCCGCGGTATCACTTTGGAACAAACCAGCAGTCCTTCCTGATTCCAATGCCCTGTCAAAGCAATCTATTTTGTTATGATATTTGTTGAAGAAACAAAAAAAAAAACGATTTGTAGAAAATAGGTGTAAATATATTTAACGAGGTGTAACTGAGTAATCTAATAAATCCATGCAAAAGCATGGCAGATCATCGATTTATTTACCACAAACGATATCACGCGATCCTTGAAACTTTATTATCTTCTTTACATAGTAAAGTAAGCCCCAAGCCAACAATGTAGTGACGTAACTATACAATTTGGGGCCTTGGCAAAATCAATGGATGGGGCCTTGGCAAAATCACTGAAGTACAGCCACAAAATAATTCTTTATTACAAATAAATCGTCAAGTGCTGTATAAGAGCACTTTTATAATATCGTCTCTGAAGGTGGGCTTTCCAGTGGCGTATCTATATGGCGGTAACGTTGGCAAAATACTACGGGATATTACTCCTTTTCTTATGAACGCGTTTAATAAATCTTAGTAATTTATTTGAATTTTTAGATTTACTTCTTCTGAGCTCAAGGCCTCTCGAAACGGGGGGGGCCCATCAGGCCAGGGGCTCACAGAATTTTGCCAGCCTTGCCACCCTATAGTTACGTCATCGTCACTGCTCCAATGAATTCTCCTTGAAACCACACCAGTTACGAAACTATATAAATATGCAAAATAGAGTCATTATTGTCAAACGTCCTTTGCAATTTGTCATGAATCGCCACACCGTCAAATATAAAGACAACTGTAAAGCTGGAACTACATTAGACCGATGCACACGTGTAACACGCCTGATTTGTACGTAGAACGACGTCGCGTGGCGTGGATCTAGTGTAGCTCTACAAATCTAGTTTCCATATAAAATTTATGGAGACCGACGCGCCCAGATGCGTGTATGGCACTCGTGTGCGCAGTGTAGTTCTAGTTTAACACCTTGTAAAATAGTCTTGATACTTTTGTAGTGTCGTAACTCCTCCCAAACCACATAAACAACAACTAAGACATACTATATGATAAGTAGAACACAATACATAGTCTCACAATACAATCCCAATTCACACTATGCCGGTTTGAACCACATGAGCCATGGAAAGTCTCGTAGGTACACGCGCATTGATAGTACATTACCACATCTGATTCATCACGCGACTTTCTCCATCTACACGGAAGTATGGTTCATTGATGGAAAATGCTCATTCATGTCAAAACTATGAGGCCACAAGATTTTTAAGAAACCGTAAAACTGTTCGTTGAGCATGCGATGCAATTAGAAAAAAAAATCCTGACACGGAATTTGAAATTCGAAACATGGTTCGGTATTCAAGTTTGAACTTAACGCCTTTTTGTAACGGAGAAAGTCAAAAAACACTTTCAGTTTTAGAATAATAATTGCTTATTTTAAGTTCTTATTACGTGTGTGTGAATAATGTGTGCTTATTTCAAGTTCTCATTACGTGTGTTATCTACAGTTACATAAGTTAACTACCCTAAGAACTAGTCTTACAGTGTGTGGTACAAATTGACCCATAATCAAGGCTTGGCTTAAGCAACACCGCAGTATCCAAGGCTCGCGCCGATGTGACAAAACACATCTATCAGCTGACCAATGATCCACTTAGGTTGTGTTTGAGCTTCGTTTAAATGAGACAGTTACTGGCACAAGTCGGTTTTTATAAAGTTTATTTTTTTTATGATTTATGGTCTGTTGATGACACTACTGGCGCAGTGGTTGAGCGGCTGGCCGCAGTGTTGCCTGTCGTGGATTCGATTTCCACTCGTATTATTTTTTGTTATGTACAGATTGTTTTTCATGGTATTGCATATGTTAATTTACTTGTTTATGAACGCAGTCGCGATTCAGAAGCAATTCTATTATGGGGCCACGTTGATAATAGTTTAAGGTAGATTAAACGCTTAGGTGACTATTAGTAATAAAATGTATCATGAAGTGTTAATGACTAACAAAACTAACAAACTTAATATGTATGATAAACGAATTAGCTTATTATCTGACTCATGGCATTTCATCACTTGAAATTCCAATTTCATATAATCACTTCAACATTCCTTATAAAATAATAATCAAATCCAGTCACAAGGGGAAGTATTTTAGAAGACAAAGACGTTAAACGGAACTGGTAAACAAAAGACTCGTTTCCGCCAGGACTTATCAATGTGTGGTCTCACACCCTCGTACACATGGAGCGTGGGAATATCTTATTAAGGGAATAATATCCTCTTGGCTCCTAGATAGCAAGTATGTGGAATATAAGCTTAAGTTTGCCAAGCAATTTTATAGTGAACCCATTTTCTTACTAACTGCAAATAAAGTCTTGAAGTTTGCAAGAAGATGAGCTTAAAATATCCTTCCACTTCAGGATAATATCATCATAACCTTCGTGTGCAACGAGAAAATTCGATTATGGAACGTTAACGTTCTCTTCGAGCTACTAGCTCAAGTGGCCATCAAGTCTAAACGCAGCACGGTCCATTCGGGCTCCGTCAAGTCGTCGCAGACCGCACATCAATAACTTCGGGCCGCGAACCGCTATAAACTGATTGCTTCCACCACTCCAAATGGCCCCATTTGCGCTTCGAAACTTTAATAAACGCCCCATGTCACTATTATATCGTAGTTCGTAACATATGTTGGTATTCTGCTGCCTTTCCGGGGTGGAGATAATTCTCGTCTGGCAAGGATGCTGCCTTTAGATGCAAGTTCTATTGGTGAATAGAGGAAATTGTTTAGTTTTCATTCTAATTGGGTTGATCTTCATGTAGATCTTCCTGAGTTAGTGGATCTTCAACCATGATTTGTAATCTTCCTGGCCTTTAACGAATGTTTCTATAATGATCAGCAATACTTTCTTATCTTCTTCTTTTTAAAAAACGTTGTCCTACATTAAGAATTACTCCTGTATCATGGGTGCGTTCACAGACATGTAAATTCACAAACACAAGACATGTAGTTCCTAAATACCTATCTGTAAGCCATACAAATATTTGCTCAAAACGAGATTTAAAAACAAAATCAACACGTAGCGTAGCAATCGCTCAATCACAGCACCTATACATCGAAATTAAACTTCAATTAGAACAGTCCATGGAATTTCAGCACATCTTCTTCACAGAGATCTATCTATACTACGCTTTGGAATTTGCAATTAGCATCACTTTTTTACACTTCAAAAGTGCCTGTAAATAGTTAAATTTGAAATAAAATGCTTTGAACATCACACCAAAATTTTTTGACATTTCAAAAGTGGCTGTAAATGGTTGTACTAGTATTTGAAATAAATCTTTGAATCTTTGCACACCAGAATTTTACGAAAATTTTCCTCAAAACACCCGCTATTCGACTTCATCTTATTACTCCAACCTACACAATATATACAACGTAACACAATGTACTACTATTAGGCGGCAAGCAATACATACCAATAGCTAGCTGATAATACGGTAGCCGATGGCAGTCACGTTCTCTAGTGATAAAGAATGGTCACCGGCACTAATTGTTGAATGGATGAGATTGTAAGGAAACTGTGGGGAAAAATGGCAAGGCTTGGTGATGACATCAGGAAATCTATACTTCTATACTTAATATTATAAAGAGGTAAAGATTGTTTTTTTTTGTTTATAGAAGGTAATCTCTGGAAGTATCAGTCCGATTGGCTTTATTCCTGAGTGACATAGGCTATATTTTATGTACGCGGGCGACGCTGCAGGCAAAAACCAGTTTACTATAATAATAATAATTTGTTTATTTCCTCACAAAAATATCACAGCAATTACAAAAACTAATACAATGACAATAATTGAATTCATACTGTGGGAGACTGGTGCCTAAGCTAGGCTTTTGGCCTGTATTTCAAGTTACCAGGCTTTCTCCTCTTTTAATGGATATAATTACAAAGTTTGCATCTTCATTAATCTTAGACATGTTCTATACAGGCTTTATGATGTACTGTACATGTCCCTACTGTGAGGACCCGCTGGATGCGTGACGCTTAGGACCCTTTAATGTGACGACATCTGGGGAAGAATAAGTTCGTAAGTTTAGCAGGGCAACGAAACTACTGGAGTTTTTTTTTTTTTAATTATGATGAGTCGGCTGCGTTGCGAGTCACGGGCTCGATTCCCACACGGAACAAACATTTCTATGGCCTACTAATAGGTAGTAATTCCGGGTTTGAGTGTCTTGGATAGGTATGTAAGTTTATATGTTTATGGAGGCACCGAAGGAAAGAGAAACCTCAAAAGAGTCACCGTGGTTCGCATAGAGCAAGTTAAGAAACACTTTTGGGATTTAGTTAGCACAAATTTGACGCTCCCTCTCACCCAGAGCAGAAGAAGTTATTTAATAATATCGAACCCTCAAAAAAAGGCGAAAACTGTGGATAATATCTTTAATATCTATCAGTACTTTTTCACATCCTTAATTTTGCCGCTAGGCTGGGTAAAATAAAACACAAATAAATTTAAGAAATATTTAAAAAAAATAAAATCCTATGAAAGTAAACTACTCATAAATTGTTGTACACGTAAGTAACAAAATAAAAATATATTTAGATTCCTCCGACGCATAACCCGGGTCCATTAGGTGGTTGAGCATGCACGCCGCCGTGACGGTTCATACTACACGCGTGTTCTATTTCGATTTCATTGCAAGTAAAGTAAACAAATAGGATAATACTAAATTAAAATCTACGAGTACTAATTTGCATGTCTAATTCTGTTGTAGATTCTTCTATATATTTGTCAACAAACAATTCATATCAATAACACAATAATTAACCAAACATCTTCCAAACGCTATCTCCGACGTTGACCGACAGACGACACCACCACTTCAAACCGAGCTTCAACATTTATCGTCAATAAATACTGATACACAACTCACAACCGACAACGGGTAACAAGCAATCAATCCAATGACCTACAAAACGTACTGAGGAGTTGTAGACAACTCCATTGTATGCTAAAATGTGGTTTAATTGTCGCGTGTGTGACTGACAGGGTTGTCACACACAAAATAGACGAGAGTTGCGAAATGTCGAGAGTTGCGAAATGTCGAGAGTTCTAACATAATTGTTAGGTTTAATTGTGATGTTGTACTGTATTCTGGTTTAGGTTTGTAGTTTTGTTTATGTTGATTAAGATGTTGAAGACGTAATAGTTTGCTTGTTCAACGATTCAGGCTTATTAAGAGGCTGCTTTTCCACTCGCCTATCGTCAACATCGAGCATAGTTTAAAAGCTTGTTACTTCATCTAACGCAATCCAACGTGATGTTTGACTAAAAGGCAACGTGAAAAAAGATAGAACGCCTGAAAACTCTGTTAGCATTCGGTAATTCCGTAATTTACTCGAACATTTTATAAAAGTTTTTCCAGGAAATACGTGTTTTTTTTTAAACCCTTAATAGTTTTTGAAAAACATTGTCATTATTTAGAATCATGATAAAATTTGCTAGAGTTGGTTGTACTTTTTTGACTTATTTATTTTTTGAGTAAATTATGAAGTGTTAAAGTTCACACAAAATAGTAGATTTTCAGAGGTCTTAACTGGATTAGTTTTACACAAATTTATAAATTGATTTCCATAGAAGCCACAAGAAAATATCCACAAGATACTGTGTTTCCAAAATATCTAATGAAAAATGTGTAATAACGTCATAAACGCGTGAGAGTGGCTGTATGAAAAACAGTGAAAATTTATGTCGAGATGCATCCCCTTAAGTTGACTGTGGCAATTGTAGCGAATATTATGACATTTTGATATAAGGTTAGACAAAGATATAAAAGGGAATGTAATATTAAGTATATTAAACAAGGAAAGTATACCAAACCGATGTTTTTTTTTTGAGGTGGGAAATCATCCAATGACTTCTCCCGAGGAGTGAGAGGGCGTGTCAGACTTTAAGTGACTAAAACCAACCAGTGTCCGTTTGCGTTCCAATGCTGGGTTTCGTTATAAATTAATAAATTCTTTAGTAATAAATTTTCTTTCACAATCTTTCATTTTTTACCTTACGACACTATTCGTTATAATTAAATAAATTCTTCGTCAGTAAAAAGTTTTCACGATTTTTATTTTTTTTTTTCCCTTATTTTTTTTCCCTTTTCCATCATAGATTACATGTTACAAGTAATTAAGGCGTTGCCAATCCGAAAATATATCCAAAATACTGAGAAATTTCACTTCCCAAAACACTTTACCCAACCCAGGAATAAATTCTAAACACAACTCAGATGACTCAACCATCGCTCATGAGCCAACCCTACGCAATTAACTAGTAGCAGGAACCCCGGACACCTACGATCTGTCAGTGAAGTAGGCAGTAAACCTACTCTAAATGAATGTTAATCGTATTGTCCAATGTACCAGTCATTTCTAAAGCTCCACTATTATTCTATAGACTTTCATCTGTATAACGGAACTAACTGGATCATAAATTAACAGTGAAATATTTCTCGTTATGTTTGAAACTCGGGACTTCGCGCGAGATTTTATTGTGAGAAGAAATTGAATTCTGGTTGAGAATTCTACTGTGTCGATGACTAGGCTGAAATGTCTTGGAATGTGGGTTTTTGAGTCTTTAAAATAGAATAGAATATATATTTTTATTGTAAAACATAAGTAAACATCATAATATGCAAAGGTTTTAAAATAACGGACCGATCTGCAAGTTTTTCCATTTATACCGTGCAAAAACAACTTAGTTGTTTTAGAATAAACCACAAAAGATTTGAGTCTAGACAAACAATAAAATTCTTTGGTTGTCAAGTCGAGATGCCAACGCTATATTATATCATTAAGTCAACAGTCTCAACTTATCTATTGTCCGATTAGGTTAATCAGGCTTACAAAACAAAATTCTGACTTTTTAATCCTGGTTTTACAATAAATCTAAAACTACATTAGACCGACGCACACGTGTAGCATGCATGATTTGGATAGAACGACGACGCGTGGCGTGGCTCAAGTGTAGCTCTACAAGTCCAGTTTCTATATAAAATGTAGGGAGCCCGACGTGCCCCAGATCGGCGTGCGGGGGACACGTGTTAGCAGTGTAGTTACCTACCTTCACTCTTTTAGTACCATCCATTTCATCCCTCTTCTTGCCATGACCATAGACTACCAATAATAACTGCATATATTTAATTAACCTACACTATCTCTCATTGGCTTATAACGACATTAGCTACTACACGTATAGTAAATAGAGATAAGACTTTATCAATATCAACATAAGGATTATTTTTCACTCTTCATATCTAATCTTTCATTAATCCGATATCTCGCTTAATCCGAGTTATCTGCGGAAGATAGGGAGTTAATTCTGATCAATATTGGCTAGTAAATGTCCATATTTAATCAGTAACTGATAAATGTAGTAAGGATTCCTTAATTTTAGCGATGATGTTCACTGTATTAGCATATGAAGGAATGTTAAGAAAATTATCTTGGAGCTTAATAAATTAATATATTCAGGGATATATGAGTTTCATACGAATAGTTATCTCTTATGCTAATACTATGCTGTAACTACACTATCTCTATTTCCTGTAATTTACCCCGTTATAAATTATAGCGTTATACGTTATTCTGATTATACAACAGAATAACAAATATGCTATATAAATAGCAATACATAAAAAGTATTTTTTGTGTATTGATATAATTTATAAGCTTTCATAAATCACAATTAAGGCGGTTAAAAAAGCAAAGTAGCAAAAGTGGCAAAGTACCTTTTTTGAGTCCCTCTAAATAATTATGTCCATGAGTGTATTACAATATATGGCTTATAAACTTTTACCTTTACAATACTGGTGTCAATGTGATATATATTTTTTAATAACTCCTGTATCAAATAAATTCTTAATATTGCTCTAAAAAAGTCATGCAGAATTAATTGTTATACCTACTTTATCTGGGCTTACAGCAAATAAATCGTACCTAGCATTTTTTGTTTTCTCACGCTCTATGAAATCTTTATAAAAGAGCCAATTCCATCGCTTCTAAACATCTAAATAGCTGCTACAGCTGCTTTATTATACCTTTAGAACTCAAGTATTAAAACATCATTTTTAATCTTTAGATATTTCACCTCTTTTCATAAGGCTTAGTGAACCTACCTGCGAGGACACGCCGGTATTTTTCCGATATTTCCGCCACGCTTGGCCAATATTACCCGAATACGGTGTCGCATGGTATTACACGATCCCCTCTAAATTCTGCTATCGAGAATATATTCTAAAACGATTTTTTATTTGGAAAATAGATAAGAATTTTTCTCTTAGCTTGATCAAATGGAAACTTGACTGCTTATGTGGGTTGGGTACGTCTGTGCCTAATCCCAACTTATTAGGAAAAGTTAGAGATTAAGGCCTAAGTCTAATGAGAGACTTAGGTCGAGAGAATATGGCTAAGGCTTTCTCTGATTATATAGAAAAAGTAATAAGACCTAATGGAAATAGGACATCAATATTATATGTATGTGTATGTGGAGGCTTGTAAATGGCTCGTCAGATTTAATCTATATTGTCATCTACACTAATATTGTAAAGAGGTTTGTTTTTTTGTTTGTATGAGGTAATCTATGAAAGGTGGTCCGATTGTTAAAATTTTTTCACCGATAGACAGCGGCTTTACTCCTGAGAGACATAGACTATATTTTTGGTAGCTTTTGCTGCTGAAGCTGCGGGAAAAAGCTAGTAGGAACCTTATATTGTTAGCTGTATTGCCACCTAAATATAACGAAATAAATTTACCTTTCGAATACCGTAATTAGAGACACAACAGAAACACTATGAGAGAGTGAACGCCGGCGTTCGCTTGGGTTTTAATGAATTAATTGGTAGTCTCCTACAAAATAATGTGAAGCTAAAAAAACAATGAATAGTCTCGTATGTGATAAATTCTATTGGTGTGTTAACCACTGATATTTAAGACCTAATTATAATAAATCCTTCGACTAAATTTTGATCATCGTAGCCAATCTCAAAAGAGATTAGCCAGATACGCAGGAGTTAGCAAACTCTAAACATTATAAATAATAATAAATTTCTTTATTTGGAACAAGATACACATACAGAGTAATATCAAATTAAAACGATGATAACCGCAGTAGTAAAAAACTGTGTCGCTATACATTATATACATTGGCACTATACACGGCACATCATTGACAGGACAAATGTTTGTGTGATGAGCACGATCATTTGTTCTGTGTCTGGGTGTATTTTATCTAGAATATGTATGTATGTATTTAGAAATATATAAGTATGTTTATCAGTTCTCTAATACCCATAACACAAGCTCTGCTTACCTTGAGACTAGACGGCGCTGTGTGATAATTGTGGAATATTATATTATATTATTATTGACTAGGACCTATCAACTGAGTTTGTAAGTTGAATCCTACATATGTCCTTATGTATGTTGAGAAAGGCTACAACAAATTTGAGTCCAGGGTCGATAGGAGCTACAAAATTATCTCTTGCCTTGATTAAAAGATTTACCAGCTAACAATGTTGGCAATATTATAGCTGAGTTGACTGCCCAAAGTACCTCTGATATAAATGTCAACCTAACTTCTAAGATAATAAGGTCGAAAAGCGCTTGAATGATCATTCATAGTAGCAGTATCTTCCTCGCACATAAATTAGGTCTAAATTACTTGGAAAAGGGGGACCTGTTACTGACTGCTAGCTTTCAAGCATAGGTAATTATCTCTTCACTTGTGGAGGTTCCTAACCTAAATGCATCCCGTAGCAAGGCAATTTTCTACATTCCTAGCCATTTGCACAACGTACTCCACACATCTATCAATTGAACATGTTCATGTTGGAAGAGTTTCTTAAGTTCAGTTAGCGCTGTGTGAATCCTCTGTAGCCATAACTTATACCAGTCTTGTTACGTTAGACGCTTCAGCGATATATCATCCCTGTTAATCTGCACTGCATTGTATTCCAAACACAAACGGTGGCTTAACTTGTTCTGTGTACACTGTGTGTCAGAAAAAGTACAATCCATCACTGCTTTGCTGCGTTTTTATTCTGCACTGGTAATGAATTAGTTCTACAAGCGAGGAATGAGAAAAAAGATGAAATGATTCCAAGCTAATTGTATTTTTTAAAGCAAGTTAATCTTATTTGTAGTAAGTGCAAATTGGATGCGTACGCAATGATGGCTTGGCGCTATAATTTAAAACAGCCCATTTCATCTAATACACCATAGCAATCAACGTTTCTTTCCTACGCATTTACGAGATTCAATTCATCAGAACTATTAACCAAAGCGAAATCCAATTCGAAAACCCAGTCAAAGACGATAAAAGCTTCACAGACAGAATTTACGACCGTCCATTTCAAATGTAACATTCAGATATCTCAATGTTAGCAAAAACCGTCGTAATTAGAAACAACATTATCATCAGGCTGTGTTCTTAGTTCATAAATAACTTGGTTCAGTTAATTTATAAGCTGTATCAGTCTGACCCTCAGTTTTGCTGCAATCAGTTCTGCATGGTGTTCCTCTATCAATCCTGGTGTCACTGGTAATATATCTTGCTTCGTTAGAGTGGAACCAGTCAAGCTAGTGATTTGTTTCCCTAGATTGAAAGCTCGTTATAAGTTTTCCAAAAATAGTGTTTTTTGCTTGTTTGGGTTGTGGTAAATGGAGAGTAGTGTTGTAGCAATTTGAGGAAATGTTTTGATTACCTAACTGTTTATTCGACGCAAAATTGGTAGGTACTTTTCTGTGTTTTTTTTTTGTACAAAATATCTGCGAAAATGTTTTGAATAACTGTTTCTTATTCAACTCAAAATTGTATATTTTTCTGTTAAACTAAAAATAACATTACAAAGTAATCAACTTCTGAAAACAGCAGCAAAACCGTTCCCCTAGCCAAGTTACAATCGTTTCGCTTGCGCCGAACGCTTCGAGGTGACCTTGCCGCCAATTCTTTTGTTCTGACCACGTGACTGAGTGTTAAGACGACTTCATTCCTGTACATTTCAAGCTTTCTACAAGCGTTAACTATTGCAGATTAGCAACTTGGCTAGGGGGGCTGGTTATTAAATACAGCTGCAATTTAACATTTCAAATATTAGTATGAGAAAGAGTGGGGGCGTGGTGGGAATTCTCTTTATCCCTTTCCTACACACGTAATCTAAAGGCAGTGACGTCACATTTTAATAAGTGCATCCTTATTATGTTACTTGAAAGTTGTCTTAACTTTTCAAATCTGATAGAAGCTATCAGATTTGAAAAGTTAATTTACTTCATATTGAAGGGATTTAAAAAAATCTTTTTTTTTGCATTTTTGGATAAAGTTGCTTTTTGATACAAAAAAAAAATTAGTTCTATCTGTTTGGTAGTGATTAATAGCGGTCCAATGCTGGCGTGGTGATCATAATTTATCGTAAATATGGTTCCTTTTATGGAGTCCATCATCCATTGTCCAAAACCCTTATCTTTCTACTCAAATTCAGTCAGATCTCCGCCCAAATCTGCATAAACCTCGTAACATATGACTAGCCATCATTTATAATCTTCACAACTGAGCCATCATTTTTTGCACGTCTAACATCAGCGGTCCATCCTTTTGATGTAAATCGTTCTCCGCATGCAAAACGAGGGAGATCATTAAACACACGGCCTGTGACCTAACTATGCGTCCATCTATTATATGTCTGAACATATCCTTCTAATATTATAAACGCGAAAGTTTGTATGTTCGGATTTTTGTTACTCTTTCACGTAAAAACTATTGAAAAGGATTTCAATGAAACTTGCTACACAGAGCATGTCCTAAAATAGCACAAAGGATACTCTTATCCTATGGTTATATTTCCTTCGGGATAATTTTCTTCTATTACACGTGTGCGGACAGCGAGCAATAGTTAGCTTGCTATCCGACCGTCCGGTAACTGTCCGGACCGAGCCCAAGTCGTCAACAGCGCACACTGTTCCCGCGCACCTCAAGGAGTTGTCAGCAACAGCAGGGGCCCAGCCGGGTCGAAGCCTACAAGGGCCAGGGTTATCCGAAAGGGAAGCTCGGCCCCGCTACGAAAGGCAAGAAGGAACGGGGTAGGGTTTTTATTAGCCTTTTAGCCAGTAAGAGTCTTAGACTATCTCCCGCTTCGCCCAAGGGCGGGGGTATCATTGTTACACACCAAAAAAAAAAGCTATCACGCGTGTGAAGCCGCTGACAGCAGCTAGTATGGTCATATAGTTATGACGTCATAAACACCGTAGACTAATTTGTCGAGAGTCAAGACATTAGCGTTAGCAATTAAGTCGGGCTATGATTGACTGGAGCTGTTAGGAACCTTTTGTCGGTTTTAAAGATTATCCTTGGCTTTGAAATCCTTTTCAAGTTATATTTAATTGGAAATATAATTAACGCGTCGTCCCTTGCAGGATTATAGCTGGAATTAACTCTGATTCCCTGTAGACTCGTTGATATTGCTTTGGCGTAAAAGCATTCACTGGAATTCAGTTGACAATTTCCATTTTATTATGTGTTTCTCTGAATTTTGCCGCTGTAGATATATATTTTAAACAGAGCAGCTATTTTGCAATTTATCATGCTAAATATAATAGCAATTTAAGGACGTCGAAACATTTAACAGTATAGGACTGTTAAATGTTTTGAAGTTCTTATTCTTTTTCTAAAATAAAAGTTCCCCTTATAATTATATACTAGTAAAAGTACCTTCAACATTTGTCCAGCTGCTTCGGAAATTAGTCGTAATAAATAGACAGACTTAAAGATTATAAAATTGTATTTATGTTATAGGTATCACATATACTTTTAGTTGCATTTTCTAAAAAAAAATAGTTTGATATTACAAACAGAAACTTCAATTTTATTTATATTTACGTATGTATAGAATCTAGATCAGGAAAGAGAACTACGTCCTGAAATACAGGCTTGACCTTGCTCCAGCCTGGTTTTTCATTTTGATTTTCATTATTTAAATCCTAGAAAAGGAATTAGGGCCAAATCGTTGCTAGACGGCCTTCTATCATTTTTCCCTGCTAATAAAATGCTATAGCCAATATTTCATTTTTTTCATTTTTTAAAGTTATAAATCGTCAAATAAATTCTCCTGCTCTGAGTGGAACGAAGGGGTTGGCCAGACTTTTACTGACTAAAACCTAACTGTGTTCCTTCAGTTACCCTATGTGTTTCTGAGTGAATCACGGTAACTTTCTCGAACGTTCTCGACAACCCATAGCCAATGCGATGCAGTGCATCCCCATAAATTCATTACCAAGCCATGTAGCTCCGATTTCTACCACCCACCTTTAATTACCGATTAAGATTAACAACATAACTATCATGTTTCGATGTTTACATTGTAATTAAGTGATTGATACTGGACTGAGAATCGCGATGGCTATTAGTTCTCCTGATAAATCTTAAGCCAATCTGTACAATCGCACCGATATATCTCTCTGTTCCTATGCACTATTAATTTTCTCCAAATGATTTAGGAATATAATTAATGTATTGTATAGTTAAGACAGGTGATTTATTACTTGGGAGGATTGTAATGGAATTCGCGTTGGTAAGTTAAAAGCTTTTACAAATGCATCGTGGTTTAAAATAGATTGTTGTGATAGTTTTGTTAGCAGTGCAATAATGTGCACTTGGGTGTAAATAATTTGTGAGTGAGAAACGACATTTTTATTTGAATAATTACGCCGCTGATAATAAGTGGCGTAATTGCCGCAGGTGCACAATCACAATGACACCTATTGTGGTTGTAAGATGCATGAAATACGACACCTAAGAACATTCAAATTATTATTATTTAGTAAATCATATTATGTATTATTTATAAAATCTGTGCCCAAAAAAAGGAATTCAAAAGTTATTGCAACAATAGAAAATAATTCATCTGATTATAACAAATAACGCGGCGAATAAATAAGCTACGTATAAATATTATATCTAGCCCATTCTGTCCCATTCCTGGCCTAGACCGGGAGGTCTTCACTCAGGAGATAGCACGATTTAGACGTCCTGGAACCTTATCATGACGTAGTACAGGAGTTTCTTTCACATTCTTCTCCATAGAGATCTACGCTTTGGAACGCGCAATTTAGCTTCACTTTTCTTTTTTTGACTGACCGACATTCTGACAATTCAAAAGTACCTGTGATTGGTCTATTTGGAATAAACGTTTCTGATTTCTATTAAAATGTCAATCGTGCGAGTGAGAAAGAGGGGATAAAGCTATACACTCTATATAGCTCCATTCTGGTGTAATTTATCTATAATATGTATGTATTTAGGAATATATAAGTATGTTTATCAGTTGTCTAGTACCCATAACACAAGCTCTAGCTTAGCTTGGGACTAGACGGCGTTGTATGATAGTTGTGGAATATCATTATTATTATTCGTTTTGTTAACTGAACTTTTGTTCAGTTTAGGACGTCAAATGGATCGCGTTAAGAGCTCATGGTAGGTCATCCGCCCTCTCATTCGTGATATGTCGCAACCCGTTTTCGCGATTCCCGACCACCAATTTTGTATTTTACGAGCCCTTCGCTCGACATGTCCAGCCCAATCCCCACTTAAGCTACACCAAGTTATATATGAATACAAAAAAGCTTTTACAGAGCTAATTAATTTATGTTACATAAACAAACACAAATGGAGCGTGCAACTTGTACACGACCCCATTTCTATCCCCCAAAGGGGTGATACTGGCGACGGGTTCGATGTCAAGGTCTTTATCGATTTCCTAAAGACGGGGAGCTCCCTAAACGGTCGTAGACATGCGAGTGCCTTATCTGGTAATTACATTTGTAAAGGCTTCACTAGCAGTTTCATTTGACTTTGTTTGCATTAAAGTATACATAAGGACCCTTTTTTAAGGTGGGAAATCATCTAATGGCTTCTCGTGCTCTAGGGAGAGGCGGGAGGACGTGTCAAACTCTTGCTGACTAAAACCACACCTATAAACCCAATTTCCTTTTCGGAAGTAAACTCATGTAGGCTTCGACCCTGTTGGGGCCTTACGGTTTTACTGAAATGTCTTTGAGACGCTAGTGGAACACTACGCGCCGTTGTCGACTCGGGTCCAGATGGTTGAACGGCGAGCTACTCGTTGCTCATCGTCCGCAAGCCCATGTATGAGCAGTGACAAAGGTTCCTGTAAAGGTGGAATTTTTAAACCACTTTCTTCAAGAGCTTACACTGTCTGGTAGATGGTCGAAATTTCTAGCAAGCATTCTTTTCTTGAGTAAGATAATGGCATACCATTACAGGCAAATACTACAAGGTCCTAAATCTAATCGGACTACTACATTTGAACTGTACGTAATCCAGTTGCTTTGGCTGCAATATTTGTGCAATTGATATTACGTGTTTGCACAAAGGCCATGGTTTTATCATCTGCCTGGGTCTTAGTCTGACAATTCTTCACGCTCCACCCAGTGCGAAAGAAATCATTTGAATCAACCACCGAAAAAAGGATGCTGCTTTAGCACTATTGAATTTTTAGAACTGCTAGTTACAAACGGCCCACCAGTCGGCACAGGACCCAATCGTCTTCCTCATCAAACCGCTGACATAACTAATGTTATTTCCTCTTTGTTTCCAGGAGTTGAAGGAGAGCTTCAATTATGGTCTGTTCTGCCCGCCAGTCAACGGCAAGGCCGGCAAGTTCCTGGACGAGGAGCGCCGTCTCGGAGACTACCCCTTCAACGGACCTGTTGGATATCTTGAGGTATACTGACTCTTATGAGAAAATATTTTGCGAACACATAGGTTCATTGTGAAAGTAATCTGAAAGAAAAAGGAAACCCGTCACGCTATCACTAAGCGTGTGTGCATATGAAAGAAAATGGAGTTAGTGATAGCGTGACGAGTGATGGGATAGATTGGAAGAAAAAACCTGTTGCGCGGAACTCAAATAATACAGGACAAGGGCAGAAAGATGATGTTACATTGTGCGTATAGGCTAAGGAGTGGAATTCCTAACTAAGGAGTCTGTGATTGCTGATAGCTACAACCTGGAGTCTTTGAGTCAAGAGTAAATAAGTAACGTCTAGGTAAGCGTGCTCCATTGTCGACCACATCATCGCTTTCCATCAGGTAAGATAGTGGTCAAACAAGCGCAGGTCTGTAAAAAGTTTATGATGTTATCGAAACATCAAATGAATCACCATAATCTTCAAGAGGGCAACTCTTTCTATAATAAAGAAGCCTCTCTGATTAACAATCCAATTTATAATAAAATCTTCTACTACAAATCGTTTTATTGCCTAACTACCTGTAGACGCAGGACTTCTCCAAAGCGTGTCGATTGCAATCTAGATTGAGTCAGCACTAAGCTGGTCTACTTAATTAACTACCAAGCATTGTTAGTGGCAAAATATTGCTCGAAATTTACTCATTTTCCTTTCTTTCAACCTGGAACTTGCGTGTCAGATTTTTACTGAATAAAACCACACCTATATTCAATGACCCATGCATTCTAGGACCACAGGCTTCATTTCCAGAAGTCAACCCAATTTCAGGCTTCAGCCCTGCTGGTCCCTGCAGTTTTGCTGACATCTCTTTGAGGCGCACGTGAAACATTACGCTCCGCTCCGTCAACGATCCGGGCTCGGTCCAAACGGTTACCGGACGGCCAGACGGCGATCTACTCATTGTTCGTCCGTAAGCCAAACCCTCTAATGGCCACGAATACATGTAGTCTCCAATACTCTACTTCATAGGACTGACCAAATACTTCCATCCTCGGTACTAACCAGCTCATCATCAATTTCCAGTTAAAATACAAGCGAAGAGTGTACAAGATGCTCAAGCTGGACGAGAAGACCCTGAAGGCGTTGCACTCCCGCGCCAACCTGCGGCGGTTCCTCGAGCACGTCACGCACGCGCAGATCGACAAGATCACCAAGGCCTGTGCCAAAGGACTGGACCCAAACTTCCATTGTCAGGAGACTGGTGGTAAGCAAACTTTATACTACTGTATAGACTGTCTAGCTAAAAATAGGTTTATGGTTTAAGGCTGTAATACAAGCTGGAAAGTTCCCACTGAAATTGGTTTATCAACCCGGGTAAGGATTTTAGATATTATTGTGTTGTTTCTGATAGTCTTGTAGCGACATGTATATCGCCAAATAGAATCAGACAATTCAAATTGTTACATCGTGGTATTAGAGTTTTACACACGATTAGAACATTTACAGCAGTCCGAAATAAACTATCGGGTAGTGGCCTGGACCAGACAACACTTGTCTGGTCTGAGGATCCTTCCTTTTCAATTGAGTCTTGGGGGACTTTACACCTTATGTCACATACCTCTATAGTCTACTCGGTTTTTGTTGTAGTTTGTCACAGCATTGCTATGGAGATTTTTTAGTAATCTTCGAGTGACCAAAATAGGTAGGGTCAAAGCCTACTGGAGCTAAAGGTCTGCTTCTGAAAGTAAGACTCGGCCCTCGGCAACGAAGAATCAGGAGTGGGCTCTTAGTCAGTAAAAGTCTGACACGCCCTCTCCCTCACCCAAGAGATGGGGGATATCATTAGATGATGTTCCCACCTAAAAAAAAATTGATAGCATTATTCATTACTGTTTTAACTGTGTTATAAACATCACTCTCGGAGGTGCAAACTGACAAGGACGCCGCTAAGCACAGTGATTATACTGATAAAATTCAAACAATAAAACAATACACGCCCTGACTAAAACAAAGCTTAATAATCACTTGCTCTGAAAATGTTTCGGAACTCATCCGTTCCGCTCGTATCACCGTTTAATTCTTTTAGAGCCGGGGCACGTTACCACGGCATAGTTAAGAAGTGTCTTCCTGATCTGTCTTCCTGATCTGTCTGAGCATGGTTTAAGAGCTTGTTACGCAAAGTTTGATAAGAGACAACGTGAAAAAAGAGAGAACGCCTGAACTCTCTGTTGGCATTCGGTAACTGCTGTCACTCACTCGAATATTCCCAAAACTTGTCCCAAGAAAAAATGTTCGTCATTCAGAATCTCGATTAAATAATTGTGCAAGGTTTTTTTTATTTGTTTTTTTTTTTTCGATTAGTATATTTTCTTTACTTTTTAATTTATCAGCACATCATGAAGACCCAAAGTTAACGCAAAATAGCAGATTTTCAGAGTAAAGTCCTGAAAAACTGCTATTTTGCGTAAACTCTGGGCCACGACACCATGATGTTCAGGTCGTTTGTCATCAAAAATGTTGTGCAGGGCATTGTCTTTTCGTGCACTTATGTCAAATCAGGTGTCATGCCGTTTATTTATTAATTAAATATTTTATGCACATAAAACTAGAGATGTTGACTTTTTTTATGGTGGGAAAAAGTCATCCAATGACAACCCCTGCTCTTGGGCGGAGCGGGAGATAGTGTCAGACTCTTACTGACTAAAAGACCCACACCGTTCCTTCTAGCCTTTATACCGGGGCTCGAGCTCCCATTCGGATAACCCTGGCCCCAGTAGGCGTACAGATGTTGACTTGCCTTAGGTATTTTCTTTACCTTTGGGTGATGCAGAGAAACATAAAAGTCGAATACTAAAAAGATATACAAATGAACCGTAGACACAATACAATATATACTTAGAATAGACTAGAAATACTTTTATGTGAAATTAATGAACTAAATGATCAAATGTAACGCTGTGCTGTGATGATACATCACGAATATTGTCGCGAACTTAAATCTTAAATATTAAAGATACCGTGCCGTGGTAACATGGCCAGCCCCTTACTTCACACCTCCTTATACCAACCTGACCTCTTACATCCGCGATCAGATATTAAGCCCATTCAACCACTTAGGATCAGCCATGAATGGCTCGGACATTCTCTTGCGTAGTTGGCAACGCGACCTGATATATGGCTGCACTCATTTACATACAGATTCTTATCTGCTATTGTTCTTCGTGTATCTAAAACAGTGTTAAGGGTGTATACAGAAACAGTTATGAACTAGGTATGGTTTGTGGTAAAATAGTTTGTGTAATATGCACAAAATATTCTCTAGAAAGATCTCGATAATTGTAAAATAATTGAGAATTTTGTTAAATAATATTATGGAAAACTAGCTTTTACCTACGTCTTCGCCTGCATACACAAAAAATAGCAATATGTCACTCCGAAATAGAGCTGCTTTCTATCGGTGAAAAAATTTTAGCAGTCGGACCAGTACTTCCCGAGATTACCTCCTACAAACATTTACCTCTATATAATTTAAAATTAAAATAATGTTTCGGAGAAAATAATACTCGTATCTTGCCAGCACGATAATCTGGGTCACCATAATCATCAACATCATTTTAGCTAAAAGACATCCACTGTTGGACATAGGGCTTCCCCAAGCGTCGCCAAAACGACCGGTCCTGTGCGCCTCGCATCCATCGGTTTTCGCGACCGTCACCAGGTCATCGGTCCTCCTTGTGGGAGACCATCCAGCGCCAACCTTTTCAATCTGGGTCGTCTCCAAAATATTATTGGTATACCTACTAACCAAGGGCAACGAGAATGTTCGAAAGAGTTACCATGACCGCAAAGGGGAACTGGTAAACAGGAAAATAGCTGGGTTTTAGGCAGTAAAAGTCTGGGCTTGCGGACAGTGAGCAATGGGTAGCTCGCTGTCCGGCTGTCCGGTAACTGTCCGGACCAAGCCCAAGTCGTCGACGGGGCGCACGGTTCCCGCGCGCCTCAAGGAGTTGTCAGCAACAGCAGGGACCCAGCCGGGTCGATGCCTACTGGGGCCAGGGTTATCTGAAAGGGAGCTCGAGCCCCGGTATGAAGGCTAGAAGTAACGGGGTGGGTGTTTTAGTCAGTAAGAGTCTTACACTATCTCCCGCTCCGCCCAAGAGCGGGGGATGTCATTGGATGATTTTTTCCCACCATAAAAAAAGGCAGTAAAAATCTGATTTGTCCTCTAATTCCACCCAGAGTGAGGGAAGTTATTTGACCTCAAAATCTAAATCAGAATATCTAAACGTATTCCCGAATTATTCTAATTCATCGACTAATTGACCTTCATCGACCCCTGCTAAACATAGGCCAAGATTTTTCGACAACATTTCTTTAGAACCAAAGAAAGAAGAGAACAATACAGCCCACCTTGTTGACTTATTAATAAATCCATAAATAGCGCAGACAATTTTCTCTGAAACGAAGTCCTGCGATATTACGTCTTTTCAATCTAGACACTTCAATAGAGTTAATTAGTGTTCTCTTTTGTGAACTACCTTATGACGTCATAAAAGCGCAATATTAGATGTGCCCTTATACGCCTAAATCGTTCTGTAACTGTTAGGCTGGTCACATACATCCGGAATGGATCTCTGGACTCATAATATAAATAGTATAATCTAAATTCCGACCTTGCCTCACATATTATATCTTGAAAATTTAGATCGATCGTGGTTTAACCTTTCGAATGTCTTAAGTTACACTGTCCGACATAAGGTAATTGTCTTTCTATTGTGTCTCTAATTACGACATTCAAAGAGTTAAACGTCTGTATGGAAGAGGAATTAGTACTAATCGTATTGCTTTTGGCTGTACCAACTTTAATAATTAATAATCTGGTTCCAGTACTTATGTGTGTTTGAAATCATAATTTTAAATAATCCGATTGTTCTGAAAAAATCATAATCTGAAAAAATCTGAATGTGTGTGGAGCGTATTGATAGTGTTTGGTATTTCGGTATTTCTGAATTAATTATTTAAACCCGAGTGAGTGTGAGAGAGCGAACGACGTTCGCTCTCTCATAGTCTTTCTATTGTGTCTTTAATTACGGTATTCCAAAGGTATATTTATTGATCTAATAAAATAGTTGCTATCATGTTTTTATAAATACTTTTTAATTATGGAACAGCAGAACCATTCCTGCAAAAAACGCAATTTTTCGCTTAAAAATTATTTCTGAATGAAAATTGTTACCCCTTTTCGAGTTCTACTCGACAGATTACGCTAGAGAAATTTCATTGAAGACATATGAATTTTGATGGATTATGAATTCATAAATTCAGAGAGCCATTCCGAATGTATGAAGCCAGCCTTATAATAACTTCAAGTTGAGTCGGAGGCACAGTTAGCTATTCAAGGCAAGTTGTTCTGAAAGGACAAACGCTGCTCTCCATTTAAGTCGTCTGGTGTACCTTATGTAGTTACTTATGCTTATGAAACAGGCCAGCTGTGTCTGCGGTTTCGTCTGCTTAGTAAGTTCCGGTGTAGCAAGTTATTTATAAAAGTAAGAGACATTATAAGGATTACGGGGGAAATATTTATTGCGGCCTTGGAACGTAAATGACCTGAGCAAACACAGGTGGGCTTAGTCCGAGAGCGGGAGTAGTTATTTGATTATTTCTTACTTGAAAAAATTGCTGTTCTCTAAGGAAACAGCCTTGAGCGCAGCGACGAAATCTAAATAGAACTGCTATCGAAGGCACTTCTGCCTGACTACCGCTAAGTTCATTTTTGCTTACACTCGAATCGAAAACTTCAAAGGGTTTACTTTGGCGCCGCGTTGCAAGATTCAAGCGAATTTTTTTTTTAAATGTTCAAGCAAAAATGACCGTGATGCTACAATCTAAATCAAAATAAGTACATTTAATTGTTCCTAAAAATCGGCCTCGCCATACAAATTGTCCAGTCAAGTTTATCATTTTGTATGGTAAGGCTGATATTTTATTTCGTTTCCTGAAAAAAAAATATCCACAACATTTTTTTTGGTTAGTAATAATTTTTTGGTTGTTCAGTTTCGGCTACTGAGCAAGCCCTTAAAGTTTGTGGAGGGCTGTCCCTTACACCTTTTATAATACTAGCTTTTTACCGCAGTTTCGCCCGCGTACATAAAATATAGCCTATATCACTCAGGAATAAAGCAGCTTTCTATCGGTGAAAAAATTGTAGCAATCGGACGAGTATTTCCAGAGAAAAGACAAAAATTTTTACCTGTTTATTATATATTAATGTAGATGAATATTTTGATTCTTCTTGAATCGCTTCATGTCGCAATATATTTGTATCCATTCCCAGTCCAAGCACAGCATACTAACATGTTCGGAACAACAAAACTGAAGTTCAGGGGCAAACGACATTTTAAAATCACTGAAATGATTCCTGACGCTTATTTTACGGTGATTTCGGTCCACTAGCGTAAATCGTGTCCAAATGGCAAATCCATAACCAATCCTAAGTAAAAATTCATCATGTTCTCATCTACACAAATATTATAAAGAGGTAAAGTTTGTTTTTTGTTTGTAGGAAGTAATCTCTGAAAATACTGGTACGATTGTTAAAATTTTTTGACCGATAGTAAACTGCTTTTTTCGCGTTTGACCACCATCTCACCTGATGGTAAGTGATGATGTGGTCAACGATGGAGCACGCATGCATAGAAGTAATCTATATCTATATCTTGAGTGACATAGGCTATATTTTATGAACGCGGGTGAAGCCGCGGGCAAAAGCTAGTCATAAATACTTTGAAAAACATCTCCGGTCATTCTATTCAAGGCTGTTACGTCGGTACTACGTCTATACACGCCTTAGCTATTGTGAAGGCGTATCAACCGAGCCATGCATAATCTGCGATAAACGTCAAGTCTTCAAGAAGTTGAATTATTTGTTCCTGTCGAACACTGAATAACTAATAGATCATTTGTGATTTGAAATGTCACATTCTTTACGCCAACCTCTCAATGAATGGGTAAAAGCGGTCTATAATTTAACCAACGTCATTTGGGTGTCGAATTCGGATTTTTTTTATGTCGTAGTAAATATGTCAATTAGTGTTAGTTATGCGTATTGTGATATTGATTAGGATCAATTTCATTATGCTTCCAGTTGACGATGACTATTCTACATTTTGTGAAAATTCTAGTCTTTTTTACACTCTAACACTCAAGAACTTAGGTTTTTCTGATTTTTGATTTGAAGATATTAATTTAAATGCTAAAAAAATGTAAAGTGTTGCTTGGATGCAACGCTCTTAAGAGGCCAGCGACAGATGAATTTCCATACATACTGCATGTATGTCATCTATCTAATGCATAAAGTACAGTAGTTTTCTCCTTAAATATCTAAGGCTTAAATTCTAAGCGATAAGCGTATCGCCGACAGACACAAAAACTCGTTTTAGACTTTAAACCAGCAAGAAACTGTGCCTAATCCAACCTCTTTCTCATTACAGATACACCTCTCACAATCGCAGCTGGTCTAAAGACACCAGGCAAAGTGCTAATAGCCCTCGTAAACGGCGGAGCCCTACTAGACTACAGGACCAAAGATGGCAGCACAGCTATGCACAGGGCTATCGAGAAGAACTCTCTTGAAGCTGTGAAGACCTTGCTGGAGTTAGGAGCATCGCCTAACTATAAAGATGGGAAGGGGCTGACTCCTCTGTATCTTTCGGTGACGAATAAAACGGATCCACTGTTGTGTGAGACCCTCTTACACGATCATGCGACGATTGGGGCTACTGATCTTCAAGGATGGCAGGAAGTGCATCAGGTATGCTATATGTGGGTAGGGGTCTACCACGCAAGACGCTAGTCCTGTAAATTGGGCAGTTCAGCAATAGTTATAAACTTAGGGAGCTAGGCGAAGTGGAGAGGAGTATACCGTGAATTGGCCAATCATAGTGCTCAAAATCTCCACTCCGTATTAGTGGAAACAGTGTAAGTGGAACGAAGTGGAGCTGAGCGGACTTTCAAATGAAACAAATGATCTTGAGCCAGTCGAGTAGGCTGTGACGAACGGAAAGCACGAAGCGGAGTGTAGTTAAACTCCACTCCGTCCTACTCTGCTTTAAATAGATACTAGCCCCTTTTCACTGCTCTTCTCCACTCCGCTCTACCCAGCTCTGCTTCTATAGAAATGCATCCTTAAGGTGAACCCTCGCTACCGAGTGAAGCCTTGTTTCTCGCTAGATTTGTATCTTTTCGTGTAGGAAATTAAGTTATATTTTGAGCCGCTCTTTGCGCAGCGTCGCGTCTTGATGTGATCTGACCCTAATGAGTACAAAAAGTGAACAGGAAACAGGATTTTCGTCAGCTTTGATTTAATATAATTCTTTCACATTTCCAGGCCTGTCGCAACGGCCTAGTCCAGCATCTAGACCACCTCCTGTTCTACGGCGCCGACATGAACAGCCGCAACGCTTCCGGCAACACCCCCCTCCACGTGTGCGCGGTCAACGCGCAGGACTCCTGCGCACGACAGCTGCTGTTTAGAGGCTGCGACAAGGAGGCCTTGAACTTCGCTAATCAGACGCCCTATCAGGTAATAAAGTGTTTTTATTCAGATTTGGGTTAAGGCAGACATAGCGAAGTGATTTTAAATGGCAAACAAATATCAACCTTATGGCTATTAAAACAAAACAGAAAAAAAAAAATTGAACGAAATTATCATTTTCGACTTTATCATGAGATACAATGTCAATATTGTTTAGGGCCACGCAAATCTGGGCCTATTATTATATTATAATTTCAACAGAACTTTTTGTCCCATTTCTTTTTACAACTATTTTGACTATTCCTGTTGATCTTGACTAATGTTTTCTGAAACTAGTTTTTTAAATATTATTGTACACTAGCTTCTGCGAGCGGCTTCACCATACAAACTTTGAAACCCCGTTTTATCTTTTTAGGGGGTATATAGAATAGACATTTCGACACACTTGCTCAGAAAGTGACTATAATTGCACTACACTTAGGTATATACCTAAGAACTTTTTGATTACCATTATGCACAAGTGTGATAATGTAGTGATAACCTTTTTTGTTAAACCTCCGTTCTGAAATCAAATATTGAATTCGAAAAAAAAAATAGTACAAATTAGTGTCTTGCTTGCTTATTTTATGCTAATTTGTGTTTAAATAAACTATTTTCACTTTTACATGTTTAATAAATAAAACCTTTCATAAAATAAAAATATTTTTGTTTCAAGAGGTAAGCACTCTCATTCTTATTTTTATTCAAACAGCGTTAGAGTAGCTAGTCTATGGCCGCCATTTTGGATGCTCGCGCATAAGAAGAAAGAACAATTTTTTGCCGCCATGTTATAAAAAAAAAAAACAGTTTTGCTGTTAAAGCAATAATTAATTAATTTGTAAAAAAATTCTTCTCAAATGTGTCGAAAAACTTCGTTATGATACACGTGAATATTGGCGATTACCGTCCTCGGCTCTCTTAAGATCCTCGCTTTCGACTCGGATCTAAATACCGCCTTAGCGATAATCACCAACATTATACACTTGTATCATAATGTACTATTATTGTACACCAAAATAGTAACATAGTAGTTAGTAGTAGTAGTATATTTTGAAAAATGTTCTTAGTCTCGGATACCTCATATAAAAAACCTTGTGTATTTCACACGCCTAGTCACAGTAGTATTCGCTGTGCGTTGATGTGTCATTTAGTTTCTTCTTTTACATAAACCCCTGTCTACACTAATATAATAAAGAAGTAATGTTTGTTCATTATTTTTATGTGTTTTTTTTTGTTTGTAAGCGGTAATCTCTAGAAGTACTGGTTCGATTGCAAAAATTTTTTCACCGATAGAAAACTACATTATTCCTGAGTGACATAGGCTTTATTTTATGTACGCAGGCGAAGCTGTGGGCAAAAGCTAGCTATTAATATCTTCTAGGTAAGGCTAATATCTAGTAGGTCTAAAAGGTATCAATTAAATTTCCCTCAGGTGGCAGTAATAGCAGGCAACTTAGATCTGGCCGAGGTGATAAAGAACTACAAGGCTGAGGAAGTCGGTGAGTCCGGCCCTGGTTGTGTACTGCATGGCTTTGTCTCCACTTACGCGTTATGTGTTCAAAACATGGATTCTTACATCATCGCAACTTAGAGCTCATACACACACGAGTGACATGTTTCTAAGGCAGAGATAACTGCAGCCCGTCGGCCGTCGACATTCCAACAAATGAAAATCAGGGGCAACCGTCGTGTTTGTCAAGTGTCACTATAAGTCGACGGCTCCTGTCGACATGTTGACAGCTACTGCCGACCTTTTTGGACGGCTGCAGTTACCTCTGCCATTGGCAACATGCCGAACGTGTGTATATGCTCTTATTTAAAATGTATTAGCTCAAAAATAAATGTGGAAAAAAGTACAGCCTGTATAATCGAGAATAGAAACAAATACCTCCTGTAAATCCAATCAGTGAAAGCTCGAAATGGAAAGATTTTAATCACAAAAAGTATTAACTATAAACTTATTCTTCTAAGTATAAAAAAATGATTTAAGAATTCATGTTGTATAAAAACCCTAATAATGAAGTACCTATTTTATGTGCAACGCTTTACTTTTTTTTTATCACAAATACATATACCTATACAAAATGACACACCATACTATTTATATTAAGTAGCATCTGTGTAAATATATTATAATTTATATTATTCTTGCATGCGTCATCCGTTCTATCTATTCTATTCCATTGCTTAATATCATAATGGTGATGGTTGTATTTTTGGATACCTACGCTAATATATATGAAGATATCACTAACCGAACATAGACTATATATCAACACACTAATATGTAAGGGTTTAATTTATATATTATATTCCGTATATTTAACACCTATAGTTGTTATATCCCAAATATGTTATGCACTATTATTTTTATTAAACAAAAAACTTGTGTTCGTCAAAATAATTTGATGTTTGATTACGTTCTTGATATTTGTTTGACGCACGATTCCTTTATTAGTTTGTTCGGTTGCTAAATAAAATATTTCAGTGCCGTTCCGCGGTCCTCCTCGGTACAATCCGAAGAGACGTTCTGCGGCTTGGGGGGGCTGGTGGGCGGCGGGCGACAGGTCGTCGCTGGCGTCGTCCACCAGGATCCCGGCCGAGCTGGACGCGCTGCTGCGGCGCGCGCCCGGGCCCGCCGCCTCGCCCTGCAGCCTCGAACGGCCCTTCTCGTCCGCCTCCTCCAGCATTAGTGACGCCAGCCACCCCAGCCACGAGGATGACGCCAGTATACTCACAGGTAACATTCAGGAGGTTGAGTTGCGGTGGAAGGTGACGTTACAGACCTAGATACGACCACTATGCTCACGTAACAATCTGTAAACGAAATCAAGCACATTCTGACACTAGCCTAAAGTACCGAAGTGACCAGTTGATGTGTTTGCACAAACCACTCAGTAGTCGTATCTACACCGTTACGTTCCACCGCGCGGTCCAAGGTTGCGGACCGGGCGCCACGGCCACCACGACTACTGACAACCATCACCATGCACCGACATCGCCCGTCCACCTCGTTGCATGTTCTATGTGCCTTTATGTCATGTAGTTACCCATCGAACGCTTCTTCGCTTCCTTTTACGACAAAATTATGATTTTTCCACTTTATTTCCCCTTTTAGACTTAGGATGTACGAAAATTGTATTTTTAGTGAAATACGGTTTAGTCCTATTTTTAAGATAATTGAAACCAATTCTCGTCCTGCTCAGGCACTTCGGACCCAAATTTATTAACTACTTGACCTGTAAAGACCAAAACTTGTATTTAGTGTTTCCTGTTCACAAAACTACACGCTTTAAGACTCCTAATGTAACAAGTATAAGTGTCCATCACAGTAAAGTTGGCACTAAACCTACACAATACACTTTTCTTAACCCCTTCGACCCCTAAAAGCTCACTGGAATTAAAGATCGCAATTTTGGACCAGCCAAAGACTATAAGACACCGATTTTGAACGTGACTGACCGTTGAGCGACACTAACACCAACAGATAAAAGCGCGGGCGACACGAGCGACATCATTTCGGACTCTAGCGGCGTCGGCACCAGCAACTCGGACACGACGTGCTCGCTGCACGGCGGCGCCACCGTGGTGTGCCTGCAGCCCTATGACGGCGCCTCGCCCGGCCATGTGCGCCTCAACCAGGGAGATATTGTTGAAGGTATACTGTCACACGCTACTGCTGCAAACGACACTTGTGTCGTCTTTGAAGTTTTGCTCTTAGGACACCGCTAAACCGATCCACGCTGGTAGGAAGTAAAAAAAATAAAGAGGTCATTACAGAGGTCGTAAGACATTTTAAACATTACAATGATACCAGGTAGGACCAAGTTAATAAAGTTAATTTAAGTACAGACTTGATTTAAGACACTACCTACACGGACTCTCTTGAAAAATAGTACTCAGAAAATTGTGTCTAAAACTATCAACAATATCAGACACAAAATACATTAATCCTGAAAGGTTGCGTATCTAATGCACGAGGAGGTAGGTTGTCGAAAATATTCTAAGTTGAAAAAAAGTCCTTTAGGCTGAGTTTTTCATTCAAGTGGAACAGTGCGGACTGAAATTGAGCTACCCTCCGCTACGTGCTCGTCGCTCGGTTCCCAACTCCGTTTTGTTTACTCGGGGCCGCGTGACCAATTGTTTTATTCGAAAGTCCGCTCAGCTCCACTCGCTCCGTTTACTCTGTTTACACTGCGGAGTGGAGATTTTGAGCTCTGTGATTGGCCCCCTCCACTCCGCCTAGCTTCGTAACACCCTTATACCTAATAAAAGTCATCAAGTCATCACACTTGGTATTCATGAAATACTTACAATACATTATTAATGTCATTTGTCCTCATATTCTAACTGAAATATGAATAATAAGATATCATTGGTGGCACTTTAACTGAAAACAAAATGTGAGTAACCGAATTCGTTCATCAGCACGACTGTAACTAAAGTATACTACATTGCAGTAGCTTAAAGTTCCTAATCATGGTTTTAAGTTCCCAAGGCGAACAGTTTTAAGGTGAACATTCGTGGCCTTATCCTCGCTAGATGGCGCTGTACTCAAATACTTAATTACTATAATTAGAATCATTCGGTCAGAATGAATTGAATAAAGTGGAATGTACGATTTTAGCTAATATGACATCCTTGACTTAATAATGCTTAAAACTCATACAAAATAAACAAAAAATTTTGAGTTTAGTGCCATGTACCGAAAAAAGGCCTACGTTTAAGTTTACTTTATACAAAAGCTGTCATGTGAAAAACAGTTCCAATCTTAAGAAAACTCCACTCCGTTTTAACACTTAAAACAAAAGTGGCACTATACCAGAAAGGTGATTTTTCAGCAGTCGTAATAAACGTTTTTCTTTCTTTCTTTCTTTGTTTCTTTCAGTCGTAAAGTTTTCAATGTATTTATTTACTCGATATTGCGAAACAATTACAGAGGAACATCAACTATTGGAATAAAGACTTACAATCTGATTAGAAATGGGTTGTGTTAGTCAGATTGAAAAGTTACGACCAAAAAATTGGAATTAAAAATAAAGTTCAGTATAGTGCCACTTTTATTTTAAAAGTGCGAAATCTTCTATCCAAAATCTTATACAGTCTTAAGATTAAGAACCCCCCCTTCCTCCTTTAATGAGCGTTCCACCGGATATCCTAACGTTATCTTACAACTAACAGTGACGGGAGCCACAGATGATGGTCTACTGGAAGGCACGGTGCGAGGGTCTGGAGCCAGCGGGTTGTTCCCCATGCAGTGCGTCCAAGAAGTACGCTTGCGGCAGAACACACAGCATCTACATCAGGTATGTCCAAAAATGGATTCCAGAACCGTCCTAAACAAATAACAGAATCTGAGGATCTAGAATAAATTAATAGTAATCGACTTCCAAAGTGTTGTGTAAGAAGTGATATAAAAAAAAGGTAATGAAGTGTATCAGTACGCAGGCAAAAAAAAAATGAGATGTCATCACATGACTTCTCTCAGTCTAGAGTGCAGTGACAGATGGTGTCAGATTTTTACTGTCCAGAATCCACTTACATCCTTCAGTTGCCCTTTGCATTCTTGGGCCACGATAGACTCTTTTAAATATTACCAGAGTCATAGCAGACATTGGCCCTTTAGTATTGCTGATATCTCTTTGAAGCGCGCTTAGACGGGCCCGAGTAGACGGGGTGTGGGACAAAACACCCCGTCTACTCGGGCTTGGTCCTTACTGGATGGTCGGATGACGAGCACGTTGTGCCCAAACCCTAGCCTACAGTTGCCAAAAAAAAAGTCGCCCTGTGAACGTCGAGCTGCTGACGCCGAATTATGCAAACCAAATTCCATTTTGTTTTAAATCAGCCAAGAACTGTATTGGCTAGAAAGAACTGTATTGGCTAGAAAGAACTGTATTGGCTAGAAAGAACTGTATTGGCTAGAAAGAACTGTATTGGCTAGAAAGAACTGCTGTTTTGATCGAAAAGATTTTACACTAGCCCCTAACCTTTATAGTTTCATAAAACGGTAGTCTAACAGATGTCTGCCAATATGGCAAAGATGCTAATACATAATTTTCCCCACTCTAGGAAAAATTTTTGCATCGTGGATGCATTTACAAACATGTAAACTCACTTACACCAGACCCGAAACAACTATCTGTAGGCCATACAAACATTTGTTCCATACAAGAATCGAACCCGCGAAACGCAACGCAACAGCCAATCACTCAACCACTGCGCTAGCCGTGCTGTCAAAATACTAACGTTACCATAACCCCACAGGTGTTAGCGTCGGGACCAATCCACCACTCGCGAGTGACGGGGCGCCGCGAGATGGCGCTCAGCAAGACTTACAGTGCCACGGCGCCTAGGATTAAAAAGTCGTAAGTACAACAGCTGATTTAGTCAATGGTCAACAAACCTTACTAGTTCTGAGGGAAAGGAGGTGAGGTATATCCTGTGTGGCTCCCCACAGAATTTGGAAAGGGTAAGGCTCACGTTTGGCCTCTATCTCACCAGATGGTAAGCGATAGTGTGGTCGACGATGGAGTACGCGTGCCTAGAAGTATAGACTGTAGTATTCACTGCATAGATTTTGGAGCTCTCTTTGGACAATGGAATCAGTTTTTTTTTATCGGTTATAAACTAGTACTTGACTGCGATCCCGCCTGATGGTAAGCAGTGATGGAATCGTTGATGGTGAGGCGTACTAGTTTATTAAGAGCCTATTCACTCACCCAAATTATAATCAGACGGGAAGACCACAGCAGGCAAACTGGATGAACAGCAAACATTGCTACATCTGGAAGAAAATAGGTGAGGCAGGCATACCTTGTGAGGCTCCACACAGACGGAGTTTGGAAAGGGTAAAGAAAACCCCATTTGAGCTCTACTGAATGTTCTGAATCAAAGTATCTTGTCGTCAGCTTCTAGTATAGACATCTAAACATTAGTATTTCACACTACACGACTGCTATCTCTGTAACCATGAATCTAAACGCTTGAGTCCATTGAGAAACGAGCCAAGAGGATCACTGATAATGATGCACACGTGGAGTCAAAACTTCAGTCTTGATCATCGACGCCGAGTTGCTAGCCTATCAATTTTCTATCGGTTTCATTTCTGAGAGTGCGTCGGAATTCCATAATCTTGTCCCGCCGAGCCTGTTCCATCATCGGACCACCAGACATACGGCGAAACCACTCCATTCGCACTAAAAGTTTTGGGAACACATTCATTGTGCACACAGCTAAGGAGTGGAATTCGCATCCGAAGTGTGTTTCCTGATAGTTATAGCTATCAGGATACATAGACTGCGGCCTAAGGGTAATTAGGACTGAGTAGGTTACTTCTTACGAAACGTGTTCCATCGTCGACCACATTATCACCTATCATCAGGTGGAATAGAGGGCAAGTTCGAGCCAATCAATAATGAATGAACATATATAAAGTAAATACAAATTATTTTTAGTAAATACGTCACAAGAAGTGTTGCTAATAAGCAACATTTCACACTACACTATATTCACTTCGTGCTACCCGGGTGCAGGGTGGTACCTGTCCGCGGAAGCGACGGAACACCACGCGCTAGGGCCAAAAGTCTTCCTTCTACATGAGGGCAGAAAAGTGTTCGGGACTCGCACTACGAACGCCTTGAAGATGCGACTCCAGCAGTTGTACCCTCAGTGCCAGTCTTTAAGCAAAAAAAAATATTAAAATATCGATTCTGACCTCTCTAGCTGCTAACCAAAGTAACCCATCTATTCTTGCCATAGCCTAGTTACTTACAAGAGCAATGAAAACATATGTACACGGTGACATCATAATATACAAACTTATAAACAGGACAACAATGGACAATGCTTCGAACATTGCAAACATAATAACATCAGTAGATCAGTTGGCAAAGGTCGATTTTATTATGAGAAGTAACATGTTCGATGTAGGACCGACAATCGACATTCTAATCAGTTAAAAAAACAGCCTAGTTCTGAGTTCGTGTTCATTAAGATTTTAATGTAGACGTGAATTTTTCAGTGATAATAGTGTGGTTTATTTCAATTAAAGGGTTCATCGTGTCACCCAGCAGGGTTAATTATTCATTGCTGGGTGGCACATATACTTAAAATTATCATGGGGATCTTTAGTAAGGAATTTGCAGACCTTACTTTAAAACTAAGAAAGATGTAAGCAAGCATTTACTATCTTGGCCATTCGGTTCTTTATCCAAAGTGTTTTTGTCATAGCCAATAGACTGTTTCCCCTACTGTTAAAGATGAAACTGAAAATAATGAAAACCGCTGGTTACCTTTGGGCACTCTTTTTCGGGTCAGTATTTATTTAACTACATTATTTAAATCAAATTGGTAACTGATTTTATATATCGATATATGATTCAGCTTCCTTTTTTTGAGGTGGGAAATTATCAAATAACTTCTCCAGCTCTGGGTGGAGCGAGAGGGCTTGTCAGGCTTTTGCTGACTAACACTTATTCCGCGCGAGTATCGAACTCACGACACGCAGGTTTGCAGTCAATCACTCAACCTACTGCGCCAATAGTGCCGTTAGGGTAGTTTCCAGGGTCAAAATAATTAAATTTTATTTATTCCGTATTTTAGATTATAAAAAAAAATATTGGACACGTATTTTTTCTTTTTTCGATTAAACAAAAAATAATAAGGATTTTTAGCCCATTAAAGTAACGTGTGACGTCACCCCGTGCGAAAAAATGCAGCACGGCGTGACGTTACACATAACTTTAATGGGCTATATCTTTGTCATTTTTGGATTAATTTACAAATAAAAAAATACGTGTCCCTTATGTTTGAATAATCTAAAAGACGGACTAATTACATTTTTTACGGTCACTAACCTATTAAATATTCAGTTTTCACCACACCCATAGAATTCGTGTGTGTAAATTGTGTGGCAGACAGTGCATAGACGTTTCCTCGTTCAGATAAATATTACGTCAAAATATAAGATAGCGAGAATTTCCTTCCAAAGACTAAGGACAAAACAGATACGGCTCCACTATAACCCTTCCTGACTGTTGAGTAATTAAGGAAGGATCCTCACAGGCTAGGTTGTGCGACATTTGATGTAGGTTGATGATGCAGATCTTATACCACGGTCTCTCTTCCAGGTATGGCAACATGGAGACCCGCACCGTGGTCCTGCACCGCGCGCGCCGTGGGTTCGGCTTCGTGCTGCGCGGCGCCAAGGCCTCGTCTCCGCTGATGGAGCTGCGGCCCTCGGAGCGCTGTCCCGCGCTGCAGTACCTCGATGATGTGGATGCTGGCGGCGTGGCTGATAGAGCGGGCTTGAGGAAGGGAGACTTTCTTGTGGCGGTAAGTACAGCAGCACCATTCATAATTTGAGAAAATTTCGAAGTATAGCTGTGTGTTTCGATTTTAAAATGACCATTGTTTGCAAAAGTTTTAAAATAACCCTTCTTGGCAGTCGGGTAAAAAAAAGATAACTTGCAAAGAAATTTGGTGTAGATTATGTTGTTCCGAAACTGATAATTAGTTAGAATTCTGAATTTAAATATGATTTATTACAATATATATTTTTTATTTCATTGGTAACTTGCTACAATGACAAAGGTATATAGAATATATCATTTAAAAAAAAAAACGTATGTCGAGGAGGAAATATAGCATGTCTAATAAGTCAACCGACTTCGAAATTTTCTATAATATGTAATCATTTAAAAAATACTTACATTCGATACTTTTCATAAGGTTCTTCTAGTAAACAATGATCTCTATCTCTTAATCATCCTTGATTATTGAACTCGAGTTAACTACATCAGATTTAATTAAATACTAATAATTACCCAAGTCGTTTAACTTATTAGACAGACTCTAAAATTCAGTGTGACATAGTGGTCTTAGCTACAGAACTTATGGAAGGGGCCTTAAAAAAGACACTATGCTGGGGTGGACGCGTACAAAGTTTTTGAGTTCAATAAGTTGAATCTATAAATATATAAAGAATTGGAATGTTCCAAATCCATTGATATTAGAAAAGGCCGCGTGGGCGATGATTTCTTTTCTTTAACCTCTTTAATCTAGACATTTTGTCAACGCAATTTGCGCATACTCAAGCAGTTTAGAACTCACAAATATTTACCACTTTGACAAACAATTCAGTTAGGTAAACTATTCAGAAAATATTCAGTTTCTCGTTTCATGCATTGTTTTACCAAACATACAAACAAACTGTGGATAGACAAACATTTTGTTTCCGCTAAAATTCATTTTAGTCGTGACTCGACCGCCGATCACATGGCTAACATGGCGGTTCTCCTTAGTTATAAAAAAGTAACAGTGATTTTGTGAGACGTGTTTTTGGGAAAATAGCATTCTTTTTTCTGTGTCTCCTCGCGCAATCTTTTTCTTCCTTCTTTTCCGTCACTTAGGACCGTTTTGATCACTGACACTCCGTGGGGAATTGATCTGATTTTCATAGTGAAGTCTGTATGGAACTCTCAGTGCGCGAGTCCAACTCGCACTTGGCCGGTTTTTTATTTATTACAACGGTCCCGATTTACGGGTGTATAGGTCGTGATTTCAAAGACAACAAAGACCCATTACCTTGTATGATTTATTTCATCACCACTGTTTTCAATACGGTGAAAGAAACCAGTGTGAGGAAAAGGCATGTCCTAAAATTCAAAGACATGACATCCACCAATCCGCACTAAGCCCGTGTGGTGGATTACGGCTCATTCCCTCTCCTAGAGAGCAGGCCTGAGTCTCAGCAATGGGACCATTATAAGACTCATTATACTTAATCTTATTTATTATGTACTTTGTTGTATATACAAAACGATACGTAGAAAACTAAAATACATGCATAGGACGGCTTTACCACATTCCGCGATCTGTTCCAGGCACCTGGAATGGACAGTAATTAAAACGTGTAATATTATATCTGTTGTCTCTTGTTGTACAGATTAACGGCGAGGACGTGTCGTGCGCGTCGCACGAGCACGTGGTGGAGCTGATCCGCAGTTCCGGCGCCCTGGTCTCCATGACTGTTGTCTCGTTGAACAATCATAATGGTAAGTTTTTACTACATTCCTTTAACCTCAGTCACATTACGTTTTCGCGCAAGTACAGGCAGTTGCATCAATTGGGTACCCCTCTCACATTATACTTTAGAAACAGGTGAAAACGGTATAGAGAGTACTTTTACGGTACTCTCTGTACCGTAAAATGGGGTAAATAGATACTTAGGGGTGAATAGAGACAAAACTTTAAAGGGTATTTTCTCGATATTTGATTTTTTTTGCAGCATTTAACTATATCAATTTAGTAATGAATTGTTATTCTAAAAAATCAATGCTTTGTAAGAGGCCGATATTATGGTATCAAAGTGAAAAACCAAATCAAAGTTTTGTCTCTATTCACCCCATTTTACTGTAACCAGTTCACGACGCTGTTTCTACTAACCCGTTCCTTATGTCGGAGGCACATTTAACATGAAGCTAGTTGCCTAAGCTACTAGTGCATGTCACATGAGTTCTTGTAATGCGGATAATTCGTATAGGTCTTAGATCTGGCGACCACTGTTGCCCATAACCAGATATTTGTCAGAAAAAAATGATGCATACTGCTTGCTTTTCCAAAAGTCGACATCAGCTCTACTTGTTATTAAATAAATAAACAAAAAAAAAACAATATCAGCATTTTCCTAACGCGGAATATTATTTTGACTCGTTATCCATCAGGTAACAACGAGAACAACATGTGTACGGTACCCACAAGCAAGTCTCAGAACCAACTGTCCAGTTCAGGTCGCCCCTACGCCGCGACCCTGCCGAGGAAAGGAGCTGGAGGTAACTATCATTTAGGTATAACACCTTTTGATTATTTTTCTTTACCTTATTTGTGTCTTATTACTGGGCAAATTTTTCCTTGAGCAATCTTAAGTCAAAATTGACCGACCTGCGGCCGTATTATGACATCTTAAAACCATCATGTTTTCTGTGTGAGAAAAGGATAGTGCTATTCGTCCTGTATAGCTCCGTCTCTTTTTCACACCGAAAACATGATGGTTTTAAGAGGTCATAATACGGCCGCTGTAGCGACATCTATGTCGGCACATAGGAACTAAAATTGTAAATCCTGTATTTTGGTATTAGTGTCATCGCACATGGGCCACATATCAAACGTCGCCACGAGAAGCTTGAAGCGGCCGCAAGCCAGTTGTGGCTGTGGTGACTCTTAAAGTTTTCTGCGAGATCAGAACATGTACAATAGTCTGAAATTACCTATCAAGCACTTTTTTAGGGTTCCGTAGCCAAATGGCAAAAAACGGAACCCTTATAGATTCGTCATGTCTGTCTGTCTGTCTGTCTGTCTGTCTGTCTGTCTGTCTGTCTGTCTGTCTGTCTGTCTGTCTGTCTGTCTGTCTGTCTGTCCGTCCGTCCGTATGTCACAGCCACTTTTTTCCGAAACTATAAGAGCTATACTGTTGAAACTTTGTAAGTAGATGTATTCTGTGAACCGCATTAAGATTTTCACACAAAAATAGAATAAAGGCAATAAATTTTGGGGGTCCCCATACATAGAACTGAAACTCAAAAAATTTTTTTTCATCAAACCCATGCGTGTGGGGTATCTATGGATAGGTCTTCAAAAATGATACTGAGGTTTCTAATATCATTTTTTTCTAAACTGAATAGTTTGCGCGAGAGACACTTCCAAAGTGGTAAAATGTGTGTCCCCCCCCCCTCTAACTTCCAAGATAAGAGAATGATAAAACTAAAAAAAATATATGATGTACATTACTATAAAAACTACCAACGAAAATTGGTTTGAACGAAATCCAGTAAGTAGTTTTTTTTTAATGCGTCATAAACCGAAAAAAATACACTATTATTAAAACATCGATCAAAGTTACAGAACATTACAAGAACTTTTATATTATGTTACTAGCTGCTACGGAACCCTTCATGGGCGAGTCCGACTCGCACTTGGCCGGTTTTTTGGGTCAGTTACAATACCCGTCTGGTTGTATGATCTCCCCTTTTCAACAGAGTTATGTGGATTTGTTTCGCATACATTTAAAAATTTATTGGTTAATAAACTGCGTGGAGTACAATTACGTAAGAAATTGTTATAGAGATATTTCTGAATGTTTATCAATTAAAGATATAGAAGTTGTATGAAAATTAATTATAAAAGTTTTAGTGGACACATAATAGTATAACGAGATGTTGAGTGACGAAACGTGGTTACAAATCGGATGTTTTTGTTATAGGTTCCTTTAACAAATTATAATACGATATTTGTGATCAATTAGCACAGGAAATGCTTCGATATTGTTAAAAAGGAATGTGAAAATAACGGTTGTGTCGTGTGTTCAGGTCGCGCGCCCGCGCCGGCGCCGCCGCGGCGCGACCCGCGCACGACGCTGAGCGTGGGCCGCGCGCGCGCCAAGTCTATGGTCGCCGGGCTCGGTGAGTACACGACACACGCTACACTAACAGGTCGCGCCCGCGCCGGCGCCGCCGCGGCGCGACCCGCGCACCACACTGAGCGTGGGCCGCGCGCGCGCCAAGTCTATGGTCGCCGGGCTCGGTGAGTACACGACACACGCTACACTAACAGGTCGCGCCCGCGCCGGCGCCGCCGCGGCGCGACCCGCGCACCACACTGAGCGTGGGCCGCGCGCGCGCCAAGTCTATGGTCGCCGGGCTCGGTGAGTACACGACACACGCTACACTAACAGGTCGCGCCCGCGCCGGCGCCGCCGCGGCGCGACCCGCGCACCACACTGAGCGTGGGCCGCGCGCGCGCCAAGTCTATGGTCGCCGGGCTCGGTGAGTACACGACACACGCTACACTAACAGGTCGCGCCCGCGCCGGCGCCGCCGCGGCGCGACCCGCGCACCACACTGAGCGTGGGCCGCGCGCGCGCCAAGTCTATGGTCGCCGGGCTCGGTGAGTACACGACACACGCTACACTAACAGGTCGCGCCCGCGCCGGCGCCGCCGCGGCGCGACCCGCGCACCACACTGAGCGTGGGCCGCGCGCGCGCCAAGTCTATGGTCGCCGGGCTCGGTGAGTACACGACACACGCTACACTAACAGGTCGCGCCCGCGCCGGCGCCGCCGCGGCGCGACCCGCGCACCACACTGAGCGTGGGCCGCGCGCGCGCCAAGTCTATGGTCGCCGGGCTCGGTGAGTACACGACACACGCTACACTAACAGGTCGCGCCCGCGCCGGCGCCGCCGCGGCGCGACCCGCGCACCACACTGAGCGTGGGCCGCGCGCGCGCCAAGTCTATGGTCGCCGGGCTCGGTGAGTACACGACACACGCTACACTAACAGGTCGCGCCCGCGCCGGCGCCGCCGCGGCGCGACCCGCGCACCACACTGAGCGTGGGCCGCGCGCGCGCCAAGTCTATGGTCGCCGGGCTCGGTGAGTACACGACACACGCTACACTAACAGGTCGCGCCCGCGCCGGCGCCGCCGCGGCGCGACCCGCGCACCACACTGAGCGTGGGCCGCGCGCGCGCCAAGTCTATGGTCGCCGGGCTCGGTGAGTACACGACACACGCTACACTAACAGGTCGCGCCCGCGCCGGCGCCGCCGCGGCGCGACCCGCGCACCACACTGAGCGTGGGCCGCGCGCGCGCCAAGTCTATGGTCGCCGGGCTCGGTGAGTACACGACACACGCTACACTAACAGGTCGCGCCCGCGCCGGCGCCGCCGCGGCGCGACCCGCGCACCACACTGAGCGTGGGCCGCGCGCGCGCCAAGTCTATGGTCGCCGGGCTCGGTGAGTACACGACACACGCTACACTAACAGGTCGCGCCCGCGCCGGCGCCGCCGCGGCGCGACCCGCGCACCACACTGAGCGTGGGCCGCGCGCGCGCCAAGTCTATGGTCGCCGGGCTCGGTGAGTACACGACACACGCTACACTAACAGGTCGCGCCCGCGCCGGCGCCGCCGCGGCGCGACCCGCGCACCACACTGAGCGTGGGCCGCGCGCGCGCCAAGTCTATGGTCGCCGGGCTCGGTGAGTACACGACACACGCTACACTAACAGGTCGCGCCCGCGCCGGCGCCGCCGCGGCGCGACCCGCGCACCACACTGAGCGTGGGCCGCGCGCGCGCCAAGTCTATGGTCGCCGGGCTCGGTGAGTACACGACACACGCTACACTAACAGGTCGCGCCCGCGCCGGCGCCGCCGCGGCGCGACCCGCGCACCACACTGAGCGTGGGCCGCGCGCGCGCCAAGTCTATGGTCGCCGGGCTCGGTGAGTACACGACACACGCTACACTAACAGGTCGCGCCCGCGCCGGCGCCGCCGCGGCGCGACCCGCGCACCACACTGAGCGTGGGCCGCGCGCGCGCCAAGTCTATGGTCGCCGGGCTCGGTGAGTACACGACACACGCTACACTAACAGGTCGCGCCCGCGCCGGCGCCGCCGCGGCGCGACCCGCGCACCACACTGAGCGTGGGCCGCGCGCGCGCCAAGTCTATGGTCGCCGGGCTCGGTGAGTACACGACACACGCTACACTAACAGGTCGCGCCCGCGCCGGCGCCGCCGCGGCGCGACCCGCGCACCACACTGAGCGTGGGCCGCGCGCGCGCCAAGTCTATGGTCGCCGGGCTCGGTGAGTACACGACACACGCTACACTAACAGGTCGCGCCCGCGCCGGCGCCGCCGCGGCGCGACCCGCGCACCACACTGAGCGTGGGCCGCGCGCGCGCCAAGTCTATGGTCGCCGGGCTCGGTGAGTACACGACACACGCTACACTAACAGGTCGCGCCCGCGCCGGCGCCGCCGCGGCGCGACCCGCGCACCACACTGAGCGTGGGCCGCGCGCGCGCCAAGTCTATGGTCGCCGGGCTCGGTGAGTACACGACACACGCTACACTAACAGGTCGCGCCCGCGCCGGCGCCGCCGCGGCGCGACCCGCGCACCACACTGAGCGTGGGCCGCGCGCGCGCCAAGTCTATGGTCGCCGGGCTCGGTGAGTACACGACACACGCTACACTAACAGGTCGCGCCCGCGCCGGCGCCGCCGCGGCGCGACCCGCGCACCACACTGAGCGTGGGCCGCGCGCGCGCCAAGTCTATGGTCGCCGGGCTCGGTGAGTACACGACACACGCTACACTAACAGGTCGCGCCCGCGCCGGCGCCGCCGCGGCGCGACCCGCGCACCACACTGAGCGTGGGCCGCGCGCGCGCCAAGTCTATGGTCGCCGGGCTCGGTGAGTACACGACACACGCTACACTAACAGGTCGCGCCCGCGCCGGCGCCGCCGCGGCGCGACCCGCGCACCACACTGAGCGTGGGCCGCGCGCGCGCCAAGTCTATGGTCGCCGGGCTCGGTGAGTACACGACACACGCTACACTAACAGGTCGCGCCCGCGCCGGCGCCGCCGCGGCGCGACCCGCGCACCACACTGAGCGTGGGCCGCGCGCGCGCCAAGTCTATGGTCGCCGGGCTCGGTGAGTACACGACACACGCTACACTAACAGGTCGCGCCCGCGCCGGCGCCGCCGCGGCGCGACCCGCGCACCACACTGAGCGTGGGCCGCGCGCGCGCCAAGTCTATGGTCGCCGGGCTCGGTGAGTACACGACACACGCTACACTAACAGGTCGCGCCCGCGCCGGCGCCGCCGCGGCGCGACCCGCGCACCACACTGAGCGTGGGCCGCGCGCGCGCCAAGTCTATGGTCGCCGGGCTCGGTGAGTACACGACACACGCTACACTAACAGGTCGCGCCCGCGCCGGCGCCGCCGCGGCGCGACCCGCGCACCACACTGAGCGTGGGCCGCGCGCGCGCCAAGTCTATGGTCGCCGGGCTCGGTGAGTACACGACACACGCTACACTAACAGGTCGCGCCCGCGCCGGCGCCGCCGCGGCGCGACCCGCGCACCACACTGAGCGTGGGCCGCGCGCGCGCCAAGTCTATGGTCGCCGGGCTCGGTGAGTACACGACACACGCTACACTAACAGGTCGCGCCCGCGCCGGCGCCGCCGCGGCGCGACCCGCGCACCACACTGAGCGTGGGCCGCGCGCGCGCCAAGTCTATGGTCGCCGGGCTCGGTGAGTACACGACACACGCTACACTAACAGGTCGCGCCCGCGCCGGCGCCGCCGCGGCGCGACCCGCGCACCACACTGAGCGTGGGCCGCGCGCGCGCCAAGTCTATGGTCGCCGGGCTCGGTGAGTACACGACACACGCTACACTAACAGGTCGCGCCCGCGCCGGCGCCGCCGCGGCGCGACCCGCGCACCACACTGAGCGTGGGCCGCGCGCGCGCCAAGTCTATGGTCGCCGGGCTCGGTGAGTACACGACACACGCTACACTAACAGGTCGCGCCCGCGCCGGCGCCGCCGCGGCGCGACCCGCGCACCACACTGAGCGTGGGCCGCGCGCGCGCCAAGTCTATGGTCGCCGGGCTCGGTGAGTACACGACACACGCTACACTAACAGGTCGCGCCCGCGCCGGCGCCGCCGCGGCGCGACCCGCGCACCACACTGAGCGTGGGCCGCGCGCGCGCCAAGTCTATGGTCGCCGGGCTCGGTGAGTACACGACACACGCTACACTAACAGGTCGCGCCCGCGCCGGCGCCGCCGCGGCGCGACCCGCGCACCACACTGAGCGTGGGCCGCGCGCGCGCCAAGTCTATGGTCGCCGGGCTCGGTGAGTACACGACACACGCTACACTAACAGGTCGCGCCCGCGCCGGCGCCGCCGCGGCGCGACCCGCGCACCACACTGAGCGTGGGCCGCGCGCGCGCCAAGTCTATGGTCGCCGGGCTCGGTGAGTACACGACACACGCTACACTAACAGGTCGCGCCCGCGCCGGCGCCGCCGCGGCGCGACCCGCGCACCACACTGAGCGTGGGCCGCGCGCGCGCCAAGTCTATGGTCGCCGGGCTCGGTGAGTACACGACACACGCTACACTAACAGGTCGCGCCCGCGCCGGCGCCGCCGCGGCGCGACCCGCGCACCACACTGAGCGTGGGCCGCGCGCGCGCCAAGTCTATGGTCGCCGGGCTCGGTGAGTACACGACACACGCTACACTAACAGGTCGCGCCCGCGCCGGCGCCGCCGCGGCGCGACCCGCGCACCACACTGAGCGTGGGCCGCGCGCGCGCCAAGTCTATGGTCGCCGGGCTCGGTGAGTACACGACACACGCTACACTAACAGGTCGCGCCCGCGCCGGCGCCGCCGCGGCGCGACCCGCGCACCACACTGAGCGTGGGCCGCGCGCGCGCCAAGTCTATGGTCGCCGGGCTCGGTGAGTACACGACACACGCTACACTAACAGGTCGCGCCCGCGCCGGCGCCGCCGCGGCGCGACCCGCGCACCACACTGAGCGTGGGCCGCGCGCGCGCCAAGTCTATGGTCGCCGGGCTCGGTGAGTACACGACACACGCTACACTAACAGGTCGCGCCCGCGCCGGCGCCGCCGCGGCGCGACCCGCGCACCACACTGAGCGTGGGCCGCGCGCGCGCCAAGTCTATGGTCGCCGGGCTCGGTGAGTACACGACACACGCTACACTAACAGGTCGCGCCCGCGCCGGCGCCGCCGCGGCGCGACCCGCGCACCACACTGAGCGTGGGCCGCGCGCGCGCCAAGTCTATGGTCGCCGGGCTCGGTGAGTACACGACACACGCTACACTAACAGGTCGCGCCCGCGCCGGCGCCGCCGCGGCGCGACCCGCGCACCACACTGAGCGTGGGCCGCGCGCGCGCCAAGTCTATGGTCGCCGGGCTCGGTGAGTACACGACACACGCTACACTAACAGGTCGCGCCCGCGCCGGCGCCGCCGCGGCGCGACCCGCGCACCACACTGAGCGTGGGCCGCGCGCGCGCCAAGTCTATGGTCGCCGGGCTCGGTGAGTACACGACACACGCTACACTAACAGGTCGCGCCCGCGCCGGCGCCGCCGCGGCGCGACCCGCGCACCACACTGAGCGTGGGCCGCGCGCGCGCCAAGTCTATGGTCGCCGGGCTCGGTGAGTACACGACACACGCTACACTAACAGGTCGCGCCCGCGCCGGCGCCGCCGCGGCGCGACCCGCGCACCACACTGAGCGTGGGCCGCGCGCGCGCCAAGTCTATGGTCGCCGGGCTCGGTGAGTACACGACACACGCTACACTAACAGGTCGCGCCCGCGCCGGCGCCGCCGCGGCGCGACCCGCGCACCACACTGAGCGTGGGCCGCGCGCGTGCCAAGTCCATGGTCGCCGGGCTCGGTGAGTAGCCGACACACGACTAACTAACTATTTAATTCATTCAAATTGACTAGCCTGATGAACTAGTGGTTAGTGAGTTCGATTCCCACCCAAGACAATTGATATGATGAACACTATCATTTGTTATGTCTGAATGTAATTTATGTTTAATAATTATGTATGTATTTAGAAATATTTAATATATTTATCAGTTGTCTGGTACCCATACCACAAGCTCTACTTAATTTGGAACTAAATGACATTATGAAAGAATTTGTGAAATAAAAAAAACTTTTCATTTGAGCAACATTCAATCCATACCATTAACGCCTTCATCCTAAAACCGAAAGATCATTTAAATATTATTACTTACATTAGTGTTTCCCACACTAATATAATAAAATAAAATTTATGTTTTTGTTTGTAATCCCTGAAAGTATTAATCCTATTGCTAAAATGTTTTTAACCGATAGAAAGCTGCTTTTTTCCTAAATAACAGAATATTTTACGAAACTGCGAACAAAAACTAGTATTTAATAATATTACGACATACTACCTATTTTTTTCTCCTTCTCCGCAAATCCATCCAAAAATTATCCGCAAATAATGCCTATTAATTTTAAACACGTTCTATAATTTTTATGTTAAAAAATAAACTACGTCTTTAAATTTTAATTACTATAATATGGACATTGAAATTAGTCTGAAATAAAAGATATATATTTTTAATAAGTAATGAGTATATCTATATATCGTACAAATACGCCAGGTTCTACAGAAAATAAAAGACCCCGTGTTCCTGTACAGTTCAAGGCCTTTTCTATTGTCTTGTTTATAATGTAGAATTTATTTATTTATTTATTTATTATATACTTTATGTATTGTACATACAAAACATAACAAAGAAAAACTTATATCTAAAACTCGTAAAATGGGCGGCCTTATCGCATTCCGCGATCTCTTCCAGGCAACCTACAGTACAATTCACGAATGATGGCGGGCGTGAAGTTAGCCTTTGCAAACGTTCGCGCATACTGCACTCTTCTCGCACGCGCACTTCGCCATTTGGATCCTAAAACACGTTACTGCGCAGCCTTCTGCGCAAACTTCACGGCCGCCATCATTCGTGAATTATACTGTAGAATAGACAGTAATTGTCAAAACATGATATGGGGCTGTCATAAGTTCAACAATTTGTCATTTCAGAGAACGGTGGTGAAAAGGAAGAGAGTTGTGAACCTCTGAGCGTAGCCGGCAAGTCATCATCTGCCGAGTCGGTGCAGTTGCCGGGCGGCAGTAACAGTAAGCCTTCTCACTTGCTGTTTTATACTTATAATATTAACCTTAAAAACTTCAAAATAGTTAAACTAAATAGTGCTAAACTGCTAGTGCATGAGTCATGTTCGAGAACAGGCATCGTAAATTGAGTCAGGACATCTATCGACTGCGGCGAATTTTTTTTAATAATGATTTGGTTTTTTTTTATTCTGGGCGCATTTAACGGGCACGTTTTTCTACAAATTATCATACCGCCATCTATAAATTCTATATTATTATTACTTATTGGTATTTTTTTCGTACCATTTCTATAACTATTTATTGATTTAAAAGTGTATCGGTAGACTTCTTATACGTTCTTCTTCATAGAAATCTACGGTTTATTGGAATACGCAAATAGCTTCTTTCTCTTCTTATTTATTTTTTGTTGTTTTTCGCTGACCGACTTTAACAAACTGAAAGTGCCTGAATATTCTCAATAATGAAATGCTCTTTCTGCAGGAAATCATCTGCTGACCAAAAAAATAATAATCAAGAATTGTTTTAAGTTAAAAAAAAAAACCTATTCTTAAAATAACTAAAATCCATTTATCTATCGATTTTGAACATATTAATTTCATGATAAGCGTTTATTATGTTACTTGGAGGATGTAAAGGACAGGTCTCCACAAACTTTAAGGGCTTGCTCAGTAGACGAAACTGAACAACCTTCCACAAGATTTTGTTTTCCGGACACGAAAAAAAAAATCGGCCTCTCCATACAAAATTATAAACTTGATTGGATAGTTTTTATGGAGCAAACTCTTAAAGTTTGCGGTGACCTGTTCCTTACACCCTGCAGTCTCTCAAAAACCCAACCATATTCCACTTGCATCTTCTCCCCACTAAACCACCATGTTACCACCAGGTGGCACACCAGTGTCAGGCACGCCGGTGGCGCCGCGCACGGCATCCATTCGTGCGCGCCCCGCATCAAGCCGCATCACTGCCGCCGAGCTTGAGGAGCTGTTCCAGAGGCAGGCTGACGCTGATACTATGTAAGTACCTACATGGAGTGATTTGCACAGAATTATAAGACTTTGTTTAACTTTGACATTGTGCTATCTGATCCAATAGCATATGATAAAACAAAGTCACCCATCGCGCCTCGTCTCTTCGCGATTCACGATGAACATAGGTAAACCATTAAAAAAAAAAATGATATTAACCAGTACTTGACTGTGATTCCATCTGATGGTAAATGATGCAGTCGTTGATGGTGAGGTTCACTAGTTTATTAACCTTTCAGATATCGTCAATTTGAGACACAATAGTAAAAAAGTAGATGCGCGGACGCCAGCGTTCGTTTGGGGTTTAACCTTTCGTATGCCGTAATTAGAGACACAATTAAAAAGTTATTGTGTCTCGCGTGGATCCACGTTCCGGACACACAAAGGGTTAATGAAGTAAAAGCCTATTCACTCTAGCTTTGAAGGCACCTAAATAATCGGACAAGAAGACCGCAGTAGACGAATTGTTCCAATCCTTCGATGCACTCGGTATACCCTCCGCTTGTGTTTTATAGACATGACAGGCCTGTTGGTCTAGTGACCCTGACTGCAATGCCGGAGGTCGTGGGTTCGATTCCCACCCAGGACAAATGTTTGTGTGATGAGCACGATCATTAAATGTTGAAATTTTGTTCTGTGTCTGGGTGTAATTTATCTATAATATGTATGTATATATAAGTATGATGAAATATATAAGTATATTTATCAGTTGTCTAGTACCCATAACACTAGCTCTGTTTAGCTTGGGACTAGACGGCGTTGTATGGTAGCTGTTGAATATAATAATATTTTTATTATATTAGACTGGTGTAAAACCAATCCCCTAACACCAAACTCGCCAATTTACCTAGAATGTTTTATTTCGAAAGATTACTTTACCAAATTCAATATGTTTATATTGCAGCCTGGGCAACAACGCGATGATGACCCGCTCGGCGTTCCAGGGCGGCTCCAACTCGCCGCCCTACTCGCCGGCGCGCGCACCCACTCGCGTGTACGCCTCCGTCGCTGAGATGAAGAGGTCACGTGGGAAGGTAAACAAGTTTTACAGATTTCCATGCGTTTGTGTAGGGACAATGCAAATTATAATATAAAAAGTCTCTTGTTTTAATTGTAATTAAGATAAAGTAAAAAATTAAAGTCGGTCTTTAATTTTTGACTTTATCTTAATTTTATTATTTATTGTTATAGCGAGAAATACAGATTCTGTGACAATTTTAATTTCTAACTCTCTACCTGTTAGGCTAGCCGCACACACAAAATAATATTGTCAATGCAAGATTGTCAATAATCTTCATCAATATATGGTCCCCGCACGCTACGCAATATTATTGGCAATTTTTCATGGTACAATCTGACTCAGTCGCTCCGCAGCTAGATTATGTCTTCTTCTTCCTGCCCTTGTTCCATCTTATTTGGGGTCGGCGCAATACGTTTTTTTTCTTCCATTCTACCCTGTCACTCGTCATGCTATCACTAACTTCCTTTTCTTTCATATCATTCTTCACGCAATCCATCCATCTTTTCTTTGGCCTCCCTCTCCTCCTCTCCATACCAAGACAAACGATTCCCCTTCAGCTTGTCAGTCACTGGCGCCACTTTCAAAAAAAAAAGCACGCTTTTAGCACGCACTAAAAATTACAAAATAATTCAGACATTTAGTTTGATAACTCAAGAGTTTTCCCTTTGCCAAATCTTTATTAGATCGCAGATAAACATAAACAATTTCAGTTCGTGACGAACGATAAATAATTACCTATGCGAAATGGTTATAAGTAGGTAATCATTTTTATTAAATATTTACTATGATTTATTATGAAAGAAAACATAGAGCGTTTATGTAATCTTTACTCTTTTTGGACAAAACGCTCCTAGAATAAGCGACCTCGCTACGCTCGGCCGCCAACTCCTTCTCCGGACGATATGAGTTACTTTCACCCCTAGTATAACAATGTACTATTAAAAATTACATGAGTATGAGGGATAGCAGATTTAAAAAACTATTATCTTTAGTTTCACCTTACTTGAAGAAAAAGATACACACATGCGAAAATCGCTAACACCTGAGGAGAAGGTGGCAGTTACTTTACGCTTTTTAGCGACCGGCAGAAGTTTTGTTTTCTTTTCTTGTTGCTTTACTGGTTGTTCATCATTTGATAAAAACAGCAGTTCATAATACGTCCAGGCAGACGGGCCGTAAACCTCATCTGTTCCCTTTCCGGATGATTTCGATTTGTGAATCTTCTTTAGTTCTTTCCAAAAATTTGTTCGTAGGGAATAAATTTTTTCCTTACGTCTTCTCTCGTGCTATTTGGTTTAATTTTTTTATAAATATCGAGCAACTTATCGCGATATGATTTGCAGGATGTATTCTATAATTCTGGATAAGTTTCCCATGTTTTAATAAACACTGACAAATAGTGTTTTCCGTGAGAGTGCTATCATTAACAGTATCAACACTATTTTCACTTTGGATACTGTTTTCGTCCTCCATTTTGAACAAAAACACGAACGTCCGCCTGCCTTGAAATCTTTTTTTCAAATAAAATATTGCCGCGCGCCTGCACACGTCAATATTATAGACAATACCCCTGCCTCCTCCCGATATTGACGTGACAAAATCTGAATTTCTGGATAATCCACAATAATATTGAACAATACCGCAATACAGGCCGCACACACACAATATTATTGACAATGCGTACTTTATTGTCAATATTATTTTGTGTGTGCGGCTAGCCTTACGGTTTATGAGACAAAATAACAAACGGAAGAACGCGATTTGTGTTTCATAAATCAGTATTAAATTGTTTTTTTTTTTTTTAATATATTCAATGTATTATTACTTTGTAGTACGCCTTAAAGGCAAAACAGCGCACTTAATGTATTAAATAAGAACTTATAATATACTTATGTTTTACAATGAATAAATGAATCTTATATCTTGAAAACAGGAGCTTAGTAATAATAATATAGAAGTTAGGTTTTTTGAAAACTACGAATGTAGTTTTGGTTTTTATTAAAATTTACCATTTTAACAACTTACTTTGAGATAATTGAGACGCCTGGAAGAAAAAGTGATGCTGGGCGATCACTAATGTAGCATGAGAATAATGATAAGCCGAGCATTTCAATGATTTTTTGGTACAAAACATGGCACACAGTGTTACCTATTTTGTGTCCTGTAGCTACGATCACAAATGAGGTATGAGAATAAGGGCATAGCTACAAAATAGATGGGTAGAGTCTGTCTAATAAGTTAAACAACTTGGGTAATTATTAGGATTTAATAAAATCTGATGGAGTCAACACGGGTTTAATAATCAAGGTTGATTAAGAGATAGAGATCATTGTTTACTAACAGAAGAACCTTATAAAAAGTACCGAATGTGTAAATATTTTTTAAATGATTAAATATTATACAAAACTCTGAAGTCGGTTGACTTATTAGACATACTATACAGAAGACAATCTACATACAAAGCGCGCTCGAGCAACGCACACATAGACACCGCTCACGGACACGATATCTCGGCTTAATCGTCCGGTCGCGCTCCTACAGTTCGGAGCAACGCGCTGACGTGTGTGCGATCGCCTAGTGTAGGTATAAAAAGTGAAGTACATACATGAGATTGACTTCTGTACTTATCTATTTAGTGGCATAGCCGAGCCTTTCAATGGCTTTTAGATCAAAACCAAGCACACAGTTTGTTATAAATAAGGTGTTTTGTGTTGTGCAGCTATGGAGCAAGTCGAGCAGCAGCACGTTGCGGCGCGACTTCCACTCCACGCCCGACCTGGCCGCCGAGCACACCGCGCACCCGCCCAGGACGCGCTCCAGCGAAGACGTGCATGGTACGTCTCGCTACAACATTTTTCTTTTTAATGAAGAAATAATCATAAAATTGACTTTGCCGAATAGAGATATAAAAAATAGTAGATTGTTTGACTATAATATAAAGCAGTACGTATTTTTAAGGCGTGGTTAACATATTAAATATCGAACGAAAGGAAGGTTGCCGAGTTGAAATAATTAACTCCCGAGCACCGCGAGGGTGGTTTGAATTCCTCACTTCACTCAGGTTGTTTTATTAATCCTCTCGCAGTGCTCGCGATTTAATTATATAGATCCCGCACTGGCAATCTGATTTGAAACTTAGCAAACTTCGCTTTGTTCGAGATACAACATGCTGCCCGCAACTTTAAGATAACAACTGCTTTATCCCTTAGTCACATAATCGTTAGTTAAAATATATTAATATTATTGCCCCCCTCCCCCCCAGCACCAGGGCGCGTGCCCCCGCCGGCGCACCCGCCGCCCCCGCCACCGCTGTCCGGGGCGGCGCCGGCGTCCACGTTCCGTCCGGCGGACCAGGCCAAGCTCTACGCCTCGCCCAAGGACCTCGACAGCGTCGCCTACCGACCCACCAACAATGACAACTCGCACAACGTAAGTAACTTAAAAAGTCTCTTAATTTTAAAGTTAAACGATATATGATGAGCCAAGCTATCATGTCACGACCAACTTACATCACTCTATCTTTTGCCGAACCCGGATAAAGTAATTTTGCTAATATTTTATAGTCACAAATCGAGTTACCGCAGTTTTTAGTCAAGTATATCAACTCGGATGGAAGAGTTAAAAAAAAATTATTAAACACAATCTCAAGATCTATAGTCTGTCTAATAAGTCAACCGACTTGGGAATTTATTTTTATAATATTTAATCATTTAAAAAATACTTATATTCGGTACTTTTTATAAGGTTCTTCTGTTAGTAAACAATGATCTCTATCTCTTATTCAAACTTGATCAGACGGGGTTCAATCAACACGGGTTGATTTAATTAAATCCTAATAATTTACCCAAGTCTTTTAACTTATTAGACAGACTCTAGTTTGTTTTCCATGACAAAAATCAAAACAATCTTGGCATGCAGCAATTCTGTATGTTTTTACTTCCTAACAAAAAAAAAAAAATAGTTTATCAGCGCAAATAATTCGTTTAGATTTTTTTCTATCCTATACCTGTTTTTTTTTTTATGAGGCACGTTTTTATTTTTATTGGCAATCGATCTAAGTACCAACTGCGAGTTTGTTTTACGTACTGATTGGCCTACTCAAGCTGTTAACCAATCAAAGAGTCAAACGCTGTAAATATTTAAATCGCGTTAAAGCGTAAAAACTCTCACTCAACACACATAAATAAACTGTGTAACGGAAACGTATTCTGTCAATTGGAACACGCAAATTAAAGTAAAATATTATTATCCAATTAAAAACCCAATAACAACACAATATTTCTTTTACTAATACAGAAGTGCTATTTTGATTAAAAAAGAGAATTTAAAATAAAGATAGAAAAAAAGAAAGCCCCAAAAACACTTCAAAATCTCAAGTCCGACGTATAATTTCAGAGTCGTAAAGCGACTTCGCTGCGGTCGTGGGCCGGTCCGAACCGACCTCAGTCGGCCGACGAGCCCGGCAACCAGTACGCACAGCCCTTCAACACGCATAAGGGCTTTGTTAGACAGGTGAGAGAATAACTCTATACTCTATGTCTCTCAAATTTCAGCCAGTTACACACTCATATTATGAAACAATTACGTCATATCTTAGTCACAGAGCTACAAGGCATGCATGATAATGATTTTTTGTTGACCGAAGATATTTAAAAAAGAAACATTAATTAAGACGATTCTCCTATTCGATCGGGGACGTCACAATCAATTATACAACCTCATCCTTTTTGACACCGGTTAAAAATTTATCTCGTTTCCACATCAATAATTTTTCAAGATAATTTAGAATATAAAACCATCTTGCTCAGTTTCACAAAACATGGTGATGAGATTTACCGTTAACCGCTAACTAAATCTTCCAGAATTCAACTCCTGCGCCGCCAATACCTGAGCCAGACTACAGTATGTCAGAATCAGATGACGAAGTGGACGCCAAGCCCAAGGGCGAACCCGCTGCAGTTGCCGAGACCAGCGCCAACAGCAACGCTAGGTGAGTTTTGAAGTGCGGAACGTAAGGTTCAATTTTATTTGGGTTAAATGATGATGTCAAATGTTTGGACAAATATTGGTGGTGTCAGGTTAGGGGTAACGTTGTGAAAGATTTCTGTTGTTTATAATGTTATCATTTGATGTGTATTTTTATAAGTAAAATTTTGTTGATCCTAATAATATTTAAACTAATAATATTTTCTGACATAATGAGTAGGTAACAAGTAACAACTCTGTAGTTTAAGCTCTCTAAATAGTTGTTAACAAAGAGCACGAAATAACGCATGTCTTAATAAACCTTAACATTTTCAGGATACCAATATACGCAACGATATTTGAGAATGATGCAGAATAAATAATTTATTTTGAGCTTTGATTCTTAACAAATAAGGTATAGTTTCAATTGTCAATGGATTACGTGTCGCTGGGAAAGCGCTTATGTGTTTGTAAACAAGTCACCTTCACGTAAAAATGTCCATTTGTCTCGACACTGATCACATGTCCTATGTCACCTTTTAAATAAATCATTACATTTTTGTCCATTGTTTCGCAATTTTTTAACTAGAAAAAAATCCGAGAACGAACATTATTTCATTTTTTTTAAAAAAAGGTTCATAATCCGGTGGCTTTTGAGATGAGAAATCATCAAATTCTTCCCATAAATCAAAGTTTCTCCCCTTTTGGGTGGAGGAAGAGTAGGTGTCAGTCTTTTACTGACTCCAACCCACCTCTGTTCCCACAGTTCTCCTCTGCGTTCTTGAGCCGTGGTACCTCTTTCGATAATCCCGCGATAATCCGGTGATTGGAGGTTGAGTCTTTTAAAATTGAACTTTTGTACCGAAGAAATAACACGTTGCACTAAATAGTTATAACTTAGAACGCATTTCACAGGGTACACAGTGATTAATTTTCTTGTCATTATCATTTTACAAAATTATATGTTACATGTTTCTATTACAATTTTTCGTCTTTTGTGGGTGATGTTGGTTTTCATGTGACATTAATTTGGTTTTTGTTTCGAAGTCCAAACTTCTTTAGGCGTGCTGAACACTTTGTTTTGTGAGCAATGTTATGGCCGCCATACACGTTAGGGTATACCTGACAGGTTTGTCTGTACAGTTGAGTTGTTCAGGTAAACCGGAGCGTGTATGTTGCACAACTGTGCAGGTTTCCATACAAGCTCACCTGACAGGTATATCTATGCAGGCAAACCTGTCAAGTATATCCTAGCGTGAATGGTTACCTATACGCTCGTTCGAGTAAGGTCGGCTCGAGCTGGTCTATTTTATCCGAACGAGTATGATTTTGTATTATTAATCATGATGAAGTGTTCACTTGTTTCGTGTAATCTTAAGCCTACATTGTTTCTTTATATGTTCGAAAGATTAAATATCGAATTTTCGATGGGTTGCGAGTTGTTTTGGAGATAGTTTATTCATATAAATAGGTTACTTATGAAACTTTTTATAATTTCAGTGGGAGCAGTTCGGGTTCAAGTTCAATGCAGCATTCCTTTTCCGTGGACGAGATCCAGAAGATCCGCACTCGTCTCAAATCATCCAAGTCTTGCGGCGACGAGCTGGGCGTGGAGCGCGACGACGGCGACAACTCGTCGTCGGGCGTGTCGTCCGACCAGGAGGCGCAGGCGCGGCCTCCTCCTCGGCGGGATAAAGTGTCCTTCTGTTCTTCGGTGACTGTGAAGTCTTCTAACGACGTGATCAGCACGGAGCCGGTGCACTCGTCTAGCGAGAGCCTGGCGCCGCCGCCGCCGCCCATGCAGCGCCACAACTCGCTGACCCGCAAGCGCGCCACGGCCGCCCTGCTGCGCGGCGCGGCGGGCGGCACGCGCGGGCGCTCGGCGGCGGAGCGCCTGGGCGTGGACGTGGACAAGGCGCCCGGGCGGCGCGCGCGCGGCGCCGTGCTGCTGGCCGCGCTGCCGCCGCCGCCCGAGGAGCCGGGCGCCGCGCCCGACCAGGCGCCCGTGCTGGCGCCGCCGCCGCAGTTCAGCGACCGCGTGCGCGTCGTGGCGGCGCTGCCCAAGCGCCTCGCGCACCTGCAGTGACGCGCCGAGTAGAGCCGAGCGGTCGCGGAGCCGCACGAAGTGTTTACGTTAGCCTCAGCACCGGAAGTCTGCCGGCGCCCTCGACGCGATCGGTCTTATGAACCCTAGATAATAAATCTTCACTTTTCGTACCCTCGTCGTAGGCTTAAACCCGTAACGTCGGCACCAGTACGCGCGACCGACGAGAAACGTTTTGTAATCGAGCGACTAAATGAAACCAAAGATTTATAGTATTTATTGTTGAGGAATTAACATTGATATAGTTGAAACTAATTTTTATACATTCCCTTATTAAGCTAGTATTAACATGCGTTCCACGAATCATTATTATTGGTATTACTTTACTGTTATATCCCGACGTAGCGGTTTTATTCTGTTCGTTGTAGCAAATTTATTTAATTCTAATACCTATGTTATAATTTCAACCTTTTTACAACGCAACCAAGTGCCATCGTGTCTATGATTTTAATATATTTTTATAGTATATATCTGTAAATATTTTACGAGAGCTATTTTCGAGTTAAAAGAGTGGACCAGACGCGTAATTACAAAAGTATCCGGCCAACATATTATATATTTAAAAAACAGATTATTTATGAAACATTGGTATTTATGAACGTTGATACATATTTATGGAACAGATTGCGCTGTGTTACGATCGCTCGTTATCATTTTATAGTTTTCATTACTCGTCCAAGGTACGTCGGCATGGTCCACTCTTTTGACGGCATATTATTGAATTATTATGTTTACAATGGCCGCGAAGGCGATTATTTGAATTGAATGTGTTCTCATAGAAGACTAGCGCTTGAACCAAACTCAGTAGCGTTTCATCCGTTCCATGATATTGTAAAGATTTTATACTAATCGAAATACATCCGTGCGTCATTTAGAGATAGTTTATATCGCAAAGAGAGTGTAACACCAATTTTTATATTTCATTAATCGATTTTGTATCTTATTCTATTGTACTTTAGATATCATTTTTGCAAAAAAAAAATGTAATTGTGACTCTTCAAAATTATCTTATAAAATTAATAACTGCAAGAAGGAACACTCACTTATGTTTAAAATCACTTGCCCTTTTGCTTTTATGAAAAGGGAAGTATGATTTACTGTGCCCCCGTGCGAGGTGTAACGAAATCTTACCTGATATTTATATTACCTGCCAATGTATGACAGAGTGAACTGAGGAAAACATTCCGTTTTGTCATGGTGTCTGTTGAACATTAAGCAACACAACACTACCTAAATAACGATCAGCCTAATACGAGAAGCCATTTGGATCTTATTTTCATTGACGTTAAGTTTAATATCGTTTGTTAGTAGCAATAGAATTTTTACAGAAAGTTAAGCTCCCTGTTTCGCGACACCCAGATGCTAGAAACTATTTACCAGATAAAACAAATGTTAGATTTTATCTTTAATATCGGGTAAGGGAACAGGAGGCGATCAATGTTAAAATTAGCTGAATTTTAGCTGAATTTTAAAATAGTAAGTCGCTTATAGTCGACTTTAGCCTCCACATGTATTATTAGCACAATCAATTAATTTGTTTATTAACGTTTGTATTATTTTGTTATAATCGTCTTGTCATTATTTTAAGTTGTATAAATGTATTGTCTACTTAAGGCATAGATAGGTAGTGGTAATTATTAGGGCAATACTTGATTGTAGAGTATCGGTCGGTAAGAGGGGCGGCGCGTTCGAACTGTTGCTCATTTTAAATGCTCTACACACAACCACTTAAAATACCTTTTCAATTTCCTCTCTTATCTAAGATTTTTTTTTTAAATAAGTCACTTTAAAAAAATCAAAATAATGCATTTGTTAATAACCCACCTAAAATACTTTGTACATACATCAAATGCTCAATAATATAGCTATAAAAACAGATCGCTCCAATAAAAATATCACCTTATTCCACATTGAAGCTTATTTTGTACCATAATGGCTTATTTTATGGAGTTGTTAAATTGGCAACAGATTCCAACGTGCTGTGGTTTTGTATAATACAATATTGTGTTTCGCGTTTCATTTGAATCTCAGTATCGAACGTGTAACTACAACTTGGTATACTTTCAAATGAAAAATTAAATGTTTCATCACTTATTTATTGAAGTTTTATTTTCTTATCGTTACATTATGGTCAATTGGTCATATTATACAAAACATTTTTTTTTAATATGGAGCGTACACTCAAATCACTAAAGCTTTGAGCTTTTAATTCACCGCGCGAGCACTCACGCGGTGAGCAATTTGCCGCCAAACAAAACTTGTGGGTAGAAATAGTTTTCTATCGCGGTGGTCAGTGAACTATTTGTACTCAAAATTTCAATACAAGTAGGTGAAAGATGAGCGACTAGCTACGCTACGTTATAGTTTTGGAAATAATAACGTATATTTTCTGAGTGCGGCAAAATGCTCATAGCGCGAGCACTCTCTGTACTCAGTTCAAAATAACATTAGACATTTATGAAAATCTTTTATTACTGTTCGTTCAACCGATTTGACTTTTATTACGTTTGTGGCATGACAAATGGCGGCTGCAATAAACAGTTGGTATTGTAACCACTTTTTTGCTGTTAATGCCACCCTTACTACGCCTACGAAATAGAAGTTAAAATAGGTTGCCCAGACAGTAAATAAGGTTTCTTTAAATGTCTAATCTTAACGCGAATAGGGTTCAGAAAAACTTACAAGGATATGTCAAGTCACCTATTAATAAATTGATGCTCCTCGAGGCTCTAACAATGAGTTGTTTTGTGCGCAAAATCATACTTTTTACAGTGATGTACACATCCACATATCCCTGTATGGATATTTTTAGCGGGTGGCCAAAATCATAATTAAAAACGCCATCTTATTTCAATACAAGTTTACAATGTAATTCAAGCTCTAAAAATCCTTTCTTATTTTTGGGAGTGTGTAATGAACAAATAACTTCTCCCACTCTAGGTGGACCGAGAGAGAGTGTTAGACTTTTACGACTACATCCCACCGGTGTCCCTTCAGTTGCTCTTTGCGGTCTAGGGATGTAGTGACTCTTTTGAACAATCCTTCAGTCTTGAAGCATTAAAGATCCTTGTAGCACACTACTGTGCTCACATTTTCAAATAAATTATTTTTCATTGTCATTTCATATACTTAATGAATTTAATTGCACGAATTTCTTAGTCTATTTTTTTCGGAGGGCAAATCATCTAATGACTGCCCCCGTTCCTTCGTGCCATCATACCGCCAAGCTGCTCTTTCGAAACTAACCCTGGCCCCAGTAGGCTTCGACCCGGCTGAACCCCTGCTGTTGCTGACAACTTGAGGCGCGCGGGAAAAGTGAGCGCCGATCGATATTAGTCGTTAATAATTCTTAATTCTGTTACATAATTTATTCTATACATATAAAAAAATATAAAACTTATGTCCATCGGTAATAAATTAGCTTTGTACTGGTGAAAGAATTTTAAAAATTTGGTCCATTTGTTTTTGAGTTTATCATCACAAGCAAAATACACAGTTTCTTTTTCTGTTTATAATATTAGTACATTAGTTTGATCTTATTATTATGTCTAGCGTATACGTTCCCACTGATGGGCAAAAGCGTCCCTCCATTCCTTCCATTGTAAAGTCGGCTTTGGTGTTCAGAGGCCTTTAAAGGTCAAACTTATATCTATAAAAACATGGTCACTTTTCAATCCTCGGATATAGTCTGAGCAATCAAAATTGCGCATTAACAATAAGTAAGTACATTTTGATACAAGTGGTGAAAGTTTGTCATTGTGACCGAGGCGGAATTTGCCCAAGCCGTAGGCGTAAGAGGGTGTTAAGAAGCCAAGTGCAAATTACCACGTACTGTATCTAACGACGTTTTTCAATACACTTACGAAGAAAAAAATAAAAGGGAATTGACGCGCGCCTCGTGAGGGTCGCGCCACGCTCAGCTTGACGCGATACATGTTATCAATTGTGGCGGAGGCGAGCTCACGCATTTTTCCGCACTAGTGCGAAAAACAATCAATTGCCTAAAAGCACTGTCTCTATGGATAATAGCGGGTTTAGAGACGAGTAAGTGTCTTGAAAAATATGTGTCTAACCGCTACATTTATATTCAAATACTAAAAATTGTAACTTACACAAAAAATCTTATTCTATTTAGAGAGCTCATAATAAAACTAGCAATAATAAACGAAAATTGGACGGACGATTACTTAATCACAACATTATCACATACAAAAACAATGACACAGTCGTCAATGTTATCTCAAGGCGTGAACAATATAATCAAATTAACTAACCTTGAAGATAGCGGCGGGATTTCGTAAAACTTATCATTAACATACGGGACAGCAAAGGAATTTGAACCATATCTACTTTAGATTAAAGCTCACTTTATAATTACATGTCTCAGAGGACGGCGCAAACGATTTCAATACTTATCGCTTTCAACTTAAGGTTTAGTTTGCTGTAAGGTGTTGTGTCGAGCAGTTGATTGCTCAATGCGATCTCGTGTATTAACACGTGTTGAAGACTTATATTTTTAACTTCTTTAACGTCTAAGGGTAGATTCATACCGAACTACAGAAGTCCTACCATGAGCTCTTAACGCAATCCAGTTAACGAGCTAAACTGAACTGAGATGGAGAAAGAGAGAGATGGAGCTATGTACGATGTATAGTCGTCATAGTCACGTGTGTTTGTAGTGAAAATAATGGAGTTAGTTATTACAGCACTTATTTTTGAAGAAGAAAGCAACAAACGAAAGAAAACAAAAAGATGCCGCGAGCGGCCTCGCGCCGCTACGGGTAGGATCGCTGGCAAGACTGTGGCTGACATTGGCATGACACCCAATTTAATTTTAATAACACAAAAAATAATGTCGAAATTAATTCCTAAATATCAGAATATGTCGGTCACCGGTTCATAAATTATAAGGGTTTTTGTATTAGTATCTCGGGCGCGCCGCAACTAAAGCGCATATTTTGCGCACGGGTGGGACAATTGTGTCATTCGATCCACCCCAAGTAAGGTTAACCCAAAATAAGGGTTAACAGATGTTCTATACCTGGTAACGTACCCTGATTAATATGTTAAAAACTAAAGATCTGTTTTCCCTTAAATTCAGTCACAATTCTCGGCTGGGCGCTGTTTTTAAACTTTTCAAACGATGATGATTTTAGTTGATAAATTTTAAAATTATTTCACATTAAAAGTGCTCACTGCGTCGCTGTCAGCCGCAACCGTTTCAGTATGAATCGACCCTAACTGCTATATATGTATTGGACAAGGGACTTTTTTATTATCTTATCGCATTTTTCTATTGTTTATTTTAGCCAGCAAATCTTAAACTTTGATTTATTTATACTTGCCTATCGTATTACGCAAACCCTTCCTTGTAAGGCCATTTTATATAAATAATATTTATATAAACCTTAAGGTTTCTATTCATTAAAAAATAGTTTTAGCTATAGGCTGCCCGCTCACGTCGTTTATCGGTGACCGATTTTTTGTAGGAAAATAGTAGAACACGCTGATAGCAAAAGTGCAACGCACACGTCCTACAAAAAGTCGGTCAGAACACAGAACAATGTTACAAATATACAAAATCGGCCCGATTATCTGTCGTACAAAAAGTCTGATGTGGGCCGGCAGCGTTAGGCTATAGAGACATTTATGGCGCCATACAAGAACTAAAACAATTAAAATCGTGCATTGCCGTTCTCCACACGATTGGAACATAAATACAACAGTCCGAAATCAATTATCGGGCAATTGCTCGGCCCAGACACAACACTCTGGACGGAAGATCCTCCCTTTTCAATGGAGGGTCGTAGGACTTAAAATCCTTTTTCGCATACCTCTAAAAGGTCACACACAAGACAGAAGTGAAAACTTCATCAAGGAAAGTTTAAAAATACACAATCGTATAGTTCGGGTAAGATCGGCCGACTCGAGCCGAACTTATCCGAACGAGCTTTACATAGCCGAGCGTGACGGCTCAGTCTCATACAATACCCACAAAATAAAGTGCTAAGCGCGCCTAAAAAGTTTTCACTTAAAAAAGAATAAAGAAATTCAGCCGAGCGGATTTGTTCACATACTTGAAGTCAAACTAATTTGAATTCAATTCCGAAGTATTAAGGTCCATGTAGGCAGCAACATCGTCGATCTTGACAAGGCGACGATAGTCGACGTTCTCACTGCACATCGGACACTTGCCTTCTTCTTGCAGGATCCTGTGGAAAAACGAAATCCCTATGTTACTGATGAAGTTTACGAAATAATGCCACGAATATTATAGTCCAAGATCCCAGATCTGTCTGACGTAACTTATTTTCACATGGATGAAACCTTAGGTTCTCAGTTGCGTCTCATGAGCTTTGAATACCTGTGTGCTTGTGGAGCTCCACCTTGGGGAAGTTGGACAGGTATCAGGTGAGAAAGGAAACTAAAAATAAGAGTTACTTAATTCGCCAAGGGGGAGCTCCACAAGCACACGAGTATTCAAGGCACATGAGACACTATTGAGAACCTATGGTTTCATCCCTGTGAAAATAAGTTATGTCAGACAGCTCCTGGGATCTTAGTATATTAGTACAGGTCGCGCGGTGAATTAAGATCGCTCGGCAAAAGTGGAAGGTGCATGCGCAGTATTCAATTCTAAGGTCTATTTGGCAACGTGCGGGCGGGTGTGCGCCGTCGGCGACACGTCATTGGTAGATCAGTCGCTCTTCCAATTCCCGCTATGCGTTCACGCGTCTCATTGGATACTGTTGTACTTGGGTACTGTCTGACAATCACTACATTAATATATAACATTTTATTTTAAAACATATAGAATTAGTAAGTTAATTTTCAATTGTATAAGATATCACAAGGAGAAAATTAATATGTAATTAAAATTATTGTTATATTATGATTACTTCTAGGCAAGCGTGCTCCATCTTCAGCCACATCATCGCATCAATAATAAAGAATTTAAAAAAAGAACGAAAGAAAAAAAAAGAATTTAAAAAATACTTACTCAACAAATTCAGTAAGGATGGCTGGGAAGTCACATTCTGGACATGCTGTCAGATCATCCTTCACAATATGGAGCCCCTGTAATAGAATGGATAAGTTAGTCGTAGCTAAAAAAGCTTTGATTTCAGTTAAATCCAATCAAGTGAAATGAGAAGGAGTCTTTTTACTGAAGAGAAAAATGTTAAAGTTCAAAAGTCCGATTCATTTGGATATAGGAAATCGTAGTTGTGGATTCTTGAGCCAAGTAGTAAGGGTTTCCTACAACCCTGTACAGCTTCTTAGCATCTTTGAAAGTTGTACAAAGACAAAATCATTTATTTAAATAAATAGGTATAAGTACTTTTGGAAGTCGAAAACCGGTCGCCCTATATGGAGCGTATCTTACAGCGAAGCTTAAGTTACCGTAGCCAAACAGAAAGGCACGTCGACTTCTCAGTGCGGGCACGTGAGGTCGGCGAGCGGCAGCGGCTCCCCGCAGTGCGGGCACGGCGCGCCGTGACTCACAATGCTCTCTATACGGAGTGTATCTTACAGCGAAGCTTAAGTTACCGTAGCCAAACAGAAAGGCACCTCGACTTCGCAGTGCGGGCACGTGAGGTCGGCGAGCGGCAGCGGCTCCCCGCAGTGCGGGCACGGCGCGCCGTGACTCACAATGCTCTCTATACGGAGTGTATCTTACAGCGAAGCTTAAGTTACCGTAGCCAAACAGAAAGGCACCTCGACTTCGCAGTGCGGGCACGTGAGGTCGGCGAGCGGCAGCGGCTCCCCGCAGTGCGGGCACGGCGCGCCGTGACTCACAATGCTCTCTATACGGAGTGTATCTTACAGCGAAGCTTAAGTTACCGTAGCCAAACAGAAAGGCACGTCGACTTCGCAGTGCAGGCACGTCGACTTCGCAGTGCGGGCACGTGAGGTCGGCGAGCGGCAGCGGCTCCCCGCAGTGCGGGCACGGCGCGCCGTGACTCACAATGCTCTCTATACGGAGTGTATCTTACAGCGAAGCTTAAGTTACCGTAGCCAAACAGAAAGGCACCTCGACTTCGCAGTGCGGGCACGTGAGGTCGGCGAGCGGCAGCGGCTCCCCGCAGTGCGGGCACGGCGCGCCGTGACTCACAATGCTCTCTATACGGAGTGTATCTTACAGCGAAGCTTAAGTTACCGTAGCCAAACAGAAAGGCACCTCGACTTCGCAGTGCGGGCACGTGAGGTCGGCGAGCGGCAGCGGCTCCCCGCAGTGCGGGCACGGCGCGCCGTGACTCACAATGCTCTCTATACGGAGTGTATCTTACAGCGAAGCTTAAGTTACCGTAGCCAAACAGAAAGGCACGTCGACTTCGCAGTGCGGGCACGTGAGGTCGGCGAGCGGCAGCGGCTCCCCGCAGTGCGGGCACGGCGCGCCGTGACTCACAATGCTCTCTATTCGGAGTGTATCTTACAGCGAAGCTTAAGTTACCGTAGCCAAACAGAAAGGCACGTCGACTTCGCAGTGCGGGCACGTGAGGTCGGCGAGCGGCAGCGGCTCCCCGCAGTGCGGGCACGGCGCGCCGTGACTCACAATGCTCTCTATACGGAGTGTATCTTACAGCGAAGCTTAAGTTACCGTAGCCAAACAGAAAGGCACGTCGACTTCGCAGTGCGGGCACGTGAGGTCGGCGAGCGGCAGCGGCTCCCCGCAGTGCGGGCACGGCGCGCCGTGACTCACAATGCTCTCTATACGGAGTGTATCTTACAGCGAAGCTTAAGTTACCGTAGCCAAACAGAAAGGCACGTCGACTTCGCAGTGCGGGCACGTGAGGTCGGCGAGCGGCAGCGGCTCCCCGCAGTGCGGGCACGGCGCGGCCGCTGCGGGCGGCGCCGCCCCACGCGCGCCGTGTCGCACCACGCTCTCTATCTTCTTCACGTACTTTGGGTCAATCTGGTGGAAGAAAGGTATATAAAAAAAGTCAATAGTTGCCTAGTGGGGCCACCATACAAAACAAATATAAAATTATTTAGGAACACAAACCGAGGGTTTTACAGCATGAGACAACACATTCAATCTAACATTGTCATAGCGAACTTGCGCACGTTGTAACACCGTTGTTGCTACATGACTACAAATTGCATCCAAAATCTGCCTTACTTAGTGACTCATCGTTGTCATTGCGCTTGGCCACGCCCATTACCAATTAGATCATAGAAAATTAGAAAAACGTGTTTTCATTGACCAATAGATGTAAGCCCAGTAGACAGTACTCACAGTACGGACACTTTTACGGGATCTTTTCGCAATTTAAAAAAATGAATTCCTCACATTTGCAATAGCACTTTTTCTTACCTCGAATGGAGTTTAAGCACAATTTATGACGGAATTACACCTGATCAATAGTCCGTATTCGTTTACTACAAAGACTACCCGAATTCGGGCACCTGAAGAACGCGTCAAGCATTCACTGACATCAAGCAAGCACTCACATTCCAGAGCGATGACTAATGTAATAAATGAATTGATGAACTAATGTAAAAAAGTAGAACGACTACGAGTAGATTGAAAATCAAACGCTAATGGCAGTGAGTAGACAATTGACACCAGTCAGTCATTCGAATTCGGGCAACCAAACCGATGAAGCTAGACTAGATTGAACAGTGGAAGTAGTTTGAAAAATGTTTGTCCCAGAACCGGTGTCGCCAAACTCATACATTTACGATTTACTCTTAGGTACTGCAAACCCAAAAATATTGACTAAAAACAAAAAGAGGGCGTAAACAAAATGCAAAAAAAAATATTACACGAAATGCAACTTTAATATCAACAGTCTATAAATCAAATTGACAAAAACAAGAAAGAAATACATCAAGGACTATCAAGTACCGCCACTCGTCGCTAGATGGCATTGTTCAGTATGAATTGTAACTACGTAAAAATAAGGGTGGTATTTAAATGGTGTATCACTGACACGAATGCAGGTTGCTTCTCAAATAGAGATGTAACCTTATTCGATCAAAATAATAGCGATTGTATGAAAACGTATTTAAAACATTTACAATGCAAAAAAAAAATTATGTGTTATAGTATTAAAATATTGAAATTAATATGTCGTAGGGCAATTTTGAAACGTAGTAAAAAGGGTATTTATTTGCATGTACATCTGAAATCATCATCATCATCTTCCACTGCTAAACATAAGAATATTAAGTATAATTCAAACGCCCTATGTTGTTCCTAACTCTTTAGCTAAATTTATTTAAAATGCATCATAAATATCATACCAATTTTTTTTTTTAATTACCTTTATTAATTTAATAATTATCTGTATTATATTACTTACAAAAACTATTAAACAATATATTTAATTACTTTTATATTAAAAAGGCAATGTAATACATATCGATTGATTTTATTGATAAAGCGCGCTGTTAAACACAATTTGTATAGCGTCAAAAGTATAGGTAGACTAACGAATATTCCAGAAAGGCTACTATAAGAGAAAGAAAATGAACTTTGTTTTTATGTTATTAAGGACTAGTTTTGTTTGTCCCGCGCAATGTTTGACGTAATTTTATTTGTTCATTTTAATAAAATAAATCCGAAAATAATACTTTTTGGTGGTATGATACACCTCCATGAGTTAGATTTTTAGTCCGACTATGGTTTTTACAGTACAGTATGGGACAATAAGGCATTTTAATATTATATTTCGTTAATATTATGTTGACGCAGTCTAGTTAATGAATGAGAGCGCTTGAACAGCAAGTACGGCGACAGTGCCACGCCTACTTACTTCTTCCACTGTTTTTACTGTTCCGTGGGAGCAAATAACCAAGTGTAATTATGATATTATTATCGTGTTTCTAACTCTACAAATTGAATAAGGTATGGTAACAAATAAGTAATGATTTTTGAATCAGAAATCGACTCTAGGGTCAATTGGATTTTATTGGATAGCACCGGTTTGGAAATACCTGCGAGCGATATTCAGGCTGCATCAACTCCCTGGCCCAGTGGTACGCCTGATGCTTTAACCCAGCGCGACTGCACTCAATGACCGTCGATGTCAGTATCGATACTTGATCTGCAAATATCGAGTAAACAACATCACATCATTATCAATTTGATGACAGAAGTAATGATATAAACTAAAATGCTAAACATACTGTTATCATATTTTTTCCAAAGAAATTTTTACTTCTAGTTTTAATGTGAAAGCTACGGGCCCAATCGTGTCCATGTACTCGCTAGATGGCGCTGATTTTTTAAATTTATTTTTAAGCGGTTATCACACTGCCACGCACCACGCAGCGTAGCGCGTAAAAACGCTCCTACGCACGTACTTGCGGGAGTGCACATCTGCATCATCGTGCGGGTTTTTTACGCACTCGCGCGTAGGTGCATCTTGTAAATTCACGCAGAGGCAGAAAGCAATTTTCTTTCATACTATTCGAGAATGCCTCGAACTTACGTTGTGGTGTGGGGAAGAATGTGACGTCAGCAGCAGTTCGAAGCAGTAGTCTAGCTGCCAAGTCGTGTCGGCCACGTTTTACGTGTGTACGTACCTATGAAAAACAGAATACAACATGGTTTACGTTTAGATTCATTAAAGTAACTGTTTATCTAATGCATATTTATTAATTCATTTGATTTAGTGCAAACACAATCACTCACCAGTATGTAGCTGTGCAGTAGCGCGATGGCGTGGCGCATGTCCCTCGGGACCGGCATGCGCGACGCGCGCAGGGACACGCACATGGCGCGCACCACGTCGCTCACCTCGCGGTACTCACCAGTATGTAGCTGTGCAGTAGCGCGATGGCGTGGCGCATGTCCCTCGGGACCGGCATGCGCGACGCGCGCAGGGACACGCACATGGCGCGCACCACGTCGCTCACCTCGCGGTACTCACCAGTATGTAGCTGTGCAGTAGCGCGATGGCGTGGCGCATGTCCCTCGGGACCGGCATGCGCGACGCGCGCAGGGACACGCACATGGCGCGCACCACGTCGCTCACCTCGCGGTACTCACCAGTATGTAGCTGTGCAGTAGCGCGATGGCGTGGCGCATGTCCCTCGGGACCGGCATGCGCGACGCGCGCAGGGACACGCACATGGCGCGCACCACGTCGCTCACCTCGCGGTACTCACCAGTATGTAGCTGTGCAGTAGCGCGATGGCGTGGCGCATGTCCCTCGGGACCGGCATGCGCGACGCGCGCAGGGACACGCACATGGCGCGCACCACGTCGCTCACCTCGCGGTACTCACCAGTATGTAGCTGTGCAGTAGCGCGATGGCGTGGCGCATGTCCCTCGGGACCGGCATGCGCGACGCGCGCAGGGACACGCACATGGCGCGCACCACGTCGCTCACCTCGCGGTACTCACCAGTATGTAGCTGTGCAGTAGCGCGATGGCGTGGCGCATGTCCCTCGGGACCGGCATGCGCGACGCGCGCAGGGACACGCACATGGCGCGCACCACGTCGCTCACCTCGCGGTACTCACCAGTATGTAGCTGTGCAGTAGCGCGATGGCGTGGCGCATGTCCCTCGGGACCGGCATGCGCGACGCGCGCAGGGACACGCACATGGCGCGCACCACGTCGCTCACCTCGCGGTACTCACCAGTATGTAGCTGTGCAGTAGCGCGATGGCGTGGCGCATGTCCCTCGGGACCGGCATGCGCGACGCGCGCAGGGACACGCACATGGCGCGCACCACGTCGCTCACCTCGCGGTACTCACCAGTATGTAGCTGTGCAGTAGCGCGATGGCGTGGCGCATGTCCCTCGGGACCGGCATGCGCGACGCGCGCAGGGACACGCACATGGCGCGCACCACGTCGCTCACCTCGCGGTACTCACCAGTATGTAGCTGTGCAGTAGCGCGATGGCGTGGCGCATGTCCCTCGGGACCGGCATGCGCGACGCGCGCAGGGACACGCACATGGCGCGCACCACGTCGCTCACCTCGCGGTACTCACCAGTATGTAGCTGTGCAGTAGCGCGATGGCGTGGCGCATGTCCCTCGGGACCGGCATGCGCGACGCGCGCAGGGACACGCACATGGCGCGCACCACGTCGCTCACCTCGCGGTACTCACCAGTATGTAGCTGTGCAGTAGCGCGATGGCGTGGCGCATGTCCCTCGGGACCGGCATGCGCGACGCGCGCAGGGACACGCACATGGCGCGCACCACGTCGCTCACCTCGCGGTACTCACCAGTATGTAGCTGTGCAGTAGCGCGATGGCGTGGCGCATGTCCCTCGGGACCGGCATGCGCGACGCGCGCAGGGACACGCACATGGCGCGCACCACGTCGCTCACCTCGCGGTACTCACCAGTATGTAGCTGTGCAGTAGCGCGATGGCGTGGCGCATGTCCCTCGGGACCGGCATGCGCGACGCGCGCAGGGACACGCACATGGCGCGCACCACGTCGCTCACCTCGCGGTACTCACCAGTATGTAGCTGTGCAGTAGCGCGATGGCGTGGCGCATGTCCCTCGGGACCGGCATGCGCGACGCGCGCAGGGACACGCACATGGCGCGCACCACGTCGCTCACCTCGCGGTACTCACCAGTATGTAGCTGTGCAGTAGCGCGATGGCGTGGCGCATGTCCCTCGGGACCGGCATGCGCGACGCGCGCAGGGACACGCACATGGCGCGCACCACGTCGCTCACCTCGCGGTACTCACCAGTATGTAGCTGTGCAGTAGCGCGATGGCGTGGCGCATGTCCCTCGGGACCGGCATGCGCGACGCGCGCAGGGACACGCACATGGCGCGCACCACGTCGCTCACCTCGCGGTACTCACCAGTATGTAGCTGTGCAGTAGCGCGATGGCGTGGCGCATGTCCCTCGGGACCGGCATGCGCGACGCGCGCAGGGACACGCACATGGCGCGCACCACGTCGCTCACCTCGCGGTACTCACCAGTATGTAGCTGTGCAGTAGCGCGATGGCGTGGCGCATGTCCCTCGGGACCGGCATGCGCGACGCGCGCAGGGACACGCACATGGCGCGCACCACGTCGCTCACCTCGCGGTACTCACCAGTATGTAGCTGTGCAGTAGCGCGATGGCGTGGCGCATGTCCCTCGGGACCGGCATGCGCGACGCGCGCAGGGACACGCACATGGCGCGCACCACGTCGCTCACCTCGCGGTACTCACCAGTATGTAGCTGTGCAGTAGCGCGATGGCGTGGCGCATGTCCCTCGGGACCGGCATGCGCGACGCGCGCAGGGACACGCACATGGCGCGCACCACGTCGCTCACCTCGCGGTACTCACCAGTATGTAGCTGTGCAGTAGCGCGATGGCGTGGCGCATGTCCCTCGGGACCGGCATGCGCGACGCGCGCAGGGACACGCACATGGCGCGCACCACGTCGCTCACCTCGCGGTACTCACCAGTATGTAGCTGTGCAGTAGCGCGATGGCGTGGCGCATGTCCCTCGGGACCGGCATGCGCGACGCGCGCAGGGACACGCACATGGCGCGCACCACGTCGCTCACCTCGCGGTACTCACCAGTATGTAGCTGTGCAGTAGCGCGATGGCGTGGCGCATGTCCCTCGGGACCGGCATGCGCGACGCGCGCAGGGACACGCACATGGCGCGCACCACGTCGCTCACCTCGCGGTACTCACCAGTATGTAGCTGTGCAGTAGCGCGATGGCGTGGCGCATGTCCCTCGGGACCGGCATGCGCGACGCGCGCAGGGACACGCACATGGCGCGCACCACGTCGCTCACCTCGCGGTACTCACCAGTATGTAGCTGTGCAGTAGCGCGATGGCGTGGCGCATGTCCCTCGGGACCGGCATGCGCGACGCGCGCAGGGACACGCACATGGCGCGCACCACGTCGCTCACCTCGCGGTACTCACCAGTATGTAGCTGTGCAGTAGCGCGATGGCGTGGCGCATGTCCCTCGGGACCGGCATGCGCGACGCGCGCAGGGACACGCACATGGCGCGCACCACGTCGCTCACCTCGCGGTACTCACCAGTATGTAGCTGTGCAGTAGCGCGATGGCGTGGCGCATGTCCCTCGGGACCGGCATGCGCGACGCGCGCAGGGACACGCACATGGCGCGCACCACGTCGCTCACCTCGCGGTACTCACCAGTATGTAGCTGTGCAGTAGCGCGATGGCGTGGCGCATGTCCCTCGGGACCGGCATGCGCGACGCGCGCAGGGACACGCACATGGCGCGCACCACGTCGCTCACCTCGCGGTACTCACCAGTATGTAGCTGTGCAGTAGCGCGATGGCGTGGCGCATGTCCCTCGGGACCGGCATGCGCGACGCGCGCAGGGACACGCACATGGCGCGCACCACGTCGCTCACCTCGCGGTACTCACCAGTATGTAGCTGTGCAGTAGCGCGATGGCGTGGCGCATGTCCCTCGGGACCGGCATGCGCGACGCGCGCAGGGACACGCACATGGCGCGCACCACGTCGCTCACCTCGCGGTACTCACCAGTATGTAGCTGTGCAGTAGCGCGATGGCGTGGCGCATGTCCCTCGGGACCGGCATGCGCGACGCGCGCAGGGACACGCACATGGCGCGCACCACGTCGCTCACCTCGCGGTACTCACCAGTATGTAGCTGTGCAGTAGCGCGATGGCGTGGCGCATGTCCCTCGGGACCGGCATGCGCGACGCGCGCAGGGACACGCACATGGCGCGCACCACGTCGCTCACCTCGCGGTACTCACCAGTATGTAGCTGTGCAGTAGCGCGATGGCGTGGCGCATGTCCCTCGGGACCGGCATGCGCGACGCGCGCAGGGACACGCACATGGCGCGCACCACGTCGCTCACCTCGCGGTACTCACCAGTATGTAGCTGTGCAGTAGCGCGATGGCGTGGCGCATGTCCCTCGGGACCGGCATGCGCGACGCGCGCAGGGACACGCACATGGCGCGCACCACGTCGCTCACCTCGCGGTACTCACCAGTATGTAGCTGTGCAGTAGCGCGATGGCGTGGCGCATGTCCCTCGGGACCGGCATGCGCGACGCGCGCAGGGACACGCACATGGCGCGCACCACGTCGCTCACCTCGCGGTACTCACCAGTATGTAGCTGTGCAGTAGCGCGATGGCGTGGCGCATGTCCCTCGGGACCGGCATGCGCGACGCGCGCAGGGACACGCACATGGCGCGCACCACGTCGCTCACCTCGCGGTACTCACCAGTATGTAGCTGTGCAGTAGCGCGATGGCGTGGCGCATGTCCCTCGGGACCGGCATGCGCGACGCGCGCAGGGACACGCACATGGCGCGCACCACGTCGCTCACCTCGCGGTACTCACCAGTATGTAGCTGTGCAGTAGCGCGATGGCGTGGCGCATGTCCCTCGGGACCGGCATGCGCGACGCGCGCAGGGACACGCACATGGCGCGCACCACGTCGCTCACCTCGCGGTACTCACCAGTATGTAGCTGTGCAGTAGCGCGATGGCGTGGCGCATGTCCCTCGGGACCGGCATGCGCGACGCGCGCAGGGACACGCACATGGCGCGCACCACGTCGCTCACCTCGCGGTACTCACCAGTATGTAGCTGTGCAGTAGCGCGATGGCGTGGCGCATGTCCCTCGGGACCGGCATGCGCGACGCGCGCAGGGACACGCACATGGCGCGCACCACGTCGCTCACCTCGCGGTACTCACCAGTATGTAGCTGTGCAGTAGCGCGATGGCGTGGCGCATGTCCCTCGGGACCGGCATGCGCGACGCGCGCAGGGACACGCACATGGCGCGCACCACGTCGCTCACCTCGCGGTACTCACCAGTATGTAGCTGTGCAGTAGCGCGATGGCGTGGCGCATGTCCCTCGGGACCGGCATGCGCGACGCGCGCAGGGACACGCACATGGCGCGCACCACGTCGCTCACCTCGCGGTACTCACCAGTATGTAGCTGTGCAGTAGCGCGATGGCGTGGCGCATGTCCCTCGGGACCGGCATGCGCGACGCGCGCAGGGACACGCACATGGCGCGCACCACGTCGCGGGCCTCGCGGTACTTGCCGGCTCGGCATTCAGCACCGGCTATTATTACCTACAAACAAATATTAAATTATTTCATTAATCCCCAAGCGTTCGCACTGTCATTGTGTTTCTATAGATGATTTATTGATTTTATTAGATTAGATGTTCTGGTTATAAAATGAAAATAATCAACGTACCCAAGTCATCAATTGAGGCATTTGATCGGTTCGACCACGATACTCTGATAAAGAAACTAAGCTTCATCGGATCCGTGGGGACCTCTCAAGATGGTTTTCTTCTTACATTAAGAACAGGTCATGGGCAGTAGCAATTACAGTCAACAATTGCAGTAGCAATTATAATCAACAATTAAATGTCTAGCTGGGTAAACGTGTTTAGTGGAGTACCTCAGGGTTTGTTGCTCGGTCCTTTCTTATTCGTTATTTATGTGTAATCATCGAAAATCTTTTCGTCTTGTTTTGTCGACGAGTCAGGATTTTGTTTATAGCAATAAAACCGAAACCAGAATACTATTCGTGACTTGGGCGTCCATCAGGACAATAAGTTATTTTTTGACATACACATTGATGCAATTGTCAAAAGCACTTCTAAACTAATTGAGTTTATTATACGTCTCTCTAGGTGTTTTACGGATACTGAAACACTAAAAATATTGTATTGCACTTTTGTGAGAAGTCACCTAGAGTACGTGCCTAAGAGATGGAATCTACATATCATAAATACATAGACCGCATTGAAAACATGCGAAGAAGTTTCATTAATTAACTTTGTTTCCATCAAAAAAATCCGTATCAGTCAACTGATTATTTTGAATTCTGTAAGAAGTATCATCTCTTACCACTGGTCGTATCATCGTAGAATGCTGACTGTCTGTTTACAGTCAAAATCCTCAATAACAATATTGATAGGCCTAATTTTTTGTCGAAATTTTATTTGAATATACCAAACAAAACATATCGTTTTAATACATCCATAAATGTTTCTCACACGTCTTCAAATTACAGGCGGAACAGTTTTATTGTGCGTGCAAGCACTAATTTCAATGATATAGGCAAGGAATCTGATTTGGATCCATTCGCAAATAGTGTGATCTCGGCCAGAAGGTGCTTTTAAGTCTAAAAAATTTCAAGTAGTATTAAGTTTAATTGATTTAGTTGATGAGTTTTTTTGTCTGGTTTTATTAGCTGTAAGTCCTCAATGTACTAAATAAATAAATCCCAAATTGGGTACTTCTGTGTTTATTTTTTGTGCCATATTTTATACTGACCGACAAAAACACCCAAAATAAATAATATATTTCTGAAAATAGTATCCAAATCAGTTATTTAGTAAAACAGCAATTAGTACTTTAAACAATGTGTAGCGACATCTATGGCGCCACATAAGAACTACGAAGAAAGTACGAAATCCTGCATCGCGCAATCAAAGTTCTCCGCGCGATTTGAACATATACGACAGCCCGAAATCATCTATCGGGCAGTCGCCCACCAGACCATAACATCTGTCTGGTTGGAGGATCCTCCCTTTTCAACGGAGGTATGTGGGACTTTACTCTCTGTCCCGCATACCTTCAAACTGGTGACCCTCGACAAAGAACGTCAGCGCAGCCTTCGTGCAGCTACTACTTCGTGACGTCATCACCACTTCCTCAAGCTTTCGAGCAGCGAGCCATACAGCCAGCACCCACGGCTATAGAGGGTATCCTGACCACCAGCATGCCTACCTGGTCATACCTGGTCATCACCTTCAGCCTCATCAGCGACCTTGGCTTGGCACACCGCACCTTCGGCCAGTCACATGAAGAGCCATGAAGAACCTCTCCTGGTCGACGCCAACAGTCAAGCCCTACGTCGCACAAGCACCGCTCCGACTCACTGGAGCCAGCAGCATTACTCCGACTCACTGGAGCCTGCAGCATCGTCCCGACTCACTGGGACAGCACCACCCCGACTCACTGGGGCATCATCCCGACTCACTGGGACATCATCACCCCGACTCACTGGGGCATCATCCCGACTCACTGGGATACCAACACCCCGACTCACTGGGGCATCACCGCAGACAGTTCCGACTCACCGAGAACTATGCGGCATCGGTTCCGACCCACTGGAACCAACCTACGCTGGCCTGGCACGCATCAAGAACCACCGATCTCCGATCTCCGGAGGGGAGTGATGTAGCGACATCTATGGCGCCACATAAGAACTACGAAGAAAGTACGAAATCCTGCATCGCGCAATCAAAGTTCTCCGCGCGATTTGAACATATACGACAGCCCGAAATCATCTATCGGGCAGTCGCCCACCAGACTATAACACCTGTCTGGTCGGAGGATCCTCCCTTTTCAATGGAGGTGTGTGGGACTTTACTCTCTGTTCCGCATACCTCCAAAAATGGTTTCCTTTTCAGAAAATTTCCGTAATCCTAGCGTTCATCAGCCTGCTTGGCCTCTGAGACGCTTGTTCGACACTACGCACCACCGGATCGAGCCGGAGCCGTCGAGCGGACGAGCGGACAGTTACCCATTAGTCGTGTGCGCGGCCGTACCTACGGTGGCGTCGTTCGTCCTGCGCGTGGCTGGGAGCATGGCGTGCAGCAGACGCGGCGCGGGACCGAGTTTCCGCCGCCCGCCCTCACGAGGACACGGCGGTGATCCGCACAAACGGGGCACCCCACTACCATATTATTACGTTCCACTGTGTCCGCAGGGCAGTCCACACAATGGTGACACACGGGCGTTTCTTACTGAATCCAGAACGGAAACTTCCCGAACTTACATGTCCGGTGAAGACCTGTGACATGCGAAAGGTGGAGACGCCGTGGCGCCTCTCCAGCCACAACTCAAAGAGAAGACTTACCGCCATGACTGTGGCGTGTCCAGCGTTGGGTTGTAATAGTCGGTCACCATATCGCCATAAGATCTCGCCGGAACTCTGTCCGCGATGCCGCACCACATTTCAATATGCACATTCCTATTTTGTTTTATTTTTTTTCAAATTGCTGAATATTTAACGGATTTGAAAAATTCATTCTATTTGCGATTTTGGATGCGATTCTGATGAAAAATGGTCAACCTAACCTGAATTTATAACATCTATGAAACTATACAAAAATCATATAATTAGTAGATATTATATAGTGATAGTTATTATATCTTACTCACCGCAGTTTTAGCAGCCTCAGCAAACTGTCTCTTAGCCATGTACAGCCGGAACAAGTGTCGTGGCTCACGAGGGGTACCATCCGTTTCGCCCAGTAGGAACTCTATCAGTCTGTAATCACAATAATGCTAATAACTTAATAACACCTGTCTGGTCGGAGGATTCGCCCTTTGCAATGGAGATACAGGGTTATATGTAAAACACTAAGAACCTTGCACAACTGTATTACTAACATCATATACAACCACTTTTGTTCTATGATTTTTTATAAAACAATACATTTACCAAAAACAAACCTTCAAGATTTCGTTGTTCTATCTAATACATTTCAACTCTGTATTTTGCTGTACCTACCTACGCCTCCCGCGTACGATCTCCGCTTCCCTCCGCTATTATACCTTCGCTTGCTCCGCATAGACTTAGTAACATTTAGAGCGTTCAATTTAAATATTTTTAATTTTGTATGAAAATCATAGAACAAAAGTTATTGTGTATGATGGTCTTAATATAATCCTGAGAGGTTGTCAATATTTTATAAATAACCCTGTATATTATAGCTTTTAAAATTAATACAGATGAAGATCAAAGAAAAGATGGATGTATTGTGTGAGGGATGACTTGATAGAAAAGATAAAGGCATTAATTTGAGAGAAACAAAGAAAGAACAAAGGACGGAAGATGATAATGTCTATTACATTATAACAAAACTCACCTCCTACTCAATCTCTCATCATCACTAGCAGCAGCCGCATCAATAGCGATACTAATCGCTTCATTTTCCTCTTCCTCCGACCCTCCACTCCTCAACAAATGCGACATCGCCTTACTATACTCTCCCGCGTGAAAATAAAACTTCCCGGCAAGCAAATGATTCTTTTCCCCTTCAAAGTGCAACGCCAAGCTTTTGAAATCCTCGGGCCTCGCTTGAGAAGTCTGTATCAATATCTCCCCATACAAATGCAGTTTTCCATTCTTCCTAGCCAGTTGAAATGCCTCATCATAACACAGAGACATTACCAAGAATTTTATAGCAGAAGTAGGATCATCACTGTTTTGAAAGTAATTCGCTACCATTTTCGCTCCTTGTATAGACTTTGTTTCTTGTACCAAATTGACAGCTTCGTCAATATCGTCTAATTTGTCTAGGTTCAGACGTATAGCTGCTTCATAATCTTGAGCTTTCAGGTAAGATTTTAACGCGTCGTGGTATCTGCCTTCAGCTTCTTTAGCTTTTGCATACTGTATGTGTATGCTTGGAGAGTTGATCTTTGGGAGTAGAGCTTCAACTTTGAGCCAGGATTTGAGTTTGATGTACAGAGATGCAGCCTTTTCCGTGTTCCCTGCATGGTCGTATAGCGCTGCTGCATGACTGTATTGTTTTTCTTCTTCTAGCAATTGAGCACATTCTTTAACCAGCATGATGTCGTGTGAATGTTTCATGGCAGTGGTCAAGCCTCTCATGACGTCACCGCATCGTATCGCCATCCGTGCGATCCCCGCTTCGCATTTGTCGTTGTGTTCTTTGACTTTATTGTCGTCTACGTTATCTGATATTAGGCTGTTCTCGTAGTTTGTAAGGGCTTCGTGATAGTCTGCCCTGTTAAGTAAAAACGGAGTTTTTTAGCAGATGATGCTAAGAAAATAGTGACAGAGGAGAGTAGAATAGTATAGGAATAAACTTTATTTCACTCTACCAAAAACTACGATTACGGTTTAAAAGACCCAGTTCCCAACCCAGGCAAAAGTAATCACATGCTACGTTATAAGTTTGTAGATCTGGTCTTTACTGACTACACCTATGTTCCTTAAGTTTCCTTTGCGTTTCAAGACCACGGGTTTCCCTTTCAGAAGTCAACCTATTGCCCCAGTAGGTTTCAACCCTGTTTAGCACTTACGGTTTTGCTGATATCTCTTTGAGGCTCAGGTGGAACACTAGTTTTTTTTATTATTATTCCATTCATTTATTATAATATACATATTGATCATATTTTTAAATATTTCTACTAAAAATAACATTTAAAAATATAAAAAATAGTATCCCACCGGCATCGGGAACAGGGTCCAAGCTGCCGGCGGTCAGGGCTCCTGAGTGAGGAACCTCCGAACATTATTGTTATTATTATTATTATTGATAAGCTTGCGTCTGACCACCATCACAGTTGATGGTAAACGATGATGTGGTCGACGATGGAGCACGCTTGCCTAGAAGTAACCTATTCGCTCTTGACTTAAGTAGCATAAATTTATTTCGACTGAGAGAAGTTTATATTTAAAATCACCGTTGCAGGTTACCGCAAAACTGTTTTATGGAATTTTTCCTTGCTATAGCTGCCTTTCAAGCAGTGTTTTCTTGTTTCATTTAAACAGTCGGATAACAAAGGAATAAATTATCTATATACGGCGACATATACAAGAGTACATACGTGAGCTCCAAGTGCTGCGCTCTATGCAGCGTGATGGCGGGCGCCTTGGCGGGACAGCTGACGGCCGCTATCTCAGCTGCACGCGCCCAGTCTCCTCGTGCAGCGTGCAGCTCTAGGGCGTGCAGAGCTCCCGCGCCCGAGCTCTCCAGCCAGCGTGCCGCGGCCTCGCCCTTACACAGACATGCGCACAGCATGCCGCTGTACAAAATATAAGGTCTAAACAACATGTTACTGAAGTAATGCACACCCTTATAACCCTAATTAGAAAATTAAATTAATAATAATAATAATAAGATTTATTTCTCGCCACAATACACAATGATTACAGTTTCTAGGGTAAAAGTAGGTACAATAAACAAATTGTGGGAGACTGGTGCCTAAACTAGGCTTGGAGCCTGTATTTCAGGACACCAGGACTCCACCCATAAGTTTTGTTAACATTTTTATATTGCCTTATGCTCTGAGAAACAGTTGTCGTGATCAAGTTTTATGTTATAAATTCTATATAGTGTTAGTACGGTTAGTATTGTGTGGGAATACAAAAATTACAATTAAATTTCAAGCAATGAATTTTTAAATGCATTTACGGCTCGTTCGCGACCTTACCCTTATGAGCGGTAGCTAAGCGCGGCGCGGCGAGCGGTAAGATCAAAAGTATGATAATGTTTAATGCACGTCACGAGACGCCGCTCAAAGCGAAAACGCGCGCGTTTACCGCCACCTGCCTGGTCACGACTTCGGTCTTAAAGGTGCGCGGACCTTTAAGATCGAAGTCGTGACCAGGCCGTTAGGTGATGTTTTTCAAAGAAATTAGTTATCCTAATTGCAAGCAAATAATATGAGAATCGTCGCACTACATTGATAATGCCGATGCATTGGTATATAAGCACATAATTTTATATTTAAAACTTAGCAGAAATCACCAATAGCTAAAAACTTACCACAGTATGGACAAATCCTCAATATGTGAAGCATCTTCCAGTGCCCAGACCATTGCAACATCACTTAGTCTCGTGTATACTCGAATCGCTGCATGTAATATAAAATTTAAAAAATAATATACATTTAAGAGTAAATAGAACACTTTTTGCATACATTTAAAGTAACGCCCTCTAGCGGACAAAATCAACATACCACAGTGTTTCAATACGAAAGACCAACCAACAGTAGGTCATGCGAAAATAGTATAAATTTTAACTACAACTTCAACAAAAACTCACCGAACTCCACATTAAGTTCCGCTATAGCAGCTTCCCCCATCTTCCTCCACAGATCGACTTCATCCACCGCGTCACAGAAAAGCCAGGCTTCACTGAACCGTCTCAAGGCCAACAACTTTTCTATGTGGTGACGTTGGTTGGCCAGGCGCTTCTCTGTATCAGCGTCCGCCAGGCCACTTGTGTTGTGGGAGTCTAACGCCACTTTCATGACCCTATGGAGGATATTCGTTCCTATTAACATAGTATAAGGTTGAAAAAAACTATTCTTTGGACCGCCCCATAGGCAAGAAATCTCAAAATGGTGCCGTTGTTGATTCGCTATGTTTTTCTTTCTATATCAGCAAGAGTCGTATTGTGCGAGTTTAACGATATTTTTATTGCCCAACTAGCTTCTGAACTACCAATGACTTGACCAGGGTGAAATAAGAAAGCTTTCATTTCTAGATGGAGCGAGGAGTGTCCTTCAGTTGCCCTTTGCGCGGGCTACAGTAACTCTTTCGAACAATCAATAACCTTGACATATTTTTAAGGCGTACGTAGAACACAACACGCCGTAGACCCGGGCTTGATCCTTGTAGGATGGCGAGCCGTCGACAAGCCCGCGTCAATCAGATTACCAGATTCCAGGTTCAACCCCTTAAAGATACAACAAGGATTTTTTTTAAGCTGGGAAATCTTCTGGGTGTCCCTTTCGCCCGCCGCCAAGGCGGTGACGTCAGTCACTGACGCTTTTGATGCGTGAACATAACGCATGGCTCCAGACCCTTAGGGTTTTGCTGACATCTCTTTGAGGCGCACACGCTACGCGCCATATTTCAAATATGGAAAATTATCTACCACAATCAAAAACGACTTACGATCCTCCATTAGCGTAGCAGTAGACATCTCCAGAGAACAGTATGAGCGGTATATGCGCGGCCATGAGCGGCGTGGTGCGCACCAGGTCGATGTGCGAGCCGTTGATGGAGTTCGCGGAGTAGTAGTACGTCTCTATGGAGTCGTCCGTGTACATTATAAACACGTTGCGGTCTGACAGGCAGATGTCCCAGATTATGCCCCTGGAAATGGAAAAGCGGTTTAAATTTCTGGCAGCTTTTACTTCTCAAAGGTCAAAAAGAAAACGCTCGAAATGCCAACGTTAACTTTTTATGAAGCCAAACCACCACTACCGAAAGGAAGTATAATACTTTTATTGACCAATCGTGTTACTTCAATTTCCTATGCATTCCAGGGTCACAGTGACTCTTACGAACAGTCAGCAGCCCTGGCAGGCTTCGTCCTCTTTGAGTGTCTCTTTGAGTCGCACGAACACAACGCTTCGTCGAGCCGGGCCTGGTTTTTAGCATTAGGTAGCTCGCTGTCCGGCCTGGTCATGCGGCGCGGCGAGCGGTGCGGCGAGCTGTGCGGCGAGTGAGAGCGGCATCGGTAAGCGTGCACGTAGCGCTATGAGCGTCTCGTGACGTGCTTCAAACATTTTCTTACTTTTAATCTTACGCTCACCGCCCGCGCTTAGCTACCGCTCATAGCGACAATATCGTGAACAGGCCGATACAGCGACCAGAAATCACCTGCGACATTTACGACATTATCTAGTGGTATATTACTTGACGTCTCCAGTGTGCGTCCTGCTGAGCGCGCAGACGTCGTCGGCGGCGGGGCAGTACACGTGCACGCGGCGCCGCTCGTCCGCCACGCACGTGCGCGCGCCGCCGATGTCGCAGTACACGCCGCGCACGCCGCACACGTGCCGGTAGCGCGCGCAACTGCGCCACTCTTCTACGCCGAAGTATTCGATGTGGCCTTGCTGGTGGTGGGGAGACAAGAAAACGTTACAGGGACTTCAATGATAAGCTGTAGTATTCGCTTGTAAATTTTTTTAAGTTATAAGGCACGGAGCAAGAAGATTGAATCGAGATTGAGTGAATGACAAAATGACATGCGCCTATATAGTCTTTTCTTTGTGGGTAAAATCATCCAAATACCATCCCCCGCCCTTGGGCGGAGCGGGAAAATCGAAATTCTTACTGACTAAAAAACCCACCTCGTTATTTCCTTTTATACCGGGGCCGAGCCGCTCTTTCGGAACTTGACCCTGGCCCCAGTAGGCTTCGACCCTGCTGGGCCCCTACAACTCCTTGAGAGCGGAGGAACAGTTTGCGCCGTCGACGACTTGGGCTCGATCCGGACGGTTACCGGACGATCGAACTCAATCGGGTACTTACTTAGTTTTTTAGGGTTTCGTACCCAAACGGTAAAAACGGGAAACGATTGCAAAAAAAAACCGCTGTCCGTCCGACTCGCACTTGGGCTATTTATTTATTCTGTATGTATGTAGATGTTGTAAGTACCTACTTAAAGATATTTTTCTTACGAAGATTGATTTGAACACATACAAACATAGTCATTGACATGACAATAAAACAATTTAAGACGCTAGAAAACATTTTTTGTTCCACTATATTCGGCTTTGCTTTTTGATATTGCATCTGTACGGTGCAACCATACAAACTGCAAGTCAGCATTTTAACCTCACCTCACAGTAATTTTACTTTATAATAATCGTCAGTTCGCGTCGATCCATCAAGTCGGGCGATCTCATACGGCCAACAAGGGCCACGTGTCACTCATTACACACACATCAGCTCTCATTTTACCTTTAACTTTTGGAACAATACAGTAGTTTAAATTTATTTAACAACTTTTATTCTATTCCACCCACATCACCTAAAAGTAGTATGTGATCTAGCAAGAGATCATACGTAAATTCTTTTTGGTCCTTCGAGCCGGATAAACCGAAACAAAACTGAACATTCATTTTGCTTCTTCGACAGTAAGCTTCGCACGCTATATAGTCCATTCCGCGCGCGTGGACATAGCGGCAAGCTATCCAGTGATTCTAAAGTGTGTTGTGATCAGTGACTATCAAACTCAAATGCTACTTACATCAGTGACGAATATAAAGAAGTCACTAGTGAGATGTATGTCGACGATCTTAGCTCCCGCCATGTGCGGCTCCGGGAACAATATGGCTTCCTTCTCCGGCTGTGTCGGGTCCGCTTGATCGATCTAGTTACACAAAAATTGAAACTATCAGATTTCTCATATTAGAAAACACAAAAGAAAGGAAGAAAACACTTTTATTTGGCACACAGATACACACATTGTAGCAACAATTATACAGAAACTTAAATACATCAAAGTTCAAAATAGTCAAAAGTTGTATTCTTGTTTTCTGGGTCCTTATTTTTGAGTGGGAAAAGGGAAAGGAGGAGTTTCCAACTTTTACAGACTAAATCGTACTAATAATCCTTCAGTTACACGGTCACCCTGACGAGCCGTCATTTCGCTAACCTCTCTGCGGGGCGTGTGTGAAACATGACGAGCCCTGTCATTTCTGCTAACCTCTCTGCGGGGCGTGCGTGATACATGACGAGCCCCGTCATTTTTGCTAACCTCTCTGACAGGCGTGCGTGAAACATGACGAGCCGAAATGATTGGGTTCTAAACCGTGGATTGCAGACCAAATAAAAAGAGCAGTTTTTACCCGACTACAGCAAAAAAAAAGAAAAACATGATCAGAACAAAAAGAAAAGCCGCAGTCAAACGTTATAGGTACCAACCGAAACACTTTAATAACGTGTGACTGCGGCTTTTTTTTTTTGCTCGGATCTTGTTTTTCCAGTTACCTTGTTTATTTCAGAATCCTTGTTTCACACTTTTTCAGCGTAGTTGTTTTTTGTCGTAGTCGGGTTTTAGTATTTGATTTTTTTTTTTTTAATTTTAGGGTGAAGAAATATAAAATTATTTTTCGAATAATTATTTGTTATACAAACGTCCTTTTAGTTAACCTAAGCAGTTCTTTTTATCAAGTCTTTTGATAACAAATATAGTAATTTTGCTTTGCAGAAACTCCACATTATGAAAGTCCTGTAAGCAGAACTCGGATTCACAGCTAAGATTTTTATTTATTATTTTCTTAATTCCATCCATATATACTTACCGCATGCAACATAGCCCGCCCCTGAAACAGTGCAGCTGCATACTCTCCCGCGAGCGTGATGACATCAATAGGCGCGGGATACTGCCTCCGCGCCGCGGCTCCGCCCGCCAGCGGGTAGAACCACGCCAGCGTGCCCGAAGCACAGCACACGTGAGAACCTCCCAGCGCTATCACACTTGGCTCTGTTGGTAGCGTGTATGTTGCGAGGGCTGTTGGCTCCGCTAGAGGTATGGAAAATTAGATGTCTTATGTCTTATGTCTTATGTCTGAGTATGGTTTCCGCACTTAGTCCTATGCGGACCATTGTACGTGGGCCATAGCGGCCATAACCTTGGGTGGGCTTATTCCAACCAGCCCACCTCTCTCCAAAAGCAGATTAGACCTCTCAGGTTTTTCAGGGCATCTATAAGGGAGTTCGGGGATCCTATGGTTCGTGTGCGTATTTCAGTGACACCTGTGCAGTCTAGGAGCACATGCGCGACTGTCTCCTCCCCCTCCAAGCATGCTCTGCACAGGGGACTGTCTGTGATGCCTATTGTGTGGAGGTGCTTATTCAGTGTGCAGTGCCCGGTGATGGTCCCCGCCATCAGGCGCAGGCTGCCTCTGTTCATTCTTAAAAGTTTTTTTGTTAATTCTTTATTGAGGCGTGGTAGGGCCTCCTTGGCCTGCCTGCATCCCGATGTCGAGGACCACCAGCGTTCCGCTTGTATTTGTGTGTGTTCGCGTAGCCAACCACGCAGCTGACCAAAGGGGAACGGCACAATTGGTTCGGGCCCGAAGACCACCGCTCCAGATCCTCTCCTGGCCAGTCCGCTATGTCCCTTAATCCACTGTAGTGTCACAGTGTTCCGCTTTGGCACCGTGACTCTTTCCAGTGCAGAGTGGCATTCTTGTATAATTCTCGAGGTGGTAAAATCTTTGTCTAAGGATTGTAGGACTGAGACACTATCGGAGAGTATCCGAATGTGTGTGTCCTTTACGTCTCTAGTTTCTATGGCGTGGGCCGCTAGGATTATGCCAACGCATTCCGCCTGATAGACGGTGTTGAATTTTCCTAGCGTTCTGGATATTCTGATATTGAGGTCATTGGAGAAGACTCCAACGCCCGTGCCGGTGTCTGTCTTTGATCCGTCCGTGTAGACTCTCAGTTCAGCTGGGCCTGAGTAGTCGTGTGCTTCCTCTGTTAATTGAATATTGAAATGCTTTTGGAAATGATACGCTTTTGGTGCTTTGTCATTAGGTGCTGCCATCATGGGCTGTCTTTTGATAGCGTTTTCCATTATGCGTATGTGTTTGATTCTGGAGTCTTTACTCAGGGTGCCCGAAACGCTGAGCCTGAAGGCCGCTGAGGCTGCCTCCTCTTGCACTATTAGATGCAGTGGTGGCAGTCCCAACATCGCCTGCAGGGCTGCCGTGGGCGTGGTTCTCATGCTGCTTGTGATCGCTACGCAGGCGAGTCGCTGCAGTTTTTCAAGGTCTTTTTGAGCTGTGCTCAGTTCAGTCCTGGGCCACCAAACTAGTGAGCCATACGTGATTATTGGTCTGATAACAGTTGTATAAAGCCAGTGGGTCACCTTTGGGGCTATGCCCCAGCTGCGGCCTAACATGCGTTTACATTGCCACATGGATATACTGGCTTTTTTAGTGATGTACTCGGTGTGTTTTGCCCAGTTCAGCTGTTTGTCCAGGTAAACGCCCAGGTACTTGGCTTCAGTTGATAGGCTAAGGGTAGTTCCAAAGAAAAGTGGTAGTTGTAGTGCTGCCAGTTTCCTTTTTTTGGTGAAGAGAACCAATTCAGTCTTGGTGGGGTTTACTGTCAGTAGGTGTTCCTTACACCAGTCCTCTACTATTTTCAAGGCCTGTCGCATAAGGTTGCATAGTGTATTTTCGTGGGTGCCATTTATTATAATGGTTATATCGTCAGCGTAACCTACGGCGAAATAACCTTTTGTGTTGAGTCTTTTAACTAGGTCATCTGCAACTAAGTTCCACAGTAAGGGCGAAAGGACTCCCCCTTGGGGGCAACCCTTCGCCACTATGGCCCTTGTGGTGCTATTTATATTTACTTGTACTGCTCTAAGTCTGAGCATATTTGTGATCCAGCCACTCAGGGTCGGGTCAACACCGTGCCTTTCGAGTGCTGTGTTAATACTTCGGAACATAGTCTTATCGAAGGCTCCTTCGATGTCTATGAAGACTGCTAGCGAAGAGCCTTTGTGATTTATTGCGCATTCGATCTTTGAGATCACGCTATGTAGTGCAGATTCTGTTGATTTACCCGCGGAGTAGGCATGTTGCTGCTTGTGAAGCGGTCTCACCAAGAGGGGTCCGTCTCGGATGTATCTATCGCAGAGCCTCTCCAGGGTTTTCAGTAGGAAAGATGTCAGGCTTATGGGTCTGTAAGCCTTGGGTTGCGTATAGTCAGTTTTTCCGGGTTTCGGGATGAAAATGACTTTCACCTCACGCCATGTGTGTGGTATATATTTGTGTGCTATACAGGCTCGGTATATCACCAGCAGCCACGGCACCAGGGAGTATTCTCCCCACTGCAGTAGCGCCGGGAGGACACCGTCTAGTCCTGGTGACTTATACGGTTGGAAAGTCCTAATAGCCCATTTAATTCGGTCTTCTGTCACTATATTATGTGCTCTGGACCAGTCGAGATCAGTTGGGGTTTGTTCCTGTACGCTAGGCCACGTCCTGTCCTCTAGTAGGTTGTAGTCCGGGAAGTGCGTTTCAAGGAGGACCTTACTGGTCTCATGGTCTGTTTGTGTGTAGCTGTTGTCGGGTTTTTTCAGCGCACCAAGGGTACGTTCCTGGTCAATTGACAGAATTTTCCTGACCCGTGCAGCTTCGGTATTTGATTCGATGCTATCACAGAAGTTGCGCCAGGCGGAGTTCCTGGCGGTCCTAACTGCTTTCTTGTATCTGTATTGGGTTTCTTTGTACTGCTCCCAGTCCTCTGGGAGTCTTGAGTTTTTGGCTCTGTTGAATTGTTTGCGTAATGTATTTCTGAGTTTGCCAAGTTCTGCATTCCACCAAGGGTTTCCCTTTCCTTTGGTGTGCGGGGGGCTTAGTTGACAGTTTGTGTGGTATGCTTTCATTATGCTGTTTGTGAGTTTTGTCACGGCGTTGTTCAATTCTGTGGGGTCAGTTATTTGGGTTACGGGTTTTATTTCCCTGCCGGAAAATTAGAATGCCTGGAAAATTAGATAAACAGATATAATCTTTTGGAGGTAGGCGAAACCGAGAGTAAAGTCCCGCAAACCTCCGTTGAAAAGAGAGGATCCTCCGGCCAGACAAGTGTTATGTCTTTTGGGCAACTGCCCGATAGTTGATTTCGAGCTGTCGTAATATTCAAATTGCGCAGACAACTTTGATTGCGCTATGCAGAATTTCGTATTTTTGTAGTTCTTATATGGCGCCATAGATGTCGCTACACTATTATACACCATAAAAATTACAGTAGAAACAACGATAGTAAGAATATCATGTGTTTTTAAAGTAGACTTTTTTAAGTGCGCTGAGCACTTGTCTTGTGGGTATTGAATAAGATAATAAATAAGATAATGTCTAACTAAACCAGAATAACCGCCTACAGAAAACGTCAGTGCAAGGTGTTGGATGTGATTGTTTTTTGAAGCAGAAAAAAATAAAAAAATTACAAGTCAATTACAAACAGCACCGCAGCTTAGTCATGATGATGTGAATAACCGATGACGTGTTCCGGTTCGCGGTTGTCATGCCAGAACCTTTCGGTCCCATTGACCATTTTTTCTGTTTTGACCATGCAATTTCACTTGCCCACTACCACTATCCAAGGAGGGGAGAACGCTCACAAAAAAATCCTCTAGATCCCTAGATACTTTTGTTGTTGTTAATGTTTTTAGGTTGGATTGTGTTACGTGTTGCGTTACCCCAAGTTATATGGGATAAGGGCAGGAAGAAGAAAGAAGAAAGCATGTTTTTGGGTTCGATACTAAATCCTTTAAGCAATGTCTTCGTATGAATCGTTCATTAGTTTACCATTAGAATGCGGGTGCAACACATACTAATGTTTTTGTAATATTTAACAGAAAATGTATCGAGGAGTCAGATCTAGAGTTAGCCAAAACTACAATAATAATTGTTACATATGTAGAAAGGAGGTATCGAGAGACTTGGTGCGCTTTGTGCTTGGGCTGGGTCCCCACCTTGTATTCGTATTGAACAAACCAGTGTGCAACTAGCTACGTGATTGGTCTGACGTGAGCGTCCCTTACCCTTGTTCCCATGCTTAACAATAATCAATCAAACAAACTTACATTTATTAACAGGTTCCGGTTCATCTCCAACAGAGATACACTGATACACGGTGGCTTCAGTGAGGCTAGTTAGAGTGATGACCCTGGTGCCGTAAGCTGCATACAGCGGCGGCAGGGCAGTCACGTACACATTCAGATAGGCCCGGCCCGCCGTGGCGAGCAGACGTCCGTCCGAGCTCCACGAGCAACGCTCGGCGCCGCCAGCAGGCATCACTGAGCCTGATACCTCGCCGTTGTTCCATATGGCGATTAGTTTTAGTCTGGAATTTGAGACGTTTCTTACGTTATTAAAATTTTCTTGGAGATTTCAGATGTTTTTACTACAAACAAAAGGGATATTCACTGCTTTGAGATGGGAATTCGAGAGAGAGTGCCAGACATTTACGGAGTAACCCCCACCTGAATTCCTTCAACTCCCCTTTGCGGTCCGAGGTCGCGGTAACGCTTTCGAAGATTCCCGCAGCCCGGATAAATACTCCTAATTTCACATTTCACCTTCAGTTCATACACTTAGATTTATAATTCAAAATAATTTCGATCGTCACCACCATCTTGACTGTCGACTTTATCGTTGTATATTTTAAGTTCATTTCTAAGTGACCATTTGTGTTAAAAAGCCCCTAAAACGGATGATTTGTAATTGTAAGTTGTACCGTAATTTGAAGTTTATTGCGTATGAAGTGGAGTTTGGATAAAAAACAATCCCACCCTAAGTTTTTAATCCTAATACTAGTCTGCTTGGAAGTCTAACTTGATCCTGATAAGAAACATGGCTTTAGCCTTTTGCACCACAGAACATCCACAAATAACTTAATTCTCAGTCCAGTCCTGACTACCTTGTTTAAAAAAACTTTTTTTATTGTTTCAAATGATATCTAGTGCTTGACTGACGATACCATCTGATGGTAAGCAGTGATGCAATCAAACTAGACAAAGGACTCTCCAGTCCTAGACGTTTTTTTGTATATGACCTTAATTAGTTTTTTTTTCAAGAATTATTAAGATATACATAAATATTTGTACCTATATGAATCAACAAAGATTGTGTTTAGACATTCTATGCCTTTCCACATAGTTTGCAAAAGGTTAGGTAGACAAAGGACTACTGTCCACGGACGCGTAGCTTCATAGACGCGTATTCGTCATTATACGCTTGGTCTACGCCTGCGTGAAGCTTACTTTGAATACGGATCTATGAAGCGTGGACAGTTGACCTAAAGGAATCAACTCTTGCCCATCATAGACTGAGCGCAGAAATTAAACTCCAATAAATAGATAGATAATTCTTGTCAACTCACTGTCCATCCCCACACGAAGCAGCCAGACCATTACAGACAGCCACATCAGTCAGATTCTCCTTGTGATTCTTCACTTGAAACAATTCTTCCCCAACCTCCTTGATATGCGTGGAAATGGCTATGATGAACCCAGCACTAAACCCTATGAGAATATAGCCATCACCGTACCACTTGTACGAGACTATGGATCCGTAGCGTTGTTGAAATGCCAGTTCTACTGGGTTCTCTGGGTTGAGGAGATTGTATAGGTATAGGGTTCTTTTGCCAACTACGAGGCTTATCTGGAAATGAGGAATAAAATTTTACACATCATGGTTGCTTTATAATCTAGTTTATTACAAGTATAAGCATAGCCGGCCCTTTAATGAACCCAATGCTAGGACTCAGACCTCCTCTCTTGGATAAAGACTGGGTCGTAATCCACTACGCGGGCTTAGTGCGGGTTGGTTAAATCGAATTTTTGTTTCTAGAACAAGTTGGTTACCTCACGTTTTTTTTCACCGCTTTGAAAGCAGTAATGAAGAAACAAATTGGACAAATTAAAGCGCCTGTCTGGGTTTAAATCCAACGATGTTACAACTTGTAAGTTGTAGTTACTACTACCAGGAACTCAAAACAATCCTAATATTATAAAGGCGAAACTGCGGAAGTTTGTGAGTGTATGTCTGTTGCTTCTTTACGCTCGGAAGGCTGAACAGAATTCGATAAAACTTGGCACACGGGTAGACCATGTCCAAGAATAACACATAGGATAATTTTTATCCCGGGAGTATGTTCGCTTGGGATAATATTCTACTATAACACGGGCTACTGATGACCTGGTAATCATCTCAGCCGACAGACGTCCACTGTTGAACATAGGCCTCCCCGAAGCGTCGCCACAATGCACGATCCTGTGCGTCCCGCATTCACCGGATTCCCGCAACCTTCACCAGGTCATCGGACTACCTTGTAGGAGGCCTTCCAACGCTGCGTTTTCCGGTGCGCGGTCACCACTCCAGAACTTTTCGACCCCAACGGCCATCTGTTCTACGAGCAATGTGCCCTGCTCATTGCCACTTAAGTTTGGCGATTCTTCGTGCTATGTCGGCAACCTTGGTTCTCCTGCGGATATCTTCATTTCTGACTGAATCACGCAAGGAAACTCCGAGCATAAGGCTTTCCATCGCTCTGTGGGTGACTTTAAGTCTTCTGATGAGGCCCATTGTGAGCGACCACGTTTCGGATGACCTGGTAAGAATTGTAAGAATCCAATGGATGCGAGACACAGGACCACTCCATGTGGCAACACTTGGGGGAGACCTTGGACGCCTTTCGGTTAACTAATGATCATAACGATGATGATAACGCAAGCGAAGCCGCTGATAGCAGTTAATATTCCATCAAATTCAACCACTCTTCTGTCTTTGACCAAAACATGGTTGAGCTAAAATGTTTTTTCTTCAATTAAATTTAAACTTTGTGATAATGACTTACCGTATTCTCCCCAGCAGCCCTCTCATCAGTCTTCATCTCAGAGAACTGCAGATCATTAGGAGCATCCCTCAAAGATATCATCCTCAATGTATCACCGTCAGAGTTGTTGATGGACAAACTCTTGTCTTCTGAAGCTAACACCAGGATACTGTCCTTGTTCCAAGCGGCACATGTTATCTTCTTTGTGTGTTTACCTATTATCGGTATTCTCCTGAAAATTAAGAGTTTACGGTTTGTTCAAATGATGCCTTAAGAAAATGAATGGGAGCTATTTGGAATCCACTACAATATGGGCTACAATTTCCAGGTATTTTAAAATTCAGGTTTATAGCAACACACAAATCCTCACGTCCAAAAAGAGCGCGGTCGTCGTCTCCGCAACGATATTTGGATAGTGCATCCCTTTCGCACTCATAAGCGTGGCCTACTCGCGAGTAGGGTTACCAGATGAAAAAACAAAAGTCCCGAGAAAAGGCCCGATTTCCATTGAAAAATCCTGAGATTTATTACAGCTGAATTTTTTCACACTACGGATTTTACTCATGCGTTGGACATTGCATTCAAAGTTGTTTAATCTTAGTTGTAACTTTTTTTACTAATTAGTTTAACTTTTAAGTAAGTACTTATACCTAAGCTGTATTTTACTGAAAATTCTTAAAAACCTAAGATTTCATGAAATTTGCAAAATCAGACCGCAATCCTGAGAAGGAAGAGTCCAAAATCCTGAAATCTCAGGTACTTTGTAAGTTGCAGTCGCCTGGATGTCTCTGACGAGTATGTTACTTTGATTTTTACGGAAGCAGTAAAGTTTAACATTAGGTTTCCTACCCTTTCATGCGAACTGAAAATTATGCCATTGAGATTTGAGATTTAAATAATGGTTTCAATTCGAACTGTCCCCTGAGACAAGTACCTTAGTGTTATAGTATTTAGAATTTAATGGGTAAACTACCAAACTAGCAGTAGTAGCACGCTACACAGATTATACCATATTTTTTATCTAAAATCTGCTGCGGCTGCTTATTGTCTGGCAATGCGAACTAACTACATCCTACCGGACATAAATATGGCTAACTATAGACCCAACCCAGTTCCTACTTACTGTTTGTGTAAAATGATGATTAATCATCAACTCAAAAACAATAAACTTCTCCTTTTCCTATTCATTAAGTTAATCATCATTTCTGCCAAAAGATGTCCACTGTTAGATATAAGGCTCCCTTAACTGTCGCCACAACAACTGACCCTGTGCTTCTCACATGCATCTGCCAGTTAAGGCCCAAGCGCCCGAAAAGTGCCATAAATAGTGACTTTCTGAAGCCTTTCGGTAACGCCAGGTTAATAGGTTTGAAAAAAATATATATTTATTAAAGATTCATGAACAACATTATTTGTCTAAAATAAATATTTAGCAATTTCGCAACTTTTAGCAACTTTTCCCTACTCTTTCGAAACAGCTCGGACCTTTACAAACATTTTTACGCATAAAAATTGGTGGTTAAATATTCTTCAAAGTGAACATTGCATATGTAAATCAATCAATATTTCGCAAAGAAAATGGATTTAAAGCGCTTTCTGGGCGCTGCTGGCCGTAAATAAATGCACAGATTCGCGTACTGCCACCTAGGCGGGTGCGAGAGGTGCGTGCACATAATTTCGGCCAGATGGTTCAAGGGACTTAAGCCTTAAACTATAAAATTAAATATGAATTACTAGTCATCCAATATATACATACTTTGTAGTATGATGATTATACAGAGCCAGATTTCCTTTCTGTGTTCCAACAGCTAACAACGGCTCTCCATAAGCCCATGCAATGCAGGATGGTGGCTCACGGAGCCCTGTTTCTATGTTAATGCGCTTGTTAGCATGGCATTCCCATAGCAGCACAGCGTTACTGTTTGGTGTTATGATTGCTAAGTAGTCACCGTCCTGATCCCATTCCATGCCAGCGCAGAGACTGAAAGAGTTTAGAAATATTTTTACCAGTATTGTAACAATTTTTAATGAGATGTATCATATAAAAATAATTCTTTTTAGCCTTAAACTTAAAATAGTGATGAACAAATAAACAAGCATATTTTAAAACCTGGTGTAAATTTATTTTTATTGTGCTTTTTTTGTACAATTTTGACTGGTCTACACTATTCTCTCATACTTTATCATCTATTAATTTACATGGAAAAATAAATTGTAAAATCTATTTTTTTTTTCAAACAATTATAATTTGGTTTCATTTCAAAATGAAAATGCCCATCATAAAATTGTGTGGCTGCTTGTTTAAAGAATTATTTTAGCTAAATAATTCTTTAAACAAGCAGCTTTTCTTTAATAAGGACTATGTCCTACAGCTTTGGTTTTGTTCCATGAGCTATTCCTTGGAAATCATGAATTTTTCGAGGACACAAATTTGTTTTTGACACTCACTAATAGTGTGGCTTTCTATCAGCGACTTACAACAAACCATTTGAAATATTTATTAATTTTATTTACATTTAGTTGACTCACCCTTGCAGCTTCATCCTTTCCAACAGCTGGCCAGTTCTATCATGTATAGCTACTGTAGCATCCGTTCCAGTTGTGGCTAGCAATGAATGGGACTCACCTTTCTGCCACATAAAGTACAGCTCACCCAACCCATGGGGCTGTTCAATGGTGTATAACAACTGGAAACATTTTTGGAGAATGTTTAATTAAAATAATGTCTTAGTTATAACCAATCCGCATTGAGCCTGCATGGTGGATTAAGGCCTATTCCCTCGCCTGGAGAGGAGGCCTGAGTCCCAACAGTGGGAATATTATAGGCCGACTAAGCTATGCTATGCTATTTAGTTTTAATCTTTTAATGGACTGGAAATTGTAACTGATCGAAGAATCTAAATGAATTTAGTGTAGTGTTATAATGAGGAATATTTTCCTTACTTCTTTTAGTTAGAAGTGTTTGATAACACTTCATTATTATTTTATTATCAATTTCATGAACCTCTCAGTAAGAAGAACTTGGAAAAACCTGGGACCTTATTGGAATTACATAGTTAGGTACTTACTTTGGGAGAAGTCATTTCTGTGCAGTTTTTGTATACTCCATAAAACAACGAAATCTCAAGCTGTTCGGCTTCGAAGATATTTGATAAAAACGATTATTCTACGAAAATTCGACAAAAACACAGTTTTGTTATTGTTTTTATTTCGTTGCTTGGCAACATATTAAAATGAACGTTTCCGAATTATTAATCGAAAAAAAAAACATATTTTTGTTTGATCCTTTTTATGAGGCAAAAATATATACATATTTTTTTAGATTGAAACGTATTATTTAATTTCTGTAAATAATCTTACAAAATCTTATTTGAATTTCTTATTGATCGAGAATCGAGAATGACTCAGTGTTGCCAATATAATGAATATATTATATTGAAACGATTGAGTATCGATTTAATACCTGCAAGTAAGTTTTACGCTAAATACAGAGGCTTGCATAAGTTTAAAATTTATTTTGATTCTACCAAGGCTGTCGCGTAGGGCTCCACGCTTTGCACACCAGGGCGCGGAGCTACTCATCACAGTATCCTTCTGTCTCAATGGCTTATAATACCTAGTTGCATTTTAAAATAAAATAAATAAAAATAAAATACATTTATTTCGGACTAAAAAAATAATGTCCATAGAATTATTAGTTATAAAAGTCTTAAAAACTACGTTAGTATTGATAGTAACAATGGTCTTAAAACTATGTTAGTATTATTTTTTTTACATTCGTGATTACAAAAATTCATATTAATGTCAACAATGTCAAAAATTTTGCCTGAATGAATGAATTGCCACCAGAAGCCGTACCACAAGCTCTTAACGCGATTCAATTTACGATTTAAACTGAATTATTAAAGGGATAGAGTAGTATTCTATAGCCCCTCCATCCCTCTTTCTCGCTCACACGACTGACATTTTCACACGTCATTCTAAGGTCCCTAATAAAGTTATCCGCTAATGTGAAACTATGATATTATTAATAACTATTCTACTAGCTGTGTCCGCGACTTCGTTCGCGTGGACCATAGGATTTTGAATTTATTTTTTTGCTTTAGTCATTTCAGAGATTAGTCTGGACAAACAAACGGACAGACAAAAACTGTAAAATATGATATTTTGGTGTATGACGGTATATATTCATATGCATATAGTACAAAGCCGTTATTTCAATATTACAAACAGACACTCCAATTTTATTTATAGATGTATAGACTATGAATTTCGGGCACTGTGGCACAGCACAGCCAATTCTATCACAGAGACTATCAATAATTATGTGTGGAGACGGGAGTGTGTAGATATGGGAGTATCTAGTACTTATAGCTATTGCTTCCACACCAATGCATTTTTATTCACACAAAAACCAGAATCAGAACCACATCAGAGCGGTGTTAGACCATTCTTTTATCGATCAATATCGTAGTGAGTGAGACTTCACTCACTACGATATTGATCGACATAAAAAACTTTTTACAAAAAAATATAACCGACTTACTAAAAAAAACACTAAAACCATCAAAATAACTTTAATTTCGAAAGTCCGTGTTTCTATAATAGTTTTGCCTCTTCGTTATTTAACACCGACGCCGACGTCCGAAATTAAAGTTATTTTGATGGTTTATGTGTTTTTTTAGTAAGTCGGTTATATTTTTTTGTAAAAAGTTTTTGATTTCACACTTTTTAGTTGCCAATTGACAATTCCAATTAACTCAAACCTTGCTGGGATACATTGTTTTAATATGAAGTTCCCGTGTCTACCTTCCGGCTCCATCATCATCATCAGATCAGTTCGATAGTACTTTATAGCCAAAGTGCATCTCATGACAATTCTAATAAGCCCAAACACGGCTAGGATACATTGATTAATTACGAAGTTCCGGTGCCGACCTTCCGGCTCCATCATCATCATCATCAGATCACATCGATGATATCATTTTCAACATACCAATTCAGAACTATTCATTTATTTGTAACTACGTTCATTGGGAGATCTGTGTGAGTATGAACTTCCGTTGGCCATTACTGGTCTTCGTCACCAGTTCCACTTCATCAAATGTCATGTTTTGACTATAAATGCTTAAGTTTTTGATGAAAATACCAAAAGAACTATATGGTTGCCTATAATATTTGAGTTCCCTCGATTTCGCCAAGATTCCATCATCTTATCTCGACTTGGTGACTATGGGACCATTTGGAAAGTATACCCTTTCCAACAAAAAAAGAATTTTTCCAATCGGTTGGCAACGAAGTTATGTGCGAACATACATAAAAAAAATATACAACCATCCGAATTGAGAACCTCCTCCTTTTTTAGAAGTCGGTTAAAAAGAATGGTCTGATGATCTACCCATGGACTGCTTTTGGCATGCTCGGCTTCGTCGTCGATCTACCGATCCACTCAGCTGAAACTTGCCATGAGTTCATTCTATAACGTAATTAGAGACACATTAAAAATGAGAGAACGAACGCCGGCGCTCGTTTGGGGTTTAATGAATGCTATGCGTAGTACCTATTAGATGTTTGTGGCTACTTTGATGATGATGATGAAGCTGGAAAGTAAATTAGGTAATGTAATCTCACGTTTGGGATTATTATAATCGTTATGAGATACACCCTGGCTATAAGGTATTTAAGTTTGGCTGAGGGTTACTTTTTATTATGCAAAATGACTTTAATTTCGGAAGTCGGTGTTAAATAACGAAGAGACTATAGAATCAACTTTTCAGTGTTTTTTTTTTACGTTGAAGTCGGTTGTATTTTCTTTTGTAATTTTTTTTTATTTGTGGCAAATCGCATCTGAGTCGTAGAATGGCAACTTGCAAATTTTCAAAATTTTGCAATGTCAATGGTTGTCAATGTCAAACTAAATGTCACTCTCATGCTCAGCAGGTAGTTCATCAACTTTCTAAAATAAAATAAATTGAATCTACAACTTTCTATTGTACTGCACTATAATTACTAACCTTAATTAAACTTCAAAGCGGAATGAAATCGAAAATTATGTTACTTGACAAGGTTTGTCTATTTGTCATAGCAACTTTTATACAATCTAAATTCTATTTCTTTATATAATTATATCAATAATACTAAAAGCACAAACAAAAAATAGCAACAGTACATGATTTTTTATTGTATTCCAGATACTTCCTCATAATATCGATAAAAGCAGTGTAATACGAAATCTAAAAAATGTGAACATTTTTTATAATCATAATGAAAGTAAATACTCTGTTAGTATCCTAAATAAAACTGGTCCTAGTTATGAGGACACTGGACAATATATAAACAAAAGTACTGACATATCTTTTCATGTAGAAAGAACTACATTTATACAAAACATACTGCAAAGCATTAACACGCCAGAGCCAAGACAGCAAATCAAACCAAAGAAAATAGTTATAGACTTCAGTTCACCAAATATTGCTAAACCTTTCCATGCTGGTCATTTAAGATCTACAATAATAGGAAACTTTATTGCTAATATAAATACATATTTTGACAATAAAGTTACCAGACTTAATTACTTGGGAGACTGGGGCACACAGTTTGGGTTACTGCAGTATGGTCTAAAATCAAAAAATATTGATGTAAAAGATTTGCAGAATGATCCAATCAAAACTCTTTATGATGTTTATGTTTATGCTAACAAATTAGCCTCAAAAGATGACAAAGTACATGAAGAAGCCAGAAAGTACTTTTCAGATATAGAACAAGGCAGAATGAGTTTAGAAAACTGGAAAAATATCCGTGAAGTCACTGTAAAGGAACTGGAAAAAGTATATCAAAGGCTAGGAATACATTTTGATGCATACCACTGGGAATCTGATTACAATGGTGGAGCCATAAAACCTGTAATGGACTTATTAGAAAAACGAAACATTATTGAAACTGATGCATTGGGGAAGAAAATAACAAAGATAAATAATAAAGATGTTACTGTATTGAAAAGTGATAATTCTACGTTATATCTGGCCAGAGACATTGCTGCCTTATTGGACCGATACAAGAAATATGAATTTGACAAAATGCTTTATGTAGTTGATAACGCTCAGACGGATCATTTTGCAGCTGTATTTGAAGTTGTTAAAAAAATTGACCAGAAGTATACAGATGGTTGTGAACATGTAAAGTTTGGAAGACTAAAAGGAATGAGCACCAGAACTGGAAATGTAGTGTTCCTGAGTGATATCCTGGATGAAGCTAAAAGAAAAATGCATGAAAAACAAATTCTATCAAAAAGTAATAATGTCACATGAAAATACAGAATTTGTTTCTACATGGTACATTTATTATCTTGATCTATAAATTCTTTCCTATTTTTCAGATACCAGATCTGGGGCAATGAATGAAGAAACATGTGACATATTGGGAATTTCAGCTGTTTTAATCAATGACTTGAAGCAGAGACGGCAAAAAGACTACACATTTAACTGGGATAAGGTCCTCCAGACTGAAGGCGACAGTGCTATCAAACTACAGTATCTTCACTGTCGACTTTGGAGCTTAGAACAGAACTGCGGTGTATCTTTACCCAACACCTGTGATCCCAGTTACTTGTCCGAAGAAGTAATAGGTGATGTGATTGCAGAGTTAGCAAAGTTTGAAAACATTCTACAGAAGTCACAAGAAGAATATGAAGCTTGTATTCTTGTTAATTATTTATTTCGACTAGCGAGACATGTCAATAGAATGTTTAATGTAGTAAGAGTGAAAGATGTAGACCCTGATTTAGCAGCGCAACGATTACTTGTTTTCCATTGTGCTAGAACAGTTGTTAAAACTGCATTAGAAATACTGGGTGTAACACCTCTGAAAGAAATGTAAGTAGTTAGTAAGAAATAATATTGAATTAAATGAAATGTTTGTTTGTTACAATATTTTTTTTTTTAATATAATATAACCATTGGTAGCATTGGGACTACATCATCTTGAACTGACTTCCTAACTGAAAGCTGATAAAAATTAGCGACATATACGCTTGCGACATTATTTGAAGTACTCTGTGGACATTAGTCAGTAAGCACAGAGTACTTTGTAACATATAAACATACTGTCAGTAAGCTCAAGCTGACGACGGCAGTGGCTACGACACTTCGATCGGGCTATACCATAGTCGATAGAACGATTCACCGAAATCGGCAGACGATCGAGGATATAAATTGAGTCAACATGCTATTTATTTTAAAAAATGCGCCCGGCGCCATTTTGCTCAATACTATAATAAGGTCGGTCTCACACGTTCGATTTACCAATCAGATCTAGTCTTGATCAGGAATTCTGATTGGGAAACTTGTTTATACAAAAAATGTCCGTTTGGAAAAAATTAGAACGTTTGCGCCTTGTTGAACATTTTGTATGTAAGCAAAGCATTTAGGTTTTCTGGATTTGATTTCATGTCTTCCTGATCAGGAAATTGAAAGTATGTAGCTAGTAGTGTTGGGATTTCATCTGATTAAATACTAAAAATGAATAAATACTCAATAAATACTCGTTTTGAATCGAGTATTTATCCAATAAAAACGAGTATTTATTGAGTATTTAAATATTTTGAGTATTCAATCATTTTGAGTATTTAATCGGATAAAATCCCAACACTAGTAGCCAGCCTAAAGGATTTTTATAACGATTTCCCTCCATTTATTCATTGATTGGTAAGCATGGAGTATCAAAATTATAAAAGATCCGTATCCTTTATTTTTAATTACCTACTTATCACAAATAAGATTTTATTATATTTTAAAATTGTGCTGTTACTTGTTTTTTATTTTTTATTATTGAATCGCAAATTGTTTTATTCACGTTGTTGAAATAACCATTTTTTAAATTTTGTTGAATTGTAGAAAATAAGAACTAAAATCATAGAAAGTATGTAGATCTTGATTTCATTGTATAAAAGTGTTTTTTTTTTACAAGTACTATAACAATAAATATAGCGTAATGCTAGTCCTACTTATTATTTTCAAAGAAAGTTCCGCTGGCCTGGCCTCGGGCACATAAAGTCCAGTAATTTTTGATTTCGAATATCGTGAATTCTCGGAAAGTTAAAAAAAAAAACTGGGCATGTGCGAGTCGGACTCGCGCACTGAGTGAGGGTTCCGTGCAAACTACAATTCCCGAATGGAGGAGTCTCGAAGATTTTTCCAAATTGCAATTTTTTTTGTGACCTAGGTAACAACAAATTTACTGTTTTCAGATTTTTCCTAATATCTGTGCTATAAGACCTTACTTTGTGCCAAATTTCAATATTCTGGGTCAACAGGAAGTACCCTATGAATTTCGATAATTGAGAGTATCAAAATATACGTTTTTTTGCGACATAAACGACCGTTTCTTTTTTATTCATTGACTTTGAAATTTGATTTTTTCACAGTTTGAAGGGATCACAGAACTGAGTATACTTGTATGGTTTTAATTTTTACGCGTTCTTGTTAAAAAGAGTCTTGATAGACAGACAGACAGACGGATATACAACAAAATGATCCTATAAGGGTTCCGTTTTTTCTTTTTCAGGTACGGAACCCTAAAATCAATCCCTTTCCAGTGCCGTCCGTATTTTTTAGCTCATTATAGCACCATTAAAGAAATAAAAATTCTATTGCAATATGATTAGATCTCTTTTCATTTTCTTATATAAATATGAGATATACTGCTATTTAATCCATTTTAGATAGGGTGTAAATAGATTTTCTAGCTTAAATATATTATTTTAATCTAAAAAGAAAAAAACAAAAAACTTTCCGTTTTAGTAGCTTGGCTGAAAAGTAAATGTATTAGTGCTTGAATTAATTCTGAAAAGTAAAAAAGTCATACTTTATGGTCATCTCTATATCATAGACAGTCTAGAGACACGTCGTATTGATGATGGCCACTCCCGATTTGGAGGGAACATTCAAAAGTCATTACACATAATCATTTTTTTTACCATATGTGTATCATAAAATTGGCATTTATTTACCAGAATAGTTAGCTCTCGTTTATATGTAGTTAGTGGTATTGTCAAATAACAAAACTTTTATAAATTTTTACGTAAAAAATGGATTTACATGAAAATTACATCTTCGGGTTTCTTCGGCTATGTTCGGCTTCGTACGCCTTGACGTCAGAATAATCGGACCGATCCTGCGTCAAATCGGTATTTCCGGCAGTCACGTGGTATGGGCGGACCAATCATAGCGCTTTCCTATACTCTTTATAGGCCGACATTTTCTGACAAGCGTAGAAAAAGTTTTCATCAACAGCCGCCATTTTGCGCTGGAGAGACTGAGAAGAATTTCGGAATTTGTCGTGTAAATTTTCTGTTTTTTCTTACATCATTTTATCATAAACTTTACCATTCCGTGTATTTTAAAGTGTTAAGTGAAATCGTGTTATTCGATAGCGTAAATAAGTTCCATAAAGTAGCTAAAATCTGGTGATATTGTTTTCATTTATTGTGCTAGTTCCGACGGAAGATGGTGAGAGGGTCTGTGTAGCTCTTCGATTCGGAGCTTTGTAATGGCGAATACTTGAGTGAGAAATTATAATATGTGCCTTCAATGGTGCGAAGGACATCGAACGATCGCGATGTGGGTGAATTACATTATGATGAATGACAAATCGCTCTAAAATGTTATTTCTTGAAGATATAAGACATAAAAGTGTTTTTTAAATCGGCGGGCCGAAATATTCACGACGGCTTACGTTTAGTAAACAGAGCCATGGCCGATGAGCCGCCTAACAAGCGGCCTAAGATGATCCGGGACCCTTTCCAGGGTCCCTCGGACTCCGCGGGTGAGTATTTTATTGTTTTACACGGAGTTTACTAGGTGTCGGAACAGTGTTCTGTCATATTATCTTTCTTTGATTTTTGACATTTTGCCTTCGTTCTTGTTAGCGCCTCGCAAGTTTTGCGTCGTATTATTGTGTATTAGCTCATGAAACGAGAAAATATTGGTTTTCCTCGATATTTTATGACATTCTTTTATGAAATTCTCATGTGTTTCTGTTATTTCATTTATTATAATAAACAAAATTCAACTTTCGTGTAATTGTTTTAGGGTGTACATTTTGAAATGTAGAGCAATTTCTTTAGTAAATTTTAATTATCAGTACATATTTTTGGAAAATAGATATTAGTTTTGTGATATTTTAAATTAATTTGTTATTTTTTACCATAGGTTTAGTTTGACAAGGATATCTTGTGAAAATATATTGAGCAAAAACATAAGAACTAAATATTACAAAATATTTGTAAAAAAGTTGCAAACAACTTACAATAAGTTTAAATTATTCGAGGAATATTGGTTGTTGAATCATAACATTGCCTGACATACAATACTATTGATGACCCACATTATGTTTTGGTAACATAACATAGTTTTTTATCCAAAATGAATAAATGTAGATAGTATGCCATATTCGATTTTAGATCCACATGTAATGTTTTATTGTATGTTGTTTAAATTGATAAGAACATAACCTCTTTTTTACATGCTGGCAAAATAAAGTGCAAGGCCATAATATTAAAAACCAAACATATTGTACAATATAAAAGTAACTGTATGTACTAATAGCCAAAATTATATAAAATAATATGCACACTGGATTACCTTGGATTCTCAATGATTTCATTCTGAATTAGAATAAAACTTTTGTTTTGTATTTTAAATTTTAATGAATGAATTAATATGAAAAACTACTTATAAAAATTGTGCTTGTTTAGACGTAAACCGAATATTTCACATGAATGTTAGTTATCTGAAAAATCTGGTACTTTTGCTATCATAATCTGCCATAGCTTAGCTTGATACATGTGTAATTCAAGATATTTTATTTACTTATTTGATTTTCTTATAAGTTCTTATTTATTTATTATATAATTATTGTCATAAGCAACTATATTTTTATTATTATTGACCAAATAAATTACAATTTTTTTTCAGTATTTTAGTACAGTGTTTGAATGCTACAATTTTACCCCATATATTAGCATAGCATAAGTAAGCCTTTTAATATTCCCACTGCTGGGACTCTGGCCTTTTTTCCCCAATTCTTTCTCTAATTTATTACATGTTGAATGAATACATAAATAATATGAACGATAACTGTTTTAAAGTAAGCTAATCTAAAGTTTTTATATTTTTTTAAATTTACTATTGCTTGAGTGCGATCCAAAAATCAACCAAATAGTTTTAATCTAATATTTCCTGTATTAAGAACATACAAATTTAAATTACCTTATAATATTAAGATTTAATTATTACAAATAAACTCATCTTAATTTACCAAGATAAGTGATAGATTGGTTTTTAAAAACCGTTTTTTTTTTTTCAAATGCTTACTAAATAAATACTTCCATTGTCAAACGCTCATACACATTTCTGAATTAAATAAAACTAACAATCTCTACAGATACATCACACAAAAGAATAAAAAATAAAAATAACTATGTTAACAAAATATAAATATTGAAAAATTATTGTGTAAATGGAAAAATTGAATAAATAAAAAAATGATTTTTTTTTTTAAATTTGTCAATTATAAAAATCAAAACTTAGAGAATTTTCTTATTTATCTTTGTGCAAATTGGTAAACTTGACCTTAAAGTAACCAAAATGATGTCCCACTTTGTTTCAGCAGATGGGTTTTCTAACCTTGACATGTTCGACCTTGAAAAGGATCTCCCAGATGAGTTGATGGGAGGTGCTTGGGGTGAACAGCCCGGAGTCACGGGCCCCAAACCCCCTGCCCAGGGTCCAGGTCCTGGGGGACAGATGTCCCAACAGCAGCAGCTCAATGGGGATGACCCGACAGCTGCTATGCACAGGCAAATCAACAATCACCTTATACAACAAGTAAGTACCTGAGAATGATAGAATTTTCAAGAAAATTTTACATTTTACTATTAGTCTATAATTCAGTCATAATTGGGTAATTATTCAAGGACAAAAACAGTGCAGTCAAATAAGTGAACTAAAATATCAGTTTAAGTTAGAAAAAATTCCCCATGTTCCAAAACATGGAAGCAATAAAATAACTAATTAAACTAAGTTTTTTCCTTAATCAATTTTTTCACTGCTGTTACAAATATATTATCCAAATACATAATTTTAAGCTTTCTTAATTTTTTTTTTATAAAACTAATAAATCTATATGAATATTTAAAACTTTTATTATGACTGTCAATTAAAAGTTTCTAAGTAGGTACCTTTCAGTACTATCTATATTGAGAAATTTTCAAAATTATACTTGCATATTTTATTTTCCTCATAGCATAATTGATTTGTGATTGTAAATTCAATTTTAATGTAGTATAAAAAAGTACATAATATTTATATAGGATTTAAGATACAATACAACAAATAAATTTATTAAAAGGTCATATTAATAGTGTTTGTCGTGTATTGGTCTTTTCACAGGGCAACAAAGGCTTAGTAGGCCACAACAATCCATTAGGATTGAGTAATTTAGGTAGTAAGAGTCCAAACCTGCAGTCACCTCCAAACGTGTCTGTGTCAAAGGACCTCATGGGTGGCATGCACCCACAACTAATGCCAAATACGAGTCATCCAAATCAGCTGCACTCCACAATGAGTTCGATCCAAGGAGGAATGAACGTGGGTAACGTCGGCGGGAACATGATAGTGACGAATAGCAATATGACGGGTGCTGGCATGCTCGGGAGTGGAATCATCAACAGCGTGAACAAGCAGTTGCCCACACTGATGGGTGCCAATCATCACGGGACGCCACCTCATCATCCACATGCCCAGGTGAGTTTTCTTGACAGCATAGTGTTATACAATGGGAATTACTATATGCATCTTGAGATGATCATAATTATGTTTCATGCACTGCAGTATAATAAACGCACACTTATCCTAATCGAACGCGTCAAACAAATTAAAAGAAAAGAATTTTAAAATCCTTTATATGAAATCCTATGAAACCCCGCACACCTAACTGTGTTGAATTGTCTGAATCTGGAAGGATTCCAGAAAACTTAGACGAATTCGGGTGCACCAAAACACCTTTCAATCGTGGAAATTACAGACACAATAGAAAGACAATAGGTGGCGCGAACGCCGGGGTTCGCTTGGGGTTTGGGATGAAAGAATTAATTTTCTGAACTCACATTCAACTTTATTTCCCTTTGATGTATTTTACTTGCTTCATCTTCCAAAAGCACTGACAATAAAAACCGCGTCATCATCACATTTCACATCAACGCTTGAAAGGCAAAAAATACTAAGCGGCATTGAGTAAAATATGCAGGAAAGTGATTTAAAGTTAAAATTTTTAGAAAAAAATTTAATGACGAAATATTCTGATTTAGATATCAACACATCAGCGTAAGAGTATCTATAACAATTTTTTTCTAAAAAATTTAACTTTGTAAGTTAAAATTATTAAAAAAAATTGTGTGCCTGTTTTAGAAAAAAAGTGGATTGTTGAAAAAATATCTATACAGCGATATGTCGATATTTTTGCTTCGATATATCGATAAAAGTTTACAATATCGTCGTATCAAAAATGTATTTTTTTTTTAAATTAATTTATTAGATTATATAAAACATTTTACTTCTTTTTCTTAGCTTTTTTATTTAGTCTAAATATGTATATTCAATAGTAGTTGATAGTTTTGCCAAGACTTGAATGAAAGTAACATGCTGGCATGTTGCAGGCGATGCAAAACGGTCCGCTCAGCGGGCGAGTCGGTGTGGGCATGGGCACTCCCAACATGCGCACCGCGCTGCAGCACCACCAGCGCATGCCGGCGCCGGGCGGCGGGGGCCACCCGCTGGCGCCCTACCAGCCGCCCTACGCGCAGTCGGCGCAGGGGCCCGGCGTGCCGCACGTGCAGCGCGCCGCCGGCCAGGTGGGCGTGCGCTTCGGGCCCCCGGCGGACGCGGGCGGCGGCGGCGCGGCGCAGGCGGTGCCTCCCGCGCCGTCGCCGCAGACGCCGGGCGCGCCTGCGGGTGGCCAGTCGCAGCCGCAAGCCGCCACGCAGGCGCCCGCCGCGCAGCAGCCCGGCGCTTCACAGCCGCCCACCTCCGGCTCCATCGCCGACCCGGAGAAGAGAAAGCTTATCCAGCAGCAGCTTGTGTTGCTGCTGCACGCACACAAGTGTCAGAGACGAGAGTCCCAATCTAACGGCGAGACGTGGCAGTGCACACTACCGCACTGCAAGACTATGAAGGGTGTTCTCAATCATATGATGTCGTGCCAGGTATTGTATTATTATTCATAACATCACAAGGAGTGTAATTCCTCTCCTGCTAGAATGTCTCTAAAATTGTATCATTTACAGGCTGGCAAGAATTGTGCAGTACCGCACTGTTCATCATCACGACAAATAATAAACCATTGGAAACATTGTAATAAGAATGACTGTCCAGTTTGTTTGCCGCTGAAACAAGCCGATAGGACTAGAAACATGAACGGTATGTTATGTAAGAAACCCTTTTCACTAGCTATTTTTTTATTTGTTATCCTTGAAAGAACATTCCTGACTAGATTTTGATTGTTTTAGCAGCGGCAGTAACCCATACAACAGCGGGAGTGAGTAACGTCAACGTCGGTAACGTCGGTGGCGGGGGACCCGTGCCCGGAGTCGGCAACGTCGGCGGCGTGGGCGTGGTGGGGGCTGCGGGTAATGCCATGGGCGGCGTCAACCAGCTGGGCGGCCCGGGGCCCGGAGCGCCAGCGCCCGCGGCCCCCGCGCCTGCGCCCGCACCCAGCACGCAGGGCGCCGACATGAAGCGCGCGTACGAGGCGCTGGGTATCGCCTGCCCCACGTCCGTGTCCAACATGGTGGGCGGTGGCTTCCCGCGCGCACCTCTGACTCGCATGCCCGTGGCGCGGCCCGGCCTGTCCGATGTCGTGCCGCAGCAGCAAACCATGCAGTCGCTGTTCGCGCAACAGCCCAACGACATGCAGCAGCAGCAACAACAGCAGCAGCAGTTGGTGAGTCACGGTGTCTATCATGGATATCAACACCGCGCTATTAACTATATTAGCCTGCATTGATTCATAACCTCATGCTTTTGCTCTTTCGTACAGATGGGCGGCGCACTGCAACTGCCGAGCGGAGCCGTAACCGCCAACCCAGTATCCGGCACCAAAGAGTGGCATCATTCTATTACGGCTGATCTCAGAAACCACCTCGTTCACAAACTGTAAGTTAAATTGATTGTCTTAATGAAGCTGTTTATATTTTTGTCTATAGGATGGTTTGATGATATTGTGTATTTTCACAGGGTGCAAGCTATATTTCCCACACCTGACCCAACTGCAATGTTAGATAAGCGAATGCATAATCTAGTCGCATATGCGAGAAAAGTTGAAGGCGATATGTACGAGATGGCAAGTACGCGATCAGAGTACTATCATCTGCTAGCCGAAAAGATATACAAAATACAAAAAGAACTTGAGGAAAAGAGACAAAAACGGAAGGAGCAGCAACAGTTGCAAGCGCAACAGCAACAAGCAGCGCAACAGCAGCAGCAACAACAGCAACAACAACAGCAGCAACAAGTGGCGCAGTTGCAACAGCAACAACAACAACAGCAGCAACAACAGCAGCAGCAGCAGCAACAACAACAACAACAACCTGTGAGCGTGATGTCTGGGGGTGGAGTGCTGGGTGGGGTGGGAGGCCCCAGGCCCGGCGTGGGCGGCCCTCTGGCGCGACCCACACTGCCCGCCATGGGTGCGCAGCCCGCCTTACCTGCCATGCGCATCCCCTCGCCCGGGATCGCGCTGTCCATGCCCGCCAACCGCATGACCTTCCAGTCCAACCTCGTGGGCCCGCCCGGCCCGAGTCCGAACCAAATGCCGCAGACGCCGAACGGTGGGAGCGTCGGAGTCGGCAGTGTCGGTGCTCCAGGGATGTCCCCTTTCGGCCAGCCGATGACGTCACCGGCGCCGAATTACCCTTCAATGCAATCAAATGGACCAGCGCCGCTGGCTTCGCCCGGTCACCCGGACGCGAAAGTTCGGTTACTAGGTAGTGCCGTGCAGAGTCCGTTCGTGAACCACGCGGCGTTCGGGCGCGGCGAGGCGGCGGCGGCGTCCCCGCTGGGGGGCGCGCCGCCCAGCGTGCCGGGCGCGGCGCAGGCGCCGGGCACGCCGGCCACGCCGCGCCAGCACCCCTCGCCCGCGCCCGCACGGGTGCCTCCCATGTCCTCGCACCTCGCCGCCATCACTGCCTCCTCCTCTGCCGACGACAGGTAACTGCGATATTAACTATTTCCTTTAAAAATAGCTTTACTTCTGTTAATTTGTACCTTTATCAAAATTAATATTATTCAATTTGGTAATCTGAATATTTTTCCTACAGTCCACCGCCAGAAGAGCGTATCAAACAAGAACTCGATGACGTCCGGATCAAGGATGAACCAGACGAAGACTGTGGAGGCAAGGGTATGCGCGACGAAACACCTGACAAAGACGCAGAAAAACCCGACTTCAACGTCAAAACAGAAGTTAAGACTGAAGTCAAACATGAAGTTAAGGAAGAACCTGGAGAGACAAGTGTCGGTAGTGTTGGAGAATCTGCGAGCGGGGAAAGAGGGTCACGAAGAACTTTCGTATTTAAACCTGAAGAGCTCCGAGTAGCACTCATGCCTACCTTAGAAAAATTATTCCGACAAGACCCCGAGTCGCTACCCTTTAGACAACCAGTCGACGCGCAAGCGCTCGGCATCCCTGACTACTTCGATATTGTGACCAAACCCATTGACTTGTCGACTATCAAACTGAAGCTAGATCGAGGGGAGTATAGAGATCCTTGGGAGTATGTTGACGACGTCTGGCTCATGTTCGAAAATGCATGGCTTTACAATAGAAAGAACTCGAGGGTTTATAGATATTGTACTAAGGTAAGTTTCATCATTATTTCCTACTACCCCCACATTCCGAATTGCGTTATCAGCGCTGTCAGCGCGTCAACAAATCGCCTGATGTATGCGTTTACGGTAATTCTGTAAGCGCTCTTGGCTTTGATAATATCGCAATTCGGAACGCGGGGTACAATACGTTTTTTTTTCTGCTCATACTGGTTTTAACAGAGAGCAACAATAATAACGCCATCCCTGAGTATAGAGTAATTTTAGTCTGATACAATATTTCTAATGTTTTGAAACATCTTAATTTGCAATTCCACCTAATATGATCATTATAAATGACACTCATGAATCGAATTATCCACTTAGCAAATTCAGACGGAATTTGCTATGTGGATGATATTTTACATTAGAGTGAATAAGATTGACTTGTGCAATTAAATCTTAGTTTTCATAAATACCTAATTAAATCAGGTATTTTTACTATAATGAGGATCACTCATGATTTTTGTAGAGTACGCAGATTTATAGCGTCAAAAACAAAGCAGTAAATACTGTGAAGAAATTATTTAAATCGGACGAAAAACGACGAAGATACAGTAATTTTAGTGTAATAGTTCCAGAAACGCGTCCGAGAATGAATACGCTGTGACGTCATCTGTCATGATCGACTTCCACCGCGCGATTAAAACGGCAGCGCAGTCTGTCGCCGTTCGTCGCACGGATCATGACAAATGACGTCATCGTAAACAGTCCAGCGAGAGCGCGCGTTTTTAAGCAGCTGTTCAGAAAAACTTTAATAAATCCTTTCTTGACGGATTTTAATAATTAAAAAATTTAATGCTCAGTAAATTAATAGTAAAAATCGGATTTGTTATTATGTGACTGATCCTCATTTAGCCGATAGTTAAGTAAATTTTTGAAGTGGTACTTTCTTATTTCCTGTTACCCTCCATAAAGCTAAATATATATATATAATAAAATAATTACGTTATTAACAATAAAACATGTTGTTTTAGTTATCGGAGGTGTTCGAGCTAGAGATAGATCCTGTAATGCAAAGCCTAGGCTATTGCTGTGGTAGAAAGTACACATTCAATCCTCAAGTGCTATGCTGCTATGGCAAACAATTATGTACAATACCACGGGACGCCAAGTACTTCAGTTACCAGAATAGGTAAGAAAAACCTTCTATTTTTGTATCTATAAGATTTTTTTTTTATTCCACATTGATGATAGTTCCAATTTTGTTTAGTAGCTGTGTAATTTTAGAGTCTCCCTTATAAATTCGTTTGTTCATTTGATGATGGTTTTTATGACACATTAAAAAATAATTAAATTTTATTTTAGTTAGCCTGTGAATATTGATAGTAAGCTTTCAAACAATTGTCTCCCTAGCATTCTGGTGTGACTGGTAGAGAATGGCACTTTGTTCGCCTTTTTACCACTTCTTTGATTCTTGTTGCAAAAAAAAAAAACAGATTTACAATATGTGTCATACAACCCATCCTCTGAATTTCATATTAGATCAAAATTCTGATGAGACCCAGAGTAGTAAAGGTATGGAGTGTTAACTTGAATGAACATATTTTTTACTGTCAATATCACATTAAATATAAATTTCAAGCAACTGTCAAATAGACTACAAATTATTTAATTCAATGGATAAATCATTCTGACAAATTAGCACTCCATTTATTTGCTACTCTGTGTTCATGATTTAAATTCAATCTCAAACTCAAAATTTCCGTTTAGTTGATATATTATTCTAATTTTGAAAATCCCAATACATGATACACATACATATATAATACATGTCAGTCCAGCTTTATCCATATGCTCTGACTAACGCTTTCGCAAGCTTTATATGTGTGTCTTACTCGGTGTACCCATTATCATGAGAAATGTCACTAAACTACCCTACCCCTTTTGTGTGTTAAAATTTACTCATTTTTAAAGTCTGGCACTCCACATGAAGTGGATTACACAAGTTGATCTTGACAATTTTATTAATATTTGATTATGCTATACATGTTATATGTTCTTTATCCAGATACAAAATATTTTAGCAGTAGGTATAAAACAGTCTAGTTAAAAAAAAATACATTCAGTCGAACCTATGTTCTATGTTGGAGGAGGTTCTATAACCTCCTCCTTTTTGAAGTCGGTTAATGAGTTATTGAATGTTACAAAAAAATAACTAATGTCCCTGGACAGCAAACTACTGGTGTACAAATGCATCCTCAAGCCTATGTGGAGCTATGGTATTCAAATCTGAGGCACTGCAGTCAAATCAAATATCGAAATACTTCAAAGGTTTTCTCTCCAAACTCCTAAGATAAATTGTTAACGCATCTTGCTACGTCACAAACTACAGGATTCATAAAGATCTTAATATAAAAACTACTATTGAAGTACTCAAGGCAAATATTACCACGAACACCACCAGACACTTGCCAAGATCCAGTTACTTGCTCAAGACTAAAAAGAAAGACACGCCAAGATAACCAGCTTGAATGCGCTATAGTTATGAACGGGTAGGGCAGTGGCTCCTCACTGTGCAAGATTACTAATGCCAACATATACCTTTTCTAGATTCTTAGAACAGAAAGCATAGAAAAAAAATGAGTTTAAGACTGAAAATTTGACTAATAGTCTAACTTTGGACCAAAAAGTATTACCTACAATCAAAAGCTAACTTTTGATTTTTGAGGCATTTCTTTAAAAAAATATCCGTTTCGGAGATTTCTTGCCAAAATTTCATGGGCTACTTTTGAGTATCCTCCTTAACTACATGTATTTGGATCGAGGACATTTATACAGATGTAACGTAATCAAATATTACTAGAACAAAAATCATCCGTTTTTTTAGTAGTTTGCTTCATGTGGAAATCCCAAGTGGTTGGGCTTTATGTAGTCTATAGAAAGTGTAAGTGTATGAATTTTTGCGAATCATGCATGTGTCAATGTGAAAATAAACACCAGAAATGCAATACGTACGTGTACGACATCTTAAATAAATAACAAGTTTCGAAATCGCAAATTAAATATAACGATTTAATGTACATCGTTAATTCTACAGCAATGTATGTGAAATTTATCTAAGAATTAATCTGATATCGAAATTATCGATTTGATCTTCACCAAGTATAACACTACATTTTATTATAGCCTAGTGTGACTACAAAAACTCAGGTGAATCACATAATTGCTACAAAAAGTCCCAACCACTGCAGCTTGTGTTGTATATTTAAGTTACTTTGTTACAAGAGTATCACTGCAATATTAAATCGAATTACTACTATTTTATAACTGCTATTTGTACGTCTCTTGCATTGACGGACACAGGCTTCGAATCAGGAATGTTACGGAGCTCCGTAACTATAAGTAAAACTGTCGAATATCCGATTTTTTTTTTTGTTTCGGATATTCGAAATAGAAAAATATCTGAAAAAATTCGCATAAAAGCAAACTTTAAATGACAGATTACGATAGGTTTTTTTTGGGGTTGCCTGGTCAAACAACAGATAATCTAGATTAACAATAAAAGGCAGATCTTAATATATATTTGTATCTTACTTTATTCGAATATCCGTAATATAAACTATCCGAAACTAGCTGAAAATCCGAAATAATTCAATATTCGTAACCGTATCCAAAACCGATATAATAATATTCGTATATCCGAAATTTCATACCCGGTAACATCCCAACTTCAAAATACGTGTCCAAAGAAAATTCCGATAAGAATGAAATAATTCAATCGAAATGAATTCATAATAAGTCAGTCAGCCGCAATAGTGGACATAAATATGATAATCCGTCGTAGGCATATTGACGCCATACGCCGAATAAAATGCCAATAAGTTAGCCAGAAGTTTCAACTTAGTACTGCCATCGTGGCATACTTGATAAAATCATTGTATCTAGTCGATTTTGTAACTTGAGCGTTGCTTGCTATCCGTCGCGGAACAAAGGAATATGAGATCGGTATTCATTGGTAAATGAACACCCATTTAGACAATGTGTAGGTGCTTGCTAATTAATGTTTCACATACGAAATTGTTTAAATGTCAAGTAGGTCGCTAATTGAAAACTTTTGCGGCCCATCGCATCTTTCCGTGAAATATTTTTTTTTTAAATCGTCTTCATATTTTTTAAACTCTTTATTTCTCTTATTGTATTTTTTTAATATTCCTTAAAAAAAAATATAAAAATAGTAGTCATTATTACTATTATGAGCTCTTTGTGTTCCACTGCGGGGTAAATATCTACCTTCTGTTATTCCACTCTTTTCTGTCCTTAGCCACTTCTTCATATATATTTTTTTATAATGGTAAAATCTAGTGTATAAAAATCACTTCCGCAGTGTAATTGTTATCGAACTCATCCGAAACCGTGTGACCAATTTTCTGAACTTTTTTGTAGATCTGAGAACAGACCGTAGACTATTTTTTATACCCTGTGATAAGTCTAGAATCACGCGGGCAAAGCCGTTGGCAGCAGCTAGTATTATAGTAGAGTACCAGCTTTTACCCAGTTTTAATAGCGTTAAATTCTGGAACAAATTAAAAAAATATTGGTATAATCTAGTGCTTTATAATTATGCCATTTTTATTCATACAATCAAGCCCCGTGTCCAGTTAAAATAATACGAATTAAATATATATATATATATATATATATATCATTGGAGCATTCAAGAAAATATTGTTTCAACTCTATGAGGTATTATATTGTAGCATTAACACTTGTCGGCTTATTGGTCTGCAGTGGCCTCGTAAAAATCAACTAGGAACATATAAACAGCTACAAATTCATTTGACATTGTTTAATATTTTACTAACATACTATATTATGCATCACTGCAAAGTCCTTGACGATCAAAATGACGTGGTGTTGGCCACAACGCGGTCAACATCGATTTTCTCAGATAAAAATAGGCATTTCTTTGCAAGATTAATGTAAGGTGTAAAGTACACACCCTACAATCATGGGTGTCGTGGAAAAAACAATAGAGGGTGCATTAATTTGTTCCTATAATTAAGATTCCATAGATTGCGGTTTTAATTTGTATCTGTGCGAAGCCTATCATTAGTTAATTGTATTATGACAGCTTTTTATGATATGAAAACCATCCTCGTTTGTAAAAAATAATAAACTGAAATTAACTATAATTTAGTTCCGTGACTGACTGAAACCCAAACGACATGAACAAAAATAAATTTTCAAATGTCGCGAAACTAATTACCTCTTAAATGTTCAGTGTCTCAGTAATGATTTGTTTTGGTTTAAACTGCCCGTTAGTCTCAATGTTGCATCGTTTAAATTCTGATAAAACAAATATATTTTTTTAACACGTAGCCTATTGAGTCTCATCTTTTAAAGGTATTAGAAACAGCAAATCTTAACGAAACCAAACGTTTCCCAAACTCAGTTTATCTTTTAGAAACTTAAAACAAAATTGCTAATTGTCTTATGTATCAAGAATTCAAAAGAGAATAAAAATATTTCGATAGCGGCCCAGGTGCTCGACGGGTCACCGGTTATAATAATAATAATAAATTCTTTATTGTTATTATATATACACCACTAACTTGTAAATAGTTAGTACGCAACGCCGACTACTACCTACAGGTCATTGGTCTCGCTCAGCTGACGTTTTCTTAAAGAAATTAATTTCGTACATGCGTAAATTAATACGAGTTTAAAAAAGGTACTATATTTTTTAAATTTATCTTTACAAATCGATAGTGTTTCATGAACCGGATCGACCCTCCACGGGATTAAAACGATCCAAATTTAGCGATGTAAATAAAAAAAAATGGTAAAGTCCTGACTCTTGCGCTAGGCATAGGGTTATCAACTCTAAGATCTGGCAACCAGGACAACAAGCTTAATAACACTCCTTTTTTTTGTGTAGTCGTGTAAAAACCTCGGATTTCCGGGGTCAGAACCCAGACATAAAAAAAAAATTCTGACGAGTTTAAAAAATCTTAGTTTGTCAAATTCTTGAAATAAACCCAGACATAAAAAAAATCAAATTGACACAAAGTATTTCTTTTTTATTAAGCAATTTTCTGACGAGTATAAAAAAATCTTAGTTTGTTTAATTCTTGAAATAAAACACAAATTATTATGTTATACGAACAATTCGCGACTCTCGCTGACGGCCAGCGGCAGCGTGCGAAAATTTTATACCCGGACTACAAAATGAAACCCCGCCCGGACGCTCTCCTGACGCCCTCTAAACTTAGACAAATCTGAGGAAACCCGGACGGCAACCCTAGCTATAGGCACCCGTGTTACAGGGCCCAGTGTCTTTTATCAATTATTTTATATGCGTCGTTTTATGCAATAAAATCCAAAACAAAAAATACAAAATAAAAATATAGTTAAAAATATGTCTGTGAGGAATCTGATAGCTAAATATCGATTAGCATGCAGGTAGCATGCTGCTTGTAGAACTAGTAGGTAGTCTTAAAAATTCACTTTTTTCATACAAAAAATTAAGCGACCTTGCAAGAATCGTAGCCATAAAATAGGTGTTTGGCCATTACACTAAAAGCTTCATATAAATAAGTACTTTTTTAAGTGCCGCTATATTATTTAACGCCTAACCTTTCTCTGTAATTGTATAACACACGTATTAAATAACAGTATCGACTGTTTATTCTATATAAAAAAATGGTATTTAGTTTGTCTCTAATGATTTAGACAAGTAACGAAGTCCGTAAAAAAACCTTAAATAATTAAACTTTTACTTTTCAAATAAGAAAATATAATTTCAAATACATCATGTGTCTGCTATGCATTGTACTACCTTGCAATAAGTTTCCTATCTACTGAATAAACTCACAACAGTGAAATAAACGTTTGGTCCGATATTTATTATTATTCCATTTATTAAATTGATCATGCACTAGACCTGTCAATTACCTATTTATCACTCTGCATCGTATAGTTACATTGCTGCCATGTTGATTTACTTGATGGGATACTTATTATAGTACTAATTGTTCTCAATTACATGTATTACACTCATTCTGTGCTCTCTTCCCTATTGTCTTTAAATGTCAATTACCGCTGCTTAAACGATTGGATTGTATCATGTGTCTGAAACAATTATTTCTTTCCTATATTGTGTGTATTACATTTTTCTTTGACGAAAGAAATGGTTGTTTCACATCAAAATTTTGCTCATAGACATGTCGACAACGGTAGGTTTTTAAATATTTGGAATGAAGAAATCAACGTTGAAGCGCGAGCTTTACTGCGCGCTTACACGCACACACGAGTTGGCGCAAGTCATCGTGTGCATTTACTGGAAGGTGGTATATACAAGATAATTTTTTAACAAACTCTTAGATATTTGTGGACAGATTTAATTTTACAAGTAAGCACTCAGTAAAGCTCCCAACTTATAAAAAAGTTGAAACAGCAAATAAGTAAAATGAGAACTACTGGTTGATATGTCTATGTAAAGGGCCGCTGTCTCATGCCACGGGCTTTCGATAACCCACCATGTGCGCTCCGCCCACTGACTAACTATTAACCCCTTTTATGTTCTCATTGCTTACTAAATTTTTTTCGCCCTGTCCACGCACGTCCTTGCCTGCACACAATGTTCCTGTACACGCTCGCTTCACATCACTACTGCTACATGGACGTTATGAAATAAAGTCTAAAAGCATATGGGGTTGTCTCCGATAGATACACCTTCTGCCAGAAATGCTTCAATGACATCCAAGGCGACACTGTCACGCTCGGCGATGACCCGCTGCAGCCACAAACGTGAGTATCTCTATCTATCTATGTTTCAATGAAATATCAATTTTGTAAAAATAATCTAATAACTGAAAACACCTTTGATTAAAGAACTTTCACACGAAGAATGATATGCGGTGAATATTTCAGTGCAATCAAGAAGGATCAATTCAAAGAAATGAAGAATGATCACCTAGAACAAGAACCATTTGTTGTATGTATGGATTGCGGGAGAAAGCAACATCAGATATGCGTGTTGCACCACGATTCAATATGGCCTCAGGGCTTCTGCTGTGATAATTGTCTGAAAAAGAAAGCTGCAAAACGGAAAGAGAACAAATTCTCCGCTAAGAAACTTCCTACTTCCAAACTTGGCATTTATATTGAAACAAGAGTCAATAATTTCCTTAAGAAAAAAGAGGCTGGCGCTGGCGAAGTGCATATCAGGGTAGTTGCGTCGTCTGATAAGGTAAGGGATATCCAGACTGTACATCTACATTACCCTTGCATATTGCTGAACCTTTCAAGTAATTGTCTCACTGTTCTAACCAATCTTTGCAACCATCATTGTTATGAAGCTTTTTCACATTTCCTCCATACTGTTGTGATGAGTCTCGCCTAATCTTTCGCTGTTTGTTACTTAAAATACTTGTTTCCTGTCTTATCATGGATTTCATATTAGACTGTATCCCCCCAAGAAACTCGTAGCTAATATTTTTGAACATTATAGGTGTAATGTTTTGACACAAATCACAACTCGTCTCTCTTGAACACAGTGACTAAAACTCTCGTAAATTTCAGATGGTGGAAGTTAAACCCGGGATGAGATCAAGGTTCGTAGAATCTGGTGAATTGTGCGCCGAGTTCCCGTATCGGGCTAAAGCGTTGTTTGCATTTGAAGAGATCGACGGAACCGATATTTGTTTCTTTGGCATGCACGTGCAGGTGAGTCATCCACGTCATCAATGTTACTTAATTACACAACAATTACACTCATTATTTTTATTGATGCATTCTATTGGACTTTTTTGTTGGGTTTTTTGATACTATCTAATTGTACTAAAATCGTGGGTTTTCTATTTTGTATTAGTATTTGATGTTTGATTATTTTTCCCTTTTGAATTTTGTGAAAAATTTAATGTGTAATTATCGAAACACTAAAACTATTCATGTCCATCAAGCCATAACGTACCGTTAGGTGTCCTTATTCAGATTGTGTAATAAATATCTATTTTCCAGGAATACGGCAGTGAGAGTCCGTCACCTAACACGAGGCGTGTTTACATAGCATATCTAGACTCTGTACATTTCTTCCAACCGCGGCAGTACCGAACTGCTGTCTACCACGAGATTTTATTAGGATACTTAGACTACGCCAAGCAGCTGGGCTACACGATGGCCCACATTTGGGCGTGTCCACCCTCAGAAGGAGACGACTATATCTTCCACTGCCATCCACCCGAACAAAAAATTCCTAAGCCTAAAAGGTTGCAAGAGTGGTATAAGAAAATGTTAGATAAGGGAATCATAGAAAGGATAATACTAGATTATAAAGATATACTCAAGCAAGCTATGGAGGACAATATCTCGTCAGCGGCGGAGCTACCTTACTTCGAGGGCGACTTCTGGCCCAACGTCCTTGAGGAGTCCATCAAGGAGTTGGATCAGGAGGAGGAAGAGAAGAGGAAGCAAGCCGAGGCCGCTGAGGCAGTGGTCAGTATCAAGTATATGACAATGTCATGGTGTGTGCACGTTGTGAATAACACCGGCCGACTGGGTGGCCAAGTCTTAAAACTAATAGTTACATTGGTTTATGTGTGTGTGTTCTTACTAAAACTCACTAATGCCTGTTTTCACTGACACTAAGCGACATAGTTGGTTTAAAGTAACATTAAAGAAAAGTGCATCGTCTTCACACTGCACAACAGTGCGAGAATGTGTAGACGTGAAGTCTAAATATTCTTGCATATATGCAATTGTTGAATAGTGTCAATAAGAATGGACATAAATGATAAAAGTTAAAAGAATCTGCACGGTTTTCTAACAAGCACGAAACACATGAGTTTTCGCATTTGAAAATCAATTTAACTTGCACCGGTTTTGGTATCAGATCTGTTAACCAATGCTGTAACATATTTGCTTGGGTTTGGCATGAGACAATATTTTCTAACATGTTTTTTAGATATTCCAGTCCTCTGAGGAGAATGAGCAAGGTCCTGATGGTAAGAAGAAAGGCCAGAAGAAGGCGAAGAAGTCCAACAAGTCGAAGGCTGCGCAGCGCAAGAATAGCAAGAAGCAGAGTGACCAGCAGCAAGGCAGTGATCTCAGTGCAAAGATATTTGCCACCATGGAGAAGCACAAAGAGGTGTTCTTCGTTATTAGGCTACATTCCGCACAATCTGCTGCCAGTTTAGCGGTGAGTTTTATTTATTTAAAATATTAGACTTTAAAAAGATTTTGCAACATATTACCAAGTTAATTTCAAAAGTTTTGCCATATTCTACCTAATTTCAAGCAAAATAAGGACTATGAAAATATGTACCCACAATTTCAATACTTTTAAACAATTAATACGCTACGCTCGCGCTCGCGCTCGCATGGCCACAACCAAAAGCGCATCTTGAATTACTAATACATTTCATGTCATGAAAACGTGCTATTTGATCTGAGTCATCAAAAACAAACTAGTTATTTAGTTGATGGTAAACATGTATGTTTTGTTGGCACAGCCGATCGGCGACCCGGACCCGCTGATCAACTGCGACCTGATGGACGGGCGCGACGCCTTCCTCACCATGGCGCGCGACCGCCACTACGAGTTCTCGTCCACGCGCCGCGCGCGCTTCTCCACGCTGTGCATGCTGTACGAGCTGCACAACCAGGGCACCGACAAGTTCGTGTACACCTGCAACAGCTGCAAGTCGCACGTGGAGACGCGCTACCACTGCACCGTGTGCGACGACTTCGACCTGTGCGTGCCCTGCCACGAGAAGGAGGGCCACCCGCACAAGATGGAGAAGCTCGGCCTCGACATCGACGTGGGCTCCTCCCCAGGCGACATGAAGCAAGCCAACCCGCAGGAGGCGCGCAAGCTGTCTATCCAGCGCTGCATCCAGTCGCTGGTGCACGCGTGCCAGTGCCGCGACGCCAACTGCCGCCTCCCGTCCTGCCAGAAGATGAAGCGCGTCGTCACGCACACCAAGATCTGTCGGCGCAAGACCAAGGGCGACTGTCCCATCTGCAAGCAGCTCATCGCTCTGTGCTGTTACCACGCCAAGCACTGCCAGGAGACGAAATGTTCCGTGCCTTTCTGCAGCAGCATAAAGCAGAAGCTGAAGCAGCAGCAGGTGCAGCAGAGGGTACAGCAAGCCAAGCTGCTGAGAAGACGTATGGCGGCCATGAACACGCGAGGGGCGGCGCCACCGTCGCCGCCGCCGGCCGCGTCGCTGGCGTCTCCGCCCCCCTCCAAGCCTGCCACGCACGCGCTACCGCACAATGTGCAGAAGGCGTTACAACAGGTATGTATTGTGTCTCATGTCTTCTAATTTAAGGTTAGACATAAAGAACTATGTTCCCTGTCAAATCGTAATGTTTATGCATTAGGTAATAGTTATCTCTCAATTAAAAATCTTCAATTACTCACTAGTTTGTAAGTTGTGTCGATCTCTAAAATTCATTCAAACACTTGGTTCCACAAGGGATAACTTACAAGTAGATTTAAGCAAAATAATTATTTCTGTGTCAACTCAGAAATGTTCGTATAGTGTACTGAGATAAGCATCCCAGCAACGACCATATAGCCAATAGACGTCTAATAACAGGCGATCTATATAAATAGATATCTGTCAACACATCTGACTAATAAATCTGATATAATTATTATTATTATTATGAGCCCATTGTGTCCCACTGCAGGGCAAAGGCCTCCCTTCCGTTATTCCACTCCTTTCTATCTTTAGCCACTTCTGGCCAATCCTTAAGGTAGGAGTCCAAATCGTCACGCCATCTCCTTCTGGGCCTACCGCGTCGCCGGCTCCTGCTGTTCGGAGTCCAGTCAGTAGTTACTTTCGCCCAATTTTGTTGCGGCATGCGGCAGATGTGACCTGCCCAGTTCCATTTTAATTTGGCGGCTGAATCACCTACGTCTGCGATTTGCTACGTCTGATATAATTCGCCACATAAAATTTCGAACTAGTTTCGACCACTTCTGTAAACCGTAAACACTTGCGCGTTACGCGGTGGTCTACGTAATCAACGTAATCACGATCGCGAAGCGACGCGGCGCGTTAAGAACAATTGGTACTCTTATTGTGATGGCCTACGTGACCATCCGCACGTGGGTGCGGCGTTGAACGAAGTGAAGCGGTCGCTAGCAGGTTTGATATTTTCGCGCGAACCCTAGCGGTGAGGTGACATGTTCCATACAAATGACTACTAAAGCTGAAGAAAATAAATATAATAATGGTCTTTTGTACAATACGTTGGTGTGGTAACAACAGCCAAATTAACCGAAAAAATACCATAACATTTCATCGGCAAGGTGATCATAATTAGTTTTCTGAATTTATTTACTCTATTTGACTCTTAGTGCCCACAAAAACACGGGCCACAAAAAAAGGTAGAAGCGGATGCGTCTATGGGCTATATGGTTGTTGTATCTAAGTAACCCTTAAAGTGTTAGGTTTCGGTAGATTCAGATTTTTTAAGGCTCTGAACACAGTGAATCACCTTCCAGTTAACAATTCGTGTGTTAGCAGCAAAAATTACATTCGAGAGCTGCCTTTATATAATAATGCTTATTTTAGAATGGATTTCTTTTTTTAACCTTCCACACGAAAGTTGTCACTCATATGAATGATCAGGGTAACAAAATCCATCTCTTCACCAGGTACAAGAGGAAGCGGCTCGACAACAAGCACCTTCATACGGCAAGCAAGCTGCGATGGGTCCCCCTCCCGGCAGCGTGGGTGTGGGCGGGGTGGGCGTGGGCGCCGTGGGTGGGGTGGGCGGCGTGGGCGCCGTGGGCGGCGTGCGTGCAGACTGGGCCGCGCGCTACCGGGCGCCACCGCCACTACACCACCCGCCTCACGCGCAGCACCACGCGCGCCTGCAGCACCACCCGCAGCCGCAGCAGCACCACCCGCACCCGCACCAGCCGCAGCAGTTACAGGTAGGCATGCAGGTACATAAAGCTCCTTTATTTTTCTCTTTGTTTTCATCTATAACTTTGCAGTCTGAAATGCCTTCATGGCGTATTCTATGCCATAAAATTGCCTCAAATGAGAAGCTTCAGCAAGTTTGACTATGAGGCGTGTCTTAAGATCGGTCTACCAAAGTAGGAACACTATGGCGTCGTGCTAATAGTAGGTTACCATAGCGTTGTTACATGGTCGTTAAGGGTCGTCGCACACGGGCCACCGGCCTCAACCACAAAACGCCGCCACCGGCATTCTTCCTGTAGGTTTCATACATTTTATAATTATGGGCTTGCCGCACACGGTTGACACCAAAATCCGCCACACGCTACAAAACGCCGCTGCTCGCTCCTTGTGGCCCGCACTGAACACTAAACGCCAATACAAAACGCTGTCACACGCCATTCGGGCATTTAAACCTTCTTCGACAGAATCCATTAAACTGCATTAACCCAAGTGCGCACATGGGTTAAAAAAAGTAGCAGCCACTGACCACAAGTGTCTTGTGGCCACTTCTAACTTCTTGTGGCGGCGTTTGTGACTGTAGCATGGTCCATGTACGACGACAATTAATAAAATAATTTATTTGCACACATTTTTACATGAGAATGTTGGTATTGTCCAATAAAGTTCTTATAAAAACAGGCTGGGTACATTCTGCTGATTGTTCAAAACTGCAATAGTTTGGCAGCGGTAATGACTTCCCCAACCATGCCGCGTGCGCCGTGAAAGAGTAGGAGTATATTATAACGAGGAGGGGATGTGAAGGATGTTAAATAGTAGAGACGACATGTGACAGTTCCTACGAAGTCGAACAGAGTACTCCTTTTTCTTGCCCTCAATTGTTTGGCAAATCAAAACCCGTCGTCGCACCGACAGAGGGCGCTTATAGGTTTTAATGAACAAATTAACGCAACAATAGCGTATTCGCTCAATGATCACTTTCTATTAGAACGACGCCTGTCTTTTTGCTTGCATGATGCCAGAAAGTGTATCTTGCTTGACAGTCTAGTCTGATACTTTTCTTGAAGTTGGCACACAAAACAGTATAAAAAATAACACATCTTATTTGTAAAGAAAATAAACTACTTAATTGGAACAGAAGAGAAAAAGGTGAGGTTTTTTGGTGGCATTTCTTTTAGTAAAGTTCAGTGACTATTTTAATTTCTTGTGGATATTGTTATGTAAAATTGGCGTAGTTTTATTTTTCTAATGGCTGCACAACTGGACAAAATAAGATGTGGTATGATTGAAACAGGCGCGATCTCGGTAAAATTGAGCTGAAAATTTTATTGTATCTCCACGAAGTTTCCAGAGAAGATTGACTCGATACTTTTGGTGCCAAATACTACAAAAGCATTAAAATGTGTTTATCGTATTGTAATGGTAAACAAATTATCTATTATTACAAAGACGTGGCTTAAAGGACTTAGTATCCAAGTAAAAAAAAAAATAGAGAATAAGATGAACATCGAATAGGCAATAATCATGATTTTTTTTTATCTAACCATTTTATCAACAATTAATATGCAAAAATATAATACTCATTATTGAAAAAACAGTATCAAAATTGGTAGACAAGCAAACAAGATAAAACTCTAGCCAACAAAAGATGGCACAACAAAAATGAGTTCAAATAAAAAAATCTGAAGCTGTACTCTGCATAAACGGACTTGATACTTTTGATTATTCGTCAAAATAATATTATGCAATACATCATAAGATGCATTTATTTATCATTTAGACATGTGATATTTATTTAGCACAAATTAAAAATATTATCCAACACATAATAACAAATCCTTATTTTTTTCTGAATGATTGCCAACCGTCGCGTTTTCTCTGTATATTTCTAATTTAATTCACTTTTGTGGTCTTTATAATTGTCAATCATATTAAATAGAAGCCTCTTCGTCGTGTGTGACTAGTGATTGTTTTCGGTATTATTTTAAGCAAAATCAGTAAAATATGATGTAAACATAAAATGAGCTATGTACAAAACGCCAAGAAAACAATTTTTGCAATTTTTAAATACTTAGCTTATGACAGCTAAGTTTAATAATTAATTCGTGTCCATCTTTCAATGCCCATTTACATATTTAATTTAGCAAATTAAAAAAATCATGCTCATTGCATAATTCTGAAGTATCGCGATTACTGTCAGGCCGTATTTGTAGGATCCACAAGACGGCACTAAAAAAAAAAACAGTTGTTCAAGCATCTGTGTTTTGCAATTTAGCTCTCTCCATTTTTTACGCAATAATTTATCAAGAATCCTTAGAAAATCCTGCAATATGAAATTCATGAAAATCAATTTAATTTGTTGGATTGTCCCGCGTCTTAGATTTTAACCGCTTGAATTATCTCCCGATTTTTGACATTAATGATCACTGTTATTTGATATTGGAAATCCTTGGACTTAATGAACATTTTCCTCCACAGCAAAGAGCGCCCGCGCCGCAGCAGCAACAAACGCAACCTCAAGTCCATCAAAAAGCGTTACAGCAGCTGATGGCGACGTTACGCTCACCCACCAGTCACAACCAGCAGCAAGAGATCCTACAGATACTCAAATCCAACCCACCGCTCATGGCCGCCTTCATCAAACAAAGACAAGTGAGTTATTCATAGATACTAGCTGACCCGGCAAACTTCGTACCGCCTAATAGTTACCTTTTATCTAAGCTGTCAACTCTACCTACTCTACCCTACCCTACTATATCCTACCCTACTCTACCCTACCCTACTATATCCTACCCTACTATATCCTACCCTACTCTACCCTACCCTACCCTACCCTACCCTACTCTACCCTACCAAATTGTGAATCTAAACCATTCCCAGATCCCCTTGAACACACACAAAAAATTTCATCAAAATCGGTCCAGTCGTTTGAGAGAAGTTCAGTGACATACACACTCACAGAGGAATTATATATATAAAGATAGACCGGCTATACTAGCTAATTTAGGTGTTGTTTTTAAGGCTAGAGTTAATAGGTTCTTAAAAAACTAGTGCACTTCACTATCAACAATTGCATCTAGGCATTTTCATTGATAAGTGTATCCTGATAAAAATAAAAATGTCACCTAACTAACGTCACATTCACAGGTAAGAAACAAGTTTTCTAATCAAAATTGATATTTTTTATTAAACAAAGCATATGAAAATATTGCTAATTTATATCTAAATCGTTTAAAATTAAAATGTATATATTAACAAGAAAATAGCGTCACCAAACTGACAAAAAAGTGGAGACAGTTGCCGACACAAGAAAAACACCTTTACACTCGAAGCACCCTTTCCAAATTGACGTTTTAAAAAAGCTGCCTGTGATTATCTTCACCAATGCTGTCATTTTATGCTTTTGTGATTGTTTTGAACAACTGGAACCGTCACCAAACTGACAGGTCCGATCGGCTCAAGTTTAGAACATTTATTTGGAAATGAGTTTTAGCCTATGTTATTCGAGTTTATTGTACACATTTAATTTAATGTGACGACAAAAACAACACACTGTGGTTGCGCCAAGATTTTTAATGTCTTCGTAGTATAGGTCTTTAATAATAACAACCAATTCAATGTTGGCAAGGGGTGGGACATGCCTGAAACAGCTACTCTGAACATTTAAAATACTCATAAATTAATAAATTTTAGTAGGAGTGTATATGAATGAGTAAATTTTATGTATTTTTTTACCTTTTTATTCCAAAAAATAGACAATATGTCCATTATTCATTCGATTGAGACAGCGTCAAAATGGCGGGTACACTTAAAAGTGAAAATGCCCACTATACTTACCATTAAGTGGGATTGTAGGCAAGCACTAGTTTATGTCGTTAAAAAGAGTTTTATTTTATCGCTGTATAGTTATGCAGAAGACATACGTGATTAAAATCATAAATTGTTCTCATGTTTGATCTCGAAAATCCTCGTACCGATAACGGCGAGTTTTAATCCAAACTAATATTATAAATGCGAAAGTAACTCTGTCTGTCTGTCTGTCTTTGCTTCACGCCTAAACTACTGAACCGATTTGCGTGAAATTTGGTACAGACATAGTTTGGAACTTGAGAAAGGACATAGGATAGTTTTTATTACAAAAAATAAAATAAAAAATAAAATTTATTCCGGACATACAGCGCCATCTATTGGTCAAGAGTCGGCATCAATTCAGGGAACTATGTGGGTAAAACCAAAAATCTGCCGAAAGTCACTATTCCACGCGAACGAAGTCGCGGGCAAAAGCTAGTATAGAATAAATGCATTTGGGACATAATATATGAAATGATTTCAATTAAGTTACGAAATTCACCTTTAAATTTCTACAAAAGCACATTCTTATTCTCTCAATATTGCTGGCAACGGCACATCTGTAACTGTGAATAAATTACTCTATTTCAATCTCGACCCAGCATTATCCAGCCTGGGACTTTTGCAGTCTTGATGCAACTCTATAGATGTTAAAACCCATTTTTTTTTTTGTCTGCTCCAGAACGCCCAAAATCAACAGCAAGCAGCAGGCGGTGTGGGCGGTGTCGGGCCTGTGGGCGGCGTGGGTGCCGTGAGTGGCGTGGGCGGCGTGTGCGGCGTGGGCGGCGTTGGCCTCCCGCAGCAGCAGCCGCAGCTACAGCACATGATGCAGCCGCAGCAGCAGCAGCGGCTGCAGCAGATGCACCAGATGCTACCACAGCAGACACAAGTACGTACTCACGACATATTTCAAATTTGATTTATTTAGCTTGTTATTATCTACTAAGCAACGCTTTTTTGCTGCATTTTTTACCTGTAAAAATAATAAATAAGGGTCTTTTCATTAACTGATTCCATTGTTGTAAAAGAATGAAAAAGTCAAGAAAATTGTTTAATTAATTACAATTTTGGTACCATAAATGTAGGTGACATTTATGGTAGCAAAATCAAGATGATTTTCAAGTGTTATTTTGTTTTTTACTTATTAGAGTCTGTGCGGAAAGTAAACCATCGTGGGATTTGAGGGCGCTGCTGTAGATAAATATCGTTTTTGTTGTGTAAGCAACATTGTGACGTCATTATGGTGCGACTGTTAAATCTTGATATTTTGAAACTCAGTTAGACTAGCTTCTTCCAGCGGCTTCACCCTATAATAAAAATTATCCTATTGGCTGAATTTGCTGACCTAACGAAACTGCAAAGTTATTGCTTATGTGCTATATTATTACAACTAGCGACCCGCCCCGGCTTCGCACGGGTGCAATGCTCTTGCCGCCGCAAACGCTATGTCCCGCAATTTTTAAATCTGTAATATCTTCGAAAATATTCACTTAAATCATACGGTGTAAAGGGCCATATAGATCTATATTAAATGAACAATGTATTCAAGGTATTTAATTGGTTAAGGATTAATGCTGTATTGGTTAAAATCGCTTCGAAAATTAGCCATTATTTGTCGTAAAAAGTATGTAAATGACAAAAAAAAGTTATTGTGGGTTATCCATAAGAGATAGATATATACCATCATGGACTTTTCTGTAGACCTTTTCAATGTGTACAATACTTAGTACATTATTTTGATAAAACTCGTAGGGTTCAGCCTGCGTTTGCAATGTAAGCGGAAAAAATGTAATTATTTACGACATCACATTAGAAACCTCAAAAATAACAGTACTTCTCCACTATTTAATGGATGTTATTATACATATAAACCTTCCTTTTGAATCACTCTATCTATTAAAAAAAACCGCATCAAAATCCGTTGCGTAGTTTCAAAGATTTAAGCATACAAAGGGACATAGGGACAGAGAAAGCGACTTTGTTTTATACTATGTAGTGATGTTTATGATTAAGTTTATCTGTCTAGCAGTTTTTGCACGACACATCCATATATACGAGTACCTTCATCCATCTTCACAAACTTTCGCATTTATAATATTAGTAGCCTATTTATTAAACTTGCTCACGTGATGAAACGTATAAAAAAAATAGGTTATAAGCTATATTATTGCAACGTTTATCATTAAACTCATCCGTTTATAAGTTTTTGCCTTATGAGTAACAAACCGTTAATTATAGCGACACCTGGGGGAGGACTATGTAGAACAGTGGACGTCTTTCGATTGTAATGATGATGGACATTTAAATGCAAACAGGAATCGGTAAAGGAAAATAGCGTGAAGAAACTGCCGTACTGCCTATCTAGGTAGGTTCCACCAACGACCACTTACCCAGTTCCAACGAAAATGGTTCTATCACTTTGACTGGGATCGGTCTATTATCACTGACTAGAATATTGTAGCTAACAGCATATTTATGTACTCCCTAGTTAAATATTAAGGTAAAAACGGGACACACTACCACTTTCTCGTTGTCTTCCTCAGTACATTTTTCCCTTTTGCTAATCAATGAAAGATATGAACTTAATGACTATGAAAATAAAATACACTTCAGAATTTGTAATGTTGCTTCGTAAAAAATCTATTAAGCCTATAAGGGATCATCTTGTAAATAAGATCCTTGGGATCACTTGGTTGTCCGTCTGTTTATCTGTTAACCCTTTAACTCGAGAACGCTTGGAGGTATCGATTTAAAATTAAAACCATACACTCAAGTCTGCGGTCTTTTGAAGTTGTGAAAAAATCAGGCTTCTGAGTTAACGAAAAAAAAATACGGCCGTTTATGTCGGAAAAAATACGTATATTTCGATACTCAAGAGAATCAAAGAAACCCGAATCCCGTTGACCTAGAATCCTGAAAGGCATAAATCAAGGTCTCATAGAACAAGTACAGGGAAAAATCTTAAAAATTTAATTTGCAATTCGGAAAAATCTTCGTAACACAATTCGGGAATGATTTCATAGGTAAATTTGTACAGAATCCTCAGTGTGCGAGTCCGACTCGCACTTGCCCTTTTTATTTTAGTTACTTCCTTCCTTACTCAAGCCTGAAAAAAATATTCTTAGTTAGTCGAAACGCATTATAAATTTAAAGTATCAATACTCTTTATACTAGCCATCGAAAATATTGACCAAAACAAAATAAAGAAATATCGTCATGTTTAAATGAATTTCCGTTTAATTTATATATATTTAGAGATAACTGGGACGGGAGTTTACCTAGGAAGTCTAAAAAGATTAAAATAAAAGTGCTACGTACCAAAAAAAAAGCATACCAATGTTTCCCAAGTTCGTGACTTTGTTTTGATCAATTATGGTGTGATTTGCCATTTTTTGTCTTTGGCAAAACTGTAATATAATAAATATTATTTTCCTTGCAGCTCGGTGAAATTTTTTATCACATTTCTGAAGATTTCAATTGAAAATTATAACAAAATAACATAATCAACAAACCGGTGTCAACATTTTATGACGTTTTGCATTTGACGGATGGCTGGGTTGGGTTGCTACTTAAAATCATTAATGTTGTTTTCACTTTACGCCACGACGGTTCTTTTATCGCACAGACAATAACATGCTATATGTCATCGATTATGTCGTCTACGACATAACTATTTAGAACTCTAAAATTGTATTTCGAAGCCTATTATCTAAAATAATACTCAATATACTACAATAGATACTCGCTCAGTGATACTGATTATACAGAAATTTTATGTACCAATGAAACACGAACGAGTTAAAATAATAATTACATACAACATTGATTTTAGTATATGCGAAAACCGAAATACGTGTCTAGTATTTTTATGTAAAGAATCTATGTACAGTATTTTATAACTGTATCATGAAAAATCACAAAGTTATAAGCTTATGTGAGCAAAAGTACGTTGTCATCGAGCCACCCAGGCGACTAAGGGGTTGTTTTGCACTTGCACCCAGATGTTTTCTGGCGCCTAATGCTCGCTACGATCTGTTGTGCCCTGTGTTGTACTTAGTGTGGGTGGTTTTTAACTTATGATATTTTTAAATATTTTTAGGATTAGTTGCTGATTCTGAACAAACTATATTCAGACTTTGCATAAACTAAAAATAATGTTGTATAATTAGCAGTCATTTGTAGCAGCTGTACATTTGTTGTTTAGTAAGACACCTTGAAGAAGTGGTTGTAATGTGGTGTGTTTGTTCCCAGGGTGTGTCTGGCGTGGGCGGCCCTCCGGGCGTTGGGTTAGGCGGCGTCGGCGGCGGCGCCGGCGGCGTGGGTCCCGGGATGGGCGGCTGGTTCAAGGGCGGCGTGGGCGGCAACATGATGGGCATGCGCGGCGCGTACGGCGGCGCGGTGGGCGGCGCGGTGGGCGGCGGCGCGCGGCTGGGCGGCGTGGGCGCGCGCTACGCGTTCGGCGGCGCGCCGGGCGTGGCGCGCTCGCCGCCCGCCACGCCGTCCCCACGCCCGCCCACGCCGTCGGAGCTGCTGCTGCTGCGCCAGTCGCCCGCGCCCGCGGCCCCGCTGCAGGCGCCCGACGACCAGCTGCCGCCCATGACGCCGCAGGACCAGCTCACCAAGTTCGTGGAGCAGTTGTAGTGTACATAGCCGAGGCGCGCGGTCTTGTACATATAGCGTAGCGGCCGCGGCGCATAAGTGTATCTCCCCCGAGCGAGTGCCCTCCCCGCCCTATTTATTGATCGAGTTGTCGTTAGCGACGCGAGGGACGTAAATTAAGTATTACGATGACCGAAACGAGCGCTCAATGTACAAAATGTAAATATGAGAGGAGTTATCCTGTCCGCTTCTGCGTAATGTAAGTTGTTTGTAGTGTTATAGGTACATTATGATACTTATTCTGTTTATTGTAATTAAATCATTTTATAATATAATTATGTGATCATTATAAACTGTTGTTTCTATTTAACTAATTACCTTCGATCCTCTCCTCATAATATAGCTAGTTGGCAAAAATGTCATACATTATAACAGTTATGCCAATTGCAATAACACGATGGCTCGCATAGCTGAGTTTACCCAAAACTGTTGCTCCTGGGTAATCTCTTGACCTGCAACTGACATAATGCTGACCCCACAATAGGCGTGCGCGATCCTCGGGCGAGTGAGAAGCGAGCGCGCTGCGTGAGCGTCGCGTTTTGCTGCCCTGCGGCGTGTGTGGAAAGTGCACGCGGCGCTCGAGTCGCATTCTTACCCCTTTCCCCGCTATCAGATTGAATGCACCGTTAAACGCCAAGGCAAGCGCCGCGTCTCCACACACGCCGCAGGGCGGCAAAACGCGACGCCCACGCAGCGCGCGCGATACGCTCACGTAACTCACACCACAGGCTCACACGCCCAAGGATCGCGCTCGCCTAATGTGAGGGAGGCCTTAAGTTTTAAGCTTAGAGCTTGTACAGAAGGGGCGAATTCGCCGCGAAACTATTCGCACACATTAGCGTCAACACATCGCGACTACAAGCATCATGCGAATTCCAAGTACCTGCGCGCGTCCATCTCGTGCACTTCGCCAGACTAAACTCGCGCAAATGAGATCTTAGAATTGCATTGTTGCGTTCAGTGCGCAAACTCCAAGCAAGTGTACGTATCGAGAGAAATGGAGCACCAACATTTTGTGATACGGAAATGCACATTAGTATGCTCCTGAATGCAACAGTTGCGCATGGTAAGCACCAGAAAATTGCGGCCAACTAACCCCTTTAGGACGAGCTCTTACTAGATTAAAAAAATTGGCAAAAAATCCCATCCGCAACGCAATGCCAGGGATTTGTTATTATTTTTTTTTTTTTCGGCAGGAGTTGGAAATCATGGACGCCGAGGCTACCTCACAAAAGAGCAAGTCTGGGCAGTGATTCAGTCGGGATTTGTTATTTAAGTTCCTATGTGGTGACATAAGTGCCGTCACTTCTTTCCGAAAATCGGTTATCGAATGGTTGTCGATATTTTTTAATGCCTGCTGGGGCCAGTGGGTTGGTTCCATTATGTCTGAACCAGAAACAGCAAACAACATTGTTCTCGGTGTGTCGAGACTGTCTGCGGTGACACCCCAGTGAGTCAGAGTGGTGCTGTCCCAATGAATATGTATGCTACCCCTAGTGAGTCGGGGTAACGCCGTCCTCCTAGTGAACCTTAGCACTCAGCATTATCCCGAATAATGCAGCTAAGGTCGGAGAGGTGCTGCAGGCTCCAGTGGGTCGGAGTGGTGCTGTAGGCTCCAGTGGATCAGAGCGGTATTGTGCGACGCTGAAGCTTGACTGCTGGCGTCGACCAGGAGAGGTTCTTTATGACTTCATGTGGCCGAATGTGTAGTGTGCTTCGCCAAGATCACTGCTGGGGCTGAGGTGAGCTGACTAGGCAGACATACTGGTGGTCAAGTCGTTCTTTAAAGGCGTGGGTGCTGGCTATATGGCTCATGGCTCGAGAGGTTTTGGAAGTGATGATGACGTCACGATGTAGAGTACCACAGCTGCCGCTAGCAGCGTGTGCAAGTTTGTTGCACACGCTGCTTGTCACTCAGGGCAACCAATCTCTCTCAAATTTATCGGAACCAAAATCTGAATCCAAGGTGCAAAATCAATCGGAAGTTCTGAATCGGCGGAATCGAACAGATCTTTGAAATTGATCACTTCATGATATGGCCAAGTACCTAAAACTGGCCAGTTAAAGTTTGATGATCCTAGAAATCTTACATTAATGAGTTCTACGACATGCCGGTTTCCTCACGATGTTTTCCTTCACCGTTTTGAGAACAGGTCACGATCTCTACTGAATACATACGTACGAAACTATGAGTAAGGTAGAGTGAGGAGTGAATAATTTGGGCTTAGCGCTACCATCTCGTATATTCTCATAAGTTTGTAAGACTCACAGATTACATTTTATATAGGCACTTACATATAAGTGGAGACTGATAGATAAGAATCTAACTTGTTATGAATTTCGTTTTACGGCTATTGAAGCTTGTGGTTACCTTACTTTCATTAGGAATAAAAAGAAGGAATTTTTTGTGCCTAATGGTACCTACTGTTTGAAAGTTAATGTTGAGATCTGCTAGAGCAGCGGTCCTCAAACTTTTTCTATAATGGAATCCTATTGGAAGGCAAAATATTTAACGGATCGAACGGAAAAAATTGTTTACGGGCAATATTTACTTATAATATTAATTCTTTCCTATAGATCGTAATATCTATTATGAAGTATGATAGTGATTTTTACAATAGAAATAGCGGCCAAGTTGATAACTACAATCGTTAACGGTAGTAAAAAACTTCAAATGTACGGGAACGACACGACGTCATCTCAACGCTCAGTTACGTGATCAGAACAAAAGGATCAGGGGCGTGGCCAACTCGAGGCAATCGACGTAAAAGAAACGGTTGTAACTTGGCTAGGGGGAGGCTGGTCCTTATACTTTCTTCCTCATTATAACCAGTATTCACATGGAGTCCGCAGAGGCTTTGCGGAGCCCATGCACACTTTGAGACTTTGTGATTGTGCGAGTGTATGCCTACTAAATGAACCGCTCTGGGTTTTTGAGCCATCTGTGTTAATGCGTAGGTACTTCATTGACTCCTTTCATCAGTTTCTATGCTATAGTTTTTGTTCAACAGGCCAACGTAGGTATTGGTGTTGTTTTTGCCCCATTTACCTGGGTGCATTAGCCTGATGGTGGTGCTAGGACTGTCTCATAAGTATATGTACAAGGCAAAGGGAATTATTTGTACGGCTATCCCTACTGCTGCTATTAGCAGCCAATGATAGCTGAAGACCCTAATGGTCTTTGGAACCACGGGAACCTTTACTAGGTTAGTTGTGTCTGAGAGTACCGTCTTTATCCACCAAACCAAAGAAGGCATTTCCTAGAAGTAACTTATTCACTCTGGACTTAAAAACCTCTAGGTCGTAGCTATCAGGAAACACAGACTCCAGCAAGTAATAGGAATGTTCAAGAAACTCCACGGACACTTTTTTACATTGATGTCGGTTGTATTTTCTTATAAAAAGTTTTTTTAAATGAACAATTAATTACAAAATTATGATGAAATGTTAATGTTGAAATGGATTACACATCTGTATGACGAAAAAAACGATGGAAAAAAACTACGTTTGAAGAATGCAGAGTGACAAGGACAATAAAACAAAAGAATTATGTAAAACGCTTTAATTAAATTCATGTGACAATGTTAAAATAAACATTTTAGATACTTTTAGTTATTAGTAACATCTTGCAGTGCTGTACATCATTATACTTCACATTTTACTCTAAAACGATACAGGAATAACTTCCACCGACACGAAGATTTTAAACTAGCCGAAAATGATTCTTTCCACTTATCACGCCTCGCAATATAACTCTGACATCTATTTATTTTTATTATCTTACAAAGATTTGGGACCAAATTCAATGTGACGGATTTCCCAAATTCTTATATTCACATCCATGCTTAAATTAAGGCCCAAAGATGCGGTAATTGTGAACGTGTTGCTATCAGCTTTCACGGTGTAGCAACTGAAACGGGCAGTCTTCCGGTGAGATCATAATATGCAATGTATAGAATGTAAACGTTGGTAGCAACATGCCATGTCATCTTGTTAGGCCTGAAGGCAGTTCGTAATTTAGATGCTAATTTACGAGACTGGTCATAAACCGAGTAATATTAAGTTTTAAGTCCCGTTGATGATGATAAAACTATTTGTAGCATAAAATAAATAGAGATGGCACCACTGACAATGGCACACGCATTTGTTCGAGTGTTCATTGTCTAAGTTCAACTTGTTGCATATTTGGACAGAATATTGTTAATTTAATAATATAGATATTTAGAATCAGAATTTATAATACACATCTTTTACAAAAATATACCTCTATTCCAAGGTTTACAAGCAGTCTCCTGTACAAATATATTTCTCCATATATAGCCATAACTTCATAAATGCAATCTCTAATCCATTCTCAGCAAATAGAGCTTCCAATTATAACTCTTAACAAAAACATAGATAAAGCTTGTTGGATTTAAGTAGCAAAAAATCATTATTCTACCGCATATTTTAAAATGAAAGATGTTTAAACATGCTTTGGAATATTGGTGATGTTACTTTTGTTAACTCCGATTAATTAGCACTGCTCTAAGCGTTGTTAACGCGTGCTTTACTTAAAATTCTAAATTAGTTTCAATTGACGAGGCGTTACGCTCGTAAATATACAAAAATAGACACGTATTCTAAACGAATTGTGTTAATAATGAAAGCTGGTTAATTTACATATACCTATCTTATCTTTGGCAAAGCAAAATAAGCTTTATTTTTAGTTAAATTTTAACATCAATTTTCCAAAGCATTTTTAAAGAACATAAGGTTTAACAATAATTACCATAATCCCATTCCAATATAATTCATACACCAGATGATCTTAAAAAAAAAACTTAAACAAATTAATAAAAAAAAAAAAAAACAATGAACAAGTATGATTACAACGAAATAATTTAAAAGCGAAAAAGATATTTGAGGCAAACCATACTATTTGTACTTTAGTAAAACAGAACGCGACGTTAATTTAAAACATGATGGCTCAATGCGACAGAGAAAATAAAATGATTTTGCCCAAAATATCGCATCGCTCTCGACACTAAAGGAACGAACTAATAATCACACTCACACCTCATTTTACCACAAATTAGTATTTCATTTATTTAGATCCTTAATTACACATATTATGCACATTTCCTTATTTATTTTTTGTATTTTTTTTCTTCGCTTGCAACACATAATTTATACTGTGTTATTAGTAAGTACCGAATATCAGGTGGGGTCCAGCTGGACCGCAGTCGTTGCTGTAGCTAATGTTTCATGTGATGGTCCAAAAACTATGCAACGCTAGTCAGGTAGGTTATTTTATGTTTACAAATAATTTTAAGATCAGCCCTAAACCATAAAAAAAGTCTTGCTTGATAAAAATATATGACATTGCCCCACCCGGCGTTAAATAGTAACTGGACAGTCATCCACACGCACATTCTTAACAGAACGTATAAATGCACAATCAACACAAAATCATAAGAGAATAAATTAGGACGAAATAAATCTTTAAAATTTAGAATATTATCCAGCTCGATTTTACTCACCCAATTTACGTAAAGTTTTTCACGTTGATTACAGCCGTTTACAATAAAATATAAGGACAGCATGCCAGCGTAAAAATGTTAAGGTGCCTCCAACCTGTCTCGTTTTTCGACCATTTTCTTTACAGAGATATAATTGATGATCCATAGATAATTTAGTATTATCGTACAGTTTCACAGACACCTATTTTCATATAAAACTTATGTAAGGTTGATTTGTAACGATAAATTTATCAATTCGTAAAACAAACCCATCGTTGCCGCACCTGACGCTGTTGCTATAAAAATATTTAAATACGAATGGCATCAACTTCAACATCGGTTGGAACAAAATAAAAACAATTTGCTGTCCAAATAATGTTGGGAATGTGCGATAAATGATTAGATTTTCTTTCCATCATTCATTTAAATTAATATGCCATCACTCAGTCTTTCAATTCGTGAAACTGTAAATATATAATAATATATTCAAAAATCTGCAATAAGCAACAGTTATAAGTGAAAATGATACAATAGATTTCATATATACAGTAAATTCACCTTCTCATTATCCAAGGCTTGTTTTGTCACTGAAGCTATGGTTTTTAATTGTTTTACGTTTTTTATAACAGGCTTTTTACATTTTCGGTTTAAAAGTACAAAAGTTTCTTATTTTTGAACAGGATATAATTTGGAAAGTCAATTAATTTCTCAATAGACTCAACACATTCTACAACTAAGTATAAATAAGTATTATATGCCATCATATTTTTTTTTTATAAAAGAATTAAAACGCATAGCTTCATCGACAGAATTTGTAGGGTTCAAATTATTTGGCAGCAATCAAATATTTGAGACGAATCGTAATTAGTACAACATCGCACGTGGACAAGAAATTAAGCTTTTGGACGAGGCATCAATATGATGCAACACTATTCTATGAGTATATTGTTGACTCGATTTTTAACATTATGGAACTTTAAATAAATTATTTTCATTGTCTTTTATAATATATGGATGTATCTTTTGTCTTTAAATAACGATTCATTTTAAACTCGAGTATTTTATTTTTCTTAATCTCTAATGTGATGTTTGCCAGCAAGGGGGGCAGTAGAAAATAAATAATAACATATAAAGGGGATATACAAAGGTAACCTACGAAATTCTTAAGTTTTTGCATTATGTATGTCTGTGTCAAGTTGTGTGTTGTTGTAATATGGTTGGCGGCCGTAATGTTTATTTAATGTAATTATAATAATTAAAAACATTATCATCGACCACATTATCCCTTAACATCAGGCGAGATGATGATCAAGCTCGAGCCTATCAATAATAATAATAATAAAAAAAATCATCAATACTACCCTCTTAATTCGTCTTACTCTACTAAATGGCTATTTCATGAAAAAGTCTTACAAAATGCAGTTAAATACTTGAGAAATTTTGAATTTCGCGGACGGACCACCCTGGAGCATCCCCCTTAACAAGTGCTGCTCATTTTTCATTTTTAAAATGACCGTCACTCTTTGAAGTTATGACCTAAAAAAAAAAATCTAGTAAAAAAAAATGTTTTTTCAGGGGACATTGGACTAGAATAGTAGATATTTCTATCATTTTTTTTTTTTCAGTAAAAATAACCTACATATATATACTTTTATTTCCACTCCTTGTCCAATAGCATATTCTTCATAACCCATAACATAAATATTTGATTGCTGTCCAAACAGTTTCGCGTCCCAGTGTATTGACCAGTACTTCAGTAATTTTATTGTTCCTTCTTGTCTTCCGTCGGCGAGGGTGTGGAGGTGTCGGTGTCTTCTGGCTCCTCATCCGAGTAGTTTATAGGTTCTTCACCCGGCTTCAATAACCGCCCCACGAGGTCATACTTCTCTGGAAAAATAGAAAGAACTGAGTTTAATTTTTAGTTGTTTATTGGCTGCTGCTAGCGGCTTCGCTAGCGTTAAAGTAAAAGAAAGAATGAAAGAAAAACGTTTATTTATACCTCACACCACACAAAAAAAACAAATAAAAAATAGTAGATAGAAATAGATAGATTGGTAGATAGTAATAGTAGAGATCGCCCTGTGCGATAAGACCGCCCATTGTGCACTTATTCTTTTAAATGTTTGTCCTGTATTTTTGTTTATTTGGTGTACAATAAAGATTATAATAAATAAATAAATAAAAAATGTAGCGACATCTATGGCGCCACATAAGAACTACGAAGAAAGTATGAAACCCTGCATCGCGCAATCAAAGTTCTCTGCGCGATTTGAACATATACGACAGCCCGAAATCATCTATCGGGCAGTCGCCCACCAGACCATAACACCTGTCTGGTCGGGTCATGTTTCCCTTTTCAATGGAGGCATGTGGGACTTTACTCTCAGCATACCTCCAAAAAAAACAATAGAATTAGGATACAATAAAAAACTTAATTAAGAGATAACGGTTTTTAAATAACATTAAAATCTGAAAAAATCTGAAGTAGATTTGTCCATACAAACTTTAGACCCCCGTTTTACCTTCTTTGGTGGAGTTTCGCTAAATCCGTTCCTAGCGGATGTCTACACTCTATAACAGGGGTGGCCAACAGGTCGATCGCGACTGTTAGTCCAGTAGATCGTGGCAAGGCAAAAAATATTATGCTAAACTAGTGGAAGATACTCAGACGCAATACTCACACTAATATAAAGCTAAATATTTACCTAGTTACTAAGAATAATTTTCACATTTATGTTTTCTAAAAAAAAAATACTACATGATTGTGTACAGCATAATTCAATGCCGTTTCGCTAATTCATTTAAGATTTCAATACGTATATAATTGGTAGATCGCACAGGGTTTCAATAGTATACAGGAGATCTTGGGTCTAATCAAGTTGGCCACCCCTGCCAAATTTTAAGTTTGTAGGTGTCATAGTTTCTGAGATTTTGTGATTAATCAGTGAACGGTATTTCGCTTTTATGTATATAGCTGTTGCTAGCGGCTTCGCCCGCGTGAAAGTAGAACACTGTCCCACGGGAACATACTCCCGGGGCAAACAGTATCCTATGATGTGCTATTCCAGGACATGGTCTACCCCTGTTTTTAAATTGGACACAAAATCGCTAATGCAATCAAATATATGTAAATAATTTATTTTTAGTTTACTTGTATCAGCCTATAAACACTTCTTAGAATTAGTCATGAAGCGTAAATATATCAATCAACAAGCCGCTGTCAGAAAGTTGCAGAAACGATTTACTATTAAATCTCTGAGTTTGCTTCGGTGTTTCTTCTCAGGGTATACAGCTAGGAAAAAAAGACCTCATCTAGTTTAAATTTGAAGTGTAAAAGTGTTTTTAAAACCTGTTTGCAAATTAAATATGATTTATCCAAATCATGTAATGTTGAAGGTTGAATCCAGGCGGGTGAAACTTCCCTACATTGTCGAAGCTCAAAAAATATCATACAAACTAACGCCATCAAGTGGTGGAGGTTCAGAGTTAATCATTGAGTTGACAAAAAAAATATAATAGAGGGCAGTAGCTACACAAGGGAAACTTTTGTTTAAAAATAATGTTAATAAAAATAAATTTTAAAATACTGATAAAAGAACAGAAAATAAAAATAAGTTTTATCATCGTCATAAAAATAAGTTTGATTGGTTAGATCAAATTATAAATATCATTGTCAGTATTTTTTTTTTCACCACGGCAACCCAGTGGTATATTTAGGGGAACCTAGTTCGTTCATTTTGAATGGAGTCGTTTTGTGGTTTGTGATATTTTGTTGCTTTGAGATCTTTGTGTGTTTTTGACGTGACAACGTCTTAAATTAGGTTGCGGCTGGGAGTCACTTATGAAAAAGTGTAACGCTCGGTAACGTTACGATGAGTCACCGAACGAGAGAGAGGCCCGCCGAATGCCTTGCGTCTCTCTCCCACTCAACTATGATCGGTCTGCCGCGCGCGCAGCACTAGAGAATTAGGCGCATTGAATCGGCGCATGGACGTTGTCACGTAAAATCTTCGCCCGTAAAACCGACTTTACAGGCAACCATTTTTTTGTGTTATTTATTACGACTTGGCTTGATTACGGATTTTCTGATATTCTACCTGTTACGACATCACCTGGCTTGTTACTTGGACCCCGGACTGATTGCTTAACTGATTACTTGGCGCTTAGCACACGGATTTCGTTTATATTTTTGCGGACTTGGTTTTGAAAATGCCGAAAACACCACAGTTAAAATGCTTTTTTGGATGTGTCATTGATGGTAAGTGTTTATATTACTAAATTATTAATACTAGACCTCATTCTGAGCATTCTGACAACAGCTCATCTTAACCTCAGCTACCTCAACAAGTCACGCAGCAAATATCAAAGAATACCCAATCAATGAAGATTTCGTAAAATCTAAAATAACAACAAAAGTTAAGGCCCAACAATAAACATCTGATGATTTTGCAAAAGTGGAAATGGTTGGTTCTTTGTTGAGAATATTAATATGCAATTATTGATTTATGACTTTTTAATTGTACTGAACGTGAGCTCAAAGTCGTATAATTAAAATTGTTTCAATAAAAAACACACTCATTAGCAAAGTAATCAAATATTTTTTTTAAACATTATCACTACAAATTAAATTTACTTGAAACTAACTGCTTATTGGTCTAGTAAGTAATCAATATTATACTTTAGTTAATAAAAAAATTTTTTCGTGTTTTCACAATACCAATCCAGCAGGTGTCATGTATAACAGTTACCTACTGTTAAAAACTCTTGTTTATGATGTCTAAATGTGGATGGTTTTGTTGAATGATTAACTTTGATAATCACTAACTCATCGAGTTCAACTGTATCAATCGATGATTTTTATGCATTCATACAGTTCTAACATTCCGATTCCATATGTTATCATCATACACTCTTGCCAATCCAATTCACTTTTGACATTGGCAGAATAGTCGACATCGGCTCTATTTGCCATTAACAAAAAATAGAATAGAATAGAACTTTGATAATCCAGCTGAATGGGTTTCAGCAGTTTTACAGTAGTTATATAAAACAGCTAATCTTACAATCTATCTATGATATATCTATGGATTGCATCACATCATGTATAGAGTTATTATTGAAATAAAACTAAAAAGGGAATGTATGGAATGTATACGCAGACTTTATATTGAGTCGCCATCACTTTCGTGTGGAAGATTCAGAAGCCGCAGTGTCCGCCGTTAACAATGACCTGGAGCTGATTGGAGAGTGGTCGCGGTCTTTTGGGTTGCAAATTAACCCCAAGAAATCCCAGGCTTTGGTTATCGGTGGCAGGTATATGCGGAACAAGTTGGATCTTGCGTCTCTGTCTCCACTCTGGTTGAGTGGAGTTCAGATTGACTACGTAAAGACGGCTAAAAACCTTGGGGTGATTATGGACTCAAATTTATCGTGGGCTGCCCATGTCGCTGAAGTCAGTCGCAAAGTGCACTACACGTTTCACTCGTTGAAATGCCTTCAGACCTTTTTGCCCTTGAAGACCAAAATTTCCCTTGCCCAAACACTTATTCAGCCCATCATAGATTACGCTGATGCCTGTTATTTGGATGCCACCGAGGAGCTTTTAAATAAACTTGAGCGTTTGCAAAATATTTGTATTCGTTTTGTTTTCAACCTTAAAAAGTATGATCATGTCTCTGACTTTCGCAAGGTACTCAAGTGGCTCCCTATTCGACTTCGCAGGAACACTCGGATATTATGTCTGCTATTTAACATCCTTTTTAACCCTAAAACTCCCTCTTACCTGCGGGAACGCTTTTCCTTCTCTCGTCCTTCTGATGCAGGTCACATCGTAAATATCTCCTTCAATCCCCTCCCCATTCCACCGATTTCTATTCCTACTCCTTCACTTCCCATGCTGTACGTTTGTGGAATTCACTACCGCCTGACATTAGGGGCTGCCAAACTCTTGCAGTTTTCAAAAAAAGGGTGAAAGAACACTATCTTTCTGTTTCGTCATAGTTGCTTATTAGTATGTATTTATAATTATATAATATAATATGGTCAGCATGTATTTTTTGCGGTATTTATTCTATTATATGTATGTTTATATTTATGATAGTATATATTATTTGGTAGGTATATTCTTATAATAATTGTTTTGTTTGTTTCTTTTCCTGTCACTTTTACACACGGTGTCTACTTCTCTTTTTTTCTAATTCTCCTTTCGCGGGTATGCTGGAAGAGATTTCGTTAGAAATAAGCATCACCTATGTACCTATTTTTCTGTTTCTGTCTTCTTTTCTGATGTAAGTTAAGTGTGTACATGAACTGTTAAATAAATAAATAAATAAATAAAACAATGACATTTTCTACTAGATGGAAAATAACAGTGGTTGCTAAGATACAACATCATGAACTATGGTCTAACACGTATGGTGATTAAAACCTATTTACAACACCCCCACTGAATCCCCATACGTTGCAAACAAAACTTAAACTTAAAACTGCCCAAACCTTTAGTCAGGGCATCAGCTGGCATAGAACCAGTTTCACAGTATTTGATGCAAATCACTTTAGATTCAGCTAACTCCTTAACATAGTGGTATTTTATATTAATATGTTTAGACCTTTTACCAATAGGATTATACACTAACTTATTTGCACTTTGGCTATCACTAAACATATCAATGGTTACATTATTTCCTGTCAGTTCCTGACAAAGACCCTTAATACAAACTACTTCTTTGGAAGCCTCACAAATAGCGATGTACTCAGCTTCAGCTGTACTCAACGCAATACATAGCTGCTTGTGTGCTTGCCATGACACTGCGGCACCACCAAAAACGAGAACATAACCGGTAAATGAATGCCCATCCGCATTACTCCCCCAATCTGCATCGGCATAAGCAACTAACGGTTTACCGGTCCTTTTAAAAGATAATCGGTAATCAATGGTACCTTTCAAATACCTGAGTACCCTTTTCAGAGCCACCATGTGCTCGTTTGACCAACATGAGTTAAATTGACTCAAGTAACTGACGGCAAATGTCATGTCCGGTCTTGTACCGCAGGACAAATACATTAGAGAACCCATTATATTGGGGGAGTACACGTTTTTGGCAACTAACAGGCATATTTTAGCTCGTGCTTTGGCATCTCGTCTTTTCTCAGCTTCAGTTTCTGCTAAGAATGTTTCTCCAACACAATTCCATAAATCATGATCAATGAGAAACATTTGAATTGCAAATGACCATGTGCCATAGTTGGATTGGCCCATCAATTATTGTATGGTGACCGTTTCATTCTTCTGCATCTTGATCTTCTCACTCTGACTCACTCCCTACAAATTTAGCGTCAACCAAGTTATGGACTGGGCCCATAACCTATTGAAATAAAACTAAAAAGGGAATGTATGGAATGTATACGCAGATTTTATATTGAGTAAAATCGTTAAAACATAAATGACATTTTCTACTAGATGGAAAATAACAGTGGTTGCTAAGATACAACATCATGAACTATGGTCTAACACGTATGGTGATTAAAACCTATTTACAACAGTTATGTTAGTTATAAAATCAAATTTTAATTTGCAGGACCTCTTCACCGATTCCCCAAATGGGAATATCCTCATACGGAGAAGTTTGACCAATGGAAGTCCGTACTTGACACTGCAACTCAAGAGAAAGGAAATAGCTACATTTATAATTCGATTCGTATTTGCCACCGACACTTTGAAGATTATTATAAGTCACCAAGCAGACGATTAACAGGAAATGCTTATCCGACATTGAATTTAAGTAAGTTCTGTTAATTCTATTTTCAATTTTGAATACACTTCAAAATATTCAATGCTTTATTAAATTCTTTTCTTTTACAAGAAGGTCTGAAACATGTTGATCAATTAAAATATATATATATATATATATAAATATATATATATCTAAAAAGTCATACGACATGGGAATTTTTGAAGAAATTAAAAAATCTGTTGTTGGCAACGGGAATTTTAGTTCTCATTCACTTGTTTCTTGAGATGATGATAGTTCTATAACAGATGTTGATCATAGTATGGCTAGTCATGATGAATCATTAAGCGGAATAGAATATTTAGAATCAGATTTCTTTTACGATTCTAGTAAATTTTAAACTAAAAATCTTTTACATTTTTTATTGTAAAAAATCCCCTAATAATATTTAAATAATACTTAAATTAGATACTTTTTAAACAGACTATAAGAATTCAAATATTTAATTTACAGCCTTGCCAAGAAGTGTACAAAGCACACAGCCGCAGCAATTTCCAGAGGTGGTACCAATTACATTAGGTACATTGCAGTTAGAAGCAGAACCAACCACCTTACCAAGTGGTAAGTTAACTTTTATTTCTTAAAGGGTACAAAATGTAACATTACACTTTTTAATCTTTTATTTTACCATCTATAAGTTTTAACCAACATCAAAAAAGGAGGAGGTCATCTTTTCGGTAGTATTTTTTTTGACACATCAGAACTCCATTGGTTTATAGAACAATTTGGATTTTTTTTTCCCTTAGAGAATATGCTTTCCGATTAGTCTCATTTTTTTGTCAAAGTCCATGTCCCATGATGGCATCCATGAAGAATCGAGAGAACTCCTCAAATATTATAGGCAACCATATAGTGGTTTTGGTATTTGTATCAAGAACTTAAGCATTTACAGTCAAAAAGTAATATTTAATAAAGTAGAACTGATGAAGAAGACCAGAAATGGACAACATAACTTCATACTTACATAGATATCACAATGAAGATAGTTATGTGACCATGACAATACAAATAAATAAATGGTTCTGAATAGTTATGATCCAAATGGTATCATCAAAGTGATCTGATGATAATGATGGAGCCGAAAGATAGGCACCGGAACTCCGTAATTAATCAATCTGTTTGGGTTTATTAGGATTTTTATGAGATGTACTTTGGCTATAAGGTACTCTCGAATTGGTCTGATGATGAAGCTGGAAGGTGGAAGGTGGACACGGGATTTTTATAATAAAACAATGTATCCGACCAGTGTTTGGGTTAATAGGAATTGTCATGAGAAAGGTGCTCTGGCTATAGGTGTCTCGAAACTAAAAATTGTGAAATAAAAAACGTCATACACAAAAATAAAAATCAAGTTTTAGTTTTTTTAGTGAAGTGGGTTATTTTTTTCGTAATAAATTAAAACCTACATGCAGGTTATCTTTGACAGATAACCTGCATGTAGTCTGCCGTTACTTATTCTTTATATTTATCTAAAAAAAAAATACTTGATTTGCAGATTTGCCGCAAACAGACCAAATTGTTCAACCATCAACTGAGCAGTTTCCAGTGGTGGAGCCATCAACATCCAGTTTTCTACAGTTAGATGTAGACACAGAGGCGAAAACCTTATCAAATGGTTAGTAAACTTTATTAAAAAAAAAAAAAATTAGATAACGGTATATTAACATGTTAACTGCAGTAGCAAAACTTTGATGTCAGCATTGTTATTCCAAGCTGAACATAGTTTATCAGCGGCTTTGTTCAAAAATCTGAAAAGTAGAACTTTATAAGGACTTTCTAAGAAAATTATTTTGAACTTGATGGAAAGAACAGTTTTTGTACAAAAAAGACAAAAAGGTTGTACAAAATAATTTCTGGACTAAGTTTTTTTTAAACTCATTAGTGGGTACACTTATTTTGACGGACGGAAAACTACGGAACCCTACACTAAGCGTGGCCCGACACCCTCTTGGCCGGTTTTTGTTTCGGCATCAGTCGCTTAGGAATGACTTGGCCCTAACAGATACTATGTAGGTAACCATCGTCTGGCACGTCAGGCACCAATGATGATTCTTGCCACAGCAGTTAATGTACCGAAATGTGGCATTACCCCTTCCTCGTGGGTTATGCGAAAGTGAACCCCGGGGCTCTGGAATGAAGGCAAAGAAGGAACAGGAGTGGATTTTCTGTCAGTAAAAGTCTAATACGCCCCCCTCCCGCTCCGCCCAAGGGAGACCCGGCTCATTAGATGATTTCATATCTAAAAAACCCTTCCTAGTTTCCTTAGTGTTTTTTTTTAATATCCATAAATGGTATCTATAAATATTCATTTAACTTTTATTATTACTTTTTTTTTATATTGCTCACTTATACATTTTATTTTATAATTTTGCTTACCACTTAATTTATAGGACCTATTTTAGACTGCGCATTGCCAGTGAGTGTGAAGCATTTTATGAAATGGATTATGTTTTCTTTCAGTAGCCCCAAAGAAACGCTGTTCGAAGCAGAAATCATCTAATGCTGTCAATAGATTGACAAGACAATTAAACAAATTGCGTCAGAAATGCAGAACGCAGTCAAAACAAATAAAAGCAGCAATGAAGTGTGCAATGTCTAAATCATTTTTAAGTGCTATAGAAGAATTACCTGCGACAGCTCAAACTTTTATAAAATTACAGTTGAAGTGGAAAAAGACACCAAGAGGAAGGCGATACACTACTGACGAAAAAATCATGGCCTTATCTATATTGAAACAGAGCCCAAAAGCATACAAGCTTTTAGAGAAAATGTTTGTCTTACCATCAAAACGAAGTTTACAAAAGCTGTTGAGCGCATTTACAATTAGACCAGGCGTCAACAAAGAAATTTTAGAAAATTTAAAAAAACTTGTAACTCGCATGCCAGAAGAAAAAAAGTTAGTTAATTTATTATTTGATGAAGTGTCATTAGCGCCTGGTCTAATATATAATACGTATTCCAATGAAATAATTGGGTTTGAAGATGATGGGATTCAGAAAACGAGCAATATTGCTGATCATGCCCTTGTTTTTATGATCAAGGGCATAAAAAGCAGAACAAAACAACCCATTTGTTTTACTTTTGTCAGAAGCGGAACGAAAAAAGAAAAATTAAAAGCCCTAATAATAAACTTAATCAAAGAAATAAATAACATAGGGCTAACGGTAGTTGCCACGATTTGTGATCAATGTCCAGCAAATGTTGCAGCCATTAAAGAACTAAAAGAAGAAACGCAAAAAAAATATGCAAACGAAGGATGGTTCTTTGAGGTAAATGAAAAGAAAGTGTTCCCATTATTTGATACGCCTCATTTGCTTAAAGGAGTTAGAAATAACTTATTAACAAAAAATGCAAAATTTATTCAAAATGGGCAAGAGAAATGGGCTAAGTGGGAACACTTAAAAATGTTTCTGGACATTGATGTTGGTGACGACGAGATCCGATTGGTAAACAAATTAACAGAAAATCATATAATTAAAGATAAAATTAAAAAAATGAAAGTGAAGCTAGCTGCACAGGTTTTTAGTCAACGTGTATCGTCTGCTATTCGGTTTTCAGCAAGTAAGTGTAAATTATATAACTCACTTTTTTGTGGCAATCTACAGAGCCATTAATAGTAAACCTAAGGCATTTAGTCCGCCTTTGTTCCTTTGTGTTGCATGAAGTTTTAATAAATAAATAATAGGCATTAATTTACATTGTGCTCTCTATTTTCGCTCTAATTTTAATACTCTCAAACTTCAATTCACCACATTGAAAGTATTTCTATATGAACTTAAAAACGATATTTTTGGAAATTGTTATAGTATAAAATTAAGTAATCTTCAAACGAGTAAAAAAGGCTGAAAAACGGGAAAAACTCACAGGGCATCAAAAAATTCGTCCACATCGATGTCAATGGGAAAAGTGCCCAGAACGCTGGCAGCATTGCCACGCTGGATGGCAATGCTGATTCGTTGACTGAAGAAGAGTCCAGCCCTCTGGTCACGCGAAGAGTCGACCAACTGTTTGCTGATATCCCGGACAACTCAATGAGCGCTCGGACCCCATGGCCCTAGAGTTTCAACCCCAAACGGCTCAAACACATAACTTCCAATGAGGTTATTATATTTACGCCGTTTGAGGTTTTCTGCACCTGCAGCAGCCGCCCCAGCACAGCCCGCCGTACTCAGAAGATGGGCAAGGGTATCGAAACATGTTGCATCCCACACCAAAGGCCTACCCAATTTCCAAGGCATTATAGTCATCCCATCTGGCCTCTTCCCATCGTCACGTGCCAAGCCATTAGGTTCTAAAACAGCTGGCACCCCGGCGGTGACAAGAGCTCGACGGATATGTCATTAATACTGGCATGCCGTGCTATCCGGCCAGCGCTTCTGCTGCAAGATAGGCCATGGTGTCCGAGGCGGTCGACTGCTTCGCCACACTGACATCGATGTGGAGCTCCACTAGAAGCACCTAGACGCAGGCATGTAGCGATCCGGAAGGTGGTGTCACTTAGCAAAGTAATTCACCACATTGTATGTTAATTTGTATTGATACCATAGTAGCTAGCGTGATGTTATGTTTCTACATATTATGACCTCCACCATTTGCTTATGTATGTGTCATTCTGATGCAAAAGCTATATGAGGTACCTACTGTAAAAGTTCAAAAATCCGTTCAGCAGTTTTTATTGATGGAGTAATAAACATTCAAACATCTTCACAAACTATCACATTTATAATAATAGTAAGATAATAATGTAATTAATGTTTTTCTTTTTCAGGACATGGAATACTACCGGCAGAATGTGAGGGAACAGCAGATTTTCTCCTAATTTTCGACAGATTATTCGATTCGTTTAATGGTCATTCCTACAAAGATGATTCGAAAATATATAAAAGTTGTATCAAAAAAAATTCCCCTCACTTCCAACTGTGGGATGATTTGCTTCCAATTTTAGAATCAATCAAATTTGAATCAAGAAAAAAATCAAAAGATGTTAATCAAGTAAAATATGAGTCGATTCCTTCAATTAAAAATTGGATTGCCAATATAAAAACATTTGTTGAAATGTGGGAATATCTATCAATAAATCATAAAATCAGTAATATAGTAGCTAGAAATTTTAATCAGGACCCATTAGAGAATTTTTTCGGTGCAATCAGAAGTAATGGTGTTAGAAATATTAATCCAAATTGTAATCAATTTATAAATGCTTTTAAAACGTTGATTGTTAATAATTATAATTCACCTCATTCTGCAGGAGCCAATTGTGAAGAAGATTTTAATTCAGTTATGCAATCACTGTCCCATCTGATCATAAATAATTATGATGATTCTCACACTGTTGATTTTGCATGTAACATTGATTCGTTGCTAAATGTTTTGACAGATATTAAAAATAATGATTCACTACTGCATGCTGAATCGAAAAAATATGTAACTGGATATGTGATTAAGAAATCGAAATCAAAAATTTTCAATAAATGTTCCAATTGCTTAAATAATTTATGTAGATCTGGTATTGATTTTGATTCGTTTAATTATGAAATTGATTATACTAAGAAATCACTGTTTCATCCAAGCGACGAATTTATAAATTTAATGAATAATATATATTATGTGATTGTTGCATGCCTTCGAGATAATCCAACATCGAAATGTATAAAAAATCAAATCAAATTTTTTATTGATTCTGCATGTGATTTTAGTATTATAACTTGTGAGAAACATAGAGTTGATTTGGTTGATTTTATTTGTAATTTATCTATTAAAATGATTGTACACAGTTGGTGTTTAGGGGTTAATAGATTGTTGAATGGAAAAATCACAGTTTTTGATAGGAATGACCATATAAAAAAACAAGCTTTCGAATATTTTAAAAAGAGAAAACGATAGATATGTAGTAGATGAAAGTTAAAAACATAAACCCCTTAACCACCAGACGTCGGCCTCAGAGACACAGGCAATATTAGTTTTTTTTAACGTTCTAAAGCTGACGAATAACGTTCGAGAGTTGACATGAATATTCGCTCGATTTTAGCACGTTACAAGGTGAATATTCGGCATGTCAGTAGTGCGAGCAGAATAGGTCATTTATGAGTACCGCACCGAACATACATTCAATGCTCAATACGTATGTTCACATCTAGCCAATACTCATGTCAATTGCCAGCTTTAAAGTCAAATATACAGTATTTGTGCAACTGAAAAATCAAAATAAATTAGATAAACTTAGAATATGTTCCACTTGTGATTGTAATTAGAAGTGTAAAACAGCGTACATATGTAAATTTAAACAATGTAAACTTTTGCATGCAATTTGCTTATTCAATGCTTATCAGCAGTAAAAGATGTGCATTTATATTATGGTCTCTGCAACTTGTAACTTGCAATATTATTACCACTATGCTTTATATGTGACAAAACATATGAATGTTTTAGTTAAAATAATACTTTGTAAGAGTTACTAGATTTTTTTAAATTCATTAAACCCCAAGCGAACGCCGGCGTTCGCGCACCTATTATCTTTCTATTTTGTCTGTAATTTCCACGATTGAAAGTTTAAATGTATAGGTTTGTAATTTTATGATTAATCAAGTATGAAAAAAATCAGGTTAGCCAGTTTAACTGAACGTCAGGTGGTTGAGGGTCTTTGTTTATTATTATAATGTATTCAAGTTTATTTTAATAATTTAGTTGATAATAATGGTAAAATTTGTCTATACACTTGATATTATTGTGTACGATGTCTGTAGCCTACCACATTTCATGCTAGCAAATGAGTTTGATTTGATAAAATAAAAATTACAAGTACGTACATGAAATTGGTGTTTTATTTTTATACTGTCGTATCGTGGATTGTGTTAATAAATCAGTAAATTATTAAAAAGTACTTACTAGTGTTCTAGTAAGTATTTTTTAATAATTTACTGATTTATTAACACTGAAACAACTATTCAGACGTTAATACATTAGAGCGCCATCTGGTGGATGCCTACAAAAACAAAATTGTAAATCCGCGCCATCTATTGGTGGAGGATACTTTAAACATTCTACTTTTGAACTCGAAGTGGCGCATCTATACCAGTATAAGTGTATAATCTATGGTTGAATCATTGAACAAGAATGCCGTACGTACGACTTGTTAATTAATATCTACCATACGCGTCTATAAGTTCTACACACAGAAAGATTTTGTAGTAACCTCTGATCATAAAGTTAAAATCATTCAAGTATTGGGGTATGCTTTGCTTATTTTGATGATATGACGAACGGGGGATGAGGGTATAATTGGTGATGAGTCGCTCTGCTTCCACAATTGGGTATTTTCGTTTATTTATTTTTGTACAATATTTTACGGAAAACCACAAAGAACACTAAGAATAAATATTTTGAAATTGGTTATCTAAATAAAGTAACATATTATAGCATTTCAAGGACGTGGTATGAGGAAGAGTGGAGGCGTATGAGGAAGAGTGGGAACTTCTCGCCGTTTTGTACACACGTTACCTAATGGCAGTGACGTCACATTTCAGTGTGTGCATTCTTATTCTATTACTTGACAGTTTTCCCTTCCGCAAATCTGAAAGGCTTCTAACTTACTTGATATTGAAGAAAAGCTTTCTATTTGCGATTGTGGATAAAATTACTTTTTGACACAAATAATAAAAACAATTGAGTCAACTACACAGATCGCGAAATAAGGGCGGTTCTACATAACTTAATTTCTACCTACCCCTTTAGGATGTACAGGCGTTATATTATAGGTAATATGACATTAAACCACGACACACGGTTTCCGTTCTATTTTCAGATACGTATAATCGATAAACTATTCAGACAATGGATGCGTGAATATAAATATTATGACCAGATTAAAGTTTGTTTGAGATTAAACGACCAAACATTTACGAGATACAAATGTATCTCGTAGATTAATAAGTAAAGTTACGTAAATTATCTGTAAATATTACTTAATTTTATTTTTTCAGTGATATCGTTTGTTTAGGATGCTCACATCAGGGAACTATAGTTCTAGATACCTACCATTTAAACAGTTTTATATATTTAGCAAAATAATTGGCCATGTTTTTTGGATCGAAAATCATCGAATAATTTCTCCCGCTCTAGGTGGAGCGAGGGACAGTGTTTTGTCAGACTTGTACTAACCCATCAGAAACTCTGTGGTAAAAAAATTCATTATGAATAATTTCACAAATTGCAATTTTTGAGTTAAGTCCCTATCAAGCTAAGAGTCCCTATCAAGCTACGTTATGTCAGTATATAAGGTGATGTACAAGTTAATTTCTAAATACTCATATTAGTAAAAGATATTTTTTCTTTGACCATGAAAAAAAAAACACGCCAGAACTAACGTCAAACCCCATTCGCTCAGAATCATAGAGGCTTTACGTTTGAAAGTGGAACACCAGTGTATTGTGGCATTATTACCGTTACACTGCAGTGGACTAAACATGACCTACTGAAGCCGGCTTCCCATAGGCTTACGAGTGCTAATGTATTATAACTTCACTCGGAAAGCACGTGTATTTCTTTGAACACAGAACAATGTGGAACAGAGTGATCTCAGAGATATTGAAACGTTTTCTTTATTACTTATTTTTATTGGAGCCTGTATTGTATTAATATTTTTATTGAGCGGTTGCGTTACATTATGGAACAAGAATATAAAAACGAAAGAAGAAGATAGTTTTGTTTGGCATTGTGATTCGGGATTAGGATTGCCATCCTTATCAATTGTAGACCATTTGTCTTTGATACAATTGACTTTGATTGTCTATAGACAAATGGTCTACTATATTATTAGTTGTATTTTCAAATATTAAAAAGTATTTACTAAAATTCTATAAAATAAGTACTAGAATACGTTGGTAAACCACAGTTTGGAGGATAGTCCAAATTTTGAACTCGCCGCACTTGCATCCATCACTCATATTTTTCAAACCTCTGCAGTGTAGTTTGAAAGATATGAATTATGTTCAAGAATGTTTCAAAAATGTAACCCCGCCGAAGCTAGAATTTTACTTTCTCAAGGTTGCAAAATCACTACAGGCTACGGCTAAAAAAGTGCCAAACCTATTATAATTATATTATACTAGCTGTCCGCCTGCGACTTCGTTCGCGTGTACTTCGGTTATCGCACGTAAACGTGTTTTCCCATAGGAAGAAGATGTTTTTCCGGGATAAAAAGTAGCCTATGTTCTTTTCCATGTCAAAGGCTATATGTATGCCAAATTTCATACAAATCCGTTCAGCCGTTTTGCGTGATTAAGTAACAAACATCCACACTTTCACATTTATAATATTAGTTAGGATTAGTTTGGTTTTTAGTTACCGTAACCTTGCATATATTTTTCATTACATGTATCAAGATTTCACACTCGGTTACAAAGTTACAACCAACGTTCACATTTGCAAATTCATTTACAGCGATCTAAAACGTCGAGCAATTACTCAACAAAGTAAACACTTGAGGGAATTGAGCAACTTCAGTACCATTAAACAAAGCGATGGATCTCCAGTAAATCTTATTGTTCAGAGCGAATGAATGCGCGTCATTAGTATATGGGAAGGACCGCGGACCGCAATACGGCCCCCATAAAGAATAAGAGCGCATCTGATTAAAATACAAATCGAAGAACAAAAAAATCTGAAATGATGAATGGCGTGTTCGGCATAAACTGCTCTGAGGCAGACTTTTACTGACTATAATCACACCTACGTTACTTCAGTTGCCCTTTGCGTTCTAGGACCAGTAGTAGCTCGGTCCGGACGGTTACCGGACGGCGAGCTTCCCATTGCTCGCCGAGAAAAGGCCACATAGATCGGTATTGATTCTGAACATTATGTAGTTATACACTTGGGGGAGGCATATATCCAACAGTGGACATCTTTCGACTGAAATGATGATTATGTACAAGTAGTATTAGAAAGATAAAGGAACTCAAATCGCCAAAAAGACCAGATGCGCCCTTCTCTTTGGACGGCGGATTAGCGGAACGCAGGCCGATGCGTCAGCAAGTTATACGCAATATGCTACACCGCAATGCGAGTGGAACTTAGTGATTGAAGGCCTTCGTTCCTCACAGAAAGCTGTTAGCTAAGAATTTTTAAGAAACGGTGTTTTATGTGGAGCAATTCTGTAGTTTGTGGCATGTCTTTAAACCGCCCATGATTCATGGTCGCAAAAAGAACAACAAAAGTTGTATCTGATTCTGTACTAATATTAAAAAGCTGAAGAGTTTGTTATTACATGCTAATCTCAGATACAAATTGAAGAATTAATTTTAGTGTTTGAATAGCTATACTTAGGCTATAATAATATCATGCTACCAGGAGCGGAGCAGTGGATCAAAGACGTGGGTGAAACTGCGAGGGTCATAGAAACAATTTTATTCTCCCTATTTTGAAGGTTTTCATGAGAGTTTCCGCTAAAGACTTGCGGTTCCAACATGGTCATGTCTTTTCGTTTCGAGACAAGGTCAAAGAGTTCTGGAAAGTACGGGCAGATTCTTTTACTTGGGAAATCATCAAATATCTGCCCTTCTGAGTGGGAGCGAGAGGGATTGTCAGACTTTTTCCGACTGAAACCCACCGTGTACCTACAGTTGGCCTTTGCGTTCCCGCAATGCGATAACTCTTTCAAACACTGCCAAAACAGACAATTTAATAATAATAATAATAATAATAATAATAATAATAATAATAATAAGATTTTATTTCTCGCCACAATACACAATGATTACAGTTTCTAGGGTAAAAGTAGGTACAATAAACATATTGTGGGAGACTGGTGCCTAAACTAGGCTTGGGGCCTGTATTTCAGGACACCAGGACTCCACCCTTAGGTTTTGTTAACATTTTTATATTGCCTTATGCTCTGAGAAACAGTTGTCGCGATTAACAATTTTTATGTTAGAAATTCTATATTCTATATAGTGTTAGTACGGTTAGTATTGTGTGGGAAAATTTGAGAGTGTACGGAGTGTGTGTGTCTGTAAGAGTGTGTTTTCGTATAGTGATTGAGCATGTGGAACTTAGTAGTATGTGTAATTTACTCTACTTATAACCTTAACTACACCGGGACATCTAGGATTTTTTCAGTCTCCAGGTAGTTTAGTTGTTGAATCCAAACAGTCAGTTTCATTTTGCATTTAATCTTGTTAAGGTCATAAATAGGTAATATCCTGTTAATTTTGTTGTAGAGGTATTTACCAAGGTGGCAGAAGAAACGTCGCGAAAACTTAGTCAGAAGCCGGTTTTGGGAATCGGAAACGGGATTGAATCGCCTTTTGCCTTGAGATAGAGAGGGCGTATATGTTAGGAGGTTATGTTGCTTCATAACTGTATGTAGTATAAATAGCTGGCGCACTGACAGAACTTTTACTTCTTTATATAAAAGAGTAGTAGGGTATCGAAAAGGATGGCAATATAGCACTTTCAGGATGGCTCTCTGAGCTCTTTCCAGTTCGAGTATAGCGCATTTAGGGGCACCACCCCAGGAGGTGATGCAGTAAGTCAGCAAAGATTGAGCAAGAGCAAAATACACCGATCGCTTCAGCTTCTCTCCAGCCACCTGCCTAAGAGTCTTAAAAACGTATATTAATTTTCGCAGCCTGTTACTCAATACGTTAATGTGCTCATGAAATTTTAGTGTACTGTCTATGATAATGCCTAGGTATTTCACATTATCAGTTTTTTGGATGTGAGCGCAAGTACAGGTTGTGCAGCACGGCGTCGTACATGTGTGAGCTATGATGGATAGTGGAGAACCTAACGAAGTTTTCCTATTTTGTTTTATGGCGAATGTAACATAATTCGTTTTTGTAGCATTTAGGGTGAGGAAATTATTTCGTAACCATTCTGATACCATGTCAAAACCCAACTGAGCATGCCTGTAGACTTCACTCCACGAATCCGCGCTAAATAGTAGGGCAGTGTCGTCCGCGAAGGATACAATTTTGCCTTTAGGGAGAGTGAGCATTCCTAGATCATTCAGGTATATTAGAAAGAGGGTAGGACCCAGGACGCTGCCTTGTGGCACGCCGTAATTGACTAGACGCTCGTTACTGATATACTCGCCTATTTTTACACTCTGTTTACGTTCACTCAGGTAACTCTCAAAAAGTTTTATTTAAACAGATAAAATGATTAAAAGTGCTCCTGAAATGATGAAAACTATGATTTCTTTTCAGTTCACTTCAAACTGTCGAATAAAATAGATATCTAGGTAAAAGTTAGTACCTACCAGTCGAGTCTGGTGTGATAAATGAAGATTAAATTCCGCCATTATATAATTTGATGATAGCATTAAAATATGCCAATCTAAAAATTATGTATTGTTTAAAAACTTATCGTTCAAGACCAGACAGATAACAGGCGTATAACAAAATTAAACGGAGACAGAAACACAAAAGATTATAAATATATTACATAAAATTGCTGCTATTTCTGGCAAAGGTAAAAAAAAATTAATTAAAGCATTGCGCTAGTGACCGAGATGGAGTTCAAAGATTTTAATACTTATAATGGCACACATCACATTACTCATTCAAAATGTAAATAACTTTTTGTTGTTGGTTATTTTTATCTCAAAATTGCGAATCCTGCACGTGCGAAGGCACGCGTACTTTATTATCATTATCTGACAAAGTTTGACAAATGGGTTTGTATTCGAAACACGTCATGCTCTGAATAATAAATAGTCAGTATCACAGACAGTAGACATATTTATTATCATAATAATCAGCTTGTACACAAACACCTGGACCTGATTTATCCAGATACCTGTAGCATTGAATAGTGCTGTGTATTTTTAGCTCAAATCTTACTTTAGAGAATGAAATCCCTGTTAGATAATAAATAGTCAGTATCACAGTAGACATATTCATTATCATTATAATCAGCTTGTACACAAACACCTGGACCTGATTTATCCAGATACCTGTAACATTGAATAGTGCTGTGTATTTTTAGCTCAAATCTTACCTTAGAGAATGAAATCCCTGTTAGTATTAAGGAAAAGTGATACCAAGTACGGGATTATGGAAGAAATTATGATAGGTAAACTTTATTCCAACCTAGCAGTGCTACCACGAACTCTTAACACGATCCATTTTACGACCTAAACTGAATTGCTAAAGAGATGCTGTTATGCCGCCTTACCCCTTCCCCGTAGGGGAAAACCGACCTTAATACCTTCATGTAGGAAAAACATTGATGAGTATACAAATTCAATGAGGAAAAATGAAAATTTTATCAGCCTTGGGTCTTTTAGGAACAGTCACATGGGGTCTTATAGGGTGTATGCTCCATCCGTCTTTCTCGCTCGCACGATTGACATTTTAAACACGTCATGGTAAGTCTTCAAAGAAGACGGTGGCACAGTGAACTCGTACTGCCGTGGACAGGGAGGCTCACGGGAGGCTCTTGTGCAATCTCCTCACGGCTGTCCTCTAACAGGCCTTTAAGAGGGGATTCCAGTAATGCGGCCTCTTCTATAGTGATCACCGGAGTGGTTTTAGTGAGAAAAGATACTACATTTCCCGGACTCCGGGCGTCTTTTGAAGGTATCCCCTCGAAAAAAGAGAAAAGACATTTTTCCAAAAAGCTTGCTTTTGAAGTAACATTTCTAGACTAAAAGCGATAAATACGCAAGGATTAGCAGTAGAGTGATAAAAATTACAAAATTAATATCTGACGGCAATGTGCCGGATGTCTGTTGCTAAAAAACTAATCTAAACATAATGATCCCGTCATAGTATGATGAAATCTGACCGTTCTATATTTAGAGGGGGCGCTTATGAGTTGATAACATGCTGCACCTACCCAATATGCAGATAAAGTCTGTTTTATTACCGATATTAAGTGATAATATATACGTACGTACGTATATCATTCCGAAAGTGTAGGTGATTGGGCTGTGTAGAGTTCTGTAAGCTACGCCCTAATTCATTCAGCCCTATAATGTTCTCACTACTGGGACTACAGCCTCCCCATATAGAGAAAGGAGAGGGATTGGGGCGGATAGGGCGTGGCATCCAGCCCAAACCGAAAATAATACAAAATGACTTTTAATCCAACCACCAACCCACATTGGACTTACGTGGCGTGGTGGATTGCGGCCCATTACCTCTCCTAGAGAAGGCTAGGATTTTAATTCGCTGGATGTTACACAGGACCGGTCGATCTGGCGGCGCTTAGGAAACCTTATGCCCTGCATTGAAAACGATGATGAGCGATTTTAAGGTAACAAAAATGAGAGCAACTAGGTATATCTTCCTGCGTAAAAGGATGGCAGTGGCGCATAAAAACAATTGACAATTCCCCTGCTGGTCTATGAAAGTCTGGATCCGCATAAAATCAAAATCAAAAATCATTTATTTCAAATAGACCATTTGCAGGCACTTTTGAATAGTCAAATGTCGGTCAGTCCAAGAAAAGTGAAGCTCATAGCTTGTTTCTACTGCGAGGACGTTGCTTTTGTCTTTTTATTTATTTATTTATTATTTATTTATTAAAACTTTATGCAACGCACAGGTACAAAGGCGGACTTAATGCCTTAGGCATTCTCTACCAGTCAACCTAGGGTGGTGAAGAGAAAAACATGGCAGGTGCACAAAAAAAAAAACAACAAAACAAAAAAAAAATGGATTATTAAGAAAAATTGCTTTTTGCTTTTTGCTGTTGTGTTTTTAATAAGTTGTGTACGTCAAGTAAAAAAAACATTTCTTTTTCTTTCTTTCTACTGTGACAGAAATAAAATTTTATTACCAAAGCCTATTCTACTGAATAATGCCGGAAGACGCAGCATTGGAAGGCCAAGGCAAGGTGCAAGGTGGACCTTTGACCTAGTCAGGGTCGCAGGAATCCGATGGATGCGACACGCACAGGACCGGTCAATATGGCGACACTTGGGGGAGGCCTACGTCCAACAGTGGACGTCTTCCGGCTGAAATGATGAATGATGTATTCGGGACAGGAGCTAAAAATAGATGTTTAATCAGAGACCGAGAGTCGATAGCCATCAGAAAACATAAGATTAGAGATCGTATTGAATATAGGTACGTAACATAACATTGATCTCTGATCCCAGCATGTTGCTACGCGTGGCTTGACATCCATTAGCTCTTACGTAGAGTAAGAGTGCAAAGACCATTGTGAGAATTAGCTATGAGACTGTATGAGTAGAATTTTTTTCATCACAGAATAGAGAAGAACAGTGAACATAATTACGTTACCCAACGATCTTTCAAGATGCATTCATCTAACTAAGAATCATGGCGGTAAGTCCCCTCTTTGAGGCGTGGCTGGAAAGGCCTCACGGCGTACTTACCTTCCGCATGACGCAGGTCCTCACCGGACATGGTTCGTTCGGGAGTTTCCTACACCGGATTCATGCGGAAGTGACGCCCGGGTGTCGCCACTGTGCGGAACGCCCGGAGGACACGGTGGAGCACACAGTCGAGGTGTGCCCTGCTTGGGCGGAGCATCGCCGTGCCCTCGTGGGGCCGATCGGCGGCGGAGACCTCTCGCGCCGGGCCTTGGTTGAGGCCATGGTCCGGAGCGAGGAGGAGTGGCAGGCGGTCGCCGACTTCTGCGAAGCAGTAATGCTTGCAAAGGAGGAGGCCGAACGCATCAGGCAACGGCGTTATCGCCGCCGCCGTCGCCGGGATTCTGATCCCGATTTCCGGCCAACGTAGACGCGGGCTTGCGGACAGTGAGCAATGGGTAGCTCGCTGTCCGGCCGTCCGGTAACCGTCCGGACCAAGCCCAAATCGTCGACGGCGCGCAGTTCCAGCGCGCCTCAAGGAGTTGTCAGCAACAGCAGGGACCCAGCCGGGTCGAAGCCTACTGGGGCCAGGGTTATCCGAAAGGGCGCTCGAGCCCCGGTATGAAGGCTAGAAGGGACGGGGTGGGTCTTTTAGTCAGTAAGAGTCTGACACTATCACCCGCTCCGCCCAAGGGCGGGGGATGTCAATGCATGATTTTTCCCACCATCAAAAAAAAAAATCTAACTAAGAATATTGAGATGGATGTGTGATGTGACAAGTGTAAAAAACACGAGAAATTAGTGATTTAAATAAAAAATAGAAAGAGAATCGTTTGTCTAGGTATGGTTATATGCAGAGGAGAATGAAACACATGTTACTACTCGTAAAAGAGTTATGAGTATACGTGTGGTCGGATGGAAAAGAATAGGGAGGCTAGAGAAAAGATGGATGGATTGTGTGAGAAGCGATATGAAAGAAAATGGAGTAATAGCGTGACGGATCACAGGACTGAACGGAAGAATAAAACTTGTTGCCCCGACCCTAAATAACACGGGACAAGGGTACAATTGCCGTCACGGATCTTGAGCGCTGGCTTCTAGTTGCGCAGAAGTCAAATATTCGGTCTCTTTAGTGGTGCGAAGTGAGACGCGGGGGCGGGGAGTGTCAGTGATTGGTTCTCCGCGCCATCGCGTCATAGACGTCACTCATGATTTGTTTCCTACCTTGCTGAATGTATCTAACAACGGCGACGATTGGCTCGCCAATGTATGGAATGCGCAAAGCGACCCCCCCACTTTGACGCCGAGTGCTCAAGAGCTGTGATGTTAATTGTTGGAAGATGATGATGGCTTTTCGAGACAAGTCCTCATAACTTATGAAGTCCTTCAAGAGCTTCTGGACCAGTAAGTTGTGTATACCAAGTCCAAAAACATAATAAGTGCGATATTATGGGTGAGGATCTAATAAATCTACATCATCATCATCATCATCATTTCAGCCGAAAGCCTTCCACTGCTGGACATATACCTCCCCCAAGTATCGCTATAACGAACAACACAAACGAATGAGACGCACAGGATAAGTCAGCAAGTGTATGGACTTGATGGATTCTCCGAACAGAAAAAACACCTAGCAAGTGCGAAATCGTGACAGAATTATTGTAGGGTTGTTTTTACATAAAAGGGGAACAAAATAAGTAAGGTCTATACCTTTTTCAACGTGTTGACACGAGATACCCTTCGTGACATAATAAAAGATGAGCCAGGCAAGTTGATTGCGTGACATAATGTTTTGGGTGCGCCGAACGAATGTTTAGAGGTATGAACAGGGTGTCTCTTTGTCCTCTCCTGTTCTCATTATTTGAGGTCAGATCTCCTCATTAATCGGCGCCAGGATATTCTACCCTGGGTTGTCGGCTGGGCTAACTAGAGGACTCTCTCGATTGTAGACCACCAGGTCAATAGCGGGCGACCTCTGCTTCTTTTTCTTGCGGAATAGGGTGTAAAGTCCCATATACCGTTGAAAAGTGAGGATCCTCAGACCAGACGGGCGTTGTGTCTGGTCCGGACAACTACCCAATAGTTGATTTTGACTGTTGTTTAAGTTTTAATCGCATCGAGAACTCGCCTATATCGCTATCGCGCAATGCAGGATTTTTATATTTGTAGTCCCTATAAATATGTATAGTGGTTATCTCATAAGAGTTATTTATTGTAAGAGCGGCGAAGGTGGTGTGACGATCTGATCAAGTTGGCGGAGCTAACATGGCCAGAGAACGTCCTAGACAGAGAAGTTTGGAAGGAGAAAGTGGAGGCCTTTGCCCAGCAGTGAGACAGTCAGTCAGTAAAGGTCTGACACTCCTCGCTACGTCCAGATCCGAAAAGGCATTTGTTGATATCCCACTTAAAAAAAAGCTTATCACACTCTACTTATTTATTTATTTATTTATAAAAGCTTTATGCACAAAAAACTGTACAAAGGCGGACTTAATGCCTTAGGCATTATCTACCAGTCGACCTTAGGGTGGTGCAGAAACAAAACATGGCAGGTGCAACTTAATAAACAGACAAAACAGAAGAGAAACAAATATATACAATAGTAAATACATACTTAGATACATACATATAACAAAAACAATGCTGTTGTGAAAAAACAAATCCAACCAATAGCTCGGTGATGATTCTACCAACATCTTGCGAATATGCTCACGTGCCTTCACCTTAAAAGAAAATCGGCTTGTTGCCATCCTGATATTCAGAGGGAGCGCATTCCAAAGAGATATCGCCTGGACGAAAAAGGAAGAGTGGATAAGCCCAGAGCGGTGTGAGGGACATCGTAGAAGACGATTATTAGTAGACCGAAGATTTTTATTGTGCCCAGAGCAAAGAAATTGAAGTTCTGAAATCAGATAAGAACTTATGTTGGATAATATTAACTTTTTTCACGCTTAAAATCCTCAACTAACCCGCTCTAAATAAATTGTACTTTTTCAATCAGAATTCTTAATTGGAAGCGAACCAGCACACCCATTACGTACAAAACTGTGACCTTCAACCAACATATTTATTGTGAATTATTTGTTGTTTTATGTGCCTTTAACTGATTACTTCTGACTATTTGAGTACAGCTAAACACGCTAGCCTGAACTGGCCTCGATTCGGTTGGTCACTGGCTGAGCTATGCTGAAAAACATACTGTCTTTTAAAGACAAACCCGCGGATCGATGGAACAATTTAACTAAAAAGATCGCCATACCAGTCAAGTTGTTTCTGGTATCTAAGATTCTAGTATTTATGATTCTAATAAGAAGTTTAAATCTCCAGAAGATTTTATCGTGCCATGAAAAACCTCTCTTCTGGACACAAGTTGCCATGGCCAGTCTGGAAAACTGTAAACAGACTCCGCACCCAGGTTAGGCGCAGCAAAGACAATCTCCACAGGTGGGGGGTTCCTGGGGTGCTATTCTCTAAGAAAGTGCAGCGCTGGCACAGCGACGAGTCGTCAGCGCAGTACATTGAATTAACAACCCAATGCCCCTTTACATTGGATTGTTAATTCAATGTATTGCGCTCACGACTCGTCGCTGTGCCAGCGCTGCGGTTTCTTAGAGAATAGCACCCCTGGTCGGTTCCGACCTTCAATGTTTGTGCGACGTCTCTCCACGGACCATGTGTAAGGTACACATGGTCCGTGGAGAGACGCCATCCTGCATAACGTGCCCTATTACCTGTTCACGTAGGGATCTAATGTCAGCATCGGTGGACGGTATTGCCATGGCCGAATACTGGGCCAGGCATGGAATTTAATTATTTTTGGCATCGACACGCTAAGAAGGAGAAGATAAGAACAAAATCTGGATGAAATATTACATATTTAAACTAGTTACTTCCAAAAGTACGATATTTAATTTTTCACGGAAATTCAAATTATTTGTTTTTTCTGTAAATGTATTTTTACTTTTCATTAGTTTTTTTTACTGATTTCGGTGATATTTTTTATCTCTACCAATGAGTTAGGAGATACAGGCTAGGTAGGGGTTAGCTGATCGATTTCTACGCTGACTGATAAAACGATAACATAAATACTGCGATAACCTGGTTCCTAATGGGTGTGGAGATCAAACAGTAATCGGTAGGACGGTTCCCTTTAGTAACAATACTACTAAACTGAACGAGAAAATTTTATAATACGCACTTAGAGCTTTATAATATACACACTTAGCGGCCAGTCCCGGCTTCTCACGGGAAATAAATATAGCCTTCTTTTTTTAGGTAGGAAAATCATAAAATGACATCTCCCGGCCTTTGGCGGAGCGAGAGTGTCAGTTCCTTCGTTGCCTTGCATTCCAGGGCCGGAGTTTTCCTTTCAGAAGCGAACCCATGGCCCCAGTAGGCTTCGACCTTACTGGGCCCCTACGGTTTGCTGACATCTTGAGGCATGCGTGGAACACTACGCGCCGTCGACGACTTGAGCTCAGTCCGGACGGCGAGCTACCCATTGCTCAGCAAGCCCGCGCCCGCCTGTGGCAGGCGGTAATCGGGACCGGGATCCCGGCGACTGGAGCGTGAGAGTCGTTCCCTCGCGAGTGCGGCCGCCTCTTGCTTACATTAATGCTTCGCAAAAGGAGGCGATTATCTGCCAAACCTCTTTGCTTCAGACCATGGTCTGTACCAAGGCCCGACGTGAGAGATCGTTGCCGCCGATCGCCCCCACGAATTGTCAGTACGTATATAAAAAAAAGCTTGGGTAGGGTCGACGGAGGCCCCTTGCCAGAGCTTCCTATTTCTGTCTGCAGTGTATCAAAATAACCTAACACGAAGGGAATAATGCGATGTAGTGAGCGAAAAAAGGGATAGTCCAAGTCAGAACATCTGATAATTAAGAGGGACTGGGGGATGGAGGGCAGGATATGCCGTCGCTCCATTTATAAACTAATATTATTAAACTGAAAAGCTTGTTTGTTTGATTGAAAACGCTAATCTCAGGGACTACTGATTCGAATTTAAAAATTCTTTTACTGTTGGATAATAGGCATCATGGATATCCTCATTATCCGAGAGCAGGGGTGGCTGAGTGGTAACTGACATTACTTACGATTTATAGATCGCGGATTCAAACCCAGCCAGGCGCATTACTTTGTGTAATTTATTTCATCACCACTGCTCTCAAAACAGCAAAGGAAAACATCGTGAGGAAACCGGCATGTCCTAGAACCAAAAATTCGAAGACATGTGACATCCACCAATCCGCACCGGGCCCGCGTGGTGGATTACGGCCCATCCCTCTCCTAGAGAAGAGGTCTGAGTCCCAACGGTAGGAACATTATAAGGCGACTATGCTATGCTATCCTCTTTAGCGAGGATGGTATACATCAAAAAGGCATCACGATACGAACAATAAGGGCAGCTAGTATAAAATACTGGTATTCCATTGCTTTCAATAACATTGGAAGCCGACCCCAATACAGTTGGGAATGAAAAGGCAGATTGATATATAAAAATGTTGGCAAAGAATGCATTTCGTGTTTATGTAAATCCGATGTTATTGTTTTATTTTTATCAAACAACATCTATGTAAATTGGCATGAACAACACGTCGGAATGAATATTTACTTTAGATACGAAGTCTGTGAACGCTCATACGTATGTAGATATAATTTAGTGGAGTGTAAACATGACGGCGTTTTCGGACGTGTAAACAAATTAAACTGTATTGCTTGTTAGTAAGGTTACTTTAACGACGGCGACGTAGGCTTATAGTGGTTGAACCAATAAGAGTCTTTAGCACGAGCATTAGTGTTGTTCAGCTCAAGATAATATATCCTACTACACAGGTAGACTTATCGGGGGTCCGCGGGTAGAATATTTAAATGATATTAAAACCCACCCACGTCCTTCATTTACCCTTTGCGTTCCAGGATTAAGGTATATTAAAAAAAAATACCCATGGCCCTAGCTGGCACCAGCCTTGACATCTCTTTGGGGCGTGTGAGGACCAGTACGTGCTATCAACGACTCGGGCTCGGACAGCGAGCTACCCATTGCTCAGTTGTTCGACAGGCTGACTGAGCCCACGGTGGCCGGAGATCGTTCTTTCCCGTCCGATTATAATTTAGGTGTCATCAAGGATAGAGTGAATAGGCTTTTAATAAACTAGTGCGCCTCACCATCAGAGATTGCATCACTGCTTACCATCAGATGGGATCGCAATCAAGCACTAGTTTATATCAATAAAAAACAAAAACTAGGGTGTGAGGATGTCCGTTCCTTCACGGTTGCGGCCATAAACTTCGCTAGCTAGGTACTGATTCGCAGAAGGTGGCGCCCACATCCCATTGCCTCATGCAAGGTACCATAGCATGAACTAGTGCCCCGCCCACCCGCCGATAACATCACCTCCACGAAGACACGGCAGCGAGTGGCAAAGCGTGGCCCGCCTCCACAGTATGCTCCACCGTGTCATCCGATGGGTCCGCACAATGGTGAGCACGCGAGCGTTTCTTTCCAGCTCTATCTACACTTTTTCGGGCCATGGAGTTCTAGTAGTCCAGGCTCAATGTGAACTATTTTTTTTAATAGTAGACTCGCGTTTCTCATAAAGCATAAGTTTATGGTACATTCAGTTCTATTTAGTGTATTATTAAGAAGTTCTTATGAAATGTGGCTTCTCCAAGCCCCGAAACCCAAAACCTAAAGGGCCATGAAATGTATAAATAGTCTATTTATCCACGAAGTTCAATACACTTCAAAACTTCTACATTTCTATAGATTTACATTAAAAAAAAATAAGATTTACATAGAACAAACCTAGCAAGTTTACAAAAATGTATTGTATGCAGTAAGAATAGGATTCCTTTTTCCCTGGAAAGACAATCTTCTACACAGGAAGAGCAATTAATATTTTCCCAATGTCAATGTAGGTACCTAATTGGTATTTAAAAACATTGCTGATTTATGATAATTTTATGCCAATAAGAAATTTGGAGCCCCAACATGTTAATTTTTATATTGCTTCTGGAATTACTATAATTCTACAGATTTTGAACCTTATACATAGTCAACATAGAAGTCAAATTAGAATACATTTTTTTTTTTTCTAGAGAATGCTTCATGCATGCTGCTTATACTCATTTGTGATTTAAATTTGTACAAAATTAATTGGAACTTTACTACTACAATTTACATACCCATTTACTTTAAAAGGAAGTTCATTAATTAACTCAGCCCTTGCCCTGATGAACTGTCTACTTAATTACTATAACAGTCCCCATAATTAAAATGAGTCATGTGTCCCTATGGATTATGTAATGTAAAGACAAGGTCATCTTTTTTTTTATACATAATAGTTAAACTGGTTATAAGTATTGTTTGTTCTATTTTAAATCGGGAGTCTGACCTATGTTGATGCAAGATTCTGTACAAATTTTTATGTTCCTTAATTCATTAAGCCCCAAGCAAAAGCTGGTGTTCACACTCTCATTGTCTTGCTTTTGTGTCTCTAATTGACACTATTCAAAAGGTTAAAGGCCGCAAACTACATTGTCTATGATTTTTTATAATCTATGAATTGTCTTTGGAGTTTCAAACACTTATAAACAATTTTTAAAATAAAACATTTTTTGCTATAGTTTTTGTTGCATTCAGCAAATGGTGAATTAAGTATTCTTTGACTTGGTAGGCAAGTAGTCTAATGAAATGAGCCCTTATTATATTACCCTTTCATTCCTAGAGGGCAGGAACTGATAACTAATAGAAAAACATTGCATGAAAATAGAAGAAAGGAACCGTTTCAAAGATTCCTTGTGTAAACAAAGCAAAGTTTCTGCTTATCCCCATGCGAAATAGGTGTGAATGTCCATATCTATCATCTTACAGTGATGATGCAACTAATCAACACCAATATGAAAGAGTTCCTATGATTGGTTGGTTCTTAAATTTTTCATAATTAACTAGACACTATCTTGTTACACATACCTCTGAACTGAGCTTCCCACTCTTTCACAGATTCCATTTCCATCGAGTTCAGATCACTGAGGTCATCATATTCCTTGTCCGATGACATCACGGAGAATGTGGCAAGACCTCTTGATGCATCTTTCCCTCCAAATGCTGCATATGGTCCACCTACGGAAAATTATTTTTGTGTTACAGATTATTGTAAAAAATGTGCTTAGTTTAGTTTATTACTTAATTAAATAGAATTTGAATATATTATAAATGATGTCATTTTAACATTTGTAACAAATTAAGTCTTGAACTAGTATGTAAAACATACCTCTTGAGCAACTATCAATATTTACAAACATTAAAAAAAATATGCAAGCAACACATGACCAATGTTTTTGTAACGCAAAAGGTTACTCAGGGTGCATAGTCTGCATTTGAATGGTTAATTAATGAGTCATGTTAATGTCAACTCTATTTATAAACAGCGGTGCGGGTGCACTCACCGGGCCCGTAGAAGCGGCGTCCTCGCGTCACGTCGAATATCCAGCCGTTGACTGCCACCAGAACCCGGCCATCAGCTTGGTTACCATCATATTGACGCAACTCCGCAACTGTCATATCCTTACGAATCTTTGGCAACTCCACCGCCGGTGTTTCTGCAGGCACCTTTGTAAACTTTGCGTATATTTTATACACCAACACAAAGATAATCGCTACTATAATCAAATTTACGGGACTGTAAAACTCTTCTAAGAAACTAGAATCCGTATCTGGGCTTTCGGTTTCCGGCAATTTTGTTTCCGGCGCTGATGCCATTTTTGAATGTACACAATGTTAACGCGGTGCCTCAAATATAGGGGTTAATTGTATAAATTTTAGAAAACTATTTCCATTCGCAAATGTAAAATACTAAAATCACTGACGTCAGCGTTCCGGCAACGGCGAGGCGACAACTCTAGTGTTGTCGTAATCAAAAAATACTTTATAGATTGACGTAATGAACATTACCAATTCTAAAAACAAGTTACAATTGGCCACAACCACAATAGAACAATTCCGCGGGCTGTAGTACCTACATAGAGGTAAATTGTGGAATTGTTCGGAATAGTTACTGCTAGAGCGACGAGAACGAACACAAAGAGCACAGTAAATCAGTAAAAAACAGACACCTTCACACAGAGTGAAAAATTTTATTCGATTATTTCCCGCATATAAAAACCAAGGTACTTACCACTTATAGTTAACATGATCCTTTGAGTGCGAAACGTGCAGTTTCACACTCAAATGTTTTGTAGCTGACAACACAGCCAGACTTAGGTACCGAAAAAGGAAAAAAAAAACAACGTTTTTCCAATGCATCTAAAATAGAAATAGTCTTTATTGGGTTGAATTTAAGATTATTTGTTTTAGGGTACATACAAGATCCCTGCCTACAGCGTATATTAAACAAGTTTCTTGCCCTTACTATTATTACGATGACTGAATCAAGGATCTTGAAAATACCCTAAAAGTTCTTTGAGACATGACAACATTTTTTTTTTTTTATGGCAATTTAGATGACAACATTGTTAAGTGTCGCGACGCCAGTGACGCTTGTGAGCCCCTTGGCAGTTGACAATGTACTCTGTGCAGTTGACTTTGTCAAATGTCACTTTCACAGAGTACTTTGTAACATACTGAAAGTCACTTTGACAGTGACACAAGTACAACTGTACAAGCACAACCCGTATTGTATCATCACATCAATGAAAATCGGTCAAACTCTCAAACAAATTGTTCATAGATATTCGTGTTAGCAGCAGCAATAGTTTGCTTCTTGTTATTATTCGGTAGTTTGTCGTCTTGTAACATGGTCTACAGGAAAACAAAATAACTTTTACAAAAATTAGTCTCATTTGCTGCGGTTAAAATGAAGGATCAACGATCAGATTTGTGTTCAAGATACATAACGATTTTTATTGTGGTTTCTTGTTACTGGTTCGTATTGAATTTTATTAGTTTTTATTTTCCGATTAACAGTAATTCGCCAAATGTTTATATTTATTACATATATAGTTCGCAACAGCCACTTCAAATAGAATCCAAGCTTCAATAAACGCGACGTAAGATTTGCCGGTTATTGATTAAAAATAAATAAAATTACTCATAATAATTAGGTATTATTACTGAATTTCTTACTGCAATAATGTTTAATAAATAATACCGATTGTAAAAAAATAAATTCCAACTGTACTCCCCCAAACACAGACAAAAATATTTTTTTTTTTTTTTTTTTCAGGGTTGTGTCAATAGCAACAGTATTTGTCAATAAAACCTTACTTAGCAGCCAGGAGGTAGCATTAGAAGCCCCATTGTTTATAACGTGGTTCCAATGTATAGTATCCTTCAGTATATGCTATACATTGAGTAGATTTGGTGGCATACCAGGCGTATTTGCATTTCCTAAAGGTACACCATGGAGTATGGATGTAATGAAAAGGGTAATTACATTTTTATTTATCACTAATATTAGAGGAAAGATTTGTATTTTTGTATGTAAAAAATAAACTCAAAAACTACTGTGTCAATTTCAAAAATTCTTACACCATTAGTAAGCTACATTCACCCTGAGTGACATAGACTATATTTATTGCCCGTGCGAAGCCGGGACGGGCCACTACTTTTTAATAAAATCTGACCACTGACGAATAGGCAGTACCTACTACCATAAATAGTTCCATGTATTTTTTTTATGTGCAGTTTTTTTCCTCAATCTTGCTTTTTCCTGGTTTAATTATTGTTTAGTTTTGAAAATATATTAACATTCAAAATAGTTAATGTTCATTGTTAAGGAGGATTTAATAAACCACTTATATTAACTGCCATCTTATCAGATTGTAGTTAAATCAATACTTGTGTTCTTTTGGGATACAATCTAGATGGCTATCTTTGCATAAAACACTTCAATTTATTATCATAATGTAACCAATAATTAAAATGGCTTGATAATATATCATCAGTTGATACTTATGCTCTATTAAATTATTAGTAAAACATAATTATCATGCACTGTAGATCTATAAAATATTGAAATTTACAGTCAACATATTAAGCAATTTTTGTAATAAGTATTATAATAAAATATTTTTTCTTTCAATTAACATAATTATGCTCCATAGATTGATAACATTATCATTCTACTATCCATTGTATTTTGATGCAGACTGTATAGAACTTCAATATTTTGGTCAAGTGGAATTGTGTCTACTCATTTTGCACGAGTTGATTTAACAGTCAATTCAAAGTTTCTATTTTACGATTATTATCAAGGACATTGTATAAACCTATTTGGTTTTACAGTTGTTAATTGACTCGAATGAAAACCCGTTTCCTTATCAATAAAACTTTTGAACTTAATCATGAAACTGTTTTATCGAACTTCATTATTAAAATGATTAATTAATTTTATAGTAAATACTAGCTGCTGTCAGCGGCTATTTTTGCCTGGTGATAGAAAAGTATCCCAAGAGATCACTCCCGGGATAAAAAGTATCTTTAGTGCTATATAAAAAAAATATTCCTTGTGTACCAAGTTTCATCAATATCCATTCAGTAGTTTTGTGTACACAAACTTTCATCTTTATAATATTACTAGCTGTTGCCCGCGGCTTCGCCCGCGTGGCAGTAGGTTACTTCCCATAAATTTTGAACCTCCGTTTTACACATGTGAGCAGTGTAGTTCTTACTACCTTAAATCACATATTCTACCATTGTTGGTGTTGTGTTAGTTAAGAAAACATACACAAAACAAAAATGCAATTATAACTTTTCAACAACTTCCAAAGGAAAACACAGTCATCAGTCGTGCGTTATTGTCGTTCGGCATAGTAACTAAAGAAACAGTAGTCAAGACAGTGCGGGGGGAGGGTCAGCGGACGCGTCATGCGAAGCGACTGAAAAGCGGAACTCGCAGGAGCCATCGCGCGGATTCGATTTTGAGAATTATTAAACTTAAAATAACTTTGAAATGGTACTTCCGATTTAAATGATTCAAAAAGTAATTTACAGATACTGATATAGCCTTGAACACGAAGTAATTTATTTTGATAAGAATTAATACCGTAATTATGTAAATAGCTTTCCAAAAAGTGTTTCGTGAATGCCAATTTTTAAAAGTAGTAAAATAGATATAGTATGTTAACCTTAATTCATTAAACCCCAAGCAAACGCACTCATTGTCTTTCTATTGTGGCCCTAATTTTCGTTTGATTGAAAGGTTAAGAGATAGACATATGCCATCGCGGACTTTTCTATAGACCTATATAAGATACACAATTCCGCGGTACATTATTTTGTTAAATCTCAAAGGGTTTAAGCAGCGTTTTCGTTGAAAGCGAGCTCCCAGATGGCTTATTTTTTCCCGACATCTTCAACAAATACCGTTAATGTACAATAAATGCAAAAAACTTGACTAATTGTATACTTAAATCTTCCTCGAGAATCACGCTATCGAGTGGTGAAAACCGCTTGAAAATCGGTGCAGTAGTTTTTGAGTTTATCGCGAACAGACAGACAAATGCGGCGGGAGACTTTGTTTTATAATATGTAGTGATTAGTAGGATTATATTTTTTAATAATATTTTAAATAAATAAAACAACTTTTCCCTTATCAGGTAATTAACTTGGCACATTTTTACCAATTATAATTATTTTTTGGTAATCAGATTGTAATAACTGTTTGTCCATATGTTGAAATTACTCTCAAAAAATATTATAATTAACATCTAGTTTTTCTAATCCATCCAACGAATAATTGATTTATGTAAATTTTTTTAAATTATTATGTAAGTGAATAATATAAATGATTTGAAAATAAATCTATCTCAAACTGCATGTTGAGTTGCAATAGCAACACACAATGATTTCTATCTAAAATGGCTGCCACTTCCAGTAAAAAAAAAAATCTTCAAATCCAAAACCTAAACTAACCAAAACCATGTTTCTATTTCCAGGTAATCCCACTTTCAATAATGTTCACATTAATGATAGCAACAAATAATCTATGTTTGAAATATGTCGGAGTACCATTCTACTATGTAGGAAGATCTCTAACCACAGTGTTCAATGTTGTATTCAGTTGGGTGCTACTGGGTCAAAGGACATCTTCCAAATGCATTTTATGTTGCGGGTTCATCATATTTGGATTCTACCTTGGGGTAGATCAGGAGAGCTTGTTAGGTAAATATTTGAATTTCAGTATGCTTCCTTTTCTTGGCAAAATTAATTAAATTCCATGCCTGGCCCAGTATTCGGCCATGGCAATGCTGTCACTATGCTCAGGATGCTCTTTATGATTTACTAACTTTTACCTGAAGCTATAGGTAAAAGTTAGTACATCATCTTAGGTAACCTCTCCTACAGAAGCCATGTATTTTTCAGGATACTCCAAGTGTTATTGAATACTATTATCTGCATTTTAAAATTGTCATTTTTTTTTTTTCAAATTTTTGGTATTGTTTGAGTAGTTTCGAAGATTTCTTCTTACATCCATATTTTTCCTCTTTTTAATATATTACTTTGGATTGGTAGAACTCACGAATCAACCCAGATTTGTAGTCCACTAAATAGATCAGATTGTTACCAATCTTATTGATTGCGTAAAGCGGTTACGCTTCGAACTTCCATGGTCCGCAGCGGGGGGAAATGGGCAGCTGTCGCTTGCTTCGGCGAAGCAGTAATGCTAGCGAAGGAGGGGGCCGCACGCGTGAGGTAACGGCCGTCCTCACGCCCTAGCCGCTAGGGCCCCATACTCTACTTCCAGCAACCGTAGGCGTGGACTTGCGGACGACGAGCGATGGGTAGCTCGTCGTCCGGTAACCGTCCGGACCGAGTCCGAGTTGCCCACGACGCGTAGTGTTCCACGAGCACCTCAAAAAGAGGTCAGCAAAACCGTAATGTCCCAGCAGGGTCGAAGCCTACTGGGTGGAACCATGGGTTGACTTCCGAAAGGGAAACCCGTGGTTCTAGAACACAAAGACGGAACCAAGATATTTGTAATATTTAACATAATTAAAATAAAAACAGTGACTATGGAGTTTTTCGCACATTCTTCTCCATAGAAATCTATACTTTGGATGTGCAATTAGCATCATTTTTGACTTCTTGACATTTCAAAATAGTTTATTTGAAATATAATGCTTTTAATCTTTGATCACAGGTGTGGTTTTAGTCAGGAAGAGTCCTGACACGACCCCCTCTCCGACCTAGAGCTAAAAAAGTCATTAGATGATTTCCCACATATAAAAACGATTGGTAATGACCTGATCTATCTAACATCAACCAGACATCATTAATGTTTTCTTCTGTGTCTACCAAGGTCAGCAGCGTATTCTATAGACACCTAATTAAATTCTACATACAAAAAATTGGAGGGTCAAATCGTGCAATCTCGCGGAAATTGAAGACGAAATTTCCGTTGTGTTGATAAAAAACAGTTTGTCGTTATTCCGCATCCTTGTGAAATAGCTATAGTAACCACGATTTGCCAGCGTGTAATATACTCTTTTATTTTCTATTACATAATGTAAGTGATATGGTTAACCAACCATGTGTATAGTCTCTCTAAAAAGTAAATAAAAAATCTGTTGATTCGATACTTTTTTATAAAAAGTATCGAATATATTATATTCGATACTTTTTATAAGGTTCTTCTATAAGTAAACAATGATCAAGATCTCTTAATCAACCTTGATTATTGAACCAGTGTTGACTACATATGATTTCATTTTACTCTAATAATTACCCAAGGCGTTTGACTTTTTAGACAGACTATTATGTACCCCAGTCGGTAACATGGACCACTTGCAAAACTAAGACGCATTTAAAATTACATAAACTACATATATAAAGTAAGTTAAAATTGCGTTTACATCGCCGTTGTACTCGTAAAGTATCCATCCAGATCGGCTCAAATAAACACAAAATTTTAAATGTGTCTTTTTGCATTACCAACTGGAGCATGTAATGTATGCTTGGTTAAACAAATGACTGTTACAACTTTAGTAAACAATAAAACATATTCCATCTATCTTGATAAATACAATAATATTTTAAAGAGGTAAAGTTTGTTTTTATGTTTCTAGGAGATAATCTCTGAAAGTACTGGGGTGCTATTCTCTAAAAAAGCGCAGCGCTGGTACAGCGACGAGTCGTCAGCGCAGTACATTGAATTAACAACCTAATGCCCCTTTACATTGGATTGTTAATTCAATGTATTGCGCTCACGACTCGTCGCTGTGCCAGCGCTGCGCTTTCTTAGAGAATAGCACACCTGGTCCGATTGCGACATTTTTTTTTTCACCGATAGAAAGCTGCTTTATTCCCGAGTGACATAGGCTATATTTTATTATTATTTTTATATATTCTTTATTGTACACCACATATACAAAAAAAAAAATATAGGGCCAGCATTATTAAAAATAAGTGTACAATGCGCGGTCTTATCGCACAAGGCAATTTCTTCCAGACAACCTTTGGATGTTTATGTATACAGGTAAAGCCGCGGACAATAGCTAGTAGATAAATATAATTCAAATTGGATATCGAATAAAAGCAGGTCAAGGCTGCTTTGCACTGCCCTATAGTATCACTACAACTTTGGTAAAACAAGTGCAAGAAAAAACCAACAAGACTGGTTGTAGCATTCTCCTAAGTTGGCCTCACTTATCCAGCTACACTTGAATTTACCCGCTACGCGATAGCGTGCATAGATAACTACCTACATCCGGTGATAAAAATATTTTTGCCTTTGTTAGAAAAATAATTTACCTTATTCCCGAATCGTGGGTATATGTGGTCATTAGTCGTTTATCATTACACCAATGAAACTTTATCGAATTGTAAAGATAAAATTAAAAAAATAATTAATTTACGCATGTACGAAATTAATTTCTTTAGGAAAACGTCAGCTGAGCGAGTTCAACCTGTAGTTAAATTTGATTTATTATCATATGTTGCTTTTAACTCTTCTTTTTTCATTTTTGTTTCAGGTTCATTTTCTCTAATAGGCACCGTATACGGAGTAATCGGGTCGCTAATGCTATCTCTATATTCCATTTACACCAAAAAGGTCTTACCTAGTGTAAACCAAGAAGTTTGGTTGTTATCTTATTATAACAATGCCTATTCTATAATATTATTCCTGCCACTAATTATAGTGAATGGGGAGCTGCCTGTATTATGGAATTATACAAATTTTGATAGTTCATATTTTTGGTTCCAAATGTTTATTGGAGGAGTATGTGGATTCGCTATTGGGTACTTCACGTCTTTACAAATAAAGGTAAGGTTTATTTTATTAGTAGGTGCTTAATTCTTTAACAACTCATTAACATACGAGTACCTACTATACATAACTTAAATTCAACAATTTATGTTGCATTTTGATTTGATAGTCTAGTCTTGTTTACCTCGAATTTTGAAAGTTGTCTGGCAGTAATAGGTACCTAACAGTACTGTTCAAAATCAATGTAAATCAACCGACTAATCTGACTGCTAGTTCCAGAGATGAGTGCATATAAACAAACCAAAAAACGAACTGCCTGTCGCGGTTTTATCCGCGTTTTTTGTTACTACAGTTTTGTTCTTGGCCCTCCTTGATAAATGGGAGGTCAAACACTCAAATATTTTTTCGTTTCGAATCAGCAGTTCTTGAGCTTTTCTAATATTAATAAGTAATATAAAAAAGTACCTAGCTTCCGTCTGTTTTTTTTTTCTTTGATTAATTCTTCTTAACCACGCACAATCCAATGATAGCAATGCGGTTTTCGCTGATAGAAATAATGTTTAACGGGGAAGTTTCGAATAATAAAGATTAATTTGACATTGGGAGTTATGGATGGCCTGAAACAACGAATCAAAAGTGAATCGAGATCTTTAACAATTTACTTATATAACACGTTATCGGAAATCGCAATGAAAATTGTGAATGCCGTAACGATGGTTCTTTAGTGTAAAACTCTTTGCAATCAACGTATCGATTTTTGTATCAGTCCGACCACCTTGGCCATCGCGTATGTAAAAATTAAACTCGACTAAAATAAGTTCATTTTCCATTTCAAAGAAGACATTGAATTTTTGAGCATTAAACGGAACGATAAAGACTTATCGTTCCGTTTTAAACAAGTAAATAATCGAAAGTAACGACCAATCGTTTTGGTAAACTTTGAGCGATCTATCGACCCGATATTCTTTCAGATCGATCGTAACGATGTATCGTTACTTGTATGTGGCCCTTTTAAAAACAGCAAATGAAATGAATTTCAGGTTACCTCTCCACTGACACACAACATCTCAGGAACAGCGAAAGCGTGCGCCCAAACCGTGATAGCAACTCAATGGTACAATGAAACTAAAAACGTACTCTGGTGGACATCAAACATAATCGTGTTATCCAGTAGCTGTCTCTACGCAAGGTTCAAGCAACAAGAAATGGAGCAGAATTCTCGAAAACCAGTGCCTGAAGAGAAGCAGAGCTTAGTATGATGTTTTCTCAAGTATATCAAAGACTGTATAGTGTTTTTATGTGTTTGTGTTATAAACATGTATTGTTAGTTATCATGTACCTACTTTTATGAAATTATGTTGTGTAAAACTGAGTGTTCGTTAAGGATCTGATAAGGATAATGATACTGATAACGGTTATTTGAATCTAATTAGTTATCATGCCGTTCGATTGATTCTTCCATCGATACTTCAAACAGTCAGAAAAGTAATACTTAGTTAAAAGTAATGTGTGTATGAAATTATAAAATTCAATTATTATTATTTAAAGTATTTATTTATTAAGTGTTATACATAGTTTATTTTATGATTTAAGCTGTTTCTTCGAATATGTCTTCCTAGATAACTTAGTTACTACTTAAAAACATAACAGATTTAAACTTATATCATTCCATTATTGACTATGAATATTCACATTCATACATTTCTAAGACGAATAGTATAAATATCGAATTTAAACTTCACATGTTTATTGAATGAAAATTAGCAACTCTATAATCTTATAGACAAAAGCCAGATTAATATATTTTAATAATATAAAAATACAGTATCAAGCATTTAACACCCGTTTCTGAAATGCAATTTTACAAGAAACATTTAGCTAAAAATTGCATAGCGCGTGTCCACTGCTGTGTGCATTTATTATCAAAAGCCTATTATAACATTTGAAAACATGCATTTTGACACATCGTTTTTGATTCCAAAATAAAAACTGACAGCATTTTACACACAACAAATTATAGGGATTAAATTATGTATCACTTAAATACTAATTATATACTTATAAAAAATATATTATTATTTAAGGTGAACGCAGACGAGCTACTAAGTTCGCGGGACACGAACGCGTCTCAGGAAATAGAGAACATACACATACATCGCAAATGAAAATCTACGAAAGCCACTTTAACTTTGTTCCTAAATAAATAATTATTTAATATAATATCTATAATAAGTAGCTCTTCTTTCTTTTCGATGTTGTCCGTCCTAATAATCCTTTCATGTGATCTTTTATGTGTGTATTTATGACAAAAGCTGTTTGGCTAACAAAATGCTTAAATCCATAATAATTGGACCTCCTTACGCAAAACAGAACCAACCCACACAATGACAGTTTTGAGAAAAAGCCAAGATCAATAAATATTTTTTAGGATTATTGGGTAACTATGGGGCATGTTTCTTATTAGTTTAATGAACAATTGAAATATAAATGTTTTGTGCTCTCAAAATTGTCAGATCATTTTGATCTTTATAGGGTCGACTGAAAGCTCATTTTTGAATTTTGGCATTTGTGTGGATTGGTTTCTGTGTACAGCAAAAAAATCTGCCTTAGCAATAAAAGAGAACTATCAAATAACTCTAAAGTGCCTTACATCTCTTCCGTTATTGGGTATTTGCATGTTTTTATTTTTGTACAATACTTTATACTAAACAACAAATAACTAATAACAAATCTTTTTCTGAAAACAACAACAAAATATGAAACAGCAATTAGCGTTTCAATTTAGTATGAGGGAGAGGTGTGGTGGGGACATCTCTCTATCTCTTTTATTTATTTATTTAAAGCTTTATGCACAAAAACTGTACAAAGGCGGACTTAATGCCTTAGGCATTATCTGCCAGTCGACCTTAGGGTGGTGCAGAAACAAAACATGGCAGGTGCAACTTAATAAATAGACAAAACAGAAGAGAAACAAATATATACAATAGTAAATACATACTTAGATACATACATATAACAAAAACAATGCTGTTGTGAAAAAACAAAACCAACCAATTAGCTCGGTGATGATTCTACCAACATTTTGCGAATATGCTCACGTGCCTTCACCTTAAAAGAAAACCGGCTTCTTTTCTACATACGGGCGGTGACGACACGTTACACTTTACAGTATGTGCATCCTTTTTCTGTTTTGTTACTTGACAGTTTCGTCTTCCACCAGATTTAAAATCTTAATATTGAACGAATTTGAAAAAGCATTTTATTTGCAATTTTCGATATCTAAGGCTCTGTTTTGATACGAGTAATTCATCATCTTCCTGCCCTAGTCCCGTTTTATTTGGGGTCGGCGCAACACGTTTTTTTCTTCCATTCTGTCCTGTCACTCGTCACGCTATCACTAACTCCCTTTTCTTTCATATCGCTTCTCACACAATCCATCCATCTTTTCTTTGGCCTCCCTCTTCCCCTCCATCCATCCATTTGATACGAGTAATTAAAAAAAAAAATGTTTCAGCTACATACCTTATTGCGTGACAGACTATTTCACTTGATAACTTCCTTTCATTGTATAAATAAGTCATCAATTTTGACAGTTTATTGCTTCATTGAAGTCGTCGAGTTAAGTGATTTCATTGGCTGTTGATAATGCAGTCCGCCAATCACAGCTATTGACATTAGTTGACCGTTATTTTTTTAGTAACCCTTTCAGAAACGGGGCTTTTTTATTATTGATGGGCTCGCGTTAGACCAACCATATCTCATCAGGCAAGCGACGATGTGGTCGACGATGGATCACTCTTGTCAGCAACCCATTTATTACTTTTGAATTTGATCACTCTTGTCTAAGAGTAGCCTATTTATTACTTTTGAATTTAAGACCTCTAGGTTGTATGTAACAGGAAGAACAGACTCCGGCAGAGAATTCCACTCATTAGCTATACGCACAATGAAAGTGTTCTCAAATTTTTTTTTGCGTGTGAATGGGATATTTACCTTGTACCGGCGGCGCATTATCATACGTCTTGTGGTCTGATGATGGAACTCGGCGTCAATGTGGAGTGGACCTTCATATAATTTGTGCAATTATTACTATTTAATCCTATCATAATTTAAAATTAGTTCGTATTTTTATTGACATGTGATCTTAATAACCTGGAAAGATATCGTTTAATTCTTTTATATTTATGTACCAAATATAAATTGTTGGATTCGTCGGGATCTTTCAAGTGATCGTATAGTTCTAAGCCATATACTTTGTTCCAATCAACTGTAAATATTGTGTTATTAAATGAGATCCATTCTGTGTACCTGTATCTTTTCGTTCTTATACTGTAGCCCATTATTTTAATGTTTTTTAGGCGAGGTTTATCAGAGTTCTTCTGAGGGTAAACGCTTGGTCTTGGATACTGACTTATGGCGAAATATTTTCCAAACGCTTTCGAATTGTCTACCATCAGAGGTTTCAAGCTTTTTCCTTCAAAGCATAGAATAGATTTATCCTTATCCCCACATTTTGGGATATCATGAGACAAGCCACTGAGATCTACTAAAGTCGGAAATATATCGACTAACTCAACAGGCGTATGTATGTTTTTTGAAGTGATTCCTGGCGCTGAGAATATTAACGGAACTTTTAAAGCAGCATCAAAGTTGCTGTACTTTGCCCATAATCCATTTTCGCCTAAGGACCAGCCTGGAACCAAAATGAGGCAACATAAATTACTGAACGTTCTGTTTCCGTTATGAAGGAGAAAATAATGAATACTGACCATGGTCGCTGGTAAAAACGACGATGGTATTCCGTCTATCGACGTAACTCATTAATTCGCCGACTAAATCGTCAACATACGATGCAGCCGCGTAGTAGCTCTGTCTTATTTTAATGGACCAATCATATGGCATTACTCCTAAAGGGAAGGATATATTTAGCCTGGCAATATCGTCTCGCCGTCTGACGTCTGTCCAAGGATGCCACGATACTAGAGGTATTTCTGCAGACATGTATGGGTGCCTTTGGGGCTTCACTTTGTTTATAGGTATCTTTTCTGAAAACGTAAGATAAGATAGTTAACAATTAAAATAGAGGCTCATAACCTCCGCCTGTAATATCCCGTACTCTATTCGCGGTAAGATAAAACAATTAAACATAGGTACCTTTTTTACTGTTCATTCAACCAACTTTAACTTCTATTGCTTTCGTAGTTTATATTGCAAACACTTTTTTGCTTTTAATACCATCCTTATGCCTAAGGAATAAAAGTCAATATCGGTTGAACGGTCAGAAAAAAAAGTTTGTATGAATGTCTAATCTTATTTGGAATGGAGTACAAGCACAAGGCAGGTGGGCATGATTATTTTATTATTTTTTGTTTCCCATCAGGCGGGATCGCAGTCAAGTACTAGTTTATAACAGATAATATATATATATATATATTTTCTGCATAATATGATAAAAAAACCCCGAAGTAATGTTATAACTGATAGTCAAAGTGAACGAGGAAAATAACATGAAAAATTGCGTTATCAACAAACTGTGATGTAGGTATATGAATATTATTAACATCTTTTGTAGACTAGTCTAAAAAAAATGTTAATAATACCCATACTTAAAAAATTAAACTAGTTAGAACCTTAAGCCCGTGTAATTAAAGTTCAAAATAACTTCAGCACTTACCGAGATAATGTTTAGGAAACTTGATTGGTATGTGAGGTTTGTAAAACCCGACAGCTAGCAGGAATGGTTGACTGCTGTTTCTGTTTGAAAGGAAATTTGTAGCATGTTCCAGAGACTCCAAATCTGGCAAAGTTTGGCCAGGTTGATGCTTAACATTTACAGGACATATGAGGTTTTTTTGAAGTTCCTTGGTCTCTTTATCATAGCAGACAGCAGCATCTTTATATTTCTCAGTCGAAGGATGGAAAGGATACTCAGACCAGCTATAAGGGTAATCATCGGTAAAGTTAGAGCTAGTCCCGGGATGAAAAACTTTTCCGATAGAGTAAGTCTCATAGCCATTTTCTTTGAAGAATTGGGGAAGGGTGGTAAAGTTTCCTATTGAATCCCGCCAGTAATTGTAAAAGTCGTATAGTCGGAGGGAATCGGGGCGACGACCAGTCAGTATTGAGTTTCTGCTAGGAGCACAGAGAGCTTGCTGAAACAAAACAAAGTAAGTAGGTACATATAATTAAACTGGGTGAAAGAATATAAAAATTGAAAACATGTCGAACTGGCTGGTAGTCTTACGTACATCTGCTGATTTAGTTCTTACTAGGGAGAAAATTCACCTGAATCACCGTCAACGTGATCCAGGTCACGGCCCATCTATAATAATATAATAATATTCCACAACTATCACTCAACGCCGTCTAGTCCCAAGCTAAGCACAGCTTGTGTTATGAGTCATATACAACTGATAAACATGCTTATATATTTCTAAATACATACATACATATTCTATATAAATTACACCCAGACACAGATCAAATGATCATCAATCAATGATCACACAAACATTTTGTCCTAGGTGGGATTCGAACCCACGACCTCCGACATAGCAGTCAGGGTCACTAACCACTTGACCAACAGGCCAGTCAAATTGCCATTGAATCATTAACAAAGCAGCAAATCGTTAATTTACTAAAGTGTTACCTGTGCAAAGGCATTTTTGAAATGAACACCTTCGCCCGCCAAAGTTTTGATATTTGGTAAATTGATTGTTTCGTCCGAAAGATGGCGTAAGTCATCCACGGCAATAAATAAAATGTTATTCTTTGTTGCACTTGAAAATAACTGCGAATACATTTGCAAAATTAAAAGCGAAAAAAATAAAGAAAACACTGAAAAAGTCATGATTATATTCTTTCTAAATAAATCTGAGGAGAGATCAACAACGATTAACGCATTGCTCACAAAACGGAACGTTATAGAAGCGTAAAAATATATCTGTTACCATAAATATTTATCACAGAATTATTTATAAATTATACGAAAGTCTAAAAAAATCAAGTATAAATAATAAAACTAAAAAATTAAAATAAGTGGATTATATTGATGATACAATAGGGAAAGTTCAACATTATTAAAATTCTGCAAGGAACGGAACATTCCTTTGTGTTATTAGTCATAGAGTATGAATTTTTCCTAGACTAGGCAATGCATTAAATTCAAGAGACGAGCCTTTTTTTTAAATTCAAATACTTAAATACTATTTCACAAAAGCGAAACAAATAATAGTTACAATTGTTTTTTTTTTAATTTTGTTCCGTTTGAATTTTGCGGTGTTATGTTTTTTTTTTCCAATTTTATGGCATGGCCTTTTGGCCTTTGTGCCATCGGTGTTATGTTAATTAGAATTGAACTATGATGACCTTGAATGCGCAGCAAAGAGTTTATAATCATGATGCGCAGTGACAGATTTTCGGGTCTCAATCGAAGTCTCAAGTCGGGGTTGCGCGTTACCATAGCAACGATCGCCACTTTAGACCTTCAACTTATGTACCATGTACAAAAAAACTGTGTTAGTTTGATAGTTTCCCATTATTGTCATTTTTGCCGCATCTGTGATTCTGTGGCATTACATAGTCTTTGATGTAGTGTTTTTCCACACAGTGACAAAACGGGAATGTGTGCATTTGTATACAGATGGAATGAATGCTTTGTCGTATGATGCACACACACATCAACAAACGAACAAGTGGGCGTTAGGGTATTGTCATTCAAATCATCTGTTCCGTAAATTGTTGTATATTTTGTACATAAAATCTAATTTATTTTTGATTAATTTATTAAATGAGAGTTGTATTAATTAAATAATTAATTGAGTGCGCGAGTGAGTTATGTTTGTTTAGAGTTTTTGTTTTTATTCGTGTGACGTCATTATTTTCGACTGCCAGTACGACGCAATAGCATTTTACTCGAAAATGGATTTAAAATGAGAATTGTTTTCGTAAACAAGGTGAGTGCGTTATGTAAGACGCATATTATGTTTATAATACGCATTAATATAGTCAGCTTTGGCCACAACGTAGGGTGGAAAGACTTCATCGATTTCCTTTGTCCTCGGTCCCCTTTGATGTTCGAAGTATATAGCTAGATAGTGTGTACATAAAGTAGTGCTACCAGCTGTTTCGAAACAACATAAACATTTTTATGTTATTATTTTGATGACTGAATAATATTATGGTGTTTTGATATTGTTTTGTTTTAACTTATGTAATCTGTTATAACGAGTGTTTCTTTTGATGTTATCGCACGTATTACCTTCAAAAGATTGATCTGATTTGTTTCTTTTTTTTTCTGGTTTTATCTAAATAATAACAAAGTACTTTGTCACTAATCTTCTAAATAGTAAATATGCCTTGATAATTTTCGAATAAATTGGATATTCGCAGTGATAAGTGAATGAAATTGGCAGTGCTAAAGAAACCAGGTTTTAAAACTAAGATACCTGCCTGTTATTCATCAAAGCCAAGTGATATAATTTATAGTATAAATAAGTATGTACCTATTTGTAATAATATGTATGTTTCCATAATTTATAGTCATAGATAATAAATCATTGAAGTCAAAGTACATAAATAAACAAAACATGTTCTTATAATAAAATGGTCAAGGTCACATTACATTCAGCCTGAGGTAAGTTTGTATTTAAATTTAATTTTCCTTATCTATTGCATCAAATCCTTTTGTATTGCATCTTTACATTGCAATAATGAAGATTTTCAGTATTACACATACTTTTGTAAGAATAAATGGCTCAACTAGAAATTAACCAGTCCATCCAAAGGTTGTCTGTAAGAGATTGCCCTGTGCGATAAGACCGCCCATTGTGCACTTATTCTTTTAAATGTTTGTACTGTATTTTTTTTTTATTTGGTGTACAATAAAGATTATAATAAATAATAATAATAATATAAATCTATGAAACTAACTTCCACCAGTGACTTTGCCCGCGTAGATGTAGGTTACTCCACATAAATATAGGACCTCTGTTTAACCCCCTTAGGGGTGAAGTTTTGTAAAATCCGTTCATAACAGATGTCTACACCCTATAAAAAACTTACCAGCCAAGTTTTAAGTTTGTAGGTGTTGTAGTTTCTGAGATTTTGTGACCTTTTGAATGTCTTATGTTACACAGTTCGACATAAGCAATTGTCTTTCTATTGTGTCTCTAATTACGGCATTCAAAGAGTTAATCAGTGAGTGGTATTTCGCTTTTATTATCCATACATCTATAAATATAAATAAAATTGGAATGTCTGTTTGTAATATTGAAATAACTGCTTTTTACTACATGCTTATGAATATACATAAATATGGTACATACACCAAAATAACATTTTTTACAATTTTTGTCTGTCTGTTGGTCCGGGCTAATTTTTTTTTTTTTTTTTTTCGGGCGGACCGATTTTGACGGAACTTTTTTTGGCAGGTAGCTAGAGTAACTTAAGCTACTTTTATTTTAGAAAAAATAAATTCAAAATCCTGAAGTCCACGCGAACGAAGTCGCGTGCACAGCTAGTATGTAATATAGACAGATTTACCACAAGAAATTGTATATAATATATAATATTTCTCATACTGGATCTCGCATTATTATATTTTATTTTCCACACATTTGTTTGTATAAAGCCTTATCATTATTATCAAATAGTTCTCTTATCATAAATAATAAGTAATTTTAGTTATATTGCGTTTATCTTGTGGTTTTTGAGATGAAATCATCAAATAACTTTTCCCGCTCTGGGTGGAGCAAGAGGGTGTTTCACGCTTTTGTTCTCTGAAATCCGCCTGTGTTCCTTCAGTTGCACTTTGCGTTCTAGGACCACAGTAACTCTTTTGAACAATCCCATTGCCTTGAATTAGCTAATTGCCATTGATTAAAAAAATTACTAACACCTACACTAATATTAATTCATTAACCTTTCAATCATAGAAATTACAGACACAATAGAAAGACAATAGGTGCGCGAACGCCGGCGTTTGCTTGGGGTTTAATAATGAGATGAATATCACATTAAGAAACAACAATCTTTCATGCAACACAAAGTTCAAATTAAATTGCATCCAGGCAATTTTTTTTTATTTAAAATACTTAATGGAAAAACATAAAACAAAGTAAATACTGAAATTGGTGGCCACAGGTAAAAATAATATAATAAAAAATCTGCCTAGTTATCACAGTTCATGAGATACAATCTGGTGACAGTCAAACAGACAGTGGAGTCTTAGTACCTAATAGGGTGTCGTTTTTACGCTTTGGGTACGGAACCCTGAACCATAATAAAATTAATATAGTAGGGCTCCCATAGAACAAACGTGATTTGTGATGAGTTTTACCTCTGTGTTATAGTGTCTAATGTTATCTAAATAATGGTACGTAACGGAACATTTCGTGGTTTTTACAGTATTGTACAACAATACAAATAAATGAAACAAAACAATAGAATAGAATTCGAAAACGTCAACTATTTCTGAAATTAACAAATGACGGTAGTTGAAATAAATATCGGTATGTAGGTAACTCGAAAACTAGATAATTATGATGAATAGCTTTCTCATTTTAGTAGTCAGTTAAGCAGGTAGCAAATTCGTGTACCGCAGTGTTATTTATCCAAGTTTAAAATAGTAATAATTTTTTTTATCTTTCAAGTGGTCAAATTGAACTAGTGTTTACGAAGAGCTTGTGTAGAGTAGAATAAACTTTATTGTACACCAAAAAGTCCATGGCTTGTGCATAAACTTAAATCTAAGCGTGCAATGGCGGTCTTATCGCTGCCAGCGATATCTACAAGACAATCTTAGGATGGATAAGAATTTAAATAATACAGGGGTAGTCTGTGATGTACTGTTAGCAGATTAATCAATCTCTAAATCTTGTGTAGTACAGTTTTATAAAACCTCAAGCGAACGCGCTGCTATTGTCTTACCATTGTGTCTCCGGTATTTGAAAGGTTAAAGCAATGTTAAATCTTTTTCCCGCAGGCGACGCTCACACAGCATGTCAGCAGAGTCGCCGCGGCACGTGCGGTCGGGGGGCCCGCTCACCGTGCCGTCCCAGCCGCCGAGCGACCGCAGCATCATCGACGCGGTCTCGGGGTTCATTAACGACGTGACGCTTTCCTCTTCGTCGACCCTTGATCCTAAGGATGTTATACAGTGGGCGAGGTAATTTTTTAAACTTTTAACCGCCATTTTGGATATATCCGACAAACGCTCGTTGATAACGCCAGGGTCGCACATCCACGACCAAATACTCCATCTCGTTGACGGTGACAAGCCAGCTGCAGCCGAGCAAACCCGCCGATCGGGTGACCGAGGCACGCAACTGCCTTCTCCGCGCGAAGTCGCACGTTGGCGATTCGCGCAATTTGAGGGCAGACTTGAGGGCCGGGATCAACCAATCGGTGGAATGGCTGTTTTGTCACCTATGAGGATTGAAGAGCTAAACGAGATGGAGTACCCAGTCGGAAACGAGCCTAGCTAATATGATATGAAAACACTCGCTGGACCAATCTGACGCAAGCTGTTAAAGGGTTAATATCTTTTTCCTTTTTTAGGTCCAGTTCAGTTAGAACTTAAATTAATTGGATAAACTACAAGTAGTACGATTTCTATCCGGGATTAAAATTGATCAGTAGCCCGATTCACGTAATGAAAACCGTAACGATATCGTAGCGATTTAGTCGTTTAGACCATTTCCGTATTCACATCCATCAATCGAATTTGAACGACACCGATTATATAGTCGTTTGAAATTCGTCGATTTAAAAAAAACATTTGTATTACATTATCCTGGTAGAATACTTATTAACGTAACTGGAAATAAGTCGATAGATCTTGAATACCGCTTTTGGATAGGACTTCAATCGAACGACTATAAAACTTCAACGATATTTGGCTTGTTTGATTTTACGTGAATCAGGCTAATGACCATCAGTGAGTGTTGCGCAATCCCTATGTAATGGTGCGTTATATTGGTCTAAAAAGATGTTTTTACAATCATGCTTATGTAGGTATCATTGAAGTTTAAAAATGAGAAAGCATTATAGCTTTCTCAAATATGATACATTTTGTTTCAAATTCGTATGGATTTCGTATTTTTACGTCGTTCCCAGTTCAAAATAGCGATTTATACGTGTTTTTTTCTAGACTAGAGTGTAATGTAAAGTTCACACTTGTTGTATACCCTCATTTCACTAATTATTGTTCAAATTCTGTGTTAATGGGGGTATCAATTAGCGCATATTTTTTTACTATTACGGTTCATGAGAGACAGCCTGGAGACGTACTGATAGACGGACGGACATCGGAGTCTTATATAGTAATATGGTCCCGTTTTACTCTTTGAGAGCGGAAATCTAAAATCAGAGTCCTTGAGGAGGAGGTTCTCTTCTTTTTTGGAAGTCTGCTTAAAAATAGGTGCATTTCTAGTAAGTGTTTAAACACAAGCCTACTTGTCAACCAAGGCTTTATAAATATGAACAGATGTAACCATTATTGATTAGTTTTAACCTAGTTCCGTTTTGCCGAGTCAGTACATGCTATACAAATGTTGGAATTGACCCTTTCGCGATACACCAATGTTATATGTATACAGCTACAACTTTGTTACCTTGATGACGAACAGAAGATTTCTCACGAGTATGAAATCAAACAAAACCTGTTGTTTTGCATGTAATCTGAACCTGTTTGGGTTACTCTGTGTAATATTTTTTTATTGTACCAACATACATGCAATAAACCTTTGGTACAAACCAAGCGTTGCAAAACTCTAGAAATATTCCCAATAATACGAATGCAGGGTAGAATAATTAAAAACGCAATTGCTATTATCGATATAAATGTAAGAATTACCTTGCTAGACATACACGTCATCACTGGTGATCGCTTGGCTGTCATTCATTGATATGTATGTTCAAAGAATATTTAATGTTAATGTATTTGCCGCCCAGGAGCACTGGAGGTCGAGTGCTCCGACTTACAAGTTGTAGCTCGCAGGTTCAAACCTACCCAGGCGTATTATGGTTCTTTGTGTAATTTATTTCGTCACCACTGCTTTCAAAACGGTGAAGGAAAACATCGTGAGGAAACCGGTATGTTCTAGAACCAAAAATTCGAAGACATGTGACATCTACCACCGCCGACCCGCGTTGTGGAATACGGCCCATTCCCTCTCATAGAGAGGAGGCCTGAGTCCCAGCAGTGGGAACATTAAAAAGGCAGATTATGCTGTACTTTTGATTTTTATTACTGATAAGCTCGCGTTTGACCACCATCTTACCCGATGGTAAGCGATGATGTGGTTTACGATGGAGCACGCTTGCCTAGAAGTAACCTATTCACTCTTGACTTAAAGACCCCTAAGTTGTAGTTATCAGGAAACACTGACTCTGGACTACTATTTGCCATGTTAAATTAAAATCCATGATGAAAGTTTAGTAAATTTAGCATTGTATCTTAGATTTCATGGTTTTCAGGGTTGCTAACAGCAAAATCAGAATTTCGTCATGGGTGTCCTTGAAGTGGTTTTCGGATTTGCTAATAATGACAGTGGGGTTAAATTTTCTTCGACGCCATCTTTGGTTTAGATTTTGACTCCATAATCGTTAAAATATTGGAATATTACATAATAGGTACTTGCGAATATTTCGCGAATTATAATTATAATACATGGGAAAAACTTCGGAATACTTCTTCCTCGTAGCGGTAGCCAGGCCCAAATCAGTATCTTGGATATATCAACAGGAAGTATAGGAAAAATATATGGCAACTCAAACGTCTTGCTTACTTTAATAGAGAAAATAGGACCCCTCATAAATTGATAATGTTTTATTGCCAACAGATTCGAAACAGCAGACATAAACGAGCCAACACCAGAAGGAGACAGTGACAATGACGTCTCCCCATTACTCCTTATCCTGGGCTACGGGTCCGGGGTCCAAGTGTGGCTGATCCCCCCCACCGGGGAGGCCCAGGAGGTGTTGTCCTGGCGACAAGGCACAGTGAGGGTGCTCCGTATACTGCCTACCCCGCAGCACGGCGACTGCTTCGCATCGAAGAGGCCCCTCATCGCCTTGTGCGACTCTGTCAGCCCTGGCCCGTCTTTTTGCTCGCTCAGCTTTATTTCTATCAAGGGAGGTGAACAGGTAAGCTAGGAACCAAATTTTTTTATTTTTATTGGGTCTCGTTTGACTACTATCTCATCTGTTTGTATTTAAGTATATTTCTTTGACACGACGGCTTGTTGCATTTTAGCTGAAGAGGTGTCGTTAGATTTGATTTAGTTCTGAAAGTGAAACTCGGAACTTAAAACTTAAAAAAAAAAAATGGCAGATTTGTTGTTTTTCGTCGCATAGTCATATAGGTAGTAGTACCCTTCATATCAAAATAAAGTGCTCGAGAAAACAATTGCTAAAGTATTACTCGTTAAAATAATGATTAAAAGCCCTACTGCAAAACAAGTTTTTAATGAAAATATATTTTTTTAATGGCAAGCTTTTATAGCACAGTATAAGTATTATAATTAATACTCGTCAAGACGAATCATACGAGCCCAAACTCGAAGGGGTCGTGTCGTTTAACTACCAAGCTCCTATAGCCACCTTCCGGTTCCATCATCAGATCAGCTCTATGTCATAATAATTTTGCATTATCATCTGATTTGTACATGCATGCAAAATTTCAGCTCAATCGGTAGCCGGAAAGTGTATCAAATTTAATTTGCAAGATTTGATGACGGACAAACATCGCTGCATCGGGACAGGTGAAACTAAATAAAAGCTTTTAAAAGACTACCTATATTATATTTTCGTTAAAAATTATTGTCGCAAAACGAAGAAACAAGTATCGGCTTGTAACAATTTTCGTACTCGTGTTAGAATATACTTAGCCGACTTGAACTCGTTAATCCTATTAAGTATTCAGTCTGAATAAATAAGTGAACAGATAAAAGACTCGCTTTGACCTAGACTTACACGTGCAGGGTTTTATCAAAGTAGGTAGTCATAATTTTTGATTTGCTGAATACTACGGGAAACGACGTTAAAACTGCTACTACGGTTTCATTCGGACAATCAACTGAATATGATAATGTTTTTATCAGAAACTGTACATAAACAAGACTCATGTTACACGACGGGGGCGGGTCTTGAGAATCCTCATTTTCTTCTTAGATACAGGGTTATTTGTTTAAGTCAAATAACAAAAGTTGTTGTTTATGATGTTAATAATACCGTCCTGGGGCCGTATTATGACCTCTTAAAACCATAATGTTTTCGGTGTGAAAAAGAGACGGAGCTATACAGGACGAATAGCACTATCCTTTTCTCACACAGAAAACATGATGGTTTTAAGATATCATAATACGGCCGCAACAAGGTTGTTAGTGATTTTCAAATAACCCTGTATAAAAATCAATTGCTGTTCGTTAGTCTCATTAAATCTCAAAAATCAATTTGGCATAACTGATTTTAATAATTTTTATTTTATTTTGTTTGCTTTAATGTAGGGGTGGTTTAAAAGATAAAAAATATCAGAAAAACTCTTAAAAATTGCTGCTTTTAAACATTCATGTTGATTTTGGATGCTAATTGGGGCATTACACGGTTGGGGAGCCGCGGGCGGCAGCTAGTATAATCTAAATCAATCTCTGCGTCTGTCTATCTGCCTGTTCGCGATGAGTTTGTCGCGAACAGACAGATAGTTCACGGCTTTTTTGCCAAAAACGATGGTTTGGCAAAAAAAGCCGTGAATGTGAACGTTATTTAGTAACATCTGCGTGAAGCTGGTGTGGGTTGCGAGTGTAATTACAAAAATGAGAGCTCACCAGTTCCCATGGCAAAATATTTTACACTCATTGTAGTTCAAATCGCCAGCCAGAGATCTTTATAAGAGCTATTTAATAAGTTACAGGAGTTTGTGTTGGAAAGGAGATGACATATATCCTGCGAGGTTCCACACTGGCATTGCATTTCCAATGGGTCAAGGAAAACCCATTTGGCCAGATTATCTTTAAAGCGGCCAACCTGAGTCCGCAGTCGGTTCAGAGATTTCCATCTCCTTTCCTGCTCAGCATGTACAACTAATTGCACCCTCCATGACTTATACGAAACCAACGACAAAGCTGTCCAGGTGGCAAAATATTGTTCGGACAAAATTTGAGTGATCCACACGAAAAGAAGGAGTTTGTGTCATAGAACCTGGCGAAGCAAAAGAAGGGCAGTATTTGTTATTCTATGATTCAGGCATGATAACAAAGAAATAATCCTAGTACTTATTGCCTCTTTGTCTAACAAATATTTAAATTACTATAAGCTTAATCACCAGTACATGACAAATGCTGTTCCAGCAGTTCAGCTAGAATCAGAATACCCAATTTGTGGGTCATCAATTGTGTAGTTGACTCAATTATTTTATTATGATAATAATTTTGTTTTTTTGTAATGAAGCTTAAAATTTACCGGACCGATTTTAGAAATTCTTTCATTAGCATGTGCATGTGTGCAATGCTTCTTTATCACTCAATTTTAACAATATCTTTTCTTCGACAGGTAAAAAGCATAAAATTCAAGAACCCAATTCTCGACGTGCTAGCGAACAAGCGTTCCGTGGTGGTCTCTTTCTCTGAACGTTTCGCGATCTTCGACGCCGCGACCTTAGAAGATCGCATGGCCGTCACTACTTGCTACCCCTGCCCGTGTCCTTTAGGAGGCAGTTTGCCCATAAACCCATTGGCGTTGGGAGACCGCTGGCTGGCTTACGCTGATAAGAAACTTAATCAGTCGAAGAGGAGCAGTGGAGGGTGTGAAGGTAAGATATTTTTAGTAAATATACCTACAAGTACGGGTAACTGCATGTGTATAACGCCAGTTGAACAGCGAAACACGGCCTTATTGCTACGAAGTACGGTGTCGTTAAATCGTTACCACAGACCTTAAATTGGCTAGGATATAGAAAGAATACCGGTCAAGCTGTGTTCTTTAGGTATATAACCCTGAAAAACATTTGTTTGCGCAATTTTAAGATTAGCTTACAATCTAGAATCTGGATCTTCTTATGGAATCTTATTCTTCTTTATTAGCCCAGCAAAAAAAATATTATTATCATGACTCTGCTGATGCTTCAAAGTAACCCGTTTTACGCCAATTTCCTAGGTTTACATAAAAGCAGACATCACAAATTCATCAATATCCAATTTAACTAAATGATACACGACAATCGTCTACCAGTTAAACGATGCGCTCAATTACTTGGCTAGTAATACTTAGCTATTTAGTTAAATGCTGAGGTTTAATGAACGGCCTAGTCCAATTAGCTGACTAATATGTTCAGTTACTGTAATATATAACATTAGTTTTAGTATATGCAAAACCCGAAACACTTATCTGGTATTTTAAAAAATCTATGTACAAAATTTTCATAACTGTATCATGAAAAATCACAAAGTTATAAGCTTGTCAGCAAAAATACATAGTCACCGGGCCAACCAGGCGACAGAGGGGTTGTTTTGCACTTGCACCCAGCTGTTTGCTGGCGCTTAATACCCTCTATGACCTGTAGTGACCTGTGCTGTACTTAGTGTCGGTGGTGTCCAACTTGTAACCTTTTTAAATATTTTTGGGAAAAAATATAACATGGTGTAAAAACTATTTGGAATCCGTTCAGTTACTGATTCTGAACAAATTAATTATATTCAGGTTTCGCACAAACTAAAAATAATGTTCTATAAATAAACGAATAAACATCGCGTGATACTAGTTGTAAATAAATATTCTTTGGCATCCACGTGTCCAATGTGCTGTAATCTTATTACGACTTGACGACAACTTATCAACGAATATTTTTTTTTGGCAACATTTAGCATTTCTTAATACTTTTAATTGATGAGTTCCATTGATCTCATGTCGACACTATTTTGCCTATTTCGTGCCATTGTTTTGCCAAATCTACAATTAGATGAGGAAAAAAATTATTATAAAATACCTGTGGGTACCCGTGGAGTTACGAAAAGAGAAACTTCGATATCGATTTGATTCTTCGAATAACTTATTGAATATCTATTTTTTTTTTTACAAATTCAACAATTTCTTGATCTATGGCTAGTTTATTGTTTTTATATTTAAAGAAAAATGAAAAGTATGGCAATCAGAAATGCTGACGAATATTATACCACTGCATATTTATTGCTTTTGTCAAATATAAAAAAAATATTTTTTTTGAAATTCTGTTTTGCTTGACTTGTATTATCCCTTACTAAAAGCACCATTATTCAAAGTATCATAATTTTAACAAACACATTGGAATCGAAGTGTCAACTAGTTCGAATATGCATGTCAGCATAATGTTGACGGAGCTGTCTAAGGCCAATGCCCCTTACGGCTGCGGGATCTGCGAGGTAACTGGTAGAACACATGTGAGTTTTAGTGAGTAAACATCTGATACTTCCTCTCCCTCCACCTAAAGGAGAAGTTATTTGATGACTTTCCACCTTCCCTAAAACGAATAAAGATAGTGTTAAAGTCACGTAGCCACCTAGGCACTCGTTTCAAGCTATTGTCAGAGGGAGGTACATAATTTATTAGCACATTCACATTTGGAACACCCGATCGATGTTGCTGTCTGCACTGCCCTTAGTAAGCTCGCCATTTCTAGAACAAAATAAATACTTTGTTATAACTGCATTATTCTTTGAATGCTAGTGTCACTGATTGAAAGTTATCGTTTTTATTATAAGAGGTTTAGGCTTTAGATTAAGAATCAGAATCATTTATTCGTAAACATGGTGATACTTAAATACAAGATAGTACGCTATGTTTTGCCAATTGACATACAAATTATTAAAGAGGAAAAAAAAATCTACTAAATTATAATATAAATTCATCACATCATTATGCTAGCAAAATTTTAATATTTATAACAAATTTCATTCCATGTCAAAAAGTATAGTCAGTTCAGAAGATTAATATTAAAAATAAAATAAGTTAAAAATATTTTTTAAATTTCAAGTAAGTTTATTTTGTTTAGTTTAGTTTATTAGTAAGACAGGTAATATTTTAAAACAATGAAGTAGGTTAATAAAGCTACATCTTTATTTTGAAGAATGAGTAATTGGAACTCAATCGATTTTTGCAATTAAACACGAGCATAAATAAGTGATCAGACAGAAAATACTTTAGTAGCGTTATTAGGTAAATTCGTTGTTAGTTAATTATAATCTTATATATATAAAATTCTCGTGTCACAATGTTCGTTCCCGTACTCGAAACGGCTTGACCGATTCTCATAAAATTTTGTGAGCATATTGCGTAGGTCTGAGAATCAGCCAACATCTATTTTTCATACCCCTAGACTAAGAAATTACTTAAAAATTATTTATATGGCAAAACAACATTTGCCGGGTCAGCTAGTCAGTCTTATAATATTCCCACTGCTGGGCCTCTGATCTCTCTACAAAAGGAGGAATGTGCCACTCGGGCCCAGTGCTAGTTGGTGGATGTCACATGTTTTCGATTTTTGTTCTCTCTAGAACATGCTGGTTTCCTCACGATGATTCCCATCTCCGTTTTGAGAACAGTGATGTTGAAATAAATTACACAAAATAATGCACTTAGCTGAGGTTGAACTTACGACATACAACTTGAAAGTCGAGGTGGTTACTACTGGGCCACAGCTGCCTTGTTAGTTAAACAGTACCTAATAATAAAAAATAAAAAAAAATATTCCCATAAAACATAAAGATCCGAGAGCAAAAGCGTTCTTTACCTAAATTAGGTAAATGATTTTAGTGTTTGTAAGTTTATACGTTTTTAGAATTATTTATTGCAAGAGACATCAAAGAAAAGAGTTCTTATGTACCTATGTTGAGAGGTGCCTATTTGAGGAGCCTATTTTATCAAATTTTCCGGAACCATTTTTTCCCGTACATCACAATCAATAACTAATTAGCACATTATGATGTCAGTTACTTGATTGTGTATTTACTAACTAGGTTCTATTTACCTCCGTTGTAAGTGGACCGTGCATGCGATCCGTAGCGTGACTAGACTACTACCTTAATTATTATTTATACAGAACTGACCTAACTCAAAGTCATCGTAGTATTTCCGTGTTTTAGTTTTAATGAAAATGTGAATAGCATGTAAATACTCGAAATATAGTCAATTATGTACCTGAGGTAGACCGAGACGTAACACGTCGGATCAACGCAAGATGGATGAAATGGCGACAGGTCACGGGAACAACTTGTGACCCACGCATGCCTCTCAAGTTGAAGGTTAAAATCTACAAGTCCGTCATAAGACCTGTCATACTGTATGGATCAGAATGTTGGGAAAAAGAAGGATGAAAAAAGATTGCATGTAGCGGAGATGAGAATGTTGAGATGGATTTGTGGTGTGACGAGAATGGAAAAGTAAGAAATGAGTATATTAGAGGTAGTTTGAAAGTGGCGCCAGTGACTGAAAAGTTGAAAGGTAATCGGTTGTCTTGGTATGGTCATGTGAAGAGGAGGGATGAAGCGCATATTACTAAGAGAGTTTTGAGTATACATGTAAATGGATGGAGAGGGAGCGGAAGGCCGAAAAAAAGATGAATGGATTGTGTGAAAAGTGATATGAAAGAAAAGGGAGTTAGTGATTTAAAAATTTTTTTTGTGTATGTACCGTATTTCATATGCAAGTAGTAAAAAGCAGTAATTTCAATATTACAAACAGACTCTCCAATTTTATATATATGTATAGATTTTCCTACTTACTTATTGCTGCTAGAAATTACACTCACTTATACAGTAATATAATAACATAATAACAAAATATCTTATCGATTGAGCAAGTAAAATTGATTTAGAATCTCTCACCAATTCCCATAGGTCACAAGTCACAAAAGAGTTGACGAGATAGAGTATTTGGCCGTACATATACTTTCATGTCGGAATGGACATGAAAATATTGGTCGGATTAATCGGACGTAAGTTTGTTAAAGGGTTAAAATAATGTGCATTAGATTTAATATACTAACTGACCCGGCCGACAACCCAACCTAACCGCCAATGAATGATAAATGATATTTATTTTGTAAATAGGTTTAAAAAACACTTTTACACGTCAATATTTTTTCGTCACTTTATGCTAGATGAGGCCGGTGTTTCCTATCTGATTACCCTGAATGTAGTTACATATCTTTCGATATAGTCAACCGATGGCGACGAAACAAAGCCGTAATATATCAAGCTACACACAATTTTAATATATAAAAACGCGCACAATTAAAAACTTCTACAGATTTATATATAATAAATCTTTATAGATTGTCCGATTTAATATATTATTATTTAGGCACTACTGCACCATTGCCCCAAAAGCCATTGAAATAAGTGATAATTATTTCAATGCGCAAATGTTTCTAGTTAAAATATTGATAAACATACTCTTGAATAAACATTTAATTAAATTCTTTTGTTTGTAACGAGCGGCTGTTGACTTATTTATATTATATGTATGTATTAATTTTGTTGACCTCACTGCTGCATATCATTGTTTTATATGCTCGTGCGTGACTAATCGACGGTCGGTTAGTGCCTTTGTGATAGTGTAGAAAGAGTGTAAGCTGCTCACACTTGAGCATGTTTTTTTTTAAATATCGCTACAATGGAGGCGCTTTGTATAATAGCGTTAGTACACGCACACACTTGGTACGACGGATTTGGTCTTTCCGTACCAAGGCCGAGAGTCACACAGCGCAATCAGTATTAACACGTTCTAGAACTTGCTACGACGGACCAAATATAGGCGTCAGCCAGTCATGCAGGCGTCAATCAATTCCATCAATCATTTATTATGTTTTTCGTCAGTCAGAACTATGCAAACGTAAATTAGACGGTAGGTTTTTCGTCAATCAAAACATTGACTGTGGCAAAACTGACAGCAAAACCTGTCGTGTAATGGACGCCTTACGCTGAGTCATGCTCGACCTGGTATGACGGACCAAATCCGTCATACCAAGTTTGAACGTGTGAACACTATGAAACAGAAGTCGTCATTACTTTCTCTCAAGGATTCCTACAATGATTACACACACAAAGTATTATAGATTTTTTGTTGCCCAGGTAATAAGAGACTATTTGCTGGCTCACGTTCAGTCATCATCATCATCATCATCATACCAGCCGAAAGACGTCCACTGTTGGACCACTCCTAGCGTCGCCACAACGAGCGGTCCTGTGTGTCACGCATCCATCGGATTCTCGCGACCCTGACCAGGTCATCGGTCCACCTTGTTGGAGGCCTTCCAACGCTGCTTCTTCCGTTCAATATGTTTCATCAATCAATTTTTGTTAAGCTATTGCATAGCTTCTATCGCGGGTCTTGAGCTTGGAGACCGAATCCAGAAATTCCGTAACGAAGATAACCTAACACCCCCCACTCATTTGTTTTCTTATCGGTCACCACGCTCAAAAAGTGTAACTTCAATTAATATCAAAGAAAAAAAAAAGCAAAGGAAAAAAAATACTGCATAAATAAAATAAATAAATAATTATAATTGCTTAAGTTGATAAAAAATGCTATGCAATAGCTTTACCGCGGCAGTCTCCGAGTGCCACACGTCTTTTTTTATTTTTAACTTTATGGACAGTAGGTAATAAATAAATAGACAGAAAGAAGGCCGTTACTATAGCCGGACACAATATGCGTGCATTTTTTTAAATATGTTTAGTATTATTATCTTTTTGGGGCATCAAATGCAATCAAAGCATCAAATAACTTCTCCCGCTCTGAGTGAAGCGATAAGAAGGATTATCAGATTTTTAGTGACTAGAACCAAATCAATAGTTCTTTGCGTGCCAGGGCTACTGTAACTCTTTCTAACAATACTCGCATATGCACATATGAATTAATGATTTTTGTTTGTTTATGACTTGCTAACAAAAGAAAAATAGTTTCAGTATATTCGACTTTGCGGTCATGCCAGTATTGACGTTAGGTACATGTATAAAACGCAAAGAGATTTAAATATATATTTAATGTCTTTGATAAAATGTAAAGAAAGAAAACTTTTATTCGTGCCTCACACAATCATATAAACTAAAAATACACAATGAAAAGAAAAAAGAAAGATATAATATATGTATGTATATATGTGTATGTATATGTATGTATGTATGTGATATATGTATGTGTTTTAGTTTCCTTTTTGTATATGTAATAGTGTACAATAAAGCGTATAATAAATAAATAATAATCAGTGCGAGGCCAAAAAGGCACCTCTCAGCATATGCTACGTTATTTAAAACGTACGTATGTAATTATAGTCAATATGGATATAATTTAGGATAATATACGTCAGTCAGTTAGTTACTAAGTATCGTTTGGCTTTTGCAAAGGTTAAAACACAGATGATCAATGCCCATAGAGTCTTAATTTTTAATTCCCTATATTCATTTTTCAGGTGAAGGCGTAACCAGCTACACAGCAACAGTGCTCCATGCTGCAAAGTCCCTCAGCAAAGGCCTGCGAGGCCTCGGAGAGAGCGTGGCACACAGTCTGTCTGGGGGGCGAAGCACCTCGCAGTCTCCATCACCTCCCAACGCTGATATACAACAGCCAGGGGTAGTTACTATATTGGATATAGAGGTATGTTGAAAGGGAAAGTGTTAGTATAAGTATATTTTCTTTTATATGTATTTATAAAAATTTAGGGACTTTTATAACGCACAGCGTACGTCAATCCCATCGTACCCTAAGACAATTTTCACCTAATAAAGCGTTTAAGTATTACTTAACGCAATTTTTGAAGATTTAGTCCCCCATAATATGTAACGCACCATAACGTTTTTCTGTACACCTCCCTTCCCCTCCCTAAACGTGATCATTAAAGTCTTAAATATGTTAACGAAAGGTTTGCCAACTTAGGAAACAAAAATAAAATTAACGTACAATACTATTGAGGGTTTCCCCGTAAACGAAAAGGGTTGCTGATTTGGAAGATCCTAATTCTCTAGCTTTTTTATTAATATAAAAAAAAATGTTACGTAACCCGTTGTTTAAATACTCCCCCTCCCGCCCTTGTAACGCACCGTAACGTTTTACAAGATCCCTCCCACAACCCAAATTGCGTTACGTAATACTTGAATGTTCCCTATACGAGATCAATGGATCAGGACCATAAAATCGAACAACTTTCTTGCATCCTCGGAAGTCGGCTTACAACAAAACCTTGAACACCTATCAGCCTCATACTGATCACATTCCATTAACAAATAATGCATATCTCCTATAACTCCTCACACCAAGGAAATAAAAGTCTATAGTCTCTCATTGGGTACTTGCCTATATTTTATACTAGCTTTTGCTAGCAGCTTCGCTCGCGTATTTAAAATATAGCCTATGTCAATAAGGAATAAAGTAGATTTCTATCGGAGAAAAAATATAAATCGGACCAGCGACTACCACCTTCTGCAAACAAAAAAAAAAAAAAACGCTGTATCCGCAGTTTTGATCAGTTTAAGAAATCTGGATTCTTCAAAGTCTGATTGGAAACTGCTTCATTTGTGGGGAAAAAAGTTAAAGTTCTCAAATGTAAAGTATTGAGATTATGTACTTATCATACTGAGCTGTTTATCACGAATAGGTATTCTAGTTAAAAAAAAAAATACAATTTGACACAACTCACTTATTTCTAGGGTAATGAGGAAGAAGACGGTCAAGATAGCGAAGAAGCGTGCGACCCGATCGTGGCGCACTTCATAGCGCACTCCGAAGCGATCATCGCGCTGAAGTTCGACGCGAGCGGCATGCTGCTGATGACGGCCGACCGGCGCGGGCACGACTTCCACGTGTTCCGCATCAACCCGCACCCCTGCGGCGCCAGCCTCGCCTCCGTGCATCATCTCTATATACTGCACCGGGGCGATACTACGGCTAAAGTGCAGGTAGCCACCATTATTATTATTTCAGCTGTAAGATGTCCACTTCTAGACATAGGCCACAGTCGAAGCGTCATTACAATGACCGGTCATATTCGCCTTGCACACAGTAAAAAAAAAAAAAAACATCCAGACAAATGGGTGATAATTGTCACTCATTGGACGCCTGAGGGAGGTCGACACCGTTGAGGTCGACCGCGGCGAAGGTGGTGTGATGATCTGATTATGTTCGCGAGGCTTTGGCCAAAGATCGTCCTAGATAAAGGTGTGGAAGGAGAAAGGGGAGGTCTTTGCCCAGCCGTGGGAAACAAAATATGATATCAATAAAAAGATCTTTGAAAGTCGTTAAAGTAAATGCTACGGTAGCCCACAGAATGCAGATTTTCGTACCTTTGCAATTTGTAGTTCAGTTTCAGATGGTAAAATAAAAAAAAATATATTTGCGGTAATGACATGTGTGTAGTATTTACACAATTATACTCTTTAAAACCATTAACATAACGTAACTTAGAAAAGAGCTAAAATGGTAATTTTTATAAAAAACTTGACGTTTTACCTTGTGTCTTGTGTATGTATGTTTACATGTTTGTCAACGCACCCAAAATACAGGAGTCTCCTCCAGTGGGGCAAGATTTTATATTATTTTGATTCAAACAACTTTATTTGAATCCCAACAAAAACAATAAGCACAATCGCCAGAGTAAATATAGATTGGTCTAATCCATAATTGGTTTTCTTTTTCAATATCAGGACATAGCAATATCATGCGACTCCCGCTGGGCTGCAGTGTCCACACTCCGCGGCACTACCCACATATTCGCCATCAGCCCCTACGGAGGCGCCATCGGCGTCAGAACACATACTCAGCCCCGCGTCGTTAATCGTCTGTCCCGCTTCCACCGCTCCGCCGGCCTGCCCATACACACTGCTGCACACAAGCGTGCTTCTGCTACTACGGTAAGAAACGAAAATAGCCTTTAATTAGTTAGCATAGGATCCAAAATCTTCTTACTGCGGCACACAAGCCGGCTTCTGATACTATGTTAAGAAAGAAAAATAGGCTGTATGTAGTTAGTATAGAATCCTAAATTGTATTAGCCTAGGAGCGCTTTTAGTCAGTAAAAGTCTGACACGGCCTTCCGATTCGTCCTAGAGCTCTGCAGGTCAACATTATCGTTTTGTATTCATAATGGTGCGTCCAGATTTGGAGAATGCGTCGCTCGCGAGCCGCTTGCGAATGGCGTGCGTGTATTTCATGTTCGTACGAAGCGTGCGCGGCGCAGGGGCTGAGTACGAACGAGCCGTGCGCGAAATGTACGCGCCTTTCGTAAGTGGCTCGCGAGCGGTCGGTTTGCGAGTGGTACATTTGCCAGGTCTGGACACACCATAATGTATAACCAACATGTCATCGGTCGTCGTTTATTTATTGTTATCTTCCCCCCAGGTGGGCGACAACATGTCCCAAGGCTTGTGGTTCCCCAACCCGCGCCTGCCGCCGTACCCGCTGCCCACCACGCTGGCGCCGCTCGCCCAGCTGCGACCCACTGCCAACATACCCACGCACACCATCACTAGGAACAGTTCCGGTCAGTCTAAATATATATTCATCATTTCATAATAATAGTGTGGTACAATGCCATCCAGTCCCAAACTAAGTAGAGCTTATGCTATGAGTATTGGACAACTGATAAAACTTAGATATTTCTAAATACGTGCATATTATAGATAAATTACACCCTGACATAGAACATACGCAAACATTTGTCTTTCCGGCATAACAGTCAGGTCATAATGCAAAAAATGCGTCTTTCAGGGTCTGCAAGCGAAACCAGAAATGCTTATTTCAAATAGATCAATTACAGGCACTTTTGAATTGTCAAAATGTCGGTCAGTCAAAGAAGTGAAGCTAAATTGCACACATTTCATGTATAAAATTGCAGTTTAAAGCAATTTTTGTGCGTCTTGAACAATATTTCAATCTAAATATAAATTAAACTTAGTAAATATTTAGGAGACTTGAGTGTGACTATATTCTCGCTAGATGGCGTTACACCCATTATCTATATTTTGTTTTTAGATAGTAACATTGTTTAGTCAAGGAGATGGTATTTGTGAAAATTAGACATTTCACTTTATTGTACTTAGTCAAATTTTGTCTCAAAATGTACCCAATTCTGCCTGTTTATAGTGCTAAGCTGTGTTAAACTAAAATGCTTGTCTGGCAGGTCGTCAACGGCTGTCATCGTTGTCGGAAGACAACAACGCGGCGCCGCTGCTGGCCCGCGCGCGCTTCGGGCCCGCGGTCGGCGGCCGCGCGCCCGCTGCCGTGGCCGCCTTGTACCTCATGGCGGCTAACGGCTCGCTCTTGCATCTGTTACTGCACCCCAGGCCGCTGTCTAGTAAGTTATATCATTTTCAATACACTTAGAGTGAGTTGCACCATCTTATATATAAAATTCTCGTGTCACAATGTTCGTTCCGGTACTCCTCCGAAACGGCTTGACCGATTCTCATGAAATTTTGTGAGCATATTGAGCAGGTGTGAGAATTAGCCAACATCTATTTTTCATACCCCTTAGTGATAAGGGTTGTCCGCCCTTAACATTTGTCTCTTAAAAATTATTTATATGGCAAAACAACGTTTGCCGGGTCAGCTAGTTTAACTATAACGTTAACCAAACTATAACCAGCCGTAAAACGGCCGCCTATTGGTCAATTCGACGATTTGACAACTGTTAACGGCTTTGTTATCGTTATAGTTACATGGTGCAACTCAGAGTGAGCAGGTAGCTACTCTTGAAAACCCGCTGTTGTCTGTACTGCTTTTAGGCACGCAATGTACAGCAGCGCGGCCGCTCGGCGCACTGCAGTGTTGCATGTTCTGCTTATTTATTTACCGTTTATTTATTAAGCTATTGCATAGCTTCTATCGCGGGCCTTCTAGCGTGGAGACCGAATCCAGAAATTCCGTAACAAAAATAACCTAACACCCCCACTCATTTGATTTCTTATCGGTCACCACGCTCAAAAAGTGTAACTTCAATTAATATCTACGGAAAAAAAAAAAACAAAGGAATAAAAATACTGCATAAATAAAATAAATAAATAATTATAATTGTATAAGTTGATAAAAAATGCTATGCAATAGCTTTACCGCGGCAGTCCCCGAGTGCCACACGTCTTTTTTATTTCCTGACAGTATTAAAAAAACGTCGTTTGATACTAATGGAAATTTGTCACTACAGCACTCGGCCCCGAATTCCGCCTCGGTTGCAAGGATATCCTTATTGATGAAGACTGCATATCAGATTTATAAAATCAGTAACTGTAACTGTATACAGGGTGACTGGTAATTAGTGTACGATACTTAAACACGTGATTGTGCTCATGATAGCCAACAACTTTTACTATGGGAATAAACCTAAAATCGCGAAAATATCAGCTGTTCAGTACATTTATGTTTGCCTATTGTACTGAACAGCTGATATTTTTTTCGCGATTTCGGCTTTACTCCCATATTAAAAATTGTTTGTTATCATGAGCACAATCACGTGTTTAAGTATCGTACACCTATTGCCAGTCACCCTATGTACGACGGAGGATGCAATGCATTGTAAATAAAGCGTGCAATCCGCCACACACTAATCAGATTCTTGTATCAAACACGTTCGCCCATTTGCACTCCGTACAAGTTTAAACTGGTCATAACTAATACCCGATCAGTCAGGAAGCACTCCGGTCTTCATAGCCAATAGTCTACTGTACGTAAATTTCTATTATTTCTTCCTCCAGGTCTTTCAAAGGAGAAGATCTGCGATGACTCGGCCATCGAGCTGGAGGTGGAGCCTGTAGCGCAGTGGCCGCTGCAGCGGCCGGCCGCGGCTGCCGACTTGTTGGCGCCGCTGCCGCCCTCTAACCCGCTGTTGCAGCCACAGACCTGCAGGGTAACTGAAATCAAGCTTTTTATTATTTTTTTACGTTGGAAATCATCACGTGACTTTTCCCGCCAACGACCTTACACTAGACGCATCATGCTTGAACTAGCCGATCAAAACAATACTGTCAACTAGCCGAGGTACGAGGGAGCGGGGTATTGCGTTCTGATTGGTACGGGGGAGTGGGGTACTGCGTTCTAATTGGTCGAGACTATCCGGAAATTATTCTTTGGCGACCTACATCAGATCTCTAAGAGCCTGTCCAGATAAGTCGTTTCACGCGCGAGTTCACTCGCGCGACTACTGACTGAAACCCAACTGTGTGAAAGAACACAGGCGGGTTTTAGGGCAATTGAAGGCAATTGCCTTTTGCGTCGTAGGGTCACGGTAGCTCGAACTTCTCGAACTTTAGGGTAGTTTCCAGGGTTAAAATAATAACATTTTATTTAGTCCGTAAAATATTAGACACGTATTTTTCTTTTTTCGATTAAACAAAAAAATAACAAAGATATTAGCCCATTAAAGTTACGTGTGACGTCACCCCGTGCGAAAAAATGCAGCACGGCGTGACGTTACACGTAACTTTAATGATCTAATTCTTTCATTTTTGGTTTAATTTACAAATAAAAAAATACGTGTCCCTACGGACTAATTACATTTGTTACGCCGATTACGGCCTGGGGGAGATTTTTTTTTCCCTTTGGTAAGAAGTTCAGAAGCTTATATTTTGTCTGAATTTTCTTGTCTAATTCTAGGACTGAAAATCAATAAATCAAGTATTAAAACAATAATGTGTTACAGAGATGCTCCGACATGTGCATGAGCGAGGAAGAGCGCTGGCTGTCCCAAGTGGAGATAGTGACGCACGCGGGCCCGCATCGACGACTGTGGATGGGCCCGCAGTTCGTCTTCAAGACTTACAACTGCACGGGGTAAGTAACACATCATGCACATAAAGCCATCAAATTCTACTCTCTTTCTGTGTTGTATTGAGTGTCGGTGGTGTCCAACTTTTACCATGGTGTAAAACTATTGGAATCCATTCAGTTACAGTAGGCACAACGAATCTTGAGCGGTTACGCAGAAGTCAAATATTCAGTCTCTTTAGTGGTGCGAAGTGAGATACGAGGGCGGGGAGTGTCAGTGATTGGCTCGCCGCGCCATCGCGTCATAGACGTAACTCCTCATTCGTTCCCTGCGTTGCTGCATATATCTAAAAACGAAGACGATTGGCTCGCCAATGTATGTAATGTGCAAAATCCGTTGTGCTTACTGTACTGCTTCTGAACAAACGATTCAGGTTTCGCATAAACCAAAAATAGTGTTGTTTATGCTAATGAATCGGGTAACTAGTTAAAATATGTAGTCAAGTCGTGATAAAGTCCTAGGCTAGGACGAGAGAAGAATAGAATAGCATCAGAATCATATGTATGTAATTTGTTCTCAGATCAAGCTCGTCCCTGTCGGAGGCGGAGACAGTTGAAGTAGACACTAGTGCTGCGCGCGGCGTGGCTCGTTCCAACCCGGTCAACATGCCGGGCGTCAGGCCCGTCGTGCCAGTACTCATTGACTCCGGATCTGCTAGTAAGTAACCTTTTTAAAATGAACTTTGCCTCCACTAAGAATTATCTTGTATCGTGGGTTGGGTACGTTCACAAACATGTAAACTCGCATACAAAAGACACCCAGACCTAGAACACCTATCTGATGGCCATATAAATATTTGTTCCGTGCAGGAAGCGGGCTTACGACTTACAGCGCAGTAGTCAATCGCACAACCGTGTCGTCATTTTTTTATATTATTTGTTTCAAAACGTAAATTTATCCAAAATAGTAAAAATAGAAAGTTTTTTTTAACTTGGAAATTTTTCGAATCTGGTGGAAGGAGAACCTGTCAAGTAACAGAATAAGGATGCATATATTGAAATGTGGCGTCATTGCCTTTAGCCACGAAAGAGATAGCGAGATATTCCCACTCTTCTTCATACCTTCATACTTGAGTTGTTGTCATTTAATAGCCAATTTTGATGTTATTTTAGAAAAAAATAATTTCCGCGAAATCGAATTTAATCATACCCGGTCAACTTTGACGTTAAGCATAGAGGTTTACGTGCCATTGAAAAACGAACCTTACGAGCCACATGACTCTTTCAAATCTTTTCGATTAGAAGACGATGCTTTGTTCTTTAACTCTTAATGACTCAGTGATGATCACACCTACGATGCGTAAAAGATCTCGGCAGTGGCAATGCGTCATACCACTAATAGCAAAGCCTCATTTTAATAGGCCCGGCATTTTGACTGGCCTGTTGGTCTAGTGGTTAGTAGCCCTGACTGTTATGCCGGAGGTCGTGGGTTCGATTCTCACCCAGGACAAATGTTTGTGTGATGAGCACGATCATTTGTTCTGTGTCTGGGTGTAATTTATCTATAATATGTATGTATTTAGAAATATATAAGTGAGTTTGTCAGTTGTCTAGTACTCATAACACAAGCTCTGCTTAGCTTGAGACTAGACGGCGTTGTGTGATAGTTTTGGAATATTATTGTTATTATTAATAGTTCTAATTTTACTATACAACTTTATACTTTAATATAAAAGCTATAGTGTCGAAACTACAACAGTTTCCGCTTTTCTCTGCTATTAAGACATTATAATTTTATTGATAAACTTAGGACTAGATTAAACACATTGCAGGGTTTATTATACTTTTATGGCACCGCCATAGGGTCGAAAATACAACATGTAGTTTTCACTTTATTCTGCAACTGAAACATACTTTAATATCAACGCTATAAGGTCGAAATTACGACTATTCTCGCTGTACCCTGCAACTAAAACACTATAATTTTATTGATAAACTTACTAGATTAGATACATTACAGGGTTTATTATACTTTAATAGCACCCTATAGGGTCGAAAATACAACAGTTATCGCTTTACTCCGAAACTAAAAAACACATGATTCTTTTTGTGTCCAAAAATGTTTCTTTTGAAATGAGCTCCCGTTGTATATCAGGATGGCATCCAGCCGGTTCTCCTTTAAGGTAATGGCTCGTGAACACATTCGCAAGAAGTTGGCAGAATCATCACAGCGCTACTTTGATGGATTGGTTTTCTCATAACATGTTTTGTTTATTTGTATGTATTTATAAACACCGTTAAATTTTAATCGTTTCAATCCCGTGGAGGGTCGATCCGGTTCATGAAACACTATCGATTTGTAAAGATAAAATTAAAAAATAAAGTAGCTTTTTTTTCAAAACTCGTATTAATTTACGTATGTACGAAATTCATTTCTTTAAGAAAACGACAGCTGAGCGAGTTCAATGACCCATAGGTAGATGTCGGCGTTTCATACTAAAAAAATACTTTTTTTTTTAATTTTATCCTTACAAATCGATAGTGTTTCATGTACCGAATCGACCCTCCACGGGATTAAAACGATTAAAATTTAACGGTGTACCTATTTATTTATATAAGTTTTATCTGTATAATTATATATTTATATTGGTTTTAATTTTCTGGTACGGTGTTTGCCTTTAAGTTGCACCTACCACCTTATGTTTCTGCACCACTCTAAGGTCGACTGGTAGAAAATGCCTAAGGCATTAAGTCCGCCTTTGTACAGTGCTTACTTGTGCATAAAGTTTTAATAAATAAATAAAATAAAAATTGGTTGCCTGTAAAGTCGGTATACGGGCGAAAGTTTTACGTGACAACGACTTTGAGTGGTAAAATAATTTTTATGTCTGTCTCTCTCGCTCTTAGGCGGGCTAACCATGCCCGAGTGGAAGGGACGCGTGCCTCTCACTCGCTCTCATTGTGAGCGCATAACGTGAGCGGAGTGTAACGCAGTTTCTTGAAGTGTCACCCGGCAAACCAATTTATAAGACGTTGTCACGTCAAAATAAATAAAATGATTTGTTGCCAGGTTCTCTAGAACATTCTCCGTCGGACAGTTTCCGTCGCAAGTCGTTGTTGGCAGAGAGTGGTCGCGCGGCGTCCGTGTGCGACGTGCAACTGAGGGAAGACCTCGCCGAAGCTATGAAGGAGGATCACGGTATGTTGTGTGTACTGGAGGCTGAGATGGGGCAGTAGAGATGTGATATAGGTACTAATGTGATAGGCGTCGTACTATTTTTCTTTATTTTTTGTTGTTGCTCCGTACCGTTTGTGCATTTAGCAAGTATCTCTAAAAAGTATTTAGTTATCAGTATTTGATAGCAATATACCCCGTTAAATTTAGATCGTTTTAATCCCGTGGAGGGTCGATCCGATACATGATGATGAAACACTATCGATTTGTATGACCTGTAGTTAAAAGTCGGCGTTGCGTACAAACTACCTACAGGTCATTGAACTCGCCCAGCTGACTTTTTCTTAAAGAAATTAATTTCGTACATGCGTAAATTAATACGAGTTTTGAAAAAAAGGCACTTTATTTTTTAATTTGATCTTTACAAAATGCTAAGTGTTTAATGTATCGCATCAACCCTCCACCGGATTAAAACAATCAAAATTTAACGGTGTGTTTCGCTGAGGTAGTAAAAATAATAATAAAATTCTCAGCTCCATTTTACTGAAATAGCGCATATTACCGTATATTGTCCAGCTGTGTAGACACTTGATATAGCAGATTACACTAATTTAACAATTTTCACAAAATTTCACACTAGGAATCAGTTTGCAAATAATTGAAACTGCCACTGAGCTTTACTCGAAAAAATCCTGCCAAAAATTTGTCGTTCTAATTGGTAATAGAGCCAGAGCCCACGACGGCCAGACCTTCGTTATTTCATAAAGCCTGAAAGTTTTTCTGCGCATGTCCCCTATACAGGTAAAACGACCAGCGACTGTAGAGCTTGGGTTGTGGTTACTTGGGCAGATAACAGGCAGTAAAGATGTATAAAATAGTACCTTACTTTCGTTAAAGTATAAAACTTAATTTTATTTATATTTTCTTCGGGATAGCCTTAGAAGTCTCGTCATCCATTGCCAGACACTGATGACAGTTGCTACCTCCTGCCAGACACCCTAAACTTTGATAAATTATACTTTCGTTATACGAGTAGTATAAAAGCTAAATTTTATATATGTTACTTGGGGGCCTATAAAAAGATGTTATCTCAATTACTGGACAGTTTTAATGGTTTTTACATCTTAAAAGACGCATTGAAAGTTCGCTGTAATTGCAAGCGTGAGTGCTATATCGATTGCGATCTTTTAAGATATCCAATAAAAAATATTTTAACGTGGCCGTCGTGGGCTTTTCGGCTATAAGGAGTACGATGACACGATGCGTTCTCATCCCACAGTGAGTACTCGTCCCACGTTTAGTTCTCGTTTCTCGATGAGTCCTACGATGAGTTCACCTCTCAAGACTAGTTCTCGTCCCACAATAAGTTCAAGCATAAAGATTTCTTCAGTGTATCCTAATTGAAGATCGCGAACACAGACAATGTTTAAGATTATAACGCTAGGGTAGCCAGCAAAATTCAAACATTCTTAGAGCTCATACACACGAGCGGCATGTTGCCAGTGGCAGAGGTAACGTAACTACAGCTGTCCACCTATGGTGACGACGCTTGACACACACAATGATTGCCGCGAATCTTCAAAGTTATAATGGTGAAGGCCGTACAATCATTTAAATCATCATTATAACCCTCTCAGTTTGTCTAACCCTATGGGATGGCTATTTCATGGAAAAGTCATTGAATAGGGTTTACTGAACGTATTACAGTCGCCAATCATAGTTTAATCAACATACAATTTGACTTGGCTAAGAAACATAAAAAAAAAGAAGTGGTCAATTAGGACACTCAAAAGAGATCGGACGATCAAGATCTCTTTTGAGCGTCCTAATTGACCACATAAAATGATCGTGCGTGCACGGCAACGAGATGGCCGTGGTACATCGCGTGATCTATTACGGCACTCCTGTAAAATCATTTTCATTCGCCTGACGAGAACGCATCGTACAATCCTTGCCATTAGCACGACGCCATAGACATAATTCAAAATTATATATGTTTAAAAGGCAAAGTCCTGACTCACTTAAGGACTCATCAAATCCCAGCCCAAACTCTTTGACATAGAACGCTGAAATATAGCACAGAGGTTACCTTTATGATGTCTACAAAGAATAAGGAAAATCCTGAAATTCACCCCCTAAGGGGGATAAACTGGGGTGTTCAAAATTTGTATGAAGAAACCTACGGTGAAGCGGGCGAGGCCGCTGGTAGAAGCTAGTTAGGGATAAATATGAAGTAATCTTTGAAAAGGATAGGCCATTCAGTTATGGCAGCCCTGGTGTTGTACATGATTCTAGGCTGTGGTGACCACTGCAGTTGATTTAGATTTTTTTTTTTTTGGTAATTTTCTCGCCAATAACAAGGCATGCAAAATATGGCTTGTTCTCCTTTGTAAAAACATTGTACCACCATCACATGTACCCATATTTGCGAAATAAATCTTATCTTATCTTATCTTATCTTATCTTAAGACGTAAGATTTGGCGATCTTCGATAGTGTAACATTTGCTGTTATCAATTTTTCAAAAAGGGAAGTTGTCTGGGTCAAAAGTAATAAGAACATATACTGCCCCATCTCAAGAACTCATCCTGACTTGCATGCAAACTAAAAAAAAAAGTAGAATAAATTCAGGTTGAAAATTCAGTTTTGGACACAAAAATGTGAATAAAGTAAATCGGTGATTTCAATTTGATACATTAAAAAATTGAGTATGAAGAACAGTTAAACAAAGTGTTCACGCGATTACGCACATTTTGTCCCGCGAGTGCACCGTTTTTGGATTTCGTTTGCCACCGAGTGAATATCCAAGAGCGAATTACCAAGCGGAGGAGACACCGGACGGACGCCGCGTCAGACGCCGCCGGCGCCGGCCCTATACCGAAGCCAAAGGCACCCCGGGATAACATCCTCACGGCCTGCCCACTGTCCTCTGACGCGCATCCGATCACTACATACATGGCTATAGAAGGCTGACTCCATACAATCTGCGAAAACACACGCATGCACACATACACGCGTACGTACGGCGATTTCTAACTATCTCAAACATTTGCCAGACGCCATTGTACTCGCACTCGCTGTACGTAGACGCGCGTCTATGTGTGTGTGCAATTTTGCTCGTCGTATGAAGCCTCCCTTCCGTAGCTATCTATGTAGTGTTCCGGGCTCCTCCGCACATGTAGTAACGGTTGCCTTCGGTTTCGTATAGGGGCGGCGCGCGATAGCAGCGCGGCGGGACGCTCTCCCGAGCCGCGACGCGGCGGCGTGGCGCGCGCCGTGGACCCGCTGGGCACCGTGGTGCAGCCGCCGCCCGCCTCGCCGCCCGCCGCCTGGCCCGAGCCCTTCGCCGCGTCCAACTGCGACGAGGCCACGTTCAGGCCCGTGCTGCGCGCGCCCGCGCCGCCCGAGGCGCGGCCCGAGGACGCAGCACGCCCGCTGCCGCGCACCACCACGATCCCCGTTCAGAGCTTGCGCAACGAGCACGAGGAGCGCCCCCCCGCGCCGACCCTGCACGCGCTCTCCACTGCCGTCGTGATCCCGGCCGCGCTGTCCCGCGAGGACTGCCCGAGCGCCCCGCCCGGGGCTGCGCCTAGTTTTAACTTAGATAAGTATAGCGTAGAGGAGGCGACGCGAGAGGTGACGGATGCGAGAGCGAGTGCGAGGAGCTCGGCCAGTGCCGAGCGAGGCTGCGAGGCGCCTCCCGACTCACTGCCAAAACGGAGGCCGTCGGGTGATATTCAGCCGGCCGCCCGACATAGAGTTAGGCGATCTCCCACCCCCAAGTCGGATAGCGAAAGACTCGCTAGCGACGATAGCTCTAAGAATAAGAAATCTAGTAGAATTAGGGATAGCCCTCAGCGCCGCGATGACGACGCGAGAGCTTCCAAGTCGACTGAGGTACGAGAGCGTAGGGAGTCCACTCCTAAAATAGAGCGAGTTATTAAGATGGAGCCTGTTCAGAGAGAATTTGTTCCAAAGGAGCATGTTCCAAAAGAGCCAGTCTCAAAATTGATTGGTTCGAAAGAATCGACTGCAAAAGATTCTGTTGTGAAAGAAACTAGTTCAAAGAAGTTAAGTTCAAGAGAATCGGTCCCAAAAGAGGTTGTTACAATAGAATCTTCTTCAAAGAAGATAGCTTCAAAGGAATCTTTACCGAAAGAGGTTGTTACAATAGAATCTTCTTCAAAGAAGATAGCTTCAAGGGAATCTTTACCGAAAGAGGTTGTTACAATAGAACCTACTTCAAAGAAGACAATTTCAAGAGAATCTCTTCCAAAAGAGGGTGCTACAACAGAATCTAATTCAAAGAAGACAGCTTCAAGAGAATCGCTTCCAAAAGAGGTTGTTACAATAGAACCTATTTTAAAGAAAACAACTTCAAGAGAACCTCTTGCGAAAGAAGTTGTTACAAAAGAACCTATTTCAAAGAAGACAGCTTCAAGAGAATCCCTACCAAAAGAGGTCGTTACAAAAGAACCTATCTCAAAGAAATTAGCTATAAGGGAATCTGTTGCAAAGGAATTCGTTTCAAAAGAACCTATTGTTAAAGAAACAGTTCCAAATGAGCCTGTTGTCAAGGAACTTGTCCCAAAAGATTCAATTGCAAAAGAGCCGTTCGACACCGTGGACACTCAAGAAGAAGTACCCTCAGTGGCTGTAACTTTAAAATTATCGTCTAAGAAAAAATCATCAGAGTCAAAGTCGAAAGCAGCAGATCAAATTAAAACAGAAGAGCAAGCTTGGGATATGCTCTTGAATGAGCCGGAGAAACCTGTTTTGTACAATATTCCACCGTTCGAGGAGAAAACTGTTGAAGAACCCAAACCGAAGTCTAAGAAAGGTCGTAAAGGTAAGAAGCCCCAGGAAGACGCTCAAATGAAAGACGAAGACACCTTTGTTGAGATACATGCCATCGATGATAAACCACAGCCTTCTAGTGGCGACCTAGTTTCAATCTCAACCCCATACGAAGATATTGAACCTATGTCTTACTTGGCTAAAACTAAAAAATCGCGTTCATCTAAAAGTGTTACTCCAGATATGAAGGATCTTTTCGGTGCCACAGATAATTGGTCTTTTGATGAAATAGAAAAGGCTTCCGTAAGTAAACCTAAAAAGATCGATGATGATGATGCAAATGAATTTTTCTCTGAATCCAGCCAAAAAATGAAAGCTAAGGAATTAGACACAGATGTTTCTAAAACGGATACTCTTAAAGTCTATGAAGGAACTGGTGAAAGCATCTCGCCATTGAAAGAATCACCAAGAACCAAGAAAACGAAATCACTATCGCCTTATGCCGACCGAAAATCATCCGAAAAACGTTATGAAACAGAAGTTACTGATGTCTACGTGATCGATACGATGAAAGATGATTTCCCCGAAATACAGATAACGAAAGGCAACAAGATTCGTAAGAAGTCGCCTCAGCCTGAGAAAAAGATTCAAGAGGTCGAAGTTGTTGAGAAACCAATTAAATCTTGGAGTTCTATTGCTGCCTCTAAGAATGTCAAAAAAGAGGAGAAGGCCGAAGAGAAAGTTGAAATGGAAACGACCGAAAAAATAGAAAAAGTGATTGAAACTAGAGATTTAGAAGAAGAAGCAGGGTCTTCCACGCAGGTGTCGCTGCAAGAGAAACTTATCGAGCTCTGTAAGAGGACCGATATAATGGTAGCGGAATGCGATGCGCCTACAGAATTAAACTTCGTTGAAGAACATCACTCAGTTCTTGACTTACCGCCGCTTGAACCTTTGGACTTTGGTTTGGACGATTTTAAACTTGAAGTGATGCGAGACAGCCTTTTAGAAATGAACGATGGGGGTATCACAAGTCCTATATGCAAGATAAACATAGATAATATACTGTCGACCATAAAAGAAACCACAAACAAAGCAATAGAATCAAGTGCTTTCAACCTGATTGATTTAGAGAAAGTTCCTTCAAAGAGAGAAAAAGGATTTAGCGTAGTTGAGAATGACAAGATAACAACCCAAGAAGTGAAGATTGAAGAGGATAAGTCTGAGGAGAAGGAAACAGAGGGTATGGATAAGTCCTCGGATGATGACAATACGTCACCCATGGGGTCCGCGGATAGCGACAAAGAGGATAAAAAATCAACTGGTGCTTCTAATGTAACCATGCCTTCGACAAAGCAATTGTCTAAGTCTAAAAAGTCGCGTAAAAAGAAAAAGTAATAAAATGTGTTCAGTGATATTAATGTTCAATGTTTCGATTTTTGCAATATTTATCGTAGTTTAAATTAATGACATATTCAGCTCACGTTACGCCATTTATACCAACCTTTTTAAACCTTGATGTCAGATTATTTTTTATAACTTTAATATTGATTGAAACAAAATTTTGTGATATCTATTACTAAATACAAAAAGAAAATGTTATTGAGTACAATTGTATACCTGTTGTGGCTGTTATTTGTTTCTAAATAATAAAAATATAATAAACTTAGACTATTATGGCACAGTTGTTGCAGCTCTCATTTTCTAACTTACTTTACGTGGATTCTATATTAATTATGGGTGTAGTTATAACATTTAAGTTTTATTAAATAATTCAGTAATTAATATTAACAATAACATTTAATTATAGTGCTTTAATACATACAATTACGTTCTGTTTTGGGGTAGCTCCGTATAAAATATAATGTACCAATTTAACGTAAGCTGAATATGTCTAGTTTATGCGGATAGAATCAAACATTTGCTGCTGTTGTAGTAATCTTAGTTAAGTAATGCAATTAATGTGATTAAGCACAGGTAAAAGACAAAAAAAACTTAAAATGTTTGTAAAAAAAAGTGATTTAAAAATATTTGCTACTAAAGCCTAACAATATTAAGTAGGCAATGACCTTTTATCGTTCAGTAGCGGTATTTATGTCATATCAAAAAAAATGAACATAAAAATGTAAAAACCTAGCAAAATACACAAAAAATATATCGTATCAGATTTTTTATGAAGACCTTAAATTCCTACAAATTTGAAAAGTATTAATAATTAATATATACTCGTTAGTTTTAGTTTTTGGGCAAAATTTTGATATTATACAATCCTGACTCGGTGCAACGTCTTCGTAAAGAATCTTATACTTTTTTTTGTAAAACAGTACTCGTTTTAGTACTTATCTCTTGTTTATTTAGTTATTAGGAGTAGATGAATAAAATTGCATACCTTGTGGAAACAAAAAGATAAAAAAAAAGAACTAAACACTGTTTTCTACGCGCCACGCAATATCTTTTTATAAGGCCAGTATACACAGAACTTTTGCTTACCTGTCATATAAGAATTAAAGCTTGACCATAATATGGACACAGTATATTATATATTCCGTGCATTCAGTTACAGTAAAGGTCAATGCTTTGCGTAACATAGAGGCGTTAATATTGACCTTGATATAATTGAGGCTCATTTTAATTATTAAAATGTTATTATATTGCGATCATACCTCAGTATTAATTTATTGTGTTGCTTTGCCTTAAACAGCTGCTTCTGAATTCGACAACAATGTATTTCGACTCGATTTGATAACCAAAGAAACAATAAAATTATATGAAAGTTACCTATATTGTTTATTACGATATTTTGGCTGTATATTGTGAATAGTAAAACAAAAACTTGTACATCTCTAATTGCCGATTTGTCTATGCTATGTTAATTAAGCATATTTTTCCAAAAAACCTCTTAAAGGTTGGATTTGTCGTGCTAAAAAATTAGATTAATGTCTATTACTGTGCGGTAAATGAATGTGCTTGGTTAATTTTAGCGCTGTAAAGGCATGTACAGACATTGCGAGGCGTGTGACGCGAATGGTTCGTCTCGCATGCTTCGGGAAGTGTGGACGTGTGTGCTCGCAGTGAGCATTCGCGTCATACGATCGTTGCGAACGCCGCCTCAGTACGAGCCGTACACTCCGTGTGGACGGACCGATGTTGTGATGATGATGTAGAGGCATGCGTGATAAACCATTCGTGACGTACGCCTCGTGATGTCTGTACGCGGCTTAAGGCAACTGTGTCATTCATGTCTTATTCAGAATCAGCTCAACGCTTACGACTTAGTCACCCGGTATAAGATACCTTCTCACATGTACGGCTGTCTTCGTGTACAAATATATCGTAACTATCGACAAGTATTATTTATTAACCAATGTTTTATTCTAATTTTATTTAGGTTTAATACGTTGAATCATGACAAATATTTATTTTTTATATAATTTACGCGTTATCATATTTTTTTTTTTTTGGTGAAATTAATTCATTAGTTGTAAGCATAACCCTATACGTAGTTGGTGCATAATACTATAAATTATTTGACGCTGAATTTCAGTTTTAAGGGTAATACTTTATTATTGGTTTGGAAATATAAATGAATAGTTTTGGTCGTATTTGCCCTGTACCAGAAAGACTTATTCATTTAGTAATGAATGAAATTAAATTATGAAATTATTGTGGTGAATGAATAATATTACGATCTCTCAAAATTATAATGTAGGTGTTTTCAGAAAAGATCTAAATTAGAAACTTGTTCAAGTTGTAAGACTATTTATTTTCTTTAAAAGTTAAATGCTCTAAAGCGGGACGTCTGCGTAAGTAGAGCATATTTCAGTTAAGTTCATTGGCTTGACTCAAATCTGACCATAGACAGGGTGCGAATAAAGTAATAGTATAATTTTTTTCTATTAGTTAGTACTTATTTTTTCTTATATGTACAAAATTGACATATACCACTAATTTTGGTTGCTATGTTGTCTTAATTACGTTTTACTATTATTCTATTTTGTTTTAATATTTAGAAAATTACTAACGGCAGCTGATGAAATATCTCTACAAATCAAATAATATTGTCGATTAAAACACGTATTTGTTTGAGAAGAAAAAAAATCTTATTTTCGGATATTATATTTTTTATTGCGGGATTTTTAGCTTCATAGTCAAAATTACGTTCTCATCGTCTTGAGCTTGCCTATTTGTTTACACGCGGAGTTAACCTTTTCTTCTTAATTTTTAAATTAATATGTTTTGTATAATTCCTCCTGATTAATGACCAAATCACGTATCTACTAAACTTTAAAACGACGAATCAATGTAAATAATAGTTCAATCTAATAATTCTATAGACCTTGTATTTTATAAAGATGTGCATTGTCCACTTTTTTCTTCAGTAATGATTAGAAGTTGTTAAAAATGTTGTAATTCAAGCATAATAATTACTACTTTTAATAATATTCGTATAAAGTGCAGGAAAGGTGGGATGAAAGCAATTGATGTAAGAAGCCGCCAAGAATATTCATAGTATGTACAGTCCTGGTCATAAGAGTAGTCATAGCCAACGATAGCGGAGACTTGACAGGCTCACAGATTAAAGTTGTATTGCCTATGTCATTACACCCCTTTATCAAAGTATAAGAGTCCGCGTAGACTACACTTATTGCCGTGACAGTACATAGCATAACTGATTTGATTTTTAATTGACTTTCTCAAAAATTTTACACACGGTTCCGACTATTTTAGATCTTAAATAAAATATTATGTTCTATTTTTATCATTGTACAGAAAATGAAAAATTTAATGTGATTATTAAAAGTACCTTCGTTCAGGCTTGTAATGTCAAAGTCTGAATGAATGAGGCGGGTCAAGTGACCCATTTTATCAGGCATGTCATGTAACGTATGCTAAAAATGTCTTCGGCTTAAATGTTCGCGCGTGTAATGTACCTATACTTTGGCTGTATGATTTTGTTGATGTTATTATGGAGTGTTTTAAAAAACAGGATAGTATCATACATAATAAAGATGAGAATTCAAAAACAACTTTTTGTAGTTTTATTTTGACACTCGACTGTATTTTTTATTTTTGTTCAATTAAAAATATTTAGCGGGACTTTTTCAAGTAAAGTTCAGTGGTTATTTTAATCTTACGCAAATTGATTCCTAGTAGATATTCTGTATTAAACACGAAATACTTTCTGAACTTGACAGTGCTATAGGCAAATGCAAGAACGGTGCTGCCAAAAATTTTTTTGCGATTTATACTATTAGTTACATGACGCCAAAATATACAAAATAGCCAAGTTACAACCGTTTCGCTTGCGTCGAACGCTTCGAGTTGGCCACGCCCCCAATTCTTTTGTTCTGACCACGTGACTGAGCGTTGAGATGACGTCATTCCCGTACATTTGAAGCTTTCTACTAGCGTTAACTATTGCAGATTAGCAACTTGGCTAGGGATACTGTACCCCTAGCCAAGTTGATAATTGCAATCGTTAGATAAGACAAAAGAATTGGCGGCGTGGCCAACTCGAAGCGTTCGACGCAAGCGAAACGGTTGTAACTTGGCTAGGGGGGCTGAACCTACAGTTGAGGGGTGATTTCTTATCCTTCAGTTTCTGAATTAAGAATTTGAAGTTGATAACTTGACTCTAAAGTCCAAAAAGCGTTAAAGAAATTAAAGTTTGACAGCTGTAGGATTTTTTTTTTTTATTAACCATAGACTCGCAGACATAGTGTAAGCGATGACGTAGTCGACGGTGAAGCACCTAGAAGTAGCCTATCCACTCCTGACTGACAGACCCAGTAGTAGCTATCAGGAATTGACTCTAGCAGGGAATTCTACTCCTCAGCTGTAGCGTGTGTCTGTGCCTAAAATATTATATATGTATGGGTGGGATGCCCACCATGTACCGGTAGCTCATCGCTGTCTAGTGGGCCTTAGATGAAAAAAATTCACAATAGGCTAGTTGCCGTAAAAAATGTGATTAGTCCCTCTTTTAGATTGTCCAAAAATAAAAGACACGTATTTTTTTATTTGTAAATTAAAACAAAAATGACAAAGATATAGCCCATTTAAGTTACGTGCAACGTCACGCCGTGCTACATTTTTTCGCACGCAACTTTAATAGACTAATTTTTTTTTAATCGAAAGAAGAAAAAAAATACGTGTCCAATATTTTTTTATAATCTAAAATACGGACTAAATAAAATGTAAATATTTCGACCCTGGAAACTACCCTATTATAGGTACTATTATCTACATTTCAGTAAAAAAAAAACCTGTACAATTCTTTACAGTATTGTTTATCCTTAATTTCCAGTTCCCACAACAACCAGCCGTTACGAAGCGGAGCAGGAAGAGCTAAGCTCGAGCAGTTTCAGCTCAGCATCGCGCGCTTCGCTCGACCCGCCCTCGTCGCCAACGCCTAGTTGCGGTGGCGACAACCAGCTTCATTTCCCCGGAGACTCCAGTAGCTCGGTATAGAAGAACTAAGGTCATAGGGATATTGTTTCGTGATGGAAAGACGTGAAAAACTTACAAGGTGTTATTGAAATGAATGAAGACCCGTCATTCACACACATTTCGTAGTCTGACAAAGTTGGGATAGAAGGTCAGATTTGTTTTCTGAGAAACCTTCAATGTTAATTGAGGTAACAGTGAGTGCTGGCTTGGAGAGCCGGTGGTCGATCCCCTCAGAGGTGTTGTTTAGATTAAGTGGCCTCAATAAAGGCCGTTGTTTATACCCCTGAAGAGAGCCGAGTTTAGCATCGTGGGGAAAGGGTTAGCCAGCTAAACTTGCTACGCAAAGAAATGGCGACCACTTGCCCGAAAACGCAGCGTTGGAAGGCTTCCCACAAGGTGAACCGGAAACCGATGGACGCAAGACGCACAGGACCGGTCATTGTGGCGATACTCGATCATTTCAATTACGCCTTGTATGATAGGTAAACCAAACCTTTATAACTAAACATACCACCTAATTCAAGGCTGTATCCCCGACACCACAGCAGAATTAATTTTCTGCAGCCTAAGATTATTTCATACCATCACTAAATAATCTTCCTATAAATAGTTTAAGTGGATCGCAAATGGAAGAACTGAATTAGTAGCAACACTTTAAGCTTGATCGTGGAACCTATCCCTAAGGCCACGTTTCTACTTGCAAGCATGCAAGTTGAATTACATTGCGAGAAACCAACGATCGAGTGATCACATTGTGCGTCGGGAGCCAGCAATGTAATGCAGTATGCTTATAGGTGGAACCACGGCCTTGGGTATGGAAAAACGGATGCGGTTACAAAGTAAACAATTTACAGAATTGAGGCCAATAAAATAAGTCTGTATTTTGGGAGTTAGCTCTGTGTTTGTATGTGTGGTCGTCGCATTTCAGAAGGAAGAATAAAACATTGTAATTTGAACCTTAAACCATAGTGATAAAGGTCACACGGATCGTGAATCATGAAATGATAAGTGTAAATCTACGGATTTTTATACTTTGGTAAATTAAGTCCCTTTTTAACATCTCATTGTTTAGATTTCTTATATTCAAATAAAAATATTTTATGTCCTGACGATATCGAGAATTCGATTGATTTTTATAGGGAGGGTACTAACTGTGTATGTTATTATCAACATTATTACTGTGCGATAAGGTTGATATTCACAGACATGTTTAGAGTGATAAGTTGTTGACAATAAATAGATTTGTTTGCGAGATTATGACTAGGAACGAATAGAGAAAGTATTTAGATTTGGCTTATGCGTGCTAGAGATTGGCTTGGAGAAGAAAAATATAATTTAAATAATCACAAAGTTAGATTTATATAGCAATTTATAATGATCTTCATACTTAAATCAATATGTTATTTATATTATTAGTGTTTGATGTAATTTAGAGTTAAGTTTCAACTTTTCAAACTTAAATGTTAGTTTTTAAGCGTAGTTGTCTGAATGTATCAGTTTTTAATGTATTTAGTGAATCATAAGGGACCTGGTCACATTACCATATATTAGTAGGGCGTTGGTAAGAATGCTTCAAGGTAGCCGTGAAATTAAAATTTTCTTAACTTTTTGGCGTTTTGCAAGTTGTATTATGACTTTTTCATGAATATCCATTCGGTACGACGAATTGAAAGAGTTCTATTGATGATCATAATTCCGTAAAAACATACGTATCACGGCTGCCAATCATATTTTAACAACATTACACTGACCTGAAAATTGAAAAAAAAACCTAAGAAAATTTGAATTTTGAGGCTACTCCGAGACTTTCACCTAACGCGAAACGGCGCAACGCTTAACTGCGGTAAGTTAGCACGTAGTGTAAAGGAACAACAAAGCAACATCACAAGACCTCCTACTAGGATTCCCTGTGTCTTGCGTTCTAGTCTCTTTCAGTCTAAAAACAAAGATTTTATCTACAAAGGTTTTAACAGGCCTATTGGTCTAGTGGTTAGTGATCCTGACTGCTATGCTGGAGGTCGTGGGTTCGATTCCCACCCAGGACAAATGTTTATGTGATGAGCATAATCATTTGTTCTGTGTCTGGGTGTAATTTATCTATAATATGTACGTATTTAAAAATATCTAAGTATGTTTATCAGTTGTCTAGTACCCATAATACAAGTTCTGCTTAGCTTGGGACTAGACGGCGCTGTGTGATAGTTGTAGAATATTATTAAAGATGCACAAACTTAAAAATTAAATCAAACAGACAAATATATAAAAAAACAAAAAGTCTAATAGACAATCTTCAGTTTATTTGTGGGTAAGTTAAGTATCATTGTATTATGTGTATATGTGGGGTGAATCTGTGTGTGAGTTGTGGATAATTAGGTATGTGCATAATTGCCTCAGAGTGTGTCTAGTTCAGACTCACTAACCACTTGTGAATCGTTGTCTTACATGATTTCTTTAGAAGGAAAAGAAAAATCAGTTTGCAAGTTGCATCCGCTCAAGACGGCACGGCACCGCAGGTACATCTACACGACTCGACAACGTGCCGCAGTTAGGTCCCTCGCTGTGGTAGTGACCAGGTCCAGGCTTTTATATACTTGTTGTACGATTTATATGATTCGGAAATATTTTACATGATAACTACATCGACTATTCATGGAAGGATAACATTCGCATCTCAATAACAATAATACTGTATTTCTATTACTATTAAGTTTCATAACACGTGATGCAGTTGGAGAATAGATTATATTGTAGTTCGCCCGAACTGAATTCCTTTACTAGGAATGGGGAAACGAGGACAGCGAAGTCTTGAATTCTCCGCATTTCCGCACCGTCATTTTGACAGCGTTTATAGATCTCAATTTATTTCTTACCGAGACAAATAGTTTATCTAACGGCAAAAACACTTTGCAATTAACCGGTGTGCGGTATCGTCCAGGGCTGAGCGAATGTCCGAGGGAGTCCAAAAAGTTACCGCGATCCTGGAATGCAAAGTGCAACTGAAGGAACACTGTTGGGTTTTAGCCAGTAAAAAAGTCGACACTCTCTCACTCCACTTAGAGTGGGGGATTTTATTTGAAGATTTCCCAACCATTAATGAAAATAAATACTTAATTAAATATTTTTTTATCTGGCTTTAATTGCAGACCCCTGATCTAAACAGTAAAATTTTCTTTCAAGAAAACAAGGAATATCTTAGAGAATTTAAACTACTTTTATAATACCATTCTTCAACTGCATATTATAATAATCATCAATTTAACTTCAACATTTGGGATCGTGTGGTTCAAACATTGCATTTGTTTACCGTGACTGTGATATGTAGAAATTATAGAGCTTGACTAGGGTGTCCGTACACTCGCATATATTCTTTATTCATTCAGTTTTTTTTGTACATTCCATGGGGTTTTAATATGAGCCCGAACTTCTAGCGAGTTGACAAACAGAAGCTATTCTAAAGGTGGATCTAGGAGCTAGGCACGAACCGAGTTCAAATTCGTGTAGTGTGGACCGAGAGGAGCCGAGCACGAGCTCGGCTCCTCTGGTGTAGGCCCACCTTAAGCTACTTTCTTTCAAAATGGCCGTTTGTCCCTGCCTTGAGATAGGGAATTTGAGCTCATACTAAGACCTTACGAGATTCACGAAATAGTTTGACATGTTAAACCGTTGAGGAAGTAAATTCTTTGAGCCGGATCTGTAGTTGTTTTACAAAAAGTTATTTATATATATAAAATTATAAGTATTTTAAATAAAATCAATTGTATTGCCTACTTTTTAATCAAAATGTTAAATGACCTTATTTTTATTATGGGTCTTTCATAACAGGATATAAATAAATATACGTACTTTTTTTTTCCATGAAACTTTAGCGTTTTCTTGGTTTGTTTTGCCATGTGGTACTGTATTTCGAAGAATTAACTTTCCCAATAAAGCTCATCATCACAAAACGTACATAATGTAACGTTATCGGATTAAAATAGGATCAAATCGCTTCCGTCAAACGTCTTCCTTATTTATTGATTCCTAGTAACAAAAACTTTCCATTGGCTTTATGGACGTATAAATGTATTTATTTAATTTATGCTGTTTTCATGCTATATTCGAAAAAAAAATACTAATAAAGTTCAATTCATTAATTCAGAAACATTTGAAAATTAACTTTAAAAAACTATACATAAGGTTGAAATTGATATAACCAAATTTTTATGGTACTAACAAAGTGAATAAGGCCACAATACTTTCGTAAATCTAGAAACTAAAAATGAGTCACAAGGTTTTGGTATTTTATTATGGGAGAATTCAAACAAAATGATATTTTTTTAACGAATATAGCAATAAAACGGTTTTTTTTATGATGTTGGTGATTTATGCAGGTTCTGATACCTAAAGAAAACAGACTAGTATTAAAATTAAAAATGCTATAGGTACAGAAAAGTGAACTCGATAATATGTATCATTCTGATTTATCAGAATCAAGAGCGAGTGTATTATTATTTATTTTTAATGATAATAAATAACAAAATTGTAATTGGATAACGACTAACATTTATTTATATTGCTGGTTATTCTAGTTGTGTACTCATTTGGGATATTTAATACAGCTGATATTTCTATGGACCTGTTAGACCAGGACAAAAATTCGTGGAAGCTTGTGTCGTGGACCCTTTGATACCCGGTTCTCAATTGCGGGTAATGGTATCAATTAGTGTGTGTGCCAAGTACGGGTTGTTTTCATATAAACGCGATAGAAACATTAATCGCGTTTGGCTTTCTGATTGGTTAAGAGCTTGGAGCGGGCCAATCGGAGCGCCGCACGTCATAAACGTGCCGAACTCGCACTAGGCACGTACACTCTCGTCAGATCGGTAATTGTCGGCGCTTTATGAGGTATCTCAAAGCAACTAAGGGTCAACTCACACCGAAAGAGCGGCGAAGGGCAGCGACCCGTTTACCGTTCATAGAATTCGCTGGATGGACTCGTTCGAGTTTCTCATGCGATAATAAGTATTATAGCAATGAAAATAAAGTTAAAACTCATATGACACTGAAACTGCGATCCGCTTCGCTGCGCTTCAACGCTCTTTTGGTGTGAGTTGACCCTTAGGCAGAGCTTTATTTCGGCTCCTTTTCTTGTATATTTCTACGAGATGCGATGGTAGGTATAGATAAGCCGGGTAAACTGTGCCGATACAAATGTTTCATCATACGTATCTCAACCAAGTTCCAGATCGTTTTATAAGGGGCTAGTAATAATGTTATAAGTATGGTGGATGTTGTCCATAGAATATTTAGCTACCAGAAGTTACAATTATTTTGTTAGAGTAACTTAATGGGTAGGTTGAATTAATAGTTTTTATATGACATTAGCGAATGCGTGTGCGATTATGAAACTCCCAAAAATTTGCCTGACATTTAATGTTTTGGATTCCACCGGCTTAGATTTTGTATTGTACAGAATTTTAAAAGAAACACTTGTTTTGGAGTTTCAAATTTGTTTTGATTTAATTATAACGGTTATGTAATCCGTGATGGTTTACTTATATAATGTCATTATTATCGATATTTCCGGACAATAAGTCGGTAATCTTAGCACTTAAGTTTTACGATTATTGATTTGTTGTTCAGGCAATGAAGTCGATAATCGTACTACGGTTATGTACTTTTCTAATTGCGTTTTACCTAATAATACTTTTATACAATACACAATATTAGTATTTCGATTATCACAACTATAAAATAAGAGTTTAGAAAGATAGTTTTTTTGTTTAATAGTTGCCTAGATACTTGCATATACAACGCTTACCATGCATATTAATGTAGGAACATTTTTACTGGAGATTGGAAGCACATTTGTATCGATAAAAATATGGCTAATTGTAGCGAATATTGTATAAAAAAGGGTTTGAAGTTGTTTTTATTTCTGTATAATACTTGACAAGATTGGTTCAAGTTACCATTTTGTGTGATAAATTCTTAAACGCACTTGACTGCGTTGCAAAAATACGAAGAAATCAGTTGTATATTAGTGGTTTTTTTTTAATCTTATTAGTATTTTAAAAACAGAAACATTTTTTTTTTTGCAACGTGGTAAATCTTGTAAGCATGAGAACTTTTTTCTAACGCACTTATTTGTCGTACCTATAGGTTTATTAGACATTGAGAAATGAAATAAAATGTAAAAGATACAGTTTGATACAAAGATTTATTTTATAAAACTAAAAGAAATATGTACTAATTTGCATTTTTGGACTTAATTAAGTTGTTATTTACTCTATATTATTATTGTTTTATCTTTATTGTAATATTTTATACTTATGAATTTGAAATCACTTAAATGTATCCGACTGTACCTTCGAAAGGATTTTTGTTTTTTCTTAATTATTTTGTTTGCGATCGAGGGTAGTCTTGTTTTTCAGGCCATAAAGAGGTAGTCAGTACTGTAAAATTATTGTAGGTAGTATACATGTAACATGTCATATATTTTTCCAAACTGATAATTCAAAAACCAACATAAATTCGTGAATAGTGTTTTAATAGATGTCACTGACGGGAAATTCGATTTACTGATTTTATTCGATTTAAGTTTTGATAGACATATAAAAAAAATCTTACAGAATATTCCTTAATACGAATCGAAGAAAGAGAGGGCTAATTGTAAGGTTTAGGCTAAACTTATGATAAAGCCCACAGCTCGTTAGGCATGCGGCAGGTCTGCCCAGTCCCATTGAAATTAGTTATGATAAAGCCAAAATTGAATGAATAAATTCACTATCGTTATATGATAAGTTTACCAATAATTGTGCATGTTATTCCTGTCAGTGACTAGCCTAAAATCAAGAGTGGATATTGCCAAAATTATGAAAATTGTGTGAATTCACTAAAGTGACAAATTAATGTTTTTGGGAGAGAATTATTGTGATGGTTGGATGTGATAAGGCTATAAGTTAGTTAGCCGTAGACATATTTACAAATGTAAGCTAAATTCCTATATTTTATTAAGACAATTAGCATGTAAAAGTTTACGTTTGTAAGACATGAATACCAATAAATCGATTCTCAATTATTTGTTGTTTTTTTTGTTCTCATAGAAAATCATTATTTTCACTAGTTTCTGCCAGTGAGAAAGTAGAAAATTTATCCATCTGCCATTCTGAAAGCAAAATTCTGTTTGTTACTTCTTCATGTTTGAACGGCTGAATGGATTTAGACGAAAGTTGGCACACGAGTAAAACATGTCCTGCAATAGCACATAGAATACTTTTTATTCCGGAAGTAAGCTCCCGGGGGACAATTTTTACTTTTACGAGGGCGAAGCAACCCTAGGGTAAAACAAAGCTATAACTCAATTTCCTTCGTGGCATGTCATTTTCCGTTCGTCTTGTAATATACAATAAAAATATTTTGTAACTGTATAATGCATTTATATTTATAATATTTAATACAAACAAAACAAGATATAATAAGTACATTTAAGGCACCAGTCTCAAGTAGAAAAATAATACGTAAAATAAATGTTACTAAAAACATGTGTATAAAGTCTAGTTGCTCATTTTATAACAATAAATGGAATGTAAGTACATAAAAATACTGATTTTCGAAGTGATATGTTAAGCTTAAATCTATTAAAAATATTTTACCCTAAATGTCCTTCCAATAAGTATCAAGATTTCTTGATACTTGATGCTTGAAAACGTCAAAAAGTTTTAACTATTTATTGTAATATTCTTTCCTTAAAGCTAACTTTAAAAATTATCTGGGGCGTGGACGGATTGAATTCCATATCTTGAAATAAATACATTAAAGTACTTTATGAAACCCGATATTAAAGTAGGTCCATACTAACATGCACTCTGTACTTTATCAATTTATAATAACTTGCATAATACTATAATACAGATTCTTTCACACTAAGATTCTTGTTTATGCACAACATTCATAACTTTGAACAAACGATTTTTGACGTGACAACGTCTTAAATTAGGTTGCGGCTGGGAGTCACTTATGAAAAAGTGTAACGCTCGGTAACGTTACGATGAGTCACCGAACGAGAGAGAGGCCCGCCGAATGCCTTGCGTCTCTCTCCCACTCAACTATGATCGGTCTGCCGCGCGCGCAGCACTAGAGAATTAGTCTACCGAGAAAAAGACGTTGTCACGTAAAATCTTCGCCCGTAAAACCGACTTTACAGGCAACCATTTTTTTTTTACATTAAATGTACAAGTCTTACATTAGACTGTACGCTGATAAGCAAGAATGTTTTAACCCACAACAACTGATGAGTTGATTTTTTAATACGACGTTTTGAGACAGTCCTTTTCTTTACCATATCAATATTCTATGAACTAAGTTTCAAAACTTCAAACTCGTTTTTATTTTATTTTATTGTAGCTCTGTGGGTTGACCTATTATTGCTTATCTGAGTCCAATTACGGTATACGGACGGAATGTAGAAACGAATAAAGATTCAAAAAAATAAATAAAATTCACAACAATTCGTATTGCATTTTGAGATGCTACAGATTCATAAATAATACCGATTGCTTATAAGTACATAATCGAGGTACTGCTTCTTCATATATAACATTTCTGATCTGTGTAAAATGACCAATGTAAGGGTACTTAGACCACAGAAAAGATAAAAGAGGTTCGAAAGGAAATACTTTTTGATTTGTACTACAACGAGTGTCGCCGCTTGTCTCACACCCTTGTAACTTCACTACAGGCAATACACCAATACGGACTGGGCAACTAACAGAACCACGCACACTTAGATCGCAAGTTTGCTATTGAAGTTTCGTTTGAGTTGAACTATGATCATTGCCCTACTTTCTGCCCCGCCCACATGGTCATTCTAACCTCTTTCATTTGTTCTGTGACTTGACCAATGAAAACCGCATAAATTGCACGTTAATAATATTAGGTATAAAAAGGCGGTAATCATTCGCCCGGGCGCTTAGATTCTTAGAGTCGACTCTGAGTATCTATAATGGTGTATGCGTTGGTTGTCCATAAATAAAATTGTATACCATAAAAAAATACAGTAATATCTTTAAAATAATAGGGTTTGTTTTAGCTAAAAGCTATTTTACAGGCAACCCAAAGGAATTTTTCACAAAATCTATTGAAAACAGAACATTGGTCATTTCGCACAGAATTCTATTGAAACTCATGTAACTAAAAACCTACTCCTCCTGTCATACACACCGAATATTGACTCTGACGATGAGAATATCATCTTTAACAAACCCATTCCTTATGACCTCACTGACAACCGCATACTCAGTATAACCGAACCCTCTGACGCATATCTCTGCTGACGGCTTCCGGAAGGCTATTAACGAGGAGTTGGACATCATGGTGTCCTTCTGGGTCAGCTCTGGGTTGTACTGGTTGATCATGGAGAAGGATATTCGTCCATTGAACGGCCAGTCGAGGCAGTCATCGTTTTCTGTTTTCATTAGATGCACGTGGAGAGCGAAGCAGTGAGGGTTTTGCGGTGAGATGTTGAGGCGGACACAGAATCTGTGGATCAAGATATTTACTTTTAGTGGCGAGACGTGATCGTATCACTCGACTGCCTGCCCCTTTAAAGAATATAGACATTTTTTGCGCTTGACCGCTATCTCACCTGATGGAAAGCGATGATGCGGTCGAAGATGGAGCGCGCTTACCTAGAAGTAACCTATTCGCTATTGGCATAAAGATTCCTGGGTTGTGGCTATAAGGGAACACGGATTCGTCGCCGATTTTCCTATGACGCGATTTCCGTTAAGTGTGGAGTTTGACTTTTTATGCCTTGACGACTACAACTTACCATAGTGACACTTTTATTGCAAAAAAAAATCAACAGGATTGATATTTTACGCTAAAATAAAATAAATAATACAGTAAAATCTTACCTGTATCCATTAGGCGACGTATAAAACCCAGGACTATACAGCATCTTATAATGATCTCTCAGCATTGCATCCAGCCTTGCCTTAAAGTTGTCAATCTTCCAGACATAGTTGCCCATACAGTATCGCAGCAACATGTCGTTGTTTTGTTTCATCTTGGCCACGGCAAAGGCCGATATCTGTTTGGACATGTTGGCTATTACTATGTCTTGTTCGCGGTTTCTTTGTTCTAGGACCACTACTCTTTCGTATAGGGCTCTGAAATAAAAAGTTAAATTTTAGAGGTATGTGGAATGGGGTGTGAAGACCCACAAGCCTCCAACCAGACGGGTGGTGTGTCTAGTCTGGGCAACTATCCGATAGCTTGTTTATCGCACCGTGGTATATGCTTTACCGTAGTACCGTTTTACCGTAGTACCGTTTTACCGTAGTACCGTTTAGCTCCTATGTGGCGGTGTCGCTACAAGTTGTCTATGGGCGGTACTAATGATCACAATTGAAGTAACAAAATAGGCTCTTAATAAACTAGTGCGCCTCACCATCAACGATTGCATCACTGCTTACCATCAGGTGGGATCGCAGTCAAGCACTAGGTTATACAAATAAAAAAAATAAAAAAAATGGATAATACTTGTAACCTCGAAACGACTATCAAATGCGTAAAATTCGTTTTATTCTCAATACATTTCTGTTAGTTAAAGAGTCCACAACATAAAAAGAAATCTATTTCTGAAAACTAGTTTTAGATAAAGTTTTTGATACAGATAGTAACAAAAAAAATAAGTTAACTACTCAATTAGTAGAAGCGTACCTTATAAGAGCACTGGTATTATTAAGTGGTGCAGCCGCAGCCTGGTTGCCGTCTTTATCCGGCGCCTCCCACAGTGTCATCGCCTCTTGTTCCTTAGCGTCGATGCTCGCGTTCGACATGTCGTTGTTGATCTTCATCTCGGAGTACGCGTTCATGAGAAGCTGGAAGTATTATAACAAGTTTTTATGTATTAGATTTTCAGACCCCATTTGTAACTTTGCTGCAAGTAAGTCTTTCATATGAATATGAACCTTATATTTTTGTATTAGAAATCATATTCGTACACAACATTTTTTGCTTACAATTTGCGAACTGTTAACCTCATTTAAAGTCATAATAGGTTATTCCCTTGTGTTTATTTTTGTGCAATATCACACTAATATTATAATGGCGAAAGTTTGTGAGTGTGTGTGTTTATTGTATGTTTGTTACTTTTAAAGTCCTGAAGGAATTTGGCATGAGACCATTATAATGATGGTGGAGAATCAAGTTTCATCGAAACCCGTTCAGAAGTCACAAACACTGTTAGACTACATCCCTAACTGTCGTCATGCATTGTCGCTCCAGCACTAGATCTCTCACAGTCGGACGGACAATTGCGCGATGCCCCCGTTTGTAAGGTGTTATACTTTTGAATAGTTTTGGAGTTATAATTCAATGTTTTATGTGTTAAAACTGCGTTTATTTATAATCTATACTTTAATATTATTATATGAGAGATAAAGTTTCTATTTTTATTATTTTTTTGTAATCTCTGAAAGTACTGGTTCGATTGCTAAAATTTTTTCTCCAATAGTAAGCTGCTTTATTCCTGAGTGACATAGACTACATTTAATGTATGCGGGCGAAGCCGCGGGCAAAATCTCGTAATACATAGATTCACACAGAATTTTTTTCCTTTATAATATTAATCTGATTAAAAATAAGTAAGGATTTAAGAGCAAATAACTTACGCTCATATGTTTCTGAACATCAGTCTGTGCATGATGGTTCATCTCCTCCTGGCTATCAAACGTCTCCTTACACCCCACAGCTTGGAATGAACATGGCACTTTGATCTCGGGCTGAGCGGACGTCTCTGGCTGGTTGAACTCACAGGCAGCTATGTGTGCGTCTAGGTCTAATGGAGTTACTTTTACTGTGCAACCTGGATAGGAATATCATTATGGGTATAGAAACAGTTGCTCTCATTGCTATCACTAGGCTCATAATAAACTAGTGCGTTTTATCATAAAATATTGCATTACTGTTAACCAGCAGGTAGAATCACAGTCATTTAAAAAATAAATAATATTGTAACATGGAAATATTGTAAATGATTTTTTTTTTTAAATGAGTAACCATTAACCGTGCACTAGCTTCTGTTATTTTACAAGTGCCCAAGTAAGCCTTTAAGAAATAAAAACATTTAGTTTTTTTTTTTTGCTATAATTTTGAAGAATGTTTCAGTTTACTGCTTAGAATGAAAAATACTTTGCTGATGTGCTTTTGCCATGTCTAAATTAGTCCAAGCTAAGCATCTGTAGCCTGATTCACGTAAAATCAAACAACCCAAATATTGTTGAAGTTTTATAGTCGTTCGAACGAAGTCCTATCCAAAAGCGGTATTCACGATCTATCGACTTATTTCCAGATAAATTAATAAGTATTCTACCAGGATAATGTAATACAGATTTTTTTTTAATCGACGAATTTCAAACGACTATAAATTCGGGGTCGTTCAAACTCGATTGATGGATGTGAATACGGAAATGGTCTAAACGACTAAATCGCTACGATATCGTTACGGTTTTGATTACGTGAATCGAGCTACTGAGTATAAGTCGTTGAAATATCAGGGTAGCTAGTGGCTAATGGGAAATTAAATTAATTCTTACCTTTAGTAGAGAAGGGGCAGTTCATTCTCTGTTCCTGTATCTCCCGTTTTGTATAGTTGTCAGGGAATATATCTACTTTCATACTCAGGTTTATATTGTCTATGGGGCAGTGACCACTGTTCCTGAAAAACCATAATGTGTCACTTAGTTACTGAAATTAGCCTCAGAAAATTACTGGCAGTATCTTTCTCCTAATATCATAGTCACATTTTGAAGTCTCCACTGAATAAAATGGTAATGTCATAATACTGTAAAATATTATTTTAAATGTTTTTCCTGTATTTTTGTTTCTTTGGTATACAATAAAGATTACAGTAAATAAATATTTTTAATGCATATTTATAAAATATGCAATAAAAATATTTTCGGACTTTGTTAAGTCAGCTAGTTTTTTTTATCATCATTTATTACAAGTGTTAAAAAGTGGTTTATAAAGAAAGGATAAAATAAATCTTAGGTTACCATTTAATTCAGCGGAGGTGTCGATTTATAAAATAATTAGAATAATTACATTAAACTGCTTAATTTTTGAAACAAAAATTCATGGATCAAAAATTATTGTGACCTCAAAATTAAACACAAGTATAATTGATCAATCATAGAATTTGTCAAGCAGTTTCTTAGTACATTGTGTTGTTTAAAAATGTATGTTTTAAAAATATATGAAATAAATTTCATATATTTTTTTATTAAATTTGCTCCGACACCAAGCTCACTCTATAATATTTAAATGCTTATTCCTGCACATTCTTTCACAGAAAAGGAAACTTTGGCAAGGAGCCAGCTTGTTCACACAATCACTCAACAAGTAACTGATGACAAATATACAATGCACATGTTTTGGTTTATACACTTTGTATTCATTGTGATATTAAAAACATTTCAGACTCTTTGTGTTTTGCTTTCTTTAATTCATTAAACCCCAAGCGAACGCCGGCGTTCGCACACCTATTGTCTTTCAATTGTGTCTGTAATTATCACAATTGAAAGGTTAATGAAAAATATGTTACATGTTCAACTTGAACAGGTACAGGTGTGCAGGTCTAGATTAAGATGCTAGTTGCTATGTTGGACAATGGTGACCACCAGTAAATGTTCAAATTAGACCACAGACAATAGTGACCACCACATCACTCACTTCAATTTATGTTTGCAGGTGATTAACAGGTGGTTGAGACACAGGTGGTCTATACTGTTTGGATATAATATCTAACAATACTGTATTATGGAAATATTGTAACAACAACCATTTTTTTTTTAAAGTTACCACCATGGTGTTTATTGTTGGTTTTTTTTTCACAGAAGTATGTCCGAAAAAAGTGACTGACTTTACCATGTAGGTCACTTTCTCGGGTTCTTGGTTTATTAAAAAAAATTTTTAGCCACGGCTGCATGGTGGACTTATAGCCCTTTCATAAGAGTTGACCTCTGAACACAAGCTGGTTGCTTATTTATTGCCTTACCTCTACATAATGAGTCAAAAACCAGGTAAAGGTATTTTAACATTATTTTTAAAAATTGCTCTTTTACACTTCATGAGTTAATAGGAACACCGTGATAGTATTCTCATTAGTCAAAGCTAAAAGTAAAAATTTAATTCTTAAATTATTTTCCGAAAAAACTTACTGCAACCATGAAGTTATACATCCTTTGCAAAACTTATGTCCGCATGTAGTGATGACAGGATCTCGCAACCAGTTGAGGCACACAGGACACTCATAGCGAGACTCTGGTTGATTGCTGAGCACTGTCTCATTCAGAGCTTGTATGCCCATTGGCTGTGATAACAGATAGAAACAAAAATGAAAATAATGTGGGTATCATAATCATCATTTCAGTCGATAGCCGTCCACTGTTAGACATAGGCCTCCCCCAAGTGTCGCCACAATGAACGATCCTGTGCGTTCCGCATCCTTCGGATTCCCACAATCTTCACCAGGTCATGGTCAATCTTCTTCAGGCAGGAAGGCGCATGTATCAGAATAAAAAAAAAATATTGTACCGATTAACAAAAAATGCTACTGAATGCACTAAGCTACAATTAATTATAATAGTCAAGAGACAAATGATCTAAAACAATGATGAACAAGTTTCAAGGAGAGAACAATAGTACTTAATTTTCTGATGGCTCTAGATCATTTAAGTACCTACTTGATTGTTCACTTTAAAGATTTTGTCATTGACACACCCAAATTTCTAAAATTCAAATTGATATTGGATTCAACCGTTTGAATTTAACCTTGATCCTATAAAAAAAACCATTTATGAACAAATTGCTGACCTTAAAAAGTTTCAGTTGTGTTAGTAATTTAAAATTTGAGTTTCTTATCACACGTTTTACTTACTGCAATTCCTTCAGATGCATCTTTACTTCTATCGCGATCCATTATCACATCGAAACTTAATAATAAGGTTTATTTTAAACAGTTTTTTGTAAAAAATTACTTCCAACAAGTGCTAAATTACCAAAACATCATGCAAATGATAATGACATAAGCGTGACATTAACAGATGACACATAACGTTTTGACATAACAATCCCTGCGTTCTGAATTGTGATACAAGTGATAATATTGCGAATTCGACCACCGCGTAACGTCACAATTATTACTTAAAAGCCTTTACATTTTGTGAATATTGAATTTGGTTGGATTCGCGAAATAATTACTTTTATCACAGTTCGGAAAGCTTGATGTGAAACACAGATAATGAAAATAATACAAGCACAAATAATAATAAAAAGTCGAAACAGGTTCAGCATGGACTTCTAGACTTGCGTACGACGCAGTGTATTTACTTAAATGTCCAAATGACCAGGTCATAAAAATCCAAAAAAAAAACAACGCAGTATCCCTGGCATCCTTGGAGACCTGTACCAGTTAGGGATGCAACATCGTTCATAAAAAACATCGATATCAAAAATTGATGTTTTTAAAACTGAAACATCGATTTTCAATATATCGATGTTCATGAACGATATATCGATGTTTTTTTAAATACTAGCAGGGAAGGCAGCAAATGCGGCCTTGAAATACAGAGGAAAGGTGTTTTCTTCTAAAAAATATTGATATCCTAGTTAGATTCATTTTAGTAATCATGATTACTGACAAACAATTCGTTACTTTAAATAATACATTTTTAGCGTATTAGGATAAGGAAAGTGGTAGAACAATAAATTATAAATAAATATCAGATAGACAAAGATAATCAAATTTATTATGAGAGGAACAATACAACTTATTAACTATTTTTTTCTCATTGTAGAATTCAAAAATAATAATTTTGATAATCACAAAGAGATGGCGCTACTACAATAAAACGTCGTTCATGAAACATCGTTATTAATGATCGATGTATCGATGTTTTCTTATAGTTCAATATCGATGTTTTAACATCGATGTATCGTTCATCATAAAAATACAAAAAAAATGTGGTCAGGTAGGGGACACTAGATTGAACCCTCTTATATTTAAATAAATCGTTTTCGAGAAATTATTACTTTAGTTTCATTTTTAGTTGTACCTAATTTTAAATTGGAGACGGTTCTAGTTATTAATTCATTAAACCCCAAGCGTACGCCGGCGTTCGCGTACCTATTGTCTTTCTATTGTGTCTGTATTAATGTACAAGATAAAATTTTTTGTTTGAAAGAAATCTACACTTACTTTCAATTTGAAAAATATGTAGGGAGGTACCTACCTTAATTATACTACATACATTGACTTTGTAGTTCCTTAGCTCTCAAAATAACGCAAAAGTTGGTGCTTATTTCATAGGATATTTTATCACAAAACTGGAGTTAAAGTTGATATAGCCAAGAAGAGTTGAAATGACTTTCCTCGTGATTGTTATTTATTTATTTGTAACTTGAGAAAAAATCTGAAAATCAAAAGCGATAAAATTAAGTATTTCTAAATAACTAAAATTTCGGGGAACGTCTCTTAACCACACATCTTTGCTAGTACAGATTTTCTAGGGAAGTAGGTAGGCATACAAGGGTTTTTAAAATTCTGTATGAACATCCTTTGGTTCGTAAAATCTCATCACATTAAATAGATACGAGAATCCCACAATATTCACGTCACAAATCCATCTCCTCGTCCGGGATAATCAACATTAAATAAAATTCCAAAAAAATATAAAAGTGCGGAAAGCGGAAGTGATTTTAAATCCATCAAAACGTGCACTGAACTTCTAAACATGGGACATACCGATCCGACACCTAGAAAATAACTAGTTGGTTAACGATTTCATTGTATGCTAATGTGTTTGAAGAGGCGAGACCGTTGCTGTTGCTCAGATATCTATCTTCCAAGCAATGTTGTGGCGATGTCAATACCCGTTATATTCGTTAGTGAGTAACTATTGCCTTCAGATTTGGTTAAGGCGTTTTTCGAAGTTAGACTTTCTTTGGTTTCTTTGGTTTTTGGGTATCCTGGAATGAAGGCATATAAGGAACATAGGAGTGGGTTTCAGTCAGTAAAAGATAACTTCTTCCCTTCCTCTCAATAGCGAGAGAAGTCATAGGATGATTTCCCATTTAAAAAAACCTGCTTTGTATGTACCTACGTGAAGAATTAATACTAATTTTGACATGGCATTGGCTATGTGGCTAACGATCACCGATATGAGGTAGGTATCCATAGATATAAGAAAGGAGATTTCTATGTATACCCTATCATTTACCAGTAGTACATACAAGTTGGTGACAGGAGCGAGGAGCAAGGGAGTATAAGTAAATACTCCCTTGGTCCTCCTTCTCTTCTTCTCGCTCCATCAATGGTTTTTCAAAGAAATGAAAAAAATAACATTGAAAGAACATAGCATAATATTAAAGAAGGCAAAAGAAAACCTACTGGCACTATTCTAGGTAGGGTGCTGAAGATACATCTCACTTTTTTTGAGGTGGGAGATCATTAAAAAACTCGTCTCATTTTGAGTGGAGCGAGAGACAGTGCCAAATTTTCACTAAACTAAAACCCACTTGTATCCATTCAGTTTTCCTTTGCGTTCTAGGGCCACGGTAACTCCTTACGGAGAATCCTTTTGATAATAGTTCTGGCAGCGTCTATGGTGATCCATCCAATTTGTGTATTCACTTACGTATGCACTCAAACAATGAAATATAATTTATTGTGTTATGTTTTACTTCAGCCTGTCATGCTCACCCAAATGTCTTGCTGATAGTGGCATGTGTTATTGGGTCATTCGGTTCCCTTTAAAATGGTTGAGCTGAGTGGGGCTGATGCACGTGTCATGCCCGTGAACGGGTGCCAACGGTTGAGACTGGTCATCTCTTGGCTGCCAGTGGTTTAATTCGGTTTCTATTTTTAATTACATTTAATAAAAAGAATAATAACTTATTATTATTACGTATCTACCTACATTGTGCTCACATATTAGAAGCGACAAGAAATATGTAACCAAGATCTATGTAACTCAATATGTTTTAAAAAGAGTGTCCATGGAGTTTCTTGCACGTTATTCTCCATAGAGACCTACGTTTTGGAACGTGCAATTTAGCTTCACTTTTCTTGGACTGACCGACATTTGACTATTCAAAAGTGCCTGCAAATGGTCTATTTGAAATAAATGATTTTGATTGATTTGGTTCAGCTATACTTAAAGCAGCTTAACCCTATTATTAAGTGGTCCATTCTATAATTTACAATGTTGTACAGTTAATTGTACTTATTTAAAGTAACTGTTATGTTACAGCACGTTACACGTTGAAAGTAATTAAAAATGTTACATTTTCGCGTAATGTTATTTAAGTGCGAAGAATGTGTAATAAAAAAGACTAACAAAATTAACTGCTGCGGCTATTCTTTAGAAAACTGTAACATAAACTATAACACTGTAACTTCTGCATTTTCATCAATTTTTTGAATGAGTTTCTTGCACACATACATAAGGTATCACAATTCGTGGTCTGGCATAGGTACGAGTAGCTAGGAAAGAAGGTCAGCTTTGTTTTCTGATAAACCTTTAATGTGAGTTGAGGTAACAGTGAGTGCGAGCTTGGAAAGCAGATGGTGATTCCCCTCAGAGGTGATATTGTAAAGTGGCCTAATGAAAGCCTATTGGTCATAGTCTTGAAGAGAACCGTTTGAGTTTACCATCGTGGTGAAAGGATTAGTCAGCTATATTTTGCGTTACCCGAGTGCTAGCTGTCCAGGGTGCACTACTGGGCGCTTGGAATTGCAGGACGATATATTTAACGCTACTCGGAGAGGCTCCTTTGACCCCATGACCAAAACATGAGCCACACACTTGAATGCCACAAGTGTCTATCACCTCCACTTTGGGGGATTTGACGAATGCCGTCGATGCTGCTATTGACTTAGGCACCTACTGGGATCAAACAGTTTAACGAGTTTACCATCGAATAGAAAAGAAGCAGATCATCCATTTTAGCTGAATGAATGATGTTTTGCGCCGACCCCAAATAAGAAGGGACAAGGTCAGGAAGATGATGATGATGATGAATAAACTTTGATGCTAGTCGTGATGTCAGTGTTGTCGTGTCGTTGTTTGTCTTGATAGCCCATTGGTTAAGGCGCCCGACTATCATATTTAAGGTCGCGGTTGAGGCAAGTACCAATGTGATTTTTTCTATTCAATATCTACTTTTCTAAGTTTATCTAGGACATTTCATTGACACCCCGTGCCCCGGAAAGCACGTAAAAGCCTTTGGTCCCGGTTGTTATTCGTAGATCTTTGACGGTCATTACAGATAGAGTCAGAAGCTAGAAAGTCTAATCATCAGTTTATATCCAAGGAGTATCGTGTTGTCTAGTAACTGGGTTGTGGAGGTCTGATAGGCCCGCAACCCAGTGCTGGGCATGCCACAATCATGGCGGTAAGTCCCCTCTTTGAGGCGTGGCTGGAAAGACCTCACGGCGTCCTTACTTTCCGAATGACGCAGGTACTCACCGAACATGGTTCGTTCGGGAGTTTCCTGCACTCGATTCATGCGGAAGCGACGCTCGGGTGTCGCAACTGTGTGGAACGCCCGGAGGACACGGTGGAGCACACAGTCGAGGTGTGCTCTGCTTGGGCGGAGCATCGCCGTACCCTCGTGGGGGCGATCGGCGGCGGAGACCTCTCGCGCCGGGCCTTGGTTGAGGCCATGGTCCGGAGCGAGGAGGAGTGGCAGGCGGTCGCCGACTTCTGCGAAGCAGTAATGCTCGCAAAGGAGGAGGCCGAACGCATCAGGCAACGGCGTTATCACCGCCGCCGTCGCCGGGATTCTGATCCCGATTTCCGGCCAACGTAGACGCGGGCTTTCGGACAGTGAGCAATGGGTAGCTCACTGTCCGGCCGTCCGGTAACTGTCCGGACCAAGCCCAAGTCGTCGACGGCGCGCACGGAGCTCGATCCCCGGTATGAAGCTTAGAAGGAACGGGTGGGTCTTTTAGTCAGTAAGAGTCTGACACTATCTCCCGCTCCGCCCAAAGGCGGGGGATGTCAATGCATGATTTTTCCCACCATAAAAAAAAGGTCTGATAGGCAATCGCTCCATGTAAAACACGGGTATACAGCAGCATCCGGTTATACTGGAACCGGACCTCAGGTTAGTTGGTATAAGGCTGGAGAGATGATGATGACGTCCTTTGCTGGATGTAAGTTTTCTATGCTGCGTCAAGCGTTGCTGGGAAACTACTACTACCTACTTCTATTTAGTCCTGCGGTTCCCGCATTCAGTGGATTCCTGAGACCTTTATCAGGTCATGTTATATACGATTTTAAAAGAACGGGAAGAGAAGACAGATCAGGCTATCGCTTATCATCAAGCGAGATGCTAAACGCAAACCTACCTATAAATAAAATAATAATAAAAAAAGATTATTGTTAATGGCAGGTACTAGCGTAAGTACAGATTTTAACGAGACCAATGATGTCGCGTAATTTTGGATTACCCCGACCAAGAGTTGTGTGATCTCGATCGGTACTTTCTAGTCGAGAGCACGTAGGACCAATACTAATGTGTCGGCTCTTGAAGGACCAGCATTAAATATTCATACGTGGTGAGAGGTTACCGGCTTTTGTAGGTACCACAGCCATCGATATCTACACTAATATTATAAAGAGGTAAAGTTTGTGTTTTTATTTTTTTTTGTTTGTCTCTGATCTCTGAAAGTACTGGTCCGATTGCTAAAACGTTTTCAATGACACTAGAAAGCTGCTTTATTCCTGAGTGACATAGGCTATATTTTATGTAAGTACGCAGGCGAAGCCGTGGGCAAAAGCTAGTTTACTATAAAATATCACATTAATTAAGCCGAGTTCACGGTTTGACTATTGAGTCCTGAAAAGTACTTGCGAATTCCTTTGCTGGAACCGCTTCTTTGATCGCCGTTCCCGATTTTCATATTCATTAGGTAGTTAAAACTTGAACTTATCGTTGACTGTCAGGGACGGGGCCTTCTGTGAAGATCTGTGGCTAGGATTGCCAGGTCTTGAAACAGAAAAGTCGGACAGTTCCTGTTTAGGTCCATTTTTTTTTAAGTTTAACATGACTTTTTAATAACAATAAAATTCATAAAATCTTTTAAAATTGTAATGAAATAACAATAAAACTTGAGTGATATAATTGCTAGGTTAATTGCATATCCGCTCTGCTTGTGCTAGAGAGACAAGGTAAGGCAGAACTCAAATGAAAATTCTAAACAAAGGACTCCGCCTAATTTGGCTGAACACGCAACTAAAAAGCCTGAACGCTGCCTGCCAAGCCTGACAGTATTTCGAAGCAGTAATGCTCGCAAAGGAGGAGGCCGAACGCATCAGGCAACGGCGTTCTCGTCGCCACCGCCGCCACCGGAATTCTGATCCCGATTTCCGGCCACCGTAGGCGCGGGCTTGCGGACAGTGAGCAATGGGTAGCTCACTGTCCGGCCGTCCGGTGACTGTCCGGACCAAGCCCAAGTCGTCGACGGTGCGCACTGTTCCCGCGCGCCTCAAGAAGTTGTCAGCAACAGCAGGGACCCAGCCGGGGCGAAGCCTACTGGGGCCAGGGTTACCCGAAAGGGAGCTCGAGCCCCGGTATAAAGGCTAGAAGGAACGGGGTCGGTGTTTTAGTCACTAAGAGCCTGACACTATCTCCCGCTCCGCCCTAGAGCGGGGGTTGTCATTGAATGATTTTGTCCCACAATAAGTTCAAGTCAAGTCTTCAGGTCTCCTGAGTTCCTAACTGTAGAATTCTTTAAGCTCGGCCTTGGCATTATTAATTCATATTAAATTGTGGGTCAGAATTTTATATTCAATTTGCAATACAAGACACCGCAGCTCACATTAAATGTCCTAAGCATGCTGACCGTTTTATAAATAAAACCATACACCACCGACTTCAATACACTAAGCTTTAAATACTACTGCATAAAGACCAAATTCCATTGAGAAATATCTCGGATCATTATTGCCAAATCAATCGAATATCAAATTCACAGCGGTTAGCGTTGGGCAACTTGTCATAGCCTTACATAAGGACATAGTCGCACTATTATAATTCCAAAGATAACACTCAAAGAGGTGTTAACGATTTGTGTCACAGAATTCTGATCGGTCAGTTACATTGTCGTCATAATGTTTGAGATAGGAAGCCGAAACAGTGTGTTTTCCGATTATGTTAAGTGCCAATCTGTTCTTGAGGACAATAAGAAGTGATAACGGATATAGTCTGTCTAATAAGTCAACCGACTTGGGAATTTTGTATAAATCTTTAAAAAAATCATTATATTCGATACTTTTTATTAGGTTCTTCTGTTAGTAAACAATGACCTCTATCTCTTAATCAAACTTGATTATTGAACCCGCATTTACTACATCAGATTTAATTAAATCCTAATAATTACCCAAGTCGTTTAACTTATTAGACAGACTCTATGTATTTAGATAACTGACGAAGCTGAGATGGTCGTTAGAAACATAAGGTTGTCGTAGATTAAAAGAATCTACAGGGTGCTAAGTTAAGAGTGGATAGGTTACCATCAGGTGAGATAGTGGTCAAGCGCGAGCCTATCAATAATAAAAAAATAAAATAAAGGTACAGTATAGGAATCAAGACTTGTTTCTTCCATGTATACTTGTTTAAATACCGTTTTCGTATGCATATGCGAACAAGATATACCTAAAACTAAGGGATTATGTCAGAATATGAAAGCCATGGCGTTTTCGTTTTTTCCCTTCATCATTTTTTTCCCTTTTATTGTTATTCCCTCTTGGACAGTCCAGTCCGGTGTATGTGTTATGGCCAGATCTTAGAATTGATTTCTTCATGATATGGCCAACTAAAACTGGCCAGATCGTTTAAACATTAACATTTGATGATATATCAATCCCCGTTTGGCCATATCATTCATGTAGGATTTCGATTAAAGGTCTAAAGAAAGTAGGCGAAACGAGAATCGAAATATTCAACAAAACTTTATCGTTGACTATGTAATGTACCTAATTAGAAAATAATATTTTAAGGAAAATAAATAAATATTTCTGCTGACGATTTAAAAAAGAAATTGGAAACAGTTTTCAAAAGGAAGTCGGCGTCGCGTGCGATATCGACTATATCGTGCAAAATTAAATATTTAAGCGTCTATAGGATTATAACAGGTTAACAAGTTACCGTTAAAATTGGTGAGGACACCGATAAAATTATTCCGCGACCATTCAAAATCGCAGAAAGGTAAACGGTTCGATTTGCAGCCATCGGCAAGTTTCTTACATTAGTTACTAAGCGTTTAGAACTACTTGTAAGATTCCAATGGTGAGTAAATATGTTTACGATGATGATTCTTCTAATGGCTTCCTCAATAGCAATTCCAGCCATTACACCTGGACTAAGTGAGGCTTGACTGATGTACACTAGTTTTCTGAAGATCTAGTTAACTGCTTCTCATGCATAAATCTTAGTTTTAAATGTAAATCGTGCTTGTAAATTGTATAAATTAGCGGGTGATGTGAGACGGAAGAAAGCAAAAAATTGTTAAGAATTAAATAATTTTTAAGTATTGCGTTTGTTTTAGTTTATAACGTGCTATATAATTATAAGATAAGCTGTGTTTATTCAATAAATTAATATGTTTCAATAAATCGCTTCCTGAAAATTAGTTCAGTTTTATAACCGCCGAGTAATTAAAAATGGCGTCTAAATTTAGTTTGTCCCGTTTGTCCTAGTTTTTCATGTAATCCTTTTTGTTAGATCGTTACAAAAGGACCAGATGTCTAATCTACACTAATATAATAAAGAGGTAAATTTTGTTGTTTTCTTTTGTTTGTAGGAGGTTATCTCTGGAAGTACTGGTAAGATTGCTAAAATTTATTCACCGATAGAAAGCTGCTTTATTCCTGAGTAACATATTTTATGTATGCGGGCGACGCTGCAGGTTAAAGATAGTTCGTTATAAATGGCTTAACCGCCGAATATTTTAATGTTCGTAAATGTAATGTTCGAGACATTTTATCCCTTTTCAATCATGTAATTGGTACTACGTAACGCATTAGTTTATAATCCTAACAGATCTCATCTTAATTCACAATCTTTATGTTAATTTACTATAGAATGCATATTTTACAACCGAAATTATGTAAGGTTAATAAAGTTAAATAAAAACAGCGCTGTCTCGTCGTGTGCGACCGTAAAATCTGTTCCAGCTTGAGAATGCAAAATTATTTGCTTACCATTTAAACTCGATTGTTTATCGTGCACTCAAATATTTCAGCATTTTTTTTATGTTCCGCAGAGCTTGTGTGAGCAACAGGATAACTGATAAACGATTTTTTTAAACCTATTTACAAAATAAATATCATTTATCATATTTATAATTTTTTAAATACATATATTTATATAACAAATGATCTTGTTCATCACATAAACTTTTGGTCTTCGAATTTTTGGTTCTAGGACATAAAGAAAAAAGAGAAACAAGGTATAAAATAATGTAAAAGACAAAGACTTATGCAGACACCAAACGAGCAATGATGATGTTGGAAATTTTCAGATCATTATGGCCTATATTTTGTGAGAACGTTCGATAAAGTTAACCGTGGTCCTAGAATGCAACAGGAAAATTAAGGAACATAGGTGGGATTTTTGCTCATAGTAGAACGGAAGAAGTCATTGATGATTTGATGACAGCAAAAGAAAAAAAAATCTGGCCCATATTTTGTCACTATCAAAGTTTTCCCTGCTGTAATTCAGTGGTGCATCTAAAGGGGCGGCTAGATGGATGTAAATCAACGCCCCAACCAAGGTGACCTTGCTAGTTTCAATCAGTGTAGACAGCAGTTGTAAACCATGACCTTCAACACCCTTGGTTGGAAGGCACGTTTTCCCAACCACCGAATGTGTTGGCGGTGTTGGGGCGTGGTTTACATCCATGTAGCCGCAACACAAATCAAGGTCACCTTGGTTGAAATGCTAGTTTGCAACCGAGTGGTCAACCCTTAAAATTTATTTAAAATACATAGTTACTCGGGGTTACCATGACGTTCAAAGTAAGATTGTTTTAATCTTGTTTTAGTGTGGGTAAGAGATGGCGCTAGACAACCTGTATAGCTCTGTCTCTTACCCACACTAAAACAAGATTAAAACAATCTTACTTAAGACGTCATGGTCTAGGTCCTATACTGTGCAGAATAGATAGAAAAGCAGCAACCACAGAAAGAGATCCACCTTGCTATAAATTTAACCTGCATGACTGTTGAAATTATTTCTATGTCAATGCTACAAAATTTACGGCCATCTTTGACACTATTTGGGTATGTCATTATGTCAGTCTCCGAATAGAAACGTACGCGCAGATAGAAACGCGTTACGGAAACGTAGGTAACAGATACTAATCGCATATTAAACAAAGTGTGTAACTGTCTTTATGTTGACTTTTATGTATTCTCTCCACAATTTGAATGGTGGCGATAAGCGGATGGTGTTTGAAATCTTAATGAGAGGTTTTGTGGGATGTTATTTAAACAGGTGACGGAAAAGCTTACCTATATTTTGTATGTTGTTAATAGTATATGGAGTATGAACTTTTTTTTTTGAGATTGGTATTCATCAAATTGTTTCTCTCGCTCTGGATGTCTGGAGATTTTTCTGACTAAATTCCACCCCTCACCCTTTTGTGTTCCAGGGCCGCCAAGACTCTATTGATTCATAATCCTGCAGCCCCAAGACTGAACCCTATTAATAACAAGATGGGTCCGTGGTAACATCGTCTTAAGTAGTCGTTTTTTATTTAAATTAAGTAATCAGTTAAATCTTAAAATAAAATTCTTAAATATAAGTATTAAGAACTATTTGGACCTTTCGGTAAAAAAAATCTCTGAAAAAATTGGTCTTTCGATCTTTTTATTCTTCAATCTTTCTGCCAGTAATATTTCTGAATTATCGGTCGCCTGACTCATTATTATAATCTAAGAGAACTATTGAGTTATCCACATAGGTAATAATTCTACGATCGTAAATAATCACTGAACGAAATCAAATCGAAACATCTTCCGTGTCACATCGAATCTAAATCGACTTTCCATGGTAGAGGCTTATGGTAGTAGTTTTTATATCTATGATAGCGGTCGATCAACTTGGTTTAACGGTATTCCAAGTCATGGGCACCATGCACTACAAACTCGTTACATCACTCTTGATAACCGGAAACTGATACAGCTAAAAGTTTTTTGTAAAGTACGGTTTTTTCTTGATCAGTGTTAGTTCTGCTCTAGTTACGGCTTTGTTAGGGAAAATATTTCAATTATTATTGTGTATCTATTGTTAATATATTTTTTTAAATGTATCAATATTGTGATTTTTCGATAATTAAATTTTGTTACGAAATGGAATTTAGAGAAAATTAAATTCGCGAATAATTTTGGCTATTAGAACATTCAAAGTTCCCTAAATAAAAACGAATCTTATATGATGTTGAGATCTTAAGTAAAGCATAGTAGGTTTCTGGCTAAGCTTTAGGTGGCCAAAACTGCATAAAACGTACCAACCATTTAATTTGCTTGCGTGGTGGATTACGGCCCATTCCTTCTCCTAGAGAGGAGGCCTTGATTCCCGGCAGCGGAAACATTAAAAAGGCTGATTATGCTATATTATGCAAGGCTTACATATTTTACAGTATCTAAAATAAATGTAGATAGGGTAGATCCTATCTTCTCAAAGATGTCTGTGGTAGTTAAATAAAAAAGAGAAATATTTATTTAAGATTTGTAAACCTCCAAATAATATTTCGGAGCTAAAACCAACAATGTTCAGAAGCACAGATAACATTGTTTGTTTAAAAACGGCTTAACTCATCTATTACGTATCCGTGAACTGGTATAGGATGGGAATTTGATTGCTATTTGATGCCAATTCATCAAATTAATGGATTTCGTGACAGTTTTGTGATTGATTTATTTTATACCAGTTTGTTTGCCTAATAAAATGATAATCTATCAGTCCATCACGTATTATCTACTCTGTTTTCTTTTTTGAAATCCCGCAACGGATGGTGTTAAAGAGTTGTATCAGACTTTACACCGACTAAAACCCACCTGTATTCCTTCAAATACCTTTCGAGTAACGCTTTCAAACAAATCCACAGATAAAATGTTAGGTTAGGTTAGTTTAATAAGTACAGAAAATTAAAACGAAAAAGTGTAATATAACAAGAAAAAAATAGATAAGTAATTTAACACAATTTATTACACAATAACCCTGGTATAGACTAAACCTGTATGATACTAAAGTAATATCAGTATCTAATTAAAAAGAAGCATGAAACCAATGTAATATTTTATCTTAGAATCATAGTTAATCAAGAAACAAGGGCCCAATAAACCAACAATAGCATAACAATAGTTGCTATCAGTATACGAAGTAGCGCCAAGGCTGTATCACGTCAGAAAGCTCTAAAGCCTTTCAGTTGTAATCGAGCCGGGATACCGTGCGGACTGTCGCCGCAACGTTAACGTGCGAGTTCGCGTCCGCAGTTTTACCCCCGAATGTTCAGTGTTTTCTTAGGATTTGTAACTTAAACATTATGGTTTGCGTTTTTATATTGTATTAAGTTTAGAGACTAGGTTGTTTTTCAGCTGTTTTGTTATGTTTTAGGCCATAAGACATTTTGAAAAAACTTATAATTCTTTAAAATTTAGGGAATTAAAAGTCAAATTAGATTTTTTTTTTAGATTTAGATTTAGAAAGAACAGTTACGTATTTACGTTGTGGGTAAATGTAATATTTACAATGCAATGTTGTTTAATATTTTCATTTAATCATTCTACTACAAAATTTTCAGTTATTCTTATTATAATACCAAATTTAGAAAGGTGAATCAAATTTATTACCTTAATAATAATAAGGTAGGTTATCCTATTAATTTTGTGAATAAACAAATAACAAACAAATAAAAAACAAGACCTCATAAATATTTAAAATAATAATATATTGTCTTGTAGTTATAATATTTCTTTTATCAATCTTTGGTACTTCGGATCGATCGACGAATCTGTTCAAAAACATTTAACAACGCTCTTCGCGTATTTCAAACATTAACATTTATTTAAAGCATTAGATTTATTACCTGTATCTCTACACCATGTCTCATTTAAATATTTTCACCAGCTTCCAAATAGATATATCAATGCTCTATCTTAGTGCTTAACTTAATTAATGAGATTGTCTGAAGCAATTAACTAGTGTGATCTATTGAAATTTCTAGAAACTTTTGAATTAGTAACAAATCGTCAATTGGCGGGAACAATAAATAAGTCTATGGACAGCTACTGGTACCTAAATAAAAAAGGTTTAAAAATTGAAACCAATAATGTACGGTGATGTATTAGAAACAGATCACTGACTATAACTTACAAAAGACATTTGCAAAAGAAATAGACAAATGCATTTAAAAAAAAAATGAGAAATATTTTTTATATTGCAACTCATAGCAATTATTAAAAAAAAACGAAGCATTTACAAAAAAAAAAAGTGCTACCGATCATAAACAATGATTCTAGTTGTTTTTATTGCTAGAGCTTTGTAACTATGTAATTAAATAATCAGTTACCTACTAACAAAAGTCTTGCTTACTTCTCTGTAATCAATTTTATAACCACAAATCTCATTTCCATTATCCAATTCTGTGAATATTTCGCTAAAATCTGGTGCATCAAGACGCCACGGTGTTACACAACAAATAATTTCAAAAGCAATTTGTCTGTCGTCATAGATTTATAAGAACCAGATTGAGTGTACCGTACAAAACGCAACGTTCAAATTGAATGCATTTTGTAATGCGCGTGTGCGTGCGGACCGCCCACCGCAAGTGTATTATTATCGTTTCTGCGTTTGTGTGCGTGACTTTTCTAATACCAGGGCAAAATGATTACCCCAAAATATGGGAAAATTCGGGTAGTTTTCTTATTCATATTGACATAGGTAATTATGTAGTTAATATATGTGTACAAAATGAAACCCGCCTTTTACATTCATACCGAATGCCTATTATGATAGTTTTTGGAGATTGTTATAATTTTATTTTATAACATGGTTTTCGTAAACACGTGTGAATGAACAAAAAACTTTTAATTTCATACTAACATTATAAAGAAGAAAGTTTGTGAGTGGTGTCTGTGCGTGTGTCTGTGTATGTTTGTTTTAATAGTGTAACAATTTGTGATGGATTAACCTCCGTTAGGAGGCGGTGACGGTAGCAGTCAGTACCCTTCGGCTACCGAGCCCTCGGGACGGGTGGAACTGTCGGTGTCGAATCAATGACTGTGATTGGCGTATGTTGCTTGTCGCGCTGGTCTCGTACACCACCACGCACCCCTGAATGCGTATGTCTACTTTTATATAAAACTATAACTTTTCACATAAAAAACTTTATAAAACAAAAATGGTAAGTCTCAACTAAAAATAAAGTTGTGGTGAGTATTTGATACAAAACAAAAAAAAACGTAGGTAAACATCAGTTTACATTTAAATACGTAATTGAGATCGTGATTATTATGAACTTCAACAACTATGCTATCTTAAATCTATAGTTCCTAATATACTATATTAGACTCAAAAACACTAATCAGCTACATAAAACATACACCGATAACGTAGATAAAATATCTTTCAAAATAGTTAACAAACAAATTTACATTTTCGCTAAAATAAATTCGCAATTTCTTATTAATTCTTATCGGAATCTTATTAGTTACTTATCCTATTTTGAACCTTCTGAATAATAAAACTATTTAACAAATGTTTCATTTAATTTGTTTTCACCTATTGTGACAACCCTACCAAATTAAGTAACAATATTACACGTTCTTAGTAAGCTTTCCCTCTGTACGTTTTATCTACTCATGTGGCCGGGACTTCAATTGAAACACGAAAATCGGTTACCTACTGCACATCGACCATCATGATGGTTCAACTTATTTGCCGCGTACAGTACGTACTGCTTTGAGAGTTATCACTACACGAACATACGTACGTTAACGTAACAAACATACCTGAAATATTGTTTTGCTCCAAATCCGTTTGTTGACTCAATAATATCACAGTATTTTAAGAGATGGTAAAAGTATTTCATACCCTTGGCAACCATGGATATCATTTCTTTTTTTTTTGTTAATAATAATGTTAATTTCGTAACATTTTACAATATTAACATATCGCAGCACAAAAAAGGGGTAAAAATATTTCATACTGTAACTTGGCAATACTGAAATATTATGGAGTCGTTTTGTTTTTATTTAGTTTTCGTAATATTTTCAAAGAAATACGTTGAAATTCATCATAAAATTGCAAACTTACCTGTGAAAAGTAATGTCCGTATCCTTGTCTTTTTTTGGAGTGTAGTTTTTACAGGATTTTACCGCACAAACAGTCATTTTTTCTAATATATTTAACAGCGTTAAAACGTAGACGCGCTTTGAACGTCTGTCGCGTAATGGCGGCCTGTGGGCGGGGCTAACGAACGAAGACACTATTTTGGTTTCTTTGAATTCGAAGCATTTAGACAGCGCGTACTAGGCATCTGGATGTTCTTATAAATCTATGTCTGTCGTCTTGGATGTAGGCTTTCCTAAATCATGCTGTAATGCACTTCCGTCTTCCTAGATATATTTCTACCGGCATCCATCTTCAGATTTCTTAGGGTTGACCAAAATAAAACCGACGTTATCAGTTGTGCAAGTAACCTTTCAAATAATAGTACCAACAGCCTATTTATTAGTCTTGTAACAGGAGTAGTTCATTCATCGTGCGTATAGCTAAGGAATGGGATTCCCTGCCAGAGTCTGTGTTTCCTAAAATCTACAACCGACCTAGGAGCCTAGTGAATAGGTTACTTCTAGGTAAGCGTGCTCCATCATTGCTTACTATTAGGTGAGATAGTGGTGAAGCGCGAGCGTATTCATAAATAATAAGAAATACAAAAAAAAGCAAATCGCATGCCTAATGCGCATCGCGTTTTTATGGTAGACTAGCTTTTTTTTAAATTAGCCTATGTTCATCTCCAGGGTCCCAACTATCTCTGTACCAAAATTCATCAAAATAGGTTTAGCCATTTAGGCGTGAAGACGTAACAAACAAACAATCAAACTCGCTTTTGCTTTTATAATATTAGTAACTTTTAGATTCAAAGTGTTTTTTTCTGGCCAGAATAATACGCATTCTAACTCGTAAGTAAATTTTTTTTTTCGCAAGTTTGCAGAAACTTAAAATGTCATATGTCGCAGGATAAACAGCACGACTAAAATTCTCTATTCGTACTTAACTCATCGACCAAGCAATCGTTTTTATAAGTGCAGAATTAGCTTCCATAAGATACTATACAACATGCCAGACCTCATTTAGAGGTAGGCAGAACTGTGTACAGTGGAAATGTGTGTAAGTATTAAGTCAGATTTTTAGTTGAGCATATGTTTTCACAGATATACGTGATTTTGCAAGCTATATTTAAAGTGCATTTCATGGTGGCAAGTTTCGGAACAAGAACTGAAATTCCGTAGAACTTTGCTATAATCCTTGCATGGCCTTGATGCAATAAGCTGAGTATAATTGTTAGATGATCATATTATTATCCTTATTATAAAACTATTGGTAAGAAGTGGATCAGAGCCGGGAACAATGGAAGGAATGGAGAGAGGCTTTTACCTAGCCGTGGGACAGTTTTTTGATATTATCATCGGCCTTTTAATGTTCCCACTGCTGGGACTCAGACCTAGGAGAGGGAATGGGCCGTAATCCACCAAGCGGGCCCAGTGCGGGTTGGTGAATGTCTTCGCATTTTTGGTTCTAGGATATGCCGGTTTCCTCACGATGTTTTCCTTCACCGTTTTGAGAGCAATGGTAATGAAATAAATTACATAAAGTAATGCGCCTGGCTGGGTTTGAATCCGCAACCTACAACTCGTAAGTCGGACCCATTACCACTCGGCCACCACTGCTCTCAGTAGAAGCTTGACATAATAATACTATAAAACGAAGTCATCCATCGCGTCTATCTGTTCGCGATACACTCAAAAACGATTGAATAGATTTTCATGCTTATGGCTCATAGAAAAAACTGTCGATTGGAATGCCTCCAAGGTGGACCGATGATCTGGTGAGGGTCGCGGGAGTCTGATGGTTGCGAGACGCATAGAACCGGTTGATGTGGCCACATTTGGGAAAAGCCTGTCCAGCAGTGGTCGTCTTTCGGTTGAAATAATGATGATGATGGATTTTCATGCGATTTCACCAATAATATGGAGTGGAAGGTTGGTAGAGAAAATCCGAGAAGTCCCCTCGAGCTTTAGGGGTTCATTGACCCGGAAAATTGCACTGTTTACGTAAATCACCAAAAAAAAAACAAAAAATAATAAAAAAACTAAGCATTTTTCATATGACATATGTACAATCGGCGCTCGAGGGGTTAAAGATTTGTAATATCCATGCAAAGCTGGGGTGGTTTACTAGTTATTTAAAAACCTCTTTGCTTATTCTAAAAGAGATTAAGTCTATGTTAAATGTCTTAGGAGTTGAATGTCTTTGCTTATCTCGTGTCGGCACGACAATAGCTCATGTCGTGCTGGTGAGATAAGCTGTTCAACAAAATTGCTAGCGGAACTGATTGTGCAGAGTGCACTGGACAAGTCATACCACTTTTGTTGACTATTCAAGATAATATTAATCATTGAACAAAAAATATTTCTCAAACCCCTTTTCTTATTTTTTCTACAAAAAAGTCTAGAAATTAAGAAATAGGATACTGGATGATTTTGTTATATCAAACCAGGCTATGAAATAAAATAATAATCATTTTTATTTCAGTAAAGTAGGTTGGTATACCCATTGCCATTTCCATATAAAATTTGTGCTATAATTAAATTTAAAACAAATAAATAAAATACACTTATGCAATTATAATAAATCATCATTACGCAGTTAGCTAGAAAAGACTTGAGAATATCATTGGTACTAAAATCAACTTAGCAAAAAAGAAATAGGTATTGCAATTTTAGTTCAGGACAGTCATTATCATCTTGCTGCCCTTATCCAGTGTTATTTGGGGTCCGTACAATATGTTTTTTCTTCCATTTTGTCTTATAACCCTACATGCCATCACTCCATTTTCTGTCATATCACTCCTCACACAATCCACCCATCTTTTCTTTGGCCTCTCTCTCTCCCTCTCCACCCATCTAAATCCTCATGGTGTATTCATACACGAGTATGTTAAATTTCTAACAAAAACAAAATTAGTCATCATAACACTCTTTAAATATTTAAAAAGTGGAGCAAATTATACGGTAGCAGAATCTATTTACCCACATTTCGGCAAAAACTTGACACTTACATAATGCCCACATTGTTTTGAATATCTCGCGGCTGTATGCATAATAGAATTTGTAAACGAAACTGGCACTAGGGCTTTGAAACTCGCGCAAGCTAAGAATTATTTATCCTTGCTAAAAGGACCTTCAAATATTTATTTCGTATAAAAAGGACACTTTTAGGAAGGTCAGTCGTCTAAATTAGCTCAAGATCAGAACAAAGACGTCTGCATAATTACCAAGTTACATAATCTTGTTCACGTCTTTTAAACGGTACGAACTTTATCGTACACACATATCTTTTACATATAGTTAAATCTATGGGTATAATAGTGGTCTTTTCGCTGACAGCGAAGTTTATACCAGAAAACTTTTGGATGGCCTGTAAGAACTTAAAATAAAAAAAGAGTCTCGTCTACGGTCATTAGTTAGTTAACGCAATTATTTTTTATACATATGATAGTGATAATGTCTTGTTTGAGCTGTCAAGCCTACTATTTAAACCTTTATTATACTAGCTGCTGCCAGTGGCTTCATCCTCGTATAAGTAGTAAATTGCCCCTGGGAAACATTCAACGGGATATCGTATGTGCTATTCCAGGACATAGTCTACCCGTGTACCAAATTTCTTCCAAATCCGTTCAGCCGTTCGAGCGTGAAGCCGTAATAAACATACTCAGAAATTTTTACCCTTATATTAGTGTGATTTCTACCGTGATTTGTACTGTTCTTATTCAGTTCGTGACGAAAAGAGAGAAATTTTAAGTTTAGAGAATTTTTTTAAAAAATAAGGCAATATCTGTACATTTGTGGAATTTGGCATTTTTAGTAAGTCATTGTAATTTTCAGGAAAAAATAAAAACGCAAAAATGCAGATAATTTCTTTACTTTGTAACCGTTGATGAGACAAGTATATTACTAACAAATAAACGATACAGTTATCTTCGGGGCCACAGTTTAAAACCCACTAATACAAAAGTGTACAGCAAAAGAAATTTTCCTTAATTTGTTTAGCAACTATGCAGCCATTATTAAATCTGCCATACAAAGAGCTCTAATTAGAAGATGGACTTCGCTTACAAAAGTTAAAAAAGCCTTTTTCTGCAGACTCTTTGTTACGTTGAATGAGAACTGGCACCACTAATGGCCTTTTTGTTTAAATAGTTAGTTGACATTATCTTAAACGGTTTTAGTTTCGAGATAGTTTAAAAAGTTATTTATGTTAAGTGATAATTTTGGAAGCGTTGTCATTTCTTGTAGCTTCCTGCGCCAGATAAAGTTATTTTTGGTCTTTGGCATAATTAGCATTCTTTAAGGACCAATGTTGATGTTCTTTTTGTTCTTCAATGTTGATAAAGCTATTAGCCACAATTTTTGGTCCTTCGTATGCCATGCTGTAAGGATCAAAATGTTTCTTTATGTTTTGGTCCTTCTTCCTCATTTTGTGTTTCCCAAATCTTTAATTTAACTTATGTAACCGAATACGAAGATGATGTTATCTGCATTAAAGTTTTTGATGTGTCAGTGTGTTACTCAATTGTTTATCTTTTTACTTTTCATTGTTTTTAATGTAGGTAAGTCGCGCTCTTAAAACAGTATGATCCTTTACAGTTATTTCTAGTAAAGCATTGTAAATACCTTCAATGAAAAAAAATTGTACGACCAATTTGTCTTAGTGATTCATTTTTGTGCTTTTTCCTAGGTGAAATTATGAAGTAATATGATTAATTAGGCATTGTAATAAGTAAGAATGATAAATATATCAGTCTTACCTTTTGCAAGTAACACATCGGCCTGATTTCTTTAGCCGGCTTGTATCTGACGCAAGAAAATAAACAGCTGAAGCATTTGTCTTTTGTCATTCTGTAATGGCAATTGCCTATTTTTTTGTAGTTGCAACATTCTTTTCACTTAGATGTTTAAAAAGGCTCATACATAAACATAGAGAATGGATTGAGAGTAGGCAATCTTAGGCATGAAGTGAATAAGCTGCAAGATTGTTCGAAAGAGTTACTATGTTCTTAAAAGGCAAGGGGGTTTAGTTAGTAAAAGTCTGAAACTTCCTGTCTTTCATCTAAAGCGGGCGGAGTTATGTGACGATTTCCCATTTAAAAAAAAGGTTTAAGTGAATACTAGCAGAAAAGTGTTAAAGAGATAAACTTTGGCATAGGGAATATTATACAAATAAGTGTGTTTGTATTTCCATGGCAGAGTATGGCCATATCCTAGAATAATATACACAGATCTTATTGGTGATGTTCTTCAGAAAGGCAGCGAAGAAATGTGCGTAGTACTCAAAACAGGAGTGCGCATATAACTAGATGTATGAATGTACACGAAATTAAAGAAGTATGTAAGGATTGTAGCTGTCGGAAAAAGGCGTGAGTTTGTGCACGTGTTAATTAGAGAATAGAAAACGTTAAAGTGACAGGTATTGGCCTTCCAGTCGCATTGGCTCTTTCTACATTACTTTGTGTCTACATTATTTTGTGAGGTTACTACTCAGTCCATTCTCTACGTCCCTGCGCTCATAGGACCAGTTTTATTCTGTAGTGATAAAGACTTGTGTATACAAAAGGTGGTGTTGTTCCGTCAATGTCTGTTTAGCTTTATGTAAGGTGTCCATCAAAGATGTTATGTTACATACAATCCTTGATGCTTTGTGGCTGTTTCAATTCGTGTCGATGCACTTCCTCAAATCACTTTTTGGTTGTGAACTTTTGATTAGATTGTTGTTCGAGATATCAATTATAGAAATACGATCATTTTTAGTGCTATGAATTACAGAAATATAATCTATATATTTCCAGTGTTACCTCTTGGTCTCCTTTTTACAATCAAATAATAGTTTACATTTATCAATTTATCTATACTTTATATAAAAATGAATCGCTAAATGTGTTGCTAAGCGCAAATCTCGAGAACAGTTGAACTGATTTCGCTTATTTTTTTTTTTGTTGTGTTTGTTATTACGAGCAGAAGGTTTTTATGCAAAAAACCGCGGGCAAAAGCTAGTGTTAGAAAATAACGTATTAAACGTTTTTACTTTAATATTTTTGTTAATTTAATTATTGATAGAATCGCGGTTGATCACTATCTCACCAGCTTACTTTGAAGCAAATACATTAACTGAGAAGTAACCTATTTATTCTTGACTTATAGACCCCTAGGTTGTTGTAGCTATCTGGAAACACAGACTCTGGCAAGGAATTCTATTCCTTAACTGTTTGTGTTCAGAGAAATGTTGCAACATTATCGAACAGCTAATAAGCAATATAAGCAATTTTTTCATCCTGTTTCTATGATTATGGATGAAAAATACTTCTTTGTTTATGTTAGGGTCTGAGGTAGACCGATGATTTGTTGAGGATTGCAGAAATCCGATAGATGCAAGATGCACATAACCGCTCGTTGTGGTAACACTTGGAGAAGGCCTAGCAGTGATGCAGATATTTTTTGTAACATTGGTATAGCCAGAACCTTAACTGTAAAGCTGAAAAGGCTGGACAATGGATCTAACTTTGAAATCTTAAAGTTACTCAACGTCTAGTATTTGTATAGTACCTAATATTATAAAGTGTGTCAGCAGCAAGAGTTAACAATTTACATCTTCACTGTTGTAAAGCTGTTGAAAGGTTGCTCATGCAATCGTTCATGAGAGAGATGGAGGCAGGTTTGAAGTTAATAGGTACAAGCCTTGAATAGACTACACATAGCTTTTTGGCCAAAATTTACAATTGTTGACCTTTGCTCCTGAACGTTGTCATTAAGTACAGTATTTCTCTGCTTTCATTTAAGTATAGGTATATATATATTGTATATTGTTTTGTAATTTATTGGTTTATGTTTTGTGTATATGTAGATAGTTGTCCATCAACTACCTGAGTTTTTTTTCTCCTTCTCTGTCAAATCCATCCAGAGGTTGTCTATAAAAATCGCTTTTAGCGACAAGGCCGCCCATTGTGACACCCTATTAATTTTATGTTTCTCATGTAATTTTATTTTTTTGGTGCACAATAGATAAGATAAGATAAGATATTCTTTATTTGTTTAAACATTGTATACATACAAAAGCATGCAAGATATAGGTTTATTGTTTGAGTCCAGTCATATTTATGCCATAAGTATCGGCGTACAAATATTTATAAAATTGAAAACTAAAAATAATAATATTGATAATAAATCCTAAAACATAAAACTTAGCCAGGATTTCACTTACAAATTTATAACTTAGGCCATTTAATTCGAAGTTATTTTTATCTTATCATGTCAACATTCGAAATTAATTAAAAACAGTGATGTTAAAGAAGAGCAATGTCAAAGCTACAAAATATATGTCAAAATTAGAAGATTTATGTCCAAGTTACAAACTATAGGTCAAAATTAACAGTTTTTTGTCAAAACAGTATTGATGTCAAAATTACAATATAAATGTCACAATTACTATATATGTACATGTCAATAAAGGATCAATCTATCTATCTATGTCTTAGAGCAAAATTTCGAAAAGAATTTGTGGCGTCCACTAATATGCATTGGGGCCGCTTGGATCACGACCCATTTCCTCTCCTGTGACGAGGCATGAATCCCAGATGTGGGAACATTATAAGGCTTATTTCTGTTTGAGAAGTTTACAATAACTTCTCCTGTCCTGGTGTGGAGTGAGAGGAAGTGTTTTTTTTTTAATAAACCGCATTGGTCAACTGAAGGATCACAGGTGGGCTGTGATCCTGCATTATTTATTTATATATTTAAACTTCATGTACAATACTGTTACATAGGCGGACTTAATGCCACAAGGCATTCTCTACCAGTCAACCTTTGGGTTAAAAAAGACAACACTGTGGTAGGTTTAGCCTGCCATTAGCCCTGAACTCCTATTTCGAAGTTGATGGTAAAGTGCAAACCACGTTTGAATTGTGCGTAATTGACATATTTTATCCTTTCTTTATGATGTACGTAAGCAGATCTTATCTTGCCTTATTAAACTCAATTTTAACTTTAATGTTTGTAGACTTAAGATTACATCAGAAATATAACAGATCACTGCTCTTGATGTTAAGCAAGAAACACATTAGCATTCACTTAAGATAGAGCAATTTAATTAGTGATTCAGAGAATTATGGGAAACGTACGCCATTAGTTAGGGATCCTTTTACATTGAAGTTAAACTTACGAAGTAACTATTTAGTAATCTGTCGTTAAACACCTTTAAGTAAATTGAATGCAAGTTGAAATGCATTGCGGGGTAGGAACGAACGATTGATTACATTATACCTGGGAAGCTGGCAATGTAATGCTACTTGCATGCAATTTGCTTGCACGTCGAAAGGCTAGATATAGAAGCGGAATTAAGGATTATAGTTCCTTGAATATCTGGCAGAATATAATATGGACACAACACTCTTATCCGCCTAGGCGGCAGTACGAGTATTTGTGCATTTAATTACAGTAAGCTGCGCCCGGATAGAGCCCCGCTGACCTTTAAATCCATTTTCTTTGCGAAATATTAATTGATTTACATATGATATGTTCACTTTGAAGAATATTTAACCACCACTTTTTATGTATAAAAATTTTTCTAAAGGTCCATGCCGTTTCGAAGGAGTAGGGAAAAGATGCAAAATTGCTAAATATTTTAGAGACAAAAGTATTAATCGCACGTAAAAATCAATAGTTGATAATGTTATTCATGAATCTATAATAGACATACCTATATTTTTTTCAAACCTATTAACCTGGCCGTTACCGAGGAGTAGGCTTCAGAAAGTCACTATTTTATGGCACTGCTGGCGCTAGGGCCTTAACTTAATGAATGTAATATTATGAATATAATAAATTATAATTTAATGGGTTAATGAGAATTACGTCAGATTCAACGAATAGATGTCGTATAAGAGTAGCCTAAACCACTGATTAAAAAAAAAGAAATTATTGAATAAATGAATAATTTTAAAAAGGTATTAATGTCACCATCATTTGAGAGACTTGCTTATGGCCACACGACTGTTCCTTTCAGGGTACCGATTTCTTTATGAAACTCCTAAAAATCGTAGTAGTTAGGTAGCGTTAAACTTACTTAGATTTATTTGAAAACTCAAAGTACCGATTTTGTTTCCGTAAGTAACCGCTAGAGGCGCTGTAAAATTTGCCATACCAAAAATTTACGTCGTCGCGTGAATATCGAGTAGCGAAAAATGCTATTGCTTTAAACTCATGGTAGAGGTACTGATTCCATTGTTCCCAATTAACTGTTTTCTTTCATGTCATCCCTCTTTCTCCCTCTTTAAGGTTCTAATGTGATTTGACCATTACATATTTACTGTATGGACTTTAAAAGAGACTTTGACCCCTGAGTTTGTTTCGGTGTTTCTTCTCAGGGTAGTCAGCTATGAAGCACCGGCTTCACCTGACGAAAAAAAAAATTTTGTCGTCTAAAAGTGTTTTTAAAAATATTTATTTTGCAAATGTAAAATGAATGTAATTTGTCTTTGACCAATCAGCCTTCACAAAGGTTGATATCGACGGAACTCACGAGGCAGAACGCGACTTACCTTTGCTCGAGTTTTTCTTCCCATCGCCATGCTTGTTAGTTTTTGCTAACAGTCTCACGACTAACGGTTGACGTAACAGCATTTTGTATCAATATCTTTACTAGTGATGTAGGTATTTGATTTCAAATGACCTAATTAGGATACTGACAGTCGACAGCGATGTGGAAGAGTTTTTTGACGCCATATTTTAGTTAGTATATTTTAGCGTAGGGTTTTATTATTTTGTAATTTACTGTAATTATAGTTATTAAGTTGTTTATAAGTGTAAATAAAATTATAAGAAAAAAAAAAGGATTCTGACTTGAATTAGGATAATTTTGTGTTTAAAGTTATTTTTATGCCACTAGAAAATAGTACGCGCAGAGTTTTCCATATTGATCGTCATTTATTTATTCATAAATAACAGCCTGTACACTTTACAATATTTCAATAAATTGAGTGACATTTTGGGATATAAAAAAAAACGCTAATAACTTTGCTGTTTATGAATATTTTTTACCTAGACATTACATGAATAAAAACAAGACATTTTGTAAGAAATCCGTTAAATACCTATTTGTACTAATTAAAAATTTGTTTTGAATACTACACTACACTATTATACACTAACTTTACACTACAAAGATTTAAGGGTCAACTCACACCGAAAGAGCGGCGAAGGGCAGCGACCCGTTTACCGTTCATAGAATTCGCTGGAATTCCCGCGGCGCCGCATGCATCCGCGCGACTCGTTCGAGTTTCTCATACGATAATAAGTATTATAGCAATGAAAATAAAGTTAAAACTCATATGACACTGAAACTGCGATCCGCTTCGCTGCGCTTCGACGCTCTTTTGGTGTGAGTTGACCCTAATTCTCTTTAGTCTACGACCCCAAATAAAACGGGACTAGGGCAGGAAGATGATGATGATAATGATTCTACGAAATCCGTGTTGACTAAAGACATTCAAAGTAATTGAGTAATAAATGATGAAAGAGTACGAAAAGAAAATAATTTTATTATTTGTGTTACGTCATTTCTTGTAAAAATGTAATCCTGTCCCAAAAGAATTTCAATTTCAGTACCTGTAATCACTAAACTATAAATTGCTCAGAAAGGCTTGAGTACGCCCAAGACAAAGACATTGAATGAAGAAATCAGATACATTGCCAAACACACACTACCAGATGAAAATAATATGTTTTTTTTTTATAAATAAATTATACTAACTGTCACTGGTTTCTTATACTCTTCATATACCGTTCGTTGTGAATAAAATTTAAGTTTCGTCTGTAGATGAGGATCTTTTGATTTCGTCTCTCAGGATCGCCCTATGTTTATCTACATGGGCGGGTTTATATCAAAAGGATTTCAAATGATACGTACTCAGATAACCTATGATTATCCTAACGGTATTTCGCAAATCAACGGTATTTTCATATCGTGGCAATATCTATGTTCGGTCATAAAAGGTATAGGCGTATTTAATAGGTTGCTGAACTTGTAATTATTAAGTTCAATTTATTAACCGATTAGAAAAATGAGGAGGTTTTCAATTCGACTGTTTTTTTGTGTCTTATTCAGCAATAACTTCGCCAAATGTGAACCGATATTGATGATTCGGTGCTAAAAAAACTAATAAACAAAATCAGAAATACAGACTTTTGAACTTTTGAAATTTTGTATAAGTTGTTCTACATGCCTAGCCCTAGCCAAGTTGCGACCGTTTCGTTTCGATTCTTGCGTCGAACGCCTCGTGTTGGCCGCGCCATCGCCACGATTCCTTTCTTCTGACCACGGGACTGAGCGTAGAGATGACGTCAAAATAAAGACATCGGAAGCTTGGCCAACTCGAGGCGATCGACGCAAGGAATCGAATCAAAATGGTAGTAACTTGGCTAGAACTGAATTTTGAACAGAAGGAGCCAGCGACGCGGTAGGCTTAGAAGGAGATGGCGTAATGAGTAAGATTCCTACCCAGGAAACCCTAGCCTTGCTTCCTGGGATTAGCCAGAAGTGGCTAAGGATAGAGAATAGTAGAAGAATGGAATGGAGGCCTTTGCCCTGCAGTGGGACACCACCGGCACATAATACGAGTAATAATAATTTTGGAAGTCGGTTGTATTTTTATACTTAGAGATAGGATTTAAGATTCTATCTATAAAGGAATGAGTATTATTAGCGAGACAATGGCTTTTTGTGACAGTAGGTAATTCGAACTCACACCACATTTGCGGGGTCTAATTGAAAAACTTACGCGTAAAAATCTTTTAAATTTTTCACTGGTTTTTTTTATGTATATCCATGCGATAACATAATAAGAAGTCCTAGAAGTTTATCTACAGTAGGGTAAACAATTCCTTTGTCTTTTTAGCTTTTATCTTATTAGTTACTTTATGACTATACATAGTCATCTTCATCATCTTTGAAAATAGGTAAGTAGTGTATTTTAGACAAAGTTATCTGCGAGTTTTGAGTGATAACGATTGTCGAAAAGTTTACTTGGCTTCCGAAATATCACTTGATTTTGCATTGCGATTTTGTCAAGTCTAACCTAAAAACAAAAGTATGCCAGAAACCTTCAAATAACAGTTCCCGTTGGTTGTGAATGGATCGTGACGGGGTGTCAAACTCTTTGATTATATACTTGTCTAGATGGAGCAATGCAAACAAAATATTGCACTAAAACGGTCTCCAATTGCGAGATATGTGTGAGTACCGCTTTCGTACTTATTGTCGTCAAACTGTCAAGGTGTGTGTGTTTAGGGATGCCTGCTACAAATTATTAAATTTCCTTTTATCCGTTATTTATTATGACGAAAGTTTAACAAAATAGGTTGAATGAAATAATATTTTGTAAATTAAAGAAAGAAAAAAATACGTTTATTTAACACAGACTTTAAGACACACAATTCTCTGGTTACATGTACATAAAACAAACAAATAAAAAGTATAAAGTCCGATGTAAGACAAGACAAGACAAAAAATACAGTGAAAAAAATGTACAGTTTTTTTATTATTTTTATTGATAGGTTCGCGTTTGACCACCATCTCACCTGATGGTATGGATGACGAAATAGGCGTGTTCAAGATCAGAGACAATCAGTAATTTTAGTTCTTTAGCCGTCGTAAAACCTTTTTTGTAAAATATAAATCATCATCAGAAAAATGTTCGGAACACACGACTGAAGTCCTGTGGGATTTCCACTGGTCTTAATTTTGAGTCTGCAGTATAATGTCTCTCCAGCAATTTGCTAGTATGGGGTCCGTAGGAAATCTGAAACCCAAAATATTAGAAAGAACTAACAAAAATACTATTTAGTGTATGACGTCATAGGTTTTATTTATTTTGTAGGGATAGATAAGTTATCATTTATTGATTTAATAAATAATGTAATTTTTAAATTGATTTATTGATATAATAATGTTCTCCTGATCGAAAGATGACGCAATAATATTTGTATTATGTCTCCCATAGTTTTGCCAAATCTCCCTAGTAAAAAACTGACAACACTGGCTAATCAGAATAACTTACAAAAAAACGAATTATAAAATCGTGTTTCTTAATATAATAGTGGGTAAATAACAAAACTTACCGATGAAAAGTGATTTTGGTATTATTATACGGTTTTCCCACATAATTGCGGTACAGTCTGATAGCACAAACCGGCATAATGAATTACTTTTCGTGAGCTTGTTATCCTTTGATGTTTCAAATGACACTGACGTAAGGGAGAAGCGAGTCTACCAATTTTAGTAGACTTTATTTGGGCCGTTCAATAGGTGTCAATGTGGCATCTAGACAAGTTTATAATCAAAGGTCAAACTATTACTAACTTAAATCATCTATGTTTCTTAAGTTACTCTTTGAATTTCAAGGTTGTGGTTACTCTTTTAGACGCTTCTGGAACTCTGAATTGTCAAGGCCCTAATGTCAAATGTCACATTCAGCAATAAAATGACGATGTCAAAATTCGCTTCCGCTTATAACTTATACCCTACATTACAAGACGTAATCTCAGCCAGTAAGTGGGTTAAAAATAATATAGGTAGTTGTTTCGACATTTCGGCGCAGGCGCAGACGTCGAACGGTAACAAAGACCGTTACTTCGATCCCAGTTGTGGCGAGATTACGAGTAATGGTCGCCCGTTATCAAGTAATGGAAATAACTGATTTATAGAGGAGTTGTGGAATTAAGTTAATTTGTTATCAGTTTGTAACTTTTTTAACGTGGGATATCGTGAGATATCATTATGGTAAATGATGTTTATTTTGTAAATAGGTTTAAAAAAAAAACACTTTTACACGTAATTGTTTTTTTTTTTCAGTCAGTTTAAACTAGATGAGCCCGGTATTTCCTAGCTGACTACCCTGAGAAGAAACACCGAAACAAACTCAGGGGTCAAAGTCTCTTTAAAAATCGATACAGTTAACATGTAATGGTTTTAAATAAGCCGTATAGTAGCGCAAATACTCGTACTGCCGCCTGCGCCCACACAGAACCCCGTTGACTTGATAGATTTACAAATGCTATGTAATGTACCATTAAAGACATTTCCGCCTGACCAGCGCTAAGTTCATTTTTGCTCGCACTCGAAACGAAAACTTTAAAGGGTTTGGTTTGGTGCAGCACCGCAGGATTCAAGCGATTTTTTTTAAGTGATCAGGCAGAAATAACCGCGATGGTGCATTCTGAAAAATACTTAACAAGCATTTTTTTGTATAAATAAACATATTTTCTAAAGATAAAAGCCGTTTGAAAGGAGTAGCGAAAGCAAGTGCAAAATATATCATGTTGATTTTTTTTTGGCAAAAGTATTCGTCTATATTTTTTTCTGGTAACGACTAGTGTCCTTCTTCTTTGGAAGCTGCCAGTGTTAGATTATCACTGAAAAGTCGATCCAAAGACACACTAGTGTGTTTAAGTCGGCGGTTGAAAAAATAGAGTTGATATTCTCTCTGCACCTCAGCAGCGTTACCGTCACAAAGTGAAAAAAAAAATCTGGAGAAATTTGGGATTTTGGATAAAAAATCTAAAAATGTTACCAACTCAAAAACTACTGAATATCGTTATAATATTTGGCGACTTTTTTTATGGATGGGAAAATCATCCAATGACAACCCCCGCTCTTGGGCGGAGCGGGAGATAGTGTCAGACTTTTACTGACTAAAAACCCACCCCGTTCCTTCTAGACTTCATACCGGGGCTCGAGCTCCCTTTCGGATAACCTTGGCCTCAGTTGGCTTCGACCCGGCTGGGCCTCTGTTGTTGCTGACAACTCCTTGAGGCGCTGGCAACTTCTTGAGGCGACATTTGGTGACTTAATTTGTTGCATTTTAGTCCTACTATGACGTCCTGCAACGAATACGTCGAGTTACCAGTAACCCTGTTTACTGTTACAATTGAGACCGGTGACGGTTCGATTGCATAATGCTTACACTGTTATGATTATGACACGTACCTATTATAATTAATTATTTAATTAGGTTTGGTCAAACTAATAAAATCACAATTCAATAAATAATTATGGACTACTCTAAATTCCGGTGTAAACTACTAAATATTTTAATATTCAGTAGTTTACAATTCTACTACCTTTAATGGCTTAGTTTCAGTTTCTTTAGTAGTTAATTCCATAAGACGTCAGTTAACAGTTTATTTTAACATTTATTATTAAACAGAGAAGAGAAGCTTGGATGGTACTAGCGTTTTATTCTGTTGGTTTCTAAGGAATAAATGTTTGGATAGTAAACTTAAATACTTAATTGGCTGTAACATAAGTTTATCATAAATAAATAAACAAGCTTTTAATTAAGCTTTTTTGACTGGCCTGTTGGTCTAGAGGTTAGTAGCCCTGACTGCTATGCCGGAGGTCGTGGGTTCGATTCCCACCCAAGACAAATGTTTGTGTGATGAGCACGATCATTTGTTCTGTCTGGGTGTAATTTATCTATAATATGTATGTATTTAGAAATATATAAGTAAGTTTATCAGTTGTCTAGTACTCATAACACAAGCTCTGCTTAGCTTGAGACTAGACGGCGTTGTGTAATAGTTGTGGAATATTATATTATTATATGAAAATATTTTTTTCATAGCAAGCTTTTATAGCTCGGTATAGAGCCCATACTCGATAGGGTTGTGTCGTTTAACTAACAAGTTCCTATAGGCACCTTTCGGTTCCATCATCAGATTATAATTTTGCATTGTCATCTGATTCACACATGCATGCAAAAGTACAGCTCAATCAGTAACCGGGAAGTGGGTCTTTAAATTACAAGATTGGATTAAAGACAAACATCGGGACAGGTGAAACTAAATAAAAGCTGGTAATAAAAGGTAGGAGATAGGATGATTTGATAAGGCTTAGTTGTACATCTACCTTTTTTTTTATAATGGATAGGTTCGCGTTTGAGACTACAATCTCACATGATGGTAAGCGATGATGTGGCCGACGATGGAGCACGCTTGCCTAGAAGCAATCTATTTACTCTTGACTTAAAGACCCCTCTCGCCCCTACATCGGGAGTCGCTGAACAAGCCCAGTGGCCGGGGCTTGTTCAGCGACTCCCGATGTAGGGGCGCTATCAGGAAACACAGACTCCGGCAGGGAATTCCATTCCTTAGCTGTACGCATAATGAATGTACTCCCAAAACGCTTTGTATGTATAGGTGGGATGTCCACCATGTACCGGTGGCGCAACGCCGTACGTCTTGTCTACCTAATCAAAATTGCATTTATTCGACCAAAGCCCAATAACCATATCAATGATGATTACAACCAAGACAATGCTTGCTAACTCAAGACTATTGCGGTAGATTTCCCAGAAGGCTATCCCATTACAGCGGTTCCTACAAAACAATCTATCTATCATACTCCAATAAAAACTAGAATAAAACACAGCTAGCTATTTACCAGAACTAATAACAGACAGAACCGCAAACAAGCACTAGTTATTACAAAAATAACGTAACATCTTCGGTCTAAACGCACGAGTGCACTTCATATTCCGGAGTCTGACTGAGTGCGAAAAAATATTTATCGGAACAGAAAATCTCGCGCAGTTATGTACATTGAAACGAAGTAACTGTGTCACACTGAAAGTTAAAAGACAATTATGTAATTTTAAAATCACGTTTTTTATATAAAACTAGCTTTTGTCTGCGACTTCACTCGCGTACATTCATTAAACCCCAAGCGAACGCCGGCGTTCGCTCTGTAATTGTCTTTCTATTGTGTCTCTAATTGACGTTATTTGAAAGGTTAAATATAACCTGTGTTACTCAAGAATAAAGCCGCTTACTATCGGTGAAATAATTTTAGCAATCGGACCAGTACTTTCAGAGATTACCTCCTACAAACAAAAAAATAAACTTTGCTTCTTTACAATATTAGTGTAGTCTATTATAATGGCTGTGGGAATGATCGAAAGAATTATCATGGCCTTGAAACACAAAGGGCGACTGAAGATGACAGGTGGGTCAAAACACTGATACCCCCCTCCCCCCTGTTCCACCCAGAGCGGGAGAAGTTATTCGATAATTTCCCACCACAAAAAATAATGGCTGCTGCAGAGTCGCGCGTCGCAAAATCAAAGCAGTGTAGTGTCTTTAGAGTATCATAATGTTAATATATCTAATCGAATCATCATCACTTTTTATAGCCATCTTTATTAACGATGTGAAAAAAGCACAATAGTGTGTGTAACTCACTGACTTCTTGCTGTCAAACAAAAAATGTGTTCGTTTCATCACGATGTTCATTAATTAAGTGAACCGTTCATGTTTTTGTTACTTCAAAGCCAGTGGTTATTAACAATAACAAACTTTTTGTCTTACTGGACTTAGATAGACTAACTACAGTTAAGATTAAATAATGAAACAGCAGTGTTTAACTGTACAAAAAGTGTTAGTAATAAAAAACTACTATGAAAACTAGGTTGAATCAAGAACTGTAACTGCCAGTGAATAAAAAATGAAAAAAATCAAAAAGTGTTCAAATTGAATTTGGAGTGTTCGAAAATGGCGGCGTGGGTGTGGTTGGCAGCATTGTTGTGTGGCTCTCAGGCCGCAGTGCTACCACCACCATGGGCTGATGTGAAAAGGAATCCTTGTGCTGCGTTGCCGAGGGGATGGCTCATGCTGTACTGGCCTAAGGATGGAAAATGTTACACCATTTATAAGGTTAGTTCATAAAATAAAATGTTTTTTTTTTTAATTTTCTAGCATATAGATAACGATACTCTCCGGATATAGGTACTCTAAAAAAATGTTTTTCTTAGAATGAAGAGTTATTCAAGTTTTATCTATTAACAGATAATACCTAGCCAGTAATGTTCACGGGCAATGAACTGACAAATTGGCATTGAAGTCACCATTATCAATTTTGGGGATCTTTAATCCCAATACGGCGCCGGACGTTAGAATGTGACTGAAATGCAACATTTGTAGATACCTACACAAAGTATTAGAGACACAAAACGACTTTACATTCAACGGTTTCCACACAGTTGCACCACAGGTAAAAAAAAAACTAAGATCGCATAGAAAAAGATGTCGCAAGAAGAACGGTACTAAAACCTTAATAGTTTTTAAACTACAGCTCCGAGGTTGTAATGACCGATAATTTACCAAAATGTATAGGAATTTGAAACCATAGAGTACCGTATGAAAAGTTAGTTCTTGTCACAGAGTAAAGAAGTTCGGAAAGTTTCAAAATTTACATTATTTTGAGACTAGAATTGTGGTTTATGGCAAAAGATGAATCCATAAATGGAGTAGACAAAAGATTGGACACTATCTGTTACTAATGAAATTGAGATGTAATTATCACATAAGAATACCTACGCTGTTATGACTTATAACAGCTGAAGAGAGCTGGAATGATTGAAATTGTGATGTATGTATAATTATGGCAATATTTTTGGCGACACTAAGTAGCGCTGATGACTTATCATGGCGTGTTAAAATGTACACCCTATAGGGTGTATAGGTCCATCCCTTTCTGTTAAAGGTTAAGAGCTCATGGTAGAACTGCTGGCTGATCTATTTGAAGTACGGCAGGGAACTACAAGAGGTTAATTGTTTAACTTTAAGTAAACGCAAAAGATCTATGCGCCACGTCGCGTCGTGTAGCGCTATCTTGATACGACTCTATGGAGCTTCTGATGCCATCTATTCCGTGTTTCGTTATGATTGCGACATCACCACCAGTACTATGACCCCAAGACATCTCGCTCATGTTAAAGCGCCTTAGTTTTGGGAATACTTCGCTGTTACGTAAGTCGTGGATCTTTTAGTGCCTCTGTTGAATAAACAATTAAGCTGCAGTGTGGTCATATTCCCATGCAACCGTCCCGTTATGTAAACTTGGCACGGTCTAAAGAAGTTAGATTGTATGCGGCGAAGGATGAATATTGATATTGAACTTGACTTTGCCGTGTAATATAATGAGGTAATCGTATACTGCTTGCGGTTGCCTGGATAGACCTTCCGTAAACTGAGTGACACTATTTTCGCTGCTCAATAAGTTATGGTATTGGCTTAAATGCTGGTTTTTCAATACTTAATACTTTATTGTATTCTATATGTACATAGATGGTAAGGGCCCCGCCAGGCACAGCGAAATTAAGAGATTTTGCTTTGTACCTAGATCATAAAAATTGCTCAAGGAATGCTGATGGAAAATATGATGAGATAAGGGATATACTGAAACCATAAAATCTTCAGGAACAAGACATGTGTAAGGTAGGCACCAAATGAACGTGGAATAACGGTCCTCCCCTACATTTAATGTCATTTTTAATTTCAAAAACAAAATTAAAGACATAAAGCTATCTATAATTTTGTCGACATCTATCGTGCGTGATTCTTAACCTTTTCTGAAAAACAATTAATTGTTTTTCGGGTACCTTCGATATATTAGAAAAAGGTCAATGTACTTTAATTTAAGTTTATCTGGCGCCTTGTTTAGTTTGGGTTAGTCTTGAATTGTTTTGGTTTTATTATATGTCTCATGATATTTTCCTTCAATGTTTTGTGGACCGTCACTCTTTCACAGAGAACTACAAAAATACTTAACCCTAGCTATCTGGACCTTATAGACTGATTATGTAATTAAGCCTCACATAGCCCTAGTTATGTGCACCTTTTAGACTGATTATGTAATTAAACCCAGTAGCCGTTACATTTATGCCATAAGAAATTACAACCCTGTCGTGGTAAGTGACATTGAAGTGCTGTAACCTCATCAAGGGGCGAACTAATTAAACAGTAGCATTGTTGGCCTTATAATGTTCCCACTGCTGGGACTCAGGCCTCCTCTCAAGGAGTGGGAATGGGCCATAATCCACCATGCGAGCCCAATGCGGGTTGGTGGATGTCACATGTCTTCGAATTTTTGGTTCTAAGACATACTGGTTTCCTCACGATGTTTTCCTTCACCGTGTTGAGAGCAGTGGCGTTGAAATTAATTACACAAAGTAATGCGCCTGGCTGGGTTTGAACCCGCGACCTACAACTCGTAAGTCGGGGCCGTTACCACTCGGCTGCCACTGCTCTCAATTAAACAGTCTAGACCCATAATCGTTCGAGATAGAATCGTATGAATGCTTGTCGTTGTACATATCCGTACAGCCGGATTGCGCAGTATACTGATTAATGGGCTATGTGACAGTTAGCAGGACATGGCACACATTTATTGGAATATGTGGTTGGATTAGATAATTTCCTTTAAAGTTTGAAAGTTAAGATTTTATTAACTCGGACACTATTTAAAGAATTAACCAAATGCCTAGTTAACTCTTAGGGAGACCCATGGGCTGGCTTTTACATCAGCCAGGGATTAAACATACAATGTGGCAATGCTGCCAGTCTTTTGGGCACATTTCCAGTCGACAGAGATGAGGACGAAGTTTTTGACGCCATATGAACAATAATAATAACTTTATTTTGGGTGGCATAGACCCATAGAAAACTTAACCTAATACAATTTTTTTTTTAAAGATTTTAGGTAAATATCTTTTTCATAATATGGCGTCAAAAGATTTTTTTTTAGTGTATATTGAAGCATGCTTCAATATAACAAAAATTATATACTAACTTTTATAAGCAACTAGACATAACTAAAAATCTTAATTACTTAATATTTTTAGTTATATCTAGTTGTATAGAAGTTAGTATATAATTTATCTTCTTCTTCTTCTTCCTGCCCTTTTCCCATTTTATTTGGGGTCGGCGCAACACGTTTGTTTCTTCCATTTTGTCCTGTCACTCGTCACGCTATCACTAACTCCCTTTTATTTCATATCACTTCTCACACAATCCATCCATCTTTTCTTTGGTCTCCCTCTACCTCTCCATCCATCCACATGTAAATTTATAACTCTTTTAGCTACATGCTTTTCATCTCTCCTCTTTACATGACCATACCAAGACAAACGATTTCCTTCTATCTTATAGTATAAAAATTAGGTAGACATTTTTGAACTTTTCGTCGGCTCTGCATAAGGTAAACAAACAACCTGACGATTGACCTTAGAACTGGGATTTGTTCTATCGCTTGTTGCGAGCTGCATTTAAATGTGTTTTGAATTCTGTAAGTAGTTATGAGTCTGTACTTTAAATTTTAATCAAATAAGTAATATTTGTACTTTGATGAAGATCGTAGGAATCAGCTGGATACATGTCTTGATTTAGCAAGCACAGAATAGAATAATGTGGCTTCTTTCTTTGGAGGTCTCCTTTATTCACGTCCAGGTTCAAGTGTCTATCGGCTGAAGTAATAATGATATTGACGACTATTTTGGAAGCATTACAAGATTGTTACTGTTTCTCTCTAAATATACCTACATGTCTCTTCTAATGCTCAGATAAGTTTGACAGCAACCTGTCAGACTATGCATTAGCAGGATAATAAACATACAGTTATATCAACATCTGAAATTCTAATAATGAAGTACAAAAAAACTTGAATGAAGCTTGTTTTGATGAATTTACGTTTGATCTTTGTTCGGGTCAAATTAATAAATCAATCATGAGTAATTTTACACTGAAATGACAGCTAACTGAAATGTACGAAAATAAAAATGACGATTTAATTTGTAATGATGTGTTAGTTCATCATCATTATCTGCCTCTCCTTGCTATGTTACTTGGGGTTAGCGCAAACCATTTTTTCCTTTCATTCTATCTTGTCAACAGTCTTCACAATATCACCAACTCCCTTTTCTTTCATATCCATCCATCTTTTTTTTGGCATCCTTCCCCTCTCCATCTATCCACATGGGATGGATTATTATCATAACTTTTTTTAGTAACATGCGTTTCATCCCTCACGTGTCAATTAGAAATACAATAGATATGAAGGTTAGCTTCGGAACCAAGAATCGCAGATAGCTTGCAGAACAGATGATCGATGAGGCCGAAAGATTCTGGAGTAGTGACCACCTAATGGACGAGAGTGTTATGTAGGCCTCTCACTAGGTGGACCGATGACTTCGTGAGGGTTGCAGAAAGATGGATGCAAGAGGCACAGAACCGGTCGTTGTGGCGACTCTTGGGAGAGACCTATCTCTAGCGGTGGACCTCTTTCGTCCGGAATGATGAAGAAGATGTGATATGAAGGCTTTTAATTTTGACTGGCCTGTTGTTCTAGTGGTTAGTGACCCTGACTGCTATGCCGGAGGTCGTGGGTTCGATTCCCACCGAGGACAAATATTTATGTGATGAGCACGATCATTTATTCTGTCTGGGTGTAATTTATCTATAATATGTAATGAGAAATATATAAGTGTTTATCAGTTGTCTAGTACACATAACACAAGCTCTGCTTAGCTTGGGACTAGACAGCGTTGTGTGATAATTGTGGAATATAAAAAAAATGTCTTACGTTTGGCCATGTGTGTTAGGATATTTAATAAAATCCCAAGTGAGATTAAAATTTTAGATCTTAGATTGTTTAAAAAAAACTATATACATGGTTAAGCACTCATAATTTTTATAGTTTAAAAGAATTTTTTGACATGAAATGATATTATTATTATTATTTTTTTTTTTAAATGTAATAATTTTTTTTTTTGTTTGAGACATAATTTTTTGACATGTAATATTTTCTTTTGATATCAAGTAATAATTTTTTGGACATGTATTTTTTTTTTATATGTAATAATTATTTTTATTTTTTTTTGACATGTAATAATTTTTTGACATATAATAATTTTTTCTTTGACATAATAATTTGTAAAATATTTGCGTGCTGTGATATAAGCAATACATGTATGCTCTAATAATTTTTGACATAACACCATTGTACACCATGTTTTATGCAAATAAAATTGATTGATTGATTGATTGATTGATTGATAAACAATTTCACAAATTACCAATCAGAAGGGGACTGACAAAATTACAAATTCGCCTACTGGCGCCAACATCATGTTTTGATTACGCTAAAAACTCAAGGCCAAATAATCAATTAATCGATGATAGTGACGAATCGTTGTGAAATGGTAAAATGTACGAATATAACGCTAGTGGGTCAGTGTGTGGCATAACAAGATCGATCGGTCACGGTCTTTCACAAGTACGGACGAAACTACTCGCCCAACCGGAATCACAATGTTTAACAATAATTGTTGTTAAGTCGAAGTCGTAAATTTAAGATTTGGAGACTTGTGAAGATGTTTTGTGACGTCAATAAGTGGGAGAACAGCCCCCCTAGCCAAGTTACAATCGAATTCAGTTCTCTAATCGGTAACGCATAATTTTTTTTTATCAATGGGAAAAATCATCTTATGACAACCCCCGCTCTTGGGCGGAGCGGGAGATAGTGTCAGACTCTTACTGACTAAAAAACCCATCCCGTTCCTTCAAGCCTTCATACCAGGGCTCGAGTAACGCCTCGGTGACAGCAATTGTAGAAAACGATAAGTTGGTAGCCATGTTGACGCGCCTGAGTCGGCCGCTCGTTCTACAATGTAGCGTTTGTATAACAAAGGTTGTAGCGTTAAATATTGTAGAAACGATTTTGAACGATGTGAACTTGGCTACGAATTGTCTATTCGTTGAGATGACGTCATTCCTATACGTTTCATCACTGTTCGCCAGCGTTAACGATTGCAGAATAACAACTTGGCTAAGCGTGTAGAGTTCTACTACGAGCTCCTATTTGATGATTTAAACTGAACTGTTGAAAGGGATGGACCTATTTAAGGTATATAGATCCGTCTCTGTTTCTCGCTGTCACGTCTGACATTTTAACACGTCATGGTTACGCCCCAGTTAAGACTACGTCAGTCGAGAAGACCTGTCCAGAAGTTGTTTGGCAGCTATTGATTTCTATAAGAATACAGGAACAACTTCCTCTTCCAATTTATATGGCGTTGGTGCGATGCAAAACTTTTACTTCTTCAGCTTCGCTATCAGGCATCATTTCAGTATTTACTTCTTCAACAAATGGAATGAAGGTGTATGATGACTGTTAGCTGTAGCATCGTTGGGTCTCTTTATCACGTTTCACGCTAATATTATAAAGGCAAAAATTTGTATGGATGTGTATGTTTACTACTCCTTCACACGCAATTGTCTGGACGAATTTTGATGTGCCCACACGGGTAGACCATATCCTAAATTTTCTTTTGGGATATTTTTTTATTTTCATGTAAGCTAAGCCCTATCTTAGTCTACCCTACTCTAGCCTATTCTGCCCTACTCTACCCTACTCTACCTTAATCTACCCTACTCTAACCTACCAAACTTCACATAAACCATCTACTAAATAGTCCAAACAAAGCCTAAACATTTGGTTTGGATAGGTGAGCCCGTTCTTGAGTTATAAAATTACAACGAAAAGTGGCATTGATTTTTATATATTTATATTCATATACGAAATTCTCTTATTTCATTTTGTTCCCGTTATAAACAAGTCAAAAAATTTGGCTACTGCTGACTCAAAAAAGAATGATTTTAACGTAAACTTAATGTAAATGCAAGTGACTTCAACTCAGTGTGACATCAGGAACGGTAAAAAAAATAATAATCACGTAACGGCAATCGGATTCATTTAACATTTGAAAACGAATGTCATACGAAACTGATCGGTGTGAAAATCGAATGATTTGGTGAACATTGACCGATGTAATGTTTGTTTGGCTAAATATAAATAATATATTGCAGTGTTTACGACATTGTCAAAGCCACTTTCACGCAAATACCATCGGATTAAACGTCTTCTTTTTATTCTTTATCATCGTTATGATAGAAGAGAGGTAGTTTGAGGTTCTTGACAAGTCCCACAAGCAATAATGATGGTTCAAACTGGGGTCCAAGTCTGCTATTTTTATAAAGTCAGTCATTTTGCTAAAAGTTCGTAATCTGCTAATTCATAATGGTTGATCACTGATCGGTCAATGTTCTCGTGATAGAGTTGTGGTAGAATGACAATATCGAGTTTAATAAAAGTAATGACTGCACAACGACGTTCTAATGGTAGGTTACTGATCAAAGGAACTGTAAACATTTTTGCAAATTACCGCATACGTCAGACATTCATTTGTCAATATGTACGAGATTACCATTATATGCCACTACTTCCAATGAGTGTCAGTGGTTGACCATTGGAAAGTTATAATGACGCCGTTATATTAATAGATTAGCAAAACTTGTCAAAATCAACAATTATGAAACCATTCTGACACTATTGTAACTGACAGACTTGAGGCCCTGATCAATGGTGGTGAACTTGATAGCTATCTGTATAAGCCTTAAATGGAAGTCTCAAATATATACCTCTGTGAAATATACACAGCTTCATCAGGAGACATACCTTGCTCGCAGTGCCTGTCGGTCACACTGATGTACAAGTCTAGTTTCCTTGCCACTCGCACTCTCTACGGACTCTTAGACACGAACCCAAGGTAAGTGGGAGAGCGCTGATGTAAATTCTAAATTCAGACGCAGATGTTTCTCTCTAGTACCATATCATCGCTTACCATCTCTTGAACTAGTGGTCAAATGCGAGTCTCACTATTAAGATCCCTTGATTTCTGTGTAATTTAACGCTGCTTACTTGTGCGTAATTTAAAATGTGATTTGTTCAGATAAATGCATTATAGCTTAAGGACAGCTGTGTCTATCGCTAACAGAATACCATTGAGGCACATCTTAGGACAACCGTAACGTCACTTACGTATATCTTTACAAGATTTCATGTACATGTTCCAACTCTCATACCATTTCACTTCTTTCATACCAAGGAGGACACGATCCATTTCCTCTTCAACCTCTTTGAATACTTTCTAATGATCTACTACATTTTATGACATTGAACTTTCTTTCCTATTATATTCGGTGCCTACGTGATCTATGGTCGAAATGTTATTAAAGTCACTTTTACTCATTTTTCTGTGTATCTCATGATGACATGTTCTATCAGAAATGAGGAAAGTAACTTCTTAGTCATAACAAAAGCAGTAAATGGCGTTAATTGCTTTTTCTATATTACAAAAAGTTCTGTGTTTTCTACAGACACGACTTCCTCAAGGCCATGTGTGTGATTGAGAAATTTGCGATTATTCACACATGCATATTTTGCAAATAATATACATCAGTCTGTACCGGTCACGATTTGAAAATCGAGATTTTCTAACAGTTTATCGAGTAGAGTCATCACTGTTTTTAAACATATAGTGTTTAGTATTTCTTTTTTTTTTTGTGTTTTATTTGAGAGAAGGCTTTGAACAAGCTTCCATTGATTTCCGCCTGCAGTAGCGGATTATATGTCATAAACCGTACCTGGGTGAATATATATTTTTTTCGATTTTGGTGGCGAAACTGTTACTTCGAGGAAAAAGTTTCTTCTCTTTAGTTTCGTCACCTCGGTTTTCACAAGAATTAAGGTCCTGGTATTTTTTTATAACATTTTTTTTTTCTTTTAATATGCCTTGCAAGAAGCATGATGGTTTTCGGTTTAAGTTACGGAATTGTCCTTTGTGTGCGAGTCTATGATTCACTTATAGGCTTTTATGCAGAATCATTAAATTTTATTTTCAAAATCATTGAATTGAACATTAGTAATCTCTAAATTTAATAAAAAATCATCAGAATCAGAAACGTTTATTCCAAATAGGCCAATTACAGGCACTTTTGAATTGTCAAAATGTTGGTCAGTCAGACAAGTGAAGCTAAATTGCACGATTTAAAGAAGATTGCACGTAGATCTCTATGGAGAAGACTGCAAGAAACTCCATGGACACTCCATGGATTAGGCTCTTTAGTTATATAAATATCAGATTTGCTATATTCGTAACATGAGAAAGGAGAAATGACAACTTACAGTAGCCAGTCCGACCCTGACCTGTTTTAAAAGAAACTTGTAATCTCCCTCGCCATTACTAACAACACTTATGTCAGTAATTTGAATAATAACATTTAATTAGCCATAATGCTCATTATATAACGTCTTAGTAGGTCACAGTAACAATTTCCCATGATATAAATACTGCTTGTCCCGATTATGACATGAGATGACAGTAATTTGTAGTAATGGATGCACGTTGCAGGATAATTGACGTGAGTTAGATGCCGCTAGGTCATATTATGACAAGGAGAGTAAAGTGTGAGATGTTAGCTTGTTAGATGGGTAGATAGATAACACTTTGTTACATGTACGTCTAAGTAATACATAGAATAAGTGATTAAAAAACACAATGGATGGTCTTATCGCATATGCTGATCGGTGTTAGACTAGGTCTTATGTTAGGATGGGTAGAAATGTGTGAATGTACGTTATACAATCTGTTTTAAGTGCACAATCTCAGTCTATCCATGCATGGGTTGAGAGATTGTTTGAAAGAGTTATCACGGCATTAGAATGAAATAGACAACTGAAGGAATACAGGTAGGTTTTAGTTGGTAACACTTCTCTTGCACCACCCAAAGCGGGAGAAGTTATTTGATGACACAAAGCATTTTGGGAACACATTCACAACACAGCTAAGGAGTAGAATTGCCTGCCGGAGTCTGTTTTTCCTGGTAGTTATAATCCAGGGGTCATTAAGTTAAGAGTGAATAGGTTGCTTCCTAGGCAAGCGTGCTCCATCGTCAGCCACATCATGACTAACTATCAGCATGATATAGTGGTCAAACACGAGCCTATACATAAAAACAAAGAATTAAAAAAGTGTATCCGTGAATTTATACATACTAGAAGAATCACTATTATAGTCTTCTTACCAATGGAGATGGTACTTTCCGAGGAAAAGACATGTAGTCTTCGCAGTTCAGTATTCCAAAATTATTCAATGAATTTGGTGGTTGATCCTTGTCACATTTTGATTCAAACACATTTGATACTATAACTTCTAATAAAATTTAAAGCAAAAGTAATCTACATCTAAAGAAAACACCAACCATTTACTTTGTATTATTGAAACCGATTTTAACGATGGCACCACTTTAAAGCGCCACTTACCCAATTAGACTCAATCGATCTCGTAACAGCTAGACATCTATTATTATTCGGAATTCTAAGACTTTTAGCTTTAGTCTTTTTATTTTTAGTCATTTGCCTTTTTGATCACTTGGAACTGGTTTGGTAATGTTTCTTTTAAAATGAATTTTAAATCTGTTCTTAGTATTTGATTTAGGTTCAATGTCATTATCAGTGTTTATTTTTAGGGCTCCAACCTTAAAAATAATTAAGCAGACAGAGCAGTTTTTATCGGTCAATCTTGAGGTTTTTATTATATTCATGTTGTCATGAAGATATTTTTAATCTTGAGGTTTTAAGAGAGAACTACTAAATAATATAAGTAAGACTATTTTACGCAAGGGTCAGAAGCCAAAAGAATTTGGCCTACGTGCTAGCAGCTTCCTACGTGAGAACTGGCATTGTCGTTTAAAAGTAGACCATCCTCACTAAAGCTAAGATTAATAAGTTAGCAATGCAACTGACTCACAAAGCCACAACCTCCGTATCAAGACGGGGAAAGTGCCAGACAATATTTAGGTTATGACGTCACATGACACGCATACCCACTTCCCACTCGAATCGAAGTCACCAGCATAACTTAACACGTATAATATTGATATAGAATTTGTAATTCAGTTTATTTAAATGATATCAATTTTTGGAAACGAAAGTCATCGTGTTTTACAAATATGCACCTTATCACTTGGACCTAAAGTTTCAAATGATATGGTGTTTGGTCTAGGTTACGTGTTTTCCTGGCTAGTTCAAGGGTCATGAGGCAAGTTATCCAACGCTTTGGATGCGCTCGGAGTTCGTAATAAAGCAAGTTTGTGATAATACATGACGCAGTAGTGGAAGAATACATAGTTCCATTGGGGTTCTGTGTTTACTTCTATTATTATAAGGAGGTACAATAGCATCAGGGCTTAAAGTCATCCAAAGGTAGTAGCGACTGCATATCGGAAGACGCAACGTTAAAAATTTCCCACAAGATGGACCGATGACGCAGTGAGGGTCACGGGAACCCTATGTAAGCGAGATGCAAAGAATTGGTCGGTTTGGTGAAACTTAGGGGACGCTTATACACAATTGTTGACGTTTTTAGTTTGAAATGATGATGATCATGATAACAAGAGACCTATTAAAAATTCCAGCAGGTATGGTCTTGAAGTTTAAGTTGATCGGAATAACTGCAAAATGCCAATATTATAAGTATCCGATGGAATTTTGGATGAAGAAGTAAGAAGAGGCTAAAACCAAAGAAACGGATCGACTTATCAAACGAAGGTCCACTTAGTAAACGATAATATGATCAGTAATGACTAATTCAGATGATAACTACTGGAGAAGTCTGGAAACAGAGAAGAAGATATTACCGATCCTGAACAAATAAGGATAAAGAAAGAGCTAATGACGATGACTTACATATGGCTTTTGACAAAATAATATGAACAACAGAGACATGGAGTCACATTGTTCGGTTGTAAGAATAGGATTCTATTATTTCTTCTGTCCCTGTCATTATCATCATCATCGTTATCGTTAAAAGCTCGGCTTCGCCTACGGCTTGTCATAGGCCTCTTTTGTTGTGCCAATCCCCAAGAGCTTATAGCTTTTTCTCATCCAGGTTCTACCAATCAGTATCATACTTTAAAGATAACTGGAATCCGGTAACAGCACTTTAATACAAAAGCTGTCTAACATAAAACTATTACCATCTCGTACTCAAAAGTCGGAACAAGACACGTAAACAGTATCACTTTTATTACGCTAATCAAGTTTAATGTGCAACCGTCAGATCTTTGCGCTACTCCTGCCATTACTGGAGGTAATGTTGTGGAAACAGTAACGACGACACTTGACACGAACGTGACTACTGGAGGTAGAGAACAAATCGTACTAGTTTTGGAAAGTTTTAGTACGGTTTTAGTGACTTGAGCTGGTGTTAGAAAATGACTTGGTGATGAAATTATCGGGAAGGATAGACTTATTGATCTCAATCTGTGCACTGATAAAAAGAACAATGACAATTTGGTTTATTTTGATGTTAGGGCTTTATAGCGTGAAACATCCCTAGATGAGGTTGCTGCGAGCTCAAAACACTGAGAATTCGTTCGTCTGCATAGGAGAAGACAATATCATCGTAGCGGAAGGCGGATGTTAGATTGGGCATCAATAACAATCAAAAGAAATCTTAGCAAAGAATGATGTCGAGACTGAAATAAAACAAGGTACCTAAATATCAAGGGTCAAATCACGAGGAACTCGTAGCTAAATAATATTTATACAATGCTTGCTGCTGTTGGTCTTTAGATGGGTAATCGTCTCATGCTTATACTCCTCCGTGCTTTGGAATGTTTGTTATGCCATTGGACCCAAGTGTCATTCGCAGATCTTGGTAAATCAAAAGGCAGCAAAATCTGACACCATTCTTGCCAAGTATTGTACTATCCAGTTGATGGATTGCGGAGACCAGAAAGGTTGTAGCTAAATGTAAAACACTGGTATTCAGCTGTACTTTGTTTGTCTAGAAGCTGACTGATTGATTGAAGTAACATGAAGCAACTCCAGTAACAAGACGATATAGAATGTGGGGTGACATTTTTTTTTTTTGTGGTGATTTAATTACTCAATAACATCTCCCTCAGTGTGACTCCCAAGCCACAGCAAACAAGCTATGCCTCCTGAAGCGGCTATTATTATATTATTAACTACTACTAAATTTATGACCACCACAAAGGTCAATTCTTACGACACTGCTGCAATAATGCAGTCTGTTCCATACTATGTTTACTAAAGTGTAGTTTCAGCTCAGTTCTATGTCCTACATTTTGATAGGTACACTATCTAAATCTTTATCTTGCTGTTGCCTAAGTGTTGTGCTACTTGACATTTGTCGTAAATAAAGTTACATTGACTAGTTTGCTGACATTATAGATTAACAGTGTAGTGTAATATTATGTATTTCTTAGTCATTACATAAATGCATAATATTGTGCAATATGGTCTCTATAAAATAATTATTATACATTGACATTTCAAGAGCGTTTCTGAATTTGAAGGAGGAAGTCGACATTGCGTGTTTTGTAAAATGTCTAACCGTCCAAAATTTTTTGAAAGTATGAGAGTCGTAAAAATTGATGTAGGTTTCATGTCGTTTTTTGCAAAAACGCAATGTCTAATATAAGCATAGGTATAATCAGCCAAAAAATGCAGCACACGCTAACGACTTTTATTAATAAGGTCAAGGATCACTACCTCTCCTGTTGAACGTAATTAGGTAGGTATATATTTCTTTGCTTTCATATTATATATCATCATCATCTTCCTGCCCTTGTCCCGTTTTATTTGGGGTCGGCGCAACACGTTTTTTCTTCCATTCTGTCCTGTTACTCGTCACGCTATCACTAACTCCCTTTTCTTCCATATCGCATCTCGCACAATCCATCTAAATTTTCTTTGGCTTCCCTCTTCCCCTCCATCCATCCACATGTTAACTCATAACTTTTTTAGCACCATGCGTTTTGTCCCTCTTTTTCACATGACCATATCAATACAAACGATTCCCTTTCAATTTTTCAGCCACTTTCAAACCTTCCCTAATATATTCATTTCTCACTTCATCCATTTTCGTTAAACCACACATCCATCTTAACATTCTCATATCCGCTACGTGCGATCTGTTTGTGGTATATTTTTCTCTTTCTCTGCCAAATCCATGCAAGGGTGGTCTATAAATAATCTTTTTAGCGATAAAAACGCCCATTGTTGCACCGTATTCATTGTATGCTTCTACAGCAATATTAATTTTAGGTTATAATGTACAATACAGAGTAATTCTATCTATCTAATCTGTCTAACTATCTAACCTAAAATGTTTCCACTGCTGGGATTCATGCCTTCTTCTTCTGTATATCTGTACAATTTTTTAATTTATTGTTTTATGTTGTGGTATATTGTATTGCTTGCGCCGAATAAATGCAATTCTATTCTATTCTATTCTATTCTGTAGGAGAGAGAGTGGGTTGTAATCTGCTAAGTGCCTTACGGGCTCTGTGCGGTTTGGTTTATGTCACATGTCTTCGAAGTTCTTGTTTTAGGATATGCCGATTACCTCACGATGTTTTTTTTACCGTTTCTGTCAAGTACCTATTTTTGACTAAATATGCGGATGATGGTAATTATCATCTAAAGTAATGCACATAATTACGATATTATGTAGTAAAATTAGTTTTATATGGCTGTCAGTTATTTCAGGCGCTCGTAAAATCATAATTAATGCCATATTTCGTGGTTTAAATATTCATAATTAGCGTGTAAAAATAAAAGAATTTGGGTCATAAAATAGTTTATGACTTGAGAAAAAATTACATTTTTTTGCATCATTATATCGGGTACAAACAAAAAACATTGTTTGTTTTGGCTTCGGACGCTTGAAATTATTCCTGATATTTCCTGAAAACAGTTGGAACAATATGCTAGCAACGGTCTTCCCGTAAGATTATAATTTGGGTGTCTTCAAGTCTAGAGTGAACATGCTCTTAACAAACTAGTGCGCCTCACAATCAACGATTGCATCATTACTTACCATCAGGCGGGATTGCAGTCACAAAAAAACACCAGGTTGTTCAAATCCTACATAAAGAATCAAATATATGAACGCTTTGGGAATATCCAAGTTATCAGTGTTAAATAACACATGTCGTTCAAAGTTCTTCACCTTTCACAACTATTAACTTTCCATCCAAATTCCCAATAGGGCTCAAAATATCTAGTTTAAGGAAGTTCACGAATTAAGTAACTTCTGCCTGTGAATTATATATATCTCTGGTGAACATAATTCCGTCCTATGTTCTATGTGGACATGGTCTGTCCATGTCCTAAATTTGAAGCCTGGACGACCCGAAGCCCACTTGGGCCTTACGTTCACTTCCGAAAGGGAACCCCTGGGTCCTGGAACACAAGGCAATGAAGAAACACAGGTGTGGTTTAAGTTATTAAAAGTCTGATACGTCCTTGTGTTTTGCCCTAAGTAATTGGATGATTCCCCACTTTAAAAAAAAGTAGTAAGCTGGAATAGACTAAAAGAGGCGTAGCGACATCTATGTCGCAACATAGGAACTAAAAAGACAAAACCATACATCGCGGTAGAAGAATTCTCCGTGCGATTAGAACTTATACAACAGTCCGAAAATATCAGGCAGTTACCGAGACCAGCGGTGGTATTCTCTAAGAAAACAGCCTTGAGCGCAGCGCTAGCCGCAGCGAAGAGTCGAGAGCGCAGTCATTTTGAATTTTGAATTGAATTGATATTCAATGTATAGTTGCAATCACGGATCTTGAACGCTCGGCGTCAGAGTGGGGATCGCTTTGTGCATTTCATACATTGGCGAGCCAATCGTCTTCGTTGTTAGATACATGCAGCAACGCAGGGAACGAATGAGGAGTGACGTCTATGACGCAATGGCGCGGCCAGCCAATCACTGACACTCCCCGCCCCCGCGTCTTAATTCGCACCACTAAAGAGACCGAGTATTTGACTTCTGAGCAAGTGTTCAAAATCTGTGATGGCAACAGTACCTATTTGAATTTCGTCGCTGCGGCCAGCGCTTCGCTCAAGGCTGTTTTCTTAGAGAATGGTACGCCAGGCAAGATACTCGACTGTTTGAAGGAACCTTCCTTGTCAATGGGAATGTGCTGGATTTTGCACTCTGTTTCTAACATTTCTATGAAGGAACATCAGCAAATGTATGTAGAAATACGTAAAGAATTCAAAAAAAAAAAATGCAAGTACACTTGTAAAGCAACAACTGTGTACAAGTTACAAAAAACTGACACAGATACATCGAACTGTCATGGTGTCATGTTGGTACAAATTGGTAACTAAAAACTGGTTATCGATTAGTTTTCCCACGTAGATCATGAGTTGGTTAAAATGGGGCTGCTGTCATCATCGATAGCTACTAGATTGACATTTCTGTTTTCAAGTTGTCAGTAAAAAGTGCTAGAGAACTGCTACACTACAATTGCTATGGGATGGTATGGGTGACAGCTGTAAGATTCATACAATGTAATGTATGTTTATCACAATCGGGTGCCTACAGTGCAGGGCCTTTCTTTTTTTGGTGGGTAAAAATTATCCAAATGAGATCCCCCGCCCCTGGGCGGAGCGGGAGACAGTGTCAGACCCGTACTAACTAAAAAGCCCACTCTTTTCCTTCGTGCCTTTCATACCGGGGCTGAGCTACCTTTCGGAGCTAAACCTGGCCTCAGTAGGCTTCGACCCAGCTGGGCCCCTGTTGTTGCTGACAACTCTGAGGCGCGTGGGAACAGTGCGCGCCGTCGACGACTTGGCCTCTGTCCGTACAGTTACCGGACGGTCGAACAGCGAGCTACCCATTGCTTGCCATCCGCATGCCCGCGTCCGGAACGGGGCTATGACCTATGTTACTGATCTGAGAGTCCCGTTCCCCGAGACTGGTTAAGTTGTTGCGTTAAAACTAAATTAATCTAACCTTGGCTGCCGTCAAACGTTATTAACGTTTTTTGACTAATTACTAACATTCAAATTAAGTGTAAAAGAATACATTTCGTGATTAATGATGATAAATAACAGGTTTTCATAGTGTTCGTGTAAGCTTAGCTTTGTGGACAAAACAAAGGGCCGGCGAAAAAACAAATGTTTTAAACATTGTATTAGGTTTAATCACGATTTTGTTAATCTTATTGTGAGATTGAATCTTTATATTGTCTTCATATTTTTTTTATCTGGTGCTCTTTTAAAACTTATCTCGTTTCTCACACAAAAAAAAAAACTTAAAGACACAAACGTACAAAAAAAGCTAAACACAACACACACATGGTTCAACAAAGTTAATCTGGCACTAATGTGGTGGGTAAAGAACAGAGTATACCTTTAACCCATTTTTTTATGGTGGGAAAATCATCTAATAGCAACCCCCGCTCTTGGACGGAGCCGTAGATAGTGTCAGACTCTTACTGACTAAAAACCCACCCCGTTCCTTCAAGTCTTCATACCGGGGCACGAGCTATCTTTCGCAACTAACCCTGGCCCCAGAAGGCTTCGACCCAGCTGGGTAATTGCTGTCGCTGACAACTCCTTGAGGAGCGCGGGAACAGTGCGCGCTGTCGACGACTTGGGCTCGTTCCGGTACCCATAGCTTGCCATCCGCAAGCCCGCATCTACGGTGGCCGGAAACCGGGATCGGAATCCCGGCGGTGCCGAAAGCGCCGTTGCCTGGTGCGGTCGGCCTCCTCCTTTGCTAGTAGGAGCCCAGTTGGGTCAAAGCCTACAGACGTTGTGGGTTGTGCGAAAAACGGCTCTAGGTGAAGCGAAAGGGCTTGTTAGAATTTTAACCGACTAATTAATTCACACTTATATGTCAATAAAGTCATTCTTCTTCTTCATGTCTTTACCCTATTTTACTTGGGGCCAGCGCCACACGTTTTTTTCTTTCAGTCTGTCACCCGTCAAACTATCACTAACTCCCTTTTCTTTCATATGATTTCTCACACAATCCATCCATCTTTTCTTTGGCCTCCCTCTCCCTCTCCATCCATTCACATGTATACTTAGATTTTTTTAGAAACATGCATTTCATCCCTCCTCTTAACATGTTCATACCAAGACAAACGATTGCCTTTCAACTGTTCAGTCACTGGCGCCACTTTCAAACTTCCTCTAATATACTCATTTCTCACTTTATCCATTACCGTCACACCACACATCCATCTCAAAATTTTCATCTCCGCTACATGCAATCTTTTTTCTTCCGTCTTTTTTACAGCCCAACATTCTGACCCATACAGTATGACAGGTCTTATCACGGACTTGTAAATTTTACCCTTCAACCATGTCAATAAAGTCATTATTGTTATTATTTCACTCATTAATGTTTCATTCTTTTTTCAGAAAGGTCACCCATGCGCAGAGACCCAAGAGCTAAGTCCAGGCCGATGGGGAGGCCGCACCATCGCAGAATGCAAGTGCCCCCCCGGGACTGCCCAGCTGCCTCATACCAACACCTGCCACAAACTCTTCGAGCGAGGACCCTGCAGGCCAGGGGAGTACTTCGCGCCGGTCGAGGAGTCGTTTAACAAGAGAGGGTAGGTAAGCATCTTGACGGCTCATGTTTTAAGCTGAAGAGTTGATAGTTTGGTATTATTGTATATTATTAAGAACTTTAGTAATTCAATTCTCTCAAGTGCAGGAATGCTTGGCAATAAATAGAACTATTTTTAGCTATCTTGCATATTATTCCATTTATATATTCTATCTTTTGCCCGCGACTTTGTCTTTGCGAATTGGTATCGGTTGTTGCGATGCGAAGTTGAAGTCGCAGCTAAAAAAAAGTATTTTAGGTCCTTCTATGAGGTTCAAGGTATCTTCGTACCAGTTTTCATCAAAATCGGTTCAGTAGTTTAAACGTTAAATTGAACAGACACACCAAGTTATTTTCATATTTATAAAATGCATGCCCGACAAACTGTGGTCCAAAGTAGCACAAAGTTGGTGCCCTGAAACAGTGCGACGGGGTCGCGGTAGACCACGAAGGAGATGGCTCGGTGAACTAGACAGATTCCACCAGAACTGGCAAGAGGAAGCTTGGGCGCGCGAAAGGTGGAAAGAGTGGAGCGATGCCTTTGCCCAGGAGTGGGACAGCACCGGTTAATAAAAAAAAATGTATCGGATTAAGAACTAAAAATAAAAAAACCAGCCAAGAGCGTGTCGAGCCACGCTCAGTGTAGGGTTTCGTAGTTTCCCGTCCGTCACAATAAGTGTACCCACTTATGAGTTTAAAAAAATGCTTGCATATACGATTATACTACAAACTTAGTCCAGAAATTATTTTGTAAAACCCTTTTGCCTTTTTTGTACAAAAACTGTTCTTTCCATCAAGTTCAAAATAATTTTCCTTGAAAGTCCTTATAAAGTTCTACTTTTCAGATTTTTTACATATTTTCTAAACTTATGGTTCAAAAGTTAGAGGGGGGGGGGACACACACATTGTTTTTTACTTTTGGATCGATTATTTCCGAAATTATGGGCATTATCAAAAAATGATTTTAGTAAACCCCTATTCATTTTTAAATACCTATCCAACAATATATCACACGTTAGAGTTGAAATAAAAAAAAAATCACTTCCCACTTTACATATAGGGGGCTACCCTAATAAAACATTTTTTTCCAATTTTTATTTTACCACTTTGTCGGCGTGATTGATATACATATTGGTACCAAATTTCAGCTTTCGAGTGCTAACGGTCACAGAGATTAAGCGAGGACGGACAGACGGACAGACAGACATGGCGAAACTATAAGGGTTCCTAGTTGACTACGGAACCCTAAAAAAAGAACACAAATATGGCCTATCCACCGGTATCGGGACCAGGATCCAAGTTACCAGTGGTCAAGGCTCAAGGAAGAGGAATCTCTTTACAATATCTGCCTTCTCAGGAGTAAAGTTTTCTGAATGAAGCTGATCCAACTGCCCAAAGAGTGTCTCCTCAGATGTTGGTCGAGGCTCTTGGCTATCTAGCCATTGGCCGTCACCACTATCGGCACAATGAATACTGTATCCCCTTCCCACATGTCGGCAACCTCGCGAGTCAAGTCACGATACTTAGTTTGATTATCTTTTAGAATGTTTATTATTACATTTTTTTTCTTAATTATTTTATTGTTATGTCACATAGACTGAGTTTTTTTATTCCATTTATTCAGATAGAAAGTATGTCTTATCTTTAGACAATTATAAAATTATTTTCAAACTATAAATTAAAATGGAACTGACACTCTATTTTTAGATATTTTTTAATTCGTTTTTTTTTTTCTAAAATAGAATTATCATTCATTTTCACATTTATACTTTATTAATTTTAATCGAATATAATGTATACGCTTACTTTTTATTTGATTTATAAATTCTACACAACGTACCCGTTAATATACGGTTACGTTATGTTCTCAAATAAGTTATAAATTATGACTTATATCGGTATTTAGAGAAAGTGACGCAAATTAAAAAATTTTGCAGTACAATTTCCCTAACCGGGGACTTAGTAGCTATAAGGTACTAGACGTTATGGGCTGATTGGACAACCAAAATAATATTAGAAAATGGTTTCAGAATATTGATTTTTATAACACCTGCAGATCAGTACTGCCTGCAGGATTAATCTGGCCTGTTGGTCTAGTGGTTAGTGGCCCTGACTGCTATACCGGAGGTTGTGGGTTCGATTCCCACCCAGGACAAACGTTTATGTAATGAGCATGATCATTTTGTTCTGTGTCTGGGTGTAATTTGTCTATAATATGTATGTATTTAGAAATATATAAGTCTGTTTATCAGTTGTCTAGTACTCGTAACACAAGCTCTGCTTAGCTTGGGACTAGACGGTGTTGTGTGATAGTTGTGGAATATAAAAAAAAAACTATGTATATAAAAGGAGAAACTGCCTGACTGACATATCAAAACACATCCTAAACTACTGGGCCTAGAAGCGTGAAATGCACAAGGTTTTCTTTTATTACATAGGCGAGCATTAAGAGAGGATTTTCCAAAATTCACCTTAAAAGACGACCACCTTCCTATAAAACGGGGGTCCAAAGTTTACCATCATCGTCATCACCAGCTTTTTTAATGTTCCCACTGTTGGATCTCAAGCCTCCTCTCTAGGAGAAGGAATGGGCTGTAATCTACCATGCGGGCCCAGTGCGTGTTGGTGAATGTCACTTGTCTTTGAATTTTTGGTTCTAGGACATGCCGGTTTCCTCACGATGTTTTCCTTCACCGTTTTGAGAGCAGTGTTTGTCCAAAGTTTGTATGGAGATACAAACAAGCGGGCAAAGTCACTGGCAGAAACTAGTGAAGCTATAAAAGTCTTAAAGCCTGGTTAAGTGTCGCAACCGTAGCTTAGTACTTGTGAATTAGGTCTTAAACCTTCGGGCATTTACGACCTACGACAAGCCCGTGTTTACTTAACCCTAAACTATCAAAGTTAAATTTATTTTAACTGTATTTAGTGAAAGTCGTACAGCAGAGTTCGGTTTGTTTTAACGACTTCAGTATCCAGGTAGGTACTGTTAGGGAACTTTAAATAATGGCTACGGCCTTAGGGTTAATGGGCCTAGTTTAACTGTTATATATATTTAATGGTAAATAATACAATTACCTAATAGGTTAGATATGTACTTCGGAAGGAAATCGGGAGCAATTATTTTGCATAGGATGGCTATATCATCAAAATTAATGTGCGTATCTTTTCTCCTTCTTCGTCAAATCCATCTAAAGGTTATCTAAAATCGGTTTTAGTGATAATACTGCCCATGCCCATTGTAAAACCCTATTAATTTTGAGGTTCTACTGTAATTTTATTTTTAGTGTACAATAAAGAGTATATCTGTCTGTTTATTGATGCTACATTTCTTTTTTCATTCATAATCATTCACAGACGGACTTTGCCTATAGCAGGGCAAATTGCGACTGTTAATAACTTCTTCTTTTTTTGATTTTCATATTAATTTGATTTGAATCTTGTGGTGCCGTATCCACGATTCTTTCTACCTCGTCATCTCATCGTCTGCTCACCTCGCTGCTAGACGAAAGGTAGTCGTCCTTCTAACAGTTCTTGGATGCTATTCGATCATTACATTACTCCATGTGTCCTACTCATCTCCATTTAAGAAGGTACTTTTTGAGGTACCTTTTCACACAACCGCTCTTGCGTGATTACTATCATATGTTTGGATATCCCGACGTATGACTAGTGTCATTTCTACAGCGTATCAATATACATCGAAGGACTGGAACAATTTCCCAACTGCGGTCATCCCGTCCGATTATAATTTAGGTTCTTCAAGGCTAGAGCGAATAGGCCCTTAATAAACTAGTGCGCCTCACCATCAACGATTGCATCACTGCTTACCATCAGGTGGGATCGCAGTCAAGTACTAGTTTAAAACAGATAAAAAAAAGATTATGATTTTACTACACTCTCTTTCTCCAGATATTTTGGATACACAGTAGCTTCTTGTGGATAGTAAAGACCTCTGAAAGTCTGCTATTTTACGTGAACTTTGGCCCTCTATAATGTACTCATATATTCAAAACTAGCTGCTGCCCGCGACGTCGTCTGCGTGAAGGCTCTGCAGTAACAAAAATACCTATGATGTCAGTGTCGCTATAGTATTATAAGTAAACAACTTTTAAAATAGCATTAAAATATAAGTTTTTTTTTGCAAGCGAAGTAAGTGAAGAAAGTTATATGGGAATCCTGCTGAGTTCAGTCATAAGATGTGACTGAAGGAAATAGAGAAAATAATACAGGAATACATTCCAGGACACAAAAGAGTAAAAATACGTACAATGGTATCATACCTTACAACACTTCCCTATAAACTACGTTGGTAGTTATGCTGCCAGGAGCCAAAGTGTAAAGAGAGTCAGGACTGGTGACGCGGGAGTAAGCGACGTACAGTTGCCCGTGTGAGAAGCAACTCGTCCTGAGATCGACACCCGCAGCCCTCAGTGTCTGCCCCTGCGACTTATTGATGGTCATCGCGAAGCAAACACTCACGGGGAACTGTACGCGCTTGGACTGGAACGGGAAGTTGTGAGGTATGAAGGGAATGCGTGGTATAAATATTGCCTCGCCTACGCCACAACCCGTAAGAATTTCCGCCTCAATGGAGTGTCTGTGGAGAGAGATGACTTTAAGGCGGGTCCCGTTATACAATTTCGGAGGAGAAAGGTTCCGAAGAAACATAATCGGGACACCGACCTTCAGCTTGATGGTATGCGCTGGAAGTCCACTTGCTGACAGGGAGTTCAGAATTCCACGGGATAATGTGCGGCGTCATCTTGCTCGACAACAGTGTTTATCGAGGTGTAGACCACTTCATTCCCCTCAATTTTCGAGAGAATGCATTCGTTATTTGCTGCAGCCTGATCATTTTTGGGCGTCGGCGATGTCCCTCACACACCCAAGAAGTTGTTGCGGTATATGACTGATGTCCCCGTACACACAGCGAATGAGTTCTTCTAAGCTGGATACCACTCTACCGAGAGACTCTGGAAGCACCACCTGTCAGAGTGCCTTCGCCAAGACTTAGAAGGACATCGGAGAATTCTTGCAATGCACGTGCATTGCCACCGAGCCGAGCTCTCATATTAATGGTCAAGCACAGCTAACAAACTCGTGACCAAAACGAAGATCGTTTTAACGAAGCATTCACCTCGTCAGCCCTCGATATCCGCGTCACCACAGGAAGTGTTTGCCGGAAATCGCCACTGACCAGAACTGTGACACCAGCCATCAAATGTTCGTTCCTGCGGATGTCCTGCAGGGTTCTGTCCACGGCCTCAACTACCTTCCTATTGGCCATCGTACACTCATCCCATACGATCAGAGAGCAATCCTTGAGCACGTGTCCTTTATCGCTGTTACGTGACACACGAAACGTCTGTTTGTGACAGGCGTTTTGGCGCTCTCTAAATCGAAGGGAATTTTAAACATGGCATGTACTGTCTTGCCACCCGGAAGCAGTATGGCAGCAATTCTCGACGACGTAATTATTCGTATTTTTTCCTGAAAAACTTTTAAGGGTTTAAAAGAACACGTATTTCCTGATACAAGTTTTGTGAAATATTCGAGTGAATCACGTTCACCTACCGAATGCCAACAGAGTTTTCAGGCGTTATCTCTTTTTTTTTGCATTCCGTATTCATCAAACATCGCGTTGGATTGCGTTAGATTCATCTGCAACAAGCTTTTAAACCATGCTCGAATTTGTCGATAGGCGAGTTGAAAAGGACCCTCTCCATAACTAGTTCTCCGTTATCAAAAGCCTTCGTAACTTTCTATTACCTAATATTTAAAATACAATAAAATTGCTTAACAGTTTGGTATCTAATTCTAATGAATTTAGAATTTCATGAGGTTTTAGGAAACCATTATCATTCCATTAGTCCTTCAACGAATAAAAGTTTATGTGGTCAGTTTATAGAATATTCAAGAAGGCCAGTTAATATTCAAATTAGTGTTATATATTCTAAGATTATTGCAGCACTGATTCTGTTACCTAGATTATTGCAGCATCTTCTTTTTTTGGACCAAGTACCCTGGAACAATTTGCCTGTTGCGCTCTTCTCGCACGATTATAATTGAGTGAATAGTGCGCTTTACCAACAGCGATTGCATCACTGCTTACCATCAAGTGGGATCGCAGCCGCGATAATTGTTTCGAATAATTCCGCAGCTTATAAAATATTCAAGCAGGCCAGTTGAACATTCCTATTTGAGAATACTTAAACAGACCGACAGTAACAAGTAACAGTTATTTCTTAGAATACCTAATAATAAAATATTCTAAGAAATAACTGCTACTTAGATTACTGTAGCATCTCTGGATCCTTGATATTGTGGTGCTTAAGTTAGTATGTAACGACTTGTGTCGATGTAATGAGAATCGACCTTAATCTTGTGAAGCATTAAGCCGTGTACGCACTACGAACAAACTTGTTGCGATGCATGATACGCAACAACTGGGTTCGCACGAGTGTAACACTCACGAACATCGAACACTCTGTTCGTCAAACATATTTGCGGCGATCCTATTAGTATGTTCTGTATGGACGGTTTTCTTCATGAATAAATGCGAAGACAAAAAAACTTTTCGCTACTTCACAATCGACAACTTCTAACGACGCTCCCATGGCTATTAAGAGAGTTCACGACTGTTGTGCGCGAACTCGATTCGAACTATGTTCGTGTTTGAAAATGTCATACGTACGAGTAAACCAAATGTTCCAGTATTTTTTTTTACTGTTATAAACTATTGCTTTACTGCGATTGCACTTGATGGTAAGCAGACTAAGCAGTGATGCAATCGTTGATGTTGAGGCGCACTAGTTTATTAAGAGCCTATTCCTAGTTTGGTGTTTGTGTTCGCTATGTTCGTGTTCGTACGTGCGTTCACGACTTTAACTTGGGTGTAAACATGATTATAACTTCGATTATGTTGAGACGCTAAGAAGGCCTAAGGCTAGGTATAATGATGAGCTTAGTTAGAAGATATGATGAAGAGGTCATAGGTTGTAAAGTCGAAATTGAATAGGAAGCTTTTGGGATAAGCCAAAAGCTTCCTATTCAATTTCGATTTACTCACTAATCTATATTATAAAAGCGAAATACCAGTCACTGATTAATCACGAAATCTCAGAAACAATAACACCTATAAACTTAAAATTTGACAGGTAGGTTCCTTATAGGATGTAGGCATCCGCCGGATTTCACCCTCACATCCACATTACATCCATTTCATCATCCGAATTTCACGAAACTCCACCCCTAAGGGGGTAAAACGGGTGTTGGAAGTTTGTATGGAGAAATCTACTATCACGCGGGTGAAGCCGATGGTAGAAGCTAGTATTATATAGTCGACAGTATATGTGTGTATATGTTTGTTACTTCTTCATGATCGAACGGGATAGGGTTGTTTCGCACGCGGACAGATCATGTCTTTGGGATAGCACGTAGGATATTTAATATCCCAGGACTTACTTACGGTTACTTAGGTACTTCCATACAGTTCAAGCCGGCAGTAGCAGCTAGTTTTCAATATTTTCACAATTATTGGTACCAAACACGGTCAGTTTCAATCGCTTTCTATGTCATTCTGTTTATCTTTTAAGTATTCCTAAACCAAGTAACAGATTTTGATGCGGGTTTCGCTAATTCAAAGAACAATAAACGAGGAATATTTATGCATATAATTTACCCGTGTAAAGCCGGGTAAACTACTAATAATTTCATTTAAATACGATTCTAAACAGTATCTATTCTCAGAATAAGTCTGATTTACTTTAACTCAAAGATAAAAATCTAGATGCTGTTTAGGGACTGATTCAGAATTCAGATGTATAATTCTTCTATTTTCGCATTTAAAACCTGATGTAAACCAGTTGTTAAACAAATAAATTATTTTTTATAAATGAAGCCTGTTAGGGCCGATTCACATCGCAATGGCAGCGATAGCGACGCGATGAGGTAGGTGGAGTCCGCCGCGGTCGGACGCTGCGCTGGAAAGATGATCGTGGCTGCTAATTGCTCGCACCCTTTTCGAACCTTCGAAACGACACTGATCTTTTTGATTTTTTAAAATGACAAAACTTCTAGTGTCGAACTGAGATGTTAAGCAGTGATGCATTCGTTGATGGCAAAGCGCACCAGTTTATTGAGAGCCTATTTACTATATACTTGAAAACACCTAAATTATATATCCGTCCAATCTTAAAAGGTCTTCCCGTCCAATTATAATTTAGGAAAGACCGCAGACCGGAGGAGGAGGAAGACCACAGTTGGCAAATTGCTCCAGTCTTTCGATGTAGATACGTAGTAAAAATGACGCTCGCCGTACATCGTATTGTCCAAGCTAGATAAAATTTAAAATTATTTCACTCTGAAAGTGCTCGCTGCGTCAAAGTTCCATCCTTTTACAGTTCAGTTTAGGTCGTAAAATGGATCCTGTTAAGAGCCTGTGGTATTTTAAGGATGTAGATAAACTTGAACCACAAAATAGATAGGTACAGAAGACAATCTCATTTATGTACTTCACTTTTTATACCTACGCTCGGTGGACGCATACTAACGAGCGTTTGAGCCGGAACTGTTCGACGAACGGTCCGAGACGCTCTGAGCAATCGTATCCGTGAGCGGTGTCTATGTGTGCTTTGCTCGAGCGCGCTTTGTATGTAGATTGACTTCTGTACCTATCTATTTTGTAGTTGCACTCTGAAAGTGTTCGCCGCGTCGCTGCTGACCGCTGCCATGTCAGTATGAATCGGCCCTTATGATCAATGAGTAAATATTGGTTTAATTCTAATGAATTCTTTCATCCTTGATATGTTTTACTTGCATGATAAGAATATTAATAGATATACATAACTACATACATATGTGCTTATTCATACCGATTACGAATAACTATGACAGACCGGACATTTTTTTTTGATGTGGAAAATCTTCAAATAATTCCTTCTGCTCTTAGTGATGCTAGAGAGTCTTAGACTTTTACTGATTACAAGTTCACCCGTGCTCCTCTAGTTGGTCCAGGAGCGCGGTGACTCTTTCAATTACTAAAAATAAAAGAATGTCCCTTATTAAGTCGGTCTGTCTCTATGAATGCGAGTAACACAAAAACTACTGAATGTATTTTCATGTGGTTTTCAACATTTTTAACAATAGATACAGTGATTCTTGAGGAAGGTTTAAGTGTATATTAAATGCATGTTATAGAGGAGAAGAGCTGAGAATTAAAAAGATTTGCAAAACTCCGAGCGAAGCTGGGATACCCATCCCATACGCAATCAGTATTAAAATAGATTGTCATTTGTTTTTCGAAGACAACTTCCAAGTCTAAATTACACCATAATTGCAATATCTCCCCAAAATCTAGACGTATAAAAAGAGTAACTGACAGATTGACATATTAACGTACATCCGAAACAATGAGGATTTGGAGCCGGAAATTTTGTACAAGGTGTCCTTTTATGTTTCGTATTTCCCAAAATCTACCCCGTTATGGGGATAAAACGGTGGTCTAAAATTTGTTTGAAGAAACCTACTTACTTTCACGCGAGCGAAAACGCTGGCTGAAGTTCATCACCCATATGTCTCAACATCTATATTTCCTATCACGAACATTGCAAAATCGAAAAACCCCGAGTGTATTCTAAGAAACCTATTACAAATTCCAGCGAACGCCAGGGCATGTGCGTGAGACCTCAGCAGTGCGCTGACGAGACCTTGGTCTACTGGCCTGCTGACGGCAAGTGCTACTACAGGAACACGCAGGGACCTTGCTACCCTGGGTCCGTGCTGGATGCCGGGGAAGACGGGATCGCGAATTGCTCGGTAAGTTATTTGTAATCATGAGTACAATTACGTGTATAAGTATTGGTCACTAATTAAGAGTCACCCTATATATTATAATCTAAGCGCACGGTAGTGCGCAGGCCAAGTTCCAGCAACAGGCCGCGCGCATGACGAGCACTATTTACACGAACCGTTTCGACCCACTTTTAACCCCCCTGTAGCTCAGTGCCTATTGCAAGTACAGAGATAAATTGTACCTGCGCTGCGTTATTATACAAGGTGTCGTTTTGAAGCTGCAAAATATTTCAGGAGGTAATTATGTTAGTGATTCTCGACCCGAATTAATAATAAAATGAGTAGGTAATTATTTTTTTTTTTTTCTTATTTATGGAAATCGGCATGTGTGAACTACGTTTCTTAAAAAAGAGCCAGTCTGATACCTGCCTTATAACCGCGCTTTCTTTCACACACACAAACACGGAACAATAAAGGGCGTTTTAACACACAATAACTCGCAACGATAGTTTCATAAATAATGTATCATCCAATCATCATCAACCCTAGCCACGCCCCCGCGGCCGTCGATCAATCAAATTAGTTTAGTATAATTAAAAAATAAAATAACAAGTATTACTGATTATTGACCAGGTATCGTTTTTTCACATGATTATTTATGAGTTTTATTACAACCTCCTAAAATATTGTGCAGTTTTAAAACTGCACCTTGTATACTAGTACTAAAGCAGTATGCCAAATTTCATAGATATAGCTTCAGTAGATCCTGAACACAGGGTCATATCCTGTGAATATAGCTAATTTTGGCATTGACTCACTGACCGGTAAACAAAACCTCTAGGCCACTTCCAATTGTCCTAGCGTTATGAAATTTGGCACACAGGTCGTTTGTTAGAAAGAAATTTAATAAATCGGTCAAGTCAACAATCCGAAGACATGTGACATTCACCAACACGCACTGGGCTGCGTCCATTCCTTCTCCTAGAGAGAAGGTCTGAGTCCCAGTAGTGGGAACATTAATAAGGCTGAAGATAATGATGAATAAAGAATATATTATATATATAAATAATATTTATCTATTTACCAATTTCTAAAACTGCACCCTTTATGCTTCCAGTGCGCAATCTCCGGCCCTCACTATTGGGCAGCAGATGGTAGCTGCTACCCTCACTACACCAGAGGTCCCTGTGAGAAGGGCCAGTTGTTCCTACCTGGTCCGAAGTGTGGCTGCGAGAGCCACCTTCCTCATTATCATAATGAGACTGGATCTTGCTATGAATTTGGTAAATATGCTTTGTAATGACAACATTAAGGATTTATTTATAATTTAGTTATTTTTTAGTTTAAGTTCATAATTTTACATATACACACACATGCATAGGTTTGCATATACATTTTGTTGTATGCATGACATTTTTTTTTCTTTTTAACCAAATTCAAAAAGAAAGAGGTTATATGTTTTTTGTTGTGTTTTATAAATGGCCAACTAACAAACGATGTTGGTTAAAATCTAAGGGTGACTTCCACCATTTAACTATAACGATAACCAAACCATAACCAGCCCTGAAACGGCCGCCTATTGGTCAATTCGACGATTTGACAACTGTTAACGGCTTTGTTATCGTTATAGTTAAATGGTGCAACTCACACTTAGATGGCTTCTCACTTATGTTTTTTTTTAACTTGCGAAATTATCAAATAGCTGGGTGTCCTAGAGTGTCAGAATTGGTACCAGACTTTTATTGACTAAAATCCACGGACGGACGGCTGCTCTAAGTAGGTCGATAGTAGGTGCATTCTATTGAAATGTTGCATATAAGCCAATAATAATAAATAAATTATTAAGCTGACTTTATATAGAGGGGCCATATTCAATTATGAAATACGTAGTTAATGCTTGCGTGATTATTTAATCCAATTAAGTAAGTATTAGTTAAGTATTATTCTAAAACAAAAGCTACTGTTATATTACTTAAAAACATTTTAATTCTTGTTTATCTAACAAACTGATTGTTTTTAATCGTGTAACATCTTCTGATTAGCAGTTACACAAACAGTTTTTTTACGAAGCGAATCTTGTATTTCTAATTGGGTGTAATTTTTAACTGATTGATTGCAAAATAAGAACAAACTGGTAGCTGCAAATTGGTGGATTATACGTAAAATTATATAGTTCTTACGGTCCAAATAGCAGATCGGTCAGCATTTGTACATAAACGTTTGATGGCTAATTGGCCAGGATTAGGTACAAATCTACATTTGTGCAATATAAAACAAAGAAACTGCATATTTGAAACGATGTCATGCGACTTGGGCAAAGTATTTTCAACACGAATATACTCAATTTGGTGATTTTGCAAATATTTCTTAAAGACATGATAAAACTATTTATAATATCTATTGTTTTAAGAATCATGACTTTTGACCGTGATTTTTGCATTAAATAACAAACGTACTTTTTCGAGTTCTTGGGTTGAACTGACGTAATTAAGAAAACTAAAAAAATAAATAAATACATTGTTAATATTACTTTAATTGGAAAGGATTAATATTTTATAATCGAAAATCATTTCTCATCCATATTTAATTTATTAAAACAAATTTAACAATGTTAATATTACTTTAATCGGAAAGGATTAATATTTTATAATCGTTAATCATTTCTCATCCATATTTAATTTATTAATAAAACTAAAATAACAATTTCATTTAAATTTCCAGATTCCCTCGGTCCGTGTCCGCGTGGCCACATATTCTCCATCGCAGAAGTGGCTCCCCACGGCTCCCGCGCTGAATGCAGATGCAAGTCCTTCCACGCTCGAGCTCCTGATGGTGTCTGCTACAGGCTGTACACCAGAGGACCCTGTGCTCATGATGAGATGATCGCTAGAGGAGGGCGATGTACTAAGGTGAGGGTTACTCCAAGTAGGAGATGATAATCTCTTGTAGCAGAAAGGTAGCCTGGTAGAAAATGCTTGTTGCATAAAATTCGCTTATGCACCAATACTGTATATATCTAATTTGTACTATACCACAACTGGGCAAAGATCTCCCTCCATACCTTTCACTAAGAGTTTTTTCTTGCACATTTCTAAAGAAGATAAAATCGTACCGCCATCTCCTTCGTAGTTTGTGACCTACGTTTGATTACCTACGTGACTCCAGGTAGAACTACATTCCGTACACGTGGTCGACGTACGCTAATCTGAGCGAGTCGGTTTCCATACATTTTATATGGAAACTAGATTTGTAGAGCTACATACATTAGATCCATGCCACGCATCGCTATGCACCGCGCCGCTTCATACAAGGCGTGGTACATGTTTGCGTCGGTCTAATGTAGTTCTCGCTTATGCCAGCCATACGCGGTCAAACCTTTAGTCCAATCGGTATGATCAAACCAAAAGAATTGAAATTCGATTGTGCCGTCAAACATGTTGTCACTCCATACACGGTCAAATCAGACGTAAGTTTGATCAAACATGTAGCTTTATACCGATTGGACGACATGTTTCACCGTGTATGGTGTATATAGACGAACTACAGGTTTGATCAAACATGTAGCGTCTTACTGATTGGACGACAGGTTTGACTGTGTATGGCTGGCATTATGGACATGTGTGTATTCCTCCATTTTGACCTTAGATAGTGAACATTCTTGGTTTCTGACTTACATCTACTAGTCTAAACTCATGGTTTGCCAACGTGTTGTGGCCGTTAAACTAATGTCACGTTCGCAATACTATTCTGCCCTAAACACAATTCGTTGATGTGACTCTAAAGGCTGTCCAGCTTAATTGGGACTGGGCTGGACATATCTGCCGGATGCCAATCGAGCAAAGAGCTCGAAAACCACAGCCCTGGAATCGCATGACGGTACATTTTACATAAATAAATATGTTCCTTTGACTTTGCGATTCTTTTACAATCTACCTTTCACTCACTCCTTTTCCAATGATGTGCATAAACTAATTTGTAGTTATTTTATACTATCGTGATATCTAGATACACGTACATCTATCCACATATCTTTTTACATGAGAAGCTATCAAATATCAGGAGGGAGTGTTAGACCTTTACTACCTAAAACCCATAGTATCTCATTGAGGCTCGCGTAGAACTCAACAGTGAGCTACCCGTGGCTCGCCGTCCCCAAACCTGCGCCTATGCTGGCCGGTAGTCGTCCTGCAATCTAACCATATGACTACTACTAGTAAATGACTGGTAACTCTTTCTCCTTCTTAAACTCCAGGTACCATGTGCTCGAGGTCGCCTGTACGTGCCAGAACGTCGCCGCTGCTACCGGCCCGGCACCGCGGAGCCGTGTCCGGTGGGAGAAGTGGTGGCCTTCGACTTTGAGGCCCGGCCAGCTATCGATGGTCTCAGCCATAATGGTGTCTGTGCCTGTGGGAACGGCGCTTGTAGTAGAAGAGAGGTTTGTATATATATTTTTTTATTGATATAAACTAGTGCTTGACTGCGATCTCACTTGATGGTAAGCAGTGATGCAATCGTTTATTAGCGCATTAGTTTATTAACCTTTTGAATACCATAATTAGAGATACAATAGAAAGACAATGAGAGAGCGAACGCCGGTTTGCTTGGGGTTTAATCACTCTAGCCTTGAAGATACCTACGTTTTTAGGGTTCCGTAGTCAACTAGGAACCCTTATAGTTTCGCAATGTCTGTCTGTCCGTCTGTCTGTCTGTCTGTCTGTCCGTCCTCGCTTAATCTCTGTGACCGTTAGCACTAGAAAGCTCAAATTTGGTACCAATATGTATATCAATCACGCCGACAAAGTGGTAAAATAAAAATTGGAAAATAATGTTTTATTAGGGTAGCCCCCCTATATGTAAAGTGGGAAGTGTTTTTTTTTTTAATTTCCACCCTAACGTGTGATATATTGTTGGATAGGTATTTAAAAATGAATAGGGGTTTACTAAAATCATTTTTTGATAATGTCAATAATTTCGGAAATAATCGCTCCAAAAGTAAAAAACAATGTCCCCCCCCCTCTAACTTTTGAACCATAAGTTTAGAAAATATGAAAAAAATCTGAAAAGTAGAACTTTATAAGGACTTTCTAGGAAAATTATTTTGAACTTGATGGAAAGAACAGTTTTTGTACAAAAAAGACAAAATGGTTGTACAAAATAATTTCTGGACTAAGTTTGTAGTGTAATCGTATATATGCAAGCATTTTTTTACACTCATAAGTGGGTACACTTATTGTGACGGACGGGAAACTACGGAACCCTACACTGAATGTGGCCCGACACGCTCTTGGCCGGTTTTTTTTAATTGGCAGTGATAGAAAATGCTTTACAATAAGCCATGTTTATTGAGCACAGATATGGCAGAAGCCACTTCGTTGCTATTCATTTTTATTAGGCGTTAGGTGTTGAATGGTGCAACTTTACCACTTTTTTGAAAATCATTGTTGAGTAATCATTGTTTGATAAGTAAAAAGTCACTACTTACTTTATTTAAGTTATATTATGATGCTACGCGATGATGTAAAGACTCCTAGGTTGTAGCTACCAGGAAACAGTGACCCGGCAGGGAATTCCACTGCTCAGCTATACGCATCATGAATGTGTTTACAAAATGATTTGTGCTTATGGTTGGAATGTCCATTATGTGCCAATGACGCACCTTACGTCTACTGGTAGTGGTGGAACCGGCTGGTAACTCGGCGTCCATGTTGTTTGACTTATCTACGAGTACACTATATTTGGTTCATTGCCATAATGGTCGATAGCAACACACAAAAAGATTAGAATAAATATATTCCTTCTTACGTAGTTTATACAAAACCATTTCTCTTTTCAGGTGGAAGCCTGCACCACTCGCAGAGGTACAGCTCCTTACAACGGCACCTGCCACATCCTGAACACACAGGGTCCCTGTTCAGAGCACTCCTGGCTCATGAGGGACAGCACCAACAACATCCGGTGCAAGTGCAGGCCTGGGAAGGCACCGCCTGACTGTGAAGAGGGCTTAAGAACTGAAGTTGAAGTAAAAAGTTGATACAGTGAAGTGGTAGTGAATGACTATAAAAGGACTGGTATAATAAAAAATAAAACCGAGCAAGAAATCCAGGAACCAAACACAAATGTGCCTGCATCAATCGCAGAGGTATAGCACCGTATAAGAAACCTGCCACATCTGCAACACACATGGTCCTGGCCCCAAGGTCTATAAGCTCTTGTGAAACAATCCAACAATACGAAGTGTAAGCGGCAAGCCTGGGAGGGCACTGCCTGACTATAAAAAAGATTTAAGAACTGAAGTTGAAGTTAAAAGTTGATATAGTGAAGTTGTAGTGAATAGACTTGGATAATAAAAAAGTAACTAGACGAGACTTTCAGTAACCAAATAGAAATGTGCCTGCATTAATCGCAAAGGTATAGCACCGTACAATGGGACATGCCACATCCTTAACACACAAGGCCCTGAACCTCCAAGCTCTTGTGGAAAACACCAAAAACATCAGATGCATGTGCAGGCATGTGACGATATAACCTGTTTGTGAAGAGGATTTAAGAAATGAAGTATCTAGAAGTGAAAAGCTGCTACAGTGAAGTGACTATGAAAGGACATACATAATGAAGTGAAGCAACCAGTCCAGGATTCCAAGATTTAAACACAAATGTGCCTGCATGAATCGCAGAGCACCGTACAGTGGGAACTGTCCCCTTGTACTCTTGAGGGATAGACTCAAAATGTCAGATGCAAATGCAGGCCCGGAAGGGGTACCCTTCCTGATTGTAAAGATGATTTTAGGGTATAAATTAAAAATTAATACTGTGAATCTCTGGTAGACGAGATATGAAGGGACTTAATGTGTGTTGTGTCTTCTAAGATGACATTTAGGAATGTTTCAACTAATCTCAGATCCAGGCTGATCAAATTAGTGACTCGTACCTACAAACAGGATGAATAGGAACCCAGTGGTGCATAGAAGGGCTGCGGGAATATTCGGAAGATCTACCGTGGTCTTGGATCGCAAAGTGTAATTGATAGAATACACATGGGTTTTAATTAGGGAAAGTCTGACATGACTTCTGGCTCCACCCAGAGCGGGAGAAGAAAAAAGGCCACCATCACCACTCAAATTTACTTCATCATCATCTTCCTGCCCTTGTCCCGTTTTATTTGGGGTCGGCGCAACACGTTTTTTCTTCCATTCGGTCCTGTCACTCGTCACGCTATTACTACCTTTTCTTTCATATCACTTCTCACACAATCCATCCATCTTTTCTTTGCCCTCCCTCTCCCTCTCCATCCATCCACTTGTAAATCCATAACTCTTTTAGCAACATGCCTTTCATCTCTCCTCTTTTCATGACCATACCAAGACAAACGATTTTCTTTCAACTTTTCAGTCACTGGCGCCACTTTCAAACTTCCACTAATATACTCATTACCACTCAAACTTATGTACTTATGTTTCTTTTTTTTTCTTTAAGTTTTAGGGCCAAGGTCCTTCAAACGATCCCGCAGCGTGTATTCCTATTATATTCACACTGTTTGATGGTTTTAGAACGCAAAGGGTCACTGAAGTTAAGAAAATTAAATGTTCAAGTTATTTTAACAAGTTATTTTTTTAGCAATCTTGTCCATGTCGACTGATTCTTCATACACCGTCATGGTTTAGAATTTATAGTGCCTGATGCAGAGAATATATTTAAGTAGACTGTACTTATTCAAAAACGTTTGGAAAAAGATTTGAATTTTAGATGTTTTTTGAATAATCGTATATTGTGATGAGAATCAATTATATTTTGTACATATTAGTTATGTAGGGATATAAATAAACTGTATGCTTAGTTATCGATGTAACATACAAAATATGATAGTAAATACGGTAGATAGGTAGGTAGATATTAAATAAAATAAATGGGCTTTCATTTTATTGAAAACCTTTTTTTTGTAAATATTTAATATTCTTTTGCATTTACAACTGGCATTATTTTATTTATACTTTTTCTTTTATTTGTAAATTAATTGTAGAAAAATAATATACAGAAAGAGTTTGAATATGAGGTATGGGACGAATAAAAGAATAAAAATATATTTTATACACATTGGATTTTTATTTTAATAACTTATCATTAATGTGTTCTTAGATTTATTTTATAATAACAGTACAAAAATAGTCAAAAGTTCCTATCTAATTGCGTGATGTCTGACTAAAACTAAATAATTATACAAAACTAAAGCACAGCACTAGTCTTTGTCTTCGATCATTTTTCTTTTAATTTCTTCTGTGTTTGTCCTGTGAAGAGAAACAAAAGTTAGATTATTTTTCTATACTTATTCTTACTGTTTGTATCAGCTCAATATTTATTACAGAGTGACTCAGAAATGCTCTACATAATAATACATTTTTAGAGTTTCTTAATTTAAGTCAAAGGATTACTTTCCGAAACTAACTATAATCCTTACTAATATTATAAAAGCGAAAGTGAGTTTGTTTGTTTGTTAAGTCTTCATGCCTAAATGGCAAAACCGATTTTGATGAATTTTGGTACAGAGATAGTTGGGACCCTGGAGACGGACATAAGCATATTTTTTTTTATAAAAAAAGTGAGAAGAGCGCGGGCGAAGCCGCGGGCAAAAGCTATTCATCTATTTCTATATATATTCATATAGTTCTGTGAGCAAATTGCCCTGCCCAGTAGGGATACTTCGAGCTATGTCGGTTATCTTGGTTCTATTGTAAATATCTTCATTACTGATGTGATCACACAAGGAAACTCCAAGCATAGCCCATTGCCCTTTGGGTGAATTTAAACCTTCTGACGAGGTTCATTGCGAGCGACTACGTTTTAGAGCTATACCTATGTCATCATTGGAAATACGCACTAGTAGCATAGCATAGACTTTCGTATTGAGACACTGTGGTATGTTGGACGAGAAGGTACGGCGCAGCTTTCCGAACGCTGCCCAGCCGAGTCGGATTCGACGATCGAACTTTTTCTCGAAGTTAGACCTACCCAACTGAAACGTCTGTCCCAGGTTAACGTATACGACATTATTTTTAGTTTATGCGAAACTTGAATATAGTTTTTTCAGAATCAGTAACTGAATGGATTCCAATAGTTTTTACACCATGATACATTTTTTTCAAAAAAAATATTTGAAAAGGATACCACCGATACTAAGTTCAACACAGATCACGGCAGGTCATAGTGGGCATGACTTGCGATCTAACAGATGGATGCAAGTGCAAAACAACCCCGCAGTCGCCTAGATGACCCGGTGACTATGTATTTTTGCTGACATAACAAGCTTATAACTTTGTGGTTTTTCATTATACAGTTATGATTTTTTTTTACATAGATTCTTTTCAAAGAAATACTAGCTTTCGGGTTTTGCATATTACTAAAACTAATGTTGTATAAATGGTGTAAGGGATAGCCCTCCACAAACTTTAATGGCTTGCTCAGTAGATGAAACTGAACAATCCACCAAAAAATTATTTTTCAGGAAACGAAAAAAAAAAGGGTTTTGGAGTGGCGACCGCGAACCGGAAGACGCAGTGTTGGAAGGCCTCCTACAAGGTGGACCGACGACCTGGTGAAGGTAGCGGGAAACCGATGGATGCGGGACGCACAGTAACGTTTGATGTGGCGACGCTTGGGGGAGGCCTATGTCCAACAGTGTACGTGTATCGGCTGAGATGATGATGATGATGATGGAAAAAAAAATCGGTCTCGCCATACAAACTGTCCAATCAAGTTCATAATTTTGCATGGCGAGGAAGATTTTTTTTTTCGTTTCCTGAAAAAAATTTTTATGGTAGGTTGTTCAGTTTCGTCTACTGAGCAAGCCCTTAAAGTTTGTGGAGAACTGTCCCTTACACGTTGTATATAGTTTAAACTTACCAAAATATATCCTATACACTTGGTTGAAGGGCATCTCAATGGCGACCGTCGCCATTATTGATATCACTGTCACTACGAATAGTTCTGGGACGTGCACCTGAAATGTTAGAAAGAAATATATTATTGAACAGAAAATATTATTGCAAGACATCTGCTGGATTCCCAGTTTCCAATATAGCGTTGGCAGTTAGTAAATTATTTTTGAAGTGAAAACTTCTTTAGCGGCGTTGAGCACTTTTTCTGTAATGGGTATAAAATCTTAAACTCGCGTCAGGACACGTGACCTGATCGAAAAAGCGTAAGACGGATGGAGAGTATTTAATGTAAAATAATTGTAATAGTTTTAAAGTGTTAAATTTTTAATGTAATATAAATTGTCATGTTTGTGTACGATAGCGCAATAAATGAATATTGTATTCTACCACATAAATGATAGTACTTTTATACTGATAAAGCAATTGGTGCAAAATTATTCCCTAACCATTCCAAAATATCAAACATGCTCAACGTTAATAATCAAGTTTTCACTTCTGCCGGCACTCCCGGAGTGCAACCCGTCTTTTTTTTTAATATGCCTTTGCTCGCGTTTGACCAGTATCTCCCTTGACTATGGTTTGCAGATCCAGTAAGCGAAAATTCGGGATGAAAGATGAAAATAATCGGGATTTTGGTATTCAAATCGGAACAGCTGCTATAATTGCTTCAAAAAAAAAAAAAGACGGGTTGCACTCCGGGAGTGCCGGCAGAAGTGAAAACTTGTTTATTAACGTTGAGCATGTTTGATAATTTGGAATGGTTAGGGAATAATTTTGCACCAATTGCTTTATCAGTATAAAAGTACTATCATTTATGTGGTAGAATACAATATTCATTTATTGCGCTATCGTACACAAACATGACAATTTATATTACATTAAAAATTTAACACTTTAAAACTATTACAATTATTTTACATTAAAAAGTTTATGTGATCACTACACAGACGGTCGAGCCATCAGCTGTCACCATCCATGGATGCGCGTGGCACGCTGTAACATACACGAACATTCGCGCAAGCGCCCTACGCTGCCTAAACGAAACAGTAGGCCCAGGCATACATTTTCGCCGTGCCGTAGAGAGGGGATAGCTGTCTACTCTCCATCCGTCTTACGCTTTTTCGATCAGGTCACGTGTCCTGACGCGAGTTTAAGATTTTATACCCATTACAGAAAAAGTGCTCAACGCCGCTAAAGAAGTTTTCACTTCAAAAAACAAACTCAGCCTGTCGAGCAGCAAAACTAAACAAGCCCACTTCTTCAATTTAAAAATTTTGCTCTCGACCTCAGAAAGCCAAAGATTTCTTTTCAAAATTCATACAGAAGTACGAGACTAAATCATTAATGTTTGATATTAAAAAGTGGTGGAATGTGAAAGCAAAAATACATTAACAGCGTACTTAAATGGCGACGATGACGGTTATCCGTCAAAATTAGCATCCTAACAGATTAGGAAATTTAGTGGAAAATCGGGGCGTCACCGAGTCCCTGAAAATCGGTACTTTCCGCGCAAGTCGGGACACCTGGCAACAATGGTCCTAATAGTAAGCGATGATGTGGCCGATGAAGGAACACGCTTGCCTAGATGTAATCTATTTACTCTTACTTTAAAGAGCCTCAGGTTGTAGTATAGCTATCAGGAAACGTAGACTCCAGCAGGGAAATCTACTCCTAAGCTGTGCAGCGTACGCTCAATTAATGTGTTCCTAGATGCACTAAAAGAAGAATACTTACAAGAAGTAAAGGCGAGTAGTACTCAGGATTCCTCTGGACCCCCACATTGTAGAAGAAGATGGGGAACTGTGTCAGGTACACGCTGTACGCGATCTTGTTGAAGAACTTGAACACGCGCGACTCGATGAACGGGGTTGCTATGCCTGTGGATATAAGGGTGTTTATTGAATGCTGGTTTAGATTTTGTAGTGATGTTATTGGTGCTATCTATACAGTACGGTAGTGCAAGCAGTCTGATTGGGTTATTTCCTTCTACTGAAAACGTTTTGTGTATCAGGTAATCAAAATAAGGTGACTCGAAGATCTTAAGTAATTTTGTTTTTAGATTTTTTTTCTTTCAGGTTTTTTTTTTAATTACATGAATCAGTGATTTGGCTGCGATTCCACCTGATGACGCCATTTGATGAGGTCCGAGAATTAACGAAGAAAATTTGGATACAAGTGGACAAGGATTGTTTTACAACCCATGCAGGATTCGCTCGAGCTGCAGGCGAGGATGTGATGGAGCCGAGTGCTGCAGTGACTTTCCACGTGTACCAAATGACGTTTTTGAATACCCTTACGAAGAAATGAATAAATAGGAGTTGAACGAAGATACGTGGGGGTCGCTTAGCCGATAATTTTGCACGCGCACTTTTTCACACTGGCGCGGAAAATAGTAAATTGCGCGCCTAAAGTGTGGAAAAAAGCGAGTTTTACATTTTTTTTTTACCTTTTTTATAGTGTCTCTTATCTATAGTGGCTTCTTCTGTGATCATAAAACTTAAACTATTGTAAAATCATACCTTTAAGCTTTGATACGACGTACTGTTTGTTCATGTACATGAATATTTTAGCTTGGGCACATCTCCCTACTAATTTCAGCTATGTCATTTGTTTTTATATATTTTTCACCCACGTACACATTAAACGAGAAGCAAAAGCCAGGAGCACATAGAGGAAGAAATCGAGAAACTTCTGACGCACAATTATCACTCATACCAAAATAGATCCAAGGTTCACTCACCAGCATAATCATTGGCGATGGCCCAATGAGAGCCGCACATGAACAGCCCCCACAGAATAGGCGACAGTGCTGAGAAGATGGCGGCGCCGTAGTTCTCGTACTGGTAGCCCTCCAGACCCCACTTGTAAGGGGTCGCGATGGTGGCCGCCATTAGAAATAGGCTGAACGCCCAGACCAGTCTAGATTGAGCCTGGAAATTTAAAAAAAATATGATTGACTTCTCTCTCATTGATAAAGATAAATCCTGATAGAATTTTAGATCATCATTATTATTTCAACCAAAAGACGCCCACTGTTGGACATAGGCCTCCCCCAAGTGTCTCCATAATGACCGATTCTATGCGTCCCTCATTCATCGGATTCCTGTGACCCTCACCAGGTCATGGGTCCACATTGAGGAAGGTCTACCGACACTGCATTTTTTGGTATGTGGTCGCCACTCAAGAACCTTTCAGCCCCGTTGATCATCTGTTCTGCGAGCAATGTGCCCTGCCCACTGTCAGTTAATTTAAGCGATTCTTACGGGCTCAGTCGGTAACATTGGTCCTCCTGCGGATATCTTAATTTTTGGTGCAATCACGCTAGGAAACTCTGAGCATAGCCCTTTACGTTGAACATTGGGTGACTTTGACTGGCCTGTTGGACTAGTGGTCAGTGGCCCTGACTGCTATGCCGGAGGCCGTGGGCTCGATTCCCACCCAAGATAAATGTTTGTGTGATGAGAATGATCATTTGTTCTGTGTCTGGTTGTAATTTATCTTTATTTATATGTGTATGTATTTAGAAATATAGGAAATACCGGCTTCAGCTAGTTTTATTAAATTGATGTGTAAAAGTGTTTTTTAAAAACCTTGCAAAATAAGCGTAAAGTGTTTAATGAAAATCATTTTTTCATAGCAAGCTTTTATAGCAGTATCCTGTATAATTAATACTCGTCAAGACGAATCATACGAGCCTAAACTCGAGGGGCTTGTGTCGTTTAACTACCAAGTTTCTACGGCCACCTTCCGGTTCCATCATCAGATCAGCTCCATGTCATAATAATTTTGAATTGTCATTTGATTTACACATGCATGCTGAAATTTTGCATGCATGTGTATCATCTCTTGCTCAATCGGTAACCCGAAAGTGGATCAAATTTAATTTGCAAGATTTGATAACAGACAAACACAGGGGGCAGGTGAAACTAAATAAAAGCTTGTAAAATACTTACGGTTGATAATGAGAAGTTTAACTTTTTGGTTTTCATGAGATACGCCATGACAACTCCTATGAGGTAGATGGTCGCTCTGTGTGTGGGCAGGATGTAGGAGTAACGCGCCGCGTCTAGGAGCTTCTGCACTCTGAAAAGAATATATATATTTTTTAAAGAATTTTCAAGCTAAAGTGTATGTAATAGAACTAATTGGGGGCTTAATTTTGTAATATCACACACAAGAAACAAAATTCCTAGTAAGATTGCCTTGTCGATTGCGCCTTTATGGTAGCCAAAGCAATGCAGCAAAGTGATATTGTTTGCTATCGTAATCCGTCATCTTTGATGTACGGCCTGTGGTCTCAGCTTCGAGCAGGACATTATAATATATCGCCTGTTGGAGAGCAGCATATATCTTAACACTCCATTAATCATTGGTGTCTTCTGTGAAGTTCTGGAATATTGGATGGTGTCCCCAGATACCTATAAGCTTTTTTTTTTAAGTGCAAAATCATCCAATGACTTGACCCGCTCTAGGGTGTAGCGAAAGGGCGTATCAGACTTTTACCGACTTAAACCAACTCCTTTGTTCCTTCCTTGCCTTGCAACCCAAGACCCCAGGGTTTCCCTTTCAAAAGTGACCTACAAGGGCCCCGTAGGTTTGATGGCATCTCTTTATCTCCCTGAGGCGCGCGTGGAACACAATGCGCCGTCGACGAAAAGGGCTTGGTCTGGACAGTTACCGGACAGTCGGACGACGTTTATTGTCGAGGGTCACCAGTTTAGAGGTATATGGATCAGGTTTAAAGTCCTACATGCCTCCGTTAAAAAGGGCGGATCCATCGACCAGCGGGGTTACTATGACGTTCAAAGTAAGATTACTTTAATCTTGTTTCTGTGTGAGTAAGAGATGGCGCTAGACAACCTGTATAGCTCTGTCTTTTACTCACACTGAAACAAGATTAAAACAATCTTACTTTAAACGTCATGGTCTAGGTCCAGAGCTTTTTTTATTGTTGATAGGCTCATATCTGACCACTATTTCACCTGATGGTAAATGATGATGTGGTTGACGATGGAGCACGCTTGCCTAGAAGTAACCTATTCACTCTTGACTTAAAGATCTACAAGTCGTGTTGTATCAGGTAATACAATCCAGCAGGCAATTTCATTCAAAGAAAAACAACATCTATTTATACTCCTCTCGCGTTAAGATTATACTTTTAAATAAACCTTTTTTACTGTCCGTTCAACCAAATTTGACTTCTATTCTGTAGTCATAAGGACGGCATTAAAAGCAAAAAAGTGGTTATAATACCAACTATTTACTGCAGCCACCATGTATCATGCCGCTTACGCAATAAAAGTCAAAATCGATTGCACGGACAGTAAAAAAGTTTTGTTTTAAATGTCTCAACCTAACGCGAATGGAGTATACTTCAATATTGAAGTTGACATTAATAAGTTAGCACTTAACATAACAATACGCAAACATATCAAGTTTCGAACGATCTCGAGAAGTGAGTGTGATTACATTACAACAAGTACGTTAAGTAGCTACATTTCAAGCGCCTTCATTACAAGTAACACATGTGAATACTTAAAAACTTAAACAAGTACACAAGTACTTGTCTTTAAGTACTGTGTTGTGTTAAGTAATGGATTGTGAAGTACGTCCCCATCTATATTATTTAAGTAGTAAAGACTGGTCAAGTGCGAGTCGGACTCCCGCACGAAGTATTCCGTACTGTCCGTAGCAGTATCGGATCTGTCACGTAACAAAAGTAGCAAACCACAGAAACCTTAATAGTATGTCTTATTCTTAAGATTAAGATTTTTGTGTAGCAAACGCTTTGGGCCCCGCGCATTGATGTGGACCCAGTTAAGACATATAAAAACAGGTCAAAATACATGTGCCAGATGAAATCTAGCCAGTTTCCATAAAGACAATGGAGGTTGCCTACCCGTCGCTACTTAAGGACCCCGCAATCGGTTAGTAAAATAAGATTGAGAGTGTTAATTTGTCATCATTTATAAAGATTTAGGGGGTCGCTCAGTAGAATTTGCTTCAGAACCCACGCTAACATAATCTGCCTCTGGTCCTTAAAAAAAAACGGCAAAAATTGTTGTATGGGTGCCAAACTTAAATATTTATTTTATCCCGTTTTTAGCATTTGTTATTACAGCGGCAATAATACGTCATCTGTGAAAATGTCAACTGTCTAGTTATCGCGGTCCAAGAGATACAATTCGGTGACAGACAGACAAACTAAAAGTCAAAAAAGTCTTACTAATAGCCGCACTTAAATATTTTATTTTATTCGGTTTTCAGTATTAATTGTTGTTTTAGCGGCAACAAAAATACATTATCTGTGCAAAATTTCAACGGTTCAAGAGATACAATCTGATGACAGACAGACGGACAGCGGAGTAATAGCAATAGGGCAAATTACACTTTGGATACGGAACCCTAAATACTGATGCTTTTACGGATTCCATGGGTACTCTTGTAGTTATGTTTAAGTATAGGTACTGGTGTATACCTAAGTGTTTATGGTATGGTATAGGTCTTGTTTGATGTTTCTGGAAAATGCTCTTGTCTCCTCGTTCCTGTATTTGAAGGGATTAGCAAATAGTACTAGTACGCATTTTGCTTTAGCTCATGTGTGAGAATGTTATGGGATAAATACATAGGTGAATACTAACTGCATTATTGTGTATTGTTTCTTTATATACCTAAAGTGTTTACTGTTTACATCATGTAATTGAAATAATGCAAATCCTCGTACACCCTAATTAGAAAATAAAGGTACAATCATAATTCAAGCTCTAAAATTTTACTTAGGGTGTTTTTTTTATGGTGGGAAAAATCATCCAATGACAACCCCCGCTCTTGGGCGGAGCGGGGGATAGTGTCCGACTCTTACTGACTAAAAGAACCACCCCGTTCCTTGTTGCCTTCACACTGGGGCTCGAGTTCCCTTGCGGATAATCCTGGCCCCAGTAGGCTTCGACTCGGCTGCGACCCTGCTGTTGCTTACAACTTCTTGATGCGCGCGGGAACAGTACGCGCCGTCGACGACTTGGGCTTGGTCCGGACAGTTACCGGACGGTCGCACAGCGAGCTACCCATTGCTCACTGTCCGCAAGCCCGACTTAGGGTGTGTCCTCAAAATTCTACATTTCCAAAATATCTATATGTAATAATGTCATGGCGTCATAATCAAGTAAGCGTATTATGAAAAAGTATCTCGAGAAGGACGCTTTTAAATATGCCAAATTTCTCCAAAAAATATTTAATAAACTGTTTGTTTAAATTATATCGTATGAATTGATGACTGGCCTGTTGGTCTAGTGGTCCTGACTGCTATGCCGGAGGTCGTGGGTTCGATTCCCAAGCAGGACAAATGTTTGTGTGATGAGCATAATCATTTGTTCTGTGTCTGGGTGTAATTTATCTATAATATGTATGTATTTAGAAATATATAAGTATGTTTATCAGTTGTCTAGTACCCATAACACAAGCTCTGCTTAGCTTGGGACTAGACGGCGTTGTGTGATAGTTGTGGAATATTATTATTATGATTATTATTAATTATTAGTTATTAAAACATGATAATTCGGACATCAACAATACATTATTTTCGAATATGTGTAATTTATTTATTTCGTTAATAAACAATACTGGTCCAATGTTTGGTCGAGTAGGTATAAAAGCAATTTAGGAAACTGTAGAATTAGGTGAGCATAACCACCAAATGCTTACACCTGAATTTCAATCAGATTATTTAGCCCGGTGTAATTGATTATGTCAACGACACATATGACAGGTGATTATCGAGTTTCGTGTATTATGTAACTTTTAATGAAGTTCTATACACGTTTTCATATATAATAGACTCAAATCGATATACACCATCTTATTAGAAAAGGTCTTGTTATTATTAAAGTAAAGTATCAATCAATAGATAATATTCATAAACAGCAAAGTTATTAGCGTTTGTTTATATCTCATGTCACTCAATTTATGGAATATATTGTACAGGCTATTGATTATGGGGCGACGCGTAGTTTAGCGCCCGAAAAGTGCCATAAAACAGTGAGTTTCTGAAGCCTACTTCTCGGTAATGGCCAGGTTAATAGGTTTGAAAAAAATATATGTTTATTATAGATTCATGAACAATATTATCAACATTAGATTTTTTCTACTTACTATTATTAATACTTTTGTCTAAAACAAATTATTTGGCAATTACGCAACTTTTCCCTACTCCTTCGAAACGGCTTGGATCTTTAGAAACATTTTTACAATAAAAATTAGTGGTTAAATATATATATTTTTTTATTATTATTGATAGGCTCGCGTTTGACCACTATCTTACCTGATGGTAACTGATGATAATATTCTTCAAAGTGAACATTGCATATGTAAATCAATCATTTTTTCGCAAAGAAAATGGATTTAAAGGTCAGCCGTGCGCTTTCCGGGCGCTATTGGCCGCAAATAAATGCACAGATTTGCGTACTGCCGCCTAGGCGGGTACGAGAGTAGTGACCATTTAATTTCGGCCAGATAGTTCAAGGGACTTAAACATTTAAACGATGACATTTATTTGCGATCTGCAAATAAATGCACAGATTTGCGTACTGCCCCTAGGCGGGTGCGAGAGGTGCGTCCACATAATTTTGGCCAGATGGTTCAAGGGACTATAAGCCTTAAGAGCATATTCACTCTAGCCTATACAAAAAAAAGGTGTGTATTGTTGCTTCCGTGTTGGTTATACAGGGTTATTTGTAAAACACTAACATCCTTGAAGGACTGTATTACTAATATCATAAACAACAACTTTTGTTTTAGGACTTTTTACAAAGCATAATATGTTTACCAAAAACAAACCTTCAAGATTTCGTTGTTCTATCTAACATATTTCAGCTCTTTATTTCGCTATACCTAAGTCAGTATGGTGCGACGCAAGCGCATTCCCACCACCCAACCTTCCGCTATTGTACTATCGCTTGCGTCGCATAGACTTCGTAATATTTAGAACGTTCAATTTAAATATTTTAATTTTTTGTATGAAAATTTGATGAACCAAAATCTGATAAATTTGTAAAAGTCATAGAACAAATGTTGTTGTTTATGATGTTTGTAATATAGTCCTGAGGGTTGCCAGTGTTATACAAATAACACTTTATACTTCACAAATAAATTTATGAAAAGCAAAAAATACTTACGAAATTCCGTAATACACGAACATGCTGATATCGTACCAGTAAATGGCAAGGTATCGTAGGGCTGTTGAGGCTACTGCTATTAGACCAAGCAGGGACCAGCCGAGGGCCCTGTACTTCCAGATGAGCAGCATCAGGGGTAGGGTAGCCACGTAGAGCTGCATGTCCATGCCGATTTGGTGTGTGTGGGTCAGGCACTGGAACAAGATGGTGACTATGTAGACGTTATTGTGGTAGGTTGGCAGTGGGTTAAGTATATTCTACTCATTACTATGAAACATTGCTTCATCAGCAGGCTTAAAGTTACCCTAAGGGCAATGAAAAGGCTCGGTGTACCCTTGAATTAGAAATGAAGAGATCACACAAACACTTGGGGGAGGTCTATGACCAACAGTGGGCGTCTTTTGACTGAAATGATGAGTATTTAATTTAGCCATTGTCAGTTGCTTTGCTTACGGGAAAATCGAAGATTATGTAAGTATTCCAAATTGTATTAAAGAGGATCTTCTTTCAGATGGATCACCATGACGTTTAAAGTAAGGTTGTTTTATTATTATTCCAGTGTGGGTAAAAGAGAGAGCTATATAAGTTGTCTAGCGCCAACTGATCCATCCACCATCAGATTTTTATGCATACAAGATATTCCTTTTCATATAAGTTTAAATTTTTTTAGGTGGTACAATCATCCAATGACATCTCCCGCTCCTGACTAAAAACCCACTCGTTTTCTTTCTTTGCCTTACATACCAGGGCCGTGCTTTTTTTTGGGCACCTATAAAATGTCAGAAGCTAGTGCATGGCTCCAAATGGTCGTTTCCTATGAAGAAGAGCCGGCAAGAAGTTCTATTATCTAATAACTTGGTGATTGAGCACGAGCAGCCATTATTAATGAACACAAGACAAAGATAAACAGGGTAAACAATGAATTGACACAATTGAATTAAGTACTTCAAAATCAATTAAATAAAACTTAGCAGCGAGATCTCAGAACATTTGAAAATAAATTAAATTTACATTACATTTTCAATTGCTTTCGAAGTTGAACTAATATCATTTTGGGTTATATTCTTAATTTTAGATTACAACATTGTTATTGTTTATTTTCGAGTATTTTCAAGTGGATTAGAATTTAGAACTAAAGGGCGATAAGGATTACTAAGCAAGTTGTAGGTACCTCAAAATAATTATTTTCGTGGGTTTCAAAGTTTGGGGGCACGGCAATGCCCTACCAAGGCGAGCAAAAAAGTACCACAGTCGTGCCATTCTTTTCTAGAAATAGATCAGGCTGTTTTCGACCCCCTATAACTTCGTTGTGTATAAATCTAGAAGCCTGAATTCAGTAATTTCAGACTAAACAATCTAATGTAATATAACACGATTCCAAGTCAATAATTATATTTATTTAAAACATTAAAGATTTGTAATATTGATATGGTCAATAAAAGATGTATGCAAAAGGTACATCAAGTAAGGACTGAATATATTAACCGACTTGTTACGGTTGAAGAGTAGAATAGAATAGAACAGCCCCCTAGCCAAGTTATAAACGTTTCGCTTGCGCCAAACGCTTCGAGTTGACCTTACTGCCAATTCTTTTGTTCTGATCACGTGACTGAGCTTTAAGACGACGTCATTCCCGTACATTTGAAGCTTTCTACAAGCGTTACTATTGCAGACTAGCAACTTGGCTAGGGGTAGAATACCCCTACCCTTGGGTAGGGATAGAATAGAATAGACTAGAATGGAATAGAATAGAATAAACTTTATTGTATACCAAAATAGTAACAATTTAATTAAGAACCGAATTGCAAGCCTTGTTTTTTTTGATGGCAAACTATTTTTCTATGCAGTACTTATACTATAAACTCTAAGTTCAGACCAAACTAATTTCCAATAGAGCCTATGATAAAGATCGGTATGACCTCCTTACCCACGTTTAATGTAAGGCAATAGTTACATAAGAATCATGGGAATCTGAACTACTTGATTATCAGATCACCGTGTTACCCCGTGTGTTGCTTCCATTCATTGTTGGTAATCGTAAATACGCCTGTTTTTTAATTAGAAGTAGTTTATAAGTCATCAAATAAGTTGTCGCGTTCTGGTGAAGAATTATTGAATAGTTGGCTCCTCATAAACTAGTGCGAATCACTATTATTGCATCACTGCTTACCATCAGGTGGGATCGCAGTCAAGCACTATTTTATATTATTAAAAAAAACTGACTGGCCTGTTGGTCTAGTGGTTAGTGGCTCTGACTGCTATGCCGATGTTGTGGGTTCGATTCCCACCCAGGACAAATGTTTATGTGATGAGAGATTTGTTCTGTGTCTATGTGTAATTTATCTATAATTTGTATGTATTTAGAAATATATAAGTAACTTAGTTGTTTTTCAGTTCTCTAGTATTCATAACACAAGCTCTGTTTAGCTTGGGACTAGACGGGCGTGGTAAATCTAAACGTAATTTTGTACTGTCATTTTATGGCAACTATCTAGATAATGATGACAAAAAATACACTGTATCTAAAAAACGTAACAGTTTTTTTATAGCTTTTTGTTATCAACACACACTAAGGTAAGTGCCAGATGAATTGTCATTGACCTTCCTACATTTGTTGACATTCTTAATTTTAAAAAAAAACGGAAATAAAGACAAAGTTGTCTTGAATTGACTGGTATCGTGATCCTTTACTTGATCTAGTAATGAAAAGCAATTCATGTTTGTTTTTAATTTTATCTTTACAAATCGATAGTGTTTCATGTACCGGATCGAACCTCCACGGGATTAAAACGATCAAAATTTAGCGGTGTACATATATTAATAGGTAATATGTATTGTGTTTATAGGTTTCCCATGATCATTTATGTTGTCAAGTACGAGTAATAACATCCATTACACACACCTATTAAATTTACATAAATTATTATTGCCGTCAGTTGATTATCGCGCGTTAAGTTCCGAATAAACGATGAAACAGATTCATAATTATGTTTAATTGTAGACAAATGGTGGATGGTAAACAGTTACTGTCAATAAATTTAAGCATAATGGTGGAACAATATAGGTAATTTAAAGATGTTAACTTCTCATCTATTCATATAAATAAAATTGGAGTGTCTGTTTGTAATATTGAAATAACTGCTTTTTACTACATGCTAATGATTTACCCCCTCAAAAAAGTGTAAGAGATTTAAAAAAAGGTAAAGAGAATTTCATAAAGGTTCAATAAATACTAGATCATCTATAGAAAACCAACCGGGATGACATTCCTTGTCTCTCATCTTTCTACGGTATTATCAGGACTTCAATATGGTTATGCTACATATTCAACGGTAGCAAACGAGCATTTTACCTCTGATAACTTAAAAAAAAACACTCTTTTTCAAGTTTTATAAACTTAGTTTCAATCGAATTTACTGGCAAAGGTAATTTTAAAAAGAAAACGGCGAGTCTTCAGAAAGAAACTGTTGATGTTACCATTTAAAAAACAGAAAGTTCTAGCAATAGATACTCAGAGAAAATGCAGTAAAAATAAATTGAATTCGACACTTTTGACTTTAGTTTTGAACTGTATAAACTAAAATGTTTAAAAGCTGAATTCGGCGAGGCTTTCCAATTTACTCTGCTATGTTATAGTCGAAATAAAAAAGCGTTTTCAAAGACGTCATCTCTGAAACTGGTGTTAAAATAAAAAGCTGAAAATACGTGAAATAAACTAAAATAAATATTGGGAAATTGGTATTGCTGTCTAAACAAAAACAGTCGAATGCTTGCCATTCATAAACTCACGCCATTGTCCCATAGAGGTAGACAGAACTATAAATCCAATTCTATATTCTATATGCTACGATTGTTCCCTCGGATTTTTTTTTTCAGAGGATTAATTGGTACAACACCTACCATTTTTTTTAAGTGGTGCAACTCGTAGGCCACTCGTAGTTATCGCTTATCGCCCTGATAAATACAATAAATTGTGGTGAAGGGAATCTCGCCCACTTTTTCAAACTAGTGCGGAACAGTAAATTGCATACCTAAAAGCGATACGGATATGAGCGGGTATTTGAATAAGTGTACTGAAAAATGCATACCATATCTTCAAAGCCAAAATAGTTGTGTATGAACAAGAAGCTCTTCCACATATTCTTCTCGCAGACTCTGCTGTGCTCCTTCACCACCAGGTTCCACTGGGGCCCGTTGTTCAGGTCCGGCAGAATGTACGTGCAGAACAGCATGAGGCTCACGAATAGAGGGAACAGTCTGAAAGAGATGACGGAATTGAAGGTGGAAAAAAATAATATAAATGGAATATGGCATCAAGAAATTGAAGATGTTTGAATGAATATCTACACTGCAATCCAATTTCATATAACAAACACATGTACAAATATTTGTGTGGTCTATAGGTAGGTGGTCCTAGTCTGGAACTGAAAACAAATGAGTGTTTAAGATTTTATTCTTTTTAACCGACTTCGAAATGGAGGAGGTTCTATGTTCAGCTGAATGAATTTTTTTTCGTTTTTTTTTTCGTATGTTGTGGACCGATTTTGAAAATTATTTTTTTGATTCAAAGGTTATGCTTTCAAGTTGGTCCCATAGAAATATCATTATGATCTGATCATGAACTTCGTAGATATGGAACAGAACTCCTCGTAGCATCACAGCAGAATTGTCGTAACAAGTAAAATTGCTTTGTTTATACGTGTAGTCGATGACTGACTGATAGAAAAGGGGGAGGGGATGTATCGAACTGATCTGGTTATGAAGCCGGAAGGTAAATCAATGTAATCCAACCGTGTTTAGGATTATTAGGAACGTTATGAGATGCACTATGGCTATATGGTATTTAGGTTTGGCTAAGGGGTACTTTTTAGTGGTGGTACCATAACTAAAAAGTGAAAAATATTTTTTTTTTTACAAAAAACTAAACCGACTTCAATGTAAAAAAAAAACACTTACTTTTCAGTAAAATAACTTTAATTTCGGAAGTCGGTGTTAAATAACGAAAAGACAAAACTATCTAGTATAGAAACACCGACTTCCGAAATTAAAGTTATTTTGTACTTTTCAGTATTTTTTTATATTGAAGTCCGTTTAATTATTTTTTTTGTAAAACGTTTTTTATTATTTACTCTCCAAAACCTAAGAAATATTTTGATTTTTCCTTTTTATATGAAACCCTGTCCTTTCCCCTTTGGAGGTAGGCGCTTATGGCTACGACTCAGCTGTTTTACACGTTCAGCGTTGTCTTATCTTCAACTAGTATCTACCAGCGGCTTCACCCGAGTGTAAAGAACTAGGTTTTTTCGTACAAACTTTGTACTTTCTTTTCATCCCTTCAGCGGGTGAATTTTGGGAGATAATAATAATAATAATAATATTCCACAACTATCACACAACGCCGTCTAGTCTCAAGCTAAGCAAAGCTTGTGTTATGGGTACTAGACGATTGATATACATACTTATATGTTTCTAAATACATACATATTATAGATAAAATCCTCTCTTAGTGCTCAATTACGTCATAAAAGGAAGCTTTGTGCAAGATTTCACGCTCCTACTCCCAGTAATACAGAGCTGCGCGCCACAACTAACATTAAAGATGTAACCCGAAAAGCTGCCACTCTAAAGTGGGATTGGGCCGGACATGTTTGCCGCATGTCGGATGAGCTGTGGGCTAAAAGAGCCACTTATTGGGTCCCATTAAACGCAAGGCGACATCGCGGCAGACCAAGGCGAAGGTGGAGAGATGGGCTTGATAAATACCGGAGGGACTGGCTCGCAATGGCCGAAGACAGATGTGTGTGAAAAAAGGGGGAGAGAGGCCTTCGCCCAGCAGTGGGACAAAAATGGGCTAACTAACTAACTAACTCCCAGTAGTTTCGGCTGTGCGTTGATATGTCAGTCAGTCAGTTTCTCCTTTTAAATAATAATAAAAAAAATATAAATAGATAGATGACAAAAAAAAATTGCATAATCTTTTTTTAATCCAACTAACACCTATAGGTATATCATCATCTAATGTAATAGCTAATTCCATTTTCCACAAATTCCCCGTACATTAATCATCGATTCCACATTAAGTAGTTGGATTTAACAAACAAGCGGGGTTACCGTCTATCTGTCAAAGATAATCGCTCCTTAACGACCTGTCTCGTAAACTCGTAATATACACAAATTATAGACACGTGGAACTGCAAGATAAAAATCCACGAGATACTTGGTTATGTTTTAAGTGTTGAGATCATTAAGAGAATTGTTATTAGTATCATTGAATGAGATGAACAGAAGTGCAATGAAATACAAACAGGGATTTTCAAGTTAAGGCGTAGCTAGATTCAAACCAACGTCCCAACCAAGGTGACCTTGCTAGTTTCAATCCGTGTAGACAGCAGTTGTAAACCATGACCTTCAACACCCTTGGTTGGAGGCGCGTTTTCCCAACCACCGAACTTGTTGGCGTGGCGCGTTGTATACTGGACCTGGTTGGCCTGGTTTGATTGATATGGTCAGAAAAGGGTAAAAGATGGGCAGAAGGCCACACTGCTCCGAAAAATATATCTTGGTAGAAATTCGGATTTTTGATAGTTCTAGATTTATAACCCCATTTTATTTATTTGGCTCACCAATGCACACACAATTCACTACACGTATACACAGATAGTCATAAACATAACATCAGCTTGTATTTTTTTTATTTATCGGCTTTTTTATTATTTAAACCTGAATACTTCTCATGTCTCTTCTTCGTCAGAGGGACAGGAAGGTGAGATGGGCTTCCCACAATGCTGACCCAGTGCTGGTTAATAATACCACATACATGTCTGCGATTTTTTTTTGCACCATTATTATTTCCGTCAACGCTTAGTCTATTGAATGGAAAACTATCTCCCTGCTTACGACTTAAACTACAAAAACAAAGGGATGAAGACAGAATATTTTTCAATTCCGGACAAATCTAGATTAATGACGTAAAGGGGGATTTAATGAATGGACCCGTTTCAAACAAAGGATATATTTTCTGCACTTCAAAGTGTAATCAATCTTGACTTAATGATGATGGCTTCGATAAATGTTTCAAGTTCTTACCTAAACCATCTGGCGATAAGGCGGTCCTTTAGGTTGATGGTGCCTTTCCTCTCGAGGTCTGTCAGTAGATTATGGGCATTAAGGAACCCGCTGAGATACAGGAAGCTGTCTGTGTAGAGAATTGCGGAGCGGCCTACGACGGCCCACGGCATGCCGAATACCTGCAAGGGGATACTATAATTAGTATTAATTAGAGCGATCGGTCGTTGTGGCGACGCTTGGGGGAGGCCTGTGTCCGTCTTTCGACTGATATGATGATGATGATACTATAGTTATTGGTTGGCACTTAGATATTTTTTTTTAATGAACACCTTATGCAGAAAGGAAATCTAAGGAAAAACGCATCTATTAAATGTAGAACGATGCCTATACATTGGCCTCCTTGATAATGGCCCATATAACACCACTAGTGTTTCTTGTTCTAAAATTAGAAAATCTTGAATTAAAATTTTCTATATAGTATCTAGGCAGGCGACTGTTATTTATCTATAAGACTACCTATTAAATAAGATTATTAAGTATTTATACATATATAAATGTATATGATACAAAAAAAAACCGGTGAATTTCCCTAATAATTAATAAAAAAGACAGTTAACCAGATCATCAATTCGTTTAAAATGTTTTTTTTTTGTTTTCAGGTAAAAAATAATCAAATGATTTCTCCCGCTCTGGTAAACAATGATCAAACTTTTACTAATTGAATTTGGGTTTGAAGGCCACGGTAGCAAATGGCAAATACGCGTCCATGACACTAGGCTTTACTAAACCAAGTAGGCAAAATCATTTTCCTTAACAAAATCCAGCACTTAAAGAATTAGACGAAATCTTGTAACCTTTAGAACTAAAGTGTTCCAGAAAGTGTTAAACGCTAATACAAAGCGTTTCAATACACTTAATATGACTTGATTGAATTTTCAAGACTTCGGGGAAAGGTGGGAGTTTCGTTCTTAAGTTGGCTTTGTGTTTTAATTCGATACTTAAAAGTCTGAGAAGTCGTTATAGGATTGGCTAGGGGAATCATGTAAGTTGATATAAATGCTAAGTTCCAACCGCTAAAGATGTGTAACATTTAACTAAGTTAAGAACTTCGGTTGAAAAGTCTATGTACGTACTGGAACTGGGGGTAGGGGCGAATGGGGCTACTAACAAAGGTAGGAATTAGCTTAATGAAATAAAATACCTCTAAGATCATGCGTTTTAGTATAGATAGCTGTACCCGCGACTTTGTTCGCGTGGACTACAGGATTTTGAATTTATTTTTTCCAAAACAAAAGTAGCCTATGTTACTTCTTATTACATCAGCTAGCTGCCAAAAAAGTCCCGTCAAAATCGGTCCAGCCATTTTTGAGATTAGCCCGGACAAACAGAGAGACAAAAATTAAAAAAAAATGTTATTTTGGTGTGAGTACCGTATATGCACTCGTATATTCATATGCATGTAGTAAAAAGCAGTTATTTCAATATTACAAACAGACACTCCAATTTTATTTATATGTGTGTATGTATGTATAGATTATAGTTTTAAAACTGGTGGCCGACTGCGCCCTAACACAGATATATAATAGGATTAAATATTAGCTCTACTGCTAGATGCAATGCTTCCTTTTTTATGGGTGGAATTCATCCAATAATTTCTTCGTTCTAAGTGGTGCGACAGAGACCTGTTGAGGGTCAGACTTAGTGAACAAAACCACACTTGTGTCCTTCAGTTACCCTTTGCATTTTAGGATGGATTTCTTTTTCAGAAATTTCCCACAGTCCTAGCTAGCGGGTATCGACCCTGCTGGGCCAGTACGGTTTGCTGACATCTCTTTGAGGAGCGCTTCATGTGGAAAGGACAGATGCCTGCTAGATCTGCACTTTTATTGTAAAGGGCAGCTGAAGGAACACAGGCCCACCTGTGTTCCTTCAACTTTAGTCTGTACGAATCTGATACCATCTCGCTGAACCCAGAGCCCGAGATGGTTGTCAGTTTAAAATAATGTAATTATTCTAAGTACTTACAGCAGAAAAGCTGACTTTGTTAACATAAGGGTTGTGCGCCATAGCCATTGACTTATGCGCTATCAGCAGGGCGAACGCGTTCATGCCCCTATAAGCATCCACTCCTTTCACCCTCGTAGGAGAGTCGGAAAGATCGAAGACTTTCCTCAGATTCCTCTTCAAAGAGAACGCGTTCAGAAGCTTCTCGAAGTTTGTGACTCCTTCTTTTCCATCGTCTAGGATTGTGCCTAGACTGAGAAGCAGGATTACAGCTAGGAAGAATGTGCTGGAAAGAAAAAAAAATGCATTAGGATGGAGTATAAGTATTCAATGTTTTGGACCTAGTCCATACATATTATGCGTGAGGCCGAAGCATTATGCTGAGCGTTCGACCGTTTTGCGCGGAGGAGACGCTATCTTCGACGATATCTTCCCTATCAATTGATGTTATGTTCTGTTATCTAGTTTTAAGATTGCGTTTTTAACGCGTAAATAAACTGTTTTTCTTTCTATGACATTTAAACTAAGATTGTTTTAATCTTGTTTCGGTGTGGGTAAGAGACAGAGCTATACAGGTTGGCTAGCGCCATCTCTTACCCACACTGAAACATGATTTAAACAATCTTACTTTGAACGTCATGGTAACCCCGCAGGTCTTGCGTTTCTAATCATGAATGTTGAATCATCAGCAGCGATCCAAGAGTGGTATAGAATAAACTTTATTCCTAGATAAGACCCCTGGGCTATGCGAAGAGTTAAGGACAGTAATTTAGGGTTTCCTCCTTTGAATAGAATTCGCAAGCTCATTTTGTTTCCTTAATCAAAGCCCAGAGAAAAAATACAGGGTTTTTACTTCTATAATCTTGGTATTATCTGTGGGATTTTAAAAAGAAAATGAAAGTTATAAAAATACTTCTATAACTTCTATATCTTGACAGGCCTGTTGGTCTAGCGGTTAGTGACCCTGATTGCTATGCCGGAGGTCGTGGGTTCAATTCCCACCCAGGACAAATATTTGTGTGATGAGCACGATCATTTGTTCTGTGTCTGGGTGTAATTTATCTATAATATGTATGTATTTAGAAATATATAAGTATGTTTATCAGTTGTCTAGTACCCATAACACAATGCTTAGCTTGGGACTAGACGGCGCTGTGTGATAGTTGTGGAATATTATTATTATTATTATTATTATCTTGTATCTGCAATTTACAAATCATTGTACGAGTACTTTTCCATAAGTTTGCTATATTCAATACTAATTAAATACTAAATTGTCTGCAAGATTATTCAGCTCAAAATGACTACTAAGCTTATCATGATCTTCACATATTACACACCAGCATTTTAGTAGGACGGCTTATTAAAAACAATGTACACAAATATAATAAAGAGGTTAATTTTTTTTTGTTTGCTTTTTTTTGTTTTTTACGAGGCAATCTCTGGAAGTACTGGTCCGATTGCAAAAATGTTTTCACCAATAAAAAGCTGCTTTATTCCTGAGTGACATATGTAGGTTATATTTTATGTACGCGGACGAAGCTGCGGGCAAAAGCTAGTATTTAATAAGTCTGTTCCATAAGATTACCTTCGAATATTAGGTATTCCAACCACTTAGCTGACAATTTACAAATAAGATCGCTCTTGAAACAGTTTCCCAGTTAGATAGTACAAATGTACCCATCTATTGAATTTCTCAGAATATCTTAGAAACTATTAGATAGTTAGATTGAACTGGATACGGATCATAACTGGACTGAGGCCGAACTTAAGCTGCATGTCTATTGGAGCGAAGTATTACGAAGTAGAGCAAGGAAATCAAGGAGTTTCTGCTGCTCACTCTTCTTCGTAAGAAACTGCTTTAGGGGTTTGGAAACGCCCAATTCAATTTTCCTTATAATGTCGGATTTAATATACTCAGTCAGTGATTTGACTTTAATTAATAAAAAGTACTCCAAAAAAATGTTGTCTTCATTTTTTGAAATCAATTAAAAAGTGTTACTGATTTTCGTCACTAAAACATCAGTATTTTTGCTTAATACTAAAGCAAGTGGTCGACTATTTTCTACTAGTTATAATATAAAATATTGTCTTCGTATATTTGATACAGTAATACTGAAATAAAAATTAATTTGGAAATATCAACTACTAACTGTTGCCAGCGTCATAGTAAACAGTTATCTTAAGAGAACATACGCCAGAGATAAAAAGTCTAAGAAGTATCGTAAGTGCTATTCCAGGACATGGTCTACCCGTGTACGAAGTTTCATCGAAACACGTTCAGCCGTTCGAGCTTGGAAAAGTAACAAACATACCCACATACTCACAAAGTTTCGCCTTTATAATTTTAGTGTGAAGAATTGTCCAATTTAAGTAACAGAAAGCGGGGCCCATTGCTCGTAGACCAGATGGGCCATTGGGCCACAAGATTCTGTGGCGACCATGAACCGGAACACGCATCGTCGCGTCGAAAGGCCAAGGTAGACCAATGGTCGGTTTTTTTTTTTCGATGGGTATAAACCAGATGACATCCCCCGCCCTTGGACGGAGCGGGAGCTAGTGTCAGACTCTTACTGGCTAAAAACCCATCCAGTTCCTTCCAGCCTTTCTTACCGGGGCCGAGCCTCCCTTTCGGAAAAAGACCCTAGCTCCAGTAGGCTTAAATCCAGCTGGGCCCCTACGGTTGCTGACAACTCCTTGAGGCGCGCGAGAACAGTGTGCGTCATCGACGACTTGGGCTCGATCGATCTCGGTCCTACGCGTCTCGCATCCATCGGATTCCCACCGATGGACCTGTTGAGGATTGCGGGAACCCGATGTATGCGAGACGTGTAGGACCGGTATTTATAGCGACACTTGGGGGAGGCCTGTGATCAACAGTGGACGTATTTTATATGAAATAGTGATGATGGTGATAGGAACCTAGGCACCACATAGCATAATTTAATAATTTTCCTTATTTATTATTTATTCACATGGCGTTTATCGATGTTATCGCATCTATACAGGTACCTTGAGTAAGGCCTCATATCGCTATTGCATCGACTATGACATAAAACTATTAATCATCTTTGTACTGGACTGCAATATTAATAGAAGGTTTGATAAAATGTAGCTACAGGGAAAATGTTTAAGATTAAATGTTGATTCAACTTTTCTTAAAAAAAAAACTCTTGTAATTACTCTATTTTTTTGAGCTTGGAAGTGATCCTATGGCTTCTTTCGCTCTGGAGTGGAGCGAGAGGGCGTGTCAGACGTTTACTGATTAAAACCACATCTGTATCCTTCAGTTGCCTTTTCCTTTTTTTTTGTTGATAGGTTCTCGCTTGACCGCCATCTCACCTGATGGAAAGCGACGAAGCGGTCGACGATGGAGCTCGCTTACTTAGAAGTAACTCGTTCCATAGGGAATTTCTGAAATCTTAGGTCGAATTTAAAGATTTCAGAAATTCCCCGTGGTCCTAGCGGGCGTTAATCTTGTAACGTGGTTACGTTTAAAAATATTTTTAACCTCTCCCCTAGACCACGAACAAGTGTCTCTAGGCTACCCATGCTAATAATTGTTTTAAGCGCGGGAATCGAACGACTACACCACAAAATATATAGTTACAGAAGTCAATCTACATACAAAGCGTGCTCGTGCAACGCACACATACACACCGCTCACGGACACGATATCTCGGAGCGTCTTGGCCCGCTCGTCGAACAGTTCCGGCTCAAACGCTCATGCGTGTGCGTCCACCGAGCGTAGGTACACAAAGTGAAGTACATGCATGAGATTGTCTTCTGTACCTATCTATTTTGTGACTACACCAACCGTGTCTTTGCTTTTCGTCATGTACCTTACTATTCAGGTGTTACTTGACACTTTGATCATGTCATTGAATTAAAGCGTCTCTGGATGGAGCTGTTTTCTATGATACAAGGTTGGGTATCTTGGCCACAAACTTCCAATATATAACACACATATAATAAACATAGGATAATCAGCCATTAACTAAGACCTCCTCTCTAGGAGAAGGAATGGACTGACTGGAATAAATAGACGTCTAGTGGTCTAGAAGTGAAAAAAAAAAATGTTACAAACTAAGTAATTTTTAGAGTCTGTCTAATAAGTTAAACGACTTGGGTAATTATTAGGATTTAATGAAATCTGATGTAGTCAACACGGGTCAATAATCAAGGTTGATTAAGAGATAGAGATTATTGTTTACTAACAGAAGAACCTTAGAAAAAGTACCGAATATTTGTTTTTTTTTAAATGATTAAATAATATACAAAATTCACAAATCGGTTGACTTATTAGACAGACTATAATTTGTTTTTATTTTATTTTACCATTAGTCTTCTAGACGGTTTATCTAATAAAGACTTCTTTAGAACTGTAGATTTATTTTTTAATTCATTAGAGCGTTTCTAAAAAAAAAATAGTTTTATAAAAACTATAACGCAAGGACATTAGTTTTTGACAATCACAAACGTTGATCAGCGGACGTTTAACAATTGGTATGCACCACAACAACGTCCGTTGTCTTACAGACAAGCAAAGGTCGTTAAAAACCCTATAAAAAACTAATTTAATTTTCAAGAGGAAATATTATAATTATTAATTATAGATTCAGTCCATGCATGAAGGCAGTGCACACACAATTGGAGCTTTTATTAGCTCCAATTGTGTGTTGCTTGCACTCAAGCAAGCAAAAATTAACTTAGGTGGTTTGTTGGTCAAGCGGAAGTGTCTTCGATGGTACATCTTCATCGATCTTTCTCGCTTGAATGACTGACGTATTTTTAACACGTTATGGCAAGTTCCTACTCCCCAGTACTTATTAAAGCCACAAAATAGTTAGGTATAGAAGTGAATACATACAAAGCGCGCTCGAGCAACGCACACAAAGACACCGCTCACCGACACGATGTCTCGGTCGCATTTCGGATCACTCGTCGGACAGTTACGGCTCAAACGTTCATTAGTGTGCGTCCACCGAGCGTATGTATAATAAGTGAAGTACATAGATGAGATTGTCTTCTGTATCTATCTATTTTGCGTCACCAACCAACCAAGGACCTATTTATTACTTCTACTGTTATGCCTTAGTTAGACATACATAGATCTTGTATAACATAATCAAACCATGTCTAAGGTCATTATGTGCAATTATGTGCATTGAGTATGTAAATCATCCTTAATTAATAACTTGAGCTGCTCAATCATTTCGCTTCATTACACCTAGTGCTAGCGGTAATTAGTTGAAAGTTATGGTGTGTATCAAATTGCTATGTTATAGGTATTAATTAAATAATTATCTGGGATGATTTTATTTAACAGTTGTTTTAAAGGTGGTGCCGATAACGAGCGGAGCACGAGCCCAGCTCAAATTCGTGTCGCCAGGGTTGGAAAAAAAGGGCGACTGTACGACGTGACGTCACAACATGGTATCAATCTTATTCTTATTTGTAACGCATTGTAGTTTAAAAGCTTATTGTTTTGAACAATGCTTAAAATTTCTTTTAATCTGTGTTATTCAACATGTAATAGAAAACACGGATTAAATTCAAACTGTTTTAAACATCCGTTTAAAACATCTTTTTTTGATCATGCCAACCCTGAGTGTCGCTCGTGCTCGACTCCTCTAGAGCCGGTCCACAATACACGAAATTGAACGCGGCAACATAATGCAACAATGAAGACATGCAATGATGCCACAGTTGCCGAAGTGGTTGAATGAATGCTAGCCACATTGCGAATCACAGGTTCGCTTCCCGCATGGAACAAATAATTTTCTGGCCTTCGAAATGAAACGATTGTAACTTGCCTAGAGCTCCCCTAGCCAAGTTACAGTCGTTTCATTTCGATTCTCTTTCGTCGATTGCCTCCAGTTGGCCACGTCTCTGATTCCTTTGCCGTGAAGTTATCTCAACGCTTAGTCACGGGGTTAGAACAAAGAAATAGGAGGTGTGGCCAACTCGAGGCGATCGATGAAAGAGAATCGAAACGAAACGGTTGCAATTTGGTGAAGGGGGCAGACAGTCGTTCCGGATCTGGTTGTCCTGTGTAATGTGAGTTTACATGTTTGTGAACGCACCCACGATACAAAAGTAATTCCTAGTGTGGGGCAACGACCTTTTAAAAAAAAAAAAAACTTACAGCCTCAGAAACCAACTTCAAACAGTAAAAATAGTCAACAGATTAAAATATATTGACTGTTTGCGTCTGCTTGGCTAAGTAACCATTTGATAGGAAGAGCATATATTTGCGTTTGCCTCGTAACAAAATAGTTTCAATACTTTAAATAATTCATCGCTTTAAGTTATAGACTTTAGTAATATAATAATCATAATATTACGTTACTTATTATAAGGATTGTATTCCTCGAAGGTTTTTTTTCTCGATGGGTAAAAATCATTCAGATGTCATCCCCCGCCCTCGGGCGGAGCGGGAGATAGTGTCAGACTCTTACTGACTAAAAAACCCACCCCATTCCTTCTTGCTTTTCATACTTAGGCCGAGCCTCCTCTTCGGAACTAGACCTTTGGCCCAAGTAGGCTTCGACCCAGCTGGGGCCCCCTACGGTTCCTTGAGGCGCGCGGGAACACAGCGCGCCTTCGACGACTTAGGCTCGGTCCGGACAGTTACCGGACGGTCCGACAGCAAACTACCCATTACTCGACGTCCGCAAACCCGCGCCTACAGTGGCTGGAAACCGGGATTGGAATCTCATCGGCGGCTGAAGCGCTGTGAGCGCCGTTACCTGATGCTGTCGGCCTCCTCCTTTGCTAGCATTACTGCTTCGCAGAACGAGGCAACCGCCTGCCACTCCTCCTCGCTGCGGACCATGGCTTGTACCAAAGCCCGGCGCGAGAGATCGCCGCCGCCGATTGCCCCTACGAGGACACAGCGGAGCTCTGCCCACGCGGGGCACACCTCCACTGTGTACTGCACCGTGTACGATGTGACGTTGGATCGCTGTTTTGTGTTTGGGCCTTAAAACCCGTACGTGTTCCATGAAATGCATTTTGCGTTCGAGAGCATCTAGCAGGCATCAGCCCTAACAGGCATCAGCCCTAGCGAGCTCCGTGAATGATATGTTAAACTATCCCTTGCTAAATTACTAAATTTAAAATGTATTTGTTTAGAAACTTACATAGAAAGCGTTTTCCCAAAAGAGTATGGCCTTTTAAAGCTCTTCACTGAACACATATTGTTGTGCACTTTGACGGATATTCCGAGGCCTGACAGTCTTTGAGACAGCTCCTCTTCCAAGTCATAGCTGCTGCATGAACTGGGGATGCAGACTCCCCACAGCAGACTTGAGTATCGGGGGACTCGGTGACCCATCTGCAACGAAAGAAGAATCGAGTTAGGAAGAATAAGGCAACTTGAGTACCTTCGCTCAACTGCAGGTATGCACTGCATATCATTATAACATAATTCATAGACATCGCTCTCATGCCAGCCTAATCTGGGTTCCAATATAGGATACCTAGATCTGCTTGTAATTATGAGGGTAGGCGCTGATGCCTATAACTACCAGATATTAAGTTATCTTAGGTATCAGCTGTATTAACCTTTTGAATTAATTTACTGTAATGGAAAATTGTTAGCATGAAGGTGCAAATAAACAATTTTTAATTAATAGATTGTACCATAATGGTGTCTGCTCATCTCACTACCCAAAGATCAACAACGGAACTAAAAATACATATTATGGCAGCATTACTTATACAGATATTACAAATATGATCGCATAACCGTCTGGTTAGTGTTTGATTATGCTAATTTCATTTTAGCCGTTCATTTATATTTATTGTAGCATTCATGAGGAGTATGTTAGTGATAATATATATAGCACTGAACATTTACGGATTGATGTGATTGATTTTTGGCGTTGACCTTGACTATGATCGCAACCTAGTGATAAACAGGAGAGATCCTATCCTGATCGACATAAGAGTCCATAAAGAACAATAAACTAAGGAGATAAAATCATTACATTAATGCAAGTCCATGGAACATGGTGAATAAGAGTGACAAAAGAATTTTATCCTTATTTCGTTGTATTGGAGTCATTGGTATCAGAGCTTGAATATAATACATGAATTGAATCTAAATGACCAGATAAAAACTGTGCCAGTAGGTATCTTAAACATTTTAACAAGATTACTGAGTGTTACAAAAAGTGCAATCAAATTAAAATAATGCAACACTTTCTGCATCAGAAAGTGCGTCACTCAAAAAATACTTAGCAGATTTTGCAATTGGTAAAATTACGGCAACAACAAAATTTCAAAATGTTAAAACCCAGAGCTGTTACTGATAGTATTAACTATAACAATATGAAAGACGAAAAGGGTGAAGCTAATAAATAAACTATTAACAAATAACATAATAATCATCTAGATCACGAACGCGAAACGATCCAAGGTTTACAACTAGTTAATATTCCGAGAGGACGGCACCCGTCTACTATGTATGTAGGCTTATTTGGTCCCACACTTGATTTTGAATCACAATTGTATTGAGCAACACAATAGCCCTTGACCAAGACAGAGTTTACTGAAAATATACAAAGAATTTGTATTGATATCAACCCTTTGAGAAGACAATGGTATCCAATTTTGGTTCGGTATTGTTCAGCATTCAAAGTTATCGTGACTTCTAGAGCGGTGCGAGCTGTGTTATGAATATGAACTTTGCGATTTCTTGATGGAGCGTTTTTCTTTTGATGTGCATTGTTCTTCTTTGAAGTTGATTGCACTGCATAATTTAATTGTTCGTTTGGCTGCTAGACAAGTGAGAGAGCTATTGTTAAAAGGCCTGCAATGCGTTATCAAAACTTCACGTGGCCAATTCCATGTTTTTAGACATTTTACTATCAATACTAAAATTATTTAAATTAAAGATTTGTTTGTAAAAATTAATTCAAAAATAACTAAACCAATTAAAAAAAAAACACTGTGTGTTTTTGGCTACAAAGTATATATATTCTACTTTTAAACGGGGAAGCCGCTAACAAAAGTTAGTCTTTTCTAAAACGCGTAAGCCTGTTTATTGCGTGTCCTGCATAAAGTGGAAATTATCAAAATTTTATAATATCACTTAGTGAAATGTATTACAATGCCTACGAACAATGTCTACGACTAAGTGATCTGGAGAATATCCAGATTACTAAGTCTCAATACGTATAAATAAATATATACATTTTCTAGGCCCTCTAATTAGAGCTTTTGTTAAAAGCACTAAACCCAGCAATTAAGTTAATAGGTTCTACAATAGTGATTTACGAAAAGGCTGAATGATGTCTATCAAGAATCTCATTATAAAAAGCCACAAAAAAACCAATGTCATTGAATCTACATGACCAAGGCTTTTGGATTTCCTTTGGTTATTTGAAACCAAACAGTTTAATAAGTTGGTTTACTTTTACTATTCAAATTTATGGGATAACAACATGAATATGACGACATGTATCTAAGTTTCTTGTTACACACTTTATTACTGTTTGTTTTTTGTTCGAATAATATTTTCTTGTTATCACGGTGATCTAGGAGTGAAATATTGGATACGTGACATGAATTTTTAATAACTTAAACGTCTCTTTTGTAAACATTGGCTTTTTCCACAGAAAATGGAATTTGGATAGCGATATCGGTGTATATACACCTGAGTCGACGGAAAATGAAAGTTTAAAATGATTATTAGATAATCCCTTGTGAGTTATTGTATTCAAAGAAATTTTTACATTCAACATGATGAACAAACACCTAATCCGTTTATAGAAGTCTGAGAGGTTCCTCAAGAGCTTATTTAGGAGGCCACAAGAAAAAATGGGATAGTTATTGGACAGCTTCCGTACAACACTATGAAGCAAGAACTACATTAGAGCGACGTCGCGTGGCGTGGGTCAACTGTAGCTCTACAAGTCTAGTTTCCATATAAAATGTATGGAGACCGACGCCCCGATAGGCGTGTGTGACACACGTGTGTGCAGTGTAGTTCTAGCTTCACCGTTGTCAATTTTTTTTTTTAATTTATTTATCAAACTTATACTATCTTTACAGGGAAACCTAATGCAACAGTAGAGCCAATATAACTATCTAAATAAAATTTGTAACTAAAACCTTAATTACAAAAGCATATAACCGCTAGTGCCACTCTGTTAAATTCACTCAAATTACAAATGAACATGTTGCTGAATATTTACAACGAATCAATTTTTTATTATTATTAAAATATTAAATAAAAGATATTATTCATTATCATATTCATTATATGCAAATAAATCTATGCGTAGACATCAACATACACATAACACATATATGCAGTAAAACTTATTAATATAGTCGTTTTAATTTATAATTATTCGATCATTTATGCTCCTAAAATGGAAATTCGTGTAATCATATCGTATTACGATCCTGATAAACAGTTATATTGTTTATAATATTCTTGTCTATATATCAGAAGCAATTTACATGAACTAAAAACCAATTATAATGTCAATGTAGGGTAATATATTTAAAATTGTCAATTACCATAAAAATGGAGTGGACACATTTGCATTTCACTTTAATTTATGAATCACGGAATATATGAAACCATATTTGAACCGTGAATAATGGGCTATTCTAACTCTTTTGTTATACAATAGTTTAAGCAAAAGTATATTGTAATTTTACTACAATCAGAAAATGCTGAAAAAGCTGCTTAAGTTGTGTTCCAGAGTTCTGCCACTAGTCAAGATGCTGTGTTCGTATTAAGTGTACTTTAAATATGTACTTCGGCTATCTTACCAACCTGACATTACATCCCCTCTTATGTTGATGATTTCACAACTCAAAAAAAGGATTCGTTTGTCTTTCGCCATTGGCCTAAGTAACTATATAAGTACCCTTTTTGAAGATTCATGGGAGACAGCTCTATCAACTTGTTATCAATGGGAAAATGATTATGTAGGTATATTTTTACTAAGAGTTTATCACTCTAGCCTTGAAGACATCTAAATTATGATCAGAGGTGAAGACCACAGCAGGCAAACTGTTCCAGTCCTTCGAAGTAAGCGGTATAAACGACAAAGCGAAACGCTTACGGTGGATCAAATACTTAACATAATGTACTCGTAATAGTGGATACTCATTGTATGCCAGTTTGTCAGATGGTAAAGAGGTGATGGCGGAATGAAGTCATGTAGCTCCCGTACAAATTCTCCAAAATGCATCTTGTAAAATACCGAAAGGCTACTCTACGCCTGTGCTCCAGGCTATGTAGATTGTTGGATCACCAATTAACCTCTTCGTATGCTTTTCCACTTGAGTCCAAAGCTGCTAGATGGCATTTTGTAACTGCAGGCCATATATGGCTTCAGTACTTCACGCACGATCGAACCCGTGCTTTGTGTAACATTAGAAGCTGGGTGTGAAGTATCGCCGGACTTTTTCAAGAATGCTGCAGTTTTTTAGTAGCTAGCTTGGCTTTGGTTAAGGTTTGAAGAAATTTCAAGTTCCAAGAGCTGAAGGCGGTCGGTGCCCTACAAGGATAAGTTTTGAAAAGCAGGAGCCGAGGTGAACGGGCACCTTTTGATGGTGATCAGAACGTTAAGTCTATCCAGATGTCATCACTTGCATTAAGGTAGGTAGTGTGAGCTTAGATTGTCATCATTGTAGTGTTGTAATAACGAAGATGGTTCACTAATCCATCACAATTCACACCCCAGAATGATCTACAAATTTTAAGATCACATATCGAGGTATTTAACTATTTGTTCAGCTCAAAACAAGCGTAAATATTACCAGTTACAGCTCAGTGGCTCAGACACCACGTCGTCTAAAAACTAATTATCATACAATGTAAATTAATGTTATTTATGTTCGCACAAGACAATAAATCAAACTGGATTAAGAAATGATGACGGCCCTGAACTTGAGACCTGTCGTTTCGAAACATATCATTGTATCGTTAAGGCGGAGTGCACGCGAACAAACCGGCTGGCGACTGAGAATTTTTATATGCACCTGTAGTGACGTATTTGGCAACTGGGGCGCAGTAAAGTTGTCAAAAAAAGGCTTTTTTTGACATTTGATATTTTTAATATTTACGTTGCGTAACGTAAAATATTACATTATGTAACCGTTATGTAAATTACATTAGAACATTTTATAATATTTATTTATTTATTACTTTATTGCACACCTTAGTTTGTTACAGGACAAACATTTATAAAAAGAATAAGTATACGATAGGGCCGGTCTTATTGCATAGGGCAATTTCGACCAGACAATCTTTGGATGGACTGGATGAAAGAAAAAGATTAATAATAATAATTATATTTATTTAAAAGACTACATTAGTCCAAGAGGTGCTTAGTAACTTTACTAAAGTGTTTTTCTTAGTTTCGTGCCAAATTACATTATAGGGTCTTTCTTTGTCAAATGTCAAAACGGACGTTTCATTTTTTAATGATTTTTATACTGGTGGCAAGCCTTTGACCTTACGAGTGAGAGGAACTATTCTCAAAAATGAGTATGACCTGTATCAGGATTAAAGATTTGCGAATGTAATTTGCAATTTTGCGAATGGGATGAAAAATTAAACAGTTGTTAGTTTTTCCCCATAGACTTTGAGCTAGGTTGAAGGGTCATCATTATAATTTCATTTAATTTCATGTTTTCCCATCCTCCTTTTATTATTGTTTTGTTTCTTTTCAACTCAATTTGATAGATGAGAAGTTCTACAATAATGACGAATAGTGTGCGGGCAGCCTTAATCCTCGTTACTTAATCCTAATGCTATTATTGTGAATGTTGGTAATTCTCTATTGTTTAGACATCAATGTTATTCACCTCGACTAGGTCAAAAATTCCGAGTTCAAAACGAGAAAAAATCAATATCTACATCTCTATACTATTATAAAGGGATAAAGTTTGATTTGTTTTTTGTTTCTAGGAGGTCTCTCTAAAAGTACTGGTCTGATTGCTAAAATTTTTTCACTGATAGAAAGCTGCTTTATTCCTTTTTAGAGTGTCAACGTATCGCGGCGCGACCGATTTATTATTTAATCTTAAGAAATAGAGTCTGCGTGTCAAATAAGAACAAGTAATTCAAAAAAATTGAGACTCGACTAAGTTTCAAGATCACTACTGTTTAGTCATATTAAATTATGTATAATATTTACTTTAAAATTAAATATTTATTTAACTTTGTTACATGTTTGTCTGAAACTAGTTTGTCACAGAAGGTCAGGTCGTCATTATTATGATCGGGTTCCGTCAGAAAAGTTTTATTAATCCAAGATTATAGTACCTATCAGTGATTTCTACAAAGCATCAAGTTAATTTATAATTAGCTAAATAAGACCGATGCACACGTATAACACGCCTGATTTGTATGTAGAACGACGTCGCGTGGCGTGGATCAAATGTAGCTCTACAAGTCTAGTTGCCTTATAAAATGTATGGAGACCGACGCGCCCCAGATCAGCGTACGTGGCTCATATGTGCGCAGTTTAGTTCCAACTTACACTTGAGACAAGACGTCTTAGACAGATTTGTCTTAGACGTCTCAGACTTGTCTCCGACGTCTGCGACAAAACTATTTTGTGTATAACGTCTCAGACTTGTCTGCGACGTCTTAGAGACGTTTGCGACGTCTGTCTAATACAGTCTTGTTTCAAGTGAGCGCAGGCCTTTGTATAAAAATGGTGTTAAGTATTTTAAGCTTTTCCGATTTTATGAAAATTGATTTTGACAAAACACTTAAACTATTAACTTTAAACAATAAGGATTGTTAATTAAGAAACTTTTGTGTAATTCTATTTGTTTTCCCAAAGAAATAAATTAATACATACTCAACCTAATTTGCTTTGATTTTATAATCGAAGATTCTAAGTAAACATTAGGCTAGATCTACGATCAGTTCTTCATTCGAATGGTTCAATTGATGGCACGGTTGGCGCAGTGGTTGACCGATCGGCTGTTGCGCTGCGGGTCACGGGTTCGATGCCCGCACGGAACAAATACTTGTATGGCGTACAGATAGGTATGACGGGTCTGAGTATCTTATGTATGTAAGTTTATATGTTTGTAAACGCATCCACGATATAGGAGTAATTCCTAGTATAAAATAACGTTTAAAAAATCTATAAGTAGGTATATGTTTTGAGTAAAGTCTCGAAGACAATGTGATTTAAATAATTATAATATAATATTCCACAACTATCACACAACGCGTCTCTAGCTAAGCAGAGCTAGTGTTATGAGTACTAGAGAGCTGATAAACCAAAATATAGATTAATCACACCCAGACAGAACTAATGATCATGCTCATCACACAAAAAAATATCCTGGGTGGCAGTCGAACCCACGACCTCCGGCATAGCAGTCAGGATCACTAACCATTAGGCCAACATGCCACTCAAATAGAACTAAAAATAAATAAGTGTTAGAATTGAATTTGTCTTGAAAAATGGAGATATTTAACTGTAACAGATTATGGAAGACAAAACCGCTCTTCACAAATAAACACGGAACTCCAAAAAAACGAAAAATAAGTCATTGTATGCAGCGCATGTTTAATTTTTTATAAAAGATGTCTCGTAACACGAATGTTACGTGGTCAGACTTTCAAACAATTCAGTCGACCTTGAAACTTTAGGTTCCGTTCGCGATTTGGACAGTAACATCACAAAATACAGGTGCAGAAGTCAATCTACATACAAAGCGCGCTCGAGCAACGTGCACATAGACACCGCTCACGGACACGATGTCTCGGAGCGCCTCGGCCCGCTCGTCGAACAGTTCCGGCTCAAACGCTCATTAGTGTGCGTCCACCAAGAGTAGGTATAAAAAGTGAATCTCATGTCACATGAGATTGACTTCTGTACTTATCTATTTAGTGATATACATGGTGTATGACCACACGTACTGACGTCATAACTCTGTAAACAGTAGTCTATGATATGCGGCCATAGATAAGTAGACTCTTAAAATGTCACATTGACGTTTGTAGAATTGACGTTTGGATTAATTTGGAACTGTTTTGGTGATTGTTTATTGTTTTTATGGCTTGTTTAAAGTCTTCGCGCCTTTTTTTATGTATGATTGAATAATAAATTATGTAATTATGATAATATGTGTAGGTCACAGGCCTTTGTGTATCTCTGGGCATTATCAGTCGTCAAGAGATATTACGACCGAGCAACCCTCGGACAGAGAGTTGGTTTGAATGAAACCTCTAAGTAGACCGCATAAACTTCTATAGTTATTCGTCTATACCTAGTAGCTTTTATCCAGAAGTTGACTTTTTTATTGGCTTCGTGTTGTGCCTATAGTGTCGCGGCACAAGGGCCACACGCCAAAGCCACAAACGCCGCCACCAGAAGCTGGAAGTGGCCACAAACCACTTGTGGCCAGTGGCTGCTACTTTTTTTTAACCCATGCGTGCAGTAGTACAATGGACTCTGTCGGTGAAGGTTTAAATGCGCAAGTGGCGTGTGACAGCGTTTTGTATTGGTGTTTAGTGGTCAGTGCGCACAAAACGCGAGCAGTAGCATTTTCGTGTGTGGCGAGTCCATATAAAATGTATAAAACCTACAAGAAATATGGTGGCGGCGTTAAGCGGTTGTGGCCAGTGGTTCCTTACTGTACACGGGCCTAAAAAAAACGCTAGAAGCGGCCACAAAAAAAAAGCTAGAAGCGGCCGGAAAAAACAGCTGAAGCGCGCGACACACATTGTGCCCGAAGAAGCTTGAAGCCGCTTCAAGCGTTTTTGTGGCTGCATCGCCGCACACGAGTCACGACAAAAGGCCGTCTCAAAATTAAGCTTGAAGTCGCGTTTTCTGTCTCGTGTGCGGGGACAGTTAGCCAGTGTCAAATTTAAACACAATATAGCCACATTGTTTTCCATTAGAATGCAGATGTAACACATTCTTTTTTGCGCAGTATTTGGCAGCGAAATTATCGAGTCAGTTGTCTCGGCAAACTTCGCTGAGAATTTTATTGATGAATTGCATACAACTATTGTTTTTTTTTTTGAGGTGGGAAATCATCATTCACGATTGCATCACTACTTACCAACTGGTGGGATCGCAGTCAAGCGCTAGATCATATTAATAAAAAAAAAATTTTTGTTTTTGCAATGAATTTCATTCTTTTTGAATGTAGGTAAGCCAATAAGCGCATGATATGCGATGTTTTAAATTTTACGTTAACTGCACGTTATTAAACTTTTTGCTAAGCGCGCGACGTTGCTGCTTTGTTGAGACGCGTACAGAGCTTGAGCGCTCGGCTAATCTTTCATTAGTCCCGAAGGCAAGATAGTTTTTTTTTTATAATTTTACTATTTTAAAACCAAATCCTGGGACTCTGGGAATATCTATATTATTCTAACCTATGGCCAATACCTACATAAAACAGCCCTACCTATTCCGATCTCTGTTGATGACATAAACAAAAATCATTTGAATCCTGCGGCGCCAAACCAAACCTTTTGAAGTTTTCGTTTCGAGTGCAAGCAAAAATGAACTTAGCGGTGGTCAGGCGGAAGTGTCTTTGATGGTACCTAGTTCTTTCTTTACCATATTAAAACTTGCATCTTCCTTACTTTTCCGTGAACATAAGCATGATTATATATTATGAATCTTTTATTTGTTATGAATCATTTCTTTATAATCAAGTCTGGCATATGTTTTAAAAGAGTGTCTTATAATTAAGTGTCCGTTAATGGGAAAATGGCCTACGTGCCATTTGCCACTCCATTAAATAAATCAAGGAGGAAAAATAGTCATAAAACAAAAGGTCAATGATGTGTTTTACCTGCTCCGGATACTGCCACATATCAAGTTTTCGCATTTCAGTGTACTAAGTGCAAGTTAAGACCATTCTACTAATTTTGAACTTTTTGAAACCTCTGAAAATCCACAAATATAAAAGAGAACACAATGAATAATTATTTTATTAGGAGACCAACCGCCAGATAAAAATCAAAACATGACACAAATTATAAGTTACCTCGTTAAAATGAAAAAAAAAATGCGAATCTGATCTTAACTTACGATTTCAAACGTCTATTCTACGAGATTACTTCACGGAAATATTTGAAAAGTTACAAAAAAATAATAAAGTTTTTTTTTTTAAATTGGTTTCGCGAACACAAAACTTATGAATAGTTGTTGTTTTTTTTTTTTTACAAAATTAAAACCGACGTTACGGGGCCGCGAAGTCGACATAGACCCGGGGTGAGTTCTAAAATTCTCAGTGACCGGCTTTTAAAATATTTTTTTTTATGTTAACGCGATCGATACGTTTACCACGTTTGACGATGCCTTGCTTGAATCCATAAGTTTAGAAGGAATTCTTCTACTTTAGGCATTGGAGCTAGCAATTAGAGCTCCCCCCAAAACAAACTGTTTTACACACTACCAATAACAGAGTCACCTGACAAGATAAACACTTAACCTACTCAGCCGATTAAAAACATATTCCAATTAAAACAGCTGGACTACGATTCAGCCCCAAACCTGTACGATGTCGCAACCGGCCAAGGTTTTAAAAAAGCAGGCTTCTGTCCAAGGTCACGGTTGGGCCCAGCTCGAGTGCATTCTTGCAACAGAACTTACGAAATCACCCCACCTACTGAAATGCATGTTCTGGGGTAAATGCTGATATCGTTTTGGTGTTGTAGTACTTAGCTTGTTATACATAAAAATCAATTGCTGTTTGTTTTGCTACAATTTTAAAACGGCTTGACTGATTTTAAGTATGACCAAATAAATTGAAAAAAATATTTTTCGGAACACTAAAAGATAGTAAATAATTACAAAAAGATTCTTTGAGAGGCTTTGTTGTCTCAAACTAGAAAAAGTATAAGTAGTTCAGACATCCTGATGTCAGAATGTCTGACTACTTTCTATAAGCGTTATTTCGTTGCCAAGCGAAGTAGTTAGTTACCAAATAGTAGCAAAAAGGTAGTTTATTATGGTATTTTCTAAATATCAAATATCAGCAGTGGTCAAGGGGTTCTGACGCTTTCTAGAGGTCTGATAGGCAGTTGCTTCATCTAAAACAGAGGTATTCAGCCTCATCTGGTTAGACTGGAAGTCGACTTGTAGTCGGCTAGTTTGAAAAAAAAAACCTTGAATGAAAAAATGATGATCTGTAGAACAAGAACGGCTTTGGAGAAAAAACATTAAAGAAACTAAAATGTACAATTTTTTTTTAAACATCTGATAAGTATTTGATAATACAATATTGGTCAGAATTATAAGTACTACACAGTTACACATAATATCAAAATAATTATCTAAAAACTTTAGAAAAAAAAATAATAATCTTCTATACTATTCTAAAGGAACTGGCTACTAATTAAAAAAAAATATCGTTTACAGTATTACGTTAGCTATTGATAATTCTTAAAAAATTTTTAATAGCCATTACTGTCCTACTGCTGGGCAAAGGCCTCCCCCAAGTCCTTCCAGACATTCTTCTCTCGCGCCGTCTCTAACCAGTTCTCGTGATACGCACACTTAAAAACGTACACTTAAAAATAATAAGCAACGAAATAGTGTGGCCATTAACTTAGTGTTATTAGTTCTGAAAATACTAGCATACGATGCAGGACACGACACCAAGGTCATGCCGGAAATCAGTGAATGTAGTGTGAGGAATAGAAAGAAACAAGACAGTGTTGAGCAGAGGTGTACAGCACACCTCACTGTTACGGACCCACCCATAGTTATATCTATTATAAAATGAGAAAAAAAAGAGGAGGAGATAAAAATATGTTAAGTACAAAAAAAAATATCGGAAAACGATGTCTCTAGTTTGCCGTGTATAATACTTTTATGGGCCTACCACACGCACAAGCTTGCGAACTACAGGACAGGGTACACGGTAACTTTTTCTATCATGTGTTTCAGGTTTTTGCATATATTAAAAATAAGGTTGTATTTTATTTATAAAGACTGACTGAGTCAATTTACATTTTTTTTTTCTAATGGATTTAGAAAAAACATAAGAAACAAAGGACTTTGTTTGACCAATATACAAACCAAATCAATCACAATTATCGTAAAAAAATCATTATAGTGGCCATTTAAACATTAAATTAAATCGAACACCTGTTTCCAATAAATTATTCAAATCTGTGTTATTTTTATACAAAAATTGTAAGTTTGAAATGCCATTAGTACGACATTGATTTGAGTTTTCCACAGTTTTCCATAAGTTCAACGTTTAAATTGACGACAAAGGTAGGTACTTTTCGTATATAAAAAGGTAAGGTCAGCGGGTCAATGAAACCTGTTTTCCTGAAATATTAGTACATTTTGATATAAGTGTATAATGTTAGTGATTACCGACGAGGCGGTATTTAGACCCGAGCCGTGGCCAGGGTCTTAAGAGAGCCGAGAACGGTAATCATTAATTACTCACGTATATCATACGACGTTTTTCACTTGTGAAGAAAATTACTATAAAACTAGTAAACTTTTGTGGCGGTAAAAATCTGTTTTCATATGCGCGCCTATATTTTTTTTATTTACCTTTCAATACACTCACTGAAATGAATAAACGGGGGTTGACCGGCGACTCATGGGGGACGACACGCGCACATCCTGATACGATACATTTAATATAATTAGTACAGGAGAGAGGTTGAACAATAAGGTTTTAACCACATAATAGCACTAGTGCATAATGGTAGGTAATCAAAATGTCACAGTTTGGTAACAAGGACCATTATATACCTAAGTGCAGTGCAATACGAGTCATTTTCTGAGCGTATTGAAAAATTATATTACAACATACCAAGTGTATGTAAATTATATGATAACCCTTAAAACCTTATAATTAAATACGTATCAGCGCCAGTTTTCATCTAATATTTATTTAACCCTAACATCGTACTATGGGTTTTATCTATTGTAGGTATAATTTTACAAGTATGTTGATTGATTTTTACGGTATGTTGACAAGACCACTATTAATAATTATGTACATTTTAATTTTTTGGTTTTCATTGTTATTTTTTTTTATGTTCTTTCAAGTGTAAGTTTAAGTCTGTTTTTTTATAATGGATAGGCTCGCGTTTGACCACAATCACACCTGATGGTAAGCGATGATGTGGCCGACGATGGAGCACGCTTGCCTAGAAGCAATCTATTCACTCTTGACTTAAAGAACCCTAGGTTATAGCTATCAGGAAACACAGACTCCGACAGTTAATTCCATTCCTTAGCTGTACGCATAATGAATGTACTCTCAAAACGCTTTGTACGTATAGGTGGGATGTCCACCATGTACCGGTGGCGCAACGCCGTACGTCTTGTGGTCCGATGATGGAACGGACCGATTTAACTGTCTAATACAATGATACTCGTATTTTTACTAGTGTATTCGCGTAGAGTGAATTCTTTATCTTGCATGTGTCTTATGTTATTTTGTGGAATTCAGATAGAATTTTTATTTTCATCCTCAAATAATTTACTTATGTCTTCCGAAGTATTGATACTAAACTATATTGATACTACTGAGGTGTTAGATTTCATTTTCCTTGGTATTAAAATCCTATCAAACTCTATGTCTTCGTCGAAGTCTTTTTAAAGCAATTGGTGAGAAAGAACCATAGATATATGAAATTTGTATGGAAAGAACTCACTTATACCAATAAATAATATTTTGTTAAGGCAGTTTATGGTACTAAATAAAATATAATTTTAAATCATCAATGTTTAAAACTGCTACTTTTTGTTTCTTCATACGTAAATTATGGTTTTATAGACAAATTTGGATTCATGTCACGTTAATGCAAAACCGTACTTAATTCTTTGTAAATCTAAAGACGTACAAAACTGTCTTAAAATTTACAAAGAATTGAAATACCTAATCTGATGAAAGAAGGTTGCCCAACAGCCAGGCATAAAATTATTGTCTATGGAAAAAGAGATTATTTTTTCCTGTTCTCTACTTTCTAACAATACACCAGAATGCGTAAAGCAATAAATATAACATAAGGTAAAACGAATAAATAATGTTCAACTTACATCAGTAACATTACTCCTGATATAATGTCCACTGTGCACCAAAGTGTCGATCTCCTCCAGATTCTTGTCTCCACCGAGGCTTACTTGCAGGGAGGTGAGGCAGTACTTCCCGCGAACTGCACCATCTATGCTGAGGCACTCGTCATAGTCACCATATTGGTTTCCGTTGCCGCTCAGGATACCAGCCGGGAGCTTCGCAGTTGCGTCGAACACTGAAACGAAATTGGGGTTTTGTAGTGACTGAAGTCATGTTTGCTGGTAGTTTGGGTAAACAAAATAAATTCTCAGTCACATCTGGTGGCGGGGACCATCAACAGACACAGCTCGCTGAAAAAACATTCATCACAATGATTATCACAGATAATTCTCCTGGAGTCAAAGGAAACTGTTATGTACGTGCTCTTCGAGTGCACAGCCGTCAGCGAGACAAGAGCACGAACTTTGGGAGCACCGAATTTACTCATAGACTCTCTGAGCAGACTGAAAAGACTCAACTACTTCTAGAGTGAGGTGGGCTGGTTGGAGTGAAGGTCGCCATGTATCACGCACAATGGTCCACCAAGGACTAAGTACGGGAACCAGACAATAATGGGTAGATTGTCAGTTACATTGGTAAGAAGGACCAGGGGCTTTTCCATGACGTGTTAAGAGGTTAGGTGTGCGAGTGAGAAAGAGGGATAGAGCTAAACACCCTATATAGCTACCTTTAAGGCTTATAGTCCCTTGAATAATCTGGCCGAAATTATGTGGCAACTCTCGCACCAGCTTAGGCGGCAGAACGGCAATCTGTGCATTTATTTGCGGCCAGCAGTGCCCGGAAAGCGCACGGCTGACCTTTAAATCCATTTTCTTTGCGAAATATTGATTGATTTATACAGGGTTACTGGTAACTCGACGTATTCCTTGCAGGACATCATAGTAGGGTTAAAATGTAACAAATTAAGCCACCAAATGTTCTACCGAAGTTCAGTAGTTTTTGAGATAGTAAGGGTTTTAGATTTTTTGTGAAAAATACCAGATTAAATTATTTGAAGCCAATTTGAAAATTATTCACGGGGCGGCTGTACTGAAATTGGCTGTACTGATAAGACAAGGATATTTTACTAATAATTTGTACACCTGGTGTAGTATTTTTTTTTTGTGCTAAGACCACATTTTGTATGAAGTAATAGCAAAAATAACAAAAAAAAAAAATATGTTTTATTAGTGATCTTCACCAAAGTTTTAGTCATTTTGAACTTTTAATTATTAAAAACGATCCGCTACGGCGTCAACTATGATAATAACTCCAATTTCAGTACAGCCGCCCCGTGAATAATTTTCAGATTGGCTTCAAATAATTTAATCTGGGATTTTTCACAAAAAATCTAAAACCCTTGCTAACTCAAAAACTACTGAACTTCGGTAGAACATTTGGTGGCTTAATTTGTTGCATTTTAACCCTACTATGATGTCCTGCAAGGAATACGTCGCGTTACCAGTAACCCTGTATATGCTATGTTCACTTTGAAGAATATTTAACCACCAATTTTTATGTGTAAAAATGTTTCTTAAGATCCAAGTCGTTTCGAAAGAGTAGGGAAAAATTGCGAAAAGTTGCGAAATTGCTAGAACAACATTATCAACATATATTTTTTTCAAACCTATTAACCTGGCCATTACCGAGGAGTAGGCTTCAGAAAGTCATTGTTTTAAGGCACTTTTCGGGCGCTTGGGCCTTAAGAGTTCAGTTTAGATCGTCAAATGGATCGCGCTAAGAGATTTTGGTAGAGTTTCAGGAATTATTGTTACACTTGTTTCCTTCCGGCTTTACCCGTGTGAAAGTAAGAAATGATTTCAAGTGCGTCACATAAAACAAACTACTAGCTTTAGCCCGCAGCTTCGCTCGCGTACGAAATATATAGCCTATATCACTCAGGAATAAAGCAGCTTTCTATCGGTGAAAGAATTTTAGCAATCGGACCAGTACTTCCAGAGATTACCTCCTACAAGCAAAAAAACAAACTTTACCTCTTTATTATATTAGTGTAGATGAATGTCAATAACCTTTCGTAAGAAGTAAATCTCTGATTACAAAATTATCAAATTTTCAGAGCGTGCCTTTGAATTACACGGTTCTGCAATTTTTCTAGAAAATTAAGCGTCACCCACCGAAGTTGATCCTTGCATAGAAAAGAAATATTTGGACCTTGTGGAATTATCATTTTGCGACACTGTGCAGATGATACTTATCTGATAATACCATGATATTTATCGATTTACTTAGAATTATAAGTTCTAATAAATGTTATATTCTCGTTTGAGAATTAGCTATCCCTTTTGGTTCATTACTTTGAAATAAAATTATCAATACCTACACTTATCACACTATAGGTTCAACATGGCATGTTTATAACCCTCGTGTTTTTTTTTATTTATCATAACAAGGGCTTTTTCCATTCTTATTTCGTCACGGTCAGCCGTGATAATACCTACTTTTTTTAAGCAAAGAGTCGGAAAATTTAAATTTTGTTGAATGAATACATGTAATGAATAAATAAGATTATTTACACAATAATTTGTAATAATTTGTATTTTTTATTATTATTATCATACAATTATCTGTGTTCTAAATTCAAAAATATTTAAATTTCTAGATTTTTTATTATGTAGGATGTATAACGGTTTAAATCTTTGCTTCTTCTTCAATCTGCAAAAGCGAAGCGCGGGAAAAAAGTTTATTAAAATAATATTATATTTTGTTTGTGAAAAAAATGTTGAATTTAAGATTTGAAGAGAATGTTTTTTATGATACCGCCACCAAATATTGTGATAAAGTTAAAAAATACTTCCGATAGCCTGCTACTATTTAAATCAAAACTAAAATGTATGGCAACTTTGTAAAGTTTTCTTCAGTACAAAATGAACAAAAATCACCGAAGCCTACTGGGGCCAGGGTTATCCGAAAGGGAACTCGAGCCCCGGTATGAAGGCTAGAAGGAACGGGGTGGGTCTTTTAGTCAGTAAGAGTCTGACACTATATCCCGCTCCGCTAAGAGCGGGGGTTGTCATTGGATTATTTTTCCCACCATAAAAAAGCCTCAAAAGTAAAACTTCACCTCCGAACCGTCAATACTCGCAAAGTTTCGATTCGCACGACACATAACCCTCAAACGCCACAAGGGTTTTTTCCGAACCGATTTCGATCGAATGCCTTACACACTCCAATCTCGTTCGTTGAACCTTGTATGTCAAATGTCACTGGTGAAATGAGTGTGGGCAGTGAATACGAAATGTCGCAGCGTACAATTCAAGGATGCCATTGGCGTGACTCGAATGCACGTGCAGAAATGGAGAAAAAAGCTATAGATGGCCGACTGGCAGACAGCCCGCAGTGATAGGGTTGATTTTTATTTTTCTTGGATTCTGTCCCCCGATTTTTGATTAAAGCATTTGAAGTTGATTATTTCGCAATCTCTACTATAGTCTGAAAACCTGTGAAAATAAAGCCTGTCAAGAGTTTGCTACAGTTTTTAATACATATACAAGGTGTAAGGGACAGCCCTCCACATACTTTAAGGGCTTGCTCAGTAGACGATACTGAACAACATTCCATAAAAAACTTTTTCAGGAAACGAAAAAAAAAAAATCCGCCTCACTATACAAAATTATAAAACTTGATAGGAAAGTTTGTATGGAGAGGTCGAATTTTTTTTTCTTTTCCTGAAAATATTTTTTGTTGAATGTTGTTTAGTTTCGTCTACTGAGCAAACCCTTAAACTTTTTGGAGGGCTGTCCCTTACACCTTGTATACATCATTAGTTTTAGTTTATGAAAAACCCGAAACACGTGTTTAGTATTTGTACATTTAATAACTGTATCATCATAAAAAATAATGAATTTATGAGCTTATTTTCACAGCAAAAATACATAGTCACCGGGCTATCGAGGCAACTGAGGGGTTGTTTTGCACTTGCACCCAGCTGTTCGCACCTAATGCCCGCTATGACCTGCAGTGACCTGTGTTGTACTTGTGTCGATGGTAACCAACTTGTGACCTGTTTAAATATTTTTGGGAAAAAATATAACACGGTGTAAAAACTATTGGAATCCTTTCAGTTACTGATTCTAAACTAACTATATTCAAATTTTGCATAAACTAATAATAATGTTGTATGTAAGTTCACGCCTCAATCACGTGAGTGTGAGCAGAAACTATCGAATACCGCTTGCTTCGATCCTTACGACATACTCCTTATTAACTCTTTGAATGCCGTAATTAGAGACACAATAGAAAGACAATTGCTTATGTCAAACTGTGTAACATAAGACATTCAAAAGGTTAAATTAATAGTTTGACAGTTTTTAGTTAAAACAAACCCCCAAACGGTTAGCAACTTGTAAACAATTGCTCAGCTAAGAACTATAATAATAATGACATATTGTATACTTCCTTGTTGGGATTTCTGATGATAATCTTCGTGACTCCGCAGTTAAAGCATAAACCAAGCTTAAAATGTCTGATGTCATAGAACGATATGTAGTAGATGAGACAAGAATCCTGTACTAAACTGCTTACTAATTATACCCATTTCTTCCTAATTTGCTGACTACATCCATCTCCATCTATAACGCGGGCTTGCGGACGGCGAGCAATGGGTAGCTCGCTGTCCGACGGTTCGGTAACTGTCTGGACCGAGCCCAAGTCTTTGGCGGCGCGTACTGTTCCCGTGCGCCTCAAGGAGTTGTCAGCAACCGTAGAGGCCCAGCAGGGTCGAAGCCTGGGCTGGGGCTTTCATGGGGTACTGTGTAAAATTTTATAATAAAATTCCACTTGAAATTCTCCAGTTAAACGAGTCAAAATTTAAAATATGCATAAAACGCACGCTATGTAGGCAAGCATATTATAAATTGGAAGATTATCTACTCGATAAAAATGCTTGGCTAAATGCCGGTCCTGCTCCACAGTCACAGTCATTTTTAGCTACTAATTAGCCGTATTTCTTATTTTTCTTTAAATTTTTATTATATATATTGGAAGAGATGCTGCTGGCCTTTTCCGATTGTTATTTTCGGATTATTTTTTTAAATTTTATTCGTTTATTTCAATAGAACTTATGATTTATTACCTGTTACATTTGGAAATAATAGCATTGTATAATGTAGAAACACTTTTTTCGAATTTTGTGAATGTGAAGTACCATGGAGCATTTTTATTTGGTTACAACTTGTTTGACACTACGAGCATGGCAGTTAAGAGATTGTCATGCTCACTAAAATGTCTCGCTGATGGTGGCAGGTGTTATTGGGTCATTTGGCTTCCTTCAATATGGTTGAGCTGAATGGGGCTGATGCACGCGTCATGCTCGTGAACGGGCGCCGTCAGTTGAGACTGGTCATCTCTTAGCTGCCAGTGACTTATTCAATTTCTATTTTTATTGTTACCATTATTATTTAATTTTTATTGCTTATCTTCATTGTGTTCACATAATAGAATTAAAAAAGAAATATGTAACGATGATTAATGTAACTCAATACGATTTAAAAGAGTGTCCATGGAGTTTTTTGCGCGTTCTTCTCCATAGAGACCTACTCTTTGGAACGTGCAATTTAGCTTCACTTGTTTGACTGACCGTCATTTTGACAATTCAAAAGTGCCTGTAACTGGTCTATTTGAAATAAACGTTTCTGATTTCGGATTTCTGATGAATTTTCCCATCGAAAAAAAAAAAACGATTTAACACGTTGGCTTTGTTTTGAGATGGAAAATCATCTAATTAGTTCTTCCTCTCTAGAGCGGAGCGGGAGGGCGTGTCAGACTTTCACTGACTAAAACCTTACCTGTGTTCTTTCAGTCGCCATTTACGGTTAACTTTTTCAGAAGTCAAAATGAGATTGTTCGAAAAAAAATACAAATATAGAAAGTAACTGAAGGAACACGGGTCGGTTTTTAGTCAGTACCTAAGTGTCTGACACTCCCTTTCTCTCCACCCAGAGCGGGAAGAATTATTTGAAGATTTTCGTCTAAAAATAAGGATCTAGTACGTGATAATAATACTTGCAGTCATCAGAATACATATATTTTTGTGATACAAAACCAGGATCAGATGGTGGGCAAGAGAACTCAATGTTAGTTGGTAGTTAGCGTAGTGGGAGATTATAAATAAAGTGCACGATAATAATTGTTTAAATAATTATTTATACAGTTAGTGTAAAGTCGTGCTCTGTCGTCTCGTGAGTAACAGAACATGTCATCAACGTAGCACGTGTTCTCTGAGACTGCGGAGTTCTATGAGACAACAGTGGTAATGAAATTGTTTAATAGATTCTCTTATATCGCGTGCTTTTTTGTGTCATTTATAATTTCAACTCACTGAAGATTTTGTGATAGTTCGAGCGTTCTATGAGGATTATTAGCTATTGAGAAACCTGCATGCGCAGAGTACTGGAGTTATTTGGCCACATTGCCATGAGAAATGACCACAACCTTGAACAGCTCATAGTTTGTTTGTTTGTTTGTTTACTTGTTTATCCTCGCATCGGAACGCCTTAAAGCATTTATACCAATGCAGCACTGTTCATTCAAAATCGGCTACTTTTAATCATGAGCGCAGTGAAGTGGCAGTCATCATAGGAGGGGCGTGGCGCGGCGGTGGGTCACGTACGCCTGCTTCCGCAGCTTCAGGCCAGCGGTCCTCCAGTATTCCATATATACCAAATCCCATATCTCACACATTTTGAAATGATAAAGTTCTTTCGAAGAGTTGTTCAAAAGAAATTGATTTGAATTGAAAAATACAGAAAATTTTGATATGTCATAGTAACTGGCATGGTCGATGGCAAACGACCAAGAGGCCGCAGCCCAAAAAGATGGGCAGATCAGATACGGCTTCACACTAGACACCTAATTGCACGTCGTGCTTCATGACGCTAAGAACCGTCACAGATGTCGAGACACCATCCCACTGGTTTATTTTCAATGAGAAGCTGAACCAGCGGGAACTTCATGACCCTCAGTAATGAGGAATACGACCCGAGGAGGAGTAAAAGGACGAGTATAACAAGCCCATTCACTGTATATGTTAGGCTCTTAATAAACTAGTGCGCTTCACCATCAATGATTGCGTCACTGCTTACCATTAGGTGGGATGGCAGTCAAACACTAGTATAAATAGTTTGTAAAAATAGTTTTGTTTTTTAAAACGGGAAATCATTCATGACTTCTTCCCTAGGGTGAAGCGAGAGGGCGTTTCAGACTTTTATTGTTACTATTTTTGTGTGCAATAAAGTTTATTCTATTCTGTTCTATTCTATTCTACTGACTAAAACCACACCCATGTTCCATCTTATATGTATTTACGTTCTAGGACCTCGAGTTTCCCTTTCGGAAGTCAATCCATGGTCCCAGTAGGCTTCGGTCCTGCTGGGGCCCTTCGGCTTTGCTGACATGTCTTTGAGACGCACAACACTACGCGCCGCGCCGTCGACCACTCGGACTCAAGAGAAGGATATACCTTCATAGAGCTACAGGTACCAAATGAGGATCCAAACCTTTTTCTTGTCCACTCATATTAATTTGTATGCTTCTAGCGTAAATTTACCATTTTATTAGTAAAATTCAAGGTTTCTAAAACATTGCCATCGAATTTCCAGATGACTAGTGTTGGGTAACGGATGTTTTGACCCAAACGGGAGGATTTCGGACGGATTTCTTTAAAATTTTACCTTATGATCTGTTTAGTACGCTATCTGCGCGTGAGTGGCTGTTTGGACTACTGAATGAGCGGTGCTTTGTGTCAATGACATGACTGTGATCTAATCTTCTTCGCTTAATGTTTAGTTTGTGGTTATAAAAAATAAAAAAAGTAGCTAAGGTTTTGGGACATTTTGGTAATTTCATGTGTTTATCTATCCTAACTTTTTTTAAATTGTTTTTTTTCTACTAAAACCTAAAAGTCCGTTAAAGGGCTGTTACTTTTGGGTTTGACTGAAAAATTTACCTAAATATTTGACATTTTACTGATGAATCATACTTTATCTCCTTCATCATCATCATTTCAGCCGATAGACGTCCACTGTAGTACATAAGCCTCCCCCAAGTGTCGTCACAATGAATGATCCTGTGCGTCCCGTTTCCATCGGATTCCCGTACGCCGGAAACTGCAGAATATTATGATCACAATGTATGCACATAACAACTTTGTTCAATATTCTGAAAAATAAATGCATTCTATTCTATTCTGATAAAATTTTGTTTTGAATGTATAATTTTGAGTAAGAACAAATAAAAAACAATAATTTAATTATTTTAAGTTAACTTGTTAGACTATTGCATTTAAACTTTTTTATCCGTCCGTACTTTTATTGCGAAAATAATAGTTTTCAGTTAAAAATAAAGTAAAACTGTCATACATGATGGATCATAGTCTATTGTATCATGTACGGTACTAAAAACAATTAAATATTAATACAATTAGCGCGACACGCGAATATTAACGACATCATCAGACGCGCTCTTGTTACCGTCGGCGCGGCGTTCCAGCCAATTGGAACTTTTGGGCACATTACCAGTCGACAGCGATGTGGAAGAGTTTTTTGGACGCCATTTTTAGTTTGGTTTTAGTTAATTGTAATTAGCGTAGAATTTTCATTATTATTTTAATATTTTTCTGTAATTATAGATAGTTAAGCTTTTTTTTTAAAAATTATTTGTGTAAATAAATAAATTACATATTAAATATGAATGTATTTATTACAATCATTATTATACATGACAATTTAATCAGTTCCGTTTATAAATGGGTAATATAAATTACTATAGTCATTGGGTAATCTGTGTTTAGCTAATGATTTGTGAATCATTACTTAGTATGTTGACGATGCCAGTTCCGTGATGTATTAATGACTAATTTTGTCATTTGTCCTCATTTTATTCTTACTAAAATTAATTTACAGAAAGTTGGTATTGAGATTATTACAAGTTTTATTAGGTGCCTACCACATAATCAGATATATAAAAATATATGAAAAAAGAGAAAAAGAAAATACCCGAAACACGTCTCTAGTATTTTTATGTAAATAATCTATGTACAAAATTTTAATAACTCTCATGAAAAGTCACAAAGCTATAAGCCTGTTAAGTCTGCAAAAATACATTGTCACCGGGCTATCCAAAAACATTACAACATAATTACGACTAATTCATGAAAAGATTTTTTAAAAGTAATTTAATAGTAAAAAAAAAACTATAAACCAGATACATTAATGGCCACTTTGGATGTTGTATATGGATTTTAACTCTAACCGCTCAATTATTTAAATTTAAATTCCATTGTTTACTAAAAAAAAAGTTATTTATATAATGCTATAAATAAATTATTTGTATATTTAAATTTCCCGGAAAAGTTATGGAAAAATTGAGATATTTTATAGTGTTTTAGTTGCTTTGTGATGTGATCTTTATTAACGTAATAAATACGCTACCTGCAGCATATATAATAAATTAGCGACAAGCCTCTGCTTCGTACGGGTGTTATAAATCTTTGTGATTCTCAGATTTACTATAATATGCAATAATTAATAATTAGTATAAACATACGATCGGCCTTGGTACGGACTAACCCAATCCGTCGTACCAAATTCGAGCGTTTAAAGTCAGAAAAGAGACCTATTTTCAGCAGTGGATATTTTTCAGCTGAATTTATGATAATGATGGTGATTCACCCATAGGGCTATGCTCGGGTTTCCCTTGCGTGATCGAATCAGAACTGAAGATATCCGCATGAGTATTAAGATTGTCGACATAGCACAAAGAATCGCCAAACTTAGTGGCAAAGTGCAGGGCACATTGCTAGCTGAACAGATGGTCGTTGGGGCCGAAAGGTTCTGGAGTGATGACCGCGTACCGGAAGACAGCGATGGAAGAGCGACAAGGAGGACTGATGACCAGGAGAGCGTCGCCAGAATTAGATGGTTGCGAGATCCGCAGGATTGGTGGTTGGTAGGTGTTACTTGGGGGCCTATTTCATCAGTGGACATCTTTTAGCTGAAATGATGATGCTGATGGCGATGAAAGGCTTATATATACAGATACAATTGTATCTGTGTTTTTTTTCTCCCCCCTTGTATATTTAATTTTTTTGTAGTAATTTTTAATAATTAATATTATACCTAGCATGGTGTAAGCTGTGCATACCTGTAATAGGCATGCATACCAGTGCCTTGTTTTTAATATTATTTTTACAAAATCATGTATGTAATGCTGTTGGTGCGCCAATAAATAAATAAAAGGCCAATGTCGCATTGCCGCATTGCGTATATCTGTGGTATAGATATCGGCACTGATCTTGAGCGCTGGCTTCAAGTTGCGCAGAAGACCAATATTCGGTCTCTTTAGTGGTACGAAGTGAGACGCAGGGGCGGGGAGTATCAGTGATTGGATCACTGCGCCATCGTCTCATAGTCGTTACTGGTGATTCGTTCCCTGCGCTTGCTGCATGTATCTAACAACGACGACAATTGGCTCGCCGATGTATGGAATGCGCAAAGCGACCCACTCTGACGCCAAGAGATCAAGATTCGCACCGGTACCTATAACCATATTCAAGATTTAACAAGGACCTTACGTACATGCCCTATATGGTTTACGAATAATTTCTTAGATTACTGATGGGTGCAGTTCAATTAAACTGCACGTATGTGGATTGTCATTACAATGGTCATAATTTCCAGGAGTTATGCACATTCATACCTTCATTTGTTTTCGAGGTTGCTAAATATCTTCTCGTATTATGCTTGTTCTTGTAAGTATGTAGGAAAAAAGCTTTTTTATAGTTTATTTTGCTTTTGCTTTCTTTTTGAGTGTATTATTAGGAAAAACCGTAAATAACTTAATTACGGTTTTTGATAAAAATAAATACATCAAACATTTGTATAAAGTTTATATTTAACTTGCACAAGTATGCCTGTGTTTCACAAGAACGCTTTAAACTAAGATTAAATCGGGTTTTTTTTAAAGAAATCATCTAATGACATTTTCCTCCCTTGGGCGGAGTGGGAGGGTGTGTCAGACTTTTACTGACTATAACCCAATCCTTCTTTGCCTTCGTTCCAGAGCCAATTGCTTTAATTCATGGCTCCAGTAGGCTTCGAGCCTGCTGGACCTCGACGGCTTGCTGACATCTTCTTGAGGCGCGCGTGGAAAAGTACGTGCCGTCAATGACTTGGGCTCGATCCGGACATTTACCGGACGGTCGGACGGCGAGCTGCCCATGGCTCGCCGTCCGCAAGCCCGCGCCTACGGTGGCCGGAAATTGGAATCGAGATCTAAGTGGCTGGGGCGTAAGGATCGCTCCCTCGCGCGTGCACGTGAAGCTTCCTCCTTTGATAGCATTACTGCTTCGCAGAAGGAGACGACTGCCTGTCACTCCTCCTCGCTTCGGCCCGACGCGAGGGATCGCTGCCGACGATCGCCCCCACGAGGAGTGTACCCAAGCGGGGTGCATCTCTATCATATGCGCCACCGAATCCTCCAGGCGATTCTCACAGTGGTGACCCGGGCATTACTTCCGCACAAATCCGGTGCAGGAACAGGGAAGTTGCCAAACTGATCATGTTCGGTGAGAACCTGCGTCATGTGGAAGGTGAGGACATCGTGAGATCTTTCTAGCCACGCCTCAAAGAGGGGACTTACCGCCACAAAGCCACCCAGATCTGGAACAACTATTTGTTTTGTAGGCCATACAAGTATTTGATCCGTGCGGGAATCGAACCGGCAACACTGCGCTGTAAGCAATCGCCAACCTTGCAAAAACAAGTGAACAATGTTTATAATTATTAATAATAATAATTTGTCAATCAATTCTTCACTTGTTTTTTTTTTGTAAACGTTTTCCCTGCACTCATTATGAGGTGTACCTAAAGTAGGTACAAATTACCAGCGATTCACACCGTAACGACTGATTAAGCGTTATTATAAACGTACCTAAATACAGTGATAATATCGGAGTAGGCCAATAACGCCAAGTGCTGTACTCAGCACTTATGTATGTAAACCTCAATGGAATGGCAGTTCATTGCCCTTTTGCGTTATTGCCATGCAGTTGAAGTACTTACTTCCTTTTCTTTATTTCCGAAAATACAAAAAATATAGCTTCATTCATAAATTGGATCATATGAATAAATTGTTATTATTTTTACACCTGGTCCCGATCCGGATTTCCGGCCACCGTAGACGCGGGCTTTTAGACGGCGAGCAATGGGTAGCTCGCCGTCCGACTGTCTAGTTACCGTCAGGACCAAACCCAAGTCTTCGACGGTGTGAATGAAGTGTTCCATACGCGCCTTTAGGAAAATCAGCGACCGTAGGGGCCCAGAAGGCCGAAGCCCACTGGGGCCATAGGTGATGCGAAAAAGAGCCAGAGGGCCCTTTTTTATGGAAGGAAAAAATCATCCAATGACAGCCCCGCTCTTGGGCGGAGCGGGAGATAGTGTCAGACTCTTACTGACTAAAAGCCCCACCCCGTTCCTTCTAGCCTTTATACCGGGGCTCGAGCTCCCTTTCGGATAACCCTGGCCCCAGTAGGCTTCGACCCGGCTGGGTCCCTGCTGTTGACGACTTGGGCTTGGTCCGGACAGTTACCGGACGGCCGGACTGTCCGCAAGCTCGCGCCTACGGTGGCCGGAAATTGGGATCAGAATCCCGGCGGTGGCGGCGAGGATGCCGTTGCCTGATGAACGTATCAGGCAACGGCCTCCTCCTTTGCGAGCATTACTGCTTCGCAGAAGTCGGCGTCCACCTGCCACTCCTCCTCGCTCCGGACCATGGCCTCAACCAAGGCCCGGCGCGAGAGGTCTCCGCTGCCGATCGCCCCCACGAGGGCACGGCGATGCTAAGCCCAAGCAGGGTACACCTCGACTGTGTGCTCCACCGTGCCCTCCGGGTATTCCGCACAGTGGCGACACTCGGGCGTCACTTCCACACGAATCCGGTGCAGGAACCTCCCGAATGAACCATGTCCACCAGTAAGGACCTGCGTCATACGGAAGGTTAGGATATGCGCCACCGGATCCTCCTAGCGATTCTCACAGTGGTGACACGGGCGTCACTTTCGCACGATACTGCTGGTATGGTCCGAATATACCATGTCCGGTTAGAACCTGCGTCATGCAGAAGGTGAGGACGCCGTGAGGTATTTCCAACCACGCCTCAAAGAGGGGACTTACCGCCATAATTGTGGCGTACCCAAGCTAGAGGGCCCTGGGACGAAGACAAAGAAGGAACAGGAGTAGGTTTTAGTCAGTAAAAGTCTGACACGAAAGGGCGGGATATGTTATAAGATGATTTTCCACCTAAAAAAAAGGACCCTGGTGTTTTGGATCTTTGGAAGGCGTACGAGGGCACGAAGCTAACTCACAGAGGGCTCTTAGACACTTTTCATGGGATGTGGTATCCACCTATGGTAGATACGGCGGTGCTAGAGGAGGGGACAGGTATACCACTGCTATCAGGACAATCCCGAAAGTACGGTCAAGATCTACAATAGCACTTTACTGTACTTTACTTTACTTTTTAAATACGCAGAATTTTCTTTACAAAATATCTCTCTTATTTATTCAACTGTATTTCTTTCAAAGATTTAATTGAATAAGACTGTTTAGAATCAAGGATCTCGTTTATGAATAAGAAAATATAAGTTTGAAGCCAGCAGAAGTGATGGGATTTCATGATATAGAACCTTACCCGCTGGTCACATCATGATTTTTTTTTTTTTTTAATTGAGATAAACTAGTGCTTGACTGCGATCCCACCTGATGGTAAGTAGCGATGCAATCTTTGATGGTGAGGTGCACTAGTTTATTAAGAGCCTATTCACTCTAGCCTTGAAGACACCCAAATTATAATCGGACGGGAAGACCGCAGAAGGCAGACTGTTCCAGTCCTTCGACGTATGATATGTCTAGCCAACCTACATTTAATATTTACTGCTAATGTGGTCAAATATGGATCTGTGTGTGAACTGAGGGACCACACCGTACACCGTTCTACGTAGTAAGGGACCATGAAGTACACTTAAAAAAATTGTAGAACAAATCTGACAATTTTCAAAAAAATATAATATAAAACTACAGCCCTTAAAGTGCGGTTCCTCGATCCTCACAGATCATCAGCCAGATCTTGGAAAATCTTCCTTAATTCATTAAATCCACGACGCGACCCGATCTTATTGTCTTTCAATTGTATGTCCAATTACGGTATTCGAAAGGTTACGTTTTTATTTTAGTGTACTTTTTGTCTGTGAAAATTATAGTAAAGTATAGTCGGCCTTATTTCCCACTGCTGGGATTCAGGTCTCCTCTCTAGGAGGAATGGGCCGTTATCCACCACGCAGGCTCAGTGAGGGTTGGTGAACCTCACATGTTTTAGAATTTTTGGTTCTAGGTCATGCCGGTTTCCTCACGAGGTTTTACTTCACCATTTTGAGAGCAGTGATGATAAAATTTATTTCAATTTACACAAAGTAATGCTCCTGGCTGGGTTCGAACCCGCGACCTACAACTCGTAAGTCGGGGCCATTATCACTCGGCCACCACTGTTCTCTGTGAAAATTACAACTGTCTAACTATCACGGTTTATGAGATACAGTCTGGTGACAGATGGACGGACAGGTGGAGTCTTAGTAGGAACTAGGGTCCCGTTTTACACTTTGGGTATGAAACCCTAAAAAGATAGGAAAAAAAAAGAACTAATAACATTTCAGTAAAGTGCGAATTTAGCGCATCTTTTGAGAAATAACTTAATTGGTATTTTGTTGCTAATTGTGATTATTAGCTACTAAGTAGTAGGTATATGACTATGTAATTCGATCGTAGGAGATCAATTTGACACATATTCAGGTCAGTGGAACTTGACGCTAGCTAATTTTATTTCGAGCTCAAATCATATATTTTTAACGCTTGAATATTTTTTTTTTTATTAATATTATAAAGGCGAAAATATGTATAGGTAATATATTAATTTGTACTTATATTTTCTTTTTGTTACTTTTTCACGCTGAAAAGGCTTATCGGATTTTGATGATACTTTTTATCTCGGGAACAGTTTTCCTTGGGCACAGAGTAAATAATAGTAGGTACACGTAACCTTAGGGTAATTTTTTACTTTCACGCAGGAGATACCCATGGCAGAAGCGTATAGTATATTTAGTACCTAAGGTATTGTTTCAAAAATTAAATAAAACATTTCTTAAACGTGGCGATTATGGGCGGAGGTGTTCCAAGTTACAGCGGGAACTCCGCATTCGTTCTTTGACTCTCGTATTGCTCATGAAAAATTGAAACAACATTTTAAAAAATCCAAACGACGAGTTGCTCGTCGTCCGCAAGCGTCAGTCAGAATCACGACGATTTTTTTTGTTTTCTTTAATGTAGATTTCTTGAAAGAAAATCTTATAACTAAAACACTTTAAAATGGGTGGCCTTATCGCATTCCGCGATCTATTCCAGGCAACCTAGAATGAAAGTAAATGTCAGAAGATAATCTGATCTATTTTTTTTTTTATGGTGGGAGAGAAAATCATCCAATGACAAACCCCGCTCTTGGGCGGAGCGGGAGATAGTGTCAGACTCTTACTGACTAAAAGACCCACCCCGTTCCTTCTAGCCTTCGAACCGGGGCTCGAGCTCCCTTTCGGATAACACTGGCCCCAGAAGATAATCTGATATGGTATCATTAGTATGACAAAAACACCGATATTTATTACAGTAGGTATATGTTATGTCCAATTCAGACAAAAATAAACCTAGTCCAATAAACTTGAATGAAATAAATCAGAAACACGTGTATTTTTTCTAAATACATTTTTATAGCATTGGCCCAGACATTCATTAGATAAAATTACGTTTAATTTCGCTGTTTGAAGTAGATATCATGAATTCTCTATAAGAAGTATTTATACAGAAAATTCACTTCATTGATGACTTATAGTAATTCGTTCGACCTTTCGTTTGAAATCGATAGTTTTGTCAAAAGAGAATGCATTATATTTTTGTAAATACATGAATACGAATTTCTGATGATTCAGACACAGTATATTTGGACACAGTTTCCGAATAGAAACATTTTTATTTTAATATTTTTTTCATTGATGATTTGGGCACACACTATTTAGTACAGTGAGATAGAAAGTTTTAAAATGTAATATGTGGGAAAAAGTTCGTGATAGTGTGATGGGTGACAGGACAGAATGGAAAAAAAAAAGTGTTTCGCCTACCCCAAGTACTATGGGATAAGGGCAGGAAGAAGAAGAAATGGGGAAAAAGTATTACCAGAACTATTTTAGGCTGGATATATGCAACTACGAATAATAAATTTCATTATACATATTATATTTTAACCTTTCAATCGTGGAAATTACAGACACAATAGAAAAACAATAGGTGCGAGAACGCCGGCGGCGTTCGCTTGGGGTTTAATGAATTAAGACTTTTTTATCTGACTAAATAGCTTCAATAAAGATGGTGTCCAAATAGTCATCGAACAAATATTGAAAATAAAATGTGTCGATTCGGACACTATGTCCGAATATATTTTGTCCGAATCGTCACTAACTCAGGATTATAAGACTCCTTCTTCTTCTTTATCCTCCCCTGTTCGCATTATTTGGGGTCGAGTCTCCTCACAAATTAACGCAAATTGACTAGCTTGAGGTCTCTCTCTATTCTAGGCACCAGATTAATGGTGGGCGACCTCTGCCTTTCTTTGGTTCTGATTATGAATACTAGACTATTATTTTAAAATTAACATCTTGCACCATAAAATCATAGTTATATTAGGTTGGGTTAGTTTTATGTGTAGCAAATAAATAAGTATATTTGATTTTCTAAAGTAGAAAATCTGATACATAAAAATCTCGTGTATGTATGTTATTGAACTTTTCTGAACGGCTTGAGCGATTTTTATGAAATTGTTAGTGTATATTTGATAGGTCTGAGAATAGATCGAAGCTATTTTTATCCTTTTATCCCCCTTTTTCACTCTTATATGGCAAGACAACGTTGGTTGGGTCAGTTAGTTATCTTATAACATGTATCCTATATTTCAGGACATTGTCTACGTTTGTGTCAAATTAACATAGCAACATGGTAATAACAAACAAATATACACATAATAAACATAAAAAATGTCCTAATAATATTAATGTGATAATGTGATGGTCCATTGATTTTTTTTTAAAGTGCGCTTTATGTCCCACTCCAAGACATAATTATGGGATTCGGACAGGAAGATAGAATAATTTTATGTAAATTAATTACTTGGGAATTTTTTTTTATAATATGATTTTTATATCAACATATTACCATGTTAATGAATGAAACATGCGCATAAGATTATGTGTGAAAAATCGTAAGCGACATAATTTTAAAAATTAATACGTTTAAAGCCGTTTCACAAAAAAAAAAATAGATATACCTTTGAAAGAAAAGGATATTAGTTTAATTATTTTAATCGGTAAAAATAAAGAAAAATGGCACCGCTATCAGTCAGCGGATGCGCCGGCCGACATATTTCACTCGCGGATATATATTTAGGATATGGATTATATTAACTTTACATGATTTCACAATTTCGAAGATCCCTAATAAATCATGCTAGTGAAATTGTAATAAAACGTTATACTTAGGTGCAATATAATTATATAATTATTTTGTTTATAAATTACCCTCAATTATAAAATAAAAAATGATAACAAATATGTAAATATTTACTTTTCAAGGCCCATAACTCCAGCCTGTCCAAACTGTCCATGTACTGCTGGCTGTCTCTTCTGCACTGCTCGCTAGTCCCGTTGCTGGGCACCACAATTTTAGGGAACCTCTCCCACATTTCCACAATATTAAAACGTCCACTTTCATCGTAACTCTCATTTTTCGCGGCTAATTTTAATATAGTCCCGTTTAATATCGAGTCGGTTAGTAAACTTTTATCTGGTAGTGTCAATTCGATGCATTCCCGCGCTGCGGCGGTTGCGATCGCGAGGAGTAACACAGCGCATGCGCGCGTCGCCATGTTGTTACACTGTATGACGGGCGACGCAGAATTCGCGGGTATATCTGAACGAACGTACTTGTCACTATAACCCAAAGGATCGGACAATAGCGTTGAGTAATTTCTTATTTTGGTTTTTTTCATTTGTATTTAATTGGTTAATCAATTAATTTGTTAGGTCATCTTGTGACCTGTCTGTCATTGACAGTTTAAGTGTCATTTGTTTATTGATGACGTTTTACGGTGATGGGTGGGTCCGTGATTTTGTTGTCGTCATTTGACGTCCGTTTACGGCACATTGTGACGTAATGGAGATACGAATGTGACATTGAAATCTTGGTAAACGAGGTGTGGTGGTCAAAACAAATGTTGTATAATGGCAGAACTTGTACTGATCTCCTAGTTTGTGGTGTAGGGTGTCGTTTAAAGTGTACGAGAATATGTCATTAGATTTTAAGTTTATCATTATTATTACCAAATAAAGTGCCAAAATTACTGATAACTGTGACTACTTAATTAACACAAAAAATATTAGATATAATTATAATATTGTCTATGTGTAGGATTGCAGGTTCGAGACGGTGCGGGAGAAGAATGTTTGGAATAGTGTTGCCAGGTTCGTTTGGATAAAAATCGGGACAGATGGTAAATCAAATCGGGATTTAGGGTTTTATTCTTTTTTAATAAATATTTTTTTATGTGGGAAATTATCCAATAACTTCTTCCGCTCTGGGGTGGAACTAGAGGGCGTGTCAAATTTTTACTGAGTAAAATCCAGACTTCTTCAGTCGCTCTTTGAGTTTTAGGATTTTTGATTTATCGGGACATTTAACGTCAAATCGCGCAAATCGGGACTGGAACTGGTCTGGAAGGATTTGGGGAGGCCTTTGCCTAACAGTGGGACAGATATGAATAGAAAAAAAATGACTTATTGTATTGGTTCCTTTATTTTTGTTAATACATAAAGTATTATTGTTGGCTTTAATTAACGTAATTAAAACATAAGAGATAGATTTAAGAGTGATAATTAACAAGTGACTTTTCTCGCTCTAGGGCGGAGCAAGAGGGTCTCAGACTTTTTCTGACTGTATCTAAGACTGACCCACCTGTATCTAATAATTCAGCCCCGGTATAAAGGGCAACAAAGGAACGGGGTGGGTTGTTAGCCAATAAAAGTCTGACACTATCTCCCGCTCCGCCCAAGGGCAGGGGATGTCATTTTGATGATTTTTAACCACCAAAAAAAAACCAGCCTCAAGTCTGCTATTACAATGGTGTCAGAATGGTCTATCAATGATTTCATAATAGTTGATTTTGACAAGTTATGGTAATCTACTAATATAATGGCGTCATTGAAAGAAATGTCATATAATTTGTAATCTCGTACATAATAACAAATGAATGTCTGACGTATGCGGCAATCTGCTAAATCTTTGACATTTCCTTTGATCAGTTTCATTATCAGACCTACAATTCGAACGTCATTGTGCAGTCATTGCTTTTAATAAGACCGATAATATTGTCATTTTGCCACAACTCAATTGCAAGACCATTGACCGATCAATGATCGATCATTATAAATTAGCAGATTACGAACTTTTAGCAAAATGACGAAGGGATCGTATTGGAATGACGAATTTTAAAAATAGTGGACTTGGGCCCCAGTATCTAATAATAATTACATATCCGCAGCTTTAGCGGGCATCGATCCTACTGAGCCGTTTCAGCAAGGGGTAGATGAAACGAAAATAACCAAAATCTTACGGTTAGTAGACACAAAACTAAACATCAGCAAGTTCACTAACATAGGCGTAGTAAAATATTTGACATTGATGTCATTTAGAAGTAATTAGCATGTACAGTAACGATGCTTGAGGATTTTCTCACAATTTTATGTATTCAATCTATGTTACTATAAATATAGCAGTCGAGAATGACCAATTCAAGATTTGGTTAAGGCTTTGGTGGGTCGTAAAATTATGTCAATATTGCATGGTATAGTCGTCATGTTACTAGAACCGGTTTATTGTATAATATTATAATAGTAATTTATCTGTACTACTTGGGATGTACGAAAGAGAACCCCGGGGCCTTAGAACGAAGGCAAAGAAGTAACAGGAGTGGGTTTTAAGCAGTAAGGGTGAGTTGCACCATTTAACTATAACGATAACAAAGTTGTTAACATATCATATGTTTGTATCATAAAAAGTCACTCAATTTATCGAAATATAAATATTGTATAGGCTATTGATATGAATGAATGACGATCAGAATGAAAAAAAAAAACTGCGCTTAGTATTTTATAGTAGCAATTTTTTATGATTGATTGATTCTAATATGAATTTACCAATTATGACTCGTGGTCAATTTTTGGACATCGTTTTTTTTTACTTTTGAATTAAATAAGATCAGTAACGAGTACGCATAGAACCCCATTTTTTACTACTTAAAAATAGGGGTGTATAAAAAAATTAGTTTCCTGAAATTGTGACATTTAATCACAATTTCAAGATTTTTTTTTTTGCTTTGCGCAGACCAAGTCGCGAGCCTTGGCTTGTCTAAGAAATATATTAAGATGAGTTGATATTGTCAAGATGGAATTTAATATTTAAGATTGTTTTACCGCCCACTCAAAGTCTTATCACTTCCTACATGGTCAAGGACATGTCAAGTTGTGCATTGCACAAATTACACAACCTTTATATAATAACATAAATCATAATTTAATATTCCACCTTAAAAAAAGCTGTATAGCAAAGTCAGCCTTTTTAATATTTCCACTGCTAGGACTCAGGCCTCCTCTCTCTAGGAGAGGGAATGGAGCGTAATCCACCACGCGGGCCCAGTGAGGGTTGGTGGTCTTCGAATTCTTGGTTCTAGGACATGCCGGTTTCCTCTCGATGTTTTACTTCACCGCTTTGAGAGCAGTGGTGATGAAATAAATTACACAAAGTGATGCGCTTGACTGGGTTTGAACCCACGACCTACAACTCGTAAGTCGGGGCTGTTACCACTCGGCAACCACTGCTCCCAAAAATGCTGTAACCACAATGATTCCAAAACGTTTTGTGCGTATAAGTGGGATGTTCACTGTGATGACTTATATGATGACCGACCAATTAAGTTTTTCTTTTTTTCAAGCAAAATGTTCGTGTGTTTTTTATTCATAAAGTCTATGATGCCTTGAACATTGTCACACTATTGCGAGATAGGTGTCAATTTAAACGTTAATGTTTATGTTACTTGACCGAGACCTGAAAAAAAAATCTATTTATTATCTAGTTTAACAACTTATGTACAGTTATTTTTATGTGGACTGAATTAGATAAAGTGTATGAGATCGGGTAAAGTGGAAAGAGGGAAGGAATTACATGGTACAATTATAATAATATGGAAATTACGGGTAAAGTGGAAAGAGGGAAGGAATTACATGGTACAATTATAATAATATGGAACATAAAAGGAACTCACGACCGCCGACGCTGTGAGCGGGGTGGTGCGGCAAGCTGTAAGACCAAAAGTATGAAGAGGCGCGCGGTTACCAATGCTGCACCGCTCGTCGCGCCGCGCGTCGCTAAGAAGACGGGTCGACCGTAAGAAAGGCCTATATCCCGCTTTCTGAGTCCTGCAAAAAAAGCTATACGTCATTTGAAAATGGAACACAAGGAAGGGTCATTCACTGGGCTACGGGATTGTTTGAACGATACACTGCAGCCTTGGAACCCTAAAGGCATCTGAAGGAAGATAGTTAAGTATATAGTTATATTAAAATATCTAAAAAACTATAAACTTACTTAAGGCTTGCCAACGAGCAATGGAGCGCAGTATACTATGTGTTAAATTAACGGATCGAGTTCCAAACACTATACTGCGTTCCAAAACCAAAATAGTTGATGTAGCTCAAAAGGCTGCCAAACTGAAGTGGGACTGGGCAGGACACGTCTGCCGCATGCCCGACCAACTGTGGGCCAAAGTAGCACAAAGTTGGTGCCCTGAAACAGCGTGTCGGGGTCGCGGTAGACCACGAAGGAGATGGCGCGACGAACTTGATAGATTCCAGCAAAGTTGGCAAGAAGAAGTCCGGGCGCGCGAAAGATGGAAGGAGTGGAGGGAAGCCTTTGCCTAGGAGTGGGACAGAACAGGCTAAAAAAAAACTATGAAACTTTTTTTATGGTGGGAAAAAAACATCCAATGACATCCCCCGCTCTTGCGCGGAGCGGGAGATAGTGTCAGACTCTTACTGACTAAAAGATCCACCCCGTTCCTTCTAGCCTTCATACCGGGGCTCTAGCGCCCTTTCTGATAACCCTGGCCCCAGTAGGCTGCGACCCGGCTGGGTCTCTGCTGTTGCTGACAACTCCTTGAGGCGCGCGGGAACAGTGCGCGCCGTCGACGACTTGGGCTTGGTCCAGACAGTTACCGGACGGCCGCACAGCGAGCTACCCATTGCTTACTGTCCGCAAGCCGTTGCCTGATGCGTTCGGCCTCCTCCTTTGCAAGCATTACTGCTTCGCAGAAGTTGGCGACCGCCTGCCACTCCTCCTCGCTCTGGACCATGGCTTTAACCAAGGCCCGGCGCGAGAGGTCTCCGCCGCCGATCGCCCCCACGAGGAAACTATGATACTAAATGCTCTAAATACAATAATAATGAAGACGGCCCAAATAAGGATGAGAGGATTTTAAGTACAGTAGTTCCGAATTTTACGCTTGAAGGATTTACGGTTAGTTACCCGACGTACGGCGAATATTCACCCTTACGTTGTTGAAACCTCTACGGTCCGGACTAAGCGTTTCGCCTCGTCGTTTATACCGCGTACGTCGAAGGACTGGAACAGTCTGCCTGCTGCGGTCTTCCCGTCCGATTATAATTTGGGTGTCTTAAGGCTAGAGTGAATAGGCTCTTAATAAACTAGTGCGCCTCACCATCAAAGATTGCATCGCTACTTACTATCAGGTGGGATCGCAGTCAAGCACTAGTTTATCTCAATTAAAAAAAAAAGTTATTTTGATGTTAAGGGGAAGCACATTCCAGAGTTTGACGGTAGAGATATCGTAAGAATTAGACATAAACGCAGTGCGGTGAGAAGGAACATGAAGAAGTTAGTTTTTGGATGCTTGAAAGAGAACTGCCTAACACTTCAAAATATCGTTTTAAATAATCAGGAGCATATAGATTATGCTCAGCAATGACCAGTTATAATTATAGAGTAAAATTTATTTATTTTTATACAGCTTAGAAATTTGTTTGTATGGTTAAACGCACTAATTTCAAGAATGACTGGTTCGAATTGAAAAAATCATTTAGATTTAGATAGCCCATTTGTCGAGGAAAGGTATCGGCTATAATATCACGCTACAACTAGTAGGAGCAGAGCAGTAAAGTAACGAATGATGTGTATGAAGCCGGGCGTATAGCTAGTGATATGATTATTATGCGTGCGTCATCTTCACACTTCAGTCACAAAAACCCAATTTTATGAGGTTTAAACGCTCGTAAAGTTCCAAAAATTATTATAATTTTACTGCTTATTTAAATACCTATTAGGGAAGGGTGTTGTTTATAGGCATTTCCTCTCAATAACTTAATTATAATATGTAATTATTATTTGTCATAATTATTTGATTGGGTCGCAACAAGGACAACAATCGGAAATGTAAGTGAAATTTTATGAGCTGCGGAAATTATTCAAAAGAGTAACCGCAGCCCAGGAACGCATAAGGTAACTGAAGGAACGCAGGTGCGTTTTAGTCAGTAAAAGTCTGACACTCTCTGTCGTTCCAACCAGAGTGGAAGAAGTAGTATGAGGAATTCCAACCTCAAAAAAGTAAAATTATGTATCTACCTTTATTGAAATCACGAGTTAAAATTAATACATTTACTTCAGCAATGCAATGTCAAAAGATGAATTTGCAAAAAGGAAAAACAATTGCTTAGCATGCAAGTATTGTATTCTGTCACAATTGCAACTATACATGTGTAGATATTAAAACAATCATTAACAAAGGTATTTTTTTCTATTAGTTAAAAAGTACAGTTGTTCTATTGATTAACAAACCAGTGACAAAGTATTTATACAAACTTATCAAGTATAAATTTGTGATTTTTCATGATACAGTTATGAAATTTTGTACATAGATTGTTTACATAAAAATAATAATAATATAATATTCCACAACTATCACACAACGCCGTTTAGTCCCAAGCTAAGCAGAGCTTGTTTTATACTGACACAGGATACTAGACAACTGATAAACATACTTATACGTTTCTACATAAATAAATATTATACAAAAATTACACCCAGACACAGAACAAATGATCATGCTCATCACATTAACATTTGTCCTGGGTGGGAATCGAACCCACGACCTGCGGCATAGCAGTCAGGGCCACTAACCACTAGACCAACGGGCCAGCCGATAAATACTAGACACGTGTTTTGGGTTTCGCATATACTAAAACTAACGGTGTATATTAACACTTTAAGCTAATAACTCGTTAACAAGGAGTAAATTAACCGCAACACGCCGGTACGTGCTCCCAAACACGACGCCTCGATCAACTGTACGTATTATCGCTTATTGCTATTAAATTGTCTTGGTAATGATTAACTTAGTAGTTAGGTATAGAAGATAACCTATATAGAATCATAATCAGCATTATGATTCTAAAAACTTCATCATCATCATCATCATTTCAGCCGATACACGTCCACTGTTGGACATAAGCCTCCTCCAAGCGTCGCCACATCAAACGCTCCTGTGCGTCCCGCATCCATCGGTTTCTTGCTACCTTCACCAGGTCGTCGGTCCACCTTGTAGGAGGCCTGCACAACAACTGCGTCTTCCGGTACGCGGTCGCCACTCCAAAACCTTTCGGCTCCAACGGCCATCTGTTCTGCGAGCAATATGCCCTGCCCATTGCCACTTAAGTTTGGCAATTCATTGTGTGACTCTTTAAAAATAGAAGCGATTTTCACAACAAAAATACGCGTAATAAACACGAAATTATCTTACCCAAATGGAGACTAGCTAAGACTAGCAAGTCATTTTTAGTAAACAGCATTCGGTTTTATAACAAGCTGCCAAAGGCGGTAACTGAACTTAGTGAGGGAAAATTCAAAACTCATATCAAGCGTGTCCTAACCAAAAAAGCATATAACAAGGTTAAAGACTATGTCGAAGATACGCTTGTTTGATGGCAATGACTACCTCTGCACATGTGGCCGCCTGGTAACTCATTAATATTGTGTCTATTAACTGCTACATTTTGTTTTAATATGTACATTTTTTTTTCTGTTTTGCTTTCTAACACATTGCTTTTGCAATATTTTTTAAATTATTTAGACTTCAAAAATCTTAAATTCGTTGGTAATTTATGTTGTTAACATTGAATTGATAGTTGTAATTATTTACATTTTTCTGGCCTTTTTTATATAGCCTCTTTTTTAAGCCCATGAATTCTTAGATTACTTCTTATTACTACTCACTTTTTTTATTGTGTTTTCTTTTTTTTTGTGCTTTTGGGTATAATATTGAGTGATCTACACTGTTCTTAAATAATATCTATTATTACTGTATTATGGAAATGTTGTATCAACAACCACTTTTTTAAAAGAGTAACCATAGAGTTTCTTGACGGTTCTTCTCCATAGGAAACGTCCAATTTGGAACCGTGCACTATATAGCTTCTGACGTTTAATAAGTGCCCACTTAGGCCTATGTGAAATAAAATATTTTGTATTATTTATTCATTTATTCTTTATGCACACAAGAGTACAGAGGCGGAGTTAAGGGGCCGGTTACGGATGAATTTCCATACAAACGTAACACCCGAAACCTGGATAAACATTGTCTATAACAGAATATCATCATAATATATGTTGGAAATATGCTCCAACTGCAAATGAGCGTGGTACGTTTGTATGGAAATTCATCCGTCGACGGCCCCTTAATGCTTTAAGGAATTTTCTACCAGCCAACTTTTGGGTGATGCAGAGACAAATAGTGGGTAGGTGAGTAGGTAGTAGGTGCAATATTAAATATTATAATATTCCTTATCCAAATAACCTATAAATATAATATATAAACTTATATTTACTCAAATTACAAAGAGGAGACAAAAAAATGAAAAAGAAGAATCCACGAATCTAGTGAAACAATAAGGAAACAAATTAGCGCTGTTTAGGCTTAGGCTGCTTTTCCACCAGAGATATGCTATGCAGCTATACTCCGAGAATATCAGCTAAGCTGTGAAACTATGTGACCGTTTCCACTGATACTAGGCTGGCAAGTAAGATGTGCTATGAAAATGCGCCGCTACAAAGTAGCTGCGCGAGGTAAATGCAGCTCGAGGCATGCGTTGTATTGATAGTAAGGAAGCGGCGATCTATGCAGATGACTCTTGAGTATTTCTAATACTAAGTTACATATACGTTTGAATGTAAACACCCATTATGTGTTTATGATCCCTACCGTAGCGAACAAATGAGCTGATGACCTTGAACACCACACCCAAATCGGTCCATTCGATAAGGCGCTACGATGCCTCGGACACACCTTCTTTTCCGTCGGGATTAAAAACCATAAATAGTAATTATTAGTTAAATAGAGTCTTAGAAAAGCGCGTACATCGAGAAACCGATGTCAGTAAACCCTACACACAGTAAATACAATCCAGAAATTAATCCAATTTTATAGCCCAAACGACCAATTCCTATTCAATAAACAAAAGTATTCCCTAAACAAAAATCCGAGGTTTAATATTTCGGCTATACGGGCATTTGGGCGGAGGGCAAAGGAGAATCGGCACTTTAATGCCAATGTGTCTTTTATAGATAGCCATTTAGGCCCAGAGTGGAATCTATATAGTGGCGATTACGGTAGGAAAGAGCTTTGCTATTATGAGCTAGGGATGGCGAGCCGGGAAATCGGAATCGGAAAAATCGGTTCGATATTATTTCAAATGACGAATTTCGAATCGGCGTTGTGTTGACACGATTTTTGGTTTTAAACATTTTTTTTTATTTATGTATTTAGTTTACCAGTTACCAGTTTTTATCTTTGATGAGTGTCACTACTTTTATTTTGAAAAAGTGCACAGTTATTTATTTATTATATACTTTATTGAACACCTCTTATTATCATATGATCAACATTTATAAATATAAAAACCATATATTAATAAAAACAAGGCAGTTTTACGCAAAGGGCAATCTCTTACAGATATCCGTTAATATAAAGTACATAAATACAAAACCAAATATCGTACTAACGAAATTTCAAAAAAAAAAAAGACGGGTTGCACTCCGTGAGTGCCGGCAGAAGTGAAAACTTGATTATTAACGTTGAAATATATATATATATATATTTATATATATCTATATATTTGAAATGTAAATATATATATATATAATATATCTATATACCTACGTTGAAATACATATATATATTTATATATATCTATATATTTGAAACAGTAGGCCCAGGCATACATTTTCGCCGCGCCGTAGAGAGGGGATAGCTGTCTACTCTCCATCCGTCTTACGCTTTTTCGATCAGGTCACGTGTCCTGACGCGAGTTTAAGATTTTATACCCATTACAGAAAAAGTGCTCAACGCCGCTAAAGAAGTTTTCACTTCAAAAATAATAACACTTATAGGCAAGCAAATTCTGGTGTTTTTTTTTAGCTCCATGGTTTCTTCAGAAAACATATAATGGTAGCTGGGATTGTCAAAATGGTTGGAAAATGCTATAACGCTGTAGTATTGGTTCATGCATAATTACGTTTCCTCCATTGCTTATTGTGTTGCAATCGATTAATTTGGCGATCGATTTGATTCACATCACTAAAATAAAGCGACCCTAATATTTTTGTCTATTGTGCGGACAAATAATAAAGAGCTCAGATATTATCGTACACATAAAAATATATTTTTATATCCTATCAATATTATTATGTCCCTGTAATAGGATGAACAAATTAATTTCTCTTAGGAACATTTATGTAGTTCTTGATTGAAAACATACTCTGTTTATGGTCTCTGTTGTAAGTGATTTCTTTTCAAAAGTAGAGGAAGAATCAAGAATTGGGAAATAAGCAGTTATACCGTGTTTATACAATGCTTACTTGACTACTGAAAATTCAGGTTTCTAGTTTTATATAGTGTAGTAGTGTAGTTTTATATAGGGTGACTGGCAATTACACAACAAACCTGAAATCGCAAAAAAATATCAGTTGTTCAGTATATTTATGTTTGCCTAATGTACTGAACAGCTGATATTCTTTTCGCGATTTCGGCTTTGCTCCCATAATAAAAATTGTTTGTTATCATGAGCACAATCACGTGTTTAAGTGTGGTACACTAAATACCAGTTACCTTATAATTATAAAACGAAGTTATGGGGGGTCGAAAATAGCTTGAACTGTTTCGAGAAAAGGGATGGTACGGCCTCGTCGCTTTTTGGCTCACTTTTTTATATGGTGTGACGTTCATAAGATATTTGCAAAGAGACACATTTTTTTTGAAGTGGAATGAGAGAGTCAGACTTTTACCTTTGTGAAACTAAAAAAAAAAACTACCATCAGGTGCTGTAGTGGACAAACGCGAGTCGATCAATAATGTAATAGTAGTATGCGGGCCAGTCTCTCCGGTATTTTTTAAGCTCATCTCTCCATCTTCGCCTTCGATTGCCGTGATATCGTCTTGCTAAAAAAAAAGAGTGTCTAAAGAGTTTCTTGCACGTTCTTCTCCATAGAGATCTACGCTTTGGAATGTGTAATTTAGCTTCACTTTTGTTAGACTGATCGACATTTGACTATTCAAAAGTGCCTGCAAATCAAAAACATTTATTTCAAATACACCATTTTCTATTAGGAATAAATGTTTTTGATTTGATTTGATTTGCTCATACCTCATCGGATATGCGGCAGACATGTCCGTACCAATACCATCTTTAGAGTAGCAGCATCTTCTATCTTAATAATTTCAATAAATCAATAATAATATTTTAAAAATAATTTATAAACCACCTGAACCAATGTTACCCAGATTTTTAATTCGTTGAACTAGTTTTTGATTGCGATCCTTCTTGATGGTAAGCGGTGACAACACAACATAAACAGCAGGTTGCAACCATTGCATCGTTGTAAACATCAATGGCTACATAGCTGAAAACGAAAGCAAAGGTGGACAGTTAAACTTTACTTTTACCGGAAGGACCGGCCAGCAATGACAGACATTTTTTTTTTAAGCTATTGCATAGCTTCTATCGCGGGCCTTGAGCTTGGAGACCGAATACAGAAATTCCGTAACGAAAATAACCTAACACCCCCCCCCACTCATTTGTTACGTGGCGACCGATAAGAAACCAAATGAATGAACAATCAATCAAAATTCAATTCAATGTGTGAAAGTGTAACTTCAATTAATATCAAAGAAAAAAAAAAAACAAAGGAAAAAAAAATACTGCATAAATAAAATAAATAAATAATTATAATTGCATAAGTTGATAAAAATGCTAAGCAATAGCTTTACCGCGGCAGTCCCCGAGAGCCACACGTCTTTTTTTTTTATGATGGGAAAAAATCATCCAATGACAACCCCCGCTCTTGGGCGGAGCGGTGTCTGGCTCTAACTAACTAAAAGACCCAACCCGTTCCTTCTAGCCCTCATACCGGGGCTCGAGCTCCCTTTCGGATAACCCTGGCCCCAGTAGGCTTCGACCCGGCTGGGTCGCCGAGGACAGACATGTGTGGGCATGGAAGAGGCCTTTGCCAAGCAGTAGGACATACGGACTACTTAGATAGATAGAAAGAAGCCATAAGGCTAGATTTCAGTCTCATTGTTACTAAAGAATTAGATTACAATACAAAAATGTCAGAGTTCAAGATTGTGGTCACAATAGCTTCGGCATTGACCGCGCGTGTTGAAAGAAATACTTGCTTCAATTAACATACGAGTACCTATATTTAGATACAGGTGCGTGAACGTATGGAAGCACTAATCTGTGAAAATGTCTTTGAATGGAAAATCATATGATTTATTAGTTACTAGCTGCTGTCAGCGGCTTCGCCTGCGTGATTGTGGAAAGTTATCACAAAGGAACACACTCCCGGGAAACGAGACACTACAAAAACTCATCGCTGTTTTTGCTGTTTTTGGAAAGTAATCCATGAAATTAGTTTTCGAAAGATATCAGAGATGTCGCTAGTTGTTTAGAATGTCAATGACGTGTGTCACGTAACTGGCACACGACAGACCCGATTGTTTTTTATTTGTTGTGTGTGGTCTTTTCTACTCGAGGTAATAAGTAAATTTTTTTGGTTCACTTGTATTTTATGAGTAATCGTTCAGTAATAAAATATTACAGAACACCCGTCATCTTGACGTCAATATAGCGAGTGCACCTTAATTTTGAAATAATTTAATTTTGAAGGAGGTACAGATATTTTTACTAAAGGTACTGAATAGTACATTTTAGGTACATTTTATCTCGATAATTACTATTTTAATTCGCTGTGGTACACCCTTCATTTTGACTCTCAGCATGACGCGAGAGTTATAAAGAATTCTGATAGTTTAGACCAAATGCTTACCAGTAATCTTATACATGCAGTATGATAACTCTTGCCGATTTGTCTTTAAATCATAGAACCTTTAAACATGTTGAACTTAAGTGTAATATGAAATATTTAAATAACAGTGAAAATTAATTTGTTTAGGCTCAGCTGTCTATAAATGGCAACAATAATTTATAACTCGCTACCAAAAAGTTGACCTACTCTATCGTAAATATTTTGTATTTACAAAAATGGCTTATCCAGTAGAGTCCGTCTAATGAAAGCGTGACCTGAGAAAAGGAGGTTACAACCAAAAATTTTGAATGTGGTATTATTGAAATAGTAGGAGAAAAAAGTTTTGATACTAGAGTATTTTTTGCATTTATAACAATTGTATAATAGTTAATCCTAGTCAAAAACATGTGTGTAGACTTAATTATTTGGAGGGTGTATGGTGAAGGTCAATAACACACAAAATTTTAGTTATTATCCCAAATTATTTTATTTTCTTAAATTCTATCTCTCAAATGTCGCTATATGGCGTGGCTGGAAAGACCTCACGGCGTTATTACCTTCCGCATTACGCAGGTCCTCACCGGACATGGTTCTTTCGGGAGGTACCTACACCGGATTCATGCGGAAGTGACGCCTGGGTGTCGCCACTGTGCGGAATGCCTGGAGGACACAGTGGAGCACATAGTCGAGGTGTGCTCCGCTTGGGCGGATCATCGCCGTGCCCTCGTGGAGGCGATCGGCGGTGGAAACCTTTCGCTGAGAGCATCAGGCAACGGCGTTATCGCCGCCGCCACCAGCGCCGGGATACTGATCCCGATTTCCGGCCACCGTAGGCACCGGCTTGCGGACCGTCCGGTAACTGTCCGAACCAAGCCCAAGTCGTCAACGGCGCGCACTGTTCCCGCGCGCCTCAAGGAGTTGTCAGCAACAGCAGGGGCCTAGCCGGGTCGAAGCCTACTGGGGCCAGGGTTATCCGAAAGGTCGCTCGAGCCCCGGTATGAAGGCTTAAAGAAACGGGATGGGTTTTTTAGTCAGTAAGAGTCTGACACTATCTCCCGCTCTGCCCAAGAGCGGGGGTTGTCATAGGCTGATTTTTAAAATCGGAAAAAAGGCGCTATATAATATTCAAATAATATTCTTTATTTACCATTTGGCCTTCTGGCAAGAATACCAAGTGCACAATTTCAACTTCATCATGTCTCGCCAACACTAATGTGTTTCAAGGTTGTTGGGTTGGAATCGATTCGTTTTAGCATAGAGAAAATTCAGATCTTTTGGGATTAGTCAATTGGGAACATGTTTTACACTCCAATGATTGTTTCAAATGATACGGATCGACTCGTGAGACACAAAAAGTTCAACAGCTCGCAAACTTGAACTAGGATTTCAGTCACTATTTCCTTCACTTTCGCAATTTTAACTTCAGTTGAAGATTTTGATGCTCTATCAGATAAAGTGAGGCAAATCTCTATCGCATTCTACCACTCACTAGTATGTGTTTTTGATTTAGTCGATTCACCAAAAGCCTTCTTTGTTTGATGTTTTTGTCCATTATGAAATTCGCAATATGTCAGATTATCTAAAAATATAAGAAAAACAAATTATCATTATATCCTAAATATAACTATCTAATAATATTATTCGACAAGGATCAAGATTATAACGTCATACTAACTTAAAAATTCTGAAATCGTATGTAAACATTGTTGGTTTTCATTGAAAACACCTTCTTTCTCTTCTTGTTTTTGTTTAAACTTATTAACCATAGTGTGTAGCAGTTTTCGCACGTTACTGTTTATTGTTTTTCCCATTATTAAGCAATTATTCTTGAAAAATAAATATCTGTTTACAAAACTGACAATAGCGATCATAGACTTTGACGTGATTTTTTTCGGCAAAACAATGTTGCCAATTTAATTTAAAAAAAAAACTCCAGGTTACGCTTTCAGTAGACGCACTCTATCAATTTTAGATGGACAACGATTTTCTTTTAAAAATGTTCTTCTATTTCTATCTATTTTGCATTATTTCCAGCCACCGTTGGCGTGGGCTTGCGGATAGTGAGTAATGGGTAGCTCGCTGTCCGGCCGTCCGGTAACTGTCCGGACCAAGGCCAAGTCGTCGACTGCGCGCACTGTTCCTGCGCGACTCAAGGAGTTGTCAGCAACAGTAGGGGTCCAGCCGGGTCAAAGCCTACTGGGGCCAGGATTATCCGACAGGGAACTCGAGCGCCGTTATGAAGGCTTGAGGGAACGGGGTGGGTTTTTTAGTCAGTAAGAGTCTTACACTACCTCCAGCTGCGCCCAAGAGCGGGGGTTTTCATTGAATGATTTTACCACCAAAAAAAAAAAACTATTTTGTATTTATAGCAGTTTACTAATTTATTAAGAGCTTTAGTTCTTTTATTCTAATGTTAAGATGGATGTGTGGCGTGACGAGATTGGATAAAGTGAGAAATGAGGTATATTAGAGGAAGTTTGAATGTGGCGCCAGTAAATTAAATGTTGAAGGGGAATCGTTTGTCTTGGTATGGTCATGTAAAGAGGATGGAGGAAATGCATGTTACTAAAAGAGTTATGATTATACATGTGGATGGGTGGAGAATAAATTGACCTGAACACTTTCAAGAATACACTCAATGGGATATTAGTACCTAGATAAGATGTCGTGACTACAAAAATTATGTTGGATGGTTACAACCACGTTACAAACTCATCCTGAAAAAGCCAAGATTACCTACATATACGTATAATTCACCCAACCAAACTAATGAAAACGATAAATCAAGGATTACCATTATTTCAGTTGCGGGCGTTATGAGCAAAACCAAAATGGATCGCACAACAATTTGATGAAATTATTATAATTTGCGGTATCAATATAATGAAAGCCACGTTTAATAGAACGTGATAACTGGTTTAATAATAGGAGTGAGTCTACTGTGTTAAATATTACGAAGGCTTGTGAAGCAAGCGATAGTACAATAGCGGAGGGGAGCGGGGATCGGCGTCGGGAATGCTTGATGCGCTTTTGTCGTGTCATACAGACGTAGGAAGTTATAGCAAAATACAGGGTGCGAATTGTCTTGTATGCAAAGAAAGGTTTATATTATTGACTATTTTACGGGGTTACCATTTTTTTTTATGGTGGAAAAATCATGTAATGGCAACCTCCGCTTTTGGGCGGAGCGGCAGATAGTGTCAGACTCTTACTAACTAAAACCCACCCCGTTCCTTCGTGCCTTCATACCGGGGCTGAGCTATCTCTCGAAACTAACCTTGGCCCCAGTAGGCTTCGACCCAGCTGGGCCCGTGCTGTTACTGACAACTCCTTGAGGTGCGCGGGAACAGTGCGCGCCATCGACGACTTGGGCTCGGTCTGGATAGTTACCTACCGGACGGTCGAACAGCGAGCTACCTATTGCTCGCCGTTCACAAGTCCACGCCTACGGTGGCCGGAAATCGGGATCGGAATCCCGGCGACGGCGAGAGCACCGTTGCCTGATGCGGTCAGCCTCCTCCTTTGCTAGCATTATTGCTTTGCAGAAGTCGGCGCCCGCCTGCCATTCCTCCTCGCTCCGAACCATGGCCTGAACCAAGGTCTGGCTCGAGAGGTCTCCGTCGCCGATCGCCCCCATGAGGAGTCTAAAAATGAGGAAGCGGGGAAATTAGGATATCAGAGATTTCACGAAATCCTTATTATTTAGATATTATCATTAGATACTTTTAGTATGATGACGTAATAAACCAGAATATTCGACAATTACCGGGATTTCGTGATGTTCCTAGGAATTTCGTGAAATCCCTGGAATATCATGAAATCCCGGGAATCCCTTATTTCCCTGCGACATATATTATATATATACAAAAGCCCGAAGTCATCTATCAGGCAGTTGCCCACCAGATATAATATAATATATATTCCACAACTACCACACAACGCAGTCTAGTCCCAAGCTAAGCAGAGCTTGTGTTATGAGTACTGGACAACTGATAAACATACTTATATATTTCTAAATACATACATACTATAGATAAATTATACCCAGACACACAACTGATTATGCTTATCACACATACATTTGTCCTGGGTGGGAATCAAACCCACGACCTCCGGCATAGCAGTCAGGGTCACTAACCACTACACCAACAGGCCAGTCTAGATATAGCACTCGTCTAGTCACAGAATCCTCCCTTTTCATCAGAGGTTTGTGGCACTTGACTCTCTGTCCCGCATACCTACCTCCAGAAAATTATAAAGCCATAAGTAACATGGCTACATTTCAAAGCAGTATTGTGTCGAAGTACATATACTTCACCGAAATAAAGATTCACCGAACAAGACTATAAATAGCACTAAAGCTTGATTGAAAGGTACCTGGCCCTTCGTCAAACGTGACGGAGTAATAAGAAATGTCAAGAACACTTAATAGTAGGCAATTGACTCATTGTTCACCCAAATAATGGCCTTAAACATTTCTTTTCATCAACTAGTTTACCTTTTCTAAATTCTACAAGTATCATTATGGTATGTACCCAGTAAAAGTAAGGACGAAGGCATAATAATAAACACCTTGTCTTTGACATCGATGCACAGACAAATACCATGGATCCAGGGGTGCTATTGTCTAAGAAAACAGCCTTGAGCGCAGCGCTGGCCGCAGCAACGAGTCGAGAGCGCAGCACATTGAATTAACAATCCAATGTCAAAGTGCGTTAGGTTGTTAATTCAATGTACTGCGCTCTCGACTCGTCGCTGCGGTCAAGGCTATTTTCTTAGAGAATAGGACCCCAGTACATGATTCTGGACCCTCCAGTGGTGGAATTTTTCGTCGCATAGCATGGGATAGCCGGCCTTATAATGTTCCCACTGCTGGGACTCAGGCCTCCTCTCTAGGAGAGGGAATGGGCCGTAATCTACCACGCGGGCCTGGTGTAGGTTAGTGGATGTCACATGTCTTCGAATTTTTGGTTCTATAAACATAAAAACACTGTTACGGGGTCGCGAAATCGACATAGATCCGGGCGGAGTTCATACAAAATACTCAGTGACTATAAACAGCTCTTAAGACTGACTGAACACAAACATTAAAATTAACGAGTATTTTCGAAGAAGTTATTAAACGCACTTTGAACAAAATAAATCACTTGCATGACTTACAGACGTCTTTCAGTTTCTAGTTTAAGTTTTGGTTTGAATATCATAATGATAGTTTCATTCCCTGAAGATTTCTCATTGGATCTTGATTGTATTGTATAAATTCATCATCATCATCATTCAGCCGAAAGACGTCCACTGTTGGACATAGGCCTCCCCCAAGCGTTGCCACAACAATTGGTCCTATGCGTCACGCATCCATCGGATTCCCGCGACCCTCACCAGGTCATCGGTCCACCTTGTTGGAGGCCTTCCAACGCTGCGTCTTTCGGTACGTGGTCGCCACTTCAGAACTTTTCGTCCCCATCGACAATCTGTTCTGCGTGCATGTGCCCTGCCCATTGCCACTTAAGTTTGGCGATTCTTCGAGCTATGTCGATAACCTTGGATCTCCTGCGAATATCTTCATTTTTGATGCAAGGAAACTCCGAGCAACGCCGTCTAGTCTCAAGCTAAGCAGAGCTTATGTTTGAGTACTAGACAACTGATAAACATACATAAATATTTCTAAATACATACATATTATAGATAAATTACACCCAGACAGAACAATTGATCGTGGTCATCACAAAAACATTTGTCCTGGGTGGGAATCGAACCCACGACCTCCAGGATAGCAGTTAAGGCCACTAACCACTAGACCAACAGGCCAGTCAAAAAATCTACCTTGGAAGTGTTTCTAGGGTTCATCCAAATTCTTGGCCTTAATATCTTTGACCGTAAAATAGTACAATGTATGCAGAATCAACATCCGACTAATTACAGTGCCAACTCTGGGCGTTTAATAAAAAAAAACACATTTATTATTATTATTAATGAATCTTGCGGAAACAATAATAAGTCGATAATTTTGATAATTTATTGCTCTGTGTAAAGAAGATTACCGGAGACATTTTTATATGAAATTCCTGTTTATTTTGGCAGTCTGCATAAACTCATCAGAGGTGAAGGCAAAAAAATATGACATTTGGAAAAATATGAGTTATAAAATATATTCGTAGTAAGTTATTATTAAACACTTTTATGTGTAAATATTTTATCTTGAATATCTTATGAATGAAAACCAATCTGAATCTCACCCTGAGCCTGTATCCTGTCTGTAAAATAAGATTAATAAATTTAATAATATAGAAAATATAATCATGAGAAACTGATAGGGAAACCAGTAGTTCTAGAACGTAAACGGCAACTGAAAGAACATAGGTGGGTTTTACCCGAATATCATCTAATGACGTAGAGCGTGATTTCCGACTTCGCAAAAAAAAAAAATCTTTAATCCTGTAATGGACTCGGCTATCATTGTGCCAGTTGTCGTTACAGCTAATGATCTGATGGCCAAATACCTCGATGATCACTTGTTGGAGCAGTTCTTGCGCATTTGGGCCTGATACAGAAGGCAGTACTCCTTGATACGGCTTGCATATTAATGAGGTTCCTGTCTCTGAAACCCTAACTACCGGTAGATTCCACCCTGCTCTCGACACCGGTAGACTATTGTTTATTTATATTTTAAAATGTTTTTTATATTTTTTTATATATAAATGTTTTTAGAATTATATAAATTTATTATGAACTAATTACCTGAGTAATTTAATAATTTACGAATTTTAATGTAGTTTTAAGTTCCAATCACAAACATAATATGGATTGAAATTAGTGTTAAATAAATGTTTTTTATTTTTAAGAAATATTTATAAAAATTAAACGATATGTAAATAAGACAAATAAGGAAATACACAATATGTGTTCTTTAATATCCTATAATTTCTATCCTCAATCCAACACCTCAGAATATTATGTAAATTGCTATCTGTAGATAACAACAAGTAGTTTGTAAGCTTTAAAACCAGTAGTACATCCCGTTCTTAGGTAAGTAAACTTGCAGGTATGTGGTAATGATCTTGACCAGCCCTCTTGGGAACCTGTTGGTAGTGGCTGGGTCGAAGGTATAAATAGGTAAGCCCTGTGCAGGTCGTTGAACGTAAAGTGTGCTTGCCTCCAGTTCAAACACCTATACAGGGGAGGAGTTTCGATGAGGAAAATTCTGTGAAATAATTTTATAACATAATTTTTAGTTAATGCGAAATCTAAATAAGCAGTAACTAAATGGATTCCATTATTTTTTACACTATGTTACATTTTTTTTTTCAATTTTTTTTAAAAGATCATTGACACCACCGACATTACAACACAGGTTACGGCAGGTCATAGCAGGTATTCGGCGCCATCAAACAGCTGGGTGCAAGTGCAAAACAACCCCTCAGTCGCCTGGATCACCCGGTGTGATTTTTCATGATACAGTTATGAAATTTTGTACATAGATTCTTTACATAAAAATACTAGACATACTATTTCAGGTTTCGCATATACTAAAACTAATGTTAAATAGATTTTTTTTTAGTATTTGTTAGCCCATTTACCATGAAAGGCTTACAAGCTTATAGCATGTTACGACCAATAGCATGAATAGTAGAAAAGAACTAGAGAAGCGGGTGAAACCGCGGGATCAGGATTATAATTAGAGAAAATTATGAGACTCTAGAAGTATGATTATTATGATTTTGCAATTTAAAACAAACTCTAAATAGCTGATTTTAGAAAGTCTAGGTTAGCTTGATAATATAAAAACAGCTAAGTTACAATAAGCTACGAGTACATTTTCCCTTTATTTTTTATATGATTTGACGTATCTTTCGAAATGTTTTAGTATTTTTTTCTTTTGTTTTTAAATCGCTAATAACTGCAAGGCTTTTAATGCTAAAGTAATGGTGGAATAACAAAGTTTATTCATGTCACCAGCAATTTAGAGGAACGATTTTGTTTCCCTGTCTAACGTCAGCCTGCCCTCGAAAACGTATCGCACAACCCTATTCATTATTTTAGATTTAATTTTCTTGTTGTTCAGGTCACTGGGTCACCGTAAAACCCGGGATTTGTGTCCTGATGCTGCAACACCGGGCCGCGGCAGACCAAGACGGAGATAGCAAGAAGACCTGAACGACGTGTTCTTTACAAATTGAGAAAAAGCGAAAAAATCATAATCGCTGGAAGCTATGGAGGTAGAACTTTACCCAGCAGTGATTGTCCCCCTACGGGAGGGTAATAATAAGAATAATATATGGATCAAAAAAGCTAATTGTAGGTATATGGATTTGGTATGTCCTACAAGGAACTATAAGACCCTAAACAAAAATGAAATAGGTAAGGAAAAATCTCGTCCTAGACCAGTGGTTGTTATAACAGGTAACCGCAAAGTCACTGCTTACGGTATATTTACCGTTATTTAATAAGGAAAAGATGCTAAGGGCCTGCGCATACTTGAGACAAGACGTCTTAGACAGAACTGTCTGAGACGTCGCAGACAAGTCTGAGACGTTTTAGGCCAGTTTTGTCTAAGACGTTTTAGACTGTCCGAGACGTCTTAGACAGTTCTATCTAAGACGTAGAATAAACGGTTTTGTTTAAGACGTCTTGTCTCACGTGAGCGCACGTCCTAATTTGTGGAAAAAATATATAGCTTACTTTTTATACTATAAGAGAGAGTTAAATGAAATGAACACCAATAAAACAAACCAAAATTATAAACTCATGGCTATATATGGCTTGTCCGGAGGGATTAACACAATCCCTCCAGACAAGCCAGCACTCAGCTGATGATGGTGGGTGACAAACTGTGAATCACGTGGTGAATCACGAACACACTCGAAGTCAGCCGAACGACGTGCGATAATTCACGAACGCAGTTTCAGTATGACCGAAGATTTGGTAGATTTAGATACCGAACGTCGAGTAGTCACTACTGATTCATAGTCTAGTCAGGTAGCGATACACCCTAGGGTATACTTGACAGGTTTACCTTCACGGTTATACCTTTTTTTTTATGGTGGGAGAAAATCATCCAATGACCACCCCCGCTCTTGGGCGGAGCGGGAGATAGTGTCAGACTCTTACTGACTAAAAGACCCACCCTGTTCCTTCAAGCCTTCATACCGGGGCTCGAGCGCCCTTTCGGATAACCCTGGCCCCAGTAGGCTTCGACCCGGCTGGGTCCCTGACAACTCCTTGAGGCGCGCGGAAACAGTGCGCGCCGTCGACAGCTTGGGCTTGGTTCGGACAGTTACCGGACGGCCGGACAAGGAGTTACCCATTGCTCACTTTCCGCAAGCCCGCGCCGTGGCCGGAAATCGGGATCAGAATTCCGGCGGCGGCGGCGAGGACGCCGTTGCCTGATGCGTTCGGCCTCCTCCTTTGCGAGCATTACTGTTCCGCAGAAGTCAGCGACCGCCTGCCACTCCTCCTCGCTGGCCTCAAACAAGGCCCGGCGCGAGAGGTCTCCGCCGCCGATCGCCCCCACGAGGGCACGTCGATGCTCCGCCCAAGCAGGGCACACCTCAACTGTGTGCTCCACCGTGTCCTCCGGGCATTCTGCACAGTGGCGACACCCGGGCGTCACTTCCGCACGAATCCGGTGCAGAAACCTCCCGAACGAACCATGTCCGGTGAGGACCTGCGTCATACGGAAAATAAGGACGCCGTGAGGTCTTTCCAGCCACGCCTCAAAGAGGGGACTTACCGCCATGATTGTGGCGTGCCCATTTGTAACATCTGAAACCTGCACAGTTATATAACACACACATTCCGGTTTACTTGTACAACTCACCTGTACAGGTAAGCCTGCCAGGTATACTTTAGCGTGTATGGCGTAGCTAGAGTTAGTTGTCCGCATGTCTCTGTTTCATGACGTAATATTAGTTGGTATTTGCGTCTCTTGCACAATACGTATTGATACTAATAGTTAGGCTAGGTGTAGCTTACTGTTTACTATGCTAATTCGTAAAAGTTGTCATTACAGTGTCAATTTCATTAGTTTTGATTGCAAATGGCATCTTTATTTCAAATTAAATGATAAATGATATTTATTTTGTAAATAGGTTTTAAAAAACACTTTTACACGTCAATTTTTTTTCGTCAGTTTATGCTAGATAAAGCCGGTGTTTCCTATCTGACTACCCTGAGAAGAAACACCGAAACAAACTCAGGGGTAAAATACGATAGATGTGAGACGCATAGGACCATTCGTTGTGGCGACGCTTGGGGGAGGCCTATGCCCAACAGTGGACGTCTTTCGGCTGAAATGATGATGATGACGGATGATTTTGACTGGCGTGTTAGTCTAGTGGTTAGTGGCCCTGACTGCTATACCCGAGGTCGTGGGTTCGATTCCCATCCAGGACAAATTTTTGTGTGATGAGCATGATCATTTGTTCTGTGGGTGTAATCTATTTATAGACATAAGAGAAACGGTTTGACTGACATATCAATGTACAGCCGAAACTTCTGGGACTAGAACCGTGAAATTTTGAATTTATTCCAAAATTCACCCCCTAAGGAGATGAAACAGGGGTACAAAGTTTGTATGGAGACACCTATTTTCACGTAGGCGAAGTCACTCACTGGTAGAAGCTAGTTTATCTATAATATTATGTTTTAAGCTATTGCATAGCTTCTATCGCGGGCCTTGAGCGTGGAGACCGAATCCAGAAATTCCGTAACCAAAACAACCTAACACCCCCCACTCATTTGTTTTTTGAGCGTGGTGACCGATAAAAAAACAAATGAGTGAACAATCAATCAAAATTCAATTCAATGTGTGAAAGTGTAACTTTAATTAATATCAAAGAAAAAAAAAAACAAAGGAAAAAATACTGCATAAATAAAATAAATTAATAATTATAATTGCATAAGTTGATGCTATGCAATAGCTTTACCGCGGCAGTCCCCGAGTGCCACACGTCTTTTTTTATTATTTGTTAATAGGTTTGCGCTTAACCGCTATTTCACCTGATGGAAAGTGACGATGCGGTCGACGATGGAGCGCGCTTACCTAGAAGTAACCTATTCACTCTTGACTTAAAGATTCCTAACTTGTAGACAGTAAACACAAACTCCGGCAGGGAATTCCACTCCTTGTAATTCCGCTCCTTGTTGTTGTACGCACAATGAATATGTTCCCAAAAGTGTTTTGTATGTTGGTATATTTAATGGTGGTCTATCTATAAGAATTCATAGCACAAACACTGCTTAGTAGAATTAGATGGCATTGTGTGACATTTGTGGAATATTATTGTTATTATTTGTTTCAAATCCCAATTTACAGGAGAACCAAGTGGCAGTTGGCAGGGCGCATTGCTCGCAAAACAGATGGTTGATGGGGTCGAAAGGTTCTAAAGTGGTGACCATGTACCGGAAGTCACAGCATTTGAAGGCCTTCCACAAAGTGGACCGATGACCTGGTGAAGGTCGCGGATGTAGCGACATCTATGGCGCTGCATAAGAACTACGAAGAAAGAAATCCTGCATCGTGCGAGTAAAGTTCTCCTCTCTTCGCTCTCTTCTATACGACAGCCCGAAATCAACTATTGGGCAGTAAGTAGCCCACCTGACCATAATACCCATCTGGTCGAAGGATCGTCTCTTTCCAATGCAGGGACTTTACTCCCTGCTCCGCTTACTTCCAAACGGGAATCCGATAGATGCCGATGGAAAGTTTTTTTTTTGTTTTTTCCTTGATCATCGACGACGTGCCTCACAGTTTCCTATCCATTACATTTCGGGGTGTGTACGTTTGGAATTGCGCAATTTAAATCCGCCAAGTCCGTTCCATCATCAGACCACAAGACGTACGGCGTTACGTCATCGGTACATGGTGTATATCCTACCCATTCCTACAAAGCGTTTTGCAAACACATTCATTATGCGTACAGCTAAGGAGTGCAATTCCCTGCCGGAGTCTGTGTTCGGGTCTTTAAGCCAAGAGTGAATAGATTACTTCTAGGCAAGCGCGATCCATCGTCGGCCACATCATCACTTACCATCAGGTGAGACAGTGGTCAAACGCGAGCCTATCAATAATAATAATAAAAAAATATGCGAGACGCACCGGTCCTGGTTAATATGGCGACAGTTATGGTCTATGTCCAACAGTGGACGTCTTTCGGCTGTAGGTAATGATGAATCCAAATTTAGAGACGATCAGTCTACATACAACCCAATGCATCCAGTTCAATGTTAAACCTTGTTCCAATTTGAGGTTCAATGTCCTAATCAGCTCATCAATGTGCACGATTGATTAGTATGTTCCGCAGTTCTTTTGTACTTCTCCAAGGTTTGTGAGTGACGAGCAAGTGACAGCTAGCACGTTTGTATGCCTTGTTTGGTCATGGTTAAGATGGAAGTCTAAGCCATGGTCACCTGAGATTAGGGGTTATTATATGTAGGTCAGTTTTTATTAGATTTTTTGTCTTTACACACATATAATACTGTATATTAAAAAAAAACCGGCCAAGTGTGAGTCGGACTCCCACACGAAATGGTTTCGTACCGTCCGTAGAAAAAAACGGCAAAAAATTACGTTCGTTGTGTTAGCCACTCATTATTTTAGCAGAGCATAGTCGACCTTATAATGTTCCCACTGTTGGAACTCCCCTCTAGGAGAGAGCCAAAACGGGCCCACACTGCGGGTTAAAAAAAGACGTGTGGCACTCAGGGACTGCCGCGGTAAAGCTATTACATAGCATTTTTATCAACTTATGCAATTATAATTATCTATTTATTTTATTTATGCAGTATTTTTTTTTTCTTTGTTTTTTTTTCTTTGATATTAATTGAAGTTACAGTTTCACACATTGAATTTAATTTTGATTGATTGTTCACTCATTTGTTTTCTTATCGGTCACCACGCTCAAAAAACAAATGAGTGGGGGGTGTTAGGTTATTTTCGTTATGGAATTTCTGGATTCGGTCTCCACGCTCAAGGCCCGCGATAGAAGCTATGCAATAGCTTAAAAAAATGTTTTATTCTGTTAACATTTATTTTGTTTGTAGTTGTAGCGGCAACAGAATTAACATTATCTGTGAAAACAACTGTCTAGCTATCACGGTTCATGAGAGACATCCTGGTGAAAGACGTACTGTGGAGTGTTAGTAATAGGGTCCCGTTTTTACCTTTTGGGTACGGAACCCTAAAAATAAAATCTCCCACCGCGTCTGTCTGTCTGTTCGACATAAACTTATAAAGCAGTGAACAGGTTTTCATACAGTTTCTATTTTCATCAATAGATAGAGTGATTCATGAGGAAGGTTTACGAGTGTAATAGATCCTTATTATAGAAGTAAAAAGGCGAGAATTTTAAAGATACACATATTTTGTTATCTAGGGTTCCATACCTCAAAAGAAAAATCGGAATCCTTATCTAAGGAGGATGTACTGTTCCCGCGCGTCTCAAGGAGTGTTCAGCAACCGTAGGGGCCCAGCAGGGTTAAAGCCTACTGGAGCCAAGGGTCTATTTCTGAAAGAGAGGCTCGGCCCCGTTATAAAAGGCAACGAAGAAATAGGGAACACAACAAGAAATACATTTTTTTTTGGTGGGGAAAATCATCCAATGACAACTCCCGCTTTTGGGCGGAGCGGGAAATAGTGTCAGACTCTTACTGACTAAAAAACCCACTCCATTCCTTCAAGCCTTCATACCGGAGCTCGAGTTCCCTTTCGGATAACCCTGGCCCCAGTAGGCTTCGATCCAGCTGGGCCCCTGCTGTTGCTGATAACTCCTTGAGGCGCGCTGGAATAGTGCGCGCCGTTGACGACTTGGACTTTCGATCCGGACACGACAACGAAGAAACAGGGAGGATTTTTTAGTCAGTAAAAGTCTGACACTATCTCCCGTTCCGCCCAAGGGCGGGATAGTCATCTGGATGATTTTTACCCACCAAAAAAAAACCCTTATAGGATCATTTTGTTGTCTATCTGTCTGTCTGTCCTTTATCTCGGGCACTCGTGGAGGTATCGAGTTGAAATGAATACTGACATAATAAGCGACATAATATAATTCACAAATAACAGTTACATTAAACCATAATAATATTATATTGCAGTTAAAATTTAAATTCAAAATGGTTTCTTAGTAGTTGTCTGTGTGCTGACATTGTTGAAAACGCTATCGAGTTCATTAAACTGGCTGACTTTTTGAGCCTTCAAATAGTGCCTATGAATACACATAGGCTAAGTAAAACAATGCCTCAATAAACATACAAAACGCTTTTGTTGTCTGTATCAGTAACTGACCATAACTACTACGTTTATATTAAACTAGCTTTTGTCCGCGGCTTCGCTCGTGTACATAAAATAAAGGAAAAGAAAGTAAAAAAGAAAGAAAGAAATGTCACTCATGAATAAAGCAGCTTTCTATCGGTGAATAATTTTAACAATAGCACCAGTACTTCCAGAGATTACTTCCTTTAACTCTTTGAATGCCGTAATTAGAGACATAATAGAAAGACAATTGCTTATGTCGAACTGTGTAACTTAAGACATTCAAAAGGCAACTTTACCTCTTTATTTAATACTAGCTAATGCCCGCAGCAAAATATAGCCTATTTCATTGAGGAAAGAAGCTGATTTCTATCGGTAAAAAAACTTTAGCAATCGGACCAGTATTTCCAGAGATTACTTCCTACAAACAAAAAAACAAAGTTTACCTCTTTATTATATTAGTGTAGATGGTGTAGATTAGTGTAGAAGTGTAGACTAGCTTCTGACAGCGGTTACTCTCGTTGTAGAAAAAAAATTGAGCACGCCATAGTCATGGCGGTATGTCCTCTCTTTGAAAAAAGTTGCGATGGTAAGTTCCGAAGGCCGAAGAAACACCCAGGTGTCTATTTACGATCCACTGGTGGAGCATACGGTGAAGGTGTGTCCCACTTGGGCGGAGCACCCCCGTGTCTTCGTGGAGGCAATCGGCGGCCTCTCGCACCGAGCTCCGTTTCAGCCTACGGTTTGGAGACGAAGGAATGGCAGGTGGGTCATTTTCTGCGAAGCAATAAATATGCTAGCAAAGGAAAATGCCGCACGTGTGAGGTACCGAACATTCTTACGCTCTAACCGCCGAGACCCCAACCCCGACTGCCAACCACGGTAGATGTGGGGCTCTTCCAATGGGTACCTCGCTGTCCGGCCTTCCAGTAATCATCCGGACTGAGTCACAGTCATCGACAGCGCGTAGAGTTCCACGCGCTCCTCAAAGAGATGTCAGCCGAAGCCTATTGGAGCCATGGGTTGGCTTCTGTAAGAGAAACTCAGGGTTCTGCAACGCAAGCCAGAGAAGGAATATAGGAGAGGGTTTTAGTCAGTGCAATTTGACATGTCGCTCCGCCCTGGAGCGGGAGAAGTCATTGGCTGACTCCAGTTCCTGGGTTCGTTGCCTAAAATATTGTTTAAAAGCGTTTTGGCTTACAAAGCCTACTGAGACTATGGGTTGGCTTCTGTAAAGGAAACCCGGGGGTCCTGGAACGTATAGTTTATAGTACTCTATTATTGTATTCGTCTTCTCTCTCTCGTTTATTGCACATGCTACTATTTTCCTCTGCATTGCAAAAAAGTGGCCTGGCAGATTAAGTCCGCTACTGTTCGCTACTGTATTTTTGTGTGCATAAGAATTTAATAAAAAAATAAATGCAAAATAGGAATATAGGAGTGGGTATTAGTCAGAAAAAGTCTGAAACGATAGAGCGGGAGAAGGCACTGGGTGATTTCTCACCTAAAAAAGATACTTATCTGTGTTTCCAAACTATCTAGAAAAAAAACACTTTAATATTATCATAATCACGTACCCAACAGTGGTTATACGGAAATGTATTTTTTTTTATGGTGGAAAAGATTACCCAATGACAACCCCCGCTCTTGGGGTGAGCGGGAGAAAGTGTCAGACTCTTACTGACTAAAAGCCCACCCCGTTCCTTCTAGCCTTCATACCGGGCTCGAGTTTCCTTTCGGATAACCCTGGAAACCACGGAAATGTTTTCGGCTAGAAGGAACGGGGTGGTTCTTTTAGTCAGTAAGAGTCTGATACTATCTCCCGCTCCGCCCAAGGGCGGGGGATGTCAATGCATGATTTTTCCCACCATAAAAAAAGGGTAGGCCGCTCTTAAACCCTACCTACCATATTTTGTACCCACACAAAAAGTCCCTCTCCTAGAGAGGAGGCCTGAGTCCCAACAGTGGGAACATTATAAGGACTATGCTATGCTACACAAAAAGTAGGGTTCCCTCCAAAAACCCTAACAATCTAATAGGCACAAGGGTAACTTACGATAAGATCGAAAGGTCTAGTTCACAATACACTTGATATTCAACTCAGTGAGCACTCATTATCATACAATGTGATACACTGATTAGTCATGTATGTATGTGGCTAATGTTGATCGTAACTTGTCCTGCACTCAGGGTTGGCTTGTGAAATGTATCGGCAATAAATCAATCATGGTCGAACTGGTGAGGTTTTTATTTTACAACTAATATTAAAAGCCAGAGGGCTGGCTCGTTCTTCGCCTAAAGAACTAGCGTGCTATGCTGCCAGTCTTTTGGGTACATTTCCGGATGACAGCGATGTGGAAGAGTACATCAAACTAAAACAAAAAAAAACAAATATTTTTATTTCACATAGGCCTACATGGGCACTTCGATGCCTGAGTGTACTTTGTGTTTTTGTAGTATATTTATGCACATTGTGTAGATAAATTAAACGTTTAATGTATTTCGACACTCTCAAAGGAATCAAAATTCATAGAGTAGGTACTGTTGACCTAAAATCTTGAAATTTGATTTCCAGCCAACGTAGGCGCGGGCTTCCGGACGATGATCACGGCTACCTCGCCGTCCGGCCGTCCAATAATCATCCGAATCGTCGACGGCACCACAAAATGATGTCAGCCGAAGCCTATTGGAGCCATGTGTGCAAGGCGGAGAGGCCTCGCTGTATGGCAACGTCGGCATTGTACGCATTAGTAAGTTATTTATTTTTACGTAAAAAAAAATCAGTACAATATTAACAACTTAATTACTTTTAAAACTTTGCTCCACATTTGATGTTGGGCAATCTTAACCTTCAAGATTTTACAGCGAAAGTATGTTTTTGATAAAAGTAGATTGTATAATCAAGTTACCCTTGTGAGAGTAGCAGAGACTATGCATCTTAGTGGTGAATGTTTGACCCTTGAAAGTTTGTATACATATATTATACAGACATACATAATCAGCCTTTTTAATGTTCCCACTGCTGGGACTCAGACCTCTTCTCTAGGAGAGAGAATGGGCCGTAATACACCACTCGGGCCCAGCGCGTAAGTCGGAAGTTTGTATAGACTTCAAAGTTTGACTAGACGTTGGCGCAGTAGTTGAGAAATTGGCTACTGCGCTAAATGTTGCGGCTTCGATTGCTGTGCGGAAAAAATAATTGATTTACAGATAGTTTGTTCTGGGCCTCAGTGGTGGGTGTGTAGGTGTATCAGATTTATGTTATCAGCCTTTTTAATGTTCCCACTGCTGGGAGTCAGGACTCCTCTCTAGGAGAGGGAATGGGCCGTAATGCACCACGCGAGCCCAATGTGTAAGTTGGAAGTTTTTATAGTAGGCTTCAAAGTTTAAGTTTGACGAGCCGTTTGGCGCAGTGGTTTAGCGATTGGCTACTGCGCTGAGTATCGCGAATTCGATTGCTGCGCGGAAAAAATAATTGATCTACAGATAGTTTGTCGTGGGTCTCGGTGGTCGGTGTATAGTGGTTGCGTTCATGGTTTGCGGACGACGAACAATTGGTAGTTCGCGCTCGCCGCCCGGCTGTCCAGTAACCGAATCAAACCCGGGTCGTCGGCGGCGCATAGTGTTCCAGGCGCGCCTCAAAGAGATGTCAGCAAAACCGTAGGGACCCAATAGGGCCGAAGCCTACTGGGGCCACGGCTTCGCTTCTGAAAAGAAAACCCGGCCCTGGAAAAACTAGGAGTGGGTTATAGTAAATAAAATCTGACACGCCCTTCCGCTCCTCCAAAGGGCTGATGTCACTGGATGATTTACCATCTAAAAAAAATAATAATATTTTTTATTTATTTGATGGTTTAAGCATAAAAGCTAATAACTAAGAGGGAGCAAAGGTCATAGTGTTCCGGGATCTTAAGTAACTATGTTGATTTAAAAAAAATAGCAATCTAGAAAATGTGCCACTTCGTCTTGGTTGGTTTGATGAATTCGAGAAATTCTTGTGGTTAAATTCATGTGCTTGGCAGCGTTCGGGAAGCTGCGCGGTAACTTCTCGTCCAATATACCACAGTTTCTCAAAACGAAAGTCTATGACCAGTGCGTGTTGCTAGTGATGATTTATGGCTCCGAAACGTGATCACTTACTACAGGCCTCATAAGAAGACTCAAAGTCGAAGACGCAATGAAAAGGGCTAACCCTTTCCATTGCCCTTTGGGTGACTCGGAGTTTCGGAAGAAAATACGGCAGGTTAGCTCTTATAGGCACTCTTGTGGGTGCTAAAGTCCCCCGAGAACACACAGCGCCCCTGAATGACAGACTAAACATTGCGTGCTACATTCTTGTGTGGTTACTCCTACCAATTCTACGAAGAATAATTATTACAGACGTGATGTCATAGTAATATTTGCTTTAATATAAACAAAGTTATAAAACCGGGCCAAGCTAGAACCTACATGTTACAATTGCCATAAAATAAACGAAGTTAAACAGAGAACAAACAAAAGTTAAACTAACATCGCCTAATCAAAAATTAATAGCATTGCGGCGGAACTGTTAATTCCTCACGAAAAGGGCGAAGGCGTTTTAATAAAAGACAGAGACTAAAAATATGACTATTTTACTTTAAATGTTCTATTATTAAATATAAGTTTAATTAATGTAAACTACATTTGTATTATATTGGTAGGTCCTTTTGAGTAAAATTAATTATATATCAACAATGCTCTATTTTTGAAATGAACTTCAAGAACACATGGAACAGTTATAGCGAACTAAATATTATTTAATATATGAATGGATTGACGTGCTTTCATGAAAATATACGTATGTGATTCTGTTTACAAGTCTTAATCAAAAGCACTATAATATATGATGATTATAATTACAAGGTAACAAAACAAACCAACATTATGTGGTAAAACAATCATTATGTGTTTTTAAATATGAGGGTTTAGTATCTTTACTATAAACAGCTAATACCTTGAATTTAGGTTATGTTTCTTTAGTTAGACTTCAATTAGACTAGATGATACACTGGCTTCGTGAAATTAGCGCCTATGCAAATTATATCTGCAGATTGCAACACAAAAATCCAACGGATACATTTAGAAGCTTATTATAATAATTGTTATAGTGCTTTTGGAGATCTTTGGTCTATAAAATAATGAAATTTTTGATGGTCATTCATTTGTCAAAATGTTATGAACATTTAACTCGATCCCTAGCAACAATATCGCTGATCTATCACAATACAGTCGATCTTATCGGCTGCTCCGCGCGACCGCCGGACAATTGCCTTTGCAACACTATTTTTACACTGATCTTGGACGAGCGCCATCAGCTGAGCTAACGCCAGTTCACAACTACTAACCCCACAGATATACGTACCCGCTCCCACAAAATTTTAAAATACTCTTACTAACCCATAACCTCGACCGAGAACCATCAATGAGCACCCGTTTCAATGAGATACGCTTTAATCCGTGCGTTACAAATAAACGCCAAGGTTCGTGATCGTTTCAGTTCGGGAGTATGGCGACGTGAGCGCGCACCGCGTCGGCCATGGCGCGCCAACGATGGACGCTAGCTCTAATTTTAATCTGCCTACCTATCCTTGCCACAGTGATAACCGCATTCCGTGTACGCGATTTACCCAAAGCTGAAAGTGTGAAACACGATATAAAAAAGCAAAAGTGTGAAGACTGTGATGTGAAGGTCGGTCATAAGTTGCATAGTGTTAAAATCGAAAGTGATAAACATGTGTCTGAAGATTCGAAGAAGGTGGAACGAGACAAGCAGCAAGAACATCAGAAGGCTGAAACTAAATCTGCACACAAATTTGATATAAGGAGCGATGAAGAGGATGACGATGATGATGGAATTAATATTTTGAAAATAAAAACCGGATTTAAACAGGATTTTCCCGCTAGTAAATTAAAATTAGAGGCAAGTAGCAAGAAATTTTTACATTTAGATGATAACGAAGATGAAGATGATGATGATGACACTAAACAAAGCTCACTGAAAAAACCTAAAGTAATTGACATTAAAAAAAGTGATCAAAAACTAAAGCAAGAGATTAAGAGCTCAAAAATTAAGGAATCTCCTTCAAGCACTATAAAACACGACGACAATGATGGTGATGACAATGATGGTAAACCACGTATGTTGCCAAAAACAAAGGCAAATGAAGAAAAAAAAGCTGATCTGAAACCAAAACAAGACATCAAACGGCAAGAGTTTAAAATTATGACACCAAAGTCAAAAGAAGTTGATGACGATGACGACGACGACGACGATGAAGATGAAGACTATAATCAAGTCAAGAAAAAGCCATTTGGAGTAAAAAAACTTGATCAGAAAGCTAAACAGGAACCTAGAAGACCAGAATTTAAACTTACGCCACCTAAATCAAAAGTAGTGGACGATGATGACGACGATGACGTTGACGATAAGTCAAGTGCTCATTTGAAAGCCAAAATGTTAGAAAAGAAAAGCGAACACTCTCTAAAGGATGATACTAAGAGTGCAGAAGTTACTGCTGACACGTCATCAAAGTCCCAAGAAGTTGATGATGACGAGGAAGACGACGATGATGATGATGACGATGACGATGATGAGGATTTCTATAGCAGTACATTGTCAAGCATATTGGAAACGTTTAATATGCTTGGGTTGAAAATTGATCCAAGCCTTGAACCACAACCACATGAGTCGAAAAAAGCAAAAAAACACGATGGCATTGATGAAAAAATCAAAGAAAAGGCTAAGAAGGATGATGTTAAACCAATCACAGAGAAGGAGGAAGAAGCACCAGCAAGTCTCTTTTTCATGAAAATCTTTGGTGGTGATGAAAAGGACGATGATGATGACGACGACAGTGATTCACGTATTTTGTCGAAAGTAAAGGCAGTTGAAGCAAAAACATCTGAGCTGAAACCTAAACAAGACACTAAACGGCCAGAGTTTAAAGTTACCCTACCGAAATCAAAAAAAGTTGACGCCGATAATGATGACGATGACGACGACGATGACGATGACGACGATGATGACGAAGACGACGATGATGACGATGATGATGATGATGGTATTGCTATTACAATAGGAAAGCCTATAATTGGTATTAAAGGGAAGGATAAAATAGATAAAAAACCTCCAGAAATAAAGAAAGAAGTTAAAGCGAAAGTTGAACCACCTAAAAAAATTATAAAAGAGGACGTTAAAGATAAAACTGAAGATAAAAAACCTGAAATTAAAAAAGAAAAACCTGTTCAAAAAGAAACAAAAGAAAATATAATTAAAGAAGGAAAGAAAGAAGATGATCGTAAAACTGAAAAACCAGTCTTAAAAGAAAAAGCCAAAGATGTCACTGAGAAATCAGTTCCTAAAAAAGAAGACAAAAAAGAAAAAGAACCAAAACATGTCGAAGAAAAACCCAAGAAAGAAGCTGTGAAAAAAGAACATGAAAAAGAAACCGTAAAAACAAAATCTAGTCAAGAAAAGGTTGACAAGGATTCAAGTAACGAAGATCTTAAAATGACTGAAAAAATTGTCCCTGAACATAAGAAAAAATATCCGATTAAAGACACTTACAATATGCACGATTTAAAAAAAGACACTAAATCCGAATTTATTAAAAAATCTGATAAAACATCAAAAGAGAAATTTGACGATAGCCCAGAAATGTCTTCGTCAACTGAGAGTCATTTAAAACACGTTACGGACGCTTTGCACAGACGAAATTTGCTCAAAAGTGAATTTGAAGACTTCTATGCTTTCTTTCCTACTTTTGCACCAAATTTTTCTCGAATCCATAATCCGGAATGCAGGCGTCATGGACAGATTGTGTTACGGCAATTACGAGGAACAAAACTATGGGCACTGAACAGTAAGTTTATATAAATTCTAATACTTCATTCACCATCATAGTTTAGAGATTCAAAACTCGTATTTTGGAATTTATATCCGCTAACCGAAATAATTACTTTGCCTTACAACTATTTACATGCACATATTATTGGCAATGTTTCAGAGATTCTCACAACAGATGTTGTACGAAAAAAAAACATAAATAACATCTTATTGCAGTTAATAATCAAGGGTTGTAATGTTTTTAATTCAAGGTCATTTTTTGTTTGAGTAGTTACATGAAAAAAAAGGGTTTACGTTGCGTAGTTTCATAGTTATGGCATAGAATTTATTATACACAGAGGGATTATAAAGAGGAGTAAACATTGGCTTGGCCTTGACACGTCTGCGTTAGCCTCAGGTGGTCTCAAGGGCTTAGCATAGTTAAACAAAACAGGAATTTTTCATTACAGTGCTCGATGCTACGGCGAAGATTCCCTCGGGTATCTTGCAAGGTAATGGAATCCAACTTGGTGACTTCGACCAGTGTGTGGGTAGCCGTGCTCGAGTGCAGTTGGAGAGTGGCAGCGTGGTTAAGGTCCAGGGAAAATACTGCTTGGCTCGGCTAGACGTGAAAGCGGAACATCCAGAACTGGAGACGCCAGTACATCTGGCGCAAGCCAGGAATTTGATCAGAAGTCGGATCGATGATGTGAGTTTCAGTTATAAACAAATAATTGGTTTACATACGCATCATGTTAGATGCCATAACAAACAAATGGTGTGTCTAAACTAATACTCTGAACCTCCTTGTTTGCATTATTCGTAGGAATTCAAAACTCATGTATATACGTCAATATTCATTTTACTTGTAGGTACATCAAAAGAATGAGTTTTAAATTAATTATTTAAACTGTCTACTATTTTTGAGTGCATTATAATAATATCTTTATATATAAACCCGCACTAGGCCCGCGTGGTTGATTACGGCCCATTCCCACAACCAGAAAGGAGATCTGAGTCCCAACAGTGGGAACATTATAAGGCCGACTATGCTATATCTTTATGATGAAATTTATCTGTAAGTGGGTATTAAAAACCTAACTCCTCCTAAACGGCTTGACTGATTTAAATTTAATTTTGTGCGTATATTTGAATGGAATGATGTTTTTTTTTCTGACGAAAACCCAGTTTTCGAACAGGACAACAGCTGTTGGGACCGCTACTTTATCAGATATTTTTATTACATTCTTGAAAAATAAAACCGGAAGAGCTAAATTCTTACTAGTTCAAAAGCTTTTAACAACCAAAAAGTATTTTAACTTCTTGGAATGTTCCAAACTAAGCTTCGTGGTAAAAGAACTGAACTGGAAGAAATAAAAAACGAATTTAGCTTTTGGAAAGCTGCATTTCTAAAAGTCATTAGACTGTAATAGCTTAGCTGTTAGTTCCTGCTGGTAGGATTAAAGTTTGAGACAACTTTGCCCCTCACCTAAAAACCAGACATAGAGACTGTCTGAGTCTAATTAGATGAAGAGCCATCAAACCGCGATATTTTATATGCGTATGAGCTAAGGTTGGCGACATTTGCATCATTTGTCTGTCAAAGTACAGCGCATAGTACATGCATTGGTTGCCAACCATGTAAGACGATGAGTGACCGTTGACTGTCTGCTTGTCAAACATGACGAAAGCATTCGTGACCATATTTTTTGGTGCAGGCAGAAAATCAACGCCCTTATCAATTGATCCTTATCTAGCTGAACTGTTTTTGGTGTCTATACAAGGTGCAGTTTAGAATCTATAAAAAAATTCAAGAGGCAATTATGTTAGTGATTCTCGACCCGAATCAATAATATTAACACAAAACAATTTATTAGATTAAAAAAAGAACTTATTTACGGAAATCGGTAAAAGTGTTTAGTAAAGTAAGTGAGCGGAGCCTCGAACGGGTTGTTGCGCGCCCAGTGATGGTACGCACGATAAATCACAACGGGTGATTCTGTTTTCTTTGAAGAGGTTTAATAAGTGAGTTATTCTGAGAAAACTTAAAAAATAAACCTACTATTGACTAAGAATCCTATTTTTATTTATAAAAAATATAGTTATAAGAGTACAAAGGACGACGAAATCGAACGATTTCTAACGAAATTTCTTCCAGCAGAATTTTCTGGCAGCTTTTATATGATTATTTACGGGTTTTATATTATACTAGTTGTACCCGCGTTCGCGTGGACCACAGGATTATGAATTATTATTTTTTAAATAAAAGTAGACTATGTTACTCCATCTCCACATCAGCTACCTGCCAAAAAAGTCCCGTCAAAATCGGTCCAGCCATTTCAGAGATTAGCCCGGATAAACAGACAGACCGACAGACAAAAATTGTAAAGAATGTTATTTTTTATGTATGTACCGTATATACAAGGTGTAAGGGACTATTCATATGCATGTAGTAAAAAGTACTTATTTCAATATAAGAAACAGACACTCTAATTTTATTTATATGTGTAGATGTGTAGATTATACATATATATTCAAAACTGCACCTTGACTATATTTTTCATCTATAAAATAATAACAGATTTCGTCAAAATATACAAGATTTACGTTGAATGGTTACTGTAAAATTGAAATATTATGTCTAAAGATTCATTTAAGCTGAGTTTAAGCTCGGTAGATTGATGAATCCGATATAAATTGAAGTCTTTATTGAAATTCTCATTATACAAATCTGATGTTCTGAAACTTTAATATAAAGATTTTATTTGAGACGTTATTTGGTGTAATAACAAGCCTAAACGCTTAAGTTTAATCATTAGTAGTGATGGTTCTTTTAATAATAAACGTTATCATGATGTTTCTTCCCATTCATTCAGGTTCTTTATGTCGAAATGATCTTACATTTCATTCTCGGAATGACAATCATTCAAATACGGGTATGAGATTTCCTTGTATTTATTCTTACGCTGCCTTACAATTTGCGAAGGAAGAATTGGCTATTTATAATCCACTGACAACGGCACCGTTCTATAGAAAGAGCATGATAGATATATACTATCATTATAGACGCTTTATTAATAGGACATGATTATATTCGTACATTTATTACTCTTGAAATTCATATCTACAGTAATAACGAGTAAAAAGGCATTGAATTTCACGGATTTTGATGTAGCTCTCAAAAGCAATAAATGAAGGCTTTTTTTACTAATTCGTGCAGCAAGATTGTTTGAAATAGTTACTGTGCCCTAAAACGCAAACGGCAACCGAAGGAACACAGGCGAGTCTTATTCAGTCAGGCCTCAGGCCCTGTAGGGCCGATGCCTACTAGGACCGCGGATATTTTTTGAAAAGGAAATCAAACTCGCAAAGGGAACGGAAGAACACAGTTGCGATTTAGACAGACACAACCTCCGGCTCTCACCCAGAGCGGAAGAAATCGTCGAATGATTCCGAAATTAAAAAAAAACCGTCATCAATAGTCTGGAACTCCCTCTCGTTCTCTACTCAAAAAAGGGGTTACAAAATTGTCATTATCGTCATTTTAACTGGAAGATGTCCACTGCTGTGTCCGTTTTCCCCCCAAGTGTCGCCATAACAAGCGGTCCTGTACAAATAAAAATATAGTTATGTAGATAGTCAGAAAGTCTGGGTGTGTGAGATATAAAATGCATCGTCGAAAAAATTGCAGGGGTGCTATTCTCTAAGAAAGCGCAGCGCTGGCACAGCGACGAGTCGTCAGCGCAATACATTGAATTAACAACCCAATGCCCCTTTACATTGGATTGTTAATTCAATGTATTGCGCTGACGACTCATCGCTGTGCCAGCGCTGCGCTTTCTTAGAGAATAGCACCCCAGGAGTGATCTCATGAACGAACTTCAAACACTAAGCGTCCCCATGCTTTGTTTAGCCAGGTCACTTCGTGCCGCGCTTTTCAACGTTGAGTTGGGGTGTTTGCGTGCCAGCCGCCTGCAACCCTGAGGATGTGGAGGTGGTCATCAAAGATGCCGTCAAGCACTACCAGCATACCAGTGGGGTGGTGGTTCGAGTCAAGGTGGATGAAGAAGACTGTCATGTTGAAGAAGGCGATTGGTGGGAAAACTGGAATGAAGTGCCTACTCTCTTGACACTGTGAGTATACCTACTTATTTTCTTGATTATACACCACTGCTTAAGACGGTTTTTTCCACTCGCCTATTATGAGTTAAAAAGCTTGTTGCTTCATCAAACGCAATCCAACGCGATGTTTGATAAAGAGGCAATGTAAAAAAAGCGAGACAGTGCCTGAAAAGTCTGTTAGCATTTGGTAATTCCGTGATTTACTCGAATGTTTTACAAAACTTATTTTTTTTTTTAACTGATAAAAAATAGTTCTTGAAACTAGAGCTAGTCCTTGTGCTGTGCTGACTGCTGTGCGGTGTTCCAGGAAATACAGTGTTTTTTTTTTTAAACCATTAAAAGTTTTTCTGAAAAGTTGTCAAATCTCGATTAAATATGCAAGGCTTATTTTGATGTACTTTTTATATTTTTAATAAATGAGTAGATAATTGAGAGCTAAAGTTCATATAAAACTCTTCTCTCTTTTTTTAGAGGTCTTCTTTTCTGATTTCTATAGAAATATAGATAATATCCACAAGATACCTGTTTATCCAAAATATCTAGAGAAAGATGTGAAATAACATCATAATCACTTAAGAGCGGTTGTATGAAAATTTACTTTGAGTTGCCTGCTGTTAAGCCTTCCGAGAAAAAGCTAGAAGTAGCGTTTTGTAATAATATTATGCTAAACTGTGAAGTTAAGAGGGATTACAGGAAAAATATAAATATTAAATCTACTTAGTAAGATCATAAATTCTGTTAATATCTTTACGAGTTTTATATTTTACTGTACCGTTTTATTTACAATTTAGCTGAAGTTTTCACTCCTTTTTCACATGAATGTTGATAATTCCGTGATAGGACAGCCTCCACTAATCCATTATTGCCGCATGATAACTTTGCCGACCAGTTGGGTTCTATTTCCACTTTATGCAGTGCAATTTTGTTTTTAACACCCCACTCCATTTTATTTAAAATAGACAAAAAGAACTACACAGAAAAACGTCAAAACTATACAGTATTTGAATGAATTTGCCTCGTTCCAAATTTGAATTTGGAAAAAAAAAATGATAGATATTTCTTAGGGTTCTGTACCCGATGGTGCTAGCGGGACCCTTTCAATAAGCCTCTGCAGTCCATCTATCTGTCAGCGGGGTGTATCTCATAAACCGTAAAAGGTAGAGAGTTGAAATTTTCACAGAATGTGTTTCTATTGCTATAATAAACGTTATTTTGTCGGCTTTATTTTTAAACTTTAATATTATAGTACAGAAACCTTCGTGTGCGAGTCCAACTCTCATTTGGCCAGTTTTTAAATGTAACAAAATTTATGACCAGACAAAGTACTTTTAACTGTAGTAACAAAATACATGGGTTCCGTATATATAAAAACATTGCCACAGCCATGGGTTTGCTTGCTAAGATAGCTAATGCAAGTTCCCAAGATTATAACGATGGATACTTTTTAATGAGCAGTCTCCTACAACCTTGCTAATGAGTTTAAAATTAGTTTATTTTTAATTAAAGTTGACTCTGGTGTTCATTTAAGAAAATAACGAGCTAAGATTATGAAGACCGACTAGAAAAAAAATAACAATATTAACACAACAAACTCTTTAATAAATACATTGATTGATTTTTAGGGTTCCGTACCCAAAGGGTAAAAACGGGACCTTGTTATTAAGACTTCGCTGTCTGATCGCTGTCTTTTTTATTTCTGTTGCCGCTATAACATTTCATTCATTATGTATGTATGTTGCATGCACTAATGGATATCTGAACAGTTTGTGGGTGGTATCTCTGAGTGCTAGGCTATTTTGCGACTACTTTTGTTACCTTGGGTAGTTATACCTGTTAAAACAATTGTATGTGCTTATAAAAATAAATAAATAAATAAATAACAACAAATACTAACAAAACCAAAATAAATATTTAAGAGGGCTCGCATACAACAAACGTGAATTATTTCGCTGAAGTTTCCTATGACCGGTATGGAACCCTTCGTGCACCTGTCCAACTCACACTTGGCCAGTTATTTTTTCTTTATTGAATTAACATAAGTATACTATCATGAGTAGCCCGAAAAGCAACTCAGTGTCGAAAGCCTGCTGGGGTCATGGGTTGTGCGAAAGGATACCCCAGGGTCCTGGAACGAAGGCAAAGAAGGAACGTAGGTGTGGTTTTAGTCAGTAAAAATATGACACGCCCTCCTTCTCTACCCTATTGCGGAAAAGTCATTAAATGACCTTAGAAAAAAAAAATGATCTTGATCTCATTGTATCCACACCACCCAGCATTAAATGTTAGTGTAGTACATAAGAGTGGTATTTACAAACATTTAATAATATTTTTTGTATGAGGGTGGTAAGGGTCACAGGAATTCGATGGATGCGAGACGCACAGGACTGTTCATTGTGGCAACACTTAGGGAAGGCCCTATGTCCAACCGTGGATATCTTTCGGCTGAAATGACGATGACTATGATGATGATATTTAATTTTATGACAACTACAACTATTTTTTGAGGTACTTGATAATGAAAATATTTTGATGTGCTAGTCTTAGTAGAAGAGACGGACGTTGTAATAAACGAAATGTATAGTAAGTATCCTAAATACTAAAAAGTAATGTCGAATATTTTTCAGATCATTCTATGGTGTTATCCTTATGCTGGTACTTGTGGCGACGCTTCAAGACTTTTTTGCTAGAAGACCAGAAGATAGGGGCGACGACGCTGATGAAAAGGCGGAGGGCAAAAAAGAAGAGGCAGAGGAAAAAAAAGCAAATGGCAGTAAGAAATCAGGTAACAATAGTACACTTTGATACAAATACAGAACGTTCCTCATTGCGGCCAAGGCTGAGTTGGCCTGAGCCGTTGGCGAGGGTGTTATGGAGTCGAGCGCTGCAGTGACGAATTTATTTGAGATGATGTCTGTTCCATACTTTTGAAGTTTTCTGCTAGCGTTAACGATTGTAGATTGTCAACTTGGCTAAGCTCTCTGATGCCCCTACCACTGAAAGGGCGCTCGAACCTCGGTATGAAGGTTTAAAGGAACGGGATGGGTTTTTTAGTCAGTAAGAGTCTGACACTATCTCCCGCTCCGCCCAAGAACAGGGGTTGTCATTGGATGATTTTTACCACGAACTCTTAACACGATTCCTTTGACGACCTAAACTGAACTGTTAAAGGGATGTAGCTATACAGTACAAAATATCTATGTACAGAAGTCAATCTACATACAAAGCGCGCTCGAGCAACGCACACATAGACATCGCTCACAGACACGATGTCTTGGTCGCGTCTCAGATCAGTCGTCGAAGAATTCCAGCTCAAACGCTCATAAGTGTGCGTCCAGTTAGCGTTGGTATAAAAAGTGAAGTACATACATGAGATTGTCTTCTGTACCTATCTATTTTGTGTATACAGGGTGTATTATTCCATTTTCATCTCTCTTTCTCGCTCACACGCCTTACATTTCAACACGTCGTGGTAAGGCCCCTGAGTCTGACATAGTCTACTAGGCTGTAGGCTTTAAAAAGTTGCAATACAACAGGTTGTTTTAGAAATCTTTTGTAGCCAGTGGGAGGAGGAGAGGTTTTGGAGGTAAATGGAACAGAGAGTTAAGTCCCGCAAACCTCCGTTGAAAAGGAAGGGTCCTCCGGCCAGACGGGTGTAATGTCCGGTGGGCAACTGTCCGGCACATGATTTCGGGCAGTCGTATATATTCAAACCGTGCGGAGAACTTTGGTGAGGATTAGTTCTTATGTGAGGCCATAGATGTCGCTACACCCCTAAAACTTCGTGAAATGAAAGCACATAATAATAGGGTAGTGTCCAGAGTCAAAATAATTACATTTTATTTAGTCCGTATTTAGATTATAAAAAAATTTTGGCTACGTATTTTTTTCTTTTTTCGATTAAACAAAAAATAACAAAGAGATAGCCCATTAAAGTTACGTGTGACGTCACCCCGTGCGAGACACACGTAACTTTCATGGGCTATATCTTTGTTATTTTTGGTTTAATTTACAAATAAAAAAATACGTGTCCCTTATTTTTGAATAATCTAAAATACGGACTAATTACATTTTTTACGGCCACTAGCCTATTCTATGCAAAACGCTCGAAGCCAGTACAAATAAATATGGCACGCACACGTTTAACGCGCCTGATTTGTACGTCGAACGACGTCACGTGGCGTAGATCAACTGGAGAGCTCTACCAGTCTAGTTTCAATAAAAAATATATGGAGACCGACGCGCCCTAGATCGGCATGTGTGGCACACGTGTTAGCAGTGTGTAGGTATAAAGAAAGAGTTTTTTTTTATTTGGAAACTTTTGATGACTTCTGCTATAAGAATAAAAGAAAGAACGAATGTAAGAGTGAATAAGATTTTCTGCACAATGTGGTGTAGAAAAAAAAATTGAGGTGGGAAATCATCAAACGGCTTTTCCCGCTCTATTGCGAAGCGGGAGGGTGGGTCAGACTTTCACTCACTAAAACTCACTCATAATATTCCTTCTTTGTCTTACGTTTTAGGACCTCGAGATTGCCTTTAGGACAACCTATGGCTCCAGTAAACAATTATGACTTTAGGGTTAAGTTACGTTTTCAAAACATATAAAAATAGCACATTCCTATGCTTCTATTCTTTTCTGCCTACATTAGGTTAATAGTTATAAAGTACATAATAACAGCATTTCATTTTAGTACAATTTTGCGAAACTTGAATATAGTTTGTTCAGAATCATTAACTAAATAATTTTTACACCATGGTATATTTTTTACCAAAAATATTTAAAACAACACACGGACACAAGTTGGACACCACCGGCAGGTTCAAGTGGGCATTAGGTGCCAGTGCACAGCTGGGTGCGGAAGCAAAACAACCCCTCAGTAGTCCGGGTGGCCCGATGACCATGTATTTATGTCGCCAACCAGCTTCCGTAACTGGCTTATAACTTTATGATTTTTCATAATACAGTTTTGAAATTTTGTACATAGATTCTTTACATAAAATTACTAGATAGGTATTTCAGGTTTCACATATACCAAAAGGAAGGTTGTATATGAACATTGTATGCATTAAACTTTCAACCGTGGAAACTACAGACACAATAGAAAGACAATAGGTGCGCTAACGCCGGCGTTCGCTTGGGGTTTAATGAAATAAATGAATATTCTACTACTTGTCTTTTCTCTTTCCTCCGCAGATGGTTTCTTAAGCTGTTTCTCCCTCTACTACACGATCGGCAAGCTTACAGCTCCGGGTACTGACGAACAGATCTCCTGCATTCATGGAGTGAGAGGCATTGCCACCATTGCTCTGCTCATCGCTCACAAGTTCCTCCCTGTCGCTGTCATGCCGTATACTAATCGATTGAGGATTACAGAGGTAAGAAGAACAGCTTCCTTATCTCTTCGTACCTCTTTTTACCACAGCGTTTTATCCATACTTATACATATATGTAAATGGATGGAGAGGGAGGCCAAAGAAAAGATAGATAAATTGTGTGAGGAGTGGTATGAAAGAAAAGGTAGACTGGTAGAGAATGCCTAAGTCATTAAGTCGGCCTTTGTACTTTTATATTGCATGAAGTTTTATTAAATAAATAAAACGGAGTGACAGTTTGACGAGTGACAGTCAATGCGAGACAAGAAAATGTTGTGCCGACCCCAAGCAATATGGGATAAAGGCAGTATTATGCATACTTAATATTATAAATGCGAAAGTAACCCTGTCAGTCCGTCTGACTGCTACACTTTCACGGATAATTTGCTGAACCGATTTTGATGAAAGTTGTTACGCAGTATGACTGAATCTCAAAGAAGGACAATAACTACTTATTATCTGGCTTCGACATTGGTCCCATTCGTATTAAACGACATGCACGCATTTATGTAGGTATACCGAAATAAAAGGAGAAAGTAATTAACTAACATTTATTAGCGCTCAGCCTAAACACTGAGAGCTTGAATTACTGAATCAGGTATCTATTTATAAAGTAAGCGAGCTTTAAGAAATAATTTCCTAAAGTTCACTCCTGAAATTCTTTGCGTGCGTTTCATCAATCGGGGTTCCAAAGTTTGTATGGAGAAACTGCCTCTTCACGCTGGTGATTCCGTTGATATTATGAACGCACAGTTCAAACTACCGAGTTTAAGAACTTGAATTTTTGCACAAAGTTTCCTTTTATGACGCCAAACGGGGATCAAAGTTTGTATGGAGAAATGTAATTTCACGTAGGTGAAGCCGCTGTCAAGAGCTAGTTTATCGTATACTATGTAAATGAATTCGATGAACATGGATAGACCATGTTCTGTATTATACGAAGGAGTAGGATACTTTTTACCCTGGGAGTATGTTTGTCGGGGACAATTACCATTTTTAATATTATAGGTCAATTCCCGTTAACCGCAAATCCTGGATGAAGTAAAATATCATAAGACAAGTGAAAGAAACAGCCTGAGAACTATCAATTGGTAGTTACATCACAAACTAATCACTTTTTTGCGATTTGGAAAACTTCGAGACTTGATTCGGTAACTATTTCCAATTTGCAAATGACTGAGTTCGAATTATGGAAACTAAAATAGATAATCCCACAAGGGTTCCGTACCCGAAGGGTAAAAACGGGACCTTATTGCTATCATTCGGCTGTCCGTCTGTCTGCCACCAGGCTAAATCTCATGAACCGTGATAGCTAGACATTTGAAATTGTATTTCTATTGCCGCTATAACAACTAATATTAAAAATATAATAAACAAATAATAATTTGGGCACATTACAACTCGACAGCGATGTGGAAGAGTTTTTTGACGCCATATTTTAGATAGTGTATTTTAGCGTAGGGTTTTTTTTTTTTAATTTACTGTAATTATAGTTATTAAGTTGTTTATAAGTGTAGATAATAAAAAAAAATTAATTAAATCAAAATAAATTAAACTTACTGGAAAAAAAAACTATAACTATGTAATAAACTAATTATTTATGTGTGGCTTCCATACAACAAACGTGATTTATTCCCGTTTTTTTACTACGAACTGTACGGAACCCTTCGAGCGCAAATCCGACTCACACTTGACCGTTTTTTATTTAATGTTTGTTTCCGTTGTTTAATCAATTCTATTCTAAAATTCATAACTACGCAATGTAAACCATTTCACTGGTATCCAAGAATAATCATCCGCTTTCAAAATTATTGTGTAAAACATCATACAATTAGCACATACGAGTACCTCACATCTATTGCCTAACGATTCGTTATTGTCTTCAATGGCCGCCAGGGTATTTAACCTTAGCCGTGGAATCTTATTCGGAGCATCTGCGTGAAATGAATTCTGCAAAATAAATAGTTGTAAGGTTGCGATGTGTCGATAAATATGTGTCGTTATATCGATATTCGCGCGACGGATTTAAATGGGGAATTATAAAACGAGCGACTAAAAAAAAAAACTTAGCGACTGATGATGAGATACTGTTTTAATAACTTGAGCGGTATGAATTTGAGTAAGCGACACATTAACTAAACTAACAACAAATATTGATTAACAATAAAATCCAGAACGAGCTTACTAAAAGTGGGTTATTGAAATCCTAGTTAAACGATTAAATTAGTATGTGAGCGACTAAAATAATAAGTCAGCGACTAGAAATAAAAATGAGGTTTTAAACAAGGAATTTACGCTAGCAAATGTTTTCATCATTGTCTAATTATCTAGTCGCAGGTAGATTCATCATTTGAACTGGGTGAAATAGGTTAGGTTAGGTTAGAACTGTGACCTACCGCGCGTGAGCCGAGTGAGCGAAGCGAGCGGTTCCGCGGCAGCGGCCGGCGAACGCTACGACCAAGTTGCTCGCAGATTATATTTCACCATTTTTTAATTATTCGGGTTTTCGCAATATCCGGATTATCAAATTACCTTGTGACATACATAATACATAAATATCGGTATTTAGGACATTCGATACTGTGTACATTTATATTTAGGACATTCGAAACACTTCATTTAAGATAAAATGCCGCTGAGTATAAATAAATCATTGGCCAAATCTGGAAAAAAATGCAGGACAAAACATTGACACTCAAACAAATATTAGGTCACTCAAATATTATGAAGCTTCTTATTTTGTATTTTAAGTAACTCAAATTAAAGTTTTTAAGTCGCTGTTCTATTGATTTCTCGTCACTCGCAGTCAGTCGCTCACTTATTATTTCTATAACGCAAAATAATTATTTTTGTCACTTAAAATTTTAATTTACAGTCACTCGTTTAAATACTACCTGATTTAAATGAGTCGTTGATTAAAATAAATATCAGTACCTATCTAAGAGTGTAAGGTGTATTTTGGCTCTGACTAATAAGCCGGAGTTCGTGGGTACGATTTCTACCCAGGACAAATATTTGTGTGATGAGCATGATCATTTGTTCGGTGTCTGGTCGTAATTTATCTATAATATAGAAATGTATGTTTATCAGTTGTCCAGAACTCATAGTACAAGCGCTGCTTAGTTTGAGACTGATGACGAGATGGCGCTGTGGGATCCTTGTGGAATATTATATTATATTAAAAAATTACGCTACGCTTTAATTAGGTTCAAAGTTTATTACTAATTTCATAGGAAATAATTATTACCGCATACGTGAATTTGTATTACGTATAAAAAACTGTTTACCTGCGTAAAACTAATACTTTACGTTTACAACTATTTCTACCTAAATAATAAAGACTCAGAAAATTTACTAAACCAGAGTATGCTGATTTTGTGATGCTGATTCATAACAATCAAGTAAATATATTTGTAAAATTGAAATCTAAACAAACACAGCTCTAAACAGTGAACAAAACCCATTGTTTATTATTAAATCAATCGCCAGCCTGAACAAACATATCGATCTTCGGCGCGGCTAACACTTTCCCGGCACTATTCTCTGATCTTTCGTAATTCTTATTAGTAAGGCAGAGAGGTGATATTCGCGTAACAGCAGCCGTATGAGGCATGTTATCATTGGCTGGGTGCCACGTTTTGCCAGTGTCCGTCCGGTGTCGAACTGAATCATGCGGTACTTCGGGTAAGCCGGTTGCGAAATGGGCAGCGGTACTAATTAAGCGATTAACTCATTAGTATGAGTGTGGAAGCTAATCGTAAGCTTGATGGATGGATTGAGGACTGAGTTGATGGGGAACTTGGTATCAAGTTTCACGGATTATTTGGAGGCTATTTCGTTTTGAGTTTATATTTAGTTATGATTGAAAAACGTGCTAATCTAGTCGCAAATCTCGTCTTGGGTTGAGGAATTGATCCATAGCCACAGACATAAAAGTCAACTTCATTTATTTATTTATTGAGTATGGCAGTACTCAATAAAAAAATAAATGAAACCTTACAATACATTTATCATTAAAAAAGAAACAATTTCAACATGGTGGTCTAATGTATGTAATAATAACGGCGTACATAACATTTGCTATTCATTTGCTTTGTGATATGAATTAACAAAATATGCACTTAATTTAATTTAAAACTTCACTAAAAATACATATAAAATTACATTTAAAATTACATTTATAATTACATTTAAAATTATATTTAAAATTACATTTAAATTTACAATTACAATTATTATCAACTGAAGGTACACCGGTGGGTTTTAATAAACTAGTGCACCTCACCATCAACGATTGCATCACTGCTTACCATCAGGCGGGATCGTAGTCAAGTACTAGTTTATAACAGATAAAAAAAAAAGTTAAAGTCTGGTAGTCCCTCTCGCTCTATCCAAACCGAGAAAAGTTATTTAGTGATGTCCCATCTCAAAGCAAAATGACCTCGTCTTGACGATAATTAATATTAAAAATCTATGTTAAAATGATAGCCTGCATTAATATAGCAGATTTAAAATTACAATTAAATAATTTTAGTTATTAATTTAGTGCACTCAGGATTGCAACTAATCCCGCTCATATGTACTCGTATATTATATTCATCTTTAATCTCATTTCATTTCTACTGATTCATTCTTTATTTTTATTCAATAAAAAGAAACCTACACAAAAATAAAAAAAAACGGCCTCAGAATGGACCGATTAATTCAAAACGTGCTTAGCATTATTCGTCTAATTCACGTACTAACCTCGACTAACAGCTGTAATTCAAAGACATTATGGATTAGGAAGATTAAGAACTCGTGTGTTATGTCTCATTTACACGAACAGACAGATACTTTAGCAAATGTGTGTATCTGTGTGTCTTAATTATGAGACAATCACGGTTGATTACTCTGGGATATAATGAGGCCAACTATGAGTCAATATGTCACCTGCTATCGTAAACAGTGGAAACTGGTGTAGTCGTGTGTCGTAAAAGATTTCTAAGAACTTAGAAGGGCAATAGGACGACCGATTTATTTTTATATTTATTGGGATTTAAGATAGCTTACGATATTGTAGCTTATGTCACGTTAGAGTACTCCAAATGGTCAACAACTGCAATTTTGGAGGACTTTATGAATGTCACTTAAATGGAAATGGACAGGACATAATGTTGAGAGAGAAAAATGAAAAATGGACTAAAAAATATCAAAATGCTACTCCAGAGATGGCATCAGAAGAAATGGTCGAGAAATAAAACGTTGGGAAGATTACCTTAAAAGAGTTGTTGGTCCAAATTGGACGAGAATCGTAAGAAGTGGAAATATTTAGAGGTCGCCTTGGAACTATACAGTTCCATCTCTCATTTTCACTCGTTCGCTTGACACTTTAATACGTTAAAGGCCCCAGTTGTTTATGAAAGCAACTCTACAACGTTATTCTTAACATTTAAATACGTTAAAGTAAAGCCCCAGTTCTTTACGAAAGCAACTCTACAACGTTATTCTTAACATTTAAATACGTAAAGTAAAGCCCCAGTTCTTTACAAAAGCAACTCTACAACGTTGTTCTTGACATTTTAATACGATAAAGTAAGGCCCCAGTTCTTTACGAAAGCAACTCTATAACGCTATTCTTGATATTTTAATACGTTAAAGTAAGGCCCCAGTTCTTTACGAAAGCAACTCTACAACGTTATTCTTGACATTTTAATACGTTAAAATTAGCCCCAGTTCTTTACGAAAGCAATTCTATAACGTTATTCTTGACATTTTAATACGTTAAAGTATGTAAGGCCCCGGTTCTTTATGAAATCAACTCTACAACGTTATTCATAAATTCTGTTTCCTCTCTTTGCAGCTGGCCAGTTCTCCTCTTTGGTCGTGGTGTCGAGCTGGTTGGATGTTCACTGACTGCTTCCTACTTCTCAGCGGTGCTCTGACTGCACACAGGATATCTGAAAATGACACCGGAGCTCCAAGGAGGCTGTTCTCAAGATATTTAAGGTGACTAAGTATATGTTTTGTATAATAAACAAGTACTAACAATTCTTCAGGGGGTGAAAATACTAATCTTGAGTATAATTAATTTTTGTACCCGACCTCGTGTCTTTGTGGATTATGTTTCACCGTAGCAGTTAAAAGGATTTACGAATGATCTGTCTTTACGTCAAGAGTGAATAGGTGACTTCTAGGTAAGTGCACTCCATCGTTGACCACATCGTCGCTTTCCATCAGGTGAGATAGCGGTCAAGCGCAAACCTATGAACAAAATAAAAAAAATAAACTGTGATCTATTTATTATTACAGTAGATAAAGTTGTTGAATAAAATCAATATTTTTTAATTTGTTATATAAGCAATTTTTCTATATGTTTATTAAGTAATGTTAGTAAGAAACATGACGAAGAACGAGTTATATAGAAACAAACGCCTACAAGAAAAATAATAGCAAGATTATATTGTACTATTCGTTGCTATTATAAAGTGGTAGGCATTCTACCTCATTGTTTATTCACTATGTGAAATGGTTTCCATAGACTAGTAAGTAGCGTACTTAGTATTAACTTAGTAAATTACTAAGTTGTGATAAAGTTAGAGTAAGCCTAAAGTTAGCATCTCAAATTAATTCGAATTTCAATTGTCGGAACCATTTCAATAAATATGCTTTTTTATTATGATTATGATTTTGCTTATGATTCTACGAATAATATTATATATATCTAAGCAGTCCTAGCAGGCTTGTTCGAAACAGTAACCGTGACTCAGGAACGCAAAGGGCAACTTTGACTTTCCTGTTGGTCTAGTGGTTAGTGGCCCTGACTGCTATACCGCAGGTCGTGGGTTCGATTCCCACCCAGGACAAATGTTTGTGTGATGAGCATGATCATTTGTTCTGTGTCTGGGTGTAATTTATCTATATACGTATGTATTTAGAAATATATAAGTATGTTTATCAGTTGTCTAGTACTCATAACACAAGCTCTGCTTAGCTTGAGACTAGACGGCGTTGTGTTGATAGTTGTGGAATATTATAACTGAAGGAACCGAAGTGGGTTTTAGTCAATAAAAGCCTGACATCTAAAAGTTATTCAATGATCTCCCGACTTAAAAAAATAAAAAATTAAGAAGTTCAGTACCTATCTATATAAATAAAAGAGGTATCTTAATCTGTATCTATCCGAAGTTTAAATATAGAGGCGCATATATGTTATATTTGCGCGCTTACTGAACATGTAACAAGTATTTTCCGTTTCCACTAAAACAAACTCATTTACCCACTATGCGTAACAAAATCTTGACCTTCACAATACATCATAGTAAAACATAATAACACTAGCCCCTGCCAGCGGCTTCGCCTGTGTGTTAGCAGAAAATAATCCTATGTGAAAACCTATACTCCCAGTATTATTGATCGATTTCGCGAAAAGTTTAAAAATAAAACCGGCTACGTGCTGAGGGTTCCGTAAAGTCGTCGGTAAGAATATTTCATCAGTATCACCTGCTTTTGTTCTAATATGGCATATTTTCGTTACATTCTTGTTGATTTCATCGAATGTATAATAGTGTTTTTCAAATAAATAAAAAATAAAAATAAAATATTTCAGCAATTGTAACTCAGAAGCACATAATTTCAAAATCAAATATGATGATAATGATGCCATCTAGCCGATTTCGGCCACAATGACCGCATGACTTGCGGCGGTGGCGGACAGCGGACATGTCAAGACCCCGTTAAATCAAATATATAAATAGAACATGACAGTAAGAAAAAAAATCATCTCGAAATAAATATAGCATAATGTACATAATTATAATCTGATTATGAATGGCTCATCCTGGTGTAACCTGTTGTTATAATAAAAAAAAGTTCCCTCTGCTGTAATTCACGCTTACTTCTATGAAAGGGATATTTTTTTAATAATTATAATGCCACTTTTTTTCTCTATTTTCTTCCGAATTTCACTCTCACAATTTTTTTAGTACAAAGATTACTCGTATATCGATAAGGTACAGTGCTCATAGTTAAATTGGATATTACATACAGAAAAGTGTAATAGAGAATACGCAGACCTTAAAAAAAAGAAGACTCTTCTTAAACCAAAAATATTTTTTTTTTATGTATCATGTTACTCTGTTAGTTGGTTGTAAACATTTAACGTAATAGACAGAATCAAATTCTAAGGGTTTAATGATTTCCTGTTGACAATGGAACCTTAAAAACAAAGCGGTACAATATTTTTTTTTTGTTAAATAAATAATACAAAAATGAAAAAAAAAAATTGTTTTTGTTGTAAAAGTTCCGTTCTATAATGAATACTCGTTAACAACGTATTTAATAGTATGATTCACTGGTTTGATGAGTAAAATAACCTATTAGTATCTAATTAAAAGTGGGGAAATCCTGATGTTTTCTTTGTTTAAACTTTAACAATGAAAACATCTCAAGACTTTCCTTCTCGGAAACAATTTGTTGTCATCTTTCTTTGCATTTTACAAGTTTCTATAACTCTTCGAAATTAGTAGGTAACGTAAAAAGGCCTCCCTGATGTGCCTGCACCCACGTTTAAATTAGTGCACGTTACGCCTCTGCTGCCAAGCCTTTTGTAAGGATTGTACCAAAATAGAATACCCAAAGAGCAATGGAAAGGGCTATGCTCGGGGTTTACTTGTGTGATCGAATCAAAAATGAAGATAATATACGCAGGAGAACTAAGGTTGCCGACATAGCACGAAGAATTGCCAAAAAAGCGGCAATGGGCAAGGCACATTGCTCGCAGAAAAGATGGCCGTTGGGGCTGAAAGGTTCTGGAGTGGCGACTGTGCAAGGTGGACCGATGACCTGGAGAAGGTTGTGGGAAACCGATGGATGCGAGATGCACAGGAACGTTCGTTGTGGCGACGCTTGGGGGAGGTTTATGTCCAACAGTGGACGTATATCGGCTGAAATGATGATGTACAAAAATAGAAACTGGAAAATTCCCAATTCCGTAAAACAACATCTTACAATAGTGTAGCTAACTATGTTTTTTCGTGCCCAAAAAAAACCGCAAGTTAGCGTGATATACGACGCATAATAAGTAGAAACCGCACCATAAAATGTATTTAATTCTAATAAACGAGCTTCTTAAAGATAACTGTAAATTATATTAATTAAAAGGAAATTACACTAGTCATGCAAAGGAGGTTTCTATTGTTTATTGAATTAAGTAGGCATTGAAAAAAATAGGGTGACTGGTAGAGAATGCCTAAGACATTAAGACCTTAAAGGTTTTATTATAAATGGTATTTTTGATTTAGTAAAGTCTCAACAAATGATATTCATAAACAGCAAAGTTATTAGAGTTTGGTTATATCCCAAAATGTCATTCAATTTATGGAATTATTGTACAGCCTACGGATTATGAATAATTGGCGATCAAAATAGAAAAATACTTCGCGTAGTATTTTCTAGTAACAATTGAGAATGATTGATTGAATTATGACTTGCCTTTACCAATTATGACTTTCGTGGAAATTTTGGAATTTGGTTTTTTCTACTTTTGACTTCACAAATATGATCAGTAACGAGTAGATATGGATACAGCCCCGTTTTTTTTTGTACTAATTAAAAAATATAAAGCCTTATTTTTTTTCTTGACATAAACTAGTGCTCGACTGCGATCCCACCTGATGGTAAGCAGTGATACAATCGTTGATGGTGAAGCGCACTAGTTTATTAAGAGCCTTTTCACTTTTGCCTTGAGAGACACCTGAATTATAATCGGTCGGGAAGACCGCAGCAGGCAAATTGTTCCAGTCACTCGATGTACGTGATATAAACGACGAGGCAAAACGCTTGGTCTGGACCGTAGAGGTTTCAACAATATAAGGGGGATACTCGCTGTTCGTCGGCTTGTCCGATGTTAGAAGTGAGATGGTGGAATTAGTCATGTTTGCATGACGCGGTAACGTACCGCGGCCAGTGACGAGGATTCGAAGTGCTCAGCTCTTGTTTAGGCATAATTTATTATTTCATTTTTTTTTAATGGCCCTGGTGGATATCCCATCTATACGCACAAAACGGTTTTGGGAACACAATCATTGTGCGTTAGAGTAGTAGAAGGCATTGGATGATTTCTCACCTAAAAAAACAATCCTGTATTTAGGAAGTTCGTTGTTTTTTTTTGTTTTTCATATCCCACAACTATCACACAACGCCGTCTCGTCCCAAGCTAAGCAGAGCTTGTGTTATGGCTAATAGACAACTGATAAACATACTTATATATTTTTAAATACATACACATTATAGATACATTACACCCAGACACAGAACAAATGATTATGCTCATCACACAAACATTTGTCTAACTAACCACTAGGCCAACACGCCTGTCAAATTAGAAGTAATGCCTCATTTTGGAGGACTTTTTGATTATTATAGGCAAGTGAATAGAACGTTTCTTGACCCTAAAACAATGCATAAAGGACCTTATTAAAGTATGCAAAGTAAATACTAAAAACATACAACAAATAAATCTTCACTTCGAGATAAATATATCTCAGGGTGATGTTTTTGTACTCATAAAGTTGAGTATACAATCGGACATCTAGACTTCGTACTATTTGCTTAGAGCATATAGTCATAAATATTTGCATGTATTCATTTAATATTCACATACATAATGCTTGTATATTAGAAACATGTGATATAAGGAAGTTTCTTAATACATGTTTTGTGAAATGTTTTATTAATTAGGGTTCCGTACCTCAAAAGAAAAAAACGGAACCCTTATAGTATCATTTTGTTGTCCGTCTGTCTGTCTGTCAAGTTTATCTCGGGAAAACGTGGAGGTGTCGAGTTGAAATTAAAACCATATACCTACTCGGCAGGTGTCGAGTTGAAATTAAAACCTACTCGAGTCTGCGATTATGTTGCAAAAACGTATATTTCGACACTGTCAAGGGAATCAAAATTCATAGGGTTGCCGATGTCCTAGAATCCAGAAATTTCGCATTAAGCAAGGTCTTACAGCATAATTTTCGAGAATCATTTCGGAAGCAGGGACCGAGCTGGGTCGAAGCCTACCGGGGCCAGGGTTAGTTTTGAAAGATAGCTCGAGCCTCGGTATGAAGGCTTGAAGGAACGGCGTGGATTTTTAGTCAGCAAGAGTCTGTCTCCCGCTCCACCCAAGAGTGGGGGATGACTTTCCCACCATAAAAAAAAGACTCAATTCGGAAATTGAACTGTTTTCTGGAAGTTTGTAAGGAACCTTCAGCGCATGAGTCCGACTCGAACTTACCCATTTTTTTTCATCTTTCCATTCACATTATTATGTGAATGGAAAGATAGAAGGTGGGTACAATATAATTTTTTTTTTAACCACAAATAAAAAACCCACAAATGACGACGCGATGTTTGCGGTTTTAACTCTAAGGCTTAAATAGTTTTGTTTTTGTCATTTAATAACTAAAATAGATTGGGTTTTTTTGGTTATACTGTGGAAAAACTAAAGTTTCTCTTTTTATGGATTTGTTTAAGTTTTGTAAAGTTTCCGTTTAAAATATCTCTTAGTTTCCTTATGTTTTTATGGAAAAATTACATGTTGGTTTAACTTGCAATCGGTGATGATAAATGATAAATTATATTTGTTTTGCAAATGTTTTTATACATAGACAACATTAGTTTTAGTACTTATGCGAAATCTAAAACACGTGACTAGAATTTTTAGGTAAAGGTAAAGAATTTCATAACTGTATCATGAAAAATCATAAAGTTATAAGCTTGTTATATCAGCAAAAATATATAGTCACCGGGCCATCCAGGCGACTGAGGGGTTGTTTTGCACTTGCACTCAGCTATTTGCTGGAACCTCATGCCCGCTATGATCTGCCGTGGCCTGTGTTGTACTTCGTGTAGGTGGTCTAACTTGTGACATTATCAAATTTTTTTGGAAAGAAATATAACATGGTTTAAAAACTATCGGAATCCATTAATTTACAGTTTCTGAACAAACTATATACTAAAATAATGTTGTATAAATATACGTACGTGTACGTGTGTTGTGTTGTGTTGTCACCTAACTCTTTGTTAACGGCTTGACCGATTTGAATGTTTTGTTTGTATATTTGAGTCTATAGAAGGTTTGAAAATACAATGGAGTCTATAGGTGAAGCTGCAATCGAGTTCTTTTTTTTGTCTGCATCAAAGCCTTTTTTTGGACAAGACAACGTCTGTCATGTTCGTTATTGTTTTATAAAACACTATTACACGTTTTTTTCGTCGATTTATCTACACTAATATTATAAATACGTCAAGTTTGTTTTTTTTTTGTTTGTAGGAGTCCGAATTCCAAATTTTTTTCACCAATAGAAAGCTGCTTTAGTCTTAAGTGACCTAGGCTATATGTATTTTATGTACGCGGGCAAAGATAAAACGATCCTAGCTGTCTATTCTAAGAAGAAACACCTTATTTCCGATGGGAAAAATCATCCAATGACAACCTACGCTCTTGGGCGGAGCGGGAGATAATGTCAGACTTTAACTGACTAAAAAACCCATTCCGTTCATTCAAGCCTTCATATGGGGCTCGAGCGCCCTTCCGGATAACCCTGGCCCCAGTAAGCTTCAACCCTTTTAGGCCTCTGCTAAATAAACTCAGAGGCCTCTTTAAAAGTCAATAATAAATAAAAGTCCATATTGTGTTGTGTATTATTTGAGTATGTTTTATTATTATGTTGGTCAAGTACCTGATTCTTAATCTATTCATCTCCAAACGAGTACTAGTTTGTATTGTTGATTTAAGAATTTAAATAAATAATGACTTTTGACTATTGCGGATCATGTGTTTTCATATCTGTTTTTCTTTTTTTTATATTAGTTAGGTTGGCGCTTGACCGTTATCTAGCCTGATGGTAAGTTGTAATGTGGTCGACGATCATTAGGTGTCCCGAAACCAATTTGTGCATATAGGTCAAATGTTCACCATGTATCGGTGGAGTTTCGCCATAAGTCTGGTTTGATAATGGAACAGGCTTGGCGGAATTAATTTTTGGAGGTATGCGGAACAGAGAGTAAAGTCCCGCATGCCTCCGTTGAAAAGGGAGGATCCTCCAGCCAGACAGGTGTTATGGTCTGGTGGGCGACTGCCCGATAGACGATTTCGGGTTGTCGTATATGTTCAAATCGCGCGGAGAACTTTAAGATACTTTCTTCGTAGTTCTTATGTGGCGCCATAGATGTCGCTACATCACTCTCCTCCGGAGATTGGAGATCGATGGTTCTTGATGCGCGCCAGGCCAGCGTAGGTTGGTTCCAGTGGGTCGGAACCGATGCCGCATAGTTCTCGGTGAGTCGGAACTGTCTGCGGTGATGCCCCAGTGAGTCGGGGTGTTGCTATCCCTGTGAGTCGGGATGATGCCCCAGTGAGTCGGGGTGATGATGTCCCAGTGAGTCGGGATGATGCCCCAGTGAGTCGGGGTGATGATGTCCCAGTGAGTCGGGATGATGCCCCAGTGAGTCGGGGTGGTGCTGTCCCAGTAAGTCGGGATTATGCTGCACGCTCCAGTGAGTCGGAGTAGTGCTGCTGGCTCCAGTGAGTCGGAGCGATGCTTGTGCGACGCAGGGCTTGACGGCTGGCGTCGACCAGGAGAGGTTCTTCATGGCTCTTCATGTGACTGGCCGAAGGTGCGGTTTGCCAAGCCAAGGTCGCTGATGAGGATGAAGGTATGACCAGGTATGACCAGGTAGGCATGCTGGTGGTCAGGATACCCTCTATAGCCGGGGGTGCTGGCTGTATGGCTCGCTGCTCGAAAGCTTGAGGAAGTGATGATGACGTCACGAAGTAGTAGCTGCACGAAGGCTGCGCTGACGTTCTTTGCCGAGGGTCACCAGTTTGGAGGTATGCGGAACAGAGAGTAAAGTCCCGCATACTTCCTTTGAAAAGGGAGGATCTTCCGACCAGACAGGTGTTATGGTCTGGTGGGCGACTGCCCGATAGATGATTTCGGGCTGTCGTATATGTTCAAATCGCGTGGAGAACTTTGATTGCGCGATGCAGGATTTCGTATTTTCTTCGTAGTTCTTATGTGGCGCCATAGATGTCGCTACAAATTTATGCTATTCAAGACTTTGAAGCTGTGACTCTGAGTGCATCATTGCCAGTTATCCTCTTGGCACGTATCTCAATAGACTCAGATATATCAGGCTGGTATCTGGCAGATCCGTACCAAACATGAGAGTAGAGTTCTACTTATAGTCACGCGACGGGTGCCACAATGCAGTGTTGGCCCTTAAGCATATAAATACCAAATAATACAACCTTTATCAAGTACAAATTCGATTGTGTATGGAGTTTTTTTCAAGGCCAAGGTTTTGCTACCATAGAGTACCCATTAGCCAGTAGTATAAAAGCCATTGAAGTATAAAATTAATTCAGAATATTCGAGTTGCCGTTTTCATTGTACACAATGACTGTCCTCGGAAATAATTTTTGTACCTACTTACTTTAATTTTATTCAAAGGTACAAATGTCCATAGAGAAATTAATGTGTATTATTAAAGAATATGCCACCTGACCTGAACTTTTGATCGTATTGTTATTTTAAGTTCAATTACTTGTCATAAATATGTTTGTTTTATGAGGTTTACGATAAAGAATACAATATAATATATCAATATAGGTATCTTATTGGTATATATAAAAATAAATCAATATTTTTCTTTCGACTTTCGGTTTTCGCGAACTAGTGATTCAACCCTGCTTTGCTGCGGCGTTAGAAATTTTTGAAATTTTCGCTAATTCTCTACTATAATATGCATATATTAGTTCTCGTAAATTACTCTGTCTATTAAGTAAATGAAAACCGTATGAAAATTCGTTTAGTTGTTTTTGAGTTAATTACAAACAACAAACACACAGATACGGTGGAGGACTTTGTTTTAACATTATTCATGTGACAGTAACTATGTTTGTCTGTTACGCTTTCACGATTAAATTAATGAACCTTTTAATTTAATTTTGATGAAATTTGTAATGAAGTATGCTTGAAAGCCAAGATAGGTCATAGGTTACTGGCTTTGACTTCGCGCGATTTTATGCGGGCAAAGTCGCAGTCCAAAGCTAGTTAGCTATAAGTATATGTATATTATTTTAATTTCACAAAAAACTGTGTAATAATAATTGAGACGACTCGCTAATCAGATTAGTGCGTTATTTATAGCGCAAGTCCAGACTAATAAAAATATTTTGAATACAAAAACACAAAATCAATGTCGACGTGTGTAACATTTTTTTGTTTTTTGAATACTCAACTACATATTTTTCTAACATACTAGCTTTTGCCAGTGGCTTCGCCCGCGTATAATTAGGTTTTTCCATAAAAACTTTGGACCTTCTTTACATCACATTACTTTACATCACATTAGGGGGTGAATTTTGGAAAACCCTTTCTTTGTTCTTTCTTTTTTTCCTAAGTCATAAGAGGAAGTATTGTGCAAAATTTCAGGTTCCTAGTGCACGTAGTTTCGGCAGTGCGTTGATATGTCAGTCAGTCAGTTTGTCCTTTTATATATAAAAGGTGTAAGGGACAGCCCTCCACCAACTTTAAGGGCTTACTCAGTAGACGAAACTGAACAACCTTCCACAAAATCTTTTGTCAGGAAACAAAAAAAAAATCAGCCTCACCATACAAAATGACAAACTGTAATGGACAATTTGTATGGCGAGGCCGATTTTTTTTTTCGTTTCCTAAAAAAAATTTTTGTGGAAGGTTGTTCAGTTTCGTCTACTGAGCAAGCCCTTACAGTTTGTGGAGGGCTGTCCTTTACACTTTGTATAGATAAATATTATTATTATTTTGAGCAGATTATTGTCCTCGTTTTAACTACTAATCTATAGACAAAAGAAATGAGATAGATTAAATTTATTATTTTAATGAATGGGTGCCAAGTTCTGTAGATAATTCTAAATTAGTTTTTTTTAGAGATTATGCTGAATAGCTTCGATGATATCGCTTCAAGTGGTTACAATAAAGTTTCTAATGTAATAAAAAATGGCATTAAACCAAGTATTAATTAGGAAATGCTACTACACAACTGACGACTTCTCTAAAGGCAAATGGATGACTGACATACATACATACTACAGTGATATTTGATATACTTACCATTCTGTTTGACATTGTTATTAAAATTTTACTAGTTTTTTATTAGTCTGACATTTTTTTTTTTTACCATTCCAATGATTTGACATTTAATTTTGGTTCGGTATCTAAACAATTTTATATAATTTTGAAATTGAATAACGTGCCCATGACGATAGAATATGGCGGACTTTATTATATAAGAAAATGAAATAGTATATAAATATACATAGAAATAAATGATTTACGATTTAAAAGCTTTGACCTGGCTACCATTAAACCTTTGGACCTGATTAGGTTATTAGCGTTAAAACAAATATTTTAGAAGATGAGAACCTTGTAATTTATGAACCTTATATTTGATTGGCTAAATATAAGATGACTAGTACATAGGTATGTTACACTATGTCCAAATGGAACTTATAACGTCCGTAATCTGTAGTTTTATTATCTCCTTATTTCAATCAATATACGTATCGCATCAGCTAATAGGGTAGTTTCCAGGGTCAAAATAATTTCATTTTATTTAGTCCGTATTTTATATTATAAAAAAATATTATAAACAAAAAAAAAGATATAGCCCATTAAAGTTTCATGTGACGTCACGCCGTGCGATAAAATGCAGCACGGCTTGACGTTACACGTAACTTTAATGGGCTATATCTTTGTCATTTTTGGTTTAATTTGCAAATAAAAAAAATCGTGTCCCTTATTTTTGAATAATCTAAAAGACGGACTAATTACATTTTTTACGGCAACTAGCCTATTAACCAACCATTGCGTCAGCCATGCCTTCAAAATCATATGTTAAATACACTCATTTCATTGAGAAATTCATTTCTATATGATTTTGCTCGAAATATCGCCAAACTGAAGTGGCAGTGGGTTGAGCACATTGTTCGTAGAACGGATAGTTGATGGGACCGAAAGGTTCTAGAGTGGTGACTGCGCACCGGAAAACGCAGTATTTTAAGGTCTCTCACAAGGTGGACCGATGACCTGGGCCCCAAGTCTGCTATTTTTATAAATTCGTCATTCCAACACGATCCCATTGTCATTTTGCTAAAAGTTTGTAATCTGCTAATGCATAATGATCGATCATTGATCAGCCAATGGAAGACCATTGACCGATAATAGAATGTGTAATAGAATTGTGGTAGAATGATAATTTCGAGCATATTAAAACCAATAACTGCACAATAACGTTCTAATGGTAAAACACTGATCAAATAAACTGTCAAAGTTTTAGCAGATTACCGCAAACGTCAAATATTCATTTATCAATATGTACGAGATTACCATTCTATGCCACTTCTTTCAATGGAGTTTCAGTGGTTGAGCTAAGGTATTGCAGGAGCTGATCGATCAAACACTGCAAACGCGTCAGACATGACGTCTTTAAAATCATCTATGACACTCATTTTTATTGACTTTTATTTTTTACCTTCTCTAGGTTAACACCAGCCCTCCTCGCTGTGACGCTATTCTACGCATACATCTGGGACAACATATCCAGTGGTCCCATGTGGGGCACCTTCGTCACCAAGAATGCTGAGGTCTGCCAAGAGGGCTGGTGGTGGAATCTTCTGTACGTGCAGAACTACTTTGGTTTTGAAGATATGGTAAGTTGTGATGGCGTGTGACTTGTTTGTGCTCATTTATTACTCTGAACTCTTTGATCTGTTATAGGATACCACGATGTGATGTGTTTGATTATATCAGAAGTGCAGATAAACCAAGGAAAACCAAGGTTGCCAACAAAACACGAAGAATCGCCAAACTTAATTGGCAATGGGCAGGGCACATTACCAGTCGCCCAACACTGCTCTTAAGGAATAGGATTATTTGATCCAATTCTGTTGTAATAATTTCACGCTGTTTTTATCTTAGTTAAATTAGTGAATATGCAGATCTCTCAACCAACCTGGATATAGGCGAGATTCATTACTCAGCTCCACTCCTACTCGACACAAGTTACTAACATAAATGGTTCACGTCCACTCTGAATTAGGCAAAGCTCCAAATATTAAGCTAATGGCGTTCCACAGAAAAAGTGCTCAGAGGAATGCAATTCTGTTATCGGAATGTAAATGGGATTAATAGCCATTATTATAAGGTTACCAACAGAGACTAAGCTGTAGTGGCCAGAACATATTGCTCGCAGAACAGATGGTCAAACAAATGGGGCTGAATAGTTCAGTATTGGTGACCATGTACCAGAAAATGCAGCATTGACAGTTGAAGTTGCAAGATAAACCGAGGACTTGATGAAAGTCGCTGGAGTCCGATGGATGTGGAACGCTCAGTACTGACCCGTATGGCGGCGCTTGAAGGAGGCCTATGTTCTATTATGTGGCTAAAATGATGATAATGACAACGAAAATATGTGATCTGCCCGACTTTTAGACAATCGTCGCTGTACTTACCGCCATAATTATGGTGTACCCAGAAACCGGTAGTTTATGCCACTTCAACCAAATTTCCTCACTTGTGGCTGTACTACATTCTAAACTAGCGCGGCACCTGTTTACCTCCCCGATTGCGCCCGCGCACCTACATGTCGTGGCCAAAACCGCTCGCAGCTGTCGTTGCACGAAGGCTGCGCAGACGTTTGTAGTCGAGGGTCACTAGTTTAAAAGTATGCGGAACACAGTTTAAAGTCCCATAGAATTCCGTTGAAAAGGGATTATCCTCTGACCCGACGGGTGTGATTTCTGACCTGAAAGTTGATTTCGTGCTGTTGCATTTATTCTGATTGCGCGAAGATCTCTTCTAACGTGATGCAGGATTTTGAATGTTAGTTCTCAGGTGGCGTCATAGATGTCGCTACATAGTAATAACCATTTTTTATTTATTTTCAGTGTGCTCCTCAAACTCACCAGCTGGCCTTAGACATGCAGCTGACGATCCTGGGATGCGTACTAGTGTGGCTAGTGCAGTCTAAGGTGGGGTTGTCCAAGATCCTCATACCAGGACTGCATATCTTCGCGGCGTACTCAAGATACACCACAGTACGAGACCACCGGTTGACTATGCTGGCCTATCATGGAGTCAGGTACATATACAATATTATATTGAACACATTTTTACTGAGTGGAAGGATGTACCTATAAAGATTGTATAAAAGGAAAAGTTTAAAAAAATAAACTGTATTGACTTACCATAAAAACCGGTCAAAATGCGAGTCGGACTCGCGCACCGAAGGTTCTGTATAAACTTACCTACATAATTATGTAAATAGTTCGACTTCTAAATCGAAGTCTCGAAGACGTTTCCAAATCGCAAGAAAAAAATATTTTGTAATGTGTACAGTTTTCAGACTTTTTCCCATACTAACACTAGACTTAGATCAACGAGAAGTAAATAGGTTTTGTTTTCTCGAGTGACAAAATATACGTATATAGGAGTTTAAACGAACAACTCAGAAATGGCGAAAAACAAAAACAACTATTTCTAAGTAATAGATATTTTTTTTCATATTTCCGAACTATTTTATACTAAGTAGATTACCCGGTTGGCGCAGTGGTTGAGCGATTGGCTGCTGCGCTGCGTGTTGCGGGTTTGTTTGCACGGTACAAATATATGACCAACAGATGTGTTCCCGCGTGGTGGATTACGGCCCGTTCCCTCTCTTAGAGAGGAGGCCTGAGTCCCAGCAGTGGGAAAATTAAAAAGGCTGATGATGATGATGATGATGAGATGTGTTTCGGGTCTGGGTATCTTGTGTATGTGATTTTAATAGCATGTTTGTGAACGCACCCATGATGCAGGAGTTATTCCTAGTGTGGGGCACCGTCTCTTTTTCTTATAAATAACAAATAAAGTTGTCTATTTTCATGACTATTTTCACTCCCTAAAAGATTAACAAAGAATTAAAAGTTACTCAGTTTACGTTTATAGGGTTATTTGTAAAACACTAACAACCTTGCAGAACTGTATTACTAACATCATAAACAATAACTTTTGTTCTATGACTTTTACCAAAACATAATTCATTTACCAAACACAAACCTTTAAGATTTCGTTGTTCTATCTAACACATTTCAACTCTGTACTTTGCTATACCTACCTACGTCTGTATGACGCGATGCAAGTGCATCAAGCATCCCCACTGCCCGATACTATCGCTTGCTTCATATTATTCGTAATATTAAGGACATTCAAAGTAGATATTTTTATTTTTGTATGAAAATCTGATAGACTTAAAATAAGATAAATTTTTAAAAGTCATAGAAAAAAGTGGTTGTTTATGATGTTAGTAACATGGTCCTGAGAAGTTTTCAGTGTTTTACAAATAACCCTGTATAAACAAAACTTTACAGTACAATTCACGAATGATGGCGGCCGTGAAGTTCGCGCAGAAGGCTGCGCAGTAACGTGTTTTAGGAACCAAATGGCGACGTACGTGTGCGAGAAGAGTGTAGTATGCCGAAGGCTAACTTCACGGCCGCCATCATTCGTAAATTGTACTGTAATGTCCGATCCTCATTATACAATAGACATGTTTTACATGATGATTATTTTTATGACATAACACACTGTAATAAACTTCTTACTATTGACCATAGCGACCTGTCATTATGTGTTTTACATAAGAAATCATTTAGTTGAGTGCTATTGATTGATTCTTGACGTCATTCAGGTTCTTGTAAATGATTTTTAATGTTTCTAGTAAGTACCTATCAACAGCATAATTATTTTTTCTAGATCGTAAGTTTCATAAAATATGGTGAACTTTAAATTATATGTCAAGGGGTCCTATGTATAAGGGCCAATGTGAAAATTTATTTATTAAAACTTTATGTAACACAAGGGAACAAAAGTAGACTTAACGCTTTAGGCATTCTCTACCAGTCCACCAAGGGTGAAGGTGAAGAGAAAACATGGCAGGTGACAGAAAACTTTTTAAAAGAGGCTCTAAAAGTTTTTTCTTCTTTGTCATTTTTTTTTTTTTTTTGTAAAAAATACGTCAAATTGAAACTTTGAGAGCCTTTAATGAAAAGATGTCCATTTATACATTGGCCTTTATACATAGGACGTCTTTTTTCCTATTGAGATACGGAACCGCACCGCACCCGCTACCGATCAAGCCACGCCCCGCGCGAATTATAATTATTATTTACTTAGGCACCGATTATAGATTAAATTATTAGAAAATAATGGTTCACGGTTGATGCCATTTAATTTAATAAACATAGGTAAACCTTATTTACCTATGTTTATTAAATTAAATGGTTTTTTTTTAAATATTTGAGTTGATTGAATGAAAGGTAAATTATGGTTTACGATTTATGACGTATTAAAAAAAAACTACTTACTAGATCTCGTTCAAACCAATTTTCGATGGAGGTTTGCATAGTAATGTACATCTTATGTTTTTTTTTTAGTTTTATCATTCTCTTATTTTAGAAGTTACAGGACACACACATTTAATACCACTTTGGAAGTGTCTCTCGCGCAAACTTAGTTTAGAAAAAATATGGTATTAGAAACCTCAATATCATTTTAAAGACCTATCCATAGATACCCCTCACGTATGGGTTTGAATAATTTTTTTTTAAATTTCAGCTGTTCTAAGTATGGGCTAACCCCAATTTTTTTTTTCTATTTTTGTGTGAAAATCTTAAGGCGGTTCACAGAATACATCTATTTACCAAGTTTCAACAGTATAGTTCTTATAATTTCGGAAAAAAGTGGCGGACACACGGACGGACAGACAGAGAGACGTGACGAATCCATAAGGGTTCAGTTTTCTGCCGTTTGGCTACGGAACCCTAAAAAAAATTAAAAAAAATTAATACGTAATTATGTTTTGATTGGAAACCGACCCCAATTTAGTTGGGAGAACAGTAAACAGATAAATATCTTATAGATATACAACATAAAGAACAATAGTTCTTTTATGTTGTATGTTTATTTATAGCCTTATAATGTTCCCACTGCTGGTATTCAGGCCTACCATCTAGAAGAGGGAATGGGCCGTAAACCACCACGTGGGCCCATTATGTGTTGGTGGATATCACATGTTTTCGAATTTTTGGTTCTAAGACATTACCTTACGATGTTTTCCCTCACCGTTTTGAGAGCAGTGGTGATGAAACGAATTACACAAATTAATGCGCCTGGTTGGGTTTGAACCCGCGGCCGTAATTGTAAGTCGAGGCCGTTACACTTGACCATTACTGGTCTAAAAACGGTAACATAATAAACATAAATCGACGGATGGTCGATGGGGCCGAAAGATTTTGGAGTGGCGAACACATATCAGAACTCGCAGCTTTGGAAGGGATGCCATAAGGTGGACCGATGACCTATTCCCCGGGTCGCGGGAATCCTATGAATGCAAAACGAAAATATTATGGCGACACTTGGGGGAAGCCTATGTCCAACAGTGAACGTTTTTCGACTGAAATGATGATAATGAAACGTCAACGTATTAGTGGCACTTCATTTTATTTGTTTTGTACATTTTGCATTGCAACCAGTATCAATACATTATTTAAAATAATGTCACGTTAATCCCTTCGCAAATGTTTGTTCGTAATTTATTGAAACGTATTTTCATGAATACTGAAATCATTGTACTATAGTGGTATTGGCTAATGTCCTGTATAATTTGGTTTTTCAGTAAAATGATTACATTTTAATTGGGCTTTCAAATGTAAAAGAGACGTCAAAAAATTATAAGTTGCTTGTAACTTATTATATTCGTAGTCGTGACGTTCTAGGGCGTTTCGTGACTCGAGCATTCCTCATTTATCATCATAAATTCATTATCATCATCATCATATCAGCCGAAAGACGTCCACTGTTGTACATAGCCCTTCCCCAAGCGTCGTCACAACGACCAGTCCTGAACGTCACGCATCTATCGGATTTCCGCGACCCGGACCAGGTCATCGGTCTACCTTGTTGAAGGCCTTCCAACGCTGTGTCTTCCAGTACGTGGTCGCCACTCCACAATCTTTCGTCCCAAAGAGAATTGTATTTGTTGACCAGTTGTATAGTTATTGATTCGTCCCCAACGGCCATCTGTTCTGCGTGCAATGTGTCCTGCCCATTGCCACTTAAGTTTGGCGATTCTTCAAGCTATGTCGGTAACCTTGGTTCTCTTGCGGATATCTTCATTTCTTATGCTCGCTTATAATGGGCCTCGTAACTTCGTAAGAAGACTCAAAGTCATCCAAACGGCGATGGAAGGTGCATTTAAAATTATTAAATCGTTATTTTCGTGTTTTTCTTCGCAAATCAAATTCAGGAAGTTTCAAATATCACCAAGGTCTAATCAAAATTGGCGGGATTGTTCAAGAGTTACCGTGGCCCAGGAAAAAGTTTTAGTCGGTAAAAGTCTGACACCGTCTCTCGTTCCACCCTAGACCGGAAGAAGGTACTGATTGATTGCCCACCTCAAAAAGAAAAAAATATCAAGTAGGTTTAACAACAGGCTCCAAGATTTTCCCACATAATACCGTAGTCAAAACTCAAGCATCGTTAAACTTTTGAACTCTTTCCTGAACTTGTTTACAAGCCGCTGATACTTTAACATGAACACTTAACAAGTTAAAGTAAGTTCGTTGTCAGTTAAGAATTTTAATTTCGTCATGTTTCCAGTGTAAGTCAGCTGTATCGGACGGCGCGTTTGAGCTATACTTCGGTGCTTCATCGTTCTACGGCTTACTTGGTTGGGATAAGTCTTGGACTGGCTTTGAAGAAACCTGTGAAGCATGGCAAGGTGAGATGTCTTATTAAAATAACTTTATTGTCATATAAAAGAAAAGAAAGAAAGAAAACACGTTTATTTGGCACACAGATACACACAATGAGATAACAATAACAATTATTATAGTATAGAAAGTTAAACTTATATAAATCTACATGGTATGTCTTACGGCTGCGCCAAATAGGTCCAGTTCAGCATGATGCCAGGCCACCATGTAATAGTTGCCTGACGATGGTTTTCAACTGAACCTTGCCGCCACGAACCCGTAGACTCATATCTACGGATGATAATCAGTTATTAGGTGTGAGGCATTGGTGTGAGGTAAATAAATATATGTTCATTATTATATGTAGGTATAAATTAGTAAGTAGTAAATGATAGATAATAGGAAGGTGTGTGACAAATACAGATCTGTAGAGGTATGCGGAAAAGAGTGTGAAGTCCTGTAAACCTACGGTGAAAAAGAAGAATCTTTTGACCAGACGGATGTTGTCTGATTCGACCAACTGCTCGATAGATTATTTAGGGTTTTGTATATGTTAAAATCTTGTTGGTAAGTATAGTTCAAAAAGACTGGCCTTTTGGTCTAGTGGTTAGTGACCCTGACTGCTATGCCGGATGTCGTGGGTTTTATTCTCACCCAGGACAAATGTTTGTGTGATGAGCATAATCATTTGTTCTGTGTCTGGGTGTAATTTATCTGTAATATGTGTATGCATTTAGCAATATGTAAGTATGTTTATCAGTTGTCTAGTACCCCCTAACACAAGCTCTGCTTAGCTTGGGGCTAGACGGGGTCGTGTGATATGTGGAATATTATTATTATAAATCGCTCGAAAAACTCTAATGTCGAAAATTCAAAATCCTGCATCGCACGGATATTGAATTTTTTTGTTCCTAGTTCCTATTTTTTTATAATTTACGTACACACATATTATCAGAAGCAGACAAACTCAATCGTACTGATGGTAAGTACTGTACTTACGAACTTTATTAGTAAACCTCAAAAAAATTATCTGATAATCTTTGGACGTCTATTCTGTCCGCTTTTAAAATTGCCGTTTTTACCTAAATCACCAATAAAAATAACTAATAATTTTTTTTTCTGGATTTTTCTAGAAAAAAACAAAAAATAGAAACTAAAATTTTCGGCCAAATAAATTCCGTACAAAATTAAGCATATTTTAAGGTAACTCAAGTTGTACAATCGACGCTCAAGGGGTTAAGATGCTGTTGGAGCTTATTCGTACACGATGGTGATAAGCCTTTTGTGTTCCAAGACCACAGATTCCCTTGCAAAAAAAATCGTGGCTTCAGCAGCAATACCTGCTGTTAAAAACTAGTTATAAATAAGTCAAAGTTCAGATGCTATAAACCAATTGGAAAAAATAAATTACGCACATGATAATGATGGTGACGACAAACATGATACAGCACATCCACACTATATTCTTAGATGTCAATTACCTACATTTAGTACAAAATGCTACAATTATGCAGAAAAATGATCCGCCATTAATATCTTGTTTAATCGTATGACATGAGGAACTGGTTCCCAAGCTTTTTCAAATTGGGACCACTTGAATTTACCAGTAGAGACCCCAAATCCAGAAGAAATTTAACAAAAGATTCTAAAAATATAACTAAAGTACTTTAATGTTCCCACAGCTGGGACTTGGGTCTCTTCTCTAGGTGAGGGAATGGGCCGTAATCCACCATGCGGGCCCAGTACGGGTTGCTGAATGTAACTGTAACGTAACGGTAAATGTCTTCGAATTTTTGGCTCTAGGACACGCCGGTTTCCTCTCGATGTTATCCTACACCGTCTTGAGAGCAGTGGTGATGATATAAAATATACAAAGTAATGCGCCTGGCTGGGTTTGAACCCGCGACCTGCAACTCGTAAATCGGGGCCGTTAATCGGCCACTACTGCTCATTAATATTATACAGGCGAATATTTATTAGTGCTGTGTATGTTTATTTGTTGCCTATACACGCTCGAACGGTTGAACGGATTTCGATGAATCTTGGTACATAGGTAGATCATGTGTGTGAATAGCCCACAGAATCTCAGAATAATATTTTGAATAATGTTTGTCCTGTATCTTTTTTTTTTTGATCATGCGGTGTACAATAAAGAATATATAATAATAATCTTTTTATTTTGAAAGTTACCTTCCTTGGGATAATCTTCTTTTATAGCTATCACGCGGTAGCTAAGCCAATGACAGCAGCTAGTGTGTTTCATATATTCAAAACTTGTAGTAAATCTATTCTTAAAAATCAAAGTGGTTAGTATCATCGAAAAAAGAAAACAATATTTATAAAAGTCATTAAAAATAGTTAGCTTCAATGTTATCATTTTATAAACCTTCGCGGACCATAGCTTGGCTTTTATGGACCACCAGTGGTCTGCAGCCCACAGTTTGCTACCGATATGTCACATAGTCCTTCATGCAGTTATTTTGGATTCTTAGCAATCTCTACCACTGATAGAATTTCATTCTAGAAGAGCAATGAGAGAAACATCAAGAGGAAACTGGCTTGTCCTATAATTCAAACTAAGAAGAGGTAAGGTGGCTATCATATAGCAAACAACCCACACTGGACCCACTTGGTGGATTCTGGCCCATTTATACCTTATGGAGAGGAGGCCTGACTTCCAACTTTATAAGGTTGGTTATTCTATAGGTAATTACGCTATCTATACGACTGTACTTAAATTTATGATTTAAAGTGCCAAAAAAATCCTAAAATCATGATTACAACAGTTATTTTAGCCAAGAAAATTGCTCATTTTAACGTCACTTATCGATACTTTTTCATAAATTGCTGGTTGAAAAACTTTATTAGGGAAAAGGGCCATTTTGTCAGTACCTAATTATGTTCGAAATTACCCTGCGCCGTTGTTTTCCAGCTTTTATACGCGGTTTTGCTCTCCCGACCCGTTGAAATCCTGCATTTACTCGAATAATAAGTATATAATCAAAGGGTCTACTTCCCACCTATCGTGGACATAGATGGGGGGTAGACAAAGTGCTATGTATAGGTGAGTTTATATGGTTGTGATGGTATTCATAATACAGGATTAATTCGTAGTGCGGGAAAACGTTTTTTTAAGAATGAGTTTTGAGTGAAAGAATTTTTGTAATTGGGTCAAAACTTGCAGAGATTTTTTCAACAATCCCCTCCTTGCGTCGTATTCTTCAATGCTGAGGGTCGTGACCTCCCTGCTTCATCACTTTACTTTTTATGATGTTTTTTCATTTATTCCTGTCTCTGGCGGTGTGAAGGGCCTTGTATACTGTGGAGTCAAGAGCGGTGCGGATCTAGTCAGACCATCGTATTGGGCTGCGCCCGCGAGGCCTTTTTCCATCTAATTTACCAGCCACAAGGTTTCCATCGTCTTTCCTTGCAATGTTAACGAAGTATTGCAGAATTTTGCGAAGACACTCTGATGACAACTGCGAGGAGATTTTTAGTTTACGCCGAATGGATACGTTGGTTCGAAATGCTGTCCAAGGGATACGAAGCATTTTTCTCCAGCACCACATCTCAAAGGCGTCAATGCGTTTGCGATCTGCTGCCTTCAGCGTCCAAGTCTCAGCACCATTAGAGAAGATCGAGATGACCAGAGTCCGCACCAAGTTTCAACAATAAAACAAGGCACCGTTTTCAACAATAAAACAAGGGATATAAAAGTCAAGGATAAATAAACAAACTTTCGCCCTTTAGAGTGACTTTTTGGGTTGGGTGGAAATGACTGGACTGTATTTTATAATAGCTTGTTTTACTACCGTTAATAAAATGTTTAAAAATACAACGTCCCGGAAAAACAATTTTTAATTAATTGGATTTGAAAGGTGTCTAAGGAAGTGGGTGTCCACGGTACTTGTCTCCTTTCACCGCTGCTGGAGACGAATGCACACACCGCCTGCGCGTGCAGACCTCGATGTGTTGGCTTCGATTCCCAACAGTAAAGACTTCACCTGCTCCAAGTGGAATAAGAGGGAGTGTTACTAAACTCCATCTGTGTTCCTTTAATTGCCTTTTGCGTTGCAAGGCGCAGCACAGGAAATACATTTATTTACTAACTTGCTGTTGCAGTGGTGGCCGAGTGCTAATAGCTTCGACTTGTCGAGTTGTGGATCGCGGGTCCAAACCTTGCTAGGCACATTACTTTGTGTAATTTATTTTACTACCACTACTCTCAAAACGGTGATAGAAAACATCGTGAGGAAACCGGCATGTCCTAGAACCAAAAATTCGAAGACATTCACCAACCCGCACTGGGCTGGCGTGGTGGATTACGGCTCATTCCCTCTCCAAGTGAGGAGGCTTAAGTTCCAGCAGTGAGAACATTAAAAAGGCTCATGATAATGATGATGTTAAAGTTCTTTTCCTTTTGTTTCAGTTCGTCCTCACTATCGGCTGGATATCCAGCATTGCGTTATGGTGCCTTGTCTGGTGGGCAGGCATCGACTCTGGTTCGCTCCAGTATCGCTACAGCGCATCATTTGCTGCTCTGTATGCTACCCTTGCACCTATCGGCTCCGCCCTTGCTATTGCATGGGTGATCTATGCAGTCCATAGCAGTGATGGTAATAATTTAAAACTATACAATGTGTTGGTTTTGATATCCCATAATTCAAAGTTCTATACCGAAGGAAAAATAATACTAAAAGTCTTAGAATATGTGGTTCCAAGATATCATCAATGATAACTAATTCAGCGACGTTGCCAGTCATCGATGAAACTAAAGTAGTTTGCAAATAAACGAATGTCATACATATTTAGGCTGTCATATTTCACTTAAGGGTGTTTTACATAAATACTTAATCGTTAATTAATCGAATTGTTTTGTATAAAAAGTTAGAACAAACAAAAAATATAATTGAAAAATAATTCATATGCCAATTGATTCTTTGATACCCTAGGGTATCAAGTTATGGGACATAAAAAACACGTTGTATATTATTTATTATTAGTAGTTTAGAATTCGTTAATCGTTACTCTGAATGATGTAACTATTAAAGTGTAAATTCGTGCAATGCACAAGTGCTCTCAAGGATAGGTCTATCGTCTCTAGTATCTTGGTCGAGGGTCTCTAGGGCCCTAAACAATTCAGCAAAGATTCTTTTAATTTATCTTCTTTCAAAAATTCTAAAACAGAAGTTAGTTTAAAAATCTTTTTTGATAACGTTAGTGCTCGTCTGCGCTGCCAGTTAGGCCGGTGTTTCGTAGGAATTATATTTGTTGCTAATCTAAAAGTTACCTTAATATTTTTTATTACTTTCTTTGCAAAACCTTTATTTTTATGTACTAAACTTAATGTTCGTTTTGTTCTACAGGTTTCCTGTCTAGTTTCTTATGCTGCGGTCCGCTGGTGTTGATCAGTCGGCTTTCTTACGCCATCTACCTCTGTCAGTTCATCGTGTTTATCACTAACGTCGCTACCGTAAAAACGTCCAGGGAATTTACTATAATATCTATGGTAAGGATATTAATTCATTAAACCCCAAGCGAACGCCGGCGTTCGCGCACCTATTGTCTTTCAATTGTGTCTGCAATTATCACAATTGAAAGGTTAATTAATTAAACCACCAATTGATTTTCTGCTTTGTCAACTTTATCAATTCTATCATGTTATTTTATATCTATTACAGATTGACATACAAGAAATAGCAGCAGTACTACTATCATCTATCCTACTGACATTAACATTTGTCTTACCAATGCAAAATCTGCACAAAATCTTCACTTTCCCATCAAGATCTTCAAGTACAGATGAAGCCAAAGATAAAGAAGACGCTGCGCCTGAAAAAGAAGAAAAACAAGACGAAGAAAAAGAAGAAGAAGAAGAAGTAAGAGAATTACCACAAGTAAGGAGCAGACAACACTTGATAGCACACAGAGAAGTTTTAGAAGAGATCCCTGAAACAGAAGTAGAGTACGAAGTACAGAGAGATAATGAAGGTCTTGGAGAAATATTAGAGGAAGAGGAAGAAGACGAAATTGGCGAAGAATCTATTGGAAATAACGACGATGACTTGGAAATTATTGAAGAAGAAGAAGGTGGAGAAGATGAGGAAGACGAAGCATGGTTGGAAAGAGAACATTATGTTCGAAGGAGGTCACAATCTAACCAAGACCAAGACCAAGACCAAGATCTTGATGAATGGGAGTGGACCGCGAATGGAAATCGCAATGGAGCTCAATATTCTCGATACTCAAGGTAGCGTTGTTTAACTGTTAAATTAAATTATCTTTTTGAGTTTTTTCTTCTGGTTTCATTTTGCACCTCTATTATAGTTTGGGTTCATATTGAAGAATGGCAGATCAATCAATCAGATCAAATGAAAAAAGTCAATCTAAAAAATATCTTCAGGCATTTTTGTACCACAGTGTCATTGCTGAATAAGGAATGTTTTTACTTTAATTTTCGTCGTTAGTTGTTAACTGACTTTTTTAAAATTAAATCCGTAGTAATTTAAAATTTTAAAGTAACTGAAACTGTGATTATAAATGTGAAAGTACTTAAACTGAAGTATCTAAATTACTGAACCGATTTTGATGAATTTGGATTAAGCTTAAACCCCAAGAAAGGACATAGGTTACTTATACCTTGCTTTGAATTCGACTTCGCGTCCGCAATCTACACTAATATAATAAAGAGGTAAAGTTTTTTTTTTTTGTTTGTAGGAAGTAATCTCTGGAAGTACTGGTCCGTTTGCTAAAATTTTTTCATCGATAGAAAGCTGCTTTATTCCTGATTGACATATGCTATATTTTATGTAAGCGCGTGAAGCTGCGTGTAAAACCTAGTAACTGATATTCAGCTGGACGAAGTCAATGGCAGAAGCTAGTATTAAACATCTACCTGTCGTTAAATTTAGTTAAGGATACAGATTAGGTACTTTTTTACAGAAAAGTATATATCCAATTTGATCATATTTATTAATGACTTAGCAGACCCAGCAAACTTCGTACCGCCTAACAGTTAATGAATGTAGTGTATATTTCGATACATACAACCGATTGCACTGAAACAAAGCATAAATAATATATCAAGTTACATACAATTTTTATTTATAAAAGTTATCTACATCGATTTCGTTAATTTATATGATGCGGCTACAAATGAAAACTTATACTGATTTACTATATGTATAGACTACGGTTTGGGTCTTGGGACGTCTCGTGTCTCGAAATCCCGTGTCTTTTCGTAATTTTAGTTGTCTCGAGTCCCGGGACTTTTAGGTCGAGACGAGACAAGATTGTCGAAATTGTTAATGATTAATAGTAAAGTTGTTAAGAATTAGTATGATGTTTAACTAAGTTCGTTTTATTGCTATAGGATTTAACTGTTTGAAAGTTTGAATCTGAGTGTGATTAAAATAAATAAACAAAGCAACTATTAAGACTGACATTAAAGTTATTAAAATTTAACTTTCTGTTTAATTAATATTGATATTTACAAAAACAAAACCTTTTTAGGGTTTTGGACCCAAAGGGTAAAATGGGACCCTATTACCCAAGACTCCGCTATCCGTCCGTCTGTCTATCTGTTTCTCTGTTCGTCTATCACCAGGCTGTCTCATGAATCGTGATAGCTGGACAGTAGAAATTTTCAGATGATTTATTATATTATTATTTTTTATTATTTCTGTTGTCGCTATATCAAAAAATACTAAAAACAGAATAACATAAATGTTGTGTGACTTCCTTACGACAAAGACGGTAGGTACAAAACCCTTCGTGAGTGAGTCCGACTCGCACTTGGCCGATTTTTTAATACATTTTACCAGATATTAACCCAGTCCAAATTCTTCAAAAAAGGCTGAACCCTTTAAAAAAAAAATAACTTAAAATTCTCGAAGTCCCGGGACTTTGATTGTTGTTTGTCTCGTGTCTCGGAACGTTGAAATTGTCGGCAATTCCCAAACCCTAGTATAGACAACATTATGAATATATTTCTAAGCTAAACCAGTACGAATGTATTAAAGAAAAATAATGCAGCGACTGCACAAGTTTTATCATCACCTCCCTAGCCTATTCCCAACTAGCTTAGGGTCGGCTTCTAATCTAACCAGAGACTTCTGAATACTCATGTTTTACATGGAGCAACTGCCTATCAGACCTCCACAACCCGGTTGTTGGGCAACATGATACTCTTTGGATAGTCTGATAGATAGATTTTTTGTCGTGACTACCTTTTTTTTATTAAAATAAATTAGTGCTTGACTGCGATCCCATCAGATCCTCAGATGGTAAGCAATGATGCAATTGTTGATGGTGACGTGCACAGGTTTATTAAGAGCCTATCACTCTAGTCTGAAGACACCAAAATTATAATTATTAGCGAAGACGTAGAAGGTAAATTGTTCCAGTATTTTGATGTACCTACGTGATATAAATGAAGAGGTGAAACGCTTGGTCCGGACCGCAGAGGTATCAACAACCTGTAAAGACAGTCAAAGATCACAATTAATACAAGGTTATTTAATAGATGAAGTAATTTGTCACCTAAAATTCACATAGTTAAATTTAATGAAATTCCGATAATGATATCAAACATTGTAATGGGATTAAAAGATTCCAGCAATTAAATCTTTGAAGGCTAGATCCACAAACGTAGGTAATTAATGAAAAATGGCTAACCTTGTTTTAAATATTTTATTTCAGACTGTATGTATATTCATACGCATTAAATGCGTCGCAGATTATCCGCAATCTAAATGCATATATTATTGACCAACTGATATGCTAAACAATAATTAAGAAAGCCCAAGGGCTTTCAAACAATTAAGTAAATAGATGATGATAGTAGGTATTCAATGGCAAATCAAGTAAATCAAAATTCCAATGTGACATTACTGTAGGTATTATGCATCAAACCCTATACTACGCGTTCCAAATGAGATTAGGTCCGATTCCTATGTTTTGACGTCTCGTCGTACTTTCAAATCGAAGAAATTTGTCAAATTTGAAGAACAGCGGGCCTATTACGACCTCTTAATTCCAGTCAATTTACGCCGTAAAATGAACTGACTTGCTTTTCCGTATTATGACATCTTATTGCCAGCCAGTCAGTAGTCACGTGATACTTGGCCGTCTTCTGCACGGATATTGGCTGGGAATTCCGTATTATGAGCACCAAACTGACATTTTGTAGCTTGCTAAAGTGTCAAAAATTGTGACAAACTAGCCAGTCAGTTTACGCCTGTTTTTAGTAACTTATAGTGAATTGTTTTGACTTTTTATTATATTTGAATCTATTTGATAGTTAAATAAAACTTTAGATATGTGTGATGAGTTATGATAATCTTCGAATTTCTCGAAAGTGATGCGTTTATAGTTTTAGAAATGATCGAAGTTTGTAATGTTCGCGATCCCGATTACGTAATTGTAAACTGATGTTTACCTTTTTTGTTTTGTGTCCAATTCTCACCATTACTGTATTTTTAGTTAAAACTTACCTAAAAAATGATAACATAGCAGTTAGATTGACAGTTGGTATAATATTGGGTGAGAAATTGAAAGATTTGTGTTTCAGAATATGACCAACATTGTATCTTTTGCAGTTTTTGTTCTAGAAACTTTTTTATGTGTTAAGTTATGCAAAAGATTATTGTTTTATATGAATGTAGACATCATAACGAGTATTTTGATGTGCATATTGTATATATTATGTGAAAGAATAAATAAATATGGCATCCGAAAGGGCTCGGCTGAAGCGAAACTAAAAGTAAAATAAGTCTAAAAATCATAGTTCCCGCGGACGTAAAGTTTCGGGGTATATAGCCGAACCCCTAGGAACCTTTTCGTCGAAAACGTGTTTTATTGATCCTCTTCGATACCCGCTGTGAGATGCTGCTACGTTCCCCCTTAGTCGAAAACGTACGCATTCAGGGGTGCGTGGTGGCGTACGAGACCAGCGCAACGAGCAACGTACGCCAAAAATCGGGTTGAACTGTCCCGAGGGCTCGGTAGCCAAAGGGTACTGCCCGCTCCCGTCACCGCCTCCTAACAGGGGCCAGTCCACCACACCGTAGGTTATCGGATGTTTACGTCTGGGCTCAGGGTGGCGCAGCACTTCAACACCGTCACCGCGGCGACCACCATGCCGATCCCGTGACGTCACCTAGCACTCCAACGCCATCGCTAACCGGGATGCCAATCCGATGATATCACCCTTACACAGCACAGCAATCGCCAAGCTAACATATTTTTGTTAAAAAGTTTTGTTCAAGTTCATACACACGCTTACCCTAAGTTCCGAATTACGTCTAAAGCGATTATATCGCAAATCCGACCAAATGTAATAGTCACAAAATATAAAGACTATCAAGTACTATTTGTGACTTTGCACGTTGGTCAGATTCGCAATATAATCGCTTTTGGCGCAATTCGGAACACGGGGTTAATTTTGTTTTTGCCGGGTCCTGACTTATTCTAGTACGTTCAGAAATAAAGTATATGAGACAATGCTCTATTTTCCACTTTATGACATTGTATTTACGGAAATAACACATAATTCGTTTTTAAACTCGTTGTTAATTTAGATTTCTGTTATAAAATTATATTAATTTCATCATAAACAATATTTCATACAAAAATTTAAAAACCGTAAATACCGGTAACCTTTGTTTTTATGTTTTCGAACGCAATCTTTCAAAGCAGTGCAAACCAGCCACAGACAACTGTCCAGGATGATTCCAGTCAGAATGACGTACGTCATAATACGAAAAAGAACAAGGCAGTTTACGGCCGTAAACTGACTTGCCTGGAAACTGACTGGATTTTAAAACGGTCGTAATAGGCCCTCAGAGGGCCTTAATTAAACGCCGAATTGCGTCAAAAGCGATTATATTGCGAATCTGACCAACGCGCAAAGTCACAAATAGTACTTGATAGTCTTTATATTTTGTGACTATTACATTTGGTCGGATTTGCGATATAATTATTCGCTTTAGACGTAATTCGGAACTAAGGGTAAGCGTGTGTATGAACTTGAACAAAACTTTTTAACAAAAATATGTTAGCTTGGTGATCGCTGTGCTGTGTAAGGGTGATATCATCGGATTGGCATCCCGGTTAGCGATGGCGTTGGAGTGCTAGGTGACGTCACGGGATCGGCATGGTGGTCGCCGCGGTGACGGTGTTGAAGTGCTGCGCCACCCTGAGCCCAGACGTAAACATCCGATAACCTACGGTGTGGTGGATTGGCCCCTGTTAGGAGGCGGTGACGGTAGCGGGCAGTACCCTTTGGCTACCGAGCCCTCGGGACAGTTCAACCCGATTTTTGGCGTACGTTGCTCGTTGCGCTGGTCTCGTACGCCACCACGCACCCCTGAATGCGTACGTTTTCGACTAAGGGGGAACGTAGCAGCATCTCACAGCGGGTATCGAAGAGGATCAATAAAACACGTTTTCGACGAAAAGGTTCCTACATACCCCGAAACTTTACGTCCGCGGGAACTATGATTTTTAGACTTATTTTACTTTTAGTTTCGCTTCAGCCGAGCCCTTTCGGATGCCATATTTATTTATTCTTTCACATAATATATACAATATGCACATCAAAATACTCGTTATGATGTCTACATTCATATAAAAATAATCTTTTGCATAACTTAACACATAAAAAAGTTTCTAGAACAAAAACTGCAAAAGATACAATGTTGGTCATATTCTGAAACACAAATCTTTCAATTTCTCACCCAATATTATACCAACTGTCAATCTAACTGCTATGTTATCATTTTTTAGGTAAGTTTTAACTAAAAATACAGTAATGGTGAGAATTGGACACAAAACAAAAAAGGTAAACATCAGTTTACAATTACGTAATCGGGATCGCGAACATTACAAACTTCGATCATTTCTAAAACTATATACGCATCACTTTCGAGAAATTCGAAGATTATCAACTCATCACACATATCTAAAGTTTTATTTAACTATCAAATAGATTCAAATATAATAAAAAGTCAAAACAATTCACTATAAGTTACTAAAAACAGGCGTAAACTGACTGGCTAGTTTGTCACAATTTTTGACACTTTAGCAAGCTACAAAATGTCAGTTTGGTGCTCATAATACGGAATTCCCAGCCAATATCCGTGCAGAAGACGGTCAAGTATCACGTGACTACTGACTGGCTGGCAATAAGATGTCATAATACGGATAAGCAAGTCAGTTCATTTTACGGCGTAAATTGACTGGAATTAAGAGGTCGTAATAGGCCCGCTGGATTCTGATTAAACTTTTTTTTGTTCACAGTTCATAAATAAATTAAATTTTTCGTAAATGAGTTAATATTATAAAAATGTCTCTCCTCAATTTGACAGTAAATCGTGACGTCACAACATGGCAGGCGATCCTATTCTCATTTGGAACGCATTGTACTGTCCTTAGCAGTCAAAAAGTGCCTTCGAAAATTTGGTTTTTTTTTTTCATGGAAATGCTTCAAACATTTTTATTTTTCCATCAAAAGGGCTCTAAAATCCGTTAGTTTTTAGAACATGGAAAAAGTAAAGTAGTATTAGCCCTACTTAATTTTACTCTTATTTTAATTAACCCTATTTGTTCGTTTTCACACTAAACCGATATTAATGAAATTTTATGTTGTCTAGGACCTGGGAAAAGGCTTATAAATTTTTTATCAACGTACCCAGCGGGTGAATCTGCGTACAGAATATTTTTTTAGTATATTTGTCATAAAAATATTTTTTAGTATGATGGCAATCGTTCTTTACAAAATACCTTTTGCCTTGAAAATCATTTACATTAAGTTTCCAGTATATTAATTATCTGTATTATTAATTACGCATGACATAAAATTAAAGTCAAATCGAACCATCCAGAACTAAAAGATAATCAACCACCGATCAAAAACAATGAACTTATTATAATATTAAAAAGGCGCTAGAACCTATAGCGAGGACTCGCCGCAATGATCGAAGCAACGAAGCATCAGTATAGCTAGAGCAAGCGCGCGCGCACGTCATGTTTTCCGCGGCGATTTTCCTAATCGCGTGCGCGGCAACAGCCGCCATAGATCCGAACACTTTTAACACCACCTTAATAAATAAAGAAGTGCTACAAAAACTATCCCCTATATTAAACTCTAATAGAACTCTAAATGAAAGAGATATAGCTCTGCTTAACAGGACTATACAGAATTTGGGTGTAGATAAGGATATAGTGACAAGGTTGACTGAATTAGTTAGGAATCGAACGGTTCAGAAAGATGTTGAACCGAAGGTTCATAGAGAAGCTAAAACTTCTTCCTATGATGCTTATGGGGATGAGATAGGGAACAGGGATGGGTCAGTCAGGCATGTCGAAGAGTCACCTGATTACGCGTCGTCAGTGGTGTTGGCGAGTGATCTGCTGTCCTTAACCAGTGCAGTAGCTAGCGTGAAGGAGAAGGCTTGCAGGGAGCATGGGTACAAGTTTCTGGATGGATTGATCATGAACAAGAGATGGGCGCTGAAAAGTGAGTATTGTATTATTTTATTAAACAAGTATAATATAGAATTTGTTGAATGACAAAATAAAAGCTGTATCAGCAATTCAGTGAAAGCAACATTTTTATCATGATTGCAGTTTTGGCGTGCATTACATTATGAAGGTTTATTTAAGGTTCATTACGTGCACTAGCTTCTGACGTTTTATAAGTGAAATAAAATGTTTTGACTTTGACTTTGAAGGGCTTTTTTCTCTACTGTCAATATTCGAGTTATTTCAAACAGTAAATACTTGTAAAGGTTAAAGGAAAGACCTTCTGCAGTAGACCACTACTACATACGATCTTGGGATAACGGTTTTTCCTCATTATTGTTTTCCTTAGATACCAAAATCACTTTGTAATTATATAATTTTAAACACTATGAAAGATCTTATGGCTCAACCATAAGATCTTTCATAGTTTCTACATTTTACGTAAAAATGAAATGATTAAGAATGTTTAAGACACCTGACTCTTTAGATTATTTATGATCGTGTTTGCAATTATAACACGTTTTAATATGATCGTTACTTTATTGTTACGTTACCGGTTTAAATCATAAATGCTTGGAAGTAACCGGTTATTTTTTTTATACGATTTAAATAATAATTTAGATCACTTTTTAAGGAAAAATCATAAAATGCAATGTAACGAATAAGTTGTTAATATTTTTTGGAAGAATAAGATAGAGATATTAAAACCTAGTCTATAGATGTTGCTAAGCGTGAGGTTCACTGTAAGCTAAGCTAATTTCTTGCTGAAGCTGCAGGATTGGTTGAAAGAGTTATTAAGGCAATAGAGCATAGGTGGGTTTTAGTCAGTTAAAGTCTGACACTTCCTTGATCTTTGAAGCTGGGAAACTATTAAATCATTTCTCCCAGTATAATTAGAATGAGGAAGAGGATAGGCAAGGAGGAATTTTTCTTAAAAACCCATTGAGTCCCATAATTCTTACAAACCATTAGTTGCCTTTTGCATTTCAGGGTCACGGTTACTCTTTCAAACCATCCAGCTGATGCATACCTAATGCCAGTTCAATTCTGTCTATCAGTTATATCAAGGCAATTTCCTTTTCGACCGCTTATCCAACCTAACAGTCATTGAAACCTAAACGGGTAATCCTAATATATTGGAATAAAAAAAAAAATGTAACTAAGATTATTGGCCTCATCATAACATGATTTAAAAAAGTGTCCATGGAGTTTTTGCACGTTCTTCTCTATAGAGACCTACGCTTTGGAACGTACAACTTGGCTTCACTTTTTTTTGACTGGACGACATTTTGACAATTCAAAACTGCCTATAAAGGCAGAATACATATACTGCGACCACGTGTGTCATACACGTTGATCTGGGCGCGTCGGTCTCCATAAATTTTGTACAGAAACTAGACTTGTAGAGCTACACTTGATCCACGCCACGCGACTTCGTTCTACGTACTAATCAGGTGTGTGTGTAAACGTGTGTGTCGGTTTCATATAGTTCTAACTTTAATAGCCTATTTTAAATAAAGTTTCTGATTTTTTAATACTATATTGACTTCAGACGGAGCTAAGACTTATTCATAGAAATTTAAAAAAAAAAAACTTTGATTTTAAATTTTTGAATTGTGTGTTAAATACAGGTGGTCTATTGTATTTATTTTAAACAGCGACATTGCAATGCATGAATTAATTTGCTAGAAGCCTATCACTGGTTAGTGATGCATCACACATAGCCGGAGTAAAAATACTATACATGCTTGAAAGATGATGTCATTTATTGGAACCTAAACTTGATATTATATTGATATAAATCGTTTGCTGAAACACGTCTGATATCGATTTGTATGTTAATTTGACGAAGGATTAGTCAAAGGGGACTGACACATTGCATAGTGATAACAGATAAATGATTTATCTATTTTGCAAATAGGTTTTTTAAAAACACTTTTACACGTTGTTTTCGCTAGTTTGAGGCCTGTGTTTCCTAGCTGACTACCCTGAAAAGAAACACCGAAACAAACTCAGGATTCAAAGTCTCTTTTATAGTCCATACAGTAAACATGTAATTGTCGAATCATATATGGGAACCATGCACCATGTGTCTTGGTGGTCTTTTGAGGAAAGAACCACACAGATTTTCTAGTAAGTGTATTGAAAAAAACATTTTAGATATAGTTGCCCTGTGCTGCACGTATATGTAATTATTTAGTCTTTCAATAATTATAATATCGGTAGCATTATGTATTTACACACAACATCAGACCATTTTAAAATATATAGTTTATGAGTGAAAATTGAAAAAAAAAAAGAAAACGTTTGTCTGACACATAGTGATAAAATAAGTATTCTAAGTTACATAAAAATTATTATGGAAATTAGCGTGTCTATATTGTATACACGCTAATTTCAATTTCCTTATACAATCAAATTCATGTTCAATTAAACCATATTGATTAACATGAACCGTTTATAAATAAACGTTTTATGTAAATCAATAAGGTTCAGAATGCCTTAATCTGATTATTTTCTTTCAAAAGTTTGTTTAAAGGTATGCCTCTGTAAAAAAATACCGCTTAGCTATTTTAAGCAGCCCTTAACAAGAAAGGTTACTTTTTCCTTGATCAATCAGTTTCGCATGTTAATTTAGGCTGTGAGATAAATTAGTCGTCTTATATGGGCCGGATTTCTATTGAAGTTACTACAGGCCTGTTTACAAACGTTATTTTTGGGCAAGTATTCCGACACAAAGCAGAAATTGCTTTGTGTTTATATTGTGAAGACTTTCAATTGTACTAGTAGATATGGATGATTAGTTGCTTTTCTTAATTCTTTATTGCATACAAAACAATAGTAGAATTATTAATTTAACAAATCATATAACTACAATGGCTTTTTCATTTTTTTTTTTTTTATATAAATGATATCATCAAATATCTTTTAACCCAGTCTGTTTGAAAGGAGAAAAGTGTGTCAGACTTTTAGTGACTAAAACACACCATGTTTCTATAAATGCCTTTTGCTTTCCAGGGTTCTGGTAGGGGTCTGGTAGTCTGGGTTGGTGGTTTTACATTTCAGGGCAGGGCAGGGAGAATATTGTAAGTATTCTCCAATGGAGTTACCGTTGCAGTTATGTACGTAAAGTTACAATATGTTCTTAAGTAGGGGGACGCTTACATTTTTTAATAAATGATATTTAGGTTTTTTAAAAACACTTTTACACGTCAACTTTTTTGTCAGTTTAAACTAGTTGAGGACTGTGTAGAATAGAATAGAATAAACTTTATTGTACTCCAAAAAGTAACATAAACTTAAAATTAAATTTAATGTGCAATGGCAGTTGGGGTATTTATATGTATATAGTGCATATTTATGGATGGTTAAAATTAATTGGCAGAAATTAACGGAATGTATTGAAAGGTGAGTATCTGGTAATGTAGTAACGAACCTGCTTACTTTGAGGATAAATTTATGTTGGAAAAGGTCATTGCCCTGACAATATACAGGATATCAGCTGTTGTCCTACCATGGCTTAATATTCGAAAGTGTTACCGTAGTCTTGGAACGCCAAGGTAGTTGGAGGAACTCGAGTGGGTTTTAATATGTAATATAATAAAATATATTTCCACTACGCGGGTCCAGTGCGGGTTGGTGAATGACAAATGTCTTCGAATTTTTGGTTCTAGGACATGCCAGTTTCCTCACGATGTTTTGCTTCACCGCCTACCTTTGTGGTAGATTACGGCCCATTTCCTCTCCTAGAGAGAAGGCCTGAGTCCCAGTAGTAGGAACATTGAGAGGCTGATTATGCTAATTTACTTTTATTAACATTTTCCTTCAGTAATTAAAATATTCACGTTACCTATCGCTCCACCTAGAGAGAGATAGAGAGATAAGTTATTCAAAGGCTTACTAAAAAAAAAAAAATTTTGATCTAGCCCATATTGTCCCACTGCTGGGCAAAGGCCTCCCTCCACTCCTTCCAATGTTCCCGGTTTTGAGCCACCTCTTTCCAATTCCCGCATTAGACAAGCGTGATGGGTTAAATGTCTAACCCCCTCCATAAATAATGATGATGAAAAAAAAAAATAAGAAAAAAAAAAACGATTGACACTTACAATGATATATTATGATATTCGTACCGTTATATCACTAAATATACTCCGGCATTTGACTTATTAGTTCACACGTGTTATTGGCAAAATTGTGATTTATGCCATTAATAAAAAGTTAAAGGTGACGTAACAACTCAGAACTCTTTACAGAATGATACCTCTATAATTTATGATGCATACTTGATAAATTATAAAGTTTTTTTTTTAGCCCGTGATAATTGATTTCCTTTTATCGATATTACGCCGAACAGGTGTTAGTTTAAAGTCTCTATAGTAACACGACAAATATTTATAAGTTTCTTGACACTCAGTTGAGATTGCGTAGATTTGTCATTTTTTTGTGATTGCCTTTAAACTTGAGAGGGTCAGGAACTTTAATATTTGATTGCCGTAGGGGCTAATAAGAAGATAAATTCAGGTCATATTTGCCTGTATACGTAAAAAAAAAATTGTAAGTAAATTGAAATGGGTGTTATTGATTTCCGAAAAGAAAGAGTAGTCCTGTAACGAAAGAGCGGAAAAGAAACATAGGTTTGGTTTTAGTCAGCAAAAGCCTGTAAGTGTCCCGCTGCGCCCTAGAGCGGGAGAGGTCATTGAATAATTCATTAACAAAAAAAAAAACATATCAAGGCTGATGTCAGATTTTTGGACTTCTGACGAGCCGTAGTTGCTAAAAAAAAAAAAACATAACAAGACTGATGTCAGACTATTGGACTTCTAACGAGACGTAGTTGCAACAAAAAAAAAAAACATAGCAAGACTGATGTCAGATTTTTGGACTTCTAACGAGACGTAGTTGCTACAAAAAAAAAAAAACATAGCAAGACTGATGTCAGATTTTTGGACTTCTAACGAGCCGTAGTTGCTACAAAAAAAACATGCAAGACTGATGTCAGATTTTTGGACTTCTAACGAGCCGTAGTTGCTACAAAAAAAAACATAGCAAGACTGATTTCAGATTTTTGGACTTCTAACAAGCCGTAGTTGCTACAAAAAAAAAATATTGCAAGACTGATGTCAGATTTTTGAACTTCTAACAAGCCGTAGTTGCTACAAAAAAAAAATATTGCAAGACTGATGTCAGATTTTTGAACTTCTAACGAGCCGTAGTTGCTACAACAAAAGAAAACACAGTAAGACTGATGTCAGATTTTTGGGCTTCTAACGAGACGTAGTTGCTAAAAAAAAAAAATAAGGTAATTTTAAATACAACTAGCTTTTGCCCACAGCTTCGCACGCACACATAAAACATGACACTCAGGAATAAAGCAGTTTTCTATCGGTGAAAAAAAATTCGCAATCGGATTAGTACTTTCAGAGATAACCTCCTACAAACAAAAACCATAAAAACAAACTTTACCTCTTTATAATATTTGTGTAGATAACTAAATCCTCATACAGACTAAACTGCGGAACCATCGTGCATGATCGACATTTTGCATTTTATTTGTTGACTCACATCGCGACAATGATCATTTTGCTCACAGAACGTGACTATTCTGTAAATACTGTCTCTCGTGTGTCAATATGACGTTTGTGCATTTCGGTATCAACTATTGGTTCTCAATTGCCATGGTCAATAAGGTCAATTTATACTGATGGGGTAATATGGTATTACGGTAATATGTTTGTTCCGTAATTAGTGCTATATGTGTAGTTTTGGGTGTAATATACACCTCTTTTTTAAGGTGGAGGATTTACGGCTCATTAACAGTGTGACACACATATATTCGCACTACACAATTGCTCCAGTCAGTGCGTGCTTTATCGTCGACCACATCATCGTTTACCATCAGGTGACATGGTGGTCAAATGCGAGCCTATCAATAATAATAAAAAATGTGGGAAATCATGAGTTCTCCCGCACTTGGGTGAAATGGGATGTGGTCCGATTTTTACTGACTAAAATCACACCTATGTTCCTTCTTTGCCTTGCGCCTTCTCCAGGGTTTCCCTTTAGGAAGTCAAACCATGGCCCCAGTAATCTTCAGCCCTACTAGTCCCTTATGGTGTTGCTGAGCTCTTTGAGGCGCGCGTGGAACACTACGCGCCGTCGACGACTCGGGCTCGGTCCGGACGGCTACCGGACGGTGAGTTACTCATTGCTCGTCGTCCGCAAGCCTACGCCTACAATAATAGGACAATAATATTATAATAAACAAATTCGTTTCGTTCACAACGAGAAACAGTGTGTTTAGAAATGTTATCATTAGTGAGGTTTTACATACGATGTAATCGATCATTTCAAAACATGGTTCCCATCTTATATAAGCATTTTACCAATTACATTTTAAATTTACAGCCCTTTACAAATTCCTTTACATTCGAGATAACAGCAAAAGTTTAAACTCGTTTAAATTGTAACTCTAGACACAGAATCGAATAAAATTAAACGATTCTGTTTGATACAGAAACTCTTTTGTCGGGGTTTTAAAATCGCTGATATTGCTCTCCGATAGAGCGCATTGAAACGAAACACTCGTAAATTGTACACATAAAAGACGTTATCTTAACTTTTTTAAGATTTAGTGTATTTTAATACCTTTGGATAAAAATTTCTTTTCAATTTATCAAAAAAGCGTTGAACATTATTCTGTGAATGTCGGAGGGAAGGACACAAATTAAGAGGGAGAGGGATAACTTTCGCTGTGTTAAAGGCATTGAAAAAAGCGAGTCTTTTTTCCATGATTTTCGAGGCACGAAAGTGGATTCCTCCACTTGTTATAAAATTGGATTCAGTTTAAATCTAATGACGGGAGGAACAAGGCCGATAATTTTAACATTTATAAATAGGTTTTAAAAATAATTTTACTCGTCGTTTTTTCGTCAATTTAAAACTCATGTTCTTCAAGTTGACTATCCTGAGAAGATACACTGAAGCAAACTCAAAGGTCAAAGTCTCTTTTATGGGGATGATGGTCTGCTGAGGAATGCCTCAGAAGACCATCTCAGAAACTAAACAGGTCCACTCATTTGAGTGAACCTGTGCAGTCAGTGCAAGCATTTGTCATTATTAGTAAAGCTCAACTCAATGAGGTCTACTTTTATTCAACGAGAAACGAAATTTCAATCGAAATCTTGCGGGTTTCCTACCACGGTACCATTTTGTTCAAAGAAATTTCGTACGAAAGAAAATACGAGTAGTTAATTTTCTGACTCATTTGTATACACTGTGTCTACATATCTGATCCAACTCTCCTGTCGCAGGTCTGCTAGAAGAAATTTCATTTGAAATAAGCAGTACTTTCTTACATAAATTAATAAATAAAATAGTTTGATGTTTAGATTTTAGGGGAGGAGAGACTTGACGAACAGTAATAAAGAATCAAAATTAAATTGTAAGACTTATTATGAAAGAGATGACGAGGACTATAATTACCCAGGAGTTGCAATGAAGCATCGAAATGTAATAGCCGTACAATTTTGAAGTATCAGTTCAAGGGCACAATACCTCAGTAATTATGCGTGCAACCTTTATCAGCAGCTGGCTTCCCAAAATTGCAGTATTGGCTTTTCCAGTTACGTGTCCAGTTAAGTAATGTCAAGTTACCAAAATATCAAGTTAATTGTTACTTACGTTTGGGTAATATAATGATCAATTGTTTAAATAAAATGTCACAATCTTATATTGAAGATCACTTGATTGACCGGTTTGACCTGAGATTGCTTTAATGAGCGAATTTTTTACAAATTCAGATGATAAAATATCATCTGAATTTGTAACCTACCAAATTCGTTTTTTTTTTTAAATACATGGAATGAATAGGTAGTATTTTTAATATAATGAGAAAGTTATAAGCGTCTCAATGAAATTATATACAAACACACTGGGCCCGCGTTTTGGAATACTGCGTCCCAGCAGAGGGAACTTGAAAGGCTGAATATGCGAAATTTCAGATTTTCAGCCACAAGGTAATTATTCTATGAGATGATGTTGGACGTAGGCCTCCCCCACTCCCCCAAGTGTAGCTAGAATGAACGGTCCTGTGCTTTTCGGTTTCATCAAATACCTCACTAGGTCCATGGTCCATCTTAAGGGGTATTTCAGTACGTGGTCACCACTCCAGTACCTAATCAGAAATTAATCGGAATCCAACTCTGATTTTTGAAGAAGCCCGTGCATTGCTGCTATTTGTTGATTGTATGTTTAAGAGGACATCTTGAAATATTACTATGTCACGAAATGCGAAGAAAAAAATCTTTGAATGGACATGATAAATTGGTATTTATTCAAATTTGACCAAAAGTGTAATATTTTACAATAAATAAAACTGGTTTTCAAAAAAATCATGCGAGTGTCACCATACGGATCTCTTTGGCAGGTGGTCGTACGGTATTAGCATACTTACTAGTCCACTATTATTACGAGTATTATGTATTTTAATGAGTAAACTCAAAAGCTGCTGAATCGATTTTAAAAATTCTTTCGTCAGTAGAATATTTTAGCACTGAGGCTCCTCGTCCACGGCGACTATTTGTAGCGATACTGTGGCGCGTTCGCATCGATACAGTCGCAATGCTGTAGCGCGTTGGAAGTTCTTCTTTAGCGCTTGCAAATGCTACTAACGCGTGTTAGTAGCGATGCTGTCGCGCGCTTAAGGCCCAAGCACCCGAAAAGTGCCTTAAAACAGTGACTTTCTGAAGCCTACTCCTCGGTAACGGCCAGGTTAATAGATATGAAAAAAATACATGTTTATAATAGATTCATGAACCACATTATCAACATCGGATTTTTTCGCGCGACTTTTGTCTAAAAAAATATTTAGCAATTTCGCAACTTTTCCCTAATCCTTCGAAACATTTTTACACATAAAAATTGGTGGTTAAATATTCTTTAACATAGCATATGTAAATCAATCAATATTTCGCAAAGGAAATAGCTTTAGAGGTCAGCCGCGCACTATCCGCGCAGCTAGCTGCAATTAAGTGCACAGATACGCGTACTGCCGCATAGGCGGGTGCCACAGTTGTGTCCATTTAATTGCGGCCAGATAGTTCAAGAGACTTTAGAAGTCATGGGCGAGGGGCCTAAGTGACATAGGTATATATTTTCTACTATCATGCAGGCGAAGCCTCTCGCAGTATTTATTTGAAAAATCTACTGATTTATATTGAACTGAGAAATACTTAGAGGTAACCTGTTAATTTGAATAAAAATGACCGTATCTATCAATGTTTTATGCAAAAAGGTTGGGTTTTCCAAATTAAATCTGATATTTAGTGACAAGGATAAAAATTCAATTAAAAAAAAATTGAAATGGTATAATGAATGAATTTTAATGGTCTAGTGATTTTTCTAAAAGTTTACTTGTATAGAAGCAGTTTTAACTATCTACCTTTGACTTTGAGTTTCATTGAATTTAATGAGAAGAACGTGTGATTTTTTGACGTCACAAATTAACTTATGGCTTTCAACAATAGAATTTATAATCCACGATAATTTTCAAATTTTGAAACAACAAACGGAATATTAAATATGAAAGAGTTCAAATTCCATTGTTAACGTCAATCTGTATTAAAATATCGACTAACCTGTGATTTATTTGTAGGATTGTAATTCTACTTTTGTACTGTATGTATAAGGTACAAATAAATGTTTTTCTTTCTTTCTTTCTTTCTTAATTACCTACAAACAAATTACCTTTTCGATTAATTAAAAATATATATTAGAATTAGAGAAATTGGTTCATTTGTTTTCGAGATTTGCGCTTAGCAACACTATATGTGTAGATAATAACGTTAAGAAATAATGTTTTTTTTTTTTTGTTAAAATTACGACTTCTTCTTCTAAACGAACGAAGTATCTTCTTCTAAAAATTGTCTATTTTTAAGCGAGCATTTGCTTGCGCTTACTTTTGTACAATATTTGATGGTTTTTTTTTTGGTGGACAAAATCATCCGATGTCAACCCCCGGTCTTGGGCGGAGCAAGAGATTGTGTCAGACTCTTACTGACTAAAAGCCCACTCCGTTCCTTCGTGCCTTTCGTACTGGGACAGAGCTTCTCTTTCGGTTAACCCTGGCCCCATTAGGCTTCGACCGGCTGGGCCCCTGCTGTTGCTGACAGCTCCTTGAGGCGCGCGGGAACAGCGCGCGCCGTCGACGACTTGGCCTTGGTCCGGACAGTTGACCTTGCGTTAGTTTCCGGACGGTCGGACAGACCGTCCGGAAACTAACGCAAGGTCAGCAAGCTATCCATTGCTCGCCGTCCGCAATGGCGCCCGAGGGGTTAAAGAAGAGAGGGGGTTTCTCGCTATCTCTTATGAGCACACGTAACCTAAGAGGCGTTGACATCGTATTTTAGTACATATGTATCCTATATTATTTGACAGCTCCCCCTTCCACCAAATTTGAAAGGTTTCTAACTTGATTAATATTAAAATGATGAGTCTAAAGTACTTTATTGGTTTTAGAAGTAATTAAGTTTCAACACACTTACTTTTAACGGTCTGATCAGGGAATCTGACCTGATTTGACCTTTATTCGCTTCGGCCTCGCTAACAGCAAATATGGCAGTATTGTGAATGTGTCGGCCAACAAAACTTCTTAAACGATAATTATTTATTTTCTTAACCTTGTTATACCGTTACGGCAATACCTGTCACGTAGATTTGGTTTTATTATCGGAAGTATTTTAAATATCAGAATGTGCTGGTAGGTACATCTAAATACGGAATATTGCATCTCATTTCCGTATGTTATCCATTATTTTACTTATTTTTTGGCAAAAGGTCAAAGTCAAGGTACTTTGCTATGTTTTTGACTTGTCGTCAATAATTGGATTGTTAACTTATTTTGGATTGTTTTCGGGCTTTGTAAAACTGTTTAGAGTATGTTCATATAGCCATTTGGTTCCGGGTCAGGATCTTACAGGATCTTACAAAAAAAAAAAAAAACCGCCCATTGTGACACCCTATTAATGCTAAGTTCCGGAAGTAATTTTAATTTTTGGTTTACAATCAATAAAGAATATAAATCTATCTATCTTACACTATGATGAGTGTAGTGTATTGACTGAAGTGTTGGTAGACTCAATTGCCGACTGATGCTAGTGACTTAATGTATTTTTGACACTTGTCAGTCGCCATTGGGTGGTTGATTGAGGCGTGTGCGTGCTTGCGTTGTGTGGTGTGAATATATACGTATCAAGCTGTAAAAGGGTCCATTCAAGTATTACGTAAGCAGTACAGGGGGGGGGTAGGGGTGAGGGGAAATTGCATGTAGGTATGTACCAATGTTTAGGTCTAGGAGAAGGGTTTAATATTTGAAAAAAAAAATTGCTTATATAATACTTGAACAGCCCTAATTACTCCAATAAGCTATACAATACAATGAGCAATTCAACAGGCTCCGAAACTGGATAGTATGAATGACCTGAAATGCAAAAAACTCAGGTCATTGATATATGATGTAGGTAGATCCTTAGGTCTTGTATTATAACTGTCGACTTCAAGTTTGTATCTACTGCACTTAAACACTCAGTGTACCTACTTTGCAACTCCTCAGTGAAGCATTTGCAAATAACACATGGAAGTGTTTTACTTTGGAAACATAATTAGTACTTTTAACATTTTAATCAAAGATACTTAATCTAAGTAGCCTATATTGTCCCTCTTTTTTTAAATTATATAAACAGTATCTGATAAGCAATAATGGAATCGATAATGGTGGATCGCACTCAATTTTTAAGAGCGTATTTACTCTAGCATTGAAGACACCTAAATTACAATCGGACGGAAGAACCACTGAAGGGTAGGATGTTTTAGTAGGTACTTCGATTTACGCGGTATAAACGTTGAAGCGAAACGCTTAGTTCAGACCGTAGAGTCAACGACTTCAGGGTGGACATTCACCGTACGCCGGATTATTTAATAGGAGAATGGTAATAGCAAGATCAAGTCATGTATTTGCTGGAATTTGGAATAACACACGGTCCAAAATGTACCTTTTTAACACTATAGTCTGTCTAAAAAGTCAAATGACTTGACGATGACGATGACGACGGGTAATTATTAGGGTTAAATGAAATCTGATGTAGTCAACACTGGTTCAATAATCAAGGTTGATTGAGAGATCTTGATCATATTTTACTAATAGAAGAACCTTATGAAACGTAACAAAAAAACGAATATAAGTATTTTTTAAATGGTATTCGGTTTTTCTTCATAGGAAACGACCAATTTGGAACCATGCATTAGCTTCTGACGTTTTATAAGTGCCCATGTAGGCCTATGTGAAATAAAATATTTTGACTTTGACTTTAACTTTGATTTTGACTTTGAATTTGACTTTGACTTTGACTTTGACTTTGACTTTGAATTTGACTTTGACTTTGAATTTGACTTTGAATTTGACTTTGACTTTGACTTCGATAGTATACAAAATTCAGAAGAGAGAATACAGAAACAATTTTTTTTTACTAGTTTTGGGCAGCCATTTCACTATAGATATAATTTTAAACAAAGATAATTGATGACGTATCATCTAAGTTACATTAGTCATCTTCCAAGATAACCATCAAAAGAATTTCTCAACCGGAAGCAACTCGGTCATCTTGTAACGGTCACGCAAAAGTTCAAAGTCAGCGTAATCTGATGTCCTCTAAAATAAACAATGTGTAGGTGTTTAATTGTGGGAACCGTAAGCCTTGACTAAGGCGTTAAGTCCGCCTCTGTACTTTGGTATGCATAAATCACACTTAGTACGAAAAAAGTTATCAGGAAACAGATTCCGGTAGAGAACTCCGATCTTTAACTGTATTATAACTATGTAACCTTACTTTCAAATGAACATTATGGACAGTCCAACAACGCCAGGGCTGCGAATGTTCGAAAGAATTGCCGCGGCCCTGGAAAGCAAAGGGCAAGTGAAGAAACACGGGTGGGTTTTAGACAGTAAAAGCGTAACCCGCTTGATCCAGTCAGAACGAGAGAAGATATTTGATGATTTTCTACCCAAGCAAACCAACCACTAGAACAAACCACCCAGTTTTAAATATCTGTGATCTTGAACGATCTACTGACAATGGTGCTAACGCCAGAAACAATAATAATAATTGTAATTAAAGTCCACAACTGTCCCACAACGCCATCTAGTTCCAAACTAATCAGAGTTTGACAACTGATAAACATACTTATATATTTCTAAATACATACATAATTATAGATAAATTATACCCACACTCACACAGAGCCGGGACAGTATTCATCAATACTGAATGTATCATACAACTTTTCAGTACACTTATGAAGAAGAAACGGTCATGTTCATCACACTTTGTCTTGGATAGGGGTCGAACGCACGACCTCCGGCAGTCAGGGTCACTAACCACTAGACCAACAGGTCAGTCGAGAAATGACGAAAAATTGCCTATAATTGCGTAACAATATCAGCAGGGCAAGCCATGGGATTGATTGATTGATATTCCACCCAAAAAGAGCAGTCACACGAGATCATAAAAAAATGTCGTTTTTGTATAATTTATACACATTATCGACAACCACGTGTAGTGGTCTTGTTTAAATAATTTATTCATAATGTATTCACTAACTTTTAAATTGTCATTATCATTGACTAGAGATACACCGAGTAGTAGTTTTGCCGAATAACCGAATATCGAATTATATTCGGTTATGTTCTTACCGAACCGAATTTACTGCCGGATAATTCGGTTCTCCTTCGATTTCTTGTTTTATAGTTTTGCTGCGCAAACCTTTGTTTTGCGAGGCAAGAAATGTGTATAAGGAGAAAAGAAATAAGCGTTTATCAGATAGAGCAATAATCTGCCGCTGTTTGATTATAAATACTAAATTTTAATTACAAATATCCTTGATTTATCTATGTTCAAAATTATTAGTGCCATAATTGAGAATATAACAGCCAGTCCATTCATTATGAATAAGTAAACCTTTTCTGAGGCTGAATTACAATGATGCATACATTCATCATACCAAATACATTCGGCATTTCAACCGAATAATTTAGCTCAATACGAATACCTTAAAATTCTGCCAAATACACCGAATAGCGAATATTAAACGAATATTGAGCGCATCTCTATTATTGACTCATTTATGTCAGATTGTGTGACGTACTCGTAATATGTGATTGTCAAGAGACTGAAGACCGTTTTTCAATATTGACGAACCTCAAGCAGCACTTAGACACCTACCTTTATACATATACATTACACTAATACTATAAAGGCGCAAGTTTGCATGTATGTGTGTGTGTTTGTTACTCCTTCGCGCTCAAATGCCTGATCGGATTTGGATGTAATTTGGTACACCTGTAGAACATATTCTAGAAAGACATATAAGATTTTTTTATTCCGGAGAAAAGAATAGAATAAACTTTATTGTACACCAAAATAGTACCAATTTCACAGAAACTTTAATCTATGGGTCTATAGGCGGTCTTATCGCTGATAGCGAAATCTACCAGACAACCGACGGGAACGGGGGTTCGATTCCCACCCAGGACAAATGTTTGTGTGATGAGCACGATCATTAATTGTTCTGTGTCTGGGTGTTATTTATTTATTTATAATATGTATCTATGTATTTAGAAATATATAAGTATGGTTTATCAGTTGTCTAGTACCCATAACTCAAGCTCTGCTTAGCTTAGGACTAGATGTGGAATGTTATTATTAACCTTGGGATGGACTATAAGAACTTAAACTAAAAAACCCCGGAAGTGTCTTTTCTTAGGATAGTTTTCTATTATAATATAACGCGGAGGAAGCTGCTGGCAGAAGCTAGTATTTTATAGAAGACACAGTTTATCACTATATCTATGTATTCTACAGAAAACGGTCCCTAGAAAAAGTGATATTCAAACACAAATGCAAGTACAAGATATTCAAAACATTTTGCACTTTTAATTGATTGACCACGAGGACAGTAGCACTTAATAGAATGCTATACATTTCGACAAGACATGTTAATGCCACACATTTCGATAGCACATGCTAATTCCATTAATTTCGATAGCGCACGCTGCTCCCAAACATTTCGATAGCACATTTTGGGATTAGCATGCGCTATCGAAATATAGGGATTAGCATGCGCTATCGAAATATAGGGAATATTTCGATAGCGCATGTTAATCCCAAAAATTTTGTTAGCACATACTAAGCCCGTACATTTTCAACCTTTTGACAATTCGTTTCACCGTTTGACTTGTCCATTTGACTAGGTCTAGGCCATAAGAGCCATTATCTTAAGTGTCATTGATGTTGGTCTTTTGCTTGACGACTTCAAGTGTTATTTTAGCCGACACGAGCGGTAACATGGTCAAAGTATGTAAAAAGTAAGATACTAAACGTTCTTTCATTCAAGTATATTTAGCATATATACTTGAGACATAATTGTGCTTGACACTATGACGAAGTGGATGTTCGAAAATACTTAAAAAAATATGACTTATTTAAATAAAAGTCCTCCAAAGCTATCCAAAATATAAATAAAACCTTACTCCTAATAGTTTCCGGAACGAATATAATTATAATAGAATATAATTAATGACCTGCTTTTAATTGTTTTTGATACATATGTATGTATTACTAATTAGATGATTGTCTATATAGAATTGCAGATTTAAAAGGACGTTACTGAGCCAACCTTAAAAAAACCTGTTGCAAAGACGATTATTATTTTGGAATCGACACGATATTAAAAACACCCTTCGTTTTTAATATCATGCGGTTTTGATCACGCATGCGGTATTGTAATGCGCGGACTACGCACGCGGGACGCGGGGCGGGCGTGATCCCGGACAGCAGCCTTGCGCAGGTTTGTCGTCCATTGTACAGAACAAGAGCGCACAGCAACCCGCAGAAAATTAGACCGTGAACTAGCGTGCCTTACGCTGCGTGAAATTTTCTACATGCGGGATGATCCTTCATCATCATCATCATCTACCTGCCCTTGTTCCATCCTATTTGGGGTCGGCGCAACAAGTATTTTTTCTTCCATTCTACCCTGTCACTCGTCATGCTATCACTAACTTCCTTTTCTTTCATATCACTCTTTACACAATCCATCCATCTTTTCTTTGGCATCTCTCTCCCTCTACACTCATCCACATGTATACTTATAACTCTTTTAGTAACATGCGTGATGAAATCCGCACGATATTAAAAACACCCAAAGCGATATTGATTGTCTAGATGCTAAAAAGTTTAGTATTGACCACGTGACATGTTGCACAATCCAATCTCAAATTCTACCATTTGAATTTTTTTATAGAAATTTCTCAGGAATTCAGAATTTATATGTTAATGAAAGAATCGTCACGTGTGATCGTCATATGTATACCACACAGACACACCTCTCGATAACCTGATAAAACTAAAGGTCATTGATATTTTCACACTCGTCACACTACTATTATAAAGGCGTATTGTGAGTGTGTTTGTTTGTTAGTCCTTCACACTGAAACTGCTGAAGAGATTTTAATGAAATTTGGTACACGGATAGATTTTTTTATGGTGGGAAAATCATCTAATGACAACCCCCGCTCTTGGGTGGAGCGGGAGATAGTGTCAGACATTTACTGACTAAAAACCCACCCCGTTCCTTCGTACCTTCATACCGGGGCTCAAGCTACTCTTTCGAAACTAACCGTGGCCCCAGTAGGCGGCGAGAGCGCCGTTGCCTGATGCAGTCGGCCTCCTCCTTTGCTAGCAGTAATGCTTCGCAAAAGGAGGCGACCGCCAGCCACTACTCCTCGCTCCGGATCTTGGCCTGAACCAAGGCCCGGCGCGAGAGGAGTACACTGATAGTTCATGTCGTTTTATTTCGGGAGTATATTCTCTACAGTCACGCTGGCGCAGCCACTGGCAGCTGCTCTGTTGGTTACTCTTTTGCTCTCAAAAGGCCACCATATTACTGTAAAGTTGTGTCATTAAATTGTCGTTGTCCCGTTGTTAATACATTTTTTATTAATGCAACGTTATAGTAATATGGCTTATGTATCAGAGTTACATGGAGGCTATAATTCATAATGGGGGCAAGTATTTATTCCACGTAGACTAAGCCACCAACAGAAGCTCGAACAGGAGCTCGTAGCTTGTGCTCGTGTCGTGTATCGACGTTTCCGAGGACTGCTACGCGACACCACGCGGAACACGACGCTGATGTTACATGTGTAACTATTAAATAGTTTATTTTATTATTTTATAAGATTATTTTATGTTTTTTTTTTTATGGGCCTCCGATTCTTTTTTTTTTATTTTTTTTTTATGGTGGGAAAAAATCAGCCAATGACATCCCGCGCTTTTAGGCGAAGCGGGAGATAGTGTCAGACTCTTACTGACTAAAAGACCCACCCCGTTCCTTCTAGCCTTTATACCGGGGCTCGAGCGCCCTTTCGGATAACCCTGGCCCGAGTACGCTTCGACCCGGCTGGGTCCCTGCTGTTGCTGATAACTCCTTGAGGCGCGCGGCATCAGCGCGCGCCGTCGACGACTTGGGCTTGGTCCGGACAGTTACCGGACGGCCGGACAGCGAGCTACCCATTGCTCACTGTCCGCAAGCCCGCGGCTACGGTGGCCGGAAATCGGGATTAGAATCTCGGCGGCAGCGTCGGCGGCGGCGATAACGCCGTTGCCTGATGCGGCCACCTCCTTTGCGAGCATTACCGCTTCGCAGAAGTCGGCGACCGCCTGGGCCTCCGATGCCTGAAAATAAATGGTTATTATTATTATAAGTGATAGCTAATATCTATAGTGTCAGGTATATATTCATTTTATTTAAATCTAGTTTCTTCCAAGTGGTGATAACTAGACCTAGTCAAATTACGATAAGTATATTCAGCACTATTTTATATTTAAAAATTAATTAGTAGCATCAATATACTACGTACATTAGTGGCTATTTCTAGTATTTAAATTCCATATGATAGTCAATTTTTTTTACAAATTAGTTTATTATACGTTTAATATTACTAGTTCATATTCATTTTCTTATCTACGAACAACCTTAGGAGCTCTAAAGAATGTATTTTATGCTTATTTTATATCTACTGCTTATCTTCGTTTTAATGTCTTGATAAAAAAACTTAATTATTACATACTAAAAATAGGAGTCTTCGAATTTAAGTAAAGAAATATTGTGTCCAGAATTCTTCTTCATAAATACCAGTTTCTAGAAGCATACACCTCTTTTTTTGTGTGGTGGGAAAATCTTCCAAAGAAATCTCCCGATCTTGGGCGGTGTGGAAGGGTGTGTCAAACTTTTACTGACTAAAACCCGCACCTGTTCCTTCTTTGCTTACGTCCCAAGGCCCCGGGTTTCACTTGCACACTACCCGTGGAGGAATACACCTGTGAATATACGTAGTGCTCGGGTGGGCTTCAAAGAGAACCCCGGGGTCCTGAAACGCAAGGCAAGCAGAATAGGTGTGGTTTTAGCCGATAAAAGTCTGAAAGTCTGACACAACCTCCTTCTTCACTGTCCGGACCAAGCCCAAGTCGTCGACGGTGCGCACTGTTCCCGCGCGCCTCAAGAAGTTGTCAGCAACAGCAGGGGCCCAGCCGGGTCGAAGCCTACTGGGACCAGGGATCCGAAAGGGAACTCGAGCCCCGGTATGAAGGCTAGAAGGAACGGGGTGGGCTTTTAGTCAGTAAGAGTCTGACACTATCTCCCGCTCCTTCCAAGAGCGGGGGTTGTCATTGGATGATTTTTCCCACCATAAAAAGAAACCCTAGAGCGAAAAAAGTCAATGGATGATTTCCAAACTTAAATAAAACTTACCTGGAGCTCATGGCCCCAGTCTTCACATTATCTACAGATTCAATTAATTTGTCATACGAAACCTTTAATTGGCTTACTTGTGCTGTTGCTTAAACGCATACATGGCATGTTGCCAGTGCGTTGAACCGAACCAGATTGTTGATAAAACGAGCTAAAAGTCGTAGTGTTGTGTAACCAAATGTGGGCCAGTAATGTGCCGAGAGGTTACCCAGTTATTCAATATGTATATCATTTTATACATAATTCTTCTGTACGTGTGTTTGTCACCTATCTTCTCTGAAATGGCTTGGTCGATTTGGATGTAATTTTGAGATATGTCAAGTGTCACTTTAACTTGATTAATCGGTTTGTTCTTCTTTCGGCCCACTGAGTTTTGTCCCACATAAAAAATTCCTGGTTCGTCCCTAACTGTATGCTTCCTTCGTCCCGAAATAGTATTTTAATTATTTTGTTCTCGATTCGTCCTATTTTACGTTCCTTCTTCGGCCCATATTTTTTTTGTATAGGCTATTTTGACTTATTTGTACACTCAGCTAAAAAAATTTATTACTATTTTATGAGTGCAAATTACATACTAGCTTCTGCCAGTGGCTTCATCCGTGTGATAGTAAAAATATTCTCGAAGATGTGATGCATTATTTAGCGGATGGTACATTTAAATGTGTGGTGAAACGATTTAAACAGTTGTATATCATTTAAGGTCATCTCAGAAGTACCAGTGAAAAAATTAATGTTGTGTCGTTAATATATGTACTGGACAAAAAGGATCCTACATACGGAACGGTTCTCTCTTATTAAATCGCTAATTCCTCGTTGGAATCCCATTTCATTCAGAACTGATTATGAGAAGGCGGCCATGAACGGTATCCGTAAAATATTTCCAAACGTCACATGCAAAAGTTGTTACTTCCATTTCCCTCAAGCTCTTTGGAAAAGAGCAAAAGCATTAAATTTAAATAAAAATACAATGTTTAAGAAACATATTGCTTTGTGTTTGTCATTAACTTTGCTTCCATCAGAACTCGTTTTGTTAAAAATTAAAGCAAAGATTGCTTTTTTTTTAAAATAAATCAAAACCTTTTGTTTTGATAGGTACCTACTCTCACTTAATTCTTGGTCGGTAAATTATTTTATAACTAAAATTATCTTGTCTTAATTTTTTTTTCATCATTGTTAGGCTCGCATTTGACCACTATCTCACCTGATGGTAAGTGATGACCTTTTATTAAAGATCTGACCGTTTTATCTTATCTGATTATTATACCATTTCTGTGATTTTGATTATGATACTCGATAGTAAAGATGATTTATAAATTTTTTTTTTGAATTGTTTTATTAATAGAAATCGAATTTCATCATCATCATATCAGCCGAAAGACGTCCGCTGTTGGACATAGGCCTCCCCCAAGCGTCGCCACAACGACCGGTCCTATGCATCACGCATCCATTGAAAATGAATTTACTTTAAAAAAATACTTAGCCAACTATATTACTGTAAAACCGACAAATAATAATAACTCTAAACTAAATAAAACGAACTAAAATATGATGTTTGTTTTTAGATGGTTTAGTTTTTTTTATAAGTCAGTATTTAAAATTTTTGAAATGTTAATCGAAAATTTCAATTAAGTACTTACGTATTTTTGTTGACTGTACTTTTAACGTATTTGGAATTCGGGACGAAACACAACTTTAATAGTGATGTGGGACGAATAAATAATTTTTTGGAATGTGGGACAAAACTTCGGGACGAACGAAGAACAAACCGATTAATCATTAACTATTTTAAGGCTTGAAGGTTTTATGCCAGGAATGTTGTTTTTTGTAATCATGGACTTCATCATCATGTAGAAAATACTGAAAATGTAAAATAATGTCCTGTGACTAAACTACTGGATATATTCGAATAACTTTTAGTATGCAGGCTGGGAACATCATGACGTATACGCAGTTTAATTTATTGTCGCATTGTCAGCGACAACCCGTATATTGAAGTGGGTCTCTGGATAGTTTGAAATTATAATTGAACCCGGTAGGAGGCGCTGCAATTGGGTTCTGAATATTTTATTTTGGCGAAAGGCTAATTTACAGATATGACAACGTAGCGATATATAGCCTATGTCACTCAGGAATAAAGCAACTTTATTTCGCTGAAAAAAAATTTAAAATCCGAGCAGTACTTCCAGAGATACAAACAATAAAACGAACTTTACCTCTTTAGACTATCAGTATAGATAAAAAGGTACTATCTTTGTTTAATAATGCATAAGTATTTCTTAATGTTGACTATAGATTATAAAATAAAATAAATAATTTTCCAATGCTTAGCATCTATTATAGTTATCTATTGATTAATGTTCCATAGTTACTACTTAGATACTCTCAAGAAATGGAATGCAATAAGTATAAAAATAATTATGACATTTCAAAATGTTCAGTAAATCAAGATCAATTCTTTGGCATGAATGAGGAAAATTATGTATATTTGATATTTTAACAAATCTGTTTTAATTTTTTTATTTTGCTTCATCTTTTGAAATATCATGTTTTGTTTTTGTGTATGTACGCAGTTAGGTTTAGTAAAAAAAAAATTGTTAATTATTTATTTATTTTTAAACACTAAAATACAAGTAAATGATTTAAAAATACAATTATAATAGTCAGAAGAAACAGTAAAGATGCTCTACTTGTTTTTTTTAAAAGTAACTCAATACGCGTGTCTACGGTTAGAACTATATTAGACACGTTCAACACGCGTGATTTCTACGTAGATCGACGTCGCGTGGCGTGTATCAAGTGTAGCTCTACAAGTCTAGTTTCCATATAAAATGTATGGAGACCGACGCGCCTAGATCGGCGTGTGTGGCACACGTGTGTGCAGTGTAGTTCTAACTTAGTAACCACGCACATTCTGCTCGCCTATACCCAGGTATAGGATAGCAGAATGTGCGTGGTGGAACTCTTATGAATATTCCAGCAGCCCAAAGCGCCAGCGCTTCATAAGAGTTACCTTGGTTCTGGAAAGTAATGGACAACTAAAGGAACATCAGTGGGTTTTAGTCAGTAAAAGTCTGACATAAAGTCTCGCTCCAACTTTTTAAGTTGGAGCGAGACTGCTTAGGGAAGCAGGAAAAAGTTATGTAATGATTTGACTAATACAAAAAAAAATTGACGCTTCGACTTACTTCTAAGGATAAAACAAAATAAAATTATAATGTATCTAAATAATAAAGCCGTAAATCTTTCTCTAAATTTTGCAATAAACTGGAACTAGTCCACAATACCTTGAGACACGCATCGGTTATTGAACGTAAACGAAATGTGAATGACATTGAACGACAAGAACTTTACATAACTACTTCTGTCGCTTCCGTGTTCATTCATAAACGATGAATTATTTATTTAAATACTATACTGGATGAATATCACTAAGATACTTTTTTATGGCATTAAAATATTGGAATAAGTGCGAAAAATGCTGTCACCACATTACACTAGGACAGTGGTCCTCAAACTTTTTTCCAATGGAACCCCTTTGAAAGGTAAAATACGTGACGAAGCCCTTAAAAAAAATATTGTCAATTTTCAATAAGGCATTATAATAGTAAATGTAACGTGAGGTTACTGCTTTTTTTTAATAATTGACTGTTTTATGGAAAATACTTGAAGTTGCATGTCAAGTTCGGTCCATCTGTGACTGTAGGCAGAGAACCCTGTTTTGCATAAGTACGTGCTTGGGAACTCCTGTTCCTGTGGGGAAGCATATTCAGGGTCATCGGGGCAAGAAGTGGATACTCCCTCAGGATTCAATCACATTTCCACGGTCCAGGTTTTCGTATTCGGCGGTACCGCATCTCATCGCATAGAACCGAGCGCAGTACGACACGAGTTTCGAGAACGCGTCCGGCAGTTGACCAGAGAGAAGGTGTCTTTAGACTTTTTTCTTATTATGACCAATATTCACATGGAGCCCGTATAAAGGCTTTGCAGATAGATAGATAGATATATTCTTTATTGTACACCAAAAACACAACCAGAACATTAGGGTGCTGCGGAGCACAGTTTGAGTATTACTGCACTAGGAGAATAGTCAACTCAAGCGAATAAGATGTCATAATTTTTTCTTTTTGCATTTGTTTGGAGGTTGGTAATTAATTATATTACAATATAATTTCAGATTTTAATACTGATATTTGCAAGTCGTTTCTGATTGATGAGTTATTTATAAGCATTTGAATGTTGCATTGAACTTCAAGGGATTAAAATTATAGAATAGATTAATGATATCTAGACTGCGTGGAAAAGATCGTAGAACGATAAGGCCACCATTTTTTATTTTTTTATTTTAAGAGCCGGTTGTAGTCACTAAGTATTTTGTATAAACTCAGCCCGGGTCTATGTTGCAGCCTCGTAACAGTGGTTTTTTATAATAAAATAAAAAACTATTTAAGATTTTTGTTTTTGTAAGGCCCCTTTTAAAACAAGCTTTATAATTTTTTGTAACTTTTAAATATTTAGGTATGTGATGTAATTTCATAGACATTTCATAGGCTCTTAATAAACTAGTGCGCCTCACCATCAAAGGTTGCATCGCTACTTACCATCAGGTGGGATCGCAGTCAAAAAAAAAAAAAAAATGCACGTTTGAAATCATTAGTTAGTGTCAGTTTCGCGATTTTTTTATCAAGCTAACTATTTTATATCATGTTTTGGTTTTTGCCTGGCGGTTAATCATTAAATCAATATTTTAATAAAATATTTTTTCATGGTGTTCTCTTTTATATTTGTGGATTTCCAGAGGTTCAAAATAATTGGAACCTGGTCTTAAGGTTTCAATTTTTGGTCTATATAATCTCAATAAACAATAAAGCATTTACAGCGTCGTAGTGAACGAATTATAAGGATCGTTTTGGTAATAAAACTATAACAAATCTTGACAAATTATTCAATTTTGCAAAAAAAAAACAAGTTTATTTAAATGTTATACCTACTTAATTAACGACATAAAATGGTTGATTTTTGTGTGTGAATATAACGGGTTTTATAAAAAGGTTTTACCCCACCATAAAATTTAATCTATCTATACCCGTGTATTCAATAAAGATTCTTTATAAAATACCAACTGGTTTGATTTTTATCAACATTTATTGCTTATTTTATATAACATCTATTTTTTACGAAAATTCCAATTAACCTTAATTTTGTGTAAAGTAATGTTTTATATTTTGAGTTATCGGTACCTATTTTATTGTAATTTGTTTTATAAAACGTAGATTCTACGTCTTAAAAGTATGTTGGTATATCTAAAAGATATAGAAACCTACTTTTCTGCTGTGAGATGGTGTAACTACTCGTAATATTCTTTTTAAAAGATTTTTCAATACATTTACTCGAAAACCTGTTTCTATCCCTACTGCTTCTAGGGGCATATTTACTGTTTACATTATTCTCCGTCCATCCGACCGATAAGGACTGCGTAGTCATAAAATAGATAGGTACAGAAGACAATCTCATGTATGTACTTCACTTTTTATACCTACGCTCGGTGGACGCACACTAAGGAACGTTTGAGCTGGAACTGTTCGACGAGTGATCCGAGACGCGACCGAAACATCGTATCCGTGAGCGGTGTCTACCTATGTGTGCGTTACTCAAGCGCGCTTTGTATGTAGATTGACTTCTGTATACGCTATCTATTTTGTGGTATTAACGACCATTTTTCCTATGTTCCTGATTACTAAACAAAAAATAATTTGGCGTCAATCTAATTTATTTTGTCTAAATTCCTGTTTATTCATTGTTCGGGTACAAGGTTCTGAAGAAAAATATTTTCGGTATTCCATTAAAATGAGTAAACAACACGGTGGGTAAACAATATTTTTTTGGAGGTAATTGAGGGTAGCGGAAAAATAAAGCGTAGAAGGTTGTAATGTTGTTTTGGCTGATCGAGTAAATAATATCTTGGTTCGTACTGAAATTTTAATGGGTGGGTTATATTATTTATTTAAACTTCATGTACCTACAATAGTGGTACATAGGCGGACTTAATACCACAAGGCATTCTCTACCAGTCAACCTTTGGGTTAAAAAAGATAACACTGTGGTAGGTTTGCACAATAAACAAATACATAACAAATAGTTCAAATGTAAAAAATAAAATAAGTTATTTATAATAATAAAATACATATATATGCTAAAATAATAAACTAATAAATACTATGAAAAATATTAAATCACTATGAGAACTTAATAACAATTCTTATTGTTGGTATATTTTTTAGACATTAAGAAAAGATTGTATATCTACATATGTATAACAGTGAAAGTCCCGTAATTTTTACCACTGGGAGATCAGTCATTTAAGACATTAACCAAAACAATCAACTAAACAAAAATTTAAAAAAAATGCATTTACGTCACAATTTTCGTCTCAAACTAGTTCTCGTGATACGCGTCCAGATCATCTCGCCACTTCTTTCTAGGGCGACCTCGATGGCGCTTACCGTTTGCAGGATCCCACCGGGTGGCGACACTTGCCCAGCAGTCACTGCTCATGCGGCTGACGTGACCCGCCCAATCCCATTTAAGCCTGTAGTGTTAGGTTACAAAATTATATTCATCAACCTTTCAAATACCGTAATTAGAACTATAATAGAAAGACAATGAGAGAACGAACGCCGGCGTTCGTATGGGGTTTAATGAATTAATAGAGTTAGCAAAAGAAAAATCAAGCTACAAGTTTTTGGAAACTCCAAAGTTTCATACTTAACGACAGTGTTTACCTTCTTAAATAACTTAAACTTCCTCCCACCTTGTTAAATGTTAAAAAATTAAGAGAGCTTTAGTTCCGCAAGTTTATTTTAAGTTACAAAAGTCAACTTAGTGTGACTTAAGGCGCATAGTTCCTTGAACCATCTGACCGAAATTATGTGAACGCAACTCTCGCACTCGCCTAGGCGGCAGTACGCAAATCTGTGCATTTATTTGCGGCCAGCAGCGCCCAGAAAGCGCTTTAAATCCATTTTCTCTGCAAGATATTGATAGATTTACATATGCAATGTTCACTTTGAAGAATATTTAACCTTCAATTTTTATATGTAAAAATGTTTCTAAAGGTCCAAGCCGTTTCGAAGGAGTAGGGAAAAGTTGCGAAAAGTTGCGAAATTGCTAAATATTTTTTTTTGGCAAAAGTATTAATTGCACGAAAAAATCAAATGTTGATATTATTGTTCATGAATTTGTAATAAACATATATTTTTTTCAAACCAATTGACCTGGTTGTTACGGAGGAGTAGGCCTCAGAAAATGACTGTTTTATGGCACTTTTCGGGCGCTTGGCCCTTAATAGTGGTGCACCGTGTTTTTTTTTACTATACTCGTAACTTGACACGATTTATGCCATGACTGGGATTTATTACCTTAGTTAAAAGTAATAAGGGCGCTTTTAGTGAATCAAGTTTTAGCTTTATTGTTACTGACTATACTTTGTAAAGGCTTATCGAGAATCTTTAATTTACTGTTGCTTTGTCTTTGTAAGTCTTTAACTAATATAGTTTCTGAGTAAATTGTTTGCAACTGTTAAATAAGTTGTTATATTAGTAAAACACATATCTTTTAATTTTATAAATATATATATACCTAATTTTTCTTTACGTGTGTTTGTCACCTAATTCCTCCTAAAAAGCTTGACGATTTGGATAAAATTGATTCGTATTTCATACGATTTTCTTATGCAGTGGCCAAACTAGGTGAGTAAACACGATCGCGAAGCGATGCGGCACGAATGGTACAAACAATTTGTTATTCTTTTGGTGTGGTGACCCACGAGACCATTATATACGTGGGTACGATGCGTAATGAGCAAAACAAGGTAGTGGCAATTTAATTGTATCTTTATTCTTTTTTAAAATACTTTGTCCTACACCAGGAATACCTTCCATATCGCAGATGCGTTCACAAATAAGTTAGCTCACATACGCAAGACACCCAGATCCGGAATAGCTATCTATAGGCTATACAAATATTTATTCCGTGCGGGGATCGAAGTCGCACCACGTAGAGCAGCAGCCAATCCCTTACCCACTGCGTCGTTCGATTTTCTCACGAGTTTTTGCGATGCGGTGACATGATTTATATAAATAAATCGGCGACTTCACGCGCACGTAGGTTAATGCCGCCGCATCGCTTTGAATTTCGTGCACCGCATCGGATTGCTTTAGAACCGTACGTCGCGTTGCATCGGCTTATCGGCACTCCGGGAAGGTATATCTTTACCTCCACGTAATCTTTCAGGGAATACGATTGTTTGAGAAATCAATAAACAAAGGCTTTGCTAGTTGGAACTGTTGCTAGATCAGTTCTGAGACCTGTTGAATGGAGCCCTTAGCGGGAAACCTAGTTTAGTGCTGAACGCTTATTAGATCTCAGAAAAGAGGTTCTTAGTAATTTTGTTATAAACGCGCTGTGGTTAGATAGGACTGAAATGGGTTGAACTGAAGAGTTACTGTGGTTCTGCAAATTAAGGAACACAGGTCGTGGGTTTTGGTCAGTAACGGTCCGTTCATGACCTTGCCGCTGTTGCGGTAGCTTAGCATGGTGTGGTGAGCGGTAAGGTCAAAAGTATGAAAATGTTTGAAGCACGTTGCGAGACGCCGCGCGCCGTTCTTAGAGCCTCGCGCCCACATGCCAATGCCGACCCGCTCGCCGCGCCGAGTCATAACCAGGCACGAGCGACCGCGTTTTCTCTATGAGCAGCATCTCATAGCATGCCTCAAGCAGTTTCAGATTTTTGATATTACCACTCCCCGCCCCGAGCTTAGCTACCGCTTGCATTAACAAGGTCTTCAACGAGCCTTCAAGGCTTCACTCAGAGCGGGAGCAGTCATTTGATGATTTCCCACCGAATTACTAGTATAAGTATATTCATGAATCAATACCTATTAAAGAATCACTGTTATAGTCAACTTGCTAATGGAGATTATGTCACTATCTTCTAAATCTATGACCAGATAGGCGTGGTAAAGTAAGAAAAATTTTTTAATTTGCTTTTCCTGTTGAAAAAGAGAAAGATTTCTAGGAGCCATTTAGGCAAGTCTTTCTCAGAATTATTGTATTAAAGATACAATAAGATCTGTTTCCTGATAGTTACAACCTAAAGGTCTGTGAATAGATCTCTTCTAGGCAAGCGTGCTCCATCATAGGCCACGTTATCACTTAACATTAGGTGAGATAGTGGTCAAACGCGAGCCTATCATTTTAAAAAAAAAAGGTTTTCACCTTTTAACATAATAAAATCTATGTATTTACAAGTACCAATAAAGCTATTAGTTTACAAATACAAACAATTCTATGTATTTACAAATACAAATAAATTAAAATGCCAAAGTACTCAAAATCCTGTTTTTATTAAAAATAAACTGCCAGTCGTACTGACTGGTTTTTACATGATGCCAAGCTTGTGCTAAACTATGAAAAAGTTCTTAAAGCTTAGAAGCAATATAAATACGAAAGATGAAATTCTTGAAATTAATTACGAAATATCATATGGTTATAAGGATACAGGACCGGTCGTTGTGGCGACGCTTGGGGGAGGCCTATGTCTAACAGTGGACGTTTTTGGCTGATATGATGATGATGATGATATTGTTGGGCTGTTCCATAGATTTTTTTTTTTGTATTATAAAGGTTGTACTAATAACAATAACAGGTGGTACTGGTAGGATTAAACCTGTTCATAATAACTTAATTGATTTAAAAAATAAAAAAAAACTGATACTAACAATGAAACAAAGAAAACTAGATACGTTGGAAAAATTTCTTTTCCAGAGACTAAAATAGGGAATTCCAGAAATCTTTTACGAACTATAATTAACGTTTTTTCAATACATTTGCTCAGAAAGTGACTATTATTGCACTGTACTTAGGTACATAATGTCCCTTGTTACGAAACTGTGACTACGGTTCTCGGCTCTATTAAGACCCTCGCTACGGCTCGGGTCAAAATATTGTCTCGAGGGTAATCACTAACTTTACACACTTAATTAACTAGTAGCCGTATGCGCGTGCCATCGTCGGCCACATCATCGCTTACCATCAGGTGGTCAAACGCGAGCCTATCTTTAATAAAAAAAAAAATGTAGCTACTGCACTATAATAGTCCATGTAGTGTACGTCCATGCACTATTATGTGTAATAGTACCTTTTATATTTTGGTACATATCTCTTTAAAATAAATCACACTTATTACATTTTGCTAATGTTATAAAGTGTGAGTGAGCAGTGGTGGCCGAGTGGTAACGGCCCCAACTTACGAGTTGTAGTTCGCGGGTTCGAACCCAGACAGGCGCATTACTATGTGTAATTTATTTCATCACCACTGCTTTCAAAACGGTGAAGAAAAATATTGTGAGGAAACCGGCATGTCCTAGAACCAAAAATTCGAAGACATGTGACATTCACTAACCCGCACTGAGCCAGCGTGGTGAATTACGGCCCGAGGGAATGGGCCGTAATTCACCACGTCCTAAAGATGAGATGATGATGATGACGAATATTATGAAGGCGAAAGTTTGTGTGTTTGTTACTTCTTCTTGCTCAAATACTGAACGGTTTACGATGAAACTTGTGCATCTGCAGACTATGTCCTTTTTTATGGTGGGAAAAAATCATCCAACACACAAACCCCGCTCTTGGGCGGAGCGGGGGATAGTGTCAGACTCTTACTGACTAAAACACCCACCCCGTTCCTTCTAGCCTTCATACCGGGGCTCGAGCTCCCTTTCGGATAACCCTGGCCCCAGTAGGCTTCGACCCGGCTGGGTCCCTGCTGTTGCTGACAACTCCTTGAGTAGCGCGGCATAGTGTGCTGGCGCAACAGTGCGCGCCAGCACACTATGTCCTGGAATAGCACATAAAATAGTTTTGTCAGCGTCAGGTTTTTATGGGATGGCGAACTACGTTTTAATCGCCATCCGTAAGCCCGCTTCTAGGCGCGTAGTGGCCTTTAGGCAATCAGTTCATGCTAAATAATGGCATCCGGCTCCATCCAGGTAGGCAGTAAAAACTGAAGATGCTAGCTAGATGATGAGTTTTTATCGCTTCTTTTCATGAGGTGGGAAATCATCTAATGTCTTCTTCTGCTCTTGGGCGAAGCGGGAGGGCGTGGCAGATTTTTACTGACTAAAGCCACACCTTGCCGCAGCGCAGGAAGGCCTCCTACGAGGTGGACCGGTGATGGTTTAGGTTGCAGGAGTCCGATGGATGCGGGATGCGTAGGATCGTTCATTGTGGCGAGGCTTGAAAGAGGCATGTGTCTAACGATTGACGTCTATCGGCTCAAATGATAATGATGAAAACCACACCTATGTTTCTTCAGTTGGCCTTGTGTTCTAGAATCACAAGTTTTCTTTTCAGAAGTCGACTGCTGGGACCCTACAGTTTTGCTGACATCTCTTTCTTGCTCGCGTGGAACACGTCCCCTCGCCGACTCGGGAGTCTGTAACGGTTTCAATCCTTGAACTGATGATACAGAGAATTAGTTCCAGTAATTATTAAGCATACGGATATAATGCAATTAGAAGGCCTCAAGTTAATTAGATAATTTCACAACAATGTAAAGTGAAGCTATCTCGCGGTTGATCTTTAAATTAATTAGTTAGTGATTAATCTAATAGCTTCGTACTTGAACCATAATTACGATAATACAATAAGTTCATACTGCATTTCGATATCATCACGCTTGCATTCCTTGAGAGGGTTAGCAGAGATATAGATAATTATGGACACTAATGGATAGTGTTCTTACCTATATTAAATAAGCCTATTATGGGGGAGGGGGGGATCATTAAATAAATTCTCTCGTCTCCTGGTAGAGCGAAAGAGAGTGTCAGACTTTACTGACGAAAACTCTCTCGTGATCCTCCAGTAAAGTTGCCCTTTGTGTTCTAAGACCGTGGCAATTCTTCCGAGCATCATCACCAGCCTTTTTTAATGTTCCCACTGTTGGGATTCAAGTCTCCTCTTTAGGAGAGCGAATGGGCCGTAATCCACCACGCGGACCCAGTGCGTGTTGGTGAATGTCACAGATCTTCGATTTTTTGATTCTAGGACATATCGGTTTCCTCGCGATGTTTTCCTTCACCGTTTTGAGAACAGTGGTGATGAAATAAATTACACAAAGTAATGCACCTGGCTAGGTTCGAACCCGCGACCTACAACTCGTAAGTCGGGGCTGTTACCACTCGGCCACCACTGTTCAGTCCAATGAATATTTAAAAAAAATCTATATAGGTATCTTCGCCTGCGATAAACTAAAAACTTTTCTTAGGGGAACATACTTACTCCAGGGACGAAATTATACTATATACATACTCACAAACTTTTGCCGTAATTAGCAGAACTTCTTGGATGGGCAAAAAGATTTGTGAGTTTAAAATAGATGTTTCGAGGAACAGTCGAAAAAATGTATGTACATTTCATTAGCAGCTTTTATCGACTGCTCTTTTTCATTTATCAATATAAACGTCACTATAGTACCGATGCCTACATTAAATAGTTTCTATAATTTACTTCGACATGATTAAGTGGGTTTTGCAACGTAAATTGTACATCGATAGTTAGTATGATTGGAGTTTTCCATAATAGTCTATTCAATCTACCGTGTTTGTATGTTGTATTCATTTAAAACTTCATTTTAATCATCATCATTGTCATTATCATTTCAGTCAAAAAACGTCCACTGTTGGACATAGGCCTCCCTCTAGTGTCACCACAACGAAAGGTCCTGTGCGTCTCGTATCCATCGGATTACCGACCCTCACCAGGACATCGGTCCGCCTTATGGTAGGCCTTTTTTTTTGTTTTCGAGGGGAAACCTTCAAAAGGCGCCCGGACTTTGGGGATAAGTCCGGGGAGTTTGGGATTTTTACCTCACTAAAACCACCTTGGTGATCACCATCAGCACATAGAAGGCCCAGTTACCTCTCAAAAGACCATTCCGGAATCCCCTCAGTGCAACGCCCGTTACGACACATCCATGAGGAGACTTTGTAACGGTCTCCCCTGACCCTCTTTGTGCACGGCAGCACGTGATCACTGTGCTACCGTCTTCCCTGGAATCCCTCGATGAGCGAGCAGAGTCCCCACTCTGCGCGCCCATGGTTCCAAAGTCCCACTTACATTCAATGCAAGCGGGGTTCCGGCGTGTTAGGCATCAAGGCGGTTGCCTCCCCGACGCCTTCTTCTCCGAGCGGGATCGGCCCTTTCACGATCTCGCTAATCGGCCTCCGCCATATGGTAGGCCTGCCAACGCTGCGTCTTCGGGTACAGAACCAAGACAAGCCATGCGTTTAAAATTTGAAAGCATAGTTTACCTACAGTTGTTTTTAGGATACATAAATTGAAGAATGGGTTGACGCCTTTTTTAGGTGGAGAATTATCAAATAATTTTTACTACTCCGGAGGGAGATAAAACAGTGACAGAATTGTGACTTTTGAGTAAAACCCACCAATGTCCTTCAGTTACCTACCTTTTGCGTTCCAGGGTTGACTAGAACAAAAAATTTTATGGTTAAAGACTGTTGTCTGGGTTTGTGAAAGCACCTATAATATAGGAGCAATCCATAGTGCGGGGCAATACTTTTTTTAAATATTTTTTTTCTATGTACCGTAGTGGTACATACCTGAACTTAATGCAGCAAGGCACTATCTACCAGTCTACCCTTGGTTTGATAAAACTACTCTGTGGAAAGAAAGGTGCTTTCACCTGCACCTTTGTTTATTTTTCTTCGGTGTTTTTCGACATCTCTACTAAGTCTCTAAAGACTTAGCTAGACTTCATAATGAGTATAATTGGATTCGTGAAAATGTAGTCGTTATTATATTTTATTACCATTTTATAACTTTGAATCTGTGTAGCCTTTAATTAACAAACTTTAGGTGAACAGTTTATTAATTATTTAAAATTGTAAAAAGTGAACTTGATATTTACTTTAAGATTAACATAATTATTTACTGCGTCATTTGCTAAACAAATTAATTTATAAATTATTTTATGACAGAATACTAAACAGTATTAATTGGATAGGCACTTAGTAAGGTAATTTTATTCAAAAGTTAAATTATGTTATTCCAATCGTAATTATGATGAGAGACGACAAGGATCGGTCGTTGTGGCGACCCTTGGCGGAGGCCTATGTCCAACAGTGGACGTGTTTTGGCTGATGATGACGAATCGCAATGTTTCACAATCTGGACAACGACCGGAGGGACTGGTCCGCTATGGCAGAGTACAGACGTTTGTGGAAAAGGGAGAGAGAAGCCTTCGCCCAGCAATGGAACATAAATGGACTAACTAACCAAGTAACAATTGTCACAAACATTAAGCTATTGCATAGCTTCTATCGCGGGCCTTGAGCGTACCCAGAAATTACGTAACGAAAATAACCTAACACCCCCCACTCATTTGTTTTTTGAGCGTGGTGACCGATAAGAAAACAAATGAGTGAACAAATCAATCAAAATTCAATTCAATGTGTGAAAGTGTAACTTCAATTAATATCAAAGAAAAAAAACAAAGGAAAAAATACAGCATAAATAAAATAAATTATTAATTATAATTGCATAAGTTGATAAAAATGCTATGCAATAGCTTTACCGCGGCAGTCCCCGAGTGCCACACGCCTTTTTTTTCATCATTATGAAGCAGGTCAGTATAGCTTCAATTGCGATGAATACGTACAAAATATGGACCCTTCAGAAGATTTTCTTATGGTTAATAGGTGGACGCCAAAGGTTTTACGGATTTAAGGATTTCAATAATAACAGTTTATTATCCTCTTTTACCTATCATTAAAGATGTTTATCTTTCTTTGCCGATGTTTACACTCTTTTTTTAGGGTTCCGTACCTTAGCAGGAAAAAACGGAACACTTATAGGATCAATTTGTTGTCCGTCTGTCTCTCTGTCTGTCAAGACTCTTTATCTCGGAAATACGTAAAGATATTGAGTTGAAATTAAAACCATTTAGGTACTCAGGTCTGAGGTTCCTAAGTTAACGAAATAAAAGATACGGCCGCAATAACGATTACTTTGATACTCTCAAGTCTCATGGGAATCAAAATTCATAGGGTTCTTCCCGTTGATCTAGAATTCAGGGCATGAAGCAAGTTATAGGAAAAATTCTAAAAACTGTTAATTTATATTAACGTCACAAAAAATCTTTTTTTGCGATTCGGAAAAATCTTTGAGACTTCTTAATTGGATATTGAAGTATTTACGTAGGTAAGTTTGTACGGAACCCTCAGTGCGTGAGTCCGACTCGCACTTAACCAGTTTTTTTTCTGACGCGTAATGGAAACATCATACAAAACAAAGAATCTCATCATACGCCATTATTATCCTGCACCGACAACTACAGTAGGTACTCGTAAACAAGATTTATCGGACATGATCTTGTTGCATAACAGCCTCATAATAGTCGCGTGCGCAACTAGTTGCTACCTACTCAGTTACTTATTTATTACTATATGCGATATATTTACGAGTAAACCCGTTTGCTTTGTGATACCTTAAGAAAAAGCAAATTAAAAACTATTAAAAAATTTGGCTATACTCAATGTTTGTAATTGTTTTGATATCAATGTCATGTTTTTCTTTGTAAACGATCTAACTGTATTTTAATTAACCGGCGAGTTAACGAATTTTCAAGTAATGAATTATTATCACAATTTTCAAGCAATTGTTTTTTATTTTTTATTTTACGACGACTAACTTATGTAGTGCGATTTTTTAACGACGTTAACATTTACTTATATTAAACAATATAGAAAAAATAAAACAAAAAACAGACTTGTGGCACTCGGGGACTGCCGCGGTAAAGCTATTGCATAGCATTTTTATCAACTTATGCAATTATAATTATTTATTTATTTTATTTATTCATTATTTTTTTTCCTTTGTTTTTTTTTCTTTGATATTAATTGAAGTTACACTTTCACACATTGAATTGAATTTTGATTGATTGTTCACTCATTTGTTTTCTTATCGGTCACCACGCTCAAAAAACAAATGAGTGGGGGGTGTTAGGTTATTTTCGTTACGGAATTTCTGGATACGGTCTCCACGCTCAAGGCCCGCGATAGAAGCTATGCAATAGCTTAAATCAGTTTCAAAACGCCCAACCGCATAAAACAATTAATACGTTTAAAATAAATTATTTTGAACAGTTTGTGAATTTAAGACTTGACTCCATCAACTGCATTAGCAAATTTGAAATCGTCTTATCGAACCATTTATTTTGACCTTTCACTCTTTTTAGAAAAAAAAAAAAAAAACGTGTTGCGCCGACCCCAAGTAATGAGGAATAAGGCAGGTAAAAGATGAAGAAAGACTCTACATGACTATGGCATGTTACGATTATACAAAGTAGGTGAAATCGCAAGGTGCCAACTCGCGCGAACTCACGCGAATTGCTTAAGCGAGTTGACGAACAAGTTATTATTTGGCACCTAAAATTGGTCATTTTTATTTTGTGTAATTTTGATGTATTTTGTTGTTTTGTGTTTTTTGTTGTTGTATTTTAGTGTATTCTCAAAAATAAGAAGAATCTAACGTCGCCTCTCAAACTAAAAAAACAGCAAGGTGTTTAAGCTTAAAGGAGAGCCAAAAAAAACATACATACATAGGTCCATACATCTCGAAAAACACCCCTTTTCTGGAGCAGTCGGGTAAAACAAGGTTTTCCTTTATTGTCACAAGACGGCGCCTATTTTGTTTTATTTGGTACAAATTGACGTTTACATAAACGCAATCGAGTACGTAACAAAACTCGCACTAGAGACAGAGGCAGCGTACAGACAAATACTTGCCATTCGCTCTTTACAAACAAATATATGACAATTAGACACATAAGGTCAAGTTCCACTGAAAACTTAACAAGATGATACTTGATTCTACTTTGAATATTATTTATTTTTTAACCCAAAGGTTGAGTGGTAGAGAATATCTAATTGCATTAACCTTTCGAATGTCTTAAGTTACACTGTCCGACATAAGGTAATTGTTCTTCTATTGTGTCTCTAATTACGACATTCAAAGAGTTAAGAGGGATCTTCCCAATACATCTATCATGAACGTGAGCATAGTTTAAAAGCTTGTTGTTTGTTCCAACGTAATCTAGCGCAATGTTTGACAAAGAGGCAATTCGAAAAAGAAAGAAATCACGTGAACGCTTTGTTGGCAGTCTGTAACTTTTATCATTTACTCGAATCTTCACAAATTTTGTTCCGGAAAATATGTGTTTCTCAATATTCAGAATCTCGAATAGGTTCTTAGCAAGGTTTTTATAAATACATATTTCTTGTTTTTTTTTTTTTTTAAATTTATGCGAACATTATGAAGAAATAAAGTTCATGTAAAATAGCAGATATTTAGAGGTACTGGACTAGTTTAACGATTCTGTATTGATGTCAATATAAGCCTAGAAAATAACTACAACATCTAATCTATGATTTTATCACACCTAGAGAAAGATATGTAATGACGTCAAAATCACGTAAGGCGGTTGTATGGGAAATAATATTAAGGATTGGGCGCTCTTAACTCCGCCTTTGTACCATTACTTTATATAAAGTTTAAATAAATAAATAAAACTAAAAATGTTTTGACACAGTTTACCAGCATTTAATGCGGATTGTAATTAATGGCTATATAACACCGGTTATATATTTTTTTGTATGATTAATGTTTTTGCAAATAAAGATGGCATTACTAATAATATTTGCTTACCTTACAAAACATATTGTATTTATTTAAAGAGAATTAAGATTAATTATATTACCTTGATAGATTATTAGATAGATATAGATTATTAAATTAAATTAATTAGAAATAAATTATTTTGTAACACATAACATAGCTATCCGCAGATATCGAAAATGCTCTGAATGCTGCATTGATTATTTGACGTAATTAAATAAATATGATGCGGTTATTGGAGAGGATTACATGGCTTTAAGTTTCAAAATTTTTATAACTCCTAGTTCGAAAACGAACTGTATTAAAAGACGAATATCCAGCATGGTGAAGTTTATGAATGATAGCAGGTCTCCAAGTGTATTTCTTTACACCACCAGACCACGTTAACTCTATCCAAACGTCCCACAGCCCTAGCAGACATCGGTCCTACTAGGCTCCTTCAGATTTGACGACATCTCTTTTATACGTGCGTTAATACGAGCCGTCGATTCGCTCCTAACGACTAACGGACGGGCGGACGGAGAGCTACATTAGCTCGTCATCCACAAGACCGTTCCTATAGTGCTCGGACCGTCGGACAATTTGTCATCTTCTTCGGCAGACCCCAAGTACCTTATAGGGGAGGATGATGAGATAAGTAACTAAAATAAATACTAAACACATCTCTATCACCTATTATCTCAAGGTCAAACCCCAATGACCTTTAATCAGCCACTCATTGCAACTATTTCGACATAACCTTTAAGAGATATGCATCGTCGAAGATATTTTTGGTATGTGCAACAAATTAGTATTCTGTGTTGGTACAAACTTGTCATTGTTATACTTATTGTCCCATTCAGTGACGTTACCTGTACCTACTTGTATTGATAATTCGGTTTCTCAATAAAGTCATGCTAGTATTTTTGGGTTAGCCGTATTTGTAAATAAGGCTCTAAGATTGAGATAGGACTTAGAGGCTATGTAAGGATATGACTTAAGGCGTATAGTCCCTTAAACCATCTGACCGAAATTATGTGAACGCAACTCTCGCACTCGCCTAGGCGGCAGTATGCAAATCTGTGCATTTATTTGCGGCCAGCAGCGCCCGGAAAGCGCTTTTAATCCATTTTCTCTGCGAGATATTGATTGATTTACATATGCAATGTTCGCTTTGAAGGACATTTAACCACCAATTTTTATGTGTAAAAATGTTTCTAAAGGTCTAAGCCGTTTCGGAGGAGTAGGGAAAAGTTGCGAAAAGTTGCGAAATTGCTAAATATTTTTTTTTGACAAAAGTATTAATTGCACGAAAAAAACAAATGTTGATATTATTGTTCATGAATCTATAATAAACATATATTTTTTTTCAAACCAATTGACCTAGCCGTTACGGAGGAATAGGCCTCAGAAAATGACGGTTTTATGGCACTTTTCGGGGGCTTGGCCCTTAAGTATAGTGGTTATAGAGTTTGGTGTGCTGACGGCAACAAAACGTCAGTATATCTGTCTGTCTGCTCACGATAATCTCAAAAATTATTGAGCGAATTTTCATGCGGATTTTACCTTAAGTATACATGGTTAAAGAGTTTGGTGTGCTGACGGCAACAAAGCAGAGTTGAGCCTAAAACAGATAGGCGTCGGTCTATCTGTCTGTCTGCTCACGATAAACTCAAAAACTACTGAGCGAATTTTCATGCGGATTTTACCTTTAGACAGAGTGATTCATGAGAAAAGTGGGTGTCATAGTACAGGCATATTATAATATAAATGAGCCGAAAATTTCAATCATTTCTAACAAGTACGTGCGAAGCTGGAGAGGTTGCTAATCTAAACTGATAAGAACTAACAAAGAAATAAAAATATGTATGTAAATTATTCCCCACTTCGGATAATTGAGAAAAGACATGTGATTTTACCCCATTCGTTTTCGACCCTCACGCCCTATAATAGCCGCCGAGATCCCGACCCCGATTTCCGGCCACCATAAACGCGTGTCTGCGGACGGCCGACCGCCCGGTAACCGTCCGGACCAAGCCCAAGTTGTTGACAGCACGTAGTGTGCCTCAAGAAGTTGTCAGCAGCCGTAGGGGCCTAGCAGGGTCGAAGCTTAATGGGGCCAAGGAGACCCTCCCTTTCAGGAGCAGATGCTTCTAAAAGGAAAGCTCGACACTGGTATGAAAGGCAACGAAAGAACAGGGTGGGTTTTTTGGTCGCTAAAAGTTTGACACTATCTCCTGCTCCGCAAGAATGTCGACTTTAACCCACCGAAAAAATCTCTAGAATTGAACACGGAAGCACGGCAAAATGCTAACTAACCAGGGCTTGAAGTGAACACTGGTAAACACAGTTTTTCTTTTAGTTCATTTGCAACAATTATATAATACATCATCAATGAAAAAACAAACCAGTTATAGCTGCTAACACCTCTTGGTTATTGAACTTTTCGTCTTTTATAATTAGTGGGTAGAAAAAATCTATCAAAATATTATGATTCAAAGCTATGTTTAGAACTAAACTTCTTGTTCACCTCTAATTGTGTTAGTTTATTTGTGTGGTAGAGGTTACCTAATGTTTCGATTACGTAAATTGTTTGCATTTTAAGTCGGTTTGTTTTTACGTTACGTTAAGCTGCACTTAATACCTTAATCAAGACCTAGAAGCTTCCAAATAAAGTTTTTTTTTTAAATTATTATTCACTAAGGGTGTTTTTAATATCGTGCGGTTTTGATGGCATGGCCTGTATGAGTTGCCTTCGCAAATGTCCATTTCATACTAGTATTTATTATAATGCGTGCAATACGGGTACACGACACCCAAAAGTACAAAGGCGGACTTAATGCCTAACGCATTCGTTACCAGTCAACCAAGGGTGGTAGAGAAATTATATGATCATCATTAATCATTTCGACGATGATGACCAGACGTCAACAATTAGGCATAGGCTTCCCCTAGCCGCAACAACTATGGTTCTGTGAATCTCGCAACAACCATCGGTTTCTCATGCCTTCTTCTTCCTGCCCTTATCCTATGTTACTTGGGGTTGCCCCAACACGTTTTTCCATTCTGTCCTGTCACCCGTCAAACTATCACTAACTCCCTTTTCTTTCATATCACTCCTCACATATAGAAATATTTATATTAAATAATGGAAAGGAAACGTCTCAGATATTTGTGTAGAAAATAATTGTGAAACTTCCACTTAAATGCATATAATAATGACTAGAGGCCGTCATGATATCGAGAGGAAGTGCATTCCACAGAAGCATAGACTTTTAATGAATTAAGCCAAATATAGCAGTGACGTAGTTGATTATGCAAGATGATTAGTAACTCAAATTGAATGCGGTCTCAGCTTGGCCACTGCAAAGATAATCTGGCCAAATGGGGTTTCCTTGATCCATTGCAAACACAGTACCAGTGTGGAGCCCCTTCACAGGATATATGTCACCTCCTTTCCTTCCATGCACAACTACCTGCACCCTCAATGACTTATACGAAGCCAACAACTGAGCTGTCCAGGTGGTTAAATATTCAAGGAGTTGTCAGCAACAGCAGGGACCCAGCCGGGTCGAAGCCTACTGGGGCCAGGGTTATTCGAAAGGGCGCTCGAGCTTCGGTATGAAGGCTAGAAGGAACAGGGTGGGTCTTTTAGTCAGTAAGAGTCTGACACTATCTCCCGCTCCGCTCAAGAGCGAAGGATGTCAATGCATGATTTTTACCTACCTTAAAAAAAAGGTTGCTCAATATTGGTCGGACAAAATTTGAGTCAAATCGACACGAGAAGAGAAAAACTGAAGGTAGTGGTTCTAGAGTGGCGACTGCTCACCGGAAAACGCAGCATTGGAAGGTCCCCCACAATGTGGACAGACGACCTGCTGAGAGTCGCGGGAATGCGATGGATGCGAGAAGCACAGGATCGGTCGTTCTGGCGACGCTTGGAGGAGGCCTATGTCCGACAGTGGACGTCTTTCGGCTGATGTAGTGGAAAAAAAAAGAATATTTTCAAAATTGTATACTTCCGATAGTACTTATTGTTACTATAGAAATTACTTCTCTTGTTAATATATATATTATAGTAATATATATGATTATAGTTCCCTTATAAAGTTCTGTATTGGGTAATGGGCCATATTCCACCACGCATACTCAAAACGAGTTGTGTTGTCATGTGTCTTCGAATTTTTGGTTCAAGGACATGCCGATTTTCTCACGATGTTTTCCTTCACCGTTTCGAGAGAACTAGACTATTTTTATTTTTAAGTGACTTACCGACTAAAACCCATTTATGTTCTTTTATTTGCCCTTTGCGTTTTATGGTCACGGTAATTCTTTTTAGCGTTTCTGCAAAAGCGCGACTTTTGTTCCTATAAACTGTATCTGTATCGGCTTATAAATTTTTCACATTCTTTACTTTCATGGTAGCAAAACAGATAAAAAAATTTAGGCAGAAGATTTTTTTCTTTAGATATCTTTAAAGTCCTCCATTTGGGGATAATAGAGAGACACGTTGGAGTCCTTCTGCTACCACAAGTTAGAGGCCCAGGATGCAAGAACTTCAATTGATGAGAGGTCCCTTAAGGAGTGGATTCATTTCCGGAGTCAGTGTTTCCTCAAAGCTACAACCTGGAGATCTTTAAGTCAAGGGTTAACACTTAAATAAGTTACTTCTAGGCAAGCGTGCTCGATTGTCGGTCACACCGTCGCTTTCCATTCAATGAGAATGTGGACAAGAGCGAGCCTTTAAAAATAAATGCTTTATTTCATTTTTGTCGCCCACCATATTCTAATTATGCTAATTCACATACTCCGTTAACCAAAGCATGTACGGCCCAACTTCCATCATTTTTGACCCTCAAGGCCCATTGCACCGGTAGCATGTGAATGTTTTATCAACCATTACACTTTACGGTATGAAGTTCGACGTAAAGTTACACAATTTAGGTCAATATCGCAGACCGTGTGGTAGTTAGCAGGCGAGCTGCGTGTGAGTCAGACTGTGTCGCTCCCGAGCTATATTGAAGAATGGTGCAGAAGGTCAACTCTATGCAGTTATGGAGAGACAAGAGTGAACATAGGCATGCATACAACATTGAGTTATGGAGAGACACCAATGAACATAGGCGCGCATACACGTCATAGATGCGTTTTATGGTCTTCGAAGTCAGTAGCATTCAATTATAGCAACTTTATTTATTTATGTATTTGTTACGGCACTCCAACGAATAGTTTACCAAAACGTTTACAAAGGAATAATCTTATTAATTAACAAATACCACGGCGAATTCTTCATTTAAAGGTGTGCACAGCAGCACAGCACTTACAGAGTTTGTATTTTGTATTGTACTTTGAATAAATTGATCATTCACATTTAATAAATAATAACCAGATACAACACGATAACAAAGAAAAAATAATCAATAAGATACGGAAGAAGGAATTATTATAGGTTAATCAAATAAATAAATTATGGCAGATTGCATTAAAATTCAGTACCTAATAAATTATCTCAGAATAAAGTAAATTACATTAGAATACATTAAAATACACAAATTTACATTAAAATACGCCAAATTACATTAGGTTACATTAAAACACCAAATTAAATTGCAATAAATTACACTAAATTAAAATTAACTTTGCAATTAAAGCGAGAACGACTTCAACTATTGTAAAGAATAAAAAGTTCCGAACGAACAAGAGATAAGCGTGTTGTTATAAAATGTGGTAAATTTTGAGAGTTTGGTATGGTATTATTTGTAACTATAGACGTCCAGAAGCTTAATCAAAAGCTCTAATTTGAATGAAAATAGTCTTGGCAAGAATTTGATTTGAATGAATTTTGTCTTGGTTGTTAAACAATAAATTTTTCTGATTTTTCCGTACAAGTCTTTTTTATGTGAATCATAAAATAATTTCTCCCGCTCCGAGTAGAGCGAGATAGAGTGCAAGATTTTTACTGATTAAAACCGACCTGTGTTTTTTCAATTACGTTTTGCGTTCCAGAGTCGGGATAATTCTTTCGAACATTCCCGTAACCCTGGCAGTTATCGGTTCTAACGGGCTCAATTATGCCGACATCTCTTCCAAACATACGTGGCTCACGATGCGCTATTGACCTTGGCTCGGTCTCTACCGTACGGTGAGCTACTCATTACTTGTGTCTATGTTGTAGCACGAGAGCAAACGAGGATTTACATATCATCAAATATTAACGTTTAAACGATCAGACTAGTTTAATTGGCCATATCATAAAGTGATCAATAATAAGATCTGGCCATGACATGGACACCCTTTTAGCATATGTCTGGATATGTAAATGTGTTAGATTTCGGTAGTCGTACAGACTTGGCCTTCTGTGCTACTTTGTTGTAGAACATCGCGCGTCTGTTTAGGCATTCGCGACAAGACTCAAGGTCGTATCAGGATTGACTGTTAATGCGTCCATGTGTTTAGTTGCTTTCATTGCGAATTTATTGTACCAGGAATTTTGGGTGCATTAGACCACACAGGGCTAATACAAGTATGTTTATTGATTTATATGGTTTTAAAAACAATAATTTCATCGTTGGTATGAACGTTGTGTCTCGTAGATTCTTTAAAGTAATTTAAGTTTTTTTTTTTGTTGACGTTGCTAAATTCTGATATATCTGCATATCGCAGATATATCAGTATATTTGTATAATTATGTATTTATACTAATTTTATGAATGTATTCTACGCACAATTAAATGCGTGTGGTCTTCCTATAAGGAAAACTGTGTTTTATCGGTGTCTTGATTGGATTAAATTGAGACGCGATGGATTTATTTTCTATTGCAAACCAGTTATTTAAATTTAATAAATGTAGATATTAGTGTCTAATGGAATTCTTACTGAATTCTATTAGACACTAAAATCTACATTTATTAATTTTTTTTCAGAAATGTTAAAAAAATAGGCAAAAGAATAGTGGATAGCGAGGTATTAACCATCACTCAAAATAGAATCAAAGGGAAAACAATATAATGGTCAAATCATATGAGAATCATGAAGTTTATCTATGTTTATCCTATCTATATTTGTATCTGAGATGATATTTTCAGGATGTTTTCTACATAGAATTGAGTGGGCCTGTCTAATCAATGCAAGCATATATCAGCACTTCTGTACGAACTACATAAATACAACTCCTTGGGAATCCTGAGTTAAAAATCAGGACTGCTTAAGACCTCAATGACTTGACGAACAATACTAATGAGAGGACGTTTAGGTGGTTTGCATAAACTCATTGGTGATTTAGGACAAAATAATTAACTAGATTCTAGTAATTATTAATTTGCAATGTGTAATTCTTATGGAATAGAATATACTTTATTGTCCACCAAAACAGAGGCAAAACTTTTAAAATATCTTACATCTATTGGTACAATGGAGGTCGGTGGGGGTTGTATCTTTACTGTCGTTTGTTTATTTAATAAAATAAAACAGAAAGTTAACTTGATGATTCCCCACCTCTAATCTAAAAGCTCTGTACCTACAATACTGATGAAATTTAAAATTAATCCTCCAATATAAAATCTAATACCAAATTATATTATTTCCTTATGCGTATATGGCTGAAACGTATCGGACACCGGTTTTGTACATTCATAGAATATGAATGGCTTATTAAAAAAGCAATAAAGGACTAATGTGGAGGCTTGACAGTCATCGTCGTACTATACAGGGTGTAACGGAAAAGAGTGGTCATATTTTAAAAATTCCACCTGCTTGAGGAAATATAACAACTATCTCTATGAGTCCTATGACTATGACTTCTTATCAATTACAAATGAAAAAATTGGATTTTCCGTTTTCATTCAAAGTTGTCATCACCTTAATCAAAATTGGTACACAATGACAGTCTGGCCTATCCTTAAGGTAGGAGTCCAAATCGTCACGCTATCTTCTTCTGGGTCTACCGCGTCTCCGGCTTCTGCTGTTCCGAATCCAGTCAGTAATTGCTTTCGCTCAATTTTGTTGCGACATGCGGCAGATGTGTCCTGCCCAGTCCCATTTTAGTTTGACAGCTGAGTTACCTACATACGTCTGCGATTGATGTTTTGGAACGAAGTATACTGTTCCTTATGCGATCTGTATTTTTGTCCCCAAGAATGCTTCGTGACTATTACAAAATGAAAGAGCTTGATTTCGGTAGGCAGAAGCAGTTTTGAAAATAAAATATGATTATATATTTTCGTTGCATCCTGTATATGTATGTACTACTACTACAATAAAATGAGGATATAAGCACATGTATGTTACCAAATTCTTTCATAGAGAACATTGTGACATGCTCATATGGCTCTATTAGTAAGTTCTGTTGATGCTGGGTTCCTAGGTATATTGGCTAACTGATCGTTTATTTCTCCAATTGTAGGGATTAGTTTTAATCGACAAGCTAATGATTTTAATGGAACGTCGGCTTTAGTATCGCAGTCATAATCTGTCACAACATCCTAAGTTTCCTAATAATTGGACAAGTTTTAGATACTCGTTGAGATGATATTGTGACTTGAAGGTGAAAGTTTTTTAAGTACCTCATTTCTACGATCGGATCATCACAACTCTACGTACCGTGTCCACCCCTGACAACTCTACGGTGCAGATTGAACATTTCCGCGTTTTAGACCGCGTATACAGAATTGGAACAATTTATGCTGCGGTCTTCACGTCTGATTATAATTTAGGTATTTTCAAAGCTAAAGTGAATAATCTCTTAAAATAGTGCTTGAAAAGCACAACACTACGACAACAACAACAACAACAACAACGATCATCAACGAACAACAACATTGTAGAATGAGCGGCCGACGCAGGTGCGTCAACATGGCTACCCACTTATCGTTTTCTACAATTGCTGACACCGAAGCGTTACCGATTGGAGAACGGAATTCGATACGATACAGTTGTAACTTGGCTAGGGGGGCAGATCACTACGTGTCACAGATTCGATTCCCGTACAGATCTGGATAAAATATTTGTATGGCTTTTAAACAAAATTGTTTTTAGTACATGCGGAACCTGAATGTAGTTTGTTTAGAATCAGTAACTAAATCCATTCCAAAAATGTTTTACACCACGTTATATTTTTTCCCACAAATATTAAAAAAAAGGTTTTTATTTTTTTAAGACACCTTTCACACTTTAAGTACAACATAAGTTACGGCAGATCATAGCGAGTATTAGACGTCAGCGAACAGCTGGGTGCGGGAGTGAAAATTAGTCACCCGGATGGTCCGGTGATCATGTATTTGTGGGGACAACTAGGATATCTTGTGTATGTCAGTTTACATATTTGAGAACGCACTCACGATACAGGAGTAATTCCTATTAAGTTAAGTTAAAATGACATGAACATAATTTATTTTAATCCACATAATACATGCTAAATTAAATGCTTATTCAACTCAAAGAAGTGAGTCATCTAATTCAGTGCACATGTAATATTCAGCTAACGTGTCAAACAAAGAAACATTTGTTTGTTTGTATGTCTCAGTTTATTGTTGAGTAAACTCTTTATAATTACAGAACAGTTACTTACTCGGCATATTAATGTGGTAGTTGGCGATGTTTGAACCAAGGTTTGTAATGCCTTGTTGGCTTGCATGGTGGTTTTTGTTAGCTCGTTATCTTTTTGAATCATTCCAATGACTTCTCTCGAGCTAAGGTGGTGCCTCATACGATCTAAGACCATGGGTTTCCTTTTCCTAAAGTCCCCGTGGTACTAGCAGATGTCGGCCCTGCTGGGGGGACCCTCAGGGATGCGGTTTTGCTGAAATCTCTTTGAGGTCCGCGTGGAACACTAAATACCTTCGACGACTCGGGCTTGGTTCGGACTGTTGGCGGATGACCGGACGGCGAGCTACCCATAATAGTCGTCCACAGTCCCGGGCCTAAGGTGGCTGGGAATCGCCCTTCCAGTCTACATGCAAGTGGCGTCTCCAGTCACGGCGGTTGGGCAGCAAGGATGTACGTTCCCTCACGGCTGTGGCGATATCCTTCGCTAGCTAGCTTATGGGTGTCTTTTTTTGTGTCTCAGGTCTAAGACTTATTTTTTTGAGTCCTTGTGTAGCTGCCGTAGATCTTTTACTATTCGTGTTAGAGAACTTTTAGAATTCTCTTCCACACTCCGTAAGACGTAGCTCATAGTTAGAAGACACTACAGGAAGAGTTAGTAAACATTTCCTGACAACATGTCACATAAGTGTATTTACGGGATTTTATTTGTTTATAAAGAATAGTAACCTTTTTGTCTAAAGCAGGTACTTACTATTTTTCAGTCAGAGGTTTTTTAAAAGCAAACCTAACTTCTGGGTTAAGTTCGCCTTTGCGTATCGAATATTCTGTTATTTACATGTCTCGTGTGCCGTAAAGGATGAGAAACACATATGTTGAAAGAGAAGGAATATAAAATAACATAATCGCCTACCTACCTTTGTAAGGCAAACCATAGTATGGTCCAACTCCGACCATTCGTCGCAATGCGTTGTATGTTGGTCTCAATCCAATGATAGTTGCATGTCGACCGCCAATAACAGACAATTATTTCCTTAATCGTGAAGGTGCCAAAAAGGAAGGGTAATGGTTTACCCTGTCGTGTCTGCCAATGTCTGTCCATTGTTGGCCTGGTTCGACAATTATGATGAATGGCAATTGATTGTAAAGCGGAAATGTGTATAGAAAGGTTATTCCTTGTACTACCGGTACGTGGTAGATATCACACCCATACGTACAAAACGGTTTGGGAACACATTTTTTGTGCGTATAGCTAAAGAGTGGCATTCCCTGCCGAAGTCTGTGTTTCCTGATAGCTATAACTTAGGGGTCTTTAAGTCAAGAGTGAATAGGTTGCTTTTAGGCGTGCTCTACCGTCGTCCACATCGCTGCTTACAATGGCGTCAGGTGAGATGGTGGTCAAACGAGCCTATCAATAAATAAAAAAATCGAGAGTCATAACTAGATAAGATTATTAAATTAAAAGACTGTAAATCAATGACTGTATGTTGCAAATTTCGTAATTACATCATATTGATATAATTACAAATAATCCAAGATCATCACTCACCGTGATTCATAATAGTGCCTACGACCAGTCTGGCAAGAGTGTACCAGTTTTAAGAAGAAGAGTACATTCTAATGAATAAATCATTTTAAAATTATGCAGCATAACTATATCCAATGTACTTTCAGAGAAACCAAAAAAAAAATTACCTCTTTAATGCCTCTTTATAATATTAGTGTTGATTATATCATAGTGACATATATGTGCTGTCAACTATAAAGTGTCAGTGAATGGTCAGTGATAATTGTTTACATACATATTATAAGAGTCGTGTGCTGGTATTGATTGTTACCAAATATTTGTATTATCAGAGTATTTTTTATGAGTAAAGATTATTATTAAATAGCTTTTGCCCGTGGCTTCGCCCACATACATAAAATATAGCCTATGTTAAAGCAGCTTTGATGAATTTTTTTTTTGCATTCGGGCCAGTACTCTCAGAGATTACCTCCTACAAAAAAAAAACTTTACCTCTTTATCGGTTATTTTTATTTTTGGATTAGCATAAATTTATTGTCACGTCTTACAATTAAAAAAAAAAAAGTGAAACGAGAACTACTGCCGACAAACTGTTTTACAGTTTGGCAGAATTTTGTAGCATGTATATTGTAAGCAAATTTTGAATAAACTAAATAAAAAAAAAAAAAATCTCAAGGCTGTTTTCTTAGAGAATAGCGCCCCTGCACGTAGAATGGGTTACCTCTCAAATAACCATTCCGGTACCTCCTCAGTGCAACATCTGTTACGGCCCATCCCTGAAGAGTACCTTAAAAAAAAAAGGTGCTCATTCTGCGTAACATAACCGGATCAGGACACAATGACATACTAATACTCTAACCAAGAAAACTATTGTGATATATTTGCGGACATATTCATGTTGATAAACGCTTTAATGGACATCTGCAAATATTTTTAGCTACTATTGATAAAGTAACGTCACGATCGTCTTGAAGTGGCCCGTTTGGTTAGTATTGTTAAGTAAAAAAAACATTAGCCATATTGCCTCGTGACGTTTTCGGAGGTAAGTGTTCTTCACCACATGGAGTAGTGAAGCTCAGAAGCCTCACTTATCCCATATCACAATGTTGACGTCGAAGTAACAAAACCAATCTTTTTTTGGGGTCAAGAATTATAGCATAATTTCTTCGGCATTGTGTGGGATGAGGCCCATGTTAGACTGTTACTGGCTAATATGACCTGTGTTCTTTGAGTTACTTTTTGCGCAGCTCAGTAAAATTATTTTGTTGTGATTTTTTTTTAAATATTAGTTGCATTGATTGAGTTGGGAGAAAATATGCGATTCGTCTGCATTTAACAGCTGACAACAGCAACTATTCTCCTTGAGATTCTGAAAAAAATCTAAATAATTACAGATATTAAAGTAAACCACTGGCAGCTAAGACACGACCAATCTCAACCGACAGCGGTCGTTCACGGACATGACGCGTATATCAGCTGCACTTAGGTCAAACATTTTGAAGGGAACCGAATGATTTAACACAAGCGCCACCATCAGTGATACTTTTGAATGAATTATTAAGAAACTAAATTTTTTATACTTCACAAAATAAATTAAACCGATAAGATGCATTTAACAAAATTAAGTCAAAATAATCGAATTGTTAGTTTGGTCCATAAGCAACGCAGAATTAGGCCACAGACTTACTTTATAAGCCTTCAGAAATAATTATGGGTATTTGGTAATTTTGGTCTACATTTGACCTTTATCTTCATTGAGCCTTCTGACTTTTCTTACTCTGTGTTCTCCACTCCTTGACGACCAAGTTGCACGGCACATTTAATTAGGACCCACCTGACGTTCCGACTGTCGCACAAATGTTTTTAATTTGTCATATACGGTGGAGAGTTTCCTATGAGAATTTGTAGGATTTACGTGGAACTTTATAGTAGCATGATGCATAAATTGATGAATAAAACATAGGACTTGCTTCTTTTTATAGATCTTTGAGCATTTAATCTATATCTGCAGTATATTTTTTATTCTTCTTTATTAAAAACAAAAAAAAAAACAAACGTTGCTCCACACTATGAATAACTCTTGTGTCGTAAGTGTGTAAATTCACATACTTGCACGTGATACTAGACCCTTTGTTCATACATACAAATATTGGTTTTGTGTAAGAATCGAACCCGCGATACGCAGCGCGGCTGCCAATCGCGCAACCACTGCGCTAAGCTTACCGTCAAACATGTTTACCTTGCATTAAAATCTTTCTTTTTAGATGTAAGAAAGAAAAGAGTGGTAACTTTTCTGTGATTATCAAGTAGTTAGCTAAAGTAATTTTAAAATAATTTTAATTAAAAGTCAACGCAGTATAATATAAGATGTGTAAATGTGGAAGCTTTTAATTAGCAATTTTCCATACCTATATAAAAAAAAACAAATTATGTTATTAGTCTGTAAGGTTTCTTTAAAAATAAATTAATAAAGTTGATAAATACACATGATAGAGTGTGCCTAAAAAGTCATATGACTTGGGTAATTATTAGGGTAAAATGAAATCTGATGTAGTCAACACTGGTTCAATAATGAAGGTTAATTAAGAGATCTTGATCATTGTTTCTTAATACCCTTATAAAAAGTATCGAATTTATGTATTTTTTTTAAATATTATACAAAATTACCCAATCGTTTGACGTTTTTGATAGACTATATTTACCTCTAACCTCGTCTAAAGTCACTGAACCAAGACACTATGTCAATCTAAGTCTTTACGAAAACGTGCAGAAGTATAGAGATATCATTAGCGATCATATTTTAAGTAAACAATGTACAGAAAGTGTGCTATGTCAATGTCGAGGTTTTAAGTCGATTTAGGATTAGTAAACTTAAATATTTTTTTAATTTTAACCGTTGTATGTTTGCTGAAATACTTGAATTGAATATTTACTGCACTGCGATTAGGTTACTGACCTGTTTTGAACGTGTTCAAATAATTTACTTTAGTTATACCTGACCTACAAAAGAAATCTCGGTCGGACTTATTTTTAAATACGCTAACGGTGTAGGAAAACATCGGCATTTTTTAGCACGAAAAATATATATAAGACGTGTGACATCCACCAATCCGCACCGGGACCGCTTGATGGATTACAGACCATTTTCTCTACTAGAGCGGAGGCCTGAGTCCCAGCAGTGGGAACATTATAAGGTTGATTATACATATATCAATAGAAGAATGAAAAAATAGCGAGAAATCCGTATACGACAAAGATGAATTCAATGAAACAAACACACGTACAGAATAATTATATACAACACAAATTTTAGTATATATGGGAAACTCGAAATACGTGTCTAGTATTTTTATATAAATAATCTTTGGAGGTATGCGGAACAGAGAGTAAAGTCCCACATGCCTCCATTGAAAAGGGAGGATCCTCCGACCAGACAGGTGTTATAGTCTGGTGGGCGACTGCCCGATAGATGATTTCGGGCTGTCGTATATATTCAAATCGCGCGGAGAACTTTGATTGCGCGATGCAGGATTTCGTACTTTCTTCGTAGTTCTTACGTGGCGCCATAGATGTCGCTACAAATCTATGTACAAAATTTCCTAACTGTATCATGAAAAATCACAAAGTTATGAGCTTGTTTTGTCAGCAAAAATACATAGTCACCGGGCCATCCAGGCGTCTGAGAGCTTGTTTTGCACTTGCACCCAGCAGTCTGCTGGCGCTTAATGCCTGCTATGACCTGCCGTGACCTGTGTTGTTCTTAGTGGCGGTGGTGTCCAACTTGTAAACTTTATAAATATTTTTGGGAAAAAGTTTAACATGGTGTAAAAACTATTGGAATCCATTCAGTTACTGATTCTGAACAAAGTATAGTTAGGTTTTGCATAAACTAAAAATAATCTATACTAATATAATAAAGAGGTAAAGATTGTTTTTTTGTTTGTAGGAGGTAATCTCTGGAAATACTGGTCCCATTGCTAAAAATTTTTCACCATTAGAAAGCTGCTTTATTCCTGAGCGACATAAGTTATATTTTATGTAGGCGGACGAAGCTGCTGGCAAACGCTAGTGTTGTATATACACAATAAAGATATTTTCAGAAAGCCGTGTGGTGGCTCAGTATTAAGGTCTAGAGATGTGTCGTTGCCGGCAATATAGCAATGTATATTTAAATAAATAATTTATATATATATATATAATAATATATAATAAAATAATAATTAAATAAATATTTATTATTTTAATGTATTTATTTATTTATTGCCCGAAGTGGGAATTTTGCTGGCAATATTGCCACCAATATTTCGGGCAATATTGCCGACAATATTGCCACTAATATTCCCACTTCTTGGCAATGTTGACGGCAACGGCACATCTCTAGTATTGTACATTATCTAAGAATCCAGATTTTCGCCAGTGTGCAATAGAGAAATGGATGTGCGAAGTGCAAACTCCTATTCCCGCGCGCCTCAAGGAGTTGTCAGCAACAGCAGGGACCTAGCCGGGTCGAAGCCTACTGGGGCCAGGATTATCCGAAAGGGAGCTCGAGCCCCAGTATGAAGGCTAGAAGGAACGAGGTGGGTCTTTTAGTCAGTAAGAGTCTGACACTATCTCCCGCTCCGCCCAAGAGCGGGGGATGTCATTGGATGATATTTTCCCACCATAAAAAAAGTGCAAACTCCTGTAAACTGAAACTGCAATTATTATATTATTACTTCCTTACACAAATCTTATGTCAACAACTTCCATTAGTTTTTAGCATTAAATTAGCGTGTCCGCAATAAAATTGCACCACAGTGTAAGTGCGAAATTTTTCACTGCAGCCAACCTAATCTTGACATTATCTGCATATTTATTGCACCCAGCTATTTCAACTGAAAATGGATTAATTTCTATTTCAATTCTGACTTGGAAGGAAATGTAAGGCAGTAAAGCATTCTTGCACTTAGATTTTAATTTACAGTTTTTACCTTACATAAGTGGTTGGTAATAGCGTACATTAAATCTAGCTTTAATTATGGTGTTGGAGTAAGTTTTTTTATTTATTTTTTGTGATTCTGAGTGCAATATCGACTGGTCTACACTGACCACACATTTTTGTTATGTTATAGCTAGCCTAATTGTCCCACTGCTGGGCAAAGGCCTTCCTCCATTATTTCCAATGATCACGGTTACTTGCTTTATCCTTCCAATAATAATATTGTAATATGGAAATATTGTACGAGTAATATAGAAATATTTTAAAAACAATCATAGGCTGAATTGATTTCTATACAAGGTGTAATGGAAAGCCCTCCACAAACTTTAAGGGCTTGCTCAGTGGACGAAACTGAACAATCTTGCACAAAAAACTTTTCAGGAAACGATAAAAAAAATCCGCCTCACAATACAAAATTATAAACTTGATTGGATAGTTTATATGGAAAAGCCAAATTTTATTTTCGTTTCCTGAATAAAAAAAATGTGGTGTGTTGTTCAGTTTCATCTACTGAGTAAACCCTTAAAGTTTGTGGAGGGCTGTACCTTACACCTTATATATGTTTAGTCATTGAGCTCCTTAGCGTTCGGCCGTTTTGCGCGGAGGAGACGCATATCTTCCCTATTTTGATGTTATGTTCTGTTACCTACTTTTAAGTTTGCGTCTTTAACGCGTAAAAAAAAACTGTTTTTCTTTCTTTCTTCTTCTTCTTTCTTCTTAGTATTCCTGAGTTGAGCTACACGAATACTCACAAATGCTTGCACTCTCCTTAGGACTGTGTGGTTATTTCTTTGAAAGATCATCTCAGACTCCAATCTGCATGGTTTTCATTTGATACGTTTTGATCATTATTATATTTGCTGTATGGACTTCTAAAGAGACTTTGACTCCTGAGTTTGTTTCGGTGTTTCTTCTCAGGGTAGTCAGCTAGGAAACACCGGCCTCATCTAGTTTAAACTGACGAAAAAAATTGACGTGTTAAAGTGTTTTAAAAAAATCTGTGTTTGCGAAATAAATATCATTTTTCATTTCATTCTCCAATATCCAGTAGTTAAAACGGACGTGTGAATTTTTTGTAAGCAGATCCTGCAGTTCAAGTAAAAGTATCATTGTAATTTGAACTTTATGCTAATGAATTAACAAGTAATGACGCACTTTCGTAATTTATACACGATTTTACGTGGACATTATTTCGATAATTTTAATTTGCCAAGCAAACCTCTGAGTTTAACGTCATATGGTTAATAATTAGTAAGTTGTTGTTAACCAAAAGAATAAAGTTCTTTTTTTTTTAAATTATTTGCTTATTGGTTTAAATTTCACACGGATCTAACTGTTTTAAGAATATTTGTAGGATTTTCCAGTTGGGTGTTAAATATGCTAATAGTAAGTTACACGTTTTTCATAAAAATGTTACTTTTCAATAAAAATAGATGTTTGAATCAATCGCTTTTTTTATTGTTGATAAGTTCGCACTTAGCGCTATTTCACCTGATGGGAAGCGTTCAATTATCGTAGTCAGTTTCATCATCAGGCCTGTTGGTCTAGTGGTTAGTGATGCTGACTGCTATGCCGGAGGTCGTGGGTTCGATTCCCACCTAGGACAAATGTTTTTGTGATGAGCACGATCATTTGTTCTGTGTCTGGATGTATTTATCATATGTACCTATGTATTTAGAAATATATAAGTATGTTTATTAGCTATCTAGTACCCATAACACAAGCTCTGCTTAGCTTAGGACTAGACGGCGCTGTGTGATAGTTGTGGAATATTATTATTATTATATTATATTATTATTATCAAAGATTGCATCACTGCTTATCATCAGGGGATCGGAATCAACTAAAAAAAATCAGTCTGGCATGGCCTGACGTTCTTGGAGAAAGATCTATAATGATAGATAGATAGATATACTCAAATAGAAAGAAAGAAAAAAGATAGAAAAAGAGTGTATTTGGCCGGACTGGCCTGTTAGTCTAGTGGTTAGTGGCACTTACTGCTGGACAAATGTTTGTGTGATTAGCATGATCATTTGTTCTGTGTCACGGTGTAATTTATCTATATATGTATGTGTTTAGAAATATATATATATGCTCTGCTTAGGTTGGGACTAGATGGCGTTGTTTGGTAGTTGTGGAATATATTATTATTATATATTTGCGTTAAAACATGATGCACACTCTAAAACAATAGAACAAATAACAATATCGACTTATAAGTAGCAAGTAAGTAAGCTAAACTAAAAATTTACCACTGAATTTTATTTATTTATTTATTATTATTACCAATACAATACAGAATAGCAAAGCAACCAAACTAACATAGCAATTATTATTGATGCATGTACAAGACCTGGACAAAGCTGTTTGGTTACTTGAATAGATTCAAACTGTCCTCCGTACTAGTGTACACTGTATCACGGTAATTAATTGCGAGTTACATTCTAATTCCATAAGCGAATACATATCTTACAAATACATATCCTAAATGAAAATAAATGATTTGAACAATTTGTAGAAGTATATATATAAGTATATTATTATGAAATTGATTAGCATAACTATACTGAAAGTGAAGTACAGTTAGAGTTGCCAACTGTACTCTAAAATAGAGTATTGTACTCTATATCATGTAGCCGTACTACGGTTTATTTACTCACGTGGCCGTACTCTATAATTTTTAACACAAATAGAGGAAGCTAAAATACTAATTTTTGCACAGTGTTTACTTTACTAGTACCAGTCACACATATATACCTATTATTGTAACCAAAAGAGTCGACTATTTTCATGAATGTGAAGTAGCGAGAAGAGAGGAACAGATTTTAATTGAAGTTGATTAAATGAGCTCCTGATCTATGTAAACTTAGAACGTTTGGAGTCATACAATTCTTATAAAAACAATTAAAAATTGTTATGTACTGAAAAAAATATCAACAAATACATTTTTTTTAATAAATTATATTATTTTTAAAAGTACGTAGGTACTCTTTGGCTCCTTTGAAATCAAAATATACTCTATATCTTCTAATAAAATTGGCTACCTTAGGTACAGTTGAAAAGCAGCGTTAGACAACTGCTACATAGCGATCGAGCATGTTGCTAATTTTTGCTGAACTGAACCTATTTGTCACAGCCGTGAAAATTAAATGTATGTTTCTACATTATGTTTGTCTATGTATGTGCTAAATATACCGTTCTTTCGTTATGAGTATATCAAGTATAATAATGCGTTCCAAACAAGTGTAGGATCGATTTCCATGTTGTGACGTCACGTCATACTGTCGAATCGAAGAAATTATGTAGGATGAACAAAACAAAAAATAAAAAAAATATATATTTACGTATCTTGAACGAAAAAAGTTTAATCAAAGTCCGATTCTTCAATTTTGCTCATCTCTGCGTCACTTAGTGAAGTGTCTGAGTAGTGTCAAATGAAAGCAGGATTCGAATCGTTCCTATCAATTAATATAAGAAAGAAAATATAAAAAAAAAAAAAACTAATTATGACTTAAAACAATATATATAACTAACTTATATATAACAATAACATTTTTACATCACCTAAATTTAACAAAGACTTAGTAAAAAAAGCAAAAAAACCTTTTATTGACAGATAAATAAATTTTCTTTGCAAACCGTACTTTCCACTCAACATTTGACAGATGGAGGTTATTAACTTTCCTATTATTTTTAGTATATAGATAGAATTAAAAAAAAAATCACTTCGTTACTAGTTTTCACACATCGAACAGTAACATTTTTTGGCAAATTTATCCGTCCTGTCATCTGCCAAAATACCATCGCATCCTCATAATTACTATACATGTCATAGCCAATGCTACCGGGAAACTGTTATTGTCAGTTCGTGAGGACGGTCGCAAGGACTCGGGTTTTCCGCACTACGAGTATAGATCTTTTGTTTTACACTCGTAACAAAGAGAAAGATTGATAGCTCTATAGTGTTTGTATTTGGAACTCTTTAGTGATCATCAATTGTTCTGATGCTGAAGAAAAATTGAGTTAGGAAACTTGGATAGTCTGCTAAATGCTCTTTCCCTAGTTAGGTATGTGTATGTCGTGGTGTCTTACAATTGATCATTTCATGAAATGGTTAACTAAAACCGGCTATCAAATGACAAATCATAGCCTCTTTTAAACCAATCTACCACCTCACACTAAAAAAAAAATATGTTACGTTTAGTAAAGTCTACAAAGATTTTAAAATTGGAAAGAGGTAATGTGATTGTAAGAAATTCCTCTATATTTTTGAGACATTTTTAAATGTACAATTAAGTGATTTGTATTTGTAAGTGATATGACGACAAAAAACTGGGCAAGTGCGAGTTGGATTCGCGCACTGAGGGTTTCGTGCAAACTACAATTCCCATATGGAGATTCGTAGATTTTTCCGAATTACAATTTTTTTTGTGACCTAAATAACAACAAATTTACTGTTTTCAGATTTTTTCCTATACCTGAGGTAAATGACCTTGCTTTGTGCCAAATTTCGGGTTCTGGGGCAACGGGAAGTAACCCTATGAATTTCGATCTTTGAAAGTATCAAAATATCGTTTTTTTTTTGCGACGTAAACGGCCGTATCTTTTGTTTGATTTTTTCACAGCTTAAAGGGACTGCAGACCTGAGTGTATGGTTTTTATTTCAACTCCACGTGTTCTCGATATATATATAAAGGTTCTTGACAGACAGACAGACAGACAGGCGGCCAGATAACAAAGTGATCCTATAAGGTTACTGTTTTTTCCTTTTGAGGTATGGAACCCTAAAAACACGTAATCGAAATATTTGTAATACATAACATGATAAAAAAGAGTGTACTTTTGAGTTTCCTGCACATTCTTCTCCATAGAGATCAACGCTTTAGAATTAACAATTAACATAAGTTTTTTCTGACTGACTTCTTGACATTAAAATGCTTTGCATTTTTGAATCTATATTAATGGGTAGCCTGAGGGAGAGGACAGTGAGGGGGTAAATCTTCCCGAGTTAAATCATAGGAGTGAAAAGATCGAATAGGTTAAGAACCACTGCATTAGGTGATTTATCAGCTCCCAAAAAAAAACTGTGGAGTTGTTTAAGCCTGGCCCTTTATGTGTGTAGAACTGTAGATTATCTATCGTATTTAAAGATAAAGTCACACGATTATCAAACTAAATAGAATAAAAATAGACCACGCACGAGTTAGAAGCACGCTCGTTTTAAAGATAGCCATCTTAACGACTCAATCTGAATTGGTACGGCAATCTCGACGTGTGTCGGTTACAAACATACAAACAAAACATTTGTCCATGAATTTGATACTACGTTATCCAAAGAAGCCGAAACTTTTGGAAAATCTCAACAGTTTGACATAGAATTATGTGCAATGTTAATATGGGTAGTTAAACTGTTCAAGTCTACCAAGCCATTTTAAATGTTACTATTTAAAATGGCTTGGTAGACTTGATATATACGGTAATAAATAACGTAGTGTTGTGTTTAGAATTTTTTGTGTTACTATTTACATAGGTATATAATCTAAGGTATATAATTACCCAACAGATACTTTGATCAAAGGTACGTGAAGCGTAATAAGGAGTCAATTTTGATCCAGTGTGCGGAAGTCTACTGGAGCCATGGGTTCATTGGCGAAAAGGAAACCCAGAGTCCTAAAACATAAGGCAAAGTCCTAGACCACGACGTTTAAAGTAAGATTGTTTTAAACTTGTTTCAGTGTGGGTAAGAGACAGAGCTATACAGGTTGTCTAGCGCCATCTCTTACCCACACTAAAACAAGATTCAAACCATCTTACTTTGAACGACATGGTAACTCCGCAGGAAGGAACATACGAGTGGGTTTTAGTAGACAAAAGTCTGATACACCCTCTCCCTCCGCACGAGAAGTTATTGGAAGATTTCTCACTTAAAAAAAGAAGTGGCAGCAAACCATATTGGAAATTGGTGGACCTCCCACTGAAACATACAAAACGTTTATTGTGCGTATAGCTAAGGAATTGCGGGCTTGCGGAAAATGAGCAATTCAAGTTCGGACAGTTACTGTCCGGCCGTCCGGTAACTGTCCGAACTAAGCCCAATAAGTCGTCGACGGCGCGCACTGTTCCTGCGCGCCTCAAGGAGTTGTCAGCAACAGTAGGGACCCAGCCGGGTCACAGCCTACTGGGGCCAGGATTATCCGAAAGGGAACTCAAGCCCCGGTATGAAGGCTAGAAGGAACAGGGTGGATCATTTAGTCAGTAAGAGTCAGACACTATCTCCCGCTCCACCCAAGAGCGGGGGTTGTCATTGATGATTCTTCCCACCATAAAAAAAAATTCCTAAGAATTCCCTGCCGGAGTCTGTGTTTCCTGATAACTACAACCTAAGGGTCATTAAGTCAAGAGTGAATAGGGTACTTCTAGGCAAGCGTGCTTCATCAAGTTCAGCAAGTGATATAGTGTTCAAACGCGAGCCTATTCATATAATAAAAAAAAACTTGGCAAGTAAGAGTCCGACTCGCGCACTGAGGGTTCCCTAGGTGGACGAGAAGTGTTGAAAGTTAAAAAGGTGTTCATGGAGTTTCTTGCACGTTGTTCTCCATAGAGATCTACGCTTTGAAACGTGCCATTTAGCTTTACTTTTCTTGGACTGACCGACATTTGATTATTCAAAAGTGCCTGCAAATGGTCCATTGGAAAACATTTATTTTCGGATTTTTAACCCTGAATTTTGATTGCCCTATAAGCGTCGAAATATACGTTTTTTGCGACATAAACGGCTGTATCTTTATTTATTGTGTGTCTCAATAAAATGTTCATTTACACAATATTAATGTTCACTTTTTTTTCTTTCCAGTGTTCGATGCGTCAGCGAAATCTCCACAAGGTCTTCTGTTCGGGTCTTCCTACCATCTCGGAAACTTCGACGAGTGTGTAGCCATCGAAGACCCAGGATACAACGGAGTTGCTATTGAAGGACAGTACTGTCTTGCTACTATCAAGTGGAGACAGAAACATGAAAATAAGAAGGTAATTGGTTGGTTTTATAAATATCATCATTATCTTCATCTGAAACAGTGGTGGATTAGTGATAACGGGGGACTTACGAGTATTGTGTGTTTAAAAAAAAGATGCCTTAATTTGAGAAATTTATTTTATCAACACTTCTACTACATCATTGCACATCAAATCCGAGAACCAACATTCGACATTCACCAAGACGTTCTGATTTCTGGGATCGTGTGTTGGATAAAACTACACGGTCCATTGTGGTGGATTCAGCGGTGGTGGTGTGGTGGTTAGCGTAGGATTCTTTTTGTCTATTTTCAGGCGGATGAAGCTTTTTTTTTATTTAATGATAACCCCCGCTCTTGGGCGGAGCGGGAGATAGTGTCAGTCTCTTACTGACTAAAAGACCCATCCCGTTCCTTCTAGCCTTCATACCGGGGCTCGAGCTCCCTTTCGGATAACCCTGGCCCCAGTAGGCTTCCACCCGGCTAGGTCCCTGCTGGTGCTAACAACTCCTTAAGGCGCGCGGAAACAGTGCGAGCCGTCGACGACTTGGGTTTGTTCCGGACAGTTACCGGTTGACTGGACAGCGAGCTACCCATTGCTCACTGTCCGCAAGCCCGCGCCTACGGTGGCCGGAAATTGGGATCAGAATCCCGGCGGCGGCGAGAACGCCGTTGCCTGATGCGTTCGGCCTCCTCACTTTCATGCGGATGAAGCTGCTGGCTGTAGTCAATCAATAATTTCTAAGTCTCTCTTTGGTCCATTCCACTAACTTATATGTTGCGAAGTAATACTGCAACTTACTACTTAATTCTAAGACACAAAGTGTAGGAACTTTAGAACTATGCAGCGCAAGTTCAGTAGAACAGAGCATTATGTTTAGAACTTACTAATAAGGCTCTTTCAGTAATACCACTAATTCTACTTAACCATGTCATAGGAACGACTTAGGTACTCCAGGCTTTGTCTGTGACTTAACTAGTTTCTTGTTCCCGCCTGGGAATTATTGTGGAAGTACATGTGTTGTCATGTTGGAGATAAATTAAATTCGCTAGCAAAACTAAGGATTTTTTTATCATCCTATGACTTTTCCCACCCTTGGGCGGAGTGGGAGAGCGTGTCAGACTTTAACTGACTAAAACCCACTCTTATGTTTCTTGCATTCCAGGGTTTTTCGTTTCAGAAGCGAACCCCTTGGCCCTAGTAGGCTTCGACGAGGCAGACTTCTGGCGACAGTCTTAAGAGAGCCGAGAACGGTAATCATTACTCACGTGTATCATACGACGTTTTTCAATACACCTGTGAAGAAAATAAGTGTAAAACTAATAAACTTTGTGGCGGTAAAAATCTGTTTTCTTATACGCGCCCTTATTTTTTTTTATTTTCCTTTTAATACACTCACTGAAATGAATAAACGGGGGTTGACCGGCGACTCGTGAGGGACGACCTGCGCCCATCCTCATAGAGGTTCAAACCCAAATTCAAATTCAAATGGTTCGTTTTGTGAACACAGGTAAATAGAGGTGTTTTCAATATACATACATAATATATTGATTGTACAGTCCATGTCCCGCCGATAGGCATACAAAATTTGGTCAAGTACAGAACGCACTAAGAAAATTTTAATTTATGTACTCAATCAATGTCAAAAAAAAAATCAAACTGTCATATTAATTATGACAAATGACAGAGATAATTATTATTAAGGTTGAACAAAAGGTTTTAACTACATTATAGCACTAGTGCGTAATGTCACGGTTTGGTAAGAAGGGCCATTATGTACCTAGGTGAAGTACAATAAGAGTCACTTTCTGAGCAAGTGTATTGAAAATAAAATTGTAATGCTATTATAACATTACGCTATGACCTACGGGAGTGAAGTAGTACCTAATCAAAAACGCAGCTGACGCCGCTAGGAACAGCTACAGCATGCTGTGTAGAAATGAGTTCAGCTATGCTTAATGCTTATAAAGAGAACTCGTCTTAGGAATTCTCGTCAAATATTAACGGTATGCTGGTTTCCTCACGATGTTTTCCTTCACCGTTTTGAGAGCAGTGGTGATGAAATAAACTACACAAAGTAATACGCCTGGCTGGGTTTCGTTAACCGCGATTCGTAAGTCCCGAGGGCCGTTATAACTCGGCCACCACTGCTAGGCTTTCGTGAAGAAACCGGGATGTCCTAGATAGAACCAAAAATTCTAAGACATGTGGCATCCACCAACCCGCACTGGGCCTGCGTGGTAGATTATGGCCCATTCCCTTTCCTAGAGAGGAGGCCTTAATCCCAGCAGTGGGAACATTATAAGGCCAACTATGCTATATTCACGGAATGATACTTCAATTCTAATTTACCTTTTAAAAGAAAAAATGCTTGTAAAGCCAAAAATAAAGATGAGAGATTTTGTGATTTGTACGCATCTTCTGACACTTATATTCGATTTTTGAGTGTTGTCTATCATCAACCGGTTCAAAAAACAAATTCGATTCAAAAAACAGATAGTCGCTTCACAGGTCATCACAGAGCATCTTTTTACGCTACAGTAATGTTCAAAGTTGTTTTAATTCAAGTATGTGTACTGTAGAATATAACTGTATGCTACTTTATAATGCTATATTTGTATGTCGATGCTCCTAATAAATCATCCATACAGCGTAAGGTATTGCACCAACAGCTAAAAGATTTAAACGCAACTTCTTAAGACAGCAAAGTTTACAAACTCATAATGAACATAGTTGTTACATTTAGCACTTTGACTAGAGTATTTAAACACTGCAAGATAGATAATTCTCTTGTTTTATCCCAATATTAATTTTAGCAGTAAATTAATAAAGAATGTGTTAATTTTGACACCTATTATATGTATTTTAGGCCATGGTTACTTACACAATATGGCTTGGCATCCAGTAAAAAAGTTAAGTTTCAAATGAATTAAATGAAAGTGTAGGGAGTTTGAGTGGGTGTTTGAAATTTAATTTAATTGAATAATCGTTCTGTGGATTAAATGCCTCAAATAAACAATAAATAAACAATTACAAAAAATCATAAATTGGATTTAACCAAATCTGGACCACCAATTAGCCTCTGCACGCCTTTTACACCGAGTCCATAGCTGCTAGATGGCATTTTGCAGCCCATATGTGGCTGCAGACACACGATCGGACAGATCTTGAAATATCGAAACTGATTGTTGTAACATCATCATCATTAGCATCATTTCAGCCGATACACGTCCACTGTTGGACATAGGCCTCCCCCAAGCGTCGCCACATCAAACGTTCCTGTTGTAACATCACTAAATTATTAAATGTCGCAACCATTGTTATATGCATGTCATTATTGACTAAGCGGTATAAGCGTGAACATCCTAATTGATGTAATAGTCTGTATGTAATAAACGACTGATAAATTCCTACATGAAGAGTTTAATTATAAAACCACAATTCACAACACAGATATGTATATTTATCCAAAAAATAGAGTAGGCGTAATTTTTTGAATGCGTTTCTTATAAATTCAACATGCAACATTGTGTGCAGAACTGTTTTTACCCTTGTATTAGAATTCAAAGTTACCATAACACAATGATGAAATTATTTAAACTAGCAATAATATATGGTCATTGTTAGTTTAATTTTATTACATCGTAAACTAGTCTTGAGTAATGTTTATTGTTAAACTCGAGTTTAACAACTGTCGTACAAGTTAAACAAAAAACAGTTTCAATATTTACATAGGAGATGCACAAATTAAGTAACTGATTCATAAATCATGTGTAATTCAGTTTTTAGGCAAAAAAATAAGCTAAGTCATAGAACTGTAGAGAGTTGAAGAGTGAAATTACTGTTTGAGATTAAAATTGACCAATTTTTAGGGGTGAATGTACTCGTAAATGAGCAGTGGTGGCCTAGTGGTAATGACCCTGACTTACGAGTTGTAGGTCGTGGGTTCAATGTAAACCCAGCCAGGCGCATTGCTTCGTGTAATTTATTTCATCATGACTATTCTCTGTTCTTAAAACAGTGAAGGAAAACATCATGAGAAAACCGACATGTTCTAGAACTAAAAATGTGGTGGATTAAGGCCCATCCCCTGAGAGGAGGTCTGGGTCCCACCAGTGGGTTCATCATAAGGCCGACTATGCTATGTAATGTACTCGTAAATATACCTAAACAACTTAGGCGATGAGTTCTGATAGAGCCTGAAGAATTGCCAAACTTAAGTTGTAGTAAGCAGGGCAGTAACATTGCTCGAAGATCAAATGGTCGATTGGGTTGAGACTCTGAAGTGAAAACTGCGTTCCGAAAACGCAGCGTTCAAAGGCCTTCCAAAAAGTGGACCGATAACCTGTTTTTTTAGGTGGGTAAACATTCAATGAAACCTCCTGCTCTAGGGCGAACCAGGAGCGCGTGTCAGACTTTTACTGACTAAAACGCACTCCTGTTCCTTATTTGCCGACATTCCAGGGCCCTGGGGGTTCTCTTTCTCACAATTTATGGCCCCAGTAGGCTTTGACTATGCTGGCCTCTACGGTGCCGATGACCTGGTAAGGGTCGTGGGTATCCGATAGATGAGAGACACAGGACTGGTCAAAAATGATGATGATGATGATGTAGAAACAACAACTGAAGCATGTTAAAAATAAAAAAAATAAAAAACATAAATCAAGGCCAGCTTATGTTTTCATGAGTTTTATCACTCCCTAAAGATGGCCTATATGGCCTCAAAGATAACTACGTAAATAAAAAAAGTTTCAACCAAACTTTTAAACGCTTCTTACCAAGTCTTAATTACTCCTAACTTAGGACTAGGAACTAAAGTTGTAGTTATAAATTAAGTCCACACGTTTGCTAGTTTAGCTTCACATTAGCAGGACATTAGCACCTCGTTGGTCATTAACCTATGATTACCAACTGCATGTAAGTGAACTTAGATGTTTGTGAAGTGCAAGTCAAGTGCATTTTAAATATGAATCATCCTAAATTGATTGTCAAAGATACACAACATTTTTGGATCTATTATTCAGCAAATATATGTACATAAAACAAGGTCTTGTTAGTTTTAACATTTATAATCGGATTGATTTTAATAATTTTTGCTTTATTGGATTTGTCTCCATCCTGAATAGTAGAACACCTTTGACTACACCAATTTTTAGCCACAGTATCCACTAAAAATCACTTGCGAATAAATTCAAACCTCCACTAAACATCAGCTTCTTTTTGAGGCGGCCTTTTTTTGTGGCTCAAAAAAAAAGCTTGAAGCCGCTTAATTATATTTATAGTATATAATAATAAAGAGTATGTCTATCTATCTTTTCAGACTCGCACTGGTCGCGGCGAAACTCTTCGCTGGGCGGTCTGCGTGCCCAGTACTTGCAATGCCAAGTCCGTGGCTAGCTTCGTCAGCAGTGTTTTAGCACACACTGTCAGCAATACCACAGGAGTTGAAGTTAGCGACCGGGACTGCTACACGAGACGACCACTGACCATTACGACGCTGGATGTGGCTTATTTGTAAGTTTATAAGTTGTTATACCAAAATAAAAGTGTCTTTTTAGTGATCAAACTTGGTCAGAAATGATTGAATGATGATTTTTCCGAATCAGAATTATTTTAGAGGTCGGAAATCATTTAAGGACTCCGTTCTAGGGTGGAGAGTAAGTCAGACTTCTACTGAAAAAATAGGTGCACGTTGAACACTATGTGCCGTTGACGACTCATGATCATGTCTCTCTCTTGTACAATATTGACTGGTCTACAGTACTGTTCTTAGATAAATTATCAATTTTGTAACAACAAACACATTTTTTAAAAGAGTAACCATGGAGTTTCTTGCCGGTTCTTCTCTATAGGAAACGACCAATTTGGAACCGTGCACTAGCTTCTGACGTTTTATAAGTGTCCATGTAGGTCTATGTGAAATAAAATATTTGGAATTTTGACTCAGTTGTCGACGGCGTAGTGTTCAACAGCTCGGTTCGGACAGTTACAATATTTTTTTTCCACATTTGGGTCTCTTTTTTAAAAGAATACAGCATAAAATAGGTAACCAATCTTTTTTACTTTCTTTTAAAAACGAATGGGTTTCAATGATGTATTGCATTGATTCTAAAATGTTTGTTAAGTTTCCTATTATATTACCAAACTGATATCAGAAAACCAATACAAAAAACGATAATTAAAGCAACCGCCACTATAAATCTCTAGGAATCCCAGATTTTCCAGCAAAAACTTACGCCAGGCTACAATAGAGAGATTAGGAGATTTTTCTGTAAAGTCCACATTCCCACGCTAGTACTATGGCTAATAAATCACAGAGGTTACTACCCACCTCTATATTTCTTCCTCTATTTTCCCATGATTTAGTATGGTACGGGGTGATATTGGACGATAATCGACTAGCCGTAGTGTTGTGTAGATATGGTCGGGTTACTTTGAGGTCTGAATTGATTGGAACTAAGATCGTCAAAAAATAAAAGGCTCTCTTTGAAATTTAAAAATACCCTAGAATGTAACTTGGAACGAAACTGAAAGAAACAATAAAATAATACCCTAGTCTACCCTATCCTACTCTACACTTCTCTACACTACTCTACCCTGCTCTACCCTACTCTACCCTGCTCTACCCTACCAAACTTCACACAAACTATACTATCTACTAAATAGTCCGAACAAAGCCTAAACATTTAGTTTGGATAGGTGAGCCCGTTCTTGAGTTATAAAAATACAACGAAAAGTCGCATTGATTTTTTATAGGTATACTAGCGGACCCGACAGACGTTGTCCTGTCTACACGTCTTTAATTTGAAAAAGTATGATAACAAAACTTTTTTTTAATTTGCAGCGCTAACTGTCGGGACAGACTAAAATTAAAATTCGAATATTATTTAAAATTTGACACTGCGATGGTAGCGCCGTCTGTCGGATCCAATGTAAAACATTCCAAAATCAACAACTACTAATAAATTAAAAAAAAATAATTAAAAAAACATTGTCCAGCGGGCAAAATTGTGAATCTAAACCATTCCCAGATCCCCTTGAACACACACAAAAAATTTCATCAAAATCGGTCCAGTCGTTTGAGAGAAGTTCAGTGACATACACACTCACAGAAGAATTATATATATAAAATAAAGAAAAGATATAGATTAAAGGCAAGGTAACTCGGCAAGTACCAATGTATTTTTTTTAAATCATATGTACTTGAGGACTTTCAATAATGTCCTAGATAAACTTAGAAAAGTATTTCTAAGTTTATCTAGGACATTATTGAAACTCCGTGCTTCGGAAAACACGTAGAGGCTGTGGTCTCAATTATCATTCGTAGATCTTTGACGGTCGTTGTAGGTATTCAGATGTCAGAAAGTCTGAGCATCAGTATATCCAAGGAGTGTTGTGTTGCCCAGTAACTGGGTTGTGGAGGACTGATTAGATTACAACACTGGTAGAATAGATCGACAGATATATTCGTTGTTTTTCGGTTAGACTGGAAGCCAATCCCAAGCTAGTTGGAAAAAAGCTAGAGATTTAATAATATTACAAAAGTAAGAGAAAATGGAAGGAGTGAAAGGTGGCCTTTGCCCAGGAGTGAAACAGAAAAAACAAAACAAAATTGGGCAAGTGCGAGTCGGACTCGCGCACTGAGGGTTCCGTGCTAACTACAATTCCCAAATAGAGTATCAAGGATTTTCCGAATGGCATTTTTTTTGTGACGTACTTACTCGTTACAACAAATTTACTATTTTCAGATTTTGCTCTATACCTGTGCTACAAAACTTTGCTTTTTGCCAAATTTCAGCATTCTGGGTCAATGGGAAGTACCCTATGAATTTCGATCTTTGAGAGTATCAAAATGTACGTTTTTTTATTCGTTAACTTAGAAGTTTGATTTCACAACTTGAAGGGACCGCAGACCTGAGTATATGGTTTTAATTTCAACTCGATACCTCCACGCGTTCTTGAGATAAAGGGTCTTGACAGACAGACAAACAGACGGATGGACAACAAAGTGATCCTATAAGGGTCCCGCTTTTTCCTTTTGAGGTTCGGAACCCTAAAAAATAGAGAAAATAGAGACCCAAAAAATTATTACGCATTTTAATTTACTTTCCAACCATTATTTTGTTTGGCTTGAAAGCATAAAATTACTACATACATTCGAAAGGTTAAACACAATTTTATTGTAGTAATTATAAAAAAAAAAAAACTAGCATGAATACTTAAAAATGATTTACAACCCCTAAACCAAACCGATAGCTAATAATTATACCCCATTCACAATTTTACCTGACATAAGGTATAATTAGGTTTCTGACTTGTAATTTACTAATCCAAGGCGTCTAGATTATGATGAATGAGACTAATTAATACCTGTCTAGCTTTACTCCGAATTAAATTGTTTAAATTTCTGAAGTTAACATTTTTGATTACTGTCATTAGAAACTACATTTTGAGTCCGTGATAAAATTAGAATTAGTAAGGGTAAATTAGGCTGACTTGAAGTGGTAACTAAGACGATGAATTAAGATTATTTATTGAAATAGTTCTGAAGAGAGTTCGACCATTTGATACTTTGTGGTTTCAGGTTCAAATTATAATTTTAATAATATTGCTTTTGCAAGTTTTTGTTCGAGCTTGGGCTGAAGAGGAATACTGCAAATAAAGGATTTCTTTCCCTTCATACTAGTTCTTAAGGATTCCGTACCCAAAGAGGAAAAACGTAACCCTATTATAATTACTCCACTGTTCGTCTGTCTGTCATCAGGCTGTATCTCATGAACCGTGATAGCTAGACAGTTAAAATTATCACAGATGATGTATTTCTTTTGCCAGATTAAAATAAATATTTATCCCATATACTACTACTACATAATTATATTAATAACGGCAACAGATAGACGCCTGAAATATTTATAGAATATTTAGTTGTAGGTTCGCTTTAAAAATAAATAATTGAATAAAAATAAAAATAAAAAATTTAAAGGGTAACAACAAACGTGATTTTTTCACCTAAATATATTGTCTTATGTTGTATAGATAATGGTACAGAACTCCCCGTACGCGAATCTGACTCGCACTTGGCCGGTTTATTAATTAAAAACCGTAACAGACACTTGTTGTTTCTGCAACTTTTTTTGCCGATATAATACAGAAAACGTAATAAAGGATCATGCCGAAATCCCTAACAAAATTTTGCTAACTTGATTTAATAAAACGTAGTAAATTATTTTGGATGTTCTTTACAGCTATACACATTATATTACTTCGCAACACACAATGTTTGGAGAAATAGATTAAATATATCGACATAATTAACGTTATGTATGTCACAATAAATAAACATTCTAACATTTTCCGATTGATCCAAAAACATAAAACTAACAATCGTACCAACTCCAAAAGAAAAATCACACCAATTACTGTTTTTATTTGTTTTCTTTGTGCAAATATACTTTGTTAAGAACACACATATTTTCTCCACGCCAGGAACGTATACAGCCGTAACATTTGACGTATTATGATTGATCACACACAGGAAGATAATATTACTTTCCTTTTTCATTAATACTTGATAGACCGTTTCATCATAAAATAATTTTGTTGTATCGATGGGTTTTCCAAGGGTATAAATTTTGTATCGGTGAAATTGGGATTAAGGTGTGTAAGGTTGAAAATACCGTGGCGTTTTTGCCATCTTTGCTTTTGTTCATTTTTGACTTTGTGGAATAATAGATTTGTTTATCAACAGCGGTGGGTTTACAAGTTTAATTATAACTAGCTTCTGCTAGCGGCTTTGCCCGCATGAAAGTAGGTATCCATACAAACTTTTGGATCCCCCGTTTTATCCCCTTAGAAAATGACTTTTAAGTTTCTGTCAGTCAGTAGGGGTAGTCCAAGGAATGAATATATGGTTAGTCCAACAGTGGATGTCTTTCGGCTGATATGATGACGATGATGTTATGAGTAATTATTAGTTAATTGGATATCGATGCAGCGATGATTTATTCGATATTGCTATTTTACAAAAAGCAACTACCTATCTGATCTTTATAACTTATATACTTTGGTAAAACTAGTGACAGTTTTGAGTAGGTACTAGACAATTAATAAACATACTTATATATATTTCTAAATATGTACATACATATTATAGATAAATTACACCCAGACACAGAACAAATGATCATGCTCATCACAAACATTTGTATAGAGTGGATATTGAACCCATGATCTCCGACATAGCAGTCAATGCTACTCACCACTAGACCAACAGACTAATCAAATACTATAACATAATTTACTATTATATAATTTTAAGAGATTTTACAGAGTTTGTGATGTTCTTTGACAAGCTGATTTTTCTTGATCCTAATTACAATTTATTTCCATTTCAGATCTCTGATCCTACTTTTTGTCACAATCTTAGTCTTCAGTTCTCTCTACGAGACCTACATCATCTACTATGGCAACAAAAAGGAGTCCATAGTTTCCAACTTGATCATCTGCTTCTCCGTTATCAACAATATGAAGAAGATCATCTCCACAAAGCAGCATAACACCTTGGGATTAGAGTGTGTCTCTGGAATTAAGGCTTTGGCCATGATCTTCATCATTGCCGGACATGCATGCATGTTTATCGCTAGTGGACCTGTCATGGATGCTGACGCTTGGGATCGGGTAAATATTTTTTTGCAATATTCTAAATTACTGCTCACTATTTTCTCGTGCAACATGTCTTGGTTGATGTAATAAAACTAGAAGAGTAATTAACTCTTTGAATGCCGTAATTAGAGACACAATAGAAAGACAATGGCTTATGTCGAACTGTGTAACATAAGACATTCAAAAGGTTAATGATGATGTAAAAACATCAAAACATGTATAGTAACACTAACACGTTCTGAGAATTTTTAAAGCGATAATATAATCTTTGCTATGTAGCTGATAGTGATAAGATGAAAGTTCGAGGGTTGAGTTAAACAGCGAAATCGCATAAATGTGCAGCAATGAACACTGCTATATACTAACTAGTTAGTTGGCAGAAACTAGTTAGCGGCTTCGCTCGCATAAAATAAAATTCAAAAACATACAAGTTCGGGACCCTCGTTTCATCCCCTTAGGATGAGAATTTTAGAAATTCCTCCTATAGTGCTCACATAGGTCATAAAACTAAAGTAGTCCCTGTAGTTTCGGCTGTGCCTCGATATGTCAGTCAGTAAGTCGGATTTTTTTACGTACGAGTAGGTAATATAGAAAAATGACACTAAAACTATCAGTTTAAATGTATAACCGCTAAATGATGATATCAAAGTAAAACGATCAAGTCTTTTATAGTCAGGACCAGACAATACTAGTCTAAGCTTTATGTTTTTTCTTCTCTGCTAAAAGGGGTAAAACAAACAAGTTCAAATTACTTTGTCAAGTAAAAAAGCAGTCTTTCCGCATCTAGCGTTAAATCTAGAAAACGACGAGCAAATTTAATGCCGGCCATAAACTTAATAATCTGAGAGGTAATGTTTCACTAGTTTTATTTCAATATTGTTTGCTTTATCTTTATTTTTATGAATGCACTCTTTTAAATTAAAGTTCCGTCGATATTTTAATACAGCGTTGTTGCTGGGGACATAACTTTGTTAATGAAAATTCTTTAGAGGGCTTCCAAGTATTAAATTTTTAATATCTTACATCAACAGCTCTTTGTCATTATTTTGGATTACTAAGATAGAGAATGTTCATAATCTGAATTATCTACGATAAAGTTCGTTTTTTTTTTATTTGTATGTTTGTAGGAGATAATCTCTGTAAGTACTGGTCCGATTGCTAAAAGTTTTTTCATTGATAGATAGCTGCTTTGTTTCTAAGGGGCTATATTTCATGTAATTGTAATTGTGATACAGGTCAGTGTATTTTTTCTTTTTTGACATAAACCCTAATTCTGTCATCCAATTTGTGTCAAATTTGCACGAATTACGAATTTCAACCGCTATCGATACAGTCCACTTTCCTTTCTTCGAGCCAGCTCCTTGCGCGTCTGGGAAAACCGTATTCAATTTTTATATTTCTCCTAAAAGTAATTGGTATAAGTCACCAACACTATTTTATAGTGGTTTAACTAACCAAATTCAAAGAAAGTAACATAAAACCAGCCCTAAAGCTTAGTCCAGACAAGTGTTTTTTTCTAATTTATTTAAATTTATATCCATGAATTGTAGATCTGACAACCCTATCCTCATAAAATCTAGCATATACAGTATAATTTATGTAAAAGTTTGCTGGCTTGATCTCCAGGCATTATGTCCTCGATAGGGTCAAGGACATACAGTTTATTTGGATTTACATGGAGCTTCTAATTAAGCCCGGAGTTTGCCGCCCAGATACAGCGTAGCATAAATTTTATCCGTAATCAGGGATCCGTTTTAGTTGTACAACTGCCTAGGCTTGTTCTCAAGGCCAGCTTAGATAAAGGGAACTAATCGTAAACTCCGGACGTTTGGCACGTACAATTGCTTTAATTATGAAGTGAAGAGTAACTGTGAAGTAGTGTAATGATCGTCTCATGCATAGAAATGATAGGAAACTGTATATTTATGATTGGAAAACTGCGATCCTATCTGATGGTAAACAGAGATGCAATCGTTTTGATGGTGAAGCGCAATAGTTTATTAAGAGCCTGTTCATTTTAGCCTTGAAGACACCTAATTTATAATCGGACGGGAAGACTGAAGTAAGAAAATTGTTCCATTCCTTCGATGTACGCAGTATAAATGACGAGGTGAAACGCTTAGATCGGACCGTAGAAGTTTTAACAACATAAGGGTGGATAATAGCCGTACGTCAGGTTGTCCGATGGCAGAAAGGAGATGGCGGAATCATGTTACGCAATTCCTGCGCACACTCTCCAAAATGCATCCTGTAAAATACCGAAAGGCTGGCTACCCTATGCCTGTGCTTAAGGCTTCGTAGATTGGACTTTATAGGGTGTTGTTGTCGGTAACACACAGTATATGGGTTTGCTATAAGAAAACCCAATTATGGGTTACGCTGACCGGTTGTCATGTCATCAGTTATCGTTTTTTTTTTTTTTTTATTATTTAGTATTATTTGTGTGTACAATAAAGGATATGAATATGAATATGCACACTATCAAATATATTGATTTTGCTTTATTTCTAATGTACTATTATTTTTTCTCTTTGCAGTTAGTCCGTCAACCAGCAAACGCCTTCATGCTGAACAATACTTTGTTAGTGGACACTTTCCTGATGCTGAGCGCTTTCCTCTTCTCAAGGCTGTTCCTCGTTGAGTTAGAAAAGAGAAGGGGCAAAGTGAACGTTATACCTATCTTGGTGTTCCGGTATATCAGGTAAACTACCATTCTTAATGACTTGAAAATTATTTATTTTATTATTGTGGGGCTCGGTGTCCGGATACGGTGACGCAGGGCCATGGCAGACCACGAAGGAGATGGCGGGACGCCCAGGATGTTTTTTTTAAGAATTGGAATGAGAAAGTGAGCAACCATGATCGTTGAAAAGAATGGAGGGAGGCCTTTGCCCAGCAATGGGACAACGGGCTAGCTATAATATTAATTCATTAAACCCCAAGCGAACGCCGTTCGCGCTGTCATTGTCTTTTTATTGTGTCTCTAATTGACACGATTGAATGGTTAAAACATTACGGTTATGATTATTTCTCTAAAAAATAAAAGATGTGTCCAATTCTCCAGAATTACCACTCGGGGACTGCCGCGGTAAAGCTATTGCATAGCATTTTAATCAACTTATACAGTTATAATTATTTATTTATTTTATTTATGCAGTTTTTTTTTGAGTTTTTTTTTTCATTTACTTTTTTTTCTTTGGTATTAATTGAAGTTACACTTTCACATATTGAATTGAATTTTAATTGATTGTTCACTCATTTGTTTTCTTATCGGTCACCACGCTCAAAAAACAAATGAGTGGGGGGTGTTAGGTTATTTTCGTTACGGAATTTCTGGATTCGGTCTCCACGCCCGCGATAGAAGCTATGCAATAGCTTAAAAAAAAATTATGGTAGGTTGTTCAGTTTCGTCTACTGAGCAAGCCCTTACAGTTTGTAGAGGGCTTTCCCTTACACCTTGTATGTATGGGGTACGATTGTCACAGTGGGTATGCAATCGGCTGTGAAGTTGCGTGTTGCGGATACGGAATTCATTTTTGTGTGACTTACAGATAGTTGTTCTGGGTCTGGGTGACTTGATTCATGTGAGTTTATATGTTTGTGAGTGCACCTATGACAGAAATAATTGGGGTAAAGTTTTTTACATCGATCTACAACAAACTCAGTTTTAAAGCCAAATTCTTCTCAAATCTTTTTGTTACTTAATTAACTTTCCTACTTCTTAAAGGTGTCTAGAATATGACGCTTTATTTGATATTTTAATAAAAACAACATTAGCCTTGTCATAAACAAAATTCATGAAATTTTCACTTGAAAATACATCACAAACTCCCTTCTACATAAAGCTTTTATTACTAGGTTTTCATCAAAACGTTACTACTTCCTCTTTTTGCAAATAACAAGCTCTTACTCAATAAACTGCTATACAAAATGAACGTCGTACCCTTTGTAGTATGGAGTAAGCCTTATTAACTTAACGCATTTCTGTACAGTATTATAAAAGCTAGCTCATTTCTCGCTTAGCTTGCTTTTTCTTTGTTTTCAATAGTGACTTGTTTGTTAGGTTCTTTGCCGTTATATTTAGATGTTGGTTTGCAAAAATACTTACTAGTTTCAGTGACTGTTTCGTACCCTTTTTATGGTTCCGTACAAGGAATTTTTATATTTATGTACACCCTTTTTTTATGGTGGGAAAAATCATGCATTGACATCCCCCGCCCTTGGGCGGAGCGGGAGATAGTGTCAGACTCTTACTGATTAAAAGACCCACCCCGTTCCTTCTAGCTTTCATACCGGGGCTCGAGCGCCCTTTCGGATAACCCTGGCCCCAGTAGGCTTTGACCCGGCTGGGTCCCTGCTGTTGCTGACAACTTCTTGAGGCGCGCGGGAACAGTGCGCGCCGTCGACGACTTGGGCTTGGTCCGGACTGTTACCAGACGGCTGGACAGTGAGCTACCCATTGCTCACTGTCCGCAAGCCCGCGTCTACGTTGGCCGGAAATCGGGATCAGAATCCCGGCGACGGCGGCGGCGATAACGCCGTTGCCTGATGCGTTCAGCCTCCTCCTTTGCGAGCATTACTGCTTCGCAGAAGTCGGCGACCGCCTGCCACTTGTTACTTTGTTGTCCGTCTGCCTGTCTGCCAAGAAGCTGTGTCCCGGAAACGCGTGGAGGTATCAAGTTAAAAATTAAACTACGAGTATATACTCAGGTCTGCGGTCTCTTGAAGCTGTTAAAAATCAAACTTCTAAGGTCCGTATTAATAAACGATGCTCAACTCCGTCCTCAAGTGCGAAATCATTTGATCCCCAATTATACGATGTCAGAAGCTCAAGATCGTAGCTAATTAATAAACACATGAGTTCAACTGTACTTATGTGTTTATTAATTAGCAATGATCTTTTTTTTTCAGGTGAGATGGTGGTCAAACGCTAGCTCACCAATAATAAAAAAAGGAAGTGTACCGGAACCCCCAGTGCGTCCGACTCGCACTTGCCCAGGTTTTTCTTTTTCTTCTCAGTAAGTTAGGTATTCTAACTTAGTTATTTCATCATCGAACATTTCAAATAATTCAGTTTGATAAAATAAACTTTTGTAACTGACTGGAAAGATATTAGATTGACCCAAGTCTAACCGAAGGTGACAGGTCCCTAACCGAATACAAAGTTAATGGATAGCTCACTTTTGCCGTGCTTAGAATTTATTATCAAACCTAGAATTTACATTTTGATACTTCGTGCGTGACAGGCGATAAGAATATCCGCTTTTTGAACGTTACAATGGTTTTGGGTTTCAATGATACCAATTTCGTAGAAATAGCCAGGTGGGTTTGCAAAGAATTCAAATAGTTTATTTTTTTTAAGGTTGAAAATCTCTTGCTTTACGGCAGAGCAGGAGGTAGTATCAGACTTTCACATACTGACTAAAACACGCCTATGTTTCTTCAATTACCTTTTGCGTCTCAGGACTACGGGTCCTCATTTTAGAAGTGCCTTTAAAGTCATAATATAATTATTTATTGAGAATAATAAATGTTGTGGTTTAAAATCCAGTTAGTACCATATGTTGAAGCAAAGCTTTTTCTTCTTACAATTAAGTCCCTGATGGTATATTTTATTTTACTGGGATAAAAAATGGCAGTATACAATACAATAATATCGCTACTTAGTAAATAGGAATAACATATACACTACTAACGACGTCATCCACATATTGGCTGTTAAAAGACAATTTCGATAAAATTTAATTGTGAAGAAAGAAGGATACTAATCTAGAAAAAGAAAAAAACAAGTAAGTTATCTCCATATGGACTCTTTAAGCAGTTAAGTAACTCACAGAGGCAACATGCACATCTTTATTGACTGCTGTTGGACTTGTAAGATGTTATAGATTTCCTTTTTAAACGATGACTTACTAAGAAACATATCTACTGAACAAAATTGTCTATTACAAGTGTCAACTAAGCGTCGCAGCGGTGAATAGGTTCCCTAAAATACTCTAATTTTTAATTTACTAAAGTTTTTTTTTGCCTGTATAGTGGATGCTTTCACAAACATGTATAACAACTGATATAAAAGACACCTGAACTCAGATAAGAGTAAACTATCTGCTGGGCCATACAAATATTAGTATTGTGCAGGGATTGAAACCATAACATGAAGTGCAGTAACCAATCACTCAAAAACTTAGCTAAGCGTGCCGTCGCCATCGCCATAAAAAAGCTTGAATAATAAAACTAAAAATTTTTTTTTTGCCTTTCACCACCATCTCACCTGATGATAAACGATGATGGAGCACGCTTGCCTAGAAGTAACCTATTCACTCTTGACTTAAAGACCCCTAAGTTGTAGCTATCAGGAAACACGCATAATAAAAGTGTTACCAAAACGCTTTGTGCGTATGAGTGGAATGTCTACCATGTACCGGTGGCGCAACGCTGTACGTTGTGTGGTCCGATGATGGAATGGACTTAGCGGAATTAGATAGTGCAATTCCAGTACACACTCCCCATAATCACTAATTAAAACTTACAATATTTTTTCATTTACAGGGTAACTCCAGCATACTTGGTGATCATTCTGTTCTACATGACTTGGCTGCCGAAGATGGGAGAAGGCCCTCTATGGCAGGACAGGTTACAGTTGGAACAAGAAAGATGCATGGCCTCTTGGTGGGCTAATATTTTGTACATCAATAATTACGTTAATACAGATAAAATGGTGAGTTGAGTTTTCATATGAACGCCTATTTAAAAAAAAAAATGTTTATTTATTTACCCGTATCAAGAATTGGAATATTATCTAGCTACTAACTAGTAGTAGTAATGTTTTCAGAATCGGGTACTGAATCTATATCAGTTATTTTTCAAATAGAGAACCTATTAAATAAATATTTTTTTTTTTTTTATAAAAAATAATATTTTTTTTGGATAAAAACGAAAAAAAATTCTTTAATTAATCTAGATTGCGTTACTACAATATTTGTGTGTACTTGCTTATATACCAATACCGAAGCGCTACAAATGTAGTGTGTAGCTGCCAATATTTATTGCTTACAATATTAAGATAACTATTTTCTTAAAAAAGTGAAATTTTATTTCTAAGTAATATTAGGTTTTTAATTTGGAATTAAACAATGTCTTCAGATTTTGGCAATGTTTAGGTCGAATGCAGTTAAATACATGAACATTTTATATAGAATGACTGACTATCTGAACTTATTAACCTACAAATTGAGAAATACCATTGCTTGGTTTCCTTTCAATGCCAAAATTAAAGCTAAATTTGAATATAAAAAGTAAAAAGAAATATAAATTGATTTAAAAGAAGACAGATAGGAAAAAGAACTGGAAAATGAAGAGAACAAGGAACTTACAATAAAATGCTAGAGTGTAAAAGAGGATCATAAGGGTCAACTTTCCAGTTGTCAAACTAAAGTTTCTCCGAGATTCACGACAGTAGTTTCATAAAGCTTCCCTCTTCATTGTGAGCGTATCTTTTTAAGCACCAGACACCAAAGAACAAGCGACGACAAAGACTTTGCCTGTTTTAAACTTGATGAAGTTAGCTGCCTGCAAACTTATCTATTTTGTCCATTGTACTTTTACTGTTAACATTTTTACAGTAAAAATAATGCAGCAGATTGTCTGAAAACTATTCCGTGGTAATTTTTTGTTTTAGTTACTTTTAATGAAATCCTGTAACTGTAATAGCTCCGTTTTAAGAAACGGTATTCTTACTTTGAACTATGATGTCTTCAGATCGACTTGAAATCATAAGGTCAAATAAACATTGTTATTCATTTGTTTTCACGGGTTTTGTTTTCTTTCTGAAATATGTTTGAATTTTCCAAGAATCAAAACCTTAAAAAAAAATATTTTCAACGTAGAAATAATGCGCCATAATACGTAATATTAAATATCAATTGAGACGACGTACCTACCTATAGTTTCCATGTAAGAGCAGATATTAAAAAAAGAACAGCGAGTTAATACTTAGATTTCATACAAAAAAAAAATATATATAGCGATATGACACAAAACAACAAATTTCATAAGAATGACTGAATAACACAATTCACCTTAAATAGGAATTTAAAACAAAAATAACACGCCATAAATATAAAGTTACTACTACTTCTTCTTAGAACTTATAACTCTTAAGTCAATTTGAATACATCAGTAATCAGTGCGAATGCAGTTTGATTAAACGACCATTTCGTGGTTAAAAAATATTTTAGGAATATTATAATATGTATGTAGTCTACTATCAAAGGACTAAAAGATTAGTTTTATAAATTTTTGACTTCGAAATTTACGAATTATTAAACCTCCTATTTCAGTGCATGTTCCAATCCTGGTACCTCTCCGTGGATACACAGCTGTTCTTCATAGCACCCATCTTCATCTACAGTCTATGGAGGTGGCGCAGATTTGGACCTACACTTATATCAATTGCCATTATACTGTCTTTAGTTGGACCTGCAGTTATCACTTACAAAGATAACTTGGATCCTACGCTTTTGTTCTATGCCAAGTAAGTTTGATTATTCGTCTTATTATTTCTGCATCATAAATATAGCGTTAATATTGATAATATTAGATAATTATTTTCTTTCACAGAGAGTTTACTGATATCATTTCAAATTTTTACTTCAATGAAGCTTACGTCAAGACTCATATGAAGATGATTATATATTTCATGGGAATTTTAACTGGATATATTCTGCATCGGATTCAAACCGAAAAGTGAGTTTAAAAGTCTGTTGCCTATATTTCTTAAACATAGACCATGTCTTATACTATATATTACTTTGTCCCTACACTTGTGTGTGTATAAAGCAAAATTCTATAATATTTTCTAGCTACCAGTTCCCTTTCTGGATGAAAACCTTTGCGTGGATCATCAGCGTTGTCCTTGGTGGCGTAACCACCTTCTCCGTGACTGTCTTCTACCAGGAGTGGTACCAATATAGCGCGCTAGATGCCGCTGCCTATATTTCTTTGCACAAATTTGCCTGGGGTATTGCTAATGGATGGCTGGTTATTGCCTGTGCTACTGGCAATGCAGGTAACAATATGTTTTTTTTTTTTTCAAAAAATATTTTTTGGCATACGACCAAAAAAATTATTTGGTTTCGTAACTAGTCAATATACCAATGTATACTTTAACAGAATTGACCCAAGCACAGTGCCTTGCTGAACAATTTTTTAATTTTTACTTACCCCATTATATTTTTGACTAGGATTCTTAATTACCGGACATATAATTACAAAGTACTTTATTTTATAGGTTTCTTTGGAAAACTACTGACATGGAAGTTTCTGGCTCCATTCTCAAGATTGACGTTCTGTGCTTACTTGGTGAATGGCATCGTCGAATTGTACTACGTTGGAGAACTGAGACATCCACTGCATATCACCTTCTTTACTGTTGTGAGTATTTTCATTATCAGTAAATTAATTTTATACCATTTATTTATAGAAATTTGGCATCTCTAATTATTATACTTTGTTTGTAGATTATTTTGCACTAAACGTATTGCACTAATGTTTCTCGGGTCACTGTCCGAAACCGACGTGTGTCTTATTCACTACAGGTTGGGTCGTAATGTAGGGAAGTATGAAACTAAACATTTGAATGCTGGAATAGTAATGGCCGTTTACTAAAGAGTATTATGGATTATATAGTCGTAGTGCTTATGACTGTACACATACTTATTACTATACTACAATTATATTGCAAATATACTACAGTATTACAATTAGGCGCACAACCATAAATTTCTGAATAACTTGTTGAATTTAAAATGTAACATTATCTTCATCATATGAGAAATATGCTAAAATACAGACAGTACTTTCCCTATCCTTCATATACATAAGTAAAAATATACACGTGTGTCTCACATTTTATTCTTATGAATGGGTTTCGTGTTAATCAAAGAGTACTTCAGGGTCAAACAGGAAAAGATACAAGAAACTTGGAAGTAATTACTTTTCGTGTAAGGTTTCTGTAAGCTTTAAGGTATGTAAGGTTTTCAAAAGAATAAGACACGCCGAGATAAAAATGAAGCTCAAGGAAAAAATACAAAGAATTGACTGTTTTGATTTTCCAGCTAAATAATTTAAAATTGTATCAGGCGAACAAATAACAGAATAGGCAATAATATGATTCGTTTATTTATTCCAATATTATGAAGAGGAATGATTTGTGTTTTGTATGTTTGTTTCTGAGGAATGAACTCAATACCTATTGGATCGTTTTTTTTTTTAATTCTATCAGTAATAGATACTATTTTATCAGTTACGTAAGGCCACCGGCAGAAGATATTGTTTAAGGGCAATTAAGACAGTAATATTTTGGTGTGACTTTCAACATCAAAGTCAAAACGTGGAGAATGAATTCTGGAGTAAAATATACTAAATTATGATATATTTTTCAGATGGCGAATGCAATATCACACATTGTGCTGACATTTTTCCTTGCCATGTTTTTGTGCTTGACTTTCGAGTCACCTCTACATGGAATAGAGAAGATTCTTCTTAGGATGTTTGGTGAGTACCTGAACAAAATGTATAACTTTACATTACTTACTTTTTATATCTAGTTTTCTGCTCATTTTTATTCGACCTACCTATTTATAAAAAAATACGCTTACTTCATCACAAAATTCATTCTACCCAAATTTTTCGAAAGGTTTTGATAAAGTTTCAGTATACGGTTTTAAATATAATTTTCAAGAATAAATCTTAGAAATATTTCTCTAAGTTATAATAACTAATGTAGTCAGATCAATGATCACACTTTTAACTTTGTAGTAGTCTGTATAACAGCCTTCACAAAGTTGAAACTGTAATCAAAATACAAGAACAAAGTCATTGAACTGAAAAAATGTTTAAATCAATTTGCTCGTTTAAAATAAGATCTTTATAAAATGATATTTTTATAGCTTTAGGTTCTATAAAATGTAAGTAAAAAGTCTAGTGTGGTATACTTATTGTTAGTTGTTTGGTTATGGTTTTTACGTATAGTATTGTATTTATAGAGATAAGGATTATTATGATTATGTTTAAAATACCTATCATATTACTTTATCAACATCTTTCTGCTCTTGTCCTATATTGCTTGAGATACACGCAACACATTTTTTCACGACTTTTTTCTTTTATTTGTCCTGTCGACCGTCATACAATTACTGATTCCCATTTCTTTCATATCACTTCCCACACAATGCATCCATATTTTCTTTGGCCTTCCTCCCCTTCATATTACTTAATGTGCTCTTCAGTTTGTATATGTACTTACCTATTAAGATGAATATTAGTTTATGCTGTAAATGTGTTATAATTAATTAAGTTTTTTTAATTAGGGAAATAATATTATCATTTTGCAACTTATATAGAAAAGTAATAAATAAAGCTGTTAATATATAAATAAAACAAAACATCGTGGGTAAACGTTAATAGTTCTAAAACCAAAAAATTGAAAACACAGGTTACATCCATGAACCCACACTGGGCTTGGTCTATTATGCTCGATTCTCCTCCGAAAAAAAGAGGCATAAATCCCAGCAGTGGGAACATTATAAGGTTGATTATAATACTAACTTAAAAATAATAACGTAACTTCTCAAAAAACATATATATATTATTTTGAGGTGGGAAGTCATCCAATGACTTCTTCTGCTCTAGTGTAGAACAAGAGAGCGTATCAAACTTTTACTGTCTAAAACTATTCTGCGTCCTTCAGTTGCCTTGCAATCAAGGATCATGATATCCCTTTTAGAGACTTCTATGGCCCTAGCGGGCATCTCTCCTACTGAGCCTCTACAGTCTACGACAAAAAGAATATGGTATTTAAATTTTATTTTAATTGTTATTTTTTTATTTCCAGCTCGGCCCGTACTGAGTGACAACGCAATAAAAGATGTATCAGCGGAATCATCGCGAAACACTAGTCAATCTAAATTAGATTCGTAGCTTAGTATTTTATTCATAGGTTTATATTGTGAGTGGAAATCAATGTGTGATATTTACACATGGTTTCTTTTAGTTTAGTTTAGGCTGAGATTAGCGCCATCCCCCGAATTTTTAAATTTTAGCTAAGTAGATTTTATTTTGGCATTTGTACATCTATATAACTTGCGGTCTGTACATTAAATATTTTTTTATTTCTTAAAGTTAGTGTTCAGTAGTCCTTAAATTTATAATATCGGACAGAAATTTTAATTTGGCTCAATTGTTACAAAATAATGGAATATTTTGGGGTATAGCGCCATTGTAATATATTACTGTTATACAAACAGGCTCAATATTATTTAAGTTTATAGGTAATTTTGTAAATATATCTTTAATTATAAGTAGCTTATTAGATTTTTTTACGTTTTATAAATTTTTGAGAATATGGAGAACTATTACATCAATATTTTTATTATTTTAAGACGGTTAAAAGACATAAATATTCGATCTGTATCACTTACCAGTAAGATATTGTTATAATATGGAAACGTAAAAAAAAATCTGTATGGAAAAGCCATCCATTTTTTATTGTCAATTAAATAAACAAGATAAAGATGGCTTTCCGAGTTCTAACACATTCTATTTTTATTCTCAAAAGATTTTATTGTAATTGAAACCGTAACGAAAGAAAGTTAAGGTTTTCAATTGCGTATACATTTATATGGTACAGTTAGTGCATGATGGTGATGACCAGTATCTTTAGCTAATTATTATAGCTCAGGTTTCTATAACCCTATCCAAGGAAATTAGACACTAAAACGATCAAAATAATTTTAATTTCGGAAGTCGGTGTTATTTAAGGATCAAAAAATAACAAAAAACACCGACTTCCGAAATTAAATTTATTTTGATCGTTTTAGTGTTTTTTTAGTGAAGTCGGTTATATTTTATTTTTGTGGTTCGATAACAATGAATGTCTTTTTTCTTCTTCAGGAATGTATGGCTAAAGTACGGTTGAGGCCAATATTTTCAGAATACCTAGAGCGAATTTGTTTTATGTCAACGCAATCGCGATTTTTATGAAGTTCGGCGCTCCGATTGGCCCACTCCAAGCTCTCACAGAGCTAAACGCGGCAAACGATTCGAAAGCGTTAAAGTAAGAACAACACGCACTCGGTGCTTAGGTATGCTTTTATTGATTGGAAAACGAATGCTTTAATATATTATTATTTTTTATATTTAATTTCTCAATTTTTAGATGCCGTTATTTAGATAAACATATTATATTAAGGGTGAGTTGCACCATTTAATTATAACGATAATAAAGCTATTAAGATTGCATCGCTACTTACCATCAGGTGGGATCGCAGTCAAGCACTAGTTTATCTCAATTAAAAAAAAAAAAAAAAAAAAACAGTGGTCAAATCGTCGAATTTACTAATAGGCGGCTATTAATGGTTTGGTTATCATTATAGTTAAATGGTGCACCATCACTCATCCTTAGAAGATTACGATACTGATGTGTGTAGATTTTCTTTTGTTGCTCAATGTTATAATATGTACTCCATTTAATACATACCTCAATGTACACAAGATTTTAATTTTGATATTAAACATGTTGTTTTAATGATTTGGTTTTTAATTCCTCCACTTCCTCCTGTTTTTAATTTTTGTAGTTGTTTGGTAAAATTAAAAGAACTTGCTTGCTAATCGTGGAAGGGACGATCACGAGAATGCGATGGATGCGAGATGGGCAGGTACGTCATTGTGGAGACATTTGGGAACGCCTATCTTTGTTCAACAGTGGACGGCTTTCAACTGAAGTGATGATGATAAAAATAATTTATTAGCATTGGGAACAAGTTTTTTAAACGATGGAAAATGTTATAAAGTATCTTAAAGCCCAAGCGCCCGAAAAGTGCCATAAAGCAGTGACTTTCTGAAGCCTACTCCTCGGTAACGGCTAGGTTAATAGGTTTGAAAAAAAAATTTGTTTATTATAGATTCATGAACAACATTATCAACAGTTCATTTGATTTTTTCGTGCTATTAATACTTTTGTTTAAAAAAAATATTTAGTAATTTCGCTACTTTTCCTTACTTCTTCGAAACGGCTTGGATCTTTAGAAAAATTTTTACTCACAAAAATTGGTGGTTAAATATTCTTCAAGGTGAACATTGCATACGTAAATCAATCAATATTTCGCAAAGAAAAATGGATATAAAGGTCAGCCGCGCGCTTTCCGGGCGCTGTTGGCCGCAAATAAATGCACAGATGCCATCAGAATGCCGCCTAGGCGGGTTCGAGAGGTGCGTCCATATAATTTTATCCAGATGGTTCAAGGAAGCCTTAAAATGCAGTTTATAATAAATGCTACCATATTTGACATTCCCGCTTACTCGTATTATGACTACCACATGTCAAGTTGAGTTTTGGTATTATAATTTATGTTATTAACGCAGTCGTTATTAATCACAATAAAATAATATTATGGAATACCAATACGAACGGATGTTTCCTTTATTCATGCGAATAAGATTTTTTTTAATGCTTGGTTTCTAAGTCACTCTTTTGACTCTGTTTATTTATATTAATCGTGTTGTTATTCAATTTGACATGGCGACAGTGTCGATTAGCTTAAAAGAAGTTTCCTTCGAAAAGACTCAATCTAAGAGCACTCTCTTGATAGGCAATTTGCCGCTGCACGCGAACTGGTGGTAGTAATCCTTTCCTATATTGGGTATCAGTGAACTGATTTTACCCAAACTTATAATACAGGTAGGTTAAAGGAGAGTGGGGTGCGGTGACTGAAGTCTTTTTTACATGGCATGAGCAGGACAAAAATATGCATCTTTGAGATGAGTAAAAAGGATAGGTTAGATACATTGAATTAATCCAACAGTTGTTACTCGCACCATTCTATAGCAATTGTAGTATAGACTAAATTATGCTACGTCTGACCGTAACACTAGTGTAGTTTTGAAAATGAATTTTGTTTTCCCGACTCGGCAAAATGGTCACTCTAAGGTTAATATATAGATGTAAGCTCCCCGTTTTTAATTGATATAAACCAGTACTTTACTGCGATCCCACATGATGGTAAGCAGTGATGCAATCGTTGATGACGAGGCGCACTAGTTTATTAAGAGCCTATTCACTCTAGCCTTGAAAACACCTAAATTATAGCTGGACGGGTAGACTGCAGTAGGTAAATTGTTCCAGTCCTTCGATGTAGGTGGTATAAACGACGAGTCGAAACGCTTAGTCCGGACCGTAGCGGTTTCGGTAAAGGTAGATACTCGCCGTACGTCGAGTGGTCCGATGATAGAAGCTTAAGGCTGGGTTGAGCCCTAAGCTCAAAAAGAAAACTTTCCACACGATGTGAACGAATTAACTCCAATATTTGTGTAACCAGTGAATGCACTCAACTGTTCAGGCAAGCCTGGCTAACTTGGACAGTTTTCAATTACTCAAAGTTACGGAGTAAGTGCATAGCCCGTCAACTATTTGCAAACTTGCATAATCTTCGCCGGATCATGGCTGGCATACATGGAACGGAGTTACTGGTACGTATAAATTAAACTTGCTAGCTTGCCATGTTGTTCTTGTGTTAAGTGTTTCGGATTTCGGGAATCCGGGATGACTTGATACATATTTGGAACAGTGTAGTTTGTTAACGGTTAGAGATGGTGAATGAACCCTGATGGTGAATGATGGTGATGGCCTGGCATTATGCTAAACTAAACCTATTTGGCGCAGCCGTGAGTGAGACACACAATGTTTTTTTTATACTCAAGCCAGCCCATGATTGGGTTTTCTTATACCAAACCTTAATATCTTTTTAAGAAAAATAATACGTATAACATAGATACTATATAAAATAAATAATACTTATACGCATAGATACCGGCACAGATCTTGAGCGTTGGCTTCAAGTTGCGCAGAAGTCAAATATTCGGTCTATAGTGGTGCGACGTGAGACGCGGGGGCGGGGAATGTCAGTGATTGTCTCGCCGCGCGATCGTGTCATAAACGTCACTCGTGATTCTTTCCCCAAGCTTGCTGCATGTATCTAACAACGATGACGATTGGCTCGCCAATGTATGGAATGCGCAAAGCGATCCCCACTCTGACGCCGAGCGCTCAAGATCCGTGCCGATAACTATACATTTATAGTTATGGGTCATGTTGGCAGGATATTCTTCTCCTGATTTATAAAAATATAATTCCTATTTTATTAAGTTAATTGATTGTTAGAAACTAGTTAGAAAACTCAGAAGTATGTTTGCGCTGAACTGGAAAAACGTTTGGATAAGTAATAAACTTAGTTTATTTATATAGAAGGCTACAATTAAGTGAGATTTAGAACTAGGTTCAAAGTTGATTACTAGATAAAGATACGCTTTTATTTCTAGTTTTATTGTTAATTGAAAAATCTTGTCTGATTGGATTGTAATCTTCTGTGTGTTAATGTATACTATAAAGTTTTTGGTACGTAATTGTGGGCTTTAAAAAAATACTGAATTCTATCTTTAGTCTTTTTCGCGTTTAACTTGGGGTCGGCTTCCAGCCTAACCGTATATTTTAACCTTTTGAACGCTAGCGCCTTTTTACAATATTTCACCTCCGATGCCAACCCAAGTAAAAATTTACTGTAGTAAAAAACCATTTAGGGTGAGTTGCACCATTTAACTATAACGATAACCAAACCATAACCGTGAAACGGCCGCCTATTGGTCAATTTGACAACTGTTAATGGCTTTGTTATCGTTATAGTTAATTGGTGCAACTCACCCTTAGTCGCCGCCGCTCCCGCCGCAGCGGTACCCTCACAGGGGGCTCGGGAGGAGACTGTAATGGAATGTCAATAACGACACCATTACGTCTCCTCCAGGCGAACATCAACCACTGCGCCCCCGCTCAGGATCTGTTGCTCCAGAGCGTGGCGCAGTGGTCGATCAATGTCGCCGTCGTCTCCGAGCCGTACTACGTCCATCCCCGCTGGGTTCAGGACCTAGACGGCTCGGTGACGCTAATTTCGTCGGCCGCCGCCGGTACCCCGCCCCTCGAGGCTGTTGCGAGGGGACGGGGTTGCGTGGCAGCACGGGTCGGGGACATTGCAGTGGTAGGCGTCTACCTGTCCCCGACCAGAACTCCCGACGAACTCCATGTCTCCCTTATGGAGCTAAGTGCCGTCGTCGCTGGGTTTGGTACCCTCCCCGTGGTCGTTTGCGGGGACTTCAACGCCTGGAATACGGCTTGGGGTTCCCGGCGTACGAACACACGGGGTCGAATGGTGGAGGACTGGGCCTTGGAGCTGGGCCTGGTCGTCCTGAACCGGGGTTCTGTCCCCACGTTGGTGCGGAGGCGGGGTGAATCAGTGGTGGACCTTTCGTTCGCCAGCCCCGCTCTGTCGCCGCGTGTCGTTGACTGGCGCGTTATGGAGGAGGTGGAGACGTACTCCGACCACCGGTACATCCGGTTGGACGTCTCCGCCGAAACCTCGGCCGCGCCGGTCCGACAGAGCCCTTGCGGTCCGCGGTGGGCGCTTAAGCAGATGGACCGGGAGCTCCTCCTGGAAGCCGCGACGGTACAGGCCTGGGTGCAAGCACCGGACAGGCCTGTCGATATCGACGTCGAGGCGGAGTGGTTCCGGGAGGCCATGTCGCAAATTTGCGATGCGGCAATGCCCCGAGTCCGTCCAGGACGTGCTAAGCGCCAGGTGTACTGGTGGTCGCCGGAAATCGCTGCACTGCGCAACACGTGCAATCACGCGCGACGCCGGTACGCCAGATACTGCAGGCGCCGCATCCGCCCGCCGGATGCGGAGGCCAGAGAGGCGGAGCTGTACGAAGGTTACAGAGAGGCAAAACACACCCTCCGAGCGGAGATTAAGCGGGCCAAACTCGAGGCCCGCGACGTGTGGCTGGGGTCTCTGAACGCGGACCCGTGGGGGCGCCCGTACAAATTGGTACGGGAGAAACTGCGCCCCTGGGCTCCCCCGCTGACTCAGAGTCTCCGGCCCCAACTCGTGGAGGGTGTGGTAAGCGCTCTGTTTCCTGCGCGAGGGGAACACTCCCCCCCGCCCATGGCTCCGCCTCCGCCAGCGGTGTCTGACGCGGACCGCAATAGCGACGACGACGATAATGCTCCAGAGGTGACCGAGGTAGAGATGAGAGTGGCGGTGCAAAGGCTGAGTGCCAAGAACGCCGCCCCAGGACCCGATGGCTTGCCTGGGAAAGCCTGGGTCCTGGCCATGGAGGCTCTTGGGCCTCGACTGAGAGGGCTCTTCAGCGCATGCTTGGAGAGGGGCCAGTTCCCACTTCGCTGGAAGACGGGGAAACTGGTCCTCATCGCGAAGCCAGGGCGCCCTGCGGACTCTCCGTCCGCGTACCGGCCCATTGTGCTGCTCGACGAGGTGGGCAAGCTCTTTGAAAGAGTGATTGCGAGCCGCCTCGTCGCGCGCCTTTCACGGGTGGGGCCGGACCTTTCGGACGGACAGTTCGGCTTTCGCAGGATGCGCTCGACGGTGGACGCCATCATGCGCGTGCGAGCCCTCACGACGGGGGATGCGGTGTCCCAGGGTAGGTGTGTCGTGGCAGTGTCTTTGGACATTGCCAACGCTTTCAATTCCCTGCCTTGGAGTACGATCCGGAGGGCACTCCGGTACCACCGGGTGCCCGAATACCTCTGTCGAGTAGTCGAGGCCTACCTGTCGGACAGGTACATTGTCTACCCCGGTCACCAGGGAGACTGGAAACGTCGGGAGATGTCGTGCGGTGTTCCGCAGGGGTCGGTACTAGGGCCACCCTTGTGGAACATCGGGTACGATTACGTGCTGCGGGGCGACCTCCCTGACGGGGTCAGCGTGGTTTGCTACGCAGACGACACGCTGGTTCTAGCGCAGGGAGAGTCGTACCAGGCGGCGGTCGCTCTAGCGACACGCGGGGTTGCGATAGTCGTTGATAGGATCCAGGAGTTGGGACTCGAGGTGGCGCTGCACAAGTCCGAGGCGATGTGCTTTCACGGTCGCCGCTCTCGGAACGCGCCGCCAATGAGTTCCCAACTAACGGTAGGAGGAGTTCACATCGGTGTCGGGTCGACGATGAAGTACCTGGGACTCGTCCTCGACAGCCGGTGGAATTTCGTGGAGCATTTCCGACGTCTGGCTCCCAAACTGAACCGGACTGGGGCTGCGCTCAAGCGGCTCCTGCCCAACCTTGGGGGTCCAGATGCCTCCTGCCGGAGGCTCTACGCGGGGATCGTTCGGTCCATGGCCCTCTACGGGGCGCCGGTGTGGGCGCCGTTGCTGAAAAAGCAACCGGCGGCCATACTTAACGCCTGCCAGAGGGTCATGGCAATTCGGATGGTGCGGGGATACCGCACGATTTCCCGCGAAGCGGCGAGCCTTCTGGCTGGCCTACCACCGTGGGATCTGGAGGCAACAGTCCTTGCACACATGCACGACACGCGCGTGGAGATGCAACGCCGGGGTGAAAGTCCTCTGCCGCGACAGATCGCGGCATGGCGGACAGAGCTCCGGCGGGATCTCATGGTGGAATGGCGTCAGCGACTATCGCAACCCAGTGCTGGGCACGCCACAATTATGGCGATAAGTCCCCTCTTTGAGGCGTGGCTGGAAAGACCTCACGGCGTCCTTACCTTCCGCATGACACAGGTCCTCACCGGAAATGGCAAGTTCGGGAGGTTCCTGTTCCGAATTAAAGCGGAAGTGACGCCCGGGTGTCGCCACTGTGCGGAACACCCGGAGGACACGGTGGAGCACACAATCGCGGTGTGCCCTGCTTGGGTGGAGCATCGCCGTGCCCTCGTGGGGGTGATCGGCGGCGGAGACCTCTCGCGCCGGGCCTTGGTCGAGGCCATGGTCCGGAGCGAGGAGGAGTGGCAGGCGGTCGCCGACTTCTGCGAAGCAGTAATGCTCGCTAAGGAGGAGGCCGACCGCATCAGGCAACGGCGCTCTCGCCGCCGCCGGGATTCCGATCCCGATTTCCAGCCACCGTAGGCGCGGGCTTGCGGACAGTGTGCAATGGGTAGCTCGCTGTCCGGCCGTCCGGTAACTGTCCGGACCAAGCCCAAGTCGTCGACGGCGCGCGCTGTTCCCGCGCGCCTCAAGGAGTTGTCAGCAACAGCAGGGACCCAGCCGGGTCGAAGCCTACTGGGGCCAGGGTTATCCGAAAGGGCGCTCGAGCCCCGGTATGAAGGCTTGAAGGAACGGGATGGGTTTTTTAGTCAGTAAGAGTCTGACACTATCTCCCGCTCCGCCCAAGAGCGGGGGTTGTCATAAGATGATTTTTCCCATCGAAAAAAAAAAAAAAAAAAAAAAAAAAAAAAAGGGGTCTTAAACAAAACAAAAGTATTGTTTTAAAAATATATATAATTTGACCACCATCTCACCTGATGGTAAGCGATGATGTGGTCGACGATGGAGCACGCTAATCGGCCCGTAATCATTGCAATGCAATCACCACAGTCGACACACACGAAACAATAAGATTAATTTGTATGTGTTTAGCAACTAAAGTTGCCAATGGCGTTCAAAAGGTTAATACGCGTGGTCGTACTGAGTATCAGACTTCTACAACCCAGTTACTGAGCAACATGATACTAATTGGATAGAATCAGCAAAGGGCTGTCCGACCGTCCGGTAACTGTCCGAATCGAGCTTAAGGTGTTGTCAGCAACAGCAGGCGTCCAGCTGGGTTGAAGCCTACTGTGGCCAGGGTTAGCTCTGAAAGGTAGCTCAGCCCCGGTATGAAAAGTAAGAAGGACCGATGTAAGAACGTTTTTTAGTCAGTAAGAGTCTGACACTATCTCCCGCTCCGCCCAAGGGCGGACGATGTCATTTGGATGATTTTTACCCACCACAAAAAAAAAGCTTAGAAAAGTAGGTAAATAATAAATTGAAAAATTCACATAGGTACTTTCCTGGTTTTGAACTCTCAACCTAATACATGAGAGGCGGATGCCTTAACCATTGCACCGTCACGATACACACGAAACAGAAAGGCTGATTTTTTTTAAGTTTTTTATCAGTACTATTTTATTTTGTATGTAGAGTCTGTCTAAAAAGTTAAACGACTTGGGTAATTATTAGAGTGAAATGACATCTAATGTAGTCAACGCAGGTTCAATAATCAAAGTTCTTGATCATTGTTTGATGAGATGATCATTGTTTGTGAGATCTTGATCATTGTTCACTAATAGAATAACCTTATAAAAAGTATTGAATATAAGTATTTTTTAAATGATTAAATATTAAACAAAATTCCCAAGTCGTTTGACTTTTAGACAGACTTATATTAGTGTGTTCTTGGTATCACAGGCTTTATCAAATAGTTCTACGTTATTTTTATTTTTTTAAATGTCATAGTTTATTATGTTGGGATAGGACCCTTTTTCTTCTTCTTTTATTTTAATTTTGTTTTTTTTTTTTTTCTGTTTGTGATTAGTTATCAATTTATTTCATTTTATTGTTTGTTCTGTGCGTGTCACAAATTAAATTATTTTCTTAATATTTAAAATTTTGAGAACTTAGATTAAATGATTCACGTGACATTTTAGTTTTGTTTCTAGGAATTAATGCCACCTAATTATAACAAAAAAGGCGAAGATGGACTTACTTGCAGAAAGATTTGCCTGCACTAGCAGAAAAAATATAACTGTGTGGAAAAAGTGATTTCATAATTTGCTTTGAAGTTGCATTTGATATAAGTTACCTAGTCGTATATTGATACGACTGGGCTATTTATATTGGATTCATTTAGCCACTGTCTATTAAGATTTGCGCTGAACAAACATTATTATTCCACGTCCAGCATCATCCATCGCTTCCCGCTTACTCTGTCGCCTGTCCCATTCGAGATAGGACAGAAACTTATATTGGGTCGCGGAGAGAGCTGCGTAAAACGTTATCGCAACGAACAACCAGCTTACAAGTTCCTTTCCTTATCTTTTATCTTTTGTCTAAACAACGTCCCCGCTATGTTTCTACGTTCCGCCGCTCAAGTTGGCACAACTTGCTATTTGTTAAATTAAAATGTTTTCCGACCTCCGATTCGATTCTCTTTGTGCTTCGGTTACTGTATTTTTAACTTCAGTTGCTGTATTTATTCTGTGGTTGGTTTTATTTGAAGTAAAGATTTATTTTTATGAAGTGGGAGATCACCAAATGACTTCTTGCGTTCTGGGGTGGAGTAAAATGGCGTGTTAGACTTTTACTCAAGAGTGAATAAGTTACTTCTAAGCAAGCGCGCTCCATCGCCGACCGCATCGTTGCTTTCCATCAGGCGAGATAGCGGTCAAGCGCAAACCTATCAACAATAAAAAAAATACTGCTTAAAGCCCACCAATGTTCTAGCGATCGGCACAATAGTGACACTCGCGCATTTCTTCCTCCTAAATCCAAAATAGGATCTTTACTGCTAAATAGTGCAAAAATCCATTCCGATAAAATGGAAAAAAGATGACTATTAAAAACATTTTTTTTTAAACTTGACACTAACTAAGTTATCACTAAAAGAAAGTCTAATAGGCATTAATAAGCTCACTGGCCTGTTGGTCTAGTGGTTAGTAGCCGTGACTGCTATGCCGTGTCGTGGGTTCGATTCCCACCCAGGACAAATGTTTGTGTGATGAGCACGATCATTTGTTCTGTGTCTGGGTATAATTTATCTATAATATGTATGTATTTAGAAATATATAAGTAAATTTATCAGTTGTCTAGTACTCATAACACAAGCTCTGCTCATCTTGACACTAGACGGCGTTGTGTGTTAGTTGTGGAATATTATCATTATTATTAAAAAAAACTGAGTGCGACTCGCACCCTGAAGGTTTTGTACAAAGTTACCTACCTATGGATAGAGTGCAATTCTCGATAGGAGATTCGATGTTTTTTTCCAAATCCAAAAAAAACCCTTGAGTGTCGAAATATACGTTTTTCGCGACATAAACGGTCATATCATTTTTTCCTTGACAGACTAGAAAAAAGACAGGCGAACGGACGGACGGACGGACAACAATGTGATCCTGTAAGGATTCCAATTTTTCCTTTTGAGGGACGGAACCCTAAAAATAATTAGTTAAGAGATCAAGTTTAGGCCTTGTAGCCTCAAATAAGGGGAAACCCTCAGGAAAAAGTCCTTGGACCCTCTTTGATGTTACTTACAAGAAATGAAAAAAAATCTCCATTGAACATAGTCCTAAAAAAAACTGTCCCTCGCCGGATTATTTAGATTAAACATTCTTTAATAGGTTTATCCTCAATAACGGCAGGTATTAATATAAACCGATTACCAGCGTCTCCAAAGGAAACAGAAATTGTAATCGATCATATATCCTGAAGGTAGCTTAAGGTGCTCCGGTGAACTAAGCCAACAATCTGAGTGGATTGACTATGGCCTGAGATATAGAGGTGTATATTACGTTAAATTTAATGTGAAACGAGAATAACTACAAACAAACTGTTCAACAGCTTAGCTGAATTTGTGAACATAGAAAATTTAGAATAAACAACTCGAAAACATACTGTTAATTACTCAAAACTGGTTTTGACTGGTTCTAGTTAAGACTCTTTGAATTTGTGATTTAGTAATGGTACTGAATTTAGAATAAACAACTAGAAAACATACTGTTAATTAATCAAAACTAGTTTTGACTGGTTTTAGTTAAAACTCTTATTAATGTATTTTAGACAGTTTACATAGGAATTGCATGGCTTGATTTTGATACACCGATACCTTGTCTCAAAATTTTATCTACGTTTACATAAATACAATTTTACAATCGAATTCAAGCGGTTTTATAATAAAAGTGATTCTTTTTTAACAGGCAACTGAGACTCATAGACAGAATTCACAAATAATAATCTTAAACAATATTATACTAATGCATATTAATAAAAAATAACGACAAATGTGTGCACTATTATTACACACGAAATGTCTGCGTCGTATTTTGCTACGAGGTCGGTATTCTTCCACGAAATTGTTGATACACGACACCTACTTTATTGCTCAGTGAAGACCACCAGGACTACACCTGCAGCTTGATACTCGTCATATGATCCGGCTCGAAGGACCATATGTCAATGTGACGATAAGAACAGACAGTGTTGCAAAGTAAAATTCGATTTAATGTTTCGTAATTGCTTATTACAAATCTTATTTAAAGATTTACAATGATTTCCACACACGTCTCTTTATTCGCAAACTTTTCCGAAACAACATAACGGATTTTGATGCAATTTTCACTAATGGAATGAACTGTAAACTTAGAAAGGTTGGTGTGTATATTAATTGTATCCAGGCAAAACCGGGGCCTGTCACTTGTATTTTATAAATACGAATACCTGACAAGCAGATAAGTATGCTTCAGCTATGGACAAAATTTCTACCATTTGCAAATAATGAGCGAGATGCCTCTTGAATTAAATATTTACCTCTATTCTGCATTGCAGGCGTTCAAGAGTAAAAAGTGAAGCTTAAGCTCTTAAGTGAACTTAAGAAAATTCTTTTTAAGATGGATTATTTAATAATTCCAAAAGAAAGTAAGTAATGTCACTAGGATTATTTTAAATGACCGGGTTTTTTTTTTTAGGTAGGAAATCATCTAATGACATCTCCCGACCTTGGGTAGGGCGGGAGGGCGTGTCAGACTTTAACTACCAAAATCCCACTATTCTTCCTTCTTGGCTTTCGTTCTAAGGCCCTGGGGTTCTCTTTCACATGACCCATGGCCCCATTAGGCTTCGATTCTACTGAGCAGTTACCGGACGGTTGGACAGCGAGCTACCCATTGCTCGACGTTCGCAAGCCTGCGCCTATGGTGGCTGGAAATCGGGAACGGAATCCCGACGGCAGCTGGGGCGTGAGCGCACACGTTTAGGGCCGCGAGATTGTTTGAAAGAGTTACTGTGGCGCAGGAACGCAAGGGTTGGCGTCTGCATTGAAGGGACACAGATGGGTCAGTAGCAATCGTACACTCCCTCAGATTTTGGATGATTTCCCATCTTGAGACTTATTTTAGAGGCCAAACAAAAAAGTAAAGAATAATTTTAGACAAGACTATGTAAAATCAAAAAGTAACCGAAAGGGCGGTCACATCAAGAATTAAGATATCCGCAGGAGAACCAATGTAACCGACATAGCCCGAAGAATCGCTAAACTTAAGTGGCAGTGGGCAGGGCACATTGCTCGCAGAACAGATGGCCGATAGGGTCGGAAGGTTCTGAAGTGACGACCGCGTGAAGGAAAACATCGTGAGGAAACCAGCATGTCCTTTTAAAATACTAGCTTTTGCCCGCGCATCTTCGCTCCCGCTCTTCCCTACTCCACCCTACTCTACCCTACTCTACCCTACTCTACCCTACTCTACCCTACCCTATCCTAATCTACCATACTCTACACTACTGTACACTACTGTACACTACTCTACCCTAATCTATCCTAGCAAACTTCACATAGGTAAACCATCTACAAAAACAACAAAGGCCAAATCTTTGGTTTGGATAGGTGGGCCCGTTCTTGAGTTATAAAATTACAACGAAAAGTGGCATTGATTTTTATAATATAGAAAGCTTTAATAATTCAGGATAAACATTATCCTACTACCAATTTCATCCAAATCTTTTGAGTCTTTTGAGCGTGAAGGTGTAACAAACTTTCGCCTTTGTAATATTAATGTGATCATCATCATCATCTCCAGCCGAAAGACGTCCACTGCTGGACATAGGCCTCCCCCAAGTGATGGCATAATTAACGGTTCTGTGCGTCTTGCATCTGTAGCGACATCTATGGTGTCACATAAGAACTAATCCTGCATCGCGCAATCAAAGTTTTCCGCGCGATTTGAACATATACGACAGCCCGAAATCATCTATCGGGCAGTCGCCCACCAGACCATAACACCTATCTGGTCGGAGGGTCCTCCCTTTTCAACGGAGGCATGTGGGACTTTACTCTCTGTTCCGCATACCTCCAAACATCCATTGAATTCGTAGTGAGGGCCGCGGGAATCCGATGGATACGAGATATACAGGACCATTCGTAGAATGGACCTTTTTCGCCTGAAATGATGATGATGATCAACAAGTTAACAGCAAATTGTCTTATATGATAATGAATAAAATAAAATAAACAGGCCTCCTAGCCAAGTTACAACCGTATCGTGTCGAATTCCGTTCTCCAATCACGCTCGGCAACGCTTGGTGTCAGCAGTTGTAGAATACGATAAATATTCTACAACTGCTGTTGCATGCTGCAACATGCCATGTTGACGCACCTGAGTCGGCCGCTCGTTCTATAATGTAGCGTTTGTCTATCAAAGGATGTAGCGTTAAACGTTATAGAAATTCATTCTATCATTTTGAACGATGTGAATTTGGCTACGAATTTTCTATTCGTTTGTTCCGACTACGTGATTTAACGTTGAGATGATATCATTCCCATACATTTGATTACTTTTCGACTAGCGTTAACGATTGCAGATTATCAACTTGGCTAGGGGTGCAGTATTTTCATAATACTGTACAAAACTTTATCTTCAGCCACACAACAATAAGCAATTCAAAACAAAACAAAACACTTTTTTTCATCACACGAAAAAAAAAAACTCGTATGCCTAAATAAGTCAATTTCCCCGAAAATTTGAAAGTAAAAGATTACAAAGGACTTTGAATTAAATTGTATTTACATAATTTAGGCAACGCAGGTGCTACGAAGTTTGAAAGGGTAAAAAAGTTGAGCATACGCGTGGTTGCCCCTTTTAATTCGGGCTCCCTGTCGTGAAGTTATTTAGGCAACGTTTGTACTTCGTAATTTTTTGGCCGACGCTGTAAACAGAGGGTTATGAGTTTAGAAGTCAAAGTAAACTTGTGTAGGTATACGTGAGGTGTTTTTTAAACTGGTATTGTTACTAGTTTTTGGTGGTTTGATAAAGTACTCTCGTCCCTAGACTACCTAGCATACACCGTTAAATTTTAATCGTTTTAATCCCGTGTAAGGTCGGTCCAGTACATGAAACACTTACGATTTGTAAAGATATAATTAAAAAATAAAGTACATCTTTTTCAAAACTCGTATTAATTTACGCATGTACGAAATTAATTTCTGACCTGTAGGTACTTTGCACGCAACGCCGACTATTAACTACAGGTCATTGAACTCGCTCAGCTGACTTTTTCTTACAGATACTAATTTCGTACATGCTTGAATTAATACGAGTTTTGAAAAAGAGGTACTTTATTTTTTAATTTTATCTTTACATGTCGATAGTATTTCATGTACCGGATCGACCCTCCACGGGATTAAAACGATTAAAATTTAGCAGTGTATAAGTAAAGTAAATTAAAAAATCTTTTATTTCCATATCCTTAATTCTTAATTCCATTTCAAATGTTAGTATTGGTATGATAGTGTTAGTTATGTCTTGCTTAATGTCTAATGTTAGTAAGAGTTAGCTTTGTTGGATATGGACCCGTCTTCGAGTGAAGGCTTCCTCCAGTCTTTTCCACTCATCTCTGTCCTTTCTAATAGTTAGCCAGTTTTTTCCTGCTAATTCCGTTATATCGTTCGCCCTTCGTCTTTTCGGTCTTCCTACCCTTCTTTTCCCAATTGGCCCCTTTGATTTTGTGGTATTGATTGTCTGTGTATCTCGATAATTGACCTGCCCGTTGCCATTTCAATTTCAAAGCTTGTGTGAGAGCATCTGTCACTTTTGTTTTTTTGCCTGATCATTTTGCTTCTGACTTTTTTGTATTTTCCTTACGTTTAGGATACTTCTCTCCGTAGCTCTTTGCGTTGTTGTAATTCTTTGTTTTACTTTACTTTGTCGTGTATATCCAATTTTGGCAGCCATACAGTAAAGAGGGCAGTATGCAGGTATCTAATGCCGTTTTCTTAAGGTTAATCGAGTAGTCTCATTATTCCCTACCTAGCATATACCAGGGTTCTATTTTAGGTGCATTTTTTTTAGGGTACCGTAGCTCAGTTGGCAAAAACGGAACTTTTGTGGAATTTATTTTGTGGTCCGTCTGTATGTCTGTCAAGCCTCATTTTATCAAGAACATGTGGAAGTAATAGACTAAATTATGGTCTACTACGCTTTGGTGCATTAAAAAAAGAAAAAAAAAAAACTAGCCAGATCCGAGTCGGACTCGCACACAGGCATAGCATAGCATAGTCGACTTATATTGTTCCCAATGTTGGGACTCACGTCTCCTCTTTAAGAGAAGGAATGGGTCGTAATCCACCACGCGGGCCCAGTACGGGTTGGTGGATGTCACATGTCTTCGGATTTTTGGTTCTAGGTCATGCCGGGTTCCTCACAATGTTTTGAAATAGTTTCAGAGTTCAGTATGTAATTACATAATATCTTGTGACTGTGTGTCTTTCGACCTTTTCTATTCGTTGTAATATGAAACCTTGGTTCTTGCCTTTCAAGACTATGGGTCACAGCAAGTACCTTATAAGTTTTGATTTCAATGATTAATATTTTTGCCAGTCTAAAGAATAGTAGATTTTAATATTTTATATTAATTTCAGTTTAATACTCCCAAATTCCAGAGAAAAAGGATCTTGACAGACGGACAAAAACGTACGAGCACTTTTTTTATCAACTGAAGTACCTTAACAATGTAGGTTGATAGTCTTGGAATCCATCATAGACAATACATAGTCGACGGTTGAAAGGCAAAATGGTGTAAGTGACAGTGAGTAAACTTTACAAAAAAGTGATTTAAAGTTAAAATATTGAGTTCACTTTTGTAAAGTTTATTTTATGTCGCTTAAATCATTTTGCCTTTCAATTCAACCGTCGTAATGATTTTGTTTCCTGGTAAAATGTAGCAACAGAGTTTCACTAAATTTTCTCCTACACATTCATTTGTGTAACCTATTGTTTCACCGCACTACTGCGTAAAATACTCTTGTTAGAAAACCGCCACACTTCAAGATAGTTTTGTGAATACAAAAAGGGAACAATAAACCGAATTTCTATCTTGAAATTTTCAGGGCAAAGTAATACAAATGTAACCAGTTTATTTCTAAATGATAAATTACTGCGTTCGGAGAATTATATCTTAGTTCGCGATTTTCTCTGTTGACGCAAATAATTCTTTGAATGTGAGTATGTCCTATCCGATCCATAAATCTAGCAGGTAAGGAATCCTTATCGATTCTGTCCTCAACTTGTATAGACATCTTTTTAGAATTAAACAAGCGAGCTATAAAGCGGCGTACAGACATAGCGAGGCGTGCATCGCAAATTGTTCGTTACGTATGCCTCAACTTGAGGCATACGACGGTACATTTATGCGTGCGTCTCGAATACATGCTCAAGCTGAGCACGCAAACCACCATGCACGGTGTTCGTCAGTAGATAACGCAAACAACACCTGTCCGTCTACACGGAAAGCACAGCTCGTACTGAGGCGGCGTTTGCAACGATCGTGTGACGCGAATGCTCCACAGTGTGGCCACACAGCGCGAGGCACACGAGACGAATCATTCGCGTCGCACGCCTCGCGATGTCTGTTCACGGCTTAAAATATCTACGTACAAATGGTTCCGAATTTCTAGTCATTGAAGTTGAATACCTTTATTCGGAAAATAAGAATACTTGGCAATTCTTCGTATTTTTATTTACGAGTCAATGGCAAATATTTATTTTACTAAAATAGCTTCTATAAGCGGATTTGCTCCAGATGTATGAAATAAAATCCCAACGGATATTCTTTTGGAATACAAAGGATCCCATATCCTATTTCAAGACATGATCTATCTAGTGTGCAAAAAATCATCTCAATCAAAATCTCAATCAAATCTTCAATTGTTTGAACCTGAAACAGTAATAAACACATATACATACCGCATAATATTTTTTTCCCAAGAGAACGCACACGTGGGATAAAAAAGAATCCTATGTGCAGTTCCAGGACACACTAACATTGTAAATGTGAAAGTAGTCTCATCGGAAAAAACAAATAACAATGATTTTTCATTACGAAAAACTAGTTTTAATTATAAGTTGTAATGTTATTAATACTTACGTTTACTTTACTTATCAATAATCACATCTCTTTATAATATTTCTCATATATTTAGTTTGTTTATTTTCATTGATCACTGTCATCTGTCATGTCACTACTATTTTCTTCTATGGTTTTGATTAGGTATCAACAAAGAGTATTTTTATAGTCTTAGGTTTTATTCTTTTACTCATAATATTATTTATTTTGTAAACATATAATTTGCTATCAAATTATATGTTCTCTTATCTGAAACTATTCTTTAAAATTAAATTGTAATTTATATCTTTCTTGTGAAACAGCAATGCTGGCTGAAACCTGTTTTCAAATTTAAATTGTGAATTGACAGCCAGCATAGCCGTCAAAATTGACTATAAAAACCATGTCTGTGAGTTTCTTGGAGAGTTTTCGGTCAGACTCTTGGTGCAGCTACATGTACAGTTCCTGGTGTCAGTTTTTCTTGGGTCAGCTCCTGATGTCAGTTTTCCCTGACTGAGCTCCTTGGACCATGAAGACCTCCTCAGAGAAGGAACTGGGAACCTCCTCTCTGCCTCTGCCGGCCCTCACGGCAGAGGGCTGTTCTACACTTGGACCTGGCCTCTGAGGGCCTCCTCTACTGCTGCCGGCCCTTACGCTGGAGGGCTGTGACTACCACTACCAGTTGCTGCCTGCGGCTGCGTAGCCTTCGCCGTCCCTCGTACGGCTGAGGGCTACGCCTACTCCTGCTGCTGCACTCCACCTCTGACGCCGAGCCTGACTGAACTGTTTTTATATCTTTATATCTTTTTATATTTCTATTGTTTTTATATGCTTTTATTTTCATTATAACCTCACAAGGATTCATATCTATATATATTATTTCTCCCTCCATACTTTCCTCCCTCACTCAACCTCTCACTACTCACCACACGTGCCTTGCCAGGGCTACTCCCTGGAGGCACTTATTCACAACACTCCCTCTTGCACTCGCGTAACACTTTTTCTCTCCTCTGACTATACACTTACTCTTCTAACTCTCACTCTTCCTCTACACTCCTCACTCCCATACTCCTCCTTACCCTCTCATGTAACTGTTACACTCCTTTGTGTACACATTACGTTACAAAGTTTATTTATAATAATAATTTATTTTGTCAGATAGCAATGACTCATAATGGTAAGTAACAATTGAATCTTATAAACTATGTTAGTATAATAATAATTTATTTAATTAGACAACAATTTCGTAATGGTAACAATCCACTAGCCCGATTCACGTAATCAAAACCTTAACGATATCGTAGCGATTTAGTCGTTTAGAGCATTTCCGTATTCACATCCATCAATCGAGTTTGAACGACACCGATTTTAAAGTCGTTTGAAATTCGTCGATTTAAAAAAAAATCTGTACACATTATCCTGGTAGAATACTTATTAATGTAACTGGAAATAAGTAGACAGATCGTGAATACCGCTTTTGGATAGGACTTCGATCGAACGACTATAAAACTTTTTTTTTTATTTCGATTTTACGTGAATCAGGCTCCTGGTTTTTGCACCCGCAAATCCCAACTTTTAAAATGTCAGCGCAGATTGATTGTTGCATTGGTTGAACTGATACTAACTTAACAATTACAACGGATCACGATGGTTTGACCCAATTCCGATTACCGAATACAATAGATAAACCAAACAGTCAATAGATGGCACTAAAGATCAGTTTCAATTAAAATACATTCATTCTTTTCCCGTTTAGTCTTCGTTTGTAAGTTTCACTATTCTGTTACATCATTTAATGACAAAATTCATATCTGTATGGTGCACATTGTGCATTTGCATAAAATTTTCAATTTAAACAAATTATTTTCACCTGTGGCAATAAAGTCCAATTTAACAAAAACATTTTGTATTGCCTCAACACAATTCACTCGTGTTTTCGGCGTGCCTCTTTTGTTTTTGCTGGTGGACGTATTTTATTAAAATAAGGTAAAAATAATATCATATTATTTTAATAATTTCATATTTGCCTTGTATATTATGTTGGATATTGACCAATATAGTGAAAACTGGATAACTGGGAGTGCAGGGTTCACACAAAGTTTAAAGTGAACAGTATGTCAATTAACTTGCTTTAAAAAAAAAGCCTTTACGTACTTTTTACGCGGTTTGGCCCGGACGGCTACCGGACGGTCGGACAGCAAGCTACCCATTGCTAACTGTCCGCAAGCCCGCGCCTACGGTGGCCGGGATCGGAATCCCGGCGGCTGGGGCGTGAGTGCCGTTGCCTGATGCAGTCGGTCTCCTCCTTTGCTAGCATTACTGCTTCGCAGAAGGAGGCGACACCCTGCCACTCCTTCTCGCTTCGAACCATGGCCTGTACCAAAGCCCAGGGTGAGAGATCACCATCGCTGATGACATACTTTAGAGTTGTGATAAGTAATTTATCATATTGATTCTTCTATTACAGATGCATGTAAAGAGCTTGGGTGTAATTGTAGTTTTTCTAGTGGTATTCAGATTAGCGATTGAATATCTCATGGTAAGTACTCATTTATTTATTAGAGTCATGTTATTAAAATATTTTGGTTTACAATTGTTGTTAAACAATTAAATAAAATTAAATAAATTCTCGTCAAATCACGTAAAACTAAATTGGTTTAGACCCAATTTTCAAATTAAGAATCTATGTGAAATAAAGTGAAGATCTTGTCAAACTATTTAACTAAAATGATTAAACTTATGATATTGAAATTTCATGTCAGTAATTTTTTTTTCAGGTAGAATAAGAACTCGACCCCTATCCTATGATGTTAACATATTTGAAATTAATAATTAAATTAAAAGTTATAATATTTGATGTAAAAAATAAAAGGTTTTTTATATATGTATAATGTTAGAAATGATATAAACAAATAAATATACAACATCCAAACATTACTTCAATTAAAAGATAATTCTATTTTTAATGTAACAGTTTAAAATTCTTGAATTAATTTGTTCATTGTATGTCAAGAGTTTGGGCACATCTGTACAAATAATTACTTTCCTTGAAACTCAATTTAATTATTGAATAATTATTCAGTAGCCTATTTCACAGAGTTTTAAAGAGAGTCATGTAAATAATTAAAATTAATTTCAGGAGTTCTGGTTCTTCAAGAATTTTAAGTAAGTTTAGAATATTTTTCCTCTTTTGTTTATACTGTTGGTTTTCCTGTATTATATATATCGACGAAACCCAATATTTTCTCCCATTTACCTCAGTTTAATAACACGCTTTCACATTATCTAAAATATTACCCAAAATCACATTTGATGACAGCCACAGTCAATAGGGACGGAAGATAGCGACCACATACCAGAAGACGCAGCATAGGAAGGCATTCCACAAAGTGAACCGATGACCTGTAGGGTTACCATGACGTTCAAAGTAAGATTGTTTTATTCTTATTCCATTGTGGGTAAGAGACAGAGCTACACAGGTTGTCCAGCGCCATCTCTTACCCACATTGAAACAAGATTAAAATAATCTTACTTTAAACGTCATGGTCTAGGTCCAAGTCACTAGAATCCAGACCTGCTCATTATGGCAACACTGGGGGAAGGCCAATGTGCAAGCAGTGGACGTCTTTTGGCTGAAGATGATGATGATGATGATGATGAAAGTTTGTTAGTCCTTCACACTCAAAAACCTAAATAGATTTGGATGAAAATTGGTATTAAGATAGGTTATAATCTGAATTAATAAAGCTATATATTTTTAAGGAAATGCCGGTTTCCTTACTTTGTTTTCATTCACCGTTTTAAAAGCAGTGGTGATATATTAAATTACACAAAATAATGCGCCTGGCTGGGTTTGAACCCACGATAAAAACGGTGAAGAAAAACATCGTGATGAAACTGGCATGCTCTGGAGCCAAAAATTCGAAGATATGTGGCATTCACTAACCCGCACTGGGCCCACGTTGTGCATTACAGCTAATTACCTCTCCTAGAGAAGAGGCCAGAGTCCCAATAGTGGGAACATTATAAAGCCGACTATGCTATATTTTATAAAGGTGAAGAGCCACCAACCTACCTTTTTTTCCGATGAGAAAAATTATCCTATGACAACACTCGCTCTTGGGCGGAGCGGGAGATAGTGTCAGACTCTTATTGACTAAAAAACCCATCCCGTTCCTTCAAGCCTTCATACCGGGGCTCGAGCGCCCTTTCGGATAACCATGACCCCAGTAGGCTTCGACCCGGTTGGGCCCCTGCTGTTGTTGACAACTCCTTGAGGCGCGCGGGAACAGTGCGCGCCGTCGACGACTTGGGCTTGGTCCGGACAGTTACCGGACGGCCGGACAGCGAGCTAGAAGAGCTACCAACTTTACGCGGGCATCAGCTAGTTATTTATACAATTACCCTTCCCATACAGACATTAACCTACTTCCCAAACATGAAAATAAAATGCATCAACAAATTAAATTAAAAGTGTGGCGTGCCACGCACGCATTTTTAGCGTGTCATATTTTCATGCTCTCAATATTGCAGTGTGATGAAAATGCCATGCCTCAGAAAGTATTCAGAGTTTTCTGGTAATATCGCAGGCCTCTCACCGTCATATTATGTACTCGCGATATTATAAACATACGTGGGATTGTGACATTTTATTTGCACAAGTGAATGGAGGCTGGGAATGTAATATTTTTTGGACACTTTTACTGACGGATGAGGCAGTGCTCCAGTGCTTTGCTATAGATTTTCGTAGGCTAAAATATCTTCTTCTTCATGCCCTTATCCCATATTACTTGGGGTCGGCGCAACATGTTTTTTTCTTTCATTCTGTTCTGTCACCCGTCAAACTATCGCTAACTCCCTTTTCTTTCATATCACTCCTCACACAATCCATCCATCTTTTCGTAAGCTAAAATATGCGAAATAAAATTGTCGGTTATGTAATAAGGATAGATAGATAAAAAAGAATAAGAAGAAAGTATTACGAGTTAAACGATAAATGCCTGGATAATTGAATAACATGTATTGATAAATTAATTAAATGCCTGAGAACCTATACTTGGCTCAATGTCTCTTATACTATTGTTATCCTTTTACACGCCGAAGATGGGATAACATGGCCAAATATAGTCAACAAAAAAGTTTTTAATCGAGGTACTGACCCTCAGTATTGAAGAAAAACGACACAAGGAGGAAGATCTTTAAACCTTAGTTATTCCTTTAGTTCATATTACCTGTACTAGAAATATTTAGGCTCTATATATTTTCGTAGAAAACTCGCATACAAAACTCAACACAACTAGCTTTTGATTTTTGCCAATTGTTTCTCAATTTTGATCGTTTCGTCGCTATCCGCTCGCGTATCAACTGGACAGTAAACCTGAGCTGAACTACACGCTACTGGTGAAATAGTTTCCATTCAGTGTTAGATCGACTGACGTTTCGATGTTGTGGCCATCCCGGATCCGGATTTGAAAATTTGAATGAATAAAAAATCGTATCGAGAACGCGTATTTTTCGTTTTCAATTTTATAAGTCCTTACCTTATTGTTTTCGATTCGTATTCCAGTGCAGCACTCGATATTGGTTTGTTTCAATAGAGCTGTTGATTTTTTGATGGATAGGACATTTTTAGACTTTGATTTTAATTGGTTAAATCTGCGTAGAACCTTGAGTTCGCGGACTTGCGGACAGTGAGCAATGGGTAGCTCGCTGTCCGGCTGTCCGGTAACTGTCCGGACCAAGGCCAAGTCGTCGACGGCGCGCACTGTTCCCGCGCGCCTCAAGGAGTTGTCAGCAACAGCAGGGACCCAGCCGGGTCAAAGCCTACTGGGGCCAGGGTTATCCGAAAGGGCGCTCGAGCCCCAGTATGAAGGCTTAAAGGAACGGGATGGGTCTTTTAGTCAGTAAGAGTCTGACACTATCTCCCGCTCCACCCAAGAGCGGGGGTTGTCATTGGATGATTTTTCCCATCGAACAAAAAAGAACATTGAGTTCTTTTTTATTGTTTTTTAGTTTCATTTATCTTATCTGTCATAAAACGGTGAAAAAAAAAATTGGGAGGAAATTGGTTTGTACTAGAACATACCAATTTGCGTGGTGGATATTAGGGCACATTATCTCTCCTAGAAAGGAAACCTGGCTTGCAGCACTGGAAACTGTGCCTTATTTTTCTGTAACTTGTCAAAAAAATATCGGCCCATTTCATCATTATCATGAGCCTTTTTAGTGTTCCCACTGCTGGGACTCAGGCCTCCTCTCTAGGAGAGAGAATGGGCCGTAATCCACTACGCGAGCTCAGTGCGAGTTAGTGAATGTCACATGTATTGGAATTTTTAGTTCTATGACATGCCGGTTGGCCCATTTAATTAGGGCAAAATAAGGCTTTTAATCACCCTGCTGCTGGATAATAAAAGCTTCAAATTAATGAATAATTTAGCTTATGATCAGATCCGCACTAAACATTTTGGGAATAGATTCATTGTGCATAAAGCGAAGTAAGTGTTTCTTGATTGCTATGCCTGGGAGATGAATAGATTACGTGTATACTAGCGTGTTTCATTGCTTACCATAGATTAGCGATGATCACTATATCACTTGATGATAAGATAGTGATAAACGAGAGCCTAACAATAATAGAAAAGCTGTAAAGATTCAGAACTTACCTCATAATCATCATCATCAATTCAGCCGAAAGACGTCCACGTTGGACATAGGCCTCCCCCAAGTGTCGCCACAATTAACGGTCCTGTGCACCTCGCATTCATCGGATTCCCGCAATCCTTAACAGGTCATCGGTCCTTTCCAGAACTTGCTTACGACATCGAAATTCAAAATATTATGTTTTTATTTCGCAGACGCCCTTTATAAGTGTCCATGCACTTATAAAACATCAAAAGGCAGTGCACCATATTTCGTTTCAATGTTGTAAAACTTCCATGCTTACCGACCCAATCAATCATCCACTACCCGTTTCAAAATACACCAAAGAATGACCCCATAATATTCGCCCGTTGCAATTATTCAAAACGGAACGTTCTCATGATGACGAGAGCACTCAATAATTTCACGATATTATTCCGGACAGCCATCATCTATCATTTACATCATTGATCGACAAAGAGCTCTTTTGAGCGCTGATGTTGAAATCGAAATGACTTTTGTATTACGCATTGCGGATGTACATATAAGGGGGTGGGGCTTTTTGGACCGGGACCGTGGTCCCAACTTCCACCTATAAAAGTAATTTTTTTTAGTAGTATTTTGGGAGCACAACTAAAACAAAATATTTTTTTTTTCGTAACTGTAATGTCTTTTTCCATATGGACCGCAATCCCGGTCCTAAGAGCCCCACGATCCCGTACGGAATATTTTGGGACCACATGGAAAAAGGCATCTGAATAAAAAAGAATAGAAAAAAAAAACTTTATTGTACACCAAAACAGTAACAAAACTTTTAAAATAACTTACATCTATTGGTACAATGGCGGTCTTATCACTAACAGCGACATATACCAGACCACCTTAGGCATTGCATTGTTTATAAAGTTTTTTTGGTAACGGTAAATATAATGTACAGTTACCAAACTAACTATAACTAACTAACTTTACTAACTATAACTAATTAACTTTTAACTGTAACTTTATACTTTTAACTGTTCCTTTATTTTTTACTTGTGGTCCCCTACTGTTACTTAAAAAAAATATTATTTTTAGAGGTGGAAGTTGGGACCGCGGTCCCGGTCCATGAGGCACCACCGCCCCATACGAGTATGTTCGAGGTATTTTCGTACTTGGCTCCTCTCGAAATGACAAGTGATGTCTCATTGAGAGCAAAAGGATTGACATAATTATCGCATTTTATACGTGACAGAGTGAGTAGGGTACAAAGGTTCGACAATTGGTCTTTCAATCTCTTTCTTCGTTCTGTCACTGACATACCTACCTATATAGGTACTTACTTGTTGAGATCTGGAAGTATTTATATGATTTTTAAAGTTCATAGCCCGAAGAATCGCTAAACTTAAATAGCAGTGGGCAGGGCACTTTGCTCGTACAACGGATGGTTGATGGGTTCTAGACTAGTGACTGTGCATCGGAAAACGAAGAGGTGGACCGATGACTTGGTGAGAGTCATCATCATTTGTGTTTCTACAATTGCCAGCGTTCCAAGGCTACGGTAAGTTTTTCAAATAATTTCTTAAACCCTGGCAGGCACTGACTTTAGAGGGCGCCGCCAATTCAGTTGACAGCTTTTTGAGGCACACGTGAAACAATGTGCTGTCAAACCGTGGCTTGCTCTTTATCGTATAGGTAGCAAACGCCACTTTGCTCATTATTATAATTTTTCAGTAAGTATTGATTTAGGTTTAGTGGAGTCAGCTCCGCCCCATATTAAATGGGTCTAAGATGTACATAACTGGATTTTGCTAAACCTTTTAGGAAGTATAGTTATCCAACCAAGACAGGTTGGTCTTGGATGTGTGTTTCGGATTACATATACTTTTTTCTAACTGCGTATTACATCAAGCACTCCAAGATAAAATATAGGTTACACAATGACGTGTACATCTTTAAGTATACGCATCTTCCTTTGCGATTTTATTTTTATTTTATTAACAAGGCTACGTTGACCACTCTCTCATCTCTTTCTTATTACTTTGAAGTCAGTGAGGCCTACTGTTTATGGACGCGTAGCTTCATATACGCGTATCTAAGATAAGCGCGGCGGCGGTAGCGCGGTTTAAATTTCCGTGAAATTGTTACTATTTTGGTGTACAATAAAGTTTATTCTATTCTATTCTGTTCTATTCTGTTCTGTTCTATTCTATTCTATTCTATTCTATTCTATTCTATTCTATTCTATTCTATTCTATTCTATTCTATTCTATTCTATTCTATTCTATTCTATTCTATTCTATTCTGTATATTCTATATATTCATAGTTTCAAAGTTTGTATTCATAGTTTTGTATGTAAGCTGTAGGTACGTTGTCGTCATTATACGCTGAGTGGCGTGTGTACGTCAAGAATATTAGAAATATTGTTATTTTTAACACAGGAAAAGCCAAATGGCATGTTTTGCCATTGACGCTGTAAAAAAGTGCAAAATACAATTCGCTTCACTTTCTTCTTGTTTTTTTTTTATAAAGAAAGACGTAGGAACCTAGATAAATATTGTCTATAACCGAATATCATCATAATATGTTGAAAATATGCTCCAACTGCAAATGAACGTGGTATTACGTTTGTATGGAAATTCATCCGTCGCCGGCCCCTTAAGATAATAAAATATCACCGCTGATCAGATGCCTAGGAAAAGATTTAACAAACCTTTTAACAATATAGGCACTAAGCACTTTTCCGTCCTTCCAGTTTTTTCTTTCCCTTATTTCTAACAATGACCTTAGTTTGAAAGTTAGGCTAAAAAAAGCGTAGACAGTGGGCCGGTATTGAATTAAGTATTTGAATTAAGAAAGTCAAAGTCTAACCTAACTGAAATGGCAAAGTTTGTTTTTAGGTTAAAGTAGAGTTTGACGAATACACAACTTCTAATTCTTAATACAAAAGTCAGGAGAGAGTTGGTATGTTGGAAGATGTTTAGTTCCAACTTTAGATAACAGATGGCATCACTATGAATGTTTTTTTATTTTATTGTTGATAGGTTCACGCTTGACCGCTATCTCACCTGATGGAAAGTGATGATACGGACGCGGATGGGATGCTGGTGTGTGTGTGTTAAAAAATTAATTTCATTTTCTGCTATATTTTGTGCATTCTCAATATTTATTGGAGTGGCGACCGCGTACCGGAAGACGTAGCGTTGGAAGGCCTCCTACAAGGTGGAACAGTGACCTGGTGAAGGTAGCGGGAAACCGACGGATGCGGGACGCACAGGAACGTACGTTGTGGCGACGCTTGGGGGAGGCCTATTGTGTGGGGTGTGGTTCAACAGTGGACGTGTATCGGCTGAAATGATGATGATGATGAATGATGGATATTTATATTAAAGAGACCACACATTTTTACACAATTATATTTAACTGGCAATGTTTATATGTTTGTTAAAGGACCAATATTTCAACATTCAGATAACTTTTAATTGAATAATAAAAAAAGTTGCTTGATAGGATTTGCATATAAAATGTTATGTCAGACGGCCATATTTATTCTTATGATATAAGCTATCGGTTGTCTTGGTATGTTCATGTGAAGAGGAGGGATGAAGCGCATATTACTAAGAGAGTTCTGAGTATACATGTAGATGGATGGAGAGGGAGCGGAAGGCCGAAGAAAAGATGGATGGATTGTGTGAGAAGTGATATGAAAGAAAAGGGAGTTAGTGATAGTTTGACGGGTGACAAGACAGAATGGAAGAACAAAACGTGTTGCGCCGACCTCAAGTAGTTATGGGATAAGGGCAGGAAGAAGAAGGAATCCAATATGGTACACATTTTGTTAAAAGCTTGTTTTATTTATTAAGTTGCACCTGCCATGTTATGTTTCTGTACCACCCTGAAGTCGACTGGTAGAAAATGCCTATGGTATTAAGTCCGCTGTTGTAGTGTTATTTACTAGTGCATAAAGTTTCAATATTAAAGCATGGGCCATATAGTTATTTCTCATAAAACATTGAATATTAACACTTTTGTAAACGTACCTTACATCTTGAAACCAGACGGAGTTTAGTAGCAGTTTTCCAGTAATTGCCAATAAATCCAGATATTAACAAATCCCAAATATATTTCAGGTGTGTATCGAAAATACTTTTACGATTTCAGTATTTGTCATAAAAGGTTTAATTGAAACATGTTGTATATTTACAAATATTTTAATTTATACATTTTAGTATCTATTTATAGAATTTTTTTCTGTTTGATCTAATAAAAAACTGTCTCAACTGGAGTTATAAATGTATTAAACATTATCATCATTTCAACTAAAAGACGTTCATTTTTGGGCATAGGCCTCCCCAAGTGTCGCCATAATGACCGATCCTGTACGTCTCGCATCTATCGGATTCCCTCGATCTTCACCAGGTCATCGGTTCACCTTGTGGGAGGCCACTGGCACGCTGCGTCATCCGGTATATGGTTGCCACTCCAGATCCTATCGTCCCCTTTGACCGACTTTTCTGCGAGCAATGTACTCTGCCTACTGCAACGTTCATTTGGTGATTCTTAGTAATGTATTAATAGTTATGTATAAAACATATTATGCACTAAGAGATTAAAACATTGTATATTATTATATAATACATAAAACAGTGGACCCTCGACTACCCAATCAAACAATTAAAATGAAGTTATCTTGTCATTATGTTTGTTTTTTGTATTTTTTCGAAGAATAATAGTAGATTATGTGACTAGGGGATAAAGCAGTGTCTTTAAGTCGCGGGTGACATGTTGAATTCCGGACGAAACAAAGGTTGCTAATTGTAATCCTGAACGATGGTGAGGGATTCGTATAATTAACCTTAAGTGAAGTAAACACAAACCGCCCAAGACAAAGACAGCTTTATCCCCGTGTTGGATACTCCACTTTTTACACCATCTGTGAGATAATTAAAAGAAAATTTAGTAAAAGCAATCATATGTTAAATAAATAATAATAATAATATTCCTCCTCTCATACTTTTCCTTCTAATATATCGTTGAATGATTTGAATCTACACTTCTCATCGTCGGCTATGCTGCCGATTCCTGTCAAAAATACGACTATTCTTGACATAACTTCCGCGCCAATTTTACCTCATGATTCTTTTTCTTTTTCCCCAGTGACCGACACGGAGATCCTCAAAAGTTTCACTGCGATTAAGTCCAAGGCTGTCGGCTGTGACGGAATCAGCAGAACCATGTTATCCCTTTTGATTAAAAGTTTGCTCCCCACTATCACACATATCATCAATTCGTCCTTCCAGACTGGGGTGTTTCCTACATGCTGGCGTAAGGCTTTCATTATCCCTCTTCCTAAAATTCCCACCCCCTCTATATCAAATCACTTCAGACCTATCTCCATTCTTCCTTTCCTGTCTAAAATCCTAGAAGCTGTTGCTCTTAAACAGTTTTCATCCTTTGTGTTTAGGAATAATCTATTATCCCCTTTCCAATCAGGTTTTCGACCTGGTCACAGTACAGCCACAGCCTTGCTTAAAGTCACGGAAGACGTCAGGAATGGCTTGGAGAACTCGAGATTAACGGTGTTAGTTTTAATAGATTTCTCCAACGCTTTTAACACCGTTGATCACGACATCCTCTTGGCTATCTTGTCTCAAATTGGGGTTTCCTCGTTGGCACGGGATTGGTTCTCATCATATCTTCGTGGACGTCAGCAAGCTGTACGTGCTGATCAGAAATTTTCTGACTGGTGCGACCTGCAAACCGGCGTTCCACAGGGCGGTATACTCTCTCCTCTCTTATTTTCTTTATTTATAAACTCTATCACAGCTATTCTCAAATGCTCTTACCATCTGTATGCTGATGACCTACAGCTCTACGCGCATACTGACATTGACCTCCTTGATGACTGCATCTCCTTACTAAATGCTGACCTTCTGGCTATTGCTGATTGGTCGAGCAGATTTGGGGTTACTGTCAATGTCAGTAAATGCCAGGCTATCCTTATTGGTAGTCCTTACTTTTTACGAAGTTTAGACACTAGCCGACTACTGCCGCTAGTTTTCGGTAATACAGTAATTCCTCTCTCACCTCACGTTAAAGACCTAGGTTTATATATTGACGATAGGTTAAGCTGGAATAAACAGATTGCTCAGGTTAGCCAGAGAGTCACCTTCACGCTGCGGTCTCTCTATAGATTCAAAAATTTCCTACCGTCAAGCACTAAAACTACTTTGGTCCAGTCGCTTGTGTTGCCTATAATTGACTATGCTGATGTTTGTTACTCTGATCTATCCCAAGAACTTCTAAACAAATTGGATCGACTTCTCAATAACTGCATTCGTTTCATATTTGGCCTTCGTAAATATGATCACATTTCTTCCTTCCGTTCTCAGCTTAAATGGCTGCCTATCCGTCAGAGGAGATCCCTCAGATCCCTCTGCACGCTCTTCACCATAATGAACGATCCTTGTGCTCCTGATTATTTAAAACAATATTTTAAAGTGTTGGGCAGTTCTCATCATCTTAACCTTCGTGCATCCAAAAACATGCTTCTTCATATTCCTTCTCACCGTACTGGCTTTATGTCCAATTCTTACGCTGTTTCCGCCATAAAACTCTGGAATGTGCTTCCCCTTGACATCAAAAAAGCTGAAAGTAAATTATCCTTTAAACGTAAAATTCGGAACTACTACTTGAAGTCCTCTCAACCTTAGTTCGGTCTTCGTTCAGTATTGTTATTAAGTTCTCATAGTGATTTCATATTTTTCATAGTATTTATTAGTTTATTATTTTAGCATATTATGTATGTATTTTATTATTATAAATAACTTATTTTATTTTTTCCATTTGAACTATTTGTTATTATGTATTTGTTTATTGTGCAAACCTACCACAGTGTTGTCTTTTTTAACCCAAAGGTTGACTGGTAGAGAATGCCTTGTGGCATTAAGTCCGCCTATGTACCACTATTGTACATGAAGTTTAAATAAATAAATAAATAAATAAATATTCCACAACTATCACACAACGCCGTCTAGTCCCAAGCTAAGCAGAGCTTGTGTTATGGGTACTAGACAACTGATAAACATACTTATATATTTCTAAATAAATACATATTATAGATAAATTACACCCAGACACAGAACAAATGATTATGCTCATCACATAAACATTTGTCCTGGGTGGGAATCAAACCCACGACCTCCGGCATAGCAGTCAGGGTCACTAACCACTAGACCAACAGGCCAGTCAAATATAAGTATTATCTACAAGTTAATCTTAACAATTACTTAACATGTTTTGAGATTTGAAACAATCAAAATTCAGTATCTACCTACTCTAGTTTAAATTATCGCTCGTTTATTTACTTTTTTTAACTCGTCGGTAACTACGGCCATGTTTAATTTTATTTTTTATTAGTAGCCAGTTTGAATTTTGGCCATACTGCATTATCTCCCTAGGAACAGAATGACTTGCTTTAAGTGATGGTTGTAAGACGTATAAGAGGACCTTATCGAGCAGGTGCTCTTATTATTATACTTCGACGCCGAGTTGCTAGTCTTTCGGTTTTCTATCAATTGCTTGTTGGGAAGTGTTAGTCGGTATTGTATAACTTAACTCTGCCTAGCCTGTTTCTTTAATTGACCACCAACGAGACTGGACAAACTAAACGAACTGGACTGGACTGGAGTACTTTAAGTCAAGAGTGGATAAGCTGTATCTAAGCAAGCATCCTTAGTCGACCGTATAACGGCTTACTATCAGGTATAGTGGTCAAACGCGAGCCTATTAATAACGATAATATAAAACAATACTTTTAATTTTTTCTTGAAAAAGAGGACAACACTTAAAGTATTTATTTATTTAAACTTCATGTACAATAGTGGTACATAGGCATAAAGTATCTGGAAATTAATTCCAAAAATACATTGGTACCAGAGACAATTTACTTTGAACTTAATTTTGAATAAAACTCTGAGCACAAGGCGACATTACCTATTTCGGGATCAAAGCCATTCAAAAACATACTGGTTTCAACACTGAAAAGAAAATTTACACTATTTAGGAGCCTCGGGGCTCTTAGACGTACAGCTCCTTTAAAATTTATCATAACAACCTACGCTTAAGCACTTTGTATCCAGACGCCTACGTAAATTATGTAGCTAAGAATAATCAGTAGGTTAGTTTGAAACAAACAACGAAAGAGGAAGAGTGTTACATTTTAGCTTACATTTTGTTTTCCTATATTTTTAAATATTTTTATTAGAAATTCAAATTAACAAACATAGATCCTTTTCGAAGTCGGTTAAAAATATACTTACCCTAGGATAAATTAGAACTAAACACATTTGATTATGCTAAGCGCCTTCCCAAAGTTTGTTTTTTTTTTTGTTTGTTACATTGAAGACATGAACTAAACATAAGGGAGCAATAGTGTCTATGCAAATTCTTTAGTGCATTTACAATTTTGCTCACAGACATCTTTTAGTAGCGCGCGTGAAACTTAACGTGCTGTCCACAACTCGGCCCCAATCATAAATTATACTCGTATTATTAACCATCCCATATAAGTACCTAAATTAATTAAAAAAAAAACAAACGAAAACGTAAAACTAAGATATTGTGCTGCATATCTCTTTCGGATTAAAAAAAAAGGAAAAACAAATTTTCAATTAAATTATTTAGTTATCGTTAGGGAATGTCACTCTTTAGCTGTTTGCATAGTTACTGGTGTTTTCAAGACGTTTTGTGCGTAAAAGTGGCACACCCACTTTGTCCATCGCTTTGCCGAATATTACAATTTAGGCAAAAACGAATGCATTCATTTTGCAAAGAGCGACGATGCTTCCTTTTTCGTTTGACAATGTTGTGCTTGCATAAATCTCAAATTGTGAGACTACTGTTTCTCTTCTCTACAGTACAGCCATCTCTTTGATGCAAGCTCAGGGTTAATTATTATACGTAATCATAACACTGAAGTTTTATGAACCGAATAAATTGGGTAATGACCAGCATTGGACTATGGCTTGTCTAGACTCAAGTTCTACAATATCTAGCTGATAGTCATATATTCCTTGTTCCAGTATTTTTGCTAGGCGCTTTGTTATGAGTATGATACTAATAGTTTGAAAGTGTGTCGATTCAAGTTACGCCGTATTACAGTTGGGATCCTAAATTGAAGCTGGAAAATATTATTCTTATTTTTTATGTAAAAGAAAGTACAGAGGCGGACTTAATGTCATTATCAAAATACTAGCCCATTTAAGTTTTGAGTAACTAAAAACTCTTCAGAAATTCAGTACAATCAAAGCAAGACCTTTCCATTTCGATTCAACCTACGCCAACTATCGTTATTGGTCGATTGATATTTCATGAACTGGCTTTTGATGCCTGCGTGGGAGACCTCTTAGGAGCTATAGCCAAAATATTCGATTCCTCAGCACAATTTGGAGTGGTATTAATAATTCTGTTCCTGCTTAGAATAATTATCAGCATTTAATTGAAGTGCAATTATGGTGTTTCCTTTTTGGGGTTGTTTTTAACCAGCATTAATTGTTATGTTTTCTTTTCAGACTGTTCAGTTGGTCTAGTCATCTAATGGTTAGTGGCCCTGACTGCTATGCTGGAAGTCGTGGGTTCGATTCCCACCCAGGACAAAATTTTGTGCGATGAACACGATCATTTGTTCTGTATCTGGGTGTACATAATTGATCCATAATATACGTATGTATTTAGAAAGATATAAGTATGTTTATCAGTTGTCTAGTACTCATAACATAAGCTCTGCTTAGCTTGGTACTAGACGGCGTTGTATGATAGTTGTGGAATATAAAAAAAAAAGTTATATTATTTATTTTTTAAAGAAACTACTATATATAAAATTATTTGTCTAATTTAATATTTTCTTCGATCCTCGATCTGTAAAAGGTGTGCCAGAGGCCAAAGCCAATTTGTAGAGGAGGCCCTTAGACGCTTTTCATGGAATTATTGTTATTCGTGAAACGTTTACGTACTCTATTTAAATCAATTCAACCAGAGACCACCACAACCACCAGAGAGGTTTAATTGATTTAAATAGAGTGAAAGATGTATTTTATCCAAATCCAGCGCCAAAAAAGCCACAAAAACTTCGCAAAGTATATTTTTCACGTTAGTTCATGGCTCGTTCGTTTGAGCTGTCGGTTTATGCAGTGGGCTAGAACGGGCGCGAGGATTACATGGTTGGACCACTCGGGGTAGAGGGTTAGACTGGCGTCATGAATTTTAGTTGATACGCTTTTTGTTTGCACTTCAACTTAATTAAAAGAATTTTTGATGAAATGATGCACCTTTTAAATATAGTAAACGTATATTCTGGATGTATTAAAAATTAACACATTTAATAAAGACTAAGACACATCTTTGACAAACTTTTATTTTTGTTAACCAGTTGGTCTGTCAATGCCCAGGTTTACCCGTATAGCAAGCAAAATAAAAGTTTGTCAAAATGGAATTGAGAGAAGTACGATAGGCGTTAAAAGAAAAGACCGAGAAAGATTAAAAGACATTAAAAATAAAACTAAGTTCAAAAATGCATATATAACCTATACTTAAACAACTGAAGTGGAGATGGTCAGGATATATGACAAGAGAGAAGAAGGAAAAATGGACAAGACTATTAACAGAATGGTACCTGCTAGACGGTAAAAGGAACAGAGGAAGAAAAACTAAGAGATGGGAAGATGAAATCAGGAAAATAGCGAGTCCAGCATGGACCCGAAAAGCAAAGGCTAGACTAGAATGGCGGTCTTTAGAGGAGGCCTTTGTCGGAAGACAAGTTGAGGAGTAACTACGGTTTGCCGAAAATAAATTAAACATTATTTATATTTTGATAGCAGAAATGAGTTTTTTTAGGCACAGTACAATACTTTTGTTATTCAAACTAAAATCATCAATAAAGGCTTTATTATTTATTATATTATTATAAGGACACATCCGTGTATGGTTTCGATGCAGGAAGAGGTGTTCAGGCTTGACGCCATCTAGAGTTTCACAAAAAACATCTTATCACGTCTTGTTTCTATTATTTTCATGCAGGCGTTTGTATTTTCTGTAGTCCACGCGAAGTCGCGGGCACAGCTAGTTGAAAATATAATTATGGCAGTTATCCATTGATGACCTTAGTTAAAAAGAGATTGTCACATTGATTTGAACTCATAACCTGGTGATCTTTATTTAAAACTTACTTTTTCCCGCGGCTTCGCCCGCGTACATAAAAATAGCCTATGTCACTTAGGAATAAAGCAGCTTTCAATAGGTGAAAAACTTTTAGCAATCGGACCAGTACCTACTTCCAGAGATCACCTCCTACAAACAAATAAACAAACTTTACCTCTTTATAATATTAGTGTAGATATTATCAGTAGGTATACATCAAAAGTCGTTTATCATTTTAATAGTACATTTTGCAGCGTATAATCCAGTTTACATTCGTTCTTATAGCAAATATCTAAAACTTATATTTTAAACTAACTTTTGCTCACTTATCGAATGCACGTTGGAGTTTAATGTCCAAAATGTTTTTTAGCATTTATCATTTTATCCTTTGTATGATTAAGTTAAACTATTAATTTATTAAACCCCAAGCGAACATCGCCGACGTTCGCTCTCTCATTGTCTTTTTATTGTTTCTATTTACGGTATTCGAAAGGTTAATTTAATTCTCGGTTCTTATTTTTTTATTTTGGTATATTTGCTACATTACAGTATATGCCTTGGGTTCCAGCCTTTCGGTGTTTTACAGGATGCACTTTGGAGAGTGTGCGCAGGAATTACATGACTTGATTCCTCCATCTCACTTCTACCATCGGACAAGCCGACGAACGGCGAGTATCCACCCTAATGTTGTTGAAACCTCTACGGCCTGGACCAAGCGTTTCTCTTCGTCGTTTTTATACTGCGTACATCGAGGGACTGGAACAATTTGCCTGCTGCGATCTTCCCGTCTGATTATAATTTAGGTGTCTTTAAGGCAAGAGTAAATAGGCTCTTAATAAACTAGTGCGCCTCACCATCAACGATTGCATCACTGCTTACCATCAGGTGGGATCGCAGTCAAGCACTAGTTAAAAAAAGCCCTTTCGCGACACCCCTCTTATTCTTCTGAAATCGCTAATTACGAGGTCTTATCGACAGAGATATATATTAAAAAAGGAATATGTAAAGGTAGAAATAAGTCTCTTATTTTAAAATTAAGTAAAAAAAGTATATTTCATTTTATTATTCTGAGTTTCAGACTAGATACTTCGATTTTTGCGTTCATAACAATGTAAATCATACCAAAAAGTTATGAAAATTATTGTTTTTTTTTTCATCCGTATTTAGATAGCCAGAAAGTTGAAAACCTATATCAGTCCGATAGTATGCTGGAGAGTGTCATCAGGTTTTTTAAATTTTAAGTCCCTCATCTTCTTCTTCTTGTGAATTTTGTAGAGCAGTGAAATTAAGATACAGTTTGTTAAAAAAAATATTTTTATATAAATTTATGTGTACCTAGTCATCAATTGAAAAGATAGTTTTTAATTAAATTTATGTATTTATAACATCCTTAGGTACTTCTTTACAGTCGCAATGGTTTTTGACGCAAACGCCACCTCCCTTTGGTCCCATGCCATCTCCCGAATTGTGGCAGAATCGTTGGCATCCGTAGAAGTCGCAGCTACCTCGACGCACCCTGTTCCATGGTGGGAAGACGATATTCTGGTCATCTCCTAGAAAAACCATAACAATATTTTATTTTAAAAAATACCTACTTAATATTGTCAGGTACATTTGGGCGGGTACGACATAATTCTGGCGATAAGTCCCCTCTTTGAGGCGTGGCTGGATAGAGCTTATGGCGTCCTCTCCTTCTGCATGACGCAGATTTTCGTGGGGGCGATCGGCGGCTACGATCTCTTGCGCCGGGCCTTGTTACAGGCCATGGTCCGAAGCGAAGAGGAGTGGCAGGTGGTCACCTCCTTCTGCGTAGGACTAATTAGCAAAGAAGGAGGCCGTACGCGTAAGGAACGGTCCTCACGCCCTATTCACCGCCTGAATTCCGATCCTGATGTCCGACCACCGTATGCGCGGACTTGCGGACGGTCCTACCGTCTGCTTATCGTCCGGACCGAGCCCAAGACGTCGACGGTGCGAATTGTTCCACGAGCGCCTCAAGGAGTTTTCGGCCAAGGATCTGTTTCTGAAAGGAAGGTTCGGCCCCGGTACGAAAGGCAACGAAAAAACAGGTGTGGGTTTTTAGTCAGTAAAAGTCTGACACTTTATCCCGCCCCGCTCAAGCGCGCAGAGTCATTGGTTGATTTTCCCACAAAAAAAAAGTTATGTTTGGGCAAAGTTTGAATATACTCGTGCATACATGATATGAAGGTATATTAAAATTCAAAAACAATTTGCCTGCTGCGGCCTCCCCGTCTGATTATAATTTAGGTCTCTATAAGACTAGACTGAACATGCTATTAATAAACTAGTGCCCCTCATCATCAACGATTGCATCACTGCTTACCATCAGGTAGGATCGTAGTTAAGCACTGGTGTATATCAACTTAAAAAAGTAATAACAATATGAATTTTCATCAGTATTTCAGAAAATTTCCGTCATTGTAGGAATACAAAACGATTATTTAATTTGTGAATGTCACGAATTAAGGTCGCGGTTCCACTAATGATGTGTGAGGTAGCTAAACGGTGGAATTAAGCTGCAAAATTTTAAACAACACAAGGACTCGACCGAGACATGGCCACGATCACTTTGTCAAGAGTGTACGACTGAGAAGAAGAAGAAACTAATAGAAAAAAAAAATTACGATTATAATTGAGTAAATTTTGATAATTTTAATTTTTTGCTGACATAGGTATATTTTTTTTATGACATTTTGTATGACTTATTTAAATTCCTTTAATTTTGACAATAGTAATATCGCTGACATTGTATAATATTTTTGATGTTTTATTTAAATTTTTGTCAATTTTCATTCGCTGACACTGTTTTTATTTCTTTTAGAGTAGATTTTGTACATTTTTACAGTTAATTTAATTTTGATTGTATACATTGACATTTGCATCAATATTTTGTATGCCATTCGGCAAATCATAGGTCGGACGAAACGTTTTATATTTTAAGATCATTGCAAGTGAATTTGAATTCGAAAAATGCACTCACCCGGATTTAAACTTCTAGCACAGACGGTGGCTATAAAAGCCGTAAATATAGCAAACACCAGAAAATACTTCATCTTGTTTTAACCTCTTGAACCAATTTACGAGTACCAGTCGATTCGAACTTCTGTCATCTTATATACTACATGGAAAAATCAGCAAAACTGGAAACAAACTTTTATTTGGTAACTGAAAAATCTTGTGCTGAACAAAATTGAACTTTACCTTATTTAAATAAGGATGAGTAGGTTGTAAAATTGACAGCAAATGTTACTATGGCCAATAAGATTAGGTGTCCTTCACATTTGTAAAGTCATATAAACATGCAAGGGTGAATAGAGTAATAATAATAATAACTACTATTTTTTATAATTTTAAATGTTTTTTATTTTTATTGAATATTTAAACATGTAATTTATATGTATATTGTAATGAATAAACGAATAATAATAATATTCCACAACTATCACACAACGCCGTCTAGTCTCGAGCTAAGCAGAGCTAGTGTTATGAGTACTAGACAACTGATAAACATACTTATAACTGATAAACATACTTCTAAATACATCACACAAACATTCGTCCTGGGTGGGAATCTAACCCACGACCTCCGGCATAGCATTCAGAGCCACTAACCACAAGACCAACACGCTAGTCGAAAGAGAGTCGAATTGGATTGTCTGGTTAATACCCAAGTATCTACTGATATTACATAAACTAAAATCCGACTACGACAAAAAAAGGACGCTGAAAAAATATAAAACAAGATTTTCAGGATGCTGACATAAATAAGGTAACTGGAAAAACAAAAACAAAAGCCGCAGTCACACGGGTTTTAGTTTTTTACCTTTTTTATTTAAACAATTTTGGAGTTAAGTACCAGTGAAGCCCTTTCAAATGATATTTAAACATGGTGTATTTTTCTTAACAATTTTTTTTTAACACATTACTTTTTGTTCGCTAGAGTTACTTCAAATTTGTGTGATATTTTGGAAATGCCTATTCAAATGATATAAACACGTCGAATAAATCTTAATTTATATTTTTAACATATTACTTTTTGTCCGCTAGAGGGCGCCATATCAAGTTTTGTGCCATATCACATAGCCTATGTTCAGTGGACAATTAAGACGGTTCTAACGATACCTCATACGTCCAGTTCCGATTAGAAGATTATGAGCTATGAGGGAACAGATGAACATACTCACAACATACATACATAGCCTGTCAAAATCATAACCCTCCTTTGGCTTTGCCGTAGTCGGGTAAGAAGGAAATTATTTTTATTGGCATCACATTATCATCATCTTGACCTTGTCCTGTGTTACGTGGAGACGACATAAGACGTTTATTTCTTCCATTCTGTCCTGCCACCCGTCACGCTATCACTGACTCCCTTTTCTTTCATATCACTCGTCATACATTCTATCCATTTCTTTTTTGGCGTCCTCCTTTCTATCCTTCCACGTTATACTCATAACTCTTTTAGTTTAGTAACATGCATTTCGTGGTCATCCCTTCTCTATATATATTACTAGCTTTTTCCCGCACGGATTCGCTCCTACTCTTCACTACTCCACCCTACTATACCCTACTCTACCCTACTCTACCCTACTCTACCCTACTCTACCCTACTCTACCCTACTCTACCCTACTCTACCCTACTCTACCCTACTCTACCCTACTCTACCCTACTCTACCCTACTCTACCCTACTCTACCCTACTCTACCCTACTCTACCCTACTCTACCCTACTCTACCCTACTCTACCTTACCCTATCCTATTCTACACTAGTCTACACTTCTCTACACTACTCTACCCTACACTACTCTACTCTACACTACTCTACCCTACTCTACCCTACTCTACCCTACTCTACCCTACTCTACCCTACTCTACCCTACTCTACCCTACTCTACCCTACTATACCCTTCTCTACCCTACCAAACTTCACATAAACCATCTACTAAATAGTCCAAACAAAGCCTAAACATTTGGTTTGGATAGGTGAGCCCGTTTTTGAGTTATAACATTACAACGAAAAGTGGCATTGATTTTTATGTGTATAGATGATAATACTCCTCATATTATATTGCTAGTAGGATCTGGTATCATATAAAAATATAACCTTCTGCCAAAATGTATTCTATGTGCTATTCCAGGATATGATCTACCCTTGTGCCAAATTTTATCCAAATTCACTCAGCCGTTTGAATGTAAAGGAGTAACAAAAGTACAAACATAAACTTTTGCCTTTACAGTGTTAGTGTGATAGGTAATAACTGGTAGTGTGATATAGGTACTAGTTTAACTAGTCACATTTGATTGTTAAATTAGTTTTATTGTTGTTGAAATGCAATTAAATTAGCAGTTATATTCAACATAATAATTATTATCCAATTAGCATAACTGAGATTTATTAACGTGTTTGACTCGAATTTTGAGGAAAATCAGTTGATTAAATTATTTAGTATTTAGTTTGTTTAACAAAAAACGAGCTAGGTATAAACAGTTCTATTAGTCAACAATACTGTAGAACTATGTTTTTATCAAGACACACTTTCACAAGACAAACGGACACACTTTCCTTCCTTGAATTATTAGTTAGCACTATCTCTCTCTTTCTCTATTTTGCTGTGTTTGACAGAAGCTGATGATACAGACTCTAATTTGGACACAGTGTCCAAATCGACAGATTTTATTTTCACTGACGATTTGGACACCACCATTGAAGCTATTTAGTGCAGTCAGATAAAAAATCACTGCTGACCAGCTGGTGGGATCGCAGTCAAACACTAGTTTAATCAATAAAAAAAGTCCTAATTATTAACGCCAATTATTACCCGAAGTTGCCGCCTTAAACAGCCTAAAATATTTTGAGTATCGCTTTTTTCCCATAAATAATATATAAAATTTTAAAATTTTTGTCTGACTACTAAATATTGCGTGTCCGAATCGTCAGTGAAAAAATATTGAAATAAAAATATGTCAATTCGGACGCTGTGACCGATTTAAACTGTGTCGGAATCGTCAATAAGTGCTCGACAGGGTCCATATTAACCTAGAACTATTTATTATACCATCTATATACATATAGAAGACGTAGCGTTGGAAGGTCTCCTACAAGGTGGGCTGATGACTTGGTAAGGGTTGCGCGAATTCCGTAAGGACCGTTCACTGTGGTGACACTTGGGGGAGGTCCTTGTCAGTGGACGTCTTTCGGCTCAAATGGTGATGATGACGATGATACATATCGAATGCAATAAGGTATTGAGTATTGAGTACCGTCAGCCTAAAGGTACTAGTTTCGGTCGAGCCGAATTATTCGGCCAATTTTTAGCCGAAACAAATATTTTTATCGAAACTGGCGTGCTGAAACCGTTGCTTAGGTCGGTCTCTAAAATCAATATTTTAGTATGATATACAATATTATGAACCAAACCATCTCATACAAAGTATCAAGCCACTTTGTTGGAACGCAGGCAGTTTATATCAAGTTCAGCAAGCTACAAGGAATAGAATTTCAATATTTTGCGTACTTTACTTGAATTAATTTGTTGCAGGGATCCCATGAATGCACGAGATTTATATTAATAAAATATATTGGCTGCATTTTGTATCAGGCATGCGGATATTGCGGGATGCTATTGACATTAACCCCTCAAGGATGGAGTGGGAGTGCGTCTCAAACTTTTATGACTATAATCATATCTGTGTCTTCAGTTGCCCTTTGCGTTCTATGCCCACGGGTTTCCTTTTCATAAATTTACCGTTACCCTTGCGGGTATCGACCCTGCTGGAGTCATATATTAATTATTTATTACATGTTGGAGGACTTACAGTTTAAACAAACTAAAAATAAAAACAACAACCAGTTTTTGTGGCTATGCTTGGGGGGGGGGGGGGGGATGTCCAACAGTGGACGTCTTTTGGTTGAAATGTTGACAATGATACCACTGTTGGGCAAAGACCTCTCCTTTCACCTCCTCTTTCCAAACCTCTCACTCCAGGGCAGACAACTCTGGACAAGTTTGCGTCGCGCGCAAAGTTACGCGGTAGAAGCCTCATTGCCAGCTCAGTTTAAGATAAAGTACTACAACCTCAAACTACAATGTAATAATAATTCCGTACGTGTGTTGGCCACATAATTCCTTCTTAACGGCTTGACCGATTTCGATGAAATTTTTTGTGCATATTTGAGTGGGACCCTGGATGCTTTGAAAATATAATCGAACCCGATATATGGCGCTGCAATCGGGTTCTCATTACCATGTCTGAAGAAAAATCAGCTACCGGCCAGAATAATGTCTGTTGCTACTTTTGATATACTCTCAATATCTGTATCTGGATCCATTCACAATTAGTGTGAACTCGGCCAGAAGGTGTGTAAGTCTTAAATTTTTCAAGTAGCATTAGGTTTAATAGATAATTGATTAGTTATTTAAGTGCAAATCAAAGATTTATGCTGTATCCTACTTAACTGAAAAGCGAACCTTTTTTGGTTTTGCGCGCACACCATGTTTGATGTACCTATTATAATGTCTATAAGAAAGGACTTGTAATCTGGCTTTCTAGTGATTATGGTTTCCTTTCTTTACCTGTTTTATTCAAAATCAAAATCAATCAAAATCAAAGCATTTATTTCAAATAGACCATTTACAGGCACTTTTGAATAGTCAAATGTCGGTCAGTCCAAGAAAAGTGAAGCTAAATTGCACGTTCCAAAGAGTAGGTCTCTATGGAGAAGAACGTGCAAGAAACTCCATGGACACGCTTTTAAATCATATGACGTGTTACATATAATGCTTGGTTACATATTATCTGTAAGTCCTCCATGTACTACTAAATATTTTCAGATTCCATCACGAATAACCTTCAACTAACACCATTCACTTCAGTCTCAAAATAATAGCTAGCTATAATAAACGCTCTTTTTTAATAAAGGCCCTACAACGCCAAACGGTAATGCCGGGGAACTAGCTAAATATTCAGGCTTAGTCCCCGAAAATGACCATACACCAGGTACATAATACTTTCATCAAGATACTGTTCAGTATACTGTACATAATAACATTGTGTTACGCTCGGGTTACCTGTTTAACTAATTTGCATAAAGCTGTTTCGTAGATGAAGGGAAGTGCTGGAAGAGATGGAATATTTTGTCACCTTTTTTTGGTGGTAGGAAATATCCAATGACTTTTCCCGCTGTAACGTGGATCGAGAAAGCGCCCATAAGATTTTTACTGAATAAAATCACGCTGTGTCCGTCAGTAGTTTTTTGCTTTCTAGGAATTGGTTTGCATTTCAGGAATTCTCCGAAGCTCTAGCGGCCATCGGCCATGCTGGGCCCCTACGGTTTACTGACATCTCTTTGGGACTCGAAGAAGCACTCAACTTACTGATACACTTTGAATTTAGAATATCAAGGCGTAATCAGGTTTTAGTTTAATCAAATAATAAAATAAAATTTAATATATAGAGCTAAGAAGATTGTTTGTTTGAACGTGGTTATCTAAAAAACACCATGTTCAAACGGGTTCAAATAAAAAAAAAAAAATTAGTGTTAAATAGCCCATTGATTAAGGAAGGCTGAATAAAGCTATAGGCGTTATGACCCATGGAAACGGAGCAGTAATCAAAGAAGCGGATGAAACCATCGAGGATAACTACTAAAAACCCGAACTTGCCATGTCCGGTGAGGACCTGCGACATGCGAAAGGTAAGGAAGCCGTGAGGTCTTTCCAGCCACGCTTCAAAGAGGGGAGTTACCGCCATAATTGTGGCGTGCCAAAACTAGCTTGGGGTCGGTTTCCAGTCTAGCCGGATGCAGCTGAATACCTGTGTTTTACGTGGAGCCACAACCCAGTTACTGGGAAACACGATACTCCTTCGATAGACCGATGGTCAGACTTTCTGGCGTCAGACGGGACCAATGGCTTTACGTGCAGTCCAAAGCGAGGAGGGCATCAGTGATGTTATCATAATCATCATCATCATCATATCAGCCGAAAAACGTCCACTGTTAGACATAGGCCTCCCCCAAGCGTCGCCACAACGACCGGTCCTGTGCATCACGCATCCATCGGATTCCTGCTACCCTGACCAGGTCATCGGTCCGCCTTGTTGGAGGTCGTCCAACGCTGCGTCTTCCAGTACGTGGTCAGGTCAGGTCATCAGTGATGTTTTAGCCAGTAATGTTCTAGACTAACCTAGAACGTACATATGAACTGGAAAAAGAACATATGGCCGTTGGGGCCGAAAGGTTCTGGAATTTGACCATATACCGGAAGACGTAGCGTTGACAGGTCTTCTAAAAGGTGGACTGATGACCTGGTAAGGGTTGCGGGAAGCCAATGGATGCGATACGCACAGGACCGTTGATTGTAGCGACACTTGGGGCCTCCTCCTATGTCCAACAGTGGATATTTTTCAGCTGAAATGATGACGATGATGTACTGGAAAAATTATATTAGTTCTTGCCTGGTTTCAAATCTCATGTGTGAGATGTGGGTGCTCTCAATGGTTTTTTTTTTCAGTGGGAAAATCATCTAATGACATCCCCCGCTCTTGGGCGGAGCGAGAGATAGTGTCAAACTTTTACTGACTAAAAACACACCCTGTTCCTTTAAGCCTTCATACCGGGGCTCGAGTTGTCTTTCGAAACTAACCCTGACCCTGGTAGGCTTCGACCCATCTGGGCCCTTGCTGTTGCTCCAGACAGCTCCTTGAGGCGCGCGGGAGCAGTGCGCGCCGTCGACGACTTGGGCTCGATCCGGACAGTCGGATAGCGAGCTATCCATTGCTTGCCGTCCGCAAGCCAGAGCCCCTCTCAGTGATAATGGTACATTGGGCCATCAAGATATGATTGGATCAATTTAGAATAGAAAAATATGGTTCCTTTTTAAGAATTGTTTCGTTGGTTCATCTAGTAACACCAAACATCTTCGTTTTCACGACACTCGGCGAGTAAAGATAATAAATTCCTGGGCCACCTGCAAGGGTCCCTCTTTTCTCTTAAGAAATAAAACTTGCTGAAAAACGCACCTTTTGTGTATTTTCTACCTTCAAATTTTTTATGACGTCCATCCATCTTGTCTGCAGGAGGTAACCCGGTTATTATATCTTGTTTTCTGTTATATAATATAATGTTGATAATTTTGTCATTTTCCTTTGAGATGGAATATTTTGATGGGCAGGATTTAATTATTTTATGTTCATTGGAACATTTTGTAGCGCAGTGAACACAATTGACTTGAAACATTTTTGCTTTGAGCTCAATGTCAATGTCTAGGTAATAAAGGCTTAGCTAGCATAACATCATGCAAAAGCTGCTTTTTATAAATTTCGGTCCTGTAATAAGCTAAGGTGTTCAATTAAGTAATAAATAAATAAATAAAGTCTCAGCTGTAGAATAACCGTAATTTGATCGTTATAGTTCAAAATTTTCATTACAAAAACATGAACACAATATGCTATTCAAATGACTGCTTCGACGATAAGCTCTAAACGGCAAATTTTTGAAGAAATCATTTAACAATATTACTTATACCTAAGAGATAATAAGACCATTGGGTTTTTGTATTAACTCTTTGAATGCTGTAATTAGAGACGCTATAGAAAGACAATTGCTTATGTCGAACTGTGTAACATAAGACATTCAAAAGGTGGAATTACTCTGTAATATCTAAGAGTTTTGAAGATAGTAGTGTGATATCCCCATGCCTCGGAAAGACCGTGAAGCACGTAAAATCGCATTTTTTTTCTGTCAAACCTTTGGTCCGACGCCTGATCTTTCTCCAGTCAAGTCGTATTGCTGTCTTATTGGGCTATGAGAGTAAAAGATCAGAGAGTGTATCTGTGTTTGCGTACACACATATGAATTAAGTTATCTCCTGCGTGCTTGGTTATTTCTGTTGAAATTGATCTCAGCGATCAAAATTTTGTCGGGAGCAATATAATATGTACACTAGTGGTTTACACAGATGTTGTCTTGTCCAAAAGAAGGCTTACCTTATAAAATAAAATTGAGACCCCGATTGCAGCGCCACCTACTGTATTTTCAAACCATCCAGGGATGTGGATACCTGGATGGTCCTGGACGGGTCAGCAACTTTGTGTGGTCAAATATACACACAAAGTTTTAATCAAATCAGTCAAGCTGTTTAGGAAGAGTTAGTTAGGTTACAAACACACGTACAACATATTGTTAGCTTAATAATATTTAGTTGATTTATTTTGCATTTGGTAAAATTTGAATCGATTGTTTTTTTAAAGTAATTGTCACTTTTGATGTCTATAGACATCAATAATTGACAACTAAGAAAAACTTACCGGATATTTTTGAATGGAGTGATTTTACTAATTTAGCTGTCGAACTGAACAGATTAAATCCAAATATTTTATCGTAATCTATATTTTATTCGAGTGAACCTGCACTGTTCCTTCAATATATGTAAAGATTTGACACTTTTTAGGTAGGAAATCATCAAATATCTTGTCCCACTCTGATTACGTGGGTGTGGGCGTATTAGATTTATACTGACTAAAACCCGTCTATGTTTCTTCACTTGCCTTAAAGTTTAAGAGCCGCGGTAAGTCTTCCAAACAATTCCAGAGTCAGCTAAGTAAAACTTCACCCTGCATATTAAATTGATCAACATATTCAAAGAAAATAAAAATAACTTTTAACCGTGTCCTTTCAAAACCAGTTTCCCTATTCAAGTTAAAAGGAGGTCCCGTCTTAATGGTCGTCACTCACTCGTCTTTGCCAACTGGATTCGTATTTGTGTAAGCCGTCAAAGGGTTGCCCCGTTTGCTGTCAATATGACGGCGGCTTACCGTCAATAGCTAACAGTTCCCGTTGACTATTTCAGAGAAAATGGGGAGGATTTGAAAATGTTTCGTCGTAATGTTACTGATGAATAGAGGTTATGGAAAATTCAATTTATTGTTGAGATGGTTTTGCGAATAAAATTGTAGGAATTCGTTGTTCAAATGGCGAACTGTTTTACCAGAGAAAATGTAATCGTAAATAATTTGATTGATTTGTCTTTTGATGATGCAGACTTTCGGCTCAGGAATAAAAATCTTTTAGAGTTTTCATTATGTGTCAACTTTTTTTGAGATGAAAATTATCAAGTAACTTCCTTCGCTTTGGGTGGAGCAAGAAGAAGTGTAAGATTTTGCTGAATATAACCCACCTATGTCCTTCAAGTGCACTTTGTATTTTAAACTTTACGGACGGCGATTTAATGGGGCCACGGGTGATGTGAAAGAGATCCCTGGGACCCTGGAACAATGGCAAAGAAGGAACTGTAGTAGGTTTTTAGTCGCTAAAAGTCTAACACTATCTCCCGCTCCACCAGAGCAGGGGATGAAATACCCCGCTTGCACTTAGATGATTTTCCCACCTAAAAAAAAGGAAGATCTTCTTCAGACATCTCTTTAAGGCTCGCGTGGAACACTGCCAAGTCATCGAATCGGGTCTAGTCCTCACCATGGCCGGGCGAGCGACGTAAACTCGCACTCTTACAGTGGAAATCCTGCGACTCCCGACGCTTGGTGCGTCTCCTTCGGTTGCGGCAGGGGTTTGACGATGTTCATTCCCTCACGGTTATGGTCAGCTCCTTCACTTGCATTGTTGCTACGCAGAGAGAGGCAAACGCTTCCCATCACGTCTCGCTTTGGACCAAAGTATTAAATATAATAAAGCTCATGCTTTTAGCTTATAACAGTAACAGCAATCACTAGTTTTGTCAGCCTTTTTTTATGGTGGGAAAAAATCATGCATTGACATCCTCCGCTCTTGGGCGGAGCGGGAGATAGTGTCAGACTCTTACTGACTAAAAGACCCACCCCGTTCCTTCTAGCCTTCATACCGGGGCTCGAGCGCCCTTTCGGATAACCCTGGCCCCAGTAGGCTTCGACCCGGCTGGGTCCCTGCTGTTGCTGACAACTCCTTGAGGCGCGCAGGAACAATGCGCGCCGTCGACGACTTGGGCTTGGTCCGGACAGTTACCGGACGGCCGGACAGCGAGCTTCCCATTGCTGACTGTCCGCAAGCCCGCGAGTTTTTTCAGCCTGTGTACTAACAAAATGTTATATTTACTTTATAAAAGTTAGTCTGTACGTTTAAATACTATATGGGCCAAGTTGCTTCGTAATGAAATATTTTATTACCAACCCATATTCCAAGTAAATGTTATCTTAATTAACGACACAAAATATGCATGTGCATTTTAGATTCAATAGGAAACGGAATATTGAAAACGCAAATAGATTTCCTAGAACGCAAATGGCAACTGATGGATAGAGACAACGCAAAGAGCCAGACATGTCATTGAATGATTTCAACACGTAAAAAAAAAGACGTGTGGCACTCGGGGACTGCCGCGGTAAAGCTATTGCATATATCATTTTTATCAACTTATGCAATTATAATTATTTATTTATTTTATTTATGCACTATTTTTTTTTCCTTTGTTTTTCTTTTCTTTGACATTAATTGAAGTTACACTTTCACACATTGAATTGAATTTCGATTGATTATTCACTCATTTGTTTTCTTCGGTCACCACGCTCAAAAAACAAATGAGTGGGGGGTGTTAGGTTATTTTCGTTACGGAATTTCTGGATTCGGTCTCCACGCCCAAGGCCCGCGATAGAAGCTATGCAATAGCTTAATAGATTTAGGGAACTTTTTTATTATTATTAGAGAATTCATCCAATGACTTTTACTGACTAAAACCACACCTGTGTCCTTCAGTTGCTCTTTACGTTCTAGAATCACAGCTCAGCAGCACAGAAACGTCAATGCACGCCTTTCGGACAAAAATCCTCCCTCAAAAAGGTCTGTAGATGGTGGGTTGGAACTCGTCTCACGAACGACTTGAAGTTAGTGTCGTGGCGAGAATACAGCCTTTCGACCCTCAGAGTCCAGTTACTTTTAATCTTCAAATACTTATACTACTTCGTCAACCTTCGTTGAGCAATGCAGACGCGAAATATACAGCTGCGTCGTAGGCACAGTAGGACGCAGCAGCATATTTGGTCCACTCGTTAGTTCGGTTCCGGGAACAGGGCTTCCTCTTCTTCTTTTCTACTCGAGTGAAACCCTCTTCATCAACTTGGCCCTCTTTTGCTGTCATTTCTTTGACGCTGACGACGGCTGAACGACGAGTTACCTATTATTCGTTGTCCGCAATAGTGATTGTCTCGAATTCTTAATAATCACTTTATCTATCATTGTCTCTTTGCAATAATCTTCCATGAACAACCGATATATTACGTTGCATATACTCCATAAACAAATGACGGTCCTAAGCAAACAGTACCGATACGGTTGTTATAAGTTTAGCAAATAGATGAGAAGCGAACAAAAGCCTTCGATGTAATAAAGACAGGGTAGACATGATACCTTATTTGTATAGAATGGGGTTGATTGAGGCGAGCTTGTGTAATATTGTAGTAATTATTCGTCATCATCATTATTATCATTTGATCTGAAAGGCGTCCACTGTTGGCCATAGGCCTCTCCCAAGTCTCGCATCTATATGATTCCCGCGACCTTCATCAGCTCGGTAGCTCGCTGTCCGGCCGTCCGGTAACTGTCCGGACCACGCCCACGTTGTCGACGGCGCGCGCTGTTCCCGCGCGCCTCAAGGAGTTGTCAGCAACAGCAGGGACCCAGCCGGGTCGAAGCCTACTGGGGCCAGGGTTATCCGAAAGGGCGCTCGAGCCCCGGTATGAAAGCTTGAAGGAACGGGATGGGTTTTTTAGTCAGTAAGAGTCTGACACTATCTCCCGCTCCGCCCAAGAGCGGGGGTTGTCATAAGATGATTTTTCCCATCGAAAAAAAAAAACCTTCATCAGCTCATCAGTTCACCTTCTAGAAGGCCTTCCAACCTCCTTCACCACTCCAGCAGGCTTATCCAAGTTGATAATTCACAGTCGTTAACGCTAGTAGAAAACTAATCAAATGTATGGAAAATTGCATTATCTCAACAAAATCGTAGCATAGTTTACATCATTCAAAATGACAGAATGTCGTTTCTACAATGTAACATCGTAGTAATTTCTATCTGATCACTAAAAAAACATTTCGCTCGAATCTTGCGGCGTGGCGTTAAAACAAACCCTTTGAAATTTTCGTGTCGAGTGCAAACAAAAGTGAACTTAGTGGTGGTCAAGCGGAAATGTCTTTGATGGTACTACATCTTTTAGTTTTATGGTATAAACAGTACTAACGCTGAGGTTTTATCGATTGTAGAGATTCGACACGAAACGTTCGTAACTTGGCTGGACCTGCTGATCCTTTCATTACCATCGATCATCTGTTCTGCAAAATACCTAAATAACTTCAATCAACTTTGTTTTTTTGTGTTTAATCTCGTCATCATCATTATCAGCCTTTTTAATGTTCCCACTGCTGGGACTCAGGCCTCCTCTCTAGGAGAGGAAATGGGCCGTAATCTACCACGCGGGCTCAGTGCGGATTGGTGTGTGTCACATGTATTCGAATTTTTGGTTCTGGGACATGCCGGTTTCTTCACGATGTTTTCCTTCACCGTTTTGAGATCAGTGGTAATGAAAGAAATTACACAAAGTAATGCGCCTGACAGGGTTTGAACCCGTGACCTACAACGCTCGTTAGTCGGAGCCTTTACCACTCGGTCACTACTGCCCTCGTGTTGCATCTACACTAATATAATAAAGAGGTAAAAATTGATTTTTTGTTTATAGGAGGTAATCTCTGAAAGTACTGGTCCAATTGCTAAAATTTCACCGACAGAAAGCTGTTTTATTCCTGAGTGATATAGGCTATATTTTATGTACACGGACGAAGCCGTGAGCAAAAGCTAGTGTTATACAAAAGTATCTAATTACTGCATGTGAATGAAATGTACTGATTTGATTAACTGCAAATCAAATCAGCGCTGTGGCTCTGTGATACATGAGCCCCAGCATTTTGCTGAGCGCTGGCCGTTTTGCGCGGATGTGACGCATATCTTACTTACGTGCTACTTTTAGTCGATATAGTTTTTTTTTTTTTTTTTAAGGTGTGCGCCATGTTTGACACGAATAAGCACTTTTTTCTTTCTTTCTTTCTTTAAAACTAAACATTTAGTTGCATTGGAAACAAATGGATTGGTTCAAATGACTATTTGCAAGTTATTTTCTAAAGATTACGAGATAGTGCTTCTCATAATCATTAGCAAATAACTTATAAAGTAAATTGCTAGTTTATTTGTGTATTAAGGTGTTATTAATGCCGTAAGTCATTGGGTTCGAAGAAAATTGTTAAATAAGAATCAGCAAGAATGGTTTGTTATTTAGAAAGATAATATTTTGATTCGTCTTACTATGATTGTTCTTAGTAAAAATACTTTATTTATTTTTCATTCAATCAGTCTCTGAGTAATGGGATTCATTTTAAGGAGTTGTGCTCATTAATCAGTCTGATTGTCGATTTATAGTGGATGCATAGAAAAACGATGGTTTTATCATAATTATTATCATCATCAGCCTTTTTAATGTTTTCACTACTGGGACTGGGTCATAGTTTTATGCATTTAGCATAAAACAAAAAAGACTGTTACGACCACAAGTTGTCACGGGATCTATTCCTGCCTGGAACAAATATTTGTATGGCCTATAGATATTTGTTCCGAGTCTGGGTGTTTTGTGGATGCAAGTTTGTATGTTTGTAAACGCACCTAAAATACAGGAGTAATTCCTAATGTGGAGCAATTTAAAAAAAAAACAAGCCATGAAAAAGTATAGGTATGAATACTAGAGGCTAGCAAAAAATCAAGATCATAGACAAAAAAAAAAAATTGAGAAATTTTTGTTTGCAGCGTCACCTACTAAATTAAATTACATTTTCAAACCATCCAGGGACCCATTAATTACTCACAAAATTTCGTCTAAATCGATCTCTAGTCTCAAGTACAGACGAATAATTATATGAGTACCTATATAGACAAAAGTGGACCGATGACCTCGTGAAGGTTGCGGGAATCCAATGAATGCGAGACGCACAGGATTATTCATTGTGGCAACACTTTGGGGAGGCCAGTGTCCAACAGTGGACGTTTATCGGCTGAAATGATGAGGTTCTTGAGGCGCGCACTATTCCCACGCGCCTCAAGGAGTTGTCAGCAACAGCAGAAGTCCAGTTGGGTCGAAGCCTACTGGGGCCGAGGTCTAGTTCGAAAGGGAGGCTCGGCCCCGGTATGAAAAGCCAGGAAGAAACGAGGTGAGTTTTTAGTCAGTAAGAGCCTTACCCTAACTCCCGCTCGACATTTGGATGATTTTTGCCCACCAAAAACAAAAAAAAAAAAATGATTATAGATAAAGATTAACATCTCATTTCCCAGCAAAACCGAACCTAAAATACACTAACTACACCAGCACCATTCAACACACCCGAAAATCGGCTGACACCTCACATGATCTGCATACACTTCTACTCTAACTTTCGACCTCATAATCCGTAGACAATGTGTTCATAATGAAACCATTTGAACCATTTCACCAGGATTAAAGTCTGTCACAATGTCTGGCGTTGAAATGCAATGCATAATGCACAGTATTAAAGTATTAAAGAATCTCGTAATGGCTGCGGCGGGTGGGCGCGGCGCCAAAGCTGCTTTCACCACAGCACACTTTGCCATTTTAAACCCTGAGACATAGATTTGAATATTTACGGGGTAAGAGGGAAGTTTTGAACTTAAGTGTATGGTAATGTATATTGTCAAAGACTACTGAAGACGCAGCGTTGGACGGCCTCCAACAAGGTGGACCGATGACCTGGTCAGGGTCGCGGGAATCCGATGGATGCGTGATGTACAGGACCGGGTTGTGGCGGCGCTTGGGGGAGGCCTATGTCCAACAGTGGACGTCTTTCGGCTGATATGATGATGATGGTGATAATATCCTTTGCGTAACGTGGTCTTTTTCCGTTATATCTAAATAGTTACTTCTACACAGAACTACTGTAGTTCACCTGTATAATTACGCGTCAGGGAGAGAAAGTTAATATTTCGACAGGTGCAAAGTAAAAAAAGTTGTTTCCAATTTTTCGATTTTCTAATAGTAATAATAAGCAATTATTTAGTCATTTTCGTTTTTTCAAAAACATAATTGAAAAAAAAAGAACTATTATTTCTTTATTTTTGACACTTGCAAGACCATTTGCCATATCTTAGAATATAATTTTTTTGTAAGTTACTGCAACTATCACAAAATCGCAAAATTGTAGATGGCTTTTTTTACTTTGCACCCGTCGATTTTATAGTGAGTGATTTATTATATTCTATCTTATAAAGATAAATATGTTTGTAATTCCGTACGACTTTGTTTAACAGCTTATAATGCTTATCATTTGTAGTTGCAACCCGCATACTCCGTGGTAGGTCGGCATGCCCGCAACGCTGCGTGGAATGCGTGGAACCTAGTGGCATCAGCAAAATATGACGTAACTGTGTTGGTTTGTGACGAACCCTTCGATTTTAAGACTAAAACGTTCCCAACACGATCATGGCATGGTAAATAGTCATAAGTACCTATACAAAACTGTTTGGTAAGTTTATCAAGCAACACCATAAAACAAATTAAATGATGCAATTTAGTCAACAGAATAATAGTAGGGGTGGCTAGGATACTATTTGTAGTTACTAAAGCGTCATGGAGACTTATTGGATTGTAAAGATTGGGTTCTAAAACGAAAAAAGTCTATGGCAAGTTTCCATCTTAATGGGGAAGAGAGCGTGTGATAATTCTTATTTTCAAATATGAAAAAAAAAACGTCACCTCAAAATACTCGGGTGCGATTGATTTTTTATTTTACTTTAAAGGCAATCCTTTGATGCAGCCTTTCACTGGCCGGAGGCCGCGAGCGTGAGCATAATGCCTTCCAGCACAGAAAGGACCTTAGTTTTCATGGAAGTATGTAGCTAAAACCATCAATAAGTGTATTTTGTATTTGCAAAATTATATTAGCAAACTGTGGTGAAAGAATTACACTTATCAACAAAATATTAACTAGAACTTTACTATCTAACACGCTCAAATCGTCAGATTATTAAAATATACACTTATTTGCATTCTTAAGTTACCTTTTCTTAATCTGGCGTGCTAAAGTTTTTTCTGGGATCAATTTCTTTTTACTAATCTGACGGGCTGCCCTCAACGCACCCCAATATATTAAGGGTTCATATGTGGTAGGGGTACATTACAGGGCGCAAGGTTTCTAAACATATGATTTTCTGACGCGCTCGAGTATCGTCCAAAATCCTCATCTAATCGCCCCTACTATATATAGCATATTACACTGTCATGTCACGAGTTGTGTCTACAACCAAATTCAAACATAGGTAGTTGTAAAACAAACAAGGGTATAAAACATGTTTATATACAAAACTATTGCCTCCTGGAACTCATTTGAACTTTTCAAAGTTAAACCTTAAACTATTCGATGAAACTAAATACGGTCTGTGTCCTGGTATAAAATGTACTGTCACGGTAATACTAGTCTCGTCACTTCACGGTCAATTTTTGTTTTGGATGAGGATGCCTCATCTGTGAAGCAGTAATGCTGGCAAAGGAGACGGCTTACGGGTGATCAGCAATGTTTAAGTTCGGTCACTTTGCTCGAACGTGGCGCATATATCTTATTGATTTCCCACCTCAAAAAAGGGTCTATTTTTGTTTACTTCATTCAAGGACAACAAACAAATAAAATCTATCTGTTTTATTGGTTCAGTATTGTCATAATGTCAATGTCGCAGAATGTTGCTAATTAAAAATTTTAAACTGTTGATTAACTGAATAAACATTTTGGAGATGGTTCGTCAATTAAAAAGGTTTTAGTTTGGGGTAAATACTGTGATATCTGTGTGTAAAAAAATATATAAGAGTGCGCCGCCCGAAGGGTTTGATTTCATAGGAGAATCCCTATACGAGCGTACCGACGAGCTGAGCTGCGTTACAATACTAAAGAGTAGTATAAATTTTGCTATTTTGACTTTTGTTTCCAATTTTTTACTATTTTTTACTATGAATAGGCTCACGTTTGGTCACTGTTTTACCCACCACGCTTCCCTAAAAAGTATCCTATTCACTCATTATTTAAAACCCCTAGGTTATAGCTATCAGGAAACATAAAAGAATTCCACTCCTTAGCAGCTGTACACAGAATAAATGTGTTACCAAAACCATTGGTTCGTAAGGGTAGAATGTCCACTATGTACTGACGGTGCAGCGCTCTAAGTCTGGTTGTTACGTTAATTACAATATACAATATTGTGTTTTAAATTTTTTGTCACTTATTTGGTGACTTTTTACCGCAAAAGATATTATGAACTCCGATATAATAAAGAAAATAAAATGACGAAGCTATAAACGACTTGACTGTCCAAAACTATTTTAGTTCGCGGTACAAAATGTTTGAGGGATATTAAAATGTAAAATGATACAGACAGTTTAAGAGGAACTTTTTGAACAATTAACAACTGGCTGGAATATGAGCGCTGTACTGTTTACTAAATGTTGTTGATTTAGTCTCAATTTAGAGGGAGTTGAATGTATGTCAGTAGTTCCGTATTGAAATGAAAATAATTAAGAGCCATATGTATGTATCTATTATACAGCATATGTATGTATTCGTATATTTATTATAATATGTATGTTTATAGTCCGTCTAAAAAGTCAAACGACTTGAGACTTTGTATAATATTAATCATTTCAAAAATACTTATATTGGATACTTTTTATAAGGTTCTTCAATTAGTATACAATGATCAAGATCTCTTTATCAACCTTGATTACTGAACCAGTGTTGATTACATCAAATTTCATTTTATCCTTTTTTTATGGTGGGAAAAAATCATGCATTGACATCCCCCGCCCTTGGGCGGAGCGAGAGATAGTGTCAAACTCTTACTGACTAAAAGACCCACCCCGTTCCTTCTAGCCTTCATACCGGGGCTCGAGCGCCCTTTCGGATAACCCTGGCCCAAGTAGGCTTCGACCCGGCTGGGTCACTGCTGTTGCTGACAACTCCTTGAGGCGCGCGGGAACAGTGCGCGCCGTCGACGACTTGGGCTTGGTCCGGACAGTTACCGGACGGCCGGACAGCGAGCTACCCATTTCTCACTGTCCGCAAGCCCGCGCCTACGTTGCCGGAAATCGGGATCAGAATCCCGGCGGCGGCGGCGGCGACATGCCGTTGCCTCATGCGTTCGGCCTCCTCCTTTGCGAGCATTACTGCTTCGCAGAAGTCGGCGACTGCCTGCCACTCCTCCTCGCTCCGGACCATGGCCTCAACCAAGGCCCGGCGCGAAAGGTCTCCGCTCCGATGCCGGCGATGCCGTGCCGAACGCGGCCTTAAAAGAGGTGGCGGGATGATCTGGAGAGATCTTGAGACGGCGCAGAAGAAGAAAGTTTGGAAGGACTTGGGGGAGGCCTTTGCCCAGACGTGGGACAGAAACGGCTAGAAAAAAAAATAACGCCACCACGTACCTATACCACCACGCTACGAGCGGTTTCACTCGCGTGACAATAGTTTACTCCTTACAAACTTTGGACCCCGTTTCAACCACTTAGGGGGTGAATTTTGGAAAATCCTGGTTCAGCGCAGACAGAGCAGCGCAGCGGAGAGAATTTTATTAAGGCACGCGAAAATTAACTTTAAAACTATTGAAATAAAGTGCACATTTGCTTAAACCTGACAAAAAATGCTCGCGCGTCCTCGAAGATACGGCGGGAAGCGTATCTTTGACATACGCCATCCTTCAGAAAATGCCCGAGACCGCGCGAGAATTATTCCTCTCTGTCTGCGCTCACTCTTAGGGTCGCCACACACGTGCCACCGGCCACCGGCCACATCCACAAAACGCCACCACATATTTCCTGTAGGTTTCATACATTTTGTATTGATTCGCCGCTTACGGTTAGCGGTGGCTATCACACTGTACAAATCGCCGCTGCTCGCTACTTGTGACCCGAACCGACCACGCCAAACGCCACCGCCGCCTCACGCCATTCGCGCATTTAAACCTTCTTCGACAGAGTCCATTATGATACTGCGCTCATGGGTTTTAAAAAAGTAGCAGCCATTGGCCACAAGTGGCTAGTGGCCGTTTCTAGCTTCTTGTGGCCGTTTCTAGCTCCTTGTGGCCGCATTTGTGGCTGTGGCATGTGGCCTATGTGTGGCGACACTTAGTGTTCGTCGACGTAGAATGCTTTTTTCCAGGCAAAGGTGGACCAAAACCGACCTGTATTCTTCAGTTGCCCTTTACAATTCCAGGACAAATGTATCTCTGTTTGCGGTAAGTCCGCCATTGTACCCATATATGTATGTTGATGTATAAGCTATGTTACTTTTTTGGTGTAAGTACAATAAAGTTTATTCTATTCTATTTTTTTTTCAAAAATTCTTGGACTGTGAAACTTTTATTTTTATTTTTATGAATTACTAGCTGTCCGCTTGTGACTTCGTCCGCGTGTACTTCGGTTATCGCACTCTGAACGTGTTTTCCCGTAGGAATAAGAGGTTTTTCCGGGATAAAAAGTAGCTTATGTTCTTTTCAATACGCATGCCAAATTTTATCCAAATCCGTTTAGCCGTTTTTGCGTAACAAAAATCCGAACATTCAATCATCTACACTTTCACATTTACGTATAATATTAGTTAGGATGATGTGGCCGACGATGGAGCACGCTTCCCAAAAAGCAACCTATATACTCTTGACTTAAAGTCCTTTAAGTTGTAGCTATCAGGAAACACATTCAAACATCTGTCATTCTTGTTTTATGAAAATTACGTAGTACAATTACAGTTTCTATGTTAGAGTGAAGGAAGGTTATGATAGATTTTTCTCACGTTGTGGCCATTTTTACTACTTTTTAAGGGTGTCCCTTTGGGATCAAGAATCTCCGGTAAATTGCGCCTCAGTTTCAGTACGTAACAAACCTTTGCTTCATCCAGGGAGAAACAAAGTTTTGTTATCCTGACCTAGTTTATTTAAAGAAAATAACCCATTTAAGGAATGACTCCTATATTGTAGTCCAAATTAATATTTACGTCAAAGTTAAGTCATATTAAGTCATAAATTCGTCAAAAGAATAAAAAGCTTGCTCGATAAGCCATTTTTTCAAGCAAACTTTGAAGTTGCCTATAGTCGGGGCACCAGAAATAGCGGCAGGCAGTTGATTATAAACTGTCGGGCCCATAACATGAGTCGTCTTGGAGGATTTGGCGAGCGTTCTCGAGATCGTAGATAGCTGACCCCTGCTTCTGGTGTAATATGAATGACGGCTACCTACCTTTGGGTAAAGGTCGAGGTTCACCTTAGAGAGGAGGCCTGATTTCCAATAGTGGGAACATTATAAGGCCGACTGTGTATGTGTCAGACGAAAGACGTCCACTGCTGGACTTAGATCTACGGGCTGTCCTATGCCTCTCGCATCCTTCAGGTCACCCTCTCACCCTCATCAGATCAGCGGTCTGCTTTGGAGGCCTTCCAACGCTGCGTCTTCTAGCGCGCGACCCCATCGACCGTATGTTCTGCGAGAAATGTGCCCTGCCCACTTAAGTTTGGCGATGTCGGTAACCTTCGTTCCCCTGTGAATTATCTTCATTTCTGATGCGATCTTAATTTTAGGGTCACTGTATATGCGAATGTAACGCATTCTAATGTTTTTGCAGTATTTGACGCCAAATATATCCAGTCAGCTTTCTCGGCAAGTTTTGCAGAGGTAGTCAATATAAAAACAAAATTCGCATCTCCATTATACCGAGACAGGGTGTTCCAATGATTCTGTATGCCCAATTGAGATACAAAACTGTACAAATTTAACATAACAATATCCACTAGGAACCAATTTGCAAATAATTGAAACAGCCACCGAACTTCACCTGTAAAAATTCCGCAAAAACTCGTCAAACGCGTGAACTGTTGTGATTGATGCAATATTTCGATAGTACTACACATCACTTGTTTTTTTGCGTTTGTATCTTTTTTAACCGTTATCTAAAATATATGGTTATAGGTATATTCGGTTGTATGTACTTTTAGAGTTCCATACTTCAAAAGGAAAAACGGAACCATTACAAGATCACTTTGTTGTTCGTCTGCCTGTCTGTCAAGAGCCTTTATCTCGAGAACGTGTGGAAGTATCAAGTTGTAAAATAATCCATATACTCTAATCTGCGGTACCTTGATGCTGTGAATAAATCAATCTGTTAAGTTAATGGAAAAATATGGGGACAATAAATGTGAAAATCGTGAATTTGTTGTTATGTCACGAAAAAAAATTGCGATTCGGAAAAATCTTTGAAATTCCGTGATTACGTTCGGGAATCGAAATATTTACACAGGTAAGTTTGTACGGAACCCTCTGTGCGAGAGTCCGACTCGCACTTGTCCATTTTTTTTATGTATGTTCACCGATTTATCGATCAATTGTGAACCGATTTTGATAATTACTATTCTTCTTTCGGCACCAATAGGTATTTTGGCGTGGTGCCTAATGTGGAATGAAAAATAAACCGGCCATCTGTTCACATGACCGTAGGCGCGGGCTAGCGGACGGCGAGCAATGGGTAGCTCGCTGTCCGACTGTACGGTAGCCACCCAAACCGAGCCCAAGTCGTCGACGGCGCGCACTGTTCCCGCTCGCCTCAAGGATTTGTCAGCAACCTTACCTTAGGGGCCCAGTAGGGTCGAAGCCTACTGGGGCTAGGGTCTGGTTCCGAAAGGGAGGCTCGGCCCCGTTATGAAAGCCAAGAAGAAGCGGTGTGGGTTTTTTAGTCAGTAAGAGTTTGACACTGTCTCCCGCTCCGCCCAAGAGCGGTGGATGTTATTTGTAAAAAAATACTGTCTGTTCACAAAAACCACCTACTCTATGTCCATCACACATGTTTAATACACGTAGTTATGTCATGAAAGAATATACCTAGCTGACATTAATTTAACTGAGTGCTTGACTTGTCTGGGTTCACAATGTGACGTCTGCCTCGAAATTCGCCGTTTCATGATTAATTTTACAAATTTTCTGTATAGATAACTTTGTTGACGAAAATTATATTTTGGAGAAAATTGTGTCAGTCTCAACACTCTCAACCCAGAGCGTTGGTTAACTGAAACGTACGACTTATGTACAGGTTAGTCGTAGATATTTCGTGTATTTTAGACTTAATTTTAAGGACTAAGGTAGGTGCCAGTTAAACTTGGAATAATGGTCATGAATCAGAATGTCAAGAAATGTAGGAGAGTCACCTCCTACATTCGTTGACATTCTTAATTTAAAAAACCGAAATAATGACACAGAGCTGTCTTGAATCGACTTTTATCGTGATCCTTTACATGATCAAGTAATAAAAAGCAGTTCATTGTTTGTTTTTCAAACTATATTTAATGTCAAATAATTAGAATTAAAAGAAAACTAAAAATGTTAGACTAAAAACATAACTCTTCTAGCAGACGGGAAAAAATAGTTGTTATTTTTTTATAATAATGTTAAACAGAATGATAAGTATGTCATAAGGAAAAGCAAATCACTAATTAAAAAGTAAAACGGATTAAACTTTTAGTAAACCAATATTTCCACAGCAAAATAAAATTAATAAGTTACATTTTACTTCATGTTCCGACAGGAATAAAAATCACGAACATATGTTAACCCTTAAAACAGTCGAACATCGATGGAAGCTTATTAACGCGCAATATAACAGAGTATGTTGTTAAATTGATACAAATTAGCAATACTCACGGATTTAACCCCGCACTGCGGCGCAATTTGTGTGGGCATTAATGTGAGCAATTTTCTCTCTGAATATTTAAAACGGGGGTAATCTTTACCAATTAGGGCGTTAAAAGTGTTAGTTTAAACTGTTTGCATCTAATTTTTGTGGAGTTTTTCGTGAAATTTGTGTGCTGTTTACTGCTTGTTTTTTCTTTGGTAATAACAATGGTTTGTTTTGAAAATACCTACCCACCCAATTCTTTGCAAAATGAGACTAATTTTCAACAAATAGCAATTAATAAGAGCATTAGCGACAGCTTGAAGGGCATAATTAGGCCAAAAACAATATTGATACAGTTAGAATTTACACTGAAACTGAGACTAAGAATTTATCTACATGGGTACCTACTTGCAATTAGCTTCATCCGATTACACTTAAGAAGAATTGTCACATTTAAGTCGCAGTGGGCAGGGCACATTACTTGCAGAAAAATTGGTTAGTGGGGCCGAAAGGTTCTGGAGTGATGACTTCGTGCCGGAAGACGCAGAGTTGGAAGGCTTCTCATAAACTGGACCGATTACCTGGTGAGGGGTCGCGGGAATCCGATAGATGCGAGATGCACAGGGCCGTGCTTAGAGGAGGCTTATGTCCAACAATGGACGTCTTCCACCTGAAATGATGATTACGAAAGTTACCAAGAAAGAAGGAAAGGGTGGAAGATTTCATGATCTCTGCCCACTCTTTTTTCATGACAGAGCATAGTTATCAAAAGAGAATTTTTTAAACGGTCCAAAAGACATAGTTCTCCGCTTCTTTTTCTTTTTGAGTCTATCTCCTCGAATTGTTTGGCCGCAGAAGATGGATATGTTCTTTAAGTCCAGGTGTAAAGCTGCGAAGCAGTAATGCTCGCTAAGGAGGAGGCCGACCGCATCAGGCAACGGTACTCTCGGCGCCGCCGCCGGGATTCCGATCCCGATTTCCAGCCACCGTAGGCGCGGGCTTGCGGACAGTGAGCAATGGGTAGCTCGCTGTCCGGCCGTCCGGTAACCGTCCGGATCAAGCCCAAGTCGTCGACGGCGCGCGCTGTTCCCGCGCGCCTCAAGGAGCCAACAACAGCAGGGGTCCAGCCGGGTCGAAGCCTACGGGGCCAGGGATATCCGAAAAAGAACTCGAACCCCAGTATGAGGGCTTGAAGGAACGAGATGGATTTTTTAGTCAGTAAGAGTCTGAAACTATCTTTCGCTCCGCCCAAGAGCGGGGGTTGTCATTGGATGATTTTCCCCACCGAAAAAAAAGTCCAAGTGTATGGCCACTTTAGGAATTGCCAGGTGATGCCCATGTTCTGAACAATAGTACCGCACTTAGGCATCCGATGGTTCTATAAAACCCCATCTCGCCAAGTTGTATTTGCTGCGGCCTACTTGTGTGCGAAACTGATTAATGCTTTTCATATAAGCCACTGCAATTCACGTACAGGCGGCAGATGTTCCTGTGGTTTTAAATAGTCGGATAGTGAGTGGATAGATAAGTGATGTTTTTTCCTATAGGTTCTTTTTGCCTATAACTTCTCTCGTCTAAGGTAGTGAGGGAAGGAGGGTCAGACTTCTACCGAATACTATCCACAGAGTTCCTTCAGTTGCCATTTTGCGAGAGCCATGGTCACTCTCAGCAGCTCTAGCATGCATCGACCCTAACTGGTTCCGTCACTTTGCTGACGTTGCTTTGAGGTGCAAGTGGAGCACTACACGCCTTCAATCCGGGCTTGGTTCTAACCGGCCGACTAGACGGTGAGCTACCTATTACTTGCCGTCCGCTAGCCCGCACCCGTCATGGCCGGAAATTGTCCTGCGACTCTTAACGCCCGAGTCGTCTCCACTAGTATCCATGGCTTCTTTCTAACTTAATGTGGTGCGTTTAGGGTGGTCTATATGCAAGGAAAATAAAATAAGTCTACCCTGTACCCCCCATTTTTTTATGGTGGTAAAAAAATATCCAATGACAACCCCCACTCTTGGGCGGAGCGGGAGATAGTGTCAGACTCTTACTGACTAAAAGACCCACCCCGTTCCTTCTAGCCTTCATACCGGGGCTCGACGCCCTTTCGGATAACCCTGGCCCCAGTAGGCTTTGACCCGGTTGGGTCCCTGCTGTTGCTGACAACTTCTTGAGGCGCGCGGAAACAGTGTGCGCCTCAAGATTCACCCTGTACCCCTAGCCAAGTTGCTAATCTGCAATCGGTAATGCTAGTAAAAAGCTTCAAATGTACGGGAATAATGTCATCTCAACGTTCAGTCACGTGGTCAGAGCAAAAGAATTGGCGATGCGGCCAACTCGAAGCTTTTGACGCAAGCGAAACGCTTGTAACTTGGCTAGGGGAGCAGGGTTGTTGAGTTCAAAGAGGTAAGACTTCTCAACTCAATTTCACAGTGCTCTAAATAAACCTAGATAAAATAAGCACCTGTTCTACTGAAATACAATTGAAGACAAAATCGCGTGATTCCGTCGCACATGTGCGCTGAACTGAACACCGTAAGCATGTGTAGATGCTCGACGTAAATCATAACTGTGGGTACAAGTTTGAAGTCGGTGTCTAACTCAGTCGGCTCCGGGCAATGTTTGAAGTTTGTTCGATGTTTTTGTATAACAATCATATTTGTATTATAGTGTGAAGCGGTTGTTATTTTGTTTAAATAGGTTTTCTTTGAGGAAGTTTGTGGGAGAGATTGGAGTAGGAAAAATTTCTTCTTCAATTATAAAAGGTAAAAGTATTACTACACTGCGCACACTCGCAGAATGGTTAGGAAAGGTTAGGTTAGGTAGGTATGTAGGTGCTGGACCAAGCCCAAGTCGTCGACGGCGCGCACTGTTCCCGCGCGCCTCAAGGAGTTGTCAGCAACAGCAGGGACCCAGCCGGGTCGTAGCCTACTGGGTCCAGGGTTATCCGAAAGGGCGCTCGAGCCTCGGTATGAAGGCTAGAAGGAACGGGGTGGGTCTTTTAATCAAAAAGAGTCTGACACTATCTCCCGCTCCGCCCAAGAGCGGGGGATGTCATTGTAAGATTTTTTCCCACCATAAAAAAAAAGGTATGTAGGTGCTAAGGTCTGGCGAGCCCCCCCCCCCCCCCCCCAACGACCGCGACTGCAGTCGGTTAGTAACACGTCGACTTGGTAAGTGATTGCTAAGTTAACATACCAATGATCATTACGAGTACAAGTCGTGACTTAAACGGAGTAGTGATCAAAGGCCTATCGACCGAGCGCAGAGAAGATAAGAGGGGAAAAAAGGAAAGGAGAGAAGAAAGGGCGGAGGGTTGAGGGGGAAAGGGGGAAGAGAAAAATACAGGGATTGTCGCGTTGATCTCCATACATTTATGGAAACTACACTTGTAGAGTTACATAAGCATCACGCCATGCGACGTTATTCTACGCAATGTGCATCGGTCTAATGTAGTTCTAACTTAAGTTTTAATTTTTTTTTTGTCACTTTTATGAAAAATTCTAAGAGCGGGTAACTAATTAAAAATAATTTCTCATTAACTTTATACACTTTTTAAATTGTTATTTTGCTTATTTTTTTTGTGGAGGAGATTGTTGCATAAGAAATTTCTTCTTTATGTACAGGGAAGTTTTATAGTTTTTCTGTCACTTTTATGAAAACTTCTTCGAGCAGGTAACAAATTAAAAATATGTTTCAGCAAAAGCTTCATCCGCGTTTTAGATTGTCATTTTGTTTAATTGGGTTTTCTTTGGGGGAGTTTGTGAGAGAAGTTGCTGTATAAAGGATGTCTTCTTTAATTTTATCTATACAGAGATGTTTTCAGTTTTTCTGACACTTTTGGAAAAGTTCCAAGAGTAATAAAATAAAAACTATTTAGCTTGGTAGAGTCTGTCTAATAAGTTTAACGACTTGGGTAATTATTAGGATTTATTGAAATCTGGTGTAGTCAACACGGATTCAATAATCAAGGTTAATTAAAAGATAGAGATCTTTATATACTAACAGAAAAACCTTATGAAAAGTATTGAATATATATATATATTTTTTTTTTTAAATGATTAAATATTATACAAAATTCCAAGTCGGTTGACTTATTAGACAGACTTTAGCTTCATCTAATTTTTAGAAAATTGATTTAAAATATAATAATGAATGGTAGTCCGCCTATGTACTTTTTGTTGCATAAAGGCTAAATAAATAAATAAATAAATAAATAAATAAATAAATAAATAAATAAATGGTAAAGCTATGACTACATTGAAAGAAGATGGTAATCACTGGGTATTTTGAATGAACTCCGCCCGGATCTATGTCGATTTCGCGACCCCGTAACAGCGGTTTTATTTTTATATAAAAAAAGCAATAACCATTCAAGACTTTTGAATTTTTGAGGCCTTTTTAAAAAAAAAACAAGCTTTATTATATTTTGTAACTTTAAAATATTTCTGTGAAATAATCTCGTAGATATATACGTTTGAAATAGTAAGTGAGGGGCAGATTTGCGTTTTTTTTTTATTACGGAGTCAACTTATTTATATCATGTTTTGATTTTTACCTGGCGGTTGGTCATATATTAGCCAATTGTAATAAAATACATACACTTTCAAACTTTCGCTTTTATAATATTAGTCCGTGATTACGGTAAGTCCCCTCTTTGAGGCGTGGCTGGAAAGACCTCACGGCGTCCTTAACTTCCGCATGACGCAGGTCCTCACCGGACATGGTTCGTTCGGGAGTTCCTGCACCGAATTCATGCTGAAGTGACGCCCGGGTGTCGCCACTGTGCGGAACGCCCGGAGGACACAGTCGAGGTGTGCCCTGCTTGGGCGGAGCATCGCCGTGCCCTCGTGAGGGCGATCGGCGGCGGAGACCTCTCGCGCCGGGCCTTGGTTGAGGCCATGGTCCGGAGCGAGGAGGAGTGGCAGGCGGTCGCCGACTTCTGCGAAGCAGTAATGCTCGCAGAGGAGGAGGCCGAACGCATCAGGCAACGGCGTTATCGCCGCTGCCGCCGCAACCGGGATTCTGATCCCGATTTCCGGCCACCGTAGGCGCGGGCTTGCGGACAGTGAGCAATGGGTAGCTCACTGTCCGGCCGTCCGGTAACTTTCCGGACCAAGCCCAAGTCGTCGACGGCGCGCACTGTTCCCGCGCGCCTCAAGGAGTTGTCAGCAACAGCAGGGACCCAGCGCGGGTCGAAGCCTACTGGGGCCAGGGTTATCCGAAAGGGCGCTCAAGCCCCGGTATGAAGGCTAGAAGGAACGGGGTGGGACTTTTAGTCAGTAAGAGTCTGACACTATCTCCCGCTCCGCCCAAGAGCGGGGGATGTCAATGCATGATTTTTCAAAAAAAAAAAAAACATGTCCGTGATTGTGATTATTTGATATTAAGTATAATATGTAAATTATATTTAGTGTAACCAAGATTTTTTAATTTGTTAATAGGCTCACGTTTGACCGATATCACACCTAATGATAAGCGGTTATGTGGTCGACGATGGAGCCTAGAAGTAACCTATTTACTCTTACTTTAAGGCCTAAAAGCTAAGGCCGAAAAGTGCCATAAAACAGTGACTTTCTGAAGCTTACTCCTTGGTAACGACCAGGTTAATAGGTTTAAAAATATATATATATATATATATATATATATTATGTTTATTACAGATTCATGAATAACATTATCAACATTTGATTTTTAGTGCTATTAATATTTTTATCACAATTTTTTCGCAACTTTTCCCTACTCCTTCGAAACGGCTTGGATCTTTAGAAAAATTTTTACTCTTTATGTAAATCAATCAATATTTCGCAAAGAAAATGGATTTAAAGGACAGCCGCGCGCTTTCCGGGCGCTGTTGGCCGCAAATAAATACACAGATTTGCGTACTGCCGCCTAGGCGGGTGCGAGAGGTGCGTCCACATAATTTTGGCCAGATGGTTCAAGGGACTATAAGCCTTAACAAGTCCTACGTTGTAGCCAGCTGTACTGCCGATTGGCCTTTTCATTACAGCTATAGAGTTAGATATCACACTAAAATAGATGTAGCAAAATGATAAAAAAAAACATGATTTTTTTAATCGATGTAAACTATTGCTTGATTGTGATTCCACCTGATGGTAAGCAGTTATGAGTGTGAGTGGTGAGTGAGTGTGAAATTCGACTAAGAAAACTGTAGTAGGTAATAATAGAAACCTCTGAACTAAACGAAACAGTTATAATAACCAAGTGTACAATAAAAAGCGGAAAAAGAACAGGAAAATAGTTGTAGAGTTTTATAGTGGGACGCGGGTCGACGGTTACACTTGAAGTTTGCCCATAAATATTGACATCACTTGTAGCTCTTCTATTCATAACATATGTTCGACCCTTTTTTGTGACCACTGTTGAAGAGTTGGGAGTACCAACAGCTGGTGTGTTTGTAAGTTTAGAGGAGTGCGTCAGTCCTTTATTCTACATGGAGCGACTGTCACTCAATGACAAGTCACAAACTTATCAAAACATTAAATGCTATGTCTTTATAAGATTTAATTTCAAAATTTAATTTAATTTGATTTTTTTATTTTCCAACCGTAGGCGCAGGCTTGCGGGCGGCGAGCAATGGGTAGCTTGCTGTCCGACCGTGCGGTAATTGTCCGGACCGAGCCCAAGTCGTCGACGGCACGCATTGTTCCCGCGCGCCTCAAGGAGTTGTCAGCAACAGCAGGGGCTCAGCTGGGTTGAAGCCTGCTGGGGCCAGGGTTCGTTTCGTAAGGTAGCTCAGCCCCAGCATTCGTACCTTCATAGGCACGCAGGAACGGGGTGGGTTTTTTAGTCAGTAAGAGTCTGACACTATGTTCCGCTCCGCCCAAGGGCGAGGGATGTCATTTGGATGATTTTTAACCATCTAAAAAAAGCTGATTTCTTGATTCAATCTCATATTATATTTAATTGTCATAATTTGAATTTAACGTCATAATCTTATTTTAATTTAATTCTTATTTTTATTACTTATCTGAACTTCCTATTACTGTGCGTGTTGCCATTGATGGCATATGCACTGAAACATGGTCGCTCACAATGGGCCTCATCAGAAGGCTTACAGTCACCCAATAGGCAATGGAAAGGGCTATGCTCGGAGTAGCGTTGGAGGCCTTCCAACACTCCAGAACCTTTCGGTCTCATCGACCATTACTTCTGCGAGCTATTTATTCTATTCACTGCTACTTATGTTTGGCGATTCATCGGGCTATGTCGGTAACCTTGGTTCTCTTGTGAATATCTTCATTCCTGACTCGATCACGCTAGGTAACTAAACATAGCCCTCTCAATTATCTTTTGAGTAACTTGAAACCTTCTGATGAAGCCCATTGTGAGCGACCACTCGCTTACCTTCTCATAATTTCAGCCGAAAGTCGTCCACTGTTGGACATAAACCTTCCCTAAGTGTCGCCATAACAACCGGTCCTGTGCGCCTCGCATCCATCGCTTTTCCACCACCCTCACCAGATCATCGGTCTACCTTGTGGGAGGTACAAGGAGGAGGATTAAATAGTATCATGACGGGTTGATTTTCTTAAACATTTAAAGAGATGCAATTTTAGACTACCAAGGTTAAAACTTTAAACTGAATATAAACTATTATACCGGATTATTTACTGCTCAGCGCTTAACTGATAAGTTTTAAGCGAAGTTTAAATCGTGGCGAGTGATAAATATAATACGGTAGTTTTTGCCTCTTTTTGTTGCACTTCACTTTAAAATTGCTAGCTTGGAGTTTAATAACCCCTCGAGCGGCGGAGGTATTATCATTACGCAATTGCGCGTTTTTTTAGTAAAATCCCATCAAAAACAAAAAAAAACTTCTTCCGGTTTTTTTCCAGGAAAAACGAAAATATGCAGAATAACATTTTCAGCTGAACCCGTGTGTACAATACGAAAATTAAGCGTTTTTCAAGGTAAATCAAGTGGAATAACTGTAATGTATGTACAATCATACTTATATCGTCTACCTATCTAATCTAACGTATATTATAAAGTTTGTGAGTGTGTTACTTTTCCACACTTAACGGCTGAACGGATTTCAATGAAACTTGGTACACCAGTAGACCATCCTAGAAGTGAGTTCTCTTAGGATAATTTCTTACTATCGATCAATGATTACGCTGGAAAACTCTAAATAGACTCCGCACGCAGGTTGGGCGCAGCAATCTCCACAGATGGGGGTTTCTGGACGGTTCCGACCTTCAGTGTTTGTGCGGCGTCTCTCCACAGACCATGGCCCACCTTTCATCTTCCATCACATGCCCTGTTACTTGTTCACGTAGGGATCTAATGTCAGCATCAGTGGACGGCATTGCCGTGGCCGAATACTGAGCCAGGCATGGAATTTAATCAGCCCCCCTAGCCAAGTTACAACCGTATAGTGTCGAATACCGTTCTCCAATCGGTAACGCTTCGGTGTCAGCAATTGTAGAAAACGATAAGTGGGTAGCTAAGTTAACGCGCCTGAGTCGGCCGCTCGTTCTACAATGTAGCGTTTGTTTATCAAAGGATGTAGCGTTAAACGTTGTAGAAATTCATTCAATCATTTTGAACGATGTGAACTTGGCTACGAATTTTCTATTACTTTGTTCCGACCACGTGAATTAACATTGAGATGATGTCATTCCCAAACATTTGATTACTTTTCGACTAGCGTTAACGATTGCAGATTATCAACTTGGCTAAGGTTGCAGTTTTGCCATCGACACCCTAAGAAGAAGACGAAGATCATGCACGTCAAAAAACCAAAACTGCATGGGATTGACATTTGTGGTTTTCTGACTCGCGTGATCGCTGATCGAGTCTCACTAGTCACTTCATGTAAAGTTGTTTGTATCGCACGTTTCAAAAATACAGAAAAAGTATTGTAAGATAATAATCTTTTTCTTCTAAAAGAAGGTCATTTGGTACCTTACAGAGGCACGTGCCAAGTAATGAAGTAGCACAAAACTTAGAATTAGATCAGCCAATATTTCTGTATACCGAAGTTTCTCGATTCGATGAAGTTTCAACTTCGATTAATGATGGAAAGAGGAAGTTCTGGCAGCTGATTGATGGCTGCCTAATTAGTGGATACCTACATAATTACTTATTTCCTTATTAGAATAATTTTAAGTGTAAATTAAGTTGTGTAAGTATTTGATTTAATTTATTAAACCCCAAGCGAACGCCGGTGTTCGCGCACCTATTGTCTTTCTATTGTGTCTGTAATTTCCACGATTGAAAGGATAATACTAGAAATGGGAATGCGAGGATGCGAGATATACAGGATCGGTCGTTGTGGCGACACTTGGGGGAGGCCTATGTCCAACAGTGGACGTCTTTCGGCTGAAATGATGATGGTGATGACTAGAAATCGACTGATTAAATGTTTTGTTGAGTAGCCCTTAATACCCAGCGTTTAGCCCGAAGAATAGCCAAACTTTAGGGGCGGTGGGCAAGGGACATTACTCGCACAACAGATTGTAAATGGGGCCGAAAGTTTCTGGAGTGGCGACCGCGTACTGGAAGACGCAGATTTGAAAGGCCTCCTACAAGGTGGACCGATGATCTGGTGAGGGTCCCGGGAATCTGATGGATGCGTGACGCACAGGACTGTTCGTTACGACGACTCTTGGGAGATAGCTATGTTCAACAACCGAAGTACGGTTGAAATAGTGATGTTAACGATGACTTAAATTCAGGATATCAACCAATATAATATACAACCATTATTTATAAAAAAGCAAGCATTTTTTTTTTCGCGGTTTGAAAATCATCTATTGATATCCCCCGCTCTTGGGCGGAGCGGGAGATAGTGTCAGACTTTTACTGATTAAAAACACACTCCTGTTCCTTCGTTGCCTTTCGTACCGGGGCTGACTATCTTTCGAACTAATCCTGGCCCCAGTAGGCAAGAAGCAAGCATTAACTTATTAACTTGACTGGTATGATGGTCTAGTGGTTAGTGGCCCAGACTGCTACGCCGGAGGTCTTGGGTTCGATTCCCACCCTGGGCAATTTTTTAAGTGATGAGCATCACTAGTTCTGTGTCTGGGAGTAATTTATCTTTTATATGTATCTACGTATTTAGATATATATAAGTATGTATATCAGTGGTCTCGTATTCACAACACAAGCTCAGCTTAGCTTGGTACTAGACGGCGTTGTGTGACAGTTGAGGAATATTATTATTAACTCATTTAGTAGCAAGTGAGAATCATTCTCACAACCCCTTTTCCATCAATATCTCACCATATACACAGAAAAAAAAAACCGTTAAAATAATCTAGACACATTAAGTTAACATCGTTTAGTTACATTTTAACATTTACGAATTCTCGTCCGACTTAGTTTATGACTTGCCGTAAACGGGGTTCGATTCCCGACGTCGAACAGGGCAATAAAAACGCGATAAACATTCTGTAGAAAAATCTATTTGGCGTTTGTATATAGTTTGTCTTTACATAGAGCGATAAAATGATGTTAAGTTTTATTTCTATCTTTAGGGCTATTTTTCACCAGGACACCACCACGGCGGCACAACTGGTCGCGCCGCCATGGCACAAAATATATAGGTATAGAAGTTAATCTACATATAAAGTTCGCTCGAGCAACGCACACATAGACACCGCTCACGGACACGATATCTCAGAGCGCCTCGGCCCGTTTGTCGAACAGTTCCGGCTCAAACGCTCATTAGTGTGCGTTCACCGAGCGTAGGTATAAAAAGTGAAGTACATACATTTTTTTTTATGGTGGGAAAAAATATCCAATGTCACTTCCCGTTTTTGGGCGGAGTGGGAGATAGTGCCAAAAATATCCAATAACAACCCCCGTTCTTGGGGAGATAGTGCCAGACTCTTACTGACTAAAAGACCCACCCCGTTCCATCTGGCCTTCATACCGGGGCTCGAGCTGTCTTTCGAAACTAACCCTGGCCTCAATAGGCTTCGGGCCCCTGCTGTTGCTGACAACTCCTTGAGGCGCGCGGGAACAATGCGCGCCGTCGACGACTTGGGCTTGGTCCGTACAGTTACCGGACGGCCGGACAGTGAGCTACCCGAAGTACATACATGAGATTGTCTTCTGTACCTATCTATTTTGTGGCCATGGTGTCCCTGAGCTACCAAACTAGGCACCATACAGCTGCTACACCACACTGAGACAGTATCAAAATTAGACTTACCTTGAGAGTAGTGGTGGCTGAGTGGTAACGGCCCCGACTTACGAGTTGTAGGTCACAGGTTCAAACCAAGCCTTAGTTCAAGTTCAGGTTCAAACAAGTTAGGTACTTGGTGTAATTTATTTCATCACCACTGCTCTCAAAACGGTGAAGAAAAACATCGTGAGGAAATCGGCGTGTAGAACCAGTAATTCGAAGACATGTGTTATTCATCACCCCGTAATGGGCCTGTGTAATCGTAATCTAACACGCAGGCCTTATAATGTTCCCACTGTTGAGACTCAGACCTCCTCTCTAGGAGAAGAAATGGGCCGTAATCTGCGTGTTATGATTCCTTCTCCTAGAGAGGAGGTCTGAGTCCCAACAGTGGGAACATTGTAAGGCCGACTATGCTATGCTGTGCTATGCACGTGTCCAAGCTGGTCGCGCTGCCAAATTGGTTGCGCAACCAAACTGACACTAGGTGAGTAACTCTCTATAGACCTGTATATATTGTGTTGGTAGCGGCGACTGGTCGCGCAGCCATGGTGTCCGGGTAAAATATAGCCCTTAAAGTCGTGTTTATAAAGGTTACCCATCATAAACATGAGTTAGAATACATCGAGCCTTTTCAAGAAGACAACTGAGCGATAATTTGTATTTAGTTTTTCAGGACTTTTTCCTCCCATAATAATAAAAGTATTCATAAAAATATCGCTGCTTCAATTAAAAAGCATCACAAATGAAAATTACACTTTTATTACAGGAGAGCTGTTTTTAGGGTTCCGTACTTTAATTCATTAAACCCCAAGCGAACGCCGGCGTTCGCGCACCTATTGTCTTTCAATTGTGTCTGTAATTATCACAATTGAAAGGTTAAAAAGAATAAACGGAACCCTTATCGGATTGCTTTGTTGTCCATCCATATGTATGTCTGTCATGCCTTTTATCTCAGAAAAGAGTCAAGATATCGAGTTGAAATTAAAACCATATACTCAGGTTTGCAGTCCATTGAAGCTGTGAAAAAATTAAACTTCTAAGTACCGAAAAACTAGATACAGCCAAAAAATGTATTTTTCGACACTTTTAAGGAAATCAAAATTCATAGGGTACTTCCCATTGAGCCCGAATCCTGAAATTTTGAATATTGCAAGGTCTTATAAAATAGTTACAGGATTAAATCGCGAAAAAGGTTTTTGTTTTGCTATTGCATTGGTTTTTGTTTTGATTCGGAAAAATTTAAACTATTTACATAGGTAAGTTTTTACAGAACCCTCAGGGAGCTAGTCGTACTCGCAATTGCCTAGTTTTTTTTTGTATATTGTTTTGTTATTTTACATCAACTAAGTATGATAGGTACTAAAGTTCGAAGCGTGATTTTAAGCAGCATTATCTTTTATGAAACTGTATTTAAACATGTAAGGAATATATAAGCTTACAAGTTAATTTTGCATATTAAAATTGTATGATTTATAAATACGTATTATGTTAATACTAGGCATGCCTTTTAAGTTCTGTCGTTTAAATATTTCCCGCTTATTTTTAATTTAGAATTGCTAAAGGAGTCAGTTTTTTTTGTTTAGAGTTTGGGCCCACTACAATTTTTTGGCGTATATCAATGAAATGCACGTTAGTTTATTCCTTATAATCTCTAGATTACAGTGGTAATATTAGCAAAACTATAACTAACCGGAATACTGTGAAATACGACAGTCAAAACATGACTCTCATAGTAACCTAAAATCTCACAAGAGCGATTATCTAATGAGTGGATAGGTGTCCTTGGTATTTTAAGTCAAAATAGTGCACTGTTCAATAATATATAGTATAAAACAAAGCCACATCTGTACTACGTGGTAGATTTTGATGTGATTTACACGATTTGATAGACTTCTTCATGAAAATATACATCTATATCGAGATATATGTTTCGAAAGATATATTTCGAAATAGCGCGGCTTTTGCCGGCCATTGACTGTACCACCTAAAATAATAAGGGTCGGCGGTCACTGCCGACATGGCACGGTAGATCTTGCTACGGCATGCCTTGGCATCTCGCGGAATGCCGGTAAATAGACGAAAAGCAGCCTAATGTAGTGTTTGTGTGTGTTTGTACCTTTACTACGAATATTTTAGTGAAAGACCAGATCCTACTTAGGGAAAGGCATGACTGGAGTTAGTTAAAAAAATGTAAAGTTCACATGAGATGCAAATATTCCTATGTCCGAATCCTCTCACTGAATTACCAGTTTGAATACATTCTTGTAATATCATGAAACAGTTTTCACAAACGGCATCTTGTGAGTGTAACTGAAAAAAGTAGGTAGGCAAGTTATATTGGTGGAGAAGGTGGGGTCAGACTTTGAACTCACACCAAGCATAAATAGTATGAAGAGCTCAACGTGCGAGATTAGGATGTGTTCCTCCTAGTAATGATTGGGTGGGTAACATAAACACTCACCTCGCGAGAAATCAGTGTATATGTACACAAGTTGGCGCACATTCCGTTGAAACCGTGCTGCACAATTGATATAACGGCTTAGTGTATTATGCATTGTATCTACAGATGCCATTTTCATAAAATCTTTCGAATTACGAATATAAACCAAACACGAAAAGAACAGAAGGAACCATAATAATCTGAAACAATAATACCCCGCGTTCCGAATTGCGTCAAAAACGATTATATCGCGAATCTGACCAACGCGCAACGTCACAAACAGTACTCAATAGTCCTTATATTTTGTGACTATTAAATTCGGTTGGATTCGCGATATAATCGCTTTTGACGTAATTCGGAACTAAGGAATAATGTTGTCTGTCAGATTGTCAGTGTCAAACAGTTTGACAAACAGGCTATTAATTACGTTTCGTTCCACGGTGATTTTTAAAGTACGTTATTATACTTGATATTTGTGTTAATACCAGCATTAAAAACAATTTCACTGTATCAATTAATTATTATATCTTTAAACGTATTTAAAGCCAATGTCACTACCGTTGCGCATCGTAGTAACATTTTATTATCACGTTAAAGTGAACCTAAAAACGCTCCTAATCAAGCATTTTTGCCGTAACACGTTTTTACTATTATTTCATTATTCTGGTTAGATTTCTATATAATTTTTGGTTTATTAATTATAATAAGGTGAGCACTTTTTCCATGTGAAATATGATTAATATACGTTAACGTTTAATAGTGGGCCCAAAAAAAAAACTCCTCTACAAAGTCTCCTTTACAAAGTTTGAATTTACTTAATTTCGGAAGTCGTTGTTTCTATAACAGTTTTGTCTCTTCGTTATTTAACACAGACTTCCGAAATCAAAGTTAGTTTGTACTTTTCAGTGTTTTTTTTTTAACATTGAAGGCGGTTGTTTTTTTTTTGTGAAATGTTTTTTATTTTACAATTTTTAGTTATGGTACTACCACTAAAAAGTACCTCTCAGCCAAACGTAAATACCTTATAGCCAGAGAGCATCTCATAACGATTTTAATAATCCCAAACACGGTTAGATTACATTAATTTACCTTCTGGCTTCATCATCAGATCAGTCCGATACATGACTTCCGCCTTTTCCTTTATTTAATCATCGACTACAAGTTTATGCAAAACAATTTTATTTGTTACGTCAGTTCTGCTGTGATCCTATGAGGAATTCTGTGCCATATATTCGAAGTTCATGATCAGATCATAACAATATTTCAATGGGATCAACTTGGAAGCATAACCTTACAGTCAAAAAAAAATATTTCAAAACCGGTCCACAATTGACCCGAGATATCGGTGAACATACATAAAAAAAAACATACGTTCAGCCGAACATAGAACCTCCTCCTTTTCGAAGTTGGTTAAAAATACATCATCATCATTTCAGCCGATACACGTCCACTGTTGTACATAGGCCTCCCCCAAGCGTCGCCACATCGAACGTTTCTGTGCGTCCCGCATCCATCAGTTTCCCACTACCTTCACCAGGTAAAAATGCATCAAATATGTAATATTTTAAATATTGATTTTTAGATTTATATGAATTATCTTAAATACTTTTTAAGTAAACTCAGGTGAGATAGCGGTCAAGCGCGAACCTATCAATAATTAAACTTGACTGTTAGACTGCAACTTATTTGTTTTGGAAGCTATACCGTAGTGACTTAGCTAACGGCACGCTTGGGGCAGTGGTTAAGAGGTTCGCTGCTACACTGCGTGTTGCGGTTTTGATTTCCAAAAGGAACCCGTCACGACTTTGGGTGTCTTAATTATGTGAGTTAACATGTTTGCACCCACGATACAGGTTCTTAGCATGGAGCTGGGTATTTAAAAAAAAACATGATGTAAACCGAACAATTGTTATTTTACGTCATGGTAAGAGACAGGTCTAGGCGAGAGGAGGGGGGGAGGACAGTAATTCCACCTTTCTTCAGTTATGTGTTCCCGTGTATCAGGTTTCTCCATATTCCAGGAACAAATTACAGATTCCAAGTTCCTGCTGCCTGGGGCTAGGGTTATCCGAAAGGGCGCTCGAGCCCCGGTATGAAGGCTAGAAGGAACGGGGTGGTTTTTTTAGTCAGTAAGAGTCTGTCAATGCATGATATTTACCACCATAAAAAAAAAAGTTCCTGCTGCGAAATTCCAAATATGAAAAAACCCAACGGCATTATTTAGACGGACTCGGCAATCGAACCAAGGACTTAATGATCTACCAGACCACTACTTCGAAAAGTATGAACAGACCACGAAGGAGATGGTGGGATAGCTGACGTCTTCCTCAAGAATTGGCAAGAAAAGGCTTAGTTCTAGAAACAATGAAAGAAATGGACGAAGACCTTTGCTCACAGCACAGGGATAGTACAGGTTAGATATTTGACTGGCCTATTGGTAAAGTGGTTAGTGGCCCTGACTGTTGTGCCAGGTCGTGGGTTCGATTCCCATTCAGGACAAATGTTTGTGTTATTAGCATGATCAAGTATCTATAATGTGTATGTATTTTGAAATATATAAGTAGACGGCGTTTTGTGATAGTTGGAGAAAAATAAAATATATTATATAATAAATTCTCGTAAAAAACATTTTAAATTGAATCAAATTTATACGGAAAGAGTTATAAGATTTAAGGAAGTATCATAAACGTACATTATTTTAAGAAAACTCATAAAAATCACGAAGGAAATCCGAAGTTTACGACCCCATGAAAAGTTTGTTATATAAAATATTGATTTTGAAGCAATTTGGATTGATGAAATAACTTTTTTTACGTCGAAATCCCTAATAAATATTATATAATGTTAATGGGAGTTTGATTATTTGTTTGTCCTGATTGTACGCTTCCAGATACTGACGTGACCTGAATAGCTAGTCACATGGACTGAGGAGTAAATAGTTATAATTTATTTTCATTGATTCGGTATTCTAAATTATAATTCAGAGGTAAAGCCACCAAGGCTTGAGCAGAGCACCTCTGAGTCCTCGTGGGGGTTATCGGCGACGGCGATCTATCGCGCGGGCCAAGGCTTGTACAGGTATAGATCGCGACCACACCGAGGTACAGGCCATGGTCCGGAGCGAGGAGGAGTGGCCGGCGGGCGATCGCCTCCTCCTTCTCCCTTCTGCGTAGCAGTAATGCTAGCTAAGAAGAAAGCCGCACGCGTGTGGCAACGGTGCTGATTGCCGGCTGCCGTAGGCAAGGGTTTGCGGGCGGCGAGCAACGGGTAGCTCACCCTCCGACTGTCCGGTAATCGTCCAGACTGAGATCAAGACGTCGACGGCGCGTATCGTTCCACGCACGCCTCAAGTTGTTGAAGCCTAGAGGGGCCAAGGATTCGTTTCTGAATAGAAGGTTCGGCCCCGTTACGAAAGGCAACGACGAAAGAGGAGTGGGTTTTTAGTCAGTAAAAGTCTGACACAATTTCTTGCTCCGCCCAAAAGCGGGAGATGGCATTAAATGATTTTTTCACTTATAAATAAAAGCTAGGTGGCTATGCTCGAAATACGCTTTCAGTATTCAAATACACTCTCCAAATAAGTGTGCACGGCAATTACAATGATTCGACTATAGCCAACACCTCTAAACGGTCTGGACTGAGCTTTTCGCCGTCTTCTTTATACCGCATATATCGAAGGACAGGAACTGTGCCATCTACAATTTGCCGTCATTTTTTTGTAATTGATTGGCTTGCGTTTAACCACTATCTCACCTGATCGTAAACAACGATGTGGCTGGTTGTGACCGACGATGGAGCACGCTTGCCTTGAAGTAAACTATTCACTCATGACTCAAAGACCCCAAGGTTGTAGCTATCAGGAAACACACTCCGACTTGTTAAAATTTATTTGCAAACAAAACGGCGTGCAAAGCTTAGTACTGACAATATAAACGTTTAATTAAATATGGTATTGTACAAACGCCTGTGGTTTTTATCGTGGCTTGCTCCAATTAATTAAAAACAAACAAAATGTATTTCGATATTCTAATTCCCTTGTGAAATTACTTTAATTTTTCATGGCGGCAGATGCCATTTATAAATCGTATTCTTAATTGAATATGGATTTGTGGCTATTGGAAACGATTTCCAGAAAAATAAATAATTTACCTGTGTTATGTTAATATATGTGATATATAGATGGACGGATTGTGTGAGAAGTGATATGAAAGAAAAGGGAGTTAGTGATAGCGTGACGAGTGACAGGACAGAATGGAAGAAAAAAACGTGTTGCGCCGACCACAAATAAAATGGGACAAGGGCAGGAAGAAGAAGAAGATGTTAATATATGTTTCTACTAAATAGCTGTATGTGACTTCCACCGTAGGTGCGGGCTTGCGGACCACGAACAATTGACAGCTCGCCTTCTGGCCGTTCAGTGGTTACTGGACAACCGGACGGCAGGGCCCAGCCCAAATCATCTATGACGTAGTGTTCCACGCGTGCCTCAAAAAGTAGTCGACAAAATCGTAGGAGCTTCTGAAAGGGAAACTCGTGGTCTTAAAATACAAAAAGCAACTGCAGGTGTGGTTTTAGTTTGTCAAAGTCTGACACGCACTACCACTCTACCTTAGAGCGGAAGAAGTAATTTCAATGACTTCGCGACTTAAAAAAAAAGAAGTTGTATGGGACTTAAATTTTAATTTTCATGATAGAAACTTATCGAAAGAAATTAACAGCCGCAGCCGATCGTTAAGATTAAGCAACGCTTGCCTAGGTCATACCATGGATTAGTGACCTTTTTAAAATACCGTTGCCGTCAGCTGTCATTTATAGATCTCTGTCAGTCGTAACCGATAGTTAACAGCCAGGAAATCTGGTCCAATTCTTACCAAAATTTAGATTGTTTGACAACGTTGCCGCGGCCTTAGAACGTTATGGACAACTAAAGGAACAGGATGGAATTAGTCAGTAAAAGTCTGATTCTTCCTCTCGCTCCACTCTGAGTGGAAAAAGTTATTTTATATTTCTCACCATAACAAAAAAAAAAACTAAAAGGTTGAATCAGCGTGCGATAAAAGTGGCAATATATAACATGGTGGCACCTTTGTGTTGCCACGTATTTATTTAAACTAAGCCAGTAAAGAACTTTCTAGGCCAAAGAACCTATTCAACTACGCTTTCGAACTTTAGTCCTAAACTGCAATTAATAATAGGTGCTTACGGCTCGTCGCGACTTAACAGGTAAATTACAACATTGGCCGGGCAAAGTTACAGCTGTTGGCAATTAATAGTTGTGTTCTAGATACTGAAGTGGTTGTAAAGCCTTCGGTTTATGTTAAAGGAAGATATGTCCTTTATATATAACTAGCTTTTGCCCGCAGCTTCGCCCGCGTACATAAAATATAGCCTATGTCACTCAGAAATAAAGCAGCTTTCTATTGGTGAAAAATTTTTTGCAATCGGTCCAGTACTTCTCTTAGCAAAAACAAAAAAAAAAACAAACAGACTGTACCTCTTTATTATATTTTATACTCGTATAATAAAAAGTTTTAGTAAAATAATCTTTACCTATGTACATAGGTACCTTCGCTTTCACACTTAGATACTTATATTGATGTATTAGCTACCAGTACATATTTAATTTTATTTCTATACATGATTTTTAAAACATCTTGCATCAGGTGTCTTGGACTAAAATAAATGTATGTTAACGCAACTCTGGCCCCCAAGATACAGGCGCTACCTAGTTTGGGGACCACAGCTCAACTATGTAAATACCAGTTACTGTGAACATCCTTATCATAAGTTTAGTATTAAGACTTCCTCTGTAACACTGGACCAATTAATTATTATTATTATTTATTTAACAAATATAAAACTAATTAAGAATAATTTAAGATATGGCGTCACAAAACTTCTTCGCCTCGCTGTCGGCTTATACTGTGTTCAAAATTCTTGCGGCATTGCCACGTTGTATGGGAAAGTTTATCCTTTAACAAAGGTTTTAGCAATTTTTTTAGTTCTTTGTAGGATTTATGAGACTTTTTCAAGTGAAGTTTATTGGCTGTTTTAATTATTCGCACATAGATTCTAAGCTACATATGTGTAGAGTATGGCCCACGTACAATGGTCCGTATTGGACTAAGTGCGAAAACCATACTCAGACATGGCATATCTGGATTTGTGCAGAACTTGAAGCGGACGAAGTCGCGGGTAACAGGTAGTATTTTATAATCTTGACACTGCTTCATTAATCAAATGCTTTTGCGAAGCCATAACAAAAACAAAACAGTCCCCCCTAGCCAAGTTACAACCGTTTCGCTTGCGTCGAACGCTTCGAGTTAGCTGCGTCGCCGAACCTTTGTGACGACGTCATTCCCGTACATTTGAAGCTTTCTACTAGCGCTACCTATTGCGGATTAGCAACTTGGCTAGAGGTACAGTTTCTCAAATGACAATGATATTTGATGTTATCATAAGCGTGATATAGAGACAGCATTATGTAGAAGTTGCTTTAAACTAAAGGTAGGTTTGGCTTAAACGTCTTTCCAAAATCTTCGGCGTTTAGTAAAGACGTTTTTATGTAAAAAGATTTTAAGTCTTGTAAATATTTAGCATTTTAGCCTTAAGTAACAACTTTCTGAAAATCATAATACAAGCGGCTAGAAGTTTTCCAGAGGTATTAAGTTCCTGTTAAAAAATCCTTCGAAAAAGTTTTCCAGGATGGGAAAAGCTACAAGAAAACACTTTACTAAGGAAAATCAGTGATTAAGTGAGTGGTACTGAGAAACAATACCATTCAAAGTAAGGCAACCAGGAAATACGAGCAAGTATATTAATAGGCCTTTGAAGCCGTCCTCCTTCCTGATAAGTTAAATAATAGTACTTTTGTAACTCTGTTTCTTGGAAAAGTATACAGTTTACTTCTTAAAGGCACGCCCCTGTCAGGTTGTCGTCACGTAACCGTCTCGGACTCTCACGTAATCTTCACGTAACCGTTGCGTAACCGTCACACCACCGTCACGTCACATTTCCATTATGTCACCATCAGTTTTTTAGGGACGTTGATTGAGTCTTCTTAGAAAGTATGTGGCTGTCACGTCGTCGTTATGTTATCACCACGACACCGTCACGCCACCGTCACGTCACCCCACCATCAGTCATTGATTTATTGTTGATGTACGAGACTGACATCGATGCGACGAGATGGAGGTAATTGAAGCGAGCGTACGTGTACCTATAGATACTTAATAGCAAACTTTAACTTTTAACTTGCTATTGCTATGCTATTTATAGCAAAGTCACCAATTATTTATCCAACACAACATATTAGTCTGTGTGTGGTTTTACCTTCTCTGAACTTCACCTTTCCACAGCCTCACCGCGTTTCCGTTTTGTTACCGTCCGGAAACTAAGTTCGTACCATGTGCGGTTAATAGATGGCGCTGTGTGTGAACTAGAGCACGTAGTCACTGCATTGATTCTTTAATTTATTTCGTTTTGAACTTGATAGGGTCAGTTGATAGTACTTTCAATCCATCTAGAACAAGAATTTTTTGATGATATACAAGGTGTAAGGGACAGCCCTCCACAAACTTTAAGGGCTTGCTCAGTAGAAGAAACTGAACAACCTTCCGCAAAAAAAAACCCTTAAAGTTTGTGGAGGGCTGTCCTTACACCTTGTATAAATGATGTTTATTTGGAAAATAGGTTATAAAAACACAATTCAGGGGTGGCTTAGTGATAATGGCCTCGATTTACGAGTTGTAGATCGTGGATTCAAACTCAGCCAGGCGCATTACTTTGTGTAATTTATTTCATCACCATTGCTCTCAAAACGGTGTGAGGAAACCGTCTAACCGTCCCGCATTAGGCCCGCGTGGTGGATTACGGCCCATTCCCTCTCCTAGAGAGGAGTCCTGAGTCCCAGCAGTGGGAACATTTTAAGACTAATTATGCTTATTATTATGAAAACACACGTAATTTTAAACTAGATGAGGCCAGTGTTCTCTAACTCACCACCTAGAGAAGAAAATCCGAAAGAATAACTGAGATCAAATTCTCTTTTAAAGTCCATACAGTAAACCGGTAATAGTCTAATAATATGAACCGTGCAGATTAGCGTCTTTTTTTAGCTTCCATGTAATGGTTTTTCCCGCTCTTGATGGAGTGGCAGAGCGTGTCAGGCTTTTGCAAAATACCTGTCATTCAGCTGCTCTTTGCGTTCTAAGCCTACTTGTTTACTTTTCAGAAAATCAGCCCTGGTGGGTCCCTACGGTTTGGCTGACACGCGGGCTCAGTCTGGATGATTACCGGAAGGCCGGACAGTGAGCTACCCATTGCTCGTCCGCAAGACCGCGTCTACCGTAGCTGGTAGTCAGTCGGTCGGGGTCTCGGCAGCTGTCGTGCGGCCATCTCCTTCGCTAGCATTACTGCTTCGCAGAAAGAGACAACCATTTCTCATTCGCTTCGTGGAAGCGATCGGGGGCAGCAGCCGATCGCCGAGAAATGTAGATTAGTATCTAGAATGGTCTTTTGAGGAAACAACCACACAGATTAAAGTCGATGATATCCCGTTCTCAAAAAAAGTACGGCACCAACCTTCCCTACTAGCTAGTAGGGGAGTAGTTGGGGGGGGGGGGGTAGTATGGAGGTAGTATTTTTTTTTACTACTACCTACTACTACACCACTTACCACCTCCACCTATTACTACTACTACTTAAAACCCATAGCCAACAAACGCGTCTTTAATCTCTTACCTGTAAAGTCTGATATTTGAACTGCTACTCAGCCGAGTACATTATCCTAACCCAAATGTCAGTTCCATTTAGTTCGCAGTTTACCAACTGGGATCGTTCAAGTTTCATACATCGGGCCGCGTAAAGTTGAACACGTACCTACTAGCCGGAGTTTAAGCCCGGCCTTTGCCTTGAGGCGCGTTTACACGGTGCCAGTGTTTGAGTCGAGTCTGAGAAAATAGTTGGAGAAGACTGTTAGGTACATTTTTAGGAATTCAGAATGATATTTTAAAGACGTATCTGTGTGTTTGTTTCTTACTTCTTCACGCTGGTACTGTTGTAGGAGTTTGAATAAGATTTGGTAAATGAATACAACATATCCTGAAACAGCACATGGGATATTTTTATTGCGCGGATATTTTTTTTTTTGTACCCTTGGGATAATTTTCAACAACAGCTAGAATTTTTTTTTATATTACCTATAGGTACCTGCTTGGTTAAGCCCTCGGTTGCCTTTTTTGTTCGAGAACTGCAGTAACTGTTTCGAACAATCTCGAAGGCAAATGCAATCCAGCCACTACACTTCTTTCTATACAGTTCCAAGTTCTTTATCTTCTTAAAACTCGTGTTAAACACTCGCACCGTGTAAACGCATCCTTACTTCGCTCTTCGTAGGCCAACACTGACACCGGTAGAAGTTATTAACAGTGTTATTGAGACAAATTTGAAGTCTCTGAGTTTGTTAGTTAGTTCACTTGGTTACTGCGGGTTTTTGGGAAGTATTGTTGGAAACCTGATTAGAATCGGTTCAGTATATTCGGCAAGTGGGTTTCCGGTATTAGGAAGAGGTGAACTGGGTATTAGAAAATAGCTTTTGCCCGCAGCTTCACCCGTGTACATAAAATATAGCTTTAAGTCACTCAGGGATAAAGCAGCTTTCTCTCTGGGAAAAAAAAAATTGGCATACCTGCTGCAAACAAAAAACACAAAAAAAAAAGACATAATACCTCTTTACAATATTACAGTGACCTGGTGAAGGTAGCAGGAAACCGTTGGATGCAGGACGCACAGGAACGTTCGATTTGGCGACGCTTGGGGGAGGCCTATGTCCAACAGTGGACGGTTATCGGCTGAAATGAAGATGATGATGATGATGATGAATATTACAGTGTAGATAACTGTGCTGTAATTCATCAGTACCTAATTTCGTTTTTCAAATAATTCCAACGACTAATTTGAAAAAAAAAAAAAAGCCCGACTAAGACAAAAAAAAAACACTGAAATAATATGAAACAAGATTCAGGATACTGAAATAAACAAGGTAACTGGAAAAACAAGAACAGATTTAAAGAAAAGCCGCAGTCACACGTTATAGGTGCCAAACGAAACACTTTAGTCCCCTCCGTAGTCGGGTAAAAAAGAATAAATGGTCGATGTGTAGTTTTATGCAATGGAAATCTGTAGCTGATGGCCTTTTGGTTAAGACAACCGTCTCTCATACATGAGGTTACGGGTTCGAAACCGGGCAAGTACCAATGTGAATTTTTCAATTCACATGTATTTATTTATTATAATCTTTATTGTACACCAAATAAACAAAAATACAGGACAAACTTTTAAAAGAATAAGTGCACAATGGGCGGTCTTATCGCACAGGGCGATCTCTTACAGACAACCTTTGGATGGACTGAGAGAAAGGAGATAGAAACCTACTTTTCTAAGTTTATCGACATTATAGACACTCCGTGCCTCGGAAAGTACGTAAAGCGGTTGTTCCCGGTTGTCATACGTAGATCTTTGGCAGTCGTTACAGAAGTTCAGACGCCAGAAAATCTGACCATTAGTCTATCCAAGGGGTATCGTTTTGCCAAGTAATCGGGTTGTGGAGGTCTGATAGGCAGTCACTCCATCTATAATACAGATCAGCCGCATCCGGTTAGACTGGGAGCCGTCTCCAAGCTAGTTTGAAAAAGGCTAGAGATGATGGTGTAGTTATAACAATAATTGGCCTTGAATGGAATGTAAGAAAACGTACAATGTTTCTATCAAATACAATTGGTAGTTAACAAAATTATCTTTCTGATGTTAATCATAATTGTTATCATCATTTCAGCCGATAGACGTCCACTGTTGGACTCTCCCAAGCGTCACCACAACGACCGATCCTGTGCGTCTCACATCCACCACACTCCCACGACTCTCACCAAGTCGTCCGTCCACCTTGTGGGAGGCATTCCAACGCTACGTTTTTCGGTGCACTCTAGAACCTTTCGCTATATTAACAAAGTATCTCTTAACTATTTTGCAAATGAGCAAAATAACAATGGAATTAGAAGCACCAGACGATAAAAATCGCCCTTTGTTGTTTACTTTACATTCCACATATAATTAAGGACCTGAATAAACATAAGAATTTGTGTACAAAACACATTCCACCCCAATCATAAAGACAACCTGAAGCCATCATTATAGGAGCCCTATTATCGAATCACTAGACTTGAAGAACAATCGTAATTTTGACGATTCACTACTTACAATGTGAGTCTCCTTTCTACCATCGGACCACCCGATGTTATTGTGGTTGTGGTTTTCTCTGCACCACCCAAAGGTTTACTGGCAGAAAATGCATAAGGCATTAAGTCCGCCTCTGTACTTTTGTGTGCATAAAGTATTAAATAAATAAATAAACACGGCAAGTATCCACCCTTACATTGTTGAAACTTCTACGTTTCGGACTAAGCGGTTTGCTTCGTCATTTATACCGCGTACATCAAAGGACAGGAACAGTTTGCCTGCTGCGGTCTTCCCGTCCAATTATAATTTAGGTGTCTTCAAAGCTAGAGTGAATAGGCTCTTAATAAACTAGTGCGCCTCATCATGAACGATTACATCACTGCTTACCATCAGGTGGGGTCGCAGTCAAGCCCAGTGCTCAGTTTACATCATTGAAATTAAAGTATATTTTAGTGTCCTTTTTCGTTTCACTAGGACAGAAGTCAGAGAAGGGGGTGATAACTTCATATACAAAAGTACAATGGTGCCAGCCAACCATGAGAGATGAAAAGTTAAATATCGATACTAAGAGGAAAGCGTCTTGGATTTATTTAGTGCCAATGACTATTAATTTTCACGATTCAGTGCCTTTGGTTTAAAAAAAATATAAAAGGCACTGGGAATAAATTTCTTGGAGTTTTCGATTACCTCAGCAAATGCGTGCGAATGTAATATTAGAATTGATTTCATTTTGTTCTACAAAAGTTTTACTTATACCACCTTATCCTACGGAACTTAAGGAGGTAGTCCCTTACAGGGTTATTTGTAAAACACTAACAACCTAGCAGGACTATATTACTAACATCATAAACAACAACTTTTGGTCTATGACTTTTTGCAAAACAATACAAAAACCAACCTTCCAGATTTCGTTGTTCTGTCTTACATATTTCAACTCTGTATTATGCTGTATCTGCCCATATCTGTATGATACGACGCAAGCGCATCAAACGCCAATATATCGCTTGCTTTGCATAGACTTCGTAATATTTAGAACGTTAAATTTTTTAAATATAAATATCTGATGATTTTAAAAGTCAACAAAAGTTGTTGTTTATGTTCATAATTTTAATACCATAGTCTTGAGAGGTTGCCAGTGTTTTCCAAAAAATTCTGTATAAGATCATGAAACTGTTCTTAGAATTAAGTTATTTAAAACTGATTTCAGCAATATCTCAGTTCAACAAGTCACACGTAAAAAGTCGCTCGAAAATTCTCGCACGTTCGAACATGTGTGTACGACTGATACAATAATCGACCCCCAGTGAGTATTTAAAGTACGATACTCATAAACACAAAATTTATTCGGGACTTAATGAGTATCTACGTTCCAATTACAACCCATCGCAAGGCTTGAATGAGCTTAATAAGTAATTTTGTTAGGATTAGTAACAGTAATGAAAAGTACTGAAGCGTTCATGAGTTAGTTTTCGTACCTAATTTACATATGACCTATGTACTAGCTTTGAATGTTGACGGTGAAGTAAATATAAAAATAATAATATAGTATAGTAGCATAGTTGGCCTTATAATGTTCCCAGGACTCAGGCTTCCTCTTTAGAAGAGGGAATGGGCCGCAATCCACCACACAGGCCCAGTGTGGCTTGGCGGATGTCACATGTCTTGGAATCTTTGGTTCTAGGATATGTTGGTTCCCTCACGATGTTTTCCTTCACCGTTTTGAGAACAGTGGTGATGAAATAAATTTCACAAAGTGATGTGCCTGGCTGGGTTTGAACCCGAGACCTACAACTTGTAAGTCGGGGCCGTTACCACTCGGCGGCCACTATTAAACTATTAAATATAGAGTCAGTTGTCAAATAGAGCAATAATAATATATTGCACAACTATCACACAGCGCCGTCTAGTCCAAAGCTAAGCAGAGCCTATGTTATGAGTACTAGACAACTGATAAACACACTTATATATTTCTAAATAGATACAATATACATATTACAGATAAATTAAACCCAGACACAGAACGAATGATCATGCTCATCACTCAAACATTTGTCCTGGGTGGGAATTGAACCCACGACCTCCGGCATGGCGATCAGGGTCACTAATCATTAGACCAACAGGCCAGCCTGTCAAAAATATGTTGTTTATTAGTTTACTTCGGTATTCCTACAATATTTTACTATTCGTAAAAAATAGAAAGTGTTTGTAGAATTTTTCTCAAATACTTTTCATTACTTTAATAGTCTGTTCATTTTCAGTTTCATCGATTTGCTGTTGTATTGAAGATATGTCCTGGAAAGAGAACTGTGTCCTGAATTACAGGCTTGGCCTAGCTTGGGTGCATTTTAGGTTCATCTTTAGTCGTGTATCTTTTGTTTATCTTGCACAGTTAGTGTTACGATTTTGAAAATTTATAGAAACGTGATAAAAAAAAAAAATTTGATTTGGTAAAATCTTCAAAACTTAATTCGGAAATTGAACTGTTTTCATAGATAAGTTTTGACGTTCGGCACTCCGATTGGCCCGCTCCAAGCTCTTAACCAATCAGAAAGTTAAACGCGGCATACGTTTCGATTGCTTTAACGTAAAAACAACTCGCTTTCAGCGCACAGGTGCATACAATCTTGCTCCCAAACGTCACCATTCAAACTCTACGCAATACGTGACTAATCCGTGTCGAAGAAAGCATCGTGAGGGTGTCTGAAGAGGTTATTCAGACTCCCCCAAGACTTTATACTGGCTACAGTAGTACCTTTTTATCAAACACTAGCTTTTGCCGGCGGCTTCGCCCGCTTACATAAAATATAGCCTATGTTACTCGGGAAAAGCAACTTTTTATCGATGAAAACATTTTAGCAATCGGGCCAGTACTTTCAAAGATTACCTCCTACAAACAAAAAACAAACTTTACCACTTAGTAATATTACTATCTTTTGCCCGTGGCTTCGCCCGCAAACATAAAATATAGCCTATGTCAATCAGGAAAAAAGCAGCTTTCTATTGATGAAAACATTTTAGCAATCGGGCCAGTACTTTCAGAGATTACGTCCTACAAACAAAAAAACAAACTTTACCTCTTTATAATATTAGTGAAGATGTAGATTTTTATGCTTGGGTGAGACGATTACTGAAAGGATAGCGTTAGTTTTTTATTTCATTGTTTCCAAAACTTGGCCATTTCTACCAATCCTTAAGGTATGATTCCGAACCAATCTGCACGCAGCAGTGCTGCCGCAGCAGTGCTGCCACTAAGGTGCTGCCCAGCAGTGCTGCCTGCCGCGCTGATTCCGAGCAACGCGGCAGTGTCGCTCTGTTCGTGGTGATGCGTTGTTGTGTATTCGTTAGTTTACTTTGAGTTGACAAGATGTCGATTGATGACCAACTTTTATTTATACTGTTGGAAGAGGAAGAAGATGACGATGATTTGTTGTTGCTTTATGTCAATAGTAAAAGAAAAGCAACAGACTCGTTTTATAAAAGCAGACAACGGGAAGGATGTTACAAGACGCTGATTAAAAACCATTTAATAAGTGATGATGATGATATATCCTTCCATATATTTTCTTTTATTAAATTATTACGATAATTAGTATGACTGCTATCGTAAAGGGCTGGATATAAAGTCACATAGTTAATTAACTGTTCCTCTTCTGAGTCAGAGAAATTCATCCTTTTGTTGTCAATTTACGTGTCAACATTCAAGTAGGTACTTTTGCTGCGGCGGCATACGCGTCACTACTGGTCTGTCGCGGCGGTAGGGCGACACTGACGCGCAGCAGTGCTGCCGCTACATTGCTGCCGCGACATTGCTGCCTAGCTCGGAATGTAATCTCATATAAGCCAATAGAAATTGTATGGAGACCAGTAGTGTCGCGGCAGCACTGCTGCGGCAGCACTGCTGCGTGCAGCGTGGTTCGGAATCGTACCTTTAACCACTCATACGCAGGGGATATTATTATAACGAAATTGCGCGTTTTTAGGGTTCCGTAGCCAAATGGCAAAAAACGGAACCCTTATAGATTCGTCATGTCTGTCTGTCTGTCTGTCTGTCCGTCCGTATGTCACAGCCACTTTTTTCCGAAACTATAAGAGCTATACTGTTGAAACTTTGTAAGTAGATGTATTCTATGAACCGTATTAAGATTTTTACACAAAAATAGAAAAAAAGCAATAAATTTTGGGGGTCCCCATATATAGAACTGAAACTCAAAAATTTTTTTTTCATCAAACCCATGCATGTGGGGTATCTATGGATAGGTCTTCAAAAATGATACTGAGGTTTCTAATATCATTTTTTTCTAAACTGAATAGTTTGCGCGAGAGACACTTCCAAAGTGGTAAAATGTGTGTCCCCCCCCCCCTCTAACTTCTAAGTTAAGAGAATGATAAAACTAAAAAAAATATATGATGTACATTACCATAAAAACTACCAACGAAAATTGGTTTGAACGAAATCCAGTTAGTAGTTTTTTTTTAATGCGTCATAAACCGAAAAAAATACACTATTATTAAAACATCGATCAAAGTTACAATACATTACAAGAACTTTTATATTATGTTACTTGCTGCTACGGAACCCTTCATGGGCGAGTCCGACTTGCACTTGGCCGGTTTTTTATTAAAGTCACAAAAAGAACTTTTCCTGATATTTTCCAGAAAATAAAATGAAATCAAAATATTCGAGCAAATAAATTTCGTAGACTCATGTGTACAATACGAAAATTAGGCGACTTTCAAGGTCATTCAAGTTTTACAATGGGCCCAGGATTTTTTCGTATTTTTGTTTACGGTTTTTCATAGCACTAGTTAAGAAAAAAAGTGCAGCAATCGTCCCAAGAAAACTCAAACGTGAATAGTTTTCTTTCAATATCGCAGCAAATGCTACGATATGAGCCTTTGTGGCATCGCGCGTCTATTTTAACAAGCTTTTATTTATTTTCACGTGTCCCGATGTTTGCCATTATGTCTGTAATCTTTGCAAATTAAATTTGATCCACTTCCCGTCTTCCGATTGAGCTGAAATTTTGCATCTATATGTAAATCAGATGACATTGCAAAATTATTATTACATGGAGTTGATCTGATGATGGACCCAGAAGGTGGCTGTAGGAGCTTGGTAGTTAAACGACAAAACTCTATCAAGTTTGGGCTCCTATGATTCGTCTAGACGAGTATTAATTATATAGGTTTTATACCGTGCTATAAAACCTTGCTATGAAAAAAATATTTTTATTAAAAACTTGTTTATTGCTAATATCATTTTAAGCTATTGCATAGCTTCTATCGCGGGCCTTGAGCGTGGAGATCGAATCCGGAAATTCCGTAACGAAAATAACCTAACACCCCCCCCCCCCCACTCATTTGTTTTCTTATCGGTCACTACGCTCAAAAAGTCCCCGAGTGCCACACGTCTTTTTTTTTTATTGTTGGTCCTATTTGAGTCACAAATAAATGTTTTTCTTTCATTCTAGTGCTCTATATAGGTATTTAGCCTATGCATAAAATATACCTATTTTGAGGCGTGTGCGCTTTCTCCACTTCTTGTAGACTTTATTTTCGATATTTACAGACTACTTTATGAAGTTTTATTATTTACATTCTCGGATAATTAATGTCCTACAAATAACGCGCAATATTTTATAATCTACACGGTCCGCGTTAGCTTAGGTGTGGACTAAACCAAACACAAAGATAACCTAGGCTTTTTTTTACAAAAGACTGAAACATAACGAAAAAATAATGTCCATGCAAAAATTTTAAGCTTTAAAATGATTTCCGTTACGGATCGCTGACGCCACAAAAACTGACGAACCATATAAAAAGTTTTAGGTTCGCCGCAAATGTAACTGAAGTTTTAATAAATTCCAGCCAGCTCACTGGGCGCAGAATAACAGATAGGCATATACCTACATTGAATTTTTTTGACGTATCGATTTTACGTCCAACTTGGAACTGTGTCGTTTAATAAAATCAAATATCGTCTGCTTGGGTAACTGAGTTTTTGAGGGTTCCTGCATGGCTTACTGTTAGGAGTTTAGGGTAAATTTTTAAGATTCCGTACCAGAAGGGTGGCACGGGAAAGATACATTGCAAGAAACAAAAAAAGAAAGAAAGAAAAAGGGTTTATTTGCGGCAAACATGGCGCATACCTTAAAATAAAACAAATAATAAATTCGACTAAAGTAGCACGCAAGTAGGATATGCGTCACATCCGCGCTAAACGGCTGGTGCTCAGCAAAATGCTGGGGCTCGTGTAAGACAGACACAGCGCTGATTTTCAGTACCAGCCGTCGTCGACGGTGAGACGGTGATCGGCCAGCAAGGATATATACTACGGTTCCGCTGTCCTTCCGTCCGTCAGTTTGTCTGCCTGTCTGTCCGTCTGTCAGCGGGCTGTATCTTGTAACCGTAGGAGGTAAATAATTGCAGATTGTGTATTGTTTCTACAACAAAAAAAAAAAAAAATCAGAAACGTTTATTTCAAATAGACCATTTACAGATACTTTTGAATTGTCAAAATTTCGGACAGTCAAAAAAGTTACTAAATTGCACGTCCCAAAGCGTAGATCTCTATAGAGAAGAACGTACACAAAACTCCATGGACACTCTTTTAAATAAATAATCTTGGTTACACACTTCTTGTTGCTTCTATTATAAAGTTAAAAATTAAAGGGGTTTCCTATGCAAGTTAAACGTTATTTTGTCAATTCAAAGTCAAAGTCAAAGCATTTATTTCAAATAGACCATTTGCAGGCACTTTTGAATAGTCAAACGTCGGTCAGTCCAAGAAAAGTGAAGCTAAATAATTGTAGGTACCTCTGTCGTTCATAACATTTAAATAAATACTATAATAAACATTAACGTAAACTAGTAACATAATTTCAACAATTGACCTCAAAATCCAAATTGAACTAGAAATATTTTGTTAATCCTCCACAAATGGATGTAGTGGTTACATTAAACATAATTAAATTACCGCCATTTTAGCGATGCGAATCAAATGGCTACGAACTATTAATTATATTAATAATTTAGTGAAATAAATGAGTCTCATTTGAAATTGGCTGTCATGGCTTTAGGTGAACAAAACCGTTATTCACACTTGACTAGGTTAGTGAATTTAATTAATAACACAGAATATGTGCTAGTTAGCCCATTTATGTCCCGCTGCTGAGCGAAGGCCTCCCTCTCCCTTTTCCACACACGCCTGTCTTCGGCCATTGCGTGCCAGTCCCTCCACTAGTTATCCAGCTTATCTCTCCACCTACACCTTGGTCTGCCGCGATGACGTTTTGCATTGAATGGGACCCAATTAGTGACTCTTTTAGCCCATAGTTCGTCCGGCATGCGGCAAACAAGTTTGGCCCAATCCTGCTTTAGGGAAAACGTGTTTAGTTTTAATTGGATGGATTGCGTAAGGAATGTGAACTATAAAAGTGATAGCATGACGGGTGACAGGACAGAACGAAAGAAAAAATACATGTTCACAATAGTACATGTGCCGTCGACCCCAAATCAAGGGCAGGAAGATGATGATGATCCTAAAATATTTTTTGATTATTCTAGAATTAAACCTGTTTAAAAAATAATTGAAATTGATTAATTAGCTGATTTAGTCATACTGCTTTCAAGATATGCGTTTATTACAGAGTAAGATCCCAGGGCCGCCAGACGTCACGTATTTTCTGACGAACGAAATGTGGACGATTGAATACTGTTAGTATGTACTAAGAACGCATGCCTACCTGCTAGCTTGCTTAGACGGCCAATTTTCAGGTATCAGGTAATGAAGGTAAAATTCGTTCCAAATGAGAATAGAATCGCCCGCTATGTTGCGACACTTGTGACATCACGATTTACTGTCTAAACGAGGAAAGAAATTTTTAAATATTAATTAATTTACGACAAATTTAATTAATTTATGAACTGTAAACGAAAAAAGTTTAGTCAGAATCTAGTTCTTTAATTTTAGTCATCTTTGAGTTCTTCAATTTTACCAAAATTTCTTCGATTTGCCAGTACGACAAGACGTCAAAATATAGGAATCGGTCCTATTCTCATTTGGAACGCGTAGTACATAAAATCATTACTTACTTCACGTAAATTCTACAAGCTGATTTTTACGTACGTTTTAGGCAATATCTTTAAAGTCAAGTCGCCAATACTCCCAGAAACATTCCGTGGGCCGTATTGCTTTACGGACGCTTTGAAGCTCCCAAAATAATGACATAACTTCACGTAAATTCTCATGCTTGATTTTCATAATGTTCACCAGACAACTATTTTAAAACCTTTTACAAAAAGACAGACCCATCCAAGGGGCCAATCATCCCCTAGAGTCAATTTTAATTTCTCTGTGAGTAGGAGCGCTCATGCGCGGCATTATCCACGCGCATGAGGCTGAGTGAGACATACATGATATATTAATTTCTCTCTCTCTATCTCTTTTTCACTCTCTTACAGTTTACTTATATCAAATAAAAATACGGATTACAAGCAAAATCTATCCAATATTTAGTAAGGCGTGTATTAACCAGATTTAACCAGTTTATCATAGCAAGCTACGGCCCGATATTTTGTTGTTCCCCGGTTTTGACTGCATAATGGAACGGATTTCAATATTTTAATATTTATAAGCAATTCGTTTGTTATTGGTCTGGATGCTCCTACAGAGAGTTATTTTTTTAAACGCGTCGGTTTTTTCAAGGGATTACTTTAAGGAAAAATCTGTGAATCTCGTGCTATTGTTTACATTTGAATTATTTTTGGAATCATAAAAGGGGAATTATTCTGAAAGTAAACAATGATGCGTAGATGTCCAGCCTCGACCTGGTTTTTGAAAATGGAGTGATATTAATGACACGCATTGTGCGTACATACTCGTACATGGAAAATTTTAAGTTACATATGTATTTTTTTTTTGTTAGAAGAATTAATATAAATGTCCATTCCTATCATATTTATATAATTGAATATTTTATAATGAAAATCGACGAGGACCCAATGTGTTATTTCTATTGTGAATAACGGGAGAAACCGCGTAGGATATGCGTTGTGTCAGGTTGGGTCTACGCTTCGTACGGTGCTGCGGCTACGTCGTAGCTTGTACGAGTATACCTACGAGTATTCCACGGAGACGTTTTTAACAAGATTCCAATCTAACCCTAAGTTGTATATTATAGTAGCTTTTTTATTTTCCAGGCTGGCCACCCTAGCGCTCCAAGCGCACTCCGCCGCGCGTTCGGACTGCGCTCGCCTGGGCGGCGCTCTCGCCAACACACTCGGTGATCTCACGCGCACTGCCGCTAACAGGCAGCTCTTAGCTGCAGGTTTGTAACCTGTATGATTCCAATTGGATATATGATTTAAAAAAAAACGTTGTTATATTCTATTAGCGCAGCATTATAGGTGTTAAGCGAATGGATCGCGTTAGAAACACCACGCTGTGCTCCATAACTCAAATTGCAGATGTCGGGGAAAAATTGCCAGGCTAAAGTGGGAGTGGACTGGTCACGTCGCACGAATACTCCTGGTCAGGTGAGCGAAGATTGTCACTCACTGGATGCGCCGGGCCTTGGTTGAGGCCATGGTCCGGAGCGAGGAGGAGTGGCAGGCGGTTGCCGACTTCTGCGAAGCAGTAATGCTCGCAAAGGAGAAAGCAGACCGCATTAGGCAACGGCGCTCTCGCCACCGCGCCGAAGGGATTCTGATCCCGATTTCCGGCCACAGTGAGTAATAAGTAGCTCGCTGTCCGGCCGTCCGGTAACTGTCCGGACCAAGCCCAAGTCGTCGACGGCGAGCACTGTTCCTGTTAAGAGTCTGACACTATCTCCCGCTCCGCCCAAAAGCGGGGTTGTCACGATGATGTTCCCCACTAAAAAAAAAAAAATTCACTGCACGCCAGAAAGTGGTCGACCGCGATGAAGGTGGTGTGACGATCTAATCGATCATGTTCGCTGAGCAAACTCGGCCAGAGATCGTCCTACACAGAGAAGTTTGGAAGAAGAAAGAGGAGGCCTTTGCCCAGCAGTGGGACACACAATAGGCTATAAAAAACACTCTAGGACTTACTCCAGTAATCGTGGGCAAACACGACTAAACTCACATACACAAGACATCCAGACCCGAAATAAATGTCTGTACAAATTAATTTGTTCCGTGTGTATACTAAACCTGTGACACACAGCGCAGCGGCCTTCTATGAACTAGGTATAATTTTCTGTATGATTATGTATTTTTTTATTTTGCCAATTTTAATGAAAATTAATGTAATTAATTTACTACCACTACTTTTAATTTGGTTTTTTGCCGACTATACAAATGCTGTCATGTAGCTGTCAGCTGGAAGACTGTCATTGAGTCTGTAGATTATGGTTTCTTTACTATTTTGGTGATCAATAAAGTTTATTCTATTTTAATACTATTCTATTCTATGTTATCGTTCACACGTGATGGTCTATACCATCATTATTTTATAACCTTTAACGTGCTTTCACTAGTCTTATAACCAACCTTTTATTCACCCCTATCCCTTTTACTACAAAGTTACTACTTAATCGTTTACACAATAATGTCATAAAACACACCCAACACCCCTCAATCCATTAAAATTAAGTCATCAACAACATTTAAAACAACACAGACTTACATTGTTAACATGACGACACACAAATCATCTTTAGAGGTACCCTCCAGTGCGTAATGGGCTTAATACACTCGTGTTATAAGTAATTTATAGCCCCCCTTGTGTTATATCTCAGTTTATGACTGATACCACCCTTTAGGTGGAGGTTGTGACCTATATAATTATGCTAAGGGAGTGTTCGATAGAGTTGCCCTGAATTGCAAAGGTTAAATGAACGATACACGTGGGCTTAGTCAGTAAAAGCCTGATAAGCTGTCTCAACTACATACATATATAAAAGGAAAAACTACGCGCACAAAACGTTTTGGGAACACATTCATTGTGGGTGCAGCTAGGGAGTAGAATTCCTTACCGGAGTCTGTTTTCCTGATAGCTACAACCCGGGAATATTTTGGTCGAGAGTGAATAGGTTTCTTCTAGGTAAGCGCGTTCCATTGTCGATCGCATCGTCGCTTTCCATCAGGCGAGATAGTGGCCAAGCGCAAACCTATCAACAATAAAAAAAAGAACTGACTCACATACCAATGCACAGCCAAAACTACTAAGATTTGACCTTTAAAATTTGCACAAAGCTTCCTTTTATGACGTAGGCGAGTCTAAGAGAGTAGTTTTCAAAATTCACCCTCTAAAGAAATGAAACAGGAGTCCAAAGTTTGTATGGAGAAACATACTTTGACGCACGCGAAGCTGGTGGCAGAAGTTAGTGTACAATAAGCATTAAAAAAATACCACAAAGTCCATAAAGTTACTAATTCAAATTTTTAAATTTTTACACAATATTCTCCTCATGCGTGAGAGGTGAAAAGTTGCTACTGACAGCAAAAGTAGATGGGCAAAGACCCAGGGGCAGGAGTCCAATACGTTGGTGAGACCAAATCCGTGCTACACTGGGGACCACAGTCTGGACGCAAGGAGGAGAGGAGAGGATGCTCTACATGCGAACTAAGCCAGTGGATGGTTTCGTGAATAGTTTTGGAGCCACAACAGAAAGCTCATCCTACTTTTTCTTTTACGTCAAAAATTATCAAATGTCTTCTGTGGGAAGGAATATAAGACTTTTACTGACTCAAACCTTACGAGTAACTACTATGGTAACTTCTTCAAACAATCCTCGGAGCTAGAGGTGCTCTTCTCTTTATCAGCACGATTGACAAGCCTGATGCCTACACAGGCCCTGTCAATCGTGCTGATAACATCTTAAGCCCACGTGGAATACAACGTGCTGTCAACTTGGACTTGGTCTTTATGAAACGGCAAACTACATACAGCTCGACGTCCTAAGATGACCGAAAATCGTGTTGTGAAGCATATCTGGAGTTAAGTCTAAGTATCGCAACAGAAACGTTGGATGCACACATATACGAATAGTGTCCAAACCAATATGAGTACTTTTGGTAGGTATGTAGACAGGCCTAAATATATCGCAACACAGCCAAATCCATTACTTTTATCTACACCGTCACCTAAGCACATCCTCTTTAATGAAGACAGGCCCATTCCGCACTGAATTGTGCGTATGTAATTGAACGAAGCCCTTGTTTGAACGAATTTGTGTTAATTAAAGAGCATCCTTGTTTATACAAACACTGAATGGTTACTTTGGTATGTGATTAGTCGAGGTTTTGGGTTCCGATTCTAATCGGTCACTATGGGGCAGGGGTGGCGAACTAATGGATTGCGGCTGGAAAGTGGCTCGACGTAAACGAAGTAGCTACTTAATGGGAATTATTTGTAATGCGGTTTAAATTGTCAGACGAGAAAATCTTTATAAATTACAATGATTCTGAAGGAATTGGGTCTAACGTTTTTGGGCTCCATGAAAATAATGATAAGGAATTTGGTTTTGATTTCTAGTGATGACTGAAAATGGAAATCTTATTTGTAAGGTTGTTTGAATGACCATGGCCCTGATATGCAAAAGGCAACTGAAGGAATGTGGGTGTGTTTTAATCAGTCCGTTATTTGATGACTCACATTAGGATCTAGGCAAGCCTAAGAAATGTGTACGCGTTTTTTAAATAGTTCTTATATATAATTTATAAAATTGTGATAAGCATTCACCATTTCAGCCAAAAGACATCCATTGCTGGATGAAGGCCTCCCCTAAGAGTAGCCAAAACGACCGGTCCTGTGCGGCTCGCATACGTCATATTCCCGCAACCCTCACTTGGTCATCAATCAACCTCTTGAGGTCTTCCAACGCTGCGTCTTCTGATACGAAGTCGCCTCTTCCATAACCTTTCTGCTTCATCGATCAAATTGGTGCGAGCAATGTGCCCTGCTCATTGCCACTTATCTTTGACGATTCTTCGGGCTATCCGCAGCAGAAACAAGGTTACGCAACCTTGTTTCTGCTGTGGATATCTTTACTCCATGATAGTTCATGCCCCACTGTAGGCGAGGGCTCCACCTATTTGGTAACCGCCCGGATTGGCTCTGAGTCTTCCACGGTGCGTAGTGTTCTACGCGCAAACCGCGCAGCAACAGAGATGTCAACAAAACCGTTGGGGCTCAGCAGGACCAAAGCCTACGGGGCTATAGGTTGATTTTCAAAATAGGAACCTAACCTAGAACGCAAAGAGTAAAGCTATAGGTGTGATTTTAGTTTGTAAAAGTCTGATAAGCTCTCCTGCTTCGCGCTAGAGAGCAAGAATTTATTGGATTATTTCCTACCTTAAAAAAAAATAGTTTATACACTTGTCATTTTTTATTTTACAAAAATTTTTTCCTTGATTTCAGTTTATAGTTGTCCAAATGTTCACCAACCCTGTTGAAAGGCTGTTACTGTTGACCGGTACCGAGATAATGTTTGGGTTAGTTCGGTTTGGGAATGTTTGGTATAGTTCCTTGTTCTATAAAGTACTCTATATAACGTGAAACTACACCTGTACGTACCTACTATATTTAGTACTAGCTTGTTTATTAGTTAGTTGTTCTAAATAAACTAAGTTTCGTTGTATAATAGTCACTATAGTACAAACAAGAATTTCTAGGCCAAAAGATTTTTTTTTTGAGATTTTTGTTTTTAGATTATTTTTTTTTGGTTGTTTTGTGTTTGTTGTTTTGTTTTTTTTAACTGTCTTAAAAAAAATTGAGGCCAAAGTACTGCGCATTAGCAATTTGGTATCTTACAGATGTTCAAAAAAGTCCAGTTTTGACATTTGTATTTTGACTACCTAGCGGCTTGTCCGGTGTATAAACTACACGACCGTACAAGCCGCTAGGAAGTACTTCTAAAATAACTAATACAATACCGGACCCCTAATTATTATTGTATTTTGTGTTTCATTCCAAGTTACATTCTAGGGTTTTTCTTAAATGTCAAAAAGGCCTTTTATTAGGAAGTTTATCATCGTAATTGGCACGTATGAAACTAAAAAGCCAAGATCATAATAAATTGTACGATTGGTGTCCAAGAATGGTACTTGCACGTTCTTCTCCATAGGGATCTACGCTTTGGAACGTGCAATTTAGCTTCACTTTTATTGGACTGACCGACATTTGACTATTCAAAAGTGCCTGCAAATGGTCTATTCGAAATAAATGCTTTGACTTGACTTGACTTTGGTTTTTTATATCAGGAGTGTACTTCTTTGGGCTAATATTTGACTTGTGAAGTGAGTCTGATAACAAGCTATACACAATAGGCAATAAGTGTATTGCCATCTGCTGACCAGGATTTCAGACTATATAGCATATGCTACTACTGAGAAATTAATAACGAAAAAACCCAATAACCCCTTGCTCGACTTGAAAATCGAATGCCTAGTAGTACTTGTAACCTCAGACTAATGAGGTAGTTGGCAGCCATCTTATTAAAGTAACTAAAAGTTCCATAAAAACTGTCTTAAGAAAGTATAGACAAGGCACCAACTAAATAGTAACAGAAGATTAAAAACCTCGGTCAGAAGTGTTAGTTTAGTTTGAAAAGAAACTTGGAACCCTTCGCAACTTTACAAACATTTGCTTCTCAAGAAAAATAAGGCGGAAATAAAAAGGTGGAAAGTTTTGAAGTAAAAAACTAACGAACATTTATTTGTTGGCTATTTATTATGATCTTGGCTTTTTAGTTTCAACACCTTTGTTTCGTTTAGTTCGAGAATAAGTTCTGTTTAGTATCACCTAGACAGGGGCCCAAGTCTGCTATTATTATAAATTTGTCATTCCAACACGATTTCATTGTCATTTTGCTAAAAGTTCCTAATCTGCTTGATCGGTCAATGGTCTAGTAATAGAGTTGCGGTAAAATGACAATATCAAGCTTATTAAAAGCAATGACTGCACAATGACGTTCTAATGGTAGGTCTCTGATCCAAGGAACTGTCAAAATTTTTGCAGATGACCACAGATGTAAGACATTCATTTGTAAATATGTACGAGATTACCATTCTATTATTTGTAAGTGTACGTCTGTATGTTTGTTACATCTATACGTTTAACCAGGCGACCAGCGATTTCGATGAAACCTGGTACACTGGTAAACCATAACCTGGTAATAAAGATAGGTTTTTTGCATAAAAAAAAAAATTAGTAAACATACTGATCATCCTATAGAAACCGATCATAATATAAAAATATGCTTGAAGTCCCCTTTCAGTGTGATAATCTTGTTCCAATTATAAATAACGGCCTCAAAACCCCTTTAGCCCTCAATAATCCGATCCACGAAGCGAGGCAACCCCTGACAGCGCTGTCACTTTCAATCCACCCCTCTCACCAAAAATAGAATAGTAAACAGAAAAATACCAGGAAAGAGCATTGACCTCTCGTCATAATGTTTTATGAATATTTTCTACTGGCCACAGAGCAGTTATGAACAGAAGGTTTACTCTACGCAAATTACAACAACACAACAAAACAGGCTTTATAAGTATATTCCAAAAAAATGCAAGAACTCTCGAGTTGCGACAGGCATTTGTTTGATATAGTTTGAAGTCTCCGCATGTGTGCGTTGCATGTACACGCTTTTAATCTCTCAATGTACTTTGTTTTTAGTATGACAAATTATAATGAATTGTACTAAGAATTAAGATAGGGAACCATCATTTACTAACGTACCTAGTCATAAGGTCCTCAGACCGCAATAGGTGTCGGGAGACGAAGTGCAATGGGTAGCTTGCTGTTCAGCCGTCCAGTACGAACCATAGCGCTTAGTGTTCCACGCGGTCCTCAAAAAGATGTAAGCAAACTACAGGATCCTAACAGAGCCGATGCCTGCTCTGGCTATGAAGAAATTCTGGAAAGAAAACCAGGTTCCTTGAACACAAAGAGCAACTGAAAGATACAAATGAGGTTTTATTCAATAAAAGTATGAGATACCCTTGCACTCCACCCTAGAGTGGTAAAAGTCATTGGATGATTTCTTATCTCAAAAAAAGGTCAATGGTCTCTGGAGAGATGCTACATAAACACTGAAGGTTGAATGGTATTCAAGAGGATGGGGTATTCGTGGAGATTGCCACGGCTCACTCTATGTAGCTTGATGTTTGGACCTTCTGTTGTCAATCTGTTTCGTGTCCCAGCTGTCTGCGTACGGTGTCGGAGTTTTGTCGGATTCTGTAACAGACTCCCATGTTTTTGACAGTTGCTAGTGCATCCCGTTTTTCGCTTAGCTTTTTCGTTGGTTAAATTCGGGTGTGTGGTTGTAAGGGTGTAGAAATGGTTGTCTGCACCCGAATATTTTATTACGGGTTGAAAGACAGGCTGGGGAATATTTGAGGAAAGGGATGTAAAACGTGTTTTGGTGCAAGGGATGTAAATAGTTATTTTCGTGACGTACACGAAAATAACTATTTATTTGTTTTATGTAAAAAAAATCTGAGAGAACACAATACACACGGGCCTAGTGCGGGTTGGTGTGTTCACATGTCTTCGAATTTTTGGGTCTAGGACATGCTGGTTTCCCCACAATGTTTTCCTTCACCGTTTTGAGAGCAGTGGTAATGAAATACATTACGCAAAGTAATACGCCTGGCAGTGCTCACCACTGCAGGTTATTTTCAACATATTTTTATTGTTTACTTTCTGAACAATATTAACTAACTAACCCAAAGAATTAACTGAAGAAAAAACAGCTACATTCTTTACAAGCCACAGCAAATACTAAGGTAATTAAAGAGTAGATCTCGCTTTTTATTTGAAATTTTAAGTATCTTGAAGTTCATTAAAATGGCGCACCAGCTTCACACGAACTCTTTTGTCGTTAAATAAAAAAACACAGAGCATGGAAGCGATTAGAGATGCCATAGCTAATAATATTCGTGCCCGTGTAATTTGTGTTACGTACAAGTAACCTTTGTCATAGCGATAGTTTTGCCAATATACCAAATAAAAAATCTAACACTGCCTCTTCCTCCACCTGGGGCGGGAAAATTTATTAGAGGTGATCTAACTTAAATAAAAACTATCAGGTCACGTCTGCCAATTTAACTCAACCTCGAATAATGAAATTGATAGTTAAAGCTTGTTATTTGACAATAGATGAGGTGTTTTCTCTTCCACTCCTTCAAACTGCCTTGTAATAAAGGCCTCTGAATTGTCAAAGACCATCATTTGGGTATTTCTGTATTTATTTTGTACTTTATTTATACTTTATACTAAACAACAAATAGAGAGCAGTGGTGGCCGAGTGGTAACGGCCCTGACTTACGACTTGTAGGTCGCGGGTTCGAACGCAGCCAGGCACATTACTTTGTGTAATTTATTTTATCACCACTGCTCTCAAAACGGTGAAGGAAAACATCGTGAGGAAACCGGCATATCCTAGAACCAAAAATTCGAAGACACGTTACATTCACCAACACGCACTGGGCTCGCGTGGTGGATTACGGCCCATTCCCTCTCCTAGAGAGGAGGCTTGAGTCCCAACAGTGGGAACATTTTAAAAAAAGGCTGGCGATGATGATGAAACAACAAATAACACTAAAAAAAACAGCATCAAAATTAGTTATTATATGAAGCAATACCTAATATTAGCCTATCATATGAGGAAAGGTGGGGGCGCGGTGGGAATATCTCGCTATATCTTTTGTAGATAATATAATGGCGTATCAGTATTAGTATCTGCATGTTTATTCTGTTATCATATTTGACAGATTATGACATAATAATATGGAAGAGGTCCATAACATATTAAAGGTTTTTAATTTATTGAATGGAAGATTTTCTCAAATAATCTTTCTATTTACGATTTTAGATAAGTAGATTTACTTTATGACATAAATGATTAAAAAAAATGGTCGATAATCCAATTTCTATGAACGACACTGGCTGACACGCTTGTACTGTTAGTTAATACTATGCAGTTTTTAGCAGCCACAAATGAGTTTCTTTACTCTGTGATAAAACCGTATAAGAATAGTGTTCATGAAAGACATTTTTCTAGGTTTTTGTTCTTACTAGTATTGTACTTAGAGTCTTTATTAACCTGGTTACTAAAACTGGACTCAGTTTATAGTTTTATTATGAGACAAGATAAATTATTATAATAGACTTTAACTTATAATATAATACAAGCAGTCGACGACCAGTATATTATTAGGCCCTTACCTGTGAAATAGGACTTTTTAAAACAGGTTAATTTAAACTATTGTCTTCGGATTGTTATGGAATTATAATTTCAAATAAACTTTGTGTTGAAGCTAAGTTATTTTGTTTTCGTAATCAATGATCTATTGTTATTTTATATGTTATGTATTTTCTGTAATATCTCTGAATTTGTAACCATAAAATGTACAAAAAAAAAAGAATTAAATATATTTTTCGTTGCGTTTTTCGTGTTTTGGCCTAACGCCACTGCGTGAACAATGCTAGTTACTGCTTGTACTGTGATAAAAATACGTCGTTTTATATAGCTTACTAGCTATTGCCTGCGGCTTCTCCTGCATAATTGTGGACAATTATCCCAAGGGAAAATATGCAAGAGTTAAAAAGTATTTTATTTGCCATTTCAAACTAGGAATTACTAATGTATCGTGAGTGCGCTCACAGATGTGTAACATAAGCATAACATAGCCCACTGCAGGGATCCAGGCCTCCTCTCCGCCACGCGGGCCCAGTCCAGGTTGTTGAATGTCACATGTCTCAAATATGTAAACTTGAAGAGATTCTTCAATTCGTGACGAGTCCAGTTATTAGAACTGAAATTTGATGAAATCTACAAGAAATTAGTATCATATATGCTTACAATAATGGTTCTGGAATGGCGAGAGTGCACCTGAAGACGCAGCGTTTTTCAATTGTGTTCTTAATCATTTCAAACGAAATACGACTGTTGGATATAAGCCTCCCTCAAATGTCGCTACAATGATGAAAGAAAGAAAAGAAAAGAAAGAAAAAGCGTTTATTTGCGGCAAACATGGCGCACACCTTAAAATAAAACAAAATAACAAAGTCGACAAAAGTAGCACGTAATTAGGTTATGCGTCACATCCGCGCAAAACGGCTGATGCTCAGCAAAATGTTGCGGCTCGTGTAAGACAGAGCCACAGCGCTGACCACTCCTGTGCGTCTCGTATCCATCGGATGTCCTCGACCCATCAGGTCTTCGGTCCACGTGAAAGACCTGTCAACGCTGCGTCTTCCAGTACGTGCTTGCCACTCGAGAACCTTTCGGCGCCATCAACAATCTGTTCTACGAGCAATGTGCCTCTTAAGTCTAACGATTCTTCGAGCTATGTCGACTAAAAAATTCTTAATTACAACAATGCAATTAAAATTTTGTTAACAAACAAAGGGAGTCGTGTATTTCAATTAATTATAAGTACCCACTTTTCCAGTCGACTTAATTTACTTGGAAAGTTATTTGAAAGTTGTATAAAGAGCGGTTTCTCCTTTGATCTTGTCTTTAACCTCGTGTTTGGATAAGGTAATTACTATTAATTTGGATTAAGTGAAAATTAAGGCCGTTTCCATACTTCAATATAAATAATTCATATGTATTCCTTACCTGGTATTTATGCAATAAATTGGTAGGTAGATTTTTTTTCTTCTTTATAACTTTTCTTTAGTTCAAAGAAAATTTATTAAATTGTGTAGTTATTAAGTGGATTCAGCGATCATTGTACCGATAGTTGTTTCAGCCAATGGCTTAATAGCCAAGAGCCTCGACCAACACCTTAGGAGGCTCTCGTTAGGCGACTGGATCAAGGGCTTGATTCAAAAAGCGGTACTCCTGGACACGGCTCGTATAGTTAGGAGGTTCCTTTCTCTGGAGCCCTGACCGCCGGTAGCTTGGACCCTGTTCCCGATACCGATGGGACACTATTATATTTTTAATTTTTTTTTTAAATCTTTTATTTAAATATTTAAAAATATAATTTATATATTAAGTTGAATGAATAAACGAAAAATAATAATTATTATTATTTGGTGCAAGCAAAAATGAACTTAGCGATGGTTAGGCGGAAATTTATTTATTTATTTATTTAAAGCTTTATGCACAAAAAAACTGTAGAAAGGCAGACTTAATGCCTTAGGCATTATCTGCCTAACAGCCTGCAGAAACATAACATGGCAGGTGCAACTGAATATATAGGTAAAACAGAAGAGAAACAAATATATACAATATTAAATACATACTTAGATACATACATATGAATAAACAATACTGTAGTGAAAAAACAAATCCAACATATTAGCGCGGTGATGATTCTACCAACATCTTGCGAATATGTTCACGTGCCTTCACCTTAAAAGAAAATCGGCTTGTTGCCATCCTGATATTCAGAGGGAGCGCATTCCAAAGAGATATCGCCTGGACGGAAATGTCTTTGATGGTTTGGATCTTTAGTTTATGTTTCATGCAGATAATGAATAAATAAAATAGATTTTCTGTATATTTATACAGAGCATGTATTTTGGCTTAGATATGTAAAAAAAAAAACTCACAAGATAAACTTTTTAAATCACGACTTATTTTTTTAATAATATTTCTGACATTAACCAGAACCTTACGAATCAACAAAAAAAAAAAAAAATCTATATAAACGCCTCTCAACTATTAATAAACATAAACAACACAATCGCAAAGTAATCCATTACCGCACATCCATTGTGGACGGCATACAATGCGCTCAGCGCACTGTGACACGGCAGCGCGGCGACGGCGGCGCGTAATGTAGCGTGAATTAACGCGAAACCTCTAGGGGGCAGTGGGGCTAGCACGGACGGGCAAAGTGAAAATAGTTGCGATAATGCGACATCCAGTAATGTTGACGTACATTCAGGGTTTTTGGACTCGTGAGAACAAAGGGCAACTGAAGGAACAAAGGTGTGGTTTCAGTCATTAAAAGTCTGACACGTCCTCTCGCTCAACACTAGAACGGGAGAAGTCATGAGATAATTTCCAACCTCATAAAAAAAAAAAAACGTAATTCCTTCAGACCGAATTGTAATGTAACGTTAAAAACGTGTGACGAAACTTAACGTCACATTATGCGTTGCCACTTTTTATAAGATATTATCAATGACTCACACATTCGAACTAATTCTCCATTAGCTGTTAAAACTTCATTAAATTACTAACTGCTTCCAAGCGTTTACAATTTCTCGCATTATTTTGGAGTTTTTTTTTTTTTTTGATGTAGTTGCTATACTTTTATTTATTACGCCTGTACTCATAGAAATTGATTTTGGGATATTATATCGTAAAATATCGTTGTATTGTAGGAAACACTAATGAACATTATTAATAAGAATCCCTTCCCAATAAACTACTATGACTACAATTATGACTAAGTAATTATTTAAAATTATTTTACATTACCGTACATGTAACAAATTATGGAATCGAAACGGAAAGTCAAGCACATCATATTTTCGCAGACAGTTACGACGTTATTTCGTGACACCGCGTTTTTAGTAATTATAATTTAGACTCTTTTGAAGAAAATTATTAAATCTGTAAAATAATAAATATTTTGCTATCATAACTACACACATCATTGTCGTATAACGTCTGTCTGCGGAAGCCTTAAAAACCAAATTTATGTTATGTAGGGCACATGCGTTACCACGAGCACATTGATCGAATTTACGTGGCATTTACTTCGCTGGTTCGTGCTGGCCCCACAGAAACTGTTGATATTGTTAATGTGTGTATTTTGCATACTGCTTTTTGGGATGCAGCCACCTCCAGCCTCTGATGCAGGCGTGGTTGGGTAAAGGATTTTAAAAGACTGGGAGGTACTGCAGTCGACCGAATCGATTTTACCTTTTTTTGCATTCGTTTGCCAATATATAATTTAGTCAAAGGTTAATTATTATTTGCATACAGATCATCATAATCATCATCATTTCAGCCGATACACGTCCACTGTTGGACATAGGCCTCCCCAAGCGTCGCCACATCGAACGTTCCTGTGCGTCCCGCACATACATACAGATATTTTTATATTAATACATAAAAAAGGTCCAGCAGCACGTTTTTGATCTTTTAATAACTAGCAGGAATAGTAGTGACCATAAAGTATACACCGTTAAATTTTAATCGTTTTAATCCCGAGGACCTGTGGTTTGTACGCATTTTCGACTACTACCTACAGGTTATTGGACTCGCTCAGCTGACGTTTTCTTAAAGAAATTAATTTCGTGCATGTATAAATTAATAAGAGTTTTGAAAAAAAGGTACTTTATTTTTTAATTTTATCTTTACAAATCGATAGTGTTTCATGTACCGGATCAACTCTTCACGGGATTAAAAGGATCAAAAGTTAGCGGTGTATAGCGGTGTAGGTACTTGATGAATAAAAGCATAACTATTAAATTATTCAATTATGCATAAGATCATTAATAATAAAGCCCTGGTTTAGAAAATCATGTTTGGACTTTATATAAATTTTGATTATTACACACCGTGATCCATTTGGCTGTCAGCAAAAAAATACATGTTGTTGCACAAAGTCTGCCTAGGCGAAACACACGCTTGAACTGATGATGGTAAGGCCATTATAAAGCTGAACACTTATAAAGATATAAGGACGAAATACACTTGTCTTCTGTGAAATAAAACCGATTCTGGACCTAACTTTAGCGGTAATAAGAGTCAGTTTTTGAGTTAGTGTATTCAAAAAACTATTGTAAACCATTCACATGCTATTTGCTGCAAAAAGCCTATTCGTCATTTTGCGCAATAAATTCATTTTATTTCAAAAAGATCTAAGAATTTATACCATTCTTTACATAACCACCACAAATAGCTGGCAGCAATTTTCGTACACCGTTTAACAACAAAACAAACTAACATATAACATGTTATCACTTTAAAATTCGCACGCAAGGGTTGAACACGACAGTGTGGAAGTTATTCAGAATAACATTGTCTGGAAGTTAGTCCAGCTGCCCGAACAACACGCTTGGCATCACAGGTAAGAAGGAAAATGGATATGTCATCATTTATACCTGCCCCAGTCAGTTTATTTTCTCCCGCGCCATCTGAAGATGGTACATATCAAAGATCTTCCGTAATTTCTTTTTAAGTCGTCCAGAAGACACGGTGGAGTATACGGTAGAGGTATGCGCCTGAGTAGAGCACCGTCGTGTCCTCATGCGGCAATCGGTGGCAACGATTTCTCGCGACCTTGGTACTGGCCACTGTTTAGAGCGAGGAGGAGTGGCAGGCGGTCGCTCCCTGCTGCAAAGCAGTAATGCTAGCAAAGGAAGCGGCCGCACGCATGAAGCAATGGCCCTCGCGCCCCAACCGCCGGAATTTTAATCCCAATTTCGCGGGCTTGCAGACAGCGAGCGAGAGAGAAATGGGTAGCGTCGCCCGACCATCCGGTAACCGTCAGGACCAAGCCCAAGTCGTTGGGTGCGCGTACTATCCCACGCGCGCCTCAAGAGATGTCAGCATACCATAGGGGCCCAGTAGGGACGAAGCCTACTACTTTGAGACTTTCTGTCTCAAAAAGTTTGTGCCGTGTGCTATCAAATGTCTCGTGGCAATTTTTAATAGAATGTACGTCTCTCTAGAGCTGAAATTTTACCGCATCTCCCTCCCTTCTTCCCTCCACACATTCCATGCAATATTCATGAATGATGCGTCCAGGTGTACCATTACTTCCTGTGGTTTTGAATGTTTTGTACTGATGTTGTGCCACATGTGCTGGAAGCTTGCGTCAGTAGATTAATCGACAGGCGTTGCGGTGAATAGATGGTGTGCTCGGTGGATTGACGGACAAGTAAGGTACAATTTTTAAGCTATTGCATAGCTTCTATCGCGGGCCTTGAGTGTGGAGACCGAATCCAGAAATTCCGTAACGAAAATAACCTAACACCCCCTACTCATTTGTTTTTTGAGCGTGGTGACCGATAAGAAAACAAATGAGTGAACAATCAATCAAAATTCAATTCAATGTATGAAAGTGTAACTTCATTAATATCAAAGAAAAAAAAAGGTAAAAAAATAATGCATAAATAAAATAAATAAATAATTATAATTGCATAAGTTAATAAAAATGCTATGCAATAGCTTTACCACGGCAGTCCCCGAGTGCCACACGTCTTTTTTTATTCTACTTTTCAGGTATAATTTTGAGTCAGTTAAGATCCAAATGGTGATGAATTCAAATGAGAAAGAAAAGAGGTTAATGATAGCATGACGATTGACAAGGAAAATTAATTGAATAAAACGTGTGCCACCGACCCAAAGTAATTACCTATTTTTAAGTAAACTAGTTGATTTCACTTGATTTGTCCCGCGGCTTTATTTCATAGTATATTCACTTTATTAGATGCATTTGTTCCTGAGGGTTGTAATATGACATTATTATAGCCTATAACTTTTCTCGATAAATGAGTTATCCAGCACTAAAATATATTTTTTTAATTCGAACCTGAGAGCGCGTTCAAATAAACAACAAACTCTTCTGATTTACATTAAAATAATGATAGTATCAATAAGTTTGACTTTCATATTGAATGTCAAACTTATTACGTTTATAATAAACTGTTACTTTACTAGTTTTAAATACTTATAAGAAGAAAGTGCTTGTATTTTTAGTTGTGATGAATAAACTCAAAAATTACTGGATTTTTTTAAATTGTTAAAATACTTTCACCTGTAGAATGCAGGCATATAATCTTTCACGAGGGCGGAGCTACTGACAAAATCTAGTAAATAAATAAACAAGTCATAATTAGCCAGGAACCTTTTGTCTACTTCGATATTACCAGTGCCGGGAATGAGGACTTCTTCCTTCTTGAGAGGATTGATTGTTTTATGAAGAAGGTAAATTCTGAGAATGCACTTTGTGGTCTAATAAACAAGAAAAGCCTCTTCTATTTTCTCGGCTTATTGTTTCCTAGAACTTGAAATGATCTTTAAAAATATTTTTGCTCTTTTTCTGCACTAATATTGTAAAGAGGATTGTTTCTTTTGTGGTTTATCCGATTCTCTGAAAGTACAGGTCTGATTATGATTTTTTTCACCGGTAGAAAGCTGCTTTATTACCGAGTGACATATGCTGTATTTTATGAACGCGGGCGAAACCACGGGCAAAAGCTAGTCTTTTATAGGAACTGGGTAAAAAAACTGTTTGCTTTTTCTTAAGTTGGAGTCGGCTGCCAGTAAAACTAAACTTAAGTAGAAGCCAGTATTATGCAGCGACTGCGTTTTTCTTTTGTTTTTGAGGGAAAACCTTCAAAAGGCGCTCAGCCTTTGGGGGTAATTCCTGGGAGTGTGGATTATATCTTTACTAAAATCACCCCAGTGACATACAACATAGTCCTGAGAGGTGCCAGTATTTTACAAATAACTTTGCATACAGAAAAGTCGTGTCGTTATCATAGACGATAACTTGAAAAACAATTTTGAGTGGTAACATTTGTAGCAAACATCTCGTTACAAAACTTCTATCAAAGGTCAAATAATATATTAGAATTGTTCCAGAATTTCCTGTTATTGATGGCTTAGTGGCAACTTCATATGTTAATTTTATCGTTCTTGTCAACACAAAAAAAAATTGTGTATATGACGGTTTCGTCTAAAGCTTTCTCATTCAACGCTAACCTTTTACAAAAATTATTTTGGTTTTTAGTTATACACGTGTTAACGTCAAAAATGTAGCTTTGTTTTCGGATGTGGGTGTTAAGTGGGAAACCGTCTGTCAGACCTGTATATAAGTTAATCCAAGAAATGTTATAAATCCCAACTGTAGTGGTAGAGCAGTGGTGGCCTAGTGGTAATGACTCAGACTTACGAGTTGTAGGTCGCGGGTTCAAACCCTGCCAGGCGCATTACTTTGTGTAATTTATTTCATTACCACTGCTCTCAAAACGGTGAAGGAAAACATCGTGAGGAACCCGGCATGTCCTAGAACCAAAAATTCGAAGACATGTGACATTCACCAACCAGCCTGGTGGATTACGCCCCATTCCCTCTCTTAGAGAGGAGGCCTGAGTCCCAGCAGTGGGAACATTAAAAAGGCTGATAATGATGATGATGAAAGTAGTGTCAAGATGACAATCAATAAATTTAAATTTAATCAACAATCATATAAAATGCATTTTAAAAGTTTCTAGAAAATGATGAATCAGTTAAATTCGATGACAGGTCATTCTGTGAATGTTCATTAGAATCATTTATGTGTTCCGTGTAAGTAGACACTTTAACGTAAACGTCAATTACAACATTACATTAGTTTTACAAATCGCAGATTGTCGGAAAGTATCATAAATGATGGGGTAATATTTACAAAATTTTGTTCAAAAGCCAAGATAATTTAAACAACTTAATACTTGATATGTTATTTTTAATTATCAGCTATTAGTTTTTGTATCAATTGTTTCATTATATCATTCATTATATGAGTCTATAAATCAACAACGTTATCATTTGCGAGAATATCATCAATACGGATTTTTGGAGGTAATCTCTGAAAGTACTGGCCCGATTGCTAAATTTTTTTCACCGAGAGAAAGCTGTTTTATTCCTAGTGACATAAGTAGGATATATTTTATGTACGCGGGTGAAGTCGCGGGCAAAAGCTAGTATTTTATATTTTTTGTTAAAAATCATCACATAATATTCTTGATTGATTTATTTTCCAGGTGCTTGAATATTGAAAATTATTTTTAAATTTTGCTAACTTCTGCTCTTTGCAGCTTTACTTTAAGCTTTACTCTACTCTTTACTTTAAGTAGAAAATTATCCCCAAAGAACATACACTTGGTACCAAAAAAACCCTATGTCCTACTCTAGGATATGGTGTACCTATGTGCCTATTTTCATTCGAATCTGTCCATCTATTTGAGCTTTTACGATCGACAAACCTCCACACACCTATTCAAATACATACATGTACTCGTATATAGATTTTCGCTGATAAATAAAGTCACTACCATTTCTACCACATCATCGCTTACCATCAGGTGAGATGGTGGTCCAACGCGAGCCTATCAATAATAATAAAAAAGTAGGTTTCTTCAGTTTGAAAGATTTATAATGTAACACATACAAAACGAAAGCAAATATTAGTATATGTAATAAGTTTTTTTTTTTTTTCAAAAGATCTACACACACAAGCTTGTAACACTTTTTTCTAAAAATAAAATAATCTGCAGCCGTGGGTGGTTCACATGCTACTAAGCTCTGAATACAGAAACAAGTGACTTTATAAAATGTGTTTCTTGTTCTCTCAGACGTTTTTATATCTGCATAAGCTGATGTGTTTTCTCCATGAGAATGAATATGATTTTTGCTAAAACTACAATAAGATCTGAAGATGTGATTTTATTTTTTGATCTCATTTAATTCCAAGCAAACGCCGTCGTTCCACGCTGTGTGTTGTCTTACTTTTGTGTCTTTAATTGACGGTATTTTTTTTATCTAAATTTGTTCCAACATGAGAATATCTATAGACGGACCAAACAGACAGACCAAAACTACGATATAAACGTATCAGCTGAAATAAAAAAAAACACAAACCAACTTTTATTTGTTTCAGACATGCTACATGTACATCAAGCCATCAACCTTCAGAAACAACAGCTGAAAACAATACTAACAAACAAACATCGACTAAAACACGATTAGTTAGTCGACTAAATTACTCTATCAGTAATCGAGCATCGTAGTCGCATCACTATGGGAGTTTTAAACGAGTTTAGCACAAAGTTGGCCACTCAAAGAGGAAATTAACGGGAACATGCCGATCGTAAATTGGCATTTCACGAGATATATTTTGCTGTTTCAGGATTAGGTACAAAGATTGATTCCCGTGAATCGGGTTAATGTTTACTCGGTTATGAATGCTCGCGTACGAACCGGGGCTTTCGTTATACAAGGTTAACGGGATGTTTTCGTATACGATTTTTTTATTGCTGCGTAGCAAGTGGGTACTTCCTTTATTGTATTAGGCTTATTTGGATTGCAAAAGAGGTTACAGAAACACCTTTTTAATGCCATATTTAGGGGACGGTAAAAACGTTTTTTTTTTTAATGAAACAAGAACACCGTCAAACGTGATTGGACAATGAAGATGAATTTTTAAATGTTTTTCCCTCAGCCATTATTGTCCCACGGCTGGGCAAAGACCTCCCCAAGTCTTTCCAGACATTTACCTCCCGTACCGTCTTAAATTGTTACTCACGGAACACGTTTAAATTATCACGCCACTTCTTTTTGAGTCAGACTCAACGAAGCTGTCTCTCTGCAAGATTTTAAAATAAGAATTAAATTTTTAAAACAAAATGGAATCCAATTGTGCATCTGGCGAGATTCACAGCAATTATTAGCAATTATTATTTAGCATGCAAACCCTCTTACCAATTAAAAATACTATCACCACTCCTAAATCACTATCCCATTCAAAGTATCACTTGAGACCTCCCAAAATCTTCCAAAATATAGATCCGGCTCGAAGGACCATCTAATCAGTATGTGCGGGCTTCCGCATGAGTTATGGCAACGCCCCGGGGCTTGCATCTGCACACATCATAAATTTGCTTCACTCCATGCTCGTTCGGTTTGCGAATACCGATGAGTCGCATACGGAAGGCAGTTCGATGCAGATTTACAACGGATATTCGAGTTTTATACGTGCAATGGTCAAGTACGTGTGTTTGGTATGTATTGTTCCGGTTTGTAATATTGAGTTGAATTACTTGACTGTATATTTGACACTGATTGAACCGGCTCATACATATTATGAGCCAATGAAACTGTTTGTAAGACAATGGAATAATGCTGTAATTTTTTTGATCTTTTTTTTGGCCAGCTTTTTTTTTCACTTCCGCGCCCTATACTACACAGTTTACATTTTCCTGGCAGTAAAAGATTTTTCCTGATTCTTGAGTAGCTATTTAAATAAAATTTAAAATCGGAGTTTTAGAGATCATCTCACACAATCTACTTTGGTGTCTTCATCGCTAGAGTGAATAGGCACTTACCGTGCGCATCACCGTCAACGATTGCATCACTGCTTACCATCAGGTGGGATAGTAGTCAAACGCCCTAATTTATTTTATACTTTACGTCTTTATAGTACTTATTGTTTTAGATTTCATTACTCGGTTCAATTACAAGACCAGTTGCCATAGTATTGAAAAAAGAAAAAAACATTAGTACCAAACGGAACAGCATGTATAAATCTTACCTTCAAAATAAGCATGATTATGTTAAGCCTCTTCAGTATCTCCATAGTGTGGCTCTCATCCAGCCCCTCCTTACCCAGGAGCGCCCTCACCGAGTCCACCTCGAAGATTACTTGCTTGAACCATAGTTCGTATGCTGAATCAAAAGTTTGCATAAATATAATATACCATTTCCATGGGACCTGAAACCAAAAACAAAAACTTCCACGTAATATTCAAATATGAATGGTTTGACAAATAGCCCTTTCTGCATGAGCCGTAACTCTCTCGTATAGGTTTCAGGGCAGTTTATCTGTGGGAAGCCAAAAATAACGCAATGCAATAAAGAGTTTTGTTTATTTCACGTAAAATATATGGCAGGGAAATCCATTAGTAGACCACTAGTGTTGTTCTGCAATGTCACATTCTCTCGTGTACACGAGAGAATGTGATTTTGTAAAAGTGAAATTAATATTATAGTACATTGGATTTCTGTTGGTTTCTAATTAAAAAAATATATTAAAAACCAACTCTACTGGAGAAAAATGGATCTTATCTCTTGGATAGCATTTTGGACCAACGTATCTGGAGAACTCGGGCTTGCGGACGGTGAGCAATGGGTAGCTCGCCGTCAGACCGTCCGGTAACCGTCCGGATTGAGCCCAATTTGTCGACGGCGCGTAGTGTTCTAGGCGTATCTCGAGGAGTTGTCAACAACCGTAGGGGCCCAGCAGGGTCGAAGCCTACTGGGGCTATGGGTGATGTGAAAGAGCCCTGGAACAATGGCAAAGAAGGGACTGGAGTGGCTTTTATTCAGTAAAAGTCTGACACTATTTCTCGCTCCAGCCAAGAGCGGGGGATGTCATTAGATAATTATCCCACCTAAAAAAAAAATGCGAGAACTAAAAATCTCCTCGTGGTTGTCGTCCGAGTGTCTTCCCAAGATTCTGCAATACTTCGGTCAAATTGTAAGGAAAAACGATTGAAACCTTGAAGGGCTCATCGTGACCGGTAAAGTAGACGGAAAAAGACCGCGCAAAAAAATGAAAGTGATGAAGCAGCGAGGACCCTTAGCATTGAGGAATACGACGCAAAGAGGAGGCGTACGATTTTTTAATGGCTGATACAAAGTTATGAAGTTAAGTCTGAGCTTTCCGAATTACACGTTAAACACTGAAAAACAAAATCTTTAATATTTGCAGAAAGCTTCGTTCATCTGCTGCAGGGAACTCAAGAGAGATTTTAATATTCAAATTATAATTTGCTAGAGCTACAATTTCAATAACAGAGATTGGATGTTGTTTTTTTTTATCCAACGATTGCATGTTCTCTCGGAAAATGTTGTAAATTTTGTAATTAATAATATGTTCGTTTGAATATCCTCAAATATTAAGTTTATTAATGAATGATACATATTCAAAGGTAAAATTGGGATAATTAATCAAGTATTTTTAAATTTGCATCATAGAGCGGACAAAATACGCCTACGTCATACAGATCACATATTATGATATGTTTGCGTAAGAATGGAAGACGATGATGGTTACTGGCAGAATGTATGAAATTTCGTTAAATAAATGTATGACTGTACCTACTCTTAAAAAGTCTTACGCGATATTTATATGTCTGTTTTTAATTTAAGCCGTTCTGTTTTAATTTTCAATAAATATATCCTTTTTTGGATTGAAGTATTTGTTTAGATTATAAGTACTTTTTCAGTAAAATGAAAATCGTGGGACGTTCTTTATTTTACCAATTAGAAAATATTAAGTTTTGACAACAAATCACAATGTGGGTCAGCGTTGATGTAAAGATTTATTCATTGCCCAAAAGAAATCTCTCCGAACAATATTTCTTAGAAAACCTTAACCCTACTTCGTTCAGGTAAAAATATTTACATTACCCTGCAAAATATGGACTTATTTAATTTTGATTAGAATGAACTCTGCTAAACTAAATTAATTCTTCAAGTAAATTCAAGAAATCCGAGACTAAAGATGTGTTTTATCTATTTAATGTCAAATTAAGTTTAAGTTTGCCATCATGGTGAAAGAAGAATTGCGCCAATCGACCAAAGTCGATCGCCCAGGGTGCACCGAAACAACAGAAGTTCGGAAGGTGCGTCGCTTGGGGAGGCTCCTTTCATCTTGCATCACGTGCAATGTTACCTGTACACGTAGGGATCTAATGACAGTATCAGTGGAGGGCATTGCCGTGGCCGAATACTGGGCCAGGCATGGAATTTAGTTAGTTTTGCCATCGACACGCTAAGAAGAAGTATAAAATCCAGTCATAATTAAGTGTTCAAAAATTTTAAGACATGCGACATCCACCAACTCGCATTGGGCCTGCGTGGTGGATTATAGCCCATTCCCTGTCCTAGGGAGTGAGGTCTGAATCCCAATAGTAGAAAAATTATAAGGCCGACTATGCTTTGCTAATTAAGTGTTAAATTAATCAGTTACGAGCATACGAACAAGCGACACATACAAACAACAGACAGTCAAACCCATCCATCACAAAAAGACAGTTCTAAAATAGTAAAAGCTATAATATGTTACTATATGATAAAGAGATTCTATTCCAACTTCTAAAGGTGAAACGAATCGCGTTGCATTCATCTTTTCACTTCTCAATGTACAGAATAAGCCAGTGCTTTGAGAATAGGGCCTCGAGCGAAAATACGCTTGCTTTGCCGAGAAGTGCCCTCCCACTTGCCGAAGATCTTATAGATTTGGAAAGATTCAATAGGCCTCGCCAGTCTTTGAGAGAAGTACTTAGATCGTTCTTGTCTGTTGAGTACCAGCGTATTTTGCTGAATTCCCGTTGGAGTTGGATTATTTTAAGACTAACATAAAATGAAATTGGTATTGGCGATTGATCAGTACTGGATCTCAATGGTTTTTATTCAGGTGAGACGTGATGCATGATTAAACGAACGTCTTGAGATTTGATACTGTGATTAATGAATACTTCGAGTTCAGTTATTGAAACATTTTATTCATTTTGATCTACACCATTTAATGCATAGATAATATTCTAATAACGGTTACAAATAAACACTATTCAAACTATTCAAAGCAGACTGGCTCCGTCCAAAATGACAGTAAAGTTGAGTGTTCTCCACAATGTTACCGTAGACTTTAATGAACATTCATTCGACAAACCGACCAATAAGAGCGAAGTGAATAGACTTCAATAATTGACTTACAAGTATACATTAAGGTTTATAATTCACAGACAGAAAATTTAAATATTTACTTTCGTTACACGTTTAAATTTAGACAAATTATTATTTATTTAAACAAAACAAATGTATAAAATCAAATACTATAAATTACTAGCTTTTGCCCGCGCGACTTCGCTCCCGCTCTTCCCTACTCCACTCTACTATACCCTACTCTACCCTACTCTACCTTACTCTACCCTACCCTACCTAACCCTATCCTACTCCACCCTACTCTACTTACTCTACACTACTCTACTTTACTCTACACTACTCCACTCTACACTACTCTACCCTCCTATACTCTACTCTACCCTACCAAAATTGACATAAACCATCTACTAAATAGTCCGAACAAAGCCTAAATATTTGGTTTGGATAGGTGAGCCCATTCTTGAGTTATAAAATTAAAACGAAAAGTGGCATTGATTTTTATGTATATAGATTCGTGTAACCACTAGCCACTAGCCCCACCTATCGCTTGTGGATAGAAATGGAGAAAATTAAAAATATTTTTCCAGGAAATCATAACACCTAGAAGATGCCTGACGCCGAGAATTTTGTGAGTTTCCATCAAGTCATCACAAAATAGAGGTCAACAACGGGTTCATATTAAAATAATAAAAAAAGCGTCACAAACAGACAGACCTGTCACCAACTTTAGCTCTGCCCAAAGCCCTGCCCTATTCTAATTAAGTTGAAACTATTAAGGGTCAGCCTCCATTTTTTTCCACTGAATAACTATGCTTACTTATCTCGAATTCGTTTACAAACAATTTTAATTATAAATAAGGCTTTATTTTAAGTACTTAAATATTTTTTCTAAACATTTTTAATGAAAAGTCTTTTTGATCTTTGTTTTAAATAAATGATCCATGCTAAATTAAAAAAAGAATATTTTGCTAGCAAAATAAACATAAAATTTAAAAACTTATAAACTTTCAGACCGACTGTTTGTACATTTGAAATATTTAGAATAACCTTTACATTTATTTTAATTTATTTAGCTAGCCGTTATTTAAACAAGTTTACAATTTTAAGTAAAATATTGAATGCAGAAAAAATAATTGGAAACTGCCAACTAATTTTGTCTAATGATGCTTGAGAGAAAGTTAAAACTAAAATAGTTAATATTGAAATAAAAAGTTTTGTGCTTTTAACTTGCAAACAAGTCCTCTTAGATAAAACTAGTCTTTGCCTATGGCTTCGCTCGCGGATTGGGTTATTTTATCCTTTAAGAAATCTAATCAGAATAAATATAAAACTATATTAATTATAAACATTTTTTACGAGCGTGAGTCCTGATAGTCACAGGTTAAAATAGAAAATCGCTAAATTGTAACTTAAAAGCGTTTTTTTATAATCTGAAATTAATAAGGTACGTATAGAGTAGATATGTAGCTCAAACATATATTTATTATATTAACAAAAAAAAAAAATGCAGTGTGCTGATCGAGCGGTCGTCGCGGTATACCAGCAAAGAGAAGGTAGAACGACTTAAATGTCTTAGGAATTAGCAAGAAGTGAGGCAAAGCAACAATGGTTCTTTAGGAATTAGGATAAAGTGGCTCAGAGCCGGGAACAATGGAAAGAATGGAGAGAGGCCTTTGCTCAGTGGTGAGATAAGCAAGATAAATAAAAATAATAACTGTTTTCGAAGGCCGGTCTTTTTGATTTTACGCATTAGATCTTACCGCTCCCGCGCTGTCACAGCCCCCGCCCCGCTGCCCGCAAGATTGGAGGCAGAAGCCTAAAGGTTATTGTTAGGCCTCCACGCCTAACACTATGGAACTCAAATACCGCAAGAACAAGATATATTCTACATCATAATTATGACAAATATGACGTAATATTAAAAAATCAGCTTACCTATACAAAATGTGTGCCATTTTTTGTCGCTCGCCTTTCGAACTATAAGACAGTTTGAACAAAAAATTTAATTTTGAAAGATCCTTTTGATTTTTGTCTGTTCAAAACCTTTGTAGGTACGAAGTTTCAGTCAAAAGCTAGGGCTTTGACGATTCATTTAATGTATCAAGATTTATCCGCTTTTACATATAGATTGACAAATAGAAAAGTAATAAAAAAAAATAAGTAAGTGAAGAGATTTTTTTTTTCTGATTTGTTCAAAATTTGCTTACATTATATTTAAACATTACATTTGCCAAACTGTAAAACATGAACTTAAAAGATCAACTTAACTCTTACCAAGGGGACTAGTTTGCAGTAGCAAAAGACAGATGTAGGTGGAAAAGGAAAAAAAAACGTCTTCGCCCAGCAGTGAAACTTATTGGGCTAGTCTAATTACTAGATTAAACATCTGTCCATAACCTAACCACCAAAAGAACTTGTGAAGATCGAAGACACCAAAAAAATGTATCCGGTATTCCGTTACTAATTGTAACTAATTCCAATATATCAGACCAAGTTCGACCTGATATATTGGAATTAGCTATCCCATTAATATCTCATAAAACGACATCATATTTATATTTTGCTTTTTATTTTGACATCAAGGCAACGACGACATTTTGCATCTAAAAGGAACTTCCTTCCGGTCGTGAAAGGAGTCGATTATCTTGAACATACAGGCATAAAATATGGACAGCCATGCTGTAATAAAAATAAATAGGTGCTTACATCATCTTCATATCAGCCGATAGACGTCCACTGTTGGACATAGGCTTCCCCCAAGTGTCACCACAATGAAAGATCCTGCGCGTTGAGCATCTATCGGATTCCTACAACCTTCACCAGGTCATCGGTCCACCTTGTAGCAGGCCCTGCAACGCTGTGTCTTCCGTTATGCGGTCGCCACTCCAGAACCTTTCGGCCACAACGGCTCTCTCTCTGCGAGCAATGTGCCCTGCCCATTGCCACTTAACTTTGGCGATTCTTCATAATCTTCATTGGCAACTTTGGTTCTCCTGCGGATATCTTCATTTCAGATTCGATCACGCAAGGAAACACAAATATAGAAATACTAGTTGTTGCCTGCGGCTTAGCCTGCATGAATATAGAAAATGGTTCCAATGGAACATACTCCTGGATAGAAAGTACATCTTATGTGCCATTCCAGAACATGGTCTACCCGTGTGCAAAATTTTGTTCAAATCATTTCAACCCTTTCAGCATCAAGAAGTAACAAACATACACACACGAATAACTTTTGCCTTTCTAATTTTAGTGTGATAAACAGTAAGACTTTCTTACCATTTTGTATATGTATGTCCGAATGATTTATGAATTTATTTATTAAAACTTCAAGCATCACAAAAGTTCAAAGGCGAACTTAATGCCTTACGGCTCGTTTACGACTTTGGCACTTCGCTTACAGCGGCACACTAGCACTCACTAGCTAAGTGTGAGGCGGCGAGCGGTAAGGTCAAAAGTATCAAATGTTTGAGACGCCGCTCATAGGAAATCAAATCAAAAATATTTTATTTCACATAGGCCTACATGGGCACTTATAAAACGTCAGAAGCTAGTGCACGGTTCCAAATTGGTCGTTTCCTAGCGTCGCTCGCCGCGCCACTTGCCGCTTAGACCAAAGTCGTGGCCAGGCTGAGGCATTCTCTATCAGTCAACCAAAGGTGGCGGAGAGAAAACATGTCAGGTGTTTACAAAAAAAAGGATCATTACAGTTAAGTATTTATTTGTTAATTTATGTAGACACAAAAATTTAAAACCAAAAGGAACCAATACAGATCGAAGAGCACAAAGGTACTGCTTATTTCAAAAGACTTTTTTTCCAGCAGGCCTGCGACAGGCGAATTAGGTGAGGCATGTAGACAAAGTACCTACCTAGCTTTTTGTTATGGTGGGAAAAATCATCCAATGACCTCCCACTCTTGGGCGGAGCGGAAGATAGTGTCAGACTCTTACTGACTAAAAAACCCACCTTTTTCCTTCAAGCCTTCGTACCGGGGCTCGAGTTCCCTTTCGGATAACCCTGGCCCCAGTAGACTTCGACCCGGCTGGGCCCCTGCTGTTGCTGACAACTCCTTGCGGCGTGCGGGAACAGTGCACACCATCGACGACTTGGGCTTGGTCCGGCCAGTTACCGGACGGTCAGACAGCGAGTTACAGTACCTACCTACATACTAAAATGAACATAAAAAAGGAATATTGTTATCTTCGTTAAACTGGAAATCAGGAAAGTCAACGGAGAAATGAAAACAGTCCTGAAAAATAAATGGACCTATATCATTCTGCTGTAGCGAACACATTTTGGGTAGTAAATATTGTAAACGTACGTTCAGAGTAAGCATTTTCAAACGTTTTTGAAAGTATATAGGATAAATGTATGTTAAATCATGAATGAAACCCTATTTTTTCTGTTACCCAACCTAATAAACCAGCTTGAGCACATTACTTACCGTCGCCTACACCCGTACGTCGTCTATGCAAAGGCTTAAATTCTACTCTTTATGACACCATCGGAGCTATAAGAATGTTATATAAAATTCTTGTATGACAAAATTGCCTGGGAGTCCACGTAAATTTTTCACAGCACTTTTTTGATCTCGTGAGTAGGCACTTAATAAAAATTCAACGATGTTTGAAACTAGGGATGTAACGGAAGCTGTTATGTCGGAACCAAATTCTCTTAAATTTGGTTTAGCGGAATCGAAATCGGAACCGGGATCGGAATCAGAATCCGAACCGAAATTGGAACCGGAACCGGACTTGGAAACGGAATCGGAAGCGGAATTGAAACCGGAACAGGAGTTAGACACATCAAACAAAAAAAATCTAAAAACTAATAAAAAACGCGTTTAAGTAGGTATATTGAAGCGCAAACTCACAACATACCAAATAAGAAACAAAATAACAAAAGAAGAGATAGTCAACTGAAGCAGTAGGTAAAGAAAGTGAAGTTACCCGCACGACACGCATGCATTGACTTGTTTTTACCTCCGATTAAACTTCCGATTAAAATTTATCGGAACCGAAACCCGAATCGGAGGTGCAAAATCAATTGGAAGTACTGAACTTTCTGAAACTCCGTAACATCACTGTTTGAAACAATCACAGTCCTTATTTTGATGACACCAGCGAGGCTTGCGTTCTGAATATTACATCGTTTCTGTAAACTAAGCTTTGTATAATAAGACCCACGTCGCGCCTAATGCCTTGCACTAATTTTCGTGGTTGATGTGATTTCAGAGCCGCGACGTAATGTTATGCATGTCACTATGAAGCTACATTTATCTATACTTGTATATGTATATCAATGTCTAGTTTGTAACGACTATTTGTAATTTTCATTCTTCATCACGTTAAATATACGAGTACAATTGACCATTTTCAGGTTGACTAAAAATCAAGGCAATGAAAAAGGCTACGTTAGGAATTTCCTTGAATGATCCCATGTGGCATACAGAAAAAAGTTACCAACTTAGTTTGAAGAATCGCTGAACTTAACTGGCACTGGACTGGACACAGTGCTCGCAATACAGATGGTCAATGGGGTGGAAAGGTTTGGAGTCGCGACAACATATCGGAAGACGCAGTGTTGGAAGGTATCTTATAAGGTAAATTGATGATCTGGTGAGGCTCGTGGGATTACGATGGATGCAAGACGCACAGGACCGGTTATTGTGGCGATACTAGGGGGAAGTCTATGTACAACTGTGGAGGTCTTTCAACTGAAATAATAATAAGAATGATCATGTTTTTTTTATCAATTTATGTACAGTCATATAAAATTAATTGCTTATTTTTCAATAAAAAATTGTTTGTAGCCCATCTTTCTTTTTTTTAATTGTTGATTGGTTCGCGCTTGACCGCTATCTCACCTGATGGAAAGCGACGATGCGGTCGACGATGGAACGCGCTTACCTAGAAGAAACCTGTTCACTCTCGACTTAAAGATTCCCGGGTTGTAGCTATCAGGAAACACAGACACCGGCAAGGAATTCCACTCCCTAGCTGCACATACAATGAATGTGTTCCCAAAACGTTTTGTGTGTATAGGTGGGATATCCACCATATACTGGTGGCGCATAGCGCATAATACGTCTGGTAGTCCGATGATGGAACGGGCTAGGCGGAATTAGGTTATGCAATTCCGACGCACACTCTCCGAAATGCAACCGGTACAAAACCAAAAAAAAAAAAAAATCTAAATGAATAGTTGAAAAAAAAAAAGACGTTAATATAGTAGGCTTCTCCATATTGTTGCAGGATTATTCGAAACTGCGGGCCTAGAATGCAAAGAGAAGCGTGGAGGAATACAGGTGGGGTCTAGTACTCTGATTCTACTCAGAGTGAGTAGACGTAGTGTTCTTAAAAAAAAAAAAAAATCGTAATTAGATGCTTTAAGTTTTGTACTGTGCTACTTACTTGTAACATTTAAAAAAAAAATAAAGGCTTAATGAAACTCATAACCTTAAGTTATTTTAAAATTAGCATGAAACTTACGCATAATAACCTTGGTGGAAACTTCAGGAACTTTCCCCATCTAAAATTTTCGTAGGTCGGTACGAACTGAAATTAATTACAGCAGTTTCTGTTTATTTTGGATTAAAACACATTTTAACACGAGGCAATCAAGGCTCGTTCACTTTATTGAAAATGTCTAATGTCTAGTGTTTAATTAAGTGTTCAAAGACAACTTAGAAGGAGGTGTTACTTAAAATTGTTCTTTGTTATTTTGATTTCTTGTCACGGTTTTTTATATTTTATTAGAGTGTGAATTTTAATATTTCTGACATGTAATGTATTGTAGATTATACATAAATGATACAGATAATAGATACCAACATTACGTTTGTCATTTTTAGGGTGCTGGACTTCAAAAGGAAAAAAAAAACGGAATCCTTTTAGGATCACTTTGTTGTCCGTCTGTCTGTTACGACACTTTATCTCAGGAATGCATGTAGGTATCGAGTTGAAATTAGGTGTGTGTAACTATATTTTTAGTATATAATGCGAAACTTAAAACACCTGTCCAGTATTTTTATGTAAAGAATCTGTGTACAAAATTTCATAAATGTACAGTAGGCACAACGGATCTTGAGCGTTCGGCGCCAGAGTGGGGATCGCTTTGCGCATTCCATACATTGGCGAGCCAATCGTCTTCGTTGTTAGATACATGCAGCAACGCAGGGAACGAATGAGAAGTGACGTCTATGACGCGATGGCGCGGCGAGCCAATTACTGACACTCCCCGCCCCCGCGTCTCACTTCGCACCACTAAAGAAACCGAATATTTGACTTCTGCGCAACTGTTCAAGATCCGTTATGGCAACTGTATTATGAAAAATCACAAATATGTAAGCCTGTTATCTCAACAAAAATACATAGTCACCGGCCCATCCAGTCAGGGATTGCTTTGCACTTGCACCCAGCTGTTTGCTGGCTCTTGACCCGCTATGACCTTCCGTGACTTGTTTTGTACTTAGTGTCGGTGGTGTTCAACTTGTAACTTTTTTAAGCTATTGCATAGCTTCTATCGCGGGCCTTGAGCGTGAAGACCGAATCCAGAAATTCCGTAACGAAAATAACCTAACACCCCCCACTCATTTGTTTTTTGAGCGTGGTGACCGATAAGAAAACAAATGAGTGAACAATCAATCAAAATTTAATTCAATGTGTGAAAGTGTAACTTCAGTTAATATCAAAGAAAACAAAACTGCATAAATAAAATAAATAAATAATTATAATTGCATAAGTTGATAAAAATGCTATGCAATAGCTTTACCGCGGCAGTCCCCGAGTGCTACACGTCTTTTTTTTATATATAACATGGTGTAAAAACAATTAGAATCCATTCAGTTACTGATTTTGAACCAACTATATTCAGGTTTTGCGTTAACTAAAAATTATGTATATGTCGTGTCCTGCCCCCCTAGCCAAGTTACAACTGTATCGTGTCGAATCCCGTTCTCCAATCGGTAACGCTTCGGTGTCAGCAATTGTAGAAAATGATAAGTGGGTAGCCATGTTGACGCACCTGCGTCGGCCGCTCATTCTACAATGTAGCGTTTGCTTATCAAAGGAAGTAGCGTTAAACGTTGTAGAAATTCATTCAATCATTTTGAACGATGTGAACTTGGCTACGAATGTTCTATTCGTTTCTTCCGACCACGCGACTTTACATTGAGATGACGTCATTCCCATACGTTTTATCACTTTTCGACAGCGTTAACGATTGCAGAATAACATCTTTGCTAAGCGTGCAGCCCCCCTAGCCAAGTTACAACTGTTTCGATTGCGCCGAACTCTTCAAGTTTGCCACATCGCCGAATCTTTTGTTCTGACCACGTGACTGAGCATTAAGATGACGTCATTCCCGTACGTTTGAAGGTTTCTGCTAGCATTAACGATTGCAGATTAGCAACTTGGCTAAGGGTACTGGTCATTAAACGTTAACATTTGATGATATGTCAATCCTTGTTAAGCCATATCATTGATTTGGGATTTAAATGATAACTTATAATGTAATGTTTAAAGAAAGTAAGCCAAGCGAAGATTAAATGTCATCAAACTTTAACGTTTAAAACGATTTGGCCAGTTCTACTTTTAATTGATCAATTTCTAAAAACTGGCCACAACATACATATACAGATCAACAGGTTGAAATTGATAAGGCAAATATTGATTTTATATTCGATACGTGTTTTAATTAACACTGTTTGTAAAACAAACAAGTTTTTATTACAAGTTATTTTTAAAAATAATTTCAAATACATACTCAGGATTAAAAATTCCTGGCAAAAAACCAAAAACCTCAATAGTTATTCGATTAATTTAAAATAAAAAATAAACGATAAAGAATATTTCGAACATTGTGAACAAAAAAAGACGGAGTATCTGAAATATATGAAATAATCTAAAAATCGACAAAGGAAAGTTATTAATTAAAGATAATTTACTTTTGAGAGAAATTCAATTATTCTGTAACAGACGCTCTCCGCGTCTAGTACCTACTTCTCTTCTTTTTATACCTTTCATGTCTCTTTGACACTTTCTTATTAAAACTTCAGTGATATGAAGATAAGAATTCATTTAGGCATATTATAATTTTTATCAGACATTAGATGGAAGCTGGAATTAATTTAAAGTTTCGTGCCTAGCTTATTATTGAGTACCTTTTAATTTCTGAACAAGGAATTCTTGCTATATTAGTTTCCCTGAGTCGAAATATTTGATACTACCAACACTTCGCGACTCTGCTTGCTGTGTATTCTGTCTATACTAATATTATATACAGGAAATGTTGGTTTAGTTTTGTTTGTTGTTATATTACGATTTCATTTAAAACCACCTACTGGACCAATTTTCAAAATTCTTTCACCAGAAGAAACCTACGTTATCATAGATTATCATAGGCGGACAAAGCCGCTGGAAAAAGCTAGTTAAATAAATGTTATTCATATCGAACAGTAACCTACCAATACCTCACCTGGCCACGAATAACCCTAGGGCTCTTGACGCCCAGGGCGTCCTCTGCAGCTTATGGTACGTTTTTTTTTTGTGTGTAATCATCCAAATGACATCCTCCTTCTTGGGCGGAGTGGGAGATAGTATCAGATTCTTACTGACTAAAAAACCCGTTCCTTCTTGCCTTTCGTATCGGGGCCGAGCTTCCCTTTCGGATAACCCTGGCTCCAGTAGGCTTTGACCTGGCTGGACTTATGGTACCTACTTGAGGGTTGCCTCTCGCTCAAGCTTTTCGGCTCCTCTTTAGCTCGCATTACTGCTTCGCATTCGATCAGTACCATTGCCTGGAATGATATCTGATTTACATGGGCGAAGCCACAGGTACAAATTAGTTTTTACCTAATTTTCTAGGTAATCAATTAATACTCTGAAACACAGTTTGTAGATTGACATAGCTCTTTTTTGGCCACCGAAGGCGCGGGCTTGCGGATGACGAGCAACGGGTAGCTCGCTGTCTGACTTTCCGTTAAGGATTTAACTTGAGTCGATGGCGCATAGTGTTCCAGGTGCGCTTAAAAAAGATGGCAGCAAAACTAGAGTGACACAGTAGAGCCGATGCTTGCTAGGGTTGCGGGAACGTTTGAAAGAGCGATTTGACAACTGAAATACACATATTCATGTTAGAACATGTAGGGTAGACCCTACAACGGGAGAAGTCAGATGATATCCAACCTCAAAAAAATGGTAGGTATCCCATTAATACTGAGGTACTTTTAGGCTGCCCGTCCACGTCAGCGTTTTTTGTAGGACAGTTTATCGGGCCGATTTTGTATATTTGAAACATTGTTCTGTATTTCCGATCAACTTTTTGTAGGACTTGTGCGTTGCACTAATTGCTATCAGTGTGTTCTATTTTTCTCCTACAAAAAATCGTTCACCGATTATCGGACGTGGGCGCCCGGCAGCCATAGTCATTTTCGTAATTGCTGCCTCCAAGCGAGAGATGTTATGAACTTTAGAGGCCAATGCTCTAAAAATTAATAGGTATCTATTATTCTTGAAGGCTTTACAATATTCTGCGTTGTCTTTCCCCTTGTTATTAAAATTAAAATAGAATTCTTATAAAGAATAGTTATACTTTAATTTGGGTACCCTTTGTGGTATTAAATTACTTTTTTCTTCGGGCTGTAGATTTAAAGGCGTACTGCTGAAGGGTACCGTTTAAATGAAATGAGTTTTTTTTTGATATTGTTACAGTTATGTACTTAGTATTTTTAGCAAGAGTTAAATTGTAGGTTTGTATTTTATTTTAAAGGTTAAAACTCTCGTAATATTTGAACTCATATTAAAGTCATGGAAGTTGTACGGTTTCATTGCCGTATATAATATTTCTGCATACGCGGTGACCTACATGTCATTTTGGACGTCATAATTTTGCGTAAAAATCATAGCAATATTACCAATGAATTATATATGTATTTATCCACTAAGTAAACCCGTGCACAATTGGTTCAAACTGTTGTTGTTTTTGCGTTTGAATAACACTAATAAACCAACTGAAATTAATCAAAGTTATTGGCACTTGAAAAGCTTGGAAAGTGAAACAAAATTCTTACCAAACTGGAAAACAGATTATGTATCTCTTTTCTTAAGCCTCTTAAGGTACATAGAACATTTATACTCATTGTAACAAAACAAACTCTTCTCTCTGAAGTTTAAAATAACACTTAGTGAAACAAGCATAACCACTAGAGGTTATACAAGCTAGACAGTTACTATGCAAGGTATTACAAACCCTCTTTATTTTAATTTAAAGTGTGACACCCTTGTGGCCCACCGTCTTAAGATGTAGGGATGTCGCAGCTGAGTTTTACATTTTTACGCATAGTGTAACATGAAATTAATGTATTAAGGCGGTAAAAATAATATTTTAAAGATCACAAGCATAGTATAATTTAGCCTTTTTAATGTTTCCACTGCTGGGCTCAGGCCTCCTCTATAGATGAGCCCCGTATGGATTGGTAGATGTCATAATCTTAGAATATAATCCATTTATTTATTGTACACCACATGAACAGAAATACAGGACAAACATAATAAAAATAAGTGTGATGGTGTGTGTGTAAAATTTTTAGTTTAAGAACATGCCGGTTTCCTAACAATACTTTTCTTCAGCATTTTGATAGCAGTGGAGATGAAATAATGCGCATTGCTCAGCATGGTAGAAGGCCCTTCTGAAGATGAAAGTGTATGGCTACGGTTTTTAGTCAAAAGTTTGAGACAAAATGTGTGTACATTTTTTTATCATAAATGAAGTTACGTTAAGAATTTTTGTAAATCCTCAGTCTGCTTCAGCTGTTTTTTCTTGTTCACTTTTAATGGCTTCACAACAATTAACAACAGTCTTATAAGTTTTTGAAAACTTAACTCGTGACATTTCTTCAATTGTTTCCTTCTTGACTTAATTTAGAAAAGAAAGGAAAAAGTTGTAAGTATTTTTTGCACAGAACAAAACAAAAAATACAGTAAATTATTTACTATAGGAATAAAATATCAACTCAAAAAAGTCATGGACAGAAACTAACATTACTAAAATTAAATTAAGGATTTCAAAAATATTCTACATTTTATTTTTGAATAAACGGTCGATAATTCAATTGGCAATGCAGGCTTCGGTTGAAAGCGAATAGTTGCGGTTCCAATCGGAATCCAGGCACGGTAAGCCTGACTGCCGTAACCCTATGTGAAGGGTATTAGGGTTGCCAGTTAAACTGATTAACTTTTATGTCGATTGTTTTGTAGATGGAATCTTTAATAGACGTGATGTTTGAAAACCAAGATGACACTTGTAACCTGAACATACCTACCTTTTTTAAGGTGAAAAATTATATTTTTTTTTTTTTTAGATAAAAATAAGATTTGTATTTTAATTTATATTTATATTTTGCATTCTAATAACTTCTCTCGATCTATAGCGGAGGGAGAGGGCGTGTCAGATTTTTACTGACTATATGATACCTCTTTTTCTTGTGTTTCAGGTGGGTTTCCCTTCCGGATGTCAACCCATGGCCCCAGTAGGCTTCGGTTCTGTTCTACTCCTATGGTTTGCTGACCTCTCTTTGAAGCGCCTGTGGGAGACTACGCGCTGTCGACGACTTGGGCTCACTCCGGATGGTTACCCGCCGGTCGGACAGCGAGCTGCCCTTTGCGCGTCGCACGCAAATCCACGCGTACGGTGGTTGAAAAGCTGGGTCGGGATCCCGGCTGATTGTATTGTAGATAGGATCCGTAGTACGGCCGGTTTCACGACTTCGGTCTTAGCGGCAAGTGGCGCGGTGAGCAGGGCGGCGTCTCATGGCATGTTTCAAACATTTTTATAATTTTGATCTACCGCTCGCCGCTTCGCGCTTAGCTACCGCTCACAGCGGCAAGGTCATAAACCAACAGTTAGACGTGATGTTTGAAAACTAAGATGATATCACTTTATTCGTTATCCTTATATATTACAAAACAAAGGCCCACACTGTATCTGTCTGTCTGTTTTCTGACAGAGTAATTCATGACGCAGGTTTAGATGTTTCTAAAGCATAGTAGAGAGAATTTCACAGATTTCTATCACCTGTGGGAAACTAGGGCGGGTGTTGGTAAAAAATATAGGGCAGTTTAATTTTACTACGAATTTGTCGTAAAATTACTTGTATATATATAAAAAAAGTTAATTTTTCTGTACTTGCGTTTGTTATTAAACTTTTTCTAAACGGCTTGAACGATTTGGATGTATTTTTGTGTGTATGTTTGAGTGGTTCTTTGGATGGTTTGAAAGTGCAATTGACCCCGGTAGGTGGCACTGCAATTGAATTTAATATTTTTTTAAATACCAGCTTCCAGGAAGGACGTCTGTCGGGACAGATGGTATGGTATCGTGTCAACAAAACTTCCCTATATTTTTTACTTTGTTTCCAATTTGGACGCCGAATCTTGGGGTTTTAGTACTGAAAGATTTTCCTGAAAGCAGTTTTACCGAGTAGCAGACTACTTCTGAGTAAGACGATGGTGTTAGGTCTTTGGAAGACAAGTAAACAATCAATCATCATCATTGACATCCTCATCTTCCTGTCCTTGTATTATATCAGTCGCGGTAAGTACAGTACATTTTTTTCTTACACTATATTCAGTCAACTGAGTTCACATCACACGCACTCATCACAACGCTCGTTTATTGTATTCACTATGCGGACAGTGAAAGAGTGGGCTCCTCTGCCGGAGTCTTTTTTTACTGATAGATACAACCTGGTGGTCTTTAAGCCAAGAGTGAATAGGTCACTTCTAAGTAAGCGTCATCTAGTTTCGACCACATGACTTACTTGACTTAACCTTTTGAATGTCTTAAGTTACACAGTTCGACATAAGCAATTGTCTTTCTATTGTGTCTCTAATTACGGCACTCGATGAGTTAAGATCCTATGTCCTTTAGCTGGGACAAAGAGCGTTGACAGTAGTCACCCATCGCAATCGGTCTTGAGCTTTACGCTTCACCTCACTCCATGTCAATCCAATGGCCGTCGCTTCTGCCAACACGGTACGTCGCCAGGTTTGCCGAGGACGACCACGCTATCTTTTCCCTTGGGGATTCCAGTCCAACGCCTGTTTAGGTATGTGATTGGAATCCCTTCTAAGCGTGTGACCAATGCATCTCCACTTACGACGCTTGATCTGGAGATCGATCGGGCTTTCGTGGCATTTCTCCAACAGCTGCACGTTTGAGATTGTCGACCACATCGTTGGTTTCTATTATGTGAGATAGTGGTCAAGTGCGATTCTATCAAAAATAAAAATCACCCAAATAATAAAAATAATTACTAAGAGAAAGTTTAAAAAAATCTTTCAAAAACTATCTGGACCCGAAAATGGCTGTACATATACGCATATTAATCAAACCCACCTTAAATACGACAAAACATTACACCTACACAGATAAAGTCAAAGCCATTTTGAAGCATCTAGAGCTGTCTCATAAATTTCACGTAGCAGCCCTAACAGTAGGGCTGGCAGTTAATGCATATTAACTTCCATACAACGTGATACACACGTCAGGTCGGCTTGTCAGTGTCATGTAACTCCGTCGCGACCTTGTATAAGATGTATTAGTCTGTGTAACGTCTGCCTTTTACATAATCTCAGGTTTTGTTAATGGAAAAAAGATTGTGAACGAGATTAAGAAGGATTGGAGTATACTTTTTCTGTATGAAAATTTCTAAATAAGGATGTTTGTACGTAACATGATTTCAGCTTAAGTAAATACCGAAGACATATTAAGTTATAAGGTGCTTGTTATAGCAAAAAAGTTTAAATTTAAGGTTTTTAAGGTACTTTTCTTGTTCTAGGGCAGAGCGGGAGGTTCAGACATTTACCTATACGATAGTGACCTGAGATTTCATTACAAATAAGCATCACCTTTATAAATACTATTCTTCTGTTTCCTTCTTCTTTTTTATTTTCATGTGTGTACCTGTGCATAAATAGTTAAATAAATACTCTGCTCTTTGAGAGACTACTTTAGAAACTACAACTCGGAGCGACCAGTCGCCGCTACTAACAAAATATATACAGCTCTATAGAGAGTTACTTACCTGGTGCCTGTTTGGTTGCGCTACCAATTTGGTGGCGCGACCAGCTCGGACGTATGCCGGTGAATCTGCATGTCACATGTCTTCGAATTTTAACTTCTAAATTTTATTATCTTCTACCATCTCCACATGTAGTATAAAACAATGTTACTTTTAGCGTGTTTGTTTGTCCGTTAACACCTCTTAAAGCACGAACCAGAACGAGCAATAAATGAGAAAGTTTTTGAGCATAACTGATAAATCATATTTATTTTGCAAATGGGTTTTAAAAAAATACTTTTACGCTTCAATTTTTTTTCGTCAGTTTAAACTAGATGAGGCCGGTTCCTAGTTGACTACCCTGAAAAGGAACTTCAAAACCAACTCAGAGTAATTTGTGCTTGTAAAGCAAAGGCAAGTCACTACGCCTACAATTGACGAAATAAATTATACAAACTAAACGTCAATGTGGTTCCAAACCCATGACCTACAACTCGTCAGTCGGGTCCGTTAACACTGAGCCATCACTAATCTTACCTTTGTAATAACGTCCATTTATTCACAGTTTATCCCATAGATTTGTTCTGAAAGATTTTCAGTACTAATAATAAATCACAGAACCTGCCACTTTTGGACTGAGAATTAATCAAAGAGGGATATTTGAATACTGGGCTCGGGTTATTCGGCTATTCGTTTTAGAGTAGGCCGTTATAAGATACGGCCTCAATCCTTTTTTTTTTAATGACTAAAAGATGGACGAGAATTGGCGTTTTGAGCTGACAATTTGATTCTGTTCGTTGAAAATATTTATTATTGTCACTATTTAACTAGTTCGCTTTAACATCAACGATTGTATCACTGCTTACCGTCTGGTAGGATTGCAGTCAAGTACTAGTTTATGCCGGTTAAAAAAACATGTCCATATTACTACAATGGAACAGAATCGTTTATTTCTGAGTACATAGTACATGTAAATCCTAATAACCACGTCTAAAAAATCCTCAAGAAAAGCCTAAACGTGGTCGCACTTAACAGACGTGGTGACGAACGGTCATCGCCGAGGCGATGAAAGAAGACCTGAAGTGAAATGAACCGCGAAGTTCAAGACTGAATGAGATGGGGGTGTACTGTGGATGCCCTTTGGCCCATCTGGGAGACACAGGAACTTAAGTCATGAAGTAGTCCGAAGGCCTTTTTTTTAGGTGGGAAACCATCCAACGACTTCTTTCACTGTAGAGCAGATCGGGAGGGCAGATTTGACTAACTAAACTCACTTCTTTGTTACTTCTTTGCCATCGTTCTAGAACCCCGGGGTTCTCTATCGCACAACCCATGGCCCCGTAGGTACGCTTGAACCCTGCTGGGCACCAACGGTTTTGCTAACACTACACGCTGACGAGGACCCCTTGCTTGCCGACCGCAAGCCCCCTTACCTACTACTGTCGAAGTCCGAAGGCCTGCGTCCCGCACCTTTCGCCGCCGCTCACCGCCTTCCGATGTCTCACGACAGCAGCCGAAGATTGCCGAGTGGCCGAAGACACCCGAGCAGATAGAACATATTTGACGGCTTACTAAAAGGGATACATTTAGGTTAATCAACGTCAAGATTATAACGTTAGTGAACGTTTTGTAATTTCGGAAGTTCCTGTTTCCAATGTGGGTGGTTAATTAAAATTAGATCATAAATTCCAATTACAATGGATCCTTTGAACGAAGTTTGAACTAATTATTATCGAATTTATATCAGTTTGTGTACATCCCTTAAGGAATAGTGGTGCAGCTGGTATTATTAACTTTGCAAGTGTTCAGTGCTAGGGCTGCGGGATCGTTTGAAAGAGTTACCGCGCCCTCAAACGCAAAGGGCGACTGAAGGAACACAGGTGGGTTTTAGTCAGTAAAAGTCTGATACTCCACCCAGAGTTGGAGGAATTATTTGATGCTTTCAAAAAAGAGAAGTGTTTATCACATTTTAATATTTTTTTACTTATTTTGTTGGCCACTTATTTACCGAATACCGATTTGCAAATGCTTTTACAAATGTAAAAATTACAAAAAAAAAATATCATGAAGTTTAAAAAAAAATAACAGTTATAAACTGCACTTATACAAACTACATTGGCACTCGTGCACAAGATAAGGCTTCGCCGCGATACTGTGGTTAGATATATCGTATCAGTAACTACTGGTAAGCGTGGATCTGATTGCTTTAAATGTAAATGTACACTTTATGTCCTGCGGCAGTAGTGAGAGGCCGGTTGCTGTTTTATTCGTGCATTTGCTGATTACATTTGAGGCCCAAGCGCCCGAAAAGTGCCATAAAACAGTGACTTTCTGAAGCCTCTGTGACGGTACTTCTCGGTGACAGCCAGGTTAAGAGGTTTGAAAAAAATATATGTTTATTATAGATTCATGAACAACATTACAACTATTGATTTTTTCGTGTTATTAATACTTTTGTCTATAAAAAAATTTAGCAATTTCTCAATTTGTCCCTACTCCTTCGAAATAGCTTGGATCTTTAGAAACGTTGTTACACATAAAAATTGGTGATTAAATATTCTTATAAGTAAACATAACATATGTCAATCAATCAATATTTCGCAAAGAAAATGGATTTAAAGTTCAGCGAGGCTCTATCCAGGCGCAGCAGGTCACAATTAAATGCACAGATACGCGCGCTGTCGCCTAGGCGGGTACGAGAGTTGTGTCCATTTAATTTCGGCAATATAGTTCCATGGACTATTAGCCTTAAGGTAGAACTACATTGCTCACACATGTGCCACACACGCCGATCTAGGCGCGTCGGTCTCCATACATTTTATATGGAAACTAGATTTGTAAAGCTATACTTGATACACGCCACTCGACATCGTTCTACGTACAAATTGGCCTATTACACTCGTGCGTCGGTCTAATGTAGTTCTATCTTTATTAGTGAATGGCTTCCGGCTGCTAATGCTGTTATAATAGGTATCAGCCTCCCTAGCCAAGTTACAACCGTATCGTGTCGAATTCCGTTCTCCAATCGGTAACGCTTCGGTGTCAGCAATTGTAGAAAACGATAAGTGGGTAGCCATGTTGACGCACCTGCGTCGGCCGCTCGTTCTACAATGTAGCGTTTGTTTATCAAAGGATGTAGCGTTGAACGTTGTAGAAATTCATTCTATCATTTTGAACGATCGATGTGAACTTGGCTACGAATTTTGTATTCGTTTGGTTCCGACCACGCGACTTTACGTTGAGATGACGTCATTCTCATAAGTTTCATCACTTTTCGACAGCGTTAACGATTGCAAAATAATAACTTGCCTAAGCGTGAGGTTTTCGGCTGTCATACCGGAGGAAATTTTGATATTAGAATGCTCACGCTATGAGCATTTTGCCACGCTACCAAAACGGACGTTATTAATTTCAAAATTACGCAAGTTACATAATGCTGTTTTGCAAGTTTGAATACAGTCAGTGTGCTATGGGAAAGAATTACTACTTTAAGGTGGGTAAGAGATGGCACTAAACAACCTATAAGCTCTGTGTCTTACCTACACTGGAATAAGAATAAAATAATCTTACTTTGAACGTCACGGTAACCCACCAAGTCACGTGCGGCGGCAAAATGCTCATCACGCGAGCACGAGTGTTAATAAAACAGCAATGCGATTCACTAACGTCTCATCATAGATGTTAACAACGACGACGTTCACTGATGTTGCATCGTAAATATCGCCTTTAGAAACAACGTTGTTGAAAACCGTATTCACTAAGCTACATAAGCTCGTCGACGATCTGTCGAACAACGATGATGAGTAAGATGTTAACAGTGTTGCTATGTTTAATCTAAAGTATAATCGAGAAAATCTCGACTAAGCTATTTTAAGGTTATTTCGTCATTATAAATTAATACAAATGCACGGTAAGTATGTATAAAACACGTTATATTTATTATGCAACGAATATTTAATTAATTAAATCATTTTCGACTTGGAACATAATTATTCAATATGACATTTGTCATTGTAGGTTATGTCTTTCAAAACAAACAACTTGATCTTAAAGCTTGAGAGTTTTTTTTAACAAAATACGAAATTCCAAAGTAAAAACCACTTGGAGTGGTTTTAAGTGGCTAAGTGGACAAAAAATTCTGCACCCCTATCCAATGGCGTTCTACATGTTCTTTGTTTTAGTTTAGTTCCAAACCTATCGAAAGTAAGTACACAGTAACATTTCTTTAATATACAGCAGTGTCTGGAACTACTATCTATGTATAAATATAATATTGTGTAAACTTTCTATTTTCAGAACGGTGTCCCTCCAAATGAGCAGCAGGCTGACCAAAGTGAGGTTCTTTTATATGAACCAGGCCATGAAATGCAATGGGTATAAGTTTTGTTTATTCTTTTATTGATGGAAGTTTCTACTAAGTGTTAGATACTATCTGTGCTGTTAACTCTCATAAGTCTCATCACCTCTATACTAAGGTGCATAACACCCATTTTAAGCCTGTTATGTTGGATCAATACAAGGTATATAATAAATAAAATGGGATCAAACTTACATGTATTGCTAAATACTAGACAAGGTATTGCTGTGGGCTGTGAGTATAATTTCAAATGTTATCTCGAATACCTAAATAAAAGAACCTAACAACACATTCTATTTCAGCCTAATCTTGCTGCTTTTGATAGGGATAGTGTGCAAGACAATCTGGCACAAATACCTACAACATCTGGATCACGGCAAGTAATAGAACCAGCACCAGATGCTCATAGTCCAGATGCTGAAGAAAATAGGGTATGGTTTTGGAAAATTAAAACTATTCTATAGAAACAAACACAAGAATAATTCAACAATTATATATACATTTTCAGGTTTCTTTTACTGAGCCAACAAGACCTGCAGCTCAGCCAAATGATGTTTTGGAAAGGGAAAGTCAAAGTAAGTTGCATTCTCTAACCAAATATTTAATATAAAATCATAAAAACTATAATTTAGGATACGGATAAATGGACACGATGGGGTAATACGATAAAAATAACTAATAACTACAATATGTTAATTGCAGCTCCTACTCGGCGTGTGCGCAGGGAGACATTACGCGGTCACCGACTTGCTCACCAGCTATCTCCACGTCAATCTGCAGCACGCCGGCGACTGTTGAGAAGGTCACCTCCGTCACAACGCCGCTCTGAGATGGTTAGCCTCACAGAGCGATTCTTAGCCATCGAAGAACGCCAAGCACAAGCAGAGCTCTTGATTGCCCAAGCATTTAGCCAACAATTAGAGGACCAACGGGCTATGGCTCAGGCTCTAGATAGAATAAGTAGTGCAATTAGAGACCTAATAAATAAATAAAAATAAGAAATATGTTAAAAGATTGTTTTATTTATTAATTGATTATATTAAAATGACTTTACCAAGGTAAATACTATTTTGTTAGCCTATATTAATTTAATCTTTAGGTAAAACATGTATAGAACAAGATTAAAAAAACATCCACTTTCTATATTTTATGATGAACAATACACATTATTATTTAACAACACTATTATTTTTATTATACTGTCATCCTGAATTAGTAGTATCTTAAGTCTATTGTTAGTATTTACTTCTATTATTAATTTTATCTTTAGGTAAAACATTAGGTATATAGGGTTTTTATAATTCAATGGGTATATAAGAAAAAAAATCCACTTTCTATATTTTATGAAAAACAATATACATTGCTACCTATGTAACATACATGCACATTAATAAGCTAACTGTCATCCTGAATTAGTAATTACTTAAGTCTATAGTTAGAACATTTTTTCTTCTATTTATTAACTATTTTGTCCACTCCACAGTCTATTAATTAGACGACCTCTAGCAAGACGTCCACTGTCCAAATCACTGACAGACACTGGTTTCCTTGTAGTAATTGGATCACCCTCGCTTCTTGTATCTGTAAATGAGCTGGTAATTCTACTGGAGGTACTCTGGCTCGATTGCAAATGTTGTCTAATACACAACAAGCTTTAATAATTTTTCCCACCATCTCTGGATCGTAGTGAAGAACACGATGAACCAAAAGGCACCTAAAACGGCCTTTAAGTATGCCAATAGTTCGTTCTGCAGTATTTCTTGCATTGGCATGCAGATCATTGTAGTAGGTATTCTTTCCTTGATCCAGGCTCAGGGTTGTTACATGGAACCGTCATGTATGGCCTGAGAGCGAAACCGGAGTCCCCTGAAATAAATAGGAATTTAATTTAATTTTACAATACTAAGACTATCTGAATTTATTATTAATATTGATATCATCAACACAACCTATGGTTCCAGGCAGTTTGAACTTTTCATAAAATCTAAATAAAAAATAGAGAATTTATAAATAACACAGTGGACATAAAAATAAATAGCAATATGGTTTGATTCACGATTTCATGAAAGTATGTATCTACTTAGTCAAAATTAAAACTAAAGTGTGAAACTTAAGAAATACCTACTTTTCTTTAAGAATTCGCCTTTCATTTGCATTTTGGGGAAATCTAATGTACTTATTTATAATTACTGGGTAGTTGATGGCATCTACTACATTTCTTATAGCCTTCGAAGCAGATGCTTGTGAGGTATAAGTTCTTGCATTCTCACATAATATTTTTTGGTAACTCCCACTTGCTAAAAATGCGAGAGTGCATAAAACCTAGAATGAGAGTAAGTTTTAGATAAGTATTAATATTCCACTCTAAGGTGACTTATATTACTTTATAATGATTTAGTAGTAATACCTTGGTTCGGTTGCTAATTCCTCATCGACAACATTCGCCTTTAAAAATATCTTCCTCCAATTGTGTAATCAGCTCTTCAGTCAACCTGAATACTTTAATATAATTTGTATCAGTAGAAAGAAGACCCATATTACGTATCACGTAGGCCTGACGTCTTTTTTCTAAATTATCTTGAAGCTTAGCTGCTTCCAACAAAAAAATCACACAAGAAAGACGCACTGCCATCTAAAACATTAAAAATAGGCATAAACATTTCAGGAATTAAAGTACGATAAACAAAACAATAAAAGCATTTTAATTTTAATATGTAAATAACTTGTTTTACTCGCATTTTAATCGTCTACAACCACGGAATTGTGTCTACAACCAAGAGAACATCTACAATTTACAAGCTTTACGGTTTGACAGCTACAATCGAAGGCGAAGGCACCGTTGTCGTTGAAGGCAAAGATGTTTTGTGTTTCTGAATACCGTTTTTCATACATTCGAAACCATATTTTAGTTCTATGTCGCGCCGTCGACATCGTTGAGGCGCTACGATCGCGCAGTTGTAACTAAAGAATACCGATTTGTTTTCATCAGAGGTGTCAACGATGACTTCTTGGTTGTAAAGATGTTTTGCCTTAGTGAATCGCACTCCAGGACCTTTTGACCAATTTGTTTTTATTTGCGTGTTGTTGTACAAAAGCCTTTATGCTACGTAACATTCAATTAGTACAATTGCAAAGAAGTTAAAAATGTTTCAGGTTTTTCTTTTGATTGACAAACACTGCCGGCAACATCACGTGGTCAATCTATTTTGGCATTTCGACAATCAATATTTTTGTCTAGAAGCTAGCTTAGTATTAGAATATATGGTTTTTTGCTCTTAATTTGTACTTCAACCCAGATTTGAACTTCTATGAAAATTTCATATATATAATCAAATAAAACATGCCATTATCGATTCTTTCAATGATCATTTTGAATTTACATTCATCCTTCTATAACACATATTTCACCCACTGGACCCACATTCTCTAATATATAACATAGCCCAAGAACGCCTTAACGTGTAAATAATACAAATGTTATAGGTATTGGTTATTTGCGCCATGTGGGGGTAATAGCGGCACGTGGCGACTGACTGCATAAGCTAAGCTTGGCCCCGCGGCCCCGCTCTATTTTGAACATGAAAATATTGTACAGGCATTTTAGTTTGGTATTTTATGGGCGTGTTTATGACAATGTGTTGGAAAATGTGAAAAAAGTTGGCAGTCAACGAATTTCTGAATTTAGTTCAACTTCATAAGAACCTACACATTTGTGAGATGTAAAAGGTTGACAAATGTGACACGGCTAGCATTAGTTATTTATTTTTCAACAGACTTATTTGAAAACATCAAAAGATTAACACATTTTAGGCACGCGAAGAATTTTGTAAACTGTGTACGGAAAATGCTCCGGCTAGCCTCCAAGCGAGCTTTAAAACATTTATTTCTAACAATACTTAACTAACTTTTCTTACAATAATATTAATTACTACATTTTTATAATAATTTATTACTTAGTCTATGTTTATGAATTTTTTCGAGTAATTGTGTTGAAAAACGTCGTTTGTAAACTCGCCAACAATGACAAGGTCTGCACTCTTGTATCACAATATATAAATCTACAGCTATTTATATAAAAAAATGTAATAGATTATTATTCAGAAAAGGAGAATTGCGAAGTAATTGCTTTAACGAAACCAAATAAATACAAAAACTTATTCGAAATGACATTCATAATAATAGGCAATACATGTAGCAACTCAATAAAAAAAAATATAATATATTTTAATACACTCGTATGGCAACACGTGTAAGGAATTACACGTGCTGGCAAAACAATACACCCGCTTCTAAACAATACCCTTTTACAGACAAAGACAGTATGATAAGGTATCTTATACTAATTAAATAAATGCAAATAAAATGTCTTTTACTCCATGCCATACCACAACATCACAGACATAGCACATAATAAAACATGCAAAAATTCAGTTGAAATAAATAATTAATTCAATTGCTTTACATTTAATATCTAGGGATATAACATAATATTTTATTTACATTCAATTTTCACGCCGTCTGATCGACACTACGTGACCAGAGGGATGGCTCGTTCTTCGCCCAAAGAATTAGCATTGCCATTCAACGTGGCAATGCTGCCAGTCTTCTGGGCACATTTCCGGACGACAGCGATGTGGAGAAGTATTTTGACGTCTGAGCGTACTTTGTCATTTTTTATTATATTTATGTACATAGTTAGGTTTTAGTACAAATAGTTTATTTAGTACTAAGTTTTTTATGTACATATGTATGAAAATAATTTGTACACTTAATTTAAAACAAATAAAATTGATTTTTAGACCAAAGAAAATGAAATGAATGAGTATTTATTTACCTCAGGAGCTTAGATTCCTGGACTTTTGAAAGGGATAAGAAGGGAGAAGTCAACTCGAAGTATTTTTGTACTTTTCAGTTTTTTTTTTTACTTTGAAGTCGGTTTTATTTTTTTTTAAATAGTTTTTTAAACCTTCCTTCAAACTCTCCAATACACGTCTCTACGCTCTATCTCTCTGGTATTGCCTACTGTTGTTTTTGAAATAAGCAAATATTTACATATCCTATTTTTTACCTTATACTAAGAAGTAAACTGATTTTCATACACTCTTGGTAAGGCTCAGTCAGAAACCAGCATCAAGCAACAACTACGTAGTTATCTGGCATTTTTGCTGAACTGGACTTACGTACATCCATCAAATTCCCGCAACCCCTACCTGACCTGGTAGGGGTTGCGGGAACGGTCGGTCCACCTTGTAGGAGACCTTCAACGCTAAGTTTTCCGGGATGCGAGACGCACAGGACCATTCATTGTGGAGACACTTGGGGGAGGCCTATATCCAACAGTGGACGTCTTTCGGCTCAAATGATGGACTTACTTGGTGCAGCTGTGAGACACGTAATATAGTGTTATTTTTTAATCTTAAGTTTTTACGTGTTGTTTGTACACTGTGCGAAATTAAATATGTTTCTTTCTTTCTTTCTATTTTCTTAAATTCTCTGCGTAAAATAATACACCGAAGTCCTTAGGTGAGTCACGCTATCGATATCTAGTCTGTGAACCGTACACTGTAGTTCAACTTTATTTTTCGCCTGGCCTGGCCCAATCAATGAGTGTCGGCCATCAGTTCCTACAACGGAAATATTGACAAACTTTATATTGGACTTGCTAGAGTTTCTCAAACTTGAGACGTTTGGATGACACGTTCGACGGGTGTGGGTGCGATGTTTTGAGAGATAATATTTGTGATTGGATAGTGGGAGCTGATCTTCAAATGTTTGTTTTAAAGAAGTGACTGTTAAGGCTTTCTGTACACGGACGACAAGGCTACAACGATACGACTGCACGGCGTTGCCGCTTTACCGAAAGAATTTCATAGTTTGGTATACAAAATTATTTTTAGTTTATGCAAAACCTGAATATATAGTTTGCTCAGAATCAGTAACTGAACAGATTCCAATCGTTTTTACACAAAGTTGTATTTTTTCCGTTTTATATTTACACTTCAGGCGCCTGGATGGCCCGGTGATTATGTATTTTTGCTGACATAACAAGTTTATAACTTTGTGATTTTTCATAATACAGTTATTAAACTTTGTACATAGATTCTTTTCATAAAAATACGTCTAGTATACCTATTTCGGGTTGCGCATGTACAAAAACTAGTGTATAAGCTTCACGAAAGCGTTTCAGGAATACGCGTCTATGAAGCTACGCGTCCGTGGACAGTTAGGCTTTGGTAGATGGTTAGTTATACTAGTAGCTAGTCTGGTTTATTCTGAAGTCATAACAACAATATTATTCCACACTATTCCGTGAATTGGAGATAGAAGCTAGTTAAATCATGGTATTCTATTTCCACTAATATCGGGAATATCTTAATTTCACCGAAGCAGGTCTTGTTTCAATCCTTGTTGCTGATGGTTTAATATGAAATCTGAGAGATACAATAATACATGTGATTATGTAAAGCTATGACAGTCTGTTTGTATTCAAGCAAAAGCAAGGCTAAACTGTTTTCATATAGTACTACACTACTACACTATCAATTTATGAATGCTCGATACTTTTTTTTAATATTGACAGGCTCGCGTTTGACCACTACTTCAAATGATGGAAAGCGATGATATGACCGACGATGGAGCACGCTTGCCTAGAAGCAACCTATTCACTCTTGACTTAAAGACCCCTAAGTTGTAGCTATCAGGAAGCACAGACTCCGGCAGGGAATTCCAATCCTTAGATCACGCGTAATCAATGTGTCATAATATTGGTCAAATCCAGGTTTTCTTTCGGGGGTAAAACTCAGGTTCAAACCCACCCAGGCGTATTACTTTGTGTGATTTATTTCATTACTACTGCTCTCAAAACAGTAAAGGAATACAGTGAGAAAACCGGCATATCCTGGAACTAAAAATTTGAAGACGTGTGACATTCATCAACCTGCACTGGACTCGCGTGGTGGATTACCGCACATTTCCACTCCTAGAGAGGAGGCCTGAGTTCCAGCAGTGGGAATATTATCGAAGGCTCATCGTAAACAATTAAAATAGTACATTTTGATACAACTGCTGAAAGTTTGTCATTGCGAACTAGGCGGAATTCGCACGAGACTTAGGCGAGTGTGTTATGGAGCCAAGGACTGCAGTGACTTTGCACGTGTATCAAACGACGAAGCAATGAATAAACGGGGGTTGACCGCTGACTCGGGGGGTCGGGCGCGTACCCAGACTGATACGATAAAAGTAATAATATTGTGGTGAGGAGGCACGCGCGCTTTTCTGTATTAGTGCGGAAAAAGTTTATCACGTGCCTAAAAACGGTGAGATAAGAGCGGGTTTTCGAGTAAGTGTATTAAAAAAATATTATCTACTCGCACATTCATTTAGTGAAGGAGCTGTATCTAGGAAGTATTTTTCCGTGCCGTCCAGTTCAGGCATCTATAGAATACTCGACTGTAGCGCTCTATGACTGAGATTCAGTGGCCGGAAGAATGGCTAATACAAGGTGCAGTTTTAAAACTGCACAATATTTTAGGAGGTTGTAATAAAACTCATAAATAATCATGTGAAAAAACGATACCTGGTCAATAATCAGTAATACTTGTTATTTTATTTTTTAATTATACTAAACTAATTCGATTGATCAATGGCCGCGGGGGCGTGGCTAGGGTGTGGCGTGCGGGATGATGACTGGATGATACATTATTTATGAAACTATCGTTGCGAGATAGTGTGTGTGAAAACGCCCTTTATTGTTCCGTGTTTGTGTGTGTGAAAGAAAGCGCGGTTATAAGGCAGGTATCAGACTGGCTACTTTTCATGAAACGTAGTTCACACATGCCAATTCCCATAAATAAGAAAAAAATAATTAAATAATTACCTACTCATTTTATTATTGATTCGGGTCGAGAATCACTAACATAATTACCTCCTGAAATATTTTGCAACTTCAAAACGACACCTTGTATTAGAAGAAGAACATGACTCAATAATACAAACTAACTACTAAAAAGTAGGTCTCTATCGGTGAAATTACTCACTGAATTCAAAGATCAGAACTAAACTTGACGGTAAACGACAATGTAGTTAACAATGGGGCGCGTTTGCTTAAAAGTAACTGTTTACAATTGACTTATAGACCAGGTTTCAACAAACTGCAGCTTGGATCTGGATGGTTAAAAGACCACCTCAGTTAGGTCAGTCATACTTAAGTAGCAGTAGGCAAGGCACATTGCTCACAAGACAGATGGTCGATGGGGATTTCAGAAAACGAAGCGTTGGTAGGCCTCCCAGAAGATGGATCGATGACCTGGTGAAGGTTACCAGAATAAGATGTATGTAAGACGTGGCCAGCAGTGTGCACCTTTTAGCTGCAATTTTAATGATGAGGATGAAATATTATTTTGAAAACCTTTCCTTAAAATAAACTTAGCATGCAGATTTTTTACACTTTTCACTAGTATTATGCAGGCGAAAATTTGTATGCCTGTGTGTTTATGTTTGTTACTGCTTCAGATTCAAATGACTGAACGCATTTAGATGAAATTTGGCGTAGAGATAGACCATGTCTTGAAATAGCACAATATATTAGGAGGGATGAGATAAGTCAGTATTTTAATATTTGATGAAACAATATTTTGCTGTTTATTTTTCCGTCATCATAATCCACTTCATCATATTTTCCTTTAATGTCAGAAACGGTGTCGTAATTAGATACTAAATGCAGTGAATGGTAATGCCATTAATGTCGTAACAACTGTTGGTGAACCTTAATTATATAAAATAAAAAATAAAAATGACAACAATATTCAGCAGACAAAACCAGTCAGGATCAGGAATTTATCAACAAATCCTTCGGATTGTGATTAAAATTGTGTAACGCAATGAGGGTAGATAGAAAGTGTGATAAATTGTACTTCATTCACATCGACCGTGTGTATAAAGATTTCGTAACTTGAGACGGACTTTGCTAACGACTGCGCTGTTTGTCCCGGCCTCACTTCCAATCTATATAACGATTATCTGCGCAACTGTACCGGGATCATTTGTTAAAAGTTCCAGCGAATAAATGAGTTTGATTAAAGGGCACTTGAGTACAAAAGTGTTACGGATTTTCGTATTGTATTCTGAAGGCCAAAGAGTTCGGCGTTTCGAGTACGGGATTAGTTTTAGCATTTTATTATCTTTATTTAGTCAAAGTCTGTTGTTTAATAAATTATTTATTTATACATGATTTCATGAAATTGTAGACTTATTGGGCCGAAAGAGGAAGAACCTGATCGTAACTTTCTGACTTCGGTAACGAGCTCTCGCGCTGGACTCAGGTTTAGGCCATTATCTGGAGTGAGAGGTAATAGGATGCGATTGCATCCTCCTGCAAAGCAATAATGCTAGTGAAGAAGGCCATAAAAGTGAGAGAATGAGCATACTCACGCCCAAGCTGCTGCAATTGGGTGCGACCCTCAATTTCCAGCTACCGATTTTCACAGGCTTGCAAACGGCGAGCAATATGAAGCTCACCGTCCGCTTATTCTATAAGGACCAAACCCACGAGGACATCGACGCATAGTGTTTCCACATGCGACTCAAAGAGATATCAGCAAACCGTAGTGGCCCAGTAGGGCCGCTGCCAGCTAGGGCGATGGAAACGATTCTGAAAAAAATTCTCATGATCCAGGATAGTAAAATACGACTGAAGGAACATAGCTGTGGTTTTAGTCACTAAATGTCTGACACACTAGATTACTAGAAATCAGAAGGCTATGATGTCTCATAGCTTTAGTATATCGCATGGATAAGAAAATACTGCTGAAGTAGACGATTGAAGAATTTTTTTATGTACTTATTTGAGTTTGACAGTTAATAAGGTACTTACACATAAATCATCATCATCATAATTTCTCTAAAGAGTAGCCATAATTGTCCTGTGTGTCTTGCATCGATCGGATTCCTTCGACCCTCACCAGGTCATCGGTTCACCTTGTAGGAATCCTTCCAACACTGGTTTACACGTAATCAGAACGTGATAATTATGCTACTTTTGTACGTGGCCATTGACTGTTTCCTTGTTACGTAATCAAACACAAGCACGCGAGGAAAAATAATTGAAACGACTTCCATCCAATTACCACAGAACTAAATGGAAACCAAACAAATTCCTTAACGAGCCGATAAAAAATATGCTATCACAAACACGTCCTACTCTTCTATCCATTATAAAATCTATTATTGATCAGGATGTGTAGCCTCAATACGTCAACCTCTTGTGAAGGATAATGAACGTTAAACGTAAAGAAATAAGGTCTGTTATTCTTTGGCGTTTATCCAAGACGCGTGGTAACCCGTTAACTGCAAGTGGGGTAAGTTTGATGGGCCTCGCGTGTCTATGGACGAGACAGCCGACTTTAAGAGCCGGTTGTAGTCACTGAGTATATTGTATGAGCTTCACCCGAGTCTATGTCGATTTCGCGGCCCCATAACAGCGATTTTATTTTAAAAAAAAGACAATAGATAACTATTCCAGATTTTGGCTTTTGCGAGGCCAATTTAAAAAACATTCTTTATTATTTTTTGTAAATTTCAAATATTTCTGTGTCGTTATTTCGTAGACATACACATTTGAAATAGTAAGTAAAGGGCCTATTACACCACTCGATATTTAGACAGTTTTAGTCGATGGCTCGTCGTGTCACCTAGTGTCATAAGAAAAAAAAAAAGGGTCAGCCGTCGCCGGGATTCCGATCCCAAATTTCGGCCACCGCAGGTGCGGGCTGGCGGACGGCGAGCAATGGGCAGCTTGCTGTCCGACCGTCCGGTAACTGTCGGGACCGAGCTCAAGTTATCGACGGCGCGCACTGTTCCCGCGCGCCTCAAGGATCTGTTAGCAACAGCAGGGGCCCAGCCGGGTCGAAGCCTACTGGGGTCAGGGTTATCCGAAAGGGAAGCTCGGTCCCGGTACGAAAGGCAAGAAGAGAGGGGAGAGGGTTTTTAGTCAGTAAGGGTCTGACACAATCTCCCGCTCCGCTCAAGAGCGGGGGTTGTCATTGGGATTTTTTTACCATAAAAAAAGGGTCAGACTGTCTTATTACTCGGAATGAAAAATAAGACGAGTCTGAATATCGTGTGCTGAATAACGCGTAGTGTAATAGGTTCTTTAGGGTCTCAAGCCAACTAATATATATCATGTTTTGATTTTTGCCCCGCGGTTGGTCATATCAATTTAATAATCTTATTTTGCAATTTAATTTAATAAAATCTTAATGTATTTGGTTCTATTTTTGTGTTGTAATGTAATATTGTTTTATGTTAAATTGATTATACACTAAAATTATGTAATGACAAAATATATTTCTCAAGGCAGGAGTAATACTATGGTGAGCGCTGTATGTACGCATTAATTTTATTGTCATGTGCATTAGTCCCTAATTTTAATAAGATTTTTCTTTTATGTAAAATGTATGTGATGTGGCTGTACAAAATTGAATTAAAAAAAAATAATAAAAAAAAATGAGTGAAACCTGGCCTTAATTTGTATAATGTTGTGCACAATAATTTGACACGAAGTATACGTACCGAGTTTCTTTCTCCAGAAATTGCGTTCGTGGAACAATTTGATTTGTATTTTAATTAATAGAAACTTGAGGGTTAAGTACTGGAAATAAATAGAACGAGTTTACCAGTTGAATTGGCTCAATAGTTCTAAATGAAATGTAATTTGAGAGGAATTGAAGATGGCTTTATAAATGTGAGTTCTGTTGTTTTGCGTTATTAATACTGTATACTATACGTATTCATGTTTTATTTTGATATAATTAGGGTTGAAAGTATTCTTTCAACTGTAAGGGTGAGTTGCACCATTTAACTATAACGATAACAAAGCATTTAATTAATTAAAACAAACATACCTCCACGGAGAAATGATTAAAATGAGTAGAGGAGCTTCAACGTAAATATATTCAGAAAATGCTCATTAAATCCATTCACTAAGCTATGAAGACTTTTTACTGCTGGTTTATTGTAATCCCGGATTACGAACTGCCAACTTAATTAACTGCGTTTTTATAAAGAAAATAATAAAGAAGAAATTGCTTTAGACTAAGTAGTACTAATAGAAATAATTCTTTTTTTTTTGTAATTTTGCCTTTTGGCTTTCATAGACAATGCTTACGGTAGGCTATTTAGTAGATGATTTAAGTTAGTAATACAATTTTGATTTGTGGTAAAAAACTGACAAACAACTATAAAAAAAAAACTAGTTTACTGACTACAAAGTATTTTTATTAAAATATATTTTGGATTAATAAATTCTGGTTCGAGGTAGCTCAAGATACCTGGAAGAAATTGGGGGAGGCTTTTACCCAGCAGCGGGACAGTATAAGCTATTAAAAAAAAAAAAACTGTCACCTTTTCATTTGCAACCATTGTTCCAATAATAAGTTTATCATTTGCTGTTTTTTTTAAATGGGAAATTATCCAATTACTTCTCCTGTAGTTTGACTAACTGACTAAAACCACACCTATGTTCTTTCTTTCACTTTCAGAAATAAACCTATGGCTCCAGTAGGCTCCGGCCCTGCTGGGCCTCTACGGTTTTGTTAATATCTATTTGAGGCTACACGCCGTCGGTGACTGAGCTCGGTCTGGACGATCGTTGGCTAGTAATAATTATTTTTAGAATTAATCTTCATCGTTTCAGCCGAAAGACGTTCACTGTTTCAAAATTCTAAATGCAAAAGTACTTTTATTTCACATAGGCCTACACGGGCACATATAAAACGTCAAAAGCTAGTGCACGGTTCTAAATTGGTCGTTTCCTATGAAGACGAACTGTCAAAACTCTTTAAAAAAAAATATAGGTCTCCCCCAAGTGTCGCCACAACAAACGGTACTTATAAACTTTCTAGAATACAGTATATACAATGTAACAATACAACAGAAACAAAACTACATGAGAATAGTTGGGAAATGAAAACGCTGCGGCCTTCGATAAACTCGACATGTCTATCGGAATCCAAAACATAGACACAAAATGCACACTACAGTCTAAATGACTGGCCACAAAATAGTCACGCTACTACCAACTCTTTGCCACTACCAACTCTTTCCAGTCCACGCCATACCCCAATATACGGTCACTGTACAAATTTTTGCTTATCCACTAATTACCCCTTCCCAAAAAAATAACAGCTGTTAAAGAAAAATCTCGTCGTGCAGCAGACGTGTACACAGAGACTGTAGCAGTTTCCACAACAAAAATACGTTCTAAATCCGCCATTATCCGTGATAAAAGCCGTTTCAAGCGAACACGCGAAACGTTAACTGAGTTTAAATTGCCCTATTAATGGGCTGTAATGGTGTGGACCACTGGGGTAATTCTGTCCCCAACTCGCATTGCACGGTTAGGCGAGCGTCCGATTCGATGAGTGTAATCCTGTTACCTATTCTGTGTAAACTATAGGATAGTGACCGTTTTGAACCGTTTTGATATTTGCTGATTGTTCTGCCTATTGGACGGGGGAATATGGTTATGATCGTATTAAATTAGGGAGTGGCCTGCGGTGGGATTTCGTGGAAAGTGAATCAATTTTGTCTGTTGTTTGGATGAATGTGATCTATGCAAACTTTTTATTTAAGAGCAGCATGTTTTTTTTTCATTACTCTGTTTGCCGATATCTAAATAGTTAAGTACTTCTTTTCTTGCTAGTAATTAATTCTTTTTCACATTTTCTATCAAAAACTTTATTATATTATTATAAACCCTTTGTCTGATATAGACGTGTAAAAAGTTAAAATAACTTTTTTTTTAAAGTTATCATCAACAAAATACTGGGAGATAAAAATATTTGAAGAATATAATATTCTTATTTATCTGGAAATCGTAAATGACATGGCCGGATTAGTAGGGAGCTGTGCCCAAACTAAAAATATTCCATTACACAGACAAACGGTACGTCGTATTAAAGCTTAAGAGTACGGCTTTACAGTAGTTTAATTTTTATGATCAGATATAGAGCGAGAGACACTATAAATAAGATTTAAAAAAAACGCCTTATCATTTTGAATAGCAATGATTGACATCAATACAACAATGATCTACAGTAACAGTGACAGTGACAGTAACTTAGTATGAGAACGCCTTTAATTTTATGAAAATGTTCGAAACACTATCAGTGATACATATTGATAGAGGCTAGTGAAGAATGAGTCAAAGATCAAAATACCAAGTAAAACGTATTTACATTGATGAACATAATATGTTGGTAATACATAGTCACTTTCAAACATCGACATTAATTGCAATATCGAAGAAGAACTCCTCGTCTAACAGATATTTTTTGTATATTCAGGCGAATTAGCAAAAAATATACAATTAGACATGCAATAAAACACTAAAAACATAACACTTGAATTTTTATTTAGTCATATAAATAAGTAAGTACAGACATTTGCTTAAATATATTTATTTCTTAATAACACATCATCACTACAATAATTACTCAGACAAGACACATTGAATGTTTTTATCCACTCTTAAGTCTCGAAAGGAAGAACTAGATGGCTTCGAAGATATGTTATCAGAGAATGAGGCTGATGCCGTTATATTTGCTTGATTAGCAACTGGTGTAATTGAAGGTAGTTTAGGTAATCCAGATTCATTTTCCTGTAGTTCTTCAACCTGTTTATGTATATCAGCCAATGTATTTTGTAGTTATGGTGTTAAAGTTCTAACAATATGCTCTCATATTCGATTGGAGGCCACAGTTCATTTCAGGTAAGTTGACTTCGTGAGCGTCAGAATCCAAATCGTAAACAAACCAATCCAATATGCACAGCAGAATATAAATATTAAAAGCGTAAAGGAAAGTCCGATAAAAGATAGCATGGAGCCAAGTTTAAAAATCAAATACAGTTACGAAAACACAAAACAGTAATATGTTGTAAGAATGACGCAAGGTGAGACTGACACATACAGTTTGTTTTGACAGTTTAGTTTAAAGAGCGCAGAAATGTCAAAATAATTTTAGGACGTTTGGGTGCACGCTCTTGAAAATATTGTGGATTCATAATGTGTACCGTGAGTACCATCAAAACGCGCGGCGGCTCGAAAAGTGGTGTCCAGGTAACTTTAACTTCTGCAATACAATTGTAGTATTTACAAGTATTTTATATTTTTAGTCTGACCTTCAGGCGTGTTACTACAGATAAGAACACTTTCTGTCTTATGCGTGTACCCAAACGTAAATGCAATTTGTATCGATTTATCCTCATCCTCCATGGTTGCTATGAAACAAAACGACTCAAAAACAATTAAAATACTTATTTTTTTGGATTTTTTCTCGCCACTCCTAGAGAAATGGATTGTTGCGACTTATTTTTATTTATTTTAGAAGTAATTTTTATATAATAAATAAATAATGGAACGTATAGTTGATTTTTGGGCAGGATCCGGCCATGTCTTTTATTTGCATCTTTTAAATTGAGTACATTTCCTTACTTTTGCTCTAGGTTTTAAAGTATACTAAGAAAGTTAGAAACTACGTTTTACTCCATTGCATTTTACTGTCATTTCAGATTTTAACAATTCTATTTGGAACTTGTCCAAAAAAGATTTGATCAAATATAGACTGGGACTAACCAGATAATGCACCTCAAATAAAAAAGGATGAAATCTCAGTCAACGTTTCTCAAACTTTTTTTAAGAAAGATTTTCTTTCATAGGTATAAAAATGATATTTTTTTTTTTTGTGTTTTACTGAATCCTTCCTTCCGATTGATTATTACCTTATTTAATGGGCAAATGAGATGTCGTCTTGCAGCGGGGCGTGAGGCAAGGAGACGTCATTTTTACGAAACTATTCAAAACTGCAATGGAAGATATATTCAAGGTTCTGGACTGGAGAAGGCTACGCATTAATCTCAATGGTAAGTACATCACACACCATCCAATTTCCGAAGATATTCATGATACGAAGACGATAGACGATAGTCATGACTGAGGCTATGAAAGACCTCAGTTTAATACATTGAATAAGGCACATTGCTCGCAAAACATCTGATCACCATTACCTTCTGGTTGATAGGGCCAAAAGATTCTATAGTGGTGACCGCGTAACCAAAGATGCAGTGCTGAAAGACTTTCCACAGAGTGGACCAATGATCTGATGAGGATCACAGGAATCTAAAGGACGCGAAATACGCAGGACAGTTCGTAGTGGTGATACATGGGAGAGGGTTATGTCTAACAGTGACTATTTTTCGGTTGAAATATTGATGAATGATGTCATTGATGATAGAGCATGATTGCATAGAAGTAAACTATTCTCAACTGACTTGAACTTATTGCTTAAGAAGCTTTTTTACAAGAATTTAAACTACGACTGCTGGAGTTAAATCTTCTCATCTTCTCATTTTATATATTTCAATGTACGAGTAGGTAACTACACGACGTGTTATTTTCCGCTCTGCCAAACACGCAGTTCTCGCAAATCTTCTCGTGTACCAGACAATTGGTCGTTGTTACCCAAACATTAAATTAGTTTCTCAAAAAGGATCCTCTCTAAACCAACCTATTTAAGTAAATTTTACTCAGACTTTGGGCTAAAAATTTGGAGCATTCGGTACATAATTGGACCAACACTAAATTAGATATTTGTTTGTTGAAATAGGACACGAATCAGAGCCCTTGAAAATACTAAAACAATAGGACATTATCTTTTCAAGAAACAATTGGATTTAGTTATTGTGTTCTGGAAATAGAATTTGAAGAATTTAATGAAACGGTTGACGCTGTAGTTGAGTGATTTGCAGTAATAAGCATCGAGAGTTCGATTTCCATGTGGATTCAATATTTGAGCAGCCTGCAGATGTTTGTTTATGGACCGAAAACGTGGTGAGAGTCATGGGAATGCGGTGGATGAGAAACTCACAGGATCGATCGTTTCGGCGATACTTGGGGGAGGCCTATGGCCAACAGTGGACGTCTTTCGGCTGAAATGATATTTCGGGCCAGGGTGTCTTCTATATGTGAGTTTCAAAGCTTGTGAAAAGACCAATGATGAAGGAGTAATGTCTTCCTTTATTTGAAACAGAAATAAATCAAAAATAAACAATAATTTTCTCACAATTTCATCACAGTAATAACGTTGAAAAAATAAAACATGGTTTACTAAGAAGAGACGTAATGTGAAATAAAATATATTTAAAAAATTACTTTTTCATTGCTCATACTCTGAAAGTAGGTCTGAAGTTGCCTGAGGAGAGGGTTGAAAGTGATACTTTTCATCCATAGGGAGTTTTACTTTCAACTGACCGCTGTCAAATTATTAAAAAAAAACTAGTGCTAACTTTCTATACAGCCAGTCAATTACAGCGCAATATAAAATTGAAATAACTTAAAGATAAGTATTAATTAAATAATATTATATTTTAAGTGGCTTATTTTTTCAATTACTTCTTTTAAAATACTTTATTTAAAAAAAAATGCAAATAATTCTCAAATTTTTCAATAATAAAAAATAAAGGCTAAATTGCTGACCGGCCACAGAAAAAAAAAACAAAATGGCGGGAAAGTGGCAATCCGTCATTGGTTTTTTTCGAGTTGTAGAGTTTTGTTTACATTTCCTTATAGCAGATTTTTTTTCTAACATGATAAGTTTATTGATTAAACGCCTAATTTAAGATTAATTAAGAGGCTAAAGCCTCTTCTCTTATGAAATTAGCAGTATTGGAAAACTTTTTACCGCCTAAATCACAAGAAAGACACCTACCTAAAATCATAAATACGACGACTCAGGTTTTACATTTTTTTTAATTTTATTTTTTACTTTCCTTGTATTCGTAATGAAAAGCACAGTGATCTCGGGGTGAAAGTAACTTATTTAGTCCCTCGAATTAGCGACCTCGCTACGCTCGGCCGCCAACTCCTTCTTGGGACGAAATGAGTTACTTTCACCCCTAGTGTAACAATGTACTATTTTTCCAGATTACACCGTCTATTAAAGTTGTTCCAAAATATTTGATGATTTCTAGAAATTGCGAATTGTGTTTGTGTGAATAAAAACTTGCTAAAAGACTCACAGCTCCTAAGTTTGACAACCACTAAGGCGTCAAGTGTGAGCCGGTTTGCGAGAGCCTAGGTTACCTATTTTCAATAGAAAGAGAGGCTTTCATCGATGTCAAGAAAAGTAGGTCAGCATTTAGACTTCTAACATTTGACCCAACGTAATGTTCGCAAATAGAGCCAACTGTTTCAGTTAATTGTCTCAAATTACATCTTTGTTAAAGCTTTTTAATTCAGTACAACAAAGTATAGTCATTTAGACTGACTATAAGTGGACTTTATTGTAAACTAGCTTTCTGCCAGCGGTTTCACTTGCTTGAAAGTAGGATATAATTCCTATGTAACCTAATTAATGAGATGATATGGGTAGAACGCCTTCTAATTACGGCATACCTATCCCACAAAAGAGTTCAGGTGCAAGACTAACGGCTTTACACGCTTTCCGAGGCTCGGGGGTATGGAGTGGCAGGCGGTCGCCAACTTCTGCGAGGCAGTAATGCTTGCTAAGGAGGAGGCCGACCGCATCAGGCAACGTCGCTCTCGCCGCCGCCGGGATTCTGATCCCGATTTCCAGCCACCGTAGGCGCGGGCTTGCGGACGCAGTGGGTAGCTCGCTTTCCGGCTGTTCGGTGACTGTCCGGACGCGCACTGTTCCCGCGCGCCTCAAGGAGTTTTCAGCAAGAAGGCTTGAAGGAACGGGGTGGGTTTTCTCTCTCTCTCTCTCTCGCTCTCTGTCCCGCTCCGCCCAAGAGCGAGGATTGTCATTGGATGATTTTCCCCACCAAAAAAAAGGCACGGGGGTATCATACCACCAACTTCTAAATTTCGATCAGCTACAGAGTTATTCTGAGAAAACCAAATAGCAGTTTTTGCTGGTGCCTGACTCGGGTATCGAACCTAGGACCCCACGCTCAGCATACCAATACAACGAGACCAACGAGGCTGTTATACATACAACAGTAACACACACTAGGATATTGAGTTTCACTTAGGTAAAAGTGCTTCAAACCTTTTCACAAAGCATTTCCGCTCTAGAATTCCAATTGCGTTAATGTCACGTCACAAAGCTTGATACTGACCGCATCGCGTCATGCAATTACTGGTCGCCTCCCTTAAGTGCATGCATGCATACGGATTCATAGGAAGAATACTGTAATACAAGTGCTACTCCGTGTTACATGTGACATTGCCTTTATGAATATTATATGAATTTGAATGCAATGGCTTAGTGTATATTGTGTATATATATTTTTCTGTTTGAGAATAGCTTCAGCGGTCACCGACCAGTGTAGGACGTAGTTGACTACTATTTTGTGATCAGATTACTAATTACGATTAAAAGTAGTTAACTACATATGGTTATAATTACATGTAACTTAAATAGAGTAATCAAAGTACATGAAGTAATGGTTAATTTGATTGATGCAATCTATTATTTATAATTACTGATTATATAAACTTATATTTTGCAATTAAATAAACATATTGTAATGTGTTAGAATTATTGATAAACCAAGCCTAAATCTGACTATTAAACTTAAAAAGAATCACGATGTTTACTTTTGATGTTCAATTGAATACAAGACTTTAAGTAGTAGATGATTGTGTACTTATATAATAATAATAATATTTACATATTTTGCGTCGATTGACAAGTAATCAAAAAATCAACTTTTAAATGTATAATTATAAAAAGTCATTTCGTAATCGTAATTACAACTACAATTTGTAGTTGGTAATCAAAACTTTGAACTACTTTTTCGCCTCGAATAAATCATGAAAAGTGAAAGCGGTCGTGCAGAACTAGCAGCTTATTGGTTAACAATCTTTGACGCTAAATGCCGTGATATCCGTACGGCCGCCATAGAAAACAGCCTTTTGGCGAGAGAGACAAATTAAAATTATTACTTCTCATTTGCTTTCTTACCAATTTTGATAGTGTTTATTTTTTTTTATAAACTGTTTAATAAACTATTTTTTTACATATTTTCATCAGTAAGCAACTTTAATTCATTAATATTAGTGCTACAGCATTGTATCTGAGATCTGTCGTAGCACTCGTAGCACGGACAGCCTACGCCGTAGCCGCTGCGTAGACCTTTGTGTAACAATTCATGTTACGTGTGACGGCAATGGCGTACAACACAGATACCCACTTTGACGTAAGTATGGGCGGATTGGACTACAGTAACAAGTTGCTCGAATGGCATTTGTCTTCTAATACAGTAGATAAATTGGTTCGCATACCAAAGTAAGTTGCCTGTTAGTGTCCTCATTGCAGGGGAACGACCTTTTCTCATGCAAAGTAGACATGAGCATTGATCAAACCGAAATGGTGATTTTGGACTTTTATTATCAAATTATTATATAGGAAGAATTTTGTGTGTACGAGTATGGTACTTTGTTACTTCTTCGAATTTAGGTTAAAATTTAGAACACGCCATGTCCTGGAATTGCATATATATTTTTTATCTTGTATGTTCCTTCGCGACCATAATATTCTGTTTCATGGTTCTGAACCCGCTAGCAGAACATATAATATGGCCAGGTTCATTACGGATACTTGATTTACAACAGACCCACTTTTATTAGAATACACAAAAATTTATATACAACAGACCCAATGGGCCAGTACAATATGACGAACAAAATTGTAAATACATTAAAAATAAGCTACATTTGGCGGGGTCATTGAAAAGAAAATTCAATAAACACACTCACAAAATGTTTTTGACACATCAGCAAAGAAATTATTAGCTGAATCTCCTAAAAAAAAAATGTCGGATATCCCGTCATTCAGTACAAAGGGAATGGTATTTTTATATTCCATTTCCACATACAATTATCGTCATTTCAAAGTGGGAGTCTTAAGGCTGTATGGCGTTGAGTGCCATCGACTCAATAGGAATGTCATCACGTACGATGCGATAAAGACTTGTACACCGTACGTTCTCCCATATACGGGTATTTATTGGTTTCCACTCAATTTATGTCGTTTGAAGAGAATTAAAGAACATTACTGTCAATTGTTCGTGAAATGTGATTCCTATAACCATTTTCTTTTGACTTTTTTTTGAGGTCATTATCAAATGACTACTCGTAGGAATAGTCATTTGATAAAAACCTCAAAAAAAAGTCAATTTTTACACTCCTTCTTGCGAGGAGTGTCAAATATTGACTAACTACATGATATAGAACTGTTGGTCTAGTGGTTAGTGACCCTGACTGCTATGCCGGAGGTCGTGGGTTCGATTCCCACCCAGGACAAATGTTTGTGTGATGAGCACGATCATTTGTTCTGTGTCTGGGTGTAATTTATCTATAATATGTATGTATTTATTTACTCCAGCTCTCACAAAGGTTTTAGTCTTAGGCAAAATGTCTAAATATTACTTGTGTTAAGATGTACCTTTTTGAGAGAAATAAATGATATATAAATGATATATTATTTAGATATATATAAGTATGTTTATCAGTTGTCTAGTACCCATAACACAAGCTCTGCTTAGGTTGGGACTAGACGGCGTTGTGTGATAGTTGTGGAATATTATTTATTATTATCACCTTTATTTTTCATTTAAACATATTATTTTACATTTTTAAACATTTCTTAAAAAAATAATTAAAAAAAAAACATTTAAAAATATAAAAAATAGTTATCCGCCGGTGTCGGGAGCAGGGTCCAAGCTACCGGTGGTTAGGGCTCCAGAGACAGGAACCTCCTCACAATACGAGCCGTATCGAGGAGTACTGCCTTCTGTATCAGGGCCTTGATCCATCCGCGCAACGCCAGCTTCGACAGATGGTCGTCGAAGCTTTTGGCTATAAGGCCATTGACGCTCACGACAATCGGCACAATGACAGCCGAGTCCACATTCCACAAGTCGACAACCTCGTGTGCTAAGTCGAGATATTTGATTTTTTTCTCTTTCTCAGCTTTCACGAGATTCTCGTCATGTGGGATGGTGACATCGACTAACATTGCGCGGCGCGCTAATCGGTCTATCACTACTATATCCGGCTTATTGGCTATAATAGTCCGATCAGTAATGATAGACCGATCCCAGTACAACGTGACATGGTCATTTTCGAGAACTGGGTCGGGCACATACCTGTAATACGGTACCTCTGATTCCATAAGTTTGTATTTCAAAGCAAGTTGCTGGTGAATAATCCTGGCCACTTGGTTGTGTCTGTGCAAGTACTCGCCGTTAGCTAAACGAGAACAACCAGAGATAATATGTCTAATGGACTCTCCAGGTCGATGGCATGCCCGACACACGTCCACCGTCCCATCCTTCATTATATATCTCCGGTAGTTATTCGTCAAGATGACTTCGTCCATAATTGCACAGACAAAACCTTCAGTTTCCCCGAAGAGGTTGCTGAAACGTAGCCAGGCGACGGACGCTCCAAAATCTACATCAGGCTCATGAAAAGCCCGATAAAAGCGCCCGTGTAGCTCCTTGTTTTTCCATACTTCCCTACGGTCATCAGTTGTAAGTACCACAGGTTTGCGCCAGTTCTCTTTAGCCATGGACAACGGGGTGAGTCCTTTGTCCACTGCGACCACATCTCGGTGCATACCCACATCGGTTTTTTGAAAGTATTCTCTGAGGCTGCACACCTCGCGGTTGTGTAGGGTCTTCGCGTTTAGAAAACCTCGACCTCCACACTTCCGCGGGATGTACAGTCTCATAACCGACGATCGTGGGTGATGCATCCGATTTGCGGTCAGCAGTGAACGAACCCGCCTATCCAGAGCGTCTAGCTCGGTCTGAGTCCATTTGAGTATGCCGAAAGAGTACATTAAGACCGGCATGACCCAACCGTTGAAGGCGCGCACCTTATTACCACCTGACAGAAGGCTGTTTAATACCTTCTTCAGGCGGCCAAAGAAGCGCTCCTTCAACGATTGCTTCATGTCAGTAACGTTAATGCCCAACGCTTCCGACATACCCAAATACTTGTAGGTTTCGGTCGAGGAGAGTGATCTAAGGTGTATGGAATCCGAGAGTTGAATCCTCTCAGATTCCATAATCTCCCCTCGCTTTACATGCATGACTGCACATTTATCCACACCAAATTCCATCCTGATGGCACTACTGAAAGTTTCCGTTACCTTCAGTAGTTCCATCAGTTGCAACTTGTTGGGGGCAATGAGTTTTAGATCATCCATGTAAAGAAGGTGAGATAGAACCTGACCTCCTCTTCTTAACCGATAGCCTAAGCCTGAATCCTCCAGCAATGTGCTTAGAGGATTCAGGGCTAAACAGAACCAAAGTGGGCTCAGACTGTCGCCCTGGAATATTCCCCGTTTAATCCATATAGGCTCATCGTCCCCCCGGATCGATCGACACCCTGGATAGCGAAGGACTGTGTTCCATTCCCCCATACATGACTCAAGGAAGGTGCGTAGAGTTGCATCTATTTTATACAACTCCAACACCCTCATGAGCCATGTATGTGGAACAGAATCATAGGCCTTTTTATAATCTATCCAGCATGTCGACAAATCCTTGCGGGATCGACGAACCTGTTGACTTATGGCCATGTCAATGAGGAGTAGCTCCTTAGTACCGCGTGACCCGTTCCTACATCCATTCTGAGAGGCAGACATAATTGAGTTATTTTCAATGTGGTTGTTAATTTTAGTTCTCAGAATGGATGTAAGAAGTTTATAGACCGTAGACAAGCATGTTATCGGTCTATAATTCTTGGGTTCCGCAGTACTACCTGTTTTATGGAGCAGATGGGTAACGCCAGTTGTTAGAAACTGAGGTAGCGACCCAGACTCTAAAGATGACTGGAATTGAGATGCTAAGAGCGCGTGTGAGCTACTATACCATTTTAACCAGAAGTTTTGCAGTCCGTCCGGTCCTGGAGACTTCCAATTCGGTAACGGACGGACTGCTCTGGCTACATCTATTGGGCTAATGAATACTTTTTCCATTTCTGGTATAGCGTCGCACACGCGCTCGATATCACGCATCCAGCCACCCTCAGTGTGACAGACGGGCACCGACCAAATGCTGCGCCAGAATTCATTCGTGGCGGCAACATTCGGGCGGAGTACGTCAGTCACACTTTGTTCAGGTCGCTCCCAATCTCTGTATACCCATCTCTCATCGCTCTGGAACTTGCGATTCTGCGAGTACCGGTCCACTCGTCGCTTATACCGTCGAATACGGTTAGCCCATGCACAAACTTTCTGCTTCAGGAAGTCGATGCGCTCCGTGACGTGTGCTAAGTATTCTCGAGGGCTAACTCCAGTCCCCGAGAACGCTCGCCTCACGTAGTCTCATTATTATTATTATTATTATTTATTATTTTTATTATACGTACAGTATTAATATTTTTTTTTTTTGCCTTACAGCGTGGCAATGCCGCATGCCTTTTGGGCACATTCGACAGCGATGTGGAAGAGTTTTTTGACGCCATATTTTAGTTTGATTTTAGTTAGTTGTAATTTAGCGTAGGGTTTTTTTTTTTTTTTAATTTACTGTAATTATAGTTTTTTGTTGTGTAAGTAATAAGTTAAATTGATTTAAAGTTAATAATATTATATTAATACTGTGCTAAAACTCTCCTGTGTTCTTTCTGTCACCTTTTGCGTTTCAGGCGCAAAGAGATCCTTTTCCTTGTTTCTTACGGTTCTGTGTCTCAAAAAGAAAATCACGGAACCCTTATAGAATCACTTTTTTGCCCGTCTGTCTCTATGTCTCTCTGCGTAGAGTTATCGAGTTGATATTAACTAAAGCATACACTCAAATCCTTTGAAGAGGTAAAAAAATCAAACTACTGAGTTAAGGGAAAAAAGAGATACGGCCATTTAAGTCGCAAAAAACGTATATTTCGAAACTCTCAAGGAAATCAAAACTCATAGGCTACTTCCCATGACCCAGAATCTTGAAATATGACATAAAGCAACATCTTACTTAAAGCATAAGTATAGGAATAAATTTGAAAACATTAAATTTGTGGTTTCGTCACAAAAAATCATACTTTTGTTTCGGAAAAATCATCAAGACTCAGTTCGGAAATTAAACTATTTACATAGGTAAGTTTGTTTTGAACCCTCAGTACGCGAGTCTTACTCACACTTACCCAGTTTTTTTTTGTGATGCCTTTAGTTACAACATTATTTTCTGTTAAAATTATGATTATAATGTTCATAATGTACCTGTATTCTAGCTATTAAACTGGTATGGTATGCCTTTAAAAAGGTAGACTGAAAAAACAAGATTTTAAATTCGAATATCTCTCAAAAATGTTTTAGGATTAAATTAGGCGTCCAAACAAGACGACCCTTGTACAAAAAGACCGTAACAAGCCCTTATCAAATTATAATTCAGAATGCATTTCAGACGGTCTACCTTGTTATTCAAATTGCCGAGCAACTTCTAAAGTGCTGATTAAATATCTTAACTATGTACAGCCAGAGTCAAAAGCATTAACATCGCTAGCGAAAACAATTATCGGTTGGAATTATAATCCTCCCGACAGTATTTCGATCAAGTTGGCCATCCTCAACAGAGATTAACACAAGCTAATCTGCTAAATGCCATGCACTTCACTACAAAGCGACGTCTATAGCATCACATAAGAACTATTCCTGCATCGCACAATCAAAGTTCTCTGCGCGTTTTGAACATATAGCCCGAAATCACATACACAAAACATGCAGACCTGCCCACCTAGCCAAGTTACAACCATTTTGCTTGCGTCGAACGCTTCGAGTTGGCCGTGCCCCCGAACCTTTTGTTCTGACCACGTGACTGAGCGTAGAGATGACGTCATTCCCGTACATTTGAAGCTTTCTACTAGCGTTAACGATTGCAGATTAGCAACTTGGCTAGGGGAACTGGAAAAGCTATCTGTAGGCTATACAAATATTTATTCCGTATGGAAATCGAACCCGTGACATGCATCGCAGCAGCCGATTCCTCAACCACTGCGTCAACGTGCCATCAAATATTTCGATACCTCTTGTTCAAACTAATTGGCAGATTATCTAGCTATCGATAGAGCACTCTAAAACAGATAGGTCTAGATTTTCAATTTAAGTACATAGATATCTAGGTTCTCAAATAGAACACTACGTTTGGATTTCATTAACTATAAAGCGCGATTTCATTACGAATACTTTTTTTTTTACCGCTCTCTATCCCATGCTTAGCTACCGCTCACAGTGGCAAGGTCCTGCACAGGTCGTAAGTGCAATCATAGTTTCGGCAAGGTCCTGCTCAGGTCGTAAGTGCAATCATAGTTTCGGCAAGGTCCTGCTCAGGTCGTAAGTGCAATCATAGTTTCGGCGGTGACTGTACATTAACAGGACCAATGTCATTCAATTTACGTAAAATTATTCTGTTGCATTATTATCTTAGGGATCCATATATTTTTTAGGATCATTAGCTTGTAATGCTGTTTACGTGAAATTTAGGCGTTCGCTGTGTTGCCAAATTAAATGTCGGGTTAAAGTATAATTTTGTATTTTTTATGATTATTATGTAAGCCTTGAATTAATGTTGACTTTAGTTTGTGTTTTAAGCTAGTAACAAAAAGTTCTTTTTGTTTTTATTTAAGGCGAAGTTCAGATAATATTTAGTAATGTTTTTCAGAATGTCTGGTGTGTATTTTTTACAATCGGTGTTTATTTATGACCATACATTTATAAACACAAGCAAAGCATGTACAAGTATACACAATGGCACAGAATGTTAGTTTTTTATTATATTTTTATTTCTTTTCTGTCTATCGTAGTTGGTGGGTTCATGTAGTTTCTGCTTACTCTAAGAGAAAGAAAAATGAGTTTGTGTGGGTGTGTGTGTAAAAACTGTAATTTATGTTTTAGATTTTTTATCATGGATGAATTCACAAACGTCTAAACTTTTTTTTTAATTGTTGTTAAGTTCGCGCTTGACCGATATCTCACCTAATGGAAAACGACGATGCGGTCGACGATGGAACGCGCTTACCTAAAAGAAACCTATTCACTCTCGACTTAAAGATTCCCGGGTTGTAGCTATCAGGAAACACAGACTCCGGCAAGGAATTCCACTCCCTAGCCGCACGCACAATGAATGTGTTCCCAAAACGTTTTGTGCGACTTTCATATACTAGATACCCAGGCCCGGTATTACTACACATCTCATCCGGATCTTGGTGTTTTGTGTATGTGAGTTTCCATGTCTGTGAACGCACCCAAGATAAAACAGTTTGCTCTAGGTGAAAAAATTTTACCAATCGGACCAGTACTTCCAAAGATTACCACCTACAAACAAAAAAAAAACAAACTTTACCTCTTTATTATATTAGTGTAGATTTAGTTATTATGTTTATAATGTGCACTGGATCCTATCCCCTATATGTTCTCTTTTTTTTTGTTATTGTAGATAGGTTCGCGCTTGACCGCTATCTCACCTGATGGAAAGCGCCGACGCGGTTGATGATGGAACGCGCTTACCTAAAAGAAACCTATTCCACTCTCGACTTAAAGATGTCTCTCTGTTTAAATAAAAGGTTTGTTGGGAGAAAACTTATTGTTGAGTTAAGTTCGCCTTTATATATAAACTATTTGTATCAAATAAAGAATTAGGATACGGGAGTAATTACTAGTAAAAAAAAACAATAAAAAATTGCATCTCCAGCTCTGGGTAGAACGAAAGAGCGTATCAGATTTTTACTGATTAAACTCCCATGATCCTTCAGTTGCCGTTTGCATTCCAGGGCTATGATGACTCTTTAATCCGTGGGAAAAATTCACCCTAGGTTGGGTAGATGGTATGCATAAACTTATAGACCTGAGTAAGTACGTTTTCCACACATACGTGATATAGGTAAATGTGAGTACACACTAGGGATGTAACGGAAGTGAATATTTCCGAGCTGGAGTTTAAATTTAATTTTTCGGAATCGGGATCGAAATCATAACCGGAATTGAAACAGAAATCGTAACTGAAAGTCTACTAAACTCGCAAAAGTAAAATGAATACTAAAAATAATTTGCCTTCTGTGGTCTTAGGTGTCTTCAAGACTTCAACGATTCAACCATCATCGATTATATCACTGCTTACTCGGGTGGGATTGCAGTCAAGGACTAGTTTACACCAATTAAAAAAAAAGAGCAACTTTAACTAACACATACATTCCGAATACAAAACAAAACTACAAATGTAAGAGTAATCGACAGACGGCACGGGCGGAGAGAGGTTCCTTGGGCGACAAGTGTACCTTGTACCTCCGGTATCAGTTCCGATTAAAATTTATCAGAACTGATATCGGAATCGATAGTGGAATATCAATCAGAAGTCGGAATCGAACCTCAGTAGCAACACTAGTCCACATACATACAAAAACAGCCACATTATATTTTATAGAGGATCTTTCAAACGAGATGGGGGAAAAGGGGAAATGTAAGTTTTCCGCCTGCCTGGGTAACGGCCTGTTTTATTTAAAGGAACCAACAAAGTAATAGGAACTTTTTAGTTTGCTGTTAGTGCATTCCTTAGCTACGAAAAAAGAATATGGTATCAGTTTTAAATCAAGTGATGTTATTAGTTTTTCATATGTTTTGTTGGTTCTCATATAACTGACTTTTAGGGTGAGTTGCAACATTTAATTATAACGATAACAAAGCCGTTAACAGTTGTCAAATCGTCGAATTGACCAATAGGCGGCCGTTTCACGGCTGGTTATGGTTTGGTTATCGTTATAGTTAAATGGTGCAACTCACCCTAACTGACTAAAATTTACTCCCGGTTTCGTCGTTGCCTTTTTTCCAAGGCCCGGCTTTCCCAAGGTTCAGGGCCGTGTTTTTCGGGTGGACCCCAGTAGGCTTCGACCCTGCTAGGCCCCTACGGTTCGCCAACATCTCCTTGAGGCGCGTGGAACTGGATAAAGCAATAATAGTTTGAAGTAGAATTTCCTGCCGGAGTCTGTGTTTCTTTAAGTTAATAGTGAATAGGTTACTTCTAAGCAAGCGTGATTGATCGTCGACCTGATGGTTAGGAATAATGTGTATCGTTTTCCATCAGGAAAGATAGTGGGCAAACACGACGCTATCCAATTATTCCATGAGGAAAACAACTGTCTATAAGACGCTCTTGAGAGGCTCAAAAATTACCCTCAACTATTCGCACTAGTGACCCAAAATTTTTAGTTGTAATGTTTTAAATACTACTTTTTTATTATTATTAAAGTGCTTTAATTCTGTAACGTTAAGAAAAACCAACATGAATTATTAATGTCTAATTGAACAAAAATTAATTAAATTAAAATAGTTATCTAAAATTGATATTTTCTACAAACATACAGAGGAAAAAGTGAAAATTCATGAATATTTCTGTGATTTTCCGAGAGTTAATTTTAATGTGATTACTGCTCTGTGTTACTTTCACAAATTAATTAAATAAAAATTACATTCTTTACATATACAGAAAGTAAATATTTTTGGAACTTTCCGAGAATCACTTTTATAATATCTAATCTTGATAAGTAGGTATATTATTTTCAGAGTGACACGCTTATATTGGTAGTTTTCGATTGCTTTTTTTGCAGGCAATTGTTACAACATCCACGCTTTGTAGTGGGCTTTGTGGTGACGTTTGTAATCCCGTGATTTGATCACTACTAAAATGCAAATGTCAACAGGACTGCGAAAAGTGTTTTTTTTTTTTTTTTATGCGAATCTAGCTTTGACCCCTTGCGACTTGTTAAGGGTTATTTATACTTAGTCGAGGATGTTAATTATCAAATTTTAGAAAGTCGCTGTTGCTAATGTTCTCACTACGAGACTTAAAATGAATTCTTTCAGTACGATATCGGATCGAAAATTCTGCATTAGTTATTGCATTATTTTTTTTTAACGACTATCATCTATTTTATTTTAAACAATAATGATAAAGTTAAACAATGCTAATACGCAATTGAAATTAAAGTGACGTGTATGACGGAAATAAAACTTTCAAAGTCGCTGTATCGCGTTCTAAGAATATCTCTGTGCGATTAGAACATATACAACAGTCTGAAATCATGTAGCAGTTGCACAGATCTGACACAACATTAGTGTGATCAGAAGATCCTCCTTTTTTAAAGAAATTTTGCTTGACTTTATACTCTCTTCTGAGTCGGTATACCCTTGTCAGACTGGTTGTAGTCATTATTCTAAATCGCGATGATTAATCACAATGATGGTAATTTTTTTTTAGGTTGTGAATATCATCCAATGGCATACCCCGCTCTTGGGTGGAGCGGGAGATAGTGTCAGCCTTTTACTGACTAAATACGCACTCCTGTTCCTTCTTTGCTATTGTTAGTAGGCTTCGTCCCTGCTGGGCCCCTATGGTTTGCTGACATCTCTTTGAGAAGCGCGCTATGCGCTGTTGATGACAGAGCTCGGTCCGATTAATTACCGGATGACCGGACGGCGAGTTAACCATTGCTCGTCGTCCGCAAGACCGCATCTCGGAAATTTTCCCTGCGCTACGATACGCTCTATGAAGTCATTACCACGACCAGGTACATGACCGAAGAAGATTACAATGCGTGAATGCACTGCGGTTGATAGGAGCTGTCTGAGGCCTAATTTTTAAGGTTCCGTACCTCAAAAGGAGGAAAATAACAGAACCCTTATAGGATCACTTTGTTGTCCGTCCGTCTGTCTGTCTATAAATACCCTTTATCTCGGGAACGCGTGATCAAGTTGAAATTAAAAACCATGACTTGAAGCAGGGAAAAGATCAAACTTCTCAGTTATCAAAAAAAAAAAGATACGGCCGTTTATATCGCAAAAAACATGTATTTCAACACTCTCAACAGATTCGACATTCATAGGGTACTTCCCGTTGACCTATAATCCTGAAATGTGGCATGGAACAAGGTTTCATAGTACAAGTACCTATAGGAAAAAATCTGAAAACTGTACATTTTAGTAACATCACAAAAAAAAACTTTCCGATTCGAAAAAATCTTCGTAGCTTAATTCGGGAATCGAAATGTTTTCATAGGTAATAAAAACTTACGGAACCCTCAGCTCGCGAGCCCGACACACACTTGCCCATATGGAATCATTCCACACATACCTCTAAAAAATAACAACATATGTGAACTTAAACGTCGACTTGATCCATCTCGCTTCATATCATACGTTTCCGTTACACTTCAGTAATTTATTTCCAGTATGTCTCCAGATGCGATACCTATACAAAATAGATCGCTGTTTCTGAACCTATTACGCCTATCCGGCCGTGAGAGATACCAAATATTGACGCAAGTAGAAGCATAAATCATTGATATGAAAACTTTTACGGATACCGTTATGTAAGTTCGTGCACAAAATATAGCTACAGAAGACAATCACATTTATGTACTTCACTTTTTATACCTACGCTCGATGGACGCACACTAATGAGCGTTTGAGCCGGAACTGTTCGACGAGTGGTCCTAGATGCTCCGAGATATCGTGTCCGTGAGCAGTGTCTATGTGTGCGTTGCCCGAGTGCGCTTTGTATGTAGATTGACTTCTGTACCTATCTATTTTGTGGTTCGTGTAAGTAACAATAAATATTGGTGAGGTGTTCCGTTGAAATAGGTGATGGTTTCCAATTTCTTTTGAATATTTTTTGGAGAATTTAGATTATTTTTTTTGTTGTTATGCCTAGGTATGTAACATATCAAGAACAAGAAAAAGAAGAAGGAAAAAGGTCTGGGAAGTTTTTTTTTTGTTTGGAAATATTTGAATACATTTTTCTTTGTGTCATCAATTGTATAATGCGTGACGTGTAAAAATGTTTTTAATAATAACATTCGTCATATCAATATCATACTACTTACTGTTAGGTGGTATCGCAGAAGCACTAGGTTATAGCAATTAAAAATAAATCCAAACGTTTAGGCAGAGCATACGCAATCCAATTCCGGAGAGTGGGGAAAAAAATATCAACTCCGAAAGAAGTATATCTCCTGCTGAAATTTTACGTAAACCCAATAGTTAGTTTCATTTAGAAAAGTTTGCGGTATTCAGCAGTTTTCGAATTGAATTTGATAAGGGGTGAAATTTTGTACGAAAGTAATTTTCGTTGGAAAAAGTTCTATATTACCTGGCTTTAAGGATACGGACGATCAGGCGAACGATAGGCGAAAAAGTATTTCGCTTTGGAAACTTTTAAATGTGCCTATATCTGAGAGATTCTGTAATTATTTGAAGTAGTATTTGAAGAGTTTGTAGATAAAATAAATGTTTATTTTGATCTCTTTTCGGGAATAATATTACTGTAGTTTACATAATCGGTTTTCGTTTTAGACTTAGGTAAATTAAAAACCACTTCTCTTTTGATTTCTGCGTTTTGCTGCTATTCAACATCAGTTTTAGTATATACGAAACTTGAAACAACCGTCTAGTATTTTTATGTAAAGAGTCTATGTACAAAATTTCAAAACCGAAAATCCGTTAGGCAGTTTTTAAGTTTGTCACGTTCATAAAGACAGAATAGGTAGTGTGGGGGAAATTGTTTTATAGGCCGCTGTCCCGCGCCAACGTTGCGCAGACGTGACGTTAACGTCTTGAGTTTCTAGCGGCGACGTCAACGTCGCGTCTGCTAAACGTTGGCGCTTTAGCTCTAGAAACATGCAACGTTAACGCCGCGTCGGCGCAACGTTGGCGCTTTACCACTAGATGCTTCTCTTGCGACGTTAACGCCGCGTCTGCTCAGCGTTGACGCTGCGCAGACGTTGGAGAAACGCCAACGATCGTAAAACCCCAGTGTGCCATAATATGTCAGAATACAATTCAAATTGCAACTTGATATTACTACAGGCAAAAAATAAACTTAATACAGTTATAAATACTAAGAAACGTAATAAAGTACAATGTTACGTAGAAACTCGAGACAAAACGACTAAATTTATTTCTATTGAAATAGAAACCAGAGCGAACGGCCTCCAAAATTAATTTCAATAAGAAAATAACTTTCAGAAATAAATAGAGGGTTTATTTCTATTCAATTCTCGGATCGTTTGTCACCTGTACTTGTTTTAATAATACTCGAGATTCAGTTCTTTAAAATGATATTAAAACCTACTTCATCGCCTTTTTAAAGATTCGTTGCTGCGGAAAAATTGAATGGACAACTTTGTTGCGTAATATTTGACTAAATATGTCGGGTGGTTGAAATGAAGTCATTGGTCGTTTTCTTTTTTTAAGTAGGAAGTCATCAAATGACTAGAGAAGAGAGAGCGCTTTAGGGTGGAGTAAGAGAATATGTCATACTTCTACGGACTAAAGACTATTTGTGCTCTTTGTACAGTAACTGTTTCAAAAATTCCCAGGGTCTTAGTCTTAGGTCTTACTAGCCCCGACGAATTAGTTGACGTCTCTGGCTATTATATTTTATAGCTGTTCTTTGACAGTCGTTTTGGGTAGTTGGAAGCACTGTAGAAGCTTTGGAGCTCAAGACGAGCTTTTATTGAACAACCGTTTCGCCTCGAATCAGCCACGTCTCTTTTGTTCTGACCACGTAGCTGAGCGTTGAGATGACTTCAGAACAAAAGAATCGGAGGCGTGGCAAATAAGAGGCGTTCGACGTATGAGAATCGAAACGAAACTTGGTTAGGCCTACAGCCGCTTCAAGTTGGTACTGATAATAAAGACATATATGCTTTCGGTTAGGCTGAAAGTTGAATCCAACAGAACAGTGATAAAGGCTAAGCTAGACTTGTTAAGTTATCATCGTAGTATCTCTAGGTTAATAGGCATCGCCGGCATTAAAGTTTTTTTTTTTTCCATAACTATCACACAACGCCGTCCAGTCCCAAGCTAAGCAGAGCTTGTGTTATGGGTACTTGACAACTGATAAACATACTTATATATTTCTAAATACATACATATTATAGATAAATTACACCCACACAGAACAGACACAGAACAAATGATTGTGCTCATCACACAAACATTTGTCCTGGGTGGGAATCGAACCCACGACCTCCGGCATAGCAGTCAGGGTCACTAACCACTAGACCAACAGGCCAGTCATAGTTGGAAACATTTTATAAAGGTATATACTTCTAAGAGAAAAAGTATCTTTTACGCTATGCCTGAAGGACACGGTGAACCCAATATCAATTTTCTTCGAACAGTTTTGCCGTTAAATCATGAAGAAGTAACAAATATACCTACACACTCACAAACTTTTGCAAAATTTGAATAAAGTGTACGATAACCAACCCGCACTGGGCCCGCGTGGTGGCTTACGGCCCATTCCATCTCCTAAGTGGAGGCCCGAGTCCCAGCAGTGGGAACATTAAAAAAGGCTGGTAATGATGATGACGTACGATATAGTCAATACACATCATTTAAACTACCATATTTCTCCTGCTCTGAATGGAATGACAGGGATTGGCAGACTTTTACTGACTAAAACCCACCTGTAGTCCTTCGATTGCCCTTTTTGTTCCAGGGTACGGGGTTGCCTTTACGGAAACTCTTTCAAACAATACCGCAGCTCACACTGATAACACACAGCATAACGATAAGAAAGTAAATAATTTAGCAGTTTTCGTAAGTACAAGACCTCGGACTAAATCCTGTTACGTACTAGACACATACCAAATTGTCGCCACAGTAATTCGTGAATAGCTTTAAGTAAACTTCCATGCCCCAAGTTTCACGAAACTACGTAATTGTCTTTCCAACCAAAACTAGTCTTTTGAGAACGGATCCGATAAAGTGGAATATCCAATAACCGTCCTTGTCCTACTTTAGAATCAAATTCAGTATCTAAGGCCTTTTTTTTTGTTGGTGGGTAGTAATCATCCAAACGACATCCCCCGCCCTTGATGATTTGGGCTCGGTGCGGACACTTACCGGACGGTCGGACAGCGAGCTACCCATTGGTCGCTCGGATCCCATATAGTGGAATATCCAACAACCGTCCCTGTCCTTCTTTACAATCGAATTCAGGATCTGATTTTGTCTTGTCATCGACGCTAAAACAATAAGGCATTGTGGCCATCTATAACGTCACATAAGAACTAATCCTGCATCGCACAATTAAAGTTCTTCGCGCGATAGAATAGCCCGAAATCATCTGTTGCCCGATTCACGTAATGAAAAGCGTAACGATATATCGTAGCGATTTAGTCGTTTAGACCATTTCCGTATTCACATCCATCAATCGAGTTTGAATGACACCGAATTTGAACGTCATCGATTTTAAAAAAATCTGGATTTCATTATCCTGGTAGAATACTTTTTAATGTAACTGAAAATAAGTCGATAGATCGTGAATACCCCTTATGGATAGGACTTCGATCGAACGACTTCAACGATATTTGGCTTGTTTGATTTTACGTGAATCAGGCTACTGCCGGGCAGCCCACCAGACATAACACCCGTCTGGTCGGAGGATCCTCCCATTCCAACGGAAGTATGTGGGGCTTTACTCTCTGTTCTGCATAATATCTTCAAAGCATTTTGTTGCTTTATTCATGATATAGCATCCTACTACAAGGACTGCAGGAGAACCAATGTTGAACCAATAACACTATCCAAATGTTTCAAAGATAAATTCTCTAACATCCAAAAAACCCCACCTTCCAAATACATAAAATACTTGAAAGTCAAAGGATGAGTTTTTATGGAGCGTTCCATTCCATTTCGCCAGAGGATATATGAGCCAGCCTGATTCCCCGCCAGAGACTGATAAGTCGCGAACGTGACGGGGAATAAATCATGGACAACGCCGTGATCCGAATAACATGTACGACAAAATATACCCAAGAATTTATTTGAGTTCTATATCGAAGTATTGCCTGTTTACTTGTGGTCTCCTTTGGGTTTTAGTGGTGTAAGCCTTATCTAAGAGCTTGTCCCTCTTATGGCCGGTTGTGAATGTATATCAATAGGAATGTGCCTTCCGGGATAATTTTTGTTTGTAGTGAATGTAAGCCTAGATAGTAGTATGTAGTTATACAATAGATTTTTGCTATAGTCCCTGATTTTATTTTTTTACATATTTTTTTTTTATTTACTCTTTATCATACTAATAATTATAATATCCACCCTATATTGACATACTGCTGGAAAAATAATCTTTTCTCCTTCCATTTGATCGTTTCCAGCTCCAGGCCACTCCTTGTCTATTTCTAAAGAAGACACTTAATTTCATCAGTCTATCTATCGATACCTATATATTTAAAGAGAGAAACTGACTGACATATCAATGCACAGCCGAAACTACTAGAACTAGCAATGCAATTTTGCACAAGGTTTCCTTTTATGACGTAAGTGAACACGAAGAGAGTATTTACAAAAAAAAAAAAACCATAAAAAGATGAAAAGGAGGTCCAAAGTTTGTACGCAGAAACTCACTTTTACACGCATGAAACCTCTAAAGTACGTAGAGAAAAAAATAAATAAAAGCTCAAATAATAAAATCAAAAAAGTGACATTTAAATCTACACATTTTACCGCTAAGATTACATCTTTATATCGTTAGGATTCCACTAGCAATGTTTTTAAGCACGTATGTAGTCCCTGGAGACCTATAAGAATCTTGTTAGACACTTATTGGAATTAAATCGTTCGTGCAGTTAAAGTCAATTTAAGGATTATTTTATTGCTGCGAAAAACTCATTTAATAGGGTGCATAAAACCAATGTTTACAAATTAAGATAGTGAAATATTACGACGGTTTACAACCTGATCTATTTGGTGAAATAATAAAGTGTATATATGTTACTCCTATTTACTAAGTACCAATATCTTTGTATTGTATACTGCTGTTTGCTATCCCAATAAAATTAAATATATTATCCACTTCTTTTTTCTCTTAGGTTGGGAAATCATCCTATAACCATCCGGGAACAACTTGTGACCCACGGATGCCCCTCAAGTCGAAGGGTAAAATCTACAAGTCCGTGATAAGGCCTATCATACGGTATGGATCAGAATGTTGGGCTGTGAAAAAGACGGATGAAAAAAGATTGCATGTAGCGGAGATGAGAATGTTAAGATGGATGTGTAACGAGAATAGATAAAGTAAGAAATGAGTATATTAGCGGAAGTTTGAAAGTTGCGCCAGTGACTGAAAGGTTGAAAGGGAATCGTTTGTCTTAATATGGTTATGTAAATAGGAGAGATGAAAAGCATATTGTTAAAAGAATTATGAATTTACATGCGGATGGATGGAGAGGGTGAGGGAGGCCAAATAAAAGATGGATGAATTGTGTGAGAAGTGCTATGAAAGAAAAGGGAGTTTGTGATAAAGTGACGAGTGACAGGACAGTGTGGTAGTGGAATACTAGAAAGCGTTACCATGGAATGCAAAAAGCAACTGAAGGAACACGGCTGGTTTTAATTAGTAAAAGTCTGATTTTTCGCTCGCTCCACCAGAGTTGGAGAAGTTATTTAATGATTTTCAACTGGGACACACTTTTTTACAAAATCATTAGGTCTGTCAAGAGCCATAAAGAAATATATTATTTGATTTCTATTTTAGATAGTAAGGAAAATGTTTATTTCTAAAACCACCGTTTTATCTTGTTGGTAAACAAAAATGATTGATTAAGAAACAAAAGAAACAGTGTTAATTACCGAAATAACCAATCTGAGTTTTGTAAAAAAAAACATTTTGTTCCAAATTCAAATTGACAACGCTGTATTTTCTTTTCAGCTTCGCACAGTTGGTGTATTGAGCCAGTATTAAGTTTTAAAATCAATGATGATTTGTAAAAAAGTTACGTAAAAAATGTTTTTATTCACTTTAAGTTACTTTGAATTCCATTAGAACGCGGATGTAACGCATTCTAATGTGTTTGCAGAATTTGGCAGCAAAATTGGGTCAGCCTTCTCAGTAAGCTTTGCTATGGTAGTCAATATTACAATAATTCTCACCTCCATTTTACCAAAATCATGCCTGTTTCGATGATTCTACATATTTTCTAGTTGCGTACACATTTCGAAATGCATAACTATACCAATTTTACATCACGATGTCCCTTACTGTCCCCGCACACGGGCTTCAACAAGTGCCGCCACAAAAAAACGCTAGTAGCGGCCACAAAAAAGAAACTGAAGCGCATATGACACCTTGTGTCCGGGGATGCTTGAAGGCGCTTCAAGCGGTTTTTTGTGGCGGCGCTACCGCACACGAGCCACAAAAGAAGGCCGCCTCAAAAAGAAGCTTGAAGCGGCGTTTTTTTTTTAACTGACTTCTAAAAAAGGAGGAGGTTCTCAATTCGGATGTTTGTATTTTTTTTTTTTATGTATCTTCCCGCATAACTTCGTCACTTGGCAACCGATTTGAAAAATTCTTCTTTTATTGGAAAGGGTATACTTCCCAAATGGTCCCATAGTCACCAAGTCGGGATCTGATGATGGAATCTTGGCGAAATCGAGGGAACTCCTCAAATATTATAGGCAACTATATAGTTCTTTTGGTATTTTCATCAAAGACTTAAGCATTTATAGTCAAAACATGAAATTTGATGAAGTGGAACTGGTGAAGAAGATCAGAAATGGCCAACGGAAGTTCATACTGACATAGATCTCCGTGAACATAGTTACAAATAAATGAATAGTTCTTAATAGGTATGTTGAAAATGGTATATTCGATGTGATCTGATGATGATGATGGAGCCGGAAGATAGGCACCGGAACTCCGTAATTAATCAATGTAGGGTTTGAGTTAATTGGAATTGTCATGAGAAAAAAAAACTCTGGCTGTAAGTGTATTGTAACTAAAAAGTGTAAAATCATTTTTTTTTTACAAAAAAAAAAAAATAACCGTCTTACTAAAAAAAACACTAAAACTATCAAAATAACTTTAATTTCGGAAGTTGGTGTTAAATAACAAAGAGGCCAAAACTATTACAGAAACACCGACTTCCGAAATTAAAGTTATTTTGATAGTTTTAGTGTTTTTTTTAGTAAGACGGTTATTTTTTTTGTAAAAAGTTTTTTTGTAGCCCGTGTGCAAAGACAGTTAGGAATCAATACAATTTGCGAATAATTAAAAAAAAACCTACCAAAAAAGCTCAACACATTTTGTTCCAAATTCAAATTACCAACCGTTGTCATTTCAAAGGCGTTCTATTTACGAATCCAGCAGTTCCATCATATTATAAACAAGTAATGATCAGTGAAGAAGCAGTTGAATTTATTCATAGTTTCACGTAAGTAATACGTCGACGACTGGCTGGAAATTAAGTGTCGTCTCTACTGACTCTATTATGTAGGAAGGATCAAGGAAATTGGAACGTCAACGACGTAATACAGAAGACTAGTTTTTTTTTTTTTACTTTGCTGACGTAAGCAGCCATAAATAAGGGAGATTTTGCGAGTGAAAGCTTGCTCGGGTAAATGTAATGATGGTGGAAGTTGTGAATTTATTATGACTGATACTTGGCTATTAAAATTGGGAGTCGACGCAGTGTGTACGAGGCTGATGCTGTTTATGGATAGTGTGTGTTTTGGTATTACTTGATTCGGTACTAGTTTCATCATCATCATCATCATCATTTCAGCCGATAGATGTCCACTGTTGGGCATAAGCGTCCCCCAAGTGTTGCCACAATGAATGACCTTGGGCGTCCCGCATCCATCGGATTCCCGCAACCTTCATCAGATCATCGGTCCACCTTGTAAGAGGCCTTCCAACGATGCGTCCTCCGGTACACGGTTGCCACGAATAAAAAAGATACGCCCGTTTATGTCATATAAAACGTATATTTCGATACTCTCAAAGGAATCAAAATTCATAGGGTACCTACTTCCCGTTGACCCATAATCCTGAAAGGCATAAAGCATGGTTTTATAGCACAGGTTTATTAGGAATAAATTTGAAAACTGTAAATTTGTTGTAACCTACGTTACAAAAAAAAATTGCAAAAATTTTTTTGAAATTCGGAAAAATCTTTGACACTCCATTCGGAAATGGAGCTTGTTACAACGGTAAGATTTTATGGAACCTACAGTGAGCGCGAGGCCGACTCGCACTTGTCCGGCTGTTTTTAATACGATCGAAGCTTGTTGGCGTTTATTTATACGGCCGGCCCTTCCACTCTAAGTAACTAAACTCTAATTAAGATATTCAAGCATAAAACTCAGATAAACCGATACGAACTTTTGAAGTCCTGTCAAAATTCCTCCATGGCAGCATTTTATAATGTAAGATTAATTACAAATTAATTCTAGTAAGGAATTATTAATTCAAATATTCATTAATGCTGAATCTTCATTCGTATTACGCCAGAGTGTACGACAGATGTCCAGAATTTAATTTAATATAACTCTCGTTTCACTTTCTTTTAATATTACATCTGGGAGGCATCTCAGAACTCATTTCTGAAGACGATTCGATGTAGATTCAATTTAATATCAGACGTCTTAGTTCCGTAGAACAACTCAGAAATGGAATAATATTTGGGCTTTTAAAAGCAATAAACAATTTATCGTTGATTGTACTCAAATTGTACCGGTCGTTTGTTTGAGCGAGATCAAATTTTTGTTTGGGCTTTCAATCAGATTACAAGGAGACGCTCAAATGGCTTGCGACGGAGTTTTGTTTCATGATTGGTAAAACGTGAAGATAAGAAATATTGGTGTTCTTTAATTAAAATTTTAGTTTACGTTTATTGCTTTATGTTTTGAAGTCGAGATATATTCTTTATTGTGAACCAAAAATAAACAAAACAAAAAGAAAAATAATAAGGTGTCACAGTGGGCGGTGCTATCGCTGAAAGCAATTTTACATTCATGGAGGTAGCCATACACGTTAGTGTGTACTTGACAAGTTTGCTTGCACAGTTACACCTGTCAGGCAAGTTTGAGCTGAGTAGAGGATATTGAGTAAACCTGTAAAAACTCTCAGTTCAAGCCATGGTCCGCGGCAGTAGATCTCGACGCTGTACCACTAATCGGTTTTCCTCTCGCAGTCACCACACAGCTAATGGCTACGCAGACTACCGACACACACGCTCAGTTTTGCCTATGCAGTTTTAAACCTCACAGGTATACTAACGGGCAAAAATATCGTAATTTATATTTTTTCAATTGCCTGTTCATTTCTACATGCTTCGTATAAAACTCAACTGTGCAGGTAAATCGGTCAGGGACACCCTTGGGTTTATGACTACTAATACACAGAAACTCGTTAAATCATAACTAAACAAATAATGGAGACTTTCTCCGTTTCGAGAATACTGGTGAAGAAGTAAAATACACAAAGTAATGCGTTGCCTGGATTTGAACCTGCCTCATATACTTGATAAGTCAGAGCCATTATCACTGAGCCACTGCGAATCTGTCACTTGCATCAAAACGTATTGTTTTCATTCAAGTCCCACTAGCATATTCATCGTATTTGGGCTCATTTGATTGTTCGAGACTGATACTATTAATTAAAGGTAGTAACAAGGGTCTGGTAATGGAGACCAGGAAAATGGATAGTGAGATATTTAGTTGGCTACGATGTAACCTTCGTGTTTAGCCTCATTTAGTTGTCCTGAGACGGTTATTTTCCGTTCTATTCTTTATTTCTTTGTATTCATAAATAACTGTAATAATAAGATCTTGGACTGGTGAACCATAATACAGGTTACTGTGTAAGCTAGCTAGGACACCATGACACCCTTCTTCTACTTTGTAAATTGGTCATATCCATTGCAATTGTTAAGAGTGTACCTCATTTTTATGAAATTAATATATCATTTTATTATATTATTTCCTATTAAAAAAAAGATGACCCGAACTAAGAATTACTTCTGTATCGTGGATGCGTTCACTAACATATAAATGCGCACAAGACTATAAGACGCATATCAACAATTTGAAAGTCGCTCGTCCAAATAATTGTTCCGTACGAGTATCGAAGCTGAATTTTTCTAATCAAATCAATCGCCTTTACAACTAAATATAATACCTATAATAATACTATTATTTCAGAACAGAATCCAGAACAAATTCAACATAAAAATTAAAAAAAAATCAAAATGACAAAACTATTAAAATAATATTTTAAAGAGGTTAAATTTGTTTGTACGTGTTTTTTGTTTCATAAAGGTCTCTGAAAATACTGGTCCTATTGCAAACATTTTTTCACTGATAGAAAGATATTTTATTCTTAAGTAACATAGGTTATATTTTACGGAAGCAGGCGACGCCACGGGCAAATGCTAGTATAAAATATAAATGTCACCGAAATCGAAGGAAAAAACATATCTTGTTCTACTTCAGACTCGGTATAAAAAACATACAATTTTCAATTCTGGCAGAATCTGGGTGCGAAATGACGTTTCTTCTTTAGTAAAAAAGGAATGAATTATGCCAAATGCTTAAGAAATCTTACTATTGCTTACGTACAGCAACAGATTTTTTTTTTACGTAGATGACATCTTTTTTTATTGATATTTATAAAAGATTTGCAGTGATGCAATCGCTGATGGTAAGGCGGACTAGTTTATAAGATCTCATTCACTCTAGCCTTGAAGACACCTAAATTATAATCGGAAGGGAAGACCGCAGCAAGCAAATCATGGTGTCATCCTACGAACGAGAAAACCTTCTACCCATACTATAAACAAGTCAAAACTGCCAACCTAAAACAAATTCAACCATACAGATGCAAAAACACACATAAACCGAACGAAACGTTGGGTTTTCAAAAGACAAATCCCCAGTTCGAAAGTTGAAGGAGCTTGTCTTGTCAGGAACAGGCGGCAACTTCTGGCGGTTACATACTGCGCTGATTTATAAACGGCAACTTTGTACTCAAATGCGCTGTTTGTCGATAGCGGCAATGCTACTGAAGGTTTGGTAAAAGGAGTTTCTAGTATTTATGTTTTGTTCTTATGAATTCGAATTTCGAATTGTAAGTCCATACTTGATTTTTAATTTAAATATGTTTTTTTTTTCAATGGCGAGAATATTTTTTTTGGGTTTGGTGAAAGGAGTTTTTAGTAGTACCTACAAAACAGACTTCGTTTCAGTGTTCTGAATTCGAATTTGAAATACATATATTTAAGTTTTTTTTTTTTTGCCAGGATTTTCGTAACTGAAGTGTAATGATTGTTTAGTGTAGTTATTCGTATATTGATTTTGTGGATACTGTGGTATTATGCAACTAGATAATACGAGAAATCATTAAAATAGGTGCGATTCCGGTAAAACGATGCTGAAAATATTATTGAAATTAACTCGAAAAATTCACAATTCTAATTGAAAAGAAAGTGAATGTTTTCTTTATCACAAATGAATACTCTCGCAACTAACTAAATGCACAAAACATAAAAAAGACAAAGGAAAAATACTGTTTCCTTCTTTTTTTATGGCCTGAAAGCTACTGACTGTTTGGTAAAATTATTTTCTAGTATTCCAAAATTGTTACCTATATATTTTTTTTTGGTTTTATGAATTTTAACTGGAATAATAAATAATTTTTATTTTATCGATAGCGAGAGGCTATCGATAAATTTTGAAGGTTTGGTTAATGGAATTTTAATTTTTATCAGAGTCATGTTAAAGGGGCTGGGACCCGAGATGCGGGGGCAATTTGGCTTGCACAGTTTCAAGGGTCACAGACCTCTAACATGAAACTGTCGGTTAACCCGTGTATTCGTGATTATTTAGTAGGTATAGGGACTTACAACACTTGACATTATAACTAATTGTGAACTGTGATATGATATTATAAGTAACTGAAAAATTCAAGTGCAAAATGATGACGGTCATATCGTTCAGCCACTCCTGGCGCCGTCATATATAAAAGTCAATGCCATCTTTCGCTGTAATTTTATAACTCAAGAACGGGCTCATCTATCCAAACCAAATTCTTTGTTCGGACTATTTGGAAGATGGTTTATGTGAAGTTTGGTAGGGTATAGTCGGGTATAATGGGGTAGAGTAGGGTAGAGTAGGGAAGAGTAGCGTAAAGTAGAGTATAGTAGGGTGGAGTAAGGAAGAGCGGGGCGAAGCCGCGCAGGCAAAAGCTAGATTGACATAAAATTTAATATTACGTCGGGCAGTATGGAGATTATGGGTTTTTCAAGTTTTACCCCCATATTCTGACATGCACATAATTTAACATTTTCACGGCGGCTACCCAAAACACTTTTCTCTATAAATCCTTACATTTGACTCATATTTTACAAATGACTGAGCAAGGAGGCATACCTTTCTCAACCCTTGTCACAACATGTTATTCAAGACCAAATATTCAGTAATAGTTGTTCAAACTAGCGGACCTGAAGTTTGTAAACCTGTATTTTTGAACGTCCTTAGGAAAGAAAGGTTACTTTCCAAAAGAAGTTTGTGAATAAATTCTGTACTAGGGTTTATTTAGGTTGCTAGTCTTTTTTTTAATTCCTATACTATATCTTGGTTTTAGGGTACCGTACGGCAATGGACTGGGCCTGAAATAGGTTTGAAAGGGTCACAGTGGCTCTGGAATGTAAGGGGCAATTGAAGAAACACAAGCGAGATTTGGTCAATAAAAATCTCACTTCCTCTCGCTTCACTCAGAGAGTGGGTGTTTGGAAAAGTTATTTGATGATTTCTTGCCTTGAAAAAGGGTTTCGTCCGCCAAAAGCAAAAAAACATGACTTTAAAAGATTACAGATCGTTGATTAACTATATAATAATAATTATATATTCCACAACTATCACACAACGCCATCTGGTCGCAAGCTAAGCAGAGCTTGTGTTAGATAACTGATAAACATACTTACATATTTCTAAATTATAGATAAATTACACCCAGACACAGAACAAATGATAGCGCTCATCACACAAACATTTGTCCTGGGAGGGAATCGAACCCACGACTTCCGTCTGTAGTCAGGGCCAATAACCACTAGCCCAACAGGCCAGTCAAACTACTATATGTCTACTCTATGTCTCAGGAACAGTTCCGCGCGGAAAGTAGAATTAAACAAGAAAAATCTCTGAGACTCGAATCTTGCGATTCGATAAAAGAGTTATTAGACAAGTACAATGTGTACGGAACTCTTCTAAAAATCCATTTTTTGTTGTTTTTTTTTTTTTGTGCACCTGTCATGTTTTTCTCTTCACCACCCTAGGTTGACTGGTAGAGAATGCCTAAGGCATTAAGTCCGCCTTTGTACCTGTGCGTTGCATAAAGTTCTAATAAATAAATAAACCCTTGGTTTCCGTATTATGTAAACAAAACTGGCCAAGTGAGACATATCTCATCACCAGCTTTTTTTAATGTTCCCACTGTTGGGACTCAAGCCTCCTCTATAGGAGAGGGAATGGGCCGTAATCCACCAAGCGGGCCCAGTGCGTGTTGGTGAAGGTCACATGTCTTCGAATTTTTGGTTCTAGGAAATGCCGGTTTTCTCACGATGTTTTCCTTCACCGTTTTGAGATATTATTACCATCAACCCTGGTCATTAAATTTGCTAATCAAATGTTATCGATTCTAAATTATGATTCTTCCTGCCCCCCTAGCCAAGTTACAACCGTATCGTGTCGAATTCCGTTCTCCAATCGGTAACGCTTCGGTGTCAGCAATTGTAGAAAACGATAAGTGGGTAGCCATGTTGACGCACCTGTGTCGGCTGCTCGTTCTACAATGAAGCGTTTGTTTATCAAAGGATGTAGCGTTCTATCATTATGAACGATGTGAACTTGTCTATGAATTTTCTATTCGTTTGTTCCGAATACGCGACTTAACGTTGAGATAACGTCATTCCCATACGTTTCGTCATTCGACAGCGTTAATGATTGCAGAATAACAACTTGGCTAAGCGTTCTGGAATAATTTCAAATTTAGAAGCTGCTAATCATTGTCGAAATTAAACACATTGTTATTTTTTTTTTAATAAGGCCTCCTATTCACTTGTTATAATTCCACCAACGTCAAAGATAAATAAAAGAAGGGAGAGATGAATGAGCGCCTAAACTTTACCATTGTTAAGTTAACAGTAGCAGTTTGATATAAACTCGTTCTCAAATATGAAGCTCTTGACGAAAGTGTAATAAAGAGTTTTATTAAATTTTCTACAAAGATAAAATGATATGAAGTTGAATAAGGCGTCTTAAACTTAACATATTAGGTATTATTCGTATGATATTTACGTTGACTGTAAGATATTGCTTTACTATAGTAATGCTTAATGTAATAAGTAAAATTTTTTTAAGACTACCTATATTTTGATGACTAGATCATCAAAATAATATTGGTAGTCATAATATATTCAGTGTGTTTTCTTGTAATATTTATTTTGATATGTGTATGTATATAATCGTAGGAGCCAAACAAGGCTTCTGAAAAAAAACCCTGAACACAAGACAACAAAGAACCCTGGAACACAAGGCGAAGAAGGAACTTAGGAGTGAATTTTATTCAGTATGCGTCTGATACGCCCTTTGGCGAGCTACCAATTGCTCGCCGTCCAAAAGCCCGCCCTTACTGTGGCCGGTTGGCGGACGGCGCCCCCATAAAGGGCCACGGATTGAAGGATTCCTGCATAGAGCCTCCGGCAGAAGATGTCTGGAACCCTCCTAGGTTGGGTACGAGCCGCTTGAAGGAGCCTCAGTTTGGGAGCTAGATATCAGAAATGCTTCTCGAAATTCCATCAGCTGTCGAGGAAGAGTCTCAGGTGCGACCTGCCGTGACCTGTGTTGTACACAGTGTCACGTAGTGTTCAACTTGATAAATGAATAACATGTTAATAAGAATAAGAAATTTTATTTGCTCAAACCAGCGTAGAAATTATTGAAATGGATTCAGTTAGGTACTGATTCTAAACAAACTATATTGAATTTTCACATAGACTGAAAATAATATTGTAGATTTTGTAAAGAAATAAAACAATCTTTGACGATTAACAGTAAGCTGTAGAGATTTTTTTCCTTTTGTTTATTTTTTCCTTTACACATAAAATTAGGAAATTAGTAAGTAATAAGGAAATTAAACTCGAATTTTGAAAGGAAACAAATTATTTCAGAAATTTCCTTAAAAATAATAAGTAGATTGATTGTCTTATTACTTATCTTTAGATATATGTAGCTAATCAATTACGATGTTGTTTGGGCAGGAAGAATAATGTCTTTTTGAGCTATAAAATAACAAAACAAAACCTTTTCACGTTAAATTAATTTTTGTTCGAAACCTGACGCTTCAGCAGAGCTCCAGGCTCGAGGTTTGACAGCAAACCATGAAGCCCAGTATCCTGGGTGTTCGAATATCCGACCACGTAAGGAACACAATGCTGTGCGCCCAAAATTGAGATAAACTCCTATTTTGAAGTGGGGTTGGGCCGGACATGTCTGCCGCATGTGTGATGAGCTGTGGGGTTGGAGAGCCACTTATTGCATTGGTCTTCCATATTAATGGGACCTCCCATTAACACGGAAGACCAATGCGAAGGTGGAGAGATGAACTGGATGACTACTGGAGGGACTGGTCCACAATGGTCGAGGACAGACGTGTGTGGAAAAGGGAGAGGGATTCCTTCGACCAGCTGTGGGACATAATAGACTAAGTGATTACTAACTCCAATTTACTCTGGATTTAGTAACCCTACTTTTATTCGTTACTAACTAACTATAGCCAGCTTTGCTCGCGTAAGTAAAGAAAATTGTCCCGAGGAAACAAATCCGTTTAGTTATTTAAACATAAAACACACACACAAACTGTCGCCTTTAGAATATTAGTGTGATGTGATGTAATAGGCTTACGTTGAACTATCTTTAAAAATGTGTTTGTCCTGGTAAAAGGTAGATTTTCACCTAAAAAAATTGAAAACCCAATTACAGCGCCACCTACCGGGACCTACTATGTTTTCAAACCGTCTAAAGACTCATTCCGACACACAAAATATCATCCAAATCGTTTAGGAGGAATTAGATGACAACTCGTAGAAGGATTAATATAAAGATAATTTCATTTACAAAAATAAATCTTTGCGATCGGTCTAATTTATATATTTTAACCATTCGAGTACCGTAATTATGGATACAAAAGAAAAACAACGAGAGTGCGAACGGCGTTCGTGTCGGGTTTAATGAATTGGCAAAAAGAAACATAAATACGATGTAGTAAACAAATATTGTAAAGAAACATGTTTCATATCTGAAACCTAAAATAGTTTTGTCCATTTGGCAACAGTGGGTACAGAGTCTATCGCCTTTCTGTCAGACGTAAGTTATTGAAACAATCGAAATCTATGAAATATTGAAAACTATTTCCAATTGTTTCTGTGAGCGCTTTTTCGTTGTTTGGTTAGAAATAGACATTTTATAAACAAAGCTTTCCTGAGACCCTTATAAGAAGTTGTTTGATCATTTATTTATTTTTTTACAGCCTGTTGGTACTGATTTTTAATATTTTGTAGAAAGGACTGTAGATGAAAAACATTTTAATTTAAATAATGAATCAGTCTTAAATTAAAGCAATTATGGTAACTTATTATATACATATTTTATTTTTATTTGTTCATATTAATTATGAATTTCATTGTATTTTAAATTTTTGACATATATTATGAATTTTATTTTATTGTATTTTTAAAACGCACTCTAAGCACTTTTAATAATATACTAAAAGTATTTTGAGTATACAGGTAGATGGATAGAGAGCGAGAGGAAGGCCGAAGGAAAGATTAGATTGATTGGATTTCGATTAAGATAACATTGAAATTCGATTGAGAGGTTTGTACGTAGTTTGTTGTTGTGGTATGTGAAAGAAAAGAAAATCGGTGATAGTTTGATGGGTGACAGGACAGAATGGACGAAAAAACGTATTGCCCTAACCCCAAGTAATATGGAATAAGGCCAGAAACTTTTGACGTTAGTTAAGATTTTTACTGTATTATTATTAGGGATCGTTTAATGTGTAAAATTTGTTAAACTTATATGGGCCTAGTTACCTAAAATAAAGGAATTGAATTGAGAATTTGACAGAAGTCCAACCACGGCTTTAAACATGGTCACTCACAATGAGTTTCATCAGAAGGCTTAAAGTCACGCAAAGAGCAATAGAGAGCCTATGCTCAAAGTTTCCTGATGTGATCGAATCAGAAACGAAGATATCCGCATGAAAACTGACGGAGCCCGATGAATCACCAAACTTAAGTGGCAGAAGACAAAGCACATTGCTCGGAAACTCTGATAGTCGATGGGTCCGAAAGGTTCTGAAATAGCGACCGCGTACTGGAAGCCGCAGCGTACAAGGTGGACCGATGACCTGGTGAAGGTTATGGAAATCAGGTGGGTCAAAGATAAATAGGACCGGCTATTGCGGCGATATTTTGAAGGCCAATCTGATCTGTCCCAATTTTATCCAAAACTCTAAAGCGTTATCACACTGCCACGCACCACGCAGCGTAGCGTGTGAATGCCTGTCTTAACGTTGCTTGTAAGTATCTCCATTTGTATAGTAAACACGCACAGTCCAACACACCGAAAATGCATCTACGCGGATCTTGAGCGCTGGCTTCAAGTTACGCAGAAGTCAAATATTCGGTCTCTTTACTGGTGCGAAGTAAGACGCGGGGTCGGGGAGTGTCAGTGATTGGCTCGCCGCACCATCGCGTCATAGACGTAACTCCTGATTCGTTCCCTGCGTTGCTGCATGTATCTAACAACGAAAACGATTGGCTCACCAATGTATGGAATGCGCAAAGCGATCCCCACTGACGCCGAGAGCTCGAGGTCCGTTTCGGCAATTGTACATGCCTACATGCGGAGAAACATGCACTCACGCACGTGGTTGCGGGGCGACACGCAAGGTATGGCACACTGAGTCTTATAATACCGTGCGTTATTTTGTATGAAATGATTGCGTGCCTGCGTGAATTTACAAATCGCACCTACGCGCGTGATTGCGTTAAAGACCCGCATGATGATGCAGATCTGTACTCCGACAAGTACGCGCGTAGGTGCGTTGACACGCAACATGCAGCGTAATGCATGGCAGTGTGATGACCGCCTAAGCCAAATACCAAATTTTTGAGAGCTAGCATTTCATACATTTTAATAAAAAAGAATCCACGCCATGTTTTCAGGCCTCTATTATTTATCCTCTATAAAAACGAACATAATTTCCGTCACAAAGAAATAATGTACACAGCGTTAGTGAAGGGTGGATATTGTTTCAGTGTCATAAATCCTAAAGGGAGGCTCAATATCAGATTACGACAGCCTCACATAGTAAAGATCTTTACTTAAGAAAACATTTGGGCTAGCTCACTATGCGGCGTCCATTATCAAACCATATTGGAATAAAAAATCTCTATGAAAAGAATTCCAGTCAAGAGACCCAAAAAGAAGGTTTTCAATAACGATTTTTAAGTTTTTCTGCAATTCATATTCAGCCCAAAATCTAATATTATTTAAATAGTGGTACCAACGCGTGCTGCATTACTGATATGTCTATTTAATTCTACTAAGTGACCTTTAGGTGATAAGTTTCGTGTTCTGTGAGACATTATAAATCAAAGGTCTATATAAATTCAGCTTAGAAATAAAATGCTTATTTTTTAGCTGTGTTGTATTAAAAAATCTCGACGATAATGACATTGAATCACTTTTGTTTGACTTTATTTTTCACAACAACGGTCATCTGGTTTATCTCATTAATATAGACAAGTAAATACATCATTCTCTTATCCATTTAAACTCGAGATTAATAACAAACATTGGCGCCTCAAAAACTTAAAAATTCCTTTAAAAAATTGCGCCAAATAGGGCACCGTGCCTAGCCCACATATTTCGTAATAATCTCATCTTTCATACATTGTGGCTGCGAGGTTGGCGGCCACGCTATTAGCGAAATATAAAAGGTGGTCCGGATTCTGTAGCGAGTGTTTAGAAGGCGGCCATGGGTCGTTAACCGAAGTATAGTGCAGCAATTTTGTAAGAACATGCAAAGTGCATATGGTTGTTTTCTAGCGAAAGGTCACAGTTTTATGCATAGTTGCGGGGAGTTTCAGGTTTTTGTTGTTAGTTTGTTAGATGGAAAGTGTATTTTAACTGAAGAATGGAAGTGTTGTGAAATGTGACCCTATTTATTATATGACCTACTTATTGAGGTACCTCAACTGCTGACATACCTACAATTTCGAGGGCTTTATGAATGTCCAGTGATTTTGATGGCAGTTTACGCAGTATACTAACAGAGTTCTCTAGGAGCGATGCCTCTCAGGGTTACAGACACACAGACTTCGTAGTCAGTAAAAGTCTGACACCTCTCGTTTTTCTCTGAGTAGGAGCAGCTGGTAATATGGGTATTGCACACTTAATTGGGCTAAAATAGTTTCTAAAGGTAACAATTGACTCGAAAATAACTAAAGCAGATTCAGAACACGAAACTTATCACCTAAAGGTCACTTAGTAGAATTAAATAGACATATCAGTAATGCAGCACGCGTTGGTACCACTATTTAAATAATATTAGATTTTGGGCTGAATATGAATTGCAGAAAAACTTAAAAATCGTTATTGAAAACCTTCTTTTTGGGTCTCTTGACTGGAATTCTTTTCATAGAGATTTTTTATTCTTAATAAGTCGTTCGTTTTATATTTCTTTTGTGTTTTTATGAGGTGTATAATAAAGAAATTTTTTTTTTTCATAGTGTTAACATTTTTTACATTTTCACATCTCCATCTCAATATAAATCACATTTTTAGCGTTCCGTGCCTAGTCGGCAAAAACGGAAACCTTAAAAAAATCAAACTTCTTAGTCCATGTGATTTGAAGATAAAAACGTTTAGGTTCATATATATGACACTAGCTAGGAAATCAAAATTTATGGAGTCCTTTCCGTTGACCTAGCATCCTGAATTTTGGCATAAATCACATGTATAAATAAAAAATCTGAAGAATATTTTAGTTACTCTAGACTCAATTCTAGGTTTAGACTATTTACTATCCACGCAAATGGGCCTCAAAAAAAAAAACGGTCACAAAAAAAAGCGGCCGCAAAAAACCGCTGAAGCGCTCGTGACCGGTGAAGCTTGAAGCCGCTTCAAGCGTTATTTTGTGGCGGCACAGCCGCACACGAGCCACAAAAAAGGCAGCCTCAAAATGAAGCTTGAAGCGGCGTTTTTTATAGCCCGTGTGCGGGGACAGTTATATATGGAATTTGTACGGAACCCTCAGTGCGCGAGTACGATTCGTACATGCCCGGTTTTTTTTAAAATCATGTTTAAATATTAAATATGCTACATAATAGCTACCAGTGGTTGTATTATTATTATTGCTACTTCGTACTGTCTCACAGCTGGGCAAAAGTCTCTCTCGGTTTCTTCCAAAAAAAATAATAACCAAGTAAATATTTCTGTATTATGTTTGGTAACACCGGATATGGTGCATTGCGACAATAGTATTTACAAAGCGAAAAATGTAAACACAATTCACATTTTAAAATCTGTAGAATTATTTTCGTGTTTTCCTTCGACTTGCGAGAAAAATATGTGTTTGTTAAAAGAAATACGAACTGTTTTAGAATCGAATATGGATTCGATTCTAAAACAGTTACATACATAGGTACAGGTACATTGTAAAGCTATTTTAACATGTTTATTATCTAAGCGTTACCGTACAGCTACATCTCGATAAACTTTGTAATAAATAAGTTTGTCTTAGACTATAAAGTAACCGTACCCTTTTTTTTTCGTTAACGTAATACCTAAGTTTGAATTTTTTTACAGCTGACTGTAGATCTTAGTATATAGTTTTAATTTCAACTGGATATCTCCACCCGTTCACGAGATAAAGGGTCTTGTCAAACAGACACACAGACAAATAGACACAGTCAGACGAACAACAAAGTGATGATCTTATGAGGGTTCCGTATTTTCCTTTAGATATACGGAACCTTAAAAACGCGTTAACTACACTACCTTAAAGGTGACGTGAAAACGTCTGCATAGTATGACGATTACCTCAACTTTCTTAATAAAAATCTATTGAGAGATATAATGATCTCAAAAACAATTGCGTTAATCACATGTCTTTGAATTTTTGGTTCTAGGACATAGCGGTTTCCTCACGATGTTTCTTGAAAGCTGTGGTGATCAAGGAGTTGTCAGCAACAGCAGGGGCCCAGCCGGGTCGAAGCCTACCGGGGCCAGGGTTATCCGAAAGGGCGCTCGAGCCCCGGTATGAAGGCTTGAAGGAACGGGATGGGTTTTTTAGTCAGTAAGAGTCTGACACTATCTCCCGCTCCGCCCAAGAGCGGGGTTTGTCATAAGAGGATTTTATCCATAGAAAAAAAAAAGCTGTGGTGATAAAATAAATTACACAAAGTAAAACGCCTGGCAGGGTTTTAACCCATGACCTACATCTCATAAGTCGGGGCCGTTATCACTGGACCAGTGCACAGTTGGCAGGATTTTGCTTTGTATTAAATATACAACATTATTTTAGTACGAGTATAATATATGCAAATCCCGAGACACGTGTCTAATATTTTTTATGTAAAGAATCTATGTACAAAATTTCATAACTGTATCATGAAAAATCACACAGTTATAAGCTTGTTATGTTACCTGGTTGTCCGCACATATACATGGTCACCAGATCATCCGGGCGACTAAGGAGTGGTTTTGCTCCCACATCCAGCTGTGCGCTGACATTTAATGCCCGCTATGGCACCTGGGTATTAGGTGCCAGCAAACAGCTGGGCGCACGCTTTGACCTGCCGTAAACTGTTTTGTATTTAGTGTCAGTAGTGTTCAACTTGCGACCTTTTTAAATTTTTTTGGCAAAAAATAAAACAGGGTGTAAAAACTATTGGAATCCATTTAGCTTGATTCTGAACAAACCATATTCAGGTTTCAAATAAAGAAAAAATAATGTTGTATACAGACATAATAATATAGGCAGATGAATAACAATACTCGTACATACACTAATATTATGTAAATCATAAAAGGAAATGCTCTGAGATTGTCTCGGACACGAGTCCCGTTTTCTGACATAAGCCATCTTACAAATGGAATGTAGTACGTTACCCCAGAGACCTAGGAACCTCGGAACCTCTTTATGTGCGAAACACAGCCACTACTACAAGTGTTTTAATACGGCAGAAAGCAAAATTCTTACCTTTACACTGACAAAAGATTTTATGCCAAAAAAAGATACGCGTCAGACTAAAAAAAAATCTAAAATAATTTGCTGCGACAATTTGGTTATTATTTTTTTTGGAAGAAACCGAGAGAGACTTTTGCCCAGCTGTGAGACAGTACGAAGTAGCAATAATAATAATACAACCACTGGTAGCTATTATGTAGCATATTTAATATTTAAACATGATTTTAAAAAAAACCGGGCATGTACGAATCGTACTCGCGCACTGAGGGTTCCGTACAAATTCCATATATAACTGTCCCCGCACACGGGCTATAAAAAACGCCGCTTCAAGCTTCATTTTGAGGCTGCCTTTTTTTGTGGCTCGTGTGCGGCTGTGCCGCCACAAAATAACGCTTGAAGCGGCTTCAAGCTTCACCGGTCACGAGCGCTTCAGCGGTTTTTTGCGGCCGCTTTTTTTTGTGACCGTTTTTTTTTTTGAGGCCCATTTGCGTGGATAGTAAATAGTCTAAACCTAGAATTGAGTCTAGAGTAACTAAAATATTCTTCAGATTTTTTATTTATACATGTGATTTATGCCAAAATTCAGGATGCTAGGTCAACGGAAAGGACTCCATAAATTTTGATTTCCTAGCTAGTGTCATATATATGAACCTAAACGTTTTTATCTTCAAATCACATGGACTAAGAAGTTTGATTTTTTTAAGGTTTCCGTTTTTGCCGACTAGGCACGGAACGCTAAAAATGTGATTTATATTGAGATGGAGATGTGAAAATGTAAAAAATGTTAACACTATGAAAAAAAAAAATTTCTTTATTATACACCTCATAAAAACACAAAAGAAATATAAAACGAACGACTTATTAAGAAACCAGTTATATGTTTCTTTCCGTGTAAATGTTTGGAACTCATTCTATAATTTGTTAGTTACTGTGGAAAACTTGGAAGTTTATAAACTACTAATATCTTGTCTCGGAGTTTAATGTCGAAGTTTCTTTTCTTTTGGCGTGGTAGTTGTCTGTTAATAAAATGGAACATTTTGTAATTTTTGTCGAGGATTACGGCATACCGGGAAGAAATAAAATCGTATTTTTTTTTCCGTTGTTGTTTTTAAAGTAACTATAAGATATTATTTTTCGAAACATAATCTGCCTAAGCAGAAAACCATATTATTTTACGAAAGAAATTGTAACTTTGATGTTATCTTTACAACATAATAAAGCAAAAGAGTTTTTATGATTATTTGTTTTTCCAAAATCTAATCTCTCGAACTATCAGTCAGATTGGAAAAAATATCTTTTTGTATGGGTTAGCCTGATTCAAGACAAATAGTATAAATAGGCTATACAACATTACGCTGCGACACATAAAAGTAGAGTACATTTGCAGTCACAAACCTACTACAAACATATTAAAATGTTTAACTAAATACTCAAATGGAAAACGTGTAGAATAGATAAAGTGACTGTATACAGCACGAAAAACTGAATGCTATTTAAAAGAATTTCGTTAATATTAATATTTGCGAGAGTTTTGAGAGAGAACACAGGTTTCGATCAGCAAAAGTATAACAAAACCTCTCGCTCCTCATAGAGCGTGATGTGTTAGTGATTTCTTAAAAACACATGTATTACGCTAACCATATTTGCCAACAAAGATTTACGAAATTTATATTCAACTAAACTCGGACATTGACAAAAAACATGATATGCGACTTTATCTTAATCATATAAAAATACACCATCTATATTTTTTTCCTACGTATCCCAAACAAACAAGCTCCCTTTCCTCGTAATATGACAGTATGCATTTCTTTACTTACCTATGTAGTTTACCATGTTAGAGTAATGAGGTTAAATATTGTGATAATTGAGGGTTTTTGACGGAAGAAAACCATCAAATAACTTTTTCCTTGCCCTGTATTCCCCTGTAGGCTTCGGCCCTTATAGTCTCCTATATTTTTGCTGACATATTTTTGAGGTGCGCGTAGAACACTACGCATTGGTGATAAATTGGGCTCGGTTTGGACAGTTATCGGATAACTGGACAGCGAGCTACCGATTGCTCGCTGTCCGTAAGCTGACGCCTAAGGTCGTTGGAAATGTTGGGGTCCGCGCATGGACGTTCTTTCCCTCATGCGTGCAGCCGCCTCTTTCACTGGCATCACGGTTTCGCAGAAGGAGCCTACCATTCCTCCACGCTCCGGAACATACGAGTAGCCAGTACCAGGGTACGGTGCCAGAGGTCGCCGTCGTCCATCGCCACCATAATAACACGGCTCTCCACGCGCTGCTCCAGTCAACCACCGAATGGCTACTGACTCGTGTCAAATTCATTACGTCACAAAGCATGAGACTACCCTCACAGCCAATATACCACACTATGTTATTCCTGAAAAGTTCGATAAATTCAATTATCACTTGAAATACCAACTTAGCCAATTTTTACTTGCGAATAATTTAAACAGTTACTGGAATCCGCCAAAAAAAATCTTGCTAAATACCCATGTGTAATGGAGGTCAAACATTGTGATATTTTTCCTTTTACCCGTCTCCATTTTGTGGACGCGTTTCCTGAACTAGTATGACTTTTGTTCAGGAACAATTCTTCATGTTTGCACTTCTGTAGTTGCGGAACCATAAAACACATTCACCTACATGTAACTGGAGAAAGTTATTCGATTTATGGATTGCAATAGTGCCGTCTAGGATTCTTTTGTTTTTCGTTTTAGGTGATTTATCTCGACTTTTGTTTAACTTGTGGTCACTGAGGTCACCTCTTTTTGTTTAATAGCTTGGAAATGTTTAGTGTTGTTGCTACTTAATTCTGTAGTTAAGTGATTGCTAGCCTTTTTTTTATGGTGGGAAAAAATCATGCAATGACATCCCCCGCTCTTGGGCGGAGCGGGAGATAGTGTCAGACTCTTACTGACTAAAAGACCCACCCCGTTCCTTCTAGCTTTCATATAGGGCTCGAGCGGTCTTTCGAAACTAACCCTGGGCCCAATAGGCTTCGACCCGGCTGGGTCCCTGCTGTTGTTGACAACTCGCGGAACAGCGCACGCCGTCGACGACTTGAGCTTGGTCCGGACAGTTACCGGACGGCCGGACAGCGAGCTACCCATTGCTCACTGTCTGCAAGCCCGCGCCTACGGTGGCTGGAAATCGGTATCGGAATCCCGGCGGCGGCGAGAACGCCGTTTTCTGATGCTAGTCTTAGGGCTTGGCCACACCACTATGTTTTTTTTTGTGAATGGTTATCATCTAATGACTTCAGCGTCTGAATTTGACTGACTAAAACTACACCTATATTTTTCCTGTTATTTTTGCTTTCTAGGACCACGGGATTCCTTTTCAGAAGTCAACACGCCATGGGTTGACTTCTGAAAAAGAATCTCAGTAGGTGCCGTCTACGGCACGAGCTTGGTCCGGACGGTTAACGGGTGCCCGGACGGCGACCTACCCATTGCTCGTCATCCACTAGCCACTTTAGTACGGTGCGGCGGCGTCAGATGGAATAGTAACACAACACCAACGTTGTATTGTCAAAAATTTTGCGTTCACTCTTCAATCAAAGGGTTTTGCACTATTACCTTGTGTATTTAGATGATGGGGCAACGTAGCTTGTGTCTAGTCAACATGGCTCGGAACCATATGAGGTAAAACGTCGAAATTTAGCGCCATTAAAAACAAAAATACAAACTTTTAATATTCCTGAATTACCAATTTAGTAACATTTTACATTTAGATCTTTACATTTTATATTTAGGTCTCTTCTCTTAATATTTTTATGGATGATTAAATTTTTCACTTCGCGCACACTTTTATTCATTTAGGTTTATAAATTCGGAGGCCCATACAAAGTTATTGGGGTCAACCATAAAGGTTTAGAAAACAATCTTATTGCAGGAACGTTTTGTTTCCATAATAAAGTAATATTACTTCATTTCGTACCATGAACTTAATCGCTCAGTATGATTGTATTCCTGCTAAGGGCTGGGAAAGAACGAATGATTTTAAAGAATTGTCTATTCCCTGCTAAAACAAAAGGAACGACGCGCTATACTGATCTGTATAGCGTTGTCTCTTTCACGTTTGTCGTCCGTCGCTTTAGATTGAAGTTCATCGTGAATTGATAAAATACATTTAACTAAAAATATGACATGCTAAAATATATTTTCAAAAGAATTTAAGTATTTTCCATAAAAAGGAAATAATAAATTTCAAGATTTTACTTTAATAAAGTGGAAAACAATTTAAAAAGCTGCGACTACGTTGACATTTAGATGCAAGTTAATGTGAATCGGACTATTTGGAATTCGGAACAGTTTGTTTACATAAACAAAATTCTTATCAATATTGATTTGTTGGGTGCGAGCTGAGCGAACTGATTTTGAAATATTAAAATAGTTTTCAAGTGCTTAAATATATGTAGAGTAGGTAATCTGTCTTCAAGTGGTTGGTGTTCGAAGCGGATAATTGAACCCACAAAGTGCGTATGTTATCCTTGAAACTTATTGTTTAAGGACGTCATGGAATCAAGGTAAAGTTAAACAGTGTACCTATTCCAGTGAAATAACTTGTTGTTTGTGTTGTTGTTCGTGCACTGTTGAATTCAGAGTTATCTGCTTCCAGAAACTAAAAAAATCATACGAGTATTATATGTTCGCCATCTAGAATGCAATAATAAATTAATAACCCACGTATGGACAAAAATCACCAGATTAAACAAAATAAGTTTTAAATACTTTATATGTCACAAAAAAAAAACTTTAAATGGTATTTATTTGGAAAACAATAATTTTTTTAAAGCAACTTTTTTACTCCTGCTAATTTGACGTAAAAACAATACTGCTAGCGGTCAAAAATCTCGTCAGAGTACGAAAAGAATGAACTTTTTAAGAGTGACGTCACAAAATCGCTAAGAAAACATTCTTGTTTTAATATTGTAATAAGGTTGTTTTGAAGGCGTCATGGTACGAAAAGCCTAAGTAATATTAAAACAATACTGCTTTAAGGTCTTATGGTCGGCCCCATTGTTAGTAGTTTCAAACATCAACGTTCTTCCTACACTTCGGTTCCCCAATGTCCATGCATTACCTCACACCTGCGTTCTATGACCTAATCTTCCACCGTATTATTTCCTCCGTTATCTATTTCCCCAGCCACAGCTGATAAGCAGCTGATCCCCTCTATATTTTCCTTTAATTCCCGCTTGCTGGAAACAACACTGGCCAGTATAATGTTTATTTTTCTCCAATCCCCGAGAGCCCAGTGTTTTATTTATTGCTTTCATTTCACCTCAATCGTGTTTTAAAATACTCGTGTGATTGTCAGTTAATTTGTGTACTTTTGTTTTTAAATGATCTATTAAAAGGGAATTTACAGTTGTCTGTGATGGGACTGGGAAAAAAGAGTGTAAATGTATTTATTTAAGATTAAATGTTTTAAAGGGAAATCTTTTGATTAATTTATAATTATAGAATATCATTTACATGGTGATAAATGACACATCATAACCATGTTGCTGTCTATTAACATGTTTGCATAAATACTTTTTAAATATGGAAGAGAAAATCCATTTCTGCAAAAAAACGCAATTTGAAGCTTATGGCGTTCTTTTAAAAAAAAGGTAGATATAATATACCTATTTTTATCTACTTCATTGACTTCGTGGTCGTAAGTCAAACTGCTGTGCGTGAGATTCTGGTTTAGATTCCTAGGTTGGGTAATAATTAAGTCCTATAGGGGTTTTTGCGTAGCTGCCCAGAGTTATTGGTAAAGTGATACCTACAATCCTACAAGTACATTCATCGGTAAGCACGTTAAGCCATTGGTCCAGCTCTGCGGCTCTCCAAAGGGTGTAAAACTATTGCGAAATCTACAAAAAAAAATTACCTATGAAAATATATATAATCAGGATAATCCCAGACGTACAGTCAATACCCCTACACAAACACATATACTCTTGTGAATCTCCACTCGGGCCAGTCAGAAACCGTATTCATTACAGTCAGTTAATAAAAAGAGAAAATGAAGGTGAGGAACAAGAATTCTCTTGGAAAATTGAGTTCGTTAATACCTGACCGTTTACCATAAAACTGCACTACGGACTATATATCTCTTAATTTTCCCCCCTATGTAGATGAATGGAGAGGGAGAGGAAGGCCGAAGAAAAGATGGATGGATTGTGTGAGAAGTGATTTGAAAGAGAAGGGAGTTAGTGATAGTTTGACGGGTGACAGGACAGAATGAAAGCAGAAAACGTGTTGCGCCGACTCCAAGTAATATGGGATAAGGGCAGGAAGAAGAAGAGTTTTCCCCCTATTTATGGCATGATACAGCAAAGTTAATTTTTACTGAAATAGATTAGACATTAAAGCTAGAACTACTATCATACGTGTGCCACACACACCGATCTGGGCGCGTCAGTTTCTATACATTTTATATGGAAACTAGATCTGTAGAGCTATTCACTTGATACACGTCACGAGATGTTGGTCTACGTACAAATCGTTACCCGTATGCGTCGGTCTTATCTAGGTTAAGGCCGCCCTTATACGTTTGTGTTGCATAAAGTCTAGATAAATCTAGGGTTCCCCACATCAACGTAAACATACGGCAGTAGCGTAATATTAATAATAATATATATATATATATATATCTCATATTTACTTTGAGTTTTGTGGCACGTGTGATTTTGAATCACTCATACGCTCGTACTATACTCATCTCTCATAGCCATGTTCCAAACGTATTACCTCATATATATATTTCCAAGAAATTATATTAAGCCGACTCAGTTCCAACCACAATCTGGCTCAAGAGATCTTCAGAAATATCATTAGCAATAAAGCTAGCTTTGAAATATATACAAGACATATAATAAACATCAGTTCCCGCCATCTGTTACTCCGGTCCGCTATCCTTAATTAAAATTAAAACAGAATTACGAGCTATACGCGACCTCAATATTTAATTAATTTTAATATTGCCCTTTAAACGCCGTTTTTGGGTTTCATTTTGTTCTAAGAATTATTTGGGGTGGAAAAGTTTTTGACTGCTTTTACTGCAAATGGATAGCTCGGCTCTAGTTGTTTTGTTAACGTGAACTTGTGTAACAATCCCGTTGTGAGCAAAAGACGAGAACGATCGACCGAAAATAAAAATAGCTCAAAATCGCCGATACACGTTGTATGGGGCAAGGGTCTCAAACAAACGACAAAATAGAATTAAGTAACCTTTATTTTATTTTTATCATTATTATTATTATAGCAGCAATTGAAATACATAATGTATGAAAATAACTACTATAATAGTAGACCTATTAATTATAATAGGTCTACTGCTATAGTAAATATTGAATCATAATGAGACAGTTATTTCCCGTTGACATATACAGACAGACAACGGGAGTTCAGTAATAGGGTTTTGTTGGTTACCCTTCAGGTACGGATCCTTAATAATACTTTAAACAATAATCAAAAACTCATAACCAACTTATCCTTAACTATGACTATACTCGCAGGAATCATGACATGGGCTATCCGTATCTCTGGTACTGCTAACACATCTCGTACAGAGTCTATTATATAGTATTTTTGCGCAAGTTTTTAAATATGTTGTATCTCATAAGACACATTCATTCAAATCAAAATAATGTTAAATTAAACTTAAGATGACTATCACATTTATTTTAATAAGGATTAACGTTACATTGGTGAATAGTGATAATACCTTTGCCTTTTCTTATAAAAATATACTGCTTTATTTAGCAGTCTATTTTTACACCAACTTTCCTAATTAAAAATATCTTGTTAGGTTGAATAACCTTACAAGATTTTTTAAGCCCTTTTGAGGAAAACTTTCATCAAAGCTCTCCAATTGCTGTCGTTTAGAGGTATATTGACATATTATAAAACTATATGTCTATTTGAAACAATATAACTTTCAAAGAGTGGTAGATTTGTATGATTAAATAGGAATAATGGTTGCAAAGAAAGCCTCTTTAAAACAAGTTCACAAAATTCACTCTTTCTGTGATAGGTCATGAAAGTTGAGATTTTACCAGTGGCGATGTCCGCTTGAACATCGGAAATTATTCTAAAAGAACATGCTCCCGAGACAAAAAGAATTCTATTTTCAAATCCAAGATATGGTCTACCCGTGTACCCCTGTACAGACAGAGTTACTTTCTGATTTACAATATGACATACACACTTCTATTTATATTGATGGCAGACACGATAGAACTTCGTATTCGCATCGTGTGCAAGTGGCGTATGAGGTGATTATAGGATTAGTTGGATGGATGAGCAGAGTTCAGGTGAATGCAGAAGCTATGCCACAGAATAGAAAGGTGCAGTAAGCGAGTTTCATACGATAAGTGAAAACAGGTACACACAAAAACGTACAAACGTAGATGATCTTAAACAAATGCCGGTTGCGAGTAGGCTTGCACTCATTGTACGTAAACGACTGTCCTCGTGCGTGTGTGTTTTCACTGGTTGTATTTATTAAACCTTCTGTACCTAATTACATATTCTGTGGCTAAAGGCAGCTCTGCTATGAAAATCTGGTAAAGCTAAGTGTTGCATACGTAAGACGATGTTAGTTATATATTGTGTGCATTCGAGGGTGTAGGTTATGTGGTGCATAATATTGCAAACAATTATTAGATATTCTGAGGAGATGGGTTTGTAATAGTTATTAAGGTGAGTAACGGTGTCTGCCGTGTGATTGAGGTTTACTTGACGAAGAGAGTCGTCACCTACCCCGGTCACCAGGGAGACAGTAATCGCCAAGAGACTTCGTGTGGTGTCCGGCAAGGATCGGTTCTGCGGTCGATCTTGTGGGACGTCGGTTACGACTACGTGTTGTGTGTGTGTGAATTTTAATACGCTTATAACGCATTTGGCGCAGGGGGGTGGTCGCACCAGCAAGCGGGTGGTCGCATCAGCAGACGGGTTATCTGGTGACATGTAGGGTTACGGCAGTTGTTGAGAGGATCGGGCAGTTGGAACTAGAGGTAGCCCAGGACGAGTCCGAAGCTTTTATGGCCCTTGAATGAAAATACTGGGCAACTGAAGAAACAGGAGCGTTTAAAAGTCGAAGATTCCCTTTTACTCCACTTAGAGTAGGAGGAGTTTTAGATAATGTCTCACCTAAATAAAAGACGCTTTACAGTACAAGGAGCTTGAGTTTGGGTTTACTGTAATGATGCAGAAGCATTACTGAGTGCTATCTGTTCAGCCCTCCTAGCCAAGTTACAACCACTTCTGCCAACGTGGCTGAGCGTTGAGATGACTTCATGTACATTTGAAGTTTTCTACTAGCGTTAACGATTACAGATTATCAAATTGGCTAGGGGTACAGGATCGAACTTTTGGATCGTGAAACATTTCCTTGACCTAAAAATTTTGAGGAAAAAGGAAAAGAATTACAAGGAACTAACAAAACTTCCGGCAGCATACTTAAAAGAGTTCCTTCCAAAGAATCGGAGCATTGTCTCAAACCGTATGCCTTTTTCCAATTTATTTGCTCATTAAGCGTAAAAGGAACGTAGAACTCGGGTCTTATAGCAACGAAGTTACTACTCCATTTTAATGAGGGACTTTGCGTCTGAAGGCAAGGTGAGGGGTCTTGTTTCCTTTGTCATAGTTTACTAATTAACACCAGGCGTCCGATACTGGCACAGATTATAAGGTTTTATAGACTAGACAGTGTGCAGTAAGGAATTTTAGGTGTAAATAGGCCGTCAGGTTTGCGTAAGTGTTCCGTTTTATTGTTTCGTTTTATAGATTTTTTTTTAATTGTTTTAAATTAGTGCTTCACTGCGATCCCAACTGATGGTAAGCAGTGATACAATCGTTGATGGTGAGGCGCACTAGTTTATTAAGAGCCTGTTCACTCTTGCCTTAAAGACACCTAAATTATAATCAGACGGGAAGACCGCAACAGGCAAAATGTTACAGTCTCTCGACGTAAGCGGTGTAAACGACGAGGCGAAACGCGGAGATTTATTTAATGGAAATGTTATATAGGTTCATTATTAGTGACCAAATTAACAATACCTACATATTATTTACTAGCTGCTGCCCGCGACGTCGTCTGCGTGAAGGCACTGCAGTACCAAAAATACCTTAGATGTCAGTGTCGCTATAGTATTAAGTAAACAACTTTTAAAATTGCTTTACAATTTTTTTTTTTTTCAAGCGAAGCAATTGAAAAGAGTTATATGGGAATCCTACTGAGTTCAGTCATAAGATGTGACTGAAGGAAATAGAGAAAATAATGCAGGAATACATTCCAGGGCACAAAAAAATAAAAATACATACAAAGGTATCATACCTTACAACACTTCCCTATAAACTACGTTGGTAGTTATGCTACCAGGAGCCAAAATGTAAAGTGAGTCAGGACTGGTGACGTAGGAGCAAGCGACGTACAGTTGCACGTGTGAGAAGCAACTCGTCCTGAGATCGACTCTCGCTGCCCTCAGTGTCTGCCCTTGCAACTTATTGATGGTCATCGCGAAGCAAACACTCACGGGGAACTATACGCGCTTGGACTGGAACGGGAAGTTGTGAGGTATGAAGGGAATGTGTGGTATAAATACTGCCTCGCTTACGCTACAACCCGTAAGAATTTCCGCCTCAATGGTGTGTCTGTGGAGAGAGATGACTTTAAGGCGGGTCCCGTTACACAATTTCGGAGGAGAAAGGTTCCAAAGAAGTATAATCGGAACACCGACCTTCAGCTTGATGGTATGCGCTGGAAGTCTTCTTGCTGACAGGGAGTTCAGAATTCCGCGGGATAATGTGTGGCATCATCTTGTTCGACAAAAGTGTTTATCGAGGTGTAGACCACTTCATTCCCCTAAATTTCTGAGAGAATGCATTCGTTATTTGCTACAGCCTGATCATTTTTGGTTGTCCCTCACACACCCAAGAAGCTGGTGCGGTATACGACTGATGTCCCCGTTCACACATCAAATGAGTTCTTCTAAGCTGGATACCACTCTACCGAGAGACTCTGGAAGCACCACCTGTCAGAGTGCCTTCGCCAAGACTTAGAAGGACATCGGAGAATTCTTGCAATGCACGTGCATTGCCGCCGAGCCGAGCTCTCATATTAATGGTCAAGCGCAGCTAACAAACTCGTGACCACAACGAAGATCGTTTCAACGAAGCATTCACCTCGTCAGCCCTCGATACCCGCGTCACCACGGGAAGTGTTTGCCGGAAATCGCCACTGAACAGAAATGTGACACCACCCATCAAATGTTCGTTCCTGCGGATGTCCACGGCCTCAACTGCCTTCCTATTGGCCATGGTACACTCATCCCATACGATCAAAGAGCAATCCTTGAGCACGTGTCCCTTATCGCTGTTACGTGACACACCACAAACAGGCGTTTCGGCGCTCTCTAAATCGATGGGAATTTTAAACATGGCATGTGCTGTCTTGCCACCCGGAAGCAGTATGGCAGCGATTCTCGACGACGCTACATTAATAGCAATTTTGGCTTGCCTCCTGACAGTAATATGTCAGTGGTAACAAATGTTTTTCCTGTTCTACCAGGAGCATCCAAGAAAAACATGTTACCCTGGTTTTACCCAACGCTTTCAAGGACGGTGTCATAAATTTGTTTTTGCTCTGAAGAGAACAAAGTGAAATGACCATGTCATTTCGTATGGTGGTCATTTCGCCCGGATCGTAATTTATCCCAGCGTTATACTCCCGATTTCCACAGCCTTGATGCGGTGATGATTGGGGAGCTGGTAATCCATATTCGATCAGTGGTTTGCCGCTGATAAAAATGACCACATCTTGAAGTGAACTGAGACAGGTGTTCAGCACGCGTTCATCAGTTACTTCGTCTTCGTCTCCAGTAGCACGCCTCAAAGCTCTTAGAAAATCTTCAGACAGATGATGGCGATACTTCTCCCACAAAGCTACCGGGTTCGCGACTCCACAAAACACCAACCGATCCCAATTTTTGTCACCGTCGAGAAGGTGACGTGTTACGCAGGCTGCGCGGTAAGTGAGATACTCCACGCCATCAAATATCCTCTGGAAGGCGAAAGACGTCGGGCCTCGAACAATGGGAAGTAACAACCGCAGAAAATAGCATTTGCCATTATTCGGTTGCACGGTAGGTATCCAATGCGGTGTCATTAAAAGTTTCCGAAAAACCTTCCAAAGCACCTCCTCGTCGACATCGGTTAAATACACCCCTTTGCTTGTCGTACGTGTAATATGAAAGCACCTCGTCATACGTAAGGGATCTCGCAGACTGGTCGACTTCACAGAGCTGGAAAAATGTCACCATGTTAACACCGCAATTTTTTTTTAAATTGTCTTCCTCAACTCTGCTCAAGATTTTGAGGGTTTTGTTGGAACTTGAATTTGTCAAAACGAACTATACGATACAACTTTTATGAAGAAAATGCACATCACATCACCATCTATGAATTTTAAGAATAACTAACTACTAACCTCGCCAACATGATCAAATTTAAATTATTAATTTCCAAAAAGTGTTAACATATAACTTGATTTGATTTTTATGAAATCATTGACAAACACATGAAAAAAATTGTCTTTATACTACTAACATTCATTAAACTATGTTTCTCTGCCCAAGTTACTGAAATGGCGTAGTTTTTATAGTGTAAAGCTAGATAATAGCATGGCTTACTCAAAAACATTATTTAAATATGCATCGTTAGATTACACGCTGTCACAGAATGCGTGAGAAAAATAAAGATTCACAGCTCATCCCCCGTAGGTGATAGCGTGATAATATGTAGCCTATATTTTGACCCGACCTCTTAGTAATATTCATGCAAATTTTGAAGTAAATCCATGCAGTACTTTTTGAGTTTAGCCCGGACAAACATACAGACAAACAGACAAAAATTCTAAAAACTATATTTTTGGCTTCGATATCGATTGTAGATTATGCCCCAAGTATTCTTTTAAAAAAATATTTAGTGTAGAGTTTTGACGATTTTATTATATGTACGATTTTATTATTGAAGAAATGCCTAACGATTAAACACGTTATTGTGGCTAATTTATAAAAGATAGATATATACTATTCAGGACTTTTTTGTAGATCTATTACAGACCATCATTTTTGTAATACATACTTTTAGTGTATGATCAACGTATGCGAGGATAAGGAGCTCGAAAGCGCATTTTCAACCGACTTGCTTCAAATTTATCGTACCTTCTCAGCTCCTATGTATCTTAGCGTTATGTTATATAGCCTATAACCTGCCCAGGAGTATGGACCACAATCGTACTAATTTTGGTTAAAATCCCTTCAGTAGTTTTTGACCCATGCGTACACATACAGACAGACAGACAGACAGACAAAAAATTTACTGATTGCATTTTTGGCATCAGTATCGATCACCAGTCATCCTCTAATATTAATTTTGAATATATATTCAATGTACAGAATTGACCTCTCTACAGTTTTATTATAAGTATAGATATAGAAGATATAGATTTGTTTCAACTTCATATACATTAGTGGTACATAGGCAGACTTAACGCAACAAGGCATTTTCTACCAGTCAAACTTTATTCTATAAATACTTTTTGAGTCATTTTATAAAGAAAAAAATTATTGAAGCTTTATTTATTTACTTCACTATTAATGTACACAAAAAATCCAGAAAAAGATAACACACAATAGTATAAAAGTATTACTTATTTCCAAAGAAATTTCTTTCAGCAGACTTGTGAAAGGAGAAATCAAAAGAAATGTAGACAATAGTGTGTAATATATAAGAGAACAATATGTAAAGCTTTGTTATGGAAAAGTATATTCGTAGTTAATATGAACGATATTCTGGAATTCGGTCAATACCCTCAGTGTATGAGTCCGACGAGAAAATACGGGTCTAGTAAATAAATAAATAAAACAGCCTTTTATTTCTGGCGTAATCATATTAGAGATCCATTCTTATTATTATTATAGTTGAATTGAATCACAATCCATCACCGGTATTCTGTATTATTGTTACTGTTTATAATTTATTTTTCTTAATATTTATTAGTTTAATTATATTAAATAATACGATTTCTTATTATTACTATTAATTTTTAATTAATTAATCTATTCTATAATTAACGGATCTATTGCGTAGACTAAAAAAAATAAGGTCTTTTGAGTTAGTGTAATGTTTAAAGTTAGTGTATAATTAAATAGTGATTAATACTGATTATACGTGTTACTGGTTATAAGTGTTTTCATTAACATCAGACTAAATTATTGCCATGGATTTATGCAATAGAGCTAAAAAAATATAATCTGAAGCTTGATGAATGTATAGTAAGTAACAAATAAGAGTTATGTTTGTAAGTTATAAGTCTTTTTGGCTAGATCGAAATAAATTATCAAGAAAATTGTTCTTATAAAAAAAAGAATAGCTGTCATACTGCTTTAACATATTTCCAAGAGTCACCAGCATTAATATTTTACTATTTTATACCATCACTTTCCCCAATAAATTTTCCCGACCACGGAACCTTTCTTCCACAACGCATTTTATATTCTATGTCGGGTATTAGTGTAACAAATCGAGGAAAATAATAAGCTGAAAACGCAATGTTTTTGCGCAACATTAGACGTATAAAATATAAGCCCTATTTAGTGTAGTATATCAAAATAATCACATCATAGAATACGGTATACGAGTTTACCCAATTGACCAAAAATATATTACCTGTGGATCCAATCAGTTTGTTTCCTTCCTAGCAAACTGATTGTATATGTTTATTTATTTATTGTAACATATAATAATATGGTTAATGGGGCTCATCAGAAGGCTTCAAGTCACCTCAAGGGTAATGGCAAGGGCTATGCTCGGAGTTTCGTTGAGTGATCGCATCAGAAATGAAGATATTCACAGGAGAAGCAAGGTAAACGAAATGTTCTGATAAATCGCCAAACTCAAGGGTCACGGGAATCTTTAGACAGGGACCGTGGTCCCAATTACTATCAAACATTTTTTTTTATAGTAGTGTTTTGGGACCACAAGGCAAAAGGCATTAAAGTACATTACCAAAAAATCCGTATTTATTTTATTTGTTGTCCCAAAATACCTACTACTCAAAAAGCCCCAACTTATGTGACAGTGGGCATTTATTGCTTGCAGAACCGATGGTTGATGACATTGCTTGCAGAACGAGAGGCGCAACTTCGGAAGGCCTGCCACAATATGGACTGATGACCTGGTGAGGAATCCGATGGAGTTGGAGTTTCTTGCACGTTCTTCTCCATAGAGACCTACTCTTTGGAACGTGCAATTTAGCTTCACTTTCCTTGGACTGACCGACATTTGACTATTCAAAAGTGCCTGTAAATGGTCTATTTGAAATAAATGTTTTGATTTGATTTGATTTGATGGATGCGAGACGCACAGGACCGGTCGTAATGACGACAGTTTGGGGGTAGCTTATGTCTAACAGTGGACGTCTTTTAGGTGAAATGATGATGATAATCATCGAATTTTTGTTTATATGAGTATATTTTCGTTCCAAAAATATGCTTACATGGATGCTGTTTATATGATTGATAGTTTAATATACTTATACATGATCTCCTTTCAAAAGTCAAGGGTGTTTTGTACGCAGAGCCCAGTCAGTAAATAATTAAATCATAAATGAAAACACATTCAGATAACAAACCATAAAGAGACCCAAACGTCCCTAATAAGCCTTTCAAGCCAGCCCTGGACTTAAACACCGCGGGCGCTAACAAAACCACGCTCCATCAAATCGCATTGTACTCTAAAATGGTCGTACTTTAAAGCTAGCTATTCCAAATTTTATGCGGTCATATTTCGCACACGTTCGGCCAACCGCAATCAGGATGTTAATTGTCTACCTAATTATCCTCCAGATATTTTGTCCCCTCTACAGATTCGCTGTGAGGACCTCTTATCACCCGACACTAATTATAAACTTGTTTAAAGTTCACTTTCACTTTGGCTTGCAATGAGGGCGAGTCTTCACTTTGTTTAGCATTCAACTTTGCTCCAACTTAGAACTTTGAAGGTGATGAAACAGACAAAGAGTATTGGCCACTTCAGTGTTATTTAAATTTAAATCTTTTAGACAATAAGAAGCGCTTCAAAGCTGATTTGAGAGGACTTTGAGAAGTGATAGGGTATTTGTTTCGGATATCTGTTATGCAAATTATTTCTGGAATGAAGCAATTGATGAATCATCTCTTTGCGTAAAAGGTTTTTTTTTTGTGTTGATAGAATATTTTCAATACATCTGCTCGAAAAACTGCAATAGACTTTTTTCCGCACTAGTGCAGAAAAGTGAACATGCTCCACCACAACATTATTACACTTATCGTATCAGGCTGGCACGAGTCACTGGTCAAACCCTGTTTATTAATTTCTTCACAAGTGTATTCAAAAAAGTCGTTTGATACAAAAGCAAAGTCACTGCAGCCCTCAGCTCCATAAGACTCTCGGCTACGGTTCGTGCGAATTCGGCCTCGGTCGCAATGACAAACTTTCTCCACATGTATCAAAATGTTCTATTTTTCGTTCCTGCAGATTCTATAAAATATGTAATTATGTATGATCATGTTGCGATGAAATGGCTTTAGTGGAGGAGGAAATATCAGGCGGCGTATTTCCTGCTGTCGTGCACTTATGAGATTAAAACACCCGTTTATGTATTAACCGGATCATACTGTATCTGCTCTTCACGAACGATGCATTAATCTGCGTATCATGGCTTTGTTTACTACCCTTGCTACGCTAAATGTTCTTGTTTTTTTTTTATGGTGGGAAAAAATCATCCTGTGATAACCCCCGCTCTTGGGCGGAGCGGGAAATAGTGTCAGACTCTTACTGACTAAAAGACGCACCCCGTTCCTTCTAGCCTTCATAACGGGGCTCGAGCGCCCTTTCGGATAACCCTGGCCCCAGTAGGCTTTGACCCGGCTGGGTCCCTGCTGTTGCTGAAAACTCCTTGAGGCGCGCGGGAACAGTGCGCGCCGTCGACAACTTGGACTTGGTCCGGACAGTTACCGGACGACCGGATAGCGAGCTACCCATTGCTCACTGTCCGCAAGCCGGGGTCTACGGTGGCCGGAAATCGGGATCATAATCCCGGCGGCGGCGGCGGCGATAACGCCGTTGCCTGATGCGTTCGGCCTCCTCCTTTGCGAGCATAGATGTTCTTGTGTTGAGAATGTAGTATTAAAATTTGATTTATACTCGTAACAGTATAGTAGAAGAAAACATCGGCATGTTGTATTTTTAAATTTTTTTTTTTTTTTAATGTTGGATAAACTCATAATAGACTAGCGCTCGCAAACCGTTAACCTGGGGCCTAAGCCTGCTATTTTTATAAATTCGTCATTCTAACACGATCTCACGTTGTCATTTTGCTAAAAGTTTGTAATCTTGTAATTCATAATGATCGATTATTGATCGGTCAATGGTCTTGTAATAGAATTCTGGTAGAATGACAATATCGAGCTTACTAAAGGCACTAATTGCGCAATGACGTCGTAATGAAAAATTTTTGCAAATTACCGCATACGTCAGATATTCACAAACCTATGTACAAAATTACCATTCTATGCCATTTCTTTCAATGGAGTGTCAGTGTTTGACTATCGGAAAGTCATAATGACGCCATTATATTAGTAGATTACCAAAACTTGTCAAAATCAACAATTATGAAATCAATGATAGACCATTCTGACACTATTGTAATAGCAGACTTGAGGTCCTGATGTTTAGGGATGATGTGAACGACGATGGAACACGCTTACCACTCTTGGTTTAAAGACCCCCCAGGTTGCTGCTAACAAAAACTCAGTCTCCAGAAAATAATCTCTGTCATCCCTTACATTGTTAACACCTCTACGGCCTGGACTAATGCCTTGATTGTGCTCGGCCGAGACAATTGAAGTAAGCTAGTTGTAGATTTAATGGAAGGCCGAGCACTCGGCGCTGTGTTTACACGTACCGAGTACTCGGCCGAGAGTACTGTCTCACCCGTTTACTCGGTACGTGTGATCAAGGCATAAGCGTTTTACTGCGTACTATAGAATAATTTGCCTGTTGCAGTTTTCCCGTCTGATTATAATTATGGTATCTTCAAGACTAGAGTTACTAGGCTCTTTATCGTCATCATTATCATATCAGCCGAAAGACGTCCACTGTTGGACGTAGGCCTCTTGGGGGAGACTCTTAATAACATTTAATATAATAATATTCCACAACTATCACACAACACCGTCTAGTCTAGTACTAGATAACTGATAAACATACTTGTATATTTCTGAAAACAAATATTGAATTGAACTGAAATGCCCATCATACAAACATTTGTCCTGGGTGGGAATCAATCCCAGTGCCTCTGGTATAGCAGTCAAGGCCACTAATCTCTAGACGAGAATAGGTATTATAACAGGTGGTGCATGTCCTATGGAGAGGCACTGAGTTAGAGATGGGCCAAGGAAGCCCCATTTAGCCAGATTTTTTATAAGTTCGCTGTCAAGTACTAACAAAAAAGATAGGTAATCCCTCCGTGTAAAATAGACTCAGATATATCTGGATAGATTGGAAGCCTACTTCAAAATAGATAAAAAAGGTAGCTTTAAAAATAAATGCCTAGATCTTGATAGTCACTATACATCACCAGAACTTTGTTGCCATCAAAAATATATCTCAAGTGCTCGCCTTTGAACCGGAGAAGATGGCGAAGCAAATATTTATTAAATCAAACTTAGTTCCAGCAATCTGTGAAGGATTTCATCTCGTTAAAGGAATGCTGTGAGCTAACACTTGTTACCTGCATGACTGAGATCAGTATTGGCGTGTATTTCTTGCTCGAATAAATTTCAAGGTAAAGCCGAACAAGGTACTTTTTGATATATATTTGACTTGAAAAGTTGATATGCCAGTATTGCAATCAATTCAAATATTGATGTGTGTTTAAGTAAAATTAATAAAACCTGGTATAGTGCGAGTGCCTAGGCTTTCATACGTTTAGTAACCTTAAGTTAAAAACTTAAGTTAACGTAACGTATAGTTTTTGAATTTTTATTAACTTTGTTGCTATATGGCGTTGCTTCTTGCTAGATACCATGATTCTAGATTAAGGCCCTATTTTATTAAATCCCATAGAGGTTATGAATCCCCTGTGAGTGTAAGATGAGTTCCATAAAGGGATCTTGATAGATAGACAGATGAACAGACAGACAGATGAACAGACAGATGAACAGACAGATGAACAGACAGATAGAAAGACAGATAGAGAATAAAAAAAAAAATTACTTCAAACAAATATCTGTCGCAACCAGTTATTTAAGACTGTCTTTTACCGAAATCTTCTAAATCCTTAGCTTTTACATCGGTTTCAATTACAGATTTTTTTTTTCGGTTAATCGATAGGTTCGGTTACATTTATGGAGGTCTATAAGATTTCTGATGTAAAGACCGAGGTTTTTATTGTAATCTTTACATTACAATAGAGCATTATATAGAACATTTGCTTACAGCTGTCTTACCGTCAAATTATAATTTGAGGGTCTTCAAGGCTAGAGTGATTAAGCTCTTAATAAACTAGTGCAATTCACCAGCAACGATTGCACCACTGCTTTCCATACGTGGGATCGCAGTCAGGCACTAGTTTTAATATCATTAAAAAAGTACCCATTTTACTAAAGTTATTGTCCCTTTTATTCACAAGTTTCATGTGCAAAAAATGCAAGCCAGTCTCCATTTTAAGAATATTAAGCGTTTCTTCAGTCTAAGTAGAAGGTTCTTCAAAAAATTCAGAGTATATTTTAAAGTCACTTTTTCCTTAGCCAGCTTAATATTTTGTCACAAGACTCTTAGGGTTTGGAGGTAAATATACTTTAAGTTTTTTATGTAGCAGATGTGAATTCCCTAAGTTTTTATTAAAATATGATGCTTAGATAAGTATATAGGTTGGTCGTTCATGTTTGTAAGTATACTGTTCAAGTATAGCGCTATACTTAAGTACTGTAATTAGAGTTATAACTGTAACATGAACAGGTAAAATTAGGTGGATTTTGAGGCCGTAATTTCACTAAGTTTAATGAAGCATAGAGTAGCAGAAATATAGAGTAGTCGTAGACTCTATAAGTCTATAGGTTACTTTTAAGTAAGTGCGCTCTATCGTCGACATCTTTACTTTCTATCAGTACCTGTAGCCAAGTTTCTAATCTGCAATAATTAACGCTTGTAGAAAGTTTCAAATGCACGGGAATGATGTCGTCTCAACGCTCAGTCACGTGGTCAGAACAAGAGAATTGGCGGCAAGGTCAACTCGAAGCGTTCAACGCAAGCGAAACGGTTGTAACTTGGCTAGGGGGGCTGGTTAGATAGTGGTCACGCAATAACCAATTTAAAAATTAGAATATCCAAAATCGTCTTTATCGTTTTCTTTGTCCGTCCTTGCTCCCAGATACAAGATTAATTATTTTGCTAACACATGATTCTACACATAAAAGCAAGGTGTTAAATAAAGTTCAGTTGAGTCACTGTCATGATAGTCTAAGAGCCATATTTCACCGGGACACCCTGGTAGCGCCACTGGTTGCGCCACCATGGTGTCCTAGTGAAATATAGCAAGACACCAAACAAGACACCAAACAGACACCTGAGCAAAGATTTTATGTATCCTATGGATAATCTAGATTGCCTACGCAGCAAACACACTCTATAGTGTTTTTTATTCTCATTGCCATTAAGTTCATATTGACAAGCAAACGGGGAAAAATGTACTGAAAAAGACAACGAGAAAGGGTCGGTGTGTCCCTTTCTTACCCCCATTTGAACTAGGGTAACCATGATTTTACTAAATTAATTGTTATTATTTTTGACACTGCAGCATGTGATATTAATTGATGGTGTATTTTTTTATATCGACAGCAAAGTACCAATATCTCCAAACTGTCTGTGAATCCTGAAAACAAAAAAAATCACTTCGAATTTTACTAAGGCGATTATCACATTGCCACGTTCCACGCAGCGTAGCGCGTAAATGCGTGTACCTATTAACATTGCTTGTAAGTATCTCCATTTGTATAGAAAATAAGCACAGTCCAACATACCAAAAATGCATCCACGCGCGTTCATGCAGATCACACGCCTACATGAGGAGAAACATGCCGCCACGCGCGTGGGTGCGGGGCGGCACGCAAGGTATGGCACAATGAGTCTTGTAGTGTCATATGATTTGAATGAAATGAGTCAGAGCCTGCGTCAATTTACAAAATGCTCCTACGCGCGTGAGTAAGTAAAAAAACCCGCACGATGATGCAGATCTGCATTTCCGCAAGTACGCGCGTTGGTGCGTTGACACGCAACATGCAGCATAATGCGCGGCAGTGGGATAATCGCCTGAAACACGCGGAAAACCCTTTTTAAATTCATAGTGGTAAATGATGATTTTCTTGAAAAAATATTTTTAGGAGGTATTGGTACCTCACGGTCGACAAATATAATATACTAGCATTTGCTCGCGGCTTCGCCCGCGCACATAAAATATAGCCTATGTCACTTAGGAATAAAGCAGCTTTCTATCGGTGAAAAACTTTTTGCGATCAGACCAGTACTTCCAGAGATTACCTAATATGGCTTGTTCGTCAACTCGCTTAAGCAATTCGCGCGAGTTCGCGCGAGTTGGGACCTTCCGATTTCACTTACTTTTTCTGTCGTCATCTCGCTTAAACGTATAAAATACAGTCAAATAATTGTTATTAATTGTAATTGTTATTACTATAAATAACTAGCTATTGCCCGCGGATTTTTTCACGCAGGCTATACCGGTTATCTACTTAGATTTCGGGATATTATGTTAAAGGTGAGGAATGAGTCGAGTAGGAAGTGGCCAAGGGTACACGATACCCAAGTTATTTTAAAAACATTTTACGTTATTTTTGACTTTCTCATGTTACCTGCACCTGCATGGTCTTCACCTCACCAAGGCAAGTTCGGTCGGTTCCTGCATCGGATTCAGACGGAAGTAACGCTCGGGTATCACTATTGTGTGGACCACCCGGAGAACACGGTGGAGCACCCGAAGACATGGTAGAGTTGTGCCTTGCTCGGGCAGAGCACCGCTGTTTCCTCGTGGAGGCAATTTTTGGCAACAACCTTTCACGCAGGGCCCTAGTTCAGACTATGGTCCGGAGCGAGGAGGAATGGCAGATCGCCTCTTTCTGCAAAGCAGTAATGTTAGCGAAGAAGGAGGCCAATGGACCATCGGCCGCCGAAATTCCGACCCCGACGACGGACCATGGTAGACGCGGGCTTGCGGACGTCGAGCAATGGGTAGTCCGCTATCCGGCCGTCCGGTAAGTAACCGAACCGAGCTCAGTCGTCAACAGCGCGTGATCGATGTGCTCCTCAAACAGATGACATCAAATCGTAGGAGTCCAGAAGGGCCGATGCCCGCAAGCTAGGACCCCGGCGAATTCCTGAAAAGGAAACCCGTAGTCCTAGAATGCAAAGGGCAACTGAAGGTCACAGGTTAATCATGAAATGGAACGCATCTTAGAAAGATTTTGTTCATCGTGTGGGCGCTCTTGACTTTTTTGACACATACATGACGTATCGATACTGCATATTCACTCACTTACGTGTATTTCTAAGTCTCATTAACTAATATTTGTACGTCAACTTTGGTTGCTTATTGCTGATAATGTTGTGATTTGTTGGTAATTAATAGGTAAATATGCAATATTATATTATTGTAATGTTGATTAATATCTGTCTCATTACCGATAAGTGTTTTATTTTAAAGTCAAGTCGAATAAAATTTCTAATACATTTTTAGTGGGTACCTATGTCATAATTTTTTTTTTTAGTTGACTGTACATAAATACGTCAGATTTTCAAGTCTGAGCGAGTTGACGACAGAAAAAGTAGGTGAAATCGGAAGTTGCCAGCTCGCTTGGACTCGCGCGTATCGTTTAAGGCCCAAGCGCCCGAAAAGCGCCATAAAACAGTGATTTTCTGAAGTCGTATCCTCGCTAACGGCGTTTGAAAAAAGTTTGCTTGTAGGTCCGGCTGGTATTTTTTATTTATAGTTTTTTTTTATGGAGATAATAAAAACAATGAAAATTAAAAGTAAAATTATTTATACATTTTTGAAAAAAAAATATCTATTTTTTTTTTCAATTTAACGTAGTCAATTTGTCGAATATTAGATACCAGAATTTTGTGATAGATTCCATTCATCATGATATGCTCTCTATGCAAATTCTGGCATCCTGTTGCAGTTTTGTGTTGTTGAGAGCTGCAATTTAATCAGCTAGTGTTTATATAACAATAATAATAAATAATTTATTAGTTTGGTGGTGAACACTTGCTAAGCGATCTCCTGCTTGGTGAGCTCCTACATGTTTTCAATAGCGTTCATGTCTGGTGTATTGGTTGACTAGGGTAAAACATTAATGTTTTTTAGCCGAGTATGCAGTGACACCCTTGGTGTTGTATCACAATGCAGATTATGCAGATTCGGGCATAAAAATGGACTCTTCGTCAATAAGGAACCATTCTTCGAGATGTGGCAGCAGTCCAGTTTCTAGTACTCGCTTATACTGGTCATGCCTCACGGTCCCTTTCACGATATGTAGACCTTGGCTTGAGATTAAAGACCACATCATAATACTAATTGGGAATTTAGCTGTCTTCTGTTCTCTTAACACCAGTTTTTATTCTCCAGAGCGTCGTCGGAAAGGAGCATTTTTTGAACGGACAAAAGGGCTTTTGTCAACCAAAACCTGAAACGTCGATTCATCGGAGAAACATGTCTGAAAAATTATATTATTTCATCAGATAATGGCAGTAGTTTATTAACAATGTACTGTACTATTTAAAGTCTTATTTTTAACCGACTTCAGTCTGAAACAGTCATATTTTGATGTTGTTTGGCCCTGTGCAATAGTCTCTTCTTATTCACCTCGGTGAGGCGTGGTTTTTTGGTAGGCTGATGACCTATCAACTTCTCTTTTGCTTACTCTCGAAGAATTGTCTTATTGAAAACTTGTCAAGGTAGAAATCGTGGTAAGGTCTTACCTGTCTAATATACATATTAGTTTTTGATTAGTTGTCTAAAATATAATGTATTAATAACATCTTGAACTTCTTTAGAACAAAATGGCTCGTAGTACGAACTAATCTATGGACACACTAGTAGAAAGGGATAGAGAGTGTTCTTGAGTCGCAACACCCAAGACTATTTTAAACTATCTGGATTGATTATATCAACCTCAAAAATGTACTGAAGAGTACGATACAAGAACGCTCTTTTTTAAATTCTTTTTTTTTTTGTTTTGTAGACTATTCCATAATGTGGGATGTCGTTAGATAGGTCTTTTAAAAATACTGCGAGTGTGTGAAAACTAAGGTATCAATTTAAGGATCCTATTGTGAATTATAAATATAGTTTTCACCTAATGCTAGTTTTCAATTAAACCTTATTGAGTTAACAGATGAAAACTAGTTTATTTATTTATTTCCACACTGACAAGGTGTAATTTGTTAAGCTTAAAATAAAGAAAAAACAGGTTAAATAAAGTAACACCTAGAGGTATTTCACCTAGTATGTTTCAGTACATTTGCTATTACTATCTTTGTCATGGACGGCTTAATATTCTCACTTTACTCAGATTTCTATAAACACACTTGTTTTTCCAATTTACAATGGACTTGGCAGAATAGTCGAAATCGGCTCGACTTGAATAAAGAATACACAAAAAAACACTAAAACGATCAAAATAACTTTAATTTCGGAAGTCGATGTTTCTGGTATATTTTGTTATTTAACTGACTGAACTGACTTCCGAATTTAAAGTTATTTGATTGTTTTTCAGTTACTGTAAAACAAACATAAGTAACTAATTGTTGTTATAGATAGTTTTTGTTAAAAAAATAACTGTTAGTTTGGTTTGATTCTACAGTTTTGTACCAACTTTATGGTTATATATTTTTGTTAATTTTTTTGTATATTTAATTGGCTATTAAATTGGGACATATTCCCTATGCTATGGCTATTATATTGGTCTTGTTCATCAGTTCAACTCCATCAAATGATACTTTTTGACTGTAGTAGAATGTAGATGAGTATATTATAGACTATGAATATAGAGACTTCGTGATAAAAACACCATAATCCCTATAGATATACACACATATATAATCAGCCTTTTTAATGTTCCCACTGCTGGAACTCAAGCCTCCTCTCTAGGAGAGGGAAACGAGCGAAACGGCCCTTGCTTCTCAGAACGCGGACGCGTTCAGCGCGGACTGAGACTTGGAAGTGGTGGGTTTAATGAAAAATGTATAAAGATTTTTTTAGAGTGGTTTTATTTCGGTCAAAAATCATAAAGTTATTTATGTAAGTTCAAAATAATTAGCTATAGGTGTAGAAGACTATATAAGCTGTGGTATTTTATGATTTTTAAGCTAAAAATGTGCACTGGATTTAGCTTACGCGACCAATTCCAACCCTTGTTTTGTAATTTTCTTGATTAGTGCGTCGGTAAAATTGTATTTAACTATATGAAAATTTTATACAAAACCATAGTAATTTTTTTATGCCATCCTAGAGATGAATATGTATATTGTCTTTTATTACATGCCGTGTCATCCTCATAGTTATGATTCTTGGTGCATTATAATGATACCCGAAAAACCGAGATAGTTGTCTAAAAGGGTCAAAACGTCCTTAATAACATCTTGAACTTCTTTAGAACAGAATGTCTCGTAGTACGAACTAGTCTATACACACTAGTAGAAAGGGATAAAGATTCTTGTATGGTACTTCTTTATTACATCTTTGAGGTTGTCGTAATCAATCCAGATTGTATTGTACAAGATTCTTGGTTCACTGTCACTGACGTTTGACAGTTGGTTAATTATGGTTTTCAAAGGTTAGATTTCCATCTTATCACATACTCTTTGGTGGGGGGCGTGACTGGCGGCCGGACTGGTGTCGGCACTGGTTGCGCCACCAAATTGGTTGCGCTACCAGTGGTGTCCCAGTGAGTAACGCTCTATAGAGCTCTATACATTTTGCTGGTGGCGCAACCAGTTGCGCTACCAGTGGTGTCCCGGTGAAATATGGCCCTTAATGACGTAGAAAATATGAATGAATGTCATAAAATTACTTACTCATACATGCAATACTTAAAAACAAGAACCACATTATCTGGGGTCTCCTCACAATTCCGCGCCAGGACAGCTTCTCTTGGGTCGTCGATTATATTTCCTAAAGTGGGTATATAATTTGTACATAATGAATTTTGCTGAAATGTCACATCACTCATCATAGTAATTATCATTCAAAAAGATCAGATATTTCTCATTTTATATGATGCATTTCTTCGTCGGAATTTTCTCCAACCATTAAAATCAAATCAGACAGCTTTTCAACCATCGATCAAACATACAAACGATGTCCTTGAACCCTTTTGGCGCGTTTTTAAGCCAATTTACAAAGTCTTTGTCTTGTTTCATAGGTCAAGACCCCTATGGGTGTCTGTATATTTCAATTCTACACGCGAGTCTAAAGTTTTAGTTCTAGTGGGGTTCATTGTCTGGTTAGAATACAATAAAACCTACAAGCAATATTGAACAGATTTGGCTTTATACAATTTAAATTCACGTATCAATTCGAAGTTTAAAAGTTTAAATTAAAATTGGTTATTGGTTTAAAATTGGTTTTATTTTGTTATGAACTAAACTTTTTGAATTATTTGGGTGATACTTCGAGTATCAAGGTAAAAATGCTTAGTAATTTTTTAGTAGTTTTAAATGATATTTTTATTACACGAGTAAGACATTACTAAATTATTAACTAAGTATACGTATTTGCAGATACATAAAAATTAACAAAAAACACTGCCACGAGTCTGTAAAAGATAAATGAAAATTATTCATGCTGATGCTTTTAATTTTATATTTTTTTCGCTTATAACGCTGGCTTTTATTTTAATTTGCTTCTTAATGAATTAATTACCGAGTGTCAATTTTAAGTAAAGAAAAAAATTTATGAAGAAAAATCTTAAAATATGTTTAATATTAATTTTCACGATAAGTAGTCTATAAAAATGTTAATTAATTCCTTTATACAAAACTTGCTTCAATATATTTTCATTAAATGGAATATTCGTAGAGAACACTTCGGCAAAGTTCGGTTTTCGAGTCTTTTCAGTGGAGGCAAGATCGGGACTTAACCTTATTATAATAATTTATAATATTATGTTGTTAAAGGTCGTGGTGAAACTACTCAATTTAAATTTAAATATTTAAAATTAAATTTAGATTATGAATTTAGTCAACAGCTTTCTCTAATTTTCAGATCATTAGTCTCAAAAATACTTACGGCAGTAGCCATCGCCGCCGCCGCCACCGCTGGGATTCTGATCCCGATTTCCGGCCACCGTAGCCGCGGGCTTGCGGACAGTGAGCAATGGGTAGCTCGCTGTCCGGCCGTCCGGTAACTGTTCGGACCAAGCTCAAGTCGTCGACAGCGCGCACTGTTCCCGCACGCCTCAAGGAGTTGTCAGCAACAGCAGGGACCCAGCTGGGTCGAAGCCTACTGGGGCCAGGGTTAGTTTCGAAAGACAGCTCGAGCGCCGGCGTGAAGACTAGAAGGAACGGGGTGGGTCTTTTAGTCAGTAAGAGTCTGATATTATCTCCCGCTCCGCTCAAGATCGGGGGTTGTCAATGGATGATTTTTCGCACCGTAAAAAAAAGGTAGCCATCAAGTTAGAATTTAACTGACTTAAACCTAATTCTATGTTCCTTCTACTTCTGCATTGCTGTCATTCGGAGATGTGCTCAGAAGACGATTGTATTTACATCATCATCATAATCATCATTTCAGGTCAAAGACGTTCTCGACTGTGCGTCTCGCATTTACCAGGTTATCGCAACCCTCGTCATCTGATGATCTCATCCACTTTGTGGGAAACTTTTTAATGTTACGTTTTCCAACCGCAGTCGTCATTCCAGAACCTTTCTTCCCCATCAACTATCTGTTTTGCGAACAATGAGCACTTTTTTGGCAATTGTTTAATTGTACTCACACCTAATTGAAAACAGCTCTTACAATATAAAATTATTTAAAGACAATCACCTTATCACTGACAGCGGTATCTACCAGACAGCTTTTTCAATCAACTTAAACAGTTTTTATTCATAAGAGTTTATCATGTCCCACTGCTGGATAAAAGTATCCCCGTGTGACCAGTGACTATATAAATATGACGTCGAGGTCACCTATTTAGAGGTAAACAGAACAGGGTGTAAAATCCCGTAAACCCCCATTAAAAAGAAAAGATCCTCCGACTAGACGGTTATTATGTCCGGTTTGGGCAACTGTTCGATAGTTGGACGTTTTAACCACTAGCAGAATTCTAATAAGATGATGAAGGATTTCGAATTTTGGGTAAAAATTTTGAAATGTTATTTATTTTTTCCCAAAATAATGAAATCACAGCAAGCAGTATCACAGAAATTAACGAAATTTTTATATACGCACTTACGAAAATTATTATATTACAATTGTAACAAATATGTGACGTTAATATAATCAGGCATTTATAGAATCTATCATTATAAGAACCTGACGTTTATAGAATTTGATGTTTGTAGAATTTGGCATTCATAGAATCTGACTTTTTAAACCCACCTGACATTTCTAGAATCTAACATTAGTCGACTTAACTGTCGAAAGTTCTATTCATCAAATGGTTGTAGCAAGCCCCATTTTTAGAAAACAGCACCACACCATATTTCTTCTACACCTCAAACAACACTGCCATTACCTCAGCAAACAAACTGATAAACAAATTTAAATTTTCATCTATTCTATGCAAAAGTGTCGGATCTAAAATGAAAATCTTCCATATTAAGTTCAGGTAAACACACCCCTCATTTATATTGTGCCCCTCGGATATTGTACATTATTATTGAATGTCGTAAATCATAGCATATACGGTCTCTTACAGTAATTGAATTTAGGTAAGGGTCGCTGTTTCATTATGATGTTGTTAAATTATATGATTTAATTTTTGAAGGATTAGAACGTGGGTCTAATGTTTTACTTGGCTGTTTGTCACGTCATTGTGGGTCGGCTTTCCTTTGATATGGGGCGGAAGATAATTGCTATTTTACCTTCTCTGGTGGCCTAACAAGATCTTCTATCGTGATCCATTTTACGACTAAAACTGTAAAAAGATGGAGTTATGTAGAGAGCATGGCGTCATGGCAAGTTCCCTGATGCATATTTTATATCACGGGAGATGATTATTGCTGGTCCTATAAGGTTAAGTCGGTTTGTAAATTTTGGTCATAGAACTGTCGAAAAGTAGTCATTTGCTTTAGAACCTGTAGCTTGTTAAACTAACTTGCTTATATATTGTGTTAGTTTGTAGATGTTGCTTTCCAAATTATGTCCAGGTTAACTTATTTGAAAAACTATTTTCTGTCAAATGCTTTTCTTTTATAAAACTAGCCCCAAAATCATAATCTCGTAGCTTAGTTTTTTCCCTACTGGCTTTGAGTCGATTTCCATTGAAACTGGAAGATGCAGATAAATATCAATATTTTACGGCGCAAAATGTTTCTTCTTCCATTCTACCCTGTCACTCGTTTTGCTATCACTAACTTCCTTTTTGAATCATATCACTCTACACATAATCCATCATACATATATTTTTTTTGGCTTCCCTCTCCCTCTCCACCCATATGTATAATCATCATATCAGCCGAAAGTCAACCAATGTTGGACACAGGCCTCCCCCAAGCGTCGCCACAACGGCTGGTTTTGTGCGTATGTATAATCATAATCAAAAATAATTAAAATAAAAAAGAATATAGATATTTGGTAACATTAAAACTACAAACAACACTGAAACAACAAAGTTGGGTGTTATTACCAAAACATACGTGGACATAACTTTAATGAAAACAATAAATGTATTGGAAACAATGATAAAATTAAATTACTTTCCAATATCAGTGGCCCACCTTTAGGTTTACTGATATTTATGATAAGGCACACAATATATTGTTTTTGTAATCGAAACTGTTTTTACATCTATGGATAGGGTTATTTTATACTGATATATTGTATATTGTTTTAGTAAAGAGAAAATTAGATATATTTTGAGGTAAATCGAGATAGTATAACGTATAGGTGGAAAAAAAGACTAAAAAAGCAATGGAAAGTAGATAACAATCTTCTTCTTCTTCTTCTTCCTGCCCTTGTCCCGTTTTATTTGGGGTCGGCGTAACACGTTTTTTTCTTCCGTTCTGTCCTGTTATTCGTCACGCGATCACTAATTCCCTTTTCTTTCATATCACTTCTCACACAATCCATTCATCTTTTCTTAGGCCTTCCTCTCCCTCTCCATCCATCCACATGTAAATCCATAACTCTTTTAGCAACATGCTTTTTATCTCTCCTCTTTACATGACCATACCAAGACAAACGATTTCCTTTCAACCTTTCAGTCACTGGCGCCACTTTCAAACTTCCCCTAATATACTAATTTCTCACTTTATCCATTCTCGTCACACCACACATATGAAATAATATTTAAATTAAGGTATTGGATGTTAGTAATAATTTGGATTATCTACATCTACATTTCTACATACTACATATTACACTAATATAATATATACATACACTATTACACTAATATAATAAAGAGGTAAAGTATTTTTTTGTTTTGATGTTTTTTTTAGGGTTCCGTAGCCAAATGGCAAAAAACGGAACCCTTATAGATTCGTCATGTCTGTCTGTCTGTCTGTCGGTCTGTCTGTCTGTCTGTCTGTCTGTCTGTCTGTCTGTCTGTCTGTCCGTCCGTATGTCACAGCCACTTTTTTCCGAAACTATAAGAGCTATACTATTGAAACTTTGTAAGTAGATGTATTCTGTGAACCGCATTAAGATTTTCACACAAAAATAGAAAAAAAGCAATAAATTTTGGGGGTTCCCATACATAGAACTGAAAATCAAAATTTTTTTTTTCATCAAACTCATGCGTGTGGGGTATCTATAGATAGGTCTTGTCAAAAATGATACTGAGGTTTCTAATATCATTTTTTTCTAAACTGAATAGTTTGCGCAAGAGACACTTCCAAAGTGGTAAAATGTGTGTCCCCCCCCCTCTAACTTCTAAAATAAGGGAATGATAAAACTAAAAAAAATATATGATGTACACTCAATTACAAAAGTCCATAGGAATTCTTAAAACGTATTCGTTTGACGTTTAGTTTGACTTACGACCTTTTATTTTCAAGTTTCGCCAACAAATGATTGAAATCCACAATTTCATCAACTTAGCACAAGTCAAGATGGCCCAGTGGTATAGGCACACAGATTGAAGCGCAAATCAGTGTGCCGCAAGTTCAAATCCCACGCAATTATTGACTTTTTGTAAGTTCTTACCCGATTGGAAGTTATGTATTTGCATTACATATATTAAATTATTCTTTAACTTGTTCACACATTTCTTAGAGTTAGAAAGGTAGATCACAAAAAAACTAAATAAAGAATTAGATTTCTGCGAGGTAGACATGAGTTTTAACTTGACCGAAATGAACTGTCGTTTGGTTGTAGTTGTTGGTTAGTGACGTGTGGTTGACAGTATTGTAATATTCGCAAAATGCAGGCTAATATTAGTATTGAAGTGGGGGCGACTATCATTGGGCTGCATAAAAGTGGTTTTAATAAAACACAAATATCTGAAGAAACCGGACTGAATGTGAGTATAATAGCTATTAATGAATTGTAACTTTATTACAAATTAATCTTCTAATTAAAACGTATGCCATTTATGAATCCATTCATCGTATCTATAAGAGGTTTAGAAGAGAAATACGTAAATCGTTGGGTTTATTGGATTGGTTATTGGATTAATAAATGCAGTTTTATTTTAAAATTATATTCAATAATTATGATTATTAACATTTTATATAATGAAAATGAAGTGAAGTAGGTATAGCTGTCTAATATATTTTATTTTTTTATTTTAGAAAAATACTGTAAATCTTTGGCTAAAAAGATATGAGGAAGAAGGTAGCCTTGCTAGTCGAAAGAGAAGTGGGAGACCGAAGCTTATTAGCGAGGCGCAGCGACGACATATGGTGGACGTATACGAAACGAATGGTTTCGCACCAACGAGACATTTGCGGAATTATATGACACCTCGATGGATACTGTTCGCCGTGCACTTCACGCTGAAGGCGTGCATCACAGAAAACCTGCTAAAAAGCCGTACTTGACAGAGAGGCACAAACAAGAACGATTACGTTTCGCACTAAATGTTTAATGTTAACTAAACTAAAGGGCCTACCATTTTATTTTAACATATCTGTGATTATTCGTTAACAAACACTGTATTATATTGTGTTTACTTTCGTTTAAAACAGCTATATCTTTTAATTTGTGCCATCGCCTCATCTTAAGAATGCAGTGAACTCGCTATCAATTTTGTTGACAATAATCATGAGTCTATTTTGTTTTTTATTCTTCTACCCGCACTGTTATAACATAATATTATAGTTCATTTTATTTTGCTCATCTAATTGACGATTATCTTGTGAGAACTAAAGTTCTTTTAACAGAAATTGAGGTTTAGTTTCAATCTTCTTTTCGTCAAGAAAATGAACAATTAAGCTATGACCTCAATACATTAATTGTGACGTTACACAAAAATAAAATGTTTACAAAGTCTAAATCATAAATCACTTTTCAATAAATAACTGGATATAAACAATTACCTATATTTTATTTTATTAAAATTTGAATATCCGTTCATTGTTACGTTATTCATAATATGAATGGTCTAAGTGGGTATACTTCCAACAAACAATCTTACGCGTAACATAGATAACGGTTACAAGATAACTTTTTGCTATTCGACGTCACAATTCTCATAAATGTTTAATTTGTAAATATAAAGCATAAACATTTTTATTAAACACGTCTTTTTATTTCCACCTTACAACATCGAAAAGATGTAACAACTAAATAATTGCAAATTACGAATGTGATTCTTCTTGTGGTTAATAGATCACATTCGTAATTTGCAACTATTTAGTGCAAAAAATGCAATAGTATTTTTCATAGAAATTTAAAAAAATGACTATATCAATATAGATTGGGAATTTTCAAAGTAAGAAATAACTGCAACGGACTGACCATGATTTGAACTCGGGTTACGTGATTTGCGAATCCAACACTTAGTTCACACGGCTACCAGCACATGACGTATTTGCGCGAATTTTATCAATGCTATGGTAAGAACAGAAAAATAATAATGTTTTGCTCAGTGCGACGACAGTTCCTTAGTGTGTGTTATCTGTGGAATGTGGATACTCATACATGCGCACACATACGCATCGCGCTCGCTCGGTTCATAGCAATGTAATCTTTAACATTCCTATGGACTTTTGTCTTCTTACTGTACATTACTATAAAAACTACCAACGAAAATTGGTTTGAACGAAATCTAGTAAGTAGTTTTTTTTTAATGTGTCATAAATCGAAAAAAATACACTATTATTAAAACATCAATTAAAGTTACAACACATTACAAGAACTTTTATATTATGTTACTTGCTGCTACGGAACCCTTCATGGGCGAGTCCGACTCGCACTTGGCCGGTTTTTTGTTTGTTTGTAGGATGTAAACTCTGAAAGTACTGGTCCGATTGCTAAAATTATTTCACCGATAGAACGCCACTTCATTATTGAGTGACATAGACTATATTTTATGTGTGCGAGCGTAGCCGTGGGAAAACGCTAGTATTGAAAATAAGGTATTGAATGTTAGTAAACATTTGGATTATAACTTATATCGGTACTTATCTTGCATACTACCAAAGACGAAGCTTTCTTAATAAGGTGCCTGATTTAGGAACTGTTGTTACATCTCTAAGCAATTACTTTTAAGAAACTGATACTACTACCATGCAATCTGGCGAGAAGAGACGTTTTGTTTTTGCAAACCACGGCTGATAAGCTGTCGATTCTGGCTAGAGAAAACATTTCCAAAAAACTGCAATAGCAAAAAAAAAAAAAAAACTGGGAGGAGAATGTTGATCTTATTTTTTTTTTTGTTATTTGATTTAACTATGTTAACATTGCAAATATTATTGATACTTATTATTTGTACATAATCTTTATGTTCTCGTATTATGTATTTCCTTGAAGAGACACATAAAACAAGAAGAACCAAGAGTAAAAAAAAGTAATGAGCTTATGAAAAGATCTCAGGCACACTTAGAGACACTTAAGTATAATAAACCTGAAGGGATAAAGCATATCTCCAATCATCATCATCGTTTCAACCGAAGCACGTCCACTGCGGGATATAGGCTTCCCCCAAGTGTCGCCACAACGAACGGTCCTGTGTGTCTCGCATCCACTGAATTCTTGTGGCTCTCACCAGTTCATCAATTCACCTTATTGGAGGCCTTTCAACGCCGCACATACTTATCTCCAATTTAATAAGATATTCAATCAAACAAAACCTCTGGCCATGTTTAGTGGTATTACTTGCAAGATGTGGACGTCAGGATTGTAGGGTGTGATTAATGTACTGAAGACAAAGCAAGTACCTAACAAAAATTTAATCAAGATTTTGGATGCAAATGCATCTCAAACCACGACTACACAAATAAACAGCTGTTTGCACTACTCCTAAATCTGTACATCTACGTAACGAAGGAAACCTACATTCTAACCACAAACATTGCAAGCCAAAATTACAAAGCCACGGTTTATTTTCTCAATTAAAACGGAAGCTTCTGAAATATCTTATAAGAAGGGCTCCCTTCTTATTCAATTTGCTTTTATTGTTTAAAAGAAGACTAGATAGCGTGGGTTAACGATCGCCAAGCGAGAAAGATTCAAGAATAAACGGGAATCTTTTAGCTTGAATTAATATAGTGAACAAGGCTAAAAATGGACAAAATTCGTCTTTTTTCGGTTGGACAGATTTGTTCTTTATATTAAGTTTATTTGATTTGTCAGAAAAGAAGATGATTGTGTTTATTATGTTCAAGTTTTTTGGATGGTTAACCTCTTTATTCGTCTGGATTTTGTTAGATTATAAATGAGAGGAAATCTAGACTGGTAAGGGCTAGGGCCTCTCCGCACAGCGGTATTTCACCGCGCGGTTTTTTTTTTAGTTATTCTCTAACACATTGAATCTTATGGAAGTTTCCACACAGGCGATAAAAAAACGCACGATAAAAAATTCTGTGATTTCTTGCAGATTGGACGCGGTGCGGTGCGTAAATAAATCCGCGCGAATATTTTCCGCTGTGCGGACAGGCCCTTAATCGTGTGAAACTCAATGAATTAATGGCCGTCCTCTACAACAGTGAAGGTGATCTTTTAGTATGTAAGAATCTAAAAGATCACCTTCACTGTTGTAGAGGACGGTAAGTCCCCTCTTTGAGGCGTGGCTGGAAAGGCCTCACGGCGTCCTTACCTTCCGCATGACGCAGGTCCTCACCGGACATGGTTCGTTCGGGAGTTTCCTACACCGGATTCATGCGGAAGTGACGCCCGGGTGTCGCCACTGTGCGGAACGCCCGGAGGACACGGTGGAGCACACAGTCGAGGTGTGCCCTGCTTGGGCGGAGCATCGCCGTGCCCTCGTGGGGGCGATCGGCGGCGGAGACCTCTCGCGCCGGGCCTTGGTTGAGGCCATGGTCCGGAGCGAGGAGGAGTGGCAGGCGGTCGCCGACTTTTGCGAAGCAGTAATGCTTGCAAAGGAGGAGGCCGAACGCATCAGGCAACGGCGTTATCGCCGCCGCCGTCGCCGGGATTCTGATCCCGATTTCCGGCCAACGTAGACGCGGGCTTGCGGACAGTGAGCAATGGGTAGCTCGCTGTCCGGCCGTCCGGTAACCGTCCGGACCAAGCCCAAGTCGTCGACGGCGCGCACTGTTCCCGCGCGCCTCAAGGAGTTGTCAGCAACAGCAGGGACCCAGCCGGGTCGAAGCCTACTGGGGCCAGGGTTATCCGAAAGGGCGCTCGAGCCCCGGTATGAAGGCTAGAAGGAACGGGGTGGGTCTTTTAGTCAGTAAGAGTCTGACACTATCTCCCGCTCCGCCCAAGGGCGGGGGATGTCAATGCATGATTTTTCCCACCATAAAAAAAAAAAAAAAAAAAAAGTATGTAAGAATCAAGAATACGTATTTTTTTTTTATGTATACAAATTCAAAGAATGCCGTCTATTTCATTCAAAATGTAACTTATTTTAGCGTCAACATGAAAACAAATTGCTTTTCAGGTCAACCGTCACTTCACAGAATTCAATTGCCATAATTACGGTTTGAAAAATCTTCACTGTTCTCGAAGCTTTCATTTCTTATTGACTGAGAAATTTGGGTTGAACTACCTTTGACAGGAGCTTTGTTTCTTGCTTACTATTTTTCAAGCCATTGATTTTGTAATTGCACTTTATACCAATATTACCAAGACAAAAGTATGTTTGTATACCTAATTATACATTGATATGTGTGTACTGGTTACTCTTTGACGCTCAAACGGCAGGACAGGTTTGGATGACATTTTGTGCAATGTGGACCATGTCCATGGCACATAATATGTATCAATGTAAATAATCAGACTTAATCAGCCTTTTAATGTTTCTATTGCTGAGACTCGGGTCTCTTCTTAGAATTTTAAATGACAGATGTCACATATCTTAGAATTTTTAATTTTAATTCATTAAACTCCAAGCGAACGCGTTCGCGTACCTATTGTCTTTCTATTGTGTCTCACATTCTCACGATTGAAAGGCTAAGACAGAAATGCTAGTTTTCTCAGGATGTTTTGAAACCTGTGGTGAATAAATAAATTACACAAAGTAAAGCATCTGACTGCGTTTGAACTCACGACCTCTCCACTCATAAGTCAGGGCATTACCAACAGGCTACCACTATCTGTCCGTAACACATAAGATGCTGTTTATTTCGAAAATAGATTCCTTCGGCAAAGCTGCCGGTAGAAGAAGGTATTCCACCAAAACTTAAATGTAAGAATGCCAAGTTAACGTCTTATACAATATTATGATATGGTGTAATTGTTGACTTCACCGACAAAATAATTGAGATTTGAATTGGTGCCAAGTTCAGTTGACCATCCTGAAATTTATTTATAAATTCAACATTTAACCTGGCTAGTTTGAGTCCAAATAGTTCTTATAAATATTCACACGGGTGCTCCAGATCTCTCTTGGTTTGACCAGCTCCCGCGAGTCTTGATAAAGTTTCAAACGAGTTAGAAAATTATATATTTAATAAAGACATTGCATGAGACATTTCAGCTTAATCCGGTACTATGTTACAGAAACCACATACAATCAGAAGTTTATGTAAAAAATTATAATCCTTTAGACCGAAGTTCGATAATATATACGAGATTTGCCACCACCAAATCTCAACAGAGATTAGCTAAAATTGATCGAATAATTGGCGTAGTGGTTAAGACATTGGTTACCTGCTGCGCTACGTATCGTGGGTTCAATTCCCACACGGAGCAAATATTTTGAAACCAACGCCTTCAAAAATACTAAAAGGACTGTAGAAAATAAACTATTTGAAAAGAACCTTTGTAATCCTTTCCCAAGTCAAGTTAATCCAGTAAATAAACTGTACAAAAACATTTTAGTGGACATAGTTCTTGTTTGACGAAATCCAGTTCAGCGGGTATTATTTACTAAAGCACTCTTTTAAGGTAATTCTCTCTTAAGACAATTCTAAATATTCCTTTTACTTAATCCTTGTAACAACTCGGTGTTCATTACTTAAAGGGCTTAGACTCAAGTGTTGGTCCAAAATGCAAGACTTAGTAACTGACGGAGTGAATGCTTAGTGTTGTGACTTAGTTTTGCTCGGATAGTCTGGACTTTAGACCATTGATAACACTAACATAATTTGAAAATGGAATGGATACTATGTGACACTAGACAAACACTTGAGAAATAACCTCCTAAGAACAATACCCGAAATTGTCAAATACGCAAAATAGGTACAATCGAGATCTTATCTGAGATGCAAGAAGGGTTGGTTTGACTCTTCTTTAGAAATCTTTAAATCAAGAGTGAATAGGTTTCTTCTAGGTAAGCGCGTTCCATCGTCAACCGCATCATCGCTTTCCATCAGGTGAGATAGCGGTCAAGCGCGAACCTATCAACGAAAAAAAAACAAATGTAAGTTGACGGTTGGATATAAGCATAACAGCCTATAATGTTTCCACTGATGGGACTATACTAATGCGGGTTGGTTTCGATTTTTTAACCGATTTCAAAAAGGTGGACGTTACATACGACATGTCGTTTCACGTTGTTTTCTTTGACCGTTTTAAGAGCAGTGATTATGAAATAAATTACACGAACTAAAGTGTTACATGGATGGAAACTTTCGAAGTAACTAAATTTTAAGTTGAGCCACCGAGAGCTCACGGGAGGGTTCATCAAGTCTCGCCTTTTTATTTATCATATGAACCCCTCAAAGATTGATCGAGTTCATTTTAGCTTTGTTTTATTTGATCGGAATGAATTGGAACTGAGTGAATGTGAGGTATTTTTGGTAGACAGTAGAGTAAAAAATACGTGGACAAACTTCGAACGATCAAATCTATTCCAGTGTAGTAGACTTGATGTCAATGACTTTTCAGAAGGGTAGCGAATTTTATTTTTGGCTCAGTTCAATTTAATGAAAACGTGTAGCCCTGAAGATTCAATTGTAAATGGAAATTCCTTTTTCATATACCTTTTTATTAAATGAAACTGTTTGTATAAAATGCAGTTCGTGTCAGTAAACTTGTTCATCGTGATTTATTGGTGGGTTCACTTTGAATTCCATATTGTTTTTTTTTTACAATTTATTGATGGTTTCAAGTCGTGCTGTTTTTGGACAACCGTTTCAGTAATATAAATAAAAGATTCACTTAAGTATTTATTTCTTTTTATTCAATTTATGTATGTATACCTACCAAGAATACTTAACTATAATTACAGTAAAATAAAAAAAATCCCTTATACAAAAACCCTGAATTTATTAAAACTAAATAAAATATGTCTTCAAAAACCTCCACCACACCACTGTCGATTAGTAAGGCGAACAAAAGACTGACGGTATTACCAAACTGTATAGCAATACTTATCTCCTGTTCAAGGTAACAATTTAACCAACTCTTAGATTATGCGAAGCGTCTTACTGCAATCCCAAGTTAAATTAAAAAATAGAACAGTCACATCTCATTAAACTGCAACTATCTTTCTTATATCTTAGTATCGATTTATATAGAAAAAAAAAACAAACAATAAACCAACTCATAGCTAACATATATATGCAAATATGGACACAAAAATATTCACATACACGATCACATACATCACTATATTTGCAACTTGCATCGCCGAAATTGGGCCACCCTGGGTATAAGGTCAGCGAAAATCGTGGTCCGACTTGGCATACATTCAAGAATTAGTTCAGATCAGCGTTATATATAGCAGTATGTTCGTAGCTTTTTGTTTTGATGTTGGGTTCTTAGCAGGGATTTATGAGTGAACTAACTTCTGCCTGAGGCTTCGCTCGCGTAGAAGGCAATTTCACCAAAACTACTTTGAATCTCCGTTTCATCCCCTTAAGAGATGGGTTTTGGGAATTCCCCTCATAATGAAAGAAAGAAAGAAGAAATTTACGGGAAATTACCAATCTCACTATATAAACCTTGTAAAGGGAAAATATGCGCCAGATCAACGGACGCGGCAGCAGTCGCTCTTAATAATAATCGTATATGTATATATATATAATATTAAATATTATTTATTTATTTTTAGTATAAGGTATATATAGTTATATAAGTATTTATTGGTTTAATTTAAGATTTCACTAACTCTTCTTTCTCATTTCTGCACCCTACTGTCTACATCTCTTGTAATTTCTCCTTTCGCAGGTCTGCTGGAAGAAATTTCTATTTGAAATAAACAGTACCTTTGTACAAAATTTTCTTATAATTTTATCCTCCTCAGTATATTTGTATGTACATAAATTGTAAAATAAATAAATAAAAATAAGTGGTCCTTCTTTTAAGAATATTTTTATATTTAAATATATAATGACAGTTGTAAAATAATAAGACATTGACAGGTTAGACTAAGGGTGAGTTGCACCATTTAACTATAACGATAACCAAACCATAACCAGCCGTGAAACGGCGGCTTATTGGTCAATTCGACGATTTGACAACTGTTAACGGCTTTGTTATCGTTATAGTTAAATGGTGCAACTCACCCTTAGCTAGTGAAAATACATATTTGTTGAGTGTGTTATTAGACCAGGGTAGATGCCTTCAAAAATAATAAAAAGTGAAAAATAATAATAGTAGGATGAAACCCATCACAAAAGGAGGAGAATATTATAAAAATGAAAGGAAAAATAATTTACGGGCGATCTGAGGTCGGGAAGGGGGTGGGGGTGACTTTTTAAGGGGAAAAAACGGTTTTTCTCGATTTCCGGCAAAACTAAAAGTCCTATGGAAAAAAGTCAAATGGCAAAGTTGTAGGTAATAAAAAGATCTAAAACTTTTGTATTAACACTTTTTTCACATAACCTCAAAATTTATGTGAAAAATTCAAAAAACCATGTTTTTGGTTTTTTATTTTTATCTCTTTCAAAAAACAATATTTTATCACGAAATTTTCTCAAAACTTACCTTTTTATGTCCCAAATACGCTGTAATTTATTTGATTAGAAATATTTATTTTTTCACCTTATTTTGAATAAATATCGAAAAATCACCCTAATTTTCAATCGAAAAATCACCCGTCAAAATATCTTTTTTTTTCAAAAAGTTTATATGGTGTCTGTTCGTTGAAATCTCTACTTTCCGATGGTGAAAAAAAATATATACGTTACCATAGTAAATCTTCTCAGCAAATGCAAAAAACCGAAAAAAACTCGAATTCGAATTTTTTTTTTCAATTATTATATTGAATGTAGAGCTATTTATTAAAATTTACACTTTAATTACTCGAAAACGTAAAATTACATGTTACATAGATAACAAAAAAAATTGCAAATAAAAATATAGTACTATAACTAACAAACAAATAAGTTGATAAAATTAATACTTAATAAGACGTCTACAATATTTGGAGAAAGGAGTCGAATCTTCTTTAAGTTATATGCGTAGATGCCTATTTATAACTATTTTTAGATAACTTATATTTATCTGAGTGACCTACGAAAAATTTTAGCCCATCAAAAGGTATTTCATAGAGGAGTGGGGAAGGGGCTAGGCGGGTCCGGGTCTTACTACATACATACCTAATATATTATTTCGTAGCAGCTGTAACAACCGTTAGCCTAGCCAGTATTCGAAATACAGTATAGTATACAACATCGTTTAAAAAAATACACGTGCACGTTGAGTTTCTTGAAGATAATTGTGACAAGTTTACAAAAAAACTAAGAAGATTAAAAAAATAATAATCTCCTTTATTTTGCACAAACAAACTTAGTTACTCCCATAAGATATATAAAATACACATCGTAAATATATTTTTACTAACTAACTTATGGCCTATTTTCATATATATTTCATATATTTTAAATATATTTTAGATACATTCAAAATATATCCTAAAAGACATAAAAAACATAGCTAAAAATAAAATAAAAAAATTGAATATATCTGAAATATATTTCATATATATATGAAAATCGGCCAAAAGTTAGTTAGTAAAAATATATTTACGATGTGTATTTTATATATCTTATGGGAGTAACTAAGTTTGTTTGTGCAAAATAAAGGAGATTATTATTTTTTAATCTTCTTAGTTTTTTTGTAAACTTGTCACAATTATCTTCAAGAAACTCAACGTGCACGTGTATTTTTTTAAACGATGTTGTATACTATACTGTATTTCGAATACTGGCTAGGCTAACGGTTGTTACAGCTGCTACGAAATAATATATTAGGTATGTATGTAGTAAGACTCGGACCCGCCTAGCCCCTTCCCCACTCCTCTATGAAATACCTTAAATGGGCTAAAATTTTTCGTAGGTCACTCAGATAAATATAAGTTATCTAAAAATAGTTATAAATAGGCATCTACGCATATAACTTAAAGAAGATTCGACTCCTTTCTCCAAATATTGTAGACGTCTTATTAAGTATTAATTTTATCAACTTATTTGTTTGTTAGTTATAGTACTATATTTTTATTTGCAATTTTTTTTGTTATCTATGTAACATGTAATTTTACGTTTTCGAGTAATTAAAGTGTAAATTTTAATAAATAGCTCTACATTCAATATAATAATTGAAAAAAAAATTCGAATTCGAGTTTTTTTCGGTTTTTTGCATTTGCTGAGAAGATTTACTATGGTAACGTATATATTTTTTTTCACCATCGGAAAGTAGAGATTTCAACGAACAGACACCATATAAACTTTTTGAAAAAAAAAGATATTTTGACGGGTGATTTTTCGATTGAAAATTAGGGTGATTTTTCGATATTTATTTAAAATAAGGTGAAAAAATAAATATTTCTAATCAAATAAATTACAGCGTATTTGGGACATAAAAAGGTAAGTTTTGAGAAAATTTCGTGATAAAATATTGTTTTTTGAAAGAGATAAAAATAAAAAACCAAAAACATGGTTTTTTGAATTTTTCACATAAATTTTGAGGTTATGTGAAAAAAGTGTTAATACAAAAGTTTTAGATCTTTTTATTACCTACAACTTTGCCATTTGACTTTTTTCCATAGGACTTTTAGTTTTGCCGGAAATCGAGAAAAACCGTTTTTTCCCCTTAAAAAGTCACCCCCACCCCCTTCCCGACCTCAGATCGCCCGTAAATTATTTTTCCTTTCATTTTTATAATATTCTCCTCCTTTTGTGATGGGTTTCATCCTACTATTCGTTTTTTTTGTTTTAAAAATTATCGACACTGGTCTATATTGGCTATGTAAGTACGCAAATAAATGTATTTTTTTATAGAAGTAAAACAATTTTATGGTTACCTAATTCACTTACTTATTTATTTTCTTTGGATCATTAAGGTCTGTGATATTGAAATAGATGAATTCCATCTAATTATGCCATGTGACCTCCTCTTGGATAACTTACATATAAGACTAATAATTAAACAATAATTTAAATTGGAGTATTTGTCTAACTCAAATTTAGCCGTGAAACCCGTCAAACTTTATCCGTACTCTTTATTCCTACTTGAATAATAGAGTTGGACACATTCTTAGCTCCAAATTCTCAATTTCTAAATTAATAATTCAAAATTCTTATAATTCACAATTCTTCAAATTCGCAATGAGAAAATTCTCAATTCAAAAAAAATTTACAGGTTCTGAAGTTGATAAATATGTAGTACAATTAACTTCTTTTTTATTTTAAAATCGGAATTGAAAATTATGGCTAAAAAAGTAATCTCAAAAGGACAATTCAAATCCAATCCAATCCAATCAATTCATTCCTTTATAGAGATTGTTTCGGTAAGAATGTGTTTTTGTCGTATACAAGCATGATCAGGGCATCACTATGTCCTCGTAGAGGCGATCGACGGCGGCGACCTCTCGTGCCTGCAGATGGGCTGGATCAGGCCATGGTTGGAATCGAGAGAGACCGAGAAGTGATCGTTTCCTTCTGAGAAGCAGTAATGCCAGTGAAAGAGATGGCCGCAAAAGCTTACGGTTGCGGCTGGTCGTGTTCTAGAAATGGACTTACACGATGAAGGATACGTTTGTATCTATTATACAGCATATGTTTAATACTAGTTTTGTCACACCAATGATAGCCCCATTTCTTGTCCATTCGAGGTTGCCTGGAAGAGATCGCAGAATGCGATAAGGCCGCCCATTGTATGTACGTTTTTTAGTTTCGTTTTGTGTGTAATAGTGTACAATAAAATAATAAATAAATAAATTCTCACGCTCCAGCCGCCGTCACAAAGAACGCCCCAGACGTCGTTGGAAGGCGATCTCTGACCACCGCTGGTTTGCGAATGACTAGCATTGGGTAGCTCGCCATCTAGCTGTTTGATAAGGACCAACCCTGAGTCATCGACGGTGCGAAGTTCTATACGTGTTCCACATGCACCTCAAAGATATGTTAGCAAAACCCTTAGGCCTGTAGGACCAATGCCCGCTAAGGCTGCAGGATTTATAAAAGAGATACCTAGGAACGTAAAAGGCACAGGTTTTAGGCAGTAAACGTCCACCCAAGAGCGGGAAGAATTGTAAGATTTTTCATGTACAAAAAAAAAAAAAAATTATATTTCGTAGATAACTATAATTATATATTAATTATGTCATGCATATTACAATAATATCTATATTTTTTGTGTCACGTTACGTGTGCGTTGTTATCTAAAATTTTACAAAATATTCCAATTTCATATATTGCTAACGCTTGACTTCCTACAATCCTTGTTAAAATAAAATTGTATTTTTTCCCTGTAAAAAAGAAAATATAATATTTTTTTCCAAGTGCGTGAACTGTTCCAACCCGCGCTTCATCATTTCATTCCAATAACATTTGCGTTCGAATCAACAACATAACAGGTTTTTCCAATGATTTAAACAATCATAAAAACATCAATGTACGTGGGAACATGACCAATAACGTGTATGAATGGTTTTTAGGGTTCCGTACTTGAAGGCTAAAACGGGACCCTATTACTAAGGCCCGTATTAATAAACGTTCCTCAGCCCAAGATCTCGTACTTATTACCAAGCTTGAGGTCTTGATCGTATTAATAAACGAGATTCACAAGCTTAAGTTCAAGCTCAAGTTCGAGCTCAAGCTCAGCTTAGGTTTACGACATCAGCCAAGTGTTGTCTGATTAATAAACGAAACTCAAAACTTGAGTTTACAACAATCTCTGTACTTGAGCTGCCAGATCAGTGTAGACCGACCGGGACTTGAGGTCGTGATTATCGTAGCGCGAAACATGGAGTTTGTAAATATTTTGAGTCGAATTAATTAGGTATTACGACTAAATAGAGAGTACTATTATGCTATTTTATGGCCTTTGCGATATCGTTTATCAAAAATTTATGTAAGAAATGCTTCCAAATCCTTTTGGATTGCCAAGTAAATAAAAAAAAATCAGATTTGATCAAGATTCGACATTTTATATTCCCATTAAAAGGCATTTTATTTTAAACTTCGGCCAATATGACGTAGGTAATCGTTCACGTAAGCAAAGCTTGAGTACGCTTTGAGGAGCTGATCTTGGTAATTGAGATCCTGTACTCATGTGTTTATTAATTAGCAAAGATCTTGAGCTTCTGTCATCGTATAATCGGGGATCAAGTGATATCCCACTTGAGGACGGAGTTGAGCATCGTTTATTAATACGGGCCTTAGACTCCCCTGTTCGTCCGTTACCAGACTGTATCTCATGAACTATAGATAGAGAGTTGAAATTATGACAGATGATGTAGTTTTCTTGTTGCTATAACAATAAATACTAAAAAATATAATAAAAAAAAATTAAGGAGACTCCCATTATGACTAACGTGATTTTCTTGCCGTGTTTTGTGACGCCGGTACGGACCGTTCATATGTGAGTCAGGCTCTTAATTGGCAAGTTTTTTAAATAAAATACATAACCCTAAAAATATCGAGTAAAATATATAATTATTTATTAAAACTTCATACAACATAAAAGTACATAGGCGGACTTAATGCCTTAGCCATTCTCTACCAGTGAAATAAATATCACATTTTTTTCTCGGAGTCATCGATGTAGAAAATACTATGGAAGAATATTGACGTTAATATTAAAGGAATTGATATTTGCGTTCCTGTTACAAGCTTGGGGCTTGATTTCAAGCATTGACTGACGAGAGAAGGAGCATTATGTCTGCCAAATGGAAATAAAACGAAAGAAATTGACGCAAACAGTTTGTTATTCGTTGTACCTACATTACGCTTCATATATGCTATTTACTGGTTTATTTGCTGGCACATTTAATAAAAAAAACGTTCTTTCTGGGACATACTAATACGTGGTTCTATTTTGACTGATTACGCTCTAAGAATATCTAGCTTTCTTCATTATTTCTTTGGCAAGACGTTTCTGTAGTATGTCGGAAATGTTTGCTTAGAATCGAACTGACGGCTTTCATGCAGTGATTCGCAAGAAACTCGCAACACTGATGCACAGAACAGTCAGAAGAGTCAATGGAAATAGCATCCTGAAGACAGTGGTTGAGAGACCTTACTCCCCTATTCTGAGGTTCTATGTAGGCAGCAGGGTCGAGGGTTCTGGGGCCAAGGGAAATAGACATTTCTGAAAGGGAGGCTCGGCCCGGTTTGAAAGGCAACGAAGGAACGGAGTGGGTTTTTTAGTCAGTAAAAGTCTGACAATATGTCCCGCTCCGCTCAAGGGCGGGGAATGTCATCAGGATGATTTTTACCCACCAAAAAATAGGCACTATCAGAGAATGGTCAGATAGTTTTTTCCTTGCCATTTTGTTCTTTGCACATTTTGCCTCAAGTATCTACTTCACTGTGTTTTTATTTTTGTATCTTTGTTTAGGTACCACTAACACAAATTTTAAGGTATTTTAGTAACTAAGTAGACTGCGTTGTTGTCTTATTTTAAACTAGCTTTTGCCCGCAGCTTCGCTCACGTACATAAAATATAGCCTACGTCACTCAGGTAAAAAAGAGCTTTCTATCGGTGAAAAATATTCAGCAATCAGACCAATACTTTCGGACAAACTATACCTTTATAATATTATTGTGAATACCTACAGCAGTGTAGACTAAAATTAATTTTAAGGTAATATTTTATTTACAAAAAAGAATATATTAAAATAACACAACAATATTGAACAATGTTGTTGTGTTATTTTAAATTACTTTTTTATTAAACCTAAATTCAAATAGATATTTTTATACAAATTGAGCATTCTCTCAGTGAACATACGACATTAACAAAATTGTCTATTGATGACGGCAATTTCAGACGCATACGACTAGCTATAATGTATTCCGTATGCCAGAGACGTGGAAGTCGGCAAACAGGACTCCAGTAGACATAGCATCCACTACTATTGGTGCAAAGATTTGCTTTCATGATTGACCGCCTTGTTTGAAGACTGGCTACCTTAGAAGACTTCCTGAGATGGGATTCTTAGATCGCGATTTGAAGAAAATCTTCAAACACTCGAAGTTCAACTTGAATTGTTCAATAAAGCTTGGTTTTGGATGGCTATTGAAGAGGAGTAGAATAGAAAATATGCAAGATTTTTTTATGTAGCTTCTGCTAGGGGTGTCATCCACCTGAATGTTAGTTATTGTAGTCGCGAAGTCGAAGTTGGAGACTGATAAAAAGTAGATATGGACTACTTTTTATTCGTCTACAACTTCGATCAACTTCAATCCTTGGAGCTCGAGCTGCCTTCGTACCAGATTTGATCAAAATCTTCTTTCAGTAGTTTATCATGAAAGTGTAACAGACAGACAAGCAGACAGACAGTCAAAGTTACTTTCACATTTATAACTGTTAGTATGGATATGGAAACCAAGCTCAACCGTAACCAGGTTCTCGCTAGATGGCGCTAAATTCAATTTTTTTTGTTTACTTTTTTTTTTAGCGTACGGGAGCAATATAAAGTTTTTGTTAAATTATTGCCTCAAATAACGGAACACACTGTGCGGAAATCCGACTCGCACTTGTCTGTTTTTTTCTCATTGAGGACTGATTCCTTGAAAAGTATCTATTTATGTGACTTCCTTATAATTGAATAAGTACTTTACCAGTCCACTGTCATTTTGATATTTGCAACATTTCAAATTCTCACATATCCACCTTTACATTGTTAACACCTTTACGGTCCGGACTAAGCATTTTGCCTCGCTGTTTATACGGCGTACATCGAAGGACTGGAACAATTGGCGTGCTGCGGTCTTCCTGTCCGATTATGATGGTCTTCTATACATAGGTGTCTTCAAGGCTAGAGTGAATTAGGCTCTTAAGAATCTACTGCGCTTCACATTAACGGCTGCATCACTGCTTAACATCAGGTGGGATCACAGTCAAGCACTGGATTATATAATTTAAAAAATCAAGCCAATATAATAATACTTAGCATATTAGCATAGTTATTTTGTGAGCAAGGAATCGCACGACCAACTTAGTTGTCCAGCAACGTTTTTGTCTTTGTCGTTGACAGCGACACGACTTTTTGTAAAAATTTACTAGCAATAGACGGGGCAACAGTTGCGTCGCCGGCCTGTCGCCAAACACGCCGAGAAAGATGGGTCCCATACGTCACATCACATCACTATTAAAATCGTAGACTTGATGTTAGAAACAAATTAGTTGCAGAGACTAAAGTTGCTCTAGTAGCACAAATCATATTTTTTTGTAAACTTTAATAGCTTAAGTGGCAATGGGCTGGGCACATTGCTCTCATGGTGAAATGGCGTCAACGGCTATCGCAACCCAGTGCTGGGCACGCCACAATCATGGCGGTAAGTCCCCTCTTTGAGGCGTGGCTGGAAAGACCTCACGGCGTCCTTACCGCCCGCATGACGCAGGTCCTCACCGGACATGGTTCGTTCGGGAGTTTCCTGCAGCGGATTCATGCGGAGGTGACGCCCGGGTGTGGCCACTGTGCGGAATGCCAGGAGGACACGGTGGAGCACACAGTCGAGGTGTGCCCTGCTTGAGCGGAGCATCGCCGTACCCTCATGGAGGCGATCGGCGGCGGAGACCTCTCGCGCCGGGCCTTGGTTGAGGCCATAGTCTGGAGCGAGGAGGAGTGGCAGGCGGTCGCTGACTTCTGCGAAGCAGTAATGTTTGCAAAGGAGGAGGAGGAGTGGTCAGCAACAGCAGGGACCCAGCCGGGTCGAAGGTTACTGGAGCCAGGGTTATCCGAAAGGGCGCTCGAGCCCCGGTATGAAAGCTAGAAGGAACGGGGTGGATCTTTTAGTCAGTAAGAGTCTGACACTATCTCCCACTTCGCCCGAGAGCGGGGGTTGTCATTGGATGATTTTTTCCCACCATAAAAAAGAGCACATTGCTCACAGAACAGATAGTATATTCAACGTGCTTACACAAGCAATGCATATTTCCCAAAACATCTAACTTGTCGACTCACTGCTCCCCAATTTGCATATATCTAGACGAATTGTAAACAAACACCTCACAATATATGTTGTGCCCAACTTGGACAAACGGATGGAACTTTGGTAATTAGATGTCTCGAAAGTTGTGGTATAACTGTGGTTGTAGTAAGTTTATTGACGCTTCATGAACAAAGTAAGTTGTATAAACGTATGTTTTTAGTGCTATTAAATACAAAAGTGCAGTAAAAGGGGTATTTTATACGTAAAAGATGTATTTTCTCTCCGACTCGGTGGACGAACCTCACCAAATCGGCGACACATTGCAGCGTAAATGAAAAATCCTAAGTCGCCAAACATAGAGCTGCATGGCATCGTATCGCAAGAGAGGCGGTGGTGCAGGACTCGACCGAGACACTACCACGACCACTCTGTCAAGAGTGTACGACTGAGAATAAATAATAATAATGAAAAAACAACCAGTTATAGGTACTGTAACATATTAAGCGTGAATTATACTTATATTGTAAAAGCAAAAGTTTGTCAGTATGTGTGTTTTGTTTGTTAATTCTGCACACTCAAACAGCTGAACGAATTTCAGACAAACTTGGTACAAGCACACACCATGTCTTGGTGTAGTTTATAGCTTATGCTTTTTATTCTGAGAGCCCACGATGAGATTGAAAAACTATTTGCAGGAAAATCTTACGATCGCCGCTTGTAAAAAGAGATATATAATAGTCCTTCGTTATCTATTATAAACTGTAATATAATCAAAACACAACATGCACATGCGTACACCTATCCACACACACTTCCACACACGCCCATTATTGCTACAAGTTTTTTAATGAGTGTTTATGTTTAACTAAGTTTTAAGATTGTGAAAACTCCCACAAAGTGCAGCTTTGTACAATAACGTAAGGGAAAGGCGCTTGTGTCTGTAACACAGTTTATGTACAGACATAGATGTACACTCTGTCTCAATTAATACATAGCGTTGTATTGTACTTAATTGCTTATATGTTCAATTGAGATGGACATATTGTATTTGGCTTTATGAAATAAACGATTAGGTATTCAACGATTATGTTATTGATCGATTGTTATTAACGATTATTATTATTATGTAATAGAGAATATTGTCTTGGGGTAATTTTCTACTATTCCGTGGGTTTAACTGTTGCTGGCAGCAACTAGTTTCATTATAAAATCGGCGAAAAGCAAAGGATGACAGAATGAAGATAAATCAGTACCTATTTTACAAAAAAAATATTAAGGTTTTAGTAAATCCGTTAATTAGTAGCAGATTAATTAGAGAGATCTTTGCGTTTTTTTTCACACACAGAAGAGCATACAAAAAGAATCAGGTCTACAAAATAAAATCTATCTGTATAAAAGCGAAATACCAGTTATTGATTAGTCACAAAATCTTAGAAATTATAACACCTACAAAATCTTGTTGGAATGCCCGGTGGACACGGTGGAGCATATCGTAGAGGTGTGTCATGCTTGGGCAGAACATCGCCATGCCCTCGTGAGGGCGATCGGCGGCGGCGATCTCTCGCGCCAGGCCGTGGTACAGGCCATGGTCCGGAGCAAGGAGGAGTGGTAGGCGGTCGGCTCCTTCTGCGAAGCAGTAATGCTCGCAAAAGAGGAGGTCGACCGCATCATGCAACGGCGCCGCTCACAGCGCCCCAGCTGCCTCCGGGATTCCGATCCGGATTTCCGGCCACCGTAGGCACGGGCTTACGGACGGCAAGCAATGGGTAGCTCGCTGTCTGTAAAAATCTGACACTATCTCCCGCTCCGCCCAAGAGCGGAGGATGTCAATAGATGATTTTCCCACCGCTAAAAAATAACTCCTTCAAAATTAAAATGTGGCAGATAGGTTCCTTATAGGATGTAGACGCTAAGAATTACTTTTGGGAAACACTATTTGTAAACGGGGGTTGAAAGTTTGTATGGAGTAACTTAAAATATTAATTAAACGAGTTCCATAGTGAGGACGGAGTTCCATACCCAGATAGTTTCCAAAATACATATGGTACGTCACTTGCCTAGCCTTGACTACAGTGGACTCATGATAGTTATCTAATACAGTTGCCATCACGGATCTTGAGCGGTTGCGCAGAAGTCAAACATTCGGTCTCTTTAGTGGTGCGAAGTGAAACGCGGGGGCAGGGAGTGTCAGTGACTGGCTCGCCGCGCCATCGCGTTATAGACGTCACTCCTCATTCGTTCCCTGCGTTGCTGCATGTATCAAACAACGAAGACGATTAGCTCGCCAATGTATGGAATGCGCAAAGCGATCCCCACTCTCACGCCGAGCGCTCAAGATCCGTTTTGGCAATTGTACGTCTCTATCAACATTCGCTCTAGACTAAAATTACTTCTACGCATTTACAGCATCATGAAAATCCATTGTAAAAACAAAGACCCAATATAAAGACTATATTCTACCATAAAAAATCACCTCAGTAAACCAAAGCTGAGCACCTCGCATCAATCAATTACATAAATATAGCCATCGTTTGGCGCGATGCGAAATACCCATTTGCATAGTAATAGTACCGGCGTGCCCTTAATAATGTTTAACCGATGTACTGGTATGGCCAGAAACTAGCAACGTCGATAAAATAGCTCTCATGAATATTAAAAACTTTAAAAGTGAGGTACTGCCGGGGCTCGCTCGGCTCGTTCATTTCTCGCTTAGCTACGGATGAGAGTGTATTTTTGTTTAAAATTTTGAACAACTGTTTGGAGTTAAACAGTTGTACAATGTTTTAAACTAAAAATTGTGAAGTCTGTTTTTTTTTAAGGTGAGAAAATCATGCAATGACATCCCCGCTCTCGAGCGGAGAGGGAGATAGAGTTCGACTCTTACCGACTAAATACCTTTTCGTACCGGAGCCGAATTTTCCTTTCAGAAACAAATCCTTGGCCCCAGTAGGGCTGGACCCCTACGGTTTGCTGACACCTTCTTGAGGTGCACATGGAAAACGTGCGCCGTCAACGTTTAGGGCTCAGTCCGGTTCAGACGGTTGGACGGCGAGCTACCAATTGCTCACCGTCCGCAAGCCCGTGCCTACTGTGACTGGAAATTTGGATCAAAATCTTAGTGGCGGCTGGGGCGTGAGCGCCGTTGCCTCACGCGGTTGGCCTACTCCTTTACTAGCATTACTGCTTCGGAGAAGGAGGCGACGGCCTACCACTCCTCCTCGCTCCGGATCATGATGACCTGGTGAAGGTTGCTGGATACAAGAGGCACACGTCTTGCATTTGAGATGGTATTTTTTGAACGGATTTAATCTGGCAGTTGAGGCTGGATGTTGATGATGATGATGAATCATTCAGATGTATCACTGAAGAGTGTTTAGTTCATAATAATAATTGTGAGCGTAAATGTGTATCGGTTTGTGAAGTTTTTAAGAAGTACGATGGCTTCGATTACAACAACGCTGTATTTTCATCTGCGTCCTTTCTCTACTTAACATTGAACGGTTTTAAACCGACTTCAAAAAAGGAGGAAGTTATTAATATTCGATTTTTGTCAAATGTGACCTGATTTTGATTATTCTTTGTTTTTGTTACAAAGAAATTGTTCATAAGTTTGGTGCACATCTAATGAAGAACTGATGGTCCATGGAACTCTTCAGAAGACGATAATAAATCGTCTAGAATTGCAGTAATCGCTTGTCTGTTTATTTATAACAAAATTTAACAATGGAATATCATCACCGGTACGTTAAAAATACGAAAAAACAAAACCAAAAATATCAGCTATCAAAATCAAAAATTTTGTATATTTCTTTAGAGTTAGCTAGATGTATTTTTTTGAAAAAAGTTTGTTGTTATCACAATACTGGCAATCGCATACTCATTCTCGCTTTCCCTAGACTTCAATCATGCGTAATCTAAACCTTTTTTTCTTTAGTGAAATTTTATACGTAAAAGAGAAGAAACAAATTGACCCAAATATAGAACCTCCCTCTTTTTGAAGTCGTTTAAAAATTGCGGCAAAATTGTATAGAATTATGACAGTAAGAAGTGACCAAGTCTTAGGTGAATGACCTCATAGATGGCAGTTTAGCATTTTTATTAAAGTCTAAGAAAGTACTCGTTTTAACTTGAAATAAGATACTGCAGAGGGGTTGTCTTATCTAAATATACAAGTCATAAATCTAGCTTTGTGCAAAATGCGGTAAAAACAAAAACAACTCCCCCTATCTGGTTACTACAGTCAGTCAGTAAACTACAAAACAGAATAAAAAAAAAAACTGGGCAAGTGCGAGTCGGAGTCGCGCGCCGAGGGTTTCGGACAAACTTCTTAAGTACAATAGTTCAATTCCCGAATTAAGTCTCGAATTTTTTTCTGAATCGCATTTTTTTTTACGTAACGTGTTCTCAGGTTTCAGTTTTCTTTACCTGTGCTGTATGCCAAATTTTATGATTCTGGGTTATTTTAAGAGTCTGGAAGTACCCTATGATTGTGTCGAGATATACGTTTTTTGCGACCTAAGCGGTCGTATTTTTTTTCTTTAACTTAAAATTTTGATTTTTTCATAGCTTGGAAGAACCACAGATCTGAGTATGTGGTTTAAATTTCAACTCGATACTTCCACGTCTTCCAGAAATAACGGGCCTCGACCGACAGATAGACGGACAACCAAGTGATTACACACAGGTTCAGATTTTTCCGTTTGAGTTACGGAATCCTAAAAACAAAGAAAAATCTTGACAATGACAACTGTCCGTCGCATAAACGTGAATTGATATAGGAACAAAGAGAAGAAGAAGACTTCTTAATGTTTCTTGCTGCAGGGTACTATTATGGCACAGATAATTTCATGAGAAATACATATTACATTCATAACACAAATACACTAAGATTGATTTAGACCAGAATGCGCTTTACTTGTATTTATACTTTTTGATATTTGCTTAGTCTAAAATCAACTCCACTCAGTCACTCATTACACTACACACTTACACAATATAGCTACAGAAGTTCTAATTTAAAAATTTACTATTATATTTTATTAAGATACAAACTAACTTTTTGTTTTCGTTTTCGAGTGGAAACCTCCAAAAGGCCGACCCTTGGGGTTAGTTCCGTAAGTGTGAGATTCTTATCTCGCTAAAACCACCTCGGTGATCACCATCAGCACATAGAACCCCCCGTTGCCTTTCAAAAGACCATTCTAAAACCCCCACTGTGCTGTACAATACCTGGCCCATCCCTGAGGAGACTGTATAACGGTCTCCCCTGAGCCTCACTGTGTGCGGCAGCACGTGATCACTGTGCCACCGTTTGCCCTGGAAACGATGAGTAAGCAGAGTCTCCAGAGCGCCCGTGGTTACAAAGTCCTGCATTGGATGACGCAAGCGGGGTTTACAAGCTACCAACAACCAACCAACCTAGCAACCTAGTAAATTATTACCGCCCCACTAAAATCTTGCCACTTTTGTAACACGAAGGAGCCTAGTCTCCACGACACATGGAAATCCTAATGTGGAGACTCATCATCATAATTATTTCAGCCGAGAGACATCCACTGTTGGACATAGGCCTCGCCAAAGTGTCGCCAAAATGACCGGTCCCGTGCGTCTCGCATCCATCGGATTTCCACGACCCTCACCAGCTCATCGGTCCACCTTGTGGGAGGCCTTCAAACGCTGCGTCTTCCGGTACGAGGTCGCCATTTCGGAATCTTTCGTCCCAATTGACCAACTGTTCTGCGAGCGATGTGCCCTGGCCACTGCCACTTAAGTTAGGCGATTCTTTGGGCTATGTCTGTAACTTTGGTTCGCCTTCGGATATCTTCATTTCTGATGTGATCACGCAAAAGTGGAGATTAGTGCCATTTAAATTTGTGATATTTTCTGAACAACAAATATACTATTATAACAAAGCACAAATTCAGCCTCAATTTCAATAACAATCTTACATAACCATCCAACTAATACATAACGACACCACATAATAGTAATTCATAGAGCTAATTTGACCGCCACCAACATATTACCGCGTTACTAATGCTCGCCTAATCATTGTCGCACTCAATGAGCTTGTGTGAATGACATCAATCGGTGATTATCTGAACGTGAATAGAGATTCAATATTGGCACAAAATAGATAAGTACAGAAGTCAATCTACAAACAAAGCGTGCTCGAGCGACGCACACACAGACACCGCCCTCGGACACGATAACTCGACTCAATCGCCCGGACGCACCGTACAGTTCGACGCAACGCGCTGACCCTAGAGTGTGATCGCATAGCGTAGGTATAAAAAGTGAAGTACTTAAATGAGATTGACTTCTGTATCTATCTATTTTGTGGTGCTAGCGTTGATGCATACAATATTAGGGTTCAACAACAAGACGCCTAATGAGTCTACAGTTCGTGTAATGACTTCATCTAACTACCCATACTTGATATTTCCTCAGATTCCTGTAGAGATACGAACTTGGGTAGTAAAGGGTAGATTGCTGGCAGTCACGTCTAGCTATTGGTCACGTGACCCACAAAGTAACAAGTTTGTGATACTTTGTAAAGTTCGAAGATTTAATTGGTGGAATAGTTTGCTTTGGAACTGAAATAAAATTTGAATCAGGATGTTTGGAAAATGTTTTGATATTTAAGTCAATTTTGGAGTTGTAGTGACACTTTCAGAGATTTAATAAATGACACGCAGTGACAGAATCGATGACCTGGTGAGGGTCAAGGAAATGCAATAAATCCGAGACGCACAGAACTCTTAATTGTAGTGAGACTTGGGAGGCTTTTTTTATGGTGGGAAAAAATCATCCAATGACAACCCCTGCTCTTGGGTGGAGCGGGATATAGTGTCAGACTCTTACTGACTAAACAACCCACCCAGTTCCTTCTAGCCTTCATACCGGGGCTCGAGTTCCCTTTCGGATAACCCTGGCCCCAGTAGGCTTCGACCCGGCAGGGTCCCTACTGTTGCTGACAACTCCTTGAGGCTTACGGGAACAGTGCGCGCCGTCAACGACTTGGGCTTGGTCCAGACAGTTACCGGACGGCCGGACAGCGAGATACCCATTGCTCACTGACCGCAAGCCGCTCCTACGGTGGCCGGAAATCGGGATCAGAATCCCGGCGGCGGCGGCGAAAACGCCGTTGCCTGATGCGGTCGGCCTCCTCCTTTGCGAGCATTACAGCTTCGCAGAAGTCGGCGACCGCCTGCTACTCCTCCTCGCTCCGGACCACGGCCTCAACCAAGGCCCGGCGCGAGAGGTCTCCGCCGCCGATCGCCCCCTCGAGAACTCGGCGATGCTCTGCCCAAGCAGGGTACACCTCGACTTGGGAGGCTTAAAACTAGCAGTGGTCGTCTTTCGGCTGAAATTGCGATGAAATAGTACAAAATATCTAAATTATACAAATTATAAGGGAGCTAGCAAACTGATGAAACAAAATTTAGTTGTATTTACTCGTCATATAGCATAATAAAAAAAGGTAGCACACTATACTAAGTGACTTTAAACAGGTTTACAAATTATTCTATATTATTTTTAAGCCAATCCGTCGAGTCTATTGCAATCCTCTCTCTGACCCAACGCAATTCATATTGTAATCGAAACACAAAGAAGAAGACTTGGATCCTCTAGTAGACATAAGCCTTGTTTTGCCCCCCAAATTAACACCCTATCACCCAATAATTTCATTATTACTACGTGATCACAGACCCGGTTTTCGCGCCTCACTACTTCATCTCCTTGAACAAAAACTCCATCAGCATTAGTATCACGTTTCCAATAGCTTGACAGTGTACTCGTGTGTTATTCGGTTCATAAATTCTACAGGCCGTGAGTAATAGAGTCGCCTGTGTCAGGTTCGTCGACGGCATACATTATGTGGGTTTGCCGTGATACACTCTGTGACAGAATATGTAACTGTACTATAGAATAACCAGGCTACTTGTACAGTCGCAACAATCTTTAATACGATCTCATAAAGTTTGAATTTGTTTGTGTTGTAGATTACCATCAGTTTGTAATATCCAGTTTCATAAATGGTACTTAGTGATGTGATAAATATAATGTCTAGATGTAGAAGTGTAGATTGCTTTATTTTGGGTATTTATGTGATGAACTAATAAACTACCTATACAAACTAATTTCTCTAAAAAAATCCGGGCAAGTACGTAGCTTTTCTATTACTTTTTGTAATTTTAATACTAGACATCACTGATATTGATGATGATGAACATTCTGAACAAACCTGGACTTAAATAAGCCCAGGTTTTTTCAGAATGTTCATCTACTTTCTGCTTGGGACGTTATCTGTGTAGAACTTACAAAATAACCCAAAGGAACATACTTACATTGTTGAAACCTCTACGGTCCGGACTAAGCGTTTCGCCTCGTCGTTTATACCGTTGGTGTATTCGTAGTTTTAGACAGTGAAAGTCTGATATACCCTCACCGTTCCACCTTAGGGTCTAAATAGACGGACTGCATTTCAACTGCAATTCAACTGCAAATTGCAGTTTAAGTGCAATTTGAATGCAGTTGACACGACTGCAATATAACTGAGAGTGAGAGAAGTGATTAGATGACTTGCCACCTTAAAAAAAAAGCGTGATACAAATGAAATCCCAATCTACCTTAAGCTAGCGTGACAATAAATATTCGTGCTACCCCTTCATGAAAAGCGATCTTCAATATGCACTGCTACAGCTATATCATGCAAAAGTTTTGTGAACTCATTTTTGTCAAAGAATTTTATATTTTCAAAAACAAAATTTGACCTACATGGCTATGCGTGTGCGGTTTTATACGTAACAGCTTTAACTTGGAATGCTGCCCACTTCGTTAACAAAAAGATCGTGAAAACAAATTTTATTAAAGTTTTTATACCAGAATATGTTCCGATCATAGAATTTGTTGATTCCAGTTAGCTTGGCTTGAAATGGATTCGACAAAACTTTTATGAAATAATTTTATTATCATAGTTAAGTTTGTAATATTTTCAGCATTTAAAAGAACAAGATAATAAAACTAAATTGTTGACTAATTGATATTTACGGTTGATGTGTACCTACTTGTACTTAATAGCAATCCGTTTGGGCCCAGTTGGGTATATTACGAATATGTTACCTACTACTCTCACTTAGCCAGAAACAATTTAAAAAGTTTACTGCCAATCGAAATGAAGAAATGTAGTCTCCTCTTTCTTCACATTATTGATTAACTTTTTGAAGTTTCTAACTTTTTGACCAGTTGTGTCGGATTGGACTGAGGAGTTTTTTCGTGTATTATTTACCAGGGTCGTGTATTTGCGACTGGATACTCCATCACTCCATTTTGTTTAGCTCTTCAATCCCCATAGGTGACAGAAAAGCTGACGAGATGGAGTATTTAGTCGTAGATGTGGGATCCACGCGTGAATGTTTATCGGGTATATACGACATAGCTCACTGTCCGGCCGTCCGGTAACTGTCCGGACCAAGCCCAAGTCGTCAACGGCGCGCACTGTTCCCGCGCGCCTCAAGGAGTTGTCAGCAACAGCAGGGACCCAGCCGGGTCGAAGCCTACTGGGGCCAGGGTTATCCGAAAGGGCGCTCGAGCTCCGGTATGAAGGTTAGAAGGAACGGAGTGGGTCTTTTAGTCAGTAAGAGTCTGACACTATCTCCCGCTCCGCCCAAGAGTGCGGGATGTCAATGCATGATTTTTTCCCACCATAAAAAAGGGTATTTACGACATTGGTGGCTACAAGATTAAAACAGAGAATTTCAATAACTAATTCATGGCCTTAATGGCTATAAAGTTAATATAGAATTTTTCTTTTCAACGATTGGCAAATAAGCTTTGTAAACGACAACGTCTATTGGCTCGAATGTTGCAGACAGCTTGTCAACCACTATACTATACACTAACAGGGCATTGATTAGTCTTCATTAGTTTACAGTTCTGATACGTGTATTTAGACGAAGCTAGTTTGGACACGACGGCAAGGTGACGTTTGTAAACTTGGTAACTGACACTTTACAACAGATTCCTTGTAGCATTTGAGCAAATAGCAAGCAGTTGATTTTAAGATAGAAATTTTATGTAATATCCAGGTAATATTTTAACAGGTTGATACAAAAGTTGTATTGGTATAATTAGTAGTTATCATTTATCATTTATCGGATTCGCCTGCGTTAAAACCAACTATATACGAGTTTATGTTTGTCACTTAGTGATGAATTAGCATTCTAATAATGTTAAATGATTTTTCAAAATACGTCGTACGTTTTTGAGTTTATTAGTTACTAGCTTTTGCACGCAGCTTTGCCCGCATGCATAAAATATATGTCACTCAAGAATAAAGCAGCTTTCTATCGGTAAAAAAATAGCAACCGGAACAATACTTCTGTTATATACATCGTCTGTACTCTATAACTTGCATAAGTAAGCTTAAAATTGACTATCAAACACCTGGTAAGAAATATTTCTTCATCTATAAAGTCTTCTATTTACTTGTTTCCAATCATTTCCTGTACACAAAGCCAAACCACCTTTGTACTGTACCATAATCGTTTCACTGTCCTGCCTGACATGGACGTCACCTACACAAACAACGCATTTTTCCTCTCCGGTCGCAGTGTCAGACTTAGAACCGACATGTCGGGCAAACCTGAAAGCTTTGTGTGTGGAATTTTCGTCAAACAACATTGACATCGCTGCGCTAGCGTATTGTATATCGTGACATAGACAAACATAAAGGATAGCCTTGGTATGAAGGTTTCTATTAAAACCTCACCAAAACCTCATTTTGGTTACGGTGTGAAGTCAAAGTCAATGATAGAGTCTATCTAATAAGTTAAACGACTTGGGTAATTATCAGTATTTAATGAAATCTGATATAGTCAACACGGGTTCAATAATCAAGGTTAATTAGAACAGAAGAACCTTATGAAAAGTATCGAATATAAGAATTTTTTAAATGATTAAATATTCTACAAAATTCCCAAGTCGGTTGACTTATTAGACAGACTATAGCGATGGATTGAAGTGGAGCAGTCCATTGTTGATAGAAACACGCAGAATTTGTTAAAATATATGTATATATTGTTAATAATTTATAGAAACAAACAAGCAAAGGAACCAAAGCAAGAACATTGACAGCGTCAGTCAACTTAAACATTGTCGCCACTGTGCGGAACGCCCGGAGAACACGGTGGAGCACACAATCGCGGTGTGCCCTGCTTGGGCGGAGCATCGCCGTGCCCTCGTGGGGGTGATCGGCGGCGGAGACCTCTCGCGCCGGGCCCTGGTCAAGGCCATGGTACGGAGCGAGGAGGAGTGGCAGGCGGTCGCCGACTTCTGCGAAGCAGTAATGCTCGCTAAGGAGGAGGCTGACCGCATCAGACAACGGCGTGTTCGCCGCCGCCGCCGGGATTCCGATCCCGATTTCCAGCCACCGTAGGCGCGGGCTTGCGGACAGTGAGCATCGGGTAGCTCGCTGTCCGGCCGTCCGGTAACCGTCCGGACCAAGCCCAAGTCGTCGACGGCGCGCGCTGTTCCCGCGCGCCTCAAGGAGTTGTCAGCAACAGCAGGGGCCCAGCCGGGTCGAAGCCTACTGGGGCCAGGGTTATCCGAAAGGGCGCTCGAGCCCCGGTACGAAGGCTAGAAGGAACGGGATGGGTTTTTTAGTCAGTAAGAGTCTGACACTATCTCCCGCTCCGCCCAAGAGCAGGGGTTGTCATAAGATGATTTTTCCCATCGAAAAAAAAAAAAAAAGTCAACTTAAACATTTCTAAAACCAAACAAGATTTTAATGAAAATATTTTTTTTCATAGCAAGTTTTTATAGCTCGGTTAGGTATACCTATAACTAACTAATGCTCGTCAAGACGAATTATACGACCCTAAACTCGATGGGGTCATGTCGTTTAACCACCAAGTTCCTATAGCCACCTTCCGGTTGCATCATCAAATCAGTTCCATTTCATAATGATTTTGCATTGTCATCTGATTTACACATGCATGCAAAATTTAATTTAACGGTAACCGGGAAGGGGGTCAAATTTATTTATTATTGATTTGATTACAGGCAAACATCGGGACAAGTGAAACTAAATAAAAGCTTGTAAAAAGTATGAGTTCGCACTGCTCTAGCCAGTCGCCAACAGTCAATATTGGTGATACATTGAAATTTAGAAATATTTTGTCCATGAATTTGTATGTCTGGGAGATTAGAAGACCGCAAAAATAATAATGTATTTAAAACTAAACTGAGAGAGAGGCTACAAAAGAGCTGGTTCTATAATGTTAATAATTTCACTAGCTTCTGCGTTCTGCTGTAGCTATTTGTTTCTGCTTAACGTTGGAAGGCTTTTCACAAGGTGGACCTTGTGAGAGTCACTTAAATGAAGTGAATGCGACATGTAGGATTAGACGTTGTGGCGACGCTTGGGGGAAATGATGATGACGATAACTAGTTTCTGACAATTAAAGCATGCCCATGCATGCCTATGTGAAACAAACATTTATTTAATTTAAAAAAAGTGACGTAAACAAAAATAATTTGCGCGCTTACTTGCAGGCCGAATACAGTGACTTTTAGGCTACAATATGTTTCCCGGTAATTAAAGCAAATCAGCAATTTGATTTGATTGATTGATGGTCTGTGTGAATAATGAAAATCATTTCAAAAAGTCTTTATTAGAGCTATCAATCCTAGCTTTACAGACGAGCAATGAGGAAGCATGGGTGAAGAAGATAACATATCTTAAATACATTAGGATAAGGAGAAGAGGATGATTGTGTTGCATAATAGTTTTTTTTTTTTTTACAGCTATCACACAACGCCGCGCGCCGTCTAGTCTCAAGCTAAGCAGGGCTTGTGTTATAAGTACTGGATAACTGATAAACATACTTATATATTTCTAAATTCATACATATTATAAATAAATTACACCAAGACACAGAACAAATATCATGGTCATCAACCAAAAATCTGCTCTGGTGGGTATCGAACCCACGACGGGTTCGATACCCACCCTCCAGCATAGCAGTCAGGTAAACTAACCACTAGACCAACAGGCTAGTCAAGTATGGCATAATCATAATATTTTTACTGCTAGGATTCAGACCTCCTCTCAAGGAGAGGGAATAAACCGTAAACCACCACGCAAGTCCAGTATAGGTTGACTGTGGGCTTGCGGACAGTGAGCAATGGGTAGCTCGCTGTCCGGTAACTGTCCGGACCAAGCCCAAGTCGTCGACGGTGCACACTGTTCCCGCGCGTCTCAAGGAGTTGTCACAGCAGGGACCCAGCTGGGTCGAAGCCTACTGGGACCAGGGTTAGTTTTGAAAGACAGCTCGAGCCCCGGTATGAAGGCTAGAAGGAACGGAGTGGGTTTTTTAGTCAGTAAGAGTCTGACACTATCTCCCGCTCGCTAAGAACGGGGGTTGTCATTGGATGATTTTTCCCACTTTAAAAAAAAAGTATTGGTTGACCATTTACTTCACAATTTTTGGTTTTAGTTGAAATTGGTTCTAAGTAAGGAGACACACAATTCTAAGGTTTTCTAATAGTGTTGATGAAGTTTGACCTGAAACGTTACAGGAACAAACTATAAGTTCTCGTTCCTTCGTGGTGCTAGTTTTACTCCGAAATCCATTCATTCCTGCGAAATTGATTTATATCTACGTAGAGTATAAAGTTACTTGTTTATCAATACAACCAGAAGCCATTTAATTTTCTTTAATATATAATAATCTGTATATTCTGGGAATCTGTTCAAGCTTTGAATTACGAGAACATTTTTATATTTTTACAAACCTAATAAAGTTGCCAGAAGTAGGTATCTTCACAGAGCAACTTTGTTTCCCTATAAGCCGTAATGTTTGTTCCATTATTTAAGTCTATTTAGTTTATTCATTTTAGTATTAAGTAATTATTATTGTATTTAGATAAAGTGTTTTGTTTTCCACATTACCACGTACCACATTTTGACAAGAAGAGTAGAAGATGTCGGTCATAGGTATTGTTGGACTCGCCGGTCGTTCTAATGATTAGTAGCTCTGACTGCTACTTATTTTTATTCTGTGTCGGTGTGTAATTTATCTATACTAAAATGTATGTATTTCAAAATATATTATTTAAACATCTATACATATAAATGAAATTGGAGTGTCTGTTTGTAATATTGAAATAACTGCTTTTTACTACATGCTTATGAATAATATATACGGCACATACACCAAAATAACATTTTTTTAATTTTTTGTCTATCTGTTTGTCCGGGCTAATCTCTGAAATGGCTAGACCGATTTTGATGGCACTTTTTTTGACAGGTAGCTGATGTAATAAGGAGTAACATAGGCTACTTTTGAACGAAGTCGCGGGCACAGCTAGTTATTAAGTATGTTTATCAATTATCTGGTACTCATATCAGCAAGCTCTGCTTAGTTTGGGCCTAGTTGGCATTGTGTGAAAGCTGTGGATTATTATTAAGTCAGTAATGCGAAACACATTCATGTTGAAACTATTTCAATACTGTAAGACAAGGTGTATATCTGTATTGAAATAATTACAAGCTAATAATATAAACATGTTTATATTAAGGGGCGGGAGGGAAAACTGACTCGTTACCGTCCTATAAAAAATCTTCAGAATCACTATCAATAGGAAAAGAACCCAATAGGGCAATGTAATTATTTCGGACTCAATAAATAAGGCTTGTAAACAGGTTAGTGATCACAGAACCATTTTTGTATTTAGCAGAGAGCATCAACCTTTTATCGTAATTCCTTTGTTGTCGTTTATGTCCACAAATGGAGTAGACGACCCATTTGCCATTAGTTTAATGGGTTTATGGTTACCTTTATACTATGTATAATATTATGTTTATTTTGTAGCCTGTGCTATATCATTTGAACTAGTTTTTTTTTTGGTTGGAATGTCATGAAATAACTTCTTTCGCTTTGGGTGATACAAGGAGAGTTAGTCACAACTCACTCGTGCTGCTTCTCTTCTCTCTTGCTTTCTTTTGTTTTTAGGGTTTCGTACCTCAACAGGAAAAAACCGGAACCCTTATAGGATCACTTTGTTGTCCGTCCGTCTGTCTGTCTGTCAAGACACTATACATCGAGAACGCGTAGAGGTATCCAGTTGAAATTAAAATTCAAGTATGCAGTCCCTTCAAGCTGTGAAAAGATCAAACTTCTAAGTTAACGAATAAAAAAGATACGGCCGTTCATGTCGCAAAAAAAGTATATTTTGATACTCTCAAAGATCGAAATTCGTAGAGTACTTCCCGTTGATCCAAAATCCTGAAATTTGGCACAAAGCTGAAATTTGGCACAAAGCAAGGTCATAAAGCACTACTACACTACTAGGTATTTGAAAAAATCTGAAAATAGTAAATTTGTTGTTACCTACGTCACAAAAAGAAAACAAATCGGAAAAATTTTCGAGACTCCATTTGGAAATTGTAGTTTGCACGAAACCCTCAGTGCGCGAGTTCGACTCGCACTTGCCCAGTTTTTTTTTTTCAGGACTGCGTTAACTCTGTTCTGATACACATGACTATTGATACAAACGCTTTCACATCATAGCATATTGCTCACAGAACTTAATGGTCGATATGGCATAAAGGTTCCAGAATATTTAACATTAGGATGCTTCTCGCAAGATGGACCGACTTGGTGAGGTTTCTGCCAAGTTTTCAGCACTGGACGTATTTTAGTTGAAATGATTATGATGATGATTAACGTTTAGAGTACCTTCCCTTTAAACACAGTCTCTTTCTCTCATTATCATTAACTTTCCTTTATATTATCTTTTTGATTTGGGTTGGACCAACATGTCTTCATTCTTAATATTAGTTAGCACACGCATCGTCGCTCCCTTTCAAGACACAGCTATTAATTATCTTTTACAATCATTGTATTTTTGATCTGCTTTAGGTGTATAACATTTCCCATTCTAAGGTGGAGCGTGCTGACTATGTATTTATAAAAAAAGTCATGTAATCTCTCCACCGTTTTCTGGATCTTCAATTAAAGCGATGGTGCCACACAGCCCAACGTCAAAGACACTTGAACCCTCCATGAATATAAGGAAAGAAATGACACCAAAATATAAACCTACATTAAATTAATAACACCATCTAAGGAAATTGTAATAGTCGGCCTTAATAATTCTCCCATTGTGTTTGCGGTCCGTTGCCCAACATTTTTGATTATATTTAAGGAAAACATCTTTGTAGGGATTTTGGTAAGAATTTATTAAAGCCTTCTTGGTGCGTGGTTTATTAAAGGAATCATTTTGAGTGAAAGCTTCGAATAGTTTTGTTTGAATTTTCTTTTTTAGCTGCTTAATTTATCTTGTAATTAGGTTCTTATGAGAGTTGTTTTTATTACTAGTTTTTATTTTGTTTCCCCTGTCCCGATGTTTGTCTGTAATAAAATTTTGTAAATTTTTGGATTTGATCCACTTCCCATTTACCGATTGAGCTAAATATTTTGCATGCCTGTGTAAATCAGATGACAATGCAAACTTATTTTGATATGGAGCTGATCTATGATGCAACCGGAAGGGCATAGGGACTCTGATAAGCCTAAGTGTTTAAGCTTTTTTTGAGTACCGCGCTATAAAAGCTTGCTATGAAAAAAAGATTTTCATTAAAAACTTGTTTTTATGTACCTGTATGTACATAAAAAAAGTTAGATCTCAAGATCTAACCTAATCTAACCTAACTATAGTACTTGCAATAGTTAGAAACATTTTTATTTGGGAACGTTTGAAAGATTTATCATGACCTTGGAATGCAAAGAACAACTGAAAGACCGGTGGGTTTCAGTCAGACATGCCTTCTCGCTCCACCCAGTGGTAGAAAAAATTAGATGATACCTCCAAAACAAGATACACTTTTGCCAAAACCTTGATATAATCTCCGATTATTTCTATTTCACTTACTTCTTCTTCGTGGTGATACTTGGGGGAGGCCTATGTCCAACAGTGGATGTCTTTCGGCTGATATGATGACGACTAACTTCTATCAAAACTTATTTCTAGAGAACATATTCCCTAGACAAAACGTATCCTATGTAGGACATATTCTAGGACAAACAGACGGTCGAAGAAGCAGAATGGTTCTGGAGTCCACGTATTGTAAGATGCAGCGTTTGAAGGCATCCCATGAGGTGGACCTATGTCATGGTGAGGGTCGCGGAAATCCGATGGATGCGAGATGCACAGGACTGGTCCCCGAAGCCCTATGGACCATCTGTTCTGCGAGCCACTGCCACTTAAGTTTGGTGACTCTTCGAGATATGTCAGTAACTTTGATTCTCCTGCGGATATGTTCATTTCTGATGCAATCACGTAAAGATACTCCGAGAATAACCTCTTGCTTTGCCTTTTGGGTGATTTTAGCCTTCTGATGAGGTCCATTGTGAGTGACCACGTTTCCGAGCCATACCATCCATCCACCCATCATGGCAACGTGCACTGTTATATATATATTGGACGAGAAGATACTGCATAGACAAATGCCAGCCTGGTATACAGTGGAAGGTCACCCATCTACTATCCGACCTCGGGAATCTTTGTTTAACTTTTAAATACCCCCGTGCGGCTGGCCGTACTTAGCAAGAAGCTCCTCTTTAGAAATCATTCATAAAATATAAGGGGTGGAAAATACTTGGCACTTGGCACCGCTTCCCGTAAATGCATAATCGTCTTCCCGTTGCGTAGTTATCGAAAGTTTCGCCGTAATGCAAGAGGTTCCTGGAAGTAATTTTGGTTATGTATGTGTGTGTTTATTGAAATTTCACCATTGTTATAAAAGTGATAATGGTGTGTGTGTGTGTGTATGTATGTTTGTTCTTTTTATCCCGGAAGTATGTTGCAAATATTTCTACTTTTACGCAAGCGAAGTCTTACTGTAGGTACCTTAGTTAAATATATATAAATAACACGATTATTATAAATATCGGCCAAGTGCAAGTCGGATCCCCGCATGAACGGTTTCGTACAATTATCTATAGGTACTTCAAATATTAGACACTATTATAACTAAAAAAATCACGTCTGTTGTATTAGAGCCCTCTTAAATATTTATTTTATTTTAACCTTTCAAATATCGTAAATAGAGACACAATAGAAAGACAATGAGAGAGCGGACGGCGGCGTTCGCATGAGGTTTTGATGAATTAATTTAATTATTATTTTTTAAAGTGAAAATACCATTACTAAATATTTTGTGAATATTTCTTAGTTTGAATAGTCTTAGTCTTAATATTAAGAAAAAAACGGCCAAAAAAATTATGTTTGTTGTATGGAAGCCGCAAAAAAAAAATTACTTTATTCTGTTTTTACGCTTGAACGTCTGAACGGAGTTGGAAGCACACGGGTAGACCATTTCCTGGAATAACCATTACCACTCGGCCACCACTGCTCACAGTCAAATGTATAGCTGATTGTTTCTGGAAGGTATGTTATTACTGCTTGGTCCTCTTTTTCCTTGGGGATCTCACTCCAACACTTGCTTGGATACTTATGTGATTGGGCTCCCTTCGAATCGTGTGGTCAATCCATTTCAACTTGTGACGCTTGATCTGGTGGTCGTAGCTGTCGTGGCATTTTCGCCATTCCCTACGCTAATGCGCTGCTAGCTGCTTTCTAATTCTTCTCAATGTGACGTATGTTTACAAGAGGTCATCACCGCCACCACAAGGACATGGTACTGGTGCTCCTCCCGAGTGGGGCAGATCTCCACTATATGCTTCACTGTCTCCTTCAGATGATCCTTACAATGATAACACCCGGATGTTTCAGCTACCTTGTATCTAAGTTGCTAAGTGAAAAGCAAAATTTACATTTTCAACCCTTTCTTGCTGACATTGTTTTCTGCAGCTTCCTAACTAATTTAAACAAAGTTTTTGGTTATCGTTAGGTTAATATTTTGTTTGTGTGTTTTTTAAGGGTACATCCTATATCGTTTTTCCTGTTACTAAAAGTAGTGGCAAAAGAAAAACAAGAACCCCAAACATCAAAACAAAGAGATACATTGTTAAAATAATGTTTTCGTTAATATAAATGTCAATATCGAATTTCAGTGGTAAAAGAGCTATCTAGTTACGGTTTAATTTCCACAATAACGGAACTGTTTCTCACAAAACTGTGACTCAATATTTCACTCAAGGAAGACAATCTGACAATTCGACAATCTGCCAAAGAGGGCAAGTAATAAAATTGTTTTCGTCCAAGGGCAATAATAGAAATACTGTAAGGTAAACATTGTTGAATAACAAAATGGAGTGCTTAAGTCTACTGGACTCAAAAGTCAAAAGTTAGTTATCGGAAAAAATAATATTTTTTTGAGAATCGCACAGGACAACACATTAAAATATAAAAATGTTAATTAATCTTTAACTTGTACCTAACATAATTATATCTATATTATAAAATAATAAATAGCTGTTTGTTAGTCTCGATAAAACTCGAGAACGGCTGAAACGATTGGGTTCATTTTGATCATAAAATATTCATGATAGTGCCAAGAAGGTTTAAACGGTAAGAAAATTGGGAAAAAACTTACGACTAGAACTAGAATATAACGTCATAAGTTGTTTAGCTAAGTAAAATGTCATTTTCAAATGAATTATGCTGGTTCTGGTAATGCCTGTAGATGGCGTTATTCTATGCCAGCTAAGCTAAAAGGACTATTAGGCAGTACGAAGGTTGCCGGGTCAACTAGTATTAAAATAAATTCAACATTTCACAAGAAATACAAAAAACCTGTGTAATGCCAAAGAGGCTCTTATTGCAGTATATGTTTAGATATTAAAAAACGCATTATCGATTTTCTGTTAGGAATAATTCAAATTCATATTGGCTTTCCATTTATGGTTCACTCTATGGTTAACACGATGGGGTACAGATATCATTCTGTATAGATCAAATCAGATATTATACTAATTGAATTGGACCTCTTATTGAAGTAATGTCTTTACAAAATAATAAATGAAACTTGAGACGTTTGATTTTCGTTAATAAAACGGGCTCATTCATTTTTCCAAGTAATGTATATTACACAGAATATTTTTTACATCATTGTATTAGATTCATTTTAAGTTGAGAGAGAGAGAGAGAGAAAAAGAGGGAGCGATTTCCAAGAAACTGACCAAACTGTTTTTCATATGATGTATGAAACAACTAAATTACCTGTGAGTTTTATTCAATAACGCGTTCAATTAAAAAGCGGCTTGCCTATTTAGTATCTAAAATTTAAATACATGGAAAATTAACCAATAATGATAGGCTGTATACCTTTGCTTAAAACACTTCATATTAATATTATAAAAGCGAAAGTTTATGTGTTTGCGTGTGTGTGTGTTTGTATATGTGTTTGTTACATCTTTACACTTGAACGGCTAAACGGATTTCGATGAAACTTGAAATCTGTGCCAGTAGCTTTTCCCACGTCAAACTAGAAAATAATCACAAGGGAGCATAATCTCGGCATAAAAAGGCATCAAAATCCATGTTATTCCAGGACACGGTCTACACATGTCCCAAATTTCATTCAAATCCATTAAGCGGTTTGAATGTGAAGAAGTAACAAATATACACACAATCACAAACTTTCACCATTATAATATATATATTTTTTAAATCTTTATTAAGGAGCTTTGTCACAATATTGACCATGTCGCTCCATCATAGCCAAATTTAGTATTTAAAGTTATTTTTAATTATTGTAATAAATTTTATACAGAACTCTTCCTTCCTCTGACGTAGGCTTAGCTAAGATGCTGTGGCAAATACCGATTTCTAACATATTTAGAATGTTAAACATATTTCTCCTCAGGCGTTCGCCTAGCTCACAGTTCATCAGAATATGTTGTACGTTTCAGCGGTTCGAATGTGAAGTAGTAACAAAACATACCCACAATCACAAACTTTCTCATTTATAATATTACAGTGATGTAATCAAATTCACACTGTGGACTATTTTCATTTCACCAATCACCAAAGCAACAAAAAACACTAACAAAAACGTATTTAAAACTCGCAAGTTCTAAAAATAAAATTAGCATTCACGGTACAAAGCTAGAACGAATCCAACATCAATCCCAATTCGACGTATGTAAGGGATGAATAAAAATGGTGAAAGTCAACATGACGATCGAGGCACAGAAATTAGATTCCAACGCACTGTGTGGGCGAATAAAACTATTAAAAGTTTGAACTGAACAATACGTAAATGAAATACTAGCTTTTGTCAGCGGCTTCGCCCGCGTACATAAAATATAGCCTATGTCACTCAGGAATAAAGCAGCTTTCTAACGGTGAAAAAATTTTAGCAATCGGACCAGTACTTCCAGAGATTACCTCCTACGAACAAAAAAAAAAAACAAACTTTACCTCTTTATTATATTAGTGTAGAAGTGTAGATGTATTATGATGATATATGATGTATGTATTGTATGAGAATGTTTCATGAAATTAGTATATAGCGCAGTCGGCGTTATAATGTTCCCACTGTTGAGACTCAAGTCTCCTCTCTAGGAGAGGGAATGGGCCGTAATCCAACACGCGGGCTCAGTGCGGGTTGGTGGATATCACATGTCTTCGAATTTTTTGGTTCTAGGACATGCCGGTTTCCTCACGATGTTTTCTTCACCGTTTTGAGAGCAGTGGTGATGAAATAAATTACACAAAGTAATGCGCCTGGCGGGGTTTGAACCCGTGACCTACAACTCGTAAGTCGGGGCCGTTACCATTCGGCCACCACTGCTCTTTGAATTTTCATGAAATTGGTACTTACCTAATAATCCTCTCGAACAAACGATTACGGTGGTCATTCTTAAAAGAGATTTATTTGTACTAGATACACAGACGATATCATAGTGCACCCCTGTGTGTCGAAAAACCCGTTATTTTAGGAAGGTAATCATATTTTATTGTGTCACGACACTACTGATACGAGACCGTTTCCTAGAGAGGAGGCCTGATTCCCAGCAGTGGGAACATTAAAAAGGCTGATGATGATGACTACTGACACGCTCTCCCGCTCAGCCCAAGAACAGGAGAGCTCCTGGGCTAAGCGGGAGGGCGTGCCAGATTTTTACAGACTAAAACCACACCTATGGTTCTGTAATTACCCTTTGCGTTCTAAGACCACAAGTTAATTTTTCAGAAGTCCTCCAATAAGTCCTAGTAAGCATTGGTCCTGCTGAGACCCTATGATTTACTGACATCTCTTTGAGGCGTGCGTGGTCAACGACCCGTCCTCGATCCAGAAGATTGCCAGATAGCCAGACGGTGAACTACCCGTTGCCCGTCGTCCGTAAGCCCACACCTACAGTGCCCAGTAGTCGAGGTCGGGGTTTCGGTGGCCAACGACGCAGTTAAAATCAATAATAGACTGTGAAAATTTCATAACCAATTTTTCCCACTTACCCTGACACGTGTTTTCTTCAAATCAGGTCACCGTGTGTGTGTTGACATACTAACACACACCTAAAACTAATTCGACATTTCTTGAGACCTATTCCGTCCTACGCAAAGTCGTTCCACACAAAGTAACCAAAGCATCTATCAAAACAAAACTGACGAATCACCTCTCTGACCTCCCTAGTTCCTAAACCTGTAGAATTTCAAACAAATAGACCGGGCACCATAATATTTGTCGTAGGATCATTGTTCTGGTCACCAAGGGCAAAAGAGGAAAATACACTACGTCAGTGAATATTATCGACATTACGTGAAAATTTTGGGATGGAGTACATACAATTTCAGCAGCGCATGAAATTCTTACACAAATTGGAGTTTTGGGTCACTGAGTAGCAAAAGACAAAATTACTCTTCCAAATAAATAAACAATTAGAAGATATCCAAGAAATAAATTAAAAAAAAAACCGAATTGAGAACCTCCTTCTTTTTTTGAAGTCGGTTGAAAAAAAGTCACCTTTCAGTCCTCAGTGGTGATCAATGTGTTCACATATGGCTGGCATAAAGCAATAGACAAAAATAAACTGAGCACACTAACTTGTAAACATGTCATAAGTTAGTAAAGTGTATTACAGTACGGTCAAAATATGTTGCCCACTCTTAACTTGCCGTTCCAAATTATCGAGCATACTCGAAAAAAATTGATACTCTTTCGCCATTTATGATTTATAAAAAAATGGAGAGCGGTCAAAGAAAAGATGTATGAATTGTGTGAGAAGTGATACAAAAGAAAAAAAAAGGTGAAAAAAGAAAAAAAAGTGTTGCGCTGCGCCAACCCAAAATAAAACGGGACAAGACCAAGAAGGTGATGATGGTGATGATGAAAAAATATTACTGCGCAGTCCATTGTTCGTGGTACAGCGGTCAAGATATTTCGACTATACCGTCCATGAAGATAGTAGTGTGCAACTTTTTATTGCCCCCTCTATTAGTTTCATAAGCCACAAACTAACAATCAGCCCGTTGTTTACGTCAAAAGAAGGAAAGCTGTTATCAGAATAAGTCGTCGGTATAAATCAACCTCTAATCTTGTTTGTCAGTGGTGATCGAACGACTGTTTTTGCATGTATATAGGCATCGTAAAAGGAATTCGGTTGCGTCGTATTTGTAAAGTCGTCATTCGGTCCGATTGGACAGAATTTTTATCAGTTTTATACCTTTATTTTCAGTGTGATATGAAACTGAATGTCAAAATAAAATTCATGAAAGAATGAAACAAAATAAGGTCGTGCGAGTTACTCGTAAGGGACGTCCAAACAGTGCGAGTTACTGCAGTGGAGCTGTTCAGCAGGCTGGCTCGTACGCTAGCTCGCACTGTATAAACCAGCCATTAGAGGCAAATGAAAGAGTTTTTTTGAGAGAGCAGGAGGCCAAATTTTAAGCGGAGGAGAAAATTTAAGACAAATTGATACGAAAGGAAAACAATGGAAGACATAAGAATAATGAATCAGAACTGTATAAAAATATTCAAATTCAAAATTTTAATATTTTTATTTCACATGTAGTGCCCATGTTGGTTAAGTGCTCATGGACTTATAAAACGTGCAGTAAAAATAAATTATATATAGAAAAGTATCGTAAAACGGGGTGAATAGAGACAAAACTTTGGTTTGGTTTTTTACTTTGATGTCATAATATCAGATTTTTTAGAATAAGAATTCATTAATAAATTAAAATAGTTAAATGCTGCAAAAAATATTCAAATATCGAGAAAATACCCTTTAAAGTTTTGTCTCTATTCACCCCTAAGTCTCTATTCACCCCGTTTTACTCTTTTTAAATTTACAAACGATAAATGATAAAGGTGGGATTTGTGGATTGTTGAATGGGAAATTCAGGTAAAGGAAAAATAAATATTGAGTAAAAGTCGATGGTAAAAGTCATTCATATATCAGAAATATTCGAATATATACTGAAATACTGTTGACATTTTGTGGCCCGGAATCCAGGATTTGCTTTGAGCTTCACACATGAAGGAAAATGAATGGTAAAACAGATATTTATTTACTTGTCACAGGAAATGTAGTTTTAGATTGAATACGAGATTTGATGTTCTTCTAAAAATATTGAGATTTACTCTTAAAGATTCTTTTGAAAATTTTAAAAGCATACGTGGAAGAAAACCCACTTACGTAAATAAATTAAAGGCCAGTATAAAATATTTTGGTTCCTCAAAAAATTAAAACTTTCAACGATTTTTTTTCATCTGAACTACTGCAAGATATACCACTACCTAACACACAAATCTATAATAATGAAAGTTTTTGAGTTTGTGTATAAGTTTGTTACATACGGATTTCGATGAAAGAATAACGGCGAAGAAATTGTTTACGAAATTATTAAGTGTTTACATATATCACCATGATACATAGTTGCGAGATAATTTACTAAGTATTATCAAATCACGCTAATAGCCAGTTTAGGCAGTGCAAAAATATCGTCATAATTCGAAACTGAATTGACTAGATTTTTTACGATTATAAATAATCATAGCCTAGTTTTTTTTTGCTGGCTTTTAGGTAACAAACTGTTAATGTTGCTATACTGTTGTATATTTTTTATCACTACGCTAATACGTTAAAAAATATGGCAAAAAAGTTTTTTTTTGGGACTTCGCCATGATCCTTTATTACATGGGTAGACCATGCCCTGGAATACCACTTACGGTTTAGGGAATTTTTATTCCGGGAGTATGCCCTCTTGATAATTTTCTGCTATCACGCAAGTGGATTTGCTGGCTACTGCTAGTAATTCAATAAAAACAGAAATAAAACGTATATGTAAACGTAGTTATTGTACTTTTTAAAGCAAAGAAACGAAAACGTAAACGCATAAAGTCCAAAAAATATGAAATTTTCAGTACAAGGAAGGCCATTTGCACTTCACTCCAGTTGAGTGTCGTAGTAAAACAAAATAGTGCGTACAAGTTGATGTTACCAATTTAGTCGGGACTCTTCGGTGTATATTTTTTATGAGACAAGTTCAGCAGAAGCTTATGTTGTTTTTGCAATCGCGTTTATCGCTGGATTGTCTTGTTTGTTCAGCTGCGAGCTATTTTGTTAAGTTTGGAGTTGAAAATTTGTATATCCAACAAATTTTATTTTATTTGTGTGACTAATTTATAGTAAAGGTATACAATCGTTTGATGTATTATTAAGCTAAGGGTGTGTCCACATGTAGCAAATGCACCGCTAGCAACCCGCTCACGCATCAGCATTATACCCTGCGCGAACGGCAGTATGAAAGCCAACGGAACTGCATGCGCGCGAGCTGCGCTTGTGCAGAACGTCCCACTGTGCAAGTCTTGTCTGCCGCCGTAGCCAAGTTACGACCGTTTCATTTCGACATCATCTCAACGCTTAGTCATGTGGTTAGAACAACGGAATCGGAGGCGTGGCCAACTCGAGGTGTTCGACGCAAAAGAGTCGAAATGAAACTGTCATCGGTCGTGCATTAATACGGCGCACCAAACGTAGGTTGTAACCACTCGCGAGCAACATGCGCACAGTTTGCAAGCGGCTTTTATACGGCGCATTCATCACCTGATGAATGCGCGTTAGTGAGTTAGCGTGCTTTTTAAGGTGTGTCTAGACCTCTAAACACACCTTAACAAGCACGCTAACTTAACAAGAGAAATGAAAGCGTTCACTGTTTTCGCTTCGGAACACATTCAATGTGCGAACACAAGTTAAATTTCCTGGGAGCCTATTTCCCAGTAGCTACAACTTAGGAATCATAAAGTCAAGAGTGAAAAGGTTATTTCTAGGCAAACGTGCTCCATCGTCAACCACTTCTTTGTTTTCCATCAAGTTTGATAGTGTTCAAGGGCGAGTTTATCAAAAAACAATGCATTTTTCCAACTCTTAAATTGAGATGTAGCATCCTATATCCAAGCCCAATCGTATAAAATTAATAGACGTGTTTAACCACAACTCTATAAGAATTTCATAATATCCAACCTCAGCACAACACTGTTATTATTTCAGTAAATTAAATACTTCGAAGTATCTATTGTGTTATCAAACTTTTTCTTGTACTCTCCGATCTGTGTTGAAGTTAAGAAACTTTAAAAGGTTTCCCCACAAGTTAAAACGGGAAAATAAGTTACTTCGGCGGACGAACGCTTGCAGTCTGTTACTCTTACAACACATTGTGTCACTTGCAGTTGTTGTGTCGTGAGAGTCGGCCTTTTTTGTCTATCGTACCATTCAGTTTCAACTTTCTAAACTGAAGTACCGAAACATAAAAAAAATCTTTTAACTTAAATAAGTAATTTTTTTTTTTCAAGGCTTTATTTCCTTCCATTTATATTGTTTGTTTTAAAAATTAATTTATCAATTACATCTACTGTGAATCATATGCAAAGTAGTTTACAGGTGTGTAAGCGACTTTGTAACTTAAATGTTTTGTAAATAATTCGTTGATGTGCCTCTAAAGAAAAGATAAATATAAAAAGTAAACAGGTTTCCCCACAAGTTAAAACGGGAAAATAAGTTACTTCGGCGGACGAACGCTTGCAGTCTGTGACTCTTGCAACACATTGTGTCACTTGCAGTTGTTGTGTCGTGAGAGTCGGCCTTTTTTGTCTATCCTACCATTCAGTTTCAACTTTCTGAACATACCGAAATAGATTAAAAAAATAACTTTAAACTCAGTTATGTAATTTTTTTTCGAGGTTTTATTTACATTTTTAGGGATAGATTATTCAGACAATTATAGATTCGTCATGTCTGTCTGTCTGTCTGTCCGTCCGTATGTCACAGCCACTTTTTTCCGAAACTATAAGAGCTATACTGTTGAAACTTTGTAATTAGATGTATTCTGTGAACCGCATTAAGATTTTTACACAAAAATAGAAAAAAGGCAATAAATTTTGGGGGTCCCCATACTTAGAACTGAAACTCAAAATTTTTTTTTTCATCAAACCCATGCGTGTGGGGTATCTATGGATATGTCTTCAAAAATGATACTGAGGTTTCTAATATCATTTTATTCTAAACTGAATAGTTTGCGCGAGAGACACTTCCAAAGTGGTAAAATGTGTCCCCTCCCCCTCTAACTTCTAAAATAAGAGAATGATAAAACTAAAAAAATTATTATGATGTACATTACTATAAAAACTACCAACGAAAATTGGTTTGAACGAAATCTAGTAAGTAGTTTTTTTTAATGCATCATAAATCGAAAAAAATACACTATTAATAAAACATCGATCAAAGTTACAACACATTACAAGAGATTTTATATTATGTTACTTGCTGCTACGGAACCCTTCATGGGCGAGTACGACTCGCACTTGGCCGGTTTTTATTATTTGTTTTAAACATTAATTTATCAATTACATCTACTGTGAATCATATGCAAAGTAGTTTACAGGTGTGTAAGCGACTTTGTAACTTAAATGCTTTGTAAATAATTCGTTGATGTGCCTCTAAAGAAAAGATAAATAAAAAAAGTAAACAATCTTACCATTTCGATCACACCTACTATTAACTTATATGGTTCAATATCACTTAGACTCAATGTAACTTACTCTAAATTCAATGTGTCACCAGTTTAAACTGCATCTAATAGAAATTGGATTCAGAACGACGGATACAGATTCCGCACACGAATAAATCTGTAGGATCTGTATCGTAACTTGGCGTAGAATTTAATATCCAGGCTTACTCCTGCGTATAGACTCCATCTGTATAGACTCGTCATAATACCGACTATGAGCGAATACTGTGTGAATCCTTTGAGATCGCGTCATATCTTGGCGAATATGAAATATTTTGGGATAAGGAGTAGTTCTTCGAATAGTTGGTGTAGGTAATATTGTGGATAAGTATGTAATATTGAGTATTACGGTTTATTAACGTAGTTCTACTAATATCTTTAAATGTGAAATACTGAGAGCAGTGGTGGCCGAGTGGTAACGGCTCACCTCTCGCGCCGGGCCTTGGTTGAGGCCATGGTCCGGAGCGAGGAGAAGTGGCAGGCGGTGCCGACTTCTGCGAAGCAGTAATGCTCGCAAAGGAGGAGGCCGAACGCATCAGGCAACGGCGTTATCGCCGCCGCCGCCGCCGGGATTCTGATCCCGATTTCCGACCAACGTAGGCGCGGGCTTGCGGACAGTGAGCAATGGGTAGCTCACTGCCCGACCGTCCGTTAACTGTACGGACCAAACCCAAGTCGTCGACGGCGCTCACTGTTCCCGCGCGCCTCAAGGAGTTGTCAGCAACAGCAGGGACCCAGCAGGGTCGAAGCCTACTGGGGCCAGGGTTATCCGAAAGGGCGCTCGAGCCCCGGTATGAAGGCTAGAAGGAACGGGGCGGGTCTTTTAGTCAGTAAGAGTCTGACACTATCTCCCGCTCTACCCAAGGGCGGGGGATGTCAATGCATGATATTTTCCCTCCATAAAAAAAAAAGACTAGGAGTGTTACTAAGAGCTATGTAAAGAATGTTTCCCATGCCTGAACAATGTTACTAACAGTGTCGATTATATATATATATATATAAATGTGTTATGTGACAATTAAAATCATGATAATAGACGATGTCTGCGATGACAAGTTTAGAAGAATAATAACCCGTTCGGCCGTTACGAGGTGACTGATTAACTAACATTCAAACATCTAAACAGGCATACATACAAATAAAAATATTAGTAGCATTTCTAACAGTAAATAATCCTATTAATTTAGTGGTAGGAGCTTAGTAAGATGTATAGACTTTCATTTGTTCTGCTCTTAATTGGCTCCAATTGCGGGCTTTTTCATTCGTTCTCAGATCTTTAACCAAAACAATGATTCCGTACTTTCTTGAAATGTCCATACATTTCCTTCCTTGACAATATAAATTAGTTTTGCGAGACTGAGCAGATTTATAATTGCCCCGAAAATTATTCATCCCTCTATTTCTTAATGCATTTTGGGATGGCGAATAATTAGTGGCCACTTTTTCCAGTTTTAATTGCTCACGCGAAATTACCTGACGTTCGTGCTAATTAGGAGTTATAGCTGGGCTGAAGTTATGTTGTGATCGGAGTTCTTTTGTTTCTTAGAAGGTTCTTAGATAGAAAATGAAATGAAATTGATTAGTATTATGAAAGCCATTTTTAATAAATGATGTTTGATTAATGGAAAAAATTATCATGTATGTCAAATGTTTATATGATGATTTGTAAATTGTTTATTGAAAAATTACATCACATTTTTAGAACTATTACCATTTAACAAAAAAAAAATATGAAATAAGCTGGTCGGACAGCTGATCGGAAAATCAGATTGTCAAATTTATAGACCCTAAGTAAGTACATTAAAATTAATCGTACTTTGGAATAACAAAAAGTTGGTATGTAACTGGGCTGATGAGATTTATCTTAAGACTAGCTTCTGTCGGCGGCTTTGTCTGCGTTAAAGTGGAAAATTATTCCAAGAAAATAGAATCTAGTTCTATTCAAATCAGGTCAGCCGTTTAAATGTGACCAAGTAACAAACACATGTGCAAATGTGTACCAACAAAGACACTTCTGCCGGACCACCGCTAAGTTCATTTTTGCTTGCACTCGAAACGAAAACTTCAAAGGGTTTGGTTTGGCCCGGCTTCACAGGATTCAAGCGATTTTGTTTAAAAGTGATCATTCAGAAATGACTGCAATGGTACATACAATCTCTTGCGTTTATAATATTTGTGTTACGTAAAGTAGATGTTATTGGTATATTCTGGTTACAAAATTATGGTAGAATTCTAACATAAAATTTCATCATCATCTTCATTTCAACCGAAAAACGTCCACTGTTGGACATAGGCCTCCCCCAAGTGTCGCCATCATGACCGGTCCTGCGCGTCTGGCGTCCATCGGGTTCCCGCGACCTAACCAGGTCATTGGTTCACCTTGTAGGCGGCCTTCCAACGCTGCGTCTTTCACAACATAACATTATTTTATAAAAAGTAAATAACAGAGGACGGGCTTGAGCATTTTCCCTTTTAATAAAACAAACGAAATTATATTCTAGCTGATCCTGAAAATTATTTATTAAAACAATAATATAAATACACCTGGTGCCCAAAATATTTGGTCAACATTAATAACAAAGATAACAACTTTATATATTGCAACGTAATCAGTATAATTCATTCGTAAAATCAACAGTGAGTCCGATCTTTTCTCTTAGAGTTCTCTTAGAAATATTCCCAGCAAAGGTATAAATTAGATTCTTTATCAGTTTGTGGGGAAAGTTTACTATCTAAAGGTTTGTTTTACTGCGATGGGCGACTGCGTAAATTGAAAAATAAGAGTTGCTTGGTCTCTAGAAACAGCAAATATAGGGAGTAAAGTTTTGCGCCCCAAGTTAATTGTGAAGAAATATTAGTTTTTTTTTTTTGTTTTTTGTTTTTATGGACTCACAAAGAAAAGATGGAAGGATTGTGTGAGGAGTGATATGAAAGAAAAACGAATCATGAAGGTTGGCAGAATAGAATGGAAGTAAAACACGATGAGGATGGACGTGAATGGGAAATAGCGATGTTTAGTGTATTTTAATTTTATTCGTTGTGATTTAGTACTAGAAACATTCAATTGGCGGATTTTTGCCAATTTACCTGGCATTGAAAGAGATTGCCTTGATACCAAATAGAGTTGCAGTCGAAGCTTATATGAAACTTAAAAAAAAAAACTAAATTTATTGACAACTAGCTTTTACCCGTGGCTTCGCTTGCGTGGCATTAAATACTTAAGAAATCGGGATAAAAGGTAGCCTATGTTCTTTTTCATGTCAAATGATATATGCATGCCAAATTTCATCCAAATCCATTCTGCCGTTTTTGCGTGATTAAGTATCAAACATCCAAACATCCAGACTTTCACATTTATAATATTGGTTAGGATAACAGCAACGAAAAAATCATGACATTGAGTGATAAGTAATGTTCCCTTAATTCACCCCAAGCGCACGCCCGCGTTCGCTCTCTCATTGTCTTTTTATTTTGTGTTTAATTTAGGTATTAGTCTTTTAAATATTATAACGTGCGTTTTAAAAATTTGAAAATACTCATGCTGTTGTTTTGATAATATCTTCTTTTGTACTTTCTTTTTGTATAGCAACTAATCTCACTCAATAAAGCGTTAGCATCTCGATCAAATTACCTAGAACAAGTGTATCTCGTCTTAATTGAAACCCATCAAATCTTCTACACAAGACTAAGGCCTTTCTTAACTTAATACAATTCTTGTGTATCTCGAACATGACAATGGGACAAGTCGTTGGTGTCTAAGCGTGTTAAGAAATTTGTGAAACTAACTTTCTAGTTTGTTGTTTGGTATATCGCGAACGGTATTTATAAAATTGGTTTAAAAAAAAAGCATTTGTATAATGTTTAGAAAATTACCAATAATTTAGCATGACCTTATTTATTGTTGGTCATGTTCAGTAGACCTACTCTTTTGAAAGCTCAATCAAGTTCATCAAGCATTGTTCTGAGATCCTCCTTATTCTCAGCCATGACTACTACAAATAATCGTCAGCAAATCAAAGGCAATTATGTACTCGCTATTGACATTCATGCCTAGTCCTCTACAGTTCAACATTTACAGAGGAATGATATCTTTCTGCACACCCAGCTGCTATTCGAGGTCTGATCCTGAAACCGGACTTCACGATGGCGTTTTCATTCAAACACTTCATCACATTGGTGGGCCGTAGTTAATCTGGCATCATTGGAAGACTGCAGTATAGCTCAAATCTCGATTGAATCGAAAGCTTCTTTGTTGTCAACAAATTCTATACTCTGAGTTTCCTGGCGTGTAGTCAAATAGGAAGAAAATATAATAAGGAATAAAGATATCCGTTGGAGAACCTGGGATTGATGAGATTTGGATTTTGATGACGAAGAGAATATTTATATCACACTTAAAACGTACGAGTATAATATGATTTCTACTCGGAAGTTTCGTATTTTCTCAAAATTATTGTTTCTAATATTTACCAGTAGCAAGTCTTGTCCTAAAGCTGATAGGGTGATAAAAAGTCTTTAGAGACTTCTCAGAAAGTTTTCCAAATCCAAACAATAAAATCTTAACTTAACAATGTTATTTTATTGCCTAACTATCACAGCCAAAGGTACCAAACATAGTAACAAACTACACTGAGTGGCCAATAAAATGACCCAACACCACTGGACTATCACTTAGATAGACTAGTATCTTTCTAATAAGGAGTTGGTAGTGGTGTCCATCCGAAACTGGTTTTTCAGCCGAAAACAAAACCGAATTTCGGCAACAATCTCAGTTTCGGCCGAAACTGAAACTTTCTTACAAGGATAATGTTTTGAGAGAAAAATAAAGAAAACGTTATTATAATCAGTCAGCCCAATATTTTTTAATGCTTTTTATATTTAGGCATTCATATTCATTGAATATCACGAATTTTCCTGCACTCGATTTTAGTTTAGGAGTACGTAAAACGAACTGCAAACACAAGCCAGTCACGACATGATTAGACACGTGGACACGACAAAATGTTTTCATTGCTTACTCGCTTGGAAGGAATTTAACGCGCTGAATATGACCGATCACAGCACAGAACTCTCAAGTACAGTTTCAGTTTCAGTCGTAGTTACGGCAGGTTTGCCACCAAAACCGAAACTCGTTTTTTTGCCGAAACTCGACCGAAACCGAACGTTCGGTCGGACACTAGGAGTAGGTGTGAAAAACGTGTACACACCGGGCCAATAGATTTAGCCCAGCACACACAAAAGGTTCACAATTTATTTTACCACATTGGATCCCCGTTCTTGGGTGCCAGAACAAATATTTTGCACTTAACCGTACGGAATTGTGGGCGATGCACAAAGGCGACTTTCGTTTGTTCGATGTAAAGGTTTCCATATGTGTGTGTGTGTTTGTGCACTGGCATTGAATGTGACAATGATGTTTATTGGAAGCGTTCCCGCTCGCTTTGTATAAAGTTTTTTTGTGTGTGTGAGAGATTGTGCTCGGAATGGCTCTATTAAATTTAAGTGCAGTTTGTAAGTGGTGATCAGAAGTTTTAAAGTAATATTTATATATTAAGCACGAAATTGCAGACATTTCATCATTTCTATTTCAAAATGTCAGTAACACTGCTGATTTATATTACAATATCGTGTTAATAATATGGTGTAATTTTCTATATGTACCTACGTATTTTGAAATACTTAAGGCGAACATTACACGGTAGGTTTTGCTGTCAGTTTTGCCACAGTCAAAACCTTGATTGATGAAAAACCTACCGTCTAATGCGTTGCATGACGGTTTTTAGTACTGATTGACGAAAACCATCATTCACCATCATTAATGATTGATGGAATTGAATGACGCTTGCGTGACCGTGTAATGTTCGCCTAAGTATGTTTATCAGTTGTCTAGTACTCACAGGCCAGCACAAGCTCTGCTCAGTTCGGAACTAGATAGCGTTGTGTGATAGTTGTGGAATATTATTATTATCCAAGAAAAGAAACATAATGTTTTTTTATTTTTTTATACAAAGCAATACCTACCGACTTTTCTCAAAACAGCATAATTTCATGTTATTGAGAATCTAGTGAAAACTGGGTAATTGACAAAGCACAAAGTAAAACAATTGAAAAGAAAACTTAGCACAAACGCAATCCAATTTCATTGTTTGTGTATTTACAAACAAGTTTATCTACTTTGTTGGAGTTTAACAAAGGAAATGAGTCGGCAGTACTCAGGTGTTGTTCACATAGACTCGGGCTTAGAAGATTGAAGCAGGACGTACATATCTACCAAGTAGATATGTTTTACGGCTAAACAAACTAGGTTATTTAGATTAGGTTACTTTTACTACAGGATCAATTTTGAATACGGAAAAAAGAATGCTGTCTTATTTGTGACCAATTTTTTTTTATAGGTGTGAGATTCTCCCTCTCTAGGGCGGAGTAAGAGAGCGTGTCAGACTTTTACTAACTAAAACCACAGCTATGTTTCTTCAGTTGCATTTGCGTTCTAGGACCACAAGTAACCTTTTCAGAAGTCAATCTATAGCCTTCGTAGGCTTCGGCTCTCTTCAGTGAACATAGGTGAGTTTTCCACATTCCAGGGTAATGAAGACTCTTTGGAACAATTCTGTAGTCCTAAAGGTAATGCAGATATATTATGAAAGGCCTAATTAATTTCGTCCTAATCACCATGCCGACTGGTCCTATATTTTTAACGCCCGGCTTCCGTTACCTTTACTAAGTCATCGGCCACGTAAGTTTGGCTGATCCTCTTTTTTATACCAGTAAAGCATTTATACCCCTAGTAGGCTTCAGCACTGTTTTATGCAGCATTTATGCCCTATGGTTTTGCTGACAACTCTTTGAGGCGCGCGTGAAACACTATGTGCCGTCAACGACTCGGATTTGCTCCGGAAGGTTACTGGCCGAATGGCGAGCTATTCATTGCTGGGCCTCAAGTCTGCTATTACAATAGTGTCAGTATGGTCTATCATTGATGTCATAATTGTCGATTTTGACAAGTTTGGTAATCTTCTAATATAATAGCGTCATTATGACTTTCCAATGTTCAATCACTGACACTCCATTGAAACAAGTGGTATAAAATGGTAATCTCGTACATATTGACAAATGAATAATTGACGTTTGCGGTAATCTGCTAAAACATTGACAGTTTATTTGATCAGTGTTTGACCATTAGGACGTTATTGTGCAGTTATTCGTTTTAATATGCTCGAAATTATCATTCTACCACAATTCTATTACAAGACCATTGACCGATCAATGATCGATCATTATGAATTAGCAGATTACAAACTTTTAGCAAAATGACAATGGGATCGTGTTGGAATGACGAATTTATAAAAATAGCAGACTTGGGGCCCTGGTCGCTCGCTAGCCCATTCTTACGGTGGTTGGTCGTTGGGACTAGGATCGTGGTGGCAGGGGCGTGAATATGTCCGTACGCTCACGTGCGGCTATCTTCTATGCTAGCAGTACTGCTTCACAGAAAGATGCGACCGACTCCCATTTCCCCCCCGCTCTATATCATGGTCTGTACCTGGGCTCAGCGCGAGACATATTGATTTCTCACCGATAAAAAAAATAATTTATAATAACATTTTTGTGTTCCTGATTTCTTCTAGATCTGTATATATAAAAATCAATGCCACTTTTCGTTGTAATTTTATAGCTCAAGAACAAACCGACCATCCCTATCCAAACAGACCAAATGTTTAGGCTTTGTTTAGACTATTTAGTAGACAGTTTATGTGAATTTTGGTAGGGTAGAGTAGGGTAGAGTAGGGTAGAGTAGGGTAGAGTAGGGTAGAGTAGGGTAGAGTAGGGTAGAGTAGGGTAGAGTAGGGTAGAGTAGGGTAGAGTAGGGTAGAGTAGGGTAGAGTAGGGTATAGTTAAGTAGGGTAGAGTAGTGTAGAGAAGAGTAATGTAGAGTAGTGTAGGGTAGTGTAGAGTAGGGTAGAGTAGGGTAGATTAGGGTGTAGTAGGGTGTAGTAGGGAAGAGCGGGAGCAAAGCCGCGCGGGCAAAAGCTAGTCATTTATATTTTAAATTACTGTATGTAATTACGTTTGTATCATGTATTGTATTGCTTATTTCAAATTGTTCACTGAATAGGTTTTTTTATCATTTCGTTCTTATGTTTTTCACCTACCATGTGATCTCTCTACCACCCTTGTCTGACTGATAGAGAATGCCTAAGTTTTAATAGTAATTGTGACTGGCCAGTTGATTCAGTGGTTAATGGCCATGACTGTTTTGCCCGAGGTCGTAGAATGAATTCTCACCTAAGACAAATGTTTCTGTGATGAGCACGATATTTATTCTATGTCTGAGCATAATTTGTCAATAACGTGTAGGTAGGCTCGTTTGGGATTTGATGTCGTTGTGTGAAAGATTCTTCTTCTGCTACTTCTTCTTTTCGTTTAATGTTTTTAATTTTTTTTTTCTGACCAGTATTTGACTACCTGTACAGTTTTATTACAACCTCTTTTAGATTCTAAAAAATTCAGGTAGTAGAGCAAAATGGGCAGCCTAGTAGGACGCATGTGAGAAATATGTGGAATATATTATTATTATTATTGAAATACAAGACCCATGAGAAAGGAAGAAAGAGGAACTCCCACACACAAAAGCAGATCAGGTTCATGGCCTTATCTAAAATAACAGTCTACACAATGAATTCGTAAATGAGTCTCTAAGTGTTCATAGATTAGCGACGAAATCCGAGAGCCAATTAACGAAATTAGGTTTTAGATTTCATTCGCTTTATTTCCTTGGATCAGCAGTAAATTCCAAACGTTCTGGAATAAATTAAAACAGTTTAAGGATCTTTGGTACAATATTTATGTTTAAAAGTGGTGTATAATTGCGAAATTAAACTGTTGTATTGAGAGCAGTAGTGGCCCAGAGGTAAAAGTCCTGACTTACAAGTTGTAAATTACGGGTTCAAACCCTGCTAAGTGCATTACTTTTTGTAATTTATTTCATCACCAGTGCTCTCAAAACGGCGAAGGAAATCTTCATTTCCTAGAACCAAAAATTCGAAGAAATATAACATCCACCAATCCGCACTGGGCCCGCGTGGTGGATTACGGCCAATATCTCTTATAGAAAAGAGGTCTGAAACCCAATAGTGCGAAATTTATAAATCTGTTTATACTTATGCTATGCTAAACCGATGTAATCTCATTCTAATATTTGTCAAAGCTGATTATCTCACGTTTTTTGTCATCACCACTTCATCAAAAGATGATCATCCTATAGCCATAAGGCATAATTTTTAAGAGAGAAAAATAACTTTAGTCACTCTGGCTATAACAAAAGGGACTGTCAGACTTCTACTGACTAAAACTCACCCATATTCCTTCAGGTACCCTTTACGTTCCAGGGTGATTACTTTTTCGAACACTCAGCAGTCCTGAAGGTCACGCAGATATATGGTACGCCTCATTCATTTCAACCTTATCACCATTTCTACTGGTCCTATACTTTTCACTCTCTACTGACTTACCTCCTCCTCCACTAGGTCATCAATTCACCTTGCGGGAGACATGACCAGCATTACGCCTTCCGGTCCACAGTTAGCACTACAAAGCTCTTCGGCCACTGAAGTTTGGGTATTCTTCTATCTATGTCTCATCATCATCTTCCTGCCCTAGTCCCGTTTTATTTGGAGTTGGCGCAACACGTTTTTAATTTTTTTTTTTTTTTAATAATAAATCAATTCTTCTATCTATGTCTGTAAAGCATTTATGCAACTCAACATTATCACAAGCATAGTTTGGACCAAAAACCAAATACCTAACGATTGTGTGACATGTTGACATTTTTGCATAAATATTAATCCATTCGCTCATTAAACTTCAAATTCAACATAGTACTTGTTTTTTTTTTCATATAGGTATCCAAAATCATTTAACACAACACGCCATGGTAATAAAGTGCGTAATGAAAAAAATATTTTGGAGGAAAATCGTCACGAGCCTCCCGACTATCTTCTAGGCCACATTATATACACGTAAGTCCCGGCACAAAATCGACACGCGGCCTTGAGCTCAAATGGCGGAAGCGAAGCATTTGGGTCGTTAAATCAAATCCGCCATAAATAAGTTTAAGCCGGAGCACATTGAGTTAATAAATTAAGGAGCAAATACATTTTAGCTTTTACAAAAAGTAAAAAGATGTGAAGAGGATTTCGTGTCTTGTTTCTGTATTACATTTTTGGGGATTGAACTTTGATTATTTATCCGAATGTGTACATTTAATAACTGATGATAACTTAATAGGTATAATATTTTATAAATTTAAAATAATAATATCTTTTCATTTCTAAAAATCATAATATTTTTTATGTAACTACAACATACTCATAAACAACTGGACTAATAAATAATTTAAAAAACGCGTTAAAAAAAAATATGATTGACATCAGAAAATTCCATATTCATATCGTTGTCACTGGAAAAAGGTCCCAGAACACTGGCAGCATTGCCACACTGAATAGCAAAAAGAAAAACCCTTACCACAAAATAGATAGGTACAGAAGACAATCTACATACAAAGCGCGCTCGAGCAACGCACACATAAACACCACTCACGAACACTATATCTCGGCTCAATCAGTCGGTCGCAGTGAAGTAAATACATGAGATTGACTTCTGTACCTAACTATTTTGAGCTCTATTTTGTACCTAGCTATTTTGATTTTGTTCTTAGAACAAAAGAATTGGAAACGTGGCCAACGCGAGGCGTTCGACACAAGAGAATAGAAAAGAAGCATCACAAGAGAATAGAAAAGAAGATGGATGCGAGACGAATAGTACCGTTTATTGTGGCGACACTTGGGGCTGAAATGATGATGATGAGTCGTAACTTGGCTACTGTGAAATCTGACTGATGAAAGTTTCTAGCTTCTGGTCTTTGTCCATCTTCAGCCAAAAACATTCACTGCTAATAAAAAGGTCTTACTCGAGCTTGTCAGTCGAATGTGCATGAAACTCACGAGTTTTTTGATAAAATTTTTACTCAAGACACTTTCAAAGGTTCCGTTGATCCTTACCCACAAAAATATGCTAGAAATTCAGTATAAATTTTCCTCTCAAAAGCTTAAAATAATTTAGTCATACACCACACAACATGAGAACATAAACCAATTCAGTTGATAAATCCAAAATGGCGGCGCGGCGTCGCGAGCGCTGCACTGCGGGTTGTTATCTCGGTCGTAAACAAAAGATTGGCGATGATTTACGTTTTTAGCCTGCTGTAATATCTCAGGGCGTATCTTCAAAGTGTAAATCTATGAATTTGGTGTTAGATTTTCAGGCTTCAAAGTTTTGGTAAGATGTAGAGCGCTAGCAATTTTTAAACGACTTCAAAAAGGAGGTGGTGATACGGTGTAAGCCTGTATGTATTTCTTTTTTGACATTTCGACTGTCAAGTGAACACCATTTTAGAAAAGGCATCTTCATTTAATTGTACTAAATAGTTAATTCTCTCATAATTTAATGTTTTTTTATTAATGTTGAAAGCAGTCGATTTTGTGTATTGTTATTTTTATTTATTTTTTGGTTCAAAGAATATACTCCCGAATTGGTTCCATAGAAATATTGTATATATATTAAATTTGGAGATATGGAACGGAACTCCTCACAGGGTTATAGCAAAACTCTTGTAATAAATAAAATTGCTTAGTTAATACGTGTAGTCGATTTAAGAAAGTAGTCTTAGCGACATGTGCTAAGTTTTTGTGGAACTAGTACCGAGAGTGAAATTACATTACACATACATGCGATGCCAGTACAAAATACAAATATTTTGATGTTCTTTGTCTGTACTGTGTAAATATGAAGATATTCAAAACAACTATGAAAGTTAAGCAACACTTGTCAAGGTCAGTCCTTAGATTTGTGACTATCATACAAGTATACCTAATACCCCAAAAAAATCAACCCTTTTTTTATACGACAAAACCAAGCGAACTCACAATAAAATCTGAGTATAAATTTCAAAGTTTTTGACAAAAGATTCAACATTCATACGTCATAGTTGGGTCACGTATCTTTCTCGAAACATCTCTCTCATATAAGTAACCTTCGTCTTTTGTAAATGATTTAGAATCGTGATGTTCGCTACATTATTCGTTCATATAGAATTGTGGGCACAATGTATCCTTTTGAACTTCGGCTTTTCTCTGTAACAATGGTTTTCTGTGAGCCGTTGAAGTAGCGTGAGCATGTATCCCGTTTGCGTGGGACATTCCTGCTTCGACAATGGCAGAACAAAATTGAGGCTTTGTAAACCCGTCTTTTGTTTTGTAGAAATCTAGAGTAAAGCTAGGTTATATGTGAATGTTTTATACCGCTTTTGAACTGGATAAAAGTAAACATATTTATCAAATTTATTGACAAATATGTTGTATTAAATAAAAAGAAATGTTAAATTGAAACAATATTAGAATATGAGAGAGAGAGAGAGAGATATAAAGCATTAAAATGTAAGTACATAAAAATTTAATAAACAGAAATGTTTAGTTAAAGTATTAACAGAAACTGTTAGATTGTAAATAAAAAAACCAAGCAAAAATAAAATAAATATTATAATTCTGGAAGAATATCCAGGGAACAGTAAATAAGATTGTTCAAGGGCTGGGGTTTGGCGCTTAGATAGGGATAAAAAAATTGTTTGGTACAATTGTATCTTATTTATCTATCTAGTTAGTAAAGAGACTAGCGTAGTATCAGTTTACAGTAAAGTCGTTTTGAAAGGCATAATAACAAGCTGATTTCGTCAATGGTTTAAAAAAATATATTTTGTATGTAGGTAGGTCAAAAAATTTTCTTTCTTGTCAATAAATATCAATATACAGCTAAAACTACTGAACGGGTTATGTTGTTTGGTACGCTGAAAATTAATATTACGTAGGCATGCATTAGGGCTGAATTTTGTAAAATCCTGTCTTTTCCTAAATTCACCCCCTAAAGGGATGAGACATGGGCCCAAAGTTTTTATGGAGAAAACTACATCCATAACTCACAAGGGCAAGGCTTAGTTCTCTATAGTATCAGTATTCTTTATGAAATCACAAAGTTTAGATTAGGTGTAACTGCATAATAGGTGACAGAAGAGAATGGCGGGTAGAAATCGTACTGCGCCAACCTTTAAGTATCATGGGACAAAGGCAGAAAGGTGATGATAATGATGATGACACGATTATACTGTGTATCAATAATCTCTTTTCATTACTTAGCATTATATATATTTTTAAATATAATATCTTAGCATGGTTACCCTACAATAATTGCCTGATCACATATTAAGGTAAGATTTAACAAAGAGGCGAATTTATTATAATTTGTAATGAGTGCGGTATGTTCAAAAGCGATCCTCGCTTGTGAAGAACAATAGCCAGATAACTTAACCATTGTGCTTTTAATCTGCATCATGGATGTTTTGTTAATACTAACTCAATTTATTAGATAGAAATTTTAGGTTTTTGCATGAGCAATTTTACGTAATTGTGGTTGCGAAGCGATCCAATGCTGTTTACGGGCGTCGCTTTGCGATCGCTCTCGCGTTGATTTCCCTGTCTAGGAAACCGAGTTCTATAGTGTAAAAGAAGCAATTCTTACCTTGGGATTAGGCGGCGTTGTGTGATAGTTGTGGAATATTATAAAATATAAATTCTGGGAGTGGAGAAGTTTTTTTTTATGTACACTGTACTTAATGTACGTTGCGTAAAATGTTCGGATTAGGCTATTGCGCAGAAGATATCACGAGCACGTTTTATTTTATGAGGTGATTTGGTCAAGAGCGCTAGAACTTTACCTTCACCGAACTTTCGTATTAGTTTTACAGGTGGAAAACGATGATGTTCATCGCCAATTATCACATGCGGATTTGTTAAGTTGGATACAGACTGCTGACAAGTAAAATGCAATGTAACACGCAATGAAACAATTTGCTCTCCACATTGTCACAATGTATCATGCAACATGACAGAATTCCCATAGGGCTTTATCATACTAGCGGATTGCGGGCAGCCTCAAAGCGGGTGCGCAACGAAAACGCCGCGCATGCTCAGCGAATTTGTTGCGGACGCGCGACGAGATCCAGCCACAAGGAGCAAGTCTCTGGCGTCTTCGAAGTAACAAAGCCAACAGTAGTGTCTCCTCGCCGAATCTATTTTGATATTGAGTGTATTGTACGTCGTTAACTTGGTTCACACACGCGTTGAAAACGTTGCGAATTTGTCAAGCACCCGCGACGCTATGCGCCCGCCTCGCCCCGCAGCCACTCGCAAACCGCTAGTGTGTGATAAAACCTATAGTGTATAGGTTACGTACGCGAATCGTGCACACTACGCGCGCAAACAGAGCATTTCAACTATATGAATAGGAACATGCTCGGTTTGTGCGCGCACTGCGTTCATACTTATGAAATGCTCCTTTCATGTTACCTTGCATGTTACGTAACAGCGTCTGTACCTGGTTTTAAGGATTCCCAAAACGGTCAAATGCGATTGATTATTTTTACGTTAATGACAAGATAATATAATGACAATTTCAACGATCAGTTTTTGCGTTAATTAGCGATGAGGATTTATTTCAAGCGAAGTCGCTGCCATTTTTCAAAGATGGCTCGATGGAGGGCAGGAAAATTTTTGACGTTTGGTGTGATGATTGTGTTTTTGTCGATCCTCCGACAAGGTGGTTCGATGACCTAGTGAGGGTCGCGGGCATCCGATGGATGCAATACGGACCGGTCATTGTGGTGACACTTGGGTAGGCCTATGTCCAACAGAGGACGTCTTTCAGCTGAAATGATGATGATGATACGTCCAATGTTCGCCATAATAGCATAGCATATTCAGCCCTTTAATGTTCTCACTGCTGGGACTTAGGTCTCCTCTCTAGGAGAGGGAATTGGCCATAATCCACCACGCGGGTTCGGTGCGGGTTGGTGAATGTCATATGTCTTCGATGTTTTGGGACATGCCGGTTTCTTCACGATGTCTTCCTTCACCATTTTGAGAACACTGGTGATGAAATAAATTACACAAATGTGCCTGTTTGAGTTTGAACCCGCGACCTGCAATTTGTAAATCGGGGGGGTCATAACTCAATATTTTGCCATAAAATACACATAATTTGAACAAAAGCGAGCAATTATTCGAATTGGCATTTTTCCAAGGTATACGTATAAAGGTTCTACTGGTCCAACTGTACATTGAACGTACTAAATTAATAAAGTTAATGTCGCAGGTGCAGGAATTCTCACAGAATTCGCCCAAGTTTAACATAAACAGAGCTATGAGCGAAACTTATAGTTTCTCTGCAAGTACTATGCGCAACGCCGATAAATAGTTGACTCGATTTTGATTTATGAAAGTGGATTTAAGTTTTCTTATTGACAGAAGTGATTGATGCTTAATAAACTCCACGTGATTTGTGCGATCAGCTAAGATTAGCTGTTCTTATCTTACGAAAGGGGGCAAGCAGAGCGATGAGGATGGCTTCACAAAGGTAGAGAAGAAGAAGAGAAAGAAGCCTACTTGTCAGAACCAGTGTGGTACCGCGCTGGCAGGAACAAACATGCTGCTGCGTCCAGCAGTGCCCACGACGCAGCTGTACGTTTCGAGGCTACATCACACCACGAAGGTTGAGGAGATCGTGGAGTATGTTCGAGTCAAGACGAACTGGACTTTGAGAGTTGAGCAGCTGGAGCCGCGCCATAACACTAATTTTAAGTCGTTTGTGGTGCGGGTGCCGACTCATCATTTGGACACCTTCCTCAAAGGAGAGTTTTGGCCGAAGGGTGTCGTGTATCGACGATTTCGTGGAAGGATATCGACCTTGCAGCGGAACAAGACGCAGTCACTTCGTGTGCAGTAGTTTATAGTTTAATAATGATTAGTTATATTATCTCTTTATGTATTAGTTTCTTATTTTGTAAGATTATTTTTGTATTTTATCTATGGGCCTTAGATGCCTGATAATAAAGAATTATTATTATTATTATTATTATCGCGTTCGGTCTTTGGATGGATGACCTCTTATTTTACCTGTACCAACTTGTTTCAAGAAAGACCATTGTCAAAAAATCACCTTCTCCCGGGATAACAATGTTTTTATTCCAGGACATGGTCTACTCAAGTGCTAAATTTCGTCCAAATCCATTCAGACGTTTGTTATTGAAGGAGTAGGAAACATACCTACATACACTCATCAAAACATATGTTTATTTATTTATTAAGTAGGCACCTCAACGATTTACTCACTAAGACAGACACTAACAGAAGACGCAAAAAGTTTTAGGCATAGTAAATTTGTCACTTATAGAGGTGCACAGTACTGACAAAAAAATACTTAACAATTAATTACAGCAAGTACAAGCCTTATACATGACACTAGTGAGCTATTATCCAAATTCAACGAGATTTTATTTTTTTATTTAGTACAGTGGAAAGAAAATATAAAAACATACAAACTTCCTGCTTTATAACATTACTGTGATGTATCAAACTTATTACTTAGTTTAGCCATATGAAAAGAGCTTACTTTTATCTACCTACATAGATTAATTATAATTATAATTGAGTCATCATGACTTATCAGTCAATAGGTTACTTCTGGGCAAGTGTGCTTCATCGTCGACTACAAAATCGCTTACCATCAGGAGAGACAGTGGTCAAAAGTGAGCTTATTAATAACAGTAGCAGTAATGTCCAACTGCTAGGCGAAGGCCTCACTCACCCATTTTCCATACATGTCTGTCTTCGGCCATTAATAAAAAAATAATGTCTTTAAAAAAATAGAAACTGTAAAACTTATTGAACTAAAACACAATAAGTAGATACTTATAAAATTTACATTACCTTTTTAAAAACTTTCATTTCAAGTGAATTCAGAATCTAATCACGTTTTATAGCAAAAACAGTGCGTTAATAACAAAGTTTTAGCAATTGAATTTACGATATGATATTATTAATTTATGGCAACCCGCATAAATTAAAATGTGCTATCCAAAGATAATACACGGCCGAGAATGAGACAACCTATCATCGGATTAACTTGGAACCCTTGCGTCGAGCTTTAAAAGCCTATAAGTGGAGGTGTAACGTGGACAACTTAGACGTGGGTGAAGGCGTTTCAGCCAGGCCTTTTTCTTTCATAAAGAAAACGGGACTGCAACTGTCGCAACCCAGTGTTCGATCACATCGTCGCTTACTATTAGGTGAAATAGTGGTCATACTTCTTCTTCTTTCGGCCCATAGACCATATTACTTGAGGTCGGTGCAACACGTTTTTTTCTTCCATTCAGTCCTATCACTCGTCAAACTATCACTAACTCTCTTTTCTTTCATATCACTTCTCACACAATTCATCCATCTGTTCTTTGGCCTCCCTCTCCCTCTCCATCCATCCACATGTAAATTCATAACTCTTTTAGCAACATGCTTTTTTTCGCTCCCTCTCTATCCAATATAATATGAAATAGTGATCAAACGTAAACCAAAACAAAGCAAAACTTAGCCAATTATAAAACAAAACTTTCGTTGTTAAAGAGTTCTCGCGCACGCGAGGCCCTTTTGAGTGTGTGGCCGTGGGGTAGGGCCCACTTCGTCCTCGCCTAGCCACGCCACTGCCGGCAAGTTGTATGTTAGAATTAATAATAGTGTTATTAATTGGGTTTCTTCTATGGATGGTTTCCCTAAGTAATTTGAAAAGAAGAGGAATTATAAAGGGTGACTGGTAATTAGTGACCGATACTTATACACGTGATTGTGCTCATGATTACAAACAACTTTCCCAAAGAAGCTTTTTTTTTATATTAATTAGTTTTATCACAACAATAATACAGCTGTTCGCGCAAATTCGCGCGCGTGCCTGTGACCGCTCAGCTGTTAGCCGTGTAACGCCTTTGTCTCATGTGCTTACCTACAATATGATAGAGCTACCGCGCCCCTTGTAAACCCATCGGTGTACGTAATCAGTGTTGGTACCAACTCCTCTCTTCTTCTTCTTCTTCCTGCCCTTGTCCAGTTTTATATGGGGTCGGCGCACACATCGGTGAAAAAAAACAAAAAATAAAAAATGTGTCAGTTCGTTAATTCAAATCGTAGAAATTAAACCCAAATTACCTATAAACCTCTATAAACATTAATTTTGCTAAACACAAAAACAATAATAGACACAGGTTCATTAATATTTCATACATACGATTGGATTCTAAGAAATATGTATTTGGTTTGCTGTCTTTGTCTAGTACGTGTTTATTAAGTTATTATCGATATTTTGTTTATTATCGTCGTTCGCACCACTCCTTGCTCCACCTTATAGCAATAAGTCTTTTATTGTTATTATATTATACCTAGTTTATACTGTCCCACAGTTGAGCATGGGCCTCTCTCCATACCTCCAATTTGTCTCTGCTCTGAACCACTTCTTACCAATACCGAGGAGTTGAATTCCCTGCCGGAGTCTGTGTTTCCTGATGGCTTTAACCTAGGGGTTACAGCCATCAGGGGGGGGGGGGGGGTTGGGGTAAGTTAACATGAATAAATTGCTTCTAGGCAAGTGTGTTCCATCGTCGGCCACATCATCACTTAACATCAGGTGAGATAGTGGTCAAACGCGAGCCTATCCATCATAAAATAAAAACCTAAGGTAGACATGCAATTGTCCCGCGATCGCCTTCTTGGTCTGTCAAGACCCCGTCGTGCAATTTCAGCAACAATTTTGTGTTGTATCGGCTATCATTCAATCGGCATGCGGCAGACAATAAGTCTTTATAATGTAATAATTTGTCACCGGTCCCTTTAAATTAATTTTTAGGGGCGACATTGAAACCCCATTTTGACAAACTCACGACAGAATTTCCGGAAGCCTCGACACGAAAGTCCTGGGACTCGAGACAGTTATGTTCAAGAAAAGTCCCGGGACACAAAACCGGGTAAATAGGTACCAATTTCACTCAAATGTCTCACTGTTGGTGGCACGTGTTATTGGGTTATTCAGTTGCCTTCAAAATGGTTGAGCTGAGTTGGGCTGATGCACGCGTCATGCTCATGAACGGGTGCCGTCAGATGAGACTGGTCATCTCTTAGCTGCCAGTGGCTTAATTCAGGTTCTACCTTTTATTTATTTTACATTTTTATTTTATTGTCTACATTGTCTTCACATAATAGAAGCAACAAGTAATATGTAACCAAGCATTATATGTAATACATAATATGATTTAAAAGAGTGTCCATGGAGTTTCTTGCACGTTCTTCTCCATAGAGACCTACTCTTTGGAAAGTGCAATTTAGCTTCACTTTTCTTGGACTGACCGACATTTGACTATTCAAAAGTGCCTGCAAATGGTCTATTTGAAATAAATGCTTTGACTTTGACTTTGAATGACATTTTTAGTATAGAATGCACAATTATCTTTTTTGGGATTGATTTTGTCTTGGACTTGGTCGCTAAAAGCTGCAGACCGCAAACGCATCGACGCTTTTGAGATGTGGTGCTGGTGAAGGATGCTCCGCGTCCCTTGGACAGCATTTCGGACCAACGTATCCATTTTGCAAGAACTTAAAATCGCCTCACGGCTATCGTTCGAGTGTCTTCGCAAGGTTCTGCAATACTTCGGTCACATTGCAAGAAAGGACGGTGGCCACCTCGAAAGGCTCATTGTGACTGGTAAAGTGGATGGAAAAAGACCTCGCGAGCGCAGCCCAATACGTTGGTCCGACCAGATCCGCACCGCTCTTGACTCTACGATGTACAATGCCCTTCACACCACCAGAGACAGAAACAGATGGAAGAACATCATAAAGGTTAAAGTGATGAAGCAGGGAGGTCACGACCCTCAGCATTGAGGAATACGACGCAAGGAGGAGGATATCTTGAAGAAACTTGATCACTTCTATGGGCAGAAGCAGTGGGTAAATACGACTGCCCATTTTCGTGATACCTTATGGTACAATGCTGATTTTTCAGGCAATGTGCAAATGGTGGTCGTTAGTAAAATGAATAATGAAGACCAACTGCTCATATGTGTTTTTCTGCCTACAGGGAACTGACATAAAGGGGTTGACGGGGGCTTCAAACCTTACCTGTTGATGTCAAGGTGCGTTAAGGTTCGATTTCTGGTTAAATACAACATTCTCAAGTTCTGCTTCATTTTATACTTTGCCTGTACCCCTATCCAAGTTACTAATCTGCAATCGTTAACGGTAGCAGAAAGCTTCAAATATATGGGAATGACGTCATCTCAACGCTCAGTCACCTGGTCGGAACAAAAGAATTGGCGGCGCGGCCAACTCGAAGCGTTCGGCGCAAGCGAATCGGTTGTAACTTGGCTAGGGGGGCTGGTTACATTGTAGCATTCTATACAATATCTAGGTATTGCATACATTAAATAGGAGAGATAGATTTCATTAAAAATAAGCATCAACTTTGTACTATTTTTCTGTTTCCTTCTTCTTTCCTTTTTCATGTTTGTGCGTTCTGTACGCACAAACATGAAATACTTAAATAAATAAATAGGCAGGGTGCCTATATAATAATAAATGATAGACAAAATAGTTCTATTCAATGTTTAGGTGAACAAGGCATTGTATAGAACTACTAGGCATGGTATACAATGCCTGAATTTTATTTCTTGCTGCTAACATAATATACATACACATATGTACATACATAATACAAAACGCTTGAACAAGGCGTTTTGTACAAAGATAGTCTATCGCAATGGGCCTTGGAGTAGGGAATGATGTCTCCTCACAAAAGCAGACATAGTTTACTTGTCTGGCAAATACTTAGCATAAGATAAAACGCCTAACAGCCACGTCGTTAATATTTGACCTAGTTTTGACTTTGGGAGGTCACTTTGAAATATAATTAGCCATCCAGAATTTGAAACATTTAGGTTTAGTAACTTTAGAAGGCCTGACAACAGGCTGTTTGGTGTCAGATGGGTTGATTGCGGTCCAGACAGTCTTCACCTTTATCTTTGCTTTAGCGCTTCTTAAGTGATGAGCACTTTAAGGGCCTTTAGAGTTGTTTTCGGTCTAAGAACAGTCGGATATGCTTCCCCGAATATGGAAGTGTGAATGGTCAACGCGTTTTTGTTGTGATAAAAATTTTTGTAGCTAAGTTTTTTGCTCAGGGACGGATCGAGAGGACATGTTAGACTCTTACTGACTAAATTTTTTAGCTTTAATTTTTTGGCTTTTACCTTTTAGCTTTAACTTTTATGTGGGGAATAATCCAGGATTGTAGGCCCATGCCTACAAGCCTGGATTATTCCCCACCTAAAAATTACGTATGGATGACGAGCAATGAGTAGCTCGCGGTTCAAGTGTTCGGTATATGTCCGAGCCATGGGTTGACTCATGAAAAGGTGATGGTGATGTGATGCAAAGGGAATCTGAAGAAACACAGGTGCGATTTCAGTCAGTAAAATTCTAACGCCTTCGTGCTCCATTCTATCACAAAATAGGTACAGAACCAGACCATTTCGTGTATGTACTTCACTTTTTATACCTACGCTCGATGGACGCACACTAATGAGCGTTTGAGCCGGAACTGTTCGACGAGTGGTCCGAGACGCGACCGAGACATCGTGTCCGTGAGCGGTGTCTTGGAATGCGTTGCTCGAGCACGCTTTGTAAAGAAGAAAGAAAGAAAACATGTTTATTCCGCTTAAATAGACGCACAAATCAACGCAATATTATAAAAAAAAAATAACAGCCAGTATCCCTATCAGGCCATGTGTGTAACGGGCATAATACTATTGCCCTTGTAACCTGCACAGAGCATGTAAACAGTTATATATTATATTGTATGTAGATTGAATTCTGTACCTATCTATTTTGTGGTTCTATAGTCCGAGGGAAAAGTCGTTAGGCGATTTCTCAGCTTAAACAAAAATAAAACCGTAGAATATTTTGTTTACTCGTATTTTGTTCTTTTCTACCACACATACCCATAGCATTAAAAAGAATTAAGTTTACAAGAAAGAACGTGTAAAATAAATAACGTGTCTAAACTTAGAGGTCATTTATTTCACCGGTGTAAGTAATTTTACAAAGTTGCATTCACGAAAGACTGAGAAAGTAACATTAAAATATTCACTTCATTGTACTCGTCGTTCCACAAAAGGTTTTTATTTGCACATTCACTGGCAGACGCTGAAATTAAAAAGTGTCGTAATTATTTCAATGTGGCACTCTGTTTGTTTAGATTAACTTTAACTTTTAATATAGTTTTTTAAATAGTGAAGCTTATATTATAGTTGTAAAAAACTAATTCTGCCAGCGGCTTCGAAAGTAAAAAATATTGTAGCAATTTTTAATTCTGTTGTAAATTCTACTGATAAAAGGAATTTTGTTTTTCTGTTCATAAAATTGGTATATATACAAGGTGTAAGGGACAGCTCTCCACAAACTTAAAGGGCTTGCTCAGTACACGAAACTGAACAACCTTCCACAAAAATTTTTTTCAGGAAACGAAAAAAAAAATCGGCCTTGCCATAATCGAGTTTATCATTTTGTATGGTGAGGCTGAATTTTTGTTGTCTGAAAGAAAACTTTTGGTCCACATTATATGTTAGTAACACTTATTTCTATGTTAGTTCAAATTTCACAAAATATTTAAAATTCCGTTTTTACCTTTTGGGTACGGAACCCTAAAACCAAAAAAACAAACTCTTTATAATAATATTTGTGTAGACAAACAAAAAATCTTTTCTCTTTATAATATTAGTATCTAATAGATGAGAATAGTAAAATGAAGTTACTATTTTCTTTTAATAAGTTGCAAAATCATTCAATAAACTTTCTCGCTCTTGGTTGAACGAGAAAGAATGTCTGACTTTTTCTCACTAAAACCCAGGTTTGTAACTGAAGGAATACAGGTGTATTCCATACAACAATTCAGCTACCCTTGAAAGTAAATAGGCACTCTTTTTTAGTGTTGTAAACAGTTCACAAAAAGTTGAATAGACGATGGTCGAAGTTGTTAAAAAGTTTTAGGTATTATTTTAATTTAAACGCATACACGAAACGATTTGGGCAATATTTTAAAATTATGTATTTACAGTTTATATGTGACTGCCCTACAAAATAACATGCATTGTTTATATTTATTTTTTCCCCCTAAGTTGAAAAAAAAAAATCTGCATTCTCTGTAGTTCAAATCCCAGCCACTCAGTAAAACTTCAAAAGACAAACTCCAAACGTATATAACGTCACGACACATAATCTCACAGAAAGTGCAAACTTCAAATCTCCAACACACATTTTTCAACAGCTGACATTCAAAATCGCTGCCATTTGAAAGTCGCATATTGAAGCACTATGCATGGCGTCCTTTAGCAAGAATAGCGAGCTCAATGCATTTAGTGAAGTAAATATCACGAGCCGTGAACACTATCTCGCTACAATTCTACGGCAGAGCTGTGCTACGTAGTTTATCTTTTTACGGGATTTTTGGCCTATTTTTGCCCGTTTCCGTTAAAAAGTAAAGTTAAACTGGGTCATGCAATTGTTTACTAACTTTTTAATACTGGCAGACTTAATGAGTGTACATCTTTCTCTTTTTAATTTATGTTACTTGTTGTTTTTGTTTTTACCTTTACCTTTATTTTTACTTCATTTTTACATTTAAGGCTAATAAGATAAATACAACCTAGTTCGTAAAATTGTTTCTTTGTAATATTATAATAAAATATTATAAATAAGTAACGAAGTAAATTTATTGGCTTAACAAAGTGCCTAAAGCTTTGAAGTATAAGTTAGGTACGTATATACTATTTTTTAAACATATTTTAGTAAACATTACATAAAGCACTTAAGTAAGGTACCTAAAGTACACATTTATTCCTAGTATACCTTTGCCTTTTGATTTATAAATATTTATGTAAATTAATTAAATAAAAAGGACGACACTATTGGCGCAGTAGTTGATTGGCTTCTGGACAAATATTTTATGGCCTACAGAGAGTTGTTCCGGTTCTGAGTATCTTATGTATGTGAGTTTACGTGTTTGTAACGCCCATGATACAGGAAGTGTAGAAGAACTATACTACTCACACGTGTGCTACACATGCCAATCTGGGCACGTCGGTCTCCATACAATTTATATGGCAACTAGACTTTTAGAGCTACACGTCTTGATAGATGCCACGTGACGTCGTTCTACGTACAAATCAGGCGTTTTACACCGAGCATCGGTCTAATGTTTTTATAGCATAATTCATATGGGGTAATGGTTACAATATCTATATATATAAAAGAAAGTCGTGTTAGTTACACCACTTATAACTCAAGAACGGCTGAACCGATTTGGCTGAAAATTGGTGGGGAGGTAGCTAAGAACCAGGAGAAGGACATAGGATATTTTTTTTTTTTTTAGGGTAGAGTAGAGTAGGGTAGGGTAGAGTAGGGTAGAGTAGGGTAGAGTAGGGTAGAGTAGAGTAGAGTAGGGTAGGGTAGAGTAGGGTAGGGTAGGGTAGGGTAGGGTAGAGTAGGGTAGAGTAGGGTAGAGTAGGGTAGAGTAGAGTAGAGTAGAGTAGAGTAGAGTAGGGTATGGTAGAGTAGGGTAGAGTAGGGTAGAGTAGGGTAGAGTAGGATAGAGTAGGGTAGAGTAGAGTAGAGTAAAGTAGGGTAGGGTAGAGTAGGGTAGGGTAGAGTAGGGTATAGTAGGGTAGAGTACGGTATAGTAGGCTGAAGTAGGGAAGAGCGGGAGCGAAGCCGCGGGCAAAAGCTAGTTAGTATATATTTTTGTTTTAGTCGTTAGAGGTTGAAATGCGAAATGTCTCTTCCACTGTTGTACTATCGCTTACTTTTCATAGACTTCGTAATATTTAGAAAGATCAATTTCAATATTTTTATTTTTGTATGAAAATTCTATGAACTAAAATATGTCAAATTTTTAAAAGTCATAGAACAGAGTTATTGTTTATGATGTTGGTAATAGTCTTGAAAGGTTGCTAGTGTTTTAAAAATAACCCCGTATATAATATACACCGCTAAATTTTAATCGTTTTAATCCCATGGAGGGTCGGTCCAGTACATGAAACACTATCGATTTGTAAAGATGACATTAAAAAATAAAGTACCTTTTTTTCAAAACTCGTATTAATTTACGCGTGTACGAAATTAATTTCTTTAAGAAAACGTCAGCTGAGCGAGTCCAATGACCCGTAAGTAGTTGTCGGCGTTGCGTAAAAACTATCTACAGGTCATTGGACTCGTTTAGCTGACGTTTTCTTAAAGAAATTAATTTCGTACATGCGTAAATTAATACGAGTGTTAACATAAAAGGTACTCCATTTTTTAATTTTATCTTTACAAATCGATAGTGTTTCATGTACCGGATCGACCCTCCACGGGATTAAAACGATTAAAATTTAACGGTGTATATCTTATCTATATATAAATATCATATACATATTATTAGCTAGTATTGTATATGTATCCCGCTGTCGTTCTTCTCATGACGTCATACACCACAGCTTTCCATGTGGATCACACAAAACGATGTCTAGTACCTACACAACCAAACGGTCTGATCAAAGGCCAAGCTCGGTCTTTGCTTGTTCAGTATTACTAAATGCTAATGGATTAATTAGCGATTGAAAGGCCATGCTATGGAGTTCTGGGTACAGGAGTTCGATTTAATGGTGTCTGTATATGGAGTTTCACTAATGCTATAGCTAAGTTCAAATGCTTTGATCTGGTGCTGTCATTCACTTCAATAGGGTTATTTAAGTTAAGATATCTGTACTAATAATATAAATAGAAAAGATTTGTATTTTCGTTTGTTAAATGATGAATGAAATCGTTACAGTCGTTTTCAATTTACGGCGTGATCAAAGGAAATAGAGATTTATTTTTGGGTGCCGTACCTCAAACGGCTAAAAATGAAACTCTTATGGGACCGGTGGTAAGTCGAGGGGACTTATCGCCAGTACTATAAGGGTGGCAATGAAGTAAATTACTCAAATACACAAAGTAATGCCGCTAGGTTTGAACCCACGACATGCATGGCGGTAAGTCCCCTATTTGTGGCGTGACTGCAAAGACCTCACGGCATCCTCACCTTCCACATGACGCAGGTTCTCACCGGAAATGGTTAGTTCGGGAGGTTCCTGCGCCGGATTCGTGCGGAAGTGACGCGTGTCACACCGCAGGACACGGTGCAGTATACAGTGGAGGTGTGCCTCGCTTAGGCGGAGCATCGCCGTGCCTTTGTAGGGGTGATTGGGGGCGGCGATTTCTCGCACCGGGCCTTGGTACAAGCCATGTTCCAGAGCGAGGAGAAGTGGTAGGTGGTCGCCTCCTGCAAAGCAATAATGCTAGCAAAGGAGTTGTCCGACTGCATCGGGTAACGGCGCTCACAGCACCCCAGCCATCGCCGGGATTCCGATCCCGATTTCTGGCCACCACAAACGCGGGCTGGCAGACGCCGAGCAATGGGTAGCTCGCTGTCCGACCGTCCAGTAACTATCCAGACCGAGCCTAGGTCGTCGACGGCGCACACTGTTCCCGCGCACCTCAAGGACTTGTCCGCAACAGCAGACGCCCAGCTGGGTCGAAGCTTACTGGGGCCAGGGTTAGCTCCGAAAGGTAGTTAAGCCCCGGTATGAAAGGCACGAAGGAACGGGGTGGGTCTTTTAGTCAGTAGAAGACTGACACTATCTCTCGCTCCGCCCATGGCCAGGGATGTCATTTGGATGATTATAATTATTATTACCCACCAAAAAAAAACCCTTAGGTATAGGACCACTTTGTTGTCCGTCTGTTAAAGCCTCGGAAACTTATGGAGGTATGGAATTAAAAATTGAAACCAAATACTCAGGTATGCGGTTCCTTGAAGCTGTGAAAAAATTAAACTTCTAAATTAACGAAGGAAACATATTCCACCGTTAATGTAGCAAAAAAAGTTATACTTCAACTCTCACAATGGAATCAAAATTCATAGGGTACTTCCCGTTGATCCGAAATCCTTAAAAGTTGGCATAACGCAAGGTCTTATAGCATACCTAAGTATGAAAACAGTAGGTAAATCTGTTGTTACGGCAAATGACGACCAATATACGGTTCGGATAAATCTTCGAGACTCCAGCAATTGAACTATTTACATACTTAGGTAAGTTTGTACGAAAACTTCAGTGTGTGAGTGCGACTCACTTATGCCCAATTTGTATATATTTAGATGTACTACTTAACCTATTTTTAGCCTAAAATAACTCAGTCACGTTGCAAAAAGATTGAATTTGTTTAGGCTAGATCATGTAGTTTAGTTTGAGTTTGACTAGACAAAGTGCTCCCTAGAAATAATACATGTTTAATTCAGTTTTCATGATATACGGGATAGGGCCATCGCTAGAGTATATTCACATGCATTCTGTTAGACTGGAAAATGAGTCAAACATAGGCCTTCTAGAATATTTAAAAGAGTGACCGTGGCCCTAGAATGTAAAGAACAACTAAAGGTCCTAGGTGAATTTCGGACAGTAAGTCTGACAGACTATGTTGCTCCACCCTATAGCGGGACAAGTCTGTGATAATTTCTCACCTCATAAAAAAATTGTTGCAAAAATGCTAGGCCGTAGGTAGAATGTGGCTACTTTAACCCGTCAAAGATAGCGTATAGAAGCGCGTCAAAGCTAAGCAACATTAGTCTCTGCTATTAATTGGTTTTTCATATTATCAAGTCTACGGGATTATACAATCCCGTACAAGAAAGTAAGTGTATATGTCGGTGTGATAGCTGGTGAATTTTTGTCTACAGGTTTAGCAACAGGCTGGCGACGCAACTACCGCTCCTATTAATAGCATATACAACAAAGTCGCGTCGCTATCGCTTAGGTATGCGCATCGTTGGGACTGTGAAAGAGACACAAAAGTTAGGCATCCAAATTGCTCGTAGTTTCTCTAAGAATTACTTCTAGTGTTGTTTAAACGTTAGTATCCTTTTGAAGAAAATGAAAGTGTAAGTCGTACCTAGAAAAGTATATTAACCACTCAAACCCCAAGCAAACGCTGGCTGGTTCGCTTGTGATTTAGCGCAGTTCTGTTAAATTTTTTCCGAAATAAAGTAAGCTTGGCGGTTCTTTTTTTGGGTTGGAAATCATCTAATGACATCGACGAGGCATCGACGATCGACGGAGTGTCAGACTTAGGGGTCAACTCACACCAAAAGAGCGTCGAAGCGCAGCGAAGCGGATCGCAGTTTCAGTGTCATATGAGTTTTAACTTTATTTTCATTGCTATAATACTTATTATCGCATGAGAAACTCGAACGAGTCGCGTGGATGCCCGCGGCGTCGCGGCAATTCCAGCGAATTCTATGAACGGCAAACGGGTCGCTGCCCTTCGCCGCTCTTTCGGTGTGAGTTGACCCTTAATGACTAAAACCCACTCCTGTTTCTTCTTAGCTTAGCCTTTTATACCAAAAACACGTCTCGACTAAATTTTCTCCATGAATATACTTCCCTTGAACTTTACTACTAAAACAGTGTAGAAACAGTTTTCCAAGTAAGTTTTCTATCAAGAATTTAGTTCCACAACCCAGTACGTAAAACTAAATTCTTCATATAAATATGGAGAATTCCTTTATATGAATAAAATTCAAAGTAGAGCTAAAACATTCCGGAATTTTTAATATTACACGTTCTATAAGTTGACTCCGTGCTTTAAACTTATATAACAGCGGTAACTGTACCGTTATTTTTAACGTTAACAGTTATTTTTAACGAGACAACTTTTGCATAGACTAAACCTGGCTAGTTTAGTTAGTATTAAATACATCTATTTTGTCATCTAGGTCGTTAGCATCTAAGTTCATTTTAGGAAATGATGTTTAGATAACAATTTGTGTCCTGATGAGATTTCCGATAGACAAAAATGACGAACTTCCTTACAATCTTTCATATCCTGCTCAACTTTTGTCTCTACATGACCCTGATCGTTCCATAAAATCCACTTTAGAATAAAAAAAAGTCACGAAAATAAAAATAAAAAATGTTGAAAGTCTGACACTCGCTTTTGCTCTAACCAAAGAGGAAGAAGTTATTTGATAATTTCTGATGTTAAAAAAACTCTAGTAGGAGTTTCAAAAAACCTCAAGGAATGACCTAGTGTTAATGGTCATCGAAATGTAGAATTTTTGTCCAGCTGTTCGAGCTTCGCATAGTGTATTCGAAAAGGTGTTAAAAATACTTATTAACAGAAATGAAGATATCCGCAGGAGAACCAAGGTTACCGACATAGCACAAAGAATCGCCAAACTCAAGTGGCAATGGGCAAGGCACATTGCTCGCAGAACAGATGGCCGTTGAGGCCGAAAGGTTCTGGAGTGGCGACTGCGTACCGGAAGACGCAGTGCGGAAGGCCTCCTACAAGATAAACCGATAACCTGGTGAAGGTTGCAGGAATCGATGGATGCGGGACGCACAGGACCGATCGTTGTGGCGACACTTGGGGGAGGCCTATGTCCAACAGTAGAAGTCTATCGGCTGAAATGATGATGATGATTAATAGAAGAAGACATAGATTTTTTCTAAGATACTTCAATGAAAAAAAAAGTAGTATAAATGAGAAATACATAGGCATATTTAACCGGTTTCGAAAGAGGATTTTATTGTTTCTATTTCTTTTGTTTCCATAAAACGTTTAATAGCTACGAATTCTATTCATTTCTAATTATAACATCTATTATACTATTAACACGTGTCACAATTTCTGAAGCAAGAACATAATAACCAAATATCTTTATCGAGTTAAACTGCTTTCATCAGAGACTTTAATAAGGAAAACATTATGTATTAAAATGAAAACTAAGCGTTTATTGTTACCTATTCTTACTGAAACACACACTAAAATAACATTGGATTTTGGTTTACAATACAGTATACACACACAAATTCGTTCTCCTAGAGAGACTGGCGCCTGGGTTCATAAAGTGGAAACATTATAAGGCTGATAAACTTAATGTAGTTACTCTGGTTTGGTGTGTGCAGGATGGGTAAATAACAGAACTGCTGGAAGTTTACTGGGTGTTTTATTTATTGACACAATAGTTCACAACCACACTGGTTTTATCGTACAGTCAATTCGCGACACGATAACACTGACCCAAGCAAGGCCTACGGAACGACTGGGCTTCGCTGGCGTCGCCTGTACCTTTCCTATGAATATTACTTACAGTTGCCATAAGGGATCTTGAGTGGTTGCGCAGAAGTCAAATATTCGGTCTCGTTAGTGGTGCGAAGTGAGAAACGGGGGCGGGGAGTGTTAGTGATTGGCTCGCCGTGCCATCATCGCGTCATAGACGTCACTCCTCATTCGTTCCCTGCGTTGCTGCATGTATCTAACAACGAAGATGATTGGCTCGCCAATGTATGGAATGCGCAAAGCGATCCCCATACTGACGCCGAGCGCTCAAGATACGTTGTACCTATTGTACATTGCTGTTAATGACGTTGTACGGTCACTACACTTATGCTTGTTACGCGCACATCCAAAGTTACTATTTGCTAACTGTGCAGTCTTCTCCACCCCGATTTCCATTTTTCTGTCTCTACAGACAGAGGGAATGTCAGGCTTTTATTGACTAAAACCGACCCGTCTTCCTTCACTTGCCCCTTGCATTTCAAGCCTGTGATGTCTCTCGAAATATCCCGCATCCTTACCACATATATATTACCAGCCTGTAAAGCCAGAACGAAGAAGTAGGTTCTGAGACGTCGACGGCGCGCACTGTTCCAGCGCGCCTCAAGGAGTTGTCAGAAACAGCAGGGGCCCAGCCGGGTCGAAGCCTACTGGGGCCAGGGTTAACCGAAAGGAAACTCGAGCCCCGGTATGAAGGCTTGAAGGCACCCCGTTGGTGGATTTTTTAGTCAGTAAGAGTCTGACAATATCTTCCGCTCCGCCCAAGAGCGGGGGTTGTTATTGGATGATTTTCCCCACCATAAAAAAACGCTCTGGTTCTGATTATTTCACTGTATTGTATACTAGATAACTCATAAACATACTTATGTATTTCTAAATACATACATATCTACACTTACATAATATTATAGAGGTAAAGTTTGTTTTTATACAAAAAACATGAAAACAAGATTTAACTAATTCTATCTGAAATCTCTGAAAATACTGTTCCGATTTCTAAAATTTTTTTTACCGATAGACATCCGCTTTGTTCCTGAATGACATAGGAAACGAACCCACGACCTGCAGCATACCAGTTAGGGCTACTAACCCCTAGAACAACAGGCCAATTTAATATATTCCCTCTTACCTTATTAATCCTGAAAAATTATATTCCCTCTTCAGCGAAAGAATAAAATTATCTTATACATATTTTGTTCCCTCATCTACCTGCGGGTCATTCTAATTCAATTGTCATTGTCAAAGTTTTCTTTAGAAATTAAAAATTCAACTCGTCAACGTCGTTACAAGGTTTTGCATAATTTTGAGGGTTTCAACCTTCGTGGCCCAGTTCGACCCGCGAATGTTTTTGTTATACTTTTGTTCAACTTCTTGATAAGAGACCAAGTTCTGTGTTCGTTGTTTGAGGAACTTTTAGAGAAGTTTCTGGTACTGTCTGTTTGTTTGAGATATTTGAAATTAGAAATCAATTTTTAAGAGTCAAGTCGTTGGGCTAATTATAGCCTCATAAATAATTATGAGGGTACAATTAGCCTGGCGACTTGGTTGGGTGGAGTTGATATTCCATCCAAAAACGTGGAAGGAAGTTGATTCCTCCTCCTTAGTCGTTCACTCTTGACAGAGTGGTCGTGGTGGATAATGTTGCATTTTCATTTGGCGAGTGAGGCCCTCGCGATGCGTCTCCATTTGTCCCGGTTAACGGCGTCTCGAGAACTCTGAACTAAGGAGGTTTGTGTTGCAGCTTTGATGAGGTCTGTCCAACGCGTAGGTGAGCGCCCGCGTGACCGCTTCCCCTCCGCTTGTCCCTGGACAACGAGTCGCTCAATGGAGTGTTCGTTGCGAACAACGTGATCAAAATATTTGAGGATTTGTACTTGCACAGTCGACGATAACTTCTGTTTGATGTTGAAGAAGAGGTAGAGGAAGTTGATTAATCATCTATTAATCTGATCACCAAATGACTTCTCTTGCTGTGGAATGAGTGAGCGTGAGTACGAGAATTTTACTAACAAAAATTCACTTAAAAAAAAAACAACAAAAAAAAAAAAAATATGACTTACAATAAAAAAAAAAAGATGTGATAGAAAGTTTCAAAAAGATAGATAGTTTCATCCTAAGGTATACATTTTTATTCTACAATGATATACCCAATGTTATAAATGATGCTTTCATAATAAGAAAACTATTTTTACAAGCATTACCTTTTAACAAAACTATCCTTTGACATTCAAAATGACGATCCTAAACTTATTGAACACAAAGAAAACTTTTTTAAGGCAGATAAAGATTTCAAACGAGACAAAGGCAATCAAATAAAAGGCGAGACATCGAAATTGCTGAAACCAAACTTGTGTACAAGAGTCTAGTTGCATAAACTTGAAATTCCGAATAACATACACGTCTTGAGTTAAACTATTTCAATACTGAAGTCTTATATTTCCAATATCCTTGCAGAAACGAGAATTGAGGGTGATTCCTTATAGTTCTGCAGTATAACACGTTGTAGGGCTGTTGAGGAATTTCATATTGAAAGTTTTGACATGGAATATTGCAGGATAATGTTCTTCTTCTTCTTTCCGTGTCGTGATTATATTTTTTCTGACCAATATTTGGCAGCCAGCTCTCTTGTTGGCCTCGTATCGTTCTGAAAATTGCAGGTGGTTATGCAGGATGAAGCATAGCAGGTGACGCATGTCCTGTGCAGAGACTTGACACTAACATACACAATGTTAGTGTCAAGTCAAGTCAAGAGATGAGTCGAGGAAGCCTCATTTGGCCAGATTGTTTTCACAGCGGCTGGGTTCGTGTTCGGTTTGAGTGAACAAAGTGACCGACCGATTGAATAACTGAGTAAGAGCAGTTATATTACCCCTGCTCACAAAATGGTGAAGAAAAACATCGCGAGGATACCGGCATATCCTACAACCAAAAATTTGAAGACGTGTGACATCCACCGATCCGCACTGGGCTCGCGTGGTGGATTACAAGCTCATTCCTTTTCTTAGAGAGGATGCCTGAGTTCTAACCGAGGGAATATTACAAGGCCGAATATGTTTTGTGATCATAATGTAACAACAATGAGCAAAAACATTTACTTATGCGTTGGTTGTAATAAACTGTTTTCGCCACTGGTGGTTTTGGAGCAATAACTTGTGGCAAAATATTAAATTTTTACCTGGAATAAAACTTTTTCTTCAAAAAATTTTCTTTTTACCAGTGGTTTCGCTTGCGTGAAGATAGGTTTCTGCATTCATACTTTGGAACTCCGTTTCATCTCTTCAGGGGTGAATTTTAGTCGAAGCCTACTGGGTAATAATATTAAAAAAAAAATGATTTATGTACTGCCAATATTTGCACGCCCTACGTGGCAGAATGTGATGAGACCTATAATTTAATTCAACACCATAATTATGTATCTACCATATTGAAACTGAACTGGGGTCAGGGTTAATGGGTCGAAGTCCACTGGGGCCAGGGTTAGTTTCGAAACATAGCTCGAGCCCCGGTATGAAGGCTCGAAAGGTATGGGGTGGGTTTTTAGTCAGTAAGAGTCTGACACTATCTCCCGCTCCGCCCAAGAGCAGGGGTTGTCATTAAATGATTTTCCCACAATAAAAAAGAGGGTTAATTATGGAAAAAAAATCTTTTTCTTTTTATACATTATACAGGGTTATTTGTAAAACACTGACAACTTGATTATATTACTATTATTGTAAACATCAACTAAGGCCTCGATCAATTCATGATATGATCGGCCATTTCATGAAATATTCCTATTTTAACTAAGTACGTGTTTATTTCATGATGAATATCTATCTCACTTGATGGAAAGCGACGATGCGGTCGACAATGGAACGCGCTTACCTAGAAGAAACCTATTCACGACTTAAAGATTCCCGGGTTGTAGCTATCAGGGAACACAGACTCCGGCAAGGAATTCCACTCCCTAGCTGTACGCACAATGAATGTGTTCCCAAAACGTTTTGTGCGTGTAGGCGGGATATCCACTATGTACCGGTAGCGCATAGCCGTACGTCTGGTAGTCCGATGATGGAACGCGCTAGGCGGAATTAGGTTATGCAATTACGACGCACACTCCCCGAAATGATATCGTGAAAGAATTACGATGTCCACAGGTAGAGTCTACTTTTCTTATTGTATTCCTGATTTCTAGAAAGAAAGAAAGAAACATATTTTATCATATCATGAAGCCATCAATTCTAAGATCTAGTCATGACATATACCTATATAGATAAAGCTAAATTGCTTACTGTATCTGTCTGTTTATGTGTTAACTTCTTTTAAACCAACAACCGCAGCACATTTTGCTGCGGTTTTCAATATTTTATAAAAGGTCACAACAAAAAAAAAACGATATTATGTATATGATTTGTACCAGCGCCAAAACCGAAGCAGGTCACTAGTTTAAAATAATATTACTTCGCTCACAAATCTGCAATGGCAAGTGGAACGTATTGGAATATAATATAAAGCACACCACGTAGTCTATTTGTAGATATTGAGCGACAAAGAACTTCGAAACGTAGCGACAACACAGAGACGTCAAATGCAGAAACTCCTTAATGTTGCAAAAAATTTACTCTAGCGTGAGTCTAACAAAAAGTACAAACAAAAATAAATTTAGCTCCCACAGTTTAAAGTTTAAATTCGAACAGCATGAAATAATTTAGGTAAAGCTTGAAACTGAGTGTTGATGACGTTGAAAACGTTTTTCAATATGGCTACAGATTTTAATTTGTAATTTTTACTGGTAATAAATTTAAAGAGAGCAGTGGTGGCCGCAAAATTTTATGGATGCGAGACGCACAGGATCGTTCATTGTGGCGACACTTGGGGCCTATGTCCAACTGTGAACGTCGGCTGAAATGGTGATGATGATGATGATGAGTAGTGGCCGAATGGTAACGGCCAACTTACGAATTGCAGGTCGCGGGTTCAAATACAGCCGCATTACTTTGTGTTACTTATTTTATCAACACTGATCTCAAAACGGTGAAGAAAATCATCGTGAGGAAACCGGCATGCCCTAGAACCAACAATTCGAATATGTGACATCCAGGAACCCACTCTAGGCCCACGTAGTAGATTTCGGCCCATTCCCTATCTTAGAGAGGTGGCCTGAGTCCCAGCAGTGGGAACGTTATAAGGCTGATTATATTATGCTATGCTAAAAAGGCAAAGATAAAGTGAGACTGGCCAAAGTAAACAACTCATATAAAGATGAAAGTGAAGGTCGCGACGGAAAAAGAGGTCAAGGCATTGACAGTCATTAGTGTAATTTGAAAAAGGCTGTGCTGAATAATGTAAAATGAAAAACGAATATGCACTGATTTTTGTGTCTGAGGTTATTTTCTGATGTACTGTTATGTTTCGATAGTGTATATGTCAGTTCTGTACATTTTTTACTTTTAGATAATCATTATCACTGATAGAATCTCATTTTACATAGGTTGAGTGAGGATTTTAGGCATGCAATTTACTTTTTTTCGCACTAATACGGAAAAATGCGAGAGCTCCTTCCTACCATAATTTAAAACATAACATAACACCCTCGCCTACGGCTCGGGCGAATTCTGCCTCGGTCACAACGACAAACTTTCTCCACTTGTATCATAAAGTTCTATTTCAACGCTTACACGAAGACCCTCCCCTAGCGCTGTCAAGCTTTTGGTGTAGTGTTATCGCACCAGTGCGTAAAAACGTAATGGATGTATGGATTTTTTTTAGCTGAAAATCCTTCATAATATATTAAATAAATAAATAATTGTATGTTTATGTAAATTTACATATTATACTTCATTTATTTTCGTGTACATTTTTTCGATTGCAAGACGACCTCGTAATTTATTTCGGGTGTATATTCTGCCTCGGCTGCAATGACCTTTTCCACGAGCATTAAAATGTGAACATCAACATCTTATAATACAAAGAAAACATATTTTTTTAGTCAAAAACGGTTAAATGACTCATAATATTTCTTGGTCAAGCTAACGTACCTAGTAAGAGGTCATAGGGATGTGCAACGAATCGGAAATACATTTCAGATCTTTACGAGGCGACGTTATGTCAAGGTCAATTGAAGGAAAGGGTTTCTGCGGTATAAGCGGATACGCGATGACCCTTAAAACCATCAACCTTCAGCAAATCTTCCCACTAAATCTTTATGAATTCTGTTGAGAAGATACTCAGTCATTCTTTCTTAAGATTCATTATTATTTAACTGGCCTGCTGGTCTAATGGTTAATGGTCTTAACTGCTATGCCGGAGGTCGTGAGTTCGATTTCAGGGCAAGTGTTTGTGTGATGAGCACAATCATTTGTTCAGTAAATGGGAGTTATGTATCTATAATATGTATGTATTTAGAAATATAAAAGTATGTTTATCAGTTGTCTAGTTCTCATAACACAAGCTCTTCTTAAGGCGTTTTGTGATAGTTGTGAAATATTTCTATTATTATTATTTTTTTTTCGGATAGAATTGAATAAGGTTAAGCAAAGACGCTTAGGAATCGCCAAAAAAAAAATGTTATATGCCCAGTAGTTCCTGATAGCTATAACCTAGGGGTCTTTAAGTCAAGAGTGAATAGGTTGCTTCTAGGCAAGCGTGTTCCATCGTCCGCCACATCATCGCTTCCCAACTGGTGAGATAGTGGTCAAACGCGAGCCTATACAGAATAAAAAAAAAGTAGTGGAGTATATTCATTATGATAAAGAGTTCCAAAAACGTAAGTAGGCAGAAACCAATACAAATACATAAACATTTCGGTGGTGGTGTATCTACGTCGATTGGACAGAGCCACCGCCATTTCATTGTGGGGGCAATCGACGGCGGCGACCTCTCGCTTTTTGTCCTTATGCAGGTCATGGTCTGGAGCAACAAGGAATTTTAGGCAGTCACCTTCTTCTTTAAAGCAATAATGCTAGTGAAAAAGGTGACTGCAAACGTGAGGGCACGGACATCCTTACACCCCAGCCGCTAGGATCCTGACCCCAATTTCCAGCTACCGTAGGCATAGGTTTGCAAACGACGAGCATTGGGTAACTCGTCGTCCGGCCGCCCGGTAACCACCTGGACCGAGCCTGAGACATTGAGGGCATGCAGTGTTCCACGTTCGTCTCTAAGAGATATCAACAAAATCATAGGGGTCCAACAGAGCCAAAGCCTACTAGAGTCACGGAAGATGTCAACCCGTGGCTCCAGTAGGGTTTGGCTCTGCTGTTGCTCCGGACCATTGCTTTTTTCAGGAACTAGCGCAAGAGGTTGCCAGCGTCGATCACCACCATGATGATATAGCGGTGCTTCACCTAATCGAGCTAGCGTCGTTAGCGGAGCATTTGAAAGATGTAGACATACCCTTAGACGTGCTATGAATGGAATATGTACCCGATCATAAATATAACCAACCTCGCAGTACTTTTTAGTTTATTTACAGTTCACAAAACAAAATAAAGTATCACCCCTGCTGAAACAACCGAAACACAGATGTCAACAAAACAAAGTTTATTCCCGTCCCATAGCGGTATTAGTAAAAATCCTGGGACCGACGGGAAAGTGCCGCGATCCTGAAATGTCGTCAGTCGTCGATCACCGCTCGGGAGCATTATTCACGGGAGAGATAAGTCCGAAACGTACCTGGGAGTCGACACCTCTGAATAGATACTGCTTTTGGGAGGGAAGCAAGTAAGAAGCGGTAGCTGGTTGCTAGGTAATATCGCCAAAGTAGCCCGCAAAATTTATATTTCCTAATAAAAAAATAATATTTAAGTTGTATGTCGATTAAAATGTCGTGGGGTGATTTGGACCAGTTTTTTTGATAATTGTACGTTTTGTGGAAAGCATTAAAGCCTTTTTCCTCATGGTCTCAAAAAATTTAAAAAATATATAGGTAGAAGTTAAGAGTCACGATCGCGGTCTACAAAACCCCACGACCCTAAAATACGACTCACGGCCGTAATATAAGGCGGGGTAACTCGTTGTCCAGCCGTCCGGTAAGACATAAGTACGAGTCGTCGACGGCTCGTCCATGTGCTCCTCAAAGATATCTCAGCAATACCGTAGGGGCCACTCAAGGTCACGGAAAAAATCGGAAAGAGAAACTGTGGTCCTAGAATGCAAAGTACAACTGAAGGATACGGGTGAGCTTTAGTCGATAAAAATCTGACACGCCCACTGACTCCACCCTAGAGTGTTAGAAGTTTCACGGATTATTTCTCATTTTATTTCCAGTGGGAAAATCATCTAGGAGCAGGAGATAGTGTCAGACTTTTACTGACTAAAAACCCTCTCCTGTTCCTTCTTGCCTTTCGTACCGGAACCGAGCTTCTCTTTCTCGCCTCCGTAGGCTTCGACCCGGCTGGCCCCTTGCTGACGGATTCTCATCTCTAAAAAAGCTATGTCCCAAATCTAACCCGCTCTCACCTCATAACTTAAATCATCAATAAGAAATATCTAAGGTTGAATCGAGAAGCGTCTGGGAGTGTGAGATTGGAGTATAAATCTGCCTTAGAGCTTCATGCTATGTGTCATGGCCGTGTTATAATTACTTTCTGTCTGGCTACTATTCATGTGAACGGTCTCTTTATCTTTTATATGGATAGTGGTACATAAAAGGGTCTTTACGAGGTCAGCACCGAAACGATATGTCCATCATCTCTGCCTATCGAAGCCGACTTTTTTACTTTTGCCTTTTTTACAAAACATTGCCCCCCAGTAGGAATAATTCCTATAATGTGGGTGCATCTAACCTTAAGTATATATAATAATAATATATAATATTCCACAACTATCACACAGCGCCGTCTAGTCCCAAGCTAAGCATCAGCTTGTGTTATGGTTACTAGACAACTGATAAACATACTTATATATTTCTAAATACACACATATTATAGATAAATGACACCCAGACACAGAACAAATGATCGTGCTCATCACACAAATATTTGTCCTGGGTGGGAATCGAACCCACGACCTCCGGCATAGCAGTCAGGGTCACTAGCCACTACACCAACAGGCCAGTCAAAGTGTAAGTAAGTGGCAATAGGCAGGGCACATTGCTCGTAGAACAGATGGCTGTTGGGGCCGAAAAGGCGGAAGACGCGGCTTTGGAAGGCCTCCTACAAGGCGGACCGATAACCTAGTGAAGGTTGAAGGAACCCGATGGATGCGGGACGCGCAGTATCGTTGATTGTGGCGATACTTGGGGGAGGCCTATGTCCGGCAGTGGACGTCTATCGGCTGAAATGATGGGTGCATTTATAAACATGTAAACTCACATACTCAAGACACGGAAATTTTATGTGTAAGATCATGAAACTATTTGTTCCATGTTCCGTGAATGTTCAGCAATGAAAAAAGGATTATTTATTATAGAGAAGAAGCCTTTAAATGAAGTTCTCCAAAGATATATTTGTTGGCAGGTGGTAAGAGACTTGATTCATGAGGTCTCTACCATAAATAAGGTAGATACCACCTTCTTGCTTTTGTTTTATTTCATTTGAGGTCGGCACCTTCACAGGTTTTCGTCTACATTCATGTATGCTATGTGTATTCATAGCATACCATAGCATAGTCGGCCTTATAATGTTCCTACTGTTGGGACTTATGCTTCCTCTCTAGGAGAGGGAATGGGCCGTAATCCACCACGCAAGCCCAGTGCGGGTTGGTGAATGTCACATGTCTTCGAATTTTTGGTTCTAGGACATGTCGGTTTCCTCACTATGTTTTCCTTCACGTTTTGAGAGCAGTGGTGATGAAAATAAATTACACAAAGTAATGCGTCTAGCTGGGTTTGAACGCACCACCTACAACTCGAATTCGGACCCGTTACCACTCGGCAATCACTGCTCCCTCTACATGTATACTTAATTCTCTCTTAATAACCTTGTTATTCCTACACATTTATACCTTTACCACTGAAACCATTTAAAAGAGAAAACCTGCTTATAAATGTTGTTTTTTCAAAGATATGTTTTGAGGACTGTTAGCGGTTGACAAAAGCCTTTTAATTTACGTTACATTAAGTACAGACCATCTTCTTTCTACGTCGTTAAATGGCGTAATGAAATGTCTAACAAAGGAACTGTTACTTAACTAGTAACCACATAGCAACCATTGTAGCAAAACTTATACAACACGCAATCTATTATGAAACTAATCTTAGTACTGTTAGAATTTTGTATGTTATTTTTTTCTGATGTAGGATATCATCAAATAACGCCTTCCACTCCGGGTAAAGCTAGAAAGAGAGTCAAATTTACTAACTTAAACACCCATTTTTTGGTGAGAAATCAACCAATGGCTTCTACCGCTCTTGGGCGGAGCGTGAGGGCTTGTCAGATTTTTATTGACTAAAACCCACTCCTACTCTTATTTTTCTTCTTTGTTTTGCGTTTCAGGACCCCGGGTTTAGAGTGTAAAAAAAAAACAAAACGTTGAAACTTACAATGTTGAGCGATCCATATATAATGGGGTATCACTCGGGTGTTTCTTCCTGCCAAATCCGAAATAGACACCTCCCGAAACAATCGTACCCGATGAGGACCTGTGTCAGGTAAAAAGTGACGATAACTTGTTGCTTTTATAACCACTCCTCGAAGGTGCTATACCATGGTACCCTAATATTATTATAACAATATTAATATTCCAAGCCGAGCTTGTGGATATACATACATAATATAAATAAATTGCACCCAGAGACAGAACTGAGGTAATCGTGTTCATCACACAAACATTTGTCCTGGGTGGGAATCGATCCCACGACCTTCATCAGCATCATCATCATCATCATCAGCCTATTTAATGTTCCCACTGCTGTGACTCAGGCCTCCTCTCTAGAAGAAAGAATGCACCGTAATCCACCACGCGGGCCCAGTGCGGGTTGGTGAATGTCACATGTCTTCGAATTTTTGGTTCTAGGACATACCGGTTTCAGACATTCACCTTCAGCATAGCCCTCTGTCGAGTAGTCGAAGCCTACCTGTCGGACAGGTATATTGTCTGCCCCGGTCACCAGGGAGACTGGAAACGTCGGGAGATGTCGTGCGGTGTTCCGCAGGGGTCGGTACTAGGGCCACCCTTGTGGAACATTGGTTACGATTACGTGTTGCGGGGCGACCTCCCTGACGGGGTCAGCGTGGTCTGCTACGCAGACGACGCGCTGGTTCTAGCGCAGGGAGAGTCATACCGGGCGGCGGTCGCTTTAGCGACACGCGGGGTTGCGATAGTCGTTGGTAGGATCCAGGAGTTGGGACTCGAGGTGGCGCTTCACAAATCCGAGGCCATGTGTTTTCACGGTCGCCGGTCTCGGAACGCGCCGCCATTGAGTTCCCAACTAACGGTAGGAGGAGTTCACATCGGTGTCGGGTCGACGATGAAGTACCTGGGACTCGTCCTCGACAGCCGGTGGAATTTCGTGGAGCATTTCCGACGTCTGGCTCCCAAACTCAACCGGACTGGGGCTGCGCTCAAGCGGCTCCTGCCCAACCTTGGGGGTCCAGACGCCTCCTGCCGGAGGCTCTACGCGGGGATCGTTCGGTCCATGGCCCTCTACGGGGCGCCGGTGTGGGCGCCGTCGCTGAAAAAGCAACCGGCGGCCATACTGAACGCCTGCCAGAGGGTCATGGCAATTCGGATGGTGCGGGGATACCGCACGATTTCCCGCGAAGCGGCGAGCCTTCTGGCTGGCCTACCACCGTGGGATCTGGAGGCAACAGTCCTTGCACACATGCACGACATGCGCGTGGAGATGCAACGCCGGGGTGAAAGTCCTCTGCCGCGACAGGTCGCGGCATGGCGGACAGAGCTCCGGCGGGATCTCATGGTGGAATGGCGTCAGCGACTATCGCAACCCCGTCATGGGCACGCCACAATTATGGCGATAAGTCCCCTCTTTGAGGCGTGGCTGGAAAGACCTCACGGCGTCCTTACCTTCCGCATGACACAGGTCCTCACCGGAAATGGCAAGTTTGGGAGGTTCCTGTTCCGAATTAAAGCGGAAGTGACGCCCGGGTGTCGCCACTGTGCGGAACGCCCGGAGGACACGGTGGAGCACACAATCGCGGTGTGCCCTGCTTGGGCGGAGTATCGCCGTGCCCTCGTGGGGGTGATCGGCGGCGGAGACCTCTCGCGCCGGGCCCTGGTCGAGGCCATGGTCCGGAGCGAGGAAGAGTGGCAGGCGGTCGCCGACTTCTGCGAAGCAGTAATGCTCGCCAAGGAGGTGGCCGACCGCATCAGACAACGGCGCTCTCGCCGCCGCCGCCGGGATTCCGATCCCGATTTCCAGCCACCGTAGGCGCGGGCTTGCGGACAGTGAGCAATGGGTAGCTCGCTGTCCGGCCGTCCGGTAACCGTCCGGACCAAGCCCAAGTCGTCGACGGCGCGCACTGTTCCCGCGCGCCTCAAGGAGTTGTCAGCAACAGCAGGGGCCCAGCCGGGTCGAAGCCTACTGGGGCCAGGGTTATCCGAAAGGGCGCTCGAGCCCCGGTACGAAGGCTTGAAGGAACGGGATGGGTTTTTTAGTCAGTAAGAGTCTGACACTATCTCCCGCTCCGCCCAAGGGCGGGGGATGTCAATGCATGATTTTTCCCATCGAAAAAAAAAAAAAAAAAAAAAACCTTCAGCATAGCAGTCAGTATTTTTAGTAAGCATGGATTAGAATACCAATTATTCTTTGATCAGAGTCTTCGAATATTGATTTCGTATATAAGGAATAGTTCAACTAGATCTATCGGAAGTTCTTAGTACAAGTACAAAAGTTTTCTTGTTATAGCATCGATATCGAACGTAATCTAACTAGATAAATAGAATGCTTGCGTTTGGTTGATAGGAAGTGATATCTTTAACGTATAATATATAATATTCCTTTTATCGTTTAGTCATTGTGATGATAATGCAAAAGCTTACAGTGAAATTGAAACAGATTTAAATCGATGTCTTCAATTCTCTTTAATTATAAAAATAACTGATTCATTCCCTATTCTCGTTAAGAGTAGACATTTAAAGAAACTTTTTTTACTGTCTGTTCAACAGATTTTAACTTCTGTTTCGTAGGCACAAGGATGGCATTAAAAGCAAAAAAGTGTTTAAGTTACAATACCAACTATTTATTGCAGCCGCCATTTATCATTCCACCAGCGTAATAATAGTCAAAATCCGTTACAAGAAATTGACAGATAATAATAATTAATAGGTCTTTACGTATACTTAGGAAACTGCCGTTTTTTAAAACTGGTTGCTCTGAAGTGTTATATCTTTGGATTGACTTGTAAATTATAAGTTCGAACAAACTTAATATTAAAGGTGCATTATATTTTTTTCTAAATTACGTATAATTTATTGGTAGCACCGTGTTTTATATTTTCTGTAATATCATATTATTCAACACTAGAAACAGAGTGAAAGGTCATCCTCATTGTGGTATACTTCTTTGTAAAAGTTAAACAGTTCGGGGTATACTCACTCGGTTCTCATTCATTTGACCTCCGCAAGCTAACTCCATTTCTAATTACCGTCTCTGCCCATTAGGGATTTTTCTTACTTGGCATTTAAAAAGAAACAAGAAAAAGCGTTTCTAAAAATTACTACTTCACTTTATAATTAGAAGTATATACTGCTAAGCTATTTAGCCCGGACGTGATCTCCGTACATTGCATGCATTAAGTACTCGTAGCGACGTTGCTTCGTCGCGTCCCCTAAGGCTGTTCGATACTGTTTTGACTCGACTCAAGAGGAATAAAATTTAGAACAGGACAGAGTTCGCGTGAATTTGCATTTAAAGAAAAAATATATTGAAGAAAGGAATATGCTATTACTGTTGTAGATATATTTAAAAGCTTCAATGCTTTTAATATTATGTTTCTTGACAGAACACATTTTACTGTAATTGGTGTATCATTACTGATAGAACTATTAGTGAAATGAGTCTAATAGCGGAAGTTTTTAAGCTTGACTTTTTTAGCCCTAAGCATATTATGCTAACAGTGTTTTGCATGCCTTACTTAAGGTAGTTAGTATGGATCATAAAACTTGGCAAAGACCTGTTACCTGTACCTACTTTCTGTGCAAAATAAAATTCTATTCTATTCTATTCTATTGTATTCTATTCTATTCCATTCTATTCTATTCTATTCTGTTCTGTTCTGTTCTGTTCTATTCTGTTCTGTTCTATTCTATTCTATTTTATTCTTTGAAATTGTCGCTAGTGACTGAAAATTTAAAAAGCCTTGGTGTCATGTAAAGGAACGATGAAACCCATGTTACCAGAAGAGTTATAGAAAATATATGTGGATGGATGGAGAGGGAGAGGGAAGTCAAAGAAAAGATGGATGGATTGTGTGAAGAGAGGTGTGAAAAAAAAGAAGTTAATGATAGCACGTGACATGACAGAATGGAATAATAAAAAACGTGTTGCGAGGGCAAGGGTAACACGAAACAAGCGCAGAAAGAAGATGATAAAGCCTATATATTCATCGTGGACCAAATTATGAGGTGGACAATGATTTTTAAAGAGTTGTCTCGTAAGATCAAAACAAAACTTGAAAGTCGAGAGAGATAAGCAAATCAAGTATCCTAATTACCCTCAAGACGGTTCTTAGCGTCATGAAGTGCGACGTGCAATTGGGTGACCTTAAGCTGTGGCCTCTTGGTCGTTTGCCATCAACCATGCCAGTTACGATGAGCTGTTCAAGGTTGTGGCTATTTTTCCTGGCAATGTGACCAAAAAACTCCAGTACTCTGCGCATGTAGATAAAATCACACAGAGGTCATCAGTCTCGGCGGCGGAGACCTCTCGCGCCGGGCCTTGGTCGAGGCCATGGTCCGGAGCGAGGAGTGGCAGGCGGTCGCCGACTTCTGCGAAGCAGTAATGCTGGCTAAGGAGGAGGCCGACCGCATCAGGCAACGGCGCTATCGCCGCCGCCGGGATTCCGATTCCGATTTCCAGCCACCGTAGGCGCGGGCTTGCGGACAGTGAGCAATGGGTAGCTCGCTGTGCGGCCGTCCGGTAACTGTCCGGACCAAGCCCAAGTCGTCGACGGCGCGCGCTGTTCTCGCGCGCCTCAAGGTGTTGTCAGCAACAGCAGGGACCCAGCCGGGTCGAAGCCTACTGGGACCAGGGTTATCCGAAAGGGCGCTTGAGCCCCGGTATGAAGGCTTGAAGGAACGGGATGGGTTTTTTAGTCAGTAAGAGTCTGACACTATCTCCCGCTCCGCCCAAGAGCGGGGGTTGTCATAAGATGATTTTTCCAATCGAAAAAAAAAAAATGGTCATCTTACGAGAACTGAACATCACATCTAGATCAGACTCTAGATGTGATGTTCAGTTCTCGTAAGATAGAGCGGTTCAGTACGGAAAGCAGTCCAGGGAATTTGAAGTATTCTCCTCCAGCACCACATCTCGAAGGCATCCATGCGGTAGCGGTCTGCCTTTTACTACATCAACAGGCCAGTTAAATTGATAGATACTGTTTTCAGAATAGGATTTTTTTAATGTTATTTGTTTAGTAGATATAAAATATTGTAGAAAAAAAAAATTCCCAATTCATGACCTCACCCAGTTCTTACTCGCATACGCTACCAACCTACTCAATTCGAACATGTTCTAAGAAAAATTACGCCAGAATCGTATGTTACATAATTTTGTTCGTATCCAGTCGTAATGCGTGTTACTCCGACATTGCGTATTCCTACCAGCGCGCAACTCCTACCCTGTGCGTACAATTTACGCAAAGTTCGCGTTTACGTAATGTTTCTTATACGATGCCAATTCTTATTTTTGGAATAGATGAAACTATATTTTGATTATTATTGTGCCTTTGTATTGGATTTGTATCGCAAAAATATGTGCCCGTCTACTTATGATGTTAGTGTCACCATGAGCATTTTAGTATTTAATAGTACATTATGATATAAGTGTAATGTTAGTGATTACACTAACATTACACACCCTCGCCATGACTCGGGTCTAAATACCACCTCAACGGATTACCGTTCGTAACGGAGTACCGAGTCATGGCGAGGGTCTTAAGAGAGCCGAGAACAGTAATCTTTAATTACTCACATGTATCATACGACGTTTTTCAATACACTTGTGAAGAAAATAACTGTGAAACTAGTAAAGTTTCGTGGCGGTAAAAATCTGTTTTCATATGCGTGCCCATTATTATTTTTTTCGTGGGAGACAACGCGCGCTCATCCTGATACTATAAATGACATGTAATAAAATTATGCCGGGGGAGAGGTTGAACAAAAAGGTTTTAACTACATTATAGCACTAGTGCGTAATAGTAATCAAAATGTTACAGTTTGGTAACAAGTACCATTATAATAATATACATAAGTGCAGTGCAATAAGAGTCACTTTATGAGCAAGTGTGTTGAAAAGTAATGAACGATCCTTATTCAATAACTACAGCTTCTGACAGCGGTTTCGCCCGCGTGAAAGTAGGTTTCCCCATAAAAAATTTTGACCTCAGTTTCACCTTCTTATCTGGGTGAATTTTGAAAAATAATAATAATATAATAATATTGCACAAGTCCCACACAGCGCCGTCTAGCCCCAAGCTAAGCAGAGCTTGTGTTATGGGTACTAGACAACTGATAAACATACTTATATATTTCTAAATCTCTTAATGCTCGCCTTCTTCATACAAAGAAACTTTGTGTAAAATTTTACGCTCCTAGTCCCAATAGCTTCGGTTGTGCTTTGATATGTCAGTTTCTCCTTTTATATATATATACAGACTAGGTACAACATAAGAAACTTTTTTACTTGTAAAGAAAATACGACACTATTAAATTAGTCTAAACCTAACCACTTAACACACATTCAGTCAAACGCACAAATAAAAAATCGTGCCACAAAAAATTCAAATCACAAATCTCCGAATTCGAAAATCGCAAACATAACAAATCCGCCGACACAGTTGTCAGACAACAATCAAATGCATTTCAAACAGACACACTGTGAAATTATTCTTATTCGCACTGTTCTAAAATGTAAATTCACATTTCAAACGAACTGAGGTCACAATGCCCGCCACCAAAACGTAGGAAGGAAAATTAAAAACATTTTTGGTCCTCACTAACGAGTCAACCTGTTTCTAGCCTATCTGCATTTCTGTACCGACAAAATTGGATTTACTTTTCTGCGTGGTTTTGGGGTCCCGTAACTAAAGGGTAAAACGGGACCCTATTATTAAGGTTCCACTGTCCGTCAGTTTGTCACCAGGCTGTATCACATGAGCCACGATAGCAACACAAAATAATAATAACTACAAATATTAAATACAGAATAAAATAAATATTTTAGTGGGGCTCCCATACAGCAAATGTGGTTTTTTAGGGTTCCGTACCTCAAAAGAAAACAACGGAACCCTTATAGGATCACTTTGTTATCCATCCGTCCATCTGTCTGTCTGTCTGTCTGTCTGTCTGTCTGTCTGTCAAGACCCTTTATCTCGAGAACGCATGGAGGTATTGAGTTGTAATTAAAACCATATACTCTAAGATCTGCAGTCCCTTGAAGCTATGAAAAAATCAAACTTCTAAGTTAACGGAAAATAAAGATATGTTCGTTTATGTCGCAAAAAAACGTATATTTTGACACTTAAGGGAACCAAAATTTAGATTTTTCTCGTTGGCTCAGCATCCAGAAATTTTACATAAACCAAGGTCTTATAATACAAGCATAGGAATAAATCTGAAAATTTATTGTTACGTCAAAAAAAAGAAATTTTTTTTTGCGAATTGAAAAGAAACTTCGGGACTCAACTCGGGAAATTAACTCTTTACGTATGTAAGGTTGTACGGAACCCTCAGGACGTGAGTCCGACTCGCACTTGTCCAGTATTTCTCGGACAGTACGGAACCCTTCGTACGCAAGTGCCGACTCACATTTGGCTGTTTTTTTTTTTCAAATCATCCCTTTTATTCGTAAGCTATGACAGATTTTTTGGCACCTCTGAATTACGAGCCGGGTCTTTTTGTTTCGTTGATTTGAAGCTTTGACACTTGCTACTTTATGGCTTAAGTTTGGAATACAAAAAATGATGAATAGGGAAACGGTTTTTTGATTGAGTACCAGATTTATGTAACGTTGATCCTTAATTTCATCGTCATAATCATCATCATTTCAGCCGAAATACGTCCACTGTTGGACATAGTCCTCCCCCAAGTATCGCCAAAACCACTGGTCCTGTCCGTCTTGAATTCTTCGGATTCCCGCAACCCTGGCCAGGTTATCGGTTGACCTTATAGGCCTTCAAACGCTGCATCTTCCGGTACGTGGTCGCCACTCCAGAACTTTTTGTCCTCATCTACCATCTGTTTTGCTAGCAATGTCCACTGCACTTAAGTTTGGCGATTTGGCTATGTCGGTACTAAGCCTTAATTTACAATAGTGTAACATTTAGTGTTACACTAGTGTAACACTATAGCTAGTCTAATTAATGTCAAATCAATGGAACTAGAGTACCTACTTACAACACAAAAAACTTTGGAAGGCTCTGTTATGCAAAACTGAGACTTAATGAGGATCGACTTGAGTGTCGAACGGCGAACAGTCAATAATATGTAGGTATCTTATACATTAAGCGTAAACACAGTCAACATTATATGTTCCCACAGTTTTATCTCTCTTTTAGTCTTGTGGCCTCTATAGGAGAAGTAATGGGCCGTAACCCACAACACGAGCCTAGTGCGGATTAATGGATACCACATATCTTTGTTTTTTTTGTTCTAGGGTATGCATTCGTCACGATGTCTTCTTATACCGTTTTTGAGAGATATAAATTAGAGTAAATAAAGTGCCTGGGTGGGTTTTGAACCAAAGACTCTCGTAGGTCGGGACTGTTACCGTTAGACCGCTACTGCTTTTTCACTCTTCTTGATCTAAGTTGCCGTTAATACCAACTTCAAGACCACTACAGGATTTTAGGTCAATTCTAAGAAGCTACACCTCATAATAATTAACTTTGATGTTCCATACCACACTATTAAACAATCGATTAGTTCCACGCATTTATAACAGTGTTCCAATCAAGATATTCCCCCGAGCTACTGACAATGGGGAGCGATATTTGTGGTCATGCGTTGTGGTGTACCGGCTCACAAATCAGACTCCATTGTTATACGTGTTAACCACTATTGCTTTACTGAAATTGGGTCTAGTTGAACGCTTATGTCCCCGAAGTTTAGTGTTATTCGGAGTATTGTTAGTAACACAATGTGTGACTGAAAGGCGGATGTATTGTATGGCAGAGTAGGCGAGAATGGGCCAAATAAGGCTTTCATTGCAGAATAATTCAATTTAAGTTACATTCAGCGATACAGGCTTAGAAATCTTACAAAAGGAATAAAATGTTTTCAACCTCTACTGTAGATTTTTAGCAAAATATTTCTGAAGTAGGTTTGAAAATGGTCCCTTTGGGGTAGGTAATCATAATAAGTAGTACATTTTTTTTTTATCCCGCTCAAAAAGTAACCAAATAACTTTTCTCACTCCGGGTGGAGGGAGAGGCAGTCTCAGACATTTATTGAATAAGATCTGCCTGTATACTTTCAATGGTTTTAGGGCTACGGCATCTTGGGCAAGCGATTATTACGACAATGAGTCCTTTCTTTGAGGAGTTGCGGTTGCATTTGGCAATCCAAGGCCGCGGCTAGCGCAATAGTATGCTGACAATATAACCAAAAAACCGGCCAAGAGCGTGTCAGGCCACGCTCAGTGTAGGGTTCCGTAGTTTCCCGTCCGTCACAATAAGTGTACCCACTTATGAGTTTAAAAAAATGCTTGCATATACGATTATACTACAAACTTAGTCCAGAAATTATTTTGTAAAACCCTTTGGTCTTTTTTGTACAAAAACTGTTCTTTCCATTAAGTTCAAAATAATTTTCCTAGAAAGTCCTTATAAAGTTCTACTTTTCAGTTTTTTTCATATTTTCTAAACTTATGGTTCAAAAGTTAGAGGGGGGGGACATATTGTTTTTTTACTTTTGAAGCGATTATTTCCAAAATTATTGACATTCTCAAAAAATGATTTTAGTAAACACCTATTCATTTTTAAATACCTATCCAACAATATATCACACGTTAGGGTTGAAATTAAAAAAAAAAACACTTCCCACTTAATAAAACATTTTTTCCAATTTTTTTTATCACTTTGTCGGCGTGATTGATATACATATTGGTACCAAATTTCAGCTTTCTAGTGCTAAGGGTCACAGAGATTAAGCGAGGACGGACAGACAGACGGACAGACAGACATGGCGAAACTATAAGGGTTCCTAGTTGACTACGGAACCCGAAAAAGTTATTTTCAGCATAAATATTGCAAAACCGAACATAAAATAGATAAAAAATTTAAGACAAACTTTATTTTCATGATGTACTATTTCACAGAAATCTTACGTTTTTGCGAGATTAGATAGATTAGTAGTGCAGGGCACTTACAAACAGTGTAGTTTTCTATCAATGTAAACTATGAATATGAATAACAGTAAATAAATGTCATCATTTGTTTCTATCATCATTTATTTTCATGTATTTCGTTCTGATAGCTCGAATTACATGAAAATAGCTTTTTTGTGTCATGTTTAAGTATTGGCCAGTGAGAAGAGCTCTAGCAGCCTGTTATTTTTTCTCTTTATTTTTTAGGGAAACGGCCTGTTCTCGAGTTCAGTCTTAGCGGGCTGTAAGTGGGCGTCTTGTGGCGTGCATCAAATATTTTCATACTTTTTTGTTACCGCTCGCCGCCCCGCGCTTAGCTACCGCTCACAGTAGCAAGGTCATGAACAGGGGTGCTATTCTCTAAGAAAACAGCCTTGAGCTCAGCGCTGGCACAGCGACGAGTCGTGAGCGCAGTACATTGAATTAACAATCCAATGTAAAGGGGTATTGGGTAGTTAATTTAATGTACTGCGCTCACGACTCGTCGCTGTGCCAGCGCCGAGCACAAGGCTGTTTTCTTAGAGAATAGCACCCCAGGCCGTAACGTGCACTTATATTGTAATAATATTGTCGCTCATGTAAGCTATTTATTTTAGCGCACCGCGATCATAGCGCTGCAAGCCAGTAACCAAACGTCACGTCGTGTAACATGAGTACTTTGATATAACGGGCTGTTTTCCGCAACTACATGACTAATGCGCGTATTTTGCGCATTAACATGACTATATTAACCCCTTTAGCTTCAACAATGTACTATGATGGACTGATTAGGGCCTTATAGTAGAAGTAATATCATAGCATAGGTTCGCAAATCAGGACCTATTGTTAGAGCCGTAATGGTCATTATTCGTTACTGAAATTGGGTGTAGGCTTCGCTGGAGTTTAGTAGTGTTGAGAGGTTATAAGTAATGAATAATCTTGACATAATTGGCCTGATATTGAATAGGAGTTCACATAACAATAAAAAAGGCATGTATTTTAAAAGTAATAGGCTACATGGCTTCGATTATGTGTATCAAGGAATTAATTAATTTTTAATTTCGTAATAAAAGTATTTATTATTATTGGGAACTAGGTGTTTTTTCAAGCTAACCGTAGAAGCACAGCAGGGTCGAAGCCTACTGGGCCCTTTTCCCACTAAAAAGAAAGTTGTTCTTTGTTACTTATTCACGCTCAAATGGCTAAAAGGATTTCAATAAATCTTGATACATGGGCAGAACTTAACCTAGAATTGTATTTATGATACTTTTAATTCCGGAAGTACAGCTGCCATCACGGATATTGAAAACTCGTCGTCAGAGTGGGGATCGCTTTGCGCATTCCATACATTGGCGAGCCAATCGTCGTCGTTGTTAGATACATGCTGACGCAATTAACGAAGCACGAGTGTCGTCTATGACGCGATGCAAAGCGAGCCAATCACTGACGTTCCCCGCCCTCGCGTCTCATGTCGCACCACCTAAAGAGACCCGATTTTCGACTTCTTTGCAACTTGAAGACAGCGTTCAATATCCATGGTGGCAGCTGTATGTTTACTTAGTATTATATTCTACCTTCACTCAGGGCAAATCCGTTCGCAGCAACTAGGTTATTAATAGAAAGGAAAATACATTTTATAATAACAAATATCAAAACCGATAATATATATTCAGATACCTACAGGAAAATATTAACGTCAACATTCTTACACTCGAACATTGATATGTACAAATAAATTTTCCTTTGGCGTGATTTGAATATATAAATACTTTTACTTCTACGAGTACCTATATACGAGATAATATTTATAAAAATAAATTTCGTCATCCAGAAATACATTAACCTTTTGAATGTCTTATGTTACACAGTTCGACATAAGCAATTGTCTTTCTATTGTGTCTCTAATTACGGCATTCAAAGAGTTAAGGCTGCAGGATTCTTCAAAAGACTTGCCATGGCTTTGGAACACAAAGAGGAAGTGTTTTAGTTGGTAAAAATCTAAGTCCCACTAGCTCCATCTTCAGCAGGAGAATTTATTTGATGATATCCCACATTTTTTTTCCGGTGACATCCCCTGCTTTTGGGCAGAGCGGAAGATACTGTCAGACTTTTACTGACTAAAAACCCACTCCTGTTCCTTCTTGCCTTCCGTACCGGGGCCGAGCTTCCCTTTCAGATAACCCTGGCTTCAGTAGGATTCGACCCGGCTGAGCCACTGCTGCTGGTGACTCCTTGAGGCGCGCGGGAACAGTGCGCGCCGTCGACGACTTGGGCTCGGTCCGGACAGTTACCGGACGGTCGGACAACGACCTACCCATTGCTCGCCGTCCGCAGGCTCAGGCCCTCCGGTGGCCGGAAATCGGGATCGGAATCCTGGCGGCGGCTAGGGCGCTGTGAGCGCCGCCGTTGCCTGATGCGGTCGGTCTCTTCTTTTGCTAGCATTACTGTTTCGCAGAAAGAGGAGACAGCCTGCCACTCCTCCTCGCTCGAGACCATGGCCTGTACCAAGGCCTGGCGATGATATCCTGTCTCAAAAAAAGCATATCTAATATACAGATATTACAAAACCCTTTGTGTCCACACACAAAGTTTGCCAAGCTACAAGCAACAAAGCAAGCAGTAGTAGCAGCAGTCTGTAGCTGCTGTCAAGGTTTGTGACTTTGTGACACGAAGCCGCGGGCAAAAGCTACTTGGCCTGCAGCTTACCTATATAAAATATTACGTATATAAAATATTGCCTGTGTCACACTGGAATAAAGCAGAGATCTATCAAAAAAAAAATAGCAAATGGATTAGTACTTTCAGAGATTACCTCCTAAAAACAAAAAAAAACAAACTTTACTTCTATAAAATATTAGTGTAAATGTGTCGTTATTTCTATCAAAAACTCATACATCTGCATTTTTTATGATAATTACCTTTATACACTAATAATATAAAGAGGGAAAATTTGTATTTGTGTGTGTATGTTTGTAATGAATAAACTCAGAAACTACTGTGCTGATTTCAAACCATTCACCCTAAGTAACATAAGTTATATTTATTGTCCGTGCAATGTCGGGACGGATCGCTAGTGTTTAATAATAACTAAATACTCATACAATTAAAACAGCTTTTAACGGTTGAACTAAAAGCATACGCATACTTTACTAGTAAACTTTCGATAAGTATTTACGCAAAAAGTGGTCAAGTGCGTATTGCACTGATGTAGAAAGAGTTCCGTACTATGGACATTACCTATACCTACCATGTTTTTTTTTTCAAATTCGTTTGTAATAACTTAAACAGTACGTATGTATTTTATTGTAAAAGGAATTACTAAATAGAATTTTGTCTTGTTGTATATTTCTGAACATTTGGTATAACGTATATGGTTTTTTTTTTATCTATACTTAATTATATATAATTTTATTCATATGAATAAAATTAGAGTGTCTTTTTGTAATATTGAAATAACCGCTTTTTACTACATGCATATGAATATATATTATTATATACGGTACATACACTAAAATAACATTTTTTTAATTTTTTGACGGTTTTTGTGGCTGTCTGTTTGTTCCTGCTAATCACTGAAATAGCTGGACCGATTTTGAAGGGACTTTTTTTGGCATAGTAGCCGATGTAATAAGGCGTAACTTAGGCTACTTTCATTTTAGAAAAAAAAATAATTTAAAATCCAGTAGTCCACGCGAACGAAGTCACGGGCACAGCTAGTTTGAACCAATTTTACAGGAAAGCACTGCTACACGATAATAGGTATAACTTTATACTTGGTACATGATTGATTGGTATAGGTAATTTTAGAGTGTTTAACCTATTATTATTATTGTACCTGTTGTTTTGTTTTTTTTTTTTTTCATCTATATCTTTGGTTTATGGGTCGTGCGTTCACACTCGTCTTGTCTCCGATACGATAACTTTACCACGCCATTTGCACCATTTTTGTCAACTAAGTTCTATAATCATCCATACAAATACAACAGTAGCAATCATGACCACACACGACGCAGCAACCGTGGTTTTTAAGGGCAAAAAAAAAAATATCTCTCAAAAAAGTGGTCTTAGGCTCAAGTATTTGACATAGAGTCAAAAGTTTGACAAAATTCAAGCATAGGTTTTTCGTTTACAGCCGTTTATTGCGTTCACTCATGCCGTATTTAGATCAAAAAAAATCATATTTGTATCAAATCTTAACTTAATAAGTGTTGTAGTTAACAGACCGATAGACAAGTGATCCTATTAAGGTTTTCATTTGAACTTAAGGAACCCTAAAAATGGCTACGATGGCTACGAATGGCTTTCACTTTAAAGTTATAACGCTTGAGAGCAGACAGGCTAAGTAACTCATTACAGAATAAATTATGCACATATTTGCACACACGTACCTTCTATTAGGTACGTACAGTCAAATCAGTTTTTTACTAAACAGAACGTAAAGGGTAACTAAAAAACACACAAACAGGTATGGTTTCAGTCGGTAAAAGTCTGACACGCCTTCCCGATTCACCCCAGAGCGGGAGAAGTCATTAGATGTCTTTTCTCTAAAAACGTAGCTTACTTACAACTAGCTGAGTAGCGATTTCTTTCACAGCAGTTGCATTTTAAGTATGAAATTAGCTAAAAAATCAGTCTGTCTAGGTATTTAAAACATGGGTCATTATAGTTCCATATTTTTTACACACACCTTTATCTACTGACATAATGAACCAGTCCTTCAAGTTGTCAAATTCATACTTCTGATTTTATTGATTTTTGCCGGCCACAGGTCGCAGTTTTGCAATTCATTGGTTTGGTGGTGCATACAATATAATAATTAGAAATATTAAATACATTTGGGTTATAATATAATATAATAATAATATTCCACACAACTATCACACAAAGCTGTCTAGTCCCAAGCTAAGCAGAGCTTGTGTTAAGGGTACTAGACAACTGATAAACATACATATATATTTCTAAATACATACATATTATAGATGAATTACACCCAGACACAGAACAAATGATCATGCTCATCACACAAACATTTGTCCTGGGTGGGAATCGAACCCACGACCTCCAGCATAGCAGTCAGGGTCACTAACCACTAGACCAACAGGCCAGTCGGTTATTACTACCTACAACATTTATGGAAATATAAGTATTTTAAAATATATGGTCTAAGTGCTCGTTGCCAGGAGGATGATTTAGCATATGATGGAAGTTGTCGTACTTGAGCGGAGCACCATCGTGTTGTCATGAAGTCGGCGGCGCAGCCCTCGCGTCCGGCGCTAGTATGGCACATAGTCCGAAATATGCGGGACTAGAAAGCAGCCACCTACTTCTACGAAACAGTAATACGAGTGAAGGTGATAGCTGCAACCGTAATGGATAAAACGACATCAAACCCCAGCCGCTGCCACATAAATAAAAGTAAATAAAATCTTGATTAGCCAGAAAGATTGCTATGTGAAAAGATGCTTATCAAATAACTTGTCCAACTGTACCTACACATAATTCACCTCGTTTAACTTCGTAGTATGTTCTAAGAAGATAACTTCGCAAGATTGAAATACAAACTAGTGTGATACATATGTGAGATTTAGAGGTCTGATAGTATGTAGAAAATAATGTTATTTATTATAGCGTGGAACGTAAACCGATCTATATCGATGGTACTAAAGTTTTTATAGGCGTAAGCCGTTTTTAGATTGAAGAAGCCTGAAATAATGTGTTGAGAGTTAACTTTTTTTTTTCAAGATATACTGTTGTAGGTTATCACGGATTGCTCTCTGCTCATTCACTAGTTTTCGACATAATATATGTTAAAAGATTTTCAAATATTATTTTTCCAATATCAAATTAAGTTTACTCCTCAATCCCTTTTATCTTTTCGTAAGAGTAAGAGATGTTTTCATCATTTATGAAAGCCAATATTTTAATTAAAGTATTTTGAGTTCGATTACTTTTTGAGACTAATATTGGAGGGAAACTTAAAACATTCCCTTGAAAAGTCTTTGAGACATCATTCAGATGATAGACAAACTGTATAGATTACTACAAATTTGTATACAACTCTCAGTGCGCCAGTTCACGCTATCACTTGGTTGGTTTGTATGGCTGTGCCTGTGCAACGATACAATTGGCCTGCATTTTGAAAAAATTAAAAGAAAATACACACAAATACATTAATACAAATATAGATAGAAGAGTACAAAGATGCTACTTCTTTCAAACGAAATTTCTCACAACAGGCCTGTCAGTCTATTTTTCAGGTTCGTCTAGTACTCAAATGTCATACTGGATCTAGGTTAGAGGATGCTCGTCGTCCGATCGTCCGTTAATCGTCCGGACCAAGCCCAAGTCGTTGGGCGCGTATTGTTCCAGGCGCGCCTTAAAGAGATGTCAGCAAACCCTAGGGGCTCAGCAGGTTCGAAGGCCACTGGGGCCACGGGTAGTGTGAAAGTGAAACCTGGGGCCCTGGGATGAAGGCAGAGAAGGAAAAGGAGTGTGTTTTTAGCCAATAAAAGTCTGATACGCTCTCCCGCTCCGCCCACGAGCTGTGGCTCAAAGTACAGGGTCATTCGTGCTCGGCTCACGTAAAGTTAGACCATACTACACGAATTTGGATCGATGACCTGGTGAAAGTTACGGGAAACCGATGGATGCGAGGGAACGTTTGTTGTGGCGACGCTTGAGGGAGGCCTAAGTCCAACAGTGGACGTATATCGGTTGAAATGATGATGATGATGATTTTTTATGGTGGGAAAAAATTATCCAATGACAACCCAAGCCCTTGGGCGGAGCGGGAGATAGTGTCCGACTCTTACTGACTAAAAGACCCACCCCGTTACTTCTAGCCTTCATACCGGGGTCCCTGTTGTTGCTGACAACTCCTTGAGGCGCGCGGGAACAATGCGCGCCGTTGACGACTTAGGCTTAGTCCGGACAGTTACTGGACGACCGGACAGCGAGCTTCCCATTGCTCACTGTCCGCAAGCCCGCGCCTACGGTGGCCGGAAATCGAGATCAGAATCCCGGCGGTGGCGGCGGTGAGAACGCCGTTGCCTGATGCGGTCGGCCTCCTCCTTTAAGAGCATTACTGCTTCGCAGAAGTCGGCGACCGCCTGACACTCCTCCTCTCTCCGGACCATGGCCTTAACCAAGGCCCGGCGCGAAAGGTCTTCGCCGCCGATCGCCACAACGCGGGCACGGCGATGTCCGCCCAAGCAGGGCCCACCTCGACTGTGTGTTCCACCATGTCCTCCGGGCGTTCCGCACATTGGCGACACCCGAGCGTCTCTTCCGCTCGAATCCGGAACAGATACCTAACGAACGTGCCATGTCCGGTGAGGACCTGCGTCATGCTGAAGGTAAGAACGCCGTGAGGTTTTTCCAGCCACGCCTCAAAGAGGGGACTTACCGCCATGATTGTGGCGCGTCCATGATTATGATGATGACACGAATTTGAGCTCGACTGTTGCTCGACTCCTGTAGCGTAGCCCCAACTTTAGTTACATAAAATACTACTAGGGAAGTCTAGAACACTCAACATTCCATCTTAATATCCCATCACTTTTATATTTCAAAAGACATTTTCACTGCAACATTAATGGGAAAATCGCAGCAAAATGTATCTGTCGTTAAAAAATTCATAAGCTACTGAATATTCTATGAATATTGCATAGCCATTTCATGCAGCAATAAAGTTTATTTGATATGACATTTAGGTACGTTGAGGTAGATATTTTATTTATGTATAATGCTACAAAAATCGTGACACGTCTAAAATAGCTATGTGTTATAAATTAGCATTGGGGGACACGGTTTGTTACGGTTTGAACAAAATTAGCTAAAATTCTAAATGTGCTGAAATTAGCATTCAATTCGTCAACCAAAAAGAAAAAAATGTTAAAAAGGATAATTAGGTAATACACAAAAACGAAAGCAGTTAGGTAATATGCAAAAACGAAGGTAATTAGGTAAGACGCAAAAACGAAGGATAAGCTCGTTTTTATGTTTGGATTTTAAATAGCAAACCGCCGATTTCTTTGTTCTGACTACATGACTGAGCGTTGAGATGACGTCAGAACAAAGGAGTCCGGAGGTGTGGCCTGCTGACTCGAGGCGATCGACGAAAGAGAAACAAAACGATCGTACCTTGGCTAGGCCTGCAGGCGTCCAGTGAAAGTTAATCTTCGCCCACCTGTCCGGTGTATTCAAGCACAATTTCTTATCCAAACTAATATTATAAATGCGAAAGTAACTCTGTTTGTCTGTCTGTCTGTCTTTGCTTCACGCCTAAACTACTGAACCGATTTGTGTGAAATTTGGTACAGACATAGTTTGGAACTTGAGAAAGGACATAGGATAGTTTTTATTACAAAAAATAAAATAAAAAATAAAATTTATTCCAAACTAATATTATAAATGCGAAAGTAACTCTGTCTGTCTGTCTGTCTGTCTTTGCTTCACGCCTAAACTACTGAACCGATTTGTGTGAAATTTGGTACAGACATAGTTCGGAACTTGAGAAAGGACATAGGATAGTTTTTATTACAAAAAATAAAATAAAAAATAAAATTTATTCCGGACATACAGCGCCATCTATTGGTCAAGAGTCGGCATCAATTCGCCGCCGCTGCCGGAAGTCATTATTCCACGCGAACGAAGTCGCGGGCAAAAACTAGTTAATAATAAGTTAATCTACTTAAGTAATAATAGTAATTACGATAGATTATGTTTTTTTTTAAATTGATATAAACTAGTGCTTGACTGCGACACAAACTATATACGTACAGAAGTCAATCTACATACAAAGCACGCTCGAGCAACGCACACAAAGACACCGCTCACAGACACGATGTCTCGGTCGCGTCTCGGATCACTCGTCGAACATTCCGGCTCAAACGCTCATTAGTGTGCGTCCACCGAGCGTAGGTATAAAAAGTAAAGTGCATACATGAGATGGTCTTCTGTACCTATCTAATTTGTGACTGTGATCCCACCTGATGGTAAGCAGTGATGCAATCGTTGATGGTAAGGCGCACTAGTTTATTAAGAGCCTATTCACTCTTGCCTTAAAGACACCTAAATTAATGTTCTTCAAAGAGCTGCATAGACTGAAGATATAAAGCTTTTTATCCGGTCCTACCGAGCCTGAGTCGTCGCCGACGCGAAGTGTTCCACACGTGCCTCAAAAAGATGTCAGTAAATACCCGCTATTCTGGAACACAAGAAGCAAAGAAGGAACATAGGTGTGTTTTTGGTCAGTAAGAGTCTTACATGCCCTCTCGTTCCACCTTAGAGGCGAGGGCATGCGGACAGTGAGCAATGGGTAGCTCGCTGTCCGGCCGTCCGGTAAATGGCACGTACTGTTCCCGCGCGCCTCAAGGAGTTGCCAGCAACAGCAGGAGACCCGGCCGGGTCGAAGCCTACTGGGGCCAGGGTTATCCGAAAGGGAGCTCGAGCCCCGGTATGGTGGCTTGAAGGAACGGGGTGGGTCTTTTAGTCAGTAAGAGTCTGACACTATCTCCCGCTCCACCCAAGAGCTGGGGTTGTCATTGGATGATTTTTCCCTTCAAAAAAAAAAACCTTAGAGCGGGAGACGATGATTTCCCACCTCAAAAACTAAAAAGGTCTAAAGGAAAAATCTTCTTCGACTCTTCGTTCGATGACAATATACAGGAACCGTTGAGAAACAAAATACGCAGGTAGTATATATTCAAAGTTTTCACCACCCTAAAACCAATAATGGCCAGGCTAAACCCACCATAACTGTTCAGGAAGAGTTGTAGCTGCGGTGTCTGCAACTAATGGCAATTTATTGTCTATAAAACTTTTACACGCCCAGGTATGTTTGACAAACTGTTATATGACTGAGCTGTTATACCACTTTTTATTTTATTGCTGCGTTACTTATATTACTGATGTTTATTTGCTGTCGGTTTCATGATGCGCATAAAAGAGCTTTCTATATTAACACAAAAAAATTGTTGAAAGCCTGGTTTAGTATTGTAACAAACACCCACGCATAAGCTCTTAAACATTTTCAAAGGCTGTAAAGAATGTCTATTCTTTCTGCCGTGATTATAATTATGTCTACGACGGCGTCGTAGCAAGATTGCTACGCAGCCTACGCCGGCGAAGCAAAAGTCTACGCGTCATATCTTGTAACTCAAATAAATAATGAAAGGAAAAATATAGATATTTCTCTTTTATACTCCTACTTTGGGGTTATAAATTTTTGTGGCCCAATTTATTACACATAGCAGAAAAAACCAGACAAACGTTAATCAAATGAACACAATTAGCTAACGAAGAAAGAATTGTTTTTTGTGTCCATATTTTTGATGCCGCTGAAATATACGGTATATTTTCACTCTCGGGATGAATTTTGTTTGTTTTAATGCCCGTAATCATTTTAATACACTTTTTATTCGTGAGGTCCACGAATAAAATTCTTTATCTAACAAAAATGTGTACTTTAATTACTTTGGAATAGAGTTCATAATTAAATCAACACGACTTCGGGAATATTTTTAATCTAAAAGCGTATAAATTGAGTGCAGCATTTTTTAGTCCATTGTTATTCGGAGTTTTTAAATTGCGTGTGTTTGTTTTTACTTCTGTCGTGACTTTGATGGGTTTGGTTTTAATATCACTTATTCACGAATTTGTTACTTTTACTGGAATTGTCCTGTAAAAACTTTAATTGTCAATAAAAAAATGTGGTGATAGAATTAAACATTTGAGGTGTTATCATGACGTGTTAAAATGTCAAGGGTTTGAGCGAGAAATGGTTGATGGGAGCCGAAAGGTTCGTGAGTGGCTAGATACAATGTTGGAAAGTCTCCCAGAAGGTGGACTGATGACTGGTCAAGGTCGCGGGAATCTAATGGATGCGAGACGCAACGGACCGGTCCGAAGAGCCTTTAATACATATGTATATACGTAAAATTCTATTGATATTTTTCTTGTGACATCTATCAAACTTAATCTATTCTAATCTCATTCTAAACTTTTTTCGTTACCATGAACCTTAAAAGATCCATTACGTTGCCAGTTTTAACCGAGTTTGGTCCGTGATGTTATTATTTGACCTATAGAAGTGAGAATCCGGTGGATGAGAGAAACACTAAACCGACGGCATCGTTTGAGGGAGTTAAGATTCAATTTATAGACAGCAGAAGTCTTGTGGATAAGAGCCTTTCTGGTTATTAGTCGTCGTAGTGCGTGGTCAGACTGGCAGCGTGATGCGGGGAGCGGCGCGGTTGCGAGAACGTTTGCGATTGTGGACGTATTTCGGCCGATGATCAAATAATAATAATATTCCACAACTATCACACAAACGCCGTCAAGCTAAGCAAAGCTTGTGTTATGGGTACTAGACAACTGATAAACATACTTATATATTTCTAAATACATACACATTATAAATATTTGGTTGTTCGCTTGGGTGTGTGTGTGGTGTAGGTAGGTACTCATTGGGTAGGTGGCGAGTAAATGAAATTCCTTGTTGTAGTATCTCCAGGTATAATATCCTTACACACAGCACAACAACACAAATTAAAAGAAGGCGCAGTTACACAGTTAGCGCAGGTAGATACAGTTCACCTTTTTATTATCGGCGCAAGCGCACGTAGGCCTAGCGAGCAGTATAGATCGTGACTGGTGAGAAACGAAATGTAACTTAGTGCGGCAACTCGGCGGTAGAAGAAAATAAATCGCCGGCGCGTCATCGACTGTGTACGTGTCCCTAGCGTCACGTCAATGTATATGTCGTGTTTAGTGTTGGTGAGTATGTGTGTTGTGAACTTGGTAATATATAAATATATATGAATGTATAAATAGACATAATGGATGTATATAGGTGAGTATATATTTATTGTGTACGTGTATAGTGTGCACTGAATAAATATGTGTGAGTCACCCACAAATAAATTACACCCAGACACAGAACAAATTATTATGCTCATCACACAAACATTTGTCCTAGGTGGGAATCGAACCCAAGACCTCCGGCATACCAGTCAGGGTCACTAACCACTAGACCAACAGGCCTGTCAATGTTTACTAAATGCGTTGCCAAATGCTAAACGCGTGAACAGACACTATAAAACTACCAGGTCTCACTAACCTTGCCCGGACACAGTCGAGGTGTGCCCCGCTTGGGCGGAGCATTGCCGTGCCCTCGTAGGGGCGATCGGCGGCGGAGACCTCTCGCGCCAGGCCTTAGTTGAGGCCATGGTCCGGAGCGAGGAGGAGTGGCAGGCGGTCGCCGACTTCGGCGAAGCAGTAATGGTCGCAAAGGAGGAGGCCGAACGCATCAGGCAACAGCGTTATCGCCGCCGCCGCCGGCGCCGGTATACTGATCTCGATTTCCGGCCACCGTAGGCGCGGGCTTGCGGACAGTAAGCAATGGGTAGCTCGCTGTCCGGCCGTCTGGTAACTGTCTGGACCAAGCCCGAGTCGTCGACGGCGCGCACTGTTCCCGCGCGCCTCAAGGAGTTGTCAGCAACAGCAGGGGCCCAGCCGCGTCGAAGCCTACTGGGGCCAGGGTTATCCAAAAGGGCGCTCGAGCCCCGGTATGAAGGCTTGAAGGAACGGGATAGGTTTTTTAGTCAGTAAGAGTCTGACACTATCTCCCGCTCCGCCCAAGAGGGTTGTCATAGGATGATTTTTCCCTTCGGAAAAAAAAAGTTCACACTCACCTAGTGTCTCCAAACGAAAATCTATATTCAATGTGTGTTACCAGTGATGACATATGGTTCCGAAACATGGACACTTAGGAGGCTTAAAGACACCCAAAGGATAATGGACAGAATTATGCTCGGATTTCCCTTTCGTGTTAGAATCAGAAATGAAGATATCTGTAGGACAAACCAAGGTTACAGAATCACCAAACTGAAAGGGCAGTAGGCAGGGCATATTGCTCGCTAAAAAAATGGTCAATTAGCTTGAAAGTTTCTGGAGTGGCGACCGTTTACCTGAAGATGCTTCGTTGAAAATATTCTCACAAGATGGATCGATGACTTGGTGTGCGAAGCGGGAATCCAAAGGATGCGAGACGCTCAGAATCGGTCGATGTGACGACTCTAAGTCCTATATAACACAATAATGTATTATTATTATTAATAATAATTATTTTTATATATATTATAATAAATGAATCATTTCTATTCCAACTCCTTCTCTTTTCATGCAGTGCGACTGTGGAACTCACTTCCAGCTAACATCCGTGACGCTAAAAATATATCTCTCTTCAAAAAGCTAGTCAAAAATCATTACCTCTCAACCATCTCGTAAAGTTATTTTTTTATAGATATACTACTAATACCATACTACACTTGTTACTATACTTGTAATTTAATTTGTGTATTGTATCTATTTTTTGTGTTTCAATAACTGTTTTTTTTTATATTTATATATGTATTATATAGGTTAATTTAGATATGTAATATAGTATATTCTTAATTTTCTGACTCATTTGTATACACTGTGTCTACATCTCTCATCCAACTCTCCTGTCGCAGGTCTGCTGGAAGAAATTTCATTTCAAATAAGCAGTACCTTTGTACTCTTTTATCTGTATTTGTCCATTTCATTTTTAAGTGTTTGTGTGTACATAAATGAATAAATAAATAATGAATAACAAATACAATATACTTCAATCTATCCCTTATAATAAAACATGCCACTCACTAACGACATTTTGCAGAAAAAATCCAGCTTCCCTATTCAATTCTAATTAAATCTGGTAGGTATAAACGGAAAAGTGGGTCGTCTGCGTGCGATCCGGTCATCTGCGGAATGGACTAGATTACTCGAGTTTTATAGAAAATGGCGTCACCTCCGAGAGTTGACGCGCCGAGAATGTACCAGTTTAATTAATTATTTCTTGTTCACGATATTTCTGGGTCGAGTATGATATTTTCACAAGCTTCAGGATAAAATCTATCTACCCTTTACTATCTATGTTAAAATCGGTTTCCAGTTTTACCGGATGCTGCTGAAACATCATTTCAGCTGAAATACGTGTCCAGTGTTGGACATAGACCTCCCCCAAGTGTCGTCACAATGAACGATCATGTGCGCCTCACATCCATCGGTTTCCCGCAAACTTTACCAAGTCATCGGTCCATCTTTTAGGAGGCCTTCTAACGTTGCGTCTTCCAGTACGCAGTTGCCACTCCAGAACGACGTCCACTGTTGGACACAAGCAAAGTGTCGCCATAATGACCGGTTCCCTGCGTTTTGCATCCATCGGATTCCCGCGACCCTAACCAGGTCATCAGTCCACCTTGTGGAAGGCCTTCCAACGCTGCATCTTCCGGTACGTGGTCGCCACTCCAGATTTTTTTGTCCCCACCGACTTTATTGAGTGTCATATAGCATTCCTTGTACACAATATCATCAAAGTTCAGTATTTATTTACTTTATGCATTGGACTAAACAATTCAACCAACAGATTTCGGGCACAAAATAGATAGGTACAGTAGTCAATCTACATACAAAGCACGCTCGAGCAACGCATACATAGACACCGCTCACGGACACAATATCTACGCTCAATCGCCCGATCGCACTCGTACAGTTCGGAGCAATGCGCTAACGTGTGTGCTATCGCCTAGCGTAGGTATAAAAAGTGAAGTACATACATGAGATTGACTTTTGTACCTATCTATTTTGTGTTGCGGGTAAGCGTTGTCCGTAAATTTGAAATGCTAAAATTGATATCGTAACTTTTGTCAAAATTATATTTTTAAACTACATTTTCATACTTTATAGTAGCTTAGTTAAGTATACAAAGAAAGTATCCAAGTGAAACTGACATTTAATAGCACAGTTTCACCTCTCAGGATACTGTATTTTTGTAGTAAAACCCAAGGTATTTAACACAGCGTAAATTAATTTCAAAGACATCAAAGCTTAACAAGGTTTATACAAATTATCACGCTATATCTATGAACACAAGCAATTTAACGGCTAGACCTCTAGGTCCAGGCGTTTAGAAACACAATAAAGTTCAAGCGTAACTGGTTTTTAATCTAAACTGAATCGTTGACCTACTAAACGATAAACTTTTAACAATTTCAATTTACCCAAAATATAATTGTTCTTTGAAGTGTAAAATTGTTAATATAATTTTTGGGAGTTCATAATTTTTACCAAACTATTTGCCAAATGTTTGTTTTCAAAGTTTGTTGGAGTATTTTTTATTGGTCAAATGTTTCCTAAAGGTCCAACGTAGATGGGCTTGTAAATAGAAGTTAGTACTGTTGAACACATGTGAAAGTTTGGCCGTATCTCAGTGACGCTACAATAAGCCACCGAGAGACCATTGGACCAAGTTAGTAGCGAAATATGGCATTTGCAACGTATGTTGATGATTTTTGACAGAAAATATATTCATCAATAAATTAAGTTCTCTAAGCTGTGATTCTAAAGGCTGATGATTATGAGATTTACTCATCATCATCAGCCTTTATAATGTTCCCAATGCTGGGACTCAGGCATCCTCTCTAGGGGAGGAAATGGGCCGTAATCCATGTCACATGTCTTCAAATTTTAGGCTCTGGGACATGCCGGTTTTCTCACGATGTTTTCCTTTACCGTTTTGAAAGCAGTGGTAATGAAACAAATTACACAAAGTAATGCACCTGGTAGGGTTTGAACTCATGACCTACAACTCGTAGACGGGGCCATTACCACCCGGCTACCACTATTAGTAGTAGTATCTAAATAGTAACTAATTTTTAAAGCCAATTTTAACTGTCGCTTCTACTCTTATCGAAAAGGCCTTTTTTCTGTCAAATTCAAAACAGACACCACCTAAAAGGTCCTGAAATGGTGATTTTGTACCAAAAGACGCAGCATTGGAAGGCCTCTCACTATAACTATGAATACGACTGTTACATGTAATTAAAATAATGCTAGATGTGAACATTAAAAGGCTTTATTAAATTTTTGTTTAATACTAGTTAACGGGTCCAACATTTCCATTAAAAATTTGTTCAATTGAGACCCTGCTAATTAGATTGTAAACTAATAACATGGATATATTTTTTTTATAAATAGGTCCTCCAAAATCTTTTGCCCAAAAATACCAGGCCATGTCAGTTTAATTTTAATAATTAAATCATTATGTATCAAAACAGAAGTGTCACATCTCACGTGTGAATACCAGAAGCTACCACAATGTTCTCAGGATATTAAACTATGTGAAGCATCTTGAAGGTAAATTCAACACTTTCAATTCGACACCTTATGTTATGTTATTAGAGTAATTAAGTTAAGGAAATAACTCTCTGTGGCAAACACCGTCAAGGTGTTAATTGACACTCTTTATAATATTGTCACAGCAGAAACTGTGTTTGTTTTTCAGTTTTTGAGAAAAAAAATAATAAAAATCTATTTTCACCAGACAATATCAAAGATCTAGTTTAAAAAAATATTTGGTATAACAAAAAGTAATTTAAAAAAAATATATGTCGTTGTTATAGTTCCAAACTAATTGCCAAAATGGCTGGACAGATGATGATGGGACTTTCACTGCTATTATAATGAGTACCTTTAACTTACATTACTATTATATTTTATAAAATCACTAGAGTTCGGTACAAAAAAAAAAATCTTAAAAATTGTCAGCAAATGACAATGTGCTGTTTTACGAAAATACCTGAGCTAGTGAGTACTTAATTTATTAAACCTAACAGTAACCAGAGATAAAACTGAGATTTATTAAACATATTTTTTTTTTACTAATTAAAAAATACATTTTAAAAGATCCATAACGAAAGAAGCAAAAAGTATCATGCACAAAAGTCAATAAAATATGAATATATTTCCGTATCGGAATGCTATGGAATTAACTATCTCCTGGTATTCTGGGCTCGCTTGGAATGCGACCCTTTTCCTCACTAAGGCGTACACCTCCGGCATTCTTCAATTTGCGACGTGACAGCATCTACTTCCGATCGAGTTGCCGATGTTAACTATGAAGTTGGGAAAGGATGAATATAAAAAGTAAAGTAAGAATTTATTTCTTTTTACCAGTTTTTGCTAGCTGATTGACTCATTTGAAAAGTCGAAAATTATCTCATGGCAACATAATTGTGTTCAATTAAACTTCATGTGCAGTAGTGGTACATAAGCGGCCTTTATGCAACCACCAGTCAACCTTTAGGTTAAAAAAAAAAACAAACAGATTTTTTTTGGTAGGTGGGAAAATCATCTTATGACTTCTTTCGCTCTTGGGCGGAGCGGGAGGATATGTCAAACTTTTACTGAATAAAAACCCACTCCTGTTTCTTTGTTGATTTTCATAATAGGGACAAGTCTTCCTTTCAGCAGCAGACCCTTGGTCCAGATGTGCATAATAATAAGAAACAAATATTTCATCATGCGTCTTGTAAACCGAATTCCATCCGAATTCTCCATCAGCTGTTAGCAAACATAATATACACACATACATACAAACTTTTGTTTATATAATAAAGTTGGTATTTTTTTAAGGTGGGAAATTATCCAATGACTTTTTTCCGCTCTAGGGTGGAGAGGGACTGTCAGACTTTTACTGGTTAAAATCACACCTATATCCCATATTTGCCTTGTTTCCAGAACCCTAGGTTACCTTTTTGGAAGCCAACCCATGGCTCTCGTAAGTTTCGGCTCTGCTGCGCCCCTACGGTAGTATAGTAATGTGATTTAAGAATAGATTAGTAGCTAAGTAAACTGTTTGAAGTATATTGTTAAGAGACTCACCAAAGTGTTACACTGTATACCCTATGGGAGTGAGGGCTATATTTCACCGGTCACTATGGCGGCGCGACGATAGTTCTGAGCTACCAAACTTGACACCATACAAACAACAGAGTGGCCACACGTCCGAGCTGGTCGCGTCACCAAATTGGTTGCGCAACCAAACTGACACTAGGTCAGTAACTCTCTGTAAAGCTATATACATTTTGTTGGTGGCGGCGACCAAGTTACGCTGCCATGGTGCCTCGGTGAAATACGGGGTTTAGTAGCGGTGCTCCAAATTCATTCTTAATACATTTTTCTAATAAAGCTTATGGGTCACTTACAATTCTCAAGATTTTTTCCTCAGTTAGTAAGATATTGCAAACTCAATAATGTAACACAAAAACTGTTAAGATTAACAACCAGAAAATGTGTCTGTTTTTATCACAAAAACAAAAAGATTTATTTCATAGCCTTCATAAGTTTTAATTAAAATACTACGACACAATAGCGCGAGTATGTGGCTCTCCGCTCCCCGCTCGCAACTCATACCAAGTAATAACCATATTTTGAACATGCCGCAGTGCATCTGGTTGAGCTCATCTAACTTATTATATCCTCTGTTGGCCACTGCTTGCATCGTAAGTTACGTCAATAAAGAGGTCCTACGTATCATGTGGGAAGACATTATTGTGTCTAATGAAATGTTTACTATAGCTAGGTACACTTTTTTTTACTGTGCGTGTATATGTGAGCTGTGTATTTTTTTATTTCGGTGGGTAGAAATCATCCAGATGACATTTCCGCCCTTGAGCGGAGCAGGTGATAGTGCCAGTCTTTTACTGACTAAAAACCCCACCCCGTACCTTCGTTGCCTTTCATACCGGTCCGGGGCCGAGCCTCCCTTTCGGAGACAGAACTTTGGCCCCAGTAGACATCGACCCTGCTGAGCCTCTTCGTTTGCTGACAACTCCTTGAGGCGCGTGGGAACAGTACGCGCCACGTCGTCGACGACTTGGGCTCGGGCCCCCCACAAGGACACGGCGATGCTTTCCATGGAGTTTCTTGCACGATCTTCTTCATAGAGACCTACTCTTTTGAACGTGCAATTTAGCTTCACTTTGGACTGACCGACATTTGACTATTCAAAAGTGCCTGTAAATGGTCTATTTGAAATAAAGGCTTTGATTTTGATTTTTTGATTATATTATATATATATATATATATATATATATATATATATATATATAGTAGTGTTTGTTTCACGCGCGCTTCAGAAAAGAAAAGGGCTCGGTAGGGCCGATGCCTACTGTATTCATGGGTTTAATTCTGAAAGGTAAACCCGTGGTCCTAAAATGCAAGGCAAAAAGGGATGATTTCACGATTTTAAAAGAAGACTTAGTTGGGAAAAAACTAATTAGATTGACGTAAGACTTACACTGCACATACTCAACTCTAATGTATTCTTAGTCCTTTTACTTGCAAATGGACAAAAATAGCGAAAGCTCCGATCAAATTGATTCGTATATATATTTTTTTAACCATTTCCATTGAACTTTTCATGGAATCAACGCATATTTTATGGAATAAAATTGTCAATTTCGAAAGGAAGAGAAATTTTGGAAGGTTTCTGTTAAATATCATCTTTTTTTTGTATCCAAAAATGTATGTTTCACGATACGGAAGTTGATAAAAAAAAAGAAATATTTTACTCAAAATCTAATAAGTGTTGGAGGAAAAATCGAGGTGAGAAAATCGGTCATTAGTTCCCTTATACTTCAGGTCAAGGAAAAATAAGTAGCGATATCAAATTTAACATTTTACGTGCATTCGTGCTTAAGAAAACAAGCACGTTACAAATACACGAAACTAATTACGGAATTAGTGTTCCGTACTTTTTGGTTCGCACTGGGAAAACAACTGAATATGATGCATTTTTATTGATTCTAATAATAAAATATTTAAATCCACCAGAGACCGCAAAATCTAAAGAACTTAACACCAAAATCATCCAAAAATGACATAATAAATAAATATTGTAAATATATCAGAAATGATAGGTTACCCAGCGTGGTTTGCTAATTAAATAATGACTAAGCCTAAAAAAATACATTTATTTTTAATGCACTGTTTTAATAATTAAGACTATTAAAATAGTACATCTGTCTCTATATCTTCGCATTTTAGGGTTCCGCACCCAACGGGCAAAAACGAGACCCTACTACTAAGACTGCTATGTCTAATACTAAAACATAGAATGAAATAAATATGTAAGTGGGCTCCCATACAACAAAGCTCATTGTTTTGTCGTGTTTTGCTACGGACGATACGGAATCCTACGAGCGTGAGTCCGACTCGTACTTGCCCAGTTTTTATTACCTTTCTAATTAAATCGATTAAGGCACATCGGTTGAATTGTTTCAAAGTCTATAACGAACATATATAGAAACTGTTTTCATATGTTAGTAGGATTGACATACCAACTTAGAAACATATCCTAAAATAGCCACAACTTCTACCGACACCATAAATCATCCGCACAACTTAAACTTAGTTCGCCTAACCAATCAAACTGCAAACTAATCTATAGTCCGTCCATATAACAAACCAGAAATAGATTTAAGACGTCGGCGGCGCATATTGTTCCACGTGCGCTTCAAAGATTTGTCAGCAAGCCGTAGCCCAGCAGGGTCGAAGCCTACTGGGGCTAAGGGTCTGCTTCTGGAGGGAAGATTCGGCCCCGGTACGAAAAGCAACGAAAGAGCAGAAGTGGGTTTTTAGTCAGTAAAAGTCTGACACTATCTCCCTCTGAGCCCAAAGGCGCGGAGATGTCATTGGACGATTTACCCACCAACAAAAAAAAAAAACACAGAAATAAATATCTCGAACTATAGTGCCGCAAATACTCTAAATCAAGACAAAAGACGTCTTCAGAACAATGTCCAGAAATGAAAGTCCCTTGAAACATATTAATTTCCAACTTGTGCAATGGAGGGCAATTAAAACTTGAGACTTGAACGCAGGAAGTTGAAATTCTTAATTCTTTTCCATTTAATTTCATCTTCGGCTTTGCTATAAAGTGGGATGTAGGGTGCACTTGTAATTTTTAGTATGAATGAGGATAGAGATATTGCTTTGGATTGGTGTAATTTATTTTTCTATTTCTCTGCGGGTATAGAACGGTTTATGAATGGAAGGTAAAATTGAGATCTTAATCTAAAAAGAGATTTAGATTACTTAGTAATAATCTTTGTTTTCATTCTGGAAATACAGAGCTACTAGATAGAATTGAAAGGATTTTTTTTTAAATGTTATAAAGCAGTGCTTGACTGCGATCCCATTTGATGGTACGCAGTGAAGCAATTGTTGATGGTGAGGCGCACTAGTTTATTAAGTTTGCCTTTTCACTCTAGTCTTGAAGACACCTAAATTATTATCAAAGATAGATTATTATAATTATTAGACGCACTATCAAAGATTTTTAATAGTGCGTCTTTACATAGCAATAAATGAAAAGTACTTAGTCACACAAATATTTAGATTAATTGTCATGTTGTCAATCATTAGGTAAATATTAAACATGGGTACTCTATTTAATTTACATTGCTAAATAATAATTAAAAAAATATTTTATTTATCTTTTGATCGTTATGAAAACTAAATTTGATTGCTTCAGTTGCTTTTTTTTAGATTTGTAATTTTATTACAAAAACAAATATTTTTACAAATGTATTTGTCATGCTCTTTATAAAATTAATTTGTACATCATTCCTTTTTCAAGACAGTTTGTAAATAATACTTTTAATATTTGCAATACTTTTTAAATATTAAAATACTTTTTAAAACCTGTTAAAGGTGTGCAAACAGGTCAACAATTTGCCTGATAGGTGTGTCAATGACATTGGAACTACAATTTTTTTTACTGTTTAGTTACAATACCTTGTCTATATGTATAAAACATTACTTTTAGTTAAAAAAAAAATCAAAATATTTTATTTCACATAGTGCCTACATGGGCACTTATAAAACGTCACAAGCTAGTGCATGGTTCGAAATTGGTCGTTTCCTATGGAGAAGAACCGGCAAGAAACTCCATGGTTACTCTTTTCAAAAAAAGCGGTTCATGTTACAATATTTATAAATATTATTTAAGAACAGTGTAGACTGCACACAAAAAAATCATAATAAAAAAAAGTAATTCTTAATAGGAAGTAATCTGAAAGTTTATGGGGTATACAGTATACTCACATTCACATTACAAAACTAAAAAGAGGCTATATAAAAAAGCAAGAAAAATATAAATAATTGCAACCATCAATCAAATGTTTACAAAATAAATTATCAACGAATTTAAGAAAGTTAAAGTCTTAATTTTTTATTTTTAAATAATTATTACAAAAGCAATGTGTTAGAGAAAATCATCATCATCATCATTTCAGCCGATACACGTCCACTGTTGGACATAGGCCTCCCCCAAGCGTCGCCACATCGTTAGAGAAAATAATAAAATAAAAAATTTATATGTGCGTCTCGCATCCACCGCATTCCCGCGACTCTCATCAGGTCTTCAGTCCACCTTGTGGGAGGTCTTCCAACCCTATAAATAAAGTACATAATAAAAGATTAGCCCAAGAGATGAATATTCGATATTCAAAACCTCCAATCAAAGCAAAGTACGAATACAAATCACGCTTGACAGATTGCTGAAGAAAATTCCAGTAATATTATTTACCCACTTGATCAATAGCTATTCAGATTCAGAAAACCGTCTAACACTGCCTACCTCATATTTATTCACAAAGCATATAACCTTTATCGTATCTGTCTGAAATCCCTTTGACCTAAGGTTCAAATTCGGTCATTTAGTCCTTGTAAAATGTCCTGGTCAGTAAAATTACTTCGGAATTTCATTTTAGGGTTATTCAATATGGTTAGTACGTTTTTATGTAAAAACAGCGGATGTTTGGGCAGTAAAGTTTTGCAGACTCTCTATTTGAGAGTTACTTTACAAAATTGCGAAATAAAAACATTTTAAGGGTTTCTGCGAAAGAAGGAAATTTGTGTAATAAAAGTTAGCTATTATCATTATGCTTAGTAAAAAGGTTAGTGATAACACTGCTCTGTTTTTTGGTTAAAATTTCTCAAATTTAAAAAATGTATTCAGATGTTTTCAGCATGACAGTAGTGGTTTGTTCTTTGTGTTCTAATGTAAAAGAGGGTAACAAAGCTATTACAGGCTGATTTTAAGGTTACGGGAGATACCAGTCTTACTTTTGTTCACAGCAATGATTTATTCTTCGTTGGACCTCAAAAATTAGACTATTTATCGTTTTAGATTACATAATATAAATAAATCTACAAATAAATGTTTGAGAACACTATATATATCGATTCAGAATGGTATTACATATTTTTTTATAATTAATAGGCTTGTGTTTGACCACTATCTCACCTGATGGTTTACGATGATGTGGTCGACGATGGAGTATACTTACCCAGCCACCCAATTCTTGACTTAAAGACCCTTAGGTTGTAGCTAGTAGGAAACACAGACTCCTGCGGGAAATTCCTCTCCTTAGCACAATGGATGTGTTTTCAAAACTTTTTGTGCAATGAGTGGTATATCCACCATGTACCGGTGACGCATCACCATACATCTGATGGTTTGATGATGGAAAGGGCAAAGCACAATTAAGTTATGCAATCCTGATGCACACTTCCCGAAATACAATTAATAGAAAACCGAAAAACCCACAGACCAGCAACTCGGTGACGGTGCTCCAGAATTTGAAGCTTCGAGTCGATGCGTGCAGTGGTTTATTACCAATGGTTTTTTGGCTCGTGGTGGGAGTGATAAATTAGCAGTACAGCAGCAGATCGTCAGTAAGCTTTCCTGGTAGATAGTTCATGATGGAGAATAAAAATAACAGTAGTTTAAATTAGTTAATTACAGACATTGGTGTACAGTAAGTCAAGAAAATCAGCAATTTCGTTTGTTCTCACTCAAAAGCCAGTATAATCATAATCAATAAACAATGATTTATTCGAATATTGAAAAGTGAAAATCTTAGTTTTGGTTTGCATAATTCTTTGACTACGACTAGTTCCAAAATAAAACTGGGAAGTTAGTCCTTAGCAATAACTTAGGCGTCAACTTTCACGAAAGTTGGTAGTAATTCATTTAGACCATAATTTTCAGATGTTTTGAAGTCTAGACTTGCCAAAAATTTGTCTAACGAAAAAGTTATGAATGAAAATATGCACTACGATTCTTAGTACCTATAAATCTTTTATTTAAATAATTTTGATTAATTTTAGATACTTGATGTTACGAAAAAAATCCTCTCTTAATGCTTGGTTAGGTCTTATAAGGAAAGCTTGTGCAATATTTCATATTCCGTTGATATATCAGTCAGTAATTTCTCCTTTTATTATATCTAAAGATCATCGTAAGATTTTTTTTTAATTTTTTCATTGTTATTAGGTTATTATTGTTTTATTAAATGTATTTTTATTTAGTTTGTAAGTTTCTATTGTAAAATGCCTTGGACATTCATTGCCTTGTAATTCCTGATAGTTCCTACCTGGGAATCAATAAGTCGAAAGTGAATAGGTTTCTTCTAGGTAAGCGCGTTTCATCGTGGACCGCATCGACGCTTTCTATCAGGTGAGATAACGGTCAAGCGCGAACCTATCAACAATAATAAAAAAACATCCTCTGTAACGTTGTACGAGTGCTCGTAAATAAATAATATATTGCAACTAAAGATGCTTTGATTGGTTTACTGTACATCTACAATCCCTTTATCACCTCGCAAGATTATAACCACCAATAGATCGTTGTATCAGATTAAGAACAGATTAGTAAACGTCTAGTTTCTGATGAAGATGCATTGCAAGAGATCGACAGGTGGCTGGTACGCTGCATGATTGATGCAACCATTCGCCGTGTTTGCGACAATCGGATGTCATAGATCAAGTCGCCAGGAGATGTGTCAACTAATGTATTGACAAGATGTGTTTGCGTGTACGTGAAATGGTTGACTGTTAATCGTTATGTTCCGATTGTATGAGATTATTTTACTGTAATTGAGCGGTAGTATTATATTTTTATCATCATTTCAGCCGATAGAAGTCCAATATTGGACATAGGCCTCCCTCAAGTGTCGCCACAATGAACTGTCCTGTGCATCCCGCATCCATCGGATTCCTGCAACCTTCACCAGGTCATTGGTTTACCTTGTAGGAGGGAGTTATACCTTAATTATTTATTTTTATAATAAAAGAAAAGAAGTAGGAAACACAAAAATTTGAATAAAGATGATACTTATATCTATAAAAATAACAACATCATTATTATTCATTAGCTGCTGGGAACGGAACTAATTCCTGGAACAAAAATACTTATCTTGTGTTCTATTTCAGGACGTGGACTATAAGTTTGGCAAATTTCATCCAAATTCGTTCACCCGTTTGAATGTTAATACACACATACAAAATTTCACCTTTTTAATATTCCTGTCATTGCCTTTTGTGAATTGCGAGTCATTATAAGATTTTGCTTAGATGATTTGAAATTAAAATTTTCCTTGATTTTTCTTTTTATGTCTCACGTACACTAGGTAATCCTAGTCCGACATTTTCCAATTATTAGGCGTCATCCGACGGTAGTAGTCAAAGTTTAGACTTCGAGAGAGAACGCACTCAGTTCCTTTTGCATAGATAATGATTCCGATTGGCCATGTTCGGATGAAAACGTAGAACTGAAACGGGATTGTTCGAAAGAATTACCGTGACTTTTGTAAAGGACAACTAAGGAACACAGGTGGAAATTTAGTAGGTTTGCGAATACGTCTGAAAGAGCCCTTAAAAAGCCTTTACAAAGAGCCCCTGAAGGAACTTATGTAATGTCTGTGTAAATGTATTTGTGGCATATTTGCCGACGAAAACGTCAACCGTTTTTCGTACATTATGCGCAAAAGGTGTGCCTTTTTGCTGCACCGATTACGCGCCAGGACAACACTATTTTCAGAACGCTGGCTGACAGGTGGGACTTTCTGTTCTTGGGGCGGTTGATAAGACTACACACGTTCAAAGAGACATTGCATTTTTGGTGTGTCTCACTCAGTTTAGAATAAACCTATTTGTCCTTTATGTTACTAACACTAGTTTTATGTTTAAATTTTTACTAACACAATATGGCAAATTGCGAATTAAACGTTTATTATCACTATTATGTAGGTTTAGTCAGTAAAATATTGACACCCTCCTTACATCCCTTCCTCCTCATTTGAGAAGTCATCTAAAAAAAAGAGGTTTAGAAAATCCATTTTGCCTTTTACAATTATTCCTTTTAAACCTCTTCTGTCTGTCAAAATGTACCTATATAATTATTCAAACTCCAATAGAATTGAACTATCTAATTAGACAATATTTTCAGCATAGTAACTATCTTTTGCATGTAAACCGTAGTTCAAAATCAATGGCACATCTATTCCATTAAAAGAATTATTGATCTGTGCCCTACTGTATTGTAAACAGGCTATTCGATTGTATCAATTACGAATCACCCTGATGTACTACTAACTTTATAGATCTGATCTCAGTTTGGTTCGTGTATTCCAATTAGAGATTGATTTAGCGACTCCACACAGACACTTAGTTAATTTAATAGTACTAAAGTTTCAGTTAAATGTAGTGATGTTCTTTGAAACTTTATTTTGTAACGGCTAAGTTATTTGTGTACAGCTAATGTTTGGAGATGTGCTATAGAGACTTTCATCAATACCTCTTTAGATGTTTATAACTCATGAGATAGAATAAATAAAAGAAACAGCAATTCGAATTTTAAAAGTAATATTAATCTCAACAATACTTTTAATAAGACCTTATTATTCTCGCCACCGATACAGTAAGTACCTGAACTAAAATGGTATAACTTCATTACAATTGGTTTTCTAATATTCCAATCTCTCTTTTTTTAAAAGGTCGAATTGCTAAATTATAAGAATTAAATATTTGTGAAATGACACCTAGTCTAGCAATATATTTTGTTATACTTTAAAATATTTTTTTTTTCCTTAGTTCTTTATTAATTGTTTTGAATCAGGCTAATTCATTCGTTTACTGTATAGTTTCGACGTACTTCCATGTAGTTTTTTCTCGCTATTTTTAATATTTTAAAATGGAGTGAGGTATTATAATAAACAAAACAAAATTGCTGTGATTGCTCTTTAAAAAGTGAAAATGGAATTTTAAAAATCATTTTAAAAACGCTGCTGAAACTTAATATCAGTCGTATGTTTATTTATCGTACCATAGATACCTACCTCGAACCGATCTGAAGAAGTATAGTACCTTACTTTTTCAGTGGACGATCATAAAATATCAGACTAGTAGACTCAACATGCAGTGAATGCTTTCATGGCCACAACTTGTAGAAATCCCATGATGAAACAAAACATCTTATTTATTTATTTATTAAATACTTTATGCACACTAAAGTTCAGAGGCGAAATTAATGCCTTGGGCATTTTCTACCAGACAAAATTTGGGTAATGCAGAGAAAAATAAAAGTGGTTGCAATAAAAAAGAGTGAGGAAGACAAATGCAAGAATATTTGTACTAATAAGTCATCTGATATAATACCTACTTGGTTATTTACCTACCCATACCTTACCTAGTTAAATAAAGCTGCCTGCTAGAACGGTGTCACGTCTCATTCTTTTGCCATTAGCGATATATAGGTCTTCTCCAATTGTTGATACATCAACCAGTCCTACTTTTATCCTAACCTACTTACCCCCGTGGCCCTTACCAGGTTGACGTCAGCATTTTGTTTGATAATAAACAATAAAATAGCCTTTTATTTCTTCCAGAAAATGCTAGGTTACAAAATTAAGTCGTTTTATTACAACCAAAAAAAAAAATTGTGCTTTATGATTTTAATAGTGTTAATAGTTACTGTTTTATTAAAAGAATTTTAGATACATGTTAGATATATACTGTAGTCAAATTATTCTGTGGGAACCTCTCTGCAGGTAAAGACCTCCTCCAAATTGAGCCAGTTTTTTCTGGATTGCACTGTTTCCATCCAGCTTGGACACGCATTTCACGTGCATTTAATTTCATCCTCTCATCTATTGCAAGGCTTTCCTTCCTTTTTTTGCCCATTGCCCCCCTCCATTGTTAGATAACTTCACCACAACACCTAATTGTCGTCAGCCTTCCTAGCAAAGTTAAAACTGTTTCTCTTGCGTCGAACGCGTCAAGTTGGCCACGTCCCCGATTCTTTTGTTCTGACCATGTGAATGACGTCAGTCTCGTATATTTGAAGTTTTCTACTACCGTTAACGATTGCAGATTATCAACTTGGCTAAGAGTACTGGTCAACAATAATTTGTAACAAACAACTTTAATAACTTCTAATCCCATTAACCGAGCACTAACCACTAGCACTCAACTTTAATGGTCCTTCAAGAGCTAACCTACCTACGTCACAAGTCTTCCATACATTACATTTAGTAATTCGCCATTAGCTAGCCCTGACTACGAGCGTTATATTGAAACCGCAATGCATTGGGAATATAAAGAGGCAATTTCTACTGTAATGTCCAATTGTGGAGGTGAGTCAGGTACTTCGATCCCACTGGAATACTTACAACATCGTCTGAGCAGTGTTATTTGTGTTTCACTTTATTTTAATACGTGGATCACTGGTCGTATGGGTGAGGTAGTGTGTTGTGGAGTTAGCATAATGTGATACGGGAAGTTTGATTATGCTAAAATTAATTTGCCAGCACAGACGTGAGAATCCATGACACTGTATCTCAGAAAAACCTGTTTTATGTAAACGGCATCTAAAACTTTTTTGGTTTTTGGTACGTTTATATAGTAATGTTATTATATGTGTTAGGTACCAAAATAGAGGTATATTTACGTTCTATGCAGCCATTTACATTTTACAACCATACAATTAGTGTATTATCGCGATAATACGTGAAGAAATGTTTCCGATTGTTTAAACAAAACAATGTATGTTTAGTTATAAAGTATCGGTTTTAAAAGGTTCTAAATCTGAGAGTTGTTGTGATATGTTATATATATTACTTTGTGACAATTTCAGTGACAGTCTATTACGGTACCCATTCTTGCCACTGAAGTGCAGTGGTATTCCCGTCCGATTATAATTTAGATGTCTTCAAGGCTAGAGTGAATAGGCTATTAATAAACTTGTATAATTCAGCATCAACGACTGCATCCCTGCTTACCTTATTTATTTATTTAATTCAAATAGAACGGCCGAAACCAATTACACTATTTAAACACATAACACAAAAAAGAGAAAACATTAAAAAGAACACAGACAAGTCATATGTCGCACAGGACATTAGTGGTAGACACTATCTATTTAATAAATAGTAGACAGAGTCATGCATTCATCTCACAGAATTTCATACATTCTGACAGTATCGTCTTCCATTCTTTACCTTCAGGTGGGATCACAATGAAGCCCTAGTGTAGGTATACTAATAAAAAAAAAAAAAACTAGGGCCCGTTAAGGCCAATGCCTTAATTCTTGTAAGGTTTCAAAATCTTAAAATACCATGTATTGTTAACTCACTGGTTGTCTTTTAAAGAACTTTATGTTTGTTTTTACAAATTGAAATATGCTTATAAACTCTTGCCTGAACATGTTCCAAAACATTAAAGCTAAATATAACAGTATTCATTAAACAGACAAAGCAGCTCCTATGTTTGTTTAATAGTAAAGATGGTAAACCAACGTTTAATTTAGAAGATAATTGGTTTACTAACAAACCGAAACAAAGGCTTATTAAGAAACCAAATCAATTACAGAATTAAACAAATTGGTGTACATTCGATACACAAACCTTGAGGTTTAGACATATTAAAGTCGAAAATAGGTAGCTTTGTTTACAAATACAACACCCTACACTTAGGTACGTACAGTCGAATAAGTTATTTGCGATACAGCCAGTTTTTTTATTTCTAATAATTATTTTTGCCTTACACTAGACTTGTATCGTTTATAATCTCACAAAAATAACACGCAAATACCCGGATTAATTATTTTTACATAGCATGGGCTTTTTTTTCGCGGTGGGAAAATTATCTAATTATATCCCCCGCTCTTGGGCGGTGCGCGAGATAGTGTCAGACTTTTACTGACTAAAACCCACTCCTGTTCCTTCGTTGCCTTTCGTACCGGGGCTGAGCTATCTTTCGAACTAACCCTGGCCCCAGTAGGCTTTAACCCAGCTGGGCCCCTGCTGTTGTTGACAGCTCCTTGAGGCGCACGGGAACAGGGCGCGCTGTCGACGACATAGTTTCGGTCCGGACAGTTACCGGACGGTCGGACAGTACATAGCATGGGTAAAATGACAGCCCGGCGGAAGGAAGGACTTTGCCCTGCAGTGGGACAAAACGGGCTTATTATATTAATAGGTAAGATGACAAAGATTACAGCAGGACGTAAAGATGCATCTCTAAGATGAGCAAAATGAATAAGTAGCTATATTGTATGGATCCAAAAGCTGTCACTCGCTACATCCTGTAGCAATTGTAATGTATCCGTAGGCCGTACAAAAATTTGAAGCTTGCGGGAATCAAACCTGCGACAAGCAGCGTCGCTGCGCTAACCATGCTGTTAATTTGAGAGTGGGACTCCAATGTGTGGTGTCCACGTTTGCTGCTAGGTTAATAAATAAAAGTCACACACAATGGTTTTACCGAATGCCACAGATACGTCCGTACCCGCCGATAGTTGGGCAAATAATGCCTCTCTTGTCTTACGCACGTGTATACGTCATTTGCCTGTTGATTTGTTTATTCCGTTTCTCACAATAACATTGTTAATTTGTGTCTATGCATCTAAGTATATATTTATTTTAGTATTTTTCTCTCCGTACCATTAAGTTGCACCTACTGTGTTAGGTCAAGGCTAGAGTGAATAGGCTCTTAATAAAATAGTGCGCCTCACCATCACAGATTGCATCACTGCTTATCATCTGGTGGGATTGTGGCCAAGCACTAGTTTATGGCAAAAAAGTTTCTGCACCACCCTGTGGTGGACTGATAGAAAATGACTAAAGTATTAAGTCCGCCTTTGTACAGTGTTTATGTGCTTAAAGTTTTTATAAATAAATAAAATAAATTTGCCCTTCATTAGTACGTCACACAATGGATGCGAGACGCAGATGACTGGTCGTTGTAACGACTCTGGGGGAAACCATGTCCAACAGTGGACGTGTTTCCACTTAAGTGAAAATGATGAAGAAACAGCTCTTTTACATCACTCTTCAGTAAGTGTCATAGGATGAAAAGAAATTACGCATACAAGTAAAAAATATTAACCTTTCCACTACTCTGACATTATATATAGAATATATGAATAATTCTGCTTATTTACCAAATTGTTTGCTCGACTGTAAACAGAGTACATTTCTTTAGATACCATCGTAGTTTCAAAATAACTTAGCTTTAATCGAGTGTAGGAGGCAATGACCCCAAACACACTGGCTGGCCAAACATGCACGTCATATTAGCTTTACATTTGTTGAGTTTGTAAAATATATTTTTCTATAAAAGAAGGAATTTTCTTTTTGAGATTGACTATATCTATCTGCTGAGCTTTTTTTCGAACTACTTTATGCTATGTACTCAATACTTTATTGCAGTTCATATGTATACAATAGTGTTTGACCGAAACTGGTTTTTAAACCGAAACCGAATTTCGGCAACAATCTCAGTTTTGGCCGAAACGGAAGCTTCCATACAAGGATCATGTTTTGGAGGAAAAATAAAGAAAACGTTATTATTAATCGGTCAGTCTTTTTTAAATGATTTTTAAATTTAGATATTTATATTCGTTGACTAATTTTACTGCACTCAATTTTAGTTTGGGAGTAGGTAGAACGAACGTAAAGCAAACACAAGCCAGTCAAGACATGATTAGGCACGTGGACACGGCAAAATGTCTTCGTTGCTTACTCGCTTGGAAGAAATTTAACACGCTGAACATGCTGAACATGACCGATCATAGCGCGAGAACTCTCGAGTGCAATTTCGGTTTCGGCCGTAGTTTCGGCAAGTTTGCCACCGAAACCCGTTTTTTTGCCAAAACTCCACCTAAACCAAACATTCGGTCGAACAATAGTATACAATATACATAGCTGATGTTAACAGATGACAGCTTATCTGACCTCCACAGCCCCGTCATTGGAGAACTTGATAAGACTGGTGTCAGATGTCCTGGAATTAGTGACTATCCGTAGCAACTGCCAAAGATCTCCAAATTACAGTTAGAACTAACAGCTTTAAGGCACGAGCAAGCACTGCTAAATCTTAGAGATCAACCCATGTGGTTATTTATTTATTATTATATTCTTTATTGTCCTGTATTTTTTGCTTATTTGGTAATAAGCAAAAAATACAGGACAAACATTATTATAAATAAGAGTACAATGGGCGGCCTTATTGCACAGGGCAATTTCTTGCAGACAACCTTTGGACTGAAAGAAAAGAGAAAGATTAGGCAGATTGTGGTTATTATTGGTTTAACTACTAGCTCTCCAACTTACGACTCATCATAGTCATTTCAGCCATAAAACATCTTCTGTCGGAATTAACTCTCTCCCAAGAGACCATAACAACGACCAACCCTGTACGTTTTGCGTCCATCAGATTGCCGCAACCCTTACTAGTTCATCAGTCCGCCTTGTGAGAGACCTTTCAATAGTGCATCTTCTAGTATGAGGTAGCCACTGTAGAACCTTTCAGTTCCATCGATCATCTGTTCTGCGTGCAATATGTGTTTTCTACTAAGTACAAATTTCTCTCCATAGATAACTCTACAACGTTCAAGGCCAACCATAGTGGTAAACCCAGACATAACTTAGTCAAAACTAAATCTGCTTCAAGAATTTTTTTCTAAGTATCTGTTGTAAGAAGACCTTCCTATACAAAGTAAAATAGGCTCCCGCTTGGGAAGTCGTTAGTGGCAGTGGCAATTTTTACGACTTATCTCAGACTGTATATAGACATTAACTGACATTTTGTTACATTGAAAAAGAAGTAGTTTTTTACGTTATGTTCTCTTTATTTCAGCCGAAAGACGTCCACCGTTGATAATAGACCTCTCCAAATTGTCGCTACAATGACCTGTCCATTGCAATCCGCGTCCATCAGATTCCCGTGACCCTTACCAGGTCGTCGGTCCACATTGTAGGAGGCCTTCCAGCTGCGTCTTCTGGATCGCGGTCGCCACTCTAGAACATTTCGACCTCATCGTCCATTAGCTGCTCTGCGAGCAATGTGTCTTGTCCACTGCCAAGTAAGTTCGATGTTTTTTTTAGCTTCATAAAGACTGCCTATATTACGAGTAAAAACAAGTGAACTCCACAATAAAATATCATCACATAAACTAAATGAATTTTCTTTATGTACGTATTAAATAGACGGCTGAACTTACGAGAGGACCGTGTGCCGTGATGGCAGTCTCCAAAGTGTAAAAATTTTAATTACGCGAACCTAAATGAGGGTAGCGCATTCATTAAACGTGGAATCTCAGAAACATAATTTCGGGAATGTTTTTAGTATAATAGTTGTAAATTTTGCTATGCGAGAGGTAAGAGCTAGGTTGTCTCGTATGCTAAGTTTGCTTATATGTATGAACCGAGGATATATAGGTATTATAGCTCTCGAAAAATTTGGAAAATTAGTTTTGTTTTTTTTTGTCTTGCAGTTAGTATTCGGCCAATCACAAAAACTTGTTTCAAATGTTCGCAGTGAGCAAGTGGGCGCGAAAAGCGGTGCAGGCTGCTCGACGTGGGACGCGGGCGGGCAACTCAAACCACAGCTCGTTCATACAAATGGACGTGAGAGTACAGTGAGAGCGCAGGCGACGAGCGGCAAACCGCGTAGGATCAGGTATCTCCAACTAGCTCCCCGTGCGCATAATTAAAGATGGCTCGACTCTGTTCAGGCACAACATGCACTTTCCCGCACCTGCATTGCTTCCTGCACCATGCTAGTCTAGCTGAGCACTAGAATAAAGTCCCCTTCAAAGCACACATCTGTCTGTCTGCTCACGATAAACTTAAAAACTACCTAACAATTTTTCATGAAATTTTCATCAATAGAAAAAATAATTCATAAGGAAGGTTCAATTGTAGTGTACACAAAATATGCAAGAGAAATACCGAAAATTTAAAAATTTTTCAAACACATGTTATGCTATGGTGAAGCGGGTCGTCAGTTTGTTTTAAAAGTGAAATAACGTTATCCTAACACAAAAATCATCACTGAATTTAAAACGTATTTTACCTTCACCTAGATATAATCAAATTTTCTCGGCTCAGCAGTGACAGTCTGTATCCATTATCATGGAAATTATGACATTTCAGTTGTCGTTTCAGTCACTAAAACGTCTCCAGAAGTTCCTGCCTGTCTCTACTAAACTTACTGTTGCTCAGTCTCTCCTTCTACCTATTCTGGATTACGCTGATGTCTGCTTCCTGGATGCGACTAAGGAACTTCTTAATAAGCTGGAGCGTCTGCAGAATCTGTGTATCCGCTTCATTTTTGGCCTTCGAAAGTACGACCATGTGTCAGAATTTCGAAGGCGATTGAAGTGGTTACCTGTTCGGCAGCGTCGGGATTGACACATTCTATCTTTTCTCTTCTCTATTCTTCATAATCCCAACTCCCCCTTGTATCTCCGGGAACGCTTTGAGTATCTTGTTCCAAGAGGAAAATCTTGTCGCTCATCATCCTCTCTTCTCCTTCGATTTCCTCCCCATTCCTCTAGTCGGTACAGTGGTTCTTTTACTGTTCGAGCTGTTCGCCTTTGGAATTCTCTTCCACACTCTATAAGGGCTAGCCCTTTGTTGGACGTCTTCAGGGGAAGGATCAGGGAACATTTCCTGTCAATATGACTCATATATATATATGTATATATATATATATATATGTATAGGTTTTATTTGTTGTATTTATGTAGTATATTTATAAGTGTTGTGTGCTATGTAAATTATTTTGGTTTTTAATGTGCATTTTTTATGTTATCCTCTTATATAAAATTTCTAGAAAAATTAAGGTTTGCTGTAAGAAAACCCAATTTTGGGTTAAGCTCGCCTGTGTACATCGGCTTTCTTACTGTGAATGGTGTGTGTATTTATGTACAATAAAGAATATAAAGAATATATTTCGATAGTAATGCATTCTTCTCCATAGAACCAAGGTACCAAGTTCAAAACTTATTAACCTGTCAATCGTGATAATGACAGACACAATTGAAAGACAATAGGTGCGCGAACGCCGGCGTTCGCTTGGGGTTTAATGAATTAAATTCCATACCTGGCCCAGTATTCAGCTACGGCAACTGATCCCTACGTGGAAACGGCATGTTATGCAGAATGGAAGATGGGACATGGTCTGCGGAGAGACGCCGCACCAACACTGAAGGTCGGAACCGTCCAGGAACTCCCATCTGTGGAGATTGTCTTTGCTGCGCCCAACCTGGGTGCGGAATCTGTTTAGAGTTTTCCAGGTTTGCCATGGTAACTTGTGTCCAGAAGAGAGGTTTTCCGACGTATCGCCATGAGCGGCTCCTGTAGCATGCCTTAAACATTTTCATATTTTTGATCTTACGCTCGCCACGGTTCGCCACGAGTGGCGTCTTGTGGCATGCGTTTACAAATTTTTCATCTTACACTCGCCGCTCCGCGCTTAGCTACCGCTCACAGCGGCAAGGTCGTGAACGGGTCGTTAGTCAGGCAGACAAATGTTGCTGACAAAAGTTGTCAGCAACAGCAGGGACCCAGCCGGGTCGAAGCCTACTGGGGCCAGGGTTATCCGAAAGGGCGCTCGAGCCCCGGTACGAAGGCTTGAAGGAACGGGGTGGGTCTTTTAGTCAGTAAGAGTCTGACACTATCTCCCGCTCCGCCCAAGGGAAGGTGATGTCAATGTATGATTTTTCCCACCATAAAAAAAAGGCAGACAAATGTTTAAAATGAGAGGTCACAAATCCACATTATTTACCCACTTTGTTTGAAACTTTATGAACATTTTATGCAAAATAATTTAGTTTGCCAATATTTTCCGTTCCGTAGATTCAACTATTAAACTGTTATTGAATATTAATACCACATTAAAATAGTACTTAAGTTTTATGACATGACTGCGGGAAATTAAAATGAGTGATTGTGTATTGATTTCAATGTATGGATATGAGTTAAATTGTTCCCAATTTTTTTTTTGTTTTTATATATATTTCACTATTGTTGAGAAAAAATTTAATGATATAAATCTAAAACAAATAGCGTCCCCGCACACGGGCCTCAAAAAAACGCCGTTACTTTTATGTTTGTAATACAGTCCTGCAATGTTGTTAGTATTTTAGAAATAGGTCTGTATACGTCCTACAGAAGAGATGAAGTACATATTAGTGAATGTGGCCTTGTGGGAAGCCTTCCAACGTTTCATCTTTCATCGACTTCTGTTCTGCAAGCAATGTCCCCTATCCACTACCACTTCTTGGCAATTCTTCGAGGTATATCAGTAAACTTAATTTTGGTAGGTACTTGATGATTAATAATAATAATCACTTATTTGCAAACAAATATCACTGTCACATAAGTGAACCTGTATATCAGGAGACAGTTCCCTTCCTATTCTTATTACAATTTATTTACGGACATGCAAAGTGATGTAATAAAAAAAAATACAAAATAAGACACATTTAATTTTTAATTTTTAATGAGAATTAAAAATAAAATGTACATAATATATATAATTTGGAGCTGAATAAAGCTGAGACAATTTAATTTTTCTGTATCACCTGTAGTTAAATACTGTTAGGATTAAAACCAGAAAAATCATTCTTATTTTGCCTCGTTTTTGATATAAATTGTAAAAGAAAAATAATGTTTCTTTCTTATTCATCAGCCACAAAATCAATAGGGTGGAAGAGGTGGTGGCCGCCATCGTCAAGGCGGGAGGGTGCACGAACGATCAGGTCCGGGCGGGCACCATCCGCGCTGACGGCACGGGCATGCGAGCCGTCACGGTGAGCTGCCCCGTGTCGGCGGCCAAGGCCATCACGGCCGAGGGCCGAAGGTTGTTGGTGGGCTGGGTTTCGGCCCAGGTAAAGCTGCTGGAGCCCAGACCTCTGCGGTGCTACCGCTGTCACGTGGGGCACCACGTGGGTGCCTATTGCGCCGCAGAGGACCGCAGTGACCGCTGCCACCAGTGCGGACAGCCCGGGCACAAGGCCGTTGAATGCCGTGCAAAGCCGCACTGCTACGCATGTGCGGCTGCAGGCAAGCCGGCCGACCACCGGGCTGGGGGCAGGTCCTGCGACCCCCCCGCCAAGGCCAAGGGCAAAGTCAGGCTCATCCACCCTGACACCCTCACCGCAGCAGCCACCGTCTTGGCTGCCGCCGCTGTCGCCGCCGCTCCCGCCGCAGCGGTGCCCTCACAGGGGGCTCGGGAGGAGACTGTAATGGAATGTCAATAAGGACACCATTACGTCTCCTCCAGGCGAACATCAACCACTGCGCCCCCGCTCAGGATCTGTTGCTCCAGAGCATGACGCAGTGGTCGATCAATGTCGCCGTCGTCTCCGAGCCGTACTACGTCCATCCCCGCTGGGTTCAGGACCTAGACGGCTCGGTGACGCTAATTTCGTCGGCCGCCGCCGGTACCCCACCCCTCGAGGCTGTTGCGAGGGGACGGGGTTGCGTGGCAGCACGGGTCGGGGACATTGCAGTGGTAGGCGTCTACCTGTCCCCGACCAGAACTCCCGACGAACTCCATGTCTCCCTTATGGAGCTAAGTGCCGTCGTCGCTGGGTTTGGTACCCTCCCCGTGGTCGTTTGCGGGGACTTCAACGCCTGGAATACGGCTTGGGGTTCCCGGCGCACGAATACACGGGGTCGGATGGTGGAGGACTGGGCCTTGGAGCTGGGCCTGGTCGTCCTGAACCGGGGTTCTGTCCCCACGTTGGTGCGGAGGCGGGGTGAATCAGTGGTGGACCTTTCGTTCGCCAGCCCCGCTCTGTCGCCGCGTGTCGTTGACTGGCGCGTTATGGAGGAGGTGGAGACGTACTCCGACCACCGGTACATCCGGTTGGACGTCTCCGCCGAAACCTCGGCCGCGCCGGTCCGACAGAGCCCTTGCGGTCCGCGGTGGGCGCTTAAGCAGATGGACCGGGAGCTCCTCCTGGAAGCCGCGACGGTACAGGCCTGGGTGCAAGCACCGGACAGGCCTGTCGATATCGACGTCGAGGCGGAGTGGTTCCGGGAGGCCATGTCGCAAATTTGCGATGCGGCAATGCCCCGAGTCCGTCCAGGACGTGCTAAGCGCCAGGTGTACTGGTGGTCGCCGGAAATCGCTGCACTGCGCAACACGTGCAATCACGCGCGACGCCGGTACGCCAGATACTGCAGGCGCCGCATCCGCCCGCCGGATGCGGAGGCCAGAGAGGCGGAGCTGTACGAAGGTTACAGAGAGGCAAAACACACCCTCCGAGCGGAGATTAAGCGGGCCAAACTCGAGGCCCGCGACGTGTGGCTGGGGTCTCTGAACGCGGACCCGTGGGGGCGCCCGTACAAATTGGTACGGGAGAAACTGCGCCCCTGGGTTCCCCCGCTGACTCAGAGTCTCCGGCCCCAACTCGTGGAGGGTGTGGTAAGCGCTCTGTTCCCTGCGCGAGGGGAACACTCCCCCCCGCCCATGGCTCCGCCTCCGCCAGCGGTGTCTGACGCGGACCGCAATAGCGACGACGACGATAATGCTCCAGAGGTGACCGAGGTAGAGATGAGAGTGGCGGTGCAAAGGCTGAGTGCCAAGAACGCCGCCCCAGGACCCGATGGCTTGCCTGGGAAAGCCTGGGTCCTGGCCATGGAGGCTCTCGGGCCTCGACTGAGAGGGCTCTTCAGCGCATGCTTGGAGAGGGGCCAGTTCCCACTTCGCTGGAAGACGGGGAAACTGGTCCTCATCGCGAAGCCAGGGCGCCCTGCGGACTCTCCGTCCGCGTACCGGCCCATTGTGCTGCTCGACGAGGTGGGCAAGCTCTTTGAAAGAGTGATTGCGAGCCGCCTCGTCGCGCGCCTTTCACGGGTGGGGCCGGACCTTTCGGACGGACAGTTCGGCTTTCGCAGGATGCGCTCGACGGTGGACGCCATCATGCGCGTGCGAGCCCTCACGACGGGGGATGCGGTGTCCCAGGGTAGGTGTGTCGTGGCAGTGTCCTTGGACATTGCCAACGCTTTCAATTCCCTGCCCTGGAGTACGATCCGGAGGGCACTCCGGTACCACCGGGTGTCCGAATACCTCTGTCGAGTAGTCGAGGCCTACCTGTCGGACAGGTACATTGTCTACCCCGGTCACCAGGGAGACTGGAAACGTCGGGAGATGTCGTGCGGTGTTCCGCAGGGGTCGGTACTAGGGCCACCCTTGTGGAACATCGGGTACGATTACGTGCTGCGAGGCGACCTCCCTGACGGGGTCAGCGTGGTTTGCTACGCAGACGACACGCTGGTTCTAGCGCAGGGAGAGTCGTACCAGGCGGCGGTCGCTCTAGCGACACGCGGGGTTGCGATAGTCGTTGATAGGATCCAGGAGTTGGGACTCGAGGTGGCGCTGCACAAGTCCGAGGCGATGTGCTTTCACGGTCGCCGCTCTCGGAACGCGCCGCCAATGAGTTCCCAACTAACGGTAGGAGGAGTTCACATCGGTGTCGGGTCGACGATGAAGTACCTGGGACTCGTCCTCGACAGCCGGTGGAATTTCGTGGAGCATTTCCGACGTCTGGCTCCCAAACTGAACCGGACTGGGGCTGCGCTCAAGCGGCTCCTGCCCAACCTTGGGGGTCCAGATGCCTCCTGCCGGAGGCTCTACGCGGGGATCGTTCGGTCCATGGCCCTCTACGGGGCGCCGGTGTGGGCGCCGTTGCTGAAAAAGCAACCGGCAGCCATACTAAACGCCTGCCAGAGGGTCATGGCAATTCGGATGGTGCGGGGATACCGCACGATTTCCCGCGAAGCGGCGAGCCTTCTGGCTGGCCTACCACCGTGGGATCTGGAGGCAACAGTCCTTGCACACATGTACGACATGCGCGTGGAGATGCACCGCCGGGGTGAAAGTCCTCTGCCGCGACAGGTCGCGGCATGGCGGACAGAGCTCCGGCGGGATCTCATGGTGGAATGGCGTCAGCGACTATCGCAACCCAGTGCTGGGCACGCCACAATTATGGCGATAAGTCCCCTCTTTGAGGCGTGGCTGGAAAGACCTCACGGCGTCCTTACCTTCCGCATGACACAGGTCCTCACCGGAAATGGCAAGTTCGGGAGGTTCCTGTTCCGAATTAAAGCGGAAGTGACGCCCGGGTGTCGCCACTGTGCGGAACACCCGGAGGACACGGTGGAGCACACAATCGCGGTGTGCCCTGCTTGGGTGGAGCATCGCCGTGCCCTCGTGGGGGTGATCGGCGGCGGAGACCTCTCGCGCCGGGCCTTGGTCGAGGCCATGGTCCGGAGCGAGGAGGAGTGGCAGGCGGTCGCCGACTTCTGCGAAGCAGTAATGCTCGCTAAGGAGGAGGCCGACCGCATCAGGCAACGGCGCTCTCGCCGCCGCCGCCGGGATTCCGATCCCGATTTCCAGCCACCGTAGGCGCGGGCTTGCGGACAGTGAGCAATGGGTAGCTTGCTGTCCGGCCGTCCGGTAACTGTCCGGACCAAGCCCAAGTCGTCGACGGCGCGCGCTGTTCCCGCGCGCCTCAAGGAGTTGTCAGCAACAGCAGGGACCCAGCCGGGTCGAAGCCTACTGGGGCCAGGGTTATCCGAAAGGGCGCTCGAGCCCCGGTATGAAGGCTTGAAGGAACGGGATGGGTTTTTTAGTCAGTAAGAGTCTGACACTATTTCCCGCTCCGCCCAAGAGCGGGGGTTGTCATAAGATGATTTTTCCCACCGAAAAAAAAAAAAAAAAAAAAAAAAAAAAAAAAAAAAAAAAAAAAAAAAAGCCACAAAATCAAAAATAATTTTTCCTTCTTCTCAAATTGATTGTATTGTCAATTTTTCAAAACGAATGAATGAAAAACACACATTCCTTGCTAAGAGAACGGAATAAGGGATCATTAACCACAGTAGTAGTGGTGTTAGATTGATGATCATGTTTGGTGCCCACATGTTTTATACATTCAGTGGGAGTAAGGAAATAGATGGACCATAATTAGTAGCTAGTCGTTTTAGTTGAATTATTTTATGGTTATGGGAACTAGTGGAAGATGTTTTCACTTGAAAATATTGTAGCTTGTTATGTATTATTACAGCAATAACACCTGTACATGTATTATGTTTTGGTACGTTATCTGATTAGTTACTCTGATTCTTGTAACAAGGAATATTATTTTATTTATTTTTTAACCGACTTCAAAAAAGGAGTTGTATTTGTTTATTTAAAAAACACTAACGGGATCAACATAACTTTAATTTCGAAAGTCGGTGTTAAATAAGAAACAAACAATACCGAGAAACATCGACTTTGTAGTGAAGTTTTCTGTTTGTAAAAAGTTTTATATGTATTTGATTATTCGTTGAATGAAATCGACTAATTGTGCTAAGAACATGATTATTTGTCGTAAAGCACTAAATACTTGGTGAACGTTGAGGTCGGACGCACCATTTGTCTCTTGCATTATTGTAGCGACAAGAAATAATTATAACTGAGATATTTGTAATGTCTAAGATAATTGAATAGTGTCCATTGAGTTTCTTGCACATTCTTCTCCATTGAGATCTACGCTTCTTGACAACTCAAGCAATACAACTGGAAATCGGGGTTGGGGTCTCGGCGGCTGGTGCGTGAGGACTACCGACCTCTTTTTTTTTTCAATCACATAACGCCGTCTAGTCTCAAGCTAAGCAGAGCTTGTGTTATAAGTACTAGACAACTGATAAACATACTTATATATTTCTAAATATATACATATTATAGATAAATTACACCCAGACAGAACAAATGATCGTGCTCATCACACAAACATTTGTCCTGGGTGGGAATCGAACCAACAACCTCCTGCATAGCAGTCAGGGCTACCAAACATTACACCAACAGGTCAGTCTTTGTTAGCACCCATTTTCTCTCGATCCTAACCACGGCCTGTATACCAGAGTCGAGAGTTTGCCGCCGCCAATTGTCCCCCCGCGGACACAATGGTGTACCACAACGTATCTTCCGGGACACTTGCTGTTTCTCAAGCCCGAATCAAGCGCAGGAACCTCCCAAACCTACCATGTCCGGTGAGAACCCGCGTCATTTGGAAAGTGTGCACGCTGTGACATCTATCCAGCCACTCCTCAAAGAGCGTGCCCAGTGGTGCAAGACTTGACCTAGACGTGATCACGACCACTCTGTCAAGAGTGTACAATTGAGGAGAGTTATTTTGAACCTGACGATTATAGCAGGTAATTACCACTACAAAAAATTAAATTTATCACATCAAAGTCGCTATAGAAACCAAATAACCATGGAATAGAGCATATTGACTTTTTCCTAATAACTCTGCATAGGTACTCGAAAAACCACCATTGAATTGGATCAAGATACATTACTAGATCATGTAAAGGATCAAGATAGATGTCCATTCAGGATAGCTTTACGTCTTTATTTCCGTTTTTGAAATTAAGAATTTCAACAAATATAGAAGGGTCAATGACTATTATACTATTATACTTCACGTTTATCTTGCACCTACCATAATTACTTTCAATGTACACCGTCCCTGAACCATCGCCCAAATGAGTTAGTAAACAAATCTTATGGAACAACACATGTTGGGTTCTTCCGTGTCACTGCTCCATTACCGTTCACCCGTCACAAGGCATCAGTATTACAATCTGCTAGGTTCCTGGTACAATTTCTTGGAAGAAAGAAATGTAAACGGAAGGTAATTTTTGCATGAGAGATTTGACAGATTTTTTTTCAATTCACTTTTTATTGTACTTATCATTAAATATGTTGATCTCTCATATCCATTAATATATTGAGGCAGATAAATTTAAAAAAAAACATTAAATTTGTACGTTTTGATACAAGTGGAGAAAGTATTTTTATCGGGATTCCGATCCCAATATCTGGCGACCGTAGGCGCGGGCTTGCAGACGGTGAGCAATAAGTAGCTCGTCGTCCGAACGTCCGGTAACCTTTCGGGCCATGCACAAGACGGCGACGGCGTATACTGTTCCACGCGCGCCTCAAGGAGTTGTCAACAAACCGTAGTGCATATCTAACTAACTAATCCTACTAGGGCCAAAGGTCTGCTGCTGAAGGGAAGATTCGGCACCGGTACGAAAGACAACGAAGAAGTGGGTTTTTAGTCAGTAAAGCCTGATACTATCTTTCGCTCCGCTCAGGGGCGCGGAGATGTTATTGGATGATTTGATGACAGGCCTGTTGGTGTAATGGTTAGTGACCCTGACTGCTATGCCGGAGGTCGTGGGTTCGATTCCCACCCAGGACAAATGTTTGTGTGATGAGCACGAATAAACTAGATGTGCATATGTAAATGACAGCGTTCGCTAGGGCCAATTCCTGGTAGGCCTGCGGGATTGTTCGAAATAGTTTCTAAGACCCACAAAGGGCTGACTTTTCCACTACAAAAAAAGAATGAACAGTCGGAGTCTGTTTCCTAACAGCTACAAACTTTGGGACCTTTTGGTTATGTTTTTTTTTTATAATGGATAGGCTCGCGTTTGGCCACAATCTCACCTGATGGTAAGCAATGATGTGGCCGACGATGGAGCATGTGAGTACTTCGAGGCAAGCGTGCTCCATCATCGGCTACATGATCGCATACCATGCCTTTCAATAATAATATCCCTGAGTTTGTTTCGGTATTTCTTATCAGGGTAGTTAGCTGGAAAACACCGGTCTCATCTACTTTAAACTGACTGAAAAAAAAAATGTCGTGTAGAAGTGTTTTTTTTGAACCCATTTGCAAAATAAATATCATTTATCATAAAAAAAAATCATACATGGTGTAAATACATACGATACTTTAATCCGTTGTCAAAGTGAATTATTTTATTTAAAACATTAAGGTAAGTAATGTAAAATAATGACCAATCCTATGTCTAACGCGATATCTACATGTCTGACATCTATGTCTGACATATAAAACTGTACAAGTACTATCAACGTTTGCCACCTACTTACGTTGCTATAGTAATTAGGTATGGCAATTTCCTCTTTGATCATTCAGCGTTGCGTTAATTAGAAAGCTCATTTGCAGTAGTGAATCGGTGCACCGGTTAATTAATAATTTATACATGAATAATTAATTAGGTACCTACTCTTAAACTACATATAATTATACGTTAAGAATCATTTTGATACAAGTGCAGAAAGCTTGTCATTGCGATCGAGGCGGAATTCGCACGAGCCTTATAATGTCTGGCCCTATTATAATATGTATTATTGAGCCGAGTGCTGCAGTGACAAATTTACACGTGTATCAAACGACTTTTTTCAATACACTTATGAAGAAATTAATGAACGGGGTTGACCGGCGACTCGTGGAAGTCGACGCACGTCCAGCCAGATACGATAAAATGTAATATCATGTGATTTTTTTAAATCACATTTGTTCTAAATGTGATTTTTTGCCGTTCTTTGCTACGGACGGTACGAAACCCTTTGAACGCGAGTTCGATTCGCACTTGACTGGTATTTTTTTATTCATTAAAAAAAAAACAGCAAGTCCTACATCGAAATTTAAATTATGAATCTTTTAAATTGTATAACCACGTCGTGTTATATTTTTAAATAACCACTCAAATGGATTTGCATAAAAAGTAAACTGGGATCCTCATATCCCACTTCTAAATGAATGAGAAAATTTATGTAAAGAGCTTTCGTTCCCGTGTCTTTAAGTGCTGAAATAAAACACACTAGGTATTTAGAATTTAAATAAAAATACAATTTAGTTAAAAGCTTTCTCTAGGCTCTTCTAAAGCAGTTTATTTTCTTCAGGTACATATCAATGTCAACGACTTTTTTTTAAGATAGTGCAATTTAATAAACCTTTTAGGGTAATCTAAGTTTATTGCTACTTAAACTTAATTGACAAGCGCTTTATGAAAATACTAGCTTTTGCCCGTGGCGTTGCCCACGTACATAAAATCAGCTTTCGTCCGGTGAAAAAAATTTACAAATCGGACCAGTACTCCAGAGATTACCTCTTACAAAGAAAAAAATAATAATAAAAAACAAACTTTATAATATAACTTAATATAATATAATATTGTAGTCACCATTTTTATATGGTATTAAATGGTAAAATATAATATTATATAATACTATATTATTTTACCTTAATCTTATTCAAATTTAATAATAATAAATTAATTTAATAATTATAGACTTTAAATTAATCTATTTATTCAGATACCATATTGCCGGTAAGACGCCCAGATGATCGTATGATGAAGCTTGCCCTTGATCTACCCACGACAATACAAACGCGCTGAAGACCACCTTCCACTTAATTGACGACGGTCCAAAGAGACCTTAAAGAAGCTCGTTTCGTCACCGACGTGGCACAAAATCGTGCACAATAGAAAACGAAGACAAGGAAGGCCGAAACCAAAGAAGAACAGAGATTCAGATATGTTAGTCAATTTATTACAAGAAGATTTTTTGTATGATCTTAAAAACTATGCTAGTGATTAATAACTAAAACCGACTCAGTCCTCTGGGTAAGGTTCCACACCAGAGGGCTGTTAAACTTACGAAGCATTCCTGATTCGGCACCAATAAGTATTTTGGCTTGGTGCCAAAAAAATTGGTGTCAAATCAGGAATACTTCAAACTTAAACTTACAAGCTATCTTTTTTAGGATTGCTCAACCCAGTATTCGACCACAGCAATGTCATTTACTGGCACTGTCATCAGATTCCTACAGGTAAGGCACGAGACGCAGAATACAAGGTGGTACATTGCCTGCGGAGAGATACTGTACAAACGTCGAGAGAGAACACAAGAAGCTTCTGAACCCCCATCTATGGAGATTGTCCTTGCTGCATCCAACCTGGATACGTAGCTTTTTTATTTAGGAATATTTTTGTTTATTTATTTATCATTATTACGAAAGAGTACAGGATCATTTATGTTAAATAGCAACCAAAAACCACAAAGGTTTAAACTTGTGCTATCATGAACCCTCTCAATATCGAAACTATACAAAATTAGTTTTTTATATGTACGTTACTGATGTGTAGGTACTTAAATCATGCCAATTGTATAATGTAAGTTTGAAATTGTCTTATATTACAAAAAAGGCATTTTTTTAAATGACTAGTGCTTGACCGCGATCTCATCTGATGTTAAACAGTGATGCAATCGTTGATGGTGAGATGAACTAGTTTATTAAGAGCTTATTCATTTTAACTTTGAAGATACATAAATAATAAACGGACAGAAACATAACCGCAGCAGGCAATTTGTTCTTGTCCTTCAGTTAATTTTACTGTGTAACTGCTGTATTTCAAGCTACTCTAAATACTGTTAAACTTGCTATTATGCTGATTAATGATAATATTTCGATGCACATCCAAACATTATTGTATCAAGTAGAAAACTCGAAATACCACATTAATAACTCTATAAACAAAATAACAGTCGAGTAATCATAATAATTTACATAAAGCAACTCCGAGCAATACGGTACATATTTATTTTTCCTATTCGACCATTCCGCCATTAAAATGAACGCGACAATTATCGAAAACACAAAACGATTAACCCAGATAAAGGCCTGGCTATTGATTCTGTACTGGCCGCAAACCAGAAAACCAGACAATTCACCACTATAATTCAACAACCGAAACTTTAGCCGCCACATCACTATACACTGCTCTTTTTGTTAAACGAAAACCATTAAAAATATGCCAATTATCACACATAAGCAGCATTGGAAAGCAAATGAAAAAAATGCAAACTGATCGTTCCATCATCGCTTGATACTCTCCTGGGTATCGTTAATTCTTATTGAATACCTCGTATTGTTCACTAATTGAATGGAATCAATCAGTTTCAGCGAATATTAACTTTCACGATATAAATGACATTCGCAGATCTGAATAAAATATAGTACCTACATCAGTTTTAAAAGTCTAACCGGTATATGGGTCACTATGACGTATGCAAGAGAAAAATGTGCGAAAATATGGCGGCACATACATACTACTATTTGATACACGATAAAAACTAGTAGTGGAGGATGATCGAATTTGAAAAACAAACGTTTTGCAAAAAAGCTGTGTTGAATGTCGAAAATTGAAATCAGCTGTCAGAACTTAATCTTACTTCAATGAAAAGTGTTTTGATTAACTAAGTGAATGATAGTAGCTGACAAGAACTAAATGGACACTTGATGCATAGCAACAATCAATCTTTTTGTTAACAATATATCTTAACCTTTCAATCGTAGAAATCACAGACACAATAGAAAGACAATAGGTGCGCGAACGCCGGCGTTCGCTTGGGGTTTAATGAATAGAATTATATTAATTTTTTTTATAATGGATAAGCTCACGTTTGACCACAATCTCACCTGATAGTAAGCGATGATGTGGCCGACCATGGAGCACACTTACCTAGAAGCAATCTATTCACTCTTGACTTAAAGAACCCTAGGTTATAGCTATCAGGAAACACAGACTCCAGCAGGGAATTCCATTCCTTAGCTGTACGCAGGATGAATGCACGAATTTGAGGAATAACAAAATTATTGTGCACCGTTTTTTTTTTTAAACAAGAAAAAGCAGTTAAAACCTCACATAGGCCAATGAATTAGATAATGATAAAAATTACATCACATGATGACAATAGTTCTACGGAACCAAATCCTGAGTGTAACCTTTCAAACAAAAAAAAAATCGTTCAAAATCTGCCCACAATTTACCAAAAAATTTCATACAGAATGTATACTGCATCTTTTTTCTGTAATACTATTGAAGGTGATGCCAATGGTAATGAATTTCTCTGGCGGAGTTTATGTTTCAGATAAAATAAGTAACTTTTAGGCAAGCGTGCTCCATCGTCGGCTATATCAACGCTTGATAAAAAATTTTTGAATCGCATTTTTTTTTGTCTCGTAACTACAAATTCATAGTTTTCAGATTTCTTTCTATACTTGTGCTATGAGACTTCTCTGCTTGCCAAATTTCAGGATTCTAGGTCAACAGAAAGTACCCAATGAATTTTAATTCCCTCAAGAGTATTGATACATATTATTATATGTATATATATATATATATTGTTTTTCGTTGTTTCATAAGTTTTATTTTTTCACAGCTCCAAGGGACCGCAGACTTGAGTAATGATTTAAATTTCAACTCGATATCTCCACGTGTTTCCAAAATAAAAGGTCTCGACAGACAGACAGACGGACAACAAATTGATCTTATTTTTGAAGTAATCTTGTTGTCCGTATGTCTGTCTGTCAAGACCTCAAAAGTAAAAAAACAGAACCCTTAAACAGAATCCTATAAAGATACGGAACCCTCAAAAGTAACAATTTAAGTACGAATGGAATCCAAATGTAATGCCAAAATATAACTTTGTTGGACACTGAGTCCAATTTGTGATCATTGACATAGTCATTTAATCAATGTCGAGTTTTCATTGAAAAGTGTTCTATTCTTGACATGGATAAACACAAACTTCTATGCAATACAACCTTATGTAAATAACAACAACGAGGCGAACCCAAAAGTTTTATAATCACTGTGTTGTAATTATAAGTTTATATCCCGGGCCATGATAAATAGATCGTTTCGATGATAAATAGCCCGGCCCGATACCCGATTGATGGACGTGTGGCGCTTCCAAACGTCAAATGTGATGTAATTTGTTAAATGTTGCGTACAATGTACCATGAATCAATGGGCAAGTTGCGTTGTGGCTATGGGCGGTTTTTGGGACTTACGCGGTTCCTGTCTTTTGCTGATCGTTTCTGTTCATTTTGAGCCTTACGACCAGGCATACATTATGATTTCTAATGACTTCACCCGCTCTAGGTATCAGACTTTTTAGCCGACTACGGCAAAGCCAGAGGAGGATTGAGTTTTAAATATATATGTATGTGTATTTTATCTATAATTATGTATAATTTTTACTCTTGTTTTATTACCAAAATTTTCTTTTTGTGCGCCTACCATATTATCTCTTCACCACCCTAGGTTGACTGGTAGAGAATGCCTAAGGCATTAAGTCCGCCTATGTACTTTCTGTTGTATGAAGATTAAATAAATAAATAAATATGCTATGTATGCATGTTTATATGTGAGTATGTTCATCTGTTCCCTTATAGCTCCTAATCTACTTATCGGAACTCGACATATGAAGTATCTTTAGAACCGTTTTAATCGTCCGCTGGACATAGGCTACGTGACGTGTCACGAAACTCGATATGTCGCCCTCTAGCGGACAAAAAGTAATGTGTAAACAATAAAAATTGAGAGAAATACGCCGAGTTTTTTTATCATTTGAAAGGGCTTCAGAGTCTACACAGCTGTTTCACTGCTTCATTAGTGAACAGAAGTTTTATGTAAATTACCTAATTCTTAATTTAGCAATTTAGCTTTTACAAGTAAATAGTATAGAAGCACAGTGATTTAACATCAAAATAGCTTTAATAAAAAAAAGTAAAAACTAAAACCCGACTACGACAAAAAAAAGTATTAAACTAGAAATAAACAAGGTAACTAGAAAAACAAGAACAGAACAAAAAGAAAATCCGTAGTCACACGTTATAGGTACCAATTGAATGACTTTAATAAGTGTGTTTTACTTTTTTTTTTTACATACTATAGCCACCTGTGTCCTTCAGTTGCCCTTTGTGTTCTAGGATCACGGGTTTCCTTATCAGATATTTTCCATGGCTCTAAAGGTCAACGGCAGTGATTGTGGCATGATAGTGATGCAGTCGTTGATGGCGAAGCGCACTGTACCTCTACCATGAGTTTAAAGCAATTGTCGATACTCGATACCGACTACGTAAATATTTTGTATGGCAAATTTTGCAGCGCCTCTAGCGGTCACTTACGAAACCAAAATTTGCCATACAAAATATTTACGTAGTCGGTATCGAGTATCAACAAATACTATTGCTTTAAACTCATGGTAGAGGTACTGGTTTATTAAGAGCCCGTTCCCTCTAACCTTGAAAACACCTCTAAATCATAATCGGGCAGGAAGACCGCAGCAGGCAAAGTGGTTCTAGTCCTTTGCTTAGTCTGGATCATAGAGGTGTCAACAATAAAAGGGTGGACACTCGCCGCACGTTGCATGCACTAATTGTATCAGTTTGTGAGTGGCGTCTCTGAATGTAGCTAAATAGACTAAATATTTGTTACTCTGGATATATGCCACACTAATTTTATAAAAAGGTAAAGTTTCTTTTTATATTTTTTGTTTGTACTGATTCAATTGTTACATTTTTAACACGCTTATATTAGCTTCACCCGTATGTTTGTAAAAGGTGTTGGACCTTTGAGCTCGATTTTGACCAACTTTGGGCGATCAGATTTTCTTCAAACTTTGCACACCTATCAAAGACTGATGACAATACATCTTTTTCGTTCATTATTATTATTTTCTACCTATACTTATTGAAAATTATTTTACACTTTTTAGTTTGATATGCTATGAAAGCGTGTTTTTTTAGTTTTTTTAAACTATATATTTTTTTTAATGATAGAGAACTACTTTACTTAAGTGACATAGGCTATATTTTGTGTACGCGGGCAAAGTTGCATGCAAAAACTAGTATGTCAATAAAATAATTAAAAAATATAAGTGAGATAAACATGATTTTATTTACCACAATTAAAATCCACTTACCTGCCGCAGTGCGTGGAAAAGTAAGGTTATGTTCAGGTGCTTGGATCTCAGCTCCGTACGGTATCCCTCGTCTACTTATCTCAAGTCTAGGGGGAGTTAATTCACAAGTGGTTTCCTGAAACGCCCTATTTTCAAGCACATAACGAATTCCCTTTAGCATCCGACGTGTGGCTTTGGCCAAAGCGACTGAAGAGCTTATACGCTCTGCAGTCTGGAGGTGGTTGAATGAGGGTCTCCGGTTCTGTTGGTTTTTGTTGCTGGTGAACCTTATCAACGAATTGATTAGTGTTTTTAAACCAAGTGTTTTCATCTTATCCCTATAAAATTGTTTAATCAAGTAAAATTACAAAAAAAAAAATGTTAAGTTGTTAGGTACTTGACCTAATGACAATGATGTTAATTTATACTATCAACACTAATTTTATAAATAGGACGGATTTAATTTTTTGTTTATATGTAACGATTTAACTCAAAAACTACTTTAGTAGAAAGCTCCTTTAACACTGAGTAACATAAGCCTATATTTCCTATTTTCTCGCGGGTTAAGGCACTGGCAAAAGCTACTATTGTTATATTTATATTAGCAGACTTTGATGGGTTCCTTACTGTTCCGTGGTTCCTGTACATCCACCTGTGTTGATCTTTAAGGACCAAGCTCAAACAGAAAGTATAACATCCAACAGCAACACAACATTATTACAACATTATTTTAGTTATATACTAAAATAATGTTGTACACAGTGGCGAAGCCCGAGTATAGTTTGTTCAGAATAAGTAACTGATCCCAATAATTTTTACACCATGTTATATTTTTTCCAAAAAAATAAATAAAAAGGGTCACAAGTTGGATACCACTGACAATAAGTGTAAAACAGGTCACAGCAAGTCATAGTGGGCATTAGGCGCCAGCGTACAGCTGGAGGCGGGAGCAAAATAAACCCCTTAGTAGCTCGGATGGTCCGGTGACCATGTATTTTTGCGGACAACCAGATAACGTAATAAGCTTATAACTTTGTTATTTTACATGATACAGTTATGAAAATTTTGACATAGATTCTTTACATAAAAATACTACACATGTGTTTCACAACATACAAATATTACTTCCAGTCCACAACTACATTTATTAGAGTGATTGCATAGAATTGCAATATTGTTGGAACAGAACATTTCCAATTCCCAATGTATCTGAGTGCCATTCGCGTAACGTTTCGTGTCGTGTCCCCTACGAGCATTAATTGGTGCATCCATTCACGTTTGTAGGTCACATTCAATGCATTAACATTGGGCTCAGTCGGTACTGAATGGAAATTCGTAGGTTTTAGTCTTAGTTATTATTAGGTAACTTGCTTCTGCCAGTGGCTTCGTCCACGTTAATGTTCGTCCTATTAAACATATAATTACTTTAGGTCATGTCACATTAACCAAATAAAGAGATTGAATATTTGACCTCTGCGCAACTTGAAGCCAGCGCTCAAGATCCGTTCAGATGATTGTACTTGTATGTGCAGTATTACTAAGGAATCGTATAAATATATGTAGTCACTCTATATAATATTATAAAAGAATCGTATGAAAGTTTTGATTTGAAGTAAAATATTCGACCCCAGAACAAATACTAAATTATTCCTATATTTTAATATTCTCAAATACACAAGTTTAGTTTTTCGCTGACCAAAATAATAAATAAAAGATGAAAGGAAAAGAAAAAATCACCCCATATACACAAGCCGATTATGTTGAATCTATTCATATAGGAAACATGGCAACCTGTCTTGAAATGTTTCATGAATATTAAACTACCAAATGTATTGGCAATCGTCACGGAAATAGAAGAAAATGTTCCTTTATTTTGGCAATAGAGGTAATCCTATAAGTCTCAAGGGCTCTTCACTACCATTGTTTTGGGGGAAGGAGATGACAATATCGTTCGTATAAGTCTGTCCTTGTTTTGCAAAAGAATCGTGATGGTTATGATACTTACATAGGGTGCTTAAACATCATAATAGGAAAAATGAATATAAGGAAATTAATTAATATGACCATTGCAGTACATTTAACTGGTTTTTTTGGGGTAATAGAAAGTGATATATGCATTTCAGAATAATGTGTGCTTCGCATGCATTGTATTACGTCGAGGTAAAATCCTTTTTTTTTAATAGCCTATACTGTCCCACTGCTGGGCAAAGGCCTCCCCCATCTTCTTCCAGGTATTCTTTTCTTGAGCTACCTCGAACCAGTCCCCGCGGTAGGCATCTAGGTCGTCTTGCCACCTCTGTCTAGGTCGATCTCGGCGACGTCGTCCATCTTCAGGTACCCACTTTTAGTCAGAAAGGGTCTAATACTATCTCCCGCTCCGCCCAAGAGCGGGGGTGATCATAGGATGATTTTTCAAATCGAAAAAGAAAAACCCAATTTGTGGAAACTCTTGCCCAACGGTCAGAGTGCATGCGACTGATGTGACCTATATGACGTAAAAACCTTTATAAGATTTAAATCTTATTGAGGAAATCGTTTACGATTCTATTAATACGAGACTGTCTTTTATAAATAAAGAAAGAAAGACTTTTAAAGTTTTTTATGTGCTATTTCAGGTCTGCCATAGCCTACTCGTGTGCTAAATTTCATCAAAATCCGTAAAACAATTTGAGTGTGAAGTAGTAACAAACACACATACATTGTTAACACATACATACAAACTTTAACTTTTTTAATTTTACTATGATTGTTGTATTACTAGCTATTGTTTTGCTGTGTAGTTTTTTTTTTTAACCAAAAATGGACTGGGATAGCTAACAAAATCTTGAAGGTTTGTTTTTGGTAATGTTTTGTAAAAAGTCGTAGAATAAAAGTTGTTGTCTAAAATGTTAGAAAAAATACAGTTCTGCCAAGTTGTGTTTTACAAATACAACTGTATAACAAATTATATCATAACATTTAACATTTTTTTATATGACACTATAGATAGACTCATCAAAAACTCAAACTAATTCACTTATATGTGATTTTGAACACCAGTAATCCTTTGCCAGTACGATTTATACAGGCCGAGTCAGCGCAAGACCGGCCCGATGTGATTTGCGGGTTAGGTCGTAAGCAGAATTTGATTGACTGTCGGACATGCTGACAAGGCGACGCTAGTAGATGAGGTACCTATTCGACTTGGGATTTGATATGACCGTTGTTTCGAAATGGTCTATTTTAGAGTTGACGGAAAAGTCATGTTGAAAAGCATGATAACAAGCCAATTTCTCTGGTTGTTTTCAAACATTTCTTATAGGCAGGTCACCGTAATTCGTTTCCCGTCAAATAATTGAATAAGAATTGAGACTTCAAAAATCGAAAAAAAAATTATAATACAACTGTATGAGTTGTACATACGTATAATGGGCAAAATGCTGAGTCAATCACTGCCTTATCAACGCCTAGCTCAAACCCTTGCATATAGAATGCTGAATGTATGATGTTTACCTAGTACAAGACAGGATTTTTCAAAATACATACGCGTAAGGGGATAAAACGGGGGTCCAAAGTTTGTATCGAAAATCGTACTTTCACGCGGGAAATGTCGCTGGTAGAAAATAAGAATTAGAATCTGGAAAGTTTTTTTTTATTGATAACGATAGGTTCGCGCTTAACCACTGTCTCACTCGATTTGTAAGCTACAATATGGTTGATGATGGAACACCTAGAAGTTACCTATTAACACTTCAGAGGTTGTCTATCAGAAAACACACCTCCTGCAAGGGATTCCACTCCCTAACTGTTCTCACAATGAATGTGTTATTAAAACGTTTAATACTTTTACCAAACGGTCCGAACTAAGCGTTTCGCCTCGTCATTTATACCGCGTACTTCGAAGGACTGGAACAGTCTGCCTGCTGCGGTCTTCCCGTCCGATTATAATTTGGGTGTCTTCAAGGCTAGAGTGAATAGGCTCTTAATAAACTAGTGCGCCTCACCATCAACGATTGCATCACTGCTTACCATCAGGCGGGATCGCAGTCAAGTACTAGTTTATAACAGATAAAAAAAAAAAAAATGGTAGATGGCCACCATGTACTGATGGTACATGGCGTCGACGGCGTGCACTGTTCCCGGGTGCCTCAAGGAGCTGTCAGCAACAGCAACTGCTGAGTCGAAATGTTTGGATCTTGCTCAGACTGTAAATGAGATCTGCATGCAAGGAACTTGTGTGAAATAGGACAGCGAGACAACATTGATTTGTATCTAGATTGTTAGCGTCCAAATAGTTTCCTGATATATTTTCTTGTACGAATGTACGTATTTCTCACAAAACTAGATATTTATGACTACTTCTTTTCTAGGGCTGCGAAAACATTTGAAAGAGTGACCGTGGCTCGGAAACAAATGTAAATGAAGGACAAAGATGAGTCTTAATCAGTAAAAATTTGAGTCGCCCGCCCTCTCGTTATACTTTAGGTTGAATAAGCTACCACCATAAAAATGCTGTATTAATCAGTAAAATCTATACATACATATATATAAATAAAATTGGAGTGTCTGTTTGTAATATTGAAATAACCGCTTCTTACTCTATGGATATGAATAACATTTTTTCAAAGGTTTTACAATTTTTGTGTGTCTATCTGTTTGTCTATTCGTCCGGTCTAATCTCTGAAATGGCTGGACCGATTTTGACGAGACTTTTATCGGCAGGAAGCTGTTTTATTTTAGAAAAATTCTTTTATTTTAGAAAAAATACATTCTGATTCCTGTAGTTCTCGCGAACGAAGTCGCGGGCACAGCTCGTGCTAACTAAAATTGCTAGACTTCAGCGCATCTGATAAAAAGAAATTCAAAATCTAGCTACACAAATATACTCATAAAAAAACATGACCATAACACGCATTAAACATCGAACAAAACGTATCCACAGTCAAAACAGAGACATAAACATGCAAATACCATACTAGCAATAACGAAACGAAACGCCGAATCGCACGGCATGTGTAATTGAATCTAAAGGGAAATTGCATTCCGCACGTGAAGTTCCGATCGCACAGTCGTGTTTACTAAGATAAGGACATTTTTGCACTAAAAATTTTACTGGACCAAAATTTATTGGCACAGACAGTGTCAGATATGATATAAGTGCTCTCTGATGTTCTTGTGTCTGAAGTTTTGTAATATCATATATCATTCGTTGAACTTGAGTGCTGAAGTATTTTAGTTGTTATTGTATTCTGTAGTGTTCTTGTGATTTAGGTTAGTTTGTTCTGTAGCAATTTGTTTTCTACCCACTCAGGAATGTTTATTACCAAGGATAACATTCGATCTGTAACTACATACTTGCTGCTACTTTTTAGGATTCCGTGCCTCAGTTGGCAAAAACTGATTCCTTATAGGTTCACTTAGTTGTCCGTCTGTCAAGACCCTGTCCCAGGAACGCATAAAGAAATTTAATATTTTGATAATCTTGATTGCGTTACTAGAATATTTGTATGTGCGTGCGTAGATTCTACACCGTTAAATTTTAATCGTTTTAATCCCGTGGAGGGTCGATCCGGTACATGAAACACTATCGATTAGTGAAGATAAAATTAAAAAATAAAGTACCTTTTTTTCAAAACTCGTATTAATTTACGCATGTACGAAATTAATTTCTTTAACAAAACGTCAGTTGAGCGAGTCCAATGACTTGAAGGTAGTAGGCGTTACGATAAACTACCTACAGGTCATAATCACTCTACAAGTCTAGTGTCCATATAAAATGTATGAAGATCGACGCGCCCAGATGAACGTATGTGGCTCACGTATGCGCAGTGTAGTTCTACCTTTATTCCCGGTAGAGATAACTTGATTATAATTTTAATAAGTATTTTGTAAGTAAGTATATAAGGTTTATTAAGTAAACTCGCATACACCACAGCTCACAAAAAAGATCAAAGCGAAACCCAAAATAACGTAATCATTAAAGTTGAAAAACTTCACGCAATTACCAAGCTCTCATGAAGCTACATTGTTACTAACTACAGGAAAAAAAAACAACCGCACTTCTCCCTCGAGAGATGTGAAAAGAAATTTACTTGTAATGTCAACAACTAGAGTGGGGAACATTAATTTTCCGTAAATTGTAGTGTAGCATATTCGTTTCCAACTGGGTATTGTTGCTAAGAATTTTATTTCCCCTATTGTACATAGAGGTGAAATTATTCTGTTCCCCTCACTTGATACAAAACAAGGAAAATAGTTGCTACTGGCATGTGTTATTGCTAACATTCGTATCTTACATGTAAAAGTTATTTGTGATATATTTGTGTATTCCCAGGTTATGTGTATAAACGTCTAAGATTACAAGGTAAGAATTTCTCGGTAATCTGGGCACAGACAGACATATTGAGAGAAAACTATTTCATGTTTACCGGTAATACGTTTTCGACCTTGTTTTTTTCGCAAAGTTTAGGTAAGTACTGAAAATGCTAATCTATACTTATATCACATTATAACCCATCCTGCACAATCGCCTACGCTTTTTAAGATCTTTATTACAATGCAAAATTAGAGATGTATAGCATGCTTAGCCAAGTTGTTATTCTGCAATCGTTAAAGCTGTCGAAAAGTGATGAAACGTATGGGAATGAATCTCAACGTAAATTCGCGTGGTCGGAACAAACGAATAGAAAATTTGTAGCCAAGTTCACATCGTTCAAAATAATAGAATGAATTTCTACAACGTTTAACGCTACATCCTTTGGTAAACAAACGCTACATTATAGAACGAGCGGCCGATGCAGGTGCGTCAACATGGCTACCCACTTATCGTTTTCTACAATTGCTGACACCGAAGCGTTACCGATTGGAGAACGGAATTCGACACGATACGGTTGTAACTTGGCTAGGGCAGGTTGCCAAATACAGGTCAGAAAAAATCAAGTTTGAGAACATCAACACGAAAAGAAGATGAAGCGTATTTTTTTAATCTATGTTTGAGTATTAAACAGCCGTTAGTAAAAATATGTATTCTTCCTGTTCATCATCTGCAAAATACTTCCATACTTCAAGAATGTGGCTTCAGAGGTCACCAGGAATATAACCATTTTTTTTTTTGAGTTGGGAAATCATAAACTAATTTTTAGGCTCTCTAGTGATAAAAACCACCCGTATTATTTCAGTTGCTTTTCCAGTGCCATGGTAATATTTTTAACAATACCGCAGCCATAACAGCCATCTAGTGTCTAGTGGGTCCTGTTCATTTTGCAGATATCTCTTAGAGAAGGACGTGGGAGAGAACGCGTGGTCCACTTGAGTACAGTCCTCTACTGATTGTGGTCACCAATATGCCTTTCATGATCATCATCATCATTTCAGCCGGTACACGTCCACTGTTGGACATAAGCCTCCCCCAAGCGTCGCCACAACGAACGTTCTTGTGCGTCCCGCATCCATCGGTTTCCCGCAACCGTCGCAAGGTCATCGGTCCACCTTTTAGGAGCGTCTTCCGGTACGCGGTCGCCACTCCAGAACCTTTCGGCCCCAACACAACGCGGATGCAGATGGCAGTGTTCCTTTAATAAGCTAAAATTCTACATTGGGTTGTAGAATGTTCTATCTGATCTACAAAGTTTATGCACCTATTAAAGGTTATAAGGATGAAAGAAATATTCAGTGGTTTCAATACTCGTATGTAACCTATGCCGTCTTTGATAACTTACTCGTAGATAATAAAAGTTTATTTTGAAGATCTAATATCAGAAGAATTCGGAGCAAAGGTTTTTTTTGTTGAGGCTGGAAAATCATTTGATGACTTCTCTCGCTCAGGGCGACTCAAACTTTTACAGACTAAAACCACACTTAAGTTCCTTCATATGCCTTTTGAGTTCTAGGACGACAAGTATCCAAAAGAAGACCTAAAATCCAAAATAAGAAGACATATTAAAAAAAAAAACTGCTAGTAGTAAATGTCATTGAACGAGCCACTGGCTGAATATATGCGTTTACATATACATCATGTTCTCCGCACTCCACGTCAAACAGTCACATGAACGGAAGGGGTCGTTACGTCGCGAACTCGTGACGTCACGTATCCGCCCCGTTGATCAACTGCGGATTACGTCCATATTTCTAGGCTGTGGTTTTAGTGCGGACAGGTTTAAGTTTTGTGATAACTATCTGACGAGAGTTTATGATAGTTTATAATATGTCCTTAAATATATGTTGTTTTTGTTTTAGGTGTGAAATCGTTTTATTACTTTTCCCGATCTAGGGTGGAGTGGGAGAGCGTGCAGGATTTTACTGACTAAAATCCACCCCTATGTTCCTTCTTTTCCTTCGCTCCAGGACCCCATGATTCTCTGTCATACAACTCATGGCGCCAAATTTCGACCCTGATGGGCCTCTACAGTTTTGATGACATCTTGAAGCGCGCGTAGAACACTACGCACTGTCAACGACTCGGGCTCGGTCCAGACGACTGGACAACGAGCAACGGGTAGCTCGCCGTCTGATCTGTTGTCACGTTAGGTTCGATTTCCAGTCCAACCGATATTGGCTAAATACTAGTACTTTATAAGGGTCAATTGCCGGTCTGACCAGAACTGGATATCGGATGGAATGACCACAACAGGCAAATTGTTCCAGTCCCTCGATGAACGCGGTATAAATGAAGAGGCGAAACGCTTAGTCCAGACCGTAGAGGTTTTAACAACGTAAGGGTAGCTACTCAGCGTACATCGGGTTGTCCGATGGCAGAATCAAGTCATGCAATTCCCGCGCAGACTCTCCAAAATCATCATCACCGTCATCATTTCAGCCGAAAGACGTCCACTGCTGGACATAGAACTCCCCCAAGCGTCGCCACAACGACCGGTCTTAAGCGTCTTGCATCCATCGCATACCCGCAACCTTGACCGCGACGGCGCGCACTGTTCCCGCGCGCCTCAAGGAGTTGTCAGCAACAGCAGGGACCCAGCCGGGTCGAAGCCTACTGGGGCCAGGGTTATCCGAAAGGGCGCTCGAGCCCCGGTATGAAGGCTAGAAGGAACGGGGTGGGTCTTTTAGTCAGTAAGAGTCTGACACTATCTCCCGCTCCGCCCAAGGGCGGGGGATGTCAATGCATGATTTTTCCCACCATAAAAAAAAACCAGGTCATCGGTACACCTTGTTCCCGCCAGATCAGTTGAGGTCACCACTCCAGAACCAAAATGCATCCTGCAAAATACCAAAAGGCTTTTCTGGTAGATTGTCATGTATGTACTTTGTATTCAGTCGTTTCGGTTCGGGTCTGCTTTAATTATTATCGTTACAATAAACTGTACTGTATTTCATTAGGTCAATACAAATAAATAAATTGAACAGTACACAGGGGAATTGATACATTGACGACTCATTATTCACCCTGATTTACCACGTCAATTTTATTTGTGTATCCCTTTGGTTCGCTCTCATTTTCAAAATATTCATTTTAGGTTCGTTCTTGCAAAATTGTAATGCTTATATGCTGTAATGTGACACAGAGCATGGCGTCGTATCGCGAGAGAGGCGGTGGCACAGGACTCGATCATGACATGACCATGATGACTCTGTTAAGAGTGCACGACTTAGAAGAGAGTAATGCTAGTTAAGGAAGCTGCAACCATGAAGGAGAGGATATCGTCACACCTCTGCCATCACCAGAAGAGACACCTTGGGCATCGGGAGTCGCTAAGAGATTTTCGGCCACCAAAGGCGCGAGTCTGTGGACGGTGAACAATGGGTAGGTCGCCGTCCGACCATCTGGTACACATGCTTACTTCAAAGAGATGCTAACAAAACTGAAAGTACTTAGTAGGGCTAATGCCTATCAAAGCTGCGGAATGTTTGAAAGAGTTACAGTGGTCCTAGAAAGGCAACTGAAATAATGCAGATCGATTTTATTACGTAAAAGACAGATATGATACAATGATCTGTGCGTCACTTGAGACACAAATTACATCAATTTTGGACTCCAACATCTACAACGAATTAATTTGCGAATAATAAAAGAGTCAATGAATCAAACTCAAAAAAAAAATCTCGCTATAAACTATCTAACTAAAACTTGTTACCCTCTCTATCATTTTATCTTCCTTCTTGAAACTAATTTTTGACTAAAGAACCATTTCAAAAACTAAAAATAAAACACTATCTCACCAAAAACATATGCCCATTCAGTCGTTTTTTCTTGCCTATTATAAGCAATTATTGAATAAAGACCCCCATTCGAAAAGGCAAACACTACCTCGCTGAAAACATTATGCCCTTTCCGTCATTTTGTCGAACTATTTGAAACCGATCTTTGTATAAAGAACCATTCCGAAAAATAAAAACTAAACACTACCTTTTTTTTTATGGTGGGAAAAATCATGCATTGACATCCCCCGCCCTTGGGCGGAGCGGGAGATAGTGTCAGACTCTTACTGACTAAAAGACCCACCCCGTTCCTTCTAGCCTTCATACCGGGGCTCGAGCGCCCTTTCGGATAACCCTGGTCCCAGTAGGCTTCGACCCGGCTGGGTCCCTGCTGTTGCTGACAACTCCTTGAGGCGCGCGGGAACAGTGCGCGCCGTCGACGACTTGGACTTGGTCCGGACAGTTACCGGACGGCCGGACAGCGAGCTACCCATTGCTCACTGTCCGCAAGCCCGCGTCTACGTTGGCCGGAAATCGGGATCAGAATCCCGGCGACGGCGGCGGCGAATACGCCGTTGCCTGATGCGTTCGGCCTCCTCCTTTGCAAGCATTACTGCTTCGCAGAAGTCGGCGACCGCCTGCCACTCCTCCTCGCTCCGGACCATGGCCTCAACCAAGGCCCGGCGCGAGAGGTCTCCGCCGCCGATCGCCCCCACGAGGGCACGGCGATGCTCCGCCCAAGCAGGGCACACCTCGACTGTGTGCTCCACCGTGTCCTCCGGGCGTTCCGCACAGTGGCGACACCAGGGCGTCACTTCCGCATGAATCCGGTGTAGGAAACTCCCGAACGAACCATGTCCAGTGAGGACCTGCGTCATGCGGAAGGTTAGGACGCCGTGAGGCCTTTCCAGCCACGCCTCAAAGAGGGGACTTACCGCCATGATTGTGGCGTGCCCAAACTAAACACTACCTCACCGGAAACACACGCGCTGTTTGCAATTTTATCTTGACCTTGAAACCGATTTTTGAATTCAGAACTATTCTAAAATAGAAAAACAAAAAACTACCACACCAAAAACGTACGCGCTGTTTGCACCATTGCACCATGTAAAGAACCATTTCAAAATCTTCAATAACACACTATCTCACCAAAACATAATATTGTAATTCAGTCATTTAGTCAAACCCTTTGAAAACGATTTTTGAATATACTCGTAGAATAATTCCGAAAACTAAAAACAAAACACTTTTTGTCTTGCCTGTTAAAACCAGTATTTGAATAAAGAACCATTCCAAAAACAAAACAATAGGTACCTCACTTAAAACACATGCCCTGACATTTTATCGAACCCTTTAAAACTGATTTTTGAATAAAGAACTGTTCCAAAAACTAAAAACAAAACACTATCTCACCGAAAACACATGTCTTCTCCTACTTAACATCCAAATCGCTGTCCGCTCCATTCCGTACACATGCTCTTCGTCTTCGCGCACGTGCAAATAACGACAACAGTTCGGAGGCTCGGCCTTGTACATAATCATTAATTTAATGGCCGCCCCGAAGGGCTGGACGGTGGATAGTGGCGGTCACTTCTGATCGTGACTAGCTTAAGTTGCCGCTGGGTTATTGAATAGCTTTTGGAGCATTGGCGAGTTGTTTGTAGACTACGCTGATGGGTCTTCGATACTTCACAAGTTTGGAATAATTTGAAGATATGGTGATGGGAGAACTTCCTAAAAAGGATGTTTAGTTTAAATCGTGGCTTACTAATTACGTTGATATTTAAGACTAGTTTTTGTCCGCGTATTTAACAGCGTACATAAAATATAGCCTATGTCACTTAAGAAAGCAGCTTTCTAACGGTGAAAAAAAATTAGCAATCGGATTGGTACTTTCAGAGATTACTTCGTACAAACAAAAAAAAAACAAACTTTACCTCATTATAATTATTAGTGTAGATGGCATTTTGAAGAGTGTGCGAGTGAGAATATGTAATTATCTAATGCTCTATGGTGGAGCGAGCCGGCGTGTCAGACCCTTACTGTTTAAACCTTGTCTGTGTTCGTTGCCCCGTGCGGGCTAGAGTTTTCTTTTCGAAAATTCAACTGTGGCCTCAGTGGGCATTGGTCCTTCTGGGCCATTAGAGTTTGCTGTCACCTCTTTGAAGTACGTGTGGTACACTACCTGAAATTGACAACTCGGGCTCAATCCTTACTGGGCAGACGGATAAAAAGCTACCCTTTACTTGTCGTCTGCAAGCCAGTACCTAAATATAAAGAACATTTTTTGTTCCGTATATTCCTGAGAGTTCTATTTCCACAGGGATAAAGACGCTATTAGAAGCGTCTTTTGTTGTGTTGAGTCATCATAATCATCGTCATCATTTCAGCCGATATACGTCCACTGTTGGACATAGGCCTCCCCAAGCGTCGCCACAATGAACGCTCCTGTGCGTCTCGAATCCATCGGTTTCACACAACCTTCACCAGGTCATCGGTCCACCTTGTAGGAGGCCTTCAACACTGCGCCTTCCGGTACGCGGTCGCCACTCCAGAACCTTTCGGCCTCAACGGCCATCTGCTTGTGAAATTGAAGCTTGTGCAATATTGAATAAATAACATTTTTTTTCAGCTTGCTTTACTTAGACTATAAGCTGACTCTAACAAACTTACGAAAAATAAAAAGATAATGTTTTTCTTTTGTTTGTTTTTTTAAAGGTGAGATCATCCGATGACTCGTTTTAACCCGTTATACATATATCTGGAACGCGGATCCACGCAGGACACAATGATTTTTTAATTGTGTCTCTAATTACGGCATACGAAAGGTTAAGATGGCGCGCAGGAGAGCGTATCAGACTTTTACTGAAAGAAAATGATGTACGAAATCAAGTAACATTTGTTTATAAATGCTTAGTGTTTGTTTACTGATATTAATTTCACACTTAACCATTCCATTAAATAAAATCAGCAAAACAAACCTCGTCAGGATGCAGTTAAAAAGAAAACACTATGGCACCACATTCTAAAATTTTTAAGATTTCACACTCCAACTATTCAGCAGTACACCAAGAACTGATATAAAAACATTACCCTCTTATAGGGTACTCTCCAGTCGGCTAAAAAGCCACCCACACAGTTCATCCGGTACTGATCCTCTTACTAATGCATATCTTACTCAAGCCTTAGAGTACCTACTCCTGAAACTTTCAGCCCTTAGCCCGTCTTGTTCTAAGTAAAAATAAATTGTTATGGTTATTCGCACTTTGGACAAACTTTCAATATATTCTCATAGGCATGTCAAGTAGCGAAACTTTTTAGATAAATTGTTACTTTAGTGTAGCTGGAGTGGCAGAAAAAAGTCAATATGTAACTACAGTGTTGTACTCATCTTCTAATATTTTTTCTCTTGAATAAAAGTTTAGGGGCGTATGTAAGTAAATTTGGGTTTGCAGAACAAAATGATTTATGTTTATAAGTCCACCGCTTGATAATATAGCATACATATTAAACCGTTTAAACTGGACAGCCTTTTGTGCAAGACTTAGATGTTTTTCTTAGGAATTGGTAAGAAGTGATCTAGAGTATATTGACAGGCCTATTTGTCTAGTGGTCAGTGGCCCTGACTGCTATGCCGGAGGACGTGGGTTCGATTCCCACCCAGGACAAATGTTTGTAAGACGAGCACAATCATTTGTTCTGTGTCTGGGTGTAATTTATCTATCCCACTAAAAACATACCTGTTAAAAAGGGGGCCAAGTTCCTATCGGCTAATTATTCGCCTAAAAATTGGTTATATATATATATATAATATATATTATTAATTAATTAATATATATATTGAATATACATACTGAATATATATATAACCTGCCAAGTTCAAAAACAATGATCAGGCTGTTGATGAAGATGATTATGATCGATTTTAAAGTGCATCCAAACTTGGCATTGGATTGGATTTCGACCCTTTTTTAGGTGAATAATTAGCCGATAGGAACTTGGCCCCCTTTTTAACAGGTATGTTTTCAGACTGATGGAACATAGTTTTAAGTCAGAATTGTTCTACCCAGAGTTTTTGGGAGAAATTATTTGATGATTTCCGATCTTAAAAAAAAAGAAGCATTGCTGTTAACAAAATGTCCCTGTCGTTCATTCCAACGCCTGAAAATATAAAAACTATAGAAACTAACCCACATTGTGAACAATAAAATACTCCTGGTCCGTTTCACCAAATCCTGAATAGAGGATATTTGATATGTTCACAGTATGTTATCCTATTTTTACGCCAATTTGCTCTGTATTCACCAATTCACAATTCAACGCATATACAATCAATGTGTGAGTTGTCTGTGACTGTACTTTGTTGCTTCCTGTTCTAAACTCAATATTTTTACACTTCAGACAAATTATTATGAACTCTACCTTCTTGTTACAAGGTTGAAAGTCCATTATAACTTCCATTCTTCAAATACGCAGGAAGGGAAGAAAATAAAATGGAAATTAGTTTTTATTGTTTTTTATAAATGTCATTTTCCTGATATGAATTAATCAACTAAATTTTATTACTTGTTTCAGAGGTAATGTACTGGTAGTCTCATTTCGTCGTTTGAATAGGTTATGTATCTATATGCCACAAATTCTTAACTAATACTTAAAGGGCTGATTGGATAAGGTCTTGTTAATATTTAAGTAAAGTATCATTAAATAATATTCATAAACAGCAAAGTTATGAGCGTTTGTTAACACCTATTCCTAAATGTAACTCTATTTATAGAAATATTATACAGGCACAAAAAATCCAAATCCAAACTATAATATTATAAATGCGAAAGTAACTCTGTCTGTCCGTCTGTCTGTCTTTGCTTCACGCCTAAACTACTGAACCGATTTGTGTGAAATTTGGTACAGACATAGTTTGGAACTTGAGAAAGGACATAGGATAGTTTTTATTGCAAAAAATAAAATAAAATAAAAAAATAAAATTTATTCCGGACATACAGCGCTATCTATTGGTCAAGAGTCGGCATCAATTCAGTACTGAAATTTCCGGAAGTCACTATTCCATGCGAACGAAGTCGTGGGCAAAAGCTAGTTATAAATAAATGAATGGCGATAAAAATGGATAAAACAAAGCACGTAGTATTTCTACTTACTTACTACAGTACTTAGTACTGTAACGTGGGGAGGCACTAATGAAAGGCTTTATGTTTAATTTTACTAATTATATTATTATAAGCCTTTAAATTATGTTAATATATAAAATTATATTCAATATTTTTTCTTATGACAACTTCCGCTATATTCCAATCTATTTTTTTTAATACCAAAAAACCTTAAATGATCCACAATGTAGCCAGTTTTAACTACAATTAATATGTGACCTTTATAGTCGTCACAGTACCTAGTAACTATTGATTTATGAATTTACTAATTATGATTTTTCGTGGACAATCTTAGGATTTAGTTTGTTTTTTACTTTTAGCTACACAAATATGATCAGTAACGTGATTATGATTAGTACAAAAAATAAGTAACATATCAACGCGCAGCCGAAACTACTGGGAACGTGAAATTTTACAATAGGTTTTCTTTTATGATACTTTGACTTTTGGCAAATACTTTCTTAGTGCTTGCCTAAGCACTAAGAAAGTATTTGCCAAAAGTCACTCCCTAAAAGGATGAAAATATGGTCAAAAGTTTGCTCGGAGAAACTTAAAATCACGCGTTCGAAGCCATTGGCAAAGCTAGTTAGATAGAAGATATTAATAACTTATTTAAATGTGATTTAGTAAGTACCGTAATACTAGACAAGTAGGTACACCAATAATAATGTTTCTAGAATCAGTAAACCGCACTTCTATAAAAATCGGAGCAAAAAAAAATCATCCCTGAAACTATCCTTTCAACCCTAAAAGAGTCACTTCAAAATCCAATCAATCGCATCAAGTGGGCTATCTCTGGTTATCTCATTCTAGAATTAAACGAATCTTAACCCAAAAGGGCTGTCAAATAAAAAATCACCGAAACGTTCCTAAGCCCTTGATCCCCATTATATTCTTAGTCAAACAGCATCATAGAATAAAAATTAATGTGCAGAAACGCAATGACCGCTCCGAATACGTTTCAATACCCGCTAGATCCATTGGAAATTTATGAAAAGGGCACTGTGGTTTTAGTACGCAAAGGATAGTGTATTAAATTTTTATTGACTAAAATCCATCTGTGGGATTTTAGTCAGTAAAAATCTGATACGCTCTCTCACTCCACATTAAAGTAGGAAAAATCATTGGATGAAAACCCATCGCAAAAATAAAAATAAACGTTAAATTTTCCCAAGATGACCACTACTAGACACACATAGATATCCATGACACAGTCTTTATTACACTCCAATCATTTTACAAGATTTTCATCTAGTATTAAGTCTAGCTATCCTAGATACAGTGAACTACCCAAATAGTAAAGATCACCTCCTCGCCCTCTTGATTACCTGTGATCTATAATGTACCTTGAGGCTTCAGACGAGATGAAAATTGATTGATTACATGACGCCACGGTCCCACGGAGACGGACAGGCTGCGTCTGACATTTCGGCTGTATGTTGCCTGGCATGGCTCTGCCAAGCGTTCCCATAATGTATATAGGTACGCTTTTTGCGGTCTTTTTTTCGCTGTACCGTTGTGGAGTGATTTTGATTTGACTGTTGGCTATTATTATTATGAGCCCGTTGTGTCCCACTGCAGGGCAAAGGCCTCCCTTACGTTATTCCACTCTTTTCTGCCCTTAGCCACTTCTGGCCAATCTTTAAGGAAGGAGTCCAAATCGTCACGCCATGTCCTGCTGGACCTACCGCGTCACCGGCTCCAACTGTTCAGAATCCAGTCAGTAGTTGCTTTCGGCCAATTTTCTTGCGATATGCGGCAGAGGTGTCCTGTCCAGTTATTGGCTATTGCCATAAGATAACTACCTCTCTTGGAGAGGAGGTCCGTGTCCCAGAAGTGGGAACATTAAAAAGACTGATGATGATAAGATATCTATGTTACCAACATATCTGGAAAAAGACATGTAATAATGCGATAGTCACGTAAGAGCGGTTGTATGAAAGGTTGAAGGAGAATTAAATGTATCTCGGGTGGGCTGCTCTTAAATTAAATCCTTAGCTCTTAGCTATTAAAGTTTCGCATCTACATAAATTTACTACTCTATGGCAGCATTTTCACATCGACCTCCATCATCCGGGACAGGCGAGAACGTCTTCATTGTACTTCAGAGTATAATTGAAAACTCAACGAGTTTTTATACACTGCACGTTGGTTGATATTGAGCCTGGTTCTCGACGAAATATGGTTTTAATTAAATTTTAGTTAAATTTTTTAGACTTGATAAGTCATTTTTTTTGCAATTTGTGTGAAATGCGAATTTTTTAGATCTAGGTTAAATTGACGAGTAAAAAGAGATTACATGGCCAATTCAAGAACTGTAAGTTACGATGGTAGCCAGGTTTAGCATCATTTACCCAGTAGTCTACAAGAAAACCAGATTCCAATCATGATGAGAATTTCCTTATAGAAACTGATTCTACATATAGCGACATCTATGGCGTCACATAACAACTAATCTTGCATCGCGTTAAAGTTCTCCGCGCGATTTGAGCATATACGACAGCCCGAAGTCATCTATCGGGTAGTTGCCCACCAGACATAACACCCGTCTGGCCGGAGACCGACCCCTTTCAATGAAGGTTTGTGGGACTATGCCCTCTGTTCTGCTTACCTCCAAATACATTTCGCTCATCCAATAAATAGCATAATAATGACACTATCACTGAAAAGTCGAAATTCAAATTAAATCTTTTTTTCCAAACCTTTTTTGTTTTTTTTTTTTGTGTAAAATGTTTTAAATTTAATTACGACATTCTTTTGTTGAATTGGCGATAATTATGATGTGGCAGTATAGCTCGCTAGCATCGCTATAGTACCGATTAAGGACTATCAATTCCAAAAACCTCAGTCAAAGTCGAATTCAATTGTCTGCAACCACACATGATAATTACATGTCTAAAACAAACCTCAAACATTCAGATTGTATGGACCAACACAAGTGAACTGGCATACATAATTTATTATTTAAGACTACCCTCACTTCCGAGAACGGAATGCCCTTCACCTGTTTTTGTGAAATGAATTGTTCACGAGAAATTAATGAACGGCCATTTTAATTTTATTTCGTTTCAGACCGTCTGGTGCTCGGTGAAAATCGAAACGTGTTTTTGATTTAGCCTTTTATTTTTACTTGTTTGGATGAAAATATAAACTAACGATAACATACCTTACCTTCCTTACCTTTTTGGAGGTGTGTGATCATAAAATAACTTCTCTCACGCAGGGTGGTGCGAAAAAGAGTGTTAGACTTTTACTGACTAAACGCACCTGTGTTTCTTCACTTGCACTTTGTGAAACAATCTCACAGCCCAATGGAACAGCTGCTGCAGTAACGTTAGAAAAATTTGACATGATCCTAGAATGCTAAATGCTGCAAAACGCAAGTGATTTTTATTAAATATGAGTGTACTTAAAACATTCACCATGCATGAAAATATTTTATACCACGATGCGAAATTTTAACTTTTATTTTCTATATCGTTGTTCCTGTGGTGTGACGATAGGATCATGTTGGCGGGACAAAGGCTAGAGATCGCTTGAGAAGTTTAAAAAGAGAAAGGGGAGATATTTGCCCAGCAGTGGGACGAACCATAGGCTTTAAAAAAAAGTTCCTATGTGTTCAAATAGATGTCGCTACAGTCCAGCAGTGTACGGCTTCCGCTGAAATGATGATGACGATGATGTAATACAGCGTAATAAGAACCAAGCTTTGATGTAAGAAATTAACTTTTAAAAGACCTTTAAAATAAACTTAGATGGAACGAAAGCCCAAGGGAATCTCTGGAATTTAATTAAATGCATAAAGACGTGTTTATTTGACGGTGACCGGAGCTATGGAAGGTGACACAGGCACGGCCACTGGCTATTTGCTTAGAAGTTCGTTTGAAGTGTACTTGATCGAAATCTTTGAGCATTTTAAAATAGATCTACTTTATGTTTGGTTTGTGAGATTGATTAAAGGAATTTGGGAGCTAGGGTTTAAGGTAAATGACGGTGATTGGTAAGTACATGCTCCCAGTCTTCTGGATCGTATTTTGACGCCGAGTGTACTTTGTGTTTTTGTATTTTTATGTACATAGTTAGGTTTAAGTATAAATAGTTTAGTTTAATATTTAAGTTTTTTTTTTTATGTAAGAGAGTCTTTATTATTTGCAAAATAAATAACAAGATGTTAATATGATTTTAGACTGAAAACTGAAACTTAGACTCCGTTTTAACCTTAGGGGATGAAATATTAAAAATCATTTTTTAGTACTCGCCTATGTCATCAAAAAGAATCTCACGCATAATTTCACGGCGCTACTCCCAGTAGTGTCAGCTGTGCGTTGATATGTCAGTCAGTCAGTTTATCCTTTTTTAATCATTGCAACATAGTTTTAGTATATTATGTAAACTCTAAACACGTGTAAAAGTACTAGAATTTTTATGTATTGTGTTATGAAAAATTACAAAGTCAAAAGCTTATGATATTACCTGGTTGCCGCAAAATACATGGTCACCGGGCCCTCCGGGCGGCTGAAGGGTTGTTTTGCTCCCGCTCCCAGCTGTGCGCTGGCTCTTAATGCCCACTATGACTTGCCGTGCACTGTGTTTTACTTAGTGTCGGTGGTGTCCAACTTGTGACTTTTCAATTATTATTTTTTTGGAAAACGTAACATGGTATTAAATTATTGGAATCGATTCAGTTTCTGATTTGGAACAAAGTATATTCAAGTTTCGCATATACTAAAAATAATGTAGTAGATATGGACCTAATATTAATTTACACGATCATTCCATTACGACTCTAAAAAATAAATTGAATTTTTAAGTTATTGTATTGTAACTTCTCAAATAAATGAAGAGTTAAACTGGGTCTAACTCAAAATATTTTCCATCAACTCAAAGAAGCGTAGCAACTCAATTCCTTCAAAATTGATCCACGTTGATTATTCATCGCGGAATTAATAATCTAATCTTAAAATTTCATAAAAACTTGACTTATCCGGTCGGATGCCAGTGCCCGAAAAAACTTTGCTTGTTAAAGGCCTTTATTAGCAATGCCTTGGAGGGTTTTGGATAGGCCCTTCGGTTATCGACTTAATTACAAGAATCTTGTACGTACTTAGGATTAGATACATTTGCTTTTCAAACTTGTAACTGATGTAGGTACCTATTGGAGTGATTGATTTTAGGCAAATTAGAAACTTGAACGTAGTTATTTACAAGTTAATTTCGGGTGACTTAATTAGGTATCTGGTTACATCTGTGGCTTATTTGGGTATCGGAATGGAAGAAACCACAGAGGCAACTTTGCTTAAGTCATCGGAACTTGGTGGGAATGGATAGCAAAAACCCGCTGTCGTAATAGTAATTGGGTAACCTTTGTCCAACTGTAAAGGTCTCAGTTTCAAATTAATTTCTAGTTAACAAGTTACCGCCAGCAGTTAAATGCTGCAGACACTTGCTCAGGTTTTCGAGAGCAAAATGTACAATATTTCGTAAAGAGAATTACAATATTTCGAATTCTTGGAACGCAACCTGTTTCTAAAATTCGACGCTTACATTCATAAAATATTACTCAAACATTAACTTTCAATTAATTTAGTGCTACGTTTTTAACCACAGTAATAAATTAAATCTTAACACAAAATAATTATATTCAGAAACACAAATAAAATAATAAATTCGAAACGCAAAGCCAAACAAAATAAATTTCTTTGGACCATAAAATAACTTGTGAATATGCAAAATTAACTTTAAGTCCACAAATAAAATGAAAGGCGATAATATGATATGCATAATAAAATGTCAGTTTATGCAACATACAATCTACATACAAGTTTTGTATGTGAACACAGATTTTACAGCGGATTGGAGGAACGGTAAATTTTACAGTTTAGACGGATTTTATTGTTGGTACTAACTCTTGGATGCATTGAGACTGGATATGACTACTGTTATTCGTTTGTGATTTGTAAATTCATCTGTATCGCGTCACCCAAGACTGGCGGTTATTCAGTATAGTATTATTTGAGAGGTTATTGTACTTACTTCATTTTTGTCATTATGTGGCATCTTTAAAACAAGTGGCACTAGACTGAACTTGTATTTTTAACTGCCATTTTTGGTAAACATTTAACTTTACAATCTGATTATCACAACACATTCTCTGATTGTCAAAGTCTTTGTTCCAATTGTTAATGTTCCTTGGTAATTGATTCGTAACTTCTTATCGAGTAAATAAGTCTTTATAATTGCTGAAAAATCACCTTTTTGGTATAGTAACACTTTTGTTTTAAGGGTGTGAGTGAAGCGTGTAATGTTTTGTCTATGACTTAGAATCGCAACACGTTTCCTTCTTCGATTGTGATAAATTTCTAATTACATAGGGAACATAATCCAAGAATAATTAATATTGCAAAAACTGTGGCCTAAGTAGCATTCAAATCTGTTCAGCTTTTTGAGCGGGAAGAAATAACAGACACATACAAACTTTCACTTATAAAATTGTAGCTGTTACCAGCAAATTTACCCACGTGAAAGTACAAAACTGACTCCGAGAGTAAAAAGTATCTTATTTGCTGCTCTAGGGCATGGTTATATGGTTAATCCGTGTGCACAAATTTAATTGAAATCCATTCACCGGAGATTGGTGGCCGAGTGGTTATGGCTCCGACTAATGAGTTGCAGGTCGCGGGTTCAAAACCAGCCAGGCGCATTACTTTGTATAATTTATTTTATCACCACAACTCTTAAAACGATGAAGGAACATATCGTGAGGAAACTAATGTTCTAGAACTAAAAATTGGAAGACATGTGACGTCCACCAATCCGCACTGGGCCCGCGTAGAGGATTACGGACCATTGTCTCTCCCAGAGAAGAGGCCCGAGTTCCAGCAGTGGGGACATTATAAAGCCGACAATGCTGTGCTGTGTGTCTTACCATTTAATCCTTGTCAGTAACGAAACAGAATTGTTATGCTGTGTTGTAATTTAAATACAATTTGATTTTCTTATCCAGCGTTTTTCGAATTCCGGTTAAGTTATACACAAAGATAAATCTCTGGAATTGGATGCGTCTATCTCGTACGGGTGTTTAGCTGGTACGTAGTCAGAACCCACCGCGTTTATGACTTAAAAATCCCTCCATTTGCAGATTTGGTTGGTTCTAATCCACAGTAAATTGCGGGGATTTGGGCAAATATGCAAGACTTTCAACAATAGAGATGTATTTATTTATTATATGCTTCATGCAGACGTATGTACAGAGGCTTGTTAGATGCTTTAAGTATTTTCTACCAGTCAACCTTTGGGCGATGCAGAGAAAAATAGAGGTGCAATAAAAGAGAGAGAAAATGGCGAATACAAGAATAAATACACTAATAAATCATACAATTTATTATGTAATCAAATTAATGAACTACATACCTATACTAAAAGTCAAACCACTGGTCTTAATCGACAATTGAAAAAAATTAACGCTACGATGATATACTGCCAAATTTTTCAAAGAAAAAGAACTCTGAAAATGGAACTCGATAAGACCAGATTATGACAATATTTATAATGATGTTTGTGATACGAAGTATTTTTGTTTCTGTGGCCATCGTGACCTAACCGTTGGTTCACAAATATTATATTCAAGAGATAAATAATATTGGAAATCAGGCGCAGAATTAATTAAACGAGTGCTTTAAACTTTAGAGTCCACAAAAATTGACAGGTTATTAACTTATCACCTGCAAGCTTCCCGGTAATTTACTTCCCTATAATAAACCTGGGGTTGTGAGACAGAATTTTTCAGGTATTGAAAAAAGAATTTAGCTTTTTGACTGTAGTGTTCAAAATGACAAAACAAGATAAGCGGTAAGTATTGACAATGAGATGTGGAAAAAAGTCATACGGCGCCTATTCTGAATAATTTGGGATGCAGATGAGAAAACTCTCGATGACCGTCATCAGAAGGTGATAGATACGCAGTACAATATGATCGTCATAATTTCAACGAAAAGACGTCCACTGTCAGACATATACCTCCCTCAAGCGTCGCCACAACGAACGGTACTATGCGTCTCGTATCCATCGAATTCTCGCGACCAGGTTATCAGCCCACCTTGTAACCAACGACCATCTGTTCTGCGAGCAATGTGCCTTGCCCACTGCCACTGGCGATTTACCCGGCTATGTCGGTAACCTAAATATTTTTCTACACAATAGTACAATACACCGTTAAATTCACCGTTAAACGGACACTACACACAGGTTATTGAACTCGCTCAGTTGACGTTTTCTTAAAGAAATTAATTTCGTACATGCGTAAATTAATACGAGTATTATTCATTAAACCCCAAGCGAAAGGCGCCGGCGTTCGCGCACCTATTGTCTTTCAATTGTGTCTGTAATTTCCACGATTGAAAAGTTAAAAAAGGTACTTTTTTTTCATTTTATCTTCACAAATCGATAGTGTTTCATGTACCAAATCGACCCTCCACGGGATAAAACGATCAAAATTTAACGGGGTATATTCATACTTCTGTATTACTCATACAGAAGTATAAATATACCCCGTTAAATTGGGTCTATCAATCTATTAAGCTATTTCCTAACTATGTATATTGGAGCTCCGACTCCACTTTAGTCTTACCAGATACCAATATTTTACATGGTGCGACTTGATCCCTCTCTGACCCCCATAACCATTGAGTGTAGGGGTTAGAGAAGCCCATTTGGAAAAGCCTGTTTGTAAGAGGTCAGATTTCCTGACTTCTGGCTATTTGTAATGATTATCAAAGATTTACTAATGATAACGGGAACCAACTAAGATGCATTTGGGGATGTTAAGATGATATATGCTTAATACGTGTAAAATACACACACACACGCAAGGAAACTCCGAGCATAGCCCTTTTCATTGCCCTTTGGGTGACTTTAAGTCTTCTGATGAGGCCCATTGTAAGCTACCACGTTTCGCAGCCATATGTCTTGAGACACTGTGAAATGTTAGACAAGAAGGTATCGCGCAGTTTCCCAAACGCTGCTCAGCCGAGTCGGATTCGATGATTACTCTTTCTCGAAGTTAGACTTACCCAACTGGACCGTCAGTCCCAGGTGAACGTAGTCGTCCATAACTTCGAGTGTAGAGTCTCCGATATCAATTAAATGTTCTTTAATAACAAAAGCGTCTTTAACATGATCTAGAAACACTAGAAGCAAAACGCTCATTTTCAAATAAAATATAAATTTTTCACTATAAAACCGCAAAAAACTAGAGAAATTAGATGCATTTGCTTCCTAAGTTGACGGTAAAATTCTTTTCCAACAACTCGAATTAAATTTTTTACGAACGGTAAAACAACAGCATAACAACAACATAACGGTTGTTGTACAAATAGATTGAACAACACGTTGGGTTGTAGATGATTTATTTTGGCAATAAGTGTCGTGTTAAGCTCCGCCATTATCGGGGCCGCCCGACGGTGGATGGACCTTTGAACGGCGCAAGTTGAAAGAGAAAGCGATTTGGATTTTTTAAGGATAAATATTCACGGAATAGATGCATGAGATACTGATAAGAAATGGGAAATAACAAGATTGTAAAAATAAACTAAAATACGTCTAAGAAAATACACGTCAAGTGAAGATACATAGACTTCATAATACAAATGATAATTAGCAGATAAATGACAGCATTATTTTTGTCAAAAGACAAAGTGTAATAATAGTACTTGAAGATAATTAAAACTGATATCAGACACAACACTGGATTCATCAAAATTTGTAATAATTATTTTTGGTAAATTATGTGTTTTATAGTGATCAATTGTATAAAAACATATATAAACTAAACTGTAACAAATGCTGAATAACTTATAAATACCTAAAATTAAGTCAAGAGTGAAGAGGTTACTTCTAGGCAAGCGTGCTCTGTCGTCAACCATATCGTCACTTATTACCATCAGTTGAGTTAGTGGTCAAACACAAGATCTATATGAATAAAAAAATACTAATTGGGAGCGATATTTTGCTTAGTGAAAAAATCTTACAACTTAATCCACACACCAAATGGAAGTCAAGAGAAACAATATTTATAGCATTTATTAAACAAACAACCATGATTGACGTCTGTTTAATAAAAGCCAAAAAGATGTCGTGGTTTTCAAACTTGTTTTTTGTTTACGCCCATCCCTCGAGGAGTGGCTTGATGTTTATATTTATTTAATCCTGAAACAACTAACGATATTCCTTTATTGGATATTGGCGGGTAAGTATTGAAAGTTTTTCGTATTTGAGCGAACTCGATCGGTAGTAAAACCTCTTGTTGGAAACGTCTTGATCGATAAAATAAATAAGGAAATCTCATACTGAAATACGGAAGATCGAGAAATTGTTTCTGGAAAGGAAAATCATGAGGAAAGGGAACGTTTGTAGTAGTAGCTGGTAGGAAAGTTAATATTCATCATTTCATTTTGGAAATGAAATAATGAATATTAAATATTAACAAATCCTAACTAATATTATAAATGTGAACGTGTGGATGTTTGTTACATAATCACGCAAAAACAGCTGATTTTTTAGTCAGTAAGAGTCTGACACTATCTCCCGCTCCGCCCAAGAGCGGGGGTTGTCATAAGATGATTTTTCCCATCGAAAAAAAATAAAAAAAAAAAAAAAAAAAAAAAATAAATAAAAAAAAGCTGAACGGATTTGGGATGAAATTTGGCATGCGCCTTTGACATGGAAAAGAACATAGGCTTCCTTTTATCCCGATTCCTTAAGTAGTACCTAATGCCACGCGGGCTAAGAGGCGGGCAAAAGCTAGTGCTAAGCTATTATAATTTCTTTAATTTATTGTCATTATAGAGCACTCCCCGTTAACCCAGAATCCTGAAAATTGATACATAGCAAGGTCTTATCAACACAGATATAGGAATAAAATTTTATTGTATATTTTGTGTTTTTTTATGTATTCATAAGAGCTATAAAATTATAAATGCTATGTACATCATTGACACGTACATCAGAACCTTTTTTTGTTACGTCACAATTTTTTTATTTTTTTTTTGCGATTCGGAAAAATGTTATAAACTCCATTCGGAAATTTAACTATTTATGTAAGTAACTTTGTGCGGAACCCTCAGTGCGCGGGTCCAACTCGCACTTGCCCAGCTTTTTTTTTTAATATTTCGTACCCATTTATTAAACTCGTACTTTTTAAATTGGAACAAAATTTATAAAACATTTTGCGTATTTATTTCCAACTTAGTAATCAATTAATTGTTCAGAACTTCTCAGTGATTACAGTGGAAACCAATGAATTACAAACAACAGTTAATGAAGATCCCTTCAAAACAACCACCGTGATAATCTATTCCGTCGCTGTTTATTGAATCAGAGAGTTATATTCGTATATTTGAACAAACGAACGATTTTATAATGTCTATATCTTAGTTATATAATATCTCCTTATCTTTTATGGACTTAGTTAATTCAAAATGAAATATAAAATTTACATGTACTTTTGACTAGTCAAGTCAGTTAACTAACAGCGTCCATTCACGGACATGACGCGCATATCAGCACCACTCAGCTCAACCATTTTGAAAAGGACCGGACGATCTCGCTGATTACGGTGTCAACACACACGCCACTATCAGTGAGACGTTTGAGTAAGTCTGACACATTCTCAACGGCTTAGTCCGAACTCATCCCTAGTCCTAACTCGCCCGCTTTTTTATATACCTGTTAGTTGCAAGGGTACAGTTTGTTAGAAAAGTGCTACGATGTAATAAAAAAAAAAAAAATACTCATCACGTAAGTTTTGATCTTGACCTTTTTCTTTCCTACATATTTTTTCACCAAAATAACCTACCTACTCAGATTTCATGCATAAAAGTATATTAATAAAATAATAACTACTAACATGCTTATTTAATACAGACTTTAGATTAGATAACAAAAAAAATCCATGTAAATAATCTTTACAAAAAGCGTAAATAAAAGTAAATACAATTAACCGTTTACCGAAGCCCGATGCTAAAATATAATTCATTTAATTGTATCTACACTGATATTTATTAATGCAAAAGCAACTCTGTCGAAATCGATGAAAAGACGAAAGTACGTGTTGCCAGTGATGACATATGACTCTGAAACGTGCTTGCTTACAAAAATCCTAATAAGAAGACTTAAAGTCGTCCAAAGGGCAATGGGAAGGGCTATACTTGGGGTTTCCTTGCGTGATCATATCAGAAAGGAAGATATCCGCAGGAGACCCAAGGTAACCGACATAGCTCGAAAAATCGCCAAACTTAAATGGCAATGGGCAGGGCAATGGGGGAAAAGTTCTGGAGTGACCACCACTTATCGGAATATGCAGCGTTGGAAAGCCTCATACAAGGTAGACCGATGACCTGGTGAGACGCACAGGACCCATCGTTGTGGCGACGCTCGGGAAAGATCTATTTCCAACAGTGGACTTCCTTTGGCTGAAATGATGACGATGAAAACTCTGTCAGCCTGTTACCATTTCACATATTAACGACTAAACGGATTTGAATGTAATTTGGCATACATGTGAACATTTGGTCCCGAGGGCATTTTCTTTTGCGATAATTTCTGACTTAGGTAAAGCCGGTGGTAAGAGCCTGTATAGTATAAAGGCTAATGATGAGTAGATATTTCCTTTGAATACAAGTAAAACAAACACAAGCAAAACGTTATTTAATTGAAATTAGATAATATCCTTGTTAGAGAGCATTGTAATACAAGATACTACTGAGCTACTATAGATCTTCTATGGATTCCAGAGGCCAAACAAGAGTCGTTTTGTGTAAAATCAACTAGAAATTCCCCTGGTGAGGACTAGCTGTTGCCGAAAACTTTGGTCGTGTATGAACTTGAAACTCAGTTTTGACTATCTCGTGCAGTTGTTCAGAGTGCCCAGTGCAAGTTTGTTTTACGTTAACGCGATCGACACATTTATGACGTTCAGTCCTCTGATTGGTCTGCTCGCTTTAAGGCACCTTTATCCGGCTGCGATAGAAGGAAGATTAGGTTTTTCGAGTGTATGAACAGACCGAATGTGGAATGACACGCTGCGCTCTATAACGGGCAAAATAGACGTGACCAAAAAAGCTGCCAGGCTCAAATGAGATTGGGTGGGTCATGTCAGCCACGTGCACAGGGACCCCTGGGCAAGCTTCGTCATACAGTGGGTCTCTACAGAAGGAAAGTGCCCTAGAGGCTGGCCAAGAAGAAGGTGGCGGGATGGTTTGGACGCGTAACTCGAGGACTGGTTTGAGACGGCGCGGGAAAAGAAATATAGGAAAGACTTGGGAGAAGCCTTTGGTCAGCAGTGGCACAGTAAGTTCTAGTAAAAAATATGTATATAATTATATTTCTCAGCCATGCTTTAAATCCAAAAATTCAAGACATGTGACACCCATCAACCCGCACTGGCCTTGCGTGGTGGATTATATTAGCGTTCTCTCTTTCAGATAGGAGGCCTGAGTTCCAGCAGTAGGAACATTATAAAGTTAATTATTTATGTATGTTTTAACATACGGTTTAGACTGTCATTAGTCTGCTAGTCAAACATTAAAACACTACAAGATTTAATTTATTGCAATTGTGTAGAAGTAATGTCAAGTTTTTTTTTTTTACTTAAGATCAAGCCATATTCCCAGTCAAACCCGGTACAATGAACTCTCATTATTAGATCAAATCAAATAAACAATCAATTACAATTTAAGCCTGTGGCTATATGTCAATTATAAACTACACACTGTCTTGGACAGGTATTCGTAAACCAATTACGTCACAACACAGTGCATGCAACACATCGATTGACCTTTGTCCAGGAGGATTATAACTAATCAATGTTTGATTGTGAGCAGTGGTGGCCGAGTGTTACGGCCCCGAATTACGAGTCGGTCGCGTGCTCAAACCCTGCCAGGCGCATTACTTTATGTAATTTATTTCATTACCCCTGCTCCCAAAACTGTGAAGAAAAACATCGTGAAGAAACCGGCATATCCTCGAACCATTTGAAGACATGTGACATTTATCAACCCGGACTTGGCTCGCGTGGTGGTTTATGGCCCATTCCCTCTCCTAGAGAGGAGGCCTGATTCCCAGCAGTGGGAACATTAAAAGGCTAATTATGCTATATGCAATACTAATGTTTATTTGTTTGTTTACTGTTGTTTAAGGTATGTTAATCAGGGTGAAACTCCGTTACCTGCGTGAGATGTTGTGTTATTTTTATACCATCACAGTCTCTAAAGAGGCAAAGTCAGGATGATGCAAATTCAAAATGCAGATTCAAAAGACCGTGAACTGGAACGTGAAAAGCAACTTAAAGAACACATTCAAGTTTTGGTCAATAAAAATAGCATCTAGAGTGGGAGAAGTTATTAATTTGATGACTTCTAAAAGAGGATAAAGCAAAAAGAGGATAAAGGAAGAGATAAAGCAAAAAAAAATGTATGATAATCAAGATCGCACTATTCCTAACTCTTGCAAATCTTGGCTCACTGTCCGATCGTTCGGCAACTATCCGGACCAAGTTGCCGACGGCGTGCACTATTCCCGCGCGTTCAAGGAGTTGTCAGCAACAGCAGGGGTCCAGCTGGGTCGAAGCCTACTGAGGCCAAGGGTCTGCTTCTGAAAGAAAGGCTCGGCCCCGGTGTAAAAGGCAAGAAGGGACGGGGTGGGTTTTTTTAGTCAGTAAGAGTTTGACACAACCCCCCCCCGCTACGCCCAATGGTGGGGGATGTCATTTGGATGATTTTTACGCACCGAATACCCTTGCAAATCTTGATGGCCAGAATTAACAGTAATGACCACTAGAGAAGCGCCACCGAAGTTTGAGGAATCTCGGAGAAATTATTCAAATGTATTTGTGTGTAGCTGTTAGTATATTATCATCATCATTCACAGTCCGATTTCGGCTTCTGCTAGACATATGTAGATCTTAACTTCTTCTTCTTCTTTTCTTTTTATCTTTGTAGTGTTACTTTTTTACACACAATAATAAGAGAAATGAAGAAGGAAACAAAAAAATAGCACAAAGGCGATGCTTATTTCTTAAGAAAACTCTTCCAGCATAGCTGCGAAACGAGAGTTGGAGTTGGAAATCTTTCTTTTTCTGTGCCAATCTCACTCACCTCTTATATCCTCATCTAGATTTTTCCTTTCTGATTTCCAAGCAATGATTTTGTTTATTCATCTCGCCCTTGGACGAGCAACACCACTAAATCATTGCTCTACTTTATAATCTTCATACTCATTTCAGCCAAAAGATGTTCACCACTGTACATATGCCTCCGCCAAGTGTTGCCACAACAGCCAGTCCCTTGCGTCTCACCTTCACCTTTTTTTTTTTTTTTTTTTATGGTGGGAAAAATCATGCATTGACATCCCCCGCCCTTGGGCGGAGCGGGAGATAGTGTCAGACTCTTACTGACTAAAAGACCCACCCCGTTCCTTCTAGCCTTCATACCGGGGCTCGAGCGCCCTTTCGGATAACCCTGGCCCCAGTAGGCTTCGACCCGGCTGGGTCCCTGCTGTTGCTGACAACTCCTTGAGGCGCGCGGGAACAGTGCGCGCCGTCGACGACTTGGGCTTGATCCGGACAGTTACCGGACGGCCAGACAGCGAGCTACCCATTGCTCACTGTCCGCAAGCCCGCGTCTACGTTGGCCGGAAATCGGGATCAGAATCCCGGCGACGGCGGCGGCGGCGATAACGCCGTTGCCTAATGCGTTCGGCCTCCTCCTTTGCAAGCATTACTGCTTCGCAGAAGTCGGCGACCGCCTGCCACTCCTCCTCGCTCCGGACCATGGCCTCAACCAAGGCCCGGCGCGAGAGGTCTCCGCCGCCGATCGCCCCCACGAGGGCACGGCGATGCTCCGCCCAAGCAGGGCACACCTCGACTGTGTGCTCCACCGTGTCCTCCGGGCGTTCCGCACAGTGGCGACACCCGGGCGTCACTTCCGCATGAATCCGGTGCAGGAAACTCCCGAACGAACCATGTCCGGTGAGGACCTGCGTCATGCGGAAGGTAAGGACGCCGTGAGGCCTTTCCAGCCACGCCTCAAAGAGGGGACTTACCGCCATGATTGTGGCGTGCCCAGCACTGGGTTGCGACAGTCGTTGACGCCATTTCACCATGAGATCCCGCCGGAGCTCTGTCCGCCATGCCGTGACCTGTCGCGGCAGTGGACTTTCACCCCGGCGTTGCATCTCCACGCGCATATCGTGCATGTGTGCAAGGACTGTTGCCTCCAGATCCCACGGTGGTAGGCCAGCCAGAAGGCTCGCCGCTTCGCGGGAGACCGTGCAGTATCCCCGCACCATCCTTATCGCCATGACCCTCTGACAGGCGTTCAGTATGGCCGCCGGTTGCTTTTTCAGCGACGGGGCCCACACCGGCGCCCCGTAGAGGGCCATGGAACGAACGATCCCCGCGTAGAGCCTCCGGCAGGAGGCGTCTGGACCCCCAAGGTTGGGCAGGAGCCGCTTGAGCGCAGCCCCAGCCCGGCTGAGTTTGGGAGCCAGACGTCGGAAATGCTCCACGAAATTCCACCGGCTGTCGAGGACGAGTCCCAGGTACTTCATCGTCGACCCGACACCGATGTGAACTCCTCCTACCGTTAGTTGGGAACTCAATGGCGGCGCGTTCCGAGACCGGCGACCGTGAAAACACATCGCCTCGGATTTGTGAAGCGCCACCTTGAGTCCCAACTCCTGGATCCGATCAACGACTATCGCAACCCCGCGTGTCGCTAGAGCGACCGCCGCCTGGTACGACTCTCCCCGCGCTAGGACCAGCGTGTCGTCTGCGTAGCAAACCACGCTGACCCCGTCAGGGAAGTCGCCGCGCAGCACGTAGTCGTACCCGATGTTCCACAAGGGTGGCCCTAGTACCGACCCCTGCGGAACACCGCACGACATCTCTCGACGTTTCCAGTCTCCCTGGTGACCGGGGTAGACTATAAGTCTCTCCGACAGATAGGCCTCGACCACTCGACAGAGGTACTCGGGCACCCGGTGGTACCGGAGTGCCCTCCGGATCGTACTCCAGGGCAGGGAGTTGAACGCGTTGGCAATGTCCAAGGACACTGCCACGACACACCTGCCCCGGGACACCGCATCCCCCGTCGTGAGGGCTCGCACGCGCATGATGGCGTCCACTGTAGAGCGCATCCTGCGAAAGCCGAACTGTCCGTCCGAAAGGTCCGGCCCCACCCGTGTTAGGCGCCCGACGAGGCGGTTTGCAATGACTCTCTCAAAGAGCTTGCCCACCTCGTCGAGCAGCACAATGGGCCGGTACGCGGACGGAGAGTCCGCAGGGCGCCCTGGCTTCGCTATGAGGACCAGTTTCCCCGTCTTCCAGCAAAGTGGGAACTGGCCCCTCTCCATGCATGCGCTGAAGAGCCCTCTCAGTCGAGGCCCGAGAGCCTCCATGGCCAGGACCCAGGCCCTTCCAGGCAAGCCGTCGGGTCCTGGGGCGGTGTTTTTGGCACTCAGCCTTCGCACCGCCACTCTCAACTCTACCTCGGTCACCTCTGGAGCATTGTCGTCATCGTCGCTGTTGCGGTCCGCGTCAGACACCGCTGGCAGTGGAGGCGGAGCCATGGGCGGGGGGGAGTGTTCCCCCCGCGCAGGGAACAGAGCGTTCACCGCACCCTCTACGATCTGGGGCCGGAGACTCTGAGTCAGTGGGGGAGCCCAGGGACGGAGCTTTTCCCGTACCAATTTGTACGGGCGCCCCCATGGGTCCGCGTTCAGAGACCCCAGCCACACGTTGCGGGCCTCCAGTTTGGCCCGCTTGATCTCCGTTCGGAGGGTGTGTTTTGCCGCTCTGTATCCCTCATATAGCTCCGCCTCTCTGGCCTCCGCATCCGGCGGGCGGATGCGGCGCCTGCAGTGTCTGGCGTACCGGCGCCGCGCGTGACTGCATGCGTTGCGCAGTGCAGCAATCTCCGGCGACCACCAGCACACCTGGCGCTTAGCTCGCCTTGGACGGACTCGGGGCATTGCCGCGTCGCAGATTTGCGACATGGCCTCCCGGAACCACTCCGCCTCGACGTCTATGTCGACAGGCCTGTCCGGTGCTTGCACCCAGGCCTGTACCGTCGCGGCTTCCAGGAGGAGCTCCCGGTCCATCTGTCTAAGCGCCCACCGCGGACCGCAAGGGCTCTGTCGGACTGGCGCGGCCGAGGTTTCGGCGGAGACGTCCAACCGGATGTACCGGTGGTCGGAGTACGTCTCCACCTCCTCCATAACGCGCCAGTCGACGACACGCGGCGACAGAGCGGGGCTGGCGAACGAGATGTCCACCACTGATTCACCCCGCATCCGCACCAACGTGGGGACAGAACCCCGGTCTCACCTTCACCTGATTTCCATGACCTTCACCAGATTATCGGTTTACTTTTTGTGAGGCCTACTACCACTGCGTCTTCTGATACACATTTACCTTTTATTTTGCAAGCAATGTGCCCTAAAAACAGATTTAAGTTTGGTGATTCTTCGAGCTATGTCCTACGTTCGTTGTCCTATAATAAAAAAAAATACATCATCTGTGAAAATTCTAGTGATCACGGTTTATGAGACTATAATATAGCCTGGTGACAGATGGACAGACGGACAAACCGACAGATGGACTGACGTATTGACGGACAGACGGACAGATGGCAGCGAAGTCCTAGTAATATGGTCCGGGACCATTGGTCCCGTTTTGCCCTTTGGGCACGACGAAACCCAAAAAACGAGCATCGATTGCTTCTGTTGAAAGTAAGAAAAATCACTGTTATCAAGTTCTGGTTTCCGAATTATTCACACCTAAAACCTCTTAGGCCTAAAAGAATTTTACTTCAGCAGCCAATAAAATCGGAATCGGAGAGCAATGAGAAATAGCGTCGTTTTATCAACAATGTGATAATGTGCGTAAAGCACATAGTTCCACTGATTACACTTCGCACTCCATTGACGCGTCAAGCTTCATTTGCCTCCACCTACAATTTTAAGAAGACCCCTCATTGCCCTTCAAATACCAAAGCTTAGTTCATATTTCACACCCTTGCAGGGACCAAGGAAGATCAAGCTACACTAGCCTCTCATTGGAGCCTTTTCGAATTAATTCGACGTCCTACTTTTTTGAGGCTGACTCATGAATCGAGTTTGGTACGAATTTGGGGTTTTGTTTCTGAACATATAATTAGAATTTCCAATGTTCGTGTCTTCGGCTAATCAATATGGATGCGGCCCAATGTGCGGCTTGGTGTTTTATGTGTAAAAACCTTAGGATTCGGAGTAATTGGCTTATTCTGGCCGCTTGTTGTAGGTATTTTTTTTAACAGTACCTTCTCTAGCCTTTTTTGTAAATTTTTGGCATACTAAATGTTCTTGTTACATTACGATTGAACCATCAAGCGTTCAAGTTGTCTTTTCCAAAAATTAGCAAACTAAAAAAAAAAATCTTAAATTTTGTTTAACTGTACTTAACTGTAAACTTATAGGCACTAATATTTATACCGACAATTAACCATATGAACTACTACATTTGGTTAGTTTTATTAATTCATTAGCAACTGTGCCCGTGCTAAAATAGACAAGCAAGCTTTACCCTAAGGAAACCTATAACCGGGATAAAAAGTTTTCTGTGTGCTATTCCAGGATCCGATAATAGTGAATACTTTTTCTTTTTCAATTTAAATAAACGACATGGACTTTTTTAAAATGTTTGTAGCTGTTTTACCTGACATTACTGAAGGACTTTAATAGCGTCATCTTGACTACACAAAATAGGTATTAGTAGAGTTAAGAGTTTACATGTAGATGGATGGAGAGGAAGTTTGAGGCCAAAGAAAAGATGAATGGATTATGTGAGAAGTGATATGAAAGAAAAGGGAGTTAGTGATAGCATGACTAGTGACAAGACAGAATGGAAGAATAAAATGTGTTGTGCCGATCTCAAAGAAAACGGGACAAGGACAGGAAGATGATGATGGAGAACAAACAAGAAGTGGCATTATTTGTACGATTAGAATAATGTTACTAAAATCGATGTTGAACAAACTATAACAGATGTTCTAGAATTTCATCATCGCAATACACTTTTCACCAACACAGTAAATATTTTCTTTTCTGATATGCACATTTATATGTAGGTGGATTCGAACGACAGGAAATAGTATAAATTTAGTACTTTCAGTATGCAGTTTATTTTGAAAAATTTTAAACATTTTCGGTACCTACCTATGAACCGAATTTAAATTTTTATGGAATGCTATGCATTGTTGTGTATAAGTACTTTTATTTTATAATAATCTTTTCTTTTACATTTATTTTAAATGTTTTAATAATATTCGGTTTGCTAACAGTAAATATTACAGAAATTGCATGATACGGCTAGCAAAATATTGAAACAAAGAGAAAAATACAATTATTTTAGACACAAAAGCACACCACAACTTTTCAGAAAAAATATACGAAACCAAAATAAATGGTAAAAAAAAATGTTAACAAAAATACTATTTTAAAAATTTATTGCTTTAAAGCTACGCCGAAATAAATCGAGTTCCTGTCGCTGAATTTCAACAGAATCAAAATTTTTACCGTATTTATAGATTTGAAGTTATTCTGATGGTATCAACATTAAGTATAAAAATAACCATGAAGCCTTCGCCTTATCCATGAATTACATTTTGGAGTACCCCAAGTATCCATACATACCTGCACTTGACTGGTCCGGAAAAATGCCACTGATGCTGCAAAAACTGCAATGAAGACACAAGTTAAAAAAAAAAGACGTGTGGCACTCGGGGACTGCCGCGGTAAAGCTATTGCATAGCATTTATATGAACTTATGCAATTATAATTATTTATTTATTTTTATTTATGCAGTATTTTTTTCCTTTGTTTTTTTTCTTTGATATTAATTGAAGTTACACTTTCACACATTGAATTGAATTTTGATTGATTGCTCACTCATTTGTTTTCTTATCGGTCACCACGCTCAAAAAACAAATGAGGTGGGGGGTGTTAGGTTATTTTCGTTACGGAATTTCTGGATTCGGTTTCCACGCTCAAGGCCCGCGATAGAAGCTATGCAATAGCTTAAAAAAAATTCGAAGGAAAAAACGAGTCATTTAAAGGTTACTAATAAATATAGCAATACGTGTTTACAGATTATCCTTCAGCATAATCATAATAGGCCTTATAATGTTCCAACTGCTGGGACTCAGGCCTCCTCTTTAAGAGAGGGAATGGGTCGTAATTCACCACGCGGGCTCAGTGCGGGTTAATGGTCACAAATGTTTTCGAATTTTTGGTTCCAGGGCATGCCGGTTTCCTTACGATGGTTTCCTTCACCGTTTTGAGAGCAGTGGTGATGACATAAATTACACAATGTAAAACACCTGGCTGGGATTCAACCCATGATCTAAGATTGTAAATTCGGAACCGTTACCACTGGGACAACACAACTCACTGCGTAAGATTATACTTCAGATTATTTAAATATCTTTATCATGACCTTTTTCCAACGGATTTGAGGTTCAGTGTTAAAGATTGCAGCTCTGTGATTAGTTTTGTTATAGTGACTGCTTTTCCTACCTTCACCAGTTATTTACTGTATGTATGTGGGTGTGTAGGTATGAGTGTGTGTACAAACATACTTCTTATCGTTGAAATGGCTCAACAGATTCGAATGAAACTTTGGATGGACACAGGTGGATTATGTCCTGAAAAGAAATATGGAACAGGATACCTATTTTTTATTTCGGCAATCCATACGTTGGAATAAAAAGTCGTAATTTTCATCATCATCATTTCAGGCGGAAGACGTCCATTGTTGGACATAGTCCTCCCCTAAGTGTCGCCATAATGAACAGTCTTGTGCGTCTTGCATCCATTGGATTTCCGCGACCCTCACTAGGTCATCGGCCCACCTTGTACCTAGTTTTCGACGTACACACACGACCGAATCTGGCAACATCTAAATTTCATTAAATGGAAAATGTATTTCACCTGCACGTATACATGTATAGTCTTTTTATTTTCCTTCATATACATTATTCTTCTTACTAACTTTATTATTGACTAAGCGAACTTCATTACATTAAAACAACGTCGATAACGAAGGGCGGTAAGTGCTCCCCTTGAGATAAAAATAGTAAATTATATTTAACAGCGTGGACGACATAATAACATAGTCGATGTCAGTGTGACCTTTAGGCTAAGGGCTTAGGCATAATGAAGACTGTATTAATATGTATATATATATATATATATATATTTAAATATTTAAAAATATAATTTAAATGTAATAATAATGAATAAACGAAATAATAGTAGATAGATAGATTTATCTATCTATCTATAATAATAATTAATAATAATATTCCACAACTATCACACAACGGCGTCTGGTCCCAAACTAAGCAAAGCTGGTGTTATGGGCACTAGGCAACTGATAAACATACTTATATATTTCTAAATACATACATACATATTATAGATAAATTACACCCAGACACAGAACAAAATATGATCGTGCTCATCCCACAAACAATTGTCCTGGGTGGGAATCGAACCCACGACCACCAGTATAGCAGTCAGGGTCACTAACCACTAGACCAACAGGCCTGTAGATTTATGAAAGGTAATAAAATTACTAGATTTCTGTTAAAAAAAATTGGTATACATTTAGTATCGTTCGAAAGGAGGGGTAGGACGATAGTTATGGAGAGGGGTAGGTTTGACCCCCCCCCCTCAACACTTCCCAAGTAAAAGTAGCTCACTTTTTCTGAGAAAAACGATTTTTGTAACCTAACCTCAAAACACTCAAAAGTTGCCTAAAAGGCGGTAGTCGGAGCCTATACAGCATGTTTTAGACATCGACATGCAAATGTTTACTATGAATCTAGTATACGATTTAGAACCCTATTCTGGCCAAATCAATCGGGATTCTTCAATATTTAGGGTTTTGTACCTAAAAAGAAGACACGGAGCCCTAATAGGATCTCTTTATTGTCCATCTGTCAAGTTAAAATTAAAACCTACCCAGGTCTACGATACCTTGAAACTGTAAAAAAAAACAAATATCTAAACTGCTTACCATCAGCTGGGATCGTATTCAAGCACTAGTTTATATCAGATAAAAAAATATATTGCGACACTCTCAAGGGAATCAAAATTCATAGGATACAGTAGGCACAACGGATCTTGAGCGCTCGTTGGCAGAGTGGGGATCGCTTTGCGCATTCCATACATATATATTATTACTGTAATATGTGTGTTGTATTTTTTTTTATTGTTTTATTATTAAGGCACACCAACAATTTATTATTATAAATATAATAAATAATTAAAATAATAATAATTTAATTTATATATTTTTGTTATTTATTTATTCCGTTTTGCTTGCAGAAGATGGTACACTGCAAACAAACCAAAAACAGGCATGCACAATATTCACAAATGTTTACGTATATACATAGTAATTTGAAATTTAAGTTATGTTGGACGAAAATTGAAATACAGAACAATAATAAAAATAAAAATATCAATAAGTCTTGTGTAACTGCAGTGGAATAAATAATATAAGTTTTCAAGATGAATGACGTAATCTGCCACAAAAGAGGATCAAAGATGAGTTAGGAGCATGGCTCGGCGTTTTCATTAAGTCTGATAAGGTTAGAAAAATTTATAACTATGTTTGTCTTATAACATAAAAAAGTTTAATAAAAAAAAAATATATATATATATTTTAAAGGGTGCTGTAAAACAGCCCCTACTTTACTAACCGTGGCATGTAAATATAACAAGGTACGAGTATTTATAACGAGGGTGAATTAAGGGTGTTTATAAAATCTTTTTATTGATTGATTTGACTGTGTGATTAATTTTAAATAATAATAATAATAATTTAGACCAACATCTGAGGAGGCTCTCGTTAGGCAGTTGGATCAAGGGCTTGATTCAGAAGGCAGTACTCCTGGAAAGGTCACGTATTGTCCGGAGATTTCTCTCTCAGGAGCCCTGACCACCGGCAGTTTGGACCCTGTTCCCGATGCCGGTGGGCTATTATTTTTAATATTATTAAATGTTTTTTTAATGTTATTTTTTAAAGAAATATTTTAAAATGTGATAAATATGTATGTAAAATAAATGAATGGAATAATAATTTTATATTTTTAAATGTTTTTCTTATTTTTTATTAAATATTTAGAAATATGATTGATATGTTTGTTTAATAAATAAACGAAATAATAATAAAAATGTGGAAAATGGCTGCGTGTTAGTTCAAAAGAATCTACTTGGCCTTAGAAAACACAGGGCAGGTGCAGAAGCACAGGTGGGTTTTGGTCATATCAATCTAACACGCCCTCGCGCTCCAGACATATTTCCGACCTACAAAAAAAATTGTGGATAGGTTAGAAAACTATTTGCACAGCCACTGCGTCAACCGCAAATATGACTAATAACATCAAAGTAATCATGCAAGCCTTAGCTGATAAAAGCAAAAACAAACTTATCTAATAATTATCCTAAGAAATATTAAAAAATGCACAAAATTTCTAAAAATACACCGCACTGTATTACACAAAAAAAAATATATATAAATGAATACTATTCAGGCTGTTCATTGAATAGCCTAAATAGATGTACCAACAGTTTCACCGCAAGAACTAAACCTATGGATAATTTCTAGAAAAAAAGTTATTTATTATGAAAACTGTAATAGGTGTTTCGTAAGGATTCTCTTCTTAAGTTCTTGGTACAAACAAAGAGCCAGTCATCATCATCATCATCATTTCAGCCGATAGACGTCCACCGTTGGACATAGGCCTCCCCCAAGTGTAACCACAATGAACGATTCCGCGCGTCCCGCATCCATCGGATTTCCGCAACCTTCACCGGTCACCGGTCCACCTTGTAGGAGGCCTTCCAACGCTGCGTCTTCTGGTACGCAGTCGCTACTCCAGAAAATTTCGGCTCCAACGGCCATCTGTTCTGCGAGCAATGTGCCCTCCACGTTGCCACTTAAGTTTGGCGATTCTTCGTTCTATGCCTGCAACCTTACTTTTCCTGCGGATGTCTTCTTTTCTGATTTGTTCAGGCAGGGAAACTCCGAGCCAGTATCGAAACTAATTCTTCCGAGAAAAAAGACTTAAACTTAACCTTACTGTTCTTTTCCACGAAAAACCCAAGCGAAGGCCGTCTAAAACAGCTAACGAGTTCTTTACTTTCCAAGTATTTCACTGGAAATTCTGCAGATAAACAGGGCATTCAAGTTTCAATTAGGCAAGCTATCATACGATCGTACGTAGCGGGAGTCAACCGGAGATTGCTACGCTAATTATGCAAGATGTTCTGGAGTAGGAACAGTGTAATTTGTCTCTGCGATAACGTTGGAGTGACGGCCTAATCGGGAAAGAACGTATTTACAAGTTAATTGCATGGTTGGCGGTTGATTTTTGGATTGGTAGTTAAGGATGGCTACAACCCGGGAATCTTTGAGTCATAGGGAATTAATAAAGGAAGGTTAGGTTAGTTCCAGGTAAGCGCGCTCCATCGTCGACCACATCGTCACTTTCCATCGGGTGAGATAGCGGTCATGTGCGAACCTATCAACAATTAAAATTAAGGAATTGATTAGCGGCTGTCTATCTTTGATGGTCGATGGGGACGAAAGGTTCTGGAGTGGCGACCACGTACCAGAAGACGCAGCGTTGGACGGCCTCCAACAAGGTGGACCGATGACCTGGTCAGGGTCGCGGGAATCCGATGGATGCGTGATGCACAGGACCATTCGTTGTGGCAACGCTTGAGAGAGGCCTATGTCCAACAGTGGACGTCTTTCGGCTGATATGACGATGATGATGATGATGTCTATCTTTATAGTTCTTCATTTTCCTGTTGTTCCTGTTTAACGAACTAAAATGAAAATACACTAAAAAGCAAACGGTATCGTCTTAGTACTCAGTTTTAAGGTCGACAGCGTCTTTCTGTCTATTTAAATTCTCTAAATTTATGCACTACATTGTCATTATCATTTGATACCCGTTCGGATTAAGCCCAAGTCGTCGACGGCGCGTACTGTATCACACGCGCCTAAAGGAGACGTCAGCAAAACGTAAGAGCACAGCAGGGCCGAGGCCTGCTGGGGGCAAGGGTCTGCTTATAAAAAGGAAGACTCGGGGCCTTGTACGAAAGGCAACAAAGGATCATGAGGTTTTTAGTCAGTAAAAGTCTGACACACTCTCTCACTCCACCCAAGAGCGGGAGATGTCTGTGTAAAAAAAAAAATTATCATTTTCTTGCCTCTAAGTTATATCAGTTAGGGTCGGTGCAACACGTTTTTCCCTTACATTTCATACTGTCAGCAGTCACTCTATCACCAACTCCCTTTTCTTTCATATCACTCCTCACACCATCTATCTTTTCTCTTTTCTTTTTCGTGCGCTACATTGTGTTAAAGAAAAAAATAAAATTATTAGAACGTCCTTTTTATCGGCTATTATAATTTAAAATTTAGTTTTTTTTTTCCCGTGTTTTCGGTGTAGATTGGTGAGAGTGCGTAGATATACTCGTACCTATATTTATGAACTTTTATTATATACATTTTTTTATGTTTCTAAATAATCAGATCGCCTCAGCCTGCCATGTTTCATTATCATATATACCTATATGATAATTCTTCAAAATTTATGAAGCATAATTATTTGTGTCAGATTAAATAAATCTACATGCCTGTTACATGTACGGATGTTACATGTAACTATTTTAAAAGATGAAATAAAGATTATATTAGACTTAATTCAGCATTTATATACTTAAAGCTAGCTGACTCAAACGTTGTCCTCATATTTTGGAATATTCAAAGAAAAGAATGAGGGGTGGGGACAGAAGGATAAAATAGCCTACAACCTATCCTCAAACCTACTAACCAGTAGCCCGATTCACGTAATGAAAATTGTAACGATATCGTAGCGATTTAGTTGTTTAGACCATTTCCGTATTCACATCCATCAATCGAGTTTGTACGACACCGATTTTATAGTCGTTTGAAATTCGTCGATTTATAAAAACATCTGTATTACATTATGCTGGTAGAATACTTATTAATGTAACTGGAAATAAGTCGATAGATCGTGAATACCGCTTTTGGATAGGACTTCGATCGAACGACTATAAAACTTCAACGATATATTTTGGTTTGTTTGATTTTACGTGAATCAGGCTACTGGTATATTTGGTAGGTCTACAAAAAAAAAAAAAACATTAGTCAATCCGTCTACCAGAGCTACCCATTACTCGTTCTCTGCAAGCCCGCGACTACGATGGCCGGAAATCGGGATTAGAATCCCGGCGGCGGCTGGGATTTGAGCGCCGTTGCCTGATGCGTTCGGCCTCCTCCTTTACTAGCTATTACTGCTTCGCAAAAGGAGGCCACCGCCTGCTACTCCTCCTCGCTCCGGACCATGGACTATACTAATGCCTAAATTATATTTTGGGTTATATTTATTGTCATGTTTCATAATCGCCTTAACATTTTCCTATTATCTTGGGGTCGGCTTTTAGTCTTACTGGAGGCGGGTAAATACATATGTTTTGCGTGAAGCGAGTGCCTATCAGACGCCCATAACCCGTTTACTGGACAACACAATACTCCTTGGATAGGCTGATGATCAGACTTTCTGGCGTTTGATTAGGTACCTATATGTTACACCTTTTAATGATCTACTTTAAAATCATCTAAAATAAATCAAAACACAAAATTTGGCCATGATGGAGCGACATGGTCAAAATTGTGACAAAGCTCCTTAATAAAGATTAAAAAAATGATCTACGAGTAATAACGACCGAGAACCAATGACCAAGGTAATGTCATAGAAAAAATACATACAAAAAATGAATGCAAAAAATGACTTTAGCACTTGCTCGGTTTCGAATCCGCTACCTCGATTGGGCTATCACGACATTGCATTATATGTAAGGCACAATTGAATTTCTTGTTGTCTTTTTGCTGTCTTAAAATGGTTGCTAATTTGCAGCTTCTTCAATCAGACATTGAAAAATAAAATTAAAATTAGAATAATCTTAGAAATATTAACTAAAAAAATTGTCTGAAAAATTTATCTAAAAATGTTTACAATTAGGTATTTACCTAAACCGATGTTAGGTAATTAAATAAATTTAAATAATCTTTGAAAAAAGACTTAGTAATTGTTCTAACGTCCTTGTAACAACATGCAACATTTTATAGTAACTATAACCACAAATGAAGTCGTGGATAAACCAAGTATAAGTAAAGCTATCATGTAAATTGAATACATTACATACAATGTAACAGTCACAAGGCTCGTATAACGAAATATAAATTAATTATTCATTGCTGCAAATAAACTTGAGACCGTATCTCTGTTGTTATACAATGTAGCAATGGAAAACGTCTTATTCTTTGTGGTATCAAGCTTCTCTCTCCAATAGTCTCTCTTGATAGCTACTGTTTTTTTTTATACTCTTTGTACTGTAGTTCAGCAGAATGAAACTTTGTAAGTAATATTATACTTTAATGAAACTGTTTCATTAAAGAGATAGACTGTTAGCTTATTTATGCCTTTAATTAGGTTTGGTTATTAAGTTTTTTTGTTCATGATCGACTTCGTGTTCTATAAAGAGGTATGCTGCTACTGCTGAGACCCTTAACCTTTCGAATGTCTTAAGTTACACAGTTCGACATAAGCAATTGTCTTTCTATTGTGTCTCTAATTACAGCGTTCAATGAGTTAAACGTCGCAAATAGTATAGCATAGCTTCCTCGGCCTTATAATGTTCCCACTGTTGGGATTCGGCCTCCTTTCTGGGAGAGAAAAAGGGCCGTAAACCACCACACAGGCCCAGTGCGGGTCGGGAGATGTCATGTCATTGAATTTTTGGTTCTAAGACATGCCGGTTTCCACACGATGTTTTGCTTCACTGTTTTGAGAGCAGTGGTGATGAGATAAATTACACAATGTTATGCGCCTGGCTGGGTTTGAACCCACGACGTATAATAACTCGTAAGTCGAGGCTATTATCACTCGATCACCACTTGCCGGAGCAAATACTGTAACCTTATTTTTTGGGGTCGAAACGTTTGTGTCATGGGGTCCGAGAGCGCGTCTCCTTTTCAAGGAAATTTCATACCGACTGATCGATACTGCGTGATCAGAGGGCTGGGTCGTTCTTTGCCCAAAGAATTAGCACTGCCATTAAACGCTTTGCTTGCAAAACTCATGGCCGTTGGGGCTGAAAGGTTCTGGAGTGGTGACCGCGCAAAAGATGAAAGCAATGGTATCTAATGGATATCAGATCACCAGACCTAGTAAACACAAACAGGACCGGTCATTATAGCGGGAGATAGATAGATATTGGGAGAGGCCTATGTTCAACAGTGGACGTCTATTGGTTAAAATTTTGATGATGATGATGATGAGAACTCCTGAAGACTAATTGTAAACAGCAGAACGAAGCCAATGGAAATGATGGGGATATTCTAGTGTTTATTGAGGAAATTCTTTACATGCTATATTTTTATACCCGAAACGACCAGCGGTTGTCATATAAATGGTAATGTTAAAATGGTTTTTTCTTATTCCCATTTGCAAATGTGGCAGTGCATTTCTCGTGCCAATTTGTTATTCTTAGAGAAAAAAGCAACATCAAAGTGCTTTCGCTTTCTTAAGAAAATATTTTCTTGGGTTGGTAAAAATACAAAGGAAATGTATTGCAAAGGTTTTTCTTTGAAAAAATGTAGTACATGAAGATATGTTGCATTCTAGAAATAGAATTTATGAATCGGTAGATGAATTTCTCTCTCCTTGTGACAGAATAATTTACTAGAAATTGTTGGTACAGAATAACCCAATTCGTTTGCTAGTTATCAATGGAAATACGGGTAAACGAATAATTACAGGAAAAAACATTAACAAAGAATATAATTGTAAAATGAATAGTTTTTAATTAATAAAGGTACTGTTACAATAAAGAAACTGTTTGATTGTGTGGCAGATGACATGGCTAAAAAGGGGCGCGAGTACTGAGATGACGATTACAAATACAAATTATTTATTATTATCTGTTTACAAAATTTGCACTACATCTTGTGGTTGAAGTTTTAGTCAATAATTGCCTGTGTTAGGACACTTCGCTCTTCCAAAACTGAAAATTACGCGATGTACTTATTAATAATTTAATTCAATTCACAGAGAAGTATGGAAGAAGAAGACAGTGATGAATTAACTTCAGATTAATTGGTAGTAGAGCTTGCATAATTGTAATGAAAATGTGACCGCTGCAAAATTTAAACCCAAATAAAACTTGCAAAAAAAGAAATGAATCTTTTGCTTAATTCAGTTTATAATTTTTAATTAGGTTTTTTTTTACACTTATAAACAACTTAATAACTATAATAACAATAAATTACAAAATAAATAAATAATAAAACCCTACGCTAAAATACACTATCTAAAATATGGCGTCAATAAACTGTTCCACATCGCTGTCGACTGGTAATGTGCCCAAAAGACTGGCGGCATTGCCACGTTGTATGGCAATGCTTATCCTCTGTCCAAGGTAAAAGCCAGCCTTTGGGTCACGTGAAGTGTCAACTAGACGTTTCGACAGATCTAAACAAACTGTGAGCACTAGGACCACACGATCCAAGAGTTTCAAGCCCAAACGGTTTTTTTTTAAATTATATTATAATATTACTTATCTACGCTGTGCTCACATATTAGCAGCGATAAGAAATATGTAACCAAAATTTATTTAACTTGTAATATGATTTTGAAAAAAGTGTCCATAGAGTTTCTTGCAGGTTCTCCATAGAAATCTACGCTTTGGAACGTACAATTTAGCTTCACGTTTTGTTTTGACTGACCGACATTCTGATAACGCAAAAGTGTCTGTAATTGGTCTATTTGAAATAAACGTTTTTGATTTCAAAAAAAGCACTTGAAAATTTTTGACACAAAATATAAGTGAATGCACTTACAAAATTTGACCGCAACAATATACTTACATTAACGAAAATTGTATTATAAAATCCCCATCTAAGTGGTATCAAATAGAACTGAAAGAATGCCAAGAAAGCGAACAAGTAAGTGGTCTCTAAGTAGCTTGCTCCCTTTGTGGCTTTGCGTTTCACTACTTGAATGGCCTTCTTAATAGCTGTAGGTTTATGCCCAGTATGGTGTGCCCTGTTTTAGTTTGACGTGAGCTCGAATATGGCATTTTTTCTCAATGGCTTTTAACAAGCTTTATATTAACTAGTGCATATTATTTATAATAATGTCCAGGTATAAATTGTTCACCGAAGGACTGGAACAATTTGCCTGCTGACGTCTTTCCATCCAATTATAATTTAGGTATCTTCAAGGCTAGAGAGATTAGGATCTTTACAAACTAGTGTATTTTATCATCAATGATTGCATCATTGCTTACCATTAAGTGAAATCGCAGTCAAGCACTGGTCTATATCATTAAAGATAAAAATTGTAACCCATTTTTCAAAACAATTTCTGATCTCAAATGAAGAACATTCAAACATAAAAATTTTTAGATTCTCTTATTTTCTATAGAAAATTAAAAAATCGTGTGCAAGATCGATACGTCCGACGGCCGGCGCCCGGTGCGTTGACGTCATAGTACAGTAACGGTCGCCCGGTACGTTGCGCGCTTACCGAGATTACGCAAATATTATTTGAAATGTCAAATCCAAAAACAATAAAGTCATGTGTTGTGCGAAAATGTAAAATCAGAACCATCAATGCACCGAATAAGTTATTTATTGTGTCATTTTTTTTAATTACTTGAAGTGTGAACGTTGAAACTTACGCGGTCTTACTTTACAATTTCAACCTCGATTCCAACTCGTCGTTTTCTATATTTGTCTATAGTCTTCAAGGATCTTGTATATCTTACGGGTGGTCTATGACCAGATCTCAAGTAAAAAGATTACTTCAAGAAACTGAGCACCTTTGTCAAATGCATCGACGATGATATAATATTAGATCAAGTAACATGTTGCTTATGAAATGTAAAAAACTATATCGAATCTTTAAAAAACATATCATACCAATATTGCCCTAATATCTCACGTCGATTCATGCCGAATACAACCGAACATTGGCAAATCAACCTTAACATATGTAACACAGCCATCAGATACGAAAATCACCGAGCTATTTCGAAAAAAAAAACGAAACAGAATATTCGCTTTTATAGGAAAATTGTATTGCGTGTAGTTTCTGTGACAAAAGAAGATAGCACCACTTAATAAGTATGAACAGAAGGTTGGTATTAAAACCCACACATAGACACGAGACACGTGTAAAGAGTACTGCACTCGTCGTGACTGGCAGTCCACCGAAACGGCCATACGTGCTCGTCTATGTGAGCGGGTTTTACGTGCCTCTATATAAGTCAACCGTACGTGCGGGTCAATGTAAGTGTGCCCCGTGTTTTCTCTCGTTGTATTAACCCGACCTTCTGCACCTATATTTTTTGTGATATCAGCTTATCTGATCTCGGTGGCCGGACCGTATTGAATGGACGCCCGGCTGTCTCTCAAATGAACGTACGACTCTGTTGCTATAAAGTATTGCGAAATAGGTTTCATGTAAACCTCGAGTGATGGAATGGTAAGTAATATCTGTTGCATTTAAAAAACGAACCTATTTTAGAGATTGAAATTAACGTTAGTTTGGATTTTAGGAAGATAAATTTTGGTTTTAGTGTTGTCAAGTTCGCTGGCTTAATTTAGTTTTACTGCTAACTGTATCTAGTTATCTCTGCTTTAAGATTTTCCAAATATTCCTAAAACACAGTGGCGAACATTGTACACAATGTATTAGGAAACTTTTTCTTTTATTACATTGCATTGTATATTTATTTTATTTTATATTATTCATTTATTTGGCTCTTCAATCATGAGTGCACTATTACATTTAATTCATTAAACCCCAAGCGAACGCCGGCGTTCGCGCACCTATTGTCTTTCAATTGTGTCTGTAATTATCACAATTGAAAGGTTAAAGAAAAATAATACAATCTTACATCTAAGAGCCCCATCACTTAAAGAAGAGCCCAACATGCACTAATTTATACGCCTTAACAGATATACCAACCAAAGCAACTTCTAAATATTCAAAACTAAATTATGTTACATCCAATCTATTCATACGACTTTACATAATGGCTCCCAACACTGGTCAGAAAATAACAAGGAAAACTTTCCAAAAAAGTCTTCCATAAAGATAAGAAATATTGAAATTGGTAACCATATCGGAATAACAACCGACCATCTCACAAACTAACCCACTTTAGTTCACAAAGAACTAGAAAGAAACGCGTGGTAATACCATCTGCGATAAACTAGACCTTTACAATTGTGCCGATGCAATTTCTCTCATGTTTTACTTTTCCAGGATAAGACTGGATTCGACTCACTTATCTGTTTTCGTGGAGTGCATTACGGCCCGTTGCCTCCGTCTCGATTCTCGCTCCGCCCATTGGATTACCTTCAATTTCATTACTAAAGGTTTGCGTCGACAAATCTTTGAGCGGTAAATTGGCAATACTTTTTATTTGCACAAGTGTTTGGGGTTTATGGCTGGTGTGTACCGTGGTTGGATTTGTGTTTAAGCTTTTTATGTAGTTTTAGATACAAAAGGATACAATGGTGGATCAAAAGGCAAAAGTTGTCGAGAGACATTTATTGAACTAAGTAATCGGAAAAATATAATAGCGGAAAATAAAGAATTTTGATCATGGATGTCCTAACAGAGATTAACAAACTGCACAAGAGAAATTATAGTGCACAGGGTGACTAGCACTTAGTGTACGGTAATTAAACACGTGATTGTGCTCATGATAGCAAACAATTTTTATTATGGGAGCAAAGCCGAAATCGCAAAAAATTTCAGCTGTTCAGTACATTAGGCAAACAAATGTACTGAACAGCTGATTTTTTTCGCGATTTTGGGTTTGTTTCCATAGTAAAAGTTGTTCGTTATCATGAGCACAATCACGTGTTTAACCTTTCAATCGTGATAATGACAGACACAATTGAAAGACAATAGATGCGCGAACGCCGGCGTTCGCTTGGGGTTTAATGAATTAAGTGTCGTATACTAATTACCAGTTACTCTATATATGGAAACAGGTATACTCTATGTTTTACAACCGGAGAGAGATCAGGCGCAGCACTAACATCTTCAAGAGATTTTTGAGGTCCAGGGATGTCACATCACTAAGTTATATAGTAGAAACGCATCAAACAGAAAGAATAAAATGATTAAACAGTTTTATTCCAAAACTTATAGTAGGGGAATTTAGGAGTTTAAACCACTTGTTTTATCGTCCAAGTCTTGGCGTCGCAAAGCTTTCAAAGAATTAGCTCGGTTTAATTGTGGAGGAGTTGATGTCCACACCATATCGCCTCTCTTTCCTACAGCGCACTCAGTACTTCAATTGTTTTCCAGTTTATACTTGTCTTGACGTGGTGTTGGTGTCTGATATTTAGCCTGTTTATACTTAGTTTGTTGGAAGATTATGTAGTGTGCTTATAATATTTTAGAATTGTAAAGCTTTTACAGAATGGGTATGATGATGTCATTTCTCGTCTTTTTATTGTTGATAGATTCGTACTTGACCACTATCTCACTTAACCACCTGATGGAAAGTGACGATGTGGTCGACGATGGAGCGCGCTTGCCCAAAAGTAACCTATTCACTCTTGTCTTAAGGATTTCCAAATTGTAGGTATTTGGCAAATTCAGACTCCTGCATGGGATTTCACTCCTTAGCTATGCGCACAATGAATGCGTTCCCAAAACGTTTTGGGCATATATGTAGGTGGGATGAAAGGGAAGTACCGTAAAAAGATGTAATAGAATTCTTTATACATATATATAGTCTTATCATGAAGACTGCAACCATCGTTTTCTATCAGTCATGATGCTGAAAAAAAATGGGTTGATTCGGGAAAAAGGTTACAGGATTCACACATGCCGTTTCCTCATGATTTTGTCCTTCACGATTTTGGGAGCAGTTGAGTTTACACCAACTAAAAAGTTGAAAATAACTTTAATTTCTGGTTTAATTCCCTTATAATTTGACACCCACATCTGAAAACAAATTTACTTTTACTTCTGTAGTGGTTATTTATTTGGAAATCGGTTTGTTTTTATTTTCTAAGAAACGTTTGACATCGTTTGTTTCGCTAAGCCCGAAGCTTTCTCCTTAATTGCTCTGTACATCTCACTAAAACAATAATAAAGCTGTTCTACTTAATCCCATCCCCATCATTAGAATCATGAATCCCTCGTCCGTTTCTGAGAATTAGTTTTATTTTCAAACTCATGACCTCATTTGTGCAAATAATGAGAAAGACGTAGAAATGCCAGTAAATATTTATTCAGATTCCTTTTTCCTTTCTCGTATGAACTGAACTTCAAGTTGAAAGCACGTAGAGCAATAACGTGCCAGATTTAGGGATCAGTGAGCACAAGTAATGATAGATTCTCGAACTATTAGCTACGCTCGTCGCGTAGCCTCGAGTATGAACTATGTAACTTTGTTTCAATCGATTCGGTTTATTTTCGTTGTTCGTCGATAACTTCCGTTTAATTTGGGCTAGATAAACACAGAGTTGGGACATAATTATAATCAGCCTTGTAATGTTCTCACTGTTGGGACTTAGGTTTCCTTTCTAGGCATTAGCAAGCCCTAATATACTTTAGGAGAAGTTTGAAAGTGGCGCCAGTAACCAAAAAGTTGAAAGGGAGCCGTTTGTCTTGATATGGTCACGTGAAGAAGAGGGATGAAACGCATGCTAACTAAAAGAGTTATTAGTATACATGTGGATGGATAATGAGGGAAAGTTAGGCCAAAGAAAAGATGGATGGATCGTGTGAGAGTGACATGAAAAACTCCCTTTGAGTTAATGATATCGTGACGGCTGACAGGATAGAATGGAAGAAAAAAACAGCCCCCCTAGCCAAGTTACAATCGAATTCCGTTCTTTAATCGGTAACGCCTCGGTGACAGCAATTGTAGAAAACGATAAGTTGGTAGCCATGTTGAGGCGCCTGAGTCGGCCGCTCGTTCTACCATGTAACGTTTGTATAACAAAGGATGTAGCGTTAAACACTGTAGAAACGATTTTGAATGATGTGAACTCGGCTACGAATTGTCTATTCGTTTGTTCTGACCACGACTTTACGTTGAAATGACATCAATCCTATAAGTTTCATCACTTTTCGACAGCGTTAACGATTGCAGAATAACAACTTGGCTAAGCGTGCAGGTGTTGCGCCAATCTCAAATAAAACAGGGGTAGAAAGATGATGATGATGAGATTGATATAGGGAACTTTTGCCTAGATTTTTTGTGTCAGTTAAAAGGGCCAAGCGCCCGAAAAGTGCCATAAAACAGTGATTTTCTGAGGCCTACTCCTCCGTAACGGCTAAGTCAATTGGTTTGAAAAAAATATATGTTTGTTATAGATTCATGAATAATATCAACATTTGATTTTATCGTGCAAAAAATACTTTTGTCAAAAAAAAAAAATGTTTAGCAATTTCGCAACTTTTCGCAACTTTTCCCTACTCCTTCGAAACGGCTTGGACCTTTAGAAACATTTGTACACATAAAAATTGGTGGTTAAATATTCTTCAAAGTGAACATCTCGCAGAGAAAATGGATTTAAAGCGCTTTCCGGGCGCTGCTGGCCGCAAATAAATGCACAGATTAGCGTACTGCCGCCTAGGCGAGTGCGAGAGTTGCGTTCACATAATTTCGGTCAGGCGGTTCAAGGGACTATACGCCTTAATAAAATTCCACCATATACGCCTGACGCACAGGAGTGGACGTCCTGGCGACACTTGAGGGGGACTTATGTCTAACTCTGGAATAAAATTCTGTAAAATCCACACTCAAAAAATCTTAATTTTCTTTGACACCGCTTATAGTGTTATTACCGTTTAACGCTACGTTTATTAACAATTTCTAAATTACTGTAGTCTATTGTAACAAGTTTTCAGTCAGTAGTTAATTAACGCCAGCCACAAACCCTCTGTGTTGTCTAGTTTAGGGTTTTGGAGCGAAATTATAAGCGGTAGCGGGGTTTGTAAGGTGACAAAATAATTAGCTCTCTCGTTTTCTGTGACTTTAGTAAGTACTTATTTAATTTTCATACTCCTAATATAAAGGCGAAACTATCACACAACGCCATTTAGTCCCAAGCTAAGCAGAGCTTGTGTTATGGGTACTGGATACTTATATATTTCTAAATACATACATATTATAGATAAATTACACCCAGACACAGAAGAAATGATCATGCTCATCACATAAACATCCTGGGTGGGAATTGAACCCACGACCTGCGGTATAGCAGTCAGGGTCACGAACCACTAGACCAACAGGCCAGTCGAAATATGAATGTGTATGTTTTCTACTCTTTCTCGTTCTAACATCTGAACTGATTTGGATGAAGTTTAGCAAACAGGTAAACCGTGTCGTGGAATAACGTACAAGATACCTGTTATATTATTTATTCCGGGAGTAAAGTCCATTGGGATAATTTTTGTCTTTCTCACGAGCGAATCAGCCGGTTGAAGCAGTTATCTATACATCTTCTATATATATAAGTAAAACCTAACTGCAGCCTTCAGTTGGGTTTATCATTCCAATGATATAAATGCTAGGAATTTCAGGAATATTCCTAAAATTAGGCGAGATAGTGTCAGACTCTTACTGACTAAAAGACCCACCCCGTTCCTTCTAGCCTTCATACCGGGGCTCGAGTGCCTTTTCAGATAACCCTGGCCCCAGTAAGCTTCGACCTGGCTGGGTCCCTGCTGTTGCTGACAACCTTGAGGCGCGCGGGAACGATAGCCAATAATTATTCAACCAATATTGGTGGTGAGGGAAACTATTTGCAGAATTAGTTACCTGTATGTCCATATTTGATCAATAAACTGCCTTATTTACTTTTGTTTATGTACTTTAATTTAAATAATATAATTGATCGCAAATTATAATTTGCGATTTTTGAAATAACTCAATTGACTTCCAACAGTTCTACATAAACTCCTTCCTTTCGTAAATTACGCCAATCCAAAGCAATGAGCATTCGCGTGGGAGAACACTACTGCTCACAAACAACTCGCCAAGCAAAGGGTACCTACATCTCATTGTGTACATACATAACCACCTCTATAACAATCAGCATAAGACCTAAAATCCATTATCTCTTAACTCAATAAGTTGGTGATAATAATGACTCGAATATGTCGAGATCGAGTGATAACCTTGCGGTGAACTTGAAAATTGTGTTTGTGTTCAACTAAGATTTATTATTTAGCTTTCCTCTGTTTGTTTAGTATACGGCATCCTAAATTATCAATTTGGCTGTTGTTCGCTGTTATTTCCTGATTAATGTTGGCTGGGATAAACAAGAAATGCCTTTTTGTGCGAGACTGTGTCTAAAAGAAAAAGAATTTTATTTTAATTTTACATGCAACTATAACAATACACTCCTTTAAACTGCAATTAGAAATTTAAGTCTTAATAATAATTCAAGTTTTGAAATTTTAAATGATGCACTTATTTAAGAAATAAGTTATTTCAATCGTCGGTAAAAATTGATAGTCTCTTTTTAGTATAAGTAGGCTGAAGTTGAGAGCAGTAGTGGCCGAGTGGTAACGGCCCCGACTTACGAGTTGTAGATCGCGGGTTCGAACACAGCCAGGCGCATTACTTTGTGTAATTTATTTCATCACCACTGCTCTCAAAAGGAAGGAAACCGCACTGGGCCCACGTGGTGGATTACTGCCCATTCTTACTCCTAGAGATGAGGCTTGAGTCCCAATAGTGGGAACATTAAAAAGGCTGGTGATGAGGCTCTTCATAAACTTGTGCGCCTCACCATAAACGGTTGTGTCACTGCTTACCATCAGGATTTCTTTGGAAATAAGCATCACCTTTGTACTATTCTTCTGTTTCCTTCTTCTGTTTTTTTATAATTGTATGTACATAAATTGTAAAATAAATAAAAATAAATCATCATCATCTTCCTGGCCTAGTTCCGTTTTATTTGGGGTCGGCGCAACACGTTTTTTTCTCTCGTCACGCTATCACTAACTCGCTTTTCTTTCAAATCGCTTCTCACACAATGCATCCTTCTTTTCTTTGGCCTCCCTCTTCCCCTCCATCCATCAAATTTAATTTTAATTCCATTCGATAATAATGTAATTTAATTATTAATTACTATTTTTATTTCTTGTTCTGCTTTTGTGTTATTATCTCTGACATAGTTCTAATTATTCATTTTCTCCTTGACATCTTATATAATGATTATGTGTTTTAAAATCGAATGTTTTTTGAATCGAATGTATAGTGATTGTCTATAAGTATTGTAGCATTTGAATAGTGATATAAAATGAACCTGTAAATTCCTAGTGACTGTAATGTTGGTGATCCTAATAATCTAGTCTAATATTATAAAGTAAAGTTTGTTTTTTTGTTTGTATGAGGTAATCATTGAAAATACTGATCCGAATGCAAAAACTTTTTCACCGATACAAAGCTGCTTTATTCCTGAGTGATATAGGCTATTTTATGACTGCAAGCGAAGCCGCAGGCAAAAGCTACTATAATAAATAAATCTCCTTCCTAGGTATTTCATTTAGAGTAGGTACCTACTAAATAATTAAGTTTCCTAGTAAATTCATTATAATTGTCAAACACCATACTAAACCACGGCAGTACGAAATTCACAGCTGCGGTTTTCATTCATGCTGAATCCACGTTCTCCAAAGCGTTTGACTAAAACCGCGCTAAAGCCTTGTTGAGTAGCTACTCGTATGACTGTCAACCCGAGGCTGCCAAGCACCACAGTACTAACCCCGTTTGAACCCCATAGTGATCAAAAGGACCCCTTTGAAGGAATGCTCACTAAAGAATTCGTACCTACGAGAATTCTGTTGTCAAAGTTTTGTATTTGATTCGGATTTGAAAGATGAACTGAACACAATAGTAAAGTGGTGGATTCTGGTAACTGGGACAAAGGATCCGAGTATAAAGAATAGAAATGTTCTGAAATAGAAAATGCCTGCAATCAATGAATTTCATACAAGAGTGAAATGTCGACGATTCTTGTAATTTGGAAATATGAGATCAAACTTAGAAATGGTTAAAAAAGCGCTCAAGTGAGTTGGTCTTCTACATGAAGAACAAATAAGTCTTATCTAAAAAGGTACCCATTTGTTTTTATTATTCCGACAATACAAATACACACTCCAACTTTCTACTTATTGTAACGGTTCCTGAAACAAAAAACGGTTCCTAAAAAGACGGACAGTTGAAGCTTAGTTATACAATTACGTATTAAGTAACTTTCGAATGTGGAACCATAAAAATACATTATACTCGTATAAAGAGTAATTTAATTCAATAAACCCCAAGCGTACGTCAGCGTTGGCTCTCTCATTGAATCTTTCGGTATTCGAAAGGTTAAAAACGTGAAAATTAATTAGAAAATTTCTAATGAAAGAGAATGAAAGATTTTTGAGATTTTATTTTTATTTTTCCTTTAATTATTTATTGTACACCATGATAATTTACAAAATATTTATGAGGATATCCAAGCTCATGTACATAGGCGAGCTTAACTCAAATTTGAGTTTTCTTCCTTCTTCTTTTCTTATTTTTATATAATTGCACGTAAATAGTACTTTAAATAATAAATAAATAAAAGCCCTAACGTGCTTACAAAATTTTCATATCCCTAGTCTTTTCCCAACTTGCTCGGTGTCGGCTTCCAGTCCATCCGGAATACCTGCGGTATACCTGCAGCTGAATACCTGTGTTTTACATGAAGCGACTGTTTATCAGACCTCCAAAACCCAATAACAGGGCATCACGATACTCCTTGGATAGACTGATGGACTCTCTGTCATCTGACTACGTTTTTTTTTATGTTCATGAACACAGTATAGATTTCATTTATATACTAAAAACCATTAGAGCCTTTACTGGCTTAAGCATGGTTAGTGGATAAATTAAATTATGTTAGTAATAAGTTTATCTAAATTAATTCACTCTTTGCAAAAAGTGCTTTTTTACGTAAATCACGCTTTGATTTTTGAGCGTTGCTGAGGTATTTATTTTGTATGTCCACAGGAAGTTCGTTGTAACGACGATACGATAGATCAAATTTAAATAATTAGTTTCCTACGTAACCGTATCGAATTTGGAAAAAATTGTTTAAAATATACTATTTTAAGGCGTTAGCAATTTTCCAAAGCCATATGATATATATATGTGAGTAGGTGTACCACCAAGGTCGCCTACATAGCCTAAAGAATCGCCAAACTAAAGTGACAGCGGGCAGGACATATTGTTTATAGAGCTGATGGTCGTTGGAGTCGAAAGGTTCTGGAGTCGTGACTGCGCACCCGATAACGCAGCATTGGAAAGCCTCCCACAAGGTGGTTTGATGACCTGGTGAGAGTCAAATGAATATGATCGATTCGTGACGCCTATGTCCTATGGACAGGTCTATGTCCAGAAATGGACGCCTTTCAGCTAAAATGATGATACCATCAAGAAACACTCAGAAAAAAAAACAAAATGCTAACCCTCAAACTCAAAGGAGAAAAACTTTACTCCACCTTGCATCACATTATTAGAAAGCTTATTATTATACTCAGCTAAGTAATCAGATGCTTTTATCTGAACCTACATAAATTACGGGGGCTTAATGAGCTACGGGGATGTATGAAGTGAACATTTTAAATATTTATAAGCACACAAGTGACTGTCCCGGTCTCGCTGATGGAAGTTCAAGGTTGTGCCATGGAGAAGTTAAGTAAGCATCTACTTTGTAGATGAGTCTGCACAGGTATAGATCCTGTAGTAATTTTGTTGGATATCAGATGAATGAAGATATCTGCAAGAGAACCAAGGTTATAGACATAGCTCGAAGAATCGTCAAACTTAAGTCTAATATCAAACTTTTAAGTTAACGAATAAAAAAGATACGGCCATTTATGTAGCAAAAAAACGTATGTGTTGATACTCTCAAAGATCGAAATTTATAGGGTAATTCCTGTTGACACAGAATCCTGAAATTTGGCACAAAGCAAAAGTATAGGAAAAAGTATGAAAACAGTACCTAAATTTGTGGTTACCTACATCACAAAAAAAAAAATGCAATTTGGAAAAATCTTCGAGACTTCATTCGGGAATTGTAGTTTGTACGGAACCCTCAGTGCGCGGGTCCGACTCGCACTTGCCCAATTTTTTTTTCTTTTTAGCTTGTATTATTATTTAAATTTCTTTAACGTCGTTTTGTATTATACATTAATTTAAATAGTAATAAATAAAATCAATCGGAAATTCTCCCCAAGCGGAAACCGACTTCCACGCACATCGCGATTACGCTGTAAATGTGAAACCGAAACAAAATGGCAGAGCATACATTATAAATACTATGCATCCAAATTTAACGAAAATAATCAATTTTCATCTTAAAAAAGTTTATAAAAATCGAAAATAAATCCTACAATGAAGTGGGAGAGAGCGGAACGCTTGGGGATCTAAGGGTTTCCGTAAAATATTGCATCTGTTTGCAAGAGTTTCGATACAGGCTATCGAAGATAATGTTCTAATACAAGAGTAAGAGAAGTAGGTAGTAGTATTATCTACATTGCAAACTACTATTATGTGTGTGAGGTTTAACCCGTTGTGTGGCCGGAACGCGGATCCACGCGGGACGCAATAACTTTTTTATTATGTCCCTAATTACGACATACGAAAGCTTAAAAGCTACGAGACCCTATAAACATAGCCTAGTCCAGGGACTTAAATTAAAAACACCTTCATAAAGGTTACAGAATTATAAGTGTTACATGTTGAATGTGTAACAGAATCAAAAATGTAACACTTATATATGTGTTTTCAATGTGTTAACCCAAAACACTTAAAAAAGTGTAACCGTAACATATCTGTAACAGATATAAAAGTGTTAACAGTGTTAATAAGTGTACCAGATAAACGCAGCGTTGCCAAAGTTACAATTTACTTATTTATAGTACTGTCCAATTATTTCAGTTACATATATTAACACTTATTAACACATATAACAGGTTACAGTTTGATTCGGTAGCACTTCCTAAAACATATAAAAGGTTACAGTTTCATTCGGTAACATTATTGTATCTGTTACATTTAAAAGTGTTTTTCTGTTATAACTGTTTTAAAAAACAGTGTTAAAACACATTATTACGGTTACAGTTTGAGTCCCTGGCCTAGTCTAATGATTTGTCATTATCACCATCATCATTATCATTATCTTAATTCTTTATTAAACATAAAAAAACTTAACCTTAATACATTGATAGATAATTCACGTACAATTTAAAGGCGAGCTTAACTCAACAATGAGACGGCGAGCTTGACTATTCATCGTTATTTCAGCCGAAAAAAGTTCATTCACCTTGTATGGAGCCTTTTAACACTGCGTTTTCCATTACGTGGTCGTCACTCCGGAATCTGTCAGCCTCTTTGACCGCCTGTTATGCTAGCAATGCCTACTGCCACTTAAGTTTGACCATTTTTTGGGCTATATCAGTTACCTTAATTCTCTAGCAGATATTTTCATCTATCTATACATCTTCTATACATCTATACATAGAAATAAAATTGGAGTGTCTGTGTGTAATTTTGAAAAAACTGATTTTTGCTACATGATATATGGTACATACACCAAAATGTAATTTTTTACAATTTTTGTCTGTCTGTTTGTCCGGGTTTATCTCTGAAATGGCTGGATCGATTTTGACGGGACTTTTTTGGCAGGTAGCTGATGTAATAAGGAGTAACATAGGCTACTTTTATTTTAGAAAAAATACATTCAAAATCTTGCAGTTCACGCGAACGAAGTCGCGGACAGCCAGTCGATATATATAAAAGAAAGACGTGTTAGTTACCCTATTTATAACTCAAGAACGGCTGAACCGAATTGGCTGAAAATTGGTGGGGAGGTAGCTTAGAACTAGAAGATGGACATAAAATTTATTTTTTTTTGATAAAGATTTATGTTTTTTTTTTTGTAGGCGGTAATCTCTAAAAGTACTGGTCCGATTGCTGAAATTATTTAACCGGTAGAAAGTTGCTTTATTCATGAGAGACATAAGCCATATTTACTTAGGTTATGTACGGAGTGAAACTATTTCCTAATAACAAATTCGACATCAAACCTTAATTATTTTGTTCAAACCGGGCCTAGGTTGTTTCAACAATAAACCATATAAGGCTACAGCTAAAAACGTACAAGGCACTGTAATACAAAAGCCAAACCTGAACAAAATCTTAGTACATTCCAACGTCGCACTTTTTCAAATACAAACCCAATTACCTCAGGCAACAACAATTTTCGTACAAGGTATATTACGGCACTAAACCAAACTTTATTCACAGTTACTTTCTACACTACTTATACCATAAAACTATTACGTACCAAAGTTTATTATACGAAGAAATCCAGCGGCACGACATTAGTTTAGTCCCAGGCGAGGTACCCACGTACACCGCAGTTTTGTAACTGGGTCACGACGGTAGACAAATCGTTTGACAATTAGCTTACCGGCTAACTGAGGTGATATAATCTCGTGTGTAGAGGAAATTGTGGTATTAAACATTGTTTGGACTGGTCACGCGTGTTTTTTTTTTGTGTAGAATTAAAATGTTCGGAATGATTTTTTTTGTAAAATAAATTACTTGTATTCATGGCAGAATAACCCTTTTCTTTTTTTTAGAAGGAACTCTTTTTTAAGTTTAAATCTCTACTTTTTATATTATTACTAGCTTTCGCCCGCGGCTTCGCCTGCGTGGCATTAGGTACTTAGGAATCAGGATAAAAGGTAGCTTATGTTCTTTTTCATGTAAAAGGCTATATTCATGCCAAATCCGTACAGCCGTTTATACGTGACTAAGTAAGACTAACATCCAAACATCCACACTTTCACATTTATAATATTAGTTAGGATAAAGAACTCTAATAGACCAGGCAAATTTTTGTGTGAACTCTAGGGTTTGTACCTCACCTTGAGATATTTGTTGTTGTAGTGACTTAGTAAATCTCGACATCATAGCAAACCATTTGAGACTCATCATGACGTGCATCACCATCACCAAGAATCGATAGCCAATATTGGAATAAAACTGAAAGGATCACTATAAAACAAGCTTAGTCGTTTTCCATCTGATGAGAAAGTGGTCAAGCAAAAAAACCCCATAAAAAGAATATTACCTCAAAATCAAAACATAATAAAGTGCTACTGCAAATATGTTACGGTGATAAAATATAATTTACACAACCGTAAAAATGTCTTCTTTTGTAAAATCACTATCAGCTAAATTGGTATTTTCAGTTAGAGTTTCATAGTCCTTTTCTATATGCAAAAAATTGCTTTTATAAAATAAAATATAAAAAAGTTTAAAAGACTGCCAAATTATCAAATATTTTGCTGTATGTAGTTTATAATATAAAAGATTATAGAAACGGTTTTATAAATAAAAAAAATAAAGATTCTCACTGAAACTATTTTTCAAATACTTTTTTATGTAACTGGTGTTTTAATTAAAAAGAAAATACATCAATATTAAATGCGTCTCTCTTAATTTGTTTGCTCAAGGACAGGTCTTCCTAAATTTGATGAGAATCACCCTAATATTTTGCTCCAACAGCGTAATGCGTTAACCCTATTACTCGGTACACCGTCAAACAATCCTCGCTTGGTACTACCGAACTTATCCTTACTGCTGACTACAACATTTACTGAAGACATTTCTCTTACGTAAACCTTATTTTCTGTACTCAAATAGAAATGTGGAAATATATGTATTTACGTAGGTATACTGTTAGGCCTCAGTAAATAGTTGCTGAAAAAGTATAAAAAGAGCTTATACAAAACGTCACGCGTTACAACACAAAGGAAAAGGTTCCAATAAGCATCTACATATATGTAAGGGACTCGATACGAAAAGGGTTTTTAAGGTACAATTCCAATAAAGTAGCGCGAATGTCGAGTGAATAAGCGGAATACGTTTTCAAGTGGCCCCACGGCTTTCTAAGCGGATTTACGTAAATTTATATTTTGTGACACGAACAAATTGGTATGGACCTTTTGATACATTGAGGGCTCCCGTCGTAATGGCGCATCGTATGCGTGACGTAGAATTTTACGGTTTAAGTTACGAATTAATTTTATTAAAATTATTGCCCAGAAATATTGGTGGCACGTGGAATGGTATAATATTTCAGAAGGGAAGGCTTCATACGTAATTGTGTAATTCTTTCTCGTTAAAAAATCTGAAGGTAAAAGCTACGTACTTATACTGCGTATATTATAAAGCAAGCTGTCCCATTCAGGATATCAAAAAGGAAGTGTTACCTTCTCAAAAGAAATATTTCCGTTTATACCGCGTACTTTGAAGGACTGGGAAAATTTGCCTGCTGCGGTCTTCCCATCCAATTATAATTTAGGTGTCTCAAAGGCTAGAGTAAATAAACCAGTCCGCTTCACCGTTAACCATTGTATCATTGTTTACTATCAGGAGGGTTAACGGTCGAATATTAAAAAAAAATCATCTCAAATGATTTCGTTTCTCAATTTATTATTGTGAATCGGAAATGTTGCTACATCTGTCACAGATGTAGCGACATACATCTCGCTTTTGACATTCAGTGTCGAAATACATCTCGGTATTGGCATTCAAAATCAAATTATTATTTCAATGAGACCTGTGAAGTGTCAAGTTAGTAGGTTAGTGAGTACGAAAGTTAGTTCCTACATCTCTAGTTTCTAACTATAGTTGCCTATAGAGTATGTAGAATGGGCAAAAGATACCTACTTATCTTTTACGTATCTTCATTTTAACCTTTCAATTGTGATAATTACAGACACAATTGAAAGACAATAGGTGCGCGAACGCCGGCGTTCGCTTGGGGTTTAATGAATTAAACAGTCTTATTTATTTACAGGCACTTATAACTAAATAACTGTATTTACAGTAAATTAAAAAATAAATAAATAATAAAACCCTACGCTAATTGAAACTAACTAAAATATGGTCAAAAAACTCTTTCACATCGCTGTCAACTGGTAATGTGCCCAAAAGACTGGCGGCACGCTGTATGGCAATGCTTATCCTCTATCCAAGGTAAAAGCTAGACTTTGGGTCACGCGAAGTACCAACTAAACGCTTCGACAGATCTTTAAATACTTTGTGAGCACTCAGACCCCACGATCTGAGATTTTCAAACCGAAACGGTTCGAATATATAACATCCAAAAAGGTTGTTTTATTTCCGCCGTTTGAGGTTCTCCGCAGCCGCAGCGGTAGCACCAGCACAAAACGACGAGCTAGGAAGCTGTGAAGGCGCAAGAGTATCGACACAAGTAGCGTCCCATACTAAAGGCCTACCCATCTTTCAGGTAAAAAACGACATGCCGTTCGGTCTCTTGCCATCGTCGCGTGCCAAGCCATGGGGTTCCAATACGGCTGGAATGCCGACGGTGGCAAGAGCGCGTCTCATGATGTTGATGCGTTTCGCGCTATGTGACCCGCACTTCGACTGCATGACAGAGCGTGGTGTCAGAGGCTGTTGATGACTTCGCCACAGTGCAGTGGCAGCGATGAGGAGAATAGCAGGGAACGCCTAGAACGTAAGGCAACAGCGATGCGGAAAGTATTATCGTCGAGCAAGGTGCCAATGTTCGACGACAGTAGTGCGTGAAGCCAGAGACCTGACGACGACCGGAGCGAGCGCGCCTGCTGGCTGTGGGAGAGTGGGTCTCCTACAGCCAGTAGGCGCGCTTGCTCTGCAGGTAAATGTTGCAATCAGGTTTTCTTGAACTACTTTTACGAATTTATTTAAATACTAATTTACCTGGCAAACTTTGTTTTTCCTGTAAAAAAATATCTTTGTATTATGCAATGTTTTTTCATGGGTTAATAATGGCCTGGGACCTATTCTCAGGCCTATGTTTTGGAGGAGTTCCATAACAAACACGAGAAAGTCTTGAAACTAGATCTAGTTTCCGGGGACCGGATACAGGCAATTATTTATTCAAATCAGTGCATATTTAAAATCAACCAGAACTATCCTTACAAAGTTATAAATAACTGAAATATTCGTTTTTATGTCGCATAACGTGTAAACAAGTGTAAATGTAAAATCATCATTTGACAAAAATAAATAGATTTTATAAATATACCAAAATTAACGCCATCTAGTAGAATAACTAGTAGAATAATAGAAGACGACAATCATTTCTAATCTTAAAGTAACAACTGTCATATACTGCAACAGTGACGGATCGATTTTAAACCCTATCCAAACAATTAGATTACAACATAATATCTTACTAAGCTATTACGACCCACTGCCTGGCAAAGTCCTTCTTCTAATTAAGTTTCTCTCATAACACCCCCTGAAAAGTTTAATTTATAAATTCAAAGAAATATTCTTAGTGCTTACCTACGTTATAATAAATCGAAGCCTCGTGCAAAATTTCACGTTCCCAGACCCAGTTGTGTCTGTAGTCCGTAGTTAGGTATGTCATTCAGTTTCTTCTTACACATCTGTACTTATATAGATGAAATTACATTGAAATAAAAGATTATTTTTTTACAGCTCTAAGGGACTGCAGATTTGATCTTTTGATATTAATTTCTCCTCAGGTTATTGAGAAAAAAGGTATCGACAGACAGGTGGGCAACGGAGTTATCCTTTTTTACCTTTGAGGTACGGTGCCCAAAAAAATATAAATCTACCTATTTTGTTATGTTGTACACAAACAACATTGCAAGCTGGGATTGCACCTGATCCATCCGGGGTAACCGTGGATGATGGATGAAGGTCGTGACCTTACCATTACCCAGCCTCGTCGGCTTTAGTTATAACCATAATAGCTTTAAGTATGCTCGTCCTACTGTATCAACGCAAAATTTTGTATGTATGGGTGTTTGTAACTTTTTCACGCAAAAACTACCAAATGAATTTCAATGAAACTTTGTACACGCGTAGAAAATGTCCTAAAATATTATATAGAATACTTTTTGGCCCGGGAGTATGTTCGTCTCATTATGCATTTATAATTTAGGTGTCTTCAAGGCTAAACTAATTCGGCTCTTAAAAAACTAGTGCGCCTCATCATCAACAATTGCATCACTGCTTACCATCAGGTAGGATCGCAATCAAGCACTGCTTTATATGATTAAAAAAAGAAAGAAATGACGCATACGCTATAATTAGGAATACCAGAGTTCAAAACCCTTATTTTTCAACGAGACTCATTTGACGTCATTAGCTATTATTAGTAAATCAAGTTTAAAATACTCGTGAAACCCATTTTGCATTCCACTTATGCATGTACGTCATATAAGTTAAAATAAAACTCCAAGAACACGCATAAGATACATAAGTAACAAACTAAAATTAAGGTTTATTGACGGTTGAACTTTCTGTCTGGCTTTTGACTGCGTTAAAAACTGCCTCTGATAAAAAAAGTAGTCATTGTATTTTAATAAAGGAGATAATATGTCTACGTTAGGTCGTAAGTAGGTGTTCATTGTTCTTAAAGGTGGTTGGTATTGCTTTAGAAAATAATAAATATCATAATTAAAATAAAACAATAAAACCAATTATTAATTTATTAAAACTAGCTTTTCTTATAGTCATGTCATTTAGAGATAAAGCAGCTTTCTGTCGGTGAAAAAATTTTTGTAATCGGACCAGTACTTTCAGAGATTACATCCTACAAACAAAAAACAACATAAAAACCCACTTTACCTCTTTATAATATTAGTGTAGCATAATATGATTAATGTAAATTAACAATATTATGATTTTAGTATGTGAGTTTATTTAATGATTCATGTACTTTAAAGTTAATTATTGTTTGTTTACTTATTTATTTATTTATTAAAACTTCATGCAACACAAAGGTACAAAGGCGGACTCAGCAGACGCGGATTGTTCAGTTTTAATCTGTATTCTTATCTCTCTGTGTCAAAAGGAACTTAGACTTCGTTTCGAATACAAATGTAAATAAATAAAAGAGATTTAAAAAATATATATAATTACTAAAAAAACAATAGAAACCAATGTTTGTTTACGTAAAACAAACAAACCAATTCAATTATAAAAAGGAAGATTTAAAATAAATAAAACAGAAAACAATTGGTTAATCATTTTCTTACTGAAAAATATAGTTCTAAAAACAAATTGAGGAAAATTTTCAATTGTAGGAAAATTTTCTACTGTTTACAAAGTTATATAACCTGACGACCGATTCTAGCACGATTTTACGACTTGACGAATCAAATGCCGAGGCATGCCTTGTGATATTTTTGTTATATTTTATGTTACTTTAAAATCTATATTAATTTACCTACGCTAATACAAAAAAGAGGTAAAGTTTGTTCTTTGTTTGTAGGAGGTAATCTCTGAAAGTACTGATCCGATTGCAAAAAATTTTTCACCGATAGAAAGCTACTGTATTCCTGAGTGACATAGGCTATATTTTTTGTAGGCGGACAAACCCGCAGGCAATAGCTGGTTGTCTATATATTATGCTACTATTATGAAAAGAAAGAATTGTATTTCTATCTGTAATGAAAAAAAAAACCACTTAACAGATTTTAAAAAATATTTCACAATAATAATGCTGTTTTGACATTGAGTGACTTAAGGATGCAAACAAAATTAGTGGCAGAGGTTGTTTATTAATAATAAAAAAATTATAAAAAATCAGTTGAACGCGCTAATCTTAGAAACCCCTGGTTCTAATTAAAAAAGCTAAGCTGAGCTTGTGTTATGAGCACTAGATAACTGATGAATTACACCCAGACAAAGAACAAATGAGTACTCATCACACAAACTTTTGTCCTGGGAATCAAACCCATGATCTCTAGCACAGCAGTAAGGGCCACTAGCCACTAGACCAAGAGATCATTCAAGTTAATAAAAGCGGAATAGTAAGCAAATACGCGACTAAGCAATTTATTTATTTACAATTTACTTGTACAACATTACAGCCTATAACTAATGACTTGTACAATAGAAACTAAGAAATAGAAGAAGAAAAAATGTTTTTACATATATATTACCACAAAACAATATAAAATATCCCACAAAACAAATAAAACAAGGTTTACTTATTTTTCATCCATCCTCTCACAAAATCTTAGACATTCACGACATACATCTATCCTTCCCCCAGCAAACAGATCACACTCCGGTGTTAGAGTAATGATAGCAAAGAAGACGGTGGTAACCGCCCAGGCTGAAAAAGTAGTCAGTAAAAGTCTCCCCCCCCCCAAACCACGCACGTCACGGCACACGGGAACGTCATTCTATGATTTCACACCAAAATAAAAAAAATATGCGGTTGCAACACCGGCAGCAGGTAGTGATGAAAATAATGATTAAATTGAAGCAAAAACTATGATATACATCTGTTGCATAGTCGGCCTTATAATGTTCCCACTGCTGGGACTCCGGCCTCGTCTCTAGAGAGGGAATGAAAGAAAGAAAGAAAAACGTTTATTTGTGCCTCACACATACATTTAAATTTAAAAACAGTAGAATTGGGATACAATAAAAAACCACCTCCACAAATGATCCATCTGGCGAGCCCAGTGCGTGTTGGTGGACGTTACATGTATTCGAATCTTTGGTTCTAGGACATGCTGGTTTCCTCACAAAGTTTTTCTTCACCGTTTTGAGAGCAGTCGTGATGATATAAATTACACAAAGTAATGCACTTAGCTGGGTTTGAACCCGCGACCCACAATTCGTAAGTTGGGGCTGTTACCACTTGGCCACCACTGCTTGTAACTATATACACGTACATATGGGTGTAATTTATCTATAGTATGTATGTATTTAGAAATATATAAGTATGTTTATCAGTTGTCTATTACCCATAACACAAGCTCTGCTTAGCTTGGGACTAGAAGGCGTTGTGTGATAGCTGTGGAATATTATTATTATTACTAGCTGACCCGGCAAACGTTGTTTAGCCATATAAATAATTTTATTTTTATTTTATTTTTTTATCACTAAGGGGTATGAAAAATAGATGTTGGCTGATTCTCAGACCTGCTCAATATGCCACAAAATTTCATGAGAATCGGTCAAGCCGTTTCGGAGGAGTACGGGAACGAACATTGTGATACGAGAATTTTATATAAAAGATATTATTATTATATATAAATATAACAGGTCTATATTGCGGTAATGCTCCAAAACGCGTAGAAACAAATAAATAACATATTTTTAAACGAGTCTAAGTCAATTAGTTATATATCGCAGTTCAAAGTGTTTAGTTTCATAAAAAGACTCAATACCCAGACTTTCAATTCTTAGACTAGATATACACAGATCTATATCTGGAACATGATATAAACATTTACCTACACACATTTGTACCGCAACTACTGAACCAGCAAAAGCTTGTTTATGTTTTCAACAAACATTTCAGAACTAGTTGTTCAGTTTAGTTTCGAGTCAGCATCTATGACAGTGCCAGTTTTCATGATAATATTAGAGAAAAGCATTTTATCTGTTCCGAAACTAGAACATTATTAAGTATCATACAAATAGAATGTTGACGGAATTCATTGCTAAATTAGGTGTCTTCAAGGCTAGAGTTTCTATAGGCTCTCAATAAAATAGTACACCTCACCATCAACGATTGCATCACTACTTACCTTCAGGAGGAGGGGTCGCAGTAAAACACTAGTTTATAATGAAAAAAAAAAAGAAATAAGTCGTAAAAATAATAGAAATAAAAATTCAAACATTGGTCTTCACCGTCTTACTGGCTAACACTAACTCTAAAGTTATTGGTAACTGTCATGTCAACTGAAAGGCGTCCTGTTTGTGTAATGGACTGACATAAACCTCCTCTGCTTCTCAGTCCATTGCTTTTTGCGTTCACCGTACTCCCACTACCCTCTCCAGGTTATAGATCCATGTTGTAGCAATCTCTACTCGATAATCTTTTAACCTCACCTCTTGTAAGTCTACCATACTTATTGGCTTTTTTTGTGGGAAATCATCAAATAACAGCTCCCTCTCTAGGTGGAGCGAGAGGGAGTATCAAATTTTTGATAACTAAAATCTACCTGTGCCCTTTCAGTTGGCTTTTGCGTTCCGAGGCCATAGTAATTCAAACAATTTATGATATATATCCAAGAAACTTGATTTAACCAATATGTTTTTCCTATATCCTGTTACGTATCAATGCCTGCTCATTGAGATGGAAACGGATGGGACATTATTCAAATAAATATATTATATACACAGCAGCAATCACACGTGCTGGCTCCAATAAATTTGTAAGGTACTTAAGACGATATATTGACGTCTTAGATCCTAAGGATTCTCGTAACTGCCTACAAATTGCCCGTAGTTCTCTGTTACTTACGTGATCCGGTTTTTAAATGAATATCGAGAAGGCAAATCGATGAAATCCGTTAGAAAGTTTAGCGATAGGATACATAGATTTCTGGTCCTTTTCAGTTGAGTGAAATGATCCTTATCGAAGTGGGAAAATACCTAGAAATACATTGGAGAAATGTGAATGTATTGGTTGGTATTTTTTCTTTGTAAGTGATTCAATAATGTGACTGGTTTTACATCAGAACGATATAAAGAATTTAGTGAAAAGGAAAGATTTCGTTGTTTTGTGAGAAGCACTACTATTAGATACATGGATAAACTTATGAATTTAAATAATAGAATATTTTTAAATATGTTATTATTGTGTCCTACTGCTAGGCAAAGGCCTCCCCTTTCTCTTTCCAAACCTGATTATAATTGCGGAGTAATCTTGGCCATAGATCATCTTAAACAGTGAGGTGATAAAACATAAATAAAAAATGATTTCAGTATATCAGTTAATCTAAGTTAACTAACCGTTAAAGTATGTTTACTCAACACATAAACTTACTTTCGAAAAAAATGCCTACTTTTGACTAGCTATATCTCTGTAATTAAGGGACCCAGAGTGCTGAAGTTAATTCCGAAAATTAGGAAAATTACTTAGCTTTATTAAATCATCTACAAATGTAGTTGAAAAAAACTTTCTTATGGTAGTGTTTTCGATAAAACTGAAACAAGTGCCAAAATTTCGCAGTTTTTCGAGCACCATGGGGATAGTACAGAGTTTTCAGGGTTGCAAACTTAGGAGTAAATTACTCTTAAGAAACCTAACAACATATACAAAAATTGTAGATACATGCGCGTTTGCGATGTTTGATGTCAATTTTGACTGGCCTATTACCAATTTTTTTATTTTTGTTCCACAACTATCACACAACGCCGTCTAGTCCCAAACTAAGCTGAGCTTGTGTTATGGGTCCTAGACAACTGATAAACATACATATATATTTCTAAATACATACATATTATAGATAAATTACACACAGACACAGAACAAATGACTAGGCTCATCACACAAACATTTGTCCTGGGTGGAAATCGAACCCACGACCTCCGGCATAGCAGTCAGGGTCACTAACCACTAGATCAACAGGTGAGTCAAAATTACATTTCAATTTTATGAAAGTCTTTAAAATATCTAGCCCATACTGTCTCACTGCTGAGCGAAGGCCTCCCTCCACTCCTTCTAATGTTCCCGGTTTTCAGCCACCTCTTTCCAATTCCTAAGGAAGACATCCAAGTCGTCCCGCCAATTCCTTCTTGGTCTGCCGGGGCCCCGTCGTGCGATTTCTGGGCACCAATTTTGCGTTTTACTGGCCCACCGCTCGATAGGCATGCCTTAGACATGTCCAGCCCAGTCCCACTTAAGTTAGGCAGCGTTCTGAACTACGTCAACGAGTCTTCCCCTTATTTCTTTTTTTTTACCAGAACTAACATTTCGTGACTATGTTCTATACTGCGAACAATCTGAAACTATAGTTAAAGAAATATAAGAAAACCTGTGTGGTCATATAAACGCTACAGAATCTTTCAATAATGCGTGTTCGACACGCACTTGGTCGATTTTTATTTCTTTATATTTGGTATAATGAACTGAAATGAGAGTGCTATAAATACCTGCATAGTTTGTTTAAGTGCCTTCTGATATTGGAATTTGTGTTACCTATTATTTACAAGCTTTTGCGTGCAGCTTCGTTCGCAGAGGTACCATCAATGACATTTTCACCTGACCACCGCTAATTTTATTTTTGCTCGCACTCGAAACGAAAATTTCAAAGGGTTTGATTTGGCGCCGCGCCACAGGATTCAAGCGAAAATTTGTTTGAGTGATCAGGCTGAAATAGCCGCACGCTCCGCCCTCCCGCGCATGGTGCAGTTCGGATGCATTGTGCAGTCCACACGACTGCAATCGGACTACACGTTTGGTTTGCAGTCGTGCTTGCAGTTCTATTGCAGTCGTGTCAACTGCACTTAAATTACAATTTGCGGTTAGATTGCAGTTGAAATTCGGTCCGTCTATTTAGACCCTAATTAAAGTTACTGCCACAGAAGCTTGAAAACATACCATAACCTTTTTAAATCATCTTAATTCCTATGTAAGAGAGAGAGACGGAGCTATTCAGTCTTTGTAACTCTATCCTTTACCTATATCTGATATGTGATCTTGATTATTCCATGATAAAATTCAAAAGTTTTTTGAGTGTAAAACTGTTTTTAATCCTTAGGAAGATTCGAAAGATTTGATTCTTGTAGTATAAGTTACGGGAGAAATCTGCGAAAAAAAAATGTCCAAGATAAACTAATGAATTCAAAGCACCACATTGGCACTAGCCCGGTTACCTGGTTTCAAGCCTGCAACCTCATGAGGCTTCCCCTCCACGCTTAGTGTGAAAGTGAAACCGCCCTGAGATGAAAGGAAACGAGGAACATGTCTGGGTTAGCCAGTAAAAGTCTTACACACCCTCTTGCTCCGCCTAAGAACAGGACATGTCATTGGCTGATTTTCTTACAAAATTTCTTAAAAAATTAGGTAACCCTATGCATGCATGGGAGGCGGGTGCCTAAACCACTGAACCAACACGACTTTATTAGTCATAGCTCACAGTCCGACCGTCCGGTAACTGTCCGGACCGAGCCCAAGTCATCGACGACGCGCACTGTTCCTACGCCCCTCAAGGAGTTGACAGCAACCATAGGGGCCCAGCTGGGTCGAAGCCTACTGGGGCTTGGTCTGTTTCTGAAAGGGTAGTTTGGACCCGGTATGAAAGGCAAGAAGGAACAGGGTGGGTTTTTTTAGTCAGTAAGAGTCTGACACTATCTCCCGCTCTGCCCAAAGGCGGGGTATGTCATTGGGATAAATTTACCCACCGAAAAAATAGTCATATTTTATCACAAATATTAAAGTCACTTTTAGTTCAAACATGTTACGATAATACATACACTACACACAAGGAAACGGTTCGCAATAAAAACTTCAGTTTATTCAAAAACTTTTACAGTTTCCCTATTCGGGCAAGGACCCCAAAAATCTCAGGTCAAACTTGTCACAACCAACCAGAGTATAATGATATTTTATAGCATTGTAAAATGTCTAGAGTTGAATTTTATTTCTCGTCAAAAGTAAACGAGCAAAGGAGTTCTAACATTTTTAAGGTGCGCTTCTTGTCTTCAAATATTTGGTACAAGCTTTTACGGGTAGTTACACTGCCGTGGTCTATTTTACGGAAACTACTCTTCTAATTTGACATCTGGTGAAAGATTTCGGATGATGAGCAATGGGTAACTCGCTGTCCGGACCGATTCCGAGTCGTCGACGGCGCGTAGTGTTCCACGCACGTTTCAAAGATATGTCACCAAAACCGTAGGGACTGGCTGGCTAGGACTGGGATGACTGATGCCTACTAGGACCATGGTTTGAATTCTGAAAAGAATACCTGTGCTCCTAGAACGTAAAAGGCAACTAAAGGAACATAAGTATTGACACGCGCTCCCGCTAATAATTAAATAAAATTAAGTCAATAACAATACTAAGACATCATAGTACCCCTGTGCATTTTTCCAGTATAAAAATCAATCTCGACATCGCTACGAAGAACATCAAAATATGGCCTGGATTAAAAATTGGATCACTGGATCATACTGCATTTTATTTTTACACTAGAGAAATGCACAGGGGCCTTTTTTATTATTATATCTAGCCCATACTGTCCCCTCCTGGGCAAAGGCTTCCCTCCGCTCCTTTCAATGTTCCCGGCTTTGAGCCACCTCTTTGTAAAATTCTGACTAATTTTATTATAGTTGGCACAGGCAAATCCAGGAAAGAAGACAAAAATTACCCAAATATAGTGTAGCTTAAATCAAATTGAATCAGAATAAAAATATTAAAAAGTATCTAGTGATCTACTGATTTGAATTTATGATTCCTTTTTTTCTACATTAAGTACAAACCAGCATTATTTTTATAACCTTACTGCTATTTTTATAATATTTAAGGAGGCTCCTATAGCCTTGTAATTAGCTAGTTTGGCTTAACCGTACAGCTTTTTGCTGCAGTTTAGACTTTACCACAGAAACCGTGTTTAGTGAGAAACGCCAAGAACTTATAGTCATTTTATAGTTTTGAAAATATTTTATTAACTTCTAAAAACAATAAAACTCTTCTGAATAAAATTTAAAAACCTCCACCCATTTAAAACTTTTCACTTGAATGTACCACAACTGATTTTCGCACCCTCCCTAAAAGACTTCGTCGCAAGACAATGGTAGGCCACTTACTTTTTTTACGATAACGTCATTATATTTTTACTATGAGTACTTTTGTAAAAAGTAATGGGGTGATGTAAAAATCTTTTTGTACGAAAGGTATATTATTTTAAGATTAGTGCAGTTGTTTCAAAAAGTCACGTCCGTCTAACATTTTTTGAACAAAATATGAGAAGAGACGAGTTTTAATAAGAACATATTGTAATAACAGTTTACAGAGTGATGTGTTCTATTTATTTTTATAATTTTTGATAGGTTCAAGCTTGACCGCTATCTCATCTGATGGAAAACGACGATGCGGTCGACGATAGAACGCGCTTACCCAGAAGAAACCTATTCACTCTCGACTTAAAGATTCGCGGGTTGTAGCTATCAGGAAACACAGACTCCAGCAAGGAATTCCACTCCTTAGCTGCACGCACAATGAGTGTATCTTTGTCTATTTTTTTCTTTAGTATACTCTCAGTTCTAGGGTAGCCAGGCTTTTGGAGAGTGTGTGCGGCAATTGTATTATTTGATTCCAGCATCACTTTCTACCATCGGACAAGTGGACGTAAGGCGAGAATCCACCTTTATATTGTTACCGTTTCTACAGTTCGAACACATCGAAGGACTAGAATAATTTGCCAGCGGTGGTCTTCCGATTATAAATTACGTATCTTCAAGGTTATAGTGGGATCATTTTCATCATCATCATTTCACTTGAAAGATGTCTACTGCTGGACATACTCCCCCCCCAAGTATTGCCATAATGATCACTCCTGTACTTCTCGTATCCGTCGGATTTCCACGAATCTCTCCGGACCATCGGTCCATCTTTAATGAGGCGTACCAACGCCACTCTTTGAGTCGCCTTTAACTCTCAAATTTTAATATTAGCAAAATATTCCAAAACGTTCGCAACTATTGAGAACATAGAGTAAGCTATGTATAAGTTACCGCGCGGGCTGTAGAATATGTTCCAGTCTAAACATTTACTAAAAATTCAAGATCTCGGTGTTCTTAAATAAAGAAATAATAAACAAATTAAACAATAACTTAAATAATTAAAAATAATATAAAAACAAATAAACAACTATAATAGGGTAGTTTCCAAGGTCAACATAATTACATTTTATTAAGTCCGTATTTTAGATTATATTTTTTTTTATTTTTTATTAGCCCATTAAAGTTACGTGTGACGTCAGCCCGTGGGAAAAAATGCAGCACGGCGTGACGTTACACTATTATAAAATTCACATCGCATAATCTTACTAATTGTACAATGTTTCAGCTATAAAGCATAAACTTTAAAGACATAAACACTGATTACACTAAATTGAAATATTTCAAAGCTATTATTTGAAAGAACTTTATCCAAGACATAAGAAAATATATAATTCGCTTACACAAAGAAATTAAGGCTTCTATGCAGACCAGGGAGTGATTTAAAAATGTAATAACATTTTTCCTCGAATATTGCAAGGAAAAAAATGCAACGTGCATCCTAAATACAGTTTTGCGTGACTCCAAATTGCTTGTACTTTTATTAGAGTTGCAATGGCATTTGCAGAATTATAAGGATACGAAATTATTATGTAATTATATTTCGAACGATATAAATTCGAGAAATAGATTACAGACATAAATATTAAACGTTTCTGATAATTAATCTTAAATAAGAATTCCATATTTAAAACCTAAACAAGTTAGGCCATTAGATCCGGTATGATTAAAAAAAAAATCACATCGTTCATGAACGGCCAGATTTTGTCATTAAAGAAATGTGTGGGAAGACTACTACGCCTACCCTTTTATAGATTACTTTTCTTTTCCAAGAAGATAAATACGACGATCCAAAACATCATTATATTCCAATCTTATTATGAACAACTGTAGTAACCGGTCTCCACAAAAACAATATACGCCTCCAGCAAAGAAGGAAAAAATAATGCGGGAAAATAACCGTGAAATGCGAGACTTAATATTTACACAGCGTAATTTGGAGTCAAAGTTACAATTTGTTTGCTAGCCGAATTCCCATTGACCACACGTACCTCACGCAAGGCATCGCTTAAGATTTTTACACTTTTCGTTTCGTTCGGCAAAATTATGTGGCTTCGAAAACAACCTTATCTGTATTGGATGACTGTGATATCACGTTTTGAGTTTAAAATGTAACATTACGCTTGTATTTCCCAAGTGTTAGGTTAAACTCGTTAGGTTGCACTTTTAAATTTGCGGAATGGACATGACATGGGTACGCTGCGTAGTGGGCTAGCTATCAAAATCAAAAAGCATTTTTTTTTTAATAGCCCAAATTTTTTTTTAACTTTATTTTAAATTTACCAAACAGCTTACAATTTCGAATAGGCAGGTCATTATAAAGTGCTGTTCACCTTCAAATGTAACATTTCTTGTCATTTGTTTAAATTCAGATGATTACCTACACCTGAAAACATGCCCGAAACTTTGCCTATCCGAGATTGCACTAAGAATCTCATGCGTAGTACTAGCGCTTATGACCAACCATATCAATGAGGCAAACGACGATGAACTTGATACTCCCATAAGATACTTTAAAATAATCCTTAACCACCTACCATCAGTCTCACAGACCCGGACGATATTATTTTTGTGAATATTTAAGTGCGTCCGCATATTTATATTTAGCCTGTTCATGTATGTTCAACTCTAGTAGAACTGTGCTTAAGCCTATCGAGATTATAATTGTGCGAGTTTCATTTGGTAAGTAATGATCTTTTTGCAGCGGTTTGTGAGACCGATGGTAAGCAGTTACGTGCCTAGCATTCAATGCATTAAAAAATGCTTTTGTTTTTGTGAAAAATAGCCTTTCGTAGAATAATTATTTGCACGTTGTTTAGAGATCGAACCTTAAATTGAAGTTAATTTACCAAATCAAGACTAGCGAGGTACAAATTGATTGAGCAGATGATTCTGATTGAATTAACTCAAAGGAATATTCATTCACAAATTCAATCAAATGAAAGGTTTGCAATTTTGGTGAAATTAAAGTATTTTTGTAGAAATACATATATATGTATATAAGTTGATCACTTACTTAATTAATAGAAATTACTGAGTAAAATGACTGAGATGATAAATGATATGAGTTTGTGAATTGTAAGACTATTATTAGTCTTACAATTCAACATTTCATATAAATAAGTAAGAAACCAAAAAAATAGGTTAATAGGTTATATACCTCCTTCGATGATTAACTTCTTTTCCTTAACAATGTTTTGCTGGGGTCTCACAGACCGAGGCCAGGTAATTACGTGACTAAAAGTTAAGTATACGTTCATCTGGAATTTGAGTCCTTTAAAAATTTTGACGTCAGCAAAATTCAGAACATTTTTAATATCACGCAGTCCCGCTATTGGGGTCGCTCACTTTGTGGCCACAAGCTAAAAAACTGTATTTTTACCGCACATTTTATGGAATTCCTTTGACATGGCATCCGACCATTACTTTGTAGTTGATTGCTACGGATTCGTAGAGGGTCTACGTCGTAGCGCTACGTGCGTAAACGTAGCCATTTGTTTTTTTTTTTATATAGGAAAGAGATTAGGTTTGGTTTGTTCGGAATGTTAAGAGATTCTTTGAATAATTATTTCTTAACAAATTTGCAATCTTAGGTCAGATGTAATTATTATTATATGGGAAAATTTAATAAATTTAAAAGCGAGGAAACCAAAATTTAATTGACAATCTATTCTTTTTTAATTATAAATGCAAAAACCATTCTGTTTATCTTTTATATTTTCACGGTTAAACTACTGAAATGATTTTAAATACAATATTATTATTGAATCCTTTAAAATATTATAAAAAATAGTATTATCACTTAGCTTGTTGGTTTATTTCATTTCAAAGTTTAAGCGCTCTTAACGAAAAACCCTGTATGTAAAATTTTACACGTAAATTGATTGTACAGCTTAACTTTAACAAAAATTAACACTTTAAAGTATAATATTTCACAAATTGATTACTGATTTAAAGAAAATACCTATATATTTATCTATACCAAAAGACTTTATTTTAACACTTTTTTTCACTTGTTGGCGTAATTAATATATAAAAACACAAGCGATCCCAAAATACATTGTCGCGCCTGAAAGATGGCAAGTCTTCAAAAAAAAAAAACTAACTACATTTATTACAGCGCCAGCTATCAGTATCCTGATACACGTAAAATCAAACAAGCCTTTCGCTGAAGTTTTATAGTAGCTCGATCGAAGTCCTATCCAAAAGCGGTAATCACGTCACTATGTATTCTACCAGAATAATGTAATACAGATTTTTTTTTTAAATCGACGAATTACAAACGACTTTAAAATCGGTGTCGTTCAAACTCGATTGCTGGATGTGAATACGGAAATGGTCTAAACTACTAAATCGCTACGATATCGCGGGGGTTATCATTAGATGATTTTTTCCATCGAAAAAAAAAAGACGCACAACGATGACAAAGTTTGGGGGAGGCCTATGTCCAACAATGGACGTCTCAATGATGATAGATGAAAACACACACACACAAAATATTTATATAAAGATATTACTTTCTATTACTAAAATTGTGTAAGACATACCGCATACCGCACGCGAGCACTTGTGCGTCTAACACGTGCGCGCCCGCTCGTGTAGTCTGCCAGATCAAAGAACCCTAATGTAGCATACATAAAAACCTTGAACAAGTCTATTTCAATACGTATCCGACGTCTATTTTTATACAATGCCAGCATCGTAACAATACCTATAAAGAACAGAATAAATAAATTCCACCGCCCTACATTGCGGTATAATCTCATTAACACACTTTGTACGTTCAAAGTAACAAAAGTATATTGAGAGTAACAAAAGAGAATTATCGGCATCCAATCGTTCAAACGCTTGATCCCTTCAATTAGCTGGTGAATGGAGGAGCGATTATGTCGTCGACAATAATACAATGTTGAAATTGTTGACAATGGTGAAGAGAATGTAAGACTTTTGAATCTTGTTTATATTTGTAAGAGAATTGAAGTAGGTTTTATTTTTATCGTTGACTAGCTATGCCCGCAACTTTGTTCGCGTGGACTACAGGATTTTGAATTTATTTTTTCTAAAATATAATTAGCCTAAGTTACTCCTTATTACGTCAGCTACCTGCCAAAAAGTCCCATCAAAATCGGTCCAGCCATTTCAGAGATTAGCCCGGACAAACAGACAGACAGACAAAAATTGTAAAAAAAAAAAATGGTTGCCTGTAAAGTCGGTTTTACGGGCGAAGATTTTACGTGACAACGTCTTTTTCTCGGTAGAATATTTATTGATATGAATATAATTAAATTGCACAATAGGAACAAGGAATTGAATGAAAATAGTTGAGTGGGAGAGAGACGCAAGGCATTCGGCGGGCCTCTCTCTCGTTCGGTGACTCATCGTAACGTTACCGAGCGTTACACTTTTTCATAAGTGACTCCCAGCCGCAACCTAATTTAAGACGTTGTCACGTCAAAAATATTTTGGTGTATGTACCGTATATATATTCATATGCAAGTAGTAAAAAGCAATTATTTCAATATTACAAACAGACACTTCCATTTTATTTATATGTATAGATGTATAGATAGGTTTGCGCTTGACCGGATGGAAAGCAACGATGCGATCGACGATAGAGTGCGCTTACCTAAGAGTAACCTGTTCACTCTTAACTTAAAGATTTTCGAGTTGCAGCCATCAGGAAACACAGACGTAATAGTCTGCGTTTTCTGATGGCTACAACCCGGAAACCTATTAGAAAAAATAGGTCAAGTTTACTCAAATTTCCAATAGCATCATCTTCTTGTCATATTCATCTATAATTAGTTCTTTATCAGTTGTCATCTCTATAGGTATTCATTCCATTCCAAACGGATCTCTAACTAGATTTTGATAGTATCCGCAATAAAAAGAATAAGAATAGAATAGCATTTATTCGGCGCAAGCAACACAATATACCACAACATAAAATTATAATAAAAAAGCACAAACATACAATACAGTTGCAGTGACTGTGCCTGAACCGAAAGGGTCACCAACTCAGCAATTGCTGGGCGTCAAATACCCAGAGCTGATTTTCAGCTGGCACCCGCAGTGACGCCGGCGCCGCACTAGGTCCATGAGGTGAATTACAGTCCGCTCCCTCTCATCCAAATCCAAATCCAAACTAATATTATAAATGCGAAAGTAACTCTGTCTGTCTGTCTGTCTGTCTGTCTTTGCTTCACGCCTAAACTACTGGACCGATTTGTGTGAAATTTGGTACAGGCATAGTTTGGAACTTGAGAAATGACATAGGATAGTTTTTATCACAAACAATAAAATAAAAAATAATATAAAAAATAAAATTTATTCCGGACATACAGCGCCATCTATTGGTCAAGAGTCGGCATCAATTCAGTACTATCTACCGGAAGTCACTATTCCACGCGAACGAAGTCGCGGGCAAAAGCTAGTAAACCTATATATAATACCAGCACTAGAAACTTTATAGGCTGACTATACTAGGAAAAAATCGAAGTCTTTCAGCCGTAATGATGATGATGTATGTAACAAAAATGTAACATTACCGTAAAAATCACATTTTTATTAAGTTTCTAAAAAGATACAATCATTTCCAAAATCAACAGATAATCGATGCAAAACAATCGACGTCTTTCATCTGTAATGATGATGACGAATGTGACAAAAATGTAACATTACCGTAAACATCACATTTTTATCAAGTTTCTAAAAAGATACAATCATTTCTAAAATCAACGAATAACCGATGCAAAACAATCGACGTCTTTCAGCTGTAATGATAATGATGAATGGGACAAAAATGTAACGTTACCGTAAACATCACATTTTCATTAAGTTTTTCAAAAGATTCAATCATTTCAATCACCAAAATCAACGGATAACCGATGCAATCTCCTCAGAAACAAAAGGAACTACCCTAAATTGTTATTTATTGCCATAATTAGCTACGTTTGTATATTATAGGTCGTTGACCTGGTAAAATACGCACGCAATCACCCGCTGTAATGGCTTAAGGGAAAGTTTTTAACGATATTGTTTACTAGCTCTTACCCGTGGTTCCGCTCGCATTAAATTCGAAAATTATGCCATTGGAATGTAGTACCTACTGGCATAAAAGTAACTGCCTTGTGGACATGGTCTACCCGTCTTTTAGAGACGAGGACTCAGGCCTCGTCTGTAGGGGAAGGAATAAACCATAATCCACCACGCGGGACCCATGCGGACGACAACGTCTAGTAACTGGAAACGAAGGAACTAGGAGTTTAGTCAGTGCAAGTCTGACAAGCCCTTCCGCTCCGCCTAAGTGCGGGAGATGTCATTAGATCCCACCAAAAATAAAAAAAAATCCGGCAGGCAAACTTAAAAGTTAAAATAATATCCAAAAGAATTGCTGTTGAATGAAAAAGCAATATAATCAAGATAGTGTATATGAGTGTGTTTGTAACCATTTTGAATTTCTTACATTCTGTTGACAGTTATTTTTATGTTTAAATGCTTTTGGTTGCCATCATCATCATTATTTCCTCATCGAGTTTATTTTTAAACGCGATTATTAAAAGCTACGTGATTGATGTCCACTTATGTTTGAGCCTTTGGGGCAAGTATTTAAGTATTTGTTGACTGTAGTAAAGGTCAAGTTTTTGTAAAGGTGAAAGCTAAAGTTCATGCGTAGTAATTTTTTCATGTGTAACTGTCCTCGCAAACAGGACTCAAAAAAACACCGCTACAAAAAAACGCTAGAAGCGGCCACAAAAAAGTTAAAAGCGGGCGCAAAAAACAGCTGAAGTGAGCGACACTTCTTCTATCCGGGAGCTTGAAGCCGCTTCAAGCGTTGTTTTGTAGCGGCACCGCCGCACACGAGCCACAAAAAAGGCTGGCTCATAAAGAAGCTTGAAGCGGCGTTTTTTTGTGGCCTGTGTGCGCGAACAGTTAGATGGTGCTGAAGTAAGCATTTTTAGTTTCATTTGTTTTTAGTTTATGATAGTTTGAAACGCGTGGTATGCTACGAATATTGCGTTAAACACCATCATTTTTTATTAGTTAAAAAAATAATGGAGCTCTATCCGCCAAAGTTATTGATCATATTTGTGTTTTCGAAAGTAAAATAAAAAAAACGAAATCCTAAAGTTTTTCACGAAAATTTGTCATAATTGAATCAACGATTCATAACAAATACTATGCAGTGTTTTTCCATTTTGATCGTCATTTATATATTCATAACAATCAATAGCCTGTACAATATTTCCATTAATTCAGTGACATTTTAGGATATAATCAAATGCTAATAACTGTTTATGAATATTATTTATTGAGACTACTTAAATAATAACAAGAATTTTTCTAACAATCCAATGAAGTATTTGTACTAGTTAAAATTAGAGGTAGGTGGCTATATGCACTACGGTTTTGTTAGAGGCATAAACAGTAAGAATTAGTTGAAATGTCGGATTTCAGCGTATATCATTTCCTTGATTCATAAGATTTCAAGTAAAACTTACCATAAAAGTTACAGACGTTTCGACTTCCAGGAACTAGTAGGTACATTGACTCCCACAAAACCCGAAATTATGCTAGTAACCGCATCTCGAACTTTGCACTACTCCACTTTTCGTTATACTATATTTAGAACGGCATGCTCTGCACTGGTTTCAACAAGAGTAAACCAAATCACACTAATATTACAAAGGTGAAAGTTTCTGAGTATGTGTCTGAGTGTGTGTTTGTTACATTTTCTTGCTGGAACAGTTGAATGAATTTCGATGAAATTTCAGAGCAGTGGTGACCTAGTGGTAAAGGCTCTGACTTATGAGTAGGTATTTAGGTAGGTGATTTAACCCAGCCAGGCGCTTTACTTTATGAAATTTCTTTCATCACCACTGTGTAATTTCGTTCATCACAACCCGCAGAGGGCCCGCATGCTCTCTAGGAGAGAGAATGGGCCGCCCTTCTCTCTCCTAGAGAGAGGGCCGAGTCCCAGCAGTGGGAACATGATTATGCTACATTTTTGCGACGTGCCTGTCTGTCAATACCTTTTCGCAAAATGTAAACGAGTCCATATTTACTGAGCGTAAAAACGCAATTCGGGTAACTACATAGATTTCCCGATTGGGTATTTCAGTACACAGTCTGACTTGGCTTTCACGTAATAAAAGATCAAATTGAACACACTTCAAAGTACAGATAAATAGAATCGAAAGCATCTTGAACTGTCAATCGATAAAGATTTGTAAAGGATGTGTGTTTACGGTGTTTTGAGCCTTATTTCTTGAGGATTAAGGTTTTAAGCGCTTGGTGCTTTGCGGTGAGTTCTGTTAGGCTCGCGATACGCGAGCATCGAGTTGTTTAAAAATGGTTTTGTTTTTGTTAGTAATTGATAATTTTTTTTTTCTTAATGATGATGTTTTTTTAGCATAGCTATAAATATCAATTATTCATGTTAATTAGTATAATAACTTGAGGATCTTAAACAATATCAATTAACAACGGCTTTATGTCAAAAAATACATCCTCCCGATAGTAGAAAATAGTCCCAATAAATAATGTACTAAAAAATGTCGTCTAAAATTATGTATGTAACTGTTTTGATGTGCATTAATTATTTTCATTCTATTTATAAAGTATTTTACCGTTCCAATTTTGGAAAACTTGTTTACCGAAAAATATTTATTGCTTTAACTTTTTATCGGGTGTAAGTCTATTTACAACGTCCGTCAAAATAACCAATTTTCTAACTTTCCATATGACTGATTAGTTACAAACATGCTCTATCATTGTCACTACAACAAAATTGGAAACAAAGCATTTCCTCACTCACAAAACTTTTTCAAGGTTTTCGTAATATTTTTTATACTTATAACCGGTAGTAACATTATACATGGCTTTGGCGATTATAATAACGCTAAAAAATTTTACATTTTATTATTTCAATATAATAATACAACAAAATAATAAATATCAAGGTTAATTGTAATTATCATACAAAACACAAACTTTGTAAACGTCAACTACTACTGCTATTGGAGTAGGTGAAAAATGTATTAGCGCATACCTCTTTTTTATGGTGGGAAAAAATCATCCAATGACATCCCCCGCTCTTGGGCGGAGCGGGAGATAGTGTCAGACTCTTACTGACTAAAAGACCCACCCCGTTCCTTCTAGCCTTCATACCGAGCTCGAGCGCCCTTTCAGATAACCCTGGCCCCGGCTGGGTCCCTGTTGTTGCTGACAACTCCTTGAGGCACGTGGGAATCGTGCACGCCGTCGACGACTTGGGCTTGGTCCGGACAGTTACCGGACGGCCGGACAGCGAGCTACCCATTTCTCACTGTCCGCAAGCCCGCGCCTACGGTGACCGGAAATCGGGATCAGAATCCGTGGCGGCGTGGTGGCGGCGAGGACGCCGTTGCTTGATGCGTTCGGCCTCCTCGAGGCGACCGCCTGCAACTCCTCGCTCTGGACCATGGCCTCAACCAAGGCCAGGTGCGAGATGTCTCTGCCCAAGCGTACCTCCCTCGAAAATTAGCCGTGATGGATGCCAAAATTTTCGTTTTTTTTTTCTATTTATATCACTATAGGTGATATAAATAGAAAAAAAAAACGCGTAACGTAAAGATCGCGTTAGAAATACCACGCTGCGCTCCATAACTCAAATATCAGATGTTGGAAAAAACAGCCAAGCTGAAGTGGGAGTAGGCTAGCCACATCGCGCGAATGCATCCGGACAGATGTGCGAAGATGGTCACTCATTGGACGCCTGAGGGAGCTTAATGCAATCGAGGTCCACCGCAGCGCTGGTGACGATCTGATCATGTTAGCGGAGCAAACTTGGCCAAAAATTGCTCTAAACAAAGAATTTGAAAGAAAAGGCCATTATCTAGCAGTTGGCCACCAAATAGGTTATCAAAAAAAGTTTTTTTCTTAAAAACAAAAGCAGGCTCGATCGTTAATCGCCTGCGAAAAAATATCAACAGAAAAAAAGTGCGTCTGCAGTATTCCTTAATCAAATTATTCAAATAGAAGACTCCGCTCGCCTCCGAGGCGCCCGTGGAGCATTCAACAAATAAGAACATTTACCCAATAAGGACTCTGTTAAGCATTGCAATCTGTTGTTTATGTTTACTCTCGTTTCTTTTGATTTCGTGTATATTGACGTCACGAGGGAATTAAATGTGAGGACGGTGCAATGATTAGTTAGATAGCGGTGTATCTTGATGTGTGTGAGCAAAGCGTTAATCGAGAAATGAACATTTATAAGGATTACATCAATAAATATTATTATTCTTGCTTTTTTAGTTATTTATGTGATGACATATATAGCTCTGAAACGTGGTCACTTACAATTGAGCCATTGGGTGACTTTAAGCATTCTAATGAGTCAAAAGGTTTAAAGTCACACAAAGGGCAATGGAAAGTTCCTTGCTCGGAGTTTCCTCGCATCAGAATCGCGAAACTAAAGTGGCAGTCGGCAGGACACAGTGCTTGTAGAACAGATAGTCAATGAAGCTGAAAGGTTTTGGAGTGGCAACCATGCACCGAAAGACGCAGCGTTAGAAGGAATCCCACGAGGTAGATCGATGACCTGGTGATGAGTAAGTACTTACAAGTATTGTTTCTAAAAACTGAATACTTCTATGAAAATTTCTTTCAGTAGGCTTGCGAAAGGAAACTTTAAAAGAAATGTAGACACTAATCTATTGAGTGTATAAAACCAAATGAAGAATAGCAAGAAAAATATCAAACTAACGTATAAAAAAAAGTAAAAAAGCATGTTTAATGTTGAAAACGTGTTTTATGAAAATAGACATGCCGAGTTCTTTGATACTATTAATAGACTATAATAAATCTATTTTAGAACTGGATGTATATAAAAGCGTGCGTGATACACATTTTCAAAAGGCCTTAGTGAGATAGACCAAATAAAAAACAATTTTCCTCGATTGGTCCAAACTGGAATTTCTGAAATAGACGGTCTGCGAAGCAGTAATGCTCGCAAAGGAGGAGGCCGAACGCATCAGGCAACGGCGTTATCGCCGCCGCCGTCGCCGGGATTCTGATCCCGATTTCCGGCCAACGTAGACGCGAGCTTGCGGACAGTGAGCAATGGGTAGCTCGCTGTCCGGTCATCCGGTAACTGTCCGGACCAAGCCCAAGTCGTCGACGGCGCGCACTGTTCCCGCGCGCCTCAAGGAGTTGTCAGCAACAGCAGGGACCCAGCCGGGTCGAAGCCTACTGGGGCCAGGGTTATCCGAAAGGGCGCTCGAGCCCCGGTATGAAGGCTAGAAGGAACGGGGTGGGTCTTTTAGTCAGTAAGAGTCTGACACTATCTCCCGTTCCGCCCAAGGGCGGGGGATGTCAATGCATGATTTTTCCCACCATAAAAAAAAAATAAAAAAAAATAGACGGTATCTTTGTTTCCATTTACCAAGAAATTCATGTTCAGCGATAAACACATCAGTTGCAGCGATAACATCTGACATTTCAAGAAATAAAATTTCGCGGAATCGTCTTGTCTTTTACCGTTTGCTTTGTAAATCAAATGTCGAAGTCAGAAGTCAAAACATTGAATCACTGCAACAGGATTTTCGTTAAACCATATAGTTCGTTGAATGATATCGTGTCCATTTTCCTGCCTTTTTTAGGGTTCCGTATTTATTAGAGTTCCGTACTGGACCTATTTGGCGCCGCCGTGAGACACACATTGTTAGTTGTCTCTTTTTTTATATATAATAATTTATTAGTGTCTACATGTTGTTACTACATTGTGTGTATCTACGAGTGTGTATGCCAAATAAAATATTTTTCTTTCTTTCTTTCTTTCTTACTTAGTATGTCAACGTAACAAATAGCCTTTTTTTAAACTCATAAGTAGGAACACTTATTGTGACGGACGGGAAACTACGGAACTAGGGTTTCGTACTGAGCGTGGCCCGACATGCTCTTGGCCGGTTTTTTTCTTTAATTCTTAGCATTATACGCTTTCTTATGAGATAGAGGTATGTTATTCCTTACTTTGCACATTTTGTTTTGTCTTTAAGGCGACTTTTTTTTTAGTTTTGGCTGCGTACGGTTTGTGCATTTAGCCAGTATCAAGTTAAGAAAATATTAAGTTTTACGTTACATTGAGTTTCATTAGAACGCAGATTACATTCTAATGTTTTTGCAGTATTTGGTAGCAAATGTATCAAGTAGCCTTGTGGTAGTCAATACTACAGTAAATCTCTGATACATTTTACCAAAATCGCGCCTGTTTCAATAATTCCACATATTGTCAAGCTACGTAGACATTGAGGTACAAACTTACACCAATTTTACATCACAATCATCATCATTTCAGTCCACTGCTGGACATAAGCCTCCCCCTAGTGTCACCACAATGAACGATCCTGTGCGTCTCGCATCTATCGATTTCCTGCAACCTTCACTAGGTCATCGGTTTACCTTGAAGGAGGCTTTCCAAGGCAGACCGATGACACACGCAGTGCGTGTGAGATTTCTCTATTCATTAGAAATCAATTTACGAAAGATTAAAAGAGCCACTGAAATTTACTCGAAAAAATCTCGCCAAAAAAATTGTATATGTCGATTTATTTATAGTAGCTTTGGTTGGCATTATGTTATCTTGTCACTTCTTTACAAAGATTCCTTTTTCAAAAACGTAAATCATTTGAAAATTATTTTATATCTGGCCAGTCATCTCCAACAAACCGAAGATTGATCAAAGAAGCCGTAAGCTATCAATTCAATGCCAAAAACTTGGATTCTTCGACGTGGAAATGAAACCCTGCCTGATAATAAGGCTTCAAACCTGAAGACTGACAGCCTTACTTAATTAAAAATTAAATTTAGGAGCTCATCGCTTTGATAAAGATCTTATAACGATTCGACGGAGAATCGAACGTTATAATGTCTTTCTGACACGCGAGGTCTATATTGACTTAGGTACGGACGTTCGAATAATATTTCAAGGAGTTAATAGTAGTTTGTATGTTGAATTGAGATTCTTTGTTTGTAAAACAGAATGAAATTTCTTTTTTGAAATAAAGTTTGTTCTAAAAATAAATAACCAATATCATGATTTTTAAGCTTTTGCATAGCTTCTATCGTGGGCCTTGAGCGTGGTGACCGATAAGAAAAGAAATGAGTGAAAGCAGCTGTCGGCGTTTTGGATGGGTGGGGTTAAGCAGCTGTTAGCGAAGTCTGGTTTTTGATGGAAGAGGTTAAGCAGCTGCTGGCGAGGTCTGGTATTGGATGGGTGGGGATAAGCAGCTGTTGGCAAGGTCTCATTATGGATGGGTGGGGTTAAGCAACTGTTAGTGAGGTCTGGTTTTGGACGGGTGGGGTTAAGCAGCTGTTATTATTATTGCATAAGTTGATAAAAAATGCTATGCAATAGTTTTACCGCGGCAGTCCCCGAGTGGTGGTCTTTTTTTTATTTTGGTTTCTGATGAATAACGCAAAAACTACGTTATTGTATCACTGTGTGATTATATAGTTTCAACTTCAATCATTCACTTCGTCAAAAATATTTTTTTTCAAGAATCATCTCTATCTTACTGCCCACCTCCTTTCTATAAAGAATTCTTGTCCATTTAATGTTTATAAACTTTGCTATAAATAAATATTTTCATAGAAATATTTTTTATACACTTGTTTTCTAGACATACTTTTAAATGCAACTGCCATATTAAATTATTTCTCCAGCACCCTAGGTTGTCTGATAGAGAATGCCTAAGGCAAGCCATACTTACCTTTGCATTACTTGAAGATTAAACAAATAAACAGGATACTATATTATCACAGCTTCATTATCTATGATCAGTTTTTGCTCGTTAGTCCAAAGATAAATGCAACTGTCCCTGTTTTTAATCCTGTGGTTGTCTTAATATCACCCATGGGATTATCTAGGGGAACTATGTTCATTGAATATACTTTAACGAATAATGTTGCCAGCAAAGAAGATAGAAACCCAATTTTTTTTTTTTTTGGCGTGATAAGAAAGAAAGTCCTTCAAAAGTATACAATTTTAAAAGTTGCCATTCAGAAACATAATGTTACATACGATGGTTACATATGATATACAGTATATTGCGAACATACTTGCATACTTTTAAGCAATTTAAGCATACAGTATATTTTTTTTTAAGTGTAAAATCTTCGAATAACTTCTTCCGCTCTGGGTGAAGTGAGAGAGAGACTTAAGAGTTTTACTGACTAAAACCTAGTTGTGTTCTTTCTGTTTTTCCAAAGCACTTTGTTGGGATTTAGGATACGCCGACTAGGATAGCTTGATATAAAGGGGATGGCGGGGATTAGCGAGCAAGCGAAGCAAGCAAACACAGACCCCGAAATTCCTTCGAGGTAGTTCTGTATAGTTTAAAAAAAAAACACAAAAGGCACAGTTATTTTTTTAAAACCACCCAGAAGATCATATTTTAGTGCACATTAGTATTTTTAGTGGAACAAAAGTATATTTTGTGGTATAAAACTGGAGTAAATAAAAACTATCCATTAGATAATCCCAAGATTGCCTTGTCAAGAATGTAGTAGGCAACAAAGCCTCAATACTTTTAAAGGCCATACAACAAAGAGCACATTAAATATTTTTATTAGATGATATAAAACATACTCAAGTTAATGGGGCCTCGGGTGTTTCAAATGGATTTGTTCAATTCGTGTCAAATGCGTCATTTGTTATTTCTAGAATTATTATGTTGTGCTGTACAAGTGTTGTAAAATGCTTTAGGTTTGTTTTGTCATTAGCGTTTCTTTTTTCTTTTCTGTGAAGTAAGTTTTTTTTGCTTTTGATTAATGTTGTTAAGTTTTAGTCTATTTATATTTATTATAATTGGTAAATAGTTCTAGCTAGCTGTAAATTCTCTAGTATAATCCTAAAGTAGTATGTAAGTAGGTACTTTGCGTTTCAGGCACATTGCTTAGAATGAATGCTCAACAGCGCCGAAAGATTCTGGAGTGATGACTGCGCATCGGAAGACGCAGCGTTAGAAGGCCTTCCAGAAGGCGGACCAATGACCAGGTGAGGTTCGCAGAAATCTGCAGGACGCAGGATGCGTCACTTGGCTTACGCGTAATTTGTGACACGTTAAGAATTCTCATCAGAAACCGAGGTTACAGTAATTTATTGATCCTTATCACGTCATCAAATCAAATTACACCAATATTATAAAGATAAAGTTTGTATGTATATTTGTTACTTCTTTACAATCGAACGGCTAAACGAATTTCCATAAAACTTGTTACAGGGGTAGACCATATCCTGGAATAATGTATACAACACTTTTTATTCCAAGAGTATATTCCCTCGAGATAATTTTCTATAGTGACGCGGGCGAAGCCAATGGCGGTAGCTAGTCCATAAATAATTCCATTTGCCTGCGGCAACAGTTAGGTACTTTATCAAAATTCAGTACCCAGACAATTCAAGTACTTTACCATTATTTTCAATCGAAAAAAATACAACATCAGTAGTGGTCACCCACACCCTAAACTCTGACGTCACAACTAAGGTCCTACGCATCGAACTTCGATGTTCTAATGACTGGATACCATTACCAGAAAGACTCATTACATTTTACGTGGCTTAATCCAACTCATTCGTTTCAACAGAGTCAGCAAGCGATTCTAGTCTTTATGTAAATGTAATTATGAGTGTCGGGTGACTATTGTCAGGGAGCGAGCTGAGGTAATCATGTTAGCTTTTTCGAGTGAAAAATTTCTGAGAGGAACTGTTTCGTGACTCGGTTTTGGACGGGGCAATGAGTTGGTTGGACGTGTAGGGGACGTGTGACGATGAAGGTGGAAAGGATGGTTGGTTTTTTTGTTGTTTTAGTTTAGTTATCATTTCAAAGCATTCGTTTCAAATAAATCTTTTCTTACAGGCACTCTTGACTTGTCATGGTTACTTAGCCAACAATAAAATGATGCATAGTGCACGTTCCAAGGTAGCTGTAGGTATAGATGTTTATGGAGAAGGGCGTGAAAGAAATTCCATGGCAGGTAAAGCAATGACTTTCTGTGACATCTGTTATAGATTTAGGTTTTTAAAAATAATGTAATTACATACAATACGTGATTTGTAATATACTTTCAAAATAATATAGTGTCGAGCCACAATTATTTAATTTAAACCAAGCTTACTGTGTAATCTAGCTATGACGCCAGGACACCCTTTTTTCTACTTTTGAATTTGTCATATCTATTGTAAACTGTTTAGATTGTACCTCATTATGTGAAAGAAACATATTAATAATCCGGTTTCCGCAACGAGGACTGCCGCACATGATACACGCGCGACGTCACACGACAGGAGCCTGCGCGAGCTGCTGCTTAACGCATTTTTGGCCCTTAGATTGTACGTAAAGAAACTGACTGTTTTTTTTTTTTTGTATAACAAAACAATTCAACAACATTACTTTAGTAATTCACTGTAGATAAATATGATAGTCGCTAACGCCTTCTATTCTCCGGATATTATCATGAAATTGGGGCCTTGAGAGCTTTTAGACCTAGTTCTTGTGATGCTATTCTGATTACGGAGTCTCAAGTGTCTAGTCTAAGGATTTTCCAATCTACTTTTTGAAAGGTAATACTATTTTGTATTAGGGCAAGGTTTCGTTACGTTGCTAAGCAAAAATGAAGCGTCATTTTACCTTCAAGATTTTTTGCCATGCCTTTTTGTTGGAAAGGACCTTACCTTATTGATATTCCTAAAATAAATACTAAAACCTTACGTATAAAATAAGGGTTGTGAAGTTAGCAAAGGTGCGTGATACATATTTGCCTTATTCATGACATGTTAATTATTTGTTGACTGTTAGAATATGCCTTATAGTGTTTACTAGTGCAAAAAGCTTCGATAAACAGATAAATAAATAATTTACTACATGAAAAAGGTCACTTTAAAACTATTTTTACAAAAAGAAAATATTGGGCAAGTGCGAGTCGGACTTGCGCATTTAGGGTTCCATACAAACTACAATTCCCGAATTGAGTTTCAAACAGTTTTCCGAATAGCAAAAGAGTTTTTTTTTGTGACGTACGTTATAACAAATTTATTATTTTCAGTCTTATTCCTCATGTGCTAAAAGATCTTGCTTTATACCAAATTTCAGGATTTTGGGTCAGCGAGAAGTACCAATACCAATACTCTCAATGAAATTTTGATTCCATTGAGCGTATTGAAATACACGTTTTTGCTATCTAAGAGGCCGTATCTTTTCTATTCGTTGACTTAGAAGTTTGATTTTTTCACAACTTTAGTGACCCGTAGACATTAGTATATGGTTTTAATTTCAACTCGATAACTCTACGCTTTCTGGAGATAAAGGGTTTTGATTGACAGAGAGACAGACCGACAGGCAGACAGACGGACAACAAAGTGGTCTTATAAGGGTTAAGTTTTTTCCTTTTCAGGTACGGAATCCTAACAATATAAAAAAGATGATCATCATCATTTTCATTTCAGCCGATAGATGTCCACTGTTGGACATAGGCCTCCCCAAGTGTCGCCACAACGATTAATCCTACGCGTCCTGCATCCATCGGATTCCCGCAACCTCATCGGTCATCGGTCCATCTTGTAGGAGGCCTTCCGGCAAAAGAAAAAAGATGTTAATTTGTGATATTTAGCACAAATTACTTAACACTGCTTAAATATTTTCCATTATCGTCTCTTAAGCCTTTTTCTAACTGGCTAGGATCAGTTGTACTGGATGCAGCTGAAAATCCGCGTTTTACATGGAGTGAATTCCTGTCACACATTCACAACTACTACTACTACTACTAGTTACTGGGCCACACAGTACTACTTGAATAAGCAGCTGGTTTTTTTTTGGTAATCATCTAAATGCCATCCCCCGCCCTTGCGCGGAGCGGAAGATAGTGTCAGAATCTTACTGACTAAAAAACCCGTTCTGCCGTTCGTACCGGGGCCGAGCTTCCCTTTCGGATAACCCTGGCCCCAGTAGGCTTCGATCTAGTTGGCCCCGTGCTGTTGCTGACAACTCGTCGACGGCGCGCACTGTTTCCGCGCGCCTCAAGACGTCTTGGGCTCGGTCCGGACAGTTACCGGTCGGTCGGACAGCGAGCTACCCATTGCTCGCCTTCCACAAGCCCGCTGGATAAGCTGAATGATCAAATTTTCTAGCGTCTGATTTTCTGAAATAAATCAAAGATGTACGGATGACATCCGGGATCAATGATAATATGTGCTTTCTGAAGCACAGGGTTTCAGGTAATCTCCTAGATTAACCTAGAAAAGAAGCTACAATATCAATCTCATTTGTGCTTGCACGGTTTTGAATCTGCAACCTCATGCATGAGAGGCATCACTTAAATGCTTCTCAATTGCATTAAAATCATCATAAATTCGCTCATAAGAATGCAATAAATATGTAATAAGTTAACTCTTAACCATCACGAGCCACTAGAATCACCAACGATTTTTCCAGTCGCTATTTTGTGAGAGAATTCAAATTATATGTAAATACGGGACTCCCTATGTAGAGACATCAGATGGTATTATGTTAATGTTGTAACGAGTCAACTCCAAGCGGTTAATCAAGCCATATTCGTATTGAGATGGTACAAAGTAACCCTTCGTATTCTGATACTAATATGTGTGGATGGGTTTATTTGGCAAGCGAAAAACGTGGCGTGTTCGGTTATCGAAACGTCGAAGGGAATTATCGTTGCGTTTCGCGGTGGAGGGTTAAATTTGGCGTAGTTTTAGATAAAACCGCACCCTTTTTGTGACATATAATGGTGTATAACTAAGTAAAACAGGCTTTGTTGTCTGCAGTATAAATTAAGCTGTCAACTGAAGTACAATACCATTGCCATAGTAAGATTTTGAGTCGCAAAGTAATAGAATAGAGTACAGTGGAGTAGAGTAGAATAGAGTCGAGTAGAGTAGAGTAGAATGGAGTGGAATGGAGTAAAGTAGAGTGAAGTGGAGTAGAGTAGAGTGATGACCACACTGTGCCCTACATTGAAATTGGTTAATGTTTGTTTTAGTTAGTGGTAAGTAATCTTCTGTAATTTATTGCGCAGAATGAAAACATGTTTTCTTTCTGATGAGATGTCCAAGGCAGCTCAAAAAATCAACTTTTGATAGTTTTGTGAAAAAGTAACCAGTAAACGAGCACTGATAGCCTCTAAGTAACACAACATTGGATCGTAAAATGAAACAAACTCTAAGAATTCATGTTTGGGAATACTTTTATCTTACGTACATCTTAGAAGTGGATTTCACTGAAAGTCTGTTTCCTGTTAGTTACAACTTAGGAGTGTTTAAGTCAAGAGTGATTAAATTCCTTTTAGACAAGCGTAATCCATCATCGACCATATCACCGCTTTTTTTATGGTAGGAAATATCGTGCATTGACATCCCCGGTCTTGGGCAGAGCGGGAGATAGTGTCAGACTCTTACTGACTAAAAGACCCACCCCTTTCCTTCTAGCCTTCATACCGGGGCTCGAGCGCCCTTTCGGATAACCCTGGCCCCAGTAGGCTTCGACCCGGCTGGGTCCCTGCTGTTGCTGACAACTCCTTGAGGCGCGCGGGAACAGTGCGCGCCGTCGACGACTTGGGCTTGGTCCGGACAGTTACCGGACGGCCGGACAGCGAGCTACACATTGCTCACTGTCCGCAAGCCCGCGTCTACGTTGGCCGGAAATCGGGATCAGAATCCCGGCGACGGCGGCGGCAATAACGCCGTTGCCTGATGCGTTCGGCCTCCTCCTTTGCGAGCATTACTGCTTCGCAGAAGTCGGCGACCGCCTGCCACTCCTCCTCGCTCCGGACCATCTCCGCCGTCTCCGGCGATGCTCCGACCAAGCAGGGCACACCTCGACTGTGTGCTCCATCGTGTCCTCCGGGCGTTCCGCACAGTGGCGGCACCCGGGCGTCACTTACGCATGAATCGAGTGCAGGAATCTCCCGAACGAACCATGTCCGGTGAGTACCTGCATCATGCGGAAGGTAAGGACGCCGTGAGGTCTTTCCAGCCACGCCTCAAAGAGGGGACTTACCGCCATGATTGTGGCGTGCCCAGCACTGGCTTGCGATAGTCGTTGACGCCATTTCACCATGAGATCCCGCTTACCATCAGGTAAGATAGCAGTCAAACACGAACCTCTCAATAACAATAATAAAAATATTGTTATCATTTCATGAAACCATAACCCAAACACATTTGATTCAAAGAAAACATTACCAAGAGACGACAATTCAAAGAAATAACTTAAATATTTCATTACTTCACGACTTGAGCCTAATTAAAGAGGAAAAAAAGAAGCAAAAACAATATAAGGGCCTTGTTCCCTAGGTGCCGCTAGTACGTGACCGGAATGAAGATAAAATAAAAGTAAATAATAATATAAAAACCCTTGTGCGTTTGTTCGTTATGGGCTTTAGGGTCATGGCGAGGCTTGCCATTTATGGTGGTAATTTATTAATGACCCTATTGGCAATATTCGCATTATCTGGTATTATGTGAGCCATTAGATGCCTCTGATATGGGGTAATGAAATTATAGGTATAATTTTCTCAGGGGTAATGCTCTGCGGTGCTATCATAGTTTGTGACTATATATTTTGATGGCAGCTAGTCCAATCTATTGTTAAGATATGTTGTGACATTGGTATTTGTGATGGTTGAGCATTTAAGCGGCTACCTATATAGTCTTCATGGCAAAATATCACTGAATTAATCATGTTCAACTGTCACTAAATCAGACTAAAATCGATACTACAGCACCACAAACTGGATTTAAGACTTTATATTTCATTGAAATCCTACTGATCAAACGGAGAAAAATAGGAGAAAGATAAATAAGTTATAGCTTCATCGTATCTTACGAGAAAACTAACCTTCTTTCGAAATTAAACTGTCGATTTATTTGCTCCAGCAGATGGATTGCTTGTCGGTTAAGCAATCGTCTATCGTAACTTGGCACACCTCTTTGGCTGAACGCTCCTTTCTTGTGAAGACTTTCTTAGAGGGTTAGCGAGGCAGGGGGGTTCAAGTAGTGTCGGTAAAGATACAGCACGTCAGTTTTGGCGAATCGTAGTCGGAAGTCCGAGGTCACGTGGCGCTCGGGGCATATATCCGGTTACGAGGGAGCGATTTGGTAAAGGGATCATTTGAAATTGCTTGAAATTTCGATATTTTGGCAATGTTATGGTTGGTTTTATTTTGTTGTGGTGTCGTGTGGTATGGTGTTATTACCATGCTTAAAGCGAATGATATAATTTTTATGTTAATCTTTGTGAATATAATGTGATTTTAAATCTATGTCAAAGCCTCTTGTAAGAGACGAATTCAAATAATCCTTGAGTAAGCTTTAAAAAGATAGTAGTGCATGAAAAAGGAAACAACAAAATATTGGTAAAACAACTTTTGTCGTAGTAACTTCTGCCATAAGGTCACCAAGTATGAAATCATTTCCTTGACTATGGACTAGACAGGACTGGAGACGCCAATGCTTATTATGTTATCATCAGTGATCGGAATAGGTGGGGCTATTTAGGTTCATTGACCGCAAACATTGATGTTATACTTAGTGTCACTCAATTACGCAGACACAGAACAACTTTTAGAAATTTTGTCATAATGGACTCGTTAATGTTTATTTTTGTATAATTTCATAGATATAGTTTTTAGATATTATTGTACCATATGCTTAGTTATCGTAGTCATTTATTACAGTAGAACATTTTTTATAATAATTTTATTCTAATTTTAAATTTTTATTGTCGCAATGAAACTATAATAATAATAATAATTTTTATATTTTTAAATGTTTTTTTTTTTTTATATATATATTAAAAATATTTAAAAATATCAAAAATATGTAATATAAGAAAAATAAAGGAAATAATAATTATATTCCACAACTATCACACAGCGCCGTCTAGTCCCAAGCTAAGCAGAGCTTGTGTTATGGGTACTAGACAACTGATAAACATACTTATATATTTCTAAATGCATATATGTTAAAGATAAATTACACCCAGACACAGAACAAATAATCGTGCTCATCACACAAACATTTGTCCTGGGTGGGAATCGAACCCACGACCTCCGGCGTAGCAGTCAGGGTCACTAACCACTACGCCAACAGGCCTGTCAACTGTCAACTGTCAACTGGACTGTAAAGTGATGGCCTGAAACACAGGTTTAAATTAACCTAGATCGGGCGGTCCACTATCAAATAATGCAATTCCAAACCACTACTAATTGTACTTTTTTTTTGATATTTTAGTTTTACAATATTTTTAAGCACTGTAATTGTATCATTATTGTAATAGGAAACCTTGTTACTGTTGCCTAATGTTCATATTTTTGCAAATGTATTTTTTGAATAAATTATTATTAAATTATTATTATTATTATTAATATGAATATTCTATGGGATTATTAATGTTTAAATGATTGTTGATTCTTGAATAAAAAATTGTTACGTAAAAAAAGTATATGTGATTTAATTAATCAAATTTATCTATTTAATATACTAGCCGTAATCCCGTCCTTCTTATATTTACCCGTCAGAAAGGAAGTGTTATCTTTCATTAATCCCGTAGGCAAGAATAGTTTTTTTTTTTTAATTTTACTACTGATAATCCTACTAAATCCCGGGACTCGGGGAATATTCGTATTATTCTAACCTATGGCAAGTACATAAAACAGCCCTACCTATTCCGATCTACGGTTATCATACTAGTGATTCTCCCCAACCTTATATGAAAATCTTTAAAATTATCGGTTTTTCTCTACGCAAGTACGTTCCAACCTCCTCATGAATCATTCCTTCTATTAGTAAAAGCGGTATGAAAATTCGCGCAGTAGTTTTTGTGTTTATCTCAAACAGATAAAAAAACTTGTAGGAGACTTTGGTTTTTAATCATCATCATCTTCCTACACTTGTCCCGAATTATTTGAGGTCGACGCAACATTTTTCTCTCCATTCTATCTTTTCACCCGTAGTGCTATCACTAATTCTCTTTTCTTTCATATGATTCCTTACACAATCCATCCATCTTTTCTTTGGCGAAGGAAACTGCAATTGGGTGTTTGTGCTTCGAAGAACAGTGCCATCGTTATGGCTCAGTTATGCCAAGGATTAACAGGTATCGTGCAAACCTTTCTTAAAATGACGTGTCGTTCTGGCCTATTTTTACCCATGACTTGCCAGTCACGTCCGGCAACAACCAAATCCATATAATATGTATAAAAGAAAGTCGTTTTAGTTACACTATTTATAAATCAAGAATGGTTAAACCGATTTGGCTGAAAATTGATGGGGAGGTAGCTTAAAATCAGGAGACGGACATAGGATACTATTATCCCGTTCCTGTGGTACGTGACATAAAACGTAGTATAACAAAATGCAACTGACATGGTATAACTAAACGCAACTGACAGTAATGTAGTCTATGGTTAAGTATTGTTGAAAATTTGACAAAAATAGTAAGGTAGAGTAGAATATAGTAGTCAGACTGGAGAGAAGCCGCGGGCAAAAGCTAGTTTCAAATTGTTCACAATATTTCGACTAAACCACGAAAACATATTGAAAATTATACTTCTAGCAGCGGCCGATGCGTTTAGTTGTACCTACTCAGTTTATTATCTTGAAAACCAACCCTGTATTTATAAATATGTGCGTATATTTTATTTTATTAATTTTGTTAAGTAAAGTTACAGCAAATAACCGAAGCTGTTTACATAATTATACCAATAAAAATAAAATAACAACATTGCAGATATTGTCTGCAATGTTGTTATTTCATTTTTATTATAATTATAGTGTGTTTGCAGAATTACAATAATAAAGGGTCCAGCAGAATAAGGTAGGGCCAGCGGCCCCCGAGAGATATTTCCAAAATAAATTGTGGTATTACATTAGCGACAATTATTATTACTGTTGACGTGATTTTAGCCTTCCGTCTCACTTCGTTCAGGAGTTATTTGACTAAATAGACAAAAACGTAGGTATTTTTCAAAATGTTTTTTTTTTTCAAAAACTATTATAACGACACTAATAAAACTAAAACGGTTTGTTAGAAAATAAATTGTTCTCTAATATATATTTTTTGTAGATTTTATTTAACTTATTAACTATTTAAAAAAAAATATTTTTTATTATTTTTTATTCATAGCTTATGAAGAGGTACAATCACAGAAAAAATATATAATATAGATCATTATGTCTAGTATAACCACTAAAAATTGCATTAGTATCAGATGGGTGCAACACTTCCAAAAAAAATTAAAACCGATCATGACCATTCTGGCTAGTAAAGACTTTACATCTGTGTTTTGAATAAACGTTTTTGTAAATATATATATGTCATCGTAAAATTGTAAATATCGATAGAGTAATGATAAATAAACAAGATCACGAACGAAAAATATGTATAAAATTTTTGATTATTAATGTCAATGTTACAAAAACGTGTGAAATATGAGTTACTAGCTTTTGCCTGCAGTTTCGCCCGCGTACATAAAATATAACCTATGTCAGTCAGGAATATGGCAGTTTTCTATCGGTGAAGAACTTTAGCAATCGGACCAGCACTTTCAGAGATTCCTACAAACAAAAAGAGAACAATCTTTACTTCTTTATAATATTAGTGTAGATTACAAAGTATAGTAATATATTGTTGTGGGGTCCTTGGTAAGAATCGCCGTAGTCCTGAAATGCAAAAGACAGAAGGCGCTGCCGTCACGTTAACATACTGCTCCGTATTTTTTATTGCCGAAAATTTCAAAAGTTGTTATATCGCGGTAAATTTCTACTGAAATATCTTGTATGACCCTTATACGTTAGTGATAGTGTTATCTACTATGAAATAAGGACACAACATAAATAAAGGAGAATAATCGAACAAGAACTTTGGAGGTGTTGACATTTAATATTAACTATGTCACAAGTAATCAAATATGTGAACAAGTGAAAAAAGACCATAACAAGTGAGAAGATATAAAGTGGAAGTGATAAACTGTATAATAATTTGAACTTCACAGTATAAACAAAACGTTATGAAAAATATTTTGAATAATGGCACAGTAATTAAGGTAAAAACTGGGAACAACGCCATCTGTATACTAAGAATCGTATTTATTTAACACGTAAAGAAGTGTCGATAAATCAGAACACCTACAAAATTTAAAATATTTACATGCGATCGACAAATTTGGCATGAAGAGGTAAACACTCAATAGCCGTGAGGCGAAACCTTGCGGAAAAAACGTGTGGTCGTAAGTTCAAACCTCAGTCAAGCAGATTCTTTTTGAATACTTATCAAGATTTTAAAATGAATTCGGATAGAATTGATAACATAACGATGCGGCAAAAAAACAAAATAGCATCTGATTCACCATGCGAAAAAAATTATTTAACTAGTCCGTCATCGTCTGAGGAGTCACTAGCAGACAGTCTACCCGAACAGAGGACAAACTACGAGGATAATCATACCAAAAATTTAAAAGAACAAATTAAATCACTAACTGACCAACTAAATAGCGCTCACGAACAAATTGAAGAATTATTACTGGAAAATAGCTCACTAAACAAAGTCACGCAAGAACAGCAAAAACAAATCACATATTTAAAAACCATATGTACAGGTACTCCCCAGAGCACTAACTCGGCTCGTAAGAAGAAATACAAAAAGAGAAGTAGGAAAACACTGGCTTTCGAGAGAGATGATAGTGACAGCGTACTCAAGACCGAGATAAACGAAACTAGGTCGCAAACACCTCAAAAACATATGCGCTGTGAGAATATATGTAACATGCTTAGCAGCTGCAATCAAAAGCAACTTATGCAGAATCAAATAGTTAACAGACAAGTTGAGAAACCAAGAATAATAATTTTAGGAGATGAACAAGTTCGAGGACTTTCACGAGTGTTAATAAATGGAAGAAAGGACGAGTGGAATGACTGCTACACAGTCTCAGCCATGGTTAAACCTGGTGCAACTTGCTCCGAGATCTTATCTAATAATTTAGACTTATTTAAATCGCTATCTGAGCAAGACATTGTAATTATCTCGGTAGAAACAAATGACTCTAATCCATCTCATCTGATAAAAGAAATATGTATAACACTAAATAACCTAAGAAATTGCCAACAGATCTATGTACTGGGCGTGCAAAGTAACTATTATTTAAATACGAAAATGTTAAATCAAAGCATACAACTTTTAACGCAAAACTTTTCAAACAGTAAATATATTAATTTGAACGAATTTTCTAATTATAAGCGTTACTTTTATATGAAGCAAAATAACCGCACATTTTTAAGGGAACTTAGCTCAAAATTAAATATTGAAATTGACTACCTAAAATACACACAAGAATTTCTTTTAAAAAGGCCATTGTATGTCACTACCCACAATAAGGAAACATGTATTGAAATCAATAACGTAAATCGCTCTCGTCAGAAGACAATTTTAGATTATTTTAAATCATTGAAATATAATGATAACACTAAGCTAAGAAGTAAACAAAAAGATACTAAAGAGGCTGCTGTACAGGTCTATAGTTCAAATGATATTAATATACAAACGGATAATATTAATGTAGCGACTTCAAATCTAGATAACTTTTTTCGTGACTAAAAATGAGCCACACTTGACAATTCTACATCAAAATATAGCTGGGGCACTAAACAAACGTGATGATATTTCATTTTCCATATTCGATTTGTTACATAGCGAGACCAGCGTGGATGTACTATGTCTTACGGAAACATTCTTGCTTGAAGGTACTGAAAAAAACTTTCGCTTAAAAGGCTTTACAACTGCAGCTTACTTTTCAAGGAAAACTTCAAAAAGAGGGGGTACTATTATTCTTATAAAAAACGAAATTGAATTTAATATTATACAGGAAACACAAAAAATAAGTGAAACATGTGTGTTTGAATGTTGTGGTTTAGAACTGACTAAATACGGGATATTATTTTAGTTCAACCAGGTTTCAGACTGGCTAAAGTGGCCTCTTCTTTCATGGGGTACTGTTTGAAATGTTATAATAAAATACCTCCCCACATATTAGAACTCAATGAAACGAAATTTAAATCTTGTATTAAACGCACACTATGCAGACAAGCATATTATAAGTTGGAGGATTATATTCAAGATAAAAATGCTTGGCTCAATGCTGGTCCAGCTCCACTGCCACTAGGGCGTACTAATTAGTTGATTAGTTGGAAACTAATATTATTATTTTTTAATTTGAAAGACACAATTGCATTGTATAATGTAGAAGCACTTTTTCCAAGTTTGTGAATGTGAAGCACCATGGAGCATTTTTATTAGGTTACAACTTTTTTTTTTTTTTTTTGACATTACGAGCATGGCAGTTGAGAGTTTGTCATGCTCACTCAAATGTCTCGCTGTTGGTGGCACGTGTTATTGGGTCGTTCAGTTCCCTTCAAAATGGTTGAGCTGAGTGGGGCTGATGCACGCGTCATGCTCGTGAACGGGTGCCGTCAGATGGGACTGGTCATCTCTTAGCTGCCAGTGGCTTAATTCAGTTTCTATCTTTTAATTATTTTACATTTTTATTTCACTATCGACATTGTGCTCACATGATAGAAGCAACAAGTAATATGTAACCAAGCATTATATGTAACACATATATGATTTAAAAGAGTGTCCATGGAGTTTCTTGCACGTTCTTCTCCATAGAGATCTACTCTTTGGAACGTGCAATTTAGCTTCACTTTTCTTGGACTGACCGACATTTGACTATTCAAAAGTGCCTGTAAATGGTCTATTTGAAATAAATGCTTTGAATTTGAATTTGAATTTGAATTTGAATTATTAATATGTGTTTATAGAACCCCTTCGTCAAATGTGTCGATATTTCTCAGTAAACTCGAGACTCTATTGAGGACACTATGTCGTAACAAGAGAAAGAAAATTATTATATGTGGGGATACAAATACCGATATTTTAAAACAATCGAAGGAAAGTAGGGAATATAATTACTTGTTACAAAGCTATAACATAAAACATGTTATCTTGACGCCTACTAGAGTAACAGAGAAAACACAAACTTGCATTGATCACATCATAACCAACATAGAAAAAGGGTGCGCAAAGATACATAATTTAGGTTTATCGGATCACTCAGCGCAATCATATACTTGGGCCGTTACAAAATTACATCAACCAGTTATAAAATGGTGGTATCAATTTAAGCGTGACTATAGTCATGAGAATAAGGAAAAATTTTTAAATTCAATTTCATGTCTGTCTTTTAGTGACGTATTTGAAGAAAACTCGACAAACGAAGCATTCCACAAATTTACTGACACATTTCTACTATTTTATAACTTATGTTTTCCTACCATTCGCGTAAAAGTTACAAATAAAGCTATAAATAAATTAAACTGGCTATCTAAAGGAATAAAAATAAGCTGTAAGAATAAAAGTAAATTACACTATAAATTAAAATATAAACATAATGAGCCTAATAGAAACACGTACAAAAATTATTGTAATTTATTGAAAAAATGCATTTTAACATCACGGAAAAATAATAATGCTAAATATATAAATAAAGCTCAAAATAAGTGTAAGGCGGCATGGAATGTAATAAAAAACCATACCGGCACTGATTTAAAACGGTCCTGTATTTCAAAAATTACTATTAATAACAACGACTGTACAAATCCCGACTCTATTGCAAATTATTTCAATAATTATTTCATTGACACTGTAACCAATAATAGCATTGACAATAAAGGAGATAGTAAATCAAAACAAATGGAGCATATTGAATCAATCAGTAATTCTATATTTTTGCACCCATTGGATAGCAGTGACCTTAAAAAAATAGTAATGTCTCTAAATGATTCCAAAGCGAGTGGTTATGATGAAGTTCGCACCGACATCATAAAACTATCAGTTGATTTAATCCTAGAGCCACTTCTACACGTTGTTAACCTCTCGTTAAAACAAGGAATATTTCCCGATTTACTAAAGAAATCTGTAGTAAAACCACTATTTAAAAAAGGAGATAGCACTCAAATGGACAATTACAGGCCCGTGACTTTGATACCTATATTTTCAAAAATTTTTGAAAAGGTGTTTCATAATAAACTAACAAACTTTATTGAAAAGCACAACATTATTAAAGACGAACAAAATGGGTTTCGTAAAAATAGAAGTACATCTCTAGCAGCATTTCAATTAATAAAGGAAATTACAGACTGCATTGACAAGAAAATACCTGTTACAGTTTTGTTCATGGATATGAGTAAAGCATTCGATTATGTTTCTCATGACCGATTATTGGAAAAGGTTTCAAGATATGGAATCAGAGGAACAGCATATAACTGGCTTAAATCGTATTTGTCTGACAGAGTGCAATCAGTAGAGGTTACAAATTATAATAAGCAAACTAAAACGATGGAATCTTTCAAATCTTCGTTTATATATAATAGATATGGTGTGCCACAGGGCAGTATTTTAGGGCCACCAATGTTTTTGCTCTACATAAATGATTTCCCAGACATTATCAATCATAAATGTATACTATTTGCCGATGATACAACAATTATAATCAAGGGACACGATAAGAGCTCGTATGAAAATCAAATTAACATTGCTCTCCAAAGAACTATAGAGTGGTTAGAGGCTAATAATTTGAAAGTTAACATTAATAAAACAAAATTTATACAATTTCATACCTATAGATCAAAACCGCTGGATCTAAATATATCCTATAAAGGGGTCGCTTTGACAGAAGTTGATTCAGTTAAATTTCTTGGAATAACCCTAGATAAATATTGCTCATGGAAACATCATATTAGTGACATTTGCGCCAAAATAAATAGTTTTATTTACCCCTTGAGGCGTATTAGCTGCGAGGTATCGAGGAATGCTGCAATAACGGCTTTCCATGGCTATATAACTTCCGTCCTAAGGTACGGTATTATCCTGTGGGGTCGTTGTGTGGAGATTGATCAAGCATTTGTAATGCAGAAAAAATGTGTGAGAGCTATTTTTGGGTTAAAACAAATAGAGTCTTGTCGTCCACTTTTTAGAAAACATAAAATTTTAACACTGCCATGTATTTATATATTAGAATCCTGTATATTTGTTTTCAAACACAAGAGACTTTTCGAGCAGGCTACAAGCTACTATACGCCACGATCTATGTATACTAATAAGTTGTTTCAACCGAGGACAAATCTCACCTTAACAGGTAACAATAGTTATATTATGTGTATAAAAATGTACAATAATTTACCAAATTCTATTAAAACGTTACCTTTTTCTAGATTTAAAAGTAGCTTGACGAGGTTTTTAATTGAAAAGTGTTTCTATAGTGTACACGAGTTTTTAGGTTACAAATTGTAAGTTTTGACATTATTATTATATTTGACATGGGTATTATTGACATGATTTTATTATTGACATGATTATTGACATTTGTGATATTATTATTGTAAGTTTTTTTTTTGTTATATTGACATTTTTTAACTCAACAACACAATTGTAATGAAATAGATATTTTTGGATAATGAGTGCATGATTTTAGTCAAATAATTAATTTAACTTTTTTTACTATGATTTATATTTGCACGCCGAAATTAAAGGCAGAATAAGAGATCAATTTTATTTATATAGTCAACCTTCTGTACCTTATTTACGCAAATAAACGATTTATTATTATTATTTATTATTATTAAAGGAACAGTGGTGAGTTTGAGTCGGTAAAAATCTGACACTCCCTTTAACTCCGTCTAGATTGGGCGAAATTATTTGATAATTATAATTAAAAGACTGGCCTGTTGGTCTAGTGGTTAGTGGCCCTGACTGCTATGTCGGAGGTCACGACCTCCGACATAGCAGGTTCGAATCTCACCCAGGACAAATGTTTGTGCGATAAGCATAATCTTTTGTTCTGTATCTGGGAGGTGCTGTGTGGTACTTGTGGAATATTATTATTGAATTTCCTTCACAAAAAAACTTTTTATAAAAAAAATATAACCGACTTCACTAAAAAAAAACACTAAAACGATCAAAATAATTTTAATTTCGGAAGTCGGTTTTTCGTTATTGTTTGTTCTTTATTTAACACCGACTTCCGAAATTAAAATTATTTCGATCATTTTAGTTTTTGTTCCAATTAACTCAAACCCTACTAGAATACATCATTTTCATATGAAGTTCCCGTGTCTACCTTCCACCTTCCGGCTCCATCATCAGATCACTTCGATAGTACCTTATAGCCAAAATGCGTCTCATGACATTTTTAATAAGCCTAAACACGGGTAGGATAAATTGATTAATTACGGAGTTCCGGTGCCTATCTTCCACCTTCATCATACCATACCATTTCCAACATAACTATTCAGAACTATTAATTTATTTGTATTTTCATAGTCGCTTAACTATTTTCATTGTGATATTTGTTTGAGTATGAAGTTCCGTTGGCAATTTCTGGTCTTCTTAACCAGTTCCACCTCATCAAATGTCACTTTTTGACTGCAAATGCTTAATTCCTTGATGAAAATATCAAAATGACTGTATACTTGCCTATAATATTTGAAGAGTTCCCTCGATTTAGCCAAGATTCCATCATCAGATCCCGACTTGGTGGCTATGAGACCATTTGGGAAGTATAACCTTTCCAACAAAAAAAGAATTTTTCAAATCGGTTGGCAAGCGACGTAGTTATGCCCGAACATACATAAAAAAAAAATACAAACATCCGAATTGAGAACCTCCTCCTTTTTTAGAAGTCGGTTAAAAACAAAAAGTATACGTATAAGTCTATTTGCACCCTAACCCCAAACAAAAACGTCTAAGGTTCTATCTCGCCGACGTAAATATACAGTTTACTTTTCCCTAAACGCATACATACACACTATCGCTTCGTACGAGATAGGAAATATGATAAGTTTTTATAGCTTAGTTCTGCTAAACAACTTAAAATACATTGCATGTTTATTTTCTACTTTTTCTTTTTTTTTTAAATTCATTTATTTGCTGAATTTATTATTTTGTTGTCACAATGTTGGATTAATCAATTTTTACATTTCTCAAAAGCACTCTATACATTGCTTAGAGAGTTCTATCTAAGAAACGATGTTCTATAATAATGTTCTATCTGTGAAATCAATACCAATATTTCAGCCGAAAGCCGCTGTTGAACATGGGCCTCTCCCAAGTGTTGCCTCAACGACCATTTCTCGCATTTTATTTCATCAATCGCGGCGTTTCAACACTACATCCTTTAGTTCACGCTTGTCACCCAGAACCTTTTGATTCCATCAACCATCTGTTCTGTGTGCAATGCGCCCTGCCTAATGCAAGTGATTCTCTAAAATAATGGCTTTCGCTACTGATTTACTTCAATTCCAAATTTTATATATTAACAATCATTAGCTCTGATAGAATATCGTTTCTAGTCGGATTATTTATTTAATTATTTTATTCTGTACGCACAAAATAGTACAAAGGCAGACTTAATGCTTCAAAGCACTTTCTATCAGTCAACCTTTGGGTAATTCAGAGATAAATAAGTGGTTGGTGCAATATTGACCGTTACATACCTATAATAAAATTACTACATGTAACAGTTACTTTGTTGCCAATATTTTCATATAAAACTAGTATGATGTGGAAAAAAGAATATTAAAATTTATTGGTACCGAATTTTGGTGTCAATGCTTTTGTAGAAAAGTTTCACAACAAATATAAAAATCATTAGACCAAAAGTCAAAGAAAACCCCTATAAAACTATAAGCGCATCTTCCATAATCTTTAACCCTTGATCTTATCAAAAATCAAAGAGAATCTAACCCTCAATTTACATCCAAGAAAACAATAAAACCACTACGTGAGAGAAAAAGTCACCGTAAATGTTAGTGCTAATAAAATGGACGGCTCACTATCGCCTCTAACTATAAACTTTTGGCCCAAAATCAAATCTTAGATTATGTCCTGATGTCTCCTCGTAAAATAACGAAGGGTCGATTCAGAAGAATTGTTATTGTTGAAGATATGCAATATCGCTGGTGACGATCCTCTTTCGCAAAACTAGGGTGTTTTCGAAACGACTATGAATACGATTGTTATTTTGTAGTAAGTAAATGTGTACGTTTTTCCGCAGCATACTTTGGGATTATCCTTCTTTCTTTGCCTTTTTGTGCACACCGTACACGTGCTAGTGGAGTCAGCTTTCATTACAACGTCAACAAAAATTATACCTGAGTGAAAAAGGTTATCATTTTCTTCATTTTTTTTAGGGTACCGTAACCAATTATAGTTTTGCCAAGTCTGTCTGTCCGTCTGTCCAAGGATAATCTCAGTGACCGTTATCACTAGAAAGCTGAAATTTTGTACCAATATGTATAACAATCACGCCGACAAAGTGGTAAAAAATGTTTTATTAGGATACCACCCCCCTGCACGTAAAGTGGGGAGTGATTTTTTGTTTCATTTCAACCCTAGCGTGTGATATATTGTTGGATAGGTATTTAAAAATGAATATAAGGGATTTCCTGAGATAATTTTTTGATAATGTTAATATTTTCAGAAATAATCTCTCCTAAAGTAAAACCTTATGGTTCAAAAGTCAGAAGGGGGGAACCTTCTGACTTTTGAACCATAAGTTTAGAAAATTTGAAAAGAAAAACTCAAAAGTAGAACTTTATAAAAACTTTCTAGGAAAATTATTTTGAACTTGATGGGATCAACAGTTTTTGGAAAGTTGCACAAAATAATTTCTAAACCAAGTTTGCAATTTAACCGTATAAGCAAGCATTTTTTTTTATCTTAGTTTAAACAAATTTTATTATTCTGTACGTATCTTCTTTCAAATAAAAAAATAAATATTAAAATCGGTTCACGCAATCCAAAACTACCACCAAAAAACCAACATACATAAGCCATCTAGTTTGTATAGATTAGTAACCCAATTTCGATAGCACTGTACTTTGGGCTACTTCGCGCTGTTAATTTTAACTCTTACGTGGGGAAACTTATTGTGACGGACAGGACACTACGGAACCCTCCACTGAGCGTGACCGGACACGCTCTTGGCCGGTTTTTTATATTATCGTCGCATATACTGAGACAGTTTTTTTGGCCTCACGCAGGCATTTTTTTCCAATTTTTGTTTGCGAGACACATTTAAACTTTTTTGCTTTCCTTCTTTCTTTTTTTTCCATTATATTTTTCTATATTGTGAATATTGGGCCAACGCCCAAACTGACCATCTGCTAAAATGTCAGTCACGTGGCCAATATCAAGGCCAATCAAGAATCTCTTGTTTATCCGTAGGGTATATAAAATCCTTGAGGCCAATATCAAACATATTAACCATTATGATAATCACAATCGAAAAATATTGTACATAAATACTTCTGCGATAGTACTTTTTTGTCCAAAAACGCTGGAAAGTAATGCTTGCCGCAAAACTAGTATACCTATATACAATCCCTTCAATGAACGAGTATTTTCAAAAAGTATTTTTGCCCTCTTATATGACGAGAATACTAAGCTAATTATTCCATAATTATTCCAATTATATTTAATTTTAAGGCCCATGAAAAGTTATTTGAATTACTTGTAACATCGTTGCTACAAACACATTCGCTCTCCGATTTAATTCACGAATGTTTAAAACAAAATGTATTGTTTTTATGTTAATTGGATTAGGAATTAGTGGGGCGTGTAATGGGGTGGCTACAGTACCGAATGGTACGGAATTGGCACGGTGATACACCTGTCCCTTTTTTGTGGAAAAAATGTGTACCGCTTTTGTTTTGCTGTGAAATGGTTTGAAATAGTGTTGGGGCATGACATTTTGAGTTATAGAAGGACCGAGGGTAGTAATTACCGAATTAAACAGTAAATATTTTATAAATGAATATTGCGCCTTGCAAGTGAGGGCCCCTCAAATGTTTATAGTCACATGGTAATAGTAATAATGTAAACTTTGGTTTCCGGATGTTTAGTTTTGGTACAAAAAAATCTACTGAAGTTTTGATAAAACGTGGGTTTTTTCAAGGTGTGAAATTATGCTGTGTCTTCTACCGCTCTGGGTGGAGCGAGAGAGCGTATCAAACTTTTACTGGCAAAAACATCTTAGTGTCCTAACAGGACATCGGCTTTTAGACCCTTACGGTTTGCTAACATTGCTTTGAGAAACGGGTGGATGACTACGCGCTGTCGTCAACTTGGGCCGGCTGTCATGCTACCCATCATCATCGATCGTCGTCCGCAAGCCCACGCCTACTGAGTCTAGTCGGGGTCGTTGTCGCAGCAGGTGACCGCTAGCCTTTCCTCCTTGCGCCGAACCATGGCCTGAAACAGGGCCCGGCGCGAGAGGTCACTGCCACAGTTCGCATCGAAAACACGGTGGTGCATATTCCAAACAAGGCTCACCTCCACCGTATGCTCCACTGTATCTTCCAGACAGTTCGCGCGTTGGTAACCCCAGGGCGTGATTTCGTCTAAATCCGGTGCAAGAACTTCTCAAAACAATGTGCGGTGAGCACCTGCGTCGTGTGGAAGGTGAGTACAGCGTGACGCTTTTCCAGCCACTCTTCAAAGACGGAACTTACCGCCAGGATTATAGGGACCCCGTTCAGCACTGTGTTGGGACAGTCGACGGATCTCACCACGTCGCCATGAGATCTCGTCGGAACTTTTTCCATAATGCCGCGACTTTTCACGGCAGCAGAATAGATGCTATTATTTTGTTTACTGGTATCAGCAATTCCGTTTTTGTATCTCTATATTTTGCTTTAAAAATCCTGAACCAAGATTATCATCCTAACACATTTAATCAAAGAAAGAAAATAATGAAAAATTATTTATAGTATAGAACTGTTTAAATTCATTCACTCCATCTTCAAATTTTTTTGTCAATCCTGTTACTGTAGCTTGGATATATAAACCATTTATATTTATTATGCTACAAATCCGAGAGCCAAAATTTCATTTGTAAAACTCAATGGGGAGAAATGAATTACCATGGGGCTTTCAGATGATGATAATAAGCCGTTCCTTGGTGTGGGGCTGGTTTTCGAAATATTCTAAACTAACTTCTGCCAGCGGTTTGGCTCGCCCGATAGTGTAAAATTATCCGAAACAGAATATTATACTCTCGAAAAAAAATATCATAAATCTTATTACAGGACATGGTTTACTCGTGAGTCAAGTTTTATCAAATTCAGCCATTAAGTTGACAAGAAGAAATGGACAAAACACAAATCTACTTTCACATTTATAATATGAAGAATATATCCTAAGGCAACACACTCCCGGATAACCAATATGCTCTGATATTCCAGGAGATCTCGTCTACTAGTGTAATATCGTCTATAGTATCGTCTACTAGAGTGCCTAATTTCAACAAAATCCTTTCGACCTTTTGAACTAGAAGGAGAAACAAACATACATACACGTACACACTGTCACAAACATTCTAATCACTTTAAAATAAATTGATTAAAAGAGTGTCCATGGAGTTTCTTTCACGTTCTTCTCAATAGAGATCTACGCTTTGGAACTTAACTTGGATATGATTTGATTAGTCTGATTACCATCAGACTAATCATTTTATTATAAAGCGATTTGAGTATGCATATTATTACTTCCCACTAACTACTACAAGTGCTGCGTCACATTTTATTATTGTTTTATTTGTTTAAGTGCTTAGTTTTTTTTATGATTTCATAGTGTTTGATATTGTAACAAATAAATGTCTTATCTATCTATTTATCCATCTTATCTCTCGATCTATCTAAATTGATAAATATTCAAACTGTTAAACGTTAATATTCGAATACCGAATGCACGCAGACCAGCATGATTGTAATATATCCACCAATTTTTATTTTTACCTTCACTCACAATATCGCGTCGGCTACAAAAAATACTCGTACCTACATGTATTTTATTACGCAATATTTTTGTGTAGGGTGGAAATGAAATTTATATCAGCGTAGGGAATCTCAAATATATTGTAACGCTGTCATAAAACAATAAATGCGACTTCAATTATGTAAATCGCTTGTACGAGCAAAGTTCAACAAATAAAAATAAACTTCCCTTCTCAGTTCTCACCCTAAATATGAAATCGCAATATAAGAGTATAAGGGGATACTTCCTTATTATGAACTTATTCCCTTCATGTTGTTTTTCATACCATAATCGCCCTCTCCCCTGGTTTCCCCTTTGTGTTAAAAGATTGCAAAGATTTGATGGTGTTTTCTGACGATGGCCGAAGTGCAAAGAAAGGGAGCCTAGATAGGAAATTGATCATTACTGTCTGGGGATATTTTCAACAGTAATATGTCTTTGTATACTGTATTAAGCAGTGGTGGCCGAGTGATAACGGCCCTGACTTACGAGTCACAGGGTCAAATCCAGCCAGGCGCAATACTTTGTGTAATTTATTTCATTACCACTGCTCTCAAAACGGTGAAGGAAAACATTGTAAGGAAACTAGCATGTCCTAGAACTGAAACTTCGAAGACATGTGATATTGATCAACCCGCACTGGACTCACGTGGGATTACGGTCCATTCCCTCTCCTAGAGAGGAGGCCTGAGTCCCAAAAGTGGGAACAATAAAAAAGCTGATTATGCTTATGCTCCACTGTATATAAAGGGATGGGTCAAAGCCCTCAGTATCCCCAGCTGCTTCTGTAGTCGATTTAAGTTGCCAATATTTCATCAATTCATTTTATATTCACAGTATTCTGAAATAACGAATATTTTTATTAATTTGATAGATATGCTCGGCGTTTTTGCAAAGTGTGATTAATATTGACACCGATTTATTAGCACTGAGTGAACATTGAGATTATATTTTTCATAAATTGGCAAAATATAAACTCTAGTCAGAGTTGTCAGAGATTTATATTTCACTTGAACGATTTTGAAATAAATGAAACCGAGTCTTATGAAATGATCTAAATTCTACAATACTGTTCTCTTTTTAAAATATACTATGAGACGTATCTTAGGTACTATATAGTGTTGTCCAATCACCGGCGGGCATCTTGCAAGTCGTGCAGTTGCTAATGTACACACGACTTCTCTTTGAAAACAGTTTACCTTGTCATTACCCTACTATGAGAAGACTATATACAGAATATGCAGGCTGGAAAAAACAATTGACCCATCCTCTTCATTATAAAGGTATATTATAAATTCATTGACATTTGTATTTTGATTACCTAGCGGTTTGTCCAGTGTAGTGTAACTACTAATAAAATAGCTACAACTACACCAGATCTAGAAAAAGAAAAAAGAAAGAAAACTATTTTATTTGGCATACACACTCGTAGATACACACAATGTAGTAACAACATGTAGACACTAATAAATTATTATAATTAAAAGATCTCTAATTATTCTTTTATTGTTTCTCTCAGTTTCATTCCAAGTTACAATCTAGGGCTTTTCTCAAATGTCAAAACAGGTTTATTGTTTTTAACGAGTTTAGTTTAATAATTTATTTATTACCAGCGTCTGCCAGCATTTTTGCCCACGTCAAAGTAAATAAACTATTCCAGAACATAACCTCGGGATCAAAAGTATCCTATATCTCATTCCACGGTCATTATGTTTTCATTTGAATTCATTCTGTCGTTTAAGCCTGAAGGATTATAACATAGGTACATAGATACAAATTTTCGACTATATAATATTAGCGCGATTTATGGTATTTCCACGTTTCCTGTAATTTCTCGCCTGCTCCGAAACAGGAGAATCGAAATTGAGGAATACCATTTGGTGGCAGAATTTAATATAAATAGGAAGTTGATGTATTTCCCCGAGTTTCGGACTCGGGGAAATTCATAAGATTCGCAGTTACAACTGGTATTTAGACTGTAAAATCATTTGTTATTCTGTTAAAACCTACACAAGCAGAGAATCAACAGTAACGTTGTTTATTTAATTACAATTCCTGATAGCTGCCTAGTGGTCTTTAAGTCAAGAGTGAATAGTTTACTTCTAGGCAAGCGTACTGCATCGTCGGCCACATCATCGTTTACCATCAGGTGAGAACTATCTCACCATTAGGTCAAACGCAAGCTTATCAAAAACAATAAAAGGAAATCAGATAAAATTAAAGGGAGAGACAAATTAGAAATAAAATAAAATTCTATATTGTTCCCTATATTGCTTTAAAAAGACGCTCATTTGAGCGATTTGGGTGCCTTGGAGAGAAAAGAATCTAGTTTTTGTTGCATGAGAACGTTGAGATGGATGTACGGTGTGACGAGAATGGATAAAGTGAGAAATGAGTATATTAGAGGAAGTTTAAAAGCGGCGCCAGTGACAGAAAAGTTGAAAGGCAATCGTTTGTTTTGGTATGATCATGTGAAGAGGAGAGATGAAACGCATGTTACTAATCAAGTTCTGAATATACATGTAGATGGATGGAGAGGGAGAGGGAGGCCAAAGAAAAGATGGATTGTGTGAGGAGTGATATGAAAGAAAGGGAGTTTGTGATAGTGTGACGGGTGACAGGACAGAATGAAAGGAAAAAACGTTTTGCACTGACCCCAAATAATATGTGATAAGGGCAGAAAGAAGAAGGGTGCCTTGGACCAAGTTATCTTTTTTTTGAGTTCCTACCTCAACCTACCAATGCATTCTTCTGCTCAAGAGTGGAACGAGAGGGTAAGTTTTACTACTTTTATTGATTTTAAGTATATCTGTGTCACAGATTGTTTAAATTTTATTCCTCGTGTGACCTATCAAGTTGTATGTACTTTCGTCACCTTAACATCTGTTTTTACTTATTTTGTCCACGATAAGATTCCAATCATTTTGTTTTGATTAAAAAGAGACACTGACCGTTTAATATGACTGATTTAATTAATCCACAGCAATTAATTAATCGATGTCAATGGGATAAGTGCCCTGAACGCTGGCATCATGGCCACGTTGGATAGCTATGCTTTTCTTCTAAATAATATTTTCTTTTAGTCAGGACTCTGCCATGTTAACGTACACCTGCCATGGTAACGTAACATCTTCGTCTACCACCCTTGGTTAATTATTAAAGAAAGCCCAAATCATTCGTACCCTTGTACTGCATGAAGTTAAAGTAAATAGATACTTCCGGACAGTTCCGGGTACCCTGTAATAACCGAACCCAATCCCACCTCAATAACACACGCCAATCAAGATAAAACCCTAACAATGACACCTCAACTTAAAAGGGCTCAAAACTTGAGGCAATCAATGTGAGCTTAATACCCAGTTGTTAGAAATTCCCCAATAGAAAGTTGGAGTAATCTCTTGTGGATCAACCGGTTGTACGTGAGGGTTAGATAGGGCTAAGGGATGGTGTTCTACGCGATTTAGTTAATCACTGTGTGGTAATCAAACGTGAGGTAATGTAGATGTTTTGATAGGAAGTAATTGCGTTCGGTTTGGTTGGGTTTTGATGAGTAGTCAATACAAAGGGTATTTTATTTTGTTAGAATCGATTTCTTTTGTATAAGAATGAATGGTTATATGAAAATACATCAAGCGTGTCTTTGTTATGATTTAAATTATTATTAGTAAGCTGTAAAATGATTGCAAGCTTAGATTGACGAGGCCGTTAAGGTCGAAGCCTGCCAAGGCTGAGGAATTATTTGAAGTGGTAACGACCTGTTCACGACCTTGCCGCTGTAAGTGGAAGCTAAGCACGGGGCGGCGAGCGGTAAGAACGAAAAATATGAAAATAATTGAAGCGCGTCCGCTTACCGTTGTTGCCCCGCTCGCCGCGCCAATCGCCACGCCACTCACCGCGAATACGTAGACAGGCCATTAGGCCTGTGCCTCACTGGGACGCCTTGATAGTGCTGTCAGTTTGCGTAGCCTAAAAAACGCAGTCAGTTATAATAATAATATTTCACAACAATCACACAACGCCATCTAGTCCCAAGCTAAGCAGAGCTTGTGTTATGAGTACTAGATAACTGATAAACATACTTATATATTTCTAAATACATATATAATATAGATAAATCACACCCAGACACAGAACAAATGATCATGCTCATCACACAAAGATTTGCCCTGGGTGGGAATCGAACCCACGACCTCCGGCATAGTAGTCAGGGTCACTAACCACTAGACCAACAGGCCAGTCTATGGTGTGTACCTCACCCGTTCGTTGTTAGTTACATAGCTAACCAATCATTTTTTAGCGTTATGACTTGGCTACACCACTATGGTGCAGTAAGGCACGTGTCTTACAGAGCCCCGAACTGTAAAGGGCAACCGATGGAACAAACACAAGTAGGTTTTAATCGTTAAAGGTCTGCCCCTCACTAACGTATACTTGTGCGTATCCGTATTGATGATTTCCTAAGTAAAAAAAGTTGGTTGCAACAAAATCAAACCGCAGGCGCAAAGTTCAGATAAAAGCAGAGGTGACACAAAAATGCAGCAAATTCCATTGTAAATTCGCTGTTGTAATTACGCGTCTTTTGTGCAAGCCTTTAACCCTTTCACCACCTACGTCAGATATATCCTACACTAGAGTCTGTCTAATAAGTCAACCGATTTGTTTTTTTTTTGTTAGCCTGTTCTGTCCCACTCCTGGGCAAAGGCCTCCCTCCACTCCTTCCATTTTTCGCGCGCCCGGGCTTCTTCTTGCCAGTTCTTCTTGTGTAATTATTAAAGTAAAATGAAATCTGATGTAGTCAACGCTGGTTCAATAATCAATGTTGATTAGGAGATAAAAATCATTGTTTACTACTATAAGAACCTTATAAAAGGTATTGAATATAAGTATTTTTTAAATAATTAAATATCATACAAAATTCCCAAGTCGGTTTTAAAGGACTTTTTAGACAGACTATATCGTGTTTATTCCGCCAGGGCCGCACATCCACGACCACTCCATCTCGTCAGCTCTTTTGTGTACTATGGAGATTAAAGTAAACAAGATTGAGTACTCAGTCACAAACACACGACCCTTTTTTTTATGGTGGGAAAAAATCATCCAATGACATCCCCCGCTCTTGGGCGGAGCGGGAGGTAGTGTCAGACTCTTACTGACTAAAAGACCCACTCCGTTCCTTCTAGGCTTCATACCGTGGCTCGAGCACCCTTTTGGATAACCCTGGCCCCAGTAGGCTTCGACCCGGCTGGGTCCCTGCTGTTGCTGACAACTCCTTGAGGCGCGCGGGAACAGTGCGCGCCATCGGCGACTTGGGCTTCGTCCGGACAGTTACCGGACGGCCGAAGGGAGCTACCCATTGCTCACTGTCCGCAAACCCGCGCATACGGTGGCCGGAAATCGGGATCAGAATCCCGGCGGCGGCGGCGGCGGCGAGTACGCCGTTGTCTGATGCGTTCGGCCTCCTCCTTTGCGAGCATTACTGCTTCGCAGAAGTCGGCGACCGCCTACCACTCCTCCTAAACACACGACCCTGGCAAATAGTACGCAAAAAAATTCGTCGGAGAATAAAGACCAAAAATAATAGTTGCAACCCATAAACACACGGAAGTCTTACATTTCCCAGAAAACTAAGGGTTTTTCCCAAATAAAAACAAAAAGAACGGCCGTGACACGCATAATTGTTCTTGGTTTAAGTTCCGTTATCCCCATTGGATTAATTTGGCACAAAGTGGTGGGGGTGATTGGCCCAAGGGTTGTGTCTATGGGATTTAGTTAATCGTTATGGTTATCAATCTATCTATCGCAACAATCGAATTGAATTTTTTTTGTAATCGGATTCAGGAAAGTCGCTTTAGGTAGCGTTATGTATGTCTAGATAGTTATAGAGATTTATTCCGTTTTAATACCACTCATCTAATACCACTGGTATTTGGTTGAGCCCATGTTTATTGCCTATTCCAAACGGATAACATTGCTCCAACTAATACTAAAATAAATTCAAGGATCTAAAGTACAGTCAGCCAAAATGTTTTGTATAGGACCTTTAATTGAAATAAAATTTAGTTAAATCCAAAAAAAAAAAATATTTATTTAACAAATATCTAGTTTAATAATAAATTGTGTTCTGATAATTAATCAGCTCTAAATAACAACAAGCCACCATTTCTTTTATGCAAGTCAAGCTTTTTGTTTTCCCCCCAAGATGTTGAGCTTTTTCAGACATATTTAAAAAAAGTGATACGTTAGTGAAAGTTTTTGTATGTTACGATCGTATAAAAATATTAGCAAACGAATATTTTATTAGGTTTGACTTGAGCTGACTGTACTAAATTGAAGTCACTGGTATGGGTTCGTACATTAAATTAAATTGTTTAAAGAGTGGTCTCCGTTCAGAATAGGCAATAAAAATGCGTTCAAAGTACTACTAATGGCATTAGATGTTTAGTATTAAAATGGAATAAATCGTTATAGATGTGGCTGCGCCGCACAGTAAGACCAATTGTCTAATACATCAGTGCGAATCATTCCGTCTTTATATTCACACCTCCGTAGCTGATTGATGGTTGGTTGGTAAGAATGGTGACTAGCTGTAATTGTTTTGTCATTTTGCTACATATGGTGGCCATTCGCTATCATGCCGCTTAATAAAGCCACACTTTTTCTTAACTTTTGCATAGTCATTTATTTTCTACAAACTGTTAGTTTAGCTTAATCAAGCTTATTTGTAACCGTATCGGAAGACGCAGTGTTGGAAGGCCTCCTGGCATGGATGCGGGACGCACAGGAACGTTCGATGTGGCGACGCTTGGGGGAGGCCTATGTCCAACAGTGGACGTGTATCGGCTGAAATGATGATGATGATGAAGCTTATTTGTTAATCACTGAATCAAGCTGTATTTCGGCAAGTGGCCACCATTAAAACAATGTACAGGTATATATGTCTTTAAACAACAAAAAAGTGTGTTGTAAAAATTGTACCTCTTTAGGTGTCTGTCAGGCTTCTGAGATTTGGTGTTTATGAAAATCAACTTGGGACACATGTCTGTACCTTTTATTTTCGATACTCCTGTTGCTCATGGTGTATCAAAAAGTCATAGCTCTGCCTTGAATGTCACCGAATCAAAAAATCCTGCAGTTTTCACATCCATCGTATTCTTTCTACCCTTTCTTGATTTGCGGCTGACTTACCTACACAAGTAATACAGTACAAAATTACTTATACATAATATTATAGCTGTTTGAGTAATTTTATAACGCAAAAAAATCCCAACCATTTCATTTGGCATATAATTTTTGTTGTCCATATGTCAAAGAAAATTTCAAAAAAAAAATCGAAATTAAGTTACGTCCATAGAAGGAAAACATCGCCTACAGAGATAATATCCGAGTAAAATAAAATGAAACTTAATTATATCCCTGCACATATTTGACTATTGGATACAATATAATCAAACTATTAATATTATCTTTTAAATTTTATAATATGTCGCAATTTAATACAGCTCTGAATTTGGAATACATACAAAAGTGCCTATTGTCCTTTCACGACAATTTCATTTACAAATGAATTCTTATTTTTGTTGCTATAGTAATGTTCAGCGAAAAACATAACGTCATATTAAACACAATATCGACTGCAGGGAATAAATAAGAAACTTATATTTCGATAACCAATTCGAATTCGATATTTGTAATCAAATACGAAAACAAGGTTATAAAGTTACGAAAATACGAAGCGAAAATTAAATACAATATCATTAAGTTGTAGTAATTGTAAGCATGACAAGTGAAAATAATTTTCAGTATCAAGTAACGAAGAAATAAAACCAATTTTATAAAATTATGAAATCATTACAAGTTTAAAAAAAAAAAAAATCACTTTAATGTGCAAGGTGTATGTAAAGTAGGTATCTACCAGTAATATTACCACTAAAATCATTTATATCTAGAGTGTATCTCATGACAATTTCAATGAACCCCAACCAGCCCCAACTATGGCTTCATCATCAGACCAGATTGATGTTACCACATAACCAAAATGCATTTTAGGGTAATTCTAATAAGCCTAAACACAACACATAAAGTCTTTTAATATAAAGTTCCACTGCTTCTTACCCTTCGGCTTCATCATGAGGTCAACTCAATAACATTAATTTTTCTTTCGTTCACTTTAATTAAGATATCTGTGTGTTTGTGTAGTTCCGCTAGTAGATTGCGGGGTTCATCATTAATTTCTCTTCATCAATTGACATAAAATTTGCTGAATGCAAATGCTCGTTTTGATGAAAATATCAAAATGCCTACATGTATGCTAACTATGTTAGAGGAGTCTCCTCAACTCTAAATTTATCTCAAAATCAGAACTAAGTTCTTAATAAACGGAGACCAATCTGGAGATATATCCATACAAACAGTCAAGTCGGTTTATAAATGACAGAGTTCTGGTGTAATTTAAAATCTCCACTTTTAGTCGGTTTAAAATAAACTCTAAAAAACCGATCAACTGCGAGTCGGACTCGCCCATGAAAGGTTCCGTAACAGCAAGTAACAAAATATAAAAGTTTTTGTAGTTCGTTGTAACTTTGATCGATGTTTTAATAATAGTGTATTTTTTTAGATTTATGATATATTAAAAAAAAAATACTTACTAGATCTCGTTCAAACCAATTTTCGTTGGCGGTTTGCATGGTAATGTATATTTTATATTTTTTTTAGTTTTATCATTCTCTTATTTTAGAAATTACAGGGGGGGGGGGGACACATTTTACCAATTTGGAAGTGTCCGTCGCGTAAACCATTCAGTTTAGAAATAAAATTATATTAGAAACCTCAATATCATTTTTGAAGACCTATCCATAGATACCCCCACACGTATGGATTTGAAGAAAAAAAAATTTTTTGAGTTTTAATTCTATGTATGGGGACCCCCAAAATTTATTGTTATTTTTTTCTATTTTTATATAAAAATCTTATTGCGGTTTACAGAATACATCTACTTACTAAACATCAGTATAGCTCTTATAGTATCGGAAGAAAGTGGCTGTGACATATGGACAGACAGACAGATAAACATGACGAATCTGTGAGGATTCCGTTTTTTGCCATTTGGCTACGGAACCCTAAAAACAAATTGATTCGTAAATTACAGAGTTTTGATGTAACAAGTAATAAAATAAATAAGGCGAATTTAGAATCTCCACGTTTTTTCGAAGTCGGTTTAAAATAAGCTCTACTTCATGTTATCATATTCATAGACAAATAAATTTTCCTAAAAACATTGTAAAGTATGCCTGTTTTGTCATTCTGTCGGACAACTCGCATAATAAACATTAAATACAATAAACGCAATGGGACTTTGGTTTTAAACTAATTGTTGTTCACCCGCCCCTGTGACGGTTACAATTTCATGCTCTTTTAATTATGGAACCCCATTTTTGTTGTCAGTGTACAGATTGGGGTTGAATCACAATTTTCATTTTGTAATTAGTTTTTGTTAGGTTGGAATTAAGATCGTTCCGTTGATCTATTTTGCAAAATGAAATTTCATTTTATTTAAATAGTTGAGGTAGGTAAAACAAAATTTGGTTTATATGGGATTATTTACCTGCTTTACCCATTTCGTATAAATTTGCATATGTGTAATTTCAAGGCTTTAAAAATCCAATTCATCATCATCATCAATCTTTTTAATTTTCCCACTGCTGGGACTCTGACCTTCTCTCTAGGAGAAAAAATGAGCCGTGGAACCACGCGGACCCAGTGTGGGTTGGTGAATATCACATATCTTCGATTTTTTGGTTCTAGGACATGCCGGTTTTCTTACGATGTTTTCCAATTACCTAATAGAATTCGACTTCCGTTCAGATTAAGATGATACACACAAAACCGTCAGGCCTTCTCTCTAGGAGAGGAAATGAGCCGCAATCCACCACGCGGACCCAGTGTAGGTTGGTAAATATCACATATCTTCGATTTTTTGGTTCTAGGACATGCCGGTTTTCTTACGATGTTTTCCAATTACCTAATAGAATTCGACTTCCGTTCAGATGAAGGTCATACACATAAAACCGTCAGTACCAAATTAACCTCACAACGATCGACACAGCCAAAATTTCCACTCTAATCCCAAGGTATCGTAATATTTCCCAGTGTTTACATCCACTCACAAATATTTGTATGATTTCTACCAAGCCACTCTACCTAATTTATCAGCGCATAACGTCACAGAAAGCAAAAAAGATGCCACCATCCTACGTAAAGGAAAAAGTTTCGCTCACCTACTCTTCAGCTAGATAATTAAATTCTTCGAACATTAATCTTTGTTAGTCCTTTTTACACGTAAAACTTTTGTGATGATGTATTTTTGTTGGCCTTAAGTACTTAGTGTTGGAATGGGATCCGAAACGTGTTTAGATTTCGCTTAGGGAAAGTTGGAATTGTATGCCTAATGAAATTTAGATTTAGAAAATGAACGATCTGCTGAAATGCTTTATTTGTAGGACGTGGTGCCTATGTGTTAAAATTTTCAGGCAACGACGTGAAATGGTAGAAACGTGCTATTGTAATTATTACTATAGTCTGTCTAAAAAGTCAAACGACTTGGGATTTTTTTTTAATATTAATCATTTAAAAAATACTTATATTCGATACTTTTTTTAAGATTCTTCTATTACTCGTAGTAAACTATGATCAAGATCTCTTAATCAACCTTGTTTATTGAACCAGTGTTGACTATATCAGATTTAATTTTGCCCTAACAATTACCCAAGTCATTTGACTTTAAAGACTGACTCTATAACATAAGTTTTAGTAAATGCGAAACCTGAAACATGTGTTTAGTACTTTTATGTAAAGAATTTACGTAAAAAATTTCATAACCGTATTATGAAAAAATCACAAAGTTACGAAGTCACTCGCTGGCTCTTAATGCCCGCTATGACCTGCCCTGGCCTGTTTTGTACATAGTATCAGAGGTGTCCAACTTGTAACCTTTTTAAAATATTTTTGTTAAAAATATAACAAGTTGTAAAAATTATTTGAGAAACGATTCAAATATTTTTTACAACTTGTTATATTTTTAACAAAATTATTTTTACTGATTCTGAACAAACTATATTCAGGGTTTGCATGTACTAAATAGTACATTGTTACACTAGGGGTGAAAGTAACTCATTTCTTCCCGAGAAGGAGTTGGCGGGCGAGCGAAGCGAGGTCGCTAATTCGAAGGGTTAAATGGGTTACTTTCACCCCGAGGTAAACACTGTGCTTTTCATTACGAATACGAGGAAAGTAAAAATAAAATAAAAAGTTTGTAAAACCTGAGTCTCGTACCTATGGTTTTAAGTAGGTATCTTTCTTCTGATTTAGGCGGTAAAAGGTATTCCATTACTGCTTTAGCCTCTTCTCATATGAAATTAGGCGTTAAATCACTATTTTAATCTGATAAACATAACGTGTTAACACAAATCTTTGTTGTACGGAAATGTAAACAAAACTCGAAAAAACCAACGACTGATTGTCATTTTCCCGCCATTTTGTTTTTTTTTCTGTGGCCGGCCAGCTATTCAGCCTTGTTAATTAAAAATTAATTGTAATCTTTTAAAAATAAAGTATTTTAAAGAAATAGTTGAACAAATAAATCACTTAAAATATAACATTATTTAATTAATACTTGTCTTTAAGTTATTTCAATTTTATATCGCGTTGTGATTGACTGGCTGTATGGAATATTGGAACATGGTTCAATAGAAATGTGAAGATAGAACTAGTTTTTTTTTTAATCATTTGACAGCTGTCACTTGTAAAGTAAAACTCCCTAGGGATGAAAAGTATCACTTTCAGCCCGCTCCTCAGGCAACTTCAGACCTACTTTCAGAGTATGAGTAATGAAAAATAATTTTATTTATAACTTGTAGATAATATATGTTTGGTTTCTGCTGTGAGACTGCTCACCAATCATTTCGAAAGGACTAGGCTGACAGATGATAGCAGAGCCATGAGCTAGGTAGTTTGGAAACAAATGCTTGCGTTCACGACCGACAATACACTACTGGCGCATTGGCCAAGGCCATGCTTACAGCCGGGTCGAACGTCTATTATTTCAGTCGCACCACCCCGTCTCGTCTGGCAACAGGGAGGTGGGACTCAATCTCTTCTTAAAACTGCCTTAACCCGTTGTGTCTCTAAGCGTGGATCCACGTGAGACACAATGGCTTTTTAATTGTGTCTCTAAGCGTGGATCCACGTGAGACACAATGGCTTTTTAATTGTGTCTCTAATTTGTGCACTCGAGAGGTTAATGTAGCTATTCAAGCTTCTATTTTATATAGGTATAAAATTATATGGAATAACGGAAAGATTTGTTTGTTATCGATATTTACAGACTAATTGTGAAGAATTTCTTATTTAGGTTGTTGAATAAATATTTTATAAATAAAACGCTTAATATTTTATAGTCTATGCGGACGCCGCCGACGTTCACTTAGTGTAACCGAATAGCGCAAAATCACGCGCAAAGGCGTCGTTCGCTTGGGGTTTGAGTGACTAGGTACATAGGTGCCAGATAAAAGTGGAATCACGGTCATTGACTCTCTTACGTTTGCTGACATTCTTAATTTCAAAAATGGAAATAAAGGCATAAAGCTGTCTTGAATCGATTATATCGTAATCCTTTAAATGATTTATTAATGAAAATCAATTCATTGTTTGTTTTTCGGGTGCCTACACAGTGATATATTAAGAAAAGGTCAATGAACTTTATTCCGGGGTTATACCAGTTATCTGACACCATCTTTAGATAGATTTAGATTCTCAGAGCCGGATATAAATATGCAGAGTTGAGAGCAATAGCGGCACCAGATAATTGAAATGCCCATGAAAGTTCAGCTTCTACATACAATTCTGCCCAACCTTCCGAGGATATAGGCATGACTGAAGCATAGCATAGTCGGCTTTATAATGTTCCCACTGCTGACACTCAGGCCACCTCTCTTGGAGAGGGAATGGGCCGTAATCCATCACGCAGGCCCAGTGCGGGTTGGTGGACATGTCTTCGAATTTTTGGTTGTTTTTGTTCATGAATGAAAACATGTAAGTCTATAAAATGAGCGCACAATCACAGCTAGATTTTAAAAGCTAAAAAACAAAATTCAGTCTTCTATTTATGTTTAAGAAAAAGATCAGCTCAATTGAAAAATAATATATTCTTGAAGTAAGAATCCTCAAATGAACATTATTTGGGCTATCTCTTTATTACGTTGGCATTTTTCAGAATTGTTTCTAAAGTTCTTTAGAATTAAGTCTTCGCTTTTGTTTACTCAGATATTACTGATGTTGGAATCTTCTTGGTAATGTTTCTATTGCTATTGTCTAAATCTTATCTTATTCGCTAATGTTTGAGCAGTTTTTGATCTTAGTGGTTTATAAAAGGGTAAGATTAGGATTAAAAAATACGATACGATTAAGTTTTAACGCGTATCTTTTTTTTTAGGTCGGAAATCATCCCACAACCGCTCTAGTGTGGAGTGGGTAAGGCTTGCACTTACTAAAACCTCTATATTCAGTCTTTGTTTTGCATTTCAGGACCCCGGGTTTCCCTTTCTTAAGCTATGGCCCAAGTAGGGATTGACCCATTTTTTTATGGTGAGAAAAATCATCCAATGATAACCCCCGCTCTTGGGCGGAGCAGGAGATAGTGTCAGACTCTTACTGGCTAAAAGCTCACCCCGTTCCTTCTAGCCTTCATACCGGAGCTCGAGTTCCCTTTTGGATAACCCTGGCCCCAGTAGGTTTCGACCTGGCTGGGCCCCTACTGTTGCTGACAACTCCTTGAGGCGCGCGGGAACAGTGCGCGCCGTTGACGACTTGGGCTTGGTCCGGACGTTACCGGGCGGGTTGACAGCGATTTACCCATTGTTCACTGTCCGTAAGCCCGCGCCTGCGGTGGCCGGAAATCGGGATCGGAATCCCAGCGGCGGTGGCGAGAGCGCCGTTGCCTGATGCAGTTGGCCTCCTCCTTTGTGAGCATTACTGCTTCGCAGAAGTCGGCGACCGTCTCCCACTCATCCTCGCTCCGGACCATGGCCTGAACCAAGGCCCAGCGCGGAAGGCCTCTGCCACCGATCGCCTCCACGAGAGCACGGCGATGCTCCGCCCAAGGCTTTGGCCCTGCTGAGCCCCAGTGGTTTTGCTGAAATATCTTTGAGGTGTATATCCTTGTAATTTACATTCCATAGTTCTTGGTGGAGTAACTGGATATTCAAATGGATGGGTGGTGATTGGCATTGTTATATTTTTTTATTATTATTATTGATAGGCTCGCGTTTGACCACCATCTCATCTGATGGTAAGCGAGGATGTGGTCGACGATAGAGCACACTTGCCTAGAAGTTTCACTCTTACCTAAAGACCCCTATGTTGTAGCTATCAGGAAACACAGACGCCGGACAGTTAAATCATGTAGGTACCATAAATAAACTCAAAACAATGTTGTGAATCGCAAAAAGTCTACATTTTTCAATCTCAAAACAAAGAAACCTAACTCAATTTAACGCAACTTGTGAAAATAAAAAAAGTAGGTAGAAAATGAAAAGTTATAAAAAACATGAAAAACGTTGCTGCGCCTATAACCGGGCGATCAGAGAATTTTAAAAACTAACAACTTACCGAACAGAGGATGCTATCGGTTCGCGTTATTACTTTGACCTCGAATCGTTTGCTTACTGTGTAGGCACAATGGGAGGGCATTTTTGCGGAAATGTGTTTTGACTGGCCTGTTGTTATAGGGGTTAGTGGCCCTGACTGCTATGTCGAAGGTTGTGGCTTCGAATACCACCACAAACGAGAGCATGAGCATGATCATTTATTCTGTATCTGGGTTTAATTTATCTATAATATGTATTTAGAAATACACAAGTATGTTTATCAGTTGTCTAGTATTCATAACACAAGTTCTGCTTAGCTTGGGACTAGACGGCGTTGTGTGATAGTTAAACAGGCAAGAAAGTATTGACATTAGAAAGTTTGCAATCAATATCAGCAGCAGCCTTTTTAATGTTCCCACTGCTGGGGCTCAGGCCTCCTCTCTAGGAGAGGGAATGGGCCATAATCCACGACGCGGCTCCAGTGCGGGTTGGTGAATATCACATATCTTAAAATTTTTGGTTCTAGGACATTCCGATTTCCTCATGATGTTTTTCTTCACCGTTTTGAGAGCAGTGGTGATGAAAAAGCGCCTGGCTGAGTTTACAACAACAACACTGCTCAGCCACGTAAGTGTTGGCTGAGTTGACACTCCCGGACACTTTTTGCGTTCAAAATACAGAAAACCTTTAAACCATTTGTTTGAAAAAACCTCGGCTTATCATTATTATAAGGTAGAACAAGATCTATGAATACTCATTTAAATATTTATTCACTAGAGTCTGTCTAAAAAGTTAAACGACTTCGGTATTCTAATCAAATAATCTACGAGTAATTCTTGAAATCTGATGTACTCAACACTGGTTGAACAATCTAGGTTGCAAAGAGATGATCATTGTTTAGTAATAAAATCTTTTAAAAAGTATTTTATGTAATATAAATAACAGATTTTTTAATTCGTTTAAACATTTTCAAGTCGTTTGAATTTTTAGACAGACTATAGAAGATTCTTTGAAACAGTTGAGTAAAGTCCAAGTCATGTTAAAATTGAAAACAAAAGAAATTACATCATTTATTATGCAGTGGAATGTGATTAAACCTACATACAAAGTAACAACATATTTGGGACCGATAAATCTGAATATACAGTGACATCTAAGAAGGTCACATACTCATTAACTTGCTAACAGGCAAGGTAATGATACCTTTTAAGTTTAATATTGAAAAAAAGTTTAAGGATTCATATTCGAAACAAGTTTGATTGAAGATGTCAACAAAAAGTGTCGACATAATTTTATATAGAAATTCATTATAAAATGCTTCATACAATATGACGAAAGTATATTTAAACACGAATCGTTTTCATTTGAGCTCCGTCCCCACAAAACTTACAATCTGCGCTAGTTTATCCCGCACAAGCTCCGTGGAGCCACTTTATTCTTATTAGGATGTCTGTATGTTGGTAAATCACCACCTCGCAGATTAAAACAACGTGGATGAAGTCTGCTGTCTTTTAAATATCTAGTTATTAAATAGGTATCACAGAATGCAACCGAAAATATCAATGAAGATGGCGTATCTTCGTGATATTTATATATTAGGAGATATTTTTATTCTTGAACATAAGTCCTGCGTTAAAATCTTGCAATGAATATAGATTAAACGTATTTACTTGTTCATTTTAGACTAACACTACTTTAGAAAACAATTTTTTTTTCCAATTATTTACCTTAAAAATAACAACAAGTCTCCCAGTGTGCCCCAACCCGACGTAAAACGCCTACTATAGCAAGTCACGCGGTCCAATTTTGTGAAACGCCGATACTGGGCCTAAAAAATCAGGCCAAAAGAACTGGTAGGCGGCCATTACATCAGCCGTAGATACTCAAAACTTTGCACAGATAATATAATAACATTGTATGAGTCTTTAAGATGAAAAAATAAACGTTTTAAGAATGGTTGTGGGAATCTGTTTATTAAGTAATGTCTTGTTTCGTAAAGGCCTTGTATTTGCTAGTTTTTGTTTTTTTTTACTAACCTATACTACCATTGCTGTGCAAAAGCCTCCTCAAATTCCTTTTCTTTTCACTGTCCACCTCGAACTACCTCTGATGGTAGATCAACTCTGATGCCGTGATTGGTATGTTTTTTCAAATTATTATTTTAATTGACTCTCGGCTCGCATTTGATCACTTACTTACCTGATGGTGAACGACAAAGTGGTCGACGATAGAGCACACTTGCCTTGAAGTAACCTATTCACTTTCGACTTACAGACCCGAGCTATTAAAAAATCGGGCAGTGTTCTTTTTTTGTGACGTAACTACTAAACGTACAGTTTTCAGATTTTTTCCTATACTTGTACTACAAGACCTTGTTTCATGTCTTGCAGGATTATAAGACAACAAGTACTTCATGAATTTTAATTCCTTTGAGAGTGTCGAAATATACGTTTTTTGCGACATAAACGGTCGTAATTTATCTTCAAGTTTGATTTTTTCACAGCTTCAAGAGACCGTAGACCTAAGTGCATGGTAATTTCAATTCGATACCTTCAAGCGTTCCCAAAATAAAGAGTCTTGACAGACGGACAGAAAACAAAGTAATCTTTTAAGGGTTCCGTTTGTTTCCGTTTGAGGTACGGAATCCTAGAAACACAGGAGCTCGTCGGTTCTTGCTAAGAATAAAAGTAAGATTACTTCATTATAATGAAATATTTCACGCTTAGCTTCCAGCTTTTATTGGTTCAATTAAGCACTGTTTATAATGAGTATTTCCATAATGAACATCTATAAATTCAAACCAGCTTCAAGCTTACTCACCATATTGACCTTATTAGGCGAAAGATTTATTAATCTGAACTGTATGAAAGCTATAGAAATGATTGTGTGGAAATTCTAAAGCGTGAATCATTATCCGTTTTAATACTCGTGTTATATTTCTGAGAAAATAGTAGTAGGTATTTATGTTTAATGGCAATTGATTGTACTTACTCAAGGTCAAGAGCATCGCCACCTAATTACTTAAGGCCGGGACGCATGTAAGTCGCGATGCGAAGCGATGAAAACGCGCTACTAACGCGCGTCAACATCGCGACTGTACCGAAGCAAACGCGCGAGCGTGTTGAACGACATCGGGGAGAGGACGGAGGGAGGGTGGGAAACATTCTACAAACAAAAACTTCATTTTTGTGTCGTTACTCAATCGCATTTGCATCGTGACGGATGCGGTACAGGATCGCGTTAGCATCGCGACTGAGAATCGTATGTGGGCGAGGCGAGGGCAAACAGCTAGCGGCTGCATCGCGACTGTATCGATGCGAACGCGCGACAGCATCGTTACAAAAATGGCCGTGTGCAAGAGGCCTAAGGCATCAATCAGAGTAAGGAACTTGCGTGTACACTTAAGTCGGCGCAAAGTATTAAACATTAATTTTTTAAAGCCACAACCATTCTTCAAGTTGGCGCATTGAGTCCATACTGAAATTACTATCATAATAAAATCATTTATTTTCTCTTCACAAAGTTGTATTTAATACTTAAGCTTAACAGTTCATGACTCTGGGAGGCACCTAGTAATGATACGGCCCAGTCATAGTCAACGCGTTAAAAACTCAGTCGTTATCATTGTAATTAGTGTGTTTTTCTCGCATTTATTGAGAAATTGTCGATTAAACACAAGGCGTCGTACATTTGAACGAAAAGAAATGGGTAGCTTGCTGTGATGTCGTCCGGTAGTCGTTGACGATACATAGTATTCCACGCGCCTCAATGAGATGTCAGCAAAACCTAGGGACCCAGACGGGGTTGAAACCTACTGGAGCCATGGGTGGTGCCCTTCTGAAAAGAAAACCAGAGGTCCTGGAACACAAAGCAAAGAAGGAATATAGATGAGGTTTTAGTCAGTAAAAGTCTGACACGCCTTCACGCTCCATTCTAGGCCGGGAGAAGTCATTGGTTGAAGACTTCCGACTTTAAAAAAATGGCGTTGTGTATTGACAGTGCTGACAATGATGGCCTAACAACTCAATTCTTATATATATATTTCGACACTCAAAGGAACTATAATTCTAGGGTACTTTCCGTTGACCTAGAACCCTGAAATTTTGCGTTAAGCATGGTCTTATAATACAAATATAGGAATAAGTCTGAAAATTGAAGTTATTTGACTTGGAAAAAACACCGAGACAAATTTCAGCTTACATTCTAAAAACTGCAAACCACCAAACGTTACCGTTTTCCGCAAACCTCTAAAGAAAGTTTCCAAAATAATAATAAAATAACATCCCAAGATGCAACCACAGCTATAAATCAGACGTTAAACTTGTACACACAAGGGGCTTTTATTTTTTATTTCATCGTTGCGAAACTGAACAGCAAAACAGTTATTAAGTTGTTGTACAACGAACAGACACGTCACTGCCCATGGGTATCGTTATGCTGTAGTTTACAAACTAGGGGAAGAGGGAGTGATAACTCATGGGGGATCGAAAGAGCTTTCAACGTGTTTTCAATTTAACATGAACGAGTACGTTTTTCTAAATTACGCTCTTTAAAATCTGATATTGATTCCTTTTCTGATTTTATAACAAGCAAGTAAAAATTACTCACTCCAGCATTGCACAGGTGTAACAAACCATTTAATTTCTCGGCTTTTCTCGTTTGGGTATAATATACGTGTGGACTACACTTAAACCTTCTTCATGGATCACTCTATTGGTAAAAATCACGATGATAATCCACCCTAAGAAACATGATGATATGGCCTGGAATATAATTAAAAAAAAAACACGGTTATGCGTTTAGACAAAAATTCGGTTTTCACAAAGATTATTTTATAAAAATGGTAATAAATTATGATTTGAAAGTATACCAAAAGAATAAACTTCTGCTAATTCTTAATGATACTTAATTTTAATTTTATTCATTTATTATGACGGGTGTCTATATTCTAGAGTCTTCATTATTCAGTCTATAATACTATAGTCTCCTTTGATCCAAAGGTTGGTTGGTAGAGAATGCCTTGTTGCATTAAGTCATGTAAATAATGACATATTATAATAATAAAATTTATAAATATAGTAATTAAGTATGTATATTAAATTTATATTATTGTGTGTATAATTTTAACGATGATGATATAGATTATTTGTGTTTTTTTTTGTTATATTGTAATATAATAACGACTCTCTCTAGAGCAGTGGTGGCCTAATGGTAATGGCCCTGACTTACGTGTTGTAGGTCGCGGGTTCGAACCTAGCCAGGCGCATTACTTTGTGTAATTTATTTCATCATCACTGCTCTCAAAACGGTGAAGGAAAACATCGTGAGGAAATCGGCATGTCCTAGAACGAAAAATTCGAAGACGTGACATTCACCAACCCGCACTGGGCCCGCGTGGATTACGGCCCATTCCCTCTCCTAGAGAGGAGGCCTGAGTCCCAGAAGTGGGAACATTAAAAAGGCTGATGATGGTGAATGACTCTCTTCTGCGCGTGTTTGTTTCGACTGTTAATGCAGAGAGCACCTGTAAAAAAAAATGTACCTACATAAAGTTTAAATAAATAAACAAAATATGATGAACAAAATAATGTTAAGGTGATACACTAAACTTAAACATGTTAACTAAAACAAGGATGTTTAAAGCCTCTACCCTAACTTGAAACAGATTAGTTCGCAAAACTAAAACTAGTTATTTACACAGCTAGTATATCTAAATGTCTATTTAATAGTGTCTACACTATTTATTACGGGATCCAAGTTTAATGGTGAATTCATGACGGTAGCAAATCACCTGCCTCTCAAAATAGATAGGTACAGAAGTCAATCTACGTACAAAGCGCGCTCGAGCAACGCACACATAGACAACAGTCACGGGCATGATATCTCGGTTCAATTTTAGCTCATTGCGAGCGTGTATGCATCCGCTTGAGACACGCGTCTGTGAACTTTCTTGTGAAGAAATTGAGCAAAAAAAAAGTTATAACTGTTTAGTGGACGGTTTTTTAAATTCAACATTAATTGCTGAATTATTGATTTGGGGTTCCTTAGCCAAATGGCAAAAAAACGGAACCCTTATAGATTCGTCGTCCCTTATAGATTCGTCTGACTGTCTGTCTGTCTGTCCGTCCGTATGTCACAGTCAATTTTTTCCTAAACTATAAGAGCTATACTGTTGAAACTTTGTAGGTAGATGAATCTTTGTAAGTATGTGTGAACCGCATTAAGATATTCACACAAAAATAGAAAAATAAAAGCAATAAATTTTAGGGGTAGGCTTCTGCTTCAGTTCTGCATGGGGCAGCAGAACTGAAGGCTTCTGCTTCAGTTCTGCTGCCCCATGCTTAGAACTGAAACTAAAAAAAATTTTTTTCATCAAACCCATACTAATGATATTGAGATTTCTAATATTTTTTTTTTCTAAACTGAATAGTTTGCGCGAGAGACACTTCCAAAGTGGTCAAATGTGTGTCCGGGGTCGACTAACTTCCACAATAAGAGAATGATAAAACCAAAAAAAAATTATGATATACATTACCACACAAACTGCCAACGAAAATTGGTTTGAACGAGATCTAGTAAGTAGTTTATTTTTTAATACGTTATAAATCTAAAAAATACACTATTATTAAAACATCGATCAAAGTTACAACGAACTACAAGAACTTTTGTATTATGTTACTTGCTGCTACGGAACCCTTCATGGGCGAGTCCGACTCGCACTTGGTCGGTTTTTTAAGCTACCAGTTTTAAGACGTAATTAGGTAGGTATTTGTTTGTAATTTAATTGTTTGTTTTTACATAACTCAAAAAAGTCAGCTAGGTAGATGTAATAATGTAGATGTAATGTAGGCCATGTAATATTTTTACAATTTATGTTAAGTATTTATCGCCGCGCTCGAGTGCGCTCGAACAGAGTGATGCCGACCCTAGCACGATTGCTAAGTGTAGGTAAGAAAAGTGAAGTACATACAAGAGATTGACTTCTGTACCTTTCTATTTTGTGCCTACCTGTTTAAAGGATAACAATTTCGTGTAGTGTTTCAACTAAGTTTGCCATTTTGCTTGTATACCTTTTAAAGGTCGGTTTTGTTTTACACGGCGATCGTTAGCGTTAACATTGGAATTATTAGTTTTGTTTCTTAGAAATGTTTACTTTGCTAACTATAATTGTATCTGTCTAGAACAATATGGTAGTTTAGTTAAACAATATCAATTTTAAGCCTTAGTAAAGTCACTTTCTACCAGTGATAATGGTTGTTAGTAAAAAATATATTTTATTAATTTCTTATATTTTTATGATGTATATGTGAGATATCATGAAATCACAAAAAAATAGAAAATAGTTACTAACCAACTTTAAAACATTGTAGATCCAAGACGGTTATTCGAAATGAAAATGATAACAGAAACCAAAAAAAAATCTAAATTCTAAAGATTTTCAAATAGCTATTCAATGATTGTAACTTAACATCGCTCAAGCCTCAAGCCTCAGCGAATCTGTTCCGTAAGAGTTTTGCTAGTTTCACTGCAAACAATCTTGGTGCTTTTGATTTTAAGCCTGTGCCTGACAAAGCAAAAAACAAGGCTGATAATGACAATGTTCCGTTACAATTTCAAGGAGGAAGTGTAAAACGCAAAACAATAGAAATCACTACGGCAAAGCTCATGCGAGTCTTAGCATAGGTTTGCGGGTCGCTCAGCCGAATACTCCAGTACATCTCCCACCTACATACCTACTAAATGAAAGTGGTAGATGTACTAGACTGGAGTGTGAAGTTGTAGGTCCTACTCCTTACCATAAGATTGGAAGACATCGTGATGTACGTGCGCTAAAAGATAAAGTACCTGCGCACTGAGGTATAGCTGTTGGAGTCGAACTGTAACATCAATTTTAAGGCGTTCGTGGTGCGAGTCCCGAACATTTTTCTGCCCTTTATACTGATGGAAGACTTTAGCCAAAGTGCGTAGTGTTCCATCTCTCTCGTATAGGTTAGCCTTAATCATAAAGAGATCTAACTCAAAAAGAGGATAAATGAATCTGAAAACAATGTCTCAAATATAAGTTTGAATTTCTAAATACCCTCTCTTTTGAGTTACGTCTCTTTTCAATTAAGCATGTAAATTAAATGCACAGTGAATAAATTTGAAGAAATCCATTGCACGTTACAATTACTTAGAGTGATGATGAATCGAAATCAAAGATTGAATGCCATTCGGATTATGAAAGTAACCACAAAGCAGATTGCAAATATCCAATCACAATACTTAATTGATTTTCTAAGGTGCCATCGATATTAATGAACCTCTCTTGAGAATACGTTAAGAGGTATTGAGTATTCAGGATCAGTTGTTGTAAATAAAAGAAAAATAGCAATTAATTTGTCATTATTCAAACAAAGATTAGATACTATAATGAAAAATGTGATGAAATAATTCAGTTGACGGCATAATAGAATTTGAAAAATTAATCAATTTTCTAAATATCGATTGCAATAAAGAAAAGCATATAAGATTTTTATTTGTAAAATAAAAACAAAGGGCAAAGTTTACAAAGTTTTTTTAGTTTATTTTTTTATGGCAGTCCATTCAGCGCTTCTGTATGGGTCCGAATTTTGGACAGCAAAAATGTCCCTGAACAAAAGTTCCATACCAACAAAACGAAGATGCTAGATTTGCGGGCGGCGTGATTAGGCTTGACAGAGTGCGGAATGAACATATTCGAAAAAGCTTCAATGTCAATGATTGAAAATTGCCTTCGTTGATATGGATACGTCCAAATATGTAGAGAAGATCATGTAGTTCAAATCGCGTGGTCAAATATTGTGAGGAACCTCAAGAAAGCCCATTTACCAAAATTGACTAACCAAGATAGAACTTGGCGCAGACAAGTGAGGAAAACCGACCCCAAATAATGGGACCAGAGAAGGAAGAGGAAATATTTATAAAACGTTTTATTTTGCATCGTTATATTTTTATATCTTTAAAAGTAGAATATGGTAAAGACCGGTTTTAAAATGCTCAGAGCATAGGATGCTTTAATTGGCTAAAACCCATTCTTTCACAATATTTTAGACAGCTATTTTGACTGGCACCGTTGTTTGTTTTTCATATTAGGGGGCACGACAGACTAAACTATCTAAAACATATTATTACTTGTGATAAACATGCGATAGCCAAGTTAATCTAGGTCATCAAGGTACCTTAAGTACGGACTGAATAAATTATCTGACATAATATTAGGTGGATCTTACAACTTATTACGGTAGAAAAACTGAAGAACCCTTTTTTTCTTTTTACAAAATTATGTTTTTGTTGGCATACCTATTGTCTTGATTCTTGACTTGTAACACAAAAACTATTCTGTCAGAAGTACACAAAACTGTTTTATTTCTGGAGTGACGTCTTACGTAGCAAACAAACCCGGCCCTTATTTTTGATGGACGCGTCTCTCACCCTACCTCGACGTGCGTCGTACCATCCAGTAATTTCTATATTCGTATATTTCGTGCGTGCTGATGTTACGAATCGATAAATGTCCTACTAGTTCACAAAACCTACATAACAGAACAGCAATGTACAAATTGGAAATTATGTGACTAGGGGATAAAGCAGTGTCTTTAGGTCGCGGCCGGTATGTTTAATTCCGAACGAAACGAAGGTTGCTAACTTTCAATCCCGAACGCTAGTGAGGGATTTATATTAATAACTGATATATAGAGTCATCTTCAAATTGAACTATAGTATTCGTGGTTAGAACTTGTTTGATAGTGGATAGAAACTGATAAATGCAGTTCACAAAAGAACAAACAAGCTCCAAAGATTACTTTTGCTTTGAAATACTGGCAAAAATTCTCAGTTTAACTCTGCGCATAATAAATATATTATGTAGAAGTAGCTCTAAATAACACAAATAAAAATGAAATACACAACATATATGCACTCTTCAGAAAACTCATGTGTTTAGAAATCTACCTCTGTAATTTAATTCCCTTATCCAATATCTACTATGTAACACACACCATCCTTCTCGAAGCCGCGCCTTACCACCATGACAAAACAAATGTCCAAACTTTATATGTGTCCCAACCCTTATGATTGACTGTCGAATTACAGGGGTGGACTGACAAATCGATCATTCAACACAAACTCATTCAATGTCATCTTTATAGTCGTTATCGTAAAAGGAAGGTATTTTGAAAAATGATAACGGTTAATATTTTACATATAAACATACTTTTCAGTTGATTTCAGTGTATAATTTTCAGCCCTGAAGGTTTTTTTTTTTTAGTTTTCTATCTGCTTGTGCTAGAAAAACTCAGGGCTTGCTATTCATCAAAATTTACTTTTACTTTGTACTTCTTTCTTCTTCTTCTCTTCTTCACAAGCATCGTGTTAAAAACTGGAGGCAGTGAAGAGGATATCACCTTCACAGATCGATAAAATGCAAGCTATCATGAAGCAGCTGAAACCTGTTTAGCAGTTGTGGAAACTGACCCGAAGGATATTTTAAATTCTTTGCAGCACGCGCTACATTCAAACTTTGACTACCGGTATCTCCATCGCATCCTCGTAGTCTACTGGCGAGATAATATCTAACGTAGAGCTATTGGAGAAATACCATAAGAGTCTTTTTTTTTATGTTGGGAAAAATCATGCATTGACATCCCCTGCCCTAGGGCGGAGCGGGAGATAGTGTCAGACTCTTACTGACTAAAAGACCCACCCCGTTCCTTCTAGCCTTCATACCGGGGCTCAAGCGCCCCTTTGGATAACCCTGGCCCCAGTAGGCTTCGACCCGGCAGGGTCCCTGCAGTTGCTGACAACTCCTTGAGGCGCGCGGGAATAGTGCGCGCCGTCGACGACTTGGGCTTGGTCCGGACAGTTACCGGATGGCCGGACAGTGAACTAACCATTGCTCACTGTCCGCAAGCCCGCGACCATAAGAGCCTGATGACCGCTAGATCAAACATCGCCAGTGGATATGGATTGGCCACATGTACAAAATGATTTCAATTACAAACATACAATATAACCGTTAGACGGGGCTTGCACACCTTGAGGGAAAAGAAAGCTTTGTTGTGTGTTGGTAGAAGCGACAAGCAACAGAATGACGTCGTGCAAAGTGAAGCTCTCAGGAACGTTTGCAATAGAAAACTACTGTGGACGCCCTCTGTCTCGTCTAGAGGACATAGGACCTTAAAATAAGGCTAGCCTGCCTAAATACAAACTGTCTTAATAAATTAATTATATTTATTTTCAATAAACTGCTGGCTTCACATTTGAAATCCGATAAGTCATTAATGCGCTATGATTGAGTGGCACATAAAACGTCCAACTAATCCAGTACGTCATGTCTGATGTGCCCAAAGGATTTAGCAGAGGTATGTACTAATTAAAATATAGTATACTAACCATAACGGGGACCGATAACCAGGTGAGGGTCGCAGGAATCCATTCACTGGATTTGAGTTTGGTAAGGTGCACAAAACCGGTCGTCAAGATGACACTTAGCCTGTGTCTAGCAGTAGATGTCGTTGGTTGAAATGATAATGACAATTAAGATATCCCCCACATTTTAAAGATTATTTCAAGTTCAATATATGTAGGTATATTTAGTATTTATTAACTAAAAAATTCGGTAGCAACTTGTTTGAATTAGGTAGCGAAGCAGCTGAGGCTTAAAAATAACACTAGACCGAAGAGTTAGTAGGAGAAACGAGGGCTTAAGGATTAGCCCAGAGAGCTACCGTCACCCTGGAACGCAAAGGACAACTAACACTCTTTCTTGCTCTTCCAAAATGATAGAGAAGACAGGGATGTTATTTAATGATTTTTCAACCAAAAAAAAAAACCAAGCAATGAATGAAAAATCCAAAATATCAATATATAAGTACAACGTCGATAATCTTAAATTAGAATATCTTTAGGTACTAATCTAGCAAAATTATTTAAATTTTAGAAAACACGGGTATAGAGAAATATAACTCGTGTCAGATTAAATAAAAATCTTTGAAATAACAAATACTTTCTGAATTGTATTCTTGATTATTTTAGTACCAACAATTTATCCGAAAGTAACTAAGCGGTTAGCATATGGACTCCGAAACCAATGCGTTCATTCTACCCAAATATAAGTATATCTAGAATGGTTAGAAGCACCTATCCTTTTAACCTCGCCTTCTATATATGACTATCTAGCCTTCATTCGGTATAAGTTTCTTAAAAAATATATAAAACTTTTATATTTCAAATAAGCTGATTTATAGAGCTATTCTGATGGAAAAATTATGTTTTTCTGTAAAAAGCGTTACGTAGTATCTGCGCACTTAGTTACACGAGTGGGCGGTTCATATAATATTAAAATTATATAACGTACGCTGAATACGCACCTACATATTTTATCACATCTTTGAACATAATTTTCTAATATTCATAGTAGATTTACTGCAAAAGAATATACAAAGCAAACGTGACTAATCCGGCCGTAATGAACAAAGGCTTTTGTAAAAACTGTTAAAAATTCTCAGTGAAAATGAGTTATTGTTGCAAAATGAAACGAAAAAATCCAATTCTCGAGGCTCTTCGGAAAATACGAGCGATGTAGCATGTAAATAAGTCTTTACGAATTAAGGAAGACATCTTTCATCTCTGTTCGAAACGATTAGATATTCATAAGATCGTTCGCTCGTCCCTTGTTTCCCCGCCTCCAAAACATTTTTTACCCATGATTTATTTTTGTGTGTAAACAAAAAAGTTTTACTGCTCAGAAGTAATATGAATCTATAATGCCCAGCTTCCAAGGTTTTCCTTTCAAAAATTACTTTGTATGTTTTAGGATTACGGAAACTTTAACAGGAAAAGTTGATAATCACCTCACAGGGTCGTGTTATAATGTTTCCTACAAGTTTTGTAAGTTATCGATTAACAATTTTTTTGGTTAAAAACTTTAGTTTGAGTTTAAGTTATCAGATATTTCAGTAAAGGGCTTTCGTTAGTGTATTTTATATTTCGTAACATTGTTCAGTGAAAAACAATACTTACCTACACTCACTAGTCGGATCCTGATACAGGCCATGGTTTGGAGCAAGGAGAAATTGCTGGTGTTCACTTCCTTCTATGAAGCGTAAAGCTAGCAGAGGGGGCAGCCACACACGTTAGGAAACGGACTTCCTAAAGCCCTAGCCGCTGAGATCCCAGCTCCGATTTGCAACCAACGTAGGCAACCAGCGCCCCTAGCGGTCACTTACGGAACCAACATTTGCTTTACAAAATATTTACGTAGTCGGTATCGAGTATCAACAAATACTATTGCTTTAAACTCATGGTAGAGGTACTGAAAGAGAAATCTCTTTCAGTACCTCTACCATGAGTTTGAAGCAATAGACAGGGTCCTGAAATGCATGGTAAAGAAGGAACATAAGAATGGGTTAGTGACAGTACAAGTATGACATGTCCCCCCGCTCTAACTCCCACTATTGATATTTTATTAGATCTGGATGTGGTCGGGTCAGGAACCGTAATCCCAGCCTAACCACTATCGTACTCTTATTACTGAAAAAGTACAAGGCACAAATTCCTGGGATAAGTGGCACAATAAAACAGCATTAAAATAACCTTTTTGTGTCATAGTAAATTTTCCGTTCCATATCGTGGTCGGGTCAGGAATCACTACACTGGAATTCCCTGCTGGAGTCTGTATTTCCTTTTAGCTACAACCTGAGGCATTTCTTAAGGTAGAAAATTACTTATTGAGTTTTCTTGCTCCAGAGTGGATCGGGAGGGATTTTCTGATTGATTTTTATTGCCAAAAATCACACCTATATTTCTTCGGGTACCCATACTACATGCTGTGGTATTTTTAGAAGTCAAACGTGCTCTACCGTCAACCTCATCATTTCTTACCATCAGGTGAGATAGTAGTAAAACGCGAGCCTATCAATAATAATAATAAAAAATAGTATATTTGAAAAAATCATTTCTGGTAGAAAAAACGCAAATATTTTTTTAAAACTTTATTGTTTCTTTATAATGTTTATTACACATGTAATTATATTATGCGGAGCACCGCACCGTCAGGTATCATAATACATACAACAAGTTTTATTTAATACTATTGTTACTTGTATACAATAATAAACTTTTGACATAATAATAACTGGTTATAATTATCGAGATCTGTCAATATCCTAATTCAAGAAAAAACACTTTCAATGACTTTTTTTTCGTTATTTTACATCGAGATTCAGCGGAGTTAAATCTGGACAGCTTTTATGTACAAGTGTGGAAATGAAAAATATTTTAACGACAGTATCTGTCAAGAAAGCACTTCGATATTTTCATAATAAGTAACGATTCTTAAAAAATAAAGGGACGGGGGTCAAGACTACTTAGGTTTTTATACAAATTCCACAAAAAAAAACAAGTTATATTTTAATTAATAGGCAACAAAATTTACACAAGTCGAAGTTTTTTACGTATTTTATTTCGTTATTATTTATAGAAATATATCTGTCACAGGAAGAATATTAAAGTACACAAACAATTTTCGATTTCAAATCAGAATTGTTTTCTAACTATGTAAAATATTTTCTCCTAGATTACTCTTATATCTATCTACTCTATTATTTTATAGTGTATTTATTATACAGTATCTTACCTTTTTCAAATGGGTCTTATTATAAGTGCAGTGAGGTGCAAAATCTCTTGAGTAAGTTATAATCGATATGCAATTTTGAATTTCTATTCATCATTATGATAAATCGTTTCCATAACACTTTAGGTGTTTTTCTTATATGTTTTATTTGAGTAGTATTAATGTCATTCTGCAGTTGGTGACTTAAATTATAATCAATTTAATTCTTACTTTACTAAGACCCCTTTGCAAAAGCTCTCTTACAAATACTATTTACAACATCGTTTAGATTCACAAAATTTACTAAAAACTTACTTACAATTTACATTACTTAATACAGATATTATTAAAGGCTAGATAGAGTGATTCGTATAACCTCAACTATTTACATTTTCATCTCTAAACATTTTGTGTTTTTAAACGTAGTATTGTCAGCTGTTTATACATTCCTGTGTCCACTATCTTTATGTCCTTTCAATGGATTAAAATGTTCATCATCATTGTCTAATACACATCTATCATAAACAAGAATATTATGTTTGAGTCTTATTTGCCAATTAATGTAATACAAATTATTTGTTACATTCCTGATACAATCAACATTTTACTTGGAAGTTTAATCATAGAAATGACAAGGGTTCTTTATATGTTGGAAATCAAATCTAACTATCATTACATAAATTAATACGATTAACACGCTTTATATTACATTATATACAACACTATATGGAACAAGCATGGTCTACTTGCTCTTGGATTTACTTTATATTGTACATAACACAACCCACACTATAAAATAGCAAATGTTTCAGTCGGGTGTATTGACAATGTGGTCATAATTATTATCTTCTTTCTTCTTTATGTCTTCATTGTCAATATAAACTACTGATATTGATAAAATTCTTGTATTTACATTTAGTTAAAGATCCGTATGTGTCAAGAGAGCGTTAGGAAGAGGCAAGCAGCCAACACCAGGCAGTGCGTCGGTGACGTCGGGGCGAAGGCCTGCCCCCCTCGCTGCATAGCCGCAGGATACTCACCTGATAAAGGAAAAATCGAATTTGCTTCTTTGGCAAAAATTAAAACTGTTCTCAACAATATTGGTAGCAACAAAACAAATATAGAAGAGATCAGGTTATGTATAAGGGAACATTAAGGACAAAAAGTTTGAAGCCAGAAAGAAAAAAAAATTATATAAAATCAGAATATGTTTAACATGCTTGCGCTTAGTCATTTGCTGAGCCACAGTTAACTCTAATTTTTTTGTGATTCATAGAATAAGTCGCCAAAAGCCCACCCCATTTAATTAATTGAAACCTAAATCACAAAGTGTTCCTAATAATAAACCAGGATTTAAATTACTAATCGTAGATTAAGATGCAGAACAATAGACGTACCAGAATTTAAGGGATGACGAATGGCGCAATAAAACCAGTCATTATAATAATGGTGATATTAATATAGGTTACGAGACCAGTATATTCATTTCTGGGGAAGACAATATGAATGATAATTTTTAGGATAAAATAAAATACGACATCAAAAAAAAATATTTTTATGAAGCGTGTATCACAAACTATTTTTAAACAATCTTGCTCAGGGGATTAATAGGTAGAAAAATATACCGATAATAGGTATCATAAATCTCTATTCACAGTAATATAAATTCTAATTACTTAAGAACGAACAAAATTCATGTGTCTTCGTGATAGTTTTTTCTCAACATCAACCAGTGATAAATGGTATGTTACATGAAAGCACCTTATTACATAGCAGTTCTACCCATGATACGTAACCACGGACGCTAGCATTAAAAAGAAACACGAAATTCCGTTGATTCATTGCTTTAATGATAATAGTCTTTAGCCTTAATTTTTTATTCGTTGCGAGGTTTTAAAAAATGTATTTTATTTCTTTTATCTTATGAAGCTCGTTTATCAAGTAGATTGGGATGCTCTTTACGAATCGCCGTTAAGATTTGGGATTTTATTAATTTATAATTTGAATAAAACAGATTTTGATAATAAATTCATGAATAGCGATGTTTTGTTAAGTATGGCTTTGTAAAATGTCAACGTAATTAGCCTTGACACTAATGGAGATGTTAAATATTCTGTTTTTCATTTCGATAGAAACTTCTTTAGCTTTTTATTCCGGAAATAAAATTTAAATTCATTAAGTGAACATAAATATTAATTAATTACTGTCACTTTGTTACTTAGGTTCAACTTAATTAGTGAAAATTATTTACTTATTATACTTTACTTATTTTATTTATTTTTTTAAGTTATAGCATTTTTTTCACTGATATTTCTCTCCGATATTTTTGATCGATACTGTGTAACCTGTATCCCTAGCCAAGTTACTAATCTGCATTAGTTAACGTTAGTAGAAAGCTTCAAATGTACGAGAATGACGGCATCTCAACGCTCAGTCACGTGGTCAGAACAAAAGATTCGGCGACGCGGCCAACTCGAAGCGTTCGACGCAAGCGAAACGGTTGTAACTTGGCTACTGGGGCTGGCTCGTTATTTATCCAAAAAAATTGAATTGCTATGCAACATGGTAACGTTGTCAGTCTTCTAGGCACGTTTCAGGCATGTTCATATACCCATATGTACTTGTACGGACACACATATAAAATTTAGTTTAGTTCATACCTATGTAATTAATCCTCTTATATTTTTCTATTTCAAATAAAAAATAAGTAAGAAACTAAAAGCACAAGCCACCATTCTAACGTCCAACTCACCATTGAGCACATGGACCACAATGCTCTTCGACTGCGCGTTGCTCGGGTTACACTGATAAGTCCCGGAGTCTGAAGGTCTGGCCTGCTGGATTAGCAGGAATGAGGTCGTCGTCTCCCCCTTCTCCGTAACCACCGACACGCCCCCTCTCGGGGAGTCGTAGCTTATTATCTGTACACATTTTATTCACTCCATGTTTTATGGTAATAGGATTGATGCTATTTTCTAGATTGGATACATTTTCCTGTTTTTCATGTTATAAAACTGTTGGATTGGATATATTATTATGGTAATTCAGATTATGTTGTCTGACAAATAGCGTTACATCTGGGTTGTTAAATTTCAGAGTACTGTTGGAGTTGTTAAGTTATAAATAAATTATAATATCATTAGGTTGTGAATTATTATCATACATATCTAATTTGACTTGGCAACGAACTGAATACTATTGATTTGCTAAATAAATTACTGGATACAGTAGTTTCATTGAATATGAAAAAAGTAATAGAAGTCTAGTGATTAGAAATTGTATAGTCCTTACCGCATCATTGTGATTCCAAAATATGTAAGCAGGTGGCTCTGGTGAGTATAGAACCACGCATGTGAGGTTGATGGTGCTGCCTCGGTCAATGTAGAGGTCTGGTCCACCGATTATCTCTGTTGTTGGTTCTGTAACAAAATTTTTATTATAATTTATTTGTACGTCCATCTGCATATTTAGTAGGCTTCTGTTAGGGGTAAGTTGTCGAAAACCCAAAAATTCAAAGAAATAAAGAGTGACATTTATATGGTTGCAGATCATGTTACGAATGAAAAAGTATTATTTTTCACAAACACAAAGAAAATTACCTCGTAAACAAAAAAATTCATGTTCAAAATACCATAGTTTCCTCCCTAATGCGCAAAACCATCAAAAATAACATTTCTTAGTAACGAAAGGTCGTCAGTGTTTTGTTTTTCTTATAGCCCCCATAAGTTGCGTGCGTGCCCATAATACGTCTCACTTAATTAACCAACTTGGCCTAACATGAGCAACATAAACACTTTGAACTAAGTTCACTAACTTTCTGACGCAAACGCTTGCTCATACAAACAGCTGTATGATAAACTGTAAATTAAAAGTTGATACTTGTATTGACTTAAGTACCATATTTGGAACCATTACCAACCCCTGGCCTCAATCGTACTTGGCAGTTAATGACGTAAAAGTTCACCTACACGTTTCCCGTCTTTATCTTTTGTAGCTTATTTCAAACAATCTTTGGTACAATTTGACCTTTCATTGGCCTTGGCTCTAAGTGGTCTCGTTCTAAGAGTACTAAATAATGTATACGCTCTTATTTTGCTTTCGTATAGGTCTACTTTTGTGTCATTATAATCGTTTCTGCTCCAAGCCTCATAGACCTTTAGATGCCCTTAATTTTTAAAGGCATATTCTCCTACTTTTAACAAAATGAACGCTACTAAGTATATTTTAACTAAGTGCCTTTAATAGCGCATATGTTTATAAATGTTCTGTTAAACCTACCAATAAATTAATTTAATTCAATTGAAATTACCATACCTACAGATAATAACACTGTTTCTTCAATAAATATTCCGTCGTTCAACATTAAATTCGGGCTTGTTACTACTATGTTTATTGACTGAATATGTTTACAATAATTAAATACGGGTAGTCCTCACTAGAGTTATCACGTTTAAATTACAAGGGATCAGTTCAAAGGTTTATTTCGTAGAACATGTTATTATGAAAACTCAACTAATTAGACCATTTTACGAGCACAATATAAACTTAAATCCTGTTTCGAAAATTAGAAACGCACAATTTATCGACATTTTACATTCAGATTTGAAATTTGGAATTAATTTTGAGGCTTAGGAAGTTGTATTAATTGAAAAAGTTCACTGATACCGACTTTGCGATCGCTTGTAATTTCGTTGTGGTCTGGCCTTGATACTCAAAGGGAAGGCTTCTGCTATCTGATCAAAAGATGGTGAGGCTTACATAAGATTTTATTAATTAGCTAATTAAGAAAACTTGGAAACTCTCAAATTTTCAAAGAATTAAATCTACCTTGGTATTTTGGTATTAGACAAAAAATTTAAGAATAAAAAAAATAAAGACTTAAAAACGAAACCAAACACAATTTAGGCTCAAGTGCCTTCTTCACAAAAAGTCAAAAGGTTTCTAATAGAAAATACTAGGGTAACAGATAAATCTAATAAGGTTTCGACTTACCAACAACACTGAGATGTATAAAATGACTCATGTGAGGAGTAGTAGATATTTGACACTCGTAGATCCCCGAATCCCGATGTTGTGGATACTTGATCTACAACAAAAATAAAAATGTATTAGACTGCAGTTCAATATTTTTAAACATATATTTTGCATTGCCTATAGATAGTTGTTCTAGAACTCGGTGTATTTTTTGTGTCAGCTTACATGTTAGTGGAAAATAGTGTCAGACTTTTGACTAAAAATCCACACCTGTTCCTTCGTTGCCTTTCGTACCGGGGCAGAGCTATAACTTTCGAACTAACCCTAGCCCCAGTAGGCTTCGACCCAGCTGGGCCCCTGCTGTTGCTGACAGCTCCAGAACAGTGCGCGCCGTCAACGATTTGGGCTAGGTCCGGACAGTGACCGGACTTGCTCGCCGTCCGCAAGCCCGCGCTTACGGTGGCGGGAAATCGGGGTCAGAATCCCGGTGGCCTGTACCAAGACCGGGCACGAGAGATCGCCGCCACCGATCGCCCTCGCAACGGCACGGCGATGCTCTGCCCAAGCGGGGCACACCTCTACTGTGTGCTCCACCGTGCCCTCCGAGCGTTCCGCACAGTGGCGACACCCGGGCGTCACTTCCGCACGCATCCGTTGCAGGAACTTCCCGAACTTGCCATGTCCGGTGAGAACCTGCGTCATGCGGGAGGTGAGGACGCCGTGAGAGCTGATACCACTGAACTACCACTGCTCTCATAATTACACACGTCACATAATTATTTGATTATAATTATGTTATTTAAGTAGCATGTGTGATTTCTACAAACCCAAATGACAAAGAATTACTAATTCTAATTAAAATTCATCTAGTGTTTCTACACCGTCACAGAAAATTCTAGTATAATGAAATTAACGACCGTGTCATAATGCGGATTTACTGAAACATTCCTTGGAACAAAACATTTAACCCTCGCACAGTTTAATTTTCACCACAATATTCTAGACTCTTAGATAAAGAGATGAATTAATTTCTCTAACTGCAGTGTTATCCTCTACAAGAAACGTTTCAGTGATTTCAATTACAATTTATATAATTTGAAGTTGGGAGTTTATTTGAATTATAATATTATTACATTAGAATTTTGCAAGCGACATCGTTTACTAAAATGTTTTCTTAAAAAAAAATTAACTACATTTTGAGGGTAGTTTAAAAAAAACTAATAATGACAATGTTTATTTTTTATTTTGATTGGAATGTATGCAAAGTTTCAAGTTTATTAACCCAAGGAATAAGATTCTCCCACACAACCTTTAACAACCCCTAAATTATTTTATACAGGTAGTTTTTAAAAAAGATTAAGGAAAGCCTTTTTAATTTTTAACTATTTATGCTTTAAGTATATAGCCAAGGAACAAAATTTTGCTATAGGTACAAACGAATTTACTTATTTTTCCCTTTTTAAAAGTTGAATTTTCAAAAACCCACTGGTCGCTTACATCTTTAAAAGATGCCTTGTGCAAAATTTTACATTTCTAGACTCAGTAGCTTCAGCAGTGCGTTAAAATGTAAGTCAGCTTCTCCTTTTAAACAATTATATATGTAAATATATATATTATATGGTTATGGTTATGGTTTATAAAACACTGGCAACCTCTCTTTTTTATGGTGGGAAAAAATCATGCAATCACATCCCCCACCCGGGCGGAGCGGGAGATAATGTCAGACTCTTACTGACTAAAAGACCCAACCCGTTCCTTCTAGCCTTCATACCGGGGCTCGAGCGCCCTTTCGGATAATCTTGGCCCCAGTGGCAATCTCTCTATTACTAACATCATATACAACCACTTTGGTTCTATGACTTTTAAAAAATCATCATATTATTAGATTTTCAAACAAAAATGAAAATATCTAAATGAAACGTTCTAAATATTATGAAGTCTATGCGGAGCAAGTAATAGTACAATAGCGAAGGGAGCGGAGATAAGGCGGCGGGGTGCTTGATGCGCTTGCGTCGTGTCATGCAAACGTAAATAGATGTAACAAAATGCAGAGCTGAATTGTGCTAGATAGAATAACGAAATTATGAAGGTTTAGTTATGTAAATAAATTATGTTTTGCAAAAAGTCATAGAACAAAAGCTGTTGTTTATGATGTTAGTAATACATTCAAGGTTGTTAGTTTTTAAAAATAATCCTGTATAGATTTAAACACAAATGTTGCCAGAATATTTTCATAAATGCCCCGTCACCCCCTGTCACTTACTTCTGTACTTAACGATGTGTAAATACTAACATTATTATGATAAGTTTAATTTTACCGTCTAGTGTAATGTATTAATAATGGCAGTGTTGTTTGTTTTGTTTTATTACCATAAGCGGCTTATGATAATTTGAAGTTCGCAGTGTTGATGTCCGAACAACAACATTTAATTATACAGAGTAGGGCTACGAGTACATATTTTTGTTCTGGCAAATATTAATATGTAGACAGAATTAGTGTACATAATTTCAAGCAAACAATTACATTAATACAATGATTCATTTCATTCAACTGTAGTATAAATCAGTAATACGGTTGAAATGTGTGTTTGTGAAATATTTTGGGAAGGTTTTTTCTCTTCATCATTTTCATTTAAAATAATTAAGAGAGTGAAAGAGAGAGTAGGTCTAAAAGGTAGTCGCTAGAAATGACGCAGGAGAAAGCTTCTATTTAAGTTAGAGATCATGCAATAACTTCTCCCGCTCTGGGTTAAACGGGACGGCATGCCAGATTTTTACTGGCTAAAATCATTGTGTCCTTCTGTCGGCTTTTGTGTTCTAAGACCATGGGTTTCCTTTTCAGAAAATTCCCATGGTCCTGCTGAGCCCTTCGGTTAGCAGGCTACGAAATTGTTCAAAACAGGTACTACGGCCCTAGAATGCAAAAGGTAATTGACGGAATGCAGGTGGGTATTAGTAAGTAAAAGTCGAATACTCCTTACGTAGTCCTTGATGATTTCCCACATACAAAAAAAAATCTAAGTCGTCATTTAAGAACAAGTTTACACAGTAACATATATCTCCATTAAAACTCTTAACATGTCTCGTTTGCTTGTTGTACGGTTTGAAGAAAAGGCTATTGGAAAGCTCGCTTTTTATCTCATGGCAAGTAGCCAAAACATAGATTAAGATCTTAAGTGGCTACTTGAACATGTAGCGAAGTTTATCTCTGAAGCATTGAGGCTAAGATCTTATTATTTGAGTGAATGTATGTCACTTGACTTGCCAAAACCCTCTTTACATACTGTTTACCAGCATTTTTTGTAACACTGTTATCCGTAACGTAATTTTGTAATTTATCCGTAATGTAATGTATTTCTTTATTTTTTTAATTTTTTTATTAAGTAACTTATTTATGTAGAGTAGTTTTTAACCATTCCGTTCAAAATTATTGACATCGTTTTACAATATTGATGTAATCGAAATGACAGAAAATTTGTGGCAATATTTTTCATAAAAAGGTTCCATATTGGTGGACTCGCAAATTAGTCCCATTCTGAGATAAAAGTGCCTAATTTAAAATTACCATTTGTGAGAATGAGCAAGAAAATCTTCAATATGTTATTGATTCGAGTATCTAAACTTTAATGTTTTTTTCTATTGCGTTTCTTTCTTCCTTATATTTCGTCACTAGATTTCAGAATACAGTTTTAAGTGTCAATTTATAGCAAAATAAAACGTGGCAGGAATATTAAGTTCGGTCGTTTTTCTTCTTAAAGTGCGTAGTGTAAGGCTATAAAGAAGTGTAATTAAAGTCACTTCATTATATACGAGTAATTACACTGGCATGCATTAATAGAAAAAAGTTCTTTGAATACATTATTAAAGATTAATTGCATAAGAAAATTTACAGGTCTATAAAATAATAATAGTTTTCCACATTAGTTTCCCACCAAATGGGGGGTTGTCCTGCACTAGCATAGCGCGAACAGGGATAATTGTCGGTTAGTTAAACTAAAAGCGCCTAAGCGGCTTCTAAGACTTGGGATTCTTTGTACGCCTTCCAAAGGTCCAGGACCCTTATACTAACCCACAACAATAAATAATAATATTTCACAACTATCACGAAACGCCATCCTGTCTATATAAGCAGAGTTTGTGCTATGAGTATTAGACTACTGATAAACATAATTATATATTTCTGAATCTCTGACTGACTGACTTATCAACGAATAGCCGAAATTACTGGGACTAGGGGCGTGAAATTTCGCTCGAGATTTCTTTTTATGATGTAGGCGAACACCAAAAGAGGATTTTCCAATAAAGCGATGAAACGGGAGTTCAAACTTTGTATGGAGAAATCTACTTTCACGTGAGATATATGGCTGGCAGAACTTGGTAATGTATATCAAACCAATCGAATCATAAGCATTTATTTTAAATAGACCATTTACAGGTATTTTTGAATAGTCAAATGTCAGAGAGATAGTTTAAAAAAAGTGAGCTTAATCGCTCGTTCTAAAGCGTAGGCCTTTACGGAAAAGAACGGGCAAGAAACTTCATGGACACTTTTTTAAATCATATTGTAGATGAATTATACCCAGACATAGGACAAACTGAATGTATTTACCTGTAGTGTCCAGTCCTCGGAATGCGGCAAGTGTATGGCTCTAAACCTCTGGTCACTCGTATATGTGTACCGGCCGACGGTCAGCAGGTGGATGTCTCTGTGCCGCACCCATGATACTTGCATGTTTAACTGTAACAAATAAATTGAGTTAGAAAATAATCTGGAAAGTTCTGGTGGAAAATCATCCAATGACTTCTCTTCTTCAGAAGAGCGTTCGTTCCCTCATGTGTGCTTTGCTGGCATTACTGATTCGCAGAAGGAGAAGACCGCCTGCCATTCCACGTTGCGCCAGACCAGAAATCAGACGGAAGAGGTCGCTGCCGCCGAAAAGCCTGAGTCTGGAGTGAAGGAGTCCCACCAAACGAACTTTACTCGATGGACCTGAAGCGGGTACAGCTCCACAGTTGAGTTAAGATGACTACTGTTTTCAAAGTAGTGAAATAAATTAAAAGATATTTGACATTTATCAACCTACTTTGAGTCAGTGTGATGGGCTCTTTAAAAAGGAAGAGGCTTGTGATTGAACATTGCGAATCACATAGGCTCATCATGGTGCTACAATTCATCTTATTTAATCACAGTTTTAAAATGAAAAGTTATTAACCTTCGGTATCTTAAAAAGGAAAAAATATGCTTATTTATCGTTAGAAAAAACGTATGCAAGGATTCCAAAATTAATGCAATCTTGTGGGATTATCTCCAAAACATTCTTGGCAACCGGATACCCGACTGGCCTTTAATATTGCAGAGGGAAATGAGGTAGTTAACGAAAACTCATTTTGGTTTGACGAGAAAAAATAAATTAGAAGAATAACATTAGCGGTGGCTTATAACCAGGCAAGGAAATTGGAACCTTAATGGTATAACATTGTAAGTTGTGCTGTCATTAGCAATAGTTGGGTTACAAAGCTTTGTTCTCGTTCCGCTGAAGCTATCATTATAGTTCTTAATGAAGGAGGATTTTGTTTTTTGTTTAGCTACGTGGATACTCTCGGCAGTATCCATTAGAGCTTTTTCTTGTCTTTTAAGATTGATATTCTAGATACAGTGTCTTGTGAAATTGAATCTGGTAAAAAGATAGAATGACTCTTCGCAATGGACGATATATTCGTACGAGTAATTTAGCATTTATTTATAAAAATGAAAATCTGGATTTAAAAAATGTAAATTATTTACTACTATAGTGGGTTCAATAGACGAAACTGAACAACCCACCATAACCTTTTTTTTTCATTTTCAGGAAATGAAAAAAAAAATTCAGCCTCTCCATACAAACTATCCAGTCAAGTTAATAATTTTGTATGGTGAGGCGGAGTTCAGTTTCGTCTACTGAGCAAGCCCTTAAAATTTGTGGAGGGCTGTCCCTTACACCTTGTATGTATTTTACTTGTATTAGTTTTTTTTTTTTATTAGCCCATTTTTTGTCCCACTGCTTGGCAAAGGCTTACCTAAAGGTCTAGAGCGATCTCTGGCCATGTTTACTTACTTTTACAACATAAAGATAATAGGGTTCCTATTAGCCAACCTACAGGAACACTATAGTGAGAAAAAGCTTGTTATTTAAACACGGTCACGTTTCATGTTTCTCTATTAATTAACGACCTAAAGCCATGTGATTTAGTTTTATCGTGTAATTGAATGGTGAGACCCTGGCCTGAAATATAACTGAGTGGTTATACAAGGACTTTGAGTTGTGATTATAGTAAATTATACCACAGTTATAATGAAAACCACAGAACAGAGAATCGGCAGAGAGGGACTAGTAATGTCAGGAATATTATTAGAATCATCGTGTGTCATCCAATGACTTCTCAGCTCTAGGGTGGGGCACGAGGACGTGTCATTTTTATTGACTAAAACCCACTCTTATGTACTATATACACACAGTTACAATACCAATACATCACAATTTCACACAGCGTCAGGCAACTGCTACGTAGTGGCCTGGCATCACGCTGAACTGGACCTATTTGGCGCAGCCGTGAAACATACGATGTTGATGTATTTTAAGATAAAGTTTCTATACTATAATAATTGTTATCTCATTATGTGTACCAGTGTGGCAAATGAACGTGTTTTCTTCCTCTCTTTCAATTGTAAAAACAATACTATAACATTTGTTCCTACATTTATAGAGCACTACAGCAAGCACGCATGACTAAATACTGAATTTCCGGCAGACACAGGCATATATATTCAGAATAGTGTCTTTCATTTTTTGGTAGATAATCATCAAATAACGTTTTCCAATCTAGGTGAAGCTAGAGGGAATTTCGGGCTTTTATTGACTGAAACCCATTTGTAATCTTTAAGTTAAACTTCGGATACCAGAGCCACGATAGCTCTTTCGAACAATTTTGCAGTCTTTTTCACACAGAAATGTCACGTTGACACGTGATCTACAATACAACTGTTCCAGCAGTGGCCGATTCGAGACGAGATGTTTCGTCGCTCTATGGCGCAAACCGTGTGAATACAAGTACTCAACATGCATAACCTTATTATTTATTCTGATATTTTATTGAGATCTTGGAAAATATTACATGCCCTAGCCCTAGACGCGTCTGTTAAGGTGAGTTTATGGTACATGCTAGAGGAGCCGAGAATGAGCGAAGCACGAGTCGAACTCAAATTCGTGTCGTATTGCTCGCGCTCGGCTCTTCCAGAGTCGGTCCATACGAATTTGAGCTCAGCTCATGCTTCGCTCGTGCTCGGCTCCTCTAGTGTAGAATATTTTTTCTTCTAATGGTTTTTTTTCTTTCTTCTTTGCCCTCCCCTTTTTCCGTTACTTGGGCTCAGCATTAATTTCGCTGATAAGCATCGTCATCTGTAAGGCTAAGGGCCTGCATACATCACGTTTTATAAACGCGGCGTTGACGCGCGTTTGTAGCAATACAGACGCGATTCAGACGCAGCCTAGACTATAGCAATTTATATCTATGCTATAGACCGTTAATAACAGCGAGCTATCGATATACGTTTCTAAAACGCGCGTCAACGGCGCGTTTAAAAAACGTAGTATGTACAGGCCCCTAAGCTTTTTCATGTCCTTGTTGATATTAGTCATCCACTCTTCTGTGTAGCCATGGAAAGGCACATTTTCACGGTATTTTCATCGGACTCCGCATGACATGTTCGTAACATCTTAAGCTGGACTCTGTAATTTTTTCAAACCTTGAATTCAAAACAAACTCATCTTATAGGTGTTATTATGTAATTGGATAAATAAATGTCTGCAGTGCTTTCTATTTACTTTTAGGTACTGTTTGGAAAACACGCTGACAGATACAATAATAAATTATGGTTACTACCGGCATTGTGATTAATCGTAACCGACTTGAGAGACAAACATAATAAATTTACGGGTTTTAATGAATTATTCCAATACAAGTTGCTGCTAGCGTCTTTACTCGCGTAATAATCCAAACTTGTTCTAAGGGAACATTCTCCCGGGATATAAAAGTATTGCATGTGCTATACAGCACTGAATCTACCCGTATAAATCTGTTTAGCCATTCGATTGTGAAGAAGTAACAAATATACACACCAATTTTTGTCTTTTTAACATTAGTTTTCGTTGTTTTATGTGACAAAATTGAATAACAAAAGCCACAATACCAAACATGTAATACAACATGGTTTGGAAGAGTTAAAGTAATAAATTAGCTGAATTAAAAAAAAAACCCGGCTGTAACGTCCGTAGCAAAAACAGCAAAATAGTATCGCGTTTGTTGTTTGGGAGCTCCACTTAATTATTTACTTATTATCATCATCGTCATTTCATCCAATAGACGTCCACTGTTGGACATAGGTCTCCCCCAAGTGTCAAAACAATGAACGATCCTATGCATCCCACATCCATCGGTTTTTATTTTGCATTTGTTGTTATAACGGCAACAGAAATATAGGTAATATCTGTGACAATTTCAGCTGTCTAGGTACCACAGTTCAGCAGATAAAGCCTAGTGACAGATAGACGGATGGAGTACCCTTAATAGCAATAGAGTCCCTGTTTGACGCTTTGGAACAGATCCCTAATAAGATACCAGACTCAGTCGCCAGTAACGTTATTAAAAAAACCCAGAAACCATTTACCTGAAACCAATTACCGCCCAGCACATAAATTCAGAAACGTTGATGATACCGTTCGCATTTAAACTGCGTGAAAGAAAGAGAGATCTCGTTAGGGAGACTTGTATTTGTGTGGGATGTGGCGACTCGGCCTAATGAGACTGTTATTTATAAAGTTGAGCACAATACCGACTTTAAAGTTTCATTGTGCTATTGTTACGTTTCATTTTAAGCGTGGAGTTTGTGGTACACCACTATGTAAATTGGACGTTGCCTGTTGAAATAAGGGTAACTCGTTAGTACGATGTGTACTCGAGGTTACTCGCACGCGTCTGTATTGTTACCAGTACGAGTGCTTACCGTACGAATAAGTGTACGAGTATGTGCGTCGGCGCGGTAGTAATGTTTTGAAGTAATTTGACTTTTTGCGAGTTTGAGACGGGAATTTTATTGTGGATACAGATCGTTGTGGTATTTACTTGAAATTGATGATGGGTTGTTTGTGTGAGTTTTTAATTTATAATAATTTATCATAAAGGTAATTTTATTTGCGTCTTAGGACAGTATTATAATATATGTACCTGAAATACAGCATGCATCATACAATTACTGAAAGTTTATTTATTTAATGCGTTTTTTTTTAATTTTTGGCAATTAATATAGGAATCAAAACCCTACATTGGTAGTGCACCGGTATTGGTATTTAAGTACACACACATAAAGACACAGTGACACAATCAAAAATTATCAAAATAGGTTCTTGATTTTTAGGATTAAAATATATTTTTAAAAAATAAATGGAATCGGTTTAGAAGCCGATTCTACAATCGGAATCAGCTTCTACATAGCCGATTCCAAACATACTAAGTTCTAAATGTGCGTTTGTTCTTTTAAAAATGTAAAAGAGCAAACGTTAAAAAAAAATATATTAAAGACGGTTAAAATAATGTAGAGTACTTGAAATTGTAGCAAAATAACTTGAACCAATCGACCATCATCGCTTTTCGGGAAATTACTATCAATCAAGTCAAGTAAGTACTTTACCAAATTACTAGGAGTACAAACAATATTATGAGACTTAATGTGTCAGGGTTGGTTCGTTAGAATCGTTAACTAGCCTACTAAGATTGATGTACGGTCCAACTTAGCGCGAACTACAAAGCACTTTCATGGAAATAACAGCAAAAACACTGACCAGCCGTCCGATAACCGTCTAGACTAAGCCCAAGTCATGAACAGAGCTTAGTGTTTCATGCGCTCCTCAAAATATGTCAGCAAATGCCGCCGCAAAGAAAACCCTTGGTCCTAAAACGTAAAGGCTAACTGAAGAACACAGGTATTCTTTTTTCATCCAGATGACATCCCCCGCCCTTAGGCGGAGCCTGACTAATACTGAACTGACTAAAAAAACCTACCCCGTTCCTTCGTTGCTTTTCATACCGGGGCCGAGCCTCCGTTTCGGAAACAAACCCTTGGCCTCAGTAGGCTTCGATCTTGCTGGGCCCCTACGGTTGCTTAAAGCTCCTTGAAGCGAGCGGGAACAGTGTGCGCTGTCGACAACTTGGGCTCATTCCGGACGGTAACCGATGGTTTTAGTCAGTAAAAGACTGACACGCCCTTCCACTCCACTCATCAGATGATTTCCCACCTTTCAAAATGTTGGCACAAACATTGGTTGTATATGTTAACCAAACACATTATGACAAGGAGAGAATTCCCAAAAGATAGAACGTATCCATTGCCACGCTCATAAATCTAACTAGGCACGTGCAAAACGACGGGATGTGTTATCCCGGTCTTTTATCTTTAGCGTCATTTCACGTGAGACATAAACTTAAGAAGGAATCTTGGGACGGACGTGGATGTTGCATCGCTATTGTCTCGGTTTTGTTGCTCGGGAATTTCGGGTTATGATTTTGTGTAAGACTTTCTTAAGATATGCATATTAATGCTTGAAAACTAGTAAATATGGTATGCTAAATGAAAGTGTGTAGACATTTTATGGAGCACTTTGTCTTTTACATTGAATTAAAAAACTTTTTTCAAATATATATTTTTTTAATCCTGTCGTGTTTTTAATCTAATGCTTTTTATTAGAAAAACCTGCGATTCCACGGCCATGAAATTAGTACTTTTTAGGGTAAGTAATCCATTTTAAAATATCAACTACTGTTCTCCTATTTTTTTTCTCTCTTTTAAAACAAACAAAAAATTATAGAAATCGCTCAAACCGTTTTGGACCTTAAGCAAGATTATCATTATAATTATCCCACACTGTCCCACTGCTGAGCAAAGGCCTCCCTGCACTCTTTCCAACGATCACGATTCTTCGCTTTCTCATTCCAGTTCTTATGGAAGCCATCCAGGTCGTCCCGCCATTTCTTTCGTGGTCTGCCTAGAAGCGAGATTAACGAACATGAACCTGCTTAGTTTATACAATAAGATTTTTTTATACGCAACTGGTGGTTCCAGAGATTTGCACATTTAAACGAACAAAAACAAAAAGCGGAAAGACGCAAACGAACAAAAACAAAAAGCGAATAGGGACTTTAAACTTAGTACCTAATATAGAGGACCTCAATCAAACATACCGTTTTATTTCCTAAATTCTTGACCCGGCAGTTCAGATACGCCGTCTTTCCCAGCAGTGCTGTGACATTCTTAGATGCCATCAGGTCGAAGTACGGTCCGGTCCGGGGCGTGGGCCTCGGGCCATCCAAGGCCACTCCGGACCGGATCGCGTTGTCCACGGAACCCGACGGTGACGCCGTGGCCGAGGCGTTTGTAGGCGAACCCTTGCCGAGTTCGCGCTGCGCCGATGATACTGCGGAAGAGAAGGTTAATTTTAGTTTTCATGTCACTGAGAAAGTAGACTAGACATATAGTTTATTTTAGTCAGTCATGTTAAAGGATAAAACAGTTAAACAGATTCACGATAAATTGTTTACAGTTGAAATATTGAGTTAACCGATAAAAAACGGGAATGACAAACGAAATTCCCGATAAAATCTCCTTTTTTTTCCTATATCAAATAAATTTTCAGAAAAATCTTCAAAGCCCATTTCATACCTGATCCCATTAAAATCTAAAAGGAAATTTCGTCACGAACCCAAACAGTTCTACCTTTAGAATAAATTTTAGTAAATTGACTCAAACTCGAAGTTACTTTTCGCTTTCCCCATTTTAACCCTTGTAAATATAGTGCGGTAGGACTGGAATAGATTAACGCCGACAACTTTATTATCCGTGTCTGTTCTAGTGGAAACTTCGTAAAACCGATCACGTGTGTGAACATCACTTGAGTGAGTGACGTCACGCTGGGCATTCACGCCATGCGCCGGTTTTGCAGCGCACTCTGCGGGATATTTTCTTTTTTTTTATGTTGGAGAACATTTACTGACTGAAGAGTTGAAATGGTGTTTTGGTGTTGACGAATGTTGAAATCATTGTCCAAAGGCGGTTGGTTGGAACAAATTAGTGTTTTATGATCGATATCACTAACCGCACTGGGTTCGCGTAGTGAATTAGAGACTATTCCTGAGTCCCAACAATAACAACATCATAAAGTTAATAGTAATAGCTAATAGTTGATTAATATCAACTTTTAAACCCAACGGCTCTACAGAAAGTTTAAATATGATAGTTATCTGGAAATCTAGACTCAAATGTCTATTATTCAAATAAAAATTTTAAAGCTAACGGTTGAAATGTTACATGAAAAATAAATCTATCATAGAAAAATAGCGACTTAACGTAAAAATAAATAGTAGGCAAAAAATAAAGTTCTATTTCACAGTCATGTTAAGTGTGAAAATATCCATTACAGTCCTGCAAATAAGGAACCCTATGTGATGCATATCACGTTACAGAAAAGGGAAGGCCAACATTTTACTACTACTCAAACTTCCTAATATTTGTTCGTCAAGCTCGCTTCAAAATGCTTTCACGGACTTTGTAAGAAACATGAGCACGCTAATGTTATTTTAATGTGTGAACACTGTTTTACGGGCGTTACTCGTGAGAGATAATTTTGAGAAACTTGCAGATGTGTCAACTACTTTGGAATGATGTCACACATATGTACTTGACCGAGAGGAAGATTGGGAAGTTAATTGCCATTATCTTTTGTTTCTGTCTTGACCATATCTCCTACCGTTTCTATCTGGCAGTCTGTTTGCAAATGACTCAAAAGCTAGAGAACGGATTTTAATGCGTATTTTACCAATAGATAAAACATTTTTATATATTATAGTACAGAAAAACAAAGAATTTTAAAAATCAGGGCATATTTTTTTTTTTTAATTCTATATTAACATTGAAAACAAATCATAACATTGATTAATTGTTTTTATTTTATTATGTGGTGTACAATAAAGAATATAATAATATTATGTGATTGATATGTTAAATATATTATTACATTGGTGGTCTTATTCTGAACTCAATATTACCCTTGAAACTGTGTTAATACTTGTACATATTTTACTTCTAAAATATCATATCTGCTTTCAAGAAGTATTAATAAAAATAATAAGAAGTATAAGTAAAAATCAATACGTAATGTTCCACACTGAGTACCTTTCTACAGATCAAAATAATATTCAAACATTTAATCCACAGAATCCCATCTTCAATCAATACTAAACAATGAATTCTCAAGGGGTATAAAATTAAAAAGCGTTACCGCGTCTGTTTGTCCTTGAAAGCCACAATTTAAATGAAAAGCTTTGTCATCTCTATCAGATATTATCCTGTCACTTAGAGCAGCACCTGTTCCCTCCGGAGTAACTTGGTCTCCATTCTACCTTTCATCATCATTGTTGGTAAGCGACGAGGCATGAGTTTCTCTGCTTTGTTTATTGTGCTCTTTATACGGTTTTATTAAGACAGCAGATTTTTATTTACACCTTTATTTGGGTGTTATAAAGAGAATGGGTTTGAATTGAATGCACTGATAATCAATGATACGATAAATGCCTGAACAATTCCTTTTTTTACTTTTAACACTCTTAAGATTATCTGGAAGCTTTTAAAGTCTGTAGTAAGTCCGACTAGTCCCTACAGAATTAGCAATATTGTAAAAATCGTAGTATTACATTTTGATGTACAGAAAAATCCCTTCCATTTATCTATCTATATCCTGTAGTCATAAAAAATGAAAGCCCTTTTTAAGTTGGTACGAGTACAAACTCAAAAGAAAATGACAGTAAGATTTATTAAAACAAATTGGAAATGACAATTCGTAAAAGCAATACAATGAGACGTCATTACACAGAAAGGCTTCGAAAAACTTCCAGAGCATTATATTTAGAGCTCGACTAATTTAATAAGACATAAAACATAGACATAATGATCTTAGAGAAAATCTAGAGAAAAACATTTTACTGCTGAAATTTGATTTTGCTCTAAAGCGAAACGTATTTTTTAGAGATTCCATTAATTTTGAAATTCTCTTTAGTAAAATAATAAAAGGTTTACTGGGTTGATATCATTAAAAACATGTCTGGAAGATCTGCAGCGTCTCAAATAGATATCTACGATTTTACGTCAGATAATGTTATAAAAATATATTCTAATAACGAAAAATACTATATCTCAGCAAAATTGCAAAATAAACACCATTTACGCAATTGTTTACATTAGTCAAAAACTTTATCCAATGATAAATTTGTACATGACAAAGGCAAGAAAAGGACCACTTAACCAACAAGCGATCCCAAAGACCATACAAACTAGAATTCTAATGACGACACAAGTTATTATAATAACATGTCAAAATTTCCGCAAGCAAACATTTTGGCCACAAATAAATTGAGCTCAGTAGATGTTCCCCAATTGTCCCCACTTTCCGTAGGCCCAATGCTAATAACATACATGATAATAAACTAGAAGGCAGCGCTATTGTTATTGTTGGAGGTATTGAATATCACAAAATGGCCGAACACAAGGGATCGGAACAAAACACGAACACCGAACAAGAAGGGTTCGTTGGTAATTTTATAGCGGAAGCCCTTACATATTTTTACAGGGCTGCGACGGGAAATGTCAAAACTTTTTGTGTGCCAATGAGTTTTTTTTTTTTGGTTAAACATTATTATGGAAGCCTCACATATGTATTTTTCTTACTTTGCACGTGTCATTTAGATTGTTTTTACCGGTTGTTTATGTATGAGTGACTCTAATACCGTAAGTATTAGAGTGATTAAGAGTGATTAAGCTTGTCAATACATTTATGAAAATATTATGTATGTCAGGAAAAATATTCATCTTTTTACTAAAATAAGTGACAGGCACAATTTTAATACTAGAAATAAAGACAAGTTAGATCAACCTCGATTCAGATAGGCTAAAGTATCTAGTTCTTTTATGGGGTACTGTGTAAAATTTTATAATAAAATTCCACTTGAAATTCTCCAATTAAACGAGTCAAAATTTAAAACATGCATTAAACGCACGCTATGTAGGCAAGCATATTATAAATTGGAAGATTATCTACTCGATAAAAATGCTTGGCTGAATGCCGGTCCTGCTCCACAGTCACAGTCATTAGCTACGAATTAGTCGTATTTCTTATTTTCTTTAAATTTTAATTATAAATATTGGAAGAGAGGCTGCTGGCCTTTTCCTATTGTTGTTTTCGGATTATTATTTTTTTTTAATTCTATTTGTTTATTTCAATAGAACTTATGATTTATTACGTGTTACATTTGGAAATAATAGCATTGTATAATGTAGAAGCACTTTTTTTTTTAATTTTGTGAATGTGAAGTACCATGGAGCATTTTTACTTGGTTACAAGTTGTTTGACACTACAAGCATGGCAGTTGAGAGATTGTCATGCTCACTAAAATGTCTCGCTGATGGTGGCATGTGTTATTGGGTCATTTGGCTCCCTTCAAAATGGTTGAGCTGAGTGGGGCTGATGCACGCGTCATGCTCGTGAACGGGCGCCGTCAGTTGAGACTGGTCATCTCTTAGCTGCCAGTGACTTATTCAATTTCTTTTTTTATTGTTACCATTATATTTAATTTTTATTACTTATCTTCATTGTGTTCACATAATAGAAGCAAAAAAAGAAATATGTAATCGAAGATTCATGTAACTCAATACGATTTAAAAGAGTGTCCATGGAGTTTCTTGCACGTTCTTCTCCATAGAGACCTACTCTTTGGAACGTGCAATTTAGCTTCACTTTTCTTGGACTGACCGACATTTGACTATTCAAAAGTGCCTGTAACTGGTCTATTTGAAATAAACGTTTCTGATTTCTGATTTCTGATTTCTGATTAAGCTACAGCCTATAGGAATAATATTTAGAGAAATTTGTCTCAGCAGATTTCACCAAAACTTAATTCTACTTTCTAAACCAAAATATAAATTCAAATAGGTTTAGCATTCATTCAGACCAAGCTTATTGCTATATATGTGTATATTTTAGAGGATAAAACCGTCTGTATCATATATGCAAAAGAGGATCCACCCTAACGACTTCAATGTAACTAAAACTAACTGCTAAATCTAACACTAACAGCACGCAAGAGTGTCTCAAGCTATCTTTTCTAAGTTACAGTTGATACAGAGATAATAATATAAAGTTACTTTATAAGCATATGTTTAAAGCTAAAGTAATACGCATTGCAGATGGCCGGCATTGAAATGGATTCTAACCGTCCAGTTTCTGCAGTGTCTGAAATTATGTCGTGGCTAAGGTTTGCTTAAAATAAAGCAGGTTTTTCGATGTATAAAGAGCTTAAATGTTTGTCTAGGAGCGGACAAAAAACTTGGATTACTTATGCGGTGGTTTTCCAGTGCAATTTGTAAAGATTCGGTCCGTAAATGAAGATGTAACGTTAAACTCGCTCGCAATCTTTGTATTGTGTGGAGTCTTAGTGGAAAGTTAATGTGTCCGGGTATAGCACGTTGATTTATTTTCTGTTTCATGTTTATGTGCTTTTGTTTTATGTGCTCTGTTGATGATTGTAATAATGCTATGGTTAACAAAAAGTAATGTTGAGTTGGATTTGATGTATATTTTACAAAAGTATTTTAATATAGACAAATATTTCTTATAGCTAAAAAAAATGCAAGTGTCAAAACAAAACCATATGATATTATAAGATTGAAAACAGAAGAAAACAAAAAGAATAGTTTAGATAGTTATAAAAAGTAAATCATAAGAAAAAAACTCAGGAATCAAAACTACGCAACTCCAATCCTTAACATTCGTTAATATCTCATAACTTCTAACAGCCGATAATCCAAATACCCAAGAAATAAAACAAGCCGAATGGATAGCAGTAATAAAACCGACCATTACCGAAGTAAACAATATTAGAGAAAGACTCGTGGTTATAAATCTTAGTAGGAATGCCCAGGCAGCGATAGCCGACCAAATTGTGGCGAAAGAAGACACAATATACGTAATACATAAGTTAGATTACGTTGTCTCTTGTCGTCCGAAGATTTTCCTTTAGATAGAAGAATAGGGTTTGCTTTTGCCAGGAAGGTTTTTGCAAGGTTAAATAAATGATTTAGGAGTTTTTGTAGTTGTAAATAGTTTGGAATGTTTCTTAATGTCCATTCAAATTAACCAAAAATGGTCACTGAACATGCTAAAAATAAAACTGTTTAAAATACGCAAATAATAATAGACACGCATGACACAATGTAGTGTAATAAAGGTTGAGAAAAAAAAGGATCATGTTTAATAAATTATTTTATAAATTCACTTTCTTTACTTCAAACATTGAAACACAAAAACAATCATTGTTTTAGGAAGGAAAATATAAATCTAATAGAGTACAATTTGTTTTCCATATCCGTTCCATAAATAGCAATAAGTGGGTGAATAAAATATAAATAATCTCTCTAACTGAGTAAACAAGCAGTCCGCAAAGCAATTAGAAATTATAAAGTAATCCTTCCCTTAATAGGATTCACTTAAACAAAAACATATAGAATATCTTTGTTTATTTTGAACCAATCTCTGACATCTGCTGGTAAAAGGAAAAGTATATTCGTCCTTGGACTCAATTCTTTAAATTGATGTTTATTTATTTTTTCGGGAAGACGGTAAATCTCAAGACTGAACGTCGGGTATTCATAATATTAGGCCTTCAAGTCTTGTGGAAATTAACGACCTATTTTGATGAATTACTAGATTTACCCTAGTCTTTTTCCTAACTTACTTCAAGTCGGCTTTCCGTCTAACTGGAAAGAAACTGCGGCTGAATACCTGTATTTTACACAGAGTGACTTCCTATATCGGAGTTTCATTGCCAAGTAACTAGGAACATATAACTCCTTGGATAGACTGAGGGTCAGATTTTGTGGCGTCTGATTACCTGTTACGACTATTAGAGATCTACGAATGACAACCAAGAACAAACTTGCCACTTGGGTAGTCACTTGAGTTGTCTTAGATAAACCTAGCAAAGTGCGTATGAATTGGAAAATTCACATTGATAGTTACCAGGTTTTGAACCCGCATGAGGTTGCATTAGAGCCGGGTGCCTTACCACTGTGCTGGGCCATCAGGACGGCCTTATAATATAGCTAAATTCAGTAATAATTAAGTCTCTTAAATCATTCAGTAGTATAAATCTTTTGCGTTCTATTTCACCGTGGTATAAGTTTGCTATTGATAATTTCATTTCAAACAGAATCATTATTTTATTACGACTGTTATTGACCATCTCATTCCCTTAGGTGATATTTAATAACAATCTTCTCTGTTCATATTTGTCTCTTATTTCCTTAATATCATCTTTCATATTACCCTCACTGCCTAAAAACAAAATAAGTCCCTCATTACTATCAGTACAAAAGTTACAGTATCTTCGTGAAATTAATTTCTGTGTTCCGTTTGGTTGCGTAACTCATCTTCTGAGGGATACTTTTAACCTCAATTTGTGAAGACGGCATTCAACTAAAGATTTATGACGTTTAACGTTTTCAACGTGATTTAATTATGCGAAAATTTTGGTTTAATTAATCACGTTGCGGAGTTTCGTTATTGATCGTGTGAAATGTCGATTCTATCTATGCGGAGTCATGCGGAAAGGGAATTTTGGCTGAAGTAGTTACAAGTACTTGATGAACTTGACTTTTGAGACATTACGTAAGCGTTTCTTGAGGGACCTGTGGCTGGAATAATTAAAGTCGCTCGGGTTGATCTCGAAAGTTAAGCAATACTTGTCAAGGATGGTCTGTAGATGGGTAACCATCTTAAAATATTGAGAGTCCTTCATATCTTGGAAATCGCGTTGAATCGTTGGTTCTTTGATATTTGTTACAGTAAGACAGAAATCAGGAAATCGAATAATCAACCAAGTGATATCGTGTTACCCAATGGATTCTGTAGGCTAGATAAGCAGATTGATAGACAATCCTTATACAGTTTGGAAAGGCTAGGCTGATGATGAGTTAAGATTTTCTGAATACATAGACTTTATGCAATGTTATGCTTTTGAATTAACAACTAAGTCAACTGTACTAAAAGAATTCGAAGCTACCATCTTCGAACTACCAGAGGTACGACGATGTACTACCGGTATATGATGGACACCCACCCATACGCACAAAATGTTTTGAGAAAGCATTTAGCTTTTGACTGGCCTGTTGGTCTAGTGGTTAGTGACCCTGACTGCTATGCCGGAGGTCGTGGGTTTAATTCCCACCCAGGACAAATGTTTGTGTGATGAGCATAATCATTTGTTCTGTGTCTGGGTGTAATTTATCTATAATATGTATGTATTTAGAAATATATAAGTATGTTTATCAGTTGTCTGGTACTCATAACACCAACAACAACAGCTCTGCTTAGCTTGGGACTAGACGGCGTTGTGTGATAGTTGTGGAAATAATATTATATTATTATTTATTGTGAATCTGTGTGTCCTGTCCTACAACTTAAGGACGCCTAGATTGCAGAATTGTACGTGGAATTACGAGTAGTACATGTATTCATTCTTATATGAATAGGTTACTTCTCAGCAAGCATACTTCACTGTCGACCAAATAGTGGTTTACCATCAGGTGATATAGTACCTAATCATGCGCGAGCCTATAGATAAAAAAAAATAACCATACATACCTTAACTTTACATGGACCTTTAAATTAACAGATAGGTATTACTTAAGTCATAGTAATCGATTGTAGGTTTATTGTTAAGGGATTCTTACATGTCATATTAATGTAATCTCTATATTACAGAGATTATATTAATAAGACATGTATTATAGAGATTTTATTAGGTACATTCAACAAATTAAAAACACGTTACATTATTAAAAAATGACAAATATCAAAAGATGTCAAACCAACAAAAGAAACAAATAAATAAATGCCAAATCACACATCAAAATACATATTTTTTTTTATTTGTGATGTGACTTCTATTTTCAATTTTACTTTGATGCATCTGTTGAAGTCTTTATTCACTTGTCAATGTGAAATGCATCAAGGTAAAATTATTTTGAGTTAGTAATTCTTATGTATTTTTCAAATTAAACAAATAAATTTTCTTCCTTACATCGCAAACTTCTTCAATTACCCAAAATACGTAGACGTATTCAAAATAATTGAACTTAATTTGTTCATTTAAGTATAAGGTTATAATTGGATGTTTTCATTCATTGTGAAGTCTTTTCAACACATTGACGGTAAACAATGAGCCGTCAGCACATTTCGGGAGTGGTTGCTTTGGAATTGTTGATAATTAATTATGATCTCTGTATGTCAGATTTAGAGATTTTTTTATGAAAAGTACTTACTTTAAAATAAATATTTGTTTGTAGGAATTTTTGTCTAAATAATTGGACTACTTACTACACGACGGTACCAAAGAGTTATTTATGTAATAATACGAGTACTAACTATCTCGGCAGAAAATATTCTGCATTTAAATATTTAAAGAAAAATCAGACCGTAAAAAATAGCCTATGACATATTTTAAGATACATATTTCAAATATGTATAAAAATATTCGTAAAAAATTATTCGGAAGTTTGATAACAAACGCTGTGACACGAGATTTTTATATTTTAGATTGCTTTTACGCTTTAAAACATGAAATTTAGCTTCAATTTTTTTGACTGACCGACCTTTTGACAAATCAAAAGTGCCTGTAATTGATCCCATCTACCTAATTATTAAGTGAAATACTATTCACTGATAAATCTCGAAATCTCAGAAAATATTACAAACTATAAACTTAAAATTTGGCAGATAGGTTTCTTATAGGGTGTAGACATCCGTTAAGAACGGATTTTACGGAACTTTACCCCTAAGGGGGTAAAACGAGGATTGGAAGTATGTATGGAGAAACTCACCATCACGCGGACGAAGCCATTGGCAGAAGCTTGTTTGATATTAACGTTTCTGATTTGATTTACGCAATTTTCCTTAGTATTTATTTATTATTTATTTATTTATGTATCCTTTTTTGTACACCAAAATAATAAATTACACATTTGAGCCTTATATTTAGAACATACAATTGGCGGCCTTATCGCATTCCGCGATCTCTTCCAGTAAACCAGTAGTTAGTAAGCTTTGAACTAGATCCTTAATTTAGTTTTATGCTTGAAGAATTAAAAAAAGTTCACTAACAAATAAGTGGCTTCTAGACTCGAACTTAATCGAGTCATTTAAATAAAATAACACACAAAATTAAATAAACCTAGCAAAACTCCAACGAAACTAAGTGGTTTCTTATATTACAAAAATGAAAAAAGATCTTATTTAACGTCGAGGTTTTCTTTGATTGCAAAAAAGGTTGTTTTTTATTACAAAAAAAGATCTAAAAGATCGCCCTGAAGCAGAAGTCTGAGTAAGTTTATAGCTCAAATGTAAGATCAGCCCTATTTTATTTGTCCTTATAATAATATAACTTTGACTACGAACAGTTTAGTTCAGTAGGTAATAATTTCCGATATTAATCATTTCCCATTGAACTGGATACGAAGTGGAACGAAAATTAATTTGTAATTTGCCGGATGCTTGCGCACGGCTCAGCTATATTATAACGACTTTATAATGTATTTGATTACTAACGCTTTGCCTAGATACCTATCAAGGTGTATTTGGTATTAGAGAAGATAAAGATAGCTATATAACTAAAGTTAATGAGTGTGTGTTTTTTTTTTTAAACAAGAGTCTCATGAGCCCATTCGGAACATTGTGGATGGCGAACATGGTGGAGCATACGATAGAACTCAGCATGGACAAAGCACCGCCATGTCCTTGTAGAGACAATAAACGGCGGCAATGTCTGGCGTCCGGCCTTGTTTCAGGCCATCCAGAGCTAAAAGGGATGAGAAACCGTCAACTTTATTTTTTGAAGGATCCTGCTAGTACTACAGGGAACGAATCAAAACTAACTATTATTGTGGAGTAACTAAGTACATACATAATACAAAATTGAACACCGTTTAAACCCCAAGCAAAGCGTTCTGTTATAAACGGACTTTGTAACGCATCAAATGCTGACTATGATAAAAACCCCGCCGCTTCCATATTGTTACCAATATTATAAAAGGGCATTTCCATATACTCCGACAGACAATCATAGCCATTTTCGCAATACATATTGTACATTCCGTGTCGAGAGTTCAGTTGTTGTGTAACAAGTGTGTCCTAGTGTAACCTCTGTTAATTAAATATTCTTTTAGCAGCAATAGGTGTTTTTTTTCAAAGGACCCACGGATCACCATCCTAAGTGTTTGCTCTCTTACTGTCTCTCTATTATGTTTCTAATTACGGTATTCGAAAGCTTAAGCATCAAAAATACATCAGTAAAATGTTAGAGCTGTCAAAACTGCGCCGCCATCTTAGACGCCATGACAGTAAGCAGAGATAACATAAACTCGCACAGAATAAAAATAAATCACACACCACACGTTCGGATAAACGTTAATCTAACTTCTTCAAGTTAATATAACTTTGCCTGTTTCCTATACGCATGAACATATTTCGGGAAAGCCATGAATAATAATTTTATGGTAACACGAAATGCTTTTATCATTACTCTTTGAGTGCAAAGTTGGTGTTTTAATCTTGTCTGGTAATTGGGTAAGCAAATAAAAACACGCCGAAAGGGTTTATATTGGGTGTAGGTGAAACAGTAGCTAATTTGACATAGTTTCAGGTAGATTAATGGAGCTTATTGTCGAACATCTAGTTATTTTAACAGTTGACAGATTTCCTTGAGTTTGTTTTGGTGTTTTTTATCAGGGTAGTCAGCTAAGAAACACCGGCCTCATCTATTTGGCATATGATAGATATCAATGGCATTTTGCAAAAGTAGTTTCGTAATTCAGTTTTTAATTTCACACGATAGCAATACTAGGAAATATTTCCTGGTAATTGTCACAAATGTTATGTTATATAATATATTATCTGGTAGATATTAAACAGCCTCATTACAATCTCTCATTATTTACTAGTTTAAACTGTAAAACAATGGAACGAAATCACTGTAAATGCTGTAAAGCTTTTACGTAACATTGGTTTGTATTCAAAAACAAACTTAATCCCTGATTTAATCTCTGAACTATTATATATTAGTACTATTTATGCTAAACAGGTAATTGAATAATTAAACGTGTTTAAAATGTGTAATGAACATGATCTATACTTTATGTTAATATGTAATTACGTGATTCAATTCTACATCATATCATAATTATGATTATTATTTATTGTATTTTTTTATTATTTATTAATTATAAAGTTAGTATTTCTCAAACATTACTTTAACTTAAAAATCAGTGAAAATATGCCATTAAAATTGTGTTACATCCTAAAAACCCAATTAAGATTCAGAAAACCCCCCTAGTAGCGCCCAGTGTTTAAATCAACCACCCTTTTCTCGTTTTTTTTTTTATATTTCAATTAGTTGTCTTAAAAATGATAAGTTAACCTGCAACTCTGTTCCATTAATCAGTCTAATTATTCTTAATTGCATAATTAAATATAAATAAAAGGCACAAATAACAATTATGTTCACCACAAACGACTGTTGGAAACTTTTGTTTGTCGCGATTTAATCCCGCATAATTTTAGCTTTCTAGCATAATTTATGGCACGCAGCGGTAATACATGCAATAAATTCAGCTTCTATAATTATGTCAATTTAAATGATAAATAACTTTAATTATAATTCATGCTGTACCATTTGAGTTATTTTAACTAGGTTTAAACTGAGAATTTTAATAATAACAAAAAATTTACGACGAGTCGGACTTGCACACAAAGGGTTACGTATTATAGTATTAAAATCTAGTAAAAAACAATGACAAAATAACGTTTCTTCTATGGAGGCCCTCTTTAATTTTAACTTTGTGATGGTTTTATTATTTTTTACTGTAGCGGTAATAGAAAGTACACATTCTGTGACAATTTAAACTCTCTAACTCTTACAATTTATGAGATAAAGCCCGCTGACAGAAGGACGAACAGATAGATAGATAGACGGGTACTCAAATATGAGCAGTTGAACAGCCAAGGCTTAACAATAGGGTCCTATTGGCGACTTTCGGGTTCAGTACCCTAGAAAGGGTAAGTCCTAACTTTGGCCACAGCTGGACATAAGCCATTTTTTTTCTTGTATCTATCCTCAAGTTTCTGCACCAGCGTTATTCCGATTCTATTCATCCAAACTAATATTATAAATGCGAAAGTAACTCTGTCTGTCTGTCTGTCTGTCTGTCTTTGCTTCACGCCTAAACTACTGAACCGATTTGTGTGAAATTTGGTACAGACATAGTTTGGAACTTGAGAAAGGACATAGGATAGTTTTTATTGCAAAAAATAAAATAAAAAATAAAATTCATTCCGGACACACAGCGCCATCTATTGGTCAAGAGTCGGCATCAATTCAGTACTGAAATTTCCGGAAGTCACTATTCCATGCGAACGAAGTCGCGGGCAAAAGCTAGTAACGATATAAAAATAACCCTTTTACTTCTAATAAAAGTTCTACGAAAATAAATATCCTTAAAAAAATAATTACATTTTTTGACTTCAACTTGGAATATTTAAAAGGTTCTTTCCTCATAATGTACTTCTATAAGGGAGGAAAAGAGTTCGGATTACGATGTACATAATGGCTTCCTAAAGTTCTTGCTCACCCTTTTTTATGGAGAGAAAAAATATCCAATGACAACCCCCGCTTTTGGGTGGAGCGGGAGATAGTGTCAGACTCTTACTGACTAAAAGCCCACCCCGTTCCTTCGTTGCCTTCGTACCGGGGTTTGAACTATCTTTTTCTTTATTATTTATTTAATTAACCATAGCCCGAGTAGGCTTCGACCCCGCTGGGCCCTTGCTGTTCTGACAGCTCTTTGAGGCACGCGTCGACGTCTTGGGCTCGGTCCGAACAGTTACCGGATGGTCGGACAGTGAGCTACCCATTGCTCGCCGTCCTCAAGCCCGCGCCTAAGGTGGCCTTTGCTAACCCAATGAAAAAAAAAATAGCAAAGTGTAGGAACGAAAAGGTGCTTTACAAATTCTTTGTACTACACAGATTAATCACAATAAAAGCAATTTCATTTTAAGATGTTATGTAACAGGAAATGTTGACTCCAAATTCAGATTCAATTTCAATTATTGCTTTTGAGAAAAAGGTACTCTCGTTATTTTCTTTATTAAATAGTAATTAACAATATAGGGACTTTCTTTTAGGTAGGTTAAATCAGGCGTACGTGCTCAAGTCGGCAATATCACTTGTGAAACTAAAACACGCAGTTAAAATTACATAATATAATAATATAAATAATATTCCACAACTGTCACACAGCGCCATCTAGTATCAATCTAAGCTGAGCTTGTGTTATGAGTACTAGACAACTGATACCCCTACTTATATATTTTAAATACTTGCATACATATTATAGATAAACTACACCCAGACACAGAACAATTGACCATGCTCATCACACAGACATTGGTCCTGGGTGGGAATCGAACTCGCGACCTCCGGCATAGCAGTCAGGGCCACTAACCACTAGGCCAACAAGCCAGTCATATATAAACTAGGTATACAACGCAGTTTGTATTGTAATATCGACGTCATGCTTATGTACTAACCAGATTGGCTCAAAATCTGAGCCAGCCTTAGTTTTGCAAGTCAATCACGTTACCGATTGCATGTATGTCTGGTTTACTATAGAGCTTTGGACCTTCATCTTCAAAGCATAAACATAGCATTGCATATTCAGCCTTATAATGATCCCACTGCTGGGACTCGGGCCTCTTCTCTTGTAGAGGGATTGGATCGTAATCTACCACGCGGGCCCACTGCGGATTGGCGGATGTCACGTCTTTGAATTTTTAGTTCTAAGACATACCGGTTTCCTTTCAATATTTTCCTTCTTTTTTTTTTTTTTTTTTTTTTTTTGATGGGAAAAATCATCTTTTGACAACCCCCGCTCTTGGGCGGAGCGGGAGATAGTGTCAGACTCTTACTGACTAAAAAACCCATCCCGTTCCTTCAAGCCTTCATACCGGGGCTCGAGCGCCCTTTCGGATAACCCTGGCCCCAGTAGGCTTCGACCCGGCTGGGCCCCTGCTGTTGCTGACAACTCCTTGAGGCGCGCGGGAACAGCGCGCGCCGTCGACGACTTGGGCTTGGTCCGGACTGTTACCGGACGGCCGGACAGCGAGCTACCCATTGCTCACTGTCCGCAAGCCCGCGCCTACGGTGGCTGGAAATCGGGATCGGAATCCCGGCGGCGGCGGCGGCGAGAGCGCCGTTGCCTGATGCGGTCGGCCTCCTCCTTAGCGAGCATTACTGCTTCGCAGAAGTCGGCGACCGCCTGCCACTCCTCCTCGCTCCGGACCATGGCCTCGACCAAGGCCCGGCGCGAGAGGTCTCCGCCGCCGATCACCCCCACGAGGGCACGGCGATGCTCCGTCCAAGCAGGGCACACCGCGATTGTGTGCTCCACCGTGTCCTCCGGGCGTTCCGCACAGTGGCGACACCCGGGCGTCACTTCAGCTTTAATTCGGAACAGGAACCTCCCGAACTTGCCATTTCCGGTGAGGACCTGTGTCATGCGGAAGGTAAGGACGCCGTGAGGTCTTTCCAGCCACGCCTCAAAGAGGGGACTTATCGCCATAATTGTGGCGTGCCCAGCACTGGGTTGCGATAGTCGCTGACGCCATTCCACCATGAGATCCCGCCGGAGCTCTGTCCGCCATGCCGCGACCTGTCGCGGCAGAGGACTTTCACCCCGGCGTTGCATCTCCACGCGCATGTCGTGCATGTGTGCAAGGACTGTTGCCTCCAGATCCCACGGTGGTAGGCCAGCCAGAAGGCTCGCCGCTTCGCGGGAAATCGTGCGGTATCCCCGCACCATCCGAATTGCCATGACCCTCTGGCAGGCGTTCAGAATGGCCACACCGGCGCCCCGTAGAGGGCCATGGACCGAACGATCCCCGCGTAGAGCCTCCGGCAGGAGGCGTCTGGACCCCCAAGGTTGGGCAGGAGCCGCTTGAGAGCGGCCCCAGTCCGGTTGAGTTTGGGAGCCAGACGTCGGAAATGCTCCACGAAATTCCACCGGCTGTCGAGGACGAGTCCCAGGTACTTCATCGTCGACCCGACACCGATGTGAACTCCTCCTACCGTTAGTTGGGAACTCAATGGCGGCGCGTTCCGAGAGCGGCGACCGTGAAAGCACATCGCCTCGGACTTGTGAAGCGCCACCTCGAGTCCCAACTCCTGGATCCTATCAACGACCATCGCAACCCCGCGTGTCGCTAGAGCGACCGCCGCCTGGTACGACTCTCCCTGCGCTAGAACCAGCGTGTCGTCTGCGTAGCAGACCACGCTGACCCCGTCAGGGAGGTCGCCCCGCAGCACGTAATCGTACCCGATGTTCCACAAGGGTGGCCCTAGTACCGACCCCTGCGGAACACCGCACGACATCTCCCGACGTTTCCAGTCTCCCTGGTGACCGGGGTAGACAATATACCTGTCCGACAGGTAGGCCTCGACTACTCGACAGAGGTATTCGGGCACCCGGTGGTACCGGAGTGCCCTCCGGATCGTACTCCAGGGCAGGGAATTGAAAGCGTTGGCAATGTCCAAGGACACTGCCACGACACACCTACCCTGGGACACCGCATCCCCCGTCGTGAGGGCCTTCCTTCTTCGTTTTGAGAGCAGTGTTGATGAAATAAATTATATAATGCCATTACTTTGTGTAATTGTAGACCGAGGGTTTAAACCTAGCCAAAACCTAAAACTCATAAATTGAAGCCCTTACTACTGGGCTAACATTGCTCTTACCTTCATCTATAGTAATATTATAAAGAGGTTAAGTTTGTTTTTATGTTTGTAGTAGGTAATCTCTGGAAGTACTGATACGATTGTGAATTTTTTTTTCACAAATAGAAAGCTGCTTTATTTCTGAGTGACATAGACTATATGTTATGTTTGTGGGCGTTGCCGCAGGCAAAAGCTAGTCATCGATAGACCTCTATCTCCTTGCAAGTTTCATAAGTCAAGGCCAATTACTTGCATCCTGCGTAACCTACAAATTGGTTGTCAGTCTCAAATCCCTTCATATCAGCATTTAATTGCCCTCAATTCCCAAGCGAGGTTGATTGACCTAAAACAAATCTACCAGCATAGTGAACGCACTACCTACAATTTGGTTAATAATATTGCTTTGGGGAAAAAGGCTCGTCAGTCACCAATTTATTCATAACATAGCAATTAAGGAACTACCATTTTTTCAGGGCTATTTTATTTCTTTTTACGGTTCCGTGCCTCAAAAAGATAAATAACGGAACCCTTTTGTGATCACTTTTTTGTCCGTCTGTGTGTAGGTATGTCTGTCTGTCAAGACCCTTTATCTCAAGAGCACGTGGAGGTATCGAGTTGAAATTAAAACCATTTACTAAAGTCATATACGCTGCAAAAGGCTACAAGCCCATTCCTACCATAAAAAAAGGCTACAAGCCCTCGCTTGCCACCTAAAGTGAAAAAAATCATTGTATGATTTCCCACCATCAAAAAAAGGTCAACTAGTGCGCCTCTCCATCAACGATTGCATCACTGCTTACAATCAGGTGCGATTGCAGTCAAGCACTGGTTTATATCGACGAACTATGATAGCATACAGTCACTTTAACCTTCAAAACCATTAATTGCCCTCAATTCCGTAAACTCTTGATTAAACCATGGCAAAAATACACCTGCATCCTCTAGGTGCGTGAGCCTCAATTATTAAGAGAACTAAGTATGTAAGTGGAGTGGCGCAGCGCTAACCGTTCCCTACAATTTGGTTAATCGCCTCGCACGAATACGGGGGGGGGGTGTGAAGGGGGTAGGGGGAACCCTGCGTGACTTCGTGCTAACTTTGGTCAGGCGTAGGGGAAGCGCGGAAGCGTGAGAAATATGGAGGGGAGGGCCTATAAAGATTTTTTTTGTTTGGTCTTAGGTTGTTCGGTGCAGAGAGTAAGAAATTACTTCTTTTTCGTATTTTTTTTTAAGTTCATGGATAGCGTGCCTTTTAAGACAAAAGAGTTAGCTAGGATTTGTGCGGCTAGCTAGAAAATAAAATAACGAAAATTGCTTTTTCAACACGCTCATTCTAAAACCTGCTTCCAACCGCTTAGGTTCACAATGTAGTTTGCCCTCATGCTGAAATGTGCAGTCGATAGGCACCGCTAAAATGTATTATACTTACAGGTACACATTAGGTATAATTAACTAACTAATACATATAAGTACATCACACCAATGCGCAACTCACACCGTTATTCACAGAAAATATCCTAATACGCCAATTTGAGCAAGACGAGTTAAAACGAATATCAATTATTAAATCCTTTAAATTCAACTGAGCAGTGGTGGCTGAGTGGTAACATCGCCGAATTACAAGTTGTAGGTCTCGCGTCCAAACCCAGTCAGGTGCATTACTTTGTGTAATTTATTTCAACACCACTGCTCTCAAAACATCGTGAGGAAACCAGCATGTCCTAGAACCAACAATTCGAAGAGATGTGACATTCTGGTGAGTTATGTGAAATTCTGCGTAATCCACCACGCGGGCCCAGGGCTGGTTGGTACCTGCACTGGGCCCGCGTGGTGTATTACGACCCATTTCCTCTCCTAGAGAGGAGACCTGAGACAACATTAAAAGGCTGATTATGCGATAAGACCGCCATAATTGTACCCACAAATTTAAGTGTTTGTATAAGCCGTGTTACTTTTTGGTGTACAATAAATGAAAAAGTCTATTCTATTCTATGCTAAATTCATCATTTATTAGTATGAAAACAAGCAAATTACTCCATAAACGCACCGCTGTCGCTTCTGCCATGCCCCAAAGTCTATTGACTGTAAGTACAACAGCGTATACGAACTGGTGAGGTCGCTACTGGCTTAGGTGTAAATAATTTGTGAAGCACTTAAAAATTTGTGTTTGCAGGCATGAAAAAGCCTTGCTACGTATTTCAAGTCGTCTGCAAGATTAGGAAGTAGGTACCTTTTTAACACACTCGTTGCGCATTGGTGATTTCGTGTTATATATAGATTACGCTGGTATTTTTGTAAGTAAATAGCCTATTTTGTTCGTGTTATTTTGGACGTAATATGCCATGGTTTACTATTAAGTTTTATCGAAGTTCGTTCAGTCGTTCGAGCGTAAAAAAGTAACAAACTTCGCCTTTATAATATTACTGCGATTGTGTGTAGCATAAAAGGGCTCCGATATAGTGTTTTTAAATATTTTATGGTCAGATACTATAACCGTTACAATCTCAAAGATATTTTTATCACACAAAATAAAAGCTTGAGAAACTTAAATAAACCACTACATAATGAAGTCTATTTCGCTACCACAAACTACCAACATCAACTTCTTTGATAATTACATTTTCATTTAAAATTCAGTCTGAAAGAATGTTAAGTGAACCAAAATTACTTTGTGTTGAAAACACAAACTAAGTTTGATGGCTTAATAGTTCGCCACATTTGATCAATTAATTGAAAGAAATTGGTTTCACAAACATTCCTTTATCACAAAATTTCTACTTCGACTGTGTGAATGTTGGTTATTGCTGACGCGAAATCGGAGTCGAAGCCAGATTAAAAGTATTCAATAATTCAAGCGCCTCGACTAAAAATGAGTAATAAACACTACTCTTAAAAATTATGTGACTGGATATTAAGTGTTATATCTGCACTCTAATAAAGAAAGAAAGACTCAAAAATATTTTATTTAGCACACATACATAGATACGTACTGTAGCAGAAGCATAGCATAATCAGCCTTTTCATTTTCCCACTGCTGGGACTCTGGCCTCCTCTCTAGGAGAGGGAAGGAGCCGTAATCCACAACGCGGGCCCAGTGCGGGTTGGTGAATGTCACATGTCTTCGAATTTCTGGTTCTAGGACACGTCGGTCACGATGTTTTCCTTCACACAGTTTTAGGAGTAGTAGTCATGAAATAAATTACACAAAGTAATGCGCCAGGCTGGGTTTGAACCCGCAACCTGCAACTCGTAAGTTACGGCCACCAAAGCTCAAATACAGTGTAAAAACAACAATTAGATAATATTCTTTTTCTTTTAAACCTATTTTTTTACATTATTTACGCATAATTTACCACCTACTGTGTCTAAGGGTTAGTATTGTATGTATAATTTTATTGGTTTTATATAAGCATGTATAATTAAAGTTACAAAGTATAACATTGTACATGGGCCAATAATTAAACAAAATAAGCTTTATAAAAACTTTTACACTTGCTTCATAACTGTAAATAACACAACAAATTCCAACTAGATATTAAACTCTGATACGTAGATTTTCATAATGCGCAATTACCTCTTTTCATACGAAGGCCGATAGCTCGTTAGAGAGAAAATAGCTTTGAACTAGCAACCAGCCCGCCTTGCCCGCGACCTACTTAAGCCTGGTACACACTATCGCAAGTTTAACACGTTCTCGCTCCAATCAAATCTCGCACCTTTGATTGGAATGGAAAGGTTAGGTGGGGATGTGATTGAAATGACATTTGCCACTGTCTGGCAAGCCAAAGATTGCTTTTTAAGTATGACACTGTCTATGTATTGAATGACGATTAAAATCAAAAGTCTGTACTTGTGTTGGTATGATAATGGATTAATGATTTACTCTATTCACAATATGATGAGTCACTCGATCATGTATTACATTAATATCACAAAATACAGCATAACTGAGATGTAATCATCCTAAATCCGTCCATCGGACCGTATTCGAAGACATGTGAATGTCACCAACCCGAACTGGGCCCGCGTGGTGGATTACGGCCCATTCCCTCTCCTAGATAGGAGGCCTGAGTCTCAGCAGTGGGAACATTAAAAAGACTGATGATGATGAAGTCCGTCCATATATTTTCAGCGCAGCATGTCTTCTCTCTTCATTTTCTTGAAAATAACGGCAGGTAAACCAAAGTTACTGCCATGGTATGAAAAATCGCCAAACTTAAATAGCAAATAATAATGATGGCGTGTTATTTATCCTATTTCTTAGTTTTTTATTATCTCAAGAAATCGTGGTGGCTTAGTAGTAACTGTTTTGACCTATAAGTCGTATATTGTGGGATCAACCCCCACTTTACTTTGTGTAATTTATCTATTTCATCACAACTGTTCTCGAAGCGGTGAAGAAAAACATCGTGTTGAAGCCGGTAGTTCTTAGAATCAAAACATCAAAGACATATGACATCCATCTATTCGAATAAAAACCAAAGAGGCTTAAGTCCAACATTATAAGGCTGATTATGTAATAGACACTTCCTTTCTAGCTGTATAATATCATCATAATCTCATCATCTTCCTGCCCTTGTCGCGTTTTATTTCGAGTCGGCGCAACACGTTCTTCTATCACTAACTTCTTTTTTTTTCATATCACTTCTCACACAATCTATCCATCCAAACGTAAACTCATAACTTTTTTAGCAAAACGCGTTTCATCCCTCCTCTTCACTTGACTATCCGAAGACAAACTAGCTGCAATGTAACTGACTAAAATACCATTACTAGGAAAATTACCACCAATACAGTAGGATGAACAAATGCCAAGCCAGTGCGAACACCAAAGCCACAAGCAGCAAGAACATACAGTTACCAACCACCTACATTATAACCAAATTAATATTTGCCTTCGCCGAGAACCTCACGACATTCTAAACTACCCTTAACTATCGTGTCGTTGCCAAGTAAACCTGCTTTTGTGTTATTATTTAAGAATTAGTTTCCACAACAGTACTCCTTAATGTTATAGGAAAGAAAGTTCTACGTAGTTTCGTATAATTTGAAATGGTAATTAAGTTGGTTTCTATTTTGTTTCAACTGCCTATTTTCTGTTTGGATTCGTGTGGTGATTTCTAATGGTAAAAATCTCTTTTGATAATGAACGATATCAGAAAGAGCTACTAATCGTCGGTTTGTATAATATAATAATATGTAAAAGGCAAAGTCCTGACTCAGCTATTGACTCGTCAAATTTTTTTTTTCGATGGGAAAAATCATTCAATGACAACCCCCGCTCTTGGGCGGAGCGGAAGATAGTGTCAGACTCTTACTGACTAAAAAATTTATCCCGTTCCTTCAAGCCTTCATACCGGGGCTCTTACGCCCTTTTGGATAACCCTGGCCCCAGTAGGCTTCGACCCGGTTGGGCCCCTGCTGTTGCCGGACAGCGAGCTACCCATTGCTCACTGTCCGCAAGCCCCATCACCATCATCATATCAGCTGAAAGACGTCCACTGTTGGACATAGGTCACCCCCAAGCGTCGCCACAACGACCGGTCCTGTGCGTCACGCATCCATCGGATTCCCGCTACCCTGACCAGGCCATCGGTCCTTGTCTTATCTCATGTCTGTTGTTGGAATCATCAACGCCAAGCTCAAACTCTTAGACCTAGAGAGCTAAAATTTTGCACAGGGTATCATTTTATGGTGCATATAATGTGGAAGAAGATGAGGGATGATGGGGGAGATTTCATTTTTTTTTTAAACTTAAACGACAATTAAGAGTACGTTTACCAAGATGTGGTCGCGTCGTGGTGTTACTAATCTATCTAAAATGTTTTCTCCTAATTTTTATTAATAACTTTATCTGTACATTTTTTTTTCTATATTCTACACAAATCTATTCGCCACTGCGTTTCGATGTCTTGTCACCGAGCTACGCTGACAACCAGCGTTGTGGTACCGTGGCATTATGCATAGGCCAGGACTGTTTTGCGCAGATGCGATGCATATATTCCTCACATATATAAATTTTAATAATGCATCATTACGCGTAAACAAAATATTTTTCTTTTTTTTTTTCTTAATGTGGCACGACAAAACTTATCTACCACACGGATTACAGTTTATTCTATTTTATTCTACTAATAAAAAAAAAAAATCAATCGTAAATTTTAAACTCGCCATTATAACAGCATACATAATTTTGAAAGTACAACGAAGCAAAACAATCTGCCGAGTCAATTCTGTACAGCAATTTACCTTGTAAGTTCCTTTGTTAACAAAAAAGCTATGTAGGTATGTACTTATTAAAACGAGGCGATTTGTAATGTACCTACTTCAGGTTAATCTAAAAATAAATAAGTAGGCGGCCTGCTACAACTCTAGCTAGGCAATCTATTTTTCTTACTTACGTCTAGCCTTGGGATAAGAATTTCTAAGAACTTGAGTAGGTAGTACTTAATATAGATGTAAAAGTATACTTTATCTGGCCTCCTTCAGCCGAATGATATCCTAGTAATTCCATTAACTATTGGATTAGAAGGCTATTGATATGGTCATCTTGAAGCCTGATTTAATGGACAGCATGGTTGTTATAGGTTAGAATAGAATAGAATCATGTATTTCTGAGTATATGGTACATGAAGATCTTAATATTAAACAGAATCACATAAACTCGGCGGTTTCCGCTCCGCCCAAGGGCGCGTAGATGTTATTGAATGATTTTCCCACCTACAAAAAAGGTAGTTTAGATGAGTGTCAGACTATTACTGACTAAAAATGCACTCCTGTTCTTTTGTTGCTTTTCGTACCTGGGTCGAAACTTCTTTTCAGAAGAAGACTTTTGACCATGCTTTTGGCATGTTTGCTTTTTTGTAGGCTTCGAACATGCTGGGGTCTTACGGTTGCTGACAACCCCTTGACGCTAGAACTATTAGTATGAATGGAAGTTACATTTTGTTGTAATGGCAGGAAACCTACAACAGCATTAAACTGTTTAAAACCATAAAAGCTTCAATTTGAAACTTTCAAAGGCACTCAAATAAATAGTGAATTCTCCCTGCACTTTTAGGGTAAGCAGGCGTAAATTTCATCAAAAAGTACACAAAATTTAACAACCCAAACTGTATCGAAACAAATTACGAACAAATCGAGCCCATATGTTTGATTGGATGAATAAAATGTTTACAGGATTAATCCGCACGGGATTTAAAATTGTGTTGACTCTTGCATTACACCATTCGTTTTTGAATTTGTTAGGATAGCTTTGCTGCCATTTTATCAAATTATTAGGCTACGGGAGGGGAGATATTTCGTTTAATTTAGATTACTTTTTGCCGAATTTCCGGGTCAGGATTTCTGTTTACTTTTAATGCATTAAAACCAGTTACCGGTTTTTTCCTGTAAATGGATTTTCAGATTTATATTCGGTAGATTACAGTAAAAGTTAACATTAATATAGTAGGTACGATTTTTTTTTGGTCGGCTCTGAAAGTGTAATTTTATATTTTACTAACCAAAATTTGAATATTACATTAGTAACTTACCTTTTCTTTTTTTTTGTTAGTGTAGTCGCTGTAATATTTAAGTAACGACTACTAATCGTTTTTTTTAAATTGTTTTACCAATGCTTTTAGTAACACCACCGACCACTATCTGACTTCTTGAAACCCTACATCTTTCATCTGAATGTAAATTGCAGTGGCCAATATGGATAGCAGTAATTCAGTTGCATCATACATCCATAACCAGGTAGGCCAATGCAAAATCAACTTGATGAAATGGGTTTTCATAGATCCTTCGGATACCTTATGTTAGTTCTACCAAATCTGCAGTGAATGTGCGGCCATCTACTGGTCCCAAACAGTTTAAGGTGTTAACAATAGACTCGAAAAGAAGAAAGAAAGAAAAAGAAATAACTGTACGTAAACTTATATCAAGCCCATATATCATAATGCTTGTTAAATCTCGTCCCGCACCTCCAATTTCATACAATCTACGCCCATTACTACTAAGTTAGAGCAAATTAGTTTTTGCTCACAAATTACAGTTACATTCGCCTGTTTGATAACATATTCAAACAAGTTGAGGCCAAAACTCAATTACCTCTTATAATCCGACCCCACTCGGTAACGGGTTACAACTACAATTTTAGGGTCTAGTGCGCCTATTTCAATGATTGTGCCTGTAAACTTAAATGCTTCATTTAACTTGAGCATTTTTTTATTTTTATTCAGTGAAATGAGTGTTGTATGTTTGAGGTGGAAATCACCAGTAACTTCTCCCGCTCTATGACGCAGAGAAGAGCAGACTTTTACTGGCCAAAACCATACTTATGTTTCTTCTTTGCCTTGTGTAGTAGGACCTCAGGGTTTCCTTTCGGATTACCCATAAACTTTCCGCTATGGTTGGAACGAGAGGGCGTGTTAGGTTTTTACCGAATAAAACCTAAGACGTTCTTTGAGTTGCTCTTTGCGATTCCCGGTATGAAGGCTTGAAGGAATGAGGTGGATTTTTTAGTCAGTAAGAGTCTGACACTATCTCCCGCCCCGCCCAAGAGCATGGGTTGTCATTGGATGATTTTAACCACCGAAAAAATAAGGTCACGTTTAATCTTTCGAACATCCCCGCAGTTCTTAATTTTATTGCTACTCGTACAATCTAGGGTTATTTAAGTCAAGAGTGAATAGATTACTTCTGGGCAAGCGTGTTCTTCCCCTTATTGCCACAATCTAGGGATATTTAAGTCAAGAGTGAATAGGTTGTTTCTAGATAAGCGTGCTCCATCATCAATAACATTTACATTACAATTAGTGATGACTAACACACATTATCAGGTGAGATAGTGATCAAACGCGAACCTATCAAAAATCTATCAATTAAAAATTAGTGAGGTCAAACTAGATGAGGAACGATTGTCCTCAGGCCCTAGACGCCGAGATTCTGATCCCGACTACCAGCCACGGTAGACGCGGGCTTGTGGACGTCGAGCAATGGGTATTTCTCCGTCCGGCCGTCCGGTAACCGGACCGAGCCGAGTCGTACACAGCACATAGTGATCCACGCGCTCCTCAAAGAGAAAGTAAATAAAAGTTATAGTCAGAACAAAGGTTGTTGTTTATGATATTAGTAATACCTGTCCTGCAAGGTTGTTAGTGTTTTACATATAACCCTGCATAAGTATATTTTCATCGTTTATACCGCGTACGTCGAAGGAGTGGAACAGTCTGCCTGCTGCGGTCTTCTCGTCCGATTGTAATTTGGGTGTCTTCAAGGCTAGAGTGAATAGGCTCTTAATAAACTAGTGCGCCTCACCATCAAAGATTGCATCGCTACTTACCATCAGGTGGGATCGCAATCAAGTTTATCTTAATTAAAAAAAAAAAAACCCGCAAAGATTTTAAAAACCACGATACAAGATTTTGAATTTTTGTTCTTATAATATGGCGTCATAGACGTAGAAATAAATTTCCAAGTTAAGTAAATCTATACTTATAATAAATCTGTAGAAGTGAAATTTCTGTACATTGAAAATATCAAAAAAAATAAATGGTAGAGGGTGTTACTAGACCGACACCGAACCCAAAAATGTGATTATATAGGTTTTGTCTGTTTGTTTGTTTGTTCAGTCATCACGCAAAAACGACCGGTTCGATTACGACAAAACCTGGTATAATTATTTTTTAATATCCTGGGCACACACTGGGTACTTTTTATGCCGGAAAAGTATATACAATAAAAAACAAACTTAATTTTGCGGTTCGATCCCTAGACCCGATTACAGTACCAACCGCAAATAATAAGTTTGTCGTAGGTTACGTCACCCGCAGTGGAGTTCACTAAGGGGAGTTCACTATGGGGAGCTCACTAACCCCCCACAGGAAGGGGAACCGTGTTACCCCGAATTTAACGCGAGCGTAGCCGCGGGTAAAAGCTATTAAAAATATTATGTTAACTGTTGCAGCCCAGCTGTGACCCAAAATACCAAGCAATGAAAATAAAACCTCTAAAAAAGTAATAAATTCTCTATTACGAATTTTATTGACAACTCTTTCTCCCTAGAAGCATCTTTCAATATCATAGAAATCTTCTTCAAAAACCAATATAACAATATTGTATAGCTTCAAAGTGCGCTTTAAATTGATATCTATATACTTTGAGTCTATTATTTCAGTTGGAAATCATTGCAATAATACTTATTCCTAGAAATAAAAACAAAAGACTGCGTACTGATGAAATCACACAGCAAACTCTCATTTTAATTAGAAACGGGAATCAATACTAACACTAGCAAACTAATCTAAGTTGACACAACTCAAGTACGAGCAAATACTATTTGCTGGTACTTGAGTTGTGTCAACTAATAACAACTAAAGTCAATAAGAGAAACTTCGCGAACGATTTAAAAATATTGACAGCTCGAAACTAATCAAGTCACCTGTACTCAGCGTACACTGTGTATTTGTTGGGCGTCATTATGTACAGTCAACATAAACGGAGCTAATGTCGTGGCAGCCACAGACTACAAGTCCTTTTCAGACCCCGAACCCTTGTCAATTTACTGGTTACTTAGTACCAACATAAACAAAATTATACATCATGTTTAATATTTTAATGATATTACAAGAACCGGTGACGCAGCAGGCTGAGAAGGAGATGGGTAGACTAAGGCGATTATTACACTGCCACTCACCATACAGCGTAGCGCATGAATGCGTGTTTTAACGTTGCTTGTAAGTATCTCCGTTTGTTTAGAAAACACGCAATGTCCAACACACTGAAAATGAATCCACGCGCGTTCATGCAGATCACGCGGCTACAAGCGGAGAAACATGCGCTCACACGCGTGGGAGCGGGGCGAGACGCAAGATATACTCATTGTGCCAGTCTTGTAGTACCGTGTGTGATTTTGTATGATATGAGTCAGAGCCTACGTGAATCTACAAAACTCACTACGCGCGTGAGTGCGTACAAAACTCGCACAATGATGCAGATCTGCACTCCCGCAAGTACGAGCGTAGGTGCGTTGACACGCAACATGCAGCGTGATAGGTGGCAGTGTGATATTCGCCTAAAACTTCTACCTAAAAGGTTGAAGCAGTGATGCAATGGTAGCCCAGTGGTAATTACGACTTGTCGTTACTATGTGTCTTCTCCTCTTAAAACGGTGATAGAAAATATTGTGAGGAAATCGGCATACCCTAAAAGCAAAATTCCCACATGGTGGAGTATAACCTCCTCGAGAGGAGGTCTCAATCCCAGCAGTGGGAACATTATAAGGTTGATTTTGCTAAAACTTTGAATAGGTGTAGTTAAGGACAGAGAAAGTGGAAGAATGATAGGAGTACTTTGCCCTTCAGTGAAACACAGTAGGCTCTTAAAAATAATGCTATTACGACACAAGCACTTATTCTGATTGGATTTATAGGCACTTGCTTGAATTAATTAATGGAGTTTGTTCCACAGTCAAAATCGTTACATATTTATGGTACAAAATTCCACCACTGCATCCGTCTGTTTGTTTGCAATAAACATAATGGAAGAAAGTTTAGGTGTACGTATAATACATGCATATTATAGTAGAAAAAAGCCAAGAATTTCAAAGATATCTAACACTCGTGCGAAGGTTCCATCGCGGTCATTTCAGCCTAACCAGCTTGCAGCTCGGCGCCAAACCAAACCTTTTGAAGTTTACGTTTCGAGTGTAAGCAAAAACGAACTTAGCAGTGGTCAGGCGGAAGTGTATTTGATACTACCAACAGTCCCAGTATTAACCCATGACTAGTCCTTATCCACGTGGTGGATTACGGCCCATCTTTGAGAGAAAGCCTTTGTCCCAACAATGGGAACATTGAAAAGGCTGATAATTATATGATATGCTATTCTTTATCAACACCCAAGAACGAAAAAATATATACACAAAAAGACGAAATATCGCCTTAGCTACAAAACTATTTGGTCACCAATAGTCGCTATTTTTTTGGAGTTTGTATTCAGTATTAATAAATATTTAGCGATGAAGTTAACCAATACCAAAAATGCGACGGCATTGAGGGCGTTTCTATGGATTTTTTAAATACTCAAAGATTTTTTTTTTGCTTCCATATATTTCATACAGCAGGAGAACCAAGGCGTACGGTGACGTAGCCCGAAAAATTGTTAAACTTAAGTGGCAACGGGCAGGGCACATTGCTTGCAGAACAAATGATCGATGGGGACGAAATGTTTTGGGGTATCGGCCGTGAACTAAAAAACAGCGTTAAAAAGCCTCCCACATGGTGGATCAATGTCCTGGTGTGGATCCTAGTAAATCGAGGGATAGGAGACACTTAAGACCGTTTTTTCGCTTTGGTGAGAGGCACTTGGGAGAGGTCTATATCCAACACCAGAACTCTTTCGGGTGAAATGATACGTAATGATTATAATTTTATTAACCGACTTCGAAAAGGAGGAGGTTCTATGTTAGGCTGAATGTATGATTTTTTTTTTACCGCATGCAATAAATAAGATTTTTTATAGAAAGTACATTTGTGTAGTTGTGTATTCTTTGTATATGTAGCGACATCTATGGCCCCACATAAGAATTAATCCTGCATCACGCAATTAAAGTTCTCCGCCCGATTTGAACATTTAGAACAGCCTTTTTTTATGGTGGGAAAATCATGCATTGACATCCCCCGCCCTTGGGCGGGGCGGGAGATAGTGTCAGACTCTTACTGACTAAAAGACCCACCCCGTTCCTTCTAGCCTTCATACCGGGGCTCGAGCGCCCTTTCGGATAACCCTGGTCCCAGTAGGCTTCGACCCGGCCTGGTCCCTGCTGTTGCTGACAACTCCTTGAGGCGCGCGGGAACAGTGCGCGCCGTCGACGACTTGGGCTTGGTCCGCACAGTTACCGGACGGCCGGACAGCGAGCTACCCATTGCTCACTGTCCGCAAGCCCGCGTCTACGTTGGCCGGAAATCGGGATCAGAATCCCGGCGACGGCGGCGGCGGTAACGCCGTTGCCTGATGCGTTTGGCCTCCTCCTTTGCGAGCATTACTGCTTCGCAGAAGTCGGCGACCGCCTGCCACTCCTCCTCGCTCCGAACCATGGCCTCAACCAAGGCCCAGCGCGAGAGGTCTCCGCCGCCGATCGCCCCCACGAGGGCACGGCGATGCTCCGCCCAAGCAGGGCACACCTCGACTGTGTGCTCCACCGTGTCCTCCGGGCGTTCCGCACAGTGGCGACACCCGGGCGTCACTTCCGCATGAATCGAGTGCAGGAATCTCCCGAACGAACCATGTCCGGTGAGTAACTGCGTCATGCGGAAGGTAAGGACGCCGTGAGGTCTTTCCAGCCACGCCTCAAAGAGGGGACTTACCGCCATGATTGTGGCGTGCCCAGCACTGGGTTGCGATAGTCGTTGACGCCATTTCACCATGAGATCCCGCCGGAGCTCTGTCCGCCATGCCGTGACCTGTCGCGGCAGCGGACTTTCACCCCGGCGTTGCATCTCCACGCGCATATCGTGCATGTGTGCAAGGACTGTTGCCTCTAGATCCCACGGTGGTAGGCCAGCCAGAAGGCTCGCCGCTTCGCGGGAGACCGTGCAGTATCCCCGCACCATCCTTATCGCCATGACCCTCTGGCAGGCGTTCAGTATGGCCGCCGGTTGCTTTTTCAGCGACGGCGCCCACACCGGCGCCCCGTAGAGGGCCATGGACCGAACGATTCCCGCGTAGAGCCTCCGGCAGGAGGCGTCTGGACCCCCAAGGTTGGGCAGGAGCCGCTTGAGCGCAGCCCCAGCCCGGTTGAGTTTGGGAGCCAGACGTCGGAAATGCTCCACGAAATTCCACCGGCTGTCGAGGACGAGTCCCAGGTACTTCATCGTCGACCCGACACCGATGTGAACTCTTCCTACCGTTAGTTGGGAACTCAATGGCGGCGCGTTCCGAGACCGGCGACCGTAAAAACACATCGCCTCGGATTTGTGAAGCGCCACCTCGAGTCCCAACTCCTGGATCCGATCCATGACCATCGCAACCCCGCGTGTCGCTAGAGCGACCGCTGCCTGGTACGACTCTCCCTGCGCTAGGACCAACGTGTCGTCTGCGTAGCAAACCACGCTGACCCCGTCAGGGAAGTCGCCGCGCAGCACGTAGTCGTACCCGATGTTCCACAAGGGTGGCCCTAGTACCGACCCCTGCGGAATACCGCACGACATCTCTCGACGTTTCCAGTCTCCCTGGTGATCGGGGTAGATTATAAATCTATCCGACAGATAGGCCTCGACACTCGACAGAGGTATTCGGGCACCCGGTGGTACCGGAGTGCCCTCCGGATCGTACTCCAGGGCAGGGAATTGAAGGCGTTGGCAATGTCCAAGGACACTGCCACGACACACCTGCCCCGGGACACCGCATCCCCCGTCGTGAGGGCTATTTAGAACAGCCTGAAATCATCTATCGAGCAGTTGTGCACCAGAATATAATATAATAATATACTATCACCGAACGCTGTCTAATCCTAAGCTAAGCAGAGCTTGTGTTATGGGTACTAGACAACTAATAAACATACTTAAATATTTCTAAATACATACATATTATAGATAAATTACACCCAGACACAGAACAAATGATCATGCTCATCACACAAACATTTGTCCTGGGTGGGAATCGAACCCACGACCTCCGGCATAGCAGTCAGGGTCACTATAACCACTAGACCAACAGGCCAGTCAAAGAACAACACCCATCTGGCCGAAGGATCCTCCCTTTTCAACGGAGGTTTGCAGGACTTTCTCTGTTCCGCATCCTCCAAATACCTATAGAAACGAAACTATTTTGTGAACTCTACGATTAAGTACGACGATTTCGCAAATAAAGGTTTAAGTAAACTGCGCAAGTTGAACCATTTTGTCGGGGACTCTAATAGGGTTTGCCTTGGGTACTGTGACTGTCGTTTCGAGATTTAACGGACTTTTCTTTTTAAATAGTTCCGTAAACTCCTTATGTAGGACTAAAAATGTAACCATTGCTGTAAGCACATGTCGAGGAGATATGAAAAATTTACAAAATTACATTTATACTAGCAATAAAAATTACTAAAGCGCTCTTTCTTCCTGCTTTCTTCTTTTATTATTAGTAGACTTATGCTTCACTACTATTTCTCCTAATAGTAAGTAATGATGTGGTCAACGATAGAGCATGTTTACCTAGAAGTAAACTATGTATTCGCTCTTGACTTAAAGACCTCTAGGTTGTAACTATCAGTAAACACAGACTCCGGCAGGAGATTCCACTGCTAACATTCTACCTTCGATTCGAAATGTGGCTGTTCTTAAGAGGCCCCATCGGTTTTTCACTTTGTTTAAAATTTATGTTATGGATTGCAATAAAGATTTGAGATGTCATATTCAGGACAATTACCACCTATTATTAAATGATTCAAATGTAATCAAAAATTTAATAATTATGTACTTTACTTTGTATGTAACTCTAGGTACTCGTACTATGTAACTACATTACCAAGTTAACAAAAATATATCTGATGCAAATCTTCATGCTATAATCAACACGCCAGCAGCTTTATGTCCAAGTCATTAAATACTTTCTATAAACCGACCTCCCTCTTATCCTTTTTCAACCCATAAAGATTGCGCCCCTAACTCGGCCTAGTTTGTCTGTTTATCTTCAATAAATGAACAGAGCTCTATACGAGTTTACTTTTGATCGCTGTACGGTTTTTATATTAGAATTTATAATGTTTACCTGCTACACTGTTATCGTACAAACTAATTTAATTGGTCTGATGGCTTCATTTTTGTTATGTTGGTAGACTGGGAATGTTTTCGTTCCTGATTCGTTTTCAGAGAATGTTTGTGTTGCTTGACATGCAAACTGTTTTGAATGAATATTAGAACGTTCCATGAAACGGTTTGATGTTTAAGCATCGATAAACGAGTTGCAGGTTTGTTAAATGTAAATTTAACGATTCGTATGATGAAAGTTGTATTTATTTGAACAGTATTTTCTTGAAAATACTATCCAAATAAATTGTATTCAGGTCTTCAATATTTATATATTTATTGTGGTTTTTGATTAACTGGTAATTTTGGGTCAGACAAAAATGTCTACATATGTAGAAATAATTTTGAATACCTTTACCTATGTCTACATTTATGTTCAAAAATAAAATTAGCAGTCAAACTTATTGTTCACATAACTATAAGTACATGTAATGGGTAGAACATTTTTAGTTAACAAAAGTTTGAAATGCCTCTCACTCGACCTCAAAAAAAGGTCACTTATTTTTACGTTTTCAGAGGCTAATCTTTTAAAAAAATTGTTTGAATTGTAAAGTATTTATATGCCCTGAATGAGTGCCAGTTCACCTCTAGTCAACCTGTATAAGACTTTATGTTCAAACCAGAGCCTTTATTGTTATATAGAAATTACAAATAATATATTACTATAGACGAGGAAAATGTGATCTTCAAAACAAATCATAGCTACAATGGCAATAAAAGAAACCAAGAGATATGAAAGTTATAAATTATTGTGTATTACTTACAATATTTCTTTGCTTTTTCTTCTCCAATCGCTTAGGAACCCTTAACCCATTTCTTTTAGTTCGCGTTTATAAGCAGTTAAGGGTTGTCTTTACTTTCGAATCTTATATGAAAAAATATGATTGAGACTGGCACAGTTTATGAGATTTTGAGTGTGTTGATACGGTCACAGTCCAAAATATTTTCCTGATAAACATTCTATTGGTTTTTCTTACGCAGTAATTTTATTAGGTCGTTCTTTTTTGTTTTTCTAATTGATTATTACGGAGTTGTATTTTATAATTCTGTTACGTTTTTTTTTTTCTATAAATTGTACCAAATTGAAATATGAAAAAATTGTTTTCATATGTCACAATAATGTACAGCATTGTTTAACGTGAAGCGTATTATTTTAATAACGAACCAATAGGAATATAAATGTAAAATTAACAAGTTATGAACACAATATCATTGGGGGACGATGATACTGTCACAATTTGCTGCGGAATTTGATACAATTATTATTCAGCAATGTCAGTCAAAATAAATGTCATCGTTTTCAGATTACACAAATTATAATTTATCAATAAATCAAAAATCTGTTACAATAACGTGAAGCGTATTGTTTTGAGAACGAACAAATAGGAACATAAATGTGAAATTAGCATGTTATGACGTAAAACGCTGAAATAATTAATCATTTGGGGACAATTCTACTGTCATCGGTAAAAAAGTATCGGAATTGAATAAATATTAAAGTTATTTAATTATTAAATAGTCCCGTAAATAGACGAGATGAGATTTTGCTACAAGCATTTCATAAAAATGTATTTCTAGAAATAAACTATTATTTTTAATATATAAAATATACAAACTTATTTTTAGTATTATATGTGAAACCTGACTAGTATTTTTATATACAGGGTGTGAGGGACAGCCCTCCACAAACTTTCAAGGCTTGCTCAGTAGACGATACTGAACAACCTTCCACAAGACGTTTTTTCAGGAAACGACAAAAAAAAATCGGCCTCTCCATACAAACTGTCCAATCAAGTTTTTAATTTTTTATGGTGAGGTTGATTTTTTTTTTCGTTTCCTGAAAAATTGTCTTGTGGAAGGTTGTTCAGTTTCGTCTACTGAGCAAGCCTTGAAAGTTTGTGGAGGGCTGTCCCTCACACCCTGTATTTAAAATTTCAAAACTGTATTATGAAAAGTAACATAGTTATAAGCCCGTTTCAGTAACTAGTTGGTGTGTGAACAATGCTGCTGGTGTCCAACTTATGACATTTTTGAAATATTTTTGTAAAAAAACATGGTGTAAAAATTATTGCAATCGATTCAGTTTCTAATTCTAAACAAACTCTATTCATGTTTCGCATTTACTAAAAAATAAATTGTCGTTGCTATAAAAGATTGTCACAACATTACTGCATTGTCACACAGTATCTGTCTGTGGAACGCTTTAAACCTACATAATAAATATATTTGAAATTGAATTTTATAATCAACATTTCCGTTTACAGTAATTATTTTATTCACATCTTTAAATCAGTAATATAACCTCGTTCAGTCATTAGTTCTACGTCATTAATTACTTAGCACTACAGTAAACAGTAAGTGCTTAATGTTCTCAAGCAAAATCGAGAATTCTAGGAATCGTATGAAAGCGTTCGACGCAGTAAAACGTTAAGGATTGCATGTGCAGTTACCGCCTTCTGCTTTACATGATTAGCTAATTAAATGGTAATAGCACACCTTGGATTTGTACGATTAATGTCCCAGTTTATCCGTGGGTATGAGGTTAGAGTGTACGGAATCTATGCATTTCTTACTAGGTGATATGCAATTGAAATTTTGGGCTAACATCTGCCAGGGCTGCTAGCTACGCGCAGTGTGGCGAGCAATAAGATGAAGTACAGTTGTCATAACGGATCTTGAGTGCTCGGCGTCAGAGTGGGGATCACTTTGTGCATTCCATACATTGGCGAGCCAATTGTCTTCGTTGTTAGATACATGCAGCAACGCAGGGAACGAATTATGAGTGACGTCTATGACACGATGGTGCGACGAACCAATCACTGACACTCCTCACCCCCGCGACTCACTTCGCACAACTAAAGAGACCGAATATTTGACTTCTGCGCAACCGCTCAAGATCCATGATGGCAACTGTATGAAAATGTTTGAAGCATACCACAAGACGGCACTAATAGTGCCGCGCACTCGCTCACCGATGTCGCCCCGCTCGCTGCCCCGCTCGTCGCGCCGCTCGCTGCTAAGAGCAATATATTGTAAACGTAACGGCCTGTTAAGGAGTTGTTCAAGAAGGCTACCACGGGGAACGCAAAAGGTAATTGAAAGAACATGGATAGGATAGGGTTTAGCCAGAAAAAGTCTGATACTTCTTTTCGTTTTGAGACCGAGATAGTGAATAGAGCTATTAGACAATTTTCCACTCTAAAGTTTCGACCATCATACATCCCAAGGCTGCAGTGACTCTTTCGAACAATCCTGCCAATAAGGTAGTTTCCAGAGTCAAAATAATAACATTTTATTTAGTCCGTATTTTTTTTTTAATCCAAATCCAAACTTCCAAACTAATATTATAAATGCGAAAGTAACTCTGTCTGTCTGTCTGTCTGTCTTTGCTTCACGCCTAAACTACTGAACCGATTTGTGTGAAATTTGGTACAGACATAGTTTGGAACTTGAGAAAGGACATAGGATAGTTTTTATTACAAAAAATAAAATAAAAAATAAAATTTATTCCGGACATACAGCGCCATCTATTGGTCAAGAGTCGGCATCAATTCGCCGCCGCTGCCGGAAGTCATTATTCCACGCGAACGAAGTCGCGGGCAAAAGCTAGTTTGATATAAACAAGTGCTTGACTGCGATCCCACCTAATGGTAAATAGCGATGCAATCTATGATGTTTTAGATTATAAAAAAATATTGGCCATGTATTTTTTCTTTTTTCGATAAACAAAAAATAAACAAATATGATAATAGCCCATTAAAGTTACGTGTGACGTCACATCGTGTGAAAACAAACAACAACACACATAACAAACATTACATTTTTTACGGCAACTAGCCTATTGGTTAGATCTTACGGCCTGACAGCATGGTTGAGCGATTGGCTGGATCGCTGCGGATCACGGATCGATCGAACACAGCACGGAAAAAAAAAAAAATTAGTGTACAGATGGGTATCTAGGGTCGAGGTGTCTTCTGTAGGTGAGTTTACGCACCCACGATACACGATTAATTTCTTGTATGGAGCAACGTTAAGAAAAAGAAACTGGTATAGTTATAAATCTAAACTCGTACACTCTAACCGACAAAATATGGATAACATATCTGCATAATATTCCATTTATATAAATCAGAACGCCACAATAATATATGTGCTAAGAATCACGAAAATATACCACCGAACTCAAATTGAGAACATCCTGTTCCATCAATTACGTTAACAAATTCTTTAGACCATTCTAGATGGATCCATGAAACCGGACCTCACCGGTTTCAATACATTTCATGTAACCATATTTCTGTACTAAAGTGGTACTTATTCGTAAACTCATACATTTCCACAATCACGTAATCGCGGAATTGCGTGCGGTTATTGGTTCATATTTTGGTACGACCTTAATTATATTTATTGAAGTACACATGCTGTATAGCCGAAAAAAGTTATTGTTTTTGCTTGGGAAAATAATTTTCACGAGTAAAATTCGAACGAACTCCGATAAGCTCTTGGCTAGCGCGAGGTCGTGAATTCAAACTCCTCTGGCAGCATAAGCTTAGTCGGTAACAGGAACTAGTAAGTTATGAGTTGCCTATATTCCTAGTAATGTTTTACAGGAAATGTGCAGTGTAGGGTAGAAATGTACCGCAAACTGTCTTATCGAAAGCGGATGCGTAGACACAGTTTTGTACGTCATGCAAATGTTCTGTATTTTTTTTTTGCCTAATTAGCCTTAATTGATAGGAAAAGAAAGTATTTAATCTGCACAAACTTAATATTACAGAAATCAAGGAGTTGTCAGCAAACCGTAGGGGCCCGGCAGGGTCGAAGTCTACTGGGGCCAAGGATTCGTTTCTAAAAGGAAGGTTTGGCCCAGGTACGAAAGCCAACGAAGGATCTGGAGTGGGTTTATAGTCGGTAAAAGTCTGACACTATCTCTTGCTCCGCCCAAAAGCGGGGGATATCATTCGATGATTTTTCCATCTAAAAATATGCTACAGAATTAATAATAATAAAATCACGAAATAAATAAAAACAAATGATTAATTGCCTGCCGAAGTCTGTGTTTCCTGATAGCTCCAAATTAGGGATCTTTAAGTCAAGAGTGAATATGAATAGGTTACTTCTAGGCAAGCGTGCTCCATCGTCGACCACATCATCGCTTACCATCAGGTGAGATGGCGCTCAAACGCAAGCTTATCAAAAATTAAAAAAAAAAAATTATTTTTCATTCGCTTATGTGACTCGCGTGAAAGTAGATTGCTCCATATAAATTATGGACCCCCGTATCCTTAATTCACCCCCCTAACCTAAGGGGGTGAATTTAGGAAAATCCTATCTCTTACTGCTCGTCTACGTCATAAAAGGAAACCTTGTGAATATTCCACACTCCTAGTCCCATTAGATTTGGCTGTTTGTTGACACGTCAGTCAGTCATTTTCCCCCTTTATTCAAAATAAATATATAGATAAAACCGATTTAGAAAGGTTCAGTAGTCAAAAATGTAATTACTATAACCCGTTTTAAATTGTACCTGTTAAATTTCACTTTGTTGGTAAATATTTGACCTTTTCTACCGCACTACTGAAATTGGGTCAGCCCCCTAAAAAGCCAAAGAGATCAGTCTCACGGGATATTGCCCTAATCAACCCATGGCAGGGGGATTAGTGATCGCGGTTTGATATAATTAGTTCACGTGTGGATGGTTCGGACAATCCCTGAGGATTTTCTCTTAATGGTGTTTTCCATTGATGACTATTGGGATTTATTTGAATAAGCCTATCATAATTCATTAAATACTAACTTTTGTCAGCGGCTTCTGCGGTGTGTAAGTGTGTTTCTTCATGCAACATTTGGATTCCGATTTCATATCCTTTTTTACTCTACCCTACTATATCCTACTATATCCTACTCTACCCTACCCTACTCTACCTTACTCTACCCTACCTTACTCTACTCTACTCTACCCTACTCTACCCTACTCTACTCTACTCTACCCTACTCTACCCTACTCTACCCTACTCTACCCTACTCTACCCTACTCTACTCTACTCTACCCTACTCTACCGTACTCTACCCTACTCTACCCTACTCTACCCTACCCTACTCTACTCTACCCTACTCTACCATACTCTACCATACTATACCCTACTCTACCCTACTCTACCCTACCCTACTCTACTCTAATAAACCTCGAGGAGCCGAGACCTTTCCAACGAATGCAAACCGTGGAAATCGGTTCGTGCGTTCTGGAGTTATAGCGTCAGGAAGGAAAACCCGACTTATTTTTACATCACGGGTCGCCATTTGATGTTGGAACCTTGGCTTGTAGTAAAGGAAACACTTGTTTACAGTTTGGTGTCTTTTATTAGACTAAATACTAGATTACAATAAAAAGGAATCTAAAGGAAAGTTGCTTACATAGCTAAGTGCGCGTACACATAGGTATCGTACTACGTAATAATATATACTTCACACTTCATATAGTAGATGATATAACTTATTTATTTTGCAAATAGGTTTTATAAAAACACTTTTACAGGTCATTTTTTTCGTCAATTTAAACTAGACGAGGCCGGTAAGGGGTAAGTTTTTAAAAACGTTTTCTTATTCTTGGTATATATCATAAAAAGAACCCGAGTGTCAGAAAATTTAGCATTCTAGGTCCGAGTCAGTAAGTCATGAATTTTATATATTTTATTTAGTTTACTATTCATTTACACACAAAATAACAGAAAAAGATAATACATAAGAGACATTAGTACAAAAGTACTGTTGTACTGTGTTAGTTCCAAACAAATTTCTTCTAGCAGACCTGCGAAAGGAGAAATCAAAAAGAAATGTAGACCATAGTGCGTAGGAAGCAAAAGAAGAATTGGTGAAGTCTTAATACAAAGTCACATATAATTAAATATACTTAAAAATAATATACACATTCTACTATAAATAAATATCATACATAATACATACAATATATAAATAAATATATGTTACCGACAATCTGTATAATTCAGGTATTCTATACAATACCTGGGCAACTTATAGAATACCTGCTGATCCACAGGCAGTGTGCAAAATAAATAGATTTTGGTCTATATTTGTCAATGTTAAGGGGCTCCCTTGTAAAATATACGGTTTTCAACTTATATAAAGTAGCTTAAAAGGACATCACAAAATTCTAATAAAAATATAATTATACTATTAATTATTTATTTAATTGATATTAGTTATTCATGGTCTTCAATTTAATACAAATATAGCACTTTACAAATATGAAGAAAACTATTTCAAGCTTAATGGATTAGTAATAAAAAAAATATTTTGAGTCGCAAATAATGATATTTATGATTTTCAAAGATAAGCACGCTATAACAACGTGTTTATTTATGTTTCTACTCGTTAAAAAAAAACTAAAGAACGCATTGTTGAATCGTCTCGGTCTACCACCTCTTTGCGGAAGAACCTTGGGTCACGAAAACACATGGCCTCATAAGTAACGTTTCTTAGTTTACTAATGGTATATTTCCTCGGTTACTTCTAACAATACCCATGGGGGAAAAGTAGGCTGTTTATTTATACAAGCTTTAATACGGAAATTTCCCGTTAATTGCTTTTTATTTATACCTCCTAGCTGTAACCCTACACGTAATAAAGGGGAACGTAAAAACAAACCCGTAATAAATGTCACTTCCTCTCTTTAGACGCGCACTAGAAAAATACACGTTTTGTTTATCAACAAAACGTGTATTTTTCCTACCAACCTCTAGGTTCACCTCTACCCTCTAACCTCTAGGTTTAAAAACATTTAGTTTCGAAAGAGTAGCTCAGCCTCCGTAAGAAGGCACGAAGGAACGGGATGGATTTTTAGTCAGTAAGAGTCTGACATTATCTTCCGCTCCGCCCAAGAGCGGGTGATGTCTTTAGATGATTTACCTACAGAAAGATAAAAACCCTGGCTCCAAGTAGTGGCGTCCTGTAAACTTCGACCCTGCCTGCTGTTGCTAACAACTTCTTGAAGCGCGTAGGAACAATGCGCCCCATCGACGGCTTGGGCTCGATCCGGAAGGTTACCGGACGTTCGGACAGCGAGCTACCCATTGCTCGCCGTCCGCAAGCCCGCTTCCAGACTCTAGTTAGAGCGAGATGAATTTTCAGACTTGTATTGACTAAAATTCACTGCGTTCTTTGAGTTGCTTTTTTCGTTTTAGTGCCGCGGTAACTTTACCAAACAATACCGTGCACAGGACCATACGACCTTCAAGATTTCATTTAAGTTTATACGGAGCCGTTGATGTAAAAGTCCGACTCCAGCTTGACCGTTTTCTATTGTTTGTTTATATTAAGATCGGTTGTTTTTTTGCAAAATATTTTTTATTTTTCCCCTTTTATACTTCGAAGTTATTTTTATCAAATCGTTTGTTACAGCAATTTAATTCTAAAGCAATTTGAAGCAGTTTAAAGTATTAAAGTTAAATCAGCACGAGCAATAATTTTGAATTATTATTCCGTAATTTGAAAAGTTTTGGAGCTCATTATAGGGAGATGGTTTCTGTATTCATTCTGTACGTTTTGTATTGGTTTCCTAAATTAGTTTGAGTTTTGTAGTTTTGTTAATGTTTGTTTTGTTTTGTTGGCTAATTTACCTATGCTTAATGACCATTTACGATGTAGTAGAGAACTAAATGATAATGAATATTTATGTTAATAATCTTTACAATCGAATTTCAATCACGGTGGCCAAACTCAACCCAAATACCCAGGTGATATTATAGCGCACGCGTGTGTGCAAACACATCTGCATTATTCGTTTACTCTCATAGTCCGATGGGTCTACAGACAAACTCGGCCGTAGAAAGATCAGAGGCCTCACTGAAAGGTTTAAAGTCACTTAAAGGGCAATGGAGAGGACTGTGCAGGAGAACTAAGGTTACCGACAAAGCCCGAGGAAACGCCAAACTTAAGTAGCATCCCTACTCGCAAAACAAATGTTTGATGGGGCCTTTTAGGAAAGGTCTTTTAGTGGCGCCCGTTTACTGAAAGACGCTGCGTCGGAAGACCACCCAAAAGATGGGTCTATGATCTAGCAAGGGTCGCGAGAATCCGAGGGATGTAAGATGCTCCAGGTTCAGTGGCTACTGACAGTTGAGGGAGGACTGTGTCAAACTGTGGACGTCTTTCAGTTGAAGTGATATTTAGTGAATATAATCCCTGAAAACCTAAACAAAGTGATGTTTTCTTAGCAATGAAAACCGTTGAAAATACCAAAATGTATAAGCATGAATCAAAACGGTGAAGGAATATATATAAATAGTGAGGAATCCAGCATGTCCTAGAACCAAAAATTCGAAGCCATGTGTCTTTCACCAACTCCCATTGGGCCCGCGTGGTAGATTTCGGCCCATTCCCTCTCCTATAGAGGAGACCTTAGTCCCAGCATTGGGAGCATTAAAAAAGACTGATGGTGATGACGATGATAATATATAATAAGTATGAATACATGCTGTTTGCAGACATCAAGTCGTCAACAACATAATATAATTTTAGACTTTTGACAACTATTTTCACTAATAGAATAGTCTAAACCCTTGTTAGTACCAATTATTTTAAAATTAATCATCTTCATATTCTCCATTATTTTAGTAAAACCCCGGGTTAATTGTATATGATGTAATAATATATTCCGCAACTTTCACACAACACATCTAATCCCAAACTAAGCAGAGCTTGCAAAATGAGTACTAGACAACTGTTAAACTCTTCTTCTTCTTCTTCCTGCCCTTATCCCATATTACTTGGGGTCGGCGCAACACGTTCACAGACAACTATTAAACATACTTATGATATTTCTAAATACATACATACTCGTATTATACATAACTAGATTTTGCACGCAGCTTCGCCGGCGTACATAAGGTCTATATCACTCAGAAATAATGCAGCTATCTATCGGTGCTAAAATTTTTGCAATCGGACCATAACTTTCAGAGACTACCAAAAACATAAAAATAAACTCTACTTCTGTATAACGTTAGCGTAGATTAACACCTAGACACAAAACAAATGATCGTCACACAAATATTGGTCTTAGGAATCCAACTCACGACTTCCGGTATAGCAGTCAAGGCCACTATCCAATAGACCAACAAGCAAGTCATTAAGGTTGGCTATAAAAAATACATTGTTATTATAAAGTACCAAGATCGTATAAACTTTGAAATCCGTGCCTTAGATCCAAAACCATATACAGACATCGCGAGGCGTGCGCCACGAATGGTTCGTCGTTGCCACAACCTAAGGCATACGACGGTAAATTTATGCGTGCGTCTTGAACGACACATGCTCAAGCTGAGTACGCAAACCACCATCCACAGTGTTCGTTAGTAGAAAACGCAAAAAACACCTGTCCATCCGGGACGGAGCGCACGGTTTGTACTGAGACGGCGTTCGTAACGATCGACGATCGTACGAAGCGAATGTTCACTATAAGCACACTCGTCCACACAGCCCGAAGCATGCGAGACGAACCATTCAAAACGCATGCCTCGCGTTGTCTGTACGCGGCTTTATATTAGCCGTCATATGGGTGGGCCGATCATTTAGCCTCTGGGTTCCCTTACTAAGAATATTACATCTTATGACCGAAACGTCTCCCCAGCGACAGAGTGGAGTGTATTAAGTTTAAACATAATCTGTCTCAGAGGCAAACGTAATTATTACCCCCTACATCGTCTTTAGAGGGCAGACCAATTACTTTTTCAGAAACGAGCCAATGCCAAAGTTTATAATCTTGTGTCTACGCAAAGGCTGTTTGTGAAATTTAAAGTAGTGTTGTCAAGCAATTTTGTACCGTAATAGCGTCTGACGATAGTTGCCATTTTCTTATGTAAGTACTAAGCACCTATGTTTCTTATAGCCAGTATAATCGGAGACAATTTTACTGTCTAGCCATTTGTATAAATATCTCGTTAGAAAGACTAGGTATATGGTTGAGAAAAACTAAACTTTATCAGTATAGACTTTGCCCGTCTGAAGGTCAAAAGGTTACCCTAAATAAATTATTAGAAAAATTGTTTTAAAAACAAGCTTTAATGAAATAAGTACAGAAAATATTTTCGGTTCTAAGGCGCTGCACAATGTAGACACTTTTAGTTTTCAGTTTCCTACACCGGACACTTTTTGATCGTCATGAGTATGAATTAAGTGGAAGAAATTGGACACAAAAAATGTATACGCGCATACGTATACATTTTTGGATAGGATTATATAGGATTGAGGGAGTGGATGATTTCATACTGGTTTTATAGAATCATATTTTGTACTTTTCAGTGTTTTAACACTTTTAAGTGTTTTAACATTGAAGTCGGTTTATTTATTTTTTTGTAAAAAGTTTTTTTTTTTAAGTAAGAAATCATTCAATGATTTTTGCCGCACTAAAGCAGAGTAAAAGGGCTCGTCAGACTTTTGCTGACTAAACCCACACCTATGCTTCTTCTTTCCCTTGCGTATTAAGACCCCGGGTTTTCCTTTCGGAAGCCATCCAATGACTCCAGTAGGCTTCGGCTCTGCTAGGCTCATACAGTTTTGCTCACATTTCTTTGAGACGCTCGTGAGTTACACTACGCACCTTCGACGACTCGACCTCTCGGTTTATCCAACTAATAGCTTCAACGGCTTTGCCTGCGGGAATGTAGAAAAATGTCCCAAGGGAATATACTCCCAGAATAAAAACTATCGTACAATTTCCGAAACGGATCTTGAGCGCTCGGCGTCAAAGTGGGGATCGCTTTGCGCATTCCATACATAGGCGAGCCAATCATCTTCGTTGTTAGATAAATGCAGCAACGCAGGGAACAAATCAGGACTGACGTCTACGAAGCGATGGCGCGGCAAGCCAATCACTGACACTCCCCGCCTCCGCGTCTCACTTCGCACTACTAAAGAGACCGAATATTTGACTTCTGCGCAACTTGAAGCCAGCGCTCAAGATCCGTGACGGCAATTGTATATTTTATACTATTCTGGGACATGTGTCAAAATTTATTCAAACAAACATACAAATACACTCTTCGCCGTTATTATTAATGCGGATTAATCGAGGATGTACGTCATATTCTGATAGAGTGTGAGTCGGGTAAACTCCTCAGGAGAAATCCGTTTAGCACTCTAAATATGTTTGAAATCAGTATTAGCAATATTGTCTTATCTAAGCCTATGTAAGACGAAGCAAGAGTTTTATATAAATAATGTATTACAGTCATCTACACTAATATAATAAACAAGTAAACTTTGTTTTATAGTTTTTTATTTGTTTGTTTGTAGGAGGTAATCTCTGGAAGTTCTGGTCCGTTTGCTAAAATTAGAAAGCTGCTTTATTCCTAAGTGACTTAGGCTATATTTTAAGTACCTACGCGGGCGAAGCTGCTTGTTTAAAATAACTTAAAATTAAAAACGGATGATAGTGCGACATAGTCGATATTGTGACAAAGATCTTCAATACAGATTTAAAACAAATTGTTAGTGTTATATTATTTGTATCTGATGTTAGTAGTACAGAATAGAATTCACGAATGTCATGATTTGTCCATGTCCACATATAGATTACCGTTACGCAAACTGATCATCTTAGAACTCCGTCCTGATTAGGCTTACTGTAATCCGTTACAATTCAATTCGATTATATTGCCATACATCTTCTATTCTATAATGCTGTCCGCGGACACCACAAACCAATTTCCTTATCCCCTGGTTAATAGCTTATCTTAGAAGTAATCGATTTGTCGACTACAGAATTGGCTACGGTACAATTTACTTGATTTATTAGGGCATTCGTCTTTAATAGAATATTTCTATCGGCACAATTATTTATTTATTTTATTTATTAGAATTACATATCTTATCATTACAGACGAATCCAATGCGATAGTGTAGCCAAAATTATTAATTACAATTTTAATTTCATAGTTATTAGGTAAATCCAATTCCGCTTCAAACAAATAAATAACACTTTCAAATATATAATAACAGATAGAAAACAAATTTTAACCCAGTGCGACAAAGTTATATATATAGTTATATATTATAGACGCCCGTTTATGAAGCTAGATTGGGTTTGAAGTTTGACGTGTGAAAGTTATTTTTAAAACACTCAAAAACCAGCTCTTATTCCAGCGCTTTTAGGCACGCAACTGTTTTTTGCACTAGAGCGGAAAAGAGCGCGTGTGCGTGTTCCTATCACAATTATATTTCATTAATCGTATTAAGCTGGGCACGTGTCAACCCGTGGGCGTGTGTCTTCATGAGTGTATTGAAAAGCGTCGTTTGATACACGTGGATTGGTAAGTCACTGCTACCCTTGGTTCCATAACATTCTCGCAAAGGCTCGGGATAAGGCCGTCTCGATCACAATGACAAACTTTCTACACTTCTATCAAAATGTACTATTTCTGACCTTTACAGCGTCAATAATGCGTGATAATTATCTAAAACTATAAGTTGTTCCGATAAAATACCCCATTTTCAACCTTGTATTCTTTAATTGTTTACCATGATAAATAACACATAAGTGGATATCAGAGTTCATATACAAAGGCGAGCTTAACTCAAAGTTGAGTTTTCTTCCAGCAAACCATAGAGTGATAGAGAGAGATCACAGTAGAGGGTAAGACCCAGTGCTCAATTTTAAAATTACAAATAATATGAATAAAATAATATATAAACATTCCTACATATATACATACATACTCATTTAATATATACATAAATACATTTAAGAATACATACTTATATAATATATACACAAATACATGCTTGTGTTTTAAATGACAATGCACAATCTTACACTGTGATCGGTGTTTCAAACAGCCACCTAAAACGACCTATTCAATTCCACGCTAAAACAGTAACAACACCGTATCGTATCGACAAAATCACAAATAAAATTCCCCCCTCTATTTGATGAGCTCCCTCAACAATTCTTTGAACAAAATTCCCTCAGAATATAACAAAGGCGTACGTAGTTTTCTTTTAATTTTTCAGACAGAGCTTAGGTAGTGATCCCGGACGCTTTGAGAGCAATGCACGTGCTCGCTTCGACGAATGGGCAACTCCCCCAGGGTTCCATAATCCCACCTCTATACTGGGCTAAAGAAGGAAATTTTATACCCCGAAAGAATTTCCGAGTCGGGATTTTGGTTCCTAATAACGCCTTCGTGAAGTCCGGAGTCGATTGAAGAACTATATTTTGAAGAAGTTTCGGCGATCGTTCGATCAGTTCCCAGTGAGACTAAGGTATTTGAGGAATCGATTTATCGTTTGAGTTGTAAGTTTTGCTCGTAAATCAAGCTTAGGCTGGTGCCAAGTAATACTCATGTTTTTATTCATAACGATGTGGACATGTAGGTATGTAATTGTCAAACATATTTTTCTAGACGTATTTATGACCAATGAATGATTAAAACGCGAACTGGTTTGAGACGGCACAGGAGAAGAAAGTTTGAAAGGACTTGGGGGAGGCCTTTGCCCAGCAGTGGGACAGTAATGACTTGATCACACATACCGAGTAAAAGGGCGAGACAGTAAAATGTTGCTCGGCCGAGACAGTGATGTAAGCGACTTGTAGAGATAAGTGGTAAGCCGAGCACTCAACGCTGTGTTTACACGTACCGAGTACTCGGCCGAGAGCACTGTCTCGCCCGTTTACTCGGTACGTGTGATCAAGGCATAAAGGCTACAAAAAAAAAGATCAATACAACCTTAGTTTTATTATATGCGAAACCCCGAAATAAGTTTCTAGTATTTTTATTTAAAGAATCTATGTATAAAATATCATAACTGTGTCATGAAAAATCACAAAGGTATAAGATTGAAACATCAGCAAAAATGCACAGTCACCGGGCCATCCAGGTGACTTAGACGTGGTTTTGCACTTGCACCTAGCTGTTTACTAGCGCCTGATGCCCGGTATGACCTGCCGAGATCTGTGTTGTACTTAGTGTCGGTGGTGTTCAACTTATGACCTTTATAAATATTTTTGGGAAAAAAATATGACATGGTGTAAAAACTATTGGAATCCATTCAGTTAGTCATTCATAAACTAAAAATAATGTTCTATAAACGGATATTAGAAACAGCAAACTGCAGCTGTTTAAAAGCCCCGTTGATTAGGTGGGTACCACTTAAAAGTCATGTATTTAGATCGTGAAGATAAAGCAATGAACTGTACCGTTACCTGGATCTAGCAAGATACTCAGGTGTGTCATATTCTTTTATTTTAGTGCACTTTCAAAACTTACTATGGACTTACCAAACTGCTGGAATAAAAACTTGAATAAAATTATATTTTAAACTAAAGTTTAAGTAGATTTTTTACCGACACATAACGTTGTAGTAAAAGAAGCAAATGGCGCTGAAAATACCGCATTGTTCAAATTGATGGCTGTACTAAGATATATGAAAAACTAATAAAAAAATAATTCTGGTCTGTAACCAGTTTTAATTTTAGTTAATTCCACTCACTATCTTGCTATGCAGGGCCAACGCTTGTCAGAACTACTAGGAATTTCTGAAAAAAAAAAAACCCGTAGCCCTAAAACACAAAAGGCAACTGAAGGAAACATGTGCGGTTTTAGTCAGTAAAAGTCTGATACGCTCTCGCACTCCACCCCAGGGTGAGAGAAGTCATTGAATGATTACCCGCCTTAACAAAAGCCCATACTAGGGTAAAGTGAAAGGGCGTATCAGATTAAGTAAAACCTAATCTGCAGTAAAAGTCTTTCTCTCTCAGTTACTGCCATTACAGCGGCAGAAGATATTTCATGATTTATCACCTTAAAACACCGTGTATTTTAATTTCTTTGTAATTCCAGTATTACAAATGACTCTTTCAATTTTTTTTTCAATTCCACAGGGATGAGTTCAATAATTAGTAGCAGCTTGGCGTCTGAAATTATTTATTTGATTAATGGCAATAGCTAGCCAGTGGAGTAGTGGCAGCTCAGTGGTAACAGAGTTGTTGGTCCAACCAGGTGTATTACTTTGTGTAACTTATTTCATCACCACTGTTCTCAAAACGGTGAAGGGAAACATCGTGAGGAAACCGTCATGTCCTAGAACCAAAAATAACACGTGTGACATCCTCCAATCCGCACTGGGCTTGCGTGGGGTGCTAGAGCCAAAGATTCGAAGAAATGTAACCTCCAGCAATCCACACAGGGCCTTCACTCTTTCTCCTAGAGAAGAGGCCTGAGTCCCAACAGTGGGAACATAATAAGGCGCATTTTGCTAATAGCTTGGCTTGCATATAAAATGGTCTTGGAACCCAACTGGCGGAATGTAGAAGTACTGTAGATACTTTTTCATAAAGCCTTTCTAAATGGATGAAATCTCATGGCACATCACACTAATCGTACCAATATTAACAACCAAGGTTTGTGAATGTGTGTATATTTTTAGGGTTTCGTAATGCGTTTTTCCTTTTCGTTTTCAAAAGGAAAAACTGAACCCTTATAGGATCACTTTGTTGTCCGTCCGTCTGTCTGTCTATCTGTCTGTCAAGACCCTTTATCTTAAGAACGCGTGTAGGTACCTATCGAGTTGAAATTAAAACGATTTACTCAAGTTTGCGGTCCATTCAAGCTGTGAAAATATCAAACTTCTAAGTTAATGAATAAAAAAAATACGAATAATATATTTTGATACTCGCAAAGATCTAAATTCATGGGTACTTCCTGTTGACCCTGAATCCTGAAATTTGGCACAAAGCAAGGTCTTATAGCACAGGTATAGGAAAAAATCTGAAAACAGTAAATTTGTTTTTACCAAAGTCACAAAAAAAAATTGGAATTCGGAAAAATCTTCGAGGCTCCATTCGGGAATCGTAGTTTGCACGGAACCCTGAGTGCACGAGTCCAACTCGCACTTCCTTAGTTTTTTCTTCTTCACTCTCGATCGAATCGACTATGTCTTGGAATTATATAGCACATAGGATACTTTTTACCCTGGAGTATGTGTGGGATAGTTTTCTACTATCATGCGACCAAAGTCGCTGGCAGTAGCTTATTGTTAATAAAAGAAATAAAAACGGATTTTAATTAAAATAAAGAATAGAAATATGTAACCAAGATTTATGTTACTCATAATAATGGATTTTTTAGCACGTTCTTCTTTATGAAGATCTAATTACGCTTTGCGACGTGCAATTTAGCTTTAATTATTTTTTTTCAATTTTTCACGTTGACATTTTGACAATTTTTCTCTTTGAACTCTTTGAAATAAATGTTCCTGATAGCTGATTTCTGAATGTTATCAGATTTAACTATGTCCTGTTCCAGGACACAGTCATTCGTGTGATCTGATAATGTAATTAATTTACTTTATTCATATAAAATATATTTACGTAATAATCTAAGTATACCTAGTTCAATGATGTCAACATAATAATTTTATCAATATCAGAAGACTGTCGTGTCGTGAATAATCTAATTATAAAACTGTACAGAGTCCTAATAAGCGTGTGTGAGTGGGGTTCAAAGGGATTCAATAAAAATTAATATTGGTTATACAGAAGCGTAAGAAGAATAATTTAGACGTGGACGAAGGAGCTTTAGCAAGGCCGTTTTCCTTTTATTATTATTATTGATCACTATCTCAACTGATAGTAAACGATGTGGCCGACGATGGAATACGCTTGCCTACAAGTAACCTATTCAGTCTTGACTTAAAGACTCCTAGGTTATAGCTATAAGGAAATCAGACCCTGGCAGGGCATTGTGCACTTTTTAGCTGAACGCGTAATGAATGTGTTTCCAAATTGTTTTGTACGGATGAGATTTTCCTTTATAAATACGAAAACGAGACAGCAACTGTCGCAACCCAGTGTTCGACCACTTCGTCGCTTAGCATCGGCTGATATAGTGGTCAAACGCAAGCCTATCGTTACAAAAAGACCATCGTTGTGATAAAACCTTTGCTTACGCGAGGCCTCTTAGGGTGCACCAGGCCTTGGTTTAGGCTATGTTCCGAAGCGAGGAGGAGTGGCAGGCGATCGCCTCCTCCTGCAAAGTAGTAATGCTAGCAAAGGAGGAGGCCGACTGCATCAGGCAATGGCGCTCTCGCCGCCGCCGGGATTCCGATCCCGATTTCCGGCCACCGGGGCCAGGGTTAATTTCGAAAGACAGCTCGAGCGTATGAAGACTTGAAGGAACGGGGTGAGTTTTTAGTCAGTAAGAGTCTGACACTATCTCCCGCTCCACCCAAGAGCGGGGGTTGTCATTAGATGATTTTCCCACCATAAAAAGGCCTCTTAGGGTCCAAGGCCGAAGGCAAGGCGTCACATCACCCACGCCTAACTACGCTACTGGTTAAACCTTTCCGACCTGTTTCGTCAACAACTTTAGTGTAAGCCGTGTTGTATTTAGGTTAGACTCGACCTATATAGACGGATTACCGCAAAAGATTGCAACATTGCCCGGGACAAAATTCTGACTTTTATAATATCAAGAGATTTAGAGGACTTTTGAGTAAATAAATTTTTGTTACGGGGGATTTGTGCGTGAAATATTGGCTGCCACTCTGGCTGGCTGTGAATTTAAATTACCTACCTAAATAGGGCAAAAGGGACTGTATTATTATTTGATCACTTGTTTGAATTGAGTGTACCAGTATCCTTCAAATATTCTTTCCTGAAAATTATTGTTTTTCCACAAGTTCGCAATTGCACATAACATGGTCATGATTCCTAGTTTTAAAAAAAGCTTTGCACTACACTTGGACTTTACTATTTTAACATTTGAACTCACATACACAAGACACCGTGCATGCGTGATGCGAAAATCGGATGGATACAGGACGCACAGGATCGTACATTGTGACGACACTTGGGGGAGGCCTATGTCCAACAGTGGACGTCTATCTGAAATGATGATGATGATGACACAAGACACCCAGACCCAGGACCACTCACCCAGACCAGACATCTTTAATTCATTAAACCCCAAGCGAACGCCGGCGTTGGCGCACCTATTGTCTTTCTATTATTTCCATTGTGTCATTTCCACGATTGAAAGTTTAAGCCATATAAATATATGATATGTTCCGTGAGGCAATAGACAAAACAGCAGTCAATTGTCTAATCACTGCACCAACCAAGCTACATTAATAACTATTTCTGTCCATTTACCAAATAAATAATGGATCTATTCTAAATGTACATTAGTAGAAATTGAACATTGAACATGACGTATTGGAATTCCGAAAATATGAACAATGTCCAATTAGCTGAAGTGTTTTGTGGCCAAACAGACCATGGTTTAGAATCAATATCATGTTACAAGTCTGTAGCATTTATAGTTACGTTTATCTACTCAATTATTATACCTACAATATGTACCTGACTAGAATAATATACACCCTTATACAGTTATACATCCCAATTAGAAAATTAAGTAACAATGAACTGAAATTTTACTTAAATGCCCATTTTGTAGTAATCTTTTTTTAAAATTAGTTATTCTAGTTGTAAACCAGTCATTGCATGTGTTATATTTTTCACTTTCTTATATCTCGCGTTGTCATCATAATCATCATCATATCAGCCGAAAGACGTCCACTGTTGGACATAGGCCTCCCCTAAGCGTCGCCACAATGACTATTCCTGTGCGTCCGCATCCTTTGGATTCCCGCGACCCTGACCAGGTCATCGGTCCACCTTGTTGGAGGCCTTCCAACGCGTCTTCCGGTACGTGGTCGCCACTCCAGAACCTTTCGTACCCATCGACCATTTGTTCTGCGCGCAATGTGCCCTGCCCATTGCCACTTAAGTTTGACGATTCTTTGAGCTATGTCGGTAACCTTGGTTCTCGTGTTGTGCTTGTAATAAAATGTATAATAAATAACACGAGAATTGACGCACTACATTGGAAGCGCATATTGGTATTTAGGCACACGTACACAAAACGCTAGTGATGCTATCATTATTAATCAATAATTTATCAAAAAAATAGATCATAACTTTATCTTTAAGATAAAGTTATGATTAGCGATCCCATACGTTGTCCTTCCCAAAAGCTGACTATTGGTCGAAAAAAAAAATGTTCTTACAGTTGCCTATTGCATTTTAGGGCAACAAGTATCCTTTTCCCTATGGCCCTAGCAGGCATTGACCCTGCTAGGTCTTAAAGGTTTGCTGAAATCTCTTTAAAGCGCGCGTGGAACGCAACGACTCGGGTTCCGTCCCCATAGGACGAGCAGACGACGAATGCATAGATAGCTGTATGTTTATGAAAGTCTCCAAACTCAGAAGGTACTCGTGTAATCACTGAACTGATATCGAGGACTACGTAGAGTACCCTTCGTCAGCGAAATAAAGGTCAATTTACCAATTAGACACCAACCAAAGTCACGAGACATCTTTTGAAGACACACAAAACCTCTTCAGTGTATTGATTAATTGTTCAAGTGTTGGCGATGGCTTGGCTTTATATATACTTTTTGTGAACCTTGATAGCTTTACTAAGTTAGAAAACATGTTCTGTTTTTATATGAGTACAATAGAACTAGAAAAGCATTAGGCTAAAGGTTATCCATTGAAATGATAGTGGTATCAAAGTTTAAAATCTGTACATCACACTAATATTACAAGGCGATAGTGATATGGTGAGTTCGTAAGTTTATGTAAATGAAACCCTTGCCTACAGCTCGGGCTGAATTTCAACTCGGTCGCAGTAATAAACTTTGTCCACTTGTATAAAAATGTACTATTAATGACTAAAGGGAATAAGAATAATAATTTTTTTAATATCACAAAAGGGTTACATTAGTTTGTACATAATATACGAGTAGCAACTATTTGAAATTCAGTAATTGTAACTATAGATACAGTTTATGAACCCTCTTAAACTAGGGCTACCTGTGTTTTGAGAGAAAGTTTTTCTCTTTGTCTTAACCTTTCAATCGTGGAAATCACAGAAACAATAGAAAGACAATAGGTGCGCGAACGCCGGCGTTTGCTTGGGGTTTAATGAAATGTAACTAATGAGTAGGACATCGTCTTTTACAATTAAGACACTTAAATGAGAGAGAGAAGTGCCTTAATTATCTTATCACTTATATAAAAATGTACTATTAATGACTGAAACCAAACCTGTATCCTTCAGTTGCTTCTTTTTCATTCTAGCACCACAGGTTTCTTTTTCAGAAATTCCCCGTGGAGAAATACTGACTGCATCAGACAACAGATACTCTTTAATTTCTAAATTCTGTTCACGTAAAAGTTTTTATAGTGCGTTCATTAGCAAACGGTGCTAATGTCTTCCAACTGGTGGCCATTACCAGCAATTCTATACAACGGAGTACAAAATGTTTAATCACATAACTAAACTCATTCTCCAAGCATGTTTACCTTCTATCAGGATTTAAACAAAGCAAAGAAACAACGAACGGCTCCAATTACAAGCTGTAATGGTGTCGGCACTGCAACAGTACGTCCCAAAATGAATATTTAAGAACGAAATGTTACATTCCGTTTGTTACCCGACCGCTAAACTAAACCATCTAGCTACATAATTGTACTAAAACAATTACACTCTTTGTTTTGTTACACTTACCATACGAAAACAGTTTACTTAAAGTGAGGGTTACGTTACAAAATGGACGCTCGACGTCTGCATACGTAATTAATTAAACAATTTTATACAATGCCTGAAAAACTAATTTGTGTAACGTTTGTTATGTTTCCAACTATTGTTCCCGCTTATTCCGTATGTAAAAGATATGGACATTATATAAACTTTGTACTACGTTTGGGGTATTTTCTGACATTTATTAAGTTCTATAATAATGTTGGAGTAACGTATTCTAGGCGTGATTTTCGCGAGTATACATTTCTACAGCTATTTCCTACTTTTGTGTGGAATTTTCTGTTTAGTATTTTTTTTTTTTTTTTGTAAGTACTGAAGCATAGGTATGTATCGTTGTAGGGGCCCAGTCGAAGCATACTGGGGCGATGGGTGATGTCAAAGAGAATTCCGTAAAAGTCTGCCACGCCCTTCAGCTCCGTCCAAGGGCGGAAAATGTCCTGTGATTTTCCAGCAAAAAAATGTACCCATTCGTTAGCATATTGAAATACTAGCTGCTGCCAGCGGCTTCGCCCGCGTGAAACTAGAAAATGTCCCTAGGGATAGGAATTCCGTGGATAAAAAATATCTTATATGCGGGACATCAACCCATGAACTAAGTTTTATCAAAAATACGTTCTGCCATTCGAGCATGAAAAAGTAACTAACACAACTGCCTTTATAACAATAGCATAATTTCGTTAAAAATAAGCAAGATCTTTGTACTTTGGAGTGTTTGTATACATAAATAAATAAATTACTGTGATAAGTAGTAAAGCTTTAACATAATCTGAAAACGTAGATTTTTTATTACTACTGAGTAATTAGTAAGGAAAATTGGGCTCCAGTCAAAGTGACGAGTGTCAAGATGTTAGAAATTGGGTAGTTGACTCAATTTTATTATTATTGGTTTAATAAAGTAACTTAATTCAAAAATATTTTTTCAAATCTGTTTAGTATTAAGTACCTAATTTAATGTTTGCTTTCAAATATGGTGAAAGCGAAAACTGTCAAGTAACAGAATAAGGATGTACGAGTATACACTGAAATATGACGTCATCACCATTAGGTTTCTTGTGTGCAAAAGATAATATTATGAAATAGGTACTATTAAACCACCACACTCTCACTTTTCCCTAGGTTATATTAAGAACACTAATTGCTACTTAAGTAATCAATTTCTATACTGTTTTCAGAAATAGATTTCTTTTTAGTGTTATTTCTTTTCTACACTAATATTATAAAGGGGTAAATTTAGTTTTTGTTTCTTTTATGTTTTTTTTTTGTTTCTAGGCAGTAAATCTCTGAAAGTACTGGCCCCATTGCTAAAATTTTTCCACCGGTAGAAAGCTGCTTTATTCCTGAGTGACATAGGCTATATTTTATGTACACGAAGTCACGGGCAAATGCTAGTTTGATATTACACAACTTTAAACAAAAATAAACAAAGGAAAAGTCACAATTAACCACGTAATACTTCGGCAGCGCATATCAATCCCATATTTAGATTCTTTTACATTCCCATAATGAATTTTATGTAAATCCTCTTGACTTTACCTTCACTTATATTTTTCATACACGTAAAATATTAAGCACACGTATTTTCATTTTAACCTGCGCTTCTCAACTTCGCATCTTATACCTGCTAACGGTAAATGTATTACACAAATATGAGCGGTATACCTCATAAATATTACCCAGGTATACTTGGACCCGGGTCAAACCCACGTACTTGCATAACGTGCCGGTTTTATTAAAGGCAATCGTGCATAATAATTAGTGACAGCTTGTAAGGTCGCTGGGGTTAATAACTTGTCTTTGTGTTTAGACTTTAGAGTCTCTCTATCTATCTAACTATTGGAGTATTTTTTTAAAGTAGGTAATCTAATTATTTCTCCTGTTCTAGAGGGCGTGTCAGACTTTTACTGACTAAAACTACACTGTATCTGTATCTTCATTTGCCTTTTGCGTTCTAGGACCTAGGATCTTTTTCATACTTTTCCCCATGGTCCTAAAAGGCTTCGACCTTGCTGGGCCCCTTACGATTTACTGACATCACTTTGAGGTGCGCGTGAAACACTATGCGCTGTCAAATTTCGAGCTCGGTGCAAACGGTTACGGTAATGACTGGACGTCGCACTACTCATTGCTCGCCGTCTGTAAGCTCACGCATAAGTATAGTTTATGTATCCAATTAAAGAGTGGGTGTTCGAGACACACATTTTCTACCTTGATACTTTTCAATTTTTTTAGTACTTTAAATGTATTGTAAACTCTTCCTAAATATAAAAATTAGACTGTTTTTAACTCTAGAAAGTTTGATAAGTTTTGAATCTTAATAGATAGGTATGGATTTTAATTAAAAAAAAAAAACTTCGTGTTTTCGCGACATTAATTCTTGGAACTGACTCGCGACAGTTTTAAAATTTGTTTTTCCTTTGAAAACTTAACTGAGCAGTAAATGACGCAAGTTTCAGTGACGATAAGTTTTAGTTCCAGGAAATCGCGTCAATTATTTATGCTTGTAAGATATCAACTAATTAAAAACTATTAGTAAATAGGAAACTTGAGTAGTTTTTCTAATTTACTTATTGATTTAAAAGATTACTAGTCTAGTATCCCTCAAAGTCAAAAAGTATGGATAGAAAGTCTACATTTACATAAATAGAACAAAACTAACTTTTTTTTATGGTGGGAAGAAATCATGGACTAAAAGACCCACCGCGTTCCTTCTAGCCTTCATACCGGGGCTTGAGCGCCCTTTCAGATAACCCTAGCCCCAGTAGGCTTCAACCCGGCTGGGTCCCTGCTGTTGCTGACAACTCCTTGAGGCGCGCGGGAACAATGCGCGCCGTCGACGACGACATATGAGTTTAAATATATTTATTCTCATTAAAAACGCAAATAGTTTACTTAAATATGAGATTATAAATAAATCATTGAGTTATTCTTAGTGAATCGTGACTCCTTGAGTCGATTATTATAGAAACAACACACAACAGAAACCACTTGGAATAGGAATGTGAAATTTTGCTCAAAAACCTTGAGCTGGCCTTTTATGTCAAAAGCAAGCAACAAGAAAGGCTTTTTTTAAATTTAATCATTAAAAGGTTGAAAAGGAGGAATTTTGTTTGTAATATAAATTTAACACGAATATAGATAGACATTATTCTTTGTTTTCCAAAAATAAAATCATCATCATCATCATTTCAGCCGATATACGACCACTGTTGGACATAAGCCTCCCCCAAGTATCGCTAAAAGAACGGTCCTGTGTGTCTCTTATTTTTTATCTCTCCATAAAAATAAAATAAAATAAGAAATAAAAACTCCTGCACGAAGCCGTGGCTGGCATATATAGATTTCTATATAGTAATCCAGGCGATGGTCTAGTTATGTTTTACATTTGAGACGTTGAGACCTGAATGATCAACAAACTAAACAAAACAATTCTACACTTAAAATATAAAATAAGATGAGAGATCTTAACTAATAAAGAAAACCAATTACAAAATTCAAAGCAAGATATTTTACGACCGTTTCTGTACTGTTCTTGTATGCGAAACGTAAAAACTTCATATTCATGCAAAACACAATAAAAATGTTTATGGTGCTGTTTCCAAACATTCTTTATGTATAAGTTAATATGTCAACTGCACCCGTCCCAACCCTGCGAACGCGATGCGGTCAAATAATGTAATATTTTATTCAGAACTTTATTTTTGTTCTGTCGTCAGTTCGCGAAGTTCGCGCCTCGAGAAAACATACAAATGTCGGTAAGAATTTCCAGATACTTTTCTTACTTTATGGCTACAGCAAAGAAGGAATATTATTCAATATTTTTCCTTTGAATTTACTGGCAAATTTTTCAGTATTGATGTTGCCATTTTTAGTTCGATATGTAATTTTGAATTGAATATATTAAATATTGGTATTTGAAAGATTAGCGGAACAAATACTTGTATGGTCTACCGATTGGTATTTTGTGTCCAGGTATCTTGTGTATGTGACTTTATACGTTTATAAATGCATCCACAATACAAAAGTAATTCCTAAAGCGAACAAACCTACCTACTTAAAAAAGAAGTCGGAACGTTAAAAAGCGTTTGATTTAAATCTTAAATGTTCAATGTCTTCCATTTATTTTATACGTTAGGTAATGCTTTATGACTCAAATTGCGCTATGACTCGTTAACTTTAGTGCCACAACACAATTAATAAAACGTAGTGATTGTAATTCAGTTTTTAATTGAAACTTAAGTTTTTACTTAATATAATTATAGTCACGCAAATGTAGGTACTCTAAAAACTTAATTTCAAGCACCTATTAAAGTAGGCAATATTATAATTGCGCCATCAGTCTAGATTTAGAAGGTCGTGTCGTTTTTTTGAGTTTTAAAAGCTAACTGAATATTTCGAGACAAGTTTTGTTGGAGTTTGACAAATTACTTTAGACTTTCTATGTACCCTAGTTTTTCATACTCAGTAGCAAAAAATATTTTGAAGAATACAGTTCATCGATTATTCATACGAGTATTTAAACTGCGTCATGTAATAAGTTTTGACAAATAGGTTTAGGGTTCGGAAGAACAGAGAATGTCACAATATATGAATTTTGTACAGAAATAACATCTGTAATACTGGCCTGTTGGTCTAGTGATTGATGGCCATGACTGCTATGCCGGAGATCGTGGGTTTCGATTCCTAACCAAGATCTTCGTGGGATGAACACGATTATTTTGGCTCTATTTTTGGTTGTCTTTTATTTGTAACTTACAGTATGTATTTAGAAATATATACTTATGTTTATCAGTTATACTTATAGCATTTGCTTTGTTTAATTTGGGACTAGTTGTCATTGTATAAAAGTTGTGGAATATTATTATAACATTGTCCATAGTTTCCACAAAAACTCAACACATGTCACTAAAACTTTGTTAATGCAAACTTACTTTAAACATTATAGCATAATCGGCCTTTTAATGTTCCCACTACTGGGACTCAGGCCTCGCCTCTAGAAGAGGGAATGGGACGTAATCTACCACACGGGCCCAGTGCAGGTTAGTGAATGTCACATGTCTTCAAATTTTTCGACCTGACCTACTCGTAAGTTGGGGCTATTACCACTCTGCCACCACTGCTCTTACACTTAAAACGTGTTTTCTCAAAATCTGATTATTCCCTATTTTTTGCCTACCATGCTTGAGACACTTCAATTCCACTAATTTATTAACTGCATATGCTCTAAAAGCTACCTAACTTTAGCCATTATGTCTGTTACCTAAGTCTAAGTCTATTATCTTAGACTTAATTTCAAGTTGAGAACTCTAAATGCCTGTACGTGCTCACAGTCACTAATTGCACTAAAATTTCTTGGAATGTTGGGTATTTTGTACCTCTGTAGCGTACAACGGGTTAATATGTCGGTACAAAATTATATGAAGAGAATGAATATAAAAATTTATTTTCATTCCACTTTAATTGTTGTCCGAAGGCTACTCGTGTCGAATAACTAATAAATCTCTGTAGTTGCATCTTGCAAGGAGTTTCAAACCTTATGACTATGTGAAATAAGATCTTTTCTGCTTGATATAAAGACGTTTCTGCAATTTACGCTTTGCTTGCTGTTACAAACTCTTTTCCCGGTTTCGCACGTGACTCAATTATGAATAACTACGTTTTTGCAGAGGATTACGTTTTTTTGAGAACGTAATTAAATTAAATTCATAAAAAGTCCTTATAATGTTGGCACCTGCCTCTCATGCATGAGCTTGCGGCTTGTGGCATGCATGTGACTTATATAATTCAAGTGTACTTTCCTAAACCTATCTAGGACATTACTAACACCCCGTGCATCGAAAATTACGAAAAGCTACTGATCCCGGTTGTCATTTGTAAATCTTTGACAGTCGTCACAGAATCAGATGCCAGAAAATCTGACTAGTGACCATCAGTTTAATAAATTATGGTCTAAAGTGTAGCTAGTAACAGGATTGTGGAAGTCTGATAGACAACCGCATCTGGTTAGACTGGTAGCCAATCCCAAGCTTCTTGGGAAAACGTTAAGCAGATGATAATGTAATGTTGGTCTAGGCACGAAAGAACGAAGAAAATTTTGACCTGTTTAAAATTAAAAATCCATTAACTAAAGCTGATTTGAGTGCGAATACATACCTAATTCCTCGTGTAGACCAAAGAGAGCGAAAATATGAAAATATTCAAAATTTCGGTAACGATCATCAAAGCCGTCTAAAAGCTCATACAGACCAATCCAATCCAAGGACACCCAATCTCGATGAATTTACCAAAGCAATAGCTCCACGCCTTTTACGATATATCATTCAGCTTACGTCATAAAAAAATATGTCAGCTGCTAACCGCAAGTTGTAAAAGTCGATATAAGGTCGCTTTGGCGCAAATACATTTTAGTTATACTAAAAAGAAAAATCTTTCATAAATTTGTTAGATTCAGTGAAGGGCAAATTAATGACGACGGTAGGCAATGGCTTGGAAACTTATTTGTACACTGTTGACGACTATAGAGCCATCATTTTACTATTATACGTCAATGATGTGCCTCGATAATCAAGTTAAGCTATCGATCCCGGCCATCTGCTTATGGAGTCCCTTACACGTGTCACCATAAAGATCTGTCCTGTGTGTCTCGCATCCATCGGATTCCCGCGAATCTCACTAGGTCATCATTTCACCTTAAGAAACCTGTAGGAGCATTTTCAACACTGCATTTTTGTCACTTGCGTCGGTACGTGGTTGCCACTCTAGAATTTTTTATTCCATCGATAAATCTGTTCTGCGGCAGTGGGTAAAGAATACCCACTGCCGCTTAAGTTTGGCGATTCTTCGGGTTATATCTGTTATCTTGGTTCTTCTGCTGAAATCTTCATTTTTGGTGCAATCACTCACGGAAATTCCGCCTTTGCCCTTTGGTTAACTTTAAGCCTTCTGATGAGACCTTGTATCTTATGAGCTACTATGTTCCAGAGCCATTTATGTTATCAATGGCAACACCTACTGGTCATAGACTTTCGTCTTGTGACGTAAATGGTTTAGGTACTTCAAATGAATGCTATAATTGATTGTCATTTTCAGAACTTTGGCAGTCGTTGCAAGAATTTGGCCGGCTACGGAATACTGTGATCAGTTACTGGGTTGTAGGTACAGCTAAGGTTAGTAGTGGCTCCATCTAAATCGATCTCTCCATAAAAAAAAAAAAACAGATAATTTCGTGTACGTCACTGAATTACAATATTTTACGACAACATTAGGTTAGTACAGACAGATACAAAGCTGTCACCAAAAATGTAAGTACTCGTATATATTTCTTTTTCATGAATATTTCTAGAACATAATTTTATTTTTATTTGCTTCATTTGCCTTGACAGCGCGTGAGCTAAATTTGAGAGACAGGTTCGTTGTTCGCACAAAGAGAAATATAAACTTCAGTTATATTTACCTACTGTATGTAAATATAATTATAATGTTAACATTATAAGTTTATTTTTTATTTAGGTACTCTAATCAGCTGTTTATATTCTAGGTCAGTTTGGAGGATCTGTATTAGGTAGTCTAAATTTTATGGTACAATTGCAAACCTTCGATTAAAGACAATTATAACAACTAAATATTATATCAATTTAATGTTTTTTTTTAGGTGTGAAATCATCCAATGACTCAGGACGTGGGCTGGAGCTAGAGGTCGTATCAAACTTTTACTGACTAAACCACACCTGTGTCATTCAGTTGTCCTTTGATCAATTACATGAATTTTACATGAAAATTCTTCACTACGTCCTTCTTTTCCTTGTGTGTTTCTTCGCGGTGGTTTCAAATCTCTTCTTGTTTTTACAAACTGATAGGTTTGTATGTTTACTTTGTTCTTGCTTTTCCAAAACGCACACCCGAACGCCAACTTGAAAGTCATTTTTTTGTTGGTCTAAATTCTTGATCAAGCTATGATTAGTAATTTCCACGACACTGTTATATAATGGTTTTTTTTTACAAAGTAACACTGTTCTACAATCGCACAACATTGCAGTAGTACTTAGCCCAAGAAATAGCATCAATCGTTACGGATCAAATTATTAATGCCTTCATCTTAAAAAGAAAAAAAAAATACTCACTTACTACCAGTTTTACTATTGCTACTCGCGCTATACATTTTAGCTACTACAGTTCAGCACTATTCTTAATTCAATACAAGATGTAAGGGACAGCCCTCCACAAACTTTAAGGGCTTGCTCTGTAGGCGAAACTGAACAAAATTTTTTTTTCAGGAAACAAAAAAAAAAATCTGCCTCACCATACAAAATTATTAACTTGATGGACAGTTTGTATGGAGAGGCTGAATTTTTTTTTTTCGTTTCCTGAAAAAAATATTTATGGTATGTTGTTCAGTTTCGTCTGCTGAGCTAGCCCTTAAAGTTTGTGGAGGGCTGTTCCTAACACCATTTATTTTAAATAGCTCAAACCGCAAACCTCTACCACTAGAAATAGCACATCCAAATCCAGTTTTTCAGTGTTGCCAACCGAATCCAATACCGCAACTAGAGGTATTTATTTACCCAATAATGGCATACCTGTTAGGCGTAGTTCTGAAACGTTTGCCACCAGAATTCGTACAGAACTAGTATTGTCTCGGTTAGGTAAATTTGTTAGTAAAACTTGGAAACTTGATGTGGCCTCGCTGAATTTCGGGCTCAAACCACGATAATTGGGTTCGGCAACAATTTTGCGATGGTGGTTTTAGTTCGTGGATGTGGGAATGCGAGGCCCCATATTCGTAGCTTTATTGTTTTGTTAGGTACGGTAATTCAAACGATTTAATAAAACAGGAAACAGGAACTAATGTTTGTGCCAGCGGTAGCCGATCATCAAATACAATGAAATCTGCTTTTTTTATAAAAATGACAAATCAATCAGAACGCTCGCACTTCACCACTGTCTAGCCACCTTCACTGTCTTACCTAACCTAGTCTTTGAAAAATGTTCTGATCAGCTCATAGCCTCCTTAGTTATAATTAGATTACAAGTAGTTACACTGATGTAATTACTTGTACTTGTTGTTGTGTTGTGTTTGTGGGTGTGTTGTTGTTGTTGTGTGTGTTGTTGTTGTTGTTGCCTGAGCAACTGCCTGTCTAATTTCTATAATACATACTTTAAATCTTATAGTTACTGTAATCGGAAAAACTCTTAACTCATAGCGGACCCAGATTGGCCGATGTAAGAACAATTTGGCCAAGCAGGGCTTTCTCGACCCATCTCTGGCACAGTGCTAGTGTGAGGCCGCTGTGTAGATCATGCGTGTTATGATGCTGCCCTTCCTACAAAACCAGGTTACCTTTGTTTTGACGTTATTTCAACGCTCGAATCGGAGACGTGACCAACTCAAGGCGTTCGACACAAAAAAATAGAATAGAAACGGTTGTAACTTGGCTAGGGGACAGAGCTGTATAATAATATATAATCTGCTGCAAGCTGTATATAATACTGATCAGGAAGTATTTAGTTCGAATACATCGATACTAAAAGAAATAGAAGAAGTACTTACAATTATTTCTTCAAGTTTCTAGTTAAGGCACCCATGACGACTCTCAAAGATCTACAAAACACGGAACCAACAGTTAAGTGTCAGGTAGAACGTATATGGCGTGCTATAAACTTTAGTGAACACATGAATAATTAAGCAAAGTTAGTTAATGGCTCGGAACACGTAAATGGTAGAAAACTAAAATACGGGGATGATGACACATTAAAGGTTATACTAAACAAACAATGTACGAGTATTTGGTAACATATTTTTAGATCATTTATGTTAAGTTATTTTTATTTTTTTTGGTTTTTGTGTAAGATATTTTATATTACGAAGTAGGCACTAATAAGTTTAATAATTTTATAACGATACGGTCACCAAGCGCAGGTTCGTGGACGGTGAGCAACGGGTAGGTCGCCGACCGACAATGATAAAGCCTGGTTCTGGAGGTAACAGCGCATTGTGTTCCACGTGGGCGTCGTGTTATTTGGGGCCCGTTAGGGCTGATGCAGGCCTGAGGGAATGTTCTAAGTGCTCACTGCGGCCCTAAGTGTTATGTTAGTGTGTCATTCTGATACTCCTTTTCGTTCTATATTATGATTTTCCACTTAGGTTGAACATTTTGTCAATGTAACTGTCAGCAACACGCCATCGTGATCATACTAGACGATCAATACTTCAGTTAACGTTCTATTCGAGTTAACGTTCATCGGAGAAGGATTGAATTCGTCTTCCCCAAAACCGAAACACTTATTATCTTATTATTTATCGAATTACATGACTCGATTCCACCATCGGACGACCCGACGAACGGCGAGTATCTACCCTACTGTTTTTGAAACCTCTACGGTCCGGACCAAGTGTTTCGCCACGTCATTTATAACGATTACATAGAGGGACTGGAACAATTTGCCTGCTGCGGTCTTCTCGTCTGATTATAATTTAGGTGTCTTTAAGGCAAGAGTGAATAGGCTCTTAATAAACTAGTGCGCCTCACCATCAAATGATTGCAGCACTGCTTACCATCAGGTGGGATCGCAGTTAAGCACTAGTTTATACAAATTAAAAAAAAAATATTTCGTTTTAAAGTATTGCATAAACAATCCATTTGAAAGTCTGTCGACAATTTAACTAATAATAATAATTAGTTTCTCTAAATCGATATGCAAATAAAACACTGCCTAATCGAATTACCTTTATTACAATAAAGTTCAGTGAACAAATCAGCGCTTGAAACAACTGAAGCTAAAAAATACTGCTTACAATATTTTACATTAACCTGAAGTAAAGTTGCTGCAATATGTAATTGTTTCACTCCCATATTTCAATTGAAAAATGTGCTGGTTTTATTGCAATTCATTTTCCATTAACCATTTCCTGTTAATCTTTAATAAGGCTTATAATTCACTTTTACGTCATTCAATATCGATATTTTAACGTTTATTTTACGCCATATGTGCTTACAGCTTCAATCTTGAGGTCTTTAAATCAAGAGTCGCTTGCCTAGAAGTATCTGATTTGGTTACTTCTAGACAAGCCAGCTCCATCGTCGGCCACATTATTGCTTAGAATCAAGTAAGCCGGTGAGATAGTAGTCAAACACGAGCCTAACTATAATCATCATCACCATTTCAACTAACAGTGATTTTCTGAAGCCTACTCCTCGGTAACGGCCAGTGTAATAGGTTTGAAAAAAAAAAATATATATGTTTACTATAGATTTATGAACAACATTATCAACATTTGATTTTTTCGTGCTATTCATACTTTTGTCTAAAAAAAAATGTTTAGCATTTTCGCAACTTTTCGCAACTTTTCCCTACTCCTTCGAAACGGCTTGGATCTTTAGAAACATTTTTACACATAATAATTGGTCATTAAATATTCTTCAAAGTGGACATTACATATGTAAATCAATTAATATTTCGCAAAGAAAATGAATTTAAAGGTCAGCCGAGTGCTTTGCGGACGCTGTTGGCCGCAAATAAATGCATAGATTTGCGTTCTGCCACCTGGGCGGGTGCGAGAGTTGCATCCACATAATTTTGGCCAGATGGTTCAAGGCTACTAGACTATAAGCCTTAAGAAGTGACTAGGGGACACACCAGAGAATGGGCAGCAACATGTAAAAACAGCTCTGTGCATTGCAACAACAACACTGCGATCGCTAACTCACTTGCCAAGCGTGATCATTAGCGGTTTGGAGATAGTAATGACCCACATACCTCCCTTGACAAGGAAGGATCCTCCGGCCAAATAGGTGTTATGTGTGGTGGACAACTGCCGAACAGATGATTTCAGGCTGTTCTGTCACGTCTTAGATGAAGAACGTGCTACAATGACAAAATCACCCAAAAGTTATAAGCAAAACGAATAAATGGCTTCTAGTGCCCGGGTAGCTCGTCTACCCTAGACTAACAATAATAATAAAAAATGTACAAGGGCGCAATGCCGCCAATCTTTTGGGTATATTACCGGTCGACAGCAATGCGGAGGAGTTTGTGACGCTATATTTTAAATAGTTTTTAGTACGTTTTAATTATTTAAGTGTTTTTGTTGTTTATGGTTTTAAAGTTTTGGGTTTATCCAAAACCATTAAAAATGGTGTATAGATATTTTTTTATTAATTACCCTTTTTTAATTAACTTAAACTAGTGCTTGATTGCGATCCCACACGATGGTAACCAGTTATGCAATCGTCGACGTAAGTTGCTGTAGTTTTTGCCAATTTCTATTTCTAAGTTTTTTTTTTATTTTGGAACACTTGTTGGTGATCCTTAAATAAAAAAATAAATAAAATAAAATAAAAAAAAATCTGTTTAGAAATCAAAAGTTGGTTGTTCTCCATAGGAAAAGGCTAATTAGAACCGTGAACTAGCTTCTGACGTTTTATAAGTACCCATGTGGGCCTTTGTGAAATAAAACTTTTTGATTTTTTTTTTATTTACGGTTGAAGATACAAAAAAAAAACTTAAAAAAAAAATATTTCAACTATCCACACAAAACGTTGAATTCACATCACAATTACACCTACAATCCTAAACATTTAACCACAACTTCAAAAGAATTAGACGCTCTGCTTGCCACGAAGGATAAAAGATACAAAGTACATGTTTGGCAAGAACATGACATAGCTTTTGTTCGGCATGACAACGGTCCGACATCTGCGGGCATCATCCGGAAATAAAGAACATGTGGGTTTAATACTCTTATCCTAAGTTTTGATCTTTAGTTTACATTCAGAGCTGAGCCTTTTGACGAATACCTTCAGGGGATAAAGATTCTTTTTGATTTCAGTAAGCTTCTCCGCATTTACAGTCATGTATTATTACAGAATAGTTTCCTGTGTTTGTAGAAGATTTTTTTTGTGGAAATCTACAAAAAGGCAGTTCTACGAAGTGTTAGAAACATTGTTGTTTTTGTTTCGTCACAAGCAGTTTCATTCTAAATGTGACTATTAAAAAGATGGAGCTATATGGAGCAATCGCTTCACGTAACCTTTCAATTAACAAACTTTCAAATGAAACCTGTCAAAAAGTAAACAATTTGCGTAGAATAATCCCATCTGAAAATATTGGAAAAAAAATTGAAAAATATGAGCTAGAACTTACCATATTCCGGACATATGATGCAAAATGCCACAGCTAGGAAACCCCCGATCACTTCGCCACAGAATCCTTTGAAGGCCATTTTTCTCCTTTTTGTTTAACCGACGCTGGCATTTACCGACATCTCCACTCTTTCTATTTTTCACAATTTCTCACTAAAAACCCTTCGGCACACTCATCGTTCTTTGTGTAGCATCCGACTTTTTAATCGACATCGTTCTCTCTAAAGAGAATTTTATCTTCCAATGTTTTATTTCGACTGGTGGTGTTGCGGTTACATCTGTAACAAAAAGGTTTCTGTTTAATATTTATTTTATGATATTTCAATTTATTTTCTTTTTTTTTTCAAATGATTTTTTTTATTCAAAATAAGATCAGCATTTTTTCAAAGCAGCATTAACAATTGGCTGTCATCTAATCGTGATATATCAATTTTGCCCGAGTGCAAAATTGCCTAACTTTAGAATTTTAATATCAACATTACTGTCAGTTTTTCATGAACTATTATTGTGGTGATATTTCACGTTGTTATTACAATTTGTTAAGAGGTGGTCCAGTAGTAACGGCTTCGACTTACGAATCGTAAGCCGCGGGTTTAAACCCAACAATATTAATTGTATAGTTTATTTCATCACTATTGTTTTTAAAATGGTATGTCTTTAAACCAAAAATTTTAATATACTCGTGTGTAAATAATAACTAAATGCAATGTTAGGGCTGATTATGCTATAACAATTTTACAGCTTAAATTAAAATTGATGATTTTAATCGAAATACTTGTACAGCTAGAATGCCTGTTTCCTTAGAACATAATGATTATGAAACTACGGGCACTCACATAAAATTTCTTGGAAGCTAATTACATTACAGTACAGAAACCCGTTTCCGAGGGAATGTGTAAGACTTCATAAGCAAGGGTTCACCAAGTTATTCTAAGACGTGATTCTAATAACAGTTTCAACCCACATGCTTCCCAAGTTATGTTCTAAGGTTTACTTTAAACATCATATTATATGAGTATTAATATTATCCAAGTAAAATAACAGTAACGTTTTGTTTTTTAAAGCGATCTCGAGCTCGCGAAATGATTCTGAAATATGTATAAAAAGAGTATATTAAAATACTAGATACTAGCTAACCCAACAAATGTTGCTCTGTCAAACGAAATATCAAAGAAAAATTGGGAGGTTAAGAGGACAAAAGTAATCTACGACTTATTGTCAGATCTACCATATAAAGTAAAAATGTATTAGTGATATAAGTAATTTGGTGATATTTTTTAAAAGCATGCCACATAGTTCAAAGCAAGCACATTCATGAGACAGCGCTAGCGAGTTGTTACGAGCGTGAAGAGGATAAATATCTTTATACTAGTAACATATTATGCATGAGAAACTTTAAGGTATTGTACTTAAGAAAATGTCACCAAATCAAAATGTTGAGTAAGGGGTGGTCCTCTTACTCACAATTTGAGGAATTCCTAAATATTAAACATATTATTATTATATTAATTCAGCTACATTATTTCAATTGCAAACAATTTATTTCAGCATAAAATAGATTCGTAAATCATACTGAAAATGAATTCGTGTAATATTTATATTCATCGAAAATTAAGTATATTTACTAAGGCAAACCAAATACAAGGTTGCGCACCATAAACATATTTATGTTGCAGTTTTTATGGCACAGTTTTGGGTCAATAGAAAAAAGGCGCGACCGACATAATGCTTCCGCTATTTTTGTGAGGCTCGTTCTGCTATTACCTTGTTTATTGTAGCTGTATGTCGTCTTAAACCAATTGTATTACAACCAAAAGAAAATCCGAATGAAAACAATGTTGGAAACTTTGATTATTTTAGCCACGAAACAACGTTATTCCCAATACACTCTTAAACAAATACATTAGCTCGCTGTCCGACTATTCGGTAACCGACCAGACCGAGTCCAATTTATCGATGGTGCTTGTGTTCCACGGGCGCCTCAAAGAAATGTCAGTGAAACTGTAGGGGCCTAGCGAGACCGAAGCTTACTGAGGCCTTTCGTTGATTTCTGTCGTTGTTCTGTGATCCCAGAACAGTTTTAGACAGTGAAAGTCTGACACGCCTTCACATTTTGTCTTAGAGCGAGAGAAGTCACTGGATATTTTCACACCTTAAAAAAATATACACCGCTAAATTTTGATCGTTTTGATCCCGTAGACAGTCGATCCGGTACATGAAAAGTCAACTGAACAAGTCCAATGACCTGTAAGTAGTAATCGAAGTTGCGTACAAACTACCTACAAGTCAGTAGACTCGCTCAGCTGACGTTTTCTTAGAGAAATTAATTTCGTACATGTGTAAATTAATAAGAGTTTTAATTATTTTTTAATTTTATGTTTACAAATCGATAGTGTTTCATGTACCGAATCGACCCTCCACGGGATTAAAAAGATCAAAATTTAGCGATGTTTATATATCAATCACAAAGAAATATATAATGGAATACCCGAACTTAGAGTCATAACCACAAAGAACTCACAATCGAAAAAAATGTAAACAATTAAAACACAAAAAATCGAATAACGAATTCCCTCATTCAATATACTCGTTTACCGGGCTTTACTCAAACGTTTTTTCACACAATACACGAAGCATAATTATTTGTTGAACATGTTACAACTGGAAGTGACCTGAAAAGGACGACGTGTATTGTTGGAGGCGTCCGAGGCAGAAATTGTATTGTGTTCCAGCTCTTTATGTACCACAGAAACGGCACCGCGCTATGTCTCTTCTATCTGTTCTTTGTCGCTGTCACCTATACAAGGTTTCTTACGTTCCGCTTGCACAGTTTTAGTTGTTGTCAATGAAGTGGAAACGTACTGGAATGGGTACTTGCGAGAGTGCACCTGTGTTCTAAGGGGTAACGAGTTCAGTGATTTTGTTTTTCGTTGCGCTTTGAAATTTTATTTGCTTTGTAGTTAACGTTGCTTTAAGATACTGTACCTTTGTTTATTTGAATATTTTTTTCTAATTTTACAAAACTTTCTCAACTTGCAAAAAATATGTACTAAAATCTTTAATTGCCAGTTTTTATAATTTTATATAGAACAATTCATAAAACCAGACACAACGAACTGTTTGCTTAAGATTGAGTTTGCAATTTAAATAATCCTAATGAAGTAATAAAAATAATACTGGAAAAGGAAATAAAAGGGAGCTTGTGATTACTCAAAGAGACAGCCAAATCGTATCATTTCTTCGGCCTACAATCTTTTTTCCAATTTGTCTTAATGTTAATGCTGACGAAACAAGATTCTCTTCACCTCGGTCCCTGCCTTACTTAATGCCGACTCTAATGTCGGTAAATATATAAAAATATCAAAGAAAATTGAATCATGATCGCGCATCGCAATCAAAACCACATATATGTTTGTATATATAGGTAAATGTTCTTTATGAAGAGAGTAATAAATGTGATGTAGAAAAATATTGGAAATAAAATACTATAACTGAAGAAAGTAGATATTTTTGGATTATTTAGTGTATAGCCAATCATGGCTAATGTGAGTTGATGGAAAATGATAATGATGAGAGTTGATCTAGTCGATGTAATTGATGCTATCGCAATAAAGTTATAGAACGAAAAAAATACACCAACGCTTACTGTCTAGGAGGTTTCCTAATATTTGGTGTCTATATATACCAAAGTTAAAACCATTACCCTTAGAATTATTTCAATAAGGGTAGAACAGCGTAACAAGTTTATATAATGTATAGGACGGATTTGATGCACGGCTGGAATTGGCAAACCTTTTCCGTCAAGTTAATATCTAACCGCCGTTCAAACTCAACGTGAATACTGAGTAGGTACATTCCAAATTTTTAACAATTATTCAAACATTGCTGTTATTAAAAGAATCTTAAACAATACATGAATAAAAATATCATTTAATTATATCGTTTGGTCTTTCCGAATGCCACACGTGTATAAAAAAGGAAAATACCTCAATAATAATTTCCATATATAACATTTTACCAACAATAAATATAAAATCGCCAACATCCTTCCATAAACCTATCCATTCTTCACTCGGGCCCATATAAACAGACTATAAAAATGAGTCTTGTATTGACAATAAAACCGATTTTATATGATACTACAAAACGTTTCCCAACAAACGTAATACGATACATGTGATTGTTCGACGAAGGTAAAACAGTGGTTACTTTGATGGCTTCATACAAATGACATGGACTATTAGAGCATACATTTGGTAAATGGAATGACTAATAGTATTGATTTGTGGTAACAATACCTTTCATAAACGCTCGTAATAAAAATACAATTCAAACATAATTTTCAAATGGAACATTTGAAACAAGGAAACACAATTACTTATTAAAGACGAAGCATACAAGAAAATATTTCTCATGCAAAGAAATTCTGAAATAATAATTTTGATTTATAACTTGAATATTCCGTGCCAAGAGTAAGACACGGTGCATAAGCACTGACTCGGCTTGTACAAGTCGAGATGCGAACAACACTAAGAATGCATGAGACCGGACAAAGTAGAAAAGTTTGCGTCATAAAGCAAATCCTTGCACCGGAATAATTCTCAAAAGTTGTTTGTGACGTAGCACGTTCAAGTTTATTCCCCACGGTTAAACTGGGACAATTTAGAGAGCATTAAAACTAGTAAGGCCTGAAGGAGCTTTTAATGCTATCATAACTATTGAAGATAATACTGGTCATATGCTGTTAGTTGATCCATGGAATGTAAAGTAAATGCTTCCTGATGCGAAAAACTGTTTGTTTTATAAAAATTAAATAACGACTATTGACAATAATAAATAGAAGATAAAAAAAACAATAGATGAACTGTTTAAAGATGAAATAACTGGAAAAACTGTAAAACCCAAAAGCAAATCTAATAAACAAGCACATGTGACAGAATTTTATTATATATTACATTTCATTTCATTGTGCCGCTCTCAAACATAAATCTGGCTCTAGCCAGAAAAAAATAGTCTGCTAGTAAAAAAAATTGTAGAATTACATTTTCTTTCAAACTAAATCAAGTTGACACCAACAATATATTTTGATACTTTAATGTTTCAGTTTGAAGGTATCAAAGATAAATGAGAGAGCTTTCATAACAGTATTTCCAAAATATTGGCTACTTCAAGTGCTAATATCCTGGTAATGATTGATAGTTCAAAATTTACGTAATTTTACGGACGCTAAGACGTTGTATTCTACCTAGCTGATTATAAATATGTACTATTTTTTTGTATTCAAAGCAGTTAGAAGTTTTCAGAATAAATCTGTCTCCAAAATTAACCAATTTTAAAGGTTCAACTAATCTCACAATCTTAAAATGCAAAACAAAAATTTCACAAACAACTTTGATCGTTTTACGAAATTTTTCTTTCAAAACTTCGAGATTTAGATTTGAACTGTCTTGTTTACCTATATTTATGAGTCTAACCACACATTATTTACAAGTTTCTCGTGATCGCGATCAACTAAGATTAAACCTGTCACGTTCCTCGCGAAAATGGCGGAGATTTAGGGACAGAAGAGTTAGAGAACTCATTTACATTATAACACCGTAAGTTGTGGGGGATGTAAAAAGTTTACGATCTTCTACCAACTAAGTGAATTTATGGTGGGCAATATCTTTAGTTGGATAGGGCTTGTTAAGTGCTTCGATTTTGTGTGGTCGTGGTTCGGTTATATAATGTATGGGACGTGGAGTAGGTATATATGCTTTACTGATTTCAGCGTCTTTTCTGTATCTATACAATTATATGGGATACATATAAATGAATTTCTATTCCCCGTGTGGTCACGCTATAACTCAAAAATGACTACCAATTTCATTTGACTTTTTTTGTTTTAAGATTTTTAATATTTTATTGCGGTTTTTCCTTATTGGAAAATTTAGAAAACTACGACCGTTTAACCTTTGCATGTTTGATAGTTTATAGTTGTATCATACATGCTGTGAAAGTGTTGTACTTTATAAGTATAGCTTATGACCATGTAATTCAGTTTATACTGATATCAGATTTCATCCAAATCCGATCATCCGTTTAAACGTGAAAATATAACAACTTATACACACCATGACAGATACAAACTTTCACTTTGTTTAATATTAGTGTGATACTAATATTAAAAAAGAACGAAATTATACAAAACCTTATGTCGCCTTTTCTATTTGTGTAATTTAAGCTATATTGCGTTCTCTATTAAATTCAACATCTTTATTTTATGTAACGTAAATTCCGTACAATTTACATTTCATTTTCAGCAGTTGTCAATGTTTTTTTTTTATTAATTTATTTTATTTTATTTATTTATAAAACTTACACTATCTTTACAGAGAGACCTAATGCGACAGTAAAGCCAAAATAACTGTTTAAACATAATTTGTTACTAAACCTACTTAATTACAAAGCATATAACTGCTAGTGCCACTCAGTTAAACTCACTCAAAGTACAAATGAATAGGTCTCACTTGTCGTGTATGAGAATAAGAGTGAGAAGTGCGCGTGTCAGAGGCGACTCTTTGAGCAGTCACTTTTTCTCTTACCTAAGAATCTAAATTGTCATACAAACATACTGAAGGTTTTTATTTATATTATGTGCCCTTGTTATTATTAAGTACTTTATTTTTGGTATTTTAATCGAGTTCAATCTCATTTTGTATCGGGACAATCATTGCTCGTTCAATGTTACCTCGATGTAATCGCAGATTGCGACTAGACCGCCAATTGTGTTATGTTTTTTAGTTTAACCTCTCAGGCAGCAGTGTACTGAAAACGGTACACCTCGTACCAGCTAACTTAAAAATTATTACGTAAAAATATAATAATAATAATAATGTTTATTATTTTTCCATACAGAGACGTAGTAAAAAATAAATAAGAATAATCAATATTCTTCTACAAAGGAAGGTTCCAGGTATTGGCTACTTTTTTATCTTATTTTCCTCAACTTTTATACAAAAGATTTTGTCTTGGACGTTTTGCTCCGTCCGATCGAAACATCATAAAACTGGTCCGGAGCTGCCCAAACTTTTGGATAGAATAAACTTCTTCCAGCATTTTTCATGTACTTAACTATCAAGTAAATGTAGAATCAAAACATGAATACAAAGTGTATCAGCGTACAAAACTGTACTTCTACTGTATGGTTGTTATTGTTTTGTGATACAACAATAATATTCATCAACATTACACCAATGGAGCACTAATTGCTGCAAGGCGTTTCGATATGAGTATAAATAAATAAATCAGACCGGACCAGTTGCCAACACCCGTCTGGTCGGAGGATCCTACTTTTGCAACGGTGGTATGTGGAACTTAACACTCTGTTCCGCATACCTCTAAATTATCTGTCATTAAACACTATAACGTTAATTATCAAAACCAACTTGTTTTAGAGAGACCGTGAACTATAGTCTGTCTAATAAGTCAACCAACTTGGGAATTTTGTATAATATTTAATCATTTAAAAACACTAATAATCGGTACTTTTTATAAGGTTTTTCTGTTAGTAAACAATGATCTGTATCTCTTAATCAATCTTGATTATTGAACCCGTGTTGACTACATCAGATTTCATTAAATCCTAATAATTACCCAAGTTGTTTAACTTATTAGACAGACTCTAAAAGCAAAATTTTGCTACCCGAAATAACACAGCAGGTTCATGACATTTAGATACAGTCACAGCCAAAAGAATCAAGCGCCAGACATACACTACTGAATAATAAAATAACCAGAGATATATTTAGAGAACTCCAGTATTCCATACGTCAATACTCATTGCGTGTTAATGAAACAACGACTTGACTTCCGCAATTCTGCATATTATTCACGTTTTCCTTAATGAGGTAAACGAAGCCTGGCTATGAACTTCAGATATATTTATTTTCGTATGGATATGGTTTATTATGGAGTTGGTTTAGATACCTTTGTTTTTTTGTTTAGTGCAATCATTTTTTTTTTAATTTACAGTGTTTCAAGCAACCTTTTCTCGAATCTTCTTGAAGTAGTCGTTGCGAAAGGTGTCTCAGACACATAATTAAAATTATAGACTATGAAAATAGTGTTTCAAAAATACCCTTATAAATCTCACTATTGCGTCTGAACTTTAAATCTCACTATTGCGTTTGAAAAGCAGATGTGTTAGATATTGAAGAAAAACTGTCTGTTGTGGTTTCCAATATTCAGATTTCAACTGGTTACAGAGATCTTCCTTCAGACTCTATTCGTAACTACTGACAAAGTTCTTCAAATGACAACCGGTACGGAACGGCTTAACATGTTTTATAAGGTACGGAGAAAACTCTGTATATAATACCAATCCACGAATTGACCTCGGTAAGCGCAGTTGAACCTCTAAATTGAACCCGTGTGGTTTTTATTATTTAGGCACGAGCTCCATCACAAAAATAACTGTAGTAGACCTAGCTTATGCATAGCATAATCAGCCTTATAATGTTCCCACTGTGGGCACACAGGCCCCCTCTCTAGGAGAGAGAATGGGCCCTGATCCACTATAAGGGCCCAGTGAGGATTAGTGGGCATTACATATCTTCGATTTTTTTATTCCAGGACATGCCAAACTGGCATGCAGAGACACAGCCGGGTCGAAGCCTACTGGGGTCAGGGTTATCCGAAAGGGCGCTCGAGCCCCTGTATGAAGGCTAGAAGGAACGGGGTAGGTCTTTTAGTCAGTAAGAGTCTGACACTATCTCCCGCTCCGCCCAAGGGCGGGGGATGTCAATGCATGATATTTTCCCACCTCAAAAAAAAAATGCGAAACTGGCATCACACCTCACAATATTACCCTTCACCGTTTCAAGAGCAGTGGTGATGGAATAAATTACACAAAGTAATGTACCTGGCTTAGTTTGAACCCGTTTTGATAGTAGATATATAAAATAATATCTCATTTTCACTAAACACAAAGGCAATTTAAGTTTAAAATGTAATATAACAGTGCCAACCTTCCCCGTCATATCAAAACAAACTTTATTACCGACGAAAACTGCAGTAATTTTGCAGAATTCACTACTTATTACAAAACAATATTTCGAAAGGAAGAAAAGTCACGTAGACTTACGTACAAACAAATAAGAACATTGTAACTCATTATAACTTTGCTATAGGCAAACATGAACCTGGTGTATGTTTGGGAAACTTTGCCTCTTCCTCAAAGGACGAACTTAGCCTTATTACTTCAAAACGTCTATTAAAATAACGAGACAGCACCTTATTTGGTCGTTAACACCAAACAATGTCGAAGTGATGGCAAAATATGATTAATATGTTATTTATATTTTAATATTGTGCGGTTTGACTGGCCTGTTGGTCTAGTGGTTAGTGGCCCTGACTGCTATGCCGGAGGTTGTGGGTTCGATTCCCACTTATGACAACTGTTTGTGCGATGAGCATGATCATTTGTTCTGTGTCTGGGTGTAATTTATCTATAATATGTATGTATTTAGAAATATATAAGTGTGTTTATCAGTTGTCGAGTTTTCGTTATTATAATTTTGATAAAAAAGCACTGCATTGAGTATTATCGGCTTTGTGAAGTTCCCACTGGTAGGAATCAGAGTTCCTCTCTGAGAGAGGGAAGGGGCCGTAATCAACTACGTAGGCCCAGTGCAGATTAGTGGATATTGTGTAGGTTCCTTTATCCGGACCACCAGACGCAAGGCGATGGGCCACCGGTACGCAGTGACATCCCACCCATACGCATAAAATGATAAATTGGGAACACATTCATTGTGCGTACACACCACTCACATTCCAGCTAAGGAGTTGAATTCTCTACCAGAGTCAGAATTTCCTGATAGCTACAAACTTAGGGTTTTTAAGTCAATAGGTTACTTCTAAGCAATCGTGTTCCATGGTCGAATACATCATCACTTACCAGGTATGATAGTGGTGAAGCACAGGCCTATCAATAATAATAATAAAAAAGGTTCGTGTGAAACCTTGTGAAAATATTTTTTTCCGGGTCTATATTATTATGTAGGAAACATTTTTGTGTGAAGTATCATCGTAGCGTGTCGCAAACCGATCCCTTTCATTTATTTCTACCGCCCACATCGCAAAAATTGAGGGGCTAAACTTAGAAAAGGTAAGAATATAAACCTACGCAAAAAGTAGAGCATCAAATTACGCCATAAATATATTTGTAAGAGTATTTACAAGTGGAAAATTCCATATTGGTTATTTACTGTCCTATTTTTACGTTCATTCAACCACACATGTTGTGTATGGGAAGTATTCAGCCGACACAAGTTACTATAAACAGAACGAACGAACTACTTGTGGGAAGTGCCTGTCGTTCTCAGTCAGAATGAAAAAAACCGCGTGAGCCTTGCATGCTGAGCAGCCATCATTTATCACGTGAAGATACATTCCTTTTCACGCATGAAGAGTGTGTAGCTTAGAAGTGTTAGAATATGAAATGAACATATACGTTAGAAAGGACGACGAGTTTGTTTTCGTGAATTTAGTGTTTATTTTTAGATCTAAAACGGTACAAATTGTAACTAGATATTATAAATATGATAAAAATTAAATTGCATGAAATAATGACTTTTATTATTGCAAAATAACAAAAGTCAAAATTGTCATAACTCTTTTAAAACAAAAATGACTTGACGCAAAATAAAAGCAATAAACTGACAATAAGAAACCAAAAAAAGAAAAAAAAAGAGCCCAAAGTATGAGTAATAAAGAAACAGTAGTACATTAATTGAAACTCATACATTTTGATGATATTCTTACTCATTTTCCTTAAATCACATTTTTTGTGTTAAGTCTCTTTGGTTTTAAATGTGCATATTATAATCACGATAGAATTGTAAAAAAAACATACTTTTGCCCAAAAATATCAAACCATTTCTAAACTTACAAAACAAAACAAAAAACAAGATATTCATACATTGTTATAGACTGCTAACGTTCAAAACACGCCCAGATTGTTACATAACAACTAACAGAATAAGTCCAACACATAAAAACAGTAACAATACACAAGAAATTGGCAAGAAAAAGTACATTTAAACAGGAAACGTGTGAAGACGTGTCCCGTAGTTGCTCAAGACGTGACAAGCCAATGCTCATTCGGAATCAGGGCAGAATACATACACGGAATATCAAACGGTATTGTACTCCCAGCGAATATTCTCATACTCGTATTGATATGAGTTACGTCTAAAAAGGAAATGTATTTGAGAGGAATTCGAAGAATATCTAATCTATATCGAATGCCTATACGGTATGTTTACAGTTAAAATAACATGTTATGTTACATAGATTCACAGAAATTTTGCTTTTTTGGGAATATGAAATAAGTAGTGTTTTCTGCTATCGGTTTTTTCTGATACCTACTCCTAGTATAAAAAGTATTCTATATGCCATTTTGGGACATGATCGGTTATTTGAGCTTGAGAGAGTAGTAAACAAACATAGAGTACATGTACACATAAACTTTTGCCTTCACAATAATATTGGTGTGATATAGTTGAACAATATAAGTTTCAGTTCGTTTTCTGTTCTTCATAGACGTAGTTTAAATATTATGAACTAGAATTCTGCAAGAAGTGAAAAAGCACTGGATGACTACACATGTTATTATATATATATACCATACCGTATACCATACCTTTTTTTTTTTTGTTTTCGGGGGGAAACCTTCAAAAGGCGGCCGGACTTTGGGGATAAGTCCGAGGTGTGTGGGATTTTTACCTCACTAAAACCACCCTGGTGATCACCATCAGCACATAGAAGAGGCGCCGTTACCTCTTAAAAGACCATTCTGGAACCCCCTCTGACATCTAATCTTTATTTTATAACAAACCAAATATTAAGAATATAAAAGTTAATAGAGTCTTTAGAAACAGGTGCATGTTTTTAGATAATTTAGAGAATTCAAATTCCAATCATCCCAACCACTAGTCATCTCAAATATGGCAGGATGAGCTGTGTAACATTGCGAGTGCTGTGAAACTGACACATCTACTGACTGTGAGGGAGTGGGAGTCGGAATTAATACACCAGCGTCTTCGAACATAGCCACCATTTTCGACGAAACTATTTTGTGCCTCATTGCTTCCATTCGCCTTGTCGCATCTTGCTGTTCTTCTCATCGATGTCACTGTGACCAAGTTGTCAACAGCCTCGGTCACCACGGTCTGTCATGCAGCCGAAATGCGGGTCGCACAGCCCGGCAGGCGAATGTTAACGATATCATCCGAAGTGCTATTGTCATGGTCGACGATCCGGCTGTATTGGAACCCCATGGCCTGGCACGCGACGATGTCACGAGATCGATGGGCATGTCTTTATTTACATGGAAAATGGGTAAGCTTTTAGAATGGGAAACTATTAAAATCGATATTTTTGCACCACCTCATCTTCCTAGCTCATTGTGTCATTCTAAATTCAAATACAACTCGAATAATATTACTTCTACTTTCTATACTGAGGGCTTTAATCAAAATACTTTATTCCACATCGCACAAATAAAATGTCAGGAGCAAGTGCACGAGCTCAGTTGATCATTTTTTAAATAGAAAAACAAGGAAGAATTTCTACTTTTTTTATTAGCATATACTATACCACTGCTGGGCAAGGGCCTCTCCCAATTTCTTCCAGGTATTCTTTTTTTGAGCCACCTCTTCCCAGGTCGATGTCTACGGTTACTCTTTTAAAGAAAATTACGACGTAGGGCGTTGCGCCACCGGTACATGGTGGACATCCCACCCATACAAACAAAGCGTTTTGGAAACACATTTATTGTGCGTACAGCCAAGGAGTGGAATTCCCTGTCGGAGTCTGTGTTTCCTGATAGCTACAACTTAGGGGTCTTTAGGTCAAGAGTGAATAGGTAACTTCTAGGCAAGCGTGCTCCATTTTCGTCCACATCATCGCTTACCATCAGATGAGATGGTGGTCAAACGCGAGCCTATCAACAATAAAAAAAAGTGTGGGTATATTATTAATTATTATGAATGAAAGGACAGTGACAGGCAAACTAAAATGAAGTACAAATACAGCAACAGCATCCAAAATGTTACTCTTAAAGAACTGGCCGAAGTGAATAGCCGGCAGTCCTTCATGACACCGTTAGAAATTTTTACTAGCACTAACGTGACTGCGGCGTCAACTAAGGTATCGATTGATGACCTAAATGTCGGCAAGGCAGCGACTGGTCTCCGGGCTATAAGTTTGTCGGTTTGATTAACGCATCTTGTGAGATGTTTTATGTCTTCTCTTTTAGTTTCAAGTGTGAGTTGTTTGATATATATTGGTTTGATTTGAATGGATTAACACATTTGTTGTTTTTATATAGTGTATTTTATTGTTTGTGTGATTTATTTTGTGCGTTGTACTCTAAATCTAATGAAAATTACTGTTTTTGTTTTTAAAATAAACCTTTTCAGGTTTGCAGTTTTGTACCATGCTGTAGATGCTGTGATTTACATCTAACAAATCTTTAGCTGCTTGTTTGCTGTATAAATTTTCGCATACTTTATTAGGTAGTCCACTATCAAAGTTACGAGTATTCTGCTTTCAATGTTCGAGATTGACCATGACATGTCCCTTTTTATAACCCCACATCAAAATTCAGGATCAATCGAAACTCGTTGAATTGTGGGTCAATTGACTCGTGACCCATAAATTAACTTCAGACAAAAAAAAATTGGTTTTCCTGTTCACGTTGAAACTTGAGAATACAAATATTAGAGATAATTACAGTGATTATGGTTTAGTAAACTATCTAAAAAAAAGTTGTAATTCTTTGACTAATAATATGGATACAAATCGAAATTGTGAGTAAGAAAAGTTTTACACAATGAAGTTGCCACCTTATAGCCTTAAGAATTATCGTGGCTTTGGAACGCAAAAGACAAATGAAGGACACAGTGGAATTGTGCCCAGCTTGAACAGAGCACCGGACCTTTCGGACTGACCTCCAGTCGTCGTCAGCGTGTAGTGTTCCAGGCAAGTCTCAAAGAGATATCAGAAAAACAGTAGAAAAATTTTTGGTGCGAAATCATCCAATGACTTCTTCCGCTTTTGTGCGGGGCCAGTATCAGACTTTTAGTGACTAAAAACTTATATTTTTACTTTCCCTTTTTTTCAGTGACTCAGGGTTCACTTGAGGGGAAATAGGGTAAAAAAATAGTTTACATCCTATTCTCAGATTTACTGAATATACTCGCAAAATTTCATAATAATCAGTTAAGTCGTTTCAGAGGAGTATTGTTACACGAGAATTTTACATATTAGATTTAGATGTGCATAAAACTTTAAAGCTTCTTTACATAAACTACCATTTCCTAAACCTATTATAGATATATGTATTTCAATCATTTATGTATTGTGTCTATTTATGTGTACATTTATTTACTGTTATTGATATATATTATGAGATTTAATTTAAGTAATTTAATCTATTTAATTACAATATTTTTTGTCTAATTTATACACACTGTGTCTACATATCTAATCCAACTGTCCTGTCACAGGTCTGCTGAAAGAATTCGTTAGAAATAAGCAGATCCTTCGTACTAGCAGGGACCCAGCCGGGTCGAAGCCTACTGGGGCCAGGGTTATCCGAAAGGGCCTTCGTGCCCCGATATGAAGGCTAGAAGGAACGGGGTGGGTCTTTTAGTCAGTAAAAGTCTGACACTATCTCCCGCTCCGTCCATGAGCGGGGGATGTCAATTCATGATTTTTTCCCTATCTATCTCTTTTATCCTTATTTGTTCTTTTCGATTAAAAGTCTTTGTGTGTGCATAAATAAATAAGCCTTCATATCTAACTTTATAAATATAACGTAAACAGAAAGATTATTTTCCTATAAACAACAGAAGCAACAAGATATAAGATCAAAGTGGCATCTCAGTGTCACAGAGTGTCGTGACATCGCTTGATATGACATCGTCTGTGCTCATATTACCCAAGTTCGTGTTACCCGGCTGACGGGGAGATACGGAATAATTATAATGTTACATTTCTAAGGGTAATGTTTCACGAATTATTTGTGTACGTGACAAAGCTGTGTGTTTCGTGAAAGTTGGACATGCTTTGGGAAAATTTTAGAAGTATTTCATTTTGGATTTGGTGTCTATTATTTTTTTATTTTTTTTACACTAAAATACTTAAAACAAGCAGCACTGCACGCCTACATAAAAATAATAACTATTATGCTACAAGTTCCTACATTAATATAAAATTACCTGGCCGACCTGCATTTGGCCGACCAACATTTTTTTCAGGTAACGAAAAAGAAATCCGCCTCACCATAGAAAATTATAAACTTGATTGGACAGTTTGTATGGAGAGGCCGAATTTTTTTTTTTGTTTTCTGAAAAAACGTTTTTGTGGAAGGTTTTTCAGTTACGTCTATTGACCAAGCCCTTAAAGTTTGTGGAGGGCTGTCCCTTACACCTTGTATTACCATCTGACAAAAGTTTTTTTTCTGTCTACTAACTAATTTGAGATGCTTTTGCTGATTTATAGAGTTCTGAAAATAATTGGTTGTGATCAATGTGTTTTACATAATTTGTACCTATTGTAATTCAGTCTAATTGACATCTTGTCGTTCTGGTCAAATAAATTAATAATAAATTATTTCAAAAGAGATGAAGACTTCTTGAGGTAGAAAATTATCCAATGATTTCTCCCGCTCTGAGTGGGGGTTGGAGCTGTAGTATAAACCCTAATAAAATAACGCCTAAAACCCACCAACTAGAAACTTTAATCAACCTAAAACTAATACTTGTCTCCAAAATCCGTACTCTAATCCCCAATTCTCATGCAAAATAACAGTGATACGCATCACGTTGAACTAATTCCGTCACAAGCCTCACAAACTGTCTCATTATGCTGAAATATTCCTATGTTTATTCTACTCGTTAATACTAACGCAATAACTCGAAGATTACGCCCGTTGGGTGGCGTCGAGACGTCTACAAAATGACAGTGATTATTCAAAAAGACTCGCATTTTTTGGGTCCCGTGAGCAGATTACGAGTTCTGCATAATTCGTCGATTTCGTCAGCCGGCGCTGTGTTTCGTAGCGCTCATTTATTTATGGAAAGTTAAAATCATGGGATGAAAATTCTATTTTTAGATATTTTTTAATCGAAAATAATGTTTAATACTCTAATTAAGCAGTACTTTTAATCATAAAATTAATATAAATTCGAAAATATCAAAACCTGATTTTTGCCCAATTAAAATAAATCTAATGATAAAATGCTTTCATATTGTCTGTCACAAATAATTGACGTAGGTATCGTCTATAGTGACAAAAGGTTTTCAATACCTGCTTGATAAAAATAGCTTTACATTATTTTAAAATACACACAATCAGTTCAATCTTGAAGATATTTTTTTTATTCTTACCTACTAACCAAAAAAAGGCAAACGTTGGTTTGCCTTTGTTTGAACCCAACAAATTCTACAACATTAAAAATTTAAGCGAACATTTTTTTCGCATTGAGAAATGTTTTGGCATTTTATCCGAGATTTATTTGGATTTTTAAGGTTTGCAGGAAATTTAATGCGGCGTAAGCCACTCAAATATCCTTGTTAATTAAAGGAAAACTCTCAAAAGACACTTAAAAGGATTAACCGGATGGGTTAAAGGCAAAATTGAGATTCATATTTAAAATCTCAAAGGTGGTTTCAAGTAGGATGTAATAAATTAATGTAGACACCTACGGGGTCACACAGTTTGAAGAGTTTGCTATTGAAAAGAAAAAGAGGATAAGTAGTCGAAGCTTCCATAAAAATGGTACGAACAAAGTATTACCCACACGGGCCCAGTGTATCTCAAGTTTCCGAGTTTTTGATTTTAGGTCATGCGGGTTTCCTTCGCATTTCTAAAAGCGATGGTAATGTAATAAACTAGACCAAATAACGAACCTGTCTAGGTTGGATCCACGACGTACTACTCATAAGTCGAGGTCGTTGCTACTGGGCCACCACTGCTCATTTCAGCACAACGACCCAAAATTGGCTATCCTCATATTCGATGGTACAAATTCCACATCCCGGTCAATAGGGTAAACACAATTGCTTGCCACAATGCACGAACCGAATGGCCTAAACATGTTTGCCTAGTATCTCAATGTTTGTACTTGTGATTTGTATGTGTAATGTGTACTGATATCACAGAGTACACATGGTTTAATGGTAAAGATAGAACTACACTACGCACACGTGTGCCACGTACGCCGATTTTGGCGAGTCGGTATCCATACATTTCACACGGAAACTAGACTTATAGTGCTATACTAGATCCACGCTATACGACATCATTTTACGTACAAGTAAGGCGTGATCCACGTGTGCGTCGGTCTAATGTAGTTCTAAAGTAGAACTACACTACACACACGTGAGCTATGTACGCCGATTGTGACGCGTCGGTCTCCACACTTTTCATATTGAAACTAGACTTGTAGAGCTATACTAGATCCACGCTAAACGACGCCATTTTACGTACAAGTCAGGCGTGATCCACGTGTGCGTCGGTCTAATGTAGTTCTAAAGTAGAACTACACTACACACACGTAAGCTACGTACGCCGATTGTGACGCGTCGGTCTTCACACTTTTCATATGGAAACTAGACTTGTAGAGCTATACTAGATCCACGCTACACGACGTCATTTTACGTACAAGTCAGGCGTGATCCACGTGTGCGTCGGTCTAATGTAATTCTAAAGTAGAACTACACTACACACACGTGTGCCACTTACGCCGATTGTGGCGCGTCGGTCTCCACACATTTCATATGGAAACTAGACTTGTTGAGCTACATAGATCCACGCCACGCAATGTCGTTTAACGTACAAGTCACGCGTGATTCACGTGTGCGTCGGTCTAATGTAGTTCTAAAGTAGAACTACACTACACACACGTGTGCCACGTACGCCGATTGTAGCGCGTCGGTCTCCACACATTTCATATGGAAACTAGACTTGTTGAGCTACACTAGATCCACGCCACGCAATGTCGTTTTACGTATAAATCAAGCGTGGTCCACATGTGTTAGTATATATAGTTCTAACACTAAGGTAGAACTACACTGCGCACACGAGGGGTACGCCGATCTGGGCGCGTCGGTCTCCATACATTTAATATGGAAACTAGACGACACTAGATGCATTTCACGCGACGTCGGTCTACGTACAAATCAGCCGTGGTCTACGTGTGATTTGGTCTAATGTAGTTCTAGCTTTAAAGGCATACCAATAGGGGGTAAGTTATACTTTTAGCTGTCCTCAAGGGATTGTCTGTAAGTGGTGGTAATCACTTTAGTTAAGGCGGAGTAGCAAGCTGTTGGCAAACCGAGTATCCAGTTTGATTAAGTGCGCAGTTTGATAAGTGGCCGTATAGCCACATGGCCACTTATCTTTGATACTAACATGACACACCAAAAACCTATTTTGCTAATGGGTATTATTACTATGTATTTGTTTGTTTATTTATCTTAAGACCTTTGGAAAGCGTACGAGGGGCCAAAACCTTGGACACTTTTTGTGGAACGTGGTAACAATTAACGATTATCTCTGTCCGCGCTATGGTAATGTACTCAAAGACTTGGTTGGTAAGAAACTATTGTGACATATGAAAAACAAAGATAAAGTATTGGCTTATTATTATTGCTGGCAAATGCCATTCCTTTCATTGTTCTCAGTTCTGCGCCGTTCCTTGCCTTCCTAAAAGGATATCTAAGTCAACCCTCCATCTTCTCCGTGATCTACTGCGACCCCGCTGTGTGATTTCAAGGCTCCAATTTTGTAGTTTACTGGCCCACCGATCGATTGGCATGCGGCACACATGCCCATCCTAGTCCCAGTTAGGCTGGGTTCCCGTCTGGCTTCTTAACTGGGTAAATGAATACAGAAAACATTTAGTATTTTTCCATTTCGAACCAGTACTTTTGATAACAACATTCTGATTTGAAACAGGTTCTGGTTTAATTTTTTGTCTTCCGCGTTTGAGAGACAAATTAGCTAGCACATACATTATATTCTGATTTCTTTAACTCGGCGGCATAAGCCATTTCTTTATTTGAACATATTTCTCTGTTTACCGTCATCAGGTCCGGTCAAGGTCTTCAGCACTAATTATAGTTGGATTATCCTTATTAGTAGGGCTAGTCTTACAAAGAAAGGGCCAATAAAATTCTTGATTTTACGAACTATGTAGACATCTGGATAAATTGTGTTAACAGCCAGCTAAGGATACTATGTTAATAATATAACATTTATCTAATACAATTTTTCTGTACGTGTTTTTGTCACTTAACTCCTCCTAAACGGCTTGATCAATTGGGACTTTTTGTTTATATTTTTAAGTGGGTCCCTAAATGGTTTGAAAATATAATAGGACCCGGTAGGTGGCAGATGATAGGTGGCTGATGAACATACTTATATATTTATAAAGAAAAACATACATTTTATAGATAAATTACACCCAGACACAAAACAAATAATCATGCTCTTCACACAAATATTTGTCTTTGGTGGGAATTGCACCCACGACATCTGGCAAAGCGATCAGGGCCACTAATCATTAGACCAATAGGCCAGTCCAACTAAGTACACTAGAACGAGCTTCTGCCAGCGGCTTCGACCGCGTCAAAGTATTTTTCTCCATACAAACTTTGGACTCTGTTTCATTCCCCCAGGAGACGAATTATGGAAAATACTCTCTTAGTATAGCTAGCTCGTGGTGGTCGAGTGGTAACGTCCCCGACTTACGAGGTGTAGGTGGCGGGTTGGAACCCAGCCAGACGCATTACAATGTGTAATTTATTTCATCACCACTGCTCTCAAAACGGTGAAGGAAAACATCGTGAGGAAACCGGCAAATCCTAGAACCAAAAATTCGAAGACATGTGACATTCACCAAACCGCACTGGGCCCACGTGGTCGATTACGGCCCATTCCCTCTCCTAGAGAGGCGGCCTGAGTCCCAGCAGTGGGAACATTAAAAAGGCTGATGATGATGATGATAGCTAGCTCAACTACGTCATAAAAAGAAACCTTATTTCACACTCCTAGTCCTGGTAGTTATAGCTGTACGTTGATATGTCAGTATGTTTTTCCTTATATATTTATAGATAATAGAATCCCTATACATTGTGCATTGTAAAAGACAATAATTGTTTGAATTATTTTTGTTTTAAAACTCGTTACATACGCGTCACAGATACAAATTTTAGTAAGTAGCATAGGTACGCAATTCCAAGTTGACGTCCCGCGGGCAACTGTCGCAAGCGCGCGTGCTAGGAACGAATATCCCTGTGCGCGGGCGGCCTCCGTCAAAGACTGCCGCAGACCATTGCACAGCGCCCCGGCGCATCGTACGACTCATCGCCCGATCTCTCTCAATTGATAAGTCTGTCAGTCTATTTCCCCCTTTATATTTCATAGATTATAGAATCCACATACATGAATAGCAAAAAAATACAGAGATCTTTAATAAAAAAACGTAACAAAGACACGTAATAAACCACAATTCCAATATAATAACAGTGAAAACACAACAGCCCGCTATGATCTAGTGTTGTCTAGTTAGCAACACGATCGGTCCCCAAACAGCACCTCGAACCAAAACTAACATAAATCCAAAGCTATTAATATAAATTACTTACGATTTACAATCCCTTTGGGGTGTTAAATTACAGTTATTTCCCTTCTATATAAAGGCTTTATCATAACAAACTGGACTCCTAACGTGTCGGCATCAATTTTAATTATTTATTATTGTGAGGTATAAATGAGTTGGCCTTTGCTTAATGGCTCCGGATTAATTAGCGAAAGATTCGGGGCGAGTTGTTTTAAAATGTTCGAATAATGAGATTTGCTGTTAATTGAATATGGATTTTGGGAGTGGTCTTTAATTTTCATAAGTGGAATGGGTGTGATTATAATTGGCAGGCTCATGTAAAATTTTGATTTTATTTATAACAACTAACAAGACTAGCTTTTGCCTGTGACTTCGCCCGCTAATTTAAAATATATCCTTTGTAAGTCCGGGATAAAGCAGCTTTCTATTGGTAAAAATTTTAGCAATCGGACCAGTACTTCTAGAGATAACTTCCTATAAACAAAAAAACATAAAACAAACTTTACCTTCTTTATTATATTAGTGTAGATGGCAGCCTACATCACGTATTACTAGCAATGTGCTGGACTGTAAATTAGCTTAGTTTAGATCTCATAGAGGTGATTTGACTTTACAGATGGTGCAGTAGATGAACGGTGACTACTATGCTGTGTGCTGCAGGTTCGATCCCCGCACGAAATAAAAGTAGTTTTTAGAGTTTTATTGTCCCACTCTAAAAACTACTTTGTATGGCATTTTAAAATAAAACACAAAAATAATTATTAAAAAAAACTAAGCAGAGCTTGTGCAATCAGTACTAGACAACTAATAAACACACTTAAATATATCTTAATACACATTATGATTAAATTACACCCAGATCCAGATCAAATGATCGTGCTCATAACACAAACATTAGTTTTCGGTGGAAATCGAACTCACGACTTCTGGAGTAGCCACTGAACATTAGACGATAAATTATACAAGAATATATGTTATTTACTTTTCATAAGAAACATGATGAATATCTAGTCGTATTCTTTCCCTTTTATAAAAAGAGTTTTTGATCTACAACATTACAATCTCATATTTCTATAACTATTCAACAAATCTTTACAAAACTGTCACTCACATAATTTTCGTATTCGCTTTCATAAACCCCTATTTTCGTTCCATTTTCTCTTTGACATTTGAGAAGGACCTATGTGAAGGACAACGTGTTACGGTATACTTTTCTTGTCGGTAAAAATCCTGCATGACAGACCTTTGTCAAAAAGATTCTTAGTATTTATACAAGCGCGAAGTTTTCTAGAATTTTCCATATTTATGTATGCTTTTAAATATAGGGTTGAGAGGCTTGATGCTTTCAGCATTGGGTTTTGACAGCTGTCTATATTTGTCATTAACAAGGTAAGCCTTTTAACCTAAATATTGACTGGTACATAATTTCTTATGGCTTTGAGTTCACCTCTGTTCCAGAAACATACACAGGCACTTTTTTTAGGTGGTATATCATCCAATGACTTTTCCAGATCTTGGGTGGAGCGCGAGGGCGTGTCTGACTTTTGCTGACTAGAACCTACTCCTATTCCTTCTTTGCCTTTGTTCCAAAGCACTGGGGTACTTTTTCACACAAGCCATGGCCCCAGTAGGCTTCGGCTTTGCTGGGACCTTACGGTTTACTGAAATCTGTTTTCGTGTGTGGAACACTACGCACCGTCAGAGATAGACAGACCGAGGCCATACCACGAACTCTTAGCGCGATCCATTTGACAACCTAAACTGAACTGTTAAAGGGATGGAGCTATATAGGGTGTATAGCTACATTTCTCTTTCTCGCTCGCACGACTGTCATTTTTACACGTCGTGGTAAGGCCCCAGTAGGTACTAAAGTTACAAGCATAGGTAAATTTCTTACGCACATGCAAAAGCTACCAAGTAATTTTGTTGGAAAAATTATTATGACATTTTTTTTAGCTTGTTAATGTGCAACGATGACGAAATAACGAAACAGCTCGATTAAATTTAATACTTTTTTTTTGTATATTTGGTATGTATATGATAATTTGGGTTTAAACTATTTTCACCCTAACCTTTCAGTTCTAAACACTACCTACTACTACTATTTTTGATTCGATTTATAGTTATTTTAAACTTTGATGATTTATAATATATGGCAGAACCACGTTTGCCGGGTCAGAAAAATCAAATAAAGAAATCAATTGGTATATAGACAAATAAATCATACTTATAACTCCTAATAATGTCAAATTTCATTATAGCCAAATCATAATCAGAGCCAAGAAGAATCCATTTAAAAACACCAAAAAAAAAGAAATCACAACATTGAAGTATTTGCCGCAAGTTGAAAAGAGTTAATCAGTATCGCGTGTACCTAATAATGGTGTTAATTATAGTTATGAGCGCTTAGTACTCGATGCAGAGAATTGAATGCGGTAAAACAACAGAGAAAGTATTCGAACCCTATATAGAACTAATAACTTCAGGAATATAGGTCTAGAAACCGTCTAGAAACCTAGAGTTATTAAACATTCTGAAATTCTAAACCATCACGTAAAGCAAGTCATTCTGTCCTTAGGGATGTAATGTAGTATGGGCGTTCTCTAGGGAGTAATTTGTTTTAGTAACCTGTCTTTTAATTATTTCACAGAAGGTGTAAATAGTACAATACACTACATAAAGATTTTTTGTCATGGGTGGTTGGAATTCCTCACTTCATTTAGGTTTCTATATTAATTCTCTCGCGTGCTAGGGAGTTAATGTCAGCAAACAAATCTCTCACTTGCATTCGGAATGAAAACTTAGCAATCTTCTTTCCGTTCGGAATTCAATATGCCGCCTGCGAATTAAAGACATTGTTTTATTCCCTAATTACATAATCTACTATTTTACCCCGTTAGTACTTATATAAATTCCTATGGTATCATTTTCAACTTACACGCGGGAAAACCCGCTGGCAATACTTAGAGTATCTAATAATATAAATTGTATTACTACTTGACTGCAGACGTTACCACATACCGCAACGAATTTTGGGTTAAGTCCAACAGACGCTAGACGTAAAAAATATGGCATGTGGTTTAAAAGAAAGGATCTTTTATTTATTATTAAGAAGATACTAAAACAAGAACATCTTATAGGTACCAAATACAGCACCCTTGATTAAGCCTCTCACAGAAAGAAGCGACGCGACAATATGACAGCCATTTTTATTCGGTATCACATTATCGGTATGTGCCTATCTATGAGAACCATACGTTTAAACCGTACTGTTAATAATGATATTAGCAGTACTGCAAGTCTAAACGTAGCTATGAAGCAAAATACAAGAATAAAAATATTGTCCAAGTTATTAGTAGATTCAAAACCAATACTAGCTTGCGCTTGCGAGTTGGCCTGCGTGACAGAAATTAAGTAGCATTCTATTAATAAAATAATTTTTGAAATTGGTCCAGTGGTTTTTTAATTTAATCATTCATCATCATCATCACTAGCTTTTTTAATGTTCTCACTATTGGAACTCAAGCCTCCACTCTAGGAGAGGAAATGGGCCGCAATACACCACGCGGGCCCAGTGCGTGTTAGTAAATGTCACATGTCTTCGAATTTATGGTTCTAGGACATGCCGGTTTCCTCACGATGTTTTTCTTCACCGTTTTGAGAGCAGTGGTGATGAAATAAATTACACAAAGTAATGCGCCTGGCTGAGTTCGAACCCGCGACGTACACTTCGTAAGTCGGGGCCGTTACCACTCGGCCACCACTGCTCTCACCGACAATTAACAAAAACAAACAAAGCTTTCTTTTTCATAATACTAGTATAGACTATACTAGTTGCTACCAGTAGCTTCACCCGAGTGATAGTAGACTTAACATATTAAAATAGCCTTCGACTAATTATCTATTAAATATACAAAATAATTCATAAATATCAGTCCAGCCGTTTTAAAAGAGTTCGATATCAAACACTGTGGCACAAAATGTTATATATTAGATATGATTAGGAATAAAAAAATGTTTTTAACAGAAAATAATTTTAATAAAGTATTCTTCAACTTGTCACGATAACATATATAGCATTAAAAACCAAATAATGTATATATAATAATCATAGATCGGAATAGGTAGGGCTGTTTTATGTACTTGCCATAGGTTAAAATAATATGGATACTCCCCGAGTCCCAGGATTTGGTTTTAAAGTAGTAAAATTATAAAAATAACTATCTTGCTTTCGGGACTAATGAAAGATTAGCCGAGCGCTTAAGATCCATGCCGGTATCTTGCGCGTCTCAAAAAAGCTGAAACGTCGTGCGCTTGGCAAAAAGTTTTATCGCGTGCTGTTGACGTAAAATTTACAACGTCGCATATCATGCGCTTATTTGCTTACATAATATTTTTGTACATTTTGTACAAAATAATGAAATTCAATTAAATCCCGTAGTATCAGCCGGAATCCCGTGGAATATCCATATTAACATAAATGTCAGTGAACCTAAATAGCCCTACCTATTCCGATCACTGATAATGATACATCGTAGTAATGACAAAGGAAATATTATCAATGAAATTAAAAGTAAATCTTTTCCAATTACATTTCACCTTAATTTGAAATCTTGGCAAAATAAACTATTGTACGTATGTAGGTATACATCCAACTTATCTACCCTAAAATATTAGTAGGTCACCGATTTAGTAACTAAATTCTTATCATATCATATTTAAGTACGAACTACAAGTTCTTGTTTATAATTATATTGTAAAACTATTTTCCAGTATGATGTAATTTGAAATTAATTGTATACTTATACAATGTTTGAGAAGTAACGTCAATTATTTTCAAGTAAAACTTTCCACAGAAAATGTCAAGAATCATCATTAAAATTTATAATAAATCCAAGTATTATGTTGCTTAACCACACTTTCAATACTAGAGGTCATTGCTCTGATGACCTAACAGTACTGTACCGGGCGTAGAGCCAAAGATACAGAGATTTAGATTCATCCCGAATGGGTACCCTCTGAAATATGGAGCCCAAACGTTGCCCAAATAGCGTCTATTTTTAGAAACTACATAGTAGTCGCAGAAAACGAACGTGTAAAATAAAAGTTTTGTAGTCCAACTGAATGCAAAATAGTGAGCCGATAGTTGTAAATCATTGGAGGAGAAAATCTTTTAAGGTGGGTGAAGTGGATCGAGAAATATCTCAGACCCTTATTTCGGTTATGATTCAGCAAGGTCGCGTGATTTGTAATTCTAACAAAATCTGTAGCTGCGGAAAAAATAAGATTATTTTTTTAGAAGCATTACTTTGTAAATCGTATTTATGTAAGATTATGACTTCATTTCCATCATAATCTCTTAGATTAGTATGGAAATCAAGTCTAGACCGTAAAGAAAAAGATAAACTGTGCCAACCGCTTACTGACAACAGTTGGTAGAATAATATTTCAAAGCCCGGCTCTGAATTTTAAATAAGTCTGACAAGACTGCTCTTAATATATAAATATTTTATGCCTTAAAGGATGAGGGATATAAATAACTTGCAACCTCCACACATACCATTTTCTTTGAGCGTATTTTCCTTTAAAGTCAAAACATCTTAACTGAAAGCTGTAACAAGAATTTGAAAATTTATGAAACACATTTTCAGGTTGCACTAACGAGAACAGTTTTATGTCCGATAACGATGTTCGGACACAGTGACTTATTTTGACTAGGAAAATTATAATTTTGAAAACATATTTCATTAAGCAGATAGTGAAGACCTGCCTATTGATCTGGACTGCGTTTTCAATCTCAAAACTCATATTTCAGCTTAGTGAGTATTCCAAGAAATGTCAGACCATAACGTCAATACAACTTGGACCAATGCCCATACTTAAAGCGATGCCACACATGTCATGCAGATATTGAACCAACTCACAAAACATACAATTTTTGCATTATAATAATTCCTACACTGAAATCAATAACAAATTATAGTGAATAAAGTATAAAAAATGGTACCAAAAATAAAATCTGTATAATATAATGAACCTGTTTTTGTCAATAAAATTGCTGACAAAAATAGATTAGAGCAGATATTCTTAACAAAAAACATAACGTATACAACTATGAACTACTAAGACTAAAATCGATCAGAGATAGCTAAAGGTAGCCACAGTGAAAGATGATGAAATAAGAAAGTTTATTCAAATCAGTTTTATTTGCAAAATATTACTATATAATGCACACATATATACATAATTTCTAGAACCTAGAAAGAAAGTAAGTAAAAAGCCTGATATAATTTCAACGGGAGCGTGCGTCAGCCAAGCAGAGTACTGAGTCCACATCCAAAGGTGAGCGAGCAATATTGATCTGATATGTCACTAAAAAAACAAATAAGATCAAAAAAACAAATACTGCATAGTTACTTGAAGGGATTAATCTAGTAACATTTTAAAAAAGTTTATTGACGGAGCAAAAACACTTCCAACTTAACCTCGGCTGTAAGCACTGCACGTTCTTTTTGTTACTTCATAATTACTGAGTTGACAAACGTTACCCAGTCCCTTACTTTATGTCTAGCTTGTTAGTTTTTCCATTTGTATTCTTTAAAATTTCTTTTTTCAATATTAATATCTTCTAAGAAAGCATATTAAACAATGATTCCCTGTTCTATCGGTAGGTACATTTTTCATTTTAGGAGCAAAAGTAGGTGGCTTTTACTAGGAGAATAATAATTACTTTACTAGATTAGGTTTCTATAACCCTCTCAACATGGAATTCAATAAATGCTTACTGATCACATTTGGCCAATCAAATATTTTATGAATTGAGGTCACGCTGTCCGCCGTCTCTGTAATTATCACTACGTAGCGAATGATCCCTAAAATATGTATACGAGTATGGACAGCAATAATATCATTTACGACAGCCATAAATAGCCTATGTCTATGTTAAGGTTTACGTCTACGATAAATTTTGTCTATTTCTGACCAAATTAACCTATTTGTCTATAAATCTTAATTCAAGATTCGACCAATGTAGTAAATCTCTCGGAACTTTTATATTGTTTGCAAATATAAAACTGTTTACTATTTGGTAAGCGAGGGTCTGTAACGTTTGATATATTAAGGCAAATATTTTAGCTTAGTACGAGCTAAAGTAAAATTGCAATTTGTGGTTTTAACCATTTCATTGTAACATTTTATTTTTATTCATGTCAGTTTAGTAATTTATAGATGAAAATCAGTAAGAACTTTCACTACTTCGATGAATGTTTTCTCCGAAAGTGGATCCATCCATACTTTTCCTAGTTGACTGTGTACAAGCCTACTTACTGTGTCAACTCATCTCACTGCAAATATTTACTCGACAGTGTAAGGAGACGCCCTAGTTGAACAGTTTGTAAAGGCTTCTACCCTTTCAACACAAATCCACTTTGGAGGCGTCTTTGAAACCCGTCTTTGAAATTATTTCTTCTTCTATCAAGCTTTGATCGCAATATTGATAACGGGCTTATTTCACGAATTCTGTTTAACAATACTGTCTTTTTGGACTTCTAGAAATTTTTATTTAGTGAAATCTTCTTCAATCCTTAATATTATGTAGGTATATTGTGAAACCTAAGTTTTGTAAATCTCAAATACTTAATGAACAGGTGCTATATTTCATATTTCTAGTCTAAAATTACGACTGTTTTTTCATGCTGACAACTTAATTCTGAATTTTTTCAATTATTTTTTTTTTTGCAAGAAGTTGATGATGAATTACTAACTTCTTTAGCGCTTGACTGCGATATCCCTGACAGTAAGCTGAGATGTAATCGATTACCCATTACTCATTACATATTTAAGTTAGTCATAAATAAAACTACAAGACTTTCAATTTTAAAAGTATATAAAATATAAAATATCTCCTTATCTAATTTAATTATTTCTCCCTTTCGTTACGTCAGCCTTAAATAAGGTTTTGATCTGTCTCCATACTTATATAACTGAGTTACTGGAAAAGGAAGTTAACGAACCGTTCTTGATCTTGGTGCGGGATTCCATCAAATCAGTTACATGGGCAAAGTTTCATATTTATGGTTTAACTTACAGCCGTGTTACTCAGTACGCCTTCAAATGTAAGTCAACATTTTGCTAAATGAAATCGGAAATATTTTCTGTGTCAGTCTAAATCAAATAGTTTTATCAGTAATATATTTGTGTTGGATTACCTAGATGATGTAATTTCTTTTTGTTATTGGAGCTGAGCTTCGTTACAAAAAGCAATTATCTTGAGTGATATAAAAAATAAAACAGACCAATTATTACTATTCCGTTGTAAAGCTTTACAAATTTTCATTTATTTTCTAATAATACAAAAATAAAACCCGACATTACCAAACACTGTAGTCAATCGTTTTTAACTATCACAACCCTACAATTACTTTGTATAAATCGCATAGAAGCCACAATAATAGTATTACACTATAACAAACCGAACATTTTTAATTCATAGCTTTTAATTTTATCGAAATATTCCATTACCATTGATAAGTAATCATAGTTAATGGATGCCGTGAACGCTACACTTTATGTCATGTCATGTACCAGTAATTACGTAAGACAATATTGTATTAACAAGAGTGCTAACCTATTACGGATTTTTATGATGTTTAAGTTCATTACGATGTTAATTGCACTCTGAAATAAGTTGCTGGTAAAATTTGACAATTTGGATCTGAAAATTTAAAAATACTATTGATTTCCATTCCAAAAATACTATTGATGCCATTGATTTCAGACATTTAATTTTTAAAACACTATTTTTGTAATTGGAACTTATTTATTTTTTAAATTAGTTTGGCAATGTATACTCATAACAAAGTAAAACCGTTTACGTATTGACGTCAAAACTTAACATCCAATTATCCTAGACAAACAATCACTCCGTACAGTCTCTAAAAATCCAGCTACACAAAAACCATTTTTCTTTATACCTTAAAAACATTTTCGTCATCACTCTCGTGCTGGCGCTATCAAAGCTATAAGCTATCAAATTTTCCCCTCTGAACGCCTTCAAGGGTTCCTGCGAGGAGGAGCAATTTCCTTAAGCTGAATTTCATGAGCAATATGCATACTTCATATAACACATTGTTTCTGCTAACGGTTGAACGTGTTAGCTCATTTTCTTTTTAGGGTGCTCATCGATTATATGGCTGAGTACACTCCATATTTACGACAGAAATTATTTCACTGTCTGCGACTTTACCTGACTGAACTCTAAGGTCATACGTATCAATTTCTTAGCAATAGTTTAATTATTTACGTGTACATTTTTACTTTGGCTTCTGAATATTTCAGTAATTAAGTTTTAATGAATAACAATTTGTAATACTTAGTGAAGTCTACCGTAAAAGAGTGTTTCCAAAATTATAACAATTTACGTTCCAAACATTTGATATTTCACGAATAAATTGAGAGGTAACTTTAAACTTTTGAATTTGGTTCAAAACGACCTCAAACGTTTCAAAGCTAAGTATCTACTTTAGTAAGTACTTATGAAAATGTAAAAGTTGTCTTGTTTCAATGTTAACTTTCGAGACGTTTAGTAAGAATCTCGTTAAATATTCGAGGTCCGTACTAATGGAGTGGCCTTATAGTGTATACGCAGTACGATAGATGACGCTATCTAATCCAGGGACTAATGAATTCACCCAGAATCACACAGTCTAACACGAATCTTAACCCAAACATCAGTAAACCGTGTCATTACTGCCCTGGTACATGGTTCAGGCGCCGTTGGATCTACTCAAACACTATGCATATTTTGCGCATTATTCCTTACGACGTCAATACCAAATTCGCATTGAGCTGTAACTGCCACTTAAACAAAATGTGTCACATTACGTCCTACATTACTATTGCAAAGCTGTTATGCTTCAGTGAATACTTTATGAGTTATTTAGTCATATTTTATGCGGCATTATACTGAATTGCGTTGAATTGATAATTTATGGTTTGATTGCAAACATTTGTGTGTCGTCGTTAAGTTTTATTAGGATGTTCTTTATGTTTAGTACATTATTGTAAAAATAAATGTTTTTCATTTACTTTTCTTATGAGAACATGAAGCAATTTGCCGACTTTATGTTAATTTCTCTTAATTAAAAATTATTAAAAAACACACATAAACAGTTATGTTCTTGTTTTTGAATAATACTCGTACCACAGTCATGTTATTACTCTACTCGTTTTAAGTCAATAAACACGTCATCATCATATGAACCGAATCATTAATCACTCGACCTACATGTTTCCATTTTCAATTTAAACTCGAGTCTTCAAATTCGTCAATAATTTTGAACCAATACAAAGGCTCGGCGTAATCCCCGTTTACTGGTTGTAGCACATAATTAATATATTCAACCCACATCAAATGAGAGCAATGGACCGAAAAATGCCATGGCAGATTATACTCCGTTAAACATCCCGACACAACACCTCGGTATAATCCTAAAATGCCCCGCCCTTTGGGGGGATAGACAAATAACTTCGCAGCGATTCTTTCCCTCAATATAATTGCCTACCAGGAGAATATTTCCTAAAAGCTGGTATGACTTTCCCAAATAAATTGTTCTTTTGATTAATACCATAATTATGGCTGTATAGAGTGCCATCCATTGTAGTAATAGCTAACGTTTTATTAAGTCTGGGAGACTATTAATTTGATGAGACTTTATGTAATAGAATTATATTATTATTCAGTATGGTTCTTTATTTACTGGAAAAGGGTAGTATATTATTTAGAATTCTGGTTTCGTCCGGTTTTCTCAGAACTACCCGTGACTAAATTAATTCGGCTTTAGGTTTGAGAAGTACCTACACTTGGTTATGCTAAAGTTCCTAAAATAATACTGATGATAGTCGTAGAAAACTTTATAGCATCGTCATTCAGTAACCTTTCTTGGTTGTGTTCCACAAATTGTTTACAGAACAGGCTTTAATGTTTAGCGCAGGCCTAAACCAATGTAAACCGCAAATTAATTACTAACTACAAGTCATAAAAGCAGATGTTAATTATCACAATCACACTGAACGACAACCCTAGTTCCTTATTCAGGGAGCGACCATCTTACATGAACAAAGATGGGTACAACGTAGGTAAGTAATTGGTAACCCGAAATAAGTTCAAAGGAGTTTCGCATCTGTAATTATGGCAATAAAGATCACGTTTTAACGATTACTACATATTAGAAAGTTACAGTCGCTCCCTTGTGGTAATCTAATCAACGTTGTGTGCTGTGTGCACTGAACTGAAAACGTTGCGAGGAAGCTTACGTAATTTTCGAGAAGAAAATATTCGAGGAATTTATGAACTCCGCCATTTTATGGCTCCGACTTATTAACATATTTTTAATGTTAAATAATTTTACCCGTGTTTGGAAACTCAAAAGTTTTAGGTCTTTATAATTATGAAGTTAATTAGACCTGAAGTTTTGTTTAAAGGAAAGTTTCTAGAAAACGATTTTAATTAAATAACACGTCCTTAAAAGTTACGTAACGTAATCTAACACTTAGAGTTGAAGGTTAATTGTTTTTAAGAACAAACTCTTCGAGTCTTGGCATTCAATTTACTTTATAGGTACCTAGGTACGATTTACTGAACAGCCAAACGGATCACTGAATAGACAACATTTTTTGATGTAGGTAAGGTTCTGTGCGAGCTGCTCTAAAATTAAGATCTAATGTTCTACTTCCAACTTTAGTCTGAATAATTTAAGTACCTACCAAGTTTGGTCCAAGAAATCTCACTTTTCATTAGCATGTAAATGTATTACAAAATAGAGAATAATAAAATGTTATCTAAAAAAAAAAGATTCTGCACAATATAACAACATTCATCCACAACTAATTCTATGAATTCTATTTAAATGTTTTCAGCGTTAAAACTTACTTTGTCAGATATATTTTTAATCAGTCAGATTTAAATACCTACGCCCGTGCATATATAGCTTAACATCGTCAATCCAAAACTCTAATCTCAAGTTAATAACTATTCATTAATTCCATCGTCAATCCAAAACTATATTCCCAAGTTAATAACTATTCACTGATTCACCTTTTATGTAAGTTTTGTCAACAAACACTCTACCCATACTGATGAATGTGTCAATACTTTTCGTAACCCCTAATGAATTACACGGGAAACCGTCCCGTAATTAAATGTACGGCTAGGTATACTACACCCGGCTTCAGTTGAACTTAGTACTCAGTTTAATTGCCAACGCGAGTGTGGTTATGTAAAAACTGAGTTGCTGCAAAGGGGATGACGCTGCGTTTTGCCAGTTCTGCTTTCGTTCGTTTTACGCTGTGAAAACGCTGCGTCACAGCAGCGTTATCGAACCGTGCGGTGTAGTAACTTCACTAAAATATTAGCGAAGTTAGAGTTATAGGTGGGTTTTGTTTTTGGCGTTTGATTTGTTTTCTTGTTTTGACGGTTTTAGTAACAAATTCGTGTTCTGTTTGGCATAAGTGGTCTTGTATACAAATATACTGAATTTTTAGCTTTTATTGAAATATACTCCAATTTAGTCTCTATCTCGTCTGCTTGTAGTGATGACACTGACTGTTTTAATATTTTTTGTTATTTTTCGTAATGTTTGTGTGAATTGAGTATACATGTCATGTAGTGTGATTGCTTCTTATTTGATTATGATTGGGTATCACGGAGACGTTTGCGCCGGTATCAATTAAGAACGACAAACGTGAGTTCTTGTCCGTTATAAATAGGCGGTAGGAAGTGTTGCTTGCGCCGGTTGCCGCCTCAGCCAACGCAGGTTTTAGTTTCCCGAGGGGGCACTGCTGTCTTCGTAACTACACGGACGGGTACATCTTCGCGCTTCTTTGCCAAACTTACGATGGTAAAAACAAATCGCTGATTGCTCATTTCGAGCGCGATCGTGATTGTGACGGCTCGACGAACGAGAACGCGATCTCGAATATCGTCTGTTGAACGATCTACGTTGGTAGTTTTGGTGACGTGGTTGTCTCGTTTTTAATTCTGCGATTTCTCTCGCGAGCGCGTCGATCTTCTCCTCAATCGATGTAGGTGCAGCTGGGGTGGTGGATGTGCAAACTGCCGCGATTGCGCCGTATGGTTGCGTCTGCTCGAGGATCTTGTCCGCCATCATCGCCAGCTCGTGAATGTCGGATTTTTTTGCGATGTTATCGCTGACGGCGAGGACTGCTCGAACTGATTGTGGAAGGTGGTTAGTCCACATTATTCGCAGCGCTGAGTCGGAGATGTTATCTGCAGCGAGGTTCTTCATGCGACGTAGCAGCTGTGAAGGCTTCATGTCGCCAAGTTCCATTTCAGAAAGTAACCTCTGTACTTGACGCTGTTCTGATTCCTCGTAGACTTGGAATAACCGACTTTTCAGAGCCTCATATCGTTGACTTGCGGGTGGATGGAGAATTATATCTGAGATTTCGTCGAGATCTTGCCGTTCAAGTTGCCCGATGACGAGCTCGTACATTGTCTGATCTCCTTTCTTCTGTGCACTCATGATGGCTTCAAATTGCGCGAACCACAACCGTATTTTGTCACGCCAAATAGGGGGGATGCGCAGCGACGTCGAGACACCGGAGAGTTCCTGTTCCTCCTTGTTGGCCATGATGAAAACTTAGATTTGTGAATCTGGAGGTCTTCTTAAAAATCACGTCGGGGTCACCACTGTAGCGCTTAGGTGGTGTGCAGTAATGATACTACAGATGTACTGATAAATTTGTATTGATGAATTTAGAAGGGAATGAATTTACAGAAATATGTACAGAACTTATAACTAAATACATAGGGTCAAGTAGTGGACCGTTTGACAAGCTAAATTGCGAGGTATGGTTCCTAAGAAATACGTGAGGTGGCGCGCCGATCGCTGTTGTCGAAACGGCTCACTGCCGGGCTCAGCGCTCGCTCCATGCGCGGCTAGTGTGCCTCATGCATAAATATTACGGAGCAGCGCGCGAGGCGCCAGTACACCGATGGCGGCGGCAGCGAACGGATGCGTATCAATGTATTGCAGCTACATTTACATTCCTTACCATAAAAATACGTCAGTAGGTACATGGTGGACATCTCACACATATTCATAAAATTTTTGGGAATACATTAATTGTGCATACAGCGCGTTTTAAGGAGCGGAATTCCCTGCCAGAGTCTTGGTTTCTTCATAACTACGATTAAAACCTAAGGATTTTTAAGACTGAATAGGTTACTTTTAGGTAAACGTATTCTACCGTAAACCATATTAACACTTACCGTCAGATGAGATAATGGTCAAGCGCAAGCCTATTAATAAAAAAAAGAAACACTTAAATACTGTAGCAATTATTCTTTAGATATTCCAGCTCCAAAATTCCCTTTTTAATTTGTTGAAAGCTGTATTTTTACCCAACCATTTACGCCCTAGCACATAAGTTTGTGAGACTCATTATCCTAAATTTTTCTAGCAAGATAACCTATAAAAAGCGAAGAATATTTTTAATATCCGTTGTTACTCAAGTCCGCAAAAATGTTCGTCAGCAAAAAACTTTATCAAGTTATTTTTATATTATGTTCTTAAAATCTCGTAGAATCCAGAGCTTCTGATTTACTGGCAGAGAGTTTAATTATGTTAATTTTATTTGTTTATGCTCAGTTACTTAAGAATTAACTTGTAGAAATCTTGGTGAAATAAAAGCGGTGTCTTTATTACATTGTTTCTAATTCTTAGAAAATGTTTACACGGTTGCTTGATAAACAGTAAATATTCTGAAAGTAGACCTTTTTCGAGGTTCGACAAGTTTACGTCAAAAATGTAATTAAACTGTCAGAGTTTTCTGAAGGTGTTTTGAGCAGCAGTGATAGGATTATCCTGATTATGAAAAGAATTACGTCGTTTTATAAAAGAACATCGCTTGTTTTGTTATTCAAGTAAGCTCTTGTAATACCTTAATTTTGTTTACAATAAAATATACGAATATAGTTTCTTTTTAGGTACATTCTGAGAAAATCATGAGCTAATTCCATTTCGCTTGTGAATAAAAGTTTATCTGTTATTAGTCAAACCCAATTTTAGGATGAACTAGCTTCACCTAGGTGAAACCCGTGAATTTTTTCCCATTAGTTCAAGAGGGAGCGAAACGAGCCTAGAATTTTAGGGCATCCTGGTACGAGCAGGTGCCTTCATGGTTATTTTTTTTTATAATCACCCAAAAACAGGAGCCTCTTGCAGCAGCACGTAATGAAAACTGGTTTGGCCTAGGCGAAACTAGTTTGTCCTAAAATTGGGTTTGGTCATCAACATATCCACAAAAACATTTCTGATAAAATAATATTAATTTAGTGTGTACATGAATTGTTAAATAAATAAATAAATAATTCAGTAAACCTCAATGAAACGCCGGCGTTCGATCTTTCATTGTCTTTCTATTGTGTCTCTAAATATGGTATTCAAAAGTTTAAAACTCGTTCAAAAAAATCAATCTACCAAGCCTTTTACCAACTGTAATAACCTTTTCAATGTCTTAAGTTACACAGTTTTTTTTTTTTTTTTTTCGATGGGAAAAATCATCTTATGACAACCCCCGCTCTTGGGCGGAGCGGGAGATAGTGTCAGACTTTTACTGACTAAAAAACCCATCCCGTTCCTTCAAGCCTTCATACCGGGGCTCGAGCACCCTTTCGGATAACCCTGGCCCCAGTAGGCTTCGACCCGGCTGGGTCCCTGCTGTTGCTGACAACTCCTTGAGGCGCGCGGGAACAGCGCGCGCCGTCGACGACTTGGGCTTGGTCCGGACAGTTACCGGACGGCCGGACAGCGAGCTACCCATTGCTCACTGTCCGCAAGCCCGCGCCTACGGTGGCTGGAAATCGGGATCGGAATCCCGGCGGCGGCGAGAGCGCCGTTGCCTGATGCGGTCGGCCTCCTCCTTAGCGAACATTACTGCTTCGCAGAAGTCGGCGACCGCCTGCCACTCCTCCTCGCTCCGGACCATGGCCTCGACCAAGGCCCGGCGCGAGAGGTCTCCGCCGCCGATCACCCCCACGAGGGCACGGCGATGCTCCACCCAAGCAGGGCACACCGCGATTGTGTGCTCCACCGTGTCCTCCGGGTTAAGTTACACAGTTCGACATAAGCAATTGTCTTTCTATTGTGTCTCTAATTACCGCATTCGATGAGCGATTTGCAGAATAAATTATGACATAGCAACATTTACATAGCATTAATAATGCAAGCAAAAATTACACACATTTTATTTTAAGTCGACTGCAGTAATCTACTGCAAGCTTCGTAAAATCTCACACAACACCAACTAACACAGAACTGTATCTGTTTAGGACAATATCGTACAATATCTGTTTTGTAATAAGGACCAAAACAACATGCAAATAACTATCTCAATTACCGCACCAAAACATTTCATGCATAAACAAACATCGAACTAAACGATCGTAATCAAAACACACCAAACACAGAAATACGTCAAAGGAACAATTATCTGGAAGTCTGAAACAATTTTCCTAAATAGGAGCAGAATATAATATAAACGAAATAAACGAAAGCTTACGTTAAGTCTCCTAGTAACAGACGCGACACTTATAACATGAGTATTTTCATGGAAAATTTTTCTTTCGATAAATATAGGGTGATTATAAGCCAATGACAATACTTCTAGTGTTGCTAACTCACATACACATATAAACAACTATAACAATGAAGTAGTTAGCTTCTGCCGTTGGCTTCGCTCGTGTGAAAGTAGAAAAAAAATCTTAAGTTGAAAAGTATTTTATATGCTATGCCAGGACTTGATTTATTTATATACTGAATTTCATCCAAATCCTTCAAGCCGTTTGTACGTGAAGAATTAACAAATGTACACACACACACAAATAAATATATACAAAATTTCACTTTTATAATAGTGTACACTGAAACCAGTTCTGAACACTACAAGCGCAGACCGTCCCAAATTTAACCCATTTTGATGTTCTATAGATATAAAAATAAATCAAAAATATGTCGATGCTTGTCTTGACTGGCGGAAGCAGATTATTAATGTCAGTCAAAAAGTCACTGAAACGTTGCGGTGTCTCTATCGTCTGGAGAATCTTCTCCCAGTTCACGTAAAGGCAATGCTTGCACAGTCCCTAATCTTTCCCATAATTTACTATGCTGATGTGTACTACTATGACCAAAATGCAGATCTCCTCAATAAACTTGACCGTCTTCTGAATAACTGCATTCGATTTGTCTTCAACCTCCGTAAGTACGATTATGTATCCGAGCATCGTTTGCTATTAAAATGGTTACCCATTCATCAGAGCAGAGCGCTAAGGGCCTTGACTAGGCACCTTGTTCTCTTTTCTAAATAATCCTTCTTATCTGATTTCAGAACTTCAATTTCTTTGCTCTGGATACAATAAAAATCTTCGGTCTACTAATAATCGTCTTCTACGATGTCCCTGACACCGCTCTGGGCTTATCCACTCTTCCTTTCTCGTCCAGAAGATGTCTCTCTGGAAGGCGCTCCCTCAGAATATTAGGATGGCGTCCAGCCGATTTTCCTTTAAGGTTAAGGTACATGAGCATATTCGCATGAAGTTAGTAGAATCATCACATCACTGATTGCTTGGATTTGTTTTTTTCACTAGAGCATTGGTTATTCATATATATGTATTAACTGTTGTTTTTTCTTTTCTCTTCTGTATGTAAGTTGCACGCCATGTTATGTTTCTGCACCACCCTAAGGTTGATTGGCAGATAATGCCTAAGGCATTAAGTTCGCCTTTGTACAGTTTTATGTGCACAATAGACTTAACGAATAATAAATAAATAAAACACAATTTTTAAGGAGTTTTTACAAGATATGATGATTTTTAACCGACTTCGAAAAGGAGGAGGCTCTATGTTCAGCTGAATGTATTTTTACTTGTTTTTTTTTTTTTATGTGTCTTCACTGATATCTCGGTCCATTGTGGACCGATTTTTTTTTTATGATTGAAAGGTGGTTTTAAGTTGGTCCCATAGAAATATTTTTATGATGAATTTCAAAAATATGGAACAGAATTCATAGGATCACAGCAGGTATGTATCGAACTGATCTCGTGATGAAGCCGGAAGGTAAATTAATGTAATCTGACCGTTTTTGGGATTATTAGAAACATTATGAGATAAACTCTGGCTGTATGGTATTTAAGTTCGGCTGAGGGGTACTTTAGTGGTGGTACCATAACTAAATTGTGAAATTTAAAAAACATTTTACACAAAAAAATTAAACCGACTTCAATGTAAAAAAACACTGAAAAGTACAAAATATGAGTAACTTTAATTTGGGAAGTCGGTGTTAAATAACGAAGAGACAAAATTATCTATTATAGAAACAATTTTAATTTTTTAAGGTTTAATTTTTTTGTAGAAAGTTTTTTATACACGAAATATCATAAGAAGTCATACAAAATTGCGGTACTGCGCATAATAAAACATTTAGTAGAGCAAAAAAAATACCGAAATAGGTCGAATTTGGAACGTCTGCGCTTTTAGTGTCAAACTCAACACAAATTGTAGAAAAAAGTTTTTTTTTCTTAACGTTTGGGTCCTTAATGTTAAATTTTATTCACTTTCAAGAGTATATCATCGCTTAAAAGACTGAAAAGTCACCCTGTTGATCGCAAAATCGTGTCGCGTTATCGCATTGCGTCTTTCCGTGGGAAATTTTACGCACCGCACAATGACGCGGCGTAAACGTACACGCCCGTAATGACGCAAACTAATTTATTCACCAAGATGGTATCTGCGTTGGTAATGATAGTTGGTAACTTTTACGTAATTACGTTGTGGGATTCGGAAGTAAGATGAATCATTATGAGGCGGTTTCATTTTATGTTGCAGAGTAGATTACATCCGGAGTTTTAATACTCGGTAAGTTTTCCCCGAGTCTGTTTAGTTTTAATATTTATGAACAGTCTAGTTGCTCGCGACTTTTCCTGCGTTAAATTAGTAATTTTTACCTTTATTAATTATTAGCCCATATATTTTAATATAGGACACATTTTACTATCCTGGTGCCCAATTTAATTAAAATCCATTCAGCCATTTGAGTGTGAAAGAATAATAAACATACACACATACCAACTTTTCCTTACAATCATTAATAATGTGATTTCACCGTGGTTCCTTATATAATTTGAAAATGATCCCAAGGGAATATACCTACTACACAGATAAAAAGTTTTATATTTTCGTGCGGGTAAAGGAAAGGTGAAAGTTTGTAGGTACCTATGTACCTAATTTGGCCATAAATTTTGTTATATTAAAAAAAAAAAACAAAGCTTCATAAAAACAAATGAAATATTATTGTAGTAGTGTTGTACATTGATAAAGAATCTAAACAAGATATTAATACTCGTACGTACTTCTACCAACTTAGCATAGACCGCTGAGCCTTGGTACAGGCCATGGCCTGGAGTGCTGAGGAATGGCGGGCGGTCGCCTTCTTCTGCGAATCAGTAACTGTCCCCGCACACGGGCTTAAAAAAAACGTCTTTTCAAGCTTCATTTTGAGGCTTTCCAAATTATTGTTACGTTTAGAACAGGTCTTTTATCCATGCCACAATTTGTGTTCCAGGAGGTTGAGGATCTGAGCTAGCCGAGGGCCAATCGTCAGCTATAATGAAGTCCAAAACATTGGCTGCAAGCCAAACCAGGGTAGTGCGCGCCTTATGACCGGGTGTTTCTTTTTGCTCCATGGTATGTTATCAAAAACACAAAACACTCCTCTAAAACCCTTTTTAGGGTTCCGTAACTCATAAGGAAAAAACGGAGCTCTTATAGGATCACTTTGTTGTGCATCTGTCTGTCTGTCAAGACTCTTTATATCAGAAGCTCGTGGAGGTATCGAGTTGAATTAAAACCGCATACTTTACCGTAGGCTTAATACGGCTTATGTCGCAAAAAATGTATATTTTGACACTCTCAAGGGAAACAAAATTCGTAGAACCTATGGACCCAGAAACTTGAAATTTAGCACAAAGCTAGGTAAAATTCCTGAAATCTTTATTTTTTTAATTACATCACAAAAAATAAATCTCCTTTTATGCGATTCGGAAAAATCTTCGTAACTCAATTCGGAAATTAAACTGATTTCAGAAGTGAATTTTTAAGGAACCCTCACAGTGAAGTCATGACTTCGACTCCCATTTGCCTGGTCTTTATTTTAACTCCAGCATTCCTTTATCAAGAAGGTCAGTCGGCAAGTCAATCATATCATTAACCCGAGGCATTGATTTTCCATAGAGACACATTATGTTATCACGTCGCGTGACTACCCTCCACTTTCATTGAATCCGACGTCCATATGATACGGACACGCAAACAAATGTTGATTTGATGTGTAAAACTTTATTTTTTTGCGTAGGTATGGAAATTGTGTAAAGGAAAAATTATGTTTATGATATTTTGCGGGATTGTTTGAAAAGAGTTACGTGGCAAAAAAGCATCTGAGAAAACATAGTTTTTACGTAATCAGAAAAAGTTTGATACTCTTTCTCGCTCTATTGAAAGCAGCAGGAGTTATAAGGTGATTTCAAAAGTAAAAAAAAATGCTAATGATTTTTTTTTATATTGGCCATACTAAACAAAAAAATAACCAATTTCAAATATTTTTATTTCTTATAAGCGTACATGGGCACTTAAAAAACGTTAGAAGCTAGTGTACATTTCGTAATTGGTCGTTTCCTATGGAGAAGAACCGGCAAGAAACTCCATGGTTATTTTTTTTTTTTAAAGTGGTTGATGTATCAATGCTAGAAGGTAACGGAGCTTAGTGTAGCTTAACCAGCCAACAATCTTCCTACTTCTAGCAGCCAGGCCTTCTACTATGAGACAGAACATTCCTTTAAAACCATGCGAGCTTATGCCTTGATCACACGTACCGAGTAAACGGGCGAGACAGTGCTCTGGGCCGAATACTCGGTACGTATAAACAAAGCGCGCAGTGCTCGGCCGAGCAACATTTTACTGTCTCGCCCTTTTACTCAGTACGTGTGATTAAAGCATTCTACAACCAACCAACCAACCAACTTCAAGTCGTTCGTGATACGAGTTCCAACCCACCATCTGGAGACCTTTTTGAGAGAGGACTTTTGGCCGAAAGGTGTCGTGTATCGACGTTTCCGAGGACGGCTACGCGACACCACGCAGCGGAACACGACGCCGATGTTACGTGTATAATTATTAAATAAGTTTTGTTGTTATAATATGTATTAGTTTATTAACTTATAAGATTATTTAATGTATTTTTTCTATGGGCCTTCGATGCCTGAAAATAAATGGTTATTATTATTAGTGCGGGTTGGTGGAAGACACAAAAATTGCAAGTGTGAAACGTTTTGCAAACACTCATTGTGCGTACAGCTAAGGAGTAGACTCCCTGCCGGAGTCCTGATAGCTACAATCTCCTCAGATTAAACATAAAGACATTTTACTACCAGGCCAATATGCTTCAAGTTGTTCCCTATCAACAGATGGTCAAACGCGAGCCTATCAATAATAGCAAAACAAAAACAGATCTTTCTTTGAAGAAATTGTGTTCTACACAATTTTTGTAAAACTGTCTTTCCTGTAAGAATGTACTACAAGAAAGGAAATTAGTTACTGCTTTCTTAATTATAGCTTCTAAATCAGGAAAACTCATCGCCAGCAATACTTCCAAATTCTAGTCATTATGATAATTTTCAACAACGTCAAAGGTCATTAGAGGAATTATTATTTCATGAAATAACGTACAATCCGATATAATAATCACAAAGAGCTGTTTAATTGCCTCGTGTTCAATAGTTGCCTCGTGCTTTCGAATTATTTAATAGCCCAATCAATATTATTACCTGAGCAATTTGACATTCCAATAGAAGATTTCTTGAAAACTTTCACTAATGAAGGCAGAGATTGTCTTTATTAACTTGTTCGAATCATGCCGTAATTGTAGGTATATATATATATATACTTATTAAGTTATTTAAGTTATGGCTCCCATGTTTTAATTGGACCACCATGTATCATAATTATATATTGTTATACATTGGTTGGCAGGATTGTTTTTGAGTTACAATGTTATAATATTATTTGTAAACTATTGTAACTTTTTTGTGAAAGATAAAGAAATTATTATTATTATTTTTTGTACACTTATAATTATATGTATTTTTTTTTAAATTTCATATAAAATTTAAAAAAAAAAAATCAGTAATCCTGTGGTCTTATTAACATTTATTTTTTATATGTTTATACAATATTTTATAAATTTCGTAAGTAAATTTAGTTATTTTTTTTAATAATTAATGGCCCTGGAACGCTAAGTGCAACTAAAGGAACATTAGATTTAGTCAGTAAAAGTCTGACAATTCCTCTTACTCTACCCGGAGTGGAAAAGTTATTTGATTGCAAAGCCACTGACTCTATTATTCATGTCTGTTACTAAAACACAAACTACATTTTACTAAAACCACAAAAATGGAATCTTAACTAAATAATAACTTTTCTTTAAAAACTCATTTCATGCCGGAATTTTCAATCTATTCGCAAATCTAATGCCAGTTCATGTTCTATGTTCGTTCAATTTAAAATAACCTTGAGATAACATAGTTTGTAGCTGTATACTTAGCTTCAGTACCGAGGTCTCGAATTATCTAAAGTGACCTGTAAAGGTAATATAAAGCGCTGTTTTACAGCACTTACAATGTTTCTAACAATATCTTTGGAATCTGTTGTAAAATGGCAAGGTTAGCTTGGTTAGGTAATTGAGTGAAACGAGCTTGATACACTCTTTTCTACTTAGGTTAACGTTTATTGCACTTTCACTTCAAAGCTTTTCGCATACAAGTGCAACAAAACACAGTGACAACGCGTTTTCTTAGAAAAAACAGTGCGAGTTGGACTCGCGCACTGAGGACTTCCGTACAAACTAACTTATGAAAACACTTCAATTTCCGAATAATCTCAAAGATTTTTACAAATCGCAAAAAAGTATTTTTCTGTGCTTATGGTATGAGACCTTGCTTCATGCAAAGTTTCAGAATTCTAGGACAACGGTACAACAAAGTACCCTATTAATTTTGATTCCCTTAAGAGTGGGATACGTTTTTTGATGCTGCGAAAAAAAATGGTGTCTTTTTTTCTTTATTTTCGTTAATTTTCAGGTTTGATTTTTTCACAGCTTCAAAAGACCTCTACGCGTTCCCTAGATAAAGGGTCTTGACAAACAAACAAACAGACAGACAGTTGGACAGCAAAGTGATCCTATAAGAGATCCGTTTATTCCTTTTGAGATACGGAACCCTAAAAAGGTTTTTCTGTGTTTCCTGATAGCTACAATCTGGGGATCTTTTAGTTACGAGTGAATAGGTTACTTCTAGACAAGCGTGCTCCATCATCGACCACATCGTCGCTTTTCATCAGGAAGGCTAGTGGTCAAACGCGATCCTATCAACAATAAAAAACAAGCCCCGTCTCACAAGTATGCATCCTAAAATTGAGAGACTCCGGGCAACGTCGCTGCGTCACGTACTTAGATCGAGCGGCGCGTCATGCCGGGGGGTTTTTGTCCCCTATTGTATTTTATGCTTTATTTTGGTAAATATCAAATAGAGAGTTTACCAATGAAGAACAAGTTATGAACACGCGTTACACATGTTTGCAGAAGCCTTTTTCTACCAACCTGCACTGACCCCACAAGGTTGTGTGGAGAAAACAATATTCACACGGGCGAAGCAGCTGGCAGAAGCTAGTGTAAAAAAACGAATTAGTAAAACTATAATGTAGCAGTGGTATAAAAGACGCATTTTCTTGTTGCCTTACAAACTACAACTATGAATAATTTTATGATTTAAATGCTTATGCATTAAAGTAGCCGCTTCCACTTCTGAAATTGGAGAAACGAGAAGAAATAAGCAATTCTACGATCTAATATTTTTTTACATTTTGGCATGAAAATGTTAAAAAAGTATTCAGACGACTTTCCAACGACCCCATTTATGGCATTTTTTAAGTACCTGAATGTTAAATGTTTCGTTAAATAAAAAAGCACAGACAAAAGCGCAGAAGTATTTAGCCAGTGTACCAGGATCGCAGTCGGAGCAGGAAGTCGTAAATACGGTTTTATTTGAAATGTGCTGGAACGCAAGCATTGTGTGAATGTAACGGTACCCAGGGGTCATGTAGCTCGCGCAACTCCTGAACATTTTATTCGTGACCGGACCGTAGCTGTTTAGTACTCATATACGCTCTTTATTACATCTTCTGTATTCAAAATTTTATTGTTCAGGCCTGCGTATGCGTTAGTAGAAATTCCTAAGTTCATGATCAACTAAGCACGCATCTTGGCTTATTTGAACCACATTTTGATTAAAAGTGGGCTATATTACTGAAAATAATTGAAGTAGTTGGTAGTGACTCAAAGTTTTCTAGGAAACACCTACATATTAATTTGCAAGCATTATTTAAAACATAAAATTACCATCAGCACAGTGGACTTAAAATTCCTCCACCATTTTCTACAAGAATATAATTTTCATAAAAATGCTTAGTAAATTCTTTATTCGAATAAGCAAGTGGTTTATGAATACATATGTACATCAGTCGACACATCCGCCCTACTTGAATATGTGATGGGCCAACAAACGCTCGTTACCATAGCTTACAAAAATGGGACAACTAAATCTTGATAAGTGGACATTAATTTATTGCGTGAAACGTACCGTTTCCTGTGCTATTGTTAATCATGTGAGACGCCATGGAACACCGATTCAGCAATTCAGCGTCATCCAACGGTGCGAATACCTGTTCGATTTTCCAATTAGCTTTCTTTATTAGAATTCTGGGGGCGTTCGAAAACGGCAGGCAGTTTGTCCGCGGTCACCGCGCCTGGCAATTTCGCCTTCGTTTTTGTTCGTATTTTCTTTTAATTCACAAAATAGCGGTGTGTACCAATAAATCTTCAGTGCTGTGAGCACAATGCTGCTGTCGTACGTCGAATGTTTTTTTTTTTTATTTTTTGTAAAAGAGTTCTGTTTTCAAAAGGCGGGATTCTCTCTCCGAAAAAGAGGTGATAAATGTTGAGTTCTACATTGTTAGTTCTAGAAAACTTATTAGTTACGTACTAACTTTCAAAGCTCTCTGTAGCAAGAAGTGGCTCCCATGGGAATTGTGAGGAAGTATTTATTGTTCAGTGTGGCAATGTTCCGAGAATCTGTTGGGAAGGGGCGTGTCACCTTGCTTAGGGAAGTTAAGATCAATAATAGACTTTGTGCTTTGTGACTTGAACAGTTTGTGGTTGTTGTTCACTTTATCTGTCCTACAGTTTCACTGCTATATCAAATTGATTATGACTACTGTCTTTTGGCCAGATTATAATTTAATTATAAGTATTGCGCTGTCTCTTATCCACACTGAAACAAAATTAAAACAATCTTACTTTAAACGTCATGGTCTAGGTCCATAATTATCATCGTTTACAACCACAAAGACACACAAAACGTTGGGATCACATTAATTGTACGTATAACTAAGAAGTGGCCCTAGCAGAGTCTGTATTTCCTGATAGCTACAACCTAGGAGTCTTTAAATCAAGAGTGAACAGGTTACTTTTAGGTAAGCGCGTTTCAACGCCTACCACATCGCTTACTATCAGGTAAGATAGTATTCAAACGCGAGCCTACCAATAATAAACTAATAAATATAATTGATGCAGCATTGGTAGCCGAGTGGTAATGGCTCCGACTTACGAGTTGTAGGTCACAAGTTCAAACCCAGCCAGTCGTATTACTTTGTGTAATTTATTCCATCACCACTGCTCTCAAAACGGTGAAGGAAAACATCGTGAGGAATGCATGTCCTAGAACCAAAAATTCGAAGACATGTGACATTCACCAATTCGCACTGGGCCCGCGTGGCGGATTATGGCCCATTCACTCTCCTAGAGACGAGGCCTGAATCCCAGCAGTGGGAACATTAAAAAGGCTGATGATGATGATGATCACATTTCATTAACTCTTTGAATGTCGTAATTAGAGACACAATAGAAGAACAATTACCTTATGTCGGACAGTGTAACTTAAGACACTCGAAAGGTTAAATATCCTAAGGACAGTCCCAATTATTTGAGTTTTTTGAATTTTCAGTAATCGCTATCTCCGTAGAAGGTTACTTTGTCTTTGGTTACCTCTACGGTCTGGACTAGAGATGTGCCGTTGAGGCAATATTGCCGTGAAGTGAGGATATTGTCGGAAATATTGCCCGAAGTATGCAGCAATATTCCCATATTGCCGGCAACGGTACATCTCTAGTCCAGACTGAGCGTTTCGCCTCGTCATTCATTGAAGGAATGGAACAATTATTTGTGTGCTGCGGTATTTCCCGTCCTATTACAATTTTGTTTTAAAGGGTACAGTGAATAGACTGTTCATAAACTATTACGCCTCACCATCAACGATTGCATCGCTGCTTACCATTAGGTGGGATCACAGTCAAGCATTAGTTAATATTATTGAAAAAAAAAATCTTTTCTATCATCTTTTTGATAATTAATGTATATTAAAAGCTCTACAAGTAATTTAACATTGACTTTTTACTTTTCACATTTTTTTCTTCTCAAACGACTTTTTGCCTAATTTCTAAAAGCTAAGCACGAATAAAATATGTATCACTTAGAAGTGATGTTGCGTAAAAAAAAATATTAATCACAGGAAAATATAATTAATTAACGCTAAAGCTAATTCTTTGAAAGGAAAAAACCCTAAAAACATCTAAGTCCTGATAATCTATGTACTAATTTGCTATCCACGCCTAGGTTCTCTAGGGCTTTGAAGAGAAAGATCTCTTTTTATGTTAAGTCATCAAGTGCCTTCTCTTGCCTTGTCGCTCTGGGGTAGAGGAAGAGGAGACAGACTTTTACTGACTAGGGCCCACTTTGATGCCCGTTGAACGTTTTACTGTCAACGACGGCTCCCGCTGAAAATCAGCACTGTGGCTCTGTCTTACACACGAACTTCTACATTTTACTGAGCGCTCGCCATTTTGCGCGGATGTATCACATATCGTCAAAATTTCATTTTTCCACAGATTAGTAAGAGATATAGTCTGTCTAATAAGTCAACCAACTTGGGAATTTTATATAATATTTAATCATTTAAAAAATATTTATATTCAATACTTTTCATAAGGTCCTTGTGTTAGTAAACAATGATCTCTGTCTCTTAATCAATCTTGATTATTGACCCCGTGTTGACTACATCAGATTTCATTAAATCCTAATAATTACCCAAGTCGTTTAACTTATTAGACAGACTCTACTAATACTCTCTAATATTTTTGAACCTCCGTGCAGTGCGCCTTGCGCTTGCGTTCGTCCGTTTGTCTATGATTTTGACAAATGATTTTGGAGCGCGGAGCCTGGCGTCTATCTATGGTTCATTACTTATTGCATTTTATAAATATTTCTCTAACACATGACATGTAGTAACATAAATTCACGCTTTTTACCACTCTCTACTGTTATGTATTTATTATTTTTTCAATGTTTGTTTTATCAATGTTCGTATTTATTTATTTATTATTTCGTTTCAATAACTTTTAGTTTATTTAACGGTAACCTCCGTGAGTGTGACCGTGGCAACACCGCGGGCCCTAACAGAATATCAACGCTGCGTTATTTATCTTTTTAAATATCGCAGCATATGCTGAGTTAGGGGCCTTTTTGGCCTTGCACAGATTTTAGAGTTACCTTTTTTTTATCATGAATTCTATGTGTAAGGTACGAATAAACATTTTTCTTTCTTTTTTCTATCTTTTTTATATGATATAGTGTTGTTGTTATTGTTATTTCTAACCGGCCACTGATTTTTGACAGGCAATGTACGTGTGAATCTGTTCCCTCATAGCTCCTAAACTACTTACCAGACACATAGACAAATGATGTATTGTTAGAACTGGCCCTAACCGTCTGCTGAACCTAGGCTACGCGACGTGTCACAATGTTAGAACTGGCCCTAACCGTCTGCTGAACCTAGGCTACGCGACGTGTCACAAAACTCAATATGGTGCCCTATAGCGGACAAAAGATATTGCGTTTAAAAAAAATAACATAAATACGCCGTGTTTGGTATCAAGGGCTTCACTTGTACATTTCAAAAATATTGCTCCAAATTAAAGTGACGTCCTCTAGCGGACAAAAAGTCACGTATTAAAAAAAAAGTGAAGATAATGTGACTACGGGTTTTATTTTTGTTTTGTTCTTGTTATTTCTCCAGTTCCCTTGTTTATTTCAGTGTCCTGAAAATCATGTTTCATACTCTTTCGTCGGGTTTTGTTTTTTTTTATTCATTTTATTATTATGGTATGCGCCATGCTTTTTCTTTCTTTCACTTGTGTACTTCAGTTGCCCTTTGCGTTACAGAACCACAGTACCAATCGTTTTCAAAAATTTCCGTCAAGATCTTTAATTTCACTGTTCAATCTATTAACTTTTAACTAGGTACCAAAATATTGTATATTATACCCTTAAAAATATTTATTGAAGACTGCCTAAGGCGGAAACATTATTCGAACCAAACTCGTCACTGGATCGTAATAATATTATGAGAAAAAAGAAACTTTTCTGATTATTATACCGAAACTCCTTTTCGTCGTCATTGCACGGCTAAATAAGCAGAGTATTATAATTGAGGAAACCCCTCAAGCTATACGAATTACATTAAAGAAAAAAAGGAAAAAATGCGAGTTTTTCCCGATGCTTTTTGTATCATTATGATTATTCTGATGGTAGATTTTATCAGATAACACATCTTGGGGAACATGAATGAGATTGTTTTTCTGAACTTGTATGAAAATATAAGGGGCGTATTACATATTTCTATTTAAGCCTATGTCCAACAGTGGACGTCTTTCGGCTGAAATGAATGAATGAATGTTTAAACAGAGTTATTTTTAAAACACTGACATCATAAACAACAACTTGTATAACACTGTATGTAACCTATGCCCACAATAAAGACATTCTGATTCTGATTCTGATTCTGAACTTTGGTTTTGTGACTTTTAAAAATTTTTCATCAGATTTTCCATCAAAAATAAAAATATTTTAATTGAACGTTCTCATATTACCAAGTCTATGCGAAGCAAGCGATGGTACAATAGCGGAGGGGAGCCGGGATTGGGCAGTGGAGGTGCTTGATGTGCTTGCGTGGCGTTATACAGACGTAGGTAAGGTATAGCAAAATACAGAGTTGTTTGTCAGCCTAGAGCAGAAGGGAGGCTCGGAATTGGTATGAAAGGCAAGAAGGAATGGGGTGGTTTTTTAGTTAGTAAGAGTCTGACACTGTCTCTTGCTCCGCCCAAGGTGGGGGATGTCATTTAGATGATTTTACCTACCAAAAAAAACCCTAGAGCAGAAAATTAGGACAGTGATTTCACGCTTCAAAAAAAATTAGCTTAATCTGAGCATTTTTATCTGCAGTAATAATAATTCTGCACGAAATTAACAAAGATAATTCTAAAAGTTATTACAAGTAACCCTTCCAAAATAAGGTACAATAAGCTGCTAGGGTAGTGACGCAGTATGAGACCCCCCTCCCTACAGTAACATGGAAAAGCCGTTCTTAAAACACGAAAGATTAGCTAAAGTCCATACTGCAAGCGTATTACTTTGTCCCTTTCCTGCAATATGATCTTTTGAAGTTACTTTGAAGGTCTTTTATTTCTGCAGTTATTTCGATACTGCCTTATAGGGGTAATTTGCAGGCCCATCGCCTATGGTACTCGTTAACTGGGCCGTTCCCCTCACTTTTATAACTTGGGTATGAACCCTATTTGTTATCTTTCGTAACATAAACGTCACGCTTGTGAGCCCTGAGGGGTAGGCAGAAAGAGTCGTAAAGTTTGCCAGTGATAGTAAGGATTTATGTGATGAAGGGTGAGTAACAACTCCTTGCTATGCTGATGGGCTTGATTGTTGTTTGTCGTGGGTGATTGGCTTCTTCGCAACAATCAGTTTTATTACTTTTTTAGTTTTAATGTGAGCTATCATATTCCCTTCGCCATGGGTTGACAAGGGTTCTGGAAGTGAACCCTGGGGTCCTGGAATGCTAGACAAAGAAGAAATATATGTGTAGTTTTAGTCAGTAAAAGTCTAAAATGCTTTCGCGCTCCGGCCTAGAACGGGAGAAGTCACTGAATGATTTCTCACCTTAAAAAAAACTTAGGGGTTTTGAGTCAAGACTGAATAGGTTGATTCTAGGCAAGTGTGCTCCATCGTCGGCCACATCTCGCATCGTAGCAACAAATCAATAATAAACCTTTTTTTTTAATTTTAGTCTGGCAGATATTGCTGTCATCGACCAAATCGCCATTTATTAAAATGCCACAGATATTATTTTTTTTCTATTTTGGTGTGCTATAAAAATTACTCTATTGTACTACTGAAAACTGATATGCACCTTATAGTATAATCAAACTACGTTTTTCCAAAACTTTACAAAAGTCTGTGGCTACAAATTTGGCACGACTTTTCCAGCACTCCTTTCCAATAATACCACAGCACAATATAACCTCTGACGTCATATCGCTACACAATACTGCACAACAGTTACAAAGAGCACCTCCTGCTAATAATTCGGACAATTGGCATGCGGCCATAGGTCGCAAGCTCGCTTTGAATACCACAAACATATTGTGTGGTATAATCTCCAACTAGTTTCTGAATTCCTGGTACACGATTCGTTTCAAGATTCTATTTGGAGATATGTACGTGTAATCTTAGAGGTCTGATTGTTTGTGTATCTATTTTATAAGTTTGGTTAGATAATGGTATTGTGTTCTTGGGGTAAGATGGAGAAAATGGTTATTTTGTTCCTTGTTACTTAAAAGGTTTCTTCAGTTTTATCTTCGCAAACTTTACGTACCTTTAAAATTGTAGAGGCCTAGATAATAATAATAATGATAACCCATCGCTGTATCTCTACGTAGACGTCGTAGTTTACGAGATCCAATAAACCCTAGGTCTGTGTTGGTAGCGTTTGCTTTGCCGTAATATGCCTAGGGTGAAGGGCCAGACCAAGAGAGATACAATCCGCAGAGCAGTTTTGTGGCAAAATCTTGAGCATTAGCGAGCCGACGGTCCCAATCTCTCAAGAGAAATCTTGTTCTTCATCACCGGCTTGCCTTTATTGACCGGCCGTAGTGAACACTGACGAGAGCTCCCATCTCTCTCTTGACTTTATTGGCTGGCTTGAGGAGAGATTCGCAAGAGCAATAGTGATCGGGAGAAGGATATATAATCCAGTAAGGTGCTGGTAGGGATCTTGACCGCACTTCTGGGATTGTCCTGGTGGTTGTGGTATACCTCTCCACTCCTCGAGCACCTCACCTCACCTCTTGTTGCTATATCACTTCGTGCTAGCGACCGTTTTTAGGGACCCATTTATTGAATTTGCAAGTCACCCCATGCCTTTTGTTGATGGATATAATAACATCGTTCCGGTAGGAGCCAAAGTCTTAACAAAATTGCAGGTTACCAGTTTACTTATGACTCCAAAAGTCATAGCTCTGTTATCTTTGTTTTTCATATGTTCCAATAGTTTTTCACGAACCGGGGGTTGTCCTTAGGTGCACTAGCGCGTACAGGGATAATCATTCGTTTATCACGTTCAATTAAAATTATCTAAAAAGCCTCTGTGAGTTGGCTTCGGCCCGTCGTACGCCTTCCAAAGGTCCAGGATATAAAAATAATGACAATAATTAGTTTCGTAAATGTAAGATTAATTTCGAAAGCAAAACTATTACTGTTTAGTTTTAGTTTGATATTACCAAGAAAACTGAACCAAACGAAGCGATATTTTCACTTCAACATACTTAACAAAATGTTAATGACTTTATCAATTGTCAAATAAATTAAAGATTGATTTCAAAGATACTGTATTTCAGCTCATTTTATGAAAAAAAAAAGAATCGAGTGGAATACTAGTACCTACACTCGAAAAAAATGTGGCTTTTTCTTTAAATAAACACAACAGTAAGAAAGAAAAAAGGAAAATTGAAACTTTATTCCACGAATTTAGCGAACGAAATTACGAACACACTTTATAACCGGTATTGTGTTTTTAACATAAAATTCCTTTTGTTCCCAGAATTTGCGGAAGATTTTCGCTAAAATTCCGACAATTATAAATTTCGATATTAAAAATTTGGAAAGATTAAGATGAAAAAAAAATCATGCTTTGTGGTAAGAAAAACGATAATTACTGAGGTAATTGGTTAAAGGTTAGACTGTTTTAAGGCCCAGCTACCTGGTTAACTTTGTTTGCAGAAATAACGATTTGCACAATCAAGTACCTAAATGGTTAACGCTAAGTGTCAGCAAACCGTAGGGTGCAGCAGGGCGGATGCTCGCTAGAGGAACGGGGGTATTTTTGAAAAGGCAACTCACGGTCCTAGACCGCAAATGGCAACTGTAATAACAAAGGAGGGTTTTAGTCATTAAATTTCTTTCATACGGTCTCTCGCTCCATCCTAGTGCGTGAAAAGTCATTAGATGATTCCCTTCCTTCCAAAAATAAAAAGCGTGTCCCTAGCTAAGACTGTGTACTACACAAATGGCTTTCATGACAACTAATTTGCTCAAACTCAAATCGCGCTAGCGTTATGAGGGTTGTATTAAATTAAGTAATTAAGTACCTACTTTAAAATCTATATAATTATAATCTACGCACTTTTATAACCATTTACATGCACTACCTTATTTAATATAATTCGGTATTACTTTGGCATTCGTTTACTTTCATTTACCTACAACACCGCACCTTACAACGTAAACGGGTTGCCATCGTGTGCATGTATGCTACACACATATACACTAAACTGCGCATCGTCTCCCTATTCTCTGCTCAACTAGCTTGGGGTCGGCTTCCAGTCTATTCCAGTGCAGCTGTATACCTGTATTGTACATAAAATGACTGCCTATCAGACTTCCACAACCCAGTTACTGGGCAATACTATACGCCTCGGATAGCCTGATGGTCAGACTTTCCGATGTGTATCTCCGGTTGACCACAGGGATCGATGACTTTAGATTTTTTTCGAGGTATAGGATCGTTATATCCTAAACTAGCTTTTAGCCGCGACTTCGTCCGCGTTCATAAAATATCAAGTTACTCGGAAATAAAGCAGCTTTCTATCGGTGAAAAAATTTTAACAATCGGACCAGTACTTCCAGAGATTACCTCCTACAAACATAAAAACAAAAAAAAGCTTTACCTCATTATTATATTAGTGTAGTTTAACGTCAAAAACTACATTTACATCGGCTTTGGTCCGATTTCAATCCGCAATGTCATGCATGAGAGGCTCTGATGGCCTATTGGTGGTATGATGTCTGGGCCATCTCAACACCGTTGCGTAAACTTGCGTTTAAGTCCTGTTAATAACTTTCTGATAATCTTTTTAGCCCAAACTGTTGCATAAACTGCGCAAACAAGTCAGTGCGTGTATTCGGGTCTTTACCGTATGAACGTTTAGGATTGCGACTAGTAAAGGTCTACCAAATTAAATGGTTTTTATATACACGAACAAAATATGAAGTTGACCTAGATTCTTATCTATTGTTTATTGTAATATGTTTTGAATCTAATTGAAATAGTTATGTAAGGAATGCTGGTCTATGTATTATATTTTAACTGTTTTGAGCATGTTTGGTCGCGGTTTATATTGCACTACAATTATTTTTTTTTAATTGGGAAAGCACTCAATGACATCTCCCGGCCTTGGGTGGACCGGAGGTCGTGTCAGACTTTTACTGACTTAACTCACTCCTAGTTCCTTCGTTGCCTTTCACTCCAGAGTCGGTTTTTTCTTTCAATAACGAACCCATGGCCCCAGTAGGCTTCGACCTTGCTGGACCCCTACGGTTTGCAGACTTCTTAAGGCGCAATAAAGGATTTTTTTGACGCCATATTTAAGACTAGCTGCTAGCTTCACCCACATATTAGTAGAAAATGTTCTGTGTGCTATACCAGGGCCCAAAATAGATGGGTACAGAAGTCAATCTACATATAAAGCGCGCTCGAGCAACGCACACACAGACACAGCTCACGGACACGATATCTCGGTCGCGTCTCGGCTCAGTCGTCGAACAGTTCCGGCTCAAACGCTCATTAGTGTGCGTCCACCGAGCGTAGGTATAAAAAGTGAAGTACATACATGAGATTGTCTTCTGTACCTATCTATTTTGTGACCAGGGTTTGATCTAGGTTTTATTGAAATCCTTTCTGCCGTTTGAGCGTGAAAAAGTAACAAACATACACACACTCACAAACTTTGTCCTTTAAAAGTATGATTATATTCAAATACTAGTTGACTCGGCGAACGTCGTACCGCTTAACAGTCAATGAATGTAGTATCTGTTTCGATATAATTAACCGATAGCGATGAAATAAAACCTAACTAATATACCAAGTAACATAGGTCTCCCCCAAAAGGAAGGAAACTTATGTCCAACAGTGGACGTCTATCGGCTGAAATGATGATACCAAGTTACATACAATAGGCCAGTTGCCGTAAAAAATGTAATTAGTCCGTCTTTTAGATTATTCAAAAATAAGGGACACGTATTTTTTTATTTGAAAATTGAAAAAAGAAAAAAATGTGTCCAACATTTTTTTTTATAATCTAAAATACGGACTAAATAAAATGAAATTATTTTGACCCTGAAACTACCCTATTTTAATGTATAAAAGTTATCTACATCGATTTCATACACTTTACGTGATGCGCGCACAACTAAAAACTTTTACAGATTTATTATATGTATCGAAATCTACGGTATAGAAGCTACTAGAAGACGCTGGTTTAAATGTAAAGGTATGTATCTCAATTTACTTATATTTTTTGTACTCTAACATACCTATATTATAGTACAAAAAGTATTAAGTGTTTCGTACCTACATTATTTAAACGAACTGAAATTCACGAGTTGTAATAAAATGCGAATAAATTACAATATTCTTGTAATCATCACATTTTATATCATGAAACAGAGGTACGAAACTCTCTAACTGTTCTGCGGAAAATTATACCGTAATTAAAATGTATTTAATTACGCACAAATAATACGTAGGTACTCTTACATTTTAAAATGAGTAATGGTATGTAGGTAGCTATCAAATCATTACCGTTTGTGTAACAATTTGTTTTTGTTACAAGGATATTCAGATAAGTTTTTTTTTTTATTTGTTCCGGTTTAATACCACTCATCTAATACCACTGGTATTTGTTTCAACCCAATGGATACCATTGCTCCAACTAATACTAAAAGAAATTCAAGGATCTAAAGGACAGTCTGCCAAAATGCTTTGCAAAGGATCTTTAATTGAAATAAAATCCAAAAAATGAATTTATTTAACAATTGTCTAGTTTAATAATAAATTGTGTGCTGCAAACCTAAATAACAACAAGCCACCATTTTTTTATGCAAGTCAAGGTTTCTGTTTTCCCCCAAGATGTTGAGGGTTGATTAACTTCCTCAGACATCTAAAAAAAGTTATTAGTTAGTGAAAGTTTTTGTATCGATCGTATAAAAATATTAGAAAACTAAAATTTTATTAGGTTTGACTTGAGCTGACTCTACTAAATTCAAGTCACTGGTATGGGTTCGTACATTAAATTAAATTATTTAAAGAGTGGTCTCCGTTCAGAATAGGTAATAAAATTGCGTTCAAACAAATACCAGTGGTATTAGATGAGTGGTATTAAAACGGAACAAATTGTTTTTTAAGGGTTTCGTACAAAGAAATACATTTTTAAAATTATCTGTTGACAAAACTAAGTTTTTTGTATTTCCGCATCTTTGTTATGAATTGTGTCTGCGTGTATTGTTTTGATAAATAAACTATTTTATATATTTATTTATTATCTCACGGGATAATTTGATGTCGACGAGGCCGAAGCCGCTGACAAAGGTTAGTTAAATTTATAAGAAACCTCAAATAATTCTAATAACAAAACGTTGAACGAAGTTAAATTTCAAATTAGCCCAAAATGTATGCACACAGCTCTGCTTTAACAAAAAAAACTTTAGTCAAAAGTGATAAACACACCGATTAATCGAAAAAGTTCAAAATAGCGATACAAATAAAATTAACATCGGTTTAAAAATTAACAACATTTCGAAAAAATAAACGGTTGGGTCGTTATCGCAACCATTATGGGAATATAATTTGCATTTCTGTATTAATTCAAATTGTCTCGCTGTAAATTCATTTTTACGTTCTTCTGATAATTTGTGAAATGTTCCTTTTGCATAATGAACATTTTTTATCAGTAAAAAGTTTTACATATTATGATATTAAATTATCAGAAACAACTGTTGTTACAGCAAAAAATGTTTCCACGAAAGTATCAATTCATTTTTCCAACACTTTTCTCGTATGGTCAGCAAACAAAACAATATTATATATTTTGAGGGAAGAAATATTTTTAAACCCTGAGAAGTTTTTGAGGGAAGTTTCAAGTATCTCAAAATTAAGATTAAAATATTTTATTTTAAAAGCAGCACTTTTACTATAATTTCAATCAGATATTGTATGGCATTTTTTATATAATAGCAGATGATACCAAAAAATTACCATTTTGCTTTCAATTTACTGATTATTCAACCAGTAAATTATATATCTCACCACTTGCAAGACTCATCACGCAGAAAAGAGGCAACACCTTGAATAGTCTTATTAATACGATTATTTCCCTCATCTTTTTGAGTTCCTGTACTAATGTAGCCAGTTGGCTATGTTACATACGTAGCTTTGTGGCTACGTATAACCATAAGCTATTTTTATTAGATATTTTTTTTAGGTGGTGACCTAGAAGCACAATTAGAGGTATATAATTAGTGTACTAATAATGAGTAATATCACTCAACAGCTTTCAAACCAAGCACCCGTGTTATAGCAGTTTTTTTACAACACTTCCAAATAAAGTGTTCCACTATTCAGTGTTTTTTATACTTAAAGTTGTTGTAACTCTCATCTGTAATTTGATTGCCTTCCCCATCTATTTAAGTAAAATCTGCATTAACAGAGTCACATAATCTAAGTGGCAAAATAAGTGGCCAATTGGAAATAATAATAATAATACGAGTATGACTGCATGAGTTTGCCGGCAATATAAACGAGCCAATGGGCTTATTTCTACAATTTCTCTATATTATACAAAGCTACTATTAGGGTCAAATACTGCATTAAACAGTAACTATATCCATTCTAAAAAGGACGGCAACTTCCAACAGTAATATGATTGCTTCCCTCATCTATTTGACTTCCCGTATCAACATAGCCACATAGCTACGTAGCCACATAGTCTAGGTGGCAAAGCAAGTGGCTTATTACAAATATTATCGCTGCACGAGTTTGCCAGCCATGCACCCGTATTATTACGGGCTGTCTTCTACAAACAACGCTCTCCAATAAAGTCCCATGTTTGTACGGCATAATGTTATTTTATCACTCGCGTATAATTTTATTGTAGTGTTTTTATTATCTGGGTAGAGTTAGTGCAATATTAATGCAGTTCTTTTGATTTGCTGACGGTAGGAGCGTTATGTAAGTTTATAATTACTTAATATTTAATTATTTTGTATTTTTATATTTCGGTTTTTTTGGGTAAATAAATGGAAAAATAAGGATAGCAATTAAAATGTGTTTGCTGAAGAATTGGTTGTGTTAATTATTTATTCCAGTAAAAGTACTAAAAATGGATGAAAAACATTTATTTTGTGCAAAAAGTTTTTTTTTTATTGTTTGGGACAAGGGCAGGAAGATGATGAGATGATGATGGTATTTGATATAAATATTTAATATTTAAACGAAATTTAGATTTTCCAGAACCACTTTTTAGATTCTATGCACTAAATTAACCTTAAGCGTTTCCTGAAATATGTAGTTAGTTACTTTTAAATATGCGCAATTTTTTCATTGTGCGTCTTACCACCTAATAAAAAAAAATGGTTGCCTGTAAAGTCGGTTTTACGGGCGAAGATTTTACGTGACAACGTCTTTTTCTCGGTAGAATATTAATTAATTAATTAATTTTAAACTAATAATTTACTTAACACTATCAACATTTATCAATAGTATGACATAACCTATAAACTCAGTTTCTCAACTTTTGTGTCAATCTAACAATTAATCAATCAATCATAGTTTACGATAATGAAATATCAGTGTACAATTATTTACCTTTATTGTTGTAGTTGTTGTAAATGACGAATCTAAGCACTCCACATTTTCACTACAGACACAGCTGACGATACTTTAACCACACGTGTGAACTTGTATTATGACGCTTTCTTGTTTTTCCAACGCCAAGAACGTTCGAGAAAGACAAAGACAGAGACACAAGCATGCGCCGATTCAATGCGCCTAATTCTCTAGTGCTGCGCGCGCGGCAGACCGATCATAGTTGAGTGGGAGAGAGACGCAAGGCATTCGGCGGGCCTCTCTCTCGTTCGGTGACTCATCGTAACGTTACCGAGCGTTACACTTTTTCATAAGTGACTCCCAGCCGCAACCTAATTTAAGACGTTGTCACGTCAAAACTGTTAAAGTGACGAAAGAAAAGAAATAAAGTAGAGTTGTACTAGAACTAACAATAGATGGAAGCACTGCATGTCGTGTGCGAAACAAGCTCCACATGAACATGTCAACCTGCCAATCAGCAGTCAAGATGACTGACAGTCAAGTTCAATTCATTTCAGTACTAAAATGAAGCTTGTAGCTGTCTGAAACTGCAGGAACCAAAAAGTAAAGAAACGTATTTTCAAAAGGGAATTGTGTTTTTTTTCGTAGTTTTTCATATTCAAGCGCACCTAATTTGGCCGAATAATTTGCCTGCTATGGTCTTCCCACTGATTATAATTTACTTGTCTTTAAGGTTAGAATGAATAAGCTCTTAATTAACTAATCCGCTTCACCATCAACGTACTAGTTTATGTTTGAAACCAAAATCAAATCCCAATCTCATTTCGCCGACTATCAATGTCAAAAACGGAACCACAAGGTAATTTTGACGGACAGCGGAATTATTCGAAAGATTTTTGTGACTTTAGAACGAAAAAGGAAACTGAAGGACCACAGGTAGTTAAAGTTTCTTTCGTTCCACCCAGAATTAAAAAAGCTATTTGTTGATTTCTTAGTCCATTAAAAAGATGGGTAATTGCTTTACAGATCGTAAAAACGTAAAGATAAGAATGCATACGATATTGGATCGTCAAGATTAGGTACAATATGAGCTATAAACTTATTTGAATAAAGGTTTTTAGCACCTGATCACTTTTTTAGGGTTCCGTAGCCAAATGGAAAAAACGGAACCCTTATAGATTCGTTATGTCTGTCTGTCTGTCTGTCTGTCCGTCCGTATGTCACAGCCACTTTTTTCCGAAACTATAAGAGCTATACTGTTGAAACTTTGTAAGTAGATGTATTCTGTGAACCGCATTAAGATTTTTACACAAAAATAGAAAAAAAGCAATAAATTTTGGGGGTCCCCATACATAGAACTGAAACTCAAAATTTTTTTTTTCATCAAACCCATGCGTGTGGGGCATCTATGGATAGGTCTTCAAAAATGATACTGAGGTTTCTAAAATCATTTTTTTCTAAACTGAATAGTTTGTGCGAGAGACACTTCCAAAGTGGTAAAATGTGTGATAAAACTAAAAAAAAAATATAATGTACATTACTATAAAAACTACCAACGAAAATTGGTTTGAACGAAATCCAGTAAGTAGTTTTTTTTTAATGCGTCATAAACCGAAAAAAATACACTATTATTAAAACATCGATCAAAGTTACAACACATTAAAGGACTTTTACATTATGTTACTTGCTGCTACGGAACCCTTCATGGGCGAGTCCGACTCACACTTGGCCGGTTTTTTAAGGTTTAAAGTCATCCAACGACTTCTGCCGCTCCAAGGCGGAGCTCGGGTTTCTCTTTCGGAAAACAACCCATGGTCCCAGTAGGCTTCGACGCTGTTGGAGCTGGGCCCTACGGTTTTGCTGATATCTAGGCTCGCGTAGTTCACTACTCGAGCTCGACCTGATCGCATGATGGAAAGCACTTTAAGTAATGCCTAGAAAATGGTGCTTCTTGTAGATTGCTCGTGTCAGGTAGAAACTTAGCATTTATGCTAAGTATATCTCTTAATAATGTAGTGTTTTGAATAGTAGCACTTAATTAAACCCACGTAGGTACTCCAAAGCGATAGTTAGGTAAGTATGTCGTCCCAAAGTTAAACATTAATTAGCATACATATCAAAAGCGAAGACTACAATTTTCTCATGACGCATTTATTCAATTTAAAATCAAAATCCGTTTATTCGAATTAGGTTAAGAATCAGCACATTATAATGAACGTCAAAATTTATAAATAAAAGATAGTTCTCAAAAACAGCCCTTCTCTTTCTCATGAAACGCGAGTTACTAAAAGAATATGAGTGTAATGTGAATGGGTATTAGGGAGATCCCGGCCAAAGAAAAGATGAATGGATTGTGTGAAGAGTGATATGAAAGAAAAGGAAGTTAGTGATAGCATGACGAGTGACAGGGTAGAATGAACGAAAAAAACGTGATGCGATACCACAAATAACACAGGACGAGGGCTGGAAGATGATGATGATGAGTTCTCAAAACGCGCGATCGGTCACCACTTTCTAGTACAATTAATGAAAGATAAAAACATTTATTCGCTGTAGCAGGAATGATCAACCTATGATAATTGTACCGTTTGCTACCATTAGCTTGTTTCCAAAGCCTTACATATGTTACAAAACACAGTAAGTAATCTTTCACCACATATTTCGATGTTTATTCCTAAGTTTGTCTCGGTGTTTCTTCTCAGGGCAATCAGCTAGGATAAGAAACACAGCTTCATCAGTGTAAAAGTGTTTTTAAAACTTATTTGCAAAATAAATATATTTTATTATTCACACATTTTTCTAAATATTTAAGACAATAATATTATATAAGTAATTATTCGCAGAATAACAAACTCCTTGAGTAAAAATATCAACTTCTCTCTCAAACGCTTACACACCCACGATCTTAAGTTTTATTTTTGTTATTCTCTTTTTGAAATTGTTATTTTTATTTTCAAGCATTTTTTTCGTTTTTTTCTCACTTTTTGTTTGTAAATAAATTTAAGGAAGTGTCACTTCGACTTAAATAATTAGGCAACACTAATGTAATAAATTTTGTAATAAATTTTGACTGGCCTGTTGGTCTATTGGTTAGTGGCCCTGACTGCTATTCCGGAGGTCGTGGGTTTGATTCCCACCCAGGACAAATTTTTATGTGATGAGCATGATCATTTCTGTGTCTGGGTATAATTTATCTATAATATGTATGTATTTAGGAATACATAAGTATGTTTATCAGTTGTCTAGTACCCATAACACAGGCTCTGCTTAGCTTGGGACTAGATGGCGTTGTGTGGTAGTTGTGGAATATTATTATTATTATATTATAATGGGAGAAGACACTGACTTATGTAATACAGCTACGTAACTCAGAAGTCAGGGCTTCTTTACAGTATAAAATAATCGTACATTTCAATACACTATTTAATTTGATTTGATAATCCAATGCATCACTCGCATGTCGGTTCGCAATCGTAAAATATGTAATATGGTACCACGTTATAAAAATGCAATGGTAGTCATTATTTGTTCAAATAAAGCTCCGTGAGAAATATAATTTAGGGCACACAAACATTAGAAATGGCGTGTTTTAATTTTGTACAAACTGCAGCAGGCTTAGTCGTTAAAAATAGGTCAAGCTATTATAATAGCTATCTTATATTGATCTTGTTCATAAATAACAAGCAAGCCTTTAGGATGCGTCTCATATCGTGTAAAGTTATTTGGTATTTTCATTTCAAAAATGATTACAAAATATAATAAACGCGACTTTTTTTATAATTGATAGGCTCGCGTTTGACAACAATCTCACCTGATGGTAAGTGATGATGTGGCCGACAATGGAACACGCTTGCCTAGAAGCAATCTATTCACTCTTGACTTAAAGACCTTACGGTTTTAGCTATCAGGAAACACAGACTCCGGCAGGGAATTCCATTCCTTAGCTGTACGCATAATGCACTAGTGCACCAGCTTCGTTTAAACGAAACTGTTTACCACATGGCAAATAACCCGACGGATCCCTACGGAGTGGGTATATTATTAAAAAGATAGGTCTAATGATTTTGATCAAATAAACCTAAACAAGAAAAAAGTTTTAGAGTATATTAATGTAATATGTAAATAAATTAAAAATGGTTGACTTGAGTGAGCTCGTGAACGGGTGCCGTCAATTGAGACTGGTCATCTCTTAGCTGCCAGTGGCTTAATTCAGTTTGTATCTTTTAATTATTATTATTTTTGATTTTATTATCTACATTGTGCTTACACAATAGAAGCAACATGAAAAATTTGTAACCAAGCATTATATGTGACACATAATATGATTTAAAAGAGTGTCCATGGAGTTTCTTCCACGTTCTTCTCCATAGAGATCTACGCTTTGGAACGTGCAATTTAGCTACACTTTTCTTGAACTGACCGACATTTGACCATTCAAAAGTGCCTGCAAATGGTCTATTTGGAATAAATGATTTAGAATTTAGAATTTTAATTTTGAATTATGTCAACAAAACTAAAAAAAAAAAAAACAGGAAAAAAGTGTTTCTGACTATTTTAAGATAAAAAAATTACCTACGTATTTAAAAAAATAGCAGAAATTGACTTAATAACTGATTCTATGTGCTTAGATACAAAGCTGTAATTATCACAAAACAGACTCCAGCAGGAAATTCCATTTCTATTTATGCCTGTAGGTAGGTATCCTACCTATTTATTTACAAGGTAATAGGAAATGCCCTTTTCTACGTCGCGTTGGCCGCAACAAGGGACCAGCATAGCTAAGAGGATTACTTCAAATAATAATTAATCCATCTTACTTATCTTCCTAATTTCGCATTAATTTACTGGTTTGCTGAACCCTAATTAGTATAAACGTCGCGTGTTTCATCTTACATTTTCCTTATATTATTTACTAGCTGCTGCCAGCGTGACAGTAGAAAGTTATCCCTGTGCTATTTCAGGGTCTACCTTTGTGCTAAGTTTCATCGAGATCCATTCAGTAATTTTTATATGAAAGAGTAACAAACATCTATACATCCATACTTACAAACTTTCGCATTTTTCTTTCACATTACATAGATGTCGCTACAATATCATTTTCCTAGCTGAATAACGTGTTGTGTTGGTTGGTCTAGCTGAACAATGGTTAAATTGAAATAAAATACTTTGAGATTATCAAAAGAAAAGGCTTTCCATCCGATTATAATTCAAGCGTTTTCTAGACTAGATTGAATAAGCTCTTATAAAATAGTGCCATTCACCATCTTCCATTGCATCAGTGCTTGCCATCAGGCTAGATCGCAATCAAGGACTAGTTTGTATCATTAAAAAACTGGGCAAGTGTATGTCGGACTCGAGCTCTGAGGGTTCCGTACAAATATGTAAATAGTTCGATTCCGGAATGGAGTCTCAGAAGATATTTTCGAAACGCTAAAATAAATTGTGATGCAACAACAAATTTACTGTTTTCAGATTTATTCCTGCAAGCAAGTTCTTAAAGCACAAGCCAAGAACTTGCTTTGTGTCAAATTTCAAGATTCTGAACCAACGAGAAATAATAATAATAAAGGAAATAATAATAATAATATTTTATTGAAATCACTTGAACACAAACATCAATGTCGCCCTAGCTCTTGTACTAGGATATCCTGTATTACAAGAGCCAGACCTTTCACTATACAGGGATATAAATAGTTAAAGAAATAAGTAGGTACCCTATCAATTTTGATTTCCTCGAGAGTGTAAAAATGTCGATACTTCGGTTTGTTTGCCACATAAACCGAAGTAACTTTTTTTATCGTTAACTTATAAGTACGATTTTTTTACAGTATCAAGAGTCTGCAGACTCGAGTATATTTTATTTCAACTCAATACTTCCACGTGTTCACGAGATAAAAGGTCTTGACCGACTGACATAGGCCTGCGTTAAGTTTCACCTAAACCTCCTGTCCTGTGTATTTTTCATATTTTGGATTCCTGCGACCTTCACCTCGTCATCGGTACACTTTGTGGAGGACAACACCGAAGCCGCTTACGAAAATCAATTAAGTTCGAGAACTAACGACGTCGTCCCATCGAAAAAATATTCAACAAGAACAAGAAAATTCTGGAAAAGCATTTAGACAGCGTGCATGACGATAGCTCTGCTATCTGCTGGCGCTATTCAGAAACATAAATTTATTTGATTTTGTCATTTCATGTTTATGTTAACCATATTTTACATATAATGTGTTATTTTAAGAGTGAAAAAAAAGTAAATTAAGATGCATACAATGCATGGTCGCATTTTCAGAACATGTGCTAATTTGAAGAGCTTTTGACTTTCGATTATATTTTGAACACGCTTCCGATCGTTGTTGATCGACCCATATTTTATTTTTTTAACAGATTATTACAAAAATATCTTATTCACGAGTACGATGACAGTTTTAGAAAGTATGTTTTTTCGGGCTGTGTCTCTTGTGTAGGCGTTGTGCTACCTCCTATAGTTCTTGCACACTCCTTATATTTTGATGGAGTATTGTGACTTTAGTAGAGTTAAAAACTTTTTGTGGTGGTTCAGCAAATACACTAACATGCCAGCCAAAAAAACAATAACTACTGTTTCTGAGGCCGTCGAAACAATTGAAGGGAATCAAGTTCTAAACCTTAGGATAATCAGTTCCCACTGCTATTTTTTTTTTATCGTTGGGAAAAATCATCTTATGACAACCCCCGCTCTTGGGCGGAGCGGGAGAGAGTGTCAGACTCTTACTGACTAAAAAACCCATCCCGTTCCTTCAAGCCTTCATACCGGGGCTCGAGCGCCCTTTCGGATAACCCTGGCCCCCGTAGGCTTCTTCCCACTGCTATGACTCAGACATCTTCTCTACTAGAGAGACTGAGCCATGATCCACTAGTGTGCTCAGTACGGGATGGTGGATGTCAAAATATCTTTAATTTTTTTTGTTTTAGGACATACTGGTCTTCTCAAAATGTTTTCCTTTAAATTCCACAAAGTAATGCGCTTATCTAGGTTTGAAACTAAAACCTAAAAATCTTAAGTCAGTGTCGTAACCACTGGGCCATCACTGATCGAAACTTTAATATTAAATTACTGCAGACTCCTACTGTTTCACAAATAAAATTGATATCATCTATCCCGCAAAACAATTCTAAAACAATTATTTCAATTTCGTTCAACAACGGCTTCAGTCCCGAACTAAAATAATAATTGAAAACAAATAAACACAGGCCGCAAATTATTTTCATCAACAAAAACCAAATTGCAGACAAAAGATGGAACGAAAACAGAAAAAAAAAACACAATCACCTAATGGAAACTGTTTCATATTCATGTTAAATGAAATAACCAATGTACCGTGTTATTTTTACATAGAATCAATACTCCCGGACCTGCCTGTAAATTATTCAAATATTCAAACTTGAGAACTGATCGATTCTTGTACATAAAGACTGGTTCTGATGAGAATCAACTGGTTTCAATCAAAGCGGATTAGCAAGAAATTGTCGACGATGAATTAAAATATGTCCGGGGTCTTGTCGCAATTTATTCTTTCATTTTTTTTTTATCTGTGCAAGGAAATCAGTTTGAACACGCGCTTAAATTGCTTGTTGAAATAATAAAAAAGTGAGGATTAGGCAAAAACTTCATCAAACCTTGTAGACTAGTTATGTAAAACAAAAAGGCAATACACATAAAGAGTGAAATTCTCCGCCAGAGTCTGTTTCTTGATAGCGGATATAACCTTAGGGTCTTTAAATCAAAAGTGAATCGATGACATCTAGGCAAACGTGTTCTATACGAGATGAGCAGGAATGTTCGTTGTGGTGACACTTGGGGGAGGCCTATGTCCAACAGTGGACGTATATTGGCTGAAATGATGATGATGATGATAAAACGTGATCTGTGGTTGATCTAATCGTCGCTTACGATCAAGTAAGATGATTGTCAAGCACGGGTCTTTATTAACTGTCGAGAGAGTCCATTGGTTAAGTGAAAATGAACCCCGGGGCCCTTAAACGCAAGGCAAAGAAGGAACAAGAGTGGGTTTTAGTCAGTAAACCTAGAACTACATTAGACCGACGCATACGTCTGCGTCGTCACGTACGTCGTCTACGTCACATACGTAGAACGACGTCGCATGGCGTGGATCTAGTGTAGTTCTACAAGTCTAGTTAACATATAATATGACTGACGCGCCAAGGTACGGGGCACACGTGTGAGCACTGTATTTCTGCCTTAAAAGTTTGACATGCTCTTCCGCTCCACCCGAGAGAGAAAGAAGTGATTGTATGATTTACCACCGTAAAAGAAGCCTTTAGATACAATTAAATATATCTTTGAAACAAATGTATATTGTATGAATTATACTAACATGCCTATCTCAAACTGCGCTCTTAATAGGTTAAGACAAGAGGCTTGTACAGCTGTTGGTGATCTAAAGAGCCTCCTTGGTTTGAAGTTACACATTATAAATTATTGCTTGTGACACAAGTGTGGTTACTGTGTATTTTATATGTTTTCTTTTCATTACAACGAAGCATAGTATAACCCGACAGGCCATCTCATCGCACGAGTCGATCTCACAAACGAACAAGACGATAATTCAGTGTAAATTTCTAGAACTTTGAATCAATATTTAAACACAAGTTTATTTTTAACTCTTGAAAAAAACAGCTAAATATACGAGCAGCGCATCTTATTATCATTTACAATGTTTTATTTAAGGCTAAACCAATAACTATTTATCTCTTCGAAGCAATAAAACTGCCTCACGAAAACATCGTTAGCTAAAATGTTCGCGGACCTAAAAGGAAATTTGGATTCAGGTCCAGGCAAGACGTAACTATGAAAAGAATTGTGAAAATGAGAGAAATAAGGGTAACTTCCCTTATTTTCGCCGGCGGCCTTAAGAAATGAGTGGGTAGGTACGCTTTTCATATCCTTGTCACGAGGGAAATAGATTTGCATGTAAAAGTCGCTTGTATACTTTCAAAGTTTAGCGGGCTAAACTGATAATCCAACTAGTGAACGTAAACTTTTAAGTTCTTGTTACCAAAATAAATGTTATAGAGAGGAAATATTGTTAATGACTTTATATGCTAGAGTCACGAGGAAATCAGAAACATTTATTTCACATAGACCAAATAAAGGCACTTTTGAATTGTCAATATGTCGGTCAGTCAAACAAGTAAGGAACATTTAAAAGGGATATCGTAGTCCTGGAGTCCAAAGGGCAATTGAAAGATAAGTGGGTCTTAGTCAGTAAAAATTTGATAAGTTTTCTTGGCCCATCCTGTAACCCAGGTTTTTTTAAGTGAGAGTCACTGGATGATTTTATACTTGAAAACTAAAAGTGTTTTATTTTCGGTGTAAAATCATCTAATGGCATCTCTGCCCTTGGGCGGAGCGAGAGGGTGTGTCAGAATTTTACTGAGTAAAACCCACTCATGTTCCTTCTTTGCCTTCATTACCGGGGTTCACTTTCACAGAACCATGGCCCCAGTTGGAAACTAAAAGATATAGAAAGCCATAACACCTTTAATTGCTACAAGTTTTTTTTTATTCCTGTTTGACAATCCACTACACAAAAATAAAATGTTAGTAAATTGCAAGTTATTTTTGAAATAGTTTACGTTTCCATATTCCAATTTAAGACATTATAATTGATGTACATTAAAGCCCCGCCTGCAATACAGCACGATGCTCGGTATATGATATCGATATGTGCCGAGCACTGTATCTGAAAAATAAATGTATCGGCACACAGGTTCGGCACAAGGCCTTGGCATGACATTCAATATTCGAATAGGGGTTTGAAACAAAACTGTTTTGAAAGGCTGAAAGCATTATACTCTTTTCCTGCCAATATCAGAACTGTTACCAGTAAAATCGTATAAATACCGATCATTATTCAGCCAATAGACCACTGGACATTAGCGTCTCCCAAAATTTGTCCCTTGCATTTCGTACTCGCGACTCACCAGATTGTTGGTCTGTTCGGTGGGAGGCCGTCCAATGTGGCGTCTTCCAGTTTGTGGTCACCACTTCAGAACCTTTCGGCTTTATCTACCATTAGTTCTGCGAGCAATGTGCTCTTTTTTTTATGACATCTGACTCTTACTGACTAAAAAACCTACCCCGTTCCTTCTAGCCTTCATACCGGGGCTCGAGCACCCTTTCGGATAACCCTGGCCCCAGTAGGCAATGTGCTCTGCTCACTGCCACTTAATTTCGATATATAAATAAACAATGACTAGTCATGATCATCATCATCATCATTTCAGCCGAAAGACGTCCACTGTTGGACATAGGCCTCCCCCAACAATTGGTCATTGTACATGAATCAAATCAAAATCAAAGCATTTATTTCAAATATATGGTATATATTACAGGCACTTTTGAATTGTCAAATATCCAAGAAAAGTGAAGCTAAATTGCACGTTCCAAAGCGTAGGTCTCTATGGAGAAGAACGTGCAAGAAACTCTTGCACGTTCAAATTGACTGCCTATCAAAAATCTTTACACAGTTACATGGTCTCTTGGTATTCTGGTTATCAAACTTTCATGATCTTCTTGTTGTCTGTTACGACTGTCAAAGTGTCAATGATGGAACAATGACTGATGGGACTAACAACTAAACGTGCTTTTCGATGCACGAAGAGGTCTTAATGGATGGAGACTTATCTTCAAATCGACCTTTTAAGCGCCGCTTGATAAGCATAACATAATCACCCTCTTTAATGTACCCACTGCTGGGACTCAGGCCTTTACTCTCTAGGAGAGGGAATGGGCCGTAATCCACCACGCGGGCTCAGTGAGGGTTGGTGAATGTAAGCGCCGCTTACTAGGTAAATTTTCAATAAGTTTCACAACAAAAATAAGTTTGAATTAGGATCGATTTTGTGAAATTATTAATGAAGTGATGGCTCGCATACTTGTATTGATAGTTCGGTCGTATAGTCATCTAAAAGTAGCTTATACAAGTCTCTGGAATTGATCGTAAGACACACCGCGAGTCTGGAACGCAAAGGACAACTGAAGGAATACGTATGAGTTTTAGTCAGCAAAAGTCTGAAACTTCTTCTTGCTAAACACAGAACGTGAAAAGTTATTTGATGAATTTTTAAGCTACAAAAAAATTACTAACATAGAAAATTAACCGACTGGATGCTGTACATTGGATTTTAGAAATATTTAGTTTGATTTTGTAAAGTGTATTTTTCTTTATAATTATTAGGTTCGCGCTTGACCACTATATCACTTGATGGTACATATTAATGTGGTCGATGGTGGATCACGGTTGCCTAGAAGTAACCTATTCACTCTTGACATAAAGACCCCTAGATTATAGCTATCAGGAAACACCGACTCCGGTAGAATATTCCACCCCTAAACTACACGCACAATGACTGTGCCACAGCATAATAATATCCAATTTTATGTAATGTTTTGGTTTATATTATGTAGATCTCAGAATGGGTACACTATTTTTTACCCTGCTACCCACTTTTCCCCCATTTTTTTCTTTGACAATTTATATTGTAGAACAACGTTTACCGAGTAAGCTACAAGCAATATATTAAAGTAAGTAAATGACTTTTTCTAAATGCACTATAATTTGGTAACTTCATAAAGAAACGACGCTAAATAAACCCACCCAGAAACTGGTAAAATTACCATTCTAACCAACGAAAACAGTCCACCAACGAATGAAATCTCAGTTATAAACATGCCAAAGTAAATCCCCAGCTCCCTACACGCCCAGTAATTTATGTTCTACTATGAGGACATAACTTACTGAAAGCATGTCCGTTTGCAGACTTAATTGATTGACCTCTACGACGACTGATTAACATATAACATTAGGGAATATGTATGAAAAAATATTTGTAAACCAATCAGTTTATCAATAAAAAGCTTTTGCCCGCAGCTTTGCCCACGTATATAAAGCCTTTGACACTTAGGAATAAAGTAGCTTTATTAACGCTGAAAAGATTTTAGCAATCGTACCAGTACTTTTAAAGATTACTCCTACAAAAAAAAACGCAATAAAACAAACTTAACCTCTTTATAATGTTAGTGTAGACACAAAAAAAAAAGAATATTAGTTGTGAAAACAATGATATACAAAGATAAAATACCTACTGATTGTGAAAACAATATCAAAATTCTATCCGTCTTCGCAGGATTCGGCTTCGGCACTCGCATTTTATGTCTTCTTTTTAACATCTTACACAACCCGTCTTATTCCTCCTACCTTCGTGATCGTTTTTCCTACGCTCGTCCTAGTGATGCGCCGAGCAGATCACACCTCAAATCCCCTTCTCGTAAATCCAGTTACTACTCCTATTCTTTCTGTGTCCATGCAGTGAGGATGTGAAACTCACTTCCGCCTAGCATTCGAGATTTAAAATCGATCTCACTTTTAAAAAATCGTGTAAAAGAGCACCATCTTTAATGTCAATTGTGATGTTTATTTATATATTGTATGTATTATGTATGGTATATATTTATAGCTGTAAATATTTATTATTTTTAGGTATATCTAATTATATATGACTTTGGATTAAGACTTCACACATTCTTCTTTTGCTTCCTACACCCTATGGTCTACATTTCTTTTTGATTTCTCCTTTCGAAGGTCTGCTGAAAGAAATTGCTTTGGAAATAAGCAGTACCTTTGTACTAACCTCTCTTATGTATTATCTTTTTCTGTTATTATTGTGTATACATAAATAGTAAAATAAATAAATAAAAATTGGAAAGAGAGCAAACAAGATATAACAATTTAAAACTAATATATCTCTGTCTCTCTCACCAAGACGCCGTTATTGATAGCCTTTGATAGCAAAGACCATGTCGGACTTCTTCTTCATAATAGCTTGAAGCTTTATTACTTCGTTGTTGAAGAAGATATAGATATACATATATATACATATATTTGGTTTTCATGTTTCTTTACCAGAGCTAAATAGTATAATTATGTTCTACATATTCTTACAGTCCTTTAACAAGAGTCACATGAATATAATGCGGTGTACCCATGCGCCTATAAGCTTCTTAGTAAGAACCTCCTTCAGTAAATAGTTCATTACTCGAAATAAATGATGTTTAGGAAATACCGTTCTTTATTATATTTGAAGTTCTCGTTTCTAAGAATAAAGGCCGAATTTTCATTTTATCTTGTTATTCGGTGAATACGTTTCAATTTGAGCGTTGATTTCGTTGCTCATTCTATTAAGGGTTCCTTGAATCTCAATAAGAGCTAAATTTGTATTGAAAACCGTAGGCTTACTGTTAATTAAATCAAACTCCATTGAAGAAAATATAGAAGTAGTTGTATTTTATCTCACCAAGTTTATTTTTAAATGCAGATTTATTTGATCATAGGAACTACATAAGTAGTAACTACAAACATTACGAAAGTCAGGCAGTTTACATAAACTGTACTAACTGTGCTTAATTGCATGAACAGAACTTAAATTAGAAGGATCTACAAGAGGTCCCTTCCGTCGGCCTTTACTTCTTCTGCCTACCCAACGGTGAAAGGTTAAAGATCAACAATAAAATAGGTTATGGGAATTCTGAAGCAAGGCCTTTTCTTAATGAACCGACCATTTTGCTACAAAAAATACGAAACATGAAAATTCCGATCCCTACTCCATTGCGCATTTCTATGACGTCATTAGCAATATTAAAGTAACAAATTTTGCATAATTGGGAATTTCTTTCGGTGGCTGGGTTTTTAATCGATTTTGTGCATGTTTTTGTATCGAAAATTGTTAAAATAAATATTGAAAGACCATTTTATTAAAGACTTTGACCTGGTACGTTATGGCCGGAATATAATTGATTTGGGCACACAAAATCTAAGTTTGCTTTTGAAAACAGCAACAAATATATCAATAGTAGTTGTTGACCCGAAATACGACGAAAAATATTGATTCTTGATGCTATATGTTTCAGATTACGGCCATTCGAAGGTACAAATTCAAATGGTTCTAAATTAGCTACCAATTATTGCTGCATTTGCAAATTGCGACTGTAAATCAAAGGAGTACAATACTGCGTTCACAATGTCCCGGATGACGGCATATACTACTAAAACGGGACAAAGTTGCCACTCCCACACCGCAGAATAATCTTTATATGAATTGTCGAATGAATTATTATTACTAAAAGCTGCCAGTTAGCTAGCTTTGCAAACATTTTCATAATTGACCCGAAACACTGCATTTTGTATGCAAAGGTCAAAGTTCGTCAGGCTGAATTGAATTCTGAAAAAGAGCGTGGTCAGTATTTTTTCGTTCTTTCTGTTAGATACGAGGTTTGGAGCAGTTTTTTTAGGTATGTTTTCAGCTATAATCTGCAAAGAGTAGTACGGACATACCGACATTTAGACTCGGTTTCATTTCCACATGGCTTAACTTACATTGTACCCCTTACATCTATTCTAAAAGATGAAGACAGAGTAGTAAGACAACAAGGCCATAGTAGATCTGGCTTGTCTAAAGAAAGCACGTCTAAGATTTATATGACTTGAGAGTTTAATATATAAATATTAAAGTAGAGGACTACTGCTGCTTCACAACAATATTATCTGCAGAGATCCACATATTTGCTGTTAAGAAATTTTATGTATATTAAATGGTTTTGAATATTATTTCAATGAAAACTGTTGCCGACTATTCAGTCGGTCCTAGCTTGTTTTATTAAAGGGTTAACTTTATTATTTATTCACAAAGGTCGGGATCCAAGAGCTCTGTAATTTACTTTAATATGCCCATTAAAAAGTCATAAAATATGATTATTAACTATTTTATTACTTACAAAGTGATTAATTAAAACTATTTGTGGGTAATAATGGGATAAAAATAGTTTAAATTTAATTTCAGTTTCAAGAATCATGCGGACAGCATACGTCCGCATAATATGTTAAATATTAAATATTTTTCTAAAATTATTCTTATTAGTCAATAATTATTTCAGTCCTTATTTAATATGTACTGTCCGAATTTTTAATCCAGCCATTAACCAGATAAATTAATAGAGTGACATTAAATTTTAATTTACTTTTGGTCTCATATGAAATTATTCAACTGTTTGATCTGAAATTACTATTCATAACGCACCGTCGAGCCTGCGCTCCATGCATGCCGAAATTAACAACACGGTTCAATCAGAACCCATCGAATTTAACCCAAACAACTCGTCCGTATATAACGTGTCCTATAAAAAGGACATTAATTTATTGGCTACGTTTGCTGCTCTGAATAAAATATGATTAATTATAGAGAAATCTTCAGAAATTAATGCGGATGTGGCTCAATCGTACCAATCCCGTTACTATGCTAATTTTATTGCAGAAAACACCACTACTTACCGGCGGGCGGTACATATGCAACGTAACCACACGAACTCGCACCCAACTCACTTACTTAGTCGCACGCAAGCACTTAATCACAAGTCACAAACATTTGTTCACAATCATCGATATGGTCATTTCCACGCATGTGCTGACACTGAAACACGTCACAGACACTTATATGGGGTCACCAGTTCTGTTTTTGGGGGTGCGACGCGTACCGGCGCTCCCTCGGTCGTCGCAGCCTCTACTGGCTGGGGCGACGCTACCGCGCGTGCCTAGCCCCTCAACCCTCACCCCTCCCCGTTTACCTCGCAGTACAGGCAAATAGAAATAAAGTATGCGCTGTAAGGACAGTACGTGGAAGAAAAAACGGATCTAGATGCCTGCAGGCGAGTTAGTTAGATCGGGACGTTTCAAAGACTCGATAGAGCTTCTCCGATTTGCTACTTGCACGCTTGTTATCATTTTACGGGCTGGATATTCGAAATACTGGTGATTTCGCTCACGTTATTTCTCATTTCGAATTTTTTTTTTTCGGGCTTCGCTGTGGTTGTATTTGTTATTTAAAATTTATAAACACGTAACTGGACTTTTAGGATACAATATATGTTTGTTTGTTTGGAAAAGTGACGTCAGTAGATTTGGTATGGCAAACATTTTTGTGCTGTAAATACTTTTTTCTACACAAATGCCATGTTTATTTATTATATATTTATTAATTTGGAGATATATGTTATTAGATGTTCTTTTTCCTAATAAGTCACGTACGAAATGAAGGTTCTTGTGATTGATTAGGAAAATAATCTCCAATGTTTTTCCTCATGTGTACCATACATGTATATTATTTAACTCTACAACACAAATGATATTGAAAAATCTAAATAATTACAAATATCATCCACATACAAGCCATAGACAGCCTCAACGTGCAATAGTTTATTTTCCGGGCACCTAAAAAAAAAATCAACATTCTACATAAAAATGCGCCATCCAAAACATCCAAAAAATATAACTGAATCACAAATCATTCCAAACTTGTATCTGTCAGCATGCCTACCCTTTCAGGATAAGAATGTCAGTAACAAATTCTCATCATTCTAAAACACACAGCCGCATTTTTCGTTCACATGTGCTGTATATAGTACAGGTATCTACTGTACATGTAAAATGTATACGTACATTCTCCCCGTTTTGAGTTGACACCTGCGTTCGAAGAAAGACATATTGGAATTCATAAAGAACCATTCTCTTGCTTCCACGCGATTTTCTTTGTAAAATGATGTATCTCTATTGTTGCTTCATAATTTAACTTTTTCTGAGCACATGTGAAAATTTCCAAGTTCTTTGTTATTACTATTACTTTTTTTTCCGCCTACAGTTTTCAAATGTGAAGTTAAAAAGAAGAGGGAAGGTAAGTGTGTGTATTGCTCGAGACGTTTTTGATTTTTATTTTTAATGATGGTGGCGAAAATGACGGCTATAAAAGATGTTGAGTTTCTATAGAGTTATTCATGGTTGATAGACGTGTTCAGTAAAAAGTTTTCCTATTGTATATTTTGACATTGGCTTACCTTAAATACACGGTACAAAAAACAGTATTGTACTGTTGGGAAATTTCTGAAATATTTATACTTAGAACGTTTTGGAATCGGTCATCTGGAATAAGAATGCTTTCATTTACTTTTCAAATATTTTTTCTTGAGCATTGAGAAACTTCTGTCGCTCTGGTTGAAACGAAACAGAGTATTAGACTTTAACTGACTAAAGCCTACCTGAATTCCTTTAGTTGTCCTTGGTGTTCCAAGGCTGCATTAACTCTTTCGAAAAACCCCGCAACCCAATTATTAGATCTTCCCGTTTGGTCGAGGCCATGGTCCGGAGCGAGGAGGAGTGGCAGGCGCTCGCCGACTTCTGCGAAGCAGTAATGCTCGCTAAGGAGGAGGCCGACCGCATCAGGCAACGGCGCTCTCGCCGCCGCCGCCGGGATTCCGATCCCGATTTCCAGCCACCGTAGGCGCGGGCTTGCGGACAGTGAGCAATGGGTAGCTCGCTGTCCGGCCGTCCGGTAACAGTCCGGACCAAGCCCAAGTCGTCGACGGCGCGCGCTGTACCCGCGCGCCTCAAGGAGTTGTCAGCAACAGCAGGGGCCCAGCCGGGTCGAAGCCTACTGGGGCCAGGGTTATCCGAAAGGGCGCTCGAGCCCCGGTATGAAGGCTTAAAGGAACGGGATGGGTTTTTTAGTCAGTAAGAGTCTGACACTATCTCCCGCTCCACCCAAGAGCGGGGGTTGTCATAAGATGATTTTTCCCATAGAAAAAAAAAAAGATCTTCCCTTGTTTAATTAATCGACGACGTATTTTACTTTGTAATTCCCATTGCGGTGTACCTACGTATAATACAGAGAAGGCACCAGAATTGATCACCAAATTTGTTGAAGGCAGTACTTGCTCAACGCTTTTTCTTTACGTGTGTAATCATCAAATAACGACTCTTACTTTGAATGGAGTGGGAGTGTCAGATTTTTACTCACTAAAACTCAATGTTCCTTCTATTGCCCTTTTTTGTGAGGGCTACGGAAACTCTCACTAACTGACCTCGTTAATTTTGCTAACATCTCTTTTAAACGCCCATGAAATACAACGTGCAGTCATCCAAGTTTATGCCTTACCGGACGTTCGGATGGGCGAGCAACGGCAAAGCTTGCCCCACGCCTCCTCAAGCCTAGTTGACACTTTTAAACCAATAAGAATTATAACTCACTAGCTTTTGCCCACGGCTTTGCCCACGTATATAAAATATAGCCTGTGTCATTTAAGAATAAAACAGGTTTCTGTTGGTGAAAAAATTTTAGAAATCAGACCAGTACTTTAAGAGATTGCCTCCTACAAACAAAAAAAAAAAACTTTACCTCTTTATTATATTAGTGTAGATTTTGTAACTTTCGTCTTTTCTACACGCTTTTTTCCACCACTGATATGACCACGGCTAAGTTTATTAAGAAAAAAACACACACACTCATACTTTATTTAATACTTCCACAGAAGGTTAACTCGCAAGTATAGTCTATCCTTTTCTTCCCTACGGAGAAAAGCTTTTCAAGGATGTGCGTATTCACTCGCACATATGTTTGTTGTTTGATGCCAAGTAGGTTGCAGCTGATTAGCGATGTTAAGTGCTTAGAGAACAATGATTAATTAAGAAAAAGTGAAGCAGTCTTGTGTTTTCATTAAATGGAAGAAAATCTTACTAGAATTGAATCTAGAAACTGCACTGATAGGCTTCGAAATGTGTCTTGTGATGTGGATTGATTTTTTTTCTAGTGTTTTACAATTTTCTGATAGTTTAAATAATTCGTTTTGTGGTTTATATTCACTTTATTATAGCAATATAAAATAACTAGCTCCTCCCAGCAACTTTGAACTTTTGAAAGTAAAAAAATATCACGAGGGTTTATTTTTTTTTTTTTCGATGGGAAAAATCATCTTATGACAACCCCCGCTCTTGGGCGGAGCGGGAGATAGTGTCAGACTCTTACTGACTAAAAAACCCATCCCGTTCCTTCAAGCCTTCATACCGGGGCTCGAGCGCCCTTTCGGATAACCCTGGCCCCAGTAGGCTTCGACCCGGCTGGGTCCCTGCTGTTGCTGACAACTCCTTGAGGCGCGCGGGAACAGCGCGCGCCGTCGACGACTTGGGCTTGGTCCGGACAGTTACCGGACGGCCGGACAGCGAGCTACCCATTGCTCACTGTCCGCAAGCCCGCGCCTACGGTGGCTGGAAATCGGGATCGGAATCCCAGCGGCGGCGAGAGCGCCGTTGCCTGATGCGGTCGGCCTCCTCCTTAGCGAGCATTACTGCTTCGCAGAAGTCGGCAACCGCCTGCCACTCCTCCTCGCTCCGGACCATGGCCTCGACCAAGGCCGGGCGCGAGAGGTCTCCGCCGCCGATCACCCCCACGAGGGCACGGCGATGCTCCACCCAAGCAGGGCACACCGCGATTGTGTGCTCCACCGTGTCCTCCGGGCGTTCCGCACAGTGGCGACACCCGGGCGTCACTTCCGCTTTAATTCGGAACAGGAACCTCCCGAACTTGCTATTTCCGGTGAGGACCTGTGTCATGCGGAAGGTAAGGACGCCGTGAGGTCTTTCCAGCCACGCCTCAAAGAGGGGACTTATCGCCATAATTGTGGCGTGCCCATGACGGGGTTGCGATAGTCGCTGACGCCATTCCACCATGAGATCCCGCCGGAGCTCTGTCCGCCATGCCGCGACCTGTCGCGGCAGAGGACTTTCACCCCGGCGTTGCATCTCCACGCGCATGTCGTGCATGTGTGCAAGGACTGTTGCCTCCAGATCCCACGGTGGTAGGCCAGCCAGAAGGCTCGCCGCTTCGCGGGAAATCGTGCGGTCAAATCACGAGGGTCATTCTCTCAGGATAAAAAGTATTTTATGTGCCATTACAGGCATAGTCTACCCGTTTGCAATTTCATTCCAATCCGTTTAGTCTTTTACGCGTGAAGGAGTGACAAACAAACATACATACAAACTTTTGCGTTTATAATATTACTAACTTCTGCCAGTGATTTCTCCCGTGGTAAAATATAAAATTATCTATTACCAAGAAAATACTTGCCCGGGGTAAAAGTATCATTCAGAAATTCTATAATAATTATATTTATAAAATAAATATATTTCATTCGAAACCCCCAGCAGGTTTAACGTGAAGGATTATCGAATATACAAAAATATGTACCCACTCACAAACCTTCGCATGTATATAATACTAGCTTCTGCCAGTGGCTTTGCCTGCGTAAAAGTAGGTTCCTCTATACATATTTTGGACCACCGTTTCATCTCCTCAGGGGGTTATTTTTGCAAGATCATTTCTTAGTGCTCTTACGTGATGTAAAAAATCCCGTTGCAAAGGCGTGCAAAGAGGCTAATTGATGATCTAGATTTGGTTAAGTCCAACCTTCAAAGCATTGAGCACAGGCGTAGGGTAGCCAGCCTTTCGGTGTTCTACAAGACGCATTTTGGAGAGTGCGCGCAGAAATTGCATGACTTGTTGCCATTGCAATTCTACCATCAGACAACCCGAAGTACGGCGAATATTCACCTTTACGTTGTTGAAACCTCTACGGTCCAGACTAAGCTTTTCGCCTCGTCGTTTATACCGCGTGCGTCGAAGGACTGGAACAGTTTGCTTGCTGCGGTCTTCCCGTCCGATTATAATTTGGGTGTCTTCAAGGCTAGAGTGGCTCTTAATAAACTAGTGCGCCTTACCATCAAAGATTGCATCGCTGCTTTCCATCAGGTGGGATCGCAGTCAAGCACTAGTTTGTATAATTAAAAAAAAAAAACATTTTCCTAGTCTAAATATTGGTACGATATATGAATGAGAAAATCGAACACCACAGTATGAACAAGAGACTGTTAGGTACGTTGTTTATTAGGATGGACTGCCCTATATTTTTTATGGGTTTTTATTGACTTTACTGATAATAGAAAATTCCTCTAATCTAACCTATATGTGTGTTGCCAATAACTCGAACACATCATTCCTAAAGAATCATTAAACTTAAACTGTAGTGCACAGGGCAAATTTCTCGTAGAACCAGACGGTCGCTGGGGCTGAAAACTTCTAGAGTGGCGACCGTGTACTGGAAGGCACAACGTTGTTTTTTTTTATATAATTGATAGGCTCGCGTTTGACCACAATCTCACCTGATGGTAAGCGATGATGAGGCCGACGATGGAGCACGCTTGCCTAGAAGCAATCTATTCACTCTTGACTTAAAGACCCCTAGGTTATAGCTATCAGGAAACACAGACTCCGGCAGGGAATTCCATTCCTTAGCTGCACGTATAATGAATGTACTCCCAAAACGCTTTGTACGTATAGGTGGGATGTCCACCATGTACCGGTGGCGCAACGCTGTACGTCTTGTGGTCCGATGATGGAACGGACTTGGTGGAATTAAATTGTGTAACTCTAGTGCACACTCCCCGAAGTGTAAACGATAGAAAACAGACAGGCTAGCAACTCGGCGTCGATGCTCAAACTCAAAAAAAATAAATAATTCAAAATCATTTATTTCAAATAGACCATTTGCAGGCACTTTTGAATAGTCAAATGTCGGTCAGTCCAAGAAAAGTGAAGCTAAATTGCACGTTCCAAAACGTAGGTCTCTATGGAGAAGAACGTGCAAGAAACTCCATAGACACTCTTTTTAAAATATATTATGAGTTACATAGATCTTGGTTACATATTTCTTGTCGCTTCTAATATGTGAGCACAATTTAGGTAGGTACGTAATAATAATAAGTTATTATTCTTTTTATTAAATGTAATTTAAAATAGAAATTAAATTTAATTTAAAATAGAAAATGTAATTAAAAATAGAACAGATAGACTTTGTAGTTTGACTTCACAAGAGCATCACTGCCTATGAGTGGTATGCCTCCCACAATGTGAACTGGTCGTGAGAATCCAATGGAAGTGAAGCACATAGGACCGGTCTTTTTGGAGGAGATGATATTTGAAGTAGGCCTATGTCTAACAGTAGACGCTTTGGACTGAAATGATTATTTATGATGACCATTCTCGATTCACTTGAAACAAAACGAATTAAAGTTATTGACAGTTTTCACTACATCTGTTAACAAAGTACCAAAACTTAAGTCTTACTTAACATCATGTTAGCGTATCGATCTCCTTCTGAAGCAATTTCACGTAAACTTGTTTTGTAACCTTTCATTTTAACATTGACCTCGAAACGTTAGTGAATGCTTACGAAGGTTGATTCTAAGCGAAGCGCGAGTTAGGCAAACGAGACACTCATTGGCTACACACAGGACATAATTAGTTGCTATGTGAGGACAGGAGCTTTATAATTTAAGGTAGTTATAAACTAAGGGATGCGTTAAACTATGTATCAAAAATTTTATTCTTTAACACACTAATTATGCACCAAATATTAATGGACTATTTACAATTATTAAGAGACTTGGATACCTCGGACAGGTTAGGTTCGAAGGGGTTGGCGGGATCTAGTGAGCGAGCGAAGCAAACGAATTTAGACCCCGCCATCCCTTTTGAAGATACTTTTTACAGAACTCCCAAAAGAGCACATTTTAGTGCTCAACCTTTTGAATGTCTTAAGTTTCACAGTTCGACATAAGCAATTGTCTTTCTATTGTGTCTCTAATTACGGCATTCGATGAGTTAATTAGCACTTTTGGTAGAACAGATTTTGTAGTAGAGAGAGAGTAGAGAAAACAGGAATAAATTGAGGATTAAAATACTGAAAAATCACATGAATACGAACATGTCCCAATGTCAGCATATTTGACAAGGACCACCAGGGCTGATGCCTGGCAGGACTGTGAGATAGGCTGCTTCAGGAACACATACAAACACAGTAGGCTTTAATCTGTAAAAGTCTAACACTCTCTCGCTTCAATCAGAGTGAAAGGTGGGAATTGTAAAATAAAACGTTTCCTACAAAAAAAGTAATAATAATAAAAACAACATCTGTTAACAACAAACCACTCACATAAAGTGATCTAAAAATAAATCGCTCAACACATTTAAAACTATAAAATTAATTACAAAAGTGCTGCCCATATTTGTTGAATTTATTTGATTTCCAACTATTTGCTGGCCTTAAGAGGATTAATTTCATGTTACTAGTCGTGGGTTGGAAAACTTAATTTCGAAACTGGATTTGCGAATTTTACTGTATAGAATTTCGCTTATTTTTAAATAAAACTGTATTGTTGTGGAGAACAAAATTCAATTTATATAATATATAATATATATATATAAAAGAAAGTCGTGTTAGTTACACTATTTATAACTCAAGAACGACTGAACCGATTTGGTTGAAAATTGGTAGGGAGGTAGCTAAGAACCAGGAGAAGGACATAGGATATCCCGATTTTTATCCCGTTCCCGTCGTTCCCGTGGGACGTGGCATAAAACGTGGTATAACAAAACGCAACTTAGAGTAGGGTAATAGAGTAGGGTAGGGTAGAGTAGGGTAGGGTAGAGTAGGGTAGGGTAGAGTAGGGTAGAGTAGAGTAGGGTATGGTAGAGTAGGGTAGAGTAGAGTAGGGTAGAGTAGGGTAGGGTAGAGTAGGGTACGGTAGAGTAGGGTAGGGTAGAGTAGGGTATGGTAGGATAGAGTAGGGTAGAGTAGGGTAGAGTAGGGTAGAGTAGGTAGAGTTGACAGCTTAGATAAAAGGTAACTATTAGGCGGTACGAAGTTTGCCGGGTCAGCTAGTATCTATATAAAAGGAGAAACTAACGACTGATATATCAACGCACAGCCGAAACTACTGGGACTAGGAGCGTGAAATTTACTGACTGAATAGACAACTGATAAACATACTCATATATTTCTTACTATACTAATATAATAAAGAGGTAAATTAGTTTTTTTTTATTTTTTTTGCTTGTAGGAGATAATCTCTGGAAGTACTGTACCCCTAGCCAAGATGCTAATCTCCAAGCGTTAACGCTAGTAGAAAGCTTCAAATGTACGGAAATGACGTGACCGAGCGTTGAGATGAACGCTCGGTCACGTGGTCAGAACAAAAGAATTGGGGGCGTGACTAAATCAAAGCGTTCGACGCAAGCGAAATAAATAACACCTAGACAGAAAAAAATGATCGTGCTCATCAAACAAACATTCCGGCATAGCAGTCAGAGTCACTAACCACTAGAACAACAGGCCAGTCGAACTAGTATATAGAGAAACAATTTTTTTCGCTAGCAAAGCCGCAGGCAGAAACCAGTTCTCAAATAATATACCTGGAGTCGATACTTTAGGTTTCTCAAATGATTGTTAACATTTTACGAAAGGGACCTGCCTTGAATTTAGAAGCTAGCTATAATTTTACGACTCCTACTTTCCATATTTATTACCTTAGTTGTTAGCGAACAAATTCACTATATACTTTTAATGCCTAACTTATTTCTGGTCGCGCAGAGAAAACAGCTTGCCAATAATAATTTACGTTCAGATCAGAGACTTAAACCGTGTTTAATAATAATATTGTTTGCTCACTCTGAATACAGAATATTGGACTGTCTCCAGCGAGCAATTTATACGTATTACGTACTAAACTGACATGACAAAGGATATTTGAAATGTAGAATACTAAATAACGTTTTCTTGGGTACACCTCGGTAGCAATTCAAAGATACATAATGCTGCGAACAATTATTTAGTTAACGTCTACGAGGCGTAGCAAATTTGCTACGCGGCTACGCGGCTACGAAACCTCGTAGGCATATAAGTAATTGCGTAGAGTTCCCAATTAAATAGTAGATTTTTGGGAAACACTATTATATCGAATATATTTTCTTTTAATTGAAAAAATTATGACGATTCGTATGTTAAAACTTGTTCCGTACCGAACAAAGAGTAAATTCCCACATGACCTTTGAATAAGGAGATTCCTCCGACCAGACGGGTGTGTATGTCTTTTTTTTCCGATGGGAAAAATCATCCTATGACAACCCCCGCTCTTGGGCAGAGCGGAAGATAGTGTCAGACTCTTACTCTCTGACTAAAAAACCCATCCCGTTCCTTCTAGCCTTCATACCGGGGCTCGAGCGCCATTTCTCCAATATTAATTATGTGATTGATTATTGACTATTATTTATTGATTTTTATGTTGTAAATTGTTTTGTGTTTTTAACTCAGGATTTACTTAGTGTTTATTGAATGTTAATTTACTCTTTGAAATTTAAAATATATAATTTTTTCTAGATGTTATGGATTAATTAATGTACAACAAAATTCAAACACAATGTAAATTGTTATATGAATAAATATATGAATATGAATATGAATTTCGGATAACCCTGGCCCCAGTAGGCTTCGACCCGGCTGGGCCCCTACTGTTGCTGACAACTCCTAGTTGTGCGGGAATAGCGCGTGCCGTCGACGACTTAGGTGTTATGTCTGGTAGGCAACTGCCCGGCAGATAATTTCGGGCCATTCTATATGTTCAAATCGCGCGGAGAACTTCAATTGCGCTGGATTAGTTCTTATGTGACATAGATGTTTCTACATCAATTTCGAAACTGATAACTGGTAAGCAATAACGTCTTATAAAAAACTAGTTATATCTTCTGTTAAAAATGATTTCCCACTTCAAAACTAACAAATTCCAGAAGCATTGTTCAGATGACATGAATCATACAAACATCAAACACCACAGTCAAACGCCAACTTGATGAAATAACGATATCATCTGTAAGCCACACACCCATAAATATGTAACACATCAAAAAACCTCGAAACCCACATAATTTCATCACTTAAATTCATGGGGATCCACATATTTACCCCATCTTTTAAGCAAAAGAAAACGATTCTTTTATCCCTCAAAGATATCCCGGAGACTCGACAAGCTTTGAAAATAAATGTAAAAGCATATATTTCTGTCTCATACCGTGCTAATGTGATTACGTGGGTGCACGAAACGTATCTTACGTTTTTATCCCGAAAGTGCTAACGAGGCCCTTAAGGAGGGGTGAAAATTAACCAAAGGGATATCTCTCATCCGGCCATAGTTTGAGATGAGTAAAAATGTTTGTTGTTTTTCGCTAAGGACCGATCTACATAATTGCGTTTCCTTATGTGTTGCTTCTCTGTGATTAAGAACTTACTGAGGTCTTTTTTAGGGTTCTGTACCCTAAGGGTAAAAGGGGACCCTATTACTAAGACCCCGCTGTCTATCTGTCTGTCCGTGTGTCACCAGACTGTTTCCCATGAACCGTGATAGTTCAACAGTTGAAATTTTCACAATTGATGTTGTGTTGCCGCTATAAAATCAAATGCTTGAAAACAGATTCCATCAAATAACTTGGTGGGCAAAGTTGCCAAAAGACGTCCCCTGTTGGACATAGGCCTCCCCCAGTGGTCACCACAATGACTGATCCTGTGCGTCTCGCATCCACTGCATTCCTGCGACTTTTACCAGATCGTCGGTCCACATTGCGGGAGGCACATTGGTTACATTTTCAATAACTTTTCATGTAGTTTAGAGTCGTTTTTAACTTTTTGTTTTTTTTTGTTTTTTCATAATTCTGATTTTTTTAATTCTTTAGAATCGTGTTCGCAGACATTTTAATCAAATCAATCAATCAAAATAATTTATTTCAAATAGACCATTTGCAGGCACTTTTGAATAGTCAAAATGTCGGTCTGTCCAAGAAAAGTGAAGCTAAATTGCACGTTCCAAAACGTAGGTCTCTATGGAGAAGAACGTGCAAGAAACTCCATGGACACTCTTTTTAAAATATATTATGAGTTACATAGATCTTGGTTACATATTTCTTGTCGCTTCTAAATAATATCTGATAAAAGTAAGTTTTAGGCTTAGACTGGCTCATTTATCCTCAGTTGGCACATCATTTGGTCTTTATCTACACTAATATGCTGCTACGGTCTTTCCATCAAATTACAATTTAAGTAGCTTCAAGGTTAGAGTAAATAGGCTCGTAATAAACTAGTGCGCTTCACCATCTACGATTGCATCACTGTTAACCGCGATGAGATCGCAGTCAAGCACTATATAATTATTTAGTTAAAGAAAAAAAGCAATTTCTCTGCCAGTCTAGTGCTAAGTCTGTCACTTCATTAATCTTCGTACTTATTTTAGTATCTCAGATCTTTTACTTGAAGCACGTTCCAATGAATTAATAGCTTGCAGTAAAAGGAGGACATAATCTGAATTCGACCTAACACGTTTGAAAGTCTAATTCTCGAAAAGTTAAAAAATATCTTATAAACCGATGGAAGGTATCACATTGCCGATTTAACCCCTCGAGCGACGATTGTACAAGTTGTACTTGAAATGACCTTGAAAAACGTTTAATTGTCGTACTGTACATAAGGTTGTTCACAATTAAATCGGCCGAAATTTTGGACATTATATCTTCTGGAAAAAAAAAAAACAAAAAGAAACCTGGAAAGAAATGTAAGTATGTAAAATAAAATTTAATACAGCTGATGTTATTATTACTACCATCGATCTTTAGATAAAACATCACATGCCGAGTTGAGCCCTGTAGATGGATGACTATTTTAACATTCCACAGTAGATCTTTGTCTTCGTAAGAAGGTCTGTTAATCAGCCACCAGACTTGCCAAGGGGTATCACATGGTACACTATAATTAGCCTTATCATGTCTCCACTGCTGGAACGCAGTCCTTTTCTCTAGGAGAGGTAATGGGCCGTAACGAACGACCATAAAGCTACTAAACGTAATAACAGGTGATACATGTCTGTCAACACGTATGACTTATTGATCTGATGTAGATTGTTATAGATTAAATTCCAAACAGTCTCGACCAATCAAAATCCTGTACCCCGTTGCTCTGTACCAATTAGAACGCAGTACCCTACTCCCTAGTACTTCGGCTAGTTAACAGAATTGTTGTGTTCAAGCATGATACATTTACCGGCTATAAGGTCGTTGGCCGTAACCCACCACGCAAGGCTAGTCAAGCAAGTCATCTAGGTAACATACTGATACTTAGCTATATTCATTGAGCTCATTATAGTAGAAAAAAATCTGGGCAGATTGGCTATTAGACACACTGCAGGGTCCAAATTAATAATAATAATAATATTCCACAACTATCACATAACGCCATCTAGTCTCAAGCTAAGCAGAGTTTGTGTTATGAGTACTAGACAACTGATAAACCTACTTTTATATTTGTAAATACATACATATTATAATATAAATTACACCCAGACACAGAACAAATGATCGTGCTCACCCCACAAACATCAAATCCTGGGTGGAAAACAAACCTACGACTTCCGGCATAGCAGTCTGGGCCACTAACCACTAGACCAACAAGCCAGTCACAATTGTGATAACAGGATTAGTTGTACTCTACTTGTCCCCTCCTCATTGATAGTGCTCAAAATATTACAGAAGGTGTGGAGTCTCTTAGCCGGCCTTTCGAATTTTAAGTAAGGAACACACTATTTCTTTTCACCTAAAACTCGATAACACCTATAACAAAAACATACATTCAGCCGAATATAGAACCTCCTCCTTTTCGAAGTCGGTTAAAAATGAACAAGCGGGCTCGCTAGTTCCATTGTTTTTCACAGCCAGCAAGCAAATTCAGCTTTTAGCCGGGATATTAGGTAACACACAATCAAAGGTAATCCCTTTCATTTTGACAAATCAACAACATTCACTGCGTTATTTAAGTTGTCGAGCAGACAAATTTCTGGGATTTTCCTTCAAGGAATTTCCTTCGAAATCGTGTTGTGCTGTAGCAGTGGTTGCCAAACTGATTCGCGGACCACTGATTGTCCGCAAGTGTTAAAGTATAGTGAACCATAAAGATTTAAAATTTTAAAACTATTCAACTGAAAAGTTAAACTTATATGAAATTCAGAAATATTGAGTTTTCTTTGACAACGCTCGTTTTGAAATTTTTGATTAATCACAATGTTAATTATTTTCTTGTTAACTTAGTGTTATTGTTAATATTTTGTACCATTGTGTATTTTGTCTTGTATAAATTATTAAAATTATTATTTTTTACTTAGAGGTTTGTTGTAAGATAACTCAAATTCTGAGTTAAATTCGCCTTTAAAAATTAACTATCATTTTTTTTTTGTATTTATATGTTCAGTAAAAAAAAAAAAATCAGAATAACTGTTTTTTAAGAACTTTTGGCCCCTTTTAAAAACAAAGAAACTAAAGTGGTCCTCGGAAAAAAGTTTGGAAACCGCTGTACTGGCATATTGCATTAAAATTAAAACGGCAGCGACAGCTAATTTAGAAGAAGGTATACTAAAGAAATTAGTTTAATAGATTTGTTATTATACGGGTACATCAATCTGGCGACCTTAATGTTTTTACTGAACCCTAGACAGCTCACTAAGTATAGGGTCGCGATGTTATTATCGGCAATAAAAAAGAAATTAAAGGCCATTATGTCGCTAATTTATTTTATGGCAATGAGGGCAATATTGAAGTTTATTTATAGAATAAAATTGATTGAAGATGATGCTTTGATTTTTATGGCTGTGTCTGTTTTGGTTGGAGTTAATGTGTTTTCTTTTTCTTTGCAAAAGAATATTATGATTATGGTAGCTTGAATTGTAGAAAAGAGTGAAAATATACAGGCTTAAACACAGTGCTTGATAAATATGTATGAAAGGGTATATATTTTTATCAGAACAAACTATAAAAAATAAAGTTATGTTAACAAAACATAACTTTATTTTACCCATTTCTTCTTTAGAGTGCGACCGCGTATCGGAAGACGCAGCGTTGCAAGGCCTACAAGGTGGACCGATGATGTGTTAGGGTTGCGGGAATCCGATTGATGCGAGGCGACACTTGGGGTTATGTCCTACTGTGGCCGTCTTTTGCTGAAATTATGATGACGATGATAACAATTGATTGAATTGATTGTTGTTTGTTTGAATAGATTGATTGATTGATTTTTTTTTTGACGATAAATTTTTGACAACTTAATACTTTTAGACAGACTTGTACATTCCTTGTATGACGCGATGATTCTGACGACCTGCTGTGGTGCCGATACGGTGCGTTAGTCGCACTGCGTACGGACGATCGTAATTTTCATACAAAGCCCGCTGTGCGATAACCGTGCGGCGCCAGTACCGCGAATGATCGACAATAGGACGTCAACGTCACAAGCATCACGTGTCGCATCATCATCATCATCAGCCTTTTTAATGTTCCCACTGTTGGGACTCAGGCCTCCTCTCCAGGAGAGGAATTAGGCCGTAATCCACCACGCGGGCCCAGTGCGGGTTGGTGAATGTCACATGTCTTCGAATTTTTGGTTCTAGGACATGCCGTTATCTCACGATGTTTTTCTTCACCGTTTTGAGAGCAGTGGTAATGAAATAAATTATACTAAGTAATAGCGCATCACTGGCATACAAGCGCGTTTTCAATTTAGGCGCTTTTTTTCGGACTGTTGACGTACTGTAAGTGGCCAGTAAACATGCGCCATCGGTTCGACATGAAACGTCTAATCTGAAAGCGCCCTAAGAACTATCACCTATACAGTTTATTATATTCCAAAGCCTTACCTGTATTATTTGTTTCAAAAACAATCGAAAGCTACAAGCAGCAAATTGGTTGAAACTGTAACTCGCTTCATTGTCGTCTTACTACTCGTACAAGATCTCCCTTTAATAAGCTCTGTGACGCTCCGTCTTGCTGGAACGTAGATATTCCGCCTGAATACCTACAGTTTGGCTCGAATTACGTTCCGCTTGAATATAATTTTCGTGTTATTGGATAGGAAAATGTTATTAAGTTCTGTCTTCAGTTCAAGTCAGTTTGGTGAAGAAAGTGCTTCTTGAAGTTTGTAAGTTGGTAGTTTACTTGGACTTGTACCTAGTGGCATAGTTATAAGGACTTGCCTTTATAAGTTACTAGCTTTTGCCAGTGGCTTCGTCCTCGTAACAGTAGCTTTCTTTTTACAAATTTTGAACGCCTGTTTCATTGCTTTAGGAGGTAAATTTTGGAAAATTCTTTTATAATATATACTTTTACGCACTATAAAAGGGGCCTCAGTGCAAAACTTCAGCACCCTAAGTCCAAGGGCAAACCCTACTGGGCTTTGATGACAGTCAGTTAGTGAGTCAGGACTTTGCTTTTTCTCTAATGTACTTCAAGATAAAAAAATATAGCCTATTAGTATAATAGCTTTTTAAAGTTCCCACTACTGGGACTCAGGCTTCCACTCTAGGAAAGGGAATGGACCGTAATCCACCGCGCATGCCTACTGCGGGTTGATAATAATAATTTAGCTTTATTTGATTCATTTTGACGAGGTTCAATAAATATACAGTAAAGCGATACACGAAAGACTTAAATGCTAGTTTATTACAAATTCCCTGGACCTCACACTGGGATTCCTTGTATCGTGGGATGATGTAGTACACGCTGGTTTCCTCGTCCACCAATCAAACTCACCCAGCATTTTTTTTTTCAGTTATCTGGAGAAAACAGGAATTAATAAATAGACAGAATAGTATACTTTGTTTTTCGAATCATTAAGCCGTATTTTTCCATCGTTTTCACGAATGCGAGCTGTTAAATATGCTATTGCGTGCTAGAAGCACCTCCTAGTGTTTCTTTTCTTGAGAAGTACTAGTATGTTTTTGTTTTAGAAGCTTTTACGATTGCTGGCTAACATCTACTGTGTGTTTTTCGTTTTGTTATTATTTTGCCAGTTCGTAATGGTTTTATTTTTAACAATAAATAAAATTAAATTAAGTAAATTATTGATGTTTTAATCAATAGTAATTTTAACCTTTGTACCTTTTTGAGAGAAACAAATAAAATATTATTATTGTTATAATTATTGGGAAACAATAATTGGTATCTCTGTAGCAAGACATATTTATGTTTAGCTATAGTATACACCAAGATAATATATATAATAAAGGAAATAATAATACTATAACCATTTTTACTAAAGTGCATCGGCAACCACTTGAGTTTAACGCGGAAATCAGAAACATGATCATGAATTGAATACAAAAAACATAATTAAGGCTCAATGTATTCAGTTTTTACTGGAATTGAACGAATTTATTTTTACTCATCTCCTTCATAGCCCTTCCACCAAAAGTTGCCATTATACTACTATTAAACACACCCAAAAAAACGTTTTACCGACCTCACATCCAAACATCCTCTTCAAACCAAACATTCATAATTTAACTTTACACAAAATGAAATCGGTTGCTCTGTTTTTCTTTCATTCCTAAAATACGATCAAAACATTACAAAGTATCCGTAAATATTCAAAATTAATTAAAATTTCTCGCAAACCGCTTACACTGATTCCAACGGGGTATCGCTCGCGATTTTTTATTGACTTTGCAAAAGAACCTTGTTTGATCCGAACCTAAGCTTCCAAACCTACAGTTAATTAATTTTATTTATTTTATGTAATATGATTGAAATTACAAATCGTGCATTGGCTTTACAAGTTTGTTTTTTGATCTCATCTAATGGAGTAAACTAAAGCTAGACTTATATAAAACCGAAGCACACCTTTTTTATGGTGGGAAATATCATGCATTGACATCCCCCGCCCTTGGGCGGAGCGGGAGATAGTGTCAGACTCTTACTGACTAAAAGACCCACCCCGTTCCTTCTAGCCTTCATACCGGGGCTCGAACGCCCTTTCGGATAACCCTGGTCCCAGTAGGCTTCGACCTGGCTGGGTCCCTGCTGTTGCTGACAACTCCTTGAGGCGCGCGGGAACAGTGCGCGCCGTCGACGACTTGGGCTTGGTCCAGCCAGTTACCGGACGGCCGGACAGGGAGCTAAACCGAAGCACACCTGGACCACGCCTGATTTATACGTAGAACGAAGTCGCGTGACGTCGCTTAGTGTGGATCTAGTGTAACTGTACAAGTCTAGTTTCCATATAAAATGTATGGAGACCAACGTGACGTGAATATGTTATACGTGGCACACGTGTGCGCTGTGTAGTTCTACCCTAAAGCATCAATCTTTATTATTTTTTTCAACAGCAATTTTATTACTATTTAAAGAATTTCCGAGGTATGTTCAGAGCAATACAACCGAACACCTCAATACTTTTGCTTTTGTGCATTTTTATATAACCAGCAAAAATAATTATTAAAGTCAGTGCGAAAACCATATTTTAGATTAAATCAACATAGCTTTATTTACTTTATGATATATCTGTCTAAAATTTATCGTAACATTATTTTTTCTTCCACAAATGTGCCTTAGACTAACATTACATAAGCAGATACAGGTATACCTTTGTAAGACTGGCATCTGCAATAGAAAATCCTGCCACACAGATTACTAGGCCTAGGGTCCTTTTGAAAAAAATAAAATACTAAAATAAACCAAAAAAAAGAAGAAATAAACCAAAACTGTATTACGCAGACAAATACCAAATTTCTATATGGTAAAAACAAAACTGTAAATAAAATCTACAGAAAAACTGTTTATTCGAATATTAACCCTGAAAATTATAATCGATCAATCGAAGCATTCGCAGGTTTTAGGCAATGCTAACGAGGAACCCTTAATCGAGTCAACCAACTCAAAACTTGAATTTCCATCGACCAACCGCCCGCCGGTTCGACCAAAAATCGATCACTGGACGAAGTCTTGGCCCCACAAGCTCAGCTTAGCTCCTGGGAATTGGACGCAATAGTCAAACGGAATCGGATTTGAGTGTAGAACCATTCGATCAGCAGTCGGCGCATATAGCTGTGTACCTGTGGGGTATTCCCTTCCGTGTATTGTCATTCTCGTATGATGTAGTGGATATTGAACGAGGATACTGTGATATTTAAATTGGTTTGTTTTATTTGTTTCTTGAAATAGAATATACGACATTATTTTTAGTTTATATGAAACCTGAATATATTTTGTTCAGAACTGAATGGATTCCAATAGTTTTTACACTATGTATTTTTTTTACCAAAAATATTTAAAAAGGTCACAAGTTAGATATTTTTTTTTTATCTGTTATAAACTAGTACTTGACTGCGATCTCGCCTGATGGTAAGCAGTGATGGAATCGTTGATAGTGAGGCGCACTAGTTTATTAAGAGCCTATTCACTCTAGCCTTGAAGACACCTAAATTATAATATATATCATCAACATTAAGTACAACATAATTATGTCACGGCAGGTTATAGCGGGTATTAGGCGCCAGCAAACATCTGGGTGCAAATGTGAAACAACCCCTCAGTCGCCTGGATGGCCTGGTGACTACGTATTTTTGCTGACATAACAAGCTTAAAACTTTGTGATTTTTCATGATACAGCTATGAAATTTTGTACATACATTCTTTACACAAAAATACTAAAAACATGTTTCGGGTTCTGCATATATTACAACTAATGTTATATATGTTAGAGAAGAACGCTAAAGAGTGTGCTCGATTTTTTTTTTTTTAATTGAGATAAACTAGTGCTTGACTGCGATCCCACCTGATGGTAAGTAGTGATGCAACCTTAGTTAAACATTGCGTAGGAGTGCTAACATTCTTTCTGAAAAGATTTGTTTATTTTTGTTATTCAGTTATTTCATAATGTATTTTTAAATTACATTAATTATAATAACAATACTAATTAAATTTTACAAACAAAAAAAAAACTATATGTCTTTATTATATTATAGTAGAAGATTGTTAAAGGCCTGTTGACTAATAATATGTAAACTGTCTGTCTGTAAGTGTGGTGGACCTTCAGCTCTTCTAGTACCCTTGCAAACGTCCGTACTGCTGTCATGACGTCTGACGACAAAAGTCGACGGCGCCCGAACACGTAATGCCCAAAAACACACATCCTTATCTCACTAACTAAACTCTCTCTTCTAAATACAAAACACAGTTTCACCTTCGCAACAAAATCATCAAAATTGACGCCATCATCATCATCATTATCATCAGCCTTTTTAATGTTCCCACTGCTGAGACTCAGGCCTCCTCTAGGAGAGGGAATGGGCCGTAATCCACCACGCGGGCCCGGTGCGGGTTGGTGAATGTCACATGTCTTCGAATTTTTGGTTCTAGGACATGCCGGTTTCCTCACGATGTTTTCCTTCACCGTTTTGAGAGCAGTGGTGATGAAATAAATTACACAAAGTAATGCGCCTGGCTGGGTTCTAACCCGCGATCTACAACTCGTAAGTCGGGGCCACTCGGCTACCACTGCTCAACGCCATAAAGACTAAAAAATACCGGTAGTAACAACAAACTGTTTTTGAAAAGATATTCTTATCCGTTCTCTATCAGGAGATCTCACGATATACCGAGTCAAGGTGAACCAAATTACTGTAGCTAGTTCGGAACAGTAACGTATAAGGTATAATTTCATAGCTAATCTGTGTGTAATTTCAGCATGCCCTTGAATTTAGATCGATACTATTATTAAATTTGAGCTAGGTTATGTTGTAATATTTTGTTAGAATTCTAAAACTTTATCAGAATGTTTACCAAGCAAAAAGTGTCTTTGTAGAAATGTTGTTTGTCGGATTATGTTTGATAGTCATTTTTGTCTTCGAGTACTACATGTTTTATAATAATAATAATTACTTTATTTCAAGTTTGCACTCATAGAATGGTTAGTAACAATATTAACTTAAAACTATGTTAGTGGCTATTAAAATTCAAATTAAGTATACAAAAATAAATTTAATTAATTAAAATATTTTTAAATGTACCTTAATAAAATGTCATTGATCAAAATAAATTAAAATAGTATAAACAACAATTTACTTGCCATATTATACGTAGGTAAAAGGTTAAATCCAAAATAAGTTTATATAGTTATAAATATGTTCCACAAAAGCATTTAGCCAATCAAACAGTATCAAGTATAGATAGTAATTTTTGATACAAAACACATTCATTTTATTTTCCACTAGCTTTTGCCCGTGGCTTTGCTCGCGTACATAAAATGTAGCCTGACATTCAAGAACAAAGCAGCTTTCTATCGGTTAAAATTACAGCAATCGGACCAATACTTTTTAGAGATGATTACCTAAACACAAAAAAAATAAAATAAAAAATAAAACAAATGTTAATTTTTTATTGGTATAAACTACTACTTGATTGCAATCCCAACTAATGGTAAGCAGTAATGCAATCTCTGATAGTGAGGCTTACTAGTTTATGAGCAAGTTTTGAGTGAGTTTATCACCTCTTTATTATATTGGCGTAGATTTAAATAATGTAGATATAGATTAATTTGGGGACGCTAAACATTTTAATGCCTTTGCAGTATGTGACAGATTTAACGAGTCAGCTTTCTCAGCAAACTTTCCTGAGGTAGTTAATAATGCAATAAAGTTTTTAGTTCTATTTAAAAAAAAAATGTATTTGCAATGATTCTACGTTACTACAGTTGTGCATAGACTAGCATAATGAGCCGATACTAGAACTCAGGCCTCCTCTTGGAGCAAATGGGCCGTAGTCCACCACTTCAAAAGAAAAGAAAAACAATATAAAAGGTGTATAGGTAAATGACAACGGAAGCTCTAAATTCCTCCCCTGAAGCCTCAATTACTCTATTAAAAGCAAACTTGCCAGGTTGTCCGGTTGAATTTCAATTCAAACATATAAACCCTATGACAGTCATAAAGGCTTTCCGGCAAATCAAAGTCAAATTAACTGAAGACCTATGGGGAATGTCTGTTAAAGTATGCACATCAATAATTGAGACTATAGCACCATACTTAGCTTTAATATTTAATTTGTGTGTGGACCAAGGCGTCTTTCCAGATATAATGAAATACAGTAAGGTTATACCACTTTTTAAATCAGGTGACCATAAGGACACTAATAATTACAGACCTGTATCAGTATTGCCGGTTTTCAGTAAAGTGTTTGAAAAAGTTATGCTTAATCAAATGCTTTACCATTTTAATAGCAATAAAATCTTTCACGATCAGCAGTATGGTTTCACCAAAGGTCGTTGTACGACTGACGCTGGTGTCACTTTATTAAAACATATATTTGCAGCGTGGGAAGAAGCCCAAGATGCGATAGGGATTTTTTGTGACCTCTCAAAGGCTTTTGATTGTGTTAATCACGAAACCTTGCTTTTAAAGCTTGAACATTATGGGCTAGGTAAACTTGCACTTAGCTTGGTAAAATCTTACTTAATTGACAGGCAACAGCAAGTTCAGATAAATGGTGTCAATTCTCCGGGTTTGAAAGTCAAAATGGGTGTACCGCAAGGCTCAATATTGGGTCCTTTCCTCTTTTTAGTATATATAAATGATCTACCGCATCTATTAAAAAAACAACCACATATTGTATTGTTTGCTGACGATACGTCGTTAATTTTTAAAATCAATAGACGTTCTACAAACCTTGATGACGTAAATAATGCTCTACAGCAAGTCCAAAACTGGTTTACTGTTAATAATTTAGTATTGAATGGAAAAAAAACTAAGTGCATAAGATTTGCGTTACCGAATGTTAAAAGCAATTATTCTGACATAGTATTGAACAAGGAGAAAATCGAGTTCGTCGAGAGTACGGTTTTCCTAGGGATCACGCTTGACTCGAGGCTACAATGGGATCCTCATTTAACATCTCTGGCAGGACGGCTTAGTTCAGCAGCATATGCTGTCAGAAAAATCCGCCAATTAACTGATGTAGATACTGCGAGACTAGTCTATTTTAGCTACTTTCATAGTATTATGTCTTACGGTATTTTGCTATGGGGACGGGCTGCAGACATAGAGTCTATTTTTATACTGCAGAAAAGAGCTATCAGAGCCATATATAACCTTCGCAGACGCGATTCTCTTAGGGAACTATTTAAAGAAATAAACATCCTGACGGTCCCTTGTCAATACATTTATGAAAACATCATGTATGTTCGGAAAAATATTCATCTTTTTACTAAGATAAGTGACAGGCACAATTTTAATACTAGGAATAGGAACAAATTAGATCAACCTCGATTCAGATTGGCTAAAGTACGTAGCTCTTTCATGGGGTACTGTGTAAAATTTTATAATAAAATACCAATTGAGATTCTACAACTAAATGAGTCCAAATTTAAAACATGCATTAAACGCACACTATGTAGACAAGCATATTATAAACTGGAAGATTATCTCCTTGACAAAAATGCTTGGCTAAATGCTGGTCCTGCTCCACAACTACAGCCACTTTTACCTTCAAATTAGTTTTTTTTTTTTTTTTTATAAATATATAAATATATTTCTAAATATTGGAAGAGATACTATTCCCCTTTTTGTATTTTTTGCTTTCGAAATGTATTTTTTATTTATTTGTTTATTTCAGTAGAGCTTATGATAATTTATTACTTTTTTTAATTGGAAACTAAATAGCATTGTATAATGTAGAAGCACTTTCTTCTTTTTTTCAAGTTTTGTGAATGTGAAGCACCATGGAGCATCTCTATTAGGTTACAACTTGTTTGACATTACGAGCATGGCAGTTGAGAGTTTGTCATACTCACCCAAATGTCTTGCTGGTGGTGGCACGTGTTATTGGGTCATTCGGTTCCCTTTAAAATGGTTGAGCTGAGTGGGGCTGATGCACGTGTCATGCCCGTGAACGGGTGCCATCGGTTGAGACTGGTCATCTCTTGGCTGCCAGTGGCTTAATTCGGTTTCTATTTTTAATTACATTTAATAAAAAGAATAATAAACTATTATTATTATGTATCTACCAACATTGTGCTCACATATTAGAAGCGACAAGAAATATGTAACCAAGATTTATGTAACTCAATATATTTTAAAAAGAGTGTCCATGGAGTTTCTTGCACGTTCTTCTCCATAGAGACCTACGTTTTGGAACGTGCAATTTAGCTTCACTTTTCTTGGACTGACCGACATTTGACTATTCAAAAGTGCCTGCAAATGGTCTATTTGAAATAAATGATTTTGAATTTGAATTTGAATTTGAATTTTGCGAGTACATATGATTATCATGTACTAGCTTTTGCTCGCGGCTTCGCCCGCGCCCCTAAAATATAGCCTATGTCACTCAGGAATAAAGCAGCTTTCTATTGGTAAAAAAAATTTGGCAATCGGATTAGTAATTTCAGAGTAAAAGATAAAAGTAGTATCAACAGTATTAGACTGTAGTAGTACAGTAGTAGATGTCTAACTAAAAGTGATACCAGTGTATCTATATGAAATATTGCAATTAGCATTAGTATTAGATAATTGATTCTCAACATAAATATTCTTTCCCTAACGAAAATCCGTCTTAGATAATAATTACTCCGAGCTCTGGTCGTCTTTTAGGAAATAACCCAACGAACGTGATTCAAAGCCTGACGCTTCTATAGAGGCATGAATACACGCTTTGACGTTCAATTAAGAACCAGACTCTTGAATAACGTGGTCCTGCCTTTAGTTACTGATATAAGTTATAGAAAGTTACATGGCTACACTAAAGCTTACTTTTTTTTTATGGTGGGAAATAATCATCCAATGAAATCCCCCGCTCTTGGGCGGAGCGGGAGATAGTTTCAGACTCTTACTGACTAAAAGACCCACCCCGTTCCTTCTAGCCTTCATACCGGGGCTCGAGCACCCTTTCGGATAACCCTGGCCCCAGTACCAGTAGGCTTCGACCCTGCTGGGTCCCTGCTGTTGCTGACAACTCCTTGAGGTGCGCGGGAACAGTGCGCACCGTCGACGACTTGGGCTTGGTCTGGAAAGTTACTGGACAGCCGGACAGCGAGCTACCCATTGCTCACTGTCCGCAAGCCCACGCCTACGGTGGCCGGAAATCGGAATCAGAATCCCTGCCTGTCGCCTAATGCGTTCGGCCTCCTCCTTTGCGAACATTACTGCTTCGCAGAAGTCGACGATCGCCTGCCACTCCTCCTCGCTCCGGGCCATGGCCTCAACCAAGGCCCAGCGCGAGAGGTCTCCGCCGCCGATTGCCCCCACGAGGGCACGGCGATGCTCCGCCCAAGCAGGACACACTTCAACTGGTCCACCGTGTCCGCGTTCCGCACAGTGGCGACTCCCAGGCGTCACTTCCGCACGAATCCAGTGCAGGAACCTCCCGAATGAACCATGTCCGGTGAGGACCTGCGTTATACGGAAGGTAAGGACGCCGTGAGGTCTTTTCAGCCACGCCTCAAAGAGAGGACTTACCGCCATGATTGTGGCGTGCCCAACACTAAAGCTTACTGTTCGCAGACGCGTAGCTTCATAGACGCGTATTCGTCATTACAAATATAAACACAAGAGACAACGTGCTATTAGAATAATATAATCCAAAAAATGTCCATCGGATTCTTTTCAGTACTTATGGTGTAAATGATTTAACAAATATCTCAGGTTTACACTAATAATTGTATTACAAGTATGATTTGCCAAAATATGTGGGACGTTCCTAAATATTTGGGCTTATAGCACCATTTGAGATGTCCTACAATTTTGATTACACATTTTTAAACACTCTTTACCTGCTAGAGAATGTCGTCGCTTCCAAATGGGTGGTAAATGGTTACTGTAAATACTAAAATTGTATTTATAATTCTTACTTTCATTTATGTTATAAATTGACATTGTTTATTTAATCACAACATCTTATTGTCTGATTCATCACTACTCTTAGGTATCATTGTAATTTATATTTAACTTTTATTTTTAATTCATTAAACCCCAAGCGAACTGCGGAGTTCTCGCATCTATTGTCTTACTATTGTGTCTCAAATTGACGGTATCTGAAAGTTTAAATCAGTATAAACACTACATTACACGAAGTTTTCTAAACTTATATCTAACGCGTCAGTAAGTCTGTTTATTCACGATAAATTTAAAAACAACTGAATGCATTTTTGTGCAGTTTTCATCAATAGACAATGATTTGCAAGCTGCATCTGTATAACATAGGCATATGTCTGTGTTTTACACTACTATACACTAAGCTAATGTATGTTAGAGAAAAGTCGACACTTTCAAATATTTCTAATACCCATGCGAAGCTGGGAGAGGTCGCTAAAATCATTTTTTAAGAGTTAAATAAGCCTTTCTTTTCTTTAATATTCGTTTTTTTTTTGTTGCATGTTATAATTTTTATACATTTCTTAAAAAAAGCTTTTCTAAATCGTAGCATGTTTGATAAAAATTATGTCGCCGCACTATTGGCAATTTTGGCGCAAAGTTATGTGGGAGATACTAATTTTAATACCCACTAATGTCAGACATTTTGACCTTTTAAATGTTATTTAATGTGTGTTGTTTTATTTTTATTAATCATTTTCATTTTGTCTTTTGATGAAGTTTTTCCTTATGTTTGTTGGGACCTTGCATGAAAGATTCTACCGGAATTTACAATTGTAGGCTTTTTTTGAGGAATAGAACAAATTATAGAAGGAAGATTTGGAGGCAGGTGGCTCTGCCAATCCGATGTGGTGGTCTCGGCGTGCGGTGCGTACGGGATGTGGGTTTGCCGGCTTTCTTGGCGTCTGCGCATGGGGTTGCCAACCTAGTCACTGTATTACTCAATACTAATGGTGACGGGGGAAGCTTACCCTTTGTGTCGGATGCTGTGTCAGCTTGGTTGACCCTCAACTCGGGTGCAACAATCCCCGAATCAGTACATGTTCAGCGGGCGTGGGATGACAGAGGGGTAATACTGCTCCAAGAGCAATTGTTAGAGGGTGCGTTGGGAGTCGATAAGGCTAGACTACGAGCTGTGTCGCAACCCGAGTCCGGGGCGTGGTTACAGGCGATTCCTTCGCCTCATCTGGGCACTTTGCTCGACGATGACTCGTTGCGTGTGGCGGTGGCTCTCCGCCTGGGCTGTAACGTGTGCGAACCACATACATGCACCTGCGGTACCATGGTGGAGGCCGATGGCCATCACGCACTGAACTGTCGGCGCTGCACGGGGAGGTGCCCACGTCACCATGCCTTGAACGACATAGTCCGTAGAGCCCTTATATCGGCAAACGTCCCCTGCGTGTTTGAGCCTTCAGGTCTTAGCAGGTCTGATGGTAAGAGGCCGGATGGGCTGACTCTGGTGCCATGGAAGAACGGGAAGTGCCTGATCTGGGACGCAACTTGCGTCAGCACTGTCGCCGCCAGTCACCTGAGTCGCACTATGCACACTGCTTCTGCCGCCGCTGAAGACGCCTGCTCTAAAAAAAGGCTGAAGTACGCTTCCTTGGAGCAGATTTACCATTTTGTGCCGGTTGCTGTGGAGACTCTGGGCAGTTGGAGTACGGAGGCAAAGTGTTCTGTGGGGGATTTGGGCCGTAGGCTCGGGGAGGCAACTGGTGACTCTCGGTCCGGGTCTTTCTTGGTGCAAAGGTTGGCTTTCGCAATTCAGCGGGGAAATGCGGCGAGTGTCATGGGCACTTTTGCACCGGGAATGATCAGGGGCGGGTTATTTAATGATGTTTGACATTTTGTATTTAATTTAAAAAAAAATTATAGAATAGAATAGCATTTATTCGGCACAAGCAACACAATATGCCACACAATATAAAATAATAATAATAAAAAAAGTATTTATACAATACAGTTGCAGTGACTGTGCCTGAACCGAAAGGGTCACCAACTCAGCAATTGCTGGGCGTCAAACACCCAGCGCTGATTTTCAGCTGGCCCCCCGCAGTGAAACCATCCAATGATTTTTCCTGCTCTGGTTAGAGTGGAAGAGTGTATTAGACTTTTACTGGCTAAAAGTACACCTCCATCGTTCAGTTGACTTATGTAAGGTATACTTGGTTTTACATCAGACACCATGTAATGTTTATGGAATAAAACATATTTGATTTCACTGAGTTCTCTTTTATAATTAACAGAGAGTAACATGCTTTTTGTGCAACATCAAGCTAACACAAGTTAAGACGCCATGACACCAAACACTAGTGTTCGCCCTCATTTAATTAATCAACATACACATATTCATATTTTTAATTTTCTTTTAACGTATTGTTTTTGTACTATTTTTATATTATCTCACCCCAACCACCTTAAATTCATTAATTTTTTTTGTTAACGTCTCATTTATTGACATATGTATTTTTATTTCTAGTTTTTTTTTATTATTATTTAACCTCCTTTTTATAATGTAAATGCAAGAACACTGTAGCCTTCGCGAATTCTTTGATTACTTCATAGTTTGACTCACTTTTTTAAAATGATTATTTTTATTGTACTTTTGAGTACAATATAGACCGAATCTACACTGTTCTTACATATTATCTATTAATACTGTAATGTGGAAATATTGCAAGAGCAGCCATTTTTTTAAAAGAGTAACTATGGAGGGTCTTGTCGGTTCTTCCCCATTGAAAACGACCAATTTAGAACCGTGCACTAGCTTCTGACGTTTTATAAGTGCCCATGTAGGCCTATGTGAAATAAATTTTGAATTGAATTTTAATTGAATTGGTTGCCTCACCGCGCGCTTTGTTTGAAAAATAACTACAGACATACCGCATTTGCATGGTAGCAGGCCATCAAAAAACGCATAAATTGAAAGCGCCCTTAGATCATCTTATAAGCCAATTAATTGAAGAGAGATGTTCAATCTGCTTGCACTACGCACGGGCGCATACAATACACCCGACGGACTTCAAACCAAATAAACACTGATACGAATATTATTCTGACCTTTACCGACCAACTAAAGCAGAATAATCGACAAACATCAACACTATTTGCATTTCATCCCGGCTTTGCCCACCCAGGTATAATGTACACAAAGCTATCTGGGCTAATTAATTGGCTGTTTAATGAAATATTTTGAAGCTATATATAAGTTAGAATGAGAATCTAAATCATCACAAACATGAACATGAACCTTTATTATTCCAATCCTGTACATCGTCTTTTGATTCTGTATTCTTCTAAAGTGAGAACAGTGGTAGCCGAGTGGTAATGGCCCCGACTTACAAGTTGTAGGTTGCGGGTTCAAACCTAGTCAGGCCGATTACGTTGTGTAATTTATTGCATTACCTCTGCTCTCAAAAACGGTGAAGGAAAATATCGTGAGGAAACCGACATGTCCTAGAACCAAAAATTCGAAGACATGTTACATTCACCAAACCGCACTGAGCCCGCGTGGTGGATTACGGCCCATTCTCTTTTCTAGAGAGGCGGCCTGAGTCCCAACAGTGGGAACCTTAAAGGGGGCTGATTATGCTTATGCTATGGCACATCTTCTATCTAATAGATTTGACTCTCACCATGTTGGTCCACCTTGTAAATCATATTTATTTTGCAAGTTAGGATTTTCTCAGAAGAATAAAGTTACTGATATAGCACGAAGAACCATCAAAATTAAATGGTGGTGGGGAAATTATATTGGTGGCAGATTGGACGGTCGTTGGGGCTGTAAGTGGAGAACTGGAGTAGCAACCGTATATCGGAAAATGCAGGCGAGGATCGTGGAAGTCCAATGGATACGAGACGCACAAGACCGATTGTTGTGGTGACACTTGGGGAAGCCTATATCCAGGCATTTTTTGACTGAAATGATAAGCTTATAAATAAATCTTTTAAATGTAATTAATGTTTTTGTCTATTTGAACTAGACATGACCAGTAAGAAAGAACGCAGAAATCAGAAGTCAAAGTTTCTTTTAAATTCCATGCAGTTAACATGAAATGGTAAAGTCGTACGAGAACTATGCAAAGTTTGAGATGGTCTTTGATGAAGGAACCACACACTGGTGGATCTGTATAGGCAATGCAAGCATTCAAAAGCATTGTGAGAAGCCTTGCAGTCAAATATGTTTATCTGCAATTTGGAAGTAGTTCTTTCTATACGAGTCTTTAAAATCCCCTTAAAAGTGCATGGGGCCTAACAAATTGTTTGTCGTACCGAATAAGATAAATACAAAACGGGTGTAAACTGGATGTAAAGCAAGATTGATGTTTCCACAAAGGGATTTTAAACTTCTTGATCGCAATGTTTCGTAGAGTTTGGCGCAAGTGATAGGGTGATAAATGGTTTTTTTATGCAAAAGAAATAAAAGGCATATAAAAGGCTGTTGTCTTGATGACGCGTCAAATATAGAAAGACAGAGGAGAAACGAATCCAGCAATTAAAATTAATTACTGAATTTAATCTTTTGTTTCTGTAAAATCTTATATTACAGCATAATCCCACCAGCCGAATTTCGATTATGATGGCGAATTTCAACTTAGATCAGTCAAGTACCCAGAAAATATGATAATGGTCAAGCGTCTGCACATTTTTTTTTTTTTCATTTAATTCATAAACAGTTTTCGTTGTTTAAATAAGTACATAATTTCCTCGCCAAACTCAAATATATATGGACTGTCTGTTCCATTTTTGGGTCCCGTACCTTAAAAACGGACTTGAACCGTCTATCTGTTTGTTACCCTTTATATCTGGAACCCGAGCGAGCTACCCATTGCTCACTGTCCGCAAGCCCGCGCCTACGGGGCCGCAAATCGGGATCGGAATCCCGGTGGCAGCGAGAGGATCGTTGCTTGATGCGGTCGGCCTCCTCCTTTGCTAATAACAGTGCTCAAAATGTCCACTCCACATCAGTGAAAACAGTGTAAGAGGAGCGAACAAAACATCACACAGAAAGTAGTCGAGCAAGCTGTGGTATTTTAACTCAACTCCGTCCCGCTACGTTTCAGTGGTACAACTAGCTACTTTTCACTGTTCTTCTTTGCTCCACTTCTCCCAGTTTCATTTTAGTGGAAATACACCCTAACATTTATAAAGCCGCAATAAATTCTTAATATTTCCAATCTTTCACCATAAAACTGAATTTTGAACGTTCGATCGTTACTCATCGACGGTTGTTGCCATCATATTTAACGTTTAAATCATCGTAAAACTGTAAAGAATCAACCCTCTACTACAAAGGTGCCAACTCTCTAAGTGAGTGAAAAATTACGTGCAGCGATGCATTGACATCGCTGCGATAGTATCGCCGTGTAGAGAGACACGTTTATTATTATTATGAGCTCGTTGTGTCCCACTGCAGGGCAAAGGCCTCCCTTCGGTTATTCCACTCTTTTCTATCCTTAGCCACTTCTGGCCAATTGTTAAGGTAGGAGTCCAAATCGTCACACCATCTCCTTCTGGGCTTACCACGTCGCCAGCTCCTGCTGTTCGGAGTCCAGTCAGTAGTTACTTTCGCCCAATTTTGTTGCGGCATGCGGCAGATGTGACCTGCCTAGTTCCATTTTAATTTGGCGACTGAGTCTTCTACGTCTGCGATTTGTGTTTTGGAACAACAGACACATTTATGAAATTGTTATAGAATGAGGTGGCAGATTGGTCCGGAGCGAGGAGGAGTGGCAGGCGGTTGCCGACTTCTGCGAAGCAGTAATGCTCGCTAAGGAAGAGGCCGACCGCATCAGGCAACGGCGCTCTCGCCGCCGCCACCGGGATTCCGATCCCGATTTCCAGCCACCGTAGGCGCGGGCTTGCGGACAGTGAGCAATGGGTAGCTCGCTGTCCGGCCGTCCGGTAACTGTCCGGACCAAGCCCAAGTCGTCGACGGCGCGCGCTGTTCCCGCGAGCCTCAAGGAGTTGTCAGCAACAGCAGGGACCCAGCCGAGTCGAAGCCTACTGGGGCTAGGGTTATCCGAAATGGCGCTCGAGCCCCGGTATGAAGGCTTGAAGGAACGGGATGGGTTTTTTAGTCAGTAAGAGTCTGATAGTATCTCCCGCTCCGCCCAAGAGCGGGGGTTGTCATAAGATGATTTTTCCCATCGAAAAAAAAAGGTGGCAGGGCGATTATATCGTCGCGATACCCTCGCTTGAAGAGGAAGTGCCTGAAGTTTACAACTTACACGGTCCCCCAATAGTCTTGTCCCCACAGAAACAGTCAGGTAGGAAATAAAAGTTGAAAAGAAGACGGACGCCGACTTTGGATCCGGATTTAGTGGAACGATAGAAATATTTGATTTGGCTGCCGTTATGATTTTCTTGTTCCTGTTTGTCTAGGAGTAATGTTTATTGCTTCCTTATATCCGATGCGTAATTGAATTTTCTGAATGTATTCAGACCGTATTTTTCATTAATCAAACATTCTTTACTTTAATAAAATTTGTTTGATCATTATTTTATTTAATGCTTATGTATTTTTTATTTTATTTATTACGGCACTCCAACGAATAATTCGCAAAAACATTTACAAAAAAATTATAATAGTATCTGAACATCAACATTAATAAATACTACTTACTGAATTTGTATACTTCTTTTTTAATCAAACGACCGAAACCAATCACACTATTTAAACACTTTAAATGCATAACAGACAGAACAGTTAAAACACAGATCTTAAAATTAAAAAATAAAATATAGAAAAATATACATAATTAATTAAAGATAAACATATTCCGCGCAAGACTTTTAGATCTAGGTACTGTTTAAACATTTGTTGTCAAATGGTAGGAAATAAATCTAGTTTATTTTATTTAATTGTGTTGATTTATTGATAGTATTTTATATAATGTTTCAGTATAATTTTAAGCCGTTAATTTTAATCATCATTATTATCATCATCATTTCAGCCGATAGCCGTCCACTGTTGGACATAGGCTTCCCCCAAGCGTCGCCACAACGAACGATCATGTGCGTCCCGCATCCATCGGATTCCCGCTATCTTCACTAGGTCGTCAGGAGTGGCGACCACGTACCGGAAGACGCAGCGTTGGAAGGCCTCCTTCAAGGTGGATAGACGACCTAGTGAAGTGTTAATTTTAATGAACGTACTTAATTTTAACAACATATAAAATTAATAACTTAACATATAGTTAATAACATCGTTTGGATTTAGACCGTTTTTCATGATCATAACACAAAAATTCATCTCAAAAAAATTCATATATTTTGGCATTATAAAATCATTTTCCATTCTCACGCAAACTTCAAAATCTGTGTTCTTAACTAGAAAAACATAAAGCACAGAAAGTCTCCAAGTTAAAGGTGATTAGAGTCGCAACTGAACGACACATTGGAACTGCCAGGAGCCGGTATTTCCTGCTACGACTACAGTTGTTCAGTGCTTAAGTTCAAGCAACAGATAAGATTTTGTAAGTCAGACACGTCTATTGCCCTAGGTATTTTAAATGCCACAATAATTTGATCACGTGACCGTCTAGCTTCTATTAAATTGAAATCCAAGCAACCCAGCAGGAATTTTGTGGGATATAAAAAGGGGTAATTAACTATAAAAACGTTTATAAAGATTCCTAAAGAATGCTTTTTGCATTTTAAAGCTATCGTGTATAGTTTCAAATGCATGCTTTTCACTCAAGCTTGCTACAAACTAATGCACAAAATAGGTTTAATAACATGGAGACGAACATGATGTGAAAAGCAAGACAGTTTCTTAAAACAAAACCTATATAAAAAAAGTACCTTCGGTGGTATACTCTCGAATCTTCCATAGCATCAGTTCTTGCAGTTTGATTATTATCTAGATTGTGTGTGAAGTATAGTAAACATCGCATTCTTTGAGACATTAAAGTCAATTTACCTAGTTATTTAAACTACACTTACAATTATAATCTATATGAGCTTGCAAAGCCAGACAATCAATCTCATATTTTATTTTACAGAATTTTTTTAAGTGGCATATAAGAGGTATTACACATTTTTTGTCACATCAGGTAGGGCATTAATCATTACCTTGAAAAGAAGAGAACTCAAAATCGAGTTTTTTTTTTAAGGGTGGAAATCATCCAATGACTTCTTCTGCTTTGAGCGGAGCGCGAGAGCGTGTCAGATTTTTACTGATTAAAACCGTACCTGTGATCTTCAGTTGCCCTTTGCGTATCTTTTCAGAAATTCCCCACAGTCCTAGCTAGCCGGCATCGACCCTGCTGGGCCCCTACGGTGTACTGACATCTCCTCATTGAGCTGTGGATCACTACTGGACGACTGGGCTCGGTCCGACCAATTACCGGACGACCAGACGGCGAGCAAGTGTGACACGGAAGTGACTCGTACAGTCATAGTCTCACAAATTGCTGTCAATCTCGTAACTATCTGTTGGAAATCATATAAGTAATGAAGCAACATTTGTATTATGTATCGCACAGAGCTTTGATTATAAGGACATCGTCAAAGTCAAGGTCAAGGACATTGACCTTATGAATAGCAGTCACCTCCTGTGACTACTCATTACCTACCTATAATACATAATGGAGCATTTCTTCCCAAAGTTTTTCCTTAATTATGCCTACTTCTTACAAAATAAAAAGCAAAAAGCCGACATCGTTACGTGCGGAAAACCACACAGGTCATTGACTCAAAAAACAATTTTGCTTAGCAAATATGTAACTCGACGTTCACAAAACGCGTAATTATTATTCTGTTCTTGGAATTCAATATTATACTCTCATATTTATATGTTATGTATGACCTTCATGTAATGATCTGAAGAAATACGGTTTTATTGAGGAATACAATTATATTTTGTTAAATCAATACAATTAAGTATATTGAATTACGATAAAAATTATCTCTATAATTTGCCCATATGTAAGTTTTAAAAATTAACTACTGCTATTAGCTTTACTTGCGTAACTTCTCCTCATTATAAATTAAAGCCTACTAGTGACTCGACCCAAAACTCACAAGGATGTTTTATATACATATACCTTCTTATTTTATAATTATTTTAGTATTAATCGATCACCTTTATTTTTAACTGCGTACTTATGATACGTGATTCTGATGTATTATTCAAGCTATATTTTAGTAAAGTTTCAACAAAATCCATCTAGCTGTTACACACATACTAACGTTCCACTTAATGTGATTGTTTTATTTATTCTAGTGCTGACAAAAAGACAGAAGAAGAAGCAATACTATAACATTAACTTTAATAAAATCTTGATACCGAAAATGTATGTAATTATCCTTCATAAAACTTGGTGTTTTACATTATAATGAGCAGTAAAGTTAATATTAGCACAAGAAAAACTTAGGTGAAAAACCTGAGAAGAAAGAGAAAATATATAAAAGAGGTAATAACAAATATCAGTAAATTAACAAAAAGACCCGCGGCCACATAAAATAAACACAAAACTTATGAAATAACTAATAACACACAAAGAGAACGTTAAATCTAAAAAGGGAACAATAATAGAACTAGGTATATATTGGAACATCAGAAAAATGGTAGGAAACGATATTAATGGCTCGAATATCGATTGATTTAAACGACGGATGGATCGACTCTATTCGATAGCGAATCGAGATATTCAAGATGAATCGTGATTGCTCTAGATTGACAATTTGTGTTCTTTTTTATCGCTGCTCCATGGCTTTTCTTATTCTTTTGTTTGATTCGTCGATAAGTTTCACTGTTTCAGATTAGATGTTTTTGATTGAGACTATAAATCTTGGGTTGCGCGGGAATGTTCAAGAAAGTTAACCTTGACCGAAGAACGCAAGGAGCAACGGAAGGCCACAGTGATGTGGGTTACAGTCAGTAAAATTGTGACACACCGTCTCACTCAACCTTAGAACGGGAGAAGTATTTTTTTATTTAGTGAAGTTAAGGAATTAAGAATAAAAAAGAATAACTCAGCATACTAAAGTAGATAAAAAATAAAAACGAGAATAAAATCTAAAACAATCCAAAAGTGGTACTTACTATACTGCAATATTCAAATTAAGTATGTGTGTGTGTGAGTGAAGTGAATTAAAGTGAGTTGACATGAGTTCTGTAGATTTTTTTTTTCACAATTCCACTCTATACCTAAGTGTTTTGCCGTGAGGGCGGGTTGTTCCAAAAGTCACCACGGCCTTGGAATGCAAAGGGTTTAAGTCAGTAAAATTCTGATGCTCTTTTTTGCTCTATCCAGAACATTACACTTCCTTTTTCAAAATATTTTGGGGCCGGCTTCCAGATTAATGGGGCGCGGTCGAATATCAGTATTTCACATAGAATTGCCCTTTAACATCTATATTCCTGTTACTAGATAATACGATACTTTTTCTCCCACTCCAACCGTTTCTAAAGCATTTAACAAAAACATATAAAATAAACTCAAGTCTACAATTTTCATTAACTTCAACATTCATTCTTCCTCCATTATATATTTTCCTTTTACAATTAAATCCACGAAATGATCTTGTTATTTGCGAGTTTGTAACAAAGCATCATATTTTGTGTTTATGAAACAAGGTTAAGTACGAAAGTTCTGACGTCTGACATACTCTGTGATACTGTCAGACTTAAACGTGTAGGTTTATGTAAGAACAAGGCCGATCACATGACACAGGTGAACATGTAGTACGAGATCCGTAGTGGAAATATCTTTTCTCATCTATTTTTCGATTATGTTAGATATTATGTGCTGGATAATGCGTTTATTAAGACATTCCAAATAGGTTGCCTAGTTAAATCTGTTATGTTTGTCTGAGAACGCGAACATTTGATATTTTCGACTTTATCCAAATGCTTCCAAATTAAGTTTTACAGACACTAATAGCTCCTATTAGACTAAAAAACACTAAAACATAAAAAAAAATCGATTAAATATCAGATGAAGGTAAATTGTGGCCATCTACTTACCTCTTTATGCGAGGCAACCCTCCTATTTGCACCAAACAAAAGGAGTCAACCTATAGTTTTTAATTCCTTCGGGCACATTCTTTCAGCTGATGCTGGATTTTTCCCAATAACAAATGAGGGGTAATGTCAAAAATGTAACAACAAATTTTATTGTTCAACATCATTGGCACCAGATTTAGTTAGGCAACCTATTTGTAATGTCTTAATGTACGCATCATCTAGCATATAATATTTATCATAATAAAATGACAGAAGAGGTAAGAGATTACTTCTACGTATCTTATATAAATAATTTGTTTTACTGTGATCAACGGTATAAAAAATAGATAGCCTAAAATTATACGACCCGTTAAGTTTGGAAGTAGATGAAGCACGTTATTGATCCTACAGACTACTGTCTATTAATACAATTACCGTCTGCTTATCGATGGATTATGAGTCCTAATAAAGAGATAAATTTAAGAACGAGAATACTCTGACCCGTGATTATACATATAAAAAACCAGTAGAAGTTTTTAATTTTGCGCGCATCACGTAAAATATACGAAGTTGATGTAGATAACTTTTATACCTTAAAATTATGTGTAACTTGATATAATACTTAGGCTTTATTTCGTCGCAATCGGGTGACTATATCAAAAGACAATACCTACTACCTATATTCATACGTACGTATGTAGGTACCGACTGTTAGACAGTAAGAAGTTCACCGGGTCAGCTAGTAGAAATAATATAAACGCATCTTTTACAAGAAGTACCTCCAGTGAGTAAAGAAGAAGAAGAAGAAGAAGCAGTGAATGAAGAAGAATTATCACAGGTATACTACAGTATACTATATATATATATTGTCATATGTATGTCTAGTCATAACTTTTGGGATGTATGCAGACAAGATAATATATCATTTAAGATTTCTTGAAAAAAAGGTTATAGTTTGAACAGAAGCTCGGGTAGGTACTTTATTTTAGTAACAATATTTACTTAGGCCTTTATGTACAGTAAAATCTTAGGAACGACTGCTACATGTGTCATGAATATCTGGGATAAATCTTTTCAGAAAATAGGTTCAAAAGGCACCCGTAGTACTATTCAAATATCACAAAGAAAAATAATATCTAGATACAGTTGAAATACATTAATGTGTTCAGTCAGTTCTTTTTCTATTCAAGTCAGTTGTGGGATTATGTAATCTTTATACTATACTGGTTTTAGCTTGCGTATTCGTCCGCAAAATAGAACAAAATTATCTAAACTAATATTATAAGAGGTAGAATAGAATAGAATAGAATTACTTCTATTCGGTATAGACACAGCACAACGGTTATATACACAAAGTAAACAAGAATAAAAGTAAAAAGTACGCCGAGCGTGCCCGCACCGAAAGCGTGACCACCTCAGCATTTTCTGGGCGTTAGACAACTAGGTAGTAGAGGGTAGTAGGAAATTTGTTTTTTTGTTTGTAGGAGGTAATCTCTGATTGCTAAATTTTTTTCGCCAATAGAAAGCTGCTTTATTCCTGTATGACATAGGCTATATATATATATATATATATATATATATATATAATGGCGACAGGTCTCTGGAACCACTTGTGACCCACGGATGACACTCAAGTTGAAGGGTAAAATCTACAAGTCTGTGATAAGACATGTCATACTGGATCAAAATGTTGGGCTGTGAAAAAGACTGATGAAAAAAGATTGCATGTAGCGTATATGAGAATGTTGAGATGGATGTGTTGTGTGACAAGATTGAGCAAAGTGAGAAATGAATATATTACAGGAAGTTTGACAGTGGCGCCGGTGGCTGACAAGCTGAAGGGGAATTGTTTATCTTGGTTTGGTCATGTAAAGAGGAGGGATGAAATGCATGTTACTAAAAGAGTTATGAGTATACATGTGGATGGGTGGAGAGGGAAGCCAAAGAAGATACGGATGGATTGCGTGGAGAGCGATATGAAAGAAAAGGAAGTCAGTGATAGCGTGACGAGTGACAGGGTAGAATGGAAGAAAAAAACGTATTGTGCCGACCCCAAATAAGACGGGATAAGGACAGAAAGAAGAAGAGATAGGCTATATTCTATGTAAGCGGGTGAAGCCACAGGCAAAAGCTAGTCATTTAATACAAGTATAAATCAGTCTTATAATGTTTTCACTGCTGCGACTCAGACCTCCTCTCAAGTGGGATAAAAGTATCCATTGTCTAATTCCTGAATATGGACTATTCGTGTATCAAGTTTTATCCAAATCACTGCAACGTCGAGTCGAGGCTTCAAAGTCCATCGAAGTCGAGTTGCTAGCCTGTCGGTGTTCGGTGTGCGCCGGAATTCTATGAGTCTAATTCCGCTAAGCCCGCTCCATCATCGGGACACCAGGTTACATGATTGATAAGATAAGATATCTGACTTTCAAGATCAAAGAAAGCTTAGATATGTCTCAAATATACTTTCTAGGTCAGGGCAGTAAAGTTTTAGTAAGATTTCGCAAATCGGTGCAATCTAATTTCTGCTACAATCAATGTCAAAAACTTGAAAATAAAAGGAAATTATAGGTGTGTCTTACAGATTAAGATAAGATGCGAAACTTCTATAAACGTACCTCTAAAAAAATACTCAAGGTTGCCTTTCATGCTGCAAGATTGAATGAAAAAGTCACCGTGATACTGAAACACAAAAGGCAAGTGAAAGAACACCAAAACGTGTGTTGTGGGTCAAGAGCGAAAAAAAAAATTTGACAATCTTCAATGAAAAAAGGTTGTCCTTCATGTCTTTAACTAAACTCAATCAAATCATTTACATTGCTCTTCAATCTACCATAACAGCTGATTCATACGTTAAAAATACTGTGTGACCAAGTGAAATCACAAACCCATAAACTTTTCGCACTACAGCTTATAAAACCTTCTTACTGGCCATCCGTTACTAACAAACTCCATACAATAGTCCTTCGAACTTCGGATCCACTAAGCCCTGATAATAACGTCAGCGACTGGATGCACCATAAGATCCGAGTACATACCTAGAATTACATGTGATCCGAAACATCTGTGTCATTTCCTCAATATCCAACCAGTGCGGCCTATGAACGTTAGATAAGGGTCCTGGTTTGACATAAGAGGAGCGGGAAGCGATTTGTGTGAACATTAATGAAAGAGGGAAGATCTAGCTTGTCTCTTTGAGAAGTAGCTACAGGAATACCATAACGTCCTCACTATTAACAATAATAATAATAATAATAATAATCGTTTATTTGCTTAGAATGTAGGTACATAAAATAAGGTGTTTACAAAGAGTTGTGATCCTGATACAATCTACCTTAAATTAGGCATGCAAATATTGTCAAAGATTTGAGTCGCGACAAAATAATAATAAAAGAAATGGAATTTATGTTGATCATAATAAGGAAATACATAATGTCAAAACAAAATCTTAATAGTAGCGTCATTTGGAATAAAAATGAAGTATTTATAATAGGCAAATATCAAATACATAATGTCAACAACTAAATCTATATACAATCGTCATTTGAAATAGTAATGAAAATTGTAAACATAATAAGGAAATGTCAATACATAATGTCAAAAGTTACGTGTGTATTTGAATTGGCGTCGTTTCAAATGAATATATTGGGTATCATAAATTTACAATGTCAACAATTAAATCTAAATAGCAGAGTCATTTAAAAAATCACTAATTGAATAATAACATTTATCAATTAATAGGGCTGTCAGTTTTTTTTTAAACATTGGAATTGGTTCATTTTTTATAGTATCCGGTATTTTATTATACACCGTTGGACCCATGACAAAGACACTTTTCTTAAGTAATGCTGTCTTGTAGCTACTATTTTGTAATAGATTCTTATATTGACTTCTAACAGGGCCCCTTCGAGTTTCTGATACTGTTAAGAAATAATTCTTATTTGTCCTTACAAAAATGGCTATTTCTAAAATATATAATGCTGGAAATGTTAACAATTTTAGAGACTTAAACATAGGTACACAACTGTCGGTCATTTTTAAGCCACACATTGCCCTTATGCAACGTTTCTGGGCCTTGAATACTTGTTCTCTCATGCTACAATTTCCCCAGAATATGATTCCGTAACGCAGTATCGATGCCACCAATCCATGGTAAGCTAATAATGTTGTGGCTGTACTGACCTTTTTGTTCAAATTAAATAGCACGTACGCAGAAGTGCTTAATTTTTTACATACTTCTTCGGCTTGGGGTTTCCATGTTAACTGACTGTCTATCAATATTCCCAAAAATTTAGCCACTGTAACTTTGTCAATTTCTTGCCCGTTGTATTCTATAGTCATTTGTTGTAATGGTAAACGTTGATAGAAATGCATTATATTCGTTTTTGATAAATTAATAATTAAATTGTTATTGTCAAGCCAGTTTACCATATCCGCAAGAGTATTATTTATTTCCTGTTCGTATGTATTTACGTCGCTACATTTCATCAAAATAGTGCTATCATCAGCAAATAATACCATTGGGTGTTCAATGTAACGTGGCATGTCATTTATATAGACCAGGAATAGTGGTGGCCCAAGCACACTGCCTTGTGGCACACCATACTTGACAATTCTACATTCAGATAAATATTTATTTTCCCTTCTGGTCTTAACGCAAATCTTAGATATTTCCGTGTATTGCTTTCTGTCACTGAGGTACGATTTTATGAGGTTCAAGATGTTACCTCTGATACCATAAGCATTGAGTTTATTGAGTAATATTTCATAATGGACACAATCAAACGCTTTGGTCATATCAGTAAAAATTGCGCATGTATGTACTTTATTATCGACATTTTTCATGACAGTGTTAAGTAATTTGTATACTGCCGCATTAATACCTAAATTTTTCCTAAAAACATAACATAACGCAGGTCCGTAGTCGTAGGACACAAAGAGAACATGACATGTGAGTTTTAGCCAGTAAAAGTCTGACACTCCCCTCTCGCTTCAATCAGAGCAAAAATGATCATTTGAAATTCCTCAAAGTTAATAGAATTTGATAATTATCAAAAACCTTACGACAAAATTGCATTGTCGCATTTCTTTGCTTCAAATATTGTTGATCTAAGCTTCGAGTAGATAATCTTAAACTTGCCACAGTAAAGTATTTTGGGGTCAGCTTTCAGTCGAATCAAAGCTGAGTTCTAATATTTTACATGGCGACTGACTTATCCAGCCTGCAACAAGCAACAACCCATTAACGGAGAAATACTGGCAAGACACACAACTGTCAAAAATATTCAAATCATCATATTCAATCCATGAATCTGTCTATTCGTGATAACTACGTGGAAATTGGTTTTGAGTTCATTGCGTTCATACATACTTACAGATAGATGCGGTGGGAGACTTTGTTTCATAATACCTGATATATATAAGGATACTATAGGCTAATTTTTAATGCAATGTTTAGAATGCGATGTTTGAAAATTACCATGGCATTACAACGTTTCTAATGGAATCACTTTAAGGCACATTGGTTTGGTGGTTCCAAAGTCTATTACGACCATAAGAAAGACATTGTTTTTCTTTTGTGTTTAATTATGCCAAGGTCAGTTTGTGGATAAGTAACTATCTTCACATACCGATATTCTTTAGTGCTTCGCACGGTACCAGCAAGAAGATACAGATGACAAATGGTGACAATTCAGGAACCTGCACTGAGCCCGCGTGGTAGATTACGGTTCATTCCCTCTCCTAGAGAGGAGGTCTGAGTCCCAGCTGTGGGAACATTAAAATTTATGCTTATGCTTAATATCAAAATTCTTACCTTATTACGACCCCTGGTTATAAGCCAAAGCATTTTAACCACATTGCACCTTCCGATGCTGACTGCAAACAGTTTACATATTTATTCTTGATCGTTAACTTAGTAGATAACTGTGGCACGTTACTTTAAGTGAGGTCAACACATTCAGTATTGATATCTTCAATTCTTGATGCAACGGCAATGCTGCTCACAGTTCACGAGCTCTATGGACATCGTAAGGAATAAGGAAGTGAGGTAGACGAACGAAATTAAATGTCTGAAAACAACTGTTTGCTTCTGCACAGTCAGAAATGCTTTTATTTTATTGGGATCGTGGTTTTAAAATGAGATCAGAAGTGTGCAGATTTTGGTCCGTCGACGCAAGTAAAACCTATATCTTTACACGTATATATACGTAAGATAGGTGCCAGATAAACGTGGAATAACGGTCATTGATCCTTAATCTACATTTGTTGACATTCTTAATTTCAAAAAACCGGCCAAGAGCGTGTCGGGCCACGCTCAGTGTAGGGTTCCGTAGTTTCCCGTCCGTCACAATAAGTGTACCCACTTATGAGTTTAAAAAAATGCTTGCATAAACGATTATACTACAAACTTAGTCCAGAAATTATTTTGTATAACCTTTTTGTCTTTTATGTACAAAAACTGTTCTGTCCATCAAGTTCAAAATGATTTTCCTAGAAAATCCTTGTAAAGTTCTACTTTTCAGATTTTTTTCATATTTTCTAAACGTATGGTTCAAAAGTTAGAGGGGGGACACATTGTTTTTTACTTTTGGAGCGATTATTTCCGAAATTATTGACATTATCAAAAAGTGATTTTAGTAAACCCCTATTTATTTCTAAATATCTATCCAACGATATATCACACGTTATGGTTGAAATTAAAAAAAAACACTTCCCACTTTCCATATAGGGGGGCTACCCTAATAAAACATTTTTTTCCAATTTTTATTTAACTACTTTGTCAGCGTAATTGATATACATATTGGTACCACATTTCAGCTTTCTAGTGCTAACGGTCACAGAGATTAAGCGAGGACGGACAGACGGACAGACAGAGATGGCGAAACTATAAGGGTTCCTAGTTGACTACGGAACCCTAAAAACGGAACTTAAATCATAAAGCTGTCTTGAATCGACATCCTATCGTAATCCTTTACTAGATTTAGTGATGAAAAGCAGTTTATTGTTTCTTTTTCGGGTACCTACGCAGAGATATTAGGTAAAGGTCAATGTACTTTATTCCACGGTTATCTGGCAACTTTTATAGGTTAATCATTCTTCTGTACATCACACACTGTCAGCTTTTGGAAAAGTCGCCTGTCGGGATTGCTGGTTGATATTGATTGGGTCTGTGGTATCACAGGCCGAATCAGAATACCAGTGCTATTTTTTTTTTTTATCGTTAGTTTATGTACTATTTTAATTTTCTTTTATTCATTTCTTTGTCCTGTGCGAGTCTCATGTCTTCTTCTTCTTTGCCTCTTCCCACGTCAGGTGGGGTCGGCTCTCCTTATCCTTCTGCGCCAGGACAATCTGTCCTGGGTTGTCGGGTCAGGCAGTTAGGACTTCCTAATTAGATTGGCCATACTAGTCCACCAGGTCAAGGGCGGCCGTACTCTTCCTTTCTGTGTGAGTCTCAAGTTAACGTTTTTATTTCTTACTTATACTTTCAAGGTTGGATGACAGTTGCCGAGAATTCTGATGAATGACGTGAAATTTAAAGAGCAGATACAGACTGCGATGTGTGCACTGCAAACGGCGTACAACAAATGCCTCACAAGGTGTGTATCTTTATATTCGTGGCAAGGCTCGTGATACGTACGTGTGAAGGCAAGCCAACGTATATCGCCAAGCGTTTCAAGATCGAGCATTCGTTGTAGACGTATTTGCGCATGCGCGTTCGAGATGTGTGCCTTTTACAATATAGCTAAGCACGCCTTGACTGAGAAAATGAAACTGCGTTTGCTCAGGCTACACGATGCATGCTCCAGTCGATCCAATTCATATATCATAAGTCAAGATGGCACCGTCGCATCGCTTGCGCGTATCCGCTGCTTGTATAATTACCTATTGATTCAATTATTGAAAAAAAAAAAACAAAGAGGAACGAAAAAGTCATCGAAAGAAAGAAAGAAAGAAAAGTATTTATTTTGGCGCAAAAAAACATTGTAGACAACAAAAACTTAAGACAAACACAAAACAAAAAAATAAAAAGTAACATTGTCTGTTTGCGCCAAAAAAGGTCCAGTTCATCGACGTTAAACGTCGTTAAAAAAAATCGCAGCGATGTGGACACAACCGTTAAACGCAACGTACGAAATGAGTCGACATAAGCTGGGTTGCCTGGCACGTGCGCAGCCTGTGCGTAGTACATGCCTTGCTACAAACATGAAGACGAGGTGTTTGCTTCGCACGCCATGGCTCAACCTGAACATAATTATATGTATATGTTAGTATATTTTATCGACACGCAGGCCTCAAGGTGTTCTTATTGAGGCGCCTATCGCTGCGCATGCATTCACAAAATCTTTATCACTATCTATTGAAACCTACCTGCAGTACCTAGCAGACTGCTGCAGGCTAGTGGTGATGTTATTAATCCATAGTTATGTGGTTTATTAAATCTAAACTGCTGTGATGAATTAATGAAGCGACGGAAACACTTCCCAAAAAAAAAAAACATTAAAATTATGATCTTTAATATTTCATAAACCGCTCCCCCCATCATAACAGCAACCTAATAAATGTTATGTAACAGGTCGCAAACTGCTGGGAAGGCGTAATAATACCGCCGACGCCACGCTCAGCCGATACAAGCTAGCGGAAATTAACAGCTTGTACCGTGAGCTAGCGGAGCGAAGCGAGCGGAGCGGGACGGAACTAAGAATGGATTTATCACCACTGTTTGTGCTGTTATCGCAGTGTATTCGTGGTTAATCTCACATGCGGGATGACCAAGACCTTTGGAATATCGTGCTAGCCAGACCGAATATCCGACTTGAGAGTTGATGTGAATGAGAACAAGGTTGTTCGATGTTGAACATTGAGTTACAGCGTGCAAGACTTTGAGTTAATTGACAATTAAACAACATCGTAGAACGTGAATATGAAAATACTGACGAGGAGCTTTAGGTTTTATAATATTAAGTGAACAATTTTCTTGGAAGAATGCAAATCAAAATGTAAATAGTACAAGAAGTCAGTTTACTAACTAACTACTACTAACTTCTGCCATTGGCTCCGCCCCTACAAAGTTTCATCTCCCTAGGGAGTGAATTTTGGAAAATCGTCTCATAAAGCTCGCCTTCGTCATAAAAAGATACCTTGGGCAAAATTTTGCACTCCTAATCCCAGTAGTTTCGGCTGTGCGTTGATATGTCAGTCAGTCAGTTTCTCCTTTTAAATAGTTTTTTTTTTATTATTGATAGGTTTGCGTTTGACCACCATCTCACCTGATGGTAAGACAGAAGATAAAAGCAGTTATCATATTTTGATAAACATTATTTTGAAAGTAAATCCACCAATTTGTGGATTATTACAAAAGTTAACATATTATCAACCTTCATCTCACAAAGTATGAAAACTGAAAACAAACTAAAATTAATTAACACTGAACTCCACATATTGCATATTATCACAAACTTATATAAAGTAGGTAACAAAGTTGAAAGAGAAGTGAAAACTTAAGTACAAAAGTGACAGAAACACCTGCTCGAATGAAGTTAATTCCACCTATAATTTTTAGTGCTGACCAAATAGTCGATTAATCGAGTTTTCGGAATCGAGTGCATTGATAGTTAGTCGATTTAATGAGATTGTAACGGTTTGTTGCGGATTTATGGGTGGTATTTAAGCTTCGAATGGAGTTTAAAGCATTTTAAACATAATTTAGTTCTGGGTACGATTTACGGTTATTGAACGGGTAAAATATTGTACTTATTTTTTGTATGGAAACAAATAGGCAATTATAATATTGGCTACATTTATTGCTTTGTTCAAACTTTAATTATTGTTACTGAAAATATTAATAGATTATAGAATAGAATAAACTTTGTTGTATGTTGTAAGGTACCTACATATTTTATCAAGGCGAAATATACAAGTATATATATTTTTATAATAATTATCATGAAAATTTTGTTTCATGATTATGAAACAAGTTTTCATTCAACCGCTCGTAATTCATGACAATACCAGAATAAGCTGGTCTCAGTTTTTAATGAAACTTCGTATTTTGTTAGGCCAGCTCAGAACGGTACGGTTGGCGTAGTGGCTGAGTGCTACGCTGCGTGTTGTAAGTTCAATTCCTGCACGAAACAAATACTTGTATCGCCTACAAATAATTTTTCTGGGTTTTAGGTATCTCGTATATGTGCGTTTACATGTTTGTAAGTAAATCCAATGCAGAACGCAACTGTAGGACTATAGATGTGATTTGGTCAATATAAAATTCTGACACGCTTTTTCACTACACCCTAGAGCGGGAGATGTGATTTCTCGACAACTGAGGAGCAACAAAAAAAGTAAATGTATCCTACGAATACTTAATCGTTTTTGTGATACCGTAGGAGTACAAGAAAAAAATTAAAAGCAAAAACCTACAACTGCAAACTTATTTAAAAATCGTTCAACTCTAATCGATACTATTAGACGATTCAGTTAGTCGAATCACATCACTACGCTTCGTCGCTACAACTTCATTACCGCGAGCCAATTATAGTGACGTGTAATATACGTTAACACTTGACCGGATTTCGAGCGAGAAATCGATTCAAATGTCACGTTCACTGTTGCATACCTTGCTGAGTATGAACATGATAAATTGCAATGCGAAAATAAGTATTCGGCTCGATACGATAGTTTTGTGAGGAATTAAATTTTATCGGTGACAAAATGTACTGAATGATGAACGGAATCACAGATTTTTTGAAAGCTTTGCAATTAAAATTTCCAGTGTAGCAGTTTTTGGCTTGAGACGCAGAACAAGAAATATAGTGAAAACTGAGAAAGATTAACAAACTAAGTATCTTGACTTGGCTCGCGAGGTGGTTGACATGTGGGATTTGGACACAGCAGTCATTGTGGCAATAGTTGTGATGGCAAATGGGTAATGGTATGGTGGTGAGCCAAGAGCCTCGACCAACACCTAAGTAGGCTCTTGTTGGACACTATTTTGATCAAGGGCTTGATCCAGATAGCAGTACTCCTGGACACAGCGCATATTATTAGGAAACTCCTCTCTCCAAAGACGTAACCACCAGCAACTTGGACCCTGTTACCGATGCCGATGAGCTCTATTCTATATTCATTAAAAAATTGTGAAACAGTTTATCATAACGATTTATCAAAAAAACTTAACTCGTGACGTCTATCAACAGATCAAATTCTCATTTTGATTGCAAGATTTTTTTTTAAATTTTTTTTTTCAGTTATACTGTAATAAATTTCGAAATTCTACTTTTCTTTAATGCCCTTAACATAATATTTGTTTACTACTACTGGATCCTTATTCTCTTTTCACCTACTTCTGCTAAAGAAGAGAAGAACTCTTCTTTTATCCGCTTGTGCGTTGTATTCCTTGTTGATTGTAATCTCACACTGTATAATGTCAATATCGCCGGGCTCGGAATGCAATTATTTCGAAACTCCCCGTACATTTAAATTGCATCGGTACACACGGCTACTGTATCGTCTTTGAGCTCCGATAAAATTAACAGGATACGAAAACAAGATTACTTTTGTATCTACTATACTAGGCGCCAGATAAACTATATAAAAATAAAGTATATTTGACCTTTTCCTAAAACATCGAAGGTACCCGAAAAACCATCAATGAATTGTTTTTCAGAAAAGGTAAAGGATCACGATAGACGTCGATTCAAGACAGCTTTATGTCTTTAATTCCGTTTTTGAAATGAAGAATGTCAATAAATTTAAGAGGGTCAATGACCTTTATTCCACGGTAATTTGGCGCCTTCCTTAGTGGTGTGTGAATATTTTGTTGTATCCATACTAAATTACAATATTACAATAAAATTATGAAAGTAATTTATTTGTATTTTTTTTTTTGATCACATGTTATTAAATAACTTCTTTCAATCTGGGTAGAATGAGACATCATGTCCAATTTTACCATCTAATACCCATTCGTATTTATTCAGTTGCCCGTACCTCGGAAAGCATGGTAAGCTCTTAGTTTACCTTTGACAGTAATTTTGGATGGTCAGAAACCAGGAAATAAAAATAGCGTATGTATATCTACGGCTTGTGGGTGATGTAAGTTCCTTGGGCACCGCTGTCTGCTCATCTCATTCTGTCGTGTCGTGACGACACCTGTTCTGTGTTCCCGTGTGCTTGGGAGACCTGTGAGAAACGAAGGACAGGTTACTTTATAGTTTTAAAAAATATTATTTTGCTGTATTTACTTATTTTCATGCTGACTTACCCTATGTGTCTGGCCTACTTGCATCCAGTACTTGCATTCTGTGTCGCCGTCGCCACTCAGTCTGAGGACACGGCAGCCATTGTGAGCCGCAACTAAGAAGAAAAAAAAAAATATTTATTAAATTCATATACATCTTACACTTTGGTTTATTCAAATAGTTACCACTATAAACAAACGACACTCACCTTTCTGCCGATATACGTATCTTATTTTTTTTTTTCACTTCTTTCTTTAACACTAAAATTCACTCAACTGATAGATTAAGAAACTCACGCTTTTTGCATTGCGATATTTCTTTTTTATTTCCAAAGTACCCGAAGTATTTTTTTTTTTTTTTTTAATTTTATTTTGTTTTTACATTTCGCGCTGTTGGCAATTCGTCCATTGCGCCTAGCTGCCCTAGGCATAATGAATTGGCGTCCTGTTTACACTGCGCAAGCTGACGGGCGTGGCGGTGTTTTGTGACTGAGTCGCTTCAAAACTGGTTGTTTATTTGCGCATGTATGATCAGACAGAGTTATTTATTTATTTTGCCTTTTTTCTTTTAAATTTGATATATTTTGTACATTGCACACAAATTTATTTATTATTTACCACACAATATAATATGTAATTTATTTATCCTACACCTAATCACTAATACCTAACTGAGTACTAAAAATAAACCAATTTAAATCGTACACTCGAAATAAGGTTCAGTAGAAAACCAGCGTCAGGCAACTATCATGTAGTTGTCTGGCATTATTGCTGAACTGGACCTATTTGGCGCCGCCGTGAGACACACCTTGCTAGTTGTGTTTTTTTTTTTTTAATTATAATAATTTATTAGTGTCTACATGTTGTTACTACATTGTGTGTATCTACGAGTGTGTATGCCAAATAAATAGTTTTTTCTTTCTTTCTTTCTTTCTTTCAAATCAGATGCCAGTTTCGCTTAGAGGTATCGTGTTATCCAATTACTGGGTAGCAAAGCGCAGATATTGTGGAGTTTGAAAGCAGTCACTCCTTGTAAAATACTGATCTGGTTGTATCCAGTTTTACTGATATCCGATTACAATGCAGTTAGGAAAAGGCTCAGCAGTAAGACTTTTTATAAGAAAACTGTATGTGTTATAGTTTATAAAAAAAAAAAACTGGGCAATTGCGACTCGGACTCGCGCACTGAGGGTTCCGTGCAAACTACAATTCCCGAATGGAGTCTTGAAGATTTTTCCGAGTAACAATTTTTTTTTTTGTGTGTCTTGATAACAACCATAAATTGGTTGTTATCAAGACACACAAAAAAGTTTTCAGATTTTTTCCTGTAGGTATCTGTGCTATAAGACCTTGCTTTGTGTCAAATTTCAAGATTCTGGGTCAACGGGAAGTACCCTATGAATTTCGATCTTTGAGAGTATCAAAATATACATTTTTGGCGACATAAACGGCCGTATCTTTTTTTATTCGTTAACTTAGAAGTTTGATTTTTTCACAACTTGAAGGGACCGCAGACCTACGTATATGGTTTTAGTTTCAACTCGATACCTTCACGCGTTCTTGATATAAAGGGTCCTGACAGACAGACAGACGGATGGACAACAAAGTGATCCCGTAAGGGTTCGATTTTTTTGTTATTGAGGTACGGAACCCTAAAAATATGATATTATAGCCTAACAAAATACGATACCCAAGCCCATGACGAGCAGTTGTTCTAACTTAAAAGACAAAAGAACAAAGAAATCTGTAAAATAGTACGACAAATCCAAGACTTCGAAAAATAAACGAAACACACTAAAATCCGAAACCAGGGAGACTAAATTTGAAATTTCAAACAATAAAGACTGTAATATGTAAATTCGTCTGCTTTATTATGATACAAGTACGATCTAGCTTCACAGTAACCGTAAAATCGTTGAAGATTTACCGTCAGTCTAAAACAAGCTCAACTGTACAATGAAACTTAAGCCAGTCCAATCCGGTGCCGGTCTTGCATAATAGTTTCATTTACACCGAAACGAACGTCAAATTGAATAATAGTACATTTTGATACAAGCGAAGAGAGTTGGTTTTTGCGACCGAGGTGGTATTTTCCCGAGCAGTAAGCGAGGGTAGTATAGAGCCGAGAGCTGCAGTGACAAATTCTACGTGTATCAAACGACGTTTTTCAATAAAATTACACAAGACATTAATGAATGTGCGTTGAAGAGCAACTTGTGGGGATCGCTTAGCGGTCAGCCTGATGCGATTAATGTAATAAAATTTTAACAGGGCAGGCACGCGCACTTTTCCGCACTAGTGTTAAAAATAGTAAATTGCGTGCCTAAAAGCGGTAGGGATAAGAGCGGGTTTTCCAGTAAGTGTATTAAACAATGTATTAATGGGAATTTACTCCCAATTTGTCTTACTGTCAATGGACGCGTAGCTTCAAAGACGGAAATGTCGTTGCCGCTTCGTCAACGGAGTTTCATAGTTTCGTATTTACGCTATGAGCCGGCGTAGACAAAGCGTATAATGATGAAAACGCGTCTATAAAGCTACGTGTCCCTGGACAGAGAGCCTTACAACAACCTTAATTATATCGTTCCTACCCGGAAAATTAAATATAAAGTTACATGTAGTTCACAAAACTTTGTTCCTAAGTAGGTAAGTTTAAACATATTCCTACAAATAATAGATTCAAATCGTGGGAAAAATAATATCATCATCATGCTGCCCTTAAACCACTTTAGGGTCATCGGATCTCTTCTTTTACCATATTATTATTATCCATTAAGACTTTATTTGTGGACCACTCAGAAGTCGTGGAAGAGCAGTGGTGGCTGAGTGGTAACGGCCCCGTTGTAGGTCGCGGGTTCAAACCCAGCCAGACGCATTACTTTGTGTTGTTTATTTCATCAACACTGCTCTCAAAACGGTAAAAAAAACATTGTGAGGAAACCGGCATGTCCTACAACCAAAAATTCGAACACATGTGACATTCGCCAACTCGCACTGGACCCGCGTGGTGGATTAGGACATTTCCTCTCCTAGACAGAGTAGGCCTGAGTCCCAGCAGTGGGAATATTGAAAGGCTGATTATGCTATGATTGCATTCGTGGATTGGCCACACGCTTCGAAGGGATTCTGATCACATACCAAAGCAAGCGTTGGACTGGAATCCTCAAGAAAAATGATCCTCGTCAAACCTGGCGTCACACCTTGTTGGCAGAAGCAAAGGAATGACGCGCCGCGGTGCGAGGCATATGAAGCTCAAAACTGTTCGTGATGGAGGATTAACTGTGGACGCCCTTTGTCTCATCTAGAGGGCATTAAATTATATCACTCAGCAGTCGCGCTTGAGATGAGACAAACGAGATAGTTAATACAATACGACTGCTTTAAAAATGAGGAGGAGGAACAGTGCTGACCCAGTGGTACTAGACCCGACATTATTATGAAGTCATGAGTGAGACACTGATGTAAGCGTATAACTTTGTAGAATTAATTTCATCACCACTGCTCTTATAACGGTGAAGGAAAACATCGTAGAGAAATCAGCAAAGCATCAAAATTTCAAAGATATGTGACTATCACCATCCCGCAAAAGGATCGCGCGGTTGATTAAGGCCCATTCCCTCTCCTAGGTCTAAGGGCGCCATGTAAATAACAAAGTAACGGACCGCGCAACTGCAGAGCAGGTTTAGCACGGCAGTCACGCGTGGTACTTTGCAGCTAATTTGAAGGCGCTTTAAGTCTCAACAGGGGGATCAAGCTGATTAAACTTTAAGTTATTTTTTTTCTTTTCTCAATTCGTACACGGTGTAAAGGCAGCCAGCACCCATAAAGATGATACCAACGCTTCCTCAAGCGTTATTCAATTTGGTTCCCAGTCGGAGGTTGCTAGAGCACTGTGTACCGAAAGGCGAGCGCCCGGTGGTGCGGACAAATGAAGATTTAACGCCTTATTTAAGAAATCTAGGATTAACTGAGCTTTACCGGAAAAATGCATTTGATATTAGTACGGGCTAGGTGAATGAGTATTTCATAGAGATTTGTTTTATTTTAAAAACATCGTCATCATATTAGTATTTCAGCCGAAAAACGTCGACTATTCTATGTAAACCTTCCCCAAATGTCGCCACAATGATTGATCCTGTGCATGTCGCATTCATCGGATTCCTGCAACCCTCACCAGGTAACCGAACTACTTTAGGGAGGCCTTCTGATGCTGCGTAACCGGTATGCGTTCGTGACTCCAGAATCTATCAGCCTCACAGACCGTCTGTTCTGCGAGCAATGTGCCCTTCCCACTGTGACTTTAGGTAGACTTATTGCGCTATGTTGGTAAACTTGGTTACACTGCGGATATCTTGATTCCCGATATTGTGATCACTGAAACTCTGAGTGTAGGCCTTTCCATTGCCCTTTGGGTGGTTTTTTTTTTTCATTTTAATACCAAACAACTAATACCACTGGTATTTGTTTGGAGTCATATTTAAATTTTATTTTGATTAGGTTTGACTGAGTTGACTGTACCGAATTCAACTTGTTGGTATTAGTTTATTTCAAACTACACATACAGCAAAATAATAATGATATAAAAAAAAATAAGTATTATTAGGTTTTTGGTATTAAAATGGAATAAATCAAAAACCTACACTAACGTTAATTTGTTATAAATTTTTAAGGTTGTTGTTTGACGTTTGATTCAAAAACTGTTTATTAAAAAGCTAAATTCTTTTTCTTCTTAATTAACCTCAGTGATGCTATGAACGTCATTTACTTAATTACCTTTTTTAGCCTTACAGGAATGGATGACTGTTTCAATACCTTTTTTAGTTTGATTTATTCCACCAAAATTCTATCGAACCTAAATATATTAATTCATTTACTCTATGTCAGTATTTTCATTAGAAATCAAGAATGCAAACTTGAAAGACAAGTTTATCTGAAGTTCAGTCAAATTCATAAAGTGGACAGTCACCTCGTTTACATATTACGTAGTTTCTATTCTATTAGACACTTAGAAAACAGTATAAGTTTAGAACCGCAAACGAAAACTCAACTTAAGCTCTCACGAGTAAAATACCGTGTAATAATTTAATACAAGTAAAATATTTTTCCAACAAAGAAATATATGTTTAAAATCGTATGTGAAAGAATTCATTTTTCTTTGACGCGCACTCATCTCATCACTTTCTGTCGAGAGCCTTTGTATGCGGCTCTTCGTGCTAAGTACATTATGTAAATGTAATACCGGAGGCAGGACTGCTTGGTCCTCGTACATTACAGATAACCACACCCATATTATTTAACACAGAGTAAAAATACGCGAACACTTTTTTACGAAAAATACCAGTCGGTTAAGTTAGGTCTTCAGTGCAGATGCAGGCTGTGGCTTAGAATTATTTTAGTTGGAACAAGTGTAGTCTCGAAAGCGCAGCGGGCAGCCTTGTCGTGTGAACGTACGCCGTTCTTTCAAAATGTTTTGATGTTTAATATTTATAAATATACGTACAGCATCTCCGCGTATGTGTATCGTAATTTTAATATTTTTCTGCTGACGAATATTTCTGTCACTGTCATTGAACCAGCTTATTGGAACAGGAAAATAGTAATGTAATTATGCTGATAAGCCATGTTTGTAAATGTAGTTTTATTTCGAGATCTTATTTATGTTATCTATTTACTGACAGTTCTTTGTTTATGTGTAGGTAAGTTGTCCTAACCAATCGTTAAACTTAAGTAGCAGTGGTCAGGGCACATTGCTCACAGAACAAAGGTTGTTGGGACTGGAAGGTTTTGGAGTGGCGGCTGCGGAACATGCAGTATTGGAAGGCCACCCAAAAGGTGAACCGATGACCTGGTACCAGGACCTGAGAATTGCGTGAATCCGATGGATGCGAGATGCATAGGACCGTTCTTGAGGGAGGCCTATGTCCAACAGTAGACGTCTTTCGGCGAAAATGACCATGATCGATGATGTAAGATAAGTATTATAAATTATCAAAAAAACTACTTCTAGAATAAACTATCTAAATTGTGGTAAAACTGGATTATAATCCGTTGCGTAATTTAAAACAACAACGCGTCTCTCACAAACAAACGTTTTCATAATGTGTTGATAGAATAGCCACTATTACACTCAACAAAGTTTAAATCCTTCAACAATGACTAATCAGTCCTGGATTCAGGATTCCTGGAACTGTCTCAAACTGAAAACACCATATAAATCCTTGAACAATAAACAAAAACAAACTTTCTATTCATAATTAAATTACTTTGTCAACAATATCTGAATCTTCATTGACATTCCTCGCAAAAACGTTAGAACCAAACATAGCTCGAATTGTTTTCAACAAAATCTCAACAAATCCTTGGCGTGACGTGTCCGAGGTACGACTAGGAATAGCTTTAATTTAAAAGGACTTAGAGGACGATCACCGTCGCTCCTCGGATTAAGACTTGCAGCAAAACTATTGATACCTTGAGTTCAATATTTTAACGTGACGGATAAGAAAATAAACCTTTAGATATTCTTGCAGTTTCTTTTTAAAGGTTTATTAACTACGCTAGTATTACTGCTTCGCAGAAGGAGGCGATCACCTGCCATTTTTCCTAGATATTTTTTTGTAATGTGGTCTTTCGAAACAAGACTATTTGCAAAGTCAAATCCATTCTAGCCAGGGTATTTCATTATTTTGACTTAATCTCGTATCCTTTGCCTGTCTTTGTCTTTAATCTCTTAAATATATTATTTTCTAAGTTTTAATCGAATAACTCTCAGTAGCAATGACCTTGGCGTGTAAAACTTAATGCAATTTCAATGTGAAGTTAAGAAAATCACATTTTGATTCAATCAATAGAATGAAAGAGAAAATCTGCTTCAGGTATTCGCATCTACCAAGCGTTACGGGTAAATATAAAATTAATTTATTCTCAAATGACTGCATATTTAATATTCGCAGACTTCATAAAAATTCAATCTATTTTTAATATCAGAACGTGTTCTCAACATTCCATTTTTAACTTTTTTAGAGACAAAAGAAAACTGAAGACGTACCTACTTATTGTATACTTCTAAAGTAATTACCTTACGAACATTTGCTTTGACAAATGACTTTATTTTTCCTGAAAATAGAACGTCAAAGGTTTTATTCATACCTAAGCTTTGCAAATAACCACAGAATCCTTCCCACGACAGTTGATGGCGGAAATTAAAAATAAACTCCTAAATTAAGACTGAAGTTTGACTTGGCGAGTTCTCTATTTGCTTTCCATCCTTTGATCTTGAAACTCAGGTAGCTGTAGGCGATACATCCCAGTGAACAAGTTTTAATCCCACCGCCGTCAGCAATCGACCGGTAAGTCGTTTTAAATTAAAACTTGTCGTCGATCCCTGCTCCTAAGGATTTATGGCGAAGTTAGGGAGAACCCATCGATCCCTAGTAGTCCTCATACATACATAATTGCGGTCGAGTCGAAAAAAAGTTGTCGTTTGGCGTACCTACCACGAGTATGCTGCTAAAATTCGTATAAATTCTTACGCAGTATAATTCTATGTTTCTTTAACTGATTAAATTTTAGATCACTTGAACTAAGACTTGTTGTCGCTTTATTTTGGGGTAATGACGTTGACGTTCAAATAATGCTTGTTGTTAATCTTTCCAGCCAGGTTAAAATAAAAATCTTTGTAAGGGGCTTCAGTCAAAGCCTACAAAATAATGAAAGACTCGATAACTTTTGATACTACACATTATGTGAATCAAAATAAATATTTAAGTAAGCACAGTTATTAATTATACGCCGCTGAGGAGGTATTAATATTTATGAACACTTATCACGAAGAGAAAAAGGTATAACCTTGACCTCCAAAATTCATTTAGAATTCTTATTGGTTCATGTATGAATTTAAAAAAATAATTGTTTGTATCTAATCACTGAAATTAACCAATGATAAATACGTTTGAATTTAGGGCAATTGTTTTTAAGAACAATAATCGATTTGACATGAATGGAAAATTCGATTAAATTTGAACTCTGTCAAGTATACAGCAATCCATACTTTTTAGGGCATTATTATAAGCATTGGTTACCTAAAAATTAACTTGGACTTCACAATCATAATAAAATCTAGACTTCTGTGAAGATATTTCCAAAGGTGGCAACGGAATGAAATTTTCTCGAAATATTTAGTACCTACCGATGTAAATAGGTACAAGTTAAGTGTAGCTATTCAATTATTCTCTTCTCTATAGAGATGACACAGAGTTGTTTGCATGTGATTTATCTATAACTTGTGCATCTGAATCGTATGACTTAATTCTGCCAAGCCCGTTCAAACATTGGATCACTACTAGAGGTTTTTTTTATGGTGGAAAAATCATTAATGACAACCCCCGCTCTTGGATGGAGCGGGAGATAGTGTCAGACTCTTACTGACTAAAAACCCACCTCGTTCCTTCAAGCCTTCTAGCCTTCGTCTTTCGAAACTAACCCTGGCCCCGATAGGCTGCGACCCAACAGGGCCCCTATTGTTGCTGATAACTCCTTGAGGCGCACGGGAACAGTGCGCGTCGTCGACGAGTTGGGCTCAGTCCGGACAGTTGCAGGACGGTTGGACAGCGAGCTATCCATTGCTCGCCGTCCGCAAGCCCGCGCCTACGGTGGCCGGAAATCGGGATCGGAGTCTCAGCGGCGGCAAGAGGGCCGCGCGCAGTTGCCTCATGCGGTCGGCCTCTTCCTTTGACCACTACTTGAGGTGAATCAAGACATACCAAGGCGAAGATCGCAGAAAGAACTCGACTTCCACCAAATAATCAGTTTCGCACTACTTAGCTAAAACAGAATTGTGGCAGCCTTTTCCCAGTAGTGGGGTAAAATAGTTTAGATAGATAAACATATACCTTCTTTTCTAATTTCAATCACTTTGCCTTTTTCACAACAGAGATTTATTGGGTGTTGTCTGAAAAAAGATAAGATAAGCCTCAAAAAATGCCATATAAACATGAAAAAGTTTATTAAACCGTAACTAGCTAGTTAGGTCCGTGCAATGAACATTGTAATTATATTACCAACATCACTCAGAGAATTTTTAATTAGATTTATGGGTGCAACTCCACACTGTGTCGCGTTGAATTTATTTTTTTCGCTCAAACATTAATTTTATTACAGACAGCCTGATGTAAGAGGACTTTATAATATTTCTAGTGCCATTATAATTAAATGTGTATTAAAAATGAATGAGGTTTTCTTTTCATGACAAATAGCTTTTTTTTTTTCAATCATACGATAGCATTGTTGTGTAAAAATCTTTTTAAATGAAAGTATGTTGGTAATAAACCTACGAGTGTATACTTACTATCATTTAAAAAGATTGTTGGCTCGTTTAAAATGATCACTGTAGATTTAATCTACGCGTCTCGCCACGTCTGGGTTTTAAGCGGATTTAGGAACCAGTTGCTACATTTTTTTTTTTATGTAACTTTTTTTTTAACATTAAGTATTGCCATTGCCCGTGGCAATGCCGCCAGTTTTTTGGGCACATTTCCAGTCGACAGCGATGCGGAGGAACTTTTTGACGCCATATTTTAGGTAAGAGTAATTGTGTATCTATAAAAATAAAATCACATAACTAATTAAACCAATATATATGGTTTAATTAGTTATGTGATTTTATTTTTCATGTTTAAATAAATACTATTTATTATTTATAATATTTATTTTGTGAGTAGGTTTCAAGAAAACAATTTTACTTTTCCGCGTCAGTTTAAACTAAATGAGGCCGCTGTTTCCTAGCTGACTACCCTTTCCTCAAAAGACCATTTGGTATCTCATGGTCTTTTATTATGGTCTTTTGAGGAAAGAATTACACAGATTTCAGTACACCTGTCCAGACAGTGCAAACATTTGTCAGTATACGTCGAGCTCAAACTTAGGGCCACTAAGGAGTTTGAACAGCGACAACATATAATTTATTAAAAATTCAAGAGCATTTTGGGTAGACGACTAAGTTATTTTGTTATTCGTATAAATTGGTAATTTAATCCGAAATACTTAATAGAAAAAAATCTTCAAATCGGCTCAATAATAAGTAAGATACTTTATAAATCTCGAAGTAGGAGAAACTGTCAAGTAACAGAATAATGATGCATATTATTATTTGTTAGATACTGAAGTGTGACCTCACCACCATTAGCTTACTTACGTACAAAAAAGATAGCAATATATTCCCACCACGGTCCCACTATTCTCACTCAAATGTGTTACGTATGATAGCCAATTTTGGTGCTGATTTAGAAAAAGTTAGCAAACTTCATATTCCCACTGCTGGGACTCAGGTCTCCTCTACATGAGGGAACCGGCCATAACACATTGCAAAAGCGTCATGTGGGTTAGTGTGTATCACATGTCGGTTTCTTCACGATGTATTTCTTTACCGTTTTGAGAGAAATGATTTGTAATTGAAACTCCCTGGTCGGGCCATCTCCACTGTGCCCTCATCTCCCCCATTCTGACTCTCTTCTATCCGAAAATGATAGTAGACATTAAATATTTGATTTGTTTGATCTTTAGTATAAAATACAAAACAACTATAATACAGAGCAAGTACACAATTACTGTAATTAAAGTCTATTGTCAATGTCATTTTAGCGACAATCAACATCCACAACTTTGTCTAAATTTAAACAAAACTAGAAGTGAGTTGATGTTCTTAAAACTAAAGCAATTGCTCCTTTAAATGATACTTTGCTGTCTGACTTTGAAGGAATACCAACTACTATTACGAAGTTGGCTCTTACGACCATATTCAATGTAACTGTGGTACATATCTAATCAGTTACACTAATCGTCTTCTGCGGGTAAGGCAGCCTGATTGCTCTTATTGTTTGTCTTATCTATCACAAATAACTTCGGTACTATCGTATGTCTAGCCCTACCTCTATTAAGGTTGGGCGAAACACAAAACTGCTTTATATTTTAGTAATGAGGCTTAGGTCTTCTTTTGGGATTCTGATATTGATACTTTGGGTCGTAAGAAAAGGTGTTTGGTTTATTTAAGTACTTTTTATCAGTAGTACATTTTTCACTTTTTTTCAGCAGTATTCATATTAATGATTATGCGATCTAGTCTTTTTTGACAATAGCGACCACATTCCTTGGCTTCTCATGATCAAACGGCTGGACAGATTTAGATGAATATGCGATATACTCACGAGTGTAGACCGTACTTGTCCACGTCCATACCGTCAAAAACCAAAACAGATAAAAGAATATCATACGAGTGAAAGTGATTAAGCAGGTGGTCACGACCCTTTTTTTTTCTATGGGAAATTCATCTTAGGACAACCCCCGCTCTTGGGCGGAGCGGGACATAGTGTCAGACTCTTACTGACTAAAAAACCCATCCGGTTCCTTCAAGTCTTCATACCGGGGCTCGAGCGCCCTTTCGGATAACCCTGGCCCCAGTAGGCTTTGACCCGGCTGGGCCCCTGCTGTTGCTGACAACTCGCGCGCCGTCGACGACTTGGGCTTGGTCCGGACAGTTACCGGACGGCCGGACAGCGAGCTACCCATTGCTCACTGTCCGCAAGCCCGCGCCTACGGTGGCTGGAAATAGGTGGTCACGACCCTCAGCATTCAGGAGGATGTTAGACCATATCATCTTCATTCCGGGAATATATCTGTGGCCCTAGTGAAAAGGGGTATAAGTCCGATTTTGTCGAAAATGAGTTAAGTATACCAAAATGATCAGAAAAAAATGCTCTATCGTTTGGTGAAAAGAGATCTTAGCTAGCCCTAAAAATAAGGAAGTTACTTTGTGCAAAAGGATTCAACTGACACCAAAAAAACCACGCAAGTTGGTTTCAAGTCCATTTATATTGTTTTAAACGGAAAAATTTAAACTTTCTTTTGTGTTTTTTAATCTAAATTAACATAAATCAACCACATTTCAGTTTGGTTTGTGTTTATCGATACAACAGCACTTAGTCTATAAAAATGGTTTAAGTTAGAAAGGATATTATTAGACTTATATCTGTTTTCACCGAAATAAAGAGAAAAAATATTTATTTCCATTAGGTAATTCAGTTATTAAAAATAATTTCAAATGCGTATCCCTTTTCACGTGCTTAAATTAATATTTAACTTATGGGAGAACGGGTCTAACTTATTTTGTACCCCTACGGAATTCATTTTGTGATTGGTATAAGTCACTATCTTAAAAACTATTAACTTTACATAAAAAATAACTCAATAATAGTAAAGAGCATAAATTGTTTACCTATAAAAAACATCACATGTATTTCATTTGGTAGCGGTTTGAATGACACACGAGGTCAAACACGAATTTGAAGCACGCAGAGTGTTTTTTACGTCTCCTGTAAAGTTGCATTTTTGGACTTAGATCCTTTTTCACTAGGGCCACAGATATTACCTTGGGATAATTTTCAACGTTAATGCAAGCCAAGTCGCTGGCAGGAGCAAGTTTCTGATAAAACAGAGGCCCCACCATGAGCTCTCTTAAAGCGATCAATTTTACGACTTAAACTGAACTGTTAGAAGGATGGAGTTATACAGGATGTATAGTTCCATCCCTCTTTATCACTCGCATGACATTTTAAAATGTCATAGTAAGGCTTCGGGTACCTTCGGCCACTCGGCAATCTTCGGCTGCTGTTGTGAGACATTGGAGGCGGCGAGTGGTGGCGGCGGTGACAAAACGTGTCGTTTTCGAAGATAGATAGCGAAGTGAATTCACTACCGATCTCCGAAAATGAAACGCACGCACTCCAAATACTTACCAATGTTACAATTGTACCTACTTATTCGGGAATTATAATAATTTTAAATTATAGTCTATTTTCCTTTCAATAACAGTCTTTAGATGGGTCCCTAAGAATAAAACCTCCGTCTTTATTAGGTAATAGTGTAGACTCTCCTTACTTTATCCTAAAGGTGACTGCGATCACCTTTGTAAAAGTTTTGTATGCAGATTTGAATAGATATTTACTTGTTACCAAGTATTGACGTCATCAGCCCGTCTCAGTTCATTGTATTGATTGGTACTTAAACTTTGTTATTGTTTTCTTTTATTCAGTTTTGGTAACTTTGTTATACCTACTGATTAGGTACGCATGAGACGTTGTTTTTCTTTTTAATGCAGTAGAAAACTTTTCGTCAAGTGAAATGAGTTACAGACTAACATTTTAAAGGTGAAAGTTTGTATGTAAATGTCCATGATTGTTATTCCTTCACAGAATGACTTTGGATGAAATTTTGCATATTATTAAACGACTTTCAAAAAAAGAGGAGCTTCTCAAGTCATCTGAATATATATATTTTTTGGTATCTTCGACCATTATTTTCAGTTTCTAAGAGGTCGTCTGCTGGATACTAGTTAGTCCCATTTAGATGGATTTTAATTTGCTGCAATCTCAAGTCTATTTATTGTGGACATCATTTCATATCATAATAATATCACACTATGGGCACGCCATAATTATGGCGATAAGTTCCCTCTCAAGTCAAAGACAAAGCATTTATTTCAAATAAACCATTTGCACACACTTTTGAATAGTCAAATGTCGAAAGAAGTTGTTCCCTCTAAAATAGCTGGGAAGACGCTACGATATCGTAACCTTCCGCATGACGTAGATCCTTACCGGAAATAGTAAGTTCGGAAGGTTCCTGTATCGGATTCTTGCAGAAGAAGCGCCCGGGCGTCACCATTGTCTAGACTGCTACGGTGTAGCATACGGTAGAAGTGTACCCCGCTTAGGCAGAGCGCCGCCTTGACCTTGCGGGGGCGATCGGCGGTAACAACCACTCGCGCCGGGTTCTGGTATAAGCCATGGTCTGGAGCGAGTCGCCTCTTTCTGCGAAGCAGTCATGCTAGCGAGGGAGGCTGGCCGCCGGGATATCGACCTCGACTTCCAGCCACCGTAGACGTGGGCTTGTGGACGGCGAGAAATGGGAGCTGCCTGCCAACTGTCCGGTAACCGTCCGGGCCGAGCCCAAGTCGTCGACGTCAAGTATTCTTCCATGCGCACCTCAAGGACATGTTAGCAAACCGTAGAAAATAGGTGGGTTTTAATCTATAGAACTCTGACATCTTAATCCACCATTGAGCGGCTGAAATCATTTAATTACTACAATAATGTTCCCCTGAATATAAAATATACTTTCACGCGGGCAAAGCCACCAGCAAAAACTAGTAACCTAACGTTGCTAGTATCATATAAAACGCTTGCTTCTAATCTTTATTTCTATAAAAAATCTTAATATGTATTCCTAAAAACGTACGTACATACAAAATCTATGTACATAACCACTTAAATGAAATTTTGAGTTTATCAGTAAACATGTTTTAGACATCATTAATTTAACTTAACTAATTAACGCACAAGTGAGGAATACTTAACTCAGGGAAATTCCTTTGCTCATTACTGCCGGATCATGAACACAGATATTGGTAGAATATTGTTTTGGATATTTGGATATTTAATATTGCAGTCATTAATTTCTAATAATACAAATTATGTGACTACTTCATCATCATCATCATATCAGCCAAAAGACGTCCACTGTTGGACATAGGCCTCCCCCAATCGTCGCCACAACGACTGGTCCTGTGGTCACGCATCCATCGAATTCCTGCGACCTTGAACTAGTCATCGGTCCACCTTCTGTGAGGCCTTCCAACGCAGTGTCTTCCGTTATGCGGTTGCCACTCCAAAATCTTTCGTCCCCATCGACCTTCTCTTCTGCGTGCAATGTGCCCCACCCATAGCCACTTATCATTTCAGCCGACAGACTTCCACTGTTGGACATAGGCCTCCCCCAAGTGTCGCCACAATGCACGACCCTGTGCGTCCCACATCCATCGGATTCCCACAACCTTCACCAGGTCAGCGATCCACCTTGTAGGAGGCCTTCCAACGCTGCTTTTCCGGTGCGCAGTCGCCACTCCAGAACCTTTCGGCCCCAACGGCCATCTGTTCTACAAGCATTGTGCCCTGCCCATTGCCACTTAAGTTTGGCGATTCTTCGTGCTATGTCGGCATCCTTGGTTCTCTTGCGGATATCTTCATTTCTGGAATTTAATACCTATTACTTTGAATCATTGTTGTCTTTGACATAAGAAGGTGACTAGATGTTTTTAACGTTTTATGTACAAGTTAAAAACACAAAACAAAGGCGGACTTAAAACGCTTAGGGTATCCTAAGCGTGTTACACTGTTCGATTGAGGGCAGACCGGTGCGTAGACAGAATATGAGGTTAAAAGACAAACAGAAAAAATGTACTAGTCTCAGTCATGCAGTCTTAACAAAGTAGTTTTGGTCATGTCTCGTTCACATACTTCTCTCGTGATGTAACGCCATGCAAGTCTGTATTTGACAGCTTGGGAGTTCTCATTGATGCTGGAATATGTCCCAGATTTGATGAGGTCCGTCCTCCGTGCTAATGCGATCTTTTGCCCTCCACTTTCCTCTCCACTACCAATCATTCCATCAAGCCCTTGATACTGGTGATATTCCCAAAAAAATTGAGGATTTGTATTTGCACAGAGGACGATTATCTCTCTTTGATATTAAGTTCTTTCAGGATCGACATTTTGGTTCTGTGCCCGGTCCATGGGATTCTATGTAAGCATATCCAGTACAAAAACAGTGCATGGTCTTTCATACTCGGTAATAAGTACAAACATACTACTTATAATCCATTTAGAACCTAATATTTCAAGCTTCTTCACTCACTTTGGTCATTTGAATAAATAGTAAAAATTTGAAAGACATTTTCCAACATGTTTTATCCTCATTCTACTCCAACCTAGTCGAAAATCACAATACCGTACGGAGTACATTCTACTTATATGTACAGTATTGCGTACTAAAGAGCGGAATTCCCTGCAGACGTCTGTATTTACTGATAGCTACAATCCAGAGGGTACCTATTTAACTCAAGAGTGAATAGGTTACTTTTAGACAATTGTGCAAAAAATTAAAATCATCTATTTCAAATAGACCATTTGCAGGCACTTTTGAATAGTCAAATGTCGGTCAGTACAAGAAAAGTGAAGCTAAATTGCACGTTCCAAAACGTAGGTAGGTCTCTATGGAGAAGAACGTGCAAGAAACTCCATGGACACTCTAAAAACTCCCTGGACACTCTTAACATCGGCTATATCATCGCTTACTATTACTTAAGATACTGGTCATCGCGATCATCAGTACTACAAAAAAAAAACTCTCCTGGCACAAACACGGCACTTTGAGAAACATCTAAACGTTTTCCTCGACGTTTCCATACGTATTAAAACGCCGCATTAAGATAACGTATGCGCCCACAATGCCTGGAGAGACGTTATCGTTTAGTCTTGGTACTAGCCGTACGTTTTCAGCTCAAGTTGTTTTAACCCCGGCGAAAAATAAGAGAGAACGGCTTTACCTTTCCTTGTATTTTTCGAAGACACGGTTTTTCCTTCCTGTATTTTTTGGGGTTTTGTTAGTGAGGTTTAAGAGCTGTTGAAACCACGATTAAATGATGATTATCTAACTATGAAGATTTTTTGCTCATTCTGTTTATCCACTTTTGTTGTCTGTTGTGAGTTTGATTTCAATTTATTATGTATCGTTTGGTAGTTCTGAGAATAGCTTGGGCACGCCACAATTACGGCGGTAAGTCCCCTCTTTGAGGCGTGGCTGGAAAGACCTCACTGCGTCGTTACCTTCCGGATGACGCAGGTCCTCACCGGACATGGTTCGTTCGGGAGGTTCCTGCCTTTCCGGATTCGTGCGTAAGTGACGCCCGGGTGTCGCCACTATGCGGAATGCCCGGAGGACACGGTGGAGCTCACAGTCGAGGTGAGCCCTGCTTGGGCGGAGCATCGCCGTGCCCTCGTGGGGGCGATCGGCAGCGGAGACCTCTCGCTACGGGCCTTGGTTGTTTGTTTGTATTTATTTCATGTTGCTGTAAATAAATTACACTTTTATTTAGTATATTGAGAGTTATTTTGAACTTATGTTCTGTGATATTGTTTATAGTACCTAGCGTAAAATGATAACACGGAAAAGTTCAAATTCCATATTTCAATGCGACTCTAGTTTCTCAAAAACTTCCAATAAACTGTCCTTCAATTCAACACTTGATATTTCCGTATCTCGATTGGCGTAAGTAACAGATTGCTTAGTTGCTGTATAGCATTTTTTCCTAGCTCTGTTACCACTAGGTTCAATTAGGTACACTACATCACTCAGCTTCTGGCTTTTCACGACGGCCTCGAACTGGACTACTCGAGTATTCGTGATACCACTGTGATAGCGCACTCTATTCACGACGGCCTCGAACTGGACTATTCGAGTATTCGTGATACCACTGTGATAGCGCACTCTATTCACGACGGCCTTGAACTGGACTATTCGAGTATTCGTGATACCACTGTGATAGCGCACTCTATTCACGACGGCCTCGAACTGGACTATTCGAGTATTCGTGATACCACTGTGATAGCACACTCTTTTCGCCTGTACTATCCTTAAAATCTATTGTAAGCCAAACGGCAGCAATCATTATTATGCAATATTACCTACGTACCTCCACCCACCATAGGCGTAAGCTTGCGGACGGCGAGTAATAGGTTGCACGACGTCTGGTCGTCCGGTAACTGTATGGACAGAGCCCAAATTGTCGACGCCTCAAGAAGATGTCTGCAAATTGTAGGGGTCTAGTAGGGTTGAAGCCAACTGAAGAATCCCCAGGGGCCCAGCTGGGTCGAAGCCTACTGGGGCCAGGGTTAGTTTCGAAACATAGTTCGAGCCCCGGTATGAAGGCTTGAAGGAACGGGGTGGGTTTTTATTCAGTAAGAGTCTGACACTATCTACCGCTCCGCCCAAGAGCGGCAGTTGTCATTAAAGGATTTTCCCACCATAAAAAAAGAAAGGGCGCTGGAACGCAAGGCAAAGGAAGAACAAACAAGAGAGTTAGTAAAATGTTTACATGCTCTCGCACTCTGCCCAAGAGCGCAAGAAGTCATTGGATGATTTCCCACATTAAAAAAAAACCTACGTACCTCACAAACAAAATGAAACGTACGAGGTCGTCACTTTAACACCTATAATAATAACAAAAAACCACAATTCATGAAAAAATATGATTTTGTCACTGGATGCGATTTTGTTTTAGTACCCACACTTCATTTGTTTATATCCTCATAACCCTACAACCAATTCCAAAAACCTAACCTAATCACGTCGGAGAACACCAAAAATTACCTGTTCAACACACGAAATTTATTATTTAAATTAAGGTTTCCAAACAAAGACCTGTTTAAACGGCTATGGTTTAATGCAGCCCTAATAAAACAACGGGCTGTGTATCATGGAGTCATAAGTAAATGGAGTGCTTATATGCAGTTTTAGGAACAACTACTTATATGTTCGCTGGTACATTCCGTAAATGGAGTGTCAATATGCATTTTTGAGGGCGGCTACTAAAATGTTTACCAGTCTATTCCTTAAAGATTTCACCGTTATAACTTAAGTAGAGTGAGATATACGAGTTATTTTTCTGACTTGATTAACTACTTACCTAAGTAGTTGTAGTATAGTAGTAAGTTACAATTTATGCAGAATAGCAGTTCATTAGTGCTACTGAATCTTCACATCACTGATAGATTTGGTTGGTCGTTAATATGGATTTGTATCATTACTTTGTGCTTGATCTGATAAAAATATTTTCAATTTCAATTTGCGCTTACAAATAACTTTTTTTTTTTAAACCCTCTCTACATGTAGGTGTCTGTTGTAATTGTATCAAAATAATAAATTATACCACTAGCGCTACTCTGGTTTAGGCATGTTAACTATTGTCACTTAGCTGTTATGTCAATTTGAAATAAAAAACTTTTTAGTCTGTGCCAAGCACCTTCGTCGTTTTATTAGTGTCGCAAAAAAAAATATCTACCTCAGAAGAACCTGGTGTTCACATGATGGCATTGTAAGCTACGTGGTTACATACTGCAAGCTACGCCACCGTCGTAGCCTGGTATACAGAACAGTAAGTTTTTAGAAACGTCTGCTAAAATATTTGAAGTCAAATCTATAAAAAAAATCAGAACTTTTTGATTGCATTATGTTTTGAACACCGGTTTAGTTTTGTTAACAAAAAAAAAATCTATTTATATTCGTTTCATTTCAAAATGTCGTCCAAAACCAATAACCAACCATTCCTTTTTATTATTATTCCATTTACTCTCTATTCCATGGCTGGTCTAAAGTACACAGTTTACTGGCCGTCTTCACAACCTGTAGGCAACAGCAACGTAAACATTGAACTAATTATAAGACGCTGGATGCCCAACGTAAATATTTTGCTCTATCTTGCCGTAATGCTGGTAACGAACTTGCCTGTTTTTATTTTATAGGGAAAGTTGGCCGCCTGTCTTGGAATTATGTTGATTAATTTAATTAGTTTTGAGGTTGATATTTTATTAGTTTGGTATTTAACTTTTGTTTAAGAATTATTAATATTAGTTTCATAGTAAGAAGGGAAAGTTTATCTTTTTCATAATATGTAGATCAACTTAAACAAAACTATACCTACCAACATCTGTCTCGTGGTTACAGAATGCTATCAAAGGTCACTAAAATCGAAATAAAATAACTTTACGAACCACGATCTCTAGTTCAAATAAACAATGCTGTTTAAACAAAACACGACCTTATGTGAAACTAGCACAAGCGAAACCAAGGCCATATTACCGTGACACTAAAGCGGTATAAGTATGCAAAATGAACCTCCTTACATCCTCAAGGACTTACTTCAACACAAAGCTCAACACCAAAAAGTTTTTGCTTTCTCGCATAACATCTTCTACCTCTATCCTATTTTTACGAGACTAAGTGTCATCGCACATGCTACAGCCACAACCGCTGCCACGAGAAGCTAGAAGTAGCCACAAAGGAAGCTGAAGCGCGCGACAGTTGTGGTCAGTGGCTACTACTTTTTAAACCCAAACGCGAAGTATCATAATGGACCCTGACGAAGGTATTTAAACTTTCTTCGTCAGAGCATGAGTGACGTATGATGGCGTTTAGTGGACAGTTCGAGCCACAAGAAGCGAGCAACGGCGATTTGTAGCGTGTGATGGCCACCGGCGTCAACCGTGTGCGGTAAATCCACTTTTTTTTTTATTGTTGATAGGTTCGCGCTTGATCGCTATCTCACCTGATGGAAAGCGACAATGCGATCGACGATGAAACGCGCTTATCTAGAAGTAACCTATTTATTCTTGACTTGCTCCCCGGGCTGTAGCCATCAGGAAACACAGACTCCGGCAAATAACTCCACTCCCTAGCTGTGCGCACAATGAATGTGTTTCCAAAACTGTGGGATGTTCATCATATACAGGTGGTGCATCACTGTATGTCTGGTGGTCCGATGATGGAATGGATGAACAAAATATATGACCCGTTGTGTCAGATGGCCCCTGTGCGTTTAGCCTAACGTTACGTAAGAGGAGTGACTGGTGGCTCGTGGCTCAGATATCAGACTGTCGTCTACACCATTCTCATTTTATAGGCATCGTCATATAAATTCAACCGAGTCGTTCTTAGCTTTCTGAGCGAATTTCAACATCGCGCCCGTTGTACGCTACAGAATTCACGGCGGATCGTGTTCGTTCTAGTAATGTTATTTGAGTTCGAGTTTCGGCTGTATTATTAGAACGTTACTTTGAATGTTGGTGTAATGTGAATGTGTGTGTTTCCTCACTTTTCGCCGGAATTATCGGCGGGAAGCGGCTGTAATATCAAGTGGCTTAATTTTGTGGAGATACGTGAATGTGTGTAAAAGACACTTTATAAGAAACAGTCTTGGAAAAATCTTTCAGCTTTTTAGCTTTTTGCTTGTAGTTAACGCGACAATACACAATGATGCGACAACGTAATATCCCAGAAATGGTTTTATAACTGCTTCACACGTTGTTAATTTCTAAAAACAGGCTGTAAGTAATATATTTAAATAAGTTTATTTTAATCTAATGAAGGTTACGGGAATTCGATGGATGCGAGACGCACAGGACCGGTCGTTATAGCGACACTTAGGGGAGGCTTATGTCCAAAAATAGAGATTTTTTTAGCTGGAAAATGTAAATTATGATTTTTATTAAACAAGGGTACAATGTGTATATTATATGGATAAATATAATATACACATTGTAGCCTTGTTTTCTTAACAAACTTTTTTTTCTATGCACCTGCCATGTTTTCAAGTCAACCAAAGATGGTAAAGATTTAACCTTTCCACCTTTGGTTGTCTGGTAGAGAATGCCTAAGCCATTAGTCCGTCTTTGTTCCCTTGAAAGAAGTTCTAAAGTACCATTTTAAATCTTACCATAGTAAAAACTTATAATAAAATTCATTTCGCAATAACTGTATTTCACCAGTTTAAATTTTTAAACCCCCAAAGATAAAGACGGGTTCGTTTTAAAACAATTTCTCTGCAAGTGAAACTGTAAGCCCCATCAAACAGCAGACAAATCCATTCGCCGCTGGGTTTCGACCTGCATTTTATAGCTAGACATTACAGTGTGCACTCTTTGCTCTTAAATTCACACTTTCCATTATAAATTCAGTTTTAAAATGGAATAAAACAGTAGCGTCACTTTTTAACGTTTAAAAGAATCCGCCGAATACACCCTTCCTTGCTATGATTATACCATGACCGTTATAGAAACGTAGCCTTACCGGTGTTGAGATGCTGAAACGGTGAGCATACGGGTTATAATCGCGTATGATGACCGTTATCGACAGGCGTATCATACGCTTTTGATGCCTATTTTCTTTCTACTAGATTTCGGATTGTTGGTAGTCCTTTAATTTAAGGCCTACTTATAGAACACTGTGAGTTTTGGTTAGTAAAAGTCTGACACACTCTCCTGCTCCAACTAGAGCGATAAAAATGGTTTGATAAATTCCCATGAATAAAAAAACATGTACGCATTGCATTACAATTTCTATTATATTTACAAACATAAACATTGAACAAAGTTTGAAAGATAAACTTAGTTATCATCTATTATGCGTAGCCGTTGATATCAACTAAATATTTATAGCACTTGATTGAAATAGGACAGTTGCTGTGAAAAATTTATACAATCCATTTTAGTTCCGGTAAGATCTTCTGAATAAACAAACACTTATGCAACCTTATTTCCCACTAACTCAACGTTAACAAGTGTACCTCTAAATACAAAGAAAATTCAACTACATTCGCAGAGCTTTAAAATCCAAAATCGCTTGCTGTTCGAGCAGAATACAAACAAAAATCTTGTGGTAGAGAATCGGATAATATTTATAGAAAATTGCCAATATCGTAATCCAATAAACATAGATAAGAATGCAAACATTTGTGCTTTCAGTTAAAGTTAATCAATTATTGTATTGAATTTTGAAAAACTAACAATTGAAACAGTTTGTTAACTTGAGCTAGTTTCACAGTTCTGCATGCTTATTTCTGGGAGATAATATTATAATAATATTGGGAGATAGTAATATAGGGATCAATCTATCTACTCATAATATCGTATTTCTCTATCATCATAATTACAGCCGAAAGACGTTTACTGCCGGACATAGGCCTGCTTTAAATATGGCCACAATGACCGGTCTTGTGCATCTCGCGTTCATTGGACTCCCGCAACCCTCATCAGGCCGTTGGTCCACCTTGTGACCAACCTTGTGGCTCACCTTGTTGGTCCACCTTGTGACCAACCTTGTGGCTCACCTTGTTGGTCCACCTTGTGACCAACCTTGTAGCTCACCTTGTTGGTCCACCTTGTGACCAACCTTGTGGCTCACCTTGTTGGTCCACCTTGTGGCTTTTGGTATGTGGTCACAACTCCAGAACCTTCCAGCCCCATCGACCATCTATTCTGCTAGCAACATGCCGCCTTAGGTCACTTAAGTTTGGCGATCCTTAGGACAGTCAGTAAGCTTGGTTCTCCTGTGGATATCTTCATTTCTGATCCGACCACGTAAATAAACTTTGAGCATAGCATGATGAGCCTACTACTTTAGAGGCACTGCTCTTTATAGCCCAGTTGGCTTTTGCAGGTTCACAAACAACTGCCTCCTTCTTCTTATAGAGAAAAGACTGAGACCCTAATTTCGAGAACACTATTGGCTACATAGTTATGCTCAGAATTTCACCTTCCCCTACTTTTTTAACCTAGCCACTTGTTTAAATCCGTCAATAAATTCATTTAGCCTCTAGTATCTTAGTAATTGCTTTGAAAATACTAATTCTAAAGTCGACGCAATCAGACTGCAGATCTCCAACAAGTTTAATCAATACACAACGCCACACAAAATCCAATTCAAAACTAATTACTCCCGAGCCACTTGAATTCAAACTATGAACACATTATCTTATAAACGGCAAAACTAATATTAAATGAGAAGTTCTAACGGAAAGCAGGTACAATGCAAGACCTCAATTCGTTCTCGAATACAATCGACGAACTTCAAGGCTCACCATTTAAACTTGGCAAAATAGCTTTTCAGGTAATCGCTGTCGTTTTGTTGAGTACCATCGTGGAGTTTGATCTGAAGATATTTTATCTAAGTTGCTGACTATACTTGGTACAGATGTTGATATAGTAATTTGCCTGCCACATTGGTCCAATGACCTGTAGCCTGATTCACGTAAAATCAAACAAGCCAAATATCGTTGAAGTTTTATAGTCGTTCGATCGAAGTCCTACCCAAAAGTCATATTCACGTGTTCCTAATTCGGGATTGGATAAAACGATTTCCAGTTACTTATATAAGTATTCTATCAGGATAATGTAATACAGATTTTTTCTTTAAATCAATTCTTCCACTAAACGACTTTAAAGTCGGTATCGTTCAAACTCTATTGATGGATGTGAATACGGAAATGGTCTAAACGACTAAATCGCTACGATATCATTACGGTTTTAATTACGTGGATCGGGCTACTGGTAAAGGTTGCGGGAATCCGATGGATGCGGGACGCACAGGATCGTTCATTGTGGCGACACTTTTTACAGTGGACGTTTATCGGCTGAAATGATGATGATGATGATTGGTCTAGTGGTCACAAAATGCGACTGCTAAACTTTAGATCCTGGGTTACATTTCCAGGTCAAGCACAGTCTTATTTTTTTAGGCTATTGCATAGCTTCTATCGCGGGCCTTGAGCGTGGAGACCGAATCCAGAAATTACCTAACACCCCCCACTCATTTGTTTTTGAGCGTGGTGACCGATAAGAAAACAAATGAGTGAACAATCAATCAAAATTCAATTTAATGTGTGAAAGTGTAACTTCAATTAATATCAAACGAAAAAAAAAAAACAAAGAAAAAAAAATACTGCATAAATAAAATAAATAAATAATTATAATTGCATAAGTTGATAAAAATGTTATGCAATAGCTTTACCGCGGCAGTCCCCGAGTGCCACACGTCTTTTTTTTTTAGGAATTCCTGGTAGTAGCCCAGAATTTGAAAGATGATTCTATGCATGGTTGGTTCTGCGCCTGATCTCTCCCCCGTTGTATCCGATTGCCTAACCATCGGATTATGAGAGTATAGGAACAATGACTGCACATGTGTTTACGCAGAAACTTATATTCGATAATATCCTGTTTACTCAGCTTATCTTCGTTGAAGTTTCCACTGTGGCTGAAATTCGGTCAGGAGGATTATTATAATAAAATTGTACGATTAGTTTCTTTTTATGCCGGGGATAGTGCATTATGGTTATCTCTGCCTTTGTGGTCAGGAAAAATAGACGTATTTTTTTCACGTGGAGCCAACGTTGCTATTTGCAAATAAAACTGATAAAAAAATACTGTTATTATTATACGACTTTTTTTTTCGATGGCAAAAATCATCCTGTGACAACCCCCGCTTTAGGGCGGAGCGGGAGATAGTGTCAGACTCTTACTGACTAAAAAACCCATCCTGTTCCTTCAAGCCTTCATACCGGGGCTCGAGCGCCCTTTCGGATAACCCTGGCCCCAGTAGGCTTCGAACCGGCTGGGCCCCTGCTGTTGCTGACAACTCCTTGAGACGCGTGGGAACAGCGCGCGCCGTCGACGACTTGGGCTTGGTCCGGACAGTTACCGGACGGCCGGACAGTGAGCTACCCATTGCTCACTGTCCGCAAGCCCGCGCCTACGGTGGCCGGAAATCGGGATCAGAATCCCGGCGATTATTATGCGACTTGACGTTCGTAAAGAACTGCATACGTGTAGTCAAATATTTTTGAGGATTGTTTGAAAGAATTACCGCAGCCCTGAAACGCAGAGGACAAATAAAAGAAGAAAGTTGGGTTTAAGTCAGTTAATGTCTGATACTCCCTCCCGCTTTACCTAGAATCGGAAGATGTTTTTGATGATTTTCTACTTAGTCGGATAGCGGTAGATCTATCACTGTTAGCTAAGTTTTTTCCATTATATCACTGTATCAAATCGTTTTCTGAAGAATGTAAAAATGTGTTGCACATATTACTGTACTCAACGATGAATTATTGAACATTATGAAAACCCGGCTAATCTCAGGCTATTTAACCTACGCATATACGGACACACATTTACGCTATGAAAGAAGACAATAACCGAATCACACGCAACCGGCAGAAAAATAAACACAAATCAAAGAAAAACCAACTATAGTGCACCATATTTCAGAGCACGCTTATCTCGTAATAGAAGGAAAACATATTTGTAACACGGTGTAAGAGTATAAGCCATAATAACGTTAATCGACTCAGGCCTGTTTAGTTTTGCGTAGATAAGTAACAAGTTACACCGTTCGTGATGGGCAGGTGGTGTCACGAGACTGGATAAAGTCCCTAGTAAGCTGGTACGGAAGAGCTTTAAAGTAGCCGAAATACAGCATAAGATGCAGGAAAGCGGTTTGCTATGGAATGCGCAGAAACGAAGACCATATGACCCGATGCGTTTTAGCCATAGAAAAGGGTAAAAGAGGAAGAGGTCGGCCACATCGGCGAATCATCCAGAACGACCTGCCGACAATAGGACTAATGCCAGAAATAACGCAATCTAGATTGTCGTAAAAGTATCGGGAGGACTAACTCTAAATAGGGAACACGCCAGGGGATTGATTGAAGTAACAATAAACACAATGCGATGTGTAGATGTGTGTCCTAGAATGAGTGAAGAATTCATTAGAAGCGACCTAACTTAAAATACTGTTTAATTATAATTTTGCTATAAAAATAATTTTAAAAGTGTACTCTGTACACATGGAGGTAATAATTTAAAATTAATAAAATTAAAATCAACACTATAATATTATGGAGACTTTGCCCATGCCCATTTCCCACAAATTGCAATTTATGAGGTAGGATACTTTCATTTTAAAACTGCGACTTAATATGTCAAAAATGTACTAACCAATATATAATACATATAAGTATGTCAGCAAAAGTATCGGCTTGAAGATATTGAGCCATATTATTTTTACAGTGGAGGGTAGTAGGTAAGTATTACTAAACACAGCAGCACTCTAGTAATCCTACTACCCTTCACAGTAAAAAATAATAATATTAAAATTTTATGGCACAGATGACACCCTTATTTGCATTGTGCAATCTCTTAATATTAATTATGGTGATTTTTAGTATTGAACACTGTGCATGAGTGGTATCAAGAATTCGAATAAAATTAAATGAAAATCGACAATAAAAAAAAAACATGGAAAACTGTAATATGTAAGTATTTAAAAATCTGACATTACCTCTCGCTCCATCTAAAACGGGAAGAAGCATGGAGCGGAAGAGAATACTCGTGGTTGTAGAACGCAAAAACGCTACTGAATATCGATATGGTTTTAGACAGTGAAAACCTCACTCCACTCTAGAGCTAGAGAAGAGGAAAAGCCCACCTAAAAAAGCGGTCACAAGACTTATGTTTCGTTAGTCGTATGTTGGAGCACAAGCAAGCAATTCACTTAGTGTCGCTTATTTCCACACCACTGTCCTGAAGTTTCAAGAAAGTTAAGAAAAACATCTAAATCATGAGAAAACAGGCATTTCATAGATATAAGAACTCAACTACAAGTAAACCCTCACTTGGCTTCTTTGCTGGGTTATGGCTGATTTACTCTCATAGAAAGGAAATTTCTTCCCTACCACTAGCTTCCTCCCTACCACGAATATTAGAAAGTAATTAAGCACACGCTTCAGACTGTCATTAAAAAGACAGGCTGTACAAAGATTTTTCCCACCGAAAAAAAAAAAACAAAAAAAAAAAAGGCTGTACAAAGAATCTTTTTTTTTTAATTTATAGAATCAAATTACAACATAAAAAGAACATGAAATAAAAATAAAATCTCTTAACTAATTAAAACTATATATAGAGACAAACTCTTACCTAAAATATTGCGTCAAAAAATTCCTCAGCATTGCTGTGGACTGGAAGTGTACCGAAAAGACTGGCGGCATTGCCACGTTGTATGGCAATGCTTAATCTCTGACTAAACTCAATCTCTTGGAATCGCGGTTGAATGCTATTCCACCTGATTGTAAGAAATAATATGGTAAATGATGGAACATGATTGCCTAAAAGTAATCTACTCACTCTTGTGAAGACAGTAAGAGACCAATTGACCTGGAAAATTCTTGGGAAGACTTGTGCTGAAAACGAAGACAGACTATGAAAGATTTAAAAAAAAAATACTGGTGTCTATACAGTACTGTAAGTGTACACAGTGTTCACATTAAGACTACTATGTTTAAGAACTAACTGTTTAAAAAGCTATTATTACTACTATAGACCAATTCACTCTTTACTAAAAGACCACTCTTGAAGCGACTAGATCTATGACCCACAAGCTCGTGTGTTTAACACGTAATTCTCACCAACAGTGCTTTCCCAACCAACCCAAATGTAAAAGGTAAGAACAATGTTGCCGAGAGTACCGAGCCCTGAGAGACCCCAGTATTAAAATTAATGTGTATTCTAGTTCCTAATCTAAACAGAAGCTGAACAACATGACTACGTTGACACATCTTGAATATTACTCGTATAAACGCTACAGTAAATCAGGAGAGCGATGTGCCTACGGTACATGAGTATATACCTAATTCAAAAATGAGAAACATTATAATTACGCATATCACATTTATAGAAACAAAACAACCCTTACACAAAGCGACAGTTGCCGCGGGGTGAGACTGCTTCGCGATAATTCTCTCATGCGGATTACAGAAACAAGGAGATAGACGTAATTTGACTCCTGTATGACCAAGTTGTGCATATAAGACAACTACTAGTGTAACAATTTAGCAATTTGAAGATGGCCTCTTAATGTCAAATTGTAAAGCAGTCAAGTGGATAGTGGCATTTTGTAGAGTTACGTACTCAAATGTTTACTAACAAAAACTTATTACTAAGCCTCCTCTGGCGGTCCGTCCATATTTCAAGGTATATGTGCGATGAATGTCAGCGCGCTGAATCTCAAGAACTGTGAAGTGTGTGTGTGAAGTTGAAATTTTTACAAAAAGTGTACCTATTTCTGTTGCCACTAAAACAACAAATCATATAAGTGTACCATACAAGAAGTGTGATTTTTTATTAAATGGAACACAAGCAATATCACCACTCGAAGACACAAAGTCTCCGAGTGGTGATATTGCATGTCCTAGGCCAACAAAAAAAATTAAGACAATATAATGACATCCACCAACCCTCACAGAAAGATCTGAGTCCCAGTAGTCAAGGAGCATTATAAGGATGACGACAATCACATTTTATGTTTTGTTGTTGTAAAAAGTTTTTAGTTCACTTTTTTCCGAATACTTTGAACTTACAAATTTTTCAACCCAACAATATTAACATCAATATACCGTGACGTAACTTCTTACTTCTTCGCTCCATGCCCTACACATTTGACTTCGTATCTCGTTACTCGTAACTCTGTACAATTCGACCTTTTTGTTACAACCGAGGTGTATTCACTTGCCTTTGTTTTCTCTCTGACAAAAGACGCACCTTTCAGAGGAAATCCAGCGTGTTATGTAAATTAGAAACAGTACTGAGATGACTGCTTTAAGGTAACATGTGATATAGGTTGTTCTTGTTCTTGTATTAATGATTAATTATGTGTTATTCTTTGGTATAATAAATAATAGCTTTATTTATTCCTTACACAGATTTTACAGTTCTATAGATTATTATTTGTGTTAGTACTTATTTTGTTTACCCTACTTTGTTAGTTTTGTCATAATTATGTTGTAAAGACCGCTCTGACTGTGAAAGCCTCCTTCATTTCTCTCCATTTGTCTCTATCCCTTCTATTGCATGCAATTCAAGCTGTGGCAACTATGTCATCACTCCATCGTTTGGCCGCCCTGCCATTTTGACTTTTTTTGTGTTTATGTGTCCAATTTGTAACAATTTTTGACTTTTTCCCTAGTGATTGACCGTTTTTTCCTAGTGATCTTTGGACAGGCCCATTTCCATTTTTGACTCATTATTGTTTTTATTATGTCCTATATCTTAGTGATTTCAGATGTTTATATAGTTTGTTTATTTGGTATACGTAGATATTAAAACGTGTACAGACTGCTGTCACGTAACATGCAATGAAAGAATTTGTCATCCACATTGTCACAATATATCATGCAATGTAACAGAATTGCCCTAGTGTGGACGCCTTGCACGCGCCAACCGTGCATACTACGCGCGCTAACAGAGCATTTTAACTATGTGAGTAGGCACATGCTCGGTTCGTGCGCGCGCTGCGTTCACACTTATGAAATGCTCCTTTCATGTTACCTTACGTTTTACGTTACAGCAGTTTGTACCCGACTTTATTGTCTTCTTTTTTTGTTTGTAAACAGCCTATCATCATCATTTCGCTCTTGTTTACTTGACTGGCCTGTTAGTCTAGTGGTTAGCGGCCCTGACTGCTAAGCGGGAGGTCATGGGTTCGATTCCCACCCAGGACAAATGGTTGTGTGATGAGCGTGATCATTTGTTCTGTATCTGGGTGTAATTTATCTATAATATGTATGTATTTAGAAATATATAAGTATGTTTATCAATTGTCTAGTACTCATAACAGAAGCTCTGCTTAGCTTGAGACTCGACGGCGCTGTGTGATAGTTGTCGAATATTATAATAAATTCTTATTTCAACCGAAACTTACCTACTGTTGAGCATAGGCCTCCCTGAAGTATCGCCACAATGAACTGTTGAAGTTGAAGGGGAATTGTTTGTCTTGGTATGGTGATGTAAAGAGGAGGGATGAAATGCATGTTACTAAAAGAGTTTTGAGTATACATGACATATGGATGGATAGAGAGGGAGAGGGAGGCCAAAAAAAGGATGGATGGATTGTGTGAAGAGTGATATGAAAGATAAGGGAGTTAGCGATAGCATGCTGACAAGTGACAGGGCGGAATGGAAGATAAAAACGTGTTGCGCCGATCCCAAATAATATGAGACAAGGGCAGGAAGATGATAAGAATGTTGTTTCATTCCTGAGTGACATAGGCTTTTATGTACGTGGGAAAAGCTGCGAGCAAATAATATAATATAATATTCCACAACTATCACACAACGCCGTCTAGTCCCAAGCTAAGCAGAGCTTGTGTTATGGGTACTAGACAACTGATAAACATATATAAGTATGTTTGTCAGTTGTCTAGTACGAATATAAATAAATGTTTATAGCATTGAATTTATTTAACATTAGACACTTCTACATGTTTTAAACTTTTGTCACCGATTGCGCATGACAAAATTAATAATTTCTCGTTCCATATTAACGAACACGCTTGAACTTTATATTATATAAAATTGGCATGATGTACCTAATTTATGAAAAGGTCAGACCGGATCGTAAATCCTTGAGTTTATCTACAATTGCTGCGTCAGTACCTAGGGCTTCAATCATCCGCTCTTATTTGAACATCCTAAAAAATAAATTAAATCTCGTAAAAGGGAAAGGTAATAAAAATATCATAAAGTAACTCAGAATATAGTAGCGTCATACTTATTTTAAGACGCAGACAGTAAGCATCGTTTTTCTTTTTTTTTTAGGTATATCCGGCCCAGTTAAATACTACTTACGTTTACGTAAAACATATATAAAAAGTAGGTGTACTTTAAGTAACATTTCAGCTTAAATCTCTAGGGAAAACCATCGTAATCTTATGTTATTAATGCTTTGTTACCGTTTGGAGGATCTTTACTCTACTGAAGAACTCTTTTTTTGCGAAATCATCAAATAACTTCACTTCTCCTTCGGGTGAAGCGAGAGGGAGACAGACTTTTACTGACTAAAACCCACCTATGTTTCCCCAGTTGCCAGTTGTATTCCAAAGCCGCAGTGATTTTTTTAAACTCTCCTTGGAAGGAACCGACAAAAACTAATGTTGTCATACTAATAATAAAATGGTTTTAGTTTGTGGGGGAACTTTTTACTTTTACGCAGGCTGCTGAAAGAAGCTAGTGTAACAATAATGAATATTTAATTGTAAAAATATCGTTCATTCAAAAGACAACTGCAATTCATTTAAAAACATTAAAATCGTCGAATATTTTCTTAGACACCACCCAAAAATCTATGTAGGTACTATTGAGAGAGAACTACTGAATATAACGAACCAGCTTTTAGATCCAAGCAAAACCAATCACATCAGCCTTGATAGATCGCCTAAACGAAACTCCGTAATACTAATACATTTTCAAAACAATAATTTCAAAACATCGTATGTTTTATACAAAATGATGGATGTGTTATAAAAATATAGGAAAGATAAAGTCGAAGGCTTACCGTTAATGCTTAGGTAACCCTCCTCGCCCCGTTACAGATCATAAATACCGGGGAATCCTGATAAGCTCTGGTAAAAGAAAGGCAAGTATCTACCCACGCGAAAGAGGAAAGTTACAATACCTCTAGGGCTGACAGATCAGGGTGTGAAAAATGCTAAGATAATGGGTTGAAAATGCCAGGAAATGGCGCAGTGTGGTAGGGCTAACATGGAGTGATAACCCTCGGTATTTTTTGGCCAGGACGGGTATAACGTAATAGTTTTTGTAAATAAACATTTGTGAGTGATAGAGAGTGAAGATTGGTGGAAAGATATCAGCTCAAATATAAAGTACAATGTCGTCTATGGTTAAATAACATTTTTCAGTTTTTCTTCTACACTAAAAACTGGCATCAGAATTCCAAATTCATTTTTTTTATAGACTTCATTTTCAGTTAAGTGGCACTTTTCAGTGTTTTTTTTTTTTGAGATACCAAATAAGTCAACTTCATAATTTCAAATTCAGAATTATTTTCAGTAATCCTACGTGTTATTTACAATTTTGGTCTGCAAAGTCTAGTAAAATCATAATTTACATACATCGACTTTTGCTTGTAAAATGTTCAACCTCTAGCAAATACATACTTTTTTCTTATTTTATAAATAATATTTACAGAAATATCGTATTATTTAGATAAGAATTTGCCTGCTGGCGACCCTGGGTCTTCTCGAATTCGATGTTGGCTTTGTTTGAAAGTTGATCGGTCCCTAATTTTCTTTGTCTGAAAGAAAAAACAACTAAGTTGCCTACATTTTAGACAGCCAGTGTCGTCTCTCATTTATTTAAAACAAAGTTAGTTTGGGACGCGTCTCCACTTGTTTCAAAATTTTGTTTGTCAAATTAAAATTTTGCTATCGAGAGAATTAAATAATTAGGTATGCACGTTCCTTGAATGTTAAAGGTAGGTTAGTAAATCGTTCAATTTGGGTTTTTTCCCACAAATATTTTTTGTAACTCTGCTAAAGAAAATACTTCTATCAACAATTTTATGCCTAAATTCATTTCAGGATGTGTCTCATCAGTTATCCAATAATGAAAAAAAATAAAACGAAAGCGAAAGACATATCGAAATTTTACCGAATGGCAGTTCTTGTCTTCTAACTTATTTCGTGAAAATATTTTTTCTCACTGCCTTCGATATCTAAAAATGTAGACAGGTCTTGTATGTATTTCAGATGGAGGACGAAAAATGTTCTTCAAATAATCTCCACAGAAAATGTGGCGTTCAACATCGTGTGTAATTCTTCATACTTTATACTTGTGTGATCATGTTGAAAAGTGAGAAATTTTAATATCGAGGTTTTTTATACGTGCTTTGGTAAACGCTCCGTTTAACAATTTACATTATTTACGTTTTTCTACACACGAAATAATTTTTGAATAAATATTACGTAACTTTATTCGGAGAATTTGGTTATGATTATATTTACAAAGAAATTGTAAATATTTATGGTTCTATTTATTTTGATGTACAATATTATGAGAAAAATTAACGAAGTTTATTTTTTAACCTTGTGGTGACACTTTTATTTATTTCATTTTAGTTTTAACATCACTTATTTTAAAAAAAATACTTAAACCGATGTGGAAGAGTTTTTTGGTACCATATTTTAATTTGATTTTAGTTATTTGTAATTAGTGTAGATTTTTTTTTTAATATATATTTTACTATCATTATAGTTAGTTAAGAATTGAACCTTAATTATGTTTGTCATCAAAGTAATGTAAACAATAAAAAAATCGTCTCGGAATGCAAAAAAGCGGCCCTAAATCAAAAGATTAGTTAATCTGCCTTCAACAGCTTATCTCAATCCTTTTAAAAATCCTATAAAAGGCGTAAATACGGAAATCTTTGAATAACGTTTTTCCTGTTACATAGTAAAGAATAACTTCAACCTCTTTCTTGGAAATAAATAAGTATGACATGGCAAATTCTTGCCGTGTACTTTGGTAAAAATGCCTATACCTTAATGAGAACTGCTCTTTCGTCCTGGCTTCGCACGGACAATAAATATAGCCTATGTTACTCAGGGTGAATATAGCTTTTCAAAGGAGAAAGAATTTTTGAAATCGGCACAGTAGTTTTTGAGTTTATTCATTATAAACATACACACAAAAATACAAAATTTCCATTATATTATAATATTAGTGTACATAGAAAACAAAAGAAAAAAATATGCTGAAGTTATCAAGTCTCTTGATAAACCAATCACTACATCATCATCATCATTTTAGTCGAAAGACCTCAACAGCTGAACATAGGCCTCCTCTAAGTGTCGCCACAACGAACGGTTCTGTGCGTGTCGCATCCATTGCATTTCCGGGAGTCTCTCCAGGTCATTTGTCCATTTTGTGGGACAAGAAGTATGTATATTCCCATCAGACAATTACTAGTATGATACGGGCAAAGCTATAAAGGTCCTGTATCTCTTGCATCCATCGGATTCTCGCGACCCTCACTAGGTCATCAGTTCACGTTGTGGGAGGCCTTCCAATGCTGCGTTTTCCAGTACGTATTTGCCACTTCAGAACCTATCGTACCGATTGACAATCTGTTCTGCGAGCAATGGGCCCTGCCCATTACCTCTCAAATTAGGCGATTTTTTGAGCTATGTCCGTAATGTTACTACACTACTAACACAACTTTGGACATACTGTAAAAACTTAATATAATATTAATACGTTTAATAAATCTTTCGTTCGCCCGGGACTTAGTCAGAATTTCCATCACTCAAAAAATTATCAAATTCTGTCAGAGACCACAAACATTGTGTCCAACAAAATAATGTTTATTTTACACTAATTGTTGTAGTTCAGTGCATGTCACGAACGCTAACCAAACTGAACACATACTAAGCCAACACTATAAACATAATCGAATTTCGTATTAAATTTGCAAACAATTGCTTGTTTATTAATGCCCATTGTCCTTAATCAAAGGCAGTCAAATGCTTTAAACCAGGTGTGGCCAACCTATGCCGCACGGCGGGAGAAAGCACGTGTATAAAAAAAATATTACTAATGACTTTTGTCTTTATCCCAATATAGACGGGAACTAATTCCACTTTCGTTGACGTGTATAAGTGTTTTTTTAAACCTATTTGCAAAATAAATATCATTTATCACGGCACGGTTGGCACAGTGGTTGAGTGATAGGTTGCTGTGTTGTGAGTCGCAGGTTCGATTTCCGCACAAAACAACAGACTATTTTTATGGCTTACAGGGTTCATTGGTTTCAGGTCTGGGTGTCTTGTGTACATGAGTTCACATGTTGGTGTGTACTTTCACAAACATTTAAACTCGTATACACGAGACACGATATCTATTGGAATGATTTCTAGTATTTAATAAAACAAAGAAAAATATTTATTTGTTTATTAATGTCCATTGCCTTTAATCAAAGGCTGTCCTGGTTCAAACCAGGTGTGGCCAACCTATAGCGAAAAATAACATGTGTCAAAAAACAAATTGTACTTCCTGTTTTTTTTTTGTCTTTAAGACAACGCAGATGTGAACTAATATCTGCTACGGCTGCAGGTTACCGAGACCCTGAAACGTAGAGAGCAATTGAAGAGTATTAATAAACTAGTGCGCATCACTATCAACGATTGCATCACTGCTTACCATCAGGTGGGATCGTAGTCAAGTTTATATCAGATAAAAAAGAGACACAGATGGGTTTTAAATTGGTAGTAAAAGTTTGACACTCCCTACTGTTCCTCCCGTTGTTTTTGTTTGCTTGTGGGAAAATCATCTGATGACATCTCAGGGACCTTGGGTAGATTGGGAGATAGTGTCAGACTTTTGCTGACTACACTCACTCCTGTTGCTTCATTGCTTTTCGTATCGGGGCCGAATCTTCCTTTCAGAAGCAGACCCTGTTTTGCTCTTAGCAAGAGAAGTCATCTGATGATTTACGACTAAAAATACGTTAGAAGACATGTATTTATAATAGAAGATATTCTACACTCAATGACAAAGTGACCCCAATAGGTTTTTTTTTTTTCGATGGGAAAAATCATCTTATGACAACCCCCGCTCTTGGGCGGAGCGGGAGATAGTGTCAGACTCTTACTGACTAAAAAACCCATCCCGTTCCTTCAAACCTTCATACCGGGGCTCGAGCGCCCTTTCGGATAACCCTGGCCCCAGTAGGCTTCGACCCGGCTGGGCCCCTGCTGTTGCTGACAACTCCTTGAGGCGCGCGGGAACAGCGCGCGCCGTCGACGATGGGTCAGCCCCAATAGGTCGGTTTTTTTAGTTTATTTATTGCAAACAGAAATAAAAATTATAATGTTGCCTCTTTATATTAATATTTGATCTACGGATTGATAATTGTTTATTATAAATAGGCATTATTATTGTTTTTATTTATCACTAGGTTTTCCCGCGGTTTCACTTGCGTACATAAAATGACACTTTGAAATAAAACAGCTTTCAGAGATTACCTCCTGCAAACAAAAAAAAATATAAATTCAAACTTTATCTTTTTCCTTTTACATATGTATCTGTAGATTTTTTTATATTAGGAATTGCCTTTAACAATATTGATATTAATTTAAATTATTTATTTTTTAATGTCAATATATTTTTTTAACCCGTCACTGTCCATTTGAAGTGTCATTTAGATATTGGTTTACCATCCCTGCCTTAACCCATCCGCAACGAAAATATGACCGGCACTCCGAACGTTTTGTGGTACGTCAATATATTTGTGTAACAAACGACATAGTAATATCGACCCTCCTCAATATGTGGCAGACCAAAGGATTGGACGGAACATACATACATGAAGCGTTTTGGTGTTGGCATTTCTTAAAGGTTTGGGATTTGAAGGAGTGCTGGGGTAATATTGGTAGGCTGCCTCCTGTTTGGTTGATTTTTTTGTGATAGGTTGTTAGAATAAACAGATGTAATAAGTAAATAGAATAGCCATTTTCACCTACAAAACGTTCCGGCTGCTCATTGCTCAACAGTTGCAGAATGTTCGCTCGCATTTCTGCTTAGCAGAAGGAAGTGATTGCTTCCTATTCCCCTTCACCATACCAAACCACAGTTCGAAACAGGGCCGAATGCCAGAATTCTCCGTCGCCAAGTTACTTACACTCTTAAGTAAACAATGAGAAACCTCGATTGTACAATCTTGTACCCTACTTTGAACCCTCAAAAAAATAATGATGTCTGTAGCCGCGATGTATTAGCATATTTGAGCAGAAAAGCCAAAACACGAAGCACTCAGAAAATCTGTATTGCCAACATTTTTTCTAACAAAAGCTAGGGCCGAAGAAACATCTTATTTTTACAGAAATTATAATCGCAGGATTATTTGGGATTAGCGCTCAATTTTGACGCAAGCGTCAATCCTAAAAACCTTCTCGTCTGAACGAATTTGTTAAGAAAAACTTTTTTCTTTTTTTGGGTTTTGCATTTGACCGGCTTTAGGCTGACGTTTTGTTTATTGGCGAGAGTTTTCGATAATAATAAAACAAAAAACTTTGGTGGTAAGGGTTGAAATAGAAAGACGTAATCTTGGTTATAAATAAAATATCATTCTGATAAAAAAATATAAATACTTGGTCAGACAGCTTTAATATTTTTGTTGTAAACTCTTTTGAAAAGAAAAATAAAGCTGGACAATGTTACATCTACCTCAATTTCTTTCAATCTTTACTTTTAGTAACCTCATCAAATGAGGAATGTGGTCATTCCAACTATATAGGACATTGGTGAGTAGGTTCACGAAAAAAGAAAATTGTTTAATTCTCCGGAGGTTTTCCTACAAATCAAGATTTGTTGGGACAAACCAATTTCGCTTGAACTAGTTTTCGCCCACGGCTTTGGCCACGTATAAGAAAATTAACCTTTGAGTTATTGTTGATATCGCTTGATAGAAGTTTTAGCCGATTAGTTTTATCTGTCATGGACAGAACCGATTTGTATGTGTCGAAACGTAATTTTTCAGTAAATTGTTGAATGATTTTCTTTGAAAAAATATTTTTATCTGTTAACCCAAGTACGCAGTAAAATCAACTATTAACTCAGTTCATTCACTGAGACTTAATATAATACTTAGTATATTAATAAAGTAGGTAAATAGAGTTCATGTTCCTGAAAGTATTGCACCTACAAAATATTCATCAATTAAAAAAAATGCTACTATAAAAACTTTTCCCAAAAATGATTTGTTAAACCTTCAATTAAACTCCATACCTATACATATTTTATGTACCAGCAACAATGGCTTTGTTATAATTTTCACGCACGACCTACTGAACCAATTTTCCATAATCTCGAAATTTTAACTTGGTACTCCACAGAATAGGTAGATTCAGAAGGCTAACTCCATACAACGAGTGCACCCGTACGCACACATGGACACGTGTCTATAAACAGTGAATGCGAGTGCACTCATGACTATAATTTGAATGAGACCGTTGTGCAAACGTGTTTAAGTGTGCGTGTTCGTTCTTTAACTCGCTTTTCAATGCTATGCCTTCTGTATCTATTCATCTAGTGATAGTACATCGTAAATCAGATAAGAAAGTTTTCTGTCAAACATTACCAAAATTGCGTTGTCTGACAAAGATTGATTGTGATTTATGATCGCCCGCATTCACCTAATTAACTGTTACCTGCCTTGCATTTCGAAAATAACAGTTTTAATGCAAGAATTGAATTATGATGTTTATAAACCATCCAGTTTAATAGTTTAGTCTTTTTAATGTGGATTCGTTTAGTGCGATAATAGTGTTTGCATTTGATGTTTTTGCTATTTTGTTTGTTTTAAATATTTGCATAGCGTTGTATAAATTTTCATTTTAACCAGCGGGTACATCAATATTATTCATAAATTATGTAGAGCAATTTATTACTTTACTTTTATAAACCAAGCATTTTGTTCTCGGAATAATACCTAATTCCAAATTTCAATTTGGACTTTTCAGAAATAAAAATATTTTTTCTGAAGCAAATGTCAACGTAGCTTTTTTATTGTGCTGTTTAAAAAGACCTCGACTGTTATTTAACCTCGACCATTTTTTTTTGCCCTTTTTTTATCCGCAAGTAACGAATGGTTTCATGCGTCTCGCGTCCATCGGATTCTCACGATCTTTACTAGGTCATCAATCCACTTTATGATAGGCCTTCCAACGCTGCTTCTTCTAATACGCGGTCGCCACTTTAGAAACAAATTACTTAGACCAGACTTCAATACTTTGAACAAGTATAGGAAATCATAATTGTAGCTTGTATTCACATTTCATTTAAGGACGATAAGTTGAAAAAAGGGGTCAACAAACTCAACCTTACTACTTTAAACTGTAAAAATGCTATTCATACAAAACATGAAAAATGAAAGAGGGCTATGCTACGCAGTTACGCACTCCTACGTAAGTCTGTACTCCTGGTAGGCTCAACTACTAATTTATTTATATGTGCCCGGTACCGGCGGCAATATCTCACCGCCTACCAGTGTAGCTAGCCACTACACAATGTTGCCATGTGTAAAAATTTCTAACATTTCAAAATATTGCGTTGTTGTGGGCATTTGAATTGTGAACATGTAGTACGCTTCAGTTTGGAGTAGTCGCTATTTTTACAAAATTATTTATTTGCTAACTACCTAATTTGAGTGAATATTAACAATTAAATTAACAAAGTTTTGTTATGAAGGTGCTCTATCTACATAAATAAAAGGAGAAACTGACTGATTGACAACAATGCACAACTGAAATTACTGGGACTAGGACTATGACGTTGGTGAGCACAAAGATATTCCAAAATTCGGTCCGTAAGGTAACGAAGCGGGGTTTTAAAAGTTGTATGGAAAAACTTATACTCACGCAGTAGCAGCAGAAGCTAGTTAAAAATAAAGGCTTTAATTTCCGAAAGTTTATACCTCAGTGCATCTCCAGTGTGTACACTTTGCCTACTGGTGCCAGGATGCCTACTGGGGTCAGGCTTATCCGAAAGGGAGCTCGAGTCCCGGTATGAAGGCTAGAGGGAACGGTGTGGGTTTTTAGTCAGTAAAAAGTCTGACACTATCTCCTGTTCCGCCCAAGAGCAGGGGTTGTCATTGGATGATTTTTTCCCACCATAAAAAAAGCTGTCGTTGCGATTCATCAATCTTGATTTGCCGGTACATTATTTCATCAAACATCCAATGACAACCGCCGCTCTTGGGTGGAGCGGAAGATAGTGTCAGACCTTTACTGACTAAAAACCCACCCCGTTCCTTCTAGCTTTCATACTGGGGCTCGAGTTCCCTTTCGGATAACCCTAGCCCCAGTAGGCATCGAGACAGCTGGGCCCCTGCTGTTGCTGAAAACTCCTTGAGGCGCGCGGGAACAGCGCGTGCTGTCGATGACTTGGGCTCGGTCCGGACAGTTACCGGACGGTCGGATAGCGAACTACCCACTGCTCACTGTCCGCAAGCTCACGCCCACGGTTGCTGGAAAACGGTTAGGGATCCCGGCGGCGGCGGCGAGAGCGCTGTTGCCTGGTGCGATCGGCCTCCTCCTTTTCGAGCATTACTGCTTCGCACAAGTCAACCGCCTGCCACTCCTCCTCACTCCGGACCATGGCCTGAACCAAAACTACGCATGTTTGATCATTTTTGTTGTTGTTGGAAACCTTGCTTTTTTTAATCAAACTTCAGCAATTGTAGCATCTCTGTTAGTATTTTTAAGAGAATATTCACTTACTCTCATTAGGTTTTTTTACTTAACAAAGAAAGAAGAAGAAGAAAGAAGAACAACTAGATAAGATACTATAATATGCGCGGCGGGATTGTCCGAAAGGATAGGTTCAGCCCGAGAATGCAAAAGGCAACCGTAAAAACACAGGTTGGTTTCAAACAGTAAAATGTGTCAAGGTGTTTCACCCAGGGTGAGAGAAGTTATTTAATGATTTTTCATCTCAGAAAAGGGCTCCTACTTATCCCATAAAAATAAGCAGCTTTCTTTAATGGAAACATTAAAATTGTTCCCGTATTTTTCCTTCGCTAAACTCACCACCTCCCACTTCCCATGGATACGAAATCTGAGCTTCGTCGGATGTTAACATATTATCAAGATCAAGGACTTGACAGCTGCGAAAATTTTATTTATGTAACCTCTCACCCTCTTGCAAGGAAGAAAACGAATTTGCTTCTTTGGAAGGTTGTAAATTCATGCAATCTACAATGTAACGTATACTGTAATGTTTTGTACCATGCTATGTATTGTATATGTCTTGGCCAAATCTTAGAATTCATCACTTCATGATATGTCCAACTAAGAGAGGTCAGATTGTTTAAACGTTAATATTTGATGATATGACAATCAATAGTTTGTGTAAAAATTCAAACGGCTTGGGAATTTTGTCTAATATTTAATCATTTAAAAAATACTTATATTCGATACTTTTTATAACGTTCTTCTATTAGTAAACAATTTTAAAGATCTCTTTAACCTAGATTATTGAACCAGCGTTGACTGCATCAGATTTCATTTTACCCAAGTCGTTTGACTTTTCTAGACAGACTAATGTTTGGCCATATCATTTATGTAGGATTTCTATGAGAATAAGAGTTTAGATCTATCTGTTAGAAAGTAGGCCAAACGTTGATTGACATATCATCACGTTTCAACGATCTAGTCAGTGTTTGTAGGCCATATCATGAAATAATCAATTTCTTAGATCAATATTATATAAATAATACATAGTTATCTCAAATATTTTATTATTATTGATAGGCTCGCGTTTGACCACCATCTCACCTGATAGTAAGCGATGATGTGGTCGACGATGGAGCACGCTTGCCTGGAAGTTACCTATTCACTTTTGACTGGGGTGCTAGACTTATATTTTATGATTTTTGATGACGCGGCAAACATTGTTCTGCCATATAAATTAATAAAACAAAAAATAAGGAGTAAGAGAGTAAAAATAGCCCACAATTTATTCTTAGACCTATCGGTCAAGCCGTTTTGGAGGAATTCGATAACAAGCACACGAGATTTTTATATATTAGATATGGATGTTGAAGATTCCAAAACTCCAATTTCATCAAAAATATTTTTGGGGAATCTTCATTACATAAACCAAAGACATAAACATACACATCATTTTACATGTTATCGTTGTCACTAATACTTACAATGCCAATATCAAATTGCTTAAACCCTGCCTGAATACTGGCCGGACAGAATTTGTGATCAGTCGACACCAAATCAAGAAGTAATTTACCTTTTTTAATCTAGCCTAGTCAGTAATTATTATTCATATTCTGTTTTAAAATAGTTGTTGCTCATAATATTATTTATTATTAAAACCATAGGAATATTTTTGTTTACTTGGATTAAATAGGTAAAGCTTTTGTGAATCTTTATATAATTATAAATAATTCATGTTCTGTACGTGTTTGTCACCTAACTGTTCCTAAAATGTTTGATCGATTTGAATGGAATATATGTATAAAATACAAGTGAACCATCGACTTTATTGTATTTATTTTCAAAATAGGTAAGGTGGCGCTATAATCGGCTCCTCATTTTTTTTTGTGACAAAGAGCCAGCTTTCACGCAGGACCACCTCTGTAAATTTTATAAAAGTTTCTCAGGCAAGTCATGTCTCTTAAACAAGTTGAGACATTGAATTGTATCTTAATATTTCACCTAGTTTCACAAAAAAAGATTATCTACAAAATAGATTGATTCAGAATACTCAAAACGTGTAATACAAAAATCAGTCAGCTGGCTGAGTCTGCAAATTGAAGTAACGGAACCCTCACAAAGCGCCTAAAATACTTTCAGACCAAGTACCGGTAAAGCTGTCAAAATCATTATCAAACACTCATCTTCAACTAGGCCACGCAGAACCGAGGGTGAATAAGTTCAGGGGAAGCCATTTCCAAATGAACTGCTACCATAAATCAAGGCGGTATCTATAAAAATAGGATCCTCCTTTAGAAGGAATATGAGAATGAAGGTCAAGTAGGCACTTTACCAGTTATTACCGATTCATATTCGTTTAATAACGTCGTCTAAAGTTAAACGTGTCTGAGATCGATTCCTAGGTCGGAAAAAGTGTTAGTTGGATTTTCCATTTCGTTTTTTTTTAATATCAGAATAGATTAGACGAGCTTAACTAGAAGGACTGACTAAAGAAAAGAAAGAGAATGGAAAGTGGAGTGGAGTGGAGAATATAGAAAATTAAGAGAGAGGCTTTCACCCCGCATATGTACATATAGAGTTAATTAAACTTTTCAACACATTTTTCATAGCCACATTTCAAGAGCGATAGGTAAAAAAATCACCAAATGGGTTTCATTTAAAACTAAACGATATTGTGGTAGACTAAGGTGAAGATGGTGAGAACAGCTCTACTTCTACCAAAGAGCTAGAGCGCCGTTGCCTGATGCGGTCGGCCTCCTCCTTTGCTAACATTATTTCTTCGCAGACAGAGGTGACCGCCTGCCACTCCTCCTCACTCCGCAGCATGACCTGTACCAAGGCCCGGTGCGAAGATTTGCCGCCGCCGATCGCCACCATGAAATCATTAGGTTGTTTAAGCCTCTCCCGTTATGAGTAGTAAAAAAATTGTAAAAGCAGTGGCCATTTCGACAATAGTGACAGAATGACGTGAATTGAGTTTCAGTAATAGCGTCATTTATATTCGGGATGAATTGAAAGATGAGTCGGTTCATTCATCCAATGCAGTTCAATTCAATCACCATTTACAATATCTACTTGAGCAAGTCTTTTATTGTAAACCATACGTTGAATGGCGATACTGTCAGCATGACATATGTATCTTTGCAAATAAATTAGTTCGATTTTATGAGGCTGTAAAATGGCTTTGAAAATCGTTTACCTAAGATAAAAGAAGCTATACTAAAGAACAATTAAACTAAGACTAGTGGTCGTCTAATGGTCTTTAATCGACAGAAACTCATAAAAAAGTTTCAGCAGTCGTTCTCACGTAATTTTAAACCAAATCTTATTTAAAATAAAAGTTTTTTAATGAAATAGGTGTTTTCAACTAACGACTTCGCTCGATTGAAAGTAGAAAATTGACGTAAGGGAACATGCTCCCGGGATAAAAAGTATGCTAATCTAAGACGTGATATACTCTTGTGCCAAATTTTATCCAAATCCATTTAACTGGTACATGGTAAACTTCCCACCTATACGCACAAAACGTTTTGAGAACACATTCATCGTGCATCGTGGAGTGAAATTCCCTGTCGAAATCTGTGTTTCTTGATGGCTACAACCCAGGAATCTTTAAGTCAAGAGTGAATACGTTACTTCTAGGTAAGCGCGCTTCATCGCCGACCATATCATCGCTTTTCATCAGGTGATCAAACGCGACCCTTCAAAAATAAAAAAAAAACAGTTCGTGCGTGAAGAATTTACAAATATCCATACCTATACTATCACACACGCACTCACCAACTATCCACCCTTATAATATTATGTAATTAAGTAGCACCTGCCTTGTTATTCCTGCACTCCCCTAAGATCGACTGATTTTTGTTAGTACATGAAGTTTAAATAAATTAATAAAAAAATATACTACGCATATTAATATTTTTTTCTCATACTCCTTTGTGTACGTATTTTTTTATATGGAGTACGAAGCTAGTTTTCTGAGTTTGAGGTACACGAACACTGACAAATGCCTGCACTAACTACACAGGTGCACTTAAATCTGTGCGGTTCTTTCTTCAAAAGACCATCTAAGACACTAATCTGCATAATAGCATTATGATTTGACCATTACATGTTTACTATATAGACTTTAAAAGAGACTTTGACCCCTGATTTTGTTTCGGTGTTTTTTCTCAGGGTAGTCAGCTAGGAAACACCGACTCCAACTAGTTTAAACTGTCAAAAAAAATTGACGGGTAAAAGTAATTTTTTAAACCATATTTGCAAAATAAAATATGTTATAGTTCTAAATATCTTAATGTTACTTAAGACCATTCAATGGTTATCGTAAAAAAAAAAACAATTGCCTACCTATCTCTCATATGACTAGCTTTGTTATAAAAGACAAATCACCAATAACAATTTTCTTAATCAAAAGCCTTTCTCAAATTCTCGATCCATCATTTCTTGAGACCTTTCATCAGTCAAATTTTGTACGTATCTAACGCTCACGAGATTGAAAAGACTTATTTTATATTGAAATTGTATACATTAACAAGGGAGTTTAAGATGCTTATGAACCGTTACGGAATCCAATGGATACGAGACAAATAGGCCGGTTTTTGTGGTGACACTTGAGGAGTAGGCTCTTAAAAAACAAGTGCCCCTCACTATCAAAGATGGCATTACTGCTTACCATTAGATGAGATCGCAGTCAAGCACTAGTTTATATAAAAAAAAAAATGGAATACAGGTCTGATAGCGAAAATTTTCACCGATAGAAAGCTGCTTTATACCTGAGTAACATAGGTTATATTTTATGTATGTGGGCGAAGCTGCAGGCACAGGCTAGTTATCAATAATAAAATATTTAACAAACACTTTTAGTATTTGCCAACTCACTCAAAATGATAGATGTAACGTCGTCCATAATACAAACGAGGAAGAAGATGTCATAACAATACCATAGTCAGCTTCGTGATGTTTCCACTGCTGGAATTCAGGTCTCCTCTCTAGGATAGGAAATCTACCGTAATCTACCACGCAAGTTCATTTTGGTTAATGTCACAGGTCTTCACATTTTTGGTTATAGGATATCCCGGTTACAATGTTTTCCTTCACAGTTTTGAGAGCAGTGGTGATGAAATAAATTACACAAAGTATGCACATGGCTGGGTTTGAACTCGCGACCTACAACTCGTCAGTCTTGGCCACCACTGTTCTATAGAAGATGCAACCTTTGTCGTATCTCATTCATTGTTGCTCGTTGCCCGCTCCCCTCTAATTAATAAACTTAAGCCTTTCTCTAAGTTTTATACGATGATAAAAACCACATCGAAATCCTTCCAATGGATCTTGAGATTAGCCCAAATAAACAAGCATGGCTATTTGGCTTGTAAATGTTTGATGAGATGAAGATGTATGCGGAATTCGTGATGGTTGAGATGTGAATGTTAAGAAGCTGTCATTTGTTTTCGTGGTATTATAACGATAGTGTTTTTCTTTTCTCGTACAGCAAATTATCTGAGAGGGGACTCTGTGATAATGGCCACGACTAATCTGTCCAAGGTTGTGAATTCAAAAACAGACTTGCGAATTGCATAAAATAATCTGTACTGTTTATGTAAACATTGTGCAGTATTATTTTCATCACCAGAAGTGGTAATTTTGCTGATCAGCAATAACAAAGATGTAACACTGATTCATAAGCAAAAAGTATTTTTTTTTTTTAGATGGGAAATCACCCGGTATCTCCTTTAAGATTTCCCGTAGCCCATATCTTTAAGGCATGCATAGTACTTTACGCACCTGCACCGTCGTCGATGTGATCGGGTTCGGTTTTTAGCGATCGGTTGAATGGTGATCTATCAAATAGGTACTCGTCATTCTCGAGGCCGTAGCAAAACGTGGTGTAATTTGATCTATTACTTTTCACTGGACTTCTCATTACATATGGAAAGACTAAATTAACTCTCAATTTTCTTTATCTACACTAATACACCGCAAAATTGTAAACGTCAGCTGAGCGTGTCCAATGACCTGTAGGTAGTTTGTACGCAATGCCAACTATTACCTACAAGTCATTGGACTCGCTCGGCTGACATTTTCTTCAAGAAATTTATCAATACGAGTTTGGAACAAGTTTGACAGTCGTAAATTAATACGAGTTTTGAAAAAAAGGTACTTAATTTTTTTAATTTGATCTTTACAAATTGATAGTTTCATATACCGGATCGACCCTCCACAGAATTAAAACAATCAAAATTTAACGGTGTATATCATAGAGGTCATTTTTTTTTTATAGGAGGAAATCTTTGGAAGTACTGGTCCGATTGCTAAATTTTTTTCACCGTAAAAAAGCTGTTTTATTCCTGAGTGACATAGGCTATATTTTATGTACGCGGGCGAAGCTGCGTGAAAAAGCTAGTATAATATATAAAAGCGAAATACCACTCACTGAAATCTCAGAAAATATAACACCTACGAACTTAAAATTTGACAAGTTCTCTATAGGGTGTAGACATTTCTAGATTTTACAAATCTCTACCCCTAAAAGGGTAAAACAGGGGTCCAAGGTTTGTATGTAGAAACATACTTTCAAGCGGGTAAAGCCGCTAGCAAAAGCTAGTTTATGTGTACAATTTGCAGCCGTACAAAACTGGGGTGGATAAAAATGCATAGGTATAAAGTAATGATAGTGTAGGCAAAGACTTAGCTTTCTGTAACGCTAACTCAAAGCATAAGGAGATTGCAGATACATCTAGTATTTCTCTGAACGCATCAAACTTGGGTAAATATACTTAGTCAAGGAATACGAGTGGGTAGCTCACTAATTGGGTAACGATGCTTGAACTCGCTACATCTTGTTGCCAGTTTGTTACACAATAGTGCAAAGTATTATGATCACTGTTTGTTGGAGATAAAACCTTCTTGCAAGCTTCCTAAATTATATGAAAAAATATGACACTTCTATTTGTCACTTGTCTTCACTTGTTTCCTGTAAAATATGTTGTTCACACCGAAAATTATTATTAAAAACTAATTTGCATTGAGCATCCAGTCATTGATTTTCATCAGAATACCCATAATTCTCGCACATGGTCCATAACGAGCCGGATGAAATATAATTAAGAAGATCAGCGATTATTTTCAAGAAAAAGAATAGAGACTGACTTCCACGCTGAATGGAGGTTCATGAGTTCACTGCTGGAGAACTGGATTGATTTCAAGCAAGTTAGTTAGTGGTGTACAGTTATAATTACGCTAATATCGTCACCCAACACTCAGGTAGTATATATAAGTAGTCATACTAAGGTCAGTACTATTTTATTAAATTACCAATTATATTGTGTTTGAGTAAAATCATTAGGTACTTTGTTGCATTGTGATTAGTATTTTATTCAACAGCAATGTTAAGTTTAAACTCATACTTTTAACAGTATAGTTAGCTATTTTGCTACATTATTAAACTTACATTATATTAAGCTGTAACTAATTACATAACTACTTAACAGTGGTATTAATTTTTAACAAGTATCTTGACATAATAAAAATATTTGAGTGTTAGATATTAGTACAAGTCATTGTTATAAATTATAGTTAGCAGTCAGAAAGGGCATAGACTACAGCTAGGCGTATAATTATTGAAATTATATTGTTGTTTTAATTTTTATATTCCTGTATCAATGCCAGGTTGACAACACTTGTCTCCCAGAATGTCTGAGGAAAAGGATTTAATTAAGAAGCGAGGCAGCTTCAAAGGTCGCTTGACTAGTTTCCTCAATTTTCTGGACTCATTCAAGGACAAGGAGCTATCTAGCTGTGATGTGTCCGAGTTGCAGTTGCGCATGGGCAAGATAGAGGCGTTGTATGAGCAGTATGATGAGGTACAGTTACGTCTAGAATGCATTGTTGACGACATCAACTTACAATATTCTCAGCGTTCCGAGTTTGAGTCTATTTATTATAAAACTTTATCTAGAGCCCAGAATATTCTGACTGACTACAATAAAGATAATAAATCGATGGAAAGTTGTAAAAGTACTCGTGTTAGCATAAAGCAGCCGGTTAAATTGCCAACGATTCAGTTACCAAAGTTTAGCGGATTATATTGTAATTGGCTTGAATTCCACGACACCTTTACTAGCCTAATTCATTGTAATGATGACATAGACGCAATCAATAAGTTTCACTACTTGCGAGCATCACTTGAGGGAACAGCTGCTATAGTTATCAAATCCATTGAGTTTTCTTCAAGTAATTACTCTGTGGCATGGTCATTGTTATGTGATCGGTTTGACAACAAAAGATTACTGGTTCAGAATCATATAAGTTCATTATTTACTATTGAATCAATTACAAAAGAATCTTCTGTTGCCATTAAGAATTTGATCGATCAGTTAAATAAAGACTTGCGAGCTTTAGAGTCATTAGGGGAGCCTGTGAAACACTGGGATACACTTTTAATCTACATTGTCACACGAAAACTTGATCAAAAAACCTATCGTGAGTGGGAGGAGTGCAAAGGTAGGATAGACAAGGATGGCTTAATCACGTTTAACGCATTTATGCAATTCTTACGCAATCGAGCCGACCTCATCGAGACCCTGGAACTCCCCCGCAATCATTATTCGCAATCACCAGGTAAATCAGGTCCTAAGATCAAGTCAATGGTAGCACAATCTCCTATCAATTCTAGCACTGACTCAGCTTCTAAACCTTGTCCTAAATGTAATAACAACGATCACACATTAAATAATTGTCCACAGTTTCTCGCATTGAGTAACGATGACCGTCTCAAATCATTACCTAGTTATAAGGTATGTTTTAACTGTTTTCGTTCCGGACACTATGCTAACAAATGTAAAAAACCAGGCTGCAAACTATGCAAACGTAGGCACAACACATTAGTTCACGTACATTCTAATGGCACTGTATCGAATACACCTAGTGGTAATTCGATGAATAACTTGTCTGCTACGACTGAAACGAATAACGTAGCTTTATCCGCAAACATTGCATCTCCGTGTGGTCATACGCAACGAGATGTGTTGTTATCAACCGCTTTGATCAAATTAAGAGACCACAATGGGTGTGTGCATCTCGCTCGCGCGGTGCTCGATAGTGGTAGCACGTCTTCACTCATAACAGATAGGTTGTGCAATAAACTTAACTTAAAAACTAGCCAGGTAGATAGATCAATCCTTGGAATCAATAACGTCACTTCGCACGTAGGTAAAATATGTCGGGTTAAGGGTACGCCATTAGATGATAGCTTTGTATTCGAACTAAATTGTTTTGTTCTTCCGTTCATTACGAGTAGTGTTCCGTGTCGTCAGATAAATATTTCTGATTTCGACTTACCCTCGAATATTACTTTAGCTGATCCTACTTTTTATAACCCTGCCGATGTTGATATTTTAATCGGCGCTGATCTTTTTTGGGATTTGTTAGGATCTCAAAGACTAAAGTTAGGTACCGGGAAACCAATATTATGTGAAACCCGTCTAGGATGGATAGTTTCCGGTCCAATTACTCAGAATACTATCTCACTGCTGACGAATGACGTAAAGTGCAATATGTCTAAAATGGTTGCCGACAGCGATGGTGACTGGGAAAACCTCAAGTCAGAATTGACAAAGTTTTGGCAATTAGAGGAGGTGAATGCGAAGTCTTCCAATTCTTATATGCCTGAAGAGAAATTGTGTGAAGACAATTTCGTTACAAATACGACACGATTGTCTGATGGTCGTTTTTGTGTTCGCATCCCCCTTAAGAAAGATCCTTCAATTTTAGGAAATTCTTTTAATAAAGCCACACATTGTTTACATTCTTTAGAGCGTAAATTAAAGGTTAAGACGAACTTTAGTAGAATGTATCATGACTTTTTGTCAGAATACGAGTTACTTGGTCATATGACAAAAATTAATAAACCTAATTTATGTTTGGGTTATTTTATTCCACATATGGGAGTTTTACGCGAGTCGAGTACCACGACCAAACTTCGTGTTGTTTTCAACGCTAGTGCTTCTACTTCGACGGGAGTGTCCTCTAATGACCTACAGATGGTTGGGCCAACCGTACAGGACGGTCTATTGTCTATACTACTTCGCTTTAGAGTCCACAAGTATGTTTTATCTGCGGATGTGGAGAAGATGTATAGACAAATAGTCGTCCACCCGTCGGACAGATATTTACAACAGATTGTTTGGCGTGATAATGTTAGTGATCCTATTAATGTTTATCAATTAAACACCGTCACGTACGGTACGGCCAGTGCGCCATTCCTTGCGACACGATGCCTTAAACAAGTAGGACTCGACTGTAGGAACCCTAAGATATCGGAAATCATCCAACATGACTTCTATGTCGACGACTTGCTGACCGGAGGGGATGACTTAGATGAAGTAAAGTTCATTCGCACTGAATTCACCAAAGCGCTTGCGTCGGCATGTATGCCATTGAGAAAGTGGAAGTCAAATGATTCTCAATTATTGTCGAATGCTGTCCCTGCGTCATACGATTTGAACATTGGACAAAATGAGCCAGAAAAGTTGCTTGGTCTCTGTTGGCATATCGGCACTGATGAGATAGGGTTTCCTATAGGTCTGACTAAATCTTCGACTAGGTACACAAAGCGTGACTTGTTATCCGTTATTGCGCGAATCTTTGATCCCTTAGGTCTGTTAGGTCCTATTGTTATTACTATGAAGATCTTGCTACAGAAAATGTGGTTAGATAAATTATCATGGGATCAACCATTACCTAATGAGATTTGTAAACAATGGGAGATTATTATTAAATCTTTACCTCTTTTAAATCATGTTCGCATTCCGCGACTTGTAGTCTGCAATTCATTTACGGAGTTAGAACTCCATATTTTCACAGACGCGTCTGAGTCCGCGTACGGTGCTTGCGTCTACATTCGCAGTGTTAATGCTAAGGGTGAGTACATGGCTCGCTTGTTAATGGCAAAGAGTCGAGTTGCTCCCATCAAGCCTACGACAATTCCGCGACTGGAGTTATGTGGTGCGGTAGTCGGTTCTCGTCTTCACGAGAAGGTGATGAGCTCACTTCGAGTGAAGATCAGTCGGGTTTATTGTTGGACTGATTCAACCATTGTCTTGGGATGGTTACAGATGATGCCTACCAGACTTCAGCCCTTTGTGCGCAACCGCGTTGCTGAGGTTTTGGATAAGTCGGGTAACTGTACTTGGAGGCACGTCCCAACAGATCAAAATCCAGCAGACCTAATATCTCGTGGCATGGATATTAGTGATCTGCAGGAGTCAGATCTGTGGTGGAAAGGACCAGATTTTTTAAAACTAGATTCGTCTGAATGGCCTTCTCAAATTACGAGCCCAGGACTACAATCGTTACCGGAGACTCGACCTAAAATCATATTACATGTTGTAAACGATTCGAAACCTGAAGTTTTAATTGATTTTAGGCGTTATTCCAATTACACACGGCTCGTACGATCTGTTGCCTACGTATTACGATTTATTAAGTCATGTAGAAAGCATTACCCTAAAACCAAAATACTTGTCACATGATGAGGTACAAGATGCACTAACTCTTGTCATTATTAAGAGTCAGATTCAGTCATTTTCTGAATACCAATTATTTTTGAACAAAAAGAGTTTACCTAAAAAGAGCGCCCTTCTAAAGTTTAATGTTTATTTAGACGATAATAATGTAATGCGAGTAGGAGGACGTCTCGATAACTCTAATTTTGCTTATAGTAAGAAACACCCTATTTTATTACAGTCCACTCATGATTTCACTAAACTATTATTTAATTTTGAGCATAAAAGACTGATGCATGCTGGCCCACAATTATTATTAGCTTCCATTAGGGAAACTTATTGGCCAATAGGAGGTCGCAAGTTGGCGAAAGCCTGTTATCATAAGTGTGTTTTGTGTCACCGTATGAAGGGTAAGGTTGTAGCTCCCTTAATGGGTAACTTACCACGAGAACGCCTTCGTCCAGGTTATCCCTTTGAAAGCACAGGCGTTGATTACGCTGGCCCTATTATGTGTGCTAGTCGCCAGGGCCGTGGATGTAGGTTAGTAAAGGTGTATGTCGCTATTTTTATTTGTTTCACAACCAAGGCCATTCATTTGGAGCTCGTTGGTGATTTAACTAGCAATAGTTATTTACTGGCTTTGTATCGGTTTATTTCTCGGAGAGGTAAACCTGCTGATATTTTTTCCGATAACGGTACCTCATTTGTCGGTGCATACAACGACCTTTCCAAATTTTTAAAATTAAATAGTTTGTCCTTGGGTGAAAGTGCAGCAAACGACGGAATAAGGTTCCATTTTATTCCCGCCTACACCCCACATTTCGGTGGACTCTGGGAGGCGGGTGTCAAGTCAGCAAAGTATCACCTTCAGAGAGTGTTGGGAAATTGTAACTTGACTTTTGAGGAGCTGTACACCACACTAACCAAGATTGAAGCCATCTTGAACTCTCGTCCATTGACGCCGTTGTCTTCAGATCCTGCAGATTATACTCCGCTCACGCCAGGACATTTTCTTGTGGGACGGCCACTTACTTCTTTGCCGCAACCTGATTACCAGGATAGCTCTACCAATTATCTGTCTCGTTACCAGAGGATCGAGCAGCTTCGCCAGCATTTCTGGAGCAGATGGAGCAAGGAGTATGTTGCAGAATTGCAACAACGCTCCAAATGGCGTTCCTGCAAGGATGGCTTGATGCTGAACTCCTTGGTGGTGATCAAGGAAGACGATCTTCCTCCGTTGAAGTGGAGACTTGGACGGATCGTGGCTGTTCATCCAGGAACGGATGGTATCGCCCGTGTAGCTGACATTCGGACGTCTACTGGAGTCGTTCGACGGGCATTCAACCGAATCTGCCCTTTGCCTGTGTCTTCAGAATCTGGTTGAAACCATTGGTTTCAACGCCCGGGGAAATGTTGGAGATAAAACCTTCTTGCAAGCTTCCTAAATTATATGAAAAAATATGACACTTCTATTTGTCACTTGTCTTCACTTGTTTCCTGTAAAATATGTTGTTCACACCGAAAATTATTATTAAAAACTAATTTGCATTGAGCATCCAGTCATTGATTTTCATCAGAATACCCATAATTCTCGCACACTGTTCTATTTTAGTTCTATTAAAGGCACCAATCGATGAACCTGTATGAAGTTAGAATTGGTCTTTATACAAACTAAACAAACTTCATACCTAGGTTTAAAGAACCTTTAACGTAAATACCTTTTTGTTCAGGTTGGAAATCGTCAAACAATTTCTTCCGCTTTAGGTATTTACACTGTGTAAAACCCATCTGTATTATTTAAGTTGTCCTTTGCATTCCTCTTTCGAATAATTCCGCAGCTCTAGCAGGCATCGGCCCTCCTGGGGCCCTTCAGTTTTGCTGATATTCCTTTGAGGCGCGTAGACCACAACACGCTGTAGACTCGGGTTTGATCCTTACTGGACGGCCAGACAGCTAGGTATACATTGCTCGTCGTCTGCAAGTCCAAACGTATAGTGACTGGGAACCGCCCTGCGTCTATCTATGCCAAGGGATGCTCTTTTGGCGGCCTCTGAGGCATCAGAATATCTTCTCTCTCATAGTTTCAACCACCTCCTTGTTGTTCCTGTTCGCATTGCTGTTTCGCAAAAGGAGGTTTCTTTTTATGTAAGTACCTACGGTGAATATTCTGAATTATTTGGATAATCAGTCTGGCTTCCGAGAAAGAAGGTGATCAATTTTCAGCAGCTAATATAACTGTCCAACCACTCAACCGTCACACAATAATATTGACCGAAAACGTACCCATTTATCTCCATCGTCAATTCGTAAAAACTGATAGCCCAATAATAAAATTCAATTTCATACCGATGCAGGCCATTACGCAGCGTCGTAACGAAGCACAATTTTCGGAAAATAAGTAAAAAAGGTGCGCCCAGTTGAATTGGATTCTCTCTTCGAGTTATGAGGGTCGCAAGAACCATGCGTCACAATCATTCTCTGTCTTAGAATTGCGCCCCGTCTCTAAATATTGTTTTAGACTGTTACGCAGGCAAAATATTTCCCTCCATCATGCAAATTTCAACTCTCACTTGATGGTATATAGTACAGATTTGGACGAAGGATTCCCTTTATATGTGTCCTTGAAATCGGTACGGCAAGTTTCTTTTGGCATTTGACGTTACCGTAATTTAAGTAAGTAGTATACTATGTAGGTGTATGAAACGTGGACAAAATGTTTTCATCTTGTTACAGAATTATTATGAATTGACATTGAACAAATTTTGATTTTATTATCGTGGAGTCAAGCGTATTTATTTTTGAAAAACGGAACAGTGGACAACTGGGCGGGTAATAAAATAATATAATTTTGAGACGTTGGTCGTGTTTGGTGAGTTACTGGAAAGGTATTTTTTTTTCTTTTTTTTTTTCTAACCGTTGCTGTCCCACTTCTGGGCAAAGGCCTCCCAAGTCTTTCCAAACTTTATTCTCCTGCGCCGTCTCAAACCAGTCCTTGCGGTACGCGTCCAGATCATCTCGCCACCTCTTTCTAGGCCGACCTCGACGGCGCTTTACTTCAGTAGGGACCCACTGTGTGGCGACGCTCGCCCAGCAGTCCCTATGCATGCGGCTGACATGACCCGCCCAGTCCCATTTAAGCCTGGCAGCCTTTTTGCCCACGTCTATGATAACAGGTATCAAGGTATTTTTTAAACGGGAAATTTTCAATTTTTTTTCTATTAATTTTTTTCAGTCCATTCAAAGATTGCTGTAAACAATTCGACTTGGGTTTTTATGGAACACTATTATTTTGAAAACTATAATCCCTGCATACTATTACGCTCATGTGATTCTTCAACAACGACAGACCGTTCCCTCACGCCACTACTAAGGGATCAATTGAGTGTCTTATTATCGCTAAACTATCACAGTCGCTGATACATAACACCAGTAATATAACAGTTGACATACAAATTCACTTCCTACAATTACAAAAGCGAATTCACAAAGTACACAATTTAGCATATGCATACATATGCATAAAAAGCAATTTTTATTGCAAGCAACGGTCGTGGGTACCTATGCACAAGTTCGGAATAAGTTGGCGAGTGCGCTCTATTTACTTAGCTCTCGAACCGCGACTAGCGTTCAAACTGCTCTGGCCATAGATTAAGTTTTGGAGAGAGATATACCTGTTGTTTGTTTCATGGAGAAGGCACCAGTAAGATGCTTGATGTTTGATTAGTTTATGAGAAGTAGTGTCTTTCAAGGATGTGATATATTTGCTTGAATATTGAACAACAAATGTAGCAGCTGCTTAAAATAAAAAAAGGTAACTGAAAGAACAGAGTTAGATTTTAGTCAGTAGTCAGTAAAAATCTGACACACCCTCACGCGCATTTCAGAGTGACAGAAGGGCGTAACAATTTATTTAGATTGCTGACCGTCAAAAATAGTCACACTCAATACCTATATGTCGTATCCGGCAGATGATTTGTTGACAACAAAACAAAGTTCCTACTCCACATAGTGCCAACATACACACATAGATCCACCTCGGGGCTGATGATAGCTCAAACCGTCCTTGACGATGATAGGTGTGACTACTTTTCAGATTGTCATAATACAAAGTACCTATATTTTATTGCGTTTAGCAAAGTTTTAGGGCTCACCAACTGTGTGACACACATAATTTCGCGCAACAAATTGCTCCAGTTAACCGCTGGCTGGTTTGTCACAGACTCGTGTCAAATACATTACGTCACAATGCATAAGGCTCCCCTCACAGCCAATAAACCTCACAAAGTATAAGACTTCCGCAGTTGACTCATCTGTATTCTTTATTTATTTTTACTCTTTGACTAAAACGATTTCTTTTACAAGAAACCACTCGAAAGCTGCGAATATGAAATTGGCTCATCCTTGCAACAGACTTGCCTTCTTTATTTATGCTAACAGAAAAGTGCCGTTTTCAGAACTTACCATGGTAAGTTGCGCAAGTATTTTATATCGTTTCTTACCAAGTTTCTTTGTGTTAGGGAGGCAAACTTATTTTTATTAATGTTGAGTCGTGAACTGAATTGGGATGAGGTGTGATTGAGTAGAGAGACAATACAATCGTTAGGTTTGTTTACTTTAGAGCATACTTATATTTATGTGTCTGTTTAGGATTTCAATTACATTGGGAATCTCTAGAGGTCATGTTGTGTGGGTGTTGAGTGGGTGACGAGTAATAAACAAACTATTTCAGACTACGTAACTGATTTATTATGATATAGATTTTAGGTGTTCAAATCAAAATGAACTGTGACGTAGTTTCTAGTGGTTAAAATGTCAGGTATGCGAGCGATAAAGATGGATGAAACTACAGAACCTGTTTAGCTCCGTTTCCTTTACAGTTCAGTTTAGGTCGTCAAAAAGATCGCGTTAAGAACTTCGTGGATTTCCTGCCGAAGTCTGTTTCATGACAGCTACATTGTTACAATCTGGGGATTTTTGAGTCGAGAGTAAATAGCTCAACTTCTAGGCAAGTTTGCTCTATCGTCAACCTCATCGTCACTGTATGAAGGCTTGAAGGAACGGGGTGGGTTTTTTAGTCAGTAAGAGTCTGACACAATCTCTCGCTCCGCTCAGGAGCGGGGGTTGTCATTGGATGATTTTTCCCCACCAAAAAAAAAAACCACATCGTCACTTTTGTTCGTTTTTGTGTATTTCGTTATTTCTTTTCGTCTATCATGAGAGATAGTGGTCAAGCGCGAGCCTGTCAATAATAATATAAAATTAACGGCAAAAACCTAAGATATTATGCAGTAACCTAATAGACTGAGTAGACTCTTATAAAACTCTCAGGTAAATTATATTTCAGGTACGTTATTTACACAACCTTACTAGCGTAGTAATAGATTGAACTGACTACATTTATATAATGCGTTAAAGAGAGATGCTTGATTCATTTCATTATTACCTTTGTCATTTCAGTCGAAAAACGTCCAAAAGAATCGCTGCAATGACCGGATTCCCGCAATCCTCCCAAGTCATTGGTAATGGTATACCTTATGAGAGGCCAATCAACGCTGCGTCACTTGGTATGCGGTTACCACTCCAGAAATCGGCCCACAAGCAATATCCTCAATCCACTGCCTCTTAAGCTTGGCGTTTCTTAAGCTCTTATCTATAATACGTATATACATTTAACAACAAAAAAAAGTAAACCAAAAGTTGAACTACAAAACGTTTTTCTTGCTACTAAACTTTCTTGTTTTAAAAACCACTGTCGCTTAAAACCTCGAAGCAAAGTAGTCCTGAAAGAAACAGAAAGTTAATCTTACCTAAATTATAACGATATACCATTTACTACGTAACAAAAATAAAGAAATCGCCAAAGGAAACTTTGGTCAATATTAAAATAATTTTCCTGAAAAGCCAAAGGTCCGAAGTGGCTCTCATTTACAAACTTTGTACGAAGAAGTTTTTATTTACGTAAAAGTGTATAAAAACTGGATTGTGTTTCATTCCCGAGTTTTGAAATCCTCAATGAATGGCGGTAACAATTTGACAGTGTTTCAAAAGCAATATTGTATTTTGCAACTTTTGTTGGTTATCTTGAAAGAGTGATAATTTCCGTATCGATTTTTTAAGGTTTCGTACAGTTGCCGCCACGGATCTTGAGCGCTGGCTTCAAGTTGCGCAGAAGTCAAATATTCGGTCTCTTTAGTGGTGCGAAGTGAAACGCGGGGGTGGGGAATGTCAGTGATTGGGTCGCCGCTCCATCCTGTCATAGACGTCACTCATGATTGCTGATCCTGCGCTGCTGCATGTATGTAACAACGACGACGATCGGCTCGCCAATGTGTGACGCACACGTGTACTACGCCTGATTTGTACGTAGACCGACGTGCGTCGCTTGGCGTGGATCTAGTGAAATCTATAAGTCTAGTTTCCATATAAAACTAACAATGTAATGATGAAAAAATTAATAGAGAAAAATAATTCTAAAATTAATAATTTAATGTGATGATGTATGGAACTACAATATCGAATGACTCAGTATTCATGAATGAAATTGAATAATTATTTATATGTAATGTTTGTTGAATTATTTAATTTATTTGTATAATGCATGCAAAATTAATAATATAAATGTTGCTGTGCCTTTTTGGGGTCCATGTTTGAGACAATATAATTATGTAAATTCACAACATTTAGTTCAAATAAATAAATTGTATAGAGACCGACGCGCCCAGATCGGCTTACGTGGCACAAGTGTGCGCAGTGCAGTTATTAAGACTCTTCTGTTCTGTCCGTAAGTCTATCTATCTGTCCGTCTGTCACCAAGCTGTTTCACATAAACTGTGAAATTTCCAAATATGATGTATTTTTGTTGCTACCATGGCAAAAAATATTACGAAAACAGAAAAAAAATATATTTAAGGTTCTCCCATACAATAAACGTGATATTTTGCCGTTTTTTTGCTACGGACGGCACGGGACCCTTCATGCGCGAGTTCGACTCGCACTTGGTTGATTTTTAAGAAATTTGTACTTAAGTACAGTTGCCATCACGGATCTTGAACACTTGCGCATAAGTCAAATATTTGGTCTCTTTAGTCGTGCGAAGTGCGACGCGGTGGCGGGGAGTGTCAGTGATTGGCTGGCCGCGCGATCGCGTCATAGACGTCACGCCTCATTCATTCACTGCGTTGCTTCATGTATCTAACAATGAAGACGATTGGCTCGCCAATATATGTAATGCGCAAAGCGATCCCCACTCTAACACCAAGCGTTCAAGATCCGTGATGGCAACTGTAGATGCCATAGTTGTGTATATTCAGTATGTTCTCACTAAAGTAAACTTTTGTTGAACTATCAATGTATAATATTTTAGTACTAAACAACTAAAGCTACAAAATATTTATCAGTTAGAATATGCACATACACGCAGCAATTTATTCGACACACAGATTGAAATTTGTACGTGACTGTGTGTTATTGGCCTAAGTCTTTATTACATATTGAAATAGTTCAGTTTCAATAACAAGAGATCAAAAGATATATTTTCTCTGCACCACAAAGAAAAACTTTCATAGCCAAATAGCTTGACACTTACAGAAATTGATTTTAGCTGAAATAGTTATCGAAAGACGTATAATATCCATCAGTAAATACAAGGTCGAACAGCCCAAGGCCAAAGAAATTATGAACCATACATGAAAAGGACCCGTACAATCTTCAAACATTGATTTCCATAATAGTAATGGCGCATTACTTTGTGTTATTTATTTCATTACCACTGCTCTCAAAACGGTAAAGGAAAACATCGTGAGGAAACCGGCGTGTACCTAGAACCAGAAATTCGAAGACATGTTACATTTACCACCCCTGACAGGCCTGTTGGTCTAGTGGTTAGAGACCCTGACTGCTATGCCGGAGGTCGTGGGTTCGATTTCCACCCAGGACAAGTGTTTGTGTGATGAGCATAATCATTTGTTCTGTGTCTGGGTGTAATTTATCTATAAGATGTATGTATTTAGACATAATTATATAAGTATGTTTATCAGTTGTCTAGTACTCATAACACAAGCTCTGCTTAGCTTGGGACTAGACGGCGTTGTGTGATAGTTGTGGAATATTATTATTATTATTACCAACCCGCAATGGGCCCGCATGGTGGATTAATGCCCATTCCCCCTCCTGAGTCCTGATGATGATGATGATATATGTATACAGCAGCTTTCTTACTATTTATAATTGGTAAAGTTATGTACAATAAAGAATATATGATGAATATTAATGGCGCTATTTTCATTCCAAAAACCGTTATCCATAAAATCAAACTTCCATTGTAATAGTGAAGTTCCGCGGAAAATGTTGCGACCACAGTCATAAATCGTGTCTGGATACAAAACAATTAAAGCCGAATAGAGTTGTAAGTAATTTATTGGATAGAAATTAGATAAGGGTATCCATCAGAGTCTGTTGCTGCGGTCGGTGACGCAATGCTGCCATTGGCTGGATGAGAACAATCACTTGTTTGTCTAGTCACTACTTGCAACTCGATAAGAACGCTTAGATAATAGGGTAGTTTCCAGGGTCAATATAATTACACTTTATTTAGTCCGTATTTTAGATTATAAAAAAAATATTGGACACCTATTTTTTCTTTTTTCGATTAAACAAAAAATAACAAAGATATAGCCCATTAAAGTTACGTGTGACGTGCCCCGTACGAAAAAATTCAACACGGCTTGACGTCACACGTAACTTTAATGGGCTATATCTTTGTCATTTTTGGTTTAATTTACAAATAAAAAAATACGTGTCCCTTATTTTTGAATAATCTATAAGACGGACTAATTACATTTTTTACAGAAAATATTTAGGCAGACTTTTTTATTATTATGAATAGGCTCGCATTTAACCACTATCCCACCTGATGGAAAGCGGTGATGTGGCCGACAATGAATCACGCTTGCCTAGAAGCAACCTGTTCATCCTTGACTTAAAGACTAACGTAACTGCAAAAACAAAATAAATAAACAATGTTCTAAAATAATTTGCCTACTAAGCTATGTCATCATGTACAGTAATAAATTTAATGAGCACTAAATAAATTATTGTGAACCTACATATATTCTACAACAAATAAATTCACTTACAAATACAAACTTACACAGTGTGACATTCAAATTGGCGTGTTGTAGATGTATCCAGATGCCGAACACGAGCGTAACTTCATCGGGTGTCCATAATCTAATGTTGATGTCCTCCTGACCCTGTTGATCACAACTGCGTGACAATATAATGTATTCAAATATACATACGAGTATACCATGATACGGTCAACAGAATAATATTTACATGCTTGTGCAAAACTGGCTTCTGCGTGTGGTTTTGTCTCAGTAAATACTGTATTGGGATACCCAATACTATATTTAAAACCCAAGTTATACCGAGGGAAATAGTACATTTTAATGCAAGTGACAAAACTTTGCCATTGTAACCAAGGCGGAATTCGCCCGAGCTGCAGGTGAGGGTGTTATGGAGCCGAGTACCTACTGCAGTGACGCCAGTGACAAATTTCGACATGTATCAAACACATTGTTTTTCAATACACTTGCGAAAAATACATAAATGGGGGTTGACGCGCGATTTGTTGGAGTCACTTAGCGCCAAGCCTCATACAATAAGTACAATCAATTGTGGCGCGTACTTTTTTACACTAGTACGGAAAACTTGCAAGCCTAAAATCCGTACTCCAAATTTTAACTCACTCGTGTGCCAAGTTTATTTTGTATCTGTTTAGGCGTGAAAAGGTACCAAATAAACAGAAAGGCAGAGTTACTTTCGCATCGTACCCATGACTATAGATTCAAAAGAAGTCTTGAAAAGGAAAAAAGACCTATCTTTGAAAACTTTGATTTTGTGATATTGATTTTAACAGTTAAGGTACATAAACCCCATAAAACTGGAAACAATAATCAACAGCGCTAAGTTGATTTATTTCATTAAAAGCAAATGATTATATTTTGTTTGAATTTTAGTACATATTATTGTGGTTAATTGCAATGTCATTCACGAGAATAACAAAGTTAAAATGAGTGAAATGTGATTGCATTTTAGCACAAAATAAGCGCAAAAAGGCAACAACGCGATTTCTACAATGGATTTACAGGTTTCAGCCGTGCTTTATTGTGCGTCTTTCTGCCAACATCGAGACCACTAATTTAGGCGCTGCGCAAACGGTGAAACTTTTTGTTCCAGTTACCGACACTGAACACTTTATGATCGTCATGAGTATGTGTTAAGTGGACACAACTGGACATAAAAAATGTCACACAGGGTGTGGATGTTTTCCTACTGGTTCTAAAGAAATCAAATATTCATCGGTAGCTTGAATCTGACACAAGACACAAAAGTGTCCACGTTTGCGCTCTGCCTTAGTTCATTTCATGAAAATGTATCTTCAACTGAATTCTATATTTTATGAAAAATACTCGATATATCAATAACAATTTTATGGGTAATCTACCTTATTTAAAGATAAATAAATAAATAAATATCGTCCCTCTCTACTAACTGTCCTAACTAGCAATTGATATTTTTCCAGGGCAACCGTTTTTCGGTCGGGCGTTATAATTATGTTCCTGTAGTGGCTTTACCTGTAGCTTTATTAACGAATTAATAAGTGTTTTATATTTCTCTTGGCTTATTATTAAAGTTCATAATAGCTAGGACACAGCAAAGCAAAGCCTTTTGCACTTACTCAAAACAAAATAAATGTGATTATCTTTTGAACGGTAAACGATACAGATACGACGACTAGAGAGAACTTATTCGAAATAATGTTATGAACACGTAGGTAATATCAGTGCAGATACGCCAGTTTGTGAGATACGACAGTTGGCGGGAGGGCGACGATATATCAAATACATACCTGGGTATTATATGATATAGACATGAACGTTTCAAATAAAATTTTCGAGTTACGATCAGACTAAATTCAACGGTACGTAAAATTCATATTGAAAAAGTTACCGCTTACAAATATTCAAATTGAGTGAGACACACCACAGTGCGCTTTTGAATTTCATTCGGTTTCAGCGGCCTTAGTTTCAGTTCCCAGTTAGGGCACGGCCACGAAGGGCCTTTGCTGAAAATGTAAAAAAAACAACTTCTTGACTTTTGGTGAGAGACATCAATCCAATTTTTTCCAGCTTAATTGCTTATTTTCTTGATCTGTAAACATGTCTTTATTTTGGCTGGGAAATCATCAAATAAATTATTTCACTTTGAGTGGAGCGAGTCTGAGATTCCCATGTCAGACTTTTACTGACTAAAACTTAGCCGCCCAGCTACAGCAGCAACAGCTGGCGCTTCAGTGGTCCCTTGCGTTCCGGGGCTGTATTGACTCTTTCGAGCAATCCCGCAGCATTAGGGCCTTACGATGACGTCTTAGAATCATCATATTTCCAATGTTAGAAAGTAAAAGAACTATACATACGCAAAATGGGGTAAATAGAGACTTAGGGGTGAATAGAGACAAAACTTTAAGGGTATTTTCTCGATATTTGAATATTTTTTGCAGCATTTAACTATATCAATTTATTAATGAATTTTTATTCTAAAAGATCGATCCTTTGTTATAGGCCAATATTATGGTATCAAAGTGAAAAACCAAACCAAAGTTTTGTGTCTATTTACCCCTAAGTCTCTATTCACCCCATTTTACCCGGTACACGCCGTATAGCACTTACTCTATCTTACATCAAATTCATGATGATTTAAAGAGGTCTGACAAGCTGTCATTTATTTACAGCACTTAGTGATAATTAGTCGTGTCAGTAATTGACTTTCATCATTATCATCATCATTTCAGCCGATATACGCCCACTATTGGACCCAGGCCTCCTCAAAGTATTTCCACAATGGACTTGACCTTCGGTCACTAGATATCCTCAGTGACCATAAGTCCAATTTTAGTCATGGTAAAAAACACTAACTTCTTAAAGTGTTATTTTTAACCTAAATAAAAAACAAATATTGTTTTGACATTAAACACATGGGATGCTAGCTACGAAATACCCCGGAGATGATTTCTTCCCAGATTCTACATGAGAGATATATTGTTGGACTTCTATGGCTGTACTCGTAGATGTCCTCTAATGAAAGTATTAATATTGCTGGGCAACTACGAGATGTCTCGTAAGTGATTTATTTTCAGGTGGCCATACGAGATTTATTGCAAGAACTTTATGGCTGTAGATGTTCTCTAATGAAAGTGCCGGTACCTAAGTACGAGATATGGCGTATATGAGCAGTGTTAGTTAACTTGATTTATCTTTGAATGTTTTAATTTTCGTTTTTGAACGAAAATTCCTAGCATTAATTGTGTTAATTACTATTGAGTTTTTATCTCATCGTCACGGCTCACTAACATATATACAGCTTGCGTAGCGTTGAGGAAGCTATAGCCGATGGCATTTTGGACAAACAACCGTAACTATTTCAGTCTGACCTCCCCGAAGGCATACGAACGATAAACATTCATTTCGTTTCGTAGAAAACCGAACTTGCCAGAAACACCACCCCCGCTCCGCCTACTCTATGACCTGCAGTTTACTTAATCAGGGCTGTCGAAACAAATTGTAAGCGGATTATTATAGCGGATTACATTAACTGGATAATGTGTATGTTATTGTCTATTTATGTACGCTTACATGCGGCCAATTATATCGATAAAGAATACTGAATCTATTTGTTTTTTTCCTTATTCGATTACCGAAAATAATTATTTCCTCTTGGTGATTCAGCAGCCAAGCTTAAGTAGCAATGGGCAGGGCACTTTGCTCGCAGAACAGATGGCCGTTGGGGCCGAAAGGTTCTGGAGTGGCAATCGCGTACTGGAAGACGCAGCGTCGGAAGGCCTCCTGCAAGGTGGACCGATGACCTGGTGAAGGTTGCGGGAATCCGATGGATGCAAGACGCACAGGATCATGTATGTGGCGACACTTAGGGGAGGCCTATGTCCAACAGTGGACGTCTATCGGCTGAAGTGATGATGATGATGATTCAGCATTGATATTATAAGTATCTTTTGTAGCAGTAGGTATAGTGTCATTTTTACCAAAGCAATATTTTGATAATATTGCTAAAGTTCTTTCAGAAATTCAAGGCTTTCCTATTTTGACGAAAGTAACATTTTGTAATCATGTGATATTTACTAGCTTCTGCCCGCGGTTTTGCCCAGGCAAAAAAGGGTTTACATAACTATGTACATATCAAAATTCAATATATTTTTATTTCACATAGGCCTCCATCATGGCGTACTTATAAATGTTAGAAGCTAGTGCACGGTTCCAAATTGGTGGCGGTGGAGTTTCTTGCCGTTTCTTCTCCATAGGAAACATCCTATAGAGAAGAAACGGCAAGAAACTCCTTGGTTACCTTTTAAGATGTGTGAGTAAGATTTACCATTTTTGGTAAATCTTACAATACAATATCTCCATATTACAGTATTAATAGATATTATGTAAGGACAGTGTAGATCAGTCAATATTGTACCGAAAGCACAAAAAATAATCTAAGAATTCGCGGAGGATATAAACTTTGGACCTCCTTTTCATCGATTTACGGAGTGAATTTATAGGTTAACAAATACTCCAACAGTGGTTGAATTTTGTAAAATTCGCTTTTAGTGCTCTCTTACGTCAAAAAAAAAGATTAAAATTTCCTAAAATTTCACGCTCATAGTCTCAGCACTTTTTTTTTTTTTTTTTATTCTTTATTTATTTAGGGACATTTATAATCGCTATGCGTATGTCAGTCCCATCGTATCCTAAATATATACATTCTACTCATATCAGGGCCATGAACCTAAACAGACTCTTCGCATCATCGCTATTCGGTCTTGATAAAATGTTGTGAAATGTTCCTACTTCAAGTCTGTTCAACTTCAAGACCTTAAACAGTTCATTTCTCTCAGGCTCATATCGAACACATTCCATCAATAAGTGGTGCAGGTCTTCAACTACTCCGCACTGTACACAGTTGGGTGAATTCGTTTTCTTCATCATGAAAGCAAACTTATTACATGGAATGTGTCCAGATCTGAGTCTGTGAGCTATAACAACAAATTTTCTACTTAAAAGCTCCGAATAATCCAAAATCACATTCATTTCCTTTCCATTTTTAACCGCATATTTTGCCAACATGTCAGCCTCTTCATTGCCCTGTATTCCAATATGCGATGGAACCCATTGCAATCTCAAAGTTACACCTTTACGAATTAGTTCATCTATTTTAGATAAAATAAAATAGGCTAGCGAAACACCTCTGCGACCAGAGGCGCATCGAGCCAAATGTTGTAAGGAACTTTTGCTATCTGTGCAAATAACAATATTTTTATGTTGACAGCCGTTACAATATGTAAGTGCTTCAGAGATCGCAATGAGCTCCAACGTCATTATGGAAACATCCTTATCTATTTTAAAACAATTATTTCCACAACTTATTGATTCACTAGGTACATAAAAAGCAGCTCCGCGACCTTCTGCACTCTTCGACCCATCAGTAAATATACAAAGCCATTCATAGTACTTCAACTGTAACTCTCTAATAACTTCAAATTTTAACAGATTAGTGTCATAGTTTTGTTTAGATAGTTTAACTACATCTAAGTTCCATATAATTACTTCCTGAATATTAAAATTGGTTATCCATGTCCTCAGAGTAAACATCAACAAGGGATTTGAAGCTGCTATATTATCTTCTTTTACTTCATTATATAACGAAACCAAAAGAGGGATTTTTTTATTATTCCAATAATGATTCTGTCGAAGAGTGTGAAGTTCCTCTAACAAAGCAATAGTAATACTGTTTTCTATGGATCTTGCTTTTAAACAAAATTTATAACCTAAATATTTTCTCCTTAAATACAGTGGGGCTACACACAGCTCATTTTCCATAACGTGGATAGGTGTAGTCTTAATAAAACCTCCTATTATTCTCAAGGCCTGATTTTTATTGACTTTTTTTTATTGACTTAAACTAGTGCTTGACTGCTATCCCACCTGATGATAAGCAGTGATGCAATCCTTCATGGTGAGGTGCACTAGTTTATGAGCCTATGAACTACTACTACTATTACTATTACTAGTAATAGTAGTAGTAGTATTAGTAGTATAGTAGTAGTAGTATTATTATACTAGTTTATGTGCCTTGAAGACACTCAAATTATATAATCGGATGGGAAGACCGCAGCAGGCAAATTGTTCCAGTCCCTCGACGTACGCGGTATAAACAACGAGGCTAAATGCTTAGCCCAGACAGTAGAGGTTTCAACAATGTATGGGTAGATACACGCCACCATTCGAGTTTCGGCTATGCGTTGATATATCAGTTAGTCAGTTTCTCTTTTTATTTTATATTTATAAATATATGTAGATAAATCAGGACTAACCCTACACTGTCCCAAAAAAAGGGTCGCGTCTCCGCACAGCCATTACTAATTTATCCCCGTACAAAACCAACACATTCCACTAAAAAGAACATGTTTTTTACACCGAAACATTATCCGAGCCCAATTGATGGGCTTTAACCAACAAAAAGATAGGTAAATGCCGCAAACCAAAATCGTCGATCGTAAATTGTATACCTGTGAAATCGGCGGTGGCCAGTTAACGGTTTACTGCAAGCTTGTGGTCACATCCTTAGAAGTCCATGTTACGATTCAGTACCGACCGGCGCGAGTTTTATGGCGGGGGTTTCTTTGAATAATGTAGCAGCCGGCGCGTGAAGAGACGAGCTACAGAACTGGTGGTGTAGGGTACAAGTTATAAGCGATATTAACCATTTAAAACCACGTCGGATTGGTCCGATGAAAGACGTTGTGTTGGTAACGAGTAAGGTAAACCAACAATTTGTTACTGATTTTTTGCATAACACAAAAAAAAAACCAGTTGTAGCAATAGACAAATTTTGGATGCAGAATGCTTAGGACTGGACAAAGTGGTGTGCAAAGAAAAAAATATACTCAGTATTGAGTCGATACGGATCAAAGAAGTGAGAAATGAATAATTTGAGTGAAATATTCTTTCAGTTCTTTCTGTTCATCTGAACACAGTCTAACTTCAATTAAACACCATTTATTTCGAAAGTTTACTTCTCTCCACTATTTACTACATGTCATCTTGCCAAGATCACATTGATGATTAAACACTCTTTACAAATGAAATAAAAATATAATTTATTAGCTTTAGCTCGCAGTTTTACCTTATTCCCCTCAAGAATAAAGCAGCTTTATATCGGTAAAATAATTTCAGCACTCGGACCAGTACTTTCAGAGAATACCTCATACAAATAAAATAAAAAATCTTTTAAAAAAGAAACTTTACCTCTGTCTGCGATCTCCAGCTCGTAAACACCAAATACTGACTGCAAGTCTACTCTATTGTAATCCAGTTGACATGAGGCCCTACTAAAAGGTTTTAATGAGATCCAGTTGACGACATAAACTGAGTAATAACTCGCACGACTGTCATTTTAATATGTCATGCTAAGGCTAAGAGATCTTGACTAATCGTGAGTTGTGTGTGGAATACCACGTGCAACACACACATTTATAACCCGCTACTTAGTTTGTGTTGATACTGCTGTCAAATTTTCTTTTGCTCACACGGCGACCTTAAACTTATTCTGAGATTAAAATCGCTTTCAGTTCATAACCTGAACCAGTTACAAAACTGTCAGCATACGATTTAATGCAAAGTGTTGGAGAATTTAAATTGGCCGAATCATCCATTACTATATTATTTTATATAGTCTATTAGCCTACGTACGGTAACATTACAAAGTAGGATGTCGTGACTTTGAAGCCGGTATAACATTTTACGAATTTTAAATATTACGCAAAATAAAAACAACTCAACTTGAAAAGCTAGATGCGCTTAGGAAATTAATTTGTAATAGTTTTATTTTGAATCTATTAAACTTATAATTCCAGTCATAAATACCTACAAGTAGGTTTGTTGACTATTAACCGTCTTTTTTTAATAAAAAAAAACGCGTGGTAAGTATTCACCTATCTTTACTATGACGAACATAATAACAGTGTTGCCAGTGCTGATAATATTGCCCTACGTGGGTTGCCAACTCATCGCGTCTTTATTAGTAGGTACAGCAGTGACCCTTTTCGTCAGTCAACTTTTACGAGGCTCCCGGTGATAATCAGCTGATTCATTCCCTTTCTCCTGACTGCCGCCTTTTTACTCCTGTACTTGGCATACATGTCGTATGCGAAAATAGAACCTTAGAGTTATTGAGACGGATTATATTAGTTGATCCGAATCTTGAACTAGATCAATCTCATTTTGTTTTTGAAGTGGCTTTAACTTATAATTTATGCTTCATTTGCTATTAAACTACAGAGAGGCCGAATTTGTTTAATGTAACTTTGTGCCACGATTTACGACTTGCGGCCAATTTTTGCTATTATTTGAAATTCTTTCATAGTTTAAGAATTCCAATTTTGTTTTGGATAGTAATCTAAAGTTCTAAAGTGAATTAAAAATTAAGAGATATTTATCTTTTTTTTTTTTTGGAAAATGAGTCTTTAATCCTCATAAGTTATATTATTAACTCTGCTGCCGCGCCAAGTCGGGGCATAGCGGACAAAGTTCCGGCGGGATCTCATGGTGACAGCGGCTATCACAACTCAGTGCTGGACATGCCATAATTATGGCGGTAACCGGTCCCGGAGGATACGGTGGAGCATACGGTAGAGGTGTGCTCCGCTAGGGCAGAGCACTGCCGTGTCCTCATGAGGGCGCTAGGTGGCAGCAATCGTGACGACGTCAAAATCGGTCTAGCCATTTCAGAGATTAGCTCGCACAAACAGACATACAGACAGAAAAAAATTGTAAAACATGTTATTTTGGTGTATGTACCGTATATAATATTCATATGTATGTAGTAAAAAGCAGTTATTTGAATATTACAAACAGACACTCTAATTTTATTTATATGTATAGATGTATAGATAAACTACAACTAGCGGGCACACTACGCGGAAGATCGGTCGCTCCGCGTTTTTCCGTCTAGTGTGGCAGAGGCCATAGGCTATATTTTATGTGCGCGGCCGAAGCCATGAGCAAAAGCTAGTATTTGACATACTACTTTTGAATATAAATCGCCATGAAATGAGTAAGAAAACTGAATCAAGTTAAAGCTCTCTCTTTAATTTTTAGTAGTTCTCCAGCAAATAAATTGGAATACAATATTTATTGGCTGAACTACCAGTCAGCATGCGAAATGGACGATTGTGAATTTATTAACTCGTGTATGGCCAGCAATTGGAAATATTTTATACCTTTAGCGTCTATGTAGGTTTTAAGTGAAGAAGTTTTGCTGATTTTCGAATACTTATAGGAATTTAGACTATTCCTGTTACAAAATCTTTCCTTAAAGATTTACATCTTGACGATGATGTAGCGACATATATGATGTCATATAAGAACTAAAAACTACAAAATCCGGCATTGAAGTTTTAGAGTTAATCGCGTGAATAGAACATACACAACAGCCTGAAATCAACTATTGGGTAGTTACCCAAACTGTCTGGTTAGAGGTTCTTCCCCTTAAAAGAGAGGTTCTTCCCTTTGAAGGTTTTTTAGGCACAAAATCATTCAATTATTTCTTCCGCTCTTAGGCAGAGCGGGAGGGCGTGTCAGACTTGTACTGACTAAGACCCGAAACCCTACCTAACTTTATGTTCCTTCATTGTCTTTATTCTAGGGTCCCTGAATTCTGTTTCGCACAACTCATTGTTCCAATAAGCTTCGATCCTGCTGGGCCCCTACGGTTTTGAAACAAATGGATGTGTGTGGAGCTTTACACTCTGCTGCGCAAACCCCTAAATTATTTATTTGGACGATTTAATGTTGGAAGAGTTTGTTAGACTAATTATTTCAGTATCAATTATATATTAAACTCTGTTCACCTTTTTCTACCTTCTACATAACATTTACCCGTAGTCTTGATAATAGCAACGTGAAGTTCTAGTACATAAAACCAAACCAAGATAGAAGAACAAACATTACCCCACAATGACATTGCCAAAAAAACTCGAGTCCATCAACGGCATCCATCCCTTCATCCATCGCCGTCCTTCTGGCCACAACGTTCCAGAGATCGAGTTAATTACACTTACTTCAGAGGGAATCAGAAATGCAATTAGTTTGGTGCGTGCGCCCCGGTAAGCCGGGGTTTTTACTGCTCCTACGAACGCGTTCGTCCCGTCTCTAACAAATGTCGTCTCGTTGTCGTTACGGGTCAGTGTCGTATAAGTTTTTTTACGATCCTCGCATTTGTTTGCTGAGACAGAAATTGGAGTCTATTACGTCGAAAATTTTTGATTTATATGAATGTGATATGTTTTCTTTAGTTATGTTTGTTTTTTTCATTTCGTTTATTTTTGTTACTTGTAAGTGCATTAGATTCAATTTGCGCCAGGTGTAGTAATATGGTCTCAGCAGTTTTTTCAATAAATGTCAATTCACTTTATTTAAGTGGCAATGTACTTTGCTCTTGAAAAATGTTCCATAATGTATCAAGTCATTTTAAAAATGATTGAAAGCTTTTTTTTTTCAATTTTGTTGATGTAAGTAAACTAAATTTTAAACTTAATAATTATTATTATTATCTAAGCTAGAACATTGTACCTAAGTATTTTCCTTTACAGCTTTCCCAAAAGTTGTCTTGGTCCATTCAATTTTCCTGTTGACCTTTGAGACAACTATGAAAGTGTTTTAGCATCGTAATTTTCATTCAAACACAAAGGGCCTTCCATGAAGTTTAATTACAAAATATTTAACGCAACTATACCGCCAAACTTCCTTTGTAATGGCAATCCTAAGTCCGAGTGTTGGAAATTTTCAAACATATTTCCTTGTGTAACGAGGTCAAACGACTGAAAAGGGAGTTTGGACAACAACTGTTTACATAGAGAGACGACAAAGGGATTATTAATCCAAACATTTTTTCGTCTGAAATAAAGGAGAGTGACCTATTCTCTGTAATGGCTGACGTAATTCTTCTCAATCATGATAGGGTTGGCGCACTGTGAGAATGGAAGCGTTCCGTTGCGTATTCATTAGGGAATCGTTGCGACAAATGTTTTGGAATTATTCTTCCGGGATTATTCGCTTACTCAAGAAAACAAGATGTGACACTTCTTATCCGTTGGGGGAAAACATGTCGTTGTGCGCCGCCGTGATTGTTGATTTCATTATCGTTGATCCGTAGCCTCTTGTCACTTGCGTATGTTTCATATTTTGCCTTTGTCTTGTCCTGTTTATTGGATAAATCGTTAATCTTTCGAGTTATTATTGCGATTGGATGTTATGTCATTTGACCTCCTATCTATGGTTACAATAACTCATGTTTTGATATTAGTATATTTGGCAGCGAGAGTACGTAACTATGTAACACTACAGCAGTATTATTTAGTTTTATTTTGATTTCACTACTATGTTAGTCCGACAATGCAATTTTTTTAGTAGGTAATAGTTTATTCACACAAGGAAATACTACCGTATCATAAGTACATTAATAAAATATGTAAACTCAGGTAAATATGACAACCAGGTCTGGAACAACTATTTGCAGGACCTATGGATATTTGTTGCGTCCGCAAATCGATCCCGCGGCACACAATATAGTAGCCAATTGTTCAACCTTCGTGCCAACCTTACCATACCAGAACACCTTGGCCTTGGTGCAGGCCATTGTCCGGAGCAAGGAAGAGTGGCAGGCGGTCACTGGCTACTGCGAAGTAGTAAACGCTAGCAAAGGAGGAGGCCGACCGCATCAGACAACGGCGGCACTTACAGCACCGTAGCCGCCGCCAGGACTCCGATCCCGATTTCCGACCACCGTAGGCGCGGGCTTGCGGACAGAGAGCAATGGGTAGCTCGCTCTCCGACCGTTAGGGAACTGTCCAGACCGAGCCCAAGTCGTCGACAGTGCGCACTATTCCCGCGCGCCTCAAGGAGTTGTCAGCAACAGCAGGGGCCCAAGCCTACTGGAGCCAGGGTTAATTCAAAAGATAACTCAAGCCCCGTTACGAAGGCAACGAAGGAACGGGGTGGGCTTTTAGTTAGTAAGAGTCTGACACTACCTCCCGCTCTGCACAAGAGCGGGGGTTGTTATTGTATGATTTTTCCCACTATAAAAAAAAAAACCATACCAGAACAAAAGTTTCGAATATGATAGTCGATGAGGATGAAAAGTTCTAGAGGGGTGACCGTGACCGGAAGACGCAGTGTTGATAGGCCTCCCACGAGGTGGACTGATGTCCTGGTGAGGGTCACAGAGATCCCATGGATGCGAAACGCACAGGACCAATCGTTACGACGATTCTTGGCCTGGGACCAACACAATGGACGTCTTCCCGATGAAATGACAATGATGATGAGTTTCGGTTAAGACAAACAGACTTGTATTTATCTCTAAAAAGTTATAATTTAAATTCTGCCTTCCACTAATTCATCTATAGGTATAAACTACAGTACTAGCGTAGCGAGCAGGTGTGGTTACGGAGCGGCTCCAAACTCGTGTGGAACTTTTTAATCCTCATTACGAGGCACTGCACTTTCAATAACAGTATTATTTCATAGTTTCTGAACTTTACTAGTACTCTCAGTATCATTTTGAGCAGGTTTAAGTGTGTTATTAAGATGATTATTATGTTGTGCTTTGTTAGTTAATGGCTAGTGATTTTTTTTTTTTATAAATAAACATTCTTTTTTAAAGCATAAACATTATTTTTTTCTTTTAATTGTACTGGTCATCTATAACATCATCTTCCTATCATTGTTGTGTATTACTTGAGACCGGCGCAACCCATTTTTGCACTTTTTATTATCACTAACTTTTTTTTCATATCACTCCTCACACAACCCATCCACCTTTTGTTTAGCCTATCTCTCCCTCTCTATCCAATCATATCACACTTATTACTGTTTTAGAAACATAAATTTCATCCCTCCTCTTCACATGACCATACTAAGACAAGCGATTTCTTTTCAACTTTTCAGTCATGGGTGCCACTTTCAAGTAATATTACTCAACTATCTCAAAATTCTCATCTCTACTATATGCTACATATCTCTAGCTGTAAAATTATAGTGTAACCGATTATAAAGGTTGTCCCTATACAATCGGTTACACTATAATTTAGTGTCGATACGGAGAACTGTATATATTATAGGACACGGTTGGCAAACCAGTGATCGACTGGTTGATCTCCTTATCCTTAAAAAAAAAGCCGATCTGAACAAGTGTCACTTTAAGGCCAAGAGGACCATGTCACGATACGGTAGATAGCTAGCTATTATCTGCTGCTACTTTCTATTACTTTGTCACCACGTAAATCGAAACAAAATCGCACTTATTTGAGGCAGGTGTCTAAAATTTTTGAGCTCTCTCACTGTCTGTGTTTATTTTTATTGTTAAGTTGATTTTGCAAGTGTTACATCTCGCAGTCTAATCAATAAACAGTAGATCGTGTGTCAAATGAAATTCTCGATCCTTGTTATAGGGCACCTTGGTAGATGACCAGCAATGAACTGTGAAACGTTGAATTGATTGATTAATCTCAAAAGCCGAAGAGATGTGTCATCTACCAAGCTGCACATCATAGAAAGCCTGAGTCCCAGTCGTAGAATCATTACAGTGTTGTTATGTTATGATATTTACTACATAGTGCATACATAATCAGCCATTTTAATGTTTCCACTGCTGGGACCCAGGCCTCCTCTCTAGGAGAAGGAATGGACCGTAATCCACCACGTGAGCCCAGTAGGGGTTGGTGGATGTCACATGTCTTCGAATTTTTTGGTCTTAGGACATGCCGGTTTCCTCACGAAATTTTCCTTGACCGTTTTGAGAGCAGATAATTACTAATGATGACTAAAACCAGGTTAAAATTTAAAAACATTGCAGCAATCTTACACTGTAACCTGTCTTATTATCATTCATCTATTCCAAATCTTCGTTCACTAATTCAGTATACACGCCTCAACATCAGTCCTTTGACGATGCACAATCAATACCAACTTAACGAGTCAATTAAATCGATTCCACTGAACCTTTTCACCCGGCTACCTTTTTAGGGTTCCGTAGGTTCATTATTAAGCACGACCTGAATAATTCTGGTTGGTCGGTCGGTAGATAACCCTAATTTCATGCGTGACTTGCTAAGCTTGACCGGGATTTTTCTATAGTAACGTGCCACAAAATTGTTTCCTAATACTGTTCTTAAATGTGGATTGTTATTGAGCTGCTTATTCGTTTTGGGAAGGAAGAAATAAAGTTTAAATTTTCAAACTGATTTTTTTATAAAATTAATAATATGAATTATTTATAATTATTAATAGGATCACGATTTATCTCTATTTTTTACCACGTAGTTAATGGTAAAGCACGGTTAATTTAAAAAAAACCTATTCACTCTAGAATTAAAATTTAAATATTTTACGGACAGTTAATTTGTTTCTTAACCGTTTTGTTGAGTGGGATGTCCAACATGTACTTTTGATAGCCCGAAAATGGATCGGGCTTGACGGAATTTAGGTACGAAATATTGACGCTCACTCTCCGAAATGCAAACGATAGAAAACCAACAGGGTAGCAACTCGGCGTCAATGCTCAAGACGTTGAAGTATTGAGTCGACAAGTGCATTATTACAGATGATCTGCTTAGCGCGATTCTCAATTATTGACGCATCAAGCGGGGGAGTGTTGGAGGAACTGAGAGAGATACTATAACTAGTATTACAGCCACACACAGAAAATCGTAAACGTTCGGAAATAAATAGCAATTCTATTATTATTATATTTATTATGTAACTGTATAACTAGATGTAACTGTAACTAATTGTTACTAAAAAAGAAAATTAAATTATCCAAAGATAACATCTGCTATTTTGAAGAAAGTAAGTAAACCTTACAAACATTTACTAAATTTTCAAATAAATTCAATCATTCTAAAACTGCTGACGCACAAAATATGATAGATTAACTTACCTAATGCGTTTCTACTCGTTTCTTAAAACTAGATTCCCACAAATATTTGAAGTTTTGATGAATCGGTCTATTACAAAGGCATTACCTTGCGTTTGTTTTCACATGTCAAAAACATAAACTTCAATGTTCTACCAAAACAAATCTAGGGGTATGACGTGTTTTCATTTATAATATTATTTTTCCTCTTCCCAATAAAGGCCTGTTTAGTAAACAATCATATTGCGAATTATTTAGCAACAATTTATTGGGTTTGCTATTACATGTAATTGCTATGAATGATAAAAAAAAATGGATTGCAACGTAATTCAATTTGATTTTAGTAACATAATGCTTCACGCACTACCGTCGTCGAACATCGGCACTTTGCTCGACGATAATACTTTCCGCCTCGCTGTTGCCTTACGTCTAGGCGCTCCCTGCTGTTCTCCTCATCGCTGTCACTGCGGCGAAGTTGTCAACAGCCTCGGATACCACGGTCTGTCATGCAGCCGAAGTGCGGGTCGCATAGCGCGACACGCGAATATCAACGACATAATCAGCTTGTCACCACCGGCGTTCCAGCCGTATTGGAACCCCATGGCCTGGCACGCGACGATGGCAAGAGACCGGATGGCATGTCGTTATTTCCTTGGAAGATGGGAAGGCCTTTAGTATGGGACGCTACTTGTGTCGATACTCTTGCGCCTTCACATCTTCCTAGCTCGTCGTGTCGTGCTGGTGCTGCCGCTGCGGTTGCGGAGAACCTCAAGCGGCGGAATAATAACAACCTAGTTGGAAGTTATATTTTCGAACCGTTTGGGTTTGAAACTCTTGGATCGTGGGGTCCGAGTGCTCACAGTTTGTTTAAAGATCTGTCGAAGCGTCTAGTTGACACTTCACGTGACCCAAAGGCTGGCTTTTACCTTGGACAGAGGATAAGCATTGCCATACAACGTGGCAATGCCGCCAGTCTTTTGGGCACATTACCAGTCGACAGCGATGTGGAAGAGTTTTTTGACGCCATATTTTAGATAGTGTATTTTAGCGTAGGGTTTTATTATTTATTTATTTTGTAATTTACTGTAATTATAGTTATTAAGTTGTTTATAAGTGTATATATAAAGTTAAAATAAACATACGACTACGTATATGTGGGCGCAAAACCACTATTTGAATATTTTGATGAGGATTTAATTCGATCACTTCCTGCTAATTTCTTTTAAATATTGCAACATCCTGTTGAATTTATAGAAGGATTTCATTTGATAACTTCCTTTCGAATTATTTTAAAATATTACGACATCCTGTTGAATTTATAAAAGGATTTCATTTGATAACTTCCTTTAGAATTATTTTAAAATATTGTTTAATTTATAACAAATTAAATGACAACTTCCTTTCTAGAAAATATTAAACATCCGGTCGAATTTGTGAGGATTTAAGTTGACCACTAAATTTTTATTTCTTTAAAAATATCAGAGCATCCGGTCATATTTAAATAAGAATTTACTGTGAATTTTGTGTGACGTCAACTCCGACGGCGATCATGCGCCGACAGCAGCGGTGGGATACAGCCCGCTCCTACCGAAGTCCTCTGGATTCCGGGTCAAGTGTCGTGACTGCAACATGGTTCGCTACCCCTGCACCTTCACGAGTTCGTGGCAATTTCTACCTATTGCCTTTCGATCCCAAGGTGCGCTCTCACATCAGGAACCGAAGACCTGGGGTGAAATATGGCCTCTGCAATACACCACATGGGAGCAGGACCTGATCCAGACGTTTGGCGAAGATTTCCGGTGTGCTGACGACGTCCAGTGGTGACGTGACTGCATGTCGGAGCAGGCGAGCAGCCACGTGAATTACGCAACCGAAGTATGGACGCTCTTCAAGTGAGTGCAGCCAGAAGCAACGGATGGTGAGGTTATTGATTCTATAATCACTGGTTTTTATCCTGATTTTATGAAATGTGTATTGTAGTGTAAAACTCCTGACTTTTTGCCCAAACTAGTCTCGATTTTCAAAACTTTTCGTAAATCTAACCAATCAGAAACTGACGGTACAAACATAAATTATTCAAACCAAAAACCGCCGTTGTAGCTGTCAGTGTCGTTTTTGGGAGCTGTCAGTGTCGTTTTTGGGAGCTGTCAGTGTCGTTTTTAGGAGCTGTCAGTGTCGTTTTTGGGAGCTGTCAGTGTCGTTTTTGGGAGCTGTCAGTGTCGTTTTAGGAGCTGGCACTGTCGTTTTTAGAAGTTGTCAATTTACCCGAAACAGCAAGGAAAATTCGTCAAAACATGTTTCCGCAAACGATTTCCGGAGGCGGCTCCGAAAAACCGCAAGCTAGTAGTGTCAGAAAGATCATTCAAAAAAAAAAAATCCTGTTGAAATTAAAGAATGAAATTAACGGTCAAAAAAATTGCTATAAAAATATTTTTTTTGTTTCCAACGATGTAACAGAAAAATTTAAATCAACCGCTCCAAAGTGAAAAGTTGAGTTTTGTTTTTGTGAAATACCTGTTAAAATTAAAATGATTTCGGTCCTATATAGATTAACTTTTGTAAGTACTGGTTTTGATAGTTAGATTCAAACATTGCGGGTTGCTAGTAAACTTTAATATTTTTAAGAAAGCAGCGCAAAAAAAAAAAAACGTGTTGCGTGTTTTGGTTAGCAAAAAAGTGACCTGCGTGTCGGGGTGCTAATAATTTATCGTTCGATGTAGTTATTTTCATTTTTACAAATACCCACTAAACAAAGCGTTTGCATTATCTGCCTTAATGTTTTCCAAATGGTTCCTCTAGTCTGGTGATCATGAAACAATTGGAAAGGTAGAAGAATTAAGCAAAATAAAATATTGTTTTGGATCGATTAGGTCGATCGTTTAATCGATTACTGGGACGATTTTTGGATCAATTGCTGGATCGATTAGCAGGGCGTTTGTTAGTCGATCGGCGAGGCGTTTGTTAGTCGATCGGCGAGGCGTTTGTTAGTCGATCGGCGAGGCGTTTGTTAGTCGATCGGCGAGGCGTTTGTTAGTCGATCGGCGAGGCGTTTGTTAGTCGATCGGCGAGGCGTTTGTTAGTCGATTGGCGAGGCGTTTGTTGATCGATTGTTACGTTGATTGTTGGACTTATTGTTAATCGATGATTGGATCGATGGTTAGATAAAAAAAGAACGAAAAACCCTGCAGATGAACAATAATCGCTTCATTTAATTGTTAGCAATGCTGGTCGGGCAAACTGTCAGGTTGACATTTGTAGAGCTTTATAAACAGTGGCAATTAAAGATTTGCAGTTGATTTTATTTTACATCAATAAGTACGTGAAAGTTCCCCATGTTATTGCTTTAACCTATTGCCACTGTGTTTTAAGCTTTTATGTAAATTTAGGATGGACGAGCGATAATTTCGAGACAAGTTAAGATTTGACACAAGCGATGTAATTGGATCTTTTGAAAAAAGGATGTCTTGCTTGCAGGATGTTAAAAATTGATCAAAGATTTAGAAGTTTCTATTAAAATTTTACATGTACTGCCAAATGGCGGTATAAAGTAAAGCATGGTTAGAACTATTATTTAAGATGTTTCGAAAAAATCGTTGTTCACGATTTAGTTTATGATAATTAGCCGACCGTATGGGCGGAGAATTTGTAAATTAGATTTATCACAGTAACTAGTCCTTTTCCCACCTATTACGCTGACTGATCACCAGTGTATCCTTTTTCCTTGTCCAGAGCTGATCCTAGGCGGGTGATGCCATAAGAGATGGCTAGATCCAAGGCGGGTGATGCTAGTTAGGGAGGCTATATCCTATGCGGGTGATGCCATGAAGGAATATGGCTAGATCCAAGGCGGGTGATGCCGTAGATTAGATAGTTTTAATGTGAATTGGCTTATTACTTTAAAACAAATTATATTGATTTTTTGTTCGGACCTGTTCAAGCCATTAATCATTTTTCAAGCGCGATATTTAGATTCATTAAATTAATTAGTCCCCTTCCCACCTATTACGCTGGCTGGCCACCATGCGTATCCTTTTTCCCTGTCCAGAGCTGATCCAAGGCGGGTGATGCCATGTGGTATGGCTAGATCCAGGGCGGGTGATGCTAGTTAGGGGGCTATATCCAAGGCGGGTGATGCCATTTGGTATGGCTAGATCCTAGGCGGGTGATGCCAAGTTAGGGCTAGAAGGCGAATGATGCCGTGTAATGCCAATCAGCCAATTCACACCAAATATTTGATACTGTGTAAGTTGGGCTAACCCTATGTGGGTGACGCCGATAAAGTGTTTGGTTTTGGGCTAACCCTATGTGGGTGACGCCAATAAAATATTTGTTATTGAGTAATTTTTGGGCTGAGCCTATGTTGGCGACGCCGATAAACTGTTTAATTTTGGGCTAATCTTGTGTGGGTGACGCCAATAAAATGTTTTGATGCTGTGTAATTTTGGGCTAACCCAATGTAACGTAACGATAAAATGTAATTGATTAGTTTGGAAACTTTTATTTTTGTAATTTGAAAACATAGTTGAAGCTTGTGATCATTTATTAGTTTTGCATTGTATAATGTAGAAGCAATTTTTTCAATTTTGTAAATGTGCGGTACCATGGAGTATTTTTATTGTTACAACTTTTGTGACTTTACGAGCATGGCAGTTGGGTTTGTCATTGAGTCATTCAACTACATGGTGCTCACATAATAGAAGCAACAAAGAATATGTAACCAAGATAAGATGTAACTCATAATATGATTTAAAAGAGTGTCCATGGAGTTTCTTGCACGTTCTTCTCCATAGAGACCTACGCTTTGGAACGTGCGACTTAGCTTCACTTTTTTGGACTGACCGACATTTGACTATTCAAAAGTGCCTGTTAATGGTGTCTTTAAAATAAATGCTTTGATTTTTTTAAATTTTAATGTAAAGTTCTCTACAGCGCAGAGAGCGCGCTGAAATCAGAATGGCCGTGTGGGCGCAAAACCACTATTTGAATATTTTGATGAGGATTTAATTCGATCACTTCCTGCTAATTTCTTTTAAATATTGCAACATCCTGTTGAATTTATAGAAGGATTTCATTTGATAACTTCCTTTCGAATTATTTTAAAATATTACGACATCCTGTTGAATTTATAAAAGGATTTCATTTGATAACTTCCTTTAGAATTATTTTAAAATATTGTTTAATTTATAACAAATTAAATGACAACTTCCTTTCTAGAAAATATTAAACATCCGGTCGAATTTGTGAGGATTTAAGTTGACCACTAAATTTTTATTTCTTTAAAAATATCAGAGCATCCGGTCATATTTAAATAAGAATTTACTGTGAATTTTGTGTGACGTCAACTCCGACGGCGATCATGCGCCGACATATACATACCTAGTAACATAATCAAAATAAAAAAAAGGACCAATTTCTTTCAGTGGCGCCGGCCACGTGAATGTTGGAAATTATACATAAAAAAAAATTTTTTTGAAAAACAAATATTCCCATGTTTGGTATCGTATACATTTTTTATAGGCGAAGGTATTAACTCGCTAGTCCGTAGATCGATATTTTACAAAACCAAAAGTTCTCCTCTTATTGTAATTAAGACCCCATAACTGAAAAGCGGTCTAATTTTACGAAAAACTGAATACTTCCTTTTCTAATAAATTGACTAAATGTACTTTATCTGCAGACGCAAAGTCTGGAATCTCCATTCAATATACAAATTACGATTCAACTTTTAATATATATAAACAAAACCTCATACAATTTGAGTTTTCTCCAAAGCGTTTAACCCCTTTGTGTTTGGCAACGAAACTATTTATCGTTAGGCGGTCTCGATCGTCCCAATATATTTGAACTCTAACTACTGCCCAAATATTTCCTGCTCTGGAATTTATAGCTAAACATTCGTATCAATTTGTTTGTGGTTATTGTGTAATCGGTGTTCTAGATCAAATGAATCATCATTATCGATCCTTTGCCAATCTAAGGCATTTATTATGAAACTAGTTTCTGCCAGTGGATTTGTTCATGTGAACATAGCTCCATACAAATTTGGACACCCGTTTCTTGCCTTTAGAATTTCGGAAAATCCTCTTTTAGTGCTCATCTACGTCATAAAAGGAAACCTTATGAAAAAAATTACATCCTAGTTCCTGTAGTTTCGACTGTGCATTGATATATCAGTCAGCTTTAACACGTTTGATTTCTATCCCACATCCAGTACGTGGATGGGTGATATCCATTACATACCAAGACACCTCTGTGCTTTCATGTTGTCATTCGTAGATCATCGACTTTATTCAACAGCACTTTTTGTGTTCATCAATTTACTTTTTGGACAAGCATATTGGATTTAAAGTCAGGTATGTTATGGTATTCTATTTGGTCAGTTAGGACTCACGCCTAGCTCTAGGTGAAGGAATGGGCCGTAATCCACCACGTGGGTCCAGTGCAGTAATCAACTTGTATCCACCAAACCAACGTATATCTACGTTGACTTCTAAATTCTACGTCTCTGTCGATAGATTTAACTGTTCCGCAACATGCTTAGTATAAGAGCCAGACTAAAATACTCGTAGATACAATAATGCCGGGCAGTTTTACAGTGAACCCCAGTGTGGTAGTAGCGACACCTCAGACTCGATCTGGAGTATTTTTATGATAAATTTTAATGACATTGTTTTAGTAAAAGTCTACTTCAGCCTTCCAAAATCATAAAACTGTTCTATATATTGGTCTTCCATATCTCTCAATAATTTCTTACTAACCGCCTTGGATACATTTGCTTAGCACGTACAGGAATAATCGCCGGTACCAACAATAAGAAGAAGTCTATGTAAGAAGTCTCGGCAATAGCCCTGTTATGCCTTCCAAAGATCCGGAAAACCAGGGTTTCGTGTAATTGGAGAAATATTAATCACACGAGATATCGAGTTGCGTTAATTTGTAACAAATAGCATCTGTCACAAATGATGTTTCAATTAGTGCGCTGTCAATTATTGTCATAGCTAATTAACTAATGCGATATACAAGGTTATATGAGCTTATATCAGATTAAATTTCGCCAGTAGTTGGTTGCAAGCGAGTAAGGCTCCTCGCCCATTGCGACTTTTTGAAGCGATATAACGCGTTGGCATTTTTTCTATAGCGCTTGCAAATGCAACTAACGCGCGTTAGTAGCGATGCTGACGCGCGCTTACAATACACGCGACGGCATCGCTACAAAAAGTCGCAGTGGGTGAGGGACCTAAGTCTGAAACTATTCCTCTATTAGAAGAATATAAATGTCATCGATCAGTCCGTCAAGGAGTTGTCAGCAACAGCAGGGACCCAGCCGGGTCGAAGCCTACTGGGGCCAGGGTTAGTTTCGGAAGACAGCTCGAGCCCCGGTATGCAGGCTAGAAGGAACGGGATGGGTCTTTTAGTCAGTAAGAATCTGATACTATCTCCCGCTCCACCCAAGAGCGGGGGTTGTCATTGGATGATTTTTTCCCACCGTAACAAAAAAAATCGATCAGTCCGAGATATAAGTCACCAGTACAGATGCCATACGTTGATCTTTAGAGATCTTTTTTTTTTATAATCGGAAGTTCAAAAGTCTGACCTAGTCTTGTCAAGAGATAATAGGGTACCCAGAACTTTCTTCTACTTAGTCGGTACAGTCTTGCCAGAGATTTCGTGGACATCATTATGAATCACAATGAGTGATAATCTTGGTAATATTCGGAACCATTCATCGCAGACTGCAGCTTTCCAGGTACGTTCGTCAACCGAGTACTTATAACCTACTTATTTGGTTTTATTGTATTTTATTTTAGCTGGAATATAAAACGTACATAACAAAGATACGTAAAACACATGACAATATTAACACACAACACTTTTAACGATTAGCTTTGGGATCTATAAATAAAATCACTAAGATGACGAGGAAGTAGTGAAGAAATTTATTTAACTATTGAACTATTACGAAAAAGAGAGCTTATAAAATCAAGCTCGAGTGAAAGAGATGAGAAAAAATAATTAAAAACTTTAATGAAAGAAAATAAATTGCAAATATAGAGGTCAGATAAGCAGTCGCAATCTGTAAAATACTTTTACGGAGAACCGTTACTCCTTGACACCTTTCGATACAGCTGCATACCACCAGATAGGATCGCAGTTAAGCACTATTTTATATGAGATAAAAAAAGTAAGGTGTAACGTGTTTAGTCTACTAAAAGTCAACTTTGATATAGTAAAGAAAAAAACAAAATTATTTTGATTTAACATCATCTAGATTTTAGGCGGTCGCCGACTTCTGCGAAGCAGTAATGCTCGCAAAGGAGGAGGCCGAATGCATCAGGCAGTATCACAGTTATCGCCGCTGCCGCCGGCGCTGGGATACTGATCCCGATTTCCGGCCACCGTAGGCGCAGGCTTGCGGACAGTAAGCAATGGGTAGCTCGCTGTCCGGCCGTCCGGTAACTGTCCGGACCAAGCTGTTCCCGCGCGCCTCAAGGAGTTGTCAGCAACAGCAGGGGCCCAGCCGGGTCGAAGCCTACTGGGGCCAGGGTTATCCGAAAGGGCGCTCGAGCCTCGGTATGAAGGCTTAAAGGAACGGGATGGATTTTTTAGTCGGTAAGAGTCTGACACTATCTCCCGCTCCGCCCAAGAGCGGGGGTTGTCATAGGATGATTTTTCCTATCGAAAAAAAAAAAAAACATCTAGATATTAAATCAAAATAATATTCAAAACTCAGTATCCATATAGTAAATCCCTTTCGTTTTCAATACAAAAATCACCGAAACAAAGTATCAGAGTATCTCAACTCAAACATTCCCTATATCGCAAAGTTTTTATATTGCGTCAGTCAGGCAAGTTGAGTCCTACAATGAAGACTTACTGCCTCTGTTGTTCCCCAACACTTTCTTATAAGAATATATTGCTTATGTCTCGAAGTTGCTCGGCAACTTGGAAATGTTACCAGTGATACAATTTCGCGAACTTTGTAATAGCTCCGAGATATTTTGTGAAAATACTGCGTGTTCCGACGTCTTATTTCGATTGTGTTATTGCGAATGGGGTGGTTTTATTTTGAGAAATGGTTTAGATGTTTCGTTTTACGTCTAAATTAAAGGTGACTGCAAAATTCTTTAAAATTTTACTCAAGAACCTATATACAATAATAATGTTATTTTTCTGGTTAGCAGTAGATTTAGAAATTTTGAGTTGATGTATTAATAGAATTTAAAAGTGTACCTATACAAATTTATGTTTTCTTTGTCTTGTATAAAAATATGTTCTGTAATTTCTCCACACAAAATCCACTAATTCGTAACATAAAAAATATTTATAAACTAAAAATACCATTTATTATTTACCTTTCCAAGTACGTTTGTTTTATTAAAAAAAAAATATATACAAAACGTCTTTTGGGCGCGTTTTCAAAAGACCGCTATGGGACTACTTTGATGGTTAAGTGTATTTTGATTTGGTTTTTTTAAAGATATATACGTAGTTAGTATTTTTAATATTTATTTGTGTATATTATGTTTACTCATTGAAGGATTGGATTGGAAAAAAATAACGAAATTACTAAAGAAATAAAACATCTCAATATTTCAGTGCCTCACAGTTTTCTCTTGGAATATTATTACAATATTCAGAATGATGTTTTTCCCTAATCAGATACCTTCGAGCCTAGATATCTTGGAATACCCTGAAGCGATGTACCTACTGTAACAAGTAGGGATCAAGTTTAATGGTGTGGGAACAGTAATGGGTCACTGACCCCACTAACAATTATAAGTAACCCATTGTTTACATCGTTCATTTCTTTCAAATAAACTATTTACAAGCACTTTTGAAAAAAATAGTGTAATTGCGCATTCCAAAGCATAGATCTTTTTGTGTGTGAGGTGTAAAAAATTATGTGCTCATATATACTATGTTTTTTTTTGTATAAACCTAGTGCTTGACTACAATCCCACTTGACGATAAACAGTGATGGTAACCAGATGGTAAATGTGTATTACAGATATCTCGCTTACTTGTTTCTTGCCGTTACTATTAGGTATGTGAGAACAATGTGAGTCCAAAAAAAAACTAATTCTAAATATAGAAATTTAAATAAGCTACTTTCAGCTTAGAGATGACCAGTCTCAACTGTCAGCGCGCGTTCATATGACGTCTATAATAGCACCACTCAACTCAATCATTTTGAAGGAAACCGAATGGTCCAACACACGCGCCACTATTAGTAAGCATGACAAACTCTTAAGACTGCTACGCGCATTTATGACAAAGCATCATCCTATAAGGTTGGGCACGCCACAATTATGATAGTAAGTCCCTTCTTTGAGGCCTGGCTGGAAAGGTATTACGGCATCCTCACCGGACATGGTATGTTTGGGAGGTTCCCGCACCGGATTCGTGCGGAAGTGACGCCCGGGTGTCGCCACTGTGTGGAACGCCCGGAGGACACGGTGGAACACACAGTGGAGGTATGCCCCGTTTGGGCAGAACATCGGCCTGTCTGCGTGGGGGCGATTGGCGGCGGGCCTTGGTACAGGCCATGTTCTGGAGCGAATAGGAGTGGCAGGCGGTCGCCTCCTTCTGCGAAGCAGTAATGCTAGTAAAGGAGGAGGCCGACCGCATCAGGCAACGGCGCTTACAGCGCCCAAGCCGCAGCCGGCATTCCGATTCCGATTTCCGGCCACCCGTAGGCGCGGGCTTACGGACGGTGAAAAATTGGTAGCTCGCTATCAGACCGTCCGGTAACTGTCCTGACTGAGCCCAAGTCGTCGACGGCGAGCACTGTTCCCGCGCGCCTCAAGGAGTTGTCAGCAACAGCAGGGGTCCAGCTGGGTCGAGGCCTACTGGGGCCAGTGTTAGCTCTTAAGATAGCTCAGCCTCGGTATGAAAGGCAAGAATGAACGGGGTGGGTTTTTAGTCAGTAAGAGTCTGACACTATCTTCCGCTCCGCTCAAGGGCAGCGGATGTCATTTGTACGATTTTTACCAACCAAAAAAAAGTATCAAGTGCATTCAAGAAGTAGGCCTAAACTAATATTATATCCATAATCCACTCCGTCATAATTTTGATCCTGCAAAATTATGTTTCATAAAAATATCAGCGACAAATTGACAAGCCTAATTGGCAGACAAAAAATTCTCTTTCAATTTTGTTCCACGCATTGAGTACAAAAAACGTGGATCCAATTTGCCAAAGTCGTCGTGTTTGTTTCCATTTTTATTGGCGCGTTGGCCCAATTATTGACCTGTATTTTGCATGTTCTTTAGTTATGTGTTTACTTAATTTTTAACACGCCACTGTCATTACTTGTGCATTTGCTGGTGAGATGAATCATTCAAATTCGATTTCAATGTAACACTTCCGCAATTTTCTCAAAAGAAATGCCGTATATATTCTGGTTATAATAACTGGACCAAGTAAAGCAAAAACGATCCAATCCAAAATTTCAACCAAAATGAGTTAAATGCACAAAACTGATCTGAAATATAAATACGATGTTATGATTAAAATGATGTAGTGGAAAAATGAAGTAGGTTTTTAGTACTTATAACATCATTTTATCATAGCACTAGAATTGGGTATTGAATAATATCTACCATGCTTAATAACTCCTATGTAGAGCGAAACTCAAGTGTATCCCCCGAGACCCAAAACTAAATTAGTTTTTAGCTTTTGCAATATTATCGATAAAATATGCATCCCTTGTGAAAGTCATCCAATGGATAACCGATGTAACACTTAAAGGATTAATTACATTAGCATATTTACCCTCAAACTATCTACATTGCTGAGACATCCCATTTAAACGATTCTATCCCAAATGCACTCGAAAAACAAAATGAAAATGAGGCGATAAAAGCGCCAAGCTTGTAAAATAATGTAAATAGAAACAGAAATACGGAATTCTAAATCTGATGAAACAAACATGAAATAGGAAAGTTTCTTTTGGATTCCAGGTAAATACAATCCGATGGAGATTTAATAAAACGTTTCGGAATGTAATGAAGTGTAAAATAGAGTTCCTTCCACGGATTAGTCCCTTTTGTCGTGCGGCGACGGCGCGGCCAGGAAATCACTAGGAAATTGCCTAGTGCCCTCCTTGGGCGCCCGAGGACTGGCTGATATGAACAGTTATAATATCCTGGTAGCACGTTACTTAGACTTTGGACTTTTTTCAGTCTGTGTGAACATTATCGAAGGTCTTGTATATAACCAGTTGCTGCCAGTAGCTTAGCTCACGTGATATTAGAAAATTACGGAACATACTCCTGGAATAAAAATACAATATGATAGAATATACGGTCTACCCGTGATCTAATCGAAATCCGTTTAGCCTTTCAAGCATAAAGAAGCCACAAACATACATACTCACTTTTCGCCTAAAAAAAAAATAAAAATAATAAAATAAAAATAAGCGTGTTATAAAGTAGACGTTTGTTGTGCTGACTGTTTATGTTCATCACCCTTGAAAATAAATACTGGAGCGTGTTTTTACTACATTGAATAGCATTACGAATAAATAAATAAATTGCCATGGATCACAATCAATTGATGTCAAGTACTACAAACATTTTAGAACCAAAAGCCAAAATGCACAGCCACAAGACAATCCATAATGCGGCCAATAAATCCTACTTTTGAACAGTGACATCTACAAATACCGCCATTTTTAATCAAAGAAAGTGCTGCAAATAATTCTTGGTACTACATCTTATACCACGTCGTATCAGCTTTATCTTTCACGGAGACTTTTCTCATGAATACCCTTTGCTTGACCGCGTGTCTTTGGAGTTAAGATGTCGAAAGTGGGGCGAATATACAGAATAGTACAGAGGCCTTAGTCCGAGTTGTTTTTACGTCACGCGATCGAAATGTTTACGTTCGGTACTCTGTTAGTTAGCTATTAGTTAAGGCCAGGTTCTACTCTTTTTGGACTTTTTTAAACATCAGGAAATACACAAATATAAAAAAAAAACACAATGAAACATTATTTTATTAAAATTGAGTTTATGACCAACCGCCAGGCAAAAATTAAAACAGTGAGTCTGACCTTTACTTACGATTACAAACGTGTACGTCTACGGGATTAAATCACAGAAATATTTGAAAGAAAAAAAAAGCTTAGTTTTTAAAAGGGCCTCGCAAACACAAAAATCTCAAATTAATTGTTTTTTATATGTATATTATATAAAAATAAAACCGCTGCTACGAGGCCGCGAAATCGACATAAACCCGGGCGGAGTTCATACAAAATACTCAGTGACTACAATCGGCTGTTAGCTTGGAGCGGACCAATCAGAGTGTCAAACGTTATAAACGTGTCGATCGCGTAAACGTAAAACAATCTCGCATTAGGCTCTCAAAAGGTTGGTAAACGTACGCACATTTAGACAACTTTATCAGCGACCTGTGGCCTGTGAATGTACTGGTCCTCGTTATCCATGAAGTGTGGCTGTGTGTGCGTGCGTTTTCGCTTGTTATATGGTGTAAACCTTCTGTACTTTCCACAGCTATTTTTCCCAGAAGGCTCTTAAACACGCTTGGCTTACAGATCCTGTAAGAAGCTCGGAGATCAAAAGCGAATGCACCGCTTTACTATGCAAAGGAGGATGGAGGATTATAACTATTATGTCAAGGCAAAATAACGATGGGTGTCTTTAATAATTTTCGTATAACGAAACTTGAAAGAAACTCTAATGGGTTTTAGTATGCAGTAAATAGTAGTAGTTAGTAGTAGTAGTCTTATAAGTCACTTACAAACTGTGCGCTAATAAATTATTTTTAATAAGTGTTTTTAGGTTATTTTTATTCTCAGGTGCACCTGCTGTCCTCTTAGGATCTCACGGGTGTGAAACAAGGACATATCCTAATTGTTGGGGTAAGATGGTAAAAGTCTTCGTACTGAATTTAAATTATTATCTAAGTCCAGTTGTAAAAATTTTCTAACTATTCGACAAGTATAGTTAGCCCATATTGTCCCACTGCTGGGCAAAGACCTCCCTCCACTCCTCGCTTTTTCATTCGAATAAATATTATTTATTTACTCGAGTATGATCGATTATTTTAAACGTAAACCGGTAATGCTGGACTGCAGAAATGTTGGGAATAGTTACCGTGACCCTTGAATGCAAAAAGTCACCGAAGAAATACTGTATACATAGAGTCTTAGTCAGTAAAATTCTAACACGCCCTTCAAAGCCATTTGATGATTCACCATATCAAGAAAAAACCGTAATGTTGCATTGCATGATTCCGATAATTAACTGTTAGCTTGCAGTATTTTAGCGTTGGCAAAAAACTCCATAGCGTCCAGTTTTAGGAACAAGGATACATGTCGTATATGAGTAAGTAAGCTGTAAAATATCTGTAATTCAAGAACTAGTAAGATTTTTCTCTGTCCCATCCATAAAAAAAAAGTTGGCTTGTCACTTGAAAATCGAAATCGTGACCCACATAATAGCGGTCAATCGCTAAACCATGCCGTTAATAATCAAATATCTACCGAGACAACAGAATCACACTGAAAGTTCCCCAGCGTATTGCTTGCAAAATTCACAGCTACCCGCTTATTTCAATTAAATCTTCAATTTACTAAGGATGACTATAAGTGGAGTACTAAGAGTCCTTGTAGACGAACTACTTGGTCTTACTGCGTTGTACCTATTAAGTTCGGTAAACTTAATCTAGATCAAAATATTTGATTCTATGAATACCTATCTAATCTACATAACTAGCTTTTATATTGTCCTGCTGCAGAGCTAAACCACTTTTTTTATTTACAAAATTTTGTTTTCATTTCTAGTGTTGACCTGTCCTTAATACTCCTCCATCTTACGCATTTGCAACTGAATAAACTTTATTATACACCAAAAGAGTAACAAAACTTTTGAAATAACTTACATTGAGGTACAATGGCGGTCATATCGCTAACAGCGATATCTACCAGACAACCTTAGGATGGATTGCAAGAAATAAAAAGGCGGTAGACTGCTTTTTACCGTATATAAATTAAAAAAAAATGTGATGTTTATAGAATATTTTTAAAATTAAATGAAAATAGGAACCGAAGACGCGGTAGGTCCCAAAAGAGATTCTGTGACGAATTGGACTCCTACCTAAAGAATAGACCAGATGTAGATAACTACATGTGGTCAATTTTTGTTAGATCTTATAGTAAAGTTGAAGAAAGAAAAACGGGACTTTAGCCTGCAGTGGGACACACAATAGGTTTATAATTAAAATTGATTATGAGATTTACAACGTTGAGCATAACGTAAAACTGTTTCGCATCAATCAAACTAGTTAGTTATTTGACAAAATATTCGAAAAAAAAACGGTGAATTTTAGCCACTTTTCCATCAAAAAACTATTAACGATACTAACTTAAAAATTCAGAAATCGTATATAAACATTGTTGGTTTTTATTGAAAACACCTTCTTTCTCTTCTTGTTTTTGTTTGAATTTATTAACCATATTGTGTAGCAGTTTTCGCACGTTACTGTTTATTGTTTTTCCCATAATTAAGCAATTATTTTTGAAAAATAAATAAAATTAAATGTTTCCTGATCGACACGTCAAACGACTTGGGGAATAAAAAATATTTTTTATTTGCATAAGAGATGCAAAAACTTCAGCAATTTTACATCACAATATGAAGTGGAAAGAAGTGAATATCCGCAGGATAATCAAGTTTACCGATATAGGTCGAAAAATCGCCAAACTTAAATAGCAATTGGTAGGGACACTGCTCGCAGAATAGACGGTCGACGGGGCTGAAAGGTTCTGATGTAGCGACCACGTATCTGCTATCCGCAGCGTTGAAAAGCTCCCGTCCAGGTCGTTGATGATCCGGTGGATGCGAGATGTACAGGACCAGTCGGCTAAAATGATGAAGATGATGATGATGACGACCCAAAAAACAAGAGAAAAAAAAGTCTAAGCAGCCCTACGTTTAAAAAAAAAGGTTGTCTTGTATGCGCGGGGAGCCGCCAGTACCCAGGGTGACTGCGCCACAGCTGACATTACTGTGACTTTGTGACAGTGACACTATTTTTTCGGTGATATTTTTTTGTGTTTTTAATTTAGGTATTTTCTAACAGTTTTCCATTGTATAGTCATCTAGTCCGTGCAGTGTACATATAGTTTTAAGTGCATTTTATATAGGTTTAGAAAAAAAAATCAAGTTTTACAATGATTTGTAAGTACTGCATTTTAATATTTTAATGCTATATAACTGTGACGATAGTAGTGATGCCGTACGAGGAGCCAGTCAACCTGCCACATCGCTGGATGTCTTAGTAAGATGTCCTCATTGTCCCCAAGCACGCTTCTTCAAGGGTGAGCGAGGCTTGAAGGTACATTTGGGCAAGAAGCATAAACCCCACAATGTACCTTCAACATGCCCAATAATAAACACTCCTTTAGCACCTGATCCTTCTCCTCAACCTATGTGGAAGACGCTTTCAAAATTTAAAAATACTACTCCTGTTTTAAAACGAGTTCCTCGGGGTGCGAGACCATCTGTTGCTTCTAACTTAGCACGATGTGTCCGCCTCGCCGTCCGAGAGAACTCGCTGAGTGCTTGGGAACAACTGCTCACCTTCCCGTTTAGGATTCTACATGTGCAAAAAAATTTGGCAACAAAAAAAACTTTAACAGCTCAAATCAAAGACAACTGTGATATTTCGGCCCAAAGTTTCGAACCAAAATTAACATCACACCTCCCTCAAAGAGGTTTATTGCATCATGTGGAGTCCAAACTAGGCGACGGTGATATCCGAGGCGCTTCTAGGATTATCTTTAGCAGCGATGTGGTTGCGCCGTACTGTCCAGAGACACTTATGGCTCTGGAGAGTAAACACCCCGCCCCGGCAGATGACCTCACCTTCCCCGATCCTCCCAATTCAGAAACCAATTCCCTTCAAATTACAGCTCAACAAGTATGTGCGGCCGTGTGCTCCTTCCGGAGTGGATCCACCGGCGGTCTCGACGGCCTGACACCGCAGCATCTTAAAGACCTGATGAGCGCAGGCGCCGGGGAAGCTGGTGAGTCCCTCCTGAAGGAGTTGACGGCCCTCATCAATCTCATGCTCTGCGGCAATGTGAACGAAGCCGTCATTGATGTCCTGTACGGAGCAAACCTTTGTGCTTTGCGCAAAAAGGATGGCGGCATTCGTCCCATTGCCGTAGGGTCTACTTTCCGACGCATCGCAGCCAAAATTTGCTGCGCATTCTATAATGAAGAACTTGCCAGCAAATTCCAGCCCCTGCAGCTTGGTTTCGGATCCAAAGGGGGCTGTGAGGCTGCGGTGCATGCCCTTTCCACTTACCTCAACAGCAACGAAGGTGAAGTCATTCTTAAGGTTGACATTAAGAATGCCTTTAATTCCGTGAACAGGGATACCTTGTTGACAGAAGCTCAAAAAGAAATACCCAAAATTTACAGTTTCCTTTATCAATGCTATAGACACCCCTCCAAATTACTGTACAAAGAAAACCTTTTGGAATCAGCCGTCGGCTGTCAACAGGGTGACCCTCTTGGGCCAGTCATTTTCAGTTTGGCAATAAATCCTATCATTCGGCAGCTAAATTCTAAATTTAATATCTGGTATTTGGATGACGGAACCCTGGGAGGTGATGTAGACACGGTCTTAAAAGATTTAACTTTTTTGAAAAATAAATTTTCTTCTATTGGATTACAATTAAACCTTTCAAAATGTGAAATTTACCTCCCCCAAACGACTGACAGACAGACGACTTTAGCAAAATTTAACTCAATAGCACCCAATTTACAAATCACCGATAGAAATTCTCTTCACCTCCTGGGCTCCCCAATTTTCGATGAATCTTTTCCAACTTTCATTGAACAAAAGATACAAAATTTTAATGACGTCTCGGAAAGACTTTTCAAAATTAACATGCATTCGGCATTCACACTCATTCGATACTGCTGTTTTGGGCCTAAATTTACGTATAGCCTTCGCGCTTCCCATCTTTGGAAGCACCCACAACTTTTAGAAAAAGTCGATCAAATTATTAGGAACACATTATCTTCAATTCTAAATGTGGGCTTGGACGACCGAGCATGGCAGCAAGCCACGCTTCCCATCCGGCTAGGTGGCCTCGGCGTCCGCAAAATTTCTAGTATAAGTTTACCAGCTTTTCTCTCCTCGGTGCACAGTACTGAAACATTAACCAGGAATATTTTATCTTCCTCACTGGTTGATGTTGAGGTACCGTGCTTGTCCGATGCGTTGAACGCTTGGAAAATGGCTTGTCCCAACACGGATTTGCCCGACAACCTGTCCTCACAGAGACGGTGGGATGTGCCGCTCTGCAGTATTGTACGGAATAACCTATTAAATACGTCGTCAAGTACTGCTGAGCGTGCGCGTCTGCTGGCTGTGGGGGAATGGGAGTCGGGCTTATGGCTTCAGGCACTCCCGTCATCCACCATAGGCACTATGATGGATGACGCCTCGTTTCGGCTAGCTACCTGTCTACGCTTAGGCGCACCTTGTGTTGCTCCACATCGGTGCCACTGTGGTGAAGGTGTCGACAGCCTCGGACACCATGGCTTGTCCTGTTGCAGGAGCGCAGGCCGCATACCACGACACGCTAGCATCAACGACATTATTCGTCGAGCTCTTGTCACCGCCGGGGTACCTGCCGTATTAGAACCAAATGGTTTGGTACGTGACGATGGGAAGAGACCAGATGGTATGACGTTGGTACCGTGGAAGGTGGGTAGGCCTCTGGTGTGGGACGCAACCTGTGTCGACACCCTTGCGCCATCCCATATTCCAAGTACGGCAGGCTGTGCTGGCGCTGCCGCTGCTGCTGCTGAGACCCTTAAACGGCGCAAGTACTGTAACCTTACTGGTAATTACAGTTTTGAGCCGTTTGGGGTCGAAACACTTGGTTCGTGGGGTCCGAGTGCGCGTCTCCTTTTCAAGGAAATTTCACGCCGACTGATCGACACTTCACGTGACCAGAGGGCTGGCTCGTTCTTCGCCCAAAGAATTAGCATTGCCATTCAACGTGGCAATGCTGCCAGTCTTCTGGGCACATTTCCGGATGACAGCGATGTGGAGGAGTACTTTGACGCCTGAGCGTACTTTGTCATTTTGTATTATATTTATGTACATAGTTAGGTTTTAGTATAAATAGTTTATTTAGTATTTAAGTTTTTTATGTACATATGTATATTATAATAACTAAATAAATAAAATCAGAATAAAATAAAAAAACTATTAGTATTTATTTGATAATTGTTTCGGCTATAACAAATACAGGCAGGAAGTAGACAGGGTAAATTGCTTGCAGAACATATGGTTGATGTAGCCAAAAGATTCTAGAGTGCCGGCTACCGTTGAAATGCCATCAAACAACGGACCGATGACCTGGCGAGAGTCATGGGAATTTGATGGATGCGAGGCGCACAGGGCCGCTTGTTGTAGTGACCCAGATATTCAGCAGTAGACGTTTTTCGGCTGAAATGATTATTATGAATTCTTAAGTCTGATTCTTGATTCTGCCCATTAAATACAACTTTTAGCGTATATAGACAAACACAAGTCAACTTTATACTTGACAGCAAAATCTTACAAAACTAAAAACCTATTTCTGACTAGTCTGTCTAATAACTTAAACGACTCTGCTAATTATTAGGATTTTATGTCATTGTTTACTAACTGAAGAACCTTATAAAAAGTACCGAATTTTTTAAATGATTAAATTTTTTACAAAATTCCCAAGTCGGTTGACTTATTAGACATACTATGTTGTTATTATAGTCACGTGTTCTGACGTGTATCATAGGCCCAACATTTTACTACCCTTAAAGAAGATTCCTAAATGACAGCAGTTTACTGTCCAAAATTCCACCAAAATAATTCGAAAATAAAGCTACACTAAATCATGGAACCAATTTAAATCTGTTACGTAACGATTAAAGTTGGGAACAGCGATACGAGCACACTGGCTGGCAATCCATGCGCTCATACATAAATACTTTGGGCCATACAATGCAGCTTTTACGAAAACTAACCGCCGCGCCGGCCGGACCATTAAAACTTAGACGAAACTAACTTTCGTTCGATGTCATCCAATTTTAGTTATAAAAGTTTGGTGACATGCATAATTATTAATTTCGTATTTAATTTTGACGTGTTTATTCATTTAAACGTTACAAGTATACTTTAAGTTTGAGACCTTAGAAATAGCTGCTCGCTTTCTGAGTAGAACGAGAGAGAGTGTTTTACTGGTTAAAAACCACCTTTCGAACAGAGGTAAGATTACTTGTCTTTTGCTTTCCAGAGTCAAGGTAACTCTTTCGAACCGATCCGCAACCCTAGCAGGCGTCAGTCGTAGAGGGCTCTTATTCATTTTGCTGACAGCTCTTTGAGGTGCGCATGAAACACAATGCACCATCGACCTGAACTGCTCGCTATCCACAAGCTCGCACCTATGGTAGGGTGGCCTTGCCTCCCGATACTCTCTCTCTCTCTCTTAAGCTTTTTGCTCGTATTATTGCTTCGCAAAAGGAATCTGCTTCCCATTTTCACTCGCACCACACCATGGTCCGAACTAGAGCTAGGCATGAGAGGTCACTGCCGCCAATTGCCTCAACAACGTGGACACGGTGGTACTCCACCCAAGCGGGGCAGTCCTCCAGGCGATCCACACAATGCTGACAGCAGTGAGTTTCTTCCCACTGATAACAAAAGATGAACCTCCTGAAATACCAGTCTGGTGGGGACCTGCAATAGGAAAACTGACGTGAAGACATCATAGCGCCTCTTTCACCACTCCTCAACAGGCTTATTGCTTACTTTTATTATTATTATATTATTATATTGCCGAGATTGGGGCATGCCCATGATCTTGAGGCGTATTTGAATCCCGGCTCGAGAAAAGTATCAATAAGTTCTTCTATTTAGAATTTTCTCAGCAGTGCTCGGAATCTGAACTTGTACGGGTAGGTGGTGGAAAGCTTACCCTTTATTATATGAGACTTAATGAAAGCTGTTGAAATGTGGGTGTACTATAAAGGCGAAATATCTTTGCCTAATCTATCAGGATTAATTGTGGATTTTGCTATGTTTTAAAGACGACCCCACATCTGATTCTAAAGAGTGTTGTTGAAGGCAGCAGTGGAGACAGAACTTCACTTTTAACCAAAATAGTACTTTCTGTATTTTTTTATTAAGAGACAATTTTGTTGCAAATGTACCCACCACCGATGTTTTCCAGACGGATGTTAGTCTAGACATACATTAAATTTGACGCAGTTCTCGTCTGAAGGATGTTACACGAAATCGGATGAATTTACAAATAGGAACTGGCAGGAGGCCCATCTGATAAGCTGTAACAGGGTAAGCTTTTGGAATAGTATTATTGCACCCGTCTTCGTTCGAGACTTGTGTATCTACGTGTTACTTCACTGACGTAAAAATAAATATTATTTATTGTGCATTAAGTCGATTATTATAAGACTGCCAGCGCACAAAGCGCGTACTTGCGGGAGTGCAGATCTGCATAATCTTACGGGTTTTTACGCACTCACGCGTGAAGGTGCGTTTTGTAAATTCACGCACTCATTTCATACAAAATCATGCACGGCACTACGAGACTCGGTGTGTCATGACTGGCGTGTCGCCCCACACCCACGCGCGTTAGTGCATGTTTCTCCGCATGTAGGCGCATGGATGCATTTTCGGTGTGTTACTCTGTGCGTGTTTTCTATACAAACGGAGATAAAACGTACGTTAAGACACACATTCAGTGGCTACGCTGCATGGCAGTGTGATAACCACCTAAGATATTTTTTTTTGATGGTTGAAAATTATCATAATTATCACAGTTTCAGCTCTGTGGTGTAGACAAAGATTTTATATAGTCTAGTAGGATAGGTATATAAAATTTTTGGGTGTAGATAAGGAGTGACAGATTTTTACTGACTAAAATTCACCCGATCGGTTTCCACCTGGATATGGATCCATCTTGTTTTTGACAACTATCTTATGTCTTCTGACACAAAATTCAAGTGTATTTCAACTCTCAAAGTCAAGATACATTGTCATGAATCTGTGAGTCCAGGGGCTAAGTCTGCTATTTTTATAAATTTGTCATTCCAACACGATCACATTGTCGTTTTGCTAAAAGTTCGTAATCTGCTAATTTATAATGATCGATCATTGATCGGTCAGTGGTATCGTAATAGAGTTATGGTAAATGATAATATCGAGCATTTTAAAGCCAATAACTGCACAATAACGTTTTAATGGTAGTACACTGATCAAATAAAGTGTCAGTTTTAGCAGATTTCCGCATACGTCAAATATTCATTTGTCAATATGTACGAGATTACCATGATATTCTATGCCACTTCTTTTAATGGAGTGTCAGTGGTTGACCATTGGAAAGTCATAATGATGCCATTATATTAGTAGATTACCAAACTTGTCAAAATCGATCATTATGCCATCAATGATAGACCATTCTGAAACTATTGTAATAGCAGACTTGAGGCCTATCAATGTAGAACACAGATTTAATAGTTTAAGCATACAATATATCAGCTGTTTACTGTATTAATATCGTGTTGCCTCATCGTCTTCACTAACTAGTTGCTAGGCAACGCATTAACAGCTCGTTACTGAAAAGGAGATCATTTCAACTACGAGTTGTTGTTAAGAATAGATTTTCATATTATTATAAAAGGTAATCGATTTTTTTTTTCAAATATTTATGTGTAGTAATCTCGTCCTCATTTTTAGGTAATCGCAAACAGGAAGAATTTTTAATATTCGTTCAAAATTAACTACATTAGAACTCTTTGGTTTCGTTTTTTTTTAGGTGGGAAAATCATAAAATGACATGCCGCACATGCATGCACACTTTTACTGAGAAAAACTCACTCCGGTTCCTTTGTTGCCTTTCATACTGAGAAACCGACAAGTAACAGAATAAACATTGACACTGAAATGTGACGTCAACTCCTTTAAGTTAATAATAATAATATTCCACAACTAATATTAAAATATTAAAGTTACTGCCTACGTGTACAAAATAGCGCCATTCCATTTTATAAAAGGTGATTCAATTTGGGAATTATTTTTTAGTTTAATATTTGTTTAACAATAGTACATTATGATATAAGTGTGCAATGTTAGTGATTACCGTCGAGACGTTATTTAGGTCTTAAGAGAGCCAAGAACTGTAATCATTAATTACTCACGTGTATCATACGACGTTTTTCAATACACTTGTGAACAAAATAACTGTAAAACTAGTAAACTTTTGTGACGGTAAAAATCTGTTTTCTTTAATCTGGATGACGCGCGCAAATCCTGATACAATAAATTTATTAAAATTAAGGCGGGGGAGACGTTGAACAAAAAGGTTGTATTGAAAACTAATTTTATCCAAAATCGCAAATAGAAAGAATTTTATAAATGTCGTTATAATTCTGTCTAAAAAGTCAAACGATTAGGGAATTTTGTATAATATTAAATCATTTAAAAAATTCTTATATCCGATACTTTTTATTAAGTTCTTCTATTAGTAAACAATGATCAAGATCTCTTAATCAAACCTGATTATTGAACCAGCGTTGACCACATCAGATTTAATTTTACCCTAATAATTATCCAAGTCATTTGACTTTTTAGACAGACTTCTAAAATTAGTACCTTAAAAACGATTTCGACATGAAAGAGGAATGTGTCAAGTAATTATAGAGAAAATAAATTAATAATAAGGATTAAAAGGTACAAAAAATATAGGTGGCCCTCCACGACTCCTTGAAAATAGAATATAGAAAATGGTATAAATGCTAAGGTCTTCTTTCAATTACATTCTTTGAATTCATAAAATATGATATATCTATTATACTAAGGTATTTCTTCAATTATTTAAAATTTATTATTTCTTTAATACGAATGATGATGTCAGTCCTATCACGGCCATTATATTCTGCAGTTATGTCTTTGTGGTGATTATAATCGTTTTCGATTACTTTATCGTCGATATAGAGAAATATCTCGACTATTACTTGAGTTTTATACACTCGAGCGTAACATAAACAACGTACATAGAAAAAAAAAACAACTAAGGAGTTAAAAAAGTACTGACAAAAAGATTGAATTTACCGCAATTTTCTTGAAAAAATCGACTTGTCTTGTATTTTTTCTATATAAAACAACTGAAGATTGATCCTTGACCATTTTTTTTTGTGGCAGCAACGCCGCACACATGCCACATGAAAATGTCACTTCTAGCTTCTTTTTGTGGCCGCTTCTAGCTTTTTTTTGTGGTGGCCTTTCCTTGTGGCCCGTGTGCGGGTACACTGATCCTTTCAAATGAAGTATTTGATAAATGCATTATTTTATGCTAACATCAAAATTTGACGTGTGAAACACTAATGTAATTGTTTACAATTGTATAAAAAAATTAAAATGATACAAACATAGAACCTTCAAATTGGATCACCTTTTATTTATTAAACCGCTAGAACAACTCAATTTTTTTTTAGATATTAATATGAATCTCAACTTTTAAAGTACTAACCTTTTAAGTAAAGGTTAACTGAGACAAAAACTTTGTTTGATTCGAATAGCATTGAGCATTTTATTATTCTAGTATGACTTTACATTTGAAGTTATTTGGTTTCAGTTCTGAAGTAAGTAAAACTCAATTCTAAAATAGATGTTCTAAATTTGAGTAAAGTTGTATATATTTATTCTATGATTTATTAGTATATCTATTTTATGGTCTATTAGTATATCAATTCTTGTATTTGCCTTTTTCTCACTCTTTTATTGCACCTACCACTACTTTTTCTCCGCATCACCCAAAGGTTGACTGGAAGAGAATGCCTAAGGCATTAAGTCCACATCTGTACCCATGTGCATAAAGTGTTAAATAAATAGATGAGACGTCTGTCGAGGAACAAAGAGACCAAAGAAAGAATGGAAGGATTGTGTGAAGTGATATGAAAGATGGAAGAAAAAAAGGTGCTGCGCTGACCCTATAGTAACATGGGACAATGGAAGGACAATGATGAAATGATGGCACCAATACCATATGATGACTTAGGTAAATAGGTAACACATATTTTTACATATAAGCGGAACAGAGAGTAGTCCCGCAAACTTCCGTTAAAAAGGGAGGATCCTCCGGCCAGACAGGTCTTATGGTCTGACGGGCTGTCGTATATATCCAAATCGCGCGGAGAACTTTTATTGCGCGATGCAGGATTAGTTCTTATGTGACGCCATAGATTTCATGATTTTGACTGGCATTTTGGTCTAGTGGTTAATGGCTGGCCTGCTGGTCTAGTGGTTAGTGGCCCTGACTGCTATGCCGCAGGTCGTGGGTTCGATTCCCACCTAGGACAAATGTTTATGTGATAAGCATGATCATTTGTTCTGTATCTGGGTGTAATTTATCTATAATATGTATGTATTTAGAAATATATAAGTATATTTATCAGTTGTCTAGTACCCATAACACAAGCTCTGCTTAGCTTGGGACTAGACGGCGTTGTGTGGTAGTTGTGGCATATTATTATTATTATATTATAATTTATTCACCTTTACCGTAACGTACTCACTGTATAAACTAAACTAATCTAAGCTTACTTTCAGCATCTGATAGGAACATGACTTTTTAAAAATGTTCATAGGCTTGCGCTCGGACTCTATTGCTTCACTACCTTACCTGATGGTAAGTGTTGGGAATTAAACCCAACAACCATCGGTGACGCGGTCTGCACGCGCGGGCGGCGTGCACGTACGTCATCAGCAGCGAGGAACAGAAGCGAGAGCGAGGACACTGGCTGTTCAGCGCACCGCAGACATTCGCTTCCACGGACACTGCCGCAACGGATGACACCACTCGAATCCATTTAATTACGCACGGCGAGTATCCACCCTTACGTTGTTGAAACATCTACGGTCCGGACTAAGCATTTCGCCTCGTCATTTATACCGCGTACTTCGAGGGACTAGAACAGTTTGCCTGCTGCGGTCTTTCCGTCTGATTATAATTTAGGTGTCTTCAAGGCTAGAGTGAATCGGCTCTTAATAAACTAGTGCGCCTCACCATCAACGATTGCATCACTGCTTACCATCAGGCGGGATCGCAGTCAAGTACTAGTTTATAACAGATTAAAAAAAAACATTGTTTGTTCAGGTCGTTATAATTTGGAATATTGAATTAACGACAAAATACCAGGGGCCCAAGTCTGCTGTTTTTATAAATTCGTCATTCCAAAACGATCACATTGTCATTTTGCAAAAAGTTCGTAATCTGCTAATTCATAATGATCGATCATTGATCGGTCAGTGGTATCGTAATAGAGTTGCTACCACAACTCTATTACGATACCACTGACCGATATGAATGATAATATCGAGCATATTTAAACCAATTACTGCACAATAACGTTCTAATGGTAGAACACTGATCAAATAAACCGTCAAAGTTTTCGCAGACTACCGCATACGTCAAATATTCATTTGTCAATATGTACGAGATTACCATTCTATGTCACTTCTTTCAATCGAGTGTCAGTGGTTGACCATTGGAAAGTCATAATGACGCCATTATGTTAGTAGATTACCAAACTTGTCAAAATCGACAATTATGACACCAATGATAGACCATTGTGACACTATTGTAATAGCAGACTTGAGGCCCACAGTTTGTAGACAATATTTTCCACATCATTTACACCTAACCCCAACAGTAAGCAATGAAGTAATCGTCGATATAGCACGATTAGCTAGAAGTAAAGTATACACTCTTGATCCTGGTTGTAGCTGTTAGAAATCACAAATGAAGGGAGGGAATCCCATTCCTTAGCTGTACGCCATCGATTACGAATAAAGAATCGATGCTGTGCGCACAGAGAGAGCAGTGGTGGCCAAGTGGTTAGCCCGACTTACGAGTTGAAGGTAATGGGTTCGAACTCAGCCTGAAGCATTACTTTGTGTAATTTATTACAATACCACTGCTATCAAAACGGTGAAAAAAACTTCTTGAGGAAACCGGCATGTCCTAGAACCAAAAATTCGAAGACGTGATATTTACCAGCCCGCACTGGGCCCGCGTGGTGGATTATGGCCCGTTCTCTCTCTAAGAGAGGAGGCCTGAGCCCCAACAGTGGGAATATTAAAAAGGCTGAGGATCACGATGTTGATGATGCTGTACGCACAATAAATGTGTTCCCAAATGTACATGTGACCCACCCACCCATAGGTATCATAGAATGTCCACATACTGATAGCGCATCGCCACTGAAAAAAAAAAATGTGAGATATGATTAACTACACATAAAATGTTATTCAAGAAAAATACCTACCCTAGTGCAAACAGGATTAAAAGAAACTAATAAACGAAACTTTCAATTTCGGACCGAGAAAGTCTCTCGGTTCGGATTAAAATATTTTAATTTCAAATGAAATTCATAGCAAGCTAATGGATCTCGACCGTTAAATAAAATCGAATACCTTTTAACGTATTACTTAAGCTATTAGACAGCCTTGAAATGGGTATTACTACTAAAGTAGTGAATTTTTTACTCCCTTTTTTACGCGAAGATGGAGAGAGGGAGGAATTTAAGGATACCGTAGTTTTTGAATGAGTATTTAAAAGAAAGATAATTAGTAACTGGGCAGGCACATTGCTCGCAGAACAGATGGCCGTTAGGGCTGAAAGATTCTGGTGTGGAGTCTACGTACCGGAAGACGCAGCGTTGGAAGGCCTCCTACAAGGTGGACCGATGACCTGGTGAAAGTTGCGGGAATCCGATGGATGCGAGACGCACAGGATCGTTCATTGTGGTGACACAACTGGGGAGGCCTATGTCCAACAGTGGACCTTCTATTGGCTGAAATAATGATGATGAAACTTCAGTCTCTCTCTACAAACATTTAATCACACAAGCACAACATACATTAATACATACAAGTTAAAAAGTATTTGTTCCGTATGAGAATCGAACCCACGACATTCAGCACAGCAGCCAATTTAACCACTGCATTAGCTGTGTTGTCCGTAAGTAATCGCTTTACAAAGATAAAGTCGGTGACGAGAAAAATCGACGTATTTTATCAAACATTTGTATGATTTGATAACGTCTATATTTTTATGTCATGTCATCAATACTCGATTTTTATATTCGAGTGTCTACAGCGGAGAAATCCTATTAAAAAAGGACCAATGTTTTATTTACAAGCTTTTATTTAGTTTCACCTGTCTCGGTGTTTGTAATAATATTTTTGTAATCAAATCTTGCAAATTAAAATGTATCCCTCCGGTTTACCTATTGAGCTGAAATTTTTCATGCATGTGCAAATCAGATGACAATATCAATTTATTATGAAACTATTATTAGTTATTTATTATAGAGCTGATCTGATAATGGAACCGGACGGTGGCCGTAGGTACTCGGTAGTTAAACGACACAACCTCATCGAGTTTGGGTTTGTATGATTCGTCTTGACGAGTTTTAATTATACAGGTATACTGCGCTACAAAAACTTGCTTTAAAAATATGTTTTTCATTAAAAACTTCTTCTTCTATATACCATATAGGCAGCTTTGTTAACACTCGCATTTTGCAAATATTTTCCATATCATTAGCCTATTATTTTTAGGTACCATTTAAATTCTTATCAATTTTATTTTTGTTTCTCTCTATACCGAAGTGCCAATACAACATTTAAGTTCTAAAATAAATATACTTTCATCAGAATAATTGTACGTTATATATTTAAATTCTTTTTGCTTATCGAAATGGATAAATGTTCGCCACCAATGTAGGTAGGCAAATAGAAACATTTTCGGTAGGCGTTTAACACAAGACGTTATTTAAGTATTCACTTATTCAGATATCAGGTTAAGTTTATTCTGAGCAATGGGTAGCTCACTGTCCAGACCAAGCCCAAGTCGTCGACGGCGCGCACTGTTCCCACGCGCCTCAAGGAATTGTCAGCAACAGCAGGGACCCAGCTGGGTCGAAGCCTACTGGAGCCAGGGTTATCCGAAAGGGAGCTCGAGCCCCGGTATGAAGGCTAGAAGGAACAGGGTGGGTCTTTTAGTCAGTAAGAGTCTGACACTATCTCCTGCTCCGCCCAAGAGCGGGGGTTGTCGTTGGATGATTTTTTTCCACCATAAAAAAAAATCACCAGCACGACACATTTATTTTTATTATTTATTTTTAAATTTACTGTTATTATAGATATTAAGTTGTTTATAAGTGTAGATTAATTTATAATAATGTGTACAGATTAAACTACACATAAGGAGAAAAATAAAACTGAAATTTGGAATAAAGTAAGGTCTCATAGCACAAGTATAGTAAATAATCTAACAACTGTTTTGTAGTCACGTCACAGAAAAAAAAACTTTTTATTTAATATGGTACTGTTATAAAAAGTAATATTTTTTTTTTAAAGAATAACTACTTGAGTTTCTTACCAGGCCTTCTTCTTCTCATGGAACGAGGTACTAGCTGCTAGCTAACTAATAAAATGTTGTGTGTCCAAATATGCCTATGTGAAATAAAATATTCTGAATTGATTAGAAATGAGGGCGAACCTGTATTAGCATCCTGGCCTTAACTTAGACTTTCTTACTACTTCTTAGAGAAACCTAGATTCGAAAAACCTTAAAGAACTTTTCTCAACCTGGAAATTGAACCTAGAACATCGTATTGTTCAACAGTAACACTAAAGTACCCCTAGACAAGTTGATAATCTGCAATCGTTAGCGCTAGTAGAAAACTAATGTACGGGAATGACGTCATCTCAACGCTCGTCACTTGGTCAGACACAAAAGAATCGGGGCCGTGGCCAACTCGAAGTGTTCGACGCAAGAGAATCGAAACGAAACGGTTGAAACTTGGCAAAGGGGCTGATCACTATTCGATCTCCAATTACAGTATACAAAGTGCGAAGAAGAACAATATTTTACCAATCTAACCTCTATATTTTACGGCATGACGTCACTACTCGATTTATGGTTAAGGTCCGGTCTTCAAGTGTCCATTACAAAAACAATCCTATTAAAAAGAAATGTGACATTAAACACATATCAGATTGTACGACGCTCGCCCCTGTGATGGGATTACCTCTATTTTCCGTGATAAAAGGGAAATGTCATAATGATAAGGTATCAGGGTCTGCTGAGCTTTTATTTTTGTTACGACGGCCCAGTTAGGTACCAGGGTGGTAGAGAATATTAGGAACTATTTTTAAGGAGTGTCCTGGAGCTGCCTCGGGTTATTTCTGTTTTCTATCTTAAAATACTTGTGGTTGAAACTATTGTCGTTAAAAACTATAATATAGTGAATATTTATGGAATACTCAGCAGATTAGTACACTCCATTTTATGTCGTAGTTTTAGACATAACTTATATCTTTTCGAGCTGATAATGAGTGTATCTCGAAGTCTTTCAAACGAATAGGTTTTGTATGAGGCATATCTATTTCTTTAGAAAAAGTAAGGTGCCAAAAAAACCGCTTTAGACTGATAATATAGACTAGTTGTTCGGGTTAATAGCTAATACTAGCTGCTTTCCCGTACACTTGAGATGTGTTTGTTGTGTAGTGTGTTGTCAACGAAGACGGGAAGTTTACAGAAATAAAATCACTGTTTTTGTATCCGTTTTCAAAGAGAGTATTTACTGTACTGAATTAGTAAATCGTAACTATAAATAAAATGTAATTAAAATAGTAGGTTGCACAACGAAAGCGCGCGCCATATCGCCAATTCAGCGAGTTATTTTGTAGGTTTGTCATTACAGGTATTGAATGTACCAGCTACTTCCTTATATACAGTCGTAAATATCTATATGACGGAGAGGCAACGGAATTATTATCTTCGGGCAAGCCTTCCCCCTCGTGCATCTTCAGGAAACAGGAAATAATACCACAAACTGATAGCGTTGATCTTCTTTAATTACTACTTAAACTCTTGAATCACAATGATCACAAATATCCGTGATGAAAAAGGATGGAGGTTGTGAGGTTAACCGTCCATGCGCACGTCTCTCGGCAGAATGCCTCACATACCCACCCTACTTACACCCGTCAAACAATGACAGTAACACTGACAGTGACAACTGACAGACAGGTGAAATAACCTGACATTACTTGACAGTGACAAGCGACAGACAGATAGGATAACCTCACCACCGCCATCTTGTAACAATTGTTAGAAGGTTCTTAATGTATAGCCTCCTGCTGCGACACGGCCGTCCTGCGCCTCACACGTCCTCGTGTGGATTACCTGAAATAGGATGTTCTGTGAACATTACATTGTTTCGGCCATACCTGACCAAGATAGGTCAGTTTAACCAGTACATCGCTTAACCAGCGGCGTCGCTTAACCAGCGGCATCGCTTAACCAGCGGCATCGCTTAACCAGCGGCATCGCTTAACCAGCGGCATCGCTTAACCAGCGGCATCGCTTAACCAGCGGCATCGCTTAACCAGCGACATCGCTTAACCAGCGGCATCGCTTAACCAGCGGCATCGCTTAACCAGCGGCATCGCTTAACCAGCGGCATCGCTTAACCAGCGGCATGTCCAGCGAATTACATGGTAAATTACACACTCAGTTTTTTTTGGTACCAAATTTAATACAAATTTTAATACAAATTTAAAACTTAATGACTTAAGAGAAAAATCAAATTACATTTGTCTTAGCCATCGGATTCACAAATAGTATCCTCAGGAATTTCGTTACTGGGCATTTTACGCAGCCTGTCATGAGCGTATTTGTATGTCCTGTTACCATTAAGTGCCTTAAGCACATACCTATCACCATCTAAGACCTCAATAACGCGGAAAGGTCCCTTGAATTTAGGATCCAGCTTGCACTGATTGCGTTCTTCGTTTTGCAAAAGAACGAAATCGCCTACTGCATAGTTTTGAACTTTAGCCTTTGTACTATCAAATCTGACTTTATCGTATCGAGAGTTTTTGTCCATGTTAGCAATAGCCCGTTCACGCACGGTATCAATGTCCACTTCGGGTTCGTAATCGTTGGCACACATGAGTTCTAGAGGCCTAGCCACCTTTCCAATGAATAGTTCAAGAGGACTCGACTTAGTCACCCTATTAATCGTGCAGTTGAGAGCTAGTTGAACTTCCGGGAGAGCATCTTGCCACGACTTTTCTCCACTAGCCTCAACTGCAGTGAGCATATTTTTGAGCGTACTCATAACCCGTTCGACCTGACCATTAGCACGGGAACTTCCTGTTGCAACCAGATGCAAGTCGATACAATGGGTTTGACAGAATTGCTTGAAATCTGCACTAGCAAAGCAACGGCCCTGATCAGCGATGAGTCGCTTAGGGGTGCCAAACAAGGAGATGCTGCTTTTTAAAGCTTGGATGCTACTAGCAGAGTCAATACGCAGGGTATGGTGTAACAAAACGAATTTCGTAAAGGCATCCACCAATACGAACACGTATTCCTTTTTATCGTTTTTACCACTAAGTTTACCAGTGGCATCAATATGCAAGGTGTGCCATGGTATAGGAGTCTTAGGGATGGGATGCATTTCTGCTTGAATTTTACCAGACTGAGACTTAGATATCTTACATGTAACACAATTGTCAACAAATTTACGAACAAACTTAGTCATTTGGTCAAACCAGTATAAATCAAAGACCTTTTCTAACGTTTTCTCCCAACCAGCATGCACGAGAGATTCGTGGACAGAGTTTATAACTGACCAGCGTAAAGCTCTGGGGACAATTGGTAGCCACCGAGATCGGTTGTTGCGATGCACTTTTCGATACAGCACTCCAGACCTGATCTCATAAGTTTTAGCAACATTTTCATCTATATTGTGTTCCTTGAGATCTTCAATTAGTTTGATAATCTCAGAGTCACGCTGTTGCTCTGCTTGCAACCAATTTTCAGGTAAACTAGTAAGATCTACTCGCTTTTGCTCCACCTTTTCAACTGGTGTAGCCGGAAGAGGATTCCTGGATAAGAAATCCGCATGACACATACGCTTTCCGTCCTTGTATACAATCTCAAAGTCGTAAGCTTGTAGGAATGCCCACCATCTATGTACGCGCGGGGTTAGATCGGCCTTATTGCGGGAAGATTTTAATGAATTACAGTCCGTTACGACGGTAAACTTATTGCCATGAAGGTAATGCCTGAAATGCTTAATAGCATTCACAACCGCCAAAGTCTCTAACTCATACGAGTGATACTTGGACTCGGCGGCTGTGGTACGTTTACTAAAGTAACCCACTACGGATTGTTTGCATTCCTTAGTTTGCAACAAAATGGCACCATAACCAATCGCACTGGCGTCGGTGTGAAGCTCAATTGGACAGTCAGGATCAAAAATCATTAAGACCGGCTCGTTAGTCAATATCTCTATGATCGTTTGCCTGATGCCTTCGTGTTCAGGCTTCCAGTCGACGTTACCCTTACCAGGGCTGGTCAGAGCGTGAAGAGGAGCCATTATTCGTGCAAAACCGGGGATAAATTTTCTAAAATAGGAGGCTAGTCCTATGAACTGGCGTAATTGCGTGACCGTTTTAGGAGGAGGCAGGGCAATTAAAGCTTCGATCTTTTTAGGGTTCGGACGAACCTCGCCGCAACTAACTACATAACCAAGATACTCCACACTTTTGTTCATGAAAGAACACTTTTTCAAATTAAAAGAAAAACCTTGTTCAGTCAAAATTTGTAAAACTGTGCGAATTCTTGCCAGGGATTCATTAATATCCGAGTTTCCTGTTACGAGAATGTCATCCATGTATACGATAGCATACGAATTAACAAGAGCGCCTAAGGCCTTGGTAACAGCTCGTTGGAATATAGCAGGTGCGTTACGAAGACCAAAGGGCATAGTCAGGTATTCGTAATGACCCTCTGGAGTTATGAACGCGGTCTTCTCTATTGAGTCCGGGTGGATTGGTAATTGGTGAAAGCCACTGGCCATATCCAGTGTGGTAAAATAATAACAGCCATGGAGGCGATCGATTTGGTCAGAGATGAGCGGTAAAGGGAATCGATCTGGCACGGTGTTATCGTTCAATTCTCGATAATCTACGCACATGCGATCCGTGCCGTCCTTCTTTTTGACTAAAAGAATAGGGCTGGCAAACGGTGACGAACTTGGACGTATAACTTTACATGCGAGTAACTCATTCACCTTATCACGTACGACACTACGTTCCTGGGGGCTAAGACGATAAGGTCGACGATAAACAGTTTTACAAGGGTCAATGAGGCGAATTTCTACAGGGTCAGTATTGGCTGGACCTGATGGGGTGCCGCAAACAAAGTAGTCCTTAAACTCAGCTAAAATATTTAGCAACTTGGGTTTGAACTCTAAGGGAATGCTAGTGTTGATACTTTCGAAGCTAACATCACTATTATTATCATGGACAATACTCGCATTAATTATTGAGGATTTTATTTTGGTAAAAAAAACTCTGTCAAAAGTAACGTGAATTTCTAATCCTTGAGTCAACACTTCCTGCCCAATCATAATGTCATGTAACAAAAATTCGTCAGGCAAAACGTGAAATAGAATGTTGAAATCAATGTCATTAATACTAACTGACGTCATAATCTGCAAAGTACTGTAAACACTAGTTTGTCCAATACCGGTCATCTTTACTAAATTACTTTGTTTTTCACCATGAAATTTCAATGATATTGTTTCTTTAATAAGTGAGCACTCAGCTCCCGAATCGAAACGAAATGAAAAGGACTCACCGAAGTGTTCTAGAATTCCCATTGGTGCACTGACCGCGCAGACTTCAACACGCCGCTCTACCGGCTTGCTAGTTGTACTAACAGCGGTCGACTTCGCTTCTGTGCTGGCAGCCCGAGGACATCTTGACGCGTAGTGTCCAGCGCCCCGACAATTGAAACATGTGATGTCCGTAGTTGCAGGCTTCGAAGTGGTTGCAAGTTTGTTTGCTTCTCCAGGGGGCGCACCAGTACTACGATTATCTTTTCTGAGACGACATGCAGAAACATGGTGGCCCAGTCTCCCGCAATGTGCACATTTAACCGGGGTCGACATCAGCTTGCGTTGCTTTGGATCAGGGTCATTGTTGTAGTCACTAGTAGGCGCCTTTCTTTTCATATAAGACAGTGCCCTTAACTCCTGCTGCAGTTTCGTTCTAGTTTCTATCTCAGTGGTAAAAGCAACACGATTGACTCGGGGTTCAATTTGAGCTATGTGTGCCATTACAGTGGAGATAGCAATCTGCTCTGTATTCAGCCTCTTCCAACGTGACATCAAAATATTCAGCTGAGTAGCAGCGTAAGTTGCAAGGCACTCACCTTCCTTAGGCTTGCTGTTATAAAGATTGATGAGCGTTGACGCAGCGGTCTCCGAAATATCATAACGAGCGGTGAAGGCTTCTTGAAAATCCTTCCATGTCATGCCGGGGAAAGATACTTGGGACAGCCAAGCCGACGCCTCGCCTTTCAATGCTTCGCTCAAAGCTATCATCAATGGAGCTCCAGATAACGGTTGATCTGCCATGCACATGTCTGCCGTCGATAACCAAGCACGTGCGTCCACGGATGTTTTCTCGGGGTCGAATGTGGGTAGATGAACTTTACCACTCGTTGTCGGTCCTTTTATAGCTTGGATTAGGGCAAGGAAATTTTGATTTTGTTGCTCCAATATCAATTTCCATTTTTCCTCACTATTGTTCATCGTAGGCTGCGGTGCAGAACGTGGATCACATCCCACTTCTGATGACGGAGAGGCAACGGAATTATTATCTTCGGGCAAGCCTTCCCCCTCGTGCATCTTCAGGAAACAGGAAATAATACCACAAACTGATAGCGTTGATCTTCTTTAATTACTACTTAAACTCTTGAATCACAATGATCACAAATATCCGTGATGAAAAAGGATGGAGGTTGTGAGGTTAACCGTCCATGCGCACGTCTCTCGGCAGAATGCCTCACATACCCACCCTACTTACACCCGTCAAACAATGACAGTAACACTGACAGTGACAACTGACAGACAGGTGAAATAACCTGACATTACTTGACAGTGACAAGCGACAGACAGATAGGATAACCTCACCACCGCCATCTTGTAACAATTGTTAGAAGGTTCTTAATGTATAGCCTCCTGCTGCGACATATAAATGTATATGTTGCATCATTGTATACCTGTATATCATTATCATCGTCTAATGATTCAGCCCAAAGACGTCCATTACTGGACATTATGCCTACCCCAAGTGTCACTACAGTGACCTGTCCTGTGCATCATGCATCCACCTGATTCCTGTGAACCTCGACAGGTCATCAATCCGCCTTGTAGGCCTACCAAAGTTGGATGTTCCAGTATGCACTCACCATCCCAGAACTCCGTTGCAGGAACAATCATCATTTTTATAACATTGTTATCAAGAATAAAAATCTATTGTTTACGTAGCAGTTAGTTAATGCACGAACCGCTCTTAAAGTAGGTTAAAATACTTGTCAGATCAAATGAGGCATTGACGTAATTAACGCGTAGTCAACGTGATTTACCAAACTTCGAAATGGAAATCATCAATTATTTCGACATTTTGAAAGTTTACTTTCACTTTTAGTAAGAAATTTTCTTGAAAATGCCTCGAAATGTAAACTTATTAACGAAGTTTGTATTGATGCAAAACATTTGTTGATTTAGGCAATAATAATAAAAGGTCATTGGGCACCCAAGTATAGAAACCATGCCCACGGCGGACACAAACGAAATATAGCATAAACAACAACTTTTGTTCTATGACTTTTCAAAACGATATTTTAGTTAAATAGATTTTCATACAAAAATAAAAATATTTGAATTGAACATTCTAAATAATATTACGAAATCTATGCGAAGCCAGCGATAGTACAATAGCCGAGAGGAGTGAGGATCGGCCAGCGGGGGTGTTTGATGTGCTTGCATCACGTCATACACACGAAGGTGGGTATAGCACAATACAGAGTTGAAATGTGTTAGATAGAACAACAAAATCTTGAAGGTTTGTTTTGGTAAATTGATTAAGTTTCGTAAAGAGTCATAGAACAAAATTCATACTTATTAAAGTGGCAGACATAACACCGTCGGCACCTTATTTATTTAGCAAACAGTATGTTTATTAATTGAGTCACTACAGTCAATTTTAATATCCCAAAGTACACAAATGAAGCACAAACAAATAATATTATGAACCAAATCGTGCACTGTTAAATAAAATATTCTGTAGAACGGAATGTTCCACAGAAAACACATTAACAAATAGAAATTATTTGCAGAGGCCGTCAGATTCTGGACTAAGTAAACTTAGTCTGGTGATAGAAAAAAATAACGAATGTTGTAAAAATATTTTATTAACGTTTAAACATTTCCCTAGGCACCGGATTCCAGCAACATATTATTATCACGTTTTAACAAGTGATTTTTATTAAAAATTATAACATTTTTCTATGTTACTGTGTTTTCTTGTCTTCTGATTCGTCGTCGCTGTATTTATTCGGTGTTTCACCAGGTTTCAGGAGGCGGCCCACAATGTCGTATTTCTCTGTAATATGGAAAAAATTGCCTCGTTAATATTATAATAATAATATTCCACAACTACCACACAACGCCGTCTAGTCCCTAGTAGCTAAACAGAGCTTGTGTTATGAGTACTAGACAACTGATAAACATACTTATATATTCCTTTCTAAATACATACATATTATAGATAATTTACACCCAGACACAGAACAAATGATCATGCTCATCACATAATAAACATTTGTCATGGGTGGGCATCGAACCCACGTTTTCCGGCATAGCAGTCAGGGCCATCGAGTGAGAGCGAGCCCCAACAGTATCCTGAAGGTATATTTTACTAGCCATTGCCCGCGGCTTCGCCCCTACACCTAAAATATAGGTCACTCAGGAATAAAGCAGTTTTCTATCGGTTAAAAAAATTTTGGCAGTTGGACCAGTTTTCAGAGATTACCTCCTACAAACAAAAAAACAAACTTACCCTCTTTATAAACCTTAGTATAGATTTTTTACAGAAAGGCTGGATGAACCTACATTGGGTAGATTTATCAAAGTGATATTTATTTTGCAAATAGGTTTTTGGTTTCTAGGAGATAATCTCTGAAAGTGCTGGTTGATAGCTAAAATTTTTTCATCGACAGCAATCTGCTTTATTCCTGAGTGACATAGGCTATATTTTATGTACGCGAAACTTCAGGCAAAAGCTAGTAGGTTCTATAAAAAAAATAAATAAAAAAAACATGAAAATGAAATGTTTTAACATTTTAATATGTACATTTTTTCGTCAGTTTGACCCCTTAAAAGAGACATCGAAACAAAATCAGGGGTAATAGTCTCGTTTAAAGTAAACTATTTTTATTTTTACGTAGTCTATGCATACTTGTTTGTTTTTATGATCGCCTATTACAAGTTTTCCAAATTTTGTCAGTATTAAATCACTATAGGCCTTGATGCTTGAGAATATTTTTATTTTATTTTTTAATATCATATTCAATTTCAATTTCAATCAGTTTTACTTTTCATCAGTTTAATATTTTAAGGCAGTCTTTTTCAACAAAATTGTACATACATTGTTCACTAAGAAATCCAATTTATAAAGCCAATATTTTTTTAAATTTCTTTTGAGAGTTGATTAAGCTTTTAAAAAATAAATATTTGCGTTATCATTATTGCTGTATATTTCTCCAATACAGAGTTATAAATCTGCAGAATTTTCATCTAAATGTAATATTTTTTAAAACACTTTTTATGCTACCACAGCATATATTTAATATTTATTTAAACGTATTCAAGGTTTGTGACTTTAATTAGTTCTCACACTCCATTGTTTTTCCGTTTATTAACGTTCTATTGTTTCAATTTTTTAACACGAATTTAATATTTACTTTGAATCAGATATGCTTATATCCTTTTTACTCTCTGTTCATCGGATTTTGACCTTTATTACGTTAGTGCCATGAGAAAGGGCGGCTGCAGTAAATAGTCGGTATTGTTACCACTTTTTTTGCTTTTAATGCCATCCTTATGTCCACGGAATAGAAATCAAAATCTGTTGAAGGGACAGTAAAAAAAAGATTTGTTCAATTGTCTAATCTTAATTTGAATGAAGTAAGTATATTAAAGCATTGCATATGTATTATTAATCACTTTAACTACACAAATAATAATAATATTCACCTATTGGCTTGCTAAACGGACTACCCATACGTACCCCTGAACTGTTCTTCCCATTCTTTGGCAGATGCAGCTTCATCAGCAGTCAGATCACTGACGTCATCATACTCCTTATCTGAGGCTGCTACCTGACCGGTAGCTAGACCACGCGTCGCGTCTCTACCAGCGAAAGCTGAGTATGGCCCACCTGGAAAGCAAAAAGAAACAAAAGACTTAATAATCTGTCAAAAGAGTTTCAAGGCCTCCTCTCTAGGGGAGAAAATGGGCCGTAACGCCCATACTCCACCACGTGGGCCCAGTCTAAGTTGGTGTATGTTACATATCTTCAAAGTTTTGGTTCTAGGACATACTTTACCTTTACCTTACGATGCATTTTTTTTTTTTCACTGTATTGAGAGCAGTGGTGATAAAATAAATAACTAATACTATTCGTAAATCGGAGCTGATAACACTCGGCTATTACTACTTTCATCAAATACATCGTTAAAGAAAGAGTTTTTGTATATACAAGAATATTTTATTAACCAAAAAGATCTTGGCAAAACTCCAGAAATATGCTAACATGACGAAACACAAAATACTATTTTCTAATGAGAAACAGATCAACTGTCACAAAAAAAGAGTTACAAAACAAACTATGAGTCCACACGACTAATAGAATACTAGAAATCCAACCTTCTATATATTTATTCAGAAACATTCAGAAAACTTCAACAGATTCCCTAAGTGTATTGTTTCAAGAAGATTACGGGAAAATATTTCGTTTTGGCCAGAAAATAATATGTTGCGCACAGGGGAGGAATACTAATGTCGTTCGTGGTTCTGAGGTGACCGGCCTCGACACAGATGTGAATGATAAAAAGGTTGCATTTACATATTTTTAGACTTATTTTGAATCTTTAGAAACAGTTTTTATAAAAATCAATGAAATAGAGGCGATGCTTGTTAGGTCCTTCGCTCACGACTTTTTCTAGCGATACTGTCGCGCGTTCGCTACGATACAGTCGTGATGCGGTCGCTAGCTGTTTGCCCTCGTCCACACCCCTATTCTCAGTCACGAAGCAAACGCGATTTAATAACAGAAACGTAGTAGTATGTACAATGTTTCACTCACGCGCTACTCTCCCTCCGTTCCCTCCCCGATATCGACTGACACGGTTGCGCGTTTGCATCGCTACAGTTACATGCTGTAGCGCGTTAGTGTTTTTTCAGTAGCGCGTTGCAAACACGACTAACGCGCGTTAGTAGCGATGATGTAGCGTGTATAAAACTCGCGACAGCATCGCTACAAAAAGTGACCGTGGGCGAGGGGCCTTAAGGACGAAAAATATCTTTATAATATGTATAAACTTCTTTAGTGTCTTTGTCTCCTAACTTCTCCTAAATGCCTTCACCGATTTAGATGAAATTTCAGGTCTTGGGGGCTTTGGATTTGGATCGGGATCGCGGTCCTAACTTCCATCTATTTTTTTTTCAATAGATATTATTTTGAGACCACAAAGAAAAAGGCATTGAAGTACAGTTAATCGTACCAAAAAACCTGTATTTATTTTAGTTTTGGTCGCAAAATACTACTAAAAAAATTTTTTTAAGGTGGAATTTGTGACCACGGTCTTAAAAGCCCCACACGATACAAAATTTTGTGTGTAGGTACATTGGGTCCCTGGATGGTTTGAAAATCCAATTGGATCCAATAGGTGGCGCTGCTATCGGAATCCCAAATTTTTATTTTTGCGAAAAACCAGTTTTCGTCCTGTCTGAAATCTAGTTTTTTACAAGAATAAAAATTGTCAGTCGGGACCGCTATACTCTGTTCAAAATTTTATTAGAAATTTAAGAAAACGTCTTATTACTGTCCGTTCAACCGATTTTGACTTTTATTACGTTGGTGGTAAATGACGGTTACAGTAAATAGTTGGTATTGTAACCACTTTTTGCTCTTAATGCCATCCTTGTGCCTATGAATAGAAGTTAAAATCGGTTGAACAGACAGTGAAACAGATTTCTTTAAATTTCTAATCTTAACGCGAACAGGGTATAGTTGTCTTATAATTTCTATTGAACTTTACGTACGCTGATTATATAGCATAAACGAGAAAGGTTAACTACTAAAAGTGAAGATTGGAAATAATTTTATGACTGTTTTATTATCTAAGTACCAAATTAATACGTAATTTAAGACGATTGGGTTCAAATTGTATGTAAAACAACCTTGTTAATATATTACAATTTTGTTGAGTTGATTACAGATTCATAAGTTATTGATGATGTAAATGATGTCACGGATTCAATGAACTCTTATCATCAATTACATAAGTACGAGCATATATTAGTGGTAGATACAAATCATTTCACATGGAAATTCCCGGAAAGAAACACACCGATAGTGCGAATTCATAAAAATATTAACCATGTTTAAAATCCTTCATGGGAAAACTGGTACTCCAGATATGCATGCTGAGCTGTCTCAACTTTACGCACCAGTTTAATATATATTAGCTGGTTCACTATGCTTGCAAGTCACACTGTTGCGCGAGTCCAGTCTCTTGTGCCTCGTACTCTTTTTGCGCTCAATACTCTTTTGGACACGCACTCTGACTGTGATGTGTTCGAGGACGAATGGAAGACTATTATATCAGTATGTCTGGAGTTCTGTGAGACGAGTGTATTAATTTTTTGTATATTAATAAAAATCGTGATTAGATAGTAGTTTGTTAGTAGGAGTGTAGTAGTCTTTAAGTAATGTATTAATTGGATAGCCGTTGTTGTTAAAGTAAAACAAATAAGTAAATACCGCTATATGATTTCGAATGAAATCTGTCCACCGTGTAGTGATTTTTCGTGATATCCAAGTTTTGCCCCAGACAAGAACTTCCTAAATTTTCATCCACGAAAATGTTAAAATAAAGAGACACACTTTTATGGGGACAGATTCCATTAAAAGGATTTTAATTCACCGCTCCATGCATTCATTTAAATAATTGCACGCTTTTCTTTTTTTTCCCATTGGAGGGCTCTAGCCCCCACGAACGTAAAGCGTTTACGTTTTAAAAATTAGTTCCGAAACCGTGTTGGCTTCAGCCGTGTCTAAATTATTACTTCCGTGCTTATAAACAGTAGCTACTTACTGTCGTGTTTTGGTTATTTTTTAGTTTTTAGCTAAACTTTGTTTTTGTGATAAACATCTGGCCTTTGAATTGTATTTTTTATAAGGTAACTTGATTGTATTTACAGTTGAAAACATCAACAACAATTAATAGGATTGATATAATTTTGAATTTAAGTTCAACTTCAGCCTTTGTCTCGACATTGGCTGATGGATTTATCTGTAATTCTGCTAGAAAAATCGTACAGTATTGTAAGCACAGTTTTCTGTTTTTCGCTCATTTCGCTCAAATCATGTGACCCATTCAAACACGATGACGTCATTCAAAATGTAAAATCATTATATTATAAAAACAACGTCGACTTTTACCGAGGTCAAATCACTTGAGTCGCGACTGTCGGTTTATAAAATCAGGGACTATGTATAATTACTGCGCCACATTGAAATTTGAAACTTAAGACCATTGAAATACGATATATTTTTGCAAATAGCAACATGTTAGCGTAATGTTGATAAATGCAGCGTCCTCGTTGTCAGTTTCTGGGGGCATAGGTGATTACAAAATGAAATGTACGAGTTTTATTTTGAATAGTATTCAGGAGCCAAAAATTTTATGATTAAAAAGTTTAAGTATACAGAAACTGTTTTGAAACCAAAAATTTATTTGAATATATTACTGCGAGAGTTCCTTAACCTATAAAACTAAGTTTTGTTTTTCACAACATTTTTAAAGTAACGTAATGTATGATGTACATAAGTTTAGTATATTTAACTACTGCCAACCTATCAAACATTAGGCGCAGTTATTATTTTATGTGTTATTTTTTACCTGTATTTAAATGAGCTCTGATATCTCTGATGTTGTGTGATTAAAAGTATATCAGTCTAAATTTGAACCGTAAAAAGAGTATATTTACTTAATTAACATAATTAATAAAATAGTTTAACAATGTCCGAGAACCCAGTAATTTAATTAATTAATTTCTTAATTGATGGCTCTGCGTAATGATTTTAAATTTAGAAAATAGTAGGTAATTATAATAATGAAGTCATTAATGAATAAAAACATGTTGACTTATTATGATAATAATATAATAAGTATGATATTAAATAATCTTAAGTAACTATAGATACGAAAAGTCACATTAATGTAATCAGTGACCATTCTACATAAGAATTAGATTAGAAAGACGAATTTAAAATCGAAAGTTAGTTCCGCACCTCAAACTACTTGTTTCTAATCAGGTGCCATCATTTTCAAAAATATTGTATTCTGGAAAGATACCAAAAGAGTTATACTAGACAAAATCACAGAAGTCATTGCGTTATCAGATAAAACACAAGTTTCTGTAACAGTGATAGATAAAGTAAAATATAGTTGTTATGTAATTTGGATTATTATCAATATGACAAGTGCTCTGATCAATAAAGTCAATTGGACGATTGAGAACATTAATATTTGAAGCGGTAACCTAGTTGCATTACACAATATTATCGTTGAAACTACACAAAAAACTACTTACGTAGTTTTAAGTGAACTCATAAGAATCAAAAGTCCTACAGCAGTTACTAAGGCTACAAATATCATTCACAACTCTGAAACCAACTAAATATTGTTAATAATAGGTGGGTTATATCCTGTTATCAGTTTCAGTCAATTCAGTATTGATGGATCGTAAACGATAACGTATGCGTCAGGAAACTTGATATCATAAACTGTTCATGATGTCGTAAAAACTCCGAGAAATTATTTAACTTTCTTGTGAAACAAGTTTATGGTTTATAAGTTTAGTTTTAATGTCATGACATGTTCTAATTTCTGAAGTTGAATCATGATCAAGTTATCAGTAAGCAGCGACTGTGTATAGTTTAAGACTATCATAGCAACAATCAGCTTTATAATGTTCCCATTGCCGGGAATTGATCAGCTGGGTCTTTATACACCACGCCTGGTCCAGTGATATGTGACACTTACCAATGTAAGTGTCACATAATATCTTCGATTTTTTATTCTAGGATATTTTTTATTATAGATGTAGTTTCCTCGTGATTTTTTTCCTTCACTGTTTTAAGAGAAATGATGATACAATAAATTACACAAGGTAATGCACCTTGTAAGTCGAGGCCGTTACTACTGAGCCACTACTACTCTGTCTGATGTCTGTCTGTCGGATACATCCTAACTAATATTAAAAATGTGAAAGTGTGGATGTTTGTTACTTAATCACCCAAAAACAGCTAAACGGATTTGGATGAAATTTGGCATGCCTATAGCCTTTGACATGGATAAGAACATAGGCTACCTTTTATCCCGATTCCATAAGTACATACCAGGCGGGCGAAGCCGCGGGCAAAAGCTAGTATTTTATAAAAATTGTATTGTCAGACAAGCGATTGCAATTTGAAAACAATGATGGCGTAAACATTTTAATTAATGCAGTGTTATCGTCCAAGTTTTAACAAAATTAACTGGTTATGACATTAAAAAACTGTTTTGAATACGACAGATAAATCTGTTTTGCTTTTAGTGTTTGTAATCTGTAAAACTCGTCTAGTTCCTATATACAATGAGTTTTTATAATTCATCTATATTCAAGACACAATTATGTTTGACTTTGTATGTAACTTCATTTCTAAGTCTGGCATGTCGTAAAGATTTCCTGCTCTGATAAAATTATTCATATTTGTTTGATACATAACAGTGTCCAATCTACTGTCGTTATCACTACTGATTTTCTATTGACTATCTGCTGCCAGTGGCTTTATTCGCATGTAAGTACAATGCATTCCAAATGAGAATTGGATCGCCCGCCATATTGTGACGTCACGATTTACTGTCAAATCGAGGAAAGAAATGTTTAAATATTAGTTAATTTACGAAAAATTTAATTTATTTATGAACTTTGAACGAAAAAAGTTTAATCAGAATCCAGTTCTTCAATTTTGCCAAAATTTCTTCGATTTGACAGTACGACGAGACGTCAAAACATAGGAATCGGTCCTATTCACATTTGGAACAACTAGTATAAAATTGTCTCAAGAGACAATATATAAATGTTATCCTCGGTGCCTTTATCCTTTATTCAGATCAGTTCAGCCGTTTAAGCTTGAAGATGTAACAAACACACTCACAAACTTTCACTCTTATAATATTAGTGTGAATATAATAATTTACAGGGCCATTTTACCTGTTACACTGTCATTATCTATATGAAGCGATATTAACATACCTATTTGTGTATCGATAACTTAGCTGTTACGAGTATCGAGTGTTATTTTTCCAAGTACTGTCTAAGGGTTATTATAGAACCGACTTGACTTAATTTACCTTGTTTAGTATTATGGTTTCTGAGTAAAAGTACTCAAAGCCATTGCTTCTTCAAGGAAAGATGATTAAATATGTCTTTATGATGGAGATGACATACTCACTTCTACAAAGGCTAACTGAATTATTGAAAATTATGGACCAATTGCCTCACCTCTAAAAACCAGCTATAAAGCAATAATGTCTATTACAGACAAGACATTTATATTTGTCTAGTCATTATGTGAATAGTATATTATTCACATAATGACTAGACAAATATAAATGTGTACAGATAACATCACATAAATACTCGTTTTGATAATGTACATTAGTATTTCGAGGCCCCAATGAGTTATTTAGGGGGGTCAAAGGGTTACAATATTGGACTGGGACCATCAATAGGCCTAACATCCTGTTTACGTTCAGTTAGTTGCTGTAAACTTTCTACAGTTTTATTCTAGAAATATACTGCGCACACGTGTGCCACACACGCTGATCTGGGCGCGTCAGTTACCATACATTTCATATGGAAACTAGACATGTAGAACTACACTTGATCCACACGACGCGACGACGTTCTACGTAGAAATCAGGCGTGTGCGTACAATATAATTATTAGAATCGTTAAAAATGATAGTAAAGTAGCATGATTAGATTCTACTACACTGTTGTCTAAACCCGTTGATAGAAGTAAGTAAGCCTAATTATGGCTCATTAGGGTTGCTTGACGACAAAACTAATAAAACGTATGATACTAACTCTATTCAAGAAGAGAAGTGTTTTTGTCGGTTCAAGAAGATGAAGATAATATAATATTAATGATTTTATATTGGAAGGCAAAAAAAATGTTACCTGGCCTTTAAAATTTAACTTATTTTATAGGTTCCTATCGTTTCATCAAAGTTCATTGTCCGCCCTTTTTGAACGACTAAACCTTATAAATCACAATCTATTTTTATCTACCATACGCGTAAACGTTCATACAGACTGTAAGAATACACTATTTTACATAACAGTGATGCTTTTTAGAATATGTACGAGTTGTAACGCGGAACGAGAAATAAAAAACTGAATACGTTAATGTTTACGTATTGCCTCTCGCTCTAACACATGCTTAATACTGAGATAGGTAGCTGAATTCCAAACTAGCTTGCTCGTGCTTCTATAAGGGACATTAGACAAGTTATTCGTCAGGATCGAAATAAACATTTAAAAGATATTCAAACAATGAGATTCTTATTCACAAAATTCACACATTTTTTGTCTATTGACTTAGCAAGCTTTTATTCGTTTTTGGTTACTATAAGTCTTTTGTATAAGCGCTAGTTATATCGTACTGTTCTTGGTTTACCTTGAGTCGTGTTGCACACTAACACTTTTAGACATAACACTACTTAAGTCGTATTTTTATATTCTAAAACAGTTATCTATACTGATTCCTCTATCAAAATCGGAACACAAAACAAGCTCACTAAATAAAAAAGCAGTTCTTACATAGTTAACAACGAGTGAAATCGTAAAACTAGACACATTTTATTGCGCATGACCATAACCTTAACACGGCAGCCAGTATAACCCTACCAAATAGAGAAGACACTTACCGGGGCCATAAAATCTCTTTCCCTTGGTTACATCGAAAATGATTCCGTTCACAGCTAGTAAAACTCTGCCGTCCGGCTGCGTTCCATCGTAATTTTTGATCTCAGCTACTGTTAGATCCTTTCTCAACTTCGGTAGACTTGGAGGTGGTGGAGCAACAGTCACTTCAGATTCAAAGTTCGATTTTATAATCTTATACACGAGGTACACAATAATAGCTATTAACACAAGGTTTAATGGGCTCATAAGTTCGTCCCATAATGTAGGAGAAGCGGTTTCTGTTCCTTCTGACATTTTTAATACGTGTGGTTGCGCCGGCCGCGGTTACAAAACTGTTCTATCGTCACGTTATCAAGCTACTATAAGGTCAACGAGTGTAAAGCCGTCGCCAGACGCGTATGTTTTAAAAATCAACGGGATATTTACTGATTGTTGTATTGGAACCATTGCTGTTATGACAGTTTTGTTTATATTAACTGCACTGTATGTGCATTGTTAGCTGTGGCCAACGATCCGCTTAGTGACTTTAAAGAGATTTAGCGCTGCAAATGCAATGACTGCGACCGTGTCTTTGCTGCTAATGATGTTACTTTAATGAGCAGATATTAGTCTGAAATACGCTTTTGAATACAGTAATAAAATGTTCTATAATGGTTTATTAGAAACAATAAAGTTATTCTGTACAATATTAGTGTTTCTATAAATATGCTTATCTTTAGGTTTGTAACGATATCAAACTGTCTTATATCATAAGTATCAAAAATCAAAGTCATGCTCTCAAAAACTGCTTTTCATCGTGATTTTCACGTAATTGATCAAACTTAAACACTGCCATGACACAACAAGATTCTGTTTAGAAACTACTGTTCAGAACAAAGAGACCGTTTAAAAATCTTATTATTTCTTTATTCAGTAATATTTTCAAAACACAATTTCTTTTTTCACCGAAAATATCTTTATGGCGCAAAATATTTCATTTTTTCCAGCGGCTTGGTAATCTGACAGGGGATGGACTCAGCGCATTTTATGAATGGCGCACGAACTAGGAAATCGTTGGGTTGAATAATAACTGGTTTTTAATTATCATATCGTACGAGGAATGTGTACATATAGTTGGTGTTTGAATGCTTGATGGACTTTGTACGTACTAGTGAACAATGTAAAATGTAATGTGCTGTGTATTGTATTTTGTTGTGTCTTTTGATAATTTTGCAATTGCTGGGTTACCGTGACCTTCAAAGTAAGATTGTTTTATTCTTATTCTAGTGTGGGTAACAGACAGAGCTCTAGAGGTTATCTTGTGCCATCTCTTTCCCACACTGAAATAAAAATGAAACAATCTTAATCGTCATTATCGTAAATCTATGATCGTCATGGTAACCTACCTGAGGTTCTGTTTTCAGAAATAATTATTCTTTTGCTTCTTTATCTACATCTACTCTTCTACACCAATATTGTAAAGAGGTTTGTTTTTTTTTTTTGTGGCATTGAACCGATTGCTAAAATTTTTTCACCGACAAATTCATTTTTAAAAATTAAGAAATATCATCGTTTTTCTAACAAAATAAATTGTCGTAAAATAAATCATTGTTTATAATTGAAATTTTTGCATATTTTTTTCTTACTTCATATGCGGTCACTTATAATTTGAATTTCAGATTTGTTGACATTTCTTGTAACATTTTTTTTTTATTATTGATAGGCTCGCTCTCTAACAGTTTATTCAATTATAGCTTGTACCATCGCGGTCATTTCGGCCTGATCACTTTAAAAAAAAATTGCTTGAATCCTGTAACGCGGCGCCAAACCATAACCCTTTGAAGTTTTCGTTTCGGCTGCAAGCAAAATTGAACGTAGCGGTGGTCAGGCGGAAGTGTCTTAGATGGTACGTAGTAGTACGTAGTACATTTAAGAATGGTAACGTTTGAACTTTTCAACTACCTTCACCGGCCACGGGTCTTTAACCTACTTTTACTGGTCAGGTAAAATATTAAAGCAGAAAAAAGTTCTACGGCTAGAACATAATTTATTATTAATTATTATAGAGTACATGGACTTATTTGATAATATTTAATTATTTATTTTCGCTCCAAAAATCAGGTATTCTGCTGTTGTTCACAAGGCGAAGTATAGGTAAAAATATTTTTTTATGATTTTTTTTTTTGATGATTTATTATTTAATTTTTTTTTTGTTATTAATGTAATTATTATGTTTTATTATATAATCAATTCAAATTTTGAGACAATTTTATTTATTATTTTTATTCATGAATTTTAATTGTGTATTGTTTTACGTTGTGATAAATAATGGTATGGATGTAACTTAACTGAATAAAGATGGTTATTATTATTATTATAGGACTCGTGCTTATCCATACTATGCTTACATGCTACCTAGGGCTACCTACAACACATTTCCCAAATTAATGTCCATCACGCTTGTTTGCTAAGCATTCAATACGAATGGTGTCAGTGAACGCTTTGTTCGTATGACCGATTAAAACGTGACATGAATTCCTTTTGCAATATCAATGATAGACTAATAATAGCCAATGGAGATATTTACACTCGGTGTGATAAATCGTAATAACAAACGTTTAACGAGCAAGCAAAAAAATGGCAGACGATGATTTAAAATTTAACACAATTTATTTTCAATGTGTTATCATAAAATGCAATTAATGAAATCATATTTGTGACTTGACAGTCTCTTGACTTGAGTGACTTGAGTTAATGTAATAATAATTTCATCTTGTAATATATGAATTTGTAGTATGCAAACATGATTTAAGCCAGGGGCATCAGGGGGGGATACAGGGGCATTGGCATGTAGCTATATTTTGGACATATCACTAGGAACTATTTTCCGTAACATTGGTACTTGAAATGTTGTTTTTTAGGATTTCGTACCCAAAGACTAAAACGGAACCCTATTACGTAGACACCACTGTCCGTCTGTCTGTTTGTCCATCTGTCACCAGGTTATATCTCATGAACCGTGATAGCTAGACCGTTGAAATTTTCACAGATGTTATAATACTTCTGTTGCCGCTGTAACGACAAATGTCTACTAAAAACATAATTAAATTAATATTTAAGTGGGGCTCTTATACAATAAATGTGATTTATAGCCGTTTTTCGCTAAGGACGGTACGGAATCCATTGTGCGTGCTTCTAGGTATCTAGAAAAGTACTAAATACTGACTTTTAGCCCTTCGTAACCCAGTTACCAGGCAGCATGATACTCCTTAAATAGACTTGGTGGTCAAAGTTTCTGGCGTATGTACCGGCTGTCAAAGATCCAAACTTAACCAACCGGGACCAACTATTTTACGTGATATCCGAGGCACAGTGTGTCAGTAAAGTCCTAGATAAACTTAGAACAGTACATATGAATTGAAAAATTCACATTAGTACTTGCCTAGTTTCAAACCCGCAACCCCATCCATGAGAGGCCAATGGAGATATTGACCTTAACCATTAGATTCCCACCACAACTCATCTAATTCCTCTACCATAAAGATAAATAACAAAAAACACAGCCACACCACATCCAGCAACTGCATCAAAAATCAATATAATTAAATTAAATTGAACACAAGTTTTAATTGAATTCATTCAGTTCGAATTTAAGTTACTCCCAACAAGCCGATTAAAACTTTATAAATTTTTGTATCGCTCATTTTAAAATCTGCACTGTATTGTTTCGTATTGCCGATTATTGTACCCAATTTAATTGGATCCCTGACAGTTCAATTAACTTGAACAATTTTTGATCTGTTCCCCGTGGCCTTTATGAGTGGTTTATTGTTCTTTGGCTTATTTTACTGATTATACTCAAATAGCTTTTATGCTGTTTAATTAACTTAATTACATACGAGTTGATATCGTCGATCGCTGCAACGCAGTTATTTTGCAACAATTTTATTTATTTTAATATTCATATATTTATTTGGAATTCATGTACAGTAGTGATACAGTATACAACAAGGCATTCTTTACCAATCAACCTTTGAGTTAAAAAAAAATAATGTGGTAGGCACAATTAATAAATAATACATGCATTGCACATTTCTCATATTCACTCGAAAATCCATACCTTCAACACTTCACTCACTACACTTACCGCACTACACTTTCTATATTCCATTCACTACACTCTACCCAAACTAATGGTTACCGTATAGTTTAGTTACCAAAACTATTGTCTTTATTACTGTACCTTCTGAATATGGATTGAAAGATACTGGACCCCACAACATAGAGAATCCTAGTGTGGGGATCAGGTCTTCATCTACGTTTGTAAACTGAATGAGACAATAATTATTTTTATTTTATTTTTTTATTTTTAATAGATATGTCAAATGAAGTATCCATTAAATTAAGTTGCTTATATTAACCAAAACACATTTTAGGACATCAAGCATGGTAAAGTTAATTAGCTCAGTATGGGCCACTGCTGGGCGAAGGCCTCCCTCTTCCTTTTCCAAATACGTCTGTCCTGTTGTCTGTCAAGCATAATATAGCAAATTTGTTTTACCCTTTTTTAAAAGTACCACCAACAAGTGCACTTATTAACATGGTTAGCAAAACTTGGAGCCATTCATTAGCATGAAAACTGATGAGTTAAACCCAGTTTAAGTTATGCATGAGAACTTCTACATTGCTGAGATTTTAATGAAAGTTTGCTTGCCAGCACAAAGTGCAAATCACACATTCCCTCACCGTGGTCCTTTCATATGCTGGGAACCATCTTCACGTCCTTATTTCTTCTGACTTTCATTATTTAATTAAAGTTTTTTACAAAAAATAAAAAGAGTTGCCTCGTTTGAAATGTGTTCTTGATGTGAAATATACATTGGCACACTTGGATAGTAGAAACTGACTCGAATACCGTTACTGCTGTCATACTATGTATTATGCCTATACTCGCCACCACTTTTGATTTCCTTGTGTGTTTGCGCGTGTATACTATGTGCGCGTGCGTTTTGTTCATGATATCAAATATAATTATAGGACAGTATAAATCGACAGTATAAATAATAGACCGAGTTCGCAATAACACGCTGCGCTCCAAAATGGGCGTAATTGACGTGGGCAAAAAGGCTGCCAGGCTTAAATGGGATTGGGCAGGTCACGTCAGCCGCATGAGCAGTGACCGCTGGGCAAGTATCGCCACCCGGTGGGTTCCTGCAAACGGTAAGCGCCATCGAGGTCGTCCTAGAAAGAGGTGGCGAGATGATCTAGACGCGTATCACGAGAACTGGTTAGAGACGGCGCGAGAGAAGAATCTCTGGAAGGACTTGGGGGAGGCCTTTGCCCAGCAGTGGGACAGTAATGGCTAATAAAAAAAAAAAAGTATAAATCGACTCCAATGCCGTGACGGTAAACGGCATATCACTGTCATAGCCTTATGCCTCTACTACGCTACCACTCTCAACTTTCTTGTTTCACGCGCGTATAACTGTGTGCGTGCGCGTAAGCTTTGATGTTTCACATCTACTTGGCCTAAAATAACGGCTTTACTTTGCTAGCCCATTCTATGTTATGCCACTATTAAGCAAAAGCTTTTCTCTACTCCTTTTTATCTTTTGGGAGCCCACACTTTCGTGATATGTCTACTGCATGCAAAGTAGCACGGAGTTGGTTCCCTTAGACAGTGTGACAGAGTCAGAGCTGATTATAAAGGAGACGGTGGCCCGAACTGGACAGATTTCGATACAAGTAGAAGGAGAAAGCCCGGATTCGGCATATTGACCTTATGAACCAATAAAATGTACAATCTTGGTAGAAAAGGAACATCAAAAGAAAAAACAGTCGTAACATTGTTTTCACATCAAATTGCAAGTTCTACATAATGCCGCAAAATGAGAAATGCTTCTACAACTTTCCAGGGGCATACAAAGTAGCTGCATCAATATTAATATCTGTGTGGAGTTCAATACCATCGGATTACCATAACCGTTGGCTCTGACGTCTCTTTCCTACATTTAAATATCTTGAAATCCATGAATACGGGGTGAAAAATTACACGGACAATTCATTACGTACGAAAAACTTATGTGTGTAACTTTTATGTCAAAATTTTACGTTATTTTATTAGATACTTGTAGATGTGGGAGTTGAAGATGATTTGGCAGATACTCAAATAGAAAACAAAAGAAAAACCAGCAAGTCAGACTCACGCTCAAAAGGTTCTGTAGCTAAACAACGTTAGACACATATTTTAAAATGGTAAAAAATCACATTTGTTGTACGGATGTAGTTATGAGAGCAGTGGTGGCCGAGCGGTAATGGCTCCGACTTACGAGTTGTAGGTCGCGGGTTCAAACCCTACCAGCCACATTACTTTGTGTAATTTATTTCATTACCACTGCTCTCAAAACGGTGAAGGAAAACAAATATTTTTTACTTCGTGCGCGAGCCCGATTCGAACTTCGCAGATTTTTTTTTAATTCAATCATCAAATCGATCGCATATATAAACCTCAATCATCAAATCGATCGCATATATAAACCACAACCAATCAAACCGCCTCAATAATAAATTACCCATAAAATAAAAGCCAATCCACTTATTTTCTCTACTCCCACAATAATCCTACACACTTGTACACGTGCAATCCACTCAAATAAAACAAATAGTCAATTCATTTGTCACATATTCCATTTTATTTTGCGTAGTCAGTTGCAATGAATACTTCTGCAGAGGTTTTGATATCAGCGCCCGTGGGTTGAGAGTATTTCTTTATTAATTGAGCAAGTGGAGTGCTCTTCAGTTTCTGACTGTTATAAAATCTACATGGCGGTGGAGACTTAGATTTTATGTATTTGGATAGTCTGAAATAATTGTTTTTTTTAGGGCCATTCCACACTAGTACGCCTTGACGACATTATCATCATCATCATCAGCCTTTTTAATGTTGCCACTGCTGATAGTCAGGCCTCTCTAGGAGATCCCATGTGCCATAATCCACTACGCGGTCCCAATGCGGGTTGGTGAATGTCACATGTCTTCGAATTTTTGGTTCCAGGACATCCCGGTTTCCTCACGATGTTTTCCTCATGACGAATGTGCATTTTAGCTTGACTTTCTTGAACTGACCGACATTTGACTATTCAAAAGTGCCTGCAAATGGTCTATTTGAAATAAATGATTGACATTGCCAAAAAAAATATAGGGATTGACTGCATAGCCAACAGTGACCAGCTGAGGTATACACCATAAAGATGCATACATTTTCTTGGTTGCGCGAACTGACAGCACTGTCATGGCGTCTCTGTGTGAATTTTGTATGTGTCAATGAAAATAGAGCAGTGGTGGCCCAGTAACGGCCCCAATTTACGTGTTGTAAATTGTGGGTTTTAATTGGAGGTGGAGACCTGAGTTCCAGCTGTGGGAACATTAAAATACTGATTAGGCTTATGTTATGCTATAATGAACACACGGAATCTTTATATTTTCTTATAACTCGTGCGTATGTCTGCCCGTCTGTCACAGCCAATTTGTTCAATCTACTGGATCGATTTATTTGACATTTCCTACACATATGAACTTCTGTGACCCAAACGTGGACGCAGAATATGGGGCCCTATTGGGCTACCGATTCTAAAATTATAAAACGTTACTCTTGTAGTAGCTTTTTTTTCTTGATTGTGATCCAACTGGTTAACAGTTTGACTTTGACAGAGCCTTAATTTCGCAGCTGTAAAGCTCAAAATTAAAATGAGTTTGGACAGGTAACATCAACGGCATGCACGATAACCACTAAACAAGAGCTCATATAAAGATGGAAGGCGCTGTCAAGGCTGGTCTAGAAAAAGAGGCCAGATGAAGTAGAAGCATATTATTAAATTGAGTTTGAGAAGTCTCGGAAAAAAAACTGCCAGCAAGAATTTTGGGGAGGCTTTTACCCAGCAGTGGAGCATCAAGGGTTATTCGCGGTACTACTCGTATACTTATGCTAAGATTATCGTAGTAACTTACTTTGATGTTCCATTTTTGAATTTGTTCTTGGCAGGCTAGTTACCCTTCGGTTTTCGTGTTCGTCTCTATTCATACGCCGATACTCTGCATTCGATTCTATAAATTCATCTTCTAGATAAGTGTTTCCGTAAATATAATAGTCATCATTGGTCGAAATGGAATTTTTTATACAAACTGCCAGCACTAAGGCACTTATAACAACTAGGAGTTTCATTTTATTATAGGTACGAGTTTCTTTCACTGGTATGAGATACAGAATGACTTCAGTTAAACATTTTTATTGCTTTTATATGATTGATTGAATACGAGGAATGTAGTATTTATTTTAAATAATAATAAATATGTAGACAATAAGCATTCTACTACGAGTATCGCTAGAATGGCTGAAGGAATTTAACCCTAGTAAGATAAATAAACGGACTTCGCATTGTAGGATGTTTTATCTCTCACCTCTGTCGCCGGCCAAAGTTTACGCGAGATGGCTGTCTCACCTTCTACTACTGTAAGTACTGAATACTTTCATGGATGAGTAAATGTTGTAAACCCAATAGACGAAAGATTATCCTTTGAGTAATCATCGGGCTTAATGTCTTAATAGTAGTCAGTCATCAATTACATTTATAATTTTAAATTAACTTCACAGTAGGTAAAGATTATTTTGCATAGGTTATGATCACATTTTAACCATACTTCAATTACTATCAAGTTAACAAGACAGCATTCTTTATACAGTAATGTGTTCTTTTTTCAATAGAGTGAAAAGGTGCAGTGGTGAGATGCGACTTTCCATAAACTGGTTCAGAATGAAAATTATAGCGGAAGGCATGTCAAAATTAGAGCTTATTAGAAATTTCCGTTGAAGAAAAAGCCAAAGAGAGAGAAGAAGAGAAAGAAATAATGTTCCGTATGTAGATGACATTCACAGGTAACTAATTGGGAATAGAGTACTCGCACATTTGTATCAAAACGTGCTCAAGAAGATCAGAATAACATAAACGTGACAAAACTGTCACTGATCAACATTTGCTCCCTGTCACTGATCGTACACAGTGGTACTACAGAAAAATGCTTATCTCATAGAAAGCACGCAATACCATTGAATAGATATTACGGAGGTTAACATTGAAACCGATGGATGCGAGACGCACAGGAACGTTCGTTGTGGCGACGCTTGGGGGAGGTCTATATCCAACAGTGGACGTATATCACTTGAAATGATTATGATGAACAATGGAAAAAGGCTAAGGCTAACACAGAGTTTCACACTTCGGATGTCATTTTATTTGGTGACAGTTTGATAACAATATGAAGTTTGAAGATCAACAACCAATATAGCCGCAACTAATTGCAGCAACTGTCAAATAACCTTAGTTTCAAAATAATGATACATTCAACTCTCGCAATGGATAAAAGACTGCAAAAATAACGCCGTTCGCGAGCAAGTTGCTAATAAAACTGCGCAGGCGTTTAAATTTTCTACTCCACTCTAAATGCACTGGCGCCGCCCGCGTTCTTTATTACTACGTTATTGAACATGAGGTCAAAATCTATAATTATAATACATGAAAATTATTTATTTAAACTTCATGTACAGTTAGTGGTACATACAAGGCATTCTCTACCAGTCAACCTTTGGGAATTATGTGTGTCAGCTACTTACAGATTGATTGCTGATGTATTTTAAAGCAAATGCTATAACATGTATTAATCATCAGCGTTGAACGATGTCAGCAAATCCTGAATTCCACATCGTTGAATACTTTTCTAACTTTGAGAAAATCATTTATTAATACTAGTATAAGCATAATTAACCATACCATGTTCACACTATTTCTTCTTCTTTCGTACCGATTTTACCCAAGTCTTGTTTGACCAAAGTATCTCAGTAGCTGTCGTTGGCCTCGTTTAAGTCATGAAAGGTGCTGATGGTTGGCCATGCCGAGCAAGAAAAAGTCACCTTCTTTCTTGAATTTCTTATGAAGGGACCTTCACTGGTACTGTATTTGCGATGGGTCAAGAATACCTCATTTGGCTAGATTGCTTCTGCAGTGGCCAACTTTAGCCCGAAATGGGTTCCCACTAATGAGACTCAGGCCAACTCTCTGAGAAACAGAATGGATCAGAGCGTTGGTGAATATCACATTTCTTCAAATTTTTGGTTTTAAGACCAGTTTCTTGACGGTGTTTTCCTTCGCCATTTTGAGAGTAGTAGTGATGAAATTAATTACAGAAAGTAAAGCGCCTCCCGAGATTTGAACTTATGACGTATAACGTCGTAAATTGAGGCCATTACTATTAAGTCACCACTGCCCTATGAAAATCATTTGCTTCGATTCTATTCCACATTTCTATATTCCGTAACACGCAGCTTTTATCGAGCGGCACTCGGTGTCGAGACCGGCCGGCCTCAAATCGTCCATGTTGTTTTATTGATAGAACCTATACGGGCCCACTTGACCGGCCCGAGTAGGTTTCTATGCGCATATTAATTCTTGATTAATTGCCAGTATTGTTTATGGAGATTTAGGGCAGAATTTGGGAGATGAATTAGCTATAAGTCAAGAGATGGATCTGTAGAGATGTTTTATCGATTGTACGTTAAATCTTTGATTGAGATTTGACATTTTGACTGGCCTGTTGGTCTTGTGGTTAGTGACCCTGATTGCTATGCCGGAGGCTGTGGGTTCGATTCCCACCAAGGACAAATGTTTGTGTGATGAGCATAATCGTTTGTTCTGTGTCTGGGTGTAATTTATCTATAATATGTATGTATTTAGAAATATATAAGTATGCTCTGCTTAGCTTGGGACTAGACAGCATTGTGTGATAGTTGTGGAATATTATTATTATTATTACTATTTATCTTTAAATCTACATTTGAAAATACTTATGATAAGGTGGCATTGTTCAAAGAAGTTGATGCACCACCGGTACATAGTGGACATCTCACTTACACGCACAAAACGTTTTGGGAACACATTCATTGTGCGTACAGCTAAGGAGTGGAATTCGTTGCCGGAGTCTATGATTCCTGATGGCTACAACCCGGGAACATTTAAGTCGAGAGTAAATAGGTTACTTCTAGGTAAGTGCGCTCTATCGGCGACCGCATCGTCTCTTTCCATCAGATGAGATAGCGGCCAAGTGCGAACCTATCAGCAATAAAAAAAAAAGTAAATAAATATGTTCAGTACACTCATATGTCTCTAGAAATAGGTACTGTATGAACCAAATGATATCATTCAGAAAGATAAATTGCTTTAAAAAAAAAGTTACTTTATTTTTTAACTTCTTTAATTATTATTTCAACCGAAACAAAACCCACAGCTGGACATAGGTCTCCCTCAAGTGTTGCCATATCAATCAGTTCGGTGCGTCCCGCATCTCTTACCTACTAAGTATAAGCTGAACGCACCGAATCGGTTATGCTCTCCAGTACCTTTCAGCACTCTTTACTTCTACTTTACGACCAATATGCGCTGCCCGTTCTTCTGGATTTGTATAAACTTATTTCAAACTAGCTTTTTCCTGCGTACATAAAATAGAGCCTATGTCACTCAGAAATAAAGCAGCTTTCTATCGGTGAAAAATTTTTACACATCGGACCAGTACTTCCAGAGATTATAAAGTGTTAGTGTAGAAGTACAGATTACCTATCTATACGTATATTACAGTCGTATTTTAACCTTTCAATTGTGATAATTACAGACACAATTGAAAGACAATAGGTGCGCGAACGCCGGCCGTTCGCTTGGGGTTTAATGAATTAAGAGAAAATTATGAATGGCTAGTTGGCAAGGAAATCATTTAATAATAATGTCATAAAAGAAAAATAAATATTTTGTTTGTAATTAAAACTCACAACTACAAGACCTTTTAAAATGTTTTCAACAATAGTGATAAATGATAAATGACAAATGATCTTTATTTTGCAAATAGGTAGTGGCATACGTAAATGTAAGTAGGTACCTATATGTAATTTCTACTTTCCAGCTAATATAATTATATGTAGAATAAAACAAAATGAACTGAAGTTCTTTATATTGTATTTTAGTTAGAAATAACAGGAATACAAAATACTTCATCCGCTTTGAGTGTTTGAAATGAAACGTCGTTCTTGTCAAACGGGTCTTTTATATTTTTGTGTAAAAAATTGTTTTGTTTTTGCCTGCAGAAACGCGATAACTAAGGTATAGTAAAATAGAATTACGATATTTTTTTGAGTATGTCACTCACCTGTGTAGTTGAAACAGTTATGACAGCAAGGGATAATCTGTTTTTTTTTTAGAAAGTATATTTTATTCTAAAAAATCGATTGAGTAGTAATTTCCGGTGATGTTAAATTACAACAGAGACTTTAGATAAATATTATTTAATACTAATTTCTGTAAACGGCTTCGCCCGCAACCGGTTCATATTTTCGGTATAAAAGCTTTGTGTTATTCCAGGATATAGGGCGAAGACCAGAGCCAAAACATTGCGTTACGGCATCACATTGACATAACGATGTCGCACCACTGGGGCCAGGGTTATCTAAAAAGGAACTCTAGCCCCAGTATGAAGGCTAGAACAGGGTGGGTCGTTTAGGCATTGGGGATTGTCATTGGATGATTTTTCCCACCGTAAAAAAAAATGTACGATGAAACAACGTAATGCACTGTTGTTTGCGGCAGCGCACCGGAAATTACTGCGATGCCTTGTGTGACGTCGCAGATTTCGCGACATCGCAACGAAGTGTTAAGGCCTCGCCTATGTCTATTCGTGTATCAAATATCATCAAAATCAGTTTCGCCGTTTGAGCCTGAAAAAGTAAAAAACAATACACACATATATTTTATTTATTTACATTATATTTAAACTTCATGTACTGTAGTGGTACATAGGCGAACTTAATGCAACAAGGCATTCCAGTCAACCTTATGCACATATGTAGATACAAACTTTTCGTCGTATACTGTCCAAGCGAATCGTATTTGCTATGACTATGACGAGAACAACAAAAACACACATCTCTTTTATTTAAAAGTTGTAGAATTTTCAGAATTCACCCCCTAAATTCAGGAAACGGGGGTGTAACGTTTGTATGCAAAATCCTACTTTCACACAGACGAAATCGTGGTCAGAAGCTTGTATTATACAAGTGTATACTATTATACAATTATACTTATATATAGGGTGACTAGTAATTAGTGACCGATAATTATATATGTAATTGTACTCATGATTACAGACAACTTTCCCAAAGAAACTTTTTTTATAATCATTATTTAACTTATATTATTTAACCGGAACATGTGGTACCTACACTGATTACATACATCGATGGGTTTGCAAGCGGCGCGGGTGCACTATCACTATTGTAGGTAAGGTACACGAGACAACAGCGTTACGCGGCTAACAGCTGAGAGAATGGAAGCGCGCACGCGCGTCAATTTGCGCGAACAGCTGTATTGTTTTTGAGAAACACCTAATGAGTATTAAAAAAAGTTTCTTTGGGAAAGTTGTTTGTAATCATGAGTATTTTTTTTTTTAATTGAGATAAACTAGTGCTTGACTGCGATCCCACCTGATGGTAAGTAGCGATGCAACCTTTGATAGTGAGGCGCACTAGTTTATTAAGAGCCTATTCACTCTAGCCTTGAAGACACCCAAATTATAATCGGACGGGAAGACCGCAGCAGGCAGACTGTTCCAGTCCTTCGACGTACGCGGTATAAACGACGAGGCAAAACGCTTAGTCCGGACCTTAGAGGTTTCAACAACGTAAGGGTGAATATTAGTATAATCACGTGTATAAGTATCGGTCACTAATTACCAGTCACCCTATATTTCCAGCCACCGTAGGCGCGGGCTTGCGGACAGTGAGCAATGGGTAGCTCGCTGTCCGGCCGTCCGGTAACCGTCCGGTAACCGTCCGGACCAAGCCCAAGTCGTCGACGGCGCGCACTGTTCCCGCGCGCCTCAAGGAGTTGTCAGCAACAGCAGGGGCCCAGCCGGGTCGAAGCCTACTGGGGCCAGGGTTAACCGAAAGGGCGCTCGAGCCCCGGTACGAAGGCTAGAAGGAACGGGATGGGTTTTTTAGTCAGTAAGAGTCTGACACTATCGCCCGCTCCACCCAAGGGCGGGGGATGTCAATGCATGATTTTTCCCACCGAAAATAAAGAAAAAAAAAACCAGTCACCCTATATTCAGCTAACCCGTTTCTACTGGACATTGTCCCGAGTCAGGGTGATAGTCACTGCATGTGATTTAGGTTCTGACCCATGAAAAACATTAAAGTGATACTCAGTATGACTCAACAAAATATAATGTGAAAATAACTCGAACGGGTTATCTTATAAATCTGCATGTCATGCCACAAAGGTTATTTGCAAGCTGCGTCACCATAAAACGCAAGAATAAAACAATCATACTATAGTAAGAGAAATATATATCATTATGTGGACCGTATTAAATCAAAACAAAGAAGATTATTATACTGATCATGTTTGCTTCTGCCAGTAGTTTTGCCCGCGTGAAAATATAAATTTATCCTGGAAAAAAAGTATCTTATTGTCTGTTCCAGGACTTATTCTACTTTTTGGTCAAATTAAATCCAATTCTGTTCAGGCGTTTGAGCGTGAAGGACTAAGAAATACATAAAAACATACGTACAAACTTTCGCAAATAAATTTTAATTAGATCTTTTATTCAACTATACAATATAACACTATCTCTACTTCTTTTGCTGAACAGTAGAATCCGACCGTCCGGTAACCAACCGAATCGAGCCCAAGTCGTCGACTTCGCGTAGTATTCCACGCGCGCTTCAAGATGTCACTAACCGTAGGAGCCCAGTAGGGTCGAAGCCTACTGGGGCTATGGGTGATGCGAAAGAGAACCCTGGGGCCCTGGAATAATGGTAAAGAAGGAACAGGAGTGGGTTTTTAGTCAGTAAAAGTCTGACACTATCTCCCGCTCCATCAAAGAGCAGGGGATGTCATTAGATAGATGATTTTAACATTGAAAAAAACTAATAACATTTTCATCGCTACAACATAATTACTTTAAGATACTCTTTAGATAGATAGGTCAGGCTTTCTGTTATCTGACGCTTTATAACAATTCGCCGACTTCTGCGAAGCAGTAATGCTCGCTAAGGAGGAGGCCGACAGCATCAGGCAACGGCGCTCTCGCCGCCGCCGGGATTCCGATCCCGATTTCCAGCCACTGTAGGCGCGGACTTACGGACAGTGATCAATGGGTAGCTCGCTGTCCGGCCGTCCGGTAACTGTCCGGACCAAGCCTAAGTCGTCGACGGCGCGCGCTGTTCCCGCGCGCCTCAAGGAGTTGTCAGCAACAGCAGGGGCCCAGCCGGGTCGAAGCCTACTGGGGCCAGGGTTATTCGAAAGGGCGCTCGAGCCCCGGCATGAAGGCTTGAAGGAACGGGATGGGTTTTTTAGTCAGTAAGAGTCTGACACTATCTCCCGCTCCGCCCAAGAGCGGGACTTGCCATAAGATGATTTTTCCCATCGAAAAAAAAAACGCTTTATAACAATTGTCGAAGATTTACGAATGACAACCAGGACAACGGTTTTACATGCTTTTCAAACTTAGAAAAGAGCATTTGAATTGAAAAAAATTACATTGGTACTTGCGTGGTTTTGGATTTACAACCACATGCATGAGAGGCAGATGCCTTAAACACTAGGCCATCACGACGGCGACGTCATGAAACACTGAATACAAAAACACAAAATGTTAACTGCTTTTACTTACTTACTTACTTGTCCTCTCTACACAACCAAATCGACTTTTATAAAATAACTCAATAATCCTTAATCCACAGTTTATGAAAGTCATTTAGCAATGTCTTGTTTGCGCAGATCCCTCCGCATTTAGTTAAGGCAACCAATAACTGCACTGAACGTAGATTGAACAAGAATTGCGAAGTTTCTCTAAGTTCCAAATCCGTAATGTTTTAATGCACTCCGTCTGGGTTGTCGGTTAAATAAGTATGCGTTTCCAATGTAGTTCTACACGATTTTACGTACTATTTTGTAGATGTATATAAAGACTAGTTTCAAAAGTCTATTAGAAAATTAAGGTGCTTTCGCAACGCATGCACTACGTCGGATTGAAAAATCATGCTCGTGTGATTGAGCCCTTTTTATTACTTGGACAATCGTCATGTAACTCCTTCCACTCCATGTGTAGCGAGAGGGACTGTCAGTATTTCACTAGCAGTGTTCCTTCAGTTTGCTTTTAAGCTTGGTTCAGGGTCACAGCAATACTTTTGAACAAACTCGCAACTCTAGCAGGCTTCGGCCCTAAGGGTCTAAACAGACGGACCGCATTTCAATTGCAATCCAACCGAAAATTGCAGTTTAAGTGCAGTTTGAATGCTGTTGACACGACTGCGATAGAACTGCAAACACGACTGCAATAGAACTGCAAACCAAACGTGATGTCCGATTGCAGTCGTGTGAACTGCACACCGACTGCATCCGAACTGCACCATATGCGCAAGGGTGGAGCGTGCGGGCGGGAGGGTATGGTGCAGTTCTATTGCAATCGTGTTTGCAGTTCTATTACAGTCGTGTTAACTGCACTTGAACTGCAATTTGCGGTTCGATTGCAGTTGAAATGCGGTCCATCTGTTTAGCCCCTTACTGGCTCTGTCTACCTTACTGACATTCTCTTTGAGGCACGCGTGGTATATAACATGCCGTCCGCGTCGTTGACCCGAGCAAGGATCTTGCCAGATTGCGAGCTAACGAGCCCTAAGAATTTTGGATGTGGCTACCGTTCTTCTTTATTCTTTTCTTTGTCCTGTTTCATATAATTGAAAATACGTCATATACAGGTATTAAAAAAATGACACACTTTTTAGACAATGCTAAAGAAAATAACTGAATAAAACTTGAAAATAGTCCGAACATCGTCTACATATCGCTTGTTAGTTTTATAAAATAGGCTCCTGGTTGGGTCATACAATCAGTCACACGAATGTGTGCTTCAGTTGGTATTCAAACAAAGTTACAGTCAACAATGAAATCCAACATAAAACTACAACTTCTCCTGTCTACCGTTATACAATGGAAACAAATCTGCGCAGTATAAATAGTGTTGCCATAATAGCGCGGCGGGAGTTCCACAACTGTTTGCATACGAGATAGCGAGGTGTTGTCTGCGGCATGTGGGATGATGACGACTCTAACACTAGTTGTTTAGAACAAATAAACTATTATCTATAGAAACGTTAATATAGCCTGGAGGTCGTGAAGTCAAGAAATGGTTTGAAAGAGAACCGTAGATATGAAAGGCAAAGGCAAAAAGAAAAAAAAACCGGGCAAGTGCGAGTCGGACTCGCCCATGAAGGGTTCCGTAGCAGCAAGTAACATAATATAAAAGTTCTTGTAATGTATTGTAACTTTGATCGATGTTTTAATAATAGTGTATTTTTTTTCGGTTTATGACGCATTAAAAAAAAACTACTTACTGGATTTTGTTCAAACCAATTTTCGTTGGTAGTTTTTATAGTAATGTACATCATATATTTTTTTTAGTTTTATCATTCTCTTATCTTAGAAGTTAGAGGGGGGGGACACACATTTTACCACTTTGGAAGTGTCTCTCGCGCAAACTATTCAGTTTAGAAAAAAATGATATTAGAAACCTCAGTATCATTTTTGAAGACCTATCCATAGATACCCCACACGCATGGGTTTGATGAAAAAAAAAATTTGAGTTTCAGTTCTATGTATGGGGACCCCCAAAATTTATTGCTTTTTTTCTATTTTTGTGTAAAAATCTTGATGCGGTTCACAGAATACATCTACTTACAAAGTTTCAACAGTATAGCTCTTATAGTTTCGGAATAAAGTGGCTGTGACATACGGACGGACGGACGGACAGACAGACAGACAGACAGACAGACAGACAGACAGACAGACAGACAGACAGACAGACAGACAGACAGACATGACGAATCTATAAGGGTTCCGTTTTTTGCCATTTGGCTACGGAACCCTAAAAAAAAGCAGGTGGTTTTTTCTTCAGTTAATGTCTGATCATCACTCTTACTTCACCTATTTCAATCAAACAATTCGGTGATAATTCACTTTATTTTTCACAAAAAATTATGACCATCGACCATATCATCATCATGAATTGGGAGATGATGATAAAGATCATGGTAAGACTATAACACTAAAAAGTATAGTATCTACTACTATGACTATGCAGTGTGTTATACGGTGTTGAAAATAGAACTTAAACCATACCTTAGTTCTAGTTTCAACACTGTATTACTTTTAAAAATTCGCAGGTTACCATAGACTTAAGTGCATTAGAGAAATCGCTCAAAATGTCAACTAGTTCAAAATTTCTTTGCGTTTGGGATAAGGAGTTAAGCCCTCGAGGGAAACCAGTCCCTGCCAGTACCTGGTCTGTCTGGTTACAAAAAAAAATACAAAACATAGTTTTTATTCAATATGATTAGACCTCAGCGATTTTTTACGTAAATGCGATCGAATACGTTACAAACTACTGACACAGGAAAGTTAAAAACAGCTTACAGTTTGCAGCTAACACACTAATATTTTGGTGAGTAGGCTCACCAGACAGAATGTCTAAATATTGTAATAAAAGAAAATAAAAAAAAAACGTGATGTTCTACTGATTTCTAAGCTATTATTAGAACAAAATTATTTAATATACCGTATCTGCCATTTATTATTCCAATGCGGCGGCTTGATTTCAAGTAATACCTATTCTTGATAACCTGACGTCACTCTTGCGCCCCTGTGAGTGTTTTACATTCGCTCTTTCATTCAATCCAAAAATATCATTTCTATTCCACACCTTCTGAGACACCTCAAATTCTTTAAAAGAACACCCAAGATTAATTTCTGGGGAGGTTAAGCTGGCGTGAAAACGGGGGTATAATTAGTCGTCGTGCCTACATTAAAAACCTTGAAACATAGAATAGATACAGTACAGAAGGTTAACTTTTAACGAAAATGCATGACACGCCTCACGTAAAGCGATTCAACACGGACTTGCAACTGATATCTGTTTGATGCCAGGTACAAGCGAACAAATGCTAAGGCCTCTTGCCCACGGCCACTTTTGTACGCTTACGAAACGCACGACAGCATCGCTGCTAAGATGCATCAGTCGTATTTGCAAGCCCTATAAAAAAGATGCTAACACGCTACAGTATCACCACTATATTTATGCGAACAAGCTACGCAGCAACACTAAAGACAGTCGCCGTGTGGAGGGGTCTAACTGATACGAAACAATGTATACTTGCTTACCTATCTTACTCATTTCCACACGTTCGCTAGCATTCGTTCAGTTTCATTTATTTTTTCTGTGCACAGCACTACTGCGAGCTGTGATGTTGATTGTGGATCAGCCATTCTTATTATCGTTAGTATGAGTGTGTACGCCTGTTTTCGCCCGTTGTAAGGAATTAACCTTCTGTATCAATTTATTCTGTGTTGAAAGAAGCTATGTAGTCTCGAAGTACATTCAATGGAAGTAATTAAGTGTATTACGACGGAGGAAGCGAAATGAAATACATTGTCACATGGAGCGACTAATTTGGGACAAATGGAGTAATAAAGACTTTTGTTTCTGTCTGATATGCTGATTTTATGGCGTGGAGCGTTTTTTAAAAGTGTTTATTGCAGAAAAACGTGGAATAGGGACTATGTATTTATTATCTTTGTATAATGTCCCTTTTTTCCTTTAATTTTAGTTAAGTCCAGGGTCGCGAAAGTGGGATAGGTATGTTTGTAAAATTGCATATTTTATGTATATGATATCAATTAATATGACATCCATGACTTTATTTGAATTTCAATTAAATATGGATGATTAAATGGTCGATGGGGACGAAAGGTTATGGAGTGGTGCCCACGTATCGGAAGACTCAACGTTAGAAGGCCTCCGACAAGGTGGACCCTTGGCCTGCTCAAGGTTGTGGGAATCCGTTGGATGCGTGACGCATAGGATCGATCGCTGTGGCGACGCTTGGGGGAGGCCTATGTCCAACAGTGGACGTCTTTCAGCTGATATAATGATGATGGTTTATGATTTTTCTGTTTAAATATTTTACGGGGTTACTACATTAGGTCGCAGAAATAATGAGTCACTTAGAAAAGCTAAAAAGAGTCTTTAAGGCTAGAATTAATAGGCTCTTAATAAACTAGTGCGTCTCACCATCAACGATTGCATCACCGCTTACCATCAGGTGGGATCGCAGTCAAGTACTAGTTTATAGCTGTATTTTAAACACGAAAGCAAATCGCTCTGTCAGTTACCTCTTTCCGTCTTAACGACTGAATGGATTGGAATGAAACTTGGCATAGTATGCCAAGTTGCGTACAGCATATCAGCATTTGTGAATGACGGAATGGACATGAGACTTTTATCCCGGAAGTATGTTTTCTTAGGAAGATTTACGACAATCACGCGAGCGAAAGCGCTAGCGGAAACTAGCAAATGCTTTTAAGGAAGAAAGACAAGTGTATTTTATACCATGGAATACAAATGATCTAGATCGTATAAATACGAGCAATTTACACTAATATTGTAAAGAGGTAAAGTTTTTTTTTTTTGTTTGTATGAGGTAATCTCTGAAAGTAGGTAGGTACTGGCCCAATTGCTAAAATTTTTTCATCAATAGAAAGCTGCTTTGTCACTAAAAGAGTTATGAGTGTACATATGGATGGATGAAGAGGGAGAGGGACGCCATAGAAAATATGGATGGATTGTGTGAAAAATGATATGAAAGAAATGGAAGATAGTCATAGCATGAGAGTGACAGGACAGAATGGAAGAAAGAAATGTGTTGCGCCGATCCCAAATAACGGGACAAGAGCAAGAAGGTGATGAGGAAGCTGCTTTATTCCTGAGTAACATAAGTTATATTTTAAGGACGCGCGCGAAGCCGTGGGCACAAGCTAGTAAGATATGTATATATTATCACATTTGTAACATAACTTCTTCTATTTTACTAGAAATAAGTATACGAAAAATGGTTGGTGGTTGGTTGGTGGTGGTGGTTGGTACCTAAACATAAGGTAGAAGTTATTCTAAGACATGTGGTCCGCGTGGTGGATTACGGCCCCTTCCCTCTCATAAAGAGGAGGCCTGCGTCCCAGCAGTGGGAATATTAAAAAGGCTGATGATTAAGGCACAAGTTAAGATAGATTAGAAATATGGTAATGTACCTATTTTATATCTCGTGACTGTACATCTACTTAACAGATTGTTCTCCCACAGCCTTTCAACGAAAAACTTCAAACAAATCCAAACAATGATCGATGGAGAAACTGACCGTGTTTTATCATAACATCCAATGAATTCTCTGAGGAAGACCCTTTCTCGGAAACAAAGCTTGGAATTAAGCCAATAGGTAAAACCCTTAAATAAGAAAATAGTAGGTAGGTATGTAAAGACAGATTGCTCATTGCCAACAAGCACCGAAACGACGCATTTCCGTCACAGTACCGCGCAAAAGGAAATATATTTTGACGCTCTTTATGAGAAAAAATGCGGAGCTATTTTTCATATGTTTCCATTTCCCAAATAGGGTAATTGCGCAACTCAAAATGACGCAATAAAAACGTAAGGAAATGTATCCATCGTTTCTATAAAAGCATTAGGGCTTGCTGGGATTCGGTGTTGCCATGCTACTTTATACAGTATTCTCTAATTTTTATAAAAAAATAATAATAATAATCATAGTTGTATAATTTTGTTAAAAAATATTAAAAATGTAATTGTTTATGTGTAAAATATAAATAAAGAGAATAATCATAGTTGCTACAATACCTTGATTAGCTCATAAATTGGTACTTACTGTAGAAGTTATTGTATTAAGGGATTTGTTACCTTTATTATTTTGTAAAATAAAATAGCTCTTTTTTTTCCACCTAAAAAGTCAAATAAAGGCCAAATTTTTTGATAATTTTTGTTGCGACTTTTCATTCAATAAAATATAAAAATAAAATTACTATTCTAAAACTGGCTTTAAGCACTCATCATCAGAAATGGGTAAGATGATATGATATCTTGCCTATTTCTCCGATTATTTGAGGTTGCCGCAAAATGTTCCCATCTCTCTAGTTCCCTTTTTTAAGAAGTAAACTTTGATAGTATTATAATTATAACCTTTAATCAAACCACACCTACCATTAAATAAATAGCAAATAAAAAAGCGACTCAACTCATCAAATGAAACACCTAACTTCGCGCATCTATGTAGAAGAAGAGCTCCGAATAATTTAGCCACCGGCTTCCAACTGCTCCACGAATACTCAATTACCACTTTTTTGTCTCAGTACACTTTGTTTCTTGTTTTTCTTTACTTTCCGCCCCAATGGAAACGGAGGGAATACGTATTACCGTCAAAGACGGCAGCTCGGCGGGCGTTCTGATATAGTTTTAAATGTTTAGTTCTGGAACTCGATTTTCAAAATTGAACTTGTGTTCTAGAACGCGTGGAATTTGATTTGGTTTTAGAGTTTTAAAATCTTGGATCACAAACTCTATTTCAAAGAAAATAAATTCCATTGCAACCCATAAGTACCTATGGGTTCGAAATTCATTTGATTTGTATAATGCCCTAAAATATTTTGCGATAAGTATTCGTGGAGTGTGTGAAAATAGTGCGCGATTTTGATTGATCGTTTCTTATGGAGAAAACCCAATTAAGATACTCTACGGATACTGTTTTAAAAAGAATAAAATAATAATTTCAATAATATTTACCTAAAAACAACTTTAAAAACATGATATTAAGTCCATACTTGAGTTAATAGGAATGATATTTTATTTGGTATATCTTGAAATTATTTATGAAATATTGTAGATGAGTGAAAAACTTTCATTTTAGAGTTGTCAGTTTTGACTTTTATATGTTTAAATATTGATTTTTATTGCTGTAGTTTCGATAGATTTCAAAATATATTATATGGTTTTACTATATTTTTATAAAATATAGTAAAACCACAATTAAATTCTTTGAAAAGTTCTTAAACGAACAAAATTAAGATTGCTCATAAAGGTAACAGTTTTATTTAAAAATAATAAAGCTATACACTTTATAAAACATTTTATATATTTAAAATATTAATGCTATCAATAGAGGTAATTATAACAAGCAGCCAAAGTGAAATCTAATCGCTGTTAAATAAAGTCATTATAATAATACCTATCGTTATCATTAATTCTAGACACTGATAAAACATACTTCACCTAAATACTCAAGCACATTGTACTTACTGAAAACTTGAAGAGATAAAACAATAATTTGCTAGCAGTAAAAGTGACTATTTTGATGTAAAGGCAAAATTATCTAATATCTTCAAAATAAATCATATTACCTTCACAAAATCTACAGAATAGTAAAAAATAATCATCGATGAAAATTCTTTTCAGAGAGTCAACAAAATGTTATCAACCTCTTTTCATTGATCAACAAATAAAAAACTATAAAAACATTTTTTTTAAATCAAACTTAGTAGTACCAACCTATTCTTTTTTTAAAAAAGCCCGCTATTATTATGAAAACCACTATGACTACGCAGAGTGGTTAGCATCTGGCAAAGTGAGATTTTCAGGAGAATTTTCACTAAATGTGTACTAAAAATGTGTTTAGGGCTTCAGCCTTTTAGTTTGTTACCTCTAACCTTTACTACGCTTGTCTACACGAGTTTTATAACACGGGCATCATAAGTTTTATAAGCACGTGTGAAAATTATTCATAAACAATTTGACTGCTCATGTTTTATGACTATTGTTATGTTTAAGGCAACCCTTACTGACGGACTGATCATCACGTATTCTAGTTTTATTTGTGTAATTTATTTCATCACTATTTCTCTCAAACCGGTGAAGGAAAACAATGTGAGAGAAACAAAAATTCGAAGACATTACGAGTAATATTATCTTGTCTGCATTGGACCCGTACGATAGATTACGGCCCTCTGATAGAGAGGAGATCTGAGTCCTAGCAGTAGAAACATTAAAAGACTAATTATGTTGTACTATGCTACAAATGGATTGCGATGAAGTTTGAAAAAAAAAAGAAATTTCCAATATTTTCTTCCAAAGGGGAAGAGAGGAAAAACTTATTTTCATGCAGATGAAGCCACTGGACCAAATAAAGAAACTAGTTATAACGTCATTAGAAGTTGGAATAAAAATCAGCTGTCATTACGTAGTAAAGTTTTTTTTAAAAAGTATAAAGCATTATCTTTTTATACGTTACCTCTCCCTAAGATTTCTTTTGAAAGCAGACTTAGGATATTATCATATATCACCAGCATTTTAAAGACAGACTCTTATTTGCACAATGCAAATGTGACTAGAGAGAAAGTGAATATAAAAAGTGGAACTGCAAACGGTTTCTTTCATTTATTTCTTTGATAAAGACGGAGTGGGTTGGAATTTTGCAGCTGAGGCCAATTGTTACTTTACTCGGTCGGATTTGCATGTTGGTAATGCATTTCTCTTTGTTGGAAAGAAGGATGAACTGATGTTATGTCAGAATGAATAAAAACCAGATTTTCCTTTAGTTCGAGAAGCTTTGGCATTAATGTTGAATCTGTAATTGGTTATTTTTAAAGTCGCTTTGTGTTGGTTTCTTATTCAGCATTAAAGTTTCTTTGGTTTAATTTTATTCGGATAAAATTGTTTATTGGACTAAAAAAGAGCGTTTAAAAAACTATTCTCAGATTCAAAGTACTTCTTTGAAATTTTATTTGAACCTGTCATTTTAGGTCAAAGTTCAGAACTTTTACTTCGTTTAATGTTTTTTTTTTTGAGATCAAATTCATGCGTGAAATATTATTTCAGGATATTATTTATAAATATCATTTTTCGTAATGATAAAAAGATGATTATTTTATTTCATACGTACCAATGAATACATTTTCAAGAATGAGGTATTACATTAATTCAAACATATTATTTCTAGTACTAAGTGTTTTGACTAATACACACACAATTAGAAACGTTATTCGCCCTTAAAACCTAAATGTTTGTGATGAAATGATTTTTTTTTCGAGATTGTCTGAGTATTTTCTATGTATTTGCCACCTCAAAACATCCAATGGTACATTGCTACAATAAGTAGATTGTAGGTGGTATTCTAGAGTGAAATTACAAACTACATATATGGTGCATAAGTACCTACCTGACCCAATAATCCACGTTTCCGAGAAATAATTACTATGTAACCTCAGACGGATAGATTAGAGCTATATGATTTACCTATAGTATGTATGTATTTCGAAACATATACGTATGTTTACCAGTAAGTTGTCTAGTACTCATTACACAAGCTCTGCTTCGCTTGAGACTAGATGGCGTTGTGTGATAGTTGTGGAATATTATTATATTATTTATATTATTATATTATATTTTATGAAGAATGAAGACATTTGTAACAGAACCAATGTCGCTGACATAGGCCGAAGAATTTCCAAACTTAAGTGTCAGTCAGTGAGCAGGGCACGTTGCTCGCAGAACAAATGGCCGATGGGTCCGAAAGGTTTTGAAATGGGGACTTCGCACCGGAAGACGCAGCGTTGAAAGGCTTTTCAAAAGGTGGACCGATTACCTGGTTAGAGTCGCAGGAATGCGATAGATACGAGACACACAGAACTGTTCGTTGTGATGACACTTGGGGGAGGTCTATGTCCATCAGTGAACGTCTTTCGGCTGAAATGATGACGATGATGATGATGGATATATTATTCGATTATTAATATGATTATAATTTTGCACAGAATCAATCACTACTAGGACTGAATCTCATGGCGAGTCATTGGCGAGTCATTTGTTCCTTGTTCAAGTAATCACTGTTTTTCATAAAACCGCTCTTACGCGATTATGACGTTATTACACATTTTTCATCAGATATTTTGGAAACACAGTGTCTTGTTTATTATCTAGGCTTCAATGAAAATCAATTTATAAATTTGTGTAAAGCTAATCCAGTTATGACCTCTGAAAATCTACTATTTTGCATGTACTTTGACACTTCATAATTTACTCAAAAAATCAAAAAGTACCTACAACCAACAAGCCTAGCAAATTTTATCAAGAATCTATATAGTGGCAATGTTTTTCAAAAAATTTGAGGGTTTAAAAAAAAATAAACAAATACGTTTATTTATGGAACCTGGAACAAGTTATGTAAAATATTCGAGTAAATCACGGAATTACTGAATGCCAACAGAGTTTTCCGGTATTATCACTCTTTTTTCGCGTTGCCTTTTCGTCAAACGTCACGTTCTTTCGTTGTAATTAAAAAAAAAAAATTCATCTAACGCAATCCGCGTTAGATGAAATTTTTAAACCATACTCGATGTTTAAGATAGGCGAGTGGAAAAGCAGCCTCTTAAGAAGACGAATACATCTCTGACCCTAAAATATTTTCAGCGAAATAGTAACAACCCTATTTCTCTGAAAATATCTGTTTTTTTTATATTGAGATTTTGGTAACAGCGTAAAGGGATGTGCACCGTTTGAAGGCCTTTCACAAAGTAGGCCGATAAACTTTTAAGGGCCGTGGGAGTGCGCTGGATGTACAGCACCGGACCGACCGATATCGATGGCAACTATTGTAATTAAAAAAAAAATCTCTCCGCTATAACCGATTTATTTTTCTATTTTTAGAGAATTTTATTTGTTTTGAGTAAAATATTATACATCTAAACTATTAAATATCATAAATTAATAGATATATGCAAACTTAAAATAATAATATGTACCGTTAGACTAAAAAGCCGATGATTAGACACATCCCAAATGGCGTCGCGCATGATCGTCCCCGCAGTAGCATCTTGACATTCGAATAGAGAAATGCGCGCCCTATTTACGTTGATACCCAATTTGAATAGTTTGAAGTTGTAATTAAATGTTTTATATGTCAAAACTACGTTCATCACTATTAGGTATTACAAACGGGTAAAAAAGAGGTACTCATAGGACATCAAAAAATTCGTCCATATCGAAGTCATGATTATGATTACGATTTTACAATATATTTATTCATTATTTGCTTTGCGGCTTTACCTGCGTGAAAATAGAGAATTTTCCTAAGTGGATATACTCCTGAAAAATAAAAATACTATGTGCGTTCGTTCATTCATGAAACCGAACCTCAGAAGTAAATAAGGATTTAGTTAATTTTTTTTTGTAATGTTTTCCTTAAATAAATTCAGATATGGTTTATAGATTACTGTTGTACGGCCTACTCATTCTTCAGATAACACCAGAGAAAAAAAAATTGAAGGAAATTTAAAGTAAGTACAAGGTTTAGGCTCTGTGACGAAGATGAAGGAACATAATAGCTTATCCAAATAATACCAAAACAAAAAAATCAAAAACATTTCTATTCTACTTCCGTGGTGCGTTTTCATGAACCATAGAGATCGCTTTGATATGTGCCTGAGACGCGACGGACGAAACACATATTATTATTAAAAAAAAAAATAAAGAAGGAAACAGAAAAAAAAATAGTTAAAGGTGTTGCTATTTCTACAGAAATCTATTCCAGCACTCCTGCGAAAGGAGAGTAGATTTACATTTAATGTATTTGTTACTTTTTTTAATGGACCAACAAAAATGAATTACGGCATGGTTGACGCAGTGGTTGAGCAATGGACTACTTCGCTGCGTGTTGCGGACTCGATTCTCGCACGAGACAAATATTTATATAGCTCATAGATCCGGGTCCGGGTCTGCGTGTCTTGTGTATATGAGTTTACATGTTGGTGAACACACCTACCACGCAGGAGTTATACTTAGTGTGAGCCAAAGTTAAAAAAATATATATATATTTCTGAGACACCCAGTGCCTACCAACAAAACAAGAAAAATGACACTCAATCATCGTAATGAAGAAAAATCATCAACAGAGCTTTATGGGACACTCGCTCACATTTATAAGCCGTTACCATCAAAATAATGAGTGCAATATTTTTAACTCAATCCTTTCAGGCACCATAACAAAACATTAAAGTTTATTATTATAATAGAATGCGTTACCGACCTTAATTGCATTTGTTCAAGTTATATACAAAGTGTGTTTGCAAGAATTTTAATTTTGTTTGTATGTTTAATGTGATCGAGAGATGATTGAGTAGTGGTATACGATGCAATCGATTTTATTCAAGCAGTTGATAAATACACAATAAGAATCAATTAACTTTAGAGACGCAAAGTCCTTTAAAATGTTTAACGTTTTGAAAGAACATTCTAATCGGATTGACGCCGAAAATAGAGAAGTTGTTATTGAACGTGTATTTATGGAAACGTTTCTTGGAAATGTATAATTGTTCCCAGAATAGTCTAATTTAGCAATTCTCCAATATCTTCTAAAACATTAAAGTCGCAATACAATGAATTCGGAGTACGCCACAAAGACTTCTCAAAACTAACTGACAATATCGTTTTCATACTGCTTTTGTCGAGAACTGTAAAATAACCGTAAAGAACGTTTCTACTGAGGAGCTGCGATAAAAAATCCGAGTGAAACTCGAAAACATTTAACTTTCCAACTTTTTGCGGACTTACACTTCTCGTTTTTTTCGTACTTTTCACTCAGTTCCCATTGACCATAATACAGTGGAGGCTTCTAAAAGTTTTGCGCTGCCTAACTTTAAAGTTACGAAGTATTTTAACTATGTATGGTAGTTGGAACGTCTTTAAGTAGTGCAAAAAAGGCAGAAGATATATCTTCCTTGAATGTAGACGCAATAGAATATTGATGAGGCTTACGACTCGAGGCGGTCGCTGTGCTGGGCTAGTGTTTCGTTCATATGTACATATTTAGGTATTTGCTGTAATACCTAATGGGCTTGATGCAGATAGATTGGAAGTAGATCGGAGACAAAGCTGCAATGCGAAGTCTTTAGGATAAGCGATATTTAAATACCTGTGATTGATCCAGACGTGAATGTTTTCCCAAAAACCCTTTACGACGCTATCGAGCAATACGCTTATTGGCTAAAGAACCCTCGATCTAGACCGAAACCACACACCTTAAGCCTCATTGACAGCGAACACGCTCGTTCCGAGACAGTATTTGATCTCACAAGAATAGATCGTCGTTCGATTCAACTGGTTTCAGATGCTTACGATTGAGCGCGCTCGATTGAAGGTACCACCATTGGCTCAATAGAGTAGTACTACGATCTGAGTAGCCAATAGCTGGATCGAGTTACTCGCATCGTTTCAACCCAGCTTTATACGCCTTAGATTTTTAGTTTTACACTAATAAAATACGACTGGTTCAAGCAATTATATATTTGTCATAAGCCATTGAAATATATATAGTAGCGGGAAGCATCACTGCTAATGTCCAGGGTCTACTGAAAGTACTTTTTGTTATTACCAAAGCCGTGATCGTGAGCAGTGAGGCTCTGGGTAAATCAATAAATAAATTTGAGCCAATCAATTAGAGATGAGAGTGAGAGAGTAAGTATGAATCTTTTTTATACCGTAATGAGCCCGCTCAAGACATCGATCAAGGTCTACAATAGAATGAGTGAGCGCCTATTCACTCTTGTTTGAAAATTGACAGGCAAATACTATGATATCCAAGATCACATGAGATTTGTACGTACGGTAGCGTGCCAGCTGGTTAGACGATTATGCCTTGAAAGGGTGCAAATTAAGAATAAGATTTGAAATATTAAGGAAAATAATTTAATTGTTTAAAATGAGTTTTTAATAAATCATGTAACAGAAATGCCAAAAATAATATATGAAGTACAAGTTTTGTTAGCGACTTCGCCAGCTTACATAAAATATAGCCATTATGGAATAAAGCAGCCTTTAAATTTTCTTTGAATAAAGCATTTTTACACCGATAGAAATAGGTGTAAAAATTTTAGCAATCGGATAAGTACTTTCTGAGGTTACCTCCTACAAACAAAAAAACAAACTTTACCTCTTTTTTATATTAATGTAGATTTAAATACTGTACTCAATGTTTATTTACATAAAAACTAGATCTAACAAACCGACGTTACGAGCCAAGCCTATAATCCTCACAGTGAGCAATGGGTAGCTCGCTGTTCGGCCGTCCGGTAACTGTCCGGACCAAGCCCAAGCCTCAATGAGTTGTCAGCAACAGCAGGGACCCAGCCGGGTCGAAGCCTACTGGGGCCAGGGTAATCCGAAAGGGCGCTTGAGCCCCGGTATGAAGGCTAGAAGGAACGAGGTGGGTCTTTTAGTCAGTAAGAGTCTGACATTATCTTCCGCTCCACCCAAGAGCGAGGGTTGTCATTGGATGATTATTTCCCACCATAAAAAAAGTCCTATAATCCTCACAATACTTTGATAAGAGAAAATCCTGCATTTTGATCTCATGGCATAGGTAGGGAATTAGAAACTAGGTAGGAGTTTCTAGTCTGTAGGTCTAGGATTCCAGCATAACCTCTCGTCCTCCCCAGACAGTCAGCATCCATTAGAATTCCTCAGACAATTTTAATACACCTTAGTTCGCAGTAGGTGCGACCGGCATGCGGTCACATCCCGGTATGTGCGATAAAGTGCCGCATCGTTCACCTCTTCATAGCGATAGGAATGCAGTATATCGTGACATTTTACAAAAGTCTAAAGGTCATTTCAGACTACGCTATTGTAATAGCATATAGCTTTATAGTTCATAGCACAACAATATCGCTCGCCATACATTTATTTAGAACACGTTCACACTTTGCTATACTATGTATTACTAGCTTTTGCCCGCAGCTTTGCCCGCGTAAATAAAATATAGCTTATGTCACTCAGGAATAAAGCTGCTTCTTCTTCTTCTTGCTATCGGTGAAAGAATTTTAGCAATCGGTTCAGTACTTTCAGAGATTGCCTCCTACAAACAAAAAAAACAAACTTTACCTCTTTATTATATTAGTGTAGATTGGCAAAATTAAATAAACGTTTTGTGCGCGATATTGTTGTGCTATGAGCAGTATACTATTTATTTGCTATTACATTATAGCGTAGTCTGAAAGCAGTTAAGTCTAAGAAGAGGTGTGACTGAGTTATGAAATTAAATAGAATTGTGACCTATTCAACCGAAAATAATTAACAGCAAAATGAATTTAAGCTCGAAAATTATCTACTAATTACATAAATATCTTTACGGCAGAATAAACGCTTTTGCTCTTTATATGAAATGGAAAATTCCACTCTGTTTAACAATCCTTGTAAAATTATTTCTAACTAGCTGCCCACCGTGGTTTCGCTCGGGTGCAATTTGTTTTATTTTTAAGCGGTTTTTATCTAAATTGTCTGCCATTTTGTAATGGCGGCCATCTTGGATATACAATGATACTGAATATTATATTGATTTGTCATTAAAACTAAAGATGTGTTCCAACAATCAGATCGATCTGTCAAAAGGAATGGGAGTAAAATTTCAATCACTACATTTGACCTCTCCGTTGCGTCGTATTCCTCAATGCTGAGGGTCGTGACCTCTCTGCTTCGTCACTCTCATCTTTATGATGTTTCTCCGCCTATTCTTGTGTCAGGCGGTGTGAAGAGCCTTCTTAACAGTGGAGTCCAGAGCGGTGCGGATCTGGTAGGACCAACGTATTGGGCTGTGCCCGCCAGGCCTTATCCTATCTAGATTGATTTGACCCACCCAAACCAGAGTATTTTTTTTTCAATCATACCCTGGCACTACTGGCAATTACAAACACCACAAAAAATAATTACCCAAATAAGTGCAGCCGTTTTAATTTGGTGCGCTTAAATACACATACATTCGGTTGTTTATTAAGGTTCTGCAAACGTTAGTACGTTATTTTGTTCTATCATCAATAGTTTTCGCAGTGCACGCACAATAGTGACTTTTATAGGCCACATATTAATTGTCAGTGGTTTTAAAATCATCCCAGGGAAATATATTCTCTGGAAAAAAAAAAACACATGAGGTATTTCAGAAAATGGTTTACCTGTGTACCAAGTAATATCGAAATCCGTTCAGCCGTGTAAGCGTAAAAGAGTTACAAACACACATACTCAAACAAATTTAGATTTAGATTAGCCCTAAAAACTCTTTTCCATCTCTTTATTCTTTATTGTACACAAAAAAAAAAATTACAAAAAAAACAGGACATTAGATGTGAGTACATAGGCGAGCCACAACTGGGTTTTCTTACAGCAAACCATGTGATTTAGACACATTGTTTGAAAAATAAAACTATCAAACTGAAAACCGCGTTAAAACATAAAACAATCACCAAAAACTGCTAGTAAACAATAAAAACCATCAAGATAATAAACAAGCACAGTTCTGTACGCCCCAAAAACGAAACGAAGCGTAAAGATAAGCTACTACCCAATGTAATCAAGAATCCATTCAATTTAAAAAACAAAAGAGCGAATCATTTGTTACTTCCATTAACAGGCACACAGAAACGTCGATACGATGGACAACTGGAAAGTCTGCTCCTATTAAATTTCATTCTGTTACAATTTCACTGTTACTGCGTACGAAAATCAATCAGCCGTTGGACTAGTAACCGACATTCTTTGATCAATAGAATACGGTGTGTGGCGGTTCTAGTGGATTTAAATCGTTTGCAAAGAGGAGTCTGGTCTTTTGGTACAGTGACATGTGACTTGGACACGCAGTCCTTTCAGCCCTTTGAGCATTTTAATTGCACTAACACTCGTATTATATATGTATATCTGATTGTGATTTAGGCGTCTTGAAGGCTATTGAGAATAGGCTATTAATAAACTAGTGTGCTTTACTATTAACAATTACATCACTGCTTACCCGGGCCTTAAGTCTGCTATTACAATAGTGTCAAAATGTTCTATCATTGATTTCATATTTGTTGATTTTGACAAGTTTTGGTAATCTACTAATAATGGCATCATTATGACTTTCCAATGGTCAACCACTGACACTCCTTTGAAAAAAATGGCTTATAAGGGTAATCTTGTACACAATGATAAATGAATGTCTGATGTGTGCGGTAGTTTGCTAAAATTTTGACAGTTCCTTTAATCAGTGTCCTACCGTTAGAACGCCATTGAGCAGTCAGTGCTTTTAATAAGCTCGATATTGTCATTTTACCACAATTCTCTTACGATACCACTGACTGATCAATGATCGATTATTATGAATTAGTAGATTACGAACTTTTAGCAAAATGACAATGGGATCGTGTTGGAATGACGAATTTATAAAAATAGCAGACTTGGGCCCCTGGATTGAAGTCAACGTTTTGCAAGCGTGATAAAAATATGAAATAGACAGTATAATAGAGACTAACCACTTCTAATTTTACAAGGATTGTTGTCAAAACTAACAAAGCTAAATTCTGTTCCTAAAATAATGATTCAATTACTGATAACATGTAAACGTCCAATTAAATGCTAGACTATTACGTTAGTACAATCGTTATACCAAAAACATTGGGAACGTGGGTAGGTACCTACTAGCTACACAGTTTTAAGGATTACTTCGGTAATTTATTACCGAGACAAGAAGAAAGCTAAGACTTGAAATCTTTAAAGGAGTTTGTAGTCTGACTTGAAACTGGTAGACTTTTTTAACGGTTGTAAAAAATATAATATTGTTAAATTCTTAACATGGAAGATGAGTAAAGAAACACACGAAGACTATAAGAAAAGTAATTTATAGTTAGGAAAGAGAGATTCACGGTAACTTTTTTTATTGATTTAATTCATTAAACCCCAAGCAAATGGCGGCGTTCGCTCTCTCATTGTTTTTTGTTGTCTCTAATTACGGTATTCGAAAGTTTAAACTGGGGCTTGACTTCGATCCTACCTGAACGGTATGCAGATATGCAATGCAAAGTTAATGCTGAAGCAAGCAGCAGGTAGGTGCTTACTAAGAAGTGCTTGCCTGCTGCGATATCTACATAAAATATATCATATACTAGCTTTTGCCCGCGCGGCTTCGCTCCCGCTCTTCCCTACTCCACCCTCTTATACCCTACTCTACCCTACTCTGCCCTACTCTACCCTACTCTACTTTTTTATTATTATTGATAGGCTCGCGTTTGACCACCATCTCACCAGATGGTAAGCGATGATGTGGTCGGCGATGGAGAATGCTTGCCTAAAAGTAACCTATTCATTCTTGACTTAAATTTATTAAGTTATCGCGATTTCCTGAATAGGCCAATTGTAGATACCTTTTTTCACTCGTTGAAATAAAGATAAGTTTAAAGAGGTAAGTGTTGAAAAAGAAGACATGTGGTGGTATTCCGAAATAAATTGGTATAAGGGCAAGAGAAAGTTAATGTAAACATAATAGAAGCATGGTTACAAAAGAAACATAATTACACAGATGCATTATTTTTGTATTAACTTCAAGAAAATCACATAGATTGAGTTGGTGCCGAATGGTTCTGGAGTGGCCAACACGTACCCGAAGATGCAGCGTTGGAAGGCCTCCTACAAGGTGGATCGATGACCTGATGAGGGTTGCGTGAATCCAATGGATGTGATCGTTTATTGTGCAGACACTTTATTTTTATTTTATTTTTTTCCGATGGGAAAAATCATCCTATGATAACCCCTGCTCTTGGGCGGAGCGGGAGATAGTGTCAGACTCTTATTGACTAAAAACCCGTCCCGTTCCTTCAAGCCTTCATATCGGGGCTCGAGCGCCCTTTCGGTTAACCCTGGCCCCAGTAGGTTGTGCAGACACTTGGGGAAGCCTAAGTCCAAAAGTGGACGTCTATCGACTGAAATGATGATGACAGCATAATCAGAAGCATGTATAAGTACTTACAACAAAGTACTCAAATAATTTCCGATTGAACTACCGCAAAATACACAACCAGCTACGCGGACTGATTTCAAAATAATCTTAAATATTCATTGCATCTGTCGTAAACACTCTCAACGAATGCGGAGCGTAACCAGTTGGAAAATTCCTCAAGCGCTTAGCGCTCCTGTCGCAGCGCTGCAGAAGTACATTTATTTCATTCCCACTTTTTGTATCAAGCGTGTTGTTACGTAAGGGTGATTTACGAATGCACAATTCACTGTAAAAGTGACAGTGAAAAATGTACTACATTATATTGACTTCGGCAAACGATTGTTTTAAAACTGTAATGCTTTCACCCAAGTATAAAAGTGTCCGCCCACTCCTTGGCTTACCAGAAATGAAAATTTAGTGACCAGTTTAGTTCTAGCTGAGTTTTGGGGCTCTTATCTTTATTTTTGAGAACAAAGGAAGCTGTTCACTGCAAGATTGCTGAATTTCTTGAACAAACGCCTAATGAGTACTAAATAGGTATAGTAGATAATTAACGTAGAAATGATGAAAAAAAAAAAAAACAAGAAAAATGTGAGTTTTGAGATCTTATCCACTCAACCCAGTGAATAAATTGAGAAAAAATCGATATTTACTGACGAAAGGCTGATGTATACGAATGATATTATAACTGACTAGCTTTTGCCCGCGGCTTCGCACACGTACATAAAATATAATCTATGTCATTCAGGGGTAAAGCGGTTTTCTATTGGTGAAAAAATTTTAGCAAGTACTTCCTGTTCTTCTTCTTCTTCCTGCCCTTATCCCATATTACTTGGGGTCGGCGCAACACGTTTTTCAGAGATTACCTCTTACAATAAAAAAAAAACAAAAAAAAACAGAATTTACCTCTTTGTAATATTAGAGTAGATGTAAAAGATGTGTACGATAAAACTTGACCTCTATTCCGATAAAAATGAGATAAATCGTTTGCCGTTCAATTTCATAGCATAAACTGGCATTAATAATTTTGACGTTTGCTAACAACAATCCCCAAAATGTACTAGAACCAAACACTGATTGGCACTTTATCTTTCCACCGAAACAGAACCAACTTGACCAAACACAATACCAAGCCACTACACCGAACGCTAAATCAAAATAGGCACACTATGATATTCCGGTTGCACTATTGGAAATGCAACCTGCACGAAATTGATCGACCCCGCACGGTGACCGCGGCTACTGATTCATTTGTGCACCTGTGACTTGGGAGTAAATAGGAGACAGAGGTTTAACTTTGAACGCGGTACAATAAAAAAAAAGAAAGGAAAACATTTTATTCGCGGGAAATGACGCAATATTAGAACTTACATATTAAAATCATCACGCACGCTCAAAACAGCCGAATGCTCAGCATAATGCCATGTCCCACGCAAAATGCGACGAAAGCCATCGGTGTATGTAATCAGTGTAGGTACCAACATATTCCGGTTAAATAATAATTATAAGTTAAATAATGAGTATAAAAAAAAGTTTCTCTGGGAAAGTGGTCTGTTATCATGAGTACAATCACGTGTATAAATTATCGGTCACTAATTACCTGTCACCGTATATATGGTTAGTAATTTATACGAAATTGAACTGTTTCCAAATCACGAACATGGCATCTTACTTTTTCTGTCATCTGAATCTATTAACAAACTCCTCACAGGAGAACTAAAGGCACTGTCAGATTTTACAGACTTATACCCATCTGTATTGCTTCAGTTGCCATCTGCCATGGACCCTTGATAACGATCATTCCTGCAGCCCAATATGACATTCTACTCGTATTATGTATATGAATGTGGAAGTCTGTATGTATGGTTTTTTGTTAATCAATTACGCCCAGGCACTTGAAGGTCAGGTAGCGGTAAAATGTCACAGACAAGATAAAGGATCATGTGTGGTAAAGGTTCACACGAGGTGGTCTAAATCATGAAGAATAAATTAAGGATAGACAATGGACTAAATCCACTCGGTAGCATTATTCTAAATATATGCGAAACCTGAATATAGTTTTTTTTAGAATCAGTAACTGAATCACAAAGTACAAAACAGGACACGGCAGGTCATAGCGAGCATTAGAAGCCAGCGCACAGCTGGGTGCGGAAGCAAAACAACCCCTCAGTCGCTCCAGTGACCCGGTGATCATGTATTTATTTCGCCAAACAGGTATACCACTGGTTTATAACTTTATGATTTTTCATAATTCAGTTTTGAAACTTTGTATATAGATTTTTTACATAAAAATATTAGACAGGTGTTTTAGATTTCGCATAAATATTAACAACTAGCTGTACCCTGCGGTTTCACCCGCATCTTTGGTTACTGCTCCGCTCCTATTAGTTGTAGCATGATGTTATATAGCCTATAACCTTTCTCATTAAATGGGCTATCTAACAGTGAAAATTGTAAATTGGACCAGTAGTTCCTGAGATTAGCGCGTTCAAGCAAACAAACAAACAAACAAACTCTTCCGCTTTATAATATTAATAATAATATATAAGTATTAATTAACAATAAAGTAGTACGTATGCAAATGCCATACCAATCCAATGTTCACATATCGTATGGCGACGATTACTCAAGCCTCGGCCTCTGTATCAAACTTACTCCAGCTCCTATACTGATACATAAGCGTGTGTATTACCAACCTCGGTTCTACCTATGTACGTACCTATGTGGTAGATGGTCGGTCCAGGACATTGAACCGCAAGAGCTAATTTGTCTTTGTGTGTGAGCTGCACTTGTCAGTATTGAATACTAGGTCATTGTACTGTTGTTCTGTAGTAGATTTTGATGGACCAGGTGCTTCAGCGGCTTGTTCGTTTGCTAATTTATTTCTTTACATTTCAGTTACTGAGAATATAATAAAAAATAATAGTAGATATGATAATAATAGTAGAATAATAATAGTAGATTATGTAACTAGGGGATAAAGCAGTGTCTTTAAGTCGCGGGCGGCATGTTGAATTCCAAACGAAACGAAGGTTGCTGACATTAATCCCGAACGTCAGTGAGGGATTTATATAATTAACTCCCGAGTATTATGAGGGAGTTAATAAAGAAACCTGAGTGAAGTGAGGAATTCAAGCCACCCAAGACATAGACAGCTTTATCCCCGTGTTGCATACTCTACTTTTTACACCATCTGTGAGATAATTAAAAGACAATTTAGTCGACCAAACCATATACGTATTAGAGAAATATTAGTATTATTTTACAAGTTCATCAAACAAAAAAATTCACTGCTCCAAGATTCTATAGTTTCAATGTTCTATAACGCCCCCTTCAGTAAGCACGTTTTATTCTATTTTTTTTGTTAGTGACCAGTTTGAATTTCGAGTCAACTTGTTCGATGCACGTACATCCAAATTCAAATCTCATTATTCCCTAGAAATCGGCCATACTGCATTATCTCCCTAGGGATAGAATGACTTGCTATAAGTGAGGTTTGTATGACGTATAAAACGACATTATCGAGCAGGTGGTGTAAAAACTTTATTAAACACAGGAACACAACTTATACATAAACTTAACTTACAAGAGTGAATTGGTTACTTCTAGGCAAGCGTGTTCCATTGTCGGCCACATCATCGCTTACCACCAGCCCCCATAGCCAAGTTACAATCGAATTCCGTTCTCTAATCGGTAACGCCTCCGTGACAGCAATTGTAGAAAAAGATAAGTTGGTAGCCATGTTGACGCGCCTGACTCGGCCGCTCGTTCTACAATGTAGCGTTTGCACAACAAAGGATGTAGCGTTAAATATTGTAGAAACGATGTTGAACGATGTGAACTTGGCTACGAATAGTCTATTCGTTTGTTCTGACCGCGTGGTCAGCGTAAAGTCGTGTGACTTTACGTTGAGATGACGTCATTCCCATACGTTTCATCACTTTTCGACAGCGTTAACGATTGCAGAATAACAACTTGGCTAAGCGTGCAGGTGAGATAGTGGTCAAACGCAAGCCTATCAGTAATTAAAAGAAAACTATGGGTACAATGCGGTCTAATCGCTGAAAGTGATATTAATCAAACACTAAATACGAGTAGATAATCATTTAAGAAAAACAATCACATACCTATATAAAACACAATATATGTACATAACTGAGTTTAGTTTCAAGCTTTCTGCTAGGCCAGAAGTAAAAATTCAGAACATTTATTTAAATTCATATAATTGATATTTTCTTATTGATTTCAATACAGTAAATGGCTCATTGGCAGTTATATATTATCATCTTGACATGCGCGTTTCAAAGAATACACGCATTTAATCCGTACTAATGTTTTATATGTGAAAGTAACTCTGTCAGTTTGTCATGCTTTCACGAATAATACAGTGAGACAGACTTTGATGTAATTTGGTTCGGAGCAAGCTTGAACCCCAAGGAAGGTCATAGGGTACTTTTTACTTAGATTTTCGTCTGCAAAATCGACGTACATGCAGACGACCTCAATAGCAAAAGGCAATACATAGCAGAGGCACGTTATAAACCCGAATTTATACATAACGCTTGCCTATGTAAGTACTAGCACAGTAATCAATTAGTAACCGCTAAAGTTCGGCTACCATCATTTACTTATTGAGTATTTACACATGAACGAATCAAATCAAATTCAAATTAATCTAGAGCCAGCATTTAGTATAGAAACAAGCAAAACATCAGCTAGACAATCAAATCCTTAGGATTTCTAGTTAATATTAACGTCCATTAGCTTTTGAGAAGGGTCACCGATGCCTCCACAGTAAAGATTTGAATTTTTTATTGAATTTTCTCGGATACCCAAATCAAGATCAGATACGTCTCTCTGTTGATTGTGGTGGCTTATTAATGATCCGCAAATGGTGATTCGCTTCGGAATGCAGATGGAGGAGGAGAGAGGAATTAAAAAATGCTTGAATGTCTATTTTGAAGGTCACTTTGTTGATTCAAATATTAAAGTGCGCCTGAATTATAGATAAAATATATCAGAAGCAATAGCAGCAGTCTGTGTGTGTGGGCAATAAACATCATATGGTTAAAATTAAACTACAAAGAACTACACTAGACCGACACACACGTGGACGACCTGATTTGTACGTAGCAGCGCGTTGCGTGGCGTGGCGTGGCATTGAGTGGCGTTGCGTGGCGTTATGTGGCGTCGCGTGGTGTGGATCTAATGTAGCTCTGCAAGTCTAGTTGCCATATAAAATGTATGAAGACCAACGCGCCCAGATGAGCGTGCATGGCCTGCGTGTGTGCAATGCGATTGTACCTTAAAGCTAGAACTACATTAGACCAACGCACAAGTGTAACACACCAGATTTGTACGTAGAACGACGTCGCGTGGCGTCGCGTGGCTTGGATCAAGTGTAGGTCTACAAGCCTAGTTTCCATATAAAATGTATGGAGACCGATGCTCCCAGATCTGCGTACGTAGCCTACGTGTGCGTAATGTAGTTCTATGTTAACGATTGTCCTATGCCTCGGAAGGCACATTAAGCCATCGATTCTGTCTATCATTAGAAGGTTGTTGGCGGTCGATTCGGATAGTTAGCGCCCAGGATCTCTAACGTCAGTTTGGCCTAAGGGTATCATGTTACCCAATTACTGGATTGTGTGTCAGATAGACAGTTGTTCCATGTAAAATACTAATATACAGCTGCATTTAGCTTGACTGAGTCGACCTCAACATAATTAGGAAAAGGCTTACCAAATAGTTATGTGAATGCAAGGCTTAGAACTATAAGTTTGAAGACAAGTAGCATCAAGCAATTTGCACTGTGACCACGTCGATTACGGCCCATTCCCTCTCTTAGAGAAGAGGCCCAGTAGAGGGAAAATTATAAGATCATGCTTTATATACGCATAATAAGTCTATTAATTTTGCATGTGAATTTTGAGTTCAATTTAATAGCTCTTTTTGTAATTATAGATTTTATATAGGGTGACTGGTAATTAGTGTACGATACTTAAACACGTGATTATGTTCAAGATAATCAACAACTTTTACTATAGGCACAAACCTGCAGTCGCGAAAAAAAAAACAGCTGTTCAGTACATTTATGTTTGCTTAATGTGCTGAATAGCTGATATTTTCTTCGCGATTTCGGCTTTGCTCCTATAATAAAAATTGTTTGATATCATGATCACAATCACGTGTTTAAGTATCGTGCACTAATTGCCAGTCACCCTATATAGCACTAATTATATTGGCTCCTTGCTATATAAAAAGAAAAAGAAAAAAAGACAGAAAAAGAGAATGTTTTATCGTTTACTCTGTTCTATCTTCGCACACAAGAACAATCTTCAGATATCGTTAGATCGACAGAAATCACTCGGTTCTTACCTAGTGATTTTGTTTATGCGGATTAATCAAGAGTTTATCTACCAAAGAAAAGGCGCTCATGAATCAGAAGTGTTTTTTTTTTTAATAACGACAGCCAAATAGCTTCCGAAATATAGCCTTATAAAAACACCTCTATATACTTCAGTATACGATGATGGATCGTAGCGGATATGAGAATAACGGCAACAATGTTATGTAATTATGTGCTAACATAGTATATTGTATACCTTTTCTTTCGTTAATAAAAGATCCTTAAGGCCTGTAATTATTTTTTCGATTAGAAGATCCAACTGAAATAGATATTTATATAATTTTTTTTTGTTTGTTTAACCTATACTGTCCCACTGCTGGGCAAAGGCTTCCCACAACAAAATTTCAAGGTGGCTCAAGAAAAGAAATATATAAAATAAAAACTAAGGAACTATGTCTGTTTTTACGCTTTCACGCCTAAATTGCTCGACCGATTTTGATTTATTTAGGAAATCGTTTCACGAACTAATATGAAATCAATGTCGTAAAGGCGATTTCAACCTTTTGACCCTCAGAGTCCAGTTCATCTTTATTTTCAAATACTCCACGACTCTGTGGAGTGATGCAGATGCGAATACGGCTACTTCGTAGGCACAGCAGAAAGGAAGAAGTTTCTACAATAGATTAGTGGACTTTATTTTCAAAAAGTGATGAATTCTGTTACAATTTGCGTCGACAGATTTAATCGCTAGTGTAATTTATATAGGTACCCAACAGAAACTAGTTTCACACGATTCAATGACTATTCTGAAACTTTTTGAACTAGTCAATGAATAACAAAAGTAGGTATTCATTAGGCGAAAAATCACAAACTCAGCTGGTTAACGTGAAAACGTGTAAAATTGTGGGAGTTTGCGTGATGCGGGGAGCTTGCGCGGTGCGGGGAGCTTACGTGGTGCGAGGAGGTGTAGCGGAGCTGTGACGATGTGTAATTGTTTTTTTCAAAACTGTGCAAACTATGAAACTTCAGTTATCGGTAAATCATCCGATAACTTCTCCCGCTCTATGGCGGACCTCCTGGTACACCCTCCTGGGTGTATCACACTTTTACTGACTAAAACTACACCTATATTCCATTTGCGCTGCGTTCCAGGGCCTCGGGGTTTCAGCGTACGAGGTGGTGAGGTACATACTCTTTCCCCTTTTGCGTGCTCTGCACACATTTCTCGCTCGCAATCCTCACATGAAGCTTCGATCTGGTCACATTCCATCGAGGATGTTTACGTACCTCATGGGTATCACAGCTTCACCTAATTGTCTAAAATGCGGAATAATGGAGGACATACAAGATATTCTGGTGGAGTGTGAGCGGGGCGAACGCCTCAGGAGAAATATGTAGACCACTTTTTGTTAGAAATCGGTATTTGCAACATCATCTTAGCTAAGCCTACGTCAGATGAGGCAAGAGTTCTGTACATTTATTACAATCATTTAAAATAAATCAAAATACAAATTTTGGTTATGTTGGAGCGACATGGTCAACATTGTGACAAAATTACTTAATAAAGATTTTAAAAATCTCACATAATATATTATATACCTCCCACTGTATTAATATCCAAATCACACTTTGTTCCACCAAAGCGCGCTAATTATTCGATTTTTCTTCGTGCACCGCCTTGCTACCTCGCACCTCTCTTGTAGAAAATCATACTTACTAACCACGCTGGTTATTCTGAAATGGAACGCGAACGGTTTCATTACGTTGCGCCATTTCCAAGCCGCGGTTTTATGAAATTATTGAAATGAGCTTCCGTATAAAAGCTGCATTGTAATGTGAATTTGTATTTTTTTCCTCCTTTTCTTAGGAAGGAAAATGGTAATGGACTCAATCGACTGTGTTTGGTGGATTTGCTAAATGAAACTGCAGGAAAGTGAAATTTTACTTAAAGATTTTATTTGGGAGGTTAATTTATTGTGTAGTGAGACTTATTATTAAGTATAGTGCACGAACTAATATATATTTTACGCTTAATAATTTGGTGTTTCATGAATTAAAAACTATACAAATGAGAACTATGAAATCTAAATATCCGGAAGTGATCTAATTCTGTTATTTAAAAAAATAATTCTTACAAGCTGCTGCCAGCGTTTTCGCCCGATATAAAAAAAATATTCTATTGCTATTTCAAGACATAGTCTACTGTGTACCAAGTGTTATCGAAATACGTTTAATCATACCCTAATGACACAATAGAAAGACAATTAGAGAGCAAACGCCGGCGTTCGCTTATGGTTTAATGAACCCTAATCATTTGATCAGATCATTAAGGCCCAAGCGCCCAAAAAGTGCCATAAAACAGTGACTTTATGAAACCTACTCCTCGGTAACGGCCAGGTTAATAGTTTTGAAAAAAATATATGTTTATTATAGATTCATGACCAACATTATCAACATTTGATTTTTTCGTGCTATTAATACTTTTGTCTAAAAAAAATATTTACCAATTTCGCAACTTTTCGGATCTTTTCCCTACTCCTTCGAAACGGCTTGGATATTTAGAAACATTTCTACATATAAAAATTGGTGGTTAAATATTCTTCAAAGTGAACATTACATATGTAAATCAACCAATATTTCGCAAAGAAAAGGATTTAAAGGTCAGCCGCGCGCTTTCCAGGCGCTGTTGGCCGCAAATAAATGCACAGTTTTGCGTACTACCGCCTAGGCGGGTGCGAGAGGTGCGTCCACATAATTTTGGCCAGATGGTTCAAGGGACTATAAGCCTTATGGAGCTACATTAAAGTGCTGCGTATGAAGGCTATTATTATCATCATTGAAGAAGCAGATTATGAACAGTATTAAATAACTATTAAGTATTTTCAAAATAGAACCTATTTTATCTTCCTCAATAAATGTCACTTACCTATCTCTACTGTTTGTGGTGTTTAACTAAATTATCTGTGTTTGCAATCCTAACCAATATTATAAATGTCAAAGTGTGGATGTTTGTCACGCAAAAATGGCTGAACGGATTTGGATAAAAATTGGTGCGCATATAGCCTTTGACATGGAAAAGAACATAGGCTACCTGTTAGCCCGATTCCTTAAGTACCTAATGCAATGCGGGCGAAGCCGCGGGCAAAAGCTAGTATTTCAATATTTCCTTCCGACCTTTCTCTTGACTGGACCGGTTGAAGTGTAGCTTTAGGGGTGCTATGGTATGGTATTTTCGATTTTGTTTCGAGAAGCTTTTTTTAATATGTAACAATGTTATTATAAAATCGGATTTATCTTAACCATTCGAGTGTAAAGAAATAACAAATATACTATCACACACATTTTTCCTGCTTTATAATATTAGTGTGATTTCGTTGCACGTTTGGCGACCATTATACGGTCATGCAAACGTCAATCAATTCCATCAATCATAAATGATGGTTTTCGTCAATCAGTTCTAAAAACCGTCATGCAACGCATTAGACGGTAGCTTTTTCGTCAATCAAGGTTTTGACTGTGGCAAAACTGACAGCAAAACCTACCGTGTAATGTTCGCCTTTCATTAAGTACAGTCTACGCTCTATAACTAGTCGCTGGCCAGTCTGTCTGGCAAGCAGTGGCCGGCACACAGCCGCCTGCGGTTTCAGTCCCGCCAAACTGAGCTCGCCCCGACGCCATTTGCTTTTGATCTGAATGAATAGTGATGTTAAACTGTAATTTATTCTTGTGGAAAAATAGCTACTATTTTACCACTTAAATTAATGTTAATACAGTCATTTGTTTTGTAAAGTTTTTCTAGTTAATAAGTAAGAATAACTTGTACAGAGGTTTAAATATAAGCCAATGAACAAGAAACAAGAAAGAAAGAAAAAACCGTATTTGTGCACACTCATAAACGTATATTATCTTACTAACAAATAATATATAAATTTATGTTGTGTGTGTTGATAGTGAAGCGTAGTAGTACCTATATTAAGACCATATTCACTGTAGCCGTGACAGGACAGAATGGAAGAAGAAAACGTATTGCGCCGACCCCAAGTAATATGGGATAAGGGCAGGAAGAAGAAGAATTTACTGTAGGCTTGAAGACACCTAAACTATAATCGGACAGGAAGACCGCCGCAGACAAACTGTTCCAGTCCTGTTTTAGCATCATCAGACATGCACCATATAGTAAACCACCCTCACTAAGCGCAGAAGTCACGAGGCTTTCCTACTTCAATATTTACCAACATTTTGCGGTAAAGTCGCATACACGTAGAAGCTGCGTAACCGTTTAGTTTAAACACGTCTTCACATCACCTGATGTCTGCCAGTCTCAGTACACCGATATAGAATTTAATATTAACACGTGGGTTTCCCCGCACTTAAGTAAGTGTTGCTTAATTATTACTTACTGTGACTAAATATAGATTAATATGCTTGACAGAACAGGAGTCAAACATCATAGTTACGGATTCGTTCTATTTTTTATAAACAACGTACTTTTGCATTTTGTTCACACTATGCCCTTGTATTCTGCGAAATGTGTTGTAAAATATGTAGTAAAATCTAAGGCGCCACATAAGTAATACAAGAAATAGGGAATCCTATATCGTGCAATTAGAGTTCTCCACGCAATTTGACCGAATATACAACAGCCTGAAATCACCCACCCGTCTGGTCGAAAGATCATCCCTTTTCAACGGAGGTTTGCGGGACTTTTATCTCTATTCCACATATCCACCAAAGATTGAAAAGATTGGCATTGTTATATTTTAAACAGTTAAACAAAAATATTGAAAGTTATCTAAGAAAAATATCAAAAAAATCGGAAAAAAATGATTTAAAAATGTTACTATTATCCAACCATAAAAAATTACTCTCTCATTTCAAAACACGTCATGAATAAAACAAATAACACGACAAATAAAGGTTTTTATCATAAATCTATAATTCCTCATAAATATAGAGCAAAGGACTTGAAACAAGACATTTACGGAACACAATTTGCAAACAAGCCTACAGTTCATGAAAGTGATTGTTATAATTGCCACAGGCAAATTACGTCATAACGCCAACATCATTTTACAGTTGGAAAACTGGGAAATACAAAATTAAAGTCCTGTTTAGAGGGCGGAAAGTTTAAATTTGAATGTGCAAAGTTTTGGGGCGTGTTAACGTAAAGTTGTAATTCTGCACGGATTGTTCACAAGTAAGGCACGGTTCGTATGTGTGACGCTTCTCAGTGCTTAACATTTGCTCGCCACAAAGCCTTATCTTTTGATACATTATATGATATTACGCCTGTTTAATTTATATAAGTTCAAACTCGCGTTTATGAAATCAATGTTGAAGTAAATTCAGTTGGTAATGTTAATTAGAAGTCTGTTTGTCTGGATGTAAAGAAAATTCACATGTTATTGTATGTATGTAGGTACTAGGGGGTTATAAAACGGAAGAAGTAAATCACAGTCGTAAAAATGCTTATCAGTTGACAAAGGAGGACAATAAAAGATATGATACCGGAACATCAATAAAGATGGAAGTCTGTCGAGGAGAAGACGACGTGACTTGGTATGGCGCGCTACGAATAATGGTGACTTTCAAATTAGATTGCATTGCACACCCGGGATTCTCAAGGTGGTGCCAAGTATTTGCGTTTCAGGCTGTCTCGTATTTCGTTGGCGGAATTTTTATTTCATCGAAAGGGGTTCTATTTGGCAGTTTTCGGAATAGGTTGAGATATTTTCATATTGATCTCCAATAAGTTTTCTTATTTATTGTATGCTCATGACATGTGTGATGTTGTGAGTAAATGAGAAATGTGGCCTTCTAAAAAATTGTTCGTGGGAGTTTGACTGGTGTGTTTTATTCCTCATTTTTTGAACTGGTACTTTATAGGATGGTAGATAAAAAAAAACTGGGCAAGTGCGAGTCGAACTTGCGTCCTGAATCCCCGAATGGAGTTTTAAAGATTTTTCCGAACTACCAATTTCTTTGTGATGTAACAACAAATTTACAGTTTCAGATTTATTTCTATACTTGTGCTATAAGAACTTCCTTTATGCAAAATTTTAGACGGATAGAAAGATCAATAGACAGATGAACAACAAAGTGATCCTACAAGGGTTCCATTTTTGCCGATTGAGATTCGGAACTATAAAATACTAGCTGACCCGGCAAACGTTGTTTTGCCATTAAAGAAAAATGTTAAGGGTGGATAACCCTTATCACTAAGGGGTATGAAAAATAGATATTGGCTGATTCTCAGACCTACTCAATATGCTCACAAAATTTCATGAGAATCGGTCAAGCCGTTTCGGAGGAGTACGGGAACGAACATTGTGACACGAGAATTTTATATATAAGATGTAGTTTTACAAATAATAGCACCCCGAAATAGCGTAATATTATATAGATCTATACTAATATTATAAATAGATAAAGTTTGTTCTTTGTAGGATGTAATCTTTAGAAATACTGGTCCAATTGCTATTTTTTTTCATCAATAGGAAGCTGCTTTATTTCTGAGTGACCTAAGATATATTTTATGTACGTGGGCGAAGCTGCGGGCAAAAACTAATGTACAGGGTTATTTGTAAAACACTAGGTAAGAATATCATAAACAATAATTTTTGTTCTATGACTTTTAAAAATTTATCATATTTTAGTTCATCAGATTTTCATACAAAAATAAAACTATTTAAATTGAACATTCTAAATATTACGCGATAATACAATAGCGGAGGGTAATTGAACATTATATTGACCTATTTACAGGTGACCCTCACTATTCGGTCGGTCGCGTCATAAGTGTTCTTGTAGTGAAATTAGGCAATGCCGACGTAATTACCTTTAAATCATGGTGTATCAATATTCTAATGTCGAGCATAAGGAAAAGGTGCGAATGCTGGCTAGGTGTAATTGCAATATTTCGGAAGCCTGCTTACTATTGTTACGAGAACAGTGCACGGGAGCCGTAAGTAGATACAGCAAAATACAGAGTTGAATTGTGTTAGATAGAACAACGAAATCTTAAAGGTTTGTTTTTGGTAATTGTGTATGTTTTGTAAAAAGTCATAGAACAAAAGTTGTTGTTTATGATGTTAGCAATACAGTCCTGCAAGGTTGTTAGTGTTTTATTTACAAACTAGCTTTTGCCCGTGGCTTCGCTCGCGTTAAATTCGGGGTAACACGGTTCCCCTTTCTGTGGGGGGTTAGAAAGAGGCAAAAAGTAGCCTATGTCATTTTCCATCAGTTCAACTATCTCCACTTAAAAAATCACGTCAATTCGTAGCTCCGTTTTGCCGTGAAAGATGGACAAACAGACACACACTTTCCCATTTATAATATTAATATGGAAGTATGGATCTTAGCCGTGAGCAGCGCTCCATAGTGAACTTCACTGCGGGTGACATAATCTACGAAAAACTTATTATTTGCGGTTGGTACAATCGGGTTTAGGGATCGTACCGCAAAATTAAGTTTGTTTTTTATTGTATATACTTTTCCGGGATAGAAAGTATCCAGTGTGGTGCCCAGAATAACGAAAAATAATTATACCAAGTTTCATCGTAATCGAACCGGTAGTTTTTGCGTGATGCCTGAACAAACAGACAGACAGACAAAACATTTTTTAATCACCTTTTTGGGTTCGGTGTCGGTCATTTATTTTTTGATATTTTCAATGTACAGAATTTTCACTTCTACAGATTTATTATAAGTATAGATATAGTATATATACTGTGTGTAATAAACCATCATTAAAATAAAAATCTAACACCAGACTCACTGCTTTAATAAATCACGTTCAATATAACTCAAAAGCGATTCCAATTTCGCTTTGTCGTCCAAATAAAAGCCAAGCAACACATAAATGTGGACGTACGTCCAAATTGCAATAAGCAGTAGCCAGGGAGAGAAATATGGAACCATATTAACTCGTCGACTCGATTGCACAAACTCTTGTGCCACGATTAATGACCCCACAGCGAAATGGGAATGTCTTCAGCTTGATAAGTGATCCACGTAACGTGCTCTGAAGAAAGCCCAGATGCGAATGCATTTTGAAATTCCAATTTCAAATGTTTTCGCCATATTTTAAAATCTGCTTTTAATTTTAAACCTTTCAGAAGTGTTCATTTTTCATGACTAGAATGCGTGAATGAAAAATAATCTATATCAATACTAATATCACAAATGTGAAAATAACTCTGTCTATCTGTCTGATGCAATTAAGCTACAGAACCGATTATGGTACGTATTTGAACTTCCGTTTTTGACTACGGCTTCGCGTCCGTAATAACCTGGGGTGCTATTCTCTAAGAAAACAGCCTTGAGCGCAGCGCTGGTACAGCGACGAGTCGTGAGCGCAGTACATTGAATTAACAATCCAATGTAAAGGAGCATAGGGTTGTTAATTCAATGTACTGCGATTACGACTCGTCGCTGTGCCAGCGCTGAACTCAAGGCTGTTTTCATAGAAAATAGCACCTCAGGACTCATGTGGACCAAGCCACTGGCAGAATCTAGTATACAGGGTTATTTAATATCATATCTATATACGTTTTATGACTTTTAAAAATGTATCATATTTCAGTTCATCAAATTTTCATGCAATAATAATAAATATTTAAATTAAACGTTCCCTTACTAACCTTGAGGCTCGCGGGAACGGTGCGTGCCGACGACGACTTGGGCTCGGTCCGGACAGTTACCGGACGGTCGGACAGCGAGCTACAAAATATGTACCCTTGAAAGTTTTCTACTTTCATGCAGGGGAAGCCGTTGACAGGAACTAGTAGATAATAATATAAATGGCTCATCTAATTCCAGAGAAGGCATAAGCATTAATGTATTGGTATTATGGTATTGCGGGAAGAGGACTCAAAGAGGGATTGCAATATCATATAAAATTACTATGAAAGATACAAAAAGAAAATCACTTTTTGTCCCTTTTCCCAGCCAGAAAATACCATTATTTTCGGCAGGTAAAATAATTATTTTTTAGCATGCAAAATAATTACTTTTTAGGCCGAGAAATAATTATTTTTTAGACTGAGGAACTTTACTGTTTTAAGAGAAACTGAATTTGGGACAGTACCTGCTAGGGTTGAGGGGTTATTTTAAAGAGTTACCGTCACCCTGTAACGCAATGGATAACTAAAGGAACAAAGCTTTTTGGTAACACATTTATTGCGCGTAGATATAGCCAAGGAGTGGAATTCCCTACAACTTAAAGGTCTTTAAGTCAAGAATGAATAAGTTACTTCTAGGCAAGCCTGCTCCATCGCTTTTATGATTTCTTACTACTAAATAAAAACGGAATTTAGACAACTTTATACTTATTTATTTATAAAGTCTACAGCTAGTTGCTCCCGGTCTAGGTGTGATGTGTATATGAGTTTACGTATTTGTGATGAAAACACAAATATGTTAATTTTTTTTTTTCATAAATATTTAAAAAGGTCACAAGTTTATCATCACGGACACTAAATACAACACAGGTCACAACAGATCATAGCGGGCATTAGACGCCAGGACACAACTGGCTGCGGGAGCAAAACAACCCCTTAGTCACCCGAATAGCCCGGTGACCATGTATTTGTGCGAACAACCAAGTAACATAAACTTTGTAATTTTTAATAATAGACTTATGAAATTTTGTACCTAATTAGACTTTTTACATAAAAATATTAGATTATGTGTTTTGGAATTCGCTTAAATACTAAAACTATTTTTTATTATTTATTTATTGTACTTTTTAGTATAGGTACATAAAGAAACATAATAAAGAAAAACTTATATCTGAAACCAAATGTCTGAAACAAATGCAAGGGGCGGCTTTTTGAGATTTGGGGGGGGGGGATTTTTTTTTCTATAGCCTTATCCCTTTTTCAGTTCAGTGTAGGTCGTAGAATAAATCACTTTAAGAACTTGTTGTAAGACTTAAGTAATTCTTAGAGTACGGCTACATTAAAAAAAAAAAAACTTACCTCGTTTCCTGATTTTTAGGAACCATCCTAAAACCCAGTAACACGTATCAACATTCCAAGTTAACTTAATCAGCATTAATAAACATTTAACAAGGCCTACCAACTACGGTTACAAATGATTCTAAATGTCTCGAGAATAAACTTCAGCCAATAAACACGAAATAATCCTTCAAGCTGGTTTTATTTCGAGGGATTAAAGATATTTAGTAGATACAAGTAAAATGGTGGAAGATTGTACCAGCTGTTACATTGCAATTTCATTTTACGATTGGATGATATAACCAGTGGTTTTAAGCGTGTTTTTTAGTTTTCTGACTGGGTGAAACTTGGTTTTTGAAATTCTCCTTCACAAAATGACCTTTTTTTGACTCCCCCGCCCTTGGGCAGAGCGGAAGATAGTGTCAGACTCTTACTGACTAAAAAACTCACCCCGTTCTTTCGTTGCCTTTCATATCGGGGCTGATCGTCCCTTTAGGAAGCAGACCCTTGGCCCCAGTAGGCTTCGACCCTGCTGCACCCCTACGGCTACTGACAACTCTTTGAGGCGCGCGGGAACTCGTCGACGACTTGGCCTCGGTCTTCACAAATGACCCTGAGATATTCATTTTATTTCATTTATTTATGGGGTGACTCTTTGAAACCGAGAGAATGTCTCATTCATCTGACCTAGTTTTCGTACCTATTTATTTTGTGTCGTTAGCCACTGGGCGCAAATAAATGCCTTTGATACATTTAGTGACCGGAGAAAATTAATAAACAAATAAAAATATCAAATTGTAAAAAAAAACTGCCAGATGAATGAGACATTCTCTTGTTTTCGAAGATTCAGTTTATAAGATAACACAAAATATGTTACAGAGTCAGTGCTTTACAGTATTTTATGACTAATTATAGGTTTTTCTTTCTTTAAAGAATTATTATACTTATAATGTTCGAACGGACTAATAAGAAAAAGTTCAATAAAAATGTATTGTACAGTATTGCTTCAAGTTTGGAATAAAAAATAGTAAAAGTAGTTATAGTTACCTTACCAAAACAAACCAACCAATAAAACCTTATGTGAATTATGCCTAATTAATTGCATGTCATCGTTAATAGTTTTTACAATTCGTTATTTGAAATTGGGCGTATTACTGCTGAATATATTATCTTAGAGAGTATCTGTGTTATAAATTCACATTGCACAATTTTTAAGCTTTACAATTTTTTATTACGGATAGGCTTGCGTTTGACTACTATCTCACCGGATATATAATGTATAGCTATCAGGAAACACAGACTCCGGTAGGAATTTTTTTAATTAAAAAAAAATCTTTCAAGTTTATAGTAAAAATGTATTACGTTACAAGTTTCTGTCTTGAATGAAGTGACTTTTCCTTTCCAACAGAATAATCGAAGTGAACCTAATTTCCTTTTCAACATTATCCCCATTAATTCAGGTGGGAACCAGAAGTTAAGCAACACGTGATTGGCATTCGCATCAATGTAGTGCAGGTGCAAGAAATATAGCTCTTGTTCCATTGTCATAAAGTACAATATCTCTTTTTGGAAAAAATGAAGATACTTTCAGTATAAAACCGAGTTGCAGGGTGAAACTAATCACTATAATTGAATTTTCTGCAGCGCGTTCGCCTCGTGCCTCGAATTCAGCTAATTCTATTTGCCATTTTAGTTGCTAACGTCTTTATTTTCCCCATGAGTGTAATTGCTATTCAGTATTCAATGATTTCAGTCAAAATAATTTTAGTGTAATGATGTTTTAAATATGTGAATGTTATTTTCCGGTCAAAATTTAAATAGGGTTGTTAATAATATTTAATTCGTCAGTCATGAATATTCACCGCAAATATGCGCTTACATTAATTAAATGTCACACAAACCAGAGGTCGGTAATAAAGATATGTTGAGTAATAAATTGGAAATCAAACCACATCGCGTTACATAATTTTAATATTGGTAATTAGACCTATATAGTCAATAATATTTCAGGATAATAGGTCGCGGATTTATTAGTTACAATACGCGGATTCATTAATTACATAACTACATAGTGAAAACTGTTAAGTTGCTAAAAAAGGTACATTTGTTTATATTTTAACTTATAAAATGCTTGCTTTACATTTATAACTAGCCCGCGACTTCGTTCGCATGAACTAAAGGTAGCTTATGTTACTCCATATTACATCAGCTACCTGCCAAAAAAGTCCCGTCAAAATCGGTTCAGCCATTTCAGAGATTAGCCCGGACAAACAGACAGACAGACAGACAAAAATTGTAAAAAAAAAATATTTTGGTGTATGTACCGTATTCATATGCATAAAGTAAAAAGCAGTTATTTCAATATTACAAACAGACACTCCAATTTTATTTATATGTATAGATGTATAGATTTCTGCTTCTAGTATATTTTTACCTCGTCTTTAATAAAAAACCTAGGTTCCTTCGAAGTAACTGAAGCTCGCTCTCGAGCTTCAGTCTTTTAATATTTCAGTAAAACGAAAGGCTTATAAACTTACTAAACCACACAATGAAGGAAAAAAATAACAAGATATTAAAAGTAATACTTTCAGTTCCTTAGTCATAAACCAGTGTTGATTAAATTTTTTTGTCTAAATTATTACGGTAATTTTATTGTTAGATGGTACTCGACCGTTTTATAGGAGTTTTATGTAGTTGGATGGAGTTTGTGGAGTTAATCTGGATACTTTGAGAGTTTATGCAACTTTGTGTTGATATCTTACATCAGTCTTGCATCTAGCTCTACAAACTAAACATTTCTTATCTGCTTCAAACATTTTGACGACATATAATAATAATAAAAACCGTTTTTTTTTTCAGGCATCGGAGGCCCATAGAAAAAATACATAAAATAATCTTAATTCATTAAACCCCAAGCGAACGCCGGCGTTCGCGCACATATTGTCTTTCAATTGTGTCTGTCATTATCACGATTGAAAGGTTAAACAATAAATAAACTCATATATATTTCCTCTTTTTTTTATTGAGATAAACTAGTGCTTGACTGCGATCCCACCAGATGGTAAGTAGCGATGCAATCTTTGATGGTGAGCTGCGCTAGTTTATTAAGAGCATATTCACACTACCCTTGAAGACAACCAAATTATAATCGGACGGGAAGACTGGAGCAGGCAAACTGTTCCAGTCCTTCGACGTACGCGCTATAAATGACGAGGCAAAACGCTTAGTCCGGACCGTAGAGGTTTCAACAACGTAAGGGTCAATATACGCCGTACTTCTTATTATAACAATAAAAGTTATTTTATAATTATAAACGTTATAAACATACCATCGGCGTCGTGTTCTGCTGCGTGGTGTCGCGTAGCCGTCCTCGGAAACGTCGATACACGAAACCATTCGGCCAAAAGTTCTCTCTCATAAAGGTCTGTAGATGGTGGGTTGGAACTCGTGTCACGAACGACTTGAATAATAATAATAATAAACGTTTATTTATCCCCAACAAATTACAGCACAGTTAAGTTGACAGGTAGTTTGACAAAAGATAGAAGGTAATTTGTGGGAGATCTGGAGTCCAAACTAAGCCAAGGCCTGTATTTTAGAGCTCCAGCCCCCCCAGTGATGTAATCACAAATTGAAAATAGTCAACATGCGTGTGTGCATTGGTGTGTGCACATAAATATAATGTGTATATACATAAATACACAAATAGGGTATATTATTTATACTTTATTAATATATATTAAAATATGAACTTTTACAGTACATAGATAAATATAGATAATTCTACTTTGCTACATCGAGTAATTTTTCAGTATCCTTATAATTTAAAGTTAGTAATAATTTGATCAGTTTATTTTACATTCGTTTTTACGACAGTTGGCTATATTAATAATTTTGTTTAATTTATTGTACAATTCGCCACCACGAAAGGGGAAATTTTTTGAAGTTGGTGTCGTGGCGCGGTTCCAGCCTTTCGACCCTCAGAGTCCAGTTGTTCTTTATCTTCATATACTCTACGACCACCTCAACCTTCGTGGAGCAATGCAGACGCGAAATATACAGCTGCGAAGTAGGCACAGCAGGACGCAGCAGCAAAGTTGGTCCACTCGGTGCGGTTGCATTTGCTAGTCATGCTCATAGGTCGTATTTTGGGAGTTAATGATTTTTTTTAAATGGGTAAATCATTTAAATGACATATCCCGCCTTTGAGCGGAGCGGGAGATAGTGTAAAACTTTTACTGACAAAAATCCACTTTTGTTCCTTCTTTGCCATTATTCCAGGGCTCCGGCGATCTCTTTCACATCACCCATGGCCTCAGTAGGCTTCGACCCTGCTGGGCCCCTACGGTTGCTGTCTACTCCTTGAAGCGCTCGTTGACGACTCGGGGTCGATCCAGACTGTTATCGGACGGTCGAACGGCGAGCTACTCATTGCTCGCCGTCCGCAAGCCCGCGCTTACGTTGGGGAGCTAATAGTAAGTGAGTAATCGTTTATTGCCCACAAAGATATATACAAGTAATATCAGTGATGAAACATCAAAAATGAGAGTGAATTTTACATATGAAAATAAGACCACTATCCTCTAATCTAAGAATATATATCAAACCGTAATTTGCAGAGCTATGTACTTTGAATGGAGAATTTTTTTTATTGTAAATCGATACAGGGCTTATATAATGTCATCTGTGTATCTATTCACTATATCACACTCTACCCAAACTATTGAAAGTATGTTAAACTAAACTATTGTCTTTGTTTCTGTATACCTGCGGTGTCTACTTCTCTATTTTCTTCAACTTTCCTGTCGCAGGTATGCTGGAAGAGATTTCATTAGAAATAAGCATTACCTTTGTACTATTTTTTCTGTTTCCTTCCTCTTTTCTTGTATTTCTATGTGTGTGTACATAAATAAAAATACCTTTTGAATATGGGTTGAAAGAGACTTGACTCCACAACACAGGAAAATCTAGTGTTTTTTTTTTCAGGATTTCATCCACGTTTGTTTTAATGAGTTAATAAATTATTTATTTTAATTACTTTATTTTATACATTACAAGTTACTGTTTTTCCCGAGCAAATAATATACTTCAACCGCAATCCGATCAAAGGTTTGAGCTTTGTATTGATGAATCAGTCAGATAGTAACAGTAGCCTTCTATATGATATATTCTTAGGCCCAGAAGGAGAAAGCGTGACGATTAGGACTCCTACCTTAAGGATTGGCCAGAAGTGGCTAAGAGCAGAAAAGAGTGGAATAACGGAAGGGAGCTCTTTGCCCTGCAGTGGGACACAACAGGCTCTCTTATTATTATAATAAATAATAATAATATTCTAAATAAATAAATTAATGTATTGAATGTAAAATTTAATGGTTGATTAATTTACTGACAGTACACCGCAGATCACCTCCTTTTAAGTTCTTTCAATTTATCCGGTGCATCACCGCTTACCATCAGGTCAAGTCAAGCGCTTATTTAAAGTAGCTTTTGCTGTCCTGTCATTTATGGATTATTATTTATTTAAGTTATGTAACAATAAGCATAGCATAGCATAATCAGCCTTTTAACTCTTTGAACGCCGTAATTAGAGACACAATAGAAAGACAATTGCTTATGTCGAACTGTGTAACATAAGACATTCAAAAGGTTAATGTTCCCACTGCTGAGACTCAGGCCTCCTCTCTAGGAATGGGCCGTAATCCACCACGCGGGCCCAGTGCAGGTTAGTGAATGTCACATGTCTTTGAATTTTTGGTACTAGGACATGCCGGTTTCCTCACGATGTTTTTCTTCACTGTTTTGAGAGCAGTGGTGATGAAATAAATTACAAAAAGTAAGCCACCTGGCTGGGCTTGAACCTGCTTCTCTTGAGTCGGGGCCGTTACCACTTGGTCACCACTGCTCTATGTAACAATGAAGTTTAATATATTTTTCTTAGGCCCAGAAGGAGATAGCGTGACGATTTGGACTCCTACCTTAAGGATTGGCCAGAAGTGGCTAAGAGCAGAAAAGAGTGGAATAACGAAAGGGAGGTTTTTGCCCTGCAGTGGGACACAACGGGCTCTCTTATTACTATAATAAATAATAATAATATTCTTTTTGTAACCCGTAATCAGCATTATCGCAGAAAAAAAAAACAGCTATTAAAAGACTACCTCTCAGTAATACCTTCAATAAATAGTGAGCAAATCGAAAATGTGACTGGACTTAGATAAATGACAGAGCACCGGCAGAATACTAATGTGATAGTGGCGTACTCTGTGCTAATGAGAATTGATTTTATAAAGTGTAGTGTGGATATATGGTTGATTCACTAGAGTGGAGTGGCAGAGGGTTAAATGGAATGATTGATGAAGGTACTATTTTGGTCGTTGTGAGTGCAATTTTTTGAATGACACATTTTTTTAGTTAGGATGAAATTTTTAAGATTAAAATGATATGTTGGCCTTGATCCTGGAATGTAAATAATGGACTTAGTTAATAAAAAAATTACCCGCTCTCTTATTTCAATTATGTGGAAATAATTAGTTGATGGATTCTCACCTCAAAAAGAAAGATTCTTTTGAAGTTATTCCCAATTGTAATTGCAATTTGCTGCATAAAGATGACCTTATTTGCAAAATATCTATGTAGTCCATTAGAGATTAAATAAATCAGACAAACGAATGACTAGCACAAGTTCTAATTTTATCTAACTAGTAATCTAACTAATGGTACAAAAGGTTCTGCAATGACGCCCGTTTAAGTATCGGAAGACGCAGTGTTTGAGGGCCTCTCACAAGGTCTACTGATGACCTGGTAAGGATTGCAGGCATCTAATAGACATTAGACGCACAGCCCCCCTAGCCAAGTTACAATCGAATTCCGTTCTCTAATCGGTAACGCCTCGGTGACAGCAATTGTAGAAAACGATAAGTTGGTAGCCATGTTGACGCGCCTGAGTCGGCCGCTCGTTCTACAATGTAGCGTTTGTATAACAAAGGATGTAGCGTTAAATCTTGTAGAAACGATTTTGAACGATGTGAACTTGGCTACGAATTGTCTATTCGTTTGTTCTGACCACGCGACTTTACGTTGAGATGACGTCATTCCCATACGTTCCATCACTTTTCGGCAGCGTTAACAATTGCAGAATAACAACTTGGCTAAGCGTGCAGGACCGGTCGTTGTGGCGATACTTGGGAAGGGGATTAATTTACAACTAGGTTTTTTCGGCTGAGGATCACCTCAGATCTCTTATTCATCATCATAATCATCAGATTATGATGATGAATAAGAGATCTGAAACCATACTTGTTAGAAATAGAACAAAAGCTACCACAATATAAAAATTAAACCCAATTCCATAATATTTAAATAGTAAATCTGGGCGACCGAATATTCTGGAATGTAGCCCAGAATAAAACATTCATCTTAGTGCTATAACTGACAACGACAAGTGTACATCCTACGATTTTACCATAGAGCCATGAAACTAATCTTTTGGATATTCAAGTGCATCTATTTGACCAAATTTTTAAAGAACGTTCAACATCAACCATTTTTTTTGTGTTACTAAATGTAAGTCAAGGTCATGAGAGCATTGGACCTTAGTAGTAAAGGCCCTCACTTATGAGTGGTTTCAAACCCAAGCAGGCACTTTATTTTTTGTAGTTTATTTCATCTCCACTGTTGTAAAAACGGTGAAGAAAAAACAAGACAACTGGCATGTCCTCAAATCAAAGACATGTTACAACAACCAACCCGCACAGTGTTCCCGTGGTGGTTACTTCGTAGAGAAGAGGTCTGACTCCTGAAGCCAGCAGTGGCAACATTATAAGCTAGACATTATGCTTATGGTCATAGAGAAAATCTAAAGAAAATGTGAAGTTTTCAAACACATTACTTTTCCTCACATTTTGTACTAATTCTGAACTGTCAATTAATTAAAACTGTGCAAAAATCAAGCACCTTCAACTTTACCTTCAAAATCAACTTCCATAATTGAAATCCAATCTATTTCTAATTATGGTTAATACAGTATTGTAAAGTTGTTTGATTAAACTTTAATTACATGGTTAATTAAAACCACTCGTTTTTAATTACCTACCTGATGTAAAATCAAATGATTTATATTAATACTTAATTTATAAACAATTTTCATTTATTTCTGTTCTCAACGGCTAAAGTACATAGCTCTGCAGACATGATTTTTCTAAATAAATATCATATAGTTTATTTATCAATCATATAAACCATTTTCAATAATATAATCAAAATAATAATTATACTCGCTGATTTGTCAACTGTACATTACCAATGACGGCGGCATAATTGTTTCATAATGGAGTTTGTATCAATGTACATTTGTATGGTTCCACTAATACAAGTTGTATTTAACTATGCTTTGGCTGAAAACCTATGTGTTGGTATGTAAAATACTTAATATATTTAGCTTTTTTATATTATGTTAGTTTTCAATTATTTAATATTTTTTTGCTATAAGTAGACACTTTACGTATAGATGAGAATACTATTATATCTGTAGATATACTTACTAACCAAACCAGTCACCTTTTTCTGCAAAGCAATAATGCGATTGAAAGAGGAAAGGAAAACCACGAGGGAGAGGATATCCCCACGCCCAAAACGCCTCGGGTTGCAGCGAGTCGAAATTCGTAGGTAATTTCCGACCACCGTGGGCGTGGGTTTGAAGACGGCGAATGGGTAGCTTGCCCACTGACCTACTACTACCACGACTACCACGTGTGTCGGAAAGTGATCTCAGAAAAATAATAACTGCTAGGGGTTTGCACGATTGGAAAAAGTTACCGTGGCACTGAGACGCAAAGGGCTATTAAAATAACACAGGTGGGTTTCAGTTAGTGTAATTCTGATACCCACCTCAAAAAAAAAAATTAATTCAGCCGAACATAGAACCTCCTCCTTTTCTGGAGTCGGTTAAAAAGGATACTTACCAATAAAATTATAACATCACAAGGTTTGGCAATATAGGTTAGGTATTCTTTTGTTTCAAATATACATTTATTTTAATAATCTAAATATATATTTTACTGTTAAAGCATTAAATATTTTCAGGCTGTAACTCCACAATATCAAACGAAACACTGACTACCTACAACATTGGCGTCTCCATGGGAATAATCAATCCTGAAAAATATCCACTAAAATCTTTTGAAAAGGATGAGCCACTCTTTAAAAAATTGTACGAAGAGTTCGCTTCATGGGCAAACATTGAATTTGTACCGATAACTTTCCAGCAATATCTCATAATGAATAACTATGGGTTGCTTCCGGATACTCAAGAGTCTATTTTCGAAAATAAAACTATAACGCGCAGTAGCTGTAAATGTAAAAAACGTTTTAAGCGTATTTTAAACACAGGAGACATATTAATCTCAAGCAGAAGTGACAGTGGGCTGATGGGACATGCGGCCATTATGATTACTGATTACTGGGTCTTAGAGATGGCTGGCGGGAGAAAATATAAGAAAGGGATTAAATCCAATAACAGACAAATCTCTGCAGGCGATTGGTATGATGATAATAGCGATGAAGAAATAACGGTCTACCGCTGCCCAGACAGTTGGGTAGCCGAAGAGGCTGCTCATTGGGCTGACACAAATTACTATAACCCTGACGGTGGTCCAGATAAGACGATACACGTTACTTATAAGATAATTCCAGACTCTTTTGAATATACGAACCCCAGTTACAGTTCCAAGCTGGTGCTTCAAGCTTACTTCCACGCAGGGTCGGAAATCGTGAAAAACCCGAAAAAATATGGATCGGTGATTACTCCAACCAATATACCAGCGTATTTCAATTCACCATACCGGTTGGAGGTAGTTGGAAAATTTTAAAATTGAATATGTATGCGGTTTTTATTAATCATTTTTAGTTGTAGTAGGTAAATAATTATGAAATAATTTTTAAAGTATCTTCTTTCAACTACTTGTCAGCTGCTAATAACAACTTTGAAGCTTCATAAATTCCTCGTTAAAGCAAGAAGAAATCTGATATGAATTTTGACATCTAATAGAAACCAACACAGAAAACGGCGACTTGGCGAGAGACGCAGATAATATATGTTTAAAAGTGTTCTAACTCGTTTGTTTTTTACAATTGTGATATTGTTAGAACTACAGCCTACTGTCAAAATATGTTCGTCACTATGAAATTAACACGCCGAACTATTGGGCGTACATGAAAAATTGCGATAACTGCATTTTTCATTTTATTATGTTTCTTAAAAAGAATTACTGCGCAGCCAATTGTTCAAAGTCAGGAGCTGTCACGATGTATCGGCCGTACTATGTAGTATTCCGTTTTTTTTTTTTTTATATTATGTAGATAACAATTTTTTTTTTAACACAAAGACTTCGTGTTGTTCTTGGTGTTACAACTGAAAAATATTTAGCAAATTGTACCCATAATAAATACCATGAAAGGATTTTAATTTAATACTAGAGATACTTTACTCCCCTGGACAGCGTTTCAGCATAATATCATTATTTACTCAGGCATACACATAATATTCGTTAAAGTATGTAAGTACGAGTATAACACCAAATATATATCCAAACGCACACTGACACAAAATATATAGATACAGAAGGCTGGCTCAATATGACGTCTATGCCACATTAACGTTAATACATGTACAATCTCAAATTATATCAAACTAGCTTTTGCCCGCAGCTTCGCTCGCGTACATAAAATAGCAAATCAAATCAAATCAAATCAAAGCATTTATTTCAAATAGACCATTTACAGGCACTTTTGAATAGTCAAATGTCGGTCAGTCCAAGAAAAGTGAAGCTAAATTGCACGTTCCAAAGAGTAGGTCTCTATGGAGAAGAACGTGCAAGAAACTCCATGGACACTCTTTTAAATCATATTATGTGTTACATATAATGCTTGGTTACATATTACTTGTTGCTTCTATCATGTGAGCACAATGTCGATAATGACATAAAAATGTAAAATAATTAAAAAATAGAAACTGAATTAAGCTACTGGCAGCTTAGAGATGACCAGTCCCATCTGACGGCACCCGTTCACGAGCATGACGCGTGCATCAGCCCCACTCAGCTCAACCATTTTGAAGGGAACTGAACGACGCAATAACACGTGCCACCAACAGCAAGACATTTGAGTGAGCATGACAAACTCTCAACTGCCATGCTCGTTATGTCAAAAAAAAAAAAAAGTTGTATCCTAATAATATAGCATATGTCAATCAGGAATTTTAGCAATCAAAAAAACATAAAAAACAAACTACCTTTTTATTATATTGTTATGATTATAATATTATAATTATAATATCAAGTAACAATAATAAATAAAATAAAAACAACTGGTAAGTAAGTCACGCAGTTGTGCATGAGGGTCTCGAAAAATCCAGGTTCTCCCAAAAGTATGGATGCTTCCTGATGAAGTTACTAGCTTTGGAGTTCCTATCGGAGTATAGAAACTCCAAAGCTAGCGAAACAAAATTAAACATTTAAGTAAACTTTTTTACTATTATGTACTGTCTACTCAATCGATTTTGACTACTATTCCGTGGCCAAAAAGATGGCATTTAAAAGCAAAAGTGACAATAATATGTCATGCCAGCAATGCAAAATCGGTGAAGGGACTGTTAAAAGGTTACTTTTAACGTCTAATCTTAATTCGAATGGAGCAGCTATATGTGCCATTTTTTTTTGGTGGGAAAATCTCGCGCTCTTGGGCAGAGTAGGAGGGCGTGTCAGACTTTTACTGACTAAAAACCCCCTGTTCCTTCTTTGCTTTCGTTCAAGGGCCCCGGGGTTTACTTTCGCCAAACCCGTGGCGGCGTGGCTCCAGTAGGATTCGACCCTTTTGGGCATACCTGCCCATAGAATCAACCTTCTGTATATATTTTTTTTGTGATACCAGATAGGGTTGGACGAATTCGGCGATACTTAATCGAGTGTCAGTCAACGTAGTATGCCGCGCCGTGGCGTTTGATGTACTTGTACTTGACTCGACATGCGCTGTCACGATTCTCAGGTAAATATGTACATGTTTCTCTTTTGATGGGAATGACATCGCTTTACTGAAATTCTGAGAAATAAGGGGGATGTTGAATGCAGATGAGTGTGATTTGGTTTTCATTTATAAAAGTAGGTGAAGCAAATAATGAGTAAATACACATTACATTTTCGGTCTACTTTTGTTATAAACATATAAACTCTGAGAATATAACGGTTACAAATATTTATTTCTCAGAAGAATTAAATAAATAAATATAAAAAAAATGTATATTTAAATTCACATTAAGAGAAAAACAGTAAAAAAATGTAACATACCAACAGACGTATATAAAAAAAAGAACAAAACAAATATGCGCCTATCTTAAAACTAACTTTAATATTTCAATAGCATGTCAAACTCGCCATACATTATAAGATTATAACGACCACCTATTTTATGGTTACATTATTGTAAAACCTTTCTCTAGATTAGCAGAGGTTAGGACCAGCTTTTATTGCAAAGACCAAAAATATATACATCTGTGTATACTGACATTATAATATTATTTATTAGCTATTGCTTATTATAAAATATAGCCTGTCACTCAGAAATAAAACAGTTTTTCTATCGGTGAAAAAATTTTATCGATCGGACCTGTACTTCCAGACATTACAAACAAAAAAACAATATAGCAAACTTTATCTCTGTATATCGGTATACTGAATGTAAAAAGATTCAAAAGCTTGTGATTTATTTTGAGCGATAACATGAACATAATTTAATCTCTATAGAACGTACTCAACATCGTATACTACTACAAATACAAAACATTTTAAAATATCCCTAAAAAATCAGTTTATTTCGCACCATGCCATATCCTACATTACCAGCTCCCTGCGATGAAACATCTATAAATCCGACAACGACGGAGTAAGACATCCAATTTTCTCTAAAGCCAGAGTCCACTCGAGAACTCAGCGGTGATGAATAGAACTCTCAGGAAACAAATCTCTTTTGTGAGTTATTTTACACAGACTTGAGATGACCCTTTCAATGTTATTTACTTAATGGAAATCGACACCTCCCACGCTTAAGGTCGTAAGGCAAATATTGCATTTTTTCAACAGAAACTTTTTAAATGGCTAATTATGTAAGTTATTAGTGAACATTATTTTATCTGATTTAATTTGCATTAAATATGTACATCTACACTTATAATTTAATAAAAAGGTGAATTTTGTTTTTTTTTATGTGATTGTACAAGTCTGTCCAACTGCTAAAATTTTTCACCGTTAGAAAGCTGTTTTATTCCTGACTGACATAGGCTATTTTATGTACGCGGGCGAAGCCGCGGGCAAAAGCTAGTTATAAATAATTAGATTAAGATCACGGTACCACTGGATGTATTATGAAACATTCATAAACACACACACAAAAATCTATATTGCGATAATAATAAAAAAATACAAAAAATATTTGTCGTAGTAAGCGAATATGATAATAATATAAAAATACCTTTTGATTATGAAAATTAAAAAAATAAAATATTATGCCGATTGTTTGAAATCGAAAGCATATCTCATTCATCTGGCCTAATTTTTTCTTTACAATTAGATTTTTTTATTTTCATATTAGTTTTCCCCGTTAATGTATCAAAGCCAGTCATTTGCGCCCATTAGCTTACAACATAGATAGGTACGAAGTTGTCAGATGAATGAGAAATTCTCTCAGCTTTAAAGAATCATTCTTTCACTATATGACAATACAGTATCAAAGTCAATCATTAAACATTAAGAACTTTAAAAAAATCATCATCTCTGGTAGAATGCTACTGTCTCTAGCGCGATAAACAAAGAGATTTAAAGAGATACAATAGAGCGGCTATCAGGAGAAATGTCTTAGAAAAACTGTCATCCCATCTCTCAGTGACGCCATCTAGCTTTAAATAGCAATCACGCGAATTAAATTTGTCAAAATTTGTATAAATTAACTATTGCTCGGTAGGTGGCCAGGACCTTTACCACGATATGTTAAAATGTGAGTAGTACGAACGAAAAAGAATCAAACAGTTCGGTTTAGGTCGTAAAATAGATAACATTATGAGCTCGTGGTAGAAGCTTCATTGTGTGCCAGTGGCGTAGCTTGGGGAAGGGAGGGTGGTAGGGGCCATGGCCCTAGGCGGCATACGAAAGGAGGCGGCAGAGAGCGCTAAAAAAACTTAGATATTCGAAATTGCGAGCCAACGTTACGTACTTGCCAAGCAAATTTTGATGTAATCCAAGTTCATTCTATGACGTACCAATGTCAGACCAAGCTCAACCATGACTTGGCACTGAGTGTGTTCACGCTAACGCGATTAAACACGCGCATATCGACTTTGGGCCAACACTCGTATGCGCAAGGCGAGTGACGTGACTCTTAAGGTGTTGTGGAGGTCCCAGTTTGACCACATTGGCCGAATAGGGAACAAACCCCGTTGGTAGTAAAGCGTTTTGGTCCCTGGCAAACTCGAGTGCATCGAACTTCTGCCGTCCCTAACCTCCGCCACTGCTGAAACCCGAAGTGTCCCTGGCTCACACCGCTGGGGAGAAAGCAAGCTTAATTGCCCCTCTTATTGCGGAATCTTCGCGTCTGAATTACGGTGACGTACCGCCCCCTGTTTCTCCTGATAGGTACGTGACGAGTATGTCAGATATTCGTATCCATCAGAAAGTCGTACGTAAGAATAAAGCTAGTGGACCTGGCGGGATACCTGCAGTCGTTCTTAATACTGGTGTTCTTAATCATAATAAACAACAAAGGGCGGCGTATTTCTGGTCGATCCCAAGCGGCGAAAACCCACGCTACGCCACTGGTGTGTGCTAGGTAAGGTTAAACTTTTCAGCAATAGATGGCGCTATCATAAAATCAGCAAATGTTCTAGAACTATTCATGGAAATTGTTGAATTTTAATTAATTACTGCGTAAATACCAAGAATATTTACAAAATAAACCGAAGTTAGGTCCAATAATTTTACCATAACAAGATTTACAATAGCGTAATGCGCAACTCAGCACATTTTCTCAGAAAATGATTTTCTTTTAGTGCCTAAAGCGGATACAAACACGACTTGACGTTTAGGGGTGTCATACTAGACTGAGCGACTTGTTACTACCAAGTAACAAGTATCGGTTTAGACTTTTGTTCGCTATGTCCTGTCTATTGGTAGTATATATTTAATGTCTTTGGCGATAAAGCTTTTAAGTTAATTTTTGAAGTTAATCGACCTTTTAAACCTTTCGGTAGGTATTATTTTCATTAAACAATGACTTTTGAAAAATGTGTAAAATAAATTTCTGGACAATATCCGTTGAATAAACATTTGGTCGGGCGAGAGATAAATATGAATGTAATGCCATAGAGGTAAGACACGAATGGACATGTGCGATGTGGTGCTAAATTTTAATTCTTCTTTTGAGTTAATATAAAAATAGCAAGGGTGGAAGATACGGAAAATAAATAAATGATGATTTCAATAAAAAAATAATGTGAGTGAGAGCAGTGGTGGCCGAGTAGTAACTACCCCGACTTACGAGTTATAAGTCACGGTTTCAAACCCAGCCAGGCACATTACTTTGTATAATTTATTTCATCACCACTGCTCTCAAAATTGTGAAATAAAACATCGTGAGGAAACCGGCATGTCCTAGAACCAAAAATTCGATGACATCCGTCAACCCGTTCTGAGCCTGCGTGGTGGATTTCTGCCCATCCCCTCACCTAGAGAGGAAGCCAGAGTCCCAACAAAAACATTATATGGCCGACCATGCTATATTATGTGCTTTGCTTAAGTACAGTGTAATATTATGACAGCTTTTAATTATTATAATTGTCGCATTCCATATTCAAAAATATATAAACACTTAAAAAATTAAAAGCCTGTTATCGCTAGAGTATTACAAGGGTAACCCAGGGGATGGAGCTATAGCAGTCCATCTGTAAATGTAAATACTCATAACATTGAAAAATCGCTGCTGGCCCAAAGGAATAGTCAAACGGAAGTTTATAATTCTTTAATAATTTAAAGAGGCTTTGATTCTAGCTATATTATGCCACTCCCGTTCTTAACATGACTAAGAAAAAAGAAAGAAAACACAGATATAAACAAAAAAATAAAGATGACTATTACGATTTTAAAATACCGCTGTGCTAAATTCTAGTAACTATTTCAATTATAATAAATTTATAATTTTAGTGGCTTCAAGGCAAGAGTGAATAGGCTCATGAACTAGTCACCGTCAGAGATTGCATCACTGCTTACCATCAGGTGGGATCGCAGTCAAGCATAGTTTATATCAATTAAAAAAAATATGTTCACAAGTCAAAATGAACTTATGTGATGAATCAAAACGCAAATTTTTGAATGCTTGCCAACCGAAAATTTACTTTGTCTAGAGTTTCAGGAAAAACAGAAGTTATCGGCAAAAAGCTACAACGAAAGAGTGATAAAAACAAATGTTTGACAAAAGGGTGTCAAACAACCATCTCTGACTGAATTTACTACGTTAAAAAGTTGTCGTAATCGCCGCAAACCCGCGATCGGATGGACGCAAACGGAGAATTTAATGTTGAAAGTAATAAAACAGTTATGGGAACAGATAACGAATTTTACGAGCTTCTTACGAATTAATTTTCTAGCTGTAGCAGATTTGATTGGCAGAATTTTATATATTACGCAGTTTAATTTTTATTATAATCTACTGATGAAGATAACTAAATATTCAATTAATGTAAAACAGGAAACCCTTTGTTGAAAATGTTACGGATGTTGTAAAACGCTTTTCAGTGAGTGAAATAAAAGATGCAGTATTTCCAGTAAATAAAACTTTATTTTTATATATTTTTTTTATGTTTCCCCAAAATTAAATAGCCTGTAAAGATAAATTAACGGTATTATTCTTGCATCTGCAGTTAATTCATCACTTTAAAAAAATACCAACTTCACTTAAGCTTGAGTATAAAAAAAAATTGAACAATAAACACTAACCACATCAGTTAACTCAAAAATGATTTTTTTTTTTGATACAACAATAAATATGTAGGTACATGCTCAAAACATCATTATCCTTGTGTCCCATTTTACTTGCGGTGAGCGCAACACGATGGCAACACGTTTTTTTCTTCCATTCTATCCTGTCAGCCATCACATTATCATTGATTCCTTTTCATTTTATAACACTCTTAACATAATCTATTCATCTTTTCTAGACTCTTTAGTAACATGAAAGAAAAGAAAGAAAACATGTTTATTCCGCCTAAATAGCAACATTATAAAAAATATAACACAATATTAACAAATCAACGCAATATTGTAAAAAATAATCCAGTATCCCTATCAGGCCATGTGTGTAACGGGCATAAGACTATTGCCCTTGTAACCTGCACAGAGCATGTAAGCAGATAATGTATCTGTGGTTTTTTATCTCTCCTCTTCACATGACATACCAAAACAAACAATACTTTAATACTTTCAAACTTCTTCGCTAGAAGCTCAAATACACATTCAACCAAAATAATAACACCACCTAACTTCTTACCTTCCTACATCATTGGCCTGGGGCGTGCAACGGAAATGGCGCCCAGTCCTGAAGGGCCACGCACCCATTCATCATGGCCGCCACTGTCTCCGGTCACGTGACCTCACCTGTGACCTCATGCGTATATCACATGTCCCTGTGCCTAATTAAATTAGATTTGCCTGCATGTTTGTTAGTGGTAATACTGTGAGAGACAATATCTAATATTTATGTGGTAATCCAGCTAGTTTGAGATTGACCAAATACTCGTGTAATTTTAATGATGTATCTCTACAATTTCACGTGGTAGACATAACATGACATACGTGGATGAAATTTTTTCCACCATACAGATAACACTAACACGGCGAACAGACTCAGCTAGTGAATTTTAAAAATTTTGTTATGTGGTTAGCTATGTCAAAACGCAAATAAAGTTTTTTAATATTATATTTTATAACCTTAAGCATTTTTTTGAGATGTGAAATCATCTAATGATTTCTCCCGGTCACGGGTGGAAGCAATTGATGGATATCGATAAAAAAACGCCTTTTTCGTTTTAGGAGTTCGGTAGCAAGCCTGCGCCTACGGTAGCTAGAGATCCCTCTGCGATTCCCGATACGCAGGTCAACAATTTGCGTATTGTTTATATTCATTTTTTATCCACATATTAAAACAGCTGAAAGTAAAAAAAAATGCATTCCGTCAACTGACATTGACTTTTAAACTACAGTACTTCAGCCACACTATCCTGCCTAGACAGCAGACACCAACCTGCGATGTCAGAACGAAATTCACCGCGTAAATGCTGTATGAGCACCTCTATAAAAGTTAAAAGCTTTTGTCGAAAAAAGTGCTGGGAATAAAATAAAAGTGGATGCAGTTCCTAAAAGCGGGCTACCAAATGCAGAGCCATGTACGAACATTGAACAGTTGTCGCCTCCCACGGGACTTTTGACCGGAGAAATATTTTCCAGGGTGGATACTTTTTGTGAGCATAATGTGGATAGTTTTTTTTTTTTTGCGGGGATTTCTAACAATTTTTCTGCACGGATGTTTACCGATTGAAGTTTCTTGAGAGGTTACAGTTTTCTGTGGATTTTATACACAATCATTTCAGAAACCCGACAGGAGAGTGTTGGGTTACAAAGATGTTTTTTTTTTTTTGTTGTCTTATATACTTTTAACAAAATCCCCTGTTATAGGATTTACTCCACCTGAAAGGCGTGAAACCACCAGTGAAAAGGTTAACGAAGGCCCGCGTGGTGGATTACGGCCCATTCCCTCTCCTAGAGAGCAGGCCAGAGTCCCAGCAGTGGGTAAAAAGGCTGATGATGATGATGTTGACTATTTTGATGACCTTTATCTTTACAGCTAATATTTAAACACTTTTAATAGTCTACGATATAAAGCTAGAAGAATAGAACATATTTATTTGACCTAGTAAAACAACAACAAACACAAAATGAAGCAGACTAATAGTATCATCATACAAATTGATTCTATTAAATTACACTGTGCGTGCCCGCAACAAATAGGTTTCCAATCTCAGTATATATCACTTTAAGGCCGACAACTCACTGGCAGGTCGCTTGGTGATTCGCAAAGGCACCAAGCGCTGTGTGGCCAGTCAAGAACATTCATAACTAGGTAATTTCCATTAACTTACTAACCGCAAGGCAACTAGCTATACTCTTTCATTTCTGATACTTTTGTTATTGACGACTATCTCACCTGAAGGTGCGTGTTCCGTCGTCGGCCACATCATCGCTTACCATCAGGTGAGATTGTGGTCAAACGCGAGCCTATCCATTATAAAAAAAAAAGGTAAGCGACGATGGAGCTCTCTTGCTTAGAAGTAACTTATTCACTCTTGACTTAAAGACTCCTAAGTTGTAGTTATCACGAAATACGATGTCACCAAAGAATTGCACTCTTCAGCTGTACATATTTGTATGTACAAGTACATTGAACGTAATCTTAAAACATTTTATGCCTATGGGTATCCAAATGGGTGGCCCAACTTCATACGTAATATGAGTAGGATGTCTACAATATATTGATGACGTATCGTCGTACGTCTCTTAATTCGAAAGAAGCTTCTTTCCATGGCGTTTTCGATCATATATCCGTAAACAAGCAACCTTGAATCAGTCAGTGACCAACTCTAAACCCCATCAAACAGCCAATTAACATGGAAACTTAACAAAAACTTCTCCATCCAACAACATATCTTCATTGTTATCAAAACGGTTCCTAAAACTGACTCTAAGTAACAATTCTAGTTACTCGCTAATATAAACAGTCCGCCTAATTTAATGTATTCATAGGTCATCTCAGTTCTCAAGTAATAACAGCCGTATATATATCTAGGTAGGTACTACTATGTCCTTGTACAGTCCAGTATACGTCTGTTACTCTGTTACCATGACAGGTAATTATTATCGACGGATCGTATATGCACAATCTTGGCGTTGAGATTGAGGGAGACTGGTTCTATAGACGCTAGTGAATTAGATGCATGTGATCGTTGAATTGTATTCTATGTAGGTTGGGAGTGATGTTAATCATTTATTACAGACTAAATTTTGTCAAAGGCTACGCAAACGTGATTAGAGAAAGTTATGCATAGGGAACTACTACGGGAATTTACTCCTAGGATACTTAATGAGAAATTGGCACAAGGAAAGACTATGGCCTGGAATTCTTCGCTTCTAGACCATGAACCGACCATGACTGTGTGCGAATTTCATCTAAATCCATTCAGCCATTTGAGCGTAAAGAAGTAACAAGCACACACATACATGCAAACTTTCATCTTTATCATAACATAAGTGTGATTACAGTAGTTAGCCTATATTGTCGCACACACAGGTATACGGAGAAATATATTTGATGAACTCTACGAGAATGTAATTACAACAAAAGCGATAGTGGAATTAACGGTATATATGACATTGCATAATTTGGTCTTGTACACGAGTTCACATTTTTTTTTATGCCAAACAACAGAAAGTCTTACTATCATCTATATGAAATAGGCACATAAAAACAGGACTTCAAAAACGAAGGTTATTGAAAAAATCTATTAGTGTAACTGCATTTTGTACGTTTTTGTTGGGCTATATTATGTATAGCTAATTGATTTCGCTTCTAACATGCACTTCTATAAAACGAGAGCTTTTTATTTTTCATAAATTTAATAAAATAATTTTCTGGTCGTTCGATACGGTTACTAACATTAATTATTATGGAATTTTTGTCAGAATTTTGTCGACTGAAATTTTGTTGTTTTAATTATTTTCAAATTGATGTAATTTTGTATGTCAAATGTCTACATCTGGATAATATATGGAATCATCAAAACAGACAGGATTTTAGTAAAATGAGTTGAATTATTGCACAAATTATATTAAATTCGCATTCTAATGGAAACAAAGGGACTTTTCTGTATGAAAAGCTCAAAACTTAAACATTGGCAATAGAAAAAAAAATCATAATCCCAATTTAGCATCGTGTTTTATTGCTATGCTTAAATGCTGTTTCCTCTCCATAGTGTATCTATTAACGGCAAATATACTCACTATCACGGCTAAACGCTGCTAAAAACTAAATATTTTTTTTAGAGCAAACTTGGAAGCAGTCAACAAAGAGTTACGTAATTAAACTTTTTATTTTATTTCGCTATCAGTTTCTCGGAAAATGTTAACTTAAAATCACAAAAGTCTGCTTCAAAAACAATAAATAAAACATAATACGAGTAGCATTAAACTGTTTGCTTCTGTAGATATTTATTGGTTTCTTTGTGTTTTGTATTTATAAACATTTATTTATGTGGGATGATTTCCCAACCCAATAAAAACCATTGAAAAACTAATAAAACTTGATAAATTATAATCTCAACACAACTGTACCGCACAGCACCCGTCAATAGCATTGACGGCCAAAGCACAGAATAAAAATGTCCCGAGTGATTACGTTGAACAAAAGCAGATTGGTTGTACGATATTCAGTTAATCCATGATTAATCCCACCACAGATGCGTGTGATGAGGGTCGGAGGGTGACAGCGCGATAATTGTGATGTTATGATAGCCGCCGTGCTGATATACGCTTTGTCCCAGGGTTTAGAAGAGCGTTAGAATCGTAGAGAAAGATTTGGGATTTAATATCTGAGATTCTCTGTGGGCAGTTATGTGTTTTATTGTTGGTAATATGTTTAAATTGGATAAGGGTAGGCTGGAGTTGGAACGTTTTTTAAATATACCTAGATAAGTGCTCGTATTAATCGAATATAAATCGTTCATTCAAATTCCTCTGGTGACGTGATGGCCTATTGGTTAAAGCCATGAGCCATGGCCTATTGGTTGGTCATGAGTACTGATATGAAGTTTTCAATTCATATGTATTTGTCTAAGTTTATCCAGGACATTATTTACACCACGTGCCTTGGGTGGATCGGGAGATAGTATCAGACTCTTATTGACTAAAAGACCCACCCCGTTCTAGCCTTCATACCGGGGCTCGAGCTCCCTTTCGGATAACCCTGGCCCTAGTACAACACATGCCTCGGAAAACACGTAAGGTCGTTGGTCCTTGCTGTCAATCGTATATCTTTGACAGTCGTTACGAGTAGTCAGATGCCAGAAAGTCTGATCCTCAGTCTATCCAAGGAGTATCATCTTGCTCAGTAACTGGACTGGCAGTGACTGGGCTGCACGGATCTTCGGTCTAATATGCAGTTGTTCCATGTAAAACACAGGTATTCAGCCGCATCTGGTTAGGGCTAGCCCTAATGACGTGGCATCAGGTCAGCTGCCAGCGACCTGTTAGTTAATAATAATAATAATATAATACTAATAATAATATTCCACAACTACTACACAACGCCATCTAGTCCCAAGCTAAGCAGAGCTTGTGTTATGGGTACTAGGCAACTGATAAACATACTTATATATTTCTAAATACATACATATTATAGATAAATTACAATCAGACACAGAACAAATGATCATGCTCATCACATAAACATTTGTCCTGGGTGGGAATCGAACCCACGACCTCCGGCATAGCAGTCAGGGCCACTAACCACTAAACCAACAGGCCAGTCGAAAGTGAAAGAGTTGGGAAATGACTAGGGAGGTGTTTCAAACTCCTCTGTTCCCAACCACATAGGGTCCACAATTTTGCTCTTTTAGAGCCCTGATCGCACATTATTATTGGCCTTACCATTAATTGGGCATCTCATTAACCCTCGCGCACCCGATTACGGTAGAAGAATAGTCGTCGTAGTACTACTACTGGTTTGATACATTTTACAAATTTCCAATCCCAACAATTTTCAACCAATGCTGTACAAACTTACTGAAATATTTTTTTAGACTCTCGATTCTCGACTGCTAAAACAAAACTAACAGTGCAATGAAACAGAAACAAGAAATGTTACTGTTTTGCTGTTTCTGAACTAAATACAAAACGTACCTAAATGTGCTCTTACTGTCGAACAGGGCGTCGGATTACGTGATATTGCGGAACTTATAGCTAATTATTGAACAACCGGCCGTAAGCTTGCAAGCGTTGAACTGGCGAGCGAGCACCTAATGCCTAATGCGTTTCAGAATGGACACGAAATTACTATTGTAACATTTCTCGGTAGCCAGTTACATTTTTTTTTAACACAGTTACATTTTTTTTAACATTAAGTATCGTTTTTTTTTTTTTTTTAGTTTCTGTTAAAGTTTTATTACTGCGAGTATTTTGGTGTACAATAAAGTTTATTAAATTCTATTCTACTAATTCGAGTTCTTAGATCTAAAATGTGCGTTGAAAATTTACCTATGGCTTGTTCTCTTTGAGAGCAATGGTGACGGTCCCGACTTACGAGTTGTAGGTTGCGGGTTCAAACCCAGCCAGACGTGTTGCTTTTTTTTTATGTAATTTATTTCATCGTCACTGCTCTCAAAACGGTGAAGAAAAACATCACGAGGAAACCAGCATGTCACCAACCTACACTGGGCCTGCGTAGTGGATTACCACCTATTCCCTTTCCTAGAGAGGAGGCCTGAGTCTAACAAGACTATGCTATGCTATTTCTGTTATGGCTGTATTCTCTGTTGATATAGGATATAGATACCATAGGCAGACATCACCAAAGGCGTAATCTTATCTAGATGATGCGTCGGTAACATGATAAGTAAACATATCCACCCACACAATGCGTCCCACCTCTTTTTACTTTCGCACCCTAATCCATACCCGAACAATCCCGACCACTCTAGGGTTAAAAAAAATCCGAATTCCATAAAGGCTAGGTACAAAGAGAACCTTACCGAGTTCGTGTTCTGTAATAATTTCCACTTCAAATGTAGGCACAGTGGGCCAGTACACTCGCTTAGTTGAATAATTCAAAAATTCACGTCGGCCACTTGCGAAAACAAGGAGAGTAAACGCTAACTGTGCAGTTCGTGAAAAAATACAACCGGACGAGTGCAAAGTGTTGCCAGTTCATTATTCTGTTTGAATGTACCCGGTTCTTCTGTTCTTTTGGGGAATTAGGGTGCTCGTTATGATTTGAGTGGCGGACTTGGGACCGCCTTGTTTCTTTTGTTTCTGCCGTTGATTGTGGGTAGGTAATGATGCTGAATATTTTTTTGGGTAACAAGATGACAGAGATATGCCAAAAATCTGTCTAGATATTTTTTTTTTATATTTCAAAAACATTTTATTTTTCAATAATGGTTATATACTTGTGATTAAATACACGTGCTAGATACAATTCAACCATCAACCTACGACAGGGGATCGCAACTGTCACTTTTAAACACAGGTTACCCCGTAACCTATCTAGAAGAGCAGTAGTGCACCCACTAACTAGTCAAAGTAAACATGTGGCTGTGTAACTCAAGAATGTAGCTAAGCTAGTTCTAAGTAATCTACACTAATTTAATAAAGAGGCAAATTTTGTTTTTTTGTTTGTAGGAAGTATGTACCTAATCTCTGGAAGTACTGGTCCGATTGCTAAAATTTTTTCACCGATAGAAAACTTCTTTATTCCTGATTCCTTTATTTATATTTATGGCAATATTTTATGTGCGTGGACGAAGTCGCTGGCAAAAACTAGTTATCAGTAAATATTATTATTATAAATATTATTTGGTTGTGCAAGCAAGCGTGTTTTATTAAACAAACATGAAACTGCAATATCAAAGCGTGATTGAACACACCAAATATCTAAACTGGATCTCGGAAAGCTGGTAACTAACTTAGGAAACAGTCTCAACGAAAAGCAGTTAATAAATCCCTGTACTTAACAGGCATAAATGAAAAGGCTTACAATCAAATCAATGCTCAAAGAACAAACGCAATCAATCCTAAAAACCAAGACAGACCATTAGATTAATCTCAGACCGTAATCACAATCAGTTTCCTGGCTCACAACACAATCAGGCTTATGTACTTGTAGGTATGTAGGTGTGTAAGGCTTGAGGTATTGCGAGTCACGAAACAGCGGTTGAGATTTGAAAAGTTTATTGTAAGTCACAGAGAACAGATGTACAGTTAAGGCAAGCACGGAAAGATAGCAAAGAAAATGAAGAATTAGGATGAAAATGTAAGAAATAACAGATATGAAGAGAACGTCTAGATTAGGCAAGATACGCGTAAGCACTAGCGATTTAACAAGATAAAATTGAGCGTGCATTCGCTGTCGAGTTAGGTAAGCCACTGTCCGCGCGACCGAGCGTTAGCGGAGCGATCAGCTTGCGGCGCACGAGGTAGGTGCGCGGGCGCAGGCGCGGAGGTACGGTTGAGGCTCGCGTTGTAGTACAACCCCAGTCCGGTTGGCTTGGAGTGCAGTGCGGCTACAGTACTCCCCCGCTGAGACCGCTACTGCGGGCGATAGAAATCAGGGAAATGCACGCGTCGTCCACTTCGCGTCCTTTTCTCGTCTGCTTCCACTCTGGACCCAGACGCTCCAGGAGACAATTCCGGTGCTGGCAACGTAGACGTGTCGTCGTCTCGTGCGAGGAATGCAGGTTTCAGCCGGTCGACGGTAACTGTCATCGCTTTCCCACGCACATCGAGTCTGTAATACTTTGGGTGACGTTCCAGAACTCTGTAAGGTCCAGCATATGGTGGCTCCAGCGGTCTTCGGACATGATCCTGCCGCAGGAAAACGTGGGAAGAACTGTCGAGTCCACGAGGTATGAAGAAGGGACCTTTCCGATGCCATGACGCGGGTTTTGGTGTCATCTTGCTCATGTGTCTTCGTAGTCGCGTTGCCAGATCCGTGACTTCGGCTGGATTGTGGTCGTCTGTAGGTGATATGAACTGGCCTGGTAGACGCAGCGGCTCTCCGTAGACCAGTTCTGCTGGCGATGCCTGGATGTCTGCTTTCCAAGCACTTCTGATTCCTAGAAGTACTAACGGTAGTACCTCTGTCCAGTGTGTGGTCGAGTGGCACATGATGGCTCCCTTCAGCTGTCTGTGTAGACGCTCAACCATGCCGTTTGCAGCAGGATGGTAGGCGGTCGTACGGAAGTGTTGTGCACCAACCATGGATGTGATGGCCCTGAAGAGATGAGACTCGAATTGTCGCCCACGGTCGGTTGTTATCTTCAGTGGACAGCCGAACCTGGCGATCCAGCCAGCCACCAGTGTAGCTGCACATGTGTCTGCCGTGATATCTTTGATGGGGTACGCCTCAGGCCATCGCGTGAATCTGTCGATGACAGTGAGACAGTACCTGAAATCAGAAGAAATTGGTAATGGCCCGATAATATCGAGATGGATGTGGGAGAATCTGGATGATGGAGATGGAAATGGGGAAATTGGTGAAGAGGTATGACGAGTTATCTTGCTGCCTTGGCATTTGAGGCATTCACGAGACCACTCCCTACAGTTTTTGCGAATCCCTGGCCACACGTACCTCTGCGTGACCAGTCGCACTGTAGTTGTTCTTCCTGGGTGACTCAAGTTATGAAGTGACTTGAAGACTTGTCGTCGATATTCCGGTGTGACGTACGGACGAGGTGGTTGAGTTGCAACGTCACAAAAAACTTCAACTGATGTTCCTGGTATGTTCACCTTTTGCAGTTTGAGTGAAGATCCATTTTTTAGTAGATCTTGTAACTCTGGATCAGTCTCTTGAGATCGTGCCAGGGCATAATAATCGATGCATTGAGTGACTTCCTCAATTCTCGACAAGGCATCCGCTACTATGTTTTGCTTCCCAGGAATGTATCGTATGTCAGTTGTGAATTGAGCAATAAATTCTAAATGTCTAAATTGCCTAGGTGAGTGTTTTTCACTGGCTGTTCTGAATGCGTGTGTGAGAGGCTTATGATCGGTTATGACAGAGAAGTCACGAGCCTCGACCATATGGCGAAAATATTTGATTGCTTCGTACATTGCTAACAGTTCCCTATCGAATGGGCTGTACTTTTTTTGTGGTGGCGCGAGTTTTTTAGAGAAGAACGCTAAAGGTTCCCAATTGCTATTCTTCTTTTGCTGTAGAACTGCACCAATCGCCACATCTGAAGCGTCCGTGGCAATACTTAACTCAGCGTTCGGATCAGGATGAGCTAGTAGTGTGTAGTTTGACAGAGACTTTTTGCTTTCTTCAAACGCCTGTAGAAATTCTTGAGTCACCTGGATTGGATGTGAGCCTTTGACGTTTGAGCCTTCTAATAGTGAATTTAGTGGTGCCTGTTGTTTCGCTGCTTCTGGTACAAAACGTCGGTAAAAGTTCAGCATTCCTAGAAACCTTCGTAACTCTTTCACTGTTTTTGGTAGAGGGTAGTTCAAGATAGCTTGCACTTTATTTTCCATAGGCCGCGTACCAGCTGCGGAGATTTGATAGCCAAGGAAGCTCAGCTCTGGCTTTCCCAGAACACATTTAGATGTGTTGATGAGAACTCCATAACTTGTAAGGCGTTCGAGAACTTTCCGTAAATGCTTTTTATGTTGCTCTTCTGAAGACGAGAAGATTAAAATGTCGTCACAGTAACCGTAAGTAAAGTCTTCCAGGCCTTGCAGTACTTCGTCTATAAAACGTTGGAAAGTCTGCGCGGCGTTCCGTAAACCAAACGTCATGAAGTCAAATTCAAATAGGCCGAAGGGTGTCGTTATGGCGGTCTTCTTGACATCTTCTGGGTTTACCGGGATCTGATTATATGCTTTTACTAAATCGATTGTGGAAAAGATTGTGCAACCCGAAAGCTGGTGTGAAAAATCCTGAATGTGACGTACTGGATACCTGTCTGGAATGGTCCTTGCGTTGAGTGCCCTGTAATCTCCACAGGGTCTCCAGCCGTCGTCCTTCTTCTTGACCATATGTAAAGGGGAAGACCAACAGCTTTCAGAACGCTTAGCAGTTCCATTAGCTAGCATTTCATCAAACTCCTTCTTTGCAGCTTTTAGTCGAACTGGATCTAGACGTCGTGGTTTGAAGGCAACTGGAGGGCCTGGAGTGGTGTTAATGTGGTGAACAGTATTGTGCTTGATTGTACGTACCACTCCAGTAGGCCGCGTGACCTCAGGAAATTCACGAAGTATGTTATGATAATCGGACTCACCCGTGACTGTCTTGATGGATACAATGCTCTCAGGAATGTTTCGCCTTGGTACAGCTACCGACAGTGACGTCTTGCCATCTATGAGACGCTGGTTCCTACAATCCACAAGAATATTATAGTAACTGAGAAAGTCCACACCTATTATTGGTTTAGATACATCAGCTATGATGAATTGCCATGTGAAGTCACGCCTCAGTCCTAGGTCTAAATGCAGTAATATAGGGCCGTAAGTATGTATGGTTGTTCCATTTGCAGCAGAAAGATCATATTTGCTTTTATAACACGGTACTTTAGTCGCTGATCGTGGGTAGACGCATAAATCCGATCCGGTATCTATAAGGAACTGCATCTTGGTGGTCCGATCTGATACAAATAAACGGCCTGTTTGGACTGGGCAGTCGTTAGCCGCTACTTCCGGCTGCCCGCATCGTTTCCCGCTTTGAACTTACATGGCTCGTTGCACTTCTTAGCTCTTGCTCCAAAATTAAAATGGTACCAACAGTGAGGGTGATCTGGTGGTGGTTGTCGGTTGCGTGACTGGCTGCGGCTGCGGTGATGGCCGTGGGGGCCCCGTGACCTGGATCGGGAACGTGCACGTGACTGCCTGTATACATAAGAGGTAAGTTTAGCGACTTCTTTAGTTAAAGCACAAATCTCCTGGCCCAGCTCATCCATCCGCGAGGATGAGGCTGGTAGTGCCGCTGCTGAAGCTGCAGCCACGTGGTGGTGAGGCGTCGACGGTGCTATCTCGTGAACACGATCGGCTAACTCGGCCAGATCGTTTAATTCAAGCTTGGGCTGCGACGCTATGACGGTTTGTAAGCTATGAGGCAAGCGACCGGTCCATAATGTAGCTAACACATCATCTGACACGGTTGGACCAGCAAGATTCCTAAGGTATCTTAAAAATTGTGAGGGCTTACGATCTCCCATGTCCTCGTGAAGGAACAGCTGCTTCAGTTTCTTCTCCTTAGAGGCACTGAGACGCTTGATTAACTCGCTCTTCAGTTTTTCAAATTTACCGGTCACGGGTGGGGCGCATAAAATATCTTTGACTTGAGAAACATACGTATGTTCTAGCTGAGTCACGGCGTAATAAAATTTTGTCGAGTCACTGGTGACGCTTGACAGCGTAAATTGGGCTTCTAGCTGCGCAAACCAAAGTTCCGGATCATCTGGATAAAACGGCGGTACTCGCACACCAACACGCCAAATATCACTGCTATTTCCAGCGGCAGCCTTCATTCCTGCTCCTACGGCAGTCTCCATCTTGTTTTTCGACTCTAAGTTCCTTTATCGGGGTCACCACTTGTAGGTATGTAGGTGTGTAAGGCTTGAGGTATTGCGAGTCACGAAACAGCGGTTGAGATTTGAAAAGTTTATTGTAAGTCACAGAGAACAGATGTACAGTTAAGGCAAGCACGGAAAGATAGCAAAGAAAATGAAGAATTAGGATGAAAATGTAAGAAATAACAGATATGAAGAGAACGTCTAGATTAGGCAAGATACGCGTAAGCACTAGCGATTTAACAAGATAAAATTGAGCGTGCATTCGCTGTCGAGTTAGGTAAGCCACTGTCCGCGCGACCGAGCGTTAGCGGAGCGATCAGCTTGCGGCGCACGAGGTAGGTGCGCGGGCGCAGGCGCGGAGGTACGGTTGAGGCTCGCGTTGTAGTACAACCCCAGTCCGGTTGGCTTGGAGTGCAGTGCGGCTACATACTAAAGTCCTAAAGATAGAGGAAAGTAATGAAATCCCGGTTAAGTGGATCATTAAACAAGAGAACAAGTTTTGACATAACTCCCAGCGGCCTCATAAGGTAATGAGTTTGGAAGAGAAACCTCAACTTTGAAGTCTGAAGTCTGCCGGTTTTATCAACTAACATTATGAATTATGCTAGGTAGGCACTTAAGTTGTATGATGAGTAGAACTCGGAGTCCCTACTGTCGTTCTAAAAGCACTCGTCAAAGGAGTAGTTTACTAAGATATGTACTGGTTGTAGAATTTTGAAAATCAAATCAAATCAAAATCATTTTTCAAATAGACCATTTGCAGGCACTTTTGAATAGTCAAATGTCGGTTAGTCCAAGAATAGTGAAGCTAAATTGCACGCACGAAAATGTTAGTAGGTATGCTTGTTCCAAAGCTAAAGAATTTTCTTGTAAAGCAAAAGCGCGACCATTAAACTCAGTATATAAATAGTAAAAGTTCTATCAATCTTGAGATAATTATTGAACTTCAATTATTTATGTGTGACATGTGTGTGAAACTAAATTAATAGATTCGGTGTTGGTCTGATCCAAAGTATTCTAATCTATTCTATCTAAACCGAAATCGAACTTAGCTAGAAAATTATGACATTTAGTAGCGGCCTCTTGGCAGTGATTCATCCCATTGGCAAAAATATTTGTAATTAATGTTAGGATAGGTTAGGTTGTTTATTAGACATATGTATGTTAAGTAATCATTATAAGGTACGTGGGGCTGACAAATACGTGTTTGAACAGAAGCCCCCAAAAATTAGTAGGCAATAAAAACTTTGAAATAATGTTTTTGGAGGCCACCACGCTAAAGATACTTCAATTAATTTAGCAAACGTGATGGTAACCGTAAAACTACCAGTTTTTTTGCAAGGTGTTCGGTAAAAGCCAGCTATAAAACGGTTTTGAGCTCCTGCATAATTTGTGGCGTGCGCGCGAACTGCACTGGAGTTGATAGGTGCTTTAAAATTTTGTAAATAATATGTGCATTGAAGAAAACTTTAACCGAATAGTTGCAACATAAAATAGTGGGAACTGTGCTCTGGCCTTGGATCTCGAAGAATTAAAACTATACGCTGTGATATTTCATTTTTGTCTTCAAAAATAATTAAATTTTAACCAAAAATCACTTCACTTCTAAAACAGTTCTTTCATCTATCAATTTCATAACCTGAAAAATATGAAAAACCTTTAAAAAGATCATTTACCTAGCTATTTAACCAACTAATGACAAAAAAAAACTCATGCGATCTTCTTCGATACCAAATCCACCTTAGTTGGTCCTTTAGTGCTACTCTCCATGGACGAGTCAACTCATACGCGTATTCGTCATTATACGCTTAGTGTACTCCTGCTTGAAGCTAACATACTAAACTATGATACTATGTCAACGAAACGGCAACGATACGACGGCATGACGCAGCGCTTTAAGGTTGTAATGAATACGCGTCTATAAAGCTACGCGTTCATGGACTGTATTCCTTAATTGAATCAGTAGGGGCCGATAGACACCACAAATAGCGCCAAACGCATAGCTATGTTCTAGGCTAACTTAATGTGACTTAACGCTCATACAAAATAAGTCATAACGACTCTCAAAAGAAACGAAGGCTGACTTGAATGTCTGATCGTGATTGAAGGAAACCGTTAAGGCCGATGCCTGTCAGGGTTGTGGGTTTGTTTGAAAGACTTACCGTGGCCCTGAAATGCAAAAAGCATGGAAGGAAGAAACAAGCGTGGATTTTACTAGCTGTGCCCGCGACTTTGTTCGCATGGACTACAGGATTTTGATTTTTTTTTTTTCTAAAATAAAAGTAGCCTGTGTTACTTCTTATTACATCAGCTACCTGCCAAAAAAAAACCGTTTAAATCAATCCAGCTATTTCAGAGATTAGCCCGGACAAACAGACAGACAGACAGACAAAAAATTAAAAAATATGTTATTTTGGTGTATTTACCGAATAAATTCATATGCATGTAGTAAAAAGCAGTTATCTTAATATTACAAACAGACACTCCAATTTGATTTATATGTTGGTACAGATGTATAGATAAAAGTATGTCTTAACAAAAAAAATTGTACCCAACTATTTCGGCAAAGATGGCATTAAAAATTTAATATCATGTATTGCAGACATAATTCAGAGCTATATTACAACAAAAAACCAGCCAAGTGCAAGTGGAACTCGCTCACGAAGTGTTCTGCACACCGTAGCAAAAAACAGCAAAAAATCACGTCTGTTGTATGCCCAGCTAACGTAAAAGTTATGTTTTATTTTAGGCAACAGAAATACATCATCTGTTTGACTGGCCTGTTGGTCTAGTGGTTAGTGGCCCTGACTGCTACGCCAGAGGTCGTGGGTTCGATTCCCGCCCAGGATAAATGTTTGTGTGATGATACCTTAGTTCTTTTTTTAAAGGCTAAAATAACTAGTTTGCTATAATAAAGACAGACGTGTGTAAAAAGGGAGGGAGAGGCCTTTACCACAAAATATATAGGTACAGAAGTCAATCTACATACAAAGCGCACTCGAGCAACGCACACAAAGACACCGCTCACAGACACGATATCTCGGCCGCGTCACGGATCACTCGTCGAACAATTCCGGCTCAAACGCTCATTAGTGTGCGTCCACCGAGCGTAGGTATAAAAAGTGAAGTACATACATGAGATTGTCTTCTGTACCTATCTATTTTGTGCCTTCACCGAGCAATGTGACACAACAGGCGATTTAGATAAGATATACGTTATCTAATACAGTGCAAGAGTAACAGATATAGGTGTTGTATCTTGGCAACAGAACTGCGGAAAGTGTCGTGCGATAGTCTGCCGCAGCCATGTCGGAAATACGGAAGCATGCCTTGACCCAGCTCTCTAGAAGTGCATTGTTTTACTAATAACATATGGAATTTATTTTCACTTCTCTTTCCTGCTTTTTATAATTCTAAACAAGATTCCGGGACTATCAGTGCTGCTTATCTAGCTTTTAAGGATTAGTCTCTGTTGTCGTGGAAAGGAGTGTTAATGCCTTTTTAGTAAAGTTCCTAATGATTTGTTTAATTTCATCTCAAAAATCTATATGGTATTTTTGGAATTGTGTGGACTATTTCTATTTTGTTATTTATATGAATATGAAAATCTGTAGTCAAATATGTTGATGGACAAAAAAGGGCTAATTTATTTCATGTGAAGTGTCAAAGAGATGCAATACGACATACATTTTCAGTTTCATTTTTTTTTTAACACATATTTCCTCCAACAAGTTTTGTAAAATATTAGGGTAAATCACGGAATTACCGAATGCTAACAGAGTTTTCAAGCGATATCTCTCTGTTTTCACGTTGCATTTTCGTCAAACATCGCGCTGGATTGCGTTAGATGAAGTAACAAGCTTTTAAACCATGCTCGATGATACGAAAAGTGTTTATTTATAGCTACAAGAGAAGATGATACATTTAGGTAGAAATGAGTCATTCATAAAAGTATCGTAGGTACAGATCTAAGATGAAATCAAATAAATTGAAAAATACCGATTGGAAATACAAGATGAGTCGTATCAACAAGAGAGCACCTCAATCTTTCATTTGAACGACTCGCAATTCTCGTTAAAAATACAGTAAGAAAACCTGATGAGAATAAATGCACGATTACCTTTCACGAAATGTTAAATTATAACAATGATGCCTTTCTCATAGCCTAATTCTGAAAAACCAACTTTAATTTCTATCACAGAAAGTACATTTTACAAGTCCTGTTTTAAACGAAACACACTGGAAAGACAACGTTTATTTTGAGAATATAAAATTCCTTCAGTTAAAAAGTGCTCAACGGAAACTTTTTTATTGGCTTATTTATTTGAGACTGAAACGTGGAACGAGCTTCAGCAATTTGTCGAGGTTTCTTGGCGATACTTTTTATTCTCATTGTCTTTCGATCGTGGAAACCGGGGATACTAAAAATAGAATATGAAATATGCACAAAATGAGCATAAACTCTAAAGATATATAATTATATATTCTACAACTATCACACAACGCCATCTAGTCCCAAGCTAACCAGAGCTTGTGTTATGAGTACTAGACAACTGATAAACATGCTTATATATTTCTAAATACATACATACTATAGATAAATTACACCCAGACACAAAACAAATGATCATGCTTATTACATAAACATTTGTCCTGGGTGGGAATCGAACCCACGACCTGCGGCATAGCAGTCAGGGCCACTAACCACTAGACCAACAGGCCAAACGAAGACAAAACATTTCTTATTTTATTTGTTTTCTCAGATACTTCCTCGTCGCATGATATAGTACTAAAATTGTGTTCGCTTAATTTCCTGGTTACTTGAAGGATGTGAGAATGTCTCCCTTACGATTTTCGAAATCTCCTTCGCTACTTTCTGCTGCTGGCATGGGATTCAGGAGTCTTAGGGCGATTCCGAAATATATTTTTGCACAACGCTTCTTACATAATTATGATGTTACTACATATCTTTCTCTTACATATACATAATTTTGAAAAAATAGATAATACATATTTCACTAATATTATCTAGGTTCCTGTTGAAATCAAACATAAAGTGTAAAAGTAATCCAATAAAAACCTCTAAAAATTTGCTAGGTATTTTGCATGAATATTTGCCTTTAATAATTATTATTAAAGGCGAATATTCATGCAAAATACTATTATTAATTAAATATATAAGAAAATATAGACATAAAAGTACTAACTAGTGATCCACCCCGGTTTGGCACAGGTAGAAATTATACATGCAAACCTTCCTTTTTCTTTTTTTCTTCTAGGGAAAACAGTATCAATATACGTTACGTTGTTTAGGAGGAGTTTGCGGATAAACAAACGAAGTCGACTTTGTTTTTAAACGGGTTTTATTTAGTTTGACCTGTTTGTTGTTGTTGTTTTTTGTTTGTTTGGGTCGAATTTAGTAATTGAAATTTTGTCCCCTTCCTGTTGACAGATTGATCTGATATTTGGTACACATCTTCAGTTCTGATGACATTAATATTCAGTATCATTGAAAATTTATTTTTTTATTTATTCATATACACACAAACACTTAAAAACGAAAAGAACAAATAAGAATAAAAGAGTACAAAGGACATGCTTATTTCTAACGAAATTAAAAAAAATAATTAAATTAATTAATTAAATTTAAGATAGTCGCCGACATAAAATGACGAATTACATTTTTTTTTTCAGCTCTTTCAATATGATATCAAACGTATTGAGCTACGGGCTTGACTAGTAAAATAAAGTAGGTACTTTGAAAAAGATGCAAATCAAACATGGCCGCCAACAAAACAGAAAAATATTTTAATTTTTTGTTCATAGTCACTAAAACATGGGTATCAAACAAAAGGGCATCAGTCAAGCCCTTATTTTTTATTTGTTATAGCGATGACAATTCTTTTTTTTTATCTGATATAAACAAGAATTAAGCAACTGAATAATAACAGACTAAAACTTAAAATAAATATAAGTTTCACATTGCAACTATAGATAATAATGATAGAGATAATAACACAATAATACGGTGCGATAATTAGTAGATACCAATGTACTTAATACTAATGTCTAAACGTGAAATTTTAATCAATACTCAACCGTTCATAATTATTAGTAATGCTTTTTTTGAATAGCCTATACTGTCCCAATGCTGGGCAAAGGCCTCCCCCAACTTCTTCCAGGTATTCTTTTCTTGAGCTACCTCGAACCAGTCCCCACGGTAGGCTTCTAGGTCGTCACGCCACCTCTTCCTAGGTCAACCTGGGCGGCGTCGTCCATCCTCAGGTAGGTACCCACTTTGTGTAAAACCCTTGCCCAACGGTCAGACTGCATGCGACTGATGTGACCCGCCCAATCCCATTTTAGCCTGGCAGCCTTTTTTCCTACGTCTAAAATACCCGTCTTTTGACGTAGCATGGTGTTCCTGATTCTATCGGCTCTTTTGACACCCAGAATGCTGCGTTCCATTGCTCGTTGGCAAACCCCAAGGCGAAACTTTTGCGACTCGATGAGCGACCATTTCTGAGCACCGTAGGTTAGGACGGGCAGGATCGATGAGTTTTCGCTTCAGGGTGATCGGCAGATCTCCATTCATTAGCGTCTTCATAGACCAGCTTTTCCAGGCGTTTTAAAAATGCTTTTTACATATTTACTCAGTTTACGATACCTATGCCCTACTGTTTTACTAGTTGATCAGGGTCTCAGTATGTGTATGTGTCTGCAGGGAAAATCTAAAGGTAGGACATTTTTAAACATCTCTTCTTCGTCTTCCTTGCCTTATCCCTTCGGGGTCAGCTCTTCTCGTCTTTAGACGCCAGGATAGTCTATCCAGGGTTGTCTATGCGACTAGCTGAGCTCGTTCCAGATATTTCTCGTATGTTTTATTTGATCAAAACCATAGATGCGGGGACTGGTTTTATGACTTACTACTTAAGAGCTTCCAGATTATTTAAACTTATATTAATTGTAAACGTTGTAACCATTTAACTTATTTTCTATACTTTCTATATTGTACAGAAGAATAACTGTGGGTAATTTTGATCATATTGATGCGGCAATTCCAACCATCGTTTGTAAGACTTTATTATCTTACCCTCGAGCCCTGTCCTTTTCTTGATATAGTTACGTGGACCGTGTAATGGGTAGCGAGAATGTAACGGACCTTTTGTTGAAGAGCTAAAGTTTTAAACTTTACAATCGTAAATCTTGGACACGAAGAGTTTATTTAGGAAAGATAGTTACAGTACAGTTCATTTGGTTTTGTTTTTTCAGCTGTTTTATTTTAGTTTCTTAGAATTTTCACTACTAAAGTTGCTTTAATTTTGCAGCGAACTTTGTAATTAGATGCTAAAATACACATTAACAATATATTATTTAGTTTCATTGAGATCTGTTCAGCCGTTCGAGCGTAAATCAGTAAGAAACACGCACACAAACTATCGCCTTCACAATATTAGCATAATTTAATTATTAATTTTTAAATTTTACTAGCAAATGACAATAAATTCCGTGAACCTACAACGCAAAAGACAAATAGGAACATAGGTGTGGTTACTGTGGTTAGTCAGTAAAAATCTGACACGGCCTTCCGCACTGTTCCCGTGCGCCTCAAGGAGTTGTCAGCAACAGCAGGGCGGCCAGCCAGGTCGAAGCCCACTGAGGCCAGGGTTATCTGAAAGGGAACTCGAGCCTCCGTATGAAGGCTAGAAGGACTGACTAAAATACCTTCCCCGTGGTGGGTCTTTTAGTCAGTAAGAGTCTGACACTATCTCCCGCTCCGCCCAAGAGCGGTGGTTGTCATTGGATGCTTTTTCCCACCATAAAAAAAAACCCTCAAGCGTGAAAAGGCATTGGATAATTTATTTATTTATTACATTCTTTATTGTACACTAAATAAACAAAAAAATACAAGACTCACCCAAAAATAAAATAGAATTCACAAATAGCGCAATCCTTGGAAAATGTGTCACTCATAGAAAGTCCTAACACCCTCTTAATTAAATAGTTCAATAGTTTCTCGAAGTACGCTGTAGATACTTCAAAGAGCAACAACGGCCAGTTAGTGAGAGTCAGTCGGGGTAGTCGGGTACTCGTGCGTGACCGACCTTACTGTTCCACGTGTAGCTACAATACAGAAGAGAAAAGAAGGTCATACATGTTAGATGACTTAATATAATATAATATAATATAATATAATATAATATAATATAATATAATATAATATAATATAATATAATATAATATAATATAATATAATATAATATAATATAATATAATATAATATAATATAATATAATATAATATAATATAATATAATATAATATAATATAATATAATATATAATATTCCACACAACAATCACACAACGCCGTCTAGTCCCAAGCTAAGCAGAGCTTGTGTTATGGGTACTAGACAACTGATAAACATACATATATATTTCTAAATACATACATAATATAGATAAATTACACCCAGACACAGAACAAATGATCATGCTCATCACACAAACATTTGTCCTAGGTGGGAATCGAACCCACAACCTCCGGCATAGCAGTCAGGGTCACTAACCACTAGACCAACAGGCCAGTCAACGTGACTTTATACGTGCATAAAGTTCTCTCAACGGATTTCAGTGCGTGAAATTCGTTGTGTTAAAATTAATTACCTCCTTTCTACCATCCGACAACCGTACGGCAAGTGTCCAGCCTTACGTTGTTGATACCTCTACGGTCCGGATTAAGCGTTTCACCTCGTTTTTTAAATTGCGTACATCGAAGAACTGCATTAATTTAGATACTTGCACCAGTATTCTGGATTTAGGAATCTTCAAGACTAGAGTCGCCATCAACGATTGCATCATTGCTTACCATCAGGTGAAATCGCAGTCAAACACTAGTTTATATCGAATAATAATATCAAATTTTCACCATTTTGTCTATCTGTTTGTCAGTCTGTCTGTGAGTATGTCAGTCGTCGGTCTATCTATCTGTCTGTTTTTTCTAGCTAATCTTCAAAACGGCTTGACCGGTTTTGATGACCAATGTTTATATTATGGAGCAGAGACGTGGACGCAGTGAATGCGAGACCTTCGCAAGATTGACGCACTGGAAATGTGGTGCTGGAGACGCATGCTAGGGCCTGTATTTATAAACGACACGCAACTCAGTCCTCTAGTGCGACATTAATTGATCCCCGATTATACGATGTCAAAAGCTCAAGATCATTTCCAATTAATAAACACATGAGAACAGAATCTCAGTTACCAATCTAATTCAGTGAATCTCGTTTATTAATACAATCAGGACCTCAAACTTGATATCAAGTACGAGATCTTGGGCTGAGGAACGTTTATTAATACGGGCCTTGGAATCCCATGGACCGCACACCGAACCAATATATCGATCCTGAAAGAACTCAAAATCAAAGAGAATTATCATCGTGTATGCAAATACAAATCTTCAAGTTCTTCGGGCATATCAGCCGTAATGAGGACTCGATGGAACGTTTGGTGGTGCAAGGGAAAGTCGAAGGCAAAAGATCTCGTGGTCGTTCTCCAACCCAGTGGATGGACCTTATCAAAACAGTGACACACTGCAGCGTAAATGAAGGCTCCAAATCACCAAACATTGAGATGTATGGCATCGCGAGAAATGCGGTGATGCGGGACTCGACCGAGACATGACCACGCCCACTCTGTCAAGAGTGTACGACTAAGTAGAAGAGATTTTGATGATATTTTCATTGGTAGATGAACTGGTTAAAGCCTACTTTTATTTTTGGGTTCCGGGCAAAAAAAAACTTTTTGAAATTGTGACCAAATGGCATTGTGTTACCAAGTTTATTATAATTTTGAAACGTAAATGAAAGAATGTATAGATAAAATAAGTTCATACTCAATGCTCTTGGTAATCTATAGCCAATGGTTAATTAAATCAATATATAGATGGATATATCCATTCCTATGTATGCTAATATGCTACGTATGTTAATTGACGTGTTAAACAAACATACAGGTGGATGAAGCGAGACTAACGTGAGCTATTGTTTATATAAGACAAAGTGCTTACACCTAGGTGTACTCAGGCAGTTCATTTTGATCCATTGTAAGTGCGTCGGTGTGTTTGCTAAACCTCCCACTTGCAAGTATCAATATTAGTTGTGAAGCATGACTTTATTAACACTCAAGAAATCATAATATTTACCTCTTTTGACATTATTTTGTTTACACTGTAATAACTAAGTTTTATATATATATATGTGTAAGTAGTATGTTACTCTTTCACGTTCAAATGGCGATATGAATTTAGATAAAACTTAAAATACGTGTAACACATTTAATTGTCAACTAAATCTTGGAAGATTTTTTGTTTAAAATCACTTATCGCAAGAACTGCTGGCCCATTTATCGGAAAAAGCTATACAGTATGACAAAAAGGAGCGAAATAGTATCCAAAAATTTGAAGCCGCTTGGGAGAGCTGATAGGACATTTTTTCATCCAATATTTTCTCCCACCTTGTTTCACCACACATCGTAGAAGTGGCACGAGAGGGTGCGTACGTGAGACTTTTACTGACTAACTCTAAAAATTTCAGTTGATCACTCTTTCGAAAGTCTCACTCACGAGCATCAGCCATACTCTGAGCTCCTTCAGTTTTGCTGATTTCACATATTCATATTAATTTATTTGCATCTACAATGTTGATAAGATGGGACAAAAACAGGCTTAGAGCTAAGCATCATTGTAAACCCTGTTTGGGCACAGCAACATATTATACATGCAACAAACAAACAACAACATACAATTTAACTAATAAAATTGAAAATAAAAAGAAAATAATAATATTAAATTAGATATAAGTACACAATAAAAATTGATAATTATAATAATAGAATGTCAAATTAAGTAGTAAGTTAGTAGTCAAAATAAAACAGACCAAAATAATATAAAAATACTAATGTCAAGCAATATCGGTAAAAAAACAATAAGTAAAAAGGTTAGGGTTCTATTTGAGGTGCACGTGAAACACTACACGCCGTCCACTTGGACCTGGTCCTTACAGGACGGGTGGACGACGAGTTACTCATTACTTGTCGTCCGCAAGCCCGCGTCTATGGTGGCCGGAAATCACACTGTTCTGTACCCCTAGCCATGTTGCAAATCTGCAATCGTCAACGCTTGTAGAAAGCTTCAAATGTACGGGAACGACGTCATCTCAACGCTCAGTCACATGGTGAGAACAAAAGATTCGGCGACGCGGCCAACTCGAAGCGTTCTACGCAAGCGAAACGGTTGTAACTTGGCTAGGGGGGCTGTTCACTGAACTGTTCGACGAGTAGTCCGAGACGCACCGAGATATCGTGTCCATGGGTAGGGTCTATGTGTGCGTTGTGCGTTGCTCGAGCGCGCTTTGTATGTAGATTGATACCTATCTATTTTGTGCCTGGGGATCTAATAAGACACACAGTAATTTTTATCCAGAGAGTACATAATCCCATACTTTCACACGGGATATAGACGAAGTCACTGACAGGAGGTTTTCTCATGCATCATTACTTTCTCATATGCTATTCATAAGGTTTATTCTGAAAGAGCATACAGGCTTAGTTATTAAGGTAATGAAGAGTTAAAGAGTAACAGAGAGGTTATTAACCCCTTGTTATTAACACCATCTTCAGTGTTATAACGTTTAATTATTAATTAAGACGAAAGTTTAACCGTGGTGTTTAAAATCTTTGCGGTAACGCTTGCTTGTAGCGTGTAGTATATGGAGCATGGGTTCATCGAACCTTGAATGAAAAGGGAAAATAAACATAGATGAATCTTAAGAGATATTAAATAGTTCTTGTTTAAACTTGTATAGGGTCAAATCAAATGAACGATTTAGTGACTAATAATAGAGCATTGGGTCAAGCGTTTCACCTCGTTGTTTATACCGTGTATATCAATGGACTGGAACATTTTGCCTGCTGCGATCTACCACTGTTAGACCGGCCTCACCCATCATCATCATTATCACCAGCCTTTTTAATGTTCCCACTGCTGGAACTCAGGCCTCCTCTCTAGGAGAGGGAATGGGCCGTAATCCACCACGCGAGCCCAGTGCGGGTTGGTGGATGTCACATATCTTCGAATTTTTGGTTTTAGGACATCCCGGTTTCCTCACGATGTTTTCCTTCACCGTTTTGAGAGCGGTGGTAATGCGCCTGACAGGGTTTGAACCCGGTTTCTACAACTCGTAAGTCGGAGCCATTACCACTCGGCCACCACTGCTCTCATCCAAGTGACTTCATGATGACTGATCATGTACGTCTCACATCCATGAGATTCCTGCCTCGCTACCATTCTATAAATATATTCTACCTGTTATTGAAACTGCTACAGTCACAACCCAACGATGGCACGGTTGGTGAAGTGGTTGAGCGATAGGCTACAGATACATGTTTCGGATCTGGATTGGTTTGTACTAATTGCCGCCACGGATCTTGAGCGCTGGCGTTGCGCAAAAGTCAAATATTCGGTCTCTTTAGTGGTGCGAAGTGAGACGCAGGGGCGGGGTGTGTCAGTGATAAGCTCGCCGCGCCATCGCGTCATAGACGTCACTCATGATTAGCTCCCTGCACTGCTGCATGTATATAACAACGACGACGTTTGGCTCGCCAATGTATGGAATGCGCAAAGCGATCCCCACTCTAACGCTGAGCGCTCAAGATCCGCTTTGGCAATTATATAAATGAGTTTACATGCTTATTAGTGCACTCTCAATAACCGTTTTTAGTGTGAGACAGCGTGGAGAAAATAAAAAACTGGGCAAGTGCGAGTCGAACTCGCGCACTGAGGATTCCATGCAAACTACAATTCCCGAGTTGGAGTCTTGAAGATTTTTCCGAATTGAAATTTTTTTGTGTTGTAGGTAACAACAATTTTACTGTTTTCAGATTTTTTTCTATACCTGTGCTATAAGACCTTGCTTTGTGTTAAATTTCAAGATTCTGGGTCAACGGGAATTACCCTATGAATTTCGATGTTTGAGTGTATCAAAATAATTATACGTTTTTTTGCGACATAAACGGCCGTATATTTTTTATTCGTTAACTTAGAAATTTGTTTTTTTCACAGCTTGAAAGGACCACAGACTTGAGTATATGGTTTAAATTTCAACTTGATACCTTCGTGCGTTCTTGAGATAAAGGGTCTTGACAGACAGACAGACAGACTGACAGACAGACGAACGGACAACAAAGTGATCCTATAAGGGTTCCGATTTTCCTTTCGAGGTACGGAACCCTAACGCTATAGGATAACTGAGTTCTTCCTACAACACAACCACAAGAGTGTCTTTGTCAGTTAAAAGTTATTCCGCTTTTAGATAGCACTACCCTTGTTAGACTTGCCCTTATACGATACCACAGTAAGTGACAGGGTCGTCCTATTTTCAGCCAAGACCATTTTGTACCGACTTCCAAAGAAAGAAGTTATCAATATGACTGAATGTTTTATATATTTTAGAAGAATAATCTTTTGAAGCGGTTCTATTTAAATGTGGTGATGATCTAGTGGGTAGCTTCGAAGATAAACAATGTAACGACAGCGAACCGTATATCTAAGTATTATTTACACTAGGTATTGCATTTGTTTCAAATGAAGAACATCAATGACATCGTGCCTGCTGGGCCTCTTTAGATACGCTGTCACCTGCCCGCGTCAACAATGGCAGGGAATCGCCCTGTGACTTCTATAGCCCTGGTTGTCTTTAGTGGCTGCAGCTGGGGCGTGAGGAAGACCGTTACTCCACGGTAGTGGTCCTTCGTTCATACTACAGCTTCACTAAAGAAGGTGACCGCTTACCGGTTCCTGTCGCTCTGGACCATGGCTTGAACCAGAGATGCAAGAGGTTGCTGCCGCCGGTCACCTCCAAGCGCGACACACTTCGGATGTTTTTAATATCTATCGTGCGGATTTCATCACGCATGCAGGATTGTTCCGCACGCGTAACCCCCGCAAATGTCCGATTCATACAAGTATTTATTGTAATGCGTTGAATACGCACGAGAGACATATCTTGTTTTGCATTTTGAAATTTTCTGCTTATGAAGCCAATTCCAAGAGAGAAATCCACAAGATATTAAAAATACCCTTATACCTGTACCACAGGTTGTTGATCCCCACATTGGTAACACCTGCAGGTTTTTGGCGCCTGTATCTGAAACAGCATAATACAATGGAGTTTATCAGATCTCACCTGCTTAGAGTATAACAGATGAGTACTTACCTTTAAAGGTATGCTTTTAACGGTAACGCACAAATGTTCAGTATACGTCAGATTTTTAAAGAACACACATGCATTTTACTATACAGTTGTATTTTTCAAATTGTCGTGTAATTTTCTCCACGGCCTTTATACATGCAATACTGAAACTAAATCTGTCCACAGTATAATGCATGTCGGCGTAAGTTGTCGGTGTAGTGTCGACGTACACTGTACTGTCGGTGTCCAGTGTCGGCCAAGTAGCCATGCAGTTAACTTAATTAATCGCTAATTATACCGTATATGTTTACTTACATTGCAGTTAATTGTCCTTGACACAGTATTTCTGCAACATTTTATTTTATTATGAGAGTGATTCGAAATAGTAAAACATAAATTGGATTTAAATCGCCTCGCAGTCGTGTGCGTGATTGAAAAGAGATTATACTGAAGAAAGAGGCATTAAGGTGGGGTTTTCACTTTCAAATATACATATCTAAGAGTAAGGCTCATAATAACCTAGCACGTTTCACCACAAACGATTACATCAATGCTTACCATCAGGTGGGATCGCAGTCAAGTACTTGTTTACATCATTAATTGATTTTGAGCCGAAACTATTTTTCTGAACAACAAATAATACTAAAATTCAATCTTTTCTTGAAATCTATATAAATATAAATGAATTGCTATTCTGTTAGTCTCGTTAAAACTGGAGAACGGCTGAAGCAATTTGGCCAATTTTAGTCTTGAAATATTCGTGGAAGTCCTGGGAAGATGGTGAGAAAATCTGGAAAAAATCACGAAAAGAATATTCGAATACAACGCCATCTCTAATTAAAATGTCATTTTGAAAAGAAGTATGCTGGTTCTGACAATGCCTGTAGATAGCGTTATCCTTTGACGGTTTAGCTATAAGGGCTAGAAGTTTGCCGAATCAGATAATAAAAAAATAAATCGCTAAATGTGTTGCTAAGCGTAAATCTCTAGAACAGCTGAACCAATTTCGTGAATTCTTTTTTTGTTGTGTTTATTATTATGAGGAAAAGGTTCTTATGGAATGAAAATTAATAAAATAAAAATAAAAATTAGGGTAGTGTTGGGTAGAGTAGAGTAGAGTAGGATAGTGTAGGGTAGAGTAGGGTAGAGTTGACAGTTTAGCTAAAAGGAATCACAACATAACTATTAGGCGGTACGAAGTTCGCCGGGTCAACTAGTAAATAATAAATAAACCTCCAAATTGCTAGTTAAATAGAACAGCAATTAGAATTTCAAATATCGATGTAAGGGCATGGTCGGAATATTTCGCTAGCACTTTTGTACGCGCGTAACCTAATAGCGTTGATGTCACATTTCAATTGGAGCATCCTTTTTCAGTTATTTCACAGTTTCCCTCCCAACAGATTTGAAAAGTGTCTTACTTTCTTAATTTTGAACCGATTTGCAAAATACCGTACATTTATGATTATCACCGTCATCATCATTTAGGCAGAACGACGTCCACTGTTGGATATAGGCCTCTCCCAAGCGTCGCCACAACGACCGATCCTGTGCGTCTCACATCCACCGCATTCCCGCGACTCTCACGGTAGACTTCGGTAAACCGACAACCTTGTGGGAGGCCTTCCAACGCTGCATTTTCCAGTGCGTGGTCACCACTCTAGAACCTTTCGGCCCATCAACCATCCGTTCCAGCAATGTGCCCTATCCGCTACCTCTTTAGTTTGGCGATTCTTCGGTCTATGTCGGCGACCTTGGTTCTCCTGTGGATATCTTCATTCTTGATGCGATCATGCAAAGAAACTCCCAGCATAGCCCTTTCCATTACCCTTTGGGTGACTTTGAGCCTTCTGGTGAGGCCCATTGTAAACTACCATGTTTGAGTGCTAATGTCATCACTGACATAAGGCACTACAACTATTGAGCGCAGGCCACACCGCCAGCTAGCGGGCGGGCGGGCTAGGCGGGCGAACATCGTTTCACCTCTTTACATACTTCACACCGCGAGCTACCGACGAACCTAACGAGCTAAGCTAACGAAATATCCGACGATTCCAGCGAAGCTACTCGTTCACCTCGTTGGCGCGCCCGCGCTTCGCTAGCTTAGCTCGCCCGCCAGCCCGCTCGCCCGGTTCGTTCGCCCGTCCTCCCCGTTTCGGGTAGACTAGTCGACGCTCGTCTTTCGAATAGCAGTGTAGTGTTTAGTTTGGGAACGATGAATATGTCATATATCGACGAAAGTTCTGTTGATGACTTAACTACAAATACTACCCCCGCTTCGCCCGCTTAGCCGCTCCGCTCGTCGCTCGTCTTTCCGTAGTTTTCGGTGTTAACCCCATAGTTTAGTTCGCCAATATTTCGCTTAGTTTGTTTAGTTTCCTTCGTTCGCTCCGCCCGTCCGCCTAGCCCGCCCGCCCGCTAGCTGGCGGTGTGGCCTGCGCTTTAAGGCGGTTTACGATTATGAATAAAGAAAATTACGTTTTGGAACAATGAGAGAAATATTTATGTAGATTTGTGGTAGTTTTTTGTAGTAAAAATAGACACCTAGTTGTAGAGTTTGTTAATAAAGAGAAGTATTCTTTTATGTTCCAATACAAACCGCTTTTAAACAATCGCAGTACTCACTGTAGCGCAACAAAAAGACGTGATTAATGTACCGTGCGACGAAGCAGACAACATTTCTAAAGATATACGGTTGGTGTGTTTGAAAAGAGAAGCTGACGTGTGAGAAGTAGCATTTATTTTTTATGAACTCTTTATATTTAAACAAGCAACAAGTAATATGTAACCAAGCATTATATGTAACACATATGATTTAAAAGAGTGTCCATGGAGTTTCTTGCACGTTCTTCTCCATAGAGACCTACTCTTTGGAACGTGCAATTTAGCTTCACTTTTCTTGGACTGACCGACATTTGACTATTCAAAAGTGCCTGTAAATGGTCTATTTGAAATAAATGCTTTGATTTGATTGATTGATTTGATTTGATTTGATTAAACTAACTTTTGCCTGTGGCTTCGCCCGCATAATTACATAAATAATAGCCTATGGTACTCAAGATTAAAGCAGTTTTCTATCGGTGAAAAAATTTTAGCAATTGGACCAGTACTTTCAAGTATTACCTCTTACAAACAAAATAATAAAAAAGAAGAGAGAAGAAGAGAGAGAGTGAAGTTCAGTGGCTGTTTTCACTATTCGTGAATTAATACCTAGTAGATATTGTGATGTAATAGATTGCGTGAAGAATATGAAAGAAAAGGAAGTTAGTGATAGCATGACGAGTGACAGGGTAGAATGGAAGAAAAAAACGTATTGCGCCGACCCCAAATAAGATGGGACAAGGGCAGGAAGAAGAAGAAGAAGAGATATTGTGATGTAAAATTGGTGTAGTTTTGTGCCTCAAGTGCCTGCACAACTAGAAAATATGTGGTAATCACTGAAACAGTCGCAATTTTGGTAAAATGATACTTTGAATTTTATTATAGTGTTTGCCGAGGTTGATTTAATAGGTTCGCTGTCAAATAGGTACTATACAACAATAGAATTTTTACTTTATACTCTAATGGTAAACAAATTAAATATTCATACGAAGGTATAGCTTAAAGGATTTGTTAACCAAATCAAAAACATAAACAACAACAAAAAATAGATTTACATTGAAAATGAGATCGGAGTTTTTGGCGAAATTTTTCCAAAAATTCAGTAGCTGTTCTAGATAATGTGATACAAAATGAACCTTGGTATAGAACAAAAGTTGTTGTTTATAAAGTTAGTAATAAAGTCCAGCAAGTCATTTGTATTTTACTAATAACCTTGAATAAATAACGTTGTATTATGTCACAACGTAACTATATACGTATTTAGGTACTTGCAGTTATGCAATGCGATGTGTATGCGAAGAGGCATGCTGAGATTCTGAGCATTCTTGATCGTTACATTATATAAAGATATGTATGTGTGTATGCAGATACAATATGACGTATCATATAAAATATCATATCTGTACTTATTGACACAGTTGTAGACTATGACTTGGAATATCATATAGGATACACTTATTCCGGCAGTATGTTCTCTTAAGACAATTTTCTAGTTTCATGTGGGCGAATATAGGTCCAATCGATATACTGGCTTCTGCCAGCAGCAGAAGCCAGTATATCGATTGGACCTATATTATACACCGCTAAATTTTAATCCCGTGGAGGGTCGACCCGGTACATGAAACACTATCGATTTGTAAAAATAAAATTAAAAAAATAAGTACCTTTTTTCAAAACTCGTATTAACTTACGCATGTACGAAATTAATTTCTTTAAAATTTACATATTGGTCCTTATACATAGGATCCATCGATATGCAATTATGCATATTGTTTTACGTTTGAGTAGGTAAAATCTATGTATCTTTTCTCCATCTCTGTCAAATCCTCCCAAAGGTTATCTGTAACCATTCTCTATTAGCGGTAAGACCACCTATTGTTATACCCTGTTAATTTTAAGCTCCTACTGTACTTTTACGATGTCCAATAAAAAGGTAGGTATAATAATCTATCCATCAGACTATACACGTACTTAGCTGAAATGAAATTAGGATAAGTATAGTCCGTCTAAAAAGTCAATCGACTTACTAATTTTGTATAACATTTAATCATTTGAAAAATACTTATATTCGATACTTTTTATAAGGTTCTTCTATTAGTAAACATTGATCAAGATCTCTTAGTCAACCTTGATTATTAAACCAATATTGATTACATCAGAATTCATTTTGCCCTAATAATTACCCAAGTCATTTGACTTTTTAGACAGACTGTATATACCGTTAAATTTTGATCGTTTTAATCCCGTGGAGGGTTGATCCGGTAAATGAAACACTATCGATTTGCAGAGATAAAATTAAAAAAGTGAAGCACCTTTTTTAAACTCGTATTAATTTACGCATGTACGAAATTAATTTCTTTAAGAAAACGTCAGCTGAAAGAGTTCAATGACCTGTAGGTAGTAGTCGGCGTTGCGTACTAATTATTTTGACCCTCCACGGGAGTAAAACGATCAAAAAAACGGGGTATATTAGAATTGAGGTTGGCCTAACCTTAATTCTAAATCTCATTGCTAAGTTTATAGCTTAGAATTTTTACATCGGGCTACAGAAGATATACTTACCGTAAATCCCATACCTTTTCTTATTGAGCCAATAGTTTACCTTTTAAAAAATGTGCACAGTAAATAGCCACACTCATATCGGCACCAGTCACAGTAATTAAGTCCTCAAAGGTGCAGCAATATGGCCACTTAGGGCACTTTAATTAGTGGAATATTCTAGAGAGAAACCGCCTGCACTAGGCAGCATTTTTAACTGGCCTGTTGTCCTAGTGGTCACTAACCAAGTGGCCGTGACTGCTATATTGGAGGTCGTGGGTTCGAATCCCACTCAAGACAAATATTTGTGTGTTGAGCACGATCATTTTTTCTGTGTCTGGGTGTAATTTATATATAATATGTATGTATGTATTTAGAAATATAGGCATAAGTATGTTTATCAGTTGCCGCTCGTAACACAAACTCTGCTTTGCTTGGGTTAAACGACCTTGTGTAATAGTTATGGTGGAATTGCAACTTCAATTAAACGTAAAAATAAGCCACTGCGGATACATAACTGTTCAACGAAAGCATCGCTGTCAAAATTCTGAAACAACTGTATAAAGTTAAACTCTGTTATGAATTCATTCACACGTCCGCCTTTATATTAAAAATGTCCGCTATAAATTCACGGATTACAAACTTTTGTTGGTTGTTAAATTTCGGACAAATAGTACGTCTATGTTATGGCCGAGGAACCGGGTTTTTACGGATAACATCAATGTAGCTGAAAACTAAATGGTGGGTTATGTTTTTACGGCTGTAGGCTTGTGAATATATAAGTAAAATATAGGCTGTCTACCTACCGAGGTAAGGTTTGTTAATATAATCAAAATAATATTGTAGGTACTATAGTCTATCTAAAAAGTCAAACGACTTGGGAATTTTATGTAATATTTCATCATTAAAATAATATATTCAATACTTTTTAGAAGGTTCTTCTACGAGTATTTGTAAACAATGATCAAGACCTCTTTATCCACCTTGATTATTGAACAAGTGTTTGTCTTTTTAGACAGTCTATCAGCCTTTGACAAAACCTTTTCAAATATTGCACAAAATGGAAATGACCTAAGTCAGTAGTTATAAATATGCTGTCAAAAGACACTTCCCACTTTGGACGGAGCAAGAGGGAGTGTCAGATTATTTAACTGACTTAAACTCACTTGGGTTTCTTCAAATGCCCTTTGCGTTCTACAGCCATGGTAACTCTTTCAAAAAATCCCATGACAGCGGCAAAGAACAGCCTTTAAGAAAAACAAGATGGCCTGGACGGGTGTGGTTGCCAGGAAGTATGTATGTATGGGTTAGGTCTTCCCATAAATATATTCATCGACAGGGAACAATCCATCCAGTTGATATCCTACACCGATAACTTTGGACTTGGCATGTCCAAGAATACGGCATTTATTATCCAGTAATATCCGAAAAACGAGTCCCGATATCCAGGAATGCAAGCATCAAAGATATGTTCATAATTCTTCAGTATTTATTACACCAGCGGTGCCTATGACGACAAATACTAGTTTTTTTTGTGCGTTCACAAACTTTTGCCTTTCTAATATTGATGTGAAAATAATAGCAAACAATCACTACATCGATTATCTTCATGTAACAATACATCTAGACATCAATACCGACATTATGTGTTTTGTGTGAGGTAATACTCATAACTATCTAATCACCTATCCTATGCATATACCTACGTTACACTATCAAAGCTTAGTACCTATTTGAAAATTAAAAAAAAACAAAACAATAAAATAACATTCAGTAAAAGCAGCTCGTTCTGAACACTAAACATATTTTTTTTTTTCATACTTTTACAACTGAAACCCGGGATAAAAATCTGACAGAAGCTTATGCGAATTAATTTTATCTTCAAAGTTACATTTTCAACCTAATCGCGTAATACCCTGTTCACCTAAATATGATCACAATGTTCTATTAAGCCTCCGGCCTAGCTCATCCACGGATCAATCGTAATTCCTGAATCGTATGACCTTTAGGCCTGAGTTGATCTCACGCAAATATCCCGAACGATCGATCGAGGTTCACTTAGGCCTTCCGTCCATGGACGTATAGCTTCATAGACGGGGATACAATGTCGTCATGTCATTATATGCCGTTTTGTCAACAGAGTTTTTTTTTTTTATTGGTACAAACTAGTGCTTGACTGCGATCCCACCTGATGGTAAGTCGCGATGCAATTTTTGATAGTGAGGCGCTCCAGTTAATTAAGAGCCTATTCACTCTAGCCTTGAAGACACCCGCTTAGTTTTTTATGTAAACTTCAGTAAGTTCTTTGTAAAGCAGTGGCGGCCAAGTGGCAAAGACCCGACTTACGAGTTGTACATCACGCGTTCAAACTTAGCCGGGCGCATTACTTTGTGTAATTTCATCATCACTGCTCTCAAAACGGTGAAAGAAAACATCGTAAGGAAACCGGAACATCCTAGAACCAAATATTTGAAGACAAGCGACAATCACCAACGCGCACTGGGCCTGCGTGGTGGATTATAGCCAATTTCCTCTACTAGAGAGGTGGCTTGAATCTTAGCAGTGGGCATATTAAAAGGCTGATTAATCAAAATATAATATAGCAACATGTGCTATGTAAACTTTACGCAGGCGTACACCAAGCTTATAATTACAAATACGCGTCTATCAAGCTTCGTCCGTGGACGCTTGACTTTATACATCGAACGTCATACTGAAATTATTTAGGACCAAGTTTATTTTCAGCTTTCCCGACAGTGTGGGAAAATTTGAAGTAGAACGTGATATTATGTCAACTTTTCATTCAGTAATTAGTACTAACATTTTGTCAGCGACTTCGCTCGCAAGAATGTTTGCATAAAAACTTTTACACCCCTTAAAACGTATTTTATAGGTACTTTTGAAACAATAATAATGACCAAGGTTATCGATATACCACGAAGATTCGCCAAACTTAAGTGGCAATGGGCAGGGCACATTGCTCGCAGAACAGATGACCGTTGAGGCTGAAAGGTTCTGGAATGATGACCACGTACTGGAAGACGTAGCGTTGGAAGGCCTCCTAAAGAAGGTTGCGGGAATCCGATGGATATGAGACGCACAGGAACGTTCATTGTGGCGACACTTGGGGGAGGCCTATGTCCAGCAGTGGACGTCTTTTGGCTGAAATGATCTTGATGAATAATATCTCACTTTATTATTTGTTTTAATTAGAATTTGTGCCATGTTTCAAGTTTATTAACCCAAGAAAATACAGTCCTCCAAAAAGTCTTCAAAATCCTTTAATTATTTATTAGGTAAAGATGTAGGTGCTTTAACTTTATTATTTTTTTGGATCCTATTTGCACTAATTCTCAAATATACGACGAAAAGAGATTTTGCTTATAAATGAAAAGCCTTCTTTTCACATCCATAACGGTTGAATTCCCATTTCTCTCATTATTAATTTCTTTATGCACACTAGTAGGTATATAGGCGGCTTAGTGCTCGTTTAGATTATAGAAGGTAGCTTTGTGCAAAATTTCATGTTACAATTCCTAGTAGTTAGCAGTGCATTGATAAATCAGTCTTTACATGTACAGAGAAATTACCAATATTTGATACAATATCGCGTACGATAGACGCTGATATTGTATATTGATAAAGCATAAAATGGTATTTTAGACTGATTTTTAGAAAGAGATTTGCACAAGATTGTGCAGGTGACGGTCTACAAAACCACACATTTTTAAACCTCCATGAGCGACAAAGATAGATGAAAGACGCGTGTGGAAAAGAGAAAGAGAGAAGCTTTTGTCTAGTTATCTACTCTAATATACAAGGTGTAAGGGACAGCCCTCCATAAACTTTAAGGGCTCAGTAGACGAAACTGAACAATCTACCATAACAATTTTTTTCAGGAAACGAAAAAAAAAATCCGCCTCACCATACAAAATTATTAACTTGATTGGATAGTTTGTATGGCGAGGCTGAATATTTTCTTCGTTTCCTGAAAAAAAATTTTATGTTGGGTTGTTCAGTTTCATCCACTGAGCAAGCCCTTAAAGTTTGTGGAGAGCTGTCCCTTACGCCATTTATATAAAGAAAGAAAATTTGTATTTTTGTGTGTATTTTTGTAATGAATAAACTCAAAAACTACTGTGCCGATTTCAAAAATGCTTTCACCATTGGAAAGCTACATTCACCTTGAGTAACATAGGCTATATTTATTGCCTGTGTGAAGCTGGGACGACTAGTAAGAAATAAATTAATGTGCCATTTTAGGCTAGCTAGCTAGCTGTCTGTACTTGCTTGTTCTACTTTGTGAAAATGTGATAATTTGTAGGCACACGTTCCTGATAATTGTCTTAAACTAGTTAAGAGCTACAAAACGCGAAACAATAGACTAGATCATGAGGTTAGTACCTAAGATTCCTACATAAATTAGTTACTTGTATAGTAACAAAACAAACGCTTGGAATTTCATACCCATCCCTCGCCCGGCCTTGCAACCAACATGGTTTATTTCTGGAAGGGTATTGGTATGATTTTAACTAAAACCTCTTGTGATCATATTTCTAAATATATTCATCGAAATTTTGTGACGTCATCGCCAGGCTGACTATTTTTGGGTGATACTTTGAAAACAAGAGAATGTCTCATTCATCTGACCTAGATAATTTCTTTACAATTTGATATCTTTATTTGCAAATTAGTTTTCTCCGATATCACTAAATGGAGAACCAAGGTTACCGACATAGCTCAAAAAATCGCCAAACTTAAGTGGCGATGGGCAGAGCACATAACACACAGAACAGATGGTCAATGGGGACGAAAGGTTCTGGAGTGGCGACCACAAAGGCCTCCCACAAGGTAGACCGATGACCTGGTGATGTGTAACGCACAGGATCGGTCGGAGTCGGAGTTGGGGGAGGCCTATGTCCCACAGTGGACATCTTTTGGCTGATATGATAATGACGATGATTACTAAATGTATCAAAGGCAATCATTTGCGCCCAGTGCCTTACGACACAAAATAGATAGATACGAAAACTAGGTCAGATGAATAAGACATTCTCTTGCTTTCAAAGAATTACCCTTTTATATTCAAGAAACTTAGGGTACCACAAAACTTAATGCTAGAATACAACGGTATAAAAACACTAACTTTTGACTTGAATACTGCTTATGGGGGTATTTAAGGCCTCTATTGATAATTTATGAAAACAAGTCCTAAATATTGTAATTCATGGACCTTTGTGGAGGACCTACATGTATCCTTAAGCATAATTTTATGAATGTGGTTTTTAGGGTTCCGTAGTCAACTAGGAACCCTTATAGTTTCGCCATGTCTGTCTGTCTGTCCGTCTGTCTGTCCGTCCTCGCTTAATCTCTGTGACCGTTAGCACTAGAAAGCTGAAATTTGGTACCAATATGTATATCAATCACGCCGACAAAGTGGTAAAATAAAAATTGAAAAAAATGTTTTATTAGGGTAGCCCCCCTTTAGGTAAAGTGGGAACTGATTTTTTTTTTAATTTCAACCCTAACGTGTGATATATCGTTGGATAGGTATTTAAAAATGAATAGGGGTTTACTAAAATCATTTTTTGATAATGTCAATAATTTCGGAAATAAGTGATTATTTCAAAGTCAAAAGTAAAAAATAATGTGTCCCCCCCTCTAACTTTTGAACCATAAGTTTAGAAAATATGAAAAAAATCTGAAAAGTAGAACTTTATAAGGACTTTCTAGGAAAATTATTTTGAACTTGATGGAAAGAACAGTTTTTGTACAAAAAAGACAACAGGGTTCTACAAAATAATTTCTGAACTAAGTTTATATAAGTGTATATGCAAGCATTTTTTTAACCTCATAAGTGGGTATACTTATTGTGATGGACGGGAAACTACGGAACCCTACACTGAGCGTGGCCCGACATGCTCTTGGCCAGTTTTTTAAACAGTACCGTAAACGACGATAATCCTAGCAATACTTCTTGTACAATAAAGCTTAGTACAGTATAAGAATATATGAATGAAGACTTTGTGAGTTTCCTACATCCAATAGTCTAAATTCCCTGACAAGGTTATTTTTCTTTGATACCATTCGATTTCCTAATACACAACAGAACCAAATACAACGTACATTTTATAAGGTGTCGAGATTTATTAAAGGGTACCACCAAGTCGGGACGCGACGTGAAATATTCAAGGATCATGGTAGCCTCCACAGACATCGGAATGTTGCATCGGCAATGACTGGAGATGCGTTGGCTAATAAAATTGTGACAATGAACACATTTGTTTTGTAACCACTACCTTTACGAACAGTAATATTTTCGCCCTGTCAATTATTTATTTATTAAATGCTTTACGCACATAAAAGTGCAGAGGCGGACTTAATTCCATAGGCACTTTCTGCCAGTCAACCTTTGGGTGATGCAGAGAAAAATAGTGGTAGGTGCAATAAAAGAGAGAGAAGACGAATACAAAAATAGATATAAGTAGTAATATACTATATAAAAATAATACAAATTATACAATAAACACTCAAATAAATGAAAAAACTACATACCTAAGTAATGCAGTCAAAAAATTGGTCCAAATCGACAAAAAAAAAAAAAAACTTAACTAAAATTATATAAAAAGTGAAACTGGCCGACTATCATATCGACGCACAGCCGAAACTACTGGGTGTAGTACAAGGGTCTAAAGTTTGTATGGAAAAACCTACTTTCACACGAAAAAGCCGTTGGCAGAAGCTAGTTACTATTTGTGACGATACAAAATTATGGTGGTGATTCTACGAGTGACATTGATAAGTGAAACGTCAGTTTACGGCGATCCGGACGTAGCGTCACACTGAAAGTTCAAAACAATTCGGTCAACTAGCTGAGGTACGGGGTAGCGGTCTCATTGGTCGAGACTATTTGTGTGGCGACCTATATCAGATCTATAAGTCATATGTGTTGACAGACATGCACCGCTAATTATATTATTAGACGTCTAGTGTCTGTAAGGTCGTTGATGATGTCCAACCTCAAAGAAGAGGGATATTTTTTTTTTACTATTCTTTCTCCAGAGGAAGGCCCGATGAAGCAGTTCCGCGCTCTTTGGTAGTCCCGTAAAAGAAGATTTTCGCCTGTAGATGATTTATTTCGAAGGCTCAGAGGTCACGGCTTTCGCCTAGAACTGTGTTCTAAACAATAAGGGTAGGTATTTACTTTGAAGGCTGAAATATTGGGCCTGTTTTGGCAGGTCCTATGATTAAATTCAAAATTTAAATTGTTTCAAGGCTTCGTTGTTATTATTGCTGTCGTTTGGTTGTTTTATGCAAAATATAAGGGATTGACCACGTCCCATTTTAATAACAATAGTGAAGGAGTATTTACCTTATATTATAATATATATTAGTATTTCAACTGGTATTGCATATATTCGACGCTTGAAAGGCATTGAGTAAACTTTACGGAACAGTGATTTAAAGGCTTTTAGAAAAAATGCAATGTCTAAATGCGATTGTTTCGTGATTTTTTTTTTTTCTAAAAATTTCAACTTTAAATCACTCTTCTGTAAAGTTTATTCTATGTCAAATTATGTATTTTTATTATAATGGCAATGTACAAAAATCATATTTTTTTTATTTATGATTTATTGTCATTAACATCGTGAATTCATGTTCTAAGACCCAGTTATGTGCCAATTTTTTTTAAGGTGGCAATTTATCTAATTAGACTTTTTTCCAGGAGAGCGAGAGGACATTCCAGACTTTTACTGACTAAAACTCACCTGTGTCCTTCAGTTACACTTTGATTTAGGATCACGGTTTCTCTATCAGACATTTTCCGCGGTTCCAGTTGAAAGAATCTTCGAGGCCCTTGAAGACAAAGAGCAACTAAAAGGACGCAGATCAGTAAAAGTCTGCCGACCCTCACGAGCCACCCAGAGTAGGAAGGGGTAATTTGTCAATTTTCCAATTAATACAAATCACGCTTATGTCAATCTATACAAATAATAAATCTTCTTCCTCAGACCTTAACTTTAGGTGGTTTATTGAGTCCAAGGCCAAGGTAGCCGCTAAGAAACTCGGCGTTCTTGCAAAGGTCCGGCGGCACTTGAAGGACACTTGGAACAGCTTTTTTAATGTTGTTAAGCACAGACACACACCATACACATACTGCAGTCACATATGACTCTCTGACTGCAAAATGCCACCTAGCAACTTTGGAGTCAGTGGAAAGGCGTGTGAAGAGGATAATTGGTGATCCAGATTTGATTAAGTCCATCACAGAGTATAGGCGGCGTTCACAGGTTGTATTTTAGAGAGTGTGCGTGGGAATTGCATGACTTGATTCTGCCATCTTGTTTCTACCATCGGACAATCTGACATAAGGTGAGTATCCATCCTTACGGTTGTTGAAACCTCTACGGTCCGGACTAAGCGTTTTGCCTCGTCGTTTATACCGCTTACATCGAAGGACTAGAACAATTTGCCTGCTGCGGTCTTCCGATCCGATTATAATTTGAGTTTCTTCAAGACTAGAGTTAAAAGGTTCTTAATAAACTAGTGCGCCTCACCATCAACAATTGCATCACTACTTTCCAGCAGGTAGGATCGCAGTCAAGAACTAGTTTATATATCAAATTAAAAAAAAAAACTGTAGAAGTTTTTAGTGGTGCGCGCATCACGCAAAATATACCAAATCGATGTAGATAACTTTTATACATAAAAATTATTTGTAACTTGATATACATACTACACAGGCTTGTTGATGTTTCATCGCATTCAGTTGACCATATCAAAAAATCTACATTCATTAACTGTTAGGCGGTCCGATGTTTGCCGGGGTTGGCTATTGTCTAATTATGACTGGAGTTCATAACCAGATTTCGAATTTACCTTTAAGTTGTCTCAGTAAAGTAATGCCTTGATCACACGTACTGAGTAATCGGACGAGATAATGCTCTCGGCCGAGTACACGGTACGTATAAACAAAGCGACGAGTACTCGGCTGAGCGCTCATCTCTACAACTCGGTTACATTACTGTCTCGGTCGAGCAACATTTTACTGTCTCACCCTTTTTTCTCGGTATGTGTGATCAAGATAGGCTTAGTTATTCATATTATTCTACCTATCTCTGTAGTTTGTTAGCCTGATTTAATTAGATTGCTAAAATTTATGTATCTACTAAATTTGCATCTCTGTACACGTGGATACAATTTATAAAGTTAAAACTACATTAGTACACATGTAACACGCCTTATTTGTACTTAGAATGACGTCGCGTGGCGTGACTCAAGTGTTGCTCTACACGTCTATTTTCCATATAAAGTGTATAGAGACCAACGCTCCCAGACCGGCGTGTGTAGCATACGTGTGCGTAGTGTAGTTCTACCGCCTGTATACTGAAATAGCATGTTATTCACTGAATTGTGGAGGCGAGTTGACCTTTCGCTTATTTTGGAGGCAACAGAATGGAGCCAGTATTTAGCTACCTAATTAAGATGCAGAATTTATGAATTTAGATGAAAAATTGTCTAGGCTCTACGAAATTTTAACACAAGTTCAATTTAAATGAAAATATCAAATTTATTCTTCTTCTTTGACTAACTAATTCTGTAGCTATACGCACGATTTCAAATATTATTATAACAATGCGAAACTAGGACTGATTCTTGATTTATTGGCTAAACTGTTTATACGGAGATGTTGACATTAACGAAATTTCTAATGTTCTTTATTAATGTAGTGATTGTCTGTAAGTGTTGCAGCACTTGTATAGTTATATAAAATTATTACCTATGTAAAGTACCAGTGCCTGTAATGTTGGCGATCCTAAATAAATAAATAAATTTCATTTGGTCAGTATGTGACATTTTATCTTTCGGTAACCATGATTTCCGAGCAGTGGTCACCTAGCAATCGTAGATTTAGGCACTTTGCGTAATTTACTTCATCACCATTGTTCTCAAACCGGTAAAGGATCGTGAGGAAACCAAAAGTTCGAAGACACGTTACATTGACCAACCCACATTTGGTCCGCGTTGATCACGTTCATTACTTTTCTTAGCGAAGGGGCTTGAGTCCCGTGAACAGTGTGAACAATATAAGGCTAATCATGATCATTGATAGAATGGTTCAATCTTTTCAAAATTAAAAAAAAGTTATTTGTTTTTTTTTTTTAATTGTAGGTATATTTTTTTACTTATAATATAAATACATTATGCACAGAAGCGGACATTCTACCAGTCAAAGTGAAAGCAGATGCAACTCAATAGAAAAACTAACAGATGGTCGTTTCCTATAGAGAAGAACTGGCAAGAAACTCCATGGTTATTTTTTTACATTTTATTAGAAAACCAATGTAGCAAAAATGGTTTTAGACCACTAATAGAACTTCAAAAAAGAATCTACTAAATAGTGTTGTAACAAATAAACATTGCAATATTCTTTACAACAAAACTAACAGAAGACTCAAAACACCGTGAAAATAAAATCGATTCATATCTAATAATAAAGTGTTGCTGTGTCAATAATTCACGAAGTTGGTGACATTTTCAGAAACATTATGAGTCGAAGCACGTAAAGTACGGAGCAGGTCTCACGGCCTATCGGTTCTGTTAGCTTTTAGTTAAAGTCCGCAGAGGCAATGGCGCGGAACGGAAAATATTTTAAGAAGAATTTTAAGAGAATTTGTGACACTTTATTTTTTAATATTTGTGGACTACGGTTCAGTTACATTATCTACACTAATATAATAAAGAGGTAAAGTTTGTTATTTTTTGGTTTTTTGTTTGTGGGTAATCTCTGAAAGTAATGGGCTGATTGCAAAAATTTTTTCACCGATAGAAAGCTGCTTTATTCCTGAGTGACATAGGCTATATTTTATGGACGCGGGCGAAGCTGTGGCCAAAAACTAGTTATATATATATATATATATCTAGGGTTTTAAGAATCTACCTTTTTTAAGGTAGCAAATCATCTAATGACTTCTCCCGCTTTAGGATGAGTGAGGGCGTGTCAGACTTTTACTGACTAAAATCACCTATATTGTTTCTTGTTTGACTTACGTTCTAGAACCAGGGGTTCAATTTCGGAATTTGCCTGTAGCAGTCTTTACGTCTGATTATAATCAGGTGTCTTCAAGACTAAAATGAATAGGCTCTTATTAAACAAATGCAATTTACCATCATTAATTGCATCACTGCTTATCACTTCCGTCTAGTGACGCTCCGCTCGTCGCTCGTCTTTCCGTAGTTCCGCCCGCCTGCGCTTTAAGCGCGGGCCACACCGCCAGCTAGCGGGCGGGTGGGCTAGGCGGGTGGGCGAAGCGAACGAAGGAAACTATACAAACTACGCGAAATATTGGCGAACTAAACTATGGGGTTCACACCGAAAACTACGGAAAGACGAGCGACGAGCGGAGCGGGCTAAGCGGGCGAAGCGGGGGTAGTATTTGTAGTTAAGTCATCATCAGAACTTTCGTCGATATATGACATATTCATCGTTCCCAAACTAAACACTACACTGCTATTCGAAAGACGAGCGTCGACTAGTCTACTCGAAACGGGGAGGACGGGCGAACGAACCGGGCGAGCGGGCTGGCGGGCGAGCTAAGCTAGTGAAGCTCGGGCGCGCCAACGAGGTGAACGAGTAGCTTCGCTGGAATCGTCGGATATTTCGTTAGCTTAGCTCGTTAGGTTCGTCGGTAGCTCGCGGTGTGAACCGAAGTATGTAAAGAGGTGAAACGATGTTCACCCGCATAGCCCGCCCGCCCGCTAGCTGCCGGTGTGGCCTGCGCTTTGGACAAAGTGAAGACCTATCGGCGTTCGCAGCGGTTTGTCATTTAAAAATCGTCTTTATTATAATTTCCAATTTTAAAAAAAGAAAATCATTTTTTTTTACTTTTTTTTTCGTAATTTTTTTTCATGGCACCGTACTTTTGTATTTCTTTATGCATTTAGCCAGTCTCAAGTTCAGAAAGCATTTAGTTTTTAAATACAATTCCGTTCCATTTCAATGTTTTTGGGTTATTTAGTAGCAAATGTATTGACTCGGCCTTTTCGGGATGCTTTTCTGAGGTAGTCAATATTACTATAAATTCTCATGTGCATTTTAACAAAATATTGTGCCTATTATAATGATTTCACCATTGTCCAGCTCTAACGCTTGAAATACAAAACTTCACCAATTTCACCCCACAATAAACACTCAAAATAAATTTACGAATAACTAAAAAGCCACTGAACTTCAGTCGAAAATATCACGTTAAAAACTCTCCATCATAAACTTTTTTCTGTCTTTATTTTTGGCAGAACGTCCCTTTGTCTATAGTTGTGTGCTTTCATCCGCTGCAAAGCGTTCTGTTGTGTTCCGATATATCCCGATGTCCATCGATGCGTGTCTGTCTGATACTCTAATATTCTGTATCAATACTGCGAATATTCCGTCTATATCAACTAGACAGACGATATACCTAAATTGTAAGGGATGAATTTCACCAAGCTTGTGGAATATGGACCCAGTCAACCCTTGAATGCAGTTTAGGTGTGCTGGTGCATTCTGTTTCATTGGTAAATTTTATTCTCAGTTAATTAGGACTTAGAACAGAATACTGGTAGAACTACACTTTGACTGGCTTGTTGGTCTAGTGGTTAGTGACCCTGACTGCTATGCCGGAGGTCGTGGGTTGATTCCCACCCAGGACAAATGTTTGTGCGATGAGCATGAGCATTTGATCTGTGTCTGGGTGTAATTAATCTATAGATGTATTTAGAAATATATAAGTATGTTTATCGGTTGTCTAGTGCTCATAACACAAGCTCTGCTTAGCTTGGTGTGACGGTGTTGTGTGATAGTTGGGGAATATTATTATTAATATTATTACACTGCGCGCACGTGTCACATACACGCCGATCTGGGTGCATCGGTCTCTATACATTTTATATGTAAACTAGACTTGTAGAGCATCACCATCCATGCCACGCAACGCCACGCGTGGTCGTTTTAGGTACAAATCATTATTATTGATAGGCTTGCATTCTTCTTGATCCAAATCTAACCGGTGGGTACCTATTATTTGGATCTTTCTGGAACCTTTAACACCTTTAGCTTGGAACCTAGTCCAAATACTGCTGGGTTTGAACCCTCGACCTGTAATTCGTAAGTCGGGGCCGTTATCACTCGGCCTACACTGCTTTCCAAATCCAAAATGGCATTTCTTCAATTTGACCTAAACATGCTTAGTCTACTCACAGTACTACAACAGCTTATCCTGTTGAAATCCATTGCAAAGCTGCGTTCAAAAATTCAACAATAACACTCCAATAGCTGGAAATATTGGAAAACGAATAGAATCAAACCAACTATAGTTCAATCCTAGATTTAAAGTATTGTAAGTCCTTATGCTTTGTCTCTTTGAACACTGAAGGCCAGTCTGAAATAAAAATCGTTCTTAATTTTTTATGTAACACTTTCATTTGGGTACAAAACTATTAATTCTTAGATTTAAAAAATAAAAATGGTTGTTTGAGCCTCATACAATCGATTATTATAGATTTCAAAACTTAAGTTTCTTTTTTTAAGTTTATAAGAAAACCAGCTTTTGCCCCCAGCTTTGCACGCGTACATAAAATATAGCCAATACCACTCAGGAATAAAGCAGCTTTCTATCGGTGAAAGAATTTTAGCCATTGGACTAGTATTTCCAGAGATTACCTACTACAAACAAAAAACAAACTTTACCTCTTTATTATATTAGTGTAGATTAGCATTACTGGAGGAGGATCGGCGGATCGATCGGCGAATCCAGAACGCCTGGAAAAGCTACTGGTCCATAAAGACGCTAATGAAGGGTGATCTGCCGATCTCCCTGAAGCGCAAGCTCATCGACTTGACTATCCTGCCCATCCTAACCTACGGTGCTCAGACCTGGTCTCTCACCGAACTACAAAAGTTTCGCCTTAGGGTTTGCCAGAGAACTATGGAGCGCAGCATTCTGAGAGTAAAAAGAATAGAGCGAATACGGAACGACAAGTTGCGCTCTATCACGGGTATCATATACGTGGGCTAAAAGGCTGCCAGGCTCAAATGGGACTGGGCGGGACATGTCAGCGGCATGCATAGATACCGCTGGGCGGAAACTACTGAAGGAAAGCGCCGTTGAGGTCGGCCTAGAAAGAGGTAGCGGGATGATTAGGACGAGTACCGCGAGGACTGGAGTGAGACGACGCAGGAGAAGAAAGTTTGGAAGGACATGGGGGGGCCTTTTCCCAGCAGCGGAACAGTAAAGGCTAGAAAAAAAAAAATAACATTACTATTTGGTACAGAAATAAATGTGACACTGGATTAGTATTTTGAAGAAAAAAAAATGGAATTTTAACGAAAAAATAATATTTGAGTTATGATATTGGGACCGAGGTGCGATTCTGTGCTAACTAGTACTGTACATGGCCAGCATTTTTAATGACATAAAGTAAATAGTTTCGAACACACTGTCTAAGAAAAAACGCGGGAAGCAAAAGGGACGTCGAAGTAACTTAGCACTCAGTATTGTTTTCTACTTAAAAAGCTTTTGGGGATTACTTAAAAAGTTAAAGAAAGAAATTGAGTTGAATTAATTATTAATGCTTTGTTATGGGTTCCCTTGTTTGTTTTTATCTACTTACAAGCTTCTATTTTTTAGTAGAGGCTTTGTTCTAGACTTGTTAAGAGTCAGGTTGAATTTTAGCTGTCCCTTAAGTTTCAATTTAGTCACAAAATAGATAGGTACAGAAGTCAATTTCGCGTATATACTTTTCTTTTTATACCTACGCCAGGCGATCGCACTAGGGTTAGCGCGTTGTGACAAACAGTAAGAGTGCGACCGTGCGATTGAGCCGAGATAGTGTCCGTGAGCGGTGTCCATGTGTGCGTTGCTCGAGCGAGCTTTGTATGTAGATTATCTTCTGTACCTATTTTGTGCTTTAGTTGAGTGTTATTTTGTCACTCATTAACGTTCAAACAGTTACCAATGTGTCAAATTTCGTCCAAATCACAGTCTACATTGTATTTTATAATTAAAATCCAACCTTGACTAAACAAAACTATTTTTAAAATGAATTATAATAATTTTATTAATTAAATTTTGTTTAACATCTTTTGCTGATGGTACTTTTTATTTTAAGCTAAACTGACTTTTATTTGAGTTTATCAAGATAATAATAAATCGGGTACCTCCGGTACGGGGTCCTCGGGAATCGGGGTCGTTAGGGAATAACCCATCCTTTCAGCCGTTCGACTGTGAAGAAGAAACAAACTTGCACACACACACAGACACAGTCACTCACAAACTTTCACCTTTGTAATATTGGTGTGATCTGTATGACTTTTTTTCAACGAATGTTAGGGTTTTGCAATGCATTAACTGAATTAACAACGTGTGATTTAAGTCTTAGGACTACGGGATTGTTCAAAAGAGCCTTATAATGCAAAGAGCAACTGAGAGAACACGAGTGAGTTTTAATCAGTAAAAATCTAACACTTTTTTTCACTAAGCCCAGAGTGAGATGAATTATTTGAAAGAAAGAAAATTGCGTTTATTTTTGTATTATAAAAACGGAAATATCTTAACCTTTCAAATACCGTAATTAGAGACACAATAGAAAGACGATTGGCGTTCGCTTGAGGTTTAATGAGTTAAAATTAAACAAAAAAAAATGTACACTGAGTACCTAATGCCAAAAAAGCCTCAGCTTAATAAAATGCCAAATGACACACGGTCACCACCTGGAACTGATTTTAATTATAAGACTCCGATGAATTAAATAAAACAGTCATTACATCCATGATACTCGTAAATTAATTACGAGTATCATGAATGATTTTTTTCTTACTATAATAATAATATGTTTATAGTTTACATAAAATAGTTTAATGAGTAGGTATAGAATGTCAAAAAAAATGTTTTATACATATTAATTTTATTTCTATCGTCCTGAAAAATAATAAAGCCAAATTGAGCCAGGGTGAGGACCCTGACATGACAAAAATGAATTCACTCACCGGAAAAATCACCACTTATAACTTCTGTTTAAAACAGGTTAATAAAAAAAAAACTGGGCAAGGGCAAGTCGGTCTCGCGCACTGAGGGTTCCGTGCAAACTACAATTCCCGAATGGAGTCACGAAGATTTTTCCGAATTGTGTTTTAAGATTTTTTCCTACACTTGTACTATAAGACCTTGCTTTGTGCCAAATTTCAGGATTCTGGGTCAACGGGAAGTTCCCTATGAATTTCGATGTTTGGAAGTATCAACTTATGTGTACGTTATATTGCGACATAAACGGCCGTATCTTTTTTTTTCGTTACCTTAGAAGTTTGATTCTTTCTACAGCTAAAAAGGACCGCAGACCTGAGTATTTATATGGTTTTAATTTCAACTCGATACCTCCACGCGTTCTCGAGATAAAGGGTCTTAACAGAAAGACAGATGGACGGACAACAAAGTGATCCTATAAGGGTTCCGTTTTTTTTTCCTTTTGAGGTACGGAACCCTGAAAATAGGTATCTAAAAATAAGTAGTGACGCAGCACTTTTAATCATACAAACGATAACACTCATAAAATAAAACAGTCATTGCATTTAATGTAACAAAAAAAACAACTCTTTTACATATCATATTAATTAAACCTATATTTAAAATTAATTACAGTCCTCAAAATATAGTGTAGGCAAATCTGACTTTGACATGACAAATGAACGTACATAACGTAAATAAAAAGAAAGAAGTATCTAAAAATAAAGTTTTAATTACAATTCGTGTTACAAATGATAAATACTTATTAAATAAGATAATTACAAAAACTTTGTGTAATTTATTTCATCACCATTGCTCTCAACACTGAAGGAAAACATCGTGAGGAAAATGCTATGTCCTAGAAGAAAAAATTCGAAGACATGTGACATTCACCAACCCGCACTGGGCCCGCATGGTGGATTACGGCCTCTTCTTCTCCCGGAGAAGAGGCCTGTGTCCCATCAGTGGGAACATTAAAAAGCTGATTATGCTATGCTTAAGACAATCATTACATTTATTCAAGCCTGTCTTTAAAGTTAATTACTGCTCTCAAAATATAGTGTATCCAAAACTCACATGACAAATGAATTCACCCACCTGAAAAATAAAAAATAAGTATCTAAAAATAAATAGTGACGCAACACTTTTAATTTTAAAGGCTTGGAATGTGTTGTTACCGATTGTCACTAGCTTTCATTACAGTTCGTGTTACAAATGATAATACTTTTTAAATAAAACAATCATTACATTTCATTTTTATCTTTAAAATTAATTCATCATCGTCATCATTTCAACCGATACACGTCCACTGTTGGACATAGCCCCCCCCCCCCCCCCAAGCGTCGATACATCGAACGTTCCTGTGCATCCCGCATCCATCGCTTTCCTGCCACCTTCACCAGGTCATTGGTCCACCTTGTAGGAGGCCTTCCAACACTGCGTCTTCCGGTACGCGGTCGCCACTCCAAAATTTTTCGGCTCCAACGGCCATCTGTTCTGCGAGCAATGTGCCCTGCCCATTGCCACTTAAGTTTGGCAATTCTTTGTGCTATGTCGGCAATTTTAGTTTTCCTGCGGATATCTTCATGTTTTATTCGATCACGCAAGGAAACCCCGAGCATAGCTCTTTCCATTGCTCTTTGGGTGACTTTAAGCCTTCTGATGAGGCCCATTGTGAGCGAGCACGTTTCGGAGCCATATGTCATCACTGGCAACACGCACTGGTTAAAGACTTTCGTCTTAATTAAAAAAAAAAATTACAGTCCTCGAAAACAGTAAAGCCAAACCTCACTATGGCATGACAAATGAACTCACCCACCTGAAAAATCACCTCTATTTGAGATAGGTAAATAAAAAAAATAAGTATCTAAAATAAATAGTGACGCAACACTTTTAATTATAAAGGAGTAGACTGTGTTGTTACCGATTGTCACAGCTTTCATTACAGTTAGTGTTACAAAAGAAAATACTCGGCGCGGGCGGCCTGTTTTAAGTAGTAGGGTAAACGGCCCTGTTAGCAGCGCTCTGATTTGAGTGGCGGATTTTGTACCGTTTTTGTTTCACGTATACTAGTGGCTCGGTTATTTTTTTTTAATGAATACAATTTTTATGTAGTTTGCTATGAATTTTGATAAAACAATATTATGGTTTAATGCTTTAGTGTTTTAAAAGGTTTTTAGCTAATGAACTTTGTAATTACAACAACGAATATTTTGTTTGTATTTGTTTTGTCGACTTAATTAACGAATTCACATGTGTATCATTACGGTGGTAAATCTTCTTTTTCACGGTTCCGTACCTCAAAAGAAAGAAACGGAACCCTCATAGGATCACTTTGTTGTTCGTCCGTCCGCCTGTCTGTCTGTCTATCTCGGGAACGCCTTGAGGAATTGAGTTGACATAATCGCAAAAAAAAGTATCATTCGATACTCTCATAGATCGAAATTCATAGGGTACTTCCAGTTGACTCAGAATCCTGAAATTTAGCACAAAGAGAGGTCTTACAGGACAGGTAATGAATCTGAAAACAGTAAAGTTGTTACCTACATCTCAAAAAGAACCCTCATTGCGCGAGTCTGACTCGCACTTGCCCAGTTTTGTTTAATTTGTTGTCAGTTTTGTTGTGTTATTCTGTAATTTTCTTGTTTTACTTTGCGCTTATTATCGTTGTACTGCGTCTTTGTATTTGAATATTTTCTTTTCTATTCTATTTTTTTAAACATACAACAAACTAGGTACTTGCCTCAATTTCTCTCTAAATCACGGTACAGTCCCACTCAACACACATTATAAGTCCATAATTCAAGATATGTAGTTTGATCTTACGCCAAACGGACATACATGAAGATAGGCCACATACAGTTAAACATTATGTTAGGACTAACATATGTCTGGCAGGGAATCAAATTGGAAACATTAGTTTGGTGACAGTACAGTCACGAACAATCGAGTATATTCTGTAAATTCTTACCACAGTCCTTCATTTCTATTATTCATATGCTAAGATGTGGACATTGGAGAGGGTTACATGTTTGAGCATCTAGTTTTAAGGATTTTTGTGTTTTTTCACTAGTAAATAGCATAACATTGTCAGCTATATAATGTTCCCACTGTTGGGACTCAGGCCTCCTCTCCAGTTGAGGGAATGGGCCATGATCCACCACGCGGGACCGCTATGGGCTGGTGGATGTCACATGTCTTCGAATTTTTGGTTCAAGGACATGAAAACTGGCATGTTTTACCCAATAAAATAAAAATATATACTTACACAAAGGTCAAAAGCAATTTTCTCTGGTTGATGATTGTAATAAAAGAAATAACAATAATCTGTGTGGCTTAATTGTCAAACGGAGCGATATAAAATTTTCCTCTGTATATTTTTTGAACAATGATTTAAATCTGAAAATGAATTCCTGACATAAAAAATCCTAATCACGCTTAAATTATAAAGGCGAAATGTACGTTTGTATATATGATTGTGTGTATGTTTGTTAGTCCTTGACGCTCAAACAACTGCTCTTCAAAAAAATGTTCTTTAGGGAAAATGAAGGATTTGTGTGTGTGGGTTTGGATGCAATTTGGCACGAAGGTACATCGTATATAGGTACATAGGCATTTTTATTTTATCTCGAGATTTGGTTTCCTCGGGATTGTCTTCTACTTTCCTACCTAGCAAAATAATACTGAAAAAGTGATGATGACGGGATTTCTGCAAGTGAAGTTTGGTAGCTGTTTTAACTATTCGCAAATTAATTCCTAGCATATAATTATGTATTGTTATGTAAAATGTGTGTAGTTTTGTATCTCAAGTAACCCCCAACTGGGCAATGTGTGGAATCATTAAAATAAGCACGATCTCGGTAAAATAGAGCTGACTACTTTTTTTGTAGATTTGGCTACCACTGCAAAGTTTTTAGATATTGTTTACTCCAAAAATTTGCTGCCAAATACTACAAAAACTTACAATGTGTGTATCCATATTCTAATAGTAAACAAAATAATGAATTATTCATACAAAGACATGGCTCAAAGAACTTAGTATCTAAGCCAAAAACATTAAAGGAAAAAAACAATACTGAAATGCAAGGCAATTCAAATATAATGATGTTGTTTATGAATTTGCAACAAAAAGATATTGACGAGATCCTCAGCTTAAAAAGCACTCCTACCACCTCAAGTTTTTTCGCTCAGCCACGACCAACGTGGGTAAGCAGTGAAATATAGTGGCAGTGAACAAGGATCTCATCTCGCTCTCCGTGGCTAATGAGAACTGGTGCAAACCTGTAGTGCTTGACACTAACGATCGCAAGGAAGTCTAACGGTTTAAGAAAGCTCAGGGACGTTTTTTCCAGGACCTTTATTGGTCCGATGTACACCAAATGGCCGTCCGTAGCCTGGTTGCGTTTCGGAAAATTATACCTCTTGAAATGAAGGTTTTTTCTGAGCAATTATGCACTTAGATATCATAGCGAATAACTACTGGAGATTTATAATATTCTAGTTTTTGCCTACAGCTTCGCTCTTATACATAAATTATAGCATATGTCACACAGGAGTAAAGTAGCTTTCTATCGGTGAAATAATTTTAGCAATCGGTCCAGTACTTCCAGAGACAAAAAGAGAGACAAAAAAAAACCAAACTATACCTCTTTATTATATTAGTGCCGATTTTCTGCTATCATATCAATGAGTTGATGAGATTGGAGGACGTTCCCTTTAAAAGGACTTAGAATATTACCTACAAAATTATGTTTAAAAAAATACACTATGACTGCAAAAATACTTTCGTTCGCAACACCTAAAAATTTCTGTTCACAATTTAGGGAGAAAAATAATAAAAAAAGACTTTTACCCGTAAAAAACCGACCTCATTTAGTTAAATTGACGCAAAGATTGACGTATAAAAGGGCCCTTTTTTACAAACCCATTTGCAAAATAAATATCAATTATAATCACTTTTGAATTTCACACGATTATCACGTATTTATTGCTCGTGACTGTACATGCCTACGTTTGTAGGATATGCTTTATTGTTGTAGAACTTGTGATTGAGTGTGTGGAGTTAAGTTGTGTGTGGATAGGTGTCGTGTTATCTGAGGGAGTTTGGTTGTAACCCTATGTCTCAGTTACCCGATATCTTAAGCCTTATTTGTGTAGGTAGTATGATCTTCTGACAATGTGCTTATAAGGAAGCCATGTTTGTTGTAAAGCCAGATTTTGTAAAGGCGTATTCAGGTGAGTTACCTACAGGAATGTTCGACAGGCTTATAATAATAATTGTAACATATCTTTATTTCAAATAACGTAGCCGCAAACGCAAAAAACAACTGAAGGAACGGGGTTCTATGTAGTAAAGTTTGACACACCTCTCATTCTACTCCGAAAGGGCGCTCGAACCCCGGTATGAAGGCTTGAAGGAACGGGATGGGTTTTTTAGTCAGTAAGAGTCTGACACTATCTCCCGCTCCGCCCAAGAGCGGGGGCTGTCAAAAGATGATTTTTCCCATCGAAAAAAAAAAGCGGTAGAAATTCTTTGATAATTTTTTACCTTAAAAAATAAATCATAACAATATCTAATGTCATTTTTAGTTGTCTAATCTAAGTAGTGAATTAAAAATTCTATTAGGTACTTTGAAGTTCATAGTACACTATTTAAATAATAGGGTATGCAGGGTATGCTTCATTAGGTGTATCTTGCAAATAGTTTCGTTTTTTTTTTCTAATCATTATCAGGGGCCCAAGTCTGCTATTTTTATAAAGCCGTAACTCCAACAGGATTCCACTGTCATTTTGCTAAAAGTTCGTAATCTGCTAATTCATAATGGTCGACCACTGATCGGTCAATGGTCTCGTAATAGAGTTGCGGTAGAATGACAATATCGAGATTATTAAAAGCAATGACTGGACAATGACGTTCTAATGGTGGGTCACTGATCAAAGGAACTGTAATTTTTTTTTTGCAAATTACCGTATACGTCAGATATTCATTTGTAATATGTACGAGATTACCATTATATGCCACTGTTTCCAATGGAATGTCAGTGATTGACCATTGAAAAGTCATAATGACGCCATTATATTAGTAGATTACCAAACTTGTCAAAATCGACAATTATGACATCAATGATAGACCATTCTGACACTATTGTAATAGCAGACTTGAGGCCCTGGTCACTGATCTTTATCGATTCAGTCTTCTCTTTTTCTTATTCCATCTTATTAAGGCTTCACCCAATTCTAAAAAACACCTCATACACTAAAAGTAGACAGAAAAAAATTTGTTGGAAAATAATTGCCAAATAATTGGCCAAATTCTTAAGAGCAAAATGTAAGACCATATGTCGTCATTAGATACTAATTTAAACATTGCTTTCTAAGAAAATGTAGTAAAAAAGTACCGCTTGGCCAAACGAATACCGAACATTTTTCCTTTTATTTAAAGAACTGTTAGTTATTTTCATTTAGGTACTTTTTCTCTGACAACGTGAGCTGAAATTGAAATGGTTTCAATCAACAACTTTTGTGGCAATCAATTGTTGGAATCAAATATCAGTCTTGTTAATAAATGGCCCTTGGGTTTTTTTGTTTAAGATTTTTAGGGTTCCTGATCCAAAGGATAAAACGGAGGTCCCATTTTTATTATTAGGACTCGGCTGTCCGTCCGTCCGTCTATCTGTCTATCCGTCGGTCACAAGGCTGTATCTCATGAACCGTGATAGCTAAACAGTTAAAATTTTACCGAGGATGTATTTCTGTTGTTACTGTAACCTATACAATATAAAATCAAAATAAAATAAATATTTAAGAGAAAAAATTACGTTTGTTGCAAGGGCTCCCTTGCAACAAATGTAATTTTTTTTGCCGATTTTTTTCTACGGACGGTACGGAACCCTACGTGTGCGAGTCCGACTTACACTTGGCCAGTTTTTTTTTTTTATACCTGGAGTACTACTTTAATGAATTTGCTAATATAATTTTAGATCAACACCTAACCTACAACATGAAACTAACAGAAAAAAATATGTTTATCTGGATTTTCTTAGAAAATAAAAACAAGAGCCATCTTTTGTCCCGTCCACCTCGCAGTATCGAACTCTTTGACACAAGATGCAAGCGGAGTGGCTACTAATTAAACATCGTAGACATCGAACGTCTCGGAGCCCTTAATGAAGCTTGATGACTTTGATTATTTCCAAGAAATGGCGTACTCTACTTCACACAATTAGCACAGAATAGGTAGGTTCAGAAATCTGGCGCCATCCATTGAACTAGTGAAATTACACGCTCAGGCCATGCTTCACGTAAATCGGTCGCAAGTGTACACATTTATGTTATTTATTAAGATTTCTTCTTCATTTATGTTATTTATTAAGACTTCTTGTTTCCTAATTTATTTACGATTCATATAACGTCAATTAGAGACACAATAGAAAGACAATGACAGCGCGTACGCTTGGGGTTTAAAGGGGTGATCGGATGGTTGCAAACAACACCCCAACCAAGGCAACCAAGATGGCTTTGCTAGTTTCAATCTGTGTATACAGCTATTGCAATCCATGACCTTAAATGCCCTTAGTTGGGAGGCACGTTTTCCCAACCACCATACGTGTTGGCGCGTGGTTTACATCCATGTAACCGCAACACAAACTAAACTGACCTTGGATGGAACGCTAGTTTGCAACCGTCAGGTCACTTTGAAGCCCTTAATGTGTCATTAAGGGACCGCCATAATTGTACCCACAAACTGAAGTTTTTGTATAAGCTGTATTACTTTTTGGTGTATAATAAAGTCTATTCTATTCTATTCTATTCTAAGGGACGAATTGTCCTGCAAAATGACGCGCAACCCTGTCAAAGGACCTATTATCTCGTGTTACGTGAATGCATTTCAAAATGTTGAGAGGCAACTTCTGGAACACTGGTAACGTTTCAGCGTCACGAAGATTGAGCGTTACGCATCATATTGAGGGGACTTTTTGCCCCCAACGTGTTTAAGATTTTTATACTGCTGTTTGGAAAAACATGACAGGTTTGGAGAAACATGAAATATGTTTATGTTTCTTGTTTTACATAGCGCTTACTTTATGTACGTCAACATTTTATACAATTAAACAGACAGTTATGTGAGTAGATATCAAATAATTTTCTATAAGGGACCACCATGATGAAAGTCTATTATCAGAGCGTGTTGCCAGTGATGACATATGGCACTGAAATGTGATCGGTTACAACGGGCCCCATCAGAAGGCTTACAGTCACCCAGAGAGCAGTAAAAAGGGCTATGCTTGGAGTTTTCTTGCGTGATCGCATCCGCAGGAGAACCAAAGTCACCGAAAGTTGCAGTGGGCAGGGCATTGCTCGTAGAACGGTTGATGGGATCGGAAGGTTCTATATCTTCTTCAACTGAAAACGCAGCATTCGAAGCCCTCCCACACGCGATGGATGTGAGATGCACAGGCTCGATCGTGTTGGTGACGCTTGGGAGCAATGATAATGATGATGAAAGGAACCACTACACTACACACCACATATAAAGGGGCTATCAAAAACTTACTGATAGCGTTATCAATTTTGATACTATTGCAGTATAAACATAACTATAATCAGCTTTATTATTTTCCAGCTGCTAGAAAAATAATAAAGGTTTCAGGTTTCCTCTGTAAGAGGAAATGAGTCGCAGTCGATCACGTGAGGACAACGCGGGTTAGTGTGGCAGTACCTCATCAATATTGAACAGATTATACGGTTGAAAACGATAAGCTTAACTCAGTCAATTGACACTAATCTGTGTCCAACTGAAACTACAACTATGCTCACTTTAATTCATGCAAATACAAGGTTATTGGTTAAACTCTAACAAACATGCAGGACTATTTTACTACCATCATAAACAACAACTTTTGTTCTATGACTTTTTGCAAAACATAATATTAATTTACCAAAACCAAACCTTCAAGATTTCGTTATTTTAACACATTTCAACTCTGTATTTTGCTGTATCTGTATAGCAAAATACAGAGAAGCAACACAAGCGCATCAAGCAATCTTGCCGCCCGATCCCCGTTTCCTTCCGCTATTGTACTATCGCTTGCTTTGCATAGACTTATTTATATTGAGAACGTTCTGTTTAAATATTTTTATTTTTGTATGAAAATCTGATAAATTAAAACATGATTTTTTTTAAAGCCACAGAACAAAAGTTGTTGTGATGATAGTAGTAAAAATAATCCTGTACAACATAGTATAAATCTTAATAAAATTACTAAAAACGTACTGTAGTTAAATAACGATTTAAATTATTTAAGTATATCAAAATAATGTTGGAGTAATAAATTCATATACAGGGGCTCTAAAATCTTAATATTAATTGAGGCAAAACCTCAGATTAATATTAACTGTAAATTATCAAAATAATGTACCTTTCATTTTACAAAGATTTGATATGAATGCCTTAATTAAGTATGTAGCTATTAAATGAAAAGGATTGTGAAACTGAATTAGTTATATTTGTTTAAATAAAACCCTACTTCAATGTAAATACTCTGTAGAGCCGTTATTTCAGGACAGAAAATTAAACAGAATTCTAATAATAACCGTACTACGTAATTTTATTTTTGGTAGACTTTTTTTATCTGATACTAGCTACTGCTCGCGGCTGTGCCTGCGTATAAAATATAGCCTATGTCACTCAGGAATAAAATAGCTTCTTAATGGTAAAAAAATTTTAGCAATCTTCCAGAGATTACCTCCTACAAAGAAAAAAAAACTGCATTAGTTTATTATGAGCCTATTTACTTTAGCCTTGAAGAGACTCAAATTATAATCGGATGGGAAGAATTGATGATGCCGCGGCAGGCAATTTGTTCCAGTCCTTCGATGTACGCGGTATAAACGACGAAGTGAAACACTGAGTCCGGACTGTAGTGGTTTAAACAACGTAAGACTTATAAAAAGATACAAATATTTTACAATGTTGGCTCTCTTCTGAATTGAAAAGGATTAATCCATCACTAGTAAGGATGCAGAACGTCGCGACATTAAGACAGCAGTGGCCGAGTGGTAACGGCCCTAACTTACTAGGGACGCGGGTTCAAACCCAGCCAGTTGTACTACTTTATGTAATTTATTTTATCACCATAGCTCTAAAAACGTCAAAAATAAATCAGCATGTCAACTATCCGTGACTATCTGTTCTGCCTGCCAGTAAAGGTCCTGCAAAACAATACCTTTGCTGCTAGACCAGATGGTCGATGGGGACGAAAAGTTCTAGAGTGGCGACCACGTACCTGAAGACGCAGTGTTAAAAGCCTCCCAGTAAAATAGACCGATGTCCTAGTAAGGGATGCGGTAATCTGATGGATGCGAGACGCACAAGACCGGTCGTTATGGCGACACTTTGGGGAGGCCTATGTCCACTCCTCTCAAAAGGATGAAGGAAAACATCGTGCGGAAACCGGCATGTCTTAGAACCAAAAATTCGAAGACATGTGATATCCACCAACTCGCAACGAGCCCGCTTGGTGGATTAAGGCTCATTTCCTCTCCTAGAAAGGATGCCTGAGTCCCAACAGCAGGAACATTATATGGCCGACGAGGCCGAAGGCTATGCTGTCCAAGAGTGGATGTCTTTCACCAATAATTATGATGATGACAATACTTTTTTAATAGAGTGGACATCACATAAACCCCATAAGTGCGTGTGCCGTAAAAATACTAACACACAAAATGCAGTTAAAACAAAATAGTAGCGGGCATGTAAATTCAGTGCTAAATAAAGAGGTACTCGTTGGAACACGCTAGGAATGTCTGTTCAGCCGGAATGTTTAATAAATCAGTACTATACTTGTTTTTCCTTCGCCCAGACGGTCGCCTCAAGATTGTGAGTATAAAGATATTCGTTACATTTGTTTGCTACATTACAATGTTGTTTTTCGTGAAATTCTTGCGTTTTTGGTGGGTTAATTGAGTGGCGATGGAAATGACTGGCAAAGTTACTGTTAAGTTGTGGGAATGTAAGTGACAATGGCTCTAGAATGCAAAAGGCAACCAACCAACACAATTTGGCTTTAGTGAGTAAAAGTCTAATACGCTTTTAATCCTTAGAACGGAAGATGTGATTTGATAATTTCCCACATCAAAATAAATATTACCATTTTTTTACGGTTGAATATAATTTGGTAGGCAGATATATTAGCCAAACTAAACACATTGGGGTTCATAGAAATTGGACTGCTCTTACAACCCAGTCAAATGTCAGCTACTGACAATCATTTGCAATATGATAATTTTTCAGCCACACAAAGCTTTTAAATGTTGCCATTTTGTGGTTTTGTTGATGGGCAATCATCAAATAACTTATCCCGCTCTCGGTGGAGAGAGAGGGAGTACCAGACTTTTACCGACTAAAAGCCTGCCCGCATTAATTCAGTTGCCTTTTAAGTTCCTTTTGTAGTGGTAATTGTTTCAAAAAATCCCATAACAATATGTAATCGTGTTCACTAGATATCTAACTAACTTTAAGATCATATATCGATATTTATTTTACTATATTTGTTTTAAAATTGTGACAGTATATCCTTACATTGAATACAAAGATATTGTTTCTACTGATTTTCCTATTACTCTGAACCACAGCGTCTACGTTTGTGTTTTGTCAAATTCTCCTTTCGTAGATATGCTAGAAGAGATTTTTGCAGAAATAAGCATTATCTTTGTACCTTTGTATTTGTGTTAAATAATTAATATTACCACTTGTAGGGTGTAGAATTTGGCATCTTTTTAGACCGTGTAACGTCATTCACAGTCATACAATGTACGTACAGTTCTATGCACTGTTGCTGTAACGTCGTATACATCACATTTGTGTACGAAAAGCCCTAATCTCACCAACTCGGCTCAGATGCGGGCACTATTGTTGCACCAACAAACTATTAACGTCTTGAGGCTAGGCACTAGTCTAACTTAATCTAGCTTCACAAACTCCTAGACTAGTTTCATAATCGGAATATATAATTATATGAAAATTGAAGGGAAAGTGCCAGTTTCGTACTTAGCAAGAAATTGAGATGTTTAAGGTCTTATGGAATATTAAAAGAGAACATTTTAGATTGATTGTCATAAATAGGTATATGTAAGTATTCAATTAAATTCATATGAAACTTCGGCCCCAGTAGGCTTCGACCCAGCTGGGCACCTGCCGTTGCTGACAACTCCTTTTTTTTATGGTGGGAAAAAATCATGCATTGATATCCCTCACTCTTGGGCGGAGCGGGAGATAGTGTCAGACTCTTACTGACTAAAAGACCCACCCCGTTCCTTCTAGCCTTCATACCAGGGCTCGAGCGCCCTTTCGGATAGCCCTAGCCCCAGTAGGCTTCGACCCGGCTGGGTCCCTGCTGTTGCTAACAACTCCTTGAGGCGCGCGGGAACAATGCGCGCCGTCGACGACTTGGGCTTGGTCCGGACAGTTACCGGACGGCCGGACAGTGAGCTACCCATTGCTCACTGTCCGCAAGCCCGCGCCTAAGGTGACCGGAAATCGGGATAAGAATCCCGGCGGCTGATGCGTTCGGCCTCCTTCTTTGCGAGGGCACACGTCCCCTGTGTGCTCCACCGTGTCCTCCGGGCGTTTCGCACACTGGCGACTCCCGGGTGTCACTTCCGCACGAATTCGGTGCAGGAACCTCCCGAACTTACCATGTCCGGCGAGAACCTGCGTCATGTGGAAGGTGAGAACGCAAAGATGCTGATAATTCTAACAATCGTGCAAAGCTGGGGCTAGTCGCTAGTAATTTTTAATTTAAAGATAGATTTTATTGTATTACGAGTAAATGTGGCCAATTTTACAATGAATCTTTAAAATATTACATGCCTTTATATTCTTTCGGAAGTCTACAGTCATTTGTGTTTTCTTTTGTGCGCCTACCATATTGTCTCTTCACCACCCTAGGTTGACTGGTAGAGAATGCCTAAGGCATTAAGTCCGCCTATGTACTTTGTGTTGCATGAACATTAAATAAATAAATAAATATATTTAGACTTAGTATCATCACCTTTCTGCGCTTATCCTGTGTTATTAGGGGTTGGCACAAGTTTTTTTTTACACATTCTCATCTTTGTGTAGTAAAGGTTGCGGGAATCCGATGGGTGTGAGACGCACAGGATCGTTCATTGTGACAACACTTGAGGGAGGCCTATGTCCAAAATTGGACATCATTCGGCATAAATGATAATGATGATGATGATGAGCCGTCATGCTATCACTAATTCAATTAAAATTCCCACTTCTTGATAACGAACTAACATCTAACTAATACAATGTAAAATTTCCACACACAAAAAATTTAAAGCAAAATATATAAGCCACTATCTACGGAGGAGAGAGCTGGCAACGTGTTAAAACAGCACATTGTACTATTTGTAGTCTATCCTGCAGTCCCACGGGGGTTGAGCTCACACTGAAAGGTCCTTCGCTAGACCTCGTTTAAACCGAGTTTTGTTCAGTGACGTCATCGTCCAGGGGAATAACAAAACCGGTTTTCTAACGAATACGTCAGTTTTGACGCTTGTTATGTACTTTATGTTGGGGTTTAGTTATTAAAATGTAGTGGGTTGGTTGTATAGTTTTGGGTTAAGTTAAATTTTACGACTTTGAGTAGAAAGAGGTTCAGTTATCGCCTACCTTTTTTGAGTGAGACATTATTAAATGACTGCTTCCGTTCTGAGTCGAGCAAAAAAGCATGTCGGACTCTTACTGATTGACACTAAGAACTGAAGGAACACTTCCTTCAGTTGCTCTTTACGAGGTCCACGGTAACTCTTGCGAACAATCTGTAACTATGACAGGCATCAGGCTTCTCGGCTCTGTTAATTTTGCTGACATCTCTTTAAGGCGCATGGAACACAAAGCGCCTTTGCGTCGACCCGGGCTTAATCCTCTTCCTCAACCGAACCTTACCGAACGTCGAATGACCTATTATTCACCGTGACCTGCAAGCCCGCTCGATGCTGTCGACGATGGAGCACGCTTACCTAGAAGTAACCTATTCACTCTCGACTTAAAGATCTATATGATCTATGGTAAATAAAGGCATATAAAGCCCACTGCTACATAGTATGTATTTAGAAAGATTTACAAACTTCTATACGTGGTGTGATCTTGAGACTTCTTTAGTAGATCTCGCTTATAATTATTTCCAGAATATAGAAATGTATACACATGTATATATGTATATAGCCGTGGGCTCCTATAGAGCAATGCCTTTACAATGTTTGAGAAGTAATAAATCCTACTTTGTTCAAAACAATATAGATCCTGAGACGAAAAATTAATAAGAAAAGCAATATCCTAGCATACACGCATCAGCTAATATCACTCCCACGTTAGAACGAACAACAAATCCGACGAAAATTCACAAATCAGCACGCATAGCTTAATCTGTTTTCCATCTACGCACGCAAGACGTATAAACGAGTAAATTTTATTACACACATCATACACGGTGTTCGTATTATTCCCCGGAACAATACAATCTCTCCAAAATTACAGCAGAACACGCAAAGTGGCTCAGGATATAACTACCTACAGGAGTCCGGTTGTAGATTGTACCAACTTTTACAGAACACAAGAGTTATCATACTGAAAACTGTGGACGCTAAAATATGAAAAACCGGTATTTTTTAGCGGTTTTATTCTATAAAACCGTATAATTTCCGGAAACAAAACAACCTTTTTAGGGTTCCGTAGCCAAATGGCAGAAAACGGAACCCTTATAGATTCGTCATGTCTGTCTGTCCGTCCGAATGTCACTGCCACTTTTTTCCGCAACTATAAGAGCTATACTGTTGAAACTTTGTAAGTAGATGTATTCTGTGAACCGCATTAAGATTTTCACACAAAAATAGAAAAAAAGCAAAAGATAGGTCTTCAAAAATTATATTTAGGTTTCTAAAATTATTTTTTTCTAAACTGAATAGTTTGCGCTAGAGACACTTCCAAGGTGGTAAAATGTGTGTGTGCCCCTGTAACTTCTACAATAAGAGAATGATAAAACTAAAAAAAATATATGATGTACATTACCGGTTTGAACGAGAAATAGCAAGGAGTTTTTTTTTAATACATCATAAGTCTAAAAAATTACACTATTATTAAAACATCGTTCAAAGTTACAATAAACTACAAGAACTTTTATATTATGTTACTTGCTGCTACGGAACCCTCCATGACTTGCCTATGGAGGGTTCCGACTAGCACTTGGCCGGTTTTTTTTATTGTTGATAGACTTACGCTTGATCACTATCTCACCTGATGGAAAGCGACGATGTGGTCGACGATGGAATTTTCAGAACCTATTTCACACTGCCATGCGATTTTGCCGATTTCCCACAGAAGTTTCATGACTTTCAATAAACATACAATTTTATTGTACTTCTTTACAATTACCATACTAATATTATAAAGGTGAAAGCATCGACTTATATTCTATATCGATGGGTGAAAGTTTGTATGAACGCATGTTTGTGTATCAAGTACATAGGTATAATAGGTACAATTACCGTCACGGATCTTGAGCGCTCGGCGTCAGAGTGCAAGCGATCCCCCTTTGCGCATTCCATACATTGTCAAGCCAATCGTCGTCGTTGTTAGATACATGCTGCAAGCGCAGGGAACGAATCACGAGTGACGTCTATGACGCGATGGCACGGTGAGCCAATCACTGACACTCCCCACCCCCGCGTCTCACTTCGCACCACTAAAGAGAATATATAAGAAACATTTGACTTCTGCGCAACTTGAAGCCAGCGCTCAAAATCCGTTTCGGCAATTGTACAGGCAAACCTGTCAGATGTACCCTAGCCTGAATGGGTGCCTTAAAAATGGCACATAACTTTCTCAAAATGCAACAAGCACTTGAGAATTCATCATCATCATCCACAAGACATCGTCTCTCACTGCGGGTTATACTTGGGCATTTTAGTCTTAAACCAATTCCAACGCCTCTGTACCAGCTTCATTCAATTTTCTGCTTTACCTTATGTAACTAAGTATTCAAAGATCTGCGGAGTAAACAGAACAAAAACCACAGATACAAATCGTAGGCCTAACCCCGCATGTGTCCGCATCCTTTTATCTTGAAAAGATAAAGAGGCAGAGTACATATCTTTTGTTATTTTGATATTTATATATTTTGGCCCGATTTCTGTAACACTTCTTCAGTGTTATAATTCTGGCAGCCTCCGTATTGTAGAAATGATTTCTATTATTGTGTGGTATACTAATGTTCACGGTATCTCAACCTGTACTTTTTATCATTTTTTGCTTTAGTAATAATTTTATTTATAAACAGCGATAGTAGTTGCGTTAAGAGTTATAATATTATGGAACCAAATGTTAAAATGACAACGGTAGTAACCTGTTAACCAAGTTCAGAAAAAGCTTTATTTTTTGCATGGAAAATTCTGTGGCCCTAGTGAAAAGGGGTATAAGTCCGATTTTGTCGAAAATGAGTTAAGTATACCAAAATGATCAGAAAAAAATGCTCTATCGTTTGGTGAAAAGAGATCTAAGCTAGCCCTAAAATTATGGAAGTTACTTTGTGCAAAAGGATTCAACTGACACCAAAAAAACCACGCAAGTTGGTTTCAAGTCCATTTATATTGTTTTAAATGGAAAAATAAAAACTTTCTTTTGTGTTTTTTAATCTAAATTAACATAAATCAACCATATTTCAATTTGGTTGATGTTTATCGATACAACAACACTTAGTCCATAAAAATGGTTTAAGTTAGAAAGGATATTATTAGACTTATATCCGTTTTCACCGAAACAAAGAGAAAAAATATTTCTTTCCATTAGGTAATTAGTTATTAAAAATAATTTCAAATGCGTATCCCTTTTCACGTGCATAAATTAATATTTAACTTATGGGAGGACGGGTCTAACTTATTTTATACCCTTTTGGAATTCATTTTGTGGTTGGTATAAGTCACTATCTTAAAAACTATTAACTTTACATAAAAAATAACTCAATCATAGTAAAGAGCATAAATTGTTTACCTATAAAAAACATCACATGTATTTCATTTGGTAGCGGTTTGAATAACACACGAGGTCAAACACGAATTTGGAGCACGCAGAGTGTTTTTTACGTCTCCTGTAAAGTTGCATTTTTGGACTTAGATCCTTTTTCACTAGGGCCACAGAATTGTTAAATGAATCTTCCAGCTTAAAATGGAGCGAGAAGAAGTGACAGACTTTTATAAGACCCACCTGAGTACCTTCAGTTACTCTTTGCGTTCCAGAGTCAATTCCGCAGATAGCTGTTCGCGACACGCGTTGGATACAACGCTCCGTTGACCCAGGATCGGTCCTCATCAAAAAGCCTACAGCTCATCGTTTATAAGCCCGCACCTACGGTGACCTGGAATTACTGCGACTTCTGAAGCCTCGAACTTCTCCCGTGGCTGAAGTTTATAAAAATCTGAAGACATTATCACCACAAATACAATTCCACCATGCAAGATAATAATGATGATAAACTGTCCGCAAATAAAGACAGTGAAGCCTTCAATTTCCCATCTGCTTTTCTCTACACGTTTCCTTAAGCAACCGATTTGATAAATTAGCCTAAAAAAGGTCAACCAATACTAATCCGCAGAGAAAAGGAACTACCTAATTACTACGGCAGAGGGTTAAAGGCCTAGTGCTTAAGCCACTATTACTAACAAGCCCCCCTAAATAATAGATTAAAGATAACGTTTCAGTACGAACCTCATTTCTGCGGGTCATCGCCCATAGACAAGACCTCAGCTTTAAGGGATGAAGGGTACTCCCTAGAGTATATGCGTCGGTTAATATTTGTAGATAAAATTATCTGGCTGTTTCATTTACATCAAGATCGGTTTAGTGGCGTTTGTTTAGGAACAATTTTGATTTATTGTATCGCTAAAGTCTGTTACTTTTTTTCGTTGTCTTGTACAAGTCCATCCATGTACCGTCGCGGGCTTGCGGACAGTAAGCAATGGGTAGTTCGCTGTCCGGCCGTCCGATAACTGTCCGGACCAAGCCCAAGTCGTTGACGGCGCGCACTGTTCTCGTGCGCCTCAAGGAGTTGTCAGCAACAGCAGGGGCCAGCCAGGTCGAAGCCTATTGGGGCCAGCGTTATCCGAAAGGGCGCTCGAGCCTCGGTATGAAGGCTTAAAATAACGGAATGGGTTTTTTAGTCAGTAAGAGTCTGACAGTATCTCCCGCTCCGCCCAAGAGCGGGGGTTGTCATAGATGATTTTCCCATCGGAAAAAAAAAACCAAATCCATGTACCGTTATTTTGGACTTTAGGGCATAGCTAACGGGTACTATGAGCCTTTTTTTTTAACAAAGGCGAAAGTAAAGTTTGTGAGTGTGTGTATGTGCAAGAGTTTTTTATGTCAGTTGAATGGATTTCGATGAAATTTGGCACCTACACGAGTAGACCGTTATCCTGGGAGCTATCCCATAGGATTTTTCCTACTATCATGCAGGCAAAGTCACTATCAGAGCTAGTCCTTATAATAGAAAAAGCTTTACCTCATTACAGCACACTCGCACAAACGAAACGTAACAGCAGCAACATGGCTTAACCTCATTAACCAGTCAATCTGCAATCGACGCTTTCAATTAACAGGCGACGATTATTTTTAATGAAATTACCAGTAAATCCGAACAAATTTAACGAATCAGTACAAACCGTCGGCCACTACATAGCTGAGCCGTGACCATTAAGCCGCATGGTACGCAATGCATTCGCGAACATATTCATATTCATTACGGTAAAATGAAGAGAGGACGATTCACCTGCTTGACGCAACGCCTGCATCATTTATGGCGGGGAGGTGTATTCTGGTAGCAGTAGATAATTATGAATTTTTTTTTGTAGGGAAATATCGCTGGAAAATAATGCCTATTGTTATAAACTAGCTATTAAACCTTCCTTGTTCATTACTTTTTCTGTTACTGAAAACTGCATTTTGATGCGGTTTTTTAAGATTTACGAGGATATTATAGGATAGTTAAATTTGACTGACCTGTTGGTCTAGTGGTTAGTGGCCCTGACTGCTATGCCGGAGGTCGTGGGTTCGATTCCCACCCAGGACAAATGTTTGTGTGATAAGCACGATCATTTGTTTTGTGTCTAGGTGTAATTTATCTATAATATGTATGTACCTATTTAGAAATATATAAGTATTTTTATCAGTTGTCTAGTTCTCATAACACAAGCTCTGCTTAGATTGAGACTAGACGGCATTGTGTGATAGTTGTGGAATATATTATTATTATTTATTATATAATTAATAATAATAATAATTCGCCGAACTTACGTGGCAGTGGGCAGGACACATTGCTCGAAGAATAGATGGTCAATGGAGACTAAAGATTCTGATTTAAAAACCTGAGGCCCTAAGACGAGCTCTTAAAGAGACCCATTTTGCGACCTAAACTGAACAGTTAAAGGGATAGAGCTATACAGGGTGTTCTATTCCTGCCCTCTTTTTCACTCGCCCGCCTTATGTTTTAACACATAATAGTAATTACCACTGGTGACGATCGCGAGAATTCGATGGATGTGAGACGTACAGAACCAGTCGTGGCGACACTAAGAGGAGGCCTATCGCAAACAGTGGACGTCTTTTGGCTAAAACTATGATGACGATGTAAGAGTATAATAAAAATATTTAAACGTGTGTCGAAAAACGGGGAAAATTCATAGGGCATCAAAAAATTCGTCCACATCGATGTCAATGGGAAAAGTGCCCAGAACGCTGGCAGCATTGCCACGCTGGATGGCAGTGTTGATTCGTCGACTGAAGAAAAGTCCAACCCTCTGGTCACGCGAAGAGTCGACCAAAGTTTACTGATATGCCGATGAGCGCTCGGACCCCATGGCCCTAGTGTTTCAACCCCAAACGGCTCAAACACATAACTTCCAATGAGGTTATTATATTTACGCCGTTTGAGGTTTTCTGCGCCTGCAGCAGCCGCCCCAGCACAGCCCGCCGTACTCAGAAGATGGGATTTTCCTCATTTTTTCAGCCTTTTTTACACGTTTGTACAAATTATTATTTTAAGTTTGTATAACGTGTGTCTACTCTGATATCAATTCGAGGTTCGACCTGAAACCAGAAATACTATTACGGTTTCTTTTTTTCATGCTATTGTTCTCTTTGTCATTTCATTTCAGTTAAAGATTTGCAAAAACCCATAATAATGCCTCTATTCTAACTGATTGTGACTGAGTAGAGATTGTGATTGGTAACAATGGTTTAAAAATTAGTAAAGGGAATAGGCATTTTTTTTTTAAATCGTTTTTCTATTGGTAAAACTTTCTATAGAAAAAAATAACTCAGAGTGCAGAAAATTGCATTGAAGAAGAAACAGAGAGAGTTTTATGTACAGATATGGAAGGTTACATGGACGTAGCAAGTAAAACGTCGATTTTGCGATAGACAACAGAACGGTCACAAGGGAAATCTGAAGTGACATTACCAACCCTAAGTCGTTCGGTTGGACCACGCAGGTAATAACACCGTTTTTGTAGATAATAGTAATAGTACATTGATTAGTTCTGCCTGATAAAGGTCCCAAGTTGACCCTTACGGCCGCCCACAAGAAGATTGATTGGATAGCCTAGTTTTAGACAAACCCTACAAAGTTAATAAATCTATCTGTCCCCCATAAATCGGCAGGAAAGAGGTTAATGTCGAATTGACTACACTTATTGTTTTAGGCGGATATAAGGTTTTATAGCAATATTTTGCATGATAACGTTATATTTAATAGACACTATCACACTAATATTTGGTAAAGGTGAAAGTTTGTACTCGTATATAATATGTTCATTTTTATGATATAAACTAGTGCTTGACTGCGATCCCACCTGATGGTAAATAGTGATGCAATCGTTGATGGTGTATTCATCGTCATCATCCATCCGTTTTGCGAGCGATGTGTCCTGCCCATTGCCACTTAAGTTTGGTAATTTTTCGTGGTATTTCGGCAACCTTAGTTCTCCTCCGAATATCTTGGATGGTGTATGGCAATAGTTTATTGAGAGCCTCTTTATTCTAGCATTGAGGACACATAAATTATAATCGGACGGGGAAACCGCTACAGACAAATTGTTACAGTCCTTCGATAAACGTGGTTTAAATGTGTATAAATGATTGTTCACGCTCACTGTTGAATGGATTTGAAAAAAATTTCGAACACGGGTAGGCGTTTGGAATAATGTTCTTTTTTTAAGCCTTTGGTAAAAGGTTAATTTTCTGAATCTTATCATTTCTAACAAAGAATCGACCAGTGCGACCGACCACCCCTTATAGCTATGTCAAGAAAATCAAATAAAGTCCAAATACCTAAATACTTTTTTCACAAAAGTAACTAAACAATCAGTAGACCGAAAACGCTTCCTTTTCATTTAAGTAAATAAACCTATTTCACATCACATTAACACCGCATATGATCAGTAATTTTTCCAAGCGTACTTAATACCCATGTCAATAACCTTATATTAACCGACATTTTTCACCAGTGGAATTTATTTCTGAGAATACTCCCCCTCAGGTGTGATTCAACGAAATGGACGCCAGATATTCACGAGCATTTCTCACTAATTGCTCTGAGCCGCTCAATATGCTATGGCACGCAAAAAGAGACAAATTAATAAAAGAATGAATATTGATGTTTAAGAATCCATCGTAAGTAATTCTAATGGCGTCTTTCCATTTGAAATGCAGAAGTTTGGTTGCTCGAATACTGGAAAACGATTTTTTTTCTTCTACATAAACAAAGTTTGTTTAAATAAAAATGTTCGGTTATCTCTCCTTTTACATTTTCCGGTTTCCTGTTCGAAGCAATTGATTAATGTTAAGGAATTTTAAATGAGCTGATAGCCTGAAATGTTGATTTTATTATTCTGCTACGAACTGACAAATGACTCGTTAAATTAAGTCGGTGTAAGAGTAAGCGTACGAGGTAATTTTGACGCACGATTGATCACGATTTGCAAATGAACATTTAGGTAAAATCGAATTCATTAGACTTTTATATACTTGGCCGTTAGTGGTAATTTTGAAAAAGAAGGAGACGCAATGACGATAGCTCGTAGACCAGCGTCCAGTAACCATCTAGACCGAACCCGAATTGGCGTGGGGTGTTCCACGCGCACTTCAGAGAGAGGTCAGCAAAATGACGCCTACTGGGGTCATGGATTTACTTCAGAAAGGGAAACTCAGGGTCCTAGAAAGCAAAGGTAAAGAAGGGACATAGGTGTTTCAGTCAGTAAAAGTACTTGGATGCTTTTCCACCTTAAAAAAAAATGTACAAAAGTGCAAATCTCTGCAATCCATCCTCCTTTATGAATCCATCTGGACTTAATGCCTTATGCATTTGCTACATAACGCAGCATCAAACTGAACTTTTTACATTCGCAGAAGAACTAAGGTTGCCGACATAGCACGAAAAATTGAAAAACTTAAGTGGCAATGGGCAGAGCACATTGATCGCAGAACAGATGGCCCTTGGGGCCCAAAGTTCTGGAGTGGAAGACGCAGCGTTGGTAGGCCCCCTACAAGGTAGACCGATGACCTAGTGAAGGTTGCGGGAAACCGATGGATGCGAGACGCACAAGATCGGTTATTGTGGCGACACTTGGGAGAGGTCTATGTCCAACAGTGGTCGTATATCGGCTGAAATAATGATGATGATGCAGCAACAAAACACACAACATAGTACTACCAACATTCAACAGACGAAAGTGCTAAAATTATAGCAGTGATCTATTAAGCTTGTATTGATCGTCACAATAAAATGCCGAGTGGAAATGGATAGCCGAATTCCAGATGACAGATAGACAACAAGGGTAACAAAATGGCGACTGAAAATGGCCGATCATTGCGGCGGACTGACGACATTACGAAAAGAAACGGAAAATAATGGAGAAGGATAGAACAAAACTGAGGATAATGGCATGATTATGAGAAAACTTAACAGCTTTGGATGGTATTAGGAAGCTGATAAAGAAGAATACGTTTTAATTTTTGACGGAATGTTGGCGCAGTGGCTTCGGCTGTGTGCCGTGGGTTCCAAATCCAACAAATGTTTGAATGAATGAATAAATGAATGTTTGTATGACCTACAGATAGTGGTTCCGGGTTTGGGTATCTGGTGTATCCTCACGTTTCTTCTCTCTTGACATAACAGTTATTCCGATTACCCACAAGTGCGTCCATAAAACTTCCGACCATCAACGATTTGCTGACGCGCTAATAGCAATGATGTTATCGTGATTCGGAACGCAGAGTGTGTGAGTTTACATGTGTATGAACGCACCTATAATTCTTAGTGTGAGTGAGGCATTTTTTTTAAATTCCATACACCAGGGCCGCCCCATCATCGGATCCGACCATTAGTCGTATGGCGACACGCTTCGTTACATGGTGTACCTCCCACCCGTTCGCCGTTGAAACGTTTTGGGAACGCATTTACTTTGCGTGTAGCTTAGGAGTGGAATTTCTTGCCGAAGTAGGAGTTTCTTGATGCCTGAAATTTTGTGTTTGTCTCGAAATCGGTCTATCTGATTCAAACTACAGATTACGTCTTTAAAATGGTTGAACAAAAGACGGCACTTTTACTGCGATATAACTAGGTATCTTTATTCCCAAGGGGGAGAATAAGGAAAGTAATGTTCTAAACACTCACACGAACACAATCACGGGTAATAATAATAACTAGTCAAAAATAAAAAATACTGGATATTTAAATGAGATAGGTACAGAACCTCCTCATAGGATCACAGCAGAATTGTCGTAACAAGTAAAATTGCTTTGTTTATATGTGTAGCCACTGAGTGACTGAAAAAATGGGGGGGGGGATATCGAAGTGATCTGTTGATAAAGCTGGAAGGTAAATTAATGTAATCTAACCATGTTTGGGATTATTAGAATCATTATGAAATACACTCTGGCTATAAGGTAGGTATTTAAGTTTGGCTGAGGGGTACTTTTTAGTGGTGATACGAGTACCATAACTAAAAAGTTAAAAATAAAAAACTTTATACATAAAAAATATTAATCCGACTTCAATGTAAAAAAATACTGAAAATTATAAAATAACTTTAACTTCGGAAGTCGGTGTTAAATAACGAAGAGACAAAACTATCTATTATAGTAACACCGACTTCCGAAATTAAAGTTATTTTGTACTTTTCAGTTTTTTTTTTTATATTGAAGTCGTTTTTTTTTTTTTGTAAAATGTTTTTTATTTACTCGAATACTTAGACGTCATGTTAAGGCCTCAGTGCAGCTCTGAAGTAAAAAACCTTAATTCTAGAACCTACCACTAAAACTGCCAACATTCTATCGAAACTAAACGCAATCATCAACAAAATCCCATGTTATCCACGGATAAACGAATTGTCAACAAAATGTGACAGTTATCATTGCGTGACATATTTTCTTTATTTTTCACTTTGAACGGGTCATCTCGAGGGACGGCGGTGACAGCGCGGAGTTATATCGTTACTAATCTTATTTGTTACTGTGTGTGGATATCAGCCATTTTGTTTTACTCAGTATTTGATTACGATAGAGAAACTTGGTATAATTCAATTTGTCTTAGTAATGCTTTTATAAGTGTAATTTATTATATGATGAATCAAATCTTAAATGCCTTTAGAAAATCACACTAATATTACAAAGGTGAATGTTTGTGCGGGTGAGTGTGTATGTTTGTTACTTCTTCACCCTCGAACAGCTGAACAGATTTCGATAAAACTTTGGTACACGGGTAGACCATGACCTAATAAAATAAGCATATAGGAAACCTTTTATTCCAAGACTGAGCGTAGCATGCTCGATAAACTCATCTCTCGAAATAGTGACTCTTTTGACTACGGTAGTAATCGTGAGTAGTTAACTACTCGCGACTAATAACTTGGTTATTTGTCAGTTGGTTCAGTGCGTTTGACCATTAATTTAAACCATTCAAAATATTTATTTACTTTCGGTAACCAAAAACCGATATCACACACGAGATGTTAAAACATATTAAGCCAGAAAAAAATACATTCGAAAATTAAAAACACACAAAATATCACATATCCAACCCATTAGCGGGCTAAGCGAGCCTAATGTCGCTTAGCGCGACTCTTGAAGTCCCGACTCTCCCGACTTTGCCCGACTCGCCCGACTACCGACCACTACTTCGGTTTTAGTTCGTCCGCAATTCATTTTGCCGAAGCACACCGCGATAAGTACGTAAGAACGTGACTCAACTGCAAGATCTTAGTTTACTTTTTCTGTTGAGAACATTAGGCGATTTTTTTCTGTCTTATGAATGAGTGCTATCATAATTGCTAGGTTTTCTATTTTTATTTGATTGTTTATACCTGGAAACTGTTTGTTTTATCGTGTTGTAATAATCGTTACTATATATATTTTTTTTGTTGGGTAAAATCATCCAATGACAACCCCCGCTCTTGGGCGGAGCGGAAGATAGTGTAAGACTCTTACTGACTAAAAAACCCACCCAGTTCCTTCAAATTTTCATACAGGGGCTCGAGTTCCCTTTCAGTTAACCCTGGTTCCAGTAAAAAAGTCTGACACTATCTTCCGCTCCGCCCAAGAGCGGGGGATGTCATTGGATGATTTTCCCACCTAAAAAAAAGGTTCTTTACACAAAATGAAGTTTCTTTCAAAATCAAGGTCTAATCTCTAAAACTGCACATAAGGTTATTCTTTGAAAACTTAAAAGTGGGGTTGTCTTCTAAAAGCTTATTAACTTTAATATTTAAGGATCTTAATGGTTCTTCATTAGCCACTAAAATTCATATTAGCGTAAAATGGGATCATTTAAAATTTATATTATAGCCGGCACCGCTTTAATCCTTGGGTTTAGGTGAAGATGAGACCGAACTCTAGTTATTATTAGAACATCATGATTAAAGCCTACTCCTGTGTCTTTATTTCCTTATTGTAGTTTATGGTGTAGTCGTGATGGCCCAGTGGATTATGACACCGACTTACGGTTTGTAAGTCGCGTGTTCAATCCCTGCCAGGCGCATTACTTTATGTAATTTATTTCTTTACCAGTGCTCTCAGAACGGTGAAGGCAAATATCATGAGGAAACCGACATGTCCTTGAACCAAAAATTCGAAGAAATGTAACATTCACCAACCCGTACTGGACCCGCGTGGTGGATTGCGGCCCATTCCGTCTCCTAGAGAGGAGGCCAGATTCCTAGCAGTGGGAAAATTGAAAAAGGCTGATAATCATGATAAGACCGATTTTAGTTAGTATTAGAAAATCATAGTTAAAGCCTGATCCTGTGTCTTTATTTCTCATATTGTAGTTTATGATGTAGTCGTGATGGCCCAGTGGATTATGACACCGCCTTTCATTCATGATAAAAGGCGGTATCATAATCCATCTGAACCATGAAACTACCAGTAGTTTTACGGCTGTGCATTAATATATAGTCAAATTTTACGTTCCTAGGTCTTGAGACCTGGGAAATTTTGTACAATGCTTCCTTTTAAAAGTATAATATAGGCGAGCACTAAGAGGGGTTTTTGAAATTCAACAAGGGCGTGAAAATTCGTTTGTAAGCAAAATTGTATTTCTTGGCCTATATACATAAAACTTAGTGAAAAATGTGTAAGGGACAGTCCTCCACAAACTTTAAGGACTTGCTCAGTAGACAAAACGGAACAACCTTCTATTTTCAGGAAACGAAAAAAAAAAATCAGCCTCGCCATACAAAATGATAAACTTGATTCGACCATTTGTATGGCGAGGTTGTTCAGTTTCGTCTACTGAGCAAGCCCTTAAAGTTTGTGGATGGCTGTCCCTTACACCTTGTACATATAATAATCCAAATAAATAAAAATGGATTCCATTATACAATTCAAAACTACTCTTATAAAATGATGTTGCCACGAATTGTAATCAAAATAAAGATTTTCAATCCAATTGATCCAATTCAAAATATTTTATACAACATCAGAAGTTAGTTCCAAGTTCCAATTGGTCGTTTCCTATGGAGCAGAACCGGCAATAAACTCGATTAGTATTTAAAAATATTATTGCTCCTTGCCTTGTTTCCGGACTGATACGGCGTGGAGCAATTTTTTTTTTTTTTGTTTTCTGCGTACAAACAGACGGATTATTAAATGGTATTTATAGTGAGATTAAAAAAAAAATAAAAAAATGTTTTTAGGCAGTTATGAAACATCAGAAGTTAGTGCACGGTTCTAATTTGTTGTTTTCCATGGAGAAAAGCCGGCAGGAAAATGTTTGTGTTTTTTAAAAATGAGAATTCATCAAGGAACGTCTTCTGGTCTGAGTAGAGCGAGAAAGAATATCAGGTTGTTATTTAATAAAAACCTGCTCGTGTTCTTTTACTTGCCTTATGCGTTCCAGGGTCGTAGTGAGTCGCTCGAACAATCGTGAAACCACAAGACTTCCTTAAGATACAACAACAACAAAAAAAAACTCTTCAAGAATCTCAATAATATTTTAGAAATAAAAGTCAACTAGGTCACAGTTGTGTTATTACGAAATCTAAGTCCGTCTTATCAGTGTAATGGAATCAGACTATAAATAAAATCAATTTAAATTATAATAATTTTATTGAGTGTATTATTCTTACAGGACCAGCGGCTCTCAGTTGGTTCTCATTCGCTGCGTTCCCATGATCCCCACAGATTTACATTTCCAATTTAAGCGATTACAGTTTCCAATAAAAATTCTTTCCCCATCACCATCAACAAATCTCAAGGAGGAACATACACATTTATAGGACTTAAATTAAGGGAAAATTGCTTTACGGCCCGTTCGCGACCTTGCCGCTGTGAGCGGTAGCTAAGCGCGGGGCGACGAGCGGTAAGAACAAAAGCATTAAGGCCTCTGCCTCGAATCTTGCGGGCAGCGGGGCGGCGGCGGCGGCGCGGGAGCGGTAGGATCTAACGCGTGAAATCAAATGGACCGGTTCTCGAAAACAGCGGCGCGGCAGCGGAGCGGGGGCGGGCAACGAGCGGTGAGCGCCAGTCAAGCCGTGACCGCCCGCGCGTCTGCATTGCAGTGTTCTGCAATTCATTTTAGTCGTAGAATTTGTCAGGACATTGTCTCTGTTCTTCATATTTTCTATATAACTCGCCTTTCCTTTTCCTTGCCCTATAGTAGGCATTCACTTCCTCTTTTGCCCACAATAAATAGAGCATTAGGAATAAATTTGAATCAAAAAGATGTTGTCGCCATTGTTTAGACATTTTTTTCAGGAATAAAAACAAATATCTGGACGATACAACCACGAAAACCACACTACGCCGCTATATTGCCGCGCGATTTGCCCGCTGGTTTCGAGAACGGGTCTGCGTTGCCCACTCCGCTCCCGCGCCGCCGCCGCCGCCCGCGCCGCCCGCAAAATTCGAGGCAGAGGCCTAAAATGTTTGAAGCGCGCCACGAGACACTGCTCATAGCACCGCGCGCCTGCTTACCGATGCTGCACCGCTCGCCGCGCCGCGCCACTAAGACCACTCACTCATGGACCATTACAATGTTGGGATTTCTAGATCAGGAAATATTAAGCCTAAGGATATCGGAAGATGTCGTATGCTACTTTATATAGAGATGGTAAACTTTACATCGATTAAATAATGGTTTTTAACCTTTTGAATGTCTTATGTTACACAGTTTGACATAAGCAATTGTCTTTCTATTGTGTCTCTAATTACGGCATTCAAAGAGTTAAACAGAAATTACATCACATGTGAACTTAACCCGTACGAAATTGAGACGGGAGTCTAGTAGTCCAAGAAGCACCGTGATAAGCATAAACTTAAAGCTAATACGAATAATAATTTTCGAAGACACAAGTAACAATTATCTATACATCTATACATATAAATAAAATTGGGGTGTCTGTTTGTAATATTGAAATAACTGCTTTTTACTACATGCAAATTAATTACGGTACATACACCAAAATAACATTTTTAACAATTTTTGTCTGTCTGTCTGTCTATTTGTCCGAGCTAATCTCTGAAATGGCTGGACCAATTTTGACGGGACTTTTTTGGCAGGTAGCTGATGTAATAAGCATAAGTAACATAGGCTACTTTAATTTTAGAAAAAATAAATTCAAAATCCTGTAGTCCACGCGAACGAAGTCGAGGGCACCGCTAGCTATTTGAATAAAATCTTTACGGAAGAAAATATTAACAGGTGAAAAATGTCTGGCAGGACTTAGGGGAAGCCTTTGCCTGGCTTGAATTGGCTTGACGTGGCACAAAAAGGCTAAAAAAAATCTTAACCGCTGAAAGATGCATTTCCTTAAAAACAAACCAGAGTATAAACATTCTAAAAACATTATCCCCAACAAATACCCCAGCGTACTTTTCCCATCTTATTTTACCTGGAAACTGTCCATAATAAAAACAATATAAACATTTTTCAACGCGAAGTAATTTCTCAAGCTAAAGATATCGGGTTCCCAAGATTGCTGTGTGATCTTTGAAGTCTGCTGGAGGGTTCTGATTTACTGGTCCCTCGGGAGAAAGCTACACGAAGCCGAGATAAGTAATAACACCCCTATCATATTTTTATAGCACTTTTTGTATTACTGTTTTAAGTAAAAACGGAGATTTATAATGTATTGCAAGTTTTATGGTTGGTATGGTCTGGTTTTATTAGAAGAGAGCTGAAATAGAGTTTTCTGTAAAGTTTGGTATAATTATGTCTCTGGAGATCAAAGTTTGCAAGGCGGCTTGCAGACGATGAGCAATAAGTAGCTCACCGTCCGACTGTCCCGTAAGGACTAAGCCCGAGTCGAAGAGGTGTTGTGTTCCACACGCGTCTTAAAAAGATATTTCAAAACCAAAGGGCGAGCGTAAACAGTTGCCGTACATGATATTTATTTTGCAAATAAGTTTTAAAAAATACTTACACGTTAATTTTTTTGTCACTTTAAACTAGATGAGGCCGGTGTTTCCTAGCTGATTACACTGAGAAGAAACACCGAAACCAACTCTGGGGTCAGTCTCTTTTAAAGTCCATACAGCAAACATGTAGGTCAAATCAAATGTTCTACTAATTTGCGAACAAGACTGGTTCGCAAATTAAGCGCAGGCCACACCGGCAGCTAGCGGGCGGGCGGGCTAGGCGGGCGAACATCGTTTCACCTTTTTACATACTTCGGTTCACACCGCGAGCTACCGACGAACCTAACGAGCTAAGCTAACGAAATATCCGACGATTCTAGCGAAGCTACTCGTTCACCTCGTTGGCGCGCCCGCGCTTCGCTAGCTTAGCTCGCCCGCCAGCCCGCTCGCCCGGTTCGTTCGCCCGTCCTTCCCGTTTCGAGTAGACTAGTCGACGCTCGTCTTTCGAATAGCAGTGTAGTGTTTAGTTTGGGAACAATGAATATGTCATATATCGACGAAAGTTCTGATGATGAATTAAAAAAATACTACCCCCGCTTCGTCCGCTTAGTCCGCTCCGCTCGTCGCTCGTCTTTCCGTAGTTTTCGGTGTGAACCCCATAGTTTAGTTGGCCAATATTTCGCGTAGTTTGTATAGTTTCCTTCGTTCGCTTCGTCCACCCGCCTAGCCCGCCCGCCCGCTAGCTGGCGGTGTGGCCTGCGCTTTAGTAGAACGTAAAAGACAACGAAAGATAAGATTAGGTTTTAGTAATTAGAAGTCTGATAGGTCCTCTCGCTTCATTAGAGTAGAAGTCATTCGATCATTGCCCAGCTAAAAAAAAAAGAGATCAAAACTGAACGTAGAACTGAAAATCTTTTGATAACAATAAAAATTGCACAAATTTTCAAAGAGCTTCCTTTTCCGATTTACAAATTTTACTGTACGAGTTCAAAGTTTAGTCTAACAGACATTTAATGTCGAACACATCGGTGTTCTTTCAGGTGCCTTTTGCAATCTATGATCGCGAAAACGATTTCAAATAAGCCTACAGCCCTAGCAGGCCCCATCAATAAATAATACTTGTATGATGAAAAAAAAAAAAACCGGCCAAGTGCGAGTCGGACTCGCCCATGAAGGGTTCCGTAACAGCAAGTAACATAATATATAAGTCTATGTAATGTGTTGTAACGTTGATCGATGTTTTAATAATAGTGTATTTTTTTCGATTTATGACGCATTAAAAAAAAACTACTTACTAGATTTCGTTCAAACCAATTTTCGTTGGTAGTTTTTATAGTAATGTACATCATATATTTTTTTTTGTTTTATCATTCTCTTATTTTAGAAGTTAGAGGGGGGGGGGGGACACACATTTTTTCAGTTTAGAAAAAAATGATATTAGAAACCTCAGTATCATTTTTGAAGACCTATCCATAAATACCCCACACGTATGGGTTTGATGAAAAAAAAATTTTTGAGTTTCAGTTCTATTTATGGGGACCCCCAAAATTTATTGCTTTTTTTCTATTTTTATATGAAAATCTTAATGAGGTTCACAGAATACATCTCCTTACAAAGTTTCAACAGTATAGCTCTTATAGTTTCGGAAAAAAGTGGCTGTGACATACGGACGGACAGACAGACATGACGAATCTATAAGGGTTCCGTTTTTTGCCATTTGGCTACGGAACCCTATAAAGCTGTCATGAAAGCAAACGAGATAAAACAATTTTAAACAAATATGTCTGATTCTCTTGCAAAACGCCATTTTCTATGGCAGCCGCGCAAGTGTCCATGGCCATGCCGAACTTCTCTTTCATAAAATTAGCAGTTTTGTTTGTAATTTCGTTTTTGATGAAAATATTTTAATTTTTGTTTACCTCACTTAAAAAGTATGTTATTTAGCATTAAAAAATTGAATCCAAATTCATAGCACTACACAGAGTAGTATGTTTTTAACAGTTTCAATAAAAAAAATGCTGAAACTTGCTCAAATAATTTTATTTTACCAGTAAAACGACAATTTCCCGAACCACAAACTGTTACAGTATTACATTTCACAAAAAGAGACATTGTAACTGCAACCACTTAAAAGACAAACAACACGATGACCAATAACAGACTTATTGCAGTTCATAATTGGATTTGAAACCTTGAGAGTATGCTTTGGACATCGTTCAATCGTAGGTACTACGTCTGAACAACGTCCAAAGCATACTCTCATAATATGGTGCTACACAGCAGAGGCGTAGCGTGGACAAATTTAGACGTGGGCAAGAGCACATCGGCGAAGCCTTTAAATTATGTCATAAATTCAGAAACGAAATAGCGTTTGTTGCAACCCAGGGTTCAATCTCACCATCGCTTGCCATCAGGTAAAATGGTGGTTAAACGCAAGCCTTTCAATTATAAAAGAAAAAACAACAATTTTGGAGAGTGTGCACGGAAATTGCGTGTCTTAATTCCGCCATCTCGTTTCTAACAACCCGTCGTATGGCTTACATTGTTGAAACTTCTACGGTTCGGACTAAGCGTTTTGCTTCGTTGCCTTCAAGGCTACAGTGCGCAGGCTCTTAAGGCTTATAGTCCCTTGAACCATCTGGCCAAAATTATGTGGACGCATCTCTCGCACGCGCCTAGGCGGCAGTACGCAAATTTGTGCATTTATTTGCGGCCAACAGCGCCCGGAAAGCGCGCGGCTGACCTTTAAATCCATTTTCTTTGCAAAATATTGCTTGATTTACATATGCAATGTTCACTTTGAAGAATATTTAACCAATTTTTATGTAAAAATGTTTCTAAAGATCCAAGCCGTTTCGAAGGAGTAGGGAAAAGTTGCGAAAAATTGCGAAATATTTTTTTTAGACAAAAGTATTGATAGCACGAAAAAATCAAATGTTGATATTGTTGTTCATGAATCTATAATAAACACATATTATTTTCAAACCTATTAGCCTGGCCGTTACCGAGGAGTTGGCTTCAGAAAGTCACTGTTTTATGGCACTTTTCGGGCGCTTGGGCCTTAATAAACTTGTGCGCCTCACCATAAACGATTGCATCACTACTTACCATTAGTTGGAATCGCAATCAAGCACTGGTTTATATCATTTAAAAAAAAACTCTTTAAGAGCAATACTTCTTGCGAGGCTCCTTTGGGCGCGAAGTCGTAAGCATGGGTCCACTTCACCCATACTCAACTACGTCACTGTTGCAGAGAAAAACCCGTGGGAATGGTGGAATTAAATGTATACTGAGCCACCCCACAAAGCTTGGACTTATTGGGGCCATTAATATGCAGTGGGGAGCGAGAATTATTGTAATAGGAAGTGTTGAATGTATAACTGTATATTTTCTGTTTTATTTTTTTGTGGTCTTTTTTGTACAAGTGGTTTTAGAGTGTCCATGGAGTTTCTTGCACGATCTTCTCCATAGAGATCTACACTTTGGAACGTGCAATTTAGCTTCACTTTTCTTGGACATTTGACTATTCAAAAGTGCCTGCTTAAGGTCTATCTGAAATAAATGATTTTTGATTTTGATTTTGGTTGTAGCCTGGTTTTTTTTTCCGCAAATTTACGTCGTACTGATGAGAGTCACGGAAGTCCGCTGTATACCATAAACACAGCACAGGTCGATGTAGATGTAGTGGTCGTTTTTGACCAAAAAGCACGAAAAAAAAAAAGTGTTTTTGGTGACCAGTGATCTAAGTGTGAGTTCTTTAGTACTCAATCGCGTAAAAGTCTGTTGTAAAAATACAAGCGCCGCCTGGTGACAATAACGGAAAACTGTTTTTTTTTTCTATACGATTTGAAATAAGCGGAAGTTTACGACCACCATCACATCGTAAAAAACCTCGCACTGGCTTGAGGAAATGTTTGCAAGAGTTACTACGCCCTTGGAACGTAAAGAACAACTGAAAAAATATGGTTTAATCAGTAAAAGGCTGTCACTCTCTCCTCTCTCGGAATGGAAGAAGTAATTTGAAGATAAAGAAAACAAAAAAAAGCAGTAGAAGTATTTAAATTTTAATAAATAAATTGGAGAGCAGTGGTGATCGAGTGGTAATGGCTCCGACTAACGAGATGTAGGTCGCGGCTTCAAATCCTGTCAGGCGCATTACTTTGTGTAATTTATTTTATCACTACATCTCTCAAAACGGTGAAGGAAAACATCGTGAGGGAACCGGCATATCCTAGAACCAAACATTCCAAGACATGTGAAATTAACCAACCCGCACTGGGCCCGCGTGGTGGGTTACGGCCCATTCGCTCTCCTAGAGAAGAGGTCTGAGTCCCAGAAGTGGGAACACATTCATTATACGCACAGCTAAGGAATGGAATTCCCTGCCGGAGTCTGTTTCCTGATAGCTACAACATAAGGATCTTTAAATCAAGAGTGAATAGATTGCTTTCAGGCAAGTGTGCTCCATCAACGGCCACATCATCGTGGTGAGATAGTGGTCAAACGCGAGCCTTATTAAAAAAAAATATTAAATAGGCTGATGATGATGATGAAATAAATTGAAGTAACGATTGCCCGACCCAAACAAAACAGAGGGCTTCTTAGAGAAAGTGATCTTTTGATTATGTTTCTTCAGGTGAAACAACTTTCCATATCCCGCAATCTTCAAGGAGTTGTCAGCAACAGCAGGGACCCAGCTGCGTCGAAGCCTACTGGGGCCAGGGTTAGTTTCGAAAGACAGCTCGAGCCTCGGTATGAAGGCTAGAAGGAACAGGGTGGGTATTTTAGTCAGTAAGAGTCTGACACTATCTCCCGCTCTGCCCAAGAGCGGAAGTTCTCATTGGATGATTCTTCCCACAATAAAAATAATAATATCGCAATGTATAAAATTTTAAATTTCCGCCGTTCTCCTAGCCCACGAGTTACAGCCGTCATTATGTTTACGCACAATTTAAAGCGAAGCCACCCAGTAATGAATATCGCAGTAGAGATAAATGGATTTGCTGCCAATAGAACCGCTAGTCATTACCGACACTTTTATACCGCCTTTATGGAACTCTGTATAACGTAACGCAGTTTTTATTCTTTTTATGACTGTCTATGACGCCTTTTGGAGTTCCGTTGTCTTAACAAGGAACTTCTATAGTTTCGCCAAGTCCGTCTGTCTGTCCGCGGCTTAGAGTTTTTTTTTTATTTAAGCTGGGAAATCATTTTATGGCTTTTCCGCTCCAAGGCGAAGCGGGGGGCGTGTGAGACTTTTATAGAGTAAAACTACACCTACGTTCTTTTAGTTGCCCTTTACGTTCTAGGATCACGGGTAACCAACACCACCATCACCACCAACGATTGCATCACTGCTTACCATCAGGCGGGATCGCAGTCAAGTACTAGTTTATAACAGATAAAAAAAAACCTTTTCAGAAATCGACCCATGGCCCCAGTAGGCTTTGACGCTGTTGGGCCCCTTCGGTTTGGCTAACATCTCTATGTCGTGTTGACGTGTTGACGATTCAAGCTCGGTCCAGATGGATACCAGACAGTCAGACGTCGAACTACTTATTCTCGTCGTCCGCAAACTCAAGCCTACGGTGGCTGGTAGTCGGGGTCGGGTTCTAGGTCTCGGCGGTCGGGACGTGAGTATGTCTTTTCCCTCACACGTGCGGCAGCCTCCTTTGCTAGCATTAATGCTTCGCAAAAGGAGGCAACCGCCGACTATTCCCCCTCGCTCTAGACCATGGCGTGTACCAGGGCTTAACGCGTCAGACTTCGCCCACACGAGGACACGGTAGTGGTCCACCCAAGCAGGGCACACTTCCACCGTATGCTCCACTGTGTCCTCCGCGCGGTCTGCACAATGGTGACATCCGAACGTTTCTTCCGCCTGAATCCGGTGCAGTATCCTCCCGAACTTACCATGTCTAGTAACGACCTGCGTCATGTGGAAGGTGAGAACGCCGTGACGCCTCTCCAGCCACTCCTCAAAGGGGACTTACTGCCATAATTGTGGCGAACCCCGCGTTGGGTTCCGACATGATTCCTATGTTCTGTGGATGCGACAGTCACTGTCGTCATAACACCATGAGATTCCGCTGGAACTCTGACCACCATATCGCGACTCTTCAAAAAAATTAACGATAGAGAAGACTTTTCCGACTTAGGGAACAGTTTGCGAAATATTAAACTTTAAATTGATAATTTATGTTTCAGTCAAGATTGTGTGTATCTACAAACTAAACTGTTGACTTTAAAAATCTGAAATAAAATCGTAAAAGCAATATTTATAATGAATTTAGAAAAAAAGTAAAGTGCCAAAATAAGCTCTCTTAGAGTTTAAAGGTCCACCCAACTTATAAAATCTACCTAAATAGAAAAGTTCGTAAAAAAATACTAACTGGATTTAGGTTTTTTTTACGAACTTCTCTAAAAAAAGGGAGTATCTAAAAAAAAAACTGAGACGAAATTGCTTAAAACGAGTAGTAAAATAAAATCATAATATACGTAGTAGGTTATGATGTTAGTCATAACCTTTATCCCAAATAAGGTCAGAAACTTGCCAAAAATAAGCGTTTGGGTATTCTATAGGTACATCAATAACTTCAATACATGGAACAATATATCCACATTTAAACTAGATCGTTTAAATATGCACAAGTGACAACGGTGGGGTTATTTCAACGCTATTGAAAAGTGCAAATTGGATGATTTTATGAAGATTCCCTTAGTCTACTCTTACGGCATCCACAGGAAGAAATGAGTTGTCTCAATTCTTTTTTAACGCTGGAAACCAAGGCTTACACTGATATAGGAGAGTGGGACGTGCCTATTCCACTATGGTACGTATAGCTTTGGCCCTAAATTCTATGATTTATTAATTTATAATGGACGCCAAGAAACTTCACACGAAAACTACTAGGTATGTCAGAAGCCTAGCTCTGAAAAATAACTTTAGATACGCCAAAGAATTCCGAAAATCACAATTCTTATTAAGTTAAAGACCATTAAAATCGACTAATATGTTCATAGTCGAGTACTATAATTAACATAAGTCCGCATATTGTAACGGGCAAGTACGGAACTCTACAGAGCGCGAGGCCCGACACACACTTGGCTGGTTTTGTGATCTAGGTTATTTGGAAGTTGTAGCTTAATGGTGTATGTGATCACCAGTTTTAGTGCGATGAAATCATAGTTTGTACCTACTGTTAAATAAGGTTTTAGTAAAATTATTTTAATCCCAAATCATTCATCTAACAGTGTAGTTAAACGGATAGGTAAATGATCAAGCTAGTCTTATCGTGAGTATATTTTAGAATAAGTCACAAATAGCGTTGTTCACATAGCATTGCAAAATATTTTATATTAGGTATCTCTGTATAAATTATTTCAGGTACCATTATCAAGACCCATATAAAAATCATTCACATTTAGATTAACATATTTAAAAAAATAAACACATCATTCCATAATTTTTAGAAAACGAATGAAAGATGAAATTAAACTTATTTGTTTCGAACTATTGTTTGTGTAACATGTTTTGCATGTTACACAAACAATAGTTCGAAACATAAAAGAAGCAAAAGTACAATTATGTGCCTTTCGGCTCACCAAAGTAGGTCTAGCTCAACATAAATGCCTGACAACTAGTGTATAGTCTCATTCAAAAAAAAATTCACTATTGGACATCGTATATATTAGACAAGAAACATCGAACATTGGTCGGACTCCCAAAAATGTTACCACATCCACCGATTCTGTACTTCACACATCCGGCTGACTCCCACGACCAAGCCTTCAATCGTAGTGTACCCTTTGCCTTGCCATGATTTAGGTTTTGTAGTCAAAGTTAGGCAGACCGCTCACGCTTACGGCACGGGGCTCGTTTGTTGCTCTTTTCATTTCGGGAGCGCACGTCTCGCCACATTAGTAAGCACGTTAATATGCAGAATAGAACGCTGCCCTTTTCAAGTAAATTTATTTGACACGTTTTGCGTGGGTATCCACGAGAAAAAATGGTAGTCTCGATTTAGAAATAAATACCTAAATAAAATATTTAGCCATTTATGTACTTCCGAACTTTGGTGTACCTACTTCATTATTCTGTTCGAGTTCTTACTATAGTATAGTATAGTAGTGTTACGCCATTAAACGTGAACACGCCATATCTCCGAGAAAATAACGAGTGGCACGTAATAATTAAAACGCATTGCTGTTCGAAAGGTCTAGAATAGTTGTGCTTAGCCAGACTTAGAAAAATCTCGAAACATCCACAAGGTACCTACCTACCAAGGTACAAGTAGTAATAGGCATTCATCTAACCGTAAGGGAAATTGTATTCTCCGACGTTAACAATAGAGTCGAAATTCGCATGAACGTGACTCTTATTATTACGAGCAATAAAAATGATTTATGACTTCGAGAAGCGATTCAATTGTTCTGGAATTCTGGATAGATCCGGGGACGTCGGTATCTAGAATTTTCTTGGCTCCGCATATAAATACGGGCCCCCGGGGGGCCGGAAGCGAGTCAGTTGTGATTTCGACTGCGATCAAGAGCGAACTACCCTAGTACTTGAAGTGATTTTACTTAACGACTAAAGCGATAGTGTAACGGTACTCTAGTGTTAATTGCGATTCGGATTATTGTTGACTGGACTAATTGGATAGTTATTGTTTGTGGTGAATAAAGTCGTCAGTAAATCGGCATTTGATTACCCACGTACGTAACAGTAGTATAGTTTATCCAATAGTTCAGTGTGCCTTTTAGCATCTCTTCCATTGGACTCAGTCCAGCGCTATCCTTGTCCAGTGTGCTCCAAAGGTTTGGCGGATATCGTCTTCACTATCTCTTGGCCACTTGGATACTGTAGTGTTTGTATTAGGAGTATCTATACTTAAATATAGATATACGCTATCTCGGTCAAGCGACGCTTATGTCAGCCACGGTTAGTTACTACTGCGCTGTGAGCGAGAGTACACGTGCGCGTGCGCTTGCAAGCGAGCCAGTGTTTGTACGAGAACATTACAGTGGACAGAGGTCCTACATTTGGCGACGAGTAAAAAGGTATGTTCAGTATTTTATAATTATATAAATCAAAAGAAGGAAAGGAAAGTACCTACATTTTATGACTGGTAGCAACAATACTCGTAACGTTTTCTTAAGGGGATGCATCCCATGCATTTTCACTGTTTTTCGTACAACCGCTTAAGAGCGGTCAAATCTAATAAAAACAAATTCAAATCAAATCCAGTTAAGACCTGAAAATCTGCTATTTTGCATGGGCTTTGACACTTCATAATTTGCTCACAAGTGAAAAGTAAAATAAGAAATACAACATAAAGGCCTAGCAAATTTTATCAAGATTCTAAATGGTGACAATGTTTTTCAAAACTTTTAAGGAAAAAAAAAAACACGCATTTGCTGGAACAAGTTTTGTGGAATTTTCGAGTAAATCACGGAATTACTATTACAGAGTATTCAGGTATTATCACGTTGCCTTTTCGTCAAGCATCGCGCTGGATTGCGTTTGATGAAGCAACTGGCTTTTAAACCATGCTCGATGTTTGCGATGGGTGAGTGGAAAAGCAGCTTCTTAGATATCAACCTACATAATATACGCCTTTCAACTTTGTAGGTACGAGTACATACCTACGGTTATTTTTCTATAATCCACAACGTTTTGTTTTGTATACCTTCGTGAAGACGTTATGTTGTTTGAGATATGTAGCTACATTGTAGCGGATGTACACTGTACGTATGGTCCGTTTCTGGGCTTGGAAATATAAAACAACGTGATGGCAAAATAAATATGGTGTACAAAGTTGCAATAGTGGTTGCGTTGTGGAGCACTTAGAACAAGGAAACATATTCTTCACTGCTTGAATAATTAACTGATATAATTTGAATTCTAATATTTGTACTTGTAATGGACGGGCCTGTTGGTCGTGGGTTCGATCCCCGCCTCGTTGGCGAGTGTTTGTGTGATGGACGCGAGGTGTGTGTGATTCACCTCAATGGGTGTGTTTGTCGATCGTCTGGTGCCCATGACACGAGCTCTGCTTGGCTTGGGACTGGATGGCGTTGTGTGAAAAAAAAAAAGTCCTTTGTGGTTTTAAGATCTCCATTAAATTGGAAATACTTGCGATCTTAAAACATCCATTAAATTGGAACTTTTGTGATTTAAAGATCTCCATTAAATTGGAAATTACTGTGATCTTTAAATATCCATTAAATTGGAACTTTCGTGGGTTTAAGATCTCCATTAAATTGGAAATACTGCGATCTAAAACCATCCATTAAATTGGAACTTTTGTGATTTAAAGATCTCCATTAAATTGGAAATTACTGTGATCTTTAAATATCCATTAAATTGGAACTTTCGTGGGTTTAAGATCTCCATTAAATTGGAAATACTGCGATCTAAAACCATCCATTAAATTGGAACTTTTGTGATTTAAAGATCTCCATTCAATTGGAAATATTTTGCTCGCGAGAATTAAATGTTCATGTTCTCCTGTATACTATACACTTGTCATTGACAGCAGGGTACAGTTTAGAAATGACTTTTCAAGTTGCCACAATAGAAAGAAAAAGAAAGAAAGAAAGAAAGAAAAAACTTTTATTCGTACCTCACACATACAGTAGAATCCGATAATATAAATAATAGGAAACACTTTAAAAAACTGTGCAAGGCCAAAAGGGCGCCTAACTCAGCATATGCTGCGATATTTAAAAAGATAAATAACGCAGCGCTGGTATTCCGTTAGGGCCCGCGGTGATGCCACGGTCACATTCACGGAGGTTCAATATAAAAATAAAATAATAAATAATTAAATACGAACATTGTAAAACACCCATTGGACAAATAATAAGTAAATAACAATAGACCTCCTGAAGTCGATTTATCATCAATTTGCTAACGCCCGAAATACTCCATTTGGGCAATAAGTTAGACCGGAGGTATTGTTGTAAGGACTCAGTTCAGTTAGTATGATCGCGATACATTTTAAAAAATTGCCAATTTTCACGACGTAAGCAATTGTAATTTCAACTATCGTCGCGCATTGGCAGATCTAATAGATACTGTTACGATTTCTTTTATGACAGTGCTTATTTCTCCGTAGATAATTTTGACATTGTTGACATTGACGTATCCCTGGAATATTAATCTGCGATTATTTCTGCGTTAAATCGAAATTGAACTATTTTATTATCGGTATGCTACAAACGCGTGTCACATAAAGTGACCTTATCCGTTTAATTAACTCATCTTTGTAAAAGACGACCATAGCGGTCTAGCGCGGAACAATAAAAATAATGCGTGAGCGGGTAGATAGATAGATAAATCCTTTGATAGATAAATCCTTTATTGGCTACAGCACAAAACATGCACCAAAATACATAAAGCACACAGATTATAAAAAACTAAGCAAATAGACAACAACAAAAGAAAGAAAAAAAAAAATAACACATGTAGGTAACAAGAAAAAAAAAGAAGAGAAATAGCAATATAGACCCATAGTGCGGTGTGCATGTCGCGCTCCACCAATGGGAGTCTAGCTCAGCATGTGTCAGGCAAAAGTACCTGACGCTGATATTATGCTGGATCCTTGTGGTGATATTCGGACGCTCAGATGGTTTTGAGTGAAATGTAGATAAATACATAAAGTTAATAGGCATAAAATAATAAGCAAAGTGAATAATTTAAAAAATAATGTAATGTACATAGATATCGATATCCATGGTAATGTACGAGTATGTGTGTGTAATGGAGCAAAAAAGGTGAGGTATAGACAGCATTTTCAACATGTGTACCTATCAAACGCAAGCTACCAAGCGGAATATGTGGGTACACCCAGCAGACTGTCCCGGAAACAAGGAACACGCAGACCAGCTATATGAAGGACGTATTCGAAATGAAGATACCACGTTCTAGGGTAGATGAATTGTTGCGTGTAAATATTATTTGACCGAGTAGTTCAGTGTTATTTAGGTAGCTTAAGGTAGTTGTTAGTTAGGCAGGAGTAGTCGGCTAGGTAGGAAATCATAATATTTATATTTTATTGGACTACCATAATATTCATTAGAAACATTTATACGACAAAACAATATTTGCCGAATCAGCTGGTTTTCTATACTATTCTCGCGTTCAGAAGAAACTAGTCTTTGGGCTACGGTTTCTTTGGGTGTCTTTTTGGTAAAATTATAAAGGGAATAAAATTAGTGTGCTGGTAGTTCAAAGTTGCTCGTTTTAAATGAAATTAAAAGTTGATACGAAACTAAGTAAACAATCTATTTCAAATTGTCATGATTTTTAGATATTGATATGTCGGAAAACAAACAAAAAAATTGTTTTACTAAAATGATTTTTTTTAGAATTTAAAATAGTAACTAAAAAAGTTGAAGGAGTAAATTAAATGTACCCTCAGTTTTAGTTACAAGCTGTGATTGTTACTGATATCAAATAAGATTTAATGTTGTGGTCCGTAGTAAATAACTGATATCACTGACTTAAACTATGATCTGTAAAAGAGTAAATAGAAGATTCAACGTTCAGAGCAATTTGCAATAATATTGTCAGGTTGACCGAGCGATGTATTATGTTGGTAATCTTACTAAAACAGGCTAGAGTTTATAGCCAACTGGAATAATATTAAATTATTGATTAGCCGTTTATTTTGAAAACAAATTGATGCCACTGAGTCAAAATGATTATGTTCGAACAGAGTAATATGGAAAATATAAATATAAAATTGTAATCTGTAACTTAGTGTTGATTAGTCTAATCTTACCGTAACTAGGTAAACGGAACCAACACGTCTGTTACAATGATTCAGTTATTGCTTATTCGATGCTAGACCTTTTATTTGACGCCAATAGGTCTCACCGGCAGCAGGTGAATATAGTTGGCGTGACTAGGCATTTGGCTTAATGATTCGCTGATAAACTATTAAGAGAGACGTCGGGAGACTTAATGTAGTTTTAAAAAATCGTTGTCTACAGCCGGATTTTCGTTAGATTTGGAAAAGTGAAAAAAAAGGGTTGTTTTGATAATGCAACTCGTGTTGCTAGGATATGAAATAAAGTCAAGTGGTGAAGTTAGAAGAAATAGGACCTATTAGCAGAAAACAGATAACGTACATTCGACTCTGCCCCTACTTTTTATCGTAGCTCAGTTAGAACAGTTTATAGGTCTAGTAGCTTACTCCTGGTGGTTTTTACCTAAGTTTTCTCGAGTATGGGGCCGTTCTAAAGACGATTTGACGTGTGGTAAAGTTTATTTTTTGGCAACTGCGCCACAAAAAAATTGAATAAGAAATAATTTAATTTTTATGAAAGAGTCGGGTTTTATGATTTAACCTTTCGATCGTGTCAGTTGGGGGCACGGTGGGGGGACGGTGAGTGCGCGGGCGCCGGCGTTTGCTTGGGATTTAATGAATTGAGACTCGCAAGTACCTAGTCGTAGAATTTCATACTGATACCAGCTAGCGGGCTACCTCAAACGGGTGAAACCATAAGATATGACTGGACCCTAAGCGTACGTCCTGTAGTAGTGCCATACGTGACTTCTTATCGCGAAACTGTATCTCATTGCGTGATCGTAAAGTTAATTTACCGTCAGTTGGAAGTTGGTCAGAAGGTAAAGCTAAAAATAACTCTCTGGTAATTGGTAACGACACTGAAACATTGAAGGTTTTGATTAAAATTACTGGTAGTCTCATCTAAATAATTTAGAGTTCTGTGATTCAAGTAACATTGTCTAACACTTTCATCGCGACGGGACAAACCCGTGTGAATGAGGAGGACAAATATGAGATGTTCGTGCTAGAACCAATGCTAATAGCGACTGTAGAGACCAGGGACCATTTGTGGTAGGGTCCATTAGGCGAAGTCCAACTCACGATTGGCTGTACAGTTACAGAGGATGTAGAACCCCGAGGTTAATTTAAGTGCCATGATCAATGATGCGTTACGCAATATAGAGTACGGAGTATCCTAAAAAAAAAAAAAAAAAAAAAAAAAAAAAAAAAAAAAAAAAAAAAAAAAGTGTAGGTTTAATCAGGATAAGAAAAAAAAAATTTTTTTCTTCAATCTGAGACTTCCTAATGATTATAAACGGGCAGAGCAAGTAAACTAAGCTAGATCCATTTAAAGATTTGTTAAAATAACGGAGATGAGAATTAAGGATCAGCTGTTAATCAAAAGTTTAAATCGATGTGGAAGGATATTTCTTTACTGTACCTTTGCTTCGAATTTTTTATAGTTTCCTTTTAATCTCAAATAAATATTTTTGAACATGAAAGGGATGTAGTGTTTGTATTAGGAGTATCTATACTTAAATATAGATATACGCTATCTCGGTCAAGCGACGCTTATGTCAGCCACGGTTAGTTACTACTGCGCTGTGAGCGAGAGTACACGTGCGCGTGCGCTTGCAAGCGAGCCAGTGTTTGTACGAGAACATTACAGTGGACAGAGGTCCTACAGATACCATAGGGTAACTTGTTTGCTCCATTTATTGGTCTCTCAAGTTTAAAGTATTTTGGCCCAAGGAATTTTTTTTTTCTTACAAACTTTTTCCCCCATTTCAAGCAACATGTCATCCGCTTTAAATAAGTTTTTCAAAAACCTGGTCTCTCAAGTTTAAAGAATTTTGGCCCAAGGAATTTTTTTTTCTTACAATTTTTTTTCCCCCCATTTCAAGCAACATGTCATCCGCTTCAAATAAGTTTTTCAAAAACCCATATTTAGTGCTCGCCTGCATCATAAAATCTTCTTTCCTAGGCCCAGTAGTTTTCAATAATTTGTTGACATGTCATGTACACTAATATAAAGAGTTAGTCTGTTTTTATGTTTTTTTTTTATTTGTAGGAGGTAATCTCTGAAAGTACTGGTCCGATTACGAAAATTTTTTCACCGGTAGAAAGCTGCTTGGCTATATTTTATGTATGCGGGCGAAGCCGTGGCCAAAAGCTAGTATGATTATACTAGATATATACTCATGTTTAACTCTAGAAATAAATACACGGTATGTATTTATTACACTGCCTGCACCTCCCACATATCCTAGCGTGTTCAACCTTACTAGAGGGCAAAAATAATTAGTTTTCTTTCTTTTGTTACCGATTTTACGTCCGAATATAGGTGCCTACCTGTGTCCGAGAATAGCTCTCTCCTGTTAATGTTTTCTTAATAAAATTACCGTATGAACCTTGTCCCACGAGGCTTATTTATGGCTAGCTATTATTAACAGAATTTCGTTATAGTTTGGGAGCATGCTACTATTTTGGGTACCGCTTCTTACGTCATACAAGATGGTTGCCTCGGTATTTCAGTAATTAGAACTGATTTAGGAGTTACGATTAAAGCTTCAGGTTAAAATTGTCTTACTCATTCATTTGTGTTTTATGAAGAAGTCTGAATTTTTGAGTGTCTGTCTCCTTACCCACAACCCAAAGATATTTTGAACTTACTGCTTATGAACCTCCTGTGTTCTGTGGACGTTTTGAACGTATTCTTTTATTATCAACCCTACTGGTATACCGTGAGCGACATTTGTAAATTACACACATTTGTTTCTCGCGGTTTAAAATTTGAAAAAGAATTTAAAATGCAATGTAAAAATTGTCTGTATTGATTATGACACACTACCACTGTCACGTACAAATGGTCCGCATAAGACTAAGTGCGGAAACCATACTCAGACATAAGACATAAGACACACTACCACTATGACTTGGTACCTTAGCTAGAATAACACTGTTGTTTCAAATACAAAGCCCCACTGTTATCTGCTAACGAAGCGGTTTTAATGCCCACCAGCTCCTAGCCTATTAGTATACGGGTGGCTACATACACCCACGTTATATTTGCCATATGAATTTTTTATTCATATGTCGGTGGCGAGCCGTTTGTAGCCCGCCTAGCTACGCTGTCCAAACAATACAAAATTATATTTATATCACAATGTGCGAGTAAATTCTACGGATTTTGTATTTTTAAATGCCGCAGTGAATAAATGTATTACAGATCAAAAATAATAATGGTTGCCCTTTGCCTAATGTTTTATATGTTTTTGTGTAAAGGTATTCTCTTGGAATTATTAAATCAGGATAACTGTTAGGTAAATAATAAAAGAATTGGGGTAGAAATAAAGAAATAATATTTGGAAACCATTGGGTATCGGTGAAGAAAAAGGCGTCAGATTTTTTCTTTTGTTGTATGTTGCCCATTGTCTTACTTTGTCCCAGCAGTGGAAATATTAAAAAGGCTGATGATGATGTTGATGATGAAGAAGTTGTATTGATAGGCTAGCTTTTGTCTACTGTCTTACCTGATGGTATGATGTGGTAAATGATGAAACACGTTTGCCTGCATGTTTTTAGGGTTTCGTAACTCAAAAGGAAAAACGGAATGGATCTGTTTATTGTCCGTCCGTCTGTCTGTCAAGATACTTTATCTAAAGGCGTCGAGGTATCGAGTTGAAATAAAAACCATATACTCAAGTCTGCGGACTCTTGAAGTTGTAAAAAATGAATCTATTAAGTTAACGAGAAAAAAAGATACTTCGGTTTATGTGGCAAAAAACGTATATTTCGACACTCTCGAAGAAATCAAAATCTATAGAGCACTTCCTGTTGACCCAGAATCCTGAAAGGCATAAAGCAGAGTCTTATAACACGAACAATAAATCTGAAGACTGTATATGTGTTGTTACTTCACACTTTTACTTTACCTTATAAATCCTTGCTAACTGATCGGCGTCTCATCGTCGATGACGGCTGGTGTTGAAAATCAGCGCTGTGGCTCTGTTATACATGAGCCCCAGCATTTTGCTGAGCGCTGGCCGTTTTGCGCGGATGTGACGCATATCTTACTAACGTGCTACTTTAAGTCGATATTGTTATTTATTTTGTTTTAAGGTATGCGCCATGTTTCACGTGAATAAACACTTTTTCTTTCTTTCTTTCTTACTTTTTCGCGGTTCGGAAAAATCTTGTGAGACTTCATTCGTGAACTGAACTATTTACATAGATAAGTTTGTACGGAACCTTCAGGGCGCGAGTCTGACTCACACTTGCCCAGTTTGGATTGGATTCGCGAGATGGTCCTTCCAAAACCTAATTTATTGCATAAATGCCCCAAAAGATCACGAAAAAAATATGTGTTCATTTAAAACACACCTTTTAATCATTCCTACAATAAACCGGTCTTTACAATAATAACACCATAAATCCTGTTTGCAAGAATTCATAGTGAAAATGAACAACCGACGCTTCGTAGTCGGTAGAACTTGGACGTCTTCAACTTTCTTATTAAAAATTCGGTTTGAAAACTTTTACCGGTTAATAGAATTTTAACCGCTGCAATGATTAACTTACGGTCCGCAGTCTGGGTACCTACAGTACCTACGTCTCGCCTTTTAGTTTCGAAATAGTTTTCGGAATTCATTTTCAGAAGTACGTTCGGAATGATGAATGAGAGATAATTATGTTCGCTGAAAGATGGCGGTTTGAAATATTCTTCGGAGTTCCTGTGTTTTGATTAGAGGGATGAGTTAGCGAGTTATGGTGGACGGTTCAATGTTTCTTATGGTCCTGCCCTGGAAGTTTTATTCTATTTTTAGTAGTTGTTGTAATGTTTTTGATGTGTGATTGTTATGAACCAAAATGACAGCACCCCCTGCTGTCATTTCTGGAGATTTGTTATTTTGTAAGTCGATATTTGAGCTAACTTACAAAGTGTGCAACTTAATTAAGCAGGTCATTCTTTGTATCAACCTGGCAATTTAGGCACTGAAAGGCTCAAAAGTCCGTAGGTATATAGGTACCTAAATAGTTAGGCCCGCAAGATTGTTTGAAGGAACCATGGCGACCTGGAAAGCAAAGAGCAACTAAAGGAACACAAGTAGGTTTGGTCATTAACTCTTTGAATGTGGTAATTAAAGACACAATAGAAGAACAATTACCTTATGTCGGACAGTGTAATTTAAGACATTCGAAAGGTTAAAAGTTAGACACTTATACTCGCTTTACCCAGATTTGGAGGAATCATTTGATGATGACCAGAAATACAAGTACCTAAGTGGCCATGTATTTGCATTAAACTTAGATTTACTAATCAGTCATAAGGAAAGTAGGCGTAAAAAATACAAAATTCATCAGAATAAAACCCTCTAATCACATAAAACAAACGCCCACAACTTAGCTAACTAAAGAAAAACTGTGACTATCCAGTGAAAAATGTTAATTGATGCAATCTTAATGGGCGCAGAACATTTACCGTTTCCTACAAGCTCACCTCCGCTACTAATTCGATATATCTACTAATAAATCTTAGCAAACAAACGTTCTTTAGAGCATATGGGCTAATTAGAGCACCGTCTTGCCTTTTTTTAATGAGCATGCAACGTAGGTAATGTACAGTTAGCAACAGAGATTGGTGTGCAGGCGAGAAACAAATAGTATTGCACAAGCTTCACAGGCCCTCATTTCAGCAGAAAGAAGATTTTCAGCCTGTGTCAATGGCAGCGTTGGAAAACCTCCTTCCAAGTGTTCCCGCAATGACCAATCCTAAACATCTCTTATCGATTAAATTCCCGCGGACCTAACCAGGTCAACGTTCCTTAATCACTCAACCTGTCGACTCCATTGATACGGATTCTATTGATTGATGTTAGATTGTTATATTGTTTTCTATTTCAGTCTTTTACAATCCTCTGCAGGCTGCAAGTAACGCAGTTGTCCAAATTACGCAGCAAAATCCTACCGTTCTTATGTTTTCAACTGTATCATATCATTCACATATATCTGTCTAACTACACGAAAGAAAGAAAAGACGCAATAAATCACAGCAGACACTCAGAAAAAATTAAATACCTGCTGCACTATTCCTAACCACTACAACTGTCATTCCTTGAAGTCAGAAGAAACAGTGATAAGCACTGTTTCTTCTGGCTTCAAAGAGTGAAGACTAAAAAAGTGCTGAACTTGGCAAGTCCTTGAAAAATGATTGAAATGTCTTAAGTTTTGCAGCATAATAAATCAGAACCAACAACAAAGTATCCGTAGGGGCCCAGCAGGGTCGAAGCCTACGGGGGCCATGGGTTCGCTTCTGAAAGGAAAAATCGGCCCTGGTATGAAAGGCAAAGAAGAAAGATGAGTAGTTCTTAGTCAGTAAAAGTCTGACACACCATTCCGATACGCTCAAGAGCGGAGAAACAACACTTCTACTTCCCTCCATATCAGACAGGAATACTCGTATAATAAATGCGAATAGATGTCGACTAGCTTTGAAAACCTATCTCTTTTGCTGACTGTACACGAGGGGTAGTGACGCAAAAAGGTTGTTCCTGTGCGGTAGGATTTATGAAGGATAATTATTATGAGGGAATTAATTAGAAATATGTAATTAGCTTGGCAGACTGGATTCTGAGAAGTGCGCTGTGTTGCGTAACTCGCTAAAGATAATAATGTGGATATGATACTCGTATACTGAGACCGAGCTTGTGTGAATATTTGCGTATTCTTTTGACAGAAAGTCTACTAACAGTAGCTTACAATTAATTTTGAAATAAATATGCAACTAATTTTAATGTGGTTGGGTGAAGAGCGAGAAGTAGGCAAAAGAAAAGATGGATGGATTGTGCGAAGAGTGATATGAAAGAAATGGAAGGTAGTAATAGCATGACGGGTGACAGGATAGAATAGAAGAAAAAAATGTGTTGCGCTAATCCCAAATATTACGGGACAAGGGCAGGAAGATGATGATTTCACATACAGCCAAGTAATAATTTAAATACAGTTGTATCTTTTGTTTAAGAAAAGATAAATTAAGTCCTCTCTTAAGACTTGCCCGTTGGTCTAGTGGTTAGTGGCCCTAACTGCTATGCAGCAGGTCGTGGGTTCGTTTCCCACCCAGGACAAATGTTTATGTGATGAGCATGATCATTTGTTCTGTGTCTGGGTGTAATTTATCTATAATATGTTGGTATTTAGAAATATATAAGTATGTTTATCAGTTGTATAGTACCGATAACACAAGCTCTACTTAGCTTGGGACTAGACGGATTTGTGTGATAGTTGTGGAATATATTTATATGTATTAATTTTTAATCATAATTAATCTCGAATGGTTATAATGAGTATAATAGAAGAAGTTTGAAAGTGGCGTCAGTGACTGAATTGTTTATCTTAGTATGGTCAAATAAAGAGGAGGGATGAAACGCTTGTTACTAAAAGAATTATATACGTGGATGGATGAAAAAGGAGAAGAAGGTGAAAGAAAAGATGGATGGATTATGTGAGGAGTGATATGAAAGAAAAGGGAGTCAGCGATAGCATGAAGTACCTATTGCGCCGAACTCAGTTAACATGCAACAGTGGTAGAGAGATGAAGATGAGGATGACAATACTTCTTCTCGTCAAAGGTCTACAGAAACGAGACGAGCACTCAGACGAGAGACGAGTCTCAGCAGCCACAGCGGCAGTACCAGGACAGCCCGTGGTACGTATTTGGAACATGGATGGATCAATTATCAAAGAATAGGGTTAAAATTTTTCGAATTTCGTGAACGGATACAATAAGATATTTGTATATTAGAAGAAGTCTTATAGTACATCGGGGTAGTTGAAAATGTGCTTTAAAATATATATACAGGGTTATTTGTTTTGTATTACAGCTTACCATTGTTGCTGCTAATTACACAAAGCTTGTCAAAAATCGCTTAGACAGAACAGAAATCTACTGTCGTCATACCAACTACTACACTCTAATACCCAACTATCTCCAGCACAAAACAAAACAAATGAAAGAAAAGAAAAGAAAAACAATAACTCAGCGAGTCAGCAAACAGCGAAAAATCCTGTCTAATCTGATAAAGGGCCAAGATTCGATGACATCACCCTTTTGAAAGGCCAAACAAGATGCTGGCATAAGAAAACAACACATCACGCCCCATTTACTCTCATTATACGTGTAATTAAACACGAAAGACAAATAAGATTGTGTTGCTCTTAAAAGATTCGCCAAATAAAATAAAAGATCTAGAGAAAATAGTTTAGGAAAGTTTTCGTAAATGTTTCGTTGTTGATAAAGGTGGATAGTAAAGACTAAAATGTACTTAGACACGTTTGAAGTTCTTAGAAAATAAGGCAGTTTACTTTTATCAGAGCAGTGCTGGCCAAGTGGCCTCGACTTATGAGTTTTAGGTCGCGGCTTCAAACCCAGCCAGGCGCATTACTTTGTGTAATTTATTTCATCACCACTGCTCTCAATACGGTGAAGAAAAACATCTTGAGGAGACGTGTCCTAGAACCAAAAATTCGCAGACATGTGACTTTCACCAAACCGCATGGGGCCCGCGTGGTGGATTACGGCCCATTCCCTCTCCAAGAGAGGAGGCCTGAGTTCCAGCAGTGGGAACATTATAAGGCCGACTATGCTATATGCTTTATTCTTATTGCGGGTACGATTCCCACATGAAACAAATATTTTGTATACCTTGTATACTACACATTTATAATTGTACAATGCAGGAGTGATTTAGTGATTTCTCACTACTAAACAAAAGGGTGATTACGAACTAAGATTAGATTTCCAATTGATGAATTTATGATTGAGATTAGTTTCGGGTATAAGCCAGAACAAATAGACAGACAAAGGTGGGTAGTTAAGACTAAAATGTACTTAGACAAAAAATAATCTATTTATGTTGTAGGTTTTTTTTTTTAGGTGGGTAAATCATCCATGAGTCCCCGTTCTTGAGCGGAGCTCCCAGATAGTGTCAAACTTTTACTGACTAAAAACCCACTCCTGTTCCTTCATTGCCTTTCATTCCAGGGCCGGGTTCTGCCTTTCAGAAGCGAACCTATTAGGCTTCGACCTCGGACGGACGGACTCGCCAACTCCTTGAGGCACGTGTGGAACTATACGCGCCGTCAACGTCTTGGGCGCTTACCGAATGGTCGCACGGCGAGTTACTCATTGTTCGCCGTCCGCAAAGCCAAAGCCGCAAATCGGGATTGGAATCCGGCGGCGGCTGGGGCGTGAGGTTGCCTCACGCTTGCGGCCTCCTTCTTTGCTATCATTACTGCTTATTTCTGTTGTAAGTAACAACATGGTCAATATTGTGACAAAGCTCCCTAAAAAAAATACCTTTGATAAACGTTTAGTAAAAAAAAGTTGATATCACAAACAAACACTTCAATTTAATTTATGCGTAAAGATTTACTCAAAGAAAGACTTCTTAAGATTTTCCAGTGTTAAACTAAGCATAAAATATCAGAAATTCATTATACATTACACGTCCCGTTAGCAAAGTTGCTGAAGAAAAAAAAACCTCACTGCATTGCAGAACTTCCATAATGCAGGATAAAGTGTTCCAAGTTTAAACTTGCTCACCTATCGCTGTATGCAAAGTGAATATTTAAGGGCCGTCGAGGGTCTGCAGCTGCATGCCGTGATAAAACTGAACAAGATGCTCGTAATTCTGATACTTAAGTGCTTGCTTGGTAAAGAATAAGAATTGGTTGGTTTAAAGAGGTTAGGGTCTGTATATGGTGGTTGCATTTTGGTTAGAGCAAGTTTTAACATAGCAGAAATGTTTTGAATAAACACTTTTTTTTTTGTAATTTTGATAGGCCTGTGCTTGACCGCTATCTCACCTGTTTTAAAACGACAATGCGGTCTACGCCGCGTTACTTACACCTATTCACTTTTGACTTAAAGATTCCTGGATTGTAGCCATTTTTTATATAATACTAGCTTTTGCCCGCGGCTTCGTCCGCGAACATAAAATACAGCCTATGTCACTCAGGAATAAAGCAGCTTTTATTGGTGAAAAAAATTTAGCAATCGGACCAGTACTTCCAGAGATTACCTAGTAGGTAATCTCTGGAAGTAAGTCAAACAAAGAACATAAAAACAATATTTACTTTCTTATTTTTTCACTCTGTCTAAGATGTACCTTTTATTAACTTTAAATAAATTTAACTTATTACATACACACACTAAAAACTATAATTACAGTAAATTAAAAAAAAATAATAATAATAAAACCTACGCTAATTACAACTAACTAAAATTAAACTAAAATATTGCGTCAAAAAACTCTTCCACATCGCTGTCGACTGGTAATGTGCCCAAAAGGCTGGCGGCATTACCACGCTCTGTATGGCAATGCTTATCCTCTGTCCATGGTAAAAGCCAGCTCTTGGGTCACGCGAAGTGTCAACTAGACAAAATCAAAATCAAAATCAAAATCAAAAATATTTTTATTTCACATAGGCCTACATGGGCACTTATAAAACGTCAGAAGTTAGTGCACGGTTCCAAATTGGTCGTTTCCTATGGAAAAGAACCGGCAAGAAACTCCATGGTTACTCTTTTAAAAAAGTGGTTGTTTTACAATATTGATAGATGTTATGTAAGAACAGTGTAGACCAGTCAAATATTGTACACAAAAGCACAATCAAAATTTTCTCAGTAAAAAACAAAGTAAGTCGTAATAGGAAGTAGTCTAAGAGTTCGTGGAGTATACAGTGTTCTCACATTTACAATACAAAATGAGGCCATATAAAAAAAAAAAAAAAAAAACAGGAATAATATAATAATTACAACTATCAATAAAAAATTAACAAAATAAATTACTAACAAATTTATGACAGTTGAAATAAAAATAAAAATATTGCAAAAGCAATGTGTTAAAAAATAAAAATGTATATATAATTATTAAAACAAAGGTGGAGCAGTTAATAGACAAAATATTGATGATTTACCAGGGGGCCACATGTGCAGAGGTAGTTATTGCCAAACAAGCGTGTCCTCGACATAGTCTTTAACCTTGTAATATGCTTTTTCGGTTAGGACACGCTTGATATGACTTTTAAATTTTCCCTCACTAAGTTCTGTTACCGCCTTTGGCAGCTTATTATAAAAGCGAATGCTGTTAACTAAGAATGACTTGCTAGTCTTAGCTAGTCTCCATTTGGGTAAGACAATTTCGTGTTTACTACGTGTATTTTTGTTGTGAAAATCGCTTCTGATTTTAAAGAGTCCTAAGTTTTTACGTACATACAAAATGCTTTCCAAGATGTAAAGAGAAGGCAGAGTAAGTATATTGATTTCTTTGAATTTATTTCTGAGGGACTCGCGAGGGCCCATTTTATAAATAGCCCGGATTGCTCTCTTTTGTAATATGAAAATTGAGTCTACGTCAGCTGCAGGTCCCCACAGTAAAATGCCATAAAGACGTTTCGATAGATCTTTAAACAACTTGTGAGCATTCGGACCCCAACATCGAATAGTTTCAACCGTTGGGGTTGAAACTCTTGGATCGTGTGGTCCGAGTTCCGGTTCGAAAATATAACTTCCAACAAGGTTGTTATATTTCCGCCGCTTGAGGTTCTCCGCAGCCGCAGCGGCACCACCAGCATGACACGACGAGCTAGGAAGATGTAAGGGCGCAAGAGTATCGACACAAGTAGCGTCCCATACTAAAGGCCTTCCCATCTTCCAAGGGAATAACGACATGCCGCCCGGTCTCTTGCCATCGTCGCGTGCCAGGCCATGGCCTCTTTATTATATTAGCGTCGATTAGTAAGCTTTATGTAGATACTTACTAGTAATTAACAATTAATCTACAATCATAAGAAACTTAAATTTTACACAGACGTTCACTAAATTGAGTTTATTATTAAGCTGTATCCCGAAGTGTTGGACCCTAGAAATTGAAATAAATTATTATCATATCATATTACTGTATGTAATCAGCATAAATACAAGCTACAGTAGAAGTAGTGTAGTAGTGTAGTGTGTAGTAGTAGTAGTAGTAGTAGTAGTAGTATAGCTCTACCTAATTCCGACCTCTGATAATACTAGCTGATGTTAAATAATTGAGTGTATAGAATACTTTAGTACGTCTGTAAAGTTTCAATTTTCAGTCAAAATTTTCGATACATTAACATGTTATGCCAAACTCACTAATTTCATTCCAACAACCCAATATGTCAGCCTTGTCATATCCACAATGCTCAAATGTAAACAGAGCATTATGTCTGTTACAACTTCTCAAGGATAACGGCTCGATCCTTGAGAGTTTCACATGTTTTGTCAACAACATCATATTATTATTAAATGCAAAGTGATTTTATTGATAAAAGCTATATATAGAATAAATAGACCGGGATGTGTGTGGAGAATAAATGGAAACACGTGAAAGCTTTATCCGGCTCAATAATTTTATGTTGTTGATCACACATTTACTACACTGGTAGTGTGAAAAGAACTAAGTATTTCAAAGTTTCAATTTTTCATCATTTTCTGGCTAGACTGTAAACATAGTCTATTGGAGTTCACTACATGATATCGATGAGCTTAAATAATATTTGTTCGATAACTTTGACTCGATAGTACCAGTAATCGATAAATTATGAGCAGGATAGTTCACTGCCTCGATGCATCAAAATAGCTTAAACTTTAGAGTCAAATCATCGTCAGCGCAAAGGTCATTTCGTTTTCGAGGAAGGTACATTATATACCATGGTCACCAGGTAAGGTGGAAACGGCAAGAGATGTCGTGCGGTGTTCTACAGGGATCGGTACTAGGACCACTCTTGTGGAACATCGGGTACGACTACGTGCTGCGCAGTGACCTCCCTGACGAGATCAGCGTGGTCTACGCAGACGACATGCTGGTCCTGGCGCAGGGAGTGTCGTGTCGTGTCGTGTCGTGTCGTCGTGACGGTCGAACTAGTGACACGCGGGGTTGCCCCAGTCGTTGAGAGGGTCCAGTAGTTAGGACTTGAGGTGGCATGTGTTTTCACGGCCCTCGGAGCGCGCCAATGTAAGAACTTGACTTCCATAAGAAACTCAAATGACTACAAAAGCTTTATGTGTATTAATCGTCAAAGAAAATTCTGGTAGATAAACTGCTACCAGGAAAATGTTGAACAAAGAAATTCAATACGAACAATCAAAGAGAATAAATCAAAAAAAAAATTCTCTAACAATGTTCAAGTTTTTCTTTGAAGGAACGTGCAATGACTTCTTATTACTCCATAAGATATACTTAAAAGTTAATTAAGAACAAAGTACGAACCTCGATGTAATTCATTATCAATTTTTAGGATTCCGTACCTCAAAAGAAAAAACGAAACCCTTATAGGATCACTTTGTTGTCCGTCCGTCCGTCTGTCTGTCAAGACCCTTTATCTCGGGAACGCGTGGAGTTATCTAGTTGAAATTAAAACAATATACTCAAGTTTGCGGACTCTTGAAGTTGTAAATAAAATTAAACTTATAAGTTGATTAAAAAAGATACTTTGGTTTAAGTGGCAAAAAACGTACACTTCAACACTCTCAAGGAAATTAAAATTCATAAGGTATTTCCCGTTGACTTAGAATCTTGAAATTTGTAATAAAGCATGGTCTTTATAGCATAAGTATAGGAATAAATCTGAAAACTGTAAATTTTTGCTGCGTCACTGTTTTTTTTTTCTTTTGCAATTCGGAAAAATCTTCCGAGACTCCATTCCAGAATTGAACTATTTACATAGGTAAGTTTCTACAGAACCCTCAAGGCCCGAGTACGACTCGCACTTGCCCAGTTTTTGAAGACTTTAGTCTTCATTGAATATCAAAGATGTTGATTTAATTAGCTTCTTTTCAACTGTTATTTCTATTGCTTCGAAGTTTTAATTTGCCGAAGTAGGTACTCCGCAATTCGCCAGAGAAATACAACATTTTATTTTTATAGAGAATTTAATTAAAAAGCTGTGAAAAGATCTCAATTAGAATGAACCCTGCAGTCTTTGAGACACCTCTTACAAAAGAATCTAGAACCATTTTGAAATAAAACGTAAGGTAAGAAATCTGTTTTAAAATGCTCGCCTGGATGGAACTTTAAAAAGTAAGTATAAATTGAACCAAAATTTAATCTGCACCGTGATATTAAAATAAAACTGGTAAAACTCACAATGGATAATAAATCATTTATCATCATGCTGGATCCCATGACAACAAAACTGAATAAAAGAACATTTCTCGATTTTTTTAACTGACTTAAAAAAGATTCAATACGAAGTCGTTTAGTACGCTGAGCTGCCATGGCCCCATACATACCTTATGCATGGCGCCACGGCATTATGCTGAGCGTTCGGCTATTTTGCGTAGATGTGAAACATATTTTTCCATATGGAATGATCAAACTAAACCGTTAAATTTTAATTGTTTTAATTCCATGGAGGCATTCCAAGATCGACCCATCTTGTAGGTAGTAGTTGGCATTGCGTGCAAACTACCTACAGGTCATTGGACTCGCTCAGCTGACGTTTTCTTAAATAAATTAATTTCGTACATGCGTAAATTAAAACGAAGTTGAAAAAAAGGTACTTTATTTTTTAATTATATATTTACAAATCGATAGTGTTTTATGTACCGGATCGACCCTCCACGGGATTAAAACGATGAAAATTTTGCGGTGTAGATATTGTGTTTTTTAGCCCAAAAGTTAACTGGTAGAGAATATCTTGTTGCATTAACTCTGAGGGTAGCGAAAATCAAACACTGGACTAGTAAAACGTGTAGTAAAACCACCGAAATCTACCGAAACTGAATCACAATGTTCCTGCTCTCAAAAAAAGAATATTTTTAGACCTACCCTATTACGAGCGGTAATGAAACCATAGCGAACTCTAATTCGACGCCAACGCCATCTATCGAATTTGAGAGTACTAATTGTCCATTATTAGTCGCTATGATTCCGTTCCTTCTTTATTTAACCTGGACACTGCCTATATACCACTAGGTACTGTACATGAAGTTTTAATAAATAAATAGATAACGTGGTCTTTTTAAAATTGTGTCATTTCCTCAAACGGATTGCTTTTTCTTTCTTTATCTAATTTTATTTAGCACAAGCATAAAATACATTCCACATTACGACATTGTAGGTATGTCTTCAAATAATAGAGCTGAAACTTCAGAAAATATCGACTGTATATGCCATCAAACCCGAACTGTCTGGCCCCCTTACTTCTCCTTTGTTAAACTTGCTTACATCCTGACAACATTATTTTAAGACAAGCGTACCGTCCCTAGGCCTTTCTCAACAATGATTTATCGAGTCCCACGATGTATTTACTTCATACTTTATAAACTTCCTCTTATCCGTTATATCTTATTGAGGATATTTTGTGTGCATATTTCGTAAGGCGGATGTTTTTTTCATTTTTGTTTTAGGCCTTTTATTAGAATTCGATTTCCAGCCACCGTAGGCGCGGGCTTGCGGACAGTGAGCAATGAGTAGCTCGCTGTCCAGCCGTCCGGTAACTGTCCGGACCAAGCCCAAGTCGTCGACGGCGCGCGCTGTTCCCACGCGGCTCAAGGAGTTGTTAGCAACAGCAGGAGCCCAGCCGGGTCGAAGCCTACTGGGGCCAGGGTTATCCGAAAGGGCGCTCGAGCCCCGGTATGAAGGCTTGAAGGAACGGGATGGGTTTTTTAGTCAGTAAGAGTCTGACACTATCTCCCGCTCCTCCCAAGAGCGGAGTTGTCATAAGATGATTTTCCAATAGAAAAAAAAAACATCATCAGCCTTTTTAATGTTCCCATTGCTGGGACTTGGAGAGGGAATGAGCTGTATTCCACCACGCGGATCCAGTGCGGGTTGGTGAATGTCACATGTCTTCGATTTTTTGATTCTAGGACGTGCCGGTTTCCTCACGATGTTTTCCTTCACTGTTTTGAGAGCAGTGATAATGAAATAAATTACACAAAGTAATGCACCTGGCAGGGTTTGAACCCGCTTGCAGACAGTAAGCAATGGGTAGCTCGCTGTCCGGCCGTCCGGTAACTGTCCGAACCAAGCCCAAGTCTTCGACGGCGCGCACTGATCCCACGCACCTCAAGGAGTTGTCAGCAACAGCAGGGACCCAGCCGGGTCGGAGCCTACTGGGGCCAGGGTTTTCCGAAAGGGCGCTCGAGCCCCGGTATGAAGGCTTGAAGGAACGGGATGGGTTTTTTAGTCAGTAAGAGTCTGACACTATCTCTAGCTCCGCCCAAGAGCGGGGATTGTCATTGGATGATTTTTACCACCGTAAAAAAAAAGCGTTTGAACCCGCGACCAACGACTAGTAAGTCGGAGCCATTACGATTCGGCCAGCACTGCTCTCCTGCTCTCTGTTATTCGGATTAGGTTTTATTATTTTATAGACGAGAATAGCGCTGAGCGATTTACAATAGTATAAATTCTAGAAAATGTGTCTGTCAATAAAATGTTTAACCTGACTAAATATCTAAAGTGAAAATTTAGTTTTGCATTTATGTTAACATGAAACTATGATTTTGGCTTGTTAGACATTGTTTGTTGCATTGTTCTATTGTATTATTTCATGCAAAATTGTAAAGCTATTTGAAACTCCTGTTTCTATAGAATCTGTGGTACAATTGAACGTACCTATATTATACAGGCGAAAGTTTTTACGTGAGTCTGTACTTCATTTTGACTGGTCTGTTGGTTTATATATTATATTTACAAAAATGTTTATTCAAAAGACAGATGCAAATTCCTAACTAACCACGATGTTCATAATCAGTTTTAATTTTTTTTTGGAAGTGTTGCACCCATCTGATATTGAGGCATTTTTTGGCGGTAATACTAGACGTAATGATCTATATTGTATATGTTTTTAATTTTTTTTTTTTAATATTAGCTAAGGTAAATAAAATCTACAATAAATATATAATATCTATCAATTTATTTACTAACAAACCGTTTTAGTTTTATTAGTGTAGCTATAATACAAGAAGCGCAGCTTTTTGTTTTTGTGCTCACACCTTATTTAATTTACACTATAATGTCTACACGTGAGGACTTGTAATTGGCTTTCTAGTGATTATGGATTCCTTTTTTTGCCTGGTTTTATTAGCTGTAAGTCCTCCATGTACTAAATAAATAATTAATAGTTATTGAAAAAAAAAAACAATTTTGAAAAATTAACATTTTAGTCAATTATTTCCGTAACAAAGTGAGATAGAAGACATAATATGAATAGTCCATGTTCTATAACAGAACATTGATTACTTTCTATCCCTATAGTATGTTTCTTTAGAATAATTTTATACTGCTGACAGAAACTAGTGACTATACAAAATTATTTTTAGTTTATGCAAAACCTGAATATAGATTGTTCAGAATCAGTAACTGAATGGATTCCAATATTTTTTACAGCATGTTATATTTTTTCCAAAAATATATGTCGTAGAGAACGATATTGAACTACAGAGTCTTTTTTTGTTATTATTATGGTACCTACCTACCAAAGGGTGTAACGCAGTGGCGTCATTTTTTATACGTCTCGAGGCCAGAGTCATGTTAAAAGGAGCTGCGACCCTAGATGCGGGGACAGTTTGGCTTGCAGTTTCAAGGGTCACACACCTCTAACATGAAACTGTCGGTTAACCCGTGTATTTGTAATTATTTAGTATAGGTACTTACAACACTATTGTGAATTATAAAAGTGACATTATAACTAATTGTGAACTGTGAAACTGACATTATAAGTAACTAGAAAATTCAAGTGCATAGTTATTAATATCCCATCAAAATGAACCCAGTACCACTGAATCAAAATGATGACGGTAATATCGCTCAGCCAGTCCTGGCGCCGTTATATATTTAAAAAGCTCACAGTTGAACACCACCGACACTAAGTACAACACAGGTCACGGAAGGTCATAGCGGGTATTAGGTGCCATCAAACAGCTGGGTGCAAGTGCAAAACAACCCCTCAGTTGCCTATATGGCCCGGTAACCTTGTATTTTCACTTACAAGCTTATAAACTTACAAGCTTTTTATCAGCTTTTATTTAGTTTCACCTGACCCGATGTTTGTCTGTCATCAAATCTTGCAAATTAAATTTGATCCACTTCCCGGCTACCGACTGAGCTCAAATTTTGCATGCATGTGTAAATCAGATGACAATGCAAAATTATTATGACATGGAGCTTATCTGATGATGGAACCGGAAGGTGGCTATAGGAACTTGGCAGTTAAACGACACAACCCCATCGAGTCTGGGCTCTTATGATTCGTCTTGACGAGTATTCATTATAGGTGTGTAAGCGAGTTTAATGACCTGTAGGTAGTTTGTACGCAACGCCAACTACTACTTATAGGTCATTGAACTCGCTCAGCTGATGTTTTCTTTATGAAGTTAATTTCGTACATGCGTAAATCAATACGAGTTTTGAAAAAAAGGTACTTTATTTTTTAATTTTAACTTTACAAATCGATAGTGTTTCAAGTACCGGATCGACTCTCCACGGGATTAAAACGATTAAAATTTAACGGTGTATACACATTCTATACAAGTTTCCTCTCACGAACAAACCAGAGCATGATTTATATCAACCTTGGCATACATTAACGCTACACTATGGAAACCAAAAACAGTGATAAATAGTTTCTCAGAACTTGCGTTTGACAATGTCTGAGCTTCATGAAGGTTAAAACTAAGACGGGTAAGACCTATTTGCGTCAAAGTTATGTGTATTGAGTTTACTTAGTCAAACTAGGTTAACGACACTGCTCCACCTGAATTTTGGAAGTCTGTGTTGTCCTTAGAAGTTGTAATTGTAATATTTCTTGTAAGCTGTCTTTCAAGGTCTTGTTTGTGCGACACAATTTAGGTGTCTTAAGGCTAGAGTGAATAGATTCATAATAAACTAGTGCGCCACACCGTCAACGATTGTTTCACTGCTTACCATCAGACCGGATCGCAGTGAAGCACTAGTTTATAGATTAAAAAAAATAATGAAAGTGGAACTTTTATTTATTTACTTTTTTATTATGGTATGCTTACTAGGTGAAAGTTATTTCCAAAGTGAAGAAGACAGCAGTTATAATTTTAAAACCCATCAAATAAACATTCGAAATATATACTCTACTTTCTCGGATAGGGCTGCGGGATTGTTCAAAAGTGTTACTCCGACCCTAGACCGCAGAAGGCAACGATCGATCGAAGCAAATAGTCGATCGTGGAAAAGAGAAGGAGCTCTAAATAGCTGATATAGCTCAATCCCTTTTTCTCGCTAGCATTCTTTTCTTTACGTCAGACTTGTGCTATGAGACCCTTCTTCATGGCCTTCTTGAAAGACAGACAGATGGACAAACGGATAGACTGACCAGCGGACAACAAAATGATCCTATAAGGGTTCCGTTTTCACCGACTTAAGTACAAAATCATGAAAAAATATTCTCGGATGCAAATAACACAGAAGTGATCAATGTGGTGACGCTGGAGGAAAGCCTGTGCTTTGTGCCGATATGATAACTTTTTTTTTATTATTTACACTTTTACACTAATAGCGATAAGTTTGTTTTAATATTTTTTTTTTTTTTGTATGTAATCTCTGAAAGTGCTGATCCAATTGCGAAAATTTTTTCACCGATAGCTGTTTTATTCCTGAGTGACAAAGGCTGTATTTTATGTTCGATAGTTGTTTATAGACTCGCACTTGACCTCTATCTCACTTAATAGTAAGCGATGATAATGGTCGACTAAGGAGCATGCTTGCCTAGAAGTAACTCATTCACTATTGACTCATAAAGGCCCCCAGATGAAGTCCATAAAACACCGTAAAGATGCACAAGCTTCATCTTCCATCACCACCAAACTAACCCAACAACGTCCACTTGAAAAATACAACACCATCGTATGAAAACCTCGGACAAAAACATCCATTACCTATTCCCCTCGTTCTCTTAATGACGTCATTATCTTTCGAGGCTCCTCCGCGGTCACGTCCCCCCTTAATTCTGACTGTGACATCGTCTGAGTGACGTAGCGATGATAAATGACGTGAAAACCGTGACACTTTTATGCGACCGCAGAATAAAGATGTTGGGGTGTTTTCGACCGCGTATGAATTTGTATAGTGTAGTGACAATAGGGTTAAATGGTTGGTATTTGTAATTTGTTAGACAGGGTCAAGAAATCGAAAAGCTATTTTATCTTAAACTTTTAAAATGTTATTATTATTATATCTAGCCTATACTGTCCCACTGCTGGGCAAAGGCCTCCCTCCACTCCTTCCAATGTTCCCGGTTTTGAGCCACCACTTTCCAATTCCCAAGAAAGACATCCGTCGTCCCGCTTATTTAAAATGTTGCTGCTTGATTTGTAATGGTTTTACAGAATATCTCTCAGTTCAGTATGCCATATGCCAAGAGGCACACTGAACTGAGAGACATTCTGGAACATTCTGGACATTCTGGAAGATAGATTAGACATATGCCTTCTCTAACATCTTCCATTATCTTCTATGCCTAGTAATGATGGTAATGACGGCAAAAAAGATCATCATTATCATCATCATCATATCAGCCGAAAGACATCCACTGCTGGACATAGGCCTCCCTCAAGCGTCACCACAACGACCGGTCCTGTGCGTCACGTATCCATCGCATTCCCGTGACCCTGACGAGGTCATTGGTCCATCTTGTTCGCCACTCGTGGTCGCCACTCCAGAACCTTTCATCCCCATCAACCATCTGTTTTGCGTGAAATGTGCCCTGCCCATTGCTGATTGCTGAACAGATTTGGATAAAATCTGGCACACCAAGTAGTGCAATGCTCATAGTTCAATTACCAATAATAGCAAACTGGCGATCTTAGTATGCGTCGTCTGTTACTTGCGTAATGCGCGTTCGTATTGCCTGTAGTGGAGTTAAAGAGTGGGAGACAAGCGGCGACACTTGTTGTAGTAAAAATCGGAAAGTATTTCCTTTCATCTTTTCTGTGGGTAGAACATATTGTAATGTTATTAATACTTACTTTTACTTTACTTATCAATAATCACATCTCTTTATAATATTTCTTATATTTTTAGTTTGTTTATTTTCATTGATCACTGTCATCTGTCATGTCACTACTATTTTCTTCTATGGTTTTGATTAGGTATCAACAAAGAGTATTTTTATAGTCTTAGGTTTTATTCTTTTACTCATAATATTATTATTATTTTGTAAACATATAATTTGCTATCAAATTATATGTTCTCTTATCTGAAACTATTCTTTAAAATTAAATTGTAATTTATATCTTTCTTGTGAAACAGCAATGCTGGCTGAAACCTGTTTTCAAATTTAAATTATGAATTGACAGCCAGCATAGCCGTCAAAATTGACTATAAAAACCATGTTTGTGAGTTTCTTGGGAGTTTTCGGTCAGACTCTTGGTGCAGCTACATATTCAGCTCCTGGTGTCAGTTTTTTCTACATGTGACAGTATCTTGGCACAGCTCCTGATGTCAGTTTTCCCTGATTGAGCTCCTTGCCATGCCTCCTTGGACCATGAAGACCTCCTCAGAGAAGGAACTGAGGACCTCCTCTCTGCCTCTGCCAGCCCTCACGGCGGAGGGCTGCTCTATATTTGGACCTGGCCTCTGAGGGCCTCCTCTCTACTGCTGCCGGCCCTTACGCTGGAGGACTGTGACTACCACTATCAGTTGCTGCCTGCGGCTGCGTAGCCTTCGCCGTCCCTCGTACGGCTGAGGGCTACGCCTACTCCTGCTGCTGCACTCCACCTCTGACGCCGAGCCTGACTGAACTGTTTTTATATCTTTATATCTTTTTATATTTCTATTGTTTTTATATGCTTTTACTTGCATTATAACCTCACAAGGATTCATATATATATATTATTTCTCCCTCCATACTTTCCTCCTTCACTCAACCTCTCACTACTCACCACACGTGCCTTGCCAGGGCTACTCCCTGGAGGCACTTACACTTACACTTACACCTACACTTACTCCCCATACGTGCCTTGCCAGGGCTACTCCCTGGAGGCACTTACTCACTACGCTCCCTCTTGCACTCGCGTAACACTCTTCCTCTACTCTTACTATACACTTACTCTTCTTACTCTCACTCTTCCTCTACACTCCTCACTCCCATACTCCTCCTTATCCTCATCATGTCCTTCACTCCTCTCATGTAACTGTTACACTCCTTTGTGTACACATTACGTTACATTGGCGCCCACTTTGGAAGATCCTCACCCTCTCCTCTCATGTTCCTCTCATTTTATTTCTCAAAATTCAAAATTACACTTACACAAGTATTATAACTATTTGATTCTCTTTCGGTTATTCTGTTTCCTTGTGAGGTATCTAATAAAACCATAGTCTAGTATATTTATTTATTTCATATTATTACAAACATCATTATCACTTCACTTCTACACTCTTCTACACTTTCCCAAGCTTCGATTCTTTAGGCCCCATTTTATGTTCGAAGTTTGTTTGCTAATATTTTTCTCTTTCGGTTTTTAGTTTCTCTTCAGTTCTATCTGAAAAAATAAATTTATTTTATTTAACTTACCCATTATATGGTTTGATACCATTGGGTCTTATCTTTTTCTCTTTAGGCTAACCTTGGGATACTAAACCAATGGTTAGGCCTCTCTCTTTCTCTCTCTTAGGTGCGGGTGATGACACCTTTATAAATAAGCCCTTATCATCACTCTTTGCCTCTTAGGGCTAACCTTGGGAACTAAAACCAATGGTTAGGCCTCTCTTCTCTCTTTCTCTTATCAGGTGCGGTTGATGACACCTTGTAAATAAATAAGCCTGAATCACTCTTTCTGAGCATCCTAGCTCAAGCTCTTTTCTAATGGGTCTTATACGTGAGCGGATTTACGTCAACTCCTAAAACAAGCCTAAAGACGTATGCAATTAGTATTGCCTTGGAGTAGTGCGTCATTGAATGTGAACCACTAAAACCCCGAACTCTGTTTGTGTGAAGTATGGCTGAGGAGAGGTATGGCAGTGATTTATGTTTGGGAGGTAATTACTAAACAACCTCAAAATTTTTTGTAACAGCCAAAAAATTTTTTCTGGGGAAGGGGGATAATGTAATGTTATTAATACTTACTTTTACTTTACTTATCAATAATCACATCTCTTTATAATATTTCTTATATTTTTAGTTTGTTTATTTTCATTGATCACTGTCATCTGTCATGTCACTACTATTTTCTTCTATGGTTTTGATTAGGTATCAACAAAGAGTATTTTTATAGTCTTAGGTTTTATTCTGTAAACATATAATTTGCTATCAAATTATATGTTCTCTTATCTGAAACTACTCTTTAAAATTAAATTGTAATTTATATCTTTCTTGTGAAACAGCAATGCTGGCTGAAACCTGTTTTCAAATTTAAATTATGAATTGACAGCCAGCATAGCCGTCAAAATTGACTATAAAAACCATGTTTGTGAGTTTCTTGGGAGTTTTCGGTCAGACTCTTGGTGCAGCTACATATTCAGCTCCTGGTGTCAGTTTTTTCTACATGTGACAGTATCTTGGCACAGCTCCTGATGTCAGTTTTCCCTGATTGAGCTCCTTGCCATGCCTCCTTGGACCATGAAGACCTCCTCAGAGAAGGAACTGAGGACCTCCTCTCTGCCTCTGCCAGCCCTCACGGCGGAGGGCTGCTCTATATTTGGACCTGGCCTCTGAGGGCCTCCTCTCTACTGCTGCCGGCCCTTACGCTGGAGGACTGTGACTACCACTATCAGTTGCTGCCTGCGGCTGCGTAGCCTTCGCCGTCCCTCGTACGGCTGAGGGCTACGCCTACTCCTGCTGCTGCACTCCACCTCTGACGCCGAGCCTGACTGAACTGTTTTTATATCTTTATATCTTTTTATATTTCTATTGTTTTTATATGCTTTTACTTGCATTATAACCTCACAAGGATTCATATATATATATTATTTCTCCCTCCATACTTTCCTCCTTCACTCAACCTCTCACTACTCACCACACGTGCCTTGCCAGGGCTACTCCCTGGAGGCACTTACACTTACACTTACACCTACACTTACTCCCCATACGTGCCTTGCCAGGGCTACTCCCTGGAGGCACTTACTACACTCCCTCTTGCACTCGCGTAACACTCTTCCTCTACTCTTACTATACACTTACTCTTCTTACTCTCACTCTTCCTCTACACTCCTCACTCCCATACTCCTCCTTATCCTCATCATGTCCTTCACTCCTCTCATGTAACTGTTACACTCCTTTATGTAACACATTACGTTACAATATCTTGGAATGACACATAGGACAATGCGTTCCAAATGAGAATAGGATCGCTCGCCATGTTGTGACGTCACGATTTACTGTCAAATCGAGGAAATATTTTTTTAAATTCAAATTGATTTACGAAACATTTAATTTATTTATGAACTGTAAACGAAAAAAGTTTAATCAGAATCCAGTTCTTCAATTTTACTCATCTCTGAGTTTTTCAATTTTGCCAAAATTTCTTCAATTTGACAGTACGGCGAGACGTCAAAACATAGCAATCATTATTCTCATTTGGAACGCATAGTATATTTTTCATTCCGGGAATATGTTTTCTTCGGAAAAATTTCTACTTTGATGCGGGCAAAGCCAGTGGCACGAGCTCGTTAAATATAAAGAAAACCTGTAGATGCTTGTTACCTACTCATACTGGTGTAATAACGTACACTCACGATTCAATTAACGTAATTAACCTAATTTCTTAATACATACGCCGTAACCTTTGAAAGGTTTTAATTTCAAGTAAATTTCTTATAATCAGATTTTCTGTTCAAGGAAGAAATTGTGACCTTTAACGATATATTCTAACAGTGTGATATTAATTATGAATTGTTTCAGCCGACAAAGATGACAGTTCATTAGCCATATGGTACCAGTGTTTTGTCTGGAGATATATCTAAGGCTGTGGGTAGACGGTCCGTCTATAAGACAGACTTTCACTATATGATAGCAATAAATATGGCGTAGCCAAACAGTTCATTAGCCATATGGTACCAGTGTTTTGCCTGGAGATATATTTAAGGCTGTGGGTAGACGGTTCCTCTATAAGACAGGATTTCGCTGTAATTATAATAGCAATAAATATGTCGTAGCCAAACAGTTCTTTAGTCATTTGGTACAAGTCTTATGTTCTATTCTAAGGCTGTGGGTAGACTATTCATCTATAAGACAGAGTTTTGCTACATTATGACAGTAACAAATATATCATAACCATCTTTTTTGAGGTTGGTAATTATTGCCAAATTACTTACTAGAAGCGAAAGGACGTCTTAGGTTTTTACTACTTAAAATCTACCTGTGTTCCTTCAGATGCCTTTTGCGTTCCAGGTCCCCTAACTCTAGCCATGCATTTCTCGAAAATCTGTTCTTATGCAATCCAAAGGCCTTACCATGACATGTCAAAATGTCAGGCGTGCTAGAAAGAAAGAGGGATAGAGCTATACATCCCATATAGCTCCATCCTTTTCACAGTTCAATTTAGGTCGTCAAAAGGATCGCTTTAGGAACTCATGGTAGAGCTTCTGATCCAAACTAGAATACTCTCCAACAAATAGTCACTAGAAAACTGATGAAGAATGAAGTCTCACTATTGCCAAAATATCCCGTTAAAAATCTAATATTTTGGGACCAAAAATTCTGATAGTCTACAGGTATCAGAATTTTTTACTAAATTATTACCTGTAGAATATCAGGATAGAGATTTTTCACATACAATACGTATGTGAAAAATATCAATAGGATATAATTATCCTATTGATATTTTTCACATACGTATTGTATTGGTACACGTGCCATTCCCAAATATAGGGAAATTTTAACCCTTTCACTTGAAACCTATCATTATCTAAGTCTTACTATTGCCAAAATATCCCGTTAAAAATTCTAATATTTTGGGACCAAAATACACCAATAGTCTACAGGTATTTATATCCTATTGATATTTTTCACATACGTATTGGTCCACGTGCCATTCCCAAATATAGGGAAATACGCATCGCGGAAAAATTTCGTTGGCTTATTTGTAGACCACGCATATCAATATCCGCATTGCGCTCAAACTTTCCATTCTGTTATCCGTATTCCGAAGTTCAATTTAAAGAGTACTACACTGATATTATAAAGAGGGATTTCTTTTTATTTTTGTGTGTTTGTAATGAATAAACTCAAAAACTACTGTTTTGATTTAAAAAATTATTTGACCATTAGAAAGCTACATTCACCTTGAGTAACATAGGCTATATTTATTGCCTGTGCGAAGTCAGGACGGGCCACTAGTTTATATATAAGAAAGAATGACAATTGCGTTTATTGACATTACAAAACACCAAAGTTAAATTAACAAAAAGTAACCTGAATAATGCCAAAAGGGCCTCAGCTCAGCATAATGCCAATTGGTAAGACAAGGCACCTGACGCTAATTTTCAGCTGCAGTCCATGAGTGCCATGTGCTCGAAAACAGAAAAAAATCATTAAAATGCCTAAAATGATCTGTGCAGAAACCAACAAAATTTCTTATCCTAAGTCAAAAAATGTTACCTTAAGATTACTGTTGACGCAGTTCCTTCGGGTAAAATTGGCGATCCAGGGCCACGACAACTCTTTTAAATTATTGTTTAGTGCAATTTATCTTAACCTTTCGAATGTCTTAAGTTACACTGTCCGACATAAGGTAATTGTTCTTCTATTGTGTCTCTAATTACGACATCCAAAGAGTTAAGGCCATCAATTAAAATAATATACCCTACATTATAATTTATAGAAATCTAAAGTTACACTAAATAGGTGCAAAATAAATTTAGTTGTGACAAAAAAAAGAATCCTAATATATAATATTGTTTGTAAAAATATGCAAGAACCCCCCGCAGGTGAAGGCCTCCTCCAAGGAACTCCGTCTTTCCCTATCTGGTGCCGTGTCCATCCAGTTAGAACCAGCCGTTTTCAAAATGTCATCCGCCCATCTTGTAAGCGGTCTTCCCCTCTATCTTTTATATTTTACTTACTGTGTTATCTTTAATTACAAGAAATAAAAGGCTTTTTTATTTGATTAGTATATATTATACACTACATAGGCCCAGAAATGGGTTAAACTGCAATTAGGAACAAAAACAAGAAGAGAATAAAATAATATATAATGTTATTTCCTCAATTCCGATTTGTGGGAAAAGTAGGTTTGGTACAATACAATAAGATCAAAGCAGAGTTCCCTGACCTTTGAGAGGTAAATGGTGCCTCGAAGCATCAATCAATTATTTATAATTGTGTGGGTGGCTTTCTGCCCAATTGAGGTAAAGCGTAGGCGATGACAGATTTTCACTTTGACGTGGTTAACAAACATGGTTTGAAAAAGATTCAGTACTTGAGAATATATTCTGTTTACCTGTTGGCACTTTTTTTTTTGAGTTGGGAAATCTTCAAATGACTTCCATAGCTCTAGGCGGAGCTAGAGGAGTGTCAGACTTTATAGTATAGCAACTATGCTATGCTATAAAGTCGGCCTTATAATGTTCCCACTGTTGAGACTCAAGCCTCCTTTCTAGGAGACGGAAAGAGCCGTAATCCACCACGCAGGCCCAGTCCGGGTTGGTGGATATCACATGTCTTCGAAGTTTTGGTTCTAGGACAAACCGGTTTCCTCACGATGTTTTCGTCCACCGTTTTGGGATCAGTGGTGATGAAATAAATTACACAAAGTAATGTGCCTGGCTGAATTTGAAACCACGACCTACAACTCGTAAATCAGGGTGATTACCACTCGGCCATCACTGCTCACTACTCTCAGACTTTGACTGTGTTTAGGTACAGATAAATTACATTATTATATAACCTAAGTATAGTTTGATCAGAATCAGTAACTGAAACAATCCCAACAATTTTTACACCATGCTGTATTTTTAAAAGGTCAACAGTTGGACACCACCGATATTAAGTGCAACCCAGGTCATGGCAGGCTATAGCGGGCATTAGGTGTCAGCGCATATATGGATGCGGGAGCAAAACAGCCCTACAGTCACCCAGATCACCCTGTGACCATGTATTTGTGCGGACAACCAGGTAGCATAACAAATTTATAACTGAGCAATTTTTATGGTACTTACAGTAATGAAATTTTGTACATTAATTCCTTACATAAAAATACTAGAAATATCGGGTTACGAATATACTAAAACTACCGTTCATTACCTTTGTGGTTTTCTTCAGCTGTCCTTCGTATTCTAGAGCCAATCTCCCTTTCAAACGTTCCTGCAGTCCTAGCAGGTATCAACCCTACTGGCCCCTTTATGCTGACATCGAAGCGTGTGCGTAATACCTACTATGCAGCTTTCATTTGGGTTAGATCCTTACCGGACCCGTTTGCCCGGTTTGCCCGTGATAACTAAGACTAATGTCAGATTTCCCCTGGTTCAGGCTATCTACCAAATGACAGTCGGGACCAGCGGCTTAACCTACTTTTCAAGGCATGGAGGAATCTTGCTATATAGGATAGCCACCCTAGCAGACTTCGACAACCGTTGCTTAACCTTGAACATCGAACTTATGCTGCTTTAATTATGAGCTCTTCAAAAATAATCTCTCAGGCGGGGAATTGAACCCTGGTCTTCGAGTTGACAGGTACCGAAGAATAATACAGTTGGCGCACTGGTTGAGCGATTTAATTATGTTGCGTGTTCGGTTCCCGCTCGAAACAAATATTTGTGTGGCCTACAGATAGTTGTTCGCCAACCCCACTGGGCCCGCGTGGTGGATTACGGTCCATTCCCTCTCCTAGAGAGGAGGCCTGAGTCCCAGCAGTGGGAACATTAAAAAGGCTGATGATGATGATGATGATGATGATAACAGATAAGTTTACATGTTTGTGAAAGTAGCCACGATAAAATACTAATTTGTAGTGTGGGGCTAAGTATTATTAAACATAGTCGGAATGTCTAAAATTGACGCACAAAAAAATATCATGAATCCATTTCATGATTCTATAAAAAAAAATCTTTAAATGACCTTCAATCTTAATAGATTGAAGGTCATTTAAAGAATATTTTTTACTGTCTGTTCAAACGATTTTAACTTCTATTTCTTAGGTATAAGGATGGCGTTACAAGCAAAAAAGTGGTACAATACCAATTATTTACTACAGACGCCATTTGTCATGCCACCAACGAAATAAAAAGAAAACAGTTTAAAATGGTGAAAAAAAAAGAAAATAATTAAAAAAAAAATTTTTTTTTTCATTAAAAATGTTAGAATAACGATTTTATACAGTTTAAATAAAAAAGATATTTTTTTTTTTTAAATTAAGTACCTAAGTTCTTTTTTTTTAAGAAAGCCGACGAAACATTCCACCACGGTGTTCAGAATCAGGTACTGGATCCATGGTTTTTTTTTTATTAATGGCTATTGTATTCGTTTGTGCGTCGATTTTTGACACACCCTTGTGGGAGGCCTCCCAACGTTGTGTTATCCGGTGGGCTTTGCCACTTTAGAACCATGCTCGAACAGTTGAATGGATTTCGCTGCTTGGTACACGCTTAGTCTATATTCTGGAATAGGACATCAAAGAATGCTTTTTATCCCAGACGTTTGTTTCCTTAGGATAAGGTTCTTCCATCACGTTGATACCGATAAGGTTTACGTGCGTGAAATAGTAGAAATACTAATAAAAATTGCATATTTGTTTGTAATGAATAAACTCAAAAGTACTGGACCGATTATAAAAAATCTATCACTATTGAGTTCTTACATTCAGTAACATAAAAACGCGGGCGCAGTCACTGACAGAAAGAAATCCTATGATAAAGTAATTATTTTATTGAAGGACTAATTTCTGTAATTTAATACTTTTACATTAATTGCAAAAAAACATTCGTGTATACAGGCCATCTTAGGGTGAGTTGCACCATTTAACTATAACGATAACAAAGCCGTTAATAGTTGTCAAATCGTTGAATTGACCAATAGGAGACCGTTTTACGGTGGCGTTTTACGTATGGTGCAACTCACCCTTAATCTCCTCTGATCATTTTCTTTCTTTTAAAATTCGAATTAGTATTTCTTTATATAATTTGTATTTGCCAGTTCTAAAACCCTTAAAGAGGTTTTGATGAAAAAAGCTCTAGAATCTGAAACTTTTCAGTTTTTTACGTATAATACAGAAAATATTGTCTTAGCTTATCACCTCTAGTAATTTTCTTAAACCTTTCCTCCTATTATATCCTAATATTTCTCCCCAACTATCAAACACATCAATCTTAGCTCTTCCCTACTAACTTAAGGCCAGGATAACCGATAACCCACCCAAAACGTCTTACATATCACTCCCATAACTCAAGAACACACCAAGAGGCCATCGCATGGCAATTTTAACGCATAACGAGCCAGAAAATTGGACTCGTCCTGAGCTATGAACTAAATGGTACCGAAAGTGCTTCAATGTTTAACGAATTTATGATGCGAAAGCAATCCTTAAATAAAGGCGGAAAAGGAGTTTTATGGCGTACTCGCGATTTTTTAGCGGAGAAATATGATTACGAGCTTCATATTGTTTTATTGTTTTGTGTATACATTGGTGTTTTATACAAGGTTATTTGAAAAACACTAGCAACCTCTCAGGACCATAAACAAGAACTTTTGTTCTATGACTTTTAAAAATTTATCATATATTGATTCATCAGATTTTCATACAAAACAAAATTATTTAAATTGAACATTCTAAACGTTATGAAGTCTATGCAAAGCAAGCGATAGTGCAATAGTGGAGGGGAGCGGGAGGCGTAGGTGGGTACAGTAAAATACAGCGTTCAAAGGTTTTAGATAGATCAACGAAATCTTGAAGGTTTGTTTTTGGTAAATGTATGTTTTGTAAAAAGTTATAGACCAAAGGTTGTTGTTTATGATGTTAGTAATACGGTTCTGCAAGGTTGTTAGTGTTTGACGAATAACCCTTTATACAAAACTAATTTTAGTATATGCGGAACCCGAAACACGTGTCTATTATTTTTTTTATAGAATCTATGTACAAAATTTCATAACTGTATCATGTTTAAACACAAAATTATAAGCTTGTTATGTCAGCAAAAATATATGGTCACGTGGCCATCCAGGCGACTGAGGGGTTCTTTTGCTCTTGCACCCAGCGGCACCTGATATCTGCTATGATCTGCCGTGACCTGTGTTGTACTTAGCGTCGGTGGTGTCCAATTTGTAAACTTTTTAAATATTTTTGGAAAAAAATATAGCATGGGGTAAAAACTATTGGAATCCATTCAGTTACTGATTCTGAACAAACTATATTCAGGTTTTGCATAAACTAAAAATAATATTGTATAAAAGCGGTGGATGCGAGACCCGATATAGAATAGAATAGAACAGAATAGAATAGAATGATGATGATGATGATGTTCGAGTGTGAAAAAGTAAAAAATATAAACATACAAATACCTTCACAATATTAGTTTATTTTTAACAGTATGACAATAAATACAATGCTAATAAAGACATTACAACTACTAATACTTCAAATTGCACCACAACAAATTTAGAAAATTGCAAACACAAATGCAATAAACACTTTTCCTGAACAAGAAAATGCGACTAAAAAGCAAAAGCTACTTTCGCAACTGAGATCAAAAAAGCACGCCACGCTTAAAGAAACCCGGCAGGCAATCTCAAAGAAGGATCCCAGCCAACTTACGCAAAACAGTAATGTTTACCCCAACACTACGTGTTAACTGCCACATTTTCTTTTACAAAACGGTGTGGAAGTAGGAACGGTATATACAAACGTATATCTTGTTACGCAAAACAGAGAGCGCCTTGCAGCAAAGGCATGTAATTTTAATGATTAACTTGACACCTATGCAACGCTTTTATAAGGTTCTACTTGTATTATGAGAGCAGTGGTGGCCGGACCCGACTTACGAGTTATTTACGACTTAGGTCGTGGGTTCAAACCTAGCCAGGCACATTATTTTGTGTAATGTATTTCATCACCACTGCTCTTAAAACGATCAAGGAAAACATCGTGAGGAAACCGGCATGTCCTAGAATTAAAAATTTGAAGCTATGTGATATTCGCCAACCCGCACTGAGCCCACGTGATAGATTAAGGCCCATTCCCTCTTCTAGAGAAGATGCCTGAGTTCCAACAGTGGGAACATTATAAGACTGACGATATTATGCTATGCTATTATGAGTAACACTGCCCTCCAGGACCTGCCAGTAGAGTGACTTGGTCCAGAAGAGCTACCATGGCCCTGGAAAGCAAAGAGAAATTTAAGGAATAGGGGGAGTTTTATTCAGTAAAAGTCTGATAATCCCTCTCTTTCCACCCAGAGCGTGAAAAGTTATTTGATGGTTTCCTATGTACCTAGTCGTCTTGATTTATATTACAAATCCCTGCTAGCTTCTGATTGCTGAGGTTTATAGAATATTGTCAAGGGTAATTATGTCAGTGAAAACGATTTAAGTAAATATCACTTAGCTGACTTTTACCCGCCACTTCACCCGCGTACATAGAATATAGCCTATGTCACTCAGGAATAAAGTAGTTTTCTGAATGTGAAAAAAAAAATTAACAAACAAAAAATTATTAAAAAAAACAACAAAATACAAACTTGATGTATAAAGTACTATTAGTACTTTATTTTGAATGAATAAAACCTCCGTCCTTCAAACTGAGACATCCTATCATGTAAAACAGTTCGCTTCTATAAGAGGTTTTATTGGTAAAGATCTTGACCAAGGTCAATTACTGTCTTTGTCTGCACTCTGAATCTTTTGCTTATTACTTACCTAGAGGTCATCAATTTGTTTTTTTTTTTAATCTGTTTTTGGTATAGTCCTCTGAGTACATCTATTAAGAGGTAACTATTTTTTTTAACCGACTTCAAAATCCTCCTCCGGTTCTATGTTGGGCTGAATGTGTTTTTTTTTAATGTATGTTCGCCGATATCTCGGTCAACTGTGGACCGATTTTGAAAATTCTTTTTTTGATTTAATGGTTATACTTTCAAGCTGGTTCCATAGAAATATTGTTATGATCTGATCACGAACTTCGAAGATATCGAACAGAACTCTTCATAGAATCACAGTAGAACTGTGGTTACAAGTTGCTTTTTTTATGCGTGTAGGCGATGACTGAATGTCAGAAAAGGGGGGGGGGGTGTATCAAACTGATCTGATAATGAAGCCAGAAGGAAAAATAAATTAATGTAATCTAACCGTGTTTGGAATTATTAGAATCGTTATGAGATGCACTCTGGCTATAAGTTATTTAAGTTAGTCTGAGGGGTATTTTTAGTGGTGGTACAACGAAATCTTTATGTTTTGTAAAAAATCATAGAACAAATGTTGTTGGTTATGATGTTAGTACTAAAATCCTGTAAGATTGTTAGTGTTATAGAAATTACCCTGTATGTTCAGTACGCCCATTAAAATTATAAGTTGAGATGAACGCCATTACTGGGTAGCCCTGGAATTTAAAAAGCAACTAAAAGTATACAGGCACATAGGTTTTAGCCAGAAAAAGTCTAAAACTTCCTTTTTTTCCACTCATAGCGGGTGCTATTATTTGATGCCCCACGTAAAAACAAAAAATAACACTCTCCAATAAGGGAGAGAAAACGACCACTAAACAATTTTATCTGCACGAGGAGAATAAAGTTTGCTTATCTTAAGCATTACACGTGTTAGGTTATTATTATGATCGTGTAGGTTTATTCGCTGTATTTCTCTTGTGTTATGAATTTGATAAATTGGAGCATTTTGTATAGGCATTTCTCATTTTTATCTTATGAGAGTAATTTTTGGTAATAAACAGAACAAAAGGCAAGTGTTGTGATGGCCCAGTGTCTAAAGCCGCGTACAGACATCACGAGGCGTGCGTCGTGAATGGTTCGTCACGTATGCCTCAACCTAAGGCATACGACGGTACATTTACGCGTGCGTCCCGAACGACACATTCTCAAGTTGAGCACGCAAACCACCACGCACGGTGTTCGTCAATAGAAAACGCAAACAACACCTATCTGTCCACACGAAGCGCACAACTCGTACTAAGACGGCGTTCGCAACGATCGTGTGACGCGAATGCTCGCTGTGAGCACACACGTACACACAGCTCGAGGCATGCGAGACGAACCATTCGCGATTCACGCCTCGCGACTTAAGACACTTCTCATGCATGAAGGTTCGGAACCGGGCGAGTAAAAATGTGAATGTTTTCAATTCATATGTACTTTTCTAAGTTTGAGACCCGGTGTCCCGGAAAGCATAGCGTAGCATAATCATAATCAACAAATTGCCTGCACAAGTATGCCTGTCAGGTAAGCTTGTGTGGAAACCTGCATATTATGCAACATGCACGCTTCGGTTTACCTGTAAAACTCAACTGTATAAGCAATCCTGTCAAGTTTAGCCTAGTGTGTATGGCTATCTTTAGACTCGATACTAATCACAGACTTGGAAAAAAGAAGAACCGTACAGGAAAACTAGGAGTGAAATGTAAATTAATCAAACACACGTTCCTCTTCCTGTTCCACGTGCGAAAAATTGGTTTTGTTACGGAAAATATACTGACTGATTACTCAAACTATCATAAATTCACTTCTACATCGTACTACATACATATTAATAAAATTGAAGTGTCTGTTTGTAATTTTACTAAATGAACATGAAATTCAAAATTGTAAAAAAATCTGTTTGTTAATCTGTCTGTCGGTCTGTCTATCTGTCCATCTGCCTGTCTTTTTAATCCAGCTAATCTCCAAAACGGGTGGATCGATTTTGGAGGAACTTTCACTAGTGATGTTATAAAGAGTAACTTAAGCTTTTTTGAAATTTCTATTTAAAAAAAAAAGAGTAAGGATACTTGGGGAGGCCTATGTCCAACAGTAAACGACTACTGGCTTAAATGATGATGATTTTACAAGTCTGACACTAACAAAGTCACGAGTTTCAATTAGTTTCCTCTAAAATTAAACAAATCTATTCTCAAACATCAATGAAGCCCATTATTTACTCCCAATTTTATTTAACAAGTACCTATTAGGGGCCGGGTAAATAACTAGGCGTTTCGACAGCTTAAATATCAAATTTAATTACTAAGGCCCGAGCACTGCACTGTAATTATTTATCGATGAACAGGCTCTCATATTCACTCTTTTGTCTCGCTGTAATTAAATGTTGAAAGTGCTTTTTAGGTCCATTTTAGACGATTATACGAAACCCGCCAGTTGTTTTTCGAACTTTAAAAGATTTACTTTCAATGGTAATTAAAGACGGCCTGGAGTTGCTTGATGTTCTTTATTAATTAGTGTACAAAAGGTGACCATCATTAGTAAGTAATCAATGACTGGCAACTATTCTATTTATTTACGGGTATTACCAAAGATGTGATATTTTCATCTGTGTAGCCTTTTTTCAGCAAGTTTGAGGATTTTGATGGAGGTGGAATCGTCGATCTATCGGCCCTGCTCAAGCCATTCCGGTTTTTCTAACATACCTTTGTGGCGCACGTAAACACTACGCGCCGTCGGCTACTCGGGTGCGGTCCTTACTTTACGGGTGGACGGTGAGCTAACCGTTGCTCGTTGTCCGATTTTAATAGTTGGAATAGCTTTATAAGTGACTCTGTTCCGCATACCGCTACCTCCAAAACAGGAATTATACAAAAATGAAGACGTTGTCAATATCTTCATTATTTACTTCCAAGTTTTCAGGGTTTAACGGCTACCTCTCGCGCCGGGCCTTGGTCGAGGCCATGGTCCGGAGCGAGGAGGAGTGGCAGGCGGTCGCCGACTTCTGCGAAGCAGTAATGCTCGCTAAGGAGGAGGCCGACCGCATCAGGCAACGGCGCTCTCGCCGCCGCCGCCGGGAGTCCGATCCCGATTTCCAGCCACTGTAGGCGTGGGCTTGCGGACAGTGAGCAATGGGTAGCTCGCTATCCGGCCGTCCGGTAACTGTCCGGACCAAGCCCAAGTCGTCGACGGCGCGCGCTGTTCCCGCGCGCCTCGAGGAGTTGTCAGCAACAGCAGGGGGGCCCCGGCCGGGTCGAAGCCTACTGGGGCCAGGGTTATCCGAAAGGGCGCTCGAGCCCCGGTATGAAGGCTTGAAGGAACGGAATGGGTTTTTTAGTCAGTAAGAGTCTGACACTATCTCCCGCTCCGCCCAAGAGCGGGGGTTGTCATAAGATGATTTTTCCCATCGTAAAAAAAATAAAAGGGTTTAACGGCTAACTGACGTTATGCCAATCCAAACACGATCTCAACACTTAATATGATAAAAATAAATAGAATTTCTGCCGCCTAGCCACGGAGCTGTTAATCAAATTATTTTTCCATCACTCTCTTTAGCTGCAATTAATTGTTCGGCGACAAAATATTTTCGCTTCTCTAATGATTTTTTGACGAGGGTACCCGAATTTGTTTCGCAAAACAACACTGATTTTAATGCTTTCGTTCGATAGACGAATTAATTTTATTTTGGGGCACCTCTAGTACTTAGTGTTTGGGGTTTTGTTTTATATTCTGAAATTCAATTAATTTGAAGATGTTTTCTAGAGGTCTATATAATATGGGATGCTTACGAAATTGCTTAGAATTTACCAGTCCTCTAAGACTATTGAGAAAATCTACAGGAGAAATAGAGAGTCACCCGGGGGACTGGTAGGAAAAAATGATCCAATGAGATGTCATTGGATCATGCCCCGCTCTTGGGTGAAGCGGGAGATAGTGTCAGACTCTTAGTGAGTAAAAGACTCACCCCGTCCCTTCTAGCCTTCATACCGGGGCTCGAGCGCCCTTTTGGAAAACCCTGGCCCCAGTAAGCTTCGACCCGGCTGGGTCCCTGCTGTTGCTGACCACTCCCTGAGGCGCGCGGGAACAGTGCGCGCCGTCGACGACTTGGGCTTGGTCCGGACAGTTACCGGACGGCCGGACAGCTAGCTACCCAATGCTCACTGTCCGCAAACCCACGCCTATGGTGGCCGGAAATCGGGATCAGAATCCCGGCGGCGGTGGCGTCGGCGATAACGCCGTTGCCTGATGTCTTCGGCCTTCTCCTTTGCGAGCATTACTGCTTCGCAGAAGTCGGCGACCGCCTGCCACTCCTCCTCGCTCCGGACCATGGCCTCAACCAAGGCCCGGCGCGAGAGGTCTCCGCCGCCGATCGCGCCCACGAGGGCACGGCGATGCTCCGCCCAAGCAGGGCACACCTCGACTGTGTGCTCCACCGTGTCCTCCGGGCATTCCGCACAGTAGCGACACCCGGGCGTCACTTCCGCACAAATCCGGTGCAGGAAACTCCCGAACGAACCATGTCCGATGAGGACCTGCGTCATGCGGAAGGTAAGGACGCCGTGAGGTCTTTCCAGCCACGCCTCAAAGAGGGGATTTACAACCATGAATATCAGTACCCCTAGGCAAGTTGATAATCGCTAGTAGATAACTTCAAATATACGGGAATGACGTCATCTCAACGCTCAGTCACGTGGTTAGAACAAAAGATTTGGGGGCGTGGCCAACTCGAGGCGTTCGACGCAAGCGAATTGTTGCAACTTGACTAGGGGAGCAGCAAACCGTAAGGATCCCATTGAGCTGAAGCCTACTGGGGCCATGGGTTTACTTCTGAAAGGGAAAGTCGTGATGCTAGAATACAAAAGGCAAGTGAAGAAAGGTGTGGTTTTAGTCAGTAAAAGTCTTACACGCAATCCCGCTCCGCTCAAAGCATGAGAAATCATTAGATGATTTCCCACCTTACAAAACAACTGTGTTCCTTTAATTGCCCTTTAGTTCCAAAGCCAAGGTAAATTTTTCCAGTAATTCAGCCTTGGTACAAAAAGCTACCTTCTGTCAACTTTACGTTCATGCATCTAGACTACTATCAATTTCTTTCACCGATGAAACGTTCACTGTGGCGACACTTGGTGGAGGCCTATGTGCAACAGTGGAAGTCTATCGGCTGAAATTTTTTTATGTTGGGAAAATCATACAATGACACCCACCGCTCTTGGGTGGAGCGGGAGATAGTGTCAGACTCTTACTGACTACCTATTGAGCCAGTATGCTGTATACTTTTGTAATTGTTTTTGTATTTTTATTTAAATGTGCCACTTTTATTAAATAAACGATATTCTATTCTATATTATATACTACCACAAAGTGTGTACTGAGCTATGACGCACAACAAATCTAAAAATCTGTACAGAAAATGTTGGTTTATAAATACCATTATAAGTAGGTACTTATACCTACGCCATGCCCCAAAAACAAAGTGCTCCTAATAAGTAAACTCAACTAAACCCACTAAATAAATCAACCTAATTAGTGTAAAACAATACTGAGGGTCGTTTACTTGGGCTCCGTGTGGAAATAGATTTCTATCAACACTGGCAAAAACTACTACGGCATTGCTTTAACCGTAGTTAATGAATCAGTATCGAGGTCTCGAATATATTTTTGTGTTTAGTAAAATCGTTTTTTTATCTTTCAAGATAAATATCATTCTTGATAGTTTCAGAAGGGGCCTATGTCCCAGCAGATATTGTAAGGCTGATTATGCTACCTACATGAGCACAAAAACTCTTCTTCTCTTTTCTTTCTTTTTCTTATCTTGTCTTTCTTTCTGCAAAAAAAAGAATGAAAACCAAAGCCCTTATAGTGTCACTTTGTTGGCCATCTTTCTGGCAAGGTCCTTGGTCTCGGGGCCACGTAGAGTTTTTGAGTTGAAATTAAAACCTGTAAAAAAGGTGTGCAGTCTTTTGAAGATTTGAAAAAATCAAACTTCAAAGTTAACGAAATAAAAGATACGGCCGTTCATGTCGAAAAAAAATTATATTTTGACACTCTCAAGAGAATCAAATGTGGAACTTGACACTATGTTCCGCATACCTCCAAAAAACTATTTACTGTTTGGACTAAAAAGAAGAGTCGGTAGCAGTTCTAAGTATTAATTTGACCATTTGAATTTCAGACTCTCCTTTGGATAATCAAAATTGCACCAACTTTATTTGAATCAGATCTGGAAAAGCTTTTGTAGCTTCGACAGAATAAATAGATACAATATAAAAATGAGAATAGATTCGATAAGAGATAGTTGTTAATTTGCCTCACACAAGGACTTAATACAACTAAAAATGTTTAAGAAAGAATAAATGATAATATCAGCAAAACTACGCATGCTACGATATTTAAAAACAAAAAGTAAAGTAGAGCAGATATTCTGCTAAGGCCCACCACGATACTTAGAACACAGTCTCAAAACGTTGAATAGACTGACTATAGAAATAAAATTGAAAAAAAAAGCAAATTTAAAACGGAATAGAATGCACTGTAGTCCATTATCTGTTACTTCTGTATTTTTTCATAATCATCATCAGCTTTTTAATGTTCCTAGGAGAGAGAATGGGCCATAATCCACCATGCGGGCCCAGTGCGGGTTGGTGAATGTCACATGTTTCGAATTTTTGGTTCTAGGACATGCCGGAGGAAACCGGCTTTATCCTTACGATATTTTCCTTCACCGTTTTGAGAGCAAATGCATGACGATGTATTTTTTGAGGTTGTATTTATTGTCTTGTTTTTATAACATCAATATTATAAAGAAGAAATTTATGTATTCTTAGAACATTGCTCACAAACATAGGTTTCCAAAAACACGTAACATTCTCATTCCCTATTCAAGATCTCTAGAAGATTGTTTCTGCAAAAATATATTCACTGGTTGTCTGTGTATAAAGTATCGCATATGAATTCCAGACACAACTAATCCCCTCCCACAACATAACTTAAAATTGCAATAAATACAAACCGAAGAGATATTGCATATTACTTTTGAAGTTCTGACAAATCTATGAGTCCAAAGAAACGAACTTTGATGTCAATGGACTTTCTACCACCAAAACTTACAGTCTTACACCTCCCAGATTTGTTGGTTTCATTTTCTAAGTGGTAAAGCCCTTTAAAGTTTTCCAATCTAATCGGGAGGCGCATAAAATAAAATTAAACTTAGCCAGTAGTAAAGTAGCGCTTAACACTTTAGTTTTATGTTGGATATAAAAATATTTTATATTTATAGAAAGTGGTAGTTGATATTTTATAGATTTTGATTCAATTTAATTGATTCTCGTAACTGTAATAACAAAAGTAGTAATTTCTTATTTTTTATTCAGCTACGAACGTATACGGTAGTCATATGTACCTCATTAGCATCTTATTTCAATATTCTTACAGGAAATAAGCGTTTTTACATAAAATACTTTGAACTTTGGAAAACAAGTAAACCGTTATTAGAATCTAAGTTATTGTGTTATTACAATCTGTTTATGTGGACTTTTTAAATTCAGAGAATTAAAATTATGATTTTTGAGCAGGCTCAGAAATCTTATCAGAAGGTTCTAATACATTTTACGACCTAAACTGAATTATTAAAAGGATGAAGTAATGCATAGTATTTATGTGTGTATTCCTTCCCTATTTCTCGCTTGCTCGACTGACTGCAGAGTTTTTACAAAGACTACCAAAACTGCACTCGTCCAATTCTTACAATCCTAGACTATGTGGATTTTAGATATTTAGATTGAAGTAACTGAAGTACAACTAGATAAAATTGGGTAATTCCAAAACTTTTGTATTACATTCATATGCGGTTTGCGCATATAAAAAAAAATATGCAAAAAGTATGTACTTATGTGTATTAATTTATACGTCTATACATACTTATTTATTCGTTTAGTATTCGTGTTTTTCAAATATAAAATTTTACGTTTGACTAATTTTCACTGAATAAAAACTTTTTTATTTCCTGTCAGTCCATCCGAAAGTTGTCTAATAGATATCGCTATCAGCGATAAAACCGCCATTGTACCTATACATTTAAATTCGTGTAAACGAGATTTGTAACTTTTTAGTGCACAATAAAATTTATTTTATTCTGTTCTAAAAGCAATAAAATTGGGAATAAACCAGACAACTACAGAGCTACAACAGAGACTCTTTACATTACTAAACATGTTTATATTTGAACAGATCCTATACACATCGCCAACAAAATAATCTGCGCTAAGTCCGTCTAATCGCCACATAAATACCCAAAGACTAGTCGTTGACACAATAATTATCCCAGTGACACTGGGCGAGCCTAGTGTTAGTTTACTACCTGTGGTCGTACTGTTCATAGCAAACAGTTTCTGTAGGCACGTTAGTGTACATACAGAGTGTACACATACGTAGGTAGTCGATTTAGTGAATGTTTAAACAGGAATATACCTGCAAAATTGAAGCCGGTTATAACTTAGTTAAACATGTACATAGAGCACTATAAAGCCTCTTTCATCAGTACTTGTTTAGGGGGTCTAGAACTGGCACATGGTCATGATTGCTGGATGATGATGGATGATTCGATTTAGTGAATGTTTAAACAGTAATATACCTGCAAAATTGAAGCCGGGCTATAACTTAGTTAGACATGTACATAGAGCACTATAAAGCCTCTTTCATCAGTTCTTGTTTAGGGGGTCTTGAACTGGCACATGATCATGATAGCTGGATGATGATTGTTGATTCGATTTAGTGAATGTTTAAACAGGAATATATGGACCTGCGAAATCGAAGCCGGGTTGTAACTTAGTTGGACATTTACATAGAGCTCTATAGTCTCTTTCATCAGTACTTATTTAGGGTGGGGGCACATGATCATGATGGCTGGATGATGATGGGAAATAAACACTGATTCGATTATGCGAAAATGAATGTTAACAGATGAAACTAGGACGGCAGTCAAATCGGTAAGTGTAAGTAATTTTCATTTCATCATCATCATCATTTCAGCTGAATGACGTCCACTGTTGGACATAGGTCTTCCCTAAGCGTTGCCATAAAGACCGATTTTGTAGGTCTCGTATTCATCGGTTTACCTTGTGGGAAGCCTTCCAACGATGCGTCTACCGGTACGTGGCTGCCACTCTAGTACCTTTCATCCCCATGAACTATCTGTTCTGCAAGAAATGCCCTGCCCAGTACCATTTAAATTTAGCTATTCTTCGGGCTGTTTCGGTAACCTTGTTTTTTTGAATAATTTTATATAATTAATATGAAAAAATTGTAGTTTTTTAGCAATAAATTTTAGTATTCTCTCATAAAACCATGAACACGACCTGATTGAAGTGGATCCTAAATTGGCAGAATCGAAATAATCAATGAGCTTTTGGCCATTTTAATTTCGCCGCCACGTTGCTAGCCTGTCGGTTTTCTATCGTTTACATTTCGGGGAGCGTGCACTGGAATTGCACAATCTAATTCCACCAAGTCCGTTCTATCATCGGACTATTACACGTATGGCGTTACGCCGTCGGTATATGGTAGACATTCCACTCATACGCACAAAGCGTTTTGGTAACACATTTATTGTGCGTATGGCCAAAGAATGGAATTTTCTGCCGAAGTCTATGTTGCCTGATAGCTAAAAACTTAGGGGTCTTACTCAAGAGTGAATAGGTTACTTCTAGACAAGCGTGCTCCATAGTCGCCCACATCATCGCTTACCATTATGTGATATAGTGGTTAAGAACCTATCAATAATGACAGAAAAAAATAATGAAAATATATCGGCAACAGAAAGAACAACTACATAGTGATCCGATAAACAATGACAACAATTATGAATACATTATCGTTACCATAGGTAAATATATTATGGATTGAAATACTAACAAAGTTCACTTAATCAGTTCATAATCCCGTGTATTACGAGTATAATAACATTTTGTTAGGGACTATTAATTTTAAATTATTGGAGTAATGAAAAACTATTGTGGCTAGCTGGAAAATGGCTTTAGTTTCATTTTAGGGCAATTGAGTAGTAGTAAGCATAATTGTAATAAACGCCCTTTTATACGTATGTCATACAACCCTAATCTAAAGCAAGTCATTCTGTCCTTGGGCAATGTATTATGGGCGTCTCCTAGGGAATAATGTGATTTGAATTTTGAACGTCAAAACCATTTTTATGAATTCAAATTTTCGTGCATCAAGCGAGATTATTCAAAAATCAAACTGGCCACTAACCAAAAAAAAAAACATAAAAATGGGTTACTGTTGTGTCTATAAAAAACGAAAGAGCGGGTGTTTTACAGAATTTTAGTTCAATTGAATTTAGTAGTAAATTGCGTTTTTACGCCACCAGCTCGATAGTGTCGTTTTATACGTCACACAAACCTAACTTAAAGCAAGTCATTCTATCACTAAGGGTGAGTTGCACCATTTAACTATAACGATAACCAAACCATAACCAGCCGTGAAACGGCCGGCTATTGGTCAATTCGACGATTTGACAACTGTTAACGGCTTTGTTATCGTTATAGTTAAATGGTGCAACTTACCCTAATGAGGTAATGCAGTATGGCCGATCCCTAGGGAATAATGAGATTTGAATTTCGAACATCAAAAATCGTCAACATTGTGAATTAAAATGTGCGTGCATCGAACAAGTTGACTCGAAATTCAAACTGGCTAATATCAAAAAGAAAAAATTCAATAAAACGTGCTAACTGACGGGGCAATATTTGTTTGTTTGATGAACTTGTAAAAATAATACTTATATTTCTCTTTAATAGGTATATGATTTAGTCGACCAAATTATTTTTTAATTATCTCACAGATGGTGTAAAAAGTAGAGTATGCAACACGGGGATAACGCTGTCTTTGTCTTGGGCGGCTTGAATTCCTCACTTCACTCAGGTTTCTTTATTTATTCCCTCGCAATGCTCGGGAGTTAATTATATAGATCCCTCACTGAAGTTCGGGATTAAAGTCAGCAACCATTATTTCGTTCGGAAATCAACACGCTGCCCTCGATTTAAAGACACTGCTTTATCCCCTAGTCACATAATCTACTATTGTTTCAAATCTCAAAGCATGTCGAGTGATAGTTCACATTAACACTTAAATAATACTTGTATTTCTGTAATGTTTAATTTATTTTGTATTATATTGTTTTTTTAATTATCTTACAGAATGTTTATAAAAAGTAGAGTATCCAACACAATGATGATTCTTTGGCCAAGGCGTGAAAGTTATACTATTGTATAGCATTACCTCATTTAAATTTTGTACTTAGACTAAACTAAATAACCACGGAAGTACGAGTAGGTAGATACACTGGGTAAGAGTCAAACTCATGCCTGAGATGCAGTTCCATTGTGGCTTCGGTAGCAACCTGCGGTTCCTGCGATGACCACGATAAGCAACAATGTGTCGCCTCCAGTCGGTCGAACAATGTACTTGATAGTCTATTCAGTATACGCATTCATTGAGCGTAGGCGGTTGATCAAGAGACGTGTACTTAGCATTGTTAGATTTGAGTTTATGAGTTGTTTTGCTCAATTGAATTTACCATCGTCCATCGGCCTGTAGGCTAAAATATAACAATTTAAGTCAATCAAGAGTAATTAGGGCCCTTTTCCTGTCACGCATTTTTTAGCCCGCACGCAGTACTCGTCCGCATGCGGTACTGCCCGCGTCCTATGATTTGATACATGTTTTTCGTAACATGCGGCTAGCACGCGCGTGGAACGCGGATTGGCTACGGGCGCACAGCCCGCGTGCGCGCTATCCGGATGCGGGCGGTGATCTTCTGCCTTCAGTGTTGTTTTTACTGTGAAGCGGGTTGCACGCATGCTCATAGTCCGCATATATCGCAAATAAGTTTACTCACTGTCAACAAGCGCAACATTGCAGCAGCAAACGAAATCATTTTTCTGCGTGTGACCCGGAGCGTGCGGACAGGAAAAGGGCCCTTAGTAACTAAATAGGTTTACTTTTCAAAATCTCAGTGACCTTGGCAGGCTTCAGCCTCGCTGGCCCCCTACGGTTTTGCTGACAACTCTTTGAGGTGCAAGTACAGCAATAGGCGACGTCGCCCACTCGAACTCAGGCCTAACGGACGGGTGAACGGTGAGCCTTTATGCCACCCACTGCTCGTCTCTCACTTAATTATTCTTAATTTGTCACCAAAACTCTTTCAAAGTGATAATTTTACCGAGCATGAATAGAATTGACCGAAAGTTTCTAGTGCGCTAATTCATAAAACCCTAAGCAAACGCCGACTTCGCGCTGCTATTGTCTCACTATTGTGTCTCTAATTGACGATAACTTACACGTTATGATTGAGATATATTTTTTAATAAGAAATAAGTCACATATCGCACCTTTAGAATTGAAGTGGCTTAACTAAAAATTTTAAGAAAACGACTTTTACACTTCAAACGACTTAAAAACATGTAATCTATCAGTTTATTAAACATAAACAGACACTTTTAGTCCAGAAAAGGACAAACGTACTGTTTCTGTCTCTTTCAAATCATGCGCTTACCCCGCGCCCCTCGGTTTTGAAGGAGCCTCTTCAGTGTTGCGTCGACAGTGCTAAACGTTGGGTGTCGCGCGGTTGCTGCGTAAACGACATAAACTGCAATCCGTCGTTTTAATACTAAACTCAAGGTAAGTTATTTGTACGATATTTATTTTTATAATGCCTCTTTTTAGTTTCGGGCGCTTTAATACTAAATGATAATAATATTTTGGTGTCGTATTTGAACTGCCGTCATTTTATTACTAAATATTGCTTATATAAATGAGCCTTATTTTAAGATATAGCTTTACTTTACAAACCAATTTTGTGACTACGAAGACGTATACAGAAATATGTTTATTATTTACTGAATACTGTGTGGCCTAGCAAGCTTTATTGTGATTGAGTCTTTTTGTTTTTATTTCAGTTAAAATTTAAGATTTAAAATGAAAAGGGCAGACCACATTTTGCAGCTAATAAATAACCAAGTTCGGTCCAGTAGCACATCGTCATCCGACTCTTCTACGTCATCATCGACAAGCTGCAGCACGTCGTCGTCCTCATCGCAAACGAAAACGGATGAACACGAAGGGACCAGCGACTGCATACCAGGTACTCCAGAGCCATCGACTAGCAAGAGACTGTTAAATAAAGTAATAAACTACTGTCAGTCACCCGTGAATTCCGAGGAATCCGACGTTGATCTGAGTGATGCTGATCCGACGTATAGAGATTCATCGCTACGACCACCACGTCGGATTAGCTCATCAACCACCATGTCGGACGGTGAAAATGATGAAAGTAACGTAATTGATTCCAGTGAATTACTTCCACAGAACAATAAATCTAGGAAGCGGCTGCGCAATCCATCTCAGTGGAAACAAAACATTGTAAAATCACTTCGAAATAGTGGGAAAGCCTACCGATCACTATCAAAATCTAATAAAGAGGTACCTGAAAAAAAAATAAGAGAGTTGTGTTTGTAGACTTCGTTGTTTTGATAATGTAACTCCTGAGAAGAGAGGCGAAATATTTGACTGTTATTGGCGGCTAAGTAATTTAGACTTAAAGCGATCTTTTATAAAGTCATGCTCGATGGAGGTAAAACCCAAATATAAGTATTTCAATGCTGCCAATCCTCGTAAGCCAAACACGGCATTTTATTTTACTGTAGATGGCCAAAGAATTCGCGTATGTAAAACTTTTTTTATCAATACACTTGATATTACAGAGAGGCAAATAAGAACTGTGAAAATGAAAACTAATTCTACTGGTTTTGTAGAAGAAGATCTTAGAGGGCGTTCTAGAAGCCGAGCACCGATTGACCCAAGTCTTGTACAAGATATTAAAGACCACATTAATAGTATACCGCGCATAGACTCCCATTATCTAAGATCTTCTTCTACAAGACAATACATTGATGGCAGCAAGAGCGTAAAAGAATTATGTAGGGACTTTAACACTAATCAAACCAAAGAAAATAAACCTCACGCTGCATACTGGATTTACTACTTGATATTCACAACTGAATTTAATATTAGCTTTTTTAAACCTAAAAAGGATTTGTGTGATCAATGCACAAGATACGAATTAGCATCAGCAGATGAAAAATTAGTTATTCAAGAAAAGTATGAGAAGCATATTAAAGAAAAGAACCTTTGTAGAGAGGAAAAAAGAAATGATCGTTGTAATATTAACGAAGCGAATATTTGTGCTGTTTACGATCTAGAAGCTGCAATGACTTGTCCCAGGGGAGATATTTCATGTTTTTATTACAAATCAAGACTCAACTGTTACAATTTTACCATAGTTGAATTAGCTCCTAAATCAAAAGATACCAATAACCAGATAAATGATAGTGACTTAGGCGCATATAAAGAAGTATATTGTTACTTTTGGAATGAAACACAAGGTAATAAAGGGGCAATTGAAATAGGTTCATGCGTTTTTGATTATTTAAAGTCTATTAGTGAAAATAATGCGGACAAAATGATCAATGTAATATTTTATTCGGATAATTGTAATGGTCAAAACAAAAATAAGTATATTGCTAGTTTATACTCTTATGCAGTGGCCCATTTTGAAAATATTCAATCAATAACGCACAAATATTTTATTAAAGGGCATACGCAGAATGAGGGAGATAATGCACACAGTTTAATAGAAAGAGAAATAAAAAGAAACTTAAGATCTGGTCCTATTTATATACCTCAACAATATGTGCCTTTACTAAGAGGTACAGGACTTAAAGGTATTGCAGAATGAATGGGGATATAATTTTAATCAGGATGTCGATAAAAATGCGGTGGGTTGGAGGGACTCAGATAGCGAGATAAAAGTGTTGAAATTTGTTAAAGACAAATTATTTGTATTTTACTATAAAACTACATACTCCGAAGAAGATTTTAAGGAAGTAAATATGCGCAATAAAAGAAATAAAATGAAAGAAGCATGTGAAATTACACTATCGAAGGCTTATAATAATAATAATAATAATAATAATCTGTGGCTCGGCTGTCAAGGTGTGACAGCAAAATTTTTCTAACTGTAATATTTTTTCGAAATAATTACCAAATTTTACAACAAAATGCATATAACAACAGTACGAACAAGGAAAAAAAAAATACACAAATAGTGTATTATAGCTGATGCAGATCAAATCAGTTTATCGAGGATATTACAACGACTTTAAATGACAACAAAAATGACAATTGACTCTGGGAGCATATAACAACATAATGCTGACTAGAAGCCGAGCACAGCGACTAAACACACAGCTAACAACTTCGGGTTCGTCGCTCAGCTCCGCCTCGCAGCCGCCGGGACCAGCGCCAGCCGTGACTCCAGAGATTCCGGTAGCTGCAGTTGCGTCGAGCTCGAGCGACGAATACTTCTCGCCGCCGACGACACCACCACCTGCGCGTCGGCGAGGAAGAGGCCGACCTCCGGCCTGCTTGGGACCTCGAGGCCCTCCGGCCTCTGACAGGGTCCCCGCTGCCGGTGGAAGTGTGCAGCGCATGCGATGGACACAATCCATTAATGAAAATGTCATGCGCTCATACTTTGGGGCTACAGAGGGGGGAATTAACCTGACTGCGTACCGTGGTCGGATGCTCTCTCTGTTTCAGGTACTTGAACCAGCTGTCAACGTTTCGGCCCAAAGACTATCGGATCAGGTGCGGGTCATCCAGCGTAACCGTATGTTGGATGACGCCGTACTTGATAGACTGCGCCTAGAATCACGGAATGGTCGTGTCTCACCTGTTCCACCACAGGCCGCGGTGCAACGTCAACCCAGTGTTTCACCGCGACCTGACCACGTTGGTGAGGATGATGATGACGGGGCTATATCCGTGAGTACCCAGTGCAATGTACGTTTGAGGAGCGCTTTGGAGGATGCATTCCGGGAGTACCGCTCTATACCCGCAGAGCTTAGACCTCGTCTGCCTCGTTTGCCTATGCATAGAAAAAATAGGGCGTTGGTGTGTGCTCTAGATTCGCAGCTATCAAATTGTTTTGATAGCAGCGAAGACCTTACCGATACCCACTCGATCTTGTATTGTGCGGCTGCAGCGGCGTGTCGTGTAGCTCACGTCAAAATTCCAAATAGTGACAGAGCTACACGACCAGCTAAACCAGCTTGGCAGTGCAGGATCGAGCGTCGTATCGGTGAGGCTAGAGCACTCATCGGCAAACTTATCTGCTTCAGGGAGGGCAACACTCGCCCTAGAGTGATGCGCTTTGTGAGGCGGGCGTTCTCGGGGACAGATATTAGTCCACGAGATTATCTACCCCGTATCACAGAGCGTATCGACTTCCTGAGGCAGAAAGTCTATGCATGGGCAAACCGTATACGACGGTACAAGCGGCGAGTGGAGCGGTACACCCAGAATCGCGCGTTCCAAAGCAACGAAAGGTGGGTTTACAGGGCTTGGGAGCGACCGGACCAAAGTGTGATTGATACGCGCCTACCGGATGATGATGCCATGCATTCATTTTGGCGCAGCATTTGGTCGGTGCCTGTCAATCACACTGAGGGTGATTGGACTCGGGAGGTCGAGCGAGAGTGCGAACTTATACCAGAAATGGGGGCAGTTACCATCAGCCCCCAAGATGTAGCTCGTGCAGTCCGTCCGTTACCAAACTGGAAATCTCCAGGACCGGACGGGCTGCACAACTTTTGGCTTAAATGGTTTAAAAGTTCGCACGCTCGCTTGGCGTCCCAATTCCAATCTACCTTAGAGTCAGGGTCGCTGCCCCAGTTCCTGACGACAGGAATAACCCACCTGCTCCATAAATCGGGTAGTACTACGGAACCCAAAAATTATAGACCGATTACGTGTTTACCGACGGTCTATAAAGTTCTTACATCCATTCTGAGAGCTAAAATTAATAATCATATTGAGACAAATTCCATCATGTCTGCTTCTCAGAATGGATGTAGGAACGGGTCCCGTGGTACTAAGGAGCTGCTCCTCATTGATGTTGCCATTAGCCAACAGGTTCGTCGTTCTCGAAGAGATCTGTCGACATGCTGGATAGATTATAAGAAGGCCTATGATTCAGTGCCGCATACATGGCTCATGAGGGTGCTAGAGCTATATAAAATTGATGTAACTCTGCGCACCTTTCTGATGTCATGTATGGGGCAGTGGAGGACGGTCCTTCACTATCCAGGGTGTCGACGGGTTTCGGAGAACAGCGAACCGTTAAGGATCGAGCGTGGCATATTCCAGGGTGACAGTTTGAGTCCACTGTGGTTTTGCCTAGCCTTGAACCCTCTCAGCACACTGCTGGAGGGTTCGGGTATAGGCTACCGGTTGAGAAGAGAGGGTCAGGTCATATCTCACCTTCTTTACATGGATGATCTGAAACTTTTTGCTTCCAACAACTTGCAACTGATGGAGCTACTGAAGGTAACTGAAACCTTCAGTAGTGCCATCAGGATGGAATTTGGTTTGGACAAATGTGCAGTCATGCATGTAAAGCGAGGGGAGATTATGGAATCCGTGGGAACCCAACTCTCGGATTCTATACACCTTAGATCCCTCTGCTCAACCGAAACTTACAAGTATTTGGGTATGTCGGAAGCGTTGGGCATCAATGCTGCTGAAGTGAAACAATCGTTGAGGGAGCGCTTCTTTGGCCGCCTGAATAAAGTACTGAAAAGTCTTTTATCAGGCGGGAACAAGGTGCGCGCCTTCAACGGTTGGGTCATGCCGGTTTTGATGTACTCTTTCGGCATACTCAAATGGACTCAGACGGAACTCGACGCCCTGGATAGGAGGGTCCGCACTCTGCTTACCGCAAATCGGATGCATCACCCACGATCATCGGTGATGAGACTGTATATCCCACGGAAGTGTGGGGGTCGTGGCTTCTTAAATGCCAAGACCCTGCACAACCGTGAGGTATGCAGTCTCAGGGAATACTTCCTGGAAACCGACGTGGGGATGCACCGAGATGTAGTGGCGGTGGACAAAGGCCTCACCCCGCTCTCCTTGGCCAACGAGAACTGGCGCAAACCTATAGTAATGGATACTAATGAACGCAAGGAAGTATGGAAGGGCAAGGAGCTTCACGGGCGCTTTTACCGGGCCTTACATGGGCCCGATGTAGATCTTTTAGCGTCCGTATCCTGGCTACGCTTTGGTAATCTCTTTGGAGAAACCGAAGGTTTTGTCTTTGCAATTATGGACGAAGTTATGATGACGAACAACTACCGGAAATATATTGTGAAGGACGGTACGGTTGACATCTGTCGGGCATGCCACCGGCCCGGAGAATCAATCCGACACATTATTTCTGGGTGTTCTCATTTAGCTAACGGAGACTATTTGCACAGACACAACCTTGTAGCCAGGATTATCCATCAGCAACTTGCTCTTAAATACAATCTTGTTGAATCAGAAGTACCGTACTATAGGTATGTGCCCGACCCAGTTCTCGAGAATGGCAGCGTCACATTGTATTGGGACCGATCTATCATCACTGACAGGACTATTGTTGCCAATAAGCCTGACATAGTGGTGATAGATCGACTGGAGCGTCGCACAATGATTGTTGATATAGCGGTCCCTCATGACGAGAACCTCGTGAAAGCTGAGAAGGATAAACAAACTAAATATCTTGACTTGGCTCGCGAGGTTGTCGACATGTGGGAAGTGGATAGAGCAATCATTGTGCCGATAGTCGTGACGGCCAATGGCTTAATAGCCAAGAGCCTCGACCAACATCTGCGGAGGCTCTCGTTAGACAGTTGGATCAAGGGCTTGATCCAGAAGGCAGTACTCCTAGACACGGCGCGTATTGTCCGGAGGTTCCTCTCTCAGGAGCCCTGACCGCCGGTAGCTTGGACCCTGTTCCCGATGCCGGTGGGCTACTATTTTTTATATTTTTAAATGTTTTTTTTAATGTTATTTTTTAAGAAATATTTAAAAATTTAAAAATTATGTAAATAATAATAAATAAATGGAATAATAATAAAATGGTTAATGGTTTTATGACACAGTTTTGTAATTTGAATGACTAACAAATCGATTTCACTTTAGTGATGAAGCAAATTTTTGATGTCAAAAAGGTGTATGTTTTTGTGTTTTCTTAATTATTTTTTTAATATTTTTATTTCAACATGTTATTCCAGTTTCTATAACTAAATAACTTTTGGTTTATTGTTATTTTTGTTCTCTTATTGACAAGAGTGTTTTGTTTTTTATTTTATATTCATTTATCAAAGAAAAAGACTGCTGATTCCTATAAACTTACTTGAATTGTTTACCAATCATGTTAAGAAAAAAAAACTATTAAAATAGAAAAGGTAAATAATACCTTTTTTTTTTTATGGTGGGAAAAATCATGCATTGACATCCCCCGCCCTTGGGCGGAGCGGAAGATAGTGTCAGACTCTTACTGACTAAAAGACCCACCCCGTTCTTTCTAGCCTTCATACCGGGGCTCGAGCGCCCTTTCGGATAACCCTGGCCCCAGTAGGCTTCGACCCGGCTGGGGTCCCTGCTGTTGCTGACAACTCCTTGAGACGCGCGGGAACAGTGCGCGCCGTCGACGACTTGGGCTTGGTCCGGACAGTTACCGGACGGCCGGACAGCGAGCTACCCATTGCTCACTGTCCGCAAGCCCGCGTCTACGTTGGCCGGAAATCGGGATCAGAATCCCGGCGACGGCGGTGGCGATAACGCCGTTGCCTGATGCGTTCGGCCTCCTCCTTTGCAAGCATTACTGCTTCGCAGAAGTCGGCGACCGCCTGCCACTCCTCCTCGCTCCGGACCATGGCCTCAACCAAGGCCCGGCGCGAGAGGTCTCCGCCGCCGATCGCCCCCACGAGGGCACGGCGATGCTCCGCCCAAGCAGGGCACACCTCGACTGTGTGCTCCACCGTGTCCTCCGGGCGTTCCGCACAGTGGCGACACCCGGGCGTCACTTCCGCATGAATCCGGTGCAGGAAACTCCCGAACGAACCATGTCCGGTGAGGACCTGCGTCATGCGGAAGGTAAGTACGCCGTGAGGCCTTTCCAGCCACGCCTCAAAGAGGGGACTTACCGCCATGATTGTGGCGTGCCCAGCACTGGGTTGCGATAGTCGTTGAGTAAATAATACCTAGTGTGAGCTGACTGACCTTAATACTAAATATTGTAAATTAAGGAATTTTTAAAGACTGATTATTTCTTTGTTTATTTCATAATAGGTAATAGATAAAAAAAATTGATTTTGTGGATGGACAATGTGAATGTCATCCACAAAATGTTATTTTTAGTACCATGGTTGTGATTAGTATCTAATGATGATAAATGAGAAAAAATGACAAAATAAATGATTAGATGTATACTCTGTTTTTCACTTTCTTATATTTTTGCAAGTTATCAGTTATTAAACTAGCATATTCCAAAATTAGTCACGAAGCATCAATATACCATTAGAGATTAACCGCCTCTTTATTAAATAGTCATATTTTGTTTTTGTATTCTTAAGTAACAAATAGACACAAAACTAAAGAAGTCAATTATATTTTTTTTATTTTCGGAAAATAAGTGACATATTTTTTTACTGATTAATTAACAAGGGTTTTAATTAGTTATACTTACATGTTTAGTTACCAATCGTTAAAAAAATTCCTACCCTACGATTAAAAACAAAAATAGCGATGTCTAAAGCTTAACGTAGGTATTACAACCGAAAAACTAAAAAATGGCTAATTCTTCATTTACATTTTTAGCGTTTACCAAAAAACAAGAATTTCAGATTAAGCCACTTCAATTCTAAAGGTGCGATATAATAAGTAAATTTTTTAATTTAATAATAGAAAGGAACAAGTAAAACACGAAAAAATCAAAGGTTTTGTAATATAATGCCAGCCTAGGAGCATAGCACAAATGTGTATATTTTTTGTCTGCCTACATACAAAGATCAAAGATCCCATCGCTAAAATTATAGCGAGCCCCAGGGGGTTAATGACCTGGAAAATTCCGTGTTTACATAAATCACCAAAAAAAAAGCTATTTTTTGACTTTTCTAAGAAAAACAAATAATATAATATATTTAGAATAATATGAAATCAACATTTTCGGCCAAATAACTTCCGTACAAACGTGTTTAAAAAACGAAAATTAAGCATTTTTTTCCAAGTTATACAGACATGTACAATCGGCGGTCGAGGAGTTATAATCTATATCATAGGATTCGTAGAAGTTGTCTTCGCTACGATACTGAAACACCTCGAAACGCAGAATTTAGTTCCAGCAAAAGCCTGTAAACAGACTGTCACTTCATTTCCCATTGACAAACTGTGTAGCTACTGTGTAGACTGTCCAACTACTATTGGGAGTCCAGTCGCTTAACCAGATGGATTAGTGGTCCCGGACACATCTGTTTGATGTCGGCTTCTTGTTTGCATCAGCCATCAGTTGGCTTTGAGTTTCGGAGCTCCGTAATGGGTTCATGTACATTTACGTTTGTGCATATATCAAGGATTAGAATAGACGAATTTGTGGCAATCGACTTTAATCCTTAGGTGTAAGTAATCTTGAGCTCTTATAATCAAGTATTGCTCCGAACTGATATTCAGAAAAAAAAGCTGTGCAAGTGCGAGTCGGACTCGCGCACTGTAGGTTCCGTACAAATTTACCTCATCATCATCATCATCATATCAGCCGAAAGAAGTCCGCTGTTGGACATAGGCTTCTCCCAAGCGTCGCCGTATCTTTTTTTTCCCATAACACAGAAGTTTGATTTTTCATAGCTTCAAGGGGTCCGCAAAGCTGAATATATGGTTTTAATTTCAACTTGATACCTTCATGCGTTTCTAAGATAAATAGTCTTGACAACAAAGTGATCCTGTAAGGGTTCCGTTTTTTTATTTTGATGTACGGAACCCTAAAAATCACCAATAAAACATTTTTAAAGGGTCTTAGTACTCTTAGTTAACTTATTAGAATTTCCTTCATGCAATTCAGTGTCAGTTTAACTATTGCAGATATTTCACAGTAAACAGTTAGTTAGTTTAAAATGTTGTCAACTAGAAGTTTGATCATTATTAAAAGCACGTTTACCTAAACGAAATTTAAATTATTTCAGTTCTAAAGTTAACAGTTCAGTAAATGTTTTAAAGCAATTAATTAATTTAATTTAGTATTTATTTAATCAAGAACACCGATTTCAGTGATTTATATCTGGAATAAGTGTCATCCATTCAAATTAATTTTGTTTCTTAAGGAGGAGCTTGTGGTTACTGAGTTAACAGTCGCAAGCCTCGAAGTTAAGCAATGTTTATCGAGGTTTGTCCGTGGATGGATGACTGACCATTTGTTGGGAATCGAACCCAACAGTCCAACAACCCAATGACGCGGTCTGCACGCGCATTTGGCGAGCATGATATACGTCATCGGCAGCGGGGCGCGGAGAAGCGGGCGGCGACACCAGCTGTCCGGCGCACCGCGGCACGGCGGACACTCGCTATCACGGACGTCGCTGCAACAGACGACACCTTTCGAATCTTTTTAATTAATTATTGTTTGTCCGGAACAGTTTTTATTTGGTATATTGGTCTAACGGCAATATATCAGTACTTAGAAAAATACAGTCCACTTATTTCCACCCAACAACACCATTCATTATTAGATATAGTTACTTCTTCATGCCTTTGGAAAGCACCGCTCTTACGTGATTATAATATTAATACAAAAAATTCTCCAGATCTTGTGCATATTATCTAGGCTTCTATGGAAATCAAAATATAAACTTGTGTAAAACCAATCCAGCAAGCCTATTACGAGTATTTTACGTAAACATTGGCCCTCCATACTAAACTCGTATATTAAAAATATTTAAAAAAGTATTTCCCGGAACAAGTTTTAAGAAATCTTCGAGTAAACCACGGAATTAATGAATGCTTAAAGAGTTTTCAGGCGTTATCTCTCTTTTTTTGTCAAATATCGCATTGGATTGCGTTAGATGAAGCAACGAGCTTTTAAACCATGCTCGATGTTGACTTTATCCCGGCTATCACTTGAATGTCAGTTGTTAAAGTTAGTATAATGCTAGCAATTTCAAGTAATCAATCAGCCTTAGAATGTTTCTACTGCTGGGACTAAGGCCTTTTCTCAAGGAGAAGGAATGGGCCAATGAAGATTGGCATAGGTATGCATATGTAGGTCAATCTTTTTATTATTGTATTAGTTATGTCTTCGAATTTTTGGTTTTAAAACATGGTTTCTTCACTATATTTTCTTTCATCATTTTGTGAGCAGTGGTGATAAAATAAATTACACAGAGTAAGGCCCTTTCAACTCCAAGTACAGTTGCCACTAGGCCACCACAACACAAATGAATAAATAATAATCATTATAGTCTGTCCAAAAAGTCAAACGACTTGGGTAATTATTAGGGTAAAATGAAATCAGATGTAGAAAAATGGTTCAATAATCTAGGTGGATGAAGAGATCTTGATCATGGATCATTTACTAATAAAAGATCCGTATAAAACGTTGGTATTGAATATGACAATTTTTTAATGATTTAATAATTAGAAGTACTTTCGTTTAGAATATACCTATTTCAGTCTCTTTAATGATATTCTTATTAGACACATAAGTAGTATACGTTTGCAAAGATATAATAGTACCATAAGTAAGTTTAAAGTAAATAAATAATACATAAATCTGGAATCGTATGAGCAATGTGATTCCAAATATTCTACTCATCAACATCAGTTGTAGAACTACAACCGTCTCAAGAAACAAGTAAAATTCGCGCTGTCAACAATAGATTTTTCGTTTTCTTAAAAAATTCCCAAATCATTTGAGTTTTTAGACAGACTATACTAATTTATTTTACACATAAACAAAGACATGTACCAAAGACAGAGACTTGAACTCAGAAGGTAGTCGCGTTTATTATTATTAACAATCATATCTATCAATAACCAACAATTCAAAACTCAATCAGAACAAATAACAATAGAGATCAGATTTCTAAACATCACATAATTTTGTATTGACTGTAGAAACACAATAGCGCCTGATTACCTCTCAAATTGAATTTCAGCATAACGAAGCAGTTTAAACAAACGATAAATATAACAAAATGGCGGTTTATTTTGACTATCAGTTATCTCTTACGCTCTGACGCGTGCGTTCAGCTCGAACGTGAATATTAATTGTAATAAAGTTGAAATAATATGCGCTGAGTACTCAATATTTAACTGTTTTGAAGAAGCATTATTATGATGTATGGGAAGTTTAATAAAATTTCATCCTTTAACCGCTTTTTTTTGGTGGGAAAATCATCTAATGACATACCTTGCTCTTGGGCGGAACGGGAGATAGTGTCAAACTTATACTAACTAAAAACCCGCGCTTTTTCTTCGTGCCTTCATACCGGGGCTGAGCTACCTTTCGGAACTTGGGTTGCATTGGTCCAACGAGTGTTTTATTATCCTATTTACCAGAGTCGTGTGTTTGCAACTGGGTACTCTATATTGTTTACCTCTTCAATCCTCGTAGGTGACAGAAGAGCTAATGCGATGGAGTATTTAGTCGTAGATGTACGACCCCGTCGGAATTAATACGAACGTTTGTCGGATATATTTTTTTTTGACTATTACACAACGCCGCCTAGTCTCAAGCTAAGCAGAGCTTGTGTTATGGGTACTAGACAACTGATAAACATACTTATATATTATATATATATATATATATATATAATTCTTCTGTGAGTGTGTATGTCACTGAACTTCTCTCAAACGACTGGACCGATTTTGATGAAATTTTTTGTGTGTGTTCAAGGGGATCTGGGAATGGTTTAGATTCACAATTTTGTCCGCTGGACAATGTTTTTTTAATTAATTTTTAATTTATTAGTAGTTGTCGATTTTGGAATGTTTTACATTGGATCCGACAGACGGCGCTACCATCGCAGTGTCAAATTTTAAATAATATTCGAATTTTAATTTTAGTCTGTCCCGACAGTTAGCGCTGCGATCAAATAAAAAAAAAGTTTTGTTATCATTTTTCAAATTAAAGACGTGTAGACAGGACAACGTCTGTCGGGTCCGCTAGTACTTATATATTTCTAAATACATACTTATAATAGATAAATTACACCCAGACACAGAACAAAATGATCGTACTCAACACACAAACATTTGTTCTGGGTGGGAATCGAACCCACGAGCTGCGGCATAGCAGTCAGGGCCACTGACCACTAGACCAAAAGGTCAGTCAATCATATTATAGCTGATGAAGGAGGTTAAAAGGTAACATTTAAACATTTTTCTAAAAACAATATCTGCTGATATTTCCACTTATTGTTTTACCAAGAGTATGATATTCCTGATGAAAAACTAGCTTTGCCAATGGCTTTGTCCTCTTGAAAGTAGAAAATTATCCCAAGGGAACTTACTCTCGGAATAAAACAGTATCTTATATGCTATACAATTTGCCAATATTAAATCTGTCATGTCTTGGAATACTCAGAACGAATGAAATCTCTAGAATTTCTTCTTTCTTCGGTGCACGGCTTTCTTAAAAATCTCAATAAAATCCGAAGTATGGGTACAAAGTAGATACATACCTTAAACTCATTTATGGTGTAACTATTTTCAGTCAAAGTCCCAGAGTGAAAAAAGTTTACATCCGTAAAAGAAAACCGGGGTCTTGGAACGCAGAGAAGGAACATAGGTATGGTTTTAGTCAGCACAAGTCTTACATGCCTTTCCGCTCCGCCCAAGAGCAGAAGAAGTCATTAGATGATATCTCGCCTTAATTTTTGTTTTTCAGTAAAGAAATTTTCCATTTTGGATAAGTTCTTTCAGAGATTATCTCCTTCGAGACTTCAGATCAACAGAGTGTATACCGCATTTATACATATAAAAAAAATTGGATTATCTATTTGTAATATTGAAATAACTACTTTTTACTACATGCATACATAGCTGATGTAATAAGGAGTAACTTAAGCTAATTATATTTTATAAAAAATAAATTCAAAATCCTGTAGTCCACGGGAACGGAGTCGCGGGCACAGCTAGTATCTCTATAAAAGTTAAGGACCAGAGCATGATCCTGTGTTTGCATTTTTTTTTTTTAAATTGTGCACTAGATCTTACCCTCTACTGTGTTTTCTCTCTATCACTCAATGGTTTGTTGGAAGAAAACTCAACTTTGAGTTAAGCTCGACTATGTAGATGAACTCTGATGTCCACATATTTTGTTATTTATCATGTTGTACAATAAAGAATGCTTGAGTCCTACAGTGTCGTAATGTGTGAGCGTTACTTACCTGTATAATATCACAGATTATGATGATGAGATGTCTCGGTAACCTACTGCTAGATAAAGCCTTTGTAACAGCCAACGTTCTCGATACAGCCAACGTTCCACATAAATCAAGCCATTGGTGATACTCCTTGTCACCTATTAAAATTGACAGTTCATGACACTCCGTCTACGGCATGGTTCTTCAACCTTTTTTTTTAAATAAGGTTCTTATTTATTTTATTGTTTTTAGCAGGGACTATTACGAGTCTAGAAGAAAACTTAGGTAACTATTTTAATAAAAAAGCGACCAGTTGCGCCACCATGGTGTCCCAGTGAAATATAGCATTAATCGCGCAGAATTTCGTAGTTTAAGTTCATATGTGGCGCCATAGATGTCGCCACAAATCTAAACTAAAAGTTAATTCCCACATCTGTTATTTCAGTGTCATATATTTCAGTATGCGACGTAATGTGCATAATGTGCAGTGGCCAATATTTCAGGGGTCGCCCACGTTTGGTCAGCAGTTGGTTCCGCACGGACGAGTCGGCGGCTATTCTAATACTACTCGCTACTGTATGCTGAGTAAACAATTTGGAAATTGAAGAATTTATTTATTATTCTGATTCCTGAAAAATGTTGTTATTGTTAGTTAGTTGTTCATTGATAGGGTCTCAAACTTTTACTGATTGAAGCCCACCTGAGGTGTTTCAATTGTGCATTGCGTTTCAAGGCTGTGGTAACGCTTACGAACAATCCTGCAATACAAAGCCGAAAATCTATTTTCTTAATAGACTTGCAAAAAAACTTTAGATACGTTTGCTGAATAGTTGCTAAGACCCCTCGCTTACGACGACTTTTTGTAGCGATGCTGTCGCGCGTTTCGTATGCGCGCGACAGCATCGCTACGTCAGCTGAGCGAGTTCAATGACCTTTAGGTAATAGTCGGCGTTGCGTACAAACTATTTACAGGTCATTGAACTCGCTCAACTGACGTTTTCCTAAAGAAATTAATTTTGTACATGCGTAAATTAATACGACTTTTGAAAATAGTATAATAATCTAAAAGACGGACTAATTACATTTTTTACGGCAACTAGCCTATTAGACGGCCGACGCTCGCCATGAATATAATCGATAAAGAAAATTTTGATGATGAATACGTTACACACAGAAGAAGAAGATTAATAGTGACCTATTATTATTTAAAAAAAGACATTTAAGGCCTGGAAAATGTCAACACATTCAATTTCTTAGGGCTAAGCTTATCGCATGTAGCTGCGCATCGGCACACATAGCTTAATTCTCACAGTTTGCGATCTGCACACAAGTATGGAAAACTGCGTCAGCTATGGTATATGGTACGGAACTTGAACACTTGCGCAAAAGTCAAATATTCGGTCTCTTTAGTGGTGCGAAGTGCGACGCAGGGGCGGGAGTGTCAGTGATTGGCCGACCGCGCCATGAACGTCACTCCTCATTCGTTCACTGCGTTGCTGCATGTATCTAACAACAAAGACGATTGGCTCGCCAATGTAAGGAATGCGCAAAGCGATCCCCACTCTGATGCCGAGCGTTGAAGATCCGTGATGGCAACTGTAACTTAGCTTAGGTCCTGGTCTGCGACCGTATTTTAAATGGACGGGAAAACCGCAGCAGGCAAATGGTTCCAGTCCTTCGATGTACGCGGTATAAACGACGAAGCGAAACTCCGTTAAAATATAGTTATAATTATGATGTGTAAGTCATTTCCTTTTTAATATCCAGCCAAATCTCTGGCTGCCAACATCGGAGCAGCCGCAACGCTCTGCGGCTCGCTCGGTATGGCGCCCTGTTCCGGTGCAATGGCCCACGCGTTCAATACTTCGATGTACGCGGTATAAATGACGAAGCGAAACTCCGTTAAAATATAGTTATAATTATGATGTGTAAGTCATTTCCTTTTTAATATCCAGCCAAATCTCTGGCTGCCAACATCGGAGCAGCCGCAACGCTCTGCGGCTCGCTCGGTATAGCGCCCTGTTCTGGTGCAATGGCCCACGCGTTCAATACTTCGATGTACGCGGTATAAACGACGAAGCGAAACTCCGTTAAAATATAGTTATAATGATGATGTGTAAGTCATTTCCTTTTTAATATCCAGCCAAATCTCTGGCTGCCAACATCGGAGCGGCCGCAACGCTCTGCGGCTCACTCGGTATGGCGCCCTGTTCCGGTGCAATGGCCCACGCGTTCAATATCACCGGAAAATTCACTTTACCACAACAATACGTATCCTTCACGTTTTCGTGTGTTTTAATTTTTTATGTGCTGACGTTGGTATGTCGGAAGCTGGGGAATGTGTTGGACAGATATTTTACCGTATTTTTTAGTTAGACTAGCACTTTGCTCGCGATTTCGTTCGCGAGAATGAAAACCTAATAATGACAGTCTATATTATTCATTGTGATTAGAATTTGGATCAGTTTTCACATTCATTAACCCAAGGAATAGATTTTCAATTATAAACTTTAACGCTCCCCGTATTAAAAGTGTACTGTTGAAAAATGAATAATGAAAACCTTTTTTTATAAATGTGGATTATACTATCTATGCTAAACTTCAATTATATGAAATAAGAAATAAATTTTGCATACCAAGGAATTTCCCAATTTAGCCAACATACCAAGAAAGGGGTTACTTTCTTCTTCTTCTTCCTGCCGTTTTCCCATATTACTTGGGGTCGGCGCAACACGTTTTCTTCTTCCATTCTGTCCTGTCACCCGTCAAACTATCACTAATTTTAACCCCCTTCAAAGTTAAATTTTTAAAAATCCCCCTCTTAGTGCTCGATGTCATCATAAAAGGATGCTTTGTTCAAAATTTCACGTCTCTCTCAAGTTTCGGCTATGATTGTAAGTCAGTCAGTATCTCCTTTTGTAGATAATGCTAACTGTAACCAACTAGATTTCAGGTGTTACTAACACCTACATCCATCAATGTTGCCTATAGTACCTAAGATTTAGAATTTTCTTGCTTGATACCAATTGTATTCATCACAAAAATGAAAAATACTTTTAAAACCTCAAACTGGTCCCGGCCAGGACTTCGAGATGGAGGACTTCGGAACGCAAAGATCAACAAAAAAAAAATACAGCTGGGTTTTAGTTAGTAAAAATTTTATTCTCTCCCTCTACTCTGGCTTTGACTGGCCTGTTGGTCTAGTGGTTAGTGGCCCTGACTGCTATGCTAGAGGTCGTGGGTTCAATTCCCACCCAGGACAATGTTTGTGTGATGAGCACGATCATTTGTTCTGTGTATGGGTGTAATTTATCTATAAAATATGTATATATTTAGAAATATTTAAGTATGTTTATCAGTTGTCTAGTACTCATTACACACGCTCTGCTTAGCTTGGGATTAGACGGCGTTGTGGGATAGTTGTGAAATATATTATATAATTATAATATTATTACTCTTAGTGGAAGAAGTTATTTGATTGTACACAAGCATAAAAAAAAAAACAAATTTCAAATTATATTACGCATGTAGTGTAACATCGCTACTGTAACGACTCACATTCAAAACATAATCGTATTACTAAAGTTAATGCTTTTACATAATGTCCACGTAACAGATAGTCACATTTATCCATTCAAACTTCAAAAACGTACCATCAGAACATTAACAGGAACACGATTTAAATACAGTTCACGACAAAAAATACTGCACCCACCCGATCGTACAGTGGTAGAAGCAAAAAAGGTTTTTTCATTAAATATTTTCACGTAGCGTACTCGCCCGTATCATGATAAATGGGTTTGACTCTTAACAATGTTAGTTCATTCAAAATGTATTGAGTAAAATGTAGCTTAGACTAACTGAACTGTTAATGTGCATGGTTTTTCAGGTGGTCGCGTTTGAGGATAGTTACCAACCCACCATCATCATCTTAGCCAAAATTTTTGATTGATAGACTGATATACTATCATGTAGTATAACAGATCAAATCCGTAGAGTCTAGTTGAACAATATTGAAATTGGAACTACTTATGTTGAAAATTATAATAATTTATGCACTAAGTGTAAGTGTCATCATAGTTTCAGCCAAATGACGCTTACAGCTGTACATACGCCTCCCCCAAGCATCGACTCAACGGCTGATCTTGTGTGTCTCGCATACATCAGATTACTGCGACCCTGACCAGGGCCTCAAGTCTGCTATTACAATAGTGTCAGAATGGTCTATTATTGATTTCATAATTGTTGATTTTGACAAGTTTTGGTAATCTACTAATATTGACTTTCCAATGGTCAACCACTGACACTCCATTGAAAGGAATGGCATAGTATGGTAATCTCGTACATAATGACAAATGAATACCTGACGCATGCGGTAATCTGCAAAAATTTTGACAATTTCTTTGATCAGTGACCTACCATTACGACGTAATTGTGCAATTAGTGCTTTTAATAAGCTCGATATTGTTATTCTACCACAATTCTATTACAAGACCATTGACCGATCAATTATCGATCATTATGAATTAGCAGATTACAAACTTTTAGCAAAATGACAATGGGATCGTGTTGGAATGACGAATTTATAAAATAGCAGACTTAGGCCCCTGGTCATCTGACCACCTTATGGGAGGGCTTCCAATGTCTTCCAGTACGCGGCCACGACTCCAAAACCTTCGGTTTCGTTAACTATCTGTTCTGCGTGCAATGTGCCCTACGCCCTACCCACTATCACTTCTGTTTAGCAATTCTTCGGGCTATTTCAGTGTTTTTGATTCTGCTGTGAATATCACACTGGCGAAAGCCTTGGCGGATTCTTCTGCGGCTGTTACCATAATGTTTCTTGTAATCTTTTCTATCAAACTTCGATCATAGTGATGAATCGCAGTGATTAGCCAGATACGCCAGTGATATTATATGATGCTCAAACGTTACGTCACTTCTTAGTAAGTACAACTTTGTCCGCCGTTAAGAATAGTCAGAAGCCAGGAAATTGTATTAACCTCTCAGGCACGAGTGTACCGAACACAGTAGATACATGTCATGTCATACCGACTAATTTAAACCTTATTATGTAAAAATAAGGTTTAAGTTGCCAAGGTGTACCGAACTTGGTACACTTCTGCCTGAGAAGTTTTTTTTAGGTGGGTAAATCAGCCAATCATATCCCTCGCTCTTGGGTGGATCGGGAGATAGTGGTTCAGACTTTTACTGACTAAAAACCCACTTCTGTTCCTTCGTTACCTTTCTTGAATTGCCGAATCTTCCTTTCAGAAACAAATCCTTGGCCCCAGTAGGCTTCGACCCTGCTGGGCTCCTACGGTTTGCTGATAACTCCTTGAGGCGTGCGTGGAACAATACACGTAAGTGCGTGGAACTATACGTAGTTAAATCTCCATCCATTCATCAGTGAACAGATCTAGCCCAGGACTTGATTCAAAGAAAGCATTGAGTGCCAACAACATTCGAAGTATGAACAACAGCTAGAAAAATAAAAATAAATAACAGACAAATTAATATTTGTAAATAAATATTAAACAAAGAAATAAAATCTCTTAGAACAATTTTATTGTTTCTTCCAAATGTTATTTCATTACTTTCACCTGTTAAAACAATTACGTAGGTACACAACTGTGACCTAGATACTCAATATCGTAAATAGAACAATACTGGTTGTCATAATTATTTTTGATGGCCTAATTCTTGGCACGTGTTAGGTACACATGTTAAACGTGTACACGTGTAAAACTAAACAATCCCTGAATGGCCTTTTTTATGGTGGGAAAAAATCATCCAATGACAACCCCCGCTCTTGGGCGGAGCGGGAGATAGTGTCAGACTCTTACTGACTAAAAGACCCACCCTGTTCCTTCTAGCCTTCATACCGGGGTTCGAGCTCCCTTTCGGATAACCCTGGCCCCAGTAGGTTTCGACCCGGCTGGGTCCCTGCTGTTGCTGACAACTCGTTGAGGCGCGCGGGAACAGTGCGCGCCATCGACGACTTGAGCTTGATCCGGACAGTTACCGGACGGCCGGACAGCAAGCTACCCATTGTTCACTGTCCGCAAGCCCGCGCCTACGGTGGCGGGAAATCGGGATCAGAATTCCGGCGGTGGCGGCGGCGGTGAGAATGCCGTTGCCTGATGTCTAGTACTCATAACACAAACTCTGTTTAGTTTAGGCGGCGTTGTGTGATAGTTGCGGATTATTATTATTATAGTTCCGGAATTGTTAAGTTGCCTAATAATAATAACCAATTTATCCAGATTTAACGACGCAAGTATAAGAAAGCAGGCGGTCAACTTCTTGTGCGAAAGCAGTAATGCAGCGAAGCAGGCTGCTGCACACGTGAAAAACGGAAATCCTCACGCCCCAGCCGCCGGGATCCCGGTTCCGATTATTGGGCTTGTCGGCGACTACCAAACGGTAGCTTACCGTTCGGACAGAAACAGCAAACCGTAAGGGCCCAGGAGGGCCGAAGCCTACTGGAGCTATGGATCAACTTCTGAAAGGTTTACTCTCGCTCTTAGGAAATAAAGAACCATTGAAGGAACACAGGTGTGGTTTTAGTTCGCACGATTACGTACGGCCAGATGGCGACCTACCCATTGCTCACAGTCTGCAAGATTAACCAGTGATCTTTCAGTTGTGCTTTGCGTTCTAGGGTCCGCAGTTAGACCTACTATACAAAAAGTGAACTATTGAAGAAAAAAGAAGAAGATTGTATGAAGATTACCCGAAAAGCCATTATCTTTTATTCCTAGAAGCCTCAGAACGTCGCGTCGCAGAGACGCGTAGGTAGCTATTAGGTATTCCAAAGTACCGCATGCAGGTGGCGTTGACATATCTGTTGTAATATGAGTATCTAATATACGTGGCCACGGCGAAATGGCTAATGGAAATGAGGTTTTATAAATTACGAAGGTCCTACATCCTCGTTTTCCATATTCTGAATATGAAATAATGTTGTACTGTGGTTCTGGAGTGTCATATTCTATCAGAGATAAAATTGGGTATTGATATTGGGATGGGGATTTTTCAACTCGGAACACAGAAGGCAATTAAAGGAACACAAGTGGGTTTAAGTCAGTAAAAGTCTGACAATGCCTCTCACTTCACCAAGAGTGAGAGAAATAATAAAAACTGGTCAAGTGCAAGTCGGACTCACGTACTAAGAGTTTCATATAAACTTACCCTTAGATGTAAGTAGGTACTTGTGGGCGCAAAACCACTATTTGAATATTTTGATGAGGATTTAATTCGATTACTTCCTGCTAATTTCTTTTAAATATTGCAACATCCTGTTGAATTTATAGAAGGATTTCATTTGATAACTTCCTTTCGAATTATTTTAAAATATTACGACATCCTGTTGAATTTATAAAAGGATTTCATTTGATAACTTCCTTTCGAATTATTTTAAAATATTGTTGAATTTATAACAAATGAAATGACAACTTCCTTTCTAGAAAATATTAAACATCCGGTCGAATTTGTGAGGATTTAAGTTGACCACTTAATTTTTATTTCTTTAAAAATATCAGAGCATCCGGTCATATTTAAATAAGAATTTACTGTGACAATTTCCGTTCTAATAATTTATTTAAAATATTTTTCTACCTTCATAGTGAATTTTTATGCTTGCCAATTTCTGAGTATAAAAACCGTTGTAATGTGATTAGAAAGGCACTCTTTGACCGACCATAGAATAAACAAGTTGAACTGAAGCAATGTATTTCTTTATTATCACTCTAAAAACATTTCCTGATATCACTGTGACTGTGAAATTTGTGTGACGTCAACTCCGACGGCAATCATGCGCCGACAGCAGCGGTGGGATACAGCCCGCTCCTACCGAAGTCCTCTGGATTCTGGGTCAAGTACCGTGACTGCAACACGGTTCGCTACCCCTGTGCCTTCACGAGGTCGTGGCAATTTCTACCTATTGCCTTTCGATCCCAAGGTGCGCTCTCACATCAGGAACCGAAAACCTGGGGTGAAATATGGCCTCTGCAATACACCCACATGGGAGCAGGACCTGATCCAGACGTTTGGCGAAGATTTCCGGTGTGCTGACGACGTCCAGTGGTGACGTGACTGCATGTCGGAGCAGGCGAGCAGCCACGTGAATTACGCAACCGAAGTATGGACGCTCTTCAAGTGAGTGCAGCCAGAAGCAACGGATGGTGAGGTTATTGATTCTATAATCACTGGTTTTTATCCTGATTTTATGAAATGTGTATTGTAGTGTAAAACTCCTGACTTTTTGCCCAAACTAGTCTCGATTTTCAGAACTTTTCGTAAATCTGACCAATCAGAAACTGACGGTACAAACATAAATTATTCAAACCAAAAACCTCCGTTGTAGCTGTCAGTGTCGTTTTTGGGAGCTGTCAGTGTCGTTTTTGGGAGCTGTCAGTGTCGTTTTTGGGAGCTGTCAGTGTCGTTTTTGGGAGCTGTCAGTGTAGTTTTTGGGAGCTGTCAGTGTCGTTTTTGGGAGCTGTCAGTGTCGTTTTTGGGAGCTGTCAGTGTCGTTTTTGGGAGCTGTCAGTATCGTTTTTGGGAGCTGTCAGTGTCGTTTTTGGGAGCTGTCAGTGTCGTTTTTGGGAGCTGTCAGTGTCGTTTTTGGGAGCTGTCAGTGTCGTTTTAGGAGCTGGCACTATCGTTTCTAGAAGCTGTCACTGTCGTTTTTAGAAGTTGTCAATTTACCCGAAACAGCAAGGAAAAATCGTAAAAACATGTTTCCGCAAACGATTTCCGGAGGCGGCTCCGAAAAACCGCAAGCTAGTAGTGTCAGAAAGATCATTCAAAAAAAAAAAAAAAATCCTGTTGAAATTAAAGAATGAAATTAACGGTCAAAAAAATTGCTATAAAAATATTTCTTGTTTCCAACGATGTAACAGAAAAATTTAAATCAACCGCACCAAAGTGAAAAGTTGAGGTTTGTTTTTGTGAAATACCTGTTAAAATTAGAATGATTTCAGTCCTATATAGATTAACTTTTGTAAGTACTGGTTTTGATAGTTAGATTCAAACATTGCGGGTTGCTAGAAAACTTTAATATTTTTAAGAACGCAGCGCAAAAAAAAAAAAAAATGTTGCGTGTTTTGGTTAGCAAAAAAGTGACCTGCGTGTCGGGGTGCTAATAATTTATCGTTCGATGTAGTTATTTTCATTTTTACAAATACCCACTAAACATCGTTTAATCAATTACTGGGACGATTTTTGGATCAATTGCTGGATCGATTGGCAGGGCGTTTGTTGGTCGATTGGCAAGGCGTTTGTTAGTCGATCAGCGAGGCGTTTGTTAGTCGATCGGCGAGGCGTTTGTTAGTCGATCGGCGAGGCGTTTGTTGGTCGATCGGTGAGGCGTTGTTAGTCGATTGGCGAGGCGTTTGTTAGTCGATTGGCGAGGCGTTTGTTAGTCGATCGGCGAGGCGTTTGTTAGTCGATCGGCGAGGCGTTTGTTAGTCGATTGGCGAGGCGTTTGTTAGTCGATTGGCGAGGCGTTTGTTAGTCGATTGGCGAGGCGTTTGTTAGTCGATTGGCGAGGCGTTTGTTAGTCGATTGGCGAGGCGTTTGTTAGTCGATTGGCGGGGCGTTTGTTGGTCGATTGGCGGAGCGTTTGGTGATCGATTGTTAAGTTGATTGTTGGACTTATTGTTAATCGATGATTGGATCGATGGTTAGATCAAAAAGAACGAAAAACCTTGCAGATGAACAATGATCGCTTAATCCAATTGTTGGCAATGCTGGTCGGGCAAACTGTCAGGTTGACATTTTTAGAGCTTTATAAGCAGTGGCAATTAAAGATTTGCAGTTGATTTTATTTTACACCAAAAAGTACGTGAAAGTTTTCCATGTTATTGCTTTAACTTATTGCTACTGTGTTTTAAGCTTTTATGTAAGTTTAGGATGGACGAGCGATAATTTCGAGTTAAGATTTGACACAAACGATGTAATTGGATCTTTTGAAAAAAGGATGTCTTGCAAACATGAAAGACAATGTTAAAACTAGATCAAAGATTTGGAAGTTTCTATAAAAATTTTACATGTACTGCCAAATGGCGGTATAAAGAAACATGGTTGGAACCATTGTTTAAGAAGTTTCGAAAAAATCGCTGTTCACGATTTAGTTTATGATAATGAGCCGACCGTATGGGCGGAGAATTTGTAAATTAGATTTATCGCAGTAACTAGTCCCTTTCCCACCTATTACGCTGACTGATCACCAGTGTATCCTTTTTCCCTGTCCAGAGCTGATCCTAGGCGGGTGATGCCATAAGAGATGGCTAGATCCAAGGCGGGTGATGCTAGTTAGGGAGGCTATATCCTATGCGGGTGATGCCATGAAGGAATATGGCTAGATCCAAGGCGGGTGATGCCGTAGATTAGATAGTTTTAATGTGAATTGGCTTATTGCTTTAAAACAAATTATATTGATTTCTTGTTCGGACCTATTCAAGCCATTAATCATTTTTCAAGCGCGATATTTAGATTCATTAGATTAATTAGTCCCCTTCCCACCTATTACGCTGGCTGGCCACCATGCGTATCCTTTTTCCCTGTCCAGAGCTGATCCAAGGCGGGTGATGCCATGTGGTATGGCTAGATCCAGGGCGGGTGATGCTAGTTAGGGGGCTATATCCAAGGCGGGTGATGCCATTTGGTATGGCTAGATCCTAGGCGGGTGATGCCAAGTTAGGGCTAGAAGGCGAATGATGCCGTGTAATGCCAATCAGCCAATTCACACCAAATATTTGATACTGTGTAAGTTTGGCTAACCCTATGTGGGTGACGCCGATAAAGTGTTTGATTTTGGGCTAACCCTATGTGGGTGACGCCGATAGAATGTTTAATATTGGGCTAACCCTATGTGGGTGACGCCGATAGAATGTTTAATTTTGGGCTAACCCTATGTGGGTGACGCCGATAAACAGTTTGATTTTGGGCTAACCCTATGTGGGTGACGCCAATAAAATATTTGTTATTGAGTAATTTTTGGGCTAAGCCTATGTTGGCGACGCCGATAAACTGTTTGATTTTGGGCTAACCTTATGTGGGTGACGCCAATAAAATGTTTTGATGCTGTGTAATTTTGGGCTAACCCAATGTAGGTAACGATAAAATGTAATTGATTAGTTTGGAAACTTTTATTTTTGTAATTTGAAAACATAGTTGAAGCTTGTGATCATTTATTAGTTTTGCATTGTATAATGTAGAAGCAATTTTTTCAATTTTGTAAATGTGCGGTACCATGGAGTATTTTTATTGTTACAACTTTTGTGACTTAACGAGTATGGCAGTTGGGTTTGTCATTGAGTCATTCAACTACATGGTGCTCACATAATAGAAGCAACAAGAAATATGTAACCAAGATAATATGTAACTCATAATATGATTTAAAAGAGTGTCCATGGAGTTTCTTGCACGTTCTTCTCCATAGAGACCTACGCTTTGGAACGTGCGACTTAGCTTCACTTTTTTGGACTGACCGACATTTGACTATTCAAAAGTGCCTGTTAATGGTCTCTCTGAAATAAATGCTTTGATTTTTTTAAATTTTAATGTAAAGTTCTGTACAGCGCAGAGAGCGCGCTGAAATCAGAATGGCCGTGTGGGCGCAAAACCACTATTTGAATATTTTGATGAGGATTTAATTCGATTACTTCCTGCTAATTTCTTTTAAATATTGCAACATCCTGTTGAATTTATAGAAGGATTTCATTTGATAACTTCCTTTCGAATTATTTTAAAATATTACGACATCCTGTTGAATTTATAAAAGGATTTCATTTGATAACTTCCTTTCGAATTATTTTAAAATATTGTTGAATTTATAACAAATGAAATGACAACTTCCTTTCTAGAAAATATTAAACATCCGGTCGAATTTGTGAGGATTTAAGTTGACCACTTAATTTTTATTTCTTTAAAAATATCAGAGCATCCGGTCATATTTAAATAAGAATTTACTGTGACAATTTCCGTTCTAATAATTTATTTAAAATATTTTTCTACCTTCATAGTGAATTTTTATGCTTGCCAATTTCTGAGTATAAAAACCGTTGTAATGTGATTAGAAAGGCACTCTTTGACCGACCATAGAATAAACAAGTTGAACTGAAGCAATGTATTTCTTTATTATCACTCTAAAAACATTTCCTGATATCACTGTGACTGTGAAATTTGTGTGACGTCAACTCCGACGGCAATCATGCGCCGACATACTCGTAGTTAGATTCCTCATGCTAGAATCCAGTATCAAAAATTATTCCAAATTGCATATTAGTCATTGTTTTTTGATGTAACGGTTTTTTGATGTAGGGGTTTCAGACTTTTTCCGTTCTCTAAGAGACCTTGGTTTTTGCCTAATTTTAGGATGCTAGATTTTCAGAAAGTACCTTATAGATTTGATTTCTTTACAAGTGTCCTAATATGCGTCAAAAACAAAGCTTAAACGGCCTATTTACATTGTATTGACTTAGAAGTTTAATTTTTTCACTCGGCTTTCTGAGAAAAAGTATCTTAACAGACGGACAGACGGACAAAAAAGTGGTCTTATAAGGGTCCCTTTTGCTGGTTTTGACAATCATAATATTTTTTTTTAGAGCCTCAGTTTTTTTTATTGTAACTAAGTATCAATGTGTCGGGTTGCGGGTATTAGCTAAAGAGTCACGACGGCACTAGGATGTATAGAACAACTGATGGAGAACCGGTGGGTTTTAGTCTGTACAAGACTGACACCCTCCCTGACTCAGTTACGGAAGAAGTTATTAAATTAACTCTTTGAATGCCGTAATTAGAGACACAATAGAAAGACAATTGCTTATGTTGAACTGTGTAATATAAGACATTCACAAGGTTAAAAGATTTTCCACTTCAAAAAAAAGTCAATCGACTTGTTAAATATTTGGTCAACACTTAAAGAGTTTCCCAATTTTTCAAAATTAAACTAACATACTCATACATAATATAGTACACCTACATAATCTGAAAATGTCATGGTCATGAACAGTAAATGTAGCAGAAATGTGTCTTCAAACTGAAAGGTAAACTGTACCCACTTTACGCATTAGCTAGGCAAACACCAAATAACCGAAATGGAAACACTTAGGGTGTACTTAGTTGATATACTCGTTCCTACCCGTTCCCAAGAAAAGATCTTCACTGGAAGTACGTAATCAAATGGATGTTGGGATAACTCATACACATGCCTGCCTATTTGTGGAAGTAGTTAGTTGTCTTTTTTATTTCGACCCTAAAAAAGGGTTCTGTACCTAAGTTAGCAAAAACAGAACCTTTATAAGATCCAATAGGATTACCTTGTTGTTTGATTTTTTAGTTAGGAAATCATCCTATGACCCTTTTCCTCAGCAGCAGCAAACGCATGGAGGTATCAAACTGAAATTAATTTTAAATACTGAAATCTGCTACCTTTTGAAGTGGTAAAAAAAAACGAACTTGTATGACAATGCAATCTAAAGATAAAACCGTAATTCGTAAGGAAACCGAATAGGGATTTTGATATTTTCTGTTGATCTACAATCCTGAAATTTGACAAGAATCATGGTCTCTACAATAGGCTTAATTTAACAAACTTAACCGTTTTGATACCAAAAAGAAAAAGTTTGAAAACAGTTTTGTAATTATATCATTAAACATTTACTTCATCTCAATTCGTAAAAATCTTTAAGAATCGATTCGGAAATTGAACTATTATTTTGTCTTAAAGAAGTGTTCTCGTTGAATATTTTAGTAAAATTTATTCACCGTGGCGACAGCCACTCTATAATGAAACACTTATTAACTCCGACAATAAATCAAACATTCTAATAGCAGCAATAAAAAAGAAAACTTGCTAAATATTTTATATTTCAATGACAAACGCTGGAGGGTTTCTGAGCTCACCCTTGAAAAATCTCAACGATTTTTTCGCCGAATTTCTGAGTGGAAATCACGATGTCTTGGCCAAAGATGTCGATGGCCACTTAATATGATTAATTGTACCCAAGTTTCTTGGCGGAGACACTTTATAACATCCTTTGTTGAGGATGAGCCGGGACGCAACTCCTCAGAACTCTACAATGTTTGAGACAGGAGAAATTATTCTATTAGGAACTTTTTGATGGGAGAGATTTTCTATCATATTTCACGGAGACAGACGTCCTTTGTAAAGTGAGGTTTAAGTTTATAGTGGTATACCGTGATTGTTGAAGAATTGTTTGAAACATAAAAGAATGCATCTTAATTGACTGAAGATTCAGATCATAGGTATAAAGAGGCAAAGTAGGAACGATGCTATATAAAGAAGAGATTTAAAAAAAGATACCGTGGCCTAGGAACGTAAAAGGCAACCGAAGGACAAGTAATACATTAAGTTTGATGATATGTTAATCCTCGTTTGGCCTACTTCTACTTTTTATAGACCTTTTATTATCATAGAAATTCTACATCAATGATATAGCCAAATGAGGATTGAAATATCATAAAATATTAACGTTTAATTGATCTGCACGCTTAGCCAAGTTGTTATTCTGCAATCATTAACGCTGTCGAAAAGTAAAGAAACGTATGGGAATGACGTCACCTCAACGTAAAGTCTCGTGGTCAGAACAAACGAATAGACAATTCGTAGCCAAGTTCACATCGTTCAAAATCGTTTCTACAATATTTAACGCTACATCCTTTGTTATACAAACGCTACATTGTAGAATGAGCGGCCGACTCAGGCGCGTCAACATGGCTACCAACTTATCGTTTTCTACAATTGCTGTCACCGAGGCGTTACCAATTAGAGAATGGAATTCGATTGTAACTTGGCTAGGGGGGCTGGTCCGTTTTCTCGTTGATCATATCACGAAGTGATCAATTTGAATATCTGGCCACGACATATAGAATACCTAAAACATGGAGGTAATGTTTGAAATATTATTTATGGCCTCCAATTTCTGTTTCCGAGGTTTAAAGTAAGGCTCCTATTTCTGGGTAGTTATAAAAAAAAAACCACGAAGGCTAAGGCGGGAGCAGAGCGGAGCACCTACTTTAGCCTTCTAACCTAACCTGTTCGTGTCGGAGTGCCCTAAAATTCCAATAATATTTTTAATACCTATATGATACCGACGCGATGTATAATATTTTGATAATTGCAGTTATATATTTTAACTCTTTTTGTAAACTAACGGATATAAATACCCACAAAACAAGAACTACTGCAGACTGACATAGTTAAATAAGGCATTTCAAGTTAATGTTCATGCACCATCCAATCTGAACTGACCAGAATTTTTAATGTCTAGTCTGCCTAGAATTTAAGACGGCCTTTCCCGGTCTGTGGATTGCTATGGTGAGTATGGTTGAAAAGCTTGTTGTTTCATCAAACGCGACTAAAGAGAGCTAAAGAGGCATTTGGTAAGTTCCGTCGCTCATTAAAATTTTTCACAAAACTTGAATCAGCAAAATACGTATGTTTTTGAAAATCTTAAAAACCGTTTTGTAAATCTTTTTGTAATGCAAAATCTAGATTTAATGTGCAAGGTTTTATTAAATATATTTTATTATTTTTTTATTCATGAGTACTTAGGAAATCAAATAAACTTACACGATATGAAATGCTGAAGCTCACGTAATATTTCTATAATACCTATTATTAACAGATTTTATAATATAAGGTCTTTACTGGATTAGTCTACACAAATTTGAATTTTGTTTTCAAAAGAAACCTAGATAATAACCACGGAGTTACCAAAATTTCCAGAGATAGGTGTGTAATAACGTCATAATCATATAAAAACGGCTGTATGGGAAGTATCACGGGTCGGGCGCTCTTAACTAGACAATAGAATAAAAAGGTCTGGTTAGTCAGTAAGATGTATTATATCTTGACACAGTGCCAGCGGGCTGACAAATAAGAAAACACGTTGTCAGCATATTTACATGAGGACGTCGCCTAAAACCAGTTGAAATATTACCATTTCGGCTTACCACGCTTTTAGTCAGATGTGTGGTTTGCAAGAGTTTATCATAACTTAGTCTTATGGTATCCCAAATAAGCGCTAAGATTAGAAAGCACTCCCGTTTTGCCAATAATAAATGTGTAAGGTCACACGTCATATTCAAATACGATTCCTTGCAATATAGATTACTAGGTGAGGAAGAAAGAACGAAAGAAAGAAAGAAAGAAAGAAAGAAAGAATGAAAGAAAGAAAGAAAGAATGGATGGAGCACGCTTGCCTAGAAGTGACCTATTCACTTTTCACTTGGCTTGAAGACTCCTTGCAAAGAAAGAAAGAAATAAAAACCAAACGTAATTTAATGTATGAAAATTGTCTCAAAATATCTTTAACAGTACCATCAGCATAAATTATTACAAAACACCATATATCTGAAAAAAAAAATCTGAAATAAACTATCACAACTTGCCCCAAGAACAAACATTAATTAAATCCCAACACACATCTACCCTCCTATAACATCCGACCCACCTAGTGATTTCACAACAAGCCTGATATCTTCCCTCGGAAACGTACTGTATCGGCTAGACGGCTACGTCGTTAAGACAAGTCCTTATCTACAAGTGTCTTACATAAGGGCTTACACTCTCTCTAATGAGTTGATTTTCCGAGTCGTAAAAGCAGTATCACTGAAGATGTTCGTTTGAATTTTGTGTTTTACTTACATGGAATCCTGGTACAGTTAAGTCCTTATAGCACTTAGTTTTGTTTAAGTGTACTTTGCTGTCTTTGAATGATGGCTATTTATTTGTTTTTTAGGGTTCACTACCGTAGTAAACAAAAATGTCACTTTGTTGTCCGTCTTTCAAAACTTTTTTTCTCGAGAAAGCGTGGAAGCATTCAACTGAAAATTAATATTAAATCCTCAGCTTTGCTACTCTTTAGAGCAACAAAAAAATCAAACTACAAACAAAGTCTACGTAATCTAAAGATATTTCGATACTCGAAAGTAAAACAAAACATAACATAGGCTTATCGTTGACATAGAATCCTAAAATTTGTCGAGAAAAACAATCTCATATAGGTAGTTATCACATAAAGAAAAAGTCTGAAAATCGTAAAGTAGTTACAGCACAAAACAATTACTTTTTGCGATTCAAAAATATCTTCGCGACTCGGTTCGGTAATCGAATTATTTACATTTGTACGGAACCCTCGATGCGTGAGTCTGACGCGCACTTGTTTGTCTTTTTTTTTATTTGTTTATGTACTATAATTAACATGCTATTTTCTTTTAATTTTGTCGTTCGGAACGCTAAAAGTGAAATAAAAGTAAACTAGCGCTAACGCTACGTGGTACATGGATTCAGAACGTAAGTATCGAAGCCTACTGAGGCCAGGGTTATCCGAAAGGGAACTCGAGCCCCGGTATGAAGGCTAGAAGGAACGGGGTGGGCTTTTAGTCAGTAAGATTCTGACACTACCTTCTGCTCCGCCCAAGATCGGGGGTTGTCATTGGATGATTTTTCCCACCATTAAGAAAAAAGATCGTATGTTTAAGAGACCAAGGGGATGTGCAATAATAGATGGCTCAGTGGTAACGGCTCCGACTTACAAATCCTGGGTCGTGGGTTTAAATCTACCTTCGTGTACTTTATTTTATTACCACTGATCTTAAAAAGATAAAGGAAAATATTGTGGGGAATCCAAGAATTGCAGTTTTAAGTGTATTTAATGTATATTCTTTAACTAATGTAATTGGTGATCAGCCGTTTTTTTTGTTACAGTAAAACAAATGCGTCAATGCCCTGTACTTTTTCGACGATTCTTGTTAGAAGCGAGATTATTCAAATAAGTTGCCATGATCTTTAACCGTATGAAAACATACAGGTCGGTTTTAGTAATATAAGTCTGACACTTCTTCTCATTCCACCTAGAGCGGAAGCAGTCATTTGATAGTTGTTTCACTAAAAAAAAAAAAACAATTCATGCAAACAACCGTGTCAACAAGTTTCACTAGTGATCATTATAGCGCATGACGGCATCGATACAAGTCCATAGCAAAAACCACCGTCCATAGCAAAAAAATTGCTAAAAAATATCACGTTTGTTGAATAATAAAATATTTTATAACTATCACACAACGCCATTAGTCCCAAGCTAAGCAGAGCTTGTATTATGAGTACTAGAGAACTGATAAACATACTAATATATTTATAAATACATTTATATTATAGAATTTTACCCAGACCTTTAGAATTTCACCCAGATACAGAACAAATGATCATGCTCGTCACACAAACATTTGTTCTGAGTGGGAATCGAACCCACGACCTCCGGCATAGCAGTCAGAGCCTAACCTAACCACTAGACCAACAGATCAGGGTCTCAATTCTGCTATTACAATAGTGTCAGAATGGTTTATCATTGATTTCATAATTGTTGATTTTGACAAGTTTTGGTAATCTACCAATATAATGGCGTCATTATGACTTTCCGATGGTCAACCACTGATACTCCGTTGAAAGAAATGGCATGGAATGCTAATCTCGTACATAATGACAAATGAATATCGGACGTATGCGGTAATCTGCAAAAATTTTGACAGTTCCTTTGATCAGTGACCTACCATTAGAACGTCATTGTGCAGTCATTGCTTTTAATAAGCTCAATATTGTCCTTTTACCACAACTCTATTACGAGACCATTGACCGATCAATGATCTATCATTACACTGCATACAAATCATATCAGAAGCAAATAAAAACAAAATTTAAAAAAATACAGTTGTTGTGTGCCTCATGGCTGCACCATAATAGGAAGGCGTGAAGGTATCGAGTTGAAATAAAACCATATACTCAAGTTGCGCTCCCTTTAAGCTATAAAAAAATCAAACTTCTAAGTTAACGAATAAAAAAGATACGGCCGTTTATGTTGCATAAAACGTTTATTTTGATAGTCTCAAAAAAATCAAAATTCATAGAGAACTTCGCGTAGACTCACAATCCTGAAATTTGGTATAAAGCAAGGTAGCAAAGCAAGTATATAGCAAAAGTATAGGAATAAATCTGAAAACAGTTTTACTTACCTACATCACAAAAAAAAACTTTTTTCCAATTCGGAAAAATTAAATGTTCGAGACTCCATTCGGGAATTGTACCTAACCCTAAGTGCGCGAATTCGACTCGCACTTGCCCAGTTTTTATATACTTCAACTCAGTAATACCTACCAAGCTAGAAAACATATTAAAAAAACATACCGATTTAAAGTTATACCCTCACTTAAGGCCCTAACTCCCGAGCAGTGCTATAAAACAGTATGACTTTCTGGAACCTACCCCTCGGTAACGGCTAGGTCAATAGGTTTGAAAAAATATATGTTTATTATAGATTCATGTACAACATTATCAACATAAGACTTTTTCGTAAGACTAATACTTTTGCCAAAAAAAAAAAATGGTTTAACACTACTCCTTTCAAACGGCTTTGATCTATAGGAATATATTTACACAAAAAAACTGGTTAAATGTTCCAGCCAAATATTCACGGAACTATACGCCTTAAACGTGTACCTACATCAAAACTTTCTAAAAAAAGGTCTTATTTTCTTTAACACTCTTGAATACTGCGTTATTTTCATATGAAACCTTTTTCACTCTTTATACTCAAATCCAATTTATTTGCAAGCACTTCTTAGAGAAATCTTAAATCCATTACGTAGGCACACATTCTCGTCTCCGTACGTTATCATGTCATTTTGAAAGCCCTTGTGTAACACGATGAAACTCAGTTTCGTCAAAATTCAACGTAAACTAGACCGCGTCTCTTATGTTAATCTAGTACTTCAGTTAAAGCTGAACATTTCTTATTTATTCTCGCTTTTCGCAAGCCACAAAAAATACTAAGTTGATTTAAAATGTACTTGCGTCTTGGAATTTTTGCGTTATTCGTCTCCGAAACGGTTTCAGAGACGGTTTTAGATGAGTTTTTTAACGTGGCAACATTAGGTTTTAATGTGGTTTTTTAGCTGTCCTTCGTACTCGACAAGAATAAGTTAAAAATAATGGACTAGAGAAACCATATCAAAAAACCTGCCAAGTGCAAGTCCGACTCGTATATGAAAAGTTCCGTACAGTCGGATTTCTGTCCTTGGCAGAACTGTTGCCAGATTGTATGGCTTCTAACTATACACCCCTATGTTTTTTACTGAAAATAATTATGATCAGTAACGACTGATCATAATTATTTGTGTAGTTATTAGTGTAGGTGCGCGAACGCCGGCGTTCGCTTGGGGTTTAATGAATAATTAACTATGGTACTTCACCAATTACCCAGTATACCAAACACATTATTTGACAGGCCTGTTGGTCTAGTGGTTAGTGACCCTGACTGCTATGCCGGAGGTTGTGGGTTCGATTCCCACCCAAGACAAATGTTTGTGTGATGAGCACGATCATTTGTTCTGTGTCTGGGTGTAATTTATCTATAATATGTATGTATTTAGAAATATATAAGTATGTTTATCAGTTGTCTAGTACCCATAACACAAGCTCTGCTTAGCTTGGGACTAGACGGCGCTGTATGATAGTTGTGGAATATTATATTATATATTATATTATAGTCAAAAGTAAAAAAAAACGCAATTCCCAAAATTGTCCACGAAAATGTGTCCTATTTAGTAAATCCATAATTAAATAATAATATAATAATTATATATATACCATAAATTAGTGACATTTTGGGATATAAACAAACGCTAATAACTTTGCTCTTTGTGATTATTATTTATTGAGATTTTACTTAAATAATAACAAGACTTTTTCTAATAAGTCCTTTACCTAAGTATTTGTACTAATTAAAAACTAATGGTATATGTGGTGGAGAACAGTGGTGGTAATGGCCCCGACTTACAAGTTGTAGGTCGCGGGTTCTGCAGTACGTAATGGGGATCCGGTGTTTTACGCGTGCCTCAAAAAGATATCAATAAAACCATAGTGGCCCAATAGGGCCGAAGCCTTCTGGGGCCATGGCCAGGGATTGGTATCCGAAAGGAAAATCGACAAAGCAAAGAAGAAACACAGGTGAGCGTTGTTTTAGTGAGTAAAAATCTGACATGCTGGCAACGACAAGACTGTACGATGTTGCCGCTATGCTTTGCGTCTATATAGCAATGCGTTCGTAGAAAGTAGGCCTAAGTGCCCATTCGGTCCAATAAAAATGGCTTGAAATGGAAATTGAACTTTGCCCTATATGACTTGAGTGTGTTGTTCCAGACGCCGAAAATTACCTAAAATTCTTAATTCAAATATAATAAGATTGTCTCTCGCAATGTCTCGTTACCATGGCAACATACCTACTAACAAAAGGTAAGAGACGTATATCGATGATAATCGACATATTGAGATCACCAATCAGTTTTCTAAGAACCATTACTAATTTAGTTGTTACTGGGCAAAAATTTGATTGAGATATTATTTGGATTATCCTCTAGATAAAATCACTGTGTTTTTCTTTTTTAGGGTTCCGTACCTCGAAAAGAAAAAATGGAACCCTTATAGGATCACTTTGTTGTCTGTCCGTCAGTCTGTTTGTCAAGACCCTTTAACTCGGGAACGCGTGGAGGTATCGAGTTGAAATTAAAACTATATACTTTGGTTTGCAAACTCTTAAAGCTGTAAAAAAAAAGAAAAAAGAAGGAAAAATTGCATCGCTATTTACCATCAGGTTATCTCAATTTAAAAAAAAAAACACCAACTTGTAAGTTAATCGGTGTGGCAAAAAACGTACATTTGGACACTCAAAAATTCATAGGGTACTTCCCGTTGACCCAGAATCCTGTTTGGCGTGAAGTTAGGTCTTATAGTACAAGTATAGGAATAAATCTGAGAACTGTAAATTTGTTGCTACATCACAATTATTTTTTTGTGCATCGGAAAAATCTCATAATTTTCTTGCGTCGAACGCCTCGAGTTGGCCACGCCTCCGATACTTTTGTTCTGACCTTGTGACTGAGCTTTGAGATGACGTTATTCCCGTACATTCAAAGTTTTCTACTAACGTTAACTATTGCAGATTATCAACTTGGGGGTACAGGCGTGGTACACGAGCGCGTCGGTCCAATGTAATTCTAGCTATATTATCGTATCAGTTATTACATAAACGATCTTATTATTTCATGAATAGTAAAGTTATTATAACACAAAACTAAACCCGCAGTTTATCGATAATATTAATTACTGAAATAATATAATACTATAACTTTAATATCTATCAACAAAAGTTCCTTTAATTTCAAGTAACTAGAGTAAAGTGCGAATTTTGGGTACTTAATTAGTTACTTGTCGATAAATCAATGACAGTTTAGTAACAGTTCTATGTACTATAGTAGGGGCGGCAAGATGGGGTTTTACGGAATAGTCGAGCGCGTCAGAAAATCATATGGAGAGAAATCTTGCACCTTGTAATGTACCCCTACCACATATGGGCCCTTAATATGGTGGGGTTCCTTGAGGGCAGCCCGAGTATTTCGTAGGTTACGATTTTTTCACATTTTTGAAAATTCTTACACATTACGGTTAACCCCCCACTAAAACGGAACCGTCCCGTCCGTTCGTTTTAGAACCTAATCTTCACAATGCATGGTCCCCATGTCGCTTTAGTAACAGCAAAGAACAACGGCGAGGAAATTGTTGATGAAATTATTGTCTGCTTATATAAGTACTTCCTTGTATAATTTACCCTTATTATATTGGTATATGCAACGAAATAATTGTTATATATATGTGTTATCTTTAGAGAAAGATTGGCTAAGAAACTAATTTAGTGAACCTATGGGGTTTGTTATTAAGTTATTTAAATAAAACGACCAAAACAGGCACCACACCCTTTGTACTTTTGCCTTGACAGCACACACATTTTAAATATATCATCAATCAATAACAGTCGGAATCGGTAAATTCAACGTTTAATGTTGCTACTAATATAAATCTTGGTCATGTAACATAATATACTATGCTTTATGTATTGATAATAAATACTTTGGAAATAAATTTCCGCATTAAATAATAAACATAAAAATAAAAATAATTGTTTGTGAAAAGAATGTAGTAACTAAAATGACACAATATATGATGTTATCACAACAATAAATACAATATAACAATGTTATCGTATTTCAATCATGTCTATTTTATCTAAAAAATACTATGGTATCTTCCCCTGCTTATTACACGGATGACACCACTGGTAGAAGCTAGTCCTAAATATACCAATATTAGTAACAAACCCACAACCCAACTCTATTTCTTGTTCCCAAAGTTTTTGTCCAAATCCACTTCAAGAGGTCCTTTGTGTTAATTTTCTCACCTAATTCGACTCAATACTGTCACAGATTAAACCTAACTAATTGAGTGGTCGGCCCTGGCGGCCATTACAAAAGTCGATTAGACGTCGTAATGAATTAAATGGACTCACGAGATAAAGACTAGAACTTAAAGTAGGCTTTTGTGGCTGGGCGGCAATAATTTGTCATTGAGGGAGATATTTTTGAAATGTGGCTCGGTAGCCGCCAGAGAAGTGAGGGTTAGTGAGTTCAGTGAATTTTGCGGTTTGTGGTAGAGATGAGGGTGAGCATGAACTTAGATATAGTTATCACCTGCCAACGCTGCGGGATTGTTCGAAAGAGTTATCGTTGTTCTCGGAAAAAGCAACTAAAGGGTCTTAGGTGGGTTTTAGTCAGTAAAAATCTGACACTCTTTTTTTTAAATTGATATAAATTAGTGCTTGACTGCTACCCCACCTGATGGTAAGCAGTGATGCAATCTCTGATGGTGAGGCGCACTAATTTAGGAGCCTATTCATTCTTGCCTTGAAGACACTCAAATTATTATTGGACGGGCAGACCGCAGCACTCCCTTCCGTTCTGGGTGGAAGATGGAGTGTCAAACTTTTTATGAGTCATTTGATAGTATATGCCTCTTTAAAAAAATTGATATTAATTTTAATCTAAATTAGTGCAGCTACTGTGGCTTTGCCTACTGATCTTGACGAATATTATTTGATGCACTAGTATGAATGTGGTAAATTTATATAATAATAGTAGTTACTTATACACATAATTAGCTCCATAAGAGCTTTAAAATCAATAACACTTAAGAGTGTCCATCCGGAAATAGGTTTCAATACAAGCGCTCTTATGTGATCATGATGTTGTTACACATCTACGCATCCATCACTAGATATGTTTGTGGGAAAATCATCTAAATGACATCTCCCGCACTTATCGTGTCAGACCTTTACTACCAGAGTTCTGGGGATCCAAATAGCCCCAGTAGGCTTCGACCCTGCTGGGCCCCTACGATTGCTGACAACTCGTTGAGGCGCGCGTGGAACAGTACGCACCATCGACGACTTGGGCTCCATTCACACCATCCATTTCACAGATCCATTGCTTGGCGTCCGCAAGCCCGCCCCTACGGTGGATGGAAATCGGGATCGGGAGCCCAGCGGCTTGGGCGCAAAGGCAATTGCCTCGCGCGTGTGGCCGCCTCCTTTGCTAGCATTACTGCTTCGCAGAAGTAGGCGACCGCCTGCCACTTCTCCACGCTCCGGACCATGGCATGTACCAAGACCCGCCGAACACCCCAACGAGGACACAGTGGTGCTCTGCCCAGGTGGAACAAACCTCTACCGTATGCTCCACCGTGTCCTCTGGGCGGCCCACACTGCGTTTCTTCCGCACGAATCCGGTGCAGGAATCTCTCGAACTGACTATGTCCGGTGAGGACCTGCGTCATAATGTAAGGACGCCGTGTTGTCTTTCTAGCCACTCCTCAAAGAGGGGACTTACCGCCATAATTATGGCGTGTCCACAGATATTATCTAGGTTTCTATGGAAATCAAAATTAAAATTTGTGTTAAACGCGTGACATTTGGCCCTTCATAATGTACACGTAATTTAAAAAAAGTAACGAAAATATACCCATCCATAGAAACTCTGCACACTAACCAAGATTCCATATGACGAAAACTTTTTGCAAAAACTTTTAAGATTTTTAGAAAAAATATACCTTCTGGGACAAGTTTTTTGCAATATTTGAGTGAATGACGAAATTACTGAACGCCTACTGAGCGTTTAAACGTTATCTCTTCTCTCACGTTTTTTTTATCAAACATTGCATTGGATTCCGTTGGATGAAACAACAGCACCATGATCATATTGAGAACAGACGGCTTGAGAAGGACACTCTTAAATCTAGATTTTATGGGTTTATATACTATTTAAAGGCTTCACATAGTGTATGTCTGTGGCTAGACCTCCCAGTTCACCAGCAACATCTATCGATCTCATTTCTTTTACCCAATTGTTTTAGTTATCATTACTTTTATTAAAATTGGGCGTTTGACACATGAAGTTAGTGGCTATCTAGAATAGCTGGGTAGCATGGTGGGACGTTAGTTTTTTGATACAGTACAAGGCATGCGAAAGGAATGTTTGAATGAGTTATCGTGGCTCTGGATCGCGAAAAAAAAAACCAAAGGCCCACAGAAGGGTTTTATTCAATTAAAGTCCAATATTTTTTTTTTTTAATATGCCCTTTTACTACACCCAGAGCTGGAGGCGTTATTCGTTTTTTTTATTCATTACTTAAACTATCTTCTGTGTTATATACTGCAGATACAGAAGTGACCTACATACGAGTAGTAAGTTTTCATATATAGTTCAGCTATATTAATACCATGACACACAACCCTACGAATAATTACTCTTCCCCATTTAGAACTTGAACAACAAAGGCTCCCTACAAACGAAGTAACTACGTAATAAAACTTAAATAGTATGACTATAGTAAACTATTTATAGTTGTAGATAAGGCGACATCTCTTGTTTATCGTGTGCAGGAAGTCTTTAGCGTTGACGGGTAGTAGGGGGTTGAGGTGGGGAGGAGGCTGGCCGGCGAATTACGTCTTTATGTGACGCTTTAGCATTTTGTACATACTGACGAAAAGTTGGTAAAGCTGGTTTGTCTCAAAGTGATTGCTGATCGCAGATCGCAGATAATCGGTGAAAAATTGACGGCAAAAGAGAATGAAACTTTTGCCATACATTGCTGGCGTATATGTTTTTTTCGTTTCTCCAAGTTAACCTCGGTCATATCTCAAAAGACAGTATGAGAAATCAAAAACAAAAATAATGTGGCTACCAACCGTATACTATGATTCACAATAGTTTTTTTTTGTTTTATTAGGCGTGCTATTTCTTAAAAAAAAATACTTGGGCAGTGTGCATGCCATAATTTGGCAGTTAGTTCCTTGTTTGAGAGGTGTGGCTGGAAAGACCTCGCCTTCCGCATGACGCATTATAAATTATTTCTGAACACGGACAGTTCGGGAAGTTCCTGCACCGGATTCGTGCGGAAGTGATGTAGACCGCCCGGAGGACACGGTAGAGGTATGCCTCATCTGAGCAGAGCACCGCTGTGTTCTCGTGGAAGCGATCGGCGGCAACGATCTCACGCGCCTTGCCTTGGCACGGGCCATGGTCCGAAGCGAGGAGAAGTAAGGCGGACGCCATCTTTTGCGAAGCAGTAATAATTGCAAAGGAGGAGACCGCACGCGTGCGGCATCGGTCATCACGCCTCAGCCGCTGCTGCGTTTCTGATCTCGATTTCCGGTTACCGTAGGCACGGGTTTGCGGACGGCATTCGGGAAGCTGCGCTGTATTTTCTCGTTCAACACACCACAATGTCTCAAGATGAAAGTCCAGTGATGACATGTGGCTCTGACACGTGGTCGCTCACAATGGACCTCATCAGAAGGCTTACGGTCACCCAAAGTGCAATGGATAGGGCTGCGCTCGGAGTTTACTTGCGCGATTACATCAGGAAAGAAGATAACCGCAGGAGAACCACAGTTATCGGCCCTTCATAGCCCGAAGAATTGCCAAAATGCGAAGAATGGCATTAAGTCCGCCTCTTTACTCTTATGTGTATAAATAAATAAACAAATTGCCAAACTTAAGTGGCAGTAGGTAGGGCACATTACTCATAGAACAAATATTTGTTGAAGCCGAAAGATTTTGGAGTGGCGATCGTGTACCGGATGACGCAGCGTTGAAAGGCGTTGCACAAGACTCGGGGAGGCCTAAATCCAACAGTGGACGTTGTTCGGCTGAAATGATAATCTACTCTCTCATTCGGTCACAAATCAATGAGCCCAACACTCCAGCACCCTGTATGTCTCGCATCTGTAAGCCGCTAACGCCCAAGGAAGTACCGATAACACAGTCTTGTCGGCTACTCGATAAGCTTTGTTAACTGAATAGTAGCGACATTAATATGAACGTGAATATGCTCAACTAATTGCGATCAGCTCGTTAACGCCTAAACTTCATTACCAACTTTGATGTACCGAATAATGATGATGGGGTTATGGTGATAGACTGAGATTGGGAAAATGACCTCGGTTTATATCAATAGTAGCTATTTTAGTACAGGACAATGACCTGTATAAGGGACGCAGGAACGGACCTTTTACACACGCCAGCCAGCCTAATATGTTTTGTCTAAAAACAAAATTATATGGAATAAAACGGATGAAATGGAAAAGTTCTTGTTTTGTTTTCGTTCATCTGGTTTCGTGGAAACCTCGACGTTTATAATTACTGGTTTCCGTATTGATTATAATAAATTAATTTATTTAAATAAAGTTTGAAATTAGAACAAGTTACAAAAGACTATATCCAAAAGAATTTTTTTCAATTAAAAATCTTGAGCATGGACGTCGAGTTAGAAAGAAAGAAAAAAAATTTATTTGCCCGAAAAGGCGCAAACTTAAGACTGACATATTAGATAAATAAGCACATTTTTATATTTATTATTTTATACATTTTTCAGGACAAAATGACAATGAAAAAATAAAAATGTATGCGCCACGTCCGAGCAAAACGGCCGTATGCTCAGCATAATGCTGTGTGCACACGCAAAATGCAACGAGTCCACAGCGTTGGTTTTTAGAGAGTACCGATAGAGTTACTAGTCCGTCGGTTTTCTACCAGTTATATTTCAAGGAGTGTACGTCAGAATTAAATAAACTAATTCCGCCAATCCTGTTTCATTATCGGACCACCTAAAGAATATTAATTTTCCACCGGTGTATGGACATCCCACCCATACGCAAAAAAGTTTTGGGATCAATTTAAAGCTAGTTACACGCCTGACTTGTACTTAGAAAGACGTCGCGTGGCGTGGCTCTAGTGTAGCTCTACAAGTCTAATTTCCATATAAAATCCATGGAGACCGACGCATCCAGATTAGCGTACCTACTTGGCATACGTGTGCGCAGTTCTACCTTCATTGTGCGTACATCTAAAGAATAGAATTCCCTGCCGGAGTCTGTGATTCCTGACAAACTGAGGATCTTTAAGTATGATGTGCTTGAGTGACTTGCTTTTAGGTAAATATGCTCCTTCGTCGAATGTAGTCGATGAAGAAGCACACTTTCCGTCGCTTTTCGTCAGATGAGACACACACAGGCAGTGGTTAGAGTACAGCAGTTTTATTTTGCTGCTTTAAATAAAATAAAACAGTTTTTCCTAACTTATTTACCACTAATTTCATACTAATCGTGACAAATTTATATCCGAAAATAGGCAATCGCATTCTGGCCACAACGAAATTACTCCTTTCATTCCACTATTCCGGCTTTATGTAATCTCTCTCAAAACTCTCACAGGTAAACATTTTATTTATATACTTACTAAAACACCAAATGTATGTGCAGTAGTAGTTGAGCGATGGATAACATTTCGCTTTGCAAATGCGGAGTGTTTGCGAACCTGCGATCCGTGTTGGTAGCGCTTGCACGAAGGAATACTTGCCATTAACTAGATCGGACTATATGGCAGTATAGCCGTGTCTGTTTGTTTGCGATCTTTTTGATGCGGTTAGGATAGTGAAGTTAAACCTTAATCTTTACCTACCTTATTCAAAATCTTTCCTGATAGCTACAACCTAGGGATCTTTAAGTCGAGAGTGTATAGGTTACTTCTAGGCAAGATCTATAGAACGCCAAGGGCAGCTAATGGAACACAGGTGTGTTTTAATCAATAAAAGTCTCACGCTCCTTCTCGATGTACTCAGCGGTAGAATTACTTTGATGATTTAACACTGAAAAAAGTAAATGGTGAAGTTTACTCTGGATTATTGAAGGCTAGGTAGTTTCCAGATTGCAAGTTCATGTTAAAAGATTAATAACTCGTTTTCCCTGCGGCATTTCTCTCGTAATCTATCCTACAGGAACCTTGTGTTTTTTCACGATAAATAATCTCCGACACTCGTTGGCAACTGTAACTATTGTAACTTTTTTTTTATCTAGCCTCCCTCAAGTCCGCATTTTCTTCTCCCGGCGTCTCAATATGCGTCCAGACTATCCATAATTCACCAATATAAAGTGGCCTATAAAGAGGCTCCCCCTCTTTTTACGCCACTTTCTATTTTTTAGTGAATTATTATTCTTCGAGATCAACACATCTTGTGAATACCTGCTACAAACTACCTATTTGACAATTTCATTATAATTTTAATTAATATTAGTCATGTAAATATTTTTCATTATCAAAACCTAGTTATAAAAAATGAGAGAAACATGTAGTTTCTCTCATTTTTTCACGTTGTTACAACCAAACAGCAGGACAGACAGGGGGAAACAGCATTAATCTAGTGGTAACGGTCCCAACATACGAGTTTTGCTTCGTGTCTTCAAATTCAGACAAGTGCTTTCCTTTGTGTAATGTGTTACATCACCACCACTCTCAAAACAGCGTAGAACAACATTGTGAGGAAACTAGCATGTCTTAGTAAAAAATCGAAGACATGCGACATGCACTAACTCGCACTGGGCCCATGTGGTTACAGACCATTGCTCTCTCCTATAGAGAATGTTTTGAGTCCCAACAGAGGAAAGGCTACAAAGATATAAGCTTATTGTTTTATTACAACCCAATCACAAACAAAATCTTAACCCAATTAATTTATCAAACTGGCAAGCCACTTTAGGTGTCTTGGTGTGTGTGAAGTAGGAAGAAGTAAGTTGATAGAAAAGCAAAGTCCACAGTACACGAAAGGAAGAAAGTTTATTTGCACAAGCACAGATAGATAGTTCACAGATTACACAAGAGTTCAACCTAGTTTAAGATAGAAGGAGCGAAAGGCACAGAGACGGAAAGAAGCAGAAGCAAGAGAACGTACAGTAAGAGATTAAGCGCGAGCGAAAGCCGATTATAATCAAGCGGTACCGTCAGATTGCGTATCTTGACTGTCTTTTCTTTCGTCGCGGGCGCTGCGCGATCGCAACGTCACGAGCGTGCCGTCTCGCTCGCTCGACCGGCCCGGTGCGTAGCCGGCTCGCTCGCACAGTGGGCGCGTCATCGCAGGTGATTAATAACTATCTACTAATAAGAATTTGGTCTTCGACAGTTTGTTTGTTGTAACGTGTTAGAACAATATTTATTTTATTCTGCTTTCTGATTCTATACAATGCAAGTTGTTAGTTCTTGTACATATATAAATATAATTATTTTTATTATTATGTAGGTGGCTACATCACCCCCTTCCAAAGCCCGTCAAGGGCGATAATAGACGGGAAATCTAACATGGCGCCCTGACCGCGTTGTTCTGATATTATTTCCTGAGTTTTCGGTAGGAATGGTGGTGGTTATTGTTTTTTGAAGTGTGGGTGATGGCGTGCTTGTGTGTATTGTGGTGTTTGTGTTGTTGTATGTGGCTATGTTTGTGGTTGTGTTTGTGTTTGAGTCGTGTAATATGTAAGCCGGTTTGATTCTGTCAATAGTGACAGTGACAATCTTGCCGTTGATGAGGAGCTTGTACACCTTTTCCCCGTGCTGCAAGACTTTGTGTGGGCCCGTGTATGCTGGTTTTAGCGAGCCAGATGTCTCATCTCTGAGAAAAACGTGACTAGCTGTACTTAAATCTTTAAACACGAAAGTTGCTCTGCTGCCATGTCGGGATGCTGGCGATGGCTGCAATCTTTTTGCGAATGCTTTTAATCGTGCCACATAGTCCGACATGTCGATTGTGTCATCGACCTGTGGGTGAAATAATTCCCCTGGCAGTCGGAGCGTTTCGCCGTAGAGAAGCTCGGCCGGCGTAGTTCCTAGGTCCTCTTTGTACGCGTTCCTTATTCCCAGTAGAACTAGTGGCAAAGACTCGACCCAGTTATCCTTTGAGTGGCAGACGATTGCGGCTTTTAATTGCCTGTGGAATCTCTCTATGAGACCGTTGCAGGCGGGGTGGTAAGCCGTGGTGCGTTTGTGACGAAATCCGACCATCTCTGCTAGGTGTTTGAAGAGTGCCGACTCAAACTGTCGACCACGGTCCGTTACGAGGTCGACGGGACAGCCAAATCGAGAGATCCAACCACTCACTAATGCCTTTGCCACTGTCTCTGCTGTAATGTCGGGTATAGGTATTACCTCAGGCCATCGCGTAAACCTGTCGATGGCTGTGAGGCAATAACGAAACCCTTGTGACAGCGGGAGCGGGCCGATAAGGTCAATATGGATGTGATTGAATCTAGCTCTCGGTAGTTTGAAGGTTCCCAGTGGTGCAGAGTTGTGTCGAGTCACCTTCGAACGCTGGCACGTTATGCAAGAACGGCTCCATTCTCTGCAGTCTTTCTTGACTGAAGGCCAAACGTAGCGTTCTGTTACCATTTTGGTGGTTGCATTTGCGCCGGGGTGACTCCACGAATGCACACTTTCGAAAACCTTGCGGCGGTGGTCCTTGGTGACGTATGGTCGAGGGATCTTACCTTTCTCATCGCAGTACAGTTCGGTTTCTGATCCGGGCAGTTTGACTTTAGTAAGACATAATGCGGTGTTGCTGTTAAGCAGTTGTTTCAGCTCTTCGTCGTGCTTCTGGGATTCAGCCAGCTGGTGTAGATCTACTGGCTGTGCAATCTCTTCGATCCGAGAGAGGGTGTCAGCAACGACGTTGTCCTTTCCCGATATATGTCTTACGTCTGTCGTGAACTGCGAGATGTAGTCCAGGTGCCGGAACTGTCTCGGTGAGCACTTTTCTTTCCTTGAATGGAAAGCAAAGCAAAGGGGTTTGTGATCCGTGTAGATCACAAAATTCCGTGCTTCGACCATATGCCTGAAGTACTTTATGGCTTCATAGATCGCCAGTAGTTCCCTGTCGTAAGGTGAGTACTTCCTTTGTGCTGGACTCAGCTTGTGGGAGTAGAATGCGAGTGGTTGCCATGGTTCCCCGTCCTTACACTGCTGTAACACTGCTCCTAGCGCTGTGTCAGAGGCGTCAGTCACTAAGGCTAGTTTGGCTTCGCAGTCGGGATGGGCTAGCATCGCGGCTTTACAGAGTCCTTCTTTGCTGTTTTTGAATGCTTCCATCTCCTGCGGTGTGAAATGCACTGGGTGAGAGCCTTTGACTGAGCCTACTAACAGTGCATTCAAGGCGGCCTGGTGTTGAGCTGCGTTAGGTATGAAGCGCCTGTAAAAATTCAACATACCTAAGAACCTGCGAAGTTCTCGGACTGTTTTAGGTGCGGGGTAGTTGGTGATGGCTTCCACTTTCTCTGGAAGTGGGCTGGTACCCTGGGCTGAGATCCTGTATCCTAAAAAGTTTACCTCCTTTACGCCGAATACGCACTTGGCAGTGTTGATCACCATACCATATTCCTGCAGTCGGGTGAATAGTTGGCGAAGGTGGTCTTCGTGGGTCTTTTGGTCTTTCGAATAGACCAGGAAATCGTCAAGATAAGCGTAACAGAAGTCCAGTCCTCGCAACATTTCGTCGACGAACCGCTGAAAAGTCTGCCCTGCATTACGAAGGCCGAAAGTCATGAACGGAAATTCGTAAAGTCCAAAGGGCGTCGTAATGGCGGTCTTGGGGATATCCTCAGGGCTGACTGGGATCTGATTATAAGCCTTTACTAAGTCAATTGTACTAAAGACTGTTGACCCTGAAAGGCTGTGTGAGAAGTCGTGGATGTGCCGTATTGGGTAATTGTCAGGTACTGTCCTGGAATTTAGCATCCGGTAGTCACCACAGGGTCGCCAACCGTTATTTTTCTTTGGGGCCAGGTGTAATGGCGATGCCCATGGTGAACTTGAAGGTCTGGCTGTACCGTCCTTCAGCATTGCTTCAAACTCCTCTTTGGCTATCTTTAATTTGTCTGGAGCCAGGCGGCGTGGTGTGCATGAAACTGGAGGTCCAGGTGTAGTCTGTATGTGGTGGACTGTGTTGTGTGCTGATGTGCGGTGTGTGCCGTGTGGTCGAGTAATGTCAGGGTATTCCCGTAGTATGTTATGGTATGTGGTGTCACCAATAATTACCTTAACCGAGGAAATAATATCTGACGAACGTGTAGGTGAAGCCGGGGTCGCGAGGCTTGTATAGCTATCGATAAGGCGCTGGTTCCTGCAATCAACAATAATATTATAAAATGACAGAAAATCCACGCCTATTATCGCCTTTGTTACATCGGCGACAATAAATCGCCAAGCGAAGTCGCGGCGCAACCCTAGGTTTAAATTTAAATTTACGTAACCATACGTGTTAATAGGTGTTCCGTTAGCCGCACACAACTGGTAATTAGTTTTTTGTGGTCGCCTTGTTAATGCCGAACGAGGGTAAACACAGAGGTCGCTCCCGGTGTCGACCAAAAACTGCATTTTTGACCTTTGGTCGGTAATAAATAAGCGACCGGCACTCGGACAATCAGCGGTCGCCATCACTGACTGTCCCTCACATTTCCCGATGTAGGGTAGTCGCACGGCTTCTGGCACTTCCTCGCCCGGTCCCCGAAACACTGATGATACCAGCACCTGGGGAACCTGCTGTAGCTGGACTGCGACCTGTTGGAGCTCGACCGTTGGCGCGCACGGGAACGGGAACGTGACCGTCCTCTGGGACGAGATAGCCGTTCCACCTTCTCCGCCAGCTTCTCTACCTGCTTGGTTAGGGCGGCTATCTCGGGACTGACGCTGCTGCTCGGGGTGCTCGACGATGCGGTGGTGGTGATGGCAGCCGTTGATGCTGCCTGCGTGCCGACGACGTCGTGTATCTGGTCTGCCAGCTCGGCTAGCTCGCTCAGGCTACGCTTGGATTGGGACGCTATGATCGCTTGTGTTCCTGGGGGTAAGCGGCTGGTCCATATTGTCCTCAAGAACTCCTCCGGGACACCTGGGCCGGCGAGATTGAGGAGGTGACGGTAGAATTGTGAGGGCTTCCGGTCGCCTAGCTCTTCGTGCATGAGAAGTTGCTTTATCTTCTTCTCGCGCGATGCCGAAAGTCGCTTTATGAGCTCGTCCTTCAACTTCTCATATTTACCGGTAGCTGGTGGGTGCTCGATGACGTCCTCGACTTCGGAAGCATACTGCGTCTCCAAGTTACCGGTGACGTAGTGGAACTTGGTTTCATCGGACTTGATGTTGGCCAGGAAAAATTGTGCTTCCATCTGGCTGAACCATAGTCCCGGTTTCTCCGGGTAAAACGGGGGTACACGCACACCCACCCGAAAAGTTTCCGCTGCCGCGGCCGACTCACTGATATCTTGAGCCGCTTTGTTCTCTGCCATCCTGGTGCTCTTGAGCGGGGTCACCAATTTAGGTGTCTTGGTGTGTGTGAAGTAGGAAGAAGTAAGTTGATAGAAAAGCAAAGTCCACAGTACACGAAAGGAAGAAAGTTTATTTGCACAAGCACAGATAGATAGTTCACAGATTACACAAGAGTTCAACCTAGTTTAAGATAGAAGGAGCGAAAGGCACAGAGACGGAAAGAAGCAGAAGCAAGAGAACGTACAGTAAGAGATTAAGCGCGAGCGAAAGCCGATTATAATCAAGCGGTACCGTCAGATTGCGTATCTTGACTGTCTTTTCTTTCGTCGCGGGCGCTGCGCGATCGCAACGTCACGAGCGTGCCGTCTCGCTCGCTCGACCGGCCCGGTGCGTAGCCGGCTCGCTCGCACAGTGGGCGCGTCATCGCAGGTGATTAATAACTATCTACTAATAAGAATTTGGTCTTTAACAGTTTGTTTGTTGTAACGTGTTAGAACAATATTTATTTTATTCTGCTTTCTGATTCTATACAATGCAAGTTGTTAGTTCTTGTACATATATAAATATAATTATTTTTATTATTATGTAGGTGGCTACACCACCAACCAAAATAAATGCGACGAAAACCGCGGGATAAAGCTAAGTGTTAAGACAAGACTACAGCAAAATAACGTAGTACCGTAAGAGCACAAAGCGTACGTTAGTGAGAGCTAGAATGTTCCTGAAGGAAAGTGGGTATTCCGGTGAAGGATTTAAGGAAGAGAAAATGTTACGCAAAGAAACGTACGCTCTTGTTAGAGTTCATGACCTACTGAACTTTATTCGTGCAAAAACTTTATTACTGAACGTATTTTGAATTTTAGCGCTATAAATAAGTATACAATGGATGCGAGACATATATGCCGTTCATTGTGGCGACTTTCGTCTGAAATGGTGATGATGATAATGAAATAAGTACAGAAAAAATTTATCACCAATCTTACGTTAACCTTTTTCTAGTTCTAGCGTCGAAATTATTTGTTTCAAGCGAAATATTAATTTATTTAATCTTCTTGCAAGAAAAGGTACACAAAAATGCCTGAGTCATTTTTTACCAGTCAACCAACAAAAATATTATTTTTGCAAAAGTCTATAAATTGTACAAGAAGTAAAATATCACACCACGCGCAATTCAAATATCTCAACGCCATCGAAGAATTCAAAGTAGAGGTAATGATGACAGCTGAACTTCATAATTACCTACATTCATTTACAGTTAGGCGGTATAAAATTCGCTGGGTCAGCTAGTTATAATTAAAAACTGGCAATCGACTGAGTTTAAGCCCGTTTACTAAATGTGAACGCACCCCTTGCCAGTATTTATGGAATGCCATTGATCCGGGTTTAAACCCGATCATTGAGTTTAAGCTCGTCTCTATTTATAACCGAGGATCGTTATTCAATATGTATGTATATATACACACGACTTCCAAGATAATCTTCCTTTTAGGGCCTGTGCACGCCACGTTTTTTAAACGCGCACATTCTAGAAATGTGTGTCGATTACGCGTTTTTATCCTATTAAAAGTCTAAAGGTTGTGACTCGCATGCATACCGCATCTGTATTGCTATAAACGTGCGTCACCGGTACGTTTACAAAACCTAGTGTGCACAGGCTCTTATACAACATTTTAAATCTTCTGTTCTTAGTCGTATCTTTTTATAGTGGAGTGATCATGTTTCTAGATCATCTAGTATGTTGGTTAGAACTTCTTTATGCAGTTCTTTTCATGACATTGCGAGTACATTCGGTAAGGGAACTGTTCATTCGTGATTACATGAGGTCTGTCCATCTCTCTTTAAGCGAACTTTGGTGACAATACAAAACCTTAGGGAGTATTAACCTTTCAATCGTGGAAATCACAGACATAATAGAAAGACAATAGGTGCGCGGACGCGTCCATTTAATTAATTAAACCCTTTTTTATGGTGGGAAAAATCATGCATTGACATCCCCCGCTCTTGGGCGGAGCGGGAGATAGTGTCAGACTCTTACTGACTAAAAAACCCACCCCGTTCCTTCTAGCCTTCATACCGGGGCTCGAGCGCTCTTTCGGATAACCCTGGCCCCAGTAGGCTTCGACCCGGCTGGGTCCCTGCTGTTGCTGACAACTCCTTGAGGCGCGCGGGAACAGTGCGCGCCGTCGACGAATTAGCTAAACCCCAAGCGACGCCGGCGTTCGCTTGGGGTTTAATTAATTAAATGGATAGTTATCATCATCAACCTCATCATAATAACCTCCCAAATTACCTCACACAATAATCCCACCAAAAATAAATAATAAATCTACAAACTGCATAAGCACGGTACTTAAAAACACCCGCGTCTTAGCTTGCTCAGCTAACAAACTAGCGCAACTTTCAGCATGCAAAATAGATTTGCGCAGTTGAAATTATGACCATGAGTGCACCGCTTTAGATAATTGCAGCTAAACTTGTCTCCTAATGAGGGAACGTTGCTGTAGTAGTGGCTCGTGTGATTTCGTTTATGCCAGTTCGTGTGTTTTGGTGTTTTTGGTTCGGGTACAGATTTTAACCGTGATGATTATTTTAGGCTTTTTTAAGTTAGGAATTCATCCAATCTATCTATTTGGTTTTTATATGCACCTGCCATGTTTTCTCATGGTGGACAGGTAGAGAATACTTAAGGCATTAAATCCGTCTTTGTACCTTTGTGTTGCATTAAGTTTTAATAAATAAATAATGACATATCCCGTCCTTGGGCTGGGCGGGAAGGCATGTCAGACTTTTACTGAGTAAAATCTACTCCTGAACCTTTTTTGTCTTCGTTCTAGGGCCCCGGGGTTCTCTTTCGCATCATCCATAGCCCCAATAGGCTTTAAACCTGCTGGGCCCCTACAGTTGCTGGCATGTCTTTGAGGCGCGCATGGAACACTACGCGCCATCGACGACTTGGGCTCAATCCAGACGGTTACCAGACGGTCAGACGGCGAGCTACCCAGCGCTCGCCATCCGCAAGCCCACGCCTGTGGCGAGGAGTATGTTCCCTTGGGATCATTTTCTACTTCCTTGCGTTCTAAGCCGCTGTAACTTGTGATAAATATAATTCAGAAACAAGATTAAAGCTTTTGTTATTTACGCATTTGGATCTAAATATTGACTTTGAAATCTAAAAATAACTATATAACAAACCTAATTACGTGTGGAATCAAAATTTTTAGTTTCAAAACCATATAAAATTTTGATTCAGCAAACCAATTTCCGTAAATCAATAGGGCGCTGACTAAACCATATTTTTAACAGCTCCTGAAATCGAGCACTTTTCACAACACAAGTCCAGGTTGCGGTTGGAATTTTCGAAATTTTCCAGCGTACCGCCCTGTTTGCGGTCAAAACTGTAACTGAAAAGTAATTCAGAGAACACTGAAAACGTTAAGCCACAAAACAACATTTGAAAAGTTTCGTTTCATTCAAAAACCGCTGAACATTTCTGTAACATAATTTGTGATTTCGCCGACAAACAATTTTCCTTGTTACCTACGTAATATATAAGTATGTATTTGATCCCAAACAGTCTCGAACGTTTGTTTTGTGATCCTAAAATAATAATAAAAAAGATATCATAACCGAGACTAACCTTAATTAGGTTTATATCGTCCTGTAAACGACCCTGAAAAAACTTGTAATAATAGTTTATTGCAGAAAAATACGCATTTACAAGGTTCAACAAACAGTACCTACAGTTTTTCCAGCAGTAAATATAGCAAAGTAATATGGTTGGTAACTGTACTAATAAAAAACATTGTATCTATGATACCGGTATCTCTTCTCGTGGAGGCAATCGGCGGCAGCGACCTCTCGCACGACCCCTCTCAAGCACACTGCGTTTTTGAGCCACTGTGGCTTTTTTTACACAATCCGGCAACTCTGGCTGACATTGGCTCTACATTGACCCTAATAGATCCTGTAGAACATCATCATCATCATCATTTCAGCCAGAAGACGTATACTGTTGGACATAAGCCACCCCCAAGTGTCGCCATAATGACCTGTCCTGTGTGTCTCGCCTCCATAGGATTGCCACGACTCTCACCAGGTCATCGATCCCCCTTGTGGGAGGCCTTCCCATGCTGTAAAACACGCAGACATCTATTTGAGGCGCACCTGCAGCACAACGTACCGTTGACTTGGGCGGACGGAGCTAGAGTTACCTATTACACGCCATCCAAACCTGCATCGACGGTGGCCGAGCATCACCCTACGACCGCAGATGCCGAAGGTGTCTTCTGCGGTAGCGGGGGAGTTAAGATTGACCCAGTCTATGTCCAAGCCACCGAAGACATTGCTGCTACTCTTGCGCATAACAAGAAGTATAAACAACTTTTTCTAGCGGTCGACTCAAGGGGATGCAACTCGACATACATTTTCACTATTTTTCATACCCTTACGCGATTATGAAGTTATTATACATTTTGTGGATATTATCTTCTTTGGCTTCTATTGAAATTAATTTATATGTTTTTAATAAATCTAATCCAGTAAAGACCTCTGAAAATCTGCTATTTTGCATGAACTGTGACACTTCATAAAAATTAAAAAAAAATAATAAGTCAAAAAAGTAAGGGTGGTGTGCACATATATATAAATGATGCCATTTTTTTTTTCAAAAACTTTTAAGGATTTAAAAATAAACATATTTTCACAAAGAACAATTGTTATAAAATTTTCGAATAAATCACGGAATTAAGAGGCCGGCGAAAGATGAATTTCCATACAAACGTAATACCACGCTCATTTGCAGTTGGAGCATATTTCCAGCATATTATGATGATATTCGATTATAGACAACATTTATCTAGGTTCCTACGTCTTTCTTTTTAAAAAAAAACAAAAAGAAATTTAAGCGAATTGTATTTCGTACTTTTTTACAGCGTAAATGGCAAAACATGCCATTTGGCTTTTTCTGTATTAAAAATAACAATATTTCTAATATTCTCGACGTAGGAACCTAGATAAATATTGTCTATAACCGAATATCATCATAATATGTTGGAAATATGCTCCAACTGCAAATGAGCGTGGTAATACGTTTGTATGGAAATTCATCTGTCGCCGGCCTCTTAACGGATGCTAACAGAGTTTGTTATTTTTTGTTTCGCGTTGCCTTTTCATCAAACAAAGCGTTGAACTGCATTAGATAAAGCAACAAGCTTTTAAACCATGCTCGACGTTGACGATAGGAGAGTGGAGAAGTAGCCCTTATAATCAAAATACTGCCTTCGTTTCAACCAGCTGCGGCATTAAATTAATATTCGTATCGATATTTCAGTTGTATCGTGTTTATTGTAACGGGTGAATGACTGGTGAACTGAATTAACTACTATTGAACGCCACTGAGCGTAACGACGATTGTGTGAAGACAAATACGTATCACTCGAACTCATTGACTTCTATTCAATCAATTGAGTCGGCTGCCTCAAATATTGCTGGGATTTTGTTTACTTATGAGCGACTTTTTCGAGGTATATTTTCATTCAACCGCTTTTACGTGATTATGGATGTTGTCACACATATTCTGGATTAACAGCTATCTTGTGGATATTATCTAGGCCTATATAGAAATCAAAACATAAATTTGTGTAAAACTAACCTAGCACAGATCTTTAAAAATCTGCTATTTTACGTCAACTTTGGCCCTCCATAATTTACGTACTCATATATTAAAAATATTAAAAAGTACATCAATAGAAGCCTTGCACATTTATTCAAAATTCTGAATGATGTCATTTTTTTTTTTAAATAAGGGTTTAAAAAGAACACGTATTTCCTGGAAGAAGTTTTGTGAAATATTCGAGTAAATCACGGAATTGTGAAATGCCCACAGAGTTTTCAGGTGTTATCTTTCTTTTTTTGCATTGCCTTTTCATCAAACATCGCTTTGGATTGCGTTAGATGAAGTAACAAGCTTTCAACAATGCTCGATGTTGACGACAGACTAACCTCAAAAAAAAAGACCCCTCCACATATTTTCCAGTTATGCAGATATTTGAGACACAAAATTAAACCAATTTTACAGAACTATATCCACTGAAAATCAATTTCCAAATAAAACTGATACTGAACTTCATTCGACAAAATCCTACCAAAAGCTTCGAAATGAGAACTTATTTGTTTATAACAAAAAAAACCCTTAAATTGCAAAATTGGCTATTTGACCAAAGGAAAATTAAAGATGGTGCTTTAGAGAGGCTTATTTTATAACTAACGAAGATTTTTTTTTAACCTTTCAATCGTGGTAATTAGTCACGATAGAAAGGCAATGGGTGCGCGAATGCCGGCGTTCGCTTGGGGTTTAATGAATTAATTGATATAAATTAGTACTTGACTGCTATCCCACCTGATGGTAAAGAGTGATGTAATTTTTGACGGTGAGGCGCACTACTTTATAAGCCTATTCACTCTTGCCTTGAAGACACTCAAATTATAATCGGACGCGAGGAGAGCAGCAGGCAGATAGTTCCAGTCCTTCGACGTACGCGGTATAAACGACGAGGCAAGAATACTTTTAGACAGTTCTAGTAAACACTGTTGAAGAAAAAGATTCAACAAGAACTAAATGTTACCAAAACTGCCGAATAGCAGAACAGAAAACGGATGCTTTTCATTTATTCCACAAACCATGACAAAACAAACTAATTACGAAAATTCCGTTTGTAATTAATCACCCAACATTTCGCCAATAACTCAACGTTTAGAACAAAAACAAAATAAGTGAATGAACAAACAAACTGAGGGTGTATTAGCACTGTCTATCTTTTCACGGAAACAGTAACAGGTAATTGAGAGTACGGTGCTGTTTAATGGTGAAGGAGACGGGCAACCTCGCGGCAGCAATCTTATTTAATGTGTTATTGCCCTGAAGTTAATACGATGGCGGAATAATGTTGATATTGTGGTGATAATGGGGTGAGCGGGAAAAGCCTAACGCGTTAACAGCATATTGGGATCAAGAGACGAGAGTTTGTCGAGTTTAAATCTAGAATATTCTACTGTTATCTTATAGGTAACTTACTAGAGTAATGTGTTATAATTTTGTGTACATAATTCTGACGGAATAAAATAATAAATATAATATCTCAATATAATATAATAGAAACACCTTCAAAAATGTTTTTAAGTACGATGATACGAGTAGCTGCATTAGTTCGAAACTGATCAACGCCCACCTCCAGAAACATAAGAATAGCAGTAGTTCCATATCTTATACAATATTTACTTATCCAAATCTAGAGTAGTGTGTGGTGTGTAGTGAGTATGTAGTGAGGGTGTGGAGTGGAGGGGCGTGTACATGACATGGAATGAATGTCTGAATTAAATGAATTACTTGAAGAGATCCTAGAGCTGCTGTAGTACGGTTCATTAGATCATAACAGGTTTGTCATTAAACAGATGGTACCTTATCCTCCTTGCGGCGCGTAATAATAATATTTATTTGTAAAAAACACGGTATGAACAAACGTACTGTACTCCAGGTGCGCCTCAAGGAGTTGCCAGCAAACCGTAGGGCCCAACAGGCCCAAGGATTTGCTTCTGAAAGGAAAACTCGGCTCTGGTATGAAACGCAACGAATGAACAGTCGAAGCCTACTGGGGCCAGGGTTATCTGAAAGGGAACTCGAGCCCCGGTATGAAAGCTAGAAGGAACAGGATCGTTTAGTCAATAAGAGTCTTACACTATCTCCCGCTCCGCCCAAGAGCGGGGGTTGTCATTGGATGATTTTTCCCATCTTAAAAAAAAGGAGTAGATTTTTAGTCAGTAAAAGTCGAACACACTTTCACGCTTCAAGAGCGGGAGACGTCATTGGATGATTTTCCACCTAAAAAAAATTTCCTTCTTGCGTCATTTGTCCTCAATGTTGATGGCCGTGACCTCAGTGTGTCTCTAGTTTGATTCAAAACTAGAGACTACAGTCTGCGGATTTAATTTGACCAATGTATCGTACTTTTACCTCTGGGTCTTTTCCCGATGGTACAGTCAATCGCAATTAAGTAATCTATAATTAATGGGATTTTTTAATTGATATAGAATAGTGCTTAACTGACAACTGATAGTAAGCAGTGATGCAATCAGCGATGGTAAAGCGCACTAGTTTATTAAGAGCCTATCAATCTAGACTCGAAGACACCTAAATTATAATCGGACGGGAATTGTATAGAATATGTAAATTGAAATTACTAAGTATTAATCAGTGGCTTTGTAACATTTTTTACAACAATTGGAGGTGAACGTTCGTTTTCGAACATCAGGCCACAGAAAAAATCACAAGCCACAGAAGACACAACAACAGTGAAAAAAAAAACTGTACCTAATTCCGGCAAGTAATCAGTTATTCCAGTATTCCTGAACTTCAGAGGCTTATTGCGACTGAGTTATTAAAGCCAGTAGAACGGCCAGCGCTGGCACTGTGCCCATCTTTTACCATTTGTGTACGCTGTAAAAAGATATGCTTTAATAGGAAACAGGTGAAGGTTCTCGAGAAATTCAGTGACCGTTGGTTTAAATGGTTGGTTTAAAGGGCTAATGAAGTCTAGTTTCTTTTTTTTGTCATTGCCAAATTAGCCTTAGTACTTCGGAGTATCTACGCATCTTTTCTCCTTCTCCTTAGAACTAGAACTAATAATCTAAGTGGACTAGCACTTTGAGCGCCAATTGTACATACGGTTGAATAACTTTGAAAAAAGCTTAATTGGCGTATTGTACACACGTGTTTACACGGCCGAAAATTTTGGTCTGTATACTTTTGTTTTTCCTGAAAAAACCCGGAAATATATATATATATATATTTTTTGTGATTTTACTAAAAAACGCGCAATTACGTAATGGTAATACCCCCCGCCCTAATCGATATCTATCTATCCTCAACATTTTTTCAAGTGAAAACCATACTATTAATATTTCGGGTCCCTACTAACATATTTTTTTCAAAGAAACTGACCCACACTTGGAACTACTTCTGTATCGTGAGTATGTCCAAACTTATTTACACACTCATAACGACGCCCTGACCCGTATTACCTACTATCTCTAGTCCATATAAATATTTGTTCTGTGCGGGAATCGAACCCGCGAACCGTAGCGTAGCAGTCAATTGCTCGACTGATTCACTTACAGCATCAAATATCAAAGAAAAAGCAGTTACTGCTATTGTCATACTAAAAAAATATCACTGTTACATACTTTTGCCTGGTCTGTTGGTTTAGTGGTTAGTGGCCGTGACTGGTATGCCGGAGGTCGTGGGTTCGATTCTCACCCAGGACAAATGTTTGTGTGATGAGCATGATCATTTGTCTTGAGTCTGGGTGTAATTTATCTATAATATTATATGTAAACTATAGTATGTTTATTGGTTGTCTAGTACTCATAACACAAGCTCTGCTTAGCTTGGGACTAGACGGCGTTGTGTGATAGTTGTGGAATATTATAATTATACTTTAATAAACTTGAAGCTCTCAAACAAAATCAATAAACGTGCCAATCATCGTAACTTCCTCTTCTTATAAACTTCCTTCTCATATACTTCTGATGATACAATAGGAAAACAGGTCCATCTTTATTACTGATAGCCATACATGCTTTCAGGAATCAAAAAACTGTTTACCAAAGTAAAGAACTTCCATAAAAAACTTCCTAATAGGGAATATGCTACCGTGACTTTTTATGTGGTGAGAAATCATCTAACGACTTCCCCCGCTCTAGGGTGGAGCGGAAACGCGTGTCAGACTTTTACTGACTAAAACCATATCAGTGTCGATTAGTTGTCTTAACATTCATCGTATGTTCGCTCTCGTACGGACGCTCAGACGGTGAGCTACCCATTGCTTGTCGTTCGTAAGTCCGCGCTTACGCTGGGTGGTAGTCTGGGTCGGGGTCTCGGTAGCTAGGGCGTGAGAATGTCCGTTCCTCACACGTGCGGCCTTATGGATCGTACACAACAGCATAATTTTCTTTATAAAACTGACTAAAATAAACACAATTTAGTAGCCCAAATAAAACTAAAATAAAGCTTTCTGTATTTGAACACCATCTTACGTATGTCGTCAACTCGTGACTAATAAAATATGGCCCACATCTTGCAAACCGACAGGCTATAAACTTTTTGGTGCATGTTCGGTAAATCGAAACACTGGGTAACTGTGACATAACGGGTAATTACCGGAAAGATATATCCGTAAAATAAAGTTTTTATTATAATGTCATGAGAAACTATTCTTTCTTATTTTCTTTTTAGAAAACTAATATTTATATGACCTTTTTTACGAAAGATTAAGATTAATTTTTTGCTTTATTCAACTTTATTTTGTTGAAAAATTTTGAATGAATAAATAAATGAATTTATTTTATTTACACATCCAGATCGGACACAATCAGATCCATACAAAATCCAAGAAAAAAAAATCAATCAATCAAGATCATTTTGGTTTAAAAAATCCTATGTCAAAACATTTGCATATTTTAAATGTATCTCGACGTAGACATTTAGTAGAGGCATCTACGAGAATTCGTAGAGGCATCAACGAGAATTCGTAGAGGTATCTACGAGCATTTGTAGAGGCCTCTACGAGGATTCGTAGAGGTGTCTACAAGAATTCACAGAGGCACCCTCGAGAGTTTGTATACTTCATCAACTAACAGTAAGGTCAACGAATCCAAATTCGAATTAATTAAGTTTAAAATAAACCTTCAATAATCAAGTGTTCCTCGTCTATTCTCTGCCACATAAAACCAACTCCAATTTACTTTTTCGCTCACTTTTTCTACAATCCTGAGATCAGTACGGAAAATTAAATTTAATTTGCTTGAATAAAATATATACGGGCAATAAAACATGATTAGACAATTGTAGACGAGAAAAATATACGAGAATAGTAATGAAAACCATATCTCTTGCAGCAAACAATTTTATAGGAGATTGCATAAAGAATTTTTATTTTATGACTTACTTAGTCACAAATTCGCAGTATATGGATTTAATACAAACATATTATATATACATTTTTCTCTGAATTAAGCTGTTTGTATATTAAATTGAAAATGTTGTCCTTAGTTATTTTTTGTTTAGCAGTCGAGACGGGATCTTATTTGTGTTTTCACTGTTTTTCTTTTTAATTTTCTAAGCTGCAAATATTTCAGTCTTCTATTCGGAGTGTAATATTTATCTGATAGTTACGGTATACTTATTATCTTTTCAGTACGGACAAGTATTGTTACATAAATTACAAACTAAATTCTGCCCACGGCTACGCCCGTGTGAAAATAAAAAATGACGGTTTTAAGAGTAAAGGATCAACAAACATACAACCCTTTGCTTTTATAATAATACTAGCTTTTACCCGCAGCTTTCCGTACATAAAATATAGCCTATGTCACTCAGGAATAAAGCAGCTTTTTATTGGTGAAAAAATTTTAGCAATCGGTCCAGTACTTCCTGAGATTCCTGTCTCCTAAAAAAAAAAAAAACTTTTATATTAGTGTTGAAGACTAGCTGCTGTCATTGGTTCCGTTTGCTTCAAACTAGAAAATTATCTCAAGGGAAAACTCGTGAAATAAATCCTGAATGTTATTCTAGAATATAGTCTTCCCTTGTACCAAGTTTCATTGAAATCAAGTTCAACCATTCGAGTGTAAAGAATTAACAATACCTACATACACTGTGATTTACCTATTACGACATATCACGTCATCTGTTTATTCACCAACAAAACAAATTATTATTTTTTAACTGATATAAAGGGCTTTACTGCGATCCTATCTGATGCTAAGGAATGATGCAATCGTTGATGGTGAGGCGTACTAGTTTATTAAGAGCCAATTCACGCTAACCTTAAAAACACCTACATTATAATCAGATGGGCAGACCGTAGCAGGCCCGGGCCTTGGTTGAGGCCATGGTTTTGAGCGAGGAGGAGTGGCAGGCGGTCGCCGACTTTTGAGAAGCAGTAATGCTCGCAAAGGAGGAGGGGCGAACAGGAGGCAATGGCGTTATCGCCGCCGCCGCCGCCGCCGGGATTCTGATCCCGATTTTCGGCCACCGTAGGCGCGAGCTTGCGGACTGTAAGCAATGGGTAGCTCGCTGTCCGGCTGTCCGGTAACTATCCGGACCAAGCCCAAGTCGTCGGAACGGGTGGGTCTTTTAGTCAGTAAGAGTCTGACACTATTTCCCGCTCTGCCCAAGAGCGGGGGATGTCATTGGATGATTTTTGTCCACCATAAAAAAAAAAATAATAAGACCGTAGTAGGAAAATTGTTTAAATCTCTCGATGTACGCAGTATGAACGACGACGTGAAACGCTTGGTTCGGACTTTCGAGGTGAGCACAACATTATGGTGGATACTCGCCGTTCATCGAAAACAAAACGATATTAAAAGAAGAAAGAAAGAAAAAGGGTTTATTTGCGGCAAACATGGCGCATACCTTAAATTAAAACAAATAACAAATACAACTAAAGTAGCACCTAAGCAGATTACGCGTCACACCAGCGCAAAACGGCTGGTGCTCAGCAAAATGCTGGGGCTAACTAACGCTCATCATTGTAGTGTGCTATGATTAAGTCGGTAAAGAAAACAAATGACGATCAACAATAAATTACACTGTTTTACAAGTTACCTACATAAACAATCGAGTGAGATTAAGACAACGCACACACCTGAGTAAAAACCATTTTAATTTATCTATCTGTAACATTTCTCACGACATCTCTTCTATGGCCAAAACCGTAGGAGCGGTGCAATGTATTTTAATGCAAAATGTAATGTTTTATTAACTAGTAGTACAACTCTACGTCGTGGCCCTAGAATGCAAAAGACAACTGAAGGGCATAGGAACGACTTTGCACGGGGTTATAAATCTATGAAATTCTTTTCAATGTGCATTGTGTTTTATTAAATCTAAACCCTTTTTCATGAATCAATCTGTATATTAACGAAAACTGCTTGAAGATCCGTTACGTAGTGGGGGAGTTTGTTTTATAACATACTAGCTTTTGCCCGCGGCTTCGCCCATGTACCACATAAAATGTAGCCTATGTCACTGAGTGAGTATGTGATATGAACATTTTTGTAATCGTAGGTACCAGTACTTTCAGAGATTACCTCCTACAAACAAAAAGACATAAAAACAAACTTGACCTCTTTATTTTATTAGTGGAGATAAGGATTCAGTTGATTCAACTCGGTCTGCGCAAAACCTAATACAAAATTAGGTACATGTACACATATATAGATGGTACACACGTCTTAGCGTATGTAATAAACCGTATATTCATAAAGCCGTATAACCCGAGACGATAAAAAGCATATTCTCTGCTTTAATTTGAATGTATGTTATTATTTTTATTGCGTCTTCTTTTCTGAAATAAATCGCGTTACTTCGCCTCTGCGCTGCCTCTGCAAGATGATTCACGACTCTTCTGAATAATATCCAGATTAAATTAATGGATTCAAAGAATGGATTTGAATTTGATTGTTATTTAATTATTTGGGTCGAACCTTAGAGACGATTTCTAAAGTTATGAATTGTAGTTTCAAACGTGTCACTCTACTTAAATTCCAAACATTGAGTTGTGCGTACAATAAATGTGTTCCCAAAACTATTTAATATGAATGGGTAGAATTTCCTACCCCAAAAAAAGGTGGTAGGTAACTATTGCGCATAACAGGATCATATTTAATATTAGGAAAGGCTGGTCTACAGTTGGTTTTAGCAAAGAAAACAATTCGCTCACTGAAAGCTACAGAAATTATTATTTAAAAACTCGTTAAAATGTAAAATACTGTTCCTTTGATCCGCAAAACCATCAGAAAATAATATTTTCCATAAAATCATTTAATTAGTGATTGATTGATTAACGTTCATCAGACAGTCTTTTTAGTCGATATCTATACAAAAGCTGTCAAAGTTTGTAGCCAGTTCTTCAGTCAAACACTCTTTACTAACTGATAAAGCATACGCTATTTTAACCCTTATTACCATTCATCTAAGGTATAAAGTTCTATGTAAAGAGTGGTAGATGTTATCGTTTACTTATGACAGATTGCCTGAAAGTTTTCATCAATTTTAAGTTACTTTCATTTCATTTGTTTATTCGCTTAATACGTCGATGCTATACAAAGTAAAACGGTTTTATTAGTTTGGACGAGTGGACCTAGAAAAGTATTTAGATAAGTGTCTACAAAGGTTTTCGTGCTTATTGATTTAGTTCTGTGAGTCCTGAAAGTCATTATGAGTTTTGGTGTTCGTGTTGATCTAGGAAAATTGAATTCTGAAGAAATATTGTTAGGAAGACCAGCTCAAAGTTAATTGCTTTTGATAGTTCTCACATAAAGGTAGTTTCTTGCTAGTGTTGTTCACATTAACTGTTTATTACAAGACCAGTGTTTTATCTGTGGTTTTTCCCGCCACCATTTTTTTCGAATATCTGTATATTGAACACTTGTCAACAACCTTGAGGTTGTTTATACAACACTAACAATTTTTTAGGACATCATAAACAATAATTTAAAAAAAAGTTCGTCAGATTTTCATACAAAGATTAAAATATTTAAATTGATCGTTCTAAATATTACGTAGTCTATGCGAATCAAGTGATAGTACAATAGAAGAAGGGAGTGGTGATCGAGAGGTGGGTTGCTTGATGCCTTTGCTTCGCAACATACAGATGTAGGTAGGTATAGCAAAATACCGAGTTGAAATGTGTCAGATAAAACAATGAAAATGGGTTTTAAAAATACTTAAATTAGTTAACAATAATTAAACAATAAAATACACTTAAATATTTAAAAATAGTATATTTTGATATTGTTTTATAAATATTGTATGCAATAAATGCCTAGCTAAATATGAAACAAAACATAAAACTCCTCCGCATCGCTGTCGACTAGAAGTGTGCCCAAAAGGCTAATCTCTGACCGAGGTAGAAGCCAGCCCTTGGGTCACGCGAAGAAAAGAAAAAGCATAATTATACAGTTTTATAAAAGTTGTTGTTTATGATGTTAGTAATACAGGCCAACAAAGTTGTTAGTGTTTTACAAATAACCCTAGATATATAAAATAATAATATTTGGGCATGGCCAAGGTTTTAAACGTCGACTGTACCTGTTATTCCATTATTATCCAAACCCGGAACGACATCAATTATAACTCAGAAATTGCCATAACCGCTGTTTTTTGTACACGCAATTATATTACATCATACGACAATAAAATATTCATATTTACATTTGCAGCATATACGGCACCCACGCTTGTTTAGGAACATAAAAGATATTTGTTTGTTTATTTGAATCTTGCCGATGTCGGTGCTTACTTTTTCCATGGTAGGTACAGACAGAGAATAGAATGTTACAGAAAGTCCACTCCATACAATGAACATAGATCTACATTCGCGAGTATGATTACACTCGGTGTACGCAAAGATTTTTTTATGTGTGCGTGCTTTTTCGCTCGTCGTATTAAGTTGACTTTCTGTTTAATTTTGTGCTTACCCTCTCCATGGTATATGCATATTTATTGCTGCTTGTACGTTCCCTAGCCTCGTATATGGAAGTAAACAGGCGATAAATCCGAAACACGTGGACTAGCTTGAATTGGTTTATCTGGCCTTGAACTGGATGACTAAAATAAGGAGCTGAAAGATTTAATTAATGTGTGAATTCGGTATTTTGACCCAAATAATTTTATACAGATGTAAAAGGATATTTGACTGTAAAAAATAGAAGATCTTCAGCCGTTCGATGATGCTGTTGACAATACTGATTTTTTTTTTGTAAAATAACTTTTTCTTTTGAAGTGAGGAAATTGTCGAATAACTTCTTAAGCTTTAAGTGGAGCAAGGAGTGGCAGACTTGTATTGCTCCTTTAGTTGGCTTTTGCGTTCCAGGGCAGCAGTGACTCTTTCGTAAAATCTCGCAGCGAGCAATGGGTAGCTCGCTGTCCGACCGTCCGATAACCGTCCGGACCGAGCCTAAGTCGTCGACGACGCGTACTGTTGACCGCGCGCCTCAAGGAGTTGTCAGCAACAGTTTTGCATGGCATCTGACGTCCATAGTCCACCTCAACATCCCTTGGCAAAACTAGCTTTGAATTTTGATTCTGATTTTTGACTACTGATTACCGTATCAGATCTACTATTGGCAGCCTGCCCAATGGGTCAAAGTGCCTTCCGAAGCAGAAGTAGACGAGAGGTTTCTGACTACCCTCAACAACAACCACTTCAATGCCTTAGCTTGTCAAAAAACAATACACTATCGAGCCTTCAATATTGAGACCATTTCCCGCCTCTAATCTCGAAGTCTCTGAATCTAAACATAATCTACGTTCCCACGGGGATCGACACTCTTCATGAGTGTCAACCCTCGTCGAAGCACAGCGTTAGGCTTTGTCCTGAGTGAACGCGCGGTTACTAGAGCAGTTGCGGTGTGGCGAACGCGTTTAGGGTTGCTATTGCGTCCAGAGGTTAGGCTCACTATTATTCTTTCTCTTAAAGTTTATTTTGTATCAAAGAACAGCTGATTCGACCTCGCCGAAGATTCCACCAGCGAAATATTCTGTTGCGTAGACAACGGTGGAAAGGGACGTGGGAGTGCCGTAACAACCATCTGCGATGATTAGTTGTCACTAAAGGCAAAGGCACGTGAATGTACTAAAGGTAGGCACAGTGCATCGCAAGTTGTAGTTGCACATACATTAGAAGTATAGGTACATTTTGGAATTTTGGAAAAAGGTTCCTTTTAAAGGAATATTATTATAGTACTTATTTGCTATTTGGGTAAATGACCCATGCGTTAATTGATACTACTTGTATTTACCGGCTAGAATTGTTACAAGAGTGAAACAATAAACAATCACAAGCTAGTGGGGCTGCTCCGTCAAATCTCGCCAGGCACCCGCTTTGTTATATATATATGAACGCAAACCGATAGGAAACTACTAAAAACTTTAGTCGCTAGCCAGTTCCTATTCGATACGTTTTGTGATTGATGATTCATACTACTGATTTTGGTTCTGCAAGTAACCGCTAGAGGCGTTGTAAAATTTGCCATACAAAAAATTTACGAAGCGCGACGAAGAGACGAGTACTATTGCTTTAAACTCATGGTAGAGATACTGTATTTTAATAACTAAGTTTGAACGTCCTCGTCTGCCTTATCAATCGCTCAATCTCTTCACCGTAGTCGAAGCCTTAGCTGTGACATCGCAAAGTATGGCCGAGCGTTTACACCTTTTACCCTTGATATATGTGCCAATATCTGATGTGTCAATGGATCAAATATTTTTTTTTACTAAAGGTAGTTGTTGGTTATTGGCGTTTTTGGTTGATAAGATCTATGTTGGACTAAGGTTGATGCCGCAATTAAGTTGGCAACGAAAAATTGCATTTTACCTTTTATTGGAGTAAGTTGAATTATATGAATTTTTAACTCATAGGATCACAATTTTTACACCTCAATTCAATATTGAGCTTATCTTTAGATATAATATAAAGATTTATCTATTATTTTCAGTTATCTTCTAACACATTTATTACATCGTCAATATTTAAGGTCCTCAGTTATCTCAATTCGTTCAGATCAAAAACACGATAACAATTTCAAACTTGACGAACGATGCATTTTAAAAAGGATGGATTCAAAAAGCGCCTTTATTCAACGCACATCTGTGATCGTAAGGGTAAATTTTCTTTACACATATTTTAGAATCTACCACACGTAGTAAGCAAACCTTGGAATATATTGCCGCGATTCGATGCGATTTATTGCGGTTGAGAAAAAAGGAGTGTATTTGAAATCTTAGCTGTGTGAAGTGCGAGACTAGATATCTTTACGGGCCTCGTGTGGAGTAGAATTTATATTTATTTTCATGATGCTCATATTGCTGGGTTTTTCTTTATTTTTGAAGCGAGTTGTTTTGGCGTATCTTGCTTTATCGTCATAGATGGTACAGCTGTTGCCATCACGGACCTTGAGCGCTCGGCGTCAGAGTGGGGATCACTTTGCGCATTCCATACATTGGCGAGCCAATCGTATTCGTTGTTAGATACATGGAGCAACGCAGGGAACAAATTAGGTGTGACCTCTATGATGCGATGGCGCGGCGAGCCAATCACTGGCACTCCCCGCCCCTGTGTTTCACTTCGCACCACTAAAGAGACCGAATATTTGACTTCTGCGGAACCGCTCAAGATCCGTGATGGCAACTGTATGTGCTCGTGAAAGTACACTTAGAATAGGTGTGCTACCACAAGTTTATAACGCGATTCATTTTATGACCTAAATTGAACTGTTAAAGGGCTCTCGTGTCTTTGGTTAATAATTCACTTCTGTGGGTCATATCATAGTCATAACATAGTCGGCTTTTAATGTTGTTTTGTGCACTGCTGAGACTCTGCCCTCCTCTCTAGGTAAGGGAATGGGCCGTAAATTTTTGGTTCTAGGACAACATCGTGAGGGTCGTAGTGTAATGTTATATATTCTATTCGCTAAATAACTATGAAGTATATCGGTTCCGTTCCTCTTTCTCGCTTGCTCGACTGATATTTTGACACCTCATTGTAAGACCTCTGGTGTGTTTATACAAACATAATCTATCTGCTTAGAATTTGACGCCAACATAATTGTAAATAGGCTACTATTTACAAGTTTGTTCAAAATGACAATGTGTGTAATTCCAGTCTAACTGGATGCGGCTGATAACCAGTATTTTACATGGAACGACTGATTATGTGTTGTCCACGACCCAGTTATTAAGTAACATGATGTCCTTTGGTAAGAATAGTGTCAGATTTCGAGCTTGTGACTATCCTTCAATTGAAAACCGAGACCAACGCTTTAATATGTTTTCTAAAGCATGCTCATCTTGGTATGTTAAAATGCTTTACTTTTTATTTTATTTTTTTGTTTATTTATTTTTTCATTTGCACACATGTTGTAAATAGTTGTTACATAATTATATTGTCTCTCTTACTTCTTGACCACCGCGGTTTTACCCGACTCTTTGGTTACGTGTGATGTTATGTCTGTTATGAGCCTATCTCAATAAATATGCTATCCAAAACAAAAAGAATTGGGAAGGAGTGTCAAATCAAAATCAAAAATAAAATCAAATCAATTTATTGCTAACATGTCATACAGTAGTTCGAATAAAAATTAAAAGTTATAAACATGCACCCTGTAAGGGCACTGCAAACAAATAAACATTAAAATAAACTACATTTTAAAATTCACTCTAAATTGACAGACTATAGCTGACTAAAATCCATCTGAATTCCTTCAGGTCCCCATTATATTTACTTGCGTTAGTATTCGCAGTTCTTTCCTTAGCCCAGCTCTTACATAATCAATGTTTGTCCCACTTCGAGTTAGGAACTTTAAAACATTACTGCGCTATGCTAAAACTTTTCTATTTGACGACACCACTATATTATAAGTTTGGCCTGCATATATTTTCTAATATTTTGAGAGTGAATTTCTTGATTTAGTTTTATCCTTTAGTGTTCTGCTTCTGAATCTGATTTATGTTAAACTGTCACAGTTTTGAGCAATGTATTATAGAATCACTTCTCCTCTCTAAAAAGGTGCTTAACTTTTTAAAGAATGATTCGTCGTCATAGCTTTTTTGTAAGGTGGGATATCAACAAATAGCTTTCCCATTTTGGGTAGAGCAACAGGGAATATCAAAATTTTACTGACTAAAAGCTATCTGTGTTCCTTCAGATGCTCTTAGGGTTCTAGGGCTGTGATAATCCATTATAGTTCTGCATCTATTAAGTAGTTTCAGTAAAGCATTACTTATTAGATAAGCGTTATTCTCTCATCGATGAAGGTTGACATGCGCTAATGAATGTCGGTTACATTGGTCCTCATCAATATTTTAACATTTCTTCAAGGAAGAACTACTAAACACGAATCCTTCACTATCACCATCATCAGTATTTCAGCCAAAAGATGTCCCCCAAATACAAGCTTCCACCATATGTCGCTACAATGACCGGTCCTTTTTGTCTAGCATTCATCGGATTCCTGCATTTCTCACCAAGTCATTGGTTAAACTTATGGGAGGCCTTTTTAATGCTGCGCTTTCTGGTGCGCGGTCCCCACTGCACAACGTTTTGGCCCTATCGACCATCTGTTCTATGGGTAATGTGCCCTGCCTTCTGCCACTTAGAGTAGGCAATCTTTCGAGCTATTTCAGTAACGTTGGTTCTCCCGTTTCATAAGTTACTTTGTTGTGACGGAACTATACTCATGATTAGGTGTTTATGACGTTATAGAAATAGCACCCATTATTATTAGACTACATCTACATACAGACACAGATCCAATTTATTACAGGACTCATATAAAATGTGGCTTCGAGCATTTTTCACCAAAAAACCAGGAGCTATAAATTCAATTTTATAGCAGCAAATAAAATATTCTAATTCAGAGCTCTTCCACGCTATTGTATCGATGACACGCGCCAATAAAGTAAAAATAGGTCAGCGGGCTGCAAAGCGATATGTGCATGAAACACTGTGTTCCAAGTACGGAATCCGTTTTCCAATTATCTGCTATTTTGTCCGAACCGAACGTTTTGGGAAGAGGAATCGTTGGCACTGTGCCATTTTTAAACACGGTGTCCTGTTGTGTCGGCTGTTAAAGATATAGTGTTTCTGTTGAAAGCTTTATCTGCGAATTAAAAATTGTTTGGAAAAGGAGTTTAGTTTGTTGACCGTTTGTTTATTCGTAAATTGTTAGGCTTGCAATTTCTTTGCTATACTATTTCGAGCTTACTCGTATTATTAGTTTCTGCTTCAGTCAAGCCATTTTCTTCATTGACAAATAAATGATGCAATTCTCTTCGAACTATACAACATTATTTTCAGTATATTTGAAACCTGAATGAATATAGTTCATTCAGAATCAGTAACTGAATGAATTCCAATAGAATAGAATAGAATAAACTTTATTGTACACCAAAATAGTAACAATTTCACAGAAACTTAAACCTATGGGTACAATAGTTTTTACACCATGTTACATTTTTTCCCAAAAATATTTCAAAAGGTCACATGTAGATCACCGTCAACATTAAATAAAACACAGGTCACGGCAGGTCATAACGGGTATTTGGTGTGGCAGTAGAAAAATTATAAGGTTGATTATGTTATGTTCATTGTCATTGTCTTGAAACAAGTACCTTGGACACTTATCACGAACTGTATAAATGCAACATCGTCATGAATCTTACTAACTCTATTCACACCCTGTAAATGCTAACGAGCGCAATAATAAACGCATATCATTAGAGTATTCACACCTGATTTCCTGGAGTCCTCTAGTATGTATTTACTATAATCTAACTAGCTTGATTAAGTGGTAAACGTCCACAGATCTCACACATAACGTCTAATTCTGTATTACACAATGTTATTATGTAAGGAAATTAACTATTAGTAGGTACATCTCCGGAATAATAGAATTCAATTTTGTAAATTATCTGCTAAATAATTGACAATAATCATGGACAGATGGCTCTGAGCATGCCATAAATTATGGTGATAAGTCCTCCCCTCTGCAGCGTGTCTGGAAAAACCTCACGGTGTCCTCACTTTCCACATGACGCAGGTTTTTACCAGACATGGGCAGTTTGGAGGTTCCTGCACTGTAGTGTAGCCCAGCAAGGTCGAAGCCTATTGGTGTCATGGGTTCGCTTCTGAAAGGAAAACCCGGCCCTGGAATGAAAGACAACGTAGGAACTGGGTTTTAGTCAGTAAATATCTGACAAAAAAAAGGCGGGTGACGTCATTGCATGATTTCCTCTACCTAAAAAAAGCCACAGATAGATCAAGCTGAGATAATGTTAGAGCTAATCATCTATCATTAGCAAAAAATTTAACTTATTTAAATATATTGTCCTCTTTTCATTTTTTAATACATTTTAGGATAGTTACAGTCTAACTAAAAATTCTCTTTATTAGGTATTACCTAAATCTTCCAATGATTTCGAGGAACTAAGGCAGAAGAAGAGGTTGTGTCGGACTTCTACTGACTAAAACCACACCTGTTTCCTTAATTTGTCCTTTGCACTCTAGGACGACGAATACCTTTTCAGAAGTCGAGCTATGGCCCTAGAAGTAACGCTACAGTTCCATAGTTGAATTAGTAGGCTACAGCCCTGCTGTGCCCCTATGCTACAATATAGACAACTCGGGCTCTGTCCGGGCTGTTACCGGACGGCAAGCAACCTATCGCTCATCGTCCGCAATCCCGCGCCTACTGTTGCCGGTAGTTGGGGTCGCGGCAGCTGGGTGGTTGGGTTTACTAAATGGTTTTTTAAGAAGTTTGCCTAGTACACTGTACCATACATACCCTTCATTGTGAACAGATTTATATTCACGAAAACACGTTTAATATGAATATTGATATTGGCTAAACTAATATTTAACTAATATCCAGTAATATATGGTATCGTAATATCGGTTATCAAATATATTTAATACTAGCGGTCTGTCCCGAATTCGCACGGGCAATAAATATAGCCTATGTTACTCAGGGTGAATGTAGTTTTCCAATGGTGAAAGAATTTTTGAAATCGGCGCAGTAGTTTTTGAGTTTATTTATTACAAACATACACATAAAAATAAAAAAAATCCATCTTTATAATATTAGAATAGATTAGGAATACCTATCTCAGATTATATAAAAACTTTTTGGATAGATCTGAGAATGGTCATAGGCTATTTTTTAACCCATCTAGCCCCGCCTCTCATTTCTTTCTTTAAATATAATAGAAGAACACTTACTTAACCGAGAAGCATTTCGCCTGCGCGATATGAACGTAGCATATCGCGCACATCGAAGAACTAAAACCATTTACCTGCTGCAGTCTACCCGTCCGATTATAGTTTAAGTGTCTTCAAGAGTAACTAGGCTCTTAATAAACTAGTGCAAGCGCACTATCAACAATTGCATCACTGCTTACCGTCAAGCAGGATCGCAGTCAAGCACTACCTAGATCACAGAACAAATGAAAGAGGTTAGAATAGCCTTGTGGCCGGGGCAGGCGTGCTACAAAGTAGGGCAATGCTCATAGTTCACCATCATCGGACCACACGACGTACAGCGTTGCGCCACCGGTACATGGTAGACATCCCACCCATACGCACAAAACGTTTTGCGAACACATTTATTGTGCGTACAGCCAAGGAGTGGAATTCCCTGCCGGAATCTGTGTTTCCTGATAGCTACAACTTAGGAGTCTTTAAGTCGAAAGTGAATAGGTTTCTTCTAGGCAAGCGTGCTTCATCGTCGACCACATCATCGCTTACCATCAGGTGAGATAGTGGTCAAACGCAAGCCTATCAATAATAATTTAAAAAAAAAAGTTTCAACTACCAATAGCAAACTTGCGATCTAAGTGTGCATGGTCTGTTAGTTGCGTAATGAGCGTTCGTATTAGTTTATTGCCTGTATTGGAGTTAAAGGGTGTGAGACAAGCGGCGACACTCGTTGTAGTACAAATCGGAAAGTATTTCCTTTCTAACCTTTTTCATATTTTCTGTGCATTATATTATATCAATAAAAAAAAAGAATCGTCTAGTTACATGCTTTTTAAATTGCATAGATTCTATAGAAGATACAACTTTATGATCCGGCTACTTTTCTTCTGGGACCATTTCGAAGGTAAAACGAGGAGATATCTCCACAATTTTCCTTTGAGATTATTAAAGTTTTATATTTGCAGGACGCACTGTAGTTGATTGCTTCACTGTTTCTTGGCTCAGAAATGAGAACTTATCCTCGGAGTATTGTTTCCTTAATATTAAATCTGAATCCGCAGTGGATTTGTTAAAAGAACAGAGTTATGATAAAATGTGGTCTGCTTTTGCTCTTAAGCTGTATGTTTATGTGTAAGATTATAGCGATTAATTATTAGGTAATATATACAGTTATATACGCATTATTTTACATTATATATTCATTAGGAGATAACGTGATTTTGTAGCATAGTCATCACTACTGTTCCGAAAACGGTGAATAAAAATATCGTGTGGAAACGGGCATGTCTTAAAACCAAAAATTCGAAGACATGTGACATCCACCAACCCGTACTGAGCCCGCGTGGTGGATTACGGCCTTTTTTCTAAAAAAGAAACCTGAGTCCCAACAATGGTAACATAGTAAGGCTGTATTTATGCTTATGCTATGCGTACCAAAGAAATATAAACATACATACACACGAAAAACTTAACTCTTTCTGACATAGCCGGGTAAAAACACAAATCAACCTTCCTCCCCCACACATAACTACATTAACACATGTAATATCCATTTGTATTATAACGTTGAGCGCCCAGCAACAATTCCTGGGAGAGTAATCTGTGGCCGGATTACGCGTTATTGTCGACTAGTGCGATTAAGTCTGCATTTCAACCGTTTGTTAGCTTCCATTCAAAGCCTCGAGCTGTCCGCTGGACTCAGGACTGACAGGTTTATGCTTTGAGGATGCCATGAATGTACCACAGGAATAATAGCTTCGAGAATCAAGTATTATGAGTGTTTGCTTGTCTGGTTGTTCGTTCTTGATCTGTGTAACTGATAACAAACAGTCATTACAAGTAAACATTAGATTTAGACAGGATAAAAAAGTGCCGGTAAACATACGGCCGCCATACATAATTTTTCATCTATGTACCATTACTATAATTTTAATTAATATACAACTAGACACTGACGTAGAAAACGTTCCTTTTCTGCCGCCCGCGAAACTCAATATTTCTTAACAGGCAGCTTTAGGGGCTCCGCATTACTCCTGTGCTCCGCTCCCGGAATAAAGGAGTAATGCGGAGCGGAGTTGCAGACTGTGTCTGTCCACCAGAGTGAAGCAAGACTGAGGAGCATTGTGTGAAAGTAATGCGGAGCGGAGTTGCAGACTGTGTCTTTCCACCAGAGCGGAGCGAGGTTGCGGAACGGAGTGACAAAGTAATGCGGAGCGTACTTGCAGACTGTTTAAGCTATAAGTTTCGTTAAAGAGCCCACACTTGTTTCTCCTTTCCGCTTCCCCTCTCTGTTTCCCCACTCCGCTTCTCCGCTCCATTGCCCCGCTCCGCTTTGAACTAGTTTGTAGTCCCTGTTCACAGAAGAGGAGAGGAGATTTTGCGCAATCCTATTGGTTAATATTTCTCAGTTTCCCCGCCCCACAGCCACGCTCCGCTCCGGTGGCAGGCAGCCTAAAGGGCCTAATACACTACACGATATTCAGACAGTCTTAGTCGATGTCGCGTCGTGTCGCGTATTGTAATATGGGTCAGAATGTCTTGAAAAGTAAGACGAGTCTGAATATCGTGTGCTGAATAACGCGTAGTGTATTAGGCCCTTAAATCCTACGCGGTTCTTGTCGTAAAACACGTAGGGCGACACATTTGACGTATCTGTCAATTGGCTAACCCAGTTTATCATGTCTCGTTCAAATTCATTCATGCAAATATTTGATCTGATTTGACGCCCACCCATTATTCAAAAGGCTGTATTGAAGTGTAAGATTGAACTAGATTTTTGCTAAAATGTGGGTCAGATGAAGCTGAAGGCCTCATCCATATTTTGAATAATATTTACTGTACGGGATTACAATTCGACATCGAGTTTTGTATAGTTATCGGCACGAATATTGAGCGCTCGGCGTCAGAGTAGGGATCGCTTTGCGCATTCCATACATTGACGAGCCAATCTTCGTCGTTGTTAGATACATGCTGCAAGCGCAGGGAATGAATCACGAGTGACGTCTATGACATGATGGCGTGGCGAGCCAATCAGTGACATTCCCCGCCCCCGCGTCTCACGTCGCACCACTAAAGAGACCGAATATTTGACTTGAAGCCAGCGCTCAATATTCGTGCCGTTAACTATAGGAAACATTATTCACAAAGATCGTAGTTGTCATGATGACAAAAAAAAAAAAATTTTAATAATAATTCTATAACCTACTATTTTTTTTAACATACTTTCTAGGGTTCCGTACCCAAAAGGTGAAAACGGGACCCTACTACTAAGACTTTACTGTATGTCACCAGCAATCAGCTATACATTCGGAAAAATCTTTGAAACTCAATTCAGGAATTGAACTGTTTTCATAATTCATATTTAGAATGACGAGTCAGACTCGTGCACTGAGCGTCAATCCGAATCGCACTTGCCCAGTTTTTTCAACAAACAAACATCGGGGTAGATCGGTTTCCTTTTAAAAAAAAAACAACTCATGGTCCCTGTAAGCTACAGCCCTACTGGGCCCCTACAGTCGTTCATAGTCATTATAATAAGGTAATTATCACACTGCCACACACCACGTAGCGTAGCGCGTGAATGCGTGTTTTAACGTTGCTTGTAAGTATCTCCGTTTTTATAGAAAACATACACAGTTCAACACACCGAAAATGCATCCACGCGCGTACATGCAGATCACGCACCTACAAGCGAAGAAACATGCACACACACACGTGGGTGCGGAGCGACACGCAAGGTATAAGCACACTGAGTCTTATAATGCCGTATGAAATGAGTCAAGAGCCTGCATGAATTTTCAAAACGCAACTATTCTCGTTAATGCGTAAAAAACCCTTACAATGATGCAGATCTGCACTCCGTTGATGCGTGGCGGTGTGATAATCGCCTGACACCTAAATAAGATATTATTTTTTCTAAAAAATCATTTTGCACGTCTATTCCTTACAAAAAAAAACCCATTATCCCACCTTTCAATCAGAAACTGTTGAAATAAAGCGCTTTTCACACTACACCGCGATTTGTGTGAAAAATGTCCGCTTGTTAGCGCGCCGGGTTATTTATAGAGGCACTAACAAGATAACCGCGGTAATGAGAACCGAAGCATCCCTTCGCACTTCGCTTGGAGGTTTTTTTTTTATATTTTTCAATATCGCGCATAGAATTCACGGGTTAATGGCTGCGGGTAGAGATCGTCTGGTGTTTACTTAATTAAGGAAGTGCTTTGTAGTAAAGGGGACTAAAAAGGTCTAGGTACCATTAGACATGGACAGACGATGTTTTGGAACCGCCACATTCAGAGTAAATAATGCTTCTTCATTAATTCATGTCTGGTTTATCTTTTCAGACGGACCTCGTGGTTAAATAATGTCAATCGCACCTGTCGCTCTTTGTTAAACACGCCACAATCGTGGTGGTAAGTCTCCTCTTTGAATATTGGTTGAAGAGGCTCCACGGCATGATCACCTTCCGTATGATGCAGATCTTTACCGAACAAGGCATGTTCTGTTTCAAATTCAACCAGAAGAAACACTCAGGTTCCACCAGACCAGCCAAAAGTCACGGTAAAGCATACAGTACAGTTGTACCCCACTCCCCAATCACCGTGTACTTCTGGAGGCAACCGATGGTGTCCCTAGTTATGGTGACCTTGTGCGAAAGTAAATGGAATGCAGACGCCTCCTTCTGTGAAGCAGTAATAACTAAAGAAATGGCCCCAATCATGAGAGAACGGACATCCGCACATCCTAGCCGCCACCACAGGAGATTCCCCGGGAATAGAGAGTAGCAGTGCAATCCCCGGCCACCCCAGGTGTAGAATTACGGACGACGAGAAATTGATAGCCACCATCCACCCGTAAGGACCATGCCTTTGTTGTCAACATCGCCTAGTATTCCATGTGCGCCACAAAGAGATGTCAGTAAAACCGTAGAGCCGATGGCGATGTGACGACAATCCGACATGACCAGATGACCATGTCCAGAGAGTTTTCCGAAGCACAGGGTTGTCATACCACCAACTTTTAAATTTCAGGCTGCCACAGTAATAATATAATAGTATAATGCCTAATGGAAAAATCCAATAGCACGTATTGCTCTAACCACGCTCAACAATTGCGCTCACATCCACAAGATCAACAAGGCCTGGTTAATACAAACAATAAGCATTTGATAAAAAACTGAAAAAATACAAAACAAGAAAGTGCGCTCAGCTATTTGTTGTACCAGGGCTACATGCATAAAAGAAGGCTGCGTTACACAACGCAGCACACAGCAAATGAAACCACATTACCGTGGTGACATTCGCTTTTTATTCCCAGTTTTCTTCAGTATTATTTTCTGCATAAAGCTACACGTGTTTGCTATATGTATTTGCTTTGAAGTCTTGTTTCTGTTTGCTTTGTCTCTTATACTTTTGTGAAGTGAATCCTAGTTGGATAAAGAAAATACAGGATGTTTGGTCTATAGTTCTGAATCAACAGATTAAATTCATGCTGTTTTTATAGTTTGGGTGTGCGGTTTAGTTGCAATATAATATATATTATGTGCATATGTAGTACGTTATCCTTATTGTAAAGAATAAACAATAAAATGGTAAAAGAAGAAGCAGCTTCTGTGAGTCTTTCCGACTTGCATTTATCAGATTTCTTTACTAAATTCTGCCCTCATGTTTAGTGAGTTGTACACGCGATGCGCCGTGGCCTTAGTCACTAGATATGTATGTAAATGTCACTATCACTGTGTATGCAGTCACTAAATATGTATGTAAATGTCACTATCACTATGTATGCAGTCACTAGGTAGTGCGTACATGTCACTATCACTATGTAAGCAGTCACTTTGTATACGTGTAGTTTAGTTATTATAGGTATTTGTATAACATTACAAGAACAAGCACGGTTGCCGCAATGGTTGAGCGACTACCCGCTGCGCTTCAAGCTGTAATGCGCGTACGATTCCCGCACAAAACAAATATGCGAATGGCCTTTAACAGATGGTTGTTACATTTATACAAGACTCCTGTATAAATGTACAACACACCCACGATATCGGAATAACTCCTATATTGGGGCGAAGACTAAAAAAATCTATTAGTGTCTTTAGAGTTCTTGAAAAACTCTTTATAGAACTTCTTTTAACGACATATCGTGTTACATGTAATGTACCGACATCATCAGCCCAATTTATACTTATTTTTTTTTATTATAAAGTTTAAGAGTTTGTTTATTTGAGCGCGCTAATCTCAAGAACTACTGGTTCGAATTAAAAATATCTTTTAGTGTTGGTCATCCCATTTATCGAGGAAGGTAATAGGAGATAATAATATAATATCACGCCGTACCATGATTGGTCGTTACCAATAGAAGCAGTAGTCAAGGGCGCGGGTGAAACAGCGGGAAACCGACAGTATTGTGGAAAAGTAGTATCCAAACTCTATAAAAAAGTAAAAAGCAATTCATAAAAGCAGGTAATCCATTTACAGGGAAAGTAACCTACAAAACAAACATTATCCGTCAAGAAAACGGTCATTTACCGTATAAAGCAACATTGTAACACATGTAAACTTTACGCGACAGTAAAATTACTTTTTATCGTCCCAAAAGCATAAAGTTGAAATTCCGATAAAATAGATTTCCCGCGATATTATGACGACGTGTATTCGTTTAATTTCGCCATTTGTGTGGAGTTTACCCAACGGGAGAGGCATTATAGGGGCCATACCAGCGTTTTATATGAAAAAATCAGCCATTCCTATTTGAAATTGCCACTTGTGAACGTCGCGAACACTTGAAGCCGGGAGAAAGTTTAATATAATACAAACAAGAGGTGTTTAGTATACGTAGGTATACAGATAAATACGTTTCCCTTATCCCGCTTTGTTTTCTTTAAAAGATTAATTTTTTCGATGTTTTTTTTTTTGTTGGGAAATCATACAATAACTCCCGCTCTAGGGCGGGGTGAGAAGGCGTGTAAGACTTCTACTGACTCCTGTGTTCATCTTTTGTCTGGAACAACTTTCCCTCTCACTGTAGTCGGGCGTCGATGGCAGCACCACAATATTTAACTTTTGTAGCCATCATCGTTTTATCTTTTGCTTCCCATATTTTGTTTTTAGTTTCTAATAAACGATTGTTATTATTATTCTTTGTCTTTCGTTCCCGAACCCTGGGTTTTTCCTTTCATAAGCGACCTCATGGCCCCAGTAAACGTCGACTCTGCTAGGTCCCTACGTTATATTTTTTGTCAAATATAACCGAATGGAAAGTTAATTTCCATTGATCTTTTGTGCTTATTTTCGATATATAGTTTGGTGACAGTGTTAATAGCACGGATTACAAGGAACTCACATTAGGTTAGATAACGCAGCCCATGTTAACTTGGGAGGAATTCGGAGAACATAATTTACTTATAATCCTAACATTATCCTTTTGGTCTTTTATGACCACTCAGCGTGACCTTGTGATGAGTTTGGAAGTCTTATTTTCATTATAGAGTTACGTTGACTAATAGAGGTCGCCCAAACTGCTTCTATGGATATTACGTAGATTTGGATGGGTAGCGACATGTCAACACCTGAAAATCTTATTTTTATGCTATGTTTTTTTTTTGTGTTTTTGTTTTCATTTGAACACGAAGTGACACTCGTCCACTGTTAATCAAAGCTTGTTGTGTGATCCGACTGTTGCGGGAGACAGAGGTCGTACCTGTCGACGCTCGACTTGCGGCAAGTCTTGCAACCCGTAGATGTCGCTAATGCCTTCAGGCATCGCGTGGGACACTTAAATTTTAACAGAGTCCAGTAGCCCGATTCTCGTAATGAAAACCTTAACGATATCGTTGCGATTTAGTCGTTTAGGCCATTTCCGTATTCACATCCATCAATCGAGTTTGAACGACACCGATTTTATAGTCGTTTGAAATTCGTCAATTTAAAAAAAACATCTGTATTACATTATCCTGGTAGAATATTTATTAACTGGAAATAAGTCGATAGATCGTGAATACCGCTTTTGGATAGGACTTCGATCGAACGACTATAAAACTTTAACGATATTTGGCTTGTTTGATTTTACATGAATCAGGCTATTGAGCAAATGTCCTGTAGTGAAAACGTGGCTTTACTTAGGCAGGGTGCAAACGTGTATCTTGTGTCAGATACAAACTACCGATAATCAAATATTCATTGATTTCTATAGAACCAGTGTAAAGTCATCCACTTATACATAAGTAAACATTTTTTGTGTCCAGTTGCTTCCACTTAACATACACTCATGACGATAAAAGTGTCCGGTGTCGGTAACTGGAACAAAAAATGTCTCCGTTTGCGCAGTGCCTTACTACATACTACACGTTTCTTGATTCTCAGCGACGAAAACAGTCATCTACAGAACCATTTCTATGGAAACGCTTTCCCGTTTTGTCTGTCGCAAAAGCATTGAACAGTGACTGAGAAAAAGTGCCCTAATTTTTCATTTCAATGAAGCGAAAAGCAAGCAGGCTCGTGCAAAAATACAGATTAGATGGTACCGGGAAGGTTGATGTATGAAAAATTCAAGTTGATCTTTGCTTAAGCACAAAGCCCACTCACTGGCACGCTGTCCGGAACACCCTGCTCAGTTAGGGCAGGCACACACGGTGTCACGGAATTTTAAGGAAATACAGTTTTTTTCAAAATCACACTAATGTGTGATTTTTTTTTTAATTGATATAAACTAGTGCTTGAGTGCAATCCCACCTGATAGTGAGTACTGATGCAATCGTTGATAGTAAGGCGCACTAGTTTATTAAGAGCCTCGGATGGGAAGACCGCAGCAGGCAAATAGTTCCAGTCCCTCGATTTTTGTTGACCTTTTACGCGCCAAGGTCAGGAAAGGAATTTAATTAGTTTTGCACGTTAAGAAGAACAGTAACTCTGTGTCTTTTGTGCGAGTTCTACGCACTTACCATTTTGTCAACAGGAAAATAACTCAGATCTTACTACCAAAAATTTTATATAATTATTTTTTCCATTATTACAAAAACCAAAAAAGCCACAGTGAGCCATCAGCTTAAAATGTAACCCAACATAAGCGGCCGACAACAGGTGTTATGTGATAATGACTAAACAGCCTTTGAATTTGTAATGAAGGCTGTGAGTACGGGGTGGCGGGCGCCATGGGGCCTTTGTGACGTCAGAGGCTCGTTGTACATAGTAGATAAGTACAGAAGCTCAACTCCATATTATGAGTGAAAATGAACGTAGAGACGCCCAAGTCAAGCTTTTCTCTACCAAGTTTTTTTAAGGTAGAAATTCATTTAATGACTTCTGAACCCACACTTAACATATTTTCCTTTAGCTGCCCTTTGTGTTCCAGGATCATGAGTGCTGTCAGAAGTCGACTATGGTTTTCCCAACCATGTTGAGGTAGGCTTCCTGTCTAACCAGATGCTGATAACTACCAATAGATACTTTGGAGCCATAGCCTTTTAGTCCATTTTTTTTATCTGTGCTTAAAAACATTTATTTTGTTACATGTATTTTTATATCCATACTAGCTGCTGCCCGCGACGTCGTCTGCGTGAAGCCTCTACAGCACTAAAAATACCTAAGGTGCCAGTGTCGCTATAGCATTATAAATAAACAACTTTTAAAATAGCATTATAATATAAGTTTTTGTCGCAAACGAAGCTAGTGAAGAGAGTTATATGAGAATCTTGCTGAGTTCAGTCATAAGATGTAACTGAAGGAAATAGCAAAAATAATGCAGGAATACATTCCAGGACACAAAAGAGTAAAAATACGTATAAAGGTATCATACCTTACAAGACTTCACTATAAACTACGTTGGTAGTTATACTGCCAGGAGCCAAAATGTAAAGAGAGTCAGGACTGGTGGCGCGGGAGCAAGCGACGTACAGTTGCCCGTGTGAGAAGCAACTCGTCCTGAGGTCGACACCCGCTGCCCTCAGTGTGTGCTCCTGCGACTTATTGATGGTCATCGCGAAGCAAACACACACGGGGAACTGTACGCGCTTGAACTGGAACGGGAAGTTATGGGGTGTGAGGGGAATGTGTGGTATAAATACTGCCTCGCTGACGCCACAACCCGTAAGAATTTCCGCCTCAATGGTGTGTCTGTGTGGAGCGAGATGACTTTAAGGCGGGTACCGTCACAACTTCGAAGCATAATCGGGACACCGACCTTCAGCTTGATGGTATGCGCCGGAAGTCCACTTGCTGACAGGGAAATCAGAAATTCCACGGAATAACGTGTGGCATCATCTTGCTCGACAACATTGTTTATCGAGGTGTAGACCACTTCATTCTTCTCAATTTCCGAGAGAATGCATTCGTTAATTGCTGCAGCCTGATCATTTTTGGGCGTCAAAATGGCCCGCTCACACACCCAAGAATTCTGCTGGTGCGGTTTACGACTGATGTCCCCGTACACACAGTGAATGAGTTTTTCTAAGCTCGATACCACTCTACCGAGAGACTCTGGAAGCACCACCTGTCCACCTCTCTCTTCTAGTAGAGTGCCTTCGCCAAGACTTAGAAGGACATCGGAGAATTCTTGAGCATGTGCATTGCCGCCGAGCCGAGCTCTCATATTAATGGTCAAGCGGTCGAACTCGTGACCACAATGAAGATCGTTTCGACGAAGCATTCACCTCGTCAGCCCTCGATCCCCGCGTCACCTCGGGAAGTGTTTGCCGGAAATCGCCACTGAACAGAACTGTGACACCATCCATCAAATGTTAGTTCCTGCGGATGTCCTGCAGGGTTCTGTCCACGACCTCAACGGCCTTCCTATTGGCCGTCGTACACTCATCATCAGAGAGCAATCCTTAAGCACGTGTCCCTAATCGCTGTTACGTGACACACCACAAACAGGCGTTTTGGCGCTCTCTAAATCGATGGGAATTTTTACATGGCATGTGCTATCTTGCCTTCCGGAAGCAGTGTGGCAGCGATTCCCGACGACGCTATAGCAATAGCATTTTGCCTTGGCTCCTGATCTCTGCAAGTATGCCAGTGGTAGGTAACAAATGTTTTTCCTGTTCTACCAGGAGCATCCTAGAAAGACATTTTACCCTGGTTTTGCCCAACGCTTTCAAGGACGGTGTCATAAATTTGTTTTTGCTCTCAAGAGAACAAAGTGACATGGTAATTTCGTATGGTGGTTATTTCGCCCGGATCGTAATTTGTCTCAGCGTTATACTCCCGATTTGCACGGTCTTGATGTGGTGATGATTGGAGAGCTGGTAATCCATATTCGATCAGTGGATTGCCGCCGATAGAAATGTCCACATCTTGAAGTGAACTGAGACAGGTGTTCAGCACGCGTTCATCAGTTACTCCGACTTCGTCTCTAGTAGCACGCCTCAAAGCTCGTAGAAAATCTTCAGACAGATGATGGCAATACTTCTCTCACAAAGTTACCGGGTTTGCTACTCCACAAAACACCAAGATGACGGCAAGCAGATGACGCATGTGGCTGGACACTGACACTGTCACTGACGCTTGCCTCCGCGAGGGTGTCATCCCAATTAGGCAAAAGGCTGCACGGTAAGTGGGATACTCCACGCTATCAAATGTCCTCAGAAAGGCGAAAGACGTTGGGCCTGGGACAGTGTGATGTAAATAGTATTCGCCACTATTCGGGTGCACGGTATAAACCCTATCCAATGCGGTGTCCTTGAAAATTCCCGGAAAACCTTTCACAGCACCTCCTCGTCGATGTCGGTTGAATACATCCCTTTGCTTGTCGTACGTGTAATATGAAGGCACCTCGTCATACGTAAGGCATTTCGCAAACTGGTCGACTTCACAGAGTCTGAGAAATGCCACCATGTAATACCTAACACCGCATTTTTTTAAATTGTCTTCCTCAACTCTGCTCAAGATTTTTAGGGTTTTGTTGGAACTTGAATTTGTCAAAACGAACTACAATATGAAGAAAATACACATTACCATCTATGAATTTTAAGAATAACTAACTCGCCAAAATGATCAAATTATTAATTTCTAAAAAGTGTTAACATGTAACTTGATTTGATTTTTATAAAATATCATAGATGGCGCTGCTTTAAAATTGTGTTTATACTACTAACATTCATTAAACTATGTTTCTCTGCCCAAGTTACTTTAATGGCGTAGTTTTTATAGTGTAAAGCTAGATAATAGCATGGCTTACTCAAAAACAACATTTAAATATGCGTCCATTACACGCTGTCACAGAATGCGTAAGAAAAATAAAGATTCACAGCTCCTCCCTCGTAGGTGATAGCGTGATAATGCGTAGCCTATATGTTGACCCGACCTCTTAGTAATATTCATGCAAAATTTGAAGTAAATCCATGCAGTACTTTTTGAGTTTATCCCGGACATACATACAGACAAACAGACAAACAGACAAAAATTCTAAAAACTATATTTTTGGCTTCGGTATCGATTGTAGATCACGCCCCAATTATTCTTTTTAAAAAATATTCAATGTACAGTTTTGACTTTCCTACGATTTTATTATATGTATAGATGCATAGATATTTTTGCTAACTGACTGGGTAAATGTTGTTCTGCAATATATATTAACAAAAAATAAGATAGGGGTGAGAGTAGGAGAGTAAAAATAGCCCACGACCTATTCTCAGACCTCCAAACGGTTCGGCCGTTTCGAAGGAGTTCTAAACCAAACACTGTGATACGAGATTTTTATATATTATATTTATTTAACATAGATAATAATATAAGGTTTCAAACCGTTTACTCGGTCACACGTTATTGTAACCCTGGTCGAGAGCATATGCAATGCTATGCAATCCACCAGGGTTACACCGTATGCTTAAGAAGCCAGCGTCTGCGTTTCCTGATAATTACCATCTGGGGGTCCTTAAATCATGAGTGAATAGGTTACTTTTAAGCAAGCATGCTCTATCATCGGCATCACCACAACCTTCACCCTCACTCGCTCTATGCTTGCATTTCTACCATCAGGTGAGATAGCAGTCAAGAACGAACCTATCAATAATGATAAAAAAAATCTTCGAATGTCCTTTATTTGGTATTGTTCGTAAAGTCGTCTAGTTTGTTGGTACATCATCCTTAGTTGAGGTAGCTCATGTCGTGTATCGTATGAGCTGTATGTCAAGTAGACGAATACTGACAAACACTTGCGCTGACTGGACAGGTCCACTCAAATCTGTGTGGCTCTTTCTTAAAAAGACTATCTCAGATACCAGTGAACCATACGATTTGACCGTTACATGTTTGCTGTATGGACTTTAAAAGAGACTTTGACCTCTGATTTGTACAGGTGTTCCTTCTCAGGGTAGTCAGCTGGGAAACACTGGCCTTATCTATATATATAATTTGATTAATGTTTCATTTTGATTATTTGAGTTTGATTGTAGGTTTGACATTGTTTATTATTTTAATATTTGATATTGATTATTTTCTTTGATTATTTTAATTTTATTTAACCTTTCAATTGTGATAATTACAGACACAATTGAAAGACAATAGGTGCGCGAACGCCGGCGTTCGCTTGGGGTTTAATGAATTAATGATTTATTATTAATTCATTTATTTATATTTGTACATATTATTATTAATTTTTACCTATGTTGCTGTGCCCTTACAGGGTCCATAAATGTTCCTTAGATCTAAGCCTATTGTAACATCTTTAATCACATTATGGTATGCAAATAAATAAATGAAGTGAAATAAAATATCTTAATTATATTATAATTTAAATTAACAAAAAAATCACGTTTAAAAGCGTTTTTTTTTTAAACTATTTGTAAAATAATTACATTCGCCGTATGTCGGAGCGTGACTACGGCTGTTTTCGCTGGTTCCATAGAGTCAACCTTCTGTGCCTTCCTATCTTTTTAGTCCTCGCAGTCTACGATGGAAGTACAACAGTAATTTATTTGTGGGTAGGCAATGTACTTCGGGACACTTGATTTTTTGTTTGAGGTACAAAGGTTTATCGATTATAATGTTGAAAATTGTATAAAAGGTGGCAAAGGGGGGTCTTCGCTTGAAATAGTGCATGAAATTGGATGAGCAATGTGCGTTGGGAACTTGGGATCTTGGTAAATACGATGTTTTGTGATATCTTTCTAAGTAGGTAGTATAAATACCGTTGTATACAACATGCTTAACAAACGCACATCAGAATCTGCTACTGAACTGATTTTAGCTATTACCAAAAAAGGATAAATTATGTTTTATCCCAAAAAATACCTATTTTGATAAATACGTGTTATCTAAATCTTGATTCTTCTTGAGAGCAGTGGTGGCCGAGTGGTAATGGCTTACGAGTTGTAGGTCGCGGGTTCAAACCCTGTCAGGCGCATTACTTTGTGTAATTTATTTCATTACCACTGCTCTCAAAACGGTGAAGGAAAACATCGTGAGGAAACCGGCATGTCCTAGAACCAAAAATTTGAAGACATGTGACATCCACCAACCCGCACTGGGCCCGCGTGGTGGATTACGGCCCATTCCCTCTCCTAGAGAGGAGGCCTGAGTCCCAGCAGTGGGAACATTAAAAAGGCTGATGATGATGATGAAATCTTGATTACGTCACTCGAGTGTTTGTTTGTAAGTGCGTAAATACCTATCAATACCGGTGCTGTACTTATGAACCTAGTGTAATGACTCCCATACTATTTGCCTACAATTAAGATAATTGATTCCTTTAAAATCACTACCAACTCAAAATAACTTGTATATGAAAATGGGTTTAATCGATGATCCGCCATAGTCAGTGGACGACTGATCTCAAATAAAACGAGACTAGGCCAGGTAGTATATTCAAAGATAGTACCTTTGGAGGTATGTGGAACAAGCTCACTGTCCGGCCGTCCGGTAACTGTCCGAACCAAGCCCAAGTCGTCGACGGCGCGCACTGTTCCCGCGCGCCTCAAGGAGTTGTCAGCAACAGCAGGGACCGAGCCGGGTCGAAGCCTACTGGGGCCAGGGTTATCCGAAAGGTCGCTCGAGCCCCGGTATGAAGGCTAGAAGGAACGGGGTGTGTCTTTTAGTCAGTAAGAGTCTGACACTATCATGATATTTTCCCACCATAAAAAAGGTATATGGAACAGAGTGTATAAAGTCTGAAATATACGAAACTCCGTTGAAAAGGGAGGATTCTCCGACCAGACCAGTGCTATGTCTGATCCAGGCAACTACCCGTTATATGATTTCGGGCTGTTTTATGTTTTCAAATCGCGCGGAGAATTCCTGTGTGTACCCTAGATGTCGCTAAGCACTTTAAATATGCTCGTCTCTGGTTTAAGGCCTTAAAGTTTTTTCAAATCAAGATTTTTTTAACGTCGATACACCAAGTCGGCACCCATGACTTTCCCTCCACTCGTTTCAAATTGACATAACCATCCTCAATTGAATTGATAGTTAAAGCTTCCCAAGTGTTCTTGGGCTTTTCTTAATGGAGGAAGTTTCCTTCTAAGGGACTAAGGACCCATATTCCAAGTCAGTTTGAAGGACCACCACTTGACTCAGTCGCCATGAGAACGAGAAAAAACCCTTGGTTAATCAATATGAAAATTATAAAGAGAAGAAAAAAAATAGTTTATATGCTGGGGTTATACATATTATATGTTATGCAATATTTAATATTAAAAGATTAAAATATTTTACAAAATTCCCAAGTCGGTTGACTTATTAGACAGACTCTAACATCATAAACAAGTAAGAGCGGTTGTATGAAAATTTTCATCGAAAAGGACTCTCTTAAGTTATCTGCTACTAGTAATCTTCTGTCACATCTGAAATATGCAAAATGCGTATGGCAACTCACGTTTTAACCTTATAAAGATGATACGTGTCACGTCATTCACTTTATGATTAATTTTCCATGGATTATGACGTGTTGACGATGTTGTTCTCATAATTACAACACGACGTGCTGCTTATTAATCAAATGTATTCATAAGTGGTTGCTGTTAAGTACATAATCCGTAGAATTAGGTACCTACTTGTTTAGAGTAACAAGTGGGTACCTAAAGAAGAAAGCCCTGGCAACTTTTTATTAACCGACTTCGAAAAGGAGGAGGTTCTATGTTCAGCTGAATATATGTTTTTTTTATGTATGTTTTTTTTTTCGATGGGAAAAATCATCCCCCTCTCTTGGGCGGAGCGGGAGATAGTGTCAGACTCTTACTGACTAAAAAATCCATCCCGTTCCTTCAAGCCTTCATACCGGGGCTCGAGCGCCCTTTCAGATAACCCTGGCCCCAGTAGGCTTCGACCCTGTTCGAACCAAGCCCAAGTCGTCGACGGCGCGCGCTGTTCCCGCGCGCCTCAAGGAGTTGTCAGCAACAGCAGGCATAATCCGTAGAATTGGGTATCTACTTGTTTAAAGAAGCAAGTGGGTACCTAATTCTACTGATCCGGACAAGCCGAAAAATACCCTGGCAACTTTTTATTATCTAAAACTCAATTTGAGCTAATATAAACTTTGCTATTGGGGTATAGCCTCTGCAAAGTAAGTCTATTTGACTGTAGTGATTTAGCTGTGATGATTGAATGGCCACGTATCATAATTAGAGTTGCAACATAATATCTCTGGAGAGATATTAAGTAGGGGAATTCATCCAAAGACTTGTCCCACTCTAGGGCGGAATGGGTGGGCGTGTTAGACTTTTACTAACTTAAATCACACCTATGTTCCTCCTTGGCCAAGTTTCCCTTTCGGAAGCCTATTCAATCATGGCCTGAGTAGGCTTCGGGCCCCTACGGTTTTAAGGCGCGGGCCCACCTCGGTGCATGCTGTGCACAGGCACGCGGCGCATTTTAGCTGCGTGCATTAATTTGTTTGACAACTTGGGTATACGTTTCCACTGGAGTACACGAATATGACCCACGACTATGTATAGCGTGGCACGGTGCTCGGAGAGGCTACGCACGTGCCACTGCAATCCACGGACAAGGGCTTCACTGCGGGAGGTGTATGACAGAAAACTGCGCTGCGATAAGCGAGCTGTACATAGTCGTGGGTCATATTCGTGTACTCCAGTGGAAACGTAGACCCACGTCGACAGCGTTGAGCTATGTAACCGCCTATTCCAGCAAGCCACGCATGTATCAATAACGTCAATTCATGCGTAGCCTCTTAGCGGGTTACAGTAGACACAACCACATACATTTACGTAAAAAGCGAAGCTCCACAACCACATACATTTACGTAAAAAGCAAGTACGCACGTGGCGTAGCCTCTCCGTGCACCGCGGTGGGCCCGCGTCTTTACTGACATTTCTTCGACGAATCGGGCTTGGTCACACATCAATTAATACACATACTCTGACGATAAATGTGTAAATGACAGGTGACAATGTCCTCGATAAGCCCAACTGTCATGAGCTGTTATCATAACTTAAATTCGATAAACTAAAAAATTACTATGTAAAATCTGTTTTAGAAAATATTATTAAATTTTTGATAGACCTGAGCATTCACTTGTAACAGAACATTGAGCATTCGCCATTTTTAAATTTGACAAACTGAACAACGCGCCGAGAAAAAGCATAGAGCCAAACATTGCTGCGAACATTTTCATGAGCACTCTGAACCGAACGCTAAAATTCGAAGCAATTTACAGTCCTTCACTAGAATACTGGCCAGAACGCTTGATAGAATGCTCGCTAAAACGCTTTTGTTATTTTTCTGTATTGTAGCATTCGCAAGAATACTCATTACGAGTGAATGCTCAAGTTTATCAGCACCTTTAAACGAATTCTGCAAAGTCTACGTCTACTTAATCTATCAAAATCAAATGCAAAGTTTTATACCTTTTATTTTTCTATTTTTAGACCTTTGAGTCTAAAAATGAATTTCATTTCGTCAGCTCCTGAAATAAAGTCATAAAAGAGAAAGCGCAGGTACACAGCAAAATGAAGGCATTTCAAAGTTGACGTTTCGCATATTTTAATTTACATATTTTATACGTTGATGCGACCCAGCTCGTATGTAAATGGGTTAACCTAACGCCCACATTGTGAAAAATAAACCATAACTCATAGTGGGACAAGTTTTTCCATTTCACCTAATAGCACACATCAGTGTACCTACACCTCAAGTATACCCCTCGGAATTCAATAGTCAACAGGGCCGCACTGGGTAGTGCGAAGGGTGCAACTTTGTAAAGGGATTCTATACAAATTGTGCGAGGTTTCGCAGAATCGGAATAATTATCTTGCTTATTACACTGTTACACCTCTAGATCTTCCGAGTGTTATCATTGTGTAGATCGTGTTGAGTTATTTGATGATATATTACCTAAAACAGTGCAGTGTAGTAAAAAATACCAAGGGTATTTTCAACAGAGTCTATTAAAAGTACTATCGAAATGGTCATGTAGTCACAACAAGTTATCTAGTGACTCTGTGGCGTAAACAGTGACGGTGGTGCAAGCGTGGCTGCTTGTACCACCGTCGTGTCCTCGCGGGGACATTGGCGACGGCGACTTGTCACACCGGGCTCTGGTTCAAGCCATGGTCCGCAGTGAGAGGGAATGATAGGCGGTTGCTTCCTTCTGCAAAGCAGTAGTAACAAAGATGACGGCTTTAAGCGTGAGGAACGGACATCCTCACACCCCAGCTACCGGGACCCCAACCCGGAATACTGTTGGCATTGATATAAAAACGACGTGCGATGGGTAGCTCGCCGTCTGGCCGTCCGATAACCGACCGGACCGAGTCCAAATCGTTGACGGTTCGTCGGTACCGTGAAAGTGTCATGAGTTGACTTCTGTAAACGTTAATTGTTATAACACAATAGGCAAAAGCAGGAACATATAAGTGTGATTTTAATCAGTATGATGCGCCCTCCGAAATCGTTTAATGACTTCCTCATTTGGTGATATCTAAGCTTAGAAACGAAATCCGACCCTGCATGTGACTAGCAAGATGTCCTCGCCAAGGGAACAAAAACTATTTCTCGTAATATCGAATGTGCCATAAAACGCGATAGGAAAGCTATTGCTTATCTCAAAGCGTCCCGTGGGCTATTCACAGGACAATGTCACCCGACCTTGATGCCCCCAAATTATACACAGAATTCTCTGTGTCAAGACACTGTGACGGGTAGCTTGTGAACCTTCGTGGAAGAGCTAGGGTTGACACTCTAGTGTTAGTTTTCAAAGGAACTGGAAACATGGTCTATGTTGCTTAATTAAATGGTTGTAGTCTTTAAAGTAAATGATAGTGACCTTTAAGGTTATGTTTGCGTCATGATGTAATGTCCTAAATTATACAAAGTCCACTAGTATTATAGTATATTTGTGTGGTCGTGGGTGTTATACCTATTATGCTATCAAATGGCATATTGACGTATAAATATTATAAAATTTAGGTCTATAATTTTAACATTTTCAAGAGGGTCTAGCGACATCTATGACGCAACAAAGGAACTAAAATTCATAATCCTGCATTACGGTTCTCGACGCGATTAGAACATGTACCTGAAACTCAACTAGTGGGCAGTTGCTTGGATCAGACATAAGTCTGGTCGGAAAAAACCTCCCTTCTCAACGGAGGCTTGCTGAACTTTACATTCTGTTCTGTATACTTCTAAAGGGGTACGAATCAAATGGTCCCAATTACAAAAAAGGGCTCGGAGGACGAGATCTCTGAAAGCGCATGCACGGAAATATTCGGTATACCTATTATACGCTAGGGTTCAGTCCTCGATTGAAACGCACCGGTGAGCATCTAAATTGTTACTTCCGACACCCTTCCTTTACTTAAAACAGTACGTGACTAAAACATTATGCCCTTTCATTCAGATTGGATCAGAAAAAGAGTACTTATCTATAACATACACATACACAAAATGGATAAGTACAGAAGACAATCTACAAACAAAGCGCGCTCGAGCAACACACACATAGACATCACTCACGGACACGATATCTCAGCTCAATCGCCCGGTCGCACTTGTACAGTTCGGCACAACGCGCTGACCCTAGTACGATGGCCTAGCGTAGGTTTAAAAAGTAAAGTAGACACATAAGATTGACTTCTGTACCTATCTATTTTGTGGTATATACCTAGCATAACATAGCATTAATAATCAGTCTTTTAATGTTCCTACTGCTGGGACTCAGGCTTCTCTCTAGGAGAAGGAATAAGCCGTAATCTACCACGCAGGCCCAGTGCGGGTAGGTATACCTACTTAACAGTACCTATATCAGTAAGTATAGTCTGTCCAAAAAGTTAAACGACCTGGGAATTTTGTATACTATTTAATCATTTAAAAAATATTTTAATTTGATACTTTTATAAGGTTCTTCTATTAGTAAACTATGATCAAGATCTCTTAATCAACCTTGATTATTGAACCAGCGTTGTCTACATAGATTTCATTTTGCCCTAATAATTACCCAAGTCATTTGACTGTTTAGACAGACTCTACCTACTTAATAGTCAAATATATACTAAAAAAAATTATTTCAAATTACGAGCACAAAGACAAAAAAGATATTCTTTACATAAAACAATGTTGGTCCTTGTAAAAAAGAAAGATGTACAAAAAAAAAACTAGGTGTAAAAATATTATGACGACAAACGGTGAAATTGCGCTCGTTAGTCTTCAAATGGTCAACTTTATTGTCACGACAAAACACAGGGATTTACGAATAATCACGCCGGCAGAATTGTCACACAAGACCTTTATTTTTTTGGGCTGTAAATGTTTCTCACGTGTCATTTCGTGAATCTACAGAAAAAGTTCATTGTACCTAAGTTATATTTTATTAACTTTATGTGCTAAAGATATTTTTGAAAGAACTGGGGCCCAAATCTGCTATTTTTATAAATTCGTCATTCCAACACAATACCATTGTCATTTTGCTAAAAGTTCCTAATTAGCAGATTAGGAACTTTTATTCATAATGATCGATCACGACGACGACGAGTAGGTCACTTATCAAAGGATATGTTTATGACGTCACGAAGTAGTAGCTGCACGAAAGCTGCGCTGACGTTCTTTGTCGAGGGTCACCAGTTTGGAGGTATTTGAACAGAGAGTAAAGTCCCACATACCTCCGTTGGAAAGGGAGGATCCTCCGACCGGACAGGTATTATAGTCTGGTGGACGACTGTCCGATAGATGATTTCGGGCTGTCGTATATGTTCAAATCGCGCGGAGAACTTTGATTGGGCGATGCAGGATTTCGTATTTTCTTCGTAGTTCTTATGTGGCACCATAGATGTCGCTACAGAACTTTCTAAATTTTTGCAGATTACCGCATACGAAAGATATTCATTTGTAAATACATACGAGATTAACATTCTATCCCACGGAGTGTCAATGGTTGATCATTGGAAAGTCATAATGACGCCATTATATTAGTAGATTACCAAATTTACTCAAAATCAAAAATTATGAAATCAATGATAGACCCTTCCGACACTATTGTAATAGCAGACTTGGGCCTCTGGAACATTGTTTTTATCATTATAAAATAGTTACTCAGTACTTAATAATCCTATTTTTTAGGTTAAAAGTCTTCACAGATCTTCTCCCACTTTGTGTGGAGCGAGAGGGAGTGGCAGATTTATCACTGACTAAAACCCATACGTGTTCTTTCAGTAGCCCTTTACGTTCTAAGGCCGGTAACGTATTGAAACATTAAGTCGATTATAGTCAGCGACCACATGATGTTTTTTTTTTTAATGACTCACTCGAGTGTAGAAATTAGTGTCTTACTATAAAACCTCAGCTCTCAGGTCGGCTGTTGTAGCAATCTCCACAAGTGGGGGTTCTCGGACGGTTCCAATCTTAAGGGTCAATGCTGCGTTAAGCAGACGTGCGGGCGGCCGCGCGTCTGCTTAACGCAGCGTTGACCGTCGTCAACGCACACGAAACACGTGCGACCAGCGTCGTCGCGCGTGTTTCGTATGCGACGATGTTACGTAGCGGAAACCAGATTATTACCTGTGCAGTGTTGCTATTTCAACTACAACGGTGTGCATGTAGCTGTATCGATGGAGAACTCATGTCATCATCAGCCTTTTATTGTTCCCACTGTTGGGACTCTAGCCTCCTCTCTAGGAGAGGGAACGGGCCGTAATCCACCACGCGGGCCCAGTGCGGGTTGGTGAATGTCACATGTATTCGAATTTTTGAACTCATGTATTATTACGTAAAAAAAGGGCGTGGGACTAGCGGACGACGGAGCACTTTTGTTTGGAACAGCGCGGGCGACCTCTTAACGCAGCGTTGGCTCTCAGTGTTTGTGCAGCATCTCTCCGTAGACCATATCCCACCTTCCATCGTACGTCACGTGCTCTTACCTGTTCACGTAAAGATCTAATGATAGCAGCAATGGATAGCGATGCTGTAGCCAAATACCGGGCCCGACAAGGAATTAAATTTAACGCTGACACGCTAGCTTATACACGCTAAAAAAGGCTTAAAAATAAAAATAAAATATTATATTTACCTAAACCAAATTAAATGTTCTCTCTCTTCACAGTTCACACATCTTAACACTCAAGTATTCAAACAACTTATATTTCGTTTATCTATAAGAAAAGTCAACAAGAAGCCTTGAAAAGTTCACGTCTTCGTATTACGGAGTATCGGCTAGGTTTGGCCAAGTCCTTGTTGCCAATTTATTTTATTTTACGAGAGCAACTTGCGATAAGTGGTGCGGCACGTGATCTGACTGATCTATGTTAGCGGACCTCATCGACCGGTGACGTGCGACTCCATATTCTTAGAACGTGTTACTGGGTGGTTTAGAGGTTGAAAACTAGGATACCGGTACTTTATCTTTATTTTTTAAGGGTTGGAATTCATCACATAACTTATTTTTCTTCTTAGTTATAACTGTTCTCCATCTCATTAAAGTCCACACAATGATAATTCCCGGGAGGGTTGCAGAACTGCGAGATTGTTCAAAAGAGTTACCGCCCTGAAATACAAAGGGAAAATAAGGAACATAGGTGGGTCCTTAGTTAGTAAAAGTTTGACATTCCCACCAAAACTGGGAGATTAATTTGATGACATTCCACCTAAAAAAAGTTCAGGCAAGTATCGGCCTTGACGAGCGCCATCATACAGTAGTAACCTGCACTAAAAGCTCGTATTAAATGTGCATTCACTAAGGGAGCTAGCGAACCGGCATAAATTGGCGCCAAAAAAAATACGGTAAGTCGGTTTTATTTCATTTTTGGTGCGGAACTTATACAAACATACATAGGTGTGTAGTTTTTTTTTTTAATTCCAGTACATTTTGAACCAGACAGAAACCAAGTGCATTCATTTGACAAAACCGCCTTGCTGAATCGCGCTATGATTTCGTTAAAAAGCTCTATTAATAGATGTGAACACACTGAACACCGTGTAAAACTGTCTGAGTCTTACTAACCACACCCAAAGTGTTCCATGTACAAACTGGTTTGCGAAGGCAAAACTGGCTAGGCAAGCTGATGCGTGTAGTAGACCCAATAAGCCAGTGCAAGTTCGTGAGTCTGGATCCTATAGAAAGCGCTTACAACCCAAACAGTTTAAAAAAGATAAAAATCTTGAAAAGACTATTTCATGATTTTAATAGAATCTTAAATATTTTTGCCATGGAACCCTGAAAATTGTGAAGTCGCCAAAATTATTCTAGTCACAAGTTATCTGGGAATCGAATAAACGACCTAGTCGTGTATTTATGTCTCACCTTCCTAGATCGAAATGGGAATGTGTGCCTGAAATTTCACAAATCATTTCTAACGTAGGAATAAACCACTTATCTTGTCGAGTTTTATTTAGCTTTCGGTAGTAACATTTGTTTTTATTCGAGCCCGTAGCGTGTTTGCTCTTGGAGATACATATACAATTTTCTACAACATTCACAACTTTGGATGTGACAAAAATAATATATTGAGCAAATAACACAAAATGTTGTCTGTATGCGTAGGCTTGAAACTTAAGATGTTTACTTTTATCTAGATTATTGATATAAGCTGTGTGCAGACCAAGGTCAAGATTGCCTTTAAATTGACTCTTACAAACCATTTTAGAACTTTCGATATATTTCATCTCATTTTGGTTTAATTTTTAGGATTTTGGGCAGAGGTAGAGTCGCCACGTAATACATCCTTGCAGAGAAAAAGCGCCATCGAGACCGGCCCAGAAAGAGGTAGCGAGATGATCTGGACGAGAATCAAGAGGGCTGGTTCTGGACGGTACGAGAGAAGAACATTTAAAAGAACTTAGAAAAGTGTGTACGTCGGGCTGGTGTCCGCAACTTCACTTTCGATAAATGTGTTATTCGATCCACCCCAGCTCCTTAAGGGAGACCAGCAGCGCCTTGGACTTACAGACCACTTCACGCAGGGCAGGTACCTGGGTTCCCGAAGTATTTTGTTCTGTACTGGGCAGGTTAGATGCATATGAGCTGCTGTCCTCCTCTATGTATTTCTACAGAATAGGCTGTCTGTAACTTCTATAACATAAAGATGCTTATTAAAGAACCCGTGGCCACTTGTAACGGTCATGGCCAGTTATGGGCCTTTGCACAATTTAGTAAAGTCCGTTTTGTGAATCAGCCATCAATGGATGGCAGTGCCTCTTTGGCCTGTCCGTATTCACTATGGAGTTGGTATACATCTTTGGTGCGTTACCTTACCAGATTGCGTAGGCATCCATCAACCCACACTGGGCCCGCCTGGTGGATTACGGCCCATTCCCTCGTCTAGAAAGGAGGCCTGAGTTACAATAGTGGGAACATTATAAGGCCGACTATGCTATATGCTACGAATAAGCATGCATTACTCGTGTCGAAAACATGTCGCTACACTAGGGCTGCAATTACCAAGTTCAGATACTTCAGTCACAAAAGACTTTAGTATTGAGATTGCTAAATGTGATAAGTTTTATGGAAACGACCTGCAAATTAATAGTTTTATAGCAACAATAAAAGAGAATATTGCGTCTTTCTGAATGTTAAGTAAATTGTTTTGAGATAAAACGCCATTGACGCTGTTTACTTTGATTTTAATAACGTTTAGGTACTATTTTCAAAGCGTTTGTTTATTAGTAAAGATAAGCAAATCGTTTGTGTTTTAGTAGTTGACTAGCCTGTTGGTCTAGTGGTTAGTGGTTCTGACTGCTATACCACAGGTCGTGGGTTCGATTCCCACCCAGGACAAATGTTTATGTGATGAGCATGATCATTTTTTCTGTATCCGGGTGTAATTTATCTTAAATATGTATGCATTTAGAAATATGTAAGTATGTTTATCAGTTGTCTAGTACCCATAACACAAGCTCTGCTTAGCTTGGGGCTAGACGGCATTGTGTGATAGTTGTGGAATATTATATTATATATAGTTTTAATCGTACTCGTAGTACTCAGTAATGTTAATTTTGTCTGTTTTCTATACTTTTGTTATTAAAGACACCCAAAGTCTACACAAAAAATAAACTCTTTTATTTATGTATGTAGTTCTTAACAATATTTCTTTGTAAAAATCACAATAATGCCTGTCTTATGACAGAGGCGTAGCGTGGACTAATCTAGACGTAGGCGAAAGCGCAGCAACGAGGCCTTTTTCTGGTTTACTTGCCTGGTCTGATAGCAGTTGCTCCATGTAATACCCGGGTATTCTGTCACATCCGGTTAGACTGGAAGCCGACCCCAAGGTATCTAGAAAAGACTATGAGGATAAAAAATGTAGTGGTCTTGCGATCTTTTTGTAAATATAAAAACGCAAATTTAATTTAATATAAATTAAAAAAAAAAAAATTTTGAGGTTACATGAAATTGAAACCTCACAATTAAATAGACCTCGCTCGTCATCATGCTTTGAGTATGAGGCCGTGGGCGTACGGCCGCTTCTCCCACACCTAGCTACGCCTCTGCATACGAGCACTGTCACATGCCACTCGCGCATTTAAACCTTCTTCGACAGAGTCTGATACTACTGCACACATGGGTTTAAATAAAGTAGCAGCCATTGGCCACAAGTGGTTTGTGGCCGCTTCTGGCTTCTCGCGGCGATGTTTGTGGCTGTAGCGTGTAGCCCATGTACGGCGACACTTATATAGCTAGAAGGCATCACGATAGATCCCGTAAAAGTCTGAAATCATTAAATACTTCCACCAGCTCTGGGCAAAGCGAAATAGTGTGACTAAAACTCACCTGTAGTCCTTCAGTTGCCTTTTGCTCTCCTGGGCCATAGTGACTCTTTCGAATTATCTCACTACTCTAGTAGCTCCGTAGAAAATTTTGGAATAATTTCGAATTCTGCACAGAATAAACGACTAACCAATGATCCACATTAGACCTAGATCAAAAAAGCTGGATTAAGGTCATCCGAAGAGGCCTTTGCTCAGGTGTGGGATGATGTGGGTTAACAGTTACCTTATCATTAATCAATTGAACTAGGTATCTCAGTAGTTGCTAAGAAATTCAATTGGTGTATTCAGCTTCTCTCACACCGGTTTCATTTAAAGGGCGAATTCGACGAGTCGTAGAGAATTATAATTAGGCTCTCTGACTGTAGGGCGTATAATTACGCTGTCGTCAGAAAAAAAGTGCTATTGGGCTTTTCCATTAGACAAACTCAACTTCCAAGCTAGAGAATAGAATGGAATAGAATAGAATGGAATGGAATGGAATGGAATAGAATAGAATAGAATAGAATAGAAAAGAAAAGAATAGAATAGAATAGAATAGAATAGAATAGAATAGAATAGAATAGAATAGAATAGGATAGGATAGGATAGAATAGAATAGAATAGAATAGAGCACAGCAGAACAGAGTAGGATTTATTCGACGCGGGCAATACAATAGGCAACAACACGAAATAATAAAAAAGAGTACAGAAAAGAAATACAAAAAGCTGTTGCGCAGTTGTTTTTTGTTCGAGTTCAGTAGACTACCAAACTCCAGGCTGCTATAGAGTACTATAGCAGCCTGGAGTTTGAAAGTTTACGGTGTGAGCTCTACTGCTGGTCCTGTGCCTGATCACTCCCCGATCTTGTGACTTACTCTCATAGTCTAATAAGACTATTAGACTATGACATTAAACTCCCCTAAACGAATAGGACTATTAGACAATGAAAGTAAACAGACAGGCACAGAGAGTGCACCTGTGTTACGCACGTGTGTAATATTTCCTACCGAAGTACCCAACTTTACCTAATCTCGGTCGAGATTGGCCACTGTGATCGAAATTCAGTCGAGAGGATTATATAATACGATTTTTACTTTATCAAGCTTAATTCAGTTACGGCGTGACTCTTGACTAACTTCGGCTCGACGCCGACGCCTCGACCCATTATCGGTCGAACTAAAAGTTCGGCGTTCACACAAACGGCCCGACGCACCTACCTAATTTGAAATTCTTATTGGCTCTAACATTTGTGAATTAGATCGTGTTCGTAGATTAGTAATTCGAAGAATAATGCTGACATTTTCTCGGGAGAGACTTTTTTATTGTCCGATAAGCGGTTTTTGTTCGAAATACTGTGCGGGTATTCTATTGTAATGACGTCCTTTGCTGGAATTCTTTTCTAATCTGCATGTTTATTTTGATTTGAAAACCATTTATGAATTGTTCTGAATTTGTGGTAGTTTATAATGGAGGCCGGTACATTATTCACTAATATTTTAAAGTTGGGAGGTTGTATGTTTGTTTGAACTCTCTAATGTATCTATACACCGCTAAATTTTGATCGTTTTAATCCCGTGGACGGTCGATCCGGTATATGAAACACTATATACTAGTAAATATAAAATAAAGTACCTTTTTCAAAACTTGTATTAATTTACGCATGTACGAAATTAATTTCTTTAAGAAAACGTCAGCTGAGCGAGTCCAATGACCTGTAGGTAGTTCGTACGTATCGCTGACTACTACCTAAAGGTCATTGGACTCGCTCAGCAGAGAGCAGTGGTGATGAAATAAATTACACAAAGTAATGCGCCCGGTTGGGTTTGAACCCGCGATCTACAACTCATAAGTCGTGGCCGTTACCAATCGGCCAGGCCAATATCATAGATTTTGCAGCGTCCAAAAACATAATATGATTGTATGTGTAAATTATTGATATACATTTTTATATTTAAATGGTGTACTAACAGCTAACTAAAAATGAAAAGTTCTGACGGAAAAAAAAATCAAGGACATTGCGCAGAAAATTAAAAAGTTACAGAAAACCCCAATTTTGACAGTTAATAGCTAAGACAGGATATGTCTGACGAACCAGCTAGTTAGTAGTTACATTTTAAACTATCAAAAAAAAAAAAATCACACAGATTATTATGATTCTCAAAGCTTTTACTTTGGAGTTTGACAAACTCACAATCGTACTTGATAACACCTATAATAGGTGTTATCAAGTACGATTGCGAATCAATACGAAATAATAATTATTACTCTTATTTTAGGTACCTACGTGGTTCGTAAATAAAACTGAACAAAAAATATTTTATTTGACAAACGTAAACAGATGCACACAACGTACACTTAGGTTAAAAAAAATAGCTAACATTGTGGGTCTCGCGCCTGTACCAAATAGATCCAGTTCAGTAAAAATGCCCTTATCAAATATTGAGTTAATTACTCAATATTGGCTGAATATAACTATATATAACTCAATCAATACTTTTTTTTGACGTGGGAAACCATCAAATAACCTCTCCCACTCTGGGTAGAGCGAGAAGGCGGTTATACCTTCAGTTGCGTTTTGAATTCCAGGACCACTGTAACTCTTTCGAACGTTCCCACAGCCCAGATTATCAATGCTACATCGTCATTCAAAACCCCTTGTAATGTCCTAGACACTATGACTTTCTGGCTTAATGAAGTGTCTGGAAAACTCGGTCTTTTGGAGTACGGGCGGCGGCGGCGGGCGCGACAAAGCGATTGATCACGTGCTACCCTCCTACCCACCCTTAGCCAAGAGTGCTCAGTTGAACAATTAGAACACGCTTGGATACGAGATTCTTTAAAATTCATCGTGAGTTAAATTTTGCATAGGTATTCAGAGGAGTGGCTCTTGGGTTGATCTCTAACTAGCGGCTTCGCCCGCGTCCAATAATAATAATAATAATATACTACTATATTTTATATTTTTAAATGTTTATTTTAAATGTTATTTTTTTAAGAAATATTTAAAAATATACTATAATATGTACATAATAATAAATAAATGGAATAATAATAATAATAATATTCGACAAGTATCACACAACGCCGTCTAGTCCCAAGCTAAGCAGAGCTTGTGTTATGGGTACTAGACAACTGATAAACATACTTATATATTTCTAAATACATACATATTATAGATAAATTACACCCAGACACAGAACAAATGATTATGCTCATCACACAAACATTTGTCCTGGGTGGGAATCGAACCCACGACCTCCGGCATAGCAGTCAGGGTCACTAACCACTAGACCAACAGGCCAGTCAACATTATTTGTGTCCAGTTGCTTCCACTTAACACATACTGATGACGATCATAAAGCGTTCGGTGTCGGTAACTGGAAAAAAAAGTGTTTCCGTTTGCACAGCGCCTAAATGTTGCCACAACCTTCAAAATTGACTTGTTATGTCATTCTGTACTGTTAATTCAAAGTTAGTAATTCAGTAACAAGCAATTATGGAGGATGAATAATACATTTATAATTGAGCCATCCAACCAATTGCTATTTCAATGATAATTTCATAATATCTCTGCAGGTATATTAAAACAATGCTATGGCTTCGGGATTGTTCAAAAGAGTTACCGCGGGCCTGGACCGCAAAGGCAATTGAAGAAACACGGGTGAGTTTTAGTCAGTAAATGTTTGACTCAATTCACTCAAAGCAGGAGTAGTTATTTGTTGATTGCCTACCTCAAAAAAGGTATATTAAGAGGGCCCTTCTCCACTCGCCTACCGTCAATATCGAGCATGGTTTAAAAGCTAGTTTCTTCATATAACGCAATCCAATGCGATGTTTGATAACGAGGCAACGCCGAAAAAGAGTGATAACGCCTGAAACTGAATAATTTTTGAAAAAAAAAAAATGTAGAATCTTGATTGGTGCAAAGCTTCTATGGATGGAGTAGGGCAAAGTTCACATAAAATAGCAGAATTTCAGAGGTTTTCACTGGATTGTTTTGACACAAATTTATATTTTGATTACGATAAAAGCCTAGATAATATAGCTACAAGATATCTGTATATCCAAAATATCTGGAGAAATATGTGAAATACCATCATCACAAAAGAGCGGTTGTATAAAAAGAGAACCGATTTTCATCCGTACCTACACTGAAAGGCTCAGTTGAAAACCAGCGTCAGGCAGTTGCTACCTAGTTATCTGAACTGCTGTGCTGGGCTTATTTGGTGCATTGTTAATTTTATTTCTTTATATTTTTTTATGTTAAATTTAAGTTTGTAATTATTACTTTAGATCATGAATTGTGGTGTGCCAAATAAACATTTTTTTTTCTTTCTATAAAAATGTACTACGAGTTGGCGCTCTTAAAACAACGAACACGCATCAGTGAATTGATAAGTTCAAAATTAAAAGCGTGAGTTTCCTTGAGGGGTCATATTTCCACAGTGCCCGCAAGCGGTCATTAATTTCCCAAAAGATCGAGTAGCTAATTATAAAGGTTTATACCAAACTGCCCCGCAAGGGACTCTATTGAGGCAGCCTGTTCATTTTCTTACAATATTTTCTTTTTCATTTAATTTACCAATGTAATAAATCGTTCGTCTTAAGTAAAACTTTGATGGTTCGAACCGTTATTTTTGAATATCGTTTTGATTATGTTATCTTCAATGATGGAAGTCCTATTTTTATGATAATAAAAATAAATCGCCGTATCTCTACGCTGACGTCGTGATAGGGCTTATTGGGCACTCTAATGAACGCTTAGCCGTAATATGCCTAAGGTGAAGGGCTATACTAAGAGAGATACAATCCGCAGAAGAGTGATGTGGCTGACTGTTGGGCAGTAGCGATCTCACGGAGCAGATCTCCCAGGAGAATTCTGGTTTCACATGTCGTATTGAACCAGTGTTCACTGCGGCCGGTCAATAAAGGCTGGCGCTCGTCAATGACGAGGAACAGAACTCTTATCTCTCTTGCTTTTATTGGCTAGCTTAAGCAGAGATTTGCAAGTGCAAACGTAATCAGGAGAAAGATGTTATAATCCAGTCAGGTGCGAGTAGGGATCTGGCTATGCTTATAGTTTACACTAAAGTGATGCCAGCCATCTATAAAATAAAAAATCTTTATGAAAAACTTGTGCGTTCACAACATTTCACGTCTGGGCTTTAGGCGCAAATCAAACTGTCAGAGAGTACGTGACGATGGAAGTCAGGAATACTCACTGCGAGGCACGAGCGCGCAACACCCGCAACGAATTCGAAGCAAACCGCGAGCTAGCGTGATCATGTCATCAGTGTTATCGTTCAGTAATTTGTAATAACGTATTAATAGCGCACATGTACATTTCATTTCTAGCGTGCTGATTCACATCGTCCCCGCAATAAACAGAGACGGATTCAAAAAGATATAGTATTCTATAACTTTTTATACTGGTACCAAGTTTTGCATTGAAGTCGTTCTATTGTACCCACCCTCCTGACGATCTTCGGCTGGTCATTTACCATGAATATGAATGGTGTCACCACCACGTGGGTACTATCTTTACTCACATCAGAACAGGTTACAAATTGATCAGATTATTGCCCGAAGAATTGGACGTACTGAAGACGATTAGAGAAATAATTCGAGAAAAATTGAAGCAGTCAATCTAATTTTGGTGCCTGTGATACAATATTTTTCATTAGTACAAGTACTAACGAAACTAATTTTCTGTATTTACTACTTATTATTTGGCAATTTGTATGTATAAAAAAAGAATTGCGAATAATTTTCTATGTAGGACGTAATTGTGGACCCTATCAAACGCTTTATTCAAATTCAAATATGGCCATATCAATTTGCTTATTTTTGTTCATCTCTGTGACCGTAAATTCATCAAGGTTAATGATCTAAAACCATGCTGACATGTGACTAGTTGGGTTTAGACCTGTCTACTGATATTCCGATTCAAATTTAACTGTACATTTGTGTGTGGAAAGTGTCAAATAAACAAAATATTATTCTAGAAATTTGAAGGAGTAGGTACACCGAATTCTAAATATTACTAACCACAATGTAAGTTATTACGTTCCTGGTTCATACAAAGAAGAAGAACAGATAACTTTGTATATGTATGAGTATAAATTACGAGACACATAATAGACAATGAGTGTTAACTTGTTACTATGGCATATAAGCATTTGTCACTGTGACTGACAACCGATTAAGTTGCCAGGCTTTAGTCACACATTGTACTGGATATGTGAGTGAATAGGAGTATGATGAAGTCGTAGTAACTTGTTAGTTGTAGATTTTTATAGTTAGTTGTAGATTAACCTAACTTGAATTAGTAGAAAAACATTAAATGAATTGTATGTTCTAGGTGGAGGGAAATGAAGTGTCAGACTTTTTCTGACTAAAACCCACAGTGTTCCTTCAGTGGCCCTTCGCGAGGGTCGCGGTAATTCTTCCGAACAATCCGCAGCCAATAATGACTACTTACTATCAGATGAATGATGATGAGTATTTATTGGTTTAATTTAAGATTTCACTAACTCTTCTTTCTCATTTCTGCACACTACTGTCTACATCTCTTGTAATTTCTCCTTTCGCAGGTCTGCTGGAAGAAATTTCTATTTGAAATAAGCAGTACCTTTGTACAAAGTTTTTTATTAATGTTATCCTCCTCAGTATATTTGTGTTTACATAAATTGTAAATAAATAAATAAATAAATAAATGAACCATCTGCTAATTTGTTGTTCAAGCACGGTCCACTAATATGCAAATTTTGAGCGGTTGACGCGAGATATGAGACCAAACTTGTTCGATTTCTAAAACATACAGAACTTTCTGAAATAAAGTTCAAATTCCAAAAACTCATAACGCTGCTGCACCCACATGTAACCATCCTTAAATTTATCAAAAGTATCGATAATCTCCAATTAATCAAATAAAATAACAATTTACCAACAACAGGCAAAAAATACGTTATGACTTGTCAAAACACACCTTTCATAAGGAAAATCTCATTTTAGTGTCAATGACACCCACATATACATAGGTACAAGTAGTGCTGGGTACATCCCAACAGCCAGTAATTACTGTCTGTGTTTATATTAGTGTTCAACCCAAGGTTCGGATTCGGCCAGTGTCGGGCAAAAGAAAACTGGTTTCGGCTGGAGTTTCAGTTTCTGCCTAATAGTTGCCAAATATTCGCCTCAAGCAAAATTAACGTCTTTAAGTTTATGATAGAAACCTATATACTAAGTGTAATATTTCTCTGAGTAAATATGTGTTGTCTTATAATGGATTTTTATTCATTTATTTTGTATAGTATTAAAGTTAGTGCGTTTTCGGGTAACGTTATCATCCAGTTCTTTTTTTTTTTAATTTTGACATGCGAAACACTCACATGTGAACTCATCACATGTGAGTGTTTCGCCGCAACTAAACAGGAGGCCGAAAATTTGGTTTCGGCTAATAATGTTTCTGTCAGACACTAGTTCGGAGGTCAGGGCACAAAATAAATAGGTACCAGAAGATAATCTCATGTATGTACTTCACTTTTTATACCTACGCTACGCATACTAATGAGCGTTTGAGCTGGAACTGCTCAAAGAGCGGGCCGAGGCATTCCGAGATATCGTGTCTGTGAGCGGTGTCTATGTCTGAGCAATGGGTAGCTCGCTGTCCGGCCGTCCGGTAACTGGCCGGACCAAGCCCAAGTCGTCGACGGCGCGCACTGATCCCGCGCGCCTCAAGGAGTTGTCAGCAACAGCGGGGACCCAGCCGGGTCGAAGCCTACTGGGGCCAGGGTTATCCGAAAGGGCGCTCGAGCCCCGGTATGAAGGCTAGAAGGAACGGGGTGGGTCTTTTAGTCAGTAAGAGTCTAACACTATCTCCCGCTCCGCCCAAGAGCGGGGGATGTCATGGGATGATTTTTTCCCACCATAAAAAAAAGCGGTGTCTATGTATGCGTTACTCGAGCGCGCTTTGTGTGTAGATTGACTTCTGTACCTATCTATTTTGTGGTAAGGGGAGACCCCGCATCCGCGACAGTTGTTCGGACTAACAATATTTGCATTTTGTTAACCTGATTCAAGGTCATAAGAACGGTTAAACTCTGTTGACTGATATGTTATAGTTGTACTCGTAAAATGGAATACAAAAAACAGTGTAAGTATATAGTGGTTTTGGAGGAAAAATAGTTCATTTTATATTGTAAAGGTTTTTTAGTATCTAAGGTTCTTTACTATCGATTGATGTGAAATTATGTTTGTTAGCTAGTTTTAAGATTGTGTCTTTTTTCGCGTAAATAAACTGTTTTTCTTTCTTTTTTCTTTATTGAATTTCTTTTAAAAATCTCCTTGTAACTATGTCATTGTTTATAACTTTTCTTTGATTTAAATCTGAAAATAGTGCATTGCAATAAAATACTGTAATTGATATTATGTACGTATAATCGATAATATTTATCTATCTAACTTATACACCACAATTTTTTTATTAGTACACATACTTAAAGGGCTTATAAGAAAAGCCCCATTTTAAAAGTAAAGTCTCAATAAATAATAAACAGCAAAGTTATTAGCGTTGGTTCATATCCCAAAATGTCACTCAATTTATGGAAATATTGTACAGGCTATTGATTAATGAATGAATAAGTGACAATTTTTAAGGAAAAACACTGCCCGCAGTATTTTCTACTGGCAATTGTTATGTATGATTGATTATGTGATACTTTTTAGTGGTCAATTTTAGGATTTCGGTTTTTTCTACTTTTGACTACAAAAATATGATCAGTGACGGGTACAGTTAGAGCCCCATTTTTTTGTGTACCAATTAAAAAGTAGGAGTAAAAAAAGTTTGCCCTACACACGACACGAGGCATCGTGAGTGCGTTCACAGACATATAAACTCACAAACACAAGACACCCAAACCTAGAAAATCTATTTGTAGGTCATTTATATGTTTGTTCCGTACGATTATCGAAAACACGACACCCAGCACAGCATCCAATCGCTTAACCCCTGTGCTAATCGTTTATTCCAACATAATAATTTCAGTATTTCAAGGACCCCTGTACCTGAAATACTGAAATACCCACTTTCTCTTTGCTATTATTGAATACTATCTTTTTTTTTTTTTTTTCTTTATGGTGGGCAAAAATCATGCATTGACATCCCCCGCTCTTGGGCGGAGCGGAAGATAGTGTCAGACTCTTACTGACTAAAAGACCCACCCCGTTCCTTCTAGCCTTCATACCGGGGCTCGAGCGCCCTTTCGGATAACCCTGGCCCCAGTAGGCTTTGACCCGGCTGGGTCCCTGCTGTTGCTGACAACTCCTTGAGGCGCGCGGGAACAGTGCGCGCCGTCGACGACTTGGGCTTGGTCCGGACAGTTACCGGACGGCCGGACAGCGAGCTACCCATTGCTCATTGTCCGCAAGCCCGCGCCTACGGTGGCCGGAAATCGGGATCAGAATCGCGGCGGCGGCGGCGGCGGCGATATTGAATACTATCTGAAGTACTCACTTTCTCTTTTACCACATATGCACTGTAACTTAAATATCATCTCAGTTTTACAAAGATCATACATCAAAACACTAGCAAAAAACAAGGCCTGAGTTGACTGAAGCTCACACAAACCGCGGTGAGTTATCTTCGAATCTATTTGAAGACATTCGCGCTTATTGTTTCCTTGACAAAAGAGCGGTGGTGTCAGTGGCAATTGATCACGTAGCTTCCCTTCCCTACGTCCGATCCGATAATATTGGGAGACGTACACATTCGACGGAAAACTTGACGGTTGGGCTGGTGGAAATATTGAAAAGGTTTCGGAAATTTTCTACACCAAAATATAATAATAATCCACAGCTTTCACACAACGTCATCTTTTCCAAAAACTAAACAGAGTTTGTGCTATAAGTACTAGACAACTGGTAAATATACGTACAATATATTTCTAAATAATACATATATAAATTACACCCTGACACATGACAAATGGTCATGGTCATCACACAAACATATTTTGTCGAGTTAGTTTATGTATTTGGTTTAGTGTTGTCTTTTTTAACTCAAAGGTTGACTGGTAGAGAATGCCTTGGGGCATTAAGTCCGCCTATGTACCACTACTGTACATGAAGTTTAAATAAATAAATATTTTGTTCTGCGTGAGAATCGAACCCGAATATGTACGATTCTCATAACCACAATTAATATGTGATTGATTGTTTGTTGCAAATGTTTATAAATGCAACAACAACAACACAACACAAACAACACAAACGTACAGAGTTAATGCAATAGGCAATCTCTACAAGTCAATTAAGGGTGACGGAGATACAATATGGTAGGTGCATAAAAATATATTTAAATAAAATCATGGATACAAAAGCATCATTATCACCAGCCTACAGCTGCAGCAATCCCGCATTCGTGATGAAATCCTTACGATAAAAAAACACCCTCAGACAATTCTTATCTCAAGTCACCGGTTATCACAATCACTGCCAAAAAAAAACAAAACAGAACAAAAGATGTGCAGAAAACAGAGAAATGCAATTAAAAAAATACATTTTTCCACAATAAAGGGCCACAAAAGATCCTAACATGGAACGTTAGGCTGCATTTTATTACAGCCAGTGTACACGGTCCGTTTGTCCGGACCGTTCCGGCGCGTCAATTATCCGGAGTCGTTGTGACGGCTCGGATCCGGATTGAATTAACGTCGAGAAAAAACGCTCGACCGCGTTATATTAAACCCAGACAGTTGAGATCAGGCTAACCGATATTAAATGGTGGCTCAGGCTGTTTAATTAAAGATGTGGCTCAAGTTTTGCTTCGTGTGCTGAAAAAATATTATAGGGCTGGTATACTTCGGTCTTCTAACTAAATTGTGTGATCGACTTTGTTACTGAGACGGGCTAGATGTGATAGTGAAGTAACTCAGTTTGAGTTTAGTGCGAGGTAATTTACCCACCATTTCTGGATCAAGTATTTTATAATCATCATGTTTCTGACCTGTATAGTGTATACTACAATCTTCTTACATAATATAATCGACTATCTTACTTAGATGTGCTAGACGTGATAGTGCGGTGATTCTTGAGTTTGAGTTTAGTGCCAGGTAATTTACCCACCATTTCTGGATCAAGAATTTCATCATCATCATCTTCCTGACCTGTATAGTGTATTCTACGGTCTTCTAACTAAATTATGTGATTGACTTTTTTACTTAGACAAGCTAGACGTGATAGTGAGATGATTCTTGAGTTTGAGTATAGTGCGAGGTAATTTACCCACGAATTCTAAATCAAGAATTTCATCATCATCATCATCTTCCTGACCTGTATAGTGTATAATACAATCATCTTACATAATATGATCGAATATCTTACTTAGATGTGCTAGACGTGATAGTGCGGTGATTCTTGAGTTTGAGTTTAGTGCGAGGTAATTTACCGACGATTTCTAAATCAAGAATTTCATCATCATCATCATCTTCCTGACCTGTATAGTGTATTCTACGGTCTTCTAACTAAATTATGTGATTGACCTTTTTACTTAGACAGGCTAGACGTGATAGTGAGATGATTCTTGAGTTTGAGTATAGTGCGGGGTATTTTGGGACCACAAGGAAAAGGTATACAGGGAATGTAATTCAACATACATTTTCACTATTTTTCATACAACGACTCTTACGCGATTATGACTTATTATTCATTAGATTTTTCATTAGATATTTTGGAAACACAGAGTCTTGGGGATGTTATCTAGGCTTCTATTGAAATCAGTTTATAAATTTGTCTTAAACTAATCCAGTAAAGACTTGCTTTTATCAAGATTCTAAATAACGATATTTTTTTTAAAGACTTTTAAGGGTCTAATAAAAACACGTATTTCCTGGAACAAGTTTTGTGAAATTTTCGAGTAAATCACAGAATTACCGAGTGCTAACAGAGTTTTCAGGCGTTATCTCTCTTTTTTCACGTTGCCTCTTCGACAAACAACGCGTTGGATTGCGATAGATAAAGCAACAATCTTTTAAACCATGCTCAATGTTGACGATAGGCGAGTGGAAAAGCAGCCAAAGTATGATTATCAAAAAAAAACTGTCCCCCTAGCCAAGTTACAACCAGTTTGTGTCGAATTGCGTTCTCTAATCGGTAACACCTCGGTGACAGCAATTGTAGAAAACGATAAGTTGGTAGCCATGTTTACGCGCCTGAGTTGACCGCTCGTTCTGTGTACAATGTAGCGTTTGTCCAACAGAGGATGTAGCGTTAAACATTGTAGAAACGATTTTGAACGATGTGAACTTGGCTACGAATTGTCTATTCGTTTGTTCTGACCACGCGATTTTACATTGAGATGACGTCATTCCCATTCGTTTCATCACTTTTCGACAGCTTTAACGATTGCAGAATAACAACTTGGCTAAGCGTGCTGGTCCTAAAATGCTAATTAAAAAAATAAAAACAACGAACCTCACGACCTATGTCTCCACCTTCCGTTGATAATAGATAGAATAGTTTCTTGTTCAATTTCCAACTTTCTATTATGAAAAGAAATTATTATAAAAATTTTATTAATACACTTTTTTTTGTATTTACATATTCCACCATTTTTGTTGCACTGCAGTGATTCAAATTTAGATAACCGATATTTCACAAATCCCCACAAAACTTCTAAAGCCACAACTGACTAACAAATTGTATGTTTTCCAACCACAAGGTCACGCCTCCATCACCCAAACTTTCATTTCCTGAAGGCTGTGCAAACATGTGTGTGTTAACATCGAAGTAGCTGCCTCCCTTACAAACGGACTCCTTCCTTATACACTTAGAACGACAGTTTCTGAACTGATTATATCTGTTTTATCATTGTTTTCTCTTTATTAAGATAGTTTCTGGGTTTATTAAAATTGTTAATTTGTTGTAAGTACTTTCTCTGCCATTTACTTTGTTATCGTCTTTGGGTTTTATTGAGATCTAGCTTCTGCCAGTTGCTTTATCTGCGTGGAAATAAAAAAAAACTCAAGGCAATAATTATACTCGCGGGACAAAAAGTAGTCTGATATGCGTATCCAGAATGTAGCAAAGTACAGTCGGCCTTATAATGTTCCCACAGCTGGGACTCTTGGAGAGAGAATGGGCCGTAATCCACCACGCAGGCCTAGAGCGTGTTGGCAAATGTCACATGTCTTCGAATTTTTGATTCTAGGCCATAACGTTTTTGTTTAAGCTGTATAACTTTTTGGTGTACAATAAAGTTTATTCTATTCTATTCTATTCTATTCTATTCTATTCTATTCTATTCTATTCTATTCTATTCTATTCTATTCTATTCTATTCTATTCTATTCTATTCTATTCTATTCTATTCTATTCTATTCTATTCTATTCTATTCTATTCTATTCTATTCTATTCTACCGGTTTCCTCACGATGTTTTCCTTCACCGTTTTGAGAGCAGTGGTGATAAAATAAATAACACAAAGTAATGCGCCTAGCTGGGTTTGAACTCGAGGCCTACAACTCGTAAATCGGGGCCGTTACCACTCGGCCACCACTGCTCGACTCGGCCACCACTTATCCAGAATAATTATGGTTAGCCCGAATACCAAATATCATTGAAATCCGTTAACCCGTTTAAACCTGGAGGAATAACAAACACATTTGTGTGTGTCTGTATACTTATTTATTTAAAAAAGGTAGTCGTGTTAGTTACACTATTATAACTCAAGAATGGCTGAACCGATATGGCTGAAAATTGGTGGGGAAGTAGCTTTCAATCAGGAGACGGATATAAGTTACTTTTTATTCCGTTCCCGCGAAACGTGACGTACGTTTTATGTACGCGGACGAAGCCGCGGGTAAAAGCAAGTCTTGTCATAAATACAATTACTCTCCCTTTTATTATATTAATAATTATGATTACTTACATAGACCTAAACAGTTCAGCTACATTTTCTAAGAATGTACATTTCATTACATTAATGTTATGAAGGTTCTTAGTATAGGTTATAAGTAGGTAAGCCATTGGCCATATTATGTAGTAAGCCCATTGTGTCTGTATCACCTAGAACCATAGGGTTTAACTTAACTTATCTTTTATTTCCGTGCGACTCCTTTTAATTGCCTGTTGTTCTAGTGGTTAGCGGCCCTGACTGCTACGCCGGAGGTCTTGGGTTCGATTCCCACACAGGACAAATGTTTGTGTGTGTACACAATTATTTATTCTGTGTCTGGGTGTAATTTATTCTAGCTATAATATGTATGTATTTAGAAATATATAAGTATGTTTATCAATTGTCAAGTACTCATAACACAAGCTCTGCTTAGCGTGAGACTAGACGGCGTTGTGGGATAGTTGTGGAAATAATCAATAATTAATTAGCAATTTAAACTTTTACTTCGATTTTAAGCAATAACTGGGAGAGCTTTGGTAAGACCAACACCCAGCAATGTTAAGGTAAGCAACCGTTTTCTTTCTTCTGGCTTATCTGTACTAATATTTAAATAAAAGAGGTAAAGTTTGTTTTTGGTTTTTGTGTGTTTTTTGTTTTTATGAGGTAATATCTAAAAGCACTAGTCCGATTGCGATAATTTTTTCACCGATAGAAAAATAATTTATGCCTGAATGACACAGGCTATATTTTATGTATGCAGGCGAAGCTGCGGGCAAAAGCTAGTTATATTTATTTGTCCCAGTCACCCTAGATGACGGCTAATTGCCGAGCCGGTGTCTGCCTCGATTATGTGACATTCAACGCGTCGACGACGTCTCGTCGGCTGATACGCAGTGTTCACGCGTTATTATTTTCGTACGAGTATGTTAGTAATAACATTTTTTTAATCAGCGTGGTACATATTAGAATAGAATAGAATTTAAGTTTATTTCTTTAGTTATATCACCCAAAAATATAATTTTTATAGGTGCATTTGATGTGTATGTTTTGGCACAGTTTGTCCGGGAAGAGTCTATTGCCTATCTTTTCAAACATATTTATATAAAGCAAGAATGAGAAGTAATGGATTTAGGATCTTATCAGATCCTAGACCTGGAGTTCTTATTATCTAAGAGTGACTCTACGAGTCAAAGCCAATGCTAACGAGGGGGAGCTGTTCTTCGCCTATTCTGTTAGAAAAGAGGGATGGGTTAAATTGGCCAAGGGTAGTGGTACGGGCTTGCGGACGGCGAGCAATGGGTAGCTTGCTCTCCGGCCGTCCAGTAACTATCCGGACCGAGCCCAAGTCGTCGACTGCGAGCACTGTTCCCGCGCACTCAAGGAGCTGTCAGTAACAGCAGGGGCCCAGCTGGGTCGAAGCCTACTGATACCAGGGTTAGTTTGAAAGATAGCCAGCCCCGGAACGAAAGGCAACGAAGGAACAGGAGTAGATTTTTTGTCAGTAAAAGTCTGACACTATCTTCCGCTCCGCCCAAGAGCAGGGGATGTCATTAGATAATTTTCCCACCGGGGAAAAGAGAGGGTAGTGGTACATGTGAAGATACATCAATTAATGTTATTTAGAGTATTTTGTTCACCCTCGTCCGTATGTAACTGTGGGTTGCCAGCTGAAAGCCAGTGCTATGTGTCTAATGCCCAGGAAATGCTAATATGATAACTGTTTCAGTGTAGGCACGTTCAACATAATTTATTGTATCATTCAGTACTATTCTTCTCTTTTACTCTGCGTCTGTTACCTTGAATATCAACTGACCTCCTCGTACAGGAACAACAGTTACCCTATGCCACATGATACTTACTTTTTTTTAATTGATATAAACTAGTGCTTGACTGCGATCCCACCTGATGGTAAGCAGTGATGCAAACTTTGATGGTTAGGCTTATGAGCCTATTCACTCTTGCCTTGAAGACACTCAAATTATACTCGGGACGGGAACGGGGGGAAAATTATAACGGGAAGACCACAGCAGGCAGACTGTTCCAGTGCTTCGACGTACGCGGTATAAACGACGCGACCCGACGAACCCGTAATTAGTTAATGACGTTAATAACTTTTTAGTTAGTTAATGACTAATTACTTATTAATAGAATATGAATTAGTATTTTCATATTTAATTTTACGGACGGATTTAATTCCCCTGGTAAACAGGTAGATAATGCCTAAGGCATAAGTTCTGCCCTATAAAGTTCCGCTTTTGTACCCTTTTCTTTTTGTACGTGCGTAATTTTTGTTAAAAAGGATGTAAAACGGCCAAATTTATGTTGTTTTACATTCTTTGAATGTGACATGTTTAGTTCTTTTAAAAACAGGAAATGTATGAAAGAAAAAAAAAAACCAATGCAAAATAACTTTAATTTCGGAAGTCGGTGTGAAAAAATGACGAAACAATTATTATTTTTTGACAATGGTTTGTAAAAATGTTCAAATATGTCTGATGGGGGTGTAGTGAATGTTTTAAATTAAGCATCAGTTACTAGAGAACTCAGTTTACAGTCATTTCATCATCAATTTCCTAACCTTATCCCATTTTATTTGAGGTGAGTGCAACACTATTTTTTCTTCCATTCTATTTCTGTCAACCGTCACACTACCACTGACTCCTTTTTCTTTCATTTCATCATCATGATCATCATCATCATACAGCCGAAAGATGTCCACTGTTGGACATAGGGCTCCCCCAAACGTTCGCACAACGACCGGTCCTGTGCGTCACGCATCCATCGGATTCCCGCGACCCTGACCAGGTCATCGGTCTACCTTGTTGCAGATCTTCCAACGCTGCATCTTCCGATATGTGGTCGCCACTCCAGAAAATTTCGTCCCCATCAATATTTCTTTCATATCACTCTTCACACAATCCATCCATCTTTTCTTTGGCCTCCTTCTCCTCTTTCCTCCATACATTTGTTTCTCATAACTCTTTTGATACATGCGTTTTATCCCTCTTTTTCAAGACAAACGATTTCCTTTTAACTTTTTAGTCACTGGCACTACTTTTAAATGGTTTCTAGTATACTCAACTCTCGCTTTTTTCGTCCTCATCCATCTCAATAGTCTCATCTCCGCTACGTGAAATCTTTTTTCATCCATCTGTTTTTCAACCCAGTCGAATCGGTTCTTAGTCGACCTCAATACAAAATTATTTTTATTTTATGCGAAACCCGAATATAATAAACAGAATCAGTAACTGAATGGATTAAAATTAGTTTTTACACCATTTCTTTAATCTATCTTTAGTTCTTTATTTGATTCCATGATAAATAACAAAATATGTGGACATCAGAGTTCATGTACATAGGCGAGCCATGTTATATTTTTCCCAACAATATTTAAAAAGGTCACAAGTTAGACACCACCGAAACTAAGTACAATACAGATCACGGCAGATCATAGCGGGCATTGGGTGCCAGCGCACAGTTGTGTGCGGAAGCAAAACAATCTCAATCGCCCGGGTGGCCCAGTGACCATGTAATTATGTCGCCAAATATGTACTATAACAGAATTATAGCTTTGTGTTTTTTCATAATACAGTTTAGAAATTTTTTATATAGATTCCTTACATAACAATAGTAAACAGGTGTTTCAGGTTTTGCATATACTAAAAATAAGGTAGTACAAAAATACACTATGATAGTGTGTTATCTTTACCTAAGGAAGAAGTTATCGTTACCTAAGGAAACTTCTATCTCCAACTATCCTTTACCCAACTGATGGCCGTAAAGATTTGTGCGAACTTCCCTGTCCAATCTTACACATGACATGACCCAGTTGGCCTTGTAAACAAATGGTGGGGACTTTGCAGATGTATTGCAGTTTCTTCAGTGCGAAACCGACTCGAGAAAACCTATAGATAACTGTAATATGGAGAATACAGCATATTTGAATTCAACTGATAAAGTATTTTACAAGTTTTCTGAGTATTAGAATTAACTTCTGACCACGACTTTGCAGGTGTAAAATTTTAAAACTGTCACGTCAATATACCACCGGAATTAAAGGTATCCTTTTAACTTAACTTATACTACAACCCGATGATTTACTATAAGCCATTAACATGGCACCTGGCTCGATAACAGTTGCCACATTGAATACTCGAGAATAGTTTGTATTGTCACGATTAAAGCATCCTAATTTCGCAAAGTAAGTAGTATGTCATGATAAACTACTCAGCGCAAAATAAATGTTAATATAGAAAAAATTAAAATAAAATTCAATGCACTTAATATTTCAAACATCATTCATCAGGTGCCATGTTAAAGCGCATGGGATGTAATGACCCGCCCCGGCTTTTCATTGATGTTACAATTTTTGAAATTCTCGGCGTTTCTTTCCTATAATAAGCAAGTTTTACACCTTTTACTCACTCTGTCTATTGGTAAAAACTGTATGAAAATTCGTAAAGACTTTTTGAATTAATCGCGAATATACAGATCCACAGACGCAGTGAAGGACTTTGTTTTGTAGTGTGTTTAAGGATTAAAAGTACCTACCTACAAAGACACATAACTGCTACAACATCATGACTCAGCTCTATCTCCCGTCTATTTCTTGAACTTCCATTATTAACCGACACGAACACTGAAATCTTTCCCAGATCCAATCGGATCGAATGTCTAGGAATCATTTAATGGGTGAATAGAAAAGTCGAATATAAAATTGAATGAAGTGCAGTTCCATGTTCCTTGCTCCCGATCCCGACGAAGCCTCCAAGACACTTGATAATTGATTCTGTAACAGTTTCAATAGAATGATTTTATTAGTATTCGGTAGTTGAATGAAGGAAAGGCGAGCTTAAATTTCATTTGTCATTCTAATTCGAAGGCGCTTTCAAGATTCACGAATGAACGAATATTGTAAGGAGCATATCGCTCTTAGATAACAAAATTATTTTTGATACAAATTTCCTTGAATCAATAATATTGTTATTCAAATATGTAAATGGAAACTTGAATAATATTTATCTGTCTGTTAATGTTCATAAATTCGTTACGGCTTCTGTCTTGTTAATACTACAGTATTTTACTACTGAGTAAATACTCAGTTGAGTTGTGCCTAACTGATCTTCATATTGAAATTCTTGTCCTTGATATTTCTTGTGATTGTTGAACTTGAATATTTCATAATGTAAGTAAACTAGGCCATTTTAATAAATTAACTAATTTGTAGTTTTCGTCTGTAGATTTTAGATCCATTGACATTATGTCAGTGAAGGCGATTTTCAGGGTTCCGTAGCCAAATGGCAAAAAACGGAACCCTTATAGATTCGTCATGTCTGTCTGTCTGTCTGTCTGTCTGTCCGTCCGTATGTCACAGCCACTTTTTTCCGAAACTATAAGAGCTATACTGTTGAAACTTTGTAAGTAGATGTATTCTGTAAACCGCATTAAGATTTTCACACAAAAATAGAAAAAAAGCAATAAATTTTGGGGGTCCCCATACATAGAACTGAAACTCAAAATTTTTTTTTCATCAAAACCATGCGTGTGTGGTATCTATGGATAGGTCTTCAAAAATAATACTGAGGTTTCTAACATCATTTTTTTCTAAACTGAATAGTTTGCGCGAGAGACACTTCCAAAGTGGTAAAATGTGTGTCCCCCCCCCTCTAACTTCTAAGATAAGAGAATGATAAAACTAAAAAAAATATATGATGTACATTACTATAAAAACTACCAACGAAAATTGGTTTGAACGAAATCCAGTAAGTAGTTTTTTTTAATGCGTCATAAACCGAAAAAAACACTATTATTAAAACATCGATCAAAGTTACAACACATTACAAGAACTTTTATATTATGTTACTTGCTGCTATGGAACCCTTCATGGGCGAGTCCGACTCGCACTTGGCCGGTTTTTTTTTAATGGTTCACTACACTAAGATTTTCATAAGACACTCAGACCCGGAAAAACTACACGTAGGTAATACAAATATTTATTCCGTGCGAGAATCGATGTTTTGCAACCAATTCTTTACATTTGATTTTTGACTTTCTGAAATCGATATCGTTCACTTAATGTCGTTTATATTAGAGTCTCTTATAGCTTTTATTAAATATATGGTAACGGAAAAGACATCTGATGCATTCTAACCACCCTGACTAGAGATGTGCTCTTGCTGGCAATATTGCCCAAAGTGGGAATATTGGTGGCAATATTTCCGGCAACGGTATACGTATATCTCTAACCCAGACCAAAATGTAACACTTTCCTACAACCCAACACACCCAAGTATGCAACGCTTTATGGCCACCCAGTCCAACATGCAACATTTTTTTACCTCCCAACACATTTAAGTTTCCATGCAACGCTTTCCACCCAGTCCAAAATGCAACACTTTTCTACTTCTTTCTATCCAAGAAGATACTTGGATGTATTGGGTGGCATCTAGACCAAGATTTAATACTTTTCTACCACCCAACACATCCAAGCATCCATGCAACGGTTTTCCACCGCCTAGCACATCCAAGTATCACTTCTAGTCACTCATTAAGTACAATTTACACTAGCAAACGTGACACTAAGGCCGTTCTATCCGGACCGCGTGAATGCGGCTCGAGTGGGTGCCACGTTTCATTAATCAGGCCAAGGGCTGATCCCATCCCGCGTAATTGACGCGCTACTGATAGTCCAATAATGACTGCTTCGCCCCTACAGTGAATCCCGTCTAATCTACTAGCCAATACATTATGTATTAAACCGCTGAATGTGTTTTAAATGAGAATCGATGACGTTTGAGTTTGTGGAATCAGCTTAAAGCGATTCTGAAGTTAATTTTGCAATTTTGATGCGTGTTATTTTTATCTGCTTCCGAGACTTAAATATTTATTTGATCAAGCTTTGCATCTACTGATAAAATGAAACATAATTCATATAAAAATCTCATTTATAATTTCTTTGAACGGTAGGAGGTTTAGCATAATAAATTATCGTTAAGTAAGAAAAAATGTATTTATAAGTTCGAAACAGACGCCCCCAAAAGGAGTTTTAAAAATAAAATGATAGATCATTAATTACGGCATTGTTTACAACTAAAACGATGTTTGAACGTCGAACAACCAATAGGTCAATTCAACTAATAACTTGAATTATTGGAATAAACATTCAACAATAAAAAATAGAAACAAAACTTGTTTATACTGAGATATACGTAGGCTAATTTCTTAACTGGTAGGCGATTAGTATTTTCCGATGACTTTACTCATAGGAGCTATAAGATCTTCCGAAATGGATTATGTATAGCATAGTCGACCTTATAATGTTCCCACTGTTGGGACTCAAGCCTCCTCTCTAGGAGAGGGAATGGGCCGTAATCCACCACGCGGGCCCAGTGCATATTGGTGAATGTCACATGTCTTCGAATTTTTGATTCTAGGACAAGCCGCTTTCCTCATGATGTTTTCCTTCACCGTTTTGAGAGTAGTTATGACGAAATAAATTACACAAAGTAATGCGTTGGCTAGGTTTGAACCCGCGACCTGCGAACTCGTAAGTCGAGGCCTTTGTCACTCGGCTAGCACTGCTCAAATGGATTATGTAATTCACTACAAAACTAATTTACATTCGTCACCTACTTCAGATCCAATTGAAAACTAGCGGTTGTATGACATGGTTGTAAAACGTTGATATAAGCATTTCGGATTGGTCTTCAGCTCCAATATTTATGGTTTTAACGCTAACGTATACGTAATTTTTTGTCGTCTTAATCTGTGAATAAAACCTACAAATTGTTTATTCAGACTTGTAAAAGTATCCAGCAATTGCTGAGTTGGTGACCCTTTCGGTTCAGGCACAGTCACTGCAACTTGTATTGTATGTCTGTACTCTTTTTTTTATTATTATTATTTTATGTTGTTGCATATTGTGTTGCTTGCGCCGAATAAATGCTATTCTATTCTAGTCTATTCTATTCTAGTCTATTCTATTCTATTCTATTCTGTTCTGTTCTGTTCTGTTCTGTTCTGTTCTGTTCTGTTCTGTTCTGTTCTGTTCTGTTCTGTTCTGTTCTGTTCTGTTCTGTTCTGTTCTGTTCTGTTCTGTTCTGTTCTGTTCTGTTCTGTTCTGTTCTGTTCTGTTCTGTTCTGTTCTGTTCTGTTCTGTTCTGTTCTGTTCTGTTCTGTTCTGTTCTGTTCTGTTCTGTTCTGTTCTGTTCTGTTCTGTTCTGTTCTGTTCTGTTCTGTTCTGTTCTGTTCTGTTCTGTTCTGTTCTGTTCTGTTCTGTTCTGTTCTGTTCTGTTCTGTTCTGTTCTGTTCTGTTCTGTTCTGTTCTGTTCTGTTCTGTTCTGTTCTGTTCTGTTCTGTTCTGTTCTGTTCTGTTCTGTTCTGTTCTGTTCTGTTCTGTTCTGTTCTGTTCTGTTCTGTTCTGTTCTGTTCTGTTCTGTTCTGTTCTGTTCTGTTCTGTTCTGTTCTGTTCTGTTCTGTTCTGTTCTGTTCTGTTCTGTTCTGTTCTGTTCTGTTCTGTTCTGTTCTGTTCTGTTCTGTTCTGTTCTGTTCTGTTCTGTTCTGTTCTGTTCTGTTCTGTTCTATTCTATTCTATTCTATTCTATTCTATTCTATTCTATTCTATTCTATTCTATTCTATTCTATTCTATTCTATTCTATTCTATTCTATTCTATTCTATTCTATTCTATTCTATTCTATTCTATTCTATTCTATTCTATTCTATTCTATTCTATTCTATTCTATTCTATTCTATTCTATTCTATTCTATTCTATTCTATTCTATTCTATTCTATTCTATTCTATTCTATTCTATTCTATTCTATTCTATTCTATTCTATTCTATTCTATTCTATTCTATTCTATTCTATTCTATTCTATTCTATTCTATTCTATTCTATTCTATTCTATTCTATTCTATTCTATTCTATTCACACAGACGTTGAAGATATAGGCACAGTAAATAATCACACGAATGACTGGCTATCTGACCTTCATACTCTAGTAAGGTTACCTCCAATTTCAGTTGAAAATCAAGTAATTACGTCGAGGCTACAAGGCTTTTATTAACTTAAACCCACCTGGGTTCTTGCAGTTGCAAATTGCTGGACTTTCGGGCTTGTTACTATCTGCAATAACTGTCAAAAATCTATAAACGACAGCCAGGAAAAACAGCAGTATAATCATCATCATCATTTCAACCAAACGACGTCCACTGTTGGAATAGGCATCCCAATGTCACCACAATGAACGGTCCTGTGCTTCTCGCATTCATCGGATTCCCGCAACATTTACCAGGTCATTGGTCCACCTTGTAGGAGGCCTTCCAACGCCGTGCCACTACTCCAGAACCTTTCAGCCCCAACGGCCAACTGTTCTGCGAGCAATCTGCGCTGACCATTGCAATTGAACAAATAGTTCGGCGATTCTTCGTGCTGCAGCAACCTTGGTTATCTTCATTCTTGATAGCAGTATATACTCATTCGTCAGTTATAAGAACAATTATTTAAATCACAAACTAATTCTTACATTCAAATGTAAGAAAATCTAAAACACTTCCAGGATTTTAAATGTATACAATGATATCTTCGTTATAGTATTGTGAATATTTGTCGCGTGGGTGTTCTCTGAATAGTGAACTGAGACGCTTGATTAATGTTCCCGGGCGAAAGGGAAATTCGACCTAAATCAATTCACAACAATTTATAACTCTCTCGATTAAATAATAATTGTTGTTTTACATTGTTGAGATCGGAATAAGTTTGCCAAACGTCTTGTTTTTAATTGCGTATGAATTATTTATGACTGTGTACATACGTTGATTAATAATATTGATTGGTAGGCAAATATGTTTTTGGGTTTTTTAAAGTGATTTTGGTTTGTATCGGTTGCTACTTTCATCAGCATAGATTAATATCTAGGTAAGTCTGTCGTCATTGAATATAACTTTCTGTTTTTTTAATAAAACCTAGATCTGTTTAAAACCAGTCCTCTTGACCCTAAACTGGTTTCTCTGAAAGGTTTGTTCCGTTTAAATACCACTCATCTAATACCACTGGTATTTGTTGACAATTAACACGGGTTCAAACAAATAGCAGTGGTATCTACAGTAGACCGATGCACACGTGGGTCACGCCTGATTTATATCTCTGCAAGTCAAGGTGCCGTTGCAGTTGTTGCAAGGTAGACCGATGACTTGGTGAAGGTTGCGGGAAACCGATGGATGCGAGACGTTCAGGATCGTCCATTGTGGCGACGCTTGGGGGAGTGCTATGTTCAACAGTGGACTTATATCGGCTGAATCGGCTAAAATGGTGATGATGATGAAGCATGTTGCCATATAAAATGTATCGAGACCAATTCGCCTAGATTGGTTTACTACTTGAGCGACTTGAGCTTGGTCCGGACAGTTACCGGACGGCCGGACAGCGAGCTACCCATTGCTCACTGTCCGCAAGCCCGCGCCTACGGTGGCTGGAAATCGGGATCGGAATCTCGGCGGCGGAGAGAGCGCCGTTGCCTGATGCGGTCGGCCTCCTCCTTAGCGAGCATAACTGCTTCGCAGAAGTCGGCGACCGCCTGACACTACTCCTCGCTCCGGACCATGGCCTCAACCAAGGCCTCCGCCGCCGATCACCCTCACGAGGGCACGGCGATGCTCCGCCCAAGCAGGGCACACCGCGATTGTGTGCTCCACCGTGTCCTCCGGGCGTTCCGCACAGTGGCGACACCCGTGCGTCACTTCCACTTTAATTCGGAACAGGAACCTCCAGAACTTGCCATTTCCGGTGAGGACCTTTGTCATGCGGAAGGTAAGGACGCCGTGAGGTCTTTCCAGCCACGCCTCAAAGAGGGGACTTACCGCCATAATTGTGGCGTGCCCATACACTTGATGGCTCACGTGTGTGCAATGTAGTTCTATATTAATAATTTTAATGGTATTTACTGAAGTAGAAACCGTTTTAAAGGAAGGACATAGGAGTGGGTTTTAGTCAGTATAAGTCTGACACGCCCTCTTGCTTCACCCTAGAATAGAAGAAGTCATTGAATGATTTCCCACATAAAAAAATCACTGCAAGAATCAGATTATAGTGCGGTTCTGATCACGCATGCGGGATTGCAACGCACGCATAACCAAATGTCCAATTCATACAAGTACGAGTATTTATAAAATAAATAAATAATAAAACCCTACGCTAAAATACACTATCTAAAATATGGCGTCAAAAAACTCTTCCACATCGCTGTCGACTGGTAATGTGCCCAAAAGACTGGCGGCATTGCCACGTTGTATGGCAATGCTTATCCTCTGTCCAAGGTAAAAGCCAGCCTTTGTAATGCGTGGAATACGTACGCAGGACGCGTTTTGTTTTTGAATTTTGTTCTGCATACCATGCAAGCCCGTATGCGATATAGGTAGATATTTATTTTAGTTAGATTTGACTATTTTCTTAGGTTCCTGCTCTTAGTAAACCCACTATTATGTTCATCGATAACTTGCTTATAAACACCATCAGTTTAACTAAGCCATAACAGTTAAGTGAAACCCATAAAACTGAAGTATAAACTATGTAATAATGGCTTTTTAACCGCATTAAAGGTTTACGATCTCCTTCACTTTAGGCCAACTCATTGTGTCCATACTATTTCTGCTACTAACACTTTAATAAAATATTAGGCAAAGGTCGTACTAAAAATTTATGTGGCGTTTTAACGTGGAGGTTTTACGTTTTAATCATTATCGTCATCATTTCGGTTGCAAGATGTCTACAGCTAGACATAGGGTTTCCCCAAGTGTCGGCAAAATGACCAGTATGGTGCATTTCCACCCTCACCAGGTCACAACGTTTGGGAAGCTTTCCAACGTTACGTTTTATTCATCATCATCATCATATCAGCCGAAACACGTTCACTGTTGGACATAGGCCTCCTCCAAGCGTCGCCACAACGACCAGTCCTCTGTTTATTATGATGTTTGTGTTTTATTATGATGAAAGTTTATGTGTTAAACGGAGTGTTTTTTTTTTGTTTCGGTAATATCGATGAGTTATCAGCGTGTGAAAGTAGAAATTCAAAATTATCTACTTAAAGTTGACAGTGAACCAAATGAGCAACAAGCTATTATGTCTCCAAATCAAATGTATTCTTTTTTTCGGTGGGTAAAAAAAAAACATCCAATGACATTTCCCGTCCTTGGAAGGAGCGGGAGATAGTTTCAGACTTTTACTGACTAAAAAACTCACCCCGTTCCTTCTTAGCCCTTCATAACGTGGTCGGATCTTCCTTTCAAAAACCGAGGCACACCTCAAACGTGTGCTCCACTATCCACCGGGCGGTCCATACAGTGGTGTTACCCGGGCGACGCTTCCGCATGGATCTGGTACAGAAACTTCCCGGACTGACCGTGTTCTGTGAGAACCAACCAGCGGAAGGTGAGGTTTTTCCAGCCACACCTCAAAGAGGGGTCTTACCGCTTTAATTTTGATTCAAATATATTTATGTAGGTGCGGTGATGTTCTTCGAATGTATGTATGTACAACACTCGAAAACATCATTCATCTTTTGAGGCAATTAGATAGCCGGTGGAATTTCGTGGAGCATTTCCGACGTCTGGCTCCCAAACTGAACCGGACTGGGGCTGCGCTCAAGCGGCTCCTGCCCAACCTTGGGGGTCCAGATGCCTCCTGCCGGAGGCTCTACGCGGGGATCGTTCGGTCCATGGCCCTCTACGGGGCGCCGGTGTGGGCGCCGTTGCTGAAAAAGCAACCGGCGGCCATACTAAACGCCTGCCAGAGGGTCATGGCAATTCGGATGGTGCGGGGATACCGCACGATTTCCCGCGAAGCGGCGAGCCTTCTGGCTGGCCTACCACCGTGGGATCTGGAGGCAACAGTCCTTGCACACATGCACGACATGCGCGTGGAGATGCAACGCCTCTCCACGCGCATGTCGTGACGCGCGGGGTGAAAGTCCTCAGCCGCGACAGGTCGCGGCATGGCGGACAGAGCTCCGGCGGGATCTCATGGTGGAATGGCGTCAGCGACTATCGCAACCCCGTTATGGGCACGCCACAATTATGGCGATAAGTCCTCTCTTTGAGGCGTGGCTGGAAAGACCTCACGGCGTCCTTACCTTCCGCATGACACAGGTCCTCACCGGAAATGGCAAGTTCGGGAGGTTCCTGTTCCGAATTAAAGCGGAAGTGACGCCCGGGTGTCGCCACTGTGCGGAACGCCTGGAGGACACGGTGGAGCACACAATCGCGGTGTGCCCTGCTTGGATGGAGCATCGCCGTGCCCTCGTGGGGGTGATCGGCGGCGGAGACCTCTCGCGCCGGGCCTTGGTCGAGGCCATGGTCCGGAGCGAGGAGGAGTGGCAGGCGGTCGCCGACTTCTGCGAAGCAGTAATGCTCGCTAAGGAGGAGGCCGACCACATCAGGCAACGGCGCTCTCGCCGCCGGGATTCCGATCCCGATTTCCAGCCACCGTAGGCGCGGGCTTGCGGACAGTGAGCAATGGGTAGCTCGCTGTCCGGCCGTCCGGTAACTGTCCGGACCAAGCCCAAGTCGTCGACGGCGCGCGCTGTTCCCGCGCGCCTCAAGGAGTTGTCACCAACAGCAGGGACCCAGCCGGGTCGAAGCCTACTGGGGCCAGGGTTATCCGAAAGGGCGCTCGAGCCCCGGTATGAAGGCTTGAAGGAACGGGATGGGTTTTTTAGTCAGTAAGAGTCTGACACTATCTCCCGCTCCGCCCAAGAGCGGGGGTTGTCATAAGATGATTTTTCACATCGAAAAAAAAAAAAGACAATTAGATAAAAAATAATTATTCTCTCTTCTCGAGATTTGCAGATATTAATTTTTTCATTTTTAATTCAGACTAGTACTGTTAAAGTAGTTTAAATTCATTAATACTTTCATTTCCAGAAAAACTGCCAATGAAAAATAAGTTACCCTGTAACATCACTTTATAACAGCGTTCTGGATGTATTACTCGTAAAACTAAGTTTTACGTTATCAATAGCCATTTTTTAAACGAAGACGTTTTAATGACCTGTATTATAAATACTTTTGTACCGAATTGACGTCTTAAATTGCTCTAAAAAATGCGAAAAACTAACTGTACAAATCACAAGTTAAATAAACTGTTTTCCGACCATGGTTCTGACATCACAATTACTCCTATTTTCTGGTTTCATTACGTACACATTATTAATCTGTTTACGTACGGAAACTGACCCAAGCCAACCCGTTAGCTAAATCGACAACAGTTCCCTATTATGCAGAAAGAGAAAACTCTGATAAAAACGACATCGTTACTGCGTTGATAACAAATGCTATCGCCGAGAAATATTACGCCAATATTACAGAAACCATTACCTGGGACGGGAAGCAGGAGAGCAGACAAAACGAATCGTGTGAAATGTTGCTTCCACGCCTACAACTGGCCATACAGACAAAAAAAGACTTACAAAAGAGAGCATTAGAGTTGGAAGTTGGTTGTAAGGTGCGGTTGATTCGACGGTAGTTAACGCGTATCACGCATTTGGATTGCCGCCTCTGCCCAGGTGGAAGCAGCGTGATCGATTGCCTCTTTGTCGTCTAAGGCCGATATTAGAGGAAACATTTCTTCTGTTGTCATCGCCCCTTGCCTTTCCTCTGTGGTATTATATTGATGAATTGCAGCCGCAATGTACTGTCGAGGCAGATGGTTTATTTCTCATTGCGTTTTTTGCTGGTATGTAGATTTATAACTCAAGACTTATTTGTAGCTCTTGTCGGTAACCATTTAGTAGTTATTTAATGGTGAAACTGAGATCAGTTAGGATTAAAAATGGTAATATTTTGATGAGTAAGGGCGGACATTGTGATACTGTTCTATTCGACCAATCCTATTCTTACAATCCTACTAATATTATAAAACATACGAAACTTTGTTCTCGTATATTTGGATATTTCGAATGTTCGAATACCATAATTAGAGACACAATAGAAAGACAAAGAGAGAGCGAACGCCGGCGTTTGCTTGGGGTTTAGTGAATGAATCATACATGTCTCAGTTTGCAGATTTAGACGAAATTTAGAACACGGTTAGTGTGGCGGACTAGCCCCTGTTAGGAGGCGGTGACGGTAGCAGGCAGTACCCTTTGGCTACCGAGCCCTCGGGACAGTTCAACCCGATTTTTGACGTACGTTGCTCGTTGCGCTGGTCACGTACGCCACCACGCACCCCTGAATGCGTACGTTTTCGACTAAGGGGGTAAGCGTAGTAGCACCTCGCTTCGGGTACCGAAGAGGACAAAATGAAAGACACGTTTTCGACAAAGGTCCCTAAGGGTTCGGCTGTAAGCTTCTTCCTTGTTCCCTTTTTTCCTGTGTTGTTGCCTCTTCGGTGGCTTGTTTTCGACTGACGATCGGACCGAAAAACGGCCCGCCTTTTATACCCCGAAACTTTACGTGCGCGTGAACCGTGATTTTCGGACTTATTTCACTTTAAGTTTCGCTTTAGCCGAGCCCTTTCGGATGCCATATTTATTTAATCTTTCACATAACATAGACAATATGTACATCAAAATATTCGTTACAATGTCTACTTTCACATAAAATAACAATCTTTTGCCTAACTTAACATAATAAAAAGTTTCTAGAAGAAAAACTGCAAAAGATACAATTTCGCTCATGTTTTGAAACACAATTCTTTCGATTTCTCACCCAATATTATATCAATTGTAAATCTAATGGCTGTATTATCATTTATTAGTTAAGTTTTAACTAGGAATACAGTAATGGTGAGAATCGGACACAAAACAAAAAAGGTAAACATCAGTTTACAATTACGTAAGCGAGATCGCGAACATTACAAAATTCGATCATTTCCAAAACTATGCTATCTTGAATCTATGGTTCCTAATATACTACAATAGACTTAAAAACACTAATTAACCACATAGAACATTTATCAGGTACCGACAACATAGATAGAATCCTTTTCAAAATAGTTAACAAAACAAACTTTCATTTTCTCTAATAAGTTCGCACTTTCTCATTCATTCTTATTAGAATCTTATTAGTTATTCTATCTTGAACCTTACTAAATTAGAAAATCGTTAATCAGAGGCAAAACAGAGACTTAAACTACATAATCTTGCCTAGACTTTCATAAACAAAACAAAACTTAGAAATATGTTACACGAGGCTATTCTATAGTAAAACTCAGTCTATTATTTACACTATCCTAATAAGACATAAGTTCCTAAGCCTAATAATTCAAAATAAACATATTAGAAGTAAAAAACATCCTATCCTAAGTTCAAAATGTATATAAAAACTACTTGCGTGCTAGGTGGCCCCGACCACTACTTGCGCCCTGGTGCTTGCAAGGGACCTCCGTCGCCGACAGTCTCCCCCTCGTGCGTCGCACCATCCTCCAGCCTCGGCGACACTCCCGGCACCAGCAACACCACTCGCGAGCTCGGCCGTCGCAGCACACCGCCTCTTGTCTCGACGTCGACGATCCGGATCCGCCTATCTGGTCCAGGATACACCCGCAGGATTCTGCCGCGTGGCCAGGTGCATCTTGGCAGGCTCTGGTCGACGATGAGCACGATGTCGCCAACTCGCAGGTCCGTAGAGCTGGTTCTGCCCGTAGTCTTCCTCGGCAGCAGAGTGGGCAGATATTCACGCAGCCAACGTTGCCAGAAGTGATCGGCAAGTCGCTGCGTAGCCTTCCAGGTATCTCTGCCCACGAGCACATGATCTTCGAAGCTGCCGATTCTCGTAGCGCCGCACGATCGCCCGATGAGGAAGTGGTTTGGTGTGAGCGCTTCTTCTTCAGGGTTCTCGGAGATGTGGGTGAGAGGCCGAGAGTTTACGATGTGCTCGGCCTCTAAGAGGAGGGTGTGGAGTACCTCCTCTCGAGGATGTCGTTCCTTGAGTGTGGCGCCTAGTGCGGTTTTGATGGATCGCACCAGACGCTCCCATGCACCGCCCATGTTGGGTGCACCAGGCGGGATGAATTTCCATTGCACGCCGATCTTCTCCGCTTCTGAGGTGAGGTCTTCTTTCTTCAGTGTGTCGAGCGCCTCTTTTAATTCTTTGTTGGCGCCGACAAAGTTTGTCCCGTTGTCTGAGTAGATTGTCTTCGGCATCCCTCTTCTTGCAGCGAACCGTCGTAGAGCCATGATCATGGAGTCGGCGGAGAGCGATGGAGCGATCTCGATGTGCACCGCCCTGGTAGTTAGGCAGGTGAAAAGCGCTCCCCATCGCTTCTCGTGTCTTCTTCCCACGGCGATCGTCATTGGCCCGAAGAAATCAATGCCGGTGCACGTGAAAGGAGGTGTCCCGTGCATCAGCCTCTCAGCAGGTAAGTTGCCCGTCGGTAGTTCTTGCGGTTTTGCCTTCTTCGTTTTGCACCACTGGCACCGGTGCTGAACCGCCTTGATTGCTGACCTCAATCCCAATACCCAGAAGCGTTGCCTTATCTCGTTCATAACTGTCGCATGGTTCCCATGATTGAAGCGACAGTGGAAATCTTCGACGATAAGTCGCGTTGTCTTGTCCTTGCTGTCGAGCACGATGGGTCGCTTATACTCTCTTGACACACCCTGAATCGCGTCGATCCTTCCCTTTAGACGCAGGAGTCCATCTTCCAATACTACGTCGAGCCTCTTCAACTTACTGCTGCTCTCGAGTTGCTTTCCTTGCTGTAGGCACTTAATTTCTTCTTTGAAGCTTCTTTCTTGGCTTCCTTTCAACAGGAGAGTTTCAGCTTGCTCTAGTAGGTCTGCGTCCAATGGCACGTAGCATATTTCTTGTTTCTTCGAAGGTCGAGCATTCTTCTCAACAGTCTTCGTCTTCTTTCCTTGTGTCATCTTCCAGGTTGGGTCTTCTTGGCTGACGTGGACCTGTTCCTTCCTTCTGCAGTGTTGAATAAACTGCAGTACTCTCGCTGTAGCTCGCCAGAGTCTCTTCCATGACGAAAACCTCTCTGGATCGGGTGATGGGTGGCTGATGCTTGCTGCTGCCGCGACGTCCATGGTCTTCTCTTCGCCTGTGACTTCCTTCTTGAAGGTTCTTGGTGCAGGCCAATGCGCTTCTTCTCTCTTCAAGAAGTCTGGACCAGTGAACCAACGGTGATCGCAGTCGAAGTCTTCCGGCACGTCGCGAGTCGCATCATCTGCTGGGTTCTGAGCCGTGGGTACCCATCTCCATTCTTGTGGTTTTGTGAGATCTTCTATTTCCGCCAAGCGATGAGCCACGAAAGTCTTGAATGTTCTCGGGTCCGTCTTGATCCATGAAAGTACTATGCTGGAGTCTGTCCAAAATGTCTTCTTCTGCACCTTCAGATCCGTTTCTTCTTCCACTGAGTGTGCTAGTCTGCTTCCTAGGAGGGCCGCCTGCAGCTCAAGTCTGGGTATCGATACGGGCTTCAGTGGCGTAACTCGAACTTTCGCCGCCACCAAGCTTACGTGGTATGTCCCATCTTGATTCTCCGTTCTCCAATACACGGTGGCTGCATACGCTGACTCGCTAGCGTCCGTGAACGTGTGCAGCTCCCCCTCGGTGCGATGTGGCGCTAGACACCTCGGAATCTGAAGATCTTGGAGCAGCTTCATCTTCTCCAGGTAAGTCTTCCATGATTCATATTCCTTGTCTTCTATTTCTTCATCCCAACCGATGCCACTTCTCCATATGTTCTGAAGCAGCTTCTTCCCTTGGACGAGAACTGGTGATGCCAACCCCAATGGGTCGAAGGTTGACATGACAGCGCTGGTGACTTCCCTCTTGGTCGGAATCTTGAAACCCTTTGCAATCTCTTCTGGTGTGTTTCGAAGATTCGCCCTGAATCCGATGGAGTCCCTTTCTGTGAACCAGCGCAGTCCAAGTGTCTTTTCTTCTTTCTCGCCAAGGTCCACTTCTGTCTTCTCCGTAGCTTCGCTGCTCGTGCCTTGCAGTAGCTCAGGTTGATTTGATGCCCATCCTCTGAGTTCGAAGCCCGCCTTCTTGTGAATGGAGTCTACCTGCGCCGTTACTCTTCTGAATTCTTCTTCTGTATGGAAGCTGTGCAGGTAGTCATCCATGTAGTGGTTCAGCTCTACTGCCCTTACTGCCTCTGGATACTGCTCCTTGAAGTCTTCTGCATTCCGATTCTTGACATATATGGCCGTGCAGGGAGATGATGTTGCACCGAAGACCACTGATGTCATCCTATATTCCTTCGGCGCCACGTCTCGTCGATCACCTCTCCACAGGAACCGCAGACTGTCTCTATCTTCTGGTCGGATGCGAACTTGCAAAAACATTTCTTTGATGTCGGCTGCTACTGCGAACGGTCCTTGTCTGAATCGCAGCAGCACACCGAAGAGCGACTGCAGTAGGTCTGGTCCTGGCAGCAGAGCGTCGTTGAGGCTTCGTCCTTTGCTCTTCGCTGCAGCGTCAAACACGATCCTAATTTTCTTCTTGAGCGGATGCACCACGGAGAAGTGAGGTAGGTACCAAGTCTTCTTATTTTCCTCTTGCTTGGCAGGTGCTTCTTCTGCATACTTGTTGTCGATCAGGTGCTGGATCTGCTTGCAATATTCTATCTTCAACTGAGGGTCTTTATCCAACTTCTTTTCAATGTTGAAGAGTCGATTCTTCGCCGAAGTGTAACTTTCAGGCATGACCTCATCTTCTTGCTTCCACAGCAGTCCAACTTCAAAACGACCATCTTCCAGTCTTCTGCAGGTCTTCTCGAGGACGGCCAGTGCTCTTCCTTCTGCATCTGTCGAGGGTCTTCTTGGTTGCACACCCAATGCTTCTATCGCAAAATGCTCCTTGATAGTCTGATGCATCTCTTCTTCTGTGCTGGTACAAAGACACCTGTCGGCAAAGTGCACTGGTCGTATTCCGCCCGTGTCGAACCCATGCAGCACCCAGCCAAGTCCTGTTCTCGAGGCAACTGGTTGACCTGGTCTTCCCCTTTTCAAAGCTTGAGTCACGATGAGCTCCCAGTTGTCTTGACCGATGAGTAGCTGTGGTGACTCTCCTTCGTAGTGTAAAGAGTCGGCGATCTTCTTTAAATGTGAACAATCTTCTATCCTTTTCTTATCCAAGAACTGAGGTGTCAGCTTCAGGTTATCCACGGTTCTGACTCTCTTGAGGGTCTTCCTTTTTTCTTGATGAACCCCCTTCACCATCAAGTCCAGTGTCTGCGAGTCCTTCTTCCTGATAAGCTGACCTCCAACTGTTTCGATGATCAGTTCTTCTGTTTTTCCTTGAGCGCCGATCTCCTGTGCCACCTTCTCATCCAGCAGTGACACCGTTGACCCTTCATCCATCAGGGCCAAAATTCTTTTGGATCCATGCGACCCGAAGACTTCAACCGGTACTATCTTCAGGTACGCCCTTGCATTGTTGGCCGCATTCACCGATGCCGCGACACTTGACACTTCTTGCTGTGTCTCTTTATTCTCTTCTGAGGTCCTCTGTTCCGAGTTCACGTGCAGCAGATGATGATGCCACCTCTGGCATTCCTTACACGGCGGCTTTCTGCAGTTCTCCTTGCGGTGTTTCCCTTGAAGACACTTGAAGCAGACGCGACTCTTCTTGACCAGCGCCCACCGATCTTGCACCGACGCCTTCAGGAACTTCTGGCAATTCAGGAGGAGGTGTTCGCCCTGACACACGGGACAAGTCTTCTCACTGATCCTTGCTTCCTTTTCTCTGAAGTTCCCTTCCCTTTCCTTCGTAGAATGCGCCGCTTGTCGATGAGTCCTCTTGGCCAATGTCTTCTCTTCAGAAGTCGCGAAGGCTCCACACTTATCTGCTTCCATATTCAGGAACCTGGACACCAGCGTCAGATCCGAGAACTCGCCTTCTTCTGTTGCTGCAGTGAAGTCGTACCATCTAAACTTGAGGACCGTAGGCATCTTCTCAATTATTTGCTTCACTATCTCTGGTGAATGTAAGTACTGCGGCTTCTTCAATCCTTTTATCGCTGCTACGCTGTTGTTGATCTGGCTTGCGAAGATGCAGATGTCCCTCGGGTTCTCTGATATCCTTGGTAACGTCTTGATCTTCTCCAACTCGGCCAGCACCAGCGCATCAGGTCTTCCATATCTTCTTCTCAGGGCCTGCATTACTTCTAGTGGAGAAGCTTCTGAATACAGCAAACTCTTGATGGCTTCTCTTGCATTGCCCTTCAGTGCTCTTCTCAGTCGAGCCATATTTTGCACTTCGTTGAACATCGGTGCCGTATCTTCATAAACAACCTTGAAAGCTGTCCACTCGCTGCTGTTGCCGTCGAAGTAAGGTAACTCGTGGATGTACTTCGGCTGCTCTGCTGATCCTCCTCTTGTGGTAAGGGCTTCCTTTAACGCGCTCGTCAGCGTTTGCAGATCGATCGTAGCACCCTTCGTTGCAGAGTTCTCTTCAGGCTTCACAGGTAGCGCTTCTGGTGGACGCTGTCCTCGTGTCTCGGGTTGTTTCTCGTTGCATTCTTCCAGTACTGAAGATTGAATCCAGTTCTGGACCTGTGCTGTTCTTTCTTCCAGGTCTTCATCCACGGAGTCATCATCTTCACATTGCGCCATCTCCAACCTGACGCGTGCCAGTCTCGCTGCTGCCTGTGCTTGCTCCAGTTCCAGGCGTGCCAGCTCTTCCCTGGCTTCCAGCTCGCGTCTTCTGGCTGATGAGCTCGTGGTCTTCGTGGACCTGGCTCGACGACCAACTCCCATTGGCCTCAGAGTGGCAGCAACACTGACCACACCCTTCGCCGTTCCATCTTCTGGAGTCTTCTTGGTCGTCCCTTCTGGTGCGGCTCCTTTCTTCTGACCGGTTCCGGTCGCCGCTGTGGTAGCAGTCGTAACAGTCGCCTCCGTTGCTGAGGTGAACTCCGTACCCGTAGTCCCAGAAGAAGTTGTGCCGGTGGTCTCCGTTGAACCCGTTCCAGTCGTTCCTGATGACGCAGACGTGACTCCTTCTGACCCGGAAGCTTCCTCTGTCTGGTCCCTATCGGAGGGGCGAGACGTTGGGCGTGAGGGGGCATCCTTCTGCGATCGTGTTACGGGACCCATCTTCTTATCTTCTGGCTTCTTCTTCTATCTTCTTACAGGGATCCGGCTCGAAGGACCAAAAACTGTGGCGGACTAGCCCCTGTTAGGAGGCGGTGACGGTAGCAGGCAGTACCCTTTGGCTACCGAGCCCTCGGGACAGTTCAACCCGATTTTTGACGTACGTTGCTCGTTGCGCTGGTCACGTACGCCACCACGCACCCCTGAATGCGTACGTTTTCGACTAAGGGGGTAAGCGTAGTAGCACCTCGCTTCGGGTACCGAAGAGGACAAAATGAAAGACACGTTTTCGACAAAGGTCCCTAAGGGTTCGGCTGTAAGCTTCTTCCTTGTTCCCTTTTTTCCTGTGTTGTTGCCTCTTCGGTGGCTTGTTTTCGACTGACGATCGGACCGAAAAACGGCCCGCCTTTTATACCCCGAAACTTTACGTGCGCGTGAACCGTGATTTTCGGACTTATTTCACTTTAAGTTTCGCTTTAGCCGAGCCCTTTCGGATGCCATATTTATTTAATCTTTCACATAACATAGACAATATGTACATCAAAATATTCGTTACAATGTCTACTTTCACATAAAATAACAATCTTTTGCCTAACTTAACATAATAAAAAGTTTCTAGAAGAAAAACTGCAAAAGATACAATTTCGCTCATGTTTTGAAACACAATTCTTTCGATTTCTCACCCAATATTATATCAATTGTAAATCTAATGGCTGTATTATCATTTATTAGTTAAGTTTTAACTAGGAATACAGTAATGGTGAGAATCGGACACAAAACAAAAAAGGTAAACATCAGTTTACAATTACGTAAGCGAGATCGCGAACATTACAAAATTCGATCATTTCCAAAACTATGCTATCTTGAATCTATGGTTCCTAATATACTACAATAGACTTAAAAACACTAATTAACCACATAGAACATTTATCAGGTACCGACAACATAGATAGAATCCTTTTCAAAATAGTTAACAAAACAAACTTTCATTTTCTCTAATAAGTTCGCACTTTCTCATTCATTCTTATTAGAATCTTATTAGTTATTCTATCTTGAACCTTACTAAATTAGAAAATCGTTAATCAGAGGCAAAACAGAGACTTAAACTACATAATCTTGCCTAGACTTTCATAAACAAAACAAAACTTAGAAATATGTTACACGAGGCTATTCTATAGTAAAACTCAGTCTATTATTTACACTATCCTAATAAGACATAAGTTCCTAAGCCTAATAATTCAAAATAAACATATTAGAAGTAAAAAACATCCTATCCTAAGTTCAAAATGTATATAAAAACTACTTGCGTGCTAGGTGGCCCCGACCACTACTTGCGCCCTGGTGCTTGCAAGGGACCTCCGTCGCCGACAGTTAGATAGTAGTCTGAATTAGAACGCAGCATGCTTTTATTCCAGCGTGCATTGGTAACATTTACATGGGACCAAGTGGGAATAATAGGTGATTGTGGTTGGTGGGCCAGAGAATCGCCAAACTTAAGTAGCAGTGGGCAACACAGAACACAGGAATCATTCTACATTCCTCTGTTCTGTGGTGGGCACACATATTATTCACAGAACAAATTGTCAATGGGGCCATTTGACCAGGACATCGACATCGGTTTTAGAGAGGTGACTGCGTACTGGAAGACACATTGGTTCTTCTCACAAGGTTGGCTGATGCCCTGGTGAAGGTTGTAAGAATAGGATGGATCCGAGATGCACAGGACTAGTCACTGTGGCAACACTTAGGAAATTTCTACGTCCAACAGTAGACATAATGACTAATAGGTGACTACGTCGGATTAATTTATAATACCCATTTCATTATAACTAAAACTGGTCCAGTGCGAGACGAACTCGCACTCGATACGAGGATTCCACGCTACAATATTAAAATCAAGCCAAAATAAAAATAGGTAAAAAAACTTTTTAAGTTAAACGGTTTTATGTTAAACATACATTGCAATGTTTAAGATAAATGTACTAAAAACCAAAAAATAATAAAATAGATACAGTCGTGGGAATTATAAACATATGCATAGACTAGACTAAAATAAAGCCGTGGGGCACGTCAATTGTCTACAATCGTTGATTAAAATGTTTAGCTAGCAAAAAAAGAATAATATATATAAATAAAGAATAATAAATAAAACAAACGGGGTGAGCTAAATAAAACCGTTTAAAAATCACGTCTCTTGTATGGTGGGCACGCCACAATTATGGCGATAAGTCCTCTCTTTGAGACGTGGCTGGAAAGACCTCACGGCGTCCTTACCTTCCGCATGACACAGGTCCTCACCGGAAATGGCAAGTTCGGGAGGTTCCTGTTATCCGAATTAAAGCGGAAGTGACGCCCGGGTGTCGCCACTGTGCGGAACGACACGGTGGAGCACACAATCGCGGTGTGTCCTGCTTGGGCGGAGCATCGCCGTGCCCTCGTGGGGGTGATCGGCGGCGGAGACCTCTCGCGCCGGGCCCTGGTCAAGGCCATGGTCCGGAGCGAGGAGGAGTGGCAGGCGGTCGCCGACTTCTGCGAAACAGTAATGCTCGCTAAGGAGGAGGCCGACCGCATCAGACAACGGCGCTCTCGCCGCCGCCGCCGGGATTCCGATCTCGATTTCCAGCCACCGTAGGCGCGGGCTTGCGGACAGTGAGCAATGGGTAGCTCGCTGTCCGGCCGTCTGGTAACCGTCCGGACCAAGCCCAAGTCTTCGACGGCGCGCGCTGTTCCCGCGCGCCTCAAGGAGTTGTCAGCAACAGCAGGGGCCCAGCCGGGTCGAAGCCTACTGGGGCCAGGGTTATCCGAAAGGGCGCTCGAGCCCCGGTACGAAGGCTAGAAGGAACGGGATGGGTTTTTTAGTCAGTAAGAGTCTGACACTACCTCCCGCTCCGCCCAAGAGCGGGGGTTGTCATAAGATGATTTTTTCCACCGAAAAAAAAAAAAAAGTCTCTTGTATGGAGACCCCATTATTTTTAAATTTCTTTTATTATTTAATAGCTTAAGCCCACGGCTTCGACAGCGTGGCATTAGGTACTTAAGGAATCGGGATAAAAGGTAGCCTATGTTATTTTCCATGTCAAAGGCTATATGCATGCCAAATTTCATCCAAACCCGTTCAGCCGTTTTTGCGTGATTAAGTAACAAACATCCAAACATCCACACTTTCACATTTATAATATTAGTTAGGATTGTAATAGTGGCAATTAAAACACACGTACGGTGGACACCCTTAGGGCACGGATAATTTAAAATGCTTCAATATTTAGGTGCTGGGTACATACAAGCATTGCTTAGTGAATGAACTAATAAACATTTATTCAGTTTTATCGCAATTTCGTTTGCGTTACGGTCATAATATTCAATTGAACCCATTGCATTCGTCACATATTGTACGTAATCAGTCATCTTAATTCAACTGTGCAATCGTAAACCTCATTTTATTACAGTGAACTATTAATCATATTGTTATCATGAAGAAACCAGAGTTGTTTCTTGTTATTTATTTTTATTGGATTCACGTTTACCCAGTAGTTTGCCGAGTATCTAATACAAATACTTATCAAAAAGAGTCAAATAGAACCTAAAATAAATAGGTAAACATACTACCAATAGTAAAGCGTAAAAAACTTAGTCCATTTTCTTTAGAAGACCGCCATATTGGATTTAGAGTGACGTCACTTTTTTTTTTTTTTGGTGGATAAAAATCATCAGGTGGAGTGGGAGATAGTGTACGACTCTTACTGACTGAAAAACTCACCCCGTTCTTTCTTGCCCTTCATGCCAGGGCTGAGCTACCCTTCGGAGCTAACCCTGGCCCCCTTTATCTGCAAGAAATGCTTGCAATGCATTTGATACCCATATTGTGCATATAATAATAATAATATTCCACAACTGTCACACAACGCCATCTAGTTCCAAGCTTAGCAGAGTTTGTGCTATGAGTACTAGACAACTGATAAACATACGTTTAAACTTCTAAATACATACCTCACTAGTCCGCCATCGTGGCTGTTCCTGTTCGTTGGATTTAAAATGACGTCATACAGCTTAATCGGTTGAAGATATCTGCTCCAATATTGAGTTGCAAGATTCGAACAAACACAATTAGATACATACGAGTAATTGCAAGTTAAAAAAGCTTTGTAATAAAATGATGTTGGTAAAGCTGGTACAGAAGATACTCAAAGTTTCTATATTGTAAACAGTTTTCAATTCCCACTAAATGTGACTGTTTTCTATCGTTCACTAGAACTTCTACTTCCTTGTTCCCCCAAAAATCATATTTCTCACCAATCCATAGTATTATCGGTACGAGGTACCCCTGAAAACTGAACACATTACGCACAGACCCTCGCTTTACTCATTTGTACGAAGGAAGCCGTGATGAGGTCGTCAGAACTGGTTCACTCCCCTCCCGCCCCTCTCTTCAAGCAGTGTGGCCGTTTCCTCAGCCCCAACTTTAATGGGCATCATTTGGTAAATCACTGGTGTTCCTTTTAATTACGCATTCCAATCTTTCTTTTAAACTTTGCTCGTATTTTTGCGCTTCAACCTGTGAAGTATTCTCGTCTAGAAAGTTTGGAATCACGATTCGTGTAAGCCAAACTCGGAAGTAGCCCCTTTATTTTTAAAATGCGACACAAATTGTTACTTACTGATGGGGGAAAAGATAAATCTAGGTCAAAGTTTGTTCTATACAATCAATTAAGGAAGAAAGTATTGATGTATGATTTAAGAGGTCTTCGTTAATTTTAAATGGATTTTCGCAAAGCACCTAACGTCTGATTCAACTAACTTGTGCTTCGGCTCTCAGCTATCGAACCAAACTGTACTCTCCTATATAAATAAGTTGTGCCTCGGAGCACTGCCACTGAAACCGGCTGTTGACGAACTTAAATTGTGTTTCCGAACCGACTGGGTGTTTGCTTTCGCGATGAGACCCGAAATAGAAAAGATATTTGCAAAAATATTTGTTAAAATAAATTTTGTTTGCAGAGACTTTATTCACGTTTGTCCTGGAAACGTTTTTAATTAGTTTCTTGTTGAGTGTGTTCGTTTGATAAAATACAGACACGATGTCAAAAAGGATAGCGAGACTTCGAATCTTAAGTTCCTAACAGTCATTTATACCGCGTACATCGAAGACTGGAACAATTTGCCAACTGCGCTCTTCCTGTCCAATTATAATTTAGGTCTGCAAGGCAAATACGCCTCATCGGCGGTAATAATACTGTGAATAGGCTCTTAATAAACTAGTGAACCTTACCATGACCTATTGCATCCCTGCTTACCATCAGATGGAATCGCAGTCAAACATTGGTATATTAAAAAAAAAAAAGTGTTTTCCTTGGCTCGATTTGACAAAAATCGTCCCAAACCCTAAAAATGGTTCCAGTAAAGCACCTTATAAAATCCGTCGCTACACTGAACTGGTTTACTACATGAATGTAAGGATTACGCTCGAAATAAACACGAGGGAAGTGGAATAACGTGACGTGAAATGAAGGACGTAAAAACTGAAAAGCGTCCACCCATTGTTTTGGAGCTGACCGTGTTACATGTTGTTATTATTTAGGCGAGCCACGCCGCATTAAACATCAGAAAGTTACCCGTTATAACCTTTAGGCGAGTGTTCCCAAAATAAAGAATGTCACCGCTTCGGCCGGGTCTCTTGAATATGTTAGGTGAAACGTAAAATGAAATTATTTAGATATTTCCACACCTCGCATTCAGATCCTTTGGGATTTATCGCACGGCGTTTGTATAGGGGTATGTATGCGTTTTGTAAATTAAAAATCGAGAAATTTTGGGGATGGTTTAAATCTGGACCGGTGTTTTCGGACCGAAAATTAAGAATTTTAGGCAAATCATTTTGGAAGTAAAAAGTTTTTGATCTACGTAAGTATTCGTAATTCATAGTATGCTCAGCAATTTTCAAAAACACTTTCAGACAAAGTCTTATTTCGATATACTTATTACTTCACTCACCATAATTTCATCATCTTTTCAGCCAAAAGACGATCACTGTTGGACACAGGCCTTCCCCAAGTGTTGCTATAGCGACCGGTCCTGCAAATGATTAATGCAAATTAATAATTCAATCCAAATATTTTAGGCAGGGCGCAAACAAGGTCACTTTTGTGTATTGTGTCAGATACAGACTACCGATAAACATTTGATTTCTATAGAACTAGTGTAAAATCATCCACTTCCTGCGCTAATATAATATAAATATTTTTTCAGTTGCTTCCACTTAACACATACTCATGACGATTAAAAAGTGTTTCTATCGGTAACTGAAACAAAAAGTGTCTACCGTTTGCGCAGCGCCTTATATTTACATAGATTATAGTCCAAGCGATGTTGTTCGAGCCTAGAAGAGAAAAAACGCAATGTGTCCTCAGTCCATTTTAAATTAAACTAATCATAAAGGTGAGTGGAACGGTTCCGACTTACGAGTTGATATAGGTCATAGGTCACGGGTTCAAACGAAACCAGGCGCATTACTTTGTGTAATTTATTTCATCACAACTGCTCTCAAAACGGTGATGGAAAACAAACCATAGAACCAAAAAATTCATAGACATGTGATAGCCACCAACCCGCACTGAGCCCGCGTGGTGGAATACGGCCCATTCTCTCTCCTAGAGAGGAAGCCTGAGTCCCAGCAGTGGGAACATTAAAAAGGCTGATGATGATGATGCTCTCAAAACGGTATCAGAAAACATCGTGAGGACTTTCTTATGTCCGGAACCAAAAATTCGAAGACATGTGATATCCACCAACTCGCACTGGGCTCGCGTGGTGGATTATGGCCCATTCCGTCTCCTGGAGAGGAAGCCTGAGTCCCAACCGAGGAAACATTACAAGCTCGACTATGATATGCTATGGTATAAAGGAGAACATCAAAAAACATTTAACACAATTAACATAACAAACAATGGCCGAAGACAGACGTGTGTGAAAAAGGGAGAGGAAGGCGTTCGCCTAGCAGTGGGACATAAATGGACTAACTAACTAACACAACAAAGTACCTAGGTACTTGCATACAATTTTATTATATGCAGTAAGCGGAGCAATATAAGGGGACATCTCGCCACTAAGCTATTGCTCAGTGCCCGGCAGTGAGGCAGTAACAAGCTGTTGATAAATTAAGTTGTCGACTCGACAACAGGGAGGGACTTTAAATTGCTCGATGCGGTCCTTAAGAGGGGCTGCGCTTTTCACAGCTATTTATCTTTTTTAACACCCGACCAAAAAATAGGTCCTCCACGTCGGAAACCGTTTGGTAAATAAAATAAAACTTGACTTAGGTAAGTGTAAATAAAGACGCATTTTCGTACAATAATTTGAATTTAAATTATAAGACCGAGATTAATTCAAGATTTTAACAACATTATTGATCTTGTAATTCACGATTTAATTAGTACTTACATTAGAGCATTTAAATAAGTAGGTATAAATTTAAAGGTTGCTTATTTTCGATGTTTACATACTACTTAATGAAGAACTTCTTATTTACATTCTTGGATACATACCCTATAAATAAAACGCTCAATATTTTAATAATCTTGGTGTTTGAGCGAATGGCACGAAATCATGCGCGAACGTTTTAGTAACACAAAAAATCATTACTGCCAGGAGTTCACTATCTTATTTATATTCACTATAGAAAGACGTGGAGTTGACAGAGTTTGCTACATGATGTCTCAACTAGATGATGTCCAATCTACCCATAAGGACTTGGAGCAATGTGTCTTAAAGAAGAAAGTAAACTTGAGGCACAGATTCAATGTGCTAGACCCGCAAAGGCCACGGTTGCCAAGGTTGCTGAAGTGTTTCGAGGTTGCTCTTCCAGACATTATTTCACCCTCTATCAAGACATGCCACAGTCTAGGAGCACTAAGCAAAGGATCCACACGCGGCAGACTTAGTCTGCTATTTGGATGGTAAAATCAGCATCAAAGAACTGAGGGGCAAGGTTCTGAGTGGAGTGCGAGTAAATATCAGACTTTTACTAACTCAAACCCACTGAACTGTGTTTCCTCAAATGCCACGATGATAGATGCTCCATTCTGAGAAAGAAGTTAATTGAAGTGAGTTAATACAACATCTAGAACTATCATAATCATCGCTATGAAACATGGTAACTTTCAATAGTGGAAGCTTTTTATAGGAAAAACACAGCTTATACCAATATGCTTCTTTGTAATGTTTACCCCATTCCCCTAACTCCGACCCTGAATTCTATGTCCCCAGTTATCCGCGACGCGGATATTGTTTCTCTACTGGCGAGCACTTAGAAAAATTACAATTACTCCAATGAAAAGAAGATTTGATATTGCCTCTGTTTTTATTGTTGTTTACCCTTGCTCCTTTCATAAATGATATTGTATTTTCTTATAGGGCTAAGGTATCGTATTGAATCTTGGAGTGTACCTAAACATATACTATCAAGTAAAGATATGAATAACTGAGACGTTAAAACACTACACGTTTTGTTTACGTAGAAATTGTTTTGGAACTTTTAATTACAATTTTTAGGGTTCCGTAGTCAACTAGGAACCCTTATAGTTTCGCCATGTCTGTCTGTCTGTCTGTCCGTCCTCGCTTAATCTCTGGGACCGTTAGCACTAGAAAGCTAAAATTTGGTAACAATATGTATATCAATCACGCCGACAAAGTGGTAAAATAAAAATTGGAAAAAAATGTTTTATTTGGGTAGCCCCCCTATATGTAAAGTGATAAGTGATTTTTTTTTTAATTTCAACCTTAACGTGTGATATATCGTTGGATAGGTATTTAAAAATGAATAGGGGTTTACTTATAAATTAATATTAAATAATTTTTTGATAATGTCAATAATTTCGGAAATAATCGCTCCAAAAGTAAAAAACAATGTGTCCCCCCCCCCTCTAACTTTTGAACCATAAGTTTAGAAAATATGAAAAAAATCTGAAAAGTAGAACTTTATAAGAACTTTCTAGGAAAATTATTTTGAACTTGATGGAAATAACAGTTTTTGTATAAAAAAAGACAAAAGGGTTCTACAAAATAATTTCTGGACTAAGTTTGTAGTATAATCGATATACGATTATTTATAAGCATTTTTTTTAATTCATAAGTGGGTACACTTATTGTGACGGACGGGAAACTACGGAACCCTACACTGAGCGTGGCCCGACACGCCCTTGGCCAGTTTTTATTATTGTTATTTACAGGCTCGCGTTTGACCACCATTTCACCAATGATGTGGTCGACAATGAAGCACGCTTACCTAGATAGAAATAACCTATTTACTTTTGCCTTAAAGACCCCTAAGTTGTAGCTATCAGCAAGCACAGAATCCGGCAGTGAATTCTATTCCTTGGCTGTACGCACAATAAATGTGTTTCCAAAACGCTATATGCGTATGGGTGAACGGACTTGGTGGAATAAGACAACATTACACACTCACACACATATTAGTTTTATACTCACTCCTCGAAATGTAAACAATAGAAAACCAACAGGCTAGCAATTCGACGGCGATGCAAAAGGCTTTGGAGCTTCGACTCAACAAGTGCATCATTGCCGATGAATCTCTTGGCTCGCCACTCAATCGACTCCAGCGCATCAAGCTGGTATTTGGCAGACCCATCCCAAAGATGAGAACAATAATTCTTATACGATCGGAATAATTTATTTATATTTGACTGGCCTGTTGGTCTAGTGGTTAGTGGCCCTGACTGCTATGCCAGAGGTCGTGGAATCGATTCCCACCCAGGACAAATGTTTGTGTGGTGAGCATGATCATTTGTTCTGTATCTGGGTGTAATTTATCTATAATATGTATGTATTTAGAAATATATAAATATGTATATCAGTTGTCTAGAGCTCATAACACAAGCTCTGCTTAGCTAGACTAGATGACGTTGTGTGATAGTTGTGAAATATATTATTATTATATTATATTATTTATTTTACAAGTAACAAAGACTAAAAATGTTAGTAACGATAAATCCTTAGGACTATCTTAGTACCATAAAGCTACTAACTTAACTATTTAACATACTTAGTATGAGAATATACAGGTTCTTAATAAACTAGTGCGTTTCATCATCAATAATTTGCATCACTACTTACCATCAGGTGAGATCGAAGTAAAGCACTAGTTTATATAATTAAAAAAATAATCTTAATACAAGCCCAACACCGAGGCAGGCCGCTCGTCAATGAAATGCATTACCTGTGGCTATAAATTGTGTGCAAAAACTGCCTGAATTTAAAAAGCTTGTGAAGGATCATTACTTGTCCTTGTGATCATGTTTTCGTTTCAACACTTTTTCTCATATTTATTTATTGTATGTATGTATATGTGAATATGTAGGCAGAAAAAAAAGATGGATAGATTGTGTGAGAAGTGATACGAAAGAAAAGGGAGTTAGTGATAGTTTGACGGGTGACAGGACAGAATGGAAGAAGAAAACGTGTTGCGCCGAACCCAAGTAGTATGGGATAAGGGCAGGAAGCAGAAGAAGAAGAAGAGGTATGTATATGTGTATCTATTTTAATATTAAGTATCTATCTGGTTGTGTTAACTTTTATATTTGCAAGATGTGCAACCCCATTTTGTGTCCAGGCGATTTCTGTTAATTCCAGGTTGCCTGGAAGAAATCGCTGAGTGCGATAAGGCTGCCAATTGTATCTTGTTTTTTTTTATTATAAGGTTTTAATTTGTAATCTTGGTATGCAATAAAGTATACTTATATTAATAAATAAATAAAACTGTTTTATAATTTTACTTATTCAAGACATACCAATCACTAAGAGGTAGTATAGGATAAATAGTAAAAGGATATGATTTGAACAAAGGCATCAGGTAATGCGAGAAGTTTCAAGTATAAAAGTAATCGAATTAAAAAACTGGCTCGAGTGGGATTGGGTTCTCACTAAATAGCGCCATCTTCTCATTTTTTTTTTTGTTAATTTTGTATTCGCATTATTATTTCAAAGAATTAATATCTTCGGAAATTGGACATTGCACTTTATTGCATGCCAGTCAATATGCAATATATTATTAAAAGAGTAAACGTTATTCGCTGGTTTTTCTTCATAGGAAACAAATAAAATATTTTGAATTTAACTGAATGGATTTTGTAAAAGATATTATAACTACAAGCGAGGTGTTGATATTATTAATTAGACTAGATTGAAGAAACATTTTGGAAAAATAAATTAAGTAAGTACATACAAGGAACAAATAAGTATGTTTAATTAAATTAAACCTCACACCTCGCTTGACGCTGGTTTTCAAATAAACTTCTTATTGGACGTACGAAGTATTATATTTTTATAAAATTGCTGCGAAGACTCGTAACGGTACCAAATACTTATTAAAAAAAAACACATCTCTTTGCCCAGCAGTGGGACAGTATGAGCTAGATATAAAAATCTGCACTTATTATTATCTACATTAATGTAAATGTGTTTGTACGAGGTAGTCTCTGAAAGTAATGGTCCGATTATTAAAATTTTTTCACCGATAGAAATCTGCTTTATTCCTGAGTGTCATATTTTAGGTACGCGGGCGAAGCTGCGGGCAAAAGCTAGTAATATAATAATTTAGAAATGAGACAAGTAAGAAAAAAATCAACTATCTTATTTATTTTTTTAATACTTTATGAATACTTAACTTGAACATTATTTCATAAAATATTCTGTAAGAAAGAACAATATTTTTATGCGAACAGAAAGTTCAGATAAATCTTGCTTTGTACAATGCCATTTTTATAATTAAGTACAAAGGGAGTACATTGTGAGCTCGAGGCGTTTTGCCGTATTTCCTGTAATACTGTCTGTTGCAGAAAAACTCACTTTTAAACAAAGAAAACTGAATAATTATAGTACAAATCATGATGAAATGTAAATATTTAGATGTTTTGTGACATACGCTTGTATATCAAAGAGAATATTATGTCATATTTATCTCTTTGTCATAATTTATTTGTCGTGTGAGCAGTGGTAGTCCAGAGGTTACGGGTAGGTAGGTTGGTTAAGGGCAAGCCCTTACAAGTGTAGGTAGTTGCTGCGTAGGTCTTGGGTTCAAACTCATCCAGGCACAATACTTTGTATAATATATTTTATCATTCCTGCTCTCAAAAAGGTTAAGGAAAACATCGTGAGGAAACCGACATCAAAAATTCGAAGACATGACAAAGACATGACATGTGACATACACCAACATTTAGTGTGCCTGCGTGGTGAATTAAAGCCCACTCCCTCTCTTAAAGAGGAGGCCTATGTCCCAGCAGTGGGAACATTATCAGGCTAATTATGCTATGTTATGCTATATCTCTGTTATAAGTGTCGTAATGGCCACCAGAACCGCTGGGTTAAGGCACCCGCCTCTCATGCACCAGGTTACACTTACCTACCATCAAGTGAGAGAGTGGTCAAGCTCGGGCCTATAAAGAAAAATAAAAAAACACGTTGTCACATTGTATATAGTCGCATTCTTGCGCCTAACTGCAAAATAAATTTTTTAGTTCTATAAAATTAATTTTACCTATATAAATGATATTTGCAGCTGCATCGGTCTTTTGACTTAATGAAGTCAAGTCAAAAGTCAAAGTCAAAAATATTTTTATTTCACATAGGCCTACATGGGCACTTATAAAACGTCAGAAGTTAGTGCACGGTTCCAAATTGGTCGTTTCCTATGGAGAAGAACCGGCAAGAAACTCCATGGTTACTCTTTTTAAAAAAGTGGTTGTTTTACAATATTGATAAATGTTATGTAAGAACAGTGTAGACCAGTCAAATATTGTACACAAAAGCACAATCAAAATTTTCTCAGTAAAAAACAAAGTAAGTCGTAATAGGAAGTAGTCTAAGAGTTCGTGGAGTATACAGTGTTCTCACATTTACAATACAAAAAGAGGCTATATATATAAAAAAAAAACAGGAATAATATAATAATTACAACTATCAATAAAATATTAACAAAATAAATTACTAACAAATTTATGACAGTTGAAATAAAAATAAAAATATTGCAAAAGCAATGTGTCAGAGAAAAAAAAAAATGTATATATAATTATTAAAACAAAGGTGGAGCAGTTATTAGACAAAATATTGATGATTTACCAGGGGGCCACATGTGCAGAGGTAGTCATTGCCAAACAAGCGTGTCCTCGACATAGTCTTTAACCTTGTAATATGCTTTTTCGGTTAGGACACGCTTGATATGACTTTTGAATTTTCCCTCACTAAGTTCTGTTACCGCCTTTGGCAGCTTATTATAAAAGCGAATGCTGTTAACTAAGAATGACTTGCTAGTCTTAGCTAGTCTCCATTTGGGTAAGACAATTTCGTGTTTACTACGTGTATTTTTGTTGTGAAAATCGCTTCTGATTTTAAAGAGTCCTAAGTTTTTACGTACATACAAAATGCTTTCCAGGATGTAAAGAGAAGGCAGAGTAAGTATATCGATTTCTTTGAATTTATTTCTGAGGGACTCGCGAGGGCCCATTTTATAAATAGCCCGGATTGCTCTCTTTTGTAATATGAAGATTGAGTCTACGTCAGCTGCAGGTCCCCACAGTAAAATGCCATAAGACATAATACTGTGGAAATAAGCATAATAAACTAACCTAGCTGTGGCTACATCTGTCAATTGCCTTATTTTTCTTACTGCATATGCAGCTGAGCTTAGTCTTCCCGAGAGAGTTCTAATATGAGTACCCCACTGCAGTTTAGAATCGATAGTTATACCTAAAAACACTGTTTCTGTAATAACATCTAGCTTTTTGCTGTCAAGAATTAGATTGACGTCAACTTGAGGGACATTTGGCAATGAAAACTTTATACATTTAGTTTTAGTTGCATTTAATAAGAGATTATTAGCTGCAAACCATTTCGAAAGGACAGCCAGACTCTCGTTGACATGCAAGACATCCCCATCTTTTCTGTCTACTTTAAAAATAAGAGAGGTGTCATCAGCAAATAGAATTATATCGGATAAAGTAAGTTCATTTACCTCGGTGACTGGCTCAAAGTTTACAGAAAATGACCAGGTATTTGTATAAGCCGTTTTTTAACATTTAAGTAAAATTGGTACTCGTATACTCGTATATGCTGTCAAATATTTATTTATCAGTATGTCAACGTCAACAGTATTTGGGCCAGTTTTACATGACAAAAATTAATTTAAAAAAATAGGTCAATGCTCTGTTTTATTAAAGCTTTCAAGCCGAATTCCTTTTTATTAGGCAAAGTTTAATTACTTAGCCTTTTTATAAACTAGCCTTGTGTATACGACGTATAGCTAAATGCCACAAAAAAAAATAGGCTCTTTGCAATTTTTGATGCACGAATCAAAGATGTTTGTTTGCTATATTCCTTTTATGAAATATAGAAGGGTCATATGTAAATATATAGCAACAGATAAACCTTGTTAAATAACCTTAATGCTGGTTTTCGAAAAAATAGTCCTTATTTATTTAATCTTCATGCAACAAAAAGTACATAGGCGGACTTAATGCCTTAGGCATTCTCTACCAGTCAACCTAGGGTGGTGAAGAGACAATATGGTAGGCGCACAAAAAGAAAATTTTGGTATTAAAACAAGAGTAAAAATAAACATAATTATAGATAAAATACACAATATTTAATATAATATAAATACTACATATATATTTATATAAAGTAAGGACAGAAGTGGTTATTAACAAACTTATTAGCCACAAGGAGGAACTAACGAGCTCGACCTACTTAAACTATAACAAATTCATGCAGGAGATAACATTTCCTGAAATCTAGTACATGACTCACTGCAAACAGACAACGTTGCAATGCAAAACTAAATTAAACAGGAAAATAAATTACAAAACACTGTAACCTTAATATTTACCTGTAAAACCAGATAACAAGAACACATACAACAATGATAACTGACGTTCGCAATAGCAAATAAACTCCATGTTTTAAGATTAATCCCAACAAAGAATAATCAACTTAGTCTCCTTCTAATATAGCAGTAAATTGAATGAAGGACACGGGATGTATCACTTGCAATTCTATGCCAGAGCAATTGACTCAGGGTATTCCCTCCACATCCAATATTAATGTAGAAGCATATAGTGCGAAGCGACTGATTGCACGAGACTGTTTCTGCGGTATCCATTTCCGTTTGAATACGATTGCAAATACGTTGCGGGAATGGTCCTGCGTCAATGTATGTGTTAGCGAGGACTTGGCCGTGTTATGAATTGATCTGGTGGTATAGTTTCGGAGAAGCTATACGCAGGTTGGAGTTAGTATAAATAAGGTGGAGCTTGTGAAGTTCGGCACACTCTTGACTCTGAAAGGATTCAGTCATGAAGACTTGCTTGGTTGTTGCTCTGTTCCTCGTCGCCTTGGCGGTCGTCACCTCGGCAGCTGACCTTGGACATACTGGTTTGTTTTTAATATTTTTATTAAAATTAATAAGCTATTGTTATTTTGTAATCATCTTCCTACCCTTTTTTATGGTGGGAAAAAATCATGCATCGACATCCCCCGCCCTTGGGCGGAGCGGGAGATAGTGTCAGACTCTTACTGACTAAAAGACCCACCCCGTTCCTTCTAGCCTTCATACCGGGGCTCGAGCGCCCTTTCGGATAACCCTGGCCCCAGTAGGCTTCGACCCGGCTGGGTCCCTGCTGTTGCTGACAACTCCTTGAGGCGCGCGGGAACAGTGCGCGCCGTCGACGACTTGAGCTTGGTCTGGACAGTTACCGGACGGCTGGACAGCGAGCTACCCATTGCTCACTGTCCGCAAGCCCGCTTCTACGTTGGCCGGAAATCGGGATCAGAATCCCGGCGACGGCGGCGGCGATAACGCCGTTGCCTGATGCGTTCGGCCTCCTCCTTTGCGAGCATTACTGCTTCGCAGAAGTCGGCGACCGCCTGCCACTCCTCCTCGCTCCGGACCATGGCCTCAACCAAGGCCCGGCGTGAGAGGTCTCCGCCGCCGATCGCCCCCACGAGGGCACGGCGATGCTCCGCCCAATCATCTTCCTACCCTTGTGTCATGTTATTTACATGATTTCTTACGTGTAATTTTTCACATAATGCCGTTTTTCTTTCCTTCTCTGTCTACCAATATTTACTCGTCGATTCATCACTGTTTTAGTCACATACCAAACCAGACGATTTCTTACTTTTTGCACTAGCGTCAATTTGAAACTTCCTTTGGTGCTCGTTTATTTCTTTATATATTTATATCTAAAAGTATTTCTATTTTCAAGAAAAAGTAACATCTCGTATAATATTGTAGTTACCAAAAAAACAAAATATGGCCTAGCGCGAGTTGGACTCGCTCACGAAACGTTTTGTACATAACGGTGGAATAACGGTCGTTGACCCTCATAAATTTGTTGACATTCTTAATTTCAAAAACGAAAATAAGAACAAAAAGCTGTCTTGAATCGACATGTATCGTGATCCTTTACATGATCTAGTAATGAAAAGCAGTTCATTGTTTGTTTTACGAATACCTACGTAAAGATATTAGGAAAAGGTCAGTGTACTTTATTCCACGGTTATCTGGCTCCTTTTATACCTCTTACGATTTATGAGATACTGCTCGCTGAAAGACTGGCGGATCGTAATCGGAAATTTAGTAACAGGGTCTCGTAGATACCTTTCCGGTATGGTACTCTAAAAAACGCAAGGTAAAATGGCCATTACAAACACCATTTTTTATTTTCACAGAGTCATCCCACATCTTAGGATTAAGAAGAGAAACGATACGAGGGCCAACTTTCCCTAACGCCTGTGTATTTTACGAGTGCATCGCTAGCTGCAGAAATAGAGGATACAAGTCTGGCGGGTACTGCACCTTCAATGGATGCCAATGTCGGCGATAGTCTCGAGTTATATTAAAATTTCGGAAGAATTAATATTACATGTTAAGAAAATTATCCTGCCATAAAATACTTTTGCTACAGTTTAACTTGTTTTATTTTCTTAAATAGAAGAGAACTTTCTAAAAATTAAATATTACAATGGAACCAATAACTAACAAATAACATGCCTGCTTGGTTACTGAAAATTCAGACTTCAAATTTTATACACAACGAAGTTATAGGGGATCGAACATGACCGAGCTGTTTCGAAAAAAGGATGGTACGGCCATGCAACTATTTGGCTCGCTTTGGTAGAGCACATTACCGGATAGATAGTGAGAGATATAAATATCACAGATAGCCCTCTGTGCAGAGGATATATGGAATCAGAAGAAACTGTCGCGCATGTGCTCCTCGAGTGCACAGCCGTCAGCGAGATAAGAACACGAACCTTGGGAACACCGAATTCGCTAATGGACGCCCTGAGCAAACCAAAGAGACTCATCTGTTTCTGGAATAAGGTGGGCTGGTTGGTAAAGGCCGCTATGGCTCACGCACAATGGTCCGATATGGAATAAGTGCGGAAACCAGACCACGAAGATAGATATATATATAGTGAAAGATAAAAGCAATAGAACTTCAAGCACTAAAAAATTTTCACCAACTTATAACCAACTACAAAATACGCAACAAACTGCCACTCCTCCTCGTTCTGGACTATGGCCCGGCTATATCAAGGCCCGGTGACACAGATCGCTGCCGCCAATCACCCCATCGAGAACACGGTTCTGCCCAAGCGGGGCACACCTCTACCACTCTAACACAGGCAACGCCACTGGCAGAATTTAGGTAAAATATAAATATATACCTTCATCATCATCAGCATTTCTAATGTTCTCACTGTTGGGACTCAGGTCTCCTCTCTAGGAGAAGGAATGGGCCGTAATCCACCACGCGGGCCCAGTGCGGGTAGGTGAATGTGACATGTCTTCAAATTTTTGGTTCGGGGACATGCCGGTTTCCTCACGACGTTTTCCTTCACCGTTTTGAGAGCAGTGGTGAAGAAATAAATTATACAAATTAATGCGCCTGGCTGGGTTTGATCCCGCGGTCTAAAACTCGTAGGTCGGGGCCGTTACCACTCGGCCACCACTATCTCGGCTACTCTTTTAGTGGAGAGCCGCAAGGCATTAGATTAGTAAAACCTCGGAATCCGGGGCCAGTCAATGAATCTTAATATAAACTATTAGACTGTATTGTTAAAAACTCAAACAAAAAAGTTAAAAAAAAATGTGTGCTCTTGTTTTTTTTTTTACCCGATAAAAACTAGTGCTTGACTGCCATCCCAACAATTGATAACAATAATTTACTGAAAAATAAAAGGGATAAGAGGAAAAAAAAAGGTTTAACACCCAAGTTTGCAACCTTGGGTGATGGTGCTGAAAAAAATGCGAAATTTTGGATTTTTTTTAGATTTTTCGAATAAAACTACCCGAAGAAACTGTATTTAAAGTATATTTGCTCATAATATTATAATAAAGCTAACTAAATATACTACAATTTAAGCCTGACCCCAGTACTCTAGGTTCATTAGTTGCAGAAATACAGTCTGTCAAAGTAGGCATTTTTTTTTGAAAAGTTAAAATTGTGTGTTTGTTTCATATTCAAAAACACGTAATGGCTAAACTAATAGTCCTAGAGAAAAGTATGAGGCAAAAATTTGTATAAAAAATTAGCTTAAATTTGATACCAAAGTAATGCGTTACAAAACTATCGGGTTCGTCTATACTTATAATAAATCTGTAGAAGTTTTTTGTTGTGCGCGCATCACGTAGAATGTACAAAATGGATGTTAATAACGTTTATACATTAAAATTGTGTGTAACTTGATATATTACTTAGGCTTGGTTTCATCGCAATTGATTGACTATACCGAAAGATATACTACATTTATTGATGCGGTGATGCGGTACGAAGTCCATAGACTTTCGCCCTTTTGGAAGGACCAGGTTTCATCCAGTCGAGATCAGTGGGGGGAGTGGAGAAGGAGGAATAATGTTTTGTGAAGGTGGAGACGGGTCGATGGTGTTAGGTCCTCCACATTCTCGTCCTCTTTATCCAGGACGACAGGGTTGGCGTTGTTGCAATTTCGACCTTGGCATAAGAAACATAGGATAGAGCACTTGAGCCTGGTCTTTCAGCAAGTGCACGACCTTAACCTGTCAATCGTGATAATGACAGACACAATTGAAAGACAATAGGTGCGCGAACGCCGGCGTTCGCTTGGGGTTTAATGAATTAACCCAACCAAAAAAAAGAAACTGAAACAAGTGACAGAATTTTACAGTTTTCTGAGCACTGCGGTAGAATTTCTCATCTTTGACTCGCTGTATCTTCGTAACCAATTGATAATTTTTTCTTAAATTGTAGCTAACTTAATATTTATCTACTATATCAGTATATCGCATTACGATTCAGATAATAATATTAAAAATATCGATACGAATTGTAGTGCGATAAGAGTCAGTTTTCGAGTAATGAAAAATAATTTAAAAATTAAGATCGCATATTTTTTTTTTACATTTTTACATATATTGTTAAAAACACATTTCAAAAGTTTATATAAAAATTCATTGACTGGCCCTGGATTCCGAGGTACAAATCTTATGGCACTCCACTGAATACAATATAAGTGATATTTTCATGAACTGTGTTACATTAAGAAACAAGTTTTTTTACATACTTTAAACAGGAAAACGTTACATTGACCGCTGAAATTACAAACCATTTAATAAAGAAACAGGAGCTTACTTATACTAAAATAGACCATTTCGGAATAACATCACATAATTGAAAAGAGTTTATTCATTTTCCTTCCTCAATCTACTGGTTGCGAGATAAAAATAGATTTCCGAGAATTATCTTATCTAAATAGGAGAGGTAATTTTTGGAATCGATGTATTCTAAATTGGACTAATCCAATTTTTTAAATAGATTTTGGGTGTACAATCAATAACAATGGGCAGAGCCCAAAAAATTAATATAATAAAATTCCACTAACACAAAAATTTCCCACTAAAAAAATGTGTGTTGTACAAAAGAAAGGATAGTACTTATCATCTGATTTCGACTTCGACTTCTCGTCCACTATAACTAACACCTATGCAAACGAAGTACGGGTAAACACACGTCTGCTACTGTTCTGTGTGTTGATGCTTCTGTTTCTTTTGCTTCTTTTGCAAATCTATACTTTTTATATAATAATATAATTATAATTATATAATTTATAATTTTATATAATTATATAATATATTATTATAATATTATAAAGCGGAAGAGTTTGTTTGTTTGTTTGAACGCGCTAATCTCTGGAACTACTGGTCCGATTTGAATGATTCTTTCAGTATTGGGTAGTCCATTTATCGAGGAAGGCTATAGGCTATGTTTTTTTTATTTCAATATTAGGGATCCGTAATAAAATTGCTATTGTGTAACACAAGGTGTAAAATCGAAAACCTATTTTAGCGTGCGCTGCAAAAACTATTGACAATAGAACAAAACAATGTACTACGGGTTTGTAGATCCCATTAAGATCTACAAAAAAGTCCGCGAGAACATATATCTAGCTATCATGGTTTAATCACAATAACCGATTCTGTGTTCAAAATAATTATTAAATCGTCTGAAGAAAAAAAACTACGTTAAATATGTATCGTAATATTAATCTTTATCGAAATTAAGCATTATGTTATCAAGAGTATTTATGTAGAAGTAAAATACTTTTTGTTTCATCTCAATCGGATATTTCGTTTAAAAGTTATCACGTGTGTAAGATGTTAAGAGTTGGTACCTATTAATGAGTTATGGGCCATAGAGTTTTTTATCAACATAAAATCCTGTAATAATCTTTTTCGAAATATATTTGGTGATGATTGTAAGTAAAAGATCTTTGAAGAGTATATTAGATAGGTACATTTATGAACGCGGTATTCTTGGGAAATACTGATCTGATATGAAAACTGTTTAAATATTCAATAGTCCATTTATTGAGGGAGGCAATTATAAGCAATATTTTATCTCAGTATTTCCAAGAAAACGAGAAAAACGCGGGTGAAACCGCGGGGCACAGCTAGTACATCATACGTCTGAGGGTTTAGCCAAGTTGATAATCTAAAATAGTTAACGCTAGTAAAAAGCTTCAAATGTATGGGAATGACATCATTTCAATGTTAAGTCACGTGGTCAGAACAAAGGAATCGGAGATGTTACCGACTGTAATAAGAGATTCGAAACGAAACGTTCGTAACTTGGCTAGACCTGCTGAGCTTAAAACACGTTTCCTCATTCTCTTGTTTTATCTCGACTATTTAATTACTTTCGTTTCTTTTAGCAATTCGATTTCCCTGACACAATACTAACAAATTAGTATGCGTGTCGAAGGGACTCGAAACAGGCCCCCCAATAACACTTGAGATACCGAAAATAGCTTCCGTTAATTTGTTTAAACAAATTAATTGAATTCTGAAGATCCTCAATCATCAAGTAGTTTGGATTGTGGGAGATTTGTATTTGCATTTCACAAGTAACCGCGAAGTCGATTAGTTTTACTTTGCGTCAAATATCATACTGGTTTGTTACTCCAATTATTTACAAGGAATTTTATAGATTTGGATATTATTTCCTACATAAGTTACATGTAAATAATTAACCTTATAGTTTTCCCACTGCAAGGACTCAGGTTTCCTCTATAGGAGAAGAAATAGGCCGTATTCCATAATGCGGGCGCAATGTGGGTTGATGGATGATCCTGATGAGTTAATGACTCTTAAATGGTTTTATTCTTTCCTAGTTTCCCGTGAACAATGAAAACATTTTTTACAAAATATAATTTATTTTCAGTCAAACTTAAAAAATAATCTAACACATACTCAAACTCATCATCAGAAATACAATAATAAATATAACTTAGTATTACACATCACAATTTAAAATTTCCCTATTTTCTCTAAAGTATACGGTGCCAAGAAATACGTTGGTATTAACGACGGAATGATCAACGTACTTTTCGGATGTCTTGTGACTTTTTTTAAGTTATTTCCATAGTAGAAGGCCTGGAGTACTAGCTTGGAACAGTAGCTAGGATTACGCGTACTGAAGGCCTTTGGGGTCAAGCTATAGGTCACATGTATGGACTTCGTTTCACCACCGTTATTATTGTAATAGTGACGGTCAGCCCACCTTGCAGCCTGAGTAGCCACCAAGCGGTCACGATTCCGATACACCGTCGTCCAAACAGAAGCGTGCTCGTCGAACCATCTGTCCTTGGGAACTTGTCTGTTATTGTCTGGGATACCGGTTATATCTATACACTTATTACCACCAACCATCTCCAACACCCAGTAATCAGAGGTCATAATTGCTGCGTGACCAACTAACCCTCCAATGCCTCGGCCGGTGATCAGGATGTCTCCTTTCTTCACAGTGTTTATAAAGCTTCTCTTGTTATTAGCTTTACTGCGCTTCACTATTTTCCTTTGGAACAAAGACTCCTGAGTATCGCTTAGTATCCCGTAGTTGTTCATAATGAGCCATTCCTGGTAGTTGATTGGCTTTGATTGCTTTCCGCAGTTTAAATGAAGGTATTCCTGGTACAAGTTCTTGAAGATTTTTCTTTCATCTCGTTCAAACGATTTACGTGAATATTTTTCACGATTGATTATTCCCATGGCGACCCCGACACTGTATGGGGTCGCCCTCTGGTTCGATATCGCGTCATTTCGCCCTGAAAACAATAAATTCCGGGTTGCCATTTTATTATTATTGTATTATTTATAGTTCTATTTTTGAAACCAAAATGTGACGTTTCGATACATCATTTTGCTTGACAAGTATGCAGATGGGACCACACTGACTTTAGTGACTAAAGCAGTTTTATTAAAGTTGGTGCAGTAGACTACACTACACGCACAGGGAGAAAACATATAGTCTAGATACAAAGTCTACTCTACTAATATATAAAAATCGTGTGCCACAGTGTTTGTTATCGAATTCCTCCAAAAAGGCTAGTCCAATTTTTTTGGTGTACATTTGGAAAGTCTGAGAATAGGCTGCAGGCTATATTTTACCCTCCTATCCCCACTCCTCATTTTTTTATTGATAATTTATAAGGCAAAACAATGTTTTCTAGATTAGCTAGTAAACACATCAGGGTTGGTCTTACAATCATCGAATCCAAGCAAAACAGAAATAATAAAAATAAAACTCACCAAAGTTAGTCTCTTCACACAAAACGTAAGATCCTGCTGCCAACAGGAGTACAAAAATAAACGTATGTCGAAACTCCATGATGGTGTCAACAATAATGTGATTAATTACCTCGTTAACACTCCTCTTTATATATGGCTAATTAAGCGAGGTTTAAGTGTGTAAACTACTCGAGACGAGGAAAGTACTCCGGCCTACATAAATGTAACACCGTCTCTTAAAACTGTGCCGTGACACATAAGGGACGTCATGAATAAGGAAAGACTTTGAGAAATATTGTGGCGTACGTGATTAATCAAATGCCGATTTACTAACAGAGAACTTTATTGACCATAAACAATAACAAATTAGTCCAGTCAACAATAATCCGAATCGCAATTAACATAGATAAAATCGCTTCACACACTTAGGTAGTTCGCTCTTGATCGCGGTCGAAATCACAACTGACTCACTTCTGGTCCGGGGGCTCGTATTTATATGCGGAGCGAAGAAAATTCTAGATACCGACGTCTCAAGATCGATGCACCACAATAGGGTCGAGTCACAGGGCCATAAATATTTTTTATTGCACGATGTACCGAGAGTCACTTTCATGGGAATTTCGACTCTATTATTAATAGCGGAGAGTACCATTTCCCTTACCTACTATTATTATTTGAATAAAAATAGTGGTATATACCCATGGAAGATTATTCGAGATTTTGCTAGGTTCTTCAATTCTAGATCTTTCGAACATCAATGCGTTTTATTAGTTGAGTGCTCCTCGTTTAATGGCCTAACAATATTATCATTCTAACACTTTAGTCATGTGGCTCAATCAAGTCTTATCAGTTCTTAATGTAGAACATAAAAAACAATAAAGAACAGTCTCATTCAACAATATCTCATCTGTGAAAACTATTTATTACTAGCTGCTGCCCGCGACGTCGTCTGCATGAAGCCTCTACAGCACTAAAAATACCTAAGGTGCCAGTATCGCTATAGCATTATAAGTAAACAACTTTTAAAATAGCATTAAAAGTTTTTTTTGCAAACGAAGCAAGTGAAGAGAGTTATATGGGAAACCGGAGTTCAGTCATAAGATGTGACTGAAGAAAATAGAAAAAATAATGCAGGAATACATTCCAGAACACAAAAGAGTAAAAATACGTACAAAGGTATCGTTCGTTATAACACTTCCCTATAAACTACGTTGATAGTAATACCGCCAGGAGCTAAAAGGTAAAGAGAGACAGAACTAGTGAAGCGGGAGCAAGCGACGTACAGTTGCCCGTGTGAGAAGCAACTCGTCCTGAGGTCGACACCCGCTGCCCTCAGTGTCTGCCCCTGCGACTTATTGATGGTCATCGCGAAGCAAACACTCACGGAGCACTGTACGCGCTCGAACTGGAACGGGAAGTTATGGTTTATGAGAGGAATGCGTGGTATAAATACTACCTCGCCGACGCCACAACCCGTAAGAATTTCCGCCTCTATAGTGTGTCTGTGTGGAGCTACATGACTTTAAGGCGGGTCCCGTCACAATTTCGAAGCATAATCGGGACACCTATCTTCAGCTTGATGGTATGCGCTGGAAGTCCGCTTGCTGACAGGGAGTTCAGAAATTCTACGGGATAATGTGTGGCGTTACCTTCTTCGACAACAGTGTTTATCGAGGTGTAGACCACTTCATTCTTCTCAATTTCCGAGAGAATGCATTCGTTAATTGCTGCAGCTTAATCATTTTTGAGCGTCAAAATGGCCCGCTTACACACCCAAGAATTCTGCTGGTGCGGTATACGACTGATGTCCTTGTACACACAGTGAATGAGTTTTTCTAAGCTGGATACCACTCTACCGAGAGACTCTGGAAGCACCAACTGTCCACCTCTCTCTTCTGGTAGAGTGCCTTCGTCAAGACTTAGAAGGACATCGGAGAATTCTTAAGCACGTGCATTGCCACCAAGCCGAGCTCTCATATTAATGGTCAAGCGCAGTGTACGAACTCGTGACCACAACGAAGATCGTTTCGGCGAAACATTCACCTCGTCAGCCTTCAATCCCCGTGTCACCTCGGGAAGTGTTTACCGGAAATCGCCACTGAACAGAACTGTGACACCATCCATCAAATTTTCGTTCCTGCGGATGTCCTGCAAGGTTCTGTCCATGACCTCAACTACCTTCCTATTGGCCATTGTACACTCATCCCATACGATCAGAAAGAAATCCTTGAGCACGTGTCCTTTATCGCTGTTTCGTGACACACCACAAACAGGCGTTTTGGCGCTCTCTAAATCGATGGGAATTTTTAATATGGCATGTGCTGCCTTGCCTTCCGGAAGCAGTGTGGATGCGATTCCCGACGACGCTACAGCAATAGCAATTTTTGCCTTGCCTCCTGACCTATTCTAGTGGTAAGAAATGTTTTTCTTGTTTCACCAGGAGCATCCAAGAAAACCATTTTACCCTGGTTTTGCCCAACGCTTTCAAGGACGGTGTCATAAAGTTGTTTTTACTCTCAAGAGAACAAAGCATGATGATGATGACATGGTAATTTCGTATGGTGGTCATTTCTTGCGGATCGTAATTTGTCTCAACGTTATACTCCCGATTTCGACGGTCTTGATGTGGTGATGATTGGAGAACTAGTAACCTATATTCGATCAATGGATTGCCGCCGATAGAAATGACCACATCTTTAAATGAACTGAGACAGGTGTTCAACACGCGTTCATCAGTTACTTCAACTTCGTCTCCGGTAGCACGCCTCAAAGCTCGTAGAAAATCTTCAGACAGATGATGGCGATACTTCTCCCACAAAGCTACCGGGTTCGCGACTCCACAAACCACCAAGATGACGGCAAACAGATGACGCATGCGGCTGGGACTGTCACTGACGCTTGCCTCCGCGAGGATGTCATCCCAATTAGGCAAAAGGCTGCGTGGTAAGTGGGATACTCCACGCCACCAAATGTCCTCAGAAGGGCGAAAGACGTTGGGCCTGGGACAGTGTGAAACAATAGCAGAAAATAGCATTCGCCACTATTCGGGTGCACGGTATAAACCCTACCTAATGCGGTGTCCTTGAAAATTCCCGGAAAACCTTCCACAGCACCTCCTCGTCGACGTTGGTTAAATACACCCCTTTGCTTGTCGTACGTGTAATATAAAGGCACCTCGTCATACGTAAGGGATCTCACAAACTGTCCGACTTAACAGAGTCTGAAAAATGCCACCATGTAAAACTTAACACTGCATTTTTTTTAAATTGTCTTCCTCAACTCTGCTCAAGATCTTGAGGGTTTTGTTGGAACTTGAATTTGTCAAAACGAACTATAATATGAAGAAAATGCATATAACCATCTATGAATTTTAAGAATAACTAACTACTTACCTCGCCAACATGATCTTTAAATTATTAATTTCCAAGAAGTGTTAAAATGTAACTTGATTTGATTTTTATGAAATCTCATAGATTGCGCTGCTTCAAAATTGTCTTTATACTACTAATATTCATTAAACTATGTTTCTCTGCTCAAGTTACTGAAATGGCTTAGTTTTTATAGTGTAAAGCTAGATAATAGCATGGCTTACTCAAAAACAACATTTAAATGTGCATCGTTAGATTACACGCTGTCACAGAATGCGTGAGTAAAAAAAAGATTCACAGCTCCTCCTCGGTACGTGATAGCGTGATAATATGTAGCATATATGTTGACTCGACCTCTTAGTAATATTCATGCAAAATTTGAAGTAAATCCATGCAGTACTTTTTGAGTTTAGCCCGGACGTACATACAGACAAACAGACAAATATTCTAAAAACTATATTTTTGGCTTCGATATCAATTGTAGATCATGCCCCAAGTATTCTTTTAAAAAAATATTCAATGTACAGTTTTGACTTTCGTACAATTTTATTATACGTAGGTGTATATTTAATTAATACACATTGAAGAAATGCCTAACGATTAAACACGTTATTGTGGCTAATTTATAAAAGATAGATATATACTTTAAGGGACTCTTCTGTAGATCTATTGGAGACCATCATCTTTGTAATACACACTTTTGGTGTATGAACAACGTTTGCGAGGATAGGAGCTGCTCGAAAGCGCATTTTCATCCGACTTGCTTCAAATTTATCGTCATTTCTCAGTTCCTATGTATCTTATCGTTATGTTGGATAGTCTATAACCTGCCCAGGAGTATGGACCACAATCGTACCAAGTTTGGTTAAAATCCCTTCAGTAGTTTTTGACCCATGCGTGCACATACAGACAGACAGACAGACAGACAAAAAATTTACTGATTGCATATTTGGCATCAGTATCGATCACCAATCATCCTCTAATATTATTTTTTTATATATATTCAATGTACAGAATTGACCTCTTTACAGTTTTATATTTATAAGTGTAGATGTAGATATAGATATTCTTTATTTTTTATTTACCGACATTAACAAAAACACAGAACAACCATGATTAAAAATAAGTGTACAATGGGCGGTCTTATCGCACTTGACAATTTCTTACAGAAAACCTTTGGATGGACTGAAAGAAAGGATATAAAGGATATTGCCAGGGTTTGGACCAAGTGCTGCCCAGGAATGAGAGTAGTTAAAGTGGAATTGTAGCATTAATTTACACTAAAAAAAATATTGGTCCCAGGAGAACCAAATAAAAACCACTTTGGTTTTTAATAAATATTTCTCATTAAATCATGTTTCTTGTATAAAAACTCTTCGAGTTAATGTTTGATATATATAGGATAGTGTATAGTCTACTGTAGACGAATATTCTGAAATTGGCCTCAATATTTTCCTTGACGGTCAAAAACTTAATTTTTTGGGGGAAACGGTATTTTAAGGTACCTTAAAATTTTTCGTTTTTTTTTTATCTGTTATAAACTAGTACTTGACTGCGATCCTGCCTGATGGTAAGCAGTGATGCAATCGTTGATGGTGAGGCGCACTAGTTTATTAAGAGCCTATTCACTCTAGCCTTGAAGACACCCAAATTATATACGGACGGGAAGACCGCAGCACGCAGACTGTTCCAATCCTTCGAAGTACGCGGTATAAATGACGAGGCGAAACGCTTAGTCCGGACCGTAGATGTTTCAACATCGTTAGGGTGGATACTCGCCGTGCGTCGGTTTGTCCGATGATAGAAATGTGATGGCGGAATCAAGTCATGCAGTTCCTGCGCACACTCTCCAAAATGCAATCTGTAAAACACCGAAAGGCTGGCTACCCTAAGCCTGTGCTCAAGGCTTTGAAAATTGGACTTAACCAAATCTGGATCACAAATCCACCGAGTCCAAAGCTGCCAGGTGGCACTTTGCAGCACCAGCCCATATGTGGCTGCAGTACTCTACACACGATCGGACCTGTGCTTTGTATAACATTAAAAGCTGTCTCGGTGTGAAGTACCGCCGGACTTTTGCGAGAACGCCTAGTTTCCTAGCAGCTACTTTGGCTTTGGACTCAATGAACCGCCCAAAATTGAGGTCGGAGGAAATTTCGACACCCAAGAGCTGAAGGCGGTCGGTACAATCCAAAGATATATTCTGAAAAGTAGGAGCCGGGGTGAACGGGCTCCTTTTGGCGGTGAACGCCTGTGTTTTGGCGGCGTTGAATCCCACCAGATTGGTTTCGCCCCACTTGGAGACTGCCTGAAGCGAAATATTCGTACGCTCCACCATAGCCCCTCGTTCGGACCGGATTTGCTCTTTACTAGCCCGAGCACCTGGCAGGTATCTCTCTACAACTGTGCTATCATCTGCATACCCATAGATACCGGGCATCAGCAGATCATTAATATGCAGCAGGAAAAGAGTTGCAGAGAGCACTGACCCCTGAGGAACTCCGGCATTAGTCGTCATGGGCTCTGATGAGCATCCATCGACAACAACTCGAAGAGACCGTTCTCTCAGGAAGTCTTTTACCCAGTTAATCAGACCAGGAGAAATGCCGTATGCTGGAAGCTTACTCAAGAGGCTAGCATGCCATACCCTGTCGAAGGCCTTCAAGACGTCTAAGGAGACAGCAATTGCTTCCCCATTCTTCTCGAGGGCCTCGCCCCACAAGTGGGTGGCATACACTAGAAGGTCCCCAGTGGATTGATTGCGACGAAACCCGTACTGTCGATCACTGAGGAGATCATTACCTTCTAGGTATGCCATGAGGCGCGAGTTCAATACACGCTCCATAATCTTGCAGAGTATGGAGGTTACCGAAATCGGCCGATAGTTGGTAGGATCGGCACGACTGCCCTTTTTGGGCACGGGTTGCACGTTGGCAAGCTTCCAGGACTTGGGCACTATTCCAGTCCTAAACGAGAGGCGATACAAGCGTGTCAATATAGGAGACAACTCGGGCGCACAAGCCTTGAGAACAATCGCTGGTATACCATCTGATCCACTAGCTTTATTCACGTCTAGACGACACAGTGCTCTCAGAACTTCTGATTCTCGATTGGAAATAGCAGTAGGGTGATAGGGTGCTTATATTAAAACTCTTTAGATTAAGCTCAGCTGCATAGTTGGTGCAGTGGTTAAGTTATTGACTTCTGCGCTGCATGTCACGGGTTTGTTACCCGCACGAAAAAAAAATGTCTTGACTCCTGGAACAGATTTTGGACCGCTACAGTTTCCTGATTGGTGTTGGCTTGAGGTAAACCAGATCCACTATGTGTGCATTCTGGGCAGCACTTAATCCAACTCCCTTATAAAAATTGACATTGTCCTTTTTAGTGTAAGTGATTAATGATAGTATATTATAGGCAATGATCAATTACGCTTAAATCAATTATCAAGCTACTTTTCGAAAATAAATAATTCACAAAAAATATTTTTTTTCTCTTGACTCCTGAAACAGATTTTGAAGCGCTTCAGTTTGGTGATTGGTGTTGGCATAAGGAACAAAATGCACTATGTGTTCATTCTAGGCAGCACTTGGTCCAACTCCCATACAAATATTGGCAATGTCCTTTAGGGTTGTCAGTGTACAAACATCAGAAATAATACTAATAAGACATAATAACACAAATATATACATACAATACAAAAAAGAATACTAATAAATATCAAATATAGGGCATAGAAAAGAAAACATCAAAGTGAAAAGTAATTTATACTCCTTCAGCAGTATTACCTTTCACTTTGATGTTGATGAGTTTTGTTAGCGAGTGAAGTGCCACACAATTTTAATTACATCAAGTTTACCAACCTACATTTTTTTTTATTTACGTACCTCCCACTGCGAGGTAAAGGCTATACCCACTTCGAATCAACCCTTATAGAAAGGGTTAGGTCGTCTCGTCACCTCCTTCAAATAGCAACTGTCAGGTTCCCTCAGATATGGTTCCAAAATTACAAAAGTTATTCCAAATAGGTAATCTAATCCCGCATCAAAATCGCAATACTGCATGCCTGCGGGATTGCAGGGATTTGCGGGATTGGAATTTTTAATTTGTTTTTTGCTTTAATTCATTAAACCCCAAGCGAACGCCGGCGTTCGCGCACCTATTGTCTTTCAATTGTGTCTGTAATTATCACAATTGAAAGGTTAAATAGTAATAAAAATGAAAACCGGTCAAGTGCGAGACGGACTTGCACATCGAGGATTTCTTATAAAACCTATTTATGTAAATAGTTCGATTCCAGAATCGAGTTTCTAAGATTTCCAAATAGCAAATAAAAATATTTTCATATAAAACAGCTGCTTTTATGGAAAAATAAAATATTTGACGGACCTTCATCTTTTAGAAAATTGAATTGATGAATCGACATGCTGTAGGGAATCCCCGGTCATAGAGTACCTAAACTGACATTCATTACGTTCCGTTTTACTTGCGATACAGGCCTCGCACAACACAAAATAAAAAATCAAAAATTATATTTACTTAAATGCAAAGTGAAATCGAAACCAAATTAATTGTTTTCCAGACAAATACTATAAAAAATGTCACGAGTCCCAAGTAAAATTGTTTCATCCCTTTTTAATGAAGAAGGGTCTAATAAATAATCTAAACGGCGGCAGGTCTTCGGAATTGACTTTTCTTATCATCAGGAAAAAAAATACAAAAAAAATATCCTGAATAAATGGTAACTTTGGCTTTATTTATAGATTTTTTCATGTTCATAAAAATTCTGAGTCAAATAATTGATTCAGTTCGACTGACGTCAGTTGTTATCCCAGATTAGGGATTTCCTAAAATCACAGTTACTAAGCTGTGAAAAAGGCCTTTAAGCAAAGGAAAATGGAACATTCAAAATATATTTTCCTCATTTTAGATTACTCACATTTTTGCATCAAAGACTAGGCTGCTCTGAATCACGAGTATAATTAATGCATTTTGAATAATATTTTAAGAGCTACGTGCTTCAAAAATATGAATCAGTAACTGAATACAATTATTCATTGAACTGGGTAGTTGACTTATTTTTAGGGTTCCGTACCCAAAGGTTAAAAACGGGACCTTATCTGACCCTGTCTGTCCGTTACCAGGCTATACCTCAAGAACCGTGAAAGCTAGACAATTTAAATTTTCACAAATTATTTATTTCTGTTGTCGCTAGAACAACAAATATTTAAGAGGGGCTCCCATACAGCAAACGCGATTTTTTTGACGGATTTTCCGAAAGACGGTACAGAACCATTCGTGCGCGAATCCAACTCGCATTTGGTCAGTTTTTTTTAATTGTTCGTATCAAAAAGTAACTTCATCCAAAATTGCAAACAGGTGAGGTTTTCAAGTTCGTTCAATATTAATCAGGTAGCACAGATTGGATAGTGTTGGCCTTAAATTGAATAGAACCAAAACGAAGTACTTGTTCTGCGATTTCGGCGGTCTCTCCAATCCAGGGCCTCAAGTCTGCTATTACAATAGTGTCAGAATGGTCTATCATTGATGTCATAATTGTCGATTTTCACAAGTTTGAGAATCTACTAATATAATGGCGTCATTATGACTTTCCAATGGTCAACCACTGACACTCCATTGAAAGAAGTGACATAGAATGGTAATCTCGTACATAATGACAAATGAATATTTGACGTGTGCGGTAATCTGCTAAAACTTTGACAGTTTATTTGATCAGTGTTTTACCATTAGAACGTTATTGTGCAGTTACTGGTTTTAATATGCTCGAAATTATAATTCTACCACAATTCTATTACAAGACTATTGACCGATCAATGATCGATCATTATGAATTAGCAGATTACAAACTTTTAGCAAAATGACAATGGGATCGTGTTGGAATGACGAATTTATAAAAATAGCAGACTTAGGCCCCAGTGCTCTTAGCTCTCGCCGGAACGCCCATGCCGATCTGTTCCGACTTTCGGTACCTCGGGTTGCTCGTCCAAGGGGATGGTGAGGTAGACCGGGACGTAACACGTCGGATCAACGCAGGATGGATGAAATGGCGACAGGTCACAGGAACAACTTGTGACCCACGAATGCCCCTTAAGTTGAATGGTAAAATCTACAAGTCCCTGATAAGGCCTGTCATTCTGTATGGATCAGAATGTTGGGCTGTGAAAAAGTCGGATGGAAAAAGATTGCATGAAGCGGTGATGAGAATGTTAAGATGGATGTGTGGTGTGACGAGAATGGATAAAGTGAGAAATGAGTATATTAGGGGAAGTTTGAAAGTGGTGCCAGTGACTAAAAGGTTGAAAGGAAATCGTTTGTCTTGGTATGGTCATGTAAAGAGGAGAGATGAAAAGCATATTGTTAAAAGAGTTATGAATTTACATGTGGATGGATGGAGATGGAGAGGGAGGCCAAAGAAAAGATGGATGGATTGTGTGAGAAGTGATATGAAAAAAAGGGAGTTAGTGATAGCGTGACGAGTGACAATACAGAATGGAAGAAAAAAACGTGTTGCGCCGACCCCAAATGAAATGGGACAAGGGCAGGAAGAAGAAGATTAATCAAGTTAGAAACCTTTCAAACCTGATGGAAGGGAAAATTGACAAATAAAAGTATAAGGATGTACATATTGAAGTGTGACGTCACCGCTATTAGCCTAGGTTACGTGTGCTCAAAAGAGATAACGAGATAGGGAATATCTACTAATACCACAACGCCACTCTTTCTCATACCATTTTTTGCAATGCTATTATTGCTACTTTATTTAAAAACCATTTTTGAACAGGGTTAGTTTCGAAAGACAAGTCGAGCCCCAGTATGAAGGCAAAGAACGGGGTGGGTTTTAGTCAGTAAGAGTTTGATATTATCTCCCGCTCCGCCCAAGAGCGGGGGTTGTCATTGATGATTTTCCCACCAAAAAAAAAATCCTGTTTTCAGAAAAAGATTTCTTTTTAACCGACTTCGAAAAGGAGGAGGTTCTATGTTCGGCTGAATGTGTGTCTTTAGTGTTAGTTGTTTTTTTAGTATAAAATATCGAACAAAAATGAGCGCAGGCATATACCCAATTATTTAAAATGTATTTTGGAGTCTACGCGAGGAAGTACCTGTGAGGAAATATCCGTTCGTGAGATAACAACATAATGCAATAACTGATCCATTACTTACTCGTGACGATAGCTAATGTTCTGGCTACAAGAGAAGGCTCTTGATAACAAGTTTGCGGATACAGACATTGAGGCCCGTATTACAGGACATCTATCAAAAACTCAAGCGTTACTTAAAACTAATTTCAACCAATCAAATGGCTTGAATCTAGTTTTAAATAATGCTTGAGTTTTGAGTGACGTTCTGTAATAGGTACGGGCCTGAGTCTGTATCCACATGCAACGCAGAGTTAAGTGGCAGTACGCAGCATATTGTACGCAGAACAGTTAGTTGACGGGGCTGAAAGGTTTTGGAATGGCCACCACAGTGACAGTCTACACATAGCGTTAAATGCTTCTCTTAAGATGGACTGATGATCTAGTGAAGACCGCAAGAATCCGCTGGACAGACGCACAGGATCCAGGATGTGGCTATGCTTGGGAGTGGCCTATATCCAGCAGAGGCTATATCTCTCGATTGTAATAATGCTCGGCTCCGACTTACGAACCCAGTCAAGCGCATTACTTTGTGTAATTTCTTTCATCATCACTGCTATCAAAAACGGCGAAAGAAAACATCGTGAGGAAACTGGCATGTCCTAGAACCAATCGAAGACATGCGACAATCACCATCCGGCACTGGGGCCGCGTAGTGGATTACGGCCAAAGACATTAAATATATTACGACCCATTCCCTCTTCTAGAAAGGAAACCTGAGACTAAGCAGTAAGAACATTAAAAGGCTGATTATTTACGTATGTATGATACTCAATCATTCAGTTAGGGCCCCAAGTCTATTATTACAATAGTGTCAGAATGATCTATCATTGATTTCATAATTGTTGGTTTTTAGTAAGTTTGGTAATCTACTTAAATAATGGCGTCATTATGACTTTCTAATGATCAACCACTGACACTCCATTGAAAGAAGTGGGATAGAATGGTAATCTCGTACTTATTTACAAATGAATGTCTTACGTATGCAGTAATCTGCAAGAATTTGGACAGTTCCTTTAATCAGTGACCTACCATTAGAATTATGCAGTCATTGCTTTTAATAAGCTCGATATTGTAATTTACCACAACTCTATTACGAGATCATTGACCGATCAATGATCGATCATTATTAATTAGCAGATTAAGAACTTTTAGCAAAAATGACAATGGGATCGTATTGGAATGACGAATTTATAAAAATAGCAGACTTGGGCCCCTGTATTTACTATTTTCATCAAAACTATATTGTTTCCTAGGATACATGTAAATTATTAACCTTATAGTTTTCCCACTGCAGGGACTCTAGGAGAAGAAATAGGCCGTATTCCATCATGCGGGTGCAATGCAGGTTGATGGATGATTCTGATGAGTTAATGGCTTTTAAATGGTTTATTCTTTCCTAGTTTCCCCTGAATAATTAAAACATTTTGTACAAATTATAATTTATTTTCAGTCAAATTGAAAAAATAATCTAACACATACTCATTATTTTATCTCAGCATAAACAACCTATACAAAATAAATGCAACTTTAAAATTTTCCTTTGTTCACCAAAGTATACGGTGCCAAGAAATACGATGGTATTGTCGACGGAATGATCAACGTATTTTTTGGATCTCTTATGACTTTCTTTGAGCCAGTTCCATAGTAGAAAGCCTGAAGTACGAGCTTGGAACAGTAGCTAGGGTTAAACGACCTGAAGGCCGTTGGGAACAACCTATAAGTCACATGTATGGACTTCTTTTCACTACCACTTGGACTGTAATAGTGACGGTCAGCCCACCTTGCAGCCTGAGTAGCCACTGAGCTGTCACGATTCCGATACACTGTCGTCCAATCAGAAGCGTGCTCGTCGAACCATCTGTCCTTGGGAACTTGTCTGTTATTGTCCGGGATACCGGTTATATACTCATCACCACCAGGCATCTCCAACACCCAGTAATCAGAGGTCATAATTGCTGCGTGACCAACTAACCCTCCAATGCCTCGGCCGGTGATCAGGATGTCTCCTTTCTTCACAGTGTTTATAAAGCTTCTCTTGTTATCAGCGGTACTGCGCTTCACTATTTTCCTTTGGAACAAAGACTCCTGAGTATCGCTTAGTATCCCGTAGTTGTTCATAATGAGCCATTCCTGGTAATTGATTGGCTCACTGTCGTTTAAATGAAGGTATTCCTGGTACAAGTCCTTGAAAATGTTTCTTTCATCTCGTTCAAACGATTCAAGTGAATATTTTTCAGGATTGATTATTCCCATGTCGACCCCGACACTATATGCGGTCGCCGTCTGGTTCGATATCGCGTCATTTTGCCCTGAAAACAATAAATTCCGGGTTGCCATTTTATTGTTCGTTCAGTTCTATTTTTGAAACAAAAAGGTGACGTATAAAGCGTATCGTTACGATCGTTTCGATACATCATTTTGCTTGACAAGTATGCAGATGGGACCACACTGACTTCAGTGACTAAAACAGTTTTATTAAAATTTGTGCAGTATGCTATACTACACGCACAGGGAGAAAACATATAGACTAGATACAAAGTCTACTCTACTAATATATAAAAATCGTGTGCCACAGTGTTTGTTATCGAACTCCTACAAAAAGGCTAGTCCAATTTTTTTTTGGTGTATATTTGGAAGATCTGAGAATAGGCTGTAGGGTATATTTTACCCTCCTATCCCCATTCCTCATTTTTTGTTGATAATTTATATGGCAAAACAACGTTTTCCGGATTAGCTAGTAAACACATCAGGGTTGGTCTTACAATCATCGAATCCAAGCAAAACAGAAATAATAAAAATAAAACTCACCAAAGTCAGTCTCTTCACACAAAACGTAAGATCCTGCTGCCAACAGGAGTACAAAAATAAACGTATGTCGAAACTCCATGATGGTGTCAACAATAATGTGATTAATTACCTCGTTAACACTCCTCTTTATATATGGCTAATTAAGCGAGGTTTAAGTGTGTAAACTACTCGAGACGAGGGGATGTACTCCGGCCTACATAAATGTAACACCGTTTCATAGAACTGTGTCGTGACACATAAGGGACGTTGACTTCATACATTGTATGTTAGTAGAAATATTATCATTCTAACACTTCAGTCATCTGGTTAAATCAAGTATTATCAGTTCTTAACGTAGACCATAAAGAAAAATAAAGAACAGTCTTATTCATAATAATATCTCATCTGTGAAAATTATTTATTATATTCTTTATTCTTTAACGACATAAACCAAAACACAGAACAACCTTGATTAAAAATAAGTGTACAATGGGCGGTCTTATCGCACTTGGCGATTTCTTGCAGGAAACCTTTGGATGGACTGAAAGAAAGGAGATAAAGGATATTTCCAGGGTTTGGACCAAGTGCTGCCCAGGAATGAGAGTAGTTCCAGTAGAATTGTAGCATTAATTTACACTAAAAAAAATATTGGTCCCAGGAGAACCAAATAAAAACCACTTTCGTTTTTAATAAATATTTCTCATTAAATCATGTATCTTGTGTAAAAACCGTTCGAGTTGGTTGAGGACGGTGTATCGTCTACTGTAGTCGAATATTCTGAAATTGGCCTCAATATTACCCTTGACGGTCAAAAACTAAATTTTTGAGGGGATACAGTATTTTAAGATACTTAAAACTTTTTCGATTGGAAATAGCAGGAGGGTGACAGGGTGCTTATATTAAAACTCTTCAGATAATGCTCAGCTGCATAATATGCAATAAGAAAAATAAGGGAATTGACAGATAGCATACTCTTTTATGTAAAGCTGCCATATCAGTCACATAACTTAGTGAGGGCAGTTCAAAACTCACCTCAAGCATGTTCTTGCCTAGAAATAGTATTATAAGGTTACAGACTACGTTGAAGACACACTTGTTTGACATTGACATCTTTTGCACATGTGGCTTCGCTGGTAGTTCTTTGACTACATTATCGTGTAAACGTATATTAACTACTCCACGTTTGTTTTAATTGACTGACCTATTGGTCTAGTGGTTAGTGATCCTGACTGATATGCCGGAGGTCGTAGGTTCGATTCCCACCCAGGACAAATGTTTGTGTGATGAGCATAATTATTTGTTCTGTGTCAGAGTGTAATTTATCTATAATATGTATGTATTAAGAAATATATAAGTATGTTTATCAGTTGTCTAGTACTCATAACACAAGCTCTGCTTAGCTTGGGACTAGATGGCGTTGTGTGATAGTTGTGGAATTAAAATATATATATATATTGAAAATGATTTTTGAATTGAAATTACAGTGTTTTTGCAATGTTTTTTTACATTATTACCTCAGCCACCTTAACTTTTTAATGATAGGTTTTTTTCTTCTTTTTAGTATTTTTCGGTTTTTGTGTATAATGTTGACTAGTCTCTAATTTTTATCAATATTGTTATATTTGTGTAAGTATTTTTTTTCTAGGAGTTGTCATGGAATTTGTTGTCAATTTTTCTTCATAAGAAACCAGTAGTTAGAGTCGTGCACTAACTTCTGACGTTTTATAAGTAACAATATTTTAATTGAAATAAAAAAATTATAAAATACACTATTCCTGTAGCAGTCGCTGCTACTAATATTACTAGTATAAATATATCATTGATCCACTGTACTTTACTGTCATGCATCGGTTTATAATTGAGTCATAATTATTTAATAACTTTTTGATAAATGTATTATTATATTATTGATACATAAAAAGTATGGCATAGTTGGTGTAGTGGTTAAGTTATTGACTTCTGCGCTGCATGTCACGGGTTTGTTACCCACACGGAACAATATTTGTATGGCCTACAGATAGGTGTTTCGGGTCTGGGTGAGTTTACATGTTTGTAAACACACCCATGGTACAGAAGTAATTCTTATTGTGAGGCAAAATCAGTAATAAGTTACACTGAAAACAATTGTTAAGTTTTTCTCGCAAATAAATAATTTACAAAAAAAAAATGTCTGGACTCCTGTAACAGATTTTGGACCGCTACAATTTACTGATTATTGTTGGCCTGAGATAAACAAGATCCACATATATATATATATATATATATATATATATATATATAGTATATTATTTAATCACTTAAAAAATTATTATATTCGATACTTTTCATAAGGTTCTTCTGTTAGTAAACAATTATCTCTATCTCTTAATTAACCTTGATTATTGAACCCGTGTTGACTACATCAGATTTCATTAAATCCTAATAATTACCCAATCGTTCAACTTATTAGACAGACTCTATCAAGCTACTTTTCGAAAATAAATAATACACAAAAAATATTTTTTTTCTCTTGACTCCTGGGACAGATTTTGAAGCGCTTCAGTTTGCTGATTGGTGTTGGCCTAAGGAACCAAATGCTCTATGTTTTCATTCTGGGCAGCACTTGGTCCAACTCCCATACAAAGATTGGCAATGTCCTTTAAGGTTGTCAGTATACAAACATCAGAAATAATACTAATAAGACATAATAACACATACAATACCAAAAAAAATACTAATAAATATCAAATATAGGGCCTGGAGAAGAAAACATCAAAGTGAAAGGTTCAACATTTTTTTAAAAGTTGTTTTGTTAGCGTTTAAGCACTTCACACATTTACATCAAGTTTACCCACCTACATTTTTTTTTTATTTGCGTACCTCCCACTGCGAGGCAAAGGCTATACCCACCTCGAATCAACCCCTAGAGAAAGGGTTAGGTCGTCTCGTCACCTCCTTAAAATAGTAACTATGTCAGGTTCCCTCAAATATTGTTCCAAAACTACAAAAGTTATTCTACAAGTTATTCCAAAATAATAACAGGCATGGTAGACATCCCACCTATACGCACAAAGCGTTTTGGGAACACATTTACTGTGCGCACAGCTAAGGCCTAAGGAGTGGAATTTCCTGCCGTAGTCTGTGTTGCCTGATAGCTACAACTTACGGGTCTTTAAGTCAAGAGTGAATAGGTTACTTCTAGGCAAGCGTGCTCCATCGTCGACCATATCATCGCTTACAATCAGGAAAAAAAAAAAAAAAAAAAAAATATCCTGAATAGATGGTAACTTTGGCTTTATTTATAGCTGTTTTCATGTTCCTTAAAATTCTGGGTCAAATTATTGATTCAGTTTGACTGACGTCAGTTGTCATCCCAGATTAGGGATTTCACAAAATCACAGTTACTAAGTTGTGAAAAAGGCCCTTAAACAAAGGAAAATGGAATATTCAAAATAGATTTTCCTCACTTTGGATTACTCACTTAGGGGAGTTTTTTGCATCCCGGACTTGACTGCTCTGTATAATTTAAATCCATCACTGAATTACGAGGATAATTAAAGCATTTTGAATAATATTTTAAGAGCTACATGCTTGAAAAATATGAATCACTAACTGAATACAATTATTCATTGAACTGGGTAGTTGACTCATTTTTAGGCTTCCATACACAAATTATTTATTTCTGTTGCCGCTAGAACAAAAAATACTAAAAACAAAATAAAACATATATTTAAGGGGGGGGGGGGGGGCTCCCATACAGTAAACGCGAATTTTTTGGCGGATTTTCCTAAGGACGGTACGGAACCCTTCGTGCGCGAGTCCAACTCGCACTTGGCAAGTTTTTTTAATTGTTCGTATCAAAAAGTAACTTTATCCAAATTGCAATTTTGGATAAAGTTACTTTAGGTTAGGTTACTTCAGGTTAGGTTTTCAAAACCTTTCAAACCTGATGGAAGGGGAAACTGTCAAATAACAGTATAAGGATGTACATATTGGAATGTGACGTCACCGCCATTAGCCTAGGTTACGTGTGCTCAAAAGAGATAACGAGATAGGGAATATCTACTAATACCACAACGCCACTCTTTCTCAAACCACTTTTTGCAATACTATTATTGCTACTTCATTTAAAAACCATTTTCGAAAATGTTCCCATGACCCCAGTAGGCTTCAGTCCATGATGAGCCCCTATAGTTTGCTGATACTCTTTGAAGCTCGTATGGAACGCTACACGCCGTTGATGACTCACGGTCGGTCAGTCTGGCCAGTTACCGTACGGCCTTAAAAAAATTACGTCTAAAATATTTTTCAAAACCTACTTGCAAAATAATTATCATTTATGATTAAATACCTTTTGTTTCGTCATACTTGTTTAGTATCTTATTCGAGATAAGTGTGTTTGTGAAGTTGCGTTGGGCATTCGTAGTCTTATTCATCAGTTCTACTTCATTTTAAAGATACCTATACTCGATTCAAAATAACATTAGAAATCCTTTTACTGCCCGTTCAACCGATTTTGACTTTTATTACGTTGGAGGCATGGCAAATAGCGGCTACAGTAAATAGTTGGTATTGTTACCGCTTTTTTGCTTTTAATGCCTTCTTTATGCCTTAGAATTAAAAGTTAAAATTAGTTGAACAGGCAGTAAAAAAGGTTTCTTTAAATGTCTAACCTTATCGCGAACAGGGTTTAGTTTAACGAGAACGCAAATGTTTGACTTTTTGATGTATCTCTATGTATATTATGCCAGCTCTCAATTCTTCATGGAGTTTATTATCATAACTGGATTGAAATAAAATAGGACCCAATCTGTGTCAAAGCAAGCCAAACCAAGTAAATCCTATCAAATGAAAGAAGTCGTTTAATAAAATTATCTTCACCGTCTTACTTTTGTACTACGCGTTTTCACAAAACACAAAAGAAAATAAAACATCTCCAAGACAGCGATACCTTGAAACAATTAAGCCTTACGTTATGTAGCAGCCACGAGTATTTTTTATCCTTAGTATCAACCTCTTACGTGGGGAGTAAATAAATTAACACGAAGGACTGAACAGACTTACGATCTGTGCCCGACAACTGCCGATTGAAAACAAGTGTAAAACTACAATTACATTAGACCGATAATTCCGACCTACACGTGTGATTTGTACGTAGAACGACATCGCGTGGCGTGGATCAAGTGTAGCTCTACAAGTCTAGTTTCCTTATAAAATGTATGGAGACCGACGCGCCCAGATCGGCGTGTGTTGCACACGTGTGAGAAGTATAATTCTACCTTTAATGTGTGTTACTTTACTAGTACCGTTCTAAACGGCTGCAAGAATGTTTTAAAGAGTTACAGGAGCTTTGATACGCACGTGGTAACTGAAATTACAAAGGAGGGTTTGAATTCGATTCGTTATTGAAAATTGACACTCCCACTCGCCCTACAACTTAGAAAAAATCCCGAATTAGTTACAAGAGTAGTTATTAGTTCATACTAGGAATTAAGGAGGTGAATTAAGATAGAACGTCTAACAAAGAAGTGTGAAATGAGTTATTGAAAAATGGAAATCCTTTACGAACCTCAAGCAAATAAAATGTGTTATAAGGTGAAAGTATATTATTATCCTACTAGCTTTTGCCCGCAGCTTTGCCATATTATTATCCTACTAGCTTTTGCCCGCAGCTTTGCCCACGGACACAAAATATACCCTATGTCACTCAGGAATAAAGCAGTCGCATCCATTGCATTCCCGCGACTCTCACCAGGTTATCGGTCCACCTTGTGGGAGGCCTTCCAACACTGCGTCTTCAGGTGAGTGGTCTCCACTCTAGAACCTTTCGGCCCTATCGACCATAATAATATGTATTTCAAATAAGTAAAATAAAGAAAACTGTAAGTCATTTCTACTACTGGAATCAATCAAAGTGATAATTATTACTTGATATTTATAGAAAATCTACGGTTTTTTCTGTCGATGAGAATGAGGGAAGTATTTTTCGAAATGAACTGGAATATAAGCCTGTGACTCCAATCAGTTAAACTATTGATCTACATAATTAGTACGCTCACTAATTTGCGCTACAACAAACTGTTCTCCACGTCGGCATTATATCTGTCGCAATCGCCTTTTTATTTAATTTAGACTCGTGGAGACGTGTCTAAATTAAAAACACGTGTGTGTGTGACGACGCGACAATGACTCATCAATGTGTTTTCATACAACTTATCATATAACAGCTCTATTGATAGAACAGCCCCCCTAGCCAAGTTACAAACGTTTCGCTTGCGACCAAACCTTGCCACCAATTCTTTTGTTCTGACCACGTGACTGAGCGTTAAGACGACGTCATTCCCGTTCATTTGAAGCTTTCTACAAGCTTTAACTATTGCAGATTAGCAACTTGGCTAGGGGTACAGTTCCACTAGCTCGGGGCATCTCTCGCTAATCATTCTAATTTACATACTTTCTGCCGTCTTACTAAGTGTTCAAAATTTTTTCTTGTTACATGAGTTTACTCAAATGTATCTATGCGACAAATGCGTGAGTATCGAAACTGTTATCTATCTACATCTACACTTTGACAGGCCTGTTGGTCTAGTGGTTAGTGACCCTGACTGCTATGCCGTAGGTCGTGGGTTGGATTCCCCCAGGACAAATGTTTGTGTGATGAGCATGATCATTTGTTCTTTGTCTGGGTGTAATTTATCTATAATATATATAGAAATATATATCTAAGTATGTTTGTCAGTTGTCTAGTACTCATAACACAAGCTCTGCTTAGCTTGAGACTAGACGGCGTTGTGTGATAGTCGTGGAATATTATTATTATATTATTATTATTACTTATATTATAAAGAGGTAAAGTTTGTTTTTTGTTTGTTAAAAGTTGAAGACCGATGATTGCTAAAATTCCTGATATTTAAAAAAAACCTTGAATATTATTATATACTCATATTGTAGCTCGTCTGTTCGCCCGCAAGACGCATAAATATTCCCAACGAACAGCAGCCCAAAAGTTTATCTGCGTAAATGTAGGAAATGCTTCGTAACTGGCAAGTTCCCGCCCTAGGCGGATCGGCCTCAAATTAGATACTTACCCAGTTAGGCATTCGGTTAAGGTCTTTAGTATTCTTTTGGAGCTCTCCGACAATCGCTCACGGGCACTTGATTATTTCGATAAACTTCTGTTTGGAGGTGAGCTAGTTTCTGATTTGATGCTGTCTGGATTTGTGTTGCAGCGTTGAGTTAAGTGAAATTACTAAAGAAATTTTTTTTTAAGAACAGTAATTAGTGAAAAGAGCAACAGTGTTAATTTTAAAATGTAAAAACTTAGATATTTTGACCGTAATAATTATTTTTCGTGTTTTTGTGGTACTTTTTAACCGACTTCGAAAACTAGGTGGTTCTATGTTCGGCTGAATGTATGTTTTTTTTTTATGTGTGTTCACCGATATCTCTTCGTTCAATTCTTTTTCTGGTTAAATGGTTATGCTTCCAAGTTGGTCCCATTGAAATATTGTTTTAATCTGATCATGAACTTCGAAGATATGGCACAGAACTCCTCATAGGATCGCAGAACTGTCGTAATAAGTGAAATTGCTTTGTTTATACGTGTAGTCAACAACTGACTGAAGGAAAACGGGGAGGGGATGTGTCGGACTGATCTGATGACGAAGCCAGAAGATAAATTAATGTACAACTGTGTTTGGGATTATTAGAATCGTTATGAGATGTTCTCTGGGTATAAGGTATTTAAGTTTGGCTGAGAGGTACTTTTTAGTAATGGTAAAACGACAAAACTAAAAAATGAAAAATAAAAAAATTATAAAAAAAAACAACCGACCTCAATGTTAAATAAACACTGAAAAGTACAAAATAACTTTAATTTTGGAAGTCGGTGTTTCTATAATAGTTTTGTCTCTTCGTTATTTAAAACCGACTTCCAAAATTAAAGTTATTTTGTACTTTTAAGTGTTTATTTAACATTGAAGTCGGTTGTATTTTTTTTTTTTGTAAAAAGTTTTTTATATTTTAGTCTATCACTCATATATACTAAAGTACCTACTTAATTATACAACATATAACTGGAATAATGCACTTCATTATACACCCCAATATGAAAAATATGTTACAGTCATAAATTAAGCACTGTTTTACTCAAATGCATTCAAAATAGTAAGTGCAAATAAAACGCGTCGGTATCAAAATAAGAGCAAAAAATTGTTAATGTGATTTGAACACGGTTTTTTTTTAGTTGCAAAATCATCCAACGACCTCTCCCTCTCTGGAGTGGGGCGAGAGGGCATGTCAGACTTTTATTAGCTAAAACCCACTCCAGTACCTGCTTTACAGCACCCAGGGAGAGTCTGCACATCCCAGGGCCCCAGTAGGCTTCGGCCCTGCTGGACCCCTACTTTTGCAAACCAAGCGGGGCATACCACTACCGTATGTTCCACCGTGCTTTCCGGGCAGTCCACACAATGATGACACTCGGGCATTTCTGAATTGAACACAGTGAATCGGAATGACTTACTCTAACACATCATTTTTGATGCACTCCCCATGTATAAGTGAGGCCATCTATATTACACTTATTGTCACACAGACATATATATTAGACAGACGATCTGTCTATATGAACGCGATAAACTCAAAAACTACCATACTGCCTTTCGTGCAGTCTGCTTATCGTGAGACAGAGTAATTTATGAGGAAGGTTCTTCATATTATAAACTGAAAAGATTTTTTTGTAATTAATTAATTCAAAAACTACTGGCCCCTTGGGCGAGTGGATGGAACCTGACTACAATAACAGAGATCGTGGTTTCGATTCCCATCCCACCCAAGACAAATGTTTGTGTGATAGGCACAATCATTTGTTCTATGTCTGGGTATAATTTATCTATAACTAGCTTTTGCCCACGCGGCTTCACTCCCGCTCTTTCCTACTCCACCCTACTATACCCTACTCTATCCTACTCTACACTGCTCTACTCTACTCTCCTCTACTCTACACTACTCTACCCTATCAAAAGTCACATAAACCATCTACTAAATAGTCCAAACAAAGACTAAACATTTGGTTTGGATAGGTGAGCCCGTTCTTGAGTAAAAACAAAAGTTGAAATGAAAGAAGTTTAAGTTGAAAGTACAACGAATAGTGGCATTGATTTTTATATATATAGATATGTAATAATTTTATCATGAAAAATCACAAAGTTATAAGCTTTTTATGTTTCCTGGTTGTCCGTATAAATACATGGTCACCGGGCCATCCGGGCGACTAAGTGGTTGTTTTGCACTTGCACCTGTTTGCTGGCTAATGCCTGCTATGACCTGCTGTGACCTGTGTTGTACTTTGTGTCGGTGGTGTCGAACTTGGGACATTTTTTTAATATTTTTGGGAAAAATATAACTTGACGTAAAAAGTATTGGAATCTATTCAGTTACTGATTCTAAACAAACTGTATTCCAGTTTCGCTTATGCTAAAAATTATGTTGTATACTAATAGCACAGAAAAAAGCAAACTCTGCGTAAGCTAGCTGCTTAGTTTGGAATTAGATGGCGTTGCGTGATAGTTGTGAAATATTATTATTACTCGTATCATTAAATTGTAGATGGATGGAGGGGAAGAGGGAGGCCAAAGAAAAGATGGATGGATTGTGTGAGAAGCGATATGGGGTGCTATTCTCTAAGAAAACAGCCTTGAGCTCAGCGCTGGCACAGCGACGAGACGTGAGCGCAATACATTGAATTAACAATCCAATGTAAAGGGGCATTAGGTTGTTAATTCAATGTACTGCGCTCACGACTCGTCGCTGTGCCAGCGCTGAGCGCAAGGCTGTTTTCTTAGAGAATAGAACCCATGAAAGAAAAGGGAGTTAATGACAGCGTGACAAGTGACCGGACAAAATGGAAGAAAAAAACCGTGTTGCACCGACCCCAAATAAAACGGGACTAGGGCAGGAAGATGATGACTCGTATCATTAAATTGAAGCTACTTAACTAGATACAACATTAATCCTTATCATATTAAACGATAACGCACCCCCGCGTTCTACTACTGTTTTTATCTGTGTCAACGCACAAACACGATTAAGGTATTATATTTTAAAAATAAATTTAATCGATTTATATACTACTTTCAAGATAGGCGTTGCTATCGTTACCCGTCTTTAAATACATAATTTTTCTGTACGTGTGTTTGTCACCTCTTTCTCCTCCTAAAGGGTTTGACCGATTTGGTTGTAATTTTGTGTGTATAATTGAGTGGGTCCAAATGGTTTGAAAATGCAATTGAACCTGCTAGGTAGCGCTACAATTGGATTTTTTTCTGACAAAATACCTACTTTCGGGCAGAATGACGTTTCGGACACTCAGATTCAGTACGTATCAAGCAGGAAGACAATGATGACCCCGTTACTGCGTTACACTATTCATTGCATTGTGCGCAGAAAACATTTCCAAGTTATTCAAGACATAATTGAACAGTTTCGCTACCGTCCCACAACACACTAACTGCTTAACAGCTCATAATAACTCCCTAAAGATTATAGTGCACATTAATATGGCAATAATAACAGCAGAACATTACCGAGTTCAGGTGCAGCCGAGCACATCAAACACCATGTGTACACGGCTAAAGCAGCAACGCTGTCGTATGCAAATTATTCACAGAAACTAAATGGGGGTAATGGAGGGTATTAGTAACACGCTGCTACTGCCAGCCAATCAGAATGCGAGGAGCATCGACCAGCCAATAACGTAAAAGATCTATGTTCGTAATTTAAAATAGATTGTGGAACTGACTGATTACGGGTTTAGTGTAATGAGTAATTGGTGTAGTACCTTAGCTAATTTAACGATCCATTCACGACCTTGCAGCTGTAAGCGGTAGCAAAGCGCGGAGCGGCGAGCACCAAAATATGAAAATGTTTGAAGCACGCCACCTGCGCCCGCCTACCGATGCCGCCCCGCTCGTCATTAAGACAGAAGTCGTGACCAGGCCATAGGTTTAAAATTCGGCATCTGTATGACGATGATGATCTTCGTCTTTCGTGTTGATCTACCTCAAATCTGGTCCGACCAATATTTAACCACCTGGACCCAGTTGTTGGCCTCACATATGTCGTGAAAGGTAGTTGTGTAAGCTGGACAGGGAAGGAGGTGGCGATTATCCTATAAATGGACTCCACACTGGCACTGTATTTGCTATGGGTAAAGGAATAGACTCCACACTGCGCACACGTGTGCCACGTACGCCGATCTGGGCGCGTTAGTCTCTCCATACGTTTTATATGGAAACTAGACTTGAAAAGCTACGCTAGATTCACGCCACGTGACGTCGTTCTACATACAAACAGACGTGGTCCATGAATACCTCAGTCTAATGTAGTTCTAGCTTCAAGGAGCCATTGGGGTACCCATTTGGTCAGATTATCTCTACAGCGGCCACCCTGAGCTCGCAGTTGGTTTACAGATTTCCAGATTGTCCCAGAGCCAGATATTCTGCCGGAAAGATTAAATTTGAAGAGGTGGGATATCGTTTCCTCCACAATTCGCGTCTGTGTTTCGAAGCGCTGTTCTGTGAGATGGTCGTAATTTTTTAAGTCTATGATGATGAAAGTTCCTGGAAGGTTCTTGGAACACAAAATTTCACTAATGGAACAGGATTGGTTTTAGTCCGTAAAAGTCTGACACGCCGTCGCTCCACACAGAGTGGATGAAGTTATTTGACGATATCATAGCAAAAAAGCCCAGTGACGTCCCAGATTGTATTCAAAACACTGCCAATAATGGATAGCCGCTGGATTCGTATCCAAAACTTTGAAGCCTTTTTTTATGAGGAACGTCATCAATGGAATTCTCCAACTCCGGGTGGAGCGAGAGGAATAGTCAGAATTTTCTTCACAGACTGAGCTACGGGTCGCGAGTTCTATTCCCGCATGAATATTTGTATGCCCTATAGATTGTTCCGGTTTATAAAATATCCTCGTGTGGAGTAATATTTAAAAAAAAATGAGACTAAAATCAGCCAACAATGTTTCCACTGCGACTGGAACTACCCTTTTATCTATAAAAGGAGCTGACTCTTATCTACCCCAGTGGAGCATCGAGATTTAGTGGATATTAAGTTTATGAGTCAAATTAAATCAACAAAGTAAACTCACTTACAAACTAACGTAAATATAAATCAAACGACACCTTACTACCAACTATTTATTGTATAAATCATTAAGACTATCCTCTACAGCAGGGCTAAATGAACGGCATCGACATGTGGACCCTGCGCAGGTACCAGAACTGCTCCCACGAAGATGACAGAGCTCGTTACAATCGTATTTGCATGTCCGCCCTTTCTTTACAGCAGCTTGTGACCCTGTAAATAAGGAGAGAAAATCAAATGAATAAAAAGTATACAGTGATTCACCGGAAGATGCAGCATTGGAAGGCCTCCCAGGTGGGTTGATGACCTGGTGAGAAGGAATGAGACGCACAGAACCGGTAATTATGGCGACATTTCGAGGAGGCCTATGTCCAACGGTGGACGTCTTTCGGCTGAAATAATGATTATGATGATGATAATACTGTGAAATGTTGATTAATTGGGACTTCAAAGGACCTATAGTCTTACTTAAAGAGATAATCCACTTACTTAGTGCCTGATATCTAGATTTAATAAATATACGTCTCATTTACAAAGGAAACCTTTGATAGAGGTCAGAATAGAGGAGAATAATATATTTATGTTAAAAAAAAAGTAGAAAAAGTATTCTGTAAAATAAAGTCTCCGTAAAAGAAGTAAAATACACTCGCTGTCTCAATCACAAAGGTTTATGACGGTAAAATCGAAAAAAAAAAACGCATCCCAGATTTGCTTTGTCTCGCTAACAAAGGCAACTCAGTGTTAAAGTCAAGACCTCAGTATGAGTTCTAGCTAAGGAGGTTTCTCACTTATCCAGGTCCCATTTAACTGAGGTTCACTGTAATATGTCATAGTTTCGGACACCCAGTATCCCCACGCAGTGGGTTCCTGCAGAGTAAAAGCGCCGTCGAGGCGGCCTTGAAAGAGGTGGCCAGATGATTTAGACGCGTACTATAAAGACGGGTTTGAGACGCGACCTATAAAGTCTGCAAAGACTTAACCTTTGTCCAGCAATGGGGCAGTAATAGCTAGAAATAAGTAATGAATCCCTTATCCATGACTTTTTATCATGAAGTAGATTTGACTGGTTTTTAGCTCTTTCAAAACCAAATTCTGCATTTTACTGTATTAGTTTGTTTTATTAAAAATAAAGATTGAAACATCATCAAACTTGTTACGTTCAAAACGATCTGGCTATTTTTATTTTACATTGAATAGGCTCGCGTTTGACCACAATCTCACCTGAAGGTAAGCGATGATGTGGCCGACGATGGAACACGCTTGCCTACTTAACCATATCATGCAGTGATCCGGATTTGGCCACGACATATTAGTCCAGTTTTTAATCGATAAATAAATGTTTAGAGGCATCTTCGTGATTTTTTATTGATTATACGTATTATGTTTTAAACTCACTATTTATCAAGCATTTATCCTGAAGAACAACATTTTTTTTTCTGATTCCGTTTACTGCAGTAAGTAGATCATAATACTTTTGCGCATTATAAAACTCGCGATTAGCTTCTATAGTTAAGAAGGTTCAAACTAGCAATGGTGCTACTAGTATAGCTTATATTAACAATTCGAAATTAATTGACTTTTCATACATTTAATTGCCTACGTCAGTAATGTATTCACACTCATGCATTTATACCGCCAGAATCGCACATCCACGACAAAATACTCCGTCTCGTCAACTGTTTTGTCTCCTATGGGGACTGAAGAGCTATACGAGATGGAGTTGATCCTGGTGAATAGAAAATAAAAACACTTGTCGGACTAACCCGACGCAAGCGGTTAAAAGGTTAATGCCCTTTCAAATAAATTTTATCACCTACAATGCTAGACTATTTAAAATTTAAAGTTAACAACCGTGTAATTAAGGATGCAATAAACATAAATAATTGTCCAGATATAATCAAAGCGATTTATTAACATTAGTTAGAGGGTTTGAGAACAAAGGAAAGCGTTGGCTCTTTGGTTGGACATCCTGCGGTGTGACTGAATTTCAGTAGTTGTATTAGCATAGCATAATTAGCCTGTCGACTGGAATTCCTGGGACACGGGCATCCTCTCTGTGTGTGTCCACTCTCTCGAGTGGGTCATAATCAACACCACTAACGCACACCGATGTTTTCAAAGTTTTGGGTTCGATCAGACGCGTATTATGTCATATCAGCAACTGACTGACAATAGTTGCCGTAAAAAATGCAATTAGTCCATCTTTTAGATTATTCAAAAAAAAAGGGATACGTATTTTTAAATTGTAAATTAAACCGAAAATGACAAAGATATAGCCCATTAAAGTTACGTGTAACGTCACACCGTGCTGCATTTTTTCGCACGGGGTGACGTCATACGTAACTTTAATGGGCTATATCTTTGTTATTTTTTGTTTTATCGAAAAAAAAATACGTGTCCAATATTTTTTTATAATCTAAAATACGGACTAAATAAAATGTAATTATTTTGACCTTGGAAACTACCGTATTGTTATTAAACAATGTAGGATATGTGTGACATTAGGTCTTTTGTAGTTGCTGTCAGAATTTTTAAAGAAGTTGCCCCGGAGCGCAAACAGGAACTGAAGAATACAGGTAGGTGGGGTTTAATCAGTAAAAACTTTACACGCTTTCTCGCTCCACTCAGGAGTGGAAGAAGTAATTGATTAATTTCCACCTTAAAAAAATGTCTTTTGTAGTTCGTATATGATATAGAAGCCACTACCTACTAAGTAAAAAGATTACTCCGTATTATTAAAACGAACCAAAACTAGTTTCACTATAAATATCGATGCCAGCTGAAATTGCAATCATAGAATGACTTATTGCGTAATAGGTACATTTTACTACGTACTTAGAGGTCACCTTGCATTGTTTGCATTTAATTAAATTTAATTTCAAACTGACTTAACTTATACATAATATATATCTATAAATCTTTTAAATTCACAGTTGGCAAAGTGGCTGTGCGATTGGTGGCAGCGCTACCTTAAGGCGCTGCGCAAACGAAGACAATTTTTGTTCCAGTTATCGAAACCAAACACTTTTTGATCGTCATAAGTATGTGATAATTGGAAACAACTGGACACAAAAATGTTTACGTATGCGCAGGCTGTGGATAATTTCATAGTGGTTCTATAGAAATCAAATATTCATCGGTAGCTTGTATCTGGCACAAAACACAAAAGTGTCTAAGTTTTCGCCTTGCCTTAGCTAGTTCAATTTTCGCACCGAACAAATATAATATTCCACAACTATCACACACCGCCGTCTAGTCCCAAGCCAAGCACAGCTTGTGTTATGAGTACTAGATAACTGATATACATACTTATATATTTCTAAATACATACATATTAAGTACAGATAAATTACACCCAGACACAGAACAAATGATCATGCTCACCACACAAACATTTGTCATGGATGGGAATCGAACCCACGACCTGCGGCATAGTAGTCAGGGCCACTGACCACTAGACCAACAGGACAGTCAAAAATACATCTTGTTTATGTGAGTTTATATGTTTGCTGACGCACCCACGATACAGGAGTAATCCAAGTGTGGGACAACATTTTTTAAAGAAAACGAATAAAACAATACATTGAAAAAGCCGTATTTTTTTTTATATTCCACATCTTTTACACATCGCTGTCCATTCCCAACCCAAGTTGAGCTTATGCTACAAATAAGTTTCTCAGTCGTCTAGTACACATTACTACTTGCAATGATCAACAATGACAAACATACTTGCATATTTCTAAACACATACATATAATATATAAATTATATATAATAAATAACATAAATTTATAAACAGTAAATTTTATTTGATATTTCAATTACATTAAATATTACAACAATGCATAAACGCAATATAAATGTATTGGAATTTCCTTGTAGGAAACTTTTCAGTAGTTTTATAAGAGAGAGAGCTAAAGTGTGCATATAGTGTTTGATTTTAATTTGGTTTTGATTTTAATTTTAATTTTGATTTTAATTTTGCTTATTATTTATTTTGATTTTATTTATTCTATTTTATTTTTATGAGCAATGTTACTAACATAGTTTTTAAGTGCTACTAACATAATACGGATGTATCTGATTTAAATAAATAAATAATAATAATAATATACCGCTTTTTAAATCTAAAGGCAAATATTATCAATTTATAAAATACTAGCTTTTGCCCGCGGCTTCGCCTGCGTGGCATTAGGTACTTAAGGAGTCGAGATAAAAGGTAGCCTATGTTCTTTTCCATGTCAAAGGCTATATGCATGCCAAATTTCATCCAAAGCCGTTCAGTCGTTTTTGCGTGATTAAGTAACAAATATCCACACTTTCACATTTATAATATTAGTTAGGATAAAAGGAAAAATTGACATATCATCGCACGGCCAAAACGACTGGGACTAGGACCGTGAACTTTTGCACGAGGTTTTCATTTATAACATAGGCTAACACTAAGAGGAGATTTTTGAAAATTCAACATTTAAAGGGGTAAAAAGGGGGGAATGTCGTTTGTATGCGAATTCTCGTTCCGTACAAATAATAACCTGAATAAAATAACAAACACTGTCAATCCTTATTTTCAGAACCACCTTCAATAGAACAATTCACTTGGTTTTAAAGATTGTATGGAGATTTTTTTTAGGTTAATAAACTTGAAACCTGGCACAAATTGTAATTAAAATAAATAACTAAGATTGTAATTAAAGTTTATCAAAACTGCCTTTAAAATATGGTTTTAAGGGTTCTAGAAGTTTTGATTTTTATAAAGACATTTATTTATTTATTTAGTCTTTATGCAACAAAAAGTACATAGGCGGACTTAATGCCTTAGGCATTCTCTACCAGTCAACCTAGGGTGGTGAAGAGACAATATGGTAGGCGCACAAAAAGAAAATTTTGGTATTAAAACAAGAGTAAAAATATACATAATTATAGATAAAATACACATACATATATATTTAATATAATATATATACTACATATATATATTTATATAAAGTAAGGACAGAAGTTTTGAGACGATTCTGCTATTGGTGTAGAAAATGATTCCGCAACTTCCACTTAAATGCATACCGACTTTCGGCAGTCCTGATATCGAGAGGAAGCGCATTCCACAGAAGGATGGACTGTATATAAAAGGAAGAATTAACAAAATCAGAAGTATGAGAAGGACAGAGCAGAAGGAGATTGTTTGAAGAACGCAGATTCCTTGCGTGTGAAGAACAAAGAAATTGAAAGTGAGTTATGATGAGTATGGCATCCATTTAAGCTCAGATCTATAAGTAGAGATATGGTCATATTTTCTAAGATTAAATATGAACAGAATGCAGTTGTTGAGGAGCCTGTCTAGTTTATCCAGCAACACCGCGTTCAGGTCAAAGTAGCACACGTCACCATAGTCGATTATAGGGAAAATTAAAGTTTGTACAAGCATTGTCTTCGTCTTCAATATTCTTGCGAACACAATCGCTGACAAAGTGTTAGTTAAATATATAGGTACATATGCAGTCTTGACATGTTTGTATTTACAAGCTTTTATTTAGTTTCACCTGTCCCGATGTTTGTCTGTAAGTGGGTCAAATTTAATTTACAAGATACCGATTATCGATTACCGGTTACCGATTGAGCTGAAATGCATGCATGTGTAAATCAGATGACAATGCAAAATTATTATGACAAGAAGCTGATCATCATCAGGAACCGAAAGGTGGCTATAGAAACTTGATAGTTATACGATACAACCCCATCGAGTTTGGGCTCGTATGATTCGTCTTGACGAGTATGAATTATACCTATAAGTCAACCGAGCTATAAAAGCTTGCTGTGAAAAAATGTTTTTTATTAAAAACTTGTTGTTATTAAATTCATGGAAACTGTCAGGAACATCAGGCTGGACAAAGTACCATTAGCATACACATTTCAGTTGCATGAACGAGAGCAAAACCCACAAGGAATTCGCCTGTCTGTTTAAATGTTAATACTCGTTTAAACAAGCAGGTAAACATAGAACCAGATGTTGCTATGACTATGTTCCTTCAAGGAATGCATAACTTAATAAACAACAGGCCAACTGCGATTCGAACCCGCGTGAAAAGGATTCCGTACAAGGAATTTTTCTATCATTGTTTTTTAAACCAGTCCCTTTGTTTGTGCTATTAAAGAAGTATGAATGGTACCGGATTCTAAAGGGAAAATGCTGAATATATTGCTCGTCTATTGATGAATTCTGTCTTTGTAGTTTATTATTGAATACGAGGAAGTAAGACCGAGTGGTAGAAATATTCTAATAATTTATTTATCATTTACTAGAACTTTGTGCAACGCACAGGTACAAAGGCGGACTTAATGCCTAATACTTCTTTTTTTGATTTGAAATTTCCTAGTACTGCATTAATATTGAGCAAAACAGTGGCACACGATAATAATAGAAATCTGCCTCAAAGGCACCCCGTGTAACTCGGTTTCTTTTCATTCTTATTACAGTGGTGCATGCATTTGAGGTTTTACGTCCTTTTTTGAAAGGTGCATAATTAATCGATAACATTTTACATGGGCCGCCAATGAACAAGGCTTTCTCCGTAAAAATCTACGGTTTATTGGACGCACATTGCATAATATTAATAACATAATCAGGGTTTTAATGTTCCCACTGCTGGGACTCAATCTCCTCTCTAGGAGAAGGAATGGGCCGTGTAATACACCACGCGGGCCCAGTGCGGGCTGGTGAATATCACATGTCACAGTGGTGAAGAAATAATGCGCCTGGCTGGGTTTGAACCCGCGACCTACAAGTTATATGTCGGAGCCGTTACCACTTGGCCACCTCTGTTCAAAAACCGCACACACGGCTCAGCTAGTTGACTGGTATTGTGTCCAGCACGATAACTCCGCGTCGCTATTGAAACTCAACAAGTTTCAAAAAACTGTCAGTGTACAAACCATCTTAAGTACTGCTTACTTCAAATAGACACTTTAGCATTTGTTCGACTTCTCACGCCAGGCCTTTGTACATACCATGGTCCGGAGGTAGAAGGAATGGTAGGCGGTCGCCTCCTTCTACGAATCAGTAATGCTAGCGATAGAGGCGGCCCCACGTTTGGCCACAAAGGGCTATTATTATTTGCAAATGAATGTTTAGAGAAAGGATTGAGAGCTAATCCTAATATTCCTAGTGAAGAAAAACTTGAATTTAATTAAGAAGAAAAAAAAAGTGGTTTTCCGTGGAATTGTTCCAACTTCCTCTATAGAGGACTCTTCCTGAGACTTCATAAATAGTTTAAAAAAAAGTTAATCCAAATTGATATCTAGTCAGTTTCGAATTTTGCACTTCGGAACGTATTTAGTTCGTTTTTGTTTATACCTATAAAGATTATTAGTTTTATCAATATTATCGTGTATCTCATTATATTGTAAATACTTAACAATTTATTTGATAATATTAGATACCTACTTAAGTTATCATATTAATACTGTGTGCTAAAAATACTAATAATAACATCAAACGTGTAATAAGTAGGTATAAACTACATGACTAATTGTAATAAAATGCGTACCCACTTTTAAGTAGTGTCCTACTACACGTAGGTACACGTTTCACTTCGAGAATCAAAACATTTATTACTAGCTTTTGTTCGCGGCTTCGCCCGCATACATATAGGTAATTAGTCTATGTCACTGTCCTCAGTGCTGAACTCAGATGGAAAGCTGCTTTATCCCAGCAGCTTTCTATTGGAGAAAGAAATTTCGCAATTGGACCAGTAATTTCAGAGATTACCCCCCCCCCCACAATCAAAAACAAAAAAAAAATTACCTCTTTATCCCGTTAGTGTAGATTATTTTGTATTTCTCTTTTTTATGTTTCTCTAGTATCTTCCTCTAACTAAATTTATAAAATACTGTTTATGACTCGTGATTTCATACAGTAACAAAAACTCTAAAATTTTGTCCTTAAATATAAAAAATTCTAAACGTTTATCGATTTAACTATTACTTAATTTAGATGTTCAATATAAGGTTTTAAAACTTACACTTTTTTGGGACTACTCCACTATACACATTAAAAAAAGTTCTGTCTTTTAGGTATGGGTTGTAATTAAATTTAGAATTGATCACTTCATGCACATCATGACAGACTACTTCATGAAATAGTTGTATAATAATAAAAATAATAATCAGTCATGATTTCGCCGTCAAGAACTGACCAACGATGTAACCCCGTTGGTCAGTTCTAGATAAGTATAGTAAATAGAGATGGCGCTAGACAACCTGTATAGTTCTGTCTCTTACCCACACTGAAACAAGATTAAAACAATCTTACTTTAATCGTCATGGTCAAGGTCCAAATCATGTAAACATCAACGTTGACGTTTTAGCAGCAGATTGAACATAGCTCCATGCTGCATTCAAAGTACTGGTTGACTTGTAATCAGTCTATATTAATTATACTATAACATAACAAAAACCAAGCGAAAATAGCACATTTACTGGTGAATAACGTAACTATTTTACGTATGATCCCTCACGTTTGAACATATTATGAAGTAATCAGTCAAACGCCGAGTGTTCATTGATTTAGTTGTCCCGTATCATATGTGGTCAGCGGGCAAAGCATGTTATGAAATACGATCATTTAATGAAATGGTGGAATATATCATAAAATTTGACATATAGTGACTTACTATATATTTTTTTTTTTACCAAAAACTGTCATTAGGTTTTCTTGTAATCAACAAGTAAATAACAGTTTTATGCAGGGCGTTTCGTAAAAAGATTTCATTAAAAAAAAATTGAGATAATCACATGTCCATGTCCATGTCACATGTACAAAATTTGTACAAATTGTGATAATGACATATCAAATCAAAATTTGATATATCATATATCCCAATTTGTAAAAATTTTGTTTTGTGATTTCTATGTTGCTCTAAAAATTATTCATTTACAATAACATGACAACACAACATTCATATGTGTACCGAACAATTTGATCGGTCCAAAAAATTTAACTGTGTCAGACGGACAAACGGACATTTATGTGCGTCTAAAAAATAATTCGGTTTTCTCATGCGAACGTACGAAACCCTATTATGTGATAAAAATGCGATATCGGTAACAACAATTCGTTTGCAACTAATTAGTCATGGACGATCAAAGAAAAATGATTAAGAAAGTGTTAAGCGTAATGATACTAGTATTTGTTTGTTGATGGTAGTTGATATCTTCTGTTTTTGTCATTAAGATAATGTATCTAGTTCACATGAGAGGTTTAAAAGATTAGCAAGGTTGAAGTCAGAGTTTTTAATTTATTGTAGCTTGGAATAGTTACAGATTATAATATAATAGACAAAGTTATAATATACAATAATATTTTTTGTAAGTTCCGAAATTTGAATATAGTTTGTTCAGAATCAGTAACTCTCCAATAATTTTTACACCATGTTATATTTTTTCCCAAAAATATTTAAAAAAGGTCACAAGTTGCTTTTTTTATTATTTACAAGCTTGCGTTTGACCAATATGTCACCTGATGCTAAGCGTTGATGTGGCTGACGATGGAGCACGCTTGCCTAGAAGTAACCAGTAATCTCTGGACTTAAAGACCCCTAGGTTGTAGCTATACTATAATGCTACAAAATAAAGATGCTTTTTTTTTATGGTGGGAAAAATCATGCATTGACATCCCCCGCTCTTGGGCGGAGCGGGAGATAGTGTCAGACTCTTACTGACTAAAAGACCCACCCCGTTCCTTCTAGCCTTCATACCGGGGCTCGAGCGCCCTTTCGGATAACCCTGGCCCCAGTAGGCTTCGACCCGGCTCGGTCCCTGAAATAAAGATGCTCATGGGCAGTTGTACTCTGTCGAGTCTGAGTCGCTTAGGTGTGTTTTCTTTATTGCTCGGTTACAATGTGTCCCAATGGTGAGCGAAAGTTTTACGTTGTCCTACCTAAACTCTTTCCTTTGGAACAACTTGGACCACCACTGGCCAAAACCTAAGCTAACGTGATCCCATCGTCGGATCACCTTCGTCACCGCCGACCTCTAAAGTGATGTTTTACTTCAGGTGTCCAGTTATTAACGATCTTAGGCCATCTATTCAAGTGCATCCAGGCTAGTTAGATTTCGCACACACCCAATTTCTAGATTAGGTTATCAACTAATGACTGATATCTGGTATTCCCCGCCGGTTGCTAGTTACTTAATTATGTATCTATCTAATATAATTTGATAATCTAGATATCATGCGCGTGGGCATCTAATTAGCGCTTTATCGCTAATTCTCTACTGCTTAACTTTTTTTTATTTGAGATTGGAATCAAATGACTTTTCTCGCTTTAGAGTGGATCAAGAGGGCGTGTCACACTCATACTGGTCACGGATACTCTTTTAAAAATTCTCGCGGACCCAGTAGATATCGACTCTACTGGAACCCTATAGTTTTACTGACATCTCTTTGACACGCGTAGAGCACAATGACCATCGACTTGGGCTCGGTCCTTACCGGACGGAAGAATGGAGAGCTACCCATAGCTCGTCGTCCGCAAACCCGCACCTTTGGTGACCGCAAATCGCCCTAAGACTCTCAATGCCCGGGGTGTCTCCTGTGACACCGGTTAAGGTGTGAAGATATTCTCTCCTTCACGGCTGTGGCTATGTACTTCACCCGCATTATTGCTTTGGAGAAAGAAGTGATCGTTTCCAATTCATGCTCTCTTCGGACCATGGCCTAAACCAGGGTCAGTCGTGGTCACCGATTGCCTCCAAGAGGGCACGACGGTACTCCACTCAAGTGGAATAGCCTTCATGACAGAAGGCACTTACCGCCGTGCTCGTGTTGTGCCCAATAAAATTCAACCTTGGATTTATCTGATAAAAAAACAATAACATACTAACATGACGCTAGCTTGTTTACTTATTACCGGTCTAACAATAATGTAGGAACTAGTACATTTTTATTCAATTAGGATCAAGTTCCTTTTTCTATTTTCTTAGCCATACCATGTGCCTGATGATGGATTTTTAATCGGCAAATGTGACGACAGACCTTACAAACTTCTATATTTCATATTTTATACCCTATTCTGAATGACTTTCTCTTTTCTGTCTCTGTGATTTAATGTCTAAATCACTGAGGGTAGTAGGCTGCACGTTGATAGCATTTTGAATGAATTTAATAGATGACTTTTCATCATCATCATCATCATCATTTCAGCCGAAAGATGTCCATAGTATGACATAGGTCTTCCTCAAGTGTAGTCACAAAAACCGGTCCTGTGCGATTCTCGCGACCCTTACTAGGAGATCGGCCCACATTGTGAGAGGCCTACCTACGTTACCAGTCTATCATTATAAAGGTGGTTGCTCTACGTCCATACATTGTTCGCCCTGGATCCAAGAGCACTGGAAAATGGTGTATTATATCCTCTAACATTAGTAAACTCCTGTAAGATCTTCCCTTGGACTAATTTTCTACCGTCAAGTGGACAAATCCGCTGGCAGAAGCTAGTATTTGAATAAGTTAGTAAAATCACCTAATACAAAGTCTTGTCATAAATACGAAACATAAATCTCAAAATAAGGACAATTTTAGTGTTATCTCGGGAAGGAGTAGCCTCGGTTCGTGGCTTATGAGAAAACTGATAAAGCTCGGTGCAGTCGTAATTTTCTTTTAATTTTCTCCGTTAAAGTTCCTAGAGTAAAGGTAGTCACCCATTACTGTGTAATACTCTGTGTCATACTCTCGGGCGTTGAAAAGCTTTCCGCATAGAACCGGTCGATTTAGAGATGAGTGGGGACGCACGTCCAACTTTGGACGTCGTCGAAGTCTTTCGGCTGAACGGTAATATAAATGTAACGTGAAATATACGTTTTTCAACAGTCATATTGTAGTATAATATGACACTCGGAAAACGGCAAAAAAAAACGTACGTAAACGTAGAGGATCCTCTAGAGTTTATACAAGTAAGGAGTTTATCATAAGATAAAAATATATTTGAGAGTGCATATGATAGGTCAAAAAGGAAACGTGCCATTTAGGAAGGTCATAACCAGAATAATTTTTTCCAATAAAAGTGATTCATATTATTAACAAGAACCACAAAATATATGTTTACACTAGATATAAATTATGTTAAATACATTAAAGAAAAAATAACACAGGTATATAACTAAACCTTTCACTTAGTCTTCTCGCAAATCACCAGATATCCAATCGGTATCTCCTTCTATTCATTAGTTAACAGATCTATATCCCTAGTCGAGTTGATAATCTGCAATCGTTAACGCTAGTAAAAAACTTCAAATGAACGTTATCGAAAAAGAAAAAAGAAACGGGGGCGTGGCCAACTCGAGGCGTTCGACGCAAGCGAAACGGTTGTAACTTGGTTAGGGCTGGTCCAAAACTGAATGCAAGGAGAACGTTGAGATTAAGATTCGCGAAATGGGTGACATTATACGTCGCGCAACCGTACGGCAACGTATCACTGTAAATAAACTTATGCCATCTTGCCCGGTACTAAATATCAGAAATAAAAATTTTACACAGCTCCCCATCCAAATTAGCCGAGTTGATAGTTTCGCGTATGATTTTGCAGGCAATTACAAGCTAATCAGAAGCTCATCTAACCTGATAATTCACCGATCGGCGTCATAGTCAGCCTTATAATGTTCCCTCTGTTGGGACTTAGGCCTTCTCTTTAGGAGAGGGAATGGACCGTAGTCCACCACGCGGGCCCAGTGCGGGTTGGTGGATGTAACATGTCTTGGAATTTTTTGTTTCTATGACATGCCAGTTTCCTCACGATGTTTTCCTTCACCGTTTTGAGAGCAGTGGTGATGAAATAAATTACACAAAGTAATGCGCCTGGCTGAGTTTGAACCCGCGACCTACAACTCGAAAGATGGGGTCGTTACCACTCGGCCACTACTGCTTAGTCAGCATTAGTTAACAGGAATAAAAATTTTACTCAGCTCCCCATGCAAATTAGTTGAATCGATGGTTCCGCGTATGATTTTGCAAGAAATTACAAGCTGATCAAAAGCTCGTCTAACCTCATAATTCACCGAGCGACATCGATCAACACAAATTGTATAATTGCTTTATTCTGTTTCTGATTATGATTAAACCACGGTCATAGTATAATACGCTATAATGGATGAAAACCTTAAGCCGCAAAAGTTAAATAGGCACGAATATTTGAAGACATTTAAACGTTGCAGCTAATTATACTGTCGTTTTTTGCAGTGCCACCGTGGTTCCTGGTGGCAAATAGTTTTCAAACTATTGTCGTGAATTTCATACGAAATGACTTAATTAGAGAATAAGGTGCAAACGAGCTTTTTTGAGTTGGGGAAATTATTAAGTTACTTCTCACGCTCTTTGGTGGAACGAGAGGGCGTGTCAGACTTTTACTGTCTACAATCTACCTGAATCTTACAGTTGTCCTTGGCGTTTCAGGGCTAAGGTAACTCTTTCAAATATTTCGGTAACCCTAGACAACAGTGGCTATACCGCCCAATGACAAATGTAACCAAGATCTATGTACCTCATAATATGATTTACGCTGATGATTTACGTGCAATTTAGCTTCACTTTTCTTGGACTAACCGACATTTGACTATTCAAAAGTGCCTGCAAATGGTCAATTTAAAATAAATGTTTTCGATTTGATTTGACTATCTACAGCTGGAAAGCATGCTACCTTTTGCTCGTCCTCCGCAAGCCCACGTCCTATAATGACCGGGAATCGCCTTACAATTCCTGAAACCTGGGGCGTCTCGTGATCCGTCTCCTAACAGTTTCGGTCGCCTTCGATCCCACTACAAGCTTTGCAGAAAGAGGTGATTGCTTTCCGATCCCCTCTCACTCCAGATCAAGGGCTAAACCAGGGCTGGAAAGTACTCATCATTTTCCTACAGACATGCCTGTTGGTGTAGTGGTCATTGGTCCTGACTGCTTGATGCCGGAGGCCGTGAGTTCGATTCTCATCCAGAATAAGTGTGTTTTCAATAACGCATTATGTTTACAACTCGAGTATATGGCTTTGGAGACAAAATTCTCTCAGACTGCACTCTATCTTGATAAGTAAGATTCTTAAAGTGCATCTTATTTCAAACAAGATACACCATCAGTCATGATGATTGAGACAAGTATTCTCTGGTGAGAATCTTGTATCAAGCACTGTACAACTACATACATAACGCTAGTTGGTACGGCAATCGATTTGTTATAGGAAGCACGTATGAACATCACTCCTACAGCACAAGCATCATTTCTTGACTGGCCTGTTGGTCTAGTGGTTAGTGGCCCTGACTGCTATGCCGGAGATCGTGGGTTCGATTCCCACCCAGGACAAATGTTTGTATGATAAGCATCTTGGAATATAACAAAAACAAATCCATCCTGCTTCAACACTATGGTCTTTCTCTTTCTAAGCAATAAAGATTATATTTAATGGACAGAGCCCCGTGATCACTTGACTGAAATCCCTAGTATGGTTATAGTTACTGTATTCCACTAGCCTTGCTTAGAAGCACACGTCTGACGTGATGTTACTGAAACACACCTTCCAATATAAAGAAAAGGATAATAAACTGTTATTATTGAAATCCTTAAAACGATGTTTCTCTTTGGTACCCTAACCCCAACAAAGCACGCTCATTTGTTCTGTGTCTGGGTGTAATTTATCTATTATATGTATGTATTTAGAAATATATAAGTATGTTTATCAGTTGTCTAGTACTCATAACACAAGCTCTGTTTAGCTTGAGACTAGACGGCGTTGTGTGATAGTTGTGGGATATTATTATTTCTCGTATAAAATCATATCGCTTTATATTTATAGGCAAAATTGAACAGTTAAAGAATTTAATCACTATATCTAATGTCCAACATTGGACAAGGATAAGCTACTCAATAGTAGCTTATCTAGCTAGATAACTAGTTTCAGTAAAAGTCAATAAATTTTACTAAAATAACTTACAGGGTAAAGAATTCATCTGGATTTAAAAAGCCTAGTGTAATATTACGGTAAGAAAGATGCACATGATTTTTTTTTATTGTTTATAGACTTGCGTTTGACCACCATCTCACCTGATGGTAGGCGATGATGTCGCCAACGATGGAGCACGCTTGCCTAGATTTAACCTCATTCTTTTGGAAGTAAATTCACTCTTTATTTAAACACCAGTCAGTTTGCCTGCTGCGGTCTTCCCGTCCGATTATAATTTGGGTGTCTTCAAAGCTAGAGTGAATAGGCTCTTAATAAACTAGTGCGCCTCACCATCAACGATTGCATCACTGCTTACCATCAGGCGGGATCGCAGTCAAGTACTAGTTTATAACAGATAAAAAAAAGCCACTAGGTTGTAGCTATCAGAAAACACAGACATATGCATAAATTCCATTTCAATGTAATAACTAACAATATTCTGTGCGTCACGCATCCATCGGATTCCCGCGACCCTGACCAGGTCATCGGTCCACCTTGTTGGGGGCAACGGTCACTGTGGCGACGCTTGGGGAAGGATTATGTCCAACAGTGGACGTCTTTCGGCTGATATGATGATGATGATGATAATGTAACAATATGACTTTGTTGTCGAGGTTTAATCAATATGACTTTTTAATTAACCTCTCATCTCCGCCCAATTAAATACGTTGTATGTAGTTAACTGTTAGAATGGATTGTGTGAGAAGTGATATGAAAGAAAAGGGAGTTAGTGATAGCGTGACGAGTGACAGGACAGAATGGAAGAAAAAAACGTGTTGCGCCGACCCCAAATAAAATGGGACAAGGGCAGGAAGAAGAAGAAGAAGAAGATGTAGTTAACTATTAGAATATTTGTCCAGACATTGTTAACCGAAACAAACTCAAATATATAAAGATAGAATGTTGTCTCTCCACCACCCTTGGTTGATTGTTAGAAAATGCCTAAGGCATTAAAATTCGCTTTTGTACCGTTATGTTACATGAAATTTTAATAAATATATTAATAGAAGCCCTGATAGTAACAATATTTTTTTTGTATTTTTTAAGATTTTAAAAAGCCTATTTGAAGAAATATTTAAAAATGAAAACAATATATATGTATAGAAAGTAAATGGAATAATAATTATAACAATCAGTTATGAGTTTACAAAAAAATATTAGGTGGCGTAACTGGCGTCTTAGCTAGGTTACATACCTGTGTTAAAAATAGTAAAATACCATTTCCATTTCCCACAGCGTTTTACATTTTCTTATATTAGATTTAATAACATAAAATCTTTAAATTCTTGATTCACTGTCGTTTGTTTGAAGTGCAGTGCTATAAGTAATACATATATGCATCATAATGTAAAATATAATTGTGTATTTTCCTTATTGTATTAGGTAATCAACCAAATTTTTCATGAGCTCGATTTTAATCATACAAATAATTTAATCAAGTAGGTAATCTACTTTTATCAAGGGAGTTCCTCGTGCATACTACTTAATTTTTTAACTAGTTTTTAGGTCAAACATGTTTTAAAAACTTTGTTTTTATAACAGGTAATATACCGGTTTAAATTATCAGATAACCAAGTATGTGCTTGTCATTTTCCTCAAGAACCGGTTTTTTACTATTTTTTATATATCATAGTAGTCCTTACAAAAACAACTAAGGATCGAATTACGTACTCAAGTAACTTCACAACTTGGAGACTAAACAATAACTTAATGATAAAGATGAACTTAAAACACGATAAAAGTGTCTGAACAATGTGAAACAAAGAGACAATACTACGCCAGAACAATATGAACCGTGAATCAGATAACAATTATGTCAGCAACACAGTTTATAACTCAAAAACATGTTTATATACTAACCTTGTATACTTAAGCCTAATATCACAAATAGAATGATAAATAAACTAAATATTTTCACATCCATTTTCTTCGATTGTTATTTTAACCACACACGAATTTTTCACTGGTTATTTACCGCACATTGTACTCAAAAACTTCTGTTTATATTATTATTGATACTGTGTACAGCTTCATCGAACTAATGAGACGATCGACTCATACGTCCGACCGTTACTAACTTCACAGCAGTAAAAAGCGCTGCCTCGTGAATAATGTCAGAGAGATGTATTAAAAATTGACGCATTATTGGAGCAGCGGAAAAACCCGTTTTGAGTTTAACATAGTATGTGCGAACAACAAAGTTTTACATTATAGCAGAATTTTTACGACTTGATATTTGTCTTTTGAACGACTCTATACTTATTGCTGTATGTCTAGATATCTTTTTCTTTTTTAAGTAGTATATCATCTGGAGTGAGAGGATATGTCAAGGTGTGTTACTCACTAAAACACACCGTGTGTTTTCAGTTACCCCTTTGCGTTTCTGGACCATAGCAACTTTTCAAACAATCCAGTCATTGTCTTAATACCTGACGCGTTCCATAACCCCAGGATTTCCTTTCAGAAACGAACCGAAATTGGGGTTGGGATCACAGCTGCTGGGACGTGAGAAAGTCCGTTCCCTCACGCGTGCGGCCCCCTCTTTCACGACATCTCTTTGAGGAGCGCGTGGACCACTACGCGCTGTTGACAACTGAACTTCGGACGGTGGGCTATACATTGCTCGACATCCGCAAGCCGGCGTCTACCGTCGCTGGTAGTATGGGTCGGAATTTCGGTGTCTGAGGCGTGAAAACCTTCGTTCCCTCACACGTGCGGCCGCCTCTTTCGCTAGCATTACCGCTTCGCAGAAGAAGGCGGCTGCTGCCATTCCTCCTTGCTCTGATTCGATAGGTCGCTGCCACGAGTACATAGCGATGCTGCGCCCAAGCGAGGCACAACTCCACCGTATGCTCTACCGCGTTATGACTATTAAGAATCTATTTTCTAAAGACGTTATGATATGTTAGACGAGATTGGAAGATACCGCACAACAGCCCGAATGTTGCCCAACTGAGTCGTGTTCGACGATTGACGTCTTTCTCAAAGTTAGACTTACCTAACTGTTTGTTTCAGGTAAACAAAATTGTCTACAGCCACGAGTTTTCAGTGTGAACTCTCCGATCTTGATAGCAGTGGGAACTACATAGGTATTTACCATGACCTTACTTTTGAACTTCCTTCCTGGGGCAAGGTAGAACGATGACCTGGTGAAAGGCGCAGGAAACCTCTATATGCAAAACGCTTAGAACGGCTTGATTTAGCGTAAATTACACCCGATTTCTGAATTTGGAATTAGGGAACGTGTGAAACTCCACTTTTATGGCAAACACATGCTAGATTTTCATTTAACTATAAAGTTTGACAATTTCCTGACTTCTAATAAAACCGAAACATATTTATTATTATTTATTTATTATAATCTTTATTGTACACCAAATAAACAAAAATACAGGACAAACATTTAAAAGAATAAGAAAAATAATGATCGATGATTTCATTAATGTTTTTTTTTTTATTGTCTAATACTCGAGCCTTGCAGCTACGGATTGGGCATGAGAATATCCGCTCCCTTACAAATACAATCATCTCCTTCGCTTACGTTACTGCTTCGCAGATGAAGCGGGCTGCGTCTCATTCGTCCCCACTTCGGACCAACCTGAACCAAAGCCGAACGTGAGAGGTCACTAGAAGGTCAGAATACTACAATACGATGGTAGTTTGACTCCACCGTATCCTCCGGGTGGTTCGCACAATGGCGATACCTTGGCGTCTCTTCCGCTTATATACGAAACAGGAACCTATCGAACAAATCATGTCCGATGAGGACTTATCCTAGGCATAAAGTAGCCATGTCACCTCCTTAGCCACTCTTTAAAGAGGGAACTTACCGTGCGAAATCAGTATTGACCTACAATGTTTGTTTTGCAACCAAATAATGAATTATCAGTTTAGCGGTCATGACTAACAAAACAGTAAGTATCACTGATGTAGTCCTGATTTCGGAGCGGTATAAAAACGCACCACAGGAAGCCAAAAGTATTATTTGCATTGGTGGCAGTACCAAAGTAATACATCATGTTTTCTAAAATAGTATTAGTCCTTGCAACTGTGTGCGTCGTAAAAGCAAATGTGTTACCTGACAATATCTTTGATGGTAATTATTTATTTTAATTTATAACTTTGATTTTTTTTTATTACCTACTGTGAAATCTTGAGTAACTTTTCCCGTGAAATTACTTTATATGATCTTTAAATATATCATTTTATTTCTCATTAACTTTGCAAATCAATAACAAAACTTGGTATTTCTGATAGACGCATATCCAGTAATTGACGCAACCGGCGATGAAAATGAAGATTCAAACGAAATTATTGGATCAAATGGAGGTAACATGATTTAAAATATTATTTTATGAAATGTAAGTTACAGTATTCTTATTTTTCAATTTGAGAATCCTTTTGTTTTGAATTTAGTTGCAATTTGCAACAGAACAATAACTTGGAAAATAAAAGGACTAAACTCCTGAAAAAAAAAATACACAACATTGTCTTTTTAAACATTTCCATTTATTAATTGGTCTCTTTTAAGCTGTACATTTCTACGAAACTTTCTAAAAAAAATCTACCTTTAACTACTTTTTTTTTTTAATTTGAACCAACCATTTCTTTGTTTCAGACGACTCTGAACAGAAAGCCTCGCAACTAGAAGACTTGGTTTTACGAACAGGTAAATATTTTTTTGTTTTCTCCGTACAGTCAAATGAAGAATTGCAATATCATTTATTTCAAATATTTTTTAATAGAAAATGATCCTGAGACCGAAGTTGCAAGTAATCCTAAAGCATGCAACCCTCAAGCCTGCAGAAACGCGTGTCGCAGGCTTGGCTTCCCGATTGGCGTTTGTGTTAGTGGACGATGCCATTGTAGACGACGTTCCAATGCACAAGGTATAATTCCGTTACGGCTAGACAGTCCATAAAATACTTAACCTTTTGATTCAAAAATTAATTGGTCAGTAAGAAGTGGCTGATTAAGTTTTCATATGTTTATCTAACTTTCCACCATATATTGTTTATTTTAAGCCTAAAACTGCTACTGTTTTCAAAACCTTAGTAGTCAGCAGCCCAATGTCCGAATATTTCTCTATCTTCTCTTTAATTAATATACCTAACCATTTGTTTCAGATGATTCTGAACAGAAGCCCTCGCTACTAGAAGACTTGGTTTCACGAACAGGTAAATATTTTGAGCTATATCCCATACAGTCAACTGAAGAATTGCAATATCATTTGTTTCAAATATTTTTTTATAGAAAATGATCCTGAGACCGAAACGTCAAGCAATCCAAAAGCGTGCAACGCCCAAGCTTGCAGAAACGCGTGTCGCAGACTTGGCTTCCCGATTGGCGTTTGTGTTAGTGGACGATGCTATTGTAGACGACGTTCCAATGTACAAGGTATAGTTCTGTTAAGGCTAAACAGTCCATAAAATACTTAACCTTTTGATTCAAATACTCATTGGTCAGTAAGAGGTCGCTGATTAAGTTATCGTACTTTCCACCATATATTATTTATTTTAAGCTTAACACTCCTACTGTTTTCAAAACCTTAGTAGTCAGCAGATCTATGTCCGAATGTTTCTCTATGTTCTCTTTAACTAATATATCCAACCATTTGTTTTAGAAGATGTTTCTGAACAGAAGCCCTCGCTACTAGAAGACTTGGTTTCACGAACAGGTAAATATTTTGAGCTATATCCCATACAGTCAACTGAAGAATTGCAATGTCATTTGTTTCAAATATTTTTTTATAGAAAATGATCCTGAGACCGAAACGTCAAGCAATCCAAAAGCGTGCAACGCCCAAGCTTGCAGAAACGCGTGTCGCAGACTTGGCTTCCCCATTGGCGTTTGTGTTAGTGGACGATGCTATTGTAGACGACGTTCCAATGTACAAGGTATAATTCCGTTACAGTTAAACAGCCCATAAACTACTTAACCTTTCGAGTCGAATACTTGGCAAAATAGCTGTTTAAGTTTTTGAACGTTTGCCCAATATTTTAACTTTATTTTCTCATGAACTTGGCGATTTAGTAATAAAATTTTGTGTTCTGTCTGGCAGACGCATATCCACTGATTGACGCAATCGGCGATGAAAATGAAGAATCAAACGAAATCATGGGATTAAATGAAGGTAAACTAATTTAAAATATTATTTTTAAAGAAATATAAGTTACAGTATCCTATTCATTTTTAATTAAAGATTTTTTTCCTTTTCATTCAATTGCATTTGCAACAGACAACAATAATATTACTTAGTCAATTGTGCTTTCGTGCCGTAAAACATAAAACACTAAAATCGTATTAAAAAAACACAAATTCATCTTTTTAATAATTTTCGTTTATTAATTTGTCTCTTTTAAACAACTTTACTCTTTCTAAAACACTTTCTAAAAACATCTCCTTACTATAACCAACCATTTGTTTTAGAAGATGTTACTGAACAGAAGTCCTCGCTACTAGAAGACTTGGTTTCACGAACAGGTAAATATTTTGAGCTATATCCTATACAGTCAACTGAAGAATTGCAATATCATTTATTTCAAATGTTTTTTCATAGAAAATTATCCTGAGACCGAAGTTGCAAGTAATCCAAAAGCGTGCAACGCCCAAGCCTGCAGAAACGCTTGTCGCAGACTTGGCTTCCCCATTGGTGTTTGTGTTAGTGGACGATGCTATTGTAGACGACGTTCCAATGCACAAGGTATAATTCCATTATGGTTAAACAGTCCATAAACTACTTAACTTTTTGAATCGAATACTTGGAGAAGTCGCTGTTTAAGTTTTTGAAAGTTTGCCCGATTTTTTTACTTTATTTTCTCATTAACTTGGCGATTAAGTAATAAAATTTTGTGTATCTGGTAGACGCATATCCACTAATTGACGCAACTGGCAATGAAAATGAAGAATCAAATGAAATCATGGGATTAAATGAAGGTAACAATATAAAATATTATTTTTAAAGAAATATATGTAAGTTACAATATCCTATTCATTTTTAATTTAAGATTTTTTTCCTTTTCATTTGAATTTCAGACAAGAATAATTTTACTTAGTTTGTGCTTTCGTGCCGTAAAACATAAAACACTAAAATCGTATTAAAAAAAAACACAAATTCATTTTTTTAATAATTTTTGTTTATTAATTTGTCTCTTTTAAACAACTTTACTCTTTCTAAAACCCTTTCTAAAAACATCTCCTTACTATAGTAACCATTAGTAACCAACCATTTGTTTTAGAAGATGTTACTGAACAGAAGTCCTCGCTACTAGAAGACTTGGTTTCACGAACTGGTAAATATTTTGAGCTATATCCTATACAGTCAACTGAAGAATTGCAATATCATTTGTTTCAAATATTTTTTCATAGAAAATGATCCTAAGATCGAAACGTCAAGCAATCCAAAAGCGTGCAACCCCCAAGCTTGCAGAAACGCGTGTCGCAGACTTGGCTTCCCCATTGGCGTTTGTGTTAGTGGACGATGCCATTGTAGACGACGTTCCAATGTACAAGGTATAATTCCGTTACAGTTAAACAGCCCATAAACTACTTAACCGTCTGAGTCCAATAATTGGCAAAATCACTGTTTAAGTTTTTGAACGTTTGCCCAATATTTTAACTTTATTTTCTCATTAACTTGGCGATTTAATAATAAAATTTTGTGTATCTGGTAGACGCATATCCACTGATAGACGCAACCGGCGATGGAAATGAAGAATCAAACGAAATCATTGGATTAAATGAAGGTAACAATAGAAAATATTATTTTGAAAAATATATATGTAAGTTACAATATCCTATTCATTTTTAATTTAAGATTTTTTTTCTTTTCATTTCAATTTAATTGCATTTGCAACAGACAACAATAATTTTACTTAGTCAATTGTGCATTCGTGCCGTAAAACATAAAACACTAAAATCGTATTAAAAAAAAAAAACAAAAATTCATCTTTTTAATAATTTTCGTTTATTCATTTGTCTCTTTCAAATAATTTTACTCTTTCTACAACACTTTCTAAAACCATCTCATTTATTTTTACCATATCATTTATTTCAAATATTTTTTTATAGAAAATGATCCTGAAACCGAAGTTGCAAGTAATCCAAAAGCGTGCAACCCCCAAGCCTGCAGAAACGCGTGTCGCAGACTTGGCTTCCCCATTGGTGTTTGTGTTAGTGGACGATGCTATTGTAGACGACGTTCCAATGCACAAGGTATAGTTCTGTTACGGCTAAACAGTCCATAAAATACTTAACCTTTTGATTCAAATACTCGTTGGTGAGTAAGAGGTCGCTGATTAATTTATCGTATTTTCCACCATATGTTGTTTATTTTAAGCCTAATACTTCTACTGTTTTCAGAACCTTAGTAATCAGCAGCCCAATGTCCGAATATTTCTGTAACTTCTCTTTAACTAATATAACCAACAATTTGTTTCAGAAGAGGTTTCTGAACAGGAGTCCTCGCTACTAGAAGACTTGGTTTCACGAACAGGTAAATATTTTGAGCTATATCCCATACAGTTAACTGAAGAATTGCAATGTCATTTGTTTTAATTATTTTTTAATAGAAAATGATCCTGAGACCGAAGTTGCAAGTAATCCAAAAGCGTGCAACCCCCAAGCCTGCAGAAACGCTTGTCGCAGACTTGGCTTCCCCATTGGTGTTTGTGTTAGTGGACGGTGCTATTGTAGACGACGTTCCAATACACAAGGTATAATTTTGTTATGGCTAAATCCATAAACTACTTAACCTTTTGAATCGAATACTTGGAGAAATCACTGTTTCAGTTCTTGAACGTTTGCCCGATTTTTTTTACTTTATTTTCTTTTTAACTTGGCAATTTAGTAATAAAATTTTGTGTATCTGGTAGACGCATATCCACTGATTGACGCAACCGGCGATGAAAATGAAGAATCAAACGAAATCATGGGATTAAATGAAGGTAACTATAGAAAATATTATTTTTAAAGAAATATGTAAGTTACAATATCCTATTCATTTTTAATTTAACATTTTTTTCCTTTTCATTTGAATTTAATTGCATTTGCAACAGACAACAAAAATTTTACTTAGTCAATTGTGCTTTCGTGCCATAAAACATAAAACACTAAAATCGTATTTAAAAAAACACGCAAATTCATCTTTTTAATAATTTTTGTTTATTAATTTGTCTCTTTTAAACAACTTTACTCTTTCTACAACACTTTCTAAAAACACCTCATTTATTTTTGCAATATCATTTATTTCAAATATTTTTTAATAGAAATTGATCCTGAGACCGAAGGTACAAGTAATCCAAAAGCCTGCAACCCCCAAGCCTGCAGAAACGCGTGTCGCAGGCTTGGCTTCCCCATTGGCGTTTGTGTTAGTGGACGATGCTATTGTAGACGACGTTCCAATGCACAAGGTATAATTCCGTTACAATTAAACAGCCCATAAACTACTTAACCTTCTGAGTCGAATACTTGGAGAAATCGCTGTTTAAGTTTTTGAACGTTTGCCCAATATTTTAACTTCATTTTCTGATTAACTTGGCGATTTACTAATAAAGTTTTGTGTATCTAGTAGACGCATATCCACTGATTGACGCAACCGGCGATGAAAATGAAGAATCAAACGAAATCATGGGATTAAATGAAGGTAACAGAATTTAAAATATTATTTTTAAAGAAATATAAGTTACAGTATCCTATTCATTTTTAATTAAAGATTTTTTTCCTTTTCATTTAATTGCATTTGCAACAGACAACAATAATTTTACTTAGTTAATTGTGCATTCGTGCCATAAAACATAAAGCGCTAAAATCTTATAAAAAAAAAAACAATTTTTTAATAATTTTCGTAGAGACAAATTAATTTGTCTCTTTCAAACAACTGTACTCTTTCTACAATACTTTCTAAAAAAATCTCCCTCTGACTTATATAACTAACCATTTGTTTCAGAAAATGTTTCTGAACAGAAGCCTTCACAACTAGAATACTTGGTTTCACGAAAAGGTAAATATTTTAAAATTTGCTCCACACAACCAAGTGAAGAATTGCTATCTAATTTAATTCAAATATTTTTTTATAGAAAATGATCCTGAGACGGCAGTTGCAAGCAATCCAAAGACATGCATACGTCGAGTTTGCAGAAAACTTTGTCGCACATTTGGCTTCGACAATGGCGTCTGTGTCAAAAGACGGTGCAAATGTAGAAGCTCTTAAGCGCAAGGTACAATACCGTTACTATTAAGCATTTGATAAACTACTTAACCTTTTTATTCGAACCTTCATTATGTCAGTGAGAAGTCAGACACTCATTGGTTAGTGAGAAGTCGATGATTTAGCTTTCGGACGGTTGTCTAATCAATATTTAATATAAAATATTTCAAGTAATTGTGGTTTAAAATATAAAGGTAAAATCAGAATTTTCTTCTTAAACTTATCCATTTATTAAGTTGGCTCTTTCAAAAATGTGTACTCTTTTTGCATTTTCAAAATAAAATTCTATAAAAAATAAAAGCAAGTTTCTCCTTCTTTTACAAAATCTCTCCTTTCTCTGTTCTTAATATTTTCATCGTTTTAAATCTTACTTTTCCTTACAGAATAAATTATCGACACCTTCGCCTAGAGCTTGTAATCTAGCTACAACCAATAGTGTCACCGCATCATGTATACCTGAGGATGGTGCCATTTTGGACAAAATCAATGCATCTAAAACTAATTAATCAAAATATTCTGTAGCTTGGACTGTATCATAGAAAATAGGGTCTACCTTTCATGGCAGAACTTTTTATATCATAATACTATTTTGCATAATGGCAGATAGCATAAACTTCATTTCGCAGAAAATCATTTTGCATACATTCAAAACCCATAATTTTGTTAGTAAGAATCATCTTTAGGCATAAATTCTATATTCATAAAAATTAAGAAGCAGAACCATCATTTCGCAGAAAATTCATAGTCAGGATCATCTTTTGGCATACATTTTATATCATTAGCTGCGGTGGTAATTAGTATAATCAAAACGGTAACCTAAATACTAATTACAAAAACTGGCAGCTTAGATAGGGTCGCGTAAACATTCGGCCAAACAATAGTTACAAATGCTAAATACTTTTTATGCCTTATAAATATTCGATTAAAGAAGAATGTGCCAAGTGTGCTATGCCAAATAATTTTCGGAGTATCAAGATTCTGCCAAATAAAAGGAGCCCTAGATAGTAATATTTAGTGTATATACATATATCTATTAAAATTATGCAATTTTTCTAAAATAATGTTTGGAAGAACGCTATTAAAGTTTGATGCAATAAGAACTTCCAATCCAATATACTTTTGTATGACCTTAGTATCTAATATAATGTAAACATTATAGCTTACTTAAATAAAAATTTATAATAAAAAAATTGTTTGTTTTACATTTTTCGAGATGGATTCTAACATGAAATGTTCATGAATTAATATTATGAATGTTGTGTAGCCATGAAGACTGTTGTATGCTATTTCAACAATGATTAGTACCTACGAACGTGTACGAGAGTTGTAAAGTTGATGTTAAAAGCAAAGTGAAGTTAACATGTCTCTGACTACAAAAATAATTTGGTCGAGGAAATTGTTGATAAAATTATTAAGCATCTACATTTTTACAGACGAAATAATTTATTAAGTTTTATCAAATCAAGCTAATGACCAGTTAAAGTTCCATAAAAATAATCAGCATACTGAATTGACGAATCCTCTACCGACATATGTATATAATATAGTATAATGCAATAATTTTAAATCCGCAGATTAATTATAATATAGGAGTAAGTAGAGATGATATTCATGGAAAAACTGAATTTAATCGTATAATCAATAGTGATTTCTAAACATTGTTGATGTCTGCGTTGTAGTAGGAGTTTTCCAATATAAAGATATCCAACAGATCAAACTGCCACCTTCGTACTCCGTTGTCAGTGGAGATTATTTTGCAAATTTTCAAAACTATGGAATAGTGATCTTTGCTAGACTATCAAGGTCAATCACTTTCAGACTCTTTAAATGCATTGCAAGCCTTTCTTAGTTTTTGTTTTAAAAGTAATAAACAATGTTTGTTTATCTCTCCACGATTACAATACTGTAATTAACGAGTAAGCTAAGGATTACAGTATTGTTACAACATCGATTCCAAGTCACGTTTTCATTTATGGAAATGAATATTTATTCACATGACCTAATTGGTTTAGCTTCTAATTCATTCGAGGCAGGGAAACATTATTTCTGCGAAACTGTTCATGGCCGCACTGAAGTATGTCTTCAAGGTTCTGGAATGTTGAGGGCTTGGTATTAAAACCAATGGCGAGTACATCACTCACCTTTGGTTTTCCGGCGACATAGTAGTCATAGCTAAGGAAGACCTCAGTAGTAGAGCGTTCGCATGAGGACTTAAAATGAACATGGACAAAACCAGTTTGGTTTTGTCCATGTTCATTTTAATTCTGGTAAAATTCCATGTAGCACTCACTTCTATCAAAATCAGAGATTCTACACTCGAAGTTGTGGATGAGTACTTTTCACTGAGACAGACAGTCCAGATAGGTAGGTCTAACTTCGAAAAAAAGGTCAATCGTTGAATTCAATTCAGCTAGGTAGCGTTCGGGAAACTAAGTGATGTCTTCTTGTCCAATATACTACAGGGTCTCAAGACGAAAGTTTATGATCAGAGGGTGTCGTCGGTGATGACCATGGCTCCAAAAACGTGGTCACTCACAGTGGGCCTCACCAGAAGGTTTAAAGTCACTCAGAGGGCAATTTAAAAGGCTATGCTCGAAGTTTCTTTACGTGATCATATCAGAAATGAAGATATCCGCAGGAGAACCAAGGTTACTGACATAGCTTGAAAAATCACCAAACTTAAGTGGCAGTAAGCAGGGCACATTGTTAACAGAACTGATGGGTATGAAAGGTTCAGGAATAAAGACCACATACTGGAAAACGTACCGTTGAAAGACTTCCCACAAGGTGAACCGATGATCTTGTGAGGTTTCGGGAATCCGATAGATGTGAGGCGCACAGGACCAGTCGTTGTAGCCACGCTTGGAGGAGGCTTATATTATTGTTATGTTTTGGGTCGTAATTGCTTTCAAGGGAAAATGTTACTATTGTTAACAGATATCTTGTCTTTGGAACTAAAACTAAATTTTAAAAAATCTATTCTCTGTAGAATGCGTTTAACTCATGTTTGTACACAGTCTCAATATTGTGCCTAGTTATATGTACATCATGTACAATGTTATGATATAGTATAATTGAGACTTCACCGACAAAGGAATAATTGAGATGTAGAAATAAGAACAAAAATAAAGAATTTAATTTAAGAACTTAAAACATCAACATTTGACCTGACTCGCACTTGGACACTACTAGTACAAGAGTTAGAAGAATGCGTTAGTATTCTAACAGCTAAAATCTTGTGCTGATTCCAACATGATTAGAATGGTTTTGTTGTTATTACCAGCTATTGCATCAAAGTATGGGGAGGCGCAGCTCTAACATGTAACAATGTTTGTCAAAGGTGATGTCAAAGATGCATTTAATGTATGAGATACATTAAATGCTTCTACGAGATACTCCGGTGCCGACTTGACTCCACCGTTTGATCGAGGTTTACCTGACGGATACATTCATCATCTACTCCAGTCACCAGGGAGAATGAAAATGGCGAGAGAAATCGCGTGGTATTCCGCAGGGATCGGTACTAAGTCCGCCCTTGTGGAACATCAGCATGGCAAAGTCAGCATGGTCTGCTACGCGGATGACACATTGGTCCTGGCGCAGGAGGTGTCGCGCCAGGCAGCGGTCGAACTAGCGATAAGCAGGGTTGCTACAATCGTGGATTGAATCCGGCAGTTGGGACTCTAGGCGGCATTGCACAAGTCCGAGCAAATAACGGTTGAAGGGGTTCACACTGTCGGGTCGACATAAAGTAAGTACCTGGGACTCGTCCTTGACAACCGATGCGATTTCAAGGAGCACGTCCGACGTCTTTTTTTAGGTGAGAAAATCATCCAATGAAATCTCCCGTTCCTATAGGTGGAGGGGGAGGGCTTTACTGACTAAAAACCCACTCCTTTTAGAAGCAGACTCTTGGCCCCAGGTGGTTTCGACCCTGCTGGGCCCCTACGTTTTAGTGACATCCCGGCAGCTGGGGCGTGAGAGCCGTTCGCTTGCGAGTGCCTAGCATTACTGCTTCGCAGAAAGAGGCGACTACCTGCCGCTTCTCCTCGCTTCGGCTCTTAGTCTGTACCAAAAGCCGGCGGGAGAGATCGTTACCACCGATCGCTCCCACGAGGACATAGCGGTGCTCTGCCCAAGTGAGGCACACCTCTATCTGTATGCTTCACCGAGTCCTTCGGGCGGTCCACACAATGGTGACACCACACAGGTGTGTTGCTGTTTACATTCTAGAAGCACAAGTTGCCTTTTCTGAATATCCCCGTAATCCTAGCAGGCATCGGCCCTGCTGGGCTCCTACGGTTGGCTGACATCTCTTTGCTGTAATGTGTTTTCATTGCTGTAATGTTATGTTCTGTTACCTAGTTTTAAGATTGCATCTTTATTGCGTAAATAAACTGTTTTTCTTTCTTTTTCTTTTCTTTCTTTGAGAAGCGCCTGAAACATTACACGCTGTCGACAACTTGGGCTCGGTCCGGATGTTTACCATACGACCGCACGGCCAGCTACCTACCTTTCTTCCACTCTCTCAATTCCTGACTAATCAGTAATTGCATTCAATGTTTATTTTGCGACCTAATTAGATTACCAGTTTAACGTTTTGAGATTATCAGAAGATTGGCCCCGGTGAAATTTAGATATCACACCGGTATAAAAACACATACAGAAAGCCACTTTCATTATTAAAACATTGGCAACAATATCAAAGTTATAACCTACATCATGTTATTTAAAATAGTATTGGTCCTTGCGACTGCATGTGTCGTCAAAGCGTCTGTGTTACCCAACAATATTTTTGATGGTAAATAATTATTCAGTTAACTATGATTTATAATTAACCAAATAACTAGTACTGTGTAATTCGAAATCTTTTTCCTGCCCTTATCTCATATTACTTGGGGTCGGCGCAACACGTTTTTTTCTTCCATTCTGTCCTGGCACCCGTCACACTATCACTAACTCCCTTTTCTTTCATATCACTTTTCACACAATCTATCCATCTTTTCTTTGGCCTCCTATTCCATCTATCTACATTTATTCTCAGGTTTTTTTTATGTGATTCGAGATATCATGCAGAATATTTACAAACGAATGCAATCTCATTTTTTAATAAATAAAAGTCAATTATAAATTGACGTTCTATCCGTTTTAAAGCTCCATATCCAAATATATCTCAACTTTTTACATTTGTGAATTAACTAGAGTTCCCTGGCAGTGAGTGTGTTAATGGACGCTACAAATATAAACAACTTCCTCAATTCCAAAGATATTTTAAATATATTGGAATAGTCAAAACTTTGTGTGACTTTCATGCTACCGTTTCAAGAACTCCATTTTCGAATACTATATATCTCTAATTTTTACTAATAAACCCAACCATTTGTCTTACTAGATGATGCTGAACAAATGTTCTCTAATCTAGTAGATTTGGTTTCACAAATAGGTAAATATTTAAAGCTTTGCCTACAATCGACTGAAGAATTGCTGTTATTTATTATAAATTGTTTTGTTATAGCAAATGATCCTGGGGCCGGAGTTCCAAGCGACTCAAGTAGGTGCTTCGTCTCAGATTGCACAAGGCAGTGTCGGAGACTTGGCTACTCGAGTGGCATATGTATCAGTGGACAATGCTTTTGTAGATACTCCAATGTACAAGGTATGATTCCGTTCCGGTTAAACAGTCCATAAACTACTAATCCTTTTTAGTCGAATCAAGCGCAAAAATCAAGCTCAAGTTCGATCATGTATGGAGTACTCGTCTAATGATGGGTCTGTTAAATGCCAGCTTGATGCGCTGGAGTGAATTGTTGAAAAATCCAGTTGTTTAGTAAAAGCCCCAATGCCTTGAGCATCGCCTCCAAGTTAGGTTAGGTAAGATTAGGTTAGATAAAATTATTTCTACTGCCACTACACATAATAGCTCTATTTTCCATTGTTTGCAAGCCGTATTTCTGGTCACATTTTGTTTTTTTAAAACGTTACCTTGTTTTTTCATCTGTCTCATCTTATGATAAATAATAATACGTTTATTTCGACTAACTAAGGATCATAACACGCATACTTTATAAAATGACCATAAAAACATACAGGTACAATTACAAAGACCACACACAAAAATTAATAAAATACATAATAATTATTATAGATTCCGATTTCCAAATCGATTTTCTACCGTTTTTAAAGCTCCATATCTCAATACAATTATTATTTTTACATATAACTAATATACCAAATATTTATTTTAGTTGATGATGCTGAACAGAAGTCCTCGTATCTAGAAGACTTGGTTCCACAAACAGGTAAATATTTTGAGCTTTGCCCTTACAATCGACTGAAAAATTGCTGTGACATTTATTACAATTGTTTTGTTATAGCAAATGATCCTGAGACCGGAGTTCCAAGCGACTCAAGTAGGTGCTTCGTCTCAGATTGCACAAGGCAGTGTCGCAGACTTGGCTACTCGAGTGGCATATGTATCAGCGGACAATGCTTTTGTAGATTCTCCAATGCACAAGGTACATATATAATCCTATATCTCTACTTTATACTATTACAACATTGTTTTTAGTTTATGCGAAACCTAAATTGTAGTTTGTTCAGAATCAGTAAATTAATGAATTCCAATAGTTTTCACACCATGTTCTATTTTTTTCCAAAAATATTTAAAACTGTTCTAGTTGAACATCACTGACACTAAGTACAACACAAGTCACAGTAGGTCACAGCGGGTATTAGACGCTAACAAACAGCTGGGAGCAGTGGTAGCCAAGTGGTAACGACCGCGATTTAAGAGTTGTAAGTTTCAGGTTTAAACCCAGCCGGGCGCATTACTTTGTGTAATTTATTTCATCACCACTGCTTTTGAAACGGAGAAGGAAAACATCGTGAGAAAACGAACGTACGTCCAAGAACCAAAAATTCAAAGACATGTGACATCCACCAACCCGCACTGGGTCCGCGTGGTGGATTACGGCCTTTTCCCTCTCCTAGAGAGTAGGCCTAAGTCCCAGCAGTGGGAACATTATAAGGCCGACTATAAACAGCTGGGTGCAAGTGCAAAACAACCCCTCAGTAGGCTGGATGGCCGGTAACTACGTTTATTTGCTGGCATAACAAGCCTATCATTTTGTGATTTTTGAAGTGAAAACTTCTTTAGCGGCGTTGAGCACTTTTTCTGTAATGGGTATAAAATCTTAAACTCGCGTCAGGACACGTGACCTGATCGCAAAAGCGTAAGACGGATGGAGAGTAGACAGCTATCCCCTCTCTACGGCGCGGCGAAAATGTATGCCTGGGCCTACTGTTTCAAATATATAGATATATTATATATATATTCATATATATATATTATTTATATATATATATTTCAACGTTAATAATCAAGTTTTCACTTCTGCCGGCACTCCCGGAGTGCAACCCGTCTTTTTTTTTATACGGTTTTGAAATTTTGTACATAGATTCTTTACATAAAAATACTAGACAGGCGTTTCAGATTTCGCATATACTAAAACTAGGGTTGTATATCTATACTTTATACTAATAAATGACAATATAATTTAAATATCCTTATACTAATGAATCAAACCATTTGTTTTAGTTGATGATGCTGAACAAGAACCCTCGAACCTAGAAGACTTGGTTTCACAAATAGGTAGATATTTTGATTTTTGGCCATATAATCGACTGAAAAATTGCTGTGTCATTTATAAAAATTGTTTTGTAATAGCAAATGATCCTGAGACCGGAGTTCCAAGCGACTCAAGTAGGTGCTTCGTCTCAGATTGCACAAGGCAGTGTCGCAGACTTGGCTTCTCGAGCGGCATATGTATCAGCGGACAATGCTTTTGTAGACACTCTAATGTACAAGGTATGAATCCGTTACAGTTCAACAGTTCATAAAGTAGAACTAAAAAAAAACTCTTCCTCTTCTTCTTTTTTCTTTTGTATATTTCTTTCTCTTTCTTTTTTTTAACTCGCTGAATAAGGTTTTGAACGTTTACCCATTTATTCTCCCATATATCGTCCAATCAAAGTTAAATTAAAAATATTTGTTATCAGGTGTGTAAATACAATTTTTTACACGCCTGATAAAGAATATTATCCCAACCATCGATTATTAGTTATTGTAGTTATTTGTACTACAACAACTAATAATAAGTTTTCTTTTTTTGCTAATTGGCAAAGCAAAACTGACGTTCTACCGTTTTTAAAACTCCATAACTGAATATATCTCTACTTTTGACTTATATATCCAACCGTTTGTTTTAATAGATGATGCTGAACAGGCGCCATTGAAACTAGACGACTTGGTTCCAGAAATAGGTAAATATTTTGAGCTTTGCCCATACAATCAACTGAAGAATCATTTGTTGCATCTTATAATTAGAAATTAATAATAATACGCTTATTTCGACCAACTAAGGATCATAACACACCTTATAAAATAACAACAAAAACATGGACCTACAATTACAAAGACCACATATAATTGCCGGCACGGATCTTGCTGGCGTCAAATATTCGGTCCCTTTAGTGGTGCGAAGTGAGACCGCGGGGGCGGGGAGTGTCAGTGATTGGCTCGCCGCGCCATCGCGTCATAGACGTCATTCCTGATTCGTTCCCCAGTTCTTGCTGCATGTATCTAACAACGACGACGATTGACTCGCCAATGTATGGAATGCGCAAAGCGATGCCCACTCTGACGCCGAGCGCTCAAGATCCGTGACGGTAATTGTACACAAATTAATTTAACACATAATATTACAGATTCCGGTTTCATTTCTTATGTGCAAGAAGTTGACGGTACTTGCTCTACTTAACTTCTGCAATGCTTTTCGACATTTTACTCGATATCTCAATACCTACTCTTTTAATTTATCTCCATTGGTAATTGACTTGTTATTCGTATTAAAGAATCTTTTCTGTCTTGGTGTGACACCTCTAATTTAACACCACCACCTTTAATCACCTTTAATTTATCTATCTATCTTTCTGCCAGTGTGCTGCAGGGTGACGTTTTAACTCTAGGTTAACTTTAAGTCGAGAGTGAATAGGTTTCTTCTAGGCAAGCGTGCTTCATCGTCGACCACATCATCGCTTACCATCAGGTGAGATAGTGGTCAAACGCAAGCCTATCATTAATAAAAAAAAAAAAAAAAAACTCCTCTATCTACTACTTGCAATTTTTATAAACGCTATCACTCGACAACTATTTTGTTTCTGCCACCTAAATGCTAATCATCTTTATGCTCCTCACTAGCGTTCGGCATTAAAAGTTTGCAACCTTCGTTTCCTTTGGAATTCAATATACCGCCCGCGACTTAATGACACTGCTTTATCTTCTAATCATCCACTATTATTCTTAAACTTTTGGTTTATTCATTTATCTTTTTAAAAACTGTACTCTTTCTACAACATTTTCCAAAAACAGAGTTCACCAAAATAAAATTATGTTTCTTTATGTCTCTTTAGATGTCCCGCAACATTCTCTTTATATAATTTTCCATGATTTTAAATCTCATTTTTCTTTTCAGAGGAACTCATTGCCCAGCGTTTGTAATGTATTGTCTTACAAACAAGTGTTTCGCCGCCTGAAATAAGCTGGAGGATGTTGCCGCTTTGAATAGTACCTATGCTTGTATAGTTAATTGGTTATATTATTTTATATTAAGAGTGGTATCGTGTTATACTTAGAAAATAATTTGTACCGATATTATGATTAGAATTTAATTTTTACGGTACTGGCTAGCTCCTAAGACTTATTAAATATTTTTTTTAATATGCTTTTTTTTCATTTAATATATCAGTTACTCACTTGCCTTTCTGACGCTGCTTTCGTTTTGAGTACGAAATACGTCAGTAAAATTGAATCACCCAGCAGAGACGATGCCTGCGCGGCTCTAGAACGTAAAGGGCAACTGAAGAACGCAAGTGGATTTTAGTCAATAGGGGTCTAAAATACCCAAAGGCTGACCGGTTAACGACTGACGTCATCATCATCCACAACCTTGGATTTAATAGACACGATAATCTTTTTGATTTCAACCAAGGCGGCTGGAAAAAAGCAAAACGGTTCTATGATTGAACCAATATAAAAATAAATGAAATCCACTACGCGAGACAATATTTATGAATCCAAATGACAAGTAGTTGTGCAGTGACGGTAGATATAATCCAGGCCAGTGGTCTTAGGGAAATCCACACGATCAATACTATTCTTGGGCCTCAAGACAATAGTGTCAGAATGGTCTATCATTGGTGTCATAATGGTCGAAGTTTAGTAATCTACTAATATACTGGCGTTATTATGAGTTTCCAATGGTCAACCACTGACACTCCATTGAAAGAAGTGACATAGAATAGTAATCTCGTACATATTGACAGATGAATATTTGATGAATGCGGTAATCTGCTAAAACTTTGACAGTATATTTGATCAGTGTTCTACCATTAGAACATTATTGTGCAGTTATTGGTTTTAATGTGCTCGATATTATCATTCTACCACAACTCTTTTATAATATCATTGACCAATCAATGATCGATCATTATGAATTAGCAGATTTCGAACTTTTAACAAAATAACAATGGGATCGTGTTGAAATGATGAATTTATAAAAATAGCAGACTTGGGCCCCAGGTTGCATGGAAGTGATCACGGAATACAATAAAAACACGCTTCTAGTTTCCTTTTTTATCATGCATTTTGTATTTACCACACAGTATAATATTATAATAAATGAATAAACAAATTATGGTGATTTTCGTGAAGATGTCCGTCTCCTCACGTTTACAACCATCGATAAAATTACCACTAGCATTACTGCAGTAGGAAACGACCGCATCCTATTCCCTCTCACACCTGACAATGCTATGAGTAAGACGCCGAGAAGTCACCGCCGACGATCGCCTCCACGAGAACACACCACCACCGTGTGCTCCACCGTGTCCCTCAGACGGCCTGCACCTTGCTGACTCTGAAACAGGAACTTCCCGAACTTACCAAAAGCTACATCGTGCGTAAGGTGAAGACGCCGTGACGCCTCTCCAGTCAATCCCCAAAGAGAGGCTTTATCGCCTTGAACACGGCAAGCTCAGCGCTAGGTTGCGACAGTCGCTGTACTGCATATCACTACTAGTTCCCGCCGAAACTCTGTCTGCCATGCGACAATTTATTGCGACAATGTAGATTCGCCCCGGTTTTGTGCCTCTATGCGCAGGTTGTACATGTATTCAAGAACTGGTGGAACATGGTAGCAAGCCTGCAAAGCATATCGTAGTTGGAATACTTTGGACAATGCACGGATCACCGGTAGGTAATCCGTGCGGTGTGCGAGCGACACTACCCGTGAAGTAACTGTTGATACGTCCCACTTTAGGTTGTTTTTAATATCATGCGGATTCCATCATGCGGAGCATCTTCCTGTACAGTTCATTGTTGAGCTTGGCGAGCACCAGCACTTGTGAGCGCCAGTTCTTGGTGTGAGGAGGTCCTTGTTCCAGACGCAGGAGAGAGTAGCGTGCGGCTAAGAGGGCCAGACCGCGAAGGCCGTCACCCCATTTCTTCTCCGCTCTGGAAAGTGTGAAAGTGTTTTTTTAGGTCGATACATCGATACGAGTATCTGCCATATTTTTTTAGATCTTCAAGGTTGACTTTCGCCGCATTACAATAAATACTTGTGTGAAAAGGACATTTAGAATAGAATAGAAATAATAGAAAAACTTTTATCTCTTTTATCTATCCTTTATATATCTTTTTTATCATTTGCGGTGGTTACACAAGCGGAGCAAATCCATACATACGTGACGAAATCCGCACGATAATACTTCCTAAATTATTTACAAATCAGTATTTACATAAAATGTTTATTTGCAACCAACTAATTAGTTCATTATCTGTTTAGCGGTTTAAGATTAACAAAAGATTGGCCAGTGCCAATCTTTTGCGAAGACAGATAAGGCAACGGTATAAAAACACACATCAGGAAGCCAATTGTATTATTTGCATTGGTAGAAGTGCCAAAGTAGTACATCATGTTTACTAAATTACTTTTGGTCCTTGTGGCTGTGTGCGTTGTGAATTCGTCTGCGTTCACTGACAATGTCTTCGACGGTAAGTAATTTATAAAACTCTGATTTCTAATTAAGTATTTGCTATCTCCATTTTATTACTTTTTGCTGTGAAATTCTTAATAACTCATGTAAAATTCTAAATATCAGACAGGATATTTACAATAAAATATCCCAATTTTTAAGTAATAAACATCAACATTATTAAATTATATTATAATAAATTACATGACGATCTAGACAACGGCAGTTTCTGCCAGGGCAACGGATTATTTGAAAGTATTACCGGCGCCCTAGCAAAGAGGAAATGAAGAAACATAGATGGTGTTTGACAAAATATCTATCTCACTGAGTCGCTCCCTCTCACTCTAACTAGAGCGGTTGAAATCGTTTGATGACTTTCCAGGTAAAATAAAGGTACCAAAGTTGTAAGTAACCCAAAGGACAACTTCCAATTTTGTAATTATCCCTGATGGCACGTGTGTTTATGGACGCTAATGTGTCAACTTCCTCAAAGCATTTAAAATATTTCGTAATCGTCAAAGCAAAATATTTAGACTTTACTAAAAAATTGCTATGTCATTTATTACTATTATTTTGTAACAGAAAATGATCCTGAGACCAAAGTTGCAAGCAATCCAAGACAGTGCATACCGTCCAATTGCAAACAGCAGTGTCGCAGACAGGGCTTCGCGAATGGTTATTGTGTCGCCGGACAATGCCGATGCACAGCTTTAAAAGCACAAGGTATAGTTCTGTTACGGTTCAAACATCATAAATGGCGATGACATAATTTAAAATACGATTTTTAATAGAACATGAATCTTAGTGTTCCTAATTTTTTTTCCTTTGATTTGAATTTATTTGCATTTGCAACTATATAAATTGACTGAAATTCTCTTGTGATACATGTGTCAAGGGACGCTGCAAATGTTATACCTCTCTCAATGCGAAAAATATTTAAAATATTTCGGAATCGTCAAAGAAAAAAATATTTAGATTCTACTGAAGAATTGCTATGTCATTTATTACTATTCTTTTTTTGTAACAGAAAATGATCCAGAGATCGAAGTTGCAAGCCATCCAAGACAGTGCATACCCTCCAATTGCAAACAGCAGTGTCGCAGACAGGGCTTCGGGAATGGCTATTGTGTCGCCGGACAATGCCGATGCACAGCTTTAAAAGCACAAGGTATAGTTCTGTTACGGTTCAACCATCATAAATGGCGATGACATAATTTAAAATACGATTTTTAATAGACCATGAATCTTTTAATTTTGTTTCCTTTAATTTGAATTTATTTACATTTGCAACTATATAAATTGACTAAAGTTACTAAACTATGGTGATACATGTGTGTCAATGGATGCTGTAAATGTCAAAACTCCCTTAATGTTAAAAATATTTTGGAATAGTCAAAGGCAAACTCTCGTTCATTGTGTTTAACCCGAATATTATATCCGAATATATTTCTAGTTTTCGCTAATACACTCAACCATTTGTTTTGGTAAATGATGCCGAACTCTTTAACCCAAAAGACTTGTTTTTGCAAATAGGTTAATATTTTAAGCTTCACCCATATAATCAACTAAATAATTTCAATGTTATTTATTACAATTATTTTATAACAGATAATGATCCTGAGACCGAAATTGCAAGAAACCCATTAAAGTGCGACGACGGAGCTTGCAGAAGGAAGTGTCGTGACAAAGGTTTTGCCCAAGGCGGCTGTTACCTCGGACGCTGCAAATGTAGACGCTAAACATCTCAAGGTATAATTTTGTTAATGTTATGATTAATCAATCCATAAACAATTTACCCTTTTTAGTCGAACACTTATTAGTCAGTAAGCAGTCGCTGACTTAGTTTTCAATCGGTTTTCCAATTTTCCATCCATATATTGTTTATTCAAGTTATTTTAAAAAAAAAATGTAATAATATTTACGCACAAGATAACAAAAATATTTTCTTATTTCTTTATTGTAGTTATTTAAAATATTAAAATAAAGAATCAAACGAAGTCGTAAGATCAAATAGATGTGTCAAATTTTAAAATATAATTTTTAAAGGAATATCAGTTACAGTATTCTTAATTTTCTCTTGGATTTAAATCGCATTAAGAACCAAAAATAAAACGTATTAATTGCGCTTTAAAAATGAATTACTATACCCATGTTAAAAATAAAACAGGTTTTTCAAACTCTTTCGTTTTTTAATTTGTGCCTTTAATACACTTTCTACAAAAATTTTCCAAAAAGAGTTCTTCAAAATAAAAATAAAATCTTGTTTCTCTCTCTTTAAATTTAAAGAGAAAGAAAGAAGTTAAAGATGAGGGACATTCCTTCTTTCTATTCATAATTTTCCATGATTTTAAATCTTATTTTTCCTTACAGATGAGCTAATTGCCGAGCGCCTGTAATGCCATATATATGCTGGAGGATGGCGCCACTTTAGACAATGTTAATGTTTATTATAAAAATTACTTATTTATTCATTTTTAATCTGGTTCGTATCATATTATATAAATACAATATAATTGTACCAATATAGTCACGTTATTATGACTATGACATTTGTAGTGTGCAGGGTAGATTCTTAGACTTATTAAAAATTAATGAGTTGCCAACTCCCGCCTTTCATTGACGCTACCTTTATTTATTTAAACAAAGGATGTACACATACAACTAAATGATTAATACTTTTCAGTTTTAAGTTAGTGCACGCTCTTAATTACAGGAGGCCACAGCGTGATTTGGAGTTTATACAATTTAGAACTAAAATTAGAATTATATTACTGACTAAACCAAATTAACACAAATTAGAACATACTATATATTTAACCTAAGAAAAAAAGTAATAAATAAAATGATAAGTATTTAATTTATTACTTAAAAAAAAAATGAGATGTCACGAGAGGAGATGTCAGTAAAATTGTAGGTAACCATTAGGGCAGTTCCCTGCGTGGCCTTAAAACACAAAGAGCAACTGAATGACACCAATAGATTTTAGTCAATAGGGGTCTAAAATTTAAACTCGTTTAACCCTAGAGCGGGAAGAGTCATTTGATGATTTCCTGTCTCAAAAAAAAATAACACGAGGTAGTTTAATTTTTGGTGTCTTCACATTTTTCTAAATGGCATAAAAGTTACTTTAAAACTGCTGTTGTTAAAAAGTTGTTATCGTAGGCGACACAACATTTTCCTCGATTTGTGACCTGTGTTCGCCTGACTCTCCCGACAAAAAACCTCTGAGACTTTGATGCAACTAGTTGCCGATCATATAGAACTGCAATGATCTGAGGTCGCCGAGCGCCACGTGTACCGACTGCGGCAACAACGGCCTGGCAAACTCTTTAATAGAATATTTACAGGCACTCTTGAGCATCGCCCATCTATTAGTCTGTCTAAAAAGTCAAACGACTTGGGAATTTTGTATAATATTTAATCATTTAAAAAATACTTTTATTCGATACTTTTTATAAGGTTCTTCTATTAGTAAACAATGATCAAGATCTCTTAATCACCTTAATTATTAAATCAGTGTTGACTACAGATTTAATTTTACCTTAATAATTACCCAAGTCGTTTGACTTTTTAAACAGACTCTACATGTAATTTTAGCAAATAATAAAAAGTGTCGCAATCTTCTCGAAAAAAACTTAAGAGATCAATCTGTATCGGGTTCGATGAACAAAATACAGAAAACAACAAACAAACAGATAAACAGAATGGGTGTTGCAGATACAAAAATAGAATACTAAGAAACAGTGGACTTAGCGGTAGCTCTGGAAGCTGCAGAGAAGCACGTGGTGATGAGCGACTGTATGATGCCGACTGTGATCTTAGGTGCTAGGGACAAGAGAGGTGAAGACGTCCTACCTACAAGTTGTTCTTTAAGGTAAAGGTAATAAACCGTACCTTATAAACATTAAAAATAGATAACTTGGAAAGAAGTGTGGAATCGATACTGCCAGTCATATTTCAGCTATTAATAAAGACAATGTATAATCGCTCTCATAAAATAATTAAGACAGATATTATTATATTACGTAGCTATGGCATTCAGGCATCAAATAGCGTGTTTAAATAAATTCTCAAGTTAGGGTACAAAATGTAGAAGTGAAATCTTTGTCACTTTTTGTACTTAATTACGTCTTTACCAGCCTCACCCACACCAGAACCAGCACCTGGGTTCACATTCGGCACTATACTGCCGCTCATCACCGCGTGCATCTTGATCTCTGCAGTTTCCACAGATAGTACTAACTCTACTGCCTCTTTGTATTTTACTATTGTATCGACAATTAGTATTCTTGATCGCATTGCGACGTTTACTAAACCTGCAAACCTAGCCAAGTTATGACCGTTTCGTTTCGTTTCTCTTGAGTCGAACGCCTCGAATCGATCACGCCTTCAATTCCTTTGTTCTGACTAAGTGATGACGTGACGACGACGAAAGGGTCGTAACTCTGCTAGGGGGCTGATACAGACTGGTATCTTAAGTTTACCTCGAGAGCTTTGCGAACTTTTTATATTTACTAAAATTACACGTAGTTGCCAGATGCATGAGAGCGCCTGTAGGTAGTCTATTAAAGGTGGATTGGGCCTTTGTATTGCCACAGCTAAAGCACGTGGCGCTCAAAAATTTCAGATTGCTGCGGTTCGAAATAATCGGCAACTAGTTGTCTCGAAGACGAAGAAGTCTCGGAGTGTTTCTAGTCAGCCAAAGACAGGTCATCAAAAAACATGTTGCGTCGCCCAAGATAATATTTTTTTTTACAAAGGTATCTTTAAATTACTTTTTTGCTTTAAATTATTTTTTAGACGTTAAGATACCAAACATTAATCTATCCTTTTTTTGAGGTAGGGGATCATTATATGATTTCTCCCGCTCTACGGGTAAACGAAAGTGCATTTTAGACCCCTACTGACTAAAACCTATTGGTGTTCTTCAGTAGCTGTTCTAAGACCACGCAGGAATCAGCTCTACTGGGCTCCTTCAATTTTGCTGACATCTCTCGGGTTATCTCATTAACGCAGCGTCAATGAAAGGCGGGAATTAGCAACACATTAATATATTTAATAAGTCTTAGAATTTATCCAGCACCGTACAGAAATCATAGTCATAATAAAGTGACTATATCGGTATAATAATTTTCTATAAACATATGTGAAACAAAATAACATAATTCATTCATTTTAGTAGTATTGACATTGTCCAAAGCAGCGCCATCCTCCAGTATATTCCTGGCAATGACACCACTGATTGCCAGACCATGGGTTTAAGGCGCTGGGCAACTAGCTCCTCTGTAAGGAAAATTATTATTTAAAATTATGAATAGAAAGAGTTGAGGGACATTTAAAGAGACCGATAAAGATGCTTTTTGTTTTGATAAACTAACTCTTTTTAGAAAATTTTGTTTAAAGAGTTTTTAAAGGGATAAATTAACAAACGAACAAGTTGAAAAAGATAAACCCGTTATTTTTATTCAAAAACCTTCGCTATTTTTTTGTTGCCTATTGCAACATTGTTGTTGATGTTCCTTTAATTAAACAAAATATTTTAAATTATGTCACATCGATTATTTGTTCTTATGATTTCGTTTGATTCTATATTTTCAACTCTGGCAACTAGTAAACAAAGGAAAATAGCTATATTATTAATCATTTTAGTATTTTAAATAACTACAACTACTAATAATACACGGATCAAAATATTTGTTATCGGTTGTGTAAAAATAATCATTTGTTTAACCAACTTGAAAAAACAGCATATTATGGATGGAAAATTGGAGAAATGTTCGAAAACTTAATCAGCGACTGCTCACTGACCAACGAGTGTTCAGCTAAAAAGGATAATATATGGTTTATGGATGGATTGATTAATCATAACGAAACTATACCTTCTGGTGTTTAGCGTCTACATTTGCAGCGTCCGAGGTAACAGCCTCCTTGCGCAAAACCTTTGTCGCGACACTTCCTTTTGCAAGGTCCATCCTCGCACTTTAATGGGTTTCTTGCAATTTCGGTCTCAGGATCATTGTCTTTAAAAAAAAAATATTGTAATAAATAACAGCAATTCTTCAGTTGATTGTATGGGCAAAGATTAAACTATTTACCTAGTTGTGCAACCACGTCTTCTAGGTCAGAAGGTGCCTGTTCAGCATCATCTATTAAAACAAATGATTGGATATATTAATAAAAAATTGAGATATATTCGGATATGGAATGTAAAAGTTGTAGGACGAGAGTTTACCTTAGAGGATTCTGAAACATTTTAAATATTATTGGTATCGACAAAATCATGACATTCACAGCGCCACCAACGAACTTTAGTCAATTAATATAGTTGATAATGCAAATAAATTCAAATAAAAAGGAAGTACTTAATGGTAGAACCGAAACAAAATTAAGCATTTGACTAACGCATTATTATACTAACGCAGTTTTAAGTTTCAGTCACTAGCATAAAATAGTCATTAAAATTAGTCTGATTTTTTTTATTAAGGAAGTTGAGACATTTGCTGCGTCCAGACACACGCTCCACCAGGGGCCCAAGTCTGCTATTTTTATAAAGTCGTAATTCCAACACGATTCCACTGTCATTTTGCTAAAAGTTCGTAATCTGCTAATTCATAATGGTCGACCACTGATCGGTCAATGGTCTCGTAATAGAGTTGTGGTAGAATGACAATATCGAGCTTATTAAAAGCAATGACTGCACAATGACGTTCTAATGGTAGGTCACCGATCAAAGGAACTGTATTTTTTTTTTGCAAATCAGATACGATACAGAACGTCAGATATTCATTTGTCAATATGTACGAGATCACCATTATATACCAATGTTTCCAATGGAATGTCAGTGGTTGACCATTGGAAAGTCATAATGACGCCATTATATTAGTAGATTACCAAACTTGTCAAAATCGACAATTATGACATCAATGATAGACCATTCTGACACTATTGTAATAGCAGACTTGAGGCCCTAGAATGAACACAAACTTGGAAGTTACTGTCTATTGGGTTACTTGCAACTTCAGTGTCTTTCTTTTAGCTGGGAAGTCATCAAATGACTTCTCTCGCTCTGGCTGAAGCGAGAGGGAGTGTCTCAAGCTAAGCAGAGCTTGTGTTATGAGTGCTAGACAACTGATAAACATACTTATATATTTCTAAATATATACATATTATAGATAAATTACAACCAGACATAGAACAAATGATCATTCTTATCACAAAAACATTTGTCCTGGGTGAGAATCGAACCCACGACCTCCGGCATAGCAGTCAGGGCCACTAACCACTACACCAACAGGCCACTCGATAAATCAAAGTTGTATAGATATTTACCATCGAAGACATTGTCGTTGAATACAGTTGCTTTCACAACGCACACGGCCACAAGGACCAAAAGTAATTTAGTAAACATGATGTACTACTTTGGTATTCCTAACAAAGCAAATGATACAATTGGCTTCCTTGTGTGTATTTTTATACCGTTGTGATATCGGGACTTCGAATTAAGATTGGTACTTTAATCTTAAACCACTAACTGATAAAATTAATAATTTAGTTTGCAAAATAAACACTGTAGGTATATTGTCAGAACTTTAGGCACTTTCATATTGTTAAGTGGGACGTATCTCCAGTCACTTTTCGGTTTGTACTGGGACTCCGCACGGCCACGAAGTAGCGAGCCGCCTTGCCGGCCTGCCACCATGAGATTAGAAGGTAACAGTCCTTGCACCCATGTACGATCTGTGTATGGAGGTGAAACACGGGGACATATGCGACTGCTTCTTTTTGCGAAGCAGTAACGCTAGCGAAGGAGACTGGCGCTCGTAAGAGGGAACGGACATCCTCATACCCCAACCGCTGCCATCACGACTCCAACTAGCAGCAATAGTAGGCGTGGGCTTGTGGACAACGAGCAGTGTGTAGCTCGCCGTCCGGCCGTCTGGTAGCTGGCCAACCCCGAGTTGTCGACAGCGCCTCAAAGAAATGCCAGCAAAGCCGCTGAAGCCCAGCAAGGCTGATGCCTGATACAGTTAATGGAGCATTTCTAAAAAATAAACCCATGTTTCTATAAGGCAACAGAAGGGATCGTGGTGATTTCCAGCTACTGTAGCTGTGGCCTTGCGACTGACAAACAGTAGGTAGCTAGCTGTTTGGCCGGATCCGCACAGAGCTCCGCATCATACGTGTTCTTGTAGCGACATTCGACAGTGCAGACGTAATTATCTTTACATGATGTACACCATCATGTAAAGATAATTACGTCTGCACTGCATCATAAACAACAACTTTTGTTCTATGACTTTTATAATTTATCATATTTTGATTCGTCAGATTGTCATTCAAAAATAAAAATATTTAAATTGAACGTTCTAAATATTACTGAGTCTATGCGGATCAAGCGATAGTAAACTAGCGGAGGGTAGCTGAACATGAAGTTGACCTATTTACAGGCGAGCCTCAGTAGTCGGTCGGTCACGTTCTTGTAGCGAAATTCGGCAATGCGGACGTAATTATCTTTACATGATGATGTATCAATATTCTAATGTCGAGTACACGGAAATGGTGCAAATGCTCGCTAGGTGTAATTCCAATGTTTCGGAGTCGTACTTACTATTATTACGAGAACAGTATGCGGGAGTCGTAAGTAGATACAGCACAATACAGAGTTGAAATGTGTTAGATAGAACAACGAAATCTTGAAGGTTTGTTTTTGGTAAATGTGTTTACGTTTTGTAAAAAGTCATAGAACAAAAGCTGTTGTTTATGATGTTAGTAATACAGGCCTGCAAGGTTGTTAGTATTTTACAAATAACCCTGGACCTCTAGATTACTTTTTAATATTTGTCGTTTGTATCGTTTAGATACAGATACAGCTAGCTTTCTGAGGAGTCTTTAACACGCCTATATTAGTTTCACCTGTATGTTTGTAACCAACGCCTTTGAACTCGATTTTGACCAATTTTGGGCGATCAGATTTTCTTCAAACTTTGCACACCCATCAAAGACTGATGACAATACAATAATCTGTTTTTGTTTTTTAGTGAAAAAAAAAATATATTTATTTATTTATTTAACAATTCATGTACACACTTAACTTACATAAAGAAAAGAAGACAGAAACAGAAAAATAGGTACATAGGTGATGCTTATTTCTAATGAAATCTCTTCCAGCATACCCGCGAAAGGAGAATTAGAAAAAAAAGAGAAGTAGACACCGTGTGTAAAAGTGACAGGAAAAGAAACAAACAAAACAATTATTATAAGAATATACCTACCATATAAATATATATTATGTACTATCATAAATATAAACATACATATAATAGAATAAATATCGCAAAAAATACACACTGACCATATTATATAATATAGTTAAAAAAAAACTAAAAAAACACGCTTCCACGCTTTTTTCACAATGATTTTAATATTTTTCGTTCATTATTATTATTTTCTACCTATATTGAACATTATTTTACACTTTTTAGTTTGAAATGCTATGAAAGCGTGTTTTTTTTTTGTTTTTTTTTTTAACTATATTTTTTTATAGGGACCGTTGCCACATCGAGACTACCTGTGGATAAGAATCCTTTGTGATCAATTAATCCATGTTCAGTACCGAAGATCTTTGTGAGTAATGCTAAACTGATAAGTAAATTTTATTGTCGTGTGTAATAAACATTGTTAGCAAACATTGATTTATCAGAACTTTATGATGTGTTTCGAAGTGATAGGTCCTATCACTTAATGCGAAAGTAGATTTACTTTTTTATAGGACGTAAGCCAGCGGCTTATTCAGATTAACGTGTAACATACATACTAGTAAGCCTTTGCCAGGGCAAAGATAAATAATTCTAATAATAGTTACCTACATTTATATCATCATCAGCCTTTTTAATGTTACCACTGCTGCCAGACATATATAGCATTTTTTTATTAATGTAGGAGGAAACGAGCGTTTTTTTTGTTTTGTTGTAACTTTTTAAAGTACTCAAATTTTGATAATAATTGAAAAGGCAATTAAATCTATATCAATAAGGTCTATCTAAGATGACTGGGATACTCATGTATCTGACCGCTCAGTTGGTCGAATGATAACGGGGCCCTTGAATGTTTCAAATGGGAAATCATCCAATGACTGGTTGGAGCCAGAGACAACTACAAAAGTTGAGTTTTGAGCTCATTGCATTTTTAACCGACTTCGAAAAGGAGGAGGTTCTATGTTCGGCTGAATGTATGTTTTTTTTTTTATGTATGTTCACCGATATATCGGTCAATTGTGAACCGATTTTGAATTTTTTTTTTTTATTGAACGTTTATGCTTCCAAGTTGGTCCCATAGAAATATTATTATGATCTGATCATGAACTTCGAAGATAGGGAACAGAACTCCTTATAGCATCACAGCAGAACTGTGGTTACAAGTAAAGTTGCTTTGTTTATACGTGTAGTCGATGACTGACTGTCAGAAAAGGGGGGAGGGGGATATATTCAGCTGATCTGATGATGAAGCCAGAAGAAAAAAAAAAAAATATAATCTAACCGTGTTTGGGATTATTATAATCGTTATGAGATGCACTGTGGCTATAAGTTATTTAAGTTTGTTTGAGGGGTACTTTTTAGTGGTGTGGTATAACTAAATTATGTGGCATAACTGAAAAGTGTAAAATAAAAACTTATTACAAAAAAAAATATAACCGAATTCAATGTTAAAAAACACTGAAAAGTATAAAAAAACTTTAATTTCGGAAGTCGGTGTTAAATAACGAAGAGACAAAACTATTATAGAAACACCGACTTCCAGATATTTTATACTTTTCAGTGTTTTTTAACATTGAAGTCGGTTTTTTTTTTGTAAAAAGTTATGAAGAGAAGTGTATGTATTTTAAAGAGAGATTTTTGAAAAGTTTCAGTGTTTGCAATTTCAAAATATAAACATAACTAGCGGTTACTAGCGAGCAACCGATACACGTTTATACGATAGGTATGCATATTTTTATGATAATACGTTTTATAGCACCTGTATAGGTGTGTTTGTAAGCTTGTTATCTAGTCTGAAAATCTTGAAGAGATTATAAAGACTAAGAACTTTCAAGTTCCGAAATACCATATAATATAATCGTAAATATGATGGAATTTATTAAAGATTAGCTTTTTAAAAAATGGACGTTTTTTCTTGTTAGTCACATTATTCCTATTACTTATAATGAATATGGCTTGTGATGACAATTACTATGACCTTACAGTCGACAGGTACAGTTGGCAGATCCTCATGGTTCAGTAGTAGTACTCGGTTGGAGTGTAGCCTTAGAGGCGCTATGGCGCGGGACTTAGAAAACTTATCGATTATTTTTTTTTCAAATTGGTACCATACGCTTATAGGCACCATGAGCCGTGCAGAAAACAAAAAAAAAATAGGTAAAAAAAAATATTTGGGACTTAGAAAATTTCTCCTTACTTTTCACCTTGAGTATGGTTAGGGGCAAACAGTTAGAAAATTTTTCAAAAAAAGGTTTTTTGGAAGTTGATACCATACGCTTATAGGCACCATGAGCCGTGCAGAAAACAAAAAAAAAATTCGTTTTCTTTGCTTCTCATAGCGTCCCTAAGGATATACTCCAACTCCTAAAAATCCACCCCTAAGGCTACCCACTGACCTAGTACTCTTATCTCTCCACTCCGTCAACATACCAGTTACACGCTCTCCTCGTCTCGCACTGGGCACTGATACAGGCGTCCGAAGCGAGGAGGAATGGCTGTCGGTCGCCTTAGCAGTAATAATAGAGGCGGCCGCTTGCGTTAGAGAATGGCCCTCATGCTCCAGCTGCCGGGATCCCTAACCCGATTTCCAGTCACCATATCCGCTGGCTTGCGGACGGCAAGCAAGGGGTACTTAGCTCGCCGTCCGGACCGAGCTCGAGTCGTAAACAGCGCGTAGTGTTTCACGCGCACCTCAAAGAGATGTCAGCAAACCGTAGGGGCTCAGCAGGGTCGAAGCTTACTGGGTACATTGGTTGTACACATGAGAACCACGGGGCTCTGGCACAAAGGCAACGAAAGAACAGGAGAAGGTTTTAGTCAGTTAAATTCTGACTCGCCCTCCCCGCTCTCCTGAGCGGATGGTATTCCATCGTGTTGTCATCTGAGTCCTATCTTCTTGGCTTAGAGACTTATATTAATAATGCTATATCTCATTATTGGAATTATTTATATTTTCAATCTGTATGTTACAGACCCCCAACTTTTGAACAATCCCGCACGGCTTAAGACTTTTAAAAATGTAAAGCTGTTATCTGTTATTGCAAACGATGATAGGACTCATCACTTACGAAATACGATCTAAAGTTCTGATAAATCAATGTATATTTCACAACCCAATAATTACTTATCAGTTTACCGTTACTAACAAAGACCTTAGGGACTAAACATAGATTAATTAATTACAAAGGATCCTTTTCCACTTGTGAAATCCGGGTGTTGCAACGGTCCCTATAAAAAAACTACACATGAAGCAACCTATATCATTAGCATAAGTTTTAGCATTGAAGTAGTACACATTTCAGAAGATAGAAACTAGGAAACCATGTATTCCAAAGTAATTTTCATTCTAGCGACGATCTGTGTGATCAATGCATCTGTGATAACTGTCTTTGATGGTAAGTAATTCATTTTGTTTTAAAATATAACCATACTTTTTGAAGAAGTTGTCACCACTGGGTAAGCAGTACTTTGTAATCAATGCCATATTTCAATCACAGATGATGTTGAGGCAGAAGCCAAAGCGAGTCCGAGTAGATGCAACTCCAAAGTGTGTGACTGGTTCTGTCGCAGACTTAAAAAGACGAATGGCACTTGTATCGAGAGTCACTGCAAATGTGAAAAATCCTCCCTCATTGCAGAAGGTAATATGAATTCCCTGTTATGTAGAACTCTACATAGTACAAGATTATGCTTCCCATTCACACGATTTTTGGAAATATTAACACAATTAGGTAAACAGTACTTTATAGTCAGTGCCATATTTTAATCCCCATTGCAGACGATTTTTCTTCATTTTAGACAATTTAGCATATCTTTCTAAATCTTCAGATGCGGATGATATGACTGATCCTGTGGAATTACTTTCACCTAGCAATTGTAATCTCAGAGCTTGCGAACAACAATGTCGCAGACTTGGCTTCCCCGGCGGTGCTTGTGTCAATGGACGCTGCAAGTGTGACAATTTCTTTAATTCAATAGGTAATTTAAACCATTATTTAACATGTATTTCACTAACAAATTATCCTTTTCAAACAACTTTCTTTCTCCTTTTCATTACACGTGGTCAATTTTTTTATCATCATCTACCAGCCCTCGTCTCGTGTTATTCAGTTTTAAGTCTTTTTGAGCACTAGGTAAGCAGTACTTTGTAGTCAAAGCCAAATTTTAATCACAGATGATGCCGAGACAGAATTCAAAGCGAGTCCGAGTAGATGCAACTCTAAAATGTGTGACTGGTTCTGTCGCAGACTTAAAAAGACGAATGGTACTTGTATCGAGAGTCACTGCAAATGTGAAAAGTCCCTCATCGCAGAAGGTAATATGATTTTCCTGTGGTTTCATTCAGTTTTCTCATATTTCGATGAAGTGGAATAAATAAAATGATTCTCTAACTTGTTCAGAAAATTCTTTAGACACAAGTATCGTCAACAAAATACACCCATCAAGAGTGCAACGCACTTTGCCGTAATCTCAAATTTCGTGAAGGCGTCTGTGTCACCGGTCGCTGCAGCTGCAATTATTATTTTCTGACTCCAAATGGATTCTTAGGATATATTAATACAATTTAAAAAATAATATTTCCATTAAATGTTGTTTAATGCAATTAATGAGGCAATGACGATTCACAAAAAAAAATTCTAATAATATTCTCTTTTACAGATGCAATGAACGAATTGGATAACTCTGTTTCACTTGATGATACATTATTTAGTACAGAAGGTAAGAAATATCATGCACTTAGGTTTTTTTTTTCGATGGGAAAAATCATCCAATGACAACCCCCGCTCTTGGGTGGAGCGGGAGATAGTTTCTGACTCTTACTGACTAAAAAACCCATCCCGTTTCGTCAAGCCTTCATACCGGGGCTCGAGCGCCCTTTCGGATAACCCTGGCCCCAGTAGGCTTCGACCCGCCTGGGCCCCTGCTGTTGCTGACAACTCCTTGAGGTCGACGACTTGGGCTTAATTTTCTTAATTAATTAGCTTTTAGAAAATCCTCTTACATTGTACAACTTTATCAGCTCTAGTAGTATCACATGTATTCAGTTTCCTTTTTTCGTAGGTTTTCTATCGTTTTTTAATTATAAACCCTTGTGTATCTTCTAGAAGGTATTGTTGATGAATATTCAGAATTCGACACGAGACGCACATGTAAGATAAGCAAATGCAGTCGAAAATGTACTCGTCGTGGCTACGAAGGTGCCACATGTGTTGAAGGTCGCTGCAAATGCTACAAAAATCCTGAAAAATCGCTACCCGTCTCAGAATTGTCAGAGGATCAAAGTGAACGCAGTTGCAACTTGCAGGCGTGTAACCAATTATGTCGCAGACTCAGGTTCCCCGGTGGTGTTTGTGTCAATGGCCGCTGCAAGTGTGACCATTTCCTTGGATCAGAAGGTATATTTGTATTGAGACTAAAATAAAAGCTTACTCAGTTACTTAATACGTAATTAAATTTTCATTTTACACACTATAAATGCAGTTTTAATAAAAATAGGTCTATATCTATGGTCAAAAGGCAAAATAATCTAAGCGACATTGAATAAACTTTACAAAAGTGAACTCTAAAAATATTAACTTCAGTATTTTGTAAAGTTAACTCAATGTCGCTCAAAACATTTTGCTTTTTAACCGTCGTCTATGTGATGTAATAGCACCTTTCTACAAAATTCGGTGTACCACATTTGTTAACAGAAACTAACTCTAGCAACTTGGCTTTATTACAATCTATTGTGTTTTTGGCAGATGCATATGTAGTAAGTGATGCAACCAGCGATGAAAACGAAGAATCAAACGAAATCTCAAGACCAGATGAAGGTAATTTAATTTAAAATATTATTTTTATAAAAACTGTTTTACAGTTATTTTATTTTAATTTATTTTTCAACAGACAAGAAACAATTAAACGTAGGTAATGTGAATTAAAACATAAAGCCTACTCTTAAAAAAGAACACATTTCTCTTCTTACAACATTGTTATCAAAAGTATTCTTCAAAAATAAAGGCATATTTTCCCGTCTCTTTAACTAAGTTATAACATATATAACATAGTTTTAAATCTTGTCTTTCTTTGCAGAGGAGCTGATAGCACCTGCTCCCAGCGCCTGTAATGCAGCGACTTGCAACCAGTGGTGTCGCCGCCTAAAATTTGCCGGAGGATGGTGCCGCTTTGGACAATGCCAATGCTTCTAAAATTAATGAATTCTATTTTCTTGTAATATTGATTGTATCATATAAAATAATATCTAGTATACCTAATATCTAATTGAATTACACTAAGAGTAGAAGAATGTGAAAAAGACCATTATTATTATTTAAAGCATATAAAAGTTTGAACTTTTAAGAGAGAACAAGAACTTAATAATTACGAGTATGTATAACCTAAGTACCTAACTTATATTAAATACTATAAAATAAAAAAAAAACGTATACGAAAAAAACATCTGTTTGTTAATACATTGTTCATGATCGATTTCGTGATTTTCGTTCGATGAAATGTAAAATCCAAATTTACGAGTATATTGTACTAGCTTTTACGTGTAGCTTCGCCCGCGCACATAAAATATAGCCTATGTCACTCAGGAATAAAGCAGCTTTCTATTGGTGATAAAATCGGAGCAGTACTTCCAGACCTCCTACAAGCAAAAAAACAAACTTTACCTCTTTATTATATTAGTGTAGATAGTTTACATATGCCACTTCTACAGTACCAGCGTTTCCGTAGTACTTTGGTGAATCTGTTTAACTGCTACTATTAAACTAGTCGACTTTATGTACTTACTTAGGTACTTATTAAAATATCTATTGAGTCTCGGCTCATAACCTGTGCTTTGACTAGTCCTATAACTGAAAAAAAAACAGAACTAAAAGAGAACTGATGGTGGACAGACCAAAACTCTTAATCTTTGTGCATATTCTAATTTCTATCTAAAGCGTTTGACGCTGTATCTACCTCCTTTGTCTTGACTTAATTACAAAGAGTTGGAGTAATGGCATAGGTTACAAGATTTTTAGAGATTGTCTCTCACTGCGTAAGAAACTTTTGGAGGTATGCGGAACAGAGAATAAAGTCCGTTGTAAAGGGAGGACCCTCCGACCAGATGGATGTTACGTCTGTTGGGCAACTTATGTGACGCCATAGATGTCGCTACAAGCTTGTTCTAATACACAATCTCCTACGGAGTCCCACAAGGGAGCATCTTGGGTCCTTCCCATTTTCAAGTTATTTACTTACCTACGCAAATTACACCGTATGGTGACTAAATTGGCAAACATACTAAAGAGAGCCAAATATTCTTCTCTTTTTAATTTTTTTTTTAACAACATGGTTAAAAAAATTACTTAAATCAGGCCAATTACAATTATTTAATGGTTATTGGCCTATTAGAGAAAGAAAAGTAAGGACCCTTTTCTATTAAGCCAATTACATAACCTCCACCGGAGTCCTTCACAATGGCATACCTATCTGTACCTAGTAATGGGTAGCTCGCCGCCCGACCGTCTGACAACCGTCCGGACCGAGCTCGTTGGCGGCGCCTAGTATTCCACGCGCGCCTCAAGGAGGGTCAGCCAACCGTAAGGGCCCGGCAGGGTCGAAGCCTACAGGGGCCATAGGTGTTGCGAAAGAGATCCCCGTGGCCCTGGAACATTGCAAAGCAGAAACGGGAGTGGGTTTAGTCAGTAAAAGTTTGACACTATCTTCCGATCCGCCCAAGTGCGGGAGAAATCATTAGACTATTTTATCACCTAAAAAAAATACCAATATTACCAGCAAGGATATACTTGTCAGATAATAATCTCTCGGGTAAATACTATTAGAACCTAAAGTGTAGATTGATAGTAGACTGAAGCAGATTGACAGTGATATTTCTAAAGCAAAGTGGCTGATATTGGTTTTAAAATTCTCTTTTCTGCACGCTGTAAATAATAACTCTATTAGAATGAACTGACATGAGTTCATCCTACAATATTCATATACTATATAGGACACAGCCAAGACCTACTTGTTGGGGCTATAAAGACTAACTTAACATAGCTAAAAGGGTCATCTGGTCAATACCCCAACTGCCACCATTGTCCTGCCTCAGTTTCTTACTTTACAACTTATTTCATTTATGTTTTATTTATTTATGTTTAAGCACATTAAGCACCTTTTTCCTTTTATTTGTATCAAAACAAAACGTATGTTTTCTTATCTACAGCATTATTTATTTCAAAATTTAAAAAATATAATATAATCTTTATTATTCTGATCTTGTGGCTAGATTACAAACTCACCGACACACTTACTAGCGATAATAAATACGAGTATAGGTAAGCGAATTATATTATTATCTTTAAAATATGCTTGGTACCTTTCCAAAAAGGAAGTTGGATAAAAATAAATAATACTTGACAAGGTTAATCCAATAAGCCAAAACTCGACGAAATTAGTTATAGTCACTATGCGTGCTTGGGAGACCTGTGGGTGATAAAGGCCACATTACTTTATAATTCTGAATGATATTTTTTTTTTTTTTGTATTTAATAATTTGTGTTTATGTTAACTTACCCCTTGTGTCTGGCCTTATTGCATCCGGTACTCGTATTCGATGTCGCTGTTGCCACTCATTCTGGTCACATGGCTTTCATTATAACCCGCAGCTAAAAAGTAAAGATATAAAAATAAAAATTTAATTGTATTTTATTTGAAATAATTGTATACCGGTCTGCTTGATTCATTTAAATAATCATTACTGTAAACAAGCGACACTCACCTTCTGCTCATATACTTAATCTATTTTTTTATCTTTTTCACTTCCTTCTGCTAAGACACTATAAATCATAACGTTATTTTAAAAACACTTGCTTTACTTGATCGGGTTGTTTTCTGTTACTATTTTTTGTTTTCAAAGTACCCGAGATTGGCACAAGGTTTCGCTTTAAATTTTTTATGCTGTTTGCTAATCGTCCGTTGCGCTCGGCCCCCTCGGGCATAGTGGACCTTTGCGTCGCTGCACTGCGCGTAGTGATGGCATTGTGTTAACTGAGGCTAAATCGTTTCAAAGCGGTTTCTATTATGTTTTGTTTTTTTTTTCTTTATGTAGTGTTGACACTTTTTGTAAATTTATTTTTTATCCGTTCACTCCAAATAAGGTTCAGTTGAAAACCAGCGTCAGACAACTACCCGTAGTAGTCTGGCATTTCGCTGAACTGGACCTTTTTTGGCGCAAACGTATAACACACAATGTTACTTTTTATTTATTTTATTTTTTTTTGTTTAGTGTTTGTCTTAAGTTTTTGTTGTATAATATGTTTTTTTTTTGCGCCAAAATAAATACTTTTCTTTCTTTCTTTCTTTCTTTCTTTCACTCATGAGCACCGTTATCTACCGACTAGCTCAATAATCAGATCCTCGTCATCAGATACTTAAAATTTATTTATTTATTTAAACTTCATGTACAATAGTGGTACATAGGCGGACCTAATGCCACAAGGTATTCTCTACCAGTCAACCTTTGGGTTAAAAGACAACACTGTGGTAGGTTTGCACAATAAAAATTATTTGCCCCGAACAGATGAAGCTGCATGTTAGAGGCCTGCGCAAGACCAAAAACGGTAGTGTCATCATCAGCACTGAGACAAAGGACGACATCGAGAAGCTGAGACAATCTGAGCATCTAACAAAATCGGGTCTAACAGTCGACGAGCCTTATAAAAGAAAGCCTAGAGTTGTGATCATAGGAGTTCCTACGTCCATGTCGGAAAACGAGGTTTTTACGTGTTTGTACCATCAAAATCTCGCCGAGAAGCTTCAGGACTGTAGCCTTGAGACGTTTTTGACCTCAATCAAGTTAAGCCATAAGTCGGGTAAGAGAGACGCTGACAATTGCAACTATGTCGTAGAAGTATCGGCAGTCATACGCAAAGCCCTAATGTCAAAAGAACGAGTGTTCATAAATTGGTCATCATGCCCTGTAAGAGATTTTACCTTGGTCACACGATGCTATAAGTGTCAGCAATATGGCCATGCTGCCAAATCATGTCGGCAGACGTCGTACACCTGTGGTCACTGTGGTGAGCAAGGCCACTCAATCAAAGAATGTCCAAAGAAATCAGATGAGCCAAAATGCGCTACTTGCTTGCATTTCAAAAAGCCAGACAAACACAACACAGGCGCAGCTGACTGCCCCGCGAAAATTATGGCCGAAAAGAGGTTTATCAACTCAATAGATTATGAAGGTGCCTAAGAGCGCCGTTAATAAGTTATTTATTTTAGACGTTTTTCAGTTTTACATATAGTAAAGTTTTAGTTTTATTTTTAGTATGATAAACAATTTAATTAATGATTTAGATAATTTTTCTGTGTCTGAGTCTAGACTCTGTGAAGTTGAAAGCTGCAAACAATATCTTTCTAGCTACAAATCACCGTTAACCGTACTAACACAAAACATTCGCAATATTTTTAAGAATTTTGACAACTTTACCGCTTTTCAACAACGGCTTAACATTAATTGTGACATTATTGTTTTAACAGAATGCTGGCTTGCCAAGAAATATAATATACCACTAATCACAGGGTATAAGATGTACAAAAGTGATAGGAATTACAATCAAAATGATGGGGTGATAGTTTATGTAAGAGATCATCTCAAGGTCTCTGTAGAGGAACCAAATATGCAAGACTGTAACAGTTTGGTAGTGAAGATTGGATCAGATTTTGCTATAGTAGCGTTATATCGCCCGCCGTCCTTCAAAAATGCTAACAATTTTACTGACTCTCTCAATGATGTCTTGCAAAACCTATCACCTTTTAAAATCACGATAGTAATTGGAGATATTAATATAAACATTCTTCCAGGAAGTGCTGACGCATCTGCTCAGGACTACCTCAACCTATGCGCATATCATGGCTTACTCCCCGCACATAGTTTTCCTACACATCATAGTGGCTCTTGCTTGGACCATATCATACTTAAATCAAATTTCCCTTCACTTGCACTTGTTATTAAATCTACAATAACGGATCACAATGCTGTCCTACTAACACTAAATTGTAATTTACCTAAACAAAACACTCGCATCGTTTCGAAATTGAATATAAATAAACTTGAAGAAGACTTACGCGTCATCGATTTCGATCCAATCTATAATTCCGCTGACCCACAGTATTGTATGATGTATGTAATAGAAAATGTACGTAATGCAATTCAGAAAAATACTGTCATATCGCAGTTGAGCAACAAAAATTGCAACATAAAACCGTGGATCACAACAGGTCTTATTCGCTGTATGAAACACAGAGATAAACTGCATATGAAATGTAAATCTCATCCAGAGAATACGGTCCTACAACTGTCATACAAAAGATATCGTAATTTTTGTAATGATCTTCTTAAAAAGGTTAAAAGCAACTACGATAAAACTGTACTGGAAAAGGCTGGAACGAACAGTAAAAAGATCTGGAAATGCATTAAAAATATAACTTTTTCCTCGAAACAAAATGAGTCATCTTCAAGTTTATTGCAAGCGCACTCGTCACAGCTGACGTCTGCCAACATAGCAAATAATTTCTTTGTTAACGTTGGAAAGTGTCTAGCAGAAAAAAATAACCGGGGTCAATCTCCTTATCTTAGGAACACTTCTATCACGGGTAGCTCCACTCTATCATCCTTTGCCATGCTTGATACTGACGAGACAGAGGTAGAAAATATAATCATGTCCTTGAAAGATGAATGTGCAGTTGGATGGGATGAAATATCAAATAAACTTATTAAACAGTTCAGGAATATTTTAGTACCTCCACTGACTTACATTTTTCGAATGTGTTTATCTTTGGGTATTTTTCCCGAGTGCCTCAAAAAAGCGGTTGTTATCCCCGTTCATAAATCTGGTAGTAAAGAACAAGTAACCAATTACAGACCTATTTCTCTACTGCCTGCTATGTCTAAAATATTGGAAAAAATCATAAATAAAAGGTTGTTCAAATATCTAGAGGACAAATCAATTTTATCGGAGCGTCAGTTTGGTTTTAGACCTAAAATTTCAACTGCCGATGCCGTACATCATCTGACTGACTTTCTAGCGCAAGAACTTGACAAGGGTAACCATACAGTAGGTATTTTCCTGGACCTCGCCAAGGCTTTTGACACAGTATATATTCCTACGCTATTGCGCAAGCTTGAGACAGTAGGTATAAGAGGTATTCAGCTAAAACTTTTCAAAAGTTACCTAGAAGACCGTACTCAGTGCGTTAAGATTGGCAGTGTCCTCAGTGTAGACCAAAAAAACACGTCTTTTGGTGTTCCCCAAGGAAGTGTATTAGGGCCTACTTTATTTTTGACATACATAAATGACCTATGTAATCTAAAACTAAAGCACGGCATAGCTATATCTTACGCTGATGACACTGCTCTTCTTTTTTCGGCTGAATCTGAACATGAAGTCCACAAGCTTGCGCAAGACGGCTTCAATATTGTAAATAAATGGCTTCAGCACAACTCATTAACCCTAAATACAGATAAAACCAATTATATAAAGTTTTCCATGCGCAAACAAAGTTCAAATAATTCCTCAACGTTGTATGCTCATTGTTGTACAGTCCCTGCAGAATGCCCGCTTATGTGTCCCAATATTAATAAGACTAACAAAATAAAATACCTAGGTGTTATAATAGATGAGACCCTTACGTTCAAACAACATATGGAAGTCTTAAATAATAGAGTTCGTAAGCTGATATTCGTGTTTAAACAGTTGCGACATATTGCGGATTCAAAAATAATAAAGCAAGTTTATTTTGCTCTATGTCAGTCAATTTTGACATACTGCATTACCTCATGGGGTGGAGCAGGCAAAACTTTATTACTACCAATCGAAAGAGCCCAAAGAGCGATTCTCAAGGTGTCTACTTGCCGCCCTTTCCTTTTTCCCACTGACCTGCTCTACAAAACTTGTGAAGTACTAACAGTCCGGCAGTTATTTATAATGAGCATTGTACTAAAACAACACGCAGCCCTCCGCTTCAGCACTGAACTTACTAAAAAGAGACGGAAAGATATAGTTTGTCCCACAAACAGCACAAAACATGCATTTACATCCAGATTTTTTGTGTTTCTGGGACCACTACTCTATAATAGACTTAATGCAAAAGCAAATATTTATTCCCTAAATTATGTGAATTGCAAGAAAACCCTCAAGGAAACACTTCAAAGTTTGTCATATGAAAACACAGAAAAGTTATTAGTTGTACTCAAATAGAGATTAATTGCACTTTTTATTATGATTAGTTAGCTTAGTTAATATACAAAGATTTTAGCAAGTAAGATTTTTATACTGTTTACACCTCTTTTACGTACCTATTAGTTGACTACTTTACTTTTTGTTAAATAGTTACAGTGATTATTTTAGTTATTTTACCTTCTCTCGCCTGAAACACAGGATGTCCTAGTTCAGGCATATAACACATGTGAACTCTACATAGAATTAGGAAAAAATTTATATACTGTATTACTTTATACCTTTTGAATAAATTTATTATTATTATTATTCCATTCATTTATTATATTTACATATTCATCATATTTTTAAATATTTCTTCAAAAAATTATATTAAAAAAAAAAACATTTAAAAATATAAAAAATAGTAGCCCACCGGCATCGGGAACAGGGTCCAGGCTGCCGGCGGTCAGGGCTCCTGAGAGAGGAACCTCCGGACAATACGCGCCGTGTCTAGGAGTACTGCCTTCTGGATCAAGCCCTTGATCCAACTGCCTAACGAGAGCCTCCGCAGATGTTGGTCGAGGCTCTTGGCAATTAAGCCATTGGCCGTCACGACTATCGGCACAATGATTGCTCTATCCACTTCCCACATGTCGACAACCTCGCGAGCCAAGTCAAGATATTTAGTTTGTTTATCTTTCTCAGCTTTCACGAGGTTCTCGTCATGAGGGACCGCTATATCAACAATCATTGTGCGACGCTCTAGTCGATCTATCACCACTATGTCAGGCTTATTGGCAACAATAGTCCTGTCAGTGATGATAGATCGGTCCCAATACAATGTGACGCTGCCATTCTCGAGAACTGGGTCGGGCACATACCTATAGTACGGTACTTCTGATTCAACAAGATTGTATTTAAGAGCAAGTTGCTGATGGATTATCCTGGCTACAAGGTTATGTCTGTGCAAATAGTCTCCATTAGCTAAATGAGAACACCCAGAAATAATGTGTCGGATTGATTCTCCAGGCCGGTGGCATGCCCGACAGATGTCAACCGTACCGTCCTTCACAATATATTTCCGGTAGTTGTTCGTCATCATAACTTCGTCCATAATTGCAAAGACAAAACCTTCGGTTTCTCCAAAGAGATCACCAAAGCGTAGCCAGGATACGGACGCTAAAAGATCTACATCAGGCCCATGTAAGGCCCGGTAAAAGCGCCCGTGAAGCTCCTTGCCCTTCCATACTTCCTTGCGTTCATTAGTATCCATTACTATAGGTTTGCGCCAGTTCTCGTTGGCCAAGGAGAGCGGGGTGAGGCCTTTGTCCACCGCCACCACATCTCGGTGCATCCCCACGTCGGTTTCCAGGAAGTATTCCCTGAGACTGCATACCTCACGGTTGTGCAGGATCTTGGCATTTAAAAAGCCACGACCCCCACACTTCCGCGGGATATACAGCCTCATCACCGATGATCGTGGGTGATGCATCCGATTTGTGGTAAGCAGAGTGCGGACTCTCCTATCCAGGGCGTCGAGTTCCGTCTGAGTTCATTTGAGTATACCGAAAGAGTACATCAAAACCGGCATGACCCAACCGTTGAAGGCGCGCACCTTGTTCCCGCCCGATAAAAGACTTTTCAGTACTTTATTCAGGCGGCCAAAGAAGCGCTCCTTCAACGATTGTTTCACGTCAGCAGCATTGATTCCCAACGCTTCCGACATACCCAAATACTTGTAAGTTTCGGTTGAGGTGAGGGATCTGAGGTGTATGGAACCTGAGAGTTGGGTTCCCACAGATTCCATAATCTCTCCTCGCTTTACATGCATGACTGCACATTTGTCCAAACCAAATTCCATTCTGATGGCACTACTGAAGGTTTCAGTTACCTTCAGTAGCTCCATCAGTTGCAAGTTGTTGGAAGCAAAAAGTTTCAGATCATCCATATAAAGAAGGTGAGATATGACCTGACCCTCTCTTCTCAACCGGTAGCCTAAACCCGAACCCTCCAGCAGTGTGCTGAGAGGGTTCAAAGCTAAGCAAAACCACAGTGGACTCAGACTGTCACCCTGGAATATGCCACGCTCGATCCTTAACGGTTCGCTGTTCTCCGAAACTCGTCGACACCCTGGATAGTGAAGGACCGTCCTCCACTGCCCCATACACGACATCAGAAAGGTGCGCAGAGTTACATCAATTTTATATAGCTCCAGCACCCTCATGAGCCATGTATGCGGCACTGAATCATAGGCCTTCTTGTAATCTATCCAACATGTCGACAGATCTCTTCGAGAACGACGAACCTGTTGGCTAATGGCAACATCAATGAGGAGCAGCTCCTTAGTACCACGGGACCCATTCCTACATCCATTCTGAGAAGCAGACATGATGGAATTTGTCTCAATATGACTATTAATTTTAGCTCTCAGGATGGATGTAAGAACTTTATAGACCGTCGGCAAACACGTAATCGGTCTATAATTTTTGGGTTCCGCAGTACTACCCGATTTATGGAGCAGGTGGGTTATTCCTGTCGTCAGGAACTGGGGTAGCGACCCTGACTCTAAGGCAGATTGGAATTGGGACGCCAAGCGAGCGTGCGAACTTTTAAACCATTTAAGCCAAAAGTTGTGCAGCCCGTCCGGCCCTGGAGATTTCCAATTTGGTAACGGACGGACTGCCCGAGCTACATCTTGGGGGCTGATGGTAATTGCCCCCATTTCTGGTATAAGTTCGCACTCTCGCTCAACCTCCCGAGTCCAATCACCCTCAGTGTGACTGACAGGCACCGACCAAATGCTGCGCCAAAATGAATACATGGCATCATCATCCGGTAGGTGCGTATCAATCACACTTTGGTCCGGTCGCTCCCAAGCCCTGTAAACCCACCTTTCGTTGCTTTGGAACGCGCGATTCTGGGTGTACCGCTCCACTCGCCGCTTGTACCGTCGTATACGGTTTGCCCATGCATAGACTTTCTGCCTCAGGAAGTCGATACGCTCTGTGATACGGGGTAGATAATCTCGAGGACTAACATCTGTCCCCGAGAACGCCCGCTTCACAAAGCGCATCACTCTATTATTATTATTATTATTTTTGTTTCTGTTTTTACTTCTCAGCTCTTAGGCTGGTATTTAGCTACATTTACGGGCCAAGCCAAGTAAATGTAGCGTGTGCTGTGTTACGAGGAGGATGCATTCTGAAGTAGACCTATTTCGTGTTCGTCTATTTGTAAGAACTTTCTGACAATGCGACATGTATTTAGGATGGCAGCTTTTTGTAAGAGTATATAAAGGGTGTCTTTAAGGTTTAATAACTTTAGACTATGGAACAGATGATGCGGGATGACCCCTGTTGTGGAAAGGACGATAGGGACCACATAAACCTTTTCTTGTCGCCATATTCTAGTTATTTCCTCCTTAAGTTCTACGTATTTACTAATTTTTTCCGTTATTGTCTTCTGTATGTTGTGTGTGTTAGGAACAGCAATATCTATTAGGTAGGTTATTTTATTTATTTTATCCTGTAGAATGATATCCGGCCTATTATAGTGGATTGTCCTGTCAGTGAGAATAGCTCTGTCATAATACAGTTTATGCGTGTCATTTTCTAGAGTAGTTTGTGGTGTGTAATTATAATAAGGGGTGTTTGTGTCCTGTATAAATGCATATTTAATTGCTAATTTTTGATGAACTACGTTTGCCACTTGATTATGTCTGTGAGTGTAGTCCGTTTGTGTAAGAGATGTACAGGCTCCAGTGATGTGCTGAATCGTTTCTGGCTGTGTATGACACCTTCGACATCTATCGTTTGAAACTGAGGGATCTTTGATTATATATTTTCTATAGTTCTTAGTATTTATTATTTGATCTTGTATTGCAATCATAAATCCTTCAGTTTCAGGGAATAAATTACCTACGTGAAGCCATTTGTTCGAAGCTACTTTGTGAACATGAGGTTGATCTAAAGCATGAGGGTGCCTGCCATGGAGTGCCTTCTTTTTCCAATTTTCAATTTTTTGGCTTTGTGGGTCTGTGTTGATAGTGTCTTGTATATTTTGATTATTTAAATTGAGAGGAGTGTAATTGAAATCATTTAGAGTAATAGCTTTGTGTATGACACTAGTTCGAGATTTTGTAAAAAAGAATGTTTTTAGCCTAGTTATTTGCTTCTGCCAAAGGTGACCAATGTCAATTAGGCCTCTCCCTCCATTCTGCCTTTTGATAGTGAGTCGCTCGATTGCTGATTTAGGGTGTAAGTTGTGGTGTTTTGTGAGCGTCGTGCGTGTGGTTCTCTCTAGTTGTTCGATGTCGGTTTTACACCATTTTATTACTCCAAATGAGTAGGTCAGTATAGGTATCGCAAACGTATTTAAGGCTTTTATTAAATGCTTCCCAGATAACTGTGTTTTGCACACAGCGTTAATCCTCCTTCGATACTCTGTATTAAGGGTCTGTTTAATTGCTTTATGGTCGAGTCCTTTAAGTTGTTTGTACCCTAAATATTTGTATAGATCCGTTGGTTCCATGGCTGCTATTGTGTCGGTGTCGTTAATTGAATAATTACCCGATTTTATTTTACCTCTTATAATATGCAATGTTTTACACTTATCTAACCCAAATCTCATATTTATATCTTGACTAAACTTTGTTGTGATCTCTATAAGCTTTTTCATTTCCCTTTCTGTTCTTGAATATAATTTGATGTCATCCATATATATAAGATGTGAGATGATAGTGTTTTCGGTATTATATTTAAGGTTGTACCCGACCTGACAACGGTGTAGCAAATGAGACAGGGGGTTGAGGGCGAGGCAAAACCACAGAGGGCTTAAGGAATCTCCTTGATAGATGCCTTTTCTTATAGATATCTGTCGTGTTATAACACTACTACGGTGATTATTTAGGTGAAGTGTAGTTTTCCAATATGACATTATAATACGCAAGAAATTTATAATTTTTGAATTTATTTTGTAAATCTCTAAAATTTTTACTAACCAGGAATGTGGGATACTATCAAACGCTTTTTGGTAATCTATATAGGTACAATGAAGGTTTCTATTTTTGCAAGTTGCATGTTTATGAATGGTGGAGTCAATAATTAACTGTTCCTTGCAACCCATATGGCCTCGCCTGCAACCCTTCTGTTCTTCCGCTATTATATTGTGGTGTTCGATATGAGCGTTGATTTTTGTTGTTATCGCGGATGTTAAGATTTTATAAATAGTGGGTAGACATGTGATTGGTCTATATTGGGAAGGTTGTGTTGTGTGAGTGGTTTTTGGAAGCATATATGTTATTCCTGTCGCAATAAATTCTGGTATATTTTGTTGTCCTAATACAATATTTGTTAGGGTTTTTGCTACATATTTATGAAATATTGTTAGTTTTTTATACCAAAAATTATGAATTTTGTCTATACCCGGCGACTTCCAATTGTGTAACCTATCAGTAACATTTGTGATATCAGACTCAGTTATCTCCATGAATTCCATTTCATCTATTGCTCCCCACTTAATTTCTTCTTCTGTTATCCAAGTAGCTTTGTCATTGTGTTGTACTTGTTCTTCCCATATGCTAGACCAAAACGATTCGAGCTGTTCTTTCGAAGGTATGTCTGTATTGTTGTCTCTAAACGTGACCCCGGGTGGTTTCTGTAAATTCCTGTAGAATATTTTTTCATTCATAGAAAATGTTGCGTTATCAGTTTTGCGCTGTTGTGCTTTTACGTATCTCCTAAGCCTATGAACTTTCAGCGCTAATTTTTGCTTTAATGTATCCAAATACTCTTCAGGTTTTCTATTGTTGCTTTCATGCCTAGTGTGAGTAGGATTAATTTTAAATATGGCTTCAACTCTTTTAACTACTTTTTGTGATCTACAGCCCCTGATATATTGTGTGAGCCTGCCACAATCGGCTCTTAATTTATCAATATCATTTTCTAGCCTAAGTTGCCATGGTGGTTTTACATGGTCTCTACGTCTAATACTACTGGTTTGTTCAGAGATTTTAAAATTAAGTTCTTCAGCGATAACAACCGCTGTACAATAAATTAAAGTATTTATGTCTATCAGTGGTATATCATCAGATAAAAACTGGTTTAATATGTTTTTATTAAACAAATTAAGCAAACGGAATAGGTTAGGGCTATACTTGAGTTTTGGCAGTTTTGGTCGAGCTGCTGGATCCATTCCAGAATATTGTGCGAGTGTCATTCTAAATTTGTCAAGTATTTCCTGAACATATGTATCTGTTACTGGGTTTGGATCCGCAACAACTGTATCAATATCATTCTCTAGCGTTAAGGTTATACATTCGGTTTGTGTGGAGGTGTGAGATGTTTGCGAGTTATATGATTGAGATTCTACAGGTGTTTGTGATTGAGTGAGTGATTGTTGTCGCTCTGACAGACATTCGTGTGTGTTTTGTGTGTCATTGCTAGTGTCTCTATAATCTTCTTCCTGTATTAATTGCATTCGTACTTCTTCTTTTAATTGATCTATTTCTTCTTGAGATATAAGTTTATTCCTAACTATAACCCTTCTTTGGTCTGATACCCTTTGTTCAGAAACTGAAATTTCAGGATACTGTCGCTTAAAAATTGCATGCAATTGTGGTCTGTAGTTGGTCATGTCTGTCTCTAATTTAGTAATGAATAAGTAGGTTCGCATGATAAATAAGTTAACCTCTTTACTCCATCTCATGCGAACTCTAACTTTACCAGCCTTGGTGGACGCGGGTAAGAAGGTAGATACCTCCCGCGCAACATCCATGGCCGGGGTGAGTTGGATTGACTTTAAATTTCTAATAGGGGGTGACGATGGTATGGATGGTGACGACCTATTAGAAGGAGTGTACGATACTGTGCTATGACTGTACGGTTCGACAGGGGTATTTGTCCTGTTCGTCAGTCTGTCACCATCGTCAGTGGTTTCGGCTGTAGCATCTTTATCGGTGGGAGCCCGCCTGCTCAACTCCTCACCGCCGACGGTTCGCATGCTGTGACACCCAGCGTCAGCTCCAGGTGCGCCCCGGCGATCGCCCCCGGGCAGCGGTCCTAAACGTTTACTTTTTGAACGTGTCTCCATGTTGAATGGGTTTCCAGAGCCACGTTAGCCACGCCAGTAATTTCTCATTCGTGTGTCCGCCCCCCACGTGATTAGATGGTCAATCAGGACGTGTGGTTGTTTAGGGGGCTATTATTATTATTATTATTATTATTATTAATAAACAAATAGTTCAAATGGAAAAATATAAAATAAGTTATTTTTAATAATAAAATACATATATATGCTAAACTACTAATAAATACTATGAAAAATATCAAATCACTATGAGAACTTAATAACAATTCTGAACGAAGACCGAACTAAGGTTGAGAGGACTTCAATTAGTAGTTCCGAATTTTACGTTTGAAGGATAATTTACTTTCAGCTTTTTTGATGTCAAGGTGAAGCACATTCCAGAGTTTTATGGTGGAAACAGCGTAAGAATTGGAAATAAAGCCAGTACGGTGAGAAGGAATATGAAGAAGCATGTAAAATAAACAGAGGTCCTAGACAAGAGGCATTTGCTCCGTGTCAATTTCGCTTCGAAGTTCGATTTCGCCTATGCAATGTCGACTATAAAATGGTAGACAAAGTCACATCGACCAATATAACGCTAAGTCAAGTAAGATCGAAGCGTTCATTCGAAAAAGGGCTCGTAAAACCAAATAGTATAAGCTATTCGCAATGAGTTAACTAGCAGTTGTTTAAGAGCTTCACTATCTTTGGTCCAAATAGGTCGCTAGATCCTCAGTTAAAATGAATAAAACATGTAAAAACCGAATCCAGTCACTCATCAACATGTTTAGCAGTACAAACAAAGACAATAATAAACTTAAGTGGACTAGTTACCAACAACTATGTCAAGACTATTGCCCCTGCCAGAACAATATTATTGTTATTATACATCGATATAAAAGACTGGGAGGCACCCGTAAATGTTCGCTAGCATGAAGTGACGTAGCAACAAAGGAGCAACACTATGTTAATTATATATATTATTTATCTATGCAGGATGCAAAGATAAATCAATGTTTACTAATAACGGTTATTTCGTAAGCCAATAATTATTTATCAGTTTATCGTTTCTCACAAAGACCTTTGGTACTAAACATGGATTAATGAATCACAAAGGATTCGCTTTCACCAGTGAAGTTCCGATGTCGCAACGGTCCCTATAAAAAGATTCCACTGGAAGCGACCTATATCATTAGCATTAGTTTCCGTCTTGAAGTAGCACATATTAGAAAAGATAGATATTAAGCTAGGAAACCATGTATTATAAAATATTTTTCGTACTTGCAACGGTCTGTGTTGTCAACGCATCTGTGATAACTGTCATTGATGATGGTAATTTACTATGTTTCTGAAAGTAACCAGTTTTGAAAACAATTGAGTAAGTAGTACTTGGTAATCAATGCCTTATTTTAATCACAGATGGTGCTGAGGCAGAAGTCAAAGCGAGTCCGAGTAGATGCAACTTCAAAGCATGTGACTGGTTGTGTCGCAGCCTCAATAAGACCAGTGGTGCCTGTGTCAATAATCGCTGCAAGTGTGAAAAGTCTCTCATTGCTGAAGGTAATACGAGTTTCGTGTCATGTAGAACCAAAATCCACATCGTAAAAGTTACCACGTGCTTTCAATTTACACAGGTTTTTCTAAACCTTACATCGAAAGAGGCTGATTTCAGTTCATTTCATATTTCTAGTAAGTAGAATATACTTATTTAATTTTAACGTTTTTTTACTTCGCTGGAGATCTTGAGATAAAAGGTACATCGAATTCAACGAAACGCACCACGAACGAACTATTATTCTCAATGTACTGTACTTAAAATTAGGACATTTATTACCTTGCAGTGTTTCTCTTCAGATGCAGATGACATGACTGACCCTGCGGAATTACTTTCACCTGGCGTTTGTAACTCCAGAGCTTGTCAACAACAATGTCACAAGCTTGGCTACCCCAGAGGTGCTTGTGTCAAAGGAGTTTGCAAGTGTGACTATTTACTTAACACAATAGGTAACAAGCTATACATGTAATAAATCTGAAGAAGTTTTTATAAAATCAGTGTCAATAACTTTTATGCTGTAAAATGGTGTGTTGCTTGTTTATTTAGGCTTTGTTTCATCGCAATTAGTTGAGCACATCAACAAATATTATAAGGATAACATTTTAATAACTGACAACTATACTTTGTAACATATTTTATGGTCAAAGGCAATAACAATAAAATTTTCTCAGATGCTGATCCCAACGTAGAAGAAGACTCTGTTCAATCAAGAGCTTGCAACAACAACAGGTGCAACCAAATTTGCCGCAAACAGAAGTTTCGTGGAGGCGCCTGTGTCGGAGCTAACTGTTACTGCAATAAATTCCTGTCCCTGCAAGATGGTAAGGATTAAAGTTATTTTCATGAAACCTGCATTTAGTTACATTTCTCCTTAATAGAATAGAATATAATAGAATAGAATAGAATATACTTTATTGTACACCAAAAAGTAATACAGCTTATACAAAAACTTCAGTTTGTGGGTACAATTACGCGATATCTTCCAGACAACCTTAGGATGGATAAGAGCTAAAAATAATACACGGGATAGTCTGTGGTGTACTGCTAACTTAACTTAATAAAAGTGCTATTATTATTGTTGCCTATTTAATTTAAACAATCATAGAATCAAATAAATATAAACATTATATTTTAATCCATAATACTTCTTTTATCTCTTAAATATGGTGTGACTGTTGTTTTTGTCTTACAGATGCCTTGACTGACTTTGCGGAAAATCTGTCGCTCCTCTCTTGTAACTCCATAGCGTGCGATGATCAATGTCGAAGAACCGGCTGGCACAAAGGTGTCTGTATCAATGGACAGTGCAAGTGTGACTTCTTCCTAAACACAGAAGGTCTCTACTATTTGAAATCAAAATTCTTGTTACAGGTTCTATGTTAACATTTGAAATGTAAATAAAACTTATGTCTTAGGTAATGCTGTTTCTGAAAACTCTTTCTTCGACGTTCAAGATTATGTGTTATCAAAAAGATGTACTGTTGAGGCATGCAACGCACTGTGCCGTAGACTTCAGCTTGGTGAAGGTATCTGTATCTCCAGCCGCTGCAGATGCAGTAACTACAAGCCCATCCCAAATGGTAAAATTTCAGAAATTTTAATATAATAACTCATCATTAAATCTTGTTTAGAAGTGCAAAAGAACGCTGTTTTTTCGAGTAGTTTAACGTATATTATTATACGTTGTAGATTACGGCCACGGGGATTTTTCGAAAAGGGAACCCGTGGTCCTAGAACACAAAGGGCAATTGAAAAACACGGGTATGGTTGTAGTCAGTACAACTCTAACACGCCCTTCCATTCCACTTCAAAGCCGGAGAAGTTACGGATGATTTCCCATTTAAAAAAACGCCTCCTTGTGGCGTTTGTGTCAATGGTTACTGCATGTGTAACCATTTTTTTTTTTTTCAGAATAAATGGTAACTTTAGACTTATATTGATCAAAAATTTTGGCTACCAGATAGATGCAAACTAGCACAAACCAAACACATAAACCAAGGTGACCTTGGTTTGTGTTGCGTTATTTGGTTGTAAGTAAACCATGCACCTACACGTGCGTTTGGGAAAACGCGCCTCCCAACCAAGGGCGTTGAAGGTTGATTACAATTGTTGCCTACACGGATTGAAACTAGCAAGGTCACCTTAGTTGGGACGTTGGTTTACACCCATCTGGCCACCGCTTTACTCAGCGTTCTAATTTTTATTTTCACAGATTTATGCTATTTGTCATATCTATCTCGATCATATTCATATTTCTTTCTTTTTACCGACAATTTTTTTTAGTGGATGCTGTTGAGGAATATTCTGAATTGAATACAAGACGCGTCTGCCGCATTACTAAATGCAATCGTACATGCACCCGTCGTGGTTATGAAGGTGCCATATGTGTCGAAGGTCGATGCAAGTGCTATAACATTACTAAAACGCCATTATCTGGCTCGGAGTTGTCTGAAGATGAAACTGAACGCAGTTGCAACGTGCAAGCGTGTGACCAATTGTGTCGGAGACTCAAGTTCCCTGGTGGCGTTTGTGTCAGTGGACGCTGCAAGTGTGACAACTTCCTCGACACAGAAGGTAAGATTTTGCTTATTCATTGTATCTCCTCTATTGTGTATGTTTTTTTGGCTCTCTTTAGACCATTAAGGATTTTTCAGTTGATACTGTAGACGAATATTCCGAACTAGTCACAAAGGGCATCTGCGAAGTCACGAAATGCAATCGTACCTGTACTCGTCGCGGGTATGCGGGTGCCAGATGTATCAATGGTCAATGCCAGTGCTACGACAAAATAGAAAGAGAAGGTCACTTTCAATTCTACCTGTTAATTTCACAAAATTATGGTTGCTAATATATTAATATTCATATATTTAAAAATCTTTATAAAACATTTTATTTCTAGTCATTACTAGAAAATTTTGATGACCCCTTGGGAGGCTTCAGTCATAATATTTACTCACACTTAGTTTTCTGTTGTGTAGAAATTCATGAAAATGAAATGATTTTAAATAATATTTGTTGTTTTATTTTTAATAGATACATCTCCACCAAACGATGTAATCAGCGATGAACATGAAAAATCAATAGAAACATTAAGGACAAATGAAGGTGACATAATTTAAATTATTTTTAAAGAAGGGTGTTCTATTATTGTAGTTTTTTTTATACCAAATTCAAATAAATCACCAAAGCAAAGTGAATTGTTGCACCTACAATCACAAATTGTAGGACAAGGGACAAAGTCAATTTATAGATTTTAAAAAATTTTGACTGTTTTTGATTTTTATATATACATATATATTTTAAATCTTGTTTTTCTTTGCAGAAGAGCCAATTGAAGCTTTGCCCAGCGCCTGTAATACAGTGTCTTGCAACCAAATGTGTCACCGCCTCAAATACGCTGGAGGGTGGTGTCGCTTTGGACAGTGTCAATGCTACTAAAATAAATTAGTTAAATTATTTTCTAATTCGAATTGTATCATACGAAATAACGTCTAATAGACGTAATTAAATTATACTAAAAGTAGAAAGCTGTAAGGTAGAACGTTATTATTGCTTAAAGCGTGTAAATGTATAAACAAAAACTTCTGTCTAATGTACTATGTATGTTATTAATAATAAACATCGTTGTTTGCGTATAAAATTTGATTATTATAATAGACTACAATAAAAACTATATAAAAATTATATTACATTTTTTTTGTCATGCATTCCAACATAAAAGATTCCTGCATTCGTAAACTGTAGTGAACATATATTTTTATTATTTGGTGTTCTTTGTGCATTTATATTATGCGCACTGTAGGTATCATTATTATACCTAAAATTACGACCAAAAAAATATGCCACAAAGTGTTATGAAAAAACCGTTTAACCAATTTACTTGTTTTAAGACAGTACAGCCTGCTGATTGATTGACTCTTTACACATTGTTAAGGGTTAATAAATCAATCACAAGAAGTTCTTATCAAGATGACAAGAAAATGGTATAACATAATATAGTACCATCGAACTGAACTGATGATGGAGTTAACTATTTTTCTAAAAAATTGTTACTGTTATAATTAAATTAGACTATCAACTGAATCAAAAGTACCAATGTCTCTTCAATGCTAAACCAGTCGAGTTTGAGCTCTGTGTCTCGAGTGAGTTTTGTATTTAAAGAATTTAGATGAAAAACTAGATGTCTTTGTATATTAATTATCTTCGACATTTGCAAAATTTTATACTGCGGTCATCCACGTAGTCTCACAAAGTAATATCTCAGATCCCATTTTTTACACAAACTCTCTCAAATATGGTTTTTTTACAAATAATTATATCAATGACAACACAGTTCTTGAGTGGCAACTAATATACTCTTTCTAACATAATGATCTCATCACCATCATCACAAGCCAAAATTTACTTACACTGAAATCAGGGGGCTTACCATGACCTCATATAGCAGGGCTGAAGTTGAACTGCCCGACATTTTTGTACTATGACTTGGTTATAGCAGGTTTGTAATTAGCCTGCTAAGTGACGTTTACGAAATCCACTCAAGATTCGTTAATTTTTTTTTTGTAAAGACTTTTTGTACTATGGCGTGCTTATTTAACTGCAGATGATCGCTTAATTTTACGTTACAGACGCTCAATATACTTGACGGTCTGAAACGTCAAATCAAGCGATCTTCAAGCGTATGTTTACCTTTGAACAAAAGTCGTTCAACTAAGTCGTAGAACTGTCATGGTACGATTTTTAGCGATTCAGAAGCAGGCCTGCTTTTGAAAGGAATTTGACTCACTGGGAATTGAACGTTTCCATAAGAGGTTATGGTTAGGTAACAAACCAACTTCACTTCTCTGCTCTTCTCCGTTGAGTTACTTCAATACTTCACGAAAACAACTGCGGCTGTATCACTTGTCATCATCTCTTGGATGAAGGTTTAGAGGTACCTCGAGTACCTCTGTGCGATTTTGAAAAAGATAAGAATTATTTTTAAAATAAGATAAAAATTATTAAGCCCTAAAACTTTGTACTTGTTTCAGTTCGGTAACTCTATGATCAAATTAATTTAAAGAATACCACAAAGTGAACCTCTCCCAGACTTATCGATTATCTTATTTGATTAAAGTTATAGGTTACAAATTATTTCGTTAGTTTCTTTTATACATTTTTTGCTGCCTAGACAGTACTTCCTGAGGTTGTCTAGTAGATATTACTGTTATCGATAAGACCGCCATTGTACCCAAAATTTAATTTAGTGTGAAAGTTTTGTTACTATTATGGTGTACAATAAAGTTTCTCTATTCTATTCTACCTCTCGCAAATATGTGTCAACTATGGAGATAACTTTTTGACTGGAATTAAGCATGGATTTCGATGCATCGCATTGCCAATTATATGATTTACGGTCCAGGTAGACCAGTGTATAACTTTGTTTTTAGTCTCATGCTGGGATTAGTCCAACCGAGTTTAACTGGTTATTATTTTGTAATGTTCTACAACTTTCAGTTTGCAAATGTCGTTCTGTGTAGGACAGCAACGGAGATGAACAATTTGTAAAATTAATTGAGTCTGGGAGAAGTTCGTTTTGTGATCTTCTTTGCATTGATTAGTTGCCTAACTGTAAAGACTCATCATTATTTCAGCCAATAACATCCCCTGTTGGACATAGGCCTCCCCCAAATGTTGCCACAATGAACGATCCTGTGCGTCCCGCATCTAACGAGTTCCCGCAACCTTCACAGGTCATCGGTCCACCTAAAGACTACGTTCAGCATTATAGTTGTATAGTTTTATGTTTATGTAATTGGAAGAGACACAGAAGTTTTTCACGTATGTACTTTAATTTGCTAAAAATTATTCAACTGAAAGATCGCAACCCTCCTGATCCTGCAATTGTTTCTAAGAAAGTTTCTGTTTTCGATACGAGCTCTAGAAAACTTTATTTGATTAGAAATCCTATGATTATTATAAAGTGTACAGGAGGAGTTAAGAAAGGAGTTGTCAGCAACAGCAGTGACCCAGCTGGGTCGAAGCCTACTGGGGCCAAGGTTAGTTTCGAAAGACAGCTCGAGCCCCGAAGGCTAGAAGGAACGGGGTGGGTCTTTTAGTTAGTAAGAGTCTGACACTATCTCCCGCTCCGCCCAAGAGCGGAGGTTGTCATTGGATGATTTATTTCCACCATAAAAAAAATCGTAGGTAGGGCCTTTATGAAGTATTCAGGTGGTTTGACAGAGAAGAGTAAGAATTAGAGTTTGAGTTTTGTCTTCGATGTGTCATTAAGTTAGAACGGGTACAGGGCCGCAACTACCTAAGGGCTGCTTGGGATGCAGCCCAGGGCCCCGAGGTTACAATTGGCCCCCAGACCGCGCTAAAAACAATAGGCGATCATTTTAATTAAAAAAAAAATCTAAAATTAAAAAAAGAAGCGCCATAAGGTTAGCAATAATGGCAACCCTGAGATCAATCAATCAATGTATGTGCACAACAATGTCGAACCATTGACTAAATAATTGATCACTTTTTTCCATAAATTGTGATCGCACAAAAGACTCAATACTCAATACTCAATATTTTATTGCATTCCATATGTACAGACTTGTAATGTGATGACCAAATAAAAGAATTTTCAGCACAAAAATGCAGAAAGGTTGATTTATAAATTATAATTTATATAACATAACTGTCACACACATAATCTGTCAATTCTTTTACTCCTCCTCCTTGCGTCGTATTCCTCAATACTGAGGGTCGTAACCTCCCTGCTTCATCACTTTAACCTTTATGATATTTCTCCATCTGTTTCTGTCTCTGGCGGTGTGAAGGGCATTGTACATCGTAGAGTCAAGAGCGGTGCGGATCTGGTCGGACCAACGTATTGGGCTGCGCCCGCGAGGCCTTTTCCCGTCCACTTTACCGGTCACAATGAGCCTTTCGAGGTTGCCACCGTCTTTTCTTGCAATGTGACCGAAGTACTGCAGAACCTTGCGAAGACACTCGGACGACAGCCGTGAGGCGATTTGAAGTTCTTGCAAAATGGATACGTTGGTCCGAAATGCTGTCCAAGGGACGCGGAGCATCCTTCTCCAGCACCACATCTCAAAGGCGTCGATGCGTTTGCGGTCTGCAGCTTTTAGCGACCAAGTCTCAGCGCCATACGAAAAGATCGAGAATAAATTGTTTGTAAAGTTTTGAGGAGAATAAGCATAAGCACACAGTTCTTCCCAACAGAGGGGAACAATAAAATACTGGTGATGAGTACACAGTTCTTACGTCTAATTTCTTTTATTACAAGAAAAAAAAAGAACACTTTGTTGTATCTGTCTTTCTGTCAAGAACCTTTATCTCAAGAACACGTAAAGGTATCGGATTGAAATTAAAACTAAATACTTAGGTTTACGATCCCTTGAAACTGTGAAAAAATCAGACATCTAATAAAAACAAAAAGATACGGTCGTTTATGTCTCAAAAAACGTATATTTCGACATTCAAAGGATTCAAAATATGGTACTTCCCGTTGACCTAGAACCCTGAAATTTGGCACGAAGCAAGGTCTTATAGCATAAGCTAAACCTGTGCTTTCGCCTCATAAGTTTTAGTAACGTCACAAAAAATAACTACCTACTTTTTCTATTCGCTAAATTGTCGAGAGTCTATTCAGGAATTGAACTACTCGTATTTACATAAATTAGTTTATATGGAACCCTCAGAGTGCGTGTTCGACTTACACTTCTCCAGTTTTTTAGTAATAGCGATTCAAGAGATCAGTAAGAGAAGAACAGAAGCAACCAGTTCCTATGGTTCAGTTGACAAGTTATTAAGCTATCGAACTCAATTTTGACAAAAATAACTTGGTTTGCTATCGACACGCTAAAAAGAAGAAGTAAATAGATCATGGGATAGGGATTTGAAGACTGCTTAGCTCCATCGTCATACCAGCTCGATAGTATCTTATTATATACTAGCTGCTGCCCGCGACGTCGTCTGCGTGAAGGCACTGCAGTACCAAAAATACCTAAGATGTCAGTGTCGCTATAGTATTAAGTAAACAACTTTTAAAATTGCTTTAAAATAATTTTTTTTTTCAAGCGAAGCAAGTGAAAAGAGTTATATGGGAATCCTGCTGAGTTCAGTCATAAGATGTGACTGAAGGAAATAGAGAAAATAATGCAGGAATACATTCCAGGGCACAAAAAAAATAAAAATACGTACAAAGGTATCATACCTTACAATACTTCCCTATAAACTACGTTGGTAGTTGTGCTGCCAGGAGCCAAAATGTAAAGAGTGTGAGAAGCAACTCGTCCTGAGATCGACACCCGCTGCCCTCAGTGTCTGCCCCTGCGACTTATTGATGGTCATCGCGAAGCAAACTTTCACGGGGAACTATACGCGCTTGTACTGGAACCGGAAGTTGTGAGGTATGAAGGGAATGTGTGGTATAAATACTGCCTCGCTTACGCCACAACCCGTAAGAATTTCCGCCTCAATGGTGTGTCTGTGGAGAGAGATGACTTTAAGGCGAGTCCCGTTACACAATTTCGGAGGAGAAAGGTTCCAAAGAAGCATAATCGGGACACGGACCTTCAACATGATGGTATGCGCTGGAAGACCACTTGCTGACAGGGAGTTCAGAATTCCACGGGATAATGTGTGGCGTCATCTTGCTCGACAAAAGTGTTTATCGAGGTGTAGACCACTTCATTCCCCTCAATTTCTGAGAGAATGCATTCGTTATTTGCTGCAGCCTGATCATTTTTGGGCGTCGGCGTTGTCCCTCACACACCCAAGAAGCTGGTGCGGTATACGACTGATGTCCCAGTTCACACATAAAATGAGTTCTTCTAAGCTGGATACCACTCTACCGAGAGACTCTGGAAGCACCACCTGTCAGAGTGCCTTCGCCAAGACTTAGAAGGACATCGGAGAATTCTTGCAATGCACGTGCATTGCCGTCGAGCCGAGCTCTCATATTAATGGTCAAGCGCAGCTAACAAACTCGTGACCACAACGAAGATCGTTTCAACGAAGCACACCTCGTCAGCCCTCGATACCCGCATCACCGGAAATTGCCACTGAACAGAAATGTGACACCACCCATCAAATGTACGAACATTTGCGGATGTCCACGGCCTCAACTGCCTTCCTATTGGCCATGTTACACTCATCCCATACGATCAAAGAGCAATCCTTGAGCACGTGTCCCTTATCGCTGTTACGTGACACACCACAAACAGGCGTTTCGGCGCTCTCTAAATCGATGGGAATTTTAAACATGGCATGTGCTGTCTTGCCACCCGGAAGCAATATGGCAGCGATTCTCGACGACGCTACATTAATAGCAATTTTGTCTTGCCTCCTGACAGTAATATGTCAGTGGTAACAAATGTTTTTCCTGTTCTACCAGGAGCATCCAAGAAAAACATGTTACCCTGGTTTTACCCAACGCTTTCAAGGACGGTGTCATAAATTCGTTTTTGCTCTGAAGAGAACAAAGTGACATGGTCATTTCGTATGGTGGTCATTTCGCCCGGATCGTAATTTATCCCAGCGTTATACTCCCGATTTGCACAGCCTTGATGCGGTGATGATTGGGGAGCTGGTAATCCATATTCGATCAGCGGTTTGCCGCCGATAAAAGTGACCATATCTTGAAGTGAACTGAGACAGGTGTTCAGCACGCGTTCATCAGTTACTTCGTCTTCGTCTCCAGTAGCACGCCTCAAAGCTCGTAGAAAATCTTCAGACAGATGATGGCGATATTTCTCCCACAAAGCTACCGGGTTTGCGACTCCACAAAACACCAACCGATCCCAATTTTTTTCACCGTCGAGAAGGTGACGTGCTACGCAGGCTGCACGGTAAGTGGGATACTCCACGCCATCAAATATCCTCTGGAAGGCAAAAGACGTCGGGCCTCGAACAGTGGGAAGTAACAACCGCAGAAAATAGCATTTGCTATTATTCGGTTGCACGGTAGGTATCCAATGCGGTGTCATTGAAAGTTTCCGAAAAACCTTCCACAGCACCTCCTCGTCGACGTCGGTTAAATACACCCCTTTGCTTGTCGTACGTGTGATATGAAAGCACCTCGTCATACGTAAGGGATCTCGCAAACTGGTCGACTTCACAGAGCTGGAAAAATGTCACCATGTTAACACTGCATTTTTTTTTTAATTGTCTTCCTCAACTCTGCTCAAGATTTTGAGGGTTTTGTTGGAACTTGAATTTGTCAAAACGAACTATACGATACAACTTTTATGAAGAAAATGCACATCACATCACATCACCATCTATGAATTTTAAGAATAACTAACTACTAACCTCGCCAACATGATCAAATTTAAATTATTAATTTCCAAAAACTGTTAACATATAACTTGATTTGATTTTTATGAAATCTCATAGATGGCGCTGTTTCAAAATTGTCTTTATACTACTAACATTCATTAAACTATGTTTCTCTGCCCAAGTTACTGAAATGGCGTAGTTTTTATAGTGTAAAGCTAGATAATAGCATGGCTTACTCAATAACATTATTTAAATATGCATCGTTAGATTACACGCTGTTACAGAATGCGTGAGAAAAATAAAGATTCACAGCTCCTCCCCCGTAGGTAATAGCGTGATAATATGTAGCCTATATGTTGACCCGACCTCTTAGTAATATTCATGCAAAATTTGAAGTAAATCCATGCAGTACTTTTTGAGTTTAGCCCGGACATACATACAGACAAACAGACAAAAATTCTAAAAACTATATTTTTGGCTTCGATATCGATTGTAGATTACGCCCCAAGTATTCTTTTAAAAAAATATTTAGTGTACAGTTTTGACGATTTTATTATATGTACGATTTTATTATTGAAGAAATGCCTAACGATTAAACACGTTATTATGGCTAATTTATAAAAGATAGATATATACTATTGAGGACTTTTTTGTAGATCTATTACAGACCATCATTTTTGTAATACATACTTTTGGTGTATGATCAACGTATGCGAGGATAAGGAGCTCGAAAGCGCATTTTCAACCGACTTGCTTCAAATTTATCGTCCCTTCTCAGCTCCTATGTATCTTAGCGTTATGTTATATAGCCTATAACCTGCCCAGGAGTATGGACCACAATCGTACCAATTTTGGTTAAAATCCCTTCAGTAGTTTTTGACCCATGCGTACACATACAGACAGACAGACAGACAGACAAAAAATTTACTGATTGTATTTTTGGCATCAGTATCGATCACCAGTCATCCTCTAATATTAATTTTGAATATATATTCAATGTACAGAATTGACCTCTCTACAATTTTATTATAAGTATAGATATAGAAGAAGATAGATATATTATTGTGTTGTCTTCTCTATTGAAACTTCTAGTGATTGATTTGGTTGTTTTTTAGTAGGAACGCTAGAACTTAAGACTACGTTTTTATATTATAAGCAGATATGGCATACTTATAACATAAAATTTCTAGTCGCCAAGGTAAAGCACATTTAACCCGCATGTTGCAGGTCCATGTCGTCGTTACATGTCCCAAAACAAGCAAATTGACGAAAAACTTTTTCTTAATATCGGTTTTTGGTAGGAACTGTAGGAATATTAAAGTATTAGGTAAAAAAAAATATGTTTCATGTTTCATGTTTCACAACTATCACACAACGCCGTCTAGTCCCAAGCTAAGCAGAGCTTATGTTATGGGTACTAGACAACTGATAAACTACTTATATATTTCTAAATACATACATATTATAGATAAATTACACCCAGACACAGAACAAATGATTATGCTCATCACATAAACATTTGTCCTGGGTGGGAATCGAACCCACGACCTCCGGCATAGCAGTCAGGGTCACTAACCACTAGACCAACAGGCCAGTCATATACTGTGTAGACAACAATAAAATGGCATATGAGTGCATTAAATTCCCAGTTGCGAACGCAGGGATCTTTTATGTTGGAATGCATAACAAAGAAATTATAAGTGTTTGATTTTTTTGGGTTTTAATAAAGTAAATTAGAATAATCGAATTCTGTACTTAAATAACAATGTAAAATATTAATTACCTAAATATTTACCTAGTATATTTGGAGATGGTCTTTTTTACATTGGAGGGTCTTGTTTTCAATTTTCACATACTTACTTAGTTCTTGTTTCAACTTTTAAATGTATTAATAATAATGTTCTACATATCGAATACTTTTCTACTTCTATTATAATTTAATTACGTACAATATTTCGTATAATATTTTGTATGATACAATTCAGATTACAAAATAATGTAACTAATTTATTTTAGTAGCATTGACACTGTCCAAAGCGACACCACCCTCCGGCGTATTTGAGGCGGTGACACATTTCGTTGCAAGACACTGTATTACAGGCGCTGGGCGCAACTGCAATCGGATCTTCTGCAAGAAAAAATATTTACAATTATGGAAAATTAAGAACAGAGAGTGGGAGTATTTTGAAAGAGACAGAGAAACGTGTTTTTTCTTTAGTTTTGAAATAGACTTTTTAGCCTTTGACGGGACTTGTTAAACAAATCAAATTGTGATTATAGGTACTACAAAATTCTTCGCATCTTAATTGATTTGAATCAGTTAAAGCAAACATACTATCATAAAGCACACTTTGAAAAAAAAAATGTCACCTCCGTTTGTCCTCGGTATTTCGTTTGTTTCTACATTTTCATCTCTGGTCACATCTTTTTGTAGAAAAGTACTCATATCTGCTAAAATATAACATAATTATAATAATTACATAAAGGTGTTCTAATTTGATATAGAAAACTAAGGTTTAGTCAATTTAATCATTAAAACCTTTCTAATGGTGATTATATAAGAAATAATATAACATAGTCACATTCAAAATCAATAATAATTTAAAAAAAAAATATTTCATTTAATTAGCAAGTTCAAACAGAAGTGGCTAATGACAGAAAAGAGTGCATTAACGGAAGGGAGGCCTTTGCAGGGGGACAAAACGGGCTCAAAAAAAAACATAATTAACACTAACGTATTCAAAACCATATCATTAGTGTAAAATTAACAAGTACAATTAAAAGTGACCTTCTCTTTCTATTTTGTCGTAGCACTGGCATTGACCATTGACACATCTGGCGCCCGCATAGCCGCGACGAGTACAGGTACGATTGCATTTCCTCACGTGGCAGGCGCGTCTTGTAGCTTGTTCTAAATATTCATCTACAGCATCAACTGAAAAAGAAAATGGTTTAAAGAAAGCAGTAAAACATGTAGAAAAAATGTAGATGCAATGAATCAGACCCATTCCCTCTCCAGAGTCCTGAATCCCAACAGTGGGAACATTAAAAGGCTGATTATGCTATGTTCTACTACCTTAGTATGCACTGAGTCCTCCTTAGGTCGTTTTTCTTCAATGCTGAGGGTCGTGATCTAAACACATAATTTTCTCATAGATTATAATCACCATGTTATCTTACCTCCTGTTCCGAGGAAATTGTCACACTTGCAGCGCCCGTTGACACAAACGCCACCGCGGAACTTGAGTCTCCGACACAATTGGTCACACGCCTGCACGTTGCAACTGCGTTCATTTACATCCTCAGACAACCCCGACACAGGCAATAAATTTTCAGAAACCTCATCTATTTAATAAACATAAATGTAACATAAAAAAATTACTTAGAAACAGGGTCTTTAGAGAGAAAAAAAGAAACCAACATCGATCAGCCACAATAAATTATCATTTAGAGAGAACTTTGTTACAAATAAAATACGAGAATGTTTAAGCCATTAAGTTTTAACTTTGCGTTGCATGAAGTTTTACTAAATAAATAAATATTCTAAATAAAATACAACGCTGTTTTTGAGCCTGAATTGGAGCTGTGTACCTATTTCATTTGTATCAAGTCTTTAACTAATAAATATGATAATTATTTTACCTTCTGTGCTAAGGAAATTATCACTAAGGAAGTTATCGTCTATTGGACTAGATTCATCCAAGTCGGTCATGACAACTGTAAGAATAAAAAGTAATTAAAATAGAAAGAACACTATCACTAGCTTATATACTGCATATGACGCAATAGTGGTACTAATAAAATCAAATTATATTAAAACTTCTGAAATTTTACCATTTGGGGTGGGCTTGTAGTTACTGCATCTGCAGCGGCTGGAGATACAGACACCTTCACCGAGCTGAAGTTTACGGCACAGTGCGTTGCATGCCTCAACAGTACATCTTTTAGGTGACACAGAATTTTGAACGTTGAAGAAAGAGTTTTCAGAAACAGCATCACCTAAGATATAAGTTTTATTTTTATTTCAAATATTAACATGAAACCTGTGACAAGAATTTTGAGTACAAACAGTAGATACCTTTTGTGTTTACAAAGTAGTCACACTTGCACTGCCCGTTGATACAGACACCACTGTGCCAGCCGGTTCTCCGACATTGATCATCGCACGCTATGGAGTTACAAGACAGGAGCGAAAGGTTTTCCACAGAGTCAGTTAAGGTATCTGTAAATCAAAAACATCATTCGTAGAAACCGTCAGTTCAGTTCTTGAAACACTATATTTAAGAGATGTCATCACATATGAAAATATGAGGAACATAATATTTATTTGATTCTTTGATTTTTTTAATTAAATAGGCAACAATAACAAACGGAACTAAATGCTGGTGTTACGAAATAAATATAATCTTTACCATCTTGCAGAGACAGAAATTTATTGCAGTAGCAGTTAGCTCCGACACAGGCGCCTCCACGGAACTTTTGTTTGCGGCAAATTTGGTTGCACCTGTGGTTGTTGCAAGCTCTTGATTGAACAGAGTCTTCTTCTACATTTGTTTCAGTAACTGCATCTGAGAAAATCTTGCTATTAAGAAATTTGTCCACTTTCAATAAAATAGGAAAGAATACATGTTTGAAAATGGCTCGACAGTCAAAGATGGAGAAAAATCGTCTGCATTTAGATCATTGGCACACTTGTAACGCCCAGATTTAAAATGTAAAATGACTGTAAAAATTATCCTCTGTTTTAAGGAAATTGTCACACTTGCAGCGTCCGTTGACACAAACGCCACTGGGGAAACCTAGTCTGCGACATAGTTGTTCGCATGCTCTCAAGTTACAATCGCCAGGTGACACTAATTCAGTAGGGTTAGTTTTGTCATCCGCATCTGAAGAGAAATATTACAGAGTAAATCAAACTTACATGTAAGTGTGGATATAGTAGATGGTCAAAGATGGAGAAAAATCATCTGCAATTAGAGCATAAGCACATTTGCAACGCCCAAATTTAAAATGTAAAATGACTGTAAATATTACCATCTGTTTTAAGGAAATTGTCACACTTGCAGCGTCCATTGACACAAACGCCACTGGGGAAACCTAGTCTGCGACATAGTTGTTCGCATGCTCTCAAGTTACAATCGCCAGGTAACATTAATTCAGTAGGGTTGGTTTTGTCATCAGCATCTGAAGAGAAATATTACAGAGTAAATCAAACTTACATGTAAGTGTGGATATAGTAGATGGTCACAGATGGAGAAAAATCGTCTGCTATTAGAGCATTTGCACGCTTGCAGAGCTTAGATTAGAAGTGTAAAATGATTGTAAATATTACCATCTGTTTTAAGGAAATTGTCACACTTGCAGCGTCCATTAACACAAGCGCCGCCGGTGAAGCCAAGTCTGCGACACAGTTGTTCGCAGGCTCTGAAGTTACAATCACCAGGTGCAAGTAATTCCGCAGGGTTGGTCATGTCATCCGCATCTGAAGAGAAATATTACAGAGTTAACTAAACTTACATGTAAATGTAGATATGCTAGATGGTCGAAAATTGAGAAAAAGCGTCTACTATTAGGGCATTTAGCACACTTGCATTGCTCAGCGACGCAGGTGCCACTAGTTTAATTTGCATTTCGATATGCAGAATAATATGCTCGAAAGGTGCATTTCCTTAATTTAGATGCAAGGTGCAACCTCTGCCTCAAGATTTTAGTAACGCAAATAAACGTAAAAATAAAACACAATTGGTTCCACTCACTAGATAATATGAATAAAAATTGGTCTATTCCAGTGCACGGTTTAGAAAAAATCATGTAGATTTAGTTCTACGTAACAGGAAAATCATATTACCTTTTGCAATGAGGCATTTTTCACATTTGCAGTGACCATTGACACAGCTACCACTGGTCTTTTTAAATCTGCGACACAGCCAGTCGCACACTTTGGCGTTGCATCTACTCGGGCTCACTTTGACTTCTGTCTCGGCATCATCTGTGATTAAAATATGACATTGATTACAAAGTGCTGCTTACTTAATGGTGACAATAACTTAAAAATGTATGGGTTATGTGTAAAAACATAATGAATTACCATCAAAGACATTGACAGTTATCACAGATGCGTTGACAACGCAGACTGTCGCAAGGACAAAAATTATTTTGGAATACATGGTTTCTTTACTTTTAAATCTATCTTTAAAATTGTGTACGTCTTCAACACTGTAACCTAAGCTAATGATACAGGTCGCTTCCTGTAAAGTCTTTTTATAGGGACCGTAGCGACACCGGGACTTCACCGGTGGAAAAGGAACCTTTGTGATTCATTAATGTATGTTCAGTCCCGAAGGTCATGTGAGTAAAGCTAAACTGATAAGTAAATAAGGTTTACGAAATAAGCGTTGTTAGTAAATATTGATTTATCTTTGCACCCCGTAAAGATATTTATCTTATCTATTTTAATTATTAAACTAAATATCTATTTTTTGCATTTGTATAGCATGTTGGTTGACATGACACTATAAATATCTTTCTCTCTAAGGGATGAGTCATCATTACTGTAAATGCTTAGTTAAGCAATCAAACCAAACAACAGTCACAAAAGTTCCGCCTGAGGTAACAACATACTGATACCGAGCATGGAGCAGTTCGGCAGACACTGGCCTTCAAAATCCAACAGTACATTGGCACGTACATTGTACGGCCAGAGGATTTTTACCAAAAATAATAGAATTTGTTTTTTTATCCGTTTAATGGTTATAAGCTAATTGACTGTTAATAGGCAAGGCATATCTATATATATCAATCTAAGGCGACAAAAATAAGTACATATTATGTATTTACTTAATTTATTTTTAATAACACAGTCAAAGAATCATAGGACAAATTGACATTCATTCATTTTCCAACAGTGTTACGATATTTAATATACCATTGTAAAGTATTCCGTTTATACTTAAATTTTTACTATTGGCACAACCTTAAATTCCACGAGAGAAAAAAGATGTGCACATAAATAGCTTTTGTAGGAAAAGACAATTTATCACTGGTTTCTTGGTTAATAACAGACACGTGTCGAATTATTCATTTTTGTTTGATAGTGTATTCTTCACAAAAATTAGTTTATAAACATGTTTATTCTGCCTGAATAGACACACAATTCTATATATTTATTGAAGTACAAGTCTAATTAAAGTCATTTCGTCTTTCGGCGTTTGGCCTTCAATATTCGAGTTTGGTTAGGACGAGTTCAAGATTTTGCCGAAAAAAACAGACCAAAAAACTTGTGTAAGTGAACTAGTATCATGCTGCAACAATCAACGCAAGCATTCTTTCGCAAATTCACAAAATTTCCTGTGAGAGGTAACTTTTTCGAATAATCTCGTAGTCCTGTCAGACATCGGCCCTAGAAAGCCTTGTCCATTTGCTGACATATCTTTGAGTCACACGTGGAATGCAACGTGCCGCCGACTTGGGCTTGCTTTGAGCAGACGGCCGGACGGTAAGCCACCTCAAACACGGGCTTGCGGTGGCTTAGCGTCCGGCCGTCTGAGAGTAGCCATACAGCCACCGACATCCGGAGCGCCATCTATGGTGACGGCTGCAATGTGAGCATGTCTTGTCCCTCATAGTTTCAGCCACTTCATTCGATTCACCCAAGCTGGACAAACTTCCACGTAAGCTCCATCGTGTCCTCCGGGCGATGCGCACAATCCTAAGAATCGGGCGTTTTCCCGCTAAATCCGAAACAGGTACCCCCATACGGTGAGGAATTACGTTAAGTAGAAAGAGAGGATGCCATGTCACCTCTGAAGCCTTGGGGGAAAAAAGACAAAGAAAGGACTAAAAAGCAAGCACAGAATTATTGTACAGTTTTACGAAATTGACGTGGACGAAGTCGAGGGCAACATCAAGTAGTTAATAAAAACCTGTCAGCCCCTCTAGTCCCTGAACGAAAGAAGATTTTTTACGATCTCCCACCTCCAAAGAGGGGTAGCTTCCAGCAATATGTGTCGGAAGTTGAACAAAGAAGTAAAGAGACACTTTCTACAGTTTTCTGAGAAATTAATGTTTACAAACACACAAACATAGATTAACGAATCACAAACATTGATTACTAATAAAGAACTTCTTTATCAGTAATCGATGATCACAAAGGATTTTTATCCACTGGTGAAGTCCCGATGTCGCAATGGCGCATATAAAAAAGCTTCACGGGAAGCCACCTGTATCATTAGCATAAAGTTTCAGTGTTAAAGCAGTAGAAGTTCTAAGGATATATTAGAACAGAAAGTCATGTTGTCTAAAATATTTTTCGTTCTTGCGACGGTGTGTGTGGTCAACGCATCTGTGTTAACTGTCCCTGATGGTAATTATACTTTTACCTTTTTTATTTCAAGTTCTTACAGTCCATCTTAAGGTTGTCTGGTAGATATCACTGTCAGCGATAAGACCGCTATTATACCCATAGCTTTAAGTTAGTATAAAAATTATGTTACTATTTTGGTGTACAATAAAGTTGATTGTATTCTAATTTTCTAAGTAAATAAAATATGAAAGCAAAAAATTTAAACAAATGATTTTTTAAGTGTACAATATTTATTGTGTACTTGCCTATCAAGTACACAATGTAGTGATGGATTATCTCTTATAAGTCACAAAATAAAATTCCTTTCAAATGGCACGTGCCACAAATTGGTACAACTCTGGGTTCAAAATCCATACAAACGTTTCCGTTGTTCTTAATTATAATGCTTTTCTCAGCTGATGCAGTGTCTGACAACACACTATCCGACATAGAAGACTCTGTATCACCAAGAAAATGTACGCATGAATCGTGCAACGCATTGTGTCATAGCCTCAAGTTTCGTGAAGGTGTATGCATCGCCGGTCGCTGTAGCTGCAACCACTATTTTCCTGTCCCAAACGGTAACTTAGAAAAAAATATATGATATCAAATATTACATTATTTTCAATGATAAATTAAATGATTTTTAATGACAAATTAAATTATTTTGTAATGGATATTATTTTTAAAAATTATATTTTTTTTTGACCACCATGTTCAGTCACCAAATCAGCAAGTCGAATTTTCTAATAGTGTACTTTTTTCCAGATGTAAACGGCTTAGATGAATCTGTTACTCTAGACGAGAACTTCCTTAGTGACCAATCTCTAAGCACAGAAGGTAAAAAATGTCATATTAAGTCTTCATTTCGACCCGCATAGCAGTTCGCATTAAAGTTACATTACACTGCGGGAACTTGCATGCGACTAGCTTGCGTTAGGGAATTTGTCTTAGAACGCAAGTCAAAGAAGGAACAAAGGAGTTTGCTTTAGACAGTAAAAGTTTGACACGCCCTTTCGCTCTGCCTTAAAGCGGGCGAAGTCATTGAATAATTTCCCAGAAAAAAAAAAGTCAAAACAAGGCCTTAGCCTATAAATTGATCCAAAATAAATCAATCAATCAAATTCATCTTCAGGCATAAAAACGACTATTATTTAACGCCCACTATGGTTGTAACAATGACGCATGTAACATTTATGACCTTTAAGGGCCCTTTTCCTGTCACGCGTATTTTAGCCCGCACGCGGTTAATCGCCCGCATCCTATCATTTGATACCATGTTTTTCCTAACATGCGGCTGCGCTATCCGGATGCGGGCGGTGAATGCCGGTGATGCCTTCAGTGTTGTTTGTACTGTGAAGCGGGTTTCACGCATGCTCATAGTCCCTATATATCGCAAACGAGTTTACCCACTGGTAACACGCACAACACTGCAGCAGCCATGTTGATTGACATATAGCTCTTTGTTCCTAAGTTGTTTTTCTTTTTCATTTTACACTTCTTTCTTTAACAGATTTGGTTTCTGATGAATCATTACCTGTCTCGGAATTGTCAGAGGATCCAACTAAGCGTGGTTGCAACCCACAAGCATGTCACCAATTATGTCGCAGAATCAAGCAAGCCGGTGGCGTTTGTGTGAATGGTCGCTGTAGGTGTGACCACTTCTTTAGAACAGAAGGTAAGATAATTTTCATACTGAGTAAATTTCGGCTTACCAGTTGGCTGCCCAGGTTAGGCCCAGCAAAGACAATCTCCACAGGATGAGGTTCTCCAATGGTTCCGATCTTCAGTGTTTGTGTGGCGTCTCTCCGCAGACCATGTCCGACCCTCCGTCCTGCATCACATGCCCTGTTACCTGCTCACGTAGGGACCTAATGACAGCATCAGCGGACGACATTGCCGTGGCCGAATTTTGGGCCAGGCAAGGAATTTAACTAGTTTTACCATTGATACGCTAAGAAGAAGTTAGTGAACCCTAAAAAAGAATATTTTTAAGAGTTCTGTACCGATGAAAACGGGACCCTGTTACTAAAATTCCACTGTCTGTCTGTCTGTAACCAGGCTGTATCTCATGAATCGTAAAAATTAGAAAGTTAAAATTTTCACAGATATGACTACATACTACAAACAGAATAACATAGATATATAAGTGGGGCTCTCATACAACAAACGTGATAGGTTTTCCGTTTTTGATCGATATTATTAATAGTTCCAATATCTTCTTCTTCTTCCTGCCCTTGTCCCATATTTGGGGTCGGCGCAACACGTTTGTTTCTTCCATTTTGTCCTGTCACTCGTCACGCTATCACTAACTCCCTTTTCTTTCATATCACTTCTCACACAATCCATATAATCTATATAAAATTAGACGCAGTATAGCGTCTAATTTTATATAGATAATGGGAACGGAATTCTTCGCACACGAGTCTGACTCGCATTAGGCCCGTTTTCTATATTTTGTTGCTTAACATTTTACGTTTTTGTGCTATTAATTTTATCCTCTTTTTCATATATCACTTTCTCTTTAAAAATATATACTTTTTTTGTAGATGCAGTTGGTGAGTATTCAAAATTGGACACGAGACGCTATTGCTATACGCTATTTGTCACTTCTACTTCAATCATATATTTCCTCCTCTTAGTTTTTTTACCGACAAAATTTTTCAGTGGATGCTGTTGAGGAATATTCTGAATTGGATACAAGACGCATCTGCCGCATTACTAAATGCAATCGTACATGCACCCGTCGTGGTTATGAAGGCGCCACATGTGTTGAAGGTCGCTGCAAGTGCTACAACTATACTAAAACACCGTTACCTGTTTCGGAGATGTCTGAAGATGTAAATGAACGCAGTTGCAACGTGCAGGCGTGTGACCAATTGTGTCGCAGACTCAAGTTCCCCGGTGGCGTTTGTGTCAATGGACGCTGCAAGTGTGACAACTTCCTTGTAACAGAAGGTAAGATAACATGGTGATTATAATCTATAAGAAAATTATGTGTTTAGATCACGACCCTCAGCATTGAAGACAAACGATCTAAGGAGGACTCAGTGTATACTAACATAGCATAACATAGCATAATCAGCCTTTTAATGTTCCCACTGTTGGGACTCAGGACTCTGGAGAGGGTTTGTGGATGTCACATGTCTTCCACATAGGATAGATAGGACATACCGGTTTCCTCATGATGTTTACCTGCACTGAACTAGTATATCTATTAACATTTTACGTAGTCGGAGATCAATGATACAGGCCACCCCCCAAAAGCTTCATCGATCAAAAACGCTGTCTCGCCCACCCAAAAACTACACCCTCTTAGACCCTTGACTTGATCCTATTTATTTCTCGTTGTAACTCTTCTCTCCTAGAGAGGAGACCGGAGTCCCAGCAGTGGGAATATTACAAGGCTGTTTATGCTATGTAACATTAACATTTTAAAGTGACGTTGTTAATATTCAGAATTAGAGACGAGACGCGTCTGCAACTTGAGGCAATGCAATCGTACTTGTACCCGTCGTGGCTATGCGGGCGCGAGGTGTGTCAACGGTTGGTGCAAGTGTCATGACAAGATACAAAGAGAAGGTTACATTTTTAACATTTATTTTTTACACTAAAAATGTTATCATTATCCTCTGTATATTTATTGGACACATATTAAGTATTTTCATGGTTACTTCAGTCTCAGCATAATGGCGATGTATGGTACGAGTACATCGAGCTTAAGAAAAACTTTCACACAGACATTGTTTGACTGGCTTCCTCTCTAGAAGAGAATGGGCTGAAATAGATTTCACCTGTGGTGTAGAACACCACGGGTCCAATACGGATTGGTGGAGATAACCTGTCTTTGATTTTTTGGTTCTAGGACATGTCGGTTTCCTTACGATGTTTTCCTTCACCATTTCGAGAGCAATGTGATAAAATAAATAACACAAGTAAAGTACCAGCCCGGGTTTGAACCCGTGACCTTGATGTCGTAAGTTGGGGCCGTTACCACTAGGTCAGCAGGTCACCACTGCTTTCAGATACACCTATGCAACAGAGACATTACTCAACAATCATATTAAATACTTTTTTAAAGTTCGATGTGCTGCGAAGTTCAGTATTTCTGAACATTCATCAAACTAATCTAACTACGTATATATTGTACTTTTGATAGATGCATCACCACTGGACGAAACTAGTGACGAAAATGAAGAATCTTATGTCATCTTAAAGACAAATGAAGGTAAAATAACACTAATATTATTAATGTGATAGCTTTCATGTATGTAACATTTGTCATGTCCCCACCATACTCAAATGGCTGAATGGATTTCGATGAAATTTGGCACATGGGTAAACCATGTCCACGAATAGGATATAAGAAGCGTGGACAAAGCTGCTGCTTTAATGTTTAATGCTCACGCTTTTATACCGTTTATTACCGTTTATTTATAAGTTTAGACGAGTACAAGTGGAAACTTGTAATTGGCCTTCTTCTGCATATTACAATGGTTTTTTACTGTAATGTTTTAGCTGTAAGTTTTCTTAAAATCAATAAAATAAAATATTACGCTTAAACTAAAACTTAGATTGTATATGTACTAACCCGCACTAGGCCTGCGTGGTGGATTATGGTCCATTCCCTCTCCTAGAGAGGAGGCCTGAGTCACAGCAGTGGGAACATTAAGAAAGGCTGATTATAATATTATGATATATCTGTGTCTTATTTTGCAGAGGAGCCGACTGCTACTGCGTCCCTCAAGTGTAACATATTTACTTGTACTGAATTATGCTACCACATCAAATTCGATTTCGGGTGGTGTCGGAAAGGAAAGTGTGAATGCTACAAAAATAAATAAATAATTATTTATATAATTGTTAATTTGAATTGCATTTTGTACTTATCTAATCACAATCTTAATATCTAATGTAACTATTAGGAAAAAAGTTATAACTATTGTTTAATTAATTGATATTAATATGTATAGAACTTAAACACAGCCTCACCTAAATATTTATATCCTATGAATTGTTATAATGTTATTATATTTAATTAAACGTATGTAAAATAAACGATGAATTTTTAATGACCACATTTTTGTTTGGAATTATTTCAATATGAAAAATATTGCAGTACTTTATAGATTGTTTGTTTGGTGTTATTGATGCATTCCTTTCCTTTTATCTACACTATTAATATGATTTATTCCATTTTAATACCACTTATCTAATACCACTGGTATTTGTTTGAACACAATTTTATTACCTATTCTGAACGGAGAATTTAGTACAGTCAGCTCAAGTGAAACCTAATAAAATTTTGGTTTCCTAATACTTTTATACGATCGTAATATACAAAAACTTTCACTAACTAATCACTTTATTTAACCCTCAACATCTTGGGGGAAAATAGAAAGCTTGGCTTGCATTAAAAAAATGGTGGCTTGCTGTTAGAGCAGGTTTGCAGTGCACAATTTAGATATTATTAAACTAGACATTTGTTAAAAAAATACTTTTTTTTTATTTAAATGAATTCTATTTCAATTAAAGATCCTATACAAAGTATTTTAGCTAACTGTACTTTAGATCCTTGAGTTTCTTTTAGTATTAGTTGAAACAATGGTATCCATTCGGAACCGACAATATAACGCGGGCTCAAACAAATACCAGTGGCATTAGATGAGTGGTATTAAAACAGAATAAATAATTAATATTCTAAGAGGTAAAGTTTGTTTTTATGATTTTTTTGTTTGTAGGAAGTACTGGTCCGATTGGTAAAATTGTTTGACCGATAGAAAGCTGCTTCTTTCCTGAGTGACATAGGCTATATTTTATGTACGAGGGCAAAGCTGCGGGCAAAAGCTAGTTATTAATATTTGGCTTTGTAATGCGAACCCTGGTTGGCCTCTGCACAAACAATTTCTATATATATTTTTTTTTAATATATAGATTTATATATTAAAATATATATATGTATATATATATTAGATTTTATAAATTGGTTTTCCTCAATCCACCTAATACAAAGTACTAATGTGGAACCCCTTCACAAGACATGCCTCACCTGCTGCTGGTGATCTTAGCTATAAGACCGCACATTGCTATATCCTAAAATTTCAAGCTACTGCTCTCAAAACGGTGAAGGAAAACATCGTGAGGAAACCGGCATATCCTAGAACCAAAAATCCGAAGACATGTGACACATTCACCAACCTGCACTGCTGGGCCCGCGTGGTGGATTACGGCCCATTCTCTCTCCTAGAGAGGAGGCCTGAGTCCCAGCAGTGGGAACATTAAAAGCCTGATTATGCTGTGTTATACAGTATTTTTTTTATGGGGTACAGTAAAGAGTATATCTATCTGTTACTATTCTGCACGTCCTGCAATACCTTAACGCGTTACTGTGACAGACAAACGAACAACAAAGTAATCTTATAACGGTTCTGTTTTTATCGACTGAAATACGGAACTCAGAAAAACCAATTTCGGAACTGAAAGACCGAGAATTTTTACTAATTGCAACTTCATTTAAAACTTCTAATCAAATCGAAAACAAAAAGCAACAACAATTTTCAAAATAAATTGCGAATTTTCATTTCGTTTGATCGCTTGCTAAACGGAAAGCCACATTTTTTGTTGAGAAAACTTCCCGCCAACTTAAACTAAACAATCAAAAATAAAAGTTAGACGTCCGAATGAAAAGAAATTGGAAAGCGTCAAAGAAAGAAAGACGGGGAGGCGTTGAGTACCTTCTTAGTACTGCGATGCCGAGCCTGCCCTTCCCTTTGTACAAGTCCTCACAATTAAGTTGAAGGACACGTCTTCAGACTTTGTCGATTGTTATCTCAGAACTTTGCACAAGTGGCTCCGTTGGAAGATCAAAGATTAAATAACAAATATGTCTACAGCCAGTTCCTAACATTTCATTAGTTTTATTAGCGTCGTAAAACTGAAATGTGGCTATGAATCAATCATGAGCAAAGTTGAAGACAAATAAGTCACCTCTATGTCAGCAAAAAATGTGTATAAGCAATAAATTAGGTAACTTTTTAATTAAAAAATAATATTTGGGAGGCCAAAGAAAAGATGAGAAAGGACGGTGTGAGAAGTGATATGAAAGAAAAGGGAGTTAGTAATAGCGTGACGAGTGAAAGGACAGAATGTAAATAAAAACGTAAAACAGGACCAAATAAAACAGGACAAGGGCAGGAAGATGATGGTGATGATAATTTGTAAAGTAGTGGAAACGCCATTTGACGACAGGATTGTTGCCGTTGTCAAGCGATTGGCTTTTGTACTACGTGTCGCTGGTTCCTTTCCCGCACGAAGCAAATATTTGCATGGTCTACAGAAAAATATTCCCGTGTCTGAGTATATTATGTATGTGTGTTTACTTTTTTGTGAACTCACCTACGATACAAGAGTAATTCGTAGTGTGGGGGATTCTTTATTAGAGGTCGACGTCTCAAATGATGAGTGGATGCAACGGTTAAAAAATCCTCCTAGCATCCAACTCGCTGTCGCAGTTGATACCGAATATCGATAAACCGTAGGAGCCCAGCAAGGCCGATGCCACTAGGGCCACGGGATTTAAAAAAAAAAAGGAAACTCGTGATCCTAGAACGCAAATGGAAACTGAAAAACACAGTCAGTAAAAGCCTAAAACACTCTCTCGCTACACCATAATGCAGAAAAAGTCATTGCATGATTTCCAACCTCAAAAATAAAAGCAGATACCCAATAACGTCTCGGTCGTTTCGAAGTCTCTACCATGAACAAAAACAAACATTTCTTAACAAATTGCCTCGCAAATAATCTAATCAAGGGAGCATCTTACGCAATTATCCCCTGTCTAACGAAACTAACTCATCACGTTGATGCTGCGATATTGTCTCTAAATATACGAGTCCGGTGAAAGCGATCCGGTCACTCGGCTATAATTTTCTATTTACGGCCTATAAAGGCTTTCATTTCTAGGCACTTGTTATTGGAAAAGCGTTCTTGACATCCCCTGTGTATTCTCCTGTTGGTCGAGTAAATAAAACACTGATTTATACCATCGCTTTGACGATGGAAAAATGTTGTTTGTGAAGCCCAAAGGCTGGGTTAGTCCATGTTTAGTATGTGCAGATAAAGTAGATAAATAACAAATTAGAAATGTTTCCGTAGGATGATGTGACATGTTACGGCTTCTATAGGAAAGATAAAGAGAAATAAGTATCAAGCTTAAGAAAAGACGGTTATACGACCAGTTTATTCATAAAAAAACTCATCGATATTTTTTTTTATCCGGTATAAACTAGTGCTTGACTGCGATCCCAGCTGATGGTAAACAGTGATGCAATCGTTGATGGTGAGGCACTAGTTTATTAAGAGCCTATTCAATCAATATAAAATTTCGAGGAAAATCAACTTGAGATAAGAATTAATGTAGGACAATAGGTACCTAATTCTTGAAAGGCGTGTTAAATGCGTAGTCTTTACAATTTGATAGGACAAGTTCCTACCTATCTTGCCATTACGTTCAAGTATTTTCAGTGAAAACTTACGCATAAATAAATTGAAAGTGCGCAATCAAAGATAAGATGGAAATTGATATAGTATTTCAGAGAGCCAATACTACACAAAAAAGCGCCATTTGACCAAGGTTGCACCTGTTTCAATGACTCCATATATTTTCCAGTTGGGTAGACACTTGAGATACAAATTACACCAATTTCACATCGCAATATCCACTATTCCATTAAGAATCAATCTGTGAATAATAAAATTGTAACTGCCGCTGCTGTTTTTTTCTTTTAGAATAGTTATAGAATAAACTTTAATTCATTAAACCCCAAGCGAACGCGCACCTTTGTCTTTATAATGTGTTTCTAATTACCACGATTGAAAGGTTAATGTACACCAAAATAGTAACAAAACTTTAACTTAACTTAAATTTTTTATAATTTATAAGTTCGTCCTAAGATTGCGTCATTTCCAGCAAATAAAATGTTTTTTCTTTTTCTTTTCTTTTCACTAAACTACTCTTGATAACACTAAACTACCTGCCAAAAACTCCAGATACATACTTTTCTGTTTACCTGGACATAGGTACCAACAGTATGAATCTATTAGCAAAAGCGATTGTCAACACAAAAAAAAACACCAATCTCATACATTTTTACCATCATAACGATTCACTTAGGTATGATATGACAGATATAAAGCATCAATTTTCTAGTGCCCACGGTATTTAAATACTACAACAGCAGTGACTATTATTCTACAAGAAATTCTTGTTAACTACACTAAGTAAAATAATGTCAACAGCTCAGTGCAATTCTCATTAACATTCCGTGTTCATAATTCGTCTATCACTCTCACATTGTGTGTACCGAACAAGTTGTTCTGAACAAACTTAATTAACTCAGTTGCAATGTCTTCAGAATTTAGGCTCTTTCATTAAAACTTAAATTAATATGCGTCACGTATGGCTGTTTTGCGGTTCGTAAGAATACGCTGTTATTTGAATTCTGTGTTGAAATGAAGGTTTATTATACTGGAGATTTTGTGAACTGCTGGGTGAAAAACTGGCCAAGTGCGAGTTGGACTCGCGCAAGGGTTATGTACCGTCAAAAAATAGCATTTGTTGTATGGCAGCCCCCCTTAAATATTTATTTTATTTGTTTTTAGCTATATTTACTGTTACAGCGGCAACAGAAATACATAGTTTGTGAAAATTTAAACTGTCTAGCTACATACAGGAAAAGTTTTTAACCAGTGCGCAAATTTTGTCATGATAAACTTGAATATATTTTAATAAACACGTATTTTTTATTTTGATATGTGTTAATAGTAAAAAATAAAGTTATCGCTTACGAGACTTATTTACATAGAAATTTATTTTATGGTCGCTTGCCAGTCTGGCGCCCGTTTGACCGACTCACGCGTCGACTGGTCGCCCGACCGGCAAGCTGTATCAGCTGAGTTGTAGGTAAGTACTTATGTGCGATCGCTCGATGCGACGGCGCCGACGTAAGTACCTACGCGGTGCGGTTACTGACCGCAATTTCGTGCTACTTTTTAAGTTTAGGTAATTCCAATTTTTCCTTCATACTTTCATGGGCTTAGGACCATCAAAATGCAGAAAATAAATCAAGTAATAATTTTTACATTCAAATTAAAACATTTATGTATGATAATTACTCATGATAAAATTTGAATTGAAAAAATTGCATTCTGGCGTATTTAAAAAATTGGAATCAACTACCTATTTACAACAATGTCCAATCAAAAAGAACCTAACACACTAAGATTGTTTATAATTTCTTACCTCTACATTTCGTTAATCACAGTATTTAAGGTATTGTTCGAAGTGACCTCCTCCTTTTTCCAGGCATAAACGTGCACGTTTAAAATAAGTTTGCATTTAGTTTGTTTAGGTCACTAGTATCACTTTTCACTTCATTGAAAGCGTTATTTATTTTTTGTTTGCCAGTCGAGGTCTGCCAGACCCTAGTGCATGGCTCGGGGTTCTGAACTGGCCGTGATCAAGCAGCCTTTGATTTGCTGCAAGAATTGTCCTTTCATTAGGTACCGTAGGATTACGGATCCCTTGGGCTCGCATACGAGGTACGCTCTCCCTCTCATATCTTCTTCGTGCTGCTCGTAAATTTTCGTGGCTAAGTAGATACACTCGCACCATTTCGTAGTATTCGCGGTGAGTAAAGTTCGACATCGTGACGACACGAGTACGCGGCACACACGCGCGCAGGGATGAATATGAGCGAACGTCCGAACCCCACTTCCGCAAGTGACGTACTGCAGAGATCCGCACATCAAAGGCCGCCGCCGGCGCCGCATACCCCCGCCCCCTTCCCCCCGCACCCCCGTCTCGTACAACGGGCGGCGCGGCGGCCAGCGCGTTTTCATTCATAGTATTTAATAGTATTACGATTAAATTATGTCCATGTTATGCTTATTTCAAAATGGGACAAGGTGGAAAAATGTGAAAAAAAAAGTTATAAACTAAAAATGGAAATGTGTTCTATTACTTACACTGAGCCACCAAAAAAAATTTACGCAGTGGTTAAAAACTTTTCCTGTATAGCCTGACGACAGATAGACAGACAGACAACCAGACAGCGAAGTCTTAGTAACAGGGTTCCATTTTTACCCTTTGAGTACGGAACCCTTTTTATTGGTGGGGAAAATCATCCAATGACAACCCCCGCTCTTGGGCGGAGCGGGAGATAGTGTCAGACTCTTACTGACTAAAAAAACCACCCCGTTCCGTCAAGCCTTCATACCGGGGCTCGAGTTCACTTTCGGATAACCCTGGCCCCAGTAGGCTTCGCCCCGACGGTTGCTGACAACTCCTTGAGGCGCGCAGGAACAGTGCGCGCTGTCGACGACTTGGGCTTGGTCCGGACAGTTACCGAACGGTCGGACAGCGAGCTACCCATTGCTCACTGTCCCCAAGCCCGGAGTACGGAACCCTAAAAATGGTACGAAATGGCATTTTACGGTCTGCATAAGCACATAACATAATCAGCTTTTTTAATGTTCCTCCTCTCTAGGTGGGGCACGGGGCCGTAATCTTCTACGCGGGTTCAGTGCGGATTGGTGGACGTCACCTGTCTTAAAATTGTTGGTTGCAAGATGTTTCCTCATGGATGAATTTCACAAACAACGACAAAAGATACGCAGGTACTTTGGAATCTTCCAAAGATCATAGTTTTAAACTTTTGTAAACTGCTTTACCCGGCAAAAACAAACGGATCAATATTTAGGAGGTTTGGAGGTTGTATAATAATAATAGTTGTAAACTTAGTTACCTCATTATTTTACTTAGGGACCTTTTAAGGTGATCAAGTTGAAGTTTTAAACCTTTCATTGAGCGTAATTCATACGTCAAAGCTTAGCTTGGAGCAACTTACAATATAAACCACTTGATCCTATAACTACCACTCAAAGTATTAAAGTTATTTAGATGTTCTACACAGAAACAAAAATTTATGTCGATTTTTTTCAAGAAAATAACAGTTCATTCCATCATTTTTTTTTCTTTATCAGGAACCAAATTCGAAGTCTTTCATCGTGGTATTAGAGTTCCCTGTGCGATCAGAGCATATACATACAATAGCCCGAAATAAACTATAGTACACTTGCCCGGATCAGACATAGCACTTGTCTGGTTGGAGGATCCTCCCTTTTCAATGGAAGTTTGCGAAACTCTGTTCTATGTAGAACAGTTTCAGACTCTATTGAAAGATCCTCGATTGAGAGGTATCCACCTCTAAGCCTGCATTTTTTACTGTGGTGATTTTCATTCGATACGCGAATATACCAGCGTAACTATGTAACGGTGAAGCGCCTAAAATTCAAGTAATTGCCGAGCTATCCCCCAAAATCGACGTAAAAGTCATCGAAAATAACTTTGACCGAATCAGTTGCAACAGAATGTAGATGTAGTGATTGGATTCACATCATCTTTCGTAATAAATTCTGAATATTAAAAAAAAAAAAATTCAATTAAAACTGATAATTTATGACTATGTATTATTTTTTTGGTGGCCTTTGACCACTATCTCACCTAATGCTAAGCGATGATGTGGCCAACGATGGAACACGCTTGCCTAGAAGCAATCTATTCACTCTTGACTTAAAGATCCCTAGGTTATATCTATCAGGAAACACAAACACAGTAATTACGTAATCCTTCGTACATAGCTACATATACATATGTTAACATAAAGAAAACCTTTGAAAAATATGTGAAACACGGAATTCTTGGCCTTCTCGAAATAGAAACGTCGCGGGCTCTCTCATGAATATTGATGCTCTGTAAAAACCTACTTTCCGCTGAAAGCTCTGGTGTCTACGTAATCGTACACCTGCCGACAAAGAGTGCAAAAGATACTATTGTTATGTTAAACATTGATACACTTACAAATGCAGCGAATAGTGTAGCTTGGATGATAGTGTCGTTAACCGAAGGTGTAGCTAAGACCAGTGCGCATAGGCAGGAAGTGGAATGTACATGCTAATAGCTACTCGTGACACTTTTCCTCATTTAAATGTTTTCTTCATATTATTGTAACTACATTTAAAACAATAATATTATTGTTATTATTTTGATAGTCGTGTTCGTTTTCATTATATAATTTTTTGCTGTTGTTTGTTTTTGTGTCCCTTAGTTTTATTGTGTTGCAACAAATAAAATATTAATCTATCTACATTAAATGATTAGCTATATTTAAATACTAGGTACTTAAAGTAATACAGTATCAGCTCCACTTGAAACATGATACGACAGTCATGTTTTCACAAATTTAGAAATACCACTAAGTACAATTATAATCTCTAAATTGAATAAAAACAGACGCATAAATACAATCATATAAGTGCTTTCTACCCAAAACCTACACAGAAATTGGACACAAACCATTACTATAGTCTCTTAGCATTATACATATGCATATACCTATATACATAAACTATCTACCCATATTTGTTTGTGAATGGGACCTTTATCTGACGACTAAAGCAAAATCCTGTACATTTCTGAGATCCCCCGAGAATTTGACATAATATACATGCATGCTGCCATGTTGTTTTTGCTTACCTCTCAAAGATATATATTACAACATTTGTATAGGATATTCAAGAATATCATGTTATTCAGAACCAAATAGATACTCCGTAAGTCTGGAATGAGTAATTTTCATTTACATTTATTATTTGAGCAGCAGTGGTCCCGAACTCTCGACTTACGAGTCGCGGGTTCAAACCCTGTTAGGCGCATTACTTTCTGTAATTTATTTCATCATCACTGCTTTCAAAACGGTTAAGGAAAACATCCTGAGGAAACCGCCAATTCCTATAATCAAAAATTATAGATATATGACATCCACCAACCAGCACGGGCCCCGTGGTGAAGTACAGCCTATTATATTATATACGAGTATTCTCCTAAAGAAAAGACCTGAGTCCCAGCTGTGGGAACATTATTCACGAAACTTTTTTTTGTTATCCTGTTCTGTCTCACTCCTGAGCAAAGTCACTCCATTTATTTTCCGCGAACCCGCGTTTCTTTCTATCATTTCTGGCGAAATCTGTCCTTTCCATTCTGTCAGCTCTTTAATGGTCGGCCGCGACCCCGTCTCACTATCTCAGAACACCAACTCTGTGCTACTTTAGCTCTCAGTTGGGCAGGCGTACGGCAAGCATGTCCTGCCAAGTCCTATTTAAGTAAGGAGCCTTTTGAGCTACAGCCATTTAGAGAGGAAGGGTTATAAATAACATTATGATATAACCAAAAGGAGCAGAACTGTAAATATAAACGCGGGTGCATACGCGGGAGCAACTAGAGAATTCATAATTTCAAGTTCTTTTCGTGTCGATGCTCTTAAACTATACTTTTTTGACCAATATATTTTGGCAACCTTTACGGCTCTATTGTTGGCCTCGTATAGATCCTCAAAACTATAGGTGGTTATGCAGGATGGGCAGCACAGCAGGTGGCGCATGTCTTGTGGAGAGGCTCCTTACTGGTACTGTGCTAGAGATGGGTCGAGGAAGCCCCATTTCGCCAGATTGTTTTTAAATTTCTAGTCAAAGTTGTGTTTTTCGGGAATTTCTGTTTCGGTAAGCATGTACTGTACTATAGTACCACCGTTAAGATCGACTTGACTACTTTGGCTGTAATTCGAAGGGGGGATTACTAACTGCCCATTGGGTATGTATTATAGAGTGGCCATGGAGTTTCTTGTACATTCTTCTGAATAGAGATCTACGCTTTGACATGTGCAATAAGCATTAGTGCCTGTAAATTATTTATTTGGATTATTTAATACAAATAAATCATTTACAGGCACTTTACATTGTATCGTGCCGATTGTTTGACTTGATTTGAGCTCGACAAATGTAATCGATTTCCCCGCAAACCCCACACCAGTACCTGGACTGGACCCTTCGTAAGTGCCATAACAGGGAAACACACCACATAACAACCCATAGTTTTGATATAAGTACAGAGAGAACAACATACTCACAAATAACAAATGATGTTTAAAGGGGGGGGCTCTTACCTTTACGTGTGTGATAACACTGATTTAAAATAGGTGTTGCCAGATGTGGCTAGTATTTAACCTAAAGTCACTATTATCCTAAGCCCAGCTATTTCTCATCTTTGGTTATGCTGTTCGATTGTTCGAAGAAGTCACCGCAATTGACAGAACAACTGAAAGAACATAGGGTGGGTTTTGTTCTTATTTTTTTTATGATGGGAAAATAATCCATGACAACCCCCGCTCTTGGGCGGAGCGGGAGATAGTGTCAGACTCTTACTGTACTCTTACTTTACCAAAAACCAACCCCGTTCCTTCAGGCCTTCATACCGGGGCTCGAGCTATCTTTCAAAACTAACCCTGGCCCCAGTAGGTTTCGACCCAGCTGGGCTTCTGCTGTTGCTGACCACTCCTTGAGGCGTGCGGGAACAGTGCGCGCCGTCGACGACTTGGGCTCGGTCCGGCCAGTTACTGGATGGTCGAACAGCAAGTTACCCATTGCTCGCCGTCCGCAAGCCCGCGCCTACGGTGGCCGGAAATCGGGATCGGAATCCTGGCGGCGGCGAGAGCGCTGTTGCCTGATGCGGTCGGCATCTCCCTTGCGAGCATTACTGCTTCGCAGAAGTCGGCGACCGCCTGCCACTCCTCCTCGCTCAGGACCATGGCCTGAACCAAGGCCCGGCGCGAGAGATCGCTGCCGCCGATAGAGTCCTAACAGTGGGAACATTATAAGGCTGACTATGCTATGCATGCTATGATAGTGTTGCAGTATTTACAGTACAAATACATTTTATTCCTCAACCTCAATATTACACAACTATCGTACCTATGAATAATTTTACCTCAGTAAATTTAATTATAGGCAGCGTGCACACCGCAGGCAGTGGTTCATTTGTTAATGTCGTCGCAACGCGAGGCGCATTCCTAATTCACTACCGCAAAAAATTCGATCCAGCTCGGATGAATTCTGTTAGGTTAGGTTAGTGTATATATACATATATATATATATATATAATAAGTGGACGGTTTTAACTCGTAATTCTGGCGATACGGGAGGTTTTAAAGTATTTATTTAATAGAATAGGATTTATTTGCCCGTCATAGAACGGTTTTGGTGTAAAAAAACCACATCTATCCATGCGTGCAAATAAATTATTTTTCTTTCTTTCTTGTTTTATCTAAACTGTTCGGGTTGATAGATCACCAAAGATCGTTTTAATCATTTTAATAATAACTGTTTATTATCCTTTTTTCAGTAAAGTCTTGCTCTACACAACCACAGAAACAGAAAACATGAAAACACACAAATAAAACCAAACACAAAGAACACAAATGAAATAGTCCACCAACATTCCACGTGCGCAAATTGAACGGAACTCGAAGCAAACTTGTGAATTTGATAGCACAAACAGGGTGTGCAAAGTTGTGCACACCTTGTGCAGGACACATGTGGAACTAGTTGAATAATTCACCGACACATATTTGTGCAAAGTAAACTATCCGCAGGTTCTGTTCAGGCGGCTTGGGAAGTATGTGCAACCTTTGATGCAAGTCTGGCCAAAGAGAACATGCGTGGTGATGATATTGATATATTATGGTGTAAAGGACAGCACCTTCACAAACTTGGCTTGCTCAGTAGACATAACAACTTTCCACAAGATTTTTCTTAGGAAACGAAAAAAAAATCGGCCTTTCCATACAATCAAGTTTTTAATTTTGTATGGTGCGGCAGATTGTTTTTTCGTTTCCTGGAAAAAAGTCTTGTGGAAAGTTGTTCAGTTTCGTCTACCGTGCAAGCCCTTAAAGTTTGTGCAGGGCTGTCCCTTACACCCTGTATTTACTACGCACTAGATTATGCGTGCCGGACACTTATTTCAATCGAATCAGGTGTAATGTAGTCCGTACACCTTGAACATGATTGTGTGACTATGTTGAACGAAACGCGTACTGAAATGCTACGAGATTCATGGCGCTTAAGACATTTTGGTCACAAAAAAAATGTATCTTCTAAAAGCTATCTTAGCGCTGTATGTTTTAATAGTTCTGTTAGTTCCAACTTGGAACCGTGCACTAGCTTCTGACGTTTTATAAGTGTCCATGTAGGCCTATGTGAAATAAAATATTTTGACTTTGACTTGACGACATAATGCCAATGTAACGCTGCAGCGAACTTTTGTTTTAAATTTTCAGTATTTTGACAAATAGGTTCAGTGAACGTGCTTGTCTATCACTAGAATATTTTTTAACTCAATGAATGATGCCTTTGACTTAAAAATTTTGCCTTTGCCTTGAATGACTTTTTGTTTAAGTATTCAGGATATTTCAGCTTTTTTAATGGCGGGTTAAAGCTAGAACTACATTTGACCGATGCACGTGTAACACGCCTGATTTTTACATAGAACGACGTCGCGTAGTGTGGATCAACTTTAGTTTTAAAAGTCTAGTTTCGATATAAAATGTATGGAGACCAACACACCCAGATCGGTTTGGGTGCCACACGTGTGCGCAGTTTAGTTCTAGACTATAAATGGTTGAGATTTCTTCGAACGTAAAACATATATCTTTACTATGGCACAATTTCATAAGTTAACTTCGTTTCCCTCAGTGTATCGTCATGAATTAACCAGATTCTATTGCATTTTCAGATACTAGCTTTTATTCACGACTTCGTTCGTGTGAATGTCGGTTGTAGCGGACGCGAAGTCGAATATAGATAAAAATCGCCAGCGTCCTTTCTAAAAGTTCAAACTTATTCCGAACCAAATTTCATCAAATTCAGTTTAGTACTTTAACCATGAAAACGTAACTAAGAAAGAGAGTTAGTTTCACTTTTACAACATTAGTGTGGATTACAATTCAACACACACATAGAGATAATAAATAACGGAATTGGAATCTGATACTAAAACTTGTCTAATTTATTTGTATATACTGTGTCTACATCTCTCATCCAAATCTCCTGTCGCAGGTCTGCTGTAAGAAATTTGAAATAAGCAGTACATTTGTGCTCTTCGGTATTAGTTCTTTTCACGTGTAAGTGTTTACATATAGATATAAGCATAATCAGCCTTCTGAATGTGCCCATTGCTGGGACTGAGGTCTCCCTCTCTAGGAGAGGGAATGAGCCCTAAACCGCCACTCTAGCCCAGTACGGGTTGAATTTTTGGTTCTAGGATATCCCGGTTTCCTCACGATATTTTCCTTCAACGTTTTGAGAGCAGTGGTGATGAAATAAATTACACAAAGTAACGCACCTAGCTGGGTTTGAACTCGTAACCTACAACTCGTAAGTTCGTTACCGATCGGCCACCACTGCTCTAAGTATAGTGATTTGTGTGTACACATACACAATAAAAAAATTAAATCATACAATTGGCGCCTTTATCGCACCGCTGCGCGCTGTTCCACTCAAGTGAAGTCTAGTTTAGTCATAAATAAAACTTGTGTCTTCGCCAAGTTCTTTAACAAAAACTACCGTAGGTACTAGTCTGAGTCAACGGATAAAGTCTTAGATGTGCCCGAGTTCTATCCTCAAAGGCAAATAGCAATCTGAGCGCAAATATTTCAATTCGTTCGAGCAGCGACCGATAGCGCCGAGGTTATTTCCTTTGTCGCTTTATCTACATATTGAACTAACATTATCGTTTTATGATTCCTATCTATCTTGCAATAGTGGGTTTAAATGATTAATTAAAGATACTTTGATTCTCCTTAAACGATTTATTTATGGGAAATAAATAAATAAACATGCAATAAAATTAAATAAAACGTTTTACACTAGTTGACTAGTGAATCCTCCCAACGAAATCGAATCGAATCTTTCGCAGGTCTGCTGAAAGAAATTTCTTCATGAAATAAGCAGTACCTTTGTACATAATTTATAATAATGTTGTATCTTCTTCTTTTACTGTGTGTACATAAATTATAAAATAAATAAATAAATAAATGAAATCAACAAACGTTTTCATCGAATTTGTTCTATACAAAAAATAACTTGAAATCGGGTGTTCGTATTGTCGCGTCGCATCAGCCTACTTGCTAGCTAGCTTAAGGTTTGTTACTATACAAGGCGCCAGATAACCGTGGAATAAAGTACATTGACCTTTTCCTAATATCTCTGTACCTAATCCAAAAAAGAAACAATGAATTGCTTTTCATTACTAGATCATGGATACAGGGATATTTGTAAAGGATCACCATACATGTCAAGTCAAGACAGCTTTATGTCTTATTTCCACTTTTTTTTAAATTAAGTCCGGGTCGGGACGCCCGGGTGTCGCCATTGTGCGGAACGCCCGGAGGACACGGTGGAGCACACAGTCGAGGTGTGCCCTGCTTTGGCGGAGCATCGCCTTGCCCTCGTGGGGGCGATCGACGGCAGAGATCTCTCGCGTCAGGCCTTGGTTGAGGCCATAATCCGGAGCGAGGAGGAGTGGCAGGCGGTCGCCGACTTCTGCGAAGCAGTAATGCTCGCAAAGGAGGAGGCCGAACGCATCAGGCAACGGCGTTATTGCCACCGCCGCCGCCGCCAGGATTCTGATCTTGATTTCCGGCCACCGTAGACTTGCGGACAGTGAGCAATGGGTAGCTCGCTGTCCGGTCGTCCGGTAACTGTCCGGACCAAGCCCAAGTCATCGACGGCGCGCACTGTTCCCGCGCGCCTCAAGGAGTTGTTAGCAACAGCAGGGACCCAGCCGGGTCAAAGCCTACTGGGGCCAGGGATATCCAAAAGGGCGTTCGAGCCCCGGTATGAAAGCTAGAAGGAACGGGGTGGGTCTATTAGTCAGTAAGAGTCTGACACTATCTCCCGCTCCGCCCGATCGATCGATCGATCGATCTCGAAGGTTTTCTGTTCCCTCAAAGTGTTTGGGCCCAGTAAGTTGCCACGTTAGTGGCATGTTTTAGGTCCTCCAAAGTGCAGGCGTAGGGACACTTTGGGCACTCCAATAAGTGGACCATCGTCTAGTCAGGAGCACTGCACTCGCACTGGATGTAAGACGTGATAGTTAGACAGTATAACTACAAATACTAAATAACTGAATTAAATAAATATTTAAGGGGGGTTCCAATACAACTAACGTGTCCGTCTCGCTCTTGGTCGGTTTTTATGCAAAGAGAATGAAATTATTTTTTAAATATGCACCAGAATATCACTTGCTCACTACCCCAATTTCAAAAACTACTCATGATAATCCTACATCAGCAATTGACAGACTTCTTAATATTATATAGCTGCCAGAAGAATTGTAATCAAATATTCTTCAGACAGTTTACGTTTGTCTAAAAATAAAGTTGGGCACTTTGTTTTCTTATCTTATTTATTTGTGAAACAAAGTCGCACAGAAAACAGTTGATGTTGTTATCATTCTGTTATCTACAACTTTATAATGGACCTTTATATTTAGCTCATTATGAACTTAAATTTAGCAAGTTTCTCTTAAAGTGACTCAATTAATTATTTTTTCGATGAAAAAAATATTACAAAGTGTTTGTAACAATTAGCCTGTATTAAGGGAGGAAGTAACTTAGTTGCACAGTTACTTGTTTTCTCCTCTGTCGCACTTTCATACAAAGTCATAACTTGATGTGAAAAATAAATTAATTGGAAAGACAAACGTAACTAGTATGCTACTCGTTGGTGTGTGTGTTGCTCTATCTATCTACATAATATACTAGCTTGTGCCCACGGCTTTGCCTGCGTACATAAAGTATAGCCTATGTTACTCAGGAATAAAGCAGCTTTCTATCGGTGAAAAGATTTTAGCAATCGGACCAGTACTTCCAGAGATTTTCTCCTACAAACAAACAAAATTTACTCACTGATTAATCACGCAATCTCAGAAACTATAACACCTACAAACCTAAAATTTAGCAGGTGATTCGTTATACGGTGTAGACATCCGCCAATAACGGATTTTCCGAAAATCGTCTCTTAAGTGGAAGAACCGGGAGTCCAAGATTTGCTTAAAGCTTCGTGTAATGTAATGGTACAAAGACGGACTTACACAATCTACAATCTTTAGGCACAAAATAAATAGGTACAGAAAACAATCTCATTTATGTTCTTCACTTTTTATACTTACGCTCGCACACTAATGAGCGTTTGAGCCGGAACTGTTCGACGAAATATATAATAATTTTTATATCATTGTGTGTGTGCCACATAAACGTATGTACTTTCTGTCTTTCTTTTCTTTCAGTCAAGCCTTTTAGTTTTTCCGCATGACGCAGGTCCTCACCGGACATGGTTCGTTCGGGAGTTTCCTGCACCGAATTCATGCTGAAGTGACACCCGGGTGTCGCCACTGTGCGGAACGCCCGGAGGACACGGTGGAGCACACAGTCGAGGTGTGCCCTGCTTGGGCGGAGCATCGCCGTGCCCTCGTGGGGGCGATCAGCGGCGGAGACCTCTCGTGCCGGGCCTTGGTTGAGGCCATGGTCCGGAGCGAGGAGGAGTGGCAGGCGGTCGCCGACTTCTGCGAAGCAGTAATGCTCGCAAAGGAGGAGGCCGAACGCATCAGGCAACGGCGTTATCGCCACCGCCGCCGCAACCGGGATTCTGATCCCGATTTCCGGCCACCGTAGGCGCGGGCTTGCGGACAGTGAGCAATGGGTAGCTCACTGTCCGGCCGTCCGGTAACTTTCCGGACCAAGCCCAAGTCGTCGACGGCGCGCACTGTTCCCGCGCGCCTCAAGGAGTTGTCAGCAACAGCAGGGACCCAGCCGGGTCGAAGCCTACTGGGGCCAGGGTTATCCGAAAGGGCGCTCAAGCCCCGGTATGAAGGCTAGAAGGAACGGGGTGGGTCTTTTAGTCAGTAAGAGTCTGACACTATCTCCCGCTCCGCCCAAGAGCGGGGGTACTAAATAAATGTGCAGATATAACATTAACACAGTTATTCGTTCTATATATTTGAGCCTCGCTCGCAAGACTAACAAATAACATTTCAGAACTAAGTTTGTTTGTACAGTCACATGGGCCAGCAGAGAATTCACGAGTGGATTTTAATTAATTTAGACAAAATTTCCAAACTCTTTCTCAAGGGACTTGGACAGTTTGACAAATGTCACAACAAATTCATAATGATCGAGCGATTTCATAACTTAATTGATAATTAAATATTTGAAGGGAGAGTTATAAGATTTGAAGTTAAAGGTGCACGACTTTAAAAGGTCGTGCGGGGTCATCAACATTTGGAGACATCAGGGCTTAGTAGAGGGAACCAATTTGTGACTTATGAAACATCTCCATCATTATTATTTCAGCCGAAAAACGTTCACTGTTGGATATATAGGCCTTCCCTAAGTTACGTCGGTGCTGTGCGTCTCGCATCCACCGCATTCCCGAGATTCACCCGATGTCGCTACTCAAAGAACCGACCTGTGTTTATTCTGTTGCCCTGTTTTCTAAAGCCGCGGTAACTCTTACTTACAAAGACCAGTCAACAAGGTCAGACTAACTCCTCACAAGCACCAAAAAGCTGAATTTGGGTTATTAAGTACTGCATTGCTATAAATACTAAACTTCTATGCCTACCTTGTTGCCAAGGGGATATACTATCTGAATAAAAAGTATCCTACATGCTATTCCGGACATGGTCCACACCCCTGTGCTAAGGTTTATTAAAATCAGTTCAGCCATTTGAGCGCGAAGGAGAAACATAGACAGACACAGTGACAAACTTGCGCCTTTAAAATATTAATTTATTGGTGCGATTGGGGTCAACTTCTAGTCTAAAAAGCTGTGCCCATCCGGTAACCGTACAGACCGAGCCCAAGTCAACGACGGCCCGTAGTGTTCCACGCGCACCTCAAGATGTCAGCATAACCATAGGGGCCCAAGCCCAGCAGGGTCAAAGCCTACTGGGGCCATAGATGACGCGAAAGAGAACCCCGGGGTCCTGGAAGGACGGCTAAGATGAAACAGGAGTGTATTTTAGTTAGTAAAAGTCAGGCACGCAAGATGCAACACGGGAGACGTCATTAAATTATTTCCCAAAAAAACAGCTGTCTGAGAACGAAGCTAAATTTTTGTTAATTTGTCGAAAATACATTATGCGAGCTGTGAGTGGCGGATCGTTTATTTGCATCAGTTCACATACCGATGACTGGTAAATCAAGGTTTAACATGCCACAAACAATGCAATAATTAAATGAGTATCACGATCACAACAGAATTAATATTTGCATTGTAATTTACAAACAGCTCATTTTACATAACGTGTCAAAATATTTATTTCCGTCAACGTTTCGGTTTTCATAAAGCTCTTTCGTAAATAGTCGATCCGATAACTTTTATATTTTAAACCTGAGTGTAGGTATCCTCTTTCTAGTGATTTGTCTTCTTGCCAATTCTATATATTTTCGAGAGGATATCTTCAACAGGCGCCCGGACTTTGGGAATAAGTTTGGGGAGTGATTATTTTTTTCGGTGGGTAAAAATCATCCAGATGACATCCCCCGCCCTTGGGTGGAATCGGTGATAGTGTCTATAGGTGTGTTGGGTAGTCCGTCCACATCAGAAGGTTGCGTGTTCAATCACGTCGGGGTCACCAATATAGGTGTGTTGGGTAGTCCTTGAGAGAAATGATACACGTCTTGATGTTAACTCCGTATAATTGCGACTGAATAAAACTTACGAGGCGGGCGCAGCCGCCACTAAGGTGCGCTCTCAGCGTAAAAAGGATACTTACATATGTATATATTAATATGTGTCCCTACAGTGTCAGACTCTTAATGGCTAAAAAACTCACCTCGTTCCTTCGTTGCCTTTCATACCGGGGCCGAGCCTCCTTTTCGGAAACCGACCCTTGGCCTCAGTAGGCTTCAACCCTGCTGGGCCTCTACGGTGGAGTGTGGGATTTTTATCTCAGTAAAACCGCTTCGGTGAACATTATCGTCACATAGAAGGGACACCGCTACCTCTTATAAGAATAATCCTATACCTACTACATCTTTCGGCTGAAATGATAACGAATAATATTTTAAATAAGTCAATAGTATTTAGCTGCTGAAGTAATGACTTATCTGTTTTGTGAACTGTACGTAAATTAATCAAACATCTACCCATGAATATGTAGGCACCTGTCTAGGAACCTATTCGGCAGACACAAATTACATTTGTCACATCGTACAATATTGATGCATATCGTCTTACTCAGCCCAATTGTGTCTACCTATATATAATTCAAACGCCATTGTACTACACGCGACGATTTCATTTCGTCACACTAATTGATTGAGTTGTACATAAATTAATCGTCGTCTAATGTGACATGTGGTGTAATTCTGTTTGTTGTTAGTAATAATACAATAGAATTACAAATATGGAACTGACGGAAACAATGGAAATTCTTAGTGTTCTCTATACATCTGTGACACTTGGTCCCTTTATCACTTGCGATGACTTCAATCGTAATTTGTTAAAAAAAACACTGCTACTTATTATCTTTCTGTTCCTGTCAAAGCTTGAGATCGGCGTAACACATTTTTTTCTACTTCCATTTTATCCTATCAGCTGAGTGTTCTGTCTGACTTCAATCGCTACTAGTTAATAAAACACTGCTACTCAGCAGCTTCCTACATTTGTCTCATAACCTGCCTGGTTTTGCCTGTGTGGCCGGCGCAAGACATTTTTCTCTTCCATTCTATTCTATCAGCAGTGTTCTATCTGTGACACTTGGTTCTTTTATCCTCTACTTGCGATCCCATCAATCGCTACTTGTTAATAAACCTCTGCCGCTCATCATCTTCCTGTCTTTGTCCCATTTTACTTGTGATCGGAGCAAGACATCTTTTTCTTCCATTCTATCCTATTCCTATCAGCAGAGGGTTCAATCTGTCATACTTTGTTCTTTCATCCTCTACTTGCGATCCCATCAATCGCTACTTGTTAATAAACCTCTGCCACTCATCATCTTCCTGTCTTTGTCCCATTTTACTTGTGATCGGAGCAAGACATCTTTTTCTTCCATTCTATCCTATTCCTATCAGCAGAGTTTTCAATCTGTCATACTTTGTTCTTTCATCCTCTACTTGCGATCTCTTCAATCGCTACTTGGTAATAAACCTCTGCCACTCACCATGTTCCTGCTATTTGTTCCATTTTACTTGTGATCGGAGCAAGACATCTTTTTCTTCCATTCTATCCTATCAGCAGAGTGTTCAATCTGTCATACTTTGTTCTTTCATCCTCTACTTGCGATCCCTTCAATCGCTACTTGGTAATAAACCTCTGCCACTCATCATGTTCCTGCCATTTGTCCCATTTTACTTGTGATCGGAGCAAGACATCTTTTTCTTCCATTCTATCCTATCAGCAGAGTGTTCACTTGGTTCTTTCATCCTCTACTTGCAATCCCTTCAATCGCTACTTTTTAATAAACCTCATCATGTTCCTGCCATTTGTCCCATTTTACTTGTGATCGGAGCAAAACATCTTTTTCTTCCATTCTATCCTATCAGCAGAGTGTTCAATCTGTCAAACTTGGCCCTTTCATCCTCTACTTGCGAAGCTTTCAATCGCTACTAGTTAATAAAATTCTTGCTCTTGTACATTTTGCTTGAGTCCAGCGCAACACATTTTTTTTATTCCGTTCTATCTTGTCAGTCATCATAGTATCCCTTTTTTGAAAAAAAGACTGCTAATATACTTGAAAAAAACACTAGTTTAAGTTACGTAACGAGTAAAAAACATACTTATTTATTGTAGGTAGTTACAAATCATTCTTGTCTTGATGTTTAAAAACAGATTTTAATGAAAAATACAAGAAAAACACTGTGGATGTCACACTATCTGTTATTTACAACACTCTGCCAGCTGGATTAAAAAACTTTAATCATTCAAATATCAACATGCAACAATACTGCCAACGTACCAAAAATTTACCTAACAAATTCCACTATACGTTTTATCGACGCTTCATTTAATCGAGTTTGTCAGTTCAAAACTAAATGGGTGTAGCTGTAATTTGAAACAAACATGCAGGCTTTATTTTTGTTGGATTTTATTTTTGTTCCATCAGAAACGGACCGGTATCTACTAATTGATGGAAATAGTTATTTCCATTATTTTGTAATCACTTTTGATTGTTATCGACGTTATTTTATCATTAGGTACATCCTGTGTATTCACAATTGTCCCGACTGACTATCCTTCTACATGTCTGAATAATTTATTACCACTGAGCGTTTTACCATGTATTTACATGTCGATGGATGGATGGAGAAGTCAAAAGGCCAAAGAAAAGATAGATGAATTATGTGAGGGTTGATAAAATGTGGCAGTGATAGCGTGACGGTTGACAGGACAGAATATAAGAACAAAACATATTGGAGTCACCCAAACAACATGGTTCAAGGGCAAGATGATGATAAGTGAAACTAAGGTAGGCGCCAGATAAACGTGGAATAACGGTCATTGACCCTCCCACATTTCTTGACATTCTTAACTTCAAATACGGAACAAAAGACATAAGGCTGTCTTGAATCGACATGTATCGTGATTCTTAAATGATCTATTAATGAAAAACAGATGATCGGGGATCTAGAGTCTTTCTAATAAGTTAAACGACTTGGGTAATTATAAGGATTTAATGAAATCTGATATAGTCAACACGGGTACAATAATTAAGGTTAATTAAGAGATAGAGATCATTGTTTACTAACAAAAGAACCCTATGAAAAGTATCGAATATAAGTATTTTTTAAATGATTAAATGTAATACAAAATTCCCAAGTGGGTTGCCTTATTAGACAGACTATATGCAGAGATATTAGGAAAAAAACCATTGTACGTTATTCGACGATTATCTGGCACCTTCAATGGTAAAGTTGATAAAAACCTACTTAAACCCTGTGTTGACAAGGTTCTATCTTCTGTAAGCAGAGCTTTTCAGCATAAATATTTTCCAAATACATCATAAAATGTCGGCAAAACAATTTTTCATAGACTCTGCATACCACGTTGTACGTTAATTTCTATAGATTCGTCCCCACCCTTCGCAATTAACGCTCGCAAATAATTAATTTGCTGGCGCGACCGACGCCGTGAAATGAGTTCCGACCGGGCTAGACTTAGATTACAGCCAGGATACCTGTAACGTACCTAGGTGTCGGGTTTTAAACGTAAAAGATGTTTGTACGTGATATGAGATTAGCGGTAAAAATATATCACAACGATTTAACCTTTCGAATGTCTTAATTAGAGATACAATAGAAAGGTGGGATTCATGGTGTCTCATGAATCCCACGTAAGGAATTATAAAACTACCTTCTAGAAGTAATGAAGAGTTTCTTTTTACAGTACTATGACCATTTGATAGCTAATTTCGAGTGAGTTGCACCATTTAACTATAACGATAACAAAGCCGTTAACAGTTGTCAAATCGTGGAATTGACCAATAGGCGACCGTTTCACGGCTGGTTAAGGTTTGGTTATCGTTATAGTTAAATGGTGCAACTCACCCTTAAAGGCTGCAAGAACTAGTTGCTGACATCTCAAACTTATAAAGTCAAGTCACATTGGCAGTTGTTAAAATTTCAGTTCGTCAGTCTTAAACTTACTCTAGGGAATCACTCCATTACTGAGGACGGAGTGGTTCCTCAGAGGCAGTTTGTTATTTCCCCAGAGATATGATAGGTACAAGATTAGTGGTAAAGAGTTCAGACCTTTCAGACTCCAATTTAAAATCAAGAATTAGATTGTCTCTCAGTTTAACAATTTACCAACATGTCTGAGAGAGCGAACGCCGGCGCGTTAGCTCTCTCATTGTCTTTCTATTTTGTCTCTAATTAAGGTATTTGAAAGGTTAATTTGTCTTCCAGAAATCGGCTATTAATTTATTTTTGAAATTAAAATGTCTGCTTTAAAACATACAAACAGTATACACGATTCTGAAACATTTCTCCAACGTTCCTTTCGTCGTTGAACGGTACACAGACAGAACGATTCACTTTTTATGTTTTCACCGATAGCACGATTCAATGACGAAAGGTTCGCCGACAGAACTATTCACTTTTGAGAATTTATTCGATAGAACTTTTCACCAGCGAACGATTCGCCGATACAACTGTTCATCTGCCCTTGGGGTATAAAACATAGGTATTCGACGAGTAGTCTTAATTCCGTATAAAATGTTTCAGAATCGTAAACACAATAATTCTCACCTCCGAGGTCCAACGTAAAAGTAGTCTAACAAGCCCCAACGTACTTCCGTCTCAAAACTTTTCAATAAAACCTAGACGATATTAAACTCACCTATATCTCCAATAACTGTTACCATTACGATAAGATTAGAGGGTAACGTTAAAAGAAATTATTAGCTATTAGAACGAATTGTTGGTTAGTTAAACTGCCACAGATGTTCAGCCACTTAGCTTGGTTCTACGGTTTAAAAAAGATAAGTGGTTCAAAGAATTTCTGTTTGAGTTATGAATCGATAAGATTATTTTTTTAAAAGCGGCCAATTGCGAGTCGGACTCGGCTATGAAGGGTTCCGTAGCAGCAAGTAACATAATGTAAAAGTTCTTGTAGTTCGTTGTAACTTTGATCGATGTTTTGATAATAGCGAATTTTTTTTAGATTTATTACGTATTAAAAAAAAACTACCAAATAGATCTCGTTCAAATCAATCTTTGGTGGGTAATGTACATGATATTTTTTTTAGTTTTATCATTCTCTTATGTTAGAAGTTACAGTTTAGAAAAAAATGATATTAGAAATCTCATATAAATTTTTGAAGACCTATCCATAGATACCCCACACGTATGAAAAAAAAATGAGTTTCAGTTCTAAGTATGGGAACCCAAAAATGTATTGTTTTTTTTTTCTATTTTTGTGTGAAAATCTATTAAGATTTTCACACAAAAATAGAAACGCATTAGCGGTTAACAGAATACATCTACCTCCCAAGTTTCAACAGTATATATAGCTCTTATAGTTTCGGAAAAAAGTGGCTATGACATAAGGATGGACAGACGTGACGAATCCATAAGGGTTCCGTTTTTTGCCATTTGGCTGCGTAACCCTAAAAAGTTAACTGTGTCAAAATACCACCGCAACAAGCTAAAGTACAAAAAGCCGTTTAGGCTCTCGAGCGGGCCAAAGAAATAGAAATAAGACATAAAAAGGTAAGTGTTAGCATATAAATATACATCAACAATACAATATTAAAAAGTTTATTTTTTTGTTTATAGAAGGTAATCTCTGTAAGTACTAGTCCGATTGCGAAAAGTGTTTCGCTGATAGAAAGCAGTTTTGTTCCTGAGTGACATAGGCATATTTATAAGTGACATATTTTATGTACACGGGCGTAGCTGCGAGCAAAAGCTAGTTACATATATTTCTAAACTATTAACAAGCACTTCAGAATTGCTAACCGCCACAAAGATAGTAACTGTGAAATGATTCATCAGCTACTTTGCAGTTATAAAATCCTTATCAGTAATTATTAGTCATATTCAGACCAGACTGAGGGGAGTTCCCAAGCCACTCATCCGTAGGAACAGTCCCAAGCACAAGTGAGGGCACTAACACTGTAAGGCTACGTATTATTCGATAGAGTTACCGTGCCTCTGAAACGCAAAAGATGACTAAAAGATCACAGCTAATTAGTCAGTAATAGTCTGACACTCCCTCTTGCTGCACCCTAGATTGGGAGGAGTTATTTCATGATTTCATTAAAAAGGGCACGTTGTCTTCTTCTCGAAAAGATGGTTTTCTTTTCCCTCAAAGTTTTTGGGCACAGTAGGTGGCCACGGTTATAGCGGCGTCAGTGGCGTTTTTAGGTCCTCCAAAGTGCAGGTGTAGGGACACTTTGAGGCACTCCAATAAATGGGCCATCGTCTGCTCCCCTAGCCAAGTTACAACCGTTTCGCTTGCGTCGAACGCTTCGAGTTGACCTTGCCGCCAATTCTTTTGTTCTGACCACGTGACTGAGCGTTGAGACGACGTCATTCCCGTACATTTGAAGCTTTCTACAAGCGTTAACTATTGCAGATTAGAAACTTGACTAGGGTTACTGGTCAGGAGCACCGCACGCGCACTGGGTGTTGGAGGGTTCTATAATCCCCCACTTTGCCAGGTTATGTTTGCAAAGGCGTACTTACGTGCATAGTCTATTGATCGCCTTCCATAAAGGCCGTCGGGTATTCCAAAAAAGCACTAAAAATCCAGTATGACTGTGGGTTCATTAGCATTTGGTGAAGATATTTAAAAAAAGAAAAATCTAACTGACTGAGTCGTTTGACAAAGTTCTATCAACGATAACGTCTGGTGAAACGTCAAAAATTTTTCAGATTGATTTGCTATAGAAATGTCACTGGTCTATCCTGAACATTTTTGCATTTCGACAATCACTTTGACCAACAGAATGTCAATATGTCTAGGAAACACAAAATTGCCTACTCATCGTTCTGTCATGACTAAAAAATAACCCAAGAGATTTGAATGCGAAAGTACAGAATTACTTTAAAACAAAACTCACTTTTAAGAAGATCAGATTTCCCAGCCTGAAATTACTGTCATCATTTTTAGAGCAACTTCAAGGAAGACCTAAATACCGCTATTAGTTGCCAGTGTACAATGATGGAGGTAGAAAAAGTGTAGCAATAATTCTTACTTTCTGAGGCGAGATACCTGGCCCGGAGAGACGAGATCATTAATCTGCTGGGGAGGCAAGGTCGGTCCTTATGACGTCGTGGCGTTTTTGTTTGAGTTTTTCTTTCATATAACTGTGGATGTGGAAATAATTGCTATGATTTTCTGGCCAATTACCCGTCTTGTATCAATAATGTAGCATAATTAGCCGTATAAGTTTCCTACTACTAGGACTCAGGCCTCCTCAATCAGCCAGTAAGGGTTGATTGATGAAGTCTTTGAATTTTTGGTTCTAGAACATGCAGCTTTCCTCACAATGTTTTCTTCTTGAGAGTAATGGTGATAAAATAAGCGCAAAGTAAAGCACTTGTCTGGGTTTAAACCTGCGACATATGACTCATAAGACGGGCCTGTACCACTGGGCCATAACTGCTAACAACATTAACAATAAAACTAATGGCAATCTATAGCAATTTTTTATTTACAAACTAAACTAAAATTTAGGAAGTTAATTAATTAAAATTAACAAACAGATCCAAAACAATACCTAATACAATTTTATTAAAAAACAAAAAGATTTAGTTGGACGCAGAATTAATACATGCAGCAATAATTTGATACAGAGGTAACTTTTTCACGTCTTTTAACTGTTAAAAGATTTATAATTGACTTACACTTACTTACAGAATTCCAGAATACGGACAATAATAAATAAACCGCGATAGCTGCAGTTGCTAGTCTATGGTTGTATTGTTTCTGCCACTCCAATAAAAAATAAAATAAACTTAAAAGAAAACTTGTACTCACTACAAGAAAATAATATTAAATAATTCGTTTGGAAAGTCAGAACCATAAGCAATTTTTAGGGTTCCGTAGCCAAATGGCAAAAAACGGAACCCTTATAGATTCGTCATGTCTGTCTGTCTGTCTGTCTGTCTGTCTGTCTGTCTGTCTGTCTGTCCGTCCGTATGTCACAGCCACTTTTTTCCGAAACTATAAGAGCTATACTGTTGAAACTTTGTAAGTAGATGTATTCTGTGAACCGCATTAAGATTTTCACACAAAAATAGAAAAAAAGCAATAAATTTTGGGGGTCCCCATACATAGAACTGAAACTCAAAAATTTTTTTTTCATCCAACCCTTGCGTGTGGGGTATCTATGGATAGGTCTTCAAAAATAATACTGAGGTTTCTAATATCATTTTTTTCTAAACTGAATAGTTTGCGCGAGGGACACTTCCAAAGTGGTAAAATGTGTGTCCCCCCCCCTCTAACTTCTAAGATAAGAGAATGATAAAACTAAAAAAAATATATGATATACATTACTATAAAAACTACCAACGAAAATTGGTTTGAACGAAATCCATTAAGTAGTTTTTTTTTAATGCGTCATAAACCGAAAAAAATACACTATTATTAAAACATCGATCAAAGTTACAACACATAACAAGAACTTTTATATTATGTTACTTGCTGCTACGGAACCCTTCATGGGCGAGTCCGACTCGCACTTGGCCGGTTTTTTTTTTTTAATTCTTTTTGGCGCAGCCTTGAGGCACACACAATGCTATTGCTTTTTTTTTAAATTAACCTGTATTATATCTGAGTAAATTCTTCCCCGTCTCCTTCCAAATTTCTCTGTCTTGGGCGATCTCAAACTCGCAAACATAACAGGCACTGCTATCACGACCTCTTAGGGCTTATAGTCCCTTAAGCCATCTGGCCAAAATTATGTTGACGCACCTCTTGCACCCGCCTAGGCGGCAGTACGCAAATCTGTGCATTTATTTGCGGCCAACAGCGCCCGGAAAGCACGCGGCTGACCTTTAAATCCATTATCTTTGCGAAATATTGATTGATTTACATATGCAAAGTTCACTTTGAAGAATAATTAACTACCAATTTTTATGTGTAAAAATGTTTCTAAAGATCCAAGCAAGCCGTTTCGAAGGAGTAGGGAAAAGTTGCGAATGTGATGTTGTTGTATGTAATATTTTTTTTAGACAAAAGTATTAATAGCACGAAAAAATCAAATGTTGATAATGTTGTTCATGAATCTATAATAAACACATATCATTTTCAAACCTATTAGCCTTGCTGTTAGCCCCTTAGCCTGGCCGTTACCGAGGAGTTGGCTTCAGAAAGTCACTGTTTTATGGCACTTTTCGGGCGCTTGGGCCTTAAGGGGATGCTTCTCGACATACATTTTCACTGTTTTTCATACAACCGCTCTTAAGCAATTATGACGTTATTACACATTTTTCATTAGAGATTTTGGAAACACAGTATCTTGTGGATATTATCTAGGCTTCTATGGAAATCAATTTATAAACTTGTGTAGTACCAATCCAGTTAAGAACTCTGAAAATCTGCTATTTTGCATGAACTTTGACACTTCATAATTTACTCAAAAAAAATATAACTGACTTCACTAAAAAAACACTAAAACGATCAAAATAATTTTAATTTCGGATGTCGGTGTTTTTCGTTATTGTTTGTTTCTTATTTAACACCGACTTCCGAAATTAAAATTATTTTGATCGTGTTAGTGTTTTTTTAGTAAAGTCAGTTATATATTTTTTTTTAAGTTTTTTATTTCATACTTTTTAGTTGAAACAAACTTACAGCCAGAGTACTTTTTTCTCATGTCAATTTCAATTAACTCAAACCCTTCTAGAATACATCATTTTCATATGAAGTTCCCGTGTCTACCTTCCACCTTCCGGCACCATCATCAAATCACTTCGATAGTACCTTATAGCCAAAGTGCATCTCATGAAATTTCTAATACGCCCAAACACGGGTTGGATACATTGATTAATTACGGAGTTCCGGTGCCTATCTTCCAGCTCCATCACTATCATCAGGTTACTTCGAATCTTTTTCAAATCGGTTGACAAGCGACGAAGTTATGCCCGAACGAACATAAAAAAAAAATACAAACATCCGAATTGAGAACCTCCTCCTTTTTTAGAAGTCGCTTAAAAAAAATACAAACATCCGAATTGAGAACCTCCTCCTTTTTTAGAAGTCGGTTAAAAATGAAAAAAATAAAAAAAGGACAACATACAAGCCTAGCAAATTTTATCAAAAACTTTTAAGGCTTTAAAAAAAACACTTATTTCCTGGAACAAGTTTTATAAAATATTCGAGTAAATCACGGAATTACCGAATGCTAACAGAGTTTTGAGGCGTTATCTGTCTTTTGTCGCGTTGCCTTTTCGTCAAACATCGCGTTGGATTGCGTTAGATGAAGTAACAAGCTTTTAAACCATGCTCGATGTTGACGATAGGCGAGTGGAAAAGCAACCTCTTAACATGATTCATTTTACAACCTAAACTGAACTGTTAAACGGATGGAGCTACATATGGTGTATAGCTCCATCCCTCTTTCTCGCTCGCATGATTGATATTTTAACATGTCAAGGTTAGTTCCTTGATGGTGACACCACATCGGCTGACCTCGACAACATCGACGTTCCTTCAAGCGTCCAGTGAGTGACGAACATTGCCCACAAGTGGGTGCATTCATACGACGCACATTGGGACCCGTAAACGTAATGCTCAAAACTCGATTTTCAAAATGAGGGTATTTCAAAAAATCTGCAGAAAGCAGTCAATCAGCAAAACACAGCAGATAGCAGTTACTGTATTTGTAGAAACGATGTAACACATTCTTAAGTCTACCCTTACATAGTTTTTTTTAAGCTATTGCATAGCTTCTATCGCGGGCCTTAAACGCGGAGACCGAATCCAGAAATTCCGTAACGAAAATAGCCTAACACCCCCCACTCATTTGTTTTTTGAGCGTGGTGACCGATAAGAAAACAAATGAGTGAACAATCAATCAAAATTCAATTCAATGTGTGAAAGTGTAACTTCAATTAATATCAAAGAAAAAAAAACAAAGGAAAAAAATACTGCATAAATAAAATAAATAAATAATTATAATTGCATAAGTTGATAAAAATGCTATTCAATAGCTTTACCGCGGCAGTCCCGAGTGCCACACGTCTATTTTTTTATATTCTCCTTTTGAAAATCGAGTTTTGAGCATTGCGTTGTATGGAAGGGTCCCAGTGTGCAGCGTGGCCAGTTTAATCGAGGTGGGGAGTCTAACGCGATCTTTTCGCTTGACAGTTAACTTTTTTATGTGTTTGTACCTAGTGACTATCGCCAAATAAATATTTTTCTTTCTTTCTTATAATCAATCAAATCTTTGGTATTTTTGTGCTTGTAACATTATTTTCATCTTCAATTTCATTTTCACCCGTAACATAATTTCCGTTTTCATCAAGTTGGTTTTCAGTAGTCGTAACATTACAATCGTATTCGTCAAGATCGTTATTATCAAATAAATCGCAATTTAAACATCTAAATTTGGCACAATAACAAACTGTACTAGACTCACAGTAGCTAATTCTGTAGTCGAGGGCTTCACAAATATATGTACAAGTGTTCTCGACACATTCCGGTCGGTCTATTGGGAACCTAATAAAATCCTGGGGAATCCTGTATGGTTCTGAAACAAAGAAAATTAAATTTTGATCTTATAAATGAAAGCAGAGTACAAGACACAAGAGGACAAGAGAGGTACAAGAGGTACTTACAATAAAAAGAATAAAGATTTATCTACGATCTATACTTTTTAATGTACACAATATTTTTTTTTTCTAGCCTTTGCTGTCCCACTGCTGGGCAAAGGCCTCCCCCAAGTCTTTCCAAACTTTCTTCTCAATAAATAATATAATAGCAAAATTTGAAATTAAAAAAAAAAATCCTCGACGCATAAAATGTCTATAGATAATAAGTAAAAGAATTGGTTAAGGCGAGACTAATGAGCCCAAACTCGACAGGTTTACTAGAATGCATTTCAGGGTTCCATCAGCTACTTCACGGTTCTAGCATCAGGTTCTCATCGTCATGAGAAACGAACTATTTTTAAGATAAATCTAAATAAACCGAAACTAAATGGGCATTTCAAGGTTACGTCATCAGAACAGCTTGATAGCGTCGGTATGTAGGTATATGAGTATTTCAAACATTAGGTCACACATATGTGTTTATTAGTAAAGTGTACATCCATTGAGCGTTTAAGATCCCTGCCACAGCCAACAAATGAGCTGATGACCTTGAACAACTGAACAGATCTTCATAAAGTGTATTTAAGAACCATCTCGATAACGCCAGCTTTCAAATAAAAAAAACTGCATCAAAATCTGTCCATTCGCTGAGGAGCTACGATGCCACGGTCAGACACACAGATACCTCAAACTTATAACACCCCTCTTTTCTGTCAGGGTTTAAAAACAGTAAAAGCTTAAAATTAATAGAACGACGACAACGGGCAGTCTTGTGGCTAAAAGTGGAATTTTACAGACAACAAACCTTGAGTGTTAACAAATCTAGTGTTGGACCATTGAATGAATTACTAGAAACAGCAGTAGCAATAGATGCCAACTGTCAAATAACCTTTAAACTTTTTTTACAATTTCTTTATAAAAATAAAAACCAGAACAGTAAGTAAAAAAATACCTTTTTATTAGTTTATTGTTCATGCTACAGTAACTTGCATATCCTAACTTGTATCAGATACGCCAGACATTATTTGATAGTGGGGTGGAGCATTTGCACCTTTTGATGTTTACACATTCACCTGTGCGGTAGTCAAGCAGATGACACATAAAAGAACATGCTCTCTGAATACAATACTTTACAAGATATGAGAGATTTAATAATTCTGCAGGCAGCACTCTTTCTGGAACAACAAAAAATTTGTTTCCGTTAAGCCAGTTACAAAATGAGGCTGAAGTCATACGCAGAACTGAGGTTATTCATCAGCCCTGCGTTGAAATTTAAGTTTAGAGTTAACTTCAATGACGTCATCAGGGTAGACATTCTACACTTTTTAACGCAATCGTAGAGTTCAGCTGCTGTCAAGCAAATGTCATATAAGGCCGCTTACACCAACTAACCCTGCTCGAAATTAGAGTTAGTTGGGTTAACTCTAGGGTAGCTACTCGAGAACTAGACTACAAAAGAACGACCCTGGGTTGCAACTCGAAGCATTTTGAACGATTCAAGTAGCGACTTTACTCTGGTTATTTCTGAATGCAAGGCTGACTTTTATGCTGAGCGATTGTTTTACGTTAATGACGTTCGGCGCTCCGATTGGCCCGCCCCAACCTTTCAGAGAGCAAAACACGGTAAATGTTTCGATAGTGTTAATCTAAAAACCACTCGCACAGGTAAAAGTGCTGAGCTGAGCTAAGCTAACTTAGATATTGATGTGCAATATGCTTTAATATACAACATTACGATTGGGATATTGCAATACAGAATATTATTCACTTAGCAGGTTTTGAATGGAAACACGGATACACAATATTCGTTATATAATTATAAAACTCAATATTTTAATATTATCTATTTCTAGATTTTTTATGTCTGTCTCTTTTAGTTTGCTATAGTGTCTGACATTATTCTTCATATTAGTCGAAGCCTAACGCTTTCCCAACCATGACTACTATGTAACTATGTTAGGGTTGGGTTCCAGTTCAGCCGAATCTAGCTGAGTATCTACTTTACATTTATCGACTACCTATCTGGCCTCTACTACCCAGTAATTGGGTAACACGGTAATACTCTTCAAGACTGATATAGGTAAGATTTCAGGCCTCTGACTGTAACGACTATCAAAGATCTTCAAATAAAAGCCGGGACTAACGGCTTGACGGTCACCCATCCACAGATAGACTTGATTTTTGACATTGATTGACACTTGATAAATGTATCAGATCGACCTGTGCGGCTGTCATTATTAAAAGTATTCCTAAATCATTATAATTATCTTTAATCTCTTTACTGATAAAAATAACTTACCTAAACTGGAATATGAAAAAGTTGTGCAAACCACTTTTCTCTCAATCACAGTACAAACTATGTAGCCTCGTGTCCTGACTATCAATGGCTTAAATCAGGACTGGTTTTTAAATAAATTAATAATAATCTTTACTTCAAACCATATAGATAAACCAGACCATAAAAGCAAAAAAATAAAAAAACCTAGCAATAGAAAATAAATAGCAATTTTTTTTTCTAACACTAATAACATTATTCGGTTACTTACTCTTATGATCCAATTTGTATATCTTTCCTGATTGAGTGGTTGACCTTTGGCGTTCCTCTTCCTCTCTATTTATACGCCGATATTTTTCACGCAATTGTTTATCTTCATCTTCCTCATAACTGTTTATATAGAAAACCAGGATTGGGTTTCTCCCATCATGGGATAAAATTGACTTCCTGCCATAAATTGCCAGCACTAGGACACTTGCGATGACCAGAAGCTTCATGTTGTTATAGGTACGATTTTATTTTAGCGAGACAGGATGGATCAGTTGAGGAGTTTGAATTACTTATAATTGATATATTGCAGGTAATGTCGTATTTATATTAATCAATTATATGTAGACAATAAGCATTCTACTGGAAGTATGGCAAGAATGAGTGAAAGAACATCACAATCAGAATGCTTAACATTTTGGATGTATTATGATGCTCATTGATTTTTAACCGACTTCGAAAAGGAGGAGGTTCTATGTTCAGCTAAATGTATGTTTCCATATTGGTCCCATAGAAATATTGTTATGATCTGATCATGAACTTCGAAGATATGAAACAGAACTCCTCATAGGATCACAGCAGAATTGTCGTAACAAGTAAAATGATTTATTTTTACGTGTAGTTGATGACTGACTGAAAGAAAAAAGAGAAGGCATGTATCGAACTGATTTGGTGATGAAGCCGGAAGGCAAATTAAGTTAATAATCTAACCCTGTTTAGAACTATCAGAATTGTTATGAGATGCTTACTTTACTTAAATACTTTATGGCCAAAGTGCTATAAAGTATTTAAGTTTGGCTGAGGGGTACTTTTTAGTGGTGGTACCATAATTAAAAAGTGAAAAATAAAAATCTTTTTACAAAAAAAAAACCGACTTCAATTTAAAAAAAAAACACTGAAAAGTACAAAATAACTTTAATTTCGGACAACAGCGACTTCCGAAATTAAAGTTATTTTGTACTTTTCAGTGTTTTTTTTACATTGAAGTCGGTTTAATATACTGAAATGTTATCTCGATTATATTTCAGATTTTTCCTGCAAGTATTATATAAAAATATTGCTGTTACTGTCTAAAATTTCTATAATTAGAAACAGACAGTAATCTCCTTGTTAAAAGATTCAACTTACATGTTATGAATAGTCCGATATCTGAAATGTAACTCCAGTCTTGCCAAACAGTTTTGTATTATTGCTCTATGTTCTGATGAGGTAGATAGAAGTTTGATGATGAAGCCTAATATTTAATCGCAACATTTATTACTTAGTAGCCACGAAATATAGCTTTTTTCAAAATTGCAGATTTTATAGCAATAACTCTATGAAGTAGGATTATGACACCAAACCCATATTACATTTGGGTTTGGTGTCCTAATCCCAAAGTTAGTTGGAATACGGTGAGGGTTAAATACATATGACATATTTGTAGCCACGTCATTAGCAATTCTTGATACATGTAACATTAAAACAGTTTCAAACAATTGGGAAGGAAATCTCAGTTTTCAAAGGCAGGGTACGTTTAAAAACAAGAGAATATAAAATTTCGTTTGGCTTTCTATCGATATTATCTTTACAGGCCAACCTCAAGTAATTTAACAAAAAAAAAAGAAAGCTAGAAAGAAATTAAGAGACTCTCTGAAAACTTCCACCTAATCGACTCAAACATTTTTTTTTCTTCAGACCTCAGAGAGATGAAGAAGTTTCAGCAACACATGCTGAAACTTCTTCATATCTCTGAGGTCGAACACCATCAGCCTCGTGTTCGGTAACATGAGCATAAGTAGCAACTACCTCAGGTTTAATTTCATAAGCGCTTTTCACTTCACACCACACATTGCCGTGTGCGCACGCGTTGCACTTCTGACAACAAGCAAATTAATAACTGTTACACAAATCATGTTTATATAATTATATTATACTCTGTTCATATCTCGTTAGACTAAAACCACAATAAAGTAGGAAAAACAAGAAAAGTAGCTATAGCAATTCTCTTTTAATAAATTATCATTTGCTGTGTTCCTGTTCCGAACTGGAGAGAGTTACGCATTCTTGTCAATGACGAGTACGTCACTCTCCCAACTGTTTGCTGACGACATAATAGTCATGGCTGTGACTACGGAGGAACTTGATGACCTTAGTAGAGCTTCCGAAAGAATGAGTCTTTAAATGAGTATGGACAAGACCAAAGTCAAGCTATGTACTCGTAAAAAACCATCTAGCACTCACTTCTATCAAGATTGAAGACACTACACTCGTAGTTTTGGACGTTTACTTGGGACAGATGATCCAGTAGGATAGGTCTAACTTACGACAAAGAGGTCAAATATCGAACTTGACTCAACTGGGCAGCATTCGGAAAACTGCACGTTATCATCTCGTCAAAAATACCATAGTCTTTGAAGACGAAAGTCTACGACCAGTGCACTTTCAAGTGGTGACATATGGCTCTGAAACGTGGTCATTTACAATGGCCTCATAAGAAGGCTTAAAATTACTCAAAAGTCAACGGAAAGGACTATACTTTGAGTTTCCTTACGTGATTGCATCAGGAATGAAGGTATCTGCGGGAGAACCAAGATTGTTGACATAGCTCGAAGAATAGTCAAACTTAAGGACAGAGCACATTTCTGACAGAACAGATGGTAGTTGGGGCCGGATTATACAGTGACTCACAGTGTGGACCGAAGACCTGGGTAAGAGTCACGGGAATCCGTTGGATCCGAGACGCTCTTCGTTGTGGCAACACTTGGAGAAGCTATGCCCAATAGTGGACGTCTTTTGGCTTAAATGATGATGTGTTCTTGTTTAAAGGATGCATGTCACATTTTAACTTGGTTTTTGGTGTATTTAAAAAACTAGTTGACATTCATGACTTACCTACTGGTGAAGCTTCCTGCAGGTTTACCAGTCAGTAACATGATGAGATGAAATCCTTTAAGGATAGTGCCCTAATTTTGGCAAGGTTTTTTCATATAATTAACAATTGATGAAGTCAATTGACCACAAATTTCCGGTACCTAAATCGGTTAGTAACAATAATCTTTCAATAAAAGTATAAATTATAATATTTTCGAAAATTCATTTATTATAATCACAACAATAATTTACACAAAATAACCAAGAAACATTAACATCTACATTAATAGTCCAAGATTCTAGGGTTGTCTAACGCAACTTATTTTCACATGGATAAAACGTTAGTTTCAGTAGCGCCCCGTGTGCTTTTAATACCTACGTCTCACGTATTTTAGTAATCAGACAAATTGTAGTGACCAAACATCCCCTAAAGACAAAAAATGTTCAGCCGAGAGTATGAGCGTGAGAGCACGAATGCGTTTCAGAGCGAGTGAGATGATTTCATGCACTGACTGGATCACTACAATTTGTCTGACTAATGAAATATATAACTTTGTAATAGCTGCCTTAATAACTTAATTAGAAACTAGACGTAATAATATATGTATATATAATAAGTAAAGTACGTTTATTTTTTGTGGAGATTTAAAGCACCTAACAGAAGTTTTGGTCCATGGAAAGTATCTGACACTTACAATATTACTTTAGAATAATATTCTAGAAAAAATATAAAAATCAACCATAACAATTTAAGTTAAGTAACTCTATTTTTAGTTCCCTTTCTTACCTGGTACCTGCGAAGATTCGCCTTGAGAGAGCTTCACAAGCACACAGGTATTCAAAGCACATGAGACACTACTAAGAACCTAAGGTCCATATGAAAATAAGTTATGTCAGACAGCTCTGGGATCTCAATAGGTATATAATTTTTCTGATAATAGATATATAGGAAATCTCAATTACGAAAAAACACTAGGAAAAATCATAAACAGTTATTACATTATTTAAACACATAATTGTTTATCTTGACGTTTTCGTGTATATTTTTAGTTGTAGCACCAACACGTGTCAAGGGAAATACATTGGGCATATTTGAAGCCCAATCGCCAGCAAACGTTTTTACACCAACTGGTAGTGCAGACCCTTGCAACACTAGGAATGTAAACGCCCGATTCTGAAGCCGGAACTTCTTCTGAAACAAGAGAACATACAGTTAGTTTTATAATATTTAGTTTAAGGAAAACCAACGGATCATTTAATATTATGATCAATTTAGGAGGCATATCGAAGTTCGGAACTTGCTCAACTATAGTTTTCTGACATCCTCAACCTCGAATCAAGAAACAAGTCCAAAATATACACATATATTCTGTAAGTAATAATAATTTGAGGTACTGCGTTTATATCATCATCATCATCGTCATCATTTCAGCAGAGTACAATATAGTGCCCGCTTTATTGAAAACATCTACATCATAGTTGGGGTTACCAATGTTGTCATACACGTGCAAATAAAAAATATAATATTTAAATGTTATATGTGGCTATTTATTTGTCCAGAAATGACAACTATTGACTACTTTTTTAATCTAATGGTCTTAGAGCTGAGCTCAATACTCAGTACTCAAATTCAATTTGAGGGATCAGAACCATAGTTTCGTGGGTTCTGATCCCTACAGAATCCACGAAACTATGGTTCTGATCCCTGGGTCCATCAAACTGAAATTGAGTATTTTCGTTAGGTTGATCTGGTCATAGTCATAGTCATATATTCAATAACAAGAAACTTGTATCTGAATCACATAATTAATAAATAGATTAAACATTTTCAATTCAATAATAATAATAATTCAGCAATCTAATTCGATAGTAATACAACAAATACAATTCAATAATAGTAATAATTCAACATATCCAATTCAATAAAAAAATAAAAAAATAGTACCTACTAACATCTAGTTTAGCCCGGCTAATAGCATTTTTGATAAACCATCAAAAACAAAAAACCGGGCAAATTCAAGTCGGACTCGCGCACGGCCTTGTTTCATGCTAAATTTCAGGATTCTGGATCAACAACCTTTGCATTTGCGACATAAACGGCCGAATCATTTTTTTTTTTTTTTTGTTAAATCACATGTTTGATTTTTTTACAACTTCAGAAGACCGCAGACTTGGGTATATGGTTTTAATTTCAACTCGATACCTCGACGCGTTCCCGAGATAAAAGGTCTTGACAGACAGACAGACAGACGGACAACAAAGTGATCCTGTTAGGGTTTGGTTTTTTATTCTTTTGGGGTACGGAACACTAAAAACAATCACCAATCTGTTCCTTTACAGTGTCTACAGGTTCAGTAATCAAATGCAAAACAAAGACAGAACTGAGATAAAATATTAGTAGTTACTAACCAGCTGCAGGTTCTGCTGCTACATAAACCCGTGGTTCTTCTTCAGCACCAAATACACCCGCTCCTGAAGCTTCTTCGGCGTCTAGAGCCTGGGGTGCTTCATCGCCAGCTTCTTGACTGGCAACCGCTGCGGGTTTAACTTCATAAACGCTATCCTCCTCTTCGGATGCAGATACATTGCCGTGTGCTACCAGCACCAAGGCACTTACGAAGACAAGCAGGAGTTTCATTTTGATATAAGATTTTCTTTTGCACTTTCTATCACAAGAACGGCGAAGGTTGGTTATGATGATGAAACGTTTAAATGAAGTATTTATAGTGTCTGATTATGATAATAATGACAATGATACTCCAGATAAGAATTAAAACCCCCGATTTTTCGAGTACCTAATGAAGGCAAGTGGTTGGTTCAAGGGTTGTAGGGTTGTGAGACTAAATTGAATGACGATTTCTGGGTTCCGTACCATAGTATACAAATATGAAGATGATGAAAAGTATTTTTTTTTTTGTTAACATCTTGTGTTACTTTCTATCTTGAAAACGCTCATATTTAATAACGTGCAAATTTAAGTGCATATATAGTACTCGTAAAATTATACAAATTGTTAAGTACTTGTAGTATACACGAAACCCTTAATACGCGGGTTTAAGTCGCACATGACCGTTTTTTGAACAGCTATACATCAAACTGCCTACTTAATAATAATTGGTATAACTTACTGACCTCAGATGATATGTGCAATACTTAGAGGCACTGTAATTAGGTTACAAGTACTTGCAAGTTTAGAACAACCGCGTTCCCGGTCGAGCTTCATCAAACTCAAACAAATTATATACAGAAATAATACAGTTTCCATGTACTTCAAGAAAGACCCTTCTATAATATCTCGAAAACCTTTACCTATTGCAGGTTCTTCTACATCATCACCCTCGTAGCTTCCTAAATTTAAAGGTTTTTTGTACTTTCTTACTTTTTACATCTTTATTATCGCTGTATAGATAAAGAAGTCTTTGTGTTTAACATGTAACTTTTGATCTATCATATTACACCAACTTGGGGGTTTTAACACTTTTAATCCGTATCTTAAATGTCATCATCGTTTATCATTGAAACAACTTAGTATAAATAATACATTTAAACGATTAATAAATTACAAAAAACAAGTAAGTAAAATTAAGTAAGTAATCATTTATTGCGCAAAAAATTATAAGGTAACATCAGTGATGAAACACAAAAATTAGACAGACTCATGAATAACAGCACTGTCCTTCAAACTAGCTTTATTGCTAATTGAAAATGGCACAAATTTAGTTTTTTCAAGGTTCAAAGTTAAAAGGTTGGTAATGAGCAAAGTTGATATCGTTTTTAGACATTATTCGGCATACCGTTTTGTTTCATTCCAATCTGAGCCATGCACAATTAGTGCTATGTCATCCGCGTAGGTAAAAACATTACTGTTTGTAAGACCTAGTGAGCATAACTGGTTTACATAAATTAAAAAGAGTGTCGGTCCTAGGATACTTCCCTGTGGAACTCCATAATTACCTGAGGGGTGATCATAGCTCATATAGTTGTTTATGATCACACATTGCGTTCTCTTCGTGAGATAACTTTTAAATAGATCTAAGAGCTAGATCTATCTTATACCTATCTATATCTTCGAGTTAAAATAGTCGTTTAGAGATAGTGACTGTGTCAAATGCTTTAAATAGGTCCAAAAAGATATCAAGACATTTCTTACCCTGATCCAAATTGCGAGATATAAGATTACTCAAATCAGTTACGGCATCTTCCGTAGACCTACCAGACATAAACTGATTGGTTGATATAATGTTATAAGCGTCGAGGTATTTCTTTAGAATAGAATAAACTTTATTGTACACCAAAAGCTAAAGCTTAAAGCTTATTGTTTAAAATTTTCTCTAATGTTTCAGACATCGCCGTAAGCACAGAAATAGGTTTATAATTGTAGACACAATCTCTGTAACCTGACTTATAAATTGGGTGAATAAACGCTTTCTGGAAGGCATCGGGAAAATCACCGGTGGTAATCGAAAGGTTACAAATATAAGTAATTACTGGAACTAGAAACTTTTTTGAATTTTTTTCACGTTAATAAATACTAGCGTTTTCAAAATAGAGTTTCAACACAAAGGTTAACAAAAATACCTTTCATCTTCATATTTTTATACCATACCATGCTATGTCATACCATACGGAACCCTGAAATCTTCATTCAATTCAGTCTCACAACTCTTTAATCAACCATTTGCATCCATTAGGTACTCAATAAATCGGGTGTTTTAATTCTTATCTGGTGTGTCATCTTCACTATTATCAGAAGCAGTCACTATAAATACTTCATGTAAACGTTTCATCATCATAACCAACTAAAAAAGTGAAAGTGCAAAAGAAAATCGGATATCAAAATGAAACTCCTACTGGTTTTCGTAAGTGCCTTGGTGCTGGTAGCACAGGCAATGTATCACCATTCGAAGAAAAGGATAGTGTTTATGAAGTTAAACCCGAAGCGGTTGCTGGTCAAGAAGCTGGCCGTGAAGCACTCCAGGCTCTAGATGCCGAAGAAGCTTCAGGAGTAGATGTATTCGGTGCCGAAGAAGAACCGCGGGTTTATGAATTAGCAGAACCTAAAGAAGGTAAGTAACTACTAAAATTTTATCTCAGTTCTGTCTTTGTTTTGCATTTGATCACTGAACCTGTAGACACTGTAAAGGAACCGATTGGTGATTGTTTTTAGGGTTCCGTACCTCAAAAGGAAAAACCGGAAATCCTTATACGATCACTTTGATGTCCGTCTGTCTGTCTGTCAAGACCCCGTATCTCGAGAACGCATCGAGGTATCCTGTGAAAAAGTTAAACTTCAGAGTTAGCGAAAAAAAAAGATTTAGCCGTTTATATCGCAAAAAAACATAAATTTCGACATTCTCAAAACAATTAAAATTCATAGGGTACTTCCTGTTGATCCAGAATCCTGAAATTTAGCATGAAGGAAGACCTCATAGCACAAGTGTAGGTAAAAGCCTGAAAACTGTAAATGTAGTGTTTTTATTTTATTTTTGTTATTTTGTTGGACCCAGGGATCAGAACCCAGGAAACTAGCACACAGACCATTAGATTAACCTGTCAATCGTGATAATGACAGACACAATTGAAAGACAATAGGTGCGCGAACGTGGTGCGGCGTTCGCTTGGGGTTTAATGAATTAAAAAAGAAGACAATAGTTGTCATTTCTAGACAAATAAATAGCCACCTATAACAATGTAAATATAATATTTACACGTATATGACAATATAATTTCGAATTTAGTATTTGATAGATTTTCATAAAACGGGCACTATATGGAATTCCGTAGAAAGGATTAACAAACCACAGAATTTAGCAAAATTTTAGCTCCTCACCTCGAATCATTCGTTAGTTTTTATTTATTTTGCATATGGACTCAGTACCTAAATCAAACTAAGTCTTAATTATTAACTTAATTGTCTAAGTCTTAATTGTCTCTAACTACGGTAATCGAAAGGTTAAACTAAATATTATAAAACTAAATATATGTTCTCTTGTTTTAGAAGAAGTTCCGGCTTCAAAATCGGGCGTTTACATTCCTAGTGTTACAAGGGTCTGCACTACCAGTTGGTGTAAAAACATTTGCTCGCGATTGGGCTTCAAATATGGCGAATGTATTTTCCTTGACACATGTTGGTGCCACAACTAAAAATATACACGAAAACGTCAAGATAACAAATCATGTCTTTAGACACTGTAATAACTGTTTATCGGGTATTCTTGTATTTTTTGTAATTGAAATAAAATATACCTTTGGGTGTTTCATGATTTTTTTTAAATTTTCGATTTTCATTTGACTTTGCTCGAATTCTTGATAGAGTCTGTCTAATAAGTCAATCGCCTTGGGTTGGACTTGGGATTAAGGTAAAATGAAATCTGATGTAATCAACGCTGGTTCAATAATCAAGGTTGATTAAGAGATACTGATAATTCTTTACTAATAGAAGAACCTTATAAAAAGTATCGAACATACGTATTTTTTAAATAATTAAATATTATACAAAATTTCCAAGTCGGTTGACTTTGACACAGTATTACATATACCGAAAATCATATTAATCAGTTAATATTTAGAGATTGCACAATGGCAACAATTACGTCATAAGTGAAAATTAAATTTTTAATATTATAATTTTTTACAGAGGAGGGAAGTAAATTTAACTAGACACAACAACACACTAGTAACACTTACTTCTTGCCCTCCACTGTAAAAAAATAATAATATTAAAAATTTTACGTACACTAACGATATACTAGCTGTATAAGAATTGGCGTTGTGCAACCTCTAAGGGTGAGTTGCACCATTTAACAATAACGATAACCAAACCAGCCGTGAAACGGCCGCCTATTGGTCAATTCGACGATTTGACAACTGTTAACGGTTCTGTTATCGTTATAGTTAAATGGTGCAACTCACCCCAAATATTAACCGATTATGGTGATTTTTGGTATACGAATTGTAAGGATGGGTATTTAACGAAAGAAAAGATGTGTGATGCGTTTCAAGTCCAGATATATTATAACTTAATACTCGTTATTGCGGTTTCAAGTCCAGATATATTATAACTTAATACTCGTACATGAGGTTATTATTGTACTTACAAACTAAACAAGAGTACAGTTCTTCTTTCACTGTTCGAGCTGTTCGCCTTTGAATTCTCTTCCACACTCAATAAGGACTAGCCCCTCGTTAAACGTCTTCAGAGGGAGGATCAGGGAACATTTCCTGTCAAGATCACTCAAATATAATATACATATACATGTTTGCATGCATAGGTTTTATTTGTTATTATATGTAGTATGTTTATACGTATTGTGTGCTGAGCACATATCTGTGTAGATTATTTTAATTATAAGATTCAATTCATCTTCTCAATTGTCTCCTCACAGACCTTCGTCTGAAGAACGTAAATATTGACTTTTGGTACAAAAGATAACAGTTCTAGATGTATTCTATCGAATATAACACACATGAAACTTCAAGGTGAATAAAAAGACCATAAGAATATTTTTTAGTGTTTCCCGATAGCTGATAATATAATAATTTAATATTAGTAGTACCACTAGTGATGAGTAACTTAAAAAACATTTTTTTAACTATGTCTACTGTCCATGGAGTTTTTTGCACGTTCAGCTCTATAGAGATCCACGCTTTGGAACGAGCAATTTAGCTTAACTTTTTTGTTTTTAACTGACCGACATTCTGACAATTCAAAAGCGCCTGAAGTTGGTCTATTTGAAATAAACGTTTCTGATTTCTGAATTCTATCTCAACATTGTTCTTTCTGCTTGCCTAGATCTCAATACTAAAACTCTGTAAACAAAGATATCCATCCATTCCAACTATACAACCATCCATTCCATTCCATTCCATTTAACTATTTATTATGTATTTGTTTATTGTGCAAACCTACCACAGTGTTGTCTTTTTTAACCCAGAGTTTGACTGGTAGAGAATGCCTTGTGGCATGAAGTCCGCCTATGTACCACTATTGTACATGAAGTTTAAATAAATAAATATCGAGAACCACCGTTTAACATATTTTTTAACGGTTTTATGCAAAGTGACGATCAGCCGGTCAAAAGTATCCTTGAAAAGCGCCAAATAAGCCCGCCGTATTTAAAACATAGTGGGTACAAGGGTACAGGTTGCCTCCCATAATAATGACCCAACATCACACCTCTTCCCATCTTCATGAGTACCTAGCGGTTAGATTCTAATATCGTTGATATTCTGGCATTCAGTGCCATGCGGCCAGCTTTCTTACAAATACAATAATTTTATTATTACAGATTAATGGTTAGTTCTTACAATTATTATTTATGTATCGCTGTAACAAACCACGAGGTTTACAATATTTCTGACAGCTACAGTGACACATCGTTGTAGCGCAACACTAGTTGAAAGCAAAGAAAAAAAAACATGAAACACAGCAAACCTGGTATACTTACACAATAAAAATAAAAAAAATAAACAATCATTACAAAAACGTTAACGTTATGTGCATCTAAGAGTACTGGCTATGGGTGGACGACGGGAGTGTCAGAAGTCGCAATCAAGGCTTCAATTAAGTATTAAACAAAGAAGCGCACGCTCTGCAGTCAATCGTTATACCACAGGCAAATATCGGGTTACAACATTATTAACAACAAAATGGATCATTGCAATGAAAACAAAAATGAATAAATAACAGCAAATAGTTTGAATAACTCTTTTATTTCAATAACTAGCTTTTGCCCGCGACTTCGTCCGCGTGGAATAGTGACTTCCGGCAGAAAAGTATAGATAGCTGTGCCCGCGTCTCCGTCAGCGTGTAACTCCTTGTGTATTAAGTTAATGTATTGGTAATATTTATTATTTTTATTTATATTGGTAATATTGTTTAGATCACGTTCACATGAGGCTTAACCCTTTATAAGACACAGAACTTAAAAATATTTATTGCTTTTAAACTTTATAATAATGTGTTAAGGTTCAAATTTTGGTGGCAATATAAGTACCACTGCCTTATAAAGGTAAGGTAAAGGTACCTATAAAACGAAAATACTTCAGTGCAAAGCTTCCGGGTAAACTATATTGAAAGTTGACCCGTCCGGCACGTGAACATAAAGATTTTTAGAACTGCTAACACGGGAGAGAGCAACATACAACTGACCATGCGAGAAACAACTGACACTGAGATCTACTCCAGCAACACCAAAAGTCTGCCCTTGAGCCTTGTTAATTGTCATTGCATAACACACCGATACTGGGAATTGCGTCCTTTTAAATTGGAATGGAAAATTATTTGGTATTAAGGGTATTCTGGGAATAAAGACGGTTTCTCCTGCACCGCAACCTGTTAAAATTTGAGCCTCGATTATATTTTGTTGCAACTGGGTTACTTTTAGTCGAGTTCCATTGCAAAGTTGTGGTGGTCTTAAATTTCGGAGCAGAATAATCGGTATCCCAATTTTTAAACAAATTTCATGAGCGGGAAGTCCGGGCATATTTAAAGAATTTAAAAATTCTATCGGGTAATTAGTGGCTTCTTGTTCATCGACCATTCTATTTATTGATCTATAAACTTTGCTTTCCCCCTGTATATTCGACAGTATTTTGTTATTGATCTCAGATGCCTGGTCATTGCGAGGAGTTAAAATAGATCTTTCGCATAGCCAAGAATTGTCCCTATTTAATATATTTGTTACGTCACCGTAAACCGACGATATAAGATGTGGTTGAGATTGCACCATACAACATAATTCAGGCGTCAGAATAAGTTTTCCTTGGTGTAGTTGTGGATAGGTACCTTCACCAATCTTTAATAATGTGTCAGAAAATTGACTATCATCCGGGTTATCTCCAGTTCTCACTCGCATATTTATAGTCAAATGCACCGATTGTATATCACGCCATAAATAAGAGCTTTTCAGGCAAGCCCTAACCTCATCAGCTCGGGTTCCCCGTGGTATTACTGGTAAGGTTTGTCGGAAATCACCACAAAATAAAACCGTGATACCGCCCATTGGTCGATCATTTTGTCTTATATCCCTTAAAGTTCTGTCTACCGCTTCTACTCCTTTTCGATGGGCCATCGTACATTCATCCCATATGATTAAACTACACTCGCGTAATACCTTAGCTTTGTCGCTATTTCTTGAAATACTACAGGTTGGACTTTCCGTGCGATCTAAATCAATTGGTATTTTAAACATACTGTGAGCAGTTTTACCTCCTGGTAGCAATGTTGCAGCTATCCCTGATGAAGCTACGGCAAGAGCAATTTTACGCTGATTTCGAACATAAGCCAATATTAATTTAGTCAAAAAGGTTTTTCCAGTTCCTCCAGGTGCATCTAAAAACCATATTGTTCCCAAATTATTTTGAACACTATTGCACACGCGGTCATAAACTGAACGTTGTTCTGCAGTCATCATTGGGACACCGTTTTCTAATGTTGTCAGCAGTTCCATTAAATTGTAACCAATCTCTGCGGAATATTCCCTATTAGTTACCTCTCCGACTGAGGTTGGTGTTGGCAAACCATATTCACAGAGTGATTTACCGCCTACTGCTGTTAAGTCATCCTGAAGAGCTAATAAGCACTGATTTATGGCAAGATCACGGAAATTATCATTAGTTGTGCCTTCATCATTGTTAGGTATATTTCTAAGAAAGTCTTCTGCAAATTTTTCTTTATATTTTTCCCATAATTTTACAGCATCTGACAAATTACAAAATATGAGTAATGTTACAAATAAATGGCGTAACCGTCGTGGATTATCACTAACACAGGATTCTGCTAAAGCGTCATCCCAATGCTGATCATTTTCAAGCAAATGACGTGCTTGGCAAGCTGCTTGATAAGTGGGATAAACAACATCGTCTACTTTTCTCAAATCTATAAATGAGGTTGGTCCTCGCACGGTATGTAATAATAATCGCAAATAGAAACACTCAGCGTTGTTAGGATGAACGGTGTACACTCTACCAAGAACATGTTCTTTAAAAATACCTGACTCGCCATCTACAGGCCTGCCACGGCGTCTTCGATTAAAGACACCCCGTTGCTTATCGTAGGTATAATACGATGGAACTTCCTCATACAAAAGAGATTTTGCAAAATCATCAGTTTGGCAAAGTCGAAAGAATGCTAATAAAGTTGTTTGTCTAGGGTTCTCTAACCGTTCTGTGAAATTTTCGGCGTTGAAATATATACGTTGGCCGCCTTCAAGATGAACATCCAGATGAGTCACAGGTGGATATCTTTCGTGAATGTTGAAACTTAAGATCCGCCACACAGCTTCTGAAGAACTTATATATCTGCCTGACTGAAATCTTGTAACTTCATCATGTTCATTTCTCAAAGCAAATGTAGCTTGGTCACTGCCCTTATTAATATACTTACAAATATATTTTATTGACTCTACACTATTACACATTTCAACATTTATGTGAGCTTGAAATGCTCTGGACAACACAGGAGAATACGGAACGACCCACCTATTATCTAAAGTAACTTGTTGTCCAGACACTCGCTTTTCAACAGTAAAACCACCATTATCTCTTGAACGGCGACGATATAATGGGTATCCATCATGTCCTGTTACAGTGTCATCCACTAAGGCTTTTGGATATCTTTTAGTGCAACGACCGTCTTGCATGCAAGGAGAATTCCCGTTAAATGCACCACATGGACCATGTATCATATGAGTTTTAACAATGTCGTATAACACGGGATCTGCAATCGGACTTGGAATTTCAGCACTGATTAAACTGTCTACATCATTAGGTCGAACCTTATCTTTTAACCAAAGCAGGATATGTGCGTGAGGTAAGCCGCGTTTTTGCCATTCAATACTATACATATAACACAATACTTCTCCAAAAATGTTATCTTTGGTAAGTAGATCTATCATTGATTTTAATTTTAAATGAAAAACTCTTGCTATGATATCATGGCGGTCATGCGGTGCTTGACCCTCAAGAAGCTCCCGAGTAATTTCATCCCACTTAGGATTGGTAGTTACAGTAATAAATAAGTCGGGACGTCCATATTTTCTTACGTAACAAAAAGCATCTTGAGTACGTTCGTGCATGTATCGTGGACCACCAGTAAAAGAAGAGGGCAAAATAACTAAACGACCCATATTCACCGTATCGTTATCTTGCTGCATGGCGTCGCGAAGGTGCACGTATTCTTCAGCGCGCAGCTGCCTTTGATTAGATCGTATATAAACTAATCTTTCGGTTTCAATTTTTGCGTACATGTCTACAATAAACTGATTGAATAAGCCACGAAAACGTTGAAAGTATACAAACCTATTCCGTCTTACTTGCAAGTGGTAACAGTAAAATTGAAGGCATGAAATCTTTTTATTATAATTAGGTGCGCCTGTACGCGGATCAGTTTGGTATAAAGCAAAATTATAACCATCTTCCCCTCGACAGTATATCAAAGGATATTGCAAACTGTCGTAAGCCCTGTGGGTTTCATAAATACGTTGCAAACGATTATCTCTGGAACGGATAACGATATCACGCCTATCACATTCCTGGTCGACCAATACCACAGCAACTTCATTCGTGGATGGAGCATTATAACGCCCAGGGTGTTCCTGAGTTGGACGCCTATCGGCATTTATAACAATTTTATAATTGTTATCATCATCTCGAGGAAGAGCTTCTAATGCCGATTTAAAACTGCATACATACGAATTAACCTGATGCAACATGTTCTGAAGTTGTGATATGAGTTCAGTATTTAAATTCGGGAAATATTGATTTCTTATATTCGACTGTTCGTTGTAGTCGGATACAAAATATATTTGAAGAAACTTAGGTTGGTTTTCAGGCAAAAGGGATCCTATCAAATGGTAAACCTGACCTTGTATCTTAAAAGTAGGCATGAAATGACCTTCTGAGATTTGTTGAGCGCCAAAGGATGTCATTTGAAATGCACTATTATAAGTGCGAATATTATCTAAAAACTGTTTAGATTGTATATGTTCCCCTAAAAGTAGTGATTTCAAAGGTTCCGGTGGGTCTTCGAATGAAGGCAAATTTATTTTACCTGTAGAACAACAGAAACCAGCTGACTCCTTACTCCACTTTGCAGCATTACAAAAACGACATACCACGTTCATATCGCCTATTACAGAAGATGATCCGTAATCAATTGTGAGGTTATAAGCAAACCCACTTTTATATTTGTCGGACCAAACCACCGAATTTCTAGATTGATCTTCTATGTGTACATCTAAGTTATTAAGGCTATGTCGAAATCTGTCTGCAGTAAGACGGGCCTCTCGCTGTTCATCCGTTTCAAGAGACCGAATATTTTCGATTCTTAATCTTTCATTAGACAAACTTACTGATCGTTCTTGTCTCAAAGAATTATAATATTCGCGTACCGACTCTAGTCGTTGTTCATGCTCATGTGCGTCTTCGAGAGATCGAATAACATTATGGTGCACCCTATCATTTGTCAAACGGTCTTCATATTGAGTTAAAGTTTCAGATTCTCGAGATAAAATATGACGTTCGCGGTCAGCTGTGAGACGCAATTCCCTCTCAGTGTAGGTTTCTGACTCGCGAGACAATATATGACGTTCGCGGTCAGCAGTGAGACGCAATTCCCACTCAGTGTAGGTTTCTGACTCGCGAGATAGTGTATGCCGTTCGCGGTCAGCAGTGAGACGTAATTCCCTGTCAGTGAAGGTTTCTGACTCGCGAGATAATGTATGCCGTTCGCGGTCAGCAGTGAGACGCAATTCTCGTTGTGACGCAGTTTCAGCATCTCGGGATAACACATGTTGTTCTCGGTCAATGGTAAGCCTCAGCTCTCGTTGAGAAGAGCTTTGAGACGCCCGTGATGTAGCTCGTCTCGCTCTGTCAGCTGCTAATCGCATCTCTCTCTCTGGAGAGCTTTCATTGGCTCGAGAGGTTGAGGCACTAACTCTCATAGAGTTTAACCGATGTGCTCTTTCCTCTGCCGATTCTTGAGAACGCGCATTTCTCATCCTTTTAGCATCTCTCGAATTTCGAGATAAAGATGGTCGTTTTTTAGGTGGCATTGTGTATTTTTAATCGACGGTAACTGAAGCTACCTTACACTTACAATTATATATAGTAATTATGTAATAATTACGAAAATAAACTATTAATATAATTAAACACTACCAATTACGAAAATAAACTATTAATACAATTAAACACTACCAAAATAACTAATATAATAATTACGAAAATAAACTATTAATATAATTAAACACTACCAATTACGAAAATAAACTATTAATACAATTAAACACTACCAAAATAACTAATATAATAATTACGAAAATAAACTATTAATATAATTAAACACTACCAATTACGAAAATAAACTATTAATACAATTAAACACTACCAAAATAACTAATATAATAATTACGAAAATAAACTATTAATTTAATTAATCACTACCAAAACCTCTTATACCTAAAACTAATAATATATTTAAACACTACCATAATACCTATTATATAAAATAACAACAAAACAAATCTAAAAATAAATTATTCAAAGACTAAAAGTCGTGCTGATAAGCACGGTTTGCAAATAACAATTATTGGTTGTCAATAAGGTCGAACAGTCTGAACGTCTATTCGCATCAACAGCCAAATATTGAATGACGCTCGAGCGTTTTTTTTTTTTTTTTTTTTTGTGTGGCCTCTCGCAGGTCAACCTAGGAGGTTGTCGTCTGCTTAACCGGGCTTGCCTGTGGCGGCCTTGATTCTAATCAAAGCCTCCAGCCAGGGCTTACTTATCTACTTAAAAACTAAGCGACTACGCTAAGGGCACCCCCTGTGGGGTACGAGCCTCGGCTTAGGGCGTCGCTGGGGGAGGGCAGCAAAGGGACGGGCTGGATCGAGCAAAAATTCTATTATTATTATAGGGGAATTTTAGACTACTTGCTCAGCGTCGCGGGCTGGCTCGAGCAAGGGACGGGGAGGACAATTACGGGGTTGTCGCGGCGGGCCTCGGCGGCGAGGACGGAAGGATCGCGGTCTGTAGTGTTTTTTGATTGTACTTGTTTCCCTACGGCTCTCTTGGAGCAGGGTAGTGGGGTCATCGGGGGCGATTAGGGTATGCCTAGGGCGGCGAATCTTGGAGATGCGGGAGGGTTCGTATCGGGCTGCCGATGCGATAAGGGGGTTGCGGTGCTTCACAGCAGTATCGAAGAAACGCTTGCACAGGCGTTTCATGAACTGCTGGATGGTGGGGACTCTGAGATCTAGGTGTAGATTCTCATTTCGGATGTAATAGGGGGCTCCGAGGATTTTTCGGAGGGTGCGGTTTTGGAGGGTCTGCATCCGGTGGAGGTGACGGGCCTTGGCGTGTGCGAAGATTGCACAGGCATAGGTCATGATCGGGCGGATGACTGCCGTGAAGAGGCGCAACCTGCACTTGCGTGACAATTTGCTGCGGGCAGTCAGTAGGTAATGAAGCCTACCCTGAGCGAAAGCAGCTCGCGAGCGAGCCTGCTTTATGTGCTCGGCGAAGGATAGGCGTTCATCGAGGATCACTCCGAGGTACTTGGCTTGCTTCTCCCAGGGGATCGGCTTGCCGTACATGGTGATCGGGGGGGGAGGGGGGTCAGATCTCCGCCGTCTCGCATAGAGAACGGCTTGACTCTTATCAGGGTTAACCTCGACTCTCCATTTCCGGAACCATTTGCCCAAAATGTTTGCGGAGGTTTGGAGATTGCGAGCGATAACTCTGGGGTCGTGACCTGTGTAGTAAATAGCCGTATCGTCAGCGAATAGAGCCAACTTAGACTTTTTACTTTTGGGGATGTCGCTGGTGAACAACGTGAAGGCTAGGGGGGAGACAACGGAGCCTTGAGGGACTCCTGCTCTGATGGGGTGTGGGGAGGATAGAGCTCCCTCGACTCTATAGCGAAAGGTGCGATTCGACAGAAAGTCTCGCATGATGAGCACGAGACGATCTGGCACACCGAGTTGGTATAGCTTATATAATAAGCCATTGTGCCAGACTTTGTCGAATGCTTTCGCTATGTCGAAGTACAAGACACCCGTCATCGTGTTACGTTGGAAGCCAACGCTTATGTGCTCCACGATGCGGTGAACTTGATGGACACACGAGTGTTCGGTACGGAACCCGAATTGCTCGTCGGGGATGAGACCCTTGGTTTCGGCAAAATCTTTGAGTCGCTTATAAATAAGCCTCTCGTAGATCTTACCGAGAACGTTGAGGAGACTGATGGGACGGTAACTGGAGGGGTCAGACTTGGGCTTGCCTGGTTTGGGGATGCCTATAACGGTGGCCTGTTTCCATGCTTGTGGGAATATATTATTGCTTAATGCGCCATTGAAGATGGCGGTCATTAGCATTATGAGCTGGGGGGGGAAGAGTTTGAACACTCTGTTCGTGATGCCGTCGGCACCGGGGGCTTTCCGTGGTTGGAGCCTTTTCACGATATCCTCTACCTCGTCTGGTGTGACGGGGGCTAGAGGGTTATCGGGGTCTTCAACGGGAGGGAGGGAGGCTCTTCTTTCGACTTCAGCATCCACCATATCAATGTGGGCTTGGTCTACTAGATGAGAGCTGGGCGAGCATTGGGCTTCGAGACTGTCGGCCAGGCATTCCGCTTTCTCGGAGTTGTCGAAGGCGACACTCCCATCAGGGCGGGTGAGCGGGGGCATGGAGGACTCTTCAGTGGAACGTAGCTTCCTTTGGAGTTGCCAGAAGGCGAGATGGGTAGGCTCAAGTTCGCTGAGCGTCTTCTCCCAGCGGGCGGAACGCAGCTCGGTCATACGCTTCCTTACAGCGCGCTGTAATTTACGCATGTGAGCCTTGTTTGCGTCGCAGGGGAAGGCGCTATACGCACGGATAGCAGCGTTCTTCTCGGTCAACAGAGCCTGTACATCGTCCGGGATTTTCCAGCGACAGTCCTCTGTCGCTGGAATCTCCCTTGAACAATCGTTCAGGACGGATTGTACGTGCTCCGTGAGCGAGTCGATCGCCTCCGTCGTCTCGGCGACTGAAACTATATGGTCGGGGATGGAGTCCAACTGAGGTGACGTAGAAGATTTCAGCCGTTCGCTTACTTTCTTCCAGTCAGTGATCAGTTGGGATGGGGGGGGCTGTCCGGGGTCGAGATTTCCCGAGCGGGAGCCAAGGTGCATGACCACGGGGCGGTGGTCAGAGTTAAGTTCGTGTATTGCTTCTATAGATTGCAAACGGAGGTTTACATTCTTTAGCAGCGCTACATCGAGAACGTCAGGCCTATGACTGGGATCGTGAGGGAAGTGAGTGGGACACATCGGGCCGATGATGTCGAAGTTCAGGGAAGCACCAAGGTTGAAAATGACCTTACCTCTAGGGTTGGTCGTGCTGCTGTTCCACGCGGGGTGTTTAGCGTTGAGATCGCCCGCTAAGATAACGGAGTCACTCATGCTAAAGAGGGATGTCAGGTCTCTGGTGAGAGCGGTGGCTTCGTCTGTTAAATTAGACGAAGAAGATGATGGGGGGTAGTAGGCGGAGATGACTGTGATCGGCGGGTGACCAGTCATGCCTAGTCGACAAGCCGAGAACTCCAGTAGAGATAAGGGCGCCGGTGGAGATAGGGGAATGCAGTACAATTCCTTTTTATAATAAATGAGCGTGCCACCACCGTGACAGCGGATCCTATCGTTGCGAACTATTCGATAGTTGGCAATCCTAGGATCTTTGAGGTGGGGCTTTAGATACGATTCCTGTATAAGGAGAATGTCTAGTTGATGGTCGCGGAGGAAGGACGCGATCTCATCACGCTGGGAGTTAATGCTATTAGCATTGAAGAAACCTAATTTAAGGGATCGCGGTTTGAAACTACAAACTTTCAGTCGCTTATCCATAATTAATTATTAAGGGTAACGGCTGGGAGTTTGTCCAGCTCGGCCAGTGTCGGCTTGTGCTGGTCGAAGATCTCAAAAATCTTCTGGTGGGACACTGTGCCAGTGACTTGAGCTACGTGTAGCTCGTCAGCCATGTTTCTGGCATCCTGGGTCATGAACACAATGTAGTGTTCCAGGATGATTGTTCCCGCTGGGTCGGTCCTGGGAGGGATCACGCCAGTGAACCGAGTTGCAGCCTTAGGGGCTGCAGCTGGGACTGCGGGTGCCACAGGGGCGGGAGTAGGCGCTGGGATGGGCTTGGCCATCAACGCTGGGATAGGCTGAGGGACCGCCAAGGCCGGGAAGGCCTTTTGATGGTTCAGCCTATTCCAGGGGGACGGACGCTGGGGAGCGAGACGCTCGGGGAGCTGGGATGAAGGGGCTGGCCCTGAGGGGGCTTCCCTAAGCTGGCGTGCGGCTGCGCGCTTTGCGAGCTTGGGAGCAATTTTGGGAGCTTTAGGGCAACCCCGGTAGTTAGCCGGGTGCCCAGCTTGGCCGCACAGCACACAGCTGGGTGGCTCTGTGCAGAGCGTGCGGTCTTTGGGACGGGGGCAGTCGGTTGTGCCGTGCTCGCCCAGACACTTTACGCATCTGGGTTTTGCGTAGCAGTTGGACTGCGCGTGGCCGTATAGTTGGCAGCGATGGCACTGGCCAACTATGGATGGTTTGTACGGCTTCTCTATTGAGATGCCGGACAGGGAGCACACCGATTTGATCTTAAAGATCGGGTGGTGTCCTTCGGTGGGGTCGCAGACGACCAGTACCATGTCGTACTGTTCTCTGCCTCGGGACTTGTGAAGGCGGTGTACCGCAGAGACAGGGACGCCCTGCGATATAAGGTCGGACTTTATGTCGTCCGTGTGGATTTCTTTTGGAACCCGTCTTATGACCACTCGGGTCGGCGTGTCCTCAGGGAGAGAGTACGTGTGGAAGGACACGTTCCTCTCTTTGAGAGATCTGGTTAAGTCCCGGTAGTCGGCGACCGTCGGGACTTGAACTCGAATGCCCTGCTGGCAAGCTCGTGCATTCGAGTAGTTGATCTTACGATCAACACACATTTTGGAGACCTCCGTCCACTTCGCCTTGTCCTGGATGTACAAGGGTGGTGGGGGACGTTGCTTCTTAGCAGAAGCGGGGTTGCAGCTGGGCTGCGACAGCTGTGGAGCCGGGGCGGGTTTGCTACTGATTGAAGTAGCGGGGGTGGGGGCGGAGACTTCAGTCTTTTTTGCCTTGCTGGCGGAGGCCTTGGACTTGGCCTTCCTCTTCCCTCCTAGGACGACTTGAAAGTCGTCTTCAGAGGAGGACTCTGGGGACTCAGGGTCTGACTGCTCTGAGTCAATGATGTTTATGGGCACTGTCGTGTCCATAGGGGATGATTCTTCCATTAATTGGGAAGAGGAGCAGGGGTGGGAGGGGTTCAGACCCGTGGACGGGGCCTGAGTAGTGTCATCGGTGGAGGGATCCACCGATGACGAAGGTAGGAGCGGGGTGGACTTACGGGAGCTAACAAAACTGCGGAACTTCTCCCGGAATCCGCTAATAAATTTGGGGTCATCGACCAATACTTGCTCGAAAAAAGCAAGTATTGTCTCGGTAGCGACGGCTCTATCAAGATCCATGGGATCCATGGTAGATTTACTGGGGGGGCAACATGGGTTTAAACCTATGTCCCTAACACCTAAGTCCCCGGGTGGACGGGCCCGGGGGTGAGTGACCCTCCCAGCAAGGGTTGTGCACGCTGGGAGGTGTGTACCTAATGGTGAGCCCTAAGCTTGTTATCCGATCGCCAATCTTAATGTGCGATCGGGCCCTGACAGGGTCTGGTGCGAAGGGATAGACACCCCAACCGACACCAGGTGTGTAGCTGGAAGAGAACTCGGAGTTATAGGTCTGACGAGGGGCCACCCCCAAGGCCAAGACCTAGCTCCCGACTCCAAATGACTGCCTAGCCCTGAAGGGGTTTCGGCGGGTGTATTGGGGCAACACCCCCTTGGCTTGTTGACACCGTGAGGTATTCCCGCCAAGGACCACGAAACAGTGGCTTTTCCCTTAAGGGGCACAACGTTTTTCGACTATTCCGTATGGAAATAGCCTATCGTCCACTGCCTTGAAAAAGGCGGCTTTCGATAGTGGCGTGGTCGGTGAACCACTGATGACGTCACGGCGAGCGGGCGCGGCGAGACGTAGGAGGGGGCACGTAGCGCAGAGCGGGCGCGATGCACGGGGCGGCACGTCCGTTCGGGGCGAGCGACGGGCAGCGAATGATGACGCTCGAGCGCGGACCCCCCGCCTTTTTATACCTCCCGCCACGACGCGCGTCGAGCGCGGCAACCGATACACAAAAATAATCCTTATAGCATGACTCTGTATTCACGCGCGATGACTTATTATTTCATGTATAACTTTGGTGTTTCTACACCGATTTACATGATTCTTTTTTTATTGAATAGGTAATAATGTTAACTTTTTTTTTAATTAGGGATGAGTGATAGTGTTGTAAACGTTAGAGTAGACAAATACAATCAGAAATCTCCGAATTGCCAAGCTATCGGGAGTTTCACGTGTTATTGTGAGTCAACCATAAAAGATAGACATATGCTGTCGAGGAATATTTTTTATATAATTTTAGGGCGAATATTTCCGTCATACATGATTTCTATGTAGCTTTAACCTATAAGCCTGCACACGCGACGGAAGCTTAAAAAATGGAGTATCTTCTCCCGTTTTCCCAATATTTCCCTTCACTGCTCTGCTCCTATTGATCGTAGCGTAATGAAAAGTATACTATAACCTGCCCAAGAGTATGAAGAATAATTGTGCCAAATTTCGTTGAAATCCGTCGAGTAGTTTTTGTTTCCATAACGAATATACAGACAGACAGACAGACAGACAGACAGACAAAAATTTTACTGATTGCATTTTTAGCATCAGTAGCGATCCCTAACCACCCCTTGATAGTTATTTTTTAAATATATTTTATGTACAGAATTTACCTCTCTACAGATTTATTATAAGTATAGATAAATTGTTAAGAAATATGCACGTTTATATTGTATTTTTCTCAAAACATAATCTAAATATATTGACCAAAACTGGGTGGATTAAAAGTACTTAATTTTTACAACATCTAAATAATTTGTTGACTTAGACATAAATCACATATTTCTAGTTGCGGCACCAACATGTGGATGGGGAAGTACAGATTCCAAATATAAAGCCAAGCCGATGGCAAACGTTGGCACACGCAGCGTTATTGCAGGCCCTCGCAACACTAGGAATGTAAAGCCCAGTATCAGGAGCCGGAACGGATTCTGAAACAAAAGCTTTAGGATTTAGTTTTTTTTTTTTGTGTCCGCTAAATGAATGGTAAGAGCATGAAGAAATAATAAACAATGAAACTCTACCATCTATTCATATAGGAATGTTGTTTGGAAGAATTTGTCAGACCATCATATTTGCCTCAGAGATAAAGATAGATAGAGATCTCCACCACCAACCGTATTGATCTGGCAACATCTTCAGCTACTATGATAAATTCAGTTCAATATTGTTTGCTCATAAATGACAATTCTATTTTTCAATACTATCGGCTGTCTACTTAATCAAATGGTCCTAAACGCGACTGTAAGCCTGGGTTCCGCTCCTCAGGTCAATCTAAATCAAATAGGGTGTTTATATTGAATTGATATTATTCTCAATTGCTCAGCAGTCACAAATGCTGGCACTGAACTGCAGTCCAGCTTCTGAATTTTGGCTCAGATTATAATAAAATATAACAACAAAAAACCCTATCACCAGTTTATGTTTTCTTACCGGCTTTAGGTCCTTCTTCAGCACCAAATCCGCCTACTCCTGGAGCTTCTTCAGCAAATTCTTCGGATGGACTTACATTGCCGTGTGCTACTAGCACCAAGGCGCTTACGACAACAAGCAGAAGTTTCATTCTGATACACAACTTTCTTTCACACTATCTGTGACAGTAACTACTGTTGGTTTTAATTGTGAATCGCTTAAATGTAGTATTTATAGGGACTGATTAGTTCTAATGACAAAAGTGGCAGTGATGACATTGAAGATATGGATTAAAAGTATTAAAATCCCCGAGTTTGTGCAATATAATAGATGCGAAATTGCGTATTAAAGTAATAACTCCATTGTTACAAATTATATCTTAATACTTAACTAGATATTATAATTATTCACCATATTGCACAAACTTGTGGTTTATTAAAACCCCCGAGTTGGTGCAATAAAACGGATCACCGTATCTTGAATTTTATCACCACCAACCATATCAATATAAGCAGCTACTATAAATACTACATTTAAACGATTCATAATCATAATCAACATTCCATATTTGTACAGAAAGTATAAAAGAAAATTGTAAGCATATCAAAATGAAACTTCCGCTTGTTTTTATAAGTGCTTTGGTGCTGGTAGCTTACGGCAATGCAACTCCATCCGAAGAAGAAGATAAAGTTTACCCAATTAAACCCGAAGTTGTTGCTGGTTATGCTGATGATGAGGGACAAGAGGTTGATAGTGTAGAAGATACTGCAGACGGTAAGTAACTAGAAATTTGTTTCCCACTGTCTGTTTTTTTTTCTTTTAACATAGCGTTTCATTAGTCGCCCCGTTGTAGAAAGAAATTATATTTATGAGAAAGTTTATTACTGAGGGTTATCTTATTGCTTTTAATGAATATAGACAGCAAACTGCCACTATGGATTGCATAGAATAAGTAGTCAATATGTTGTAAATTAGAGAGATCATCATCATTATCGGCTGAAATGATTTCAGCCGAAATACATCCACTGTGGGATATCTAAGTATTACCATTACGACCGGTCCTATCTCTTTAATGCGTGCGTCTCGCATCAATTAGAGAGCTTCATCGAGGCATAACCATGCTATGCATTTTATTTATCTCAGGTCTATTTCCGACGCAGGTAACTAAAAGTTTTGTTCTCTTGTTTCAGAAGAGGCACTTGTTCCTGAATCTGAAGTTTACATTCCAAGTGTTGCGAGGGCCTGCAACAACGCTGCGTGTGCCAACGTTTGTCATCGGCTTGGCTTCAGATATGGACAATGTACCTCTCCTTCCACATGTTGGTGCCACCACTAGAAACATACGTCAAAGGTTTTAGAACTCGAATCGTTTAGAAGTTGCGAAAACTAAATATAAATAAAATACCTTTGGTCCATCAGTTTTAGGTCTTTGTAATATAATGCTCTTAATAAAATCTAATATAAACGGTTTTTTTTTTGGTGTTATTAATGTTATTATTGCAATAAATGAGTTCTTGAAAACATTGTCTATTAATTATTAAATGTTTAGAAAATTATCCCGAGGGAACATACTATACCACACTCCCACTTTTCTGATATTTTTCGGTGTAATGTGAATCAGATATTGTGAAAAGTAAGCCAGGTTAAAGCCATTTCTGTTCTTCAAGACTTCAATCATGTAAATGCACTTCCGTTCCGGTGTCCAATGATCACTAGTCAAATTGACTATAGATTAATTTATATACTCGTACCTTATAGAAGAACACCACTGCTATGTCACTAAACACAAGATTTTTCATATTCATATCATATACACCGTTAAATTTTAATCGTTTTAATCCGGTCGATCCGGTACATGAAACACTATCGATTTGTAAAGATAAAATTAAAAAATAAAGTACCTTTTTTTCAAAACTCGTAAAACTCGTATTAATTAGTGCAAAAGCTAGTAATTTATAATGCATTATGGAATTAACTAGCACTACACCACATTTTTTTAATTAGTACACATACTTAAAGGGCTTATTAGAAAAGCCCTTGTTATGTTATAAGTAAAATCTCAATAAATAATATTCATAAACAGCAAAGTTATTAGCGTTGGTCTATGTTCCAAAATGTCACTCAATGTATGGAAATATTGTGCAGGCTATTGATTAATGAATGAATAATTGACAATTATTAAGGAAAAACACTGCCCGCAGTATTTTCTACTAGCAATTGTTATGTTTGATTGATTCTATGATGAATTTACCTTTTCGTGGTCAATTTTAGGATTTCGATTTTTTCTACTTTTGACTACCAAAATATTATCAGTGATAGATACAGATAGAGCCCCATTTTTTTGTGTACTAATTAAAAAGTAGGGGTGTATAGCAGATATAACAAAAAAGTAACAAATCTTTTTATAAATAATATTACACTTTAATCACAACCAAAAATTACAAAAATTTTATTAAACCTCAAAAAAAAATTACATTCATATTGCTTTTGTCAATAGTCAAATAAAAAACAGTACAAAAATCAGTTGTTACATAGATGTTGATGATGTCTAGAAAAATATGAAAGTACTTAGTTGTAGCACTGGCAAGTAGTGGTAGAAATACAGGTTCCTTTTGCGAAGCCAAGGAGGTTACAAATGTTGAGGCACGCAGCATTGGTACAGGCCCTCGAAATGATTGGCAAGTATATGGTCTGAGGAACGTAGGAATTGATTTCTGGAACAAGAGAAAACAATTTCGTTTTATTGCATCGGAGAAAAACCACACAAAACTATAAGATAAATAAAATCCCTTTAGAAAATTCGTTAATGTTACCCGATAGCTGTGATCTTAGAGATTTGAAGTTTAGAGAGACTTTTAAGCAGGCATGTTCCATCGTCGACAGCATCACCAAATAAGAAAGTGGTAAAAAAGTATAAATCATGCATCAGTTGCTATATGGAACAATTTATCTGCTGCTGTCTTCCCATCCGATTATAAAGGCGCCTTCAAGGCTAGAGTGAAGAGTTTCCTAATAAAATAATGCGCCTTACCATCAACGATTGTATCACTGCTTACGATTAGGTGAGATCGCAGTCAAGCAATAGTTTATATTATTTAAAAAAATATGTCTCGCTGTTTGTTCGGTCACTATTTGGCATTCTTTTTCATTTTTACTGGAATATTAGTACGATCTACTCTATATCACAAAGCAATAAATGATATGTTACAATTATATTCCCTTCAGCACAATTATGTCACAGTAATTGTCTATATGCACCCGGGGAACAAAAATGTTTGTGATTACTTACCATCTGCAACTTCTGCAAGGTCTTCTAATCCAAAAGACAAAGACTGGTTCATCTACTGCTGGAACTGCTTCGAAGAATTCAGCCTGGGGCTCATCAACAGCATACTCAGCAACCGGTTCTGCTTGAACCTGGTTAACTTCCTCCCCGTCATTGGATGGAGCTGCTTTACCCTGTGCAACCAGCACCAAGGCACTCACGAAAACAATCAATAGTTTCATGTTGAAATGCGACTTTCTTTTACCGGAATAACTTGCGAAATGAACTAGTGATTGCAATTACAGATCGTCTATATTTCGTTTTTATACTAACTTTTAGGTATGTTTTATTTGTACGATGATAGCAATCATACACTTAAGATTGTGATTAAAACCCTTGAAGGAATTGATGAGTGATTCATCAGAGTATTGTGCATGAAAATATCGACTCTACGACATGACCGTAGAGCTTAAAGTGCAACTTAATACTTTTTGTCAGTAACACTTTGTAGATTCAATAATTGTTTACCTACTGGTATGATGAAGCAATTCTTTATTTAGCGCACTGTTTTCTTTAAGGTGAACGCACACTTATTCGAACCGAACTCATCGAACGAATCGAAGACGAGAAGGCTTCGCATACATATCTGCACTGAAAGGAACGACCGCTTTAAAGAAATCGTTTTACATTTCTTTTAAACCTATCTTCTCTTCTTTACTGAAATTACTAGTGAATTGTGATGGATCTTGACGAGATTTTTATTGAGAGAACTTTATTAACGAATGTGAAATACATTAAAGGAAAACAAGATCGTGGATTACTAACATTAACTTTAAAAAAGGCAGTACTTATGTGTCTCCAAATTCGTCTAGGATTTCTAGAGTCCTTCCAGATTCGGATGATTTGACGCGGTTAAGTTTGCAGAATTTCATAGGATGTCATATAAAGTTTTTTTTTTTCATTTTTTTCGACACTTTTACCTCGGATAAGTTTGCGTTCACCTTTATTAGCATATTATACTATATTTTTAACTTATAATACGTAGTTTTTTATCTCAAAAGTACGTTTTATAAGTTAAAAATATATTTCTTTTTTTTATTTCAACCAAATATGGGTTGATGTTTGTATATATATAGTCTGAGACATGTCATAACATTCGCTACTGCAACTAGGTAACGACTTCTCAAGAGGCAGCCTATTCTGCCTTGTATAAGAATGACTCTAGTGTACCTAGAAATAATAGAAATAATATTCAGACAAATTCAGTTTTGACTTCAGTCGTGTCTGGATTTACCAATGTGGTTAGCCTTTCAAAGAACTACTATTTTAAATGTATTAAGTACTTTACTTAAAGTGAAAGTGTCCTCTTCACTATTATCACAAGCAGTCACTATAAATACTTCATGTAAACGTTTCATCATCATAACCAACTAAAAAAGTGAAAGTGCAAAAGAAAATCAGATATCAAAATGAAACTCCTACTTGTTTTCGTAAGCGCCTTGGTGCTGGTAGCACACGGCAATGTACCTCCATACGAAGAAAAGGATAGTGTTTATGAAGTTAAACCCGAAGCGGTTGCTGGTCAAGAAGCTGGCCGTGAAGCACTCCAGGCTCTAGATGCCGAAGAAGGTTCAGGAGCAGATGTATTCGGTGCCGAAGAAGAACCGCGGGTTTATGAATTAGCAGAACCTAAAGAAGGTAAGTAACTATCTCAGTTCTGTCTTTGTTTTGCATATGACCACTGAACCTGTAGACACTGTAAAGGAACCGATTGGTGATTGTTTTTAGGGTTCCGTACCTCAAAAGGAAAAACCGGAAATCCTTATACGATCACTTTGATGTCCGTCTGTCTGTCTGTCAAGACCCCGTATCTCGAGAACGCATCGAGATATCCTGTGAAAAAGTCAAACTTCAGAGTTAGCGAAAAAAAAAGATTTAGCCGTTTATGTCGCAAAAAACATAAACTTCGACATTCTCAAAACAATTAAAATTCATAGGGTACTTCCTGTTGATCCAGAATCCTGAAATTTAGCATGAAGGAAGACCTCATAGCACAAGTGTAGGTAAAAGTCTGAAAACTATAAATGTAGTGTTTTTATTTTATTTTGTTATTTTGTTGGACCCAGGGATCAGAACCCAGGAAACTAGCACACAGACCAATAGATTAAAAAGAAGACAATAGTTGTCATTTCTAGACAAATAAATAGCCACCTATAACAATGTAAATATAATATTTACACGTATATGACAATATAATCTCGAATTTAGTATTTGATAGATTTTCATAAACCGGGCACTATATGGAATTCCGTAGAAAGGATTGGCAAACCACAGAATTTAGCAAAATTTTAGCTCCTCACCTCGAATCATTCGTTACTTTATAAAGAAGTAGGAGATGCATGTCGAGTTGCACTAGGAACAAGAAACAGTAAGATATGAGAACGATCTTGATTGAAGATTTTAGCACATTGTATTTATTTTGCATATGGACTCAGTACCTAAATCAAACTACGTCTTAATTATTACTTACAAAATATATGTGTATATTTTGGACTTGTTTCAAATTTAACATCCATAGATTGCTACATTCGAGGTTGAGGATGACAGAAAACTATAGGTTAAGCAAGTTCAGAACTTCTATATGCCTCCTAAATTGAACATAACAATAAATGATCCGTTGGTTTTCCTTAATTCATTAAACCCCAAACGAACACCAGTGTTCGTTCCCTCATTGTCTTTCTATTGTGTCTCTAACTACGGTAATCGAAAGGTTAAACTAAATATTATAAAACTAAATATATGTTCTCTTGTTTTAGAAGAAGTTCCGGCTTCAAAATCGGGCGTTTACATTCCTAGTGTTGCAAGGGTCTGCACTACCAGTTGGTGTAAAAACGTTTGCTCGCGATTGGGCTTCAAATATGGCGAATGTATTTTCCTTGACACGTGTTGGTGCCACAACTAAAAATATACACGAAAACGTCAAGATAACAAATCATGTGTTTAGACACTGTAATAACTGTTTATCGGGTATTCTTGTATTTTTTGTAATTGAAATAAAATATACCTTTGGGTGTTTCATGATTTTTTTTTAATTTTCGATTTTCATTTGACTTTGCTCGAATTCTTGATAGAGTCTGTCTAATAAGTCAATCGCCTTGGATTGGACTTGGGATTAAGGTAAAATGAAATCTGATGTAATCAACGCTGGTTCAATAATCAAGGTTGATTAAGAGATACTGATAATTCTTTACTAATAGAAGAACCTTATGAAAAGTATCGAACATACGTATTTTTTAAATAATTAAATATTATACAAAATTTCCAAGTCAGTTGACTTTTTAGACAGACTATACCACTCATACACAGTATTACATATACCAAAAATCATATTAATCAGTTAATATTTATAGGTTGCACGATGGCAACAATTACGTCATCAGTGAAAATTAAATTTTTAATATTATAATTTTTTACAGAGGAGGGAAGTAAATTTTACTAGACACAACAACACACTAGTAACACTTACTTCTTGCCCTCCACTGTAAAAAAATAATAATATTAAAAATTTTACGTACACTAACGATATACTAGCTGTATAAGAATTGGCGTTGTGCAACCTCTAAGGGTGAGTTGCACCATTTAACAATAACGATAACCAAACCATAACCAGCCGTGAAACGGCCGCCTATTGGTCAATTCGACGATTTGACAACTGTTAACGGTTCTGTTATCGTTATAGTTAAATGGTGCAACTCACCCCAAATATTAACCGATTATGGTGATTTTTGGTATACGAATTGTAAGGATGGGTATTTAACGAAAGAAAAGATGTGTGATGCGTTTCAAGTCCAGATATATTATAACTTAATACTCGTAATTGCGGTTTCAAGTCCAGATATATTATAACTTAATACTCGTAATTGCGGTTTCAAGTCCAGATATATTATAACTTAATACTCGTACATGAGGTTATTATTGTACTTACAAACTAAACAAGAGTACAGTTCTTCTTTCACTGTTCGAGCTGTTCGCCTTTGAATTCTCTTCCACACTCAATAAGGACTAGCCCCTCGTTAAACGTCTTCAGAGGGAGGATCAGGGAACATTTCCTGTCAAGATCACTCAAATATAATATACATATACATGTTTGCATGCATAGGTTTTATTTGTTATTATATGTAGTATGTTTATACGTATTGTGTGCTGAGCACATATCTGTGTAGATTATTTTAATTATACGCACAAAGATTCAATTCATCTTCTCAATTGTCTCCTCACAGACCTTCGTCTGAAGAACGTAAATATTGACTTTTGGTACAAAAGATAACAGTTCTAGATGTATTCTATCGAATATAACACACATGAAACTTCAAGGTGAATAAAAAGACCATAAGAATATTTTTTAGTGTTTCCCGATAGCTGATAATATAATAGTTTAATATTAGTAGTACCACTAGTGATGAGTAACTTAAAAACATTTTTTTAACTATGTCTACTGTCCATGGAGTTTTTTGCACGTTCAGCTCTATAGAGATCCACGCTTTGGAACGAGCAATTTAGCTTAACTTTTTTGTTTTTAACTGACCGACATTCTGACAATTCAAAAGCGCCTGAAGTTGGTCTCTAAAGTAAAGTAAAACTCTGTAAACAAAGATATCCATCCATTCCAACTATACAACCATCCATTCCATTTGAACTATTTGTTATATATTTGTATATTGTGCAAACCTACTACAGTGTTGTTTTTAATCTAAAGGTTTGACTGGTAGAGAATGCCTTGTGGCATTAAGTCCGCCTATGTACCACTATTGTACACGAAGTTTAAATAAATAAATAAATATCGAGAACCACCGTTTAACATATTTTTCAACGGTTTTATGCAAAATGTCGATCAGCCGGTCAAAAGTATCCTTGAAAAGCGCCAGAAAAGCCCGCCGTACTTAAAACATAGTGGGTACAAGGGTACAGGTTGCCTCCCATAATAATGACCCAACATCACACCTCTTCCCATCTTCATGAGTACCTAGCGGTTAGATTCTAATATTGTTAATATTCTGGCATTCAGTGCCATACTTTTTTACAAATACAATAATTTTATTATTACAGATTAATGGTTAGTTCTTGCAATTATTATTTATGTATCGCTGTAACGAACCATGAGGTTTACAATGTTTCTGACAGCTACAGTGGCACATCGTTGTAGAGCAACACTAGTTGAAAGAAAAGAAAAAAAATATTAAACACAGCAAACCTGGTATACTTACACAATAGAAATAAAAAAAAAGAAACAATCATTACAAAAACAATATCGTTGTGTGCATCTAAGAGTACTGGCTATGGGTGGACGACGGGAGTGTCAGAAGTCGCAATCAAGGCTTCAATTAAGTACTAAACAAAGAAGCGCACGCTCTGCAGTCAATCGTTATACCACAGGCAAATATCGGGTTACAACATTATTAACAACAAAATGGATCATTGCAATGAAAACAAAAATGAATAAATAACAGCAAATAGTTTAAATAACTCTTTTATTTCAATAATAAAATATTAAGAAATATGCACGTTTATATTGTATTTTTCTCAAAACATAATCTAAATATATTGACCAAAACTGAGTGGATCAAAAGTACTTAATTTTTACAACATCTAAATAATTTGTTGACTTAGACATAAATCACATATTTCTAGTTGCGGCACCAACATGTGGATGGGGAAGTACAGATTCCAAATATAAAGCCAAGCCGATGGCAAACGTTGGCACACGCAGCGTTATTGCAGGCCCTTGCAACACTTGGAATGTAAAGCCCAGTATCAGGAGCCGGAACGGATTCTGAAACAAAAGCTTTAGGATTTAGTTTTTTTGTCCGCTAAATAAATGGTAAGAGCATGAAGAAATAATAAACAATGAAACTCTACCATCTATTCATATAGGAATGTTGTTTGGAAGAATTTGTCAGACCGTCATATTTGCCTCAGAGATAAAGATAGATAGAGATCTCCACCACCAACCGTATTGATCTAGCAGCATCTTCAGCTACTATGTTAAATTCAGTTCAATCTTCTTTGCTCAAAAATGACAATTCTATTTTTCAATACTATTTATTTATTTTATTTATTTATTTAATAAATGTCTACTAAATCAAATGGTCCTAACCGTGACTGGAAGCCTGGGTTTCGATCCTCAGGTCAATCTAAATCAAATAGGGTGTTTATATTGAGTTGGTTATATATATATCTCAATTGCTCAGCAGTCACAAATGCCGGCACTGAACTGCAGTCCAGCTTCTGAATTTTGGCTCAGATTATAAAAAAAAAAACAATAAAAAAACCCTATCACCTGTTTGTGTTTACTTACCGGCTATAGGTTCTTCTTCAGCACCAAACACGCCTACTCCTGGAGCTTCTTCAGCAAATTCTTCGGATGGACTTACATTGCCGTGTGCTACTAGCACCAAGGCGCTTACGACAACAAGCAGGAGTTTCATTCTGATACACAACTTTCTTTCACACTATCTGTGACAGTAACTACTGTTGATTTTTATTGTGAATCGCTTAAATGTAGTATTTATAGGTACTGATTAGTTCTAAAGACAAAAGTAGTAGTGATGACATTGAAGAAACGGATTAAAAGTATTAAAATCCCCGAGTTTTTGCAATATAATGGATGCGAAATTGCGTATTAAAGTAATAACTCCAATGTTACAAATTATATCTTAATACTTAACTAGATATTATAATTATTCACCATATTGCACAAACTTGTGGTTTATTAAAACCCCCGAGTTGGTGCAATAAAATGGATCACCGTATCTTGAATTTTATCACCACCAACCATATCAATATAAGCAGCTACTATAAATACTACATTTAAACGATTCATAATCACAATCAACATTCCATATTTGTACAGAAAGTATAAAAGAAAATTGTAAACATATCAAAATGAAACTTCTTGTTTTTATAAGTGCTTTGGTGCTGGTAGCTTACGGCAATGCAACTCCATCCGAAGAAGAAGATAAAGTTTACCCAATTAAACCCGAAGTTGTTGCTGGTTATGCTGATGATGACGGACAAGAGGCTGATAGTGTAGAAGATACTGCAGACGGTCAGTAACTAGAAATTTGTTTCCCACTGTCTGTTTTTTCTTTTAAAATAGCGTTTCATTAGTCGCCCCGTTGTAGAAAGAAATTATATTTATGAGAAAGTTTATTACTGAGGGTTAACTTATTGCTTTTAATGAATACAGACAACAAACTGCCACTATGGATTGCATAGAATAAGTAGTCAATATGTTGTAAATTAGAGAGATCATCATCATCATTATCGGCTGAAATGATTTCAGCCGAAATACATCCACTGTGGGATATCTAAGTATTACCATAACGAACGGTCCTATCACTTTAATAGATGCAAGAACCGCATGTGCGTGCGTCTCATGTCAAGTAGAGAGATTAATCGTGGCATAACCTAAACTATGCATTTTATTTATCTCAGGTCGTTGTTTCAGAAGAGGCACTTGTTCCTGAATCTGAAGTTTACATTCCAAGTGTTGCGAGGGCCTGCAACAACGCTGCGTGTGCCAACATTTGTCATCAGCTTGGCTTCAGATATGGGCAATGTACCTCTCCTTCCACATGTTGGTGCCACCACTAGAAACATACGTCTGAGGTTTTAGAACTCGAATCGTTTAGAAGTTGTGAAAACTAAATATAAAATACCTTTGATCCATCAGTTTTAGGTCTTTGTAATATAATGCTCTTAATAAAATCTAATATAAACGGTTTTTTTGGTTTTATTATATTAATATTATTATTATAAGTTCTACATTATCTATTAATTATTTAGAAAATTATCCCGAGGGAACATACTATACCACACTCCCACTTTTGTGATATTTTTCTTTGTAATGTGAATCAGATATTGTGAAAAGTAAGCCAGGTTAAAGCCATTTCTGTTCTTCAATCATGTAAATGCACTTCCATTCCGGTGTCCAATGTTCACTAGTCAAATTGACTATAGATTAATTTATATACTCGTACCTTATAGAAGAACACCACTGCTATGTCACTAAACACAAGATTTTTCATATTCATGTCATAAACACCGTTAAATTTTAATCGTTTTAATCCCGTTGAGGATCGATCCGGTACAAGAAACACTATCGATTTGTAAAGATAAAATTTAAAAAACCGGCCAAGTGCGAGTCGGACTCGCCCATGAAGGGTTCCGTAGCAGCAAGTAACATAATATATAAGTCTTTGTAATGTGTTGTAACTTTGATCGATGTTTTAATAATAGTGTATTTTTTTCGATTTATGACGCATTAAAAAAAACTGCTTACTAGATTTCGTTCAAACCAATTTTCGTTGGTAGTTTTTATAGTAATGTGCATCATATATTTTTTTAGTTTTATCATTCTCTTATTTTAGAAGTTAGAGGGGGGGACACACACATTTTACCACTTTGGAAGTGTCTCTCGCTCAAACTATTCAGTTTAGAAAAAAATTATATTAGAAACCTCAGTATCATTTTTGAAGACCTATCCATAGATACCCCACACGTATGGGTTTGATGAAAAAAAAATTTTTGAGTTTCAGTTCTATGTATGGGGACCCCCAAAATTTATTGATTTTTTTCTATTTTTGTATGAAAATCTTAATGCGGTTCACAGAATACATCTACTTATAAAGTTTCAACAGAATAGCTCTTATAGTTTCGGAAAAAAGTGGCTGTGACATACGGACGGACAGACAGACAGACAGACAGACAGACATGACGAATCTATAAGGGTTCCGTTTTTTGCCATTTGGCTACGGAACCCTAAAAATAAAGTACCTTTTTTTCAAAACTCGTAAAACTCGTATTAATTAGTGCAAAAGCTGGTAATTGATAATGCATTACGGAGTTAAGTAGCACTACACCACATTTTTTTAATTAGTACACATACTTAAAGGGCTTATTAGAAAAGTCCTTGTTATGTTATAAGTAAAATCTCAATAAATAATATTCATAAACAGCAAAGTTATTAGCGTTGGTTTATGTTCCAAAATGTCACTCAATGTATGGAAATATTTTGCAGGCTATTGATTAATGAATGAATAAGTGACAATTATTAAGGAAAAACACTGCCCGCAGTATTTTCTACTAGCAATTGTTATGTTTGATTGATTCTATGATGAATTTACCTTTTCGTGGTCAATTTTAGGATTTCGGTTTTTTCTACTTTTGACTACCAAAATATTATCAGTGACAGATACAGATAGAGCCCCATTTTTTTGTGTACTAATTAAAAAGTAGGGGTGTATAGCAGATATAACAAAAAAGTAACGAAACTTTTTATAAATAATATTACACTTTAATCACAACCAAAAATTACAAAAATTTTATTAAACCTCAAAAAAAAAATTACATTCATATTGCTTTTGTCAATAGTCAAATAAAAAACAGTACAAAAATCAGTTGTTACATAGATGTTGATGATGTCTAGAAAAATATGAAAGTACTTAGTTGTAGCACTGGCAAGTTGTGGTAGAAATACAGGTGCCTTTTGCGAAGCCAAGCAGGTTACAAATGTTGAGGCACGCAGCATTGGTACAGGCCCTCGAAATGATTGGCAGGTATATGGTCTGAGGAACGTAGGAATTGATTTCTGGAACAAGAGAAAACAATTTCGTTTTATTGCATCGGAGAAAAACCACACAAAACTATAAGATAAATAAAATCCCTTTAGAAAATTCGTTAATGTTACCCGATAGCTGTGATCTTAGAGATTTGAAGTTTAGAGAGACTTTTAAGCAGGCATGTTCCATCGTCGACCGCATCACCAAGTAAGAAAGTGGTGAAAAAGTATAAATCATACATCAGTTGCCAAGTGGCTGCTATATGGAACAATTTATCTGCTGCTGTCTTCCCATCCGATTATAAAGGTGCCTTCAAAGCTAGAGTAAAGAGGTTCCTAATAAAGTAATGCACCTTACCATCAACGATTGTATCACTGCTTACGATTAGGTGGGATCGCAGTCAAGCAATAGTTTATATTATTTAAAAAAAATATGTCTCGCTGTTTGTTTGGTCACTATTTGGCATTCTTTTTCATTTTTACTGGAATATTAGTACGGTCTACTCTATATCACAAAGCAACAAATTATATGTTACAATTAAATTCCCTTCAGCACAATTATGTCACCATAACGTCCCACAGTAATTGTCTATATGCACCCGGGGAACAAAAATGTTTGTGATTACTTACCATCTGCAACTTCTGCAAGGTCTTCTAATCCAAAAGACCTCTGAGGGCCCGCGCCAACAAAGACTGGTTCATCTACTGCTGGAACTGCTTCGAAGAATTCAGCCTGGGGCTCATCAACAGCATACTCAGCAACCGGTTCTGCTTGAACCTGGTTAACTTTCTCCCCGTCATTGGATGGAGCTGCTTTACCCTGTGCAACCAGCACCAAGGCACTCACGAAAACAATCAATAGTTTCATGTTGAAATGCGACTTTTTTTTACCGGAATAACTTGCGAAATGAACTAGTGATTGCAATTATAGATCGTCTATAATTCGTTTTTATACTAACTTTTAGATATGTCTTATTTGTATGATGATAGCAATCATACACTTAAGATTGTGATTGAAACCCTTGAAGAAATCGATGAGTGATTCATCAGAGTAATGCGCATGAAAATACCGACTCTACGACATGACCGTAGAGCTTAAAGTGCAACTTACTACTTTTTGTCAGTAACACTTTGTAGATTCAATAATTGTTTACCTACTGGAATGATGAAACAATTCTTTATTTAGCGCACTGTTTTCTTTAAGGTAAACGCACACTTATTCGTACCGAACTCATCGAACGAATCGAAGACGAGAAGGCTTCGCATATATATCTGTACTGAAAGGAACGACCGCTTTAAAGAAATCGTTTTACATTTCTTTTAAACCTATCTTCTCTTCTTTACTGAAATTACTTGTGAATTGTGATGGATCTTGACGAGATTTCTATTGAGAGAACTTTATTAAAGAATGTGAAATACATTAAAGGAAAACAAGATCGTGGATTACTAACATTAACTTTAAAAAAATCAGTACTTTGGTGTATCCGAATTCGTCTAGAATTTCTAGAGTCCTTCCAGATTCGGATGATTTGACGCGGTTAAGTTTGCAGATTTTCATTGTAGGATGTCATATAAAGTTTTTTTTATCATTTCCTTCGACACTTTCAGCTCGGATAAGTGTGCGTTCACCTTTATTAGCATGTTATACTATATTTTTAACTTATAATACGTAGTTTTTTATCTCAAAAGTACGTTTTATAAGTTAAAAATATATTTCTTTTTTAATTTCAACCAAATATGGGTTGATGTTTGTATATATATAGTCTGAGACATGTCATAACATTCGCTACTGCAACTAGGTAACGACTTCTCAAGAGGCAGCCTATTCTGCCTTGTATAAGAATGACTCTAGTGTACCTAGAAATAATATTCAGACAAATTCAGTTTTGACTTCAGTCGTGTCTGGATTTACCAATGTGGTTGGCCTTTCAAAGAACTACTATTTTAAATGTATTAAGTACTTTACTTAAAGTGAAACAACTTGGGTCATGACAACAAGACTACATATATATATATATACGATTAATACAAATCACACTGTCTTACACAAAGCATTGTTTAAAACTGCACGAATAATGTTTTAATATTTGATGGAGATACTGGGCTAATGGGCTTGCTAGAGTCCTTGAGTCAAGAGGTTAACGGATGTTTTTTTGCTTGGACAAGTCCAGGCAAGAGCGCTACACGTGCACTTGAACGCAAATGCCAATCCCGTGACGTCACCCAGCACTCCAACGCCACCGCCGTCCGTCGATCACCCTTACCCTTAGAACATTGTAGAGATATTGAACGAGAGAAATTCGTACTTATTAGAAAAAGATGTTTCGTTAATACTTAACACTGGAACAATAATGATGCATACTGAAATAAAATTGTTACAAGTTTTTACTTTTTTTGAGATTGGAAAACGTCAAAATATTTTTTCTCGCTACAGACCTGCCTGAACAATGATCGGAAGCGATAGATCGCCGCTGCCAAATCGTCTCCACGAGGACACAGAGGTACGACGCCCGAGTGGGGCAGACTTTCGCCATATGCTCCAACGTGTCCCCCGAGCGGTCCGCTCAATGCTAACTCCTGAGCGTTTCTTCCCGCAGAATCCAAAACAGGTACCTCCCGAAACACCCATGCCCGTTGAGGACCTGCCCCAAGCGGAAATTAAGGGCACCGTGGCGCCTTTGTAACCACTCGTTAAAGAGGGGACTTACCACCGCAATTATAGCGTGCTCAGAAGCTGGCACCTACTCGTATCACAATCAACGTGACCACTTATTACACCACTCAGTATTACCTATTACCAACTGTTTGTATTGAAGTATTTTCCCTATTTTCTGTTAACAACGCACTTAATTGCGTTTTACAAAATAATACCGGTTCAATGGCCAATGAATTTCAGTAATGAAATTCATTGATTAAATTATGGTTAAAGCTTCGCAGTGTCCGGATTTGTAGTCTGTCGGGGATATTGAATTTTTAACGACTTAAAAAAAGAGGTTCTCAAGTCGACAGTCGTCTAAACATTCAGGCGACATTTTTTGTTATATCTTGTTCAGCGATATCTTCGCCGAATGTTAAGGCGCGGTAAGCAGCAAATGCGTGTTATAACCAAGCGCGCGACAGTAGTGCATCGCGGTAAACAAATACGGTTGAAAATGGCTATGCGTTTGATTTTAGTTGAATCTCGTGTCTGCTAATATGAAGGATATTTCGCAGTTTTAAAATGTTTAAAAAAAAAATACAACGATGTATTAAAATATTTTTACATGTGTCTTTAGTTGGTTAAATTTCCATTTTGATAGTTACAAATAAAATAATAGTTATCACTCAAAATATTGAGTATTTCGAGACGAAAAATTGTTTTCGTGTACTTTCTTGCGATTTTTTTTTCAGAATCATGGATTATTTTTAGAAAATGTTTTTGCACAAGTCTTTTACTTATACATTAGACTATACACTGTATTTTTTTTGGGCTTGTACTATGTAGCAATATGGCTAACTTTGCAACGAAAAAGAGGACTTTTTACGGTGCCCCTGTATGGGTAGCGCCTTAACCGATTGTAATGATTTTTTTTTTTTGTTTATAGAGTGTGTCTGCCATTTAAATTTGATCCGCTGAAGAACTTTAGAGATAGACTATGGAACTCTTCAATTAATGATAGTAGATCTTCTATATTACGAGTCTATCTTTTTATCAAGAGCAATCGCATATCTTTTTATTGTTAACTCTATTTCATATGTTATGTTATATGAAATGGAGTAACAATAACACACCGATTTTATTTTTTTGATGATAAATATACCCAAAATACTTGAGTTGTGAACGATGAATCTGGTCGTCGGTCTGTTGTAGGTTTTCTTATTCAGACGCTAGCTTTCGCCAGTGTCTTTTTTTTTTAATTTAACGATGTAAAAAGTAGTTTCATACCTGTGTTTCATACGATTCCGTTTACCCTTTGAAGTGTAATTGTTTCAATCAAAATTTTTAGACTTAAAAAAATATATCCGGATTTGTGAACAATTAGTAATAACTTATTATTATTATCGTGAATTGGCTGTGAGGGTAGTCCGTGCAGTGTGACGTTACGTATTTGACACGAGGCAGTGGCCATCCGGCGGTTGACTGGGGCAGTTGTGTTATGCGAATATTTGTGTGTCACACTGTTGGTGAGCCATAAATCCTTCCTAAACGCAATACAATTATTATTATTAATATTTATATAAATACCTATGATAGTAAACTTTCTAACTATTTATTCAAAACAAATCACCTATCAAAGGATTATCGTTTATAGGATTAACAATATTCTTTTACCAATTTTAAACAAAACCTTTGTGAACCAATTCGAACCCTGTAGGTACTTGTGCAATGCAAGCATTAGGCATCGAATGCAAAGCTAAGGTAAGCTCAAAATATTACGGTTTATTTTGATCTACCAGTATTTCGTGTTAATTTTCCCCATATTAGTACCCCGTTCAATAAATATGTATATAGCTGTAATATATTATTTGTGTTATGATCCAACGAGTTCATGATAGAACGGCGTGGACTTAAAAACAAATTAATGTTTGAAATATGTGTTTACGGAGAGTTGGAGAAATTTTAATTACATTGGAATACCTACGCCTAATTTTCCTAAAATGTTTGTAGAAAGGAAAATGTGGAACTTTGAATTTGGTATTATGAAGATTACTTGAAATCCGATATTAATATGTACCTTTAATTTAGTGGACTAGTGTAGATAGGCTGCCTTTGTACAGTATTTGTCACCACATTTCTAATGCCAAATGATCGGTTCTGGAGAGGCGTTCGCGTACCTGAAGATGAACGACAAGGTGAACCGATGTCCTAGCGAGGGTCACGGGGACCCGAAGATACGAGACGCACAGGACGGGTCTTTATGGTGACATTTGGGGGAGGCTTATGTCCAACAGTGGACATCTATCAGCTGAAATGATGGTGATGATGATAAAACCTACCTATTCGTTAGGCAAAACTTAAGTTCCAGTGGGCGGGCTACATAGCATGCAAAATGGATAGCCGATCAAAACGTTCTGGTGTGACGACTGCAGTGAGGAAGAACCCTGACCTGGCGAGCACTGTGGGAGTTTAAACCGAGAAACACAAAACCATCAAATCTTTTGGCTGAAATGCTGATGAGAAAAAAAAACTCATTAAATAAGTAATGTTTCAATCAACTTCTGAGAGTTTCTAACAAGAAATTTTCGCATGAACTTCAACGGTTGTTTTAATTATTCACAATTTGATTCCTATTAGATATAGTGATGTAAAATAGGGATAGTTTTGTATACAAACTATCCCTACTGTAGGAACAACTGGACAATATGTGAGATCATTGAAACAGGCGCAATCTTGATAAAATGAAGGTTGCGAGAAGGTTGACATTTGCTGCCTAATACTGCAAAAACCTCTACGGTGCGTTTCACTTAAGAAGTCGCCTTCGCCGTAAGGTTGGCTCCACTGTCTGTCTACAGAATAAAGAAAGGGAAAAATGAAAGAGTTGCCTACTCTACCAAAATTGTTGCACGAAATCGATTTTAACGGTAGTTGTCACACATTTTTGAGAATTATGAGGGAATGGGATTTTACACAAAAAAGCAGGTCTAAAAGGAAGTTGTTAATAGAGGTACGATATTGTGGCATGGCGTCTTCGGTATTTGAAAGAATGGCAGGACAATCAAAATGGAGCCCAGCGTTGTATACTTTATTCAAAAATTGTTTTTACAGTATCCAAAAGAAAAAAAAACTTATAAGACAATTGTTAAAAGTAACGAAATATCAATTAATCTCCCTAATATTAAGTTATTTCATTGCTCAAAATATAGCAACACTGTTTTTCCGTATTACAAACATTACGGTGAAGCAACTTCTTATGTGAAACGCACCGTACATTCTAAGGGAAAAGAAATGAAAGTGACTTTATTCTGCATCAAAAATATTTTCAAAATTTAGAAACTGAAAGAAAGAAAGAAAGAAAAACGTTAAGTTGACACTTTGAAGCCCGCAGAAAAGATGAAAGAGGTTAGAAAGGAAACACATACAGGCAATAAACCGCGCATTACTCATCTAACAGACCCCGCACACTTAAATCAGCAGTTTGCTATTGGTAATTGAACTATGAGCATTGCCCTATTTTGGGGTAAGCCTGCTTCGCCCACAAGGCCATTCTAACCTTTTTTATCTGTTCCTTGATGAAGCCAATAGAAAAAATATGACTGTAAGTACTTCCTCGACCGACACTTTTTAGTTGATGTGTAATCTCGTCAACCTCGCAATTTTAGGACAGGTTATCAATTACCCCTAAAACGATACAAATACGAACTGAATTAACCCTTTCCCGGATATTTGTTTTCGATTAGACACATTAATTAGTGTAGGATTGACTAACGATTGATGAAGTGGAATTCATTTAAAACGATCTGTTTCAGCGGAAACTTCCATGGGTTTAGAGATGGACGATATATTTTAGTCGATATCGACTGCGCGACAAACATCCAAATTTTTTACTGACTTCAGTATTTCTTTTGTATATACCATCAAAGACACTTCCACCTGACCACTGCTAAGTTCATTTTTGCTTGCACTCGAAACGAAAACTTCAATGGGTTTGGTTTGGCGCCGCGCCGCAGGAATCAAGCAAAATTTTTTTTTAACATATCTGGCAGAAATTACCGTGATAGTACACAGATAACTGAGTCAATTATGGACCAACTTTTAATTATGTTTTCGACATTCTTCTAACTAATAAATTACTTGAACAGAACATGGAGAGATGTCATTAAAATTTATATGCAAATTCATTTAGCGAAAATATAACTAAATTTAGAATGTAAACAAAAATACACATCTTTACAATCCCTGAATCGAATTGACTAAATCGCAACACAAAATGCAGAATCAATTATTCAAACGCTAATCGATAGTCCCCACTCTAGCTTCGCCGTCAAACAAAATAAACAAAATGAAGTTACTCATTCCTTTAGATCTACTGTAAATATTTTATCTATTTAAGCTTAACAGATTTTTCATTTAAAATTGATCGTCAGTTAATTTTGTTTCAATTTAACTTTAATGTTTATTTTGTTAACTTTAGATTTGCACAAATACGCTTTGAATGAAAGTTTTTATTTATAAACAAAATAACTAAGACTGACTTGTGCCAGCGGCTTTGCCTGCGTTTAAGAGGAAAATTATCCCAAATGAATGTACTTCCGGGATAAAATGTATTCCTGTCTTCTTCCTGGACATGGTTAACACGTGTGTCAAGGTTCATGCAAGTCCGTTTAGCCGTTAAGAAGTGAAGAGGTACCGTACCTACCAGAAAGACAGACAGGCGGAGTTACTTCCATAATCACATATACCTACAACATTATTATCTGTAACTGAATGGATTCCAATAGTTTTTACACTATGTTATATTTTTTCTCAAAAATATTTAAAAAGGTCACAAGTTGGACACCACCGACACTAAGTACAACACAGGTCACGGCAGGTCATAGAGGGCATGAAGAGCCAGCAAACAGCTGGGTACAAGTGCACAACAACCCCCCAGTCGCCTGGATGGCCCGATGACTATGTATTTTTGCTGACATAACAAGCTTATAACTTTGTGATTTTTCATGATACAGTTATGAAATTTGGTACATAGATTCTTTACTTAAAAATACTAGACCCGTTTGTCCCTGTTGAACATAAGTAGTCCCCCAAGCGTCGCCACAACGACGGGTCCTGTGCGTCACGCATCCATCGGATTCGTGCGACCCTGACCGAGTCATCGTTCCACCTGTTCCTGGTCCTGATGTTGGAATAGAAATGAGAAACTCATAAAATATTTCAGTACCTGACTACTAAATTTTTCAAACTGATATAAACTATGATATACCTTCATAATCATCAGCCTTTTTAATTTTCCCACTGCTGGGACTCAGGCCTCCTTTCTAGGAGAGGGAATGGATCCGCCGCTTGTCTTCGAATTTTTGATTCTAAGACATGCCGGTTACCTCACGATGTTTTCCTTAACTGTTTTGAGAGCAGTGATGATGAAATAAATTACACAAAGAAATGCGCCTGGCAGGGTTTGAACCCATAACCTACTACTCGTAAGTCGGAGCCATTACCACTCGGCCACCACTGCACTCAGATACCTTTATTATGTTCCTATTTTCTTCACCACATTTGGTTAATTTATACAGAAAGCCCATAGCATCAAGTCTATCATTATAGCCTGGTTCATGAATCTGTACATATAAATAAAATTGGAGTGTCTGTTTGTAATATTGAAATAACCGCTTTTTACTACATGCATGTGAATATAATATATACGGTCCGTACATCAAAATAACATATTTTACAATTTTTGTCTATCTGTCTGTTTATTCTGGCTAATCTCTGAAATGGCTAGACCGATTTTGACGGGACTTTTATTGGCAGGTAGCTGATGTAATAAGGAGTAACTTAGGGTGAATTTAATTTAGAAAAAATAAATTTAAAATACTGTAGTTCACGCGAACGAAGTCGCGGCTACAGCAAGTTTTAAATAAATAAATAAAAACCTGGCCAAGAGCGTGTCGGGCCAGTTCCGTAGTTTCCCGTCCGTCACAATAAGTGTACCTACTTGTGTTTAAAAAAATGCTAGCATATACGATTATACTACAAACTTAGTCCAGAAATTATTTTGTACAACCTTTTTGTCTTTTTTGTACAAAAACTGTTCTTTCCATCAAGTTCAAAATGATTTTTCTAAAAAGTTCTTATAAAGTTCTACATTTCAGTTTTTTTTTCATATTTTCTAAAGTTAGAGGGGGGGGACATTGTTTGTCATTTTTAGGGTTCCGTAGCCAAATGGCAAAAAACGGAACCCTTATAGATTCGTCATGTCTGTCTGTCTGTCTGTCTGTCTGTCTGTCTGTCTGTCCGTCCGTCCGTATGTCACAGCCACTTTTTTCCGAAACTATAAGAGCTATACTGTTGAAACTTTGTAAGTAGATGTATTCTGTGAACCGCATTAAGATTTTCATACAAAAATAGAAAAAAAGCAATAAATTTTGGGGGTCCCCATACATAGAACCGAAACTCAAAAATTTTTTTTTCATCAAACCCATGCGTGTGGGGTATCTATGGATAGGTCTTCAAAAATGATACTGAGGTTTCTAAAATCATTTTTTTCTAAACTGAATAGTTTACGCGAGAGACACTTCCAAAGTGGTAAAATGTGTGTCCCCCCCCTCAAACTTCTAAGATAAGAGAATGATAAAACTAAAAAAAATATATGATATACATTACTATAAAAACTACCAACGAAAATTGGTTTGAACGAAATCCAGTAAGTAGTTTTTTTTTAATGCGGCATAAACCGAAAAAAATCCACTATTATTAAAACATCGATCAAAGTTACAACACATAACAAGAACTTTTATATTATGTTACTTGCTGCTACGGAACCCTTCATGGGCGAGTCCGACTCGCACTTGGCCGGTTTTTTTTTTGGAGCGATGATCTCCGAAATTATTGACATTATCAAAAAATGATTTTAGTAAACCCCTATTCATTTTTAAATACCTATCCAACAATATATCACACGTTAGGGTTGAAATTAAAAAAAATCACTTCCCACTTTACATATAGGGCGGCTACCCTAATAAAACATTTTTTTCCAATTTTTATCTTACCACTTTGTCGGTGTGATTGATATACATATTGGTACCAAATTTCAGCTTTCTAGTGCTAACGGTCACAGAGATTAAGCGAGGACGGACAGACAGACATGGCGAAACTATAGGGGTTCGTTAGTTGACTACGGAACCCTAAAAAGGTAACGTATAACAAATGGCTTGTTTATTACTTCAACAAGCGATCAAGTGTTCCACGTAATTCGTTGATTGATAGCGCAGTTCACTATTTTCCTGTTTTGCCTTTTTCAGTAGGTACCTAAATATGTTCGTTTATAAATTGTATATTAATTGCTTACAGTACCTAAATGCTATTTCTGGTCTTAATTATCGGGGCAGTTCAAGTCGGAATAATATTTTGTTTATAATACAGTAGTTATGTTTATGGTTCTTTAGTTTAGTATCTACACTAAAATTATAAAAAGAGAAAAAAAATAATTTATGTTTTTTTTTGCTTCTCCGTTTACGAAATGGTTTTCACCGATTGAAAGCTGCTTTATTCCAGAAATCCTGACATTGACTATATTTTATGTGTGCGGACGAAGCCACGGGCCTAAGCTAGTAAATAAATAAAACCGAAACTTACTAACAATGTCGTCTTTAATTTATCAGCAACCAAATTCAATAGGCACAGGGTACAATAGGTACTCCAAGAGTGCATTGAGCTTCAAAATAATGAACGCCTTTCAAAAACATATACTTAGGTACTCAATGTGTTGACCAAGTTCATTAGCGCAAAAGGCACAGACGAAAACCAGTGATCATCACAAACTGCAATATTTGTGAAGCATGAACTCCAGAGACGTGAGAACTCGTCTGTCAACCCCGTCTAGTAATTAAGGGTGATATTAATACAAAACTACTAGGAGCGCATGCCGCGGCTGAGGTATTCCGATATTGCGAAGCCGTATTGGTGATCGCTCAAGTGATACGGAATATTCGACATAGCTCCGAGATCATTATATTCGCTTTCTTTGTTCATTATTATGTGTCACGAATAAAAGGCCAGTGTCTATCTGTGTGAGGTGCTTCGGCTTATCTTGGGTGGCGTTCTTTTAGTAAACAACTTTAGCGAAAGTGCTTACCTACTCGGATAAGAGAGCTATATTGTTTGCGTTGTGTTGCTCTTTTGTTTTTGTTTACGTCGTTATTTATGTGTGGCTGCTGTTCAGCACTTAGCCACATCTTTCAAATAAGCGTCTTTCGTTGGTACTGCATTAATAACGTTGTTTAGTCTTTGGCTTTGTGCCGTATTGAGTTTCAGGCTTCCATATAATAATTACAACGAACGTGTGGACTGCTGAATATTTTAACCAACGGAAATAGGCCAGACTCAACCAGGACAGAGCTTAGCTGGTAATAACGATTCGAGTAATACAAAAATATGGACACAATAACGCCACTCATAAATAAAATAACGCGTGAGTTATGTACAAGTGGAAAATCCAGAGTTATGATATCCGAAAATTAAGATCTAGATTTATGTTTGCAGTTGTTATTAGAGCCAGTTTCAACCACATTCTCCGTCCTAGTTTATTGCACACGGACTAATGCGTTTTCAGCAGGCATTGTGTAACATATGAGCAGTGGTGGCCGAGTGGTAACGGTCCCGACTTACGAGTTGTAGGTAGCGGGTTCGACCCCAGCCAGGCGCATTACTTTGTGTAAGTAATTTATTTTATCACCACTGCTCTCAAAACGGTGAAGGAAAACATCGTGAGGAAACCAGCATGTCCTAGAACCAAAAATTCGAAGTGACATTCACCAAACCGCACTGGGCCTACGTGGTGGATTTGGGCCCATTCCCTCTACTAACGAGGAGGCCTGAGTCCCAGCAGTGGGAATATTTAAAAGGCTGATGATGATGATGATGATGATGATTGTGTAACACACTGATAATGACTAACGCTTTTAGTTCAACTTTATATACATACATATTATTAACACAAAAAAAAGTACCTAGGGGATTAACTTTATGATACCTACCTACTCTTGCTATCTCAGGATGTTTCGCAAGGAAAAAACGGGACAATATCCTTATACATATGTACATATTATTATTAAAAAAATCCCCCACCACGTCTGTCTGTTTGTTAGTGATAAACGCAAAAACCACAGAACGGATTTGTGATATGTGCTTATCACCAATAGTCAGAGTGAGTCATAAAGAAGGTTTTGGTATACGGAGTTTAAATAAAAATTAGATATAGGTAATATAAAAAGATTAGGATTACGAATACGTCCGAGGTAGCTTCAAAGTCACTCCAGTCCAGGAAAAACTCACCGAAACACGCTTAAGATGGTACGGCCACGTCGTGCGAAGAGACAGCGAGCATGTGGTCCAGAAAGCCATGGCAATCCCAGAAAGCAAGAAAGGAAGAGGACGGCCGCCCTTGACCTGGTGGACTAGTATGGCCAATCTAATTAGGAAGACCCAACTGCCTGACCCGACAACCCAGGACTGATTGTCCTGGCGCAGAAGGATAAGGAGAGCCGACCCCACCTAACGTGGGAAGAGGCAAAGAAGAAGAAGAAGAAAAAGATTAGGATTATGACCAGGTAACTTAAAGGTCCTATTTTCATTTAATTCAGTTACTTTGTTTACCGTTAGAATGCGGAAGTAACACATTCTAATGTTTTTGTAACATCTGCCAACAAATGTATCGAACAAGCCTTCTTGGCAAGCGTCGCTGACGTAACCAACATTACAAAAAAAAAACTCACAGTTTACAGGCACTTGAGATACAAAAGGTCTACATCAATTTCCAAATAATTAAAATAGCCACCGAACGTCCCTCGAAAAAATCCCATAAAAAAATATTCGTGTACATATCCGTAGGCATCGTCCGTAGGATATATAAATCTTTGGTACATGATATAATATCATTGGGTACATGCATGTCCCCACCTCATTAAAAGGAGGTATTCCATTTTGGGCACCCGAAAAAACGGCACCCGAGTGAATGGCACCTGAGGTATTCCACTTTGGGCATTTTCAGGTCGTCGGTATTTTTCTAAGGTGCCCAAAGTGGAACACATTATTATTTAAAATTTGGTTCTACTTTGTGCACCTACGGATTAGTAGCTACTAGTGCTAGGACCTTGTGACATTAAAAGCACATAAAAGGTCGCGTTGAATTTGTCACTATTATCAGAAGTTTTATGTAATATCGTAAGTTTGTATATGATAATATTACCGTGGTTTGGACGTCTGATAAATACATAACTTGGAATATGAGTGTCTCTGTATCAGCATTTAAAAGATGAAGAGTTCTTCCGATGTGGATCCGAACGAATATTGCCAAATTGGAAAAAGTAATGACTAGTGATGGCCAATACTCTCATCATCATCATTTCAGCCGATAGACGTCCACTGTTGGACATAGGCCTCCCCCCCCAAGTGTCGCCACAATGAAAGTTCTTGTGCGTCCCGCATCCGTCGGATTCCCGCAACCTTCACCAGGTCATCGGTCCAATACTTTAATAAATCATAATGTCCTGATCTTTCAAAATATTTTAAAAAATTAAAAATGGCGGAAACGCACTTATTTGTTTTTACATAGTTCGGGTATATTAAGATTCTTGCATAGTACAAACTAATTCTAGACTCTGTTCATGTTAGTTATTTGACATTTCTGAACAACAGAATCAGCGCTATTGTCTATTTTTTTCGTGTTCCATTTTTGAATTGCGTTTTCACGAGCAAGGACAAAATAAAACGTGTTTAGGAGTCCGACAAACGTTTTTAAATGCAAAGCGTGTTCACCCAACGCTAATTGTATTCAAATAATTAGCAGCCATTGTGATGATCATTTTAATTAGAACATTTTGTCTGAATTTATTTGTTCTGTCCTGCAATTATGAGTGGATTGTTATTTTTTGTGGCAAATTAAGACATTATTATAGTTATGTGTGCACTGGTGACTTTTGTTTATTATCACCGTGCTTATGAACCCAACATGTGGTACGCGTGACAGTTAGGTAAAAAATGACAAAAAAATATATTATCACCCTGACAAAAGTCACCAGTGCGCGCTAGCTCTAATGGCTATTATTTATTATATTCTTTATTTTCATATCACCACATAAACAAAAATACAGGACAAACAATTCATTAAACTCCAAGCGAACGCTGACGTTCGCTCATCTATTGTCTTACTATTGTGTCGCAAATTGAAGGTATCTGAAAGGTGTGTCTATATGCCATTTTTTTTTTCTTTTTTGAGGTGCCAAATCGTCACGTAACTTCCCCAGTCTGGATAGAGCGACAGCACGACTAACTTCTACTCTACTGACTAAAACTCACCTCAACATTCCCGCAGCCCAGATTATCAGTCCTACATAGTCTTTCATAACCCCTTTGTAATGTCCTAGACACTATGGCTTTCTGGCATAATGAAATGTCTGAAAAAGTCAGTCTTTGGACGGCGGCGGCAGCAGCGTAAAAAAAATATAATTCGTGTTCAAAAGTTATGGAAAGTCTTTAAAAGCCTCGTTTGCGTTTTTGTCTCTTTCAATAGCGTCTATCATCTCGCCATAGTCTATCCTATCACGCAGTAATTCGAAATGCAAGAATTACGAATACACACTGCACGTTGGCTATAGCTGATAAACCTTCCAACTGCTGATCAAGCACTTGAAACCGTTTCGATCACCTACTCTCGCTATAAATAACATGAATGGGCTGGCAAATTTACGTGCTGGCTGCTAAAATAGGGGTAGGCATTTCATAGAATGTCGGAGTAGCTACTACGTACCTACGTCAATCTTAAGCTAAATTGTTTCATGCAAAATGATGCTGTAAATGATTGATATATTATATGAGTTTCGGTATGCCGTCTTGGGGACTAAAGACTGACACCTGAATGATGATAGATGTTATTTTATCTATAACTAGCTTATCCCAGCGTCTTCATTCACGATAGTTCTTTTTTTTAGCGGTTGTTAAATCATCTAAATCTCCCGCTCTTGGGCGGAGCGGGAGATAGTGTCAGACTTTTACTGACTGATGCGGTCGGCCTCCTCCTTCGCTAGCATTAGGTACTGCTTCGCAGAACGAGACGACCGCCTGCCACTCCTCCTCGCTTCGGTACTAAGGCCCGGCGTGAGAGATCGCCGCCCCCGATCGGCCCCTTAGGGGGCCAAAGGGAACCCTTTCTACGCTCGGGATAGCACGTTAACGCGTGTGTCAGTTTTTGTACAAATCCGTTGAGCTGTTTAAACGTGAAGTTGTAACAACTAATAAACATACACATGCATACACATACGAGTACAAACAAATAATAATATAGGACTTAACTTCAGATCTCTTAATATACCTACATTAACTCTTAACATACAGTATCTATCAATGCTTTTTAATAAGTATGATAACTCTGCTAAATTAAGACGTATGTATAAATTGAGCAGTTGAGTTGAGACAGATAAAAATGAAACCCACACATCCGTGATCCATACGATTCAAGTCAAAACAGAAAATAACAAATAAGTCCTCATCACAACAGCTCCATAAAAAACCCTAACATCTTTGTCTATAAGTCTCGCGCACAAACGAATAAATATCTCTCACATGAAGCTGACAGATAAACGGGTATCGAGGGTCGATAGTACCCTAATAAATAAAATGCGAGAAAAATCGCTGGCAAGACGAGAACCCTTCCCCCGGGAGTGCAGTGGCCGCGGCATTTACATACATAATGATGACCTCTTGGGGCTGACTGGTGCCTCTGCCCGACGAGGTGAACGTTTACGACCAACCAATGTCACTTTTTAAACATTTTACGACCTTTCTATAGTTTACGATCGCTGACGATCGAGATTTAAAAATCTGTATTTATAACAATACTATTAAAATATTATTATTATTATATTTATATCTAGTACCAGCTTTTGCCCGCGGCTTCGCCCACATACATAAAATATAACATATGCCACTTAGGAATAAAGCAGCTTTCTATCGTTGAAACTATTTTAGCAATCGATTCAGTACTTTCAGAGATTAAGTACCTCCTACAAACAAAAAAAAACTTTACTTCTTCAGTATATAAGTGTTGATTTATATATGGTCCACACCTACTACAGTGTTGTCTTTTTTAACCCAAAGGTTGACTGGTAGAGAACGCCACGTTGCATTAAGTTTGCCTATGTACCATTACTGTACATGAAGTTTAAATAAATTATTGATAAGAGGTTTCCTTTCGCCCTGGCTGCTACGCCAGTAGCTTGGACCCTGTCCCCGATACCGAATAGATTTTTTTTTTAAGGAATATGGGTTTAAAAATGTAGTAAGTTATTTAGAATGAGGAATAAACTTTATTTTTAAAATAATTCTATGCAGAAATATTTCACCAAAATTATTATTATTTTTGTAACCGCATAAATTGTAATGCATATTCCCGAACAATAAATGGTCGAAAATATGCACAGCTGAAATAGTTGTTTAAAGGCTAAATTTTAATTCATTAGCAATCTATCATCATGATGAGAATATAATAAATACGATCACAACTGTTCATGAGATCAGTACTGAAAAGTCGCTCACATAACACTCATGAAGTTTTTCTCCCCTGATAGATGAACTAAAAGATACTACATACTTCCGCATTATCAGTTTAAAAATTCTATTTAAAAAATGTCTGATTTTATGTTTTTCAACTAAGAAAAAATGGAGCATATCGAATACCCGATTCCTGAAACTGAAACAAGTTATTAGGCTATCATGTCGGTGCATTAAAGTTTTAGACATAAAGCCGCTGAAAGCCAATACATCATAAGGCGATCATCTAAAGGGAAGTACACACTGTGAAAAAATGGAATATAGGTAATATTCGTACTATGGTCGACATTAGATAAGTTTGCAATAAAGTATGTACATTGATCAATTTCTAATATACATAAGTACCTTAATACAAATAATGAACTGTTTTTAAAACAAGGAAATGTAAAGGAACACGATAGACGCCGTTTTGTTTTTTTTTTCTTTTTTAATAAATTTCTGTTTTTAGCAAAAAAAGCCAAAAAAAACTTGTTTTAAATATTTATTTTATACTGTTTTTTAGTATTTGCGGTAACAAAAATACATAATCTGTGAAAGTTTCAACTGTCACGCTATCACGCTTCATGTGATAGATAGACACAGAATTAGAAAGACTGTCAGCATTGCCACGTTAGATGTGAGTGCTGATTCTTTGGCCGTATAAAGGCTAGATTTCTAAAGTCTTGATATGAAAGCGCCCTAACAGTGATTCCAGCAAGGAAGTGCCCACACAGCCATCGGAAATTACATTTTTAATCTCCTCTCGCACGCGTTACCCCGATTGGGGTTTGAGGGTTAATACTTCAGTAGATACACTACACTATAGTGCTCTAAAAATAATGAAGAAGCTAGCGAGTTGATGGGAAATCTTTTTTTTTTCAAATAAGCCAAATATAGTTCCTGGATGTAACTAAATATGGCATACCTATAGTGTTTTTGGCACTATAAAACCGAGTTTTCAGAATCAAGAATTCTTGAGTATTATTAAACGCTTATTCAGCCTAAATATTTGTTAAACATAGATAATAAATAATTTAAAGGTAAGATATAAAGGCTAATATTATAAAGGCGAATTTTTGTGAGTGTACCTGTGTTTGTTACTTCTTCACGCTCGAATGGCTGAACGCATTTCGATGAAACTTTTTACTTTTCCTCTAGGCAACAAATAGAGGCGGCACTTTAGAAAGGTATCCAAATAAAAATAAAATTCTTTGTTATGTTTTACTTTTGTATTAAATATTTGAAACAAAAAGACTGACACGAGTTGTATAGTGATATATTCTTGATACAAACAAATGCTTTACATCGAGCTAACATCATACACATAAGTATAATGTATGCAGGGTGAACTTAACATTTGGTATACCTACGTCGGGCTACGTATCATATCAGTGGTCACATGCCCTGTACACATCTCACCGTGAAAACATAGGTTTTTGTTGCGCTTTCATTAATTTAATTTTAACATTTTTTTGTGAATCCCCATACTTTGCAATTTGATAGTAAGTGGAATGAGCTTGGAGAGAACTGCAATTCATAATGAATGAAATAAATTGACAGCTGAAATTATGTTTATTCCACCTAAGTTTTCACGGTGAATTTTTACTTAAAAAAAAAGAAAGAAAAAAAGAAAGAAAGAAAAATACTTTATTTGCATCAAACATGGCATATACCTTAAAAAATAAAACAAATAACAATAATCTTAATTGAATTCAAAGAGATTCAAGTGATTGTAAAAACAATTTGTATGGATAGTCTAAGAGCCAGCCTACAAGGGTGGCCAACCCCGACGTGTACCTACATAGATACAACTATTTTGCTACTATTCGTTTAATACAACTTTGTTGTCCATGTTTGGTATATTTTTTAAGACGAATAAACACTGTATTAAGTTCGGTTTAAAACGTGATTTCAATCAAAACTTTTTTTTATATAATAAAACAATCGATTCCCAAACTTATATTTTGGGAATCAAACTTACGAAATTCGACACTTTCTCTATATTAAAATTTATTGGTTAACAAAAGCGTTTCTTTATATCAGAAAATTTGTTGAAAACATAATAAGCGTTAAATTATTCTTGACCAGCAAACGAAACCGTGATAACATAATTATGAAAAAATATCAGAATATTTTTGTAGGACAAAATAATATAAATTATCATTTAACCTTTCGAATATACTAATTAGATACAATAGAAAGACAATGAGAGAATGAACGCCGGCGTTCGCTTGGGGTTTAAAGTTGTATACAAGGTGTAAAGGACAGCCCTCCACAAACTTTAAGGGCTTGCGAAACTGAACAACCTTCCACAAAATTTTTTTTTAGGAAACAAAAAGAAAATCGGCCTTTCCATACAAACTGTCCAATCAAGTTTATAATTTTCTATGGTGAGGCGGATTTTTTTTTCGTTTCCTGAAAAAATTTTTTGTGGAAAGTTGTTCAGTTTCGTCTACTGAGCAAGCCCTTAAAGTTTGTGGAGGGCTGTCCCTTACACCTTGTATATCCGGTTTGGTTACCCTGTATAAAAAACAAATAATACTTAGTGGTAATATTTTAAAGTGGTTATAGGTATAACTATTTACCTAGGTACTAAACCTAATAAGTACAATTGCATGTAGTTGCAGAGACACATACTCCGTGGTGGTAGCCGAGGTATTTGCAGACTTCGTCACACAAGTCGTTGGTGCACTCCTTCAAAGTCATCGGGATGAACAGAGCTTGCGTTGCTGTTTTATGAGAGTCTGCTGAAACAAAGAGAAGGTAGGTTTTACTATCGGTGTTCTTAATTAATAACCGGCCAAGTGCGAGTCGGACTCACGTACGAAGCACGTACACACTCCGTAGCAAAAAACGGCAAAAATCACATTTGTTGTATGACCCTTGAATATTTATTTTATTCTATTTTCTTTTTTGTTATACCAACAACAGAAATTCATCATCTGTAAAAATTTCAACTGTCTAAATGTTAAGGTTCATGAAATACAGCCTGGTGAAAGACGGACAGACAGACAGATGGACGGACAGCAGAGTCTTAGTAATATTATCCCGTTTTACTCTTTGGGTTCGGATTCCTAAAAACGGGCAATGGCTCATATTATTGGGCACACATTTGCAGTTTTTATAAAGCGGACTATCGGGGTTACCATGACGTTCAAAGTAAGAATGTTTTAATCTTGGTTCAGTGCGGGGAAGAGATGGCGCTAGACAACCTGTATAGCTCTGTCTCTTACCCACGCTGAAACAAGATTAAAACAATCTTACTTTGAACGTCATGGTCTAGGTTTGTAATCAAATTGTCGTTCATGATGCCCTAGCAATTTCCCAACTAGCCTGGGGTCGGCTACCTGTCTAAACGGATGCGGCTGAATACCCGTGTTTTACATGAGCGACTGCTTATCAGACCTCCTCATCCTAACTACTTCAACATGATACTCCTTGGATAAAGTAATGGTCAGACTTTCTGGCATCTGACTCTCAGTAATGACTGTCAAAGATCTACGAATGACAACCAGGGTCAAAGACTTTACGGGCTTTCCGAGGCAAGGGTTGTTGTCAGTCATATCCTAGATAAACATATAAAATACATAGTCGTATGAATTGAATAATTCACAACTTGTCCGATTTCGAACTCATTTATTTATTTATTTAATACTAAAATACGTTAATCATTTTACTCTGTCTTCTCACAGAATTCAGACTTTCTAATAATATCGTCTTCCATTCATTAGTAAACCAATCTAACTCAGGGTTGGCTTCCACGAATGCGTTTAGAATCGTTAGCATACGCGGTACAGGGGAAGTGGATCGAGCTACAGTTCGACAAAATGGGACATTAAATAATTTATGTTTTCTAGAGTGATTGTAATTATTCGGAACAAATAATTGACACAACTCCGCATGTAAGTCGGACGCATCAGTTTAACCATTAATCATTTTACGAGCTGTTGTAATTGGGAGTCATTGACTCACTTTTTGGAACTTACCAATGTTATATGATGTTATCTTTTATTTGTGTTTTTGTGTACTTTTTGTAAGAAATAAAGAATTATTATTATTATTATTTGATCAACAGCCCACCTAATCTCTAATGAATTGCAATTTAGGCATCCTAATATAAACATAGTAGAATACATAATATATGGACAATATCCAAATAATCGCTAATACCTGAGAAAAGCTTTCGGTCAGTGGGTCACACTTAACCACTGGATCACCACTAGTTTAAAAATAACCCAAAGAAGTCGTAGTACTCATCATAAAAAAACTTTTGAACTACACTAGAATAGAATCGTGATAAAGTCAGCTTTATTTTGTCGAGTAATATAAATAGATACAGATGGAAGAGTTTGCTTTGTGATTTCAGGTTTAGTACTCAATTTCAATTTATACCTATTATATCTATTCGACATTTTTAGTTATTTCAATTACAGAAGAACTTAATATAAATGGCACATTTCACGTGACCAGTCGAAAAAATTAAACACAATAAAAAATGTCAAGGGACTTTTACATTTTACCTACCAGTTATGAAAAAAAATTGTGATGACCAACTGTGACTTTAAACTTACAGTGCCCTATATACACAACATGGCCTAACTGTAGTTAAAACAATACGAACCCCCCCCCCCCCTTTTTTTTTCATGATAATCTTCTATTTGGTTTTTTCTTTATGCGCCTGCCATGTTTTCTCATTACCACCCTAGGTGGACTGGTAGAGAATGCCTAAGGGATTAAGTCCGCCTTTGTACTTTTATGTTGCAAGAAGTTTTAATAAATAAATACAAAAAAGAAACGTTGAAAAAAATTGATACACTCACCTGTGCTGCTTTGCGTCATGTCGTACAATTGCATCAAATCTCTAAATGTAATCTTCGCGTTTGCTACCATGAGCACTGCACTAATTACTAGTAATACTGCTAAGAGTTTCATTGTGGCTTAAATAATATTGGTATATTTTAAGAACTTCCCGTAACGTTACCAACCACAAGTGCCCCGCGAGTGGTGACAAACTGACAAATAATCCGTTTTACAGTAAACTCCCACATTTATATGTTGCGGCTCCACACTTATTCCGGTTATTCCCTATCCCTACTCAGAAAGACGGAAAAAATCTGCATTTTTATCCAGTTAAACAAATGTGCACTTTAGTACTGTGAGTTAGAGCTGAAAATGATTTTGTTAGTATTTCCAGTTTTGTGTGTGTGGCCTTGTTTGCTCTTTGTCATAGAAAATAAATCTAAGTTTGATAAGAAAAGAGGATTGGTTATTTTATCAGTACTGCTTAATTTCCTTCTTATAAATAAACTAGCGACCCGCTCCAGCTTCGCATGTGTGTTAAAAATCTTAGGAATTCTTGGCTTGTATTTATTTGTATATATCTTCACCTTTCTAATGAATCATTCTATATATTGGTAAAAATCGCATGAAACTCTGTTCAGTAATTTTTGAGTTCATCACGGACAGACACATGGTGGACGAGCTGAAGGACTTTATATTATAATTTTTAAGGATAGACACTTTTTTATGGTAGGAAAAAAACATCCAATGACATCCCCCGCTCTTGGGCGGAGCAGGAGATATTGTCAAACCGGGCTCAAGCTCCCTTTCGGATAACCCTGGCCCCAGTAGGCTTCCCTGCTGTTGCTGACAACTCCTTGAGGCGCGCGGGAAAAGTGCGCGCCGTCGACGACTTGGGTTTGGTCCGGACAGTTATCAGACGGCCGGACAGCGAGCTACCCATTGCTCACTGTCCGCAAGCCGCTGTCAAATCTATGTCTATTGAAAAGTTCATGAAAATTGTTCCACGTTCACAGGTAGAGTTACCTACGCATTTAAATATAACATTAGTAAGTATTATCGCTCCATCGTTAGAAAGAGTTGACGAGCGAGATGATCTAGACTAGACGCATTAGCACAAAGACTATGGTTTGAGATGGCGAAGAATATCTGGAAGGAATTTGGGGAGGCCTAGTAGTGAGATAGTAATAGCTAGGAAAAAAAACAGGGTTTCTAGATAGTTCGAAAGTGAAACTTTTTTGTAGCCTAGAACATTTAACGCAGCTGTCTTCTTATCGAATCGACCGCGACGGTAAACTTGCTAAACTGTTTGGGCCTAGTAGGTGGCTACGTTAACTGTATCATTGGTGGCACTTATTAGCTCTGGGGCACCGGCACTTTAAAGCTTGGCTCATGTTCTGAAAAGAGGCACCGAACTCACACTCACTGACGGGTTTATAAAACCCCATTTTGCCAAGTTTTGTTTGTAGCGGCCTACCTGGGTGCGCGTTGACTGGTTACCAACTAGTCGTGGTGCTACACTAGAGCTTTAAAGACTGTATTTTTGATAAATATAAATTATGAACAGTTACACTTTATAATGTATTTATCCGTACGCTCAAAGTGCCTAAATACCGTAACTAAACGTAAACAATCTGGAAATGTCTTTTTATTTAAAATAAATCATATAATAGACATACCTACAAAGATTATTTAAATTAAGTTAATTACCTGACATCAGTTTAGGTAAATACCTAATTGTAAATAAATTTAAGATAACATTTTTAGACAATTTTTTAGATAAAAGACATGTTAAAATTGTTTACATTTAGTTAACTACCTAAACAGATGAAGTCAAAATTCAAAATTCAAATTCAAAAAATTCAAAATTCAAAATCATTTATTTCAAATAGACCATTTGCAGGCACTTTTGAATAGTCAAATGTCGGTCAGTCCAAGAAAAGTGAAGCTAAATTGCACGTTCCAAAACGTAGGTCTCTATGGAGAAGAACGTGCAAGAAACTCCATGGACACTCTTTTTAAAATAATATTGAGTTACATAAATCTTGGTTACATATTTCTTGTCGCTTCTAATATGTGAGCACAATGTTGGTAGATACATAATAATAATAGTTTATTATTCTTTTTATTAAATGTAATTAAAAATAGAAACCGAATTAAGCCACTGGCAGCCAAGAGATGACCAGTCTCAACCGATGGCACCCGTTCACGGGCATGACACGTGCATCAGCCCCACTCAGCTCAACCATTTTAAAGGGAACCGAATGACCCAATAACACGTGCCACCACCAGCAAGACATTTGGGTGAGCATGACAAACTCTCAACTTCCATGCTCGTAATGTCAAACAAGTTGTAACCTAATAGAGATGCTCCATGGTGCTTCACATTCACAAAACTTGAAAAAAAGAAGAAAGTGCTTCTACATTATACAATGCTATTTAGTTTCCAATTAAAAAAAGTAATAAATTATCATAAGCTCTACTGAAATAAACAAATAAATAAAAAATACATTTCGAAAGCAAAAAATACAAAAAGGGGAATAGTATCTCTTCCAATATTTAGAAATATATTTATAAAAAAAAAAAAAAAAAAAACACTAATTTGAAGGTAAAAGTGGCTGTAGTTGTGGAGCAGGACCAGCATTTAGCCAAGCATTTTTGTCAAGGAGATAATCTTCCAGTTTATAATATGCTTGTCTACAATACAGTATCATCATCATCATCATGAGCCCATTGTGTCCCACTGCAGGGCAAAGGCCGCCCTTCCGTTATTCCACTCTTTTCTGTCCTTAGCCACTTCTGGCCAATCCTTAAGGATAAGGAGTATAGGTTAATTTATTGTGGTCAATTTACCAAGTATAATTAAGCTGCCGACAAACTGCTCAACAATATTAATCATTAAAGTCTTATAATAAATTCTGTGGTTATTGTGCCATTGGTAAAACAGGATAATTTTTTATTATTATTACAACTTAACCATTAGTCACGTTAGTTACGTTTCAGTGTTTCACATCAGTATTTACAGGCATACTTACATAAAAAAAATAATTAATTTCCGGTTGATATGAATCCCCATTATTTTTTAGTGAAGCCGGTTATTTTTTTTTTAAGTAAAAAGTTTTTAAATTCACACTTTTTAGTTGCGATACACTTGTAGCCAGAGTACCTTTTTTTCATGAAAATTCCAATCAACCCAAGCCCTGGTAAGTAGGATACAATGTTTTATTACGAAGTTGCGGAAATGTTTATAAAAAGTTACCGTAGCTCTAGAACGCTAGGTTTAAATATAGTGGGTTTTAGTCAATAAAAGTCTGGCATGGCCTCTCGCTCCACCCTGGGTGGGACAAGTCATTTGATGATTTACTACTTAAAAAAAAAACATTTTAATCTTCACTATGAAAGGCGAAGGCGACTAAACTCTTGATTTCTGAGTTAAGGATTTAAAATTGTTAAGTAATTGTATTATTTGTCATTCCTTTCTAAAATCCTGTCAAACATTTTTTTCTCGGTGGGTAATAAATAATCATCCAGATGACATCCTCCGCCCTTGGGCGGTTTGGGAGATAGTGTCAGACTACTGAGTAAAAAAAACCCACGCCGTTCCTTCATTTCCTTTCATACCGGGGCCGGACCTCCCATTCGGAACTAGACCCTTGATCCCAGTAGGCTTTGACCCTACTGGGGCCCTGCGATTGCTGACTACTACGTGGGAACAGTATGCGCCGTCGATGTCTTGGGCTCGGTCCGGGCGATTTCCGGACGGTTGGACAGTGAGCTACCCATTGCTCGCCGTGCGCTAGCCCGCGCCTACAGACTACAGTGACCGGAAATCGAGATAGAAATCCCGGCGGCGGCTGGGGCGTGAGCGCATTAACCTGATGCGGTCGGCCGCCTTCTTTGCTAGCATTACTGCTTGCAACAATGGCCTGTACCAAGGCCCGGCACAAAAAATCGCCACTGCCGATCTCCCCTACAAAGTCACGGCGATACTCTGCCCAAGCACAACAACACCTCAACCGTGTGCTCCACCGTGTCCTCCGGACGTTCCCCACAGTGGTGACACCCGGCCGTCACTTCCGCACGAATCCGGTGCAGGTACCTTCCAAACTTACCATGTCCGGTGAGAACCTGAGTCATGCGGGAGGTGACGACGCCGTGGAGTCTTTCCAGCCACGCCTCAAAGAGGGGACTCACCGCTATAATTGTGGCGTGCCAAAAATCCTGTCAAACAATGTCATTAAGAGCGGCCAACCCGAGATATATTTCCATACATCTTTCTCCGGATATTTTGGAAACGCATATCTTGTGGATATTATCTTAATCTCTCTTTATAAAAATCGAGATTCTGTATGATAATTTCTGGTTTCAAAAAACTTATATATGGATTAAAAAAAAAAAAAAAAAAACTGGGACAAGTTCTGAGAAATATTCGATTAAAGTGACAGAATTACCGAATGCTAAGAATGCGAAGAGCGTTCAGGCGTTATCGCTCTTTTTTCGCGTTACCACTTTATCAAATGTTGCGTTGATGGCGTTGCTTTTAAATCATGTTCACGTTGACGTTAGAGGGCTCTCTTAAGAGAGGTTTGACACGTTCTTAAAATATGCCAAACATACATGTATTTAAATAAACCAAGCATTTTAGGGACACTGCACTTAAAGAACTATTCACTTGAACTCAAGATTTATTGTTTACAACCGATGTTTTACTTATTTTTGATTAGTGATGTCGACAGTGATGAAATACGAGTATATCGATATTTATAGAAGTATCAATTTTGACCTCGATATATCGATATATCGGTCAAACTTTTCGAGATTTTCAGTTTTATAATTACCTATTTAGTTAGGTCTAGGTCAATAATAGATAATAGTATCTAATTTTTAATTTAAGAGAATCTTAACAAAATTAAATAAAAATATTGTAATGTTTCGAATAATTTATTATTTCAAGCAACTCACCATTTATTTATTCCGGTAACAAAAATAAAAACCATTTATGTATTTATTATATCGACTGTTGAAAGGCAAAATGATCTAAGCGACATAAAGTAAACTTTACAAAAGTGAACTCAATATTTTTAACTTTAAATCACTTTTTTGTAAAGTTTACTCAATGTCGCTTCACACCATTTTGCCTTTCAACCGTCGATATGTATATCTGTGTAAAAACACTAGTCATAGACGATACAGTTTTTTTCAGTTGTATTCTATCTTTTACGACTTTGAATTCTGTTAAATATTCTGCTAATAAATTTAGAAAAAATGTCGTTTTTGATACGATTTTCGATAATGAATATTTTATATATTATCTATATGTACCTATGTACTACACGTGTTGTCAGTCCAACAAGTTGATATTTATTATTTCTGATCTCGTTTTTAAAGACATTTTTTTATCAGTTTTTAATAATATTAAAGTTATGTTTTAAAACAAAGTTAGTAAAAAAACATTATCCAATATTGACACGGAATTTTTGATTTTGATATAACTAGAATGAATTGAGTATACTTCACTTAATTGCTTAATTTTAGTATTTTGTGATCTGGAATTCGGGAAATGATTCGCTTTTAGATAAATTAGTCAATTTGGCCTTTTTTTATGGTGGGAAAAAATCATCCAATGACATCCCCCGCTCTTGGGTGGAGCGGAAGATAGTGTCAGACTCTTACTGACTAAAACACCCACCCCATTCCTTCTAGCCTTCATACCGGGGTTCGAGCTCCCTTTCGGATAACCCTGAGCTTTCGGATAACCCTGGAGTCAATTTGACTATTTAAGCCTACTCTGAGAGTGATGTTGCAGCATCGAATGAAGCCTAAAAGATAGGATAGGTACCTAAGCCATTGGGCAGCTAAATAAATAAATAATAAGTCAAAAATAAATAAAGAAAGAAAGATAATCTCTTTGTTCTGAAAAATTTAAAAGACTCTAGGTAGCATAGATTTTGCGACAATTTGCAAATACAGCTTTGTCTCTAGACTTATATTTACGACTTCTTCTTCATTATCATCATCATCATCATTTCAGCCGATAACGTCCACTGTTGAACATAGGATAGGTCTCCCCCAAGTGTCGCTACAATGAACGACTTATAGTCGTAGAAATAAAAAAATTGACACGCAATTCTCTGTTGGAGACTGCTCCAGCAGATATAATTAGTTAATTATATAATTCTACTCCTTACCTGTAGGTAAACATAATGAATGTGTTAAAAAAAATACTAGGTATTTCAACAGAAACCTCATCACTGAAAAATACAGAATATACTGTAAATACAGACCGGTACTTATACAGGCACTAGTTTATTTTCTCGAACATTCGGCTGCCACAAAAAACCCAGGACCTTTGTTCGAACTCTTATTTATGTATGAATGAGCCATTAGTTCGACCGCACGCCAGTAGAGAGCGCCAGTGGCCCACAAAAGGCCACTATTGTTCGTTCTAGTGTTTTTCTTTTCGTAGTTGCATAAGAATTGAGCATTGTACCTACATGTACATAGTTATATAGGAACTTAGTAGATAAAGATTAAAATAATACTGGGCAAATGCGAGTTGAAATCGTGCCCTGAGGGTTCCGTACAAACTTACTTATGTACTTAAATAGTTCAATTCTGGAATGGAGTCTCGGAAGATTTTCCGAATCGCCAAAAAAATGTGACATAACAATACCGGTGAACCTAACGTCTTTGGAACTTGAAATTTTTCTTCTTCTTTTTTTAAAAACTTAATAACAAAGCGCATGTAATCAATGCTGTCTCGACCGGCGCCATCTTGCTACTGCTGACGAGGTTCTGCTTAAAAACGCAAAATGCCAGCGCGATTGTATCGAGACATACGCGCGTTTGCATCGCGTCTGTATCGCTACACACGCGCGTTTGCTTCGCGTCTGTATCGCTACACACGCGCTTTCGCGTCGCGTCTGTATCGCTACACACGCGCGTCTGTATTTATACAGGTGTGCAAAGGTCTACAGGCTGCGTCTGACTTGCGTGCGTATCGCGTCTGTATCGCTACAAACGCGCGTCGACGGCGCGTTTAAAAAACGTGGTGTGCATAGGCCCTAAGTATAAATAACATTACAATGTAACGTAACTGTAAGTATAAATAACCTTACAACTTGTGCTATAAAACCTTGCTATATGCCAAATTCCAGGATTCTCGGTAAACGGAACAGTACCCTATGAATTTTGATTTCCTCGAGAATGTCGAGTTGTACGAGAAAAAAAAAATACTTCGACTTATGTGGCTAACACATAAACAGAAGTATTTTTTTTTCTCGTTATCTTACTAGTTTGATTTTTTACAGCTTCAAGAGTACGCAGACCTGAGTATACCTATGTTTAATTTCAACTCGGTACCTCCGCGAGTTCCCGAGATAAAGGGTATTGACAGACAGACTATTCCTAGGGGGCTATGGTCTGATGACTCCCGGACCCGCTCTACGACCATCAATGAGTTATATACTTACATCGCTATATGTAAGTAAGTATGGCGGAGCTTACATTAGGTAGTATTAGCTAGTACCTACTTAAACGACTTGCGTCATGAACAATACTATATTAATACAAATCACAATAAAACGAATAACATCTTAATATTTGATGGAAGCACTGGGTCTTGCTACGGTTCCCATGCTCAGTCAAGAGGTTAACGGATGTTGTTTTTGTCGGGTATCGGGGTCCCTTAGCCCGTACACTTGAACTGCCATACCGATCCCGTGACGTCACTTAGCACTCCAACGCCGTCGCTGATCATCCTGAGGGTCTTAACAGACGGACTGCATTTCAACTGCAATCCAACTGCAAACTGCAGTTTAAGTGCAGTTTGAATGCAGTTGACACGACTGCAATAGAACTCCAAACACGACTGTAATAGAACTGCAAACCAAACGTGCGGTCCGATTGCAGTCGTGTGCACTGCACACCGACTGCATCCGAACTGCATCATAAAGCTCTGCCCTCCCGCGCATGGTGCAGTTCGGATGCAGCCTGCAGCTTAGCCTCGCCAGCACAACGATCGCCAACAGCAGAGAGTGCTTACTGCAAAATTAGTTTTTTCAAACGTTGCTCCTTACTAGAAGGCTGGAACAATTATCTGTAGCCCATACAAATATTTGTTACGTGTGGCGGAAATCCAACCCGCAACACGCAGAGCTGCAGCCATTCGCTCTTTACTGCGTCAACTGTTTACGCAGTCAAAAGCGAATGGCTGCTGCGTTGATGATGTTTCTCCATTTGTTCCTGTCTCTGGCGGTGTGAAGGGGGGCCTTGTATACCGTGGAGTCAAGAGCGGTGCGGATCTGGTCGGACCAAATAAAAAAAGAAAAGAAAGAAAGTATTTATTTTGGCGCAAAAAAAAAAAATATTGTAGATAACAAAAACTTAAGACAAACACCAAACAAAAAATAAATAAGTAAATAAAAAGTAACATTGTGTGTCATGCGTCAAGTCTGCTATTTTTATAAATTCGTCATTCCAACACGATCCCATTGTCATTTTGCTAAAAGTTCGTAATCTACTAATTCATAATGATCGATCATTGATCAGTCCATGGTCTAGATGGTAGAGTTGTGGTAAAATGACAATATCGAGCTTATTAAAAGCACTGACTGCACAATGACCATGACGTTCTAATGGTAGGACACTGATTTAAGGAACTGTCAAAATTTTAGCAGACTGCCGCATACGTCAGACATTCATTTATCATTTTGTACAAGATTACCCTTCTATGCCATTTCTTTTAATGGAGTGTCAGTGGTTGACCATTGGAAAAGTCATAATGATGCAATTATATTAGTAGATTACCAAAACTTGTCAAAATCAACAATTATGAAATCAATGATAGAACATTTTGACACTATTGTAATAGCAGAATTGAGGCCCTAGTCGGACCAATCCGAGGCCCTAGTCGATCCAACCCTTTATTTTACCGGTCACTAGCCTTTTGAGGTTCCCATCGTCTTTTCTATACTAGACAAAACATGAAATTTAATTGTATCTTGGCAAGTAATCATTTGATAGTGTTTGTGTCTAAGAAATGGCAGCTTCTACCTAATTTAGGCTCCTAGCTAAAGTACCTAACATAAATAAAACTCAACCATAAAAATTAATTAAAAACTTTTATTTTTAAAAAAATACACTAAAATGTAGAGCCGGTATAAACTAAATCACATTATAAAGCTGGATTTTAGCTGGGAGAAAATAGGTGAAAAATAATTTGAATTTGGAACACATCTAATCTAGCTGTAGCACCGACACGTTTCCGAACTGACGCAGGTCCCGTACTTGTAGCCAAGGAACTTGCACACGAAGTTACAAGCTCCGCTGGTGCACGAGCGGAGACTCATCGGGATGAATAGAGCCTCATTCGCCATCTTCACTGAATTTCCACCTGAAAAAAAAAACAAAAATATTAGCTTTATTGGCGTTTTTCATTGTGGGGAAAAGATTATATGCTCGGAGTTTTCTCGCGTGACTGCATCAGGAATGTAGTTATCCGCCGGAGAACCAAGGTTACCGACATAGCTCGAAGAATCGCCAAACTCACGCAAAAGATGAAAGAAAAGTTCGGAAGATGCAGTGCCGAAAAGTCCTCTGATAAGGTACTCCGATGACCTGGTGAAGGTCGCCAGAATCCGATGGATGCGAGACGCAAAAGACCGTTCCTTGTGGCGGCACTTGGGGGTGATGATGACAAAGTAAAAAGTTGTACAAGTGCGCTTGAATCTCTTCCAGTACCCTAAATGTCGATGCTATAGCGCTCACTTCGAAGCGTTGAGACTTGCATAACAGATATTGTTATGTTACTTAGATAGTAAATTATCAGTTTTTATTTAAGAACAATTGCCATTTGACCTCCAGAACCCAGCTTCAAGAGCACACTCGTAAAGATAAATAAAAAAAAAACTGCTTATGAGTAGAAGTAGCGTGCCATTCGAAAAAGTAGGTACATTTTAAAATTATTTTTTTGTTTTTACATAAAAAAGTGTCTAGAACGATAAAAGTTATGTAGCGCCGTCCCAATAGTCAAAAAAATAATTATTAAGGGAAGCTAAAAGAAAATAGGACGCCCTTCATATCTTTCTTCAACAGGAAAGAAAAAACTTACGAGACAAACCGCAAAACTAAAAGTTAACCCGAAAATCATATAAAACATAATAAATCTGTACAAGTTTTTAATTGTGCACGCATTACATAAAATGTACGAAATCGATGTAGGTAACTTTATACATTAAAATTGTATGTAACTTGATTTATTACTTCGGCTTTATTTTATCGCAACTGGTTGACACTAAAAATAATAGAAAAACTACATTCATTGACTGTTAGGCAGGACGAAGTTCGCCGAGTCAGCTAGTACCTATAACTTAAAAATATTAACTCTAGTGCTTTACTTACCATTCCCGGTGCCAATTTCGTTTGTATCAATGGAACTGGAAACTTCATAAGCCTTCAACAGGTCCTCTAGCGAGATCATCTGTGATGATGCCACCAAAATCACGGCACAAAGAACAACTAAGATGAACTTCATCTTGATTTTAATAATAAGCGACCGTCCTGCACGGGATCAGACCACAAATTGACCATGTTGTTCAAGTCACGGGAGACTTTATATTTAGCAACATAAACAATTCAACATGCAAGCATAGTCCATCTCGGATGTTAAGAATGCGTGGAGTTGGGATTCGCGAATTTGCACCCTAAAGTCTTTGCTAAGAGTCGAAATTGTAAGTTCAAGATTGTTTGTTTTTAAACTGTTCTATATATAGTTTTATACCTTTATTTGTCAATTTTTATTAGATATAACAAGGGTAGAGTTAACCGCCAATCGTCTGACTACTGCATTGTGGTTTAAATATTATTATTTCACTAAAGTTTATGATGGGTACTTATCTAACGTTAGCTTTGTCAATAGCTGCCGAATAGTCCAAAATATCTTCAGTTTAAACTCCGAGTTCAGTTTAAGCCTTGGTCCATCTAAGGCTGGAATTATTTAAAACAATGGATTAGTTTCAGTCCCTCCCTATCATAATGAGCTTTATGATCATCACCCTATCCTCAATCCAGTTTTTAATCGAATGATCAGCAACTAAGGTCCACTGTGACAGGCCTGTTGGTCTAGTAGTTAGTGGCCCTGACTGCTATGCCGGAGGTCGTCGGAATTGGCGGGACGACTTGGATTTCTAACCCACTTTTTGAACAATAGAAGAAATGGAGGGAGGCCTTTTTCCTAACGATAGGATAGCTAGGCTAGGTATGACTACTAAAATATAAAATCAACCTAAGTCCAAAAATTGCGTTTTTGGGTAACGGTAATTTTCTCAAAAATTCCTGCGGTCCCATGCAATTAGGCTATCGTAGCATGTTTATAAGTAATGACTGTATTTTGGAGAAATTTGGTCGGCCCGTTGGGAAATGATGTAAACAAAAAAAGAAAAACAAATAAAACACTATAGGTACCTACTTAAAAAAAATATGGAATTTGTGGGAAAAGAGGAGCAATAGAACCATGGACTTCTAGGAACAACCCAGTTAACACAGTAGGTACTTGCTTAATGTTTAATCAAGGTCAATACCAAAGGCATTATACCTAGACAGTTGCCATCACGGATCTTGAGCTCGGCGTCAGAGTGGGGATCGCTTTGCGTATTCCATACATTGGCGAGCCAATCGTCTTCGTTGTTAGATACATGCAGCTACGCAGGGAACGACTTAGGAGTGACGCCTATGACGCGATGGCGCGGCGATCCAATCACTGACACTCCCCGCCCCCGCGTCTCACTTCGCACCACTAAAGAGACCGAATATTTGACTTCTGCGCAACCGCTCAACATCCGTGACGGCAACTGTACTTGCTTAATGTTTAATCAAGGTTAATACCGTAGGCATTATATACCTACATATAAATAAGGACAAAGATAATGAATCCGAACACACATAATGTCAATTTTAAGGTCATGGTCATAAGTCAACGACCTCATTGACTAACGCATGTGATATAATAGCGAAGCAGATACCCGAATAGGAACATCCGAAAAAGATACTATAATGGGGAAAAACCCAGCCAAAAATACAAACGATACTGTTCGTCTTCTTAGAAATAAAATCTGTAATAAACCTACATTGGCTTACATTACACATGTTTGAAATCTGTCCTTGAAATATCTTTTTTGTTCGTTTTTCAACAGATGTTGGTATTAAAGATGAAACATATTTCTTAGAAACCTATTGCTTGGAATTGAAATTATTAACTACTCTAAATGAATTTGAGTTTTTAGCAAGTATTAGATATTTATTACTGACTATCTATTACTATGTTGTCAACTATCAAAACTCCAAATTAATAATAATAATATGCCACACTAGTGACACACACTAGACGGTGTTGTGTGAACAACACCGTCTAGTCCTAAGCTAAGCAGAGCTTGTGTTATGGGTACTAGATAACATACTTATATATTTCTAAATACATACATATTATAGATAAATTACACCCAGATACAGAACAAATGATCGTGCTAATCACACAAACATTTGTCCTGGGTGGGAATCGAACCCACTACCTCCGGCATAGCAGTCAGGGTCATTAACCACTAGACCAACCGGCCTTCAAATTGTACACAGCAACAAGTCAAACGGTAACTTTATTTGTATTTCAGAAATGTACAGTAGCGTTACCTACTGTTGTACCTGTGATACCTACCAAAATCCCATTACTGACCACTTTTAGGGTTCCGTATCAATTGGTACTTACCTCAAAAGAAAACAGAACACTTGTAAAATCACTTTGTTGTCCATCCGTCTGTCTGTTTGTGTATATTTCTATAGTGCAGACCGGAACTCGCGGGGAAGTATCGAGTTGAAATTAAAACCGTGTTTTAGCAAGTGGGAGTGCGACTTGCACTTGCCTAGTTTTTTTTTCTACTATATTGGTAGGTATGCTATAAAATATAAATAGCAAGTATTTGTAACTGTAGCATTCAAATATATACATGGTATAATAATATCAGTCATAAAACATACACAAAGTGACCATACGTCTCGTTTTGAAAGAGACAGTCTCTCAGTCTCATGTAATCACTTAATTTTTATTTTTGGTGTACAATAAAGAATATACCTATCTATCTATCTCTTTTGTCTGGTCTGTCACTTGTCCCGTTGTTCCCAAACAAAACTCCGTGATGCATAGTCCCTTTTTAGGGTTCCGTAGTCAACTAGGAACCCTTATAGTTTCGCCATGTCTGTCTGTCCGTCTGTCCGTCCTCGCTTAATCTCTGTGACCGTTAGCACTAGAAAGCTGAAATTTGGTACTAATATGTAAATCAATCACGCCGACAAACACGTGGTAAAATAAAAATTGGAAAAAAATGTTTTATTAGGGTAGACCCCCTATATGTAAAGTAGGAAGTGATTTTTTTTTACTTTCAACCCTACGTGTGATATATTGTTGGATAGGTATTATTAAATGAATAGGGGTTTACTAAAATCATTTTTTGATAATGTCAACAATTTCAGAAATAATCACTCCAAAAGTAAAAAACAATGTGTGTGTGTGTGTGTGTGTCCCTCTAACTTTTGAACCGTAAGTTTAGAAAATATGAAAAAAATCTGAAAAGTAGAACTTTATAAGGACTTTCTAGTAAAATTATTTTGAACTTGATGGAAAGAACAGTTTTTGTACAAAAAAGACAAAAGGGTTCTACAAAATAATTTCTGGACTAAGTTTGTAGTATAAACGTATAAGCAAACATTTTTTTAAACTCATAAGTGGGTACACTTATTGTGACGGACAGGAAACTACGGAACCCTACTCTGCGCGTGGTCCGACACGCTCTTAGCCGGTTTTTTTTTCAAATGCGAGAAAGAGATTTTTGTGTAATTAATAAATTGTGGGCGTTTAAAAAAATATACTTAGGTACAGGTTCCAGTTCAATATAAAAAAGATCAATTTTAGAAAAACTTGCAAATAATTTTATACTTATTTAAAATCAGCCCTAACTTTATTATATCTACACTAATATAATAAAGACGTAGTTTGCTTTTTTGTTTTTATGTTTTTTTGTTCGTAGGAGGTAATCTCTGAAAGTACTAGTCCGATTTCTAATTTTTTTTCACCAGTAGAAAGCTGCTTTATTCCTGAGTGACATGGGCTATTTTATGTACACGGGCGAAGCCGCTGGTAAAAGCTAGTACTTTATACATTAGACCGACGCATACGTGGGCCACGCACGCATTATTTGTAGATACGTAGAGTCGCGTCGCATAGCGTGGATCTATTAGAGCTCTACAAGTCTAGTTACCATTCAAAATGAATGAAGACCCAATTCGGCGCGTACCTGACCCATGTGTGCCCCATGTAGTTGGATCTTAAGAATTGTAAGTACCTAATCAATACCTACTTGTCCATCAACAATTGGTGATTGTACATATCGACAGTGGAAAGATAAAACTGCTTAAGCGCCAGTTTGGTCGGAATTAAGTTTTATACCTTATTTTAAATGTTATAAGTTTGATAACTTATTTTCGACCAAAGTGGTGTTTAAGTAATTTTACCATTCCACTGTCGATATTAACTTACAGTTTTCTATACATTATCTATTTATTTATTATTATTAATTAGTACAGCAATTGCCATTACTACTAAAGCACGTTAATCCTTTCACTCTGTTTTCTCACAGAATCGCATCTCACAATATCGTCTTCCATTCACCAGCAAACAAGTCTAATCCAGGGTTGGCCTCCACGAGCGCGTTGACCGTCGTTAGCAAACGCGGTGTAGGGGAGGTGGATCGAGCTACAGTGCGACAAAATGGGACATTAAATAATAAATGTTTCCTAGAGCGAGAGTAGTTATTTGGAACAAATAATTATATGGTTATGTTTACTTTAATTGTTAACCTGCTAACTGGCATATAAACCCATGTCCCGTTTTGAGTTAATAAATAAATGGTCAGTTTAGTCATACATTGACCTATCTATAACTCACAACACAAATATAAACTCACAATGACACGACACAATCGTATCGCAAGCCATACGATGCAAGGGGATTCCCCTGCTATAAACTACACCTCTAACACCTCACGCACACAAGCGCATCGACATAAAACCGCCTTATCTTAGTGAGTGTTTTTGCAAATAGATATTGTCATTTTGACTAACTGATTTTTTGATTGACTAGCCTGTTGGTCTAGAGGTTAGTGGCTCTGACTTCTATGCCGAAGGTCTTGGGTTCGATTCCCACCCAGGACAAATGTTTGTGTGATGAACATGACCACTTGTTCTGTGTCTGGGTGTAATTTGTCTATGATATTTATTATCTGTTTAGAAATATATAAGTAGGTGTGTTTATAATTGTCTAACACAAGTTCTGCCTAGCTAGACGACGTTGTGTTATAGTTGTGAAATGTTATTATTATTTTATGCTATTTAAATCTACCTACCAATAATATGTAAATTCCACAAGTTGCTGAAAAAAATCTACAACACACGTGAAACTCTAATCTATAAGTAGTCATTATTAAAAGCTCTTTATTTTTTCCATAACGACAGAAATACGTTAATTGCATAGATAAACACACAAACATAATAAAACTGATGACTTCCAATGAATAGCCAATCAAATATAATTAATTATTCACAAAACATTTTTGCGAACGTAACGAAGTCCGCTCAAGTTGAAACTCAATTTGTAAAACCACGAATAACATTTTCTCTGTGCGCTTTGAATATTTTCATTTATATTCGAGATAATATTCCCTGATACAATTATTAAATGTTTAACAAATAAGTTTTGTGATCATGAATACATATTAGAACAGTCCTTATTAGGTCTAGATAAAAAAAAACACTTATTAAAGTCAGTATTGTACCGGTTGCATTTCAAGGAGTGGGCATCGGAATTGCATAACTTAATTCTACCAAGCCCGATTAAGCCAGTTCCATCATAGGACCACAAAACGTACGGCAATGCGCTACCGGTACATGGTGGAGATTCCATTATTCCACCCATATGCACAAAACGTTTTGGAAACACATTCATTGTGCATTCAGCTAAGGAGTGGATTTCTCTGAACTCTCTGATAGCTACAACCTAGCGGTTTTTGTTAAGTCAAGTATTACTTTTATTCCATCGTCGACCACATCATCGCCTAACATCAGACGAAATAGTGGTTAAGCCAGCCTCTCAGTTAAAAAAAACTGGGCAAGTGCGAGTCGGACTCGCGCTTTGAGGGTTCCGTGCAAACTACAATTCCCGAATTTTAATCTCGAAGATTTTTCCGAATAGCAATTTTTTTTGTGACATAGGTAACAACTACGTACCTAATTTACTGTTTTCAGATTTATTCCTATACCTGTGCTTATAAGACCTTGCTTTGAGCCAAATTTCAGGATTCTGGGTCAACGGGATGTACCCTATGTATGTCGATCTTTGAGAGTATCAAAATATACGTTTTTTTGGACATAAACTGCCGTTTCTTTTTTATTCGTTAACTTAGTACTTTGATTTTTTCACAGCTTGAAGGGACCGCAGATCTGAGTATAGGTTATTATATTAATATATATATATATAGGTTTTAATTTCAACTCGATACCTCCACGCGTTCTTGAGATAAACGGTCTTGACAGACAGACAGACAGACGGACGGACAACAAAATTATCCTATGAGGATTCTGTTTTTTTCTTTTTGTGGTACGGAACCCTAAAAAAGTCTAACTGATTACTGATTTTTGAACAGATTTTTTCTTAGAATCCAACAACAGCTAAGTTTAAAAAAACTGAAGTATCAGGAATGTGGGCTCTGATATCTCCGATGTATTTTTTGTCGTCCCTAAAACTACACTGGCAGTAGCCACTTGAGCAAGTATACGTAAACAGAATTTATGAACAAACTGTCGAATTGCCAGACGATAAGCAACCCTCAAGTACCCGCCTATCTACATTACAATCGCATAATGTTATTCTGATCACAGTCCCTTTGCCCAAGTCTCTTCACGACTCTTTTGTGAAGACATTAATTAGCACACAATGCTAAAATAATTAAATGTGAAAATTAAGCGTCATTCATTCATCAGATCTTAATTAAGTCCCGACATTGGAATCGGATTGAGTTTTCAGTTAGGTATATGACAGTCTATATTATTATAAATCTTCAAAGCATCGATTTATAAAGAAGTGTGTCGTTTATTTGGGACATCAAGTTTTAGAATGGACGAGGTTCCTCCGTTAATACCACGGAACAGTAATTAATACAATGGCGATTGGCCGAAACTGGCCTAACAAGTAAACGGGGTATTAAAGTGATGGAGCTATATTATAATACCCTATGGTATTAGTAAGTAGCTAGGATAATTCCCCCAGTTGCCGCTGCCAACAAATTAAATGTATACATGGTGTCCGTTTGGTTACGCAACCAATTTGGTGGCGCGTCCAGCTCGGGCGTATGGCAACTCTGGTGTCTGCATGGTGTCTAGTCTGGTAGCTTAGGGCAAGGCCGACGAGCGTAATTTTGTGAGTAATGAGTCGCAGAATTTTCGGTCGCGTAATTTCTAATGTAAAAGTCCTGTTTCATTCATATGACGACGCAAAATGAGTTGTCTGCCGTATTAGAAATGCATGCAGTAGAAATTAGGCGACCGAAATTCTGCAACACGACTCACAAAATTACGCTCGTTTCGCCTCGCCTTAGAACCCAACCAAATGTATCGAATCTAATGTATCTTATGTATCTTCGTAATCTATCTTACCAAGAAAGAAGAGTTTACAATTTAACGGTTTTTATTACCTACTAATTAATGGATTCTGTCATTTACTGGTGAGACATAAACAAAGATAAACAACTATTGTTATATAATAGCTATATCATTCCTTAGTAGCAGATATTTTCCTGTTGCCCACTTTAGTGATGTCAATTAGGTAGGTATTACCGAAGCTATATTTAATTAGCTTCGGTAATTACGGTGTTTACATAACACCTTAATTGTAAGCTTAATGTTATGTATGTAATGTTGTGTTCCCGTTAGATATTGACATGATTAATTCATTTATTTAAAGGCATTCCTCATTAATTAACTAAGGTTGGTATACAAAATTTTAAGTTTATCAAAGTGTCAACTAACTTAACCTACTTAATTGTTAATTGTAATATGTTATTTTTGCTTTATTCGAGGCGTGTTATTCCGGGGATGTCCTGGATGTATCTCTGTGACAATGTTTTGAGAAGGCAAACAAAACAACTCCCTATCATACGACTCTTATCTCAAAACCTACTGTTATCTTCAGTCGCACTTTAATAACGACCCGAATTTACCCGAAACAGAATTCTGGAAACTCACACGGTTATTTACTTTTTTAATACACTTAGATACTCAAAAACCCGCTCTTATCCCGTTGCTTTCAGGCACGCATTAGTTTGTTTTCCGCACTAATGCAGAAAAGTAAACGTGCCCTCCCCCACAATGTTATTAGTATCGTATCAGGCTGGGCGCGTGTCGACCCCCACGAGTCGCCAGTCAACCCCCGTTTATTCATTGCTTCGTAAGTGTATTGAAAATAGTCCTTTGACACACGTGCAAATTTGTCACTGCAGCCCTCGGCTCCATAACACCCTCGCCTACAGCAAAATTCAATCTCATATACGTAAGTACTTCAGTTTTTTATACCTACGCTCGGCGATCGCGCTAGGGTCAGCGTGTTGCACCGAACTGTACGAGTACGACCGAGCGATTGTGCAGAGATATCGTGTCCGTGAGCGGTTTCTATGTGTGCGTAGCTCGAGCGTGCTATGTACCTATGTAGATTGACTTCTATACCTATTTTGTGACAGTACTCAAAATGCTCCGTTGCTGGTAACCGCGCAGGCATCCGTCTTGGTTAGCCAGGCCCCGCGGCCCCCTTTTGTTACGTAATAAATATTAAGTAACGGGATTATTACCTGCGGAGTGTCGCTAGTCTACTTAAATGGTTTGCACGTAATCGTGTCAATAAATAACTTAATATTTATTACGTAGCAAAAGCTCCCGCACAGGACTTTTTTAAGGGACTGCGTGGGCGTCCGCTTAACACAATTTCGGTCTTAAGTGTCGACTAGCATTCGTATTCGCCCAAATACTTCGCAATTCGACGAACTACTTGGCCATATTTTTTTTTTGTTAGCCTGTTCTGTCCTACTCCTGGGCAAAGGCCTCCCTCCACTCCTTCCATTTTTCGCGCGCCCGGGCTTCTTCTTGCCATTTCTGGTGGAATCTATCAAGTTCGTCGCGCCATCTCCTTCGTGGTCTACCGCGACCCCGACGCGCTATTTCAGGGCACCAACTTTGTACTACTTTGGCCCACAGTTTGTCGGGCATGCGGCAGACGTGTCCTGCCCAGTCCCACTTCAGTTTGGCAGCCTTTTGAGCCACATCGACTATTTTGGTTTTGGAGCGCAGTATAGTGTTTCGAACTCGATCCGTTAATTTAACACCTAGTATACTGCGCTCCATTGCTCGTTGGCAAACCTTAATATTTATTAGATAATATTTCTTCACGAGATTAGATTCACGCCACGAAACGAAAGTATTAAATTCAAACAACATGTGAATAATAAACATCAATGTTTTATTTTCTTTCTGGACACACTGGCGACTGGTTCCGTCTCGTATTCTATTTCGATACGAGGCTTCTTCTTCTCAGGTATCCTATCAGCCATGTCCTGCAAAGAAATTGGTATATGTTAGCAATTCATCTACACTTTATATTATAAAGAAGAAGTTTGTTTTTTGTTTGTAGGAAGTAATCTTTGAAAGTACAGCAGGCTTACTCTTGAGTTCAATTCCGATCGGTCGACATTGAGATTGTGACGTTTCGTACCCTTGAATTCAATGCTAGCGCTAAATTGGTACAAAATTGCGTGACCATTCTGAGAACTAAGTGAAATCTTATATGTTGACAATATTGTTTTCAAGAGTACCAAATCACGTAACGTCAAAATTGATATTGCAATCGGATTGACTTTAGATTAAAATTGAAATTAATTTGGAGAGTAAGCCTGCTGGTCCGATTACTAAATTTTTTGTCACCGATAGAAAGCTGATTTATTCCTGAGTGACATAGTCTATATTTTATGTACGTGTGCGAAGCCGCGGGCAAAAGCTAGGCAACAATAGTTGTTGAGCATAAATGAACAGAGGCTTTACCGTGATGTGTTAAAATGTCAAGCATGCGAGCGTGATAGAGGGGTAGAGCTATACACCCTATATATAACTTCATCCTTTTAACAATTCAGTTTAGGTCGACAAATAGATCGTATTAATAGCTCGTGGTAGCACTGCAGTTCAAGTGCAGGCACAATGAAATTAAATAATCGTGCAGTCTCCTCCAGAAAATCACGATAAAATGGGATTAGTAATGTTTATATTTTGTACGTTTATTTTTCATCATTTTAAATGGGGCCTTATAATAATTGGGCGTAATATAACTTAAGTTACATTAAGTTACCAGTATGTAATAGAAATTACCTCAATATCTGACGTCTCCGACTCGAAATCGCTGGGAACATTCGCACTTTCTTTCTTCCCTGAATCAGAATCCTGAAAAAAAAAGAGTGAAAACTTCGTAAAAATAACTAGTTGAAAATACTACGAGTAAAAATAGACGAATAATGGTAATAAACGTTGCGAAGAAAAAAAATTTACGAGAGCCGCTGCTTGACGAGCACGCCCACCACCGACGGTCTCGTAACTCAGCTCCGCCTTGCCGCCGCCAGAATCCTGCCCCACCGCCAAGGGCCTATTACACTACACGTTATTTAGCACACGAAATTCGTCTCGTCTTTTTTTTCATTCATAGCAAGACAGTCTGACCTATTACACGACGCGACATCGACTACGACTGTCTGAATATCGAGTGGTGTAATAGGCCCTTTAGTGCTGAGCCACCGCCCGGCCGTGGCAGTTACGTCAAGTTCGAGCGACGAGTACTACGCACCACCTAGGACACCATCACCTGCGCGTCGAAAGGGAAGTTGTGAGATCGTTTAGGATCTCGAGGCCCACCTGCCTCTGATAGGGTCCGTTGTCACCAGACGGCGGCGGCACTTACACAATTTTAGTACAAACTGACGTTTACTTGAACGGAATCGAGTTGGTACGTTAAATTCGCACTCTAACCAATGGGCAGTCAGCTCCCCTACTTGCCTGCTTTATTTTCCTAGAAACATATAACTGAACACTTTTAATAAAATGAAAATAAACGCCTACAAGTGGCGATACTCAAATGTACACTCTTTCAACTCTGGACAGTAACTGTAGACTACAGTACGAGGTATTTCCGTGCCAATAGAAATTAATGCCATAAAACAAAAGCCAACTTACCTCATCACTGTCCATATCACTGTCAGCTTCAACAAACTCGTCGGCCTGTTCCACAGTCCTCTCCAACTCCCTCTCTAACTCTGGTTCCATCTCCCTCTCTTCTTCTTCCTCTTCTTCATCTTCTTTCTCACTCTCACTTGATATCTCTTCTGCTTTGAGCGCCGAGTCGAATGCCATTTGTGGGAAGTTGTAGATGTCGTTGTACTGGAATGCGAGAAAAAGTATACAGTTGAATTCAAAAAGATTACTATTTAATATTTTTTTTATTAAAATAATTCGCTATTTTAAAAACAGCTTCAGTCGATTTTGCATCTGATTCAGAATCATCTACAGAATTAACATACTAGTTTCAGGGTGTGTGTTTATAATAATAATAATAACATGTTTCAGATTCCTGAAAATGGATTATGATCATTAGATCATAACCATCTTGACAGTGACAACTCCAGTGTCACGCCCACATCATTACAGCAAATATTTTTTAACAATATAATGAATTTATACTTACTGTACCCTTCTTCAATCTCTCGAGCAGCTGTTTCTCTATGGCATTGTCTATTCTAGCAGCAACTAGGGCCTTCTCTTCCCTTCTCCTTTCACGTCTCTCTATCTTGCGTTGTATTGGAACTAATTCTTTCCTGTAAGAGTATCATATAGAATAATGAGCATAATCTGCTCAATAATGTTCCCACTGTTGGGAATCAAGCCTTCTTTCTAGGAAAGGGTCATGATCCACCATGAGAGCATTGATAAAAATATTTGGGCCATAATAGTGAGCAGCAAAGTGAAGTGGCAGGAATGAAGGAAAGCGTTTGATCAGCTGACTCATCAGCATATCACACTAATGCTATGAAGGGGAAAGCTTGTGTTCTTTTTACTTTTTCATGCTTAAACAACTAAATGGATTTGGACAAAATTTGGCACACAGGTTGACCATATCCTAGAATAGCACACAGGATATTTTTATATCCTGAAAGTATGTTGCCTTGGGACAATTTTCTAAGTCCACATGGGCGAAGCTGCTGGCAGCAACTAGTATATATATGATTTAAATTAATCACTCTTTATTATGTTCTCGTTCTGTGCAAAAAAAATCTAATAGAACACCATTAGCATTTGCAGATAATACTTTCCTTCAATCCTACTTTCAAAACTGTATGGCAACTATAAAAAAACTATATGGAATTTTTTTATAATAGTATGGCATTTTTTTACTGTTCAGTACATATCAACGCTTGAAAGGCAAAAATTACTAAGCGACTTGTGATTCAAAGTAAAAAATTTATGAAAAAATATTTTTAGTTAAAAAAAAAAACAATTTAAATACTAGTACCACGATGTCAATAATATACATATATATCCGAGTAATTAATTTAAATTATTTTTTTCTAAAAATTTAACTTCAATTCATAAAACCCTAAACAAATGCCAGAGTTCACTCTCTCATTGTCTTTCTATTGTGTCTCTAATTACAGTATTTGAAATGTTAAATCACTCTCCTGTAAAGTTTACTCAATGTCGCTTAGTAATTTTTACCTTTCAAGTGTTGATATTTATTTTTAATCAGTACATATTTCACTATCTATGTAATTTTTTCAAATACTTACACTCTTCTCAGTTTAAGTTTTCTCATCCGTATAAGATACTGTGTTATTTTGACAAATCTCTGCTTGCATTTTGCTTTAATAAAAGCAGGCCAATATAATAGATTCTCATTGATTTGATATATTGCTTTTTCAAAGTTTCTTGAGAGCTTTACTTTCTCCCATTGCTTAGCTGGGAACATTACTCTGTAAACAAAATAACATATATTTCAGTGTGAAATCAAGACTTGTCACATACAAACTGTACTGTAAAGTGTAATGAACAAACTATTAATATGTTAAATAGGCACTTCTACACTAATATTCTATAGAGGGAAATTTTTTATTTTTGGTTGTATATCTGTAATGAATAAATTCAAAAACTACTGCGCCAATTTCAATAATTCTTTCACCAATGGAAAGCTACATTCAACCTGAGTAACATAGGCTATATTTATTGCCAGTGCAAAGCCGGGACAGGCCGCAGGAATGTTTGTTTGTAATATTGAAATAACTGCTTTTTACTACATGCATACATATAAGGTACATACACCAAAATAACATTTTTTTAAATTTTTTCTGTCTGTCTGTTTGTCCAGGCTAATCTCTGAAATGGCTGGACCAATTTTGACGGGACTTTTTTTGGCAGGTAGCTGATGTAATAAGGAGTGACATGGGCTACTTTTATTTTAGAAAAAAATAAATTCAAAATCCTGTAGTCCACACGAACGAAGTCGCGGGCACAACTAGTGTGTAATAAAATGAGATAAAACACCAAAATATTAAATTAAAAAACTTGGATCCTTTCCCCCGGACCTAGAAAATGCATACTTTCGGAGTTTAGGCCACAATAACATCAAATGAACAATTACCTTTCAGCAGTCTTCATGAACAAATAAATAATACCATTCTCTTCTCTGATTGTCGCATATTTACTGTTTGCAAGCGGGCATGACGCCCGACTGCATAAACCCGTTAGATTGTACTCATTACGACAAAATTGCTGAGTTTTAGTACTGAAAAGGTAAGCACAAATATTATTGATAAATGACTTAATAAGAGACAAATTAATTTGTTCATTTCGTTTACAAATACTTACGTTACTTTGTGAGAGCAATGTGTTTTGTTGATAATGGCCCACACAACCTGAAAATAATAACAATTTCCGAATGAATAAATTAACTTGCACATGTTAAACAAATGTTTCCAGTTATCTTGATCACTTACGTCGTCGTGCTGCATTGTATCTTATAATTGCAACTTTACAAACTATTTTAAATAAATCACATGGGCACACACAACATAACCTCAATCATTGATAATTATGAAATGACAGTTTGTCAATATTTAAAGTGACAGGTGACAGTATAATGTTGCCAAGATTGCAAAAATTACAACAATGCGTGGTCAAATAAGAATAGGATCCATTTTTACGCCATGTTGTGACGCAAAACCAGATTAACTATATTATTTACGAATCATGAACGAAAAAAGTTTATTCAGTATCCAGAGGCTTACCATAACCTCTTATGGAAACGGTCAAATTCCTTTCAAAAGCAGGCCTGCTTCTGAATCGTTAAAAATCGTACCATGACAGTTCTAAAGTTGAACGACTTTTGTTCAAAAGATCGCTTAATTTGACGTTACAGACGATCAAGTGTATTGAGCGTCTGTAACTGTAACGTCAAATTAAGCGATCATCTGCAGTCAAATAGCACGCCATAGTACAAAAAAAAATTAACGAATCTTAAGTGGATTTCGTAAACGTCACTTAGCAGGCTAATTACAAACCTGCTATAACGAAGTCATAGTACAAAAATGTCAGGCAGTTCAACTTCAGCCCTGCTATATGTGGTCATGGTTAGCCCCCAGTACTTCAATTTGCTAATCTTAGCGTTACTGTGTAAAGTGTTAAAGTAGTGGCAAATGGAAGAAGGCAAATCGTTCTTATGAATGAAATTAAGAAAGAAAATGTTTTTTTTTTTTTTTAAACTAAATAGGACAATATATATTTAGCTAATTTAGCCAATCATATTTTTGGGTTTGCAATAAGAGTAAATTGTAAATGTATGAGTTTGGCAAGACGGGTTCTGGGACAAACATTTTCTCAAGCTATTTCCAATGTTTTTACGGTTCCGTGGTTTCCGCTGATAGATTTCTAAAAACCCTTATGAAAAAACTAAAAGTACGCTACAACTTTTAATTAGTTCTAAAGGGTTTTTATTTTACTTTCTATTTATTGTTTAAATAAAATTATTGTCAGTTAATAAATTAAGATAATTAAAAAAAAAAGAAAAAAAAATCTAGTTTTTTTAAGTGTGGCATTTTTTTTCGATTTTTTTTTTTGATGAGTTAGTTTAAAAGGTTAAAACATTGTTTTTGAACGAAAACAATGTTTTATCTGTATTTTACATTTAGCCAACTTTATAAAATTACATTTATCTCTACACGTGCAACATGTATTAACTTTGTCGATATCGATATTTATTTTAGAATTAGAATTTTTGTTGTTAGAATCACGGAGCAGTAAAAACAGGTTGGAATCATTATATATTTTTAATAATATTCAATGAAACTCTTTACATGTTGCCCAAATGCGATAATTAATTGACATTGTTACAGGTTTAAATAAAATATACTAGGTTAGAAAAATGATAATACAAAGAGGAAGGAAATCTATTTAATTGAGTACAGTAAATCATTTTGCACTAACTTAGGATGAAGACTTATTACTATTTTTTGCACTCTTTGCTCTAATAAAATTAATTAAACAATGTACTTCGTGGTAGCGCTGTTTTGAAAATTATAATGTGTCCCAGAGATTATAATTTTTTTGACCGATTATCCTAGAAGAGCGAGAGGGCGTGCCAGACTTTTACTGAATAAAATCCACCTATGTCCTTTAGTTGCCTATTGCATTCTATTGCCAGGTTCACTCTATCTAATGTCCCGAAGCCCTGGGTGTCGGCCCAGCTGGGAAACCCTTGATTTTATTGTCATCTCTTTGAAGCACTCATAGAACACTACGCGCAGTTGACCAACCCGTACTAGATGATAAACCCGTGCCAGAAATTATTCTTCAACTCCGGACGCCTGGAGCATGTTCTTCGGTGGTATTGGTAGCGTGAGAACATTCGTACCCGCCCGTTTGTAGCTAACTTCTTCGCTTTTATTACTGCTTCGTAGATGGAGGTAACCACTTCCCACTTCCTCTCACCCCAGACCATGGTCTTATTCAGAAACGGGTGCGCGATGTTGCCGCCACCGATCTCCACTACGAGGACACGGTGATGCTACGCCTAAATGGGTTAGACTTCTACAGTATGCTCCACCGAGTCCTCCAGATGATCTGCACAATGGTGACGCCCGGGCGTTTCTTCCACCTAAATGAACACACAAGAATTTGGATCTGTGTCAGGTGTAAATGGCCATGGCTGGCACCTCTCTGGCCATTCCTTGAAGAGAGAAATGCCTCAATCGTGCCTTGCTTTGGCTGAGCCTACTGCAACACAGACGCCGCGCACTACAAATAAACTCAATAGCTATAACTGAGGTATCTTACCATATACGAGTACATACAGGACGTGCCATTTTTCTATGCCTGGAAAGCCTGGACGTCCCTTGTGAATTTCTTGCGATGTTAATTGTCATAAAATTTTAGAAATAGTAAACCTGTAGCTCCACACTAAGCATAAATCATCTAAATGCAATTAATTCCTTGTTCAAATAAGGTTTTTCTTGAACGAAGTTAACTTATAACGGTCATCTAAACATTATAATTATTTAACCAGCTACCTCATTGTGTTGAAAATTTTGTGCCGTCATTATTTTAATATGCTTATAACTGAGCGAATGCTTTCCTCATTTAAGGTTAGATAAGTAAGTTCGTTATCAATTCAATACTTATTGTCTAGTAGAGGAGGTAAAGGGATACGTATAAAGTGATCAGCAAACAAATCCATTACAGTCTTACAAATTCTGTTCTATAGTAATATGCTACTGTATTGGTAAACTCGTAAAATATTATCCACTACTGAGGCTACGGGCAGTGTGAAAATGAAACCCGAGACCTTGGGACGAGGGCAAGGAAGGAACAGGAGTGCGATATAAGAGATGTGATGTTTCTGTTTTATAGCTCTTACATAAGATCAGAATAAAAGCTTATGTGTATAAGCTCCATTAAACAAACTCATTTTCAATAAGACTTTTTCTATCTCAGTTAGAGTAATTACATTTTATATAATATATTTAACATGCGACAGATATTATGCTAATACATGGAAAGTAAATTTCTCTTTCTTTACTATAATGTATACAATTTTTTTCATAGGTAGGTAGGATCCACAGGTACTATGAACATTTCTTATTGTACACTACTGTGATTTAAAGAGATTTAATATCACAAGTTTTTTTTAAACTGTAAATCACATTTCTACGAGTTTTTATGTTATGTTGCAATGTCGATAATAATTCCTATATCGATAACAGTGTGACATGTGCTCACCACTAATTCTAATTCTATTTTTTCAGTTTGAAATCGTATGTCGGTTATTTTGGTGTTCTGCTTCTGTTTACGTTTGTTTTCTAAACGTTATAAATTGCATAGGTCGCATATTGTTAAAATGTCGTTTGCGCTTAATTTTCATGCCTACTTTTGCTAGTATTCATATTATATTAGGAAGACGTAGATAAATAATGAGAGAAAAATGAGTGACAATATAAAAGTGGTTGTCAAAGTAAGACCTCTCATTTCGCGTGAAATAGAAGATAAACTTTCATACCAGTGGCGGGTCAAGAATAACACGCTACATCAACTCGATCAAAATGGAAAAGATCTCGGGCAATCCTTCACGTTCGGTGAGTGAAACTTTAATAACCTTTAATTAATTTTGTGCGAATCTATTGTGATTCAAATGTGTGTAGGGTATATACGTCACAATATCGAAGGCTAACGCATTATGCGAATACTAATCAAGGAAAATGGTTTTTCAGACAAAGTTTATGACAAGGATACGGAGACTTCGGATGTGTACGATGACATCGCTAAGCCAATCGTGCAAGCTGCCACGGCTGGCTTCAACGGCACTATATTTGCGTACGGACAAACGTCTTCTGGCAAGACGTATACCATGACCGGTACAGACAAATCGCCTGGCATCATTCCACTGGCAGTCGTGAACCTATTTGAGATTATCAAAAATATACCTGGCCGGGACTTCTTAGTGAGGTAACAATCTACGATATAAAAATAAGTCGGGTTTTCCTTCCTGACGCTATAACTCCAGAACGCACGAACCGATTTCCACGGTTTTGCAAAAAGCGGGAGCGAAGCCGCGCGGGCAAAAGCTAGTGTTTATCTAAACCTGTATACTACCTTGATTCACTGTCTTGTTATGGTTGACGTTCATTACATATCCAATGATTATTAAAGTCTTTACTGAACAAATGGGTAATGTTAACAAAATAATTGTGTGTACAAGATTTCTTCTTCATAAAAAGGTCTCTGATTTGCTCCACTGGGATAAAATTCACCAGCTCATTACGAGTATCCTATTTAGAACAATTTCATAATAATATTATTTCTGAAACTACCTCAATATATATTTTGATGGGTGTAAAGAAAGGTATATGCAATTTTAGAAAAATTGTTTAGAACATAGTACCTGTTGATTTGGATCTTGAATATATGAGATTAGCTTTTCCACAATAACACAATAGAAAGACAATAGGTGCGCGAACGCCGGCGTTCGCTTGGGGTTTAATGAATTAAGTACTACTTCCTTAATATACAAAATTCCTCAGAATGAAGGTTATACTAATAGAAACTTCAACACGTACAATGGTCCGCATAGGACTAAGTGCGGAAACCATTCTCAGACATTGACATTGACGCCGGCGTTCGCTTGAGGTTTAATTAATTAACCAATTGTTCCTGCAAACCTTTTTCAAAAATAAAATGAATCCTTATTCTTAAAACTCATTTCAGAGTTTCCTACATAGAAATTTACAATGAAACAGTGAAAGACCTGCTTAATATTGACAAAGACAATATCAAGATTCATGAATCATTACAAGGAGGTATTAAAGTCGATGCCACTGAGAAAGTCACATCTTCACCAGAAGAAGTTCTTGAGGTCATGAAAGAGGTAATGTATTGTAATTCACCTTCATTTCATTAAATCAATCTGCCTTTAAACCTACCTAGTTTTTGGCTTGGCTACTACTTCTGTGGAAGCACCTTATTCCAGTATTTTACATGGACAATAGGGTCAATTTTTTGAGCTTGTAACTACCCAATAACTGTCCAAAATCTAGAAATGACAACAATGGCCAACAACGTAACATGCTCTCCAAAGTGTGGCATGTATTAAATGGTCACTTATCCACAGGCTGACCTCTGCAAACATTGCTTAACCCTCAAGTTCCACAGAAACCACAAGCTCCTCTACTTTAACTATTATGTAGTACTCTATACATATATATAAAGGTCATTATTTTTTTTTACTATTTTCTTTACAATTAGTCAACTAATTCTGATAAGACTATGACCATTTCTTCCAGAAGGTTTCTATATATTTATATATACCACTAGAGTCAAGCCATAAGAAAAAGCTAAAATATAAATAATCATAATTATCTACTAACTATAACAAAAATTTACTTAATACTTTCACCTTTCAGCTATTTGATGCGAGTTGCTCACTCAAGTCTAGACAGATCCTGCTTTCTAATTGGTTTATAAAATTCGGCATTCATTATTTACTTAATAATAGGTCTTAATAATGCATCATCATAACAACTATCATAGTTATTAAACTTTATGTATGATTTTTTGACTGGTCTGTTGGTCTAGTGGTTAGTGACCCTGACTGCTATGCCGGAGGTTCTGGGTTCGATTCCCACCCAGGACAAATGTTTGTGTGATGAGATTATTTGTTCTGTGTCTGGGTGTAATTTATCTATAATATGAATGTATTTAGAAATACATAAGTATGTTTATCAGTTGTCTAGTACCCATAACACAAGCTCTGCTTAGCTTGGGACGGTGTTGTGTGATAGTTGTGGTAAATTATTATTATTATTATTTTAGGGTGAAGCAAACAGGCAGAAGGGCGCCACAAATATGAATGAACAGAGTAGCAGATCCCATTCCATATTCCAAATAGTAAGTAAATACCTTATGCATACTATATATCATTAATTCATTAAACCCCAAGCGAACGGCGGCGTTCACGCGTGTCTCTAATTGACAGTATCTGAAAGGTTTTAAAGAGAATTCAGTATCTTCAGTATGGTGGGTTGTTTATTTTATGTTAATTAAGAGATATGACATTCTCCAATCTGCACTGGGCCCGCCTGGTGTAACTGGTGTATTACGACCCATTCCGTTTCTCAAAGAAGGCTTAAGAACCAGCAGCAAGGGACATTTTAAGGCTTATTATGTTGTGTTATACTATCGATCAGCTTCGCACGGGTGTTAGAAATCTTTGAATTTCTCGACTTTTATCTACTACTGGCTCTTGCCCGCGGCTTTGCCCATGTACATAAAAAATGGCCTAAGTCACTCAGGAATAAAGCAGCTTTCTATTGGTGAAAAAAATTTTGCTATTGAACCAGTACTTTCAGAGATTACCTCCTGCAAACTTAAATTCTTTTATTATGTTAGTGTATAGATAGATAATATTCATGTATTATACACCTATATGTTCTTCAAGAATCTGTTCAGTAGTTTTTGAGATTACCGCAGCATACATACAGATTTATATAAGAATACTATATCACTCTTCAGTGTGCAACTAGGTAAACATAAAATATCTCCTCACCAACCTACCGCAGTGCACTGAAGAACATAAGCTTCTCTAATAAGAAATGCTGTTGTAAATGTATTTGTTAAGACATCTCAACATCTTCAGTTCATCCATCTTATTTTAACCACTCATTTTAGTTTTAAAAAACATTACCCTCACAAGGAATTATTCCTGTATCGTGGGTGCATTCACAAACATTGTAAAAGACAACTAGACTCGGAGTAAGTCATACAAATATTTGTTCCGCGCGGTACTCGAAGTCACGACACGCAGCACAGCAGCCTATCACTCAACCATTGCACAAACCGTGCCATAATTATAAGTACTCTCTTTTTAGGGTTCCGTAGCCAAATGGCAAAAAACGGAACCCTTAAGGTAGAACTACACTGCGCACACGTGGGCTACACACGCCGATCTGGGAGCGTCGGTCTCCATACATTTTATATGGAAAATAGACTGTTAGAGCTACACTAGATCCACGCCACGCGACGTCGTTCTACGTACAAATCAGGCGTCTTACACGTGTGCGTCGGTGTAATGTAGTTCTAGCTTTATAGATTCGTCATGTCTGTCTGTCTGTCTGTCTGTCTGTCTGTCTGTCTGTCTGTCTGTCTGTCTGTCCGTCCGTATGTCACAGCCACTTTTTTTCGAAACTATAAGAGCTATACTGTTGAAACTTGTACTGTGTTGCTATACTGTTGTAAGTAGATGTATTCTGTGAACCGCATTAAGATTTTTACACAAAAATAGAAAAAAAGCAATAAATTTTGGGGGTCCTCATACATAGAACTGAAACTCAAAAATTTTTTTTTCATCCAACCCATGCGTGTGGGGTATCTATAGATAGGTCTTCAAAAATGATACTGAGGTTTATAAGACAATGTATACTTTCCGCGTACTTTCTAAAGAAGAGAAGGCTAAGAAACATATAAAGACACAAAAAAGGAAACTTAAATAGACTACACTGAAAATGAGCCATTTAATTCAAATCTTGCATATCTATATTAAGTTTGATAAACATAAAAACTTTTTGTGTACCTACTTGAGTAATATTGTGTGGGATTACAATTTGGCATTCAACCTTAATCATTATGCAACTCTTTTGGACATAGTCTGATGTAAGAAGATACACCCACATTCAAGCAGTTTATTTACTTAAATAGTACAGAAATAGGTTTTGGAAGCTCATTTATTAATAGAATATTATCGTTCAAATACCATTTAAAGACAATAAGAAAGAGGAGTCTGTCATTAGTATCAACACGGTATGAGTATTGTTTTTTTTTTTTCAAATCTTAATCACTTAATGTTCTAATCTATAGTTTTTAAATACTCCATGGAAATACCTCAGAAAATGCTCTGGCATATTGCAGTAAACCACTGCCTAAGAGCGGGGACACACGATGCGTTGCGCTCTTACGTTGTTTACTATAGACGTTTGAAATTCGTTCTGACCTTCAAAATTATTTATTATTATGTCACTAGCGTGAGGTAGGTACATGTACCTAACGAGTGACGCAACGTGGCAGCTACTGGATAAAATGCACTCGGAGAAAAAAAAATGCTAACAGAACTTCTTATTTCCTTTTATAGAATAACAAGGGTCTATTTTAAGTTTGTTTACAGTGTAGCTACCTCATAAACTAGTAAGTAGATGTCACGATTTTTCTGCCCTTCATTTAAATTCAATACGACTAATAGTTGGAATAAGCCCTCATTGTTCTAACTGTTGTGTGTTCTGATTGTGGAACTATGCAAGTATTTATTGATATTATATGTTTTTTTATGATAGACCACATCTACCTCCAAACTCTCTGTTTCTAAGCTTGTTCTGCAAAGCTTTGGTCTTTTGATGGAAACACATAACGCAATTTCCGGTGTATAGTGCTTGGACTCACAATTTCATGAAACATGTCTAGAATGTTATTTATTAGGTACTTACTTCATGGTATTCATTAGGGATGTAATTTTAAAAAGGCTACTTAAAACTACACAAAAACTGGGATAAGTATAAATGAAGACCGAATTCATAACATCCTACTAATCAAAAATTTGTATGTATGGATGTTTGTGTTACTTTTTAAGTAAAAACTACTGAATGGATTTCGATAAAACTTGGTGCACGGATATACCCTGTCCCAGTATAGTACATAGGATCCGTTTAACACTTTTTTGTACATAGGATACTTTTTATCCTGGGAGTGTGCTCCCATGGGATAATTTTATACTATCACGCGGGCGAAGCCGCTAGCAGCAGCTAGATCTAAATATGATACAAAATAACAAGTGAAAGAGTCATCGATAGAAAGCACGGGGATAGTAGTACCTCCGACATAAGTTCCGATTAAAATCAGAACTGAATTAGGAATTGAACCTCCATAAAAATCTCTGGTATCAGTAGGCCTAGCCAAGTTACGACCGTTTCATTTCTCTTGCGTCGAACGCCTCCAGTTCCTTTGTTCTGACGTCATCTCAACGCTCAGTCACGTGGCCAGAACAAAAGGAACCGGAGGCGTGGCCGACTCAAGGAGGAGGCCGACCGCATCAGGCAATGGCGTTCTCGCCGCCGCCGGGATTCCGATCCCGATTTCCAGCCACCGTAGGCGTGGGCTTGCGGACAGTGAGCAATGGATAGCTCGCTGTCCGGCCGTCCGGTAACTGTCCGGACCAAGCCCAAGTCGTCGACGGCGCGCACTGTTCCCGCGCGCCTCAAGAAATTGTCAGCAACAGTCAGTCTACCTACCTAACAGTCAACCCTGGCCCCAGCCAGGTCGAAGCCTACTGGGGCGAGGGTTATCTGAAAGGGAACTCGAGCCCCGGTATGAAGGCTTGAAGGAACGGGGTGAGTTTTTTAGTCAGTAAGAGTCTGACATTATATCCCGCTCCGCCCAAGAGCAGGGGTTGTCATTGGATGATTTTCCCCACCAAAACAAAAGGCGTGACCGACTCGAGGCGTTCTACACATGAGAGGTGAGGAGTTTTAAAAACCTCTCTCTCTCTTTCTGTCATTCAACATCATCATCAGCCTTTTTTATTGTTCCCACTGCTAGGACTCAGATTTCCTCTCTAGAAGAGGGAATGGGCCGTAATCCACCACGCGGGCCCAGTTGGTAAATGCCACATGTCTTCATTTTCGGTTCTAGGACATCCGGTTTCCTCACGATGGGTTTCTTCACCGTTTTGAGAGCAGTGGTGATGAAATAAATTACACAAAGTAATGCACCTGGCAGGATTCGAACCCGCGACCAACAACTCGCCGTTACCACTCGGCCACCACTGCTCTCATTAACCTCTGTCATTAACCCAGTAATAAAACTCCTTTTCTGTCTTCTAGATTATAGAATCTCGCGAGCACGTCGAAGGTGAAGAGAACCCGGGCTGCGTGAACGTGTCACAACTGAATCTGGTGGACCTGGCCGGGTCGGAGCGCAGCGGCCAGACAGGCGCCACCGGCATCCGCTTCAAGGAAGGCACGCACATCAACAAGTCGCTGTCAGCACTCGCGCTTGTTATCAAGCAGCTTTCTGAAGATCCAAACAAGTATGCTCACATAGTCTATCTTATGTTACATATTATTAATGTGTCCCCGATTTCCTTAGCATTCGTTTTTAGGGTTCCGTACCTCAAAATAAAAACACGGTACCCTTATATAATCACTTTATTGTCCGTCCGTCTGTCTGTTTGTCTTTCAAGACCCTTTATCTCGGGAACGCGTGGAGGTATCGAGTTAAAATTAAAACCATACTCAAGTCTACAGTCTCTTGAACTTTTGAAAATTTACTACGTCACAATTTTTTGCGATTTGGCTAAAAATTTCGTAACTCCAATCAGGTATCAAACACTACATATTTAAGTAAGTTTTGTACAGAACCCTCAGGACGCGATTTCGACTTGCACTGGCCCAGTTTTTAATTGCCTCACACTATGGAAGCAATTTAAAAGACGTATTCACGTCAAACCAGACGTAGGTGGACCGATGACCTGGTGGAGGTTGCGGGAGACCGATGTGCAAGACGCACAGGTGGCGACTCTTGGGGGAGGCAAATGTCAAACAGTGGACGTATATCGGCTGAAATGGTGATGATGATTCACGTCAAAAAGTAACTGACTCAGATTATATCTTTTACTTCAGGTTCACAAACTACCGCGACAGCAAATTGACCCGTATCCTACAAAACTCTCTCGGCGGGAACGCGAAAACCAGTATCATATGCGCTATCACACCTGCGGCTGTTGAAGAAACTATTTCCACTTTGCAGTAAGTATCTAACTTTTACGCATGTTGCTAAAAAAAGTTATGAGTTTATATGTGGTTGGATGGAGGGGAAGAGGGAGGCCAAAAAAAAGATGGATGGATTGTGTGAGAAGCGATATTAAAGAAAAGGGAGTTAGTGATAGCGTGACGAGTGACAGGACAGACCCCAAATAAAACGGGACTAGGGCAGGAAGATGATGATGATGAGTATCTAACTTTTATAAAGAGACTCATCACAATTCGCTGCTGGACATAAAGGTAAAACTACATTAGACCGACGCACACGTGTAACACGCTTGATTTGTACGTAGAACGACGTCGCGGGGCGTGGATCAAGTGTAGCTCTACATGTCTAGTTTCCATATAAAATGTATGGAGACACATGCGCCCAAATCAGTGTGTGCCACGCGTGTACGCTGTGTAGTTCTAGCTTAACCTTATCCAAGTTAACACCACAACATCTAGACATCCTGCGTGTCCACTAAAATCTCTAATAGCCTTGGGTTTATTACGTATACGCACAAAACGTTTTGGGAACACATTCATTGTGCAGACAGCTAAGGAGTGGAATTTCCTGCCGGAGTCTGTTTCCTGATGGCTACAACCCGGGAATCTTTAAGTCAAAAGTGAATTGATTACTTCTAGGTAAGCGCGCTCCATCGTCAACCGCATCGTCTCTCTCTATCAGGTGAGATAGCGGTCAAACGCAAACCTGTCAACAATAAAAAAAAACTGCCAAAGAGTTAATTAGCTAGTGCAAGCGACGCCCGCGTCAAACATGTCGCTACACACGTAATCTGGTCATAATCTGAAGAATCTTATTGAAGTTACCGTGTTTTTTATCATAGATTCGCGAACCGAGCCAAAGCAATAAAGAACAAGCCGGAAGTGAATGCCGTGGTCACAGCTGATTCTACTATGATCCAGCGTCTCACCAAGCAGATGTGCAAACTTCAAGCTCAGCTGGAGAGCAAGAAGAATCTTGAGGTTTGTTAAGATAATATAAAAGTCTTAAAATTTAAATTAAATTATTCACAAAAGGGATAAAGCAGTGCCTTATGTCAAGGGTGAATTGAAACCCGAGTATCACGAAGTATTCGAGGTTCAAGCCTTGAGAGTAGCGAGGGGATTATTCATTAACATCCGGGCAAAGTGAGGGAGACAAGCTAGCCCAAAACATAGGCACCTTTCCTTTTGTTCTTATTTTTGATACCTATATGATAAAATTTGTCATACTACTTTTTATTTGACACCGTAGACGCGGGCTTGCGGACAGTGGGCAATGGGTAGCCCGCTGTCCGGCCGTCCGGTAACAGTCCGGACCAAGCTCAAGTCGTCGACGGCGCGCGCTGTTCCCGCGCGCCTCAAGGAGTTGTCAGCAACAGCAGGGACCCAGCCGGGTCGAAGCCTACTGGGGCCAGGGTTATCCGAAAGGGCGCTCGAGCCCCGGTATGAAGGCTTGAAGGAACGGGATGGGTTTTTTAGTCAGTAAGAGTCTCATCTCCCGCTCCGCCCAAGAGCGGGGGTTGTCATAAGATGATTTTTCCAATCCAAAAAAAAAAAAAAAAAATACTACTTTTTATTTAGTGTTTTAAATTGAAATAAATAGGGCATTAATAACTTGCTTCAAGGCTATCATCAGAGATAGGTATTTTCCTCCTCAGGTTATTTCCAAGTTTGGGGATATTATTGGGTTCCTGGGAAACTTTTCGTGATGGCATTTGAGTTTCCCAATGCTGAAATTTTACATTCACATTTGGTTTGAATGACAGTTAGCTAAGAGTGACATCTTTCTGAATCCAATTTGGTGAACTCCGTAAGAGGGCAAACTATATTTTTTATGGAGATTAAATAAAAAGTTTTACTGAGAGGAATACTAATAATGGTTGTTTTAAGATACCCGTAGGAGAACCAAGTTTACCGACATAACCCGAAGATCGCCAAAGTTAAATGGCAGTGGGCAGGACATATTGCTCGCAGAACTGATGATCGTTAGGGTCGAAAGGTTCTAGAGTAGCCACCGCGTACCGGAAGACGCAGCGTTGGCGCGGCTTACCATAAAGTGGACTGATGACCGCAGGTGTGGGTTACCTACGGGAATCTTATGGATGCGAGACGCACAGAGCCGGTCGTTGTGGCGACACTTACCTTTATCCAACCGTCGACGTCTTTTGGCTGAAATTGTGATAATTAAGATGAATGGTCAAATTATCAGAGCCCATATATCTTTTTCACTATCCATCCAAAGGTTTTCTGTAAAAAATAGCTTTTAGCGATAAGGCCGCCCATTGTGACACCCTATTAATTTTAAGTTCATAATGTAATTTTTATTTTTGGTGTGCAATACACAATATAATCTATCTATACATATTTTTCTATTACAGCAAGATAACTACAAACTTCAAAGCAAGATACAGAACCTACAGAAGGTTATATTGAACGGGTTTGCACAAAGACGCAGCGTGGATTTGATGAGTGGCACTCGGCGAAAGCTTCAGCAGCCGCGACGAATAACGATATCTACGTTACATTCTATACCTGACGACGAGCACATTGCCACTATACCCAAGTTCTGTACACCTAGCTTGAAGTATAAGTAAGTGATTTATTTTTATACTAGCTGAGCCCGCGACTTCGTTCGCGTGGACTACAGAATTTAGAAAAAAATTTTAGAAAAAATTCTAATTTTTGAAAAAAAAGTCCCGTCAAATTCGGTCCAGCCATTTCAGAGATTAGCCCGGACAAACAGACAGACAGAAAAAAATTGTAAAAAAATTTATTTTGGTGTATGTACCATACAGGGTGTAAAAAGACCGATCACATACCCGTTAACTACATATTCTGTACATATAACTAAGTCATTTTGGCCAAAAAATATTGCTGGGAAACAAACTTTTTTTTCAACCTTTAAAAAAATGACGCTTTTCTTTGCGCGCAATGTAAAGCGCCCAACTGATTGTGCCGGTGTGTGTGTACGTCGAGTGACGAGGCGAGGCGCGGCGCCCGGGCGTCGCGCGCGCTTCGCATTGTGTAGGTATTACATACGTTAAAGATTGGCTACATGGTTGTAAACTAGCGTTCCAACCAAGGTGGCCTTGGTTTATGCTGCGGCTACATGGATGTAAACCACGCGCCAACACGTTCGGTGGTTGAGAAAACGCGCCTCCCAACCAAGGACGTTGCAGATCAAGGATTACAACTGCTGTCTACACGGATTGCAACTAGCAAGGTGACCTTGGTTGGGACGTGGGATTACAACCATGTGGCAATTTAATAGGCTCTTGGTAATTGAAAAATTCTGTGTTGTGTTCGTACAATTGCTTACTTACACGAAATAAGTACAGTTTTTAAATAGCTTGAGTACTTACCTACACTGTCCGTCGCTTTAGCTGTCATCCAGCACAGGTGGCCTCTCGACACTGACGAGCTCCGGTTCAAACTGCCGACCTCCTACGCGAAGACAGATGCGTGCCCTAGCCCGCGTGTTTTCGTGAACCCGCTCCAGGATTCCTTCTTGCGCTGACCGCTGCTTAAGTTCGTCGAACACATCAATAATTTTCTGTCGCATTTCTGCAGCGGTCTCGCATGGGCGGTCAAACACCCTATCTTTGACGTAACCCCACAAAAAGAAATCCAGAGGGGTTAAATCAGGCGAGCGAGCTGGCCATGCATGAGGCCCAAACCGTCCGATCCAGTTGTCTCCGAACAGCGTCGTCAGTTGCTCACGAACTGGTCTCACGACATGAGGCGGCGCACCGTCGTGCTGGTACCACAACCCAAGCCTCTGAGCTAGTGGCATCTCTTCCAAAGTATCCGTTAGGTACCCAGTAATAAAATCGAGGTAGGCAGGCCCGTCCATTCTCGGTGGTAAGAAAACTGGGCCTAGGATCTGGTTTCCCACAATGCCAGCCCACACATTGTGTTTCCACCGTGTCTGGAAGCCCGTTTCCATGGTTTGGTTCGGATTGACGGAGCACCAATAATGGGTATTTCGGCGGTTCCACATTCCATTATTTGTGAAAGTGCTCTCATCGGTGAAAATAATTTTTGGGATAAAGTGTTGGCCCTGGCTCAACAGCCACCTACAGTAATCCATGCGACGCGTCGCATCGCCTGGCACGAGCGCTTGCACTCGATGGATTTTGTAAGGCCGTTGCCTATCCCTCCTCAACACTTTATGCACAGTAGAATGGGAAACCGTGTGCTGAGCGTGATGACCATGCCGCCTCCGCAAAATTTTGGCTGCTGTTCGTACGCCCAACCGTGGATTTTCCCGCATCACAGCGAGAATGGCCTCTTCGGCTGCCGGTCGTACTTGTCGGCCACCTCCCAAAGAAATTGGTACTATCGGTTGATTGTCCAGCAACCGTTGAACAGCTCTCGTAAAGATCCGCGAATCCGTGGGCTGATACGCAGTAGGATGCTCAATCCTGTACAGTCGCAGGGCCGCACTAGCGTTTCCATGAGCCATGCCGTAACAGTAAACCATATTCACGTACTCGCGCGCCGAATAAACATGAAAAGGCATTTTATCTCGCCTAAGGTGCCTACTACTAACTAAATTAAACCTAAAAAGACACTACACACACAAACATACAACGCACTCACAATATCTACACTAAGCCCTAATCACTCTAACACTTTCACTACTATCAGTCGAACTATCACACAATACAACACAAACTATTAACAATACCTAATTCGCAACAAAAAAAAACACAAGTGCATTCGATGACGCAAGAAATCGAACTAATAATACATAAGTAAATTCGCTGTAAATAAAAATAAAATTCCTATAAATTTGCGGGGATAGAGGAGGTCGGACCACGGGCGGCTCTTTTGATGCCACAGCCGAGCACCGCCGCGGTGGGCGGTAACTTTCTTTGAGCACGAGCCGCTCGCATGCTACTGGCTGCTGGCGCCAGCGCCCGCATGGTGTAATAAGAAAATATCGCTCTAGTTATAAATAATTTCCTAAATTGGATTTGAAATTTAACGAACATTTAAAGGTGGGCTTCAATAGTTTACGTAAATTACATTAAAAAAAAAATGTTATCAATGAACACAGATAAATGAAATTCTGACTAAATTCTGGTTAGTATTTGAAAAATAGCTAGTAGGTAGTTTTGAAAGCAGCAGTCGGTAGGTACCTATCTCAGTTCAGACTGCTGCACGGAAGCGTACGTAGCTACGATTTATTTTAATGTTGGGAAACTATCAAAATTACTTCACAATCTGCTGAAGCGAGAGGGAGTTTGACTTTTACTGACTACAACCCAATGTTGTTCGTTCAGTTGCCTTTACGATTCAAGGTCGCGATTACTCTTTCGAATATTCACGCGATCGTTTCAGGCATCGCTTCTATCGAGCCCCATCAGTTTTGCTGACAGCTTCTGAAGGCGCACGTGGAACAAAACGCGCCGTCCACCAGGGTTTGGCAGTTATTGGACGGTGAGCTACCCATTGCTCTCCGTCCGCAAGCTTGCGTTTACGGCGGCCGAAAATCACTGTGTGACTGCGGACAAACAAACGAATTCACGCAGATAAAATGCGCCACGTGCTCGTTCATGTTTTGAAATGTAAATTATTCGGTACCTACTAAACATTTTTTAAAGTGAGGTAAGCACCTATCTACTTGCGAGATTCATTTCCAATCATACCTAACAGGACGGCTTTTAGTGATTAGGCCTTACAGTCTTATGCACTAGAAGCCATCCTTACTAGAAAATGCTAGAAATCATTCTCAAAAATGCCTACAATATTCGTTGCGTCACTTGTACTTACCTACTGAGTTTTATTACGTGGTTATTTAAGAAGTTTAAATGTAGGTAGGGCTTAAACATAGGTAGAAGTTTAAACCTAGGATTCAAGTTTAGTTTTTAGATAAATAGGAAGTACTTACCTAGGTACCTTTTTTGCGATGGGAAATCATCAAATGACCCCTCACGCTCTGTGTGAAGACTTTTACCGATCTTTAATCAGTAAAAGTCTGAAACTCCCTCTCCCTCTTTCCGATTGTTGTTCCTTCAGTTGCCGTTTGAATCTGGTACTTACGCAGAGATATTACGAAAAGGTCAATGACCGTTAATTTTTTCTTATCTGGCACCTACCTTAGTAGGTGTAGGTGTAAGTACATTTGATACAGAAACACACACTAAATTTTAAACACTAAAGACTAGTGTCTTTTTTTTAGCGGTGGGAAAATCATCTAATGACATCCCCCGCTCTTGGGCGGAGCGGGAGATAGTGTCGGACTTTTACTGACTAAAAACCCACTCCTGTTCCTTTGTTGCCTTTCGTACCGGGGCTTGAGCTATCTTTCGAATTAGCCCTAGCCTTAGTAGGCTTCGACTCAGCTGAGCCCCCCCCCTGCTGTTGCTGACAGCTCCTTGAGGCGCGCGGGAACAGTGCGAGCCATCGACGACTTGGGCTCGGTCCGAACAGTTACTGGACGGTCGGACAGCGAGCTACCTATTGCTTACTGTCCGCAAGCCCGTGCCTACGGTGGCCGGAATCGGACTCCCGACGTCCAAGGTCATCTCTGGGGCTGCGACGGCTAGGTCGAGAGGTTGTTCTCCCTCTGATGCGTTCGCTGCGGGTTTCGCCGTAGACCCACGTTGTCAAAGAAACGAACTCACGTAGGTAAGTAAGATGCGCCGCGTTCCCGTGCACGGCAAAAGCAGGCCCGGCCCGCGTTTAGACAAGTAGATACCTATCTAATTTAAAAATTTAAACAATTAAGTATTGATTTATAATCAATGTTCTTGTTGAAACTGAAATCGAAAACTGTTCAATTGATAAAATAAATAAATGTACCAAGTAGTTTCTATCAGCTGAGCAACGTAGGTACACTCGGCCGGGCCGCTCGCCGCTCGCCGCTCGCGTGGTCGGTGAACTCGACGACTGCACGCGTGTGCGTGCGTGCCATGCTCGTTGTTTAGTATTCATTGCATTTTTGTAACTTCAAATGCGTAATTTGTTATGAAAAATCAATAATTTTGATAATGTTTGTTTGGAAGAAAGTTTACTAATGACACATGTTATACGATTATGAAAAAAAAACCGAAAAAAAAAATTAACTTTGACCTTGAATATCTCCAGAACCGGTGATTTCCCAGGAATGTTCTAGAAGAAAAAACTATCCTAGTGATGGGTAGAATACGTGGTTTTCGTTTTCGTTAAGGGTCTTTTTACAGGGTGTATACAGGAAAAGTTTTTAACCAGTGCGCAAATTTTGTCATGATAAACTTGAATATATTTTAATAAACACGTATTTTTTATTTTGATATGTGTTAATAGTAAAAAATAAAGTTATCGCTTACGAGACTTATTTACATAGAAATTTATTTTATGGTCGCTTGCCAGTCTGGCGCCCGTTTGACCGACTCACGCGTCGACTGGTCGCCCGACCGGCAAGCTGTATCAGCTGAGTTGTAGGTAAGTACTTATGTGCGATCGCTCGATGCGACGGCGCCGACGTAAGTACCTACGCGGTGCGGTTACTGACCGCAATTTCGTGCTACTTTTTAAGTTTAGGTAATTCCAATTTTTCCTTCATACTTTCATGGGCTTAGGACCATCAAAATGCAGAAAATAAATCAAGTAATAATTTTTACATTCAAATTAAAACATTTATGTATGATAATTACTCATGATAAAATTTGAATTGAAAAAATTGCATTCTGGCGTATTTAAAAAATTGGAATCAACTACCTATTTACAACAATGTCCAATCAAAAAGAACCTAACACACTAAGATTGTTTATAATTTCTTACCTCTACATTTCGTTAATCACAGTATTTAAGGTATTGTTCGAAGTGACCTCCTCCTTTTTCCAGGCATAAACGTGCACGTTTAAAATAAGTTTGCATTTAGTTTGTTTAGGTCACTAGTATCACTTTTCACTTCATTGAAAGCGTTATTTATTTTTTGTTTGCCAGTCGAGGTCTGCCAGACCCTAGTGCATGGCTCGGGGTTCTGAACTGGCCGTGATCAAGCAGCCTTTGATTTGCTGCAAGAATTGTCCTTTCATTAGGTACCGTAGGATTACGGATCCCTTGGGCTCGCATACGAGGTACGCTCTCCCTCTCATATCTTCTTCGTGCTGCTCGTAAATTTTCGTGGCTAAGTAGATACACTCGCACCATTTCGTAGTATTCGCGGTGAGTAAAGTTCGACATCGTGACGACACGAGTACGCGGCACACACGCGCGCAGGGATGAATATGAGCGAACGTCCGAACCCCACTTCCGCAAGTGACGTACTGCAGAGATCCGCACATCAAAGGCCGCCGCCGGCGCCGCATACCCCCGCCCCCTTCCCCCCGCACCCCCGTCTCGTACAACGGGCGGCGCGGCGGCCAGCGCGTTTTCATTCATAGTATTTAATAGTATTACGATTAAATTATGTCCATGTTATGCTTATTTCAAAATGGGACAAGGTGGAAAAATGTGAAAAAAAAAGTTATAAACTAAAAATGGAAATGTGTTCTATTACTTACACTGAGCCACCAAAAAAAATTTACGCAGTGGTTAAAAACTTTTCCTGTATATATGCATGTAGTAAAAAGCAGTTATTTTAATATTACAAACAGACACTCCAATTTTATTTTTACGTATGTACCTATAGATTTTTTAGGCAGTTCGGGCCGAATGGTAACGGTCACGACTTACGAGTTGTATTTCGCGGGTTTAAACCCAGCCAAGCGCATTACTTTGTGTAATTTATTTCATCACCACTGAAGGAAAACATCAGGAAAACATTCCCTCTCCTAGAGAGGAGGTCTGAGTCGCAGCAGTGGAAACATTAAAAAGCTGCTTATGCTATTATGTGTGTTTGGATGTAATACGAAAACTTTGTGTTGTGTGATGTTCCCTTGGAATAATTTTGAAGCCGTTGGCTGCAGTTAGTTCATATTATTATTATATTTTACTGGGAGGAGCAGTGGTGTGGCTGCTCCTTTTGTTTAATCCGATGTAATGGGTAGCCAGTCTATTACCTTAAAAAAAAATGGTATGCCATATAAGTAACCAAAGAGATTTCAATTTCAAGACACTGATGCCTCATTCTCAAAAACGGAATCTGTGTTTCCTGATGTCTATAACCCGGGAATCTTTAAGTCAAGAGTGAATAGATTACATCTAGGTAAGCGCGCTCCATCGTCGACCGCATCGTCGCTTTCCATCAGGTGAGATAGCGGTCAAGCGTGAACCTATCCACAATGAAAAAAAAAGAACGCGATATTAGTGTCCAGTTATTGTAAGTGTGTTCCCTTACAGCCCTTCGCTCGTGAAGCCCGACTTCGCGCCCCTCCCGAACGACGCCATCAAGTTGCCCCCTGTGCCCGAAGAGCCTCCACGTCTCATCACCCCGCCGCCCATACGTACCGTTTTCTTTAGCAACGAGATTATTGAACTTGGTTAGTATACCTACTTTCATTTTATGTAAATGAGAGTAGAAGGCTAGTTTTTTTTTTATGTTTAATGAGTGAATATCAAAATTGAAGAATCGCCAAACTTATGTGGCATTGGGCAGCGCAATGTGGCATGGAGAATAGATGGCCTTTGGGGTTGGAAGGTTCTGGAGTGGCGACCGCGTACCGGAAGACGCAGCGTTGGAATGCCTCCCACAAGGTGGACCGATGACCTGCCCCCGAGCCAAGTTACAACCGTTTCGCTTGCGTCGAACGCTTCGAGTTGGCTGCGTCGCCGAATCTTTTGTTCTGACCACGTGGCTGAGCGTTGAGATGATGTCATTCCCGTACATTTGAAGCTTTCTGCAAGCGTTAACGATTGCAGATTAGCAACTTGGCTAGGGGTGCTGGTCAGGTTCGCTGTAATTCGATGGATGTGAGCCGCACAGGACCGGTCGTGGTAGCGACGCTTGAGGGAGGTCTATGTCCAACAGTGGACGTCTTTGGTCTGATGATGATGGCTTTACTTAACCTTTTGAATGTCTTATGTTACACAGTTCGACATAAGCAATTGTCTTTCTATTGTGTCTCTAATTACGGCATTCAAAGAGTTAATAACGATAGACACTAAAATTTGACTGCAATTATAAAAGTAATGCTTGAGTATAGTCAGGATCTCATTTGTGGTATTTTTGGTGAATTAAGCGAATTTCAATGCAATCATTGGTCTTAGTGAAATAAATTGGAATGGACAGTTTCTGCAGATACCATTTCCTTGACTTAATAATAAAATAATATCAAAATTCTTTGTTACTAGAATTGTAACTAAAATTTCGATTTAATTAATCTTGCATGCCAATACTATACGTATACATATGCAGAGATTCTCCAATTAATTTAAAATAATTATTTTTCATACGAAACGTACCAGTAAGTTATGTCCCCCTTCTTGTAACGCATTCTCCAAGATAAATAATTTATTCGTTTATATTTCTCAGACAGCGATGACGACGACTCGACGCGAGATGATACACAGACATGCTCACCTGTTCATAAATGCTATGGTAATTACTTGAAACATCCATTTATTATTATTTCTTCATTTACACATACCTATTAGAAAATATAAAAAAAATACCCTAAAATGGGGTGAATAGTTACGCAGGGGTGAATAGAAACAAAAGTTTAGATTGGTTTTTAACAAAAAAAAGCATCGACTTTTTAGAATAACAATGCATTAATAAATTGATATAGTTAAATGCTGCAAAGTATATAATAATAATAATATTCCACAACTATCACACACCTGACAGGCCTGTTGGTCTAGTGGTTAGTGGCCCTGACTGCTATGCTGGAGGTCGTGGGTTCGATTCCCATAGAGGACAAATGTGAATGATGATCATGATCATTTGTTTTGTGTCTGGGTGTAATTTATCTATAATATGTACGTATTTAGAAATATATAAGATGTTTATCAGTTGTCTAGTACCCATAACACAAGCTCTGCTTAGCATGGGACTAGACAGTGTTGTGTGATAGTTGTGGAATATTATTATTATTACATATTAAAGCACCGTGAAAATACCCTTTAAAGATTAGTTTCTATTCACCTCATTGGACTGTATATATCATCGGGGTTAGTTAGAATAACGATTTTATACAGTTTAAATTAAAAAAAGAACAATTTTTTTTTTTCAAAATTTGGGAAATCCGATGAAAAATTGCACCACTGGAGGGTCCAGAATCATGTCCTGGATCCATGGTATTCGTTAGTGCGACGATGTCAAAGACACCCTGTATAATATAAATAACAGTAACCGGTATCAGGAACAGGGTTCAAGCAACCGGCGATAAGAGCCCCAGAGAAATAAACCTAACTACACAAGCCATGTCTAGAAGTACTGCTTTCTAAATCAAACTCTTGATCCAGCCACCTAGCGAGAGCCTCCTAAGATGTTAGTCATGTCTAGTCTCGTGGCTATTAAGCCATTGTATGTCCGGAACGCGGGTCCACGCGGGATACAATAACTTTTTAATTGTGTCTCTAATTACGGCATACGAAAGGTTAAGCCAATTGGTTGACACGACTATCAGTACAGTTATCGCTGAGTGCCTATCCCGCATGTCGACAACCTCGCAAACTAAGACTGGCTTTCACGTTTCTGTGGGACCATAGATCAGATGAAAGAAGTTAGAATGGCCTTGTAGGCAGGGCACTCGTGCCACAAAGTAGGGCAATGCTCATAGTTCAACTACCAAAACTTACGATCTAAGGGTGAGTTACACCATTTAACTATAACGTTAACAAAGCCGTTAACAGTTGTCAAATCGTCGAATTTACCAATAGGCGCCCGTTTCACGGCTGGTTATGGTTTGGTTATCGTTATAGTTAAATGGTGCAACTCACTCTAAGTGTGCGTGATCGGTTATTTGCGTAATACGCGTTCGTATCTATTGGTTAATTGCCTGTAGTGGAGTTAAAGGGTGTGAGACAAGCGGTGACACTTGTTGTAGTTCAAATCGGAAAGTATTTCCTTTCTAAACTCTTTCATCTTTTCTGTGTGCGGGATAATAATATCAACTATCATTGCAAGCCTTTCGATTGGTCCATCACCACTCATTAGACTTACTGACTATAATTAAGTCTTGTCAGTGATGATGCATTAATCCCGGTTTTCAAGTGTTTTTTTTTTTACTATTATAATAACAAAATGACAATACTTCTAGGTGCAACAAAAACTCCACCTTGCGTACTAAGGCGAAACGCGAAAGAAGCTGAGAGGAATCTGAAAGGCATTATTGAACTGACTGAAAGAGAAAAAATGTATTCTCCTAGTGTGGTAAGTTCACTGAATTTTGAAAGCCATATTCTACTATGGGTACTACACGCATGCTCTATGAGTCAATCCTTGCTACTGTACCTACTGTCAAATGGTTTGTTACTGTACAGCGACTGTCGTAGAGTTCTGACGTAAGTATCCGGATAAAAAAGACGAATACATACGACGAAAAATTTGAAGATTAGACTGGTCTTATTCGTCTCGATATAAATTTTTCAGTACATTAACTCTAAAACCCGCTCGTATCCCACCGCTTTTAGGCACACGATTCCCTGTTTTCGCACTAGTGCGGAAAAGTACGCATGCTTTGAAACAATTTCTACCAAACCGAGCTGTAACAGCATGGAACAGGCTCCCAGAAAGTATTGTGAAAGCTCCCACATTGAACTGCTTTCAAAATCGGTTGAACAGACTAAACATCTCCAAACTATATGAAACACACGCATCAGCTAATAGCTGTTAGTGTGTCTTACTAAATAATAATAATAATGCTCAACCCTTTACCCTAAAGGTGTCTACAGTAGGAACAACGGATCTTGAGCGCTCGGCGTCAGAGTGGGGGTCCCTTTGCGCATTCCAAACATTGGCGAGCCAACCGTCTTTGTTGTTAGATTCATGCAGTAACGCAGGGAACAAATGAGGAGTGACATCTATGACGCGATGGCGCGACGAGCCAATCACTTATATCCCCGCCCCCGCGTCTCTCTTCGCACCACTAAAGAGACCGAATATTTGACTTCTGCGCAACCGCTCAAAATCCGTTGTACCTACTGTAGTTACACAAGTATGTCAGATCACTATCGACGAATCAAGAAAAAAAAAACAGTTTTTTTTTTCTTTTTTTAGCCAAGTGTCATCAATTCAACAAGTCACGTCAACAATTCACGTTGTCACATCACTATTGGCACGTCTCGTTCGTTTCCTCACAGTTATTTTCCTTATGTTGCCGTGACTGATGATGTATGTGTTACATACGACTTGTAATTTACTAATTAATTAGTAATCTGTTTTATATACGTATAAATAACATGTATAATCTTAAGATAATCGCTGCTGTCTGAAACATATTATTTTACTTATCTATGTTGAAACCAGAATTCTAGTACTAGAAATGATGATATTTGTTGCTTGAATGATAACGTAATCAATCATATTTTGTAATCATTCCTTTTTCAGGTTGAATATATAGAAAAATTAGAGCATAATACGGCTGTGATAGCGAATTTGCAAGACCAAATTGAATTAATGAGTAAGCAAAGCAAGGAAAAGGATTTAGAAGTAGAGCATTTGAAAAGTAAAATTAAGCAGGCTGAGGAAGCTGTAAAAAATTTAACTTCCAATAAGGTAAGAGAATTTTATTTGATTTTCCAGATACAAACAAAAGTTTAAGTTTTTTATTATTATTATTATAATATACATATTTATCATATTTTTAAATATTTCTTCAATAAATTATATTAAAAAAAAAACATTTAAAAATATAAAAAATAGTAGCCCACCGCCATCGGGAACAGGGTCCAAGCTGCCGGCGGTCAGGGCTCCTGAGAGAGGAACCTCCGGACAATACGCGCCGTGTCTAGGAGTACTGCCTTCTGGATCAAGCCCTTGATCCAACTGCCTAACGAGAACCTCCGCAGATGTTGGTGGAGGCTCTTGGCTATTAAGCCATTGGCCGTCACGACTATCGGAACAATGATTGCTCTATCCACTTCCCACATGTCGACAACCTCGCGAGCCAAGTCAAGATAATAATATGTAGTTTGTTTATCTTTCTCAGCTTTCACGAGGTTCTCGTCATGAGGGACCGCTATATCAACAATCATTGTGCGACGCTCTAGTCGATCTATTAGCACTATGTCAGGCTTATTGGCAACAATAGTCCTGTCAGTGATGAAAGATCGGTCCCAATACAATGTGACGCTGCCTTTCTCGAGAACTGGGTCGGGCACATACCTATAGTATGGTACTTCTGATTCAACAAGATTGTATTTAAAAGCAAGTTGCTGATGGATAATCCTATATTTATTATAATTATTATTGTAAGCTCGCGTTTGACCACTAGTGGTTTAACATACTAAAAAAAACCGGCCAAGTGCGAGTCGGACTCTCCTATGAAGGGTTCCGTAGCAGCTAGTAACGTAATATAAAAGTTCTTGTTATGTGTTGTAACTTTGATCGATGTTTTAATAGTAGTGTATTTTTTTCGGTTTATGACGCATTAAAAAAAACTACTCGCTGGATTTCGTTCAAACCAATTTTCGTTGGTAGTTTTTATAGTAATGTACATTATATATTTTTTTTAGTTTTATCATTCTCTTATCTTAGAAGTTAGAGGGGGGGGGACACACATTTTACCACTTTGGAAGTGTCTCTCGCGCAAACTATTCAGTTTAGAAAAAAATGATATTAGAAACCTCAGTATCATTTTTGAAGACCTATCCATAGATACCCCACAGGCATGGGTTTAATGAAAAAAAAAATTTTGAGTTTCAGTTCTATGTATGGGGATCCCCAAAATTTATTGCTTTTTTTCTATTTTTGTGTGAAAATCTTAATGCGGTTCACAGAATACATCTACTTGCAAAGTTTCAACAGTATAGCTCTTATAGTTTCGGAAAAAAGTGGCTGTGACATACGGACGGACAGACAGACAGACAGACACAGACAGACATGACGAATCTACAAGGGTTCCGTTTTTTGCCATTTGGCTACGGAACCCTAAAAAAGATACCATTGGCAACAGCATTTTAGATGGTGCTTTGAAAACTTTGGTTGAATTGATTTGCAATGATGAAAACGCAAAAATAAAGTATGTGAATAAGTGTGAATGCTTGCAAATTAAAAAAAAATTACACTCGCTATGAGGTCAATTGTGATCAAAAGATTGGATAGTTTAGTTTGCCACTCTGCCTCCATGGAGCATAATCTATTCATGTTTGAAGGCAGATTTGTCTTTGAGATGGAAACGCATCTGTTAAATTTACGTTTTTAACGAAGTATTTAACATGTAGACTTTAGACTACCTTTAAAAAAGCGGTTGCCAATCCGCCTTCGCTGGAATGCTTATATTCTATCCCTCTTGTGTAATGTGCTATTTTCCCCTTTCACCCTTCTTTATCTTAAGAAACGGTTTGAATTTCTTTGTGATTCGCATACGAAATCTCTTAGGTCATCAGATAACTTGAGACTCAAAATGCCGATGCATTCCACTACGGTTTTGGACAAGTCCTTTGCTGTCCAGGCCACTCGTCTCTGCAACGCTCTGCCAGATTCTATAAAACGCGCGCAGTCACTACACATATTCAAAACACTTGTGAAAGAATATTACTTGTCCTTGTAATCTTGATTCGCTTTTAGCTGTATTAATTGTAGTTATCACTTGTTTTCTTGCCTATATAATTATTATTTAGTATGTATGTATTTTAGTGTTAAGTATAGTACTTTGTTTTTTTTTTTTTCACCAATAATTGTTTAGCTTGTTTTGTAATGCACCATGTGCAACCCCATTTTATGTCAAATCAATCTCTTTCCATACCAGGTTGCCTGGAAGAGATCGCGGAATGCGATAAGGCCGCCAATTGTATGTTCTAAATATAAGGCTCAAATGTGTAATTTATTATCTTGGTGTACAATAAAGGATAAATAAAATTTATTACTACTCCCCTCAGGCCCTGTGGGATCGAGCTCTATACTGGTCCCAAGTTGTTGGACCAGTACAAGCTGATTATGGCTATACACACCGCTAAATTTTGATCGTTTTAATCCCGCGGAGGGTCGACCCAGTACATAAACACTATCGATTTGTAACGATAAAATTAAAAAATAAATTACCTATTTTTTAAAAATCGCTAGCTAGTATTAATTTACGCATGTACGAAGTTAATTTTTTTAAGAAAACGTCAGCTGAGCGAGTGCAATGACCTGTAGGTAGTAGTCGGCGTTGCGTACTGACTACCTACAGGATCGACCCTCCACGGGATTAAAACGATCAAAATTTAGCGGTGTTTATAGCATATGTATATGGTGCATATACAGGGTTATTTTTCAATGACTAGCTAACTTTAACCATCGAGACGTTAGGATTCAATAAAAGAAGCTGTTCCCTTCATTTGGCCGAGTTTCGCATCCGTAAATGTACTGAACAGCTATCCGAGTATTTATAGTGGCGCTTTGTTCTCATAGACCGAGCTACAATCAAAGTGTGACAACTACAACACTAGACTAACTGACGCAGAAGTAAGTTACGAGACTCTCCGGAAGAAAGCCAAACTTAGAGAAGAAGAACTGTTGTCTTTGCTGGAAGAACTCAATGGGAAGAACAAGAAAAATGAAGATATTGGTAAGTTTAGACTAGGATGCAGTACTTGAATTTTAGAACTAAAATAAATATCAAAGTCGTGTCTAAGATTCGATTACAAATATTCATTTACTGATAGAAACCAAGTCGTAAGTACTGTACGTGGTATAAACATTGCACAATATTTGGTTGTGATAAGCTAGTCATTTTTATTCCTTTTTCACAGAAAAATATATACTTTAGTGGTTGGCAATCAAAGTTGATTTTTGTGTGACATTTTTTGATAAAAAGGCCTAAAATAAATTGTGCAGTGGAATTTGATCTTTGTTTTTTACTGTATTGAATTTTCAATTCTTAAACATGATAAAGAAATATCAAAGTTTCTGAATCGGAACACTATTTTAGATTGTTTGCTTTCTATTCTTTTTTTTTCTTGTTATTTATGAACTTTTTTTACTTCTAATTAATAGGCAAAGTATTATCCCGTACGCTGGATAAAGAGATACACTTCATGGATATTTCTAAAGATATTTCCCTTGTCAATAGTGACAATGAAAGCATTGTCAATCCAAATGACGATGAATCAGACCATAATAATATGAACGAACTACTTGCTGAGACACAATCTGAATTGAACCATAAAAACCAAACCATCATAGAGTTAGAGGCTAATATCTTTGCCCAGAAACAGACAATATCCTTGTTAGAAGAACGCAGCCAATGTCTCCAGGAAGAAGTAAATGCTTTCAATGAAAAACTCTCTTTAATGGACAATGAAAATTCTCTCCTAAAAGCTACAATAGAAACACTTAATTCGACCATAAAAGACCAAAAAGAAAATTTAGAAACCGCGAAAAGTGACATTGATAACTACAACAGTCTTATACAAGAATTGCAAATAAAAATAACCCAAAAAGAAAATCTACCAACCATCGCCCTCGATGACAGTACCTTAGAAAATATGATTGCTAATGAAGAGAAATTTATTGCAAGCAACGAAAACATGAGGAATATCATTCACTCTCTTAAACTTGCCCTTGAAACGCGTAATAAAGAAATAAACGAATTAAGAACGTCGACGCAAATTAACAGTGACGTAACAGATGAAAATAAAACCCTATTACAGACACTTGAATCTAAAACGAAAGAGGTAGATAGCTTGAATAAGCAAATAACTGAAAATATAACAAGCATCAACAAACTAATGCATGAAAAGAATGTTCTCAAAACTCTCGAACAAGAACTTACCGAAAAACTGGCAATTTCTGAACATAAAACTAGTGAACTTGAACAGTTGAATAGAGAAATCACCAGTTCCGCTGAAAATCTGAAAGAAGTAAATGATAAGCTTAAAGTTTCCATAGCAGAAAATGAACTTACCGAAAAAGAATTATCTGAAATTAATAATAAATTGTTGGAACAAATTGAGAATATGACAGATAAAATTGCTGCATTAGAAACAGAAATAGCCGAAAAAGATGATCTTATATCTTCTCTGAAAGAAAAAGATAGAGAATCAAATGAATTTTTGCTGAATGCTAAAGCTGCCGTGTCCAAGTCACAACTGATACTCACCACTTTATCTGGTAACATGCAAGAAGTACCAGAAATGATTGACAATTTTGTAAATGTCTTTAATGTTTTAAGTAATAGTCTTAATACTTTAGAAAATGTTGCCGAAACTGTTGTCAAAGAAAAAGAAGATACCGAAAAGAAAAACAATGATTTGAAAATTATGTTAGAAGTACTTACTTTGAAACATACTACAGAAATGTCAACACTGCAGAAACAAATAGATATCAATACAACCATTGAAGACAGTAGAAAGCAAGAAATAGAAACATTAACTCAAACAATAAATCAGTTAAACAATGAGCTCGAAATATCACGAAATGAGCTACAATTGAAAAATTCAGATAATGAAAATCTGGAAGCTGCTTTAGAGCAAGCGACGGAACATATAGAAACGTGCAATACAACAATAGCTAAATTACTTGAAAAGAAGAATGAACTTGAAAATCTTACGATGACGCTAGAGGAAAGAGAACGCTTGCTAGAAGACAAAATTTCAGAGTTTAGTATTATTAAAGAACAAGTCAATAATTCAATCCAAGAGCGAGATCAGTTATTAAGTAGTATCTTTGAAAAAATTACTAAATTCACGACCAAATATAATATTCAAAACGACACAAGGGGCGAAGAAGATAATGACTGTAATAAAGTTTACGAACGCATTCTTTTAACATTGGACAAAATAGGGAGTCACATCACGTTTATCACTTCGAAAAATGATGACGACGACGAACATATCAAAATAAATGAAATATTATTAGAAGCTAAACAAGAAATAGTTGAACTAACACAACAGAATTTAAGTCTCATAGAACAACTATCTCAGGTTGAAAAAGAAAATGGTGAATTGAATAATAAATTAGCGGAAAATCAAAATTATAATAAAGAACTTATTAAAGAATTGTCAATAACTCAACGCGTCGTACAAAGCCTACAGGAAGAACTTCAATTAAAGGCTGATGAACTAACAAACTTAGAAGAAAAACTTAAAGACTGGAAAGAACAATTTAAAAGTAATGATAACGTAATGAAACAGCATATAGACGAATTAATATTAGAAAACGAACAACTTAAAGCTGGCAATCCAAGTGTTCCACATAAATCTGATTTGGGTTCAATAATAACTTATGAACACAAAGACTCCTATGATGTTTACAATAAAGATATAACTAATAGTAAAAAAGACTCTGATGATATCACCACTTCTGGAGATCTGGCGTCTCCTCCTAGCCTGTTAACGATATGCTGTAATAAAATAGTAGATTACATACAACCTAAGGATGTTGAATCTAATACAACAACCATAAGTTCAAATGAGTATACAGAACAAAGTGACCAAAACTACATAGTCGAATGTAAATGTAGTGAACTCTCTATAGAACTGGAAGCCGCTCGAGAAGAAAACTATAAAATCGTTGAGCTTTTAGAGCAATTAGAAGCGGTCAACAAATGTCTAATTCAAGAACAAGAGGAAACACGCAAAGAAATACAGCTTCTCGCTGAACCTGCGCACGAATTGCAGAAGAAAATTGTTAACCATAAAACAAACCTCGCAATATTAACAGCCACTACTACCGCTGAAAATAGAGCTTTAAAATCACAGGTTAAAGGTCTACAACATCATCACAGCCGCTTTCACAATGTGTGTCAAAGAGACATTCCTGATTTTAAGAAGCAGTTACGTGAACTGATGACTTTATTGAGAGGGGATCAGTCTATAGTCGATCAACAAAACGCCAGTTTTAAACGATACTCACTACCAGATGTACTAGACAGTAGTACTGCTCTTCCTAACTTTAAAAATGAATCTACTTTAGACGGAGATCTTTTGATGCTCGATACAAATATCACAATTACTACTGCAGCTGATAATACTTTGACTGCTCAAGATCAAACGTGTTTAGATTTGACCCAGTTCTATAATGAAGCGTCTTGCCAAACAAATGAGTTAAATCAAATGGAAAATTTAAATCAGGATATGGACATGTATGAGAGATTAAATACCTTGAAAGAGGAAAATGTAAAACTACGCGAAATAGTTGATAAATACGTTGAAATGAAAAAATCAATGACAGATGCACAGTTAAGCCCCATTAAGATAAGTAATGGTAACCATGAAAATATTAATCAAATTCCGAAGAGTCATAACAATAGTGCTGTTAACGAATGTGAAAAATGTAAAAAACAAGAAGATTTACAACACATTTACGAAAAATTATGTGACGATGTAAAATTACTTTCTGAAGAATTGTTGGATGTTAAATCGCAAAAAGCTGGCATCGAACAAAAATATAACAATCTGATACTCGAAATACCCTCAACTGATCTTCTAGTTAAAAAATTAAGTAATTTAGAAAAGGACTACGATATTAAAATTCAAGAAATTACTAAACTTAATAATACACTTAGCATTAAGGCTGAAAACCTAAAAATATTGCAAGATGAAAACGATATGTTATCGACACAAGTAATGGAAAACATATCTGAAGCCGATGACTTGAATAAAGAATTAATTAGTATGAAAAAAATCAACACAGAACTATTAGAGAAATGTAACAAGTTAGAACAGGAATTCAGTGATAAACAATTTTCTGATATATCTGATAGCTGTTCCGAATGTCTATCGAAAGATGATCTTATAAAGGCATTGGAACTAAGACTTACAAGAACTCATACTAAAATTAACAGAAGTCTTAGTGACTCTGATACCTCATCGAGATATAACATGATTTGCACGCTGCAAAGTGAACTGGATGCGGGCAGAGAAGACTGCAAGGAGATTACTGAAGATGTTGTCACGATTAAAAATCATTTAGACCGCAGCAATCTCGCAATGGATTTAGATGATAGTATCGGAGAATCCAACATGTACACATTCACCAAAGACTATTCAATTAACAGCCCTCAGTCGAACAAATGTTGTATGCCTGACATTCCTGAAGAACACCCCATAGATATGTACAAAATAGATAAGCTAGACTGTTTTAACTACTTCTCGGAAAAAACAGGCGTAGACAATGAAACTATCAATCGTGAAATCAAAATGATCGATCTCATGAAAACGTTTTACGAACACTTAATAACTAAACATGGTAACGAAGTAGAAAATTTAACAAATAAATTAAAAGATTACGATGAAACTAAAAGTCAGTTAGAAATTCAAATCAGCAGCTTAAAAGAAAAATACTCTCAAGTAACTGCAGAATTGGAACAGAAAGATAAAAATAATAGTGCTTTTGTAAAAGCTCTATCGCAAATTAAAAATAATATTAGTATTTTAAACCAAGAAATCGTTAGGGTTACTGATGCAGACGTAACAAAATTGGTAAATATGTACAAAGACAATTTCTTTAACGTCTTAGACAATGAACTAGGTTTGACCAGTACGAAAATTATCGAAACTCTTATCGACAACATTGTTAACAAGCACAAAATTGATTTGACCGAGAATATGGAAAAATACTCCAAGTTACAAGCACATATGGAAAATGTCACAAAAGAATTAAGTTCTGTCAACCAAAACTTAGAGAACATGAAGAGCAAGTTGTCTGCCAAAGAAGAAGAATACAATTTGCTCAAGAAACAAAAAGAGAGGATTCACGAAATAAGCAGTGCAGTCACGTTAGACATAGTCAAGAAAGATAAGGAATTAACTGATACAATCAGCAACGGTTATAAAAAACTTGTTGAACTTAATGTAGTTAAAAATCAAGACATTGATTTGACATTGCCGGTTAGTGCTAATATTGACCGGTTATTTGAGCGCTGCATTGCCCAACACAAAAACGCCAGCAGTCTCGATGCAAAGGAGAAAGAAAATCTTGCCATAGAAGTAATGAAAACAAAACAAATTGTAGAAGAAAAACAAAAGGAAATAGAGGAACTAAAATCACATTGTCAACATTTACAAGAAATTAACAACACTGTTACTGTTGATTTACTTGACAAAGATAGCAAATTACAAGCCCAAAATGCATTGTATAAAGATTTGAATGAAGTATACGAAAGCAAAGTTAAAGAAAATAAAGCGAATATTAATCTCATTCAAAAATTATCAGAAGAAGTCAATTTACTAAAGAAAAATATCAATGAGAAAGAGAAAACAATCTCAGAACTTGAATTGGAAATCCATAAAAATGAAAACAAATTAAAAGAATTTAGTGAACTAGTCGAAAGTGTAAAAGTAATGCAAGACGACATTGCACACTTGAAAGCAACCAATGAAGCGATAATTAAAGAAAAAGAGTCCTACGCTAATGAATTGATAAAGTCTGGTGAGACACTTAAACAGAATAACATTGAAATGGATAAGATGACTTCAGATATATTAGTCCTGAAGGAATCTGTACGAGAGAATGGTATGGTAATAGAAAATTTGAATGTGGAAGCAAAGAATTTGTTGAAACAGAATATGGAGTTAAAGCAACAGTTAGAAGATAAATGTAGAGAATGCTATAGACTGGAGACTAATATTAAAACGCATGAGAAGACTGCCGAGATACAGACTAGAATGATAATGAGGTGAGTTGATTATAATATTATAATTTCTAGTAGACGTACTGGAACTTAGTTTTTTTTTATGGGTAACTAAAAATCATGCAAATGACATCCCCCGCCTTGGGCGGAGCGGGAGATAGTGTCAGACTCTTAATGTCTAATAACCCACCTCGTTCTCCTCGCTCGAGCTCCCTTTCGGATAACCCTGGCCCCAGTAGGCTTCGACCCGACTGGGCCCCTGCTGTTGCTGACAACTCCTTGAGGCGCCCGGAAACAGTGCGCGCCGTCGACTACTTGGTCCCATTGCTCACTGTCCGCAAGCCCGCACCTACGGTGGCCGGAAATCGGGATCAGAATCCCGGTGGCGGCGGCGAGAGCGCCGTTGGAAGCAGACCCTTGGCTCCAATACCCTTGGCCTCGACCCTGCTGGGCCCCTACGGTTGCTGACAACTTCTTAAGGCGCGAGAATTTAGTATTTTAGGTTTAGGAGAAAGAAAATCAGTATCTGTGGGTTACCGAAATTCAAGAATAAGAGCATAGGGACACTTTTACATTCAGAAACTAAAATAAACGTAAAAGTGTAAGTTAAAATTATTACGATGATGATGATGATGATGGCGCGTTAGACCTACCCGATTACAGGTTTGAAGTAATCTTATCATATTAATCAATGAAATCACTTGTATGTTTATCGTAGCAACATAATTATATGAACACATAGTTGTTATGGTAACAAGTTCTATTGTTTTCCCACGTCACCAATGATTAGTTCAGACAAAATGATATATTTTACTTTTTGTATAAATCACAATGTTAATTTAAATCACAATATTAATTTACGTCATCATATACAAATGTCTCGCAATTTTTGGTAAGCGTTGTATTCAGAAGTCGGAACCTATAAATATTTTTATATTGCCAAAAATATTTATAGGTTCCGACTTCCGCTAAAGCGTGTGTTATATCAGTATTGATAAACCAATATACGCATGAAGGTCTAAAGGAGGAGGATTGATAAGAGGCATTTTACGCCCATCATCATCATTTCAGCCGAAAGACGTCCAATGTTGGACATAGGCCTCCCCCAATTGTCGCCACAATGACCAGTTCTGTGCGTCTCGCATCCATCGGAATCCCGCGACCCTCACCAGGTCTTCGGTCCACCTTGTAGGAGGCCTTCCAACGCTGCGTCTTCCGGTACGTGGTCGCCATTCCAGAACCTTTCGTCCCCTTCGACCATCTGTTCTGCGAGAAATTTGTCCTGCCCACTACCACTTAAGTTTTTCGATGCTTCAAGTTATGTCGGTAACCTTGGTTCTGCGAATATTTTCTTCATTTCTGATGTGATCACGCAAGAAAACTCCGAGCATAGTCCTTTCCATTGCCCTTTGAGTGACTTTAAGCCTTCTGATAAGACCCATTGTAAGTGACCACGTTTCGGAGCCATATGTCATCACTGGCAACACGCACTGGTCATAGAATTTCGTCTTGAGACACTGTGCCCAGCCGAGCTAAACACACACTCGAAAAAGTTTTTGTTTCCGACTAAATCAAATCCAATTCCTGTATCCGTATCCAGATCTGAAATTTCACATCCATAACACGCCTGATATCTCATAAAACACTTTCAGGCTAGAAAAACAAAAGAACGAAGATGATAAGACTATCAGCGAGAAGACCAAACAGATAGAAGAGTTGAAACAAAAGGGCTCGCTGCAGAATGATGGCAATGAAATCGAACTCTTGAGAAAGTCTAAGGAAACTTTAGAGGTATGTTTGATATTGTTACATTATAATAAGGCGTTTATCACACAGCCACGCATCGATCTACGTGTAGTGTGTCAACGCACCTACGCGCGTACTTACGGGAGTGCAGGTCTGCATCATTGTATGAGTTTATTACGCACTTACGCGCTTGGTTGCGTTTCGTGGATTCGCGGCGGCTCTGACTCATTTCATTCAAAGCCGTTCGCTGTGGTGAAAGTGCAGTGCAGATCTTCGCGTCTGTTTTGATATTAAAAATGGATATTAGTGTGAAACTTATTCAAGATGCTGCAGTTATACAACTGTATGGGTTTTGTACAGTCAAATGATTACCCATCCAAAATCAAGCAACACGAGACTCTGTGTGCCATACTTTGCGTACCTATGTTTCTCCGCTTGTAGGCGCGTGATCTGAATGAATGCGCGTTGGTGCATTTTCTGAGTATTGGACAATACAAGCAACGTTAAAACACGCATTCACCCGCTACGCTGCTTGGTGCGTGGCAGTGTGTGTGTGGCAGTGGCCTTACTATCCTTTTCACACAATGGGATGTGTGAAAGGGATAGTGTTATTCGTCTTGAATAGCTACGTCTCTCACACACTGGAATACGACTTTAACACGGACTGAACTGTGCTGGCCATAAAGAAAAAAAGATCACCTCGTACATGATGGCACATAAGTCTTTTTTTCATAACATGGGTAACGCAAATGAGAGACAAGGATAGGCAGCTACTTTGTACGAATCCGACAGCTGTAACCCACACCATCCTATAGCAATTGTAGTGTAGTGAATTTAGCATCGCCCTAGTGAGAAGCCAGCGACAGAGCTGTCCAGGTGGCTAAATATTGGTCGGACAAAACTTTCAGTCATTTCGACACGAGAAGAAGAAGTGGAGGTTGCAGGCCTGTGTTACATACGGACAGCGCCGCACCGATAGCTGTGGTGAAGCTTTCATTTCCTTGCAGCCATATCCTGCAATAGATGTGTCGTGAATGAATTGTGTTTTTGGCGGTTAATTTGAGTGACTGCCTGTTTGGTTAGTCGCGTGTAGTTCGGTGCCAATTCCTATGACTAAAGTTTTATTGAGTGCTTCCAGTAATTTATCAGTAACATTCTAGATTTACACCTCCTGCCCTTTTAATAGGAAAAGAGTTGCAGTCCCGTTGTTATTTGGGGCATATGACTTATTTTCGCAGTAATTATTATCCATTTAAAAGGGTGTCCATGGATTTTTCTCTCAGAAAAGATGAAAGAGGTTAGAAAGGAAATACTTTCCGATTTGTACTACAAACGAGTATCGCCGCTTGCCTGACACCCTGTAACCCCACTACAGGCAATAAATCAATACGAACGAACTCACATAAAGCAACTGACAGACCACGCACACTTAGATCGCAAGTTTACTATTGGTAGTTGAACTATGAGCATTGCCCTACTCTGTGGCACGCCTGCCCTGCCTACAAGGCCATTCTAACCTCTTTCATCTGTTTTGTGATTCTTCTCCATAGAGATCCAAAGATACATTTTCGTAAATATGTGCAACTAGCTTAATCTTTCAGGCCGACCAACTCTTGACGAGTCAAAAGTTATTTATTTACAGGCAATTAAATAAAAAATATAATCAAAGTTCATCTATCTTCTATCCAACCCTGTGGTAATGTGGTGTTCCCTGAGAACTAAGTTCAAATACCATCTTTTGTTTCTTAGGCTCGTGTAATTGAACTTGAAGAACTGTTGTCGTGTAAATCTCGTCCGTCCATCGACGCTCTCGCAGACTTGTCGCGACGAAGACGACAGAGTCTGCACGACTCCAAGCGCTTGTTCGGCGAAGATAAACACGAATTTGGCGGTAAGATAAACTACTTATTAGTTTAGTGAAAGGTTTATTAAATTGTGTAACATATTATAATATATATGTATAAATATATTTATAATTGAGTATTGTGTTTTATATAGTTAGCCGTACACCACAGACTACCCCGTGTATTATTTTAAGCTCTTATTCATTCTAAGGTTGTCTGTAAGATATCGCTTTCAGCGATAAGACAGCCATAATTGTACCCACAAATTTAAGTTTTTGTATAAGCTGTATTACTTTTTGGTGTACAATAAAGTCTATTCTATTCTATTAAACATTATCGCAATACAGTGACTATACAAAAATATCCAAAAATCTGTTTTAACGCCTTTTAGTTCGCACACCAAGAACCTATAGTATATTTGCATTAAGAAAATTGTGATGTCATGGCCAGATCTGTGAATTGATCATTTCATGATATGGCCAACTGGCCAGATCGTTTAAACGTTAGCTTTTGATGATATGTCAATTCTCGTTTGGCCATATCATTGATGTAGCATTTCTATGACAATAAAAGCTAAGTTCGCGAAGTTTTCTTGTGTGATCGAATCAGAACGAGGATATCCGCAGAAGACCCAAGGTTACCGACATAGCACGAAGAATCGCCAAACTTAAGTGGCAATGGGCAGGGCACATTGCTCGCAGAATAGATGGCCGTTGAAGCCGAAAGGTTCTGTAATGGCGACCACGTACCAGAAGACGTAACGTTGGAAGGCCTCCTACAAGATGGACCGATGACCTGGTAAGGGTTGTGAGAATCCGATGTATGCGAGACGCACAGGACTGTTCATTGTGGCGACACTTGGCGGAGGCCTATGTCCAACAGTTGACGTCTTTCGGCTGAAATGATGATGATAAAAAACTCTAAAGAAAGTAGGCCAAACGAGAATTGACATATCATCAAACTTTAACGCTTAAAACAATCTGGCCACGACAGTGACACCATCTTTGCTTAGCCACGCCCCTTGACCAATCAGATCATACTAGTTATAAAGCCATGTACGTTTATAGTGCGTTTCACATAAGAAGTTCCTTCGCCGTAATGTTGGCAATACGGAGAAACAGTGTTGTTATATTTTTAGAAACGAAATTACTTAATATTAGAGAGATTAACTGATATTTTGTTACTTAAAACAATTGTCTTATAATTTTCTTTTTTTTTTTTCTTTTGGAAACTAAAAACTATTTTTAAATAATCTATACGGCGCTGAGCTCCATTTTGATTGTCCTGCAATTCTGTCAAATACCGAAAATGCCACGCCACAATATCAAATCTCTCCATTAATAACTTCCTTTTAGATCTGCATTTTCTTTAATAAAATCTCATAATTCTCCAAAAAGTGCTGCGACAACCGTTAATATCGATTTCGTTTCTCATCTTTTTAGGGTTCCGTAGTAAACTAGGAACCCTTATAGTTTCGCCATGTCTGCCTATCCGTCTGTCCGTCCTCGCTTAATCTCTGTGACCGTTAGCACTAGAAATCTGAAATTTGGTACCAATATGTATATCAATCACGCCGCCAAAGTGGTAAAATAAAAATTGGAAAAAAATGTTTTATTAGGGTAGCCCCCTTATATGTAAAGTGGAAAGTGATTTTTTTTTAATTTCAACCCTAACCTGTGATATATTGTTGGATAGGTATTTAAAAATGAATAGGGGTTCACTCAAATAATTTTTTGATAATGTCAATAATTTCGGAAATAATCGCTCCAAAAGTAAAAAACAATGTGGGTCCCCCCCCCCCCTCTAACTCTTGAACCATAAGTTTAGAAAATATGAAAAAAAACTGAAAAGTAGAACTTTATAAGGGCTTTCTAGAAAAATAATTTTGAACTTGATGGAAAGAACAGTTTTTGTACAAAAAAGGCAAAAAGGTTATAGAAAATAATTTCTGGACTAAGTTTGTAGTATAATCGTATATGCAAGCATTTTTTTAAACTCATAAGTGGGTACACTTATTGTGACGGACGAGAAACTACGGAACCCTACACTGAGCGTGGCTCGACACGCTCATGGCCAGTTTTTTTTTTTGTATAGACAGACAGTCCCCCGTCGGTCTATGTAAAAAAAAACCAGTATTACGACGAATGCTTACGTGAAACGCACTATACGTTACATTTGTAAGGCTTTGCTGTCATCTCTTTGAGGCACGTATGGTATACTACGCGCTGTCGACGACTCCGGCCTTGCTCTTCATTCATAATCCCCCGCATACGATTCCCTTAAGTCACAAATTTGCCTGTAAAATTATTTTTAAATTATGTCTGGAATAGAAAGACGAGGAAGGCATTCTTTGTTTTATCAATTTATGAAAGCGGTAAAAAAAGTTTCTAAATTGTTTCAGATCATAACGGCGTGGAAGCCGTGTTTGAGGCAAGACAGAAACCTGACGACCTTTTCATGGATGTCGACGAAGATGTGTCCAACAGAAGCAGTCCGATTATGAGACATAGCAAAGGGTAAATTAATGATAAATGATATTTATTTTGCAAATAGGTTTTAAAAAACACTTTTACACGTCAATTTTTTTTCGTCAGTTTATGCTAGATGAAGCCGGTGTTTCCTATCTGACTACCCTGAGAAGAAACACCGAAACAAACTCAACCCAACTTAATAATAATACAATCTACTTATATACTATATTTTATATTATAAAGCTGAAGAGTTTGGTTGATTTTTTATCGCACTAATCTCACATACTACTGGTTCGAATTGAAATAATCTTTTAGTGTTGGGTAGCCCATTTATTGAGGTAGGCTATAAGCTACATAGCATCACGCTACGACTAATAAGAGTGGAGTAGTAACCAAAACCGAGGGTAAAACCGCGTAATGTAACCGTAGTGCGTTTCACATAAGACGTTTCTCCGCCGTAATGTTGGCTCCCCTTTCTGTCTAAAGAAAAAAAAAGAAAAGAGTTGCCTACTCTAGCAAAATTGTTGCACGAAATGCGAAACATATACGCGATATGTGAAACGCACTATAAATGCATTAGCTCACGTTTCTTTCCATTGAAGGTGATAACATACTCAATGATTCATTATTATAAAACTATCTACTCATTCTAAAATAATTCACACTATGTTTTTTTTTGTTGTTTCAGGCGAGAAAGCTCCACTTCAAAGACTGATCAGGTAAATATCGTAATCAAATATTTTATTTTTATTTAATTGTAAGACACTTGTAGCTGGTGAGTTCAAACCCAGCCTGGCACATTGCTTTGTGTAATTTATTTCATCAACAATTCTCAAAACTGTGAAGGAGGCCATGCCATAGAAATAAAAATTAAAATATATACGGGCCATTATTCTCTCTCATAGAGAGGAGACCTGAGTCTCAGCATTGGGAACATTAAAAGGCTGTTTATGTTATTATAAGCTCTAGTACGAGATATTCATAATGATGAGTTCAAATATATCCGTCCTACGAAATGCTCTCGCGTGCCTCAAGGAGTTGTCAGCAAACAGTAGAGGCCCAGCAAGGTCGAACCTCCTCGGCCTACTGGGGCCAAGGATCTGTTTCTGAAAGGAAGATTCGGCCCCGGTACGAAAGGCAACGAAGGAACAGGAGTAGGGGAAAACAGAGTAGGGTTTTAGTCAGTAAAAATCTGACACTATCTCCCGCTATGTCCAAGAGCGGGGGATGTCATTGGATGATTTTCACACCAGAAAAAAATAATCTATGTAATTGTTTTGTTTTTCCTATAAGGAGGAAGAGCAACCGTCTCGACCGAGCAGCGTGGTGGCGACGCGGCGTCGAAGGCAAAGCATTCACGACTTGCACAGGAGCGTGCTGCGACACACTCCGTCACCGGGTAACGTTGATACACTTCTATCTAAATATAAACTTGCGTTATAAGAGAGGCAACACATGAAGGCACGGCTGCCGCAGTGGTCGAGCGATTTGATTCTGCGCAGCGAACAAATAAATGTATGTAGTTGTCCCACGTCTGAGTGAGTTGTATATATGACTGTATTTCTTATCATAGTAACGGTTCCTGTGACATAGGGCACGGCAGCGAAGTCGCGAGAAAAAGCTAGTAATTACCTAATAAAGGAGTATCATCAAGACGCCGCTACAAAGTTCAATTTTACAAAGAATATCGATGTTTTAAAATTAAAAGCAAGTCAATTAAAGCTATTAATTAGTCATACACAGCAGTTTATGCGCACCTGCTATAGTGGCTATGCTATAGTTGAAACGTAGACTTCGCACCCAGGTTGGGCGCAACAAAGACAATCTCCACAGGTGCGGGTTCTCGGATGGTTCCGATCTTCAGTGTTTGTGCGGCATCTCTCCGCAGACCATGTCCGACCTTCCGTCCCGCATCACGTGTCCTGTCATCTGCTCACGTAGGGACCTAGTGACAGCATCAGCGGACGGCAATGATTTTAACAAGTTTTGCCATCAATATCCTAAGTAGAAGTTGGAATGTATTGTCAATAAAGGTTGGTTTTCATTTTCAGACTTATCACAACGGATACTCGATGAATTCAACCATTCGAAGCCTTCTGACACTTCTGGTGATGCCGTCAGGTTCGTAATAGAACATTTTAATGCTTATTAACATGAAACAATGCTTATCAACGCTGGTTGTTTGACGCCCAGCAATAGCTGAGTTGGTGACCCTTTCGGCTTTAGGTTCGGGCACGCCCAGCGCGACTGTATTGTATTTGTGTACTTTTTTTAATAAATGTTATTCTATTGTATACTGCTTGACAGTCTGTTGCACGCTAGTTGGACAAATATCGACGTTGCATTTATTTACATAAAATCCAAATAATAAATATTGACAAAGACTTCAATAACTAATTTAATTACCTAAAAATTATACTGAAGTGTGTCGGTTGTAACAGTGAGGTGTCTCATCTAAGAGAGCGGTTAGCTTCTTGCCAGCAAGAGTTAGAAGACCTGAAAGAGAAGTACAGAGACTTGGATGAAGAGTGTGAAACATGTGCTGAATACCTGCGCGAGCGAGACGAACAATGCGCGCGCCTCAAGAAAGAGAAGGCAGCACTGCAGGTAAAATCTAAACTTATTAATAAAATTGAAGTGTCTGTTTGTAATAACAAAATAATATTGTTTATACTAAACCTTTCGAATACCTTAACTAGAGACAATAGAAAGACAATGAGAGTGCGAGCGAGTTCGCTTGGGATTTTATTAATTAAAGTACATTTTTCTCTGTCAATCGATCTGTCTGTCCGTTTGTTCTGGCTAATCTCCGGAACGGCTGGACTGATTTTGACGGAACGTTCATTGGTATACAGCTGATGTTATAGAAAGTAACTTAGGTTATTTTTATTTTAGGAAATGTTGCCAAGTTACTTAAAATTGGGTTCTGCGCAACAAAAAAGAACTTCATAAAGTTGTGACCAATTCGCAATGTGCTCTTTAACGAGTCTGACGCGGACATAGTCGCGGGCATCAGGTCGTCCTTACTAAATTTAAAAATGTATTTAATTGCAGACAACAGTGTCAGACCTCAAAGAGAAGCTACTGTCGTGCAATCCCAATCAAAGTCAGCAGATCGCATCGAAGCCGAGCGTAGCTCACGTCGGCGTTAACACTGACGAAGGTAAGAGAATAATGGTTTATTATTGAAATTCGGTATAAAGATGACAAGTCGTGTGGCCATGTGGCCGATTAAATTTCTCATCTGCCAAAATGACGAGTTGCGAGTTTCTCTAAAGTGTACACTTAGCACTAAAAACGAACTTCTGAACTTCTACGATACAAGTTGAACTCAAATTGTCGCAATCGGTGCAATTTTTCACGCTTTTGCACCCAATGTCTAACAGTGAATTATTGTAATCGAAATTGCGACGAATCACATTTTTAGTGAAACAAATAGCCACACCCTGCGTTCCGAATTGCGTCAAAATCGATTATATCGCGAACCCGACCAAATTCAATAGTCACAAAATATGAGGGCTATTGAGAAATATTTGTGACGTTGCGCGTTGGTCGGATTCGCAATATTATCGCTTTTGACGCAATTCGGAACGCAGGGCATATAGCCCTTTGCCTATAACTTGCTACTACTTCCCCTCCTTTACTCCCATGTCCCCAGTATAAAATTAATAGGACCTATTGCCCTGACAGACGTCCTAATCTCTTCTGAACATATTCTTTCTTTAAAACTTGAATTAGTGTTTATTTCTTTTATTTATAAACAGGTACTAATTAAATAGGTTCTTTAGTATTTTGCAAGCTAAACCCTAATGCTAAAAATGGGCCCGAATATTCTCTTTAACCCAAACATGTCCCTATACCAACGCACAAAACAAGGTATTTTGAACCTACTGTACATGAACTTAAGGAGCTCAACTGAATTTTTGAGCTCTTATGAACCTAAGCTGCGACATTTGAGGGGTTGTGGCTTCTATCATGACTTGACATTTTTTTATCAGATTGGACCAACCTACATTCAGTGGTGGTAGACCGCATGTCGTTTGACGCCGAGGTGGAGAAGAACAAACGACTCACCAAGACTATCGAAGAGTTGCGCTTCAAGAAGCAAGACTTGAAGAACACGCTCGCTAAAATGCAGAAGGCTTTGGAGAAGAATACTAGTCGCAGGTATTTATAATTATTTTAGCGTCTAGTCACACCGATATAGAGTCGAAGCTAATTCTTCAAAACACAATTATACACCTATCTCCACATATTTCTGTCTAATCAAAATAAAAAAGACGTGCAAATTCGAACCTCCGAATTTTCGAAGGCGACCTGCATGAATGATTTGACTTTTTTACTTGAATATAAATCTGTTCAATAGTTTGTGTGGATATCTTTGGGGGGATGGGGGTTACAAATTTATAAGATGAAAAAAATCAAAAACGTACATATATGTATGATTTTTTGTAAATGAATAAAGATTTTCTAGATTTTTGAGTCGATTTCAAGTTAGTGGTGACACTGTCCGATCCGTGAGTTGGGCTAGCGCAATATGGAGTTAGAGTAGGATAACAGGCCTGCTTGTACTGGTTTTGTTTTGTCTGTACGTTTGGAGAATTGGAGAACTGTAAGTAGTCCTTGAAAGCATAATAAAAATAGTCTTATGACATGACCAACCAAGTAATTTTTTTTTATACATAGTATTAACTAGTGCTTGATTGCGATCCCACGGTCCCACCTGATGGTAAGCAGTGATGCAATCGTTGATGGTGAGGTGCACTAGTTTATGAGGAGCCCATTCACTCTTTAATTTAATGTCGCAGGCATTATTCGCTACATTTTTGTGTAAACTTTTGTAAACAGAGAACTAGACGCAGCAAGGCAAGAACTTCAAGCGTGTAAGGAAGAACTCTTACAACTGAGAGTCAAGTACAAGGAACTGGATGAAGAGTGCGAGACGTGCGCTCAGTACTTACGAGAGAAGGAAGAACAGTGCCGGAGGCTTAAGGAGGCTAAGACTGCGCTAGAGGTACGTCGTATTTATTGAACTTTTACAATAGCATCACGCTTTTATACTAGTCATCGTAGTAAAAGGATTAGTCAACTAGACTCTGCGCTATGCCTTGATCACACGTACTGAGTAAAAGGTCGAGACAGTAAAATGTTGCTCGGCCGAGACAGTGATGTAAGCGAGTTGTAGAGATAAGCGCTCGGGCCGGGCACTCGGCGCTTTGTTTATACGTATCTAGTATTCGGCCGAGAGCACGTTCGGGTAGGTGGGTTTTAGCTTGAAAGGCACCCTGGTGATCGACTATGATGAGGCCGACCCACTTCATAAATATGCCAATCAATATCTAAAAACATCAATTCTCGACCGAACGTGTAATTTTACAAAGCAATAGCAAATAATTTCTTAAAAATTTGCCACTTTAGATACTTTGTATCGGTTAAATACTCTATGAATATTTCTCATTCAGACTCAACTGCAAGAGTTCCAAGGCGAACACAACGCGAAGTCGCAGTCAACGCGCAAGAAGCGACAGAGTTTACACGACCAGAACAGACCCGCCACCGTTGACGTCAAGGACGCCTGTACCGAGACTGGCGACGGTACCTAAATTAATAAACTCTTTTAATTCATACTAGCTTTTGCCCGCGGCTTCACCCGCCTTTATTAAATAAGGTGAAAAAATTTTAGCTATCAGTCCAGTACTTTCAGAGATTACCTCATAAGAACAAAAAAAAAACTTTACTACTTTGTTCACTGTACGCAGATCTATGTTTTAAAATAGCATAATTTCACGCGGATGAAGCCGCTAGCTTGATCTATTTTTTTTTTATTTTATTAATGATAGGCTTGCGTTTGACCACTATCTCACCTGATGGTAAGCGATGATGTGGTCGACGATGAAGCACGCTTGCCTAGAAGAAACCTATTCACTCTCGACTTAAAGACTCCTAAGTTGTAGCTATCAGGAAACACAGATTCCGGCAGGGAATTCCACTCCTTGGCTGTACGCACAATAAATGTGTTCGCAAAACGTTTTGTGCGTATGGGTGGGATGTCTACCATGTACCGGTGGCGCAACGCTGTACGTCGTGTGGTCCGATGATGGAACGGACTTGGCGGAATTAGATTGTGCAATTCCAGTGCACACTCCCCGAAATGTAAACGATAGAAAACCGACAGACTAGCAACTCGGCGGCGATGCTCAAGGCTTTGGAGCTTCGACTCTACAAGTGCATCATTGCCGATGATTCTCTTGGCTCGCCTCTCAATCGACTCCAGCGCATCAAGCTGGTATTTGGCAGATCCATCCCAAAGATGAGAACAGTACTCCATACACGATCGAACTTGGGCTTGATAAAGATTGAGCAGCTAGGAGACTATATATTTAAAAGTCATAATTGTTAAACATTCACAGATTTACTAAGCTACCAAGTGGAGCGGGATGGAAGTGGCCGTCCCATGTCGGAAGATAAGCATGCGAAAGAAATGAAGCATTTGAAGTTGGTAAGTAGTACTTTCGTACTTCAGTTTTACCTATTAAATAAAAAAAGTTGCCACGAGATTTTATCTTCGTTTATTTATTTTATAACTAACGTCTGCCCGCGCGGCTTCACTCCCGCTCTTCCCCACTCCACCCTACCCAACCCTACTCTACCTTACTCTGCCATACTCTACCCTACTCTCCCCTACACTACACTAATTTTCATTTTTTTTTTCCATAAGATCATTCTCACAATAACAAAAAAAGGATTTGCAAAATCGGTCCAGCCGTTCACGCGTGATGGCGTGACCAAGGGAAATAGGGATTCATTTATATATATATAGATTTTTGTACACACATATGCTGAAGAATATATCACATTATAAAAATTTGTACATGCTGCGTTCTACGAAATTGAATGTCTTCTCTGTCTATATATTCACGATAAATTGAAAAACTACTGAACAGATTTTCATGCAGTTTTCACTAATAGACAGAGTGATTCGTGAGGAAGGTTTAGATGTTTAATAGAGAATAGAGAATTATCGAGAATTTTAAAGATTGCTAACCCATGCGGAAATCTAAGAAGAATTATATAAACTCACACATTTTTCCCAAGGGGGTAGGCAGAAGCTGCAAACTGGTTTCTATCTATAGCGACATCTATGTCGCCACGTAGGAACTATCCTGCATCGAGGCAAAAGAGTTTCCTTTTTTCAGATTGACTGGCAGAGAATTCCTAAGGCGTTAAGTTCGCCTATGTACTGTGATATCGAAAGGAGATCGCATGAGTTGCTGTTTTTTTCTTTTTTCGATGGCGGCGTCCCTCATTGAAAATGAATATGAAACAAAAACAAATGATTAATACAAATCATGCCCTGCTGATCTCACAAAAATAATGCAGTGACATGATAACAAAAACAAAAGCCAAAATATTTAAACAATTCTTAAAATTAATCGTTTTCTAATTTTATAATTCCTAACAACAAAATTTAATTTCTTTTTATAAAACCTCCAAAACTTATATCTAAATAGAAAAGACTTATTGTTAAATTTATTATAAGAATGTTTAGTTTTTATTTTTGAATTTATTTTACAATGAAAGTGATGGGAGGACTTTCTTCCTACCATGCCCTTTCGTGCCATGCACTTTTTAGTTCTAAATGGGGCACGATGAAAATATTTGTTACATAAATTAATAAAATCGAACCCATTAACTTTGTCTATTATTTCTGGAGAATGAACATCATCTTTTATAGCAATAAACTGGGCCATCTCCTCTGTTTCACCCTGGAAAACACTTTTGTTATTTTTATCTTCAAAGATGTGATCCTCGTCGTTTTGGTTTTGATTAAATTCGACATCCGGATCACATTGAGATTCTATTGAAAACATCTCTAGGTTCTCTGAAATAAAATTGGATGAAATAATAATTGGATTGGACACAACCAGGTTATCTTCATCCGTACACTCCAATCCCGTCTCATCATCGACTCCACTGCTTACATCGTCATAATCCGGCTCATTATTCTCACCAGTCTGCTCAACAATTGTTTGTGGACCGTCCATCATCATGCTAGAACATAAACCTGCATTATCATCTTCATACAAAACATTTAACGGTCCGCCTTCTTCAAGTAAATCTGCAGTTTCCTCCTCTACAACACATGGTTCCAGTGGCTGCACTGCTGTAACGTGCTGACGCTGCTTACAACTAAAACATCTGCACGGGAATTCGTTTCTTAATTCTTGGCATATCGTTTCGAAATCCATGTCGTAATGATAAGTGTATCTATAAAAGTGTTGGGCTGCTCCATGAAGATATGCTCCCAAAATGAGTGCGTAATCACTCTCTCGCCATTCGTTAGACCTGGCAGTCAACTCAAAATCGTCGATAAATTCCTCGAGGCAGACCTCGTCTATGCCTGAGAAGTACATCATCTCTTCTTTTATAAAATATTAAATAATATAAAAATTCACTCAGCTTTTAAATTTTCAGGCGTTTTCCTCGCCTGCCGTAGCTGCTATTCTTATTTATTATGCTTTGCGAGAGGTTAATGGGACCTTACGGGTCGCAACAGTCGCCTTCCTCAACTATCGGGGTCTCGAAAACCTGAAAAAATAGTCAAGGCCTTACGGAGAATACCCGGCGCAATCAACGTTGTCATGCTTAAACCAAGAGTGCGCGCTACAAAGTTTTTCATTCCTAGAGTATCCCAGTACGTGCCTATCGATGAGCTGAGCTGCGCCACAGTACTTTGTGTTGCATGAAGATTAAATAAATAAATAAGAGCTCTCCGCTCGATTAGAACAGCAGTTGTCCGGACCAGACAGTACACCTGTCTGTTGAGAGGATCCTCCCTTTTCAACAGCGGTTTGCGGGACTTTACACTTTGTTTCGTATTCCTCTAAACTGGTGCATGTCTACCTCGCCTAGTTGGCTACCTCTTGTGATACCTTCATGACAAAGACGATGCCTCGCTTTTCACATTCAGACTGAGCTCATAGTCATAGTTGGTTTAGCAAATCTAACACTTTATTTTTACAAGCTTTTATTTAGTTTCACCTGTCCCGATGTTTGTAATTGTCTATAATCAATTCTTACAAATTAAATTTGATCCACTTCCCGATTACCGATTGAGCTGAAATTTTGCATGCATGTATAAATCAGATGACAATGTAAAATTATTATGACATTGAGCTGATCTGGTGATGGAACCGGAAGGTGGCCATAGGAAATCGGTATTTCAACGACACAACTCTATCGTCACAAGCCCAAAGGCTTGTATGATTCGTTTTGACGAGTATTAATTAGGTATATAGGTTTAAAAGCTTGCTATGAAACATTTTTTCTCATTAAAAACTTCCTATGATAATCAGGTTGTCGAGAAGCTGACGCAACAGAAGTCGTTCTTGGAAAAGCAGCTGGTGACCGTGTCGGCTATGCAACCGCCGCATCCTATGTACGTCGCGACCGGCAGCGCTATTGTACAGGTACGAAATAAATCAACTACACATGGTGCCATTGAAATAACTGAAACTTTTACCAACACAAGGGGTGTTTTATGGTGGGAAAAATCATCCAATGACAACCCCCACTCTTGGGCGGAGCGGGAGATAGTATCAGACTCTTACTGACTAAAAACCCACCCCGTTCCTTCTAGTTTTTCGGATAACCCTGGCTCCAGTAGGCTTCGACCCGGCTAGGCCCCTGCTGCTGACAACTCTTTGAGGCGCGCGGGAACAGTGCGCGCCGTCGACAACTTGGACTTGGTCCAGACAGTTACCGGACGGCCGGACAGCAAACTACCTATTGCTCACTGTCCGCAAGCCCGCGCCTACGGTGGCCGGAAATCGGGATCGGAATCCCGGCGGCGGCGGCGAGAGCGCCGTTGCCTAATGCGGTCGGCCTCCTCCTTTGCGAGCATTACTGCTTCGCAGAAGTCGGCAACCGCCTGCCACTCCTCCTCGCTCCGGACCATGGCCTCAACCAATCGTCCCGCGCCGCCGCCGCCGATCGCCCCCACGAGGGCACGGCGATGCTCCGCCCAAGCAGGGCACACCTCGACTGTGTGCTCCACTGTGTCCTCCGGGCATTCCGCACAATTTACGAACACCCCTGAAATTGCAAAAACGAAACGAAGACATACCGGTTTCCATATGACGTTTTCCTTCAACTTTTTGAGAGCAGTGGTGATGAAATTACGTCAAGCGTCTGCCGGGGTTTGATCCCACGACGCGATACACTTGTAAGTCAGGGTCGTTACGATTTGACTACCACTGCTCTGGCAAAATCTCAAGAATATAAATTGACGCCACGGTTAACGCAGCGGTTAAGATATCGGCTGCGGCCCTGCATGTCGCAGGTTTGATTCCGGCACAGATTAAATATTTTTTCAAGGTGATTAGTATCGATTTTGACGAAATATTGAATCTATTCTTAGGCCCCTAGCACACTGCGTATTTTAAATGCACTGACGACGCACAGATGCCGCGCGTATCCTCGCTTCAAACGAGATTTGAACGTAATGAAAAAATTATTTCTAATTATCTCGTTTTCAGAATCAACAATTAACCGACGTGATGAAAGAAAATCAAAAACTGAAGAAGATAAACGCAAAACTGGTCAACATTTGCAAGAAGAGGGGCAAAGACTCGAACAGAGAAAATGAAGACCCAGCCGAACGCGGCTGAGCGTTTGTTTAATTAATTTTTTTAATGAATTCGAAGAAGTAGTTAATTTTCTTTTGACCAATGCACAAACGAGACGGGTAATGACATAATATTCTTATAAGCTGGGCTTGTTTTACGTAATACTCAAGATTGTAGTATTTTAGTTGTGTGAAAATTATGGTAGTATATGTTTGGCATGTTTATTAAAGCGTTTTCCGTGGAAATAGGTCTAGAAGCTTTACTTGTTTTTGAACTTTCATTTTGTTATGTAAATACAACTTCTAATGAAAACACTAATTACGACGATAAAAGCTTGTCTCTCTAATATATTTGCACTAATTTCTAGATTAAATTGCAGTAAAAGTATTGATAAAATAAACTGTTCAGAATTATATGGCCTAGTGAGTTTTTAGGTTGTTTCTAGTAAACTGGTTGTAAGAACAAATTCATTATAGCTGTTGTATCTATATCGCCTTAATTAAGACTGAATGTTGCAACGACATTCCAAAAGCATTTAAACGGGACTGCGCGTGAGTTGCCTAACAGTTTTCTTTAAATCAAATTGTACGTTTTTTTGTTCTCAATTATATTTTCTTAACGAATATCATGTTAAAACTTTGATTCGACGTTAGGCCACTACGCTGACACTCCAAAGCGAATGATCAAAATGTGTCTGATACTAAAGCGAATGTTGTGAGTATGGTGCCATTGTAGATAGTAATTAGTGAATCCTAATTATTCTCATAGATTTATTGAATGTGGTACAACGTAGTATTATTAGGGTGTACTTAAAATGTGTGTGCCTAAAAGTATTTAGTGATATTAGTTTGAGAATGCAGATATTTATTATAACGTTTGTATCCGTCTGTAAATAATTTAGTTATTATACTCACGTGTTATACTAAAAGCTGGCGGGAACATACTTAGCTTACGTCCCATCTATCTTGCGTCTCATCAATGATGCCGCAACTTGCTCTCTAAGTAGCAGTTTTTATGTCCCGCCTATCGCACAATTAACTTGGAATATAAGTGATTCGTCCATTAATAAAATTATTATAATGCAAGAGAATTTCTATTAACTATATTGAACTACTGATATTCTTTGAACGAATATTATTATATTGCAATTTAATTAACTGTTAATCTTCTGTTTTCTGATATTGATGGTACCAATACAAAATAAATGTTTGATTATATATCTTGTTTTTTTTTTTAAACATTCATACACAACAAGTACAGGTATTTCCAACACCAAGGGAGAACCATGCGGACCGCCCGGTGAACACGGTGGTGTGCTCCCTTGGGCAGAGTAACGCAGTGTCCTCGTGGGGACGTGAGACGGCAAGGATCTCGGGCCACGCGTACAGGCCATGCGCCGACGCGAGTTAGAATTGCAGTCAGACGCCTTCGCGTGCAAAGCGGTAATTCTAGCGAGAGGCGCCCGCACGCGTGAGGGAACGGACGTCCTCACACCCCAGCCGCTGGGACCCCGACCACACGATTCAAATTAGAACTCAGAATAATAGTAAAAACAATTTTATTTGATAAAAAGTTTCTTTTACAGTTCCAAGTGTTACGCATACACAAATAACACCATACATATTGGATAGGCTATGCCCGGTACAGGGCTATGACAGACAGAGTAAAAAATGCAAAGACATTGAGATTCGACTAAAGTCGATTAACTATAAGTAGAACATAAGAATAAAATTACACATTAGTTTCATTATCACTATTCAATTTATCACTTTTTAAGGAATCACTGTTTATCGTATCACTTTCAGAAATAATACTAGTTGTCTCCTTCATAAGGAGTTCTATTTTCGACGGAAGTTCTTTCAGTAACTCTTCAGTTTTTGCCGACGTTGCTTGCGACCTAGCTTGGGCTTTCTTCTGTACATGGTCAGCAAATGTGGTTCTACCGGCGATCTTAGCGATCTCTGCAGCGAGACTAAGATGGTCTTCTTTGTGGGACTTCGCAAGCTCTTGTGCAGCTTGAGACAGATTGCCCATGGCGATGTGACTATAACAGAAGTTAGAACAATTGAAAATCAACTGAATAATAAAGAGTATTTACTATTATAACACAAGGTATATTAGAGCTTCTACATTAAGATCGCACTATCTTAAGAAATAGACGAACGGTACTAATTATTTTAGAATTGCGGATAATAAGAACCCGAAGAGACCCCAATGGAACCCTATTACTAAACCTCAGGTCTCTATCTGTCTGTATCAGCAAGTGATTTTATGAACCGTAATAGAAGTTGTTTTGAGTGTAATTTTTTCAGCATTTAAAAAGTATCGGCTTTTTAACCGTAAGGGATAAGATAAAAAATATAAAAAGAATATTGTATTTAACAATAAATTCCCAATAAATTTTAAAAAAGACACAAAAACCAACTTACAGCACAGAAGCCACTGCCATTTGACCACTCGAGGAGAGTTCAGCGGCCCACTTTTTCATAATTTCTTCAGCCACACTATCCATGTATCTGCAAAGATTTTTAATAGTAAAACATTGACTAGGTCAGGATATTAAAAAGTTTTTTTTTTTTGTTTTGTTTAATGACAAACCAAAGTCTATGCCAGGCCTAGAGCTAAGCTAACTTTGTTTAGCTTTCTTTTTTTTCCACTAAAGTAATTTTTCAGACTTGTCGCGTAGTCGTACTTGATACCAAGCTTGAGGTCTTGATCGTATTAATAAACGAGATTCACAAGCTCAAGCTCAAGTTCGAGCTCTTGCCCAGCTTAGGTTTACGACATCAGCCGAGTGTTGTCTGATTAATAAACCAAACTCGAAACTTAAGTTTACAAAGATCTCTGTACTTGAGCTGCCAGTTCATGAGTGCAGACCGACCGGGACTTGAGGTCGTGATTAGCGTAGCGCGAAACATGGAGTTTGAAAATATTTTAAGTGAAGTTAATTATTATGATGAAATAGAGTACTATGGCGATATTTCTTGGCCTATGGGATATCGTTTATCATAAATGTATATAAGGGATGCCTCGAATCCTGTGGTTAGTACTAACGCTACATTGCGTTATGCTATTTGTGTCGACTGAGTTGCAAAATAAACATTTTTTGAAGTGTTGGAAAATACGTACTATTATTATTATTCCTTTATTATCTATTTTAACATATTAATTACATTTTTAAATATTCCTTAAACAAAAAAAAATATTAAAAAAAACATTTAAAAATATAAAAAATAGTGTTCCACCGGTATCGGGAATAGGGTCCAAGCTACCGGCGGTCAGGGCTCCAGAGAAAGGAACCTCCTGACTATACGGGCCGTGTCCAGAAGTACCGCTTTCTGAATCAAGCCCTTGATCCAGCCGCCTAACGAGAGCCTCCTAAGGTGTTGGTCGAGGCTCTTGGCAATTAAGCCATTGGCTGAAACGACTATCGGTACAATAATCGCTGAATCCACTTCCCACATGTCGACAACCTCGCGAGCCAAGTCAATATACTTGATTTGTTTATCTTTCTCGGCTTTCGCGAGGTTCTCGTCATGCGGAACGGATATGTCAACAATCATTGCACGCCTCTCGCTTCGGTCCACCACCACTATATCAGGCTTATTGGCTACAATAGTCCTGTCAGTGATGATGGACCGATCCCAGTACAACGTGATATCGCCACTATCGAGAACTGGGTCGGGCACATACCTGTAGTATGGCACCTCCGATTCCACAAGAGAGTACTTCAGAGCAAGTTGCTGATGGATAATCCTGACTACAAGGTTGTGTCTATGCAAGTATTCTCCGTTAGCTAGACGAGAACAACCAGAGATAATGTGGCGGATTGATTCACCCGGTCGGTGACATGCCCGACATATGTCAACTGTGCCGTCCTTCACAATAAATCTCCGGTAGTTATTCGTCATGATAACTTCGTCCATAATTGCACATACAAAACCTTCGGTTTCCCCAAAGAGGTCACCGACGCGCAGCCAGGCTACGGACGCTAGTTGGTCTACATCGAGCCCATGAAGGGCCCGGAAAAAGCGTCCGTGAAGTTCTTTACTCTGCCATACTTCCCTGCGTACGTTAGTGTCAAGCACTACAGGTTTGCGCCAGTTCTCGTTAGCCAAGGAGAGCGGGGTGAGTCCCTTGTCCACTGCTACTACATCCCGATGTAGTAGCAGTGTCCCCAGTCGGCGGCTAGGAAGTATTCCCTGAGACTGCATACCTCGCGATTGTGCAGGGACTTAGCATTTAAAAAGCCTCGACCTCCACACTTCCGCGGGATATACAGTCTCATTACCGACGACCGAGGGTGATGCATTCGATATGCAGTCAGCAGTGTACGGACCCTCCTATCCAGGGCGTCAAGTTCCGTTTGAGTCCATTTGAGTACACCGAAAGCGTACATCAATACCGGCATGACCCAACCGTTGAAGGCACGCACCTTGTTTCCACCTGACAGAAGGCTGTTAAGTACCTTCTTCAGGCGGCCAAAGAAGCGCTCCCTCAACGATTGCTTCATGTCAGTAGCATTGATGCCTAACGCTTCCTTTATTATTATTTCATTTATTTATATTTTATTGCATATTAATTATATTTTTAAATATTTCTTATAAAACGGATATTAAAAAAAACATTTAAAAATACAAAAAATAGTAGCCCACCGGCATCGGGAACAGGGTCCAAGCTACCGGTGGTCAGGGCTCCTGAGAGAGGAACCTCCGGACAATACGCGCCGTGTCAAGGAGTACTGCCTTCTGGATCAAGCCCTTGATCCAACTGCCTAACGAGAGCCTCCGCAGATGTTGATCGAAGCTCTTGGCTATTAAGCCATTGGCCGTCACGACTATCGGCACAATGATTGCTCTATCCACTTCCCACATGTCGACAACCTCGCGAGCCAAGTCAAGATATTTAGTTTGTTTATCTTTCTCAGCTTTCACGAGGTTCTCGTCATGAGGGACCGCTATATCAACAATCATTGTGCGACGCTCTAGTCGATCTATCACCACTATGTCAGGCTTATTGGCAACAATAGTCCTGTCAGTGATGATAGATCGGTCCCAATACAATGTGACGCTGCCATTCTCGAGAACTGGGTCGGGCACATACCTATAGTACGGTACTTCTGATTCAACAAGACTGTATTTAAGAGCAAGTTGCTGATGGATTATCCTGGCTACAAGGTTATGTCTGTGCAAATAGTCTCCGTTAGCTAAATGAGAACACCCAGAAATAATGTGTCGGATTGATTCCCCAGGCCGGTGGCATGCCCGACAGATGTCAACCGTACCGTCCTTCACAATATATTTCCGGTAGTTGTTCGTCATCATAACTTCGTCCATAATTGCAAAGACAAAACCTTCGGTTTCTCCAAAGAGATTACCAAAGCGTAGCCAGGAGACGGACGCTAAAAGATCTACATCGGGCCCATGTAAGGCCCGGTAAAAGCGCCCGTGAAGCTCCTTGCCCTTCCATACTTCCCTGCGTTCATTAGTATCCATTACTATAGGTTTGCGCCAGTTCTCGTTGGCCAAGGAGAGCGGGGTGAAGCCTTTGTCCACCGCCACTACATCTCGGTGCATCCCCACGTCGGTTTCCAGAAAGTATTCCCTGAGACTGCATACCTCACGGTTGTGCAGGGTCTTGGCATTTAAGAAGCCACGACCCCCACACTTCCGCGGGATATACAGCCTCATCACCGATGATCGTGGGTGATGCATCCGGTTTGCGGTAAGCAGAGTGCGGACCCTCCTATCCAGGGCGTCGAGTTCCGTCTGAGTCCATTTGAGTATGCCGAAAGAGTACATCAAAACCGGCATGACCCAACCGTTGAAGGCGCGCACCTTGTTCCCGCCTGATAAAAGACTGTTTAGTACTTTATTCAGGCGGCCAAAGAAGCGCTCCCTCAACGATTGTTTCACGTCAGCAGCATTGATGCCCAACGCTTCCGACATACCCAAATACTTGTAAGTTTCGGTTGAGCAGAGGGATCTAATGTGTATGGAATCCGAGAGTTGGGTTCCCACGGATTCCATAATCTCCCCTCGCTTTACATGCATGACTGCACATTTGTCCAAACCAAATTCCATCCTGATGGCACTACTGAAGGTTTCAGTTACCTTCAGTAGCTCCATCAGTTGCAAGTTGTTGGAAGCAAAAAGTTTCAGATCATCCATGTAAAGAAGGTGAGATATGACCTGACCCTCTCTTCTCAACCGGTAGCCTAAACCCGAACCCTCCAGCAGTGTGCTGAGAGGGTTCAAGGCTAGGCAAAACCACAGGGGACTCAGACTGTCACCCTGGAATATGCCACGCTCGATCCTTAACGGTTCGCTGTTCTCCGAAACCCGTCGACACCCTGGATAGTGAAGGACCGTCCTCCACTGCCCCATACATGACATCAGGAAGGCGCGAAGAGTTGCATCAACTTTATACAGCTCCAGCACCCTCATGAGCCATGTATGCGGCACTGAGTCATAGGCCTTCTTATAATCTATCCAACATGTCGACAGATCTCTTCGAGAACGACGAACCTGTTGGCTAATGGCAACATCAATGAGGAGCAGCTCCTTAGTACCACGGGACCCGTTCCTACATCCATTCTGAGAAGCAGACATGATGGAATTTGTCTCAATATGTTTATTAATTTTAGCTCTCAGGATGGATGTAAGAACTTTATAGACCGTCGGCAAACACGTGATCGGTCTATAATTTTTGGGTTCCGCAGTACTACCCGATTTATGGAGCAGGTGGGTTATTCCTGTCGTCAGGAACTGGGGCAGCGACCCTGACTCTAAGGCAGATTGGAATTCGGACGCCAAGCGAGCGTGCGAACTTTTAAACCATTTAAGCCAAAAGTTGTGCAGCCCGTCCGGCCCTGGAGATTTCCAGTTTGGCAACGGACGGACTGCACGAGCTACATCTTGGGGGCTGATGTTAATTGCCCCCATTTCTGGTATAGGTTCGCACATTCGCTCGATCTCCCGCGTCCAATCACCCTCAGTGTGATTGACAGGCACCGACCAGATGTTGCGCCAAAAAGAATACATGGCATCATCATCCGGCAGGCGCGTATCAATCACACTTTGGTCCGGTCGCTCCCAAGCCCTATAAACCCACCTTTCGTTGCTTTGGAACGTGTGATTCTGGGTGTACCGCTCCACTCGTCGCTTGTACCGTCGAATACGGTTTGCCCATGCATAGACTTTCTGCTTCAGGAAGTCGATACGCTCTCCGATACGGGGTAGATAATCTCGAGGACTAATATCTGTCCCCAAGAACGCCCGCCTCACAAAGCGCATCACTTTAGGGCGAGTGTTGCCCTCCCTGAAACAGATAAGTTTGCCGATGAGTGCTCTAGCCTCACCGATACGTCGCTCGATCCTGCACTGCCAAGCTGGTTTAGCTGGTCGTGTAGCTCTGTCATTATTTGGAATTTTGACGTGAGCTACACGACACGCCGCTGCAGCCGCACAGTACAAGATCGAGTGGGTATCGGTAAGGTCTTCGCTGCTATCAAAACAATTTGATAGCTGCGAATCCAGAGCACACACCAACGCCCTATTTTTCCTATGCATAGGCAAACGAGGTAGACGAGGTCTAAGCTCTGGTGGTATAGAGCGGTACTCCCGGAATGCATCCTCCAAAGCGCTCCTCAAACGTGCATTGCACTGGGTACTCACGGATATAGCCCCGTCATCATCATCCTCACCAACATGGTCGGGTCGCGGTGAAACACTGGGTTGTCGTTGCACCGCGGCCGGTGGTGAAATAGGTGGGACACGGCCATTCCGTGATTCTAGGCGCAGTCTATCAAGTACGGCGTCGTCCAACATACGGTTACGCTGGATGACCCGCACCTGATCCGATAGTCTTATTATTATTATATATCTTTATTGCACACCTTAACTTATTAAAGAATAATAATTAACAAAAATAAATGTACAATAGGCGGTCTTATTACACAGGGCAATTTCTACCAGACAACCTTTGGATGGACAGAAATGGAAGGAACAAGATTTCGGGTTGAAAGTGTACAACAACTTATAGAAACAATGACTACGTACGTACATGACTTTTTTACAATTTAAGCCTATCTTGGGTAGCAAACTACTTCGTTATGAGATACAGCGCTTTTAATCAAAGTTTTAACAAAATAAAAGAATTTCAATTAATCTTACGACACATCAGTAACGAAACTAGACGAATTTGATTATAAACTTCATGGCTTAAAGGACTTAGTAGCCAGGCCAAAACTATGACATTTTTTTTTTTATAAACTTCTATCGATATCGCACTTGAGGACGGAGTTGAGCCTCGTTTATTAATACAGGCCTAAGTAACAGGTTATTATTTATTAATATTATATTTATAACATCGCTGTTTCATAATTAAATGAGCGCGTCGCCATTGTTTGCCTCGATAAACCCTGAAAGGTTTTCGTTGTATAACAATAACAATATTGTAATATCATCATTACAGCCAAAAGACGTCCTCTGTTGGACATAGGCCTCCCCCAAGTGTCTCGACCACGTACCGGAAATTTTTCTCAAGATTTGAAAGTTCAGTAATCACAATAAAGTATTTACAACACGACAATTTTAATGTATCAAAAAAATATATATTCACCTTAACCGACATAGAATGTAGGCTTCCTTGAACAGTTTTCCTTCGCACAGTGCGGCGACAGCGCCCACCACGTCGTGCATGCTCAGGCAGATGGCGGCCTTGCGGTACTTCGGACCACCGTAATGTTTGTTTTCTATAAAAGTCAAAATAATTGAATTAATTTGGTACTAAGTATCCTACGTATTTGAGTTTAATCTCCATTGAGAATGGTCACCATGTCCGAAATACCGATTTTGATTCAGGAAGATTTATTTATTTATTGGAACTCAAAATTTATGAACATAAACACATTCAGATCTTCTGTTCATTCATACTGCTATAATTTGCAGGGGGGATTTTGGATTTTTTTACCATAAAGTTTGGCTTACCATAAAGTTTATATTCTTCTCCTCTAGCCACCAGCCGATCTATTTGCGCTAAATATAGTTGAGTTGCGTCTTTCCAATATCTGTAAGGAAATTAGTTAAACTTGAATATCAACGATTGCATCCGTGCTTACCATCATGTGGGATCGCAGTCAAACACTAGTTTATACCAAATGAAAACATCGACTCAAATATATATCTTACGAGCTAATTTTTTATCGCACTTCCCATTCAAATATCTACCGTAAGTCATCATCATCATTTCAGCCGATACACGTCCACTGTTCACGTAGGCCTCCCCCAAGCGTCGCCACAACGAACGTTCTTGTGCGTCCCGCATCCATCGGTTTCCCGCAACCTTCACCAGGTCATCGATCCACCTTGTAGGAGGCCTTCCAACGCTGCGTTGTTCGGTACGCGATCGCCACTCCAGCTACCGTAAGTACTCGGAGAAAATAATAAGCCGATGGGGAGAGACGTAGCGGACTATGTTGTGCGAAGAAGTCTTTTAAACAGATAAAGCAACACACTCAAATAGACAACGTACATCTCTCACACTCGTCCTCACACATTGCTTGAATCACTTGTTTTTTTCTGTATATCTTCGAAAGTTCCTGGTCGATCGTTTCAAAAACATTACTGACTAGATCAATGAGGCAATTCTGTTAGTGGCTGTAACACTAGCTTTTTTTTGCACATCCTTGGTTGACAGACTCCTTTTGGAGCTGTCTACAACAATTCCGGGTTAAACCCTTAAAGTAAGTGTGACTAGTACACAAAGTTCAGAGTCTCGAGGCATGATTTACGAACACAACAACTAACGGAACTTTGACCCAGAAATTGATGTACACAACTTTATGGTGGTTAGTTCTGAACTTACTTGAAAGAGACACATGGCGCCATACTAAGCAGGAATGGACACAGCATATCGCGTTCGCTCGCAAACTGAATCATAGTGTCGATGTGACCGCGGAATATTAGCAGCATTATGCACGCCTCCGGGTGATGATAGATATTCATATGACTGTGCACTGCAACACAAAAAAAAAAACTATTAGATTATCTTTGGAGTATGAATTAACAAAGAACTTCTAAGAGAATTTCAAGCGTTAAGTGTTGGTTATTGGCTCAATTTCTTCGTGCCCATAGTAAACAAAATGGATTTGTGTGCATTCAGGTAGAAAGCTGGTACACTAAATAGATAGGTACAGAAGTCAACCTACATACAAAGCGCGCTCGAGCAACGCACACATAGACACCGCTCACGGACACGATATCTCGGTCGCGTCTCGGACCACTCGTCGAACAGTTCCGGCACAAACGCTCATAAGTGTGCGTCCACCGAGCCTAGGTATAAAAAGTGAAGTACATACATGAGATTGTCTTCTGTACCTATCTATTTTGTGGCTGGTGGTTGTCCGTTGCTGGCGCTTGTAAGCTGTGGCAAAAAAAAATCTATAGTGGGCTAAGGATCTTAATATTCATGAATTAAAAAAAAAATACTCACTTTCCATATCCAAAAATTCGTTGACCTCCCTGATGCTTCCAAAAACTTTGAGAAAATCTAAGTCTATTTCTTTTTCAACCTTCTCAGGTTTAGTATTTTGTGCAGTTTCTTCGGTATCAGCTTTAGTATCTTCAGTTTCTTGTGCGGTAGTATTCAGATTTTCTGTAACTTCTTTATCTGTAGGACTAGTAGGAGTATCTGTCTTTTCTTTGACTGTACTACTGTCTCCTTTCTCATCAACATTATCAAGTTTTTCTACTATGACATTTTGTGTTCCATCTCCTTTCTCTCCTGCAGATTCAGTCTTCTGTAAATACATTTGCAGCATCTTTCTCGGTGCTTGCAACTTACACGGATCATTAATTTGTTTGAACATTATAGGTAACAAGAACTTTTTGGGTGGTTTGGACGTCCTGTTGGACAGTTCGAGTGTGACGGCGAGGTTGTCGTGTTCGTCGGCCGACGACGGCGCGTCGGGCGCCTCGTGTGCTCCCTTCTTAGTTCCTTTCTTGCCCTTACGTGGTTTCTTTTTCGCTATATTGTATCCGGAATCTGTTGACAGAAAATGTCGGCATTTTAATTTTCGATAATCTGTATGGAAATTGTATAGTTTTTTTTTTTTTTTCAAGACTTCATTTGGTCATTAATTGAGTAGGCAAGTTATAAACTATCGAATTTTAAGAGTCATTAGAACACTGAGTAGTGTATGATTATAGATATTAATAATTTCAATCGCAATCAATAATTTCTTGAAATAAGTAAAAGTAAAAATGTCGATAGTTTCGACCGTGCTATCTTGTTGCCATTTCAAAGCTCAGGACTTATAGTGTCACTTTTGTTGTTTGATTGCACGGCGGTGTCACACCACCTGCTGAACCGTAGCGATTGGTCGCCTAATCGCTCTCCGATCGTGTCCCAGTGCCGTTCATCGGACTGTGAGAGAGTAAAGAAACAGACTTTGTCTTCATAGTCGAAATTAGGTAGACATTTTTGAATGTCTTCACTAATTAACAGGATGGCGTGCCCGCCGAGTATCAACATACATACCGGTAAAGTCGTCAGCCTTATGTTGGTAAATGTCCCACAGGCGCAGACAGAACTCGCCGCCGCCCGACAGCACGTGGTGCGGCAGCTGCGGCGCCGCCACCCAGCACACGCCCAGCGACATGATGGCGTGCCCACCAAATATCGAGATGCAACTACCACTCGATACGTCCCATACCTGTTACCCACACCATTTTATGTTAGTTTGACAAATTTTAAAAATTTACGTGGATTGAAGTCAAGGATCAAGCAATTTGCCCAGCCTTTTCTTAACCATTTTGGGATGGGCTTTCAGTCTAACCAGATGCAGGTAAGTAGCAGTATTTTACATGGAGCGACTGCTAATCTGATCTCCGTAACTATGTAACTAGGTGACACGATACCCCTTGATAAAGCTGATATAAGGTTTTCCGAGACATTTTTAGGCTCGACAGGAGTTAGACGTCTTAGGAGCAGCAAGTTAAGCTAGCTGACTCGGTAGTACCAAAGGGCTATGTCCTGTTATATTCTTAGGAGTGCTAGTGTCGACTCGTGATAGAGTATGTATTAAATAAGTACAGAAGGAGTAAATTCAGTTTATCTTTATTACTATTTTAAATACATAATATATATGTGTGTGTTTGTTGGAGTGCGAATGGATTGACGCTTATTGTAGTCAGGTATTCGCTTATGGAGAGTTACTATTGTACGCACGCGAGGGAGTGATGGTAACTGAATGGGTGACTGTTGTCTATGTTATCCTCCTTAATTCCTTTCTATAACAAGGTTAACAAGGTTGGGGCCAGGGTTATCCGAAAAGGCGCTCGAGCCCCGGTATGAAGGCTAGAAGGAACGGGGTGGGTCTTTTAGTCAGTAAGAGTCTGACACTATCTTCTGCTCCGCCCAAGAGCGGGGGATGTCATGGGATGATTTTTTTCCACCATAAAAAAAACATGTGTGTACAACAATACTTTAAAACAACCGTAAGCAACCACGACTAAAACAGTCCCGATTGAAAGCTAAACCGATTATATATTCGTTACATGTTAGGGCCAATTTGAGCTATAATAATGAGACCACGAACCACCAAACTTTAGCGACGGCTACTCCCTAAGGACTGACTAAGAGCAGAATACATTGCCCTTACTACATGCACATTTCCAAAGAGTGTATGTAGGCACTTTTAGTTTATAGTTACGGATACCGAACACTTTTTGATCGTCATAAGTGTGTGAAGTGGAAGAACAAAAAAGTGTATAAAAAAGTATGCACAGGGAGTGGATGATTTCATACTAGTTCTATAGAAATCAAATATTCATCGGTAGCTTGTATCTGCCACAAGACAGGTTTGCGTCTAAGAGCTCATACATACGAGTAGCATGTTGCCAACGACAGAAGTGGACACGGAGCGACGGTAGCCGTCTACGCATCGGCTCACTCGTAGACATTCAACAAATGAAGATCGACGTCAGCCGTCGTGTGTGTGACTATAGGTCGACGACTGCAGTTATCTCTGCCGTTTGCAACATGCCGCTGTGCTCTAAATTGTACTGATCATTCTAAGAACTCAAATCAAAAGTGTGATGATGTGGTGTCTCTGATACTGATTCAAAAAAAAAAAACATATTTAGCGTGACTAGTACACTTTACCAAGATTATTACACTTTAGCGAGACTAGTACACTTTAACGAGACTAGTACACTTTTACGAGACTAGTACACTTTAACGAGACTGTACACTTTAACAAGACTAGTACAGTTTAACGAGACTAGTACACTTTAGCGAGACTAGTACACTTTAGTGAAACTATTACATTTTAGCAAGACTCGTAGACTTTAGCGAGACTAGTACACTTTAGAGAGCCTAGTACACTTTTAGTGAGACTATTAGACTTTAGCAAGACTAGTAATTACGTACTCCCAGAAGGATAGCTTCGCTGCTATACGTAGCTCTGGGAAGTGTACTTAGTAAATATCCACGAAATGGGTTCCCTATTATGGTAAGGAAGTGAGAAGTGACGATTCATTAAAAACCACATCAGCATATAGCAAGGCAACTGTAAAGATTTTCTGAGTAATTTCAATATTCTTACCCTAACAGTGGAGTCCTGCGAAGAAGTTAATAATAGTCCATCTCGATGCGGATTCCAAGCTGTTTGCAGTACCGGCCTTGTATGACCAGACAGTATCTTCCATACTGTGAACTGTTTCGTGCCGTCTGATAACATAATAGAATAACATGGTCAATAATCTTGTAATTTATTACATTTTGGAAATTGTAACTTTATCAAGGAAATGTTACATTAGTCTCAAAGTAACAAGCTGTTGTAAGTAGAAATATAGGCGTAAGCTTCCAAACTGGACACCATACAGACACCAGAGTCGCCACACGTCCGAGCTGGTCGCGCCACCAAATTGGTTGGGCAACCAAACGGACACCAGGTGAGTGGTATAGAGCTGCATGCATTTTGTTGGTAGCGGCGACTGGTCGCGCCGTCATGGTGTCTCGGTAAAATGTAACCCATAAACTCGGCTACGATAGGGACGACTAATATTCAGAAATTACTATTTTGAGAATTTATATTTCTTTTACCTGGAATAATCCACTCTTTAATTAATTTGATTTCCCACTCAATAAAAACTCATAATCATTTTGGCTTTATTATAGTCGGATAAAAATAGTCTTTTTAGCGTCGAATAAAACGACTATTTTTTCAAGTGGTATGTAAGTGCACCTTATGGTGGTATAAAACTACAAAGTGACATATATATGGTTCAAACACAGCTAAATTATGATGTTGATTGTTGAATCCCTTATCAAGTGATCAAGTTTCGTTATACATATTCCTATTTTGAATACGCTAGCTACTACCAACTATTGTATCACCATCCATTTGTAGAACTGAGGTAGATTTTTCTTATAGCAATAAATGATGTTATATGTAGAGTACCTTTTTCATTGGTCCCGAACTCCAATATGCTAACATAAGAATCTTTTTCCAAAGCAGTGACTACTATGAGGTTTTTGTATGGTGACTCTTCACTTGAGCTCGAAGTCTGTTGCGGATGCCATTCTACTGAGTGAATCATTTTACTGTAAAACAAAAGTAACAGTTATAGAATAGTAACTGCAGGATTTCTTATGGCATTGAATAATGAACCTTATCCTCACTGGAAAAATGATAAGGCTTATTATGGGCAATTTTTTTGCAAAATATTGCAATATAAGTTGCACTTTCAGCATAATAGAGCTTGTTTACAAGTACGCCTGAGATGTTTGATGCTTGTTATATTAGATTCGCCGTACAGCCATGTTTGTATCAACTGCACTTTATAATACTGATCAATAAAGTTCATATTTCAATATTTCCGTTTACTCGTCTTTTGGGTTGGTGCTATTACTAACACGTATTAGGTAATCTTCAATGCATTAATAATTTATTGTTGTAATGAATGCTTCTTGCGGCAAACAAATTATAAACCATCAAGCGCAGTGACGGTCGAAATGCGCACTAAGGTAGGCGCCCGTTAACCGTAATTAACGGTCATTGACCCTCCTACATTTGTTGACATTCTTAATTTAAAAAATGGAAATAAAGAGTCTTGAATCGACATGTATCTTGATCCTTTACATGATCTAGTAATGAAAAGCAGTGTATAGAATCCACTTAGAATACTGTGAAGAGTTTATTTAACATAATTCTTATAAATTATTATGAGAACTTTTATGACACAGATAGATGCATAATTTGCTAAGCCCAACGGGAAACCAAACCGAAAAGGCCATAGATAATCAAGAGCTACCAACCACGTTCGGATACTCGAAATAAATTCGGAAACAAGCAGTTCATTGTTCCTTTTTTGGATAGCTATGCAGAGATACTAGGAAAAGGTCAATATATTTTATTCCATGGTTATCTGGAGCCTTCTTTACCAATAAGCGACGCCTCAAGTCGATTTTGTGTGTTACACAGTGATCGTGTTAATGTTACTTTTACAGGTGTTATGTTGGGCTCACCTGTAGACAAAAGCAGCAGCAATAAGGGTGTGCGGGCGTGTAGGCGTCAGTAAAGCGACAGCGCCGTTGACAGAGCCGACCAGCAGGCCGCGCGTCGTCCAGTTCACAGTACATATGCCCCACGACTGACCTTCTATAGTTATGGCGATTTGCTCTGGGTCTAAGGAACAAGTACAGTTTATAACTCTCTCTCTTTCTCTTATAGCATAGCCGAAACCGACACAGAACCTTCGAAAACTCTAAAATAAACATTCATTTTTCCATTCACTTCGCACGCTTTATAACTGGAAGTGCACGAGAGTGCCTTTATTTGATGCTATATCGAGAAGAGAACAGAAAAGCCTTACCTTCATTCATTTGATTGGCCTGGTACACGATGAGTTTGTTCCCTGCGCTGGCATACAGCTGCATGCCTTCGCCCCACGCCAGCGCGTACACGCCGTGCGTCAGTGCGGGGTTCAGTATGCGCGCCGCCTGCTCGTGCTTGCCGCCTGTTTCTATTAGACCCACCTGGAATACAACCACTTTATTAAAGTTTTTTCAAGTTTTTTAATAAATCACGTCACAACAAGTCTGGACAGCGTTGGATCACAACATGTATTAGGACATTCCTATCCTGGTAAGTTCCTGTGGGGTAATTTTTGCTAGTATTACGTAAAGTTGACCACCAACAGCTATGTAGGATGTGCACGGAGATGGCCACGTCAGTCACGCGGTTCATTTGTTTGCCAGTCACACGTGCGTAAGTAACTTGTGTCTGGCCACTTTGATCCATGGCATTGGGTCAAAATTGACGATCCTGATCGACTTCCGCAATGTGTAGCTCGTTGTCCGCCCATCCGGTAAGGAATTGAGTGTTCCCCGTGCGCCTCAAGAGCACGTAAGCGAAATTGAAGGAGCCCAGCTGGGTCAATGCCTGCTAGGACTGCGAGATGATTTAAAAGAGTAACCAAAACCCCTAGAACTTAAAGGGCAACTGAAGAACACAGGTAGGTTTTAGTCAGTAAACGTCTGACACATCCACGAGAGGGCCACCCTAGAGCGAAAAATCAGAAATGATTTACCACCGCACACAAAAAACCGTCTCAGTCAAGTCAGTCAGTGTAGGATGCGAAAAGTACAAAAAAGCATTGATACTTACTCTAGACTCCCCTGTACCATAGGCCAGTAGGTTCTCTTTAGTGGGATGCCAGGCCACAGTGAGCACTTTCCCTTGTACGTGCTGCCAGTAGTTGGACACGTGGGGTCGCGTCAACTTCGTGTCGTCGTCGGCTAGAGTGCTGCTTTCCAGCACTCGGACCGCGCCGTCGCCCACACTTACTGCGACCCTGGGAATGTCAGCCTCGTTGTATATTTAAATTAAGAAGTCGAGATATTTATCAAATTTTGGAATAACAAACTATGTCCTATTTTAAAAATTAAACATTTAAAAAATGAAAGCTAGACGTAAACTGCACTTGACGACCTTGCTTTTTGGAATTATCAAGTCTCACTCCCCTTCTTAGTTATATGTTAAGCTAACATGGACTCATAGACATGGAATTGGTGAGGGAAGAAAATCCTCTCAACAGCTTTCTACTCCCCTGCATAAGTCAGCGGCTTTTAGAGGCAGTTTTCGTTACGCAGCTTCAAAATGTTGGAACAATATCCCTCCTATAAAATTCAGTGGAAGTTGCTCGGCTTTCAAATCAAAATTAAAGTTATTTTTGTTGAATCTTCAAATTGTCTTCCCAGATATTCGAGCCGACATTTCAGCCATTTGATATGCAATATTTTATAGTTTGTTCAACTATTTACCTTTCTCGATTGTAGTATTTGTTATTTATTTATTTTTACGCATATTAATTATCAATTTATACACACGTTTTTATTTTATATACTTTTTGTTGTTTTATTGTCTTTTTTTATTTTACTTTTGTTGTCAATTGTTTACACTCTTAACTGTTTCTAATATTGTTAATTGATATCTCAGCTATATTTTCTGTTTTAAATGGGCACATAAATATTTTTTGGACTATTTTTATAAATAGTATAATAATCGCAACTTTTTCTTTTAGCTGGTCAATGCAGTTTTTTTTTTGTAGTTTTTAATAAATATCGAAATTTTCTGTTCGAGCATATGGCACCCAAGGGCGGCAGCTGAAAATCAGCGTCAGGTGGTGGCCTTGTGTTACCATTTGGCATTATGCTGAGCTGAAGCCTTTTTGGCATTAGGTACTCAATGTACAATTTTCTTTCTTTCTTTCCTAGAAGGCAAAGTTCAAATTCTATTGCAGACCTTACTTCTTTGTCAACTTACAATGCACAAAGCTAAAATAGTGGTGATGGATTCAAACTCAAATTATAACAATTTAATATAAGTTCAGAGACTCAAAAGTGTATATTTTGATAAAATGTTGCAATATGGTTGTTGTTGGCTTACTGCAGCCAACAACAACCATGTTCCTAGATAATTTCCAGTTTGCCAAGAAGAGAAAATAGAATCAAGCCCTGAACTGTGAAGTAATTGTAAGAATTTGGATGCGTTCAGAGTCGTTTTCAAGTAGTTAGTTCCAAAGCCGACCAGAGAAGCATTTTTAGTTATTTTAATGTTTCGTATCTCAAAAATAAAAAAAAACAGGACCCTTATAAGATCACTTCGTTATCCATCTGTCTGTCTATCTTTATCTCGGTCGCGAAATTGATGCATCTTTTTTCAACATCTTTGGAGACAGCAACAAAAAAAAAATTAGCTAGGCGATTAATTTGCTCGTAGCCGGCCTCCCTAAGAACTGCAATAATCATAATCAAATTAAAAGCATAATCACACTTACCTCCCAGCGTCATATGGGCAAGGTACTACTGAATACACCGATCCTCCGCAAGTCGAATGAATACCGAGCACTTTCTTAGTTTTCACACAATATCGAATAATGTTGCGGTCTTGAGCAACTGACCACACTGTCCAATCGTCTGAAGGTACGGTCGACCCTGTTTGTACTCGAGGTGCATTCGTTTTGACACAGTACAACCCACGCTTATGCTTTTGGTGGAGTATCTGCCATTCTAGTTTGTTCTTACTGCAAAGCAAAAGAGTTCAATTTAATACGTTTTTTTATAAAAATAAAATAAAAAGTTATAATAATAATATTTTTTTTATTAACCCCTTGTTGGCCGATTGTACATACGTCTGTACAACTTGAATGACCTTGAAAAAACTTAATTTTCGTTTTGTACACACGTTTGTACGAAATTTATTTGACAGAAAATTTTGAAGATGATTCCTAGAAAAATGTAGAAATAGTTTTTTTTTTGGTGATTTACTAGGTCATTAACGCCCTGGCGCTCGAGGGGTTGGCAACTAGGCGCAAAATTTAATATTAGTGTGGGTACACTAATATTAGTGTGGGTACACTAATATTATGTATGTAAAAACATACATTCAGCCGAACATAGAACCGCCTCCTTTTCGAAGTCGGTTAAAAAGTAAAGGTACATTGGGCACACGTGGGCTACGTACCCTGATCTGGGCGCGACGGTCTCTTTACATTAGATCCACGCCACACGATGCAACTTTACGTACATATCAAGCGTGGCCCTTGTGTGTGTAGGTCTAATTAATGTAGTTTCCACTTTACTCCATCTTTTCTTCTTCAAATCTTTTGTATGAAACTTGGCAGTTTTGGAAGAGGATACTTTATCCTGGGTGCAGGTTCTCTTCAAATGTTTTCTGACTTTCACATGGGCAAAGCTGCTGACAGATGCTAGTGGATTAAGAATAAAATATAAGTAAATAATAAACAAAAATCACCTGTCTACATTCTGTGGGTTTATCTCCAATAGTTGACTTTTGCCATCACAAACAATGATTGAATCAGGTTTGAACCACAGGACTGAAGTCACAAAGGCAGCTTTTTGAGTTTTAGGAGGAATGGGTATGGTGCATAGTCCAACTAGTTTACCAGTTTCTGACCAGATTCGTACTCCTCTGAAAGTATTAAGTTTTCAATTAAGTACAATGATAAAATTGTATGTTACAACAAACCTAAATTCTAAACCTAAAGATAATGTTGATTTTAATAAAATAAGCTAGATATTAAATATATTTAGCTTGGTTCAATGGTTCAATATCAGGAATATCAAAACTAACCTAATAATAACAATACTTTTGGGTATTCTTCTATTTATTTATTTATTTAAAGTACAGTTATAGGACCTATGTTTATTTTTTATTATATTATATTAAACAACAGATAACACTAAAAATATATAGTAACATATCGCTATCTCTTTTGTAAACAAATAATCTAATGGGGGATGTCACTTATCAGTTTTCGCATTCTTTTTTCAGTGACTGAATTCGTAACTATATTTAATTTTGAGCAAATTCAAAAAATTCTTTCCGTTTGCGTTTTCGGATACAAATATTTTTAAATGGATAAACTACCTAATTGTATTAGCTCACTGTTTATAGTTTGGCTAAGATGCAAAATGGATTTAAAAATAACATACCCAAATTTTCCAACTGAAGCTAGGAGTTGCTTATGACTAGATTTATCAGGATTTGAGGTGTCTATCTTAACACATTCTATAGTGCTTTCAGCCTGGGTTTGAGAACTGCCTGGCTGAGATGGACCACTCTCTACATCAGGTTCAACAGACTGGCCATCACTGCCAGCTTCAACATGCGTTTTATCCAAAGCATCAACTAGTGACTCTATACTTGGTTCCGTTTGGTTTTTCCTTCTTAATATGTCTTCTTTCAGTTTCAGACATTCAGCCAAATAGTCTGAATCATCAGCTTTCTCTTTTTTCACTTTCACCAGTATATCTTCTGGCTCATACTTCTTGTGACCAAACTCATCTGGTTCATGGTCTTTGTATATATCAAACATGTCATCTTCCTGTACTACGGACTCATCAAAACTGTCTTCCGGAAGGTTTTTACCAACTCCTGATTGTTCCAAAGTATCCGTTTCCTTTTCCTTTTCACCTTCACTCCTTATTGCTGCAAGTCTTTTATCTAGGAATGATTTGTTTTCTTTGACTGATTTCTTGACTGTCATTTCATATTGTGGACACCAACTCAAATTCATAACATAATCATCTTGGCCTCTAACTTTGTATACTATTTTTCCTTTACCTGTGAACATTTGATAGTATTACTTATGTCTAAAAAGTGATGAAAGAAAAGTTAGTGATAGCTTGACGGGTGACAGGACAGAATGGAAGAAGAAAACGTGTTGCGCCGACCCCAAGTAATATGGGATAAGGGCAGGAGGAAGAAGAAGAAGAAGACTTATGACTTATGGAAAGATTTAAACAATATTATGGGCATTGCTGTATACTAGGCCATTCAAGGAATATAATTAGTTTTGCCATCAACACGCTATGAAGAAGATCAATATTAAAAAGTTTTGAAGAAGAATTTGTTTGGTTGAATGAGCTCATCTTATACCCACCATATACGCTAAGTTATACCTGACAGGTTGGCCTGTACAGGTAAACCAGAGTGTGTATATTGGTTTCCACACAAGCTTACCTGACAGGTAGGTGCCTTTAGGAACCAGTTGTTTTTAAGACTAGTTTGATTAGAAAAAAATATTTTCATATTGGATAGCCATTTATTGAGGAAGGCTATAGGCTATATAACATTACTCTACAACATATAGGAGCAGAGCAGCAGCCATAGACTTGGATGGTACCAACGGGTAGTCAAATTATGAAATAACTATGGAAAAAGATGTTCACTTAAAAAAAAAACTTACTATGTAAATCCACAAGAATGATCACACCCTGTTTGGTACCTACAGCAACTTGCAGTGATGTATGAGGAGAGCAAGCCATACAGGTTGGTTTGAATCCCCTCAGAATAGAATGGTATACCTTTGTAGAATTCGAGGGTAAGTCCCATTTAACTATAGTACCTGCCCCGACAGATATAGCAGTTGTTTGATTACTGTAGCCGACACCTATTAGTTCCTGAAATTAAATAAGTTGAAGTTGTTGAAGCAGTTACAGTCAAACATAAACAATTAACTTGACAGGATATTTTCATGAATTGATAGAAGATTAATTTATTTAAAATGGTGTCCATTTGTTTATTCATCTATCCCATTCAGTTACCCAAGGTTGGCCTTCTGACTAAAATTTAAAAAAAAATTAAAAAAAATGTGTGTTGCATTGTGAACTGTAACCTTGCGACAATAAAGATTATTATAGTTTAGGGCTCCATAGAAGCCTGTTACAAAATGTGAACTTACGAGTGGAGCTTCATGTTTATTATACAAATATTTAATTAATAGTTTATTGACCAATAACTTAAAAAAGATGGTATCTCTGAATCTATCTTGGTCTTTTTTAACATCTCAAAACCCACAGAATTAAACTGATTTCCCGGGCAAGCATTGTCATTTCGTTGTGTCACTTAGCTGTTTCTACCTCTAATCAGAATGTGCAAACCTCTAATCAGAATGAATAATGAGGCCATTTATAAAATAACATGTTGTTTTTTTCCATCCTTTGACAACATGAATATTCCAGAGGTACTTTAACCTGTAAAAACTTTTCTACTGACCACTTTGTTGGCATGTGTAATACCCATTTTTTTTTTTTTTTTTTCGATGGGAAAAATCATCTTATGACAACCCCCGCTCTTGGGCGGAGCGGGAGATAGTGTCAGACTCTTACTGACTAAAAAACCCATCCCGTTCCTTCAAGCCTTCATACCCATGCAAAATTACAGAACAAAACAAAGTTTGCTTACAAAACAAAAATCGAATAAGCTTTGTTTCAAACAAAACCAAATGGCATGCAAGCATTTGTGTTACTCGAGTGTTAACTTGTTACATATATGTGTTTATGTTTAATTGTTGTTGTGAATCATACACTGTTGTATAACCCATAACCCATCTATGTCATATTGCTGAGCGAAGGCCTCCCTCTCCCTTTTCCACACTTCTATCCTCGGTCATTGTGGCCATTGTGAGCCCATCCATCCGGTATTTATCAAACTCATCTCGCCTTGCATTCGCATTCGCCTTGGCCTGCCACAATGTCGCCTTGCGTTTAATGGATCCCAATAAGTGCCTCTTTTAGCCCTCGGCTCATCCGACATGCAGCACACATGTCTAACCCAATCCCTATTGGAGTAGCAGCTTGTTGTTAAATTCATAAAAGTATAGTCATGATAGCTAAGATAATACTTACTTCATGTTCAGTTTTGTGAACTTCATGGCAATGAGTCTCTTTGATTTTAACCCTATTGTTTACAATTTCTAGAGCCCATTGTTTGACTGTACCATCGACGATACCAGTAAGAAAGAACCTTTTTTCTAACCATTCCGGGAAAATGTCCACTGCAATAACCCTGAACGAAGAAAAAACATTAAAATTTGCATTTAATTGCAAGTAAACAACAAAAAAAAAATTAAGTAGGTATTAGAAAAATAATTGTAAAATGTACTTACTTATCGGAGTTTCCCACGAAGAACACATGAGCCTGATATTTTTCATTTGTTGCTATAATACCAACGTCTGCTTTATGGGGCTCTAAAACACAAAGAGATTTATTTGGTCCTCCGTAAATGAGCCAGCCATCAGTAGTTACAGCCATAATAGAAGGAAGGAACCAATTAGGCGACGGCAATAGTATTGTTTCGTCCATGGTTAAAATAAATTAAACGTTGAGTTTCAGAAAGATTTAATTTAACTCGCCGCCCGGCAAATAACAATTTTTTTTCACCCGCGCAGGTTAAATTTCACTTATTGACAGTTGATTTTAAGGCATAGACTAAATTTAAAACGGCTAAAAATAATTGAAATATTTTAGTCTATGGAACACATCTAAACATCCTGGCAGTGGCAGTCATCAAGGTGCTAAATTCCTAGTGAGTCGAAATCCTTTCAAAAGCAGGCCTGCTTCTGAATCGGTAAAAACGTACCATGACAGTTCTAAAGTTGAACGAGAAAATTGTACTGAGGTGAACAGTTACGCTTGAAGATCGCTTAATTTGACGTTAAAGAGGCTCAAAAGACGGTCATCTGCTGTTAAATACACGTTAAATAGCACGCCATAGAACAAAAAGTCTATACAAAAAAAAAGGTGAACGAATCTTGAGCGAATTTTGTAAACGTCACTTCGTCACTTAGCAGGCCAGATATAGACCTGCTATAAGAGGTCATGGTAAGCCCTAAATTGCTGGAAATGTGTAAAAATTGTAACCAGGCCCATTACATGCCTTGGTGGCTTGATGAAATTTTCATTTTCTGGTTCATTGAAACAGCTTTTGCCTTATAAACTTCTAATAGTACTCCTCTAAGTAAATAGTAAGCCTCGACTTGTTACATTAGAATTTTTACTAGAAGTAGCACTTCATTAATAGAATTCGGTACCTAGTAAACTTTGCATGGTTCGGTTAGCGGTTTAACCTTTCAATCGTGGAAATCACAGACACAATAGAAAGACAATAGGTTTTTTTTTTATCTGCTATAAACTAGTACTTGACTGCGATCCCGCCTGATGGTAAGCAGTGATGCAATCGTTGATGGTGAGGCGCACTAGATTATTGAGAGCCTATTCACTCTAGCCTTGAAGACACCCAAATTATAATCAGACGGGAACACCGCAGCAGGCAAACTGTTCCAGTCCTTTGATGTACGCGGTATAAATGACGAGGCGAAACGCTTAGTCCGGACCGTAGGTGTTTCAACAACGTAAGGGTGGATACTTGCCGTGCGTCGGCTTGTCCGATGGTAAAATTGAGATGGTGGAATAAATTCATTCAATTCCTGCGCACACTCTCCAAAATGCGATCTGTAAAACACCGAAAGGCTGGCTACCCTACGCCTGTGCTCAAGGCTTTGAAGATTTGGACTTGACTAGTTCTGGATCACCAATAGGTGCGCGAACGCCGGCGTTCGCTTGGGGTTTAATGAATTAACGGTAAAAGATACGGCTAACCCACTCACATATGAACTGGGGGGGGGGGGGGGGGGGATTAGTGTACACAATGATAATATAGTACTTGACAAGAGTATTCATCATCATCATCATCTTTTAAGCCGATATCCATCCACTGTTGGACATAGGCCTCCCCCAAGTGTCGCAACAAGAGTATTTACAAGTGGTAGTCAAGGACAGGTTTTTCACTCAGACATGTTGCTCATTGAACACTATCCAAGTAAGTTTTTTAAAAACCACCAGATGTTAAAACTTACGTACGAGAGCAACAACACCTCAAAAAACAATTCAATTTTCGAAATAACAATTAAAATACTAAAGAACAGCCAAATAGGGATAAAAGGTACTGCTTGTATTTAAGTTACATAATAAAAAATACATTATTTGAGCATTTACATATTCAATTAGTCTTGATCTAAACTAAAATAAAAAGAACAAGCTCAAAAGTGGTATCTTATTTTGAAGTTAAAAAAACAAAACTGACACTTTTTTAAACTAAACTTTTTAAGAATGGCGCCAAAACCGTGTGCCACTACCATTTCAAATTATACGAATGTTATATGACAGTAGTGGAAAAAGAAACATATACTTTATTATCCAAAAATACTGCCCGACGGCTTCTTCCTGTTAAGCCTGGCGTGCCGTTTCCGCATAACTGAAAATACCCATTTGATCCAACGAAACCAACCGTAGGTACTGGCTGGTTCTACACGTTCAAACCTTATATCTCCACACTGCAATACAATAAAACGTCTTAATATCTTAACTGCTGTATTTATGTTCAAGCATGTGGTTAGATCAGTAGAACCCGACGTTAATCTAATCAAGAGTCCATTCCATACTAGGAGCGTGTCTCCTATTTTATGTTTTTATATTTTATTATACCTATTTTATATTTTTGCACTAGCTTTTGTCCGCGCGGCTTCGCTCCCGCTTTTCCCTACTCCACCCTCCTATACCCTACTCGACCCTACCCTACACTAACCTACTCTACCCTACAATACCCTAATCATAGATTTATAAGAACATCCAGATGCCTAGTACGCGCTGTCTAAATGCTTCGAATTCAAAGAAACCAAAATAGTGTATTCGTTCGTTAGCCCCGCCCACAGGCCGCCATTACGCGACAGACGTTCAAAGCGCGTCTACGTTTTAACGCTGTTAAATATATTTGAAAAAATGACTGTTTGTGCGGTAAAATCCTGTAAAAACTACACTCCAAAAATAGACAAGGATACGGACATTACTTTTCACAGGTAAGTTTGCAATTTTATGATGAATTTCAACGTATTTCTTTGAAAATATTACGAAAACAAAATAAAAACAAAACGACTCCATAATATTTGAGTATTGCCAAGTTACAGTATGAAATATTTTTACCCCTTTTTTGTGCTGCGATATTTTAATATTGTAAAATGTTACGAAATTAACATTATTATTGACAAAAAAAAAAGAAATGATATCCATGGTTGCCAAGGGTATGAAATACTTTTACCATCTCTTAAAATACTGTGATATTATTGAGTCAACAAACGGATTTGGAGCAAAACAATATTTCAGGTATGTTTGTTACGTTAACGTACCTACGTATGTTCGTGTAGTGATAACTCTCAAAGTAGTACGTACAGTACGCGGCAAATAAGTTGAACCATCATGACGGTCGATGTGCAGTAACCGATTTTCGTGTTTCAATCGAAGTTCCGGCCACATGAGTAGATAAACCGTACAGAGGGAAACCTTAGGTACTAAGAACGTGTAATATTGTTACCTATTTTGGTAGGGTTGTCACAATAGGTGAAAACAAATTAAATGAAACATTTGTTAAATAGTTTTATTATTCAGAAGGTTCAAAATAGGATAAGTAACTAATAAGATTCCGATAAGAATTAATAAGAAATTGCGAATTTATTTTAGCGAAAATGTAAATTTATTTGTCAACTATTTTGAAAGATATTTTATCTACGTTATCGGTGTATGTTTTATGTAGCTGATTAGTGTTTTTGAGTCTAATATAGTATATTAGGAACAATAGATTTAAGATAGCATAGTTGTTGAAGTTCATAATAATCACGATCTCAATTACGTATTTAATTGTAAACTGATGTTTACGTTTTTTGTTTTGTATCAAATTCTCACCACAACTTTATTTTTAGTCGAGACTTACCATTTTTGTTTTATAAAGTTTTTTATGTGTAAAGTTATAGTTTTATATAAAAGTAGACATACGCATTCAGGGGTGCGTGGTGGTGTACGAGACCATCGCGACAAGCAACATACGCCAATCGGGTTGAACTGTCCCGAGGGCTCGGTAGCCGAAGGGTACTGACTGCTACCGTCACCGCCTCCTAACGGAGATTAATCCACCACAAATTGTGTTATACTATTAAAACAAATATACACAGACACACGCACACACACCACTCACAAACTTTCTTCTTTATAATGTTAGTATGAAATTAAAAGTTTTTTGTTCATTCACACGTGTTTACGAAAACCATGTTATAAAATAAAATTATAATCTCCAAAAACTATCATAATAGGCACTCGGTATGAATGTAAAAGGCTGGTTTCATTTTGTACACATATATTAACTACATAATTACCTATGTCAATATGAATAAGAAAACTACCCGAATTTTCCCATATTTTGGGGTAATCATTTTGCGCTGGTATTAGAAAAGTCACGCACACAAACGCAGAAACGATAATAATACACTTGCGGTGGGCGGTCCGCACGCACACGCGCATTACAAAATGCATTCAATTTGAACGTTGCGTTTTGTACGGTACACTCAATCTGGTTCTTATAAATCTATGACCCTAATTTTCATTTTTTTTCCATATGAACCTTCTCCAGACAATAAATAAAAAAAGAATTAGCGAAAACGGTCCAGCCGTTCCCGCGTGATGGCGTGACCAAGGAAAATAGGTTTTCATTTATATACATAAAAGAAGTCTCCATTTTACTTTTCCATTTTCGATTTTCAAAGTCACCAATATTTGTAAATTGTAAACCAACATCACTTCGGATATTGTTATTAAAAAACCGTGTCAAAAAAGTTCTTTTAACATGCGTTTTGTCACTTTGCATTGTGACAACTCGCAACTAAACGTTTAAGTCGCTTTTTATTTAATTTAATGAAGCTGCGTAGATTAAATTGCTACTTGTTATGAGTTTCAGTGCTTGAGAACCATTTTTGCTACACTATATGATAAAATAAATTCCAAATCGCTGCAACTAATCGCTTGTGTCAAGGCGCTAGTTTCTGCAATCAGTCAATGTAAAGTAATATTTTTTTGGGTTTTTAGTGGTTTTCAGTTTCACGAGATAACCATATTTATTTTCATGTACTTAGATAACATAATTTAAAATAGTTATATCGTTTATGTTACTTATACTAAAAAGCTAATGTATCATTCTTACAATAAAAAAATACGGGCAATACGCTTTGTTTCTAGTTTATGTTAGGGATGCTGGAAGGCGATTCTTCGAAATTCGATTTTTGAATCGAAGTTAAAATAACTGATTTAGTATTAAATCGAGTTTTAAATGATCTATTTCCTAAAGTTTCATCCTTTCGTTGCCGTGCAGGTATCGAGTCTCGTGGTACAGATAGTTTTACAATGCGTTTCATGACTGGTAATTTGGTGAGAGGTGAGTAATCGGGTGTACAACATTCGCATAAAAATTAAAGCGCGGGCCCACTGCGGTGCACGGAGAGGCTACGCACGTGTAATAAGCTTTGCTGATCGACTTGTAAGAAAACTTACGTGGTCGTGTCCATTGCAACCCGTGAAGAGGCTATGCATGAATTGACGTCATTGATACATGCGTGGCTTGCTCGAATAGGCGGTTACATAGCTCAACGCTGTCGATGTGGGTCTACGTTTGCATTGGAGTACACGAATATGACCCACGACTATGTACAGCTCGCTGATCGCAATGCAGTTTTCATTCGTACACCACCCGCAGTGAACCCCGGGTACGTGGGTTGGAGGGGCACGTGTGTAGCCTTTCCGTGCGCCAAGCTATAAATAGTCGTGTATCTTCGTCTACCTACTCCAGTGGAAACGCAGACCCACGTTGTCAAACAAATTAATACATGCAGCTATAATACGCCGCGTGCCCGTGCTCAGCAAGCGCCGCGGTGGGCCCGCGCCTTATGATTGAAGAAAATAGGTTCTTCAAATGTTTTAAATAATAATATGATTGCTATCTGCAGGAAAAAAGTTAAATCTGAATTTCAATTTTCTGAGATTGAAAATCAATTCTTTGTTTGCATGGATTTTCTGAACTCTTAAAATCGATTCTTGATTAATCGATCTCAGATCGCATCCCTTTATGTTGTGTTTTTGTTTTTGGCAGCTTCACAGCTTGTGCTTGGTGTTGTCAGCTGTCACTTGTCAGATTGTAATAGAAATTTCTAGGAAAGTGGTGTTTATTTTTTAGCAAAAACTGTGTTACACTGCCTTGCTTGGACGATACTAAAAATAATAAGTTAAAGAAAACCCCTACAAATTGCAGAAAACAACTTTGTTCATCACATAGCTAAATCCAAATCCAATTATGGCACATTACAAGGGGGCAGCCTCCGAGGCTGGCAGAGCCATGCACCTCATGAAGAAACGAGAGAAAGCTCAGCAAGAAATAGAACTCCGCAAAAAGAAAATTGAAGAAGATTTAAAGATGGTAAACATTGAGAATAAGTTTGCTACACACTATGATGCAGTTGAACAACAACTGAAGAGCTCCACAATTGGTCTGGTGACCCTTGACGAAATGAAAGCAAAGCAAGAACACATAGTTAGGGAAAGAGAAAAAAAGTTGGCTCAGAAAAAAGCTGAGAAAGAAAAAGAGAGACAGAAGGAGATTGAAGCTAAACAGGCACAGAAGAACAAACAAAAAAGACAGGTAGACTTGAATATTATTTATTTGTAACTAGCTATTGCCCGCAGCTTCACCCGCGTACATAAAATATTATATTATAAATATGCCTATGTCACTCAGGAATAAAGCAGCTTACTATCGGTGAAAAAATTTTAGCAATTGTACTAATACTTCTAGAGATTACCTCCTACTAACACAAACTATTAGTGTGATGTAGATATAATTCTCAAACACAAGTTATTGCCAGCAGCTTCACCCATTTGCCTATGTCCTAATTCATTAAACCCCAAGCGAACGCCGGTGTTCGCGCATCTATTGTCTTACTATTGTGTCTCAAATTAACGGTATCTGAAAGGTTAAAACGAAACCTTCTGATATGTCAGTCAGTTTCTCTGTTTATAGATAAAAGCCAGTTTAACCTTTCAATCATGGAAATTACAGACACAATAGAAAGACAATAGGTGCGCGAACGCCGGCGTTCGCTTGGGGTTTAATGAATTAACCTCTCGAATGCCGTAATTAGAGACACAATTATAAAGCCATTCTGTCTCGCGTAGATCTGCGTTCGGGCAGTCAACGGGTTAAACTGCAATATTCACTTTATGGATGCACTGATTTCAAAACATTTTTTTCTATTATAATAAATAGACTCACTTTTGGCCACTATCTCACCTGATGGTAAGCGATAATGTGGCTGATAATGGAGCATGCTTGCCTAGATGTAACCTATTAAGAAAAAAGTAAAAATCCTGACAACTTAATACTTTTCATCCCATAAATCATCAGATACATATGTACTGATTTTATATTTCAGATTCAAGCATTGTCCTTTGACATGAATGATGATGAAGAAGATGAAGATGGTGCAGAAAAATCGTCAGAAGAAGAAGCAGCTGAAGAATCATCGGCTGATGAGAAACCACATATAGATGATAAAAGCTGGAGGGACAAGGACGAACCTGTATGTATCTTTTTATTTTTTGGTTCTGTACCCAAAGAGTAGAACTGTGTTTTGCTATGGACAGAATGGAACCCTAGTGAGCGATTTTTTTATTATTGACTATTGTTGATAGGTGACTCTCATTTGGCCGGTTTTTTTAATGTACAATAAACATTTATAAAATACAGACTTAAAACATCTGTAATTGTAAAGTAAAAAGTGAAAAGAATACTTCAAATCACATGACAAAACAAAATTGCACTAAGCAAGCATAATACTGAAAAGAATTCCTATTCAGCAGTAGCTGGCCATTAGGCACCCAGACAGATACTCTTTTGAAAAAAAATAAGATATCAATGCTAAAGTTCATCTTGACAGTGTTGATACTTGACTTTAACAATTCATGTGGTTTTATCTGTCACACAGATATTTCTTTTATTGATTTTTTTGTTTTGTGATGAGGCATCTCTTGACCTGGATCTAACATGATGGCAATGAACCATCTCTATGATGATGGAACAAATGTTGAAAATCAAATTAACCCCTTGAGTGTCTAAGAAAAAACATCCTCAACATTGTCGTTTTCGTTGGGTTTTGGGTAGTCCTTTGGAATTGGAAAAAAGAAGATTTGATTTTAAAAAAAAACACAGTATACAATACAATAAAAAAACAGGGCCAATGAAGACCTAATATTATACTATCCGAATGCAACAATATAAGTGTGTTCTTATGTATATACTAGCTGTGCCCACGACTTCGTTGGCGTGGATATCGGAACTTATCAATCTATTTTTTAGTGCGAAACGCCGATGGAGGATACTTACCGATACAAATATAATTTATTTATTCTAGTATATGGGTGTTTGCAAGGAAAAGCGACATTGTAATTGATTACTTTAAAATGGCGACTAACTATCCCACTGTTGTATTACAGCTTTTCAAGAAAATCAAAAAGAATCCAGATGTGGACACATCATTCTTGCCAGATAGAGAAAGAGAAGAGGCAGACCTTAAGTTACGAGAGGAACTGCGGCTAGAATGGGTGATGACGCAAGCCAGCCTCAAAGATGAACCCATTGCAGTTACCTTCAGTTACTGGGATGGCTCGGGCCATAGAAGAAACGTTACCTTGAAAAAAGGTATGAATTATTTTGATTTTAGCTATGACTAGTGACAGATTTTGCATGAAGGATCGCCTAACTTAAATGGTAGTGGGCAGGACACATAACTAGCAAAACGGATGGTCAATGGGGCAGTTACGGAGTGGTGATTGTGTACTGGAAGATGCAATGCTCCCACACGGTGGACCAATGAGGGTCGCAGTAATCTGATTAATGCGAGACGCATAAGGCCGGTTGTTGTAGCAACATGGAAGCCTATATCCAACATTGAATGCCTTTCGGCTGACGAGTGACAAAATTTTCAAATATGCCATGCCTTACTATAATTTCGGAATACTTGATTCACAAAATGATAACATTGTTCCTAAACTTGAAAGTAAAAATATTATGTTTTGTTCATATGTTTACAACTCTGTTTTCAGGAAATTCCATATATCAATTCCTCCAAAGATGCTTAGACACATTGAGACCTGAATTCAGTGAACTAAAAACAGTATCTGCTGATCAACTGATGTATGTCAAAGAAGATCTCATACTACCTCATCATTATACATTCTATGATTTTATAGTTACTAAGGTAAGCAACGTGAAGACAAGGTTCTCAAACTCTGCAGACCTAAAGATTTTCTGATGAAAAAGCAAAATATACTTTATTCTATGTAAAATAAAGCACTAAATTGTTTGTTCCACAGAGATAAATAGAATTTTGAGCCATTATTTTTGTAGGGGACAAATAGATTATTTTTTCTGGCCTTTATTATTATTAGTGATCGGAATAGGTAGGGTTCATTGACCGCAAACAATGATGTTAATATGGATATTCCACGGGATTCCGGCTGATACTACGGGATTTAATTGAATTTCATTCTTTTTGTCAATATAAAAAAAAAAAAATGTAACCCAATAAGCGCATGTATGCGACGTTGTAAATTTTACGTCAACAGCACGCTATAAAACTTTTTGCCAAGTGGACGACGTTGCCGCTTTGTTGAGACGCGTACAGATACCGGCACGGATTTTGACCGCTCGGCTAATTTATTCTATTATTTTTCATTATTCTTGAAGGCAAGATAGATTTTTTTTTTTATAATTTTTTCTTTTCTTTAAAACCATATCCCGGGACTCGGGGAGTATCCATATTATTCTAACCTATGGCAAGTATATAAAACAGCCCTACCTATTCCGATCTCTGATTATTATATTTGATGTCAGAATACCCTATTTTTACTGAGCTGGGGCACTCAAGCAAGCTTACATAATGTCAATTTTCATTACAGGCTAGGGGAAAAAGTGGACCATTATTCCAATTTGATGCTTCTGACGACGTCAGACTCGTGAATGACGCCACACAAGAAAAACAAGATTCTCATGCAGGCAAAGTATTATTAAGGTAATTAGTTTTTTTTTAATTCTACATATGCTTGAGTTTGACCACTATATGACCCGATGGTAGGCGATGATATGGCCGATAAATTCTGGAGCAGTTTTTTGTTGAGAGATAATCAATTTATACAGGTTAATTCTGTTTGACCTTGGCATTTATTAGTGTTTCAAAATTTTTAATTACTTATTATTTTTAGGTCAGACAACCCTTGAAAGTAAACAAATATCATGTCCTGAAGAGTAAAATATATTTTATATCTTTAAAAAAATCTTACCTTTTCAGATCCTGGTATGAGCGAAACAAACATATCTTCCCTGCTTCAAGATGGGAACCTTATGATCCAACAAAGACTTACTCTAAATACACAATCAAAGGAAAATGAAATTACGACCTACATATTAATGATAATTAACTTATTAAGCAATCTACAATATTGTAAATGCAATAATACCAACGAATTGAATAATATATGTGTATTTGTAGTACAAAATGACTTTTTAATTACCAATAATAATACATCTTATACTGGCACTACACTTGGCTTATTTGTACAAACAAATATTCACGTTATATTGCTAAAGCCTAGGGCTGTTACAAGAGATACAACAATTACAGATAAGAGCGCGTGGAAGACCACACTCCACTTGGCTGATGATGGTCCAAAGAGACCATAAAGAAGCTCATCTCTAAGGCTGGTTTTAGAATCGCGCGCTGACAGTCGAAACGTATGAACTTCTAAGAAGCGTTTTAGAATAACGCGTAGCGATCAGCGCGTGCATTGGTCAGCGCAGCGGCCGTACGCGTCGCACGTCGGCAACGCGTACGCGTAGCCGTCGGCGCACCTCTGTCACACGCGCACGCGCGCCTCTGTCTTCAGTAAAACGTCTCGTGCTGAACCTCAGCGCTGACAAGCTACGCGCAGAGCTGTAAGCGTGACTATAAAACCGGGCCAAAGAAAGACAAGACAGCCAATTCTAAATAAATTGGGTTAAGGGTGTATCCAGCAGGGCGCGTCGTGCCTGTATGGAGGAGCCTTATTACAAAATTAACTTTGTAAACCTGCTTGAGGTTTAGGCATGTAGGATACAGTTGCTGCTCAAATAACGCAAATATTTGGTACATACACATTAAATATGTAAATGCTAATATTTCAAATTACAATTTTATTCAAATGTTCATCCAAGTAGAAATATCAAATTATAATAATGTAACCGTCACGCGCTAGTACATTTATGCAATTAAGCAGGTAACAAAAAATTAAAGAATCACTTTTTTTTATTGATTTTCATCTTTGTACTGATATTTATACTTGTACGGGTATACATAAATCAACAGATAAATATTTAGTATAAATAAATAAATAACAACATTGCACTTATATTTCTAATTAATACTACTCCTAAGTTAGAATACTATACAAAACTAATAACAATATTAATTATGAACAACTAACATATTTTTCGATTTGTTGCCATCTCTGACGTTCCATTTTAACCAGAAATTCTTTTTTTGTTTCACTGATATCAATCACCTCTTTGGGAGGTGGGGCATTTCTTTGAAAATGTATTATAGCAGCTAACAGATTGTAAACCGTAAATTCTGGCCATAACACATCTGTGAAGTATAAAACAGTGTTGGAAACCTGTAAGAAAAAAGAGGGATTTTTGGATTAGTTACATATTTTATAAAATAAAAATAATGGTCACACATCTGGGGAACGAACGGGTCTTAGGTATGTACATATATCCTTTGTCAAATTCCATGTGCTTCTCTTAGAAGTAACGGGGTAGTTAATACCTCGCTTATGGGCCTATTTATTACATCACTCGATATTCAGACAGTCCTAGTCGATGTCACGTCGTGTCGGGTAATGTAATAAGGGTCAAACTGTCTTACTCGGAATAAAAGAAATGAAGAGTCTGAATATCGTGTACTGAATAAAGCGTAGTGTATCCCTGGTGTCCCTGTGTCCCTGGTGGCAGCGGAAATCAACTCAATTCGCATTCGCAGACACCAACGCAAACATGCGCTAGGTATTATCAAAGACTTCCATGGGAGAGATAAAAAAAACTGAATGGGACTGGTAATATTTCAAAACAATTTCAATTCAGCTAAGGTAAGGATGATTTTAACCTAAATTTCTCACCTGCCATAACATGAAGTCCGAAAGTCTCACTTCCCCTGAAGTTCTCACAAGTAGTTCAGCTTCCCCAAGTTCTAATGTTCTCGTTACAAGCTCATCATCAATGTCTTGTGGAGTTATTTCATTGTTCTTCACTCCATCTACTATGTGAGAGGCAGCTCGGCTGATTTCATCTCTTCCTAAATTGAAAAGTTACTTGAATTTAATAATACCTACTATGTCAGTAACAACTTATATAGTTGTAAAATGGATCGCGATAAGAACTCGTGGTAGGGTCTCTATACTGCTAAAAGGATGGAGGTGTGTAGCTCCATTTTTGTTTCTTGCTTACACAAATGAAAGTTGAACACGTTATGGTAATGGGTCTATTAGACCACTCGATATTCCTCGATATGGTGCGTTGTGAAATCGTGTCCCATAAGGGTCAGACTGATTATTATAAATAAAAATAAGACGAGTCTGAATATCGTGTGCTGAATAACGCGTAGTGTATAAGGCCCTTTAGGCCCCAGATCCGTCAGATTGATCCATGTACAGGAGAATTACTTATTCTACTATAAAACGCAGCCTTAAACCCCCTGCCTTAGTGTTTACTACTCAGTTATAGTGTAAGGTAGGCGCCAACTAGCCATGGAATAACGGTCGTTTAACCCATTTGTTGACATTCTTAATTTCAAAAACAGAAATAATGACATAAAACTGTCTTGAATCGACATGTATCATGATCGTTTACATGATCTAGTAAAGCAGTTCATTGTTTGTTTTTCGGATACGCAGAGATATTAGGAAAAGGTCAATGTACTTTATTCCACGGTTACGCTGCTCGCCCACGTCAGACTTTTTGTAGGACAGATAATCGGCCCGATTATTTATTAACATTATTCTGTATATTTCTGACCAACTTTTTGTACGACGTGTGCGTTGCTCTATTGCTATCAGTGTGTTCTATTTTTCTCCTACAAAAAATCTGTCACCGACTATCTGACGTGGGCGAGAGCCCTTCTCTAGCGCCTTCTATAGTCATAAGCTTAAGGACCTATTACACTGCGTTGAATATCGCGTGCGATCTGAAAGACAGTCTAACCCTTATAACACTACGCGGTACGTCGAACCATAGTCTAGACTGTCTTTCTATGAATGAAAAATAGTACGAGTCGGAATATCGCACGCGATATTCAGCGCAGTGTAATAGGTCCTTTATAGTTACAATGAAAACGTTATGTTCTTTGAGCAGTGGTGTAGCTAGACTTTCACGTAGAGATCTAATGAAAGCATCAGTGGACGACATTGTCGTGACTGAATACTGGGCCAGGCATGAAATTTAATTACTTTTTCCATCGACACGCTAAGAAGCAGAAGAAGAATGAAGTTTTGTAATGGAAAAAAAAATAATCTACATAAATACTGCCCATTTATGTAGATTATTTTTTTACAAACATAATTATAGCTGAATCATTTTGTTACCTGTATAAGCGTATGCGATGTTGAGTCGTAGTTTATAGTTGTATCTTGTTGCTAGCATCGCTTTTGAAACTAGTACTCTCAAATCTTCTGGTAACAGGGACAGTCTGCCAGCGACATGTATTCTTACTCCCCATTCATTGATTTGATCACTAAAGAAAATAATGATTATCCTTTCGAATGTCTTAAGTTAGGTACACTGTCCGACATAAGGTAATTATCTTTCTATTGTGTTTCTAATTACGACATTCAAAGAGTTATAGAGTAATTAATCTACTTTTATCTGCTGTCTTTAAGAGGCTGGCGGAAAAAAGCGGAAAATAAAAACGGCCCTTTTTCTTTCCGCTTTTTTCGCATTCAAATGCATTGTGATATTTTACATGTTTTTGATCGCAACTAGTGCGTGGGATATTTTTTTTTTAATTATTATTAAAACACATTATAGGTACTCCTACAGTATTAACAAAGCTCATTTATAAAACCAGTACTTTAATCAGAAGATAATTTAAAAAATAAACAGTAGATTTAAATTGAACCGTTCACGGCGCCCGCGCACACTTGCGCAGGAGCGCCGCGGTCGCACTGGACCTGCGTCCATGCGCGACTACGCTCGCATTAGTGCACTCAGATCACATAGCTAGAACAGTTCAGAGATTTTTGAAGATTGGTGAATAAATAAGAACTAAACGTGTCGTGAGCGTGAAGCATGAATAACACGCAGGGACGCGCGAGACTGCTCGATTCCTACCAGACGTCACTCAATATTTGCCTAACATAAATTTGAACCTTAATAATAGGTTAATAGAGATGAATGTGCTATATGCAAAAAACTTGAGGCCTCGTACTTCGACTTTAGATCAATGTGAGTTGAGCCTACCATAAAGCTGGAGCCACCATAAGGATGAAGAAAAAGACTACTTAGAGAGAAACTACTTACAGTTCATCCATCAACCTCTGAAACTTGTCTCTTGCCAAATCCATAAGGCCATCTACTTCTTCTTTACTCCTTTTAAAGTTTTCTATACTGAATGCATAGACTGTTACTTCTGGTATGCCTAGATCTAGACACCACTGAAAACAAAATAAAATTCAAATTAAATAACCCGTTGTCTTTGTTTTCTTAATTCATTAAACCCCAAGCGAACGCCGGCGTTCTCGCACCTATTGTCTTTCTATTGTGTCTGTAATTTCCACGATTGAAAGGGGAATCTTTTTTTATGCACCTGCCAAGCTTTCTTTTCACCACTCTTGGTTGACTAGCAATTCTCTGCTTAAGGCATTATGTCTGCGTTTGAGCCTTAGTACTGCATGAAGTATTGAGTAAACCCCAAGCTAAATGCCGGCGTTCATGCTGTCTGTCATTGTCTTAAGTTAAATAAATAAAAAAATTAAGCTTATTCATGCATCAGGTGGAGTGCTATCACTGCTTAGCCATCAGGTGGAATAGAAGTCAAACACTAGATTATATATAAAAAAAGCTACAGAATACCACATTACTCTCTCAATAATTACAGGGGCCAACATCTGCTATCAATATGTTATGGTAACTTTTCTAGTCTAATTTTATATTGTCCTACTGCAAAGTAAAGGCCTTCCCTATCCATATAATTTTGCATTCAGCTGCTGGACACCAGTCTATTTGGTATAAGTCGAGATCATCCAGATGTTTAATTCATTAATTCATTATACCCCAAGCGAATGCCGGCGTTCGTGCACCTATTGTCTTTCTATTGTGTCTGTAATTTCCATGATTGAAAGGTTAAACCTCAAGCGAATGCTTCACTCTTTCATTGTCTTTCTATTATGTCTCTAATAACGGTATTCGAAAGGATAAAGATCATTCTTAGTTGGGCTAGATGGTCAAAGAATCATAATAGAGTAATGCACTTTAAAAATACCCCCCAAACTGTTCCAGTAAAACTGTATTGCAACTCACCTTCAAAGTTTCAGATAACTTGTCAAATCCTTTATAATGACCAGCACAGCTATCTACGCTGTTCTTCTTCGCAAACCGACGATTCCCATCCATAATAAACGCTATGTGTTGTGGAACACGACCGGTTTTCACGACTTTAATGCAAAGTAATTCGAAGAAAGAAACACAGTTCTCTCTGACCCAAGACATGGTTCAGTTTGTAACCACGTTTATCAATTTAATATAATGTATGAAGTAATAATTAAAAAGAATTAAAACTTAGCCAAAACCACGTCAGAATAACACAGTGACATTCCTTATCTGCCAATGAGAATTATGTTACTGATGGTTATTTAAAACACAAGAGGAAATATCAATGATACTGAAAACGTATTTCACGTTTGAAAATTATTCACTTGAATGTATAATTAATTTGTTTCTGTAAATATTCTCGAAGTCCCGTGCATAATTTAGCGTAGGTAGTAAGTAATGTTGACATGTCAAACTTGTCAAAGTGACGTTTTGTAAACGTCACAATTGACAGAAATGCTGTTCTACCAACTTAAAAATCTTAATAAGATGACCCATGCACCAGACGACAAACATAAGGTGAAAACAGACTTGAAACTAAGGAAAAACCAATTCGTTTAATGGCTATTAGATCTGGCAACATATTTTTGATGGAAAATAATTGACAGCTTGTTACTTGTTTGTGGTTCCAAAATTCCAAATCAAATCGCCGGAAGGAATCACAGGTTATTTATTGGAAATTCACGTCACTAATCCAAATAAACTATTATGAGTAATATATTTAAGCTTAAACTAAGTGCTTTAGGTCATCCTAATCCAGGAGATTTCAACTGTGAAGGTAAATATTGAGTTACAAGTCTTGTTTCCATTTAGCATCCTACGCGCTGATCTAATATTTTGTCTTACTTATTTTACAGATGAAAAGGAATACAGGAGTGTAATTCTGTGGCTAGAAGATCAAAAGATCAGGCATTACAAAATAGAAGAGCGGGATGGTCTAAGAAATATAGAGAAGGACAGTTGGAAGGAAGCTTTTAACACTTATCAGAGAGATTTGGTGAGCCCTGTTGCCGAGGCCACCCCTAACGAACAACTTAACTGGATACTATCATACGCTGTAAGATTAGAGTATGCAGATAATGGTACGTGAACAAATTAAGGATTTATTGACATTCAATAACCTTAATAAAATTGCACAGCACTGGCCAATATTGGTAACATATTGCACTAAAATTCAGTGGGTTAATTACGCCATAATTGTAATTCATTGCCTTTCCTTGTATGTGGGCTCACATTACCTAAGTTTGTTGCTCTAAAATATAATGATCTGCATTATTATCATTTTGGCTGATTAGCTTCTTGCAGCAGTATCACCCACATGAAAATTACTTTCTCTGAATAATCTTTGGATTGTTTCATTACTTTAGGGGATGAATTTAGAACAGTCCTCTGGTCGCCTATTTCATAAAAGGAAACCTTGTGTAAAATTTGATGATTCTAGTTCCAGTAGTTTCAGCTGTGCATTGATTTGTCAGTCAGTCAGTTTCTCCTTCTATACATAGATGACTCATCTCTTGCACAATTCTGATTTCAGTTGATAAATATAAGAACGCAAAGGTGGAAAAACCGAAACAGGCAACACCCAACGTGGTGTCCTCCAATCCTCTGGATAACCTTGATTGTAAGTATAGGAAAGCTTTTACTCATAGTGAAACTTTTTTTTTTGCAAGGCTTTTTAATAATACTGTTTTTTGTTCACAGTTTCAAGTCCTGCATTCAAGGCAGGTGTAGAAAGAGTGTCTACATTGGCTGGTGTTGGGCCACATCCAGACCCTAAGTTCCGTTTATCAGCCCTAGCCAAAATACTTAAAACAACACCTCATCCTGAACCACCCCCAACTGAAGTGAACCTTGTCCAGCAACCATCCGATGTCCTAAAGCTATTGTTTGTACAAGACCTTCGAGACTTGCAGACCAAGATCAATGAGTCATTGGTTGCAGTTCAAACTGTAACAGCTGATCCACGGACTGATACCACCCTGGGTAGGGTTGGCAGATAAATTTTCAAGATCATCAATTCGGGCGTCTTGTCAATAAATATTCAAAGTCCTTTTTTTACTTCATTGAAGTTGCAGATAATTTAACACCCATATTTTTTCTTGTAACTTTTAAAGATGCCCAGGTTAATGATATACTAACATAATTGTGTGTTACTGCATTTCCTTACTGTAAATTAAGTTACAATAAGGATCTGATAAGATCTTTTCAGAGAAATTGATAAATTCACATAATTTCGAAACTTTGAATACAAGGGTGTAGTTTTTTTTTTCTAAAGCCAGTGCAGTGAGAAGTACTGTACTTCAACACCCAAGAACTGATTTGTAAACTATTTATATCAATAAATAAATAAAACAATAACTTTTAATACCTTAGTTTAATTCTGTAATTAAATTATCAATTTGTTTAGGTACTCCTAAGTGTACATTTTTTTTATAGTAAACAACAGCATAGCCACTAGCTACTAAGATGAACAAAAATGCACATATTCATAAAAACCTTGAACCTAAAAATGCACAACACTTGCATACAATGATCACACTACAGATCAGTTTATAACAAATATAACTATGAAGATTCAATGCATTCCACCTCCTTTCTCAAGCATTTGTGCAAATCTATTGGTGATGAGTAGTGAAACATCTATAAACCTCTCCACACAATTTGTAATGCAGGTTTCTGTGCGAGAGTCCAGTTTCGCTCCAGGCTTGTCCACACATTTGTCCCAGCAAAAGTCATTGAATTCATGAATCTGGAATAGAGACGAATAAAATAAACAATGATCAATAGGTAATTAAATTAAATACCTATCGATCGATAAAAAACAAAGGTCGCGGCATAGGTACATAAGTCAAACATTTTTACAGCTACTAAAAATTAACACAAGAAAATTGTGAATAAAAAATTAAATAAACTAGTTACTCATTTTTTTTTCGCCTCAAACAGTTTAATTTAAAAGGCATTAATTACAGCTAAGATTGCATGAAAAGAAAATAATGATGCAATGGTTCACAATGCATAATTTACCTGAGCATGAAACTGAGCCTTTTGTTTTTCTGCAAGGAGAAAGTCTTGCAGTTCGGAGTCAGCACCCTTAGGTACCGGATAGTCTGACGACAGATCAGTCATTGTAGATATTGATTTTAAATTTACGGAATTATTCTTAAGTTTTTCAAGCAAATTAACTAGATTTGAGGTTATGCTCTTCGCGTTTCGATTCGACTCGACATACAATGACACAATAAACTAAACTTCAAATTATGACATTGTTAACTCAGAATAATTAAACGTAATAACTTTTTTATTTTGGTTTGGAGACGATAGCTTTTGAGATTCATACATCATTTTATAACTCAGTCTGTCGGTTTCTTACTGCTTGAAAAGCACACGAATAAGTCACTAAAGTTTTTTAAATCGGGAGTATGTTCCCTTAAGTAATTTTGTGATTAGTTTATTAACTTAATATTGGTTTAAAATAACAATAATTGTTAATTTGTATAAAGTTTTTATTTTGTTTCTATAATAGTAACAATATTTACAAAAAAAAAATATTTTACTGTCCTGAGTTCATTAGTTGTAATATTTTTCTTAAGTTTGTGACAAATATTGTAGTTTTGCTTACTATGAGCATCACATAAAATATTTTAATATTTGCATCCCAACTCATGGCAAAATGTGTCTGCACTATTAAATTAAGTTACCATCTCCCGTTCCGCATTTAACGCAAATAAATGGCTTTCAATAATTTTTAATACCTAGCTTTCACGCGGACTAAGCCATTGACTGAAACTCTGGTCATAAATGCAAGCTGGTTGTAATGAAAATCTTTCTATCAACAGATTCGAGAGCGTATGTACTATTTATATCTAAGAACATGAATGAATAAAGAACTTGGCCTGGAATCTTCATAGTTACCTACCTCTAGGAAAAAAAGAAAAATGTTTTTTTTTGTGGTGAGAAATTATTCCATAAGTCTATAGGGTGGTACGACAGGGCGTCAGACGACTTTTACTAATTAAGACCATACCAGAGTCCTTCAGTTGCCCTTCAAGTTCTATTCTAGGACCTGAGTTTCCTATCCAGAAATTTCCCGTGGTAATAGCGGGCCATATGGTTTTGTTGACATCTATTTGAGGAGCGTCCTTATACGGACGGTGAACTACCCATTTTTCATCGTCTGCAAGCCCGCGCCTTCTGCCTGGGGCATCTCCAGTAGTGGTGCAGTGAGGATCCGTTCCCTCAGGTTAGTAACTATTTCAATAGCATTATTGCTTTGCAGGAGACGACTGCCTCTCGCTCCGGACCATGACTTGAACCAAGGCCCGCCGCAAAAAGTCGCTGCCACCCATGATAACAGAGCGATTAAATGATTCAACCAGATCAAAGATATGTGGGTACTATGATAGTAGCAATTATTACTCCTATTGGAAGCGAGTTGTCGCTTTGTTGTTCCAAATTTAAAAAGCGAAATGTGAGTCTAGGTCCAAAATAAAACGAATGGAATGTAGCTTATGTTCACCCTGTATTCTCATTAAACATTTTTTTTACCATTAACAATAGATTCACAAGGAATGTTTTCCAATAAAATTAAGTAGTTTATTGTTGAGTGGTTTACGAGCGCTATCATCAAAGACGTACTGGCACGCGTTCAAAGCTAATCTTGCAGTTTGTGATGAAGTTAGAGAAAAGGTGTTGACACATATTTGGTATTCTCGAGACAGAGATGTTGCAAAAACCCCTTTATCGTCCGTCTGTGGATTGAAAGAAATGAAACTTTTTTAGTTACTTGAAGAATATGGTAATTTGATAGCTTTTGTACAGAAAATTAAAGAAAGTAAAAGACTATAACGCCTCGGCCAAGGACTGGTTGCAAAATGACAAATGTGAGTCATTGTCATGCCAATTCATTCTGGTTGCAGGAAGAGGATAAAAAAAGAGATACAAAATTAAATAAGTATTTACTTACACATATTATAACAGGTACTTCTGCATCATAAAGAAGTTTGAAGTGATGGGAATCATAGTCTGGTGTTGACTTTGTGTTAACATTGCTTGTAAGACAGACCTCTGAAAAATAGAACAAGTCCTTCAAATGTGTGTTTTAGTATGTTTTTTCACTATGGTGTGCACTTAATTTTAATAGGCTTTCTAGGGATCTCAATATCGACTTGTTCTGTACCAATGTAGCGACCTTATGCTACGTTTATATGTGGGCCCCGCCTCGGCGTAGGATTACGCCAGCAAATGGCACAGATATTTTTCAATGATAGCTAATTTCTCTCGTACCTAACTAATTAATTGACCTGTAGGTACTTTCTCTTTATCGATTTTTTTAATCTATGGGTGGAGGCTTGTAATTAGCAATTTGGTAATATTACTCATTAGATCACTAGTTTTTAGTCTATAAGCCTTCTGTAAAAGAAAATAAATAACCAAAGATTAGATTAGAATTTGCAGAAAAAACAATGAGTCAAAATAAAATGGATTTATTGTAAGCCTCTTACCAACAGGTATTTTCAATTTACAGAGAGTTGACCATGTTTCTTCAGTTCCACCATACTTGGGATGAATACAAGTGCCATGGCCTAGCCTGTCTGGTTTGAATTTTAACATTTCAAGTATTTCTTCTGGGTTGCAAACTTCGCCACAATGCAGTGTTACCTAAAAAAAAAACATAGAAATCTAATTACTACCTTACTTGTTTTTTGGTTAGTCTTTGTTTCATGTAAGTATGTAGATAGATAGATTTAGAAGAACAACAAATTGTCACAAAGTTTTGTGTGAGTGCATAGAGATAATTATTAAGTACAAATACAATGTGCAGATTTCAATAAAATAATGAATGAAAACACTGGCAATACTCATAAAGACTTTTACTATGACATCAATAGCCATACAATAATGTTTGATAATGTTTGCATAACTTAACAAAATGTACCGAATAGCAGTCTTTTTTCGTGATAGTTCCATAGTAAAAGTTGTTTATAATTAATTAACAGTATTGCCAGTGTTTCAATTGACTTTTGTGTAGTAGTCATCTCTATGTTGTAATAATAATAGGTACCTACTGGATATTGGGTCTTGAAATAATGTCAAAAAGTGCACAGCTGTAATGGGAGAGACCAGGGGTATGATTATGGGGTTGAAACTAAGGGCAATATAATAATTCTTACTTTCAAGCCTGCTTCCTTTGCCTGCAAAAGTGCAGGTACAAAACTCTTAAACTCTCCTACCATAGGGTCACCACTTAACTCAATACCAACAACCACATCAGGGTACTTTTTGTAGCATCGTACAGCCAGCTTAGCTATTTCCTCTGCCTCAGAAATTGGAGATTTTCTATTGATAGAAATTATAAGTCTGGACATCATTGTGAGATGTAGAGAAGATTTTCTGAAAACAATACAAGCTAATTTAATCTACAATAATAATATAATTCCCTGTTATTAAGCAAATTGTTTACAAAGCAATCTATATATCTGTCTGGAATGTTGTTTTCCTCACTTAATTCAAGGTTAACAATTGAATAATATGAGATTATAGAGCCTTCATAATAATAAGCACACCTCTTACTAGAACCAGATAATAATAGTGAAGAGATTGCCGTGAATAATAATTGATTTATTGGATAGGCATCCACTTGAAAAACTTATATTACTCACTGTATAGTATCAATGATGGTTTCAATATACTGCAATTTCGTTATATGCGGGGTGTCTCGTGGTGTACTTCTGAGTTCAAGGTAACAACAACCATCATCTTGAAACTCTTGAAGTGTCAGACTGGTTGCTAAAGCCAATGCCTTAGGAGTGCTTGTCAGCGAATGAGCGATGTTGAATACTTGGAAACAGCTGTTAACAAAATAATACTCATGGCTTAATTATATTTTTATAGTGTAAATTATTTCATTAAACTCCAAGCGAACACTGGCGTTCACATTGTCTTTCTATTGTGTCTCTAATTACAGTATTTGAAAGGTTAAAGTAACACTGAATTTACATACTCTTCTGACTTCATGGTATTTTGTAAATTATGGCCATGAAAAAGGTGAAAAATAAGTGACTTTTATATGTGGTTAGTAATAACACATAATAAAATGTGGATAACTTCAAATTCATGTTTGTCCAACATGATGCTGTTTATTTAAATTAGTTACATTTAAATGCAGAACATATTTTACTAGTGACTCACAGAATATATTTAAATGAGATAGGTATAGTATCTGCATTATTAATTGTAGAAATAAATGATTGAAGGAAGTATGGAGCTGACCTTGGCTTAAGAGATGAACTTAATGAGATGAACTGAGGAATGTTATGCACACAACCGTTTTAAAGAATGTAGTTATACAGTATTTTAGCTTTCAAACATTTATGACCATTATGATACTTCAATATTAATTATGTAGTTAAACAAATTATTTGCACACTTCAGTAATTAGTGCTGACGATAAATGTTAAATATTACACTTACTCAGTCAGATTTCTGGAGTCACCGGCGCCGATTTGAAATTCATCAAAGAAAGCATTTGTTTTGTCTTCAAGACCAGAATCAGCGTGATACCTCTTAAGTTCCAGCATCGTAGCTGGGCTCAAAGAACCGTTCAGATGAGCATGTAACTCCTAAAATGCAAAATAAAAGTTAAATAGTCTAATAAAGAAAATAATACTGCTTTCGAAAACGCGGTTTACTTACAACTTTAGGCAATTCCATAAAGAAAGTATCGGAGTTCATGGTTAGTTTCTAAATAAAACAAAGAGCTTAAAATTTTTCCAAACTGCGATATTAAAATGAATATTTTCAGACCTAATGAACTGAGTAAATATCTCTTTGAAACAAGGAAAACTCAAAACAGTCAATGAAGAGAAGAATAGAACAACATCATAGATCATAGTTATCTTTGGAAATACTACTAAACCAATGACGATTGAGTACCTTATCAATGTAGTATGCTATTGGTTGAGTTCAGTATTTGTTTATGTCACCTTTGATCGAAAAAAAAAAGAAATTATCTGTGCTTAACCTGTTCCTACAAAGACACTTATCCAAATCCTGAAACTTATGTTAAAAAACAGCTGTCAGAGAAAAATTATAAATGTCAACTGATAAGAAATGTCAAATGATAAAGATATCTCATTTTTGTTGTTTGGTTTGACTGAAGCGGTGTTTTTGTTACTTTTAAACTGGACGTAAACTATTTAGAGGAAATATGTTAAAATTATTGATTATATTATTATATATAGGTTTTAATCGTTATTTAGTAGAGAGCGAATCTAATGTTCCTGTGGTAATAACGACGTGGTGGTTCACAAATTCTACTGTAAAAGGTAAATTATTTAAAAAAATATTATTTTAATCTGACTTTGTATTTCATGATTACGGTCAAGCTACTATTCGAAATACTATTCGTAATTTTTATTCTAGGTTTTCCTGCAAACTATCTATCAATATAGGTAGGTACTGCCGGTAATGATTTAAGAGAAAACATATTTTAATTCTTTGTTTCTTGCAGCCTGGGAGATTCTTAAAGAAGGAGGTACAGCCTTAGATGCCATAGAGCAGGGTGCTTCAGTATGCGAAGTTCAGCAATGTGATGGCACCGTAGGGTATGGAGGAAGCCCTGATGAGAATAGTGAGACTACTCTGGATGCTCTCATCATGGATGGGTAATCTATATTCTTACTAAATTGTTAAAAAAGTTAATTTAATTAATTAAACCCCAAGCGCACCTATTGTCTTTCTATAGTGTCTGTGATTTCCACGATTGAAAGGTTAATGGTAATTCTATTTTCTCGTTGAATAAAAACATAATTATTCATAAATAAGTCATCAGAATAACAACACAATATGAGTCTATTGTGTTGTCATTTTGATGATAACACAATATGAATATATTTTATCAAAATGCGCTAAGAATGTGTCATAAAAATAATAAACTTGAGTTTATTATTTTTATGTGTATGTTACAAAGTATTTTTTTTTGCGATAATGTAAGAATTTAAATACAAAATTTTCCTGTTACATTAACTATTTGCTTTCATTTGAAGTAAGGGCCTTTTTCTTTAACTTCACCTTATAACATTTTTTTGCTATGTGTACCTCAAAAGACCTGGAATTTAGCCGGAGCGCAGATCCACACGAGAGACAATGGCTTTTAAATTGTGTCTCTCATTACAGCATACAAAAGGTTAAATAAGATGGCTGTTGAAGACATCACACTAGTAAGAATGGAAAACTTTGACTAAGACCTTTGATAACCTGCAAGTAAAATAAGCTGAAAATAATTGCTTCTCATTTTCAGAAAAACAATGAATGTGGGTGCTGTAGGAGCCCTCCGCAGAATAAAAAACGCAATATCAGTAGCACGGCATGTTCTAGAGCACACTAAACATTCATTCCTCGCTGGTGAACTAGCAACACAATTTGCTGTTCAAATGGGCTTCCATGAAGAGTCTCTTACTACTACTGAATCTAAACAACTTTGGCTGAAGTGGCACAATCAGAACCACTGCCAACCAAACTTTTGGACTGTAAGTTTTTAAAATAATATTATAGCATACCTATTTCTTTATTTCATAGCTAAATCTATACTATAGTATTATAAAGAGGAAAGATTTACATTTTTGTTTGTCTGCTACGATTTAACTCAAAAACTACTGGTTTGATTTTCAAAATTCTTTCATCAGTAGAAAACCACTTCATCACTAAGTAATATAGGCCTATATTTGCCTTTTTTATATGCGCACAAAGCCGCAGGCAAAATAAAATGAGTTAATAATTTTTTTTGTAACTATAAAATGATGGCTTATTTTCAATACATTATTGAGTTTTCAAGTGAGTATCTGCTTAGATAAATATGACAACAATATTTATCTAATCTCAGGGTGTCAAGCCAGATCCTCGCAAGCACTGTGGCCCTTATCATCAAATTAAGAAGAATGAAGACATACATCCTGAAGTACAGATGATAGTGGATAAATATAATCATGATACAATTGGAATGGTTGCTGTGGACAACAACGGCGATGTAGCAGCTGGCACTTCGACTAATGGCGCTAAATACAAAATACCTGGGTATCAGATATTTTAATAGTATTTTCTAATTATTGTATAAATGATTATGACTAAGACTTAATGTTATAACTTTTTTTATAATTTAGGTATTATTTGTGTATTAGTCAATGTCCTTGTAATAATGATTTGATTTGTTCCAAATATGACCAAACACATAAAACAGTTTCATTCCACCTTATTCAATTTATATGGCTCTTTCTTTTTTGGAAAAGTAGGTAGTTGAGTAGGGGTGCCCAACGTTTGGTTTATCTAGATCCAACTAATTGCAATAATCAACCCAAAAATATAATAATTTTAATTTGATTAGTTTGATAAAATAACCGTATTAATACAGGAGAGTTGGTGATTCCCCGATACCCGGGGCTGGCGCTTACGCAGACAATGAAGTAGGAGGTGCTGCAGCTACCGGTGATGGTGATATCATGCTCCGGTTTTTGCCTAGGTAAGCCAATTAAAAAAAAAAAATTAGGACCGAGTGTCGTGGAAAACTTAGCTAATGTCCAGAATACATGGCCGAAAGCGGTCTGTGGTCTTTCTGCTTTTCTTGGAAAAATTGGCAACGGCAACGGCATGAGTCGCCACCGTCCAATTTTTATTATGGTATGAAAAGGCTCTTTTGAGGTGGCAATTCATCAAATGACTTCTCCCGTTCTAGGATGGAGGGAGAGGGCGTGATAGACTTTTACTGGCTAAAATCCAAATGTGTCCTTCAGTTACACTTTGCGTTTTACCACGGTAACTCTTTCAAAAAATCACGCTGCTCTAGGGAATTATCCCTACTGGGATACATCTACATCTCATTACATCTACGGTTATGCTGATATCAGCAAAACACTACGCGCCGTCGACGTCGAATGTCCATTTCCTCATAGTTGAGGCAATGTCCTTCGCAAGAAATACTGCTTCGCAGAAAAAGACTGCTACAGGACTGGGCGTGACAGCATGTCATGGCTGCCGCCGCCCACTTCCATGAGGACACAGTGGTGTTATGCCCAAGCCGTGCACATCTCCACCCTGTCCGCCGGGCGGTCCACACAATACAACCTAGCTTTTCTACCGTCTGAGTCCGAAATAGGAACCTCGTGAACTGGTCATGTCCGGTTCCGGTGAGGACCTGTGTTAGGCGGGGGTGACGACGCTGTGACGCCTCTCTAGCCACTCATCGAACAGGGCCCATATCCATTAAATCTCTAGCGAACGCCGCCGTTCGCGCTGTCATTGTCTTTCTGTTGTGTTTCTAATCGACACGATTGAAAGGTTAATTTAAAGACGGTATAAGGGAGAAGCCGGGAGGTCGATCAAGTCTTATTTTTCTTACAAAAAGGTGGAAGGTAGTCTTAATAGCTGTAAAATAGCGTTCCAACCAAAGTGACCTTGGTTTATGTGTTTGATTTGTGATGCAGCTACATGGATGTAAACCACGCGTCAACACGTTCTCTGGTTGGTACAGCGCGCCTCCCAAACAAGGACGCTGAAGGTCATAGTTTACAACTGCTGTCTACACGGATTAAAACTAGCATAGGTCACCTTGGTTGAGACGTTTACAATTAAGCAAAGTTAAGCTTTCAAAAAGTGCGGGCAACCACGTGAGTACCTATGTACGCTTAGATGCGTATATGTAAACTATTTTCAAGACAACGTTCCCGCGGACTATTAAAAAAATAAATGAATAGGGGATTTATCACTGCGATTGTGATTGTTCAGTGCACTATTGCAGACCGGTACGTAGGCGGCCACAGCCACACCATTTGGATGGCCATGACCCTCTCGGACGCGTTCAGCATACGGGCCGGTCGCTTTTCCAGCGACGTCGCCCCGTAAAGAGTCATGGACCACACAAACCCCGCGTAGAACTTCCAGCAGGAGGCATCTGGCCTCCATTCAATTCTGGGCAGGAGCAGTTTGAGGGCAGCCTCGGTCCGCTCCGGTCTAGAAGCCAGACATCGAAACTGCTCCTCGAAGTTTCACCGATTATCATTGTGTGATCATTGTTAACCCGACAACGCCCATGTGAATCCCTCCTATAGTTATGAAAAGCCTCCTAAAATATGACTTGTAATATGATTTTTTTATTTTAGTTTTCTAGCAGTAGAAGAAATGCGTCGAGGAGCGTCCCCTACGGAAGCTGCACAAACGGCAATCAAAAGAATAGCAGCACATTACCCTGACTTCATGGGTGCTGTAATAGCTTTATCAAAAACAGGCCAATATGGAGCTGCATGCCATGGAATCTCATCTTTCCCATATGTCGTGCAAGATAAAACTCGAAAGATTTTTGAGGTTGTAACAATAAAATGTTGATTAATATAGTTTTTTTTTTTTTTTTAACAAATGATTAAGTATTAAATACCTAAACGAGTATTACATACATACAATTTTTTTTCAACTTGTACTTGGACCAGTATTGTATACCATTTATACTGGGCAAGGGCTAACTATATGGTCCGGAGCGAGGAGGAGTGGCAGGCGGTCGCCGACTTCTGCGAAGCAGTAATGCTCGCAAAGGAGGAGGCCGAACGCATCAGGCAACGGCGTTATCGCCGCCGCCGTCGCCGGGATTCTGATCCCGATTTCCGGCCAACGTAGACGCGGGCTTGCGGACAGTGAGCAATGGGTAGCTCGCTGTCCGGCCGTCCGGTAACTGTCCGGACCAAGCCCAAGTCGTCGACGGCGCGCACTGTTCCCGCGCGCCTCAAGGAGTTGTCAGCAACTGCAGGGACCCAGCCGGGTCGAAGCCTACTGGGGCCAGGGTTATCCGAAAGGGCGCTCGAGCCCCGTTATGAAGGCTAGAAGGAACGGGGTGGGTCTTTTAGTCAGTAAGAGTCTGACACTATCTCCCGCTCCGCCCAAGGGCGGGGGATGTCAATGCATGATTTTTCCCACCATAAAAAAAAGGGCTAACTGTATCTGTTAAAAGATTGGATAATTATGTAGTAAAGATATATATCCGATTAATATATCCATATCCGCTCAATATATTCGTGAGTGAAGGAACTTTAGGGAGCGAGAATTATATTATGGTCTAGGATAGACAGATAATTCCGACTTATAAATAGATTCACGGAATGAGACATTCTAAATAATTCCAATGTAGTTCAAGATTGAAATTTCCGCGAAATGGTAAATCCTAATAAGTAATTGATTTCCCTTCTTATTTAACAGGCTTAGGATTGACTATAAAATTTAATCATTTTTTTTCCCTAAAGCTCCTCTATCAGAAGCAAACTTCGATGTTTATTGGGTGCGTCTTAGAGGTTTATTTTCTTACAGCCCTTTTTAGGGTTCCGTAGTCAACTAGGAACCCATAAAGTTTCGCCATGTCTGTCTGTCTGTCCGTCTGTCTGTCCGTCCTCGCTTAATCTCTGTGACCGTTAGCACTAGAAAGCTGAAATTTGGTACCAATATGTATATCAATCACGCCGACAAAGTGGTAAAATAAAAAGTCGGTTTTACGGGCGAAGATTTTACGTGACAACGTCTCTAGTGCTGCGCGCGCGGCAGACCGATCATAGTTGAGTGGGAGAGAGACGCAAGGCATTCGGCGGGCCTCTCTCTCGTTCGGTGACTCATCGTAACGTTACCGAGCGTTACACTTTTTCATAAGTGACTCCCAGCCGCAACCTAATTTAAGACGTTGTCACGTCAAAATTGTTTTTTTTTTTTATTAGGGTAGCCCCCCTATATGTAAAGTGGGAAGTCATTTTTTTTTTAAATTTCATCCCTAGTGTGTAATATATCGTTGGATAGGTATTTAAAAATGAATAGGGGTTTACTAAAATCATTTTTTGATAATGTCAACAATTTGGGAAATAATCGCCCCCAAAGGTAAAAAACAATGTGTCCCCCACATCGATGACCGATGAAAGAACAGCGCCGTCTAGTCCCAAGCTAAGCAGAGCTTGTGTTATGGGTACTAGAGAACTGATAAACATACTTATATATTTCTAAATACATACATATTATAGATAAATTACACCCAGACACAGAACAAATGATCGTGCTTATCACACAAACATTTGTCCTGGGTGGGAATCGAACCCACGACCTCCGGCGTAGCAGTCAGGGTCACTAACCACTAGACCAACAGGCCTGTCCAATGTAAATAATGTAACCATATTGACAAATGCTTGTACCAATGTCTATTATGTGGGCACGGGCGGTGATAGCTTTGCTTACTTTTGCTGACAGGGGTAGGGGGAAGTTGATATTTGCAAAAAAAAAAAAACACTGTTTACGTAATATTTAAACGGCCCCATAATACGAAGGCTAAGTCGAAGTCGAAGATATAAATGGTAGCTTATGCTATGTTCCTCCGTAGGGTTGAAGCTGACTCCGTACCAAATTTCATCAAAATCTGGTCAGTAGTCTCTGTTCTGTTTCACCATGAAAGCGTATCAGACTGATAGAGATTTAAAATATTAAGGACGAATTATTATTTCATCTTTCTTTAACTTTACAAAGTTTCTGCTATTGACTTCGCATGCTTGTAAGTGGGAAATCATTATAGAAAGAACATACGTACTACCCGGGATAAAAAATAGTCTATTTATATATCTGATTTCAGAATATGTTGTAGTCTTGTTCTTGTACCAAATTTCAACGAAGTTCGAATGAACTTTGTTGAAATTTGGTGGGGGCTATTCAGCCCTTCGAGCATGAATCAATATCTACATGATAACATAACTCTGACTCAGAAAAACTACTTATTTGCAGATTATAAAAGAACCTAGATCGTTATAACTTACGAAAAAGAAGCCCATAACAGTCCTTAGAGCCGTCGTGGGATGGACCCAACACCATTTGGGGTACTCTTTTTTTAACAGGGTTGCTAACTTTTTTTACAAGAAATAAAGTATTTTTTATCTAAAAAGTATTTTAATTGTTTAATGTTTTAAATACCTACATATTTTTAGAGCTTCTTGCACAATTTATTAATTTACAATCTTTTTAAAAACTTTATACGCCTCACCACAATTATAACTAAAATTAAAATAAATGAGGAGCTTATTCGATTCGTGAAGCTGTATTATTGTGGTTTGATAAAAAAAAATGTGTAAGCGTCTAAGTTTATCACTTACGAGAATGGTTTGAAGCATAATGGTGCTGAAAACAGTATTTTGTATGCTTTATTTTTTTTTAACAGTAAAAATTAAAATGTAGTTAAAAATAGTATAATACTGTGTTTAACAGTATGGTTGGCAACCCTAAGTTCGAATGACAAAAGTGCGTTTTTTTCACCGCAGTGCGCGGCCCCGTAAATGCGTTTATTCTACCGCACGGTAAAATAAACACACCGCATTCAACCGCTAGGCAGTGCGCGCTAGGCACAAGACTCAAGAATACACTAGCTATAAAAATGAGTGGATGCGGATTGCTACACAGTACTGACAGTACAAACGTTTAATTAAAAAGACAGCGTTTCCATCGTCCCGCGTGTCTTGGATAGATTCTACCATTTCTGCCACATGAAGTGAAAGCTTACTACAAATTGGCATGGCTCACTGTGACTAAAATCACTTTGGATGAATAATATCAGCAAGGCTTATAAATATTCAAACAGATTGTCTTGATGCGAGATAAAAAAAAAATTACTCGATCAGAAACCGGTCGTATCCCTACCGCTTTTAGGCACGCAATTTACTGTTTTTAGCACTAGTATGGAAAAGTGTGCCAGCTTACTCCACTACAATTTACCACAAACGTCACGTTGAGTGCTAAACGTCCTCCACAAGTCGCGCTTCAACCCTTTTCTATTTATATCTTCGTAAGTGTATTGAAAAACTTCGTTTGATACACGTAAAGATTTGTCACTGCACCACTGGGCTTTAAAACACCGTCAGCTATGGCTTGGGCGAATCAAAAGTCGAATAAAAAATCGAAATCCCGCCTCGGTCGCAACGACTTTTCTCCACTTGTGTCAAAAAAAATGCCTATTAATATTAAACCTTTTGCTTCAAACTTATTACTAAAAATACAAGGTGTCAAATAAAAAAATAAAAATAAACCATAAACAATCTTTGTTGGCCTGCCGGGGAAACGCCAGATCTTCGGCCATTTTGTGTTTGACTGTCTCACTACGCTCACAGTTCAACGTAAGTTTTATTTCCATAATTTATAATTTTTGAATGTTGTTTATTTGGTATGTGAATTGAGCAATCTTACCATCACTGATTGCAATTGATTAAATTACAATAAGTTCGATTTTATAATGTGGTGCTTCGGAGTTCGCAAAACCACCACGTGGTTTTAGGTTTTCAAATTATTTTCCATGATGATACTGATAATCATTTCATTCGTGGTATCCCCTGAGGTTTTCCAGTGAAGTTCGTTAACGCGTCTGATTTTCACAGAACGAAGGCTAATTTTGTGTTGAATAGAGACCACGCGACTAATTTATATTGTAACCTTCAACAGAATGGCGGACGCTGCTCCAGCCGGTGGACGTGGCGGTTTTCGCGGCGGCTTTGGTTCTCGTGGTGGCGATAGAGGCCGTGGTGGTCCTCGTGGCCGTGGACGCGGTCGCGGTCGCGGCCGTGGACGCGGAAAGGAAGACCAGAAGGAGTGGGTGCCCGTGACCAAGCTGGGCCGTTTAGTGCGCGAGGGAAAGATCGACAAACTCGAGAGCATCTACCTGTTCTCTCTCCCCATCAAAGAGTTCGAGATCATCGACTTCTTCCTCGGCCCATCCCTCAACGATGAGGTCCTCAAGATCATGCCCGTACAGAAGCAAACTCGTGCCGGTCAGCGTACGCGTTTCAAGGCTTTCGTGGCTATCGGAGACAACAACGGACATATTGGTCTGGGCGTGAAGTGCAGCAAGGAAGTCGCCACCGCCATCCGTGGTGCTATCATCCTTGCCAAGCTGTCTGTCCTGCCAGTCCGCAGAGGTTACTGGGGTAACAAGATTGGCAAGCCCCACACAGTTCCTTGCAAGGTAATTTGTTCATTTCTTAAATTAATTGTATTTGTATATTGAATTTATTTCAATGATGATACTGATAATCATTTCATTCGTGGTATCCCCTGAGGTTTTCCAATGAAGTTTGTTGACGCGTCTGATTCCATATTTCTCAAAACTATCAGACATTATTATTATTATGACTTTGAAACCAAACATTTTTGTTTTCTATTTCCAGGTCACAGGAAAGTGTGGTTCAGTCACTGTCAGGTTGATCCCTGCTCCTCGTGGTACCGGTATTGTGTCGGCTCCAGTCCCCAAGAAGCTTCTTCAGATGGCTGGTGTCCAGGACTGCTACACTTCAGCTCGTGGGTCCACTGGCACTCTTGGAAACTTCGCTAAGGCTACTTATGCGGCTATTGCCAAGACCTATGCCTACCTTACTCCTGACTTGTGGAGAGACATCCCACTTACCAAGTCTCCCTACTCTGAATTCAAAGCCTAAAGAAACTGCCTTTAGGCTTTGAACTCTGCACCAGCGTACCAAATTGGTAGGTACGCCTGACACCAGCCAACTTAAAGGTTATTGTGTAATATGTTTAAGTTAGCTAGTACCGGTTTGTATGTTGGTACCTGAGAAGTTAAACTGAAATAAACAGTGAAATTACCATCATATTTCTGAAATTTTATTTTGTAGCCTTATATTACCTTGCTTCATAATATTATGAAGTTACCTATTACTTGATTCTATACCTTTTGCAATAGATTAGTGCTAACCATTTCTTTCATGATCAGAGTACGAGTCCTTTGTAATTTGAGTAGGTACCTGCCTAAGGACAGAGTTCAATTTATTCTAGTCTCAATGACTGCCAACCTGCCAACCACTAGTGAAGAATGAAAAATACATTCTCAGATTCCATGGCCATCACAAATTTTAATTTTGATAAAACAAAAAATATATCGACAAGAATATTTGTCATCCCTGCTTGCTCACATTTAAAAAAAAATTAGGCATGTGCGAGTCGGGCTTGCGCACGCAGAGTTCCGTACCGTCCGTAGATAAAAATGCGGAAAAGGTCGCATTTGTTGTATGGGAGCCCCCCTTAAATAGGTATTTATTTTCCTGTAGGTACATGGCGGCAAAAGAAATACATAATTTGGGAAAATTTTAACTGTCTAGTTATCGCGGTTGAGATACAGCCTGGGGAGACAGCGAAGCTATAGTAATACGCTTGCGAAGCTTTGTACGAAACCCTAATAACTAGGTTAGGTACCTAGCGAGACTGTTTTTTCTTAAGTTTAGTTGACAAATATAATTTTTCGATATCTGACTCAAAAGATAAAAACCGGCCAAGAGCGTGTCGGGCCACGCTCAGTGTAGGGTTCCGTAGTTTCCCGTCCGTCCGAGTTTAAAAAAATGCTTACATATACGATTATACTACAAACTTAGTCCAGAAAATATTTTGTAGAACCCTTTTGCTTTTTTTGTACAAAAACTGTTCTTTCCTTCAAGTTCAAAATAATTTTCCTAGAAAGTCCTTATAAAGTTCTACTTTTCAGATTTTTTTCATATTTTCTAAACTTACGGTTCAAAAGTTAAGGATGACTCACGCTAGACCGTGTCGGGTCCGAGCCGAGTGTCGGCCGTAGCACGGTCACCGAGCCCGTTCCGTGTCTGAAATTACTAAGACGGGCCTCGACCGGGCAATCATCGTTGCGCTGTGATACAGTATACTCGTCCGAGAAAAATCAGTGTTGTAACTAAACTACAATCATGTTCAATTTTAACGATCTGGAATTAGCGGCTATTGCGATCGCTCTGGATGACGAAGAATCTGAAGAATCTTCAACTACAAGGAAATGGAGTGTGCATCCACTTTGGAGAGAGCGACAAGAGAAAGGAGAATATGTGAATCTTTGTAAAGATCTACGCAGTTATGAAGACAAATATTGGGACTACTTTAAAATGACTAAGGAATCTTTTGACATCTTATACATGAAAATTAAAGATGATTTGACCAAAGGCAATACAAAATTTCAGATTCCTATTTCATCCAAACATCGATTAGCTCTTACTCTCAGGTATGTATCTTTATAAACTTTTTATAAGTCTATATAGTATCTATATATATATAAGTAATTTTATACAAGCTTTCCCTAGTTTAGGGTCAGAAGCCCGTGTGTGATTATCATTAAAAAAAAAAAAACAAAAAACCCGACGGCGTACCGAAACAACTGAAAAGAAAAAAACAAGTTTATTTAAAATGTAGACCTATTCAACTTTACAAAATAATGGTCCCCGACTGTTAAAGTTGCTATTAACAGAAATTGACTGCTATATTTGTTTACTTTGGGTACGCAGTCGGGGTTTTTTTTTTTTTTTAATAATTGGTTTTTATTTTGGTCTTTTTAGTTAGGTTGTGGTTTAATTATTTTTTATTTTATTTTCCTGTAGGAATTTCGGGATAAAATGTATCCTATTATAATCCCCTGATCAAGACGAATCTAACGATACCTCATACATCAAAATCCATCAAGCCGTTTAGGCTACAGGAGGCCACAAAGAAACAGGCATACATACATACACTCGAAATACATTACCCATTAAGGGGCCGGCGACGGATGAATTTCCATACAAACGTAATACCACGCTCATTTACAGTTGGAGCATATTTCCAACATAAATGATGATATTCGGTTATGGACAATATTTATCTAGGTTCCTACGTCTTTCTTTTTTAAAAAACAAAAAGAAATTTAAGCGAATTAAAGAAAATTAATTAAAGTATGGAAATTCATCCGTCGCCGGCCCCTTAAAAAGGAGAGACGGTTGGGTTTCTGGCAGTAGCACAGTCGGTCAGAGGCAGAGAAATCATGTACATTAATATTATTACAAAGAAAAAATCATTAATTTAATTTACACATATATTTGTTGAACTATTACAATCACAATAATTTTAATCAGATATAAAATGAGATAAATAAGTTCCAGCAGAATTTTCTGTAGATATTGATGGCAGATTTTCGTCTAATGGAGCAGGAGCTTGGACTGTAGGAGATATCGATGGCTGCTCTGTACCAGTTGAGTCTTGTGATTGACGAGATGAATCCAAAATGGTCGATGCCGATGGTGGAATTTCTGTGTATTGTAACATAATTGGTGTTGAGGCCGATGACGAAGGTGTTGATTCATTAATCACAATCGATGATGAGGCCGATGACGACGGGGTCGATTCATTATACATCTGTTCGAGTTCCAGTTCCTGTACAACTGCAAACAGTCGTCCCTTTGTGACATGTTGGTAATATGGAGAAAATGTTTTCACTGTACTCGACAGACCATTGAAAAAATCATCTATAGGGTGTGATTTATTATATTCATTTTGCTTCTTTGCGTTATTTTCAAGAATGTACTTCATCAAGGTATCGGATGAGGATTGTTTGTGTGGAACTGTACGACGTTTACTGACTTTAGCACTGCTACGGTTACTACTTTGACCACTCTGTTGTGTTGTAAATTGATCAATCCTTTGTACTTCTGTGGCCCTGTCTCCTATAACCCCTCGTTCGCTGTCTGTGTCTCCTTCGTTTCTTATCTCTTGCATGGATTGATTATTGTATGTCCCTGTCTCCTGTGACTCTTGCTCTTGTTGTATCTCCGATTCATTTGTGTCTGCGTCGTCGTCATCGATGTTGGATCTCGTTTTACGATCTTGAATGTAGGGTAGCAAAAATTGTAGAATCTCCTCATACTTATATTTCTTTATAACGGTAGAACTTTGCCCACTTTTTGTTTTTCTATTGTTTAGTGATCTTTTGAATTGATCTCTAATATTTGACCATATTTTTTTGCAATTCACATCTGTAACAAATAATAATAATGCAATATTTTTGTGTTTCAGGTTTTTGACAACCGGGGATTCGTTTAAAACGATTTCATTGAATTATAGGGTTGGTCACTCAACTGTAGTTCAAATCATAAAGGAAACATGTCGAGCTATAGTCAACAGATTAATAAATGAAGTAATGCCACAGCCAAATGAAGAGACATGGAAAAGTATTGCTCATGAATTCCAAAGGCTATGGCAATTTCCAAACTGTATAGGGGCGTTGGATGGAAAACACGTTACTATTGAAGCACCAGCTAACAGTGGATCTGTATACTTCAATTACAAGAAAACGTATTCCATTGTATTGTTGGCACTGGTGGATGCTCATTACAATTTTATTTTCATCGATGTTGGGTCCTACGGCCGCAATAGCGACGGTGGTATATTTGCAAATAGTTCTTTGGGACAACGATTGAATAACAATTCACTAAATATACCCATCGGAAAACATTTGCCCAATACCACAATAACTTCACCGTATGTCATAGTTGGCGATGAAGCCTTTCCTTTAAAAACTTATTTAATGCGACCATATCCACGTGATCAGGCCGCTACAAATAGTGCTAATGCATATTTCAATCAGAGATTGACGCTGGCTAGACGACTAGTTGAAAATGCCTTTGGCATATTGACACAAAAATTCAGAATTTATTCTAGAAGAATCAAATCTAAACCAGAAAATGTGGATTACATTATTTTAAGTACTTGTGTACTCCTTAATTTTTTACGACAAAGAAACGACATTGGATATTTAAGGCAAGATTCAACAGCTACAACAGACAATTCGTTAAGACCATTGCTCGCTCATGTTGGGAGGCCTTCTAATAATGGTTTTGAGGTTAGAGAAATCTTTAAAAATTATTTTGTCTCTGAACGTAATAACGAAATAATGTAATACTCAAAACGTAAATAAACGCATTAAAAATTCATAATCTGTGCGCGAGAAGTTGAGACAGTGCTTTGAGCGGTCTATGCAGCGGGCATTGAGCGCAAGTCTCAACTTGTCGCGCATGGCTAATAGATAAGTTCCTAAGGTTGATTAATAAAGTACAATACAATGTATCTGCTTACCAGTTTGTTTGATTTCTTCGCTTATTTTGACCCATAATGAAGACTTATAATTGGAGTCCATATATTTCCCATCGCTCATATCATATAATGCTGGATACTTCCTCACAGCCTCAATCAAACGTTCGTTGTTCATTTTCCGACGACGAACAAAACGTCAGAGCACTGTATAGCATCACTACCGACTGCTCGGGCGCAGCTCGGCGGCGCTGTATTCATGGAACGGGCCGTGGCCGAGCCGAAGCGGGACCGAGTTGTTTCCGAGCGTTGTCCGTTGCTCGGGCGTCACTCGGTTGCCGCTCGGTATAACGTGAGTGTGTTCATACAAAATATATGTAATATTAGTTGACCGAGCTACGGCCGACACTCGGCTCGGACCCGACACGGTCTAGCGTGAGTCATCCTTTGAGGGGGACACACACACATTGTTTTTTACTTTTGGAGCGATTATTTCCGAAATTATTGACATTATCAAAAAATGATTTCAGTAAACCCCTATTCATTTTTAAATACCTATCCAACAATATATCACACGTTAGGATTGAAATTTAAAAAAAAATCACTTCCCACTTTACCTATAGGGGGGCTACCCTAATAAAATATTTTTTTCAAATTTTTAGTACCACTTCGTCGGCGTGAATGATATACATATTGGTACCAAATTTCAGCTTTCTAGTGCTAGCGGTCACAGAGATAAAGCGAGGACGGACAGGCAGACAGACATGGCGAAACTATAAGGGTTTCTAGTTGATTACGGAACTCTAAAAATGATAGCTTTCTATGTGCTCTCTTTGGCTTACCCATATTACATCTCAAACACTAAGGCATCTCCCTAATTAGAGAGAACTTGGATTTTCTCTAGATGCCCAAGTTTTTTTATTAGCAAAAACTTAAATCGCAGATTGTTACGGTAGGTACGTTCACACGGAGCGACGTTTTGCTACTGTTACCTCTAAACCGAATCCTGTAAAAAACCGATTCGGTAGAGAAACACTCGACGCCCGTGTGAACGTACTGTAGTTGGATATTTGTTTAGATGAATTCAATTTTTAAGATATAGTCCAAGAGCTATCGGGATTCTCCCTGAAGCAGTGATTGTGCTGGTCAATGGTGCATACAGTACAATGGGAAGTTGGGAACTCGTTTCATATTATCATCACTTTTGAGTGAGAAATCAAATAAGTTCGCCCGCCTCAGGAGGAGGGATTCTTTTTTCTATTTATACTTCTTTCAGTTGCCCTTTACATTTCAGGGCCAGGGTAACTCTATACAATATTGTTACAAGTTTGATTCCCACGTGTGGGATTAGTAGGGGCCCAGCAGAGCCGATGCCCACTAGCTTGGACTGCGGGGAATTTCTGAAGGGGAAACCTGTAGTCTTAGAACGTAAATGGCAACTGAAGGACACGGGTGTGGTTTTAGGCGGTTATCGCATTGCCACGCATCCCGCAGCGTTAAGAGTGCATGCGTGGCTTAAAGTTGCTTGTAAGTATCTCCGTTTGTATACAAAAACACGCACAGTCCAACACACTGAAACTGCATCCGCGCTTTCATGCAGATCACGCACCTACATGCGGAGAAACGCTGTCACGCGCGGGGGTGCGGGGCGACGCGCTTATGCCACACTTCCCGCCGCTCAAGGGTGAGAAAAGTCATTGGATGATTTCCATCTTAAAATAAAGGTTTGTGGGATGAGGAACAATTATTTAAGTAGTGGTAATGGTAACACACTTTCACTATCTAAGTCAAGGGCAACAATTGATAGTAAAACACTGAAGTTACATTTTGTTAAAATCTTTTACTTCTTTTTCAAATAAATTGATTGTGTGATCACATACTTTTTCTAAGTCTTTCAAACCTCTTTTCAATACTTCTAGGGCTGGAGTTTCTCTTGATTGTATCCTGAAGTGCATTTTTGATTCAGCGGGATGGGGTACTGTGTAGCCGCAGAAGTCGACATCTTCACTGTTAACAGTACATCAAAATTTAGTATAATTATGTATATTAGTTCAGTTGAGAATTCCAAGTATATTATGAATGCCAGTAGCAAGTAACTGTCAGCATCCTCTTCACATCTTAAGGTGCTCCCTCACCCAAAGCATTTGCATGTAATGTAATGTTACAGTTTGAGCATTACATCAGTGAAGGAGGATAACCGTGCATTACAATGCATACCTTGTGTTGATATTTTGATACAATGTGAAATATCTTGATACAACTTGTAACATCAATATGCTTTGTCTGATATTATGGAATCAACTAAAAGGTAATGCTCTAAGTCGAATTTATAACGTTACATTATACGCGAATGCTCGTCAGTCAGGGAGGTACTATTTGTAATATGCCTATTGCTCAAAGTCGAATCTATAATGTTACATTATATGCAAATGCTTGTTTGTCAGGGAGGTACTATTGTAATATGCCTAATGCTCAAAGTCGAATCTTTAATGTTACATTATATGCAAATGCTTGTTTGTCAGGGAGGTACTATTGTAATATGCCTAATGCTCAAAGTCGAATCTTTAATGTTACATTATATGCAAATGCTTGTTTGTCAGGGAGGTACTATTGTAATATGCCTAATGCTCAAAGTCGAATCTATAATGTTACATTATATGCAAATGCTTGTTTGTCAGGGAGGTACTATTGTAATATGCCTAATGCTCAAAGTCGAATCTTTAATGTTACATTATATGCAAATGCTTGTTTGTCAGGGAGGTACTATTGTAATATGCCTAATGCTCAAAGTCGAATCTTTAATGTTACATTATATGCAAATGCTTGTTTGTCAGGGAGGTACTATTTGTAATATGCCTATTGCTCAAAGTCGAATCTATAATGTTACATTATATGCAAATGCTTGTTTGTCAGGGAGGTACTATTGTAATATGCCTAATGCTCAAAGTCGAATCTTTAATGTTACATTATATGCAAATGCTTGTTTGTCAGGGAGGTACTATTGTAATATGCCTAATGCTCAAAGTCGAATCTTTAATGTTACATTATATGCAAATGCTTGTTTGTCAGGGAGGTACTATTGTAATATGCCTAATGCTCAAAGTCGAATCTATAATGTTACATTATATGCAAATGCTTGTTTGTCAGGGAGGTACTATTGTAATATGCCTAATGCTCAAAGTCGAATCTTTAATGTAACAGTACACATAAATGCTCCCGGTGATAGAGCACCATTAACAGTTTTGGATAAAACTTTGCACTTGTAGATAGACTGATAGCCATGTCCCGTCCCACTTTGGGACAATGTTTTCTTGTTTCCTAAACAATTAATTTTCCATTCTTAATCATTCCTCGTACATCAATCTTTACTTTTGCCTCACAATCCTTCTCCATATATCCACACATTCGTATCATCTCTCTCTTCTCATGCATATGTAATATGAGGAGACAGCCCCATCATTTTGTTACAAATTTTCTAACAAAATGTTGGTGCAGTTGGGTAAAAAAAAATATATTATTGGTACTTACTATCTGTTGATAATACATTTTAAAGCATTTCCTAGTGTGTGACTTTCGTTTTGAAATACATAAGTTCTGCATGTTGGGCCTGAGTCTTCATCTCCTGGAAGCTGAAATTTTAATACATTTAAAGTTTAAAAAAATTTTCAATAAGATTTTAGTGCAGATAATTTTTATCTGAGCTGAGTAGCATGCTTTGTTCCCACAGGATAATTATCGGTTTTCACGTAAAAGCTATATAATCACCTATTGAAAGTTTAATATTATTTAAATATAAAACCAAGTTTAAAAAAAAAAATCTAGCAGTTGTATTTTTATGTATTGAGGTTATGTTGTCATGTGGTATTATTTACATATTAACATGATTAGTAACTTTAAATATAGGTTTAATGGCAATTTAGGAAGAGAACAGTCATAAAGTTTTATTCAAATGATAATTACCTCTGATATCATCATATTTTACACTTTACGGTTCAAATATACAACTCAACTCAATTATATAGTTGCTTTAAGAAAGGTAAGCAGTAAAGTAAATAGTAATAGGCAAATAGCTTTAGGCGCACAATACGTTCAATAACTTTTAGTTATTTATTTATTTCATAAATAGTTCTTGTGAAATTAAACAAAAAATATACAGAAGTTAGAGGCTGAATGTTTACAATTTCAATTTGACAATTGACACTGACTGACTGAGAAGTGACAGACATCAGTGACAGTTCTCTTTAGTTTTTGAGATTTTATTTCGGATACTGTAGCTAGTCTTTTGAGTTTAAAGCTTACCACTCAAAGCTAGACATTTGAAAAAATTATGAATATATTTAAAAGAATTCCTGAATAATGTAAACACCGAAAAATAAACTTTAAACACTTCTTACATAATATGAACTGTGAAAGTTTCTGAAGTTCACATAATTAGTACCTTAGGGATAATTTACCTAATGCCTAATCTATTTTTAGTCTTTAACTCTGTTAAGTTTTACTATTGTAAGCAACTTAATAATAATAATATAACCCCATGGCCGTATCTCTACGTTGCAGTTACGTCGTGGTGGGGCTTGCGTGCTCCAATATACCCTAGGGCTGTATCGGTAGAATTTGCTTTGCCGTAACATGCCTAGGGTGAGGAGCCAGACTAAGAGAGATGTTATCCGCTGGGCAGTTTTGTGGCGAACTATTGGATATTAGCGACCCCACGGACCCGATCTTTCGGGCGAATTCTTGTTCTTCATCTCCGGCTGGCCTTTATTGGCCGCTCTCTTGCCTTTATCGGCTGGCTTGAGTGGAGATTCGTAAGAGAAAACGCGCTCGGGAGAAGGATGTATAATCCAGTAAGGTGCTGGTAGGAATCTTAACCGTACTTCTGGGATTGTCCTGATAGCCGTGGTATACCTCTCCACTCCTCAAGCTCATCAGGATATGTTGCCCTCTTGTTGCTACGTCACTTCGAGCTAGCGACCATTTTGGGGCCCATTTGTTTAGTGTGCAAGTCACCCCCTGCCTTTTTATCGATGGAAATGAAAAACATTGTTCAGGCAAGGGCCATAGTCTTAACATTGTTCCTGGTAACCAGTCCACTTAAGACTCCAAAAACCATTTTCCATGTGTTTCAATAGTTCCCCTTCAACCGACGGTTGTCCTTGGATGCACTAGCATAGCGCAATCACCGGTTGGTACCACGTTTCATTAAAAGGAACCCTTTTAGCCTCTGCGAGTTGGTTTCGGCTCCTCGTATGCCTTCCAAAGGTCCAGGACCTCAAGGCCTTGAGATAAATAAATATATAAAACAATAATAATAATTTCTTTATTTGTATCGAATGCAGGTGTTAAGATAATGGTGTTCGATTCAGAAATATGTTTACCCAGTACATCTTAATTTAACGATATTATGAAAAATAATTAACTAGTAACTAAAATTATTGTAAAATAATAAATAAAAACAGACGTCTGGTACTCGGGGACTGCCGCGGTAAAGCTATTGCATAGCATTTTTATCAACAATCATTAATTGAAGTTACACTTTCACACATTGAATTGAATTTTGATTGATTGTTCACTCGTTTGTTTTCTTATCGATCATACACGTGATCGTACCTATAAAAAATAACCTATATTTTCATTAAGGAATTTCGGGATTCGGTCTCCGGGCTTAAGGCCCGCGATAGAAGCTATGCAATAGCTTAATAAATAAAAACCATACACTAATAACAATAATTTAAAACAAACTAAAATGTGGCGTTAAAAAACTCTTCCATCGCTGTCGACTGGTAATGTGCCCAAAAGACTGGCGGCACTGCCACGCTGTATTGGGCCCACATGGGCCCTTAGCTCACGCAGTGTCAACTAGACGTTTCGACAGATCTTTATACAACTTGTGAGCATGTTTCAGTCAGGTTTTTCTGAATTACTTTACAGAGCGTCGTATCGTCGTCGGGCGGATTAGAATTCGGGCAAGTGGCATACCTGGAAGGTAACGATGTCCTCAGTGACCGACAGTACGGGTTTCGCCGCAAGCGGTCTACTGGGGACCTACTGGTTTATGCCACCCACTTGTGGGGCGAGGCCCTCGAGAAGAATGGGGAAGCGATTGCCGTTTCCTTAGACGTCTCGAAGGCCTTCGACAGGGTATGGCACGCTAGCCTTTTGAGTAAGCTTCCAGCGTACGGCATTTCCCCTGGTCTGATTAACTGGGTAAAAGACTTCCTGAGTGAACGATCTCTCCGAGTTGTTGTCGACGGATGCTCATCAGAGCCCAAGACGACTAATGCCGAAGTGCAACTCTCTTCCTGTTGCATATCAACGATCTGCTGGTGCCCGGTATCTATGGGTATGCAGATGATAGCACAGTTGTAGAGAGATGCCTGGCCAGTGCTCGGGCTAGTAAGGAGCTAATCCGGTCCGAAAGAGAGGCTATGGTAGAGCGAACGAATATCTTCCTTCAGGCAGTCTTCAAGTGGAGTGAAGCCAATCAGGTGGGATTCAACGCCGCCAAAACACAAGCGTGTCTGTTCACCGCCAAAAGGAGCCCGTGCACCTTGGTTGAGTGTCTGAACTCGTCGTTGCTAGCGGTTTTCGAATAGGCGACGTCAATTTGGTGAGAGTCGGAATGGCGGGTGTACTTCAGCGAAATAAATTAGAGTAATTACTGTTAAAATGTACCTAAAATGTACTATTCAGTTCTTAGCTCTCAATATCTGTACCTCCATCAGAATGATATTATTTTAAAATTAAGGTACACTCGCCATATTGACGTCATGATGGCGGGTGTTCTGTAATATATAATTTTTTAATCATTACACATAAAATATAATTACACAAAATTAACTTAAAATGTACCTAAAAAGTACCTGAAGTACATTTTAAGTACATTTTAGGTACATTTTAACGGTAATTACTATAATTTATTTCGCTGAGCTACACCCGTCATTCTGACTCTCACATTCAATGCTGCGTCTGTGGAGCCACTGCTCAAAGAGGTGACTTAGGGTCAACTCACACCGAAAGAGCGGCGAAGGGTAGCGAAGCGGAGCGCAGTTTCAGTTTCATATTAATTTTAACTTTATTATCATTACCATAATACTTATTATCGCATGAGAAACTCGAACTAGTCGCGCGGATGCCCGCGGCGCCGCAGGAATTCCGGGGAATTCTCTCGTTCGTGTTTCTTATGCGATAATAAGTATTATAGAAATGAAAATAAAGTTAAAATTCATATGGCACTGAAACTGCGCTGCCCTTCGCCGCTCTTTCGGTGTGAGTTGACCCTTACCGCTGCGATTGTAGCGAGCCCAGTAGTTACTACGTAACTTTCAATTACTAAAGTAGGTCTACATTAACAGCTCATAAGCCAGTGTCAAAGTTTTGTTCAAATTATTAGTGAGAGGGCGGAGGTGGCAGCCACAAGCTAGCGTAAAGTGTAATGAAGTGCTTATAACATCCGAAATAATTTCCCTTAATAACGTTTGTCTCCGAGTTTAAATTTATATCATCATTGCGTTTCGTGAGTGATCTTTCTCAGAGTAAATTAAACTTTGCGGGCGCGCTGGTGTGTTCCATTATGTTGGTGCCATCATCGCAATGTTCCAAAATTGTCTCGGAAACTTGGAGTATAGAAACAAGGGATATATTATTATAGGCACCGTTTGTTTCCAGAATGCTTAAAGTCATCCAGAGGGCAATGGAAAGGTCTATGCTCGGATTTTCTTCCATGATTGCATCAGGCATAAAGACATCTGCAGGAGAACCAAGGTTGCGGACATAGGCTGAAGTATCGTCAAACTTAAGTGGCTGATGGTCGATAGGGCCGAATGGTTCCGGAGAAGCGACCGCGCACAAGAAGTCGCAGCGTTGGAAGGCCTCTCACAAGGTGGACCGATGACCTGGCGAGGGACGCGGGAATCCGATGGATGCAAGACCCACAGGACCTTTCGTTGTAGTGACACTTCGGGGAGACCTATTTAGAGCAATGGACATCCTTCGATTGAAATGATGATGATGACGATGACTAGGTATTTGATTTATATTGATAATTACTTTTTTTTTTTGTTTGGTAGATTCCCTATTAGCTCATGTAGTGGATAACAGAACGATTAGATACGACGAAAAGGCGTTTCAAATAATGAGATAGTGAAATTGCAGTCATTAACTTATTAAGAATGCTTATTCATTATTGTATTGTGTAGGTACAAACATGCTCATTTTGACCATATTTAAACGACAAGTAGCTTCGTACGAGTAGGTATACTTTACCACTAAGATCAAGTTTTCATTCACTCTATATTAGGTAGGTGTTATAGGCATAATACCGTCATACGCGTTGGTACTCAGACCGGTACTTAGCACTAACATCACAGTATTTACGTGGGAGTAGAGCCGATTTAATAAATAATAATGAAACACCTGCTTTAGAGTTTGCCTTCAGAGTGATACCACTCATTTAACACACCCACATTTTCGGGGTTGATAAAGCGGCTCACAGAATCTTGAGATCACGAAAGGATAGATAGATAAATTCTTTATTGTACACCAAACATAAAGCATTTACATAAGAAACTTAAAATTAATAGGGTGCCACAATGGATGATCTTATCCCTAAAAGCGATTTTTACAGACAACCTTTGGATGGATTTTCCAGAGAAGGAGAAAAAGATACGCAGGTAGTTTGTGGTGTACTATTTACAAAGAAAAGGTCACGAACTTAGAAGTATAGGTTATATAGGTACCTATATTAAATTGATGACCTGAGATGAGTCTAAAAATTCTATAAGCACGCGCTGGCCTTTGGTTTAACTAGATACTTTGGATTAACTATTCAATGTATTTTTTTTTATTATTATATTGTTAATCCTATGTACGTATTTGGATTTCGTCGCTGCGGCCAAAGCATTTTTCTTAGAGAATAGCACGCCACGACTTCCCACTCTATAATTCCACCACTACACGTATATCCTCCACAAGCCATCATTGCAATTTCTAAGTAAAACGATCACAGGCTTGTTTTATATTATTATAATTTCTACTTACGTAGTCAGTACTGGAACTTGGAACAACAAAGATGTTCTTGCGGTATTTTTTTATCCGCCTGTTCATGACAGCGGCTGTCTTCTATAGGATTAGCTTCTTCCTGGTTCCTATTTCCTCTTCCTCCTTACACTCCTTTGTAAAATTTTACGATGGAATCGAATATCAAACCATAAAAATAACCACTAAGCTTAATGTCAGATACATGTCTACGCAAATAATTGAAAGATTATTCTTTAAATTTTAATTTTTTCTCTAATTTTCTGTACTGTTTTTATTATTTTTATTATTACTCATTTTTCTGAAAGGTTTCTAGTTACTACTCGTTTAACCCTTGCAATTGACTTAGTTTATGTAACTGTAACATTTTAATAATAGCTTCATCAATCATTATGTAAAGGCTGCTATGCTTACCTACTTCTCTCTCAATTTTAATTCTGACACTATACGTGAGGACTTGTAATTGGCTTGCTGTCGTTTGGTTTTATTTTAAGTATGTTTAAGCAGTAAGTCCTCCGCGATATACTATATAAAAATAAATAAATAAATTTTGTTTATTGCATATCTTTGTATACAGAATCCTCAAGTCAATTCATTCAATTTACTTGACATCGTAAAACTTAAGGGCTCACTCTCAAACGTGGTTATGGCTTCTAGCCTTCTAGGCGACATTATTAACTGAGTCGTCTACGTCTGACTGAGGGCTTCGTCTAAATATCCCTAAACTAGCTTCTATCAGCGGCTTCGCCTGCGTAGATGTACGTTTCTTCATACAAACTTTAGACCCACTCTTTGGACTCTTTGGATTTTGTTTAATCCTATCAGGAGGTGAATTTTGGAAAACCTTTGCTTAGTGCTCGCCTACGTCATAAAAGGAAACCTTCTGCAAAATTTCAAGCTCCTGGGCCCTGTAGTTTAGGCTGTGCGTTGATATGTCAGTCAGTCAGTTTCTCCTTTTATATTGTTACGCCATTAAACGTGAACACGCTATATCTCCGAGAAAATAACGAGTAGCACGTAATAATTAAAACGCATTGCTGTTCGAAAGATCTAGAATGGTGGTACGTAGCCAGGCTTAGAAAAATCTCGAAACATCCACAAAGTGTATACTACTAGTAAGTAGGTATGTATGTAAACAAAGTGCGTGACACCTCGTTTAGCCTGTACTGTTGATATCTGTGAACTATTTTTAATCTGTGGAGCGATGACTTGTGTGAGGATATGAGCCATGACGTTATGTTTTAAGAAACATGTGAATTAGTAATAAAAACTAAAATAGTGGTAAAGCAATAGCTTTAAATGTTGTTTTATAATGTGCTAATTATCTTCGGATAGGTGAAGTAAAACTATAACCACAATTGCGTTGCTCTGAAAAGAGATATTTTATTTAATCATAGAACAAAACTTTTACACATACATAAGTACTTATCACTAAACTATCTAACTATCTTACCTGAAAAGAGAAACAACATTTAAAGCTATTGCTTTACCACTATTTTAGTTTTTATTACTAATTCACATGTTTCTTAAAACATAACGTCATGGCTCATATCCTCACACAAGTCATCGCTCCACAGATTAAAAATAGTTCACAGATATCAACAGTACAGGCTAAACGAGGTGTTACGCACTTTGTTTACATGTATCTACCGATAAGGGATGGAATGGAATGGTACTCTCCGACAGTAACAATAGAGTCGAAATTAGCATGAAAGTGACTCTTAGTACATCATGCAATAAAAATGATTTATAGCTCCGCGAAGCGACGCTATTGTTCTAGATCGATCTTGAGATCGATCTCGGTATCTAGAATTTTCTTCGCTCCGCATATAAATACGAGCCCCCGACCGGAAGCGAATCAGTTGTGATTTCGACTGCGATCAAGAGCGAACTACCTAAGTGTGTGAAGTGATTTAACCTAACGACCTAAGCGATAGTGTAACCATACTCTAGTGTTAATTGCGATTCGGATTATTGTTGACTGGACTATTTTGTTATTGTTTGTGGTGAATAAAGTTCTCTGTTAGTAAAATCGGCATTTGATTACCCACGTACGTAACAATATGTTTAGATATATGTAACTTGAATCCCAACTTGTCTTATGGGGGTGGTTTAACTCTCGCGGTTGCACTAATTAAAATGAGTATAGCCCATAAAGTGTTTTGTTACGAGATTAACATCTCAGATATATTCTAAGTAATAAAGTGTCGTATCGTCGCTGTTAATTTAATTCCAGATGCAAAGCTTGTCAAGTATTTCTTTCAAAATTTAATCATGATAGACGTTTTTCGTTGAAAAAATCATCCAGATGACATCCCCCGCCCTTGGGTAGAGCGGGAGATGGTGTCAGTCTTTTACTGACTAAAAAACCTTCTTCATTGCCGTTCATACCGGGGCCGAGCCTCCCTTTCAGAAATAGACCCTCGGTCCCAGTAGGCTTCGACCCTGCTTGGTCCCTACGGTTGCTGTCAACTTCTTGAGGCGCGCGGGAACAGTACGCGCGGTCGACGACTTTAAACAAGACTAGGTGAATAGAAGAATAGGGTATCTGGCAAGGCAAGGATTCCGTGGTTCTGGAATGCAAAAGGCAATTAAAAGAACAGGCGAGGTCAAGGTGAAAAAATCAAGGTAGCCCGTGGAATTCCCTTTCTTTAAATCGTCTGACCCTGTTGAATGGCTGATTCATGAAAAAGTCATTCGGATGGGTTAGCTTGGAGACCTGCCCCGCTTAGGCAAAGCATTACCGTGTCCTCAAGAAGGTGATCGGGCGGTGGCGCGCTCTCACGTCCGGCCATGGTACAAGGCGAGAGAGTATGAGAAGCAGTCGCTCACACGCAGAGCGAAGGGAGGGCAATCGTCACGCCCCGGCTGTCACAAAAGACGCTTTGAGCGCGTGGGCAGCGGTGAGTCGTACCTAGTGCAATTCCTGGCAACCATACGCGTCATAGAAATACATATTTCTTATATCTATGGTACGCGCTGTTTTATGTATGGATTAGGTCTGGGATGGCGTGATGTGTGCACACGCATCCCGATAATTGTGCCAACCTCTCGTCGAGGGATGGTCGATCTCAACCAGAGCTGTAGGATGGTTCGAAAGAGTCAGAAGAGATAGATTTTATTAGGATCCTAGGTCAACGGAAAGTACCTTATAAGGTTTTGATTTTCTAGTGAGTCTTAAAATATGCGCCCAAATAAAAAAAAAAAGAAACACCAAAGCAAACATAAGGCCGTTTGTGCTCCAAACGGCCTTATGTTTGTTTTTGAGTTTCTTCTCAGGGTGATTATATAGGAAACACTGGCCTCATTTAGTTTAACTAAGAGGCGGAAACAACAAAGTAATCTCGTAACGGATCCGAGACATTAAAGAAATGTAGTTATTAGTTTGTAAAAGTAACAATAGATAGTACCTATACTATGTATACCTACGTATACACGTTGATGATGTACCTAGCGAGATATTATTGTTTTATAGATTTATTTTACTTATTCAAGGGGCGTGACCTTATGAGATAAAACGGAAATAGCGTCCGTGGTTTCTCCCAATAGCTTTAATTTCAGGCATCATTTAGTTAACAAAGTATTGAGGAAAACGGTCACTTTTATTTATTTATTTATACTTCACGCACATAAAAGTACAGAGGCGGACTTAATGCCAATTTAACCTACAAGTCCAGCCAGTTTTAAAACTTTAAGCTGAATATTTCTGAACTTGAATATTGAGAAGAACCCTAAAATTTAACCGACTCATTCATTGACAGGGACCTTTTTTATGTGTGGCTCTCATTGATATACAACTCGTGGCTCTTCGTTTATTCTTTCCGTCTGTGGATAACACCTATTGCAGCCTGGGATAGGTACTATTTAACTGAACTAGACCACAGTTTTTTTTTTAATAGGAAACCATCAAAAAGCCTTTGACTGACTAAACCTGTCTGTCACGGTAACTCTCTCGTATTATTACCCATTTTTTTTTTTTTTACGCACAGATAATCTTATGATTTGTGGAACATCTTGAACACTAGGTCTGTTTATTGGTTTGAAATATTATGTAGATAAAAATATATACAGTCGACGTTGTTGACATTTTTTTTTTATCTTTTATAAACTAGTACTTGACCGCGATCCCGCCTGATGGTAAGCAGTGATGCAATCGTTGATGATGAGGCGTACTAGTTTATTAGTCCGATGATAGAAATGAGATGGCGGAATCAAGTCATGCAATTCCTGCGCACACTCTCTAAAATGCAATCTGTAAAATACCGAAAGGCTGGCTACCCTACGCCTGTGCTCAAGGCTTTGAAGATCGGACTTAACCAAATCTGGATCACCAATCAGCCTCTTCGCATGCCTTTCCACCGAGTCCAAAGCTGCCAAGTGGCATTTTGCAGCACCAGCCCATTTGTGGCTGCAGTACTCCACACACGATCGGACCTGTGCTTTGTATAAAATTAAAAGCTGTGTTGGTGTGAAGTACCGCTAGACTTTTGCAAGAACGCCTAGTTTTCTAGGAGCTACTTTGGCTTTGGACTCAATGACCCGCCCAAAATTGAAGTCGGAGGAAATTTCGACAAACAAGAGCTAAAGGCGGTCGGTACAATCCAATGATACATTCTGAAAAGTAGGAGCCGAGGTGAACGGGCTCCTTTTGGTGGTGAACAGACACGCCTGTGTTTTGGCGGCGTTGAATCCCACCAGATTGGTTTCGCCCCACTTGGAGACTGCCTGAAGTGAGATATTCGTACGCTCTACCATAGCCTCTCGTTCGGATCGGATTTGCTCTTTACCAGCCCAAGCACCTGGCAGGTATCTCTCTACAACTGTGCTATCATCTGCATATCCATAGATACCGGGCATCAGCAGATCATTAATATGCAGCAGGAAAAGAGTTGCAGAGAGAACTGACCCCTGAGGAACTCCGGCATTAGTCGTCATGGGCTCTGATGAGCATCCATCGACAACAACTTGAAGAGCCTGCCACTCCTCCTCGCTCTGGACCATGGCCTCAACCAAGGAAAGGCGCGAGAGGTCTCCGCCACCGATCGCCCCCACGAGGGCACGGCGATGCTCCGCCCAAGCAGGGCACACCTCGACTGTGTGCTCCACCGTGTCCTCCGGGCGTTCCGCACAGTGGCGACACCCGGGCGTCACTTCCGCATGAATCGAGTGCAGGAATCTCCCGAACGAACCATGTCCGGTGAGTACCTGCGTCATGCGGAAGGTAAGGACGCCGTGAGGTCTTTCCAGCCACGCCTCAAAGAGGGGACTTACCGCCATGATTGTGGCGTGCCCAGCACTGGGTTGCGATAGTCGTTGACGCCATTTCACCATGAGATCCCGCCGGAGCTCTGTCCGCCATGCCGTGGCCTGTCACGGCAGGGACTTTCACCCCGGCGTTGCATCTCCACGCGCACAGCATGCCATACCCTGTCGAAGGCCTTCGAGACGTCTAAGGAGACAGCAATTGCTTCCCCATTCTTCTCGAGGGCCTCACCCCACAAGTGGGTGGCATACACTAGTAGGTCCCCAGTAGATCGATTGCGGCGAAACCCGTACTGTCGGTCACTGAGGAGATCGTTACCTTCTAGGTATGCCATAAGGCGCGAGTTCAGTACACGCTCCATAATCTTGCAGAGTATGGAGGTTACCGAAATCGGCCGATAGTTGGTAGGATCGGCACGACTGCCCTTTTTGGGCACGGGTTGCACGTTGGCAAGCTTCCAGGACTTGGGCATTATTTCAGTCCTAAACGAGAGGCGATACAAGCGTGTCAATATAGGAGACAACTTGGGCGCACATGACATGTTGATTACGTGCTGTTATGTGTTTTAAACATTGGCATATTACTGCATTTATTGTGCATTTTCCTTTGTTATCACGTCACAGTACTTTCTGTGACCACATGCAGCGTGCCCTGTGGTTTAGATAGTTTTCCTCACTGCCTTAGTGAATTTCACATTACGCCACAAAGTACTGATCTAAGTGGTGATAAAGTGTACCGCTAATCATCATCATCAGCCTTTTAATGTTCCTACTGGTGGTACTCAGGCCTCCTCTCTAGGCGAGGGAATGGGCCGTAATCCACCACGCGGGCTCAGTGCGGGTTGGTGAATGTCACATGTCCTCGAATTTTTGGTTCTAGGACATGCCTTTCCTCACGATGTTTTCCTTTACCGAAAGCTTCTTGTACGCTAATATTTAGTCTCCAATTTGGGTCATACAGTTAGGAATCTTAGCAAAGGTGAGACAGTATTTTATGACGGAACAGTAGCTCATACTTTATCAAGCAGAAGTTCGATTGTGTATGGAGTACTGTTCTCATCTTTAGGACGGATCTGCCAGATTCCAGCTTGATACACCTGAATCAATTGAGAAATGAATCACGAGATTGATTGGTAATGATGGTAACTCGTCGAATCAAAGCTTCAGTTTAGACCACTGACATCGAGTTGCTAGAGCACAAGAAATTGGATAAAAAATGACACAAGAATAAGAAGTACTTTAAGAATAGCTTGAGCTAAACAAAAAAACTTAATTAGAAATGGACAGGGCACATAGTGAAACTTAGAGCTCATAGGTACACAGGAGCAGCATGTTGTCAAAGGTAACTGCAACCGTCGATGCGTAGGCGGCAGCCGTCGACCTAAAGTGATACAACGGCTACCAATGATTTTCAAACTTGGAAAGTCGATAGCTACCGTCGATGCGGCGACGCGACGTGTCGTTGGCTACAATTACTTGTACCGTTCGCAACATGGCGGTAATGTGTATGAGATTGTAAACATAATCCTGTAGCTCTCTACAGAATTGCCTCTGTACACAAGGTGAAAGAGGCAGAAGGCCACGAAGAGAAGGGGACGACGGAAAGTTAAAATCAAATGAATAGTCAATTAATTAGGTAAGGTTAGGTAAATAGGTAATTTTCGATACTATAGTAGGTAAATCTGATTAATTTTTGAATTAATTCTGAATTATTATTGATGAATCTGATTTATTAGTGTAATATTTAATATAAAAATGATGCTGCAAATTCCCGTGTCTTATTCGCCAGAATCTTGATAAATGATATTAATTTTGCAAATAGGTTCTAAAAAAATTTTTACACGTCAAAAGGTCGCGTGTTTGAGACTCTCTCCATCTTCCAGACTCCATCTCGTTTAGCTCTTCAATCCCCATTGGTGATAGAAGAGCTCACGAGATGGAGTATTTGTTCTTGGATGTGCGACTCTGGCGGAATATACGTGAGAGTCGGATATATTTACAGTTTTTTTACCAAGAGTGTCTCAGTTAAGTCACGGATGGACCGACTTGGCTAAACTGCAACCAAGTGTTCCTCTTTATTTTAACATGGAACCCTAATAAAGCAGATAATTGCAACAGCTTGCTCGTTTTTGAAGATAAGACACCACTAGGTATATTATAAAAGTTATAATCGAACTTTGTGTTCAATATACCGAGGGCGAATACCGGTATAAGACGTACCATCTATCCACGTTTGTGAAAATAATTCTGTGTGACTGAACATTTTTAGACTATCTTACACTAGTCTAAAAATGTATAGAATCCACCGAGTATTGGTTTTGGTTGCATTTTACATGAGGTTGGTGCATTCATGGGGTAAGTACCTAAATTGAATTTTACTAGTATTATTTTGCAAACCTATTATGTCTCATTCCTGTAGCCTGATTCACGTAATATCAAACAAGCCAAATATCGTTCAAGTTTTATAGTCGTTCGAACGAAGTCGTATCCAAAAGCGGTATTCACGTGTTCCTTAATCGGGAATGGATAGAACGACAACTCTACTGGCTCGAAAGTCGAAACTAAACGATCTATCGATGACTTATTTCCAGTTACATTAATAAATAGTCTACCAGGATAATATAACACAATTTTTTTTTAAATTGACTCTTCGACCAAACGTCTTTAAAATCGGTGTCGTTCAAACTCGATTGATGGATGTGAATACGGAAATGGTCTAAACGACTAAATCAATACGATATCGTTACGGTTTTGATTACGTGAATCGGGCTACTGGGCAGAGGTGGCGTGAAGGGATCGACTCCTTCCATCTTTAGGTCACGCATCCATTGGATTCCCCCAAATACGACCTGCTCTGATCCATTTAAATTAGACAGCCTTTTGAGCCATCAGCTACTTGGTTTTGGAGCATAATATTACCCATTGTATTTCGAAATCAAGCTGTTTAACTTAAATTAAGCTAGCGAAATATCATGAAAGAGATGTGAACTCTTCCCATCATAACTTGAATTTTTGCTTTTTCGAAGATCATATTCAAGGTTTTCTAACGTAGTGCAGGATATTTAGTGTTAAAAGTCATTATATACAAAGTGACATTCCGTCAATAATCGTCGAACAGACAAAAACTGTTCCCAGCAAATTAAAAAAGGAAATATTTACATTTGAACTAGCTTATTTACTAATTACAGTAGTAGGATATTTGTTATATCTACATTGGATTTTAATTAATTGTGTTTGTGTTGTATCATAAACGTAGAATCATGAGGCGCACTCTAGGTGAAATGTAAATGATACTAACACAATAAAAAATGTAAAATTAAAAAAGCTTTTTCCAAAGATTCTTATTTTTGGTGATTCTGATTTTGTTTCTTGTTATTTAACAGCGACTGTTGAAATTAAAGTTAATTTGTGTTTTTATTTAAAAATTGATTGTATTTTTTTATTTTATGTTTTCAGATATCGCCATATCTGTAGGACATCGACTAGAATTTTATACCAGCCAAATTAAAACAGACACCGTATACTTGACGTCCTATAATCCTGCAGCAATAGCTTATGACGAAGTACACAACATGATACTGTTTGTCGACAAACAAAGTGACTACGACTCTGTATGTGGTTATTACTTAGCTTCAAATGACGTCATTTGTTTTATTAAAAGATATGATAGCAACATACAAGATCTCGCCTTCGACCCGGTCACAGATCTGCTCTTCTTTACCGATATTAAAGAAGGAAGCATTAATTGGATTTCCTTAAAGGAATTTTCTGAAAACAATGTTTATGGAAATGTTTTAATCAAAATGAATGACCGGACCATCAATGACATTACTTTGGACAGCTGTAGTGGGTACGTTTACTAACATTTATTTGATTCTATAATGGTAAGTAAAATTATAAACTAAGCCATACAAAACCGTTACAATGATTTGACTTCCACTGTCAAGTTCGGCGAGCCTCTAGATAATACTTTGTACTTAAAAAAATAACAGAAATAAATAAATTAGAAGTTTAAGTTTACGTAACCTTTAATTTTTACCTTTTTTTAGATTATTACAATATAAAATTTTAAAATAATGGTGTTCAATTTACAGGTACATATATTGGACCAACACAGATAAATCCCCATATGAGTACATAGAGAGAGCTCGATTTAATGGTACCGAGAGAGAAGTTGTGAACAAATATTTACCAGTATTTAGTATTGCCATTGATTCACAAACGTATACAAATTATTATATTAGTGGTTATAACAATGAGTTTCACAATGAAGTAGATTTGAGAGAAAATTACTTAAACGATGAAAAAGTCAAAACAATATTTTATTTTCATTTTATCTCTGCACCAAAAGAATTGACCATCTCAGACGATTTGGTCTACTGGATGAATAGTACTTTAAGCTGTACAACCGTTTGGCAGAGACCAAAGAAGATCACAAGGAATTTTGTACAAACCAGAGAGATTTGTAAGTTCTATAGTGAAAAGCCACTCGGTATAGCCGCTAACTATAGAATTAGGGAACAAGTTCAGAAACTACAGGACTGTGAAGCACCGTCGAGACTGGTGCCAACAGTCGAAATAACCAATAACTCTGTCAATATTGAACAGACCAAACAGAAACAAACGAGTTTAGGAATAGATCAGACAACAGAAAAAGAAGGTACTACAGATGTTGGACAGACTTGTGTCCATGGTACAAAAACTAGTGAGACATCCGTTTGCAAATGCACACCGGGTTACACCGGTAAGCAATGTGATGTTGCAGATTGTGGAAACTACTGTTTATTCGGTGACTGCAGCTTTAATGATGAAGGACTTCCTGAATGCAGGTAAAATATTTTTCAATACACTAATTCGAAAAGCCGCTCTTATCCCTACTGCTTTTTAGCACGTTAGTGCGAAAAAGTGCTCGAGCTCATCCCCACCACAATTTGTTACATTATGTTTAGTATCTTCATAAATACTGTTACTAAAGTTATCATTTTCAACTTCCATCTTTACGCAGACAATTTGCAGCTGTATCGTCAATTCCTATTGACTGATGCAGACTCAGCGATTAATACCATGAATCGTGATCTGGAGAGTATTAATAAATAGGCCAAGTCTTACGGCTTTTACAGGTTTGATTAACGTCATGACGGTTGCCTTGTCAATATATATAATGAAAACATCATGTACGTTAGAAAAAAATCTTCATCTTTTTGCCAAAAGAGGCGATAGACATAACTATGTTACAAGACATAGGGACCAATTAGTTCAACCAGGCTTCAGATTGGCTTAAGTGGCCTCTTCTTTCATGGGGTACTGTTTAAAATGCTATAATAAAATACCTCCCCAAATATTAGATGAATGAAACGAAATTTAAATCTTGTATTAAACGCACACTATGCAGGCAACCTTATTATAAGTTGGAAGATTATATTCAAGATAAAAATGCTTGACTCAATGCTGGTTCAGCTCTACTACCACTAGGGTGTATTGATTAGTTTGGAAACCATTATCATTATTATTATTTTTGTAATTTGAAAACATAGTTGTAGCTTGTGATCATTTAAAACTATAGCATTGTTTAATGTAGCAGCACTCTTTTTTTCCAATTTGTAAATGTGGAGTACCATGGAGCATTTTTATTAGGTTACATCTTTGTTTTTTGACATTACGAGCATGGCAGTTGAGAGTTTGTCATGCTCACTCAAATGTCTCGCTGTTGGTGGCACGTGTTATTGGGTCATTCGGTTCCCTTAAAAATGGTTGAGCTGAGTGAGGCTGATGCACGCATCATGCTCGTGAACGGGTGCCGTCAGTTTAGACTGGCCATATCTTAGTAGTAACACATAATATGATTTAAAAGAGTGTCCATGGAATTTCATGCATGTTTTTCTCCATAGAGATCTACGCTTTGGAACGTGCAATTTAGCTTCACTTTTCTAGGACTGACCGACATTTGACTATTCAAAAGTGCCTGCAAATGGTCTATTTGAAATAAATGATTTTGAATTTGAATTGAATTTTGAATTTTGGTTAATCCTTTCATGTCCCAGGCCATGATCGTAGGCTGTCGATACTATCGCAATGCGCTTGACATTCTACTTTGACGCCTTTATCTTTTAACGGCTTGACTATTGAATACTCAACCTGGAATCTTGGTGTCACAATTGACATATCTCTCAATTCCGCAAGGACATCAAGTGTCTCCCTATCCGTCTTCGTAGGAACACTCGGGTATTATACTGTCCTGTACAGCATCCTTTTCAAACCTGCGTACCCTGGCTACTTGCGTGATCGTTTTTTGTTTACTTGCCCTGCCGATGCCCAATGCAGACCCTACCTTAAATACCATCTTAATTTCCCATCCCAAAATTCTCATTTCTATTCCAATTCCTCCTCTTTTCATGCAGTACGACTGTGGAACTCACTACCAGCTAAAATCAGTGACCCTAAAAATATATCTGTCTTCAAAAAGCTCTGCAAAGAACGCCTCCAACATTTCAACCTTCTCGTAAAGTTATATTTTAAAGGTATAATATACTTATAATTTAATGTACGTATTGTATCTATTTATATGTTTTACTAATTTTGATATATTTATATATGTATTATATGATTTAATTTAGTAGATTTTTAATTTTCTGACTCATTTATACGTATTGTGTTTACATCTCTCATCCAACTCTCCTGTCGCAGGTCTGCTGGAAGAAATCTCATTTGAAATAAGCAGTACATTTTTGCTCTTCTATCTGTATTTATTAATTTCATTTTTTAAGTGTTTGTACATAAATTAATAAATAAATAAAATAACTATTGTGAAAACTTTCGTTTTTCAGATGTAATGATGGCTATTCCGGGCAAAGATGTGAAGTAAACAATTGTCACGGTTTTTGTTTAAACGATGGTGAATGTTCCTTGAACGAGAGAAGTGAGCCGATCTGTCAATGTAACGGGAGATATGTAGGTGACAGATGCGAGGTATCAGGTTGTCACAACTATTGTCTGCAAGGCAGTTGTAATTTCAATGATGAGGGCCATCCTAAGTGCAGGTAAACCTTTAACTGCCTCTTGATGTTCGTCTTCTTATCAGTTAGGCTTACTGATTTCGGACGCGTAGCTTCATAAACGCGTATTCGTCATTATACGCTTGGTCTACGCCTGCGTGAAGCTTTCGACGAAGCAGCAGCGTTGTATAGTCATGTCGCGTTTGTGAAGCAACGCGTCCGTGGACAGTAGACCATAGTTTTGTATGCAAGCTTCACGCAGGCGTACACAAAGCGTGTAATGTCGAATACGCGCCTATGAAGCTACGCGGCCGTGTACTCCTTATACTTATAATTGACATCATCATCGTTTCAGGTGTGATACTGGTTATTCTGGAGAGAGATGCGAAGTGTACGCGTGTCATGGCTACTGTTTGAACGGTGATTGTACTCTAAACGAGGAGGATGAGCCATTTTGTCAATGTGATGAAAACTATGAGGGATCTAGATGTGAAACTGTTAAAAATGATACTTCCACCTCTTTTTGAAAGTTGCTGATTTATTTAGGTTGCTTGCTGGTTTAGGTAATACAACAATAACAGTTTATTTGTACATCAAAACAACACAGAAGCATAGAGAAACAATAGGTTGTACAGATCAGTCAGAATTGTACATAATAATTTTATCATTTCTTTTTTTTTCATTTGTTTACTTGTGTGATTCGTTTTGTGGTTACTGTGTGGGTGCTATTGGTTGCCTGAAATAAATGCTTTTTTACTTGAGTGTCTTTTTATATACTTGGTTTTTCTCGCGACTCTTTTCGCGCGAATTCGATTCAGATAAAAAGTCGCCATCACTGGGTTTCATCAAGCTTATTCTTTACCAAAAGACATCAAAATTAACAGACAAACAGAGTTATTTTCATATATTTTGGAAGTTTAATAATAGTTTTATTTAATAATATTAAATTAATTGATGTAAATAAATTGCTAGTACAACTTTGTTTAGATACTGTACCTAAATTAATTATCTTAGATATTAAACTGATACTTATTAGAATTACAACATTTCTAATACACTTTGTGACATTTATGTTAAAACGAGACACACCACTAAACACACACTAAACATTTAGTTTGACTATTTTTCAACTAACTGTGATATGTCGTGGTCAGATCAAAGAAATTGATCACTTCATGATAATATGGCCAGATAAAACTGGCCAGATCGTTTAAACGTTAACCTTTGTTGATAATTATGTCGATCCTCGTTTAAAACGATCTGGCCAGTTTATTGGCCACGCCATATACACTGCTTTTTTGATGGAGCCTATTATCAATAACCACTACGACATGTTTTTCATAGCACCAATTCGAACACTCGCAAAAAAGGTGCATCAATTATTGACTTTCAACACTTACGGCACTGTACTAATAAGTATGTATGCACACAGTTGAACAATTATATATTATTATTATTTTATTATTATTATTTTTTGTTTTTTTTTATTGCTTTTTTTGATTTTTTTACTTTTGATACGTGTTTTTTTTTGTTTATTATTGTGTTTAGGCCTTGTGCTGTACCAAATAAATTATTTTTCTTTCTTTCTTTCTTTAATTATGTTTTTTTTTTTCGGTGGGTAAAATCATCCAGACGACATCCCCCCCCTTGGGCGGAGCGGAAGACAGTGTCAGACTTTTACTGACTAAAAAACCCACCCCGTTCCTTCGTTGCCTTTCATACCTGGGCCGAGCCTTTCTTTCAGAAATAGACGCTTGGCTCCAGTATGCTTCGACCCTGCTGGGCCCCTGCGGTTACTGACAACTCCTTGAGGCGCACGGGAACAGTACGCGCCGTCGATGACTTGGCCTTGGTCCGGACGGTTACTGAAAAACAGTTCTGTGTGCTAATCTGATGAAAATAAATATAGAAAAAAAATATCACCAACCCCATGTAACATCAAAAAGGTGCTAACTAGGTAACATTTGCGCAAGTTGACGTTTATATCCTCTTGTTATCAGAGACAGCTCGTTAAAAACTTTCCCTCCTCGTGTCACGCGTGCCACGTCGTTATCTCGTGCTCATACTAGAAAGTAAACTGCCGTAAAAATACTTTAAGCTTCATGTTTTCCTGGTAAGTACAGTTGGAATGTAGCAGAGGTTTTTTTTTTCGGTGTGTAGAAATCTACCAAATCACATCCCCCGTCCGGACGGAGCGAGAGGGAGACAGTGTCAGATTCTTACTGACTAAAAATCCTACCCTGTTCCTTCTTGCCTTTCATACCAGGGCCGAGTCTCCCTTTCGGAACTAGACCCTGGCCTCAGTAGGCTTCGACCCTGCTGGGTCCTTACGGTTGCTGAAAACTCCTCGAGGCACGCGTGGAACAGTACACGCCGCAGACGACTTGGGCTCGGTCCGGACGGTTACCAGACGACAGATCCATAGGTGGGATTTATCCAATAAAAGTTTGAAACACTCTCTCTCTCAGGAGTTATTGAATGATTTAATCATCATCATCATCATTTCAGCCGCATGTCGTCCATAGCTGTTCATAGTCCTTCCCCAAGTTTCACCACAATGACCAGTCCTTTGTGTCCTCATCAGGTCATCGGTCCGCCTTGTGAGTTTCCAACTCTGCGACTTCGGGCACGTGGTCGCTATTCCAGAACCTTTTGGTTCCATTGACCATCTGTTCTGCGAAACAGATGCTCATGATAATGCTTGTCACGTCTATGGACTTACAAAATAGGTATATGGATCAACATAAGTTTAGTTAATGTTAAAAACTTAAGCTTAATTACGAGTACCTATCTTGTTTTTATGATTGTCGTACGGTTCAACAAACAAGTAGGTCTAGTTTGTTTATCTTGTCGTTACCTTATTCTTGAACCTTAAATAAAAATTAAGTCAACGGAGGATAAATTATTCTTTCCAGCAAATAGATAAATGTTTACAATCCCTACTTTATTGTAATATCTCCCTGCTTATAATAACATATACACAATATGTCATCACTAATATTACATAGAGGTAAAGTTTTTATTTTTTTTATTTTTTTTTGTAAGATATAATCTCTGAATGTACGGGTCCGATTGCAATTTTTTTTTTCAACTTTATAATGCTGTTTTATTTCTGAGTGACGTAGGCTATATTTTATGTAAACCCGTGGGTAAAAGCTAGTATCATATAAAATTTGTTGGTAGGTATATTTTCATTTCAGTTACATTCACACGTGAGATATACCAACTGTTGATTTAATTTCAATTTCGGGCTGTTCTATGTTCGAATCGAATCGTGCCGATGCAGGATTAGTTCTTTTGTGGCGCCATAGATGTCGCTACAGGCCATAGTCCATCACGCAAGCCAAGTGCGGGTTGGTGTAGGGCGTGCAGGCACTTAGCCAGGGGTATTGTGAATCAATGTTTGTACATTAGAAATTAGTATTTCTTTTTTTCTTTGTCTTATTACTTTATCTTATTATTGTAAGATAAACAAAAAAAAAGATAAGTATACCAATTTTTTTAGAAAGAAATATTTTTTCCTCTCTTTCTAAATAATAATAGTAACTTTAACATTAATATCCGCTACGCGCACCGTTTGATTATATAGGAATAACAAACATACACATACATACATTATAAACATTGCCTTTACGATATTATTATTAATTCGGAAGTGACTTTGTCCTTTCGGATTACTTGAATAAATGGTTGCTCTATTTCCGTCTTTGTTCGTCCAGTGAGTATTCGTCTCGTGAGTAATGACCATCATTTGTCATTGTTTCGGGACATTTATTTTATATTCGCGGTGTTTTATCTTTCAGAACAGATGAGACGCAAGCGGGTGAACTAATATGATGTTCTAATGTAGTTACCTTTATCACAGTAATATTACAAAGGCGAGGTATGTATGTATGTATGTAGGTTACTCATTCAATTTCATTAAAATCCGTTTAGCAGTCAAACGGCTAAATGAATTTGTAGGTATGCTAGTGTTTATTTATTTAACTAAAAAGAAAAGAAGAAGGAAACAGAAAAATAGTACAAAGTTGATGCTTATTTCCAATGAAATCTTTTCCTGCATAGCTGCGAAGGGAAACTTGAAGAAAATAGACGAGTAGACACCGTAAGCAAAAGTAAAAGAAAAATTAGTTAACACTAATTAGCATTTAGTTATTTTTTATGACAAATGTTCGGTTTAAAGCGAGGAATTCAATATGGCATCTACAGTAGCCTTTGTAATGTTTTTCCAAATCAAACTGGTCAGCGCCCCGAAACAATGCATCGAATCCATCGTATGTGCGCTGGAAAAGCGATTTTGATCATACCTCTTTCAATATCTTACTTATTGAAAAAATTGTACCTGAGGGCCTTTCCCGATCCATCTATAGTCAATATAAGCATGGCTTAAAAACTTGTTATTGTTAATAAACATTTTGTATTTGTATTGTATTTGTTCGTCAACGCAATGTTTGATAAGCCAAACGAAAAAAAAAAGATAACGTCTGTACGCTCTGTTGGCATTCGGCAACTACCGTCACTCACTCGAAATTTTAGAAAACTAGTTTGAGGAAATACTATACGTGTTTTTTTTATTTAAAATCCCAAAAAGTTTTTGGAAAAAAAATCTTTATTCTAAAATACATTGAAATGTGGAAGGTGTCAATTAATATATTTTCTTTTCTTTGAAGGGCCAAAGCTCACGCAAAATAGCAGATTTTCAGAGGTCTTTACGGGATTAGTTTAAAACAACGTTTCGATTTCAATATATAACATAGTTTTATATAATAACATAGTTTTTAAGAAAGGACATCATCCATTTTGGTTCAAATGTCAAAGTGCCGGCCAATAAAAAAAACCGGCCAAGTGCGAGTCGGACTCTCCCATGAAGGGTTCCGTAGCAGCAAGTAACATAATATAAAAGTTCTTGTAATGTGTTGTAACTTTGATCGATGTTTTAATAATAGTGTATTTTTTTCGAATTATGACGCATTAAAAAAAAACAACTTACTAGATTTCGTTCAAACCAATTTTCGTTGGTAGTTTTTATAGTAATATACATCATATATTTTTTTTAGTTTTATCATTCTCTTATTTTAGAAGTTAGAGGGGGGGGGACACACATTTTACCACTTTGGAAGTGTCTCTCGCGCAAACTATTCTGTTTAGAAAAAAATGATATTAGAAACCTCAATATCATTTTTGAAGACCTATCCATAGATACCCCACACGCATGGGTTTGATGAAAAAAAAATTTTTGAGTTTCAGTTCTAAGTATGGGGACCCCCAAAATTTATTGCTTTTTTTAATATTTTTGTATGAAAATCTTAATGCGGTTCACAGAATACATCTACCTACAAAGTTTCAACAGTATAGCTCTTATAGTTTCGGAAAAAAGTGGCTGTGACATACGGACGGACGGACAGACAGACAGACAGACAGACAGACAGACAGACAGACAGACAGACAGACAGACAGACAGACATGACGAATCTATAAGGGTTCCGTTTTTTGCCATTTGGCTACGGAACCCTAAAAAGTGCTTTATTCTGAAAGAACTCGTTCGCCTTAGCATTTTTTTATATGACACCAAAGCTGTAGCACCAATATACTTGGTGGTATTCATGTTAAAAAAAACCTGATTTTTCATACATTTTTCAATCAAATGAATTAACGAAAACAATGAGGTACCATAATATTTTCGCTTAAATGAATTACCACACTAACAAACTAACAAACAACAACGTTGTTTGTTAGTTGTCGTAACACAGCATTGTATGGCGGTAGGGTAAAGGCTATTTTTCTTGTATCTACCTGCTTATCTTTTGTAGGCCCTTTTTTTGTGGTGGGAAAAATCATGCATTGACATCCCCCGTCCTTGAGTGGAGCGGGAGATAGTGTCAGACTCTTACTGGCTAAAAACCCACCCCGTTCCTTCTAGCCTTCATACCGGGGCTCGAGCGCCCTTTCGGATAACCCTGGCCCTAGTAGGCTTCGACCCGGCTGGGTCCCTGCTGTTGCTGACAACTCCTTGAGGCGCGCGGGAACAGTGCGCGCCGTCGACGACTTGGGTTTGGTCCGGACAGTTACCGGACGGCCGGACAGCGAGCTACCCATTGCTCACTGTCCGCAAGCCCGCGTCTACGTTGGCCGGAAATCGGGATCAGAATCCCGGCGACGGCGGCGGCGATAACGCCGTTGCCTGATGCGTTCGGCCTCCTCCTTTGCGAGCATTACTGCTTCGCAGAATTCGGCGACCGCCTGCCACTCCTCCTCGCTCCGGACCATGGCCTCAACCAAGGCCCGACCGGCGTCTTTTGTAGGCCCGGCCATTGTTTTAATTCCAAAAAGTAATAACCCACGTCTAGTTTCAACATTATTTTTCTATTGGTTGTAGGTACTCCTGGTATTTTTGGGTATGCAGTGTGACAAAAAGTATATCGTGTTCAAAAAAATATTTATAACATCATGTTCTGGCGAGATCACTTCATTTGTTACAGTTAGTAGTTTACTCGAAATGTATGGAAAGACGGATTTTTAGAACTCAAATAATACCGAGTATAGTGATGCTACAGCTTGGGTGTCATATAAAGAAATTCTAAGGCGGACGAGTTCTATCAGAATAAAACACTTTTTTTATTTGGCCGGCACTTTTACTTTTGGACCAAAACTGTATGAAATGTGGATGATGTCCTTTGTACTACTAACTCAATATGGACGTAGTCCGAAATAAACGTTATTATTATTATTATAATAGAAACCTCTAGATAATAACAAAAAGTAAGATATCTGTGTTTCCAAAATACCTAGAGAAAGATGTGTAATGACGTCATAATCACGTAGAGCAGTTGTATGGGAATAGTAACACGGGTTGTGCGCTCTTAACTCAGTCAAGTAAATCCTTAACATTGAATTTAACTCATGCTTATACGAGTACATGTCTATACACCACAGAAAATATGAAAAAGGTTAGAAAGAAAATACTTTCCGATTTGTACTACAACGAGTGTCACCGCTTGTCTCACACCCTTTACACTCCACTACAGGCAATAAACCAATACGAACGCGAATTACGCAACTAACTGACCACGCACACTTAGATCGCAAGTTTGCTATTGGTAGTTGAACTATGAGCTTTGCCCTACTTTGTGGCACGTTTGCCTATGGCCATTCTAACCTCTTTCAACTGTTCTGTGATATACACCCTTGTGAAAACAGTGAGTAGGTATTTATCTATGTCAATTGTACCTTCAAAGTTATGTGGAACAAAGTGTAAAATCCCGCATACCTCCAATGAGAGGAAAGATCTTCCGACTAGCCTAGTAATGTGTCTGGTCCGGGCAACAGCTCGATAGTAGTTTCATAATTTTTTTTTGGTGGGAAAATCATCTAATGACAACTCCCGCTCTTGGGCGGAGCGGGAGTGTCAGACTCTTACTGACTACAAATCCACCACTTTCCTTCATACCGGGGCTGAGCTACTCTTTCGAAACTAACCCTGTTCCTAGTAGGTTTCGACTTTCGACCCAGCTGGGCCCCTGCTGCTGCTGACAACTTTTTGAGGCGCGCGGAAACAGTGCGCGCCGTCGACGAGTTAGGCTTGGTCCGGATAGTTACCGGACGGTCGGACAGCGAGCTCATAATTATATACTCATGTACCTACACAATGTGAACATAAATGTTAATTTTGCCATAAAAATCAAATGCAGGAACCAACTTAGTACAACTCTCCTTTCAATAGTTACAACATAATATCTTATTCTTATTATAATAACCAATAAGTAGACATAATATCATCCTAAATTTGTATTTCAATAAAATCGTATCTATTATAAGAAAAAAAATATGGTAACTGGCACCTGCGACTCGTCCCACACCATTTGTATGAATTGATACGTTGAAAAGGAAATTTATTCACTCCGAGGATGGACCTCTACATTTAAATATCATAACAACGGCATCAAAAACTGATAATGATGGTGAGATGATGGTGTCCAGAGTTGACTTGGCGTTGAGAAGTGCGTGAATTACTGTGTAGGAAGTGTGTTTCCTGTGCTATTTAGATTAGTTGACCGCATTTCTTTGGATCAGTAATTCGTATAATCATGAATGTGGAAGGAAGAAGATAGGGTATTTTTCTTTTGTTTCGGTGGTTATAAATCAGTGGACCGAGAGATAGTGTCAAGCTTTTACTGACCCGTTTTTTCGGTGCTTTTCATACCGGGTCCGAGCCTTCCTTTTAGAAGCAGAACCTTGGCCCCAGTAAGCTTCGACCCTGCTGGGTCCATACGGTTGCTGAAAACTCCTTGAGGCGCGCGGGAACAATCGACGACTTGGGCTCGGTCTGGACAGTTACCGGACGGTCGGACAGCGAGCTACCCATTGCTCGCCGTCCGCAAGCCCGGGTCTACGGTGGCAGGAAATCGGCATCGGAATCCTGGCTGTGAGCGCCGTTGCCTGATGCGGTCGGCCTCCTCCATTGCTAGCATTACTGCTTCGCAGTAGGAGGCGACCGCCTACCACTCCTACTCGCTCCGGGCCATGGCCTGTACCAAGGCCCGGCGACCTTCTCATTTGATAATAATATGATATCAGCCCTGACATTAGACCACAGTTTTGCTGTACTCATAGATTTTCTCACTGCCAATTATGTGCACGAGCTTCAGAACAAAATAGAGTGTAATGAGTACACTGATGACATTGATGTGTGATTGTCGTGCTGCCAAGGGCATGGTCGTAAGTGGCGGCCGCACGCGAGCCACGAGTGCGCGTGCCACCATTACGAATATTGAAACTGAAAACTAACAAGGAACATTTAGCTTATCGTTTTGTATCGTGTTTTACTAGACTTAGCTGGAAATTTTAGAAGAATTTACCTATAAACATTTAGACTTTATGTCTTTGCAGTTCTTTACATCCTTGCATATCACAAGGGTGTAAAGTCCTGCAAACCTCCGTTGAAAAGGAGAATCCTACGATCAGACGGGTGTTATTTCTGGCAGTGGATTTCGAATTGACAACTCCAATATTTATCACCATGCAGAATTTAGAATTTTAGTTCCTATGTGGCGTTATAGATGTCGCCACAGTCGTTGTCGTTACGAGCAAAAATGATGTCAAATTGGTCAAAATTAATAGGCAGGGTAAAGCATGGCCTTAGAAAGTATATAGAGCATTTGGTTTTACGCGTGATCTTTTTCGGCCGTTGTAATATACTTCGAGATTAAAGAGAGACAGAAAGTGTAGAATAATAACGCGGCAGTAATTGTACACCATAATATTCTTCAGTCGGCAGAATTGGAACTTACTCGTATGTCATAGCTTGGATAATTAAATACGTTACGTAAAAATAACCGTTTTTTTTTTTAATTTTACTAATGGGCGAAGCAATCTTCAAAACCAAGATACACGCCTCTCATTTCAAGTCATGTCCACACTTATTTTAATTAGACAGAAGAAAAAAAAAAGAAATAGTTGGCATCGACTATCGAAATAGTGGCCTTTTACGAATATTAAAAGTTCGGGCCCGGCGCGTGACAGCGGCCCGAAGCGCGGGCTTTTAGCGATATTAGACTCCATGTTTGTTCGCGGGAAAGAATCCATTCGGCTGCCGTTTTATTGTTTAGTTTTTGTTTATAGAACGCCTATCACAGTTAACCGTCCGAGTGTTAGGGACAAACAATCAAATAAAAAATCTTAAAGATTTATTGTTGTTTTAGATGTTTGAGGAATACGGCTAAGTAATCTGCACCCAGAAGACGTGTGTGTGAGTGTGACGTAAGACATTCTTCTTAAGGCATTGAGTTTACTTCTGTTCCAAAAATGTACAGAGGCCCTTCCACGAGTTCTTAAAGTGATACATTTGACGACCTAAACTGAACTGTGAAAGGGATTGAGCTACAAGGAGTTATTTGTATAACACTGGCAACCTCTCAAGACTATGTTACTAACATCATAAACAACAACTTATGTTCTATGAGTTTTAAAAATGTATTGTGTGTGTTTTTAGTTCCTCTTTCAAACAAAAATAGAAATATTTAAATTAGACGTTCTAAATATTACGAAGTCTATGCGAAGCAAACGATAGTACAATAGCGGAGGGGAGCGGGGATCGGGCGACGGGGTGCTTGATGTGCTCACGTCACGTCATACGAACGTAGGTAGGTATAGCAAAATACAGAATTGAAATGTGTTAGATAGAACAACGAAATCTTGAAGGTTAGTTTTAGTGTTTATAAATAACCCGGTAAGTATAGGGTGTACACAATCATCCCTCTTTCTCGCTCAAACACTTGACATTTTAACATGTTATAGTAACGCTTTGGTTCGCTTGCAACGCTCATTAAGCATTACATAGACGAAATGTAACATAAACGCTTGTTAGTTTCTTGTAGCATAGATACTTGTAAGTTTCCAAGATGTAAGTAACTTTTTCAAAAGCAAACTTGCAATAATATATGAAACTTGCGAGCCACTGAGACAAACTTACTATCGGGACAAGAGCGGGATGATTCCGATACAATTTATAAGTTCTCGGAAAATTGTACACGACTCAAGTGGAAAGGCGACATGATACTCTAGCTACAGTAACAACGTAGAAAATATTATTTTATTTTGCTCACAGAACATAATTTTTGTTTGAAGATTTTAATAGCATTGCTATTGTTGATGTATTTATATCTTTACATCAATGGATCTACTTTATCGTTTTCGGCAACAGCATAGCATAGTCGGCCTTATAATGTTCCCACTGTTGGGACTCAGGCCTACTCTCTAGGATAGGAAATGGGCTGTAATCCACCACGCGGGTTGGTGAATGTCACATGTCTTCCACTTTTAATATTATAAACAGGTAGTTTATTTTTATGTTTGTAGGAGGTAATCTCTGACAGTACTGGTCCGATTGCTAAAATTTTTTCACCGATAGAAAGCTGCTTTATTCCCGAGTGACATAGGCTATAATTTATGAGCACGGGTGAAGCCGATGGCAAAAGCTAGTATATTATTAACTGTTGAAAATCAAGTACCTTCTAAATCCTAAACCGATAAAAAGTTGGCCCTTTGGAACGAAGCCAAAAAGTTAGTCTCATTAAAATGGTTTAGTAATTATAAAGTTGGTTATTATCGCAAGAGAGCATATTGGATGATATTTGATAGGGTCTGTGAACTTTATAAATTTATTTGCGGTTTACTTACTTAAGTTTCAAAGTAATAACTTTGAGTAAGATTTCGGCGAATGTTTCTGAAATAACTCTTAATTCTACTCGTAATAATATAAATTGATAATTTTAAAGGTTATTAAGAAACTTTACATTAATCTAATTGTATTAATAGACGCACTTCAATAAGCCTGCGTTACCATTCCCGTGCGATTATTATTATTTTTTTACATACTTTCCTAAACAAATATTTTATGGTTCTCGACCAAGCTCGAACCAATCCTACGTCAAGAAAATTCCGCCAGAATCATTTATTTCATCAAAACTTTAATTCAACATTCCTAATATCAAGTTGGAAAGCGGTGAGAGATCTGATAACTACCTAATAGCTAAAGTTTTGAAGGGTCAGTGAATGCCGTCAGTCTTCAAGCCATCCTTATGTTCAACCGTCGTAATCAGTCCAACTTCGCAATTTGAATTCAACAACTTGTGGGTTCAACAACAGCTAGAGGAGCAGCGGTAGCCGAGTGGTACATTAAAAAGGCTGATGATGATTTATTTATTTATTTATTTCTTAAAAACACACACAATCTTTACAGGTTGGGCCCAATACAATCGTGGTTTTAACAATAGAAACAAATCAATTATCTTAAGACTAACACTTACCTAAAATCAACTATAAAAATCCAAAAAAAAATATATAAATATAATATATATATGATGATGAAAGCTATAGAGCTATTAGAGCGACGCACACGTGGACCACACTGATTTGTACGCAGAACGACGTCGTGTGGCGTGGCGAGCTACACTAGAGTATAGCTCTACAAGTCTAGTTTCCATATGAAATGTATAGACAGCGACGCGCCGAGATCGGCGTGGCACACGTGTGCGCAATTTAGTTCTACATTAAGTTGGTCTTTTTTTTTTTATTCGATGGGAAAAATCATCTTATGACAACCCCCACTCTTGGGCGGAGCGGGAGATAGTGTCAGACTCTTACTGACTAAAAAACCCATCCCGTTCCTTCAAGCCTTCATACCGGGGCTCGAGCGCCCTTTCGGATAACCCTGGCCCCAGTAGGCTTCTTCTTTGGTCTTCATTATTTATTTATTTGCATGTTTCTAGATTTTCCTAGAAGGTTTAGTTAATATTAAATTGGGTGCAAAGACTAATCCAACTTTCGTTCAATTAAAACATACGTATGTTCAAATATCCTGAAATGTAAGCCGTAATTCCGGTATTGCAAACACTGTTGCTGACATTTAGAAAATGTATTCTTTTTTTTTTTTTTAATTGATTAACGAATTATACGTGGATACTTAGAAATTCCCTCATAACTAACTACCTCTCACTAAATTCTCATATAACCAAAAATAGTTAACACTGTAAAAGTACAATTCAAAATATCAACATCCATTCACAATGAACGTTGAAATAAGGTTTTCATCAAACATCGCTCACATTCGGTATCATGATAATTCGTTTGTACAATTCTATTTATCCCTCGTTTATTATTCCATTTCTCTTCATCCCATCTACAAACATTTACATTGTTTGCTTTCCTCAATCATTTTGAGCTTTGATCGTCAACAAGAGAATAGCCATGAGACAGGCCGTTCATTAAAATGCATGTCCAGGATTACTTAAACTAATGTAAGAGTTGATGCAAAAAAAATCTTGAAATTAAATTTTTTAGCACTGTTTGCTATCTACGCCATTTTTAATGTCTTGTACTCGTACGTATACCTATTGGATTGATATAACAAGCTTTTTTTATTTTTATTTAGTCTACTTAGGGAATTAATTATTTAGATATACTCACGTTCAACTCTCCGATACATGGTGGTAGTAAATTTTATGAAGAACACAAATAAGTATCTACCAAACTTCGAAACATGTACGTACTCGCAGGTCTCAAACTTCTCAAAGTAGACGAAGAAGCAAACCAAAGCAGTATTCCTTTTCAGAACATGCATCTGAATATATTCAACCAGTAATAGCATCTTGTCATATCGAGCTGTACTCAATGGAGAGCCCATTTACTTCTATAATGGCACATGTAGCAAATCCGATGGATTTTTCAGAAACCTGATAGGTGGCCTAGAAAATACTCTGTAAAATAAGCTTACACTGGTATTCACAATGTTAGATAAAATTTCCTGCCAGCAAATATAGCAAGCAATATTGGCTACAGAATTGTATTTACAAGCAATTACGTATTCAAAGAAATAATTTGCAGGAATAAATTACAAAACTTTGCCAATTTAGTTCCAGTGCTAATAAGTTTATAGCAATTACTCTTTCTGCTGTTGATATACGACTTGTACTCGAGTTAATTTATCGAAGGTCAAGAGAACAATCTAATATGGCTGAACAGAATTCAGAAAAAAAAGAGTATGACCCTTGAAAAAGGCTAGGAAACACCGGCCACATTTATGAAAAAAATTGATGTGTACCTGTATAAGTGTTCTTTAAAACTTATTTGCAAAATAAATATCACTTATAATTTATTTGTCATTTATCATTTGTCGACATTAGAGCACGCTTGCCTAGAAGTAACCTATTCACTCTTGACTTAAAAACCCTCTGGTTGTAGCTATCAGGAAACAAAAACCCTGAATTAATTGTCTTCTTGCAGAAAATCCAAAGTAATACGAAATAAAAGTTGTCGTCGAGATTTTGCACTGTTCGATAAGACCTCACTTTTTTTTTAAATGTGTGTCATGTGTATTAAAAATAGTGTGTTAATAAGAATATTATAAAATAAAAGACCTTTGAATATTTTAAAGCAATCCTTTCATCATTTGTTTGGAACTACAGTAAATTAAAAAATCTTTTAGTACCATTTATCTATAGAGAAAACAAGTTACATTTTTATAATAACATGAAATATAGGTAGATACAAACAAAAATTGCGTATTGAATTTTCTCCCGTGGCAACTCCGGACCGGGTACAGTCTAGGACAATTTGCACCCGCAAATCGAATAATTTATTCTAGGTGCCTATTCTAGGATTCTCTCAATATTGAATTTTCGCAACGTTACTTGGAATATTGATTGAGAATCTTATTCGTATTCGAATTATATTCGTATTAAAATTTTCTATTTTTAGATTAACGAAATTAATTTTGTGACCCAAATAAAAGCTGTACGGCTATCGTCCGTGGCTCTTCTCACGATTTTCGCAAAAGACCTGTAATGACTTAGGAAAAAAAAACGTAATAAGGAAATTCCCATCTGTAGTAAATATAATAATGTAATTACATTATAAGTTTTTTTTTGTAGGTTATGCTGTCCCACTGCCAGGCAAAGGCCACTCTCAAGTCATTATTATTTTTTTACGCTTGACTACTGTCTTCCGTATCAATCCAGGAATTATTTTTTTACGCTTGACCACTGTCTTCCGTATCAATCCAGGAATGATTTTTTTACGCTTGACCACTGTCTTCCGTATCAATCCAGGAATTATTTTTTTACGCTTGACCCTGTCTTCCGTATCAATCCAGGAATTATTTTTTTACGCTTGACCACTGTCTTCCGTATCGTTTATACCGCGTACGGCGAAGGACTGGAACAGTCTGCCTGCGGTCTTCCCGTCCGATTATAATTTGGGTGTCTTCAAGGCTAGAGTGAATAGGCTCTTAATAAACTAGTGCGCCTCACCATCAAAGATTGCATCGCTACTTACCATCAGGTGGGATCGCGGTCAAGCACAAGTTTATCCCAATTAAAAAAAAAAATGATTTTTTTACGCTTGACCACTGTCTTCCGTATCAATCCAGGAATTATTTTCTAGCGCCACCTCCTTTCAAAGTCAAAGCATCAAATATGGTACAAGACACTTGAATTAATCAATGATTAAGAAAAAAAAATACTCATCTAGCTACATTTCAGGAGTCATTCCTAGTGCTGGATAATGTTTAAAAACGCTATTATTTAGTTCAAATGGGAAAATATGTAAAAAGTTTGTCAACAAAAATGCTGGAATACAAGGAATAAAAATATTTTACAATTATTATCCGTATAGTTTGTTATTTCAACTCCAATTTGCAACGTTATATTATTTTATTTAGTCCCTGAGGTCTTATTATAACGTACAACGTGCGACCATTATTTTTGGTTCTGCACATAACCGGATAAAACACAGACCCACGTGTGAAGAGTGAAGCGTGAAGCTAAGTACATTAGACCGACGACGCACACGTGTTACACGCATAATTTGTCTAAGCTAAGCTAGCTAAGTCAAGTACTAGTATGTAACAGATAAAAAAAAAGTCTAGTTTTTGTGTAAAATATATGGACACCCAGATCGGCGTGTGTGGGACACGAGTGCGCAGTGTAGAATCGGGAAAGCTACAATAGGCCGACGCATACGTCTAAAATACCGGTTTTACCCAGCATGTCCTTTGCTATCCTCCTTCTTTTTCAGAGATACCTTAAGCCGAGGCCTCAAAGGGGGTGCTCTCATCGTGTAGTCACTTAGTTTTAAGTTTTGTAAGCCTGGGCTGGCGCCTTTAATTTATTAAGGCCCCCAAAAGTTAGTCCGGTCAAGCTGACGACAACCTCTGAATAGGTTGACCCGAGAGGTCACTCATAAAGGCCATATAATGGGCCCACTGTTGAGACTCAGGCCTCCTCTATAGGAGAGGGAATGGTAGATGTCACATGTCTTCGAATTTTTGGGTCTAGGACATGCCGGTTTCTCACGATGTTTTCCTTCACCGTTTTAAGAACAGTGGTGATGAAATAAATTACACAAAGTAATGCGCCTAGTTGGGTTTGAACCCACGACCTACAACTCGTAAGTCAAGACCATTACAACTCAGCCACTACTGCTCTCGATTATAATTATGTAACAGCAATCAATATACAGAACAATAACTAACTAAACTATAACACAACCTGTCAAAGTTAATGAAGAATTGCAATCAGTTATTCAATGACACGGTTATGTTAATGACCACATTGTCGATGAGCGAATCTACATGATAATGCGTGGTTTCCACATTTACATCCTGAAAGCTATCAGGTTTAACAAAGCTATCTAAGCATTTATCATTACAACTGATAAAATAAATAAATATGTACTTCCCATACCATATTATTTTTAGTATATGCAGTTTGTTCAGAATCAGAAAATGAATCAATCTTACAAGGTTGACATCACTGACACTAAGTATAACACAGATCATGGCAGGTTATTGGGGGCACGAGGAGCCAGCAAACAGCTGGGTGCAAGTCCAAAACAACCCCTCAGTCGCCTGGATGGCCCGGTGACCATCCATATATGTGTAATGTAGAATATAAGTCGATGCCGCTGACTATGTATTTTTGCTGAAATAACACACTACAACAAAATAAACTATTAATTTTATAAAGATTTCAAACCCCTACTACAAATAATTTTGATCTTTACATAAAAATACTAGACGTGTGTTTTAGGTTTATATACTAAATCTAATATTGTACATATATAAAATGCAACATTATAAGCGCACGTTCTGGAATCAGTAGGTATGCAGAATTGGCAACTGAATCAATTACAACAGGTTAAATCTTAATTGCGTCTTGATTGCATTCGTTGGCCCATCAATCTGGTGCCCCGATGGTGGCGCGTAGTGTTCCATGTGCACCTCTCTAAGGTGTATAGAAAGGCCACTCTCCAATATGGCTCGAGACCCTTGAGGATCGGGTCACCACTAGTCCGGGGCAGCGGAAGTCATACTGCACCCGCAGCCTAACCTAACCTAACCTAACCCAACACAAGTGGTTTTAGTCAGTAAGAATCTGAAAGACCCCTCCACCCACCCCTTGGCGGAGGACATTCATGAGGATTCCAGCCGGAAAAAAAGTCAATTAACTATCTTCATTGTGATATCTCTGTGAGTCAGAAGTTCCTTTGGGCATTTGTGGTCTTTTGATCAGTTCCACTTCATCAAATCTTACTTTTTGACTGTAAATGCTTAAGTCCTAGATGCCCTGGATTTTCCTAGGTTGACTGGTAGAGAATGCTTAAGGCATTAAGTCCGCCTTTGTACCTACCTGTGTGTTGCATAAAGTTATAATAAATAAATAAAATTTCAAAATCACTGTATGTTTGCCTATAATATTTGAGGAGTACCTTCGCCACCCCCCCCACCCACCCCATCATTAGAACAGGATTTTGAAAAAAATGAGACCAATCTGTAAGCATATCCTTACACCTTTTGAATACCTTAATTAGAGACACAATAGAAAGGTTAAGAGAAAAAAAATGCAAATCGGTCAAATGGTGTTCTGAGGTAACAAACATCAAAATAAATACAACCAAATTGATAACCTCCTGCTTTTTGGAAGACGGTTAAAAAGGTTCCGACAGTATCAAACATATGTATGATTACAGTTTCATTAGCCTGAATAGTCAATAATTGCTAGAGTCGCAAACACGCGAGACCATTTAATATCTATGTCATAGCCATCTGTGCAAGTTACATAACATAATGAAGTTCAGAAGAGTGGGAAAACTTATATGAAACTGATTCAGATAATATGGATGTTTCTCTTATTTCTGAGTCAGTAAGTACCAACTATGTACTATATACTCGTAGCTAGCATCGATATACTGAAATCAGGAAGGCGTTTTAAAAAAAAACTAGATTCACCGTAGTCGAATCTAGTTTTTTTTATGTTAGTTTCTCCATAAAACTTTGAAACCCCGTTTCACCGTTTAGAGGGTGTATAGGGGGAAGCCTTGTGCAAAATTTCACATTCCTGGACCTAGTTTCTGTCAGTTTCTGCTGTGCCAGTCTGTCAGTTTCTCTAACTATGGTTTTTCCTTTAACATAGTTTAGGAATGTTTATTCATTACTATATGTTGCTAATATGAGTATAATAGCAGAAGTTTGAACTATGGTTTTTCCTTTAACATAGTTTAGGAATGTTTATTCATTACTATATGTTGCTAATATGAGTATAATAGCAGAAGTTTGAAAGTGGCGCCAGTGACTGAAAAGTTGAAAGGTAAGTGGTTGTCTTGGTATGGTCATGTGAAGAGGAGGGATGAAGCGCATATTACTAAGAGAGTTCTGAGTATACATGTAGATGGATGGAGTGGGAGAGGAAGGCCGAAAAAAAGATTGATGGATTGTGTGAAAAGTGATATGAAAGAAAAGAGATAGTTTAACGGGTGACAGGACAGAATGGAAGAAGAAAACGTGTTGCGCCGACCCCAAGTAATATGGGATAAGGGCAGGAAGAAGAAGAAGAAGAAGACTATATGTTGCTCGCGGCTTCGGTAACTATGTAATAATTTTGTGGGCTGCGATTAAGTCTGCAAGGATCTTTTGTTCATTTATTTTACTGTCACATAAAACGGCTACAAGCCAAAACTTCAATTATTTTCAGTAAAAATATCTAAAACTATGGATATGAGTGAGTATGTTTATTTACAACTTAAAGCAACATAATATATACATAATAAACTTAATTTATAATATTTAAGTTTATTATGTATATTTAATATGGATGCTTCTCTTATTTCTCTTGTTTATATCTAAAACATCTGTCTAGTACGGATAGTATGATGATGGTAGTGAAAGTTCAGTCATAATCTGTGTATTCATTTCGAAGATGTCCTCTATGTTTAGTTACTGACAACCGGTTCGTATTCTATAGTTTGAAATCCCGGTCCTGTGGGAGTGAAAAGTAACCTAAGTTGTAACTCTTTGTAATATCAGCCGTTACGGAGATTAGCTGGAACAAACAGACAGACAAAAATGTAATAAATGTATCATTAAACTTTCTTATTATGTACATTTAAATACCAGCTGTAACCGTTCCACAGCAAAACTCTTTCTCATGCAAAGAAAACACGAACAGTGCCTTTTTAGGGTTCCGTAGTCAACTAGGAACCCTTATAGTTTCGCCATGTCTGTCTTTCCGTCCTCGCTTAATCTCTGTGACCGCTAACACTAGAAAAATTGGAAAAAAATGTTTTATTAGGGTAGCCCCCCTATATGTAAAGTGGGAGGTGATTTTTTTTTAAATTTCAACCCTTTCGTGTGATATATCGTTGGATAGCTATTTAAAAACGAATAGGGGTTTACTAAAATCATTTTTTGATAATGTCAATAATTTCGGAAATAATCGCTCCAAAAGTAAAAAACAATGTGTGTCCCCCCCTCTAACTTTTGAACCATAAGTTTAGAAAATATGAAAAAAATCTGAAAAGTAGAACTTTATAAGGACTTTCTAGGAAAATTATTTTGAACTTGATGGAAAGAACAGTTTTTGTACAAAAAAGACAAAAGGGTTCTACAAAATAATTTCTGGACTAAGTTTATATAACTGTATATGCAAGCATTTTTTTAACCTCATAAGTGGGTACACTTATTGTGATGGACGGGAAACTACGGAACCCTACACTGAGCGTGGCGCGACATGCTCTTGGCCACTTTTTTGAGCTTATAGCTTATCTGATAAATATGCTCAGCATTACAACATTACTTATGAATAGCCGTTTTTATATTTTTAAGTTTCATGTACAAAACTGCGAACTTGTCGCTATAGAAAATGATGCTGATTACAAATTTTACCTTCTTGTGTATGAAGATTGGGTCGCACCCTGATCATAAGTGACGTGGATTGCTGACGTGATTGATAATGTCAATAATTTCGGAAATAATCGCTCCAAAAGTAAAAAACAATGTGTGTCCCCCCCTCTAACTTTTGAACCATAAGTTTAGAAAATATGAAAAAAATCTGAAAAGTAGAACTTTATAAGGACTTTCTAGGAAAATTATTTTGAACTTGATGGAAAGAACAGTTTTTGTACAAAAAAGACAAAAGGGTTCTACAAAATATTTTCTGGACTAAGTTTGTAGTATAATCGTATATGCAAGCATTTTTTTAAACTCATAAGTGAGTACACTTATTGTGACGGACGGGAAACTACGGAACCCTACACTGAGCGTGGCCCGACACGCTCTTGGCCGGTTTTTTTTTACAATTTTTGTTAATTTACCTTTTGTTAATGTAGATTTTAATTTTCCCGCAATCGCAGAATGACAAAAGACTGAATAGCTAAGAATTAAATATCCACTTCATTTTAACTAAGGAATTTAGTAGATATTATAATTTTAGTATTACCTAGTTGTAGTTAGTAAGTAGTCCCTACATGTTGTCTTTAGACTTTCCCTCTTTTTATTGCAATCCACATTCTTACCTTTTCATCATTAACGATTGTATCACTGCTTACTAGCAGATGGGATCGAGGTGAAGCTTGTCTTACAAAAAATTGCTCATTTACTGCTAAGAAGATATTTCTGTTTACGAGATTAATATAACACTGCAGAATCTTACAAGCAAACAGCACTTTCAATGAATTTATGGTATGCTAACAGATTTCACTTAACAATCAAAACAATGATAATCCACATTAACTGCTTACCGTAAGTCATATAATCTTACTCACCCAGTTCTAATTGGTTCATGAATATTTATAATAATTCATTTCGTTGCGAACATCCGCAAAGTGGAATTAACAATTTGTAACAAGATTTGATGAGCCCATGATACGACGGGCGGTACTTTGAAACATTTGGAATTGTTTAAACATGGTTTTTGAATGTTCATTCGTGTTAAATTTAGATTGTTGTGGTAAAGTTCAGTACCTATCCTTTACCAGTTGTAGTTGCCTGCTAAAGTATGGGTACTTGCTGCCCGAAGGTGCGGTGTGCTTAGCCAAGGTCGCTGATGAGCAGGGCCTAGCTATTTAGGCGCTCCGGGCAAAGATAATTTTTGGCGCTCTTTACATACACAAAACCATATAAGTCTTGATGAGTTTTAAGGCTTAAATATTTCCACTATCCAACCTGAAGTAGGTTAAAAGGTACATAAAATTCTCAACCGGCCAACTTGGGTGTGGATGGCTAGTGGCTAGGTTGGAAAATAGGAATAAGTCAATTTTGCCGCCCCTCATTTTTGCCGCTCCGGGCAAATGTCCGGCTCGCACCCCTTATATCGGGCCCTGCTGATGAGGCTGAGTGTGTTGACCAGGTAGGCATGCTGGTGGTCAGGAGACCCTTTATAGCCGTGGGTACTGCTGTATAACTCGCTGCTCGAAAGTTTGAGGAAGTGATGATGATACCACGAAGTAGTAGCTGCATTTATTTGCGAGTACTACAATGTTCATGTTGAGGTCGGGACCTTTTTACACCACACTCATTAGCCCAGTGTTCTGCAAACTTTTTTTGTTCAAGGTACGTCTATGAAATCGGAACATTTTGGAGGTACACCCAACATGAATGAAATGCTGCCAGCCTTCTGGGCACATTCCCGGATGACAGCGATGTGGAGGAGTACTTCGACGCCTGAGTGCACTTTGTATTTTTGTATTTTATTTATATACGTTAGGTTTTATTTAGGTTTTACATATATACATGAATGAAATATAATAATCATGTTTGAATGTGAGTTCAGAACAGACGTGATTTGGGTGTTTTTTCAAAGGGGACTACTTTTTGTTTGTGACGCCACGAGTGACTTTTTTTATGAAGCTGTTAAATGTTTGACTGGCCTGTTGGTCTAGTGGTTAGTGGCCCTGAGTGCTATGCCGGAGGTCGTGTGTTCGATTCCTACCCAGCACAAATGTTTGTATGGTGAGCATGATCATTTGTTCTGTGTCTGCGTGTAATTAATCTTGTACATAATATATGTATTTAGAATATATGTATATATAAATATGTTTAGCAGTTGTCTAGTACTCACAACCGAAGCTCTGCTTAGCTTGGGACTAGATGGCGTTGTGTGATAGTTGTGGAATATAATTATTATGTCTAACACTTACCCAGAAAAACCATTATGACTTGTAATTGACTTGTTGCTTTGCTTGTAACCTTTTGTTTCACTTTGATAGGAACTAGGAAATCGCATGTTACGATGGACTTTGACGATCCAATTAACAACCACGAACGTACAATTAGATAATTACGTACTTCTGTGTAGGTATACCATACTCAATACCACTTCATGGAATTGTATAGCCAAAAACAGCAAACAAACAATAATAAACAATCAACCTTCATCAACTTTAGCGAACTGTCCGATACATTTTATTAAACTATAGGTATTTTTCTAAATAACTAGAGGAGGCAATGTCCAAGATTGAAAGACGTCCGAAACTTGAAAGGAGCAGTACCTCATATTACCTAGAAGTTGTTTGAAGGCATGTTACCCCTGTCAGGAGCATGCCGCTATACAAACCTTTTGGCACGTGGGCTGTGGCTTGTAGTGCCAAGTAATTGAATAGACCGTAATAAAAGCTAGGACGGCCAAATATAATGGAAGACGAATTTCAGTAAAGAGATTCTGCTTCTCAAGCGTAGGCTGACAATTCTTAAAATGCCAATTGTTGGAGTGCCAATCTAATAAATTAATGTTTAAAAGTAATTTTACCTTTGTTCAGCTATAAGATACGACTAAATTAATATCTCCGCGAGTGTTATTATTCTTCGATATCGCGCGACATTTAATTCAGTTTCGACATTCAATTTCACCAACACCCACGTTCGAAAACATTGTAAACGACGAAAAAATAATTCAAAATGAAAGAGCACATTTACAATTGGCTCAATTCGATACAAATGTAAATGTGTACATTAACACAATAACGTATCCATTTCAAATGTAGAATGTAGATGTCGTCACTTATCCTAATGTCTGGATTCGCACATTCATCCAAGTTCGCGACACGAATTTGAATGCGAATGCGAACAATATAATTTAATGTTTATTGTCACTCGTTAGAGGGCGCTCGAGTTTCTTAGCTCGGGAGCTCCATTAGCTTATGTTTACTTAATCTCGCTCGAAACAAGCTGCGTTTTAAAACGTTAAGTCTGTCTTTAAGCTGTTTAACGAACTCTTGAGACTTGAGTGTTTAAGATTATTCAGTGTTAAGTGTTTTGCAAGTTAAATTTTGGCTAAAATTTTTCATTCAGATTTCTTTTTTATAAAGGGTATTTAACTTTTAATGACTTGTCCGAACAAATCAAACTACAAACAATGAAAATCGTTTCGTGTCAGATAGTAAAGCAGTTGGACAGGTTGACAGAATGATAGACATACTGACATGTACAGTGACAGCGAGACATACGAAAATCAAATTGTGAAAATTCCGCTTTACCGAGGTGTTGCTAGTCTCGGTATAAAATCTCAATATTCAACCCCGCATCTGCAACGTCATTCAATATGCAAAGATAAAAAGGGTGTCAAAAATGAGGCCAAAAAGGTCGATATGAATATGAAACAGTTTCATCTCACTTATGAGCTTGACTGCATCAATCCACGTCAGCGCGCGATAAAATTGCAAAAAAAGTGTAAAATCATAAATCTTCTTGTCACTTTGCGTTTCATAAACGTTATGACTTGAGTCGGCGCTGTCTTCAAGCTTTTGCTAATGGTTTAAGAGCGAAATCATTGTTGCTAGTATTTTATTTGACAAGAATTTTGCGAAGCATGTAGCATATTTCCTTTCCACTGTTAGGTTTTTCCGTATTTTTGGCACACTTATAAAACATTCCTTATTAGCTTGTATTATTCCTTCTGTGCTGTACTGCGGGAACTTGGGCATTTTCTATGTTAAAGGTATGTAAATGAGGTAGGTAATGGAACTTTTATCCTCCACCTGAGCCCTGTGCATATTGGTTTATGTCGCATGGCCAGAATTATCGTCCTAGGTCAAGTTAATTTTCTTACAATGTTTCCCTTCACCATTTTATACTGTTCCAGATATTGTTTCTGTATGATAAATATACCTACAATCATTGTTCGATAAAACCTTGTATCAAGATGCTTACATTCTTCTCTTCTCAGCGTGTTGATAACAAAACTAGTTAAGTTGCTTACCTGGCCCGGTATCATCTAAAATTTATTTTGTTTTATTTGTTTATTTTGGACTCATGTTGTGAATGGATGTTGCATTATTATATTGTTTTAAACATGGATACCGCACGATTTCCCGCGAAGCGGCGAGCCTTCTGGCTGGCCTACCACCGTGGGATCTGGAGGCAACAGTCCTTGCACACATGCACGACATGCGCGTGGAGATGCAACGCCGGGGTGAAAGTCCTCTGCCGCGACAGGTCGCGGCATGGCGGACAGAGCTCCGGCGGGATCTCATGGTGGAATGGCGTCAGCGACTATCGCAACCCAGTGCTGGGCACGCCACAATTATGGCGATAAGTCCCCTCTTTGAGGCGTGGCTGGAAAGACCTCACGGCGTCCTTACCTTCCGCATGACACAGGTCCTCACCGGAAATGGCAAGTTCGGGAGGTTCCTGTTCCGAATTAAAGCGGAAGTGACGCCCGGGTGTCGCCACTGTGCGGAACACCCGGAGGACACGGTGGAGCACACAATCGCGGTGTGCCCTGCTTGGGTGGAGCATCGCCGTGCCCTCGTGGGGGTGATCGGCGGCGGAGACCTCTCGCGCCGGGCCTTGGTCGAGGCCATGGTCCGGAGCGAGGAGGAGTGGCAGGCGGTCGCCGACTTCTGCGAAGCAGTAATGCTCGCTAAGGAGGAGGCCGACCGCATCAGGCAACGGCGCTCTCGCCGCCGCCGGGATTCCGATCCCGATTTCCAGCCACCGTAGGCGCGGGCTTGCGGACAGTGTGCAATGGGTAGCTCGCTGTCCGGCCGTCCGGTAACTGTCCGGACCAAGCCCAAGTCGTCGACGGCGCGCGCTATTCCCGCGCGCCTCAAGGAGTTGTCAGCAACAGCAGGGACCCAGCCGGGTCGAAGCCTACTGGGGCCAGGGTTATCCGAAAGGGCGCTCGAGCCCCGGTATGAAGGCTTGAAGGAACGGGATGGGTTTTTTAGTCAGTAAGAGTCTGACACTATCTCCCGCTCCGCCCAAGAGCGGGGGTTGTCATAAGATGATTTTTCCCATCGAAAAAAAAAAAAAAAAACCCCTGTAGGGCACAGCAACATTTATATTGTTAACTAGCTTTTGCCCGCGGCTTATTTTACCCTAAACTACCCTAATTTTCATTCTTTTTTCCTCATAATAACAAACAAAACAAAAAAGAATTAGCGAAATCGGTTCAGCTGTTGTCGAGATTTGCGCTAGGCAACACATTTAGCGATTCATTTTTATTTGGTAGATATTGCATGCATTACACAAATTAATTAATACAACAAAACATTACATACAAATTAAGTTATGATGCTTTACCAAAATTGCGAAGGTAGGTCTGCATACCTAGGCTATGTTTAATAAATGTATATTTTTTATATAAATTTATTAAACCCGAAATCATATTCCAAAGTGAAATTCGCAAGTTGTCACCTTAATCCCCGCAGTTGGCAGAAGCCGGACCGCATTATGCAAATTCATTAAATTAATTAAAGAAAGTTTAAAAGTAATTAAACTTGGTTGCCTCCTCAGGTGTTGTTAAGAGACGTTAAAATAAATATTCCTTTTGTTTTATTACTTTAGATTAGGTATTAGAATCTCAAATTAGGTTTAGAACTTGAGGGATATTGGTGGTTACTAAAGATTTTGTTAAATGTTTTTGCAACAGTCGGATTTCAGATTAGGCTGTTTAAAAGCCTTTAGATGATAGAAATTACGTTACATAAATATCTAGGCTTTATAACATTTATTTGCGGAACTTACTCTACTTGTATGCCTGTTTTTTTAGTTGTGTGTCCTTAAACGGATTTATATGAGACGTGACACATAAGTAAACCACGCCCTGGTTGAGGACATAGGGTTTTTGTCTCCGGAGCACGTTACTTTGGGATAATTTCCGACCTTTACGCAGGTGTAGCTACTAGCAAAAGCTAGTGAGTAATAATTATATTTTGTTAGACTTACTCGTACGATGTGTGTTTGTATAGGTAAGTATCCTAAGCAAAGTACAGCAACGGTTAAGCGAAGATAATATGGATCTGGGCAGGCCATCTGTTCTCCCTGCCAAAAGAGAACTGACCAAAAGTAGTACTACGTTTGGGTCTTAAATATCAGAAACTGGCGACGCGGTAGACCCAAAAGGAGATAGCGGGATGAGTTGGATCTAAAGGAGTGGGTCAGATTTTTCACAACAGTTATCAGAAGGGTAACTAAAAGAATAGGTACAGGTGGATTTTAGTCAGTACAAGGCTGACACTCCACCCAGAACAGGAGCGGTCAATTTAGGATTTCACAAAAAAAAAACACTTATTTTTTAACATCTAAATTGTACTTCTAATAAACATATTTGATTGATCGATTGAAAAGTCGCCCTTTAGAAATAGTTTTCAATAACACCGCTGAGTTGCAATGTGTAAATAAAGTCTGCTCTAATATATTTCGGCGAGTTCATTTAAATATTTAAACTTTTGGATGTCACTGTGCTGAGCCATTTACATAAAGTTTCATTCACTATATTACCCAACAGTGTACCGCAACGTTTCAAATTATATTCTGAAGTTAGCAAGCAACTTATTTGAACATGTTAATATTTATGTGTGGGCTAAATATGGGGGCGAAAAGGTTTATTTACCGACTAGACAATAAATAACTTTAGTTTTGCATCGAAATTAACATGAAAAGTACGATAACTCTATAGTTGTAGAAGCCTTTACAATAAACCTTACATATTTATTTAGTATATTTCTCTCTGTACGTTACTATTTGACTTTTTTGTTATTATTATTCTGACTATTTTAATTGTTTTGATTATTTTGAACTTATTGATTATTCTGATTTTTTTATTTTTTATTATTACGGTGATTATTTAGATTATTCTGATTATTTTGACATTATTGATTATTTTGATTATTATGTTTATTTTGGTAATTTTGATTATTATGACTGTCATGATTATTATGATTATTGTGATTGTTATGATTATTGTGATTATTTTGAGTTGTAACATGTCTTATTTTGCGAATGCTGGTTAACCTGTAATTGGCGACTGTGTAAGAATTAGGCCAATTATTATTCATACTTGTAAATGATGTACACAGAAGCTGTTGGTTTGACCTTTATAAATAAATAAATACGTATATATAGCTAAAACCATCATATGCAGAGAGTCAACAATTATATTATGTACCTATGTTATTTAATACTTGGATAAAATTGGACAGAGTTAAAAAACAAAAAGTCATCATCATCATTTATTTAGACTAACTAGATATATTTAATTATTGGCATACCAACAGCATTACATACAGGATTTTGTAAAAATAATATTAAAAACAAGACACTGGTATGCATGCCTATTACAGGTATGCACAGCTTACGCCATGCTAGGTATAACATTAATTATTAAAAATTACCACAAAAAATTAAACATACAAAGAGGAAAAAACACAGATACAATTATAAAAATAAAATAGAAAATTAAACATTAAAAAAGAGGATAGAGTAGGTATATAGCATTGAAGTCTAATAAAAGAATAAAAATTATAAAAATTGGAAGATTTTATAAATAAGAACTATAGAATGAGACCAAAATCTATGTTCTCACTCTATGTTCGTAATTATTCCGTACTTATGACTTCTTATCAATTCTTCACCAAACCCTCCAAAAAAAGTACTTTGTATTTTTACTCTGACAGGTTACTGTCTGGCGATATTTATTGGAAGGAACTTCTAAAAAAAGAACTTAGTATTTTTACCCCTAAATAATTCAACGGTTACTAAACTTGACAGCTACGCACGTCACGCCAAATTCTCGCGGCTCGCGGCTTCTATCATGTGTGTGTATAGAGCCGTACTGAGTGGTACGCGTACCACGTACTACCGCTATTTATTTCTTAAATGAAAACGTCACCAAACGTATTACCGTCATGTTGCCAAGGTAATACTTCCCTAATAGATACGTACATACATCTGTTTAACTTGAGATAAGGTTGGACTGAGAGCGGTGATGTAAGCGAGGGTCCTTTGAGTTTTTGCACGTTCTTCTCGAACGACGAACGTGCAATTTAGCTTCACTTTTTTGACTGACTGATATTGTGACAATTCAAAAGTGCCTGTAATATTTCTATTTGAAATAAACGTTTCTGATTTTATTAAGAGATGCAGAAAAAAAGATCACACTTTAAATATAGTTCTTTCGAATTCTACAATTAACAGTTCCATTAACATGTAAGCTGAAATAATATTTTAAAGAGTCTTCTTCATCATCAGATCGTCATCATTTCAGCCGATAGAACTCCTCTGTTGGACATATGCCTCCCCAAGGGTCGCCACAGCGAACGATCCTGTGCTGTGTGTGTGTGTCCTGCATCCATCTTCTTCGTCTTCTTGTAAACTTATAAACATATTTCACTGTAAAAGAAGTCAAATGAACTGTTTTCCTACCAATACTATAGGATAAGTTCGGCCAATGCTTTGGGTTGACAGCCCCCTTCATCAAGTTTCCACGGTAAGATTTATAAAAAAAAACCGGCCAAGTGCGAGTCGGACTCGCCCATGAAGGGTTCCATAGCAGCAAGTAGCATAATATAAAAGTTCTTGTAATGTGTTGTAACTTTGATCGATGTTTTAATAATAGTGTATTTTTTTTCAGTTTATGACGCATTAAAAAAAAACTACTTACTGGATTTCGTTCAAACCAATTTTCGTTGGTAGTTTTTATAGTAATGTACATCATATATTTTTTTTAGTTTTATCATTCTCTTATCTTGGAAGTTAGAGGGGGGGGGACACACATTTTACCACTTTGGAAGTGTCTCTCGCGCAATCTATTCAGTTTAGAAAAAAATGATATTAGAAACATCAGTATCATTTTTGAAGACCTATCCATAGATACCACACACGCATGGGTTTGATGAAAAAAAAATTTTTTAGTTTCAGTTCTATGTATGGGGACCCCCAAAATTTATTGCTTTTTTTCTATTTTTGTGTGAAAATCTTAATGCGGTTCACAGAATACATCTACTGACAAAGTTTCAACAGTATAGCTCTTACAGTTTCGGAAAAAAGTGGCTGTGACATACGGACGGACGGACAGACAGACAGACAGACAGACAGACAGACAGACAGACAGACAGACAGACAGACAGACAGACATGACGAATCTATAAGGGTTCCGTTTTTTGCCATTTGGCTACGGAACCCTAAAAAGAGCCTTTTCTGTGATGGAAAATCATCAAAAACTTTCCACTTCAAAAGTGTCAGACTTTTACTGAGATATATTTACCTGTGTTGTTTGTTTTCGAGCGATCCCGCAGTCCTAGCGTGCCTTGTCAATTTTGCTGACAGCTCTGCGAGGTTTGCGTGGTTCACAATATGCAGTCGACCTGGGTTTGGTCGTTACGGGACGGTGAGCGACGGGTATGTTTGCCGTCCGCATGCCCGCGGTTACGGTGGCCCTGCTCCCTGATGCTCTGTTGTAAAATAGCTACGATGTTCAAGTTTCGAAATTAACATTGGCTAAAAGCTATCCTATTGCTGAGTGCTATACTTCATAGCCATATCGCGAAGAATCATTTTTAAATTTTTTGTAAGAAAAATTGTAAAACGATGTAAGTAAAAGTTGACCCTAAACTAAAGATATTATTTAAGTATAATTTGATTTTCGTGGACTGTGCAAACCACACGATAGCCGGACTTAATAGTTAATATGAATACTGACTGTAATACGGTTTCCTTACACGCACACACAAAATAAACTTCCATATACTACGACAGAAATGAACGCACACAATCATATAATTCATTTGGCTAACGCCTCGCCTGGGCGCAGTATGGCGTCCATGTAATGTGCATAACTGCTAACATGAAAAACACACCCTCTATAAGACCCCGTCGTTTACACATACTTATGGCTTTTACAGGGAACACATAAGAGGAACTTATAGTTTTAGTTGTGTTTGCGAATGAAGTGGGGTTTCGTATAAAAGCATATGAATAGGTAGGTATATAGTTAAGTATAAATTATAATACATTACCCGAAACTATAAGGTCAACAAAAACATTGTGTGTGGATATTTGAGGACGTAGGTATTTACTTTTTTTTCAGGTTTTTCGGGAACCATTATGATGCACTAGGAATCATAATTATGAGTACGTCTTGATGTCAAATAAAAGACAATAAGTTTCTCTCTAGGATGGCATAAAAAAATATTATGGTCTCATATAATTTTTTTTTCATATAATTACCATTTTACCAACGCACTAACACAAGAAAATTACGAAACACGAGTCTGAGTAGGAACCCGTACCTTAATACCTTTAAAATCTTAAAATATTACAGCTTTTAAAGTCTTCAACACCTATGGCTAATTAATTTGAAACTACATAAATAACTATGATTTATGATCAAAATAAAACCTCTCTAAAAAATTCTTCATACATTTTTCATTGAACGCATAACTTCTAAGCCTCAGTGCGCGCTGAGACGCGTCGTCGAAAGCACGTTCGCATCGCTCTCTTTTAAAAAATAAATACGTTGATACTTTTCCTAAATAAAAATAAGTACCTACCTAATTACGAGTACCATGCCTATTTTTACCCGACTACGGCAAAGCCAAAGGAGGGTTATGATTTTGGTTTTGGCAGGCTAAGTATGTATGTATGTGAGTTTGTTCATCTGTTCCCTCACAGCACCTAGTCTACTTAAGGGAAATCGACATATGTGGTATCGGTAGAACCGCTAAACCGTTAAATTTCCCATCAGCAGCCAATCGCTCAACTACTGGGCCAATCGTGCCGCCGTATTATTGGTAGCAACACCGCTAATCGCACCCACTAGGCCCTCGCTCACATCTCTCCAGAATTTCTGTTCAGTCTAAATTTAATAAAGCTTGGTAGAGCTCGGGAAGCACGTTGCCGCTGTGTTCACTTAGAAAATTACATAGTTTTCCGCCTCTATTGAATTTCTACCGCTGGCCGCTGAACGGTTTTTTGTTTTCCTATTCTCATTTCAAATGCGGTGGGACTAACAATTTTAAACTTGTCTCCGCATAGTTAGTGTGTTTTTAATATCATACGGATTTCATCACACATGCGGAATTGCTCCGCATTTTGATGATGTGGTGATGATAAGATGCGAGGCGGGATATTGGCTGCTGCCCAATATTACGCCCCGCATCCCGCGTGTGCATTCCACGCATTACAATAAATATTTGTATGAAAAGGAGATTTGCGGGTGCTACGCGTGCGGAGCAATTCATTATGCGTGATGAAATCCGCACGATATAAAAAACACCTATAATACAAACGGATTTTTTGAATTTTTATTTTTATTTTTGTATTTAGCGAGGTAGGCCATTTCAATGGATTGGTTTTCTGATAAACAGCCACTACCAGTCGCTTCACAAAGCCAAGGAAACATCATCAGCGCAACACATTTTTTCTTCCATTCTATCCTGTCACCTGTCACACTATCACTCCCATTGCAGTATGTGCAATTCAAGGACATGGTCTACTTGTGTGCCAAATTTTATCCAAATTCGTCTAGCCGTTTGAGCGTGAAAGAGTTACAAACAATACCTCTACCACACATACATACATATACATACAACATTCACTCTTATGATATTAGTGCTATGTTAACTTTTGTGATTCCTGTAGTGTTCCTATTTCACATAGAGGAAGCCTGTGGCCTGCCTATTTAACACGATAATGCGAATACGACAACGACGTGAAAAGGCAATTTCAAAGAAATAATGTTGTCGTATTGGGTCATAGCGCCTGTCTAGCACTTTTAAATTATCTAAGTTCTATTCTTACACTAGAAAATACATAATCACATAAATCTAAGTTTAGAAAGCAATTTATGAATATTTTAACTAATGCATGATAATTAATTAATGCTTAATTAATCAAGCAACTACTTTGCATTGTGTCAAATATTAAAAGATCGGTGAAAGATTACTCTTGGGAGGCTGAATGGAAATGTAGAAGCTTTGATGAATTTATTTGTGATGAAAATGCATAATTTATAATCTGTAAAGTCATAAAAAGGGAATGAATTATAAATACCATTTATTCATCTATTTAAGCTTTATATACAGTGGAACATTACGGACGTACTGCGACAAGATATTCTCGTCCAGTCAACCGTTTCGTTGATAAAGACTACAGTATGGTAGGTGTGCAAAATAAATATATCTATACATACATATGAATAAAATTAAATAGTAAAATATATAGTAAAGTCAAAAATATAATAATAAACATCCCTGAACGAATTAAAACTAACTAAAAACAAACTGGCGTCAAAAAACTCATCCACACACGTCGCTATTGATTGGGTCAATGTTTTATTATAATTATAGTTAATCAGATTTTTTTTTTTTCATGTAAACTTTTGTATTATATTTTTATTATACGAAAAGTAAATTTTTACAAGGCTTCCTATAGGTAAAATGTATAAAGTACTACTTTCTTGTATCACTCATTGTACCATATCTCTAGTAATAAAAATAGAATGTCTGTTTGTAATATTCAAATATATTTTTTTACTAAATAAATACATAAGTAGGTATATTCGATAACTATAACGCGAAATGAGCGTGAAATTCACAAACTCAGCTGATTTTTAGTCAAGATAGAAAAAAAGAAAAATACGCTCTTAAGAAAGAACTTCAATTGTTCGAAAAAGAACAGGATTAAGTGCGAAGACAAACGAACGTAACTTTGTGTGTTGTGTCGCGTATTTTAAGTCGCTTAATTAAAATGAATGCTCTTCAAGATTCAAGTTCAATTTATTTTCTTTCTCTAAAACAAAAGCTTTCGAGGTTTCAATATAATTAAATATTGTACCTGTCTTAAAGTCGTGATTCTAGACTTATGGTAATGTTACTTTATGGCCCCTTTAAAGTGACTCTAAAATCTAAATGTTAATGAAATGGCGAAAATTTAAGAACGGTGATAAAATTTGAATAAGGCTTTAACTCTATTGAATAAAGGACGAACCTTAAAGCCTTCACGTTTCCCAAGAAATATATTAGGCCCTTGACAAAAATTACATTGATGGGATTTTAAACTAGTTTCGTTTATCTTAACACAATAAAGTAACGACCTACGGGAAAGATGTTCGGAGTTTTGAGCCTTAAGCGAGCAAACCTGAAACAAGGTAATTTCAGGTTTGTAAACTAGCTTTTACCAGCGGCTTCATCCGCGTGACATCAGGAATTATGTAGCTAATTGATGTACCAAAAACCCTTGGTGTTGGGTTTGGTACATCAATAAGCCTTGCATACCATTGTCAAGTGGCATACCATTGGTGAAATAATTTTCTAAACCAATCCTAATTTTGAGCTCATTTTTTACAAAAAAAAAAAAAAAAAAATACAAAACTATAAAATTTTTCTCTTTATAACATTAGTATAGATAGAACCATTTTTATAAAAGACGACAGACCTACGTCGCATCTATCTACGGAAGTCATAAACATTTATTTTTTAATATACGCCATTCGAATCAAACGAAGGTAATTACCGTTAACATCGATGATTCGGAGAAGATGGTGGGGATCCAAAGTATGATTGCGTCGTGAAATCGTGACAGCCCCCGGTGCTTGACAGAGCAGCTTCCAGAAACTCTGCCGCCGCGCCGTAAGCAATGAGGGCGCATCTGATCAAAACACAAAACGGAGGAATAAATAAAAAAGATTTGAGGCCTTGTCACGACGTGTTAAAATATCAAACGTGCGAGCGAGAAAAAGAGATGGAGGATACCCTTTAAATCCACATGCCTTTAACAGTTCAGTTTAGGTTGTCAAATGGATCTTTGAGAGCTCATGGTGGAGCCTTATTGTTTAAGAACGATCACATTCGCATTTCAGCCGCGGACTATCAAAAACACTTATTATTTTCTTCTATTGTAACAAGTTATTGTTACTGATTGTAATCAAAATACAATTAAGACTTAGATGTGCATACTCGTACATTTAAAGTACGAAAATTGATGAATTACTGAAACCCAACCATTGCCGTCTTGTGGCCGTAATGGAAAATACAACGGATTCGACGGTCGAGGTTTTTTTACACGACCAAAGTAAATAAAAACGCATTCTCTTCTCATTTAACGTTTGTTTGCTGAAACTGCAATAGTGCAACTCAAAAATAGAAGTTCGTTGAAAAATAATCAAAATCAAGAAAACAAGTATACCTAAGTGGGATACACTTTTTGCTGATTTTAATGAGATACACCCGTTTTTCTCTGGACGACTGAACTAATTTTATAAACAATTTCCATTTATTATCTTGTACCCGCAAAATTGTCTTTTTAAGATAATGCTAGTTTTTCATGAAGATGGGGAAGCGAGTTTGGGGCGTGAACTTTATCGTTCAGACTGATAATTCGTAAGTAGTTGTCGCCATCGGCGTCGCCTGCGATTTTTATAGGGAAATAATTGAACGAAAAATATTAATATCAGTGTGAAAAAAGCGTGGGGTGCTCGATTTACGAAAAATAAGGCACAAAGCGCCCCACGCTTTTTTCACAAAGATATTAATATTTTTCGTTCATTATTATTATTTTCTACCTATATTGAAAATTATTTTACACTTTTTAGTTTGATATGCTATGAAAGCGTGTTTGTTTAGTTTTTTTTTTAACTATATTTTTATTTTTCACAAAAAAAGTAAGTCACGCAATCAAGGCTTCAAGATTCATCAAATTAGTTAATAAAAAAAAACCCCGACTTACGAGTAATAGGTCGCGGGTTCAAACTCAGCCGCATTACTTTGTGTAAATTATTTCACCACCACTGCTCTCAAAACGGTGAAGGAAACCATTGTGACGAAACTGTTCTGTCCTAGAACCTAAAATTCAAAGACATGTGACATTCACCAACCCGCACTGGGCACGCGTGGTGGATTACGGCCCATTCCCTCTCCTAGAGAGGAGGCTTGAGTCCCTGCAATAGGAACATTGAAAGGTTGATTAAACAGTTGAAATCGATTCAGTAGCCGATTCTTAGATGAGAGAGAGTTAGATGTTGTATATAGCATAGCCTGGACACATAAAAACTTGTAATTTTTGTAGCTCAATCATTTGTACATTAGTTGGTCAAGCAAAAACCTAATTGCATCAATAATGATGATCTTAAAGGAGTCTGCCCACTACATTGTATCATACCATGACAGTGCTAGGAACGTATACTTCTTTTTCTTTTGTCTTCTCCTGTTTCCGTTATTTGGGGTCGGGTCTCCTCATTAATCGGCGCCGGGATATTTTATCCTGAGATGGTTGGCAAATGGGCTAAATTGAGGTCTCTCGCGATTCTCAGAAATCAGAAACGTTTGTTTCAAATAGTTGGTCCGTCAAACAAGTGAAGCTAAATTGCACGTTTCAAAGCGTAGATCTCTATGGAGAAGAACGTGTAAGAAACTCCATGAACACTCTTTTAATAGTGCATTATGATATAAGTGTGTAATGTTAGTGATTACCGTCGAGGCGGTATTAACACCTGAGCCATGGCGAGAGTCTTAAGAGACCCCAGAACGGTAATAATTAATTACTCACGTGTATCATACGACGTTTTTCAATACACTTGTCAAGAAAATAACTGTAAAATTAGTAAACTTTGGTGGCGGTAAAAATCTGTTTTCATATGCGTGCCCATATTTTTTTATGTACCTTTCAATACACTCACTAAAATGAATAAACGGGGGTTTATTATTTATTTATTTATTTAGGATCGCCAACATTACAGGCACTGGGAATTTACATAGGTAATCATTTTATATAACTATTCAAGTGCTGCAACACTTACAGACAATCACTACATTAATAAAGAACATTAGATTTTAAAACATATAAAATCAGTAAATAAGTTCACTTTGACCGGCGGTTCGTGGGGGACTATAATACCTGCGCCCAGCCTGATACGATAATTCAAAATTTAAAATTCTGTCGGGGGAGCGGTTAAACAATAAGGTTTTAACTACATTATAGCACTAGTGCGTAATGGTAATCAAAATTTCACAGTTTGGTAACAAGGGCCATTAGGTATTGGGTACATATAACGTGATTGCTTATGTGATGTTTAAAAAATTATTTAAATTGACATACACATAATAATATATTTAACGTTCAATTTTCCTACGTTTTCAACTAGGTGCTTAAATAATGTCTAATAAATCTCTGGATATGAAAGGTTTATGATACGCGCATCACGATGGTCACTAAACCCGTTATACATGGATATGGTACACCGTCGATATGTTCTAGCTGGTACAGTGGTCCGTGTTGATTTTTGTCCATACTTGACATGGTTACACGGTTTAGTGGGCAGAAACCTTGAACATGACCCAAGGATCTTTACACAATAACGTAATAATGCAATGACGTCAAATAAAATCACAAGGTTTTAAGTTGTTTATAAATACCTTGTTAATACAGTTAATTTATCATTTTAGATTATATAAATTTATGTTAAATCCTTCATATTAATGCATTAATCAAGATAAATTATTTGGTCCACGTGATTTAGTACTTTAGATATTATTTATTTACTTTATAATACTTAGATTAATTATTATTTGTTCACCATATTAATGCTACCTGGCTAAGTGGTCCATGAACTCACATAGTAGATATTATATCTGTTAGTTAGCATAATCAGCCTTTTAATGTTCCCACTGCTGGGACTCAGGTCTCCTCTCTAGGAGAAGAAATGGGCCGTAATCCTCCACGCGAGTGCAGTGCGGGTTGGTGAATGTCACGTCTTCGAATTTTGTTTCAAGGAAATGCCGGTTTACTCACGATGTTTTCCTTCACCGTTTTGAGAGCAGTGGTGATGAAATAAATTACACAAAATAATACGCCTGGCTGGTTTTGAACCCGCGACCTGCGTCTCTTAGTTAAAAGTTAAAAACACGCTCTGGGTGGACCCAGAACCCAGCTGTGTTAATTCAGTAGCCCTTTGCGTTCTAGAACATAACCGTTAGAGTACCGTGATCCTGAAGTGCTAGCAGGCTTCGGACCTAGTGAGGTCCATTTCACAGTATTTCTCTAAGGCGCTCGTAAAACACGACACCCCACAGTGGTGCAGGTAGTACGGGCATGCGGAAATTATTATTTTTAAATGAAAAGATGTTGTATTTCTTCATAATATTTTATTAAAATGATATAATGAATGTACCAGTATACAAAGAGAAAGATATAATATGTCTTTTTATTTTTTTATCAACATGAATATATCATATTTTTTCACATGAATTGAATTATAAATATCATTCAAAACAATGTACAGTCTTACACGACATGATAAAGTGTTAATTACCCACTTTAGAAACACTTATTAACCCCTCGAGGGTTTATATTATATTTTTAGTATTAGCCATTAGTTGATGAGCTGGTATTTCCAAGATCGCAGAATATCGCAGCCAAAACTGATGTATTCTTAATCTATAGGGTCTAACTAATCTCTGAAAGTATATTATTACGCAACGGCCGATAACGGAGACTATGTTATGATCTCATGATTGAAAACAAAAAGTTCGAAATGACCTTCTTCATTAAAAATGTGATAGCAAGTAATTACTAATTATTTCATTACATGTGTTTACGTATTTTATTAATACACATAATAAACTTATGACTAAACTAAAAATAAAAGTTGATTATTATAGTATTTAGGTTTTATTCATTTTTGAATTATCAATTTTTTTTATGCACGAAATTTGTTATTTCTCGATCACCCTACCTTGGCATCATATAATTAAATACTGTATAATTATTTACCCGTATTAATATTAAGACTTGTTTCTACTAACATTCTAGTATGTGTGTACCAAATTCTAGTCATTTTAAACAAAGTCTAAATAAAGGACTTTTTTCCGCTCTTGAAACAGGGCGTTGAAACGCCTTGCGACTCCCGACGTCTGCGCGGCGGTATTTTAAGCGTAAAGAAGTCAGCTCCTTTAGACTTTCCACCACCACCATCGTTCGCAATACTGATTCGCAGAAAAAGGCGTTCCATCCCTTCTCGCCCCGTCTCGTGGCTAGAACCGTATGCACTGTATGCTCTACGGGTGTCTTTCCTTCGGATTCGAAACTGGAATTTTCCGAAACACCCAAGTCCGGTGATGACCTACATCTGGCGTTAGTTACACATCTACTTCTACATCTCTAATTTATTTATTTAAAAAAGGTGGCCTTTTGACGTTTTTATCCAATGATAAACTTAATCCAAGTAGCCTAGCTTCGAAATACAATTTACTTGCCCAAGATTTAGAAAAGATAATCTGACTTCTATAATCAAAAGATTGATAAAAGTCGTGCTTACAATTTTCCTCACGGATCTAGTGTGAGACGGGAACAAAATAAATTATTTCAAACTGCAATTAACGTCTGAGACTAAGACAAAAATGTTTGATCATTAATTCCGGGGGCATCGGATCAGGGTGGCACTTAATGACTCTTACTAATTCCTATTTCAACTCGTGGCGATCAATATTAATGAGTTCTCCTTAAGTCTGAACTTCAGTCATTTTAAACTTGGTTTTGAATTTTGAAAGCATATCTAATGGATAACGAGAATTCGCATTGAACTGTAAATAGAACCACTAACATTTATTTGAAAAGCTTTTTATAACTTTTCCCAAAAAAGAAAATATAACAAAAGAGAGCAAAAACAAGTAAACGTTGTTTTAACTTAAACGTGGTTCTCATTAAATAACGCGGTCTGCGGCTAAAAGGCTAACGAAAACACTAGACCCGAAAAAGAAAATAAATTTCAGTCAATAAAATCCAGTAAAGTCCAGACAACCATCGTAACTAGTGAGTAATTTCAAACACTTTTAATTCATTAAACCCCAAGCGAACGCCGGCGTTCGCGCACCTATTGTCTTTCAATTGTGTCTGTCATTATCACGATTGACAGGTTAATGCCATTTCATTTACTTTGGAAAGCGGAATGCAAATATTCATCTCTCAGCGCAAGATAACTAAGTGCCCAATTGTAGATAAGTAAAAAGTATTGGACAGCTCGAATAAATTGGAACGCGCGCTACCTTCGAGTGTAATGTCAAAGAACTTATTCCGAAGGCTCCAAGTTCCGGTAGATTTTCATTACAAACAAGCCTCTCAAATATTCAATAAAGATCCCAAGACTAATAAAAACTGTTGGCTTAACCGAAGATGTCGCCGACGAATGGTGGATCTTGGGATAGGCAAATACTTTGGAATGCTAATTTTGATACATGAAGGTAATATTTGGAATGATGGTGTCTCTGCCATTCATTCTCATTACGGTTAAAATATGGCTGAAACATCCACGATGCTGGAAAATATTCAGATGTGAAAATTATTGCGATATCATGTACAGATGCGGGTATAATATTTTCTTAGTAAGATAATATGGCTAAACTAGTTGCTACCAGCGACTTTGCCCTTGTGAACAAGTTCAACTTCTTTGGGACAATACACACTGTATTGTCCCAAAGAAACACACTCCCGGGATAATATATTAAAATTGTATATTAGCAATAAAAAGTATTCTATTTGCTATTCCAGGGTATGGCCTAGCCGTGTGCCAAATTTTATAATAATAAAATAACAAAAAAACACAACAAAAACAACTAAAACTAAAAAAAACAACTGAGAACAAAAAACAACAAAAAAACTAAAATAACTGAGATTCACCTTATAGACAAGTAAAACCCAGTGGCTTAATTCAGTTTCTATCTTTTAATTATTTTACATTTTTATTTCATTATCGACATTGTGCTCACATGATAGAAGCAACAAGTAATATGTAACCAAGCATTATATGTAACACATAATATGATTTAAAAGAGTGTCCATGGAGTTTCTTGCACGTTCTTCTCCATAGAGACCTACTCTTTGGAACGTGCAATTTAGCTTCACTTTTCTTGGACTGACCGACATTTGGCTATTCAAGAGTGCTTGTAAATGGTCTATTTGAAATAAATGCTTTGATTTTGAAAAACAAATAAGTAAGTAGCGACTTTGTTCGCTGTACTAATTTCCACATCAGTGGAAAATTGGGTCTATTAGCTATGTATAGCACTCAAGATGCTATGGCGACTTCCACGCAGCCGACTGATGAAAATTGCTGTCTTTTTACGCCATGTATCTGCGAAGCCTGTACATTTTATAGAAATCCGTACAGCCGTTCGACTGTGGCGAAGTAGTATACACACACAAACAAACGCTCACCTTTATAATATTAGTGTGATTTTCTTTATTCCACTACACAAATAAATAACAATACAGAACCCCTAAAAGGTTCCGATAATCCCAAAGCTAACTAGCCTTGTGATAACACATGCCTGATTTAATTTTACACAACCCCTGTCACTTAGCGGCTATCGGCAATAAACCAAGGTATTTTGGGTCGAAGAGGGCACCTTCACCAAATAAGGTTCTAATCCCTATAATCCAAATCTTGTCCTCCCACTCGACTGCACATTAAATTATCAATTTGACTGTTATAGTTTGTTATATAGATAAATCTTTTTATCAGAGCGTTTTGGGAACACATTCATTATGCGTACAGCTAGGGAGTAGAATTCTCTGCCGGAGTCTCTGTTTCCTGATAGCTACAACCTAGGGGTCTTTAAGACAAGAGTGAATAGGTTACTTTTAGGCAAGCGTGCTCCATCGTCGGCCACATCATCGCTTTTTTTTCTGCATTTATAGTCAGAGTCCAATCTTTAAGTCAAGAGAGAATAGGTTGCTCCTAGGTCAGCGTAGGTACTATTTCACCCGATGAAAAGCGACGATGTGGTGAACGATGGAGTACCCTGGCGTAGAAGCCACATATTCTCTCTTGACTTAAAGATTGGACTCTGATTACAAATGGAGAACACAAACACAACAGAGAAACCCTACCACGAGCTCTTAACGCGTTCAATTTGATGACCTGAACTGAAAAGTTAAAATGATGGAGCTGTATAGTGTGTATGTATGTATACCTCCATCCCTCTTTTTAGCTCGCATTCTTGAAAATTTAACACGCCATAGTAAGGCCTCTGCGGGCTTGCGGACGGCGAGCAATTGGTAGCTCACCATTCGATAATCCAGTAACAGTCTGGACCAAGCCCATGTCGTCGACAGCACGTAGTGTTCCACGCGCGCCTCAAGGAGATGTCAGCGAACCGTAGGGGCCCAGCAGGGTCGAAGCCTACTGGGGCCATCGGTTCGCTGCAGGAAGGAAAACCCGGCCCTGGTATGAAAGGCAATAAGGAACAGGGGTGTGTTTTTAGTCAGTAAAAGTCTGACACACCCTTCCGTTCCCTGAGGCTCCTGTTTCGTTTTTTTTTAAGCTAATCGTTGAATAGGACTGCTTTCTCTCTTTAGAGAGCGTTGAGCGGTTCGTTCGAGCGCTATTCGTGGATCAATGGAGATTTATTTCCGACGCTAAGCTAAATTGGCACAAAGTAACTTTAGATTTACTGCAAGAATTTTATATCTTTAAAACGAAATGAGTGGGAAAGGAATTCCCTGCCGGAGTGTATATTTCCTGATAGCTATAACTTAGGGCCTTTAAGTCTAGAGTGAATGGTAACTTCTAAATGAGCGTGCTCCGATATCAAACACATCGCTTACCAGTATAGCACATCGCTTACCAGTATAGCACATCGCTTACCAGTATAGCAAGTTGTTAACCTGCAATCGTTAACGCTAGTAGAAAACTTCAAATCTACGGGAGTGACGTCATCAGTCACGTGGTCAGAACAAAAGAATTGGAGGCGTGGCCAACTCGAGGCGTTCGACGCAAGAGAAACGGTTATATCTTGGCTAGGGGGGTTGGTGAAAATGTGATCAAATGCTTATCTATCAAAAATTAAAATTGACAATAAGTCAATTTTAATGTTTGATAGTTTTTACCTTAAGGTATAGTTTTTAACAAATAATTGATTAGTATGCTACCTTCTCTAAGGGGTTCTTTACACGTACCACAACTACACCACGTGGCCGGGCGCATATTTCGTATTGAAAATAAATAGGACTATTCACACGTACCATATTTTGCAGTCGTTACCGTCCGTGTGTGTGATACGACCACAACGCAACCACCAGCGACACTGCGTACTAGTGACGAGTGACACGGAGACGCAACTCCAGTGCGTAACCAAGTCTGCACACCACGTAACCGCATTGCAACTACTGGCGACAACGCAACCACATCGACATTTTGTCAGTACCACAACGCAACTACAAAAAGCTGCAGCGACACTATTCACACGTCTATGGATACTATCCCTTTATGTACCCTACTAAGTTTCTTTTAGGTTGTGTAGGGTATAATTTACTAGAGGTCAGAAGAAAACATCACCAAATATTAACCATGTGTAAAATCCTTCAAGGGAAAACTGATACTCCAGAGTTGCATGCCGAACTGTCTCAACTATGTGCCCCAGTTAAGTACAGCCGCATCAGGAGACACAGCTTGTTTGCTGTGCCTGCGAGTTTCCTGTCCCTCGCACTCTTTCTGCGCTCAACACTCTTTTGGATACGCATCCTGACTGTGATGTGTTCGCGGAAGAATGGAAGACGATTATGTCAGTGTGTCTGGAGTTTTGTGAGATAAATCTTAGTGTGTAGCCGTTTTTGTTAAAGTAAAACCATAAATAAATAAATATAGTAACCACTGCTTGACAGCATTTTGTCGTTGCGGCGTGGAGTGGTTGTGGTACGTGTGAAGCAGCCCTAAAGCCAGCTCAGAAGAAAACCCTATCTTTTTTACAAAATTTAATAAAAGTGATATCACAAAATGTCAATTTTTCTGGGGCCCCATGTAATGAATTTTGCCAGGGGCCTCAGAATATATTTACGCCACTGAATGTGTGTATGTTAATATACGAAAACTGGTTTATCATTTGTGGATGTTGCTCGATCATCTTGAAATGTATTGTAATCCATGGTTTTTTTCTTAATTTCCCAAAAGGTCTCAAATTTTTCCGCAATGGATAATATCCGTAGGGCAAAATATCAATGGATTCTGTGTTCCTCTTATTTACATCCAGTCTTTTGTTCTCACGATATTACTGCTTGATACCAAATGATAAAACTGGCCAAGTGCAAGTTGGACACGCGCACGAAGGGTTCCGTACCGTCCTTAACAAAATTCGGCAAAAAAAATCGCGTTTCTTGTATGCCCTTAAATATTTATTTTATTTTGTTTTTAGTATTTGGTATTATAGCGGCAACAGAAATGCAGCAACTGCCTAGCTATCGCCGTTCTTGAGATACAGCCTGGTGACAGACAGACGGACGGACAGACAGCGAAGTCTTAGTAATAGGGGCCCGTTTTTACCCTTTGGGTACGAAACCCTACAAACGATCGATGAAAAAGTTTTGTACATAATAATTTGGTACGAGTATTTATTTACGCTCGTCAAAAACTCAGGCAAGCATAATTATATTTTTGTTTTAAAATGTTTTAGGTTACATGATAAGTTCACGTCACGATCAATCATCTGCAGAAGACAGCCTTCATTAAACATACACGTGTAATCTGTGATTTATTTTAAACTAGCTTATGCCCGCAACTTCGCCCACGTACATAAAATATAGCCCTTGCCACTCAGGAATTAAGCAGCTTTCTATTGATGAAAAATATTAGCAATCGGACCAGTACAAACAAAAAAAAACAACTTTACCTCTTTATAATATTAGTGTATATTTATGTTTGTGTAAGTGCTTAGTTTTTATAATTTAATTGTGCTTTTTTGTGATTTTCTTATAATCTATTTGTTTATATATTATAAATAGAATACAATTATATAATAAAGAGGTAAAGTTTGTGTTTTATTATTTATTTTTTGTTTGTTGGAGGTAATCTCTGAAAGTACTGCTCCGATTGCAAAATTTTTTTCACCGTTGGAAAGTTGCTTCATTCCTGAGTGACATAGGCTATTTTTTATGTACGCGGGTGAAGCTGCGGGCAAAAGCTAGTATATTATAAATAGAATAACACTAGAAGTGGTGGCGGCGCGACGTTTCATTTAGTACTAGCTCGAGAGCGTTCATTAGGCACGGCCACGGATAATGACGGCTCCTATTAAAATGGCGGAGCTTGCCTCAGACAGGGGTTCAAGAGCACTTTAATAATAGCCCGTGTCGTAGCTACGCGGGCAATGTTACTGCCCCCACTAGGATTTTCCCTGAATTAAATGTAGATGTAAAATTTTCAGTATCAATAAAAATTGTCTATGCTGTCTATTTATTTATTTAATTATTTACTAGCTTCTGCTAGCAACTTTGCCCACGTGAATGTAGGTTTGCCCATACCGTAAACTTTAGAATCACGTTTCATCCATTTAGGGGCTGCATTTTGGAAAATCCTCTTCCTCTTTGTGCTCGCTTACGTCATAAGAGGAAACTTTGTACAAAATTTCAAGTTCCTAGTCCCAGTAGTTTCGGCAGTGCGTTTATTAGATATTATTTATTTATTGTATACGTACTATGAAGCGCAGCATATTAGGTGTTAAAATAACGGATCGCGTTCGAAACACTACACTGCGCTCCAAAACGCAAAACGTTGACGTAGTTCAGAAGGCTGCCCAACTTAAGTGGGACTGGGCTGGACATGTCTGCCGCATGCCTACCGAGCGGTGGGCCAGTAAAACGCGAAGTTGGTGCCCTGAAATTGCACGACGGGGCCGCGGCAGACCAAGAAGGAGATGGGGAGACGACTTGGATGTCTTCCTTGGGAATTGGAAAGAAGTGGCTCAAAACCGGGAACATTGGAAGGAGTGGAGGGAGGCCTTTGCCCAGCATTGGGACAGTATGGGCTAGATATAATAATAATAATAATACACATAACAAAGCAAAACTTATATCTAAAACACATACAATGGGCAGCCTTATCGCATTCCGCGATCTCTTCCAGGCAACCTAGAATGGACAATAATTGTCTGAACATGATATGGCGCTGTCATAAGTTTAACTATAAGCATAATAAGTTTATATGTCAGTCAGTCAGTTTCTCCTTTTATATAAATAGATGTACACACAGGATTGTTGTAAGAAACCTTACTAAGTCATACATTTTCCTCTGTATTCCCACTTGATCAAGCCTGCCCAAACACTATCCTATATCAAATTGTTTCCTCTGCCAGATTTAGGCGGGCATTTAAGGGATTTGGCTCCAAAGCCCTTTAACATATCTACTCGAGCCTGACGGCTTCAACTAGAATCCCCAACCTAATTAATAATTAGATTCGATAATCCTATTTGTTTTGGAAATTGCCATACGTGAACCTATTCGGGTTCTCTGATTTTGTGCTACTAACACATCCGTATTAAAATTAAAATCTTTCACTTCAAAACAATGCCACGCTCTGATTTTTCAAAGGTACACATACTTTTCACACAGCGCGTTGGATTGTGTTAGATGGCGACAGGCGAGTTTTTTTTTCTATTGGAAAAATTATCCAATTACAACCCCTGCTCTTGGGCGGAGCGGGAGATAGTGTCAGACTCTTACTGACTATAAGCCCCACCCCGTTCCTTCTAGCCTTCATACCGGGGCTCGAGCGCCCTTTCGGATAACCCTGGCCCCAGTAGGCTTCGACCCGGCTGGGTCCCTGCTGTTGCTGACAACTCCTTGAGGCACGCGCCGTTGACGACTTGGGCTTGGTCCGGACAGTTCCCGGACGGTCGGACAGCGAGCTACCCATTGCTCACAATAGGCGAGTGGAAAAGGACCCTCTTATTAATACATGGTTATAGTTAAGTTTCATTTAAAAGGAAGCGAGTCAAATACCACAATTTGTAAACAAAAGTATCGTCTGTTCTCGCACCCTCCTACCTAGTTCATGGTTTGAATTATTATGGTAATTTATAAACACATCGCGCGATGACGTATGGGTCAATGAATATAATAAATTCTGTTTTTCAAAAGAGGATTATAAATATTGAGAATCGTATCAAAGAAACCACATCGACAAAAGAATAAATAATTTTATGTTTGTGTAACCGACGACGGTACCTTGTGACTAAGGCCTTAGCCACACTATCTGTGATGGAATTTCCGTCAAGTGTAGCTAAGCCTAATGTTTCATGGAAAAGTAAAAGGGTCCAAGTGAAGCCAAAATCATTATAAAAGTTTACCTTCCAAATCTAAGCTAAGTATCCCTAATCATCCTACGAAGGTCTCATCAGGCCTTGACTTAAGATATCAGGACCTACTAAAACCTGGGATTTAATCTATTTTTGCGCTTGAAGAAGAAGAAACATACAAGAGTATATTGGTTACTAGGAACCGAACTTAAATGTATGGCTTAAGGTATAGACTAATCAATTTCCACTTTCAAACTTCGACCCTTACTACAAAGGTACTTCAAAATGTTAACAAGAACGTCCAAAATGTATCCAACCACTTGGAAATTATTAGGGTCCAGCTGAATTAATTTAAGTTCCACTAAACACTGTATTTGAAGGTTCTAAACTTAATCTGATGTTAAAACAACTTTGGATCAGACAGATGGTCAGTTCAACTGAAATTTTCAGCTTTATTACTGTTATTGACATTAACTATTGTTAGACAAGACTTGTCTAGAACCTTTATGCCTTTGAATTTTGCAAAGTTTCGAGAATTTCTGGAGTTTTATTTTCAAGCTTAATCAGCAACCGAAGGTTGACCAATTACGGAGACTTAGCGGAGAATAGTCTGAGGTGTATTGACTGAGTTCATTAAGCCAATTAAAAATTAAAAAGTTTAATCCAATGGTCACCTTCAACTTTCAAGCCCAAATTCTCTTGAACTAATTAAAGAGCATTCAAACGTGAAGTTTTTATAAAGCTGTATTTTATTTGGTTACGTTGCTTACTAATAGGTACCTAACCTAAAAAAAAATGGATTCATTATTTTCGCTTCATAGAATTTTAATAAGGCTTCGTCTGTATACAGCTGAAAAGGCAATAAAAGGCTTTACAATCGAACCCAAGGACCAATTGAAACAATTAGGTACAGTGCCTTCAATACTAATTAAGAAACAGTGTTTGGAATTTCGTTAATTGAACAAAAGGATATCCGGCCTCGATAATGAGAGTTGTAGGCAATTTGCGAAACAACGGACGAGAAATCCCCAAGTTATATCTTTACTAGCGACGGAAATCATCTAATTACGTACTTTTTTATGTTTAGACGCAAATTGTAATTCGAGCAAAATAATTCATCTAGAATTTATGGCTTATTATATTCGAGAGACAGCGTTTTCGTTTTCCTTTATGGAAATGCCTCATGAAATATGTTTCTTCTGGCGGTATTCACACATGGCTCGTCAAAAGATAAGCTTGGCTGTACTAATTTTGCCCGGAATAATAACAATCCTTCACGAGTTTAAATTGTTACGGAATTCTGTTGGGAGTGGTGGCAGGCTGCCGGCTCCAGACGTACGAGAAGTCATCAACAAATGTGGAGTTAAATAAAGCTATTTTTCTTTGGATCGGTTTTGTGGTCGTTAGTCAGTATCTCTGTGCGTCATTAGACTTATGTTTAGTTTTTCTGATTTGCTTTTTGTTCTCTGTTAACATGTTTTTGAGATTTTTTTAACAATGTGACGAAAATACGAGTAGTATCTAACCAGTTGTACTTATAAAGGTCGACTTAATGCAAAAAGTTATTCCCTACTAATCAACTTACCGATCGAAATCGATATCAGTACCGATACCACCAATATCTATAGTCACTTTGTAAATGGATAGGATTGGAACTACAATTTTATACCATAGATACTTTGGTATTAGTACAAGAGTAGGTTTTACACCCAAGCAAACGCTTTACTTAGTGTACTTGTATGTGTATTTCATCAACACTGTTCTCAAAAACGGTGAAGGAAAACTTCGTGAAGAGGAAATGATAAGTCCTTCGTGAAGAAGAAATAATAATTCGAAGACATGTGACATTCACTAACTTGCACTGGACCTGCGTAGCGGGTAATGGCTCATTCCACCTCATAGGGAAAACGCCAGAGTGCCAGCAGTGGCAATTGTATGCCTCCAAGGCATTAAGTCCGCCTTTGTACCTTTGTGTTGCATGATGTTTTAATACATAAATATGATAAGGCTGATATATGCTATACTACGAGTACTTAGACTATAGATAAGGTCTTCAAGGTTTTATCAAACATGAAACTTACATTACTTAATTGAAAACCGCCACAGAATAGAAAAAAAAAAGCAAACTTATCTATCTACTGCAATTACTCTTCTTGGCAGTCTTTAACAGAACCGAAGTAAATAATCTAGGGCGATGAGGTAGCCTTTAATACAGTAGAAAATATAAAACGCAAACTAACAATGGGGGCGGTGCATTATTCAGCTTGCTACAATCCATTGGGATCGCGCAGTCAATGGAAAGCACCGGTTTTTATAACCAGACGAGAAACAATGGTGGTTTTCCAGATTTATCTTCCATTGTTTTATTGAATTTTTATTTCTATCTGATTTAAAACTGTGCTTTCCTGCGATCCCACCTGATGGTAAGCAGTGATGCAATCGTTGATGGAGGCGTACTAGTTTAAGAGCCTATTCACTCTAGCCTTAAAGACACCCAAATTATAATCGGAAGGGAAGACGGCCACAGGCAAATTGTTCCAGTCCTTCGATGTACTCGGTATAAACGACGAAGCGAAACGCTTAGTCCGGACCGACTTCCTCCGACTTGTGGGAGGTCACAATGGAATTGGATCGTAGCATGATTGTTTTTTTGTGTTGAAGTTGGAAAATATACAATGACTTCTCCCGCTCTATGGCGGAACTGGACGGTTTAACTAACTAAAACCACACCTATGTTCCATCTTTATCTTTGTTTTCCAGGACTACGGGCTTCTTTTTTGGAAGTTAACCCCTGGCTCTTTCAATGTCGAAGCCTATTACTTCGGCCTTGCTGTTCCCCTACAGTTTTGCTACCTCGTCATCCGCAAGTCCACGCCTAAGGTGGCCGGAAATCGGGGTCGGGATTCCGGCGGCTGGGACGTGAGGATATCTGTTTTCTCACGCTTATGGCCGCCTCCTTCGTTAGCATTACTGTTTCGCAGAAGGAGGCGACCATCTGCCATTCCTCCTCGCTTTGAACCATGGCCTGTACAAGAGCCCGGCGCGAGCATAGGGTGATGACCCTATATGGGTGATATTTGCCCAGTTTTAAATTCAAACTTTAGGCTTCTACTGAATGCCTGCTTTTGGTTGCGGGATTGATCGAAAAAGTTATCGTGGCCCTGAAAAGTTACCGTGGCCCTGAAAAGTTACTGTGGCCCTGAAAAGTTACCGTGGCCCTGAAAAGTTACCGCGGCCCTAATAAGTTACCGTGGCCCTAAAAAGTTACCGTGGCCCTGAAAAGTTACCGTGGCCCTAAAAAATTACCGTGGCCCTGAAAAGCAAAGAACAACTGAATGGACATGGGTGGTTTTTAGCCAGTAAAAATCATAAGAGAGAGTAAAACGAGTAATTTTATCTTTTAACCTTAAAAAAAGGAAAATGATTTCTACTGCGAAATATTTGATGGAAAAACTTAGTTACTACTAAAATATGAAAGATTTTTAGCAAGTCTGTCATTCTCATATTGTCAGTCATTACAGTCAATTATTTTTAAGTAGACTTTGATACAGATTTTATTAGAAAGATGATTAATATATCAGCTGACGTCGTATTATTACTTTGTAATAAATGATCGTCATGTCAAGAAAATTGAAGTTAAATCGAACTTTCAATAATATCATTATGCTGCTAAAATAAAGTGCATCAGCTTGTTTTATTGATTTTTTTAAATATTTAGAAGGTTATTAGATGCCAGAAGGCCGCAGAAAAATATTTTCTCAGAACTACAGTAAAGTTACCTTCGGTCCAGTAACATAATAAAAGCGGTGACACGCCCAAAACTAGAGGTCCGTAACGATACTCCGAGAGTCACATGGTCTAAGTCGACTGAACGTTTGATCGAATAAAATTTATTGCGAAACAACCTTCTATTGCCAAACGCTACTTCGACTGAACGATTCACCGAACATTTATATCGATAAACTGCTCTTTCGAATGAGTTTTTGTGGTTGAATACCCAATTTAATAATTGAAATTAAATTGTAAAAAAAGATTTTTCGTCACATATTTTATCAAAATCGAGGAAATCGAATACTTTTGAGATATCATACGTTCTACCCATAGATTTCGAGACATGATTTTGAAAAAAAAGGAAAATAATAAAGAACTGATGAAGGGAACAATGTTTACGTTACTTTTTTCGAACAAAATTAAAAAAAAAGCTTATTTCACAAAACTTACTTCTTTTGCAATTTGGAAAAATCTTCGAGGCTTTATTTGGGATTTGAACTATTTACATTGGTAGGTTTGTGCGGAACCCTCAGTGTGCGAGTTCGACTCGCACTTTGGAAAGACCTCACGGCATCCTCACCTTCCGCATGACGTGGGTTCTCACCGAACATGGTCAGTTTGAGATGATCCTGCACCGGATTCGTGCGGAAGTTAACGCCCGGATGCCACTACTGTGTGGACCGCCCGGAGGACACGGTGGAGCACACGATAGAGGTGTGCCCCGCTTGAGCAGAGCATCGCCGTGTCCTGGTGGGGTCGATAAGCGGCAAAGATCTCTCGCGTCGGGCCTTGGTACAGGCCATGGTCCGAAGCGAAAAGGAGTGGCAGGCGGTCGCCTGCTTTTGCGAAGCAGTAATGCTAGCAAAGGAGGAGGCCGCACGTGCTCGCGCGAGGGAGCGAATTAATTTACTTTCATTATTACTAATTTTCTAAAACTTATTTAAAATTCATAAAAAATATATTTTGTGAGATCAACTGATATGTCACATGACATAGAAAAAAAATTTTTTTTTTAACTTGTCGATTCGCACGCCAAAGTAACCTGTCATTCTTGATTCATTATGTTTAATTTACACGTTGATATTTGGGTCACATATATTAATTTTATAGACAGACTTAAGTGATTCTTAAACTGTTCCGTGTCTTCATTCGGACATTTGGAACCCTAAAAACGTTCAATAGATCACAAACACATGATCCAGAGCTCAGCATGGTTTTCATTATGCCAGTGATCAACCTGTCAGGCGAAAGCAAACGGATTACAGATAATGGCTGTGCCATAAATAATCCAGGGGCTTTCAACAAAAAACATTCACATTAAGAGCATAAATCAGACGTTAAATCTATCTAGATGTAGATAGCTTGGGTACCTACATTAATTATATTTGCGGATGTCGATCTGATTCAATTAATGAAAATTTCTGGCGAATTCATACGTTACGTGTTGTAACTGGCCACACGCTCTGAAGGAACCATGAACGTATATCAAGACAAGCCCTAGATTTAAATCCTCAATAAAAGCGTAAACGTGGTCGCCCTAATTAGACTAGGCGTAAAACTTTCATCATAGAGGCAAAGGACATAATGAAGACCTGCCCGCCTAGCCAAGTTACAACCGTTTCATTTCGAGTCTTTTGCGTCGAACGCATCGAGTTGGCTGCTCATATCATCTTTTGCTCTTATTGTGTGTTAAATGTACAAATAAAAAAATGTAATATTATATTATTATTACGTAACCTTAATAAAATAGATATAAATAAAATAGTGAATATTTAAATAAAAGCTACAAAAAACTAGTACATTGTTCGTGTGATAAATTATATATATTTTGTAAAGAGGTTTTAAAAATACTTACACGTAAATTACACGCTACACAAAATAGATAGGTAGAAGTCAATCTACATACAAAGTCTGTCGAACTCTAACTTATATTTATGCATTAGAATTAAGTTATAAAAAATAGTTCTTAGAAGATGTCAATAAACAAAGTAACTAACTCTCAGACTAAGTAACTCTCAGATTAATGAACACTACCAATTCAAAAGTTCTTAGTAGTTATATTTGCAAAAATACTTTTTCAGGAGAATCTACGGAGTAAAAGTTGCTGTTCGAATTTTAGTTTTCCGCATTTACCTGCGACACTGATGTATGGTTTTAGCGTCACCAACTTCCGAACTACTGAGTAAGCCGGGATCCCATTTGCATGAAATCCTGCCCTGGATAATGTAATATCTCTTTATACGTTAACTTTAGCTCGGTGGGTAGAGTCTAGGTAATGTTATGCAGTTTTGTAAAGTGGTCCTTAGTTCCGCGCGCTAGCTTTCTTAAATCAATTAATTTGCATAAGGACCAGGTAGCTTTTTACATTTATGCAAGTTTAGCACTGAGCCAGTTTTTCACTATGTATGATCTCTTGCTAGATCACACGCTACTTTTAGCTGATGTGGGTGGAATAGAATAAAGATGGTAAAATAATTTAAATTACTGTATTAAAGGTTAAGCTAATGAACTGATGTGTGCGAAATGTGTGACACGAGGCCCTTGTTGGCCGTAATGAGATCGCCTGGCTTGATAGCTTGATGCGATTATTATAAAGTAAAATGACTGTGAGGCGTAAATGCTGATTTGCAGTATGCACGGTTGCACCTTACACACTGCAAGATAGCCACATTACGCCATAGATTAGCTTTAGAGAATTATTTTGATCCCAGATAACGCAAACTCACTGGTTTCATCATGAGAGCGAAGCCATAAGAAAGATCAAGTAATAAATAATTATGTATTTTCTCTGTTAACAAACTATACTTAAAAGGTTTCAAATCCAATACAGCAGCCAGTCTTTAGTCCGTTAATTTCGTATTAACTAAATTAATATAATGAACTAACTTCTGCTAGCAGCTTCACTTGCGTGAGAGTAGAATATAATCCCAAGGAAAGACACTCCTGGACGGAGGAGAGACAGCCGCATGTGTAAGGGAAAGGACATCCTCACACCCCGGTCTCTATATTCGAGACCCAACCCTCGACTATCAGCCATTGTAGGTGCGGGTTTGCGGACGACGAGCAATGGGTAGTTCGCCGTACGGCCGTCCAGTAACCATCCGGACTCTGCACAAGTCGTTGATCGCGCGTAGTGTTCCGGGCGCGCCTGAAAGATACGTTGGCAAAATCGTAGGACCCCAGCAGGGCCAATACCCTCTAACACCACGAGGAATTTCTGAAAAGGAAGCCCGTGCTCCTAGAAAGCAAAAGGGTAACCGAAAGACACAAGTGTGATTTTAGTCGGTAAACAAAGTCAAACGTCTTAACTTTAAAAAAGGGAACATACTCTCGAGATAAAAAGCGGTCCACCCTTGTGCTAAATTTCATTCAAATTCTTATATTATACCCGACTAGCTTTTGCCCGTGGCTTCGCCCGCGTACATAAAATAAAGCTTATGTCACTTAGGAATAAAGCAGCTTTCTAACGGTGAAAAAATGTTAACAATCGGACCGATCCTTTCAGAGATTACCTTCTACAAAACAAACAAAAAACAAACTATACCTCTTTATTATATTAGTGTAGAAGTGTAGATTAGTATAGGTGTAGATTGAGCGTGAAGCAGCCACAAACATAAACACAAACATAATATTTCACCTTTACAATATTAGTGTGATATATCAACATAACGCTCGCTAGCTCAATAATCCAGTTACACGTACATTACCTACGAGACTCCTCATCTTATCAGCCGGCTTATTAACTTATTGAATGTGAAGCAGCAACAAACATAAACACAAACATAATATTTCACCTTTACAGTATTAGTGTGATATATCAACATAACGCTCGCTAGCTCAATAATCCAGTTACACGTACATTACCTATGAGACTCCTCATCTTATCAGCCGGCTTATTAACTTATTGAATGTGAAGCAGCAACAAACATAAACACAAACATAATATTTCACCTTTACAGTATTAGTGTGATATATCAACATAACGCTCGCTAGCTCAATAATCCAGTTACACGTACATTACCTACGAGACTCCTCATCTTATCAGCCGGCTTATTAACTTATTAAGCAATTATAGGATTCTCAATTACTGATGTATCCACACGTGCACGGTGTAGATCGTTGATTTGATTTGATTGCTGTGAAATTACCTGTCGTAATGGTAAGGTATCGCGGCGTATTGGTTATTAATTAACTCAGGAATATCGGTTAATATGTGGTTTCTAGACTTGTGCTTGAAATCAAATTCTATTCCAAGATAAAGGGACCTAAATGATAATTAATGATGTGTGGTGTAGAGGTTCTGGACGAGACGTGAAATTTTGTAATAACGATTGCCGAAGATTTGGATTGACATATTATATGCGCTATTAATAAACCTCGTGATTAATTAACTTTTTTTTTAATAGTTGTTATGACCTTTTAGAAAGAAAGAAAGAAAAAGAATTTATTGGCGTCAAGCATAATAACATAAAATAAAACAAATAACAATATCGAATTAAAGTAACATGTAAGTAGGATATGCGTCACATCTGCGCAAAACGTCCAGCGCTCAGCATAATGCTGGGGCTTGTGTTAGACAGAGCCACAGCGCTGATTTTCAACACCAGCCGTCGTCGACGGTGAGACGCTGATCGGCCAGCAAAGATTATATGTTTTATCAATAAGTATTGTAAGTAACAATTACAGAATAAACAAAATAAAAACATAAATAATAATAAACTTTTCTTCTTAAACAAATGCTTTGGTGGCTACAGTGGCCACCCAAAATAATCTACATCGACACTAATATAAAGAGGTAACGTTTTAAGTTTTTTTTGTGGTTGTTTTGTTGTGAGGTTTGTTTTTAGAGGTAAGTTTTTTAGTTTTTGGTTTGTTTTCAGAGGTTAAGTTTATGTCTTTTGGTAATCTTTCAGAGATACCAAAAAAAAATATACTAGTCCGATTGCTAAAATGTTTTCACTGTTAGAAAGCTGCTTTATTCTTGAGTATCATAGGCTGTATTTTATGTACGCAAGCGAAGTCGCGGGCAAAAACTAGTGACAAATATTTGTGTAGTATTTTGGACTTTTATTTACTTATAATATACTGATGGACGGCACTGAGGATAAAACACTTGAAAATTTTTGTTATGAAAAAGACTGTATAAAATGTGAGGAAACGTCAGGTACACCCAAGGTCAATAGCCTTAAGATAAGGTCAGGAAACTTAAGGTTAAAGGTCACATCTAGTGTCCTCGATGTTTTCTCACCCTTCTCCTTTCACATCCATCTGGATCCCGAAGACTTGATTAGGCGTAATTTTTGGGTGAAATTCTAGGTCTTTTTTCACAGTGCCCCGTTTCGTATCTAAAATATGACCAGTGTTTTGTTATCTGTTTTCTATTAAGGTGCTCCAACACCGGGAGCATTCGCATGTAATGTAACGTTACATTACATCAGTGAAGGAGGATAATCAAGCATTACAATGCGCATCTTGTAATGATACAAAATGGGTGTGTGTTTTTATACAATGTGTAATATTTTGATACAACTTGTAACATACAAATTATGAGTCGGTTGATTCTTTCTAGAATATCCAAACTGTTTAATTTCAATTTCGTTTGTTCTGAGTTTGAGAGAAGAAGTGGTCCAGTTTTGTTTTTTAAGGTGGGATATCTTTCTCGCTCTTGGGCGGAGCAGGAGGACGTGTCAGACTTTTACTGGCTAAAACCAGTTCCTATGTTCCTTTGCACAATCCATGTGCCCAGTAGACTTCGACCATGCTGGGCGCCTACGGTGACATCTCTTTGAGCCGCGTGTGGGACACTACGCGTCGTCAACGACAGCTGGAGAGCGAGCCACCCATTGCTCGCCGTTATTCACCGAGAAGCATGCAGTTGAGGCCTATTGTATAATGAGGATTTAAATATGTACCTACTTACAAGTTATAAGTTTACAATACAATAAAAACAACTTATACCTATATAAGTTTTTTTTTATCTGTTATAAACTAGTACTTGACTGCGATCCCGTCTGATGGTAAGCAGTGATGCAATCGTTGATGGTGAGGCGCACTAGTTTATTAAGAGCCAATTCACTCTAGCCTTGAAGACACCCAAATTATAATCGGACGGGAAGACCGCAGCAGGCAGACCGTTCCAGTCCTTCGAAGTACACGGTATAAATAACGAGGCGAAACGCTTAGTCCGGACCGTAGATGTTTCAACAACGTAAGGGTGGATACTCGCCGTCCGTCGGTTTGTCCGATGATAGAAATGAGATGGCGGAATCAAGTCATGACAATGTCTAATAACAATCAATCAAGTAATTGTAAGCACTGCTTTCACAAATTAAATTAAAACCCAGTACCAAACATTTGTCTTGAAATTCATCACACAAGCCGTCTGCACTTGATAAGGGTCGCTAGAGGAACGTTGCTCACTTTACAAGTGCTTCGGATTCAAGGACAAACCTTTTTGGTCCTTCAAAACGCTTTTGACCGATGAAAATTAATTGGGAAGAAAATAATGGGCTAATTGGTTAACCGCTGAAATTGTACTTCTTAGATATTGTAGAACCAACTGTTAAAAAGATTAATGAAAAAATACGACAAACCAATTAATTACAAAAGAGTTGACATGTACTTTTAATCTTAACGTGGGTGTCAGAGGTGATAACTGTGTGTTAATTTTAAAATTTTCTACATGTATGTATTGCAAACCATGTATGGATACTATCTGTAATGTACAATTGTAGACTTGGAAATAAAGATTTATTATTATTATTTCATTTATTACTTATATGTAGGTACATATTATTTACATTTTTGAATATTTCTAAAAAACACATTAAAAATATAAATAAGAATAGTCCACCGGCATCCGGAATAGGGTCCAAGCTGCCGTCAGGGCTCCTGAGAGGGGAATCTCCTAACTATGCGCGCCGTGTCCAGGAGTGCTGCTTTCTGGATCAGGCCCTCGATCCAGCTGCCTAACGAGAGCCCCCTCAGAAGTTGTTCGAGGCTCTTAGCTATTAAGCCATTGGCTGTTACGACTATCGGCACAATTATTGCTCCATCCACTTCCCACATGTCGACAACCTCGCGAACTAAGTCAAGTTATTATTATTACTTAAAAAAATAAAAAAATTAATCGCCAATTATGTTCTAGAATTGAAATTTTTAGAGTTCCGTACCCAAATTGCAAAAACGGGACACTTACTTTTTTTAAGGTTCCTCTCTATCTGTCTGTTTGTTACGAGGCTGTATCTCATGAACCGTGATAGCAAGACAGTTGAAATATTCCCAGATTATGTATTTCTGTTGCCGCAAAAACTAGAAAAAAGGTTCAAATATAGTTTCTCATAGCGAATTCGACTCGCACTTGACCGGTTTTTTTATAGGTACATTATTGCCATACACACCAATGATAATATTTTTCAGCGTGGTTGTAACTTTATATTTTCTAGATAAAGTTTATTATATATTTTAGAGCGAAAAATAATTATTTGGTCATAAAAAAAAATCACTTTGTTGTCGATAGAAAAGTGCCCAGAACACTGGCAGCAATGCCACATTAACATGAAAAATAATAAGAAAATCTAACGCTTTATTGAAATATTCAGTAATAGGATTCAGTAGAAAAAAACAACGGGCTAGCTTCAAGGAAACTTGTTATCGTGATAAAACTAACAATTTACTACAGAAAAGTAAGGAAAATTAAAATGTATTTAATATTAAATTACGCTAAAAGTGTACTTTCGTAGCGTAGCGAATGCTTATAATTAGAGAAAATGTTGATGCACGCGAAAAATAAATCCTTCGTTGAAACTTATTTAGGAATATATTAGGTATTTATTTACCTGGACAGATACCAAGTCGTTTTTTAATGTAAATTTGTATCTAATTTATTTATTTATTTATTTATTTATTTATTTAATTAAATAGAACGGCCGAAGCCAATTACACTATTTAAACTTATACCTAATTCTTTAACTCAGTCATGCATTCTTCTCACAAAAATTCAAACATTCAAACAATATCGCCTTCCATTCATCTGCAAACACATCAAAACCTGTGTTTGAGTTCAGGAGAGCGTTAATGGCGGCTACTGTACGCGGAATAGGCGACTTGGAATGTGCAATAGTACGGGAAGTTGGAACAGCCAGTAAGCGATGTTTCCTGCCACGACAATAATTGTCTGGGACGAACAGATTGAATATTTCATTGTGCAGGCCGGGATCATCAATAATACCCCTAAGAATTTTAAAGACAACTGTCATCTGATCGCGCGACCCTCTTACTTCCAGGGAGTTGAAATTTAAGCAACCCAACAAGAATTTAGTGGGATACAAATAGGGATAGAACCCATACAAGTGCTTGTAAAGGAACCTAAGGAATGCTTTTTGTACTTTCTCCAAAGCTAATACGTACTGCTTTTCATACGGATTCCATACGCACGCACTAGACTCAAGCTTGCTACGGACCAACGCGCAAAAAACAAGCTTGATAACGTGGGAGTTCTGGAAGTCACGACAATTTCTTAAAACAAAACCAAGGCGCCTGAAGGACTCCTTAGCAGTAGATGTGATGTGGTCGTGAAAAGTGAGCTTGCGGTCGAATATGACTCCCAGGTCTTTAATGGAATCAGTTCTATTAATTATATCACCATTCAGTTTGTATAGAAAGTTGACTGGGTGCCGCATTCGACCGAAAGACATCACGTGGCATTTAGATTTATTAAATTCCATTTTATTTTCTAAACTCCACTTATAGACTGAATCAATGTCTGATTGCAGGGCTTGGCAATCGAGCTCAGATTTTATTTCATAAAATAGTTTTAAGTCATCAGCATATAAAAGGGATCTGACATTCGCAACCACATCAGGGAGGTCATTAATCATCAGGATGAAAAGGAGAGGGCCGACTACCGAACCTTGACTCACACCCGAGCGAGTGTGGTATGGGAGTGACTCGTACAAACCTAATCTGACAAATTGTTGTCGGTCCCGCAAATAGTCTGCAAGAAGTCGTAGAAGCCCTGGAGCTACACCTATCGCGCTGAGCTTTGATAGCAAGACGTCATTGTTTACTCTGTCGAACGCCTTTTGGAAATCAAAGTAAACAACGTCCACCTGGCGTTTGCGATCAAGACTAGTAGAAATGTAATTAACTAGTGTCAGTAGGTTAGTATTGACGGATCTCTTTTCTCGAAAGCCATGCTGCTCATTGCAAAGGTATTGTGTCACTTGTTTGTAAATTCCTTGGTGTAGGACATTCTCGAACACTTTCGCGGGAGAGCATAGTATCGCTATTGGACGATATTCATCGACTGAAGATTTATTTGAAGATTTCGGTATGGGAGTCACACGTGAAATCTTCCATGGTGGTGGATAGATTCCGGATTTTAAAGCTAAATTAAAAATGTGATTTAGGGGCCGAATGAGAAATTCCTCTCCCTCTTTTAAGAACCAAGGAGGAATCTGGTCAGGACCAATTGAACTGTCGGATTTTAGTTTTTTTATTCCGGTACTTATATCACTCTCGGCAAAGCTTAGAATGTTAATGTAATTGCTAATATTACTGTTGCTTGGATTGGTTATATTCCCGAGGTCTAATTTTGGTACTTCAGTTTGGAAGACGCTCGCGAAATATTCTGCGAACGCCTTGGCAGCTGCTACGCCACTGTGCAATTCACCTTTGTGGGTAACGCAAGGCTCAAAACCACCTTTTGATCTAAGGTTCGAGATATGCTGCCAGAACTCTTTAGGGTTTTTCCTAATGTTCCCTTCGATACCCCTAATGTAGGTATTATAAGCAGTCGATATACGAGACTTTAGACTAGACCTGCAGTCAGAGAATTGCTTATATATTAGTTCACATTTACTCTTTTTCCAGGCAGAATGTAATTTAACTTTCTTCCGGATGTCCCGAATAATATCCGACGTAAACCAGATAGGATATCTTCTAGTTACCTTTCTATTTCGGATTTTTTTAGGGATACAAGCGTCAAATAAGCTGTAAACAATATCATAGAAAGCCTGAGTGCTAGTGCAAACGTCGTTCGATGATACAACTGCATCCCAAGACACCTTAGAAAGCAGTTCGTAAAGCAGATGGCGATTACATTTTTTGAAATTCCAGTCCCTACGGCGGTCCACATTACTGGGTTCAAGCCTTTCACTTTCATCGGAAGACTGTAGCTTTACTTGGATGTCCAACGGAGGATGGTACGCATCAGGGGGCACTAAACCTTCGACTTCTGTTACAGACACACCGTGTAGGCTTGCACTCTCTTGAACTAAAACAACATCCAACATTCCCCCATGCATGTTCTCAACAATGTTTCTTTCACACATATTAGAAAATGCTACAAAATAACAATAATAATTACGAACATTCGAGGAAGCACTGTTTAAGTTTAAATCACCTAAAATGATAACTGTTCCTTTTAAGTCGTTTATAAAACTTTCCACTTTTGTAAACCAAGTCATGTAATCACAGTCGGTGGCACTTGGTTTCATATAAACAACACACACGTAAACAGGTGAACCATGCCACGCAAAACTCGACCAAAGATCCTCACCACTGTCGGTCTCAAGGTCACGCCGACGACGAAGGACTATGGGATTGCGTGCCATAAGTAGCACACCTCCACAAGGCGTGCTTCTGTCACGCCTTAACACGTTCCACTCGCCATTGGTGAGTTCTGTATCTTCAACCGAGGTATCCAAAAACGTTTCTGTGGCCGCTATTAAATCTTGTTCGGCCAAGTGCAGATTGTTGCGCCATATTCGGAGCTTTGATTTAATTCCACGAACATTCTGGTATAAACAATTTATTTTTGTAGTTCTAGTGCTAGCTCCGAAAGCTGCTGTGGGGCCGGCCACGTTACTAAAACTATGCTGACTTGTCCCCCTTTGTAAGCTGTTCATGAAAGGGCTGCGAGGCAAGCACACGTTGGCTATCAGACTCGTTGGGCAACGGTTTGGACAACGGTTTTCTATAATAGATCCAGGCTTTGATTCTAGCATTTACTGGCCACACGTCTGCGGAATAGCAGCGCTCATAGCATGCAGAGGGGACGCCAATTTTAAATGACTTGTAGTTTCCTTTCGGAGTTAGTTCATCAATGGTACAAGTATCAGTGCCACATAAAGTGCGAAGGTAGCTACTGATTTCATCAGCTGTAGACTCCATGTTCCATAAATGTAAATACTTACGAGCCTCTACGGCCCTTAGTGATGTTACGTTAGGGCCGGCAGCCCCTTGAATTGACACTGGGCGACGACTTTTAGCTTTTTTTGTAACTCGTGTCCATTCCTGGGTGTTTGATGCTTGAGAATTAGAAGAGGCAGTCTGCGACACCACTTCAGCCGGCACAGGATTGGTGTTGGATTCACTTGAGCCAGCACAAGCGGAAGCTGGTTCAGAGAAGGGCTTTCTTGAAATATCCTGATCTGCACTGCTTGTAGATGCCATTAGCTTACTGTGTGAGTTTTGTTCCAGACGATGCAGTCTAGTGCTCAGTTCTGTGATGGTGTACTGCATAGAAGAGTTTTGAGTCTTCAAATTCTCCATAGTTAACTTAACCTCTGTGTGCTCAGTCACGATAATCCCTATTTGGGTTTTTACAGCATTGACAGAATCCACTGCACTTTTGAGTTCCTGCTTCACTGAACGAAGTTCCTCACTCATTAGTACGCCTATGCTATCATTGATTTTTGTAAGCATACTATTCAGTTGATCTTGCAGGACGTCTTTTACAACATCACGGATGTCGTCAGTTGTCAAACTATTACAGGAATTTGTGGATTTTGGGGGCGAGTTCAATGCTTGTCTTTTAGCGCCTCTTGTGGTAACATTAGCATTGTAACGAACAGGAGTATTATCATCCCTAGGCACCTTCGGGTTTTTGCTAGAACAGGACGGGCAACTCCAAGCTTTGGAGGCAATGAGCTCTTCATCACAATTTGATAAACAAGCAAGGTGGAACGCTTTTTCACAAATCGTGCAATTAAGATAATTTCCTTCATCTAATCCACCATCGCAACATCCCCAAATAATTAATTTATCAGCCGATGTAGACATTATTAATCTTGGGTTGCAGTAATAATCCGTGAAAGCGCGCCAATAAAAATGTATCGTAGGTACGCTTAGACGAAGCAGGCGAGCGTTAACTCGCGGCACAACGCTCAGTGACACAGCGCGACACAGAACGCTGTCTTTTCCAACTAACAGACACCGAGCGTCACCGTGTACAATGGGCGGAGCGATCGCGCTACGTTATCGCGTTAGACACAGAGCGACACAGACTGCGACTCTTTCCAATTAGTTAACACTGTGTTGTGTTGTTCTTAGAGTTCATTAATTTACTTGTAATAGAAAAATGGTTATAACTTGAGAACCACTTGTTATTTTTGAGTTCTGTTTTCACTATTACTAGAGATGGGCGTTGTTAATATTTTTCGCCATCGATGCGCATCGTTGCTCCGATAACGACAACCGTTGTCAACATCGTTGTTTCCGCCAACGATGTCGGACATCCACATCCAAGCTAACGTATTAGATGTCATGTTGATGTTGATGTTGAACAACAACGGCATTTACGAGAACGCCATCGTGACTACGTTGGCGTTTTCGTAAACGTTGTAATGTTGAAGTTCGATACCTTTGTACTTCAACGAAACGACATTTATGAAAATAATACTAAAGGAAAGGGTAGATGCAAGAACAAAATATTTTGATTTAAGTAATACTAATCTTAAAATCAAATCAATCAAACCTGAAATCGTACCCAATAAAAATCAAATTAGAGCAGTACTATAATAACACTCTGTGAAATTAGTTTATTAAACTAATTTCACTAATTAAAAAAAAAATATGTTTTTATACTTATTGTAATAATTATTACTACCTAAATATATGGGGCTTATTCTAATTCATTCCATAGTACGCTTTAAAGTTCGCTCCATATTCGACACTTAAGTAGGTACCTATCAGTTGAATGACGGCACTTGATAGTTTCTTATTTCTTACAAGCACGCAGTTTTGTTGTCATCGTTTCGTGCGTCGTTCGGTCTCCTTCGTACCTACATACGTTCTCACCATATTGTTGCTGCTCGCAACGGAACATCGGGTATGGTCGGAATTATTCGGCATCGCGTTTAGTTTGTTGGGTGTTAGCCGGTGTTACTCACATCCGTTGTTCAACATTTCGACATCGTTGGCCAACATCATAGACTGACATCGTTGGCCACCAACGTTCTTTTAAAAACGGCCACCTCTAACTATTACAGAGTACAGATGTAGTGGAACGTCACAGTGTATTTCACTAATAGATTATTTGGGTTTTGCACGTATCCCGAATTAAAAACACAGGTCGTTTCGACGCAATACGCCCGAACCGTAGGGTAGGCGAAGACTGTAAGTACTACCTATGTAAATATTGTAATATAGTGTACTTAAATTTCTGAAATTTATAAGTATAGATTCTGAGCTATTGTAAATAGTAAAGATTAGATAGGTAATAGGCTAAACAATTTTGATTTAAAAAATCTTTGTCTAATTTTCGCGATTTCCTACATTCTCAACTTCAACTGTACTTTGTCTCAACTTTACATTTTCTCAACTCGACATTTTCCAAACAGCAATTTTAGCGAGGAATTTAACAACATCTTGAGCGCATTTTTCATTTGCCCGTTCCGCGGACGATGTAAAATTCAGACAGGCAAGCTAAATGAATATTGTCTACGACGGCCATTTTACCTCACTGAACGTTAATATAGAGAGGGCATTAATCTTAAATTTTGCATCAGGGACCCTCTAATATGCTTTATAGCGCTACCTACGCCAAGTTTCACCTTGCACGCCTACTCACTTTGTTTTAATTTAATATTTCTTTCACCAGTAATTTTGATGCTTTCGTAAAGAACAATTTTGAACAGTGCAAGCTTATTTTTAAAGTTTAATAATTAAATTCCTATGTATAATCGAGCTTAATATAGTACCACTCAAAATTATAGTAGTATACAATATCACTAAGCTCTAACTAAGGCAGATATCGCGATCTTTGTACACATACACGCGAGAGCCGTATGGAGGTTTAACTTCACTGCCGCAACATATTGCAGCACGTCGGACAGAGCTCCGGCGTGATCTCAAGGCGGTAAGGAAGAAGCTATTAACGCTACTCAGCACTAGGCACGATACGTACGGAGCGAGGGGACAATGGAAGCAGCTACCTCGGTTGGCGGAGCAGTTATGTAAGTAAATGAGGTAGCGCATAGCGTGATAGAGAGACTATCTCTTCCAACAGGAGTCGTCCTGGGCGATGGGAATTGTTGGGCAATTCTCGGTTATCTTCGACGTGGACTTGTGGATGGCGAGCAATGGGTAGTCATCGAGATAAGGACCAGGTTGGAGTCGATAGCGCGTTATATTCCACGCGCTACCTATAGAGAGGTTAGTATGATTGGCAAGGCTTGCAGGGCTGCGAAAGTATTTAAAAGAGTTATTTATGGAACAACTGAAAGAATATCTTATTATCTAAGTCATAAAATACTATTGTTTCGTACAAATAACAGTTTATGTACTAATCTTTTATCAGTAAGAAACCCAACTGTTTTGCATTAAAATGTTAACTAAAATCTGTGTAAAACAATAATAGCACCTAAAGCTATTTGAGAAATATCTTCATCTTTATGACCGCCTATAAAATGTAAGTGTTTCTCAAAGCACATCACAGTAGCGATGTTAAACCTAAGCAAGACCGTTGTCATAAAATGGTCCTTATGGCTTTTACGGGCTTTGGACGCTTAAAATAATATCTTTCTGATTCTATGAGACGTGATAATGGCTCGGAATATTGAATGCCCGCTGTGGCTTTTGTCATGAGATTGGAAAATAACGCTTTTGAAGCATAAGTGTAACGTGTCCCTTGCTAGGACACTGGCTTTTTCTTTGGGAGCGTGACTGGGTCGTAGCCCGCCACGTAGGGTCTGAGAGACTACCACTAGCTCTTAACGAGATCAATTTGACGACTTTAAAGGAACTGTTAAAGGGATGGAGCTATATAGGGTGTACCCTTTTTCTAGCATGTACGCCTGACTCTTGTCACGTTATGACGTGTTAATGTGGCCAGGAGTCTTACCGTGGTAAGGCCCCTGAGCTGGTTCACAAAGTAGATGGGTACAGAAGACAATCTGCTGTATGTACTTCACTTTTTATACCTACGCTCGGTGGACGCACACGCGTTTGAGCCGGAACTGTTCGACAAGCGCGCCAAGGCACTCCGAGAAATCGTGTCCGTGAGCGGTGTCTATGTGTGCGTTGCTCGAGCGCGCTTTGTATGTAGATTGACTTCTGTGCCTATACATTTTGTGGCTGGTTGTTGGATGTGACATTCCTTTAAATCCTGGCCATAGCTTTTTATCCCGGGAGTATGTGTATAAATACATATATCACTCAGTGATAAAATAGCTTCCAACTGGAGAAAGAAATTTTAAAATCAATACGTTTTGAGTTTACTCAATACAAACATAAACCAAAAAAATACAAACAAATCTCACCTCTTTATAATATTATTAATAAGAAATAATATGGTATGTACCATCGCGGTCATTTCTGCCTCACTTAAAAAAAAATGAAGTTTTCTTTTCGAGTGCAAGCAAAAATGAACTTAGCGGTGGTCAGACGGAAGTGTCGGTGATGGTACATGATAAATTGATGTTTTAGAAGCACAGATACCTAATTATAAGCCAGTTGATAACCGCTTTATTTAATAATATGCACACAAGGTTAAAAAAAGATGACAAATAGCTTATATAAAAATAATCTGGGAAAAACATATTTAGCTAAAGCCACAGAGGAACTTTTTTATCGCGTATAAAAATATTTATTTCTTAATAAAGACTAGTCTATTTGTTACCTACAAAATACCTAAGTTGCAGGGGTATCAAGTCATACAGTCAGGTAAATATAGATACTTTTAGGTATCCCAAATACGTTAGAATTAAGAATGTTTGTCGGAGTCTGTGTTTCCTGATGGCTACAACGTGACAAGAGTGAATAGGTTATTTTTAGGTTAGCGCGCCCCATTGTCGACCGCATCATTGCTTTCCATCAGGTGAGCTAGCGGTCAAGCGCGAACCTCTCTCCTTAGTCGTTCACTCTTGGCAGAGTGGCCGTGGTTGATGATATTACATTTTCATTTGGTGAGTGAGGCTCCATTTGTCCCGGTTTACGGCGTCTGGAGAATTCTGAACTATGGAGGTTTGTGTTGCAGCTTTGATGAGGTCTGTCCAACGCGTAGGTGAGCGCCCGCGTGACCGCTTCCCCTCCACTTGTCCCTGGACAACGAGTCGCTCAATGGAGCGCTAACCTATCAACAATTAAAAAAAACAGTTTACTGATACTTGCGAGAGGCCTATGTCCAACAGTGGACGTCTTTCAGCTGAAATGATGACTGTTCATAAAAGACTTGTCAATAATAATGTTGTTTCTCACTAATTCCTACGTCTACTTAATATACACAAAATTAACAATGTTATCCATATCTAAACTTAACAACCGTGACTTTAACCAAAGTTATTTTTGAAAATTCAACTGCATCTGACTTAATTTTACATTTGGCTAAGTTGTTTAGTTTTTAAGTATTTTTTAAATTATATAACTTATTTTATAGCTTACTTAAGTACCTTCTTTGTTACAATTCAACAGCTTCACGAGTCTTTTCTAAGGTCAACCTTCATAAAAGGCATGTTTCACTTTAGAGTGTAGCGACATCTATAGCATAACTTAGGAACTAAACTAGAATACCCTGTATCGCGCAGTTACATTTCTACAAATGATTTGAACATATACTAATTATACAACAGTCCGAAATCATCGATCAAGCAGTTGCCTAGTAACCCTAGCCAAGTTGCTAATCTGCAATAGTTAACGCTTGTAGAAAGCTTCAAATGTACGGGAATGACGTCGCCTCAACGCTAAGTCACATGGTCAGAACAAAAGAATTGGCGGCAAGGTCAATTCGAAGCGTTCGACGCAAGCGAAACGGTTGTAACTTGGCTAGGGAATCAGTAGGCTAAGTCAAGTTATGGCAGTTTAGAAACAAAGAATGAAAAGAAGGAAAACACGTTTATTTAGGACACAGTTTCGTTTCGAATCTTTACAGTCGGTAACGCCTCCGATTCTTTTGTTCTGACCACGTGACTTAACGTTGAGATCGTAGATTATAACCTTGGCTAAGCCGTCAGATCAGATGAGGATGAAAGGAAACCTTTTAACAGAGGTTTACAGGAATTTATACCATGTTCCTCATACCTCTAAAAGAGCATAAGTCCCTATTTGTCTCATATATCACTTACCATGTTTTCCTGATTTGGGTAGACGCCTTCTTTTGGTGGGATTTAATGAAATAACTCTTAAAGACCGATGACAAATAACAATTCCTTATTCTTAGAAAGAAAGAAAGAAAAAAAAATGTATTTGGTAGGCATGGATACACACACTGTAAAAACAAAATTTTAGAAAAACTCAACATAAAAAAGAAAAAAAAAAACACTGACACAATGTGTGTCTCACGGCTGCGCTATATAGGTTCAGTTCAGCAAAAATGCCAGACAACTACATGGTAGCTGTAGCCTGACGCTGGTTTTCAACTCAACCTTACTGAGGAGCCTTACAGCATCAGCGGACGGCATTACCGTGGCCGAATTTTGGGTCAGGCAAGGAATTTCACTAGTTTTGCCATCGATACGCTAAGAAGAAGAAGGGACCTTACCACAAGCGGGAAAGAAGGCTATACATACACTCTATATAGCTCCCTTTACCAGTTCAGTTCAGGTCGTCAAATGGATTGCAATAAAAGTTCGTGGTAGGGCCTTAGCCACTGTAAATATGACAACAGTTTTACAACAATTTTAAGTTTGCATAACTTTCAAGTTTGTCGTGATGAGTAAATCTAGACGTTATGTCGACAATGGCTCCCATGCGGGTACGTAGCTTGGCTAAACTACTCATGCGCTGAAAACTTGCCTTGTTCTCTTTACTTTCATGGTTCTAATAAATTAAAGCGCAGGCCACACCGGCAGCTAGCGGGCGGGCGGGCTAGGCGGACGAACATCGTTTCACCTCTTTACATACTTCGGTTCACACCGCGAGCTACCGACGAACCTAACGAGCTAAGCTAACGAAATATCCGACGATTCCAGCGAAGCTACTCGTTCACCTCGTTAGCGCGCCCGCGCTTCGCTAGCTTAGCTCGCCCGCCAGCCCGCTCGCCCGGTTCGTTCGCCCGTCCTCCCTGTTTCGAGTAGACTAGTCGACGCTCGTCTTTCGAATAGCAGTGTAGTGTTTAGTTTGGGAACGATGAATATGTCATATATCGACGAAAGTTCTGATGATGACTTAACTACAAATACTACCCCCGCTTCGCCCGCTTAGCCCGCTCCGCTCGTCGGTCGTCTTTCCGTAGTTTTCGGTGTGAACCCCATAGTTTAGTTCGCCAATATTTCGCGTAGTTTGTATAGTTTCCTTCGTTCGCTTCGCCCACCCGCCTAGCCCGCCCGCCCGCTAGCTGGCGGTGTGGCCTGCGCTTAAGGAGACAATTTCTTAGACAACTAATTAGAAAACTGAGAATACAGCAACACGAGGAGCAGTGGTGGCCGAGTGGCAACAGCTTCGACTTACGAATTGTAGGTCGCGGGTTCAAACCCAGCCAGGCACATTACTTTGTGTAATTTATTTCATCTCTCAAAACGGTGAAGGAAAACATCGTGAGGAAACCGAAATGTCCTAGAACCAAAAATTCGAAGATATGTGACATTCACTAACCCGCATTGGGTCCGCGTGGCGAATTACGGCCCATTCCCTCGAGAGGAAGCCTGAGTCCCAGCAGTGGGAACATTAAGAAGGCTGATGATGAATACAGCTAGATGCAACATACTTGTTGGTCGGTTGGTGCAGTGGTTGGACAATTGGCTGATACGTTACGTCTTGCGGGTTTTGATTTTCGCACGGAATAAAATTTATATAATCCACAAACAGTTGTTCCCGGTCTGGGTGTCTTAAAGTTTATATATTCGTGGATGCACTTACAATACAGGGGTAATTTCTACTATGGGACAACGTATTAAAAAAAAAAGATAGGAAGAAAAGAGCATCGTCGGTCTGAGTATGTTATATATGTGCCCAGCTGGTACTCAGGCCTCCTTCTACCTGTTGTTATGTGACGTCACGTTCATCAGCATATCGCGTAAAGCACATACTTTAAGTTAAGATAGATATGATGTGTTCTTAGTTTTATTAGCATAATGTCACATACTAACTTCGTATATATATTATGTCACTAATTAAAGGAGGATCTTCAGTTGGCTCCTGGGTACTTCATGTGCCAACCACCTCGTTGTTTACTTAACTCGTCCTGACCCCCACATCGCATGGCGACCCTGCCAGTGGGATGTAACGCACCATGAAGGCATTGCAGGTTAGTAGATATTGGTGGACTGATGACCTGGTCAGGGTCGCGGAAATCCGATGGATGAGTGACGCACAGGATCGGCGTTCGTTGTGGCGACGCTTGGGGGAGGCCTATGTCCAACAGTGGACGTGTTTCGGCTGATATGATGATGATGATGATGAGATATTGGAATCCAGCGGATTGATTGGGCTAGATTTCAAAGCTGCATATTATTAATTGTTAAGCTAGATTCATTGTTTATAGTTGTCTCTTATCATCTCCAGATCTGCTGGTTTATGATAAAAAATATAGGTTGTGTTTCGAAAACAAATGAATCTACCATCATCATCCAAACTTTCAAATCTAACTCTTTCAGTATTTTCATTGAAAACAAACAACTAAACTGCAGCTAAAGAGAAATCTTGTTATAAACCGCTAGTTCTTAAACAATTCTCGTTCAAAATCCTCGACTAAAGGACAAAACTGCTAGTTTAAAAATAGCGATATAATAACATATTCGAGCCGTTATCTGCACGTCGTCACGTCGGCGTCTCGTCGCGCGCGCGTCACGTGCGGCATACAAATCTTCACATTACTTTGTTCTGCTGTGCAAGTGAATTTATCAATGTGGATACACACTGTATATGCTAGAGCTCTATAAATCGTGGTGCTCGTAATAATTCATTATTCAATTGCATGATTGAGATACGTCTTTGAGATTACACTTAGTCGCTAATTGCAAAACGATTTCTAGACTGAGTGACATCCTAAAGTTGCCAAAAATATACACAATTTTAATGTATATCAACATAGATTTCATACATTTACGTGATGCGCGCACAACTGATAAATGATCTTTATTTTGCAAATAGGTTTTTTAAAAAAAGTTGTTTTACACGTAATTTTGTTTTCAGTCAGTTTAACCCGTTGTGTGTCCGGAACGTAGATCCACGCGTGACACAATAACTTTTAATTGTGTCTCTAATTACGGCATACGAAAGGTTAAACGAGATGAGGCTGGAAAACTTTAACAGATTTATTATGTATATATTATTTATAAATAGTTTATTAAGGGTTTCCCCTGATAGCGCTTTCAAATGTCTCAAACCTAAACACGAACCTGTTTAGTCTGACACCGTCCGTCCACCCACGGACTGATCCTTGCCAAACTAGAGCGAAATTAGTTTACGAAGTGCCATTGTTTGATAAAGGCTCAACTTTGATGGTTACAGATTACAGGTGTCTTCACGAAGCCCTCGGAATGAAACTTCGATAACTGGGTTATTTTAAACAGGTGGAGTAGATGGATAAAGTTAAGAGGTAATCAAAATACGGCTGACTGCAGTAAACGAAGTTCGGTGACTGATAGATGCTGGGATAGGACGTGCCATTTTGTTTCCAGCAACGAATTTTAAATTGTATTGGGCCCGGTTGGGTCGACATAAGGGGTCAAGGAGCCTACTAGGGCTAGGGTCTGTTTCCGAAAGGGAGACTGGGCCCCGGTATGAAAGGCACGAAGGAACAAGGTGGGTTTTTTAGCCAGTAAGAGTCTGACAGTACCTTTCGCTCCACCCAAGGGGATATCATTTGGATGATTTTTACCCACCGGAAAAAAAGATGTATTATCATGAAAAACTTTTCATGAACCAAGATTATCCTTCTGTTCACGGATATTAACAAATGCGATAAGCTATCAATCACCTTCTAGAAAAATGTAATAGTTGTAATGACCTCTAAGATTTAAGATAGATTGCCACCTATGTGTCAAAATTATCATTAAAAGGCGCAACGACCTAATTTGCGAACTAAAAGTGCTATTTTATTCATCCTTGTACAACAGAGTGAATTCCTATCTCTCAAATTTCGTCTTTTACAGTACAATTGCCGAAACGGATCTTGAGCGCTCAGAATGGGAATCGTTTTGCGCATTCCATGCATTGGCGAGCCAATCGTCTTCGTTGTTAGATAAATGCTGCAACGTAGGTACCAAATCAGGAGTGACGTCTATCCGCCCCCGCGTCTCACTTCGCGCCACTAAAGAGACCGAATATTTGACTTCTGCGCAACTTATAGCCAGCGCTCAAGATCCGTTACGGTAATTGTAAATGTGTAAGTTTTTTAAGGCGGGAAATCATCTAGGCTTCATTCGTTGAAGAATGAAGTCATTGGGCGAGAAGGGCATGTCAGACTTTTACTGATTATGGTTTTAGTCTATGTCCTATCAGGAAACAGACTTTTTTTTAAAGTTCTAGTGTGCAGTACATATTATATTCTCACATAAACGTAAACCTATCACAATAGAAAGTTTTTTTAGTTTTAATGCAATATCTGTTTTGTTCTATTTGTTTATTTTTCTTTAATTCTAACTAAAACAAAAGCAATTATTTCAAATAGACCATTTACAGGCTTTACTTTTAAATAGTTAAAGGTCGGTCAGTCCAAAAAAGTGAAGCTAAATTGCACGATCGAAAGCCTAGATCTATATAGAAAAGAAAGTGCAAGAAATTACATGGACACTCTTTTAAATCATAATATGGGTTAGATAATATTAGTTAGACAGAATTTTGGTTACATTTTTCTTATTGCTTCTATTTTGTGAGCACAATGTAGACAGTTAATAAAAAATAAATAAACCACTGGTAGCTAATTCAGGCAGGTTACCCATAAATTCATTAATACTCCTTAAGCTCTTTTTAGTATAAACGATTATAAAGTTAGCAATATAATACTTATCTAATCATTGCATTTTTTTAAATTACATGATTTCACTAGCTTTAAATGTAATATATTTTGTAATTGTGTTAATTTATAACCCTGTGTACGTTACATTTTTTGTTATCTGTTTACTTTTTTTTTTATTCTGACTTAATATTGCATTATTATATCTATTTATACGATAGTTTAAAGGTCACTTAAAGAATCTGCGTGAACGATTTAAACACAGTAATTTTTTTTGGATTTTAACGACAGAACTAATGATAGGCGACTCAGTAGCTAGCTATAACTACATGTGATTACAACAGCCCACATTTTTGTCAAACAATAAAATTACTGACGACGCGGACATGTAAATAAAACATTCATAATGAACTTGAGTTTCCATCTGCACCAATATTACAAATAGGTAAAGTCTTATTTTCACTTTTTTTTGTTTGTAGGAGCTAATCTCTAAAAGTACTGATCCGGTTGCTGAGTGACATAGGATATATTTTATATACGCGGGCAAAGTCCCGGGCAAAAGCTGGTAATATTATAAAGAGGTAAAGTTTGTTTGTTTTGTTTGTAGGAGGTAATTTCTAAAAGTACTAGTCCGATTGAAAAAAAAAATTCAGCGATAGGTAGCTGCTTTATTCCTGAGTGACATAGGCTAGATATTCTTTATTTACGCGGGCGAAGTCATGGGCAAAAGCTGGTAATATTATAAAGAGGCAAAGTTTGTTTGTTTTGTTTGTAGGAGGTAATTTCTAAAAATACTAGTCCGATTGCAAAAAAAAATTCAGCGATAGATAGCTGCTTTATTCCTGAGTGACTTAAACTATATTTTATTTACGCTGGCGATGTCGTGGGCAAAAGCTAGTAATAAGTAATAATATGTTGATTCTGGCCAGCATGGCTTTCAAGGACAATGATTGTTACCTAATTATAAGTTGAATCTAAGTTAATAGGTTCCGAGATCGCAAAATAGCCCTGTTCGGATAATACCAGGTTGTCAATCCATTGACAAACATCCAAGAATGACCTGCACTTATAACATAAACATAGTACGCGTAGTATTGCGGAAATAAATAGTTTATTTCCATAGGTAAACCGCTTTTAAAACCAGTTTAACCTTTCTGGTTTAATTTTTCCTCTTAACCTTAGACTTTGATCCAAGAGCGTTTCGCATTAATATCGAAAATATATTAATCATACATTTTTTGCCAAGGATTGTGGTGTTTAGATTAATATTTATTTGTGATTTCAAAATATGTAGGTACCTCTAATTTGCATATATATTATATCATTAATCATTTATTTTTTGTAAATAAGTTGGTACAACCATTTTACCTGATGATCATTGCCGTTTATAGGCGTCAGATGCACCTCGAGTAGCGTCAGTGACTGAAATACCACGAATACCTGTAAGTACAGGTACCTGTAAGTACAGGTATTCGGGATCAAAAGTGCAGTTGCAATCGCGTCATCATCATCATTTCAGCTGAAAGACATGCACACGACCGGTCCTGTGTGGAAATCCATCGGATTTCCATCACCCTCACCACACCTACCAACCGCCACTCTTCACTACCTTTTGGCTTCATCGACCATCTGATCTGCGTGCAATGTGCTATTGGCAGAGTATGGCGTAGTTACTACATGTAGTTTGATTGCATATAGTTATGATTACATGTAATTTAACTACAATAATCAAAATATATGAAGTAGCTGTTACTTTGATTAATGTAATCTAGTAGTTTTAATAACAATAATATAATGTACCTACATAATATTGTTATAACGTTGATTGACTAGTAATCAACCTTTAAATGTGTAGTTATAAAGAGTAATCTTGGAATGGTGATTGCTAGTACAATGTGTAATTAGTAATCAAAATGTTTAAAAACTTCTTACCACAAAATAGATACCTCTCAGTCCTGTATCTGTATCTACAGAAGACAATGTATAGTAAACCTTTCCGACTAGGAAATTGAGTACCCGGCATAATAGTACCGTAGATAGTCTTCCGACGTACCCGACACCCTAAAATGTTACAATACGCATACAATCACAGAGAATTGTTATTTCTTCCGCGGTTAGCACTTCCCATATTGGAAAGTCCGATAAATATATCTGTAGCACCTGTTTGGTTGTTTTTTTTGTTGACTGTTTTATTTTTTATTTCCTGTGTAAGTACTTAAAAAAGGAGAGAACAAAATACAAATAGAAGAGAAGCACAATAGTGCTGTAACTAAGCACTCATTTCAAAAGGCCGTATTAATGACTGACTATAATTTTGTTCCTAATAATCGATTTTGCTAAATCCGTAACTATATAGGTTGACTGGTAATTAGTGTACGATACTTAAACACGTGATTGTGCTCATGATAACCAACAACTATTACTATGGGAACAAACCTGAAATCGCGAAAATTGTTTGTTATCATGAGCACAATCACGTGTTTAAGTATCGTTCACTAATTGCCAGTCACCCTATACATACATGGGCATACAGGGATAAACTGACTGACTAACATGTCAACGCAAAGCCAAAACTATTGGGCCTAGCAATGTAAAATTTTGCGCAAAGTTTTCTCTGATGACGTAGACGAGCACTAAGGAGTTTTAGAAAATTCTTCTTTTATTTTATGTATGTATATGATGATAATTGTAGTTATTTAGTTTGGATTATTTTAATGTTTTATTTGATTTTAATTTTTTATGTAATGTATGGGCTTAGTCTGAATTAAATGAATTATTAATAAACGTTGTATGTAGAATCTTATTTACACATGCACAGGCTGAATACCTAAATTAAACGCAGTATAATTAAATGTAACTGAAAAGAACAATTACCATATTTGGATTGTTTAAAAATCTAGTCACAACAGGACAAAAGAGGTTAGACGTTAATTGGTGGTCGTTTTTAGGGTTCCGTATCCAAACGGTAAAAACGGGACACTATAGCGAAGACTTCGCCGTCCGTCTGATACTAGGCTGTATCTCATGAACCGTGATAACTGACAGACAGTCGAAATCTTCATGGATGATCTATTTTCTTGCCACAAATTATAACAAAAAATAAAAACAGAATAAAATATTAAAGTATGGCCCATATAATAAACCTGCTGTTTTTTTTTGCCGTTTTTTGCTACGGGCGTTGCGGAACCCTTCATGCGCGAGTTCGCCTCGTACATGGCCGGTTTTTATTTACACGTTTCCTATGTAGGTAGTAAGAACGGAATTTGTGCAAACAAAGTAGCGGGAAAATTGGTGTAAAGTTATAAAACTTAACTGAGTAACCAGAAGTTGTTTTTAAGGGTGATAAGGCTTGAAATGACATAACCTGTTTTAACTTATAAAATTTAATTCCTTCCCAAAAATACATCTATTTACTGACTTGACTCATTGACTCATAAGTACAAAAATATATCTATCCTACTAAAAATCTGATGATTCGGACACAGTGTCCGAATTGACACATTTTTATTTCAATATTTTTTCACTGACTATTTGAATACACGCTGTTTATTATAGTCAAATAAAAAGTTTTATGTCTTTTATTTGAAGTGTTAATGCAACAAAATATATACATAATAAACTAAAATTAAAAGTTTTAGAATATATCTGGTAAAAAAGCGTTACCATAACTATTTTAGGCGGGATTTTAAGGTAGTAACTTCGAGTATTTTTTTTTAAATATTGTATGTTAAGACTTATTTTTATGTGACTGTACTAAACAGCTTCAACAAACTCGTTGGTGTCCGAATTGTCAGTGAAAAAATATTAATTCATTAAACCCCAAGCGAACGCCGGCGTTCGCGCACCTATTGTCTTTCAATTGTGTCTGTCATTATCACGATTGAATGGTTAAAAATAAAATATCCGAATATATTGTCCGAATCGTCAGTAAAGGGACGATCAGATGGTTGCAAACAAACGCCCCAACCAAGGTGACCTTGCTAGTTTCAATCTGTGTAGACAGCAGTTGTAATCCATGACCTTCAACGCCCTTTATTGGGAGGCGTGTTTTCCCAACTCTTGTGTTGGCGCGTGGATTACATCCATGTAGCCGCAACACAAACCAAACACACAAACCAATGTCACCTTGAACGCTAGTTTGCAACTGTCTGGTCACCCCTTAAGTCATAAATCTATTTCACAATGTCAACCGGTAATTCAAATTTCATCAATCATTGTCACATTATTTTCTTGGCAAAAACTTTATGTGGACTCCGTTCTTGGATCTCAAAACAAGGTCTGCGCTTAATTCAGGTTCTTCAGCTGATGGCAATATAAAGAAGTTCTTGACGATCTCCGAGACTGTAATTTTGAGCTCCATCATCGCAAACTTTTGACCTGGGAAGAAGAAGAACAAACATGTTAGTAAACAAAGAATTTGTCACATGACCATGCTCTATCACTAGCTCTTAACACGATCCGTTTGACGGCCTAAACTGGGCTTGCGGACGGCGAGCAATGGGTAGTTCGCTGTCCGACCGTCCGGTAACTGTCCGGACCGAGCCCAAGTCGTCGACGGCGTGCACTGTTGCCACGCGCCGCAAGGAGTTGCCAGCAATAGCTGGGTCGAAGCCTACCGGGGTCAGGGTTAGTTTTGAAAGATAGCTTGAGCCCTGGTATGAAGGCTTAAAGGAACGGGGTGGGTTTTTAGTCAGTAAGAGTCTGACACTACCTCCCGCTCCACCCAAGAGCGGAGGTTGTCATTGAAAAAAAAAACTCTTAGCTGTATAGAGTGTATAGCTCTATCCCGCTTTCTCGCTCGCACGCCTGATATTTTAACACGCCATGTTAAGGTCCCGTTAGAATTAAACTTGTTCGAGAAGGTATTTTTGTGACAAGCTCACCATACTGTTTTTTACTCAGATCAACTCTTGAATGTCAAAATCAACAGTGACGATCATCTGAAGATGCAGCGTGAGAAGAAGTGGATTCCCGTGTTCCTCATCAAGGCATTGGTCGTCCATGCCACACGGGAATCCGTCGGATGGAGACGGACAGGACTGGTGGTCATGGCGACATTTGGGAGAGGCCTATATCCAACAGTGGACATCTTTTGGCTGAAATGATGATGATGGTGATCACCAGAAAATGCTGACGATCAAAAAGAACAAAAAGATACAGGGAACGTGCATAAACTATATGTGGCAGCATAAAAGGACATGAGAGCCACAATTACTTTTCAGACCTATCATAGTGCTGCTAAATATATTGTAAATAAACATTGATGTTTATTTACAATATATTTAAATTATTCCTATTATAGGTACATTATAAAATATGGGTTCTGGTCGATTAAAATGATCGTTAGCGTGGCCAGAATACATGCGTGGTCCGCCAAGAGCGACTGAAGGACATAGTTGGTTTTTAGGCAGTAATAATAATCTGACACGATCTCTCTCCATCCTAGAGTGAGAGAAATCATTGGATAATTACACTTTTCAAAAAATAAACAGGCGGCAGTGTTCGTTGTGCACATTCCATATACAATCTATTTTCGCATTTGGAAGGTTTGAATTGAATGGAACACCCTGACCAAAGAGTGATGCATATACCAGCTATAACGGTGCATGCTTTAATATGTCACTATTGTTGTATTGTGTGGACTCTAATCTATTGTTGAAACCAAATGTGACTATAAGTGATTGACCGAGGAGTACCAATAGTAGATATCAGAAGACAGCCGCTTCCAATAAACGCTTGATAGTAAACATCAGGTTTTTGATGTTATTGGCTGGCAAACAAACCAATGGCCCACCTGGTGCAGCCTATGGTCCTCAAACTTAACGGCTCGGGGCCCATGAAATCAATGATAGACCATTCTGACACTATTGTAATAACAGATTTGTGCCCCTGGTCATGACTTCAGTGCGGCGCGGCCACATAAGAGGGCGCATGAGCGGCGTTTCGTGGCGTACTTCAAACATTTTCACAATTTTGCTGCCCTGCGCTTAGCTACCACTCATAGTGGCAAGGTCCACTACGTTAGAAAATGCGATGCCAATACACAAACAAAATCGGAATCTTTCATGTGACTTTCATGATACTTCCTTCTGTACATTGTCTTCCTCCCTTTTTTTTCCTTGCTATAACAGTCCCACCGCTAGGCAAAGGACTCCCCCAAGTCCTTCCAAATAATTATACTTCTCCCGCGCCATTTCGAACTAGTCTTCGTGGTACCTATACGTCTAGATCAATTCGCCACCTCTTTCTGGGTCAGCCTCGATGGTACTATCCCTTCTGTTTTCTTATAGTGATTATATATGTTGACGACACTTACCAATGCAGTTCCTAGGCCCAGCACTGAAAGCCAGCCAACTGAAGGGGTTCTTCAGCGGTGTCTCGAACCTCTCCGGACGGAACTCCAAGGGGTCATCGTATAGGTCTGGCTGGCGTTGGATCTGGTATATGTTCATCACGACCGATGTGCCTTTCAACAGTTTTAGGCCTCCCACCTCTGGAATATAAAAAACTAATTTAACAATCTGTAAAAGTACACTTTCGAGTTTAGGGTACGTGTTGTGATTTTTTAATACCTAATTAATAAAGATCTTGCGCAGGTATGTAAAATTGGAGATTTCAACTGAATAAGATTCACCCTGGTTTACGTTATTTCGAAAGAATTACTGAAGTTACTCGTATGTTGAGAAGAAGAAGTATAACATAAAAAAGTTTTCTTTTACAAAAATAAAACCGACTTCCAAAAAACAAGTAAGCTTCTGCTTGAAGTGTGCGTGTTAAAAACAATAAATGTACCAAAATATACTCGTTTCGAGCCATGGCGTGCGAAGCAAATGCTTCATTCGTCTGTCCTCATGTTTGTGGCGAGGCATGTGCTTGCGAAGCATTGGCTGTGCGCCGTGCATGGCGCATGCCTCGCAAAGTCTGTATCCGCCTTTAGGCAGGGCGCAAACGTGTGTCTTGTGTCAGATACAAGCTATCGATATTTGATTTCTATAGAACCAGTATGAAATCATCCACAGCCTGCGCATACGTAAACATTTTTTGTGTCCAGTACATATACTCATGACGACCAAAAAGTGTTCGATGTCGGTAACTGAAAACTAAAAGTGTCTACATTTGCGCAGCGCCTAAAATAATTACGAAACTTTAATTTCGGAAGCCAGTGTGTCTTGTTTTGTTAGCCATAAATCAAATCTACCATAGATGGTAAGGTGAATGCTCCTAATAAATTAGTAATAAAAGTCTCAGAATAACGGTCTCTAATATAGGTACCGTGTTGTCTTAATAAATTACTCCCCAAAAAAACTAAATTGCTTGAAAGTGGTTTTTGGTTCTAAGTTGTAATTCGTATGAAAACTTATCAAATGAAATTTTTGTATTCAACAAATTATATCGTCTTCTTCCGTACTCTACTAATCATCATCATTTCAGCCGAAAGAAGTCTACTGTTGGACATAGACCTCCCCCAAATGTTGCCACAATGAACGGTCCTGTGCGTCTAGCATCCATCGGATTCCCGCAACCCTTACCAAGTTATTGGTTCACCTTACAACCCTACGTCTTCCGGTACGTGGTCGCCTTTCCAGAAGCTTTCGGCCCCAACGGCCATTTGTTCTGCGTGCAATGTGCCCTACCCATACCTATTACTCGGTATTTGGCTCTTTGCTCTCTTGGAAGCAAGTGCAACCGTAGACCATGGAGACCTAGAAAAATAGCATTTATTGCCTGACCTTGAACTCGAACGTTCAAGGTCAGGCAATAAATGCTATTTTTCGGTTTAGAATTACTCTTCAATCTCTCCGTCCTCATATACTTTTTGACGACTGTGTACCAAACTATTTAATTATATTAATTATCTGACGATGAAAACATGACCTATGCCAGTAGGTAATATGTATTGTAAATACATTAATAGATGTAATAGAAGTCGACATCACTCAACTACATTGTAGCTAATGCAAATTGTAAGCGGGTTAGAGGTTATGTAACACAATAGATACCACTTATATAATTACTGTGTATCACTAATGATACCGGATCCGAAGGCCGTCATTAGTAATAATTATGTTTTGATGTCGAATAACGAAATAATGTTGCAGGAAACATATGAAAAGTTTACACTGACTTTAGTTAGTTCCTTCCAATGTTCAATGTTCCCACAGCTGGGACTCAGGCCTTCTCTCAAGGAGAGGGAATGGGCCGTAATCTACCACACGAGCCCTGTGCGGGTTGGTGAATGTCACATGTAGTTCTAGGACATACCGGTTTACTCACGACGTTTTCCTTCACCCTTTTTGAGACTAGTGCTGATGAAATCAACACGAAGCAATGCGTCTGGCTGGGTTTGGACCTGCGACCTACAAATCGTAAGTCAGAGTTTATGCCACTTGGCCACCATTGCTCTCTAGTGTGTTCCTTCCTATATCAAGTTATTTTTCTGAAGAGACGCAGGAGTTAGTGTACAAGTGTATGCGCACATACAAGTACAATCTCTGTTCCTAATGGCACGGCAGTTTGTTACGACAGGAGCGAAATCAGGCGCAATTCCAAGGCTTTACGAGCTTTTCGAGCCACGGGGGTATCACATCACCAACTTACGAACTCTGTATTGCTACAGAGTCATCATCATCATCATCATTTTAGGCGAAAGACGTCCACTGTTGAACATAGGACTCCCCCAAATGTCGCCATAATGACCGGTCCTGTGCGTCTCGCATCCATCAGATTCCCGTGATTCTCATCAGGTCATCGATTCACCTTGTGTGTGGTCTTCCTAAGCTGTGTCTTTCGGTGTGTGGTCGCCATTCCAGAATCTTTCGTCCTTATCGACCATCTGTTCTGCGAGTCATTTGCCCTGCCTACTGCCATTTAAGTCTGGCGATTCTTTGGGCTATGTTTGTGACCTTGGTTCTTCTGCGGATATCTTAATTTCTGATGTGTGATCATCTTGCTTGAGCAAGGAGACTCCAAGCATAGCCCTTTCCATTGCCTTTTGCTACATAGTAATTATTAGAAAAACCCAATGCAATAACTGAACTGTCGAGCCGTACCTGCTCCGAGTCCGTCGACCTTGTCTGTCAGTAGGAGGACCACAGACAGACAGTGTTATAGGTATCCGAAGCGGGTTCGCGACACAGACAAGGACATAATAACACTTTTTATCTGATTTTCGAGTCAATTCGAGGATCCAAAGCTCAATAGACGCAGTTGTGACAAAATGATACTAGTGAGGCAGTTAACTAATCAGGCGACAAGCTAGTGGCTTAGTCGCAGTGAAACTTGAAAACTGACTTACGGGAACATACTTTCATATAGTTCATAAAAACCCCAGGCCTTGATCTGCTTGAATCTAAAATTCCATTTAAGCCGTTAGCAATTAGAAAACTCTTTTGAACCCATGACCTGCAACTTGGGGTCGTTACCACTGGGACAATTCTACCCCCCACCCCCACCTACCTATTGGAATCTGGTTTCCACACTTAATCATAGGTGGACTATGGCTAAGACGCCCTAGTATGCCATTAAAAGGATAGCAATTCAAAAATAAAGATCGAAGCTATAGAACTACATTACACCGAAGCACACGTTTAATACGCCTAATTTGTACACGTTGAACGACGTCGCGTGGTGTGTATCAAGTGTAACTCCACAAGTCTTGTTTCCATTTAAAATTTAGGAAGACCGTCGCGGCCAGATCGGTGATCGGTCGGTCAGTTATAGCTTAAAAGTCAGTTTCATGCAGTATCAACTTACCACAGTCCTTCATGATTCTTCTTTCGATGAGCGGCACTGGCGGGAACAGCCTCATAGACTCCTTGATGACCAGTTCCAAATATTTCATTTGCTGAAGTTCGCTAAACAACAAAACAGAAAGTTTTAATAATTAACACACATCGAGATTTATCAAGTTGTTCGGGATATCAGCAAGCAGTTAGTAGACTCTTCGCGTGACCAGGCAACTCTAGCTGGCATCGGCCCTAATGGACTCCATCTGTTTGTTGACTTCTCTCGGTCCTGGACGAAGGGCTTATCGAACGGCAAGCTATCTATAACTCGACTTCCGCAAGATCGCTTTACAGAGGCCGGAGCGTGACGATTGCTACCTCCTTCGCTCTTGCAATACAGAAGCCCTGCCACTACATTTATAGGTACTTTGCCACAAGCTCCAAGTACTTGCGTCTTGAATAAACTTTCTTAGTATTTAAATTCAAGTCGTCCTGTCACTAATTAAAATAATTATCATTAAAAATGTCCGAAGTAATAAAATGTTTGTAAATTCAGAGTCTGTACGGCTCGAGGCAATTCCAGTTTTCTACTTCACTCCAATTCAGTAGCAGTTTTGTAAAAACATCACGCTGAGAGTGAAATTAAAATTTTTTCATGGTTTTATTTTTTTCGTTCTCTTTCGGCTTTAAGCTATTTTTGCATGCTTATATTGCGCTAACCACGCTTTCAAGAAAGTATGTAACTCTAACAATATTTATAATTGTGCCTTTTAAAATTAGAAACAGCTAGTTATGACCATACAGCATAGTCACGGCGACCAGTTTTCATTAATTTGTTCTATATCCGATATTATATTTGCTGCGCCCCGCTTCATTCATCGTTTCTGTTCTACTTCCGTGGATCATAGCAGAATCTTATTTAATCCTATAATATACGTCATTAATCTGGGTTATGCCAATAAAAATATATATTTTTAGATCTGAGTGTGAGTAGTAGTGCTTTGACTGTATTTTTGGATTAGCACGTTTAAATAAACAAACATACTCCTTCGTGCTTTAGTTTTATTACTAACTGCCGTGTATTTTTTAGTATAGTTTTTATTTTTAGCATAATCATGTTGCTTATGAACATACTCCCAGGATAAAAAGTATCTTATGTGCTAGTCAAGGACATGTCCTACTCGTGTGCTGTGTTTATAATATTAGTGTGATATGTGTTGTCTGTCTGTAAAAATCCTTAACAATCCACAGTAAACTTTTATGGTGACCACTTTACGATCCTCAGTTGAGTGAGACACACAGAAAAAAGAAAAATAAATCAGACCAACGAAGAAACATCGTACGTAGGTCATTTCAACTGGCTACTAATGCATTTACTAAGCAAAATAAACTTAGGTCTCATCTACGGGCTACTAATGCATTTACTAAGCAGAGTACACTTTAATTACTTTAATTCTATCTTGAAATAGTATCGTTTGTGTAACAGATTGTTAGTTTAACCGAGTTTAACCAACTTAAACCACAAGTGCAGGAATGAAGAGTAAGTTCGTAGTTTATAGGTGTTCGGTGCGCTTAGTTCTGTCGCTTGCAACTTCACCGACCAACTTGAAAGTGCCTAAGAGAGCTTTGCTACCATAATGATAATTGTTTTATGCAAAACCACAAGATGGCTATTATGAATAAGAACATTATCTGGTATATGTTAGAGTTTCTGGAAATCTACTACAGTTTTGAAGTAATAATAATATTCCACAACATTCACACAATGCCGTCTAGGCCCAAACTAAGCAGAGCTTGTACTGTGAGTATTAGACAACTGATAAACATACTTATATATTGATAAAGAGGCCACTGGCTACTAGACCAACAGGCCTGTCAAAGTTCTTATGAACAGATGCACCGACTCAGATGTAGCGACATCTATGACGCCATATACGTTCCCCGCATGATTAGCAACGTCCGAAATCAAAAATCGGGCAGTTATCCGAACTAGACACTATCTTCGTCTGGTCGGAGGATCCTCCCTTTTCAACGGAGATATGTGGGAATTACACCTTGTTCCTACTCCTAAAACATTATCAATCAAAAGCTTTACGTGTGCTAACGCTACCTTATAAGGAAGAAATTTAACTTAGGATTTCATGAAAAAGATTAAAAACTTATAAAGTTATTTGTGTATTCAATTTTTTGTTCAAAATATAAGTGGAATTAATCTGTGACCTTTATAGATATATCACACTTGTTATGAGCTTTTTTTATTCACTATTTGTGAATATCTATGCAAAAAATAATGAACTTGAACTTTGAATAGCCAAGGTTGAGTCTGTACCTACACACGAGTATATTTGGATGAACTGTAGGTAACTACTTCGTATATTTACTCATTATCTTCCTGCCCTTGTCGTTTTATTTGAGGTCGGTGCAACACGTTTTCATTCTTTCGTTCTGTCTTGTCACCCATCACGTTATCACTAACTCCCTTTTCTTTCCCATATCATTCCTCACACAATCCATCCATCTTTTTGATTTTATTCTCTCTATCCATCCATCCACATGTATACTCGTAACTTTATTAGCAATATGCGTTTCGTCCATCCTCCTTACTTGACTACAGTCAAGGTATACCTTCGTCTGTTCTATTGCAAGTAATAACAACATAAGCACTAAAGATTTACCTAAGTAATTATTAATTTTATTACTTAATGTAATTATATCATCACTTTGAATGCCCTTTGACTATCATGAAGCTATTTAGTTATAATTAAAGAACATGTATTAAAACGCTATAATTATAGCGTTTTAAATATCATTAACTAAACATATAAATAAAATTGGAGAGTCTGTTTGTAATATTGAAGTAACTGATTTTTACTACATGCATATGAATAATATACGGTACATACACCAAAATAACATTTTTACAATTTTTGTCTGTCTGTCTGTCTGTTTGTTCGGGCTAATCTCTGAAACGGCTGGACCGATTTTGACGGGACTTTTTTGCCAGGTAGCTGATGTAATAAGGAGTAACATAGTGCTTTTATTTTAGAAAAATAATCAAAATCCTGTAGTCGACGCGAATGAAGTCGCGGGCACAGCTAGTAATAAACATAGGCTACTTTTATTTTAGAAAAATAATCAAAATCCTGTAGTCGACGCGAATGAAGTCGCGTGCACAGCTAGTAATAATAATAAAAAACAATTCATGCATCCTTTAGTAAGTAAAGGATGTGAAGAAACCTATGAACTGCACAAATAAAGTAAATCTGATAAAAAGTCCCATCAACATTATAAAGGCGAAAGTTTGTAAATGTATGTGTATATGTTTGTTCGTCATGATCATTATCATTTCAGACGAAAGACGTCTAGTGTTGGAAATAGGCCTCCACCAAATATCGACACAACGACCGGTCCTGTGCGTCTCGCATCCATTGGGTTCCCGCGACTCTGACCAGGTCATCAGTCCACCTTGTGGGAGGTCTTCCAAAGCTGCATCTTCCGATACGCAGTCCGAACCTTTCGTCCCCAACGACCATCTGTTCTGCATGCAATGTACCCTGCCCATCACCACTTAAGTTTGCCGATTTTTCGAGCTAAGTATCCTATGATAAGTACCCTATGTATATACATATACACACCCATTTTCTAATTGATTGGGATCGATAGTCACTAATATAATTGCCTCTTGAATTTCTCATAATTGTTGTAATAATTATGGTGTATGTAGCATAATACCTCTGTAAATTAACTGTGGTTAAATGGCTTGTAATGTAATCGTCAGTTCATTGCCAATGCAACTACTGTATCATTATACTTAATGTAATTAATATCTTGGCATCGCTAGCAAATATATTTTTAGCCAAGTGATCAATAACCTTGAAGGAACCTAAAGGAAGTGGATTGATTGCCGTATGACGTATATTATCAGTAACATAGGATTCATTCTCTATCACCCCATCAGAACATCTCAACCCTTGATGCGAATTACAGTAGCCAATCTGGAAATAACCGACTGCGGACCCAGGTAGTTCGCTGTAAAACAGAGTTGCCAACACCAAATTTATAAAACTTGGATTTGAATTTGGAAAAACCAGTTTTAAAAATTCAATTTCAAAAACAGGACTCATCAATGAAGTAGAAATAGTCAAATTAAGATTTTTTTGAAAATATGTTATGAATGAATTTAAATGAATGGAGTGTCAGTGATTGACCATCGGAAAGTAGATTACCAAAACTTGTCAAAATGAACAATTATGAAATCAATGATAGACCATTCTGACACTATTGTAATAGAAGACTCGAGGCCCAAGACTGCGTCACCTGCTATGTTGTCAATCTTGCACAAACACATGAACTTTTTAGGATCTATACGAGGCCAATAACAGAACCGTGCATGTTGCTAAATACTGGACAGAAAAAAGTAGTAAGAGTACGATACGAAATGAAGAAGAAGAAGAAGATCAATAACATACCAAATGGTACACTTTAAAAAGCCTATAGGATCCTACCTTCCACTATTTTGTGAAACCATAGTACCAAATTAATTTCGTTATCATGGCGTTTAGATAATACTCGTCTTACTTATCACAAAATGCGGAACACTGCCGAAACTGTCCTCTTATCTCTCTCTGTACAAAGTTTAAATAATACTAGGTTAAACGTAATGAAAAGAAAATTAATGAATGAAACTTACTGATAAGTTGGGTCTCTGTGCATTTCATTTCCATAGATAGTCTTAAGTTCTTCGTAGATTTTCTCTTGGACATCTCTGCGCTTCGAAAGACAGTGGAGAGTGTACACGATGCCCGAAGTCGTTGTGTCGTGACCCTATGGAAACAGTTCGATTGTAGTGTAATAATACTAGCGATTTTGATGCCTTTGCTCGAGTGTAAGTCAGAAATTGTTTCCGGAATGAATGTTGAGCACTGGGATAAGAATTATAGGGGTCAGTGTAATCTTAGGCGTTGGGAAAAGCAGGGCAATTCTCGTTTACAGTAGGCACGGAATAGCAGAAGATGAGCATTGGTTTGCTCGTCGTCCAGTAACGACCCAGCCCAAGTCAACTAAGCGTAGTGATCCACGCGCACTTTAAATATAGTGTTAGTGAAATGGACGAAGCTCAGTAGGACTTTTTTAAAGTGGAAAATCATCTAATGACGCCTAATCTTGGGCAGAGCGGTAGGGCGTGTCAGACTTTAACTGACTAAAAACCCACTCCTGTTCCTTCTTTGCCTTCGTCTCAGGGCCCCGAGTCTCACTTTCATACTGTTTGTGGCCCCAGTAGGCTTCGGCCCTGCCGCCTCAAAAATATTTTAGGAAAATATTGCCGATGCCTGTTAGGGCTGCGAGATTGTTCGAAAAGTTGCCGTGACCCTGGCAATCCCGGATCTTACGATGAACCCGTAACTAATGGTGAATTGTACGATAAGACACTTATTACTTACTTCTGAGTTTAGTCTAGGCCTGTCCTTAGATATTTCCGAGAATTCTATTCTGATATTACATACAAGTATCAATCAACTGATTAGGGTTCCCAAACTATGGAAAACAGAGGCCATTCAAGCGTAAAGACTTAACTTACTTCTAAACTCCATATTCAAATTCTTGATTAACTAGGGAAATAGTTACAACCAAACAGTAGTGTTACATGGCCAAGAAGGTCCTTCAAGAAAGGGTTTTGATACTACTTATAGTCTACAAATTGGGTCATGATTCCCCGAAGTATCATGCAAGAGTAGACTCGATAATATTATAGCATATAAAATATACATAACATTCTTAAAATTATTTTGAAACGTCAGCAGGGCTCTATCCGGGCGCAGCTGGCCGGAATTAAATGCACACATAATCGTACTGCCGCCTAGGCGGGTGGTGAGAGATGTTGAAGGAACGCCTTAAGTGAAACGAAGGTTACTAAATGTTCACAGCGAGCGCTTGTCGAAATGTCGATAGACTAGCGTGAATTAACGCGGTTCTATGTATATGTCCAGGTGACGTTCTTCGTCTTAATGATAACGATGTTATGGTATGAAAGTAACTCACCTCAAACATGAATGTGTCGACCTCCTCCCTCACGCTCTCGTCATCAATCTTCTTGCCGTCGATTTCAGCCAGCAGCAACAGGTCCAAGAATGCGTGCTTGTTCTTAATACCTTGAAAATAAACATTTATTAAGAAATACTCGTACTTACATACAATTATGTCACTCCATGTGTAATACTGTTAGCCATTTGCATCAAGTTTGCCTAGATGCTCACCTCAACGTAGTAGGAAATAGGCTGGGCAGATTTTATTCTTTAATCGTTGCCCTACTCTAGGATTTACCCGTGGATTGTGGGTGTGAGTCACAAAAATGGAAACTCAAGACATTCAGACCCATAACACTTATCAGTAAGCTATTCAAAGAGCTGTAAAATATAAGATCAGTCCAAATTGGGTTCTAAGTCTCGTCGAAATTGGGTTGCAGAAATCTGGAGGAGGTGAGACGCACGGAACCCTCCGTTGTAGTGACACTTCGGGGAGGTCTATGTCACAAAATAGATAGAAGTCAATATCATGTATGTACTTCACTTTTTATACCTACGTTAGACGATCGCACACGTGTAAGCGCGTTGCGCCGAAAGAGTGCGACCGGGCGATTGAGCCGAGTTATCGTGTCCGTGAGCGGTGTCTATGTGTGCGTTGCTCGAGCGCGCTTTATAAGTAGAATGACTTCTGTACCTATCTATTTTGTGCCTATGTGCAAAATGCAAAGAAAGAATATTTCGGCTGTAATGATGAATCGCATTATGTTAGTATTTCTTGTCTTCAAAAACTTACCAATATCACTATTTTCATTGAGAGACGTTATGTTAGCCTTCTTCAATTCTTGTCGCCTTGCATCGATCACTTTGTTGGTCTGTCCGTGCAACACCTTCAAAGCCTTGTCTTGCTTCGTCTTGTAAGGCAACAAATTAAAGATGGCGTCCTCACCGAAGAATGGTATTTGCATTCTCATGGTTACAATGGCGGATAATCTATAACAAAAAATAATTAATTACTATGACTGAACTAGATTTTGTAATAATACGTATTAAGATATGCGGTAGCATCAACATTATTATTCAAGAACTGATTAAGGTTTCTTTTTGAAATATTTAATCCAACGCATTTTTTTTTTATGTTACAAAAGTGTATTCAAATAAACTTACTCTTCAATAGATTTCACATATTCAGACTGGCTGTCTTTCTGAGTATCCATACATACACCCATAATTGATTCTAGAAAAAAAAAACAAATGTTTTTAACACTTGCTAGTTTGACTCTTTTCATTTAAAACTAAGTGTAAATTTAGTTTAAAAGTTAGTGTAAAAATTTAAAAGTTAGTGTAATTATATTAGTAAAGTGAAATTATATCATGTAAACTAAATTTTAAATTAACAATAATTTAAACTAGCATATCGTTGATTTACATTATTATTTTTCGCGAGCATTTTTTACACATATATAACAATTGTTTTCTATATAATAGGCTTACCAAATTACTAAGTTTCTATAGGAAAAGTTACAAAACATGTAGCAAGATGACACTCAATTACGCAGACACAGAACAACTTTTAGAAATATTGTAATAATGTTGGACTCGTTAATGTTTATTTTTGTATAATTTCATAGATATAGTTTTTAGGTATTATTGTACTATATGCTTAGTTATCGTAGTCATTTATTACAGTAGAACATTTTTTTATAACAATTTTACTCTAATTTAAAATTTTATTGTTGCAATGAAACTGGACGGTAAAGTGATGGCCTGAAACACAGGTTTAAATTAACCTAGATCGGGCGGTCTACTAACAAATAATGCAATTTCAAACCACTGTTAATTGTACCTTTTTTGATATTTTAGTTTTAGTACATTTTTAAGCACTGTAATTATATCATTATATTATTGTAATACGAAACCTTGTTACTGTTGCTTAATGTACACATTTTTGTAAACGTATTTGAATACAAATGATTAAGTATTATATTATTATATTAAAATATGTTCTTGTAGTTTTATTATTTTAGAGAAGATTTTTTTACCTGTAACATTGTCAAGCGCCGCTAAAGCAATAATAGGAAACATATCAATCGGGCGTCCGTCGGCCATTCCTTTTAGTTTCTCCGTCAGAATCCGTTGGTTCTTGCAGAATACCGGCAGGAAGTTCTGGAGAATGTTGAAGTGGAAGGCGGGAGTCAAGAATTTGCGGTGAGTCTTCCATCTTTGACCTAAAACAATTTTATGATTTAATATAATTAACTCGGCGAGTGGGTTGAGGCTGATGATGATCTGCACAAAAAACTAATTCATGAAGACTCGAAATAACAACCACCCTAGCACTACAAACAGGACTAAACCACAATAATCACCACCACCCTCCAAAAATAGACTTAAGGCGTATAGTCCCTTGAACCATCTGGCCGAAATTATGTGAACGCAACTCTCGCACTCGCCTAGGTGGCAGTACGCAAATCTGTGCATTTATTTGCGGCCAGCAGCGCCCGGAAAGCGCTTTAAATCCATTTTCTCTACGACATATTGATTGATTTACATATGCAATGTTCACTTTGAAGAATATTTAACCACCAATTTTTATGTGTAAAAATGTTTCTAAAGGTCCAAGCCGTTTCGAAGGAGTAGGGAAAAGTTGCGAAAAATTGCGACAAAATTATTAATTGCACGAAAAAATCAAATGTTGATATTATTGTTCATGAATCTATAATAAACATATATTTTTTTCAAACCAATTGACCTAGCCGTTACGGAGGAGTAGGCCTCAGAAAATCACTGTTTTATGGCACTTTTCGGGCGCTTGGCCCTTAAGAAAGAGGCTGAAAACTATTTAGTCAGTTATTGTCTGGTAAATCTGTGGTAATGGAACGCCACGGAGGAGATGGCGAGACGTTTTAGGAATTCCAGCCCGGCCCAGACTCGAGAATAACAGAAGGAATGGAGAGAGGCGATTACCAAGCTTGGGGTCAGTACCGGCTAGATATAATAATATTACCTACAAGAATTAAGCAATAATTAGATAATCATGATTTTGTGAGTTTGGCTATATTAAACAGCCAACACGTCGCAAGACTGACACTCCCTTCACTTCTCTCATAGCGGGAAAAGATGAATTCACACCTCAACAAAGAGTAGCATAGCATAGCATAGGTTGGCCTTATGATGTTCCCACTGTTGGGACACATGCCTCCTCTCTAGAAGAAGGAATGGGCCGTAATCCACCACGCAGGCCCAGTGCGAGTAGAAGGAATAGGATAGAATAGAATAGAATAGAATAGAATAGAATAGAATAGAATAGAATAGAATAGAATAGAATAGAATAGAATAGAATAGAATAGAATAGAATAGAATAGAATAGAATAGAATAGAATAGAATAGAATAGAATAGAATAGAATAGAATAGAATAGAATAGAATAGAATAGAATAGAATAGAATAGAATAGAATAGAATAGAATAGAATAGAATAGAATAGAATAGAATAGAATAACTTATATAGAATAGAATAGAATAACTTTATTGTACACCAAAATAGTAACAACTGGCTCTCACCCGTGGCAGTGAGAAGACCTTGTCCGAGCCAACACGTCAGGAAGCTGTAGGACCTGCCTTTTGTTATGTGCTCCGTGCTCGACACCAGCGGCTGAAACAAAATCATTAAGTTACTTTCTACATAACTATTATCTTCATCATTTGCCTTTTAATACTTTTAATCTCTTTTCTTAGTCGGGAACTCTTGACAGAGTGGTCGTAGTCATATCACGATCGAGTCTTGCGCTACCACTTCTTTCACGATGCGTACGCCATGTAGCTCTATGTTTGGCGGCTTTGGTGGTATCATTAACGTTTCGGCATACAACGGGTTAATGCTGGAGCGAGTCAATGATTTCATAAAGTCCGTCCACCGTTTTGGAGAGTGCCCACAGGATTTTTGCCCTCGACTTTCCTTTGCACCATCAATCAATCGAGTACTCGTTACTCCTGAAGAACTTGAGGATTCGTATTTTCTCAGACGACGATAATCTTTCTTTCATATCAAGTTCTTTCAGGATACAATGTATCGGTGCGCGGCACAAATATTCAATTAAGGCGTCGTCGGGCGGCGAGGTGGTTAGACGATATTGTTGCCATTGAATTAGGACCTTCAAAATGCTGGGACAGAATCTTGGTGATTGGCACAAGGAAAAAAATCTCTGGGCCAGTAGTAGGTTAAGTTGGGTTTGATAATGGTGATTATTTTAATAGGTGTTAAAGAATTTCCATTTACCCAGCCTTTTTGTTACCATGATGGAGCCGGTTTCAAGTTTTATTGGATGAAGCTCAGTATTAGTACAGCACAATTCACGAATGATGGCGGCCGTGAAGTTTGGGCAGAAGGCTGCGCAGTAACGTGTTTTAGGAACTAAATAGCGACGTGCGTGTGCGAGAAGAGTGTAGTATGCGCAAACGTTAGCAAAGGCTAACTTTAAGGCCGCCATCATTCGTGAATTGTACTGTATTTACGTAGAGCGACTGCTTATTCGGCCTCCACAAACCAGTTTTTTTTAATTCATTAAACCCCAAGCGAACGCCGGCGTTCGCGCACCTATTGTCTTTCAATTGTGTCTGCAATTATCACAATTGAAAGGTTAATTGATATAAACTAGTGCTTGACTGCGATCCCACCTGATGGTAAGCAGGTGGGATCGATTTCTTGACTTCTTATGGCAAGGCCAGAATCTTTTTGTGGTGTCATATCGTCGTGGAGTGAAACACCCCATCTGTGTTCCTTCAGTCTCCCTTTGCGTTCCAAGATCACGGTAACTCTTTCGAATATTCCCGCAGCCTTAGCCTTACTTACCCGTACGTACTTATCATTAGGCAAGACATTTTCTATCTCATCGCTTACAATTTTTTAACTTTAAATGTCACTCCGACTGGCTGCCTCAGTTCTTATGTCAGTGACATCTGGCGAACTTATTTTGACTTTAACCCGGCTGAGCCCGCAAAGTCCGTGTGGATGTAGAAAAACAACTTTGTTTTGTACTCAAAATAAACTTGTATTTCCACATCTAAAAACGATATGCACGATAAAAACTTTACAGGTACATTGTTACAGTCTATAATGTTTATGAGTTTATAATCTCTCAGAAATGAGCATTTATGAATGGTTAGTAAATAACCATAGTTTTTTTGGTTCGTATTGCAAACTAAAAATGGCATTTTAAAATCGGTAAAACGACTTTAATTTTTGTGTCTTCAAGGCTAGTGAATAGAATCTTAATATGCCTACTAGTGCGATTCACCATCAATGATTATATCACTGCTTACCATCAGGTGGATCACAGTCAAGCACTAGTTTATATCATTAAAAAAAATACCTAAATACATACGACAAATTAATACCTACGTCAAATAAATAAAGACAAAATACTTAACAAGTATGTAATTAAAACCGACGGAAATAATAAAAATTGAATAAAGAAACCGTATGCTACTATTAAAATGAAAAGGTTAAAAGCGGCCATTTGGAGGTGACCTTTTGGAATTAAGCAGTGCGTAACGTCACCGCACATAATTTTGGACCTAACCGCGACCTCGGGGTTTTTTTTGTTCCGTATTCCGACCAATTAAAAATTTAAAATCTGGCTGATCTTAATCGAACATGATTTAACAGATTACGAACTCTGCAAACATTTCATGCTTTTCAAATTCAAATTCAAAAATATTTTTGTTTCACATAGGCCTACATGGGCACTTATAAAACGTCAGAAGCTAGTGCACGGTTCCAAATTAGTCGTTTCCGATGGAGAAGAACCGGCAAGAAACTCCATGGTTACTCTTTTAAAAAAGTGGTTGTTGATACAATATTTCCATATTATTACAGTAATAATAGATATTACATATTTATAGGTACGCCACTCTATTACTTTACATCGCTCACCTAGTAAAATATTAACACGTCTACAATAAATTCGAAATTCAGTCCAGGTAAAATATAGCCCTAAGCTAACAAACTAGACACCATACAGATACCAGAGTCGCCACACGTCCGAGTTGGTCGCGCCATCAAATCGGTTGCGCAACCAAACGGACACCAGGTGCTGTTTACATTTTGTAGGCAGCGGCGACTGGTCGCCCCGCCATCCACGGTGTCTCGGTGAAATAAGTCTAAAGTGTATAATATATATCTTTGAATGTCTATATTATGGTCTATACTAGTAGCCAACATAACAATGTCTAATATAAAATGAACTCAAAACTTCATTTTATATATTTGAGCAGTCTTTGAGTTTCAAGTATTCGTAAAATTATGAAAAAATTTAGAGGTGCCAATATATTGTTAGGTGAGCGATGTATACAAGTCTATACATATAGGTATTGGTAGAGTCTGTCTAAAAAGTCAAACGACTTGGGAATTTTAATAAGTTTTATAATTTCAGTAGAAGTACTTTATTTTTATTAAAATGTCCGAGGTATAATAAATGACGTCAATAGTCTAGCGTATTCCGTTTATCGTAAACGAATCTGATGAAAAGAAAGATTATATAATTATTAATTTTATTCGTACTAAGTAGCATGACTTGACGTGAAATAAATGCATCATGCATACCTATTCTTGGTAAGGAGTAAGGAAAACGTTTCCGTTCCGCGACGTAAATGGAGATTAACGCTATATTGTCAAGATGTCTTATGAAATAAATTGTTGACACATTAATTCAGAAACGCTGTACTTATAAGGAAAACTTGTTCCTGAAGATTTTATTTTGCAAATCACAGATAGGTAAAGCAGCTTAAATATCATAAAAAGTAAAGTAATGAAAAAGGGAGGTCACGACCCTCAGCATTGAGGAATACGACGCAAGGAGGAGGAGGAAAATATTCATACATACTAGTTATTGCTAGCGGTGATACCCGCATGCAAGTAGCAAATCGTACCAAAGGAACAATATACTCTCTCGATAATGTGCATCTTACGACTTATCTTAAGTTGTGGCCTACTAGTGCACCGAGTTTCAGCTTTTTGAGTGTTTTTTTTTAAAGTTGAAATCAGCTAATGACTTCCCCCTTTCTAGGGTGAAGCGGGAAGGCGTGTCAGGCTTTTACTGCCGTAAACCACACCTATATTCCTTCAGTTACCCTTTGTGTTCTAACACCACAGAATTTTTCAGAACTCGACTCATTGCCCCAGTAGGCTTTGGAGTTGCAAGGCCGCTTTTTGAACATGAAGAGGTAACAATTATAAACACATCAAAATCGCACATACATACAAACATTCGTCTTTATTATATTAGTGTATGTAAGTTTGCTTTTGGAATTAGATCACAGATGAAGGTGTTCTGCTCAGGTCACCTTGTGGTTTATTTGCGTTGCAATGCCGTCCGGCGTTTGTAAGTAGTTATCATAATATTATGAGATCAGATATTTATTTATGCGTCTATTTTTCTTGGTAAATCAAGAAATTCTTGCTGGATGATTATTTCTTAATTAAGTATAATTAGTTAAAAACGTCTCAATCCCCACTGGAATGCTAGATTTTTATAGTGTTTTAAGCAAGAATTTTGAAATACTATTTCTTTATCTATAACCATTACTATCCAACGGAGGCCTTTATTATGTAGTAAAGGCCTCCCCAAGTCCTACCAGACTCAACTTCAAATACTTAAATCAAAAAACTAGGAATCCTAAATATGTAAGATATTTATTAGGCATCATAAATTATGTTATATGTATACATCTTAACTATTAAATGTTATAAATTAATAGGTTTATACACAAACTTCAAATAATAAAATTAAAGAGAGCATCAAAAAATTCGTCCACATCGATGTCAACAGGAAAAGTGCCCAGAACGCTGGCAGTATTGCTACGCTGGATGGCAATGCTGATTCCAGGAAAGCCAAGCTCTCTGGTTACCGCGGCGAGTTGATGAACTGTTTGCTGATATCCCGAACAATTCGGACCCCATGGTTCAACCCCAAACGGCTCAAATACAACTTCCGACGAGGTTATTCGGTTTGAGGTTTTCTACAACTGCAGCAGCCGCCCCAGCACAGCCTGCCATACTCAAAAGATGGGATGGCGCAACGGTGTCGACACATATTGTGTCCCACACCAAAGGCCAACCCAATTTCTAAGGCATTGTAGTCAACCCGTCTGGCCTCTTCCCATCACGTATCATAGGTATGTAGGTATCTACAAAAATCATTAGGTCCGTATTAGGCCAGGGTATTTTACGTGACTCATTTGTTTCCAAATGAACAAATCGATAAATATATCGTTGTCATGTATATGGAATCTCCCTAATGTTTTTTTTTTTTTTTTTTATAATCTTTTTAATACTTAAAACCAGTTTTAACAGTAAATAGTTGTTTCGATTCACTAAACGAGTATTTATTGTTTGAACGATTAAATTATTCATTAGATCTACTGTTTAATAGGTTTTATTTATTGTCACTTGAAGAAGATTTAAATACAATTTATATAAGCGTATTTTTGGTTGAATTGAATAAATGAATCAAAGCGAATCAAATTGTTTTAATGAATACGGTATTGTACTACTAATATAAATTGTTTTAAAACTATTAATTCAAGTTAAACGATTTTGACATCTTGCTTTATATTTTCTTATTGTTTCTCCATACTAGAAATTACTTAAAAACAATAAATGTATCACTGTTACTTAGGTACCTTATATGTATATGATTATAACTCACCTCAGCATATTTTGAATGGCATATCACCACGTAAGGAGTGGAGAAGAAATGGACCCGGAACGCAAGCCCATACTTCAACGATAGTCTTTGAACCAAGTTCAAGAACTCTGCAACAAAAAGAAATAGCTGTTAATAATCTTACATTATTTTAAACTTGTAATGGCGTATATTTTAAATTTATGATGGCGTATATGTTTTAATTTATGATGGCGTATTTTTTTTAACTTATGATGGCGTATATTTTTTAAGTTATAATGGCGTATATTTTAGACTAGCTTTTGTTCACTTCTTCGCCCGCGTACATATAATATAGCCTATGTCACTTAGAAATAAAGCAGCCTTCTATCGGCTAGAGATTTCCTGCTACAAACAAAAAACATAAAAACAAACTTACTTCACTAAAATATTAGTGTAGATATATTACAGTATTAGTAAAATTAATTATTTAGCATTGATTTGCAAAAAAACATTTTTATATTTTATGCAAATCAATGCTAAATAATTATTAATTTGTTAAATAATGCAATGCTAAATAACTAATACTAGAATTTGACCGCGGTTTCGCCAGCAACAAAAGTGTTTTATTATTCCAAATTATATTTTCATACTCATAACTTAGAAATATGGAACGATCTACAAATATTACTATAAAATATGATGTATAATATTTATTGCATATATATTTATATTTATTATAATATTAAATGATTGATTAACTGGAAACTTTATGGCTGAAATGAAAACTATCGTCTTTTCAAATACCAGTCATATTCTTCCCGCATGTAGTTTCATACGCTTCCAGGCATAACATAAACATAGCGCTCTGTTCAGTGAAAATAAGATCTGTATTTTGTTTACCTATGTGAACAAATAAATTATTTTTTTAAAACATCCATTCAGTCGTTAAGACGTGTAATAGTACCGGACAGAGTTACATTTATATTATTATACCTAACATGTGTATGTCTTCTATTTCCGTTTAATATAAATGAATTAATTTGCACCTTGATATTTTGCTAAAAATAAACGTAATGTTTTCGTACTTCCAAGACGTGTGTCTTCCGTAAGTACAAGGTAGTACAAGGCAACTAGAAAGTTGTATTATGACCTATATGTGCAACTGATTGCTTCATTTGTAAATGCGAATACTAAATGTAAAACTGATGCGAGCATGCAAACACAGTAGTCTTTTTCTTTTTTTGGTGGGAAATCGAATCACTCTTCTTGCCCCGAGTGGAGACTCTTAACTAACTAAAATCAGGCCATGTTCCTTCAGTTGCCTTATGCGTTCCAGTGCCACGGTAACTCGTTCAAACAATCACGCAGCTACAATAGAATACTCTTTATATTTATTTCTCTTCTTCTTCCTGTCCTGAGTGGAGCGAGGGGGAGTCCAGAATCTCAACTACCTAAAATCAGGTCATGTTCATTCAGTTGCCCTTTGCGTTCCAGGGCCACGGTAACTCGTTCAAACAATCATGCAGTCATAATGGAATACTCTCTATGTTTATCTTTCTTCTGTTCTTCTTCTCTTCTTCTTCCTGCCTTTATCCTATATTACTTGGGGTCGGCGCAACACGTTTTTTTCTTCCATTCTGTTCTATCACCCGTCTCGTGTCGTCGTCTGTATGTTTATCTATACACCAAATATCTTTAATAATAGAAGAAGAAAAGTATATCTATCTGTATGTTGCCTTTTCACGTCTTAACGAAAATTTTACCGAGGATCAGCAACATTAAAGACTAACAGGACATTAAAAATCTATGTCTTAATCTTGGATATGTATGCCAAATATCATTTAAATCCAATCGGCCGTTAAAATGCGAAGAGACCAAATTACATTCGCATTTATTATATAAGCTAGCCTAACCTTGAATTAACGTTTTATAATTTTAGCCATGAATGCAAAATAATTGATATTCATCTTGACTTTTGCTCAAAATAAATTAATATTTCCGGATTCCAAAACTTGTATGTTCCGGAAGTTGTCTACAAGCTCACCATTATGAAGTACTCATAATTAGGAAGTTGTATATGCAAAAAAATTGCAAATGCTGATAACAGAGTCAACGTGCAAAAAATTATTCAGAGTAAGTAAGTAAATATTTTATTTGATTAAACTTGGTAGGTACACATGATAAATTGCTTGCAATAATGAGTTACAGAAAAGTTCTAACATGTTCAGCCCCATATCTTGGCTTACAAATTGTTAAAAAGGAATTATGCATAAACCGGCATAATATTAATCTAAATTATATTATGGAATAATATCTGCAGATTGAAAACATCTAACTTATAACGTCAAAAAAAAGGTATTACTTTTTTAATGTTGTTCAAATTTCAATATATTGCTATCGGCGATCAAAAGTTCAAGAACCCTATGACTAATACTCAAAACTAGACACTTATATAGGTGTTTACATTCTGTGAAATACTGATATTCTAAAAGCTATATGACCGCTGTTGGATATAGTTATGTTTATGAACATTATTTGCAATGTTCAAATTTTTATATTAAACTAGCGGACCCGACAGACGTTGTCCTGTCTACACGTCTTTAATTTGAAAATTTCAGGACAAAATTGTGAATCTAAACCATTCCCAGATCCCCTTGAACACACACAAAAAAATTCATCAAAATCGGTCCAGTCGTTTGAGAGAAGTTCAGTGACATACACACTCACAGAAGAATTATATATATAAAGATTAAGAGATTAAATGAGTAGCCGACGATAACATAATAAGGAAAATGCTACTATAGTAACTTATTAATTTACAGGTCAGGTAAACCTGTTAAAAATACCGTGAATCGTGAGTTATATTTAATGCAATAAACGCAGGTTAAAACCATAAGAAGTCAAGAAGGCAATTGATTTAGCTATGTATGCAAACATGTCTTATTTGTTTTTTATATTATAATAATATTTTTTGCAAAAAGTACCTACACAATTTCAGGTGACATTTAATTTAGGGGAATTTTTGCCGAGGTGCTAGGCCCTGTGTGCTAGACAAACCTGTGTTACAGGGGCAATCCATCCGTCCATTGTGTAGTGATAAGGCTAAGATACGTAATGTGCACTTATACAATAAATAAAATAATAAACAAGACTCGTAAAATTTGGGGAATAGTAGAGGAAAGATGCAAAATATTAAACACTAGCTTTTGCCCGCAGCTGCGTACATTAAATATAGCCTATGTCACTCAAGAATAAAGCAGCTTTTTATCAGTAAAAAAATTGTAGCAATCGGACTAGTACTTCCAGAGTACTCAAATTACAAACAAAAAAAAATAAATAAAAAAAACAAACTTTACCTCTTTCCTCTAAAAAACAAACTTCAACTTTTCAACTATACTAATAAATAGTGTAGTTGTAAAGTTGAATGTGTTGTACGAGTAAATAATAAGCAAGCAAAATTACAACGTATCAGTAGTTCGGGATTATTTACAGTTTAAGAGAGGGCATTAGCCTTTTAAATAGAGATAAGTGATAATCAGAATCATATTGTTTGCACCAGTGCAATAACCTTGTTATTGAATATACCAAGGTTATCAAAATATTGCGTATTATAAACGTTTTCCATGGAAAACTGAAGATAATGCGCATTTGTGCTTTATCCTTTTTATCTAATTGTTTTTCATTTATTACGTAGAACATTAACTCTGGAATAAAAAATAAATGTTCACTGTATGGACTTTCTCATGGTTGTGTGCTAGGCAACATTGCTATAATTAAATATAATTTATAATAATTATTGTAAAATATCATTATAATTTATAATAACTAATAATAAATTATTAATATAATTTATAATAATTATTGTCGCATGCTTAAAATATCGAAATTACGATCAATTTTAGATTTAGTAACTGATTGTACTATTTCTAATTCGAAACACTGCTCAGCCTTGGACACAATCAGCTAAACCCAATGGCATTGATGAAAGAAAACCTGTGCAAGTTTATCTAGGTCTGAGGGCCACATAATCGGATTTGTCAAATATTTATGTCATGGCCGTGATTGGCTTAATCTCATAAGTTTACCAAAAGAAGTATTAAACTTTACCTTGTACACATATTTTTACCGTGATTTTTACATGTGCTCACTGAAAATGTGCAATGATAATATGTAGGTATCAATATATAATATTATGGCAAGGTCAGATAATGAAAAATAATAAGTATAACTGATACAAAGATTATAGATTCACGATAATATATCTATAGATATAGTCTGTCTAAAAAGCAATTAAAATATCTGTTATATATGATACATACAATGCTTTTTATAAGATTCTATTAGTAAACAATGATCATCTCTTCGCAACGTTGATTATTTAACCAGTTGACTACATCAGAATTCAAGAATTTGATTATTTGATTAGGTTATCCAAGTCGTTTGACTTTTTTGACAGACTCTACAAATAATTTGAATACTGGCTTCAAATATACTGGCTGATCGAGATGTGAGGAAGAAGAAGAAGCTGTGCGCTGACCAGGAATAAATTAATGCGCCGTAAAGTTGTTTCCAAAAACAGCGGTTTGGGCTGTGATTTTATTTATATATTATTTATCCAAACGTCATGCAACACGTCTTTCAATAGGTCAATGACTTAGATTTTTATAAATAAAATCAAGTTCGACTCCAATGACTAACTATTTATTTTCGGTGGAAAAACACCAAATCATTAAGAGTGCGGTTTCAGACTTTTACTGACTGAAACCTGTGTACCTTCAGTTGCTTTTTGCGGTCCAGAACCGCTGTAACTCTTTCGAACGATCCCGTAGCGTCGACATGCATCAGCCCTGGTGAGTGGTGAGCCCCGTCACTTATCGTGACAGCCCTGGATATCTAACGTTGGCATAATTTTTTTCAACCGAAGCTACTACTAAAAGCTAGACGGCTTGTCTTTTAAATTCCTCATACGGAGCTAACACTGCGCAAGAGTTTTTGATGCGAGACTATGCTAAAACTAAAACAATACAGTTATATTTACGTTGACTAATAATAGTTAACGAGTGATTGTTCCTTTAAATTTTAGCAACTTTAAAGATGTTTTGGTAAGCTAGTGGTTTCACAGGATGCTTGGACTACCTACACGGACTTTGGGAACAGGTTTTATGGGTTCACCTACCTGTCTGACCGATGTCGAATAGTTTTTTGCCAATTTAGCAGTCTCGCCAACTTAGGTATCATTCTTTATTTTTAAGTTGATTTATTTAACACTGCTTTTGATAACAATATTTTAAATCGAAATGTGTTTTGCAAAATATCATTTATTAGCATTATTTTACTGGTTATAGATTTATTTTTTCCTGAGCGTTTTTTTTTAATTTTTATTTATGTTTACCATCGCTGGCCAAATTACTAGAGACAGTACTTATAGATATGTAATTTCTGATTGAAACACACTTTTTGAGCAAACCAATACATTTATATAAGGGTTTTTATTTGGAATTTTTATTGGTGTCATTATTATTATTTTTTATATGTGGCACCACTGTGAATTCGCGCCATTTTTGTTAAAGTGACATTGCTTCTAACTTTGTTGACTGTTTTAAAAAAAAAATCGGGTCGTTTATGTTGGTGAAAAAGAAAATGTTTTTAGTTTGATTTTACTAGTTTGACCTGTACAAAATAGTCAATACGTAAATAATGTTTCTTATTGCGTTGATTTTTTAAAGTTTAATACGTTATTTTTGCACTGTGGCAACGATCTAAGGTGTTATTCTTAAAATTGCTTCTTTTTAGTATAGGCAAGGCTTCAAACACGTTTCCAAGAAGACGTACACAAATTCAAATATTATTTTTGCACTCCAAACATTCCCAGTAAGATATAATAGCTATTAAAAATGTTTTAAAATCTGTAGTTTACAGAATTAAAAGAAAAACTAATCAAAACAAACTTTTGGAAGTACACCGTGTTGAAAAATGTGTCAGGAAAAGGATTACCACTCTTCGTAAAAACTCTAAAATCAGGTATATGTCGTAAAAAGACTGTTGTCCACCTTACTACGATTACAAACGACGAGAGCCTCGTTTTCAATAGGACAATTCATCGAGGGTAAGCAAAAGAGGAGTTGATTGTTGAGGAGAAGAGACTATTGTACAGGGCCAAACAACATCAAAATATGACTGTTGCAGACTAAATTCGGGTAAAAATCATACTTTAAACAGTACAGTATACTGTTAATAAACTATTATCATTATGTGATGGTGTAATATAATTTTGCAGACATGGTTCTCCGATGAATCGACGTTTCAGATTTTGTTTGACGAAAACTCCTTTGCTCCTTCACAAAATGCTCATTTCCGACGACTCCCTGGAGAATAGTACTTCATGCAAACTGCTTTTTAAAGAGAGCTGAACACCCAATTAGTATTATGGTGTGGTATTTAATCTCAGTCAAAGATATGGGGCGCCTACATACCGTGAAAGGGACAGTGAGGCAAGACCAGTACAAGCGTGAACAAGAAACTGAATTGCTGCCGCAGTTCGAAGAGTGGTTCCCTATTGACGAAGAGTCCATTTTTATGGACGAATCTGCATTGTGGGACATAACAAGGGGTGTTACTGTATACCTGGCTATAAACATAAATTTTTACCCTAGCCAAGTAATTTGCCAGACACGAACACTATTGAAAACATGTGGGAGCTCACCAACCATGCAAGCAAGTGATCACCACAAAGCAAATAAATTATTTATTATTATTCTTACATAAGCACTAATTGGTTGCAGCTCTCATTAAAAACTGGTATAATAATACAAACCTGCAACAGAATGCCAGAATTTGCATAGAGGGCATATCACGATGAATGGAAACTCACAAAATTCTGGTAATATTCGTCCAAGTAACTACGTATCTTTTTTATTTCAAAAATATATAAACGATTTTGCTTTTAATTTTGTTGTTTTTAATATCTCAATCAATAAAGTCATAAAAAAAAAATCGGCTGGCAAACGACGAAGTTATGCGCGAACATAAATAAAAAAAAATACAAACATTCGAATCGAGACCCTAGTCCTTCTTTAGAAGTCGTTTAAAAATACCAGCCGGACCTACAACCAACCATTTGCCTGCAATATTCAGTTAAAGTAGATAAAAAAAAAATTTGGTGTTGTCCTTAATAACATGGCCACCTACTGTATAATGTCAAATTCAATCTTTAAATTATTATCATATTCGGTGATTAATATTTTTGTAAATGAAACATAGTTAGAATAATAAATAAAATGAAACAATTAAAAGAACTTAAATAAAATATATACAAATTAAATATTTACCTGAAGATTTAACTACAAATAAATGAGCATTTCCCACTAGAGGCAAAGGCGAAGGTCCTTGTACGTTAAACCGATGACTTTCTCTAACCAAAGTTATCCACGACACTAGCAAAGCTAACACTAGAACTACAGATACTAATAATAAAATCATTTTTTAATCACAACACTGGCACGTGCTACTCAATACTCAGCCACAGTCGATGAGGTTTATAATCAAACTGCGACACTACAACCAGACATAGTAGGTCGGCAAGATAATCGGCGACTAACTAAAAAAAAATCGTACACATGCGGTCAATGCCATTAGGACCGCCACTCACGGCGAAGATACTATATATATTAGATATTTATATTTACAGTATCTTAGTACATACATAATTCATAATATCACAAGCCTATTACAAGTTTATGTGCCTGCAACTTATGATTATGAGTTAACAAAATTTTATCTCACACGAATGTTTTAAGGCTTTTCGCCTTGTGTGTGTATGTCAGTTACTGTTTCGAGTTTAAACAGCTGATAAAATTTAGATGTTTGTCACACGGGCAGACATAGTCTATCCGAGTAAAAACACACATTCTAATCTTTTAAATCGCCAGAGAAATATAGTTTTCATCCCGTGAATATGTCCCCTTGGAAAAAACATCTATTTTTACACTGGAAAAATCGCTGGCAGAAGCTAGTTAAACCTGATTATGGAAAGAATGAGAAGATTCAAGACATGTCTTAATCATATATGTAGAGGTAAATTAAGTTAGTATAATATCCTGTTTTAATATGAAACATTATAAGTTTCTTCGCCGTGTGTGACGGCCTTTATAAGTAACATTTAAATATGGAATCACACGCGTTGTTTGAATAAAATTAACAACAGAAACAGTTGATGTCATATCTGATCGCATTAAGGTATCGCTAATCGTATAAGTGTATGTTTTATGACACAGATTGTTTATTTATGTGTAGTTGATTAAGTTAATATTATAATAATTATTTTCACTTAATATGAAATACTATAGTATCTTCACCGTATGTGACGGCCTTTATATGTAACCTTTAAATTTGGAATCACACGCGTTGTTGTTTGAATAAAATGAACAACAAAACAGTTGATGTCATACCGGGTCGAATCAAAGTATCGCTAATCGTTTAAGTCAATATGTTTTATGACAATGATTGTTGATTTACATTTTTTTTACAGTAATGGTTAGTTAAATTATGTGACCCTACAAACTCGTCTTATCGCTTCTTGTTATTTCTATAACAAGTGTATGTGGCTTGGTTACAATATTTCATGTCTTATTTGTGTGTGTGTGTGTATATATGGATTTAATACTTCGTTACCAATGCACTTCATTTACGGATATATAGGTAGAGAGATTTAAACACATACACACGGGTGAACACCCGTTGAATAGAACTATTCAATAAATATCTGCTGCTTATTTGTTAACAATAGTTAGAGTCAGTCTAATAAGTCAACCGACTTGGGTAACTAATATGGTAAAATGAAGTCTGATGTAATCAACACTGGTTCAATAATCAAGATTGATTAAGAGATATCGATCATTGTTTACTACTAGAAGAACCTTATAAAAAGTATTGAATATAAGTATTTTTTAAATAATTAAATATTATACAAAATTCCCCCCAAGTCGGTGGACTTTATAGACAGACTTAATTGTAGTAAATTGACGTTGATTCATAACCGGTTTGTTAGTTGTTGGTATTAAATTATTTATAACTACATATATTATTTTTCATTCGATATTGTACCGTATTTACCAAGTCTTAGATACTATTTTTTCATAATCAACGTTTAAAGATCTTACTGGACACATGATATTTATTTTGCATATTTTAGCATAGCATTTATCCAATACTTGAATAAACAATACTCATAAGTGTCAATCTTTTCGTCAATTTAAACTAGATGAGGCTACTAGCTCCTAAGATACACATTTCTTTCGGGTAAGATTTATAAAACAGTGTTTAGACCAACCATCCTGTAGTTATGGCTCAGAATGTTAGCTTACAAAAAGGATGAACGGATAGTTAGGGAATATTAGAAAATTATGTGTAGGGATGAAGACAATATTTTGAATAAAGTATTGATTTTCATCTTCTTTATCCTCAGGGGGTCGGCTTTTCCTATCATGAGGCACTATGTGATTTTTTACTCGTTTTCACATTGTCGAGACCGAGGCTTCTCATGACCGTTTGGACATAAGTCAGCCAGATGGTTTGAGGTGTTCCCTTACTCCCGGTTTAGCCGCCATAGAAAGGCACATTTGGCATATTAAGATTAAGTACAGAGTAGAATGCAATTATTTGGCAGAATATTGTACAAAGTTGTTATGTGCATTAAGTATTTCGATCATAATATTGTGCCGTTTCTAATGTACACCTATAGTTTGTAAAATTATGGATCATCTTTACATTAAAATTAAATTTATTAGAATTACAGATAATTTAAATAAATTGAGCAATAGTTGTTAAAGAAATTAAATGTTATGCAATTTAAAATTCAATGAAGTTAAGGCGATAAAATATGATTAATAAGTAACAATGTCAAATGCTTAGGCAAAAAATACATACGTTTACATTTTTCATTTATAAAATCTTCAGTCAAATAATAAATAACACGCAGTATAAATTAATAAAAAATAATTTAATTCTACGTCTTAATACAATAAGTATGAATGACGATGCCTATATTAAAAGTAAGAGAATACCAAACATACGATGGATGAACTGTGTGAAAGATGATATATGTCTAAGATGCGGATGGTTGGGACTGTTTCGCTTTCGATCTTTCCTTTGTTGTAATTTAAGCATGAATGTTTAAAACGTGGTTATATCCTACAAAATATATGAAAAACCAAAAAGATTTTTTTTAAACTAAATAAGATTTATATATATACATACATGTATACATACATATATACCTAAACATACATGTATACATACATATACACTAAATTATTACTTATAGTTTAACAAGTTTACATCCAAACTGAAAATAAATAAAGAACTCAAAAAATCTTCCACAACGATGTCAATGGGAAAAGTGCGTACAACGCCGGTAGCATTACCACGTTGGATAGCAATGCCGTGTCGTGTGTTCGTTGACCGAAGAAAAGCTCAGCCCTCTGGTCACGCGAAGATTCGACCAGCCGTTTGCTGATAATATTACAACTTTGTGAAGATATTATTTTTTTGTACTTAGGTTTTTAATTGTTTGAGGAGTGAGTGTTTGTTGTTTGTGTGTGTTTTGCTATTTGTGCCTTTTTATTTTTTGTCCTTTTTATGAGTAAACTGAGTACATTAATTTGATATGAATGTTAATGTGAGAATACTATATAATTCGTACTCATTGTTTTTTTTTTAATTCCGATCCACGTTTTGTTATTTAGTTTTTAGATACGTCGACTGGGGTTTAGGGATTTACAGTCCTGTCGTGAACTCGAGCAGGTGGGTCTAGCGGGAGTGCCGTGCCAGTTCCTGGTCGGAGATGGAGATGCGGAGGGTCCTCATTATAGAAGGAAACTTTTGCCCGCATCGCGTCATTGCAGCGCTCACAGGTCGAGCAGTCACACTGCTACACTCTTTGCAACACACAGATTTCGATATCTTCCATTTATCATGGAAGATATCGAAATATATTTTTAAGCCGTAAGATATTTTTACATTTAATTATATTTATTTATTTATGTACACAAAAATACTTAAAAGAAAAGAACAAGTACAGATAGAAGAGTACAAATGTGCTGCTTATTTGAGCGTAATTTATTCCAGCAGACCTGCGACAGGAAAGTTAGATGAGAAATGTAGACACAGTGTGTATAAATACGAGTAGGTAATTCATAAAAGTTAAAATGAATTAAAATTAAAATCATATTATACATGTATTGATATATTGACATATCAATAAGAGTATATAACTGTACACATAAATAGATACAATACATACAAATGATAATAATACCTACATGTATAAAATATATATCTAACTATATAAAATATTTAGTAACTTTGTTTGTAATGTGTAAGGTTTTAGAATAAAAGTGTTTTTTATTTATATTTTTTAATATATAGATATCATACCAACCTTGTATAAACTGAGGTATGAGAAAAATAATAAGGATAATATTTTCTGACTTGATATAAAATAAAGCTGCTTGGTTTTTAATGTGTATGTATGATGTATCTCTAATCTATGTCTCTATCTTTAAAATATTGTACAAGGTCGAGCATTTGCTAACAAAAACAAAATGTTTTGGCATCTCAAAACAGGTTCTTAATACTTTTTATTAGTATAACTCCTCAGAGTGCCTCACTAAAAAAATAAAAAAATAAAAACTTCCACCCATTTTTGTTGCTGTACGTAGTAGGTCAAACTGAGTACACGTGTCAGTTTATTTAAATAGTAGATTGTTATACAAGGAACTAAAATTACCTATTATATTATACGAGGTAGATTTAGCGATGAATAAATAAATGACGTTATAATAGGTTTTAGTGTTGTCACTAAGATTGCGATACAATACAATAATCCACAAAAAAAAATAGTTTATTAAATTTCAATGTACAATTTATATAATTCTGGATATTTAATGAGATATCTCTGTGAAGATAAATGTCGAGTTGTCTGCGGGATACACGTAGATTTGAAAGTTTTTCTATCGAATATTCTGAATAGAGAATCAGGTAAGTTGATTCATCCCTTGATATCAATGATCCTGGACTAGTTGGGAGAATCCTGATGCGTTCTGTGTTAAGCTGCGTGATATCAAATTCGTGAGGTCTTAGCGTTGTTATTCTTTCAGCTTCGAAAAGGACGGCTAGTGCACTGTTCTGGATTATGATTTATATAGCTGCGCTCTGTTTTAGCATGTTGTTAAATTTATTTTTATCTCATTTGGTGCATTTTTTGTTTTGGTATTTGTATTGGGCAGATTTATGTGTTAAGATGGCTATCAATTTCGACAGTATCCACTGTTCTATCCCTGTGCAAACACCGCTGACCCCAAGAATCAAAGTAGCTTGTAATTTCCGATTTGATTAAAGTAATAGTAAACGTTTAGGTACAAGTAGGTAACACCTAGTAGGTCTTACAAAATTTTCGTTGTATTTCCCCTTGAAAAATTTAGAATTCTTGACGAAGAAAAATTTAGAATTTGAAGACTTTTCTGTCTATCGGCTACAAAGCCGATAGACAGAAAAGTCTTCAAATTGACGCATTTGTTATGGGCACATTGAATATGTGCCCCGAAGGGTTGAACTTTGATATTTTATGGGAAGTTCATGAAAATATGTAAGAAATACTCCTTCCGTTAGTTATACTCGTTTTCTGTCCAAACTTTTCGTAAGAATTCAAATAAAGGTTTTGTGAACTTAACGGATTGAAAATGATTTCTTTTCCTTTTTCTTCTATCTACAAATTATGGTCTCCAGTCTCACTAGACTAGATGTTATTTTTACTGTTATAAAATAAAATACAGTCACTAATTAAATTTTGCAATGAGACATATATTCTAAAGGTATCGCGCCAATGTATTTACCTATGTCTTCTGTAGCCACAATGTAAGAAACGTATTTTACCGAGTTAATTCCAGGTCTTTCCGATTATTTCATAATTAAAATTAGCCTGCTTTAAAAACGCTAATTTCATAGCAATTTAAAATTAAAAGGCAATGACCAAGTTCCTGCCTACCTGAATACTACCATTTCTTGAAGGTGAGCACTATTTCAAGTAACTCTCAACAGAGCTAGCAACTTCATTGTGATGCATGGAAATGTTGGCGGTAACTGTGTGGCAGGTTACACAATCAAGTGGGGCAGGTGTCGCAAACTATTTGCAGTTGCCGCAGTACTAGATGTACGTTAATAATTTATTATTTCACTAGATTTTGCCCGCAGCTTACCTTCTCAAAAATGTTAGGTAGTATACATACATTTACATTTTTAAATTATATATGTAAATGTGTGTATATTTTTGTATTATTTTAAAATATGTCTGAAGTTAATTATTTTATTTTTGTGCTCTTTTTATGAACAGGATTGGTAAAGGCCAACTTCCAGATTTGGTGAACAGAACATAAAGTGAGTATTTTTTAAATAATAAATTACACCAGCAGGGAAGTGGTTTTAGAACACCCAATCAGCAATTTGGGAGGTAGCTAAGTGGTCTGTACCAGCAGATTTAAATGAATCAGTTTCACTTATTAGATTAACTATAATATTAAGGTCAACCTCAATTGATTTAATATCTACACTAATATAATAAAGACGTAAAGTTTGTTTGTAGGAGGTCATCTCTGGCAGTACTGGTCTGATTGCTAAAATTTTTTCACCGATAGAAAGTTGTTTTATTCCTGAGTGACACCGGCTCTAGTGTTATGTACGCAGGCGAAGCTGCGGGCAAAAGCTAATCAGAAAAAAAGACTATAATCAGTAGGAACATCATTGATAGGAAAAGCAGAATACAAGTAGGCAGAAAATGCACTACAGATAGACTCAGAAGAAGAAATCGTCACATCACCTTATTTGAGGAAGTTGGGCATTGCTATGGACTTACATCGTTGCTTCTAGGATTCTTCTCAATAGAGGCCTCTGGTAGTTGGGGTAGCAATCCGCTTCAAGCTTGTTAACCCGCTCTCGTAAATGTTTAAAGGTAGCCTCGTCTAAAAGTCTAATATATGGTTTAAATTTAAGGAGGTCTACCATATCCAGGTTCACCATTATGATTTTAGGTTTGGTTGGATTATTCTTGTATTTAATTATGTCCTGTTAGCCCAATTATACAATCAGTCCAGATAATCTCAATATAATTGAGAATAAACTAGGTACGTTGATGCTAAATAATGCAAAAGTCTGAAAAAGCATTGCATCTTATAGGATAACAATAGTTTGCGTGTCAGGTATCTTCTCCATTAATCTATTTAAAAAAAGGTCACGTGCGTGTCGAGCCACGTGCACTGTGTGGTTCCGTTCCAGAAGGGACTTTACGTTTATTAGTATGGTTACTTTAATTGAGTAAGTGTACAAACCGCATATAGGACAATGATAACTGAAAAGGGAATATCGATTTTGTTAATGGATCACTGAATTGAAAAATAGTCTTCTTTGACTATGAAAAAGAAAAGAATGTATGAACTTATACATTTTTTTGACGACAGATGAGAAATTAAATCGCAATCACCATCATTCCAGTTTGTGTGTAGAGAAGACCGCTTAACGGTGGTACCGTAATTGCAAAAAACCCTTGTGGTTTTTTGACAAGCCTGTTGGTCTAGTGGTCAGTGGCCCCGACTGTTATGCTGGAGGTCGTGGTTTCGGTTCCCATCAAGGACAAACATTTGTGTGATGAACACGATCACGGAACAGAGCATAATCATTTGTTGTATCTGGGTGTAATTGAATATACAGCGCTAAATTTTGATCGTTTTAATACCCTGGAGATTCGATACGGTACATGGAATACTATCGATTTGAAAAGATTAAATTAATTAGTTAATACGCATCGCTTACTACTACTTACATTGTATAGGTCATTGGACTCACTCAGCTGACGTTTTCCTAAAGAAATTATTTTCGTACTTGTGTAAATTAATACGAGTTTTAAAAAAAAGGTACTTATTTTTTAATTTTATCTTTACAAATCGATAGTATTTTATATACCGGATCGACCCTCGACGGGATTAAAACGATTAAAATTTAACGGTGTTTATGTATGTATTGTATTTAGAAATATAATATAAGTAGCAAAAGCTGCTTAATTTGGGACTAGATAGTGTTGTGAGAAAGTGGTGGAATATTATATTATTATAGTATTACGGAACCCAAAAAACATGACTATAGTCATATAATAGTCTCTTGTAATTCTTAGGTACTTACTCGTAAACCAATTAAAATAATGATGATGAGTCATTCATTTTTCTATAATAGAGGTAGGTACAGCGATGTAAATACTATTTTATGTCTCAGAGGAAAATAACTTGACGATGTGAATCATTTCAATTATTATTTTTGTACCCCCTTACGTATAATGATTTATTGTTATTTATTTAGTTTTTTTTTCTGCTCATTTATTTATTTATTTAAACTTCAAGTTTTTTCCTTGTTTAAATAAGTAATAAGATGGAAATATGCTGGCAATGCTGCCAGCGTTCTGGGCACTATTCCCATTGACATCGATGTGGACGAGTTTTTAAGGTTCCGTAGCCAAATGGCAAAAACGGAACCCTTATAGATTCGTCATGTCTGTCTGTCGGTCTGTCTGTCTATCTGTCTGTCTGTCTGTCTGTCTGTCCGTCCGTATGTCACAGCCACTTTTTTCTGAAACTATAAGAGCTATACTGTTGAAACTTAGTAAGTAGATGTATTCTGTGAACCGCTTTAAGATTTTCACACAAAAATAGAAAAAAAGCAATAAATTTTGGGGGTCCCCATACTTAGAACTGAAACTCAAATTTTTTTTTTCATCCAACTCATACGTGTGGGGTATCTATAGATAGGTCTTCAAAAATGATATTGAGGTTTCTAATATCATTTTTTTCTAACTTGAATAGTTTACGCGACAGACACTTCCAAAGTGGTAAAATGTGTGTCCCCCCCCTGTAACTTCTAAAATAAGAGAATGATAAAACTAAAAAAAATATATGATGTACATTACTATAAAAACTACCAACGAAAATTGGTTTGAACAAAATCTAGTAAGTAGTTTTTTTTTAATACGTCATAAATCTAAAAAAATATACTATTATTAAAACATCGATCAAAGTTACAACGAACTACAAGAACTTTTATATTATGTTACTTGCTGCTACGGAACCCTCCATGGGCGAGTCCGACTCGCACTTGGCCGGTTTTTTTGATGCTCTATGAGTTTTCCCCGTTTTCACGTTGGCCCGGCCTCGGCCAATCGCCATCCCTAGTCACGATGGGCTGACGCTGGGCCCACCCGGGGCATAATGATTTTAAGTACATACAGGCTACTTTTCCTTGCTAGCTGCTTAACATCTTAATGTCGACCTTGGCTGACGCTGAAAATCAGCACTGTCTCTCTGCCTTGTACACGAGCCCCAGCATTTTGCTGAGCGCTGGCCATTTTGCGTGGATGTGACGCATATCTTCCTAACACATTATAGTGTGGTTATTTTTATTTCTTATGGTATGCGTCGGTTCATCAACTTTTGAACAATTTGCCTGCTGCGGTACTCCCGTCCGATAATAATTTAGGTGTCTTCAAGACCAGAGTGAATAGGCTCTTAATAAACTAGTGCGCCTCACCAACAACGATTGCATCACTGCTTATCATCAGGTGGGATCGTAGTCAAGCACTAGTTTATATCAATAAAAAAAAAATCATCATCATTTAAGCCGAAAGACATCCACTGTTGGACATAAGCCTACCCCAAGTGTCGCCATAATGACCTGTCCTGTGCGTCTTGTATCCATCCGATTCCCATGACTCTCACCAGGTCATCGGCCCACCTTTTGAGTGGCCTTCCAACGCTGCGTCTTCCGATATGTGGGCAGACCACCTTCTGTCCTTACCAACCATCTGTTCGTATCTGTTGTGTTTAAGAATCGCCAAAGTTTTCTATTCTTTAAAAATAAATCCTGCATCGCGATATCAGAGTCCTCCACGCGAATTGGTGTCTTCAAGGCTAGAGTGAAGAGGCTCTTAATAAACTATTGCGCCTTACTATCAGCAACTTGCTTCACTGCTTACCATGAGATGGGGTCAAGGTCAAGCACCAGTTTATTCATATTTATCTCACACTTTTTATAGAAAGATAAAAGTATCATATTGTCATACAGCCTAACTAGATGAGCCCCGGTTAGCGTGTGCCAAACTGCCAACAAAATACGATGTGTCCTAGCGCAATGAGGCTCTTCGTAAACAGATAACGTGCAAACTACATGCCAAGAATACCTGACTTAGTTTACTTACTATACTGCGCAGCATGTAACTTTGGTGGGACAATATTTTACTGCTAAAGTATTGGTGGTAGAAATATTAGTTTTACAGGTAAAAGTTTTCAATATTACCTTAATTTTTAGTATGTTTAGTTACTCTATAGGTACTCACATTCAGAACTCGCGACATACAGTGTGGTAGCACAAAATAGGTAGGTACAGAAGTCAATATCAAATGATGTACTTCACTTTTTATACCTAGAAGGCCATCGCACACACGTCAGCATCAGCGCGGAATGTACGAGTACCGTATAGTTCGGTGATTGAGCCGAGATATCGTGTCCGTGAGCGGTGTCTTGTGTGCGTTGCTCGAGCGCGCTTTGTATGTAGATTGTCTTCTGTACCTATCTATTTTGTGGGATCTTAAGCACTCAATGGATATATGTATCTATACTTTATTTGACTGGCCTGTTAGTCTAGTGGCCCTGACTGCTATGCTGGAGGTCGTGGGTTTATCAAAATAATTGTATTTCTATTTTTAATATTAAAGGAGGATGTATAAATAAAATGTTCGGTAACTTTTTTTTTTTCTAGCCGTTGCTGTCCCACTGCTGGGCAAAGGCCTCCCCCAAGTCCTTCCAAACTTTCTTCTCCTGCGCCGTCTCAAACCAGTCCTCGCGGTACGCGTCCAGAATCTTAACACGGTAACTTTGAAAAATTGTCTTCAGTGCAAAAATAAAAAATATATTATGTTATATAATATATTATATTATATAATAATCTATACTTATAATAAAACTGTAGAGAGGTGAATTCTGTACATTGAATATATATTCAAAATTAATATTAGAGGATGACTGGTGATCGATACTGATGCCAAAAATGCAATCAGTAAATTTTTTGTCTGTCTGTCTGTCTGTCTGTCTGTCTGTCTGTCTGTCTGTATGTGTACGCATGGGTCAAAAACTACTAAAGGGATTTTAACCAAAATTGGTACGATTGTGGTCCATACTCCTGGGCAGGTTATAGGCTATATAACATAACGCTAAGATACATAGGAGCTGAGAAGGGACGATAAATTTGAAGCAAGTCGGTTGAAAATGCGCTTTCGAGCTCCTTATCCTCGCAAACGTTGATCATACACCAAAAGTATGTATTACAAAAATGATGGCCTGTAATAGATCTACAAAAAAGTCCTCAATGGTATATATCTATATTTTATAAATTAGCCACAATAACGTGTTTAATCGTTAGGCATTTCTTCAGTAATAATAAAATCGTACATATAATAAAATCGTCAAAACTGTACACTAAATATTTTTTTTAAAGAATACTTGGGGCGTGATCTACAATCGATATCGAAGCCAAAAATATAGTTTTTAGAATTTTTGTCTGTATGTATGTCCGGGCTAAACTCAAAAAGTACTGCATGGATTTACTTCAAATTTTGCATGAATATTACTAAGAGGTCGGGTCAACATATAGGCTACATATTATCACGCTATCACCTACGGGGGAGGAGCTGTGAATCTTTATTTTTCTCACGCATTCTGTGACAGCGTGTAATCTAACGATGCATATTTAAATAATGTTTTTGAGTAAGCCATGCTATTATCTAGCTTTACACTATAAAAACTACGCCATTTCAGTAACTTGGGCAGAGAAACATAGTTTGATGAATGTTAGTAGTATAAAGACAATTTTGAAACAGCGCCATCTATGAGATTTCATAAAAATCAAATCAAGTTATATGTTAACACATTTTTGGAAATTAATAATTTAAATTTGATCATGTTGGCGAGGTTAGTAGTTAGTTTTTCTTAAAATTTATAGATGTGATGTGATGTGCATTTTCTTCATAAAAGTTGTATCGTATAGTTCGTTTTGACAAATTCAAGTTCCAACAAAACCCTCAAAATCTTGAGCAGAGTTGAGGAAGACAATTTAAAAAAAAATGGTGACATTTTTCCAGCTCTGTGAAGTCGACCAGTTTGCGAGATCCCTTACGTATGACGAGGTACGTTCATATTACACGTACGACAAGCAAAGGGGTGTATTTAACCGACGTCGACGAGGAGGTGCTGTGGACGGTTTTTCGGGAACTTTCAAGGACACCGCATTGGATACCTACCGTGCAACCGAATAATGGCAAATGCTATTTTCTGCGGTTGTTACTTCCCACTGTTCGAGGCCCGACGTCTTTCGCCTTCCAGAGGATATTTGATAGCGTGGAGTATCCCACTTACCGCGCAGCCTGCGTAGCACGTCACCTTCTCGACGGTGACAAAAATTGGGATCGGTTGGTGTTTGGTGGAGTCGCGAACCCGGTAGCTTTGTGGGAGAAGTATCGCCATCATCTGTCTGAAGATTTTCTACGAGCTTTGAGGCGTGCTACTGGAGACGAAGACGAAGTATCTGATGAACGCGTGCTGAACACCTGTCTCAGTTCACTTCAAGATGTGGTCATTTTTATCGGCGGCAAACCGCTGATCGAATATGGATTACCAGCATCGCCGCATCAAGGCTGTGGAAATCGGGAGTATAACGCTGGGATAAATTACGATCCGGGCGAAATAACCACCATACGAAATGACCATGTCACTTTGTTCTCTTCAGAGCAAAAACAAATTTATGACACCGTTCTTGAAAGCGTTGGGTAAAACCAGGGTAACATGTTTTTCTTGGATGCTCCTGGTAGAACAGGAAAAACATTTGTTACCACTGACATATTACTGTCAGGAGGCAAGCCAAAATTGCTATTAATGTAGCGTCGTCGAGAATCGCTGCCATACTGCTTCCGGTTGGCAAGACAGCACATGCCATGTTTAAAATTCCCATCGATTTAGAGAGCGCCGAAACACCTGTTTGTGGTGTGTCACGTAACAGCGATAAGGGACACGTGCTCAAGGATTGCTCTTTGATCGTAGGAAGGCAGTTGAGGCCGTGGACATCCGCAGGAACGAACATTTGATGGGTGGTGTCACATTTCTGTTCAGTGGCGATTTCCGGCAAACACTTCCCGTGGTGACGCGGGTATCGAGGGCTGACGAGGTGAATGCTTCGTTGAAACGATCTTCGTTGTGGTCACGAGTTTGTTAGCTGCGCTTGACCATTCATATGAAAGCTCGGCTCGGCGGCAATGCACGTGCATTGCAAGAATTTTCCTATGTCCTTCTAAGTCTTGGCGAAGGCACTCTGACAGGTGGTGCTTCCAGAGTCTCTCGGTAGAGTGGTATCCAGCTTAGAAGAACTCATTTGCTGTGTGAACGGGGACATCAGTCGTATACCGCACTAGCTTCTTGGGTGTGTGAGGGACAACGCCGACGCCCAAAAATGATCAGGCTGCAGCAAATAACGAATGCATTCTCTCGGAAATTGCGGGGAAAGAAGTGGTCTACACCTCGATAAACACTTTTGTCGAGCAAGATGGCGCCACACATTATCCCGTGGAATTCTGAACTCCCTGTCAGCAAGAAGACTTCCAGCGCATACCATCAAGCTGAAGGTCGGTGTCCCGATTATACTTCTTTGGAACCTTTCTCCTCCAAAATTGTGTAACGGGACCCGCCTTAAAGTCATCTCTCTCCACAGACACACCATTGAGGCGGAAATTCTTACGGGTTGTGGCGTAAGCGAGGCAGTATTTATACCACACATTCCCTTCATACCTCACAACTTTCCGTTCCAGTCCAAGCGCGTATAGTTCCCCGTGAATGTTTGCTTCGCGATGACCATCAATAAGTCGCAGGGGCAGACACTGAGGGCAGCGGGTGTCGATCTCAGGACGAGTTGCTTCTCACACGGGCAACTGTACGTTGCTTGCTCTCGCGTCACCAGTCCTGACTCTCTTTACATTTTGGCCCCTGGCAGCATAACTACCAACGTAGTTTATAGGGAAGTGTTGTAAGGTATGATACCTTTGTACGTATTTTTATTTTTTTGTGCCCTGGAATGTATTCCTGCATTATTTTCTCTATTTCCTTCAGTCACATCTTATGACTGAACTCAGCAGGATTCCCAAATAACTCTTTTCACTTGCTTCGCTTGAAAAAAAAAATATTTTAAAGCAATTTTAAAAGTTGTTTACTTAATACTATAGCGACACTGACATCTTAGGTATTTTTGGTACTGCAGTGCCTTCACGCAGACGACGTCGCGGGCAGCAGCTAGTAAATAATAATATTAATATATATTTTATATTTATTATATTATTATTATTAATATATTTATTATTATTTCATTTTTAAGTGTTTGTGTGTGTACATAAATGAATAAATAAATAAAAAAATAAACAAAAAAAATAAAAAATGATTACCAACTATGGCAAAAAATAAACGACGCCGAAAAAGTATGAATTAAGATTGTCAAGATGTTGAATTAAACAAGGTTACTGAAAAAACAAGAACATAACAATAAGGAAAGCCGTAGTCACACGTCATTAAAGTGTTTCGGTTGGGTACCTATGACGTGTGACTGCGGCTTTAATTTTTGTTCTTTTTTTATTTCATTTAAACAATTTTGGTGTTAAATCATTGTGCTTCTATACTACTTACTTGTAAAACTAAATTGTCAAATTAAAGACAGGTAGTTAACATAAAGCTTCCGTTCATTGGTGAAACAGTGAAACAGTTGTATAGATTCTGAAGCCCTTTCAAATGATACTGGGTGTAATTATCTTAATTTTTTTTAACACATTAATTTTTCTCCGCTAGAGGGCGTCACTGACAGGCCTGTTGGTCTAGTGGTTAGTGGCCCTGACTGCTATGCCGGAGGTCGTGGGTTCGATCCCCATCCAGGACAAATGTGTATGTGATGAGCATGATCATTTGTTATGTGTCTGGGTGTAATTTTTCTATAATATGTAAGATATTAAGGGGCCGGCGACAGATGAATTTCCATACAAACGTAATACCACGCTCATTTGCAGTTGGAGCATATTTCCAACATATTATGATGATATTCGGTTATAGACAATATTTATCTAGGTTTCTACGTTTTTCTTTTAAAAAAAAAAACAAAAAGATATTTAAGAGATAAAAATAAACAAATATATGTACAATTTAATTAATTTAATAATTTATAAATAATCACTAGGTGTATATATACAAACTTAAAATAATAATATGTACAAACGATTAAAAAAGGCTAAAAAACGGGAAAAACTCACAGGGCATCAAAACATTCGTCCACATCGATTTCAATGGGAAAAGTGCCCAGAACGCTGGCAGCATTGCCACGCTGGATGGCAATGCTGATTCGTTGACTGAAGAAGAGTCCAGCCCTCTGGTCACGCGAAGAGTCGACCAACTGAAAAAAATTGATATCGAAATACTCAACCACTATCAAAATACCAAACAGACCAAACAAAACTAATTGTCATCGTCAATCATGAACAACATTCTAAGAAAGAGGAGAAGAGGTCTTTTGTAACGTGAATTAGTTATCTCAGTTCGGTATACGTTTATTTTATTTATGCATGCAGTAAAATATCCTTACTTAAAAATATTATTTTCGTATTTAAGACAAATTCTGAAAACTGAGTTGAAGTGGGCAGGCCAGGGTTATCCGAAAGGGCGCTCGAGCCCCGGTATGAAGGCTAGAAGGAACGGGGTGCGTCTTTTAGTCAGTAAGAGTGTGACACTATCTCCCGCTCCGCCCAAGGGCGGGTGATGCATGATTTTTCCCACCATAAAAAAAAAGATGGTTTTGAGATTTTCTGAGTATCACGCAGTTAGCACAGGTTCGAAGCAGCAAGCTTGGTAACACTGTTCTTATCTATTCTAACAACACCTTAAAAAGCAGCACACTAAAATGTTTGCGACCTTTTTAAATTGGGCTGTAAATTTATTCGATAAAGTTTAGTTATTAATAGTTTTAGTCAGCAAAACTCGTTTGTTTTTCTCGCTCCACCTAGAATAGAAGAAGACCTATTTCGATTAATACTCATTCCTTTTTTAAATTAGAGATAAAACTCTGCATAAGTTAAATAGTTCTAAAGGTGAACTACCTAATAAATCTTTAGGACCATTAATCTAAATTTGTAGGTATTTCATTTAACATTCAACTCCTAAAACGTTTAGTTCTATTAGAACAGTCTAGTCATATCGACGGGTGCAACATAAAAAAAGTTATCTATAATTTTGCGATTTTGTGATAGTTGCAGTAACTTACTAAAAATTATATTCTAAGACATGGCAAATGGTCTTTCAAGTGTCAACAATGAAGAAATAATAGCTCTTTTTTTTCAATTATGTTTTTTAAAAAAAGAAAATTGCTAAATAATTGCTTATTATTCACATAATATTATTTATCAATCAGAAAATCGAAAAATTGTAGAGATTTTTTTTTTACTTTGCACCCGTTGATATTATTAGTCTTTAGCCCTCTGAATTAGTAAATTCATACTTTACAGGGATGTACTAAAGTCCTTACGGTTACCAGAACACATGTTCCAAAATCTAAATCATGCAGTATAACAGGCGTACTGCCCACTTTAGTCATTAGCAAAGTTTGAAGTGTACATTGTACTAACCATTTAGTTATTAGGGTCCGAAGTTGGCTCGGAAGAACCCTAGGGACAAATAGAATGATGTAATGCTGTAAGACATCATTTTGGAATTAGCTCTAATTTCCACACATTTGACAATTTGCTTGCTGGGGTCTTCCCATCCAATTATAATTTAGATGCCTTCAAGGCTTGAGTGAATAGTTCTTAACGAACTAGTACACCTCACCATCAAGGATTGCATCACCGAATGCCATAAGATGGGATCGCAGTCAAGCACCAGTGTATATCATTTAAAAGCGACGCGATGAGCCTTCGACTCTGCACCAGTATAAATTAAGCCTAACAATGTTTTCTAGTTATTGTAAAATGACAGGCCTGTTGGTCTAGTCTAGTGGTTAGTGGCCCTGACTACTATGCCAGAGGTTGTGGGTTCGATTCCCACCCAGGACAAATATTTGAGTGACGAGCACGATAGTTCAGTCCCAGACACTATTTATGTATTTATAAATATATAAGTATGTTTATCAGTTGTCTTGTGTCTAGCGTTGTGTGATAGTAGCAGAATATTAAATAGTAGTTTATGTGACTAGGGGATAAAGCAATGTCTTTAAGTCGCGGGCGGCATGTTGAATTCCGAACGAAATTAAGGTTGTTAACTGCCGAGCATTGCGAGGGAGTTAATAAAGAAACCTGAGTGAAGTGAGGAATTCAAGCCGCCCAAGACACTCTACTTTTTACACCATCTGTGAGATAATTAAAAGACCATTTGGTGGGCCAAATCATATATTAGAGAAATATAAGTAGGTATTATATTTACAAGTTCATCAAACAAACAAAATTCACTACTCCAAGATTCTATAGTTTTAATTTTCTTTATCGCTCCCGTCGGCGTCGTTAAGCACGTTTTATTCTATTTTCTTTTTTTTTGTTAGTGGCCAGTTTGAATTTTCGAGTCAACTTGTTCGATGCACGTACATTTTAATTAACAATGTTGACGATTGTTGATGTTCCAAATTCAAATCTCATTATTCCCTATGGATCGGCCATACTGCATTATCTCCCTAGGGATAGAATGACTTGCTTTAAGTGAGGTTTGTATGACGTATAAAACGACATCGAGCAGGTGTTGTAAAAAAAATACGAAAGAAAATAATTTGGTTAGAGTTGTAGTTTGGAACCCTACTTGTTCACGTCAACCAAAAAGTATCACACAACACTGGAATACTGAAAAGAAAAAATGCTTGATCCCAGCTAGTTTCTATAAATTCTTGTGAAGGTGTGATTGGCAGAGAGAAATGGCCGAGGCCCCATTGGGTTAAGAATGAATTACAATGCCGATGTTTTTTGACGAAATCCTTCGAAATTCACGTAGGTAAGGTCGACCTGATATATTGTTTCTTGTATTGGGAAATTACTCCTGGGAAGAAAAGAATAGATAGCGCGTTTTGAATTCATGATAGGGAACCTAAGTTATTCTTACATACAAACTTATTATTATATTTATAACACACAGGGTTAGGATTGGGAGGCCTATGTCCAACAGTGGACGTCTTTCAGCTGATATGATGATGATGATGATACTACAGGATTATCCAATTTAAGTACTTGGACCACTATCTCATCAGGGATCAGGTAGATATTGAACGGGACCGCAGGGCACTATCAGTGAGATGCAACATATTGGCTCATAGATTTGTTTAGAAGAAAACACATTAGCTAAATATTATAGATATATTTTTAATAATCCTAAAAGTTGTTCAAAATACTCATTTACAACATCATTGTACTCCATGAGTACAATGATGTTGAGTATGAGTACCTAATACAAAGATCGTACATCGTTTTTTGATTAGCTTTATGCTCCTAAAACTTACTTAATACAAGTTATATTTAAAGACATAATATCGAGATAGTAGAAACGTTTCAATTGTCACGAAAACAGTCCCATTCAGTGTTAATTTGACCTCTTATCTCTTGGCTACATTCGGAACTCCTATTCACAGGACCGAAGACCAATTACTGTTGTAATTGGAATAGGTAGCGTCTGTAGAATACTGTTGGGCGTCCGACAAATATTATCGGTTCCTATTCAATTATGTTATAGGCGATGTTGCGAGCCCCAGGATCGATGTGTAGGGATGTTTGTGTAACTGTGGAATTTGATTTTGTGTTTATTCGCACTCTGGTAATACTGTATATGTGGCGCAGTAGTTGAGCAACTGGCTGCTGCACTGAGTATTGCAGGTTAGATTGATTACGGAGCCAATGTTTCTAAGGTCCTGTGCACAACACGCTTCTTAAACGCGCCGTTGACGCGCGTTTGTAGCGATACGCACGTAAGTCAGACGCAGCCTGTAGACCTTTGCACGCCTGTATAAAGTCAAATACGCATTTGAATCGATATAGATGCGCGTGTGTGGCGATACAGACGCGAAGCAAACGCGCGTGTGTTTCGACACAAACGCGCCGGCATTTTGCGTTTTTCAGCAGATCCTCGTCAACAGTAGCAAGATGGCGTCGTTCGAGACAGCATTGATTGCTGCATGCACTTTGTAATTAATTTTAAAAAAAAGAAGAACCCCAACAAAAAAAAGGGAAAAAAGAAGAAGAAATTACTGATACCTTTTGAACTGATACAAACGCTATACTTAACGCGCGTGTGTATCGATACAGGCGCGCCGGTGCTACGCGTTTGAATACAAAACACACGCGATGCTAACGCGCGTTTGTATCGATACAAACGACAACAAACTGCTTTGTAGGATAAAAGCGTGCCATCGACGGCGCGTTTAAAAGACGTGGAGTGTACAGGCCCTTAGGTTGTCGAAAAATAAAGTCCCGTTTTGACATTTGTATTTACCTAGCGGCTTATCCGGTGCATTGCATCTACTATTAAGCTAGCTACTACTACACCGGATCCCTAATTTATTATTTTATTTTCGGGTCTTTCAGAAGAGGATCATCGGTGATGATGCGCTTGTTGACTCAAAGCTCCAAAGCCTTGAGCATCGACGCCGAGTTGCTGGCCTGGCGGTTTTCTATCGATTACACTTCGGTGAGTGTGCGTTGGAATTGCACAATTTAATTCCGCCAAGTCCGTTCCATCATCGGATCACTAGACGTACGGCGTTGCGCCATCGGTACATGGTGGATATCATACACATTCATTATGCGTACAGCTAAAGAGTGGAATTCCCTGCCGGAGTCTGTGTTTCCTGATAGCTACAACCTAGGGGTCTTTAAGTCGAGAGTGAATAGGTTACTTCTAGGCAAGCGTGCTCCATCGACCGCCGTCATGGTGTCAATATGGTGAGTCACCTTAATTTTGAAATTAATTTCTTCTGTTATGAAAGATTTTTCTAAGCTAGGTGCTAAATAGGACACTTTAGGTACATCTGAATGGTATAATTTTATTCACTGTGGTACACCCGCTATTTTAACATTAAGAATAGAATAGAAATACTTTTATACATTAACCTTTTCGCGCAAGTGAACCTAATAGCAGAAGTTACTCTTAGACATCTTTTTACTTACGTTAAATAATGTACCTACTTACTACGCGTTCATAATAATACACAGAACACACTTTTTAATACAATGTATTTGAAAGACATTATAACAAGTACACTGACACTTAAAATTATTTGAATATGGGTAAACAGTGATATACCTATTTATACGTTATCTAATATGAAAATGAAAGTTCATTTGTCTTTCGTTTGTTTTGTCCGTGATTCGTTTTAAATCTACCCTACATTCATAACGAAGTTGTAAAAAATGGTTGCCTGTAAAGTCGGTTTTACGGGCGAAGATTTTACGTGACAACGTCTCTAGTGCTGCGCGCGCGGCAGACCGATCATAGTTGAGTGGGAGAGAGACGCAAGGCATTCGGCGGGCCTCTCTCTCGTTCGGTGACTCATCGTAACGTTACCGAGCGTTACACTTTTTCATAAGTGACTCCCAGCCGCAACCTAATTTAAGACGTTGTCACGTCAAAAAAGGTCATTGAATTTTTCCGTCTTTGTTACTCATTTTTTTTTTTGTTAATGTTTTTAGTTTGGATACTAAGGCCTTTAAACATGTCTTCAAATGAATTGTTGAATTGCATACCATTACAATATGGATGTACACATCATTCTAACATTTTTGTAGTATTTGGCAGTAAATGTATCAAGTCAAATTTCTCGGCAAACTTCGCTGAGGTAGTCAACACTACCATAAAATTTTTAGCTCGATTTAAAAGAAAAGAAATATTTTTAAAAGAACACAAGTTGGACACCACCGACAGTAAGTACAACACTGGGGTGCTATTCTCTAAGAAAGCGCAGCGCTGGTACAGCGACGAGTCATGAGCGCAATACATTGAATTAACAGTGCAATGTAAAGGGGCTTTGGGTTGTTAATTTAATGTACTGCGCTGACGACTCGTCGCTGTGCCAGCGCTGCGCTTTCTTAGAAATAAGCACCCCAGGTCACGGTATGTCTTAGCGGGCATTAGCGGCCAACAAACAGCTGGGTGCAAGTGCAAAACCACCCCCCAGTGGCCTAGTATATGCGAAAACTGAATATTTGTTCAGAATAAGTAACTGAATTGATTCCAATCATTTTTACACCATGTTAGATTTTTTTCCAAAAATATTTTTAAAAGATCACTAGTTGGACACTACCGATACTAAGTACAACACAGGTCACGGCATATCATAGCGGGCATTAGGCGGCAACTCGTATCAAGATACGGGAGCAAAACAACCTCTCAGTCACCCGGATGGCCCGGTGACCATGTATTTGTGTGGACAATCAGGAAATATAATACGCTTATAACTTTGTGATTTTTCATGATACAGTTATTAGTTTGTGTACATAGATTTATTACATAAAATACTATACTATAATTATAGACTGCTGTTTCAGGTTACACATATACTAAAAATAATTTTGATCGTATTAATCCCGTGGAGGTTCGATCCGGTACATGAAACACTATCGATTTGTAAAATTAAAATTAAAAAGTAAAGTACCTTTTATTCAAAACTCATATTAATTCACGCATGTACGAAATTAATTTCTTTAAGAAAACGTCAGCTGAGAGAGTTGAATGATCTGTAGGTAGTTTGTACGCGATGCCGACTACTACAGGTCACTGGACTCGCGATGAGTTTTGAGAAAAAGGTACTTTATTTTTTAATTTTATCTTTACAAATCGATAGTGTTTCATGTACCGGATCGACCCTCCACGGGATTAAAACGATCAAAATTTAAGGGCGTATACTAAAGAAAGTATTGGAATATTTTCGCCATTGACAGCGAAAACGCTTTATAATCAAAATAACAAAGAACAGAATACTTTGACGCGCTTCCTAAAAATGTTTATGCATAAAAGATGCAATATCACTGATCTATACAAAGACCAGGTCAAAGCTTGTTTGTTAGAGCTAGGTGACATCCTGGACCGAGCACCATTTACAATTCAGATCTGACGTCCCAACTGGACTATAAGAATAAAAAGTGGGGCTGCCTCGTCGTTCTGCAAACAACTAAGTCTTGCGGCAAGAATGCAAAGATTGTGCAAGTTCGTTAGTTGCCTGGCAGTTGGCACGGGAACAGTGTTAAATAAATCCGAGAAAGAATTTCATTTAGTTGAATAGATTTAAGAAATAAGGTTAATGCTTCAACTTGATGTTTACAAATCTGGTTTAGTTTCCTTCTTTTTTATTCAGTAATCATGAAAAATAGGTCAGGCCTAACTGGCCCCGTCGTCTGGGGCTTGTTATTTAACGGATGGTAAGCTACCCATTACTTACTGTTTGCAAACTCGAGCTTATGATGACTGGGTATTGACATACGACTTCCGACGCCTGGGGAGTCTTCTGTGGCGGCTGGAGTGAGAGGATGTGTCCTCTCCCTCACAATTTAAGTTTTTCGACCCCTAACTTTGCCATAAGAAAAATTTAAGATTTAAATTTCCATTCAAGAAGCTAGAAAAGTTTATTTGTAAAGGTAAAAAAACCGGTGCAATTTTCTAGCAAATAATTGAGCGCCTTCACACTAGCGTTTCTCTAGCGTAGGCGTTCAATTAACGTATGCGCAGCGCAAACACCGCGACAACGCTGCGCAAGCGTCGCGTTGTTGCGGCGTCAGTACAAGGGTAAATGCATCCGCTGCGTTAGCGCCGCAGGTGCGCGATGCATGCCCCGCTTTAGCGCAGCGTTCAATTGCCCTAAACACTAAGAGATGATTCAGCAAGATTGAACCTCTGAACCAAAACCTGACATGAGAATCAAGTTAATATTCATAACATGCAGCTTCGCGTCATGAATACCGAATGGAATTGATCAGACGTAGTGACGGGCCGACTAAACCACTGGAACATACTCAAATGGGCCACTACTCACCCTACTGGTGCCTACTATAGTAAGTGAATGAGGACATTAAGTAATTCCTGCCCCCTAGCTAAGTTACAACCGCTTCACTTGCGTCAAACGCTTCGAGTTGGCTACGGCCCCTTTTCTTTTGTTCTGACCACGTACCTGAGCGTTCATCTCAAAGCTCAGTCATCATTCCCGTACATTTGAAGTTTTCTACTAGCGTTAACAATTGCAGATTAGCAAGTATACTGACTAGTATTTGAGGAAACACAAAATAATAATTTTACATAAGTAGTCGTAGTTTTTATTTTTGGAGGTACTGTTTTTAACTTACCAGTATTTTAGTTGGGCATCTTTCGCATGACTGGACGCTGACTATAAATGGATAGTCCTCTGCACCCCACGTAATCGCTTCGTCTCTAATTAGAACTTTAGGAAGACGTTACATTTTATTGTAATAGATCTGTTGAGATATCACATAAACTAGCAGATTGATAGGAATATTTTGGCTGAATATGATATCAGCCTTTTATGATGAGATGTTGTCTCATTTTAATATAAATGGGATTCTGCATAGTCATCAGTTTGGTTTCACGAAAGGAAGGTCAACAACAGATGCAGGAGTGAAACTCATCAGTCACATTTTGGAATCCTGGGAGAAGTCCCAGGATGCTATTGGCATATTCTGTGACCTCTCTAAAGCATTTGACTGTGTTGACCATAATACTCTGATCTGTAAATTACATCATTACGGAATTCGTGGACGAGCTGCTGATCTTGTTTTTTCCTATTTATCTTACAGGCAGCAAAAAGTATCCATTAATGGGGTGACGTCCTCGGGGTCTTTAGTAAAGATGGGCGTGCCTCAAGGTTCAATTCTAGGCCCTTTCCTTTTTTTAGTTTATATTAATGACCTTCCCTTCATGATGGCTAATTTATCCGATATAATTCTATTTGCTGATGACACCTCTCTTATTTTTAAAGTAGACAGAAAAGATGGGGATGTCTTGCATGTCAACGAGAGTCTGGCTGTCCTTTCGAAATGGTTTGCAGCTAATAATCTCTTATTAAATGCAACTAAAACTAAATGTATAAAGTTTTCATTGCCAAATGTCCCTCAAGTTGACGTCAATCTAATTCTTGACAGCAAAAAACTAGATGTTATTACAGAAACAGTGTTTTTAGGTATAACTATCGATTCTAAACTGCAGTGGGGTTCTCATATTAGAACTCTCTCGGGAAGACTAAGCTCAGCTGCATATGCAGTAAGAAAAATAAGGCAATTGACAGATGTAGCCACAGCTAGGTTAGTTTATTATGCTTATTTCCACAGTATTATGTCTTATGGCATTTTACTGTGGGGACCTGCAGCTGACGTAGACTCAATCTTCATATTACAAAAGAGAGCAATCCGGGCTATTTATAAAATGGGCCCTCGCGAGTCCCTCAGAAATAAATTCAAAGAAATCGATATACTTACTCTGCCTTCTCTTTACATCTTGGAAAGCATTTTGTATGTACGTAAAAACTTAGGACTCTTTAAAATCAGAAGCGATTTTCACAACAAAAATACACGTAGTAAACACGAAATTGTCTTACCCAAATGGAGACTAGCTAAGACTAGCAAGTCATTCTTAGTTAACAGCATTCGCTTTTATAATAAGCTGCCAAAGGCGGTAACAGAACTTAGTGAGGGAAAATTCAAAAGTCATATCAAGCGTGTCCTAACCGAAAAAGCATATTACAAGGTTAAAGACTATGTCGAGGACACGCTTGTTTGGCAATGACTACCTCTGCACATGTGGCCCCCTGGTAAATCATCAATATTTTGTCTATTAACTGCTCCACCTTTGTTTTAATAATTATATATACATTTTTTTTTTTCTCTGACACATTGCTTTTGCAATATTTTTATTTTTATTTCAACTGTCATAAATTTGTTAGTAATTTATTTTGTTAATATTTTATTGATAGTTGTAATTATTATATTATTCCTGTTTTTTTTTTTTATATATATAGCCTCTTTTTGTATTGTAAATGTGAGAACACTGTATACTCCACGAACTCTTAGACTACTTCCTATTACGACTTACTTTGTTTTTTACTGAGAAAATTTTGATTGTGCTTTTGTGTACAATATTTGACTGGTCTACACTGTTCTTACATAACATTTATCAATATTGTAAAACAACCACTTTTTTAAAAGAGTAACCATGGAGTTTCTTGCCGGTTCTTCTCCATAGGAAACGACCAATTTGGAACCGTGCACTAACTTCTGACGTTTTATAAGTGCCCATGTAGGCCTATGTGAAATAAAAATATTTTTGACTTTGACTTTGACTTTGACTTTATGTGTTAATATGATTGAAATTAGTGGTATGCTAAGTACCTAGTTACGAATTGAGTATTGAGAACAACATGTTTGAACGATTTTATTTATTGTTACAATGTTTAAGTAGACTGGCTCTTTTACAGTGGTTCGTGCCAACATTGGCAGGCGACTTCGTTGATTCAGAACGTGACTCACTTAAGCCATTTGTACAAGTGCATGGTAAGAAAACTCACTGGGCCTATGTGAAAATTTACACAGACGAACTGTGCACTTCTTCGGCGTTGACCAGAAAAAAAAGAACTTATTTGTGCTAGACTCGATACGCGAATTTATGTCCGTTAGCCCTCACGGACTCACAGAATCTGCGGTTTAGGTGTGCACCAAAGCAATGTACCTACTCGTCTCTAGGAATTTATGTACCGGTTTCTTTTTCAATGTACCTCTGAATTATTATTATTATATTCCTCTTATTGAATTACGGTGTGGCAGGAACATAGGAATATAAAAAGGGGGTGGGTGTGAAGTGGTGCCACGACAAATCGTGCTTAGATCCGAAAAAATTCTTATCGAAGCCGCGAGCAGCAGCTAATACTATAACGTCGAAAGTTTGTGTGTTTTTTACTCCTTCAGGCTCAAACGGCTGAAAGGAAGGGATGGATGACATTTAGCACACTACGGGTAAACCACGGATGTTCCCTTCAGATAAATTTCTATATTCACACGAGCAAAGCAGCCGGACGAAGTCAGTTCATCTATATAATCACAGAAGCTTGTGTGCTTTACCAAACATTGGGGCTCCATTTAGGCTTCGATAAAAGCTTCCAAACAAATGCCTTGAAAGGGTATTTCACTCCCTCAATCCCGTGCTTAGCGCCTTAAGCCGTATAAGTAACATTGCTTTTATTTTTCCACTCAATTCATAATGGAATACATTTTATAAGAAACGGGCCTTGGGTTTTATTTGAAAGCGTTCTTGTTATTAGTTGCATGTTTCAATGAACCTAGGCCAATGACCTTTCTATTATAGGTGAGTTCCTGGCCTGGGTTTGGCATTAATAAATCACGCTGGGTGTAAGCTCTTTTTCGTGTTATTGTTACAACCTTTTCATTGACCTCGTAACCTGTGGGTATGTTTTGTAAAAAGATCGTAAGTAAACAGTGCCCTTCGCGTGCGGTATAATAAGGCTTTCAAGGTGTTGATGACTGCCTCGCTTCTGTAGCACATCAGGGGTGTTTGGAGAAATGCACTTTGATGGCTCTGGTAAAATTTATGAATTCTTAGTGCGCAGGCATTTTGTCGTGTGTTTTGATTTGATTCATTAAGCCCCAAGCGAACGGCGTTTGCACTCTCATTGTCTTTCAATTGTGTCTCTAATTACGGTATTCGAAAGGTTAATTTGTGTTGATGTCAATTGTGTCACTAACATAGTTATAAGTTTTTTTTAGAGTTACAACACTATATATGTAAGTTTTATTGTTACTCTAAATAAAGAATAAAAATTATAATATAATAAAGAATATATTATTTAACCTTTCAGATAACGTCAATTTGAGACACAATAGTAAGGCAATAGATGCGTGAACCGCGGCGTTCGCTTGGGGTTTAATGAGCTAAATGGAAGTGAAGCGGTCTGTTGCGGCGGCTGATGCCCTCTCATTCAAGTTTTCCATCAACTCCTTCGCTCGTATTACCTACTGTTTCGTAAAAGAAGTGACTATTTCTCATTCCCTCTCATTCCGTAATATGGCCTGGATCAGACCCAGATGCGAAAGGTTGCCGTCGCCAACCGCTTCCACAACGACACGGAGTCGCTTTGCCCGAGAGGGCAGATATCCACTGTATACTTAACCGCGTCCTCCGGGCGATCCACACAATGATAAAACCAGGGGGTTTATTCTCGCCCAATCCGGCACAGGAACTTCACGAAGCAACTGTGATCGGTGAGCGAGGACCTGTGTGAGGCAGATAGTGAAGATGTTGTGGCGTCTCTCTAGCCACTCCTCGAAGTGGATACTTTCCGCAACGATTGTGCCATGATCAAACATTGCCCACCCTTGATATAGAACCCAGAACGCATGACCAACAAGACAAAGTAGTAGCTCAGGGAGAAAAACCTAATACCACCCAACATAAGAAAAACATTATCTAAATAAATACAACTAAGTGAAACATTACTTGCTTCAGTTATTCAGTAAACCGAAGCTTGTTTGTCACAAAATATGATTACACAAACAAAAACCTTTTGGTCTTGTGTTCCAGTCCCGTCCCTTGCGGCAACATTTCTATTCTATTACTCATCTCAAAAGCTTTGTACACGGTTCTTCAAACAGTTATCTGATTGCTTAGTCTGAAAAGTAGGGTCTTGTTTGTGTTCATATATGCCTGAAGACATTTTTGTATGTACAAGAACCTGAATCCTATCACGACCTCTTAAGCGGCTGCTTTTCCACACGCCTATCGTCAACATCGAGCCTGATTTAAAAGCTTGTTACTTCATCTAACATACAACGTGATGTTTGACGAAAAGAGAACGCGAAGAGAGTTAACGCCTAAGAACTCTGTTGGCATTCGGTAATTCCGTGATTTAGTCTAATATTTTACAAAAGTTGTTCTAGGAAATACGTGTTTTATTTTAACCCTTAAGTTTTTGAAAAAAATATTTACTTCTTTGCAAGGCTTCTATTGTTATACTTTTTTGACTGTTTTAATTTTAATTTTTGAGTGAATTATAAAGTGTCAAAGTTCATGCAAAATACCAGATTTTAGGAGGACTTTGTTGGATTAGTTTTACACTAATTTATAAATTAATTTCAATAGAAGCCTAGATAATATCCACAAGATATTGTGTTTCCAAAATATTTAATAAAAAATGTGTAATAACATAATTATTGCGTAAGAGCGATTGTATGAAAAACAGTAAAAATGTATGACGAGTTGCATCTTCTTAGCGCGATTCTTTTGGCGACAAACTGCTCCAGCTTAAAGAGCTTTATACGGTGTGTAGCCATTTTTATTTCTCGGTCGCACGCATCGCATTTTAACTGTAAGGGTTCTGAGAAGCCTTTAAGTTGTACTCTATAAAGATGGATGGTAGACATGCGTACAAAATAGCAAAATAATAAAGCCAGGTTCTGATCGTAATTTGTAATATTTATTTAACTTTTTATTCAATTCAAGGATTATTTTTCAGTAGTCAGATAAGTATTTCGTAACAGAAGAATAAAGATAACTTATTGATATATTTTTTATACAAATGCTATCAAACCGCCATTTTATTCCTTGGATAAAAGTTGTCTGACTATTGAAAAATCAGCTCGTAAAGATTGATGTATTAGATAATATAGAAAGATAAGATGGATTCATAATATTAATGTGCATATATAGGTACAGTAGACCTCACTTCAGTGGTTACAGAATCAGTACAAGCTGGTTTTAAATTAATTGAGACTTCGTTGATAAGGCCAAAATGTTACCTACAGTGAACGTGTGATCAACTGTACAATATATGTAATCTTTTCTAATCTAAATACAACTGTAATGTACAGTTAAGGATCAAAAGTGCAGTTGCAAATTACTTATGCTAAAGTGTCTAAAACTTCCTTGTTAAAGAGGGTCAATTGTTCACAACTGATTTAATTTGTAGCATAGAATCTAAAACATTGAATAAATTAGTTGTGGAACTTCTACTACAGAGAATTTTAAGACAGTAACATTCTTATCGTGCAACTGCACTTTTGACCTCTGCTGTACGTTCAATAAATAATTGAAATATTACAAACAGTCCAAAATAATATAATAAAATGGATTAAATTGATTGTAAGGAAATTTCATAATTATTATTAGTACTTTAAATAAATAATTTTAATTAATTTCAGTCATGTCTAATAGTTTAAAAGAAGTTAGAAATAAACCTACACCAGACTTATTTGATATCCTTGAAAACAAAATTGTAAGGGCCCTTAATGTAATTCAGGGAATGTTGAATAGTTTTCGGTGGGGGTCCGAACCAGTACACTTGGAAGTTTTCTATTAGCCTCGCTATGAATGTATCCATTTCCAGTTCAGCTATGCGACGACCTGGAGACCAAAGAGTGTCATATAAACATAAGATTACTTCTAGGCAAGCGCGCTCCATCGTCGACTATATCACGCGTTTTACCATTAGATGAGAAATTGGTCAAGTGCGAGGCTATCACTAGACATACATAATATCTGGTAACCCGCTGCCGCTCCCCAGTAACTGGGAAATACGATACTTGTCGGTAAGACTGGTGTCAGAATGTATAGCTTCTGACTTCTAACTACCTGTAAAGGTAATTATACATGCTAGGGTGTACCTGACAGGTTTGCGTGTACAGTAATACCTGTCAAGTAAACTTGTGTGGAAACCTGCACAGTTTTGCAACACACACACTCCGGTTATATAGGTTTGCTGTACAGTTGAGTTTTACAGGAAAACTGGAGCGTGTATGGCCTATACCTTAACGACAATCGGATTCTCAGTTCAAATATTTGAATCAGTAGATACGTTCCATAAATAGAGATAAATTCCATTTACTTCCTCATAGTCAGGAACTAGCAGGCCTAGCCAAGTTACGACAGTTTCGTTTTGAATCTCTTTCTACAGTCGGTATCTAATGCCTCCGATTCCTATGTTCTGACCACGTGACTGAACGTTGAGATGATGTCATTCCTATACATTTAAAGTTTTCTACTAGCATTAACGATTGTAGGTTAACTTGGCTAAGTTCTCTGATTTAAACATCAAATTCTGAAATACTTACCAATACAAGCGCGGGCTCCAAATCCGAAAGGTACATACACAAACGGATGAGCATTTCCGTAATAAAGTGGGTCATCTTTCGCGGCTATCCACCGTTCTGGGATGTACTCATTGGGTCTTGGGAAGTGCTTTTCCATCATGGCCATTTCTCGATGAGCGAAGATGATATCGACCTGAAATGTATGACGATTAATTTTTAACATTTGTGACTGATACATAATAATTGCCTGTTCTGTCATTATGCCCAGCTCAAATAATTAAATACCACTATGGATATATTTAATTTTTACGGTATGTTGTACAGAAGAAACTTACTCTCAGCAAAAGCCTATTTAAAAAAATGTTTTAATATTTTTTGGTTTAATTTACTTACTAATAAAAAAATACGTGTTCCTTATTTTTGAATAATCTAAAAGACGGACTAATTACATTTTTTACGGCTATTGGCCTATTGGCTTGGGTAAGGACACCTTAGGACAGTACTATTTTACATACACCTATCGCACTACTATTTTACTTACACCTATTGGCACTTCATAACCCAGTATGTGGAACACTTTCGTGGTTCTTCTTGCATTCCCTGCCACTACGGGCATCAATCTCAAGGACTCTTTGATGCACGCTCTCAGATAAGGTCTTCGCTCCGAACCAGACATGATCTCTTCTCTTAATAAAGCTTGTTTCTTCTGGTGCTTTGCGAGAAGATAGAGAGTTGCGGTCACTGTGTTCGACGCCTGTAATAATTATATAAAATATATCGAAAATTCATCAATATCAAAAAAACATCAAGCAATGAAAATTTTCGCAGGAGAATCAAGGTAACTGACATAGCCCAAAGAATCCCTAAATTTAAGTGGCAGTAGGTTGAGCACATTGCCTGCATAACAGATAGTCGATGTGGATGAAAGGTCCTGGAATTTGAAAGGCCTCCCAAAAGGTGGTAAACCCTGGTTGTAAGACACATAGACCGGTGATTGTGGCGAGACTTGGGTAGGCCTATGTCCATCAGTGGTAGTCTTTCAGCTAAAATGATGATGATGAGTTCATCGAATTAGGTACCGTATATTTGGAGTTACAATGTCTCTTTTTGGTGGAGAAAATTATCCAATGACAACCCCCGCTCTTGGGTGGAGCGGGATATGGTGTCAGACTCTTACTGATTAAAAAACCCACCCCGTTCTTTCAAGCCTTCATATCGGGGCTCAAGTTCCCTTTCGGATAACCCTGGCCCCAGTAGGCTTCGACCCGGCTGGGCCCCTACTGTTGCTGACAACTCCTTCTCCGTCGACGACTTGGGCTTGGTCCGAACAGTTACCCGACGGCCGGACAGCGAGCTACCCATTGCTCACTGTTCGCAAGCCCGCGAAGTTACAATGTCTCAAACTTGATTTATCATAGAATGTGCTTGTAGACTGTATTATTCTATTCCGCTGCAACAAATGAAACCGATGGCGATGACGTGCTTACCGTATCTACACCAGCAAACAACATATCACTAGCCATGATGTGAGCTGCTTCTTCATTAATTTCCAATAATTTCTCTAGAATACCCTTCTCTGTATCAGATTTATTCTTCAGGTTATCCTTTCCTTTTTGGATGAAATACTTTGTTAATCTAAAAATATTAAAAAAAGCAACAATTATTATTCGTATTGCTTTATTTCGTGATATTTAGTGACAGTTCTAATAGATTAGAACATATGTTTTAAAGGGCCATTGTTCTTTGATGGTTTTCATGAGAAATCGACGGTAGCAGTATTTTAAAATAAAACAAATTAATTTTATCTAATACAATTTTTTTTGCAACTTACCTATCGTGATTCTCATATGCCTTCATAACTTTCATAAACAATGGCGTCGAAATGAGTCTCCAGAGATTTGGTATGAAGTCTATCTGGTTTGATGTCGTGAATAGTTCGTGAACACATTCTATCAGCTGCCACTCAGGTGAGTTTGCGGGCAAGTTGGGATCGAGGCAGTTCAGGCGCAACCCAAGTGCGACTGTGCCGGTAGACTCCAAAGCCCACAGGTTCATTTCCTTGTCGAACTCCTTTGTGATCATATCATTTTCATCGCGGTAAGCTCTCATTCTAAAATGTATTGGAATTTATTTTTGAGTTAGACTTAAAAAGTGTGCATTGCCAGTATACAAATATCGCTATAAATTATTAAACTAGAGACTGGTGGTGGCTATTTAGCACATGCCTCTACTCTAGATTGATGATATATTGAATATTGTTTATTTATGTACAATAGTTGTAAATAGGCAGACTAAATGCAACAAGGCTTTCTTTACCAGTCGACCTTTGGGTTAAAAAGATTATCTGTGTGTGAGCCTTAGTCCCATATTTCATTCTGTCCTATCAACCATTACGCTGGGATAAAATACCAATTGTATTTTAATCCCAGTATTAAAAACAAATTGTAATGACCAAACATCCAGTCAGTGCATGAAATTTTCTCACTCGCTCTGAAATGCATGAGTGCTCTGATGTTCTCGCGCTCATACCCTTGGCTGAACATTTTTTGTGTGTAGGGGAAGGTTACTACAATTGGACTGACTACTGAAATATACCTTTGTAATAGTTATCTTAGTAATATATTTTAAGTCATTTTTAAATATATTATGAAGATTTAAATATTATATTAGTAACTTTGATTACAAAGTTACTAATAACACTAACTATTAAGTTACCTCAATAATATAAATGGTGTAAGGGACAGCCCTCCACAAACTTTAAGGGCTTGCTCAGTATACGAAACTGAACAACCCACCATATTTTTTTTTCAGGGAATGAAAAAAAAAACTCAGCCTCTCCATACAAACTGTCCAGTCAAGTTAATAATTTTGTATGGTGAGGCGGATTTTTTTTCGTTTCATAAAAAACATTTTTATGGTAGGTTGTTCAGTTTCATCTACTGAGCAAGCCCTTAAAGTTTGTGAAGGGCTGTCTCTTACACCTTGTATTAAAGAATCAGTCACGTAAAAATAAATACAGTTCATTTATTTTTTGTTGAGCTAAAATAGTGGATTAGTAAAAGTTTATTAAAATAATGAACAGTTTGTTACCTCGCAATCATGTCCAGTGCCACCTCATCGAGTACCTTCGTGTACAGTTTGATCGTTTTGGGTTGCAACATCACCGGGTTTACTATCGAGCGGAACTCTTGCCAGACCTCGCCATGGCTAAAAAAGGGTTAAAATATTGGAATGAAATGATGGAATGGAGACCATTTTAATTCTTTAGCGGGAAAGAAAATGGTCTATTCGATATTATGGTTCTATTTAATTTAATTTCTTCCTCCTAAAATCCCGTCATAAAATCACTATGTACTTCTAGATATTACTGCACACAATAGCACATTTTTCCCACTTTTAAATAAATCATCAAGTTCTTTCAAAGTCTACTTACTCTGAAATAAGGCCCGTAGCACGAAAATGAATCCCTTTGCTTTTCCTATAATCTTTTCTGTAGTACTCCAGGGACTCGAAACCAGGACGGATGGGATACGTGTTTTCACTTCGTAAAACCTGAAAGAAGTTGTTTTTTTTTTCAATTATTATTGTTTACTTTTGATATTATTTGAAAAACGAATCTCCTTTTTTAGTTCTTTAGAGTTTTTATTTGGGAAAAGGCCTCGCGGGCGCAGCCCAATACGTTGGTCCGACCAGATCCGCACCGCCCTTGACTCCACGATGTACAATGCCCTTAACCCCGCCAGAGACAGGAACAGATGGAGGAATATCATAAGAGATAGAGTGACGAAACAGGGGGTCACGACCCTCAGCATTGAGGAATACGACGCAAGGAGGAGGGAGAGTTTTTATTTTGTAAGTTTGTTTTATTTAGGTTAAGTTAAGAATATTAATGTTGTGTGTATTTAATTTCTATGTTATCTTATTAAATGTTTAATGGGTATAGAAAACTTACGGGAGTTGGCATTCAAATATAATACGATTTATAACCAAAAAAAAATGTCAATGCCTGTAAATAGATTACTAAGGGTGAGTTACACCATTTAACTATAACGATAACCAAACCATAACCAGCCGTGAAACGGCCGCCTATTGGTCAATTCCACGATTTGACAGCTGTTAACGGCTTTGTTATCGTTATAGTTAAATGGTGCAACTCACCCTAATTTGTTGTCACATAAAAAGAAAACGAAGATCATACTAATATGGCACACCGTTAGACCATGTTCTAGAATTAATAGCCTTCAGGATACTTCTTGTCCCAGGAGTATGTTCCTTAGACATAATTTTCTTAGATGAAAACCGAGCCGCTGGCAGAATCTAGAAGTTATTAATTACTTCAACTTAACTTTTCTCACTTTTTAAAAAAAATCTTGTTTTAAATCCTTTTTTCTTCCATGTGGTTATTCTTTATAGTTATGTATTGTGTTTTATATGGGAAAAATTGGCTCAAAACAGCACAGGACAGAGAGGAATGGAAGAGTTTGGAGGAGGCCTATACCCTAACCAGGGGTTTCTATAAAGATTTCTAGTTTTATTTAGAAACTACAACTAACATTAGAAATAAGTACTACTAACATTAAGCTAAGAAAGATAGAATGCAATTGTAAGTTTATAGAAAATAAAAATGCTTTATTATTATTATTATATTGTGTTTTATAAAGAGATTAATTGACTGGTTAGCGATACACCGCAGACTACTCCCTATATTATTTTAAGTTCTGACGATCCATCCTAAGGTTGTCTGGTCGCTGTTAGAGATAACGATGTCGCTGTTAGCGATATCGATCTACTACATATTGATGTCGCTGTTAGCGATAAAACCGCCTTTGTACCAATTGATTTAAATTTATTTATAAGTTGTGTTACTTCTTTGGTGTACAATGAAGTTTATTATATAATATTTTATTCTAAAAAAAAAATAAAGTGCTTCACTTACGAGTTCAATGCTCTCAGGATCACTTAGGAACAACAAAGGACGCTTGCCGAACATACTATCTAAACGAATGATCGGCCCATACTTTTGTATTAGTTTCATAGTCGTTAGAGGATCCCGCATGTCGGAAAACGCCCCTGAAAAAAAAACTATATACGTACATACTCAAAGTGTGATGGATGTGTGGTGTGACGAGAATGGAAAAAGTGAAAAATGAGTATATTATAGAAAGTTTGAAAGTGGCGCCAGTGACTGAAAAGTTGAAAGGAAATCGTTTGTCTTGATAAGGTCATGTGAAGAGGAAGGATGATGAAACACATTTTACTGAAAGAGTTCTGATTATGCATGTAGATGGATGGAGAGGGACAGGGAGGCCAGAGAAAAGATGGTTGGATTGCGTGAAGAGTGATATGAAAAAAAGGGGGTACGAATAGAGTGACGGGTGATAGGACAGAATGGAAGAAAAAACGTGTTGTGGCGACCCCAAATAATGTAGGAAAATGGCAGGAAGAAGAAGAGTACGCACTTGAGTACGTAGTCTTATTCTAAAAAATCAAAATGGTACAGTAGATCCCAAATCCATCGTCGGCCACATCATCACTTACCATCAGGTGAGATAGTGGTCAAACGCGAGCCTATCAATAATAAAAAAAAAAAAAAAAAAATAATAATATTACACTAATATTCCAGTGCCAAACTGAGCAGCCCTTGTGGTATGATTACTAGACAATTGATAAACATACCTATGTTTATAAATACATACATATTTTAGATAAATTACACCCAGGCACAGAACAAATGATTGTGCTCATCATACAAACATTTGTCCTGGGTGGGAATGAAACCCACGATCTTCGACATACAAGTCAGGGCGGATGACCACTAGACCAAAGCTGCAAAAAAATATCGTAAGCTAACCTTGCCACGAGCATAGTTTCAATACAATGAGGTTCCATCTTACACTGGTTTAAGTAGTAACGGTGGAATGCGACGGTTGCAACCCAGCACTACGCACACTATAATCGCGGTGGTAAGTACCTTCGGAATAGAAGCTGGAGAAACTTCACGGTGTCTTCACCTACTACCTGAGTCAGGTCCTCAACGGATATGGCAACCTTGTAACTCCTACATCACTAACTCGGTATCCTATATGGGCGAATCATCGCGTTTGAGGTTGCGAAGCGATCTGTTGTGGTACACACAAATTCAACGCGATGCGGTGGCTTTGTCCTACGTGCACATGAAATTGCTGCTTTAGGCGCCATTTATTAAAAAAGTCACCACACCATAAATGAGTACGCGTGAAAATTACCTACTTTGCTTTGCTCATCGCCGTACCGCACCTTCGTGTTATTATATTAATTATTTGTTCGTTTTGCACCGCATCGCTTCGCTATCACAAATAAAAATAGGAATGTCAATGACCTCTGTCTGTCAAATATTACTTAAACAGTATTCAAACATACAGAGATGAGCGGAATTGAAGAACTAGATTCCGATTAAACTTTTATCGTTCATGATTCGTGAAAGATATCTATTTATGCTCATCGCACAAATCAAATGTCTATTTTTGTTCAGCGCGAGCAAAAATAGACATTTGATTTGACCTGATACGGTTTGGCAGCTATGACGTCACAACATAGCACTAAGTCGATCCTATTCTAATTTGAAACATTTTTTAAAGGACGACTGCCTGACCTCCACTAGTTCTTAAATTGCGTATCACGTGATGCCCCTTTACCAGGGATGATGGTCATCACAATCTTTAGTAGTTAACGACTTGTAATTGATCTTTCCTGAACACAATTTACCTGCAGACATAAAGTGATGCAGTTGCCCAATGAAAGGTAAAGACGTAGGTCCGGGTATATCTTTCCATGGCTTTATATTTTGTTTAGTTGTAGCAGCGCCCGTCTCTGTTGCTGTTCTGTAAAAGATCAATACCCAAATATACTTTTTTTATAGAGAATCGGTAAGGCAAGTAGGGATGATTGCTTAACCTTTCGGATACCGTAATTAGAGACACGACAGAAAGACAATGACAGAACACACAAGCGTTTGCTTGAGGTTTAATAAATTAAATTGCATTGTATTCGCATAGATTTAGTTGGAGCTGCTGCTGCTGTGATAAGAAAATACCCAAGCATATAATAATGTTAATGCATTACACACAAGTTAATGCATGGAGCACTCGGATATAATCTGGCGTCCCAGCAGAGATAAACTTGCCTGTTGCAATCCGTGTAGACAGCAGATGTAATCCGAATTTTGATGATCTTTAACGTCTTTGGATGGCTGGTTAGTTTTATCAACTGCATTTTTGACCACAGCGACTGATTTGCGAACGTTTTGGCGATTAGATTAGATCCGAATAGCCGCAACACAATCCGTGAAGGTATACCAAGCTCCCATCACGGTAACCTCTGTTATGGCCTATATTTAAAGGGTGGACCAGCTTTCAAACCAAGGTCATCTTGGTTGGAGCTTGGTTTGTGTGTTTAGTTTGTGTTGCTTCTACATGAATGTAGAACGCGCCAACATGTTCGCAAATCAGTCAAGTCACTGCTGTTGAGAAAATGCGCTTGCTAACCAAGGGCGTTGAAGGTTATGGATTACAACTGCTGTCTACACGGATTAAAACTAGCAAGGTCACCTCTGTTGCGACAATGGTTTGCAACCGTTTGGTCCACTTAAAAGAGGTGACCAGACAGTTGCAAACTAGCATTCCAACCAAGGTGACCTTGATTTGTATGTTTGGTTTGTGTTGGGGCTACATGGATGTAATCCAACACGTTCGGTTAGGAAAACGCGCCATCCAACCAAGGGCGTTGAAGGTCATGAATTACGACTGCTGTCTATACGGATTGCAACTAGCAAGATCACCTTGGTTGGGACGTTGGATTACCACCATGTGGTCACATCTTAACTATTATTACGTTGATTGATCCGGGTTTTAGGGTACTCTTGGATTAATAGTTGAAGTGTGACTTGGTTCACAATTTTGTAAAATTTCGCTGTTGAAATATTAATTAACGAAAATGATCAATGCATCAACTGACCTCTGCCTAGTTACCCACATTATTCGACCACTTGTTTGTGGGGTAGCATGATTAAAACTTCTAGATAATTTTGGTCAAGCTTTTTGAAATGTAGCTTGTGGTTCAAAAAAGCTTCTTTTGCTGTATGTTCTGTTTTAACTAAATCTCTATGCCTAATCATAATAAAAACAGTAATAGCCAGAAATTTGTGAAAAATAAAAAGAGTCGTGACCGTCACGACAGCTTTCATTTACCATGTATTTGGAGTGGAACGTGTAAATAAAGGGATCTGTAATCTCAATCACATCGTCTTTTATCCTATGTCCAGACAAAGCTTAGATATCTATGCCAAGTACTTAAATTATTTCAAAAAAGAAACGACTTACCTGATAAAATTCTTATTAATAACCGCTAAATTAAAGAGCGACTTTATCTTGCTCGTCTGCATGATGAAGTGGTTGCACTATCACGCAGTGATGATATTATTACTTCTAGTGTGAAAGCGTCAAAATAAAATATAGCACTGATTAATCAATGTAATCGAGGTGTGAACTTTGGAAGAGAATGTCACATTTAGTTATATGTGGGTACCATGAGATACTTGGAAATGACCAATCAAAAAATATATTTTGTCTATCCATCAAATAGTGTTAACAAGTGCTCCAACTTGGTACGACGAATAAAACCCGGCGAACCAAAACCAAATCCAACCGAACCAGGCCGGCCACTTTGCGTACGACATCAAGCGAGGTAATTAATTAATAATAAAATTTATTCATTTAAATACTATTAAATGAATTTTAATTAAATACATTAAATGCATTACATTAATGTTTAAAATTGAAATTATTTATTGTGATGACATGTGTGTTAAATATTAGTTTTAATTATTACATTATTAATGCATGCATGTTAGCTGTGATAATAAGGAACTCATCATCATCATCATATCAGCCGAAAGACGTCCACTGTTGGACATAAGAACTCAATTTATTACTGAATCGATTCTCTAATCATCGATTCGAAAATAGTTGGTTCGGTCAGACCACCCACACTTGATACGTAGCGAAGCATATCCGTGGTTCGACCATACAAAATTTGAGCGTGTGTTAACACTATTACGAAAGTGAATAATAATACATAATACACTGCATAGTCTACACTGGTTAGGGTTCCGTAGTCAACTAGGAACCCTTATACATAGTTTCGCCATGTCTGTCTGTCCGTCTGTCTGTCTGTTTGTCTGTCTCTGTGACCGTTAGCTCTAGAAATTTGGAACCAATATGTATATCAATCACGCCGACAAAGTGGTAAAATAAAAATTGGAAAAATAATGTTTTATTAGGGTAGCCTATATGTATGCCCTATATGTAAAGTGGGAAGTGATTTTTTTTTATTTCAACCCGAACGTGTGATATATTGTTGGATAGGTATTTCAAAATGAACACGGGTTTACTAAAATTATTTTTTGATAATGTCAATAATTTCGGAAATAATCGCTCCAAAATTAAAAAACAACCCCCCCCCCCCCCTCTAACTTTTACACCATAAGTTTAGAAAATATGAAAAAAATCTGAAAAGTAGAACTTTCTAGGAAAATCATTTTAACTTGATGGAACGAACAGTTTTTGTACAAAAAGGTTGTACAAAATAATTTCTAGATCAAGTTTATAGTATAATCGTATATGCAAGCATTTTTTTAAGCTCATACGTGGGAACACTTATTGTGACGGACGGGAAACTACGGAACCCTACACTGAGCGTGGCCCGACACGCTCTTGTCCGGTTTTTTTACGGGAATACTTCAATAAACTAAACGTAAGAACTTTGAAATTCCACCATGATGGAATCGATTATTTTTTAATGATAAATGTATTTTAATGTGGCAGTACTCAATAGATAGATAATAATTTAAAAAAATATTTGGCGACAGTCATCAGGATCACACCACTTAAATAAAATAGAATTAAAAGTAAATAAAAACAATAACATTGTGTGTGCCTCACGGCTGCGCTAAATGGTTATGTTCAGCAATGTTGCCAGAGAGAAAAATATTGTCTGACGCTGGTCTTCCAACAAACCTTGGACCATAGACTGTTATATTGGTGGTATCTTATTAGGTATTGGTGAAGTTAACGATCTTCTGTATTGAAAGATTTTTTTGATATTTTTAATCATTAAATCATCACTGTTCCCGCTCAGGGCGAGGGGAGAGAGAAATTTTAATAACTAATAACCACTTGCGTTCTTTTAGTTGCCCAGGGTCATAGTAACTCTTTCTATTCGGCAAATGACAGAAAGTTCACACCCAATGAAAAAAAATAATTAAATTACCGAACCGAGCAACTCCAAAAGAAACAATCAATTGCACGACATGTTATTTAGATAGAAATCTGAAATAAGACCTATAAAAATGGACAAAACAATATCAGAAGATACCCAAAAGTTATTTGAGGAAAGCCATGGTATTTGTTTTTGTTAGGAAATCATGAAATTACTAGGGTGGGGATTATCACTTTTACTGAACAAAACCTACTTATGTTTGCGTTTTAAGGCTACGGTAACTTTTTCAAATGTTCCGCTTAGCCTTAGCAGGAATTGGCGCTATTGGGCGCCTACGGTTTTGGTGACATCTTTTTCTTGGTATCTACGGTTTTGGTGACATCTTTTTCTGGGTATCTACGGTTTTGGTAACATCTTTTTCTGGGTATCTACGGTTTTGGTAACATCTTTTTCTGGGCGCCTACGGTTTTGGTAACATATTTTTCTGGGTATCTACGGTTTTGGTGACATCTTTTTCTGGGTATCTACGGTTTTGGTGACATCTTTTTCTGGGCGCCTACGGTTTTGGTAACATCTTTTTCTGGGTATCTACGGTTTTGGTGACATCTTTTTCTGGGTATGTACGGTTTTGGTGACATCTTTTTCTGGGCGCCTACGGTTTTGGTAACATCTTTTTCTGGGTATCTACGGTTTTGGTGACATCTTTTTCTGGGTATCTACGGTTTTGGTGACATCTTTTTCGGGCGCCTACGGTTTTGGTGACATCTTTTTCTGGGTATCTACGGTTTTGGTGATATCTTTTTCTGGGCGCCTACGGTTTTGGTAACATCTTTTTCTGGGTATCTACGGTTTTGGTGATATCTTTTTCTGGGTGCCTACGGTTTTGGTGACATCTTTTTCTGGGTGCCTACGGTTTTGGTGACATCTTTTTCTGGGCGCCTACGGTTTTGGTAACATCTTTTTCTGGATATCTACGGTTTTGGTGACATCTTTTTCTGGGCGCCTACGGTTTTGGTAACATCTTTTTCTGGGCGCCTACGGTTTTGGTGACATCTTTTTCTGGGTGCCTACGGTTTTGGTGACATCTTTTTCTGGGTGCCTACGGTTTTGGTGACATCTTTTTCTGGGTGCCTACGGTTTTGGTGACATCTTTTTCTGGGTATCTACGGTTTTGGTGACATCTTTTTCTTGGCGCCTACGGTTTTGGTGACATCTTTTTGAGGCACGCGTTTATCACTACGTGCCGTCGACGACTCAAGCTCGGTCTGGACAACAAGCTTCCTAGTTCATCATCCAGAAGCCCGCGTATAATGTGGCAGACTTCCTGTTGCGGCGGTTGAGGGGTGCGGAAGTCTGTTCCCTCACGCGTGCTGCTTTCTCTTTTGCTAGCATTACTGCTACACAGAAAGAAGTAACTGCATCCCATTCCTTTTCACTCTGAGCCATGACCTGAACTTGAGCCCGGCGCGAGAGCTCACCGCTGCCAATCGCTTTTATGATGAGACGGTAGTGCTCTGCCCAAGCGGGACATGCAATACACCATATCCTGTCATCATCTCAGGTCTTTCGCATAATGGCGAATCCAGAAAAGGAACCTCCCGAACTTTCCATTTCCAGTGAGGATAATTGCAGATGGTGAGGACACCATGGTGTTTCTTTAGCGACTCCTCAAACTCCACTTATTTTGATCTTATCCACTGATATATAATTGTTGCCAATAGTAGTTTATTGTAACAAATAAAACTTCACCAACCATCAAATTTCGAAATACAGGAAAGGTCAACTTGATGCATCATGAGTTCTATAATGACAGCAAATCGAGCCATCACCTAATGCGTGCTATAATACTCCGTAGGTATCAATGGTAAGTATAGAGGGCGCTCACAATTTTTTTTTTTGTTTTGTTTGATATAAACTAGTGCTTGACTGCGATCCCACTTGATGGTAACTAGCGATGCAATCTTTGATGATGAGGCGCACTAGTTTATTAAGAGCCTATTCACTCTAGCCTTGAAGACACCCAAATTATAATCGGACGGGAAGACCGCAGCAGGCAAACTGACTAAAAGACGGGTGTTTGATTCTGAATGATGAAAAAATAACAGGTAAGTTTTATTTGATATACACCCCTCTATTTAATTTGTTATTATGCCTATTTAATTTGTGCAGAAAGTCGAATACCTAAATAAAAGAGCGTGTTTAATTTCCAAAGTTTAAAGTGCAATTTAGATTCACTTTTTTTGGTCTGACCGACATTTGACTATTCAAAAGTGCCTGTAAATGGTCTATTTGAAATAAATGCTTTTGATTTTGATTGAAAGCCAATAAACTAACCTTAGTAGTGTAATAATATTTGCGAAATGTTTTAGGTTTAACCAAGTGTTAATGAAAATTGCTATAAATATAACTTTGATATTGGATTGTAAGTCTGGCAATAATGCAACAAAATCTCGATATAAAATTTTAAGTTTATAAAAAGGAATAATGGTAGCGGCGAATCAAACCAATGTTGAATGACGGTTACATTTTTTACTTGTTGACTTTGTTGTTTTAGAGATGTACTGCGGGGTTAGGTATCCTATTCTTTACATTCTGACCTTCGTTCATGGTACTGATACCGTCTTCATACGTTAGCGGTGTAAGGCGTGGGGTTGTAAAATTAAAAATACTACTTAAAACTACAATTTAAAAATATATACTCATAATATTATATATTTAAATTGCACTTAGTTACATACTACATTGTAGATGTATACTACAATTTAAACACTTCACGACATTTATGTTAAAATAATTATCACGAGAAAATCACAACTCGCTACCCAGAATCGTTGATTTGTTTTATACTGTTAATTAACTTAATATTCTAAATAGTTATTACTTATCTATTAATACAAAACTATTGTCATCACCAACTGTTTTATAGGAATGATAATAATTAACTGCCGAATATTAAAACAAAAGAGGTCCTCGACCAGCTCACTGAGAACTCCTTCTAAAAAATCATATCTTAATAAGTACAGAGGTATGAGTAACTTTATTTCTAAATAATATTTTGTGATATACGAAATCGAATGCTTTTGCTTGGTCAAGAACAAAATTGTTATTTTACATCCTTGAATACAAAATTATAAGGTCCCTTGATATAGTTGAGAGAGGCTTGATGTATTGTCGGTGGAGGTCCGAACCATTCCACTTGGAAGTTTTCTATTAGTCTCGCTACAAATGTATCCATTTCCAATTCAGCTATGCGGCGGCCTGAGAATGAAACAAATGAATAATGTACACTAGCACTAAAGTATAAGGGCTATATTTTACCGAGACACCATGGCGGTGCGACCTATCGCCACTACCAACAAAATGTATACACCTTTATAGTGAGTTACTTACCTGGTGTCCGTTTGGTTGCGCAACCAAAGCTACAGCTCGGACGTGTGGCGAGTCTGGTGTCGCCACACGTCCGAGTTTGGTAGATCCAGGTCGTAGGTTCAGGACACCATGGCGGCTCAACTGGTTGCGCCGCCACAGTGTCCCGGTGAAATATAGCCCTAAGGGTTGTGGAACTTTCACTTCCACGCATAGTTTATATTTTTTACGAATAGCCTTATCAAAATCTAGCTTTATATCTATTAGAGACATTTGCATTTTCTTTGTGTTTTCACAGAACACAAAAACATCTACTAGGCTTATTTGTTTGAAAAAATATATTAAATCCAAATTCCGATTACCTATACAGCTACGAACTCCGAAGCCAAAAGGCTGATGGGCAAATGGATTGGCTTTGCCATAGTAAAGTGGATCATCTTTACTGGTTAACCATCGCTCAGGGATGTACTCTCGAGCCCGCGGGTAATTCTCTTCCAACAGCGACATATCTCGATGGGCGAAAACAACTTGCATCTGTAATGACAAGATTGCGGGTAATACTCAATTTAATGAAGTAGCACTATTTTATAATACTGGATAAACTGCGACGAATTATTGATTTTCTAATAAAGTAACGTCAATTAGAGACACAATAGAAAGACAATGACAGCGCGAACGCCGGCTTCGCTATGGGTTTATTAAACTAAATAGAAGTTAGATAAAGAAATAGACGGCTAAACATTTACAGAGAGATAATATAAAGTTGGTAATTTAATGGCTTATAATAACCTCAACTGGGAAAACGCCTCCGTCTATGAGCCTATGACTTCCCATTATTTCAATTCAGAATTATTTATTATTGTGACCAAAAGGAATGATGAAGACAAAACGGAAAGAGAGTGATATCCTCATACTTACGTCTTTAGGTATCTTATAGCCCAAAATATCAAATTCTTTTGTTGTTCTCCGTATATTGCCCGATACTACTGGCATTATTCTCAAAGATTCTTTGACGCAAGCTCTGAGATATGGTCTTCGTTCCGATTTTGACATTATCTCCTCCCTTAGCTTGGCTTGTTTGTCCGGGTTCTTAGCCAGAAGGTAGAGGGTTGCTGTTACTGTATTGGCGGCCTGGATAATAGGATGAAATCTTATTTAATTAAAGAAATATTTCGTACAGATTTAGGTAAGAATCATTGCTGCTTTATGTTTCTTTAGTTTCAGAATTTAAGTTATATATACCGTATCTACACCAGCAAACAACATGTCACTAGCCATAATGTGAGCCACTTCTTCATTTATTTCTAACAATTTTCCTAAAACCCCTTTCTCCTGATCAGACTTATTCTTAAGCTGCTCCTTTCCTTTTTTGATAAAATGTTTCGTTAAACTGAAAACCATGAATAAGGTTATAATAATTACATTCTTTTATTCTGTACTTCAATTGAAGAAAAAATAGTAGCACGAATGAAAATCACATTGAACTTACTCTTCATGATGTTCATACAACTTCATAGCTTTCTTGAACGTTGGCGTTGCAAACCATCTCCAAATGCTTGGCTTGAAATCCAATTCATTGGCTATAATGAACAGATCGTGGACGCACTGGATCAACTGCCACTCTGGAGAGTCTGCGGGTAACTTGGGATCGAAGCAGTTCAGGCGGCACCCAAGAGCGACAGTGCCGATAGATTCTAGGGCCCATAAATTCATTTCTTTATCAAAATCTCTAGTAATCATGTTTTTTTCATCGCGGTTAGCTTTCATCCTGAAATTATTTTGTTATTTTTATTGCTCATAAAAAATATTTCTGTGCTTTTTTATAAGATCATTCAATTAATACCTTTCGATCATATCTTGTGCTACTTCATCAAGTACTGTGGCATACAGTTTGATCGTCTTGGGTTGTAACATGACTGGGTTGACAGTAGAACGAAATTCTTTCCATATCTCGCCTTGGCTGAAAGTAAATAATTTTGAAGCATTTATTATTTTGATTTCGTATTTTGAAATAATTATACTTATTTTGATAATTATTTTTTTAACTTACTCAGTAACAAGGCCTGTGGCGTGAACTGTATGCCCTTTACTTCTCTTATATTCGGTTCTATAGTAATGAAGGCTCATGAAACCCGGACGAATGGGCATCCAATTTTCACTTCGTAATATCTGTGAAAAATATACAGGTCTAAGTAAAAAAAGTGCGTCAAATCAGTCATTGTATTTTATATAGATATTAAAATAAAATTTGTGTGTTCATAACTTTGATGTCAAGTGATGAAGCCAACTGTGTTTGGTCACCAGTCTGTAAATACGATCTTATTTATTTCTTTACGTATAATGACAGAAGTAAGCATGTCTACTTACATATTCGCAAGATTCAGGATCTTTGATTAAAATCATTGGTTCCTTGCCTAGCATACTATCGAATCTCACAATGGGTCCATACAATTCAAATAATTTCATGGTTCCGTCAACTCCTTCGATGCCATGCAAGTGACCTGTACAAAAACGCAAACATATAAAAACCATGTCTGATAAGTACCAGTTACTATCAAGAGATATTAGCTAGTTTAAAATATAAACTGAATAATAACTTTGTATTGTTTTTCACCATTATCATTTCAGCCGAAAGATTTCCACCGCTGGACATAGGCCTCCACAAAGTGTAGCCACAACGACCTATCCTGTGCATGTCGCATCCATCGGATTCATGCAAGCCTCATCAGGTCATCGGCCTTTCTCGTGGAAGACCTTCTAACGTTTGCAGCCTTTCAATGTATAGTTTTTAATTACTCAGAAATGATAATTGAGGATCAAGCTTTAAGACGCCTTCGTCTCTTTATTTCCGTTTTTCTATTAGAATGTGAAGAAGCAAAAAATGAATGTGTCTGCAACTTCCACAAAAGAGTTATGTGTTATATGGCCTTTAATGTAAGTGAGTCAATAACCCCTAATAATCGCCATGTTAAAACGAAACATCTGTAGCGGCTACATTTCTCAACTATAGCAATAAGTTTGAAAGATGGTCTTCCAGTACTGGTCTTATGCCAATATAATTTACCTCCAGGCATGAAATGAAGCATTTGCCCTATGATGGGTAAAGACGAGGGTCCGGGAATCTCTCTCCATGACTTCAAATTAGTATCTGGCTTTACAGCAGTGCTACTTACAGCTACCGTTCTGAAAACAATTCACTATATGAAAACCTTAGGTTTTCGTCAGTAAATACTGTCAAAATCCTATGCACCTCAACTATTTTGATAGAAATTACAATTAATCGCCAGTGGGGTTTTCGGTTCTATTACGCTTGGAATACATAAAAATAATACTGATCGTAACTTGTATCAATGTACTATCAAAGACGCTTCCGCACGACCACCGCTAAGATCATTTTTGTTTGTACATGAAACGAAAACTGTAAAGGGTCTGGTTTGGCGCCGCGCTGCAGGATTTTAGCAGAAGAAATTCAAAAGGAAAAAGTTATACTATTATAATGATCGCAGATTAATAGGATAATGAAGGTGGTGTTTGTTCAATGTACCTATAGAGATACATTGAACAAACTAAGCAATGCCACTAGTTTTTTTGGTCTAACTCAAGTGACTCCGCTGGATAGATACACATCATTGTCATCAACATTAATCTAAGACAATTGCACTTATTTGTATAGACGTCACTCAAATGGACGAATAGTTAAACATCCATGATGAACGTGTGTATTGCCAATCCAATTTACTTTTGACATTGGCAGAATAGTCGACATCGGCTCTATTTGCCATTAATAAAAAATAGAATAGAACGTGTGTATAATGTCCATATCCTGACTAATATTAATAAAAGCAAATAAAATCTGGCCTTGGCAGTCACCTATTAATTGATATGTTATCTGAACACTTGCTAGGCTATTTTTAGGACGTAATCTTTGCTTTTATCAAACACCCTTCTTCATGACTTTGAATTTGAAGCCAGATATTGCGTACCAAGGACCGAATCTGATGAAGTATTGTTGTGTATTTAATGTTTAACACATAATAGTATCCATGTCTGTACCTGTTAAATGATGACAAACGTAGCGAACAAGTTGATACATAAAATTTAGGTCCAAAAAGTTAACATCTATGAAGTTACAAACATAGAAAACCAATTATTCGTGTATCTCATGTTCACATTGTAAGGTGTACAATAAAGTATTAGAATGAATAAATGAATAAATAAATGTTCCAGTTCCCATTCTAAAACTTCCCTTTATCGGAAATATTTGTAATCGCTTGTCTAAAGCCGAGTCTGCTGCGCCAATATTCTAACAAAACATGTTTTTATAAATATGTTAGAAAAATATGTTCGTAAAACCGCAAGTCTGCTGCGCCAATTTGTTCGTGTTTTGTTTTATTTCAACCAAAAATGAGTTTCGACGAAAAGGATGTGGAAGCCGTTTTGGTAATTGTGGACTTATTCTTTGGCAAAGAAATAGAAACAGATTCTGTGTTGGACCTTTATCTACGGCCTCGATCTTTTAACTTATACCAAGAGTTGAAAATTTTGGATAGATTTGGTTTAAAATTTTTTTTGTTGCTCGTAAAGCGATTTTGAAGATCTTCTGTCATTAATTTTACCTGTTAAACAGAAGAAACCACTTCATGTAACGTCCCAAAGCACTGGTCTTTTTCGAATTAATTTTATAAACGATAAAATGCTTTCTTTATTCCAATCCATCACTGAACCGCGAAACATATTCATCCGGCGAGCGCGGGAGATGTTATCCATTCGATACGGCAAATAATATGTTAGCTTGTTTTTCCTAACAAAAGTGTTATACCACGCTCCTATTCGAACAACGAACAATTTTAACATGTTAGATAACACGAAAACACGGCGTAGCGGACCCGGCTTAAGACTCTTAACCAGGGGGTTAAATAGGTTGACAAGACCAATTTAAGCAAACAAGAATATTGTCACATCTTTAATAGTTGATAATCTATTACCAATTGACAGCTAGATACTTTAACTTGAAAAATAGTGCAATTTATTAATGCGAGGATTTTAAATCAACAGGAAAATCATTATGAATACATAGCATCTACAATAGGATACACAATAAGTTCATTAAGTAATTAAAATACAAAACACCTGTTGAGTCAGATTGTGTTATTTACATAGAATGAATGAAAAGGAGGTTCCGATTAGGTGATACTAACTAAACTCAGTATAATAATCTAAAAATAAATACACTGATAGTTGTCCGTCTCATATTGGATGAGAAGTGGGCGGTAAAAACTACTGAAGGGGTCCATTAAATGCAACATGGCATCGCCAAAGACTAAGGCGAATTTGAATTTTACCGAAAAGACTAAAAAGCATAGAAAAAGGGAGAGTATTGCCTTTGCCCGGATGTGAAGCTAAATATTCAAAGCAAGCTAATAGTCCAAAAATACACTAACCTGATAAATGCCTTATTAGTAGCTACTAAATTGAGAAGCGGCTTGAATCTTGTCGTCTGCATTTTGGTGTTGTTGACGATACAATAACACAATCAGCCGATAGTGTTGTTATCGCATCACGTGTACCCACTACGTAACTAAAGATATAACTGCCGATGCCGAGTCACAATGATCAATACATTCATTATATTACGATCAAACGCAGGTTATATATGCATATCTTTAAATTTTGTTGATGTTTCCTTCAACAAACTATTAATCACCGTATCTTCAAATTCACAGTTATCATGTTGTGTTTGAATGAAATCGTGTTGCATTTGTTTGCATTTCATTCACAAAACAAAACAAAATCACATAAAACTTTACAAATGACACAATTTAAACTATATGAATGGTGAACGGCGAATGATCTGACGAGACTAGCATATGCTGTGGTTTATAAACGCGTCTGACCTTCACTATTATTAAACTAGCGCCGGATGAAATCAGTTGATAAAAATAACGTAGCTTCACTCATTCAAATAACTGTCGTAATGTATTGTGAGAGAGTCGGTTTTTTTAGTTTGATGGTTGTTGTAGGGTTTCAATAATTTCAAATTATCAGTGTATTTTGTTTAATATCGTTTGGATTAAGTATAATTATTGTATGGTAATTAATCGTTTTTTTTTAGTTTTTACGTAAACTAGACTTTGTAGATTGTTTGACGGCAAAAATATAGATATCTGATTATTTTTATATATTTATTATGAATGTCAGATTATTAAAAAATGGCCCGCTCTTGGTTAAAAAACGAACGAGCCTCTTTAAATTACCCCGTGGATTAAAAACAATCAAAGAAAATTAAAACATATTTTCACGAAATCTCATAAATGCCTATTTCAGTGTTTTCGTTATAAAATTCCTTGTCCGTCATAGACAGACTGAAGAGGGCCGAAATTCAGGGCACACTCCTATTATGCTTAGGGCTATCGAAAAAGGTATTTTTGATGGCCATAATACAGTGTCAATTTTAAAGAAGATATAAGTAAAACTCAATACTTTAACGTGGCGCCATCTGTGATTTGGATTTGTTACTATTTCACCAATGTTTTGATCATTGTGGGTACCTTAATTTTTGGTTCTGAATAGTTATGTTGAAAATGGTACCATCGAAGTGACCTGATGACGATGGAGCCGGATGATAGGCACCGGAACTCCGTAACTAATCAATGTATTCTAGCCGTGTTTGGGCTTATTAGAATTGTCATTAGAAAGAAGGGACTCTGGCTGTAAGTGTATTGCACCAAAAAACTGTGAAATAAAATAATAATAATAACCTCCTTCACTAAAAGAACACTAAAACGATCGTAATAATTTTAATTTCGGAAGTCGGTGTATATTTATAAGGAACAATATCGAGAAACACCGACTTCCGAAATTAAAATTATTATGATCGTTTTAGTGTTTTTTTTTAGTGAAGGCGGTCAATACATGTAAGTAAAATTGGAGTGTCTGTTTGTAATAATGAAATAACCGCTTTTTACTACATGCATAATTACGATATACAGTACATACACCAAAATAACATTTTTTACAATTTTTGTCCGTCTGTCTGTCCGTTTGTCCCGGCTAATCTCTGAAATGGCTAGACAGATTTTGACGGGACTTTTTTTGGTAGGTAGCTGATGTAATAAGGAGTAACATAGGCTACTTATATTTTACAAAAAAATAATTTCAAAATCCTGTAGTCCTCGCGAACGAAGTCGCGGGCACAGCTAGTGATAAATAAATTGAAATGCTTTAAGTCTGGGGTATCTTTTTGCTGTTCTTAGAACATCTCTATCTTATGGAAGCTAATTTGTCAGAAGTATAAATAATAATGTAAGGAGAAATTATATCAGAAAATCAGCTAAATCATCGACTGCATGAAAACTCTGTATTCGTGAATTATCGTGCGGTCGTTCAGTGGAAATTGGGTGAGTATGTTTCGCGCGAGTTCACCGGCTGCTCTCACATGTTGGTTGGTAAAATACTCCATAGATGAGGAAGGACCTCTTAATTGAATATTACAAACCGACCTTTTATAACGTAAGTGTTGATTATTGACAAGTTTTGGTTCCAAAAAATACTTAATACGTTTTGCAAATATTTTATTCATAGACATTCAATTAAATACAGGGTCATAGTTGCCACTACATTTCAGCCTTCTTCCAAATCCCTGTGAGAGTCCTGCTACGGGCAGCTTGCTGCTGGTGAAAATGACTGCGATTGCGGCCATGACGCCAGTGGAGGAGATGGAATTGCCCATAACTCTGGCGGCTTTAGCAGATGGAACGCAGGTCGTTGCCAAATGGTTTAATCTGGCATTACATTCATTGAGAATTTGTTAAGAAGGCAAAAATGTTAGCTACCACAAGCACGCAACCTAACGTAGGATTTACATAATATTTATTAATCTAACTAAATATAACATTAATGTACAGTTTTCTAAATTAAGAACTAAATAATGAAATGTTTTCCTGTAAACAAAAATATAAGGATAATTCATAATCATTTTTATTTAGAAATTTAATTAATTAAATAGCAATAATGTCAGCCATATTTCTCAGTAAAAATATTGAAGCCTAACTTATTTGATATCCTTGAATATAAAATTGTAAGGGCCCATAATGTAATTAAGGGCTCGATGAACCGTTTTCGGTGGAGGTCCAAACCATTCGACTTGGAAGTTTTGTATAAGCTTCGAAACAAATGTTTCCATTTCCAGTTCAGCAATGCGACGACCTGGGGACAGAAGAGTATCATATTAACGTATATAATATTACGCCTGTATATCCGTTCGAGATGTTCATCTAGGTAAAGATAATTATGCCTATAGTCGAGTATATGTTCCAGTAGTGATAAAATCTATTGTCTCGGTTGCTGAGAAAATCCAGACGAAAATACCCAAAAAACTGCCACAGCCACCCTTAAAAATTTTCACAAGTGCCTAAAATAATAAAATGGAAGTAGTGTTTATAAAAAATATCAGTAGTTCCATCATGGAACTTTTAATGATACTATGTAGTGACAACGAGCCATATTTTAATCAGTAGAATGTACACTCTTAAACCTTGAACTTATACATGTCAAAACTTTTAATTTACTTCCTCATAGTCAGGGAGCAAATGTTCTGAATTACGAAATATTTACCTATACAGCTGCGGACTCCAAATCCGAAAGGTAAGCACACAAACGGATGAGCATGCCCATAATAAAGAGGGTCATTTTTCTTGACTATCCATCTTTCTGGGATGAATTCATTGGCTTTGGGAAAGTTTTTCTCCATCAGGGACATTGTTTGGTGAGCAAAGATGATAACAACCTGAAAGAAAGAAAGAAAGAAAAATTTTTATTTAATGTACGATTCAAATTGTTATATTATTTTGTGACTTATACATAATAATTGCCATTTGTTTCACTATGCTCTGCTCAAATCATTGATCTTCCAGCATACCCGCGAAAGTGGAATTGGAAAAAAAGAGATGTAAACACCGTGTATAAATGTGAAAATAAAAAAAGAAACAAACAAAACAATTATTATTAGAATATGCCTACAATATAAATATATACTATCATAAATATATACAACATATAGTAGAATAAATATAGCAAAAAATATAGACTGACTAACATTATATGCGATAAGGCCGCCCATTGTACGTCTTTTAGATATAAGTTTTTGTTCGTTATGTTTGTATGTAACTACAATAAAGTATAATTATTATAAATAAATAAATATTATGTAATAATAAATATGTACTAATAAGCAATTATGACGAAATAGAAAGATAGTGTTCTTTCACCCTTTTTTTGAAAACTGGAAGAGTTTGCATCATAATCCATAATGGCTTGGTCAAGGACACCTTAAAGACTACTTATTTTACTTACATCTTTGGGCACTTCATAATTCAGAATATTATACACCTTGGAAGTCTTTCTTGCATTTCCTGATACTACTGGCATTAATCTCATTGATTCTTTGATGCAAGCTCTCAGATAAGGTCTTCGCTCCGAACCAGACATGATCTCTTCTCTTAATAAGGCTTGTTTCTCAGGGTTTTTTGCAAGAAGGTAAAGAGTTGCTGTTACTGTGTTTGCTGCCTAAAAATATTATATAAAATTCTAGCAACTTAAAACAGAACATCAAGTTAGGTACCATAATTATTTTAGCAGGTCATCATCATTGCAGCCGAAAGACGTCCGCTTTTAAACACAGGCAGTTGCGGAGAAATAACGTCTCTCTGTCACACACCTCACTGCTGAAGAATGGGTTTCAAGGTACAATGTCTTAAATTAATTTTGATTTCACACAGATCGTTTTCTTTTTATTCTTTTTTGCCTTTTTAATTGAAATCGATGGTTCAGATCGGTCTCACTAAAAGTAGGAGAACAGTATTGGAGGGCCTCCTACAAGCTGGAAAGATGACCTGGTAAGGCTTACGGAAATCCGATTGATGTGAGATGCACAGGACCATTCATTGTGACGACACTTGGGGGAGGCCTATGTCCAACAGTGGACGTCTTTTGGCTGAAATGAAACGTTGACGGGTGATGATGATATTGTGTTTAGACAAAGACATGCTTACCGTATCTACACCAGCAAACAACATATCACTAGCCATGATGTGAGCCGTCTCTTCGTTTATTTCTAACAATTTCTCAAGAACACCCCTCTCTACACCACATTTATTCTTCAGGTTATCCTTTCCCTTATTGATGAAGTGTTTTAATAAACTGAAAATATTAAAAAGAGATTGCTTTAAGTACCTATTGTTTTCTTGTGTGGAATTTGTTTTGGTATGTAATGTATAATTATACTTTTAATAAAAATTAAAAAAAAAGTATTTTTCTAACAAGTTCTTTTGCAATATTTTTTAAATGATTTAGACTTTAACTACCTTAAATTTGTTAGTTATTTATTTTGCCCCATGGTGTGGCCTCTTTTTATAATGTGAATGTGAGAACACTGTAGACTCCCTAAATTCTTAAATTGCTAATTATTATAACTAATTTTTTATTATGATTCCATTCATTTATTATATTTACATATTTATCATATTTTTAAATATTTCTTCAAAAAATTATATTAAAAAAAAAACATTTAAAAATATAAAAAATGATTATTATGATTATTTTTATTGTGCTTTTGGGTACAATATTGACTGGTGTATATTGTTCTTACGTAGTAACCATGGAGTTTCTTGCCGGTTCTGCTTCATAGGAAATGACCAATTTGGAACCATGCACTACCTTATGACTAAGTATAAGTGCCCATGTACGCCTATGTGAAATATATATATTTTTTTAATTATTAACTTTTTGGTATTCTTTGAGGTTCCTCAGAGATGTCGACGGCGGTACCTAATAATTTAAAATTTAACGAAAACATAATTTCACTAAATACACAAAATATTTTTGAAACTTACTTTTCGTGTTGTTCATACAACTTCATAGCTTTTCTAAACATTGGCGTCTCAAATAGTCTCCAAAGACTTGGTTTGAAGTCTATTTCATAGGATGTAGCGAACAGGTCCTGAATACATTGGAACAGCTGCCATTCTGGAGAGTCTGCGGGCAAGTTGGGATCGAAGCAGTTCAGGCGGCACCCAAGTGCGATTGTGCCGATAGATTCTAAAGCCCATAGGTTCATTTCCTTGTAGAAATCCTTTGTGATCATATTATTGTCATCTCGGGTAGCTTTCATTCTAAAATTAATTTAATTTACTTTTTACAAAAGTGCCATATTCTAAATTCATTTAGTTTCGTCGTTCGAATCAGAGAAACCAATGAGTCAACATCAAGTAACAGATGGACAATTACACGAGTGTTCCCATAAGGATTCTATTTTTTCGTTTAGACGTTCGATTCCGTGTTGCGTGAAGTTTTAATAAATAAAAATAATAAATTAACTGCCATTAATATCTTTAAAAAAAAGAATCGTTTCACTTGGTATGGTCATGAGACGGGGAGAAATGAAACGCATGATATTAAAAAAGTTTTGAGTATACATGTGGATGATACTATGGATGGAGAGGTAGACGGAGGCCATAGAAAAGATGGATAGATTATTTACAGAACGTTATGAAAAAAAAAGTCAAATATGAGCCAGATATAGCGTGACGATTGACAGAACTGAAGGTAAGAAGAAAATGTGTTGCGCTAATCCCAAGTAACATAAGACAAAGGCAGACAGGTGATGATAATAATAATATTTTTGACACGAGTAATTTTAATGTTATCATCATGAAATCAAACCAATTTAATTTATTAAATAAAGACTATTTTGATTTGTTATCCGGCCAAATAGAGAGGAAACCTTTGTCTTTTGGTAGTAATTCCTTCTTATTATTTCACTTAATCTCATCCATGACTGATTAAACTCGATCAGGAGTAACTAATTCTAATGCATCTTCTATTATTGTAGTTTTTTATTGAATATTATTATATATTTCTGTATTGAGGAAAAAATATTACTTAGTCAGTCTTAATTACGCTAAAATGTAGATTTTCGGACTATTAACTCTTTGAATGTCGTAATTAGAGACACAATAGAAGAACAATTACCTTATGTCGGACAGTGTAACTTAAGACATTCGAAAGGTTAAGTTGAATTATTAGCCTTCTTTAGTCCAGAGAGAATAGGTTACTTTTAGGCAAACATGCTCATGCAAGTGACACTGTTGTCAAACGTGAGTATATCAATTATGCAAACAAAAAAAAAGTTCGTTACCTGTCTATCATGTCCTGTGCTACCTCATCGATTACCGTTGTGTATAGTTTTATTGTTTTGGGTTGCAACATCACTGGGTTGACTGTCGAGCGGAACTCTTTCCATAACTCACCGTGTCTAGAAAAAAGAGTTAAAAATGTTAGAATGAATAAATACATGGCATATTATTATATGTACTATATGTTCATGCAACTTTGTTCCTTAGCCATTCGTGCTGGAATCGTGTATATTACCAGTGAAAGAGTAACTTGTGGCATTCAACGAATAGCTGTAATTAAAACAGTAAGCACTTTTGGATGTTACCTCACATTACAACACACATTTTTGGTGATTCACGTTAAAACAAATGTTTTTTCTACAGTTTCATTTTCGAATCTATTTTTTGTATTTTAGATTTTTCAGTCACTTTATGTAAAGATTATAATGTCGGATTTTTTGCCAATGTCTACTCACTCCGAACTAAGACCTGTTGTACGAACTTTAGTCCCTTTGTTTTTCTTATAATGTTTTCTGTAGTATTCCAGCGACTCTAAGTCGGGTCGGATTGGCATCCAGTTTTCACTCCGTAAAACCTGAAAGAGGTTATTGCTTTTAAATCCCTTTCTTTTTGCATTAAAAAAAAATATCTTTTTTTTTCGATTAGAATTTATCAAATTCGATCAAAGCGAGCGCATATGCCAGTGGCTTCAATTGCGTGAATGTCGAAGATTATCCCATAGAGTACTACCCGGGTGAAAGTACTTTAAAAACAAGTAGGAGACGTTTGTCCATATAACTCATAACTCATAAACAGATGACGTTAAATAACGAAGAAACAATATTGGAAACACTCTCTAAAATAAAATAAAGGTCACTTGTAATACTCAACGTTTATTATTTATGAAAGTTTACTTGTTACCTGGGAATATTATATGGCCAAAAATGCTATGTTAAGCTATACTTTTTGTTTCAGGATTATGATCCCTTAGGATATTTTTTTGCTTACATGCAGGTGAAGAAGCTGGCTGGAAGTAAGTAGTTAATAAAACGCTTGTAATAATAAAATAAAGTACTAGTTCACTTACAAATGCAGCGCTTTCAGGATCACTTAAGAATAACAAAGGAGGCTTGCCGAACATACTATCTAAACGAATGACTGGCCCATACTTTTCTGCTAGTCTCGTGACTGTTAGAGGATCCTCCATATTGGTAAATACGCCTGCAAAAAATCAAATAATCAGGTAAAATTATTGATGCTCATTATGGTACAGTAGACCTCAAATTGACCTTGAATTAGTCTTGCGTATTATGCAGTTTCAATATAATAGGCTTCTTTTTTTACATTCTTTATTGTATACAGAAAAACTTAACCTTAATACATTCATAAGTAGAGAATTCATGTACAAAGGCGAGCTTAACTCAACAATCAGTTTTCTCCCAGCAAACCTTTGAGTGACAGAGAGAGATCACATTCGAGGGTAGGATCCAGTGTACAACATAAACCTACATAAATACGACTAATATATATATATATATACATAAACATACAATATATATCCTAATATTATGTCAATTGTTGTTTTCATTTTAAAGAATATTATATTTAAATATTCTTTTTAATTTTCATATCTGTTAGCGTCTAATATATATTATTTGTTTTTTTTTTTTTATACCTATGCTTTTTAAATTGTTTAAATTGTTGTATACTGATAGCCCTTTTACATGGAGTTATTCTGAGCGATAAAACTGCCTAATTTTAACGTTATTTTGAGGGTAAAATAAAGATTATTATAAAAAAAACATGTTAAGTCATCATCATATACGCTTAGTACATCTGTATCACTAAGTGTCGCTTTGCCCGACTGAATGGTGTCAAACCTTATGTTTATGGAGTCTTGATCATCGCACAAGAACACGTCAAACCCGAAGGTTATCATTATTTTATGCGTTATCCGTCCAACCTTTAACCCAACTCTGCTGATGTCAGCAACTAGTACAATAGTAAAAACACACATATTTTTCATAGAGCGACTGCCTGTCTGATCTCTCTGAGTCCTTAAATTGTTATATCCCTTCTTTCACGTGATACCCTTTGGCTGGAGAAGACTGAAATGGGAACTACATTATACCGAAGTATACGTGGTTAACGCCTGAGTTGTACAATAAAAGGCGCCAGATAACCACAGAATAAAGTACATTGAACTTTTTCTAATATCTCTGCAAAGGTACCCGAAAAACGATACCACGAATCGATTTTCATTACTAGATTATGTAAAGGATCACGATACTACTGTTTACGTCAATTCAAGACGGTTTTATGTCTTTATTTTAGTTTTTGAAATTAAGAATGTCAACAAATTTAGGGGGGTCAATGACCGTTATTCCACGTTTATCTGGCACCTACTTTAAGCGACGCGTAGCGTGGGTCTAATGTAGCTTTACATAAGTCTAGTCGGCTTACGTATAGTTCTCCATTTACCATCACAACCTAATAAGTAGATCGATCTCGTGCAGAATTTACCTCCAAACATGAAGTGGTGCAGTTGCCCAATGATAGGCAGTGATGCAGGTCCGGGTATCTCTTTCCATGGCTTTAACTTGTCTGTCTTTGTAGAAGTAGTAGTCACAGTTGCATTTCTATAAAAGACCAAAAGCAAAGTAATATAGTTAAAAAAAAAAAAAACAATAACCCACTCATTTTTTTATTTCAATTTCCAATTTTGTTATGTGTATATTTTTTAAATCGTCTCCTCGAACCCTCACTTCGCAAAAAGAAAAAAACGAAAGTGGTTGCTAACTTACTTTAAACCATTACAAATCCTAAATGGTCAGGTAATGTACTAAAGTTAGGGGATTATCTATACATATAAATAAAATTGGAGTGTCTATTTGTAATATTGCTTTTTACTACAAGCATATGAATATATATATATACACGGTACATACACCAAAATAACATGTGTTACAATCTTTGTCTGTCTGTCTGTCTCTCTGCTTGTCCGGGTTAATCTTTGAAATGGCTGGACCGATTTTGACGGGACTTTTTTGGCAGATAGCTGATGTAATAAGGAGTAACATAGGCTATTTTTATTTTAGAAAAAATAAATTCAAAATCCTGTAGTCCACGCGAAAGAAGTCGCGGGCACAGCTAGTATTAAAAATAAAAGTACTTGGCTCAATGCTGGCGCAGCTCCACTGCCAGTCGTGGTGCACATACTGATAAAACAACGTCAAATCTAAGAAGCACCGATTGACGTTTCACACTTTTCAATAAAAATAGCTTTGTATAGGTATTTTGTAACACACTATTTCTATGATATTTTCCGTAAAACATTGAATTATGAAGCTATTTGTATTTTAACACAACATATAAAATTTTTAATCATAAAAATTGTGTTAGTGTAGAACTGTCGAGCAGTACTTCTTAGATTTGACGTGCTTTAATTAGTATTAGAATTTGTAAATAACATTTCTTTGAAGTTTGAAAACAATAGAAATATTTTTTTTTTTAATTTTTGTGTGTGATAATTACTCGACTTAATTGACTTAAATGAGTATGGCAGTTGAGGGTTTGTTATGTTCACTCATATGTGTCATTGATGGTGGCGTGTATGTTGGATCATTCAGTTTTTTTCACTCGATCGATAAGAGATAGGTACGATTAAGATAGAACGATTAACGTAAGAACCAACATAATAGATCCACATTTTTGGTCTCTAAAGCATTATTAAAAAACAAACGTTCATGGACTGATAAACATCACAACATCAGGGAGGGTTATGTTGTGCAGATGGGTAAAAAGAATAGAATAGAATAAACTTTATTGTACACCAAAATAGTAACAATTCATACAAAAAAAAAGTTCATACAGTGGTAAAAACCACAGTTAGTTGATAAGGTAAGTAGGCATGGCTACTTAGATTGGTTATAACAATAGGCTAAAAGTTAAATAATGTATTAATTTTAATGCACCACGAAAGGAAAACTACTCAAGCCATCTACGCAAATTCACGATTATTTAATTCATTAAACCCCAAGCGAACGCCGGCGTTCGCGCACCTATTGTCTTTCAATTGTGTCTGTAATTATCACTATTGAAAGGTTGACAATATTTCCGAGATTGTGGGTATTCGTGGATTAATTTTCAATGTGCAGCCAACGGTTATTTCAGTTTTTTACCTACATTCTGTCAAGTATGTACTTAATGCGAACAAAAATGTACTGAACAGCTGTTTCTTTACGAGTATAGGTTCCATCGTTGACTCTATATCTGCATAAAACTAATTAGTTAATTAATTTTATTAGCTATTTCAAGCTAATTAATTCATTGTAACTGGGTAAACATAATCTATATTTCTATACTAATTTTATAATAAAGAGGAAGGTTTAGTATTTTTTAATGTAACCCTTCAATAAACTCAAAAAGTCAGTAAGGACCGATTTTAAAAATTCTCTAGTAAAATGTTACTTTACCACTGAGTGACATGGGTATATATTTTCAATTTTCACACGGGTGAAGCCGCTGGTAAAAGCAATAAATAATATATTTCATAATATATAAGATCATCTTTTTTATTCCCTTATCCTATGTACACAAAAGTACGAAATTCATACTTGGAATGAAGTCGTGGAAAAAGTGCTCGTGAAAAATATAAAATAAGATGTCATGACGGTCCATATTACATCTTTGAAAGTACTGGTCTGATTGCTAAAATTTTTTCACCCACAGAAAGCTACTTTATTACTGAGTGGAATACGCTACTTTGTATGTATGCGGGTGAAATCGCAAGCAAAAGCTAGTTATCTACACTATTATAATAAAGAGGTAAAGTTTGTTTTTTTGTTTGTAGGAGGTAATCTCTGGAAGTACAGTAGCCTGATTCACGTAAAATCAAACAAGCCAAATATCGTTGAAGTTTTATAGTCGTTTGCTCGAAGTCCGTATCTATCCAAAAGCGGTATTCACGATCTATAGACTTATATCCAGTTAAGTATTCTACTAGGATAATGTAATACAGATTTTTTTTAAAATTTATTAAACCCCAAGCGAACTCCGGCGTTCGCGCATCTATTGTCTTTCTATTGTGTCTATGATTTCCACGATTGAAAGGTTAAATCGCCGAATTTCAAACGACTTTAAAATCGCTGTCGTTCAAACTCGATTGATGGATGTGAATACGGAAATGGTCAAAATCGCTACTATAATATCGTTACGGTTTTCATTAGGTACGTGAATCGGGCTACTGGTCCGATTGCTAAAATTTTTTCACCAATAGGTAGCTGCTTTATTCCTATTTTATGTATGCGGGCGAAGCCGCGGGCAGAAGCTAGTTTATATAATAAAACATAAAAAAATACTTACCTGATGAAATTCTTATTAATGACCGCTAAATTAAAAAGTGACTTGAATTTGCTCGTCTGCATGTTGAGATTGATTCACTATCACGTACTGATGATATTATCACTCCTAGTGTGAAAGCTAAAAATTTAAAAAAGCACAGGCCAATAAGTGTAGGATAATGTTGAGTACTTTTTATTTGAGCTATTTCGCAAATGTCCACAGAGCAATGGTCGAGGTGTGAACTTTGTAACGTCACATTTAGTTGTATGCGGGTAGGTACAACAAAATGCTTGGGATTGACCGTTCAAAATATATTTTCTCAATACATCTAACTTCTTCAAATGTTAAGAGGCCGGCGACAGATGAATTTCCCTACAAACGTAATACCACGCTCATTTGCAGTTGGAGCATATTTCCAGCATATTATGATGATATTCGATTAAAGACAACATTTATCTAGGTTCCTATCCGCCTCTTAAGTGAAGTGAATAGAAATACTGAATAGTCTACACAGGGTTTTTATTTATGTTTAGATAGGAATATTTCAAAATACTAAACGTATGAATTTTGCCCAACATTTCTCAACAGACTGTTCTGAAATTGATGGTCTCCTATTCGATACCGTTAAAGTCAATGATTAATTTTATCTGTGTTCAATGTGTGTTTGAATAACTTTTGAGGTTTTGATAGAATTTCTTCAAGTAAAGTTCAGTAACTGTTTTGATTATTCGCAAATTGATTCTTAGTAGATATAATTTATAATGATTTAAACTAAAATTAGTATAGTTTTGTCGCAAATGCAAATCGCAAATGTCTGCGCAACTGAACAATATGTGAAGTCATGGTGTCGGTAAATTGGAGCTGAGAATTTTATTGTAGTATTGACTACCTCAGGCAGAGAAGGTTGACTCGATTTTACATTTGCTGTCAAATACTACAAAACAATTAGAATGTAAACTTCTACGAGTATATTCTAATGGTAAATAAATTAACTATTCATACGAAGACATGGCTTGAAAGACTTTGTATCCAAGCCAAAAATATTAACAAAATAAAAACTGGGCAAGTGCGAGTCGGACTAGCGCGCTGAGGGTTCCGCGCAAACTACAATTCCCGAACGTAGTCTCGAAGATTTTTACGAATTGCAAATTTTTTTTTGTGACCTAAGTAACAAAAAATTTACTGTTTTTAGATTTTTCCTATACCTGTTCTATAAGACCTTGCTTTGTGCCAAATTTCAGGATTCTGAGTCAACGGGAAGTACCCTTTGAATTTGAGAGTATCAAAAATACGTTTTTTTGCTACATAAATGGCCGTATCTTTTCTATGTCACTCAGGGATAAACCAGCTTTCTATCGGTGAAAAAAAATTACCAATCTCCTACAAACAAAACAACAAATTTTATCTCTTTATAATATTAGTATATACTCGTAGATAATTATTTAGATAAAATATTCGTAAACACACACATCACAGTGTCTACTAACTTTGTAAAGCCAAAGCGTCCCTGCACACGGACCTCAAAAAAACACCGTCGTAAAAAAATGCTAGAAGCGGGCACAAAAAAATTCTAGAAGCGGCCGCAAAAAAGAGCTGGAGCGCGCGGCACCTTGTGTCCGGAGAAGCTTGAACCCGCTTCATGCGTTTTTTTGTGGCCCGTGTGCGGGGACTATTTCACTTACGAGTCTATTAATATGATGCTTCTTAGGCTTCCGTAACCGAAGGGTGGCAATGAGACCCTATTACTGAGCCTCCGTTGTACGAAGTACGTCCTTTCCGTCTGTTTGTCTACCGGTCCAGAACGCTGATGATGGCTGATAGACGTCAGCAGGCTTATTAAATAAACTGTAAGATGTAGAGAGTTGAAATTTTCACTGTATGTCATCATCATCATATCAGCCAAAAGACGTCCTCTGTTGGACATAGGCCTCCTCCAAGCGTCGCCAAAACGACCTGTTCTGTGCGTTACGCATCCATTGGATTCCCTCGACCCAATGCTACGTCTTCTGGTACGCAGTCGCCACTCCAGAACCTTTCATCCCCATCGATCATCTGTTCCGCGTGCAATATGCCCTGCCCATTGCTACTTAAGTTTGGCGATTCTTCGAGGTATGTCGGTAACCTTGGTTCTCCTCCGGATATCTTCATTTCTAATGTGATACCGCAAAAAAACTCCAAGCATAGCCCTTTCCATTGCCCTTTGGGTGCCTTTGAGTCTTCTTATGAGGCCCATTGTAAGCGACAACGTTTCGGAGCCAAAGTCATCATTAGCTAAAAACTGAAATATTGAAGAAACAAGAGACGTTATTTTGTGGGTGTTTTTTTTGCTCGATTTTAATATTGTAGTCCGACTCGTACATAGCCTTTTTTTTTGTAAATAAGTGTCTATAGAAATTAAAAATATTCAAAGAAAATTATACACTGTTATATTTCCAGGTACTGTCTTGAGGGCCTATTTTATTTAGTGTTTTCATAACAAGATAGTCTGCCCATCATAGACAGAGTGAAGTGGGCTATAAGAGGGCCGGGAACCTCAGGCCGTACTCCTATTATACTGAGAGCTATCAAAAAAGGTACATTGGACGACCATAATACAGTGCCCAGTTTAAAAAATTGATATATTTGAGTATTACTTTAATGTGGCGTCATTTGTGGATTGGATGTGGAAATAAGGTGTATAAAAAGAAGTTATTTTATTAAAAAATAATTTAATTTGTTATACAATTTAAAAGAAGCCAATTTACCATGTCACCCCGATAAAATATTGAAAATAGTGTTCGATACAATCATTACGATCGAACACGTTTTGCTGATCTAGCTACACAATTACGCCGCGCTAAGTGCAGTGTGGCATCAGTACATATTCGGACAGCAAACCGAGTGCTTTCGTACTCATTAGCATATCATATCATTTAGCGTAACTTAGCATAATTACCGTTTTATAAATAAATCTTTAAAGTTATTTAAAGTATTTAATTTAATAGCATAGCAGTCCATAACACTTCGGTCGCGACTCATACATTTTGGTCCTTCGAGCCGGATCATTTCGCGGTCGGTTTTATAGTTTTTCGGAACTAACGGCAGTGAAGTGAACTTGTACTGAACCTGTGAACTGTTGGTTGCAGTATTTACTAGCTTAGCAGTGACTGTAGTGGTAACGACTTTAGCAGCAGTGTAGTGAGTTAAGGTGCTCGTTACAACTTACCGTGTGAGTTGATAGCTCACAAGGCAGCAAAGGCAGTACTTGGTGGAGTACGAATTCAGCAGAAGTGTCCTGCTGACAGCAGCATCGCCAGCGAATCACTGACTTGGGGAGCAACCCTCGTCGGTCTAGCAGCAACTAGGACTTTCTCAAGTAAGATCGTTCAGTTTTACTTATTTTAGCAGCAGCAGCGAGATGGAGACTCTGTACTTCAATCAAACCGAGCTTTCGGAGAGCTTGGGGAAGCTACTCACGAATTTTAAAAAGGATAGCGTTGAGCGTAAAACTTTTGACTATTGTAAGCGTAAGATCGAGTTACTTGAGAAGTACTGGGAGGAATTCCAAGTAAATCATGAAAAAATTCTTCCTTTCGAAAAGACCAATCATAAATATTTTGTCAATTCGGAGTTCAAGCGTACGGAAGAAATTTACATGACAGCCAAGAAACTTATCATCCAACGTCAAAATGAGTTGATTCAACGGGGTCAGCATTCAGCATATCCTGAACTAGCACAGCAAGAGGTGGCTGGAACTTCAATGAGTCAGCCGGAGCGGAATACAACAGCAGCAGCGCCTCCGAAGTTTGAGTCGAGAGGAACCAACAGCAAGCTTGACGATATGCTTCATAAGCAGTCGGTCAATTTTAAGGCTTTTGTTAGAGCTGTCGACAATATTGATGTCGATATAATTGTCGATAAATGGGAGTTTGAAGATGCTCTTCGAACTCTGCAGAACCGTTGGAGCACCATTGATAACCTTCATTGGGAAATCATTAGCGAGTCAGGAGAGGAGATACCGATCGAGTATGAGTTCCAATTCAACAGCCACGAGCGAACCTTCAACAGGATGAAGAAAGCGATCAATTCCAAAATGTGGTCAACATCCTATCGTGAAAAATCAACGCCACAAATGGAGATCCCTGTCTTCACGGGCAATTATCAGCAGTGGGTGTCGTTCAAAGATCTATTTAGCGAAGCTATCCACAAGAACACAGCACTGTCAAACGCTCAGTGAAGCCGAGCGTTTGATCCAGCACTTACCTATCAGCTCCGACAATTATATTGTCTGTTGGGAGATTCTTAACCATCGATTTGACAACAAGAAGCTCATCTTTACATCCCACGTCAATGTGTTCCTGAATCTTCCCACTATACAGCAGCAATCATTTTCAGCCATCAAAAAATTACATGACGTCACATTAGAGAGTCTACACGCTATCAAAAACCTAGGTGTGAATATTAGTACGTGGGACCCTCTACTCGTACATATTTTATCAAACAAATTGGATAGTGAGTCTTATTCCGAATACATAGAGTCGTTAAAGAACGCTAGGGAGCTTCCAGTGCTCCAAGACTTCTTAGATTTCTTAGAAAATAAGTTCACTAGCCTAGAATCAGCTCGCCGACGTCAAGATGTCATACCGAAATCACAGCCATCTCATCAGCAAGCCGGACCTTCAAATTCATCTACAAATAATCGAAAGTATAATAATTATAAAGCAAACCAATCTATTACGAAAGCCATGCACGTGTCGGGAGTTAAATGCCCTCTTTGTTTTGCTGAGCATAATTTATACAATTGCGAAAAGTTTATCGAATTGTCGAATGAAATGAAACTAAAAACCTTAAAGCAAAATAATATTTGTATTAATTGCATTTTTAACCATAACGGCAATAAATGCCATTCGACAAAACGATGTCGCAAGTGTTCGGAAAATCACCATACTATATTGCATGAATGCTTTACGCAGCAAAAACCTAGTTCAGCGTCCGGTCCAATGAAGCAAAAACCAAACTACATGAAAAAACAGGAAAATATATCTCAAGCAAACAATGTTCACGCATCTCAGCAAGATCATACTGAGATTCTCCTAGCTACAGCACTAGTGAAGGTTAAGTCAGCAGACAGTACGCAGCTTGTACTGAGAGCTCTTATTGATCAGGGCTCACAGATATCATTAATTAGCGAGAAAGCAGCTCAACAGTTAGGTTTGAAACGACAGCAATTTGATGGAGTCATTTTTGGAATCGGAGAAAAGGATGCTAACTGTAAGGGCAAACTCAGCATTATATGTCAATCGATGTATAACAACTTTGAATTTCATACAGATGTTCTGATCATGAAAAATCTTATCAAGAACCTACCAAATCGATCATTCGAAAGACCTTCGTGGTCGCATTTGGAACATATTAATTTGGCAGATCCGGAGTTTTACATAAGCCGTCCCGTGGACTTGTTACTAGGAGCGGACGCTTATGCTCTTATCATGTTAGACGGCTTGATAAGAAACTCTGATTCATCTGCACCTTTAGCTCAGCAAAGCCAGCTAGGATGGATACTAAGTGGCAGCGTCAAACCACATTTTCAATGTAATGTCATCCTAAACAATACAGCAGATATTCATCAATTTTGGCAAATTGAGGATATCTATGAGCAAAATGAAATATCAGCAGAAGAAGAACAATGTGTCGAGTACTACCTATCAACGACTAAACGTCTCGAAGGCGGTCGTTATGAAGTAAGGTTACCGATGAAGCAGCAAGCAGGGGAAAAACTAGGATCTTCAAAGAAGATAGCCCTAGCGCAATATAGAAATCTAGAGAAAAAATTAAGCAAGCAAGAGTATTTTGCTCAGCAATATAAGCAATTTTTAAAGGAGTATGAAGAGTTGGGGCATATGAAATTAGCGACTTCTAGCTGCAATCAAATGGAATGCTACTTGCCTCATCATGGTGTTCAGCGAGCAGACTCATCAACTACGAAGTTACGTGTCGTATTTAATGCGTCCGCAAAGACCTCATCAGGATTTAGTCTTAACGATGTCATGTATCGAGGTCCTAACTTGCAGCGAGACCTCCAGGCACTGTTACTGAAGTGGAGGCAATATCGATATGTATTCACAGCTGACATTGAAAAAATGTTTCGGCAAATTGTTATTCACGAATCAGATCAAAAATTACAGCAAATCCTGTGGCGAGCGAATCCCAAGCTACCAATTAAAGCATACCAGCTAACTACAGTTACCTATGGCACTAAATCAGCACCTTTCTTGGCGATGATGACCCTGCGCCAACTAGCATCAGATGAGCAGCATAACTTTCCCACCGCAGCAAAAATAATACGGGAAGATTTTTATATGGACGATTTAGTATCGGGGTCAGACTCTATCGACGAAGGAAAAAGCATCGTAGCAGAGCTAAATTTGTGCCTAAGCAGCGGAGGATTCTTACTTAGAAAATGGTCAGCAAACGACAAGAGATTAATGGAAAATATAAATTTATCACACCAAAATACTCAAGCGACATCATTCATTTTCAAAACAGAGGAAACAGCAAAAACATTAGGTTTAAGATGGGACCCAACAACGGATGAATTTTCCTTCCAGTATAACTCAGCAACAGCAGATACAACAAAGCTTACGAAGAGAAAACTTCTGTCAGAAATATCAAGGTTATTTGATCCCTTAGGTTGGCTAGCACCGTTGACGACCAAATTCAAATTACTATTTCAAAAGGTTTGGCTTGATGAAATTCAGTGGAGTGATGAAGTCTCAGCAGAAATCAAGAACGAGTGGGTAAAAATAAATGAAGACATAGAGTGTATCAGTCGGTTTAAAATACCTCGTTGGTTACAAAGCAAGCGCGGCGACATTGTCCAGTTGCATGGATTTTGTGATGCATCGCCGAAAGCATACGCGTGTGTTGTATATGCCAGAATAGTGACAGAAGAAAAGGTATCCGTGGTACTAGTAGCAGCAAAAACTAGATTAGTGCCAAACAGCAAGACAGTTTCGTTACCAAGATTGGAACTATGTGGAGCGGAGCTGTTAACCAGATTATTGGAAAAAATCATCACTAGCATAGCTAACATAGAGCACGAAATCATCGCTTGGTGTGACTCAAAGGTCACCCTTAGCTGGATACAAGGCAACCCAGACCGCTGGAAGCCTTTTGTAGCGAATCGAGTGAAGAAAATCACTAGCATAATACCACCTGATGTTTGGCATTACGTGTCAACAAAAGAAAATCCAGCCGATTCAGCAAGCAGAGGACTATCGGCATCACAATTAATGGAGCATAACTTGTGGTGGCGAGGACCAGCTTGGCTATATACAACTGGATTCAAGCTGCAGCAGGAGCAAACAAAGTATACGACCGAAGAAGAAATTCGGAAACAAGTCCTCACCGTTCAAAATAGCAACTCTGAAAATAGCCTATTCGAAGATCTATTAAATCGCTATAGTTCATTCATAAAATTAAATCGCATAATAGCGTGGTTATTACGGGCACTTGCACCGACAAGTAAACAAAGGCCGTCATATCTCACGTTACAAGAACTAAGGAAAGCAAAATTAATTATAATTAAAAACATACAGCGCAAGGAATTTGCATCGGATATCGACAATTTATTGCGTAACCGACTCAGTTCTGATAGCAAGCTAATAAATCTCAACCCATTTTTAGACAATAGCGGCATTTTAAGAGTCGGAGGACGTCTTAAAAATGCAAATATTAGCAATGACATGAAATATCCCATAATCATCCCTTATAGCGGACGACTGACGGAGCTTCTTATCCAGCAAGCACATGAAACTACCTTTCATGGAGGAGCTAGACTATCTTTGTCTTTATTGAGACAACAATATTGGATAATTAAGGGAAATAGAGCTACCAAGAAACAACTTCGTAATTGCGTGACCTGCAAAAAACAAGAGCCCAAAAGACTACAGCAAATAATGGGACACCTACCTGATTTTAGAACTAACCCAGCGCCTCCATTTTATCACACTGGAATAGACTACACAGGATTTATTAGGGTAAAATCAAACAAAGGTAGAGGTATCAAAACGTCTAAGGGTTACATCGCCTTGTTTATTTGCATGGTTACGAAAGCAGTACACATTGAGTTAGTTTCCGACCTTAGCAGTTTAGCATTCATATCAGCATTACGTCGTATGGCAGCACGGCGAGGAGTTCCGAAGCATATATATTCTGATAATGGAACTAACTTTGTAGGTGCCAATAAGATCCTTCAGGAAGAGCAACAACATTTTGAGCGAATTTTTAGCGATAGCTTCTATAAAGAAATAGCAGAATTGAGCATAGAATGGCACTGGAATTGTCCTTCTTGGCCGAGTGCTGGAGGGATCTGGGAGCGATCAATTAGAAGCCTTAAGCAGCATCTGAAAAGAGTAATAGGAGACCAAGCCTTGACATTCGAAGAATATTCTACCATTTTGTCTCAAATCGAAGCAAGTCTTAACTCAAGACCACTGTGCCCAATATCGGAAGACATCGAGGATATTGATTTCCTCACGCCAGCACATTTTCTAACTAGCCGTGCAGGTCTTACTGTCATAGAAACAGCACAAGATGCGAGGACAAGATGGTATCTAGTAAACAAAACATTCCAAGACATATGGAAAAGATGGAAAACTGAATATCTTAGTCAACTATCGCTGCGCAGCAAATGGTTTAAAGAACAAAAGAACATAGAGATAGGGGATATGGTTACTATTCATGATGACAACATGCCTGCAGGAAAATGGCCTGTTGGTCGGGTGGTGGAGGTCCACCCAGGAAAGGATGGGGTTGTCAGGGTAGTGACTTTAAAAACAAAAAATGGTTATATAAAACGACCAATTATAAAGCTATCCATTTTGCCTATAACGGACAAAAAAGCAAGTGTGCAGGAAAAAATCGGAGCAGTAAAACAGCAAAGCCGGGAAAGAAAGGTGGAAACAAGGAAGCGGGATAACAGTTGTCCTAAAATCTACAGCATAGCACTAGCACTATTATTTTTTATGAGTCTTATAATATCCTCTGAAGCGTCTTATAAACTAACAGCGTTCGACAGCAATCAAACAATGTATTTTGATCCAATGGGACAAATGCATCTTATTCGTGATGAATGGAAAATTATCACGTATTATAATATGTCTCCCTATTGGCAAGGAGATAAAGCGATAACACAGTTTACAAAATATCTTGAGCAAACATGCGAAAAGATTCAAGCACAGAGTCATTGTCGAGTCATCATTTTGCAAGTACAGCACGAGTACAATGAACTACAATATTACAATCAGCTGTTACTTAATCAGCATTTTGGAGCGCACTTGCGAACTCGACGCGGGCTGATCAACGCTGTCGGTTCCATTGCAAATTCATTGTTTGGAGTACTCGATCAAGAATTCGCAGAAAAATACAAGAATGACATTGACCTAGTACGTAGCAATATAAACCACCTGAATCAGCTTTATAGGAATCAGACATCGGTCATTGAAGCGGAGTATAATATATTAAAGAGAACAGAGGAGACAATTTCCAAACAGCATAAGATGATCAATAAGCACCTGAATTATTTAGACAGCGCCACCAACACATTACAGAAAGAAATCGACGTAATATCTACTCACCAAGATTTCACATTAGCAGCATTAGCAACTATCAACATGATACAAAACTTAAAGCGAATTCAAGAGGCCTTTCTTGACACAATGACTGAAGTCTATCACGGTCAGATCAACCTACATCTCTTGACACCACAGCAGCTTCGTGGAGAGTTACAAATTGTATCTGGCCAAATATCTAAAGAGCTAGCATTACCTGTAGATGACATTCAATTCAACTTGTACAAGATCTACAAATTGTTGAAAGTCAGAGCCAGGATGATGGAGGAATATTTCATATTTGAAATTACCCTACCCTTAATCAGCAGAGACACGTTCCAGCTTTACAATTTGATACCAGTTCCAGTTCAAATTAATAAAAGCATGATCACCATTAAACCAATATCAGAATATGTAGCGATCAACCTAAGAAGAGATGCATATTTGACAGCGAGCATCAGAGATCTTCAAAACTGTCAATATCAAGCAGAAACCTATCTCTGCCATCTGCAGGGACCCATCAAGAGCTTAGGTCCTGATGAAAAATTCTGTGAAAAGGAGAAACCAGCCATTTGCAGAATGAAAAAATGTAACTGTGAAAACAAGTGGATTCCACTACACGACTTTTCTACCTACTTGTATTTCTGTTGTGACTCTTACTCTTTACGAATCATATGTGACGACGGCCTACAAGTTCACCGAGTCAGCAAGGCCGGACTCATTCAGCTTTCTCAGCAGTGTATTGTAAAGGGTCATGATGTAACGCTTTACGCTTATCAGCAATTTGAAAATACGCTCAAACTTAAGCCAAATGTTATCGACACAAAATTAACTCCAATAAATCATTTTATCAGCAATCTCACGCTGCCGATCCAACATTTTAAGGATTATGAAGCCGACAACGACACCATGATGATAAACAACTCCCTAAAACATCTCCATGAACAAATCAAGTCCATGAAGGAATCAGCTCAGCAGCCCGAGCCCCTAACGACACATGATATACATCAATACACTGTGTTGTATGGACTACTAGCAGCAGCCGTCGCAGCAATCATAATTTGGTTACTGAGGAGAAGGTGTCAGCGTGCCGGAGATTCGCCCATCCAGGGGCGGACCGAAAGCGTGCCAGCCAGTGTGAGTGTGTGTATAAACCAATCTGAGCCACAAAAGGGCTCCAGTGTCAGTGCGCGAAACCTGCCTCCATCCGAGATGGGGCCGAGTGTCAGTGATAGTGCGCGCGTATCTCGTTTTTCAAAACGGTGGTCTAGTTTACCATCGAAAAGGCGAGACATGTCAACCTCGCCTATTGCCAAAAGACAATCAGTATTTTTCATCGATGACTCAGCCGTTTGAGCATTTAGCTATAGATTGTTTTATTCACCTTGTAAATCATCATTCAGCATTGTTCTAACCTTCCTTAGCATATAAGCCCACACTCACGTAACGTACTAGCTTTGTATAAGTTTATCTCATTTCTTCCCCTCGGGAGCATGTTCGATACAATCATTACGATCGAACACGTTTTGCTGATCTAGCTACACAATTACGCCGCGCTAAGTGCAGTGTGGCATCAGTACATATTCGGACAGCAAACCGAGTGCTTTCGTACTCATTAGCATATCATATCATTTAGCGTAACTTAGCATAATTACCGTTTTATAAATAAATCTTTAAAGTTATTTAAAGTATTTAATTTAATAGCATAGCAGTCCATAACACTTCGGTCGCGACTCATACAAATAGAAAACATTTATTAATAATTTATCATATCTTTCTAAAATTGCTTCAAAGAGTAGATAAAACTAGTTTTAATCAATTAAAATAGGCGAGTATCATTTATTTTACAAGGTAAAAGAGAGGAGGGCTTGCCAATTGGTTCAGTCCAGTTTTACATTCATTAAAATTTCGTGAAGAAGGCAAAAATGTTACCTTCCACAAGCGCGCTGCCTACTGTAATATATACATAATATTAATTAATTTAACTGAACTCCAAAGCCTATCTGATAGTCTATCACATAAAATAATATCTAAAACATTAAATAAATAAGGAATAGAACCCATCTATATTCAATTATTCGAAAGAATCTGTCTTAATACACTTGGATACTACTGGCCAATCCTTCCCAATTTGAAAAGGAGTTATTCGCTATTTCCAAAGCTCTTCTCAGCAACGCTTGAAGAAATCTTTAAAAATCTAGATGAATAATGGCAAGACAATGGTATAGTCGTCGGAGAAATAAAATTAACTACTCTACGCCTTGCCAGTGATATTGTCCATTCCTCGTCTTTGGTGGCTGAGTTAATTTATGCTCGAAAAAGTGGGCCATGTCAGCCTCGAGGTCGGACTCAAAATGAATATTACAAAGAAAAATATAATGACCAACAGCACGAAACGTAAAGTAGATATCGAGAGTGTAGAGGTTGAACATGTCCATGATTCCATTCCTCAGCCAAATAGTCTCCTTCCAGGCGAGGCAAGATAAAAAGTTACTAGACGCACGGAGAACGCTTGGAAAAGCTATTGGTCATTGAAACACCTGATGAAAGGATCACTTTCACTTTCACTCATGGACATGTGCATCCTTTCCACTCTCACCTTCCACCATCGCAAACGTGGACTTTATCGAAACATCAAAAGTCCGCACTCGGGGTCTGCTAGCGAGCAATGGAATGAAGTATTCTCGGTGTCAAAAGAACAGCTTACACAAAAGAACAGCTTAACAATTGCTTAAAGAACAGTATACTTCGCTCCAAAACACAAATCGCAGAAGTAGCTCAGCCGCCAAATTAAAATGGAACTGGGCAGGTCATATCTGCTGCATATCGCAACAAAATAGGGCAAAGGCAACTATTGGCTGGATTCCGGACAGCAGGAGCTGGCGACGCAGTAGGCCTAGAAAGAGATGACGTGACGACTCCTACCTTAAGGATTGGCCTGAAGTAGCTAAGGACAGAAAATAGTGGAATAACTGAAGAGAACTGCCTTTACTCTGCAGTGGAACATAACGGGCTCATAATAAATAAATAAAGTAGTAATGTACAATTTTCGTTAAAAAATTAAATCATTACAATCAATCAAAAATTCAAGAATCAAATGTTTTCCTGCAAAAATATTATAAGTATAGTTCATTTATATTCATTTTTTACTTAGATTTTTAATTGATTCAGTGATAATGATGTCAGTCATATTTCCTAGTAAAATTATCTATAAAATATCCATTATTTGATCCATTATTTGATATCTTTGAATACAAAATTGAAAGGGCCCTTAATGTAATTAAGGGCTTGTTGAACCGTTTTCGGTGGAGGTCCGAACCATTCCACCTGGAAATTTTCTACAAGCCTCGCCACAAATATATCCATTTCCAGTTCAGCTATACGACGACCTGCGTACAGAAAAGCATTATGTTTAAACATACATAAAATTGCTCCTGTATTTCCAAAGTACGTGCATATAATTTAGTAAATACACATTGCGCCTGTTTTGATGAAGTCCCAAGTAATAGCAAATGATTGCTGTTGATCTAGACTCCGGGCTGCAGAGAAACTCTAGTGGAAATATCCGATAATCAAATGCTCAGTCGTAGCGATTGCTATTACCACCAACGAGGCAAACATGCCAAAATATTACACACCAAGTATTAAATATTCCTCAGGCGTTATGTAATGGTGGAACCATTCATCATCACCAGCCTTTTTAATGTTCCCACTGTTGGGACTCAAGCCTCCTCTCTAGGAGAGGGAATGGGCTGTAACCCACTATGTGGGCCCAGTGCGGGTTTGGTGGAACCATTATTCCCATATATTTAATCATCGTCTTTTCAGCCGAAAGACTTCCACTGCTGGACATAGGCCCCCAATGAATATGGAAATAGTTATTAGTTCCGATATCTTAACCAGTACTATGTACACTCATGTACCTTCCCTCCTCACAAATCAAACTTTTCCATTTAATTTCTCACAGCCAGGAATCAGGTGTTTAGAATTTTGGAATACTTGCCTATACAGCTGCGGGCTCCAAATCCGAAGGGTCCGTACACAAACGGATGAGTATTGCCATAATAAAGTGGGTCATCTTTCTTAGCTACCCATCGTTCTGGAATGTACTCTTTGGCATTGGGGTAGTGCTTGTCCATCAGGCACATTTCTCGGTGAGTGAAGACGATATCGATCTGAAATGTTCGACGATTTTTTTTCATATTGGTGACTGATACATAATAATGGCTGGCTGGCTTATTTTTATACCCTGCCCAAATTGTTACTGTTCATTATAGTTTTATAAAATTTTTGAGCTCTGAGGAACTCCTGCTCGTATGGAGTGGAGGGATAAATAATAATACTAAGCTTCTATTCTTTGATTTTGCCTGATGATTTGTTACCATTAACGAATCTTTAGCGCTAGGCGTCAGAGTGGGGATCGCTTTGCGAATTCCATGCATTGGCGAGCCAATCGTCGTTGTTGTTAAATACATGCAGCAAGCACAGGGAACGAATCATGAGTGACGTATATGACGCGATGCGCATCGAGCCAATCATTGACATTCCCTGCCTCCGCATCTCACATCGCACCGCTATAGAGACCCGATATTTTATTTCTGCGCAACTTGAAGCCAGCGCTCAAGATCCGTGCCGGAATCTGTATGCGATTTTATTGATCTCAAGTTTACAATTCCTGGTTTGGTTAAGAACTTAGGACGGTAGGTATATAATTTACTTACATCTTTCGGCACTTCATAACCCAGTATATTATACGATTTAGTGGTCTTTCTTGCATTCCCTGACACCACGGGCATCAGTCTCATTGATTCTTTGATGCAAGCTCTTAGGTAAGGTCTTCGCTCTGAATTAGACATGATCTCTTCTCGCAGTATAGCTTGTTTCTCCGGGTTTTTTGCGAGAAGATAAAGAGTAGCTGTCACTGTGTTTGCAGTCTAAAAACATTATGCAAGGTGTACGGGACAGCCCTCCACAAACTTTAAGGGCTTGCTTCCACAATTTTTTTTTCAGGAAACGAAAAAAAAAATCGGCCTCGACATACAAATTGTCCAATCAAGTTTGTCATTTTGTATGGTGAGGCTGATATTTTTTTTCGTTTCTTGAAAAAAAAAATTGTGGAATGTTGTTCAGTTTCGTCTACTGAGCAAGCCCAGTTTGTGGAGGGCTGTTCCTTATACCTTTTATAAAATTGTTGAAAACTAACCTAACTTGATTTCGTATAGAATGTTGTCGCGTTCGCTTTCGAACAGCTTACGCTTTATTCCGTGAAACTTATGATAGGTATAGCATCTCTATTCGCAGTTTTATTAGAAGTACAAGTATATTGTGTTGTATCAAAGATGTGCTCACCGTATCTATACCACCAAATAACATATCACTAGCCATGATGTAAGCCGTTTCTTCGTTGATCTCCAACAACTTCTCTAGAACGCCCTTTTCATTATCAGATTTACTCTTCAAATTACTTTTTCCTTTTTTGATAAAGTGCTTTGTTAAACTGAAAACATGTAAAAAACTAGATGTAAGAATTGTTATCCTGTGTGGAATTAGTTTTGGAGGTATTTAGTTGTATTTTTTTTTTTTTGTAATGTGTTGTTGGTTTCAACAGATTGCAACAGATGTGTTCATTGATAAAAAAATACAAAGGGCATTGTTGTTTTTATATTGTTTGAGGTTCTTCAAAAAAAATCAACGATTGTAGTCATTTAAATAGGTAATTAATTAAATATATTTTAATAATTAATAAATTTAAATAAAACACAATTTACATGTACAACATATTTTCTGCAACTTACTTTTCATGATGCTCGTATAACTTCATAGTATGCTTAAACAATGGCGTCGCAAACAGTCTCCAAAGATTTGGCTTGAAGTCTATTTCGTTGGATGTGGTGAACAGGTCGTGAACGCATTGGATCAACTGCAGTTGTGGAGAGTTTTCGGGCAAGTTGGGATCGAAGCAGTTCAGGCGGCACCCAATTGCGATTGTACCGATAGATTCCAAAGCCCACAGGTTCATTTCCTTGCCGAAGTCCTTCGTGATCATGTTCATGTCATCACGATTAGCTCTCATTCTAAAATTGAATTAGTTTTATCCACATATTCTAAACTTATTTATGTTTGTTACTTATCTGGGATTTGGTCAGAGTACTTAACTAAATTGAATGATACCAAATGTCAGCTCTGTGGGTGTTTTTAATATCGTGTGGTTTTGACCACGCATGCGGGATTGCTCTGCTCGCGTAGTCCCCGCAAATGTCCTTTTGTACAGTATTTATTGTAATGCGTAAAATACGCATGCGGGACGCATTTTTTTGCATTTTGAAATTTTGCTTGCGGAGGAAACCTGCATGCGTGATGAAATCCGCACGATATTATCAGTGGATATTTCAACTGTCTAGCTTTCGAGGTTCATGGCATACAGTCTGGTGATAGACGGACAGATATACATACATACAGACAGACAGACGAGCGGACAGAAGAGTCTTTGTAATAGGTTCTTGTGGCGAAAAACTGGATTAGCAAGAGTTTATAAAAAAAAATAGTTTTTTACCTCGCAATCATGTCCAGTGCCACCTCATCGAGTACCTTCGTGTACAGTTTGATCGTTTTGGGTTGCAACATCACTGGGTTGACTATCGAGCGGAACTCTTTCCATATCTCGCCTTGGCTAGAAAAAGAGTAAAAATATTGGAATGCATAAATACATGATATATCATGTGCTATATTTTCTTGAAGCTTTTCTCTCTTACATAATTATAAATCTGGTCAAAGAGGAACATTATGGCATTCAACGAAATTATAGTCTGTCACTAATAAAAGGTCTGTAATTAAAATACAGTAAGTAATTAGTCGAAATGTGTGTATTTTTTTTTTAATTATTAACTTAACCCGTTGAATGCAGGTCTACGCGGAACACAATGGCTTTTTAATTGTGTCTCTAATTACGGCATACGAAAGATTAAAAGAGACCATCCTTAATTCATTAAACCCTAAGCACAAAATAGATAGGTACAGAAATCAATCTACATACAAAGCGCGCACGAGCAACGCACACATAGACACCGCTCACGGACACGATGTCTCAGTTGCGTTTCGGATCACTCGTTGAACAGTTCCGGCTCAAACGCTCATTAGTGTGCGTCCACCGAGCGTAGGTATAAAAAGTGTAGTACATACATAAGATTGTCTTCTGTACCTATCTATTTTGTGCCCCAAGCAAACGCCGGCGGCGTGTGCACTCCCATTGTCTTTCTATTGTCTCCAATTACAGTATTCGAAAGGTTAAGACAGCGCGAACTGGTGACTTTTGTCATGGTGACAATAATTTTTCTACCCATTTTTTGTAACCGTCACGTCTTCAAGTACGCGCACTACATGTTGGGTTCATAAGCACGGTGACTTTTGTCACGGTGACAATAATTTTTTCACCCATTTTTTGTAACTGTCACGTCACCAAGTGCGCGCACTACATGTTGGGTTCATAAGGATGATGACTTTTTTGTCAAAAGTCACGGTGACAAGTCACCAGAGCTATATGCCTAAGGTCTACTTACTGTCCACGGACGCGTAGCTTCAAAGACGCATGGTGTACGAAGCCACAACGTCGAGCGTCGTGCCGCCCGTGTCGTTGCACTCGTTGCCGCTTCGTCGACAGAGATTCATAGTTTTGTATGTAAGCTTCATGCAGGTGTACACCAAGCATATAATAACAAATACGCGTCTATGAAGCTACGCGTTCGTGGACATTAGGCCAAGTCTACTTACTCCGAACTCAGGCCCGTTATACGACTGTTGAAAGCCAAGGGTGTCCTCCTATAATTTTTTCTGTAGTACTCCAAGGACTCAAAACCGGGACGAACGGGCAGCCAGTTTTCACTTCGTAAGATCTGGAAAAAGTTATTTCCGTTTCCGTATGTTTATTGTTTTCTCGGTCGGGAGAAGGAGGGAGGCACATATCCAAAATGGGTAAACAGATTTTGACGGGACTTATGAACGAAATAAATACTGTGGCTTAGATGTGTTATGTTATAAAAACTAACTCATTTAGACAACTTTTACTGAAGGTAGTTAGTGTTTTGGCCTTCAGCCGTTTATCTAAATGTAAAATAAAGAATAAGATCCATAAGAAATTAATCGCAGGGCAGACACTATTATCACAAAATATGGTACAGAAGTCAAACTAGATACAAAGCGCGCTCGAGCAACGCACACATAGACACCGCTCACGGACACGATATCTCGGAGCGCCTCGGCCCGCTCGTCGAACAGTTCCGGCTCAAACGCTCATTAGTGTGCGTCCACCGAGTGTAGGTATAAAAAGTATCTACATATGTACATGAGATTGTTTTCTGTACCTATCTATTTTGTGCTATTAGTTATCTATTTTGTGCTATTAGTTATCTATTTTGTGCTATTATTTATCTACTTTTGTGCTATTAGTTATCTACTTTTGTGTAGTTTTAAGAACTACCTATACGCTGGCTAAGTCACCGGTAGCATAATCATCATCATTTCAGTTGAAAGACGTCTACTATTGGTTATAGGCTTCCCCAAGTGTCGCCATAACGACCGATCTTGTCGGATTCCCGCGGCCCCCACCGGTAACAACTATACTCTGTTCAAAATAACATTAGATATTAATGAAAAACTTTTATTACGGTCCGTTTAACCGATTTTGACTATTATAACGTTGGTGGCATGACAAATGGCGGCTGCAGTAAATAGTTCGTATTGTAATCACTGTTTTGCTTTTATTGCCAACCTTATGCCAAAGAAACAGAAATTAAAATCGATTGAACAGACAGTAAAAAAGGTTTCTTTAAAGTTTTAATCTTAGCGCGAATAGGGTATAGTAATAAAATAAAATGCTTCACTCACAAATGCAGCGCTTTCAGGATCATTTAGGAATAACAAAGGGGCCCTGCCAAACATGCTATCTAGCCGGACGATCGGGCCATACTTTTCTATCAGTCTCATGATCGTTTGAGGATCATCCATGTTGGAAAAAGGGCCTGTAAACCAGAAAAAAGAATAATATTTTTTTTTTTTAATTGAAGTGGTGATCAGATGGTTGCAAACCAACGTCCCAACCAAGGTGACCTTACTAGTTTCAATAGGTGTAGACAGTGGTTGTAAACCATGACCCTCAACGCCCTTGGTTGGGAGGCACGTTATCTAAACTACCGAACTTGTTGCCGCAACACAAATCAAACACATTAACCAAGGTGACCTTGGTTGGATACAAACGTTCCAACCAAGGTCACCTTGGTTAATGTGTTTATTGTTTGCAACTGTCTGGTCACCTCTTTATGTCATACCTCTTGACCAAAGAAAGATACAAATATTGTGTACATCCTTTGTTGGAGATCCTAAATAAATAAATAAATAAATAAATAAATAAATAAAGAAGGCTGGCCATCACAACCTTCAGCAGTTAAAGACTTGAAATAGATTGGTCTCTTTACCTCCAAACATGAAGTGATGCAGTTGCCCAATGATGGGCACAGACGGCGGCCCGGGTATATCTTTCCATGGTTTTACGTTTTCTGTCTTTCCAGTAGTACTTGTCCCTGCTGCAGTTCTGTAAAACATAAAAACCTAAGTATACCTACTCACTATCTACTGTAGAACTACGACTGTCACAAATACGAATTTAAAATATCAATATTTCATAATTCCGAATGGTTCAAAACTCCTAATATCGTTAGTGCGCGAGTTAAGCACGGACCACACGGATACAATCCAGCGTTCCAACAGAGGGGCCATACTTATTGCAATCCGTGTAGACAGCAGATGTAATCCAAATTACATGACCTCCGCCATTCAAAGCCGTTCCTTGAATGGTAAGTGCGATTTTCTACACGGACTGAAACTTTGCTAGTTTCAGTCCGTGTGGTCACCTTGGTTGAGGCGTTTGTTGGTTTACAGCCTGGTCACCCCTTAAATAGTGGTAATATGTTTGTCGAGTTGTTCGACGACTGTGGTGCGTGAAGCCAGAGACCCGACTCCCACTCTCCCACAACCAGCAGGCGCGCTTGCTATCGACATTTTTGTTTCTTAGTCCCCGCACTATGCGTGTGATATTTGTAGGTGTGCTTCGTGGAATAGGAAATTAATTATTTTAAATTTTTATTTGAAGCCCACCTACGGGTGTGCTGAGTGGAATACTTTAGGGGTGCTTCGTCTGGGTGTGCTTCGTTTGGGTGTGCTTCGTGGAATACCTCAAAAAAATGCGCTATTTCCAATATTTGTTTTCATTCTATGAATTAAAAATCATTACTTTATACGCTAGTTTACAACCGTCTGGTCACCCTTTTATTAAAATTGAAATATGACACAAATGTTTGTCTAAATAATTAAAACTAATTATTAATTTTTTAGAACTACCTTCAAAAGACATTTTAGGGGGTGGTAATAGTCTTATGAAAAAATCATATTCCTTGAGATATTGAACTTGAAAACTGACTTAAAGTATATAAAGCAATTATTAGTTCCTTTCAATAAGAAAGTTTAAGATCATTTTAGTTTGTTAGAAATAACCTTAACCAACGGATCGATCAAGTTAAACTCAAGGCCAAAGTAAAACAGGGGGTATAAGTTAATTGGTTGAAATTTTTTTTTGAATCACTGTGTCAATATTATATAGATGAAAATACGAAATTTTGTCGAACTAAGTCACGAGAAAAAAGCTAGTGATAAATAAAAATGAAGTGTTGGGACGGTCCATGGTCCAGGTCCGGTGCTATGAGGAACTTCATTTTAGAAAGTGATCTGTAACCTCAATAATTTAATTTTTTAACTGATGTACTGTCAGAGCTTATGGGTGATACCTTTATTTCAAGAAACGACGTACGACTTACCTGATGCAATTCTTATTATTGACCGCTAAATTAAAAAGTGACTTGAACTTGCTCGTCTGCATGTTGGGGTTGATCCACTATCACGTACTGATGATATAATCACTCTTAGTGTGAAAGCTTCAAGTTAAAAGACAGTACAGGCCAATCAATCTTATAGTACGATATTAAGTGTCCTCTTTATTTTTACTATTTTGTAAAAATCTACAGTGCGGCGGCGCAATGATCGAAGTGTGAACTTTGTAAGAACGTCACTTTTAGTTGCTTGTGGGTAGATCAACAAAATCTTGGGATTGGCCATTCAAGATATAAAAAAAAAATACCTTATAACAAAGTATTGTTTCCAAAGACGTCCGAAGTCTATTACAAGAGAAGTACATCGTCTTTTTCCCACGTTTATTCGGTAGATAGCTCTACTTCCACTAAGTTGATCACAGCGCCGCCCGTGATCACAATTGAAACTAACTAACAGCACGCAGCAAGCCATCCTTCCTTTGACATTTTTCGACTCGTTATGATGATAACGATTTAAACTAGGAAGAAATTTGGAGTAACATTTAAACATTTGTTATCTCATGGTGGCTGGCTTAGTAAACGCAAAGATGCGAACAATATTCCTATAATTATATAAGATTACTATGTAATCTAAATTAAACTTAATTAATTAATTAAATTATCTTAATTATACATAATTAAGATACAAAGATAAATAACAATGCTTAGTTATGAAGAAAAATATAACAAACGTAACAGCAAATAATTGAGGAAGTGACTCCTTTGACTGAGCTTGCCACTGGGTGGAGAATGATGCTAATTACGTTACCAAGATCTATTATCATCCACCTAACCTTTTCCCAACTGGCTCAGAGTCAGCATCCATTCTCATATTTATTTATGTAGTTTAGTAAATTGTGTATACTATATAATTGTATTGTACCTACGATTCGAATTACTACCATTAACGATTGCATCACTACTTACCATCAGGTGGAATGCGGTCAAGCTGGGTCATTCACTAGTTTATATCAATTAAAAAAAATATATATACAAATTATTAAATATATTTACAATTAAATAAAGTTAAAATACTTTCTTTTTGGTCAAAGGAGGAAAGTTTATTGTTTATTCATTTCACATATTTTAACTACGGGCTATCCTTTTTTTAACTATTCAACGTGGCGGCTGTGTTTTACTATTTAATATAAATGTAAGACTATTTTGAAAGCTGTTGGTTAAAAAACAAAAGAGCAATTACAATTACATCAATTCTATTTTATCAATCGTTCAGTCGACTTTCCGTTAATCGACCATGTGACTATTATGTAACGTTACGGACCCTTTACGACAATAACACAGGCCTAGTTTATCAAGTAAATATATTTGAGTTTTACTGTAACGTGGCGCCATCTATGGTTTGTTTCTGTAACTATCTCTACTGTGTTTTAACTCATTAACCTTTCTTTCGAATACAGAAAGACATTGAGATATCGAATGCCAGCATTCGCTTGGGGTTTAATTTATTAAAAATTACGGTATTCGAAAGATATTGTTGCCATCTTAATGTTGAGTAAATAAAAATACGTTGACGTTATCCAAATCTGGGTTCTCTTTATGTGGTTGTTAAAATATTTAATTTTATGGTAGTCATTTGACAGAACGTCAAAATCATGAATAATATAAAGGTAAGAAGAAACTTAATTTTTTATTGTTGATAGGTGTTTTCATAAATTAAACAATTGAAAATAGACAAAAAAATATATTTTTATTTTAAAACACTGTGCGGTGCTTATAAAGTCAAAAGTAAAAATAATACAAGGTCGCAGTTCGGTCTTAAAACATATGGTTCATATCTCAGGTTCTGAGTCATATTTAATGAAAGTCTATTTTGTTAAATAATTTATACAATATTCATTCTCATGAACAAATGATACTACTCGTACAAATTATTTTGTACTTCATCATAGAAATCTTCATAAAATATAAAACATGCTAATATTCATATTTTAGTGAATAACAACGGAAAATTGATTCATTGAACAATGGAAAATTTATTTATTTATTTAATAAATTACTTACTAATTTATAAATATAGCTAAATAAAACAGAAATGTACAATTTTGACTACATATTTAAAATGTTAAAACTTAAACCTTAAGATTTAAATGATAATTATACCTACCGTAAAACGATTATATATATCACTAGCTGCTGCCCGCGACGTCGTCTGCGTGAAGCCTCTACAGCACTAAAAATACCTAAGGTGCCAGTGTCGCTATAGCATTATAAATAAACAACTTTTAAAATAGCATTATAACATAATTTTTTTTCGCAAACGAAGCTAGTGAAGAGAGTTATAGGGGAATCCTGCTGAGTTCAGTCATAAGATGTGACTGAAGGAAATAGAGAAAATACAATACAATACAATATTCCACAACTATCACACAACGCCGTCTAGTCCCAAGCTAAGCAGAGCTTGTGTTATGGGTACTAGACAACTGATAAACATACTTATATATTTCTAAATACATACATATTATAGATAAATTACACCCATTTTATTTATTAATTACATTAAATAATGCAGGAATACATTCCAGGACACAAAAGAGTAAAAATACGTATAAAGGTATCATACCTTACAAGACTTCCCTATAAACTACGTTGGTACGGATACTGCCAGGAGCCAAAATGTAAAGAGAGTCAGGACTGGTGGCGCGGGAGCAAGCGACGTACAGTTGCCCGTGTGAGAAGCAACTCGTCCTGAGGTTGACACCCGCTGCCCTCAGTGTCTGCCCCTGCGACTTATTGATGGTCATCGCGAAGCAAACACACACGGCGAACTGTACGCGCTTGAACTGGAACAGGAAGTTATGGGGTATGAGGGGAATGCGTGGTATAAATACTGCCTCGCTGACGCCACAACCCGTAAGAATTTCCGCCTCAATGGTGTGTCTGTGTGGAGCGAGATGACTTTGAGGCGGGTCCCGTCACAACTTCGAAGCATAATCGGGACACCGACCTTCAGCTTGATGGTATGCGCCGGAAGTCCTCTTGCTGACATCAGTTCAGAAATTCCACGGAATAACGTGTGGCATCATCTTGCTCGACAACAGTGTTTATCGAGGTGTAGACCACTTCATTCTTCTCAATTTCCGAGACAATGCATTCGTTAATTGCTGCAGCCTGATCATTTTTGGGCGTCAAAATGGCCCGCTCACACACCCAAGAATTCTGCTGGTGTAGTATACAACTGATGTCCCCGTACACACAGTGAATGAGTTTTTCTAAGCTGGATACCACTCTACCGAGAGACTCTTGAAGCACCACCTGTCCACCTCTCTTTTCTGGTAGAGTGCCTTCGTCAAGACTGAGAAGGACATCGGAGAATTCTTGAGCAAGTGCATTGCCGCCGAGCCGAGCTCTCATATGTCAAGCGCAGTGTACGAACTCGTGACCACAACGAAGATCGTTTCAACGAAGCATTCATCTCGTCAGCCCTCGATCCCCGCGTCACCTCGGGAAGTGTTTGCCGGAAATCGCCACTGAACAGAACTGTGACACCATCCGTCAAATGTTAGTTCCTGCGGATGTCCTGCAGGGTTCTGTCCACGACCTCAATTGCCTTCCTATTGGCCATCGTACACACATCATCAGAGAGCAATCCTTGAGCACGTGTCCCTTATCGCTGTTACGTGACACACCACAAACAGGCGTTTCGGCGCTCTCTAAATCGATGGCAATTTTTAACATGGCATGTGCTGTCTTGCCTTCCGGAAGCAGTTTGGCAGCGATTCCTGACGACGCTACAGCAATAGCAATTTTGCCTTGGCTCCTGACCTCTGCAAGTATGCCAGTGGTAACAAATGTTTTTCCTGTTCCACCAGGAGCATCCAAGAAAAACATTTTACCCTGGTTTTGCCCAACACTTTCAAGGACGGTGTCATAAATTTGTTTTTGCTCTCAAGAGAACAAAGCGACATGGTAATTTCGTATGGTGGTTATTTCGCCCGGATCGTAATTTGTTTCAGCGTTATACTCCCGATTTCCACGGTCTTGATGTGATGATGATTGGAGAGCTGGTAACCCATATTCGCTCAGTGGATTGCCGCCGATAGTAATGACCACATCTTGAAGTGAACTGAGACAGGTGTTCAGCACGCGTTCATCAGTTACTCCGACTTCGTCTCTAGTAGCACGCCTCAAAGCTCGTAGAAAATCTTCAGACAGATGATGGCGTTACTTCTCTCACAAAGCTACCGGGTTCGCGACTCCACAAAACACAAAGATGACGGCAAGTAGATGACGCATGTGGCTGGGACTGTCACTGACGCTTGCCTCCACGAGGGTGTCATCCCAATTAGGCAAAAGGCTGCGCGGTAAGTGGGATACTCCACGCCATCAAATGTCCTCAGAAAAGTGAAAGACGTTGAGCCTGGGACTGTGTGATGTAACAATCGCAGAAAATAGCATTCGCCACTATTCGGGTGCACGGTATAAACCCTACCCAATGCGGTGTCCTTGAAAATTCCCGGAAAACCTTCCACAGCACCTTTTTTTTATGGTGGGAAAAATCATGCATTGACATCCCCCGCCCTTGGGCGGAGCGGGAGATAGTGTCAGACTCTTACTGAAAAGACCCACCCCGTTCCTTCTAGCCTTCATACCGGGGCTCGAGCGCCCTTTCGGATAACCCTGGCCCCAGTAGGCTTCGACCCGGCTGGGTCCCTGCTGTTGCTGACAACTCCTAGAGGCGCGCGGGTGCAGTGCGCGCCGTCGACGACTTGGGCTTGGTCCGGACAGTTACCGGACGGCCGGACAGCGAGCTACCCATTGCTCACTGTCCGCAAGCCCGCGTCTACGTTGGCCGGAAATCGGGATCAGAATCCCGGCGACGGCCCGGCGCGAGAGGTCTCCGCCGCCGATCGCGCCCGTGCCCACGAGGGCACGGCGATGCTCCGCCCAAGCAGGGCACACCTCGACTGTGTGCTCCACCTTGTCCTCCGGGTGTTCCGCACAGTGGCGACACCCGGGCGTCACTTCCGCATGAATCGAGTGCAGGAATCTCCCGAACGAACCATGTCCGGTGAGTACCTGCGTCATGCGGAAGGTCGAAGAAGGACGCCGTGAGGTCTTTCCAGCCACGCCTCAAAGAGGGGTCCACAGCACCTCCTCGTCGATGTCGGTTGAATACACCCCTTTGCTTGTCGTACGTGTGTGAAGGCACCTCGTCATACGTAAGGGATTTCGCAAACTGGTCGACTTCACAGAGTCTGGGAAATGCCACCATGTAATACCTAACACCGCATTTTTTTTAAATTGTCTTCCTCAACTCTGCTCAATATTTTGTGGGTTTTGTTGGAACTTGAATTTGTCAAAACGAACTATAATATGAAGAAAATGCACATTACCATCTATGAATTTTAAGAATAACTAACTACTAACCTCGCCAACATGATCAAATTTAAATGATTAATTTCCAAAAACGGTTAACATAAACTTGATTTAATTTTGATGAAATCTCATAGATGGCGCTGCTTTAAAATTGTGTTTATACTACTAACATTCATTAAAATATGTATCTCTGCCCAAGTTACTTTAATGGCGTAGTTTTTATAGTGTAAAGCTAGATAATAGCATGACTTACTCAAAAACAACATTTAAATATGCGTCCTTATATTACACGCTGTCACAGAATGCGTAAGAAAAATAAAGATTCACAGCTCCTCCCCCGTAGGTGATAGCGTGATAATATGTAGCCTATATCTTGACCCGACCTCTTAGTAATATTCATGCAAAATTTGAAGTAAATCCATGCAGTACTTTTTGAGTTTATCCCGGACATACATACAGACAAACAGACAAAAATTCTAAAAACTATATTTTTGACTTCGGTATCGATTGTAGATCACGCCCCAAGTATTCTTTTAAAAAAATATTCAATGTACAGTTTTGACTTTCCTACGATTTTATTATATGTATTATACTATTAGTTCAATGACAATGAAGTCCGTCATATTTTACATTATAATAGTAAACTTTTATTTCAGGTAAGATACCTATAGATTTACACACATTTACATATACACAGAAACATACGAAACATAAACATAATAAAAACTATATCCAAGGCAAAACTTATTTAATATCTTTGAATATAAAATTGTAAGGACCCTTAATGTAATTAAGGGCGTGTTGAACCGTTTTTGGTGGAGGCCCGAACCATTCCACTTGGAAGTTTTCTATAATCCTCGCTATAAATGTATCCATTTCCAGTTCAGCTATACGACGACCTGGAGACAAAAAGAAATGTATGAATTTAAAACATTACGCCTGTATATCCCGAAGAATTACGATAGTGGTGGCCCAACGAGCAGTGGTAACCCAGTGGGATCGGTCTTGATTTACAAGTTGTAGGTCGGTTCAAACCTAGCTAAACGCATTACTTTGTGTAATTTATTTAATCATCAATGTTTTCAAAACGGTGAAGGAAAACATCGTGAGGAAATCAGCATGTTCTAAAACAAAAAATTCGAAGATATTTAACATCCACCAACTAGCACTGGGCAAGCATTGTGGATTACGGCTCATTCCGCCTCCTGTTGAGGAAGCCTGAGTACTAGCAGTGGAAATATTATAAGCTAATGCTATTACCCTTCGAGAGACATATGTGAACTATATGTACATCACATATAGTTTAATAATATGTATAGTAGTCCCAAGAAATAGCAGATAACTGCAATTTATCTAGAGTCAGGCTGCAGAGAAGTTTATACAGAAATATCTGATAAAACTGCCTAACCCGGGAGAATATAATCTAATGCTCAGCCGTAGCGCTTGTCATTACTATACCAACGAGGCAGTTCATGAATAACATCTCAATATTGTCCCCAAGGATTTATTACATTTACTTCATGATTGCGCAGCCTACTTCGTAGAAATTATTTATTACATAGATTTTGAAAAATACTTAATATTCTCAATTCGACCTGCCTTTACTAAATATTTTGTCTACTTCCAAGCTAATCAGATTCAACCGAGTACCAATATTTTATATGAAGCGACTGAATGTCTGACCTCTACATCCCAGGGTAACACAATATTTCATGGAAAGACTGATGCCAGATTATATGGCTTCTGTCTTGTAACTCCCGTAACACTAATTTCAGACATTTTAATCAGTAAAAATGATAAACTTTTAATTCTCACAAGTCAAAACTTTCCATTTACTTCCTTATGGTCAGGAGCAAAATGTTTAGAATTATTAAATACTTACCTATACAGCTGCGGGCTCCGAATCCGAAGGGTGCGTATACGAATGGATGAGTATTCCCATAATAAAGTGGGTCATCTTTCGCGGCTAGCCATCGTTCTGGAATGTACTCTTTAGCTCTAGGGTAGTGGTTTTCCATTAAAGACATTGCTGAGTGAGCGAAGACGATATCAACCTGAAATGGATGATGACATTTTTCGTATATATATGTATATGTGTCTGATAAAATTGCTAGCCGTATCTGCCCAAATCTAAATCATTATGAAATTTTTTGGTCATGGTGTGATTTGGGTATGTTTGACGAAGGTTTGGTAAATTTTGTACCTAAATCTAATATAATTATTTGGTTTGGTTAAGGACACCTTACATATATTTTTACTTACATCTTTCGGCACTTCATAACCCAGTATATTGTACGACTTCGTGGACTTTCTTGCATTCCCTGATACTACGGGCTTCAATCTCAAGGATTCTTTGACACAGGCTCTTAGATAAGGTCTTCGCTCCGAACCTGACATGATCTCTTCTCTCAATAAAGCTTGTTTATCTGGGTGTTTTGCAAGAAGATAAAGAGTTGCTGTCACTGTGTTTGCTGCCTAAAAATATTATATAAAATGCTAGTAACTTAAAACAGAACATCAAGCTAGGTACCACATTATATTGGTAGGGCATCATCATTGCAGCCGAAAGACGTCCGCTATTAAACATAGGCCATGATCACAAGAACACACCTCACTGCTGATGAATAGGTTTCAAGGTCTGGTTCTGAAGTCAAACTGACATGGTGACATTTTTGTACAAATACTTCAGCACTTCGATATACCGACAGTTAATCTGGCACCTTTGGGAGAGCCTGCAGTACAGGCCAAGTTCCGATCCAATCAAAAACTTACGAGTTCACAAACGCTAAGCAAAGGCAGATTATACTTCTCGGTCTTCTGTATTCGGAAATACAATGTCTCAAACTTGATTTCTCAGAAATACAAGTAAATGTTATATTTGTTAAAAACCAATAGAAATACTATCGGTTTCACTAAAAATATGAGTAAACTTTGTTTTGTCAAAGACGTGCTTACCGTATCTACACCAGCAAGCAACATATCACTAGCCATGATGCGAGCCGTTTCTTCGTTGATTTCCAATAATTTCTCTAGAATACTTTTTTCATTTTCAGATTTACTCTTCAGATTCTCGGTTCCTTTTTTAATAAAGTATTTTGTTAAACTGAAAAAAAATATGAAAAAATAGCTATAACTTTTGGTTAATTTTGAAAAATATTTTAGTATTGATTGAAGTTTCTTCAAGGTGGAAGTAATTTAAAAATTAATGAAAAAAAAAAACCACTAACAAAACATTTTTTTTAACTTACTTTTCATGATGTTCATATAATTTCATAGCTCGCTTATACAATGGCGTTGAGAACAGTCTCCAAAGATTTGGTTTGAAGTCTATTTCGTTGAGTATAGTAAACAAGTCGTGAACACATTGGATCAACTGCCATTCTGCAGAGTCTGCGGGCAAGTTGGGATCGAAGCTGTTCAGGCGGCACCCAAGTGCGACTGTGCCGATTGACTCCAAAGCCCACAGGTTCATTTCCTTGTCGAAGTCCTTCGTGATCATGTTTTTTTCATCCCGGTTAGCTTTCATTCTAGAATTCATTAAATTTACTTTGTACAAAAATGTCCACCATATTCTAAATTAATTGGTTTTCGTTACAAGCCACAGAAACCAATTGATTGGTGTAGTGTGAGTAAATTCAAAGCGAATTGTCTATAGGAGACAGATGATCCTATAAGGGTTCCTTTTTTTATTTCCACGTTTGTGCCGACCTGTAGTAACATGGGACAGCGCTAGGAAAAGATGATATTAATATCTATGAAATGAGAAAATATGTAATCATCACCTTCAAATCAAAAGTTTTATTTTTGATACCACTTGGTAAGCAATGATGAAATTTCGATGAAAATTTCATTATGTCTCCCTATTCTTCTTATTACTTCACCTAATCTCATCCTTGGTTGATTAAACTAGATGTTCTATTAATGTAGTGTTCCATTGTAGTTATATTTCCATATCGAGGAATAAATTCAAACCTTGTCTGATTTAATTATATATTATGAATGCTTCTATTATGCGTACATAACAATGGAGTTGAATTTCTTGCCTTTGTCCTTCTTTAGTTAATTATGTAATAATAATTTTTTTTAGGTAAGTGTGCTCCATCATCAACCACAACCTTTATCGTTAGTCTGACAATAAATCTATAGCCGCTTACAGACATCGCGAGGCGTGCGTCGCTAATGGTTGCCTCATCCTGAGGCATACGATGGTACGTTTATGCGTGCGTCCCGTACGACACATGCACAGAGTACAATAAATATATGGACACATGCTCAAACTGAGCACACACCACTACGCATGGTGTTCGTCAGTAGAAAACGTAAACAACGCCTGTCCGTCCACACGGAGCGCACGACTCGTATTGAGGTGGCGTTCGCAACGATCGCATGACGCGAATGCTCACTGTGAGCACAAACGTCCACACAGCCCGAGGCATGCGACATGAACCACTGGGGACGCACGACGCACGCCTCGCGATGTCTGTACGCGGCTTATTATTGTAAAGACCTTTTGGCAGGAAAGTTTAAAAAATAATGAACTGTTTGTTACCTCGTAATCATGTCCTGTGCCACGTCATCGAGTACCTTTGTATACAGTTTGATAGTTTTCGGTTGCAACATCACTGGGTTGACTGTCGAGCGGAACTCTTTCCATACCTCGCCTTGGCTAGAAAAAAGAGTTGAAAATATTGTATTACATAAATACATGATATTTATCTATAGGTACTAAATAGGTAGTTTTGTCTAGAAATGAACCATTTCGGCTATCCTTACAAGAATCAATCAAAATGTAACTTAAGACAATCAACGAAATTATAGCTTAGCTTTGGCCCGCGGTTTCACTCGCGTACATAAAATACAGAACAGTTACGTAGGTAAGCGCCCCGACCCCCTGCAACGCACTGAGAAACCGAACATGACTTTGTGGGCATGTAATGATGATGACAATTTATATTAGGTACTTTTGCCACTCATGAACAAAGTAGCTTTCAATCGGTGAAACATTTTAGCAATCGGACCAGTACCCTCATAGATTACTTTTTTTTTTTTTTTTTATGGTGGGAAAAATCATGTATTTACATCCCCCGCCCTTGGGCGGAGCGGGAGATAGTGTCAGACTCTTACTGACTAAAAGACCCACCCCGTTCCTTCTAGCCTTCATACCGGGGCTCGAGCGCCCTTTCGGATAACCCTGGCCCCAGTAGGGGATAACCCTGGCCCAGTAGGGCCCTCATAGATTACTTTCTACCAACAAAACAACAAACCTTACTTACATTTTTCTAATATTAGTAATGTTATTTATTTTTGAAAACCGTCTGATTATGATTAAATGCCTCATAAAAACTCATTTTCTTTTTTTTAATAATGTCTTAAAAACAATGGTCGTTACATCAGATACTTACTCCGAAATAAGGCCCGTTGCATGAACATCAATCCCTTTGCTTTTTTTATAATCTGTTCTGTAGTGCACCAAGGATTGGAAACCAGGACGGTTGGGGAACCAGTTTTCACTTCGTAAAACCTGAAAAAGTTATCTCTTTTTTTCATTTTTTTTCATATTCATCTATTTGCTTAAACAGGCTTGCAGCTATATATAATTGAAGGTCATGTTTGCTCCAAATACATGCTTATGGATAGTAGGTAAATAAATAAACGGCAAGGCAGCAGCACGCGTGAGGGAACGGGTTTCATCACCTCTCAGCCGCCGGGATCAGTAACCAAATGATTGGGAACACCTACTCCACAAAAAGGAGGCGAAAGGATTATGCGTTGAAAATCATCATCATGGTCATCATCAGTCTTTTTAATGTTCCCACTGCTGGGACTCAGGCCTCTTCTCTATGAGAGGGAATGGGCCGTAATTCACCACGCGGGCCCAGTGCGTGTTGTTGTCTTCGATTCTTCGAAGTTTTGGTTCTAGGACATTTCTTCACGATATGTATTCTTTCACCGTTTTGAGAGCAGTGATGATTAAATAAATTACACAAAGTAATGCGCCTGGCTGGGTTCGAACCCGCGAACTACAACTCGTAAGTTGGGGCCATTACCTATCGGCCACCACTGCACTGATAACTAAATTATTTGTACAATTGCCAAAACGGATCTTAAACGTTCGGCGTCAGAGTGGGGATCGCTTTGCGCATTCCATACATTGGCAAGTCAATCGTCTTCGTTGTTAGATCCATGCAGCAACGCAGGAAACGAATCTAGAGTGACGTCTATGACGCGATGGCGCGGCGAGTCAATCACTGACACTCCCCGTCCCCGCGTCTCACTTCGCACCACTAAAGAGACCGGATATTTGTCTTCTGTGCAACTTGAAGCCAGCGCTCAAGATCCGTGACGGCAATTGTACCTATTTGTGTTTTTCTTGTATTCTATAAAAAAAAGATTCAGTACAATGATATTTCGATAGAATGAATGTGCGATGTGTTGGCCGCTAGATCAAACAAATATTCGACACCTATTTTGAACAGTCGACGTATTCAGGTATTGTGTGTTCAATATTTTGAACGCTTGTTTTATTAACGATTCGATATTTATTATGAACGTTCGAGTATTTAGATGTTCAATTTAAAGTATTCGATCAATTGATATTCGATTATTTGGAATTCGATTTGGAATGTTACACCCGTTATCAATGTTATCATGCATTGGCTTGATAAATATTTTAATTAATTATGACTAGGTACCATTTCAATATGGTTTAGATTTGTTTTTTTTTTTATCTGTTATAAACTAGAACTTGACTGCGATCCCGTCTGACGGTAAGCAGTGATGACATCGTTGATGGTGAGGCGCACTAGATTATTAGGAGCCTATTCGCTCTAGCCTTGAAGACACCTAAATTATAATCAGACGGGAAGACCGCCGCAGGCAGACTAATCCGTTTACGTTATTTGAGAAAAAAAAACAATCTGTTATTGTAGCTATATTTTAAGCAATATGTAATATAGTAAACGCACATCCTGAAATCAGTATTTTCTGAATTGTCTACTGAATCAATATCATCTTTAAAAAAAAACACCTATTTTTGATAAATCTTGACTGTACTTATCATCGGTGTGTTTGTAATACCAAAACCGATGCATGACCTAGGTAGTGTGTCGATACCCATATCATTTGCCTGGATTACTAATTTTCTATAAATAAAAATATATCTTTGTGTGTTTTTCCTCTATAGATTTCGAAACCATTAAACAAATATGTTACAACTTTGTTAAGATATTTTGGGGACGCCCGTGAAGGTTCCTGATCCAAAAAATGTACATAAATATAAAAATACAGGTATTTTACTTTTAGTGAAACTTGCTTCACATTTTATTGTAATGCAATTTTGCTTCGTTGTTTTGTAGCTACAAGATTTACTGGCCCAAGCCATCTAATACATATGTTACCTACCGCTAAAATGCGTTAAAGTGCAGATTAACTTGTTTTAATCTGCAGACTTCCTAGGTAATCTGCAGACTAACGTCCAAGCGTACGGTTAAGTTATAAAACATGTTCTTTGCTTGAATAAAACATTCAAATTCATTGTATTTATATGTAATTTTAATTTCGACTATTATATCTAATGTTTGATAATATTTCGTTTCTAAGGCACTTCGATATAGATAGTTATTTTTATAACTACCCACAGGTAGCCGACGGAACTCCGCCTGGGTTCCGTTGGGCTAAATGAGGATAAAAGTGTTTCGCTTATACTTCCGCGATTTGACGATGTAGAATCCGTTAATAAACAGATTACGAGTAACTAGGTAAAATGGAGATATCTGCTACTTTAAGCCCAATTTCACACTTTAACGGATTATACCCGGCAATTTGTAGGTTACCTAGTTGTTGCGCATATTGACGTATTCCGTATTCTAACGGTACCTAACATATACATAAATAATAAACAAGTGTTTTTATGTTTTAAATGAATTTTTGATTTAGTCGTTTTACTGCCGTGCCTCCCTCCTAATTTCATCCACTGTGTACTGTACTGTGGATGAAATTTAAAAAGCAAATCAAATATGTTTAGCTAATAATTATTATGTATAATAAAGTTTACCTATTAAAAAAATGTGATCTTGACAAAAAAGTAATATGTGTACAGTTACAAAATGGCTGATACATAAATATTATATTTTTACAACTAAAGCTAGTTTAATTGAGATAAAACATAGGCCCAAGAAACTATGAAGACTTTTCCTTCTCTTTTTGCTCACGGATAGATTCCGAGTCCAAAAATAGCACACAGGATAGTTTTTATTCTGGAAATATTTTCTCTTGTGATAATTTTTACTTATATGTAGGTGTAGCCACTGGCAGAGGATAGTTAGTTTATAAAACGTTTATAATAATAAAATAAATTGCTTCACTTACTAATGCAGCGCTTTCAGGATCACTTAAGAATAACAAAGGAGGCTTGCCGAACATACTATCTAAACGAATTATCGGCCCGTATGTTTCTATTAGTTTTGGGATCAATTCAGCATCCTCGGTGTCGGAAAACGCACCTGCAATTTTATTTATAAAATTCTTAAAGAACCTTACCAATAATCATTTGATGAACTTGAGTAAAATTAATGCAGAAAATAATACAGTAAGTCACAACTTGACCTAAAGCTAGCCCTGCGTAGTGCTGAGGTTTTGTATAGAGTATGAGTGCAGCTGAAACTGATTATTTTTCAGTATAGTGTACTTAACCTTTCGAATACCATAATTAAAGAAATAATAGAAAGACAATGAGAGAGCAAACACTGGCGTTTGCTTGGGGTTTAATAAATTAAAGGATGGATAGTAAGTAACATGTTAGAATGCGACTATTCAATCAAAGCTCAGGATGCCAATGGCTTCCTAAAAACACGATATGAAAGATCAACTAAATATGCACACATAATTTCTTTGCTTTACCGTGTGCTTTATATTTTATTTTGAAAAACGCTTACAGTACTTCACATAGGAGAATAAAGCATAATTGAAGCGAAAGATAATAATGCTTCTTCACCATTTTTTAAAGGTTGGTTATTGCGACGATAGATCGCAGTGGAGCAAAAATAAAAGTGAGTGGATTGTATATATACCTTATACATTAGTTACATTAATAAAAGGCAAAATGAAATTACAACGGTCGTTTTAATAATGTTACCAAAAAAATATGGAAATGATAAAGAAGTTAACGTCTTGCATTAGATCAGTCTCGTGCACAGTTTTATTTACCTCCAAACATGAAGTGGTGCAGTTGTCCAATGATGGGCAAAGACTTAGGTCCTGGTATTTCTTTCCATGGCTTGGCGTTTTCTGTCTTTGGAGTAGTACTCTCTACTGCTAAAGTTCTGTAAAAAACTAAAACTTATTTATACGATAGTAGGAGTAGCTACATAGATTACTTTGGGTATATATATTTTTTAAACAGGTTAATAATTTTAACGCATCACGAAAATAAAATATCGAAGCATCTAATATTTACCCATGTTGTTTGTTATTTTATTGACAATTTTTCTGGGGTTGAGGCTACTTGTGATCTATCATTGGATCACTAGTTGTATGGCATAGCGCCACCGGTACATGGTACAAATACGAATTTTAAAATACCGATTTTCTAATCCTGAATGGTTTAAAACTCCTATCTATCTTGGATCATTCATTAATTAAATTTTATAAAATATTTCTAACCCCTCAAAAAATATTTCTAACGTTTACATTTAAAATGACTGTTCTCAAAATATAATTTCAATAGACTAATTGACAAAAATTCGACTTCATGTTCATTCGAAACATCAAAAGTAGGTTAAATTTTATTTAATTATATATGTTTAACCCACAACAGAAGGACTTTGAAGCTCGGGGTTGCTGTCGCGGTAGGTACTTTAAAGTTTTCGTGATTTTTAATAAGAAATTTTGTAAATCTTAGGTATTATTAAAAATATATATATGAAATTCAGCCTTTGAAAATCGTAACATCGAAATTCTGAATAAAATACAATACTTCGGAGTATTAGGGAATTTCTGTATTAAACATCTTGGGGACACATTCATTGAATGCATAGCTAAGGAGTAAAATTCCTAGCTGGAGTCTGTGTTTCCTGATAGCCACAAACTACGCCTCTTTAATTCAAGAAGAAATAGGGTTTTTCTAGGCAATCATGCTCCATCGTCGATCAGGTGAGATAACCACTATCTCACCTGATCGACCATGGAGCATGTTTACATCAAACGCTAGCCTATAAATAAAATTAAAAAACGTATTGAACAGCTGTTAGTTTTGTATTTTGTCTTTAGCCCTATATTATTTATTTTTATCCCATGATATAGCCAACGAATTAAAAGTCACGTTGTACGCCGCTTGTATAATCACTGACTAGGTAAATTTACAGATTCGTACAAAGATCTTTTTACACCACCTGCTCAATAATAGTACATTGTTACACTAGGGGTGAAAGTAACTCATTTCGTCCCGAGAAGGAGTTGGCGGGCGAGCGAAGCGAGGTCGCTAATTCGAAGGGTTAAATGGGTTACTTTCACCCCGAGGTAAACACTGTGCTTTTCATTACGAATACGAGGAAACTAAAAATAAAATAAAAAGTTTGTAAAACCTGATACGTCGTACCTATGATTTTAAGTAGGTCTTCTTTTTCTCATTTAGGCAGTAAAAGGTATTCCACTACTGCTTTAGCCTCTTCTCTTATGAAATTAGGCGTTAAATCACTATTTTAATCTGATAAACATAACGTGTTAATACAAATCTCTGTTGTATGGAAATGTAAACGAAACTCGAAAAAACCAACGACTGATTGCCACTTTCCCGCCATTTTGTTTTGTTTTTTTTTTTTTGCGGCCAGCCAGCTATTCAGCCTCATTAATGAAAAATTAAAAAATAATTGTAATCCTTTTAAAATAAAGTAATTTAAAGGAATAGTTAACAAATAAATTACTTAAAAATATAATATTATTTATTTAATACTTATCTTTAAATTATTTCAATTTTATATCGCGCTGTGATTGACCGGCTGTATGGAAAATTGGAACGTGGTTCAATAGAAACGTGAAGATAGAACTAGTTTTTTTTTTAATAATTTGACAGCTGTCAGTTGTAAAGTAAAACTCCCTAGGGATGAAAAGTATCACTTTCAGCCCGCTCCTTAGGCAACTTCAGACCCACTTTCAGAGTATGAGTAATGAAAAATATATTATAATAAAAAACTTTTATTTTTTTTTATTTTAATAATGTCGTTTTATACGTCAGACAAGCTTCACTTAAAGCAAGTCATTCTATCCCTAGGGAGTTAATGCAGTATGGCCGATCCCTAGGGAATAATGAGATTTGAATTTGGAACATCAAAAATCGACAATATTGTGAATCAAAATGTACGAGCATCGAACAAGTTGACATAATAATCGAAATTCAAACTGGCCACTAACAAAAAAAGGAAAATAGAAGTGATATTGCTTACTGACGGGAGCGATATAGAAAATTGAAAGTATAGAATCTTGGAGTAGTGAATTTTGTTTGTTTGATGAACTTGTTGCTCGGGAGTTAACAACCTTCATTTCCTTCGGAATTTAACATGCCGCCCGCGACTTAAAGACACTGTTTTATCCCCTAGTCACGTAAACTATTATTATATGTGTGGTACATACAATAAATTAATATTGTCTAGGTGAACTCTCCTCATTTCCTTGACGAAATCAGATAAGATTATTGCGATATTTCCTGTAATTGACAGATTCTCTATACTTATTATCTTAGTTCAGATTTATCTAAAGTGGTATTTTTTTTTGTTAAAACGAAAAATTTAGTAAAAGATATTTGAAACATTTTGAATATCTAAGTAAAATATATTTGAAATAGCATGATTTTAGCTAAAACCACTGATCACGTTGATTATAAACTTTAATTACAAATGCCAATTATTAAAGGATAAACATTCAAAGCTTCGGTATCTGTTCAAAGTACTTATTAAAAAAAAAAAAAATACTTGCCTGATACATTCTTTATTAATGACCGCTAAATTGAAAAGCGCCTTGAACTTGTTCGTCTGCATGTTTAGGTTGTCGAACACACAATATGAGAATAAGGAATAACACTAAACACTATCAAGCACTGATTTTATTATCACTTCTAGTGTGACACTGATAACACTGACCGAACAATGAAATAGTATGCCTAGACGCTATAGTGTATTTTTTTGTTTATGTTATCTTGTATTCACAGAGTAACGATCGAGGTGTGAATTTTGTGAGATTGGCACATTTAGTTGTGGGCTTCAAAATTTTCTTGGGATTGGCTATTCAAAATATGTTTTCTCAATCTATCTAATATGTTCACGTATGTAACAAAACTGAAGAAAAATAAAAGGGATTTTTGCGACTTCAGTTATAAATGTTTCAACAAACTAAACGTATGTGTTGTCCATAGAACAGACTGTTCTAAATTGGTGGCCCCCATTGGATGATCGGGCGTTCACGTGTTTTAAATGACAATGACCTTCGCCTAATTATATAATACGCTCCTCTAAGCCTAGTTGTTAGATAAAAAATATTGTATGGCTTAAATATTTGAATAACAGTCTTATTCAATTGTAGTAAAGTCGATTTTTTATATTTTACTATCAACACGTTTGAGTTGTGTTGTGCACGTGGATTTGATAATGATGTTTTCATTAGGGCCGACTCGCTACACGTCGTGCCTACGCGCAATCAAGACTACTACAAGCGCTACGACTAGTTATTAGTGCTACGCGCCGTAAAAGAATGCTGCTAAATATATAACACGCTATAACGACTGGTGCTGAAAATCAGCGCTGTGGTTCTGTCTTACATGAGCCCCAGAATTTTGCTGAGCGGTGGTCGTTTTGCGCGAATGTGACGCATATCCTACCACTTATAAGTTGTTATTGTTATTTGTTTTTAATTTTTAAGGTATGCGCCATGTTTGACGTAAATAAACTCTTTTTTTTTCTTTCTTATAACAGAGCTCGCTAATCTGCTTCACATTTTTACTATTGCTTATCTTTACTTTTTCACCATAAAACTGAGAATGTCTATATCACTGTCGGCAATAATAAACGCCGTCTTAATGATTCACCTGACAAACTTAATTAGGAAGTATTCCCTGAGACTGCATATCCTGCAATTGTGTAGGGCTAATTTAAAAATTCTCGACCCTCACATTTCCGCGGGATATATATAGTCTCATCACCGACGATCGTTGGTGATACATTCGGTGTGCAGTAAACAGCTTATTCAGGATGTCAAGTTCAATCTGAGTTCGTTTGATTACACCGAGAGAGTACATCAATACAGGCACGACCTTCATCGTCGACCACATCATCGCTTACCATCAGGAGAGATAGTGGTCAAACGCAAGCCTATCATTAATAAAAAAAAACCGAACCGTTGACAACCGTGTTTCCGCCTAAAAGAAGGCTGTTAAATATCTTCTTCAAGCGTCAAGGCTTTATGCTTTCCACATATCCAAATATGTATATATATATAATAATACAAATAAGGGGGATTTCAGATTTATGGAGTCTGAGAGTTGAGGATCTATGGATTCCACTATTTCCCCTAGCTTCACATGTATGACCGCACATTTGGCCACATAAAATTACATCCTGATTATTCCTGATGGTACTACTAAAGGTTCCAGTTACCTTCAGTAGCTCCATTAGTTACAATTTGGTGGGGGCAAAAAGTTTCAAGTCATCCATGTGGAACTTGAAACTTTGGAGGTGAGATACAACTTGACCACCTCTCTTCAACCGATAGCCTGGTCCTGAATTCTCTAGCAACGTGTTTAAGGAATTTAAAGCTCGGCAAAACCAAAGTGGACTCAAACTATCACCCTGTAGTATGCACCGTTCCATCCTTACCGGTTCATAGTTCCTCTGGATATGTTGACATCCCGGAGAGCGAAAAATCTTCCTCCATTGCCTCATACGTGACATCAGAAAGGAGCGCAGTGTTGCATCAATTTAGTACAATTCCAGTAACGTTTTGAGCCATCATTCATATGAAAAACCGAGTCGGAGGCCTTCTTATAGTCTATCCAACGTTATTATTACTCATATCAAAATTGCAGCGGCCAGCAGTAATGGCAACGCGACGAACACTTTAGAGTAAAATAATTTTAATTTTTATCCACATCTTTAAAAGACCAGTGTCGCTTAACAATCTTGAAAGGTTCAAAAAAGCAAGCTAAGATTTGAGTACGCGTATTTATTTAGTTTGAAAATTTATAAACTTGAAATCAATTAGACTAGGTTTATTAATTTACTCATTCATTTTTTCTCTCTACTCGAGAGGAAGCCTGAGTACCACAGCTTATGGTGATCATGATGATGATGATGAATTAATTTACTTGTTCATCTACACAGATAAATCTTGCGACACGTTTTTATATTATTTAGATTGTGTACCTTATAAGTTAATGGTAAAACTTTTAAAAGAAAAGCATAATTTTATTCTTTTAAGCGCACTTAAAAAAAATTGCCTGTTCCTTTTAGTTTTTTTTTTACTTTTTATATTTTTCACGATCCCACAGAGTCATAGGGCTGATAATGGCTTATTCTTAAGCTGTCTTGGTCACAGTAAGAGGAGGTATGGAAAATAAATTAAACACGACTCCAGGTTGATCACTATTATATTACAAAATTATCTTAATTATGTACAATTTTTGAGGGTCACCTTCAAAATTTGTGAAGACTGCCGAAATGTTGCCTATCTCAACCACGCGGTCTACTGTACATTAGGTAGATTACCATTTATTCATGTAAGTGAATACAACAGTAATGTAGAATTTTCACTAAAAATATAGTAAAATATAACAAACTTAGACTTAAAGAATGCTGAAAAACTAATTATAAGAACATTTGTACGTTGATTTTCATGAATTCAATGACAATGATATCAGCCATATTTCACACTATGCCTAAGGTAAACTTATTTGATATCCTTGAATACAAAATTGTAAGGGCCCTCAATGTAATTAAGAGCTTTTTGAACCGTTGTCGGTGGAGGTCCGAACCATTCCACTTGGAAGTTTTCTATTAACCTTGCCACAAATGTGTCCATTTCCAGTTCAGCTATGCGACGACCTGGAGACAAAAGAGACATTACGGTTATAATATCCCGAAAATTAACCCTTCGAGAGACATGGGTGAAGATGTGCATATAGTCTACTAAATACACATTGCGCTAGTTATGGTAATATCCCAAGTACTAACAGATGATTGCTATGACTATTCATCTAGACTCCGGTAAAGAAAATGAAGACGGAATTTTCGTATCGAATTCCAGAACTGGTGCCCGATTGTGTGGCTTCTGTCTTCTAACCACTCGTAACGACTTTCAAATTATCAGTTCAGACAATATAATCAGTAGAGTGAACACTCATAAATCTTCAATTCACACTAGTCAAACTTTTCTTAATTTTCTCATAGTCAGAAAGCAGACTTTTAGAATGATAAAATACTTACCTATACAGCTTCGGACTCCAAATCCGAAGGGTGCGTAAACAAACGGATGAGTGTTCCCATAATAGAGTGGGTCACCTTTCTTGGCTAACCATCGTTCTGGAATGTACTCATTGGCTCTGGGGTAGTAATTTTCATTTAGAGACATTTCACGGTGAGCAAAGACGATATCGACCTGAAATGTAAAATTATGATGATTTTTTCGCATGTCAGTAATGAATCAGATTAATTGCTAACTGTGTTTCTCCAAATCATTAAAGATCACTACGAAAATATTTAGTTTCTAATATGGTATTTTGTATGAATTTATTTACACATTACTTTTTAAACAACCTAAAAAAGAACTATTTTCAAGTTTTGGTGATTTTTGTATTTAAATCTAGTATAATTATAGGCTTAGTTAAGGATACCTTCGGACTTAATATATTTTACTTACATCTTTCGGCACTTCATAACCCAATATATTGTATGTTTTCGTGGTTTTCCTTGCATTTCCTGATACTACGGGCATCAATCTCAGGGACTCTTTGACGCAAGCTCTTAGATAAGGTCTTCGCTCCGAACCTGACATAATCTCTTCTCTCAATAAAACTTGTTTCTCCGGGTTTTTTGCGAGAAGATACAGAGTTGCTGTCACTGTGTTTGCTGCCTAAAAATATTATATAAAAAGTTAATTATTTAAAACAGAACAATGCATTGAGTTACATTGAGTTACGTATCATGTTGTATTCATAGATACAATGTTTCAAACTTGAGTTCTTTTATAACGTTCTCGAAGATTTATTCTTATGTCTTTTTCAGTGAAGCTGATGAAAGTCCCATTAGTTTAATTAAAAACTATGAGTATATTGTGTTTAGTCAGAGATATGCTTACCGTATCTACACCAGCAAACAACATATCACTAGCCATGATGTGAGCCGTTTCTTCATTAATTTCTAATAACTTTTCTAAAACGCCCTTCTCTGTATCAGATTTATTCTTTAGGTTTTCTTTTCCTTTTGCAAGGAAATACTTTGTTAAACTGAAAAATAAAAAATAATGGCTTTGGAGTTTTGGTTTTGGTGTTGAAACAGATATATAAAGGATACTTGTTCTAATATTGTATCTTTTGAGGTTTCAAAAATAAACTCGACGATGGTAGTAATTTAAAATTTAAGGGGAAAAAATATAATTCAATAAACACAAAATTTTTTGCCACTTACTTTTCATGATGTTCATATAACTTCATAGCTTTCTTAAACAATGGCGTCGAAAACAGTCTCCAAAGATTTGGTTTGAAGTCTATTTCGTTGGCTGTTGTGAACAGGTCGTGAACACATTGAATCAGTTGCCATTCTGGAGAATCAGCGGGCAAGTTGCGTTCGAAGCTGTTCAGGCGGCATCCAAGTGCTACTGTGGCGATAGATTCCAAAGCCCACAGGTTCATCTCCTTGTCGAAGTCCTTCGTGATCATGTTATTTTCATCACGGTTAGCTCTCATTCTAAAATTGATTTAAACAGAAATTACTGCCATATTTTAAATTCGTTTATTTTTGTTTTACGTTCAGATTTAGGTCACAGAAAGCAAATTGATTGATACCAATTGACAACTTAATGGGTCTAGCAGATTTGGAGCAAATGATTTATACAGATGGGAAGGATGATGGAAGTTGGGAATCTTAGAAGTGTACAAGGCTGCATATTACTATAGCCATCAGATCGTAGTAAATTAGAACCTGAATTCATCTTGATCAGTTGAAGTAAAAATCTACATTTGAAATTAAAGGTGTAGAAAAGATGTTTTATAGATTCGAACAAAAGGAAACAATGCTGTGACCACGTCGTAACGATGCAAAAAAACATGTGAGTTTTATACAATGTTATAGAACTTGCGGGTAGGATCGTTTAATTTATAAATGGTCTTGTGAAGAAGAGGGATAAAGCGCATATTACCAAAAGAGTTATATAAGGTATACATTTGGAAGAATGCAGAGAGAGAGAGAGACGGAAACTATAGAGAAATGGAAAGATTGTGTGTAGGGGACAAATAGTAGTATAAGGAGTGGATTTTTCTGTCTTCTTAAGTTAAAAGTAAACAGGTTACTTCAAGGCAAACATGCTTTGATTTGATAATGATGATCAAACATGATCTGTTATGGACCACATTTTATCACTTACTATCAGATGACATGATACAGTAGTCAAACGTTAGTCTGCCAATAAGTAATAATAAAAAAAAAAACTATTTAATTGCAAAGACTTGTGGCTAGAAAAGTGGGTTAGGAAAAGTTTATAAAAATAATGAACTGTTAGTTACCTGACGATCATATCCTGCGCTACCTCATCGAGTACCTGTGTATATAGTTTTATTGTTTTGGGTTGCAACATCACCGGGTTGACTGTCGAACGGAACTCCTTCCACACCTCGCCATGGCTAGAAAAAAAAGTTCAAAATATTGAAATGCATAAACAGATAACATAATCGTATCGTGTAGGTAATATTTAGGTAGTTTATTGTAGTGCTGATCTTTTCCAGCTTCTCTTACAGTAATCGTGCTGTTTCCGCTGCTGGGATTCACGCCTCCTCTCTAAGGGAGGGAATAGCCACCACGCGGGCCCTGTGCGGAGTGGTAAATGTCATATTAGTACTATAGCGGTCAAAAATTAACTAACGTCATTCAAAAAAATTATGACTCTCTGTAAAATGCCTCTAATAAGATCAATATGTACTTTCGGATATTACCTGTTTTTTTTTTTTTTTTTTTTTTTTTTCGATGGGAAAAATCATCTTATGACAACCCCCGCTCTTGGGCGGAGCGGGAGATAGTGTCAGACTCTTACTGACTAAAAAACCCATCCCGTTCCTTCAAGCCTTCATACCGGGGCTCGAGCGCCCTTTCGGATAACCCTGGCCCCAGTAGGCTTCGACCCGGCTGGGCCCCTGCTGTTGCTGACAACTCCTTGAGGCGTGCGGGAACAGCGCGCGCCGTCGACGACTTGGGCTTGGTCCGGACTGTTACCGGACGGCCGGACAGCGAGCTACCCATTGCTAACTGTCCGCAAGCCCGCGCCTACGGTGGCTGGAAATCGGGATCGGAATCCCGGCGGCGGCGGCGAGAGCGCCGTTGCCTGATGCGGTCGGCCTCCTCCTTAGCGAGCATTACTGCTTCGCAGAAGTCGGGATATTACCTGTTATAAAACATCTTTTTTTTCATTTTTTCAATCATTGATTTGTCACAGTTTACTTACTCTGAAATAAGGCCCGTTGCATGAACATTAATCCCTTTGCCTCTCTTAAAATCTTTTCTGTAGTATTCCAGGGATTGGAAACCAGGACGGATGGGGTACCAGTTTTCACTTCGTAAAACCTAAAAAAAGTTATATCTTTTAACTATTATTGTTTAAGTCTTGCGGGATTTGAAAGAGTAATCCTTATCATTTATTTTATTTTATAATATGCCCGGCTTCGCCTTCGTGAATTTTTAAAATGTTCCCTCAGAAACATAACTACCTGCTACCGGTATATAATTACTTTTAATATGGGTATTCGGTAGTAGTTACTTTTATTCACGTCATTGGTAATTAATGAACAAATTATATTAAACTTGTTTTTGCCCGCAGCTTCGCCCGCGTATATAAAAATATATAAGTAGCCCATGTTACTCAGGCATAAAGCAATTTTCTCGCGGTGAAAAAATGTTTGCAATCGGGCCAGTACTTCCAGAGATTACCTCCTACTAACAAAAAAACAAACTTTACCTCTTTATTATACAGCAAGTAATTTTTATCACCTTCCAAATTGAAACATTTTAATCTTTAAGAAAAGTAATGAATTTCGTAAGTATTTTTTCTTTTAGTATCACTTAATACAAAAAAAATTGAGATAAGGCATCAGAGACTCATCCAAAAGATAACAACGCTTGTAGACACACTATGCGCTGCGTACACACACACACAAAAACACCCACGCACAAACATAAACACCCACGCACAAACATCGCCTCACGGCGCACGTAGTGTCTAGGTCCCGCCTCCATACATCGTGTTATCGATATGTTATCAAAACATAAATTACAATTTTTTCCTTCATACTACTAGCAGGATGGTCAATTTGCAAAAGACATGTCGTATTGTCGTCTTTGGTAACTAGAAAGTGTAAAGAATCGCGATAGATATTGATTCATATTAAGAATAACAACCAATGCAGGAGTGTCAATGACCGTTATTCCACGTTTATCTGGCACCTACTTTAGTAGTTCATAAAATGCTTTGTAATAATGTAATAAAATGTATCACTTACAAATGCAACGCTTTCAGGATCACTTAAGAATAGCATTGGAGGCTTGCCGAACATACTATCTAACCGAATTATCGGTCCATAGATTTTTATTAGGCTTGAGACTAATTCAGCATCATCTGTGTTGGAAAACGCACCTGCAATTTTTTTATTTTTTATAAAACACTTAAAGTACCTTACAAATAAATCAATTTACTCAAAGTAATATTAAAAGTAGAGTGAAAATAATGCAGAAAATATAGTACAGTAAGCCGTAAGTTGACCTTGAGCTAGCCAATTTGATAATCTACAATCGTGATCTCAATGCTCAGTCACGTGGTCAGAACCGAAGAATCGGCGTGGCCAACTCGAGGCGTTCGACCCAAGAGAATCTAAATGAAATGGTTGTAACTTGGCTAAGGGGGCTGAGATTCAACAGAGGATAATATTTATAATTCCTGCTGAAACGGTTTTTCTTTTAGTGAATTGTACTTAAAGGATGCATAGTAGGAATAAACACGATTTATAAAAGATCATCTAAATATGCACTTATACTTTAATGTGCTCTCAGCCTAAAATAAGTAATATGCAACCTGAATAGTAGATTCAAAACTGCATTAATCAATTTAACTGCAGTAAGCAGTTTATGGTATCGATCTCGTGCACAATTTACCTCCAAACATGAAGTGATGCAGTTGCCCAATGATGGGCAAAGACTTAGGTCCTGGTATCTCTTTCCATGGCTTTAAGTTTTCTGTATTTGTGGCAGTACTTGCCACTGCTACAGTTCTGTAAAAGACCAAATCTTCAAATTTACTTATTATTTGTACAATCAATATGAATTCTATACAAAACGGTTCATGTTGCGATATAAACCACAGTAAAGGCCGTAAGACGATAGTAGGGCTGATCACTTAGATTACATTGGATCTACTTTTTTTTATTAAATTAGCTATTAGTTTTAATGAACCATGAAAATACCACATCTGATATTTACACAAGTTGACTATTTTTTTATTAAGCTACTCGTTAACTTTCAATGTGGAAACAAAGGCTATTTAAAATAAAAAGGGCTATTTCCTACATTTTGTCGACTACCCAGTTATCTAATGTGAGCAGAAAGTGGTTCTTGTTGTCTGCCGTTGCAAATAACAAAATGATTGCAACTAACTTCAATGTTAAAACAACAGGAAAAGTACAAAATAACTTTAATTTCGGAAGTCGGTGTTTCTATAATAGTTTTGTTGGTCTCTTCGTTATTTAACACCGACTTCCGAAATTAAAGTTATTTTGTACTTTTCAGTGTTTTTTTGACATTGAAGTCGGTTGTATTTTTTTTTTTTTTGTAAAAAGATGTTAATTATACACTTTTTAGTTATGGCGCCGATAAAATCAGCAACCTTCGTTTCGTTCGGAATTCAACATGCCGCCCGCGACTTAAAGACACTGCTTTATCCCCTAGTCACATAAACTACTATTTCAGCCAAACTTAAATACCTTATAGCCAGAGAGCATCTCATAACGATTGTAATAATCCTAAACACGGTTACATTACATTAATTTACTTTCTGGCTTCATCATCAGATCAGTTTGATACATCCCCTCCCCCTTTTTCTTCAGCCAGTCATTGACTCCACGTATAAACAAAGCAATTTTACTTGTTACGACAATTTTGCTGTGATCCTATGAGGAGTTCTGTGTCATATCTTCGAAGTTCATGATCAGATCATAACAATATTTCAATGTGGTCCCATGGAAATATTATTATGATTTGATACTAGGAAGCATTAACCTTTCAATCAAAAAATAATTTTCAAAATCGGTCCACAACTGACCGAGATATCGGAAAACAAACATAAAAAAACATACATTCAGCCGAACATAGAACCTCCTCTATTTCGAAGTTGGTTAATAAAAATGGTCCTTGATATCTCTAATGCTAATCCTAATAAGGTTTTTGAGCCAGACTCTGTCGAAAGACAGAGTCTGGAACTGAACTTTTTTTCCTTCTATAGATTCACTCTCCGAAAGATAAATACAAAACAAAAATATTTCTGTATTGCGAACACCTTCATTGTACGTACATCTAAGGAGCGGAATTTCTTGCCGGAGTTTTTGTAGCTGCAAATAATTATGAGTCAATAAGTCAAGTAATTTATACTCGGTTTTTGACTATCAGGTGAGATAATGGTCAAACACAAGCCTACAAATAATTTAAAAATAATATACGGAACAGCTGTTGGTTTTATATTTTATCTATGGCCCTTTATTATTTATTTTTATCCCACATAGTAACGAGTTAAAAGTCACGTTGTATGCTACGAGTCTAGTCACCGTGACTTGCTAAATATTACATATTTGTACACAGATCGCGATCGGTGTGTGTGTGGTACATACAATTAATTTATTGTATATGTAAACACTGAACTAGACACTATCAGATAAGACAGTAATATTAATATGATATTTCCTGTAACACAGACAGATTATAGTAATTACCTATTAATAATATATTATTTTAATCTAAAAATAGAGTTTTCTAAAATTTTTGTTGTATAATATATTTTATTGTGATTGATATTATAACCAACAATAGGGAGGATCTTTCGTAATCTTTAATAATAGGTATTATAATTCCTAAGTATTATGAAATTCAAACTTATGAAAAACCGTAATATCGAAATTCGGAAATTATTAATGAAATTTTCTTAAATATTGAAAGAGAATTAGCAATGCATCGACTGACTTCTGCTTAGATAAGCATTTAAGTAAAAATAACGTGATTTTAGACTTATTTATCGATTTTATATAAAAAATATGAGTATTATAACAGCTTGAAACAAAACTGTTTGTTTTTTGTATTTTATATTTTAGCTATATACCTATAACAGGAATAATGAAATAAGTTACAACTTTTGTGGCCAATGAAATAAAATGATAACAAAAAATTAAAAGTATATTGACAGCCCAGCATCAATTTACCATGTAGCCGAAATACATGATGTACACTCCGGTTACATGGCGCGTTACAACGTGCGATCAGGAAAATAGTGTCAAAAAAGTGTTTTGTAATCTCAAACACTTCATATTTTAAGAAATATACAGATTACAGATTTTAGGTATCCCTTCAAAGTATTTATTAAAATTAAAAAAATACTCACCTGATGCATTCTTTATTAATGACCGCTAAATTGAAGAGCGCCTTGAACTTGTTCGTCTGCATGTTTATGTTGTCGAACACACTATAAGCAGATAACACTAAACACTGTCACGCACTAATGTTATTGTCACTTCTAGTGTGACAGATTCAAATCAGAAGATAGCACCGACCGAGAATACACCATTTGTGTTATCTTGTATTTGGGGACTAATAACAACAAGACAACACAATTTTGTCTTTGATAAGAGAGTATGAAATATCGATAGATTTATCGATAATTTAACCAAAAAAATATATATAGCCTGAAAAAGTTTGCTTTTGTATCCAGGAGAATGGTTGATCAATATTTTAGAATATTCAGTTTAATTTTTTTTTTTTTATTTTGAAACATGTTAATTTTTGTAGGTATAATATTTATTCAAATTACAAAATAGTAGAAAAGGTTTAAAAGTCAACTCTGCTACATTTTCTTTCATGTTTATAAGAATTTGGTCTCACTAAACTCCAAATGCAGTCCCAAATCATATTTTCGTTGTATTGGCTCTGATAACAGTTTTCGAAGTCCATGATGTCGAGATGAAAACGTTCTCCTTTTTCTTTTAAATACGCCTTCATGTTGTTTTTAAAGGTATTTAAATGACCATGTAGCATATGTACCCTTAAAGACATTCTGCAGCCCATAGTTTTAAAATCTTCTAACATGTTTTCAACTAGCTCTCAGTAATAGTCTGTGAGGGTACAAATTCTTCGTTTTCAATATTTTTATTTGAACTCTGAGATAAGCTTGAATGAGACAATTTTTTAGGAGGTGCAGGTGCTGGAAGTTGTGGATTATGAGAGATTGGAGCCGAAGACTAAGCAAAATCAGGATATTCAATGGGTTTTGCATTTTTCAGCAGGATTAACTACGCGAATATAACAGTCACCGACGTGGTCTTTTGGCTATCGCCAAATTCTTGGTGCTGCGAATTTCATACTCCGTTTTTCATCTCGATACCAACCTAAATTAAATAAAGATAACAATAAAAAATTGTTTATAAAAAAATAAAGAAATGTTTTTTTTTACTAAACATTTCTGATAAAGAAATATTTAATAAAAAAAAAAAAAGTTTCTTGCCTTCTAAACATCATTTGCAATTACTGCAAGCAACATGTGGAGCCTACGGTATATCTAAATTACGAACAGGGCATTTAAAATAAGCTTCGTAAGCTTCACATTGTTTTCACACGTATTTAAATAAAATGTTATCTCTCTTACTTTAAATAAATGTACCACTTATATAACTCAATGCATCAGCTTCATATTAACACTTTCTAGATGTCATTTTTACCTCTTTGACTCTTCTAACAAACAGTTAATTCTTGTTTATCACATAATAACATCAGTAGATGCTGTGTGACAGTTACGCCATGTTAATTTTTTCGCGGTATTTCTAAAAACGTCATGATGGCTATTGAATACTTTTTTTTTCAATATACTAACTCAAGAAAAATTATTTATTGTCATAATCACCACAAAAGCAAACTTTTTAAGGAATATTGGTGTTTTTTCTTTATAATAGAGCATAGTGAATAGAAAAATCACAAAATAAACTTTAGGACAAAGACAATTTTTTTTTCTGTAGAGTTGTGTAATTGGAGAGCGTTATGTAAGAACGGATTAAACGACAATCTAGAGAATTTAAAAAAATGAACGCTGTCCATAATGCACAGTGTTTATTTTCTCAAATTCTCTCTAGTGTCGCATAATCCGTTCTTACATAACGCTGTCCAATTGAGGTGTGAACTTTGTAAGAACGTCACATTTAGCTGTCGGTGGGCACGACAATGTGTTTGCGATTGACCAAAATATGTTTGAGATTGACCAAAAGATGTTTCCTCAATCCATTTCAATCATTTATTTACAATGTAACAGAAGTAAAGGAAAATACACTGAATAGTATAAGTACATGTTTTTACGGCTTCTAATATGAATATTACTACAAACTAAACTTATGAACGTTGGACGACCGACTGTTCTAAATTGGCGGCTTTGACGATTTTGGAAATAATGATCATCTGCGTTGAACGTGTTTTGAACGACAATGACCTTCGTCCAATTATATAATACGCTCTAAGCCCAGTCGTCAGATAAACTACTGTGTAGCTTCAATCGTTCAAATTATAGTCTTAACCCGTTGTAATAAAGTCACTTTTCGATAGTATACCGTCATTCAGTTTGAATTGTAGTGGTTTTGTTGATGAAATTTTCATTACAGTATTGGTAAAGACCCGATACCTGTGTATAATTGAGATACCTGTATTGAAAACAGTAGCACTCAGCTTCATCATAAAAATCAAGTGACAATTTTATTTTTAAATCTTTTTTAATATTAAAAACTAAAATGCATATATTACTAAATGAAAGTTTCGTTTGTGTTCATTTCCAATTCAGCTATGCAGCGACCTGGAAACGAAACAAATAAATTTAATAAGTACACTAGCATGTGATTATAAGGTTTTTTTTTTTAGACACACAGAAAAAAAAATCAACGTGGTGATGAGGACCTATATTTAAGGAACGGCCATGCCATCTAGCTTTTATCTATAGAAACATTTGCATCTTTTTGAGTTTTCACATGACCTAACATCTAAATTCCAATTAAAGTTATACCTATCCAGCTACGAACTCCAAAGTCAAAAGGCTGATGGGTAAATGGATTGCCATTGATATAGTAAATCGGATCATCTTTACTGGCTATAAGATACCTGATGGATCCTTAGAACTATGCCTTAAAAAAATGTAAGGCTAAATAGTATCAATTGAAAAGAAAAAAAAAAATGAAGCACTGAAGAAGGAAAAACACTTTCCACAAAATGTTTATTTCAATGTTTTCATAACAAGATTCCCTGTCCATCATAGACAGTCTAAAGAGGGCTACAAGAGGGCCGAGTGCCTCAGGGCGCACTCCTATTATACTAAGAGCTATCGAAAAAGTATATTGGACGACCACAATACTGTGTCAAGTTTAAAAAGAAGATACATTTGAGCTTTACTTTAAAGTGGCGCCATCTGTGGTTTGAATTTGCAACTATCTCAGTAGTGTTTTAAACTTTATTTTGATATAATAGTAAATGATGAAAAACGAATTCATGTTCTTTAAGTCTGTGTTCTCTTTCTGCTATTCTCAAAACATTTCTATCTTATGGCAGCTGTTTTGTCAAATCCTAACTAATATTATAAATGTGAAAGTGTGGATGTTTGTTACTTAATCACGCAAAAACGGCTGAGCGAATTTGGATGAAATTTGGCATGCATATGGCCTTTGAAATGGAAAAGAACATAGGCTACCTTTTATCTATGCCACACGGGCGAAGCCGCGGGCAAAAGCTTGTGTGTGCATAATTTATCTAAGAAGACATTCATTTGCCAGCGGCTTTGCCTGCTTGAAAGTAGATTTCTCAATACAAACTTTAGTCTCTCATTTTGCCCTTGGGGGGTGAAATTTGGAAAATCCTCTCTTAGTGCTAGGTGACGTCATAGTGCAAAATTTCACAATTCTAATCCCAGTAGTTACGGCTGTGTGTATCAGTCAGCCAGTTTCTCTTCATATAAAGACTAGAAGTTAATTTTAAACAAAGAAATAATTAAAAATAATGTTAAATTAAACTCAACAACATCTCCTCCTTAAAAAACTTTTATTCATGTCGTAGGCTGCGAGGCATTTTTTTTTCTTTTTTACTATTATTGGTAGGCTCGCGTTTGACCGCCGTCTCACCTGATGGTAAGCGATGATGTGGTCGACGACGGAGCACGCTTGCCTAGAAGTAACTTATTAACTCTTGACTTAAAGACCCCTAAGTTGTAGCTATCAGAAAACACAGAAGGGAATTTCACTCCTTAGCTGTACGCACAATAAATGTGTTTCCAAAACGCTTTATTCGTATGGGTAGAATTAATGGTGAATTTAGTCAAGATCTTAAGCCTAACATTGTTTTAGCTAACTTTTCAATCGTGGAAATTACAGACACAATAGAAAGACAATAGGTGCGCGAACGCCGGCGTTAGCTTGGGGTTTAATGAATAAAATACTTACGAAATATCTTAACATCAACAATATTTTCAACTAAAAGACGCAACTTCTACTTTGTTAACTTATAAAATATTCATTTTCATGTACAAATGATACGACAATCTACTTTGTACTTCATCGCAGAAATCTTCTTCATAAAAAATAAAACAAGGTAACATTTATTTTTTAATGGATAAACAAAGGAAAATTTCTTTAATCTATTTTGTACTTAAGTGCCTGAAAATATGGTACGAGGTGAATATAAACGGGCTTTTTTTATTAGATATACAATTTTGAAAATGGCAATTTACCATATCAACCTGATAAAATGTTGAAAATAGAAAGCAATTAGGAAAGAAAAACTTTAACAGTATTGATAACAATAATAAAACGGGCGTGTAGGGCGTGAGGTCCATCTATTACGCGAGATAAAACACTGCGAAAATAAAATAAATGTCCCGAAACATTGACATATGATGGTCATCATTTACGAAAGGAACACTCGATGGTTGAATACAATCGAAAATAGGGCGGATTCCCTATATTCGACTATTTTCTCTGATTAACGGTTAACGAAAATTGAAAAGGCGGAATATTATTTATTTATTTATGTACACACAATAATAAAAAAACAGAAGTAGGAAACAGAAAAATAGTACAAAGGTGATGCTTATTTCTAAAGAAATCTCTTCCAGCATACCTGCGAAAGGAAAATTGGAGAAAAACGAGATGATGAGGAAGAGAGAAGAATAGGTGAAGTGGTAGCCCAGTGGAAACAGCCCTAACTTACGAGATGTAGGTTGCAGGTTCAAACCCAGACAGGCGTATTACTTTGTGTATTTTTATTTCATCACCACTGCTCTCAAAACGGCGAAGAAAAACATCGTGAGAAAACTGTCTCAGAAACAAAAATTTGAAGACTTGTAAAATATATTAATCCATACTGGGCTTCTGTACTGGGATGGTGATCCTGATACAAGGCTTTTGCTTTCACTAGCTTGAGTCTCATATATTTTGCAAAATAAACATAACGTTAATAAAACAACAAACTCAGGATAAATAACTACCGAAGTCAATCACACTAAAATTGTAACAGTTAAAGTTTTTACGTATACCTTCATATTTGTATTACTCCTTTAGAGATTGCAAAACTTCAGAACTTTTTGCGGTCTGGGGGAGAGTCAGAATTTTACTGACTATATCTCACCTGTGTTCTAGGTAGAGATGTGCCGTTGCCGACAATATTGTCTGAAGTGGGAATTTTGCTGGCAATATTGCCACCAATATTTATCCTTCGTTCTTCTTTGATCTATAGTTCCAGGGCTACATCGGAGTCTTTCGAAAACTCCCGCAATCCTAGCAGGCATTGGCCCTGTAGCCTGATTCACGTAAAATCAAACAAGCCAAATATCGTTCTATCGAAGTCCTATCCAAAAAACCGTATCCACGATCTATCGACTTATTTCCAGTTACATTAATAAGTATTCTACCAGGATAACGTAAAACAGATTCTTTTTTAGTTCGACGAATTTCAAACGGCTTTGAAATCGATGTCGTTCAAACTCGATTGATAGATGTGAATACGACTAAATCCCTACGATATCGTTACGGTTTTTATTACGTGAATCGGGCTACTGGTCGGTTCCGTTAATTTTAGTGACATCTCGTTGAGGCGCATGTGGAACATAAAGCGTCGTTGACTCGTGGTTGGACCTTACCTGATGGCCGGACTATGAGTCACCCAATGTTTGCTGCCCGCAAGCCTGCACTTGTAGGTGCCGAAAGTCACCCTGCGATTCGTGATGCTTGGGGCGTCTTCTACGGTATTGCCTGTGGCGTGATGATATCCTTTCCGTCACGGTTTCATTCAGCCCCCTTCTTTGCTCGAGCGAATTTCAATCATGAGTCTTATCACGTGTATAAGTATCGTTCACTATAACCAGTCACCCTATATATATATACATCAGAATAACATACAGTTTTTAACGAGGGGAAGCATTATTTCTACCCAGGTAAATCCGTTGGCATAAGCTAGTCTGGTATATTTATTACCTTCAAAATTTTGTGGGAACTTTGTGCCCAAAACTTCAAAGGCAGACTGAACTTTGTTTCGTTAATTTAATTGAATCAACCAGAAGCTTCGTTTTCAATTACATTTCCTTAGTATTTCTCTTTGAGTCTTTCTTTTGATTTATCACTGGAAAACTAGCCAGAATTAATTAACATGTTTTTTTTTTAAGTGGGAAATCATCCAATGACTTCACCTGCTCTAGGGTGAAGCGCAAGGGTGTGTCATACTTTCATTGGCTGAAACCACGTCTATGTTCCTTCTATGCCGAGCGTTCCAGGACCCTGGTTTTCCCTTTCCCATGGCTCCAGTAGGATTAGGCCCTACTGGGCCCCTACGGTTTTGCAGATTTTTTTTTGAGGCGTGCGTGGAATACTACGCGCCGTTGATGACTCGGGCTTGGTCCGGACGGTTACTAGACGGCCGGACGGCAAGGCAGCCATTGCTCATCATCCGCAAGCCTATGGGCGCTGAAAATCGGGATCAGAGTCCCGGTGGCTTGGGCGTGAGAAAGTCCGTTCTCTCATACGTGCAGCCACCGCCTTCGCTAGCATTATTGTTTCGCAGAAGGAGGCGACCGTCTGCCATTTCTCCTTACTCCATACCATGGTCAGTACCAGAGCCTGGAGCGAGAGTTCCTTAGCTCCGATCGTCCCCATTAGGACACGGCGGTGTTTCGCCCAAGCGAGGTACACCTCCACCGTAAGCGCCACCATGTCTGAGGGGTGCTGTTGGTATAGTAAGCTGGGAAGATATTACAATAAGTTATAAAAGCATGTCTTTCTATGCTGAAAACTGTCATGCTTATGCTATACATCTAATAATTGTTTTTTAAGGTGGAAAACCATCCAATGGCTGAGGAGTAAGGTGTGTCAGGCTTAAACTGATTAAACCCATACCTTTGTTCGGTACATGCCTTTTGCGTTCTTATACCTATAGGGTCAATAGGGTTTAATTTGCAGTAAATGCCCACAACTCACGCCACGGTCCTGCCAGGCCCCTACGGTTTACTGACATCTCTTTGTGGAGCACGAGGAGCACTACACGCTATCGAAGACTTGACCTCAGTCCGAATGATTATTCAATGGCGAGCTATTCATTGTTCGGGGTCCGTAAGCCCGCGTCTACCATGTCTGATATAGTCTGTCTAAAAAGTCAAACGACTTGGGAACTTTGTATAATATTTAATCATTTAAAAAATACTTGTATTCGATACTGCTATGTCTGCGTATGGTTTCCGCATTTAGTCTTTTGCGGACCATTGTACGTTGGCCATAGCGACCATAATCTTAGGTGGGCTTATTCCAACCGGCCAACACCTCTCTCCAAAAACAGATTAGGCCTCACAGGTTATTCAGGGCGTCTATAAGAAAATTTGGAGATCGCAAGGTGCTTGTGCGTATTCGATACTTTTTATACAAAGTTCTTTTATTAGTAAACAATGTTCAAGATCTCTTAATCAACCTTGATTATTGAACCAGTGTTTACTACATCAGATTGCATTTTACGCTAATAATTATTCAAATCGTTTGACTTTTTAGACAGACTCCAGTCGGGGTCGAGGTAAGCTTGAACGTAAGGATATCCGTTCGCCATAGAAATTATCACTAGTGTTAAGGCAATCTGCTGATTTCATTCTTGTTTAAGCGTTACAAATGAGTTAACGACAAGATAAACAAACACGACCCTAGTTTGTTGAACAGTGTAAAAATCACGACAGCAAGATTAATTAGGCCTAAAGTTTTGAGCATTGATTATACTCATGTTGATCCAAATAACTATTTTGTAAGTCCAAACAAGTGACAAGCATGATTTATGGCTTGTTTTGGGCAGGAATTGAGTTTGAACTTGTTAAAGCGACCGAGTTCACAGTGTACCTACCCCGTGTCAAGCACACTTCGTTAACTAGGAAATTTTATTACACCAAATTCACCCTTATAAATTCATCACCGAATAAATTATTTACGGAAGAAATATTTTGGTGGCAGCTAGGGGTAAGATATGTGCTGGAAAAGGGTAAAAGGTTCAGGTTTCTATTTTTGAACGTTTGATAATGTTGGTATGACTATTGTAATAAAGGTACTCGCTTCAGTATAAAATGTTATTTTATTAGTCAATCAATCACCTTTAAATTGTCAAGAAGTCAGTCCGATGTATCCGATGGAATCTCGGGAGTGATGAATTTCGTAACGTTATGAACAAATTTATTTATTATATATTCAAAATAAGTGTACAATAAGCGGTTTATTGCATAGGGCGATCTCTTACAGACAACCTTTGGATGGACTGAAAGAAAGAAAAAAGATTTAGGGTTGTCAGTGTACAACATCAGACAAATCATCAGAATTTAAGTCTTATAAAGACATTTTTGTTGCCACCCAGTGGGTTCCTGCAAACGGTAAGCGCCATCGAGGTCGCCCTAGAAAGAGGTGGCGAAATGATCTAGACGCGTATCACGAGAACTGGTTAGAGACGGCGCGAGAGAAGAATGTCTGGAAGGATTTGGGGGAGGCCTTTGCTCAGCAGTGGGACAGTAATGGCTAATAAAAAACCTTTGCTTGTATTACTTTAGACTCTACATGAAAGGTGATTTTGACGTCCTCAATATTAAAACCACATTGGATTTGGACAACATGAAGCGTAGGGTCGTTAAAACTAGAACTACATGAGACCAACTCACACGTGTAACACGCCTGATTTGTACGTAGAATGACGTCGCGTGGCGTGGATCAAGTGTAGCTCCACAAGTCTAGTTTCCATGTAAAATATATGGAGACTGACACTCCCAGATCGGCGTGTGTGGCACATGTGTGCGCAGTGTAGTTGCCAGTGGTGCCACCATAGGCGTGGGCTTGCGGAGCAATGAGCAGCTTGCCGTCAACTGCTTGCGAGTAGTCTGACACTTCGTCATGCTCCACCCAGAACAGGAGAAGTAATTTAATGAATACCCAAAAAAAGGGTATTTTTAACGGTAGTTTATTTTCTAGTAAGAGCAGGAGATAACGACTTAACACGCATGACGCGAGGAGGCAAAGTTTTAACGAGCGCTCTTATAACAAGAGGATATAAACGCCAACTCGCGAAAATGTTACCTAGTTACCCACTTTTTGATGTTTCAGCTTCATGGGTTGTTAGTTGGGGACATTTTCTATTATTTCTATAAATAACTACTTTTTCTAGTTGTTGTCAGTGGCAGTAGCAGTGGGTATTATATTATTAGGTAGTTATACAAACAAACGCATAAACGTTACCGCAGAAAAAGGAAAATGAAAAGATCTTAGCAGATCAGATTATGTTTTGCCTACTCACGTGGAAAAAAAGCGTAAGATTATGGGCAATTGTGTTTGTAACGGCCTGTTCAAAACTTCGGTCTTAGCATCGAGCGGCGCGGTGAGCGGGGCGGCATCGATAAGCGGTGCTTCAAACATTTTGATACTTTTGTTCTTACCGCTTGCCGCCTCGTGCTTAATTCCGCTCACAGTGGCAAGATCGTGAATGGGTCGTAAAGAAAGTTTAAAGGTTAACGCAACTAGTCGCTCTGTATAGCGACAAAACTGGATACAACTATATGTTTTTACAGTTCCACAGTTTTCTCTAGATAACACAGTGGTTAAAAAACCAACTATACAAATGTAAAACTCACTACTACATGTATTTGTTGAAAGAAAATCAAATATGTAGGTAACCAAGTATTCCGTAGGTAATAAACAGCTAAAGAACATTCAGATCTGGTGTGGTTTCCTTTGCGAGTACTTGTTTAAGCCTCGCTGCGCTCAATCCTTAGATCTAAGACAAAGGATATTTAACGTAGTGTGGTTCGGGCTTCCTTGCAGTAGATTAAATGCAGTTGTAAGCTTCTTACTAGTGTTTCCATTTCCATTTAGTGAAATGCTCGATCGTCTTGGATTTTCTAAGCAAGTTTCATAGGTGGTATTATCTCATCATCTTCCTGCCCATGTCCCGTATTATTTGGAGTCGCTGCAACACGTTTTTTCTCCCATTATATCCTGGCACCCGTCACGTTATTACTCACTTTCTCGTTCACTACAACTCTCTTTTATTCCTCGCCACGCAGCACGTTACAATCAGATATCAAAAATAAACCAAAAAGACCAAATATACCAATTACAGGCACTTTTGAATTTTCAAAATTTCGGTCATCCAAAAAAGTGAAGCTAAATTGATTGATTGCGTCTGTAATGACCGGACATATCCGATAGTGTGAATGAGTGTGTTGTGTAATGTATTTCTGTGTATTTACTGTATGGGTGCCCTTGGTTGCCTGAATTAAATGCTTTTTATTTTGAAGCTATTGCATAGCTTCTATCGCGGGCCTTGAGCGTGGACACTGAATCCAGAAATTCCGTAACGAAAATAACCTAACACCCCCCACTCATTTGTTTTCTTATCGGTCACCACGCTCAAAAAGTGTAACTTCAATTAATATCAAAGGAAAAAAAAACAAAGGAAAAAAATACTGCATAAATAAAATAAATAAATAATTATAATTGCATAAGTTGATAAAAATGCTATGCAATAGCTTTACCACGGCAGTGCCCGAGTGCCACACGTCTTTTTTTATTTTTAAATTGCATATTCCAAAGCGATTTCTATGAAGAAGAATGTGCAAGAAACTCCATGTACATTATTTTAAATCATATTATGAGTTACATAAATCTTGGTTACATATTTCTTATCCCTTCTATTAAGCGAGCACAATGTAGATTAGTAATGAAAAAAAAAACTAATTAAAAAATAGAAATTGAATTAACGCAGTCGCTTCGCGAGAGAAGTCATTGATTATTTCTCACCTCAAAATAAAAAAGCATTCCTCCCCGGAGTAAGTACCACCAACGCAAGTAAGTAAGTAAACTGAAAACGATTTCTCATAGTAAAAATATTATTGTAAGTACTTGAGTTACCCTCTATTTTACCATCAAAGCCTATCATTTAAACTTTTTCTCAATAACCGTACATGCGTAAAATAATAAATTGGCTCCCAAACTTTTTCGTACATAGATTTATAAGCGTAACTACTCAGCTGGCTTGCCAACAAATAAACATTGAAAGCAATTAATTTCAAGTACCGAGTCCTACAATGTTTTCAGAAGTAATTTAGTGGAAATTTGCAATTTAAAATTTTTGTTTGAGTATGTTGGCATTATTTGTGTTGTATTGTATTTTTGGTTCTCTCTACTCTCATTTTGTTTTTAATTAGTTTTATTTGTTTTTTAATAGGGTTTTTGTTTTAACCTTTCAATCGTGAGAATTAGAGACACAATAGAAAGACAATGGGAGCGCGAACGTCGGCGTTCGCTTTGGTTTAATGAATTAAGTGGGAAATCATCCAATGATTTATTTCTCTCTAGGGGAGAGGGGGAGGGCATGTCAGACTTTTAATGACTAAAACCACACCTAGCCTAGCCTCCTAGAACCCCAGGTATCCGTTTCAGAAGCGAATCCATTTTCCCAGAAGCCTTCAGCTCTGCTGGGCCCCTACGGTTTTACTATCTCTTTGACACACGCGTGGAACGCTACGCGCTGCCAACAACTCGGGCTCAATCCATAAAGGAACGCGAGTTTAACATTTCTCGTCGTCCGCAAGCCCATGATCACTGGTCTAATGATATTATTCATTTTTAAGAATGACAAATTATGTCAAGAGTAATGATTCCCTAAAGGAGTTGAAAATTAGTATAAAAATTACATTCCATTGAAGAAATAATTTTGTTTATAAAATCCTAGATGCCCATCCCGGCTTCGCATGGAAAATAAATATAGCCTATGCTCCAGGTGAATGCAGCTTTCCAACGGTGAAAGAATTTTTGAAATCGGCACTGAGCACAATAGTTTTTGAGTTTATTCATTACAAACATACACACAAAAATACAAATTTTCCCTAACATTCATTTCATTTTCCATCCGCCAATAACGGATTTTCTGAAAATCGTCTCTTAAAACATTAGTTTAAACTTATTCCTGAATTTAATGATTATAGACGGGCAATTTCTGTCACTGAAGTCACTAATTAAGTTATTTTCAAGTCATTAATAATAGTACATATTTATTTGATCTGTGTTCTTTGCTTTATTTTTGCAATAATTTTCCTCTTCCTTCTTAATATTCATATCTTCCTTTATAATATTGACGTGACAACGTCTTAAATTAGGTTGCGGCTGGGAGTCACTTATGAAAAAGTGTAACGCTCGGTAACGTTACGATGAGTCACCGAACGAGAGAGAGGCCCGCCGAATGCCTTGCGTCTCTCTCCCACTCAACTATGATCGGTGCAATTCTTATTTTCATTCAATTCCTTGTTCCTATTGTGCAATTTAATTATATTCATATCAATAAATATTCTACCGAGAAAAAGACGTTGTCACGTAAAATCTTCGCCCGTAAAACCGACTTTACAGGCAACCATTTTTTTTTACATATTCTTCGTAGGTCTTGAAATGTAGAAATCACTGGTTTTCTTATTACCATACTGAAATATGAAGAGATGAATTTAGTGGAACACAGTCCTCCGGGGAAATTTAAAATCTGAAAACGATTTTTTGATAGAAATACTAAGTTTACGTTATAATTAGGTTTTGTACAGGCTAATCTGATTTAGAAAAGTAATTTAACGATACGGTAGGCGCAGTGGTTTGTATGACTAGGCCATAGAAATATAGTCCAGTCTCGTGTCATCATCAGCCTTTTTAATGTTCCCACAGCTTTTTTTATGGTGGGAAATAATCATGCATTGACATCCCCCGCTCTTGGGCGGAGCGGGAGATAGTGTCAGACTCTTACTGACTAAAAGACCCACCCTGTTCCTTCTAGCCATCATACCGGGGCGGATAACCCTGGCCCCAGTAGGCTTCGACCCGGCTGGGTCTCTGCTATGTTCCCACAGCTGGGACTCAGGCCTCCTCCCTAGGAGAGGGAATGGGCCATAATCCACCACGCGGGCCCGGTGGTGAATGTCACATGTCTTCAAAGTTTTGGTTCTAGGACATGCTGGTTTTCTCACGATATTTTCCTTCACCTTTTTTAAGAGCAGTGGTGATGAAATAAATTACACCAAGTAATACGCCTGGCTGGGTTTGAAGCCACGACCTACAACTCGTAAGTCAGGGCCTTTACCATTCGGCCACCACTGGTCCAGCGCTCCAGTCTGTTTAATTGAGCTCGCACCCACGAGTAATGCCTAGTGTGGTCGTTGCCCTCCACAACTTATCAGAATACATACTGTTAGTTTTCGGGCCCAACAACAAACTAACAAAAGACCCAGGGGCACATATTTATACCGCATCCAAGTGAACGTAGCTGATAAAATAATCAACCGACACGAAAATAACACGATGAAGTTAGGTCTCATTAGTTAGGTCTGATTAAGTTTTAGTTATATGCTCAGTTAATTGCCCACTTAATGAACAACACCTACAATTGACTCGTTGGGTACACCGAGACACTTAAGATAACCTGACACTGTAAAATGGAGAGGGGGTGGGTGATCGGCGGCCACGATCTCAAGCGCCGGGCCCTGGTAGGGCCAAAGCGAGGAGAAATGGCAGGCTCTCGCCTTCTTCTGCAAAACAGTAATGCTGGTGAAGGAGGCGGCCACATGCGTGAAGGAACGGACTTCCTCACGCCCTATATACCCACCGGGTCTCCGATCCAGATATCCAGCCATCGTAGCGTGAGCTTGCAGATGGCGAGCAATGATGAGTAGCTCGTCATCCTGTCGTCCAGTAACCGTCCGGACCTAGACCGAGTCGTCGACGGCGCGTGATGTTCTCCGCGCCTCTAAAGGATGTCAGCAAAACCATAGGGGCCAGCATCGCCGAAGCCTACTGGCGCCATGGGTTGTCCGAACGAGCGGTTTAATCAGTAAAAACCTGACACCTTCTCATCCTAGCGGACGGGAGTGTCAAGCGGAAGAAATCATGGGATGTGGGAAATCGACATAATATTAAAAAAAAAACTGCAACATAATATATAGGTTATATGTATTTGAAACTCTAGTCTAAATGGTAAAACAATCTAGTTTTGGTGAAAACGCTCATCTTTCTATCTGCTCAAGTCAGCTTAAATCTAAGCGAGCTACCCGCTGGCGCTGGTCCGTTAGTAAACATCGTTTGCCGTAGTGCTGATCGTACGTCTTAAATAACGACTTAACTGTTATCGCTGCATTAGGGAAACCGCTAGAACGTTAGATGTGTGATTTTCAGTGTAATAAATTATGTAATCTAGTGAGGTAAGCACCATAACTTTTGTTATTATCTTTACTGAAACACAATCAAATCGTTTAGTGATGAAAAATGGTGGAATAATTCACTTATAACTTAATTAAGGCTAAGCTAAAGGATACACTCTGATAACAACACCATAATAGCTGCAGAATATTCCCTTATAAGGAGAGAATGGAGAGGTAATACGGCGTCCTTACTTGCCTCCGTTGAAACCTCTGTTGAAAAGGCAGGATCCTCTGGCTAGATGGGTGTTGATTGGTAGTGGGTATCTGTTGGGCTACTGCCCGATAGTTGATTTCGGGACGTTATATATATTCAAATCACGCGGAGGACTTTACCTGCGCAATGCAGGATTTCTTTCTTTGTGGTTCTTATGTGGCGCCATAGATGTCGCTACACAACCTATAGGAGATCCTCGCCGAACATTGGTATATAATAATTATGTTCAAAGATTTCTCAAACTTTCGAATGTAGATTAAAAACCGAGTAACTGAAAAGGGTACCAAAAAATAAATCCAAGAGGTAACAAATTGATCAGTAAAAAAGTCAATCACACCCGACAAACTGTGGATCAAAGTAGCATAAAATTGGTACACTGACACAGTGAGACTACAGTAAGTCGCGGCAAACTACGAAAGAGCTGGTGAGACGACCTAGACCAATTTTGTTAGAACTGGAAGGACCAAAAGCGGGTACGGGAAAAATGGAAGGGGGGTTAGGAGACCTTTGCACTGGAGTGGAACGAAATAGGCTTTTTTTTTAAATAAAACTGCCCCACACTCGGAATTACTCCTGTATCTTGGGTGCGTTCTTAAGCAAAAGACACCCAGATCCGAAACAGGCCATACAAATATTTGTTATGTACAGTAATCAAACCTGCGTCATGTAGTGCAAGAAGCCAATCTCTCAACTGTTGCGCTAACCGTGCTGTCAAACAGCTGACTAGCGTTAGAAATCTTATTAATTTTCTAAAGTTTCCGTTCCCAAAACTGTGCCTAATAGAACTATGCCAAGGTCTATCTGGGGTATCTTCCTGATTATAATAACTTTACCCCCAATCTTGAGTTACACGTCGTGTCGTGCGGGGATCGTATCATCGTTCACCGCACTAATAGCATTAGGAACTTTGCGCGCAACAAGCATAACTTTTGTTTCGTTGTTACCGAGTTTCGAGGTCAATGACGAAAAGTATGACTACATTATTGTAACTACAAATGTTGGCAATGAAAAATGTGTAGAACCACGGCCTAATCGCACTAATATTATAAAATGTTTATGTGTGTGTGTTTGTATATTATTACGTTGTCACGCTCGAACGAATTTCGCTTAAACTTCGTGCACTGGTAAGCCAAGTCCTAGAACATCTTTTTATCCCGAGAGTATGTTTCCATGGGATGCATTTTTAATATCACACGGGCAAAGCCATGTTGGTAACAATTGATACATGCATAAGACTAGTTTTTATACCGTTTTGCTCTTGTGATTATAAATTTTTCTTTAATGAGTTGAACTATAATTAAGATTATCACATAATGAAAAAAAAAAGATCTAAGGATCACTTAAATAGAGGAGTCATCTTATTGATTCTTGCAAAGTAAAAAGCTTTCACGGAGTACGGTTGCCTCACAGTGGTTAAGCGATTGGCTACGTTGCGTGTTGCGGATTTAATTCCCGCACGAAAAAAATATTTGTTTGACTTTCAGAGATAGTTGTTCTGAGTCTCGGTGCCTTGTGTATGTAATTTTACATGTTTGTGAACTTACCAACGATACAGGAGTCATTCCTTGTGTCGAAGCCGCCCAAAGTAGCCTGAACTGCACTGAGCCGCACCGATGCCCACCGATAGTGGGCGCCGCGCCTAAGGGTCTAGCCACATTGTCTACGTTACGACATCATTAACGGGAAACGACACGACGAGTGGCCATGGTTGGTCGCCGTGTCGTTCTAATATGGTACCAAGTTCCATTAAAATAATCAAAAGCGCCTCTGCGAGTTAGTTTCAACTCCTCGTACTCCTTCCAAAGGTCCAGGACTCCTGGGTTCTGCATCAGGCAACGGCGTTATCGCCGCCACCGCCGCCGCCGCCCCGCCGGGATTCTGATCCCGATTTCCGGCCACCGTAGGCGCGGGCTTGCGGACAGTGAGCAATGGGTAGCTCGCTGTCCGGCCGTCCGGTAACTGTCCGGACCAAGCCCAAGTCGTCGACGGCGCGCACTGTTCCCGCGCGCCTCAAGGAGTTGTCAGCAACAGCAGGGACCCAGCTGGGTTGAAGCCTACTGGGGCCAGGGTTATCCAGGGCACTCGAGCCCCGGTATAAAGGCTAGAAGGCCCACTTTTAGTCAGTAAGAGTCTGACACTATCTCCCGTTCCGCCCAAGAGCGGGGGTTGTCATTGGATGATTTTTTCCCACCACAAAAAAAGGACTCCTTGGTTCTGAGATGATACCCGTCATTTATTTAGTTCAGTACAACAGAGCCCACAAAATAAAAAAAAAACAACTTACTGAATGTTAGTAACAATTTTAGCTTAGAACATAATATTTTACTTATATATAATATAGTTCTTATACACAAATAGAGACAATGTGGCTTTAGCCTCACTATCGCACCTTAGACTCGGATTTCTCGTTACAACACAAGAGGAAATAGGAACTTGACAAAATGTTTATGTGCTGCAGCCAAACTTCGATAGGTAATTTATTTAACAGCGTGCCATAGTTGCAGCATTAAAACTTATTGCAAACCAAATCCAAAGTTATGCGTTCCTAAATCGCAGGTAATATTAAACTTTGCCAATGCTTTTAATGGAGAGAGTGGAATGGGTAAGTTCAGTTTATTGCTAACATACTCGAATTTCTTCGATTACAGAGCTTTCTCCGCTTCTATAATAAATAGTGGGTTTAAAAGTAAAATATGGATTTGATTTCTATCAAAATTTATACTAGGTTTATAAAGAGGTGAAGTTTGTTTTCGTGTTTTTATGTTTTTTATTTGTTGGAGGTAATTTCTGAAAGTACAGGTCCAATTGCAAAAATTTTTCACCAATAGAAAGTCGCTTTATTCTTGAGTGACATAAGCTATATTTCATGTACGAGGGTGAAGCTACGGGAAAAAGCTAGCTTATTAAAAATTTGTAAATATCTTACTTGTTTAAATTCTTGGTCGTTATTTCTATTGTTAATCTGATACCTTGTGTTGCATACTTCAGTTTTGAGTGCTATTCTTTATGAAACTACCATTCCTACCCATGAAACAAAAACAAGAAACCTACATACCTTTTCTGCTGTTAGACTTTGTACGATGAAATAAGTAACTTACTCGTTAGAACGAAACACTAATATACTTCTTCATACACTAAGACTTTTAAAGTAGCCATCAATACTTCACGATAAACCGCAAGATACAACGTGGACTGGAACAAAAAGAGTGCTTCTAGCCAGTAATAGAGATACAGCTAGGACGTAAAAGCTTCTACTTCAAAACTATTAAGTAGTAAATGGAGAGCTAACCCACACAGTACCTACAAAATAAATGACATTACGCGGTGCACTGTTAGCTTTGGCTATTGGCTTAAAAGCAGCAGCCTAAAATAAAGGATGACTTTTTGGTGCGATGCAAAAGTACTCGGATACGGTACAAAGTTAGCAGGTTACGGATCACAGATTATGTTCGAAATTATTTATGCAATCCGACCCTTGTAGGCAGGTGCTAAGACGATAGTAAAACATTGGAGGTTTACCTAATGCACGATTTGTTCTTCTTCTTCATCCTGCATCCATCCGATGCTGAGTGTAGATTTACTCTAGAGCATGCCACTTAACTCATTCCTGTGAGCATCTCGCAGTTGGGTACGAAAAGTTTGGCATTTGCCTACTACTTTGACCAGGCTATTGGTGTAATTTTAGCCATAAATCTTTATTTAACAGTATATATATATGTTTTATTAGATTTAAAAAAAAAACCCGTTACTTAGTTTTTTACTCTGTTAGTACCACAATGTAAGTATTCCATTTCTTCCATACTCCGTGTTCAAAACGAAAACATTTTTCGCACACAGTATGAAGGAGAAACGGATTATGCTTTACCGTCTTCAAAAGAAAGTTCCAGAAAGACGTGAAGAGGTAAATGGCTCTTTTATTTTTCCGCAGTTTCTTTAAAATGGTGCAGTTAATTGTGAGAAATGGATGTGAAACAGAACGTAGACTGTGTTGAAATGTTGTGAAGGATTGCAATTGCAATCTTTTTGTTTCTAAGATTGCCCGGCCAGCAGAGACTCTAAAGCGTATTTAATGGTACGACCATTTAGTTGCTATGACTTCCTTTCTGATAAATTAACCTTTTACCCACCCGCATCAATTAGTTCAACGAGTGTTTTCGCGTCCCATTCCCACATGTTGCTGCGACTGGGTACCTACTCCATCTCGTTTAGCTGTTCATCTCGTTTATCCCCATAGGTGATAGAATAGCTGACGAGATGGAAAATTTAGACGTGAATGTGCAAATTTGGCGAAATAAACGCAAGACCGTTTATCCTTAAAAAGTTAAATTGTTGGAAGTTATAAGTAATAACTTTATCCAACTTCGAGATGGCCACAAGTCTGTTGAAATCTAGAACCGGTTGTTGAAGCGAGCTTATGTCTACAACAAAGGCCGTCTTTCAACTCAAATCTGGACGTTGGGTTACACAAATAAAATAAGCGAACCCCACTAAACAAGCGTTTGAATACACTTCATGAAAATATCTTGAAAGAGGAATATCATATGCGTATTTAGGGACGACACTGATAAGTATTCAGAGAGCATAGAGCCTTAGGCTGTTAGTGTCCAAATTGCCTGTTTATGGATCCCAAGCTCATTGTTATTGAAAAACTTCTCAGGGTTTGTTCCGTAAACTTTTACGGGGCTCGTGATTCTTATATTTAATTTTCTTCAATTTAATCTTTTAAATACTGTAATTAGAGACACAATAGAGAGCGGACGCGTTTGCTTGGGGTTTAATAAGTCAAGTTTTAGCGTTAACTATTGCAGATTAGCAACTTGGCTAGGGGTACAGGTTTACTATTTTTTGTGAATCTCTACGTTAGTAAAAAATGAGACTAAATATTGATTATAGTCGTTCTAATAAGTCAACCGACTTGGGATTTTTTATAATATTTAATCATTTAAAAAAAATACTTATAATCAATACTTTTTTTAAGGTTTTTCTGTTAGTGAACAATGATCTCTATCTCTTAATCAACCATGATTATTGAACTCGTGTTGACTACATCAGATTTAATTAAGTCCTAATAATTACCCAAGTCGTTTAACTTATTAGACAGACTCTAATACAAAGTTCACACTCCAGGTAAGTATTACAGTACAGAGATCACGAGTATCACCAACTCTTAACACGATTCATTTTACGACCTAAACTAATCGTAATAGGAATGGATCTATATGCTCCATCCGTCTTTCTCGCGCACGACTGACATTTTAAAACGTCATGGTTAGACCTGGTACCCGATTTTTTTTACTATGACAGCTTTTGGTTATTCCTGGTACTTCTTCAAGCCACAAACAATTTTAAACAAGGGAAATATTCAATCAAATTTTCTGAAGAGATTTTTAATACAGTTAAGTTAGAACTGCATTGCGCGTACGTGTGCCACATACGCCGATCTGGGCGCGTCGGTCTCCATACATTTTATATGCTAACTAGACTTGTAGATCGAAGACATGTGACATTCATCAACCCGCACTGGGCCCGCGTGGTGGTTTACAGCCCATTCCTTCTCCTAGAGAGGAGGCTTGAATCTCAATAGTGGAAACATCAATAAGGCTGATGATGAGGCTAGATTCACGCCTCGCGACGACGTTTTTCGTACAAATCAAGCGTGGTCCATATCTGCGTGGGTTTAAGCCCACATGTCTGCATGGGTAAGGGTGGGTTGATGTGTAGTTCTAGCTTTAAGGCCAAGTTCTACACATTTCGAACTTTTTTAAACCTCTGAAAATCCACAAATATAAAAGAGAACACTATGAAAAAATTGGTTTATAAAAATTGACATTATGATTAACCGTCGGCAAAAATCAAAACAAAACATAAATTAGTTGGCTCGATAAAAAAGAAATCGCGAATCTAACCCTAAAAATTACAAAAAATAATAAAGCTTGTTTTTTGAAGGGCCTTGCAGAAGCAAAAATCTTGAATAGTTATTGTTTTTTTTTTTAATAACACTGGTTACTATGGGACTGCGAAATCGACGTAGACTCACGCCAAGTTCATACAAAATAGTCAGTGACTACAACCGGCTCTTAAACAGACCTGCACCTGTTGTTACCTGATGGTAACAGGATTGTATATCATGATCAAAACCTACCAATCTTTACGTCTCATTTGAGTTAAACCTTCACGTCGGCGAGGTATTAAGCACGTTCACAAAGCATTAGATCCCTGCGCTCTTCTTTACGACATTTTTATTAACGTGCGATGAGGGATTCGAAGTTTAAGTTTTAGAGCCTTTATAAATGAAGATGTAGTTTGAAAAGAGTACATTTTAAGCTAATGTGTAAGGATGAACTTTATTAGGTCAACATTTTCATCAACGCTTCTTGCTCAGTGGCTTATCTCTCATGAGATCGCTAAGCTGGTCTTCTTTTGCTGTCGGAAGTTTAACTAATTTATTTGTAATACTAGCTTTTGCCCGCGGCCTCGCTCACGTACATATTAATATGACATACGTCACTTAGGAATAAAGTAGCTATCTATCGGTGAAAAAAATTTTAGCAATCGGACCTGACCTCCTAGGCTTCTACAAACAAAAAATAAATAAAAACAATCCTTATCCCTTCATTGTGTGATGAAGCCTCTGAAGTCCTTGTTGTGTGTGTTCGTTTGTGTGATGAGCATAATCATTTGTTCTGTGTCTGGGTGTAATTTATCTATAATATGTATGTATTTAGAAATATATAAGTATGTTTATCAGTTGTCTAGTACCCATAACACAAGCTCTGCTTAGCTTGGGACTAGACGGCGTTGTGTGATAGTGTGGAATATAATATAATAATAATATTATATTAGTGTAGATAAATGGTGTTTGTTAAAGATTTTACTTTTTAAATAAAATAAAACCCGTAAAAATAAAGTTAATTGCTACGATATTGGGTTTGTCTGAAGAACATTTTTATGCCACGCTGCGCTCCATAGCTCAAATAGCAGATGTCGGAGAAAAACAGCCGGGCTGAAGTGGGCCACATCACAAGAATGCACCCGGACAGGTGGGCGAGGTTTGGTACTCACTGGATGCTTGAAGGAGGTCGACGCCATCGAGGTCGACCGCGGCGATTGTGGTGTGACGCTCTGATCATGTTCTCAGGGCAAATTTGGCCAGAGATCGCCCTAGACAGAAAAGTTTGGAAGGAGAAACGGGAAGATTTTGCCCAGCAGTGGGACACACAATAGGCTATCAAAATTAAAAATGCCATTAGTGCTTCAATTAAATGACTTCGAGCTCTAAAAGAACACCTTTAAAGTTTAGATCCAGTACGAGGCATGTTTATAGCCGCATCTGAAGCGTTAATTAAGTCCTCAGAGGTTCAGGTGTATGGGCACTTGGAATACCCCAAAAAGTGGGTCATGTTCTGAAAAGGGGCACCGAATTCACATTGGTGTCGGTCAAACAAGTCTGTAAAGTTCGTTTTTGCCAATTTGTGTTTACAGTGGTCTACCAGTTACAAAAAAATCGCTCAACTGCGAGTCTGTCACGTGCATTAAAGGTTTCAAACTTACCTATGTAAATAGTTTGGTTCCTGAAACGAGTCTCTAAGATTTTTCAATTTTTTTTTATTGTGTGTTACCAAACTTTTCTTTTTACGTGTGCTGTGAGATATTGTTTCTTGCTAAATTTCAAGATTCTAGTTCAACGAGAAGTAGGTTTTGGTTTCATTACGAATGACAAAATGTGTCTAAACGGAGCATAAATATTTAGATGCGTTGACTTTTTCTGCACTTTGAGTTTTTCACTGCTCCGAGGTGTATAAGACTTAAATATTTGATATTAAATTCAGCTTAATATCTCCATTCGTTCCGGAGAAAAAGATTCTTTACAGATACTTACAGAGACATAGATAGACGAACGATACAGTGATCCCATATTGGTTCCGTCTTTGCCAAAAGATATACAAAAACCTACTGTCTTAGATGTTAAAAATATCTATTCAACACCAATAGAATCCCTTTTAAATAAACTCTACCCTTACATCGAACTGTAAGAAACTGTTCCAAATTGTTTTGCCGTATCTCATCAGTACTCTGAAGATAACAGTCCAGATTTACAACGTACTTAGTGTGGCAAATGTACAGGATTAACATTACAAATTAGACCTGTCCTGGTGCCAGTACTTCGTGAATCCTTTTTAACTGTGAATAAATTGATACTGTGACGGTATCTGTATTACGGGACTGGGTTATAGGGGATTATTTAGGGAAATAAAGGGTGGAACGGCCCGTTTACGATCTTGCCGCTGTGAGCGGGAGCAAAGCGTGAACAAAGCTCGCTGTCCGGCCGTCCGGTAACTGTCCGGACCAAGCTCAAGTCGTCAACGGCGTTCGCTGTTCCCGCGCGCCTCAAGGAGTTGTCAGCAACAGCAGTGGCCCAACCAGGTCGAAGCCTACTGGGGCCAGGGTTATCCGAAAGGGCGCTCGAGCCCCGGTATGAAGGCTTGAAGGAACGGGATGGGTTTTTTAGTCAGTAAGAGTCTGACACTATCTCGCGCTCCGCCCAAGAGCGGGGGTTGTCATAAGATGATTTTTCCCATAAAAAAAAAGCGGTAAGAACAAAAGTATGAAAATTTTTATAGCAGCTCCGCTTGTCGCACCGACCGAAGTCGTAAAGTGACCGTAAATGGGTTAAAGTTTTAGTTGGTATTATCTTTATTGCAATGCGACCTGATAAAGTCAATACCCGGAAGACCCAGGAAATGAGATGCGGAGCGACGAGCTCTTTGCCGTTGCTTATCGGCACAGAGGCTGTGGAAAGGGTCCACAATTTTACTTACCTCGGTAGTGTTGTGTCAGAGACTGGCGGGACTGAAGAGGACATCGCTTCGAGGATCACCAAGGCAAGGGCCATTTTTGCACAGCTCCGTCCCGTGTGGCAATCTCGGAAACTGACCAGAAGAGTTAAGCTCAAAATATTCCGGTCCAACGTAAAAACCGTATTGCTGTATGGGTGTGAGACGTGGAAGGTCACAAAAGACATCTCGCATAAACTCCAGGTCGTTGTCAACCGCTGCCTTCGCCGTATTCTCGGTATATTCTGGCCCGAGAAAATCTCAAATGTAGATCTGTGGGAGCGCTGCGGTGAAACCTCGATCGACCAGCAGATCAAACGCCGCAAATGGAACTGGATCGGCCACACGCTCCGAAGGGATCCTGAACATATACCAAGGCAAGCCCTTGATTGGAACCCTCAAGGAAAGCGTAAACGTGGTCGCCCTAAGCAGACCTGGCGACGAACAGTCATCGCAGAGGCGAAGAACATTGGGAAGACCTGGCGTGAAATGAAACGCGAAGCTCAAGACCGAACGGGATGGCGGCGCACTGTGGACGCCCTCTGCCCCATCTAGGGGACACAGGAACTTAAGTCAAGACCTGATAAAGAGTTTTTACCTAAATACTTGTTTGTTTACGTAGGAAATAAGTCAAAAGACTTCAACATTGGGAGGAGCGAGAGGGAATTTGAGACTTACGGTATACTGAATCAAACCCAAAGATTTTATTCAGTTATGCTTTGCGACGGCCATAGCGTCTTTTTCAAATCATCCCTTGGAGGCATCGGCCCTAACTGACGGCTAAACGGCCAGACGACGTGCTACCCATTGCTCGCCGTTCGCAATCACCCACTATAATGTTAAAGTGTTTAAAAAGTAATAATTCCAAAAAGGTGTTACAAAACAACAACCAAATAGTGACAATCATGATTGTAGAGTATGTATTTAAATTGAAGGAATAGCCATTTTCTGCAAAACAAAAATTGTCAGGATACTAGCAGCAATTCCCCACAATAGAATACCGTAGGATATAAAGTAGAGATGAAACGGATATCCGGTATCCGGTTGCCAAATAGGCCGGATACCGGATAGTAAAATTAAAACAATTTTCCTTATTTTATTACACCAGGCAAATCGTCACAATAGGTCAAAAATGTTTGTTTTATTAATAAGTTTAGTATTTAAAATTAACAATTGGCAAATTATGGTGAATTAATATCAAATTTTCCGCATTTTTTGGTTAGAGGCAACTCCACTTAGCTTCGTAAACTAGACCAGCTTTTAAAAAAACCCTTACGCTGAAAATGCTACTGTCAGGTGATGAAAAACAAATAATGGCAAATCAAACTAATCGCGTTATGAAATACGATAAAGTGCTGAATATCCGGTATCTGGCCAAACCACTATCCGTTTCATCTCTAATATAAAGTAAACTAAACAGGCTATCTTTAATGTAATAAAAATCTATGTGTGGTCTCCACTAAAACTTCAAGAGTTAGTTACTTAAAAAAAAAAATCTTTTGCATCCAAGATAAACAGATAGGCTTTTTTTAAGAATGCCAGTAACCAGCTGCAGATGTTTAAGTTTAAACAAACAAAACTAAAATTTCGTGTGTTAAGAACATTATATTACATAGTTTCCCTTAATTAAGTAAAGCAAGCCATTAAATAATATAAATAACAAACAAAAATGCAAAAAAAAAATTGCGTAATGTTTCTTTCACGTGTTGACTTTCTTGCGAATTTCAAGTGAAAAATCAAGCAATAACCGTCAAGCAGGTAAATAACTGTCATTATGTCATGTATCACGCAAAGTACGAATATTAGATGGTATTACGCTTTCAGGCTAACCTGAAAGCTTTTCTCACTTAGGCTTCCCTCATTTTAACAGAACGTTAAAATGAGGGAAGCCTAAGTGAGACAGTTTTAATTGGGTGTTTTAGTGCAACAAGTAAATTATTTTTCAGGCAAATAAAAATCTATGACATTAATATCTACCATAACAAAAATATGTGTGTGTATCTATTAATAGATACCTACATTTTATACTTTACTGTCTACCATAATAGGTGTCTGAATGATCAATCGCAATGCCATCGTAATTAACCTTTTATGTTACTAACACCATAAACAAGTTTTGTTCCATGATTTAAAAAAAAATATCACGTATTAGTTCATCAGATTTTCACGCAAAAATAAAAATATTTAAATTGAACATTCTAAATATTACAAAGTCTAAGCTTAGCAAGCGATAGTACAATAGAATTGGGCGGCGGGGGTATTTGATGCGCTTGCGTCCCGACATACAGACGTACGTAGGTATAAAAAAATACAGAGTTGAAATGTGTTAGACAGAACAATCAAATCTTGAAGGTTTGCTTTTGGTAAATTATGTTTAGTAAAAAGTCATAGAATGAAAGTTGTTGTTTATGATGTTAATAATACGGTCCTGAAAGGTTTGGTGGTGTTTTACAAATAACCCTATAAAAAGAGGACGAATTCTATTATAAAAATGTAATTAAAATTCAATATGGGGGACGTGAAATTCTTTGTTTAGCAAATTACTATTTAATATTATGGTTGTAGATTCAGGATACAAGGGTCACAGTGAAATGAATAATTTATTTAGTAAGGTAATGAATTTATATAAATTGACTTGATTGATTGATTGATTGCTTGACTGGCCTGTTGGTTTAGTGGTTAGTGACCCTGACTGCTATGCCGGAGGTCGTGGGTTCGATTCCCACCCAGGACAAATGTTTATGTGATGAGCATGATCATTTGTTCTGTGTCTGGGTGTAATTTATCTATAATATGTATGTATTTAGAAATATATAAGTATGTTTATCAGCTGTCTAGTACTTATAACACAAGCTCTGCTTAGCTTGGGACTATGGGATGGCGTTGTGTGATAGTTGTGGATTATTATTATTATTATAAATATATAACTAGCGGTCCCGAAAGACGTTGTCCTTTCATATTATTATTTATTTATATTATTATTCATATATTATGATATCCACAGTAGAATCAGGTTGCCGACATAGCACGAAAAATCGCCAAACGTAAGTGGTAATGGGCACGGCACATTGCTCGTGCACGTTGCACGGCAGATGGCCGTTGGGGCCGAAAGGTTCTGGAGTGGCGACCGCGTACCGGAAGACGCTGCGTCGGAAGGCCTCCTACAAGGCAGACCGATGACCTGGTGAAGGTTGCCGGAATCCGATGGATGCTTGTCGCACAGGATCGTGCATTGTGGCGACACTTGGGGGAGGCCTATGTCCAACAGTGGACGTCTATCGGCTGAAATCATGATGATGACAAGCTTATCTTATCGAGTAAAATAACAAGCAGAGTTCATTCCTAACAATGTTAACACAATATCAAAAGTTAGGTTATCTACTGTTTAAAAGAAATCTTGTTTCGTTCGCGGGCGTCCGTATTTTTTCTCAACAAATGCAATTTTAGAACCCTATCAAAGTTTGTCTGTTGCCATTTTGCAGTTAGCTCAAGACAAAGTAGGTATTGTAGAAATTGAATGAGTTATTCGCGTATTAGTGTAAGATTTATTACAACGAAATTACTTTTTTAGAGTTACGTACACAAAGGGTGAAATGGAAGCCTAGGCTATTACTACTCCTACTACTTAACTACTACTACTACTACTACTACTCCTACTACTACTATTCTTTGACTCCGCTATCCTTCTGCCATAAGGCTGAATTTTAAGAACCGGGATAGTTAGAGACTTGAAATTTTCACACCAAGATCGGTTGGTTGGTGAATGTTTGTGTTCATTTTGTGTATGTGCGTAGGCTCGAAGCGCTCGATGTTACTGAAAATGTTTGACAGTTGAGAACGCCTCGTTGCATTCAATTCATCTATGCATCACACTGTATATATATCCCGGATATCCCAATTTACAAACCATCTGGGGCACACGGTGGAGCATATGGTGCAGGTGTGCCTCGCTTGGGCGGAGCACCTCGAGCGACACCGAGTCCTCGACTGCACAGTGTTCCACGCAGGGCGTAAGAGCATACATTTTATACAAAAACTGGACTTCTAAAGGCATGCTTGATCCACGCCACGCGATGTCGTTCTACGTAGCGACGGAGCAGTGAATTACACGTATGAGTCAGTCTGGTGTGGTTCTGGCTTTATCGTCAATGTGGTTCAAATTTTATTTTATATTATTGTGTTGCTTATTAAAGTTATTTTTGTGTTTAATTTCAATAGAATTATACACCAATAGTATTATGTTTTACGAGTATTGTAATATGTTCCATGCGTCACTGCGGGGTGCCAACTGAAAATCAGCGCTGGGTGTCTAACGCCCAGCAAATGCTGAGGTGGTCACCCTTTCGGTGCGGGCACGCTCGGCGTACTTTGTACTTTTGTTATTTTTTATTTTCTGTTTACAACTGTTGTGCTGTATCTGTTCCAAACAAAAATATTTCTATTCTATTCTAAGGCCCATAGAAAAGAAATTTACTTCCGAAAGAGAAACCCATGGTCCTGGGACGCAAAGGGCAAAAAAGGAACACAGGTGTAGTTTTAGTCAATAAAAACCTGACACATCCTCTCGATCCGACCTAGAACGGCAGAAGTCATTGGAAGATTTCCCACCTTAAAAAAACACTAATACTGTACATAAAGTTAAAATAAATAAAAAAACTTTGTTTCAGCGACAAATTAAGTTCCAGTTCACCCACTTGAACGTTACTATAAAACCTTTCTTACTACTTTTAAAGACGTATTAAAGTTGTAAACAACATAGTAGATAGACAGACGGGCACTTAATTGGCATGTCTACAATGTACCCGGGTAACCGCAGAACCGAGGTCTTAGCTGTAAGTAAGGTACTGAGATTCCAAATTAAATCACTGTTGAACGGTTCGATTTTGAATTCGGAATGTATTTAATAGAACCTGTTTATTGAATATTTGAATGGGAATATTTATAATAAAATGTAAAGTAAAAAACATGGAATAAATGAATGATAAAGCAAATAGGATTAAAAAAACAACACTTTTACAAGTCAATTTTCTTTTTCGTCAGTTTAAACTAAATGAGACCGGTGTTCTCTAGCTGACTATCCTGAGAAGAAACACCGAAACAAACTCAGGTGTCAAAGTCTCTTTTAAAGTCCATACAGTAAACATGTAATGATTAAATCATAAGAGAACCATGCAGATCAGTGTCTCAGATGATCTTTTGACGAAAGAACAACACAGATTTGAGTGGACCTGTCCAGTCAATGCAAGCATTTATCAGTATTCGTGTAGCTCAAATTTAGGACTACTAAGGAGTTTCATGGAGGAGTATCTATGGAAGCTGAATAGTTGAGTCACGTGCGGGAACGGAAATCCTCACGCCACCGAGTCTCTGACCCAGACTACCAACTACCGGTAGGCTGGCTTCTGGACGATGAGCAACGGGAAGCTCGACGTCCGGTGATCCGGCAACCGTTTAGATCGAGCTCGAGTAGTCGATGGCGTTTAGTCTTAGTATAATCGCCAGGTGCAGAGCCAATGCCTTCAAGGGCCATAGGATGACTTCTAAGAAGGTAGCTCGTGGTCTTAGAACGCAAAAGGAGTTGCCCTTTGCGTTAGATTGAATATAGGTATAGTTTTAGTCAGTAAAAGTTTGACGCGCCCTTCTACTTCGCCACAGAGTGGGAGAAGTCATAAGATGATTGCCCACCTCAAAAAAAATGTCTCGGACTTCACCACGTCTTAAAAAAAGAAACTTATGATACAAGAGAAATTCATTGAAAAACATCACAAGGGCTTTTCCTTTTTATTATGTCTTTATCAAAAACAGGCTAAAAATATTCCAGTAGATTCAGGTACCAAGATGTTAAGGCAGATAAATATAACAGCATGATAAAAATCATATCAAACAAACAACTGACAGGCTCCTTATGTGAACAAAAAAATCAACATCTTTCCTCAAAGGATTGTGTAACTTATATACAAAGTTTGATGTCGTGTCAGCCAGTCAGTTACACGCACCAACCGTAAAAAGTGAGTAAACATGTTGATTTATATCTTCCATAAACCTTTTCTTTGAGGATACAAAATGCAGTACATTTAGGGGAATTTGAAGCTTTGGTATAAGTACAGCAAGACATTATTTACGTTTTGTTTTTACGGCCAGATAAGTTGAGTATGTCAACAAGTACCAATTGTAAGCTTTGTTTTTCTTAGAACAAAGGTTAAGAAAATACCTTGGCACACGATTACGGTGCAGATAAGGACAAATTCTCGTGAAAGCATTGTAAAAAAACATTTTTTTTTATTAAATAAAACTTCAGTTTTTAGTAATCAATAAATCCTTGCTAAATATGGTATCGACAATTCATTCGCATTGCTGTCGACTGGAAGTGTGCCCAAAAGACTGCGTCATTGCCATTGGCACTTTGTATGGCAATGCTTTATCCCTGACCGAGGTAAAAGCTAGCCTTTGTCACGTGAAGTGTCAACTAGGCGTTTAGATAATTCTTAAATAAAAAGCGTATACTCAGACTTTACGATCCAAGAGTTTCAACCCCAAACGGCTCGGATATATAAATATTTTTTTTAAAGAATAACCTTAGATATACTTCTCAGTTGTCCATAGAAAACGACCAATTGGAACCGTGTACTAGTTTCTGACATCATATAATATATAATTATTAAGTCAACTAATCAAACAGCTAGGCAATAAATTGGATTGATATCGGTCAATTACTTGTCTAACTCAAACATTTAAAAGAGCCGGTGGCATAAAATTAATTTTGATGTGCTACACTAGCCACGTCAACAATTAACAGAATTCATTAAATGCATAAGACGCATTGGCTGAATGCAGGTGGCTAGGCGAACGGCGCCGATAAGTAATCAGGCAGACTTCCTACTGAATAGCGATTTAAGTTTCTTTGTAGTTGTGAAAAGCATAATAAAAAGAGATTGATAAGGTGGACACGGTGATAATATCTATCTTAAAAGCCACAATTAACCTAAATCTACAGGGAAAAAAGGAAAAACTAAGCTAACAAAAACAAAACACTTATTAAGAAAACGCAAAGCCACGAGGGACAATTCATATTAGAAGAAACTATTTACGTTCATTTAAGTTCGGATATTAAATTATTAATGCCCTCGAACACGAACTGTTTGTTTTGAAACCGTTTCAAACTGAGGAATCAACAGAATTACCAGTCACGTGTAGTATGTTCAACGAACCGGTGATAGCGGCTCGTCGGTGAAGGCACTAACTTTGAAAACATTGGAAAATGTGTTAGAATTTTTCGGGTAGTTTTCGCATCACCGCACGCTCTGTTTTGTCGATTGTGACAAAAAGGATGATTTGATTTACGAATTTGCTGTGCTTTGTTGTCGCTGAAGTCACAGAGCGTAAGAAGAGAGAACTCAATACTTTTCTGAACAAAAAAAAAACTCCAAACTAAAGTGACATTCAGATTTCATTACAGGAATTTCCGTTACTTTAATGAAATTTTCATGTTTGCATCTCAATAGCAAACTGTTATAAACACCTCTTATTTCCAAATATTTTGAAAGAGTTTGTTGTCGAGATAGTATTGAATGTCTTTGAAAGACATTCAATATTATCTTGACAACAAACTCAAAGTCAACAAGTCCGGGAAGGCTTTCCGTATTAACAAAGTTGTGACATTATTTTTTAGACTCGGGTCAAATTAAAAAGATCTCATAGAAAGACGTTTTATTATTTTATTTTATTAGGATACAAATACAAAACTGCAATGCGACATTGCATCGTAAAAATCTTCAAGCCCGCACGACGCATTACAAGAACTTGCGAATCGAGTCGCATCACACATTATGTGGTCAACTAAATCGATGGTTTGCCACACGAAATCACATTGCAGCAATCGCGATGTGGCGTAGTATCGCATCACATTGCAGTAATTAGCATCACAGGTTTCTGCGATGTGACGTAGTATCGCATCAAATTGCAGTAATTGGCATCATAGGATTTTGCGATGTGGCATCGTACCGCATCGCATAGCAGTTTTGTGAGGCAGGAGCCCTATCTTAGGTGATAAATATTTATCTACTGTTGTCTATTGTGCTATTCCAATAACTGTCTAACATCGTACACATTCATAACACGTACGGACCCTTCTCTTCACTTTGGACATTTATCCATATATTTTCCTTTTGTTCGACAAAAATGTGTTTATCATCCACAATAAACTGGCCATGGGACCATAAAGGGTTGACCAGATGGAATGGATGGATGCAAATCAGCTTTCCAACCATGGTGACCTTTTTTTTTTCGATGGGAAAAATCATGCATTGACATCCCCCGCCCTTGGGCGGAGCGGGAGATAGTGTCAGACTCTTACTGACTAAAAAACCCATCCCGTTCCTTCTAGCCTTCGTACCGGGGCTCGAGCCTTCGTACCGGGGCTCGAGCAACCATGGTGACCTTGTTAATTGCCTTGCAATCCATGTTGTAATTCATGAGATTGAACGCCCTTGGTTGGGAGGCGCGTTTTCCTAACCACCGCTCGTGTTGGCAAGTGGTTTACATCCTTGTAGCATCCGCAATACAAACCAAACACATAAACCAAGGTAACCTTGGTTGGAACGCTAGTTTGTATCTGTCTGGTCACCCTTTTACTGAGCAATTGCCTCTTCAATCATACGCTCGTTAACCACTGTCATTCTACTGCTATTAACGATTACATCACTAGATAGTACAAAACTCACAATTATTTTCGTTATGTGCGATTTTTTTTATAACCACTTCTAACAGTTTAAATACATTATGCACTATCAAACTAAGTCAAAATCATTTCAACTTTTTCATTTGGCTAGACAGAAACTACAGCCTGCGATCTTTACTTGTGTTCGTACGAGTACTTAATTTTTTGCTTCGTTTTCGAGTACTTACTATGTATCATCAAAGACACTTACGCCTGACCACTGCTAAGTTCATTTTTGCATGCACTCCAAACGAAAACTTCAGAAGGTTGTAATTTTTGTGTACAATAAAGAATAAAGGTTTGGTTTTGGCGCCGCAGGATTCAAGTTTTTTTTTTTTAATGAACAAGCTGATTAGGATGTCCGCGATGTTACCTACCTAGTCTTTTTGAAGAACATATAGAAGGTGTATCTGCCCAGCGTTTACACTCAACCAAAATATATTTTGTTAATCGTCTTCATTTCATTCTCTCAACATGACCAAACCATCTAAGCATCAGTCAATAAATTTTATTGTGATAATGTTAAGACAATAATAAAAAAAAAAACGCGACGCCGTGCCGGGGAGAATCGCCTGTATTTTATACTACTTTCTCATCAGTTGGCCGTTCCTGTTAGAGTTCATTAAGGGTACTGTAATGGGTTATGTTTTGCAATGCAGTGCATAAGATAATGGCTGTAGCTGGCGGCTGTGTAATTACATCGCTGGAATGACTGTATTGTTGGTTGGACAATGATAGATGCTGTTTTGTTTGTTATTGTAGACATGATAGGGCTAGAATTATATTTAACCTTTCAATCGTGGAAATTACAGACACAATAAAAAGACAATAGGTGCGGGGGCTTGGCTTGGGGTTTAATGAATTAATGATAATAAAAATATATTCCACAGCTATCACACAACGCCGTGTTGTATCAAGCTGAGCAATGCTTGTGTTATGAGTACTAGACAACAGTACGACATATTAAGTGGAGGGAAGACGGTTACTTAATTAAGGGGTAGATTTGTTGCCTACCCGAGGTACGAGATTTATCGAAAGAGGTACCTACCGTGGCTCTGGAATGCAAAAGAAGATCATCATTATCATGAGCCTTTTTTATGTTCCCACTGCTGGGACTCAGACCTCCTCTCTAGGAGAGGGAATGGGCCGTAATCCACCACGTGAGCCCAGTGCGGGTTGGTATTGAAAGGATACGAGTTGGTTTTATTCAGTAAAAAATTAAGACTCCCTCTCGCACCACCTAGAGCATGAGAAGTTCTTTTTATATTATTGATAGGCTCGCGTTTGACCACTATCTCAACTGATGGCAAGAAATAAAGCCTCGGCTTCCTACTGAATAATAAGGTCGACGATGGAGCACGCTTGCCTCGAAGTAACCTATTCACTCTTGACTTGAAATGTCTTGATGATACCATACTCTAAAAAAGGGTTTGTTATCCGTTTATTATATAAGCCCGTATTTTTAAAAGATTTGCAGAGGAGAAGACACAAGTAGGCTTTGGTCAATAAAATTCTGACACGCCAGGAACATGCAGGGAGCAGTGGTGGCCGAGCGGTAACGACGCCGACTTACAAGTTGTAGGTCGCGGGTTCAACCTCAGCCAGCCGTATTACTTTGAGTAATTTATTTCATAACCACTGCTCTCAAAACGGTGAAGGAAAACATCGTGAGAAAACCGTCATGTCGTAGAACCAAAAATTCAAAGACATGTGACATTCGCCAACCCGCACTGGACCCGCGTGGTGGATTACGGCCCATTCCTTCTCCTAAAGAGGAGGCCTGAGTCCCAACAGTGGGAACATTATAAGGTCGTGATGATGATGAACAGGGCAGGAGAACTCATTGAAAGATTTCCAAGTTCTAGGACCACTGGTTTCTTTTTCAGAAATTTATACATGACGCGTAGCCTGTTTAATAATTTTGCGTCGGTGAAAGACTTATTTCATTATTCAACCAACCATTACTCGTAGAACTACTTTCTTGGACGGCTTATGCGATGTCTTTGCTTTGGTTTAGGTTACTCTAACGCTGAAATTCTGTTTATGCTACATTTCAAGTTCAAGTTTTTTGCTCTATAACTCAATATATATATATATATATATTTTTTTTATCTAATTCATGGTTTCTGACAGGTATTTTTATAGTTTGTCTTTTTCACAAAAATCTCTGAACTGTTGAAGTCTTTGTAAATAATTTTTCGAAACAATTGATGAAATAATGTCAAGTTATTCTTTTTTCCGGTGGGTAAAAGTCATCCAGATAATTATTCTTACATTTATTTTTTACCTAATATTTAAATATAAGAAGAATGATATATTATCTCGTCCTTGGGCGGAGCGAGAGATAGCGTCAGACTTTTACTGACTAAAAAACCCACTCCGTTCCTACGTTGCCTTACACACCGAGGCCGAGCCTTCCTTTCAGAAGCAGACCCTTGGCTCCAGTAGGCTTCGACCCTGCTTGGCCCCTACGGTTGCTGACGACAGTTTTCAGACTAATAATTCTGAAGCATATTTTTTTCTAAAAAATCCTTTACTGAAAACAACTATAATCTAAAAGATTGAAGCCAGCACATTAGCGTGCACGGCAGTTAGCGCCAAGTTCTGTTAAACGTTCCGAAGATAAATAGCAGCTTGCACACGCTGTCGTTAATTGCGTCTGGCAGAGCGCATAGCCTTAAGTGCAGCATGAAATGTAGCTTTTTATCATAGCTGCTAACTAATGAGTTGTGTGCACTTTGAAGATTAACTTGGCTGTATTTCTGTTTTTATTTTTTTGTATCGTATCTGTGAAAAGAGCATGCCTGTTTTTATTTGACTAGTTTTTAGTAGCGACTTTATTATTGTGGTTTAACCTTTTGAAACCGTAATTAGAGACACAATAGAAATAAATGAGAGAATGAACGCCGGCGTTCGCTTGGCCGTTTAATGAATTAAATTTTATCTATCACTGAAATAGCCCTCTTAATCGGCCGAGAGGCCATTTTTATATAACTTTTAAGGTGGAAAATTTTCAAATATTTCCTCCTGCTCTGGCTGGAGCAAGATAGTGTTTCTCCAGATTAACTGGATCGCGATAATTCTTTCGAACTATCTTTCAGCCCTAGTATGTAATGGGTAAAGTTCTCCCAAATTAGTCTAGTCACTCTGGAGTTTTGCACGTTGCAATGGATTTAGCCATTTCCTTATATTTATATAGATAATAAAAGTAATAATCTTTAAAAAAAAAAAAATATAGATAAGTTTTTAAAGTTTAATGTTTAAAAAGTCTTAAAAAAACTTAATGCTATAAAAACGTTTGTAATTATAAAAGTAGAACTAAAATAAAAAAAAGTAATTTCCTGCTAAGCACTACTTGTACAATTGAAGTGTTAAATCCACTTCGTTATGCGGGTACACACGGATGTTATCCCATTCTGGAAGCGTTCTAATGCCTGGTCACGTCTCGAGTGCGCTTGGAAAAATTATGATAATGAAACAAAAGTACTTACCTCCGTGGATGTTCTCTACAAACGGTTTTACGTAGATGGAATCTTTTTGTTAGATTAGTAGATCTTTGTTTTAATTGTAAATTGCATTTCCATTTTGGAATTAAAACAATCTGGTCAGGGACGTGCTAACAGATCTTAAAAAATAATGTTTAGGGCAAATTAGTTTGTATTCCTAAAGAATGGTTTAAAAGGATGATGAGTTAAAGTCATGTCTCTTTTTTAATTACTTCTCTCACTCTGTGTGGAGTGACTGATGTATCTTCAGTTGCCCTTTGTATTCCATGGTGTCCTGCAGTCCTACAGTACCTATATGGGCTAGCGGGCTGAGCTGGGCTCTCTTATTGGTTATCTCCTTTGGACGCATTTATTGGACGGCAAGCTGCCCATTAAGAAGAGAAGGAGTTAACTACTTCCAATATCTTCTAGCTCCGTACCATAGCCACCGCCACCATTCTCTTCTACGAGGAAACCGTGCTGCCTAAGCAGGGTAAAACTTGACTCTACCATGTCCTATAGACGATCCATACAGTGGTAACACCTGGACGTCTCTCGGATCTTCAATCTAATAAAACACTTAAAACAACAACAACAACACACACAACAACACACCATAACACAAGTGTTTTCCTAGTGTTTGTGTGTGTGTGAATAATATATTTAGGGAATATTTTTAGTAATCCGAAACTCGTGTTATAGTTATAGAATCTCATAGCAAATATAAAGTACTATACATATAACCACAGCTATTTAAACTTTAAAATTATAACACAGTGCAATAAATAAATTCACATTGAATACGTTCATTTCTGTGGCAGTAAAAATTCATCAATATGCCCTTTGTTGGTATTTCCATCGGAAACGAGTGGATGGATTAAATATGAAATAAATACTGTTACACCGCTTCGGCTGATCGGCTTAGTTTTGAATATAGTGGCAGTTTCCATTCAGTTTGTAAAATTTATTCGCTGGAAAATTCTATACGTAATCAGAACGATACATTATGAAGTATAAATATCTGTTAATATGATGTGGGTAGTATTTAAACGAGTGACTGTAAATTAAAGTTTATGGTGATAAAAATACTTAATTTAGGTCATAGAATTAATAAGTGAGCAACTGACTACGTTTGACGAGAAATCAACAGAACAACAAACATTCATTTGAGTTACGTAAAATATAAAACGAGAAGCTTCATAAAATTTGATTGACCGAATATTTGTCACTCAAACAAATATTCAACGTTACGCCCTGCATTTTTGTCAATATTTGACAAATTATTTATTTATACTGAGCGGCATTTTATCTTAAATGAAGTTTTATGTTCGAATGTCCTAAATATCGGAATAGAGAATATTAAATGTATTAAATATCGATATTTATGTTTTATGTATGTCACAAGGTAATTTGATAATTCAGATATAACGAAAACCCGGATAATCAAAAAATGGAGCGATAAAATCTGCAAGCAACTTGGACGTAGTGTTCGCTGGCCGCTGCCGCTACACTGATCGCTTTGGGCGCTCGGCTCAAACGCGGTTGGTCACATTTCTAACCTAATCTATTTCATCCAATTCAAAATGATGAATCTGCCTGCGACTAGATAATTAGACAACGGTGAAAACATTTCTTAAACTGAACTTTTTAGGACTTCGTTATGTAAAACCTCAATTTTATTTCTAGTCGCCCACTTACTAATTTAGTCGCTTAGATAAGATTTCAATAACCCACTTTTAGTAAGCTCATTCAAAATTTTATTATTGATAAATTTTTGTTGTTAGTTTAGTTAATTGAACGCTTACCCAAATTCATACCGCTCAAGTTATTAAAATAGTATCTCATCATCAGTCGCAAAGTTTATTTTTATTCACTCGTTTCATAATTCCTTTTAATCTACTACTGTTGCAAGCATCAATTTTAATGATAATACAACTGCGGTAGACCTAGAATCTATCAGTCTGAAAGGGCTATACATTGGACGACCACATAATACCAGCGTGGCTATTAGTTGGCTTTATAACGTGGCTACATTCATGCTGGTGGTTAAAGCATTGGCTAATGTTCATAATGAAAGCGATCACAAAATTATTGTTTTGCATAAAAATGTAACTAATGTATGACAATCATTTGATTTGCAAAATTAATTTCTGTGTCTGATCAAAAGTGCTTGTAGAGAAATTGATAATATTATGGAGTGAGAAGAGAGAAAAAGTAAGAAACGAGTATTATAAAGAAAGGCCTCTATGTGGCGCCGGTGACTAAAAAGTAGTAAAGGAACCGTTTATCTTTGTGTAAATAAAAGAGATGTAATACATTATTACTAAAACAGTTACGAATATAAATGTGATAATAATAATATAATAATAATAATTTATTTCAGTACTTGTACAAAGAAAATACATAAAATAAACTTAAGAATACTTAGTAGTACTATATAAGTTCTAAGAAGATTAGCTTTGATGAGAGGGAATGGAAGCCTAATCAAAACTGCAGGCATGCTATATTTTATCCGTCTTCTTTTCAGTACATCCGCTAACTCTCTCGCCCTTCCATCATGGTCCCAACATTCCAACTTGCATACCTCAATCTCATTTCCCGGGCTAGCTTCTTACGTTGCAACGACCCTAGTCCATTTGCCACAGGAGCCGGATGCTGCCCTTGCGCGTCGCCTGTGGGGTACGCCCTAACCCTATCGCGCATTCTATTAATTCCAAACATTTTGCTAGGGATTTGCCAAATATTTTACAGTCGGCCGCCAGTCTGACACCAATCCTCCTTCGGAATGCTGTTGTTGGTGGTTAACGCACCACCATGCGGTGACCTTCAGTGTTTAATATTACGCACGGTCTCCCTTAGTTACGACACCCACGGAAAGAAATGGGATGGTGTTATTCTTAACGTCCGGACACCATACGGAACTGTGAACATTTTATGTCTAGTAAATATTACAATATAAGCATTAAAATCAGCAATAATTGAAGATATTAATGCAGTTTTGCTATTGGTTTAGAAAACAAGAAATGAATCAAGTAAATCTAAAATGTTAAAGAAATTTTCAGGAACAAAATGGCAAAATTTAATTAAGCTAAAAATGAAAGGATTTTTGGGCAATTTTTCATAAATCCAATAACAATCAAACGTAGTTTGTTGCTCCTAAAACTCGAGCTTAAATAAAACGTATCGTTTCGTCGCCAGCACGAGAATATAAGCAATAAATTCTATAGTCGCATGATGTATGGGTTCGTATTTATTTGGCGAGCTAAGCCTACATAAATCATCATAGACAGTGAGAGTTTTATGCAGCCTCCTTTGAATAAAGTTACATTATTGTGTAAGATTATGGACTTTTTTTTGTCAAGTGGTCAAACATGATTTTGCAGCCCACGAGTTTTGGCCATAAATGGGCTGAAAGTTTATAAGGTTTTTTGAAATTGATCCTCACGAGTTGACTACCACAATAATAACTTGTGATACTAAAAGGACACGATTGTCAATATTTAACTCTAATTTTTATTCATGTCTATTAAGGTTTGACTTTTAATACCTAGTTGGTATTAAAAGTCAAACCTTACCTAGCCTTACTTGGTACCAAAACATGGCATGTAAAACGTATACCTAATTGGTGAAATATAGGAGTGCGTTAATTCTAATTTTTATTATGCTTGATTTTTTATGGAAAATTCATGCTTGTGTGTAAATTGAATCTATGTGCAGAAGTCAAAATACTTAACAGTTTCAAATGTACGCATGAACTTAGTTTTTTGTTTTTTACTTAGCGGTCACCCGACTCAGTGACGCTCATCTATAAAATATTTTTAAATTCTTTTAATGAAGAAGGCTGAAAGCTTATTAACATTTAAGGCTTATTAACATTTTTTTTACTTTCTTTCAGTGACTGGTTTTTTTAATATTTTTTTTTAATTCACACTTTTTAAATTGTTCGCGGAACCGATTATTGTGATAAATACTTAAATTACATTTTCTTTATTATTATCAACTAGTGGTTCGCCTTGAATTCGCACAGGGAACAAATCAGGTACCTAACTGTATATAATATCACACAGACAAACCACCTCGCAGACCTCACTTTTTTTATTACTTTTTTTTTATGTGGGAATATCATCTAAATGACATCTCCCGCCACGCTTCCAGAGCCCTGGGGATCCCAGAGTTGGGCACGCTTGGAGGACACAGTGGAGTATAGGATGAAGTCTAGCCTTGCTTGGACGCGGCACTGACGTTCAGCAGCGATCAGCGGCAACGACCTCTCGCTTTCGACTCCGACCTAGATGGAATGAAAAGCAAACACCTCATTCTGCGAAGTAGTAAAAGCGACGAAGGTGGCGGAAACAATCCTCATGCCCTGGCCTCCACCAGAGACACGTCGGGAGCAATGGATATCTCATCCGATAAAAACCAGACCCAGGTCGACGTCCATGTTCCACGCGCGCGTCATAGAAATGTCCACAAGATTGATGAGGCTCGTTAGGGTTGATGCCTGGCAAAGATGCGAAATTGTTCGAAAGAGTCACCGTGGCTCTTGCAAAGTTCAACTGAAGTAACAAGGTTTTACTTAGTAAAAGTGTGACACTCGCGCTCTACCCAAAACAATTTACCATGGTTGTGCAAGTAATAAGAATTTAGGAAGATTTCAATCTTATTTTAACTGTATGCGGTACCTTATACGATTGATTTACTAAATCTATCGCATGCGGTTTTATAAATTATTATAAGGTTCCTTTTCCTGTCACGCTTATTTTATCCCGCATTTGGGTCTTGTCGCATGCGGGTGATAGGGCGGTCCGGGCCACACGCAGGGCAAAGAATTAATTTGCTGCTGCAGTGTTGTGCGTGTCGCCAGTGGGTAAACTTGTTTGCGATATATGGGGACTATGAGCATGCGTGCAATCCGTTTCACAGTAAAAACAACACTGAAGGCAGAAGATCACCGCTCGCATCCGGATAGCGCGCACGCGGGTTGCACGCCAGCAGCCAATCCGCGATCCTCGCGCGTGCTAGCCGCATGTTAGGAAAAACGTATCAAATGATAGGATGTGGGCAGTCCACATGCGGACGAAAACCGCGAGCGGGCTAAAATACGCGTGACAGAAAAAGGGCCCTTACAGTATCTTCAACGTATGTAATGACCACGATCAAAGCGATGTTCTTTTGTTCATAATCTCCAGTTTCGATGTATTCCCACGCATACGTGGTTTTAATTAATTTCATAGCGGGCAAAATATTTCGCTCGCTTTTTAAAAACTGAAAGAAGGGATATACAAGGTTTGAATTATAAATTTTGTTTTCATGTGGTCAGTGTTACTTTGCTTACGTGATTATGAAAAATAATGTTTACCATGGGACGGTTTTGTTAAAAAATATACGAAATAGCAATACCCCAGAGGGATGTGTTGTTTATTCTCTAAAGCCATTGTTGATTTTTAATCCTACGCATGCTGTACTGTGGATAATGTTATAAATATACACCTTTCTGAGAGCTGGCTCGTTCTTTGCCCAAAGAATAGTATGCACTTTTGCAGATGATAGCGATGTAGAGGAGTACTTTGATATCTAAGTGCATTTTGGTTGTATACATAGGCATATAAGCACATATTTATTTGTAAAAAACTAAGGGTGAGTTGCACCATTTAACTATAACGATAACAGTTGTCAAATCGTTGAATTGGCTATTAGGCGGCCGTTTCACGGCTGGTTAAGGTTTGGTTATCTTTATAGTTAAATGGTGCAACTCACCCTAACAATCTTGCAGGATTGTATTACTAACATCTTATACAGCAACTTTTGATGTACGACTTTTTACAAAATAATACATTCACCAAAAATAAACTTTCATGATTTCGTTGTTCTATCTAACACATTCAACTCTGTATTTTGCTATACCTACCTACGTCTGTATGACGCGATGCAAGCACAAAAATTACCCGCACCAGCCGATCTCCACTCCCTGCCGCTATTGTACTATTGCCTGCATCGTATAGACTTCGTAATATTTAGAACGTTCAATTTAAATATTTTTATTTTTGTATGAAAATTTGATGAACTAAACTATGATTAAAAGTTATACAACAAAAGTGGTTGTTTATGATGTTAAGACCGCTGAGGTTGCCAGTGTTTTAAAAATAACCCTATATCGGTTTAGTATAAATAGATGGTTAATATTTAAGTTTCTATGTGATTTTTTTAAAAGTGAGTATTCATCTAATGAATCACGTTCCGGGTGGACCGCGAGAGCGTCTCGGACTTCTACTGTCCAAAACCACGCCTGTGTCCTTCAGTTACCCTTTGCATTCTAAGACCACGGGTTTCCTTTTCAGAAAATCCCCGTGGTTTTAGTGGATATCGGCTGTACTGAGCCTACGGTTTGCTGACATCTCTCTTATGAGCTCGTGGAATACTACGCACTATCGACGACTTGGGCTCGGTCCGGTTGATTACCAGATAGCCGGAAAGCAAACTACCCATTGCTCGTCGTCCGCAAGCCCGCGTATATCGATCCTATTCTGTCTTGCTATCCCTATTTTTTTTTAAATGTATGATTTAACTTTTGTTATTTTATAATATAACCAGCTTTTGCCTGTGGCCTCGCCTGCGTACATATAATATAGCCTATAGCACCCAGTAATAAAAAATTTAGCTATCGTACCAGTTTTTTCAAAGATTATCTCCTAAACAAAAAAAAAAATACAAACTTTACCTCTTTATTATACACGGTTATTTTTAAAACACTAGCAACCTCTCAGTACTAGGTAACCAACAGCCAAAATAACCATTTCTGTTCTATGGGTTAAGTGGACAAAGGTGTTTTCCGACAAAATAAAAAAAACCGACTTTTTTGCATGAACCTTGGTTTTAACTGATGTTAAATCGATCCATGGATTTAAAACACCCACAATTCTATTTCGTTACGTAGTTACAGATGCTAGCAAAGGTTTTAGCTGCCAATCAAGTATATATTTCAGATTTGCAGATGTGCTAACAGCAGAAATATTACCAGAGAATCGTAAAGTAGTTAACATCTTTGTCCACTTACCCCTTCAATTGTATCATATTTTAGTTTATCCGATTTTCTATTTTAAACGTTCTAAATATTACGAAGTCTATGCGAAGCAAGCAATGGTACTCGTACAATTTAATGTGGAGAGGAGCGGGAATCGGACGGTGGGGGTGCTTAATACGCTTGCGTTGCGTCAATCAGACGTATGTAGGTAAACCAAAATACAGAATTCAAATGTGTTAAATAAAAAACCGAAATCTTGAAGGTTTGTTTTTGTTAAATTAATAACGTTTTGTAAAAAGTCATAGAACAAAAGTGGTTTTTTATGATGTTAGTAATACGGTCCTGCAAAGTTTTTAGTGTTTTAGAAATAACCCTGTATTAGTAGATAAAATAAAAACAAATAAAGTAATTTAAAGTAATAGATAATAGACACACATTGTTAGTTGTCTCTTTTTAGGGTGACATGGCGAAACCATAAGTAGTTTCGCCATGTCTGTCTGTCCGTCTGTCTGTCTGTCCGTTCTCGCTTAATCTCTGTGAGCGTTAGCACTAGAAAGCTGCAATTTGGTAACAATATGTCAATCACGCCGACAAAGTGGTAAAATAAAAATTGGAAAAAATGTTTTATTAGGGTAGCTCCCCTATATGTAAAGTGGGAAGTGATTTTTTTTTTTAATTTCAACCCTAACGTGTGATATATTGTTGGTTATGTATTTAAAAATGAATAGGAGTTTACTCAAATCATTTTTTGATAATGTCAATAATTTCGGAAATAATCGCTCCAAAAGTAAAAAACAATGTCCCCCCCCTCTAACTTTTGAACCATAAGTTTAGAAAATATGAAAAAAATCTGAAAAGTAGAATTTTTTAACATTTTTTGTACAAAAAAGACAAAAGGGTTCTACAAAATAATTTCTGGACTAAGTTTGTAGTATAATCGTATATGCAAGCATTTTTTTAAACTCATAAGTGGGTACACTTATTGTGACGGACGGGAAACTACGGAACCCTACACTGAGCGTGACACGCTCTTGGCCGGTTTTTTTTATATAGGTATAATAATTTATTAGTGTGTACAAGTTGTTACTGCATTGTGTGTATCTACGAGTGTGTGTACCAAATAAAATAGTTTTCTTTCTTTCTGTCTTTCTTTCTAATAATTTAATATGTGTATTGTGTTCATTTGTTACGACTCAAAAAATAAACGGATTTAGGAAAAACTTGGCACAGGCATAGATCGCGACCTAGAATATGATATATGACAAGCGTATGTTTTTGTCCGGGTATGCGGGGCCAATTTTCAACTTTTAGGCAGGCGGACTTGGTATATTATAAATAGTATACACGTGATACTTATCTCATTGCCTTACTGGTCTAAGTCGGTAGAGAGTTGCTTGACGATGAAGCAATAACGTTGACTGCTAATACTCGCGGAATATGCGAAGACACGCGTCCAAGTTATATGGAGTTCGGACTTGAGTGACTGGACAAGAGATAGGTAGGTACTTAGATACTGACAATATTTTTAAGAACCTGGTTCGGCTGTGTTGCAAAAGAATTTGTTACTCCGTTTCTTTTTATTTTCAGTTGTTTTCGGCGGTTTTTGCCATTTACGTCCAAAATGTCGTGATTTATCTATATATATAAAAGCCAAATATCACTTACCAATTAATCACGAAATCGCAGAAAATAACATTTACAAACTTAAAATTTGGTAGGTAGGTTTCTCATAGTTATAAACTTAAGGACATTATTATACTAGATAACTAGAGGATTGTGAGCGTCCCCAAAGCGGAGCGGGTGCGCAACAAATACGTTGTAGGAACGCAACGAACACGCCGAGCATGCGCAGTGAATTTAGAGAGGTGCTGGGCTCCAGCGTTTTTGAAGTAACAAAGGCAACAACGGTGTCTCCTCGTCAGAATGAATTTTGTTACTGAGTGTATTGTACGTCGTTAACTTGCTATAAACACGTGTTGAAAACTTTTGGACCGCAACGTATTCGCTGTGCAGCCGGGGTGCGTTCGCGACGCGTTTGCTAAACGTTCGCCCCGCTTTGCAGCCGCTCACAAACCTATAAAGTGATAAAATCCCTACGAATGACCATGCTGATTCCCTTAATAAGAAATAACAAGGAATAACCAGTGCCGTAACTAAGGCTGTGCAAGTGGTGCCCAGGTACAGGGTGCAGAAATGATCAAACATGTCCAAGTTTTGCATCATGCTTGGGCAGTTAGAAGCTTACATACAATACCTATGATGGTTGCAAACGCGCCCTAGTAAGAGTGCGGAGTAAGTGTCCGTGGGGGTTCAGGGGTCCAACAATCGCAATATAAAAGGCTGGTTACGGCACTGTAAATTTATCCAACTGACTTACAACCACAAACATTTGGTATTGTTCGTCAAGTCGTTTACCTCCTTAGTAGTCCTGAGTTGAGCTACACTCATACAGACAAATGCTTGCTCTGACTGGACAGGTCCACTTAGAACTGTGTGGTTCTTTTTTCAAAAGACCAACTCAGACTTCAATCTACATGGTTCTCATATGATTTGATCGTTATATGTTTACTTTATGGACTTTAAAAGAGACTTTGACCCCTGGGTTTGTTTCGGTGTTCAAAAAACCAGGAAACTCAGGGGTCTAGCTGACTAGATAAAAAATACCGGCTTCATCTAGTTTAAATTAACGAAAAAATTGACATATAAAAGTGTTTTTAAAAAACCTAGCTAATATCATTTATCTAATAATATTTATGCACAAGCTACAAACCAGATTTCTCATATATTTTTCAAAAACTGAATCACAAAGCTCAAAAGTTTGAGAGAAAATACATAAGAAACCGCTAAAATAAATCAAAAACTAAATGCTGTCGTCGCTCAGTTCCCGTTTGTCTGGGTAAAATTTTTGCGAAACATGACGTTTATTGCATACATGTGGGATGAAAGAGTTCGTGACATGTCAAAAAGAAACACCTTTTAAGATTCTTTTTAAAACTATGTTCTTTTTCTTTTTTTGATGATATAATCTAGTGCTTGACTGAAATAGCGCTTGATCGCAATGAAATCGGTGAGTGTGAAGCGCACTAGTTTATTTAAAGCAAAATTAATTATTATCAACAATCAAATTCCTAAAGATTAATATCCTAAAGATCCTAAAGATCCTAAAGATTAATCATTAATATCCTTCGTGTAAATAGACAATATTCAGATAAAATCATCAGATTATTCGTACCAAGAAAAAATACTTAAGCATAAAACTAGGAATCTAGTCACTCTAGCCTTGAAGACGCCTTTGTTATCATACGGTAAGACCCTTCCTTGCCGGAGTCTGTGTTTCCTGATAGCTACAACCCGGGAATCCAACCGGTTTTCTACCGGTTGCATTTCGGAGCGTGTGCGTCGGAATTGCATAACCTAATTCCACCTAGCCCGTTCCATCATCGGACTACCAGACGTACGGCTATGCGCCACCGGTACATGGTGGATATCCCACCTACACGCACAAAAATTTTGGGTACACATTCATTGTGCGTGCAGCTAGGGAGTGGAATTCCTTGTCGGAGTCTGTGTTTCCTGATAGCTATAACCCAGGAATCTTTAACTCGAGAGTGAATAGGTTTCTTCTAGGTAAGCGCGTTCTATCGTCGACCGCATCGTCGCTTTCCATCAGGTGAGATAGCGGTCAAGCGCGAACCCATCATAAATAAAAATAAAAAACTCTGTGTGGAGCAATGTTTCACAAAAAAAATAAACTAAGAAAAATATCCGTTCGGTAGTGAAATCAGTTTAAGTATATGCTCAGATAAGCTTCTGTTAGCAACTTTATTTGCGTGGAATGGATATTATCCCAAAAGAACATGCTTCCAGAATAAAGTTTCTGATATAGGTACTATACCCTTGTACTAAATACTAAGTTGCATTTTGCTCGCAGAACAGATGGCCATTTTGGCCGAAAGGTTCTGGAGTCGCGACCACGTACCGGATGACGCAGCGTTAAAAGGCCTCCTACAAGGTGGACCGATGACCTGGTGAAGGTGGCGGAAAACCGATGGATGCGGGAAGCACAGGAAGGTTCGATGTGGCGACGGTTGGGGGAGGCCTATGTCCAACAGTGGACGTGTATCGGATGAAAAAAAAAAGTTGTAAGTATAACAAATAGACTGGTGAAGTTACTTTCACATTTTCAATATTACTGTACATGTAGGTTGGTATGAATTTGGTCTGGCCCACAGTGCATCGTTACTGATTCGCGAATGGTGTGTTCTGGCACGCAGGCTACGCACACGCAATATTGAACATAGTTCGCGAAACTGACGCGGAATATTAATCTTCTCCATACCTGAAGGCAGGATGAAATGCCTTCTGTCGTCTTCAGGCCTCATTTTGTCATCCACGACGGTCCTGACTATAATAAAGATTAAGGCATATTATAACAAAATTTTTGGCTTGAGAAAAATATATGCAGACATAATCTAGGATTTATTTTTGGTGTGGGTTACCCAGTAGCTACGAGCCTTACATTCATTCATTTCATACCAGGACCATTCGTGTTGGGAGTGAGTCTGCTATTATTCTGTTATACTTTTCGCTTTTGGGAGTTTATTTCTGGATCGAGCAGGAGTAGTCGATGGCGCGTAGTGTGCAACGCGTGCCTCTAAGAGATCTCAGCAAAATTGTAGAGCCCAGCAGGGCCGAAGCCTTCTCAAACACTAAGCAGCTAGGGAGTGGAATTCCTTGCCAGAGTCTGTGTTTCCTGATAGCTAAAACCCAGGAATCTTTAAGTCAAGAGTGAATAGGTTTCTTCTAGGTAAGCGCGTTCCATCGTCGATCGCATCGTCGCTTTCCATCAGGTGAGATAGCGGTCAAGCGCGAACCTATTTACAGTTAAATTAAAAAAAACACACAGGACTAGTCGTTGCGGTGACATTCAGGGTATGCCTACGTCCAGTTATGGCAGTCTTTTGGCTAAAATGATAATGGTGATGTAACTTATTGTTCATTTCAAGCTAACCTTGCTACAGACAATTGCAACAATATGACTGTATGGTATTTGTAGTTAGAAACTACTTAATCAACCCGGATTGGGCGGGCGCTGTGTCCACGTGAGGCTTACGTGATTATCTCGGCTCTGAATACACTAACTCCGTGTTGTAGAACGTCGATTTACAAATAGGTAGAACACTACATACTTGTATAGATCTCCAAGTGAATTTAGGTAATAATTTATAAACTAGCAAACCCAGCGAACTTCGTACCGCCTAATAGTCATAGAATGTAGTACATATATCTTTCGATATAGTAAACCGATCGTGATGAAACAAAGCCGTAATATTTCAAGTTACACACAATTTTAATGTATAAAAGTTATCTACGTCGATCTCATACATTTTCCGTGATCGCGTAGGTAGACAACAACAATAATCAACAACTAAAATCTTCCACAGATTTATTATATTTTTACATTGTGTTGATTACGTGAATTAACACCGCTACAACATTTGTAAAATTTTTGTGTATTATGTTGTTAATACAGTAATAATAAACTTTATTATATACCACAATGGTAACAAGACTTATTCACAAATTTAATTCTATGTGTACAATGGTCTTATCGCTGACAGCGATATCTACCAGACAACTTTAGGACGGACTGGACTATAGGCTTCTTTGACATAGGATAACATTGAAACTTGGCCAAATAATTTATAATCTTTCACTATACAGTTTTTTTTTTGCAATAAAATCATCTGATTTGCTTAGCTACAAAATTAAGTCTAGAAGTAGTTTTAAAAAAAATCTACTTTTTATAACATAGCTGTTAATAAGATTTATCATGATACTAGCTTTTACCAGTGGCGTTGCTCACGTTAAAAATACCTCTTAAAGTATTCTATGTCCTATACCAAGTCATTGCAAACTGTTAGGCACCCATTTGCAAAATCATCCAAATGCATTCAGCCATTTCAGCATGAAAGAGTAACCAACGCATACGAACTTTTGCTTTTTGGAGATATGCGGAACAGGCAGTAAAGTCCCACATACCTCTGTTGAAAAGAGAGAATCCTCCAGCCTCCGGGTTTTATCGTGTCGTACAGCTTTTATAATATTATTAGCTGCTGTTAGCGGCTTTGCCCACGTGATAACAGAAAATTATTTAAAGAGAACCTCACAGGATAAAAAGTATCCTATGTATAATTCCAAGACATGGTCTACCCGTATACCAAGTTTCATCAAAATCCATTCAGTAGTATTTTGCCTGAAACAGTACAAACATCCATACATGCTAACTTTCGCGTTTATAATATTAGGAGGATGATGAAATGATTGCCTGAATAAAAAGACCTACTGAAACCCTAAGTATTGCTATTTTTATATATTTCCTTAAGTAAAGTATTCCCAGTTTAGTTTCCTAACAAATCATATCATTATATCAACAAAAGAATAGTAAAAGAAACATTCTCGACATGATATCTTTTATGTAAGTAATAGAATATTTTGATGCTTGACATTGCTACCCTTTTCAAATAATTGAATCAAGTAGACCTATCCTTTGGGTCCACATAAATAAATGTTAGGATTTGCTGAAGAATATACGTTTCCAGTTAGGATTTATTTTTTGAAGAAATTCTTTTTTTAACTTAGGAATGTAAAAAGTTTTTTTTCCTGAAACTGCTTCAGAAAAATTGAGATTTATAAGATAAAAAAATATTAATTAATGAGATTATTAGATTGCGGTTTTTATAATTTTGTTCATCATCATTTAGAGGGTTATTTGTAAAACACTGGCAACTTCTCAGGACTATTGTACTCCCAAGTCGTCGACGGCGCACACTATTCCCGCGCGCCTCAAGGAGTTGTCAGCAACAGCAGGTGCTCAGCAGGTTCGAAGCCTACTGGAGCCAGGGTTATCCAAAAGGGCGCTCGAGCCCCGGTATGAAGGCTAGAAGGAACGGGGTGGGTCTTTTAGTCAGTAAGAGTCTGACACTATCTCCTGCTGCGCCCAAGAGCGGGGGTTGTCATTGGATGATTTTTTCCCACCATAAAAAAAGGACTATTGTGCTAACATCATAAACCACTTTTATTCTATGACTTTCAAAAATTTATCATAATTTGGTTCATGCGATATTAAAAAAAAAAAATAATTTGAACGTTCTAAATTACGAAGTCTATGCAAAGAAATCGATAGGACAATAGCGGAAGGGAAAGGAGATCGAACGGCGGAGGAGCTTGGTGCGCTTGCGTCGCATCTTACAGACGTAGATAGGTATGGCAATATTTTGCCAGAGTTGAAATGTGTCCGATAGAACAACAAAATCTTGAATATTTCTGTTGTGAAGTATTGTAAAATGACATAGAACAAACAAAAGTCGTTGTTTATGATGTTAGGAATACCGCCCTGCAAGGTTGTTAGAGTTCTACAAGTAACTCTGTATAGGAGGGAGATCATTGTAAAAGTTACCTAATCTCTGAAATTATTAACCACATTACGATTTTTTTTTATCACTATATAAAAATTATGTTGACTCTACGGCCTCTGTGGAATAGGCCACATGAGAGACATGTGGGTCAGAGTTCACTGGAATGCCGTGTCCAGAAGGTGCTCGTATTTTTAGGGTTCCGTAGCCAAATGGCAAAAAACGGAACCCTTATAGATTCGTCATGTCTGTCTGTCTGTCTGTCTGTCTGTCTGTCTGTCTGTCTGTCTGTCCGTCCGTATGTCACAGCCACTTTTTTCCGAAACTATAAGAGCTATACTGTTGAAACTTTGTAAGTAGATGTATTCTGTGAACCGCATTAAGATTATCACATAAAAATAGAAAAAAAAGCAATAAATTTTGGGGGTCCCCATACTTAAAACTGAAACTCGAAAATTTTTTTTTCATCAAACCCATACGTGTGGGGTATCTATGGATAGGTCTTTAAAAATGATACTGAGGTTTCTAATATAATTTTTTTCTAAACTGAATAGTTTGCGCGAGAGACACTTCCAAAGTGGTAAAATGTGTGTCCCCCCCCCTCTAACTTCTAAAATAAGAGAATGATAAAACTAAAAAAAATATATGATGTACATTACTATAAAAACTACCAACGAAAATTGGTTTGAACGAAATCTAGTAAGTAGTTTTTTTTTTAATGCGTCATAAATCGAAAAAAATACACTATTATTAAAACATCGATCAAAGTTACAACACATTACAAGAACTTGAATATTATGTTACTTGCTGCTACGGAACCCTTCATGGGCGAGTCCGACTCGCACTTGGCCGGTTTTTTTTAATATTGCGGAGCATTGGTAATGATGCATTCACCGTGACGAAGCTTCAAAGTCTAGATCACCGATGCCAAGTTGCTGGCCTGTTGGTTTGGTGCGATGCAATTGCAAAACTTAATTCCACCAAGTCCGTGTAGTCAGACGTACGTCGATGCACTACCAGATCATTGTGGACTTCATTCATTGTGCGTACAGTTAAGGAGTGGAATTCCCTGTCGCAGTTTACTTTTTCTATAACTAAGAATCGGCCTTTTAATGTTTGCACTGTTGGGACTCAGGCCTCCTCTCTAGGAGAGTAAGTAGGCTGTAATCCACCACGCGGGCCCAGTAGGTGAACGTCACATGTATTTGGATATATTGTCATGTTTTTTCTATAACTTAACTTCTTTAAATCAAGAGTGAATAGGTTACTTCTAGGCAAGCGTGCCACATCATCACTTACCATCAGGTGAGATAGTGGTCAAACGCGAGCCTGTCAATAATAATAATTAAAAAAAATGAATAGGTTACTTTCAGGAACGCTTGCTCCACTGTCGACCACATCATCATTTAGCATCAGGCGAGATAGAGGTTTGACCTCTATCAGGCCTGATGCTAAATGATGCACGAGCCTATCAATAATAAAAAAAGTTGATTAGCAACTACTACTGCACTACAGTTGAGATTGATTGATGGCACGTCATGCCAAGATTATTTTTAATTTAATAGTCTATTTTGTGTCCCAAGTTTGCCCCACGAACATGATCAGATCGTCACACTTAGCAATATTTCTTTTATGTGTGCTATCTCTGGCCAAGTTTATCCCGCGGACGTGATCAGGGGCCTTACCGTGACATGCTAGATTTCAGGCGTATAAGCGAGAAGGAGGGATGGAACTACACGCCCGATACTATTATAGTTTCAGCGTCACACTTGTCACGACTATTGTTATTTTTTAATGTTTGCTATCTCTGGCCAAGTTTATTTCACGAACATGATTAGATCGTCACACTTGGCAACATTTGTTTTTAATGTTTCCTATCTCTGGTCTATACCAAACCAACTAGCTCAAGGCTTTTCGTAAAGGAAGGTTAAGCCAGTGGTAATCTAATAAGTCAAAAGCCAGAGCTTTGACGTGATAGGTTCATATTAACAAACCCAGCCTCGTATTAGTCAGGCGGCTCTCGGACTTCTAATAAATCCTCTCACAACCTAATTAGAGCTAGTGTGAGCTTATTTAATAAGCCGTCAGCCATAAATATGGCTCAGTTAGCTGTAATTTCAGTATTTTAGGTACTTGAGTATATTGTTTCATCGAGTAAAATATGTGTGTATAAAGTGTTTATTAAATTATTATGTGTCTAGCAGACGTGACTGAGTGTCTCAGATACAGTTCAGGCTAGGTCAAGCCTGAGATGAATTTTGAGTAAGAAATAAATTGGTTTTGTGACAACTTAAATAAGGAGTGAAGGGGTTTGCGATCGACGATGGGTGGGTTGAAGTCGAATTATATTTCTTGGGCCTGAAGTCCAATAGAGGTCCAACTATCTGTTCGATCAGCATTTTTAAAATTACTCGACAAGTTTACTTTTTTTACAGTTTTTTTTCTGTGTTTGAATTATATATATATATATATATATATATATATATATTTAATAATGTGAATCTCTTATTCAACTTTAACAATATGGCCAAATGGGGTTTCCTAGTCCCATTAGTGTCTCTCATATAGTGCCAGTGTGGAGCCGCTACACAGGACATACGTCACTCATGGACAACCACTTGCACTTTTCTGGACTTATACAAGGCCGATAATAAAGTGGTACACATTGCTAAATACTGGTCAGAAAACAATTAACCTAAAACCATCGACACGAAAAGAAAAAAAATTTGTTTGAACTGTATGACGCATTCGATTTCTAACCATTCATGTTATGAATGTATACGAATACATGTAAGGACATATTATAATACAAAATCCCCTAACGTGTCGGTCTGTATAGTATACCTAGTGCACAAGAACATGATATACTATAGTGTATAAGAACAGACATAGTAGACATCCCACCCATACACACAAAGCGTTTTGGGAACACATTTATTGTGCGTACAGCCAAGGAGTGGAATTCCCTGCCGGAATCTGTGTTTCCTGATAGCTACAACTTAGGAGTCTTTAAGTCGAGAGTGAATAGGTTTCATCTAGGCAAGCGTGCTTCATCGTCGACCACAACATCGCTTACCATCAGGTGAGATGATGGTCAAACGCAAGCATATCATTATTTAAAAAAGAATAGATATACTCATCGGCATAGTTTATAATAAGCTTTAATAAAAAATAAATTCAACGAAACAAACAGTTCTAGTGGATTCACTACCCAATTACAGATTAGAACCTCTTATAAACATAAACCATAAAGAGCTTTATTAGGCCCATTCATCATAACAATCAAGCCCAGACTCGCTATGAACAGTAACAGCGCCATAACGTTGCTGCGACTGTTTACGGAATTAATTGCTTGTTCAGCAGATGTGCTGCTAATTTATTGCATGTTCCGGACAAGATTACTGCTCTACTAATTACCTCATTTGAATGTAGAAATTTACCCGAGAATCGTTAACCACCTTTTTAAACAAGATTTTAACTCTTCTTCTTATTTGATTTTTTTTGGGTTCTGTACCTCGAAAGGAAAAAAAAACAGAACCCTTTTATGATCACTTTGTTGTCCGTCCACCTGTGTGTCTGTCAAGGTTCTTAATCTCGGGATCGCGTGGACGTATCGAGTTGAAATTAAAATCATATACTCAGATTTATGGACTATTGAAGCTTTAAATAAATTAAACTTGTAATTTAACGTGAAATAAAGGTTATCCGGTTTATGTGACAAAGACGTACATCTCAACACTCTCGAGGAAATCGAAATTCATAGAGTAATTCCCGTTGACCCAGAATCCTAAAATTAGGCAAAAGCAAGGTCTTCTAGCACAGGTATAGTAATAAATCTGTAAAGTGTAAATTGGTTTTGTGTACATAACAATTGTATCCGTTACAACAAAAATAACTAATTTAAAAAGTAACTTGACTAACTTGAGTATTAAGTATACAATAAAGTACAGACAATAAATAATCATTGTTTTTCTAGAGAAAAATAAGATCTGCAGCAATAGATCATCTGTGTCATGATCAATGATAATAATTATATCGATTAAGATATCGATAAATGCATTCGTTTTGTATTAGAACTCCACTACATTTACCGTAACACTGGTAAGAAAAAAAATTGTGATCGATACACACTGATGTGGTTAAGAGGGCTCCACTCGCCTATCGTCAACGTCGAGCATGGCTTATAAGCTTGTTGCGCAATCCAACGCCATATTTGATGAAAAGGTGAAAAGATGGAGGGCCAAAGTCCATGAAAACAGCAGATTTCTTTACTGAATTAGTTTTACACAAATTATTATGTTTTGATTTCTTTAGAAGCTAAGATAATATCCATAAAATATTTGCTTATCCAAAATATCTGGAAGGAGATGTGAAATAACATTATAATCACGTAAGAGCAGTGGATGACAACTGCTCTTAAGTAGTTTCCTTGGGATGATTCCAGTTTTTTTTGAGGGCGCAAACGCTGGTAGAAGTCATAAATTATTGTACTTGATATCATCCATTTATATTCCCACATCTCATTTTTTCCTGTATTCCCAAGGAACACAAATGAAATAAATTAACCTCAACCAAAAAACAAAACAAATGAGCCTCGAGCCGCCACAAAGCACTGTAAACAACAAATCAGATAAAGATGAATGATCACCCTCGCTTTAACTAAACTCAACTAAATGGGAAGTTTTCTCATCAAATTATACGTTGGGATGAGATTAAAGTTATTTCAGTGGATTTTGTAATATTTCCCTAAAACTCGTGTACATATAATCATTTTTGGGCAATAGTTTATATAAATTTGTGAAGCTCTTTAAATGGTACTTTGTACTTATTTATTTATTGAGTACTGCCACATTACAATACATTTATCATTAAAAAAGAAAAAGAAATCAACATGGTGGTCTGATGTATGTAACAATAACGGCATACATAACATTTGCTATTCATTTGCTTTGTGATATAAATTAACAAAATAAGTACTTAATTTAATTTAAAATTTGTACAACACAGCATAAGGTCGTTTGGTCTGTTGCAGTGGTTTAACCTCTCATGTGCCGTAATTAGAGACACAATAAAAAAGCCATTGTGTCTCGCGTGGATCCACGTTTAGACACAGAACGGGTTAAAACCTTTTTTTAACAGGAGTCCACTTTAGTTTCTTTGTGTCAGCGGGACCAGATTAGAAGTCCAGAACAAAACTTAAACAAAATTTAATTTAATATTGATGATTTTTATTTTATTTTTGACTTCATTATAGCAACAAGAACAGTAATCTACGCCATTGGGCAACATACGCATAATGTTATGTTACTATATAATACATATGTGGAGTACTAAAAAGTTATTAATAGCGTACAAAAAATTGAATGAATAAATTAAAAACTAACGTGTTTGCGTAATGAGCTTTTTCTGTTATTTAAGTGGCAATTGTTAGAACATCATCACGAACAGATCACGCACTGGGCCCGCATCATGGATTACGGCCCATTCCCTCTCCTAGAGAGGAGGCTTGAGTCCCAATAGTGGGAACATTAAAAAGGCTGGTGATAATGATGATGTTAGAACATAATGGAAATTATTTTTTGCGGTAAAAAAAAAACAACAAAAAAATATTGAGTGCCATTTTCATCAGAATCATTTATTTGATTTTGTCGTCATAGTTGCATATCACTCTTAATCAAAATAATATGTGTATGTGATGTCCATCTTTTTTATCAGTTCCACTTCGACAAGTGATAATTTTTGAATGTAGTGTGCTTGAGTTCTTTATGAAAATACCTATTTTATATACGCTTGTAATATTAGGAGTTTTTCCTCAATTTGTCGATCACCGTAGAAGTACGTCCTAATTTAAAAAGAATTTTCCAAATCATTTTCTAAATTATTGAGTTTTGAGAAGATAATTATATTTAAATGAAAATCCAACTAAATTGAAAACGTGTCCTTTTTTTGAAGTCGGTTAAAAAACTGTTACAAGATTATTATTATATGGAAAAACATTTCGTTTCCTTTTCTTCATAAACCGAAAAAAACGCAAGTGAATATGCCAATGTAAAAACAAAGTAAGCTAACCGTGATAAAATTTGAAGAGTCCATTACTTTTGATAGGCCGTAACCCTTTATTTGATTTGCCAAGTTTATGCAGAGTCCTTACGACTTGGGGGTGTTTTGCTATAAAATCCCACATCTGTATAATTTTCTGTTACTTTAGAAAGGATAAACAAAGGCGTCTCAGATCGACTTTCAAGATAATATAACGTTGATGAAATTTCTGAGCAGTGACACTTCTCAGTAATCTTTTTGAGTAAAGACTACATTATACATTTTAATGTTAAGCTTGAGAAACATAATTTACAAACCGCTATATTCCTTGAATTAAATATAAATTTAGATGAAAAGATCAGCGGAACAAGAGAAGGACAATCACTTTCGATGATAGTTTCCCTTTAATTGTAACTCAATGGTTAAAACTAGCTAACTTTCAAATAATGGAACTATTAATCCTTGTAAGTGGTTCTGGAAATAACTACAACTTTAAATACGTCTATCAAATTAAAAAAGTGGTTTTACTCTGTGGCTTACAGGTTGCGTTTTGTTCTGTACACATTCGCTTAGCTCTATTTTTTTAAATGATATAAACCAGTGATTGACTGCAATCCTACCTGTAGAAAAGCAGTGATGCAATCGACGATGGTGAGGCGCACTAGTTTTTTAAGAGCCTGTTCACTCTTGTCATTTTAGAAGTTGGAATGATTCTGTGTTTTTCCCAAAATTTATTTCAACAATAAATTGGAAATCACTCGGTTTCCCTCAAACTCTTTAAAAGAAACCTACTAACATCGTATCTCTCATTTCAATGTCAGTTTCAGAATTGTATCAGGCATAAGCCGCAAACCGAACAGTTTCACCCCTATATAGGTACGCGAATTGGTGACACACAAATGTACGCCTATAACGCGAAATACGCTTACTGCGAAATGGTTCATATACACGAATTTATGAAAAAATTGTCCAAGTACGATTACAGTTCTTTATTATAACACAAAGCCAGTTTTTTTACTCAATTAAAAGAAAATATGACTTCGAAAAAAATAGGGCACGTTTGAAATTTATGATTAACAATTTCTAGATGAATATGAAGAATATTTCATGAGTTTTGTGTTTAGTACCTACTGTGTTTGCTACAAACACTCATTTAGGACGACAATAATTTATTTTCAGGCAGCTAAACATAATATTTTTTTATCATCGGCAAAAGGTGATGGAATCCTCTCTAAAATGGCAAAGCAAATATTAACTTCAAGCTAACACAAACAAAAATACATCGATGGAGACGCCCAACGTGACATTTTTCGTGGCAATAGTTACAATTTAGTGAATTTCAAAGGATTGCCGCGCCAGCACGTTTCCCGTCACGAATGAACAAAGAGACGCCTGGGGCTTACGTTTTGATTGCGCAACAGAAAATATACCAACCATAAACAAATAAATATGAAGTCAGACTCATTACAGTTTGATATTTTTATATTTTTTGTTCTTAATAGACAAAAGAAAGACAGAAAATAGGTAAAATCAACTATCAAAAATTAAAAAAAATATCATTATCAAGTGTTTTGTTTCTTTTAATTCGTAAGTTTTTTAAGTACTGGATATTCATATATAAGTATAGCCAAACTACTGACGGGGTATATCCACAGATAGATCAGCAATAACAAACGAAAATGCTGCCCAAAATGCGGCACAGTCCACCACATCTTCCATATTCTGAACATTCATTGTATCACCTTCACTATGATGGTACCAAAAATATCGCTCATTTTCATTCAATAGTGACGCTCCAGGTACTCCCTTTCCTACAAATATAACTATATCAGATCCAGGGTACCCGCTGTTTGTAATTTTGTTGATTGGTGCAAATTGTTTGAGTACTTCTTTAACGATACACCGCGCTTTTGGTGACCCAGCTACATCTAATCCTAAAGGCTTGAATGTTCCTTCATCAGATTCCATTATGAAATTAATATTATCTAGTTCATGCTCATGTTTCTTCAGATATTCTTGAGCTCCAATCAGGCCAGGCTCTTCGGCAGTCCATAAAATAGCTCGGATGGTTCTCTTAGGATTCAATTTTAGAATATTTAGTACAACTGGAACAAACCAGCTTATCATCATGCCACCACCATCATCCATTGCACCTTGTCCTACATCCCAACTATCTATGTGACCAGATACGATTACTTGTTTCTCAGGATATAATTTACCTTTAAGGTCAACTAACGTATTCCGTGATTTTTTGGTATCAGATGTGGAAGACATGTTTATATGTAAAACTATTGTTTCTCCACTATCTTGTAGTCTTCTCATTAAGTCTGCATCTTCTAAAGTAATTGCAGCTGTTGGTATTTTTGGGACATTATTTTCATAATACTGCGCTCCTGTGTGTGGAGAATATATTGAAAATGGCGTTATGCTCCGGACTAGAGTTGCTACTGCACCTTTTTTAGCAGCTTTAGAAGCACCCTGGCTTCTATAAACAACGGTTTTACCATAACTTACATAATGTGCATCGAATACTACAATTTTTCCTTCAATGCGTTGTCGATCAGTTTTTTCAAGCTCATCAAAGCTGCTTATCACTATTGCTTCAGCGGTAATACCTTCTGGTGGCGTACTTACACTAGAACCAAATCCTAGTATAGCGATGTTTTTGGCATGGGGTTGTATCATTTTGGCAGATTCGTGTACGCGTACCCAGTGAGGCACCTGAAAATAGAAGTATATGTTAGTTATTGGGATGTAGGTATCAATAGGCTTGGCCTTGGCTAAGCGTTGAAAATTGGACATCATTATCAATACTACCTTGTAGCGGCACGTATTGAAATTTCCTGGTACGCCTCCAATTTTATTTTTTCTAAATATGAATATTTCATTGACAATCAGTACAGAACATGAATATTTAAATTTAAAAATATTTTGGAACGGATATTAATTTAATATTAAAGAGTTTGTGTATGACGAGTTTCGTCTGTTTAAGTAAATTATTTCATGAAATAATAAAAAAAAAAACAGTCAATGCTATCTAGTTAATTTGGCTACCCATGTTTTATTTTTCGTGGTAGGAAAATCAACTAAAGACATCCCCCGCTCTTGGGCGGAGCAGGAGATAGTGTCAGACTTTTACTGACTAAACCCACTCCTGTTTCTTCGTTGCCTTTTGTACCGGGGCTTGAGTTATCTTTCGAATTAACTCTGGCCCCCATAGGGTTCGACCCAGGTGGGCTCCTGCTGTTGCTGACAGTGCTCCTTGAGGCGCACGGGAACAGCACGCCGTCGACAATTTGGGCTCGATCCGGACAGTTACTGGACGGTCGGACAACGAGCTACCCATTGCTCGCCGTCCTCAAGCCCGCGCCTACAGTGCTTCGCAGAAGTCGGCGACCGCCTACGATTCCTCCTCGCTCCAGACCATGGCCTGTACTAAAGCCCGGCGCGAGAGATCGCCGCCGCCAATCGCTCACGAAGGCACGGCGATGCTCCGCCCAAGCAGGGCACACCTCAACTGTGTGCTCTACCGTGTCCTTCGGGCGTTCCATACAGTGGCGACAACCAGGTGTCGCTTCCGCACGAATTCGGTGCAGGAACCTCCCGAACGTGCCATGTCCGGTGAGAACCTGCGTCATGCGGAAGGCGAGGACGCCGTGAGGTCTTTCCAGCCACGCCTCAAAGAGGGGACTTACCGCCTTAATTATGGCGTGTCCAACACTGGGCTGCGATAGTCGCTGACGTCATTTATTTATGAGATCCCGCCGGAGCTCTGTCTGCTATGCCGTGACCTGACGCGGCAGCGGACTTTCACCCCGGCGTTGCATCTCCATGCGCATATCGTGCATGTGTGCAAGGACTGTTGGCTCCAGATGCCACGGTAGTAGGCCAGCAAGAAGGCTCGCTTCGCGGGAAATCGTGCGGTATCCCCGCTCCAACCGTACTGCCATGACCCTTTGACATGCGTTCAGCATGGCCGCCGGTTGCTTTTGCAGCGTCGGTGCCCGCACCGGCGCCCCGTAAGGGGCCATGGACCGAACGATCCCGGAGTAGAGCCTTCGGTATGAGGCGTCTGAACCCCCAAGGTTGCGTAGGAGTCACTTGAGAGCAGCCCCAGTCCGGTTTAGTTTTGGTTACCAATATTAGTAACGATTCCATTTCCTCTGATAGGTAAACCAATTAAATGTAAAAATTTACCTCTAATTCTTCAGTGGTGATGTCATTTAGTCCGTGGAATTTTGTTAGATTTATCATATGATCTATGGAATTTTCTAAAACTTCTGTGCCTGATGGACGAGCGCCGAATTTGTCAATAAATCGTTCATATCTGAAAGAGAAATTGAAAATGACTTACCTATTCCGAAAAAAAAAAAAACTAGCTGTGATATTTAGTAACAAAAGGTATCAGAAACTTTAATTATTAAATGAGATAATTGATTGATTCAATAATATTTATCATCTGAGTATAACATAATATAGGTATGCTCAATCAAAACTACACTCATGAATTAAATAAACACTATTTCTGTAGTTACGTTATGTTTCTCGTATCTGTGATCGTATGGTTATTCATTAAATTTATTATTATTGTATAAAGATTTTAGCTCAATAACAATATTTGCTCACTCTTGATACATAGTCTGTCCAAAATTTGTTCTAACTTCTTCCATAATTCGTCTGGTCACATTTTCGTATGATGCTATTTCTTCAACTAATTCTGCTTCAAGTACACACTCATCATCCCATCTATTAATAACAACACTTGTATTAACTGTCACAGTAAAAATTGCATTTAAAATAATAATTATTTTTAATAAGATCTCCATAATAGTGAACTAGGCCAGAGTCGGCTCAATACTAACGAGTCAGTTGTTATCGCTACCGGTTGAACTTTGATGATTAATATTTGTAAATTGTAGTGTAAATAAGTTGATAGAGAATAATAGTTGTTGTATTATTGTTATTTAACTCTTTGAATGCCGTAATTAGAGACACAATAGAAAGACAATTGCTTATGTCAAACTGTGTAACATAAGACATTCAAAAGGTTAATTGATGACTCGTACGCTTGATGGTTTATGCCACATGTCATACAGTCATATCAGTCTTTATGCTATTCCTAGTACTAGGACTCGGGCTTCCTCTCTATGAAAATAAATGGGCCGTAATCTACCGTGATCTAGACGCGTATCACGAGAACTGGTTAGAGACGGCGCGAGAGAAGAACGTCTGGAAGGACTTGGGGGAGGCCTTTGCCCAGCAGTGGGACAGTATTGGCTATTAAAAAAAAAAAAAAAATCTACCACGCACGCCGTGTGTAGTTTGGTGGCTGTCATACAAAGTTTGCGATTTTATTTTGTTCCAGGATAGGCTTGCTTTATTCGGTATGGCTGCTGGTTTCATCAGTGTATTTTTCATTACCATTTTGAGAGTGCTACTGAGGAAATTAATACCACAAAGTAAAGTGACTGCCTGAAACCACGACTCGACTCTTAAGTTGGGGCCGTTACCACCAGGCCACGACTGCTCCTAAATCCTCCTGCCTAATTCATTAAGTAGCAGGAAGGAATAACGGTTAACGAATAACTCCGACGGGCAGTGTTGTTAAAAAATAATATTTCGCAAAAATAGATTTTGTTGTCTAACACCGTCCAGGTATTTCATTTAGGTACAAACATTCTATCTTAATCAATTAGTACCGACATGATTTTTTTTAAAGCTTTTAAATAAATAATTGTATCATAGCTGCCTAGCTATGTTGCATTTATAGTTTAGAAAATATTTTTAGAAAATAAACTTATGTTGTTCAGTATTCCACGCAGGCCTCAAGGAGATGTCAGCAAAACCGTAGGAGCCCAATTGGGTCAAAGGCTACTAGGGCCATTGGTTGTGTGAAAGTGAACCCCGGGGCCCTGGAACGAAGGCAAAGAAGGAACAGGGGTGGCTTTTAGTCAGTAAAATTCAGACACGCCTTCACGATCCGCCCAAGAGCGATGAGAGCGAGAGATATCATTGGATGATTCCCACCTAAAAAAAAAATATGAAAATGTTTTAATTATGCAATTTTATAGTACTTTTAGTCTCGAAAACATTTAGTTTTTTAGCTTAGGTTATTTCAGAGAAAAAATCTAAAGTTTTTAAGCCAGAAGTACACTCAGCTCTACAAAAGCATCCGTAGCAAATAATAGAAGTGTGATTTCGTATCACGAACAGTAAAATTCATTTTGAAACCTCTGTGAACGCGTGACAAAGATGCCGAACGACATTTTATATTATTCTGCACAAATTCTAGTCTCATATGACTAGAATTTGTGCCAAATGATCTTTTTCATGAATTTTGTGAAAAGCTTTCTAGGTTTTATTGATTTTAAAATTTATGTTTAGATACCGATGACTTGGTGAAGGTTGCGGGAATCCGATGGAGGAAAAAAAAAACGGAACCCTTATAGGTTCACTTTGTTGTCCGTCCGTCTGTCTATCTGTCAATACCCATCTCGAGAACGCGTGGAGATACCTCCACGCGTTCTCGAGTTGAAATTAAAACCATATACTCAAGTCTACGGTCCCTTCAAGCTGTGATAAAAAAACAGTCTTCTAAGTTAACTAATAAAAAGATACGGCCGATTATGTCGCAAAAAATCGTATATTTTGGTACTCTCAAAGATCGAAATTCATAAGGTACTTCCCGCTGACCCAGACTCCTGAAAGACATAGAACAATGTTTTGTAGTAGAGGTATGAGAAATAATCTGAAAACAGTAAATTTGTTGTTACATACGTCACAAAAAAAAATAGCAATTCGGGAAATCTTCGAAACTCCATTCGGGATGTAGTTTGCACGGAACCCGACTCGCACTTCTCCAGTTTTTTTTTTATATAGACTAGCGGTTAGCTTTTGTGAGAAAAAAAATTGAGAACCCGATTGCCCCGCCGCATATCTGTATATTCAAACGATCCAGGAATCCACTAAAATATTAACACAAAATGTCATTCAAATCAGTCAAGCCAGTTTGGATATAGGTGACCAACACACGTACAGAAGAATTCTAAAATACATAAAGATAGAGACTTATTACTCCGATCATGTAGGTGAATCTACTAAAAAATAAATTGATTTGTAAGTTAAACCTTTATTAAGGGCCAAGCGCCCGAAAAGTGCCATAAAACAGTGATTTTCTGAGGCCTACTCCTCCGTAACGGCTAGGTCAATTGGTTTGAAAAAAATATATGTTTATTATAGATTCATGAACAATAATATCAACATTTGATTTTGTCGTGCAATTCATACTTTTGTCAAAAAAAAAAAATATTAAGCAATTTCGCAACTTTTCCCTACTCCGTCGAAACGAATTGGACCTTTCGAAACATTTTTACACTTAAAAATTGGTGGTTAAATATTCTTCAAAGTGAACATTTTATATGTAAATCAATCAATATCTCGCAGAGAAAATGGATATAAAGCGCTTTTCGGGCGCTGCTGGCCACAAATAAATGCACAGATTTGCGTACTGTCGCCTAGGCGAGTGCGAGAGTTGCGTTCACATATTTTCGGTCAGATGGTTCACGGGACTATACGCCTTAACATTTCGCTATAATATCCGATATTTTGCTGCTATTTGAAATTTCACAGACAGCTAAGTTATGATCAAGTACGGAAAGGTTTTTCATACCAGCCTTACTGAATAGTTTATTATGTGATCTGTCAAAAGAAGATTTAAGCACCAGGTGTGGAAGCCTTTCGTGAAATGATCACATTTCTTATCGTGCCTGAGTGGTACTTACTTGCCCATTATCACACTAGTATTATGAAGGCGAAAGGTTGTATATATGTATGCATGTTTGTGTGTGTTTCTGTATATTTCTTAGGGCCTGGCCACATAACACGGTGTGGCGTCTTACTACGGGTGGCGCCGCGACTTGGAGAAATGCGGTGCCGCGTCGCGTAAAATGCACGAAAACTGTAATGAGTTTATGATTTGCATCATATGTATTGTACTTATATACTTGTATTTTATAAATAAATAAACGAAAAAAAAAAAACGTATCGTCACAAAATCTTTTGGTTTATTTGACTTAAACGAATGCGAAAATTTTAATAACAAAGTATCTATAGGACGAATGAGGAGTTCACCGCCACCCATTTTTCCTCGCATCAGACCATGACCGACTGAACCAGGCCCCCCTGATTCACGAGGACACGTTGTCCTTCGGAACGTCTGCACAATAGTACCAACCAATCGTTTCTCCTGCCTGAACCCGATTTGTAAATCTCCCGAACTTATCATGTCTGGTGAGAGCCTAGGCTGCGACATGCGGAAAGTGAGACCGTCGTGACGCCTCTCCAGCCAGTCTTCAAAGATGAGGACTTACTGCCATGATTATGGCGTGCCCAGCGCTGGGTTATGCGGCAACGTTCCGCAGTCTGACAGCGCATTGTTTCACGTTAATTACGCGGTGGGCAACGCGTCATCATAATGACACGATGACCAGTAGTGGCTCAGTGGTAATGTCTTCGACACGAGTTGACAAACCCCAGGCGCATTACTTTGTGTAATTTATTTCATTACCACGGCCCTTTTTTTATGGTAGGAAAAATCATGCATTGACATCCCCCGCCCTTGGGCGGAGCGGGAGATAGTGTCAGACTCTTACTGACTAAAAGACCCTCCCCGTTCCTTCTAGCCTTCATACCGGGGCTCGAGCGCCCTTTCGGATAACCCTGGCCCCAGTAGGCTTCGACCCGGCTGGGCACTGTTGCTGACAACTCCTTGAGGCGCGTGGGAAGAGTGCGCGCCGATTACCACGGCCCTCAAAACGATGAAGAAAAACATCGTAAAGAAAGCGGCGGAAATGTCTAAGAAAAATTCGAAGACATATGACATACTATACACCAACCTGTCCTTGAGAGGAGGCGTGATTATCAGCAGTGGTGCATGTCTTTTAATGTGTGTTTGTTTTTTTTGCTATCCTGTGCTACATACTCACAGTCTTTACTACTTTTTCACTGGTAATAACAATCTTATACACAAACATGTTGAAAACTGTACAAACACACAAATGTATACAGTACAAACTAGATATATCAACGAAGAGTATTAAAATCATCTTAAAATTAAGCTCACTTCGTCAAACACACAAACAGCATTAATTACTGAGAACCGAGTGAGAAACTGAGTACATCATGAAATTGAATTTTATTCAATTTACTCAAACTTAGGAGCTTCAGTGGGTTGTAACTCAATTTGTCGTACATGAGATCGTTAATAAGGAGACAGGTATATGGAAATATTTAGACTCTGTTTACAAACTGGTTCGTTTTGCTGGAATTAGAGGGAGGGCTTTCTTCTATTCAGGCTGAGTACTGTAGGTAGGTGTATTAGGAGATGCCCCTGACGTCATGGTGGTTGGGGATCGCGATTTTGTTTAGCTTCAAAGACTTTATGTAACATCAAAAAACACTAATGCAATAAATCAATAATAATAATATTTAAACCTGTTCATCATGCGAACCTACTTATATATAATGTAACGTAATGTGTACACAAAGGAGTGTAACAGTTACATGAGAGGAGTGAAGGACATGATGAGGATAAGGAGGAGCATGGGAGTGAGGAGTGTAGAGGAAGAGTGAGAGTAAGAAGAGTAAGTGTATAGTAAGAGGAGAGGAAGAGTGTTACGCGAGTGCAAGAGGGAGTGTAGTGAGTAAGTGCCTCCAGGGAGTAGCCCTGGCAAGGCACGTGTGGTGAGTAGTGAGAGGTTGAGTGAAGGAGGAAAGTATGGAGGGAGAAATAATATATATAGATATGAATCCTTGTGAGGTTATATATTACAAATAAAAGCATATAAAAACAATAGAAATATAAAAAGATATAAAGATATAAAAACAGTTCAGTCAGGCTCGGCGTCAGAGGCGGAGTGCAGCAGCAGGAGTAGGCGTAGCCCTCAGCCGTACGAGGGACGGCGAAGGCTACGCAGCCGCAGGCAGCAACAGATAGTGGTAGTCACAGCCCTCCAGAGTAAGGGCCGGCAGCAGTAGAGGAGGCCCTCAGAGGCCAGGTCCAAATGTAGAGCAGCCCTCTGCCGTGAGGGCCGGCAGAGGCAGAGAGGAGGTCCTCAGTTCCTTCACAGAGGAGGTCTTCATGGTCCAAGGAGCTCAGTCAGGGAAAACTGACATTAGGAGCTGAGCTAAGTAACTGTCACATGTAGCTGACCCAAGAAAAACTGACACCAGGAACTGTACATGTAGCTGCACCAAGAGTCTGACCGAAAACTCTCCAAGAAACTCACAAACATGGTTTTTATAGTCAATTTTGACGGCTATGCTGGCTGTCAATTCATAATTTAAATTTGAAAACAGGTTTCAGCCAGCATTGCTGTTTCACAAGAAAGATATAAATTACAATTTAATTTTAAAGAATTATTTCAGATAAGAGAACATATAATTTGATAGCAAATTATATGTTTACAAAATAAATAGTATTATGAGTAAAAGAATAAAACCTAAGACTATAAAAATACTCTTTGTTGATACCTAATCAAAACCATAGAAGAAAATAGTAGTGACATGACAGATGACAGTGATCAAAGAAAATAAACAAACTAAATATATAAGAAATATTATAAAGAGATGTGATTATTGATAAGTAAAGTAAACGTAAGTATTAATAACATTACAATAACCAAGTTAGAGACTGACATGACCACCTACAGATAGAAGAAAACTATCACACAACACACTGAAATTTTACATGCTACATTTACTTGGCGCTTAGCCCGTAGATGTGGTCGAAACCAGCCAAAGAGCTGAGAAAAGAAATTGTACCCGAAAATAATAATATTATTTGACTGAAAGCAAGCTACAATATTAGTGTACTGTGAAGTCGCATAACTTTTACCCTGGGGTATAACTTTGGCCCAAGTTTATTAAGCAATAGGAACATGAGACACTGTGTTTACTTTGTTCCTATCGGCAAACGAGCTCAGGCCAAAGTTAGGCCTAGCAGACTTTACACAACTTAAAAAAAAAATCTTTTTGAACCTAAATGTTTTGCTTTGGTCACCTGTATTGTGAGTGCTTTTACAAAAATTTTAATACACGTGCACAATACACTCACTTTGTATTTCAAACCAGAAAAAAACGACTGTTAGGTGAAAGGTGAACTCTCGAATGTGTCATTTTTTTTTAAGCTTAGCATTAAAATATACCTTTATGTATTTTTTAATTGTGCGCACTACAAAAACGATAGGTTTATCAGTGCTTACTGTTTTTTTTTTGTAATCGAATAATATCGAAACGTAAGACTTAAGCCGTCGTAAATGAACGACATCGTTAAGTATCGTGTGCGTACGCAGTAGTGGCGAGTTTGCGAAAGAGACGGAACTACCGGACGGGACTTATGCCGCCGCAGTCTGGTCGTGGTTTTATTCAAATTGTAGTAATGGCATTAAAACATTGTTTTGGTATTTTCTTTGTTTCCCATTAGTCCAGTCCAGTCAAATTAGACCAATTAATAGGGGTTAGGTTACGATAATTCGCACCCGGCTAAAAATTGGTAGGATTGTTCAAAACAACATCATAATAAAATCTAAAAAAATCCTCATCGATCCGACACCTGGAAAAAAAAAATATTTTTATTTTGGTAAGTGTGTTTCTTTGTAAATAATCTAAAGCGCTAGCTCCCTCCAGTTGATAATCTTAGTGCAGTTACGTAGTAAAGTAAAGTAATTATTTTTTCTCAAAAACACATACCTAGTTAAAAAAGAAACGTTTTTGTCTGAAGATTTTTTGACACAACTTGAAAACACACAATTATAATAAACTTAAAAACGCTCTCCTGTAAACTAAGCTTTTTCACTTCCGATAGTTTACCTAGGATAGTCGGAATGCACTGCTGTATGATAGTAACATTGGAGTTATTCGCGGTTTTGCATAAGTAGAATCCAAGCGGGGAAAGTTGGTAAACTGCGTTACTTATACCCAAAAAGCCCTGCTTAGTCCACCAATTGGATGCAGAAATGAGCACTCTCTTGTACTTATCCGCTAGTTCGCAAACCCTCTGATATGAACACTGAGAGTTCATACTACTCTAATTTTCTTTGTTTTTTCCGCGGTTTGAGGTTATGCCCTCTTCATGTTCATCGTGTGTGTTAGGTTTGATAAAACACTAAGGAAATTCTTAGTTTGAATTGATAATCGTGTATATATGACCTGAATCAACGAAAGCTTTTTATACTCGAAGTGACTTGAATCAGCTTCTAAGTTAGTTTTCAAATCTCATTTTACATAGGTATTTGCCCTAGTCTAGATTTTTTTGAAAACTTGTTAAATTAAACTTGTTAGCCAAATGAAACTAATTTATAGAAGTTAAAAACACTTTTTGATCACATTTTAACTTACACAAATTAGTTTTTTAATATTGAAAATAGAAAAGTTAAAGGTTAAAAATATTTAATCTACCTAGACCTACTAAGGGTCACAGGACATAGTCGCCACTACTATCGGTTTGCCAATAAAAGAAAATCTAAAGTTGATGTTATCAAAATAAAAATCGTAGGCAAATTTCAATAAGATTGATTGGAGTGGAAGAAATTAATTACTAATTATATATGTACAGTAAGCCGTTAACAGTAGATATCAGTATATATGACTAGACAGTCGTGTGACTGTCGCGTAGACATGCGTAGCACACGTTCCTGCCAGCGCTGCGGGGTCATTCAAAAGTGTTACCGTGGCCCTGGCATGCAAAGAGTAACTGAAGGAACACAGTGGGATACTCCTCGCTCCAACCAAAGTAGGAGTTATTAATTTGACGATATCTCACAAAAAAGAACCCGTAGCATGCGCTCACACGTTTATCGTAGCCAAAATATCAGATAACAGATCACAAAGAAAGCTGTAATATCACAATACCCATAAAACGATCAAGATAACAAATTCTACGACAGTAAAAGTCAACGTACTCCTTTTATAAGCTGCAACTAAAACGATTATTTCCAACAAAAGAAGTGCACCATCTTCAGGAAGCTTCCTTTAGACTTGAGAGGAAACTTAATGCTCTGTACAAACTGTTTGCTGAACTCTAAATGTCAACGAGACGTTGAGATACTTCCTAAGTTGATTTTGTAATTATAGAGCAAGAATTTAGCGTGTTACCTGATAAACTATTTTAGTTCTATAATTTAAAAAAAGTGGGAAATTATCAAAAGACTTTTCCTGCTTTAGGTCGGACCAAAAGGGTGTGTTTTGTCATTTCACGAGTTTGCTTTTACGAACTAAAACCCACCTGGGTCCTTCAGTAACCATTTTCGTTTACACAGTACCTGTTTATGGGTACGAACAGATACCGTGAAGCCTGACTCCGTTACGTACTCTCATTGCTCGATTTATTAAAGCGCCTCAATTGCTCAGGAATTGAAATTAGGCATATTTACGCGTAATAATAATACTATCAGGTTTTGGTTCTACCAGAAGGCGAGGTGGTGAGCTACCCGTTGCTCGTCATTCGCAAACCTGCGCCTATGGTCTCCAAGATTCGCCCTGCGACTCCTAACACTCGAGTCGTCTCCTGTGGCTGCTGGGGCGTGAGGATGGCCGTTCCCTGGTGGTTGCGTATCTCCGTCGTTAATATTACAGCTTCGCAAATGAAAGCGACTGCATTCCTTGTGGACTTGCTATACGCTTTGGTGCAAAATGTAAACGTAGTAAGCAATTGTTTAATAAATCAATATTTTTAACAACACTAATCTTAAAATTGATTATTTGAGACCTAAAATTCTATAAATATCAACGTGAGAAGCAAAAATACATGAAAAAAATTGTACTGTCGCCGACGTGCCAGTACTAAATCAAGTCAATGAATATTAAAGGAATACTCTACTATCTCTCTAAATCATAAACGAGAAGTTTTTATAAGAAACGTGACTTAGAGAAAGATTTGTGGTTGATTTTTTCATATTATTGTTCATGAAAACCAAAATTTACTGTTGCATGGTATCACATTTGGTGTGACAAACATGACATATTGTTATTTTTTTTTTAATATAAGTGCCTAGAAATGTAAGAAATTTAAATTAAGCTTTCTTTTTGAAATTATGTTAGTTTCGCACTTGACCATCATTTTCCCTGATGGTGTGGTGTGGTTGGCTATGGAGGACACATACTTTGAAGTAACTTTTTTACTGTTGAGAAAAATATCTCCACGACACGGCTGACAAGAAAACACCCCTAAGTGGTTCTTTTTTTGTATAGGCTCGCGTTTGACCTCACGTGTGATGGTGAGCGTTGGTGTGGTTGATGATGGAGCACGCTTACTTAGAAATGACAAATTCACTCTTGTCTTAAAGACCCTTGGTTATAGTCATCACGACACAGAATCCAGCAGGGAATTTCAGGGAAACTGTTTGGCGAATATGAGTGGGATAGCCACCCTATGTGTATTGGTGGTGCATCGCCGGACGTCTGTTTGTCCGATGATACGTATAGTGAAAGTATTAATCATCATCATCATCATTTCAACCGATACACGTCCACTGTTGGACATAGGCCTCCCCCAAGCGTCGCCACATCGAATGTTCCTGTGCGTCCCGCATCCATCGGTTTCCCGCTACTTTCACCAGGTCATCGGTCCAACTTTTAGAAGGCCTTCCAACACTGCGTCTTCCGGTACGCGGTCGCCACTCCAAAACCTTTCGGCCCCAATAGCCATCTGTTCTGCGAGCAATATGTCCTGCCCATTGCCACTTAAGTTTGGCAATTCTTTGTGCTATGTCGGCCACCTTAGTTTTCCTGCGGATATTGTCATTTTTTATTTGATCACGCAAGGAAACCCCGAGCATAGCCCTTTCCATTGCTCAACCATGTAGCGCCCACTCCTATCAAGGTCGGAGACTCTACACTCGAAGTTGTGGACGATTATGTCTACCTCGGACAGACAGTCCAGTTGGGTAGGTCTAATTTCGATAAAGAGGTCAACCGTCGAGTCCAACTTGGTTGGGCAGCGTTCGGGAAGCTACGCGGTATCTTCTCACCCAACATACCACAGTGTGAAAGTATTCCGAAAAACTAATTGTGAGATGTTCATCATAACTAAAATAGTCTAAATAAATTAGGTAGCGAATAAACGAGACGGTTATCCTTACCCAGATAACTTAGATTAAACATACATTAACAAGTTTAGATAATTTTCCAAACTTTTAACTCACATAAATAGACACATTAGGCTGAAAACTTCATGAAAGAGGATCAACATTAATATGAAAATTATCGAACTTGACTGAAGTTTATTTTGCGATAACAATAAGTTTACGTAAGCAGAGATACGTGTTAAAGATGATAAGTATAAAAGTAAATTACGAAGTTTCTTCAAAGTTTCATACTTTAATATTAAAATCTTGTTTTAATTAATTAGATAAACTAAGCATAACATTAAGCTGCCTACACGTTTGCGAGGGATGAATAAGACATTTTTTTTGTGGGAAATCATCAAACGACCTCTCACCCTCTAAGGAGGAACGAAAAGGCGTGTCAGACTTTTACTGTCTACCCAACTAACCCAACAACTCAACCCATCAACCAAAAACCAATCACACATCACAACCAACCCAACCCAACCAACCACACAGGAACCTATCTAACCAATCAACCCAACTATGTATGTCTTTCAGATGCCTTTTTTTCTTGGACAACAGTCACTCTTTCAAAGTTTCCCGCAGCCTTTCAGTTTTGCTGACATCTCTTTGAGGCGTACATGGAACACTAGACGCTGTCGACTAGGGCCAGGTCCTTACCAAGCAGGCAAAAGACGAGGTACTCATTGCTCACCGTCTGCAAGCCTGCTACGGTAGTCGGAAATTGCCCTGCGACTCCTTGCTTTGACAAATACAAATACAAAAAGTTTATTTGTGCACACAGGTATAATTTAGTTATTACAGTTATTTGTATAGTTTTTCTGTGTTGCCACAGTAAGTCACATACAAGCTCGATGCGTTCCTTGGGCGCGGCTACGGTGTGAGGGTGTGCACAAAAAACTTTATACCCTGGATGATTTTCCATTAAAAAGCGATCTTCATGTTCCATCATTTCTATCTACGAATAGTATCTAGTACGTGGGTGAAGCAGCGGGCAAAAACTTGTCCTCAATAAATTAGTTAATTACAATTTTTTTCTTATGAAATTAAAAGATTATTTCAGTTTCAGGAAATGTTTGACTTCGATAATTAGGAGTAATTGGCACTTTGCCATCGTTAACACACAGCTTTATTTTTTTTCGAAAAATTGTCTCACAAATAAAAGTCACTCTATAAAAACTAATTCTGTATTCCCTTCCACGTTGAAGGGGTAATCTCTAATACTCTTTTCTAAACACCACTGTGTTCCGATTACCAAACTGAGTGGATTTGTTGTGAAACAAAAAACTTTTGCCTCCATTTTGGTAGGTATAGTCAGGGGTGGCGAACCTATGGCTCTCGGCAAAATTATTCGGGCACGAGAGTGTAAAATGTTTAGTTAGGTAATTTGAAACAGCAATTATCACTCTTTTCTCATATATATTTAATTAAATAAAAATAAATAAAAACATTTTATATTATATATACGAATTTATGTAAGTCACGCATCCATCGGATTCCCGCGACCCTGATCAGGTCATCGGTCCACTTTGTTGGAGGCCTTCCAACGCTGCGTGTTCCGGTACGTGGTCACCACTCCAGAACCTTTCGTCTCCATTGACTATCCGTTCTGCATGCATTGTGCCCTACCCAATTGCCACTTTAGTTTGGAAATTCTTCGAGCTATGTCGGTAACCTTGGTTCTCCTGCGGATATCTTCATTTCTGATGTGATCACGCAAGGAAACTCCGACGACGACGACGATGGCAACGCTTGGGGGAGGCCTATGTACAACAGTGGACGTCTTTGGCTGATATGATGATGATACAAATTTCGGGTTATAAAAGAAAAAATGTTGTTACCATCTAGTTTAATTTTTTGTCCATTAAATTACAAAGTCAAATTTATTTGGCAGCGGTTCGTAACTACATTTTTTTTTTATTGTATGTGGCACATCTTACAATAAAGGTTTACCATCCCTGGTGTAGGTGATCAATCTGATAAGTTTGTTCTCGTTCCAAAGTTCGATGATAGAAAGGTGTATTTGTTGATAAGTTCGGGTGTCAATGACGAGGTTTGTTGTGGTAGGAAATTGGAGATGGTTGACTTAGTTTTAGTTATTGATTGGGTCTGCTCTTGTTTGTTTTCGGCCTTACAATTTTGGCTGTTGTTTAATAATGTCAGGACGATGACGTAGTTGTTTAAAAACCTGAAACTGCCATTTTTATTTTTGAGGTGGTATATCAACTAATGTCTTCTTCCGTTCTAGGGTGGAGCAGGAGGACGTGTTAGGCTTTTGTTTACTAAAACCACACCTATGCTCATTAAGTTGCCTTTTGCGTCAAAGAATCACGATTATGTTATCCGTTTCATACGTTTCCCAATCGCCCTAGTAGTTCTCCGTCCTGCTGGGTCGCTACAGTTTACTAACATCTCTTTGAGGCACGCATGGATCACTACGCGCCGTCCTTATAGGACGAGCGGTCAGCGAGTTACCCATTGCTCGTCATCCACAAGACCCCGCATAAAGCTGGAGATTGCTAAAAAAAAATGTTATTCTGTAACACATAGGCATGTAGGCAACTGACCCGAAGAATAAAATTTAAAATCTTCGGGTCTAATGTCAAATCTGTGCTGCTCTACTAGTGCAAAACGTGGAAGGTCACAAAGGACATCTCACGCCAAATCCTAGTTTTCGTCAACCGCTGTCTGCGTCGCATTCTCGGAATTTTCTGGCCCGACACAATATCCAAAGTAGAGCTGCTGAAAAAATACCACGAGAGCCTGATCGACCGCCAGATCAAGCGTCGCAAGTGGAGATGGATTGGCCACACGCTTCAAAGGAATTCCGATCACATACCCAAGCAAGTGTTGGACTGGAATCCGCAAGGAAAAACAAAAGCGTGGCCGTCCCCGTCAGACCTGGCGTCGCACCGTGTTGGCAGAAGCGGCGAGCATCGGAATGACGTGGAGCGAGGTGAAGCGTGAAACTCAGGACCGTTCGTGATGGAGGATTACTGTGGACGCCCTCTGCCCCATCTAGGGGATATAGGACATTAAGTCAAGTAAGTCAAAACATAGATATACTTGTCTTGTCTTGTGGGTTGAGGTTACATCTGGCAGCATCAAATCGCACTGCTTCTACCCTTTTCTGTTACTGTCATAGACCGTGTCACATAGACTCACATACCTCTTCGTCGATTCGTAGAAAAAAAAACCTCAACGATATTTTCCCTGAAATGCCAAATAAAATTGGTTTCCGAGAATTCATAACTCGGACACTTTCCTCTAGGGTAAAGAATGATATTACTAAAAGCTTGGAACTTACTCGTACATTAAGAAATTACTGAGATAGATTTACATTATCATTACAGACAGCCGGGTAGGTACACCTCGACGCTGAACGCTGGGGCTGCTAATGGCAAATGTGCACTTATGAGAATGGATTTTACAAGTTTTGGTAAGTAGGACTTTTCAGTTTTGATTGAATAAGGATTCCTTTTTGCGTTGTGCAACTAAAGGGTTAAAAAAATACCACTTTTTATCTCTGTAATACTTTTCAATGAAGATAACAAAAAATAAAAGTTCCAGCGTACTATAATCACACCAATATTATAAAAGTTTCAGTGTTTTGGACTGTGTGTGTTTTCTGTACAAATGGGGAGATACTTACAAGCAATGTTAAGACACGCATTTGCGCACTACGCTGCGGGGTGCGTGGCAGTGTGAGAACCGCCTTAACGTTATTCTAACTTCTAATTTGTCATGGGTCGCTTTTGATTTTTTTTTAATCTTTATTAAGGAGCTTTGTCACAATTTTGACCATATCGCTCCATAATAGCCAAATTTTGTGTTTTGATGATTATTTTAGATGATTGTAATAACTCTTGCCTCGTCCGACGTAGGCTTTTGATTAATATAATTGTATCCAGTATTAATGGTTACGTGGACATTGTTTTAATATTACAAATGGTTGCATACCTTTGTGCTAATTCTTTTGTTTTTATTAAAGAAAATCCTTACATTGTTTTAGTTTTCTTTAAGCTCCAAATAAAAGCACGTCATGATATTAATTTTCTTTGCCACATGAATACATCTCAGCGAAATTGATCTCACCGAACAATACAGTTTGAATTAATTCAATTAGTAATTTAATTAAGAAACTGGAAAGAACGAACAAAAAACGACCTTTTGAATTGAAAGTAAGATCTAAATGAATGTCATTTACAAACAAATTTTAAGTAAAAGAAAAGATTAGAACGGCACAGACGGATTTAGGGTATCAATATAGACAATTATTCTTCTCCACAATGACTTAGGAGTGCCCCTTTAGCCCTTTCCCCAATATTGAATCTTGCCGAAGCATTTCAGGAATTTTTCGTTATATTTGGGGGAAACATTCGACAAAAGATACGAGGGTTTTCAATGTAAGGGGAAGGTTCAATGTCAATATGCGAGAATTTATGGGACTGCGTATTACTGGAAGAACCTTGTATTCGCTTTATGTTGAGCGATAAATATCTTCAAACCGCTGTTTTAGGTGGCGGGAAGAATAAGGTTCATTATTGTTTATTGGTTTTTGAGAAATAAGGCTAAAAAGTTTGTTTGATTGAAAGCGCTAATCTTAGGTACTGGTGGTTCGAATTGAAATATTCTGCGTCGGATAGCCAATATAACATCACGTTACAATCCATAGTAACCAAAGATAAGATCAAAACCGCGGGAGACAGCCAGTACCAAATAATTTAAGTTTTTTTTTTTATTTTTACTTTATATTTATGGTGTTCCACAGCTAAAACTAAATAGGTACTGAGTAAGTTTTCACGTAAAAGTATTTTTTTTTGTGTGGTGGGTAATCATTAAATGACTTTTCCCGCTTTAGGGTTTTTTTTCCTTGGGTAAAAATCATCCAGATGACATCCCCTGCCCTTGGGCGGAGCGGAAGATAGTGTCTTACTGACTAAAAAACCCATACCGTTTCTTCGTTGCCTTTCATTCCGGGGCTGAGTCTTCCTTTCAGAAGCAGACCCTTGGCCCCAGTAGCACCCAACTGGGATCCTATGGTTGCTGACAACTCCTTGAGGCGTGCGGGAATAGTACGCGCCGTCGACGACTTGGGCTCAGTCCGGACGGTTACCCGACGGTTGGACAGCGAGCTACCCATTGCTCTCCATCCGGTCCGCTTTAGGGTGGGACGAGAGAGTATGTCAGACTTTTATTGACTAAAACTCACCTATGTCCTTTCAGTTGTTCAATTGTGTTTTAAAGCACTGGTTTGAAAAAGTTGCCGTGGTCTATCTTTTAAACATTCCCGTAGCCCCAGCAGACATCGGCTCTACCGGGTCCCTTAAGATTTTCTGATATTTTTAACTCCCTCCTTTTTGGAAGTCGATTAAAAATACGTAAGTACACGTATTACAGTGAAAGTAAATTATCCTTCCAACGTTAAATTCGGAACTACTACTTGAAGTCCTCTAAACCTTACTTCTGCCTTCGTTCGAATTGTTATTAACTTCTCTTAATGATTTGATATTTTACATAGTATTTTTTAGTTTATTATTTTAGCATTTAATATGTATTTTATTATTATAAAACTTTGACGTCTTGAGCTCAGTTCAGACGGTTACCGGACGGTCGGACGGCGAGCTATCTTTTGCTCGCCGTCCGCAAGCCCGCACCTACGGAGACCGGAAATCGGGATCGGGATCCCGGCGGCGGCTGGGGCGTGAGTGCCGTTGCCTGATGCGGTCGGCCTTCTCCTTTGGTACGAGTATCATTACTGCTTCGCAGGAAGAGGCCATGGTCTTCTCGCTTCAGACCATGGGCTGTACCAAGGTCCGGCTAGTGAAGCAGCTGGTTCTGCGAATGATCCTTTCCCGGCCGTATAGGATTACAGTCCCATCGGACTTTGAGAGTAAAGAGTAGAGAGTGCACCTGTGTTTGTGCATACACTCGTACAGTAAATATCTCCTGTTTAACTTACCATCAGGTGAGATTGTGGTCAAACGCGAGCCTATCCATTATATAAAAAAAAAGCTACTCGGTTAATCTGCATTAGGATTGGGCACCGTAATCGGAATTCGGTCGAAAGGACTATTTGTTAGTAGTAATGCCTTGATCACACGTACCGAGTAAAAGGGCGAGACAGTAAAATGTTGCTCGGCCGAGCACTCGGCGCTATGTTTATACGTATCGAGTATTCGGCCGAGAGCACTGGCCCGTTTAGTGTGACAGTAAGGCAGTAGGTACACATATACAAACACGTACGAATTTTATGTAACCCTACACTCATTCGGGTCACAAGTCTCAAAAAACAGTTCCTACCTATATATTATTACTTTGTAACATAAAAAGGCTCCATTAAATAAATAAACAATGTTTATTTTGGCTCTAAAACCGCGACATAAGCACCTTGAGCCCCGACACCTTCACCAAGTAATTGAAAAAGTACTGAAAATATTTTTATGTCAGCTCAAAGTAAAAGGTTTTTATAAAATTTTACGGCAAAGACCTGATGTTTATCTCCACAATACTTCATAAATTCTCTGTCTAGAGTGCTTTTAGGACTATTTTAAGTAGCCATTATGGCACATTTCCAGTGGCAATTTATGAAGGTTAAAAAACCTCACATTATTTTATGGTCAACTCTTTTATAGGGCCATATTCGTTTGACAATTTTATGAGCGGTCTTTATGGAGCTATCTTATCCTAGGTCGACCACCGTAGGCATGGGATTGCGAACAGCGAGCGATTTGTAGCTCGCCATACAGATCAAGCTCGAGTCATCGAAGGTGGTGCCTATAGGCGTGTCTCAAAGAGATGGTAAAACTGTAACGGCTCAGCAGGGCCGATGTTCGCGAATGCACGGGAAATTTCTGAAACGGAAACTCGTGGTCCTAAAACGCAACAGCCAACTTTTTTTTTTGTTTGGTGTAAACCAGTGCTTGACTGCGATCTCACCTGATGGTAAGCAGTGATGCAATCGTTGATGGTGAGGCGCACTAGTTTATTAAGAGCCTATTCACTCTTGCCTTAAATATACTTAAATTATAATCAGACAGGAAGACTGCAGCAGGCAAATTGTTCCAGTCCCTCGATGTACGCGGTATAAACGACGAGGCGAAACGCTTGGTCCGGACCGTAGAGGTTTCAACAACATTAGGGTGGATACTCGCCGTTCGTCGGCTTGTCCGATGGTAGCAGTGAGATGGTGGAATCAAGTCATGTAATTTCTGCGCACATTCTCCAACTAAACGACACAGTCGTAGTTTTAGTCAGTTTTAAAAGTCTGACATACCTGTATGCTCCACCTGAGAGTAAGGGAAGTCATTGTATAATTACCGAATTCAAAACAAAAAAAAAAAATCTGGGTAGGTTTGTATGAAGCAGTTCTGTGACTGAAAGACAACGTACAAGGACAATACAAGTATGCGTCGGCCATTTTTAATCAGTTGATCAGGGTTCTATTGCGTCATACAGTTGTGTGACGCAATAGAACCCTCAATGTGTTTATCAGTCTGTATATATGTATGTATGTTCCTTTACGGCGCTATAGAAACCGAATGCGTGGGTTGATTTTGATGATCCTTACGTCAATCGACTTGTGACTGACGTGTGACTTTTAATTTTGTTGGTGTCACTAAAACATGACAGGAAGGAAAAGTAAGTATGATATTAACCAGACGTCTGATTTTCTGAGTGATTTTAGATCTGTAATTTAACCGATAATACTGAAATAAATGCTGTATATATATGTAAATAAATACTTGAAAAGACTACATTTCTTTCAGCAGACTTTTAGTATTTTCTTGGAATTAGTTATTAGTTTTTTTTATAGACTTGATTCTGCGTATCATAAAATTATAGCTGAAGACAAAAACGGGATATATTTATGCATACGTTTTTTATTATCGGTTAAAGCAGACAAAGTCCAAGGAAAAGCTTTATGCCTGGCAAAAGTGTCTGTGAATGGACCGATATCAATAGGGTTACTTAATTACAAAGGCTATAAATCTGTCAACAATGAATTTGGAGTCGTATGAAAACGTACTACGTCTTTCTACGAAGCAGTAATTTTAACGAAGGTGTATTAGACTCCGGCCCCGTCGGAAACGACCCTGGCGTCGACAGTCACAAGATAACTTGGCTAAACTCGGTTTTGTGGATGCCTACCATTTGGTAACTCGTCGTTCCATGAGTATCAAGGCAGGTCGACGGTACGTTGTGCATCACGCACCTCAAAGAGTCGACGGGCACTTTAGGCCAATGCCTGCCAGAGCTGCGAGATTGTGCGAAAGAGTTATCGTATCCTTGGAACGCAAAAGACAACTGAAATAATACAAGTGCATTTTAATCAATAAAATCGCTAACGGTGAGATGGTGGTCAAACGCGAGCCTATAAACAATAATAAAAAAAGTTTAAAAAAAAGCCATAGTGATTGTCCACTAAACTCCCGTAAAAGCTACAAAAATATTTTCAAAATGAGTGTCGTTTGTGTGTTCAGACTAAATATTGTCACAGTTACCGTTTTCTTTAATAAAACTAAGTGCTTTCGTCCTAATTGAACTGAAATAAACTTAAATTATATTTAACATCTCAAACTTCTTTCCTGAATTAAATTTTATATTTTGAACTTACTTAAAAAATATTTAACGTTTCTTGGTCGAAACCAATAAGTAAATGAGGTGCGAAAATTTTACGAGCTAATTTTCTATCAGGCAAAGGCATTTTCATATTCAGCCTTCAGCTCCTTAACGAGAAAAGTTCAGTTGATCGTTTCAATCAATCTTCTAAATAAATTAATGCAATCTTTTTTAATAGAAAACATTTGGAGGTCTATTTTTTTTTGTTGCTAACATTTGTATCAATATCAACCTTTTTTAAGGGTGAGTTGCACCATTTAACTATAACGATAACCAAACCATAACCAGCCGTGAAACGGCCGCCTATTGGTCAATTCGACGATTTGACAACTGTTAACGGCTTTGTTATCGTTATAGTTAAATGGTAAACTCACCCTTAATTGTTTAAAGGTCCGGTTTTATTTTAAGGTTGTATATTAAAACAATTGCTTAACGGCCTGGTCATGACTTTGTTCTTAGCGGTGATCGAAGTTTTAAGCGGGGCGACATCAGAAAACGTGCGTGGGGCGCAATGAGCGGCATTTTTATTATATTAATCAAAATAAATTTTTGATCATACCGCCTCATTGCCCGCGCTTAGCTACCGCTCACAGTGTTTCAATTCTTTTCAAATTTTTGGTCCTAGGACATGCCATTTTTTCTAGAAAGGTAAACTAAAACAAAAATAAAATTAATTTTAAAGAATCTAAAATATGGCGTCGAAAAATTCTTCCGTATTTTGAAGTTTGTTAAGGTACAGAAAATTATATTTGAAAGTTTTTATCAACTGGTGATTAACGTAAAAAAATATGTTTTAAGAATGACATTTTTAAAAAGGGGCTTCATCAAAAAACTAAAAATGAAAAGTTAATAATCTTTTGTTAACTTTAATTAATGCAATCTTCTAAACACTTTTAAAATATAGAAAGTTTGCAGTTAATGTTCGTACTGTCAACGAATCGTATAAATTGAAAATGTTGGTGCTCGGCCACACTGGCAGCGGGGAGCGGTGCCAAAGCGCGTTCATGCGCACAATTTTCTTGGTCAGACTGGCAATGCAGTGCGGGGACAAGGTTGCCGCTCATCACCCGCGCAAATCACTGTCGTCACTTCTATGAACGGCCTATTACGTGAGTTGCCTGCGCGCGTCCTGCGTTATACAACCCGCGCCGCTTACCGCACCCGCGTGCCCCTTATGGACACTCGAATGAAGTTCTTATAGTTGAGATAGCCACGCTGCGCCCGCCCCGCACCCGCTCTTCTAGTCTGGTCAAACATGCAGAAACACTAGTAGTAAGTTATCACCACCACCCCAAATAAGTTCTCCAACTTGTCTTGTTTGAAGATAAACCAGAGGAATAGCCATCCTAGAAAAAAAGAGAAGTATCTCGTGGGCCTGTTAATTATGTTACTCTTAATTAGTTACTCCATACCCTCCAAACCACTATACAGTACCGCTGTTTTGCAGTAGAAATTTGTATAGGGCTACCTTCATAGACGAGCCTATATTAACCAAATATTTCGCTGGCAGCGTCGGGATTCCCACACTCTTTCTTTTCTTCATAATCTCCACTCTCTTTGTATCTTCAATAATACTTTATGTATCTTGTTCAGAGAGAAAAATCTTGTTGTTCATCATCCTCCCTTCTTCTTCGTTTTCTTCCCCATTCCTCAAGTTGATACAGTGTATCTTTCACTGTTCAATTATGCAGTTGTGGAATTCTCTTCCACACACATTGAAGGCCCCCTGATTGGAAGTTGTCAGGGAAGAGTTGGGGAACATTTCCTATCAAAATAATTTGTAAATAAGTATGTATTGGTTTTATTTATTTTACACAGTATGTTTCTGTTATTTTGTTCTGTGCACATAATTTATTTAGTCTATTTTTAGTTTTTACTGATTCAATTTATTTATCTATATTTTATAACATTTCTGTCTATATACTCGTACCTTAGGACTGTTAAAATCCTAATTTTAGTTTAATATCTCTTGTGTAAATCAGCTGTCCTATATTTATTGTTTTTAAAAATTGTATACCGTAAACAATATAAGAAAATTCAAAAAAAAAAAAAAACTCAGCAATTCCAACAATGTATCCGAGTCGTAAGATAAGCACCTACACAAAAAACAATACAATAAGATCTTATCCAGACGCAAATGAACCCTATTTTATTACTCTATAAATCCGTGGAGGCGCTCTACAACTTTAAAAATATTTTAAGTAAACACAGTGTTTGCTTTGTTATCAAGGAGTTCTTATCAAAAGGTGAGAAAAGAATGGGAATACCTATCTGTGAAGATCTGATGCTATCGTTAATTTGAAGTTTTTAGTTGAGATTGTTTAAGTTGGAAAACTTTTCTGTTGATTTACATTATATTTAGGGTTCTGTACCCCAGACGGCAATAACAGAAATCTAGGATCACTTTGTTATCCGTCAGTCAAGACCCTTTTCTCAGGAACGCATGGAGGTATCAAGATGAAGTTGATTAATTAACTTTCAAATACAATGTGGCACCCCTTTAGAGCAGTAAAAAAAATTCTAAGTCAATGTACCCTAAAGATATGGCCTTTTGTGCTCTGTTTTTGGCGCAATTTTCATTCTCGCAAGAGAAAAAGCCCATAGGAGACTTCCCATTAATCTAAAATCATTAAATTTGGTATGAAGCATTACCATGTAAGTACATAAATGAGGCAAAAAAAGTCGAAAAACGTAAAATGTTAGTGTTATCACAGAATAATATATTTTTTATTTTGATTATAAGCTCAAGTTTGTACAGAACCAACGATGCGTGAGTCCATTACGCACTTGACCGGTTTTTTGTGTCTAAAGTGCCATTTCTTGAGAAAAACAATGTTGTTCTGTAACTTTTTGCTTAAAGAAATCGTGACTTAAATTCTTTGTTTGCAGGTTTGAAAAGAAAGGTGGGCTTTAAAGTCGTCTCTTCAAAAATGTTGAGTTACATAACTTTAGCAAAAAACAGGGGGTAGAAAAAAAAAAGATCTATGCGGTATGCTTTAAATTATTGGAATCGATTCAGTTACAGTAGGCACAACGGATCTTGAGCGTTCGGCGTCAGAGTGAGGATCGCTTTGCGCATTCCATACATTGACGAGCCAATCGTCTTCGTTGTTAGATACATGCAACAACGCAGGGATCCAATGAGGAGTGACGTCTATGACGCGATGGCGCGGCGAGCCAATCACTTACACTTCCCGCTCCCGCGTCTCACTTCGCACCACTAAAGAGACCGAATATTTGACTTCTGCGCAACCGCTCAAGATTCGTTGTCTACTGTACTCTAAATTATAAGCAATGTTAAATTCTAGAATAAGATAACTATGTGAAGGAAAAAAAATAAAATAAAATAATTAAAAAAAAAGTTACTGATTCTGTACAAACTATTTCAGGTTTCACATGTACTCAAAATAATGCTGTATAATAAAAATTTACACTGCCGACTGTCCATAAAGTTCAATAATACCGCATCTGCATAGTAAATACTTTAAAATAGATACCTTTACATTAAAACAGTTGACCTGGTTCCCTCGTCGGGTTCGAGTTATGCTCCAATAGTTATTGGAAAACATTTAGCACTTTCCACATGCCGCTCACGTCGCTTTTCAGCTTAATGTGCTCGGCTTTATTTACACCGTCACTTGATTTAATCAGAATTGATGGTTGGAAAAGCTCATATGTTATTTATTCTATACAAAAAAAGAAAGACAAAAAAAGAAAGAAAGAAAGAAATACAGAAAGAAAGAAAGTAAAAACGTTTATTCGTGCCTCACACAATCATAAAACTAAAAATACACAATGAAAAAGAAGAAGAAAAAAAATAAGAAAAAAGGGAAGTGGAGAAGTTGGCAGTAGCTATATCATAGCGCTTATTTTCCCCAATTGTCTATTTGTTAAACCACCGTGTACTTAGGTTTACAATTAGATAACAGCAAGAGGCCCAGAGTAGGTTCATGTTCAGCTGTATATCAAGTGATATGATTATAATAAATTAGAATTAAAAAAAAATAACTGTACCTATATTGCTCCCTTTTTCGTTGGACGATGTGTGTGATCATACTTAATTAGACGTTAGACTACATAATTAGACGTTTGGAGTAATTTTAGCCATAAATGAAACATTTAATCAATTGTGTTGATTATTAAGTAAAGTTGTTATTGTAAACTTATTTTAGGTGACGATGGGGCTGACTTGCTCTTTGAGATTATAGTCCATAAAAAAAAGATAAAAAAGAAATTGTTAATAACTGTAAGCCCTTTATAACTACTGCAAAAAAATACGAAAAAAAAAATGTTTTTAGTTAATGCGAAACAAATACACACGTAGAGTTAGTCATGTTGTCACATATCGGTGTGAGAGGCGACGATATAATCCGCGCCGAAGTTTCGAAGGATAGCGGTAATGGCATTGCTTATTATTTGGCGACACTGGCATCGGAAGGATCCCGCTGTATCGCAACTTTTCACTTTAATGGCCGTTTCTCGCTTTTCTTGTGTGCTTTGTAGTGTTATTTACATATTTCATTCTTTCATGTGCATTTTTCATGTGTGTGAAATTGATACTTACTGGAAAAGTTCTTTGCATATTACGTTCATAAGAGTACTTCCTGGCATAAGTGATGCAGGTTTAGAGCTGGAATAAACAAATCTATATTTAATATTATAAAGAGAAAAGATTTGTATGTTTATAAGTTTGTTTATTCCGACTTATTTAATTGTTTTTTTCTACATAGTGCTCTCGTAGCAACAAGAATTATATAATTAAGATTCATGCAACTCATAATATTATGATTTACTAGCTGCTGCCCGCGACGTCGTCTGCGTGAAGGCACTGCAGTACCAAAAATACCCAAGATGTCAGTGTCGCTATAGTATTAAGTAAACAACTTTTAAAATTGCTTTAAAATAATTTTTTTTTCAAGCGAAGCAAGTGAAAAGAGTTATATGGGAATCCTGCTGAGTTCAGTCATAAGATGTGACTGAAGGAAATAGAGAAAATAATGCAGGAATACATTTCAGGGCACAAAAAAATAAAAATACGTACAAAGGTATCATACCTTACAACACTTCCCTATAAACTACGTTGGTAGTTGTGTTGCCAGGAGCCAAAATGTAAAGAGAGTCAGGACTGGTGACGCGAGAGCAAGCAACGTACAGTTGCCCGTGTGAGAAGCAACTCGTCCTGAGATCGACACCCGCTGCCCTCAGTGTCTGCCCCTGCGACTTATTGATGGTCATCGCGAAGCAAACACTCACGGGGAACTATACGCGCTTGGACTGGAACGGGAAGTTGTGAGGTATGAAGGGAATGTGTGGTATAGATACTGCCTCGCTTACGCCACAACCCGTAAGAATTTCCGCCTCAATGGTGTGTCTGTGGAGAGAGATGACTTTAAGGCGGGTCCCGTTACACAATTTCGGAGGAGAAAGGTTCCAAAGAAGTATACTCGGGACACCGACCTTCAGCTTGATGGTATGCGCTGGAAGTCTTCTTGCTGACAGGAAGTTCAGAATTTCACGGGATAATGTGTGGCGTCATCTTGCTCGACAAAAGTGTTTATCGAGGTGTAGACCACTTCATTCCCCTCAATTTCCGAGAGAATGCATTCGTTATTTGCTGCAGCTTGATCATTTTTGGGCGTCGGCGTTGTCCATCACACACCCAAGAAGCTGGTGCGGTATACGACTGATGTCCCCGTTCACACAGCAAATGAGTTCTTCTAAGCTGGATACCACTCTACCGAGAGACTCTGGAAGCACCACCTGTCAGAGTGCCTTCGCCAAGACTTAGAAGGACATCGGAAAATTCTTGCAATGCACGTGGATTGCCGCCGAGCCGAGCTTTCATATTAATGGTCAAGCGCAGCTAACAAACTCGTGACCACAACGAAGATCGTTTCAACGAAGCATTCACCTCGTCAGCCCTCGATACCCGCGTCACCACGGGAAGTGTTTGCCGGAAATCGCCACTGAACAGAAATGTGACACCACCCGTCAAATGTTCATTCCTGCGGATGTCCACGGCCTCAACTGCCTTCCTATTGGCAATGGTACACTCATCCCATACGATTAAAGAGCAATCCTTGAGCACGTGTCCCTTATCGCTGTTACGTGACACACCACAAACAGGCGTTTCGGCGCTCTCTAAATCGATGGGAATTTTAAACATGGCATGTGCTGTCTTGCCACCCGGAAGCAGTATGGCAGCGATTCTCGACGACGCTACATTAATAGCAATTTTGGCTTGCCTCCTGACAGTAATATGTCAGTGGTAACAAATGTTTTTCCTGTTCTACCAGGAGCATCCAAGAAAAACATGTTACCCTGGTTTTACCCAACGCTTTCAAGGACGGTGTCATAAATTTGTTTTTGCTCTGAAGAGAACAAAGTGACATGGTCATTTCGTATAGTGGTCATTTCGCCCGGATCGAAATTTATCCCAGCGTTATACTCCCGATTTCCACAGCCTTGATGCGGTGATGATTGGGGAGCTAGTAATCCATATTCGATCAGTGGTTTGCCGCCGATAAAAATGACCACATCTTGAAGTGAACTGAGACAGGTGTTCAGCACGCGTTCATCAGTTACTTCGTCTTCGTCTCCAGTAGTACGCCTCAAAGCTCGTAGAAAATCTTCAGACAGATGATGGCGATACTTCTCCCACAAAGCTACCGGGTTCGCGACTCCACAAAACACCAACCGATCCCAATTTTTGTCACCGTCAAGAAGGTGACGTGCTACGCAGGCTGCGCGGTAAGTGGGATAATCCACGCCATCAAATATTCTCTGGAAGGCGAAAGACGTCGGGCCTCGAACAGTGGGAAGTAACAACCGCAGAAAATAGCATTTGCCATTATTCGGTTGCACGGTAGGTATCCAATGCGGTGTCCTTGAAAGTTCCCGAAAAACCTTCCACAGCACCTCCTCGTCGACGTCGGTTAAATACACCCCTTTGCTTTTCGTACGTGTAATATGAAGGCACCTCGTCATACGTAAGGGATCTCGCAAACTGGTCGACTTCAGAGAGCTGGAAAAATGTCACCATGTTAACACCGCATTTTTTTTTTAAATTGTCTTCCTCAACTCTGCTCAAGATTTTGAGGGTTTTGTTGGAACTTGAATTTGTCAAAACGAACTATACGATACAACTTTTATGAAGAAAATGCACAGCACATCACATCACCATCTATGAATTTTAAGAATAACTAACTACTAACCTCGCCAACATGATCAAATTTAAATTATTAATTTCCAAAAAGTGTTAACATATAACTTGATTTGATTTTTATGAAATCTCATAGATGGCGCTGTTTCAAAATTGTCTTTATACTACTAACATTCATTAAACTATGTTTCTCTGCCCAAGTTACTGAAATGGCGTAGTTTTTATAGTGTAAAGCTAGATAATAGCGTGGCTTACTCAAAAACATTATTTAAATATGCATCGTTAGATTACACGCTGTCACAGAATGCGCGAGAAAAATAAAGATTCACAGCTCTTCCCCCGTAGGTGATAGCGTGATAATATGTAGCCTATATGTTGACCCGACCTCTTAGTAATATTCATGCAAAATTTGAAGTAAATCCATGCAGTACTTTTTGAGTTTAGTCCGGACATACATACAGACAAACAGACAAAAATTCTAAAAACTATATTTTTGGCTTCGATATCGATTGTAGATCACGCCCCAAGTATTCTTTTAAAAAAATATTTAGTGTACAGTTTTGACGATTTTATTATATGTACGATTTTATTATTAAAGACATGCCTAACGATTAAACACGTTATTGTGGCTGATTTATAAAAGATAGATATATACTATTGAGGACTTTTTTGTAGATCTATTACAGACCATCATTTTTGTAATACATACTTTTGGTGTATGATCAACGTATGCGAGGATAAGGAGCTCGAAAGCGCATTTTCAACCGACTTGCTTCAAATTTATCGTCCCTTCTCAGCTCCTATGTATTTTAGCGTTATGTTATATAGCCTATAACCTGCCCAGGAGTATGGACCACAATCGTACCAAGTTTGGTTAAAATCTCTTCAGTAGTTTTTGACCCATGCGTAAACATACAGACAGACAGACAAAAAATTTACTGATTGCATTTTTGGCATCAGTATCAATCACCAGTCATCCTCTAATATTAATTTTGAATATATATTCAATGTACAGAATTGACCTCTCTACAGTTTTATTATAAGTATAGATATAGATATAGAAAAGAGTAACCATGGAGTTTCTTGCACGTTCTTCTCCATAGAGATCTATGCTTTGGACGTGTAATTTAGCTTCAGTTTTCCTTTTACTGACTGACATTTTGACAATTTAAAAGTGCCTGTATATGGTCTATTTGAAATAAATGTTTCTAATTTCTTTTGTAATGAATATACACTTTAAAATTATAGGGTGGATTTTTACATTCCTTCACCAGTAAAATGCTACTTTATTACTGAGTGAAATAGGTTATATATTTTTTACATTCACGTGGGTAAAGCCTCGAACTTTTGCACTTGTTCGTAAGTAGATTACCCAGTTTTGTAAACTATATATAGCAAACTCATGATAAACAATTTAAAAGTAAATACATTACCATAAATCATCTTAAAACTTGTAAGCCATCTTCTGCGTAAAAATCCTAGCAAGTCTATCAAAGTTTTCACACAAAAAGGGCTCAGAAAGTCAGAACTTTGCCTAAACCAATTACAAGATAGACAAGTCAGTAGTTTTGGCTTCAGAACGGATGCCTGACGAAATATAAACTAAACAAATCTATGTCAAAAAACCGTTCCTTACGTAATCTTTCTATAATATAATTCCTTATCTAATATATCTATAATATATAAATAATATATGTCGCAGAGAAATGAGGATATCAGGGACTTCGCGAAATCCCTCGAAATCCTTCCACGAAATCCTGGTAGATGTCAAATATTCTTGGTTATTACATCTTCTTACTAAAAGTATCTAGTCTAGTGTAATGACAAAACACCAATTTATCGTCAGTGATATGTCGTTTTACTAATAAACTAAATCTCGTAAAATGTCAGAAAAGCGGATATTGCCGAATAACATCGACCTACGCGGGCACTAGTGGGAACGAAGCAAGCTAACTTTCGCAATGACAGTTCAATTTGTGGCAATGAATCTGTGAATGTTCTATCTGCTTAAGGAGAAACTGACTGACTGACTTATTATCAACGCACAGCCGAAACTAAGAAGACTAGGAGTGTAAAATTTTGCATAAGGTCTTTATTTATGTTGTAGACGAGCACTAAGATAGGATTTGTCATAATTCGCCGCCGCGCAGGGGGTGAAACGGGTGTCCAAAGTTTGTATAATGATACCTACTTTCACTGCAGCTAGTTCTTTATAATATACTAGCTTTTACTCATGGCTTCACTCGCGTACATGAAATATAGCCTATGTCACTCAGGAATAAAGAAGCTTTCTATCGGTGAAAGAATTTTAGCAATCGGACCAGTAGTTCTAGAGATTACCTCCTACAAACAAAAAAACAATCTTTGCCTCTGTATTATATTAGTGTTGATCAATTGTAATTCCTTCTATAACTATGTAATAGTTAGGTCATCAGCAAACTAGAACTAGGTCAATCATTTAGTTCATTATCATTACGTGGTTTCCTGCTTATGCTTCTAATGTGGATAATTATGTCGCAGCGAACTAGTTTAATTTTTCATTCAGCTAATAGCCTAGCTTTTTTAATAAATGGCGCCATTCAACTAGTCGCCCGATCTTTATATCTATAGCCATTGAATCAAACAGCTTGGCTACTTGCTTTAACATTCAATTTTCATTTAATAATATATTGTTGTGCAATTATAATAATTATCAATAAATTAAATTATTATGAACTAAGTATGGATCAAAATATGAAATAAATTTTATAATTGATTAAATTGTAAGGTAAATTTATTAATTAAGTTGTAAATTAATTAATTTATTATTCATAATTAAAAATTCTCAACATCATAAAGTAGATAATATGGGAATTAATGAGTTAACCTCAATCCAAGTGTCTTTTATAACTTATAGGTATCTGTAACTGTAGTCTAATACTACGGTTACAGATAAGATGGTGCGGTTGATAGCTGTCGGATTCATACAATGTTCGCTGTCATCCTACCCATCTACACTAATATTTATAAAAAGATAAAGTTTAAAGGTAAAGTTAAATATTTAGGAAAAGTTTGTTTTTTTGTTTGTAGGAGGTAACTATAAGTACTAGTCCGATAGCTAAAATTGTTCCACCGATAGAAAGCTGTTTCATTCCTGAGTGACATAGGCTATATTTTATGTACGCGGGCAAAGCTGCGGGCAAAAGCTAGTGCTATATAATTCGGTTTGAAGTATGAAAAACCACAAAAAAAAAATTGACTACATTTTTTTTATATGATATCATCAATTTTATAAAATATATTATATATTATGAAAAAAAAATTAATAAAAAGATTATTGAAAAATAAATCATTGGTACAAAAAGTTCACTAGAACAGTTTTTCAAATCACACATTGCATTATTCTAATCAGCAATGTAAATTGTACGTCTGTTTGTTCAGCTGAGGGTACTGCTATTTGTGTTAGGGTTAGCACACACTGCTGACTGTTTGGCGTGTTGGCCTAACAAAAAGTTCTCTGCTTTTCCCGTTTCGAAAGTTTTTGTTGTGTAGACCAAGCTGAAGTGACGTGTTGTTTGTAGTTGGTGTTAAGAAGTTTTGATACTTTGTTGTTGTAAAAAAACGAAATACTTATTCTGATATGATGTTACTGTAAGGACTTTTTTAAAGTGTCACTTTCTTGAAGAAAGTGTTGCATCTATAAATTTTAAAAGAAAAATGTTAAGGTAAAACAGCTGTTGCTTTTTTCCATAATGCTTTTTATACATAAAAAGACCTAAAAGAAGTTCATCTCGACACCAGTATGGCACAAAATTGTGCACAAAGGGAATTGAAGAATGAAAAGAAAAGAATGGGATAAGGTCTAAACAGAAGAAGACTCTGTCTACATAAATTAAATACGCATTTTTAATGCGTATTTCAACTTCTTACTTACTCAGGAATACTGAGTGAACAATTTCTCTTACAAAGATTGTGTAGAAATATTTTACTTACTACCACCTTTTTTTTTTTTTTTTTTTTTTTATGGTGGGCAAAAATCATGCATTGACATCCCCCGCCCTTGGGCGGAGCGGGAGATAGTGTCAGACTCTTACTGACTAAAAGACCCACCCCGTTCCTTCTAGCCTTCATACCGGGGCTCGAGCGCCCTTTCGGATAACCCTGGCCCCAGTAGGCTTCGACCCGGCTGGGTCCCTGCTGTTGCTGACAACTCCTTGAGGCGCGCGGGAACAGTGCGCGCCGTCGACGACTTGGGCTTGGTCCGGACAGTTACCGGACGGCCGGACAGCGAGCTACCCATTGCTCACTGTCCGCAAGCCCGCGCCTACGGTGGCCGGAAATCGGGATCAGAATCGCGGCGGCGGCGGCGGCGGCGATAACGCCGTTGCCTGATGCGTTCGGCCTCCTCCTTTGCGAGCATTACTGCTTCGCAGAAGACGGCGACCGCCTGCCACTCCTCCTCGCTCCGGACCATGGCCTCAACCAAGGCCCGGCGCGAGAGGTCTCCGCCGCCGATCGCCCCCACGGGGGCACGGCGATGCTCCGCCCAAGCAGGGCACACCTCGACTGTGTGCTCCACCGTGTCCTCCGGGCATTCCGCACAGTGGCGACACCCGGGCGTCACTTCCGCACGAATCCGGTGCAGGAAACTCCCGAACGAACCATGTCCGGTAAGGACCTGCGTCATGCGGAAGGTAAGGACGCCGTGAGGTCTTTCCAGCCACGCCTCAAAGAGGGGACTTACCGCCATGATTGTGGCGTGCCCATACTTACTACCACCTGAAATAATAGATGTTTAAAATAACGTGAAATTACAAACAGTTTTATTATATTGGGAGACTGGTGCCTAAACGAGGCTACAAGCCTGTATTTCAGGACTCCACGACCCCGCCTTTTATACAGAAATTTTCTCGATGGATCCGTGACGCGTAAGATAGATCGTTCTGGTGCCACTTGGCCAGGCTTATGTGTCTTTTGGCTAAAATGGTGACTTCGATACATTAATATAAAGACGTGGTCTTCCGGTGACTGACGTTTTTTTTCCAAATGTGGTTTTGAACCTTGTTATGACGTTCAAAAAAAAGTCTGAATTCTGATCGGAAAACTGGAAAAAAGTCCACTATTTTTGGTTATTCTATTCAAACTTTTCCTGACCATCAACATTAAGATTAACAGCTGAGTGTAAATTATTCCTATAAACTAATTTTAACAGAAGGAAAGATTGCATGTAGCGGAGATGAGAATGTTAAGATGGATGTGTGGTGTGACGAGAATGGATAAAGTGAGAAATGAGTATATTAGGGGAAGTTTGAAAGTGGCCCCAGTGACTGAAAGGTTGAAAGGAAATCGTTTGTCTTGGTATGGTCACGTAAAGAGGAGAGATGAAAAGCATGTTTCTAAAAGAGTTATGAATTTACATGTGGATGGATGGAGAGGGAGAGGGAGACCAAAGAAAAGATGGATGGATTGTGTGAGAAGTGATATGAAAGAAAAGGGAGTTAGTGATAGCGTAACGAGTGACAGGACAGAATGGAAGACAAAAACGTGTTGCGCCGACCCCAAATAAAATGGGACAAGGACAGGAAGAAGAAGAAAAAGAAGAACTATGAATGAACTCACTGACCCAACAGACTTGTAAGGTCAGAAAAACTTACGGTGCCAGTAGGGCCGAAGTCTACTGGGGCCGTGGGTAGTCCAAACGGAAAACCCAGCTTTTTGGAACGCAAAGTAAAGAAGGACCATAACAGTGGCCATTTTAGTCAGTAAAAGTCTGACACGCACCGATTTAAAGCAGAAGAAGTCATTTAACCCACCTAAAAACTAATAAAAATAAAGCTAGTAAACGCCATAATAATAATGTAAAGCCAAATAATCAATAGCAACGTATCTGTAAGAGATTTATAGGTCAATTGTGTTATAATTATCTTTCACATGACATCGGTGAGAAAGCTTTGGTCAAATAGATTCTGGTGAGATTCCATGAAGCGTAAGAAACAGGTCAAGTGAAGAAATAATCTGATGACATGAAGCTCGGCCGGCGGGCAATGTACTATCAAAGGCAAGCTTTGTCTTTGTAACTGTGCGATGCGCCTTTATGTGAAAAGGCAACACAAAAAAATAAATATTAAAAAGTTTGTATTCTATTGATTCTACAAACTGTTGATCAGAAAATGTATTTGAATTTTTTTTTCTATCATATTTTCAATCTGTTGAAAACTTCTTAGTTTTTCTTTATAGACGAATTTGTTTTCAATTTTTTTTTTTACATTTTAGTAACTTATATACCACGTCTCCTATAGGTCTTCATTTTGGCAGTTTCTTTTAATAAAATTATAAAATAGGGAGTCTATTTTGTATTCAAGTTATAAATAGATACCAAAATGGCAACATACAAGCTTAAATTATAAAAGTAGAAGATAATTTCCAGTAAGTAGGATTTGTAGTTAACTGAAATTATATGATTTTTATTTGTGTTTGTTTGTTTTATCGTTAATGTAAATGTCATATCATACATACACACATAATCATCATATCGTCGGAGTTGTGCTAGATGATTTTATTTACCCCTAAATATTACAGACAAAACTAAAGACAAAAAATAGCCCTTGAATTAAGTCTCATTGTTAAAGAAATCAGCAAAAGAAACAAATCCATTATCCTTTAGTATGGCAGTTCCGGAATTCCAATAGGAATCAATTGAGCAATATTGCTCCGTATTAATCCCTAATATTGCGTATTAAACCTCTTACATATAGCCCGATGAGCGGTATTTACGAATCGGCGTTCTTGATTAGATTCCTATAGAGTAAGTTGGGTAATCGGTTGGTTCTGTATTCGTTTTGTGATTCCATTTTGTGGAAATATTTTTCTATGTAAGTAGAGTACATTAAGTGTTGTCAAAACTAAACTTATAGTCTTTGATCAAGTGGATCAATTCGAAATGGACCCACGGTCTCACTCGTCCCAGTCTCATTTTGAATAGATCGACTGGACCCAAATGTTACTCTTGTTTAAATATTTCCAAAATAGTGGAGTCAATCAGTATGTGTTTTTAGGTATCACTTACTATTAAACTTTAAAAACAGTAATTTTTTATGTAACATTTGATGTCTACTTTTGTCCTAAGACACCTTAGAGGCCGGGCAATTCCAATTCATTATTAGTGCAGTCAAGTTGAAAAAATAACAGTATATTCATAGTGTTTCCCTTCATTATTCTGCGCAAGTGTAACTGTAGTAGTACTAAACACATTTCCCCAGTAATGTTTGATGCTATAGTACTTACCTACTTAAGTCGTAAGTGAGTCGTAACTTCGAAGTCCCGTTCAAGTGTTGTGTTGGACAAGTTTGATTGCACTTCACCCACTAGTTAATTACTGATCACTCTGCGTGTGCATACTACATTTTAGTGCGCTATTTGCCAATGAATATAATTATATGCATGAAAGCACGTCAGCATAAAGTGTCGTAGTCAGGCAATAGTTGGGTATATAAAATATGCTATGGAGCTGTTGTAAATATGCTAAAATTTTGTGACGTTTTAAATAAGGATTGCCGCAAACAGGTCAAGGGTCAGCAATTTGGTGCAGCCGTGGGACATACAATGTAGATATATTTTAAGTGTAAGATCCATACTAAAATCATTTTTTATTTCATTGTGTGTACCTGTGTGCCAAATAAACGTATTTTCTTTCTTTCTTTCTTTCTTTCAATTAGTACTTACTTTAAATATCGGTATGAGATCGAGCGGGGCCATCTCTTTTTGTACGCATGTAACCTAATGGTGGTGACGTCACAATACAATTTCTGCATCCTTATTCTGTTACTAGATAGTTTCCCCTTCGAAAAATTTAAAATTTTCTTGGAGCGGATTTTAGAAAATGATTTCCGAATTCCGTTTTGAATGAAAAAAAAGTGTCAACCACCGAATTTTGTTTTCAAACGTAGAATAGTCAGAAATACAAAATAGAATGCTAGTTCAAATACTAGCTTCCCTAGAGGTTTTTGAAACAGTACGTGTGCCGGTTCGTCGCCTCGCTGCGACAAATGGCCAAACATTTTTCCGCCGGCCTTGCCTGCTGCATATTTTACAATGGGTCAAGAGGTTTAAAGCACTTTTCCGGTAGATAAAACACAAACCAACGTATCCATTCTAAAAACCTGAGAATAAAGTCGAACTAATGGAATGGATCCGTTGTTTAATCAAAGGGTTTTAAGCTTTTCCAATTAAGTAAGCAATTTAGTAGGACAGGTTCGGTTTAGTGACGAGAAAATGAGTTTGATACTAGATTTTTAATTAAATTGATGGCTGGCATCACTGTTTCGTGGGCGTTTAAAATGTCAGCTATTAGGGGCGATTTAAGGAAATTGAATTTGGTTGTTTTAATACTCCGTTCATAGTCGTTTTGAGGTTCGTTTAAAATATAATAAAACAGGTGCAGGCACATTTATTTTTTTTTTTTTTTTTTTTTTTTATTTAGTTTATTCAAAATTTGCTTACAATATACATTCTACAAAATTCTGCCAAACTGTATAACAGTTTGTCGGCATTTGAACACCTAGATTACAATTTACAAAAAGGAAACCTTATAATAATAACATCATACAATTGGCGGCCTAATTGCACTCGGCGATTTCTTCCGTTCCGTTCCGTTGTGTCCTGGCAGGCAATTTGATGGGGTTACACTTGATACATATAAAAGTAAACAGAAATAAATAAGCACGCAACACTTGAATTAATAGATATAGTATGGATACATTATAATATATAGGTAAGAGAATAAGTGGTAAAACGAAGATATGATCACAGACATAAGCAATGTTCTATCACAAACCTTAAGAATAGTTTTTATTTAATTATGAAGTTATTCTTGCGAAAACATACGCAGCTGTCGCGGTGTTGGGCTTGCATTTTGGCAGACACAAGATGCATAAAAACTAGTGATCCCAAGATATACATTAAAACAAGAAAACCCCGTTTTCCACAAAATGCGAAACTCTATTGAATTCTTAGAATATCTACCTTTTATTCCTTAATCTAATTTTAAGCGCCAAGACAAATGTTTTACGTGCTGCAAGACGGTGTTTAACAAACGAAGTCGATTTTCTGAAAATAAGTTCCCCGATTTGGGACAATCGTGTTTCGTGAAATCGTGATAAACCTCCGGCTAGAGAAAGCGGGCCATTCTTTTGGCCCGGGCCATTGGGCCGTCGGTCCACAACGCGGTCGACGAGTGGCTACTTTGATTGCATTGCGGCCGCTATCGAGCCCTGAATTTTTATTGAAATTGTTGTGGAGAAATGCGGGATTTTGTCTGAATCCAGGCTGTTTTATTTTTGTGGGTTATCTGTTGACCGTGATTGATTTTATTGGATTGATATTCTACTTATTCACTCAGTACTTATTAGTTCAGTCAGTAAAATGGTGTTTTTTTTTTTTGTTGGCTACTTTGTTGTGATGAAAACTATAATTTGAAACTTGATTGTTCAGTAATTAGCTTTTTGCCGTTTAAGTAAAAAAGAATAAATGTCTACATTATTTTTACTCCTTTTAATACTGACCAAAATATTTCTTCCTTATTATTTACTGTGCGAGAAAGTAAAAAAAAAATATATCTGAAGGTTTTATGTGACTCTTAAGATAAAAAGTATTTTCTGTGCTTTTCCAGGAATTGATCTATCAGTGTTCCAAGTTTCAACGAAATGCGTTCAGTCTTTCAAGCGTGAAAAAGTAACAAACAAACATCACACAGAGCATGATTTCGGAAATTTGACATATTTATCAATCACTTTATATATTCCAGCATACAAACTATCCAATAATATGCACCTCTGAATCTGATATTGACTCAGAGTAATGGTATTCAGTACAAACACGCCTTGTCCTATATACATAGATACATAATGTACTATCTACAATCACTGTAGGTAGTTAATTATGTGCCCTGATTGTCTGTCTACACTGATAGACTTGAATGTTGTTTTAGTAACTGTTCAATCTCAGTACATAGGTGCTATGTACAGTATAGCATACGACACTTCTAGTTATGGTTCCGAGTTCCGTTTAATGGGAAACGATAAAGCATTGATGACACAGTGTAATGAGAAATTTGTATAGGTATCCATCTTGTTTTATTACATCTATGGCATGATGGCTAAAGCAATATATTTGGGGATATATGTGATTTAGATCAGTGGTAACACTGTGATAGTCCTTCTTTTTAACTGGTATAAAGTAGTGCTTGACTGCGATCCCACCTGATGGTAAACAGTGATGCAATCATAGATGATGAGGTGCACTTCTTGCACGATTTGCGCATGGCGATGCAACGCTGCCGCCAGGGCGCTTGCAGTCCGGCGGTCCGGTATTTAACCGGACCGAGCTCAGTCGCCAACAGCGCGTAGTGATCCAAGCGCTCCTCAAAGAGATATCAGCAAACCGTTGGGCAGGCCAGCTAGCTTGGACCGTGGAAAATATCTGAAGGGAAAACCCGTGGTCTTACGCAAATGGCAATTGAAGGACACAAGTGTTGTTTTAGTCAGTAAAAACCTGACACGCACTCCATCCAGAACCAGCGAAGTCTTGGGATGATTTCCAGCCCTAAAAAAGTGATAATTGTTCTCATATAAATAATTCCTCATATTTATGATTCCGTCTCATATAGAGGAGGCTTGAGTCCCAGCAATTGGAACATTATAAGGCTGATTATGTTATGTATGTTATGTAGTTGTAATGGTCCTGACTTAAAAATTGTTCAACGCGGATTCAAACCCAAACAGACACTTTATCTAATTTATTTCAGCACTATTACTCTCAAAATGGTGGAGGGAAACGTTGTGAGGAAATTAGTATTTCTTAGTATCAAAAATTCAAAGACTAAGGATATCCACCAATCCAGACTGGGCTTGCGTGATGGATAACGGCCAATTTTCTCTCATTTAGAGACTTGAGTTAAGCAGAGGGAGTATTATAAGCCTGATCATGCCTTTTCCAAAATATTTCTGTGATCATCATACTCTATTTCAGAACACGGTTGGCTTACTATATCAAGCTACTTTAAGTATATTGAAAAGTACACACACCTGAGTGGAGTACCTTGTACTGATTAAAAGGACTCACGAACCTAAGGATACTTTTAATATCGCGCGGATTTCAGCACGCGTGAGGAACTGCTCCGCTCCGGGGCTGTTGCCCGTTATCACGCCCCACAACCTACATGCGTATTTCACGCAATACAATAAATACTTGTATAAAAAGGACATTTGCAAGGGGTATGCGTGTGGAGCATCATATTAAAAATACCCTAAAGCCCGGTCATTCTCGGACAAACAAAAGAAAGAGATGCGCAAAGACGATAAAATTCTTGCAAAATACAAAGTTTTTAGCGATTTACTAAAAGTCTACAAATTTTAGTATAAACTTAAAACACTGTAACGATAAAACTTTGCTAGAAGAATAAAATCTGTCAAGAAGATGCGTTTTATCGTACTGTATGAACTGTATTGTTTCAAACACACTATATGTATATCTAGCATTAATCTTGAAGAATGACATAATAATAAATTTTTCTGATTCTGTTTATTGCAGCGGATTATATAATTTGGTGCATTACGTAATTCACAATTAGGTCTTATAATCCACTTAATTAGTAACGTTATTTTCGAAATCATTCTAGGAAAAGTATAAAAAACTAATTAGCAAAATTTTTCGCCTTCCTGTTATTATCGAATCATCATGAAAACAATATTAATCATTCCTGTTTTCGTCCAATTAAGTGTAGGTATTCGGACTTGTAATCCAGATAAGTTTGTCGTACGGTAGTTTATCATTCTGTAAGTTATTACTCTCCAGTAATAAAGATTTATTAGGGATGGGTGACCTCTTAATTCGTTTTAGTTGGCAACAGTGAGTTCCCGAGTCTAAAAGTTTGGGATTAACTGTGCTATTCAGGGCTAAGCCTCGTCTCCAAATGACTTAGTAAACGTTATTGAGGACAAACACTTGTAGTTTTTACAAAACGTAATGGAGTGTTTAATTTGCGAGAGATGTTTTCTATAAATATCTTAAGAATTTGTTTTTAAAGTGTCCCAAATGTAAATTAAGCAATTAAATTATTATTAACAGGCTTTTTTTTGGTAAGTAATAATCAGACCATTTTAACATCACATGCCTAAAAGTAACCTATTCACTCTTAACTGTGGGTTGTAGCTATCAGAAAACACAAACCTAATTGATGTATATCGACTACATAAAATCGTAAAGTAGGCTTTGGTTATTGCACAATCAAAACCGAATTCGGGATGTTGGATAATATGTACTTTCATAAATGTATATTTTTGATTGCTTAGTGGTGACCTCACTAAGATTATAAAGTTTGAACTATTGGTTATGTATTTGTTTATTGTGCAAACCTACCACAGTGTTGTCTTTTTTAACCCAAAGGTTGACTGGTAGAGAATGCCTTGTGGCATTAAGTCCGCCTATGTACCACTATTATACATGAAGTACAAAAAAAAAAAAAATGAACGAATGTCTAAGGCGGGTTTCTGAATTTGAGTATTTTGATCTTGCTCCTCTCAGCTTTGCTTAATAGTTTAGGTAATATTAAAACATGACCTTAGAGCCGTTCATTGTGATCTCTTAAGATGCAGGTATGACCCTAGTTTAAGAAATAGGGAAACGTAATTTTTTAACACATGTACCATGTCAATATTTCTACCTTATAACGTGTTTACCTAACATATAACTTGTATGTCCTGCTTGTAACTAATTTAAGTTTTGTTTTTATCACCATCTGTATCTTCTTGATCAATTTATTATTATTACTTTCATCTCTCATCTTTCATGTTCTGGGGACGAGATGATCTGGAGTTGCGAACACGTACCGGTAGACGCAGCGTTGGTAGCCTCCAACAAGTTGGACCGATGACCTGGTCAGGGTCGCGCGAATGCGATGGATGCGTGACGCACAGGATCGGTCGCTGTGGCGACGCTTGGGGGAGGCCCATGTCCAACAGTGGTCGTCTTTCGGCTCATATGATGATGATGACTTTCATCTCTACTTCTTATTTTTCTTTCTTGACTATCTTACACAATATACTGTTGCAAGATAAGTATCTATATATACATTTCATGTTTTTTTTTTACTTGTTACTTTTACGGCCGGGCAAGACACTCAAATCTAGGTTGCCTGAAAGTTCTGAGGGTGTAAACTTAAACAGACGTTGGTCGTGAATTTTCAGTCTCGTGGGTTATCGATATCGTAAACCGAGTCTACATTTTACGGCTGCCATCTTGACAATTTTCAAGATATAAAACGGGTACTTGTTATAAAAAGTCTTTACTTTTTCACGATCAAGGATCATCATAAAATTCTAGGACTGGCTGACAAAGATAAACACTTCATCTAGCGCTCATAAACAAGCAAAATGGTCAACGCTTAATACTTTTATTTTAGAATTAAAAAAAATAAATAAGCATAAAACAATTTAATTACAGTTAGTACTATAGCTATAATTTCGTAAATGTCATAAAGCTATAACTGTATAGTCTGTCTAAAAAGTCAATCAACTTGGAATTATTTAAAAAAAATAAAAAATCCGTTATATATATATCTTTTATATATTATATATAATACTTTTTATAAGGTTCTATTAGTAAACAATGATCATCTCTTTGCAACCTTGATTATTCAACCAGTATTGACTACATCAGATTTCATTAATACTCCACTAATTAGGTTACCCAAATCGTTTTACTTTTTAGACAGACTATAATCGACAACATTATTATTATTATTATAAAATTCCGTTATCAATAACAAACAGTGTGGATTTTGTTTTATACAGTTTTAAATTATGTCAAGTATTGATCTTTCATTCTATCAGCTGTTCATATCATACCAATTCAAATACATCCCTAAAAATACGCCTGTTATCCACATTGCTTGCTCGAATTTCTCATGTGCGTCATCACCTTTAGTCTGACGTCACAAATCGCGACCTGGTGACATACCATCATCTTTGTTAAGGCTGTGCACTATGCTTGAAGGCCAAGGTTCAAGTTTAATACCGCTAATGGACAACCCTACCCTGGTGGAGTATATACTATGGGTTCTCACTTGGCTCTCGTTCGTAATTCGTAGTGTGATAATGTTTGTAACTAAAAAGAGTGTTAGGGGTACTTAGTGTAATTAATTGGCACTTGACTGATGACCTGGTCGGAATGGGATAAGTCATTGGATGATTTCTTAACATAAAAAAAAAAACAGAAATTTAATATTAAGCACATAAAGTAACTTTTTTTTGTAAGAAGTAATCTCGGGAACCCATTTTGAAAATTCTTTTTTAAATATTTTTTTTTTATGCCAAAAATGTTTCACATCCAATTATGTGACCACAAGTCAGCCAGTCATATGTAAGAGTATATCATAATAATTGACAGTAATATTTTTTTTTTTATTAAAAACATAAACATAAAAAAGTGCAAGGCCAAATAGGTTCCTTATCATCTCTAACATTTGCTGCAATTTATAAATCTACGGTAATATGATACAGACGCCAGAAAGTCTGACCATCACTCTAGCCAAGATGTATCGTGTTGTTCAGTACTGGGTTCTGAACATCTGATAGGCAGTTGCTCTATGTAAAGCTCTGGTATTTGGCCGCATCAGGTAAGCTTGGAAACCAACTCCTGAAAAAAAGCTAAGTAGACAATATGAGTAGTAACGGCCCCAACTGAGAGCAGTAGTGGCCGAGTGGTAACGGCCCCGACTTACAAGTTTGTAGGTAGTGGGTTCAAACCCAGCCAGGGACATAATTTTGTGTATTTTTTATCACCACTGGTCTCAAAACGGTGAAGAAAAACATCGCGAAGAAACCGGCATGTCCTGGAACCAAAAATGTGACATTTACCAACCCGCACTGGACTCGCATGGTGGATTACGGCCCGTTCTCTTTCCTAGAGAGGAAGCTTATGTTCCAGCAGTGGTAAAATTAAAAAGCTGATGATGCTCATGTAGATTATGAGTATAAGAGAAGATAAAAGACTTTAGTAATGTATGCCATTGTTCTAAAAATCCAAGTTTTAAGCGCTCTTCTTATAGAATAGAATGTACTTTGATCGGATTCCACTAGGTATTGAATCTTGACACCTTTCAAATTGTCGTTGTGTATAGCTTGAAGATTTACGCCTGTGAATAATTTAATCAGTAGGACGGCTTTCAAGTTGCAAATCCTCTTAAATTACTTTCTAGTCGCGTTAAAGTCCAGAAATACGTTTATTTATGCACCAGCCAGCCGAATTGTTGGCAAATTCAGTTCAGCTAAAGGCTTTTAGAACAAAAGAGTCTCTAACTGAACGGATTTAGCGGCTGATTGGAATGGGCTTAAAATATCTGCTGAATAAAATAAAAATAAAATTGATTTGGGCTGATTAGGTACTAGAGATATAATAGATATTGGATGTAGTAATGAGCAGTTGGATATGTTTCTCTTGTGTAATAAATGTGTCATTAAATAAGTTCTTCCACTGTGGGTCGAACGAGAGGGACCATCAGACTTTTACCAAAACCCACCCACGGTCTTTCAGTTTACGAGGAATTTCTGCTATGGATATAATGTTCCTGGAATTTAATGGGTAACTGAAAGACACAAATGAATTTTATTCAGTAAAAGTTTAACACATCCTGTCACTACTGATCGGGAGAAATCAATGAATGATTTCCATCTGCAAAAAAAAAAACTGCTTCTTCAGATGCTTTTTCTGTACCAGAGCTGACTTTCTTTAACGATCCCGTAGCCCAGGGATCTTCTTATGTCTCGTTTTACATCCTATAAGTATGCAATTATGGGAGTGAGTTTTATCTTTTGGATGACGTAACTGAGTATTTTTATTTATGAATAATATCTATTCAATTTACGTTTTCTAAATTCACAATTCCTTAAACAACTCTCTTTTTTTTTAAATGTGCGGATTTCCTCCCAGAGTTCTTCTGAAAATAAAGCTGATTCATTTAGACATATGCACTTTGTTACGCCAACTTTATAGCATGTCCCGTTTAAGTCTCTATTCAGCGTAGAGGTGAGATTAATCGGCATATTTGCGGTTCCTACCTGAGAACAAGGGTGGGTATGGGTAGAGATATTTTCACTGAAAATGAGTACCGGTACTAAATTGTACGTACTTTACCTTCGTGTAATATGTGATTACATGGCATGTGGTATTTTGGAAGTGATTCATGATGTTATAAACCTTTGAAGGGGTTTCGTGTGGTGTCTCTATAGCGAAATGTAAGAGAATCTTAAGTAATATGAAGGGCGATTTGTCTGTCTAATGCGTAGCAGTGGCATGAAATTGGAGAAGTTTATGTTCAGTAGTACAGACTACGCTACACAGATCACGGTGAGCCTCTATAATTTTTTGGCAAACTATTGTGTTAAATCAGGGTCGCGGTAGACCACAAAGGAGATGGCGCCACGAACTAGATAGATTCCACCATAATTGGCAAGAAGAAGCCCGGGCGCGCGAAAGATGGAAGGAGTGGAGGGAGGCCTTTGCCCAGGAGTAGGACAGAACAGGCTAACATATAAATTGTGTTAAAATGTTGCTTTAGAAACTTATCTGAAGGTTGGTAAGAAAGATTGACAGGTCACTTAGCCTGTTCGCATACAGGCCGCTAGTAGCGATCTATTTCCTTTAATTTTCATACATTGTAGAAGGATATACCGCACACAATGTCATCAGTTGTCGCCACATACAGCAAGTTAACTATTTCAGTTCAATGGAAATGCACTTTCTTAATTAATTAAACCCCAAGCGAACGCCGGCGCTCTCTCTTGTGTCTCTAATTACGGTATTCGAAAGGTTAAATGTGATTGAAATGATGTATATGGATTTAGAATTAGTTATATTAGAAATTCCAAGGAGGGATGAAACGCATGTTGCTAAAAAAGTTATGAGTTTACATGTGGAGGGATAGAGGGAAAGAGGGAGACCAAAAAAAAAGATGGATGGATTGTGTGAGAAGCGATATGAAAGAAGAGGGAGTTAGTGATAGCGTGACGAGTGACAGGACAGAATGGAAGAAAAAAACGTGTTGCGCCAACCCCAAATAAAACGGGACTAGGGCAGGAAGATGATGATGATATTAGAAATTCCACCACCAAGCATGGGTAAAAAAAGCGGCCACCAATCGCGAGCATCTACCGCCGACCACAATTGGCTGTTGCGGGCGTCATTTGGCTTTTTAGCCGCTTCTAACTTTATTTATAGGTACTTAGGTATCAACATTTCTAGCCTTTAGTGAACTCAGCTAGAGTCAGTCAGTTGATGTGTTCACTCCAACTGAGTTCACAGTGCTGGTTATTATTATGTTTTCTCCTTCTTACTTTATATCATCATGATGATAGGTCTTTGAAAATGTTTTGGTTTCAATTTTTCATTTTATCAATATCAATGTAGGATGAAATTACATAAAAGCATTAATGTTTTCAATTCAAGGTTTTCGTTACAGAATTCAGCTGTTATCAATTATCATCATCATCATTAGCCTTTTTTTATGTTCCCACTACTGCGACTCAGGCCTCCTCGTATGGGTCGTAATCCACCACGCAGGCCCAGTGCGGGTTGGTGAATGTCACACGTCTTCGAATTTTTGGTTCTAGGACATGCCGGTTTCCTCACGATGTTTTCCTTCACCGTTTTGAGAGCAGTGGTAATGAAATAAATTATACAAAGTAATGTGCCTGGCAGGGTTCAAACCCGTGATCTACAACTCGTAAGTCTTAGCCATTAACTGCTCAGCCATTAATCAAAACCATTCATATTTTTGCACGTATTGCAATCACTTGATTTGATATTCGATAAAAATAATAGATAACTATTGATGAACGTGAGGACGATACTAACATGCAATATGAGGTCGAAGTGAACTCAAAGGTCGCACTAATAGTAAGGGTCAAAGGTGCAGATCGCGTGTGTTCCCAGCCAGGGTCACGGCGTTCATGTGCTATCGCTATCGCTACCCCATCAACAAATCAGTCTCAATGCTCTACAAATACGGTAAAAACTAAGAGGTACTTAATTACGCCTTTATGGGTTCCGTATCTCAAAAGGAAAAAAAAACGGAACCCTTTATAGGACCACTTTGTTGTCCGTTTGTCTATCAAGACTTTTTATCTCGGGAACACGTGAAAGAATCGAAAAACCGTATATTCAAGTCTACGGTCCTTTGAAGTTTTAAAAAAAACTTTCATGTTAAAGAAAGAAAAAAATAACGGAGAAATCTTCGAGACTCCATTAGGGTATTGAACTATTTATAAAGGTAAGTTTGTACGGAACCCTCTGTGCGAGACTGACTCGCACTTGCCCAGTTTTTTTCGTATTATTTTTGGACCAGGCCAAGAAAGTTTTCCGTTTTTCACGGTCACGCATACTCGATGTTTTATGGTTTCCGAATCATAATTTTACTACTACGTTAAATACGAGCTGCTGTAAAATCATGGTCGTAAGGAAATATTTACTTAATGAAAGTACCTAGTAAATTGATTGTTATGAGTGCTAGATTTCACATAAACATGAGATTTCAGAGTTCAATTAATATCAACAAGCCGTTGGTAGCAATTATTTAATACGGAGTCAAAGATTTTATATTTCAATAGAAATGTACGAAAATTTTTAAGAAAATCTATTTCATATACCTAGTAAAAAAGTTTAACATGGCTTGTCATATCATTTACCTATCTCTCTCTATAGAATCACACTAATCCTTACTAATATTGAAAGCGAAAGTGAGTTTGTTTGTCTGTCTTCACGCCTAAATGGCAAAACCGATTTTGATGAATTTTGGTACAGAGATTTTTTTTTTAAAGTGAGAACATGGTTAGAAAGAGACGGGTAAAAGCTAGTAAAAATAAAAGTTTCTGAGTGTGTGTATGTTTGTTGCTTCTTGACGCTGGAAAGGCTGAACAGATTTCGATCAAACTTGGTACACTATGAGTACGTTCTTTTGGGACAATTTTTAAGCGGGCAAAGTCGCTGGCTACTGCTAGTTGTACATAATAAACACAAAAGTCCTTCATAAATTTTAACTTCTTTGTTGGCTAGACTTTGTAGATAGTTGCGAGGCTTCACATAATGTGGTACCTATATACCTTTACAAACATTAAATTACCATAACAAAAAAGTTAAAATAAATTGAAAAATAAGTGGGTATTTAGTCAAATTGTTTCAACAAAGATTCAAGAGCATTGGCTTTACTTTAAGTAATTAAGTTTTTAGACAAAGTTAAAACAGACAAAGGCACTTATTTTAAGTGAAACTTTGACTAGAAGTTATTGTTTTCATTGTGTGCTAAGTTGATGAACTTAAGTTTTAAGATTAACTTGACATAAGATTATTACGTGAGGGTTTATGCAGATTTTTAGATTTAAGGCATGAATACTGTGTATTTTATAAACAGAGTTGGTGTCTTTTAAATTATGTATATTTTAAGTCATTGGCAATCTGTTCTGAGAACAAACTCATTTAAGTGAAAAACTTTTACTCACTATAGGGCAGTGGTCGGAGTGGTAATGGCTCCGACTTACGAGTTGTAGATCGCGGGTTCAAACCCTGCCAGGCACATTACTTTGTGTAATTTATTTCATTACCACTGCTCTCAAAACTGTGACATTCACCAACCCGCACTGGGCCCGCGTGGTAGGTTAGCATGGCCATTACAGCCCATTGCCTCTTTTAGGGTCTGAGTCCCAGCAGTGGAAACATTAAAAAGGCTGATGATGAAGCTTTTGAGGAGTGGATTTTTTTGCCTCACACCAGAAAAAACTCTTGTATCATGGGTGCGTTCACTAACATGTAAACACAAGACACTCAGACTCAGTACACCTATCTATAGACCAAACAAATATTTGTTCCGTCGAACCCACACGATTTACTCGATTTACATTTTATTCTACAAAGTAATTGTCATTTATTTCTATAAAGGGATTTTGGTAAAACCTTATTTCAGTCCCAAACCGGTCTTTATATTGCGCCTGTGCTGCAGATGCCATCTTGCTGCAGTCAGTGCCAATAAAAGTTGCAATAATATCACTGTAGCTGGAAAAGTGCTGAGTTTCCTTTTCGTAGCAAGCCTTTATATGACGTCCGCCGGATTTTCTGATTAAAATTGTCTTCAAGACAATTTCAGAAATTCAGTTTTGTCGGCACTACGTTGTTGAAATACTAGAGCAGAATCTAAGTATGATAAATTAATGGTTAAGTGTTAAAATCTGACTTGCCTCACTTGATCTTTTGTTTGATTGCGCTGTTGGTTTAGTAGTCAGTGGCCCTGCTTGATGTCGTGGGTTCGATTCCTATCTAGGGCAAATGTTTGTGTGATGAGCAAGATCATTAAATTTGATCTGTGTCTGGGTGTATGAAATATATGTATTTAGAATTATTTAAGTGTCAGTTTATCAGTTGTATTGTTGTTGTGTACTCATAATACAAGCTCTGCTTAGTTCAAGACTAGACGGCGTTGTGTGATAGTTGTGGGATATTATTATCTTTAAAATTCTTGTTTTTTTTCTTTACTATGTGTGTTGTTGTGCACTTAAGGCCAAACTAGTTGTTCGTTCAAACACACTGATGGGCAAGACCAAAAAGCGCGTTGTCTCATATGACATCATATCACAACAGCGATATTGTCAGAGATGAGCAGTTGAACGATATTTTATATGCACAATGTCTTGTTCACACGAAACAACATTTCAAACTGAAACGACCATAGATAGTACGTAAAAAAATACGATTAGGGCTTTGGAGAATCGAGTAAAAATTATGATTAGTGCTTTGGAGAATCGAATAAAAATTACGATTAGTGCTTTGGAGAATCGATTAAAAATTACAATTAGTGCTTTGGAGAATCGAGTAAAAATTAAGATTAGTGCTTTAGAGAATCGAGTAAAAATTACAATTAGTGCTTAGGAGAATCGAGTAAAAATTACAATTAGTGCTTTGGAGAATCGAGTAAAAATTATAATTAGTGCTTTGGAGAATCGAGTAAAAATTACAATTAGTGCTTTGGAGAATCGAGTAAAAATTAAGATTAGTTCTTTGGAGAATCGAGTAAAAATTCATTAAACTCCAAGCGAACGGCGTTCGCTTTCTCATTATCTTTCTATTGTGTCTCTAATTACGGTATTCGAAAGGTTTATGAAAAATCGCTGTATAAAACAATTAAAAATAAAAATTATAGAACCTACACGCACAAAATGGTTTTGGGAACACATTCATTGTGAGTACAGCTAGGGAGTGGAATTCCTTGCCGGAGTCTGTATTTCCTGATAGCTCTTAATAAACTAGTGCACCTCACCATCAAAGATTGCATCGCTACTTACCATCAGGTGGGATCACAGTCAAGCACTAGTTTATATCAATAAAAAAAAAGCTACAACCCGGGAATCTCTAAGTCGAGAGTGAATAGGTTTCTTCTACGTAAGCGTGTTTCATCGTCGACCGCATCGTCGCTTTCCATCAGGTGAGATAGCAGTCAAGTGCGAACCTATCAACAATAAAAAAAAACTGTTCGATAGTTGAGCTTTGTGGATACATTGTGGCGATTTTACGTTTTTTGTTATTTCTTTATGCCCAAAGTTGCGTTAAAATAATCAAGAAAAGTTAAACTTTGTTGGCTCATAACTTTGTAATGACATTTTTTTTTCTGTTTCCATGCCCACCAAATTAATAAATATACTTGCAAAAATTCCAATTTCATTAGCTACCATTTTTTTAGGTGGGAAAATCCAATAACTTCACCCAATCTAGGGCGGAGCGGGACGGCGATTCAGACTTTTGGCGACTAAAAACAAAAGCAAAGACGAAACATAGGAGTGAGCTCCTATGTTTCTTCTTTGCTTTTGTTACAGGACCCCAAGATTCTCTTTTGCACAACCCAGGCTTCGACCCTGCTAGGCCTACCTTACCCTATTCTTGAAATAGGGATGAATACTGACCAGCGAAATGAAAATGGGTAGCTCGCTGTCCGAACGTCCGGTAACTGTCCGGACCTAGCCTAAGTCGTCGACAGAGAGCACCTCAAGGGGTTAGTTTTTTAGTCAGTAAGAGTTTGACACTATCTCCCACCCCGCCTAAGGGCGGCTGATGTCATTTGAATGAATTTTACAAAACCAAAAATACAAACATCCGAATTGAGAACTTCCTCCTCTTTTAGAAGTCAGTTAAAAAAAAAAACCCGCGTAATGAAAAAAACTTGCGAAAGAATCGAATTTCGCGGGCTGCCATTGCACTTTCATCTCAATTACTAACGATAAATGAGGTCTAAACATACCTATTAATTTAACGTCTCTACAAAATGAAGCCACTTAATTTTCAGTGGTCTATTATTATCGGGGCTTAATTTTCGAACTGGCAGTTAATAGTTCAACTGATATACAACCTCCTAAGCCGTAGCTGACCTCTGCCCTCTGAACGAGAGGCCTCTGACCTTTATCCCTTGTTAATGAATAATGAAACAGATCAGAAAATGATACGTCTTCGTACACAGCTTCATATACATATTCATATCATATCTTATTTGAGGATGAATATTCAAGGAGTCTTGAAACTGAAATAATCTTATTTGTTATGCATGATACCTGTTTTATGTTTGATAGAAAAAATGGAAGTTGGTATCTAATGCTATCGTTTTTAGGGTTCCGTACCTCAAAAGGCAAAAACTGAATCCTTATAGGATCACTTTGTTGTCCGTCCGTCTTTCTAACTGTTTGTTAAGACCCTTTATCTCCAGAATGCGTGAAGGTATCAAGTTGTAATTAAACCATATACCTACTTAGGTCAGGTAAAATCAAACTCCTAAGTTAACTTCTAGTTAAAGAAAAACCGGCCAAGTGCGAGTCGGACTCGCCCATGAAGGGTTCCGTAGCAGCAAGTAACATAATATAAAAGTTCTTGTAATGTGTTGTAACTTTGATCGATGTTTTAATAATAGTGTATTTTTTTCGGTTTATGACGCATTAAAAAAAAAACTACTTACTGGATTTCGTTCAAACCAATTTTCGTTGGTAGTTTTTATAGTAATGTACATCATATATTTTTTTTAGTTTTATCATTCTCTTATCTTAGAAGTTAGAGGGGGGGGGGACACACATTTTACCACTTTGGAAGTGTCTCTCGCGCAAACTATTCAGTTTAGAAAAAAATGATATTAGAAACCTCAGTATCATTTTTGAAGACCTATCCATAGATACCCCACACGCATGGGTTTGGTGAAAAAAAAATTTTTGAGTTTCAGTTCTATGTATGGGGACCCCCAAAATTTATTGCTCTTTTTCTATTTTTGTGTGAAAATCTTAATGCGGTTCATAGAATACATCTACTTACAAAGTTTCAACAGTATAGCTCTTATAGTTTCGGAAAAAAGTGGCTGTGACATACGGACGGACAGACAGACAGACAGACAGACAGACAGACAGACAGACAGACAGACAGACAGACAGACAGACAGACAGACAGACAGACATGACGAATCTATAAGGGTTCCGTTTTTTGCCATTTGGCTACGGAACCCTAATAAAAAAGATACGGCCGTTTATGTCGCAAAAAAACGTACATATATTTTGATACTCTCAAAGATCGAGGGTACTTCCCGTTAACCCAGAATCCTGGAATTTGACACAAAGCAAGGTCTTATAGCACAGGTATAGGAATAAATCTGAAAACAGTTTTGTTGTTACGTCACAAAAAAAATTGCAATTCGGAAAAATTTTCGATACTCCATTCGGAAATTGTAGTTTGTACGGAACCCTCAGTGCACGAGTCTGACTCGCACTTGCCCAGTTTTTTTATTAGTAAACTAACTGTTCTCCGCAGTCTCAGCCGCGTTTCCGTTTCCGTGGGTCATAGCGTGATGTACCCTTCCTCAATCACGGAGCTATAAACCACTAAAATAAATTTTCAAGTATCATTAGTTCCAGACGTTCGCGCGTTCAACCTAATAAACAGTCTTTAGATTTATATATATTAGTACCTACAAATAAAGACAATAATAATTAAATGGTCAAAAATCTGCCAGCGGCTTCGCCCACGTCATTGAAAAAGAGAGAGAAAATTGACCCAAGGGAACATAAGGCCGCGTTTCCACTGACGCGGAGCTGGGCGGAGAGGAGCGGAGAAGAGCGGTGAAAAGTGGTCAGTGTTTCCACTGAAGCGGAGCTGGGCGGCGAGGAGCGGAGCTGGGCGGAGAGGAGCAATGAAGAGCGGTGAGTGGTCAGTGAGCGGAGCAGAGCGGAGTGGAGCATACTTTTGGAATCGCGCATTTTTGCACTTAGTTACACTCAATCTCTCGATTCAATTGTCTAACAGTTTCAATGAACTTCTCATCCATTTTGATACGTATACACCTAGTGACGTAACGAAGACAACTGACACACTGCACGCGAGTCACGCACCGCCCCGCTCCGCACCGCTCCGTACCGCCCCGCTGTTCTCTGCTGTGCACCCCAATGCTCGCTGTCCTCCGCACTGCACCACCTCGATGTATGAATATCCGCTCAGCTCTGCTCCACCCCGCTCGTACTGTTTCCATTGAAGCGGAGCGGAGATTTCAAGCATAGTCATTGGTCAATTTGTGCACCGCTAAGCTCCTCTCCGCCCAGCTCCGCGTCAGTGGAAACGCGGCCTAAAAAGTCTTCCCATCCCATCATGATTTAGGTATCTTCAAGGTTAGAAGTACGTGGGCTCCTAATAAACCGGTGCACTGCAACGTCAACGATTACTGCATCACTGCTTATCATCTGGTAAGATCGTAGTCAAGCACTGGTTTATATCGATGAAAAAAAAACCTATAAACTATTCTAGAATTTAGTCTACCCACGTATTAAATTTCATTCGAATCCGTGTAGCCGTTTGCGCATGCAAAAGTAACAGAGATACGCACTAGTGTCACTTCAAATAAGTGAACACAGAAAGTAGAGCGAGAGTTGTCCATTTGTCCAACGGTAAGCTAGTGTCTAGTGTCGAACTTTCGCGGGTTCCAACTGTAAATAAATTTTGACAAGTTGCTACAACTTCTCTCGAATATGCAGTTTTACGGACGGGACGGAATGGGAAATTTTGGAAAAATCGTTTCATGCAAAATGTATATGGAAGCGCATAAGTCACGGAGACACGGACGGGACGGGAACGTTAACATTAGGATGAAACGATATTTACAAAATTTCCCGTTCTAGGGAGTCCGTGAAAAAACCCGTCACGTATGCAGCGGCCTTTAGTTTATGAAGAAACTGTTGTTTTCTGAGGAATATTTGCAAATGATTTTGTAACAAGATTATTTTATTCTTCTCAAAGATTTAGTAGCATTTTCTTACAAAAACTAAAGGGTTACTGTTCAATTTGCATGAAAGCTGATTCATAAAAACCTTTGCAAATTGTACAAACTACTCAAATTGGAGTAGCCTTTTTGTACCTACTAGTTTGCCCTTTTCGAAGAATCAAAGGAGTGTTTTCGGCACAAAGGCGAGGTATATTTTCTGTTATCGGAGGCTGTGACCATAAAACGGATCATATCGGATCCAATTTGACGCACAAACATTTGACAAACGTGACTATGGCCCGATGTGCTTAGAGCTTGCAAAATTGGATCCGTGAGTGGGTTTGGACACAGACATTAAGAATTCCTTTCGGAACTTTGGTTTTATATTTTTATTACTACTTTAACTAAGTCACGTTCTACGTAAGTAATATGTAGCTAAACTTTTTTATACAACAAGAAAATAGAAATAGAAGGAGGAATTTTGTGCCAACATCGGCCCAATGTTGTAACACTTTCTAATTCAAAGTAAAATGAAGACCCCAATAAACTACAACGTTTTATATTAAGAATAGGAAACAGGTACGAATCAATTAATTAGGTAGCTATATCAAAAAAAATACTGCAGTTAAAACACGTCAATTTTTTTACTACGAGTAGTACCTACTAGTTTTACTAGTAGTAGTAAAAATTGAGCCAATGAAAATTTTAGCATCGAACTGATGATGATGAAACTGGAAGGTAGGCACTGAAATTTCGTAAAAAAAAATTGTCTTATCCGTCTTGGGGCTAATTGAAATTGTCATGAGAAACATTGTACATGGTGGAGCATACGGTGGAGGTGTGCCCGACTTGGAGGATGCCGAACGCATCAGGCAACGGCACTCTCGCCGCCGTAAGCGCGGGCTTGTGGACAGTGAGCAATGGGTAGCTCGCTGTCCGGCCGTCCGGTAACTGTCCGGACCAAGCCCAAGTCGTCGACGGCGCGCACGTTTCCCGCGCGCCTCAAGGAGTTGTCAGCAACAGCAGGGGCCCAGCCAGGTCGAAGCCTACTGGGGCCAGGGTTATCTGAAAGGGCGCTCGAGCCCCGGTGTGAAGGCTTGAAGGAACGGGGTGGGTTTTTTAGTCAGTAGTAGTAGCGGGGGTTGTCATTGGATGATTTTTCCCATCGGAAAAAAAGGGTGAGAAGGCGAATTTTTCACCATAAAAAAAAGAAATTTTCACCAAAAAAAAACTAAACGGAAAAAATCATACTTATTTGAACTGAATACAAAAAGTCATCTTTGATTATGAAACCAACAGCGAACAAAACATGTATGAAAGTTAAAGTCAAATGGCCTTATTAATTATGGTTGCTGCATCAAACGGGTCATTAAGCAAGCCAGCCTTAATGCTTTACAAAATGGCGGCTGTCCCGTCGCGAGTGACAGATAGTCGGGTAGTAAGTAGGACATGCGGTTGGACGTGGGACATGAGCACATGAGCTATTGCGGTACTGAGTGCTAATGTCAAATGCAAAGTTAGATGCTCTCATCATGACTAGCAGATGACATTTGATAAAGTTGAGGGCTTATTTTGATCATTATGTTATGTCACTGAATTAACTTAGTTTCTTGTTGAATATACGGTTAAACGTGGGACATGAGTATATGAGCTGTTGCAGTACTAGATATCAAAGTATCTAAATGCAAAAAACTATGTACATTGTCTTCAAATCTAACCGTCTCGTCGGCGGTAAGTCACTTCAAATACACGTACATTTACCTAAGTGCAGTTGAAGTCGTAGCACAAACGTTGTTTCCACACTAGTATGCACGTGTAGTTTCGTCTGAGTAGAGCCTGAGTGAGATTGAACTACACTACATTGCTACACGTGTCTGGTGAAGGCGCGATCGTATTTTGTTTTCTTTAAACCCCAAGTACGATTGTAAGTAGGGTTTCAATGAAATGATACATATTGAGCGAACATTTTTAGGCATCTGGTGAAAGATTTATGTTGCTTAAATTGTTAATTTATATTTTTTATTTTCGGTATTATCCAAACTAATATTATAAAAAAGGTAAAGTTCTTTTTGTTAGTAGGAGGTAATCCCTGAAAGTGCTGGTCCGATTGCTAAAATTTTTTTACTGTTAGAAAGCTGTTTTATTCCTGAGTGACACGAGCTATATTTTAAGTATGCAGGCGAAGCCGCGGCCAAAAGCTACGTGTTATATTTGTAGTACCAGTGTTAGCAGCATTAGTAATGCCCTATTCAGAAATTAAACACAAAATAGGTAGCGTGAGATTAGTGAGTTATGATTGTAACTTAATTTTCTACTTAGGTTGTATAAGGGTTAGCATTATTTAAATATAGTATAGTTTAGGTTCAGTACTTTCTCACATTTATATCATCATCAATGTTATCCATTAGTTTCTCAATAGTGCAGGTGCATGGGTACCACCGCAGTGATCAGTAGGCGGGCTATGGATTATTCGAAGTAATTAGCGTCTCGCAAAAGAGTACTGAAAGAATATTGGGTTGTAGCCACTCAGAGTGGGAAAAGTCATTTAATGATTTCCCAAGAAAAGAAAACTTCCATTAGAATATATACTGAAAAAAATCAAGGTTCTTGAGACTGTAAAAGCTAAACTGCGGGATAAGCTAGTATGTTTTTATAATAAAGTGCTAATAGTGCTAGTGGTGTCTATGCACACGCAATCTTTTTTCTACTTTATGGTGTATGAGAATTAAGGGATATTCCGGAAGAAATTAAACTCTGGATGCTAATGCAAGTTAGATGAAACTTAACTCGGTGTTAACTGTAGGATTTTAGAACAAGAGAAAAGATATCTAGGAGGATGATATCGAGGCTAGACAAATTACAAACTAATTATAGTTAATTACACGCCTTGCTGCTATGCAAAGATGAGAAGTGCCTGTCCAGCAGTGGATTGATGATGGTGATGACGTTCCAACACATGGAATAATCAGCCTTATATTGTTCTCACTTCATTGCTTTTTACTTCAAAATAGCTCGACTTCTAAGATTCGTGGTGTACATTTACGTTAGAACCAGCAATAAAGAAAGCTTTAGTTCTATGAGACAGTTTTATCGAATTTCCACGGGAGTGAAATCGTGGTCCTAGTATCAAATAAAGAATGCAGTAATCTTGGTTTAGATAGATGTTTTGAAGTATTTTGTAAGATTATAATTATGAGAAAAATAAGTCACTTGGGACTGAATCAAAAGAAATATTTAATTTGGTTGTTTGAAAATTGGAAAAAATATTAAATAACCTGTTTCTATTCACTCCGTTTGACTGCATGAAAAACAATCAATAAATCTGCATCATGTTAAAAAAATATAAATAAAATCACGTATCTAATAGTTGGTTGTCAGGGTCGCGCTTTACGGACTAAAATAGACCAGCCTTGTTGAACTGCCATTATGCCTGCCTGCTACGATCTTTTACCCCTCAAGGTGACGGCCATTTTGTTTTCCGACTTTATTGTGGAATGGTTGTGATGTACTTATTGCTAATCGTTGGCTGTTTTATGATTTGACTAACAGTTGTTTAGCAAGTTTTGTTATTTGGGACCCAAATCCCAGTAACAAACTGGAATTTTTCATTAGCAAACTTTATGAGCTTTGTATATAAAATTTTATGGGATTTAAATAGAGGAAAAACCCCAATTTAAACACCCTGAAATCTTTATCGTACTTTGAATTCCTACGTCCGTTTTAATTACAAAAAAAAATGTTTTGCTAATATATGTATACAAGATAATACATACATAATATATAAATAAATAAAAATATTTAGATAAAAATGCGCTTTTTTCACTTATAATTAAAAATGATGTTATTATTTATGGCTTAAATTCTGCTGCGGCTTTTTCACTAAAGATAATTTTCGATAACTTTTTCGATGATTTAGAGAAATGTTTTTGCCATTACTTCTGTATATTAGGTACACCAACGTTACGGGTGTGGTATACGGGTAGATGCGTTTCTTATGGAAATCTACAACTAATCAAAACAAGAGCAAGAACAAGAGATTTTGCAGCACGGTGATTATTGACCATAATTTTCCTGAAGAAATCGACGTAAATGTTCTTCTGTATACAACAAATAAGTAATATTAACGCTGATACTCAAGCTATACCGTAAACTAATTTATTCATTTGGCGTGAATCATGGCGTCATTGTTTGGAACCACTGTAATTCAGGTAGCTATCCTATCTGAATTACAGTGGTTCCAACATGAGCACTTTGCAATTCTTTGCTGTGCCCGACAGGGTTCATATTGATCTTGACAATATTTTATACCATTTATACATAATATGGAATGCAATAAAGTATTGAGTATTGAATTGAACCCACTATACTCTTTAACACTCTTGTTAATTTCGTAAGAGCGGCCAACCCGAGGTTCATTTTTATACAACCGTTCTTACGTATGATGTTATTACACATCTTTCTACAAATATATTGTGGATATTGTCCAGGCTTCTATAAATCAACACATTTTTTTTTTATACATTTTTTATTATTGATAGGCTGATGGTAAGCGATGATGTGGTCGATGATGGAGCACGCTTGCCTAGAAGTATTTTTCACTTCACTCTAATGTGTAAAACTAATCCAATAAAGACTGAAAATTTACTATTTGACGTGAATTTTTTCCTTCCATAATATACTTACTTGTATATTAAAAATATATACAATGAAAATCTATGTAAGCCTTGCACATTTTAAAAATACAAACGTAGAACAAGTTTTTTGAAATATTCAAGTATATCATGGAGTTACCGATTGCTAACAGAGTTTTCAGGCGTTATCTCTCTTTCTCCACGTTGCTTCTTCATCAAACATTATGTTAGATGAAGCAGCAAAGCTTTTAAACCATGCTCGACGTTGACAATAGACGAGTGGGGAAGGGTCTTCTTGAGCGAAAACGCAGTTTTATCGCTGACAACAAGAAGTTTGAGGCAGTTTCATTCAAGGTTACCGGAGCTGTCCTATAAAAATAACACCTTTCGTACTAAAGATACACCTGTTTCACCTGAAAAGTATTCGAGACCGGTGTTATTTACTCCCCTATAGGTACTTCTAGACGCGAAGGTACAAACCATACGTTGAATAATTTATAGGAGCGCACAAGTCGCTTTGTGGCTGTAATTTTGTTAGGGCACGCGAGACGCGTCAAGATACTTGAATTTATCCTGAGCTTTTGTTATTAATTAGGGCCTAATTTGTTTGTATTGTTGAAGAATGCTAATTTTGTTTGGGTAGGCACGTACGTAAAATATGCGTTTTATACGTGGAGTTGCGGACACCAGTTTATACACACTGGATAGGCACTGCCCGGACTTATTCCCAAAGCCTGAGCGCTTTTTGAGGGTTTCCCTTGAAATACCAGTTATAATAAACTCCACACAAACTTGTAAGTAGGCAGGCTTAAAAATGAGCTGAGGCTTTACCACAAGCTCTTAATGAGATCTATTTTACGATTATAACTGAATTTTAAAGGGACGGTGTGTTGGGGGTATAACTCCATGTCTCTTTGTCGCATGCACGACTGACATTTCAACACGACATGGTAAGGCCCTTGATACCTTAATTGGTGAGCTTGTATTAAATACTAGATTTTGTCAAAGTCAAAGTCAAAAGTTTTTTATTTCACTTAGGCCTACATGGGCACTTATAAAATGTCAGAAGCTAGTGCACGGTTTGAAACTGGTCGTTCCTATGGAGAAGAACCGGCAAGAAACTCCAATACAATATTTCCTTAGTACAGTATTAATAGGTAATTATTTAAGAACAGTGTAAACCGGTTTATATTGTACTAAAAAGCACAATAAAAATAATCATTTAAAAAAAGTGACTCAAAATATGAAGTAATCTTAGAATTCGTGGAGTCTACAGTTTTCTTCCATTTACATTATAAAAAGAGGCTTTATAAAAATAAAGCTAGAAAAAAAAAATACAACTGTCAATAAATGAGACGTTAACAACAAAAAAAGAAAAACTAACAAATTTGAGGTTGGAGTCAGACAATCTAAAAAAAATATATTGCAAAAGCAATGTGATAAAAAAAAATGTTACAACAAAGATGGAGCAGTTAATAAATAGATGTCCGCAGCTTTACCTGCAAACATAAAATATAACCTATGTTATTTAAGAATAAAGCAGCTTTCTACCGGTGTGATTTTTTTTACAATCGGACCAGTACTTTCAAAGTTTACCTCCTACAAACAAAAAAACGTAAAAGTCTTTTTAATATTAGTGTAGATTTTGACGGATATGTAGTGCAACTAACCATTAAATAATGACTAAATCAAAGCAAACTTATTTAATATTTTTCTTTTAAATCGTAACGCTTGAAGCCTGCCATAAGTCAAAGTCAAAGTCAAAGTCAAAAGTTTTTTATTTCACATAGGCCTACATGGGCACTTATAAAACGAATTATAGATCGGTGCAACACCACAATGTGGAAACGCTTTATCGTAGAAGTTTTCTAAAATTGCTTGCTGTCACATTATCGCATCGTGCCCGCAAATTTTCATTAAAACTACATTAACTGACAAAATACACGTTGAAAATTTAATGAACGAAAATGGGTGTTGTAACAATTTGTTGGACCAACATCATTATTTATTCACACGTTTACCGGCGAAATATTAATTTTAATACGTTTACACTACAGATGAACGCTAACGGGACAACCTGACGCGAAATCTCCATAAAGTTAATACACAGCAATTGTGAAAGCCGACAGATGTTTCATTTAAACGCATAAGCTGTGTAGGTACGTTGGATAATATAGGGATGTAACAGACTTTGAAATGCAAAACTGTTTAGGAGAATCGTACTCCGAACTTCAAATGAAACTGTTTCCTACATAATATCTTTATAACATATTACGTAATTGCAAGTTTTTACGTAAATCATGACAAAAAAAAATCTTGATTTTCTAGGAAAAATAAAGATATAGAAACCAACATTTTTGGTCCAATAAATATCGTATAAACGTGTATACAAAACGACAATTAAGCGATTTTCAAGGTAATTCAAGTTTTACAGACGTATGTTCAATTGGCGCACGAGGTGTTAATATAGAATGACATGATACTAAATGCCACCGCTTCAAGAGATAATAGATTCCAGCTAAATCGAGTACACCTAAAAACCAAAGTACAAAAACATTTCCATATTCTAATGCTCAACATAGACAAAGTATGTCACTAAATCATGTTTTCCAACATAAACAAAAAGTATCTGCCAAATGTACTTTAAAAAAAACGTCTGTAAGTAGCATCCCTAATCCAAAGCAACCAAGTTAGGCTTGGTAGTACCAAAGACAAAACGTCGGCCAGTGAATAATGCATGAACATTTACTGGCGGGAGTGAATCATTTTAACGCTGGGTTGCGTTCAGGAGGCTGCTAATAATTCAGTTGGAATCATAGTGTTAGAGACGGAATGAGTAGGCTGGTTTTAGTTGGACAGCCTGTATATCTAAACATAGTTGTGTGCTAGATTGGAGTCTCATTGTGTGAATGACTCAACTAAATTATCTCTTTTAACCTCATTTATAAGGTTTCGCACCTGAATTGGTAAAAATGGAACCCTTATAGAATCATTTAGTCGTCTGTCTGTTAATTTGTCAAGAAGCAATGTGATAAATTATGAAGACGAAATTAATTAATTGTTAACTGGCCTCGCGCCACGCGGAGACAGGGGTTTCCGCGTGGTTTTTCCATAAAGGGGTAATCATCGGGCTAGATATGAGGTAAAAATCTCATGCTACCTAATCTTTCTCCAAAACTATAAGCGCCTTTTCAAGGTATCAACTGGTATCAACACTATTTCTATTCAGACTTAGCGACTTGAATTGCATCACCAACAAAAATAAAATTCTAAATTTCATTGGTAAATTGAAATGGAAGAATCCAAATCTGGGTTTATTAAATAAATCCATGTAATTCATTTAATTTTTTTTTCAATTTGGCCTAATCAGAAATTCAGCTTTGGTCAGAGTCTGCCCATTATTCGCCACACAACGGTTTTCGTACCGGTTTTAACCCGTAATCTGCAACATGGTTTTGCCGCTCGTATATTAATAGTTGCTCGTATCTACGTCAGTATATTGATAATATTATCATAAAATATAAAGTAGGAACGCATTATTGGTGCAGGTGAACGTGCTTAGAATTAGAACATTCATGAATTTCGCTATTCTGTTAAAATATAATACGATGTTATTTGAGGTGAAGTAATATGCTTTTGACTCATCTACATTAATATTATAAAGAGAGAAAATTTGTATTTTTGAGTGTGTGTGTTTGTAATTAATAAACTCAAAAACTACAGTGCAGATTTCAAAAATTCTTTCACCATTGGAAAGCTACATTCACCCTGAGTAACATAGGCTGTATTTAATGCCTGTGCAAAGCCGGAATGGGCCGTTAGTGTTGTTTAGTGTATAAGTATTATATTGAATTTTGTGTTTTCCAATGTTAGTAAAAAAATCTTTGTTTTTTTTCTGAAAAGCGGTTGCTTACAATAGGCCCCATTCTAGATTAAGGTCACCCAAAGGGTGCGTGATCAAGACTATGAATATATCTGCTGAAGACTACCGACAAAAACCGATGAATTTTCAAGCTGTGGTAATGAGCAAGCCGCATTTCTCGCAGACCAGATGGTCAATGGGACCGTAAGGTTCTAGAGTGAAAATACAGTATTGGAAAGCATCCCACTAGGTCAGACTATCAAGGATAGTCATCCTCACCAGTTCTAATGAGAATTACGGGAATCCGATGAGTGCGAGACGCACTGAATCGATCGTTTTGGCGACACTTTCCTATGTCCAACAGTACGTCTTTCGGTTGATCTATAAAAATAATAAATATGACAAACTTGAAATGTTATTTTTTACGGTAACATTTACTGTGATTGTACTTTCCAATCTTTTAAAAAATTTATTAGTAAAATATCCGCAAAATTCTGGAACCTTACCAACATTTTCCCATCTGCCATCTAGCCAATCCCACTAAATTCCTTTTTCACTCTTTCGAAATTTTACGCCACGACGGATTCTATACAGCCGGTACGTTTCCATCAAACTTAAAAACTGCAATATTGGAAGTCGAAACCAATATCGGGACTTATATAGAACGGTTGGCGAATAAAGCCGACGATCAATTTCGAATATACTTCACGTACTCCGGCCACGTGATTCGCAGAGCAATGCAGTGGCGTGCATAGAAACTATATGTACATTCCCATTTTCGATACTGACGCTCCGAAACTTCTGATTAGTTGCGAATTTCCAAGAAATTTTCTGCAATGCTGTTAATTAAACTGAGCTTGTTCCGAATTGCTTTTGTGGTCTTAAAATTTTATTCATTTATAAATGGAGATTCAATTTACAAGAATCTTTTGCAAGTAAAACTTGAATTGAGAGAGAACTTGTGTGTTTTATCTGTCACAACTATTTATATATGTGTAATAATCAGATACCAAACGGTATCTTAAAAACTTCTTATTAATAAAACCTGAAACTACATTTCCATAAAAGTATTTTTGAAATCATGTCACCTAGGAATCTATTTAGCTATATTGTGTTCGTAGAATGCAAGTGAAAAATTTAGTTATTTGTCGAGAGAGTTATATAATATAACTCTCTGGTATAGGTATGGTCTCTCTAGTGGGTTTGTATGTGGTACTTACTATTAATTAAGTGTAAATTAATTATTAACTTATATTAGGTTTAATATAACTTATATTAAGTAGAATAATTAGTGATGATATGACAATAGAGTTCCTGCCAGAAGCACAACCTGATTTTCCGTCTATTGACGGCAAACATGATATGGTTATTATGAGCACTTTCATTCGAGTTCTAGTTAGATAGCATGGGTGTCATGGTCTATCCAAGGTTCGAATAAAATTTAAACGCTCTCGCCTCACATGCGCTGGAATATTTTTTAAATTACAATGAATTGGTACATAGAGTACCAACACTACTACTATGACTATGACTATGAGTACAGTTACTAAAATAGTTTTTAGGGAAAATTTTTACTAACAAAAATATTCCTAATTCTTTATTGTACCTACACAAAGAGATTACTCAAAATGTAGAGATACAGACAGTTCAAAATATATATGAAGTAAAAGTAAAACATTAAAAAAATTAAAAAGAGAAAACAATATCCTACCAGTATCAGTAATTTCCTTACTATTCGAGCCGTATCTGCTTTTTGAGTCAAGTCCAAGGGTTTGATTCAGGGAGTGTTACGTCTTAGGAGGCTTGAAACTATTAAGCTATTGGCTAATATTTTTATTACTCTTATTACACATTATGTAGATAATAGTAACCTACCTTATTTTATCTGCCTGCGTTTTACCATCTATGTTTGTGTGGATTTCCAGTCTAATCGGATGTAGCTGAATGTTAGTATTTCACACACAACTACTTCTTAACTGACCTCCTCAACCCAGTAGTTAGGTAAAACGATACCCCTTATCAAGTCTGGTGTCAGATTTTCTGGCTTTTGCATATCCATGACGACTGTTAAAGTTCTACAAATGATAGCCATCCACATACCGACCTCACTGCACCTTATCGTGCCAGGTACATTTTTAACATATCTCATAATATACAAACACAATTTTTCTTAAAGTATTTTATTATCAACTTGTCGTTCTCTTATAAAAAGTCGTTCGTAAGTCGTACAACATGCAACTCCAGTTTCAATATCCGGATTTTATCAAAGTTTGCTCGATTCCACGGCTCCCGGACAATATCCGACACTTGAGAATTAAACGAAGCCGGTCGTTTATTCTGCTTCTAAATATATTTTTAGTAGGAATATGGTTTTCTTGGTTTATTAAATCATTTGCTTATTAGCTAATTTTAGATATTTTTCCAACCAAATTTATTTTTACATAATTAGTTTCTGCCACCGGTTTCACCCGCTTTGATGTAGAAAATATAGCATAGGTTACTCATTGATCAATTTTATCATTCTATTGGTGAAATATTTTTTTTAATCGTTTCAGTATTTTTTAATTTTAATTTAAATACTTAAAAAAAAACTTGTTGAATATTTGTGTGGATTGGTTTGACAAAATTTTGGCTTGTATTAAAATTTAAGAATAAAAAAAAATTGTATTACCTTTCAATCGTGGAAATCACAGACACAATAGAAAGACAATAGGTGCGCGAACGCCGGCGTTCGCTTGGGGTTTAATGAATTAACATTTTGGGAGCCGAGAACGTACATTTGGTTATTTAGTTCTTGTGATTACAACCTGCCTTCCACTTTGTTGTTATAATATGTAGCTATTATAGACTTGTGTTTTTGCTCAGAATCCGAATAGCAAGTCCAAATCTAAGTATACATAGCACATAAAAGGTAGAACTGCTCACATGCGTGCCACACACGCCAATTTGGGAGCTTTGGTATCCACACATTATATTATGGAAACTAGATTTGTAGATTTATTCCGTTTTAATACCACTCATCTAATACCACTAGTATTTGTTTGAGCCCACGTTAAATGTCTATTCTGAATGGATACCATTGCTCCAACTAATACTAAAAGAAATTCAAGGATCTAAAGTACAGTCAGCCAAAATGCTTTGTATAAGATCTTTAATTGAAATAAAATTCAGTTAAATCCAAAAAAAGTATTTATTTAACAAATGCCTAGTTTAATAATAATTTGTGTACTGTAAACCTGCTCTAAATAACAACAAGCCACCATTTTTTTATGCAGGTCAAACTTTCTGTTTTCCCTCAAGATGTTGAGGGTTGAATAGCTTTCTCAAATATATCTAAAAAAAAGTCATTAGTTAGTGAAAGTTTTTGTATATTACGATCGTATAAAAATATTAGGAAACCAAAATGTTATTAGGTTTGACTTGGGCTGACTGTACTATATTCAAGTCACTGGTACGGGTTCGTACATTAAATTGAATTATTTAAAGAGTGGTCTCCGTTCAGAATAGGTAATAAAATTGCGTTCAAACAAATACTAGTGGTATTAGATGAGTAGTTTTAAAAAGGAATAAATCAATTTGAAGAGCTACACTTGATAAATGCGACGCAACGCCACGCGACGACGTTATTTGTATATACAAATCAGGCGTGTTAGGCGCAAAATACACAGAAGCGATGAAAGATTCGGATACGATGCGGATTAGAGACGGATACGGCACCGATGCGACTTAAATTACATATAAAAGGCAACGATCTGCTTAAGATCGGTATTATACAGGCTGACTTTGTTGCAAAACATGTCCTCTTCAGAAGACGAAAATGCGTTTGCTGTGCTCCAATTTATGAATATACAAAATGTGCATAGACAAAGGTCTTATTGGGTGCATCCTGTAAGGAGTTTGTGACAAGAACATAGATATTTTAAGATTCGTCACGCATTTTTCGTTTTGGTTGCTCAAACTTGTATTCGTACTGTATAACAAGCGATACGTGCTCTTCGCACGGCGGTCGGTCGCAACTGCAAGCGAGGTGGCGCGGATTCTCAAGTGATAAATCCGCGCCGCATCCTTTCTGTGTAATTTACGACGCATCTCTTTCATACATTTTGTACGAATATTTGAAGCGACAACAAATCCGATCCACATCCGCATCGTATCCGAATCTCATCACTTCTGTGTATTTTGCGCCTTACACGACCGTGTGCGTCGGTCTAATGGAGTTGCCTAGCTTAGGAGTTTTTTAGATTCTTCAATTATTGTGCGGCTCATATGCTTTGCATTAGGTTTTATTATCGAAAACGCTAATTTTGTCGTACTGAAGATTTACGTTTAAATCTTTCTACTTAATTCGACCCAGTCACCATTAAAATGAAAAAAAAAAACCCTCGATTTATGAAAACTAGCAAGCTATAACTGTCATTTAGATTGATTCGAGGCCGAGGAAATAACATAGAGTGATTTATATGTATGTATGTTGGGCTGGTGTTCGTAACTCCACGTCCAAATGCGTATTTTGCGTGTAGGTGGGACTAAATAATGTGTTATTCGATGCATCTCAGCTGCTCAAATAAGGTCAGCTGTCTTTGTATCACTGATTATATTGCAAAACTTCTTTCATTGTAGGGTAACGTGTCAGACTTTTACTGACTGAAACCTACCTGTGTCTTTCAGTTTCCCTTTGTGTTCTATGATCACAGTCACTCTTTCAAATTCTAAGGTTCTTGCATCGTGGAGGCTACCTGGGTTTCTTAACTACTGAGTTCTGTGTCCAGCGACAACTAGGCGGCTGCAGTCTCGTCCTCCATCATGCAAGTACTGCGTAGAGGGCTGTCTGTAACTCCTGTGGTAGACATGGTTATGAAAGCTCCCGTGGACCGTACCTGGGTTTCTAAATTACGAGTACGAAACTATGTATCCAGAGACCAACAGGCAGCTCAGAAACAGATGAGTTTATCTCGTCCTCTATGATGCAAGCTTTGTATAATAGACTGTCTGTAACTCCTGTGGCAGAAAGATGGTTATCAAAGAAACTGTGGACTGTACCTTGGTTTCTAAATTACGAGTACGAAGCTATGTATCCAGAGACCAATAGGCAGCTCAGAAACAGATGAGTTCTGTCTCGTCCACTATGATGCAAGCTCTGTATAATAGACAGTCTGTAACTCCTGTGACAGAGAGATGGTTATCAAAGGTCCCGTGGCCAGTTGTAACTTTGTATGACCAAAAAACTAAAAACCTATAAGTTTTATATTCTGTTAAACCGAGTTGGGTTAGTGGTACTTAAATGTTGTAAATGGTTTATGTGTTTATGTTACATACGAATTGTGACTACGCTGTTTTATTGAAATCTTTTACGATTATGTCTCAGTACACACACATTTATGACGGTCTAAAGGTTGTAAATATTATAGGTGTTAGTGCAAAGGTATTTTATTTATAAAATAAAGTCTAAATGTTCTCTTTCGAAGTTGTATTGTTTTATGACTAGCAGTTGTGGAATCAAAATGACTAGACATTTTCACTGACCGCTTTGAGTGTACATTGAAGCGTTCAGAGCCAAAGATATTTTGACGATGCCAGTATTCTCGGGCCATTTAGGTAAGAGAATGCCTCGGGTTGGAGAACTGTTTCTAGCGAATGTACTCGTTTACGTAAAATTGGAACTATACTTTGAATAATAATATTAGTTTACACTGAGAGAACAAATTGAGATAACCATGTAAGTTTATACCTATTTTAGCTTCTGCCAGCAGCTTCACCTGAATGAAAATAGTTTTCTCCATACAAACTTTGGACCTCCGTTTCAGAGAGTGAATTTTGTAAAATCCTTTCTTACTACTCGCTTACGTCATAAAAAGAAATCTTATACAAAACACACTCTTAAAGGCCTATTACAATACGCGTTATAAAGACGTATCTAGTCTATGGTTCGACGTATCGCGTAGTGCAATAGAACCCCTATTGCAATGTGCGATATGTCGAACCATACTACTCTGTCTTTCTATGAATGAAAAATAGTACGAGTCTGAATATCGCACGCGTTATTCAGCGCTGTGTTATATGCCCTTAAATCCTGGTTGTTTCGGTTGTGCATTGATATGTCAATCACTTAGTTTCTTCTGCTTCTAAAAATAGTTTTTTTTTCATACAAATTTTGAACTCTTTTTCACTCCTTTTGAGTGTGAATTTTGGAAAACCCTCTGTTAAAGCTCGCCTACGCCATAAAACATAACCTTGTGCAAAATTTCACGCTCTTTGGTAGTAAAAAATATATCGAAAGCAAAGATGGATGGCGTCATTTCAATTTCGATATGATTTTTTATATTTTCCGGCCGCAACTGATTTGATTTGCCGTCGTAACTCACGGAGCGCTTCCTTTATAAATGGAAATTTATAATATGTTTTGTCATTTCTATCATACTTATTTTGTTCTGAATTTAAGGGACAGCTACAAATGAGTTGGAGATATAGGCTGCAGGATTGATCGAGTAATTTTTTTTTAGGTGGACAATCATCAAATTGCTTCTGTTTTGATTGATGATCGCTGATCGCTCTCTAGGGTAGAGCAAGAGGGCGTGTCAGATTCTTATGTTCTTTCTTTACCTAGCGTTCCTGGACCAAGTTGTTTCCCTTTCGGATGCGAAACCATGGCCCCTGCAGGCTTCGCTTTGCTGCCCCTACGGTTTTGCTGACATCTCTTTAAGGCACGCCTGAAACACAACGCCGTTGACGACTCAGGCTCGGTCCACATGATTACCGGACGGCCAGACGGTGAGCTACACGGCTAGGGTGGCTGGAAATCGAAGTCGTGATCTTGGTGACTGGGACGCGCGGAAGTCAGTGCTTACACGCATACGGGCGTCTCCTTCCCTGCCATTCCTCCTCAATTTTGGACCATGGCCAGTAACAGGGCCGGGCGCAAGAGATCACTGCCGCTAATCACCCCCATGAGGACACAGCGGTGCTCTGTCCAAGCGGGGCACACCTCCACCATGAATTTATCGAGTCTGACTCTTCCTCTTTCTCTTACTCCACCTCTGCGTAATTTGACTGCATATCTATAGGCGTTTGGCCTAACGTCCTAAAAGTAAGAGGATATATATCGGACTTTTAGTTACTAAAACCTACTCCTGTTTCTTCTTTGCTTTCGTTCCAGGGCCCCGGGGTTCTCTCTTGCACAATCCATGGCCCCTGTAGACTTCGACCCTGCTGGCCCCTATGGTTTGCTGAAATTTCCTTGAGATGCGCTTGGTCCGTCGACGATTTGGGGTCGGTCCGGACGATTACCGGACGGTCGAACGGCGAAAGTAAATAGTAAATGCAGCCAACTTCAGTTTTCCCAAAACTGACGTAGTCCTTATTTCAGAACCGTTGAATTTTCAGGCTCCAATGAATAATAGAATTCAGGCTACCACACTGCAATTTTTTAACACCAGATATTTCCCTAGTATTTTCTTTATAAACCTCAACAAACCTTTCTACAAAAATTTGACCTTTAGCTTAACAGATTCCAGCAAATTTTTGAATTATTCATCTTAACTCCATATTAACATTAAACTTTTTACATTTAGAAAGTTAATGGCCAAATATTTATACTTCATTATCACCCTAACCTTTTTCCAACTAGCTTGGGCTTCCAGTCTACCTGGATATGACTGACTACCCGTGATGTACATGGGTCGACTGCCTATCAGTCCTCCACATCCCAATTACTGGGTTATGTGATACTTCTTTCAATAATGGTATTCAGACTTTCTGCCATCCAACCTGTAACGACTGTCAAAAATTTACAAGTGACAACGAGGACTTTACTTTAAGTGCTACCTACTTCATGTGCTCTCCGAGGCACGGGGAGTCAGTAATATCCTAGATAAAAAAAGTACAAATTTTGAAACAAAATTGTCTACATATTAATAGTGCAAAGTCGCCTATAATAAAAATACCGAGAGTATGAAAACTAATGTGCTACAGTCGCATATACACTGCATATCTAAAAAAAACTGGGCAAGTGCGAGTTGGACTCGCGCATTGAGGGTTCCATGCAAACTACAATTCCCACGTTTTCGAGATAAAGAGTATTGACAGCCAGACAGACAGACAGACAGACAGAAGGATGGACAACGAAGTTATCCTATATACGGAACCCTAAAAAACGAGTTAAGGCTAAAAATTTGATTACATTTAATTCTTTCAAAATTTTACATACCAACCACGTGACTGAACCAAAAATACCTCAAATTGTCATAATACTGTCGGGAAAGAAATATTCATTTTTCCAAGCATAAGCGATCTTCCCAATTAACCTGATAAAAGTAACGGGTCCCATTTAAATCACGCGGACGACCCCAGCGATTACGAATAACAAATGATTCGCAATTATTCCGTGTCCCAGCATGAAATATGCGCATACATTTCACGATAAACTGTATGAGAGAACGTATGACTCATCATACAAGACCATTAATGTCCCTATTTGTCAACGTCCCCTTTAATATCAGCAAGCAATTTTCCAAGAGGATTGTGACCTTTGCATTTCTCGACCGAGTGCATAACTTGTTTTATCTCCAATCTATACCGGCTTCTACGGTTTTCAGGATAAGGTTGATTTTCATTTGTGGTGGTGCTGAGTAAACATTTCACGGCCACTGCACTGCCTGGGCGGTCACCGTGCTAATCAATACCGAAGTAACAGAATATAGTTTTGCTTATAAATTATATGCGAGTAATCGCAAGGGACAGTTTGTTCGCCGATTAGCTTCTTTCCTTTCAAATTATTGTTGAACATTAAGCTGTGTTTGTGTGTGGGTTGTTGAAGGTCAGATAAGCAGTACTATTTTGTATAATATTGATATTCAGCTGTATCTGACTGGAAGCCAGCTCTATTATAGTAGGAAAGACTTGGAAGAAGGCTGGGTAGATTGCAGTTGTGAAAGATATTACAGAATGAAGATACATGAAGCAAGGGGAGATTGCATTTCATTCTTATATGAGCCATAAAAATTATAGTAAGCGACCTAGTTTCCTCCTTGTTTTGCATAAAGTGATTGAATCAAATGCAACCACCCCACATGTGCCGATTGAACATACAACCCTTGAAAAATGCTTAACTGTCGTAATTTTTGGCCGAAAATTTTGGTCTCTTTATCTTTGTTTTTCCTAAAACCTGAAATGGTTTTTTTTCCTTTTTCTGGTGATTTTATGTAAGAATGATACCCCTATACGAGTGAGGGGTGTTATTGAATGGCGATTAGTTTAAATCTATCATACTACTTCGGAATGCATTGTTTTACTTATCATTTATATGCTCAGATTAAGGTTTAGCTATTTGAGTTTTTTAATCTCTGTATGAACGATTATATTATATTAGTGTTCACACCAGACATTAATATTTTAGTTTTTTTTGCATATTTTTTCAAATGTAGTGTTATACACATTCCTGGTCATTCTGACTATTTTTTTAGTAAAGTATCTCAAGGGTTTCTAATTTGTTTTCCTTATAGATTTTCTTCAATTATTTGTCCTTTCTTTTTTTGAACCTACTGCTGATACAGTTTTATGTTAGTTACTCTTTGTTATATCCGTAGTATTATCTGACATTGCGTCTATAATTAATTTATTATATATTATGTTTAATTTTGTAATTGGCGCAAAAGTGAGACATGTTAGGTTTTTGTTGTCCGCAATGTTTTATGCGCCAAAATAAATACTTTTCTTTCTTGCATTGTTCTTTCTTAATTGATTATGTTAATGTGTATTTTTTATTTAATTTTAATGGGTTGCTGGACATTAGTCATGTAATTATAATGTCTATGTCTAATTTTATTTATACTTGATTTTTTTTTTTTATTTGATTGAGTATCGTTCAAAATATGAACGATGCTCAATCAAATAAAAAAAATAAAAGCCGGTATTAATATATTAATACTGGCTAACGTACATAAAATATTAATATAGCCTATGTCACTCAGGATTTATTCCTTTGCAGCTTTCTATTGGTGAAAAATATTTTGGCAATCGGACCAGTGCTTTCAGAGATTACCACATACAAAAAAAAAAACAAAGATATTTCTTTATCTCTTTAGCGATATCCGAAATAAACGAATTAATAACATCCAGTGACTTTTCTGACGGAAAACGACCGCCATCTTAATGTTACAAGTTTTTCCCTAAACAACACCGTCGTGCCCATCTCATTTAATATAACTAAGTGATTGATAATAATACCGCAGAAGGCCGTTATGACGTAATAATGAGCCGAAAACAATTAAGTTGATAACACACTGCCTGTTATTATAATCCACTTTAGAGACCCTCCTCTGTTTAGACGAATGGAGCACGTATCGATTTCATAAATTAATGAGTTTTCCCAATATCCATTATTAATTAGGAACTGTATTTTGTTACTGGTTTTAATGGTATAGATAGACGGTATATATTAGATCCGCTGAAAAAGTGGTAACACTTCTTACGTTTTAACCATTTCGGAGAAAATCTTTTCATTGTTTGTGTATTGTTTAGACGAATATCTCGTAGCCAAATCATCACTTCATGATATGGCTAACTACAACTGCCAAATCGTTAAAATGTTACCATTTGATGATATGTCAATCTTCGTTTGGCCATATAATTGATGTAGGATTCCAATAATAAAAGGTCTAAAAAGTACGCCAAACGAAGATTGAAATATCATCAAACTTTAAGTTTAAGACCATCTGGCCAATTTTACTTGGCCATATTATGAAGTGATCAATTGGCCACGACATATATGTTTACTCTTTATTGTATTTCATAAAAAAATACAGTAGGATGCTTAAAATTAACATAGTGTAACATTGAGCGGTCTTAGCGATAATTTTAAACGTTTATTTAAATGTCACACGTCTTATGTCCTTCAGTTGCCCTATTCGTTTTCGAAATTCAGTATGGCCATGCTATTGATAGCTTGGGCTTGGTCCGGACAAGGAGCTATAATTATAATCGATCGGGATGTCTCTCTCTCTTTAAGATTATCTCTTAAAGAGCTCTTTTTGAGATCTTGTAGCAATATGGCGTCATATAAGAACTAATGATGCATCACGCAATTAAAGTTAAGAACAGCCCGAAAACCATCTACCAGTTGCTTGCAGACATAAAACATGTCTGGTCGAAGGATCCTCCATTTTCAACTGTCGTTTTTGGGACTTTACTGCTTACCTCCAGACTGGTGACCCTCCACATAGAACGTCAGCGCAGTTTTCATGCAGCCACGACTTGACGTTATAATCACTTCCTCAAACTGCAACCATACTGCCAGTTTTTTATATTATACAGTGTTTCAAAATAAGGAACTGGCTTGGAAATAAAACACAGAATTAGCAAAAAAGCTAAAACACATTTCTTCACGTAAGCAGGTAGCGACTATTCCCTGACAAATTGTAACCAAAAAAATAAAGGGCAAATAATTGTGCCACAGTAAGGTAATTTACTGGTCTTTTAATTGACTTCACGGTACAATTTATTTGGGGTCAGGCAAGAAAATGTTTCTCATTAGCAAGGCTTGTAGAATAATAAACTGACATTGCAAAAACGTAGGAATTATGTTGGTACATAATTTAATTAGCCTTATTACTAGAAGTAGGTAATAAAGTTCTTTGAAATATCGTTTAAATGATCTGGCCAGTTTTGTTGGCCATATCATAAAGTGGCCATATCACATATGAAAACACTTTATGTCACAAAAATGGCTTAAGAGGTTGCTTCTCCACTCGCGTATCGTAAACATCGAGCATGGTTTAAAAGCTTGTTGCTTCATCTAACGCAATCCAACGCGATGTTTGACGAAAAGGCAACGTGAAAAAAGAATGATAATACCTGAATACTCTGTTGGCATTCAGTAATTCCGTAATTTACTCGCAAATTTTACAAAACTTGTTCCAGGAACTACGTGTTTTTTTTTTTTTAAACTCTTAAATGTTTTTGAAAAACATTTTCATTATTTAGAATCTTGATAAAATTTTCTAGGCTCGTATTTTGTACTTTTTTGACTTTGCTCATTTCTGAGCAAAAATTATGAAGTGTCAAAGTTCATGCAAAATAGCAGATTTTCAGAGGTCTTAACTGGATTAGTTTTACACAAATTTATTAATTAATTTCCATAGAAGCCTAGATAATATCCACAAGATACGGTTTCCAAAATGTGAACGAAGCCGTCATTGATGTCCTGTACGGAGCAAACCTTTGTGCTTTGCGCAAAAAGGATGGCGGCATTCGTCCCATTGCCGTAGGGTCTACTTTCCGACGCATCGCAGCCAAAATTTGCTGCGCATTCTATAATGAAGAACTTGCCAGCAAATTCCAGCCCCTGCAGCTTGGTTTCGGATCCAAAGGGGGCTGTGAGGCTGCGGTGCATGCCCTTTCCACTTACCTCAACAGCAACGAAGGTGAAGTCATTCTTAAGGTTGACATTAAGAATGCCTTTAATTCCGTGAACAGGGATACCTTGTTGACAGAAGCTCAAAAAGAAATACCCAAAATTTACAGTTTCCTTTATCAATGCTATAGACACCCCTCCAAATTACTGTACAAAGAAAACCTTTTGGAATCAGCCGTCGGCTGTCAACAGGGTGACCCTCTTGGGCCAGTCATTTTCAGTTTGGCAATAAATCCTATCATTCGGCAGCTAAATTCTAAATTTAATATCTGGTATTTGGATGACGGAACCCTGGGAGGTGATGTAGACACGGTCTTAAAAGATTTAACTTTTTTGAAAAATAAATTTTCTGCTATTGGATTACAATTAAACCTTTCAAAATGTGAAATTTACCTCCCCCAAACGACTGACAGACAGACGACTTTAGCAAAATTTAACTCAATAGCACCCAATTTACAAATCACCGATAGAAATTCTCTTCACCTCCTGGGCTCCCCAATTTTCGATGAATCTTTTCCAACTTTCATTGAACAAAAGATACAAAATTTTAATGACGTCTCGGAAAGACTTTTCAAAATTAACATGCATTCGGCATTCACACTCATTCGATACTGCTGTTTTGGGCCTAAATTTACGTATAGCCTTCGCGCTTCCCATCTTTGGAAGCACCCACAACTTTTAGAAAAAGTCGATCAAATTATTAGGAACACATTATCTTCAATTCTAAATGACGCCTTGGACGACCGAGCATGGCAGCAAGCCACGCTTCCCATCCGGCTAGGTGGCCTCGGCGTCCGCAAAATTTCTAGTATAAGTTTACCAGCTTTCCTCTCCTCGGTGCACAGTACTGAAACATTAACCAGGAATATTTTATCTTCCTCACTGGTTGATGTTGAGGTACCGTGCTTGTCCGATGCGTTGAACGCTTGGAAAATGGCTTGTCCCAACACGGATTTGCCCGACAACCTGTCCTCACAGAGACGGTGGGATGTGCCGCTCTGCAGTATTGTACGGAATAACCTATTAAATACGTCGTCAAGTACTGCTGAGCGTGCGCGTCTGCTGGCTGTGGGGGAATGGGAGTCGGGCTTATGGCTTCAGGCACTCCCGTCATCCACCATAGGCACTATGATGGATGACGCCTCGTTTCGGCTAGCTACCTGTCTACGCTTAGGCGCACCTTGTGTTGCTCCACATCGGTGCCACTGTGGTGAAGGTGTCGACAGCCTCGGACACCATGGCTTGTCCTGTTGCAGGAGCGCAGGCCGCATACCACGACACGCCAGCATCAACGAAATTATTCGTCGAGCTCTTGTCACCGCCGGGGTACCTGCCGTATTAGAACCAAATGGTTTGGTACGTGACGATGGGAAGAGACCAGATGGTATGACGTTGGTACCGTGGAAGGTGGGTAGGCCTCTGGTGTGGGACGCAACCTGTGTCGACACCCTTGCGCCATCCCATATTCCAAGTACGGCAGGCTGTGCTGGCGCTGCCGCTGCTGCTGCTGAGACCCTTAAACGGCGCAAGTACTGTAACCTTACTGGTAATTACAGTTTTGAGCCGTTTGGGGTCGAAACACTTGGTTCGTGGGGTCCGAGTGCGCGTCTCCTTTTCAAGGAAATTTCACGCCGACTGATCGACACTTCACGTGACCAGAGGGCTGGCTCGTTCTTCGCCCAAAGAATTAGCATTGCCATTCAACGTGGCAATGCTGCCAGTCTTCTGGGCACATTTCCGGATGACAGCGATGTGGAGGAGTACTTTGACGCCTGAGCGTACTTTGTCATTTTGTATTATATTTATGTACATAGTTAGGTTTTAGTATAAATAGTTTATTTAGTATTTAAGTTTTTTATGTACATATGTATATTATAATAACTAAATAAATTGTTGTTTCCAAAATATCTAATGAAAAATTTGTAATGACGTCATAATCGCGTAAGAGCGGTTGTATGAAAAACAGTGAAAATGTATGTCGAGATGCATCCCCTTAATTACATAGACCGAAATAAACAACAATATTCAAACACTTTATATAAAAAAAAAACACTTCAAAAATGTTTTTACAGTGTAAAATACTTTTTATATCAAAAGTATCAGATATACATGGCTAATAATTCCTTTATTATTCTCTACCTAATTAAATTAACATTAACCATTATAGACCATTGTTAAAGTTTTGAATAAATATGAAATCCTAATTAGTGTAGGCATTTAGGTTTGGATAATAGAAGTTCTAAAAATATTTTGATTAGATGTTTTGTTAATATTTTTAAGCCAGCTATTAGCAAAACATGTAATATTTCAATAAGGTTTTAATAGTCCCAAATTTTTGTGAATGTAAATAAAATAAACCGCCGCCGCGCTGGTCGGTTTTACCAGGTCGAGTAAGAGTTTAGATTTCTGTGATACCTTACAATTGACTTGTCGTTTTGTCTAATGCGGTGAACATCCTGTCATCTAACACGGTTGAGTAAAACTTTATCTAGCTGTACAACTAACTGTTACTTATACTAAATGTAACTTTTACATCCTGTCGTCTAGCGCCCCTGTCGTACCACATTGATAATAAAAGTATAAATGCTATCCATTGGTACTATACTTGTCCATATTTGATCCTAATATTATGAATACGAAAATAGCTCAGTCTGTCGATCCGTAACTTCTTCATTTTCTAACATCCGATCAAATTTAGATAAAAAATGGTACATAGATAGACCATGTTCTGAAATCTTCATCATTTTGGCCGAAAGTGCAATCCATCCCCGTTGGTACTATACTTGTCCATATTCGATCCTAATAATATGAATACGAAAGTAGCTCTGTCTGTCAGTCCATTACTTTTTCATTTTCTAACATCCGATCGAATTTAGATAAAAAATGGTACATGGATAGACCATGTTTCAAATCTTCATCATTTTGTTCGAAAGTGCAATCCGTCGGTACTATACTTGTCCATATTCGATCCTAATATTATGAATACGAAAGTAGGTCTATCTGTCGATCCGTTACCATTTCATTTTCTAACATCCGATCGAATTTAGATAAAAATTGGTACATGGATAGATCATGTTCTGAAATCTTCATTATTGGCCGATGGCCGAAAGACGTCTCGCCAAGTGTCCCCACAATGAACGTTCCTAAGCGTCTCACATCTATCGCATTCCCCCGACTCTCACTAGATAATTCACCATGAGGGAAGCTCGTGAAAAATAATACGAGAAGGATAATATAATTGATTTGCGTAAACATAACGCTAAATCAAACGTAGACGATTGATGTAGTGTTATGTCATATATCTGTATTATTTTAAGTTCTTATCCATCCTAAGGTTGTCTGTCATTTAGGTTTTGTATAAGCTGTATTACTTTTGGGGTACAATAAAGTTTATTCTATTCTATTCTATCATAAAACACACTTCATGGGGTCAAGTTCAAATTACTGGAACTTGATAAACGTAGTATCCTTGAAAATTCTGATAGGCCAGTCACACTGGCCTTGAGAAGTTACGTAAATTACCTACTCCACTCTTGACGTTTTAAGCTTTATCGATGACTGACGGTCGATCGAATGTTACTGGGAACTGTCGACGATGTTGATGGTATAACAACGTCATAATCGATGTGCGCCCGGGCTAGTGATTGTTTTGGTACCTACCTAAAACCTACGGTTTTAAACCTAAGTAATATTAAGGCTTATAGTCTCTTGAAAATCTGGCTGGATACAGCACCACAGCACCTTTAATTCCATTATCTTTGAAAAATATTGATTGATTTATGTAAGCTACGTACATTCTGAAGAACACTTAACCAGCAATTTTTTAAAAATATATTTATTTCTAAAGAGCCGATTGAAAGGTGTATTAAAAAATTGGTTGCCTGTAAAGTCGGTATACGGGCGAAAGTTTTACGTGACAACGACTTTGAGTGGTAAAATAATTTTAATGTGAATATTCATTCGTATAGTAGGAAGAAGGATGAAATTATGTCTGTCTCTCTCGCTCTTAGGCGGGCTAACCATGCCCGAGTGGAAGGGACGCGTGCCTCTCACTCGCTCTCATTGTGAGCGCATAACGTGAGCGGAGCGTAACGCAGTTTCTTGAAGTGTCACCCGGCAAACCAATTTATAAGACGTTGTCACGTCAAAACAAGCGTAAAAATATCATGTTGTTTTTTTTTTTTTGACTAAAGTGTTAGTCTTACGAAAAAATCATAACGTTGATAATTTTGTACATGAATCTATAATAAACAGACGAGTATATTTTTTCAAACCTATTGTCCTCGCCTTATCGAGGAGTTTCCTGCAGAAAGTTACTGCTTGGGAGTTAGGGCCTTAAGTATAAACGTGAAAGTTTTTAATGCATGGATGTATGAATGAAGGCTTGTTACTCTCTCGTGTAAAAACTACAGAACGGATTTGGTTTACGAGGGAAAGCTGGGATTCTGGCCAAGGAGGTTTTTGGGCATCGACTAAAGGGCTCCCTAACGTATGTTTAGAGAGAAGCCACTTCGTTGGAAGACGGAGTACTGGTCGTCTCTGTTATTCTCTTCTGGCCTTGCCTGTCCGGGTCAGGTTGCCCTGAAATTCTAAGCCGCAATACCCGAGCCCATTGCGAATCGATGGATTTTTGCTTTTGGTACATGCTACTGGAACACAGAAAAAATTGTGAAGAAACCATTCCTCACCTTTCTGTAAAGGGGTTTTCTTCAAGTGCCTGCCTGGGTTCAAATCAATTAGTCATCGTTGCTGTCACGTCATATAATATTGACGGCATTTTGTAAAATAATAAATTTCTAAATGCCCAACGATATAAACATTGCGTGTTCTGGCATAATATTAAAATTAACTCAGGACCAAAAACGCTGTGCCTATACAATTTTATCATCATCATCATCAGATCAGTCGAAAGACGTCCACTGTTGAACATAGGCCTCCCCCAAGCGTCGCCACAATGACCGGTCCTGTGCGTCACGCGTCCATCGGATTCCCGCGACTCTGACCAGGTCATCGGTCCACCCATTTGGAGGCCTTCAAACGCTGCGTCTTCCGGCACGTGGTCGTCACTCCAGAACCTTTCATCCCCATCGATCTGTTCAGCGTGTAATGTGCCCTGCGCATTGCCACTTAAGTTTGACTATACAATTTTAAGCGGAATAAAACCAAAAAGTAATTCTAGATTGAAAAATGGTCTCCGCAGCAACAATTTATTAGAGCATTAAAATTAATCACCGCTGAAAACACTTCCCTGCGGGTCTATTGTATTAAATTTGAGGATTAAAGGAATTCCAACCATTAAGTAGAATACCAATTTGAGCACAAAATTAACAACTGTAGGTAATAATCATAAATGTCATGAAGAGCAATTCAGTTTTATTTTATTAAAGCTAAGTAGGGCTTTATTGGCGAGTTTCTTTGAAGATAATTTATATCGGAAAATCGCAGCTGAGATATTTATTACAAAGAAATTTTGATAAAAACTGTTTTTGAAGAATTTAGTGTTAAATAATATATAGATTTTATGCATTGTCTGGCCAGTTGATCCAGTGGTTAGTGACCCTGACTGCTATGCCGCAGGTCCTGGGTTCGACTCCCACCCAGGACAAATGTTTGTGTGATGAGCACGATAATTTTTGTTCTGTGTCTGGCTGTAATTTATCTATAATATGTAAGTATTTAGAAGTATATAAGTATGTTTATCAGTTGTCTAGTACTCATAAAACAAGCTCTGCTTAGGAGCTAGCAAATAGCTGGGTGCAAGTATAAAACAAACCCTCAGTCACCTGAATGACCCGGTGACTATGTATTTTTGCTGACAACTAGACGCGTGTTTCGTGTTTCGATATTAGTACTGTATCAGGAAAATGTGCGCCACGTCCGCGCAAAATGGCCGGACGCTCAGCATAATGCCGATGATCATTTATGATAATGACGTCATACTATTTATTAACCTATTCCAATTATTTGCTGCAACAGATAAAATGGAAAATACCTGAGGGGCTAATTTCCCGACGTTTTTACAGATGTCAAACTCAATGAGGCGTCATTCAGTTTTGGTTTGGACAACCCAATTTTCCTCCATTTTAATGCTCAAACCGACGTCTTAAATGGAATTACAAAGTTCTTTATTAGGTTTTGTAAATTGAATTACAGGGGAAAATATTACAAGTTTTTCTTGAATACAGAAGTTTGTTTCAATTGTTTTTTGGAAACAAGGGGAAATCTTTTTTTCTCCAACAGCCTGTTGATTTCAAGTACTTTTGGCAAAATTATTATAAGTTTGCGCGTCTTACAAGACGCCACTTTTCGAGTTACACATGTTATTTGTTTTATATTAGTTATTTTCATTCTTTATTGTTCAACTGTTTTTGTTTAGATTTTTCTTGGATATTTCATTAATTTATAATTAAACTTGTGGTATATTTTTGAGTGTTGAGTGTTACCGTTAACTAAACGAAGATTTATTAATGGCGACTATAATCTACGTATTTTTTTAATAGGGCATATTCCAGAGCTGTAAAAATGATGGTATAGCCATTTTAGGGTAGGCAGCTACTAAAAAAGTACTTTTATGAATTTTATAATTAATGGATCTATAAAAAATAGTTTAAAAAAATCAATGATTTTGTATTGCCAGCCTCTTTTTGTATTGGCAGCTAAAATGCGGTATCCAAAAATTTCTCCGTATGGCTGTCGACTGGAAGTGTACCCAAACGACTGGCGGCATTCCTGGTTCGCCTTACTGTGCTAGTGCTGTCGCTGTGGAGAACTTCAAGCGGCACAAATATAACAACTTCGTCGGTAGATTTATTTTTGAGTCTTTTTTTAGTTGAAACTCTTGGGCCGTGAGATCCGAATATTCATATGCTTGTTAAAAATTATCCAAATGTCTAGTTGACAATTTGCGTGACCTAAGAGTTGGCTTTTACCCCTAATTACACTGAGTCATCATCGTCTTCCTGCCCTTGTCTCATCTTATTTATGGTCGGCGCAACACGTTTTTTTTTCTACCATTCAGCCCTATCACTCTACATGCTATCACGAATTTCTTTTTATTTTTTAGCAATCTTCACATAATCCTTTATTTGGCCTCCCTCTCCGTCTCCACCTATCCACATGTATAATCATAACTAAATATAATAATGATATAATTATAACGTGTAATAAGTAATAAGTATATGATAATAATTATAACGCGATTATTTAGCTTTCACCGCAAAAAAAAACTACGCACTATAGTATTCAAATACCTACTACAACTTTTATTATATTTATCAAAGAAAAGTACTGAAAGAATTTGAAGGACGTCACTAAGGGTTCCGCAAAGGGTATGTAAGATCAAGGGAAGTGAATGATTTCACTCTCTACTCACTGTATATTATATCCATAGGCATATAGTACTCGTTATTAAAGAAATCTCAAGGACACGTTTCCTCAAAGATCTTGAAAAAATCCACGGCCTTCTTTAGGAAATCCGGTCGCAAAAAATTCAGGACTCAAATACTCGAATAAGGATGAAGATTTTTGTGGTATAGCTTTCTGTGGCATCTTAAAATTGTGATAGATATCTAGGAATATAGTTTTCTCTTTATTTACTATCTAATATTGTAAATGGAAAGTATTCTATGTTTATTGAATTATAATCATCCAAGCTATCGATTTCAGCCACGTGATAATAGAAAATTATAGTAAGGGAACATACTCCTGGGATCAAGAAGTGTGCTACGTGCTGTTCCAGAACATGGTCTATACGTGTACAAACTTTCATCTAATCCCGTTTAGCCCATCGAGCGTGAAGAAGTAACAAACATAGGCACACACTGCTCACAAACACGCCTTTATAATATTAGTGTTTTTTTGGCATTAAATCTTCCAATGTCTTCTAGCGCTCTAGGGCTAAGCGAGAGGGTAGGTCAGACTTTTGTTGACTAAAATCTATTCCTAATAGTATTTTTTTTTTATTATCTTATATATAAAATTCTCGTGTCACAATGTTCGTTCCCGTACTCCTCCGAAACGGCTTGACCGATTCTCATGAAACTTTGTGAGCATATTGAGTAGGTCTGAGAATCAACCAACATCTATTTTTCATACCCCTTAGTGATACAAAAAAAAATATATTGATATGGCAAAACAACGTTTGCCGGGACAGCTAGTTTAAAATAAAATTCTTCCACTCTAGAGCGACCTTTACTAAATAAAACCCAATCTTATGTTCCTTCCTTGCCTTGCGTTGCAGGGCCACGGGTTTTCCTTTCAGATATGAACCCCAGCAGGCTCATATTAGTGTGATATATATGAATCTTATTCTACATATCTGCCTATACACAGATTACTTAGAGAAAGTGTACCCATTTTCGCTACCCACTACTTCGATCAATCCATTACGCAGTACCATTTTCAGGCCTTCAGTAAAATGACCACTACCGGCTTTTGTCGCCATCGGTGCCCATTATACCACTTTCCTGCCACACATTACCATGAACTCATATCATAAAACTAAGCATAATAGCAACATGATTAAGTTATTACTGTGCCCATTGTGCGCTGGTTATGACTGGCATTAAACACGCACTTCCAAGAATAAATGACAAGCCTTTTAATATGTTAATAGCTCCATTTCGGTACGGCAATGTAATAAACGATGATATTCTTGGCGGTTTTACCTGAGAATTTGTGAGAGGAGTAGGTATGTCGTTTATTCATATGTACGTTTATGTGGAGTTTTCGGAGTATTTTTTTCGAGTAAAATTCTTTGGCTGTTTTAATTATTCACAAACTGATCCTAGTCGAGACATTGTGTTGTAAAATTGGTGTAGTATTGTATCTCAAGTTTCTACGCAGCTGGAAAAATACGGCATCAAATCATTGGAATGTGTTAGATCTGCGTTATAATGAAACTCTTCATACTTTTGACTGGCCTGTTGGTCTATTGGTTAGTGGCCCTGACTGCTATGCCGCAGGTCATGGGTTCGATTCCCACCCAGGACAAGTGTTTTATGTGATGAGCATGATCATTTGTTCTGTATCTAGGTATAATTTATCTAGAATATTGTTACGCCATATCTCCGAGAAAATAACGAGTAGCACGTAATAATTAAAACGCATTGCTCTTCGAAAGATCTAGAATGGTTGTGCGTAGTCAGGCTTAGAAAAATCTCGAAACATCCACAAAGCAAGTACCACTAGTAGTTAGGTATGTGTCTACCGATAAGGGAAATGCTACTTTCCGTCTATAACGATAGAATCGAAATTCGCATGAAAGTGACTCGCAGTACATCGTGCAATAAAAATGATTTATGACTTCGAGAAGCGATTCAATTGTTCTAAATGTCGGTATCTAGAATTTTCTTGGCTCCGCATATAAATACGAGCCCCGACCGGAGGCGAGTCAGTTGTGATTTCGACTGCGATCAAGAGCGAACTACCTAAGTGTGTGAAGTGATTTTACCTAACGACCTAAGCGATAGTGTAACGGTACTCTAGTGTTAATTGCGATTCGGATTATTGTTGACTGAACTAATTTGTTATTGTTTGTGGTGAATAAAGCTCTCTGTTAGTAAATCGGCATTTGATTACCCACATACGTAACAACATGTATGTATTTAGAAATATATAAGATTAAGTATGTTTATCAATTGTCTAGTACTCATAACACAAGCTCTGCTTAGCTTTGGACTAGACGGCGTTATGTGATAGTTGTGGAATATAATATTATTAGAATGTGTTAGGTCTGCGTTCTAATGAAACTCTAGATAACTTAAAGTGACTGAAAACTTAATACTGGCTAAATGCACCAAAATAATAAAAAAAAGTTTATGTAGATGGTGGTAAAGGAACTCGTAACTGTAATAATAAATGATACGTATATGTAATGCGTTGCCGTGCGTTGGATATTACTGTTAAGCATTATATTACTGTTAGCATATTTACAAGGTTAAGCAACGTTTCTCGAGGTAGGATTGCTGATGGTCATCTTAGCACACCGAAATTTCCTAGTAAAGGAACGCTAAGCCGTTGGAGATAGCTATTATTTATAGACCTTTGCCAGTAGTTACAGATAGAAGCCAGGGGTTCCATGGTCGGTAGCGAGACGGAATAGGACTGCGTCAGAGAGGTAGGACCCATCCTTCTGCAAGCTGACGACAAACAATGGGTAGTTCACCGCCCGCTCATCCTATAAGGACCAAACCCGAGTCATCGACGGCGCGTAGTGTTTTTTCCACGCGCACCTCAAAGAGATGTCAGCAAACTCTGGGGCCCAACAGGGTCAACGCCGGCTAGAGTTATGGGGAAAAGTATAAAAGGAATACTCGTGGTCCTAGACCGCAAAAGGCGAGTGAAGGAACATAGGTGTAGTTTTAGTCAGTAAAAGTCTGACACGCCTTCTCACTATACCCTAGGGTGGGAGAAGTCACTAGGTGATTTCCTACCAAAAAAAAACATATCATTCCAAGATTAGAGCGGTTGATATTGTCTAGCAGTGAGTTATGATGCTGAATAATGTTTACCAAAATGGAGAAATGTGCTTTTGAACTCCATTTGATTTATTTTTATACCCCAATCTACAAGATTCTACTCCGTAGTTCACACAATATTTTTTTTCGCCTTTTGATAAATTAGTTCAGTTGGAAGCAGAGCGATGCCAATCCCCGCAGGCGTCAGCCTTTGCAACGCTGCTGAATGAAGCTAATGAGCAGATTCGAGTTACGTGCGAGCAGGCAGCTACGGTTTAAAATGTAAACAAGAGCTTTTTAGCCCCTTTTGAAATAAATACCAAGAATTCATGCATTGCTAAAGATTGCAAGGTCATAATTATTATTTTAATTTCAAGTTACAGTAGACTTATTTTTGTATATACCTACCAGTTAAATAGGATTTTTTTTTGCCCTTTGTGGTCGAAACTCTTGGGTCCGAGTGCACGTCTCTTATAACAGATCGACACTTTGCATGAGACAATTGGCTTTATCTTTGCCCAAAGAATGATTGCCAATATTCATATTACGTGTTAAATGTCAATGCTTATCCTTTGAATACATTTGCCAGTCTTCTGAGTATATTTCCAGATGACAGCTATGTGGAGGAATACGTCGACGGATATCGCCGTACGGTCATATTGTGCCGTGTGACGCCGCGGATATCTGTATTACCATTCAATACCGTTAATGTTTATTGCAGGCACATTTGACGTACACTTATGTACTGGTGGCCTTGAAAACCATTTAGGTATTCATTCTTCTTACATCAAACCCATGCATACGGCTATATGTTTCACATATCTAGCCTATTACCTGTCTCATTGAGTTTACAGCTGGAGTCAGCAGCATCATGTCGTCCGCGTAACTACAGTCGTTTAAACATTCTTTGTCAACCTAGTGCTGCTGAGCCCAGCTACTTATAGCTCGCTCGTCCACATACAAGTTGAAGAGCTTGGGTGAATTTAAACCACCTTGTCTCACTCCGTATTACAACTTGTCGTGTTGCGTTGTGTCGTGAGTATATTGTGTAAATACATAAAATAGGCTAGTCGCCGTAAAAAATGTAATTATCCCGTCTTTTAGATTATTAAAAAATAAAGTACACGTATTTTTTTTTATTTGTAAATTAAACGAAAAATAACAAAGATATAGCCAATTAAAGTTACGTGAGATGTCACCCCGTGTGCGAAAAAATGTAGCTAGTTACACATCGATCAGAATCGAAAAAAGAAAAAATACGTGTCCAATATTTTTTTAATAATCTAAAATGCGGACTAAATAAAATGTAATTATTTTGAACCTGAAAACTACCAATATTATTTAATTGGTATGTCTAAATTTTTGAAAAGAATTTAAAACAAGCAGTGAAGCTACGAATGCGACACCAGATTTTTATTTCAATTAACGCGACACATCAGTAGGTAACGACTGGCAATAAGTTTAATGGTATAAATTGTAGGACTTGCTTTAACGGCACGTAATTATACATAATGGTTCGTTTACTCTCACAAGAGCAAAGTTTTTCATGGCTGGCAAACAAAACACTGAAAATAAATGTTTTTTTATTGTTGATATAAGCTCTTTTTTTTTTAAAGCGATCGAGAGGATGTATTAGACTTGTACTGACTACTACCTGCCACTAAAACCATTCTTACCCTAGTACAGGGTAACTCTTTCGAACAATACCGCATCCGCATTATTGATAAGCTTTTGTCTATATTTCATCTTTCCATCTTACAATCATATGAAAAAACGTATGTACGTATGAAAATTTAAAAACGCATTCACTTACCTATACACGATAACTTTGTTGTGTTTCGCTATTTCGCGAAAGTGATTATAGTGGTCCGGGGTCTTATGATGTAACAGTTGTAAACACACAACTACTTATAAAATTTTCTTAGAAGCTGTCTAAAAGATAATAAGCCTTAAATGTTTAGAGCGAACTCGTCTTTAGGCGCTTTTAACAAGCAATCATTCAAACTGTACAAACAATGGTATAAGATTGATATACAATATTTGATTGCATAGCAAGGCAGCACATATCGATACCTGTAATAATAATTGTCGTAAGGTAATTAAAATTTAAAAAATGTACTTCATGATGTTTGACGTAACAATTTTTTTTACTAAAATATAAATATGTCCCTTACGTTAATTAATAATAATAATAATAATTTTTCCGGGCTCTTCACGAGCCTGATGTAGATTTCTTGGCGTCCGTGGCCTGGTTACGTTTCAGTGACCTCTTCGGGGAAACTGAAGGTTTTGTCTGTGCGATTATGGACGAAGTTATCCTAACGAACAACTACCGGAGATATATAATGAAGGACGGGACGGTTGACGTGTGTCGGGCATGCCACCGTCCGGGTGAGTCTATCAGACATATTATCTCTGGTTGTTCTCGTTTGGCTAACGGCGAATATTTGCACAGACATAACCAAGTAGCCAGGATTATCCACCAGCAACTTGCTTTGAAGTACAACCTAGTGGATTTAGAGGTACCGTATTACAAGTATGTGCCCGACCCAGTTCTCGAAAATGACCATGTCACTTTGTACTGGGATCGGTCTATCCTTACTGACCGGACTATTGTAGCCAATAAGCCGGATATAGTGGTGATAGACCGATCAGCGCGCCGTGCAATGATAGTCGATATCACCATCCCGCATGACGAGAATCTCGTGAAAGCTGAGAAAGAGAAACAAATGAAATATCTCGACTTAGCACACGAGGTTGTCGACATGTGGAGTGTGGACTCGGCTGTCATTGTGCCGATTGTCGTAACCGCCAATGGTCTTATTGCCAAAAGCTTCGACGACAATCTGTCGAAGCTGTCGTTGCGCGGTTGGATCAAGGGCCAGATACAAATGGCAGTACTCCTCGATACGGCTCGCATTGTGAGGAAGTTCCTGTCTCTGGAGCCCTAACCACCGGTAGCTTGGACCCTGCTCCCGACATCGGTGGACTACTGTTTTTATATTTTTAAATGTTTTTTTTTTTATATATATATTAAAAATATTTAAAAATATCAAAAATATGTAATATAAGAAAAATAAAGGAAATAATAATAATAAATCTTTATTTACCCAAAAACATACAGAGTTTGACTTACAGTTTGATAAGTACATACATTTAATGTTGTGAGTTCTGTACAAGAGTAATACTCTACCTCTTAAGCTAGGGTATACCTGTATTTTAAGAGGTAGTTTGCGGTCTAAGGTTACAGTAATTAGACAAAAACTTATCACAAGTGGACTGTGTCATTCTACTGTAAAATTATTATTACAGGTATCGATTTTGCACCAATAATTTAAAATTAACACCATAACACTATCTGAAACTATGTATAGTAAAAAAAATATATTTGCCTTTAACGTACAGTTGTAATTACTCAGATTGTTTTAGTAAAATAAAATTAAAATATGACAAGAGCAGATCTGCAAAATGTGACAAAAAGAGCTTACTACAAAAACCTGACTCTAAAGCACTCAAAAGCAGTCAGTTCTATTTCGTCCCTCCTTGAGCAACCTCTTTCCTTTTCCACATTTCCTCACTCAATTCCAGCTCATAAAAATCTCTATTTTAAAAACACTCCACAGAGGTATAGTTTAATCGTAGACAAGTTTTATTTAGTGCGTTTTAATTCATTCAATTCTGGTTTTATAATAATTTTACATATGTTTTATAAACAAGTTTAGAAAATATGATATGTTCGTAACGTAACTATTTGTGCACGAATTGCACTTGACTGGTTTACCCGAAATATTTTGTGCGTAATTAGGTGAGATGCCATCTACCGTTGGTAAATGGCCGTACATCTAGTGTTCCGATGTTGGAACGAGCTTAGCGGATTTACAATACGCAAATTTTGACACTTCGAAATGTAACCTATAGACAAGATAAGTAGACTTCGGTATTCGTGAATTTACCTACATTCTAATAAAATTGATGGCCAACAAGTTATAAAATATGATTAGATTTGTCTACCTTTTCGAGCGCAATATTATGATTGATTCGAAGAGAGAGCTACCTAGAATTCTGAAAGACCCAAGTACATACAATCAATCAAATCAAACATTTGTCTAGAATAGAAACACTTTATTTTAGTGTCAAAATATTGACTATGGAGACAAATTGTAAGCGAATTTTTATGCTTCGCTGAAGAAAATTAAATGTTTATTTCTGTGCTTTGTTTTTTTTTTATTTTGATTCGGGGCTTTGATCTATTTTTTGTTTCAATCACTGCTCTTTTGTCTCTAACTCCAATCACACCATTAGGTGACGAAAGAAATAAATTACATTCGGGCTCTAGTAGAATATATTTTCTTTCAGGATCATTGATTGTTAAAAGTCAAATATAGTGTGCTTAAATGCCAATCCATTGTATTTTGGTGTTTTCTGGACCTTTTGACAGACTTTATGATTGCTATTACTATGTTAGTTTCCAGTTCAATGGTTAGTTATAGTTTTTGGTGCCTAATAAATCATAACTGATCTCAGCTAAGTGGTTGGTCTACTAATTTGAGTTAGTTATTTCAATCTCTGAAATTGAAAACGGATTCCTAATTACTTCAATTTTAGAACCATCGTTTAACAACGTAATCAGGTAAGTCAAAGGAAATCTATTTGATCATTTTCCTTGAAAATTTATCAGTTTACAGTAAACAGATTTAACAGAAATAAAACAAATCATTCAATTTAAATCGTGTTGCTTTGAGTATAAACTTTGTATCAGCAGTTGTCGTTCAATGTTATCCCTTAGGAAATCAGTTTAATGATGCTCACAGTACTAGTAACAACCGCCATCTTTATAGGCTAGGAGCTAACACTTAAATAGAGTGTTGATAGTAGCATCATTAATCTTTGTTGGTCCCATAGTTAAATAGAAGAATGGATTGAATCATACCGTCACGAAATTGATTATTCTTTAGAAAACAATACAATAATATATGGCCAAAACTTACCTATTATTCTAAAGGATAGAGTGATGAAGGAAGCAAGGCTCTAAAATTTCGATCGTGTATGAGAAGACAAAGCATATTAAGGCTTGCCACAAGTTGGACCAATGACCTCGTGCAGACCGGTAATACTAACTGCGAGCCAGTGACATAAAATAAACAAAGGTTCTAGAAAAATACAACTACAGCTAATACTACTAGCAGCAGGATCACTTCATCTCACACTTTTTAACCTTATTATTAAACTTCATAGCCATATAGAAAACGCTCAGTCTATGCCTCTCAATCTAGGCTAGATCCGGTTCATTTAGTATATGACTTTATAGAGTCGCCATAGATTTTCTTTTGTTAAACCTTATCGATATCGAAAGGGACTATTTTGGAAGAATAAAAAATAAAAGTGTGGAATGAGCTTTCCCTTGACATAAAAAAACTGGGGAAGTGCGACTCGCGCACTGTCGGGTTCCGTGCAAACTACAATTCCCGAATGGCCCATGGCGAATACCAGTGCTATAAGACCTTGTTTTGTGCCAAATTTCAGGATTCTGGATCAACGGAAAGTACCCTGTGAATTTCGATCTTTGAATATATCAAAATATACGTTTTTTTGCGACATAACCGGCCGTATCTTTTTTATTCGTTAAATTAAAAGTTTAATTTTTTCACAGCTTGAAGGGACTGCAGATTTACCTAAGTATATACTTTGAATTTCAACTCGATACCTCCGCGCGTTTTTTTTTTTTTTGTTTACGAGATAAAAGGTCTTGACAGACGGATGGAAAACAATAATATAATAATATATATTATATTATTTATTAAATGTTCCTTTGAACGTAAAATCTAGAACCAATATTTAAATTGTCACAAACTTTGGTTAGTTCTTAACTTAATTGTTATATTTTGATAAAGAAAAAAAGGAAAGGCATGACAAAATTCCAAATAGTTTTTGTTCGTTATTTATCATTATGTGAATATGTAAATAAATACGAGTATCTGATTCATTTACTATGTGTACCCATTTTTTATATATATTTTTTTAATTTTACATGTATTTATATGTTTAAAAACACACACACCCTGTATATACTTGTAGATACGTGTCCCGTAAAACCACGACTTATACATTACAAACTATTTCAATAATATTGTGTAAATTTTATACTATATAAATGTATCCATATAGAAATTGAAAACATTAAAAAATGTAACTTAAATCATCAGCATGCGATTTATTGAGCCTTCAGCTAGTTTAACTGAAGACGTCATCTCTTTAAAACTTTAAGCTTTCTTTGTGTTATTTCGACTTTTCAGAGAGATTACAAAAAATAAATGAGATTGTTCATCTTTTAAAAAATTCCAAACCGTTTTAGCATAATATCAAAAGTATAGTTGTGGAATACTCTCTTTTGGCAGTTAGCAATTGTCACTGAACAAGTGAACAAATTAAATAAAAACTTAAAAAAGGTGAAACTTGAAATCGTATTATAATCGTATCATTTGAGTTTATTTATGATTAAAAGTTTAATTAATTTGACGTAGAATATGAATTATTTTATTTCAAAACAAGTTATATGAATAATCAAAGCTAAGTTTAAATTAAATCTCTCTATTTATAATTAATTGTATGTATTAATAATAATTGTTTGAAATATAGTTAGGATTGAACCTAATAATTAAAAAATATATTTATAAATTTGCCTCCAAAAAAAAATTGCTTGCACTTGAAGTGTCGTAGAAACAAAAAAGCAACATATCCTGATGTACATGAGGAGTGGAGAGGTATACGACGATTATCAAGACAATCCGGAAATTACGATCAAGATCCTAATCACCATCTTGCTGGATATACATTCATCGCCTGAGCGCTGCTGGCCTTAAAGGCAAGCTGGATAGGCGATTTTGATTTTTTAGTTTCTATGTGGCGTCTTGTCGAATGTCATTGTCAACAACTCTAAAATGTTAAAAAAAAAATTGATGGCCAACAAAGTTTAGAAAATGCTACAGTTACTGTCCCCACAAATGGGCCACAAAAAAACGCAGCTTCAAACTTCAGTTTGAGGCGGCCTGTTTTTGTGGCTCGTGTGGCTACCACAAAAAACGCTTGAAGAGGCTTCAAGCAAGGTGTTACGTGAGCTTCAACTGTTTTCTTTCGGCCGCTTCTAGCGTTTTTTTTGTGGCGGCGTTTTTTTTGAAGCCCGTGTGCGGGGACGCTTAGGTTTATTTATTTAGATTCACAGCACTTGAATACACACACATAAAAATAAATTATAGGTACTGTTCTAATATACATGCCAATTACGGGTGAATACAACATTTACTGAATACATACTAGTTTACCGCTTTGTTGCAAGCTTAAGTTTTTTGTAAAATTTTTGAAGATATGTAACACAAGCAAATTAGGTAAGGTAGTTTTCTCACTAATCTATTTAGTATTGATTTATCAATTTCATAAATCGAAACAACGACCCTATTATGGTTAAACAAATTGAAATTCAATCTACAAAATGAAAATCGAATTCAGTTTTTAATATAAAATCCGTCTAAGCTATTCTTGGAGCGAGCCAGGGAATGTTATGCAAGGGACCGCAAAATGACATCTCCATTTTCTTTGCTTCGTGTGTAAGTGACGTGCCTATTGGTGTGGAAAAAAATATATAAAAAGCATAATGCGCCAGTAGCGGGGAGGAAATGGCCTAAGACACAGACGATAATCCTTATGGAGTATAATTGGGTTTTCATGTATCTTTATTTTTAGAAAATAGCTTAACTTAGTAGAAGACCACTCGAATCTAAGATATTGACTTATTCTAGAAGATTACGTTGAGTGGAGATACTTCCCTAAAAATGACATAGAACACAGGAAATAGCTTACGTTAGTGTTTAATTAAAAATAAATCAATTTCTTAGTTTCATGTGGTCCTTCACTTGAAACTAAGATATTGATTTATTTTTAATTAAGTAGAGTAGAAATACTATCCTAAAAATGACAGTAGTTTTTAATTTATCTGTTTCTTCATTTTTCCTACTAACCAAATAAATGTTGGCGAGCCTATTAATAAAAGTTTATAATAACCATTTTTTTTTATTTGGATTACCTCCTACAAACAAACAAAACATAAAAAAAAACTTTACCTCTTTATAATTATCGTACAAAACTTCAACACACAACATGACACAATATTACATAATTTCACTGAAACCTCTCACATACACGCATATACGTAGACGCTAATATTTTAACTCATTTGCTGATAAATTAGCAAAATACTGTCTATTCCATTTAAAAATTATTTACTTGGTTTTCCTTTTACAACACCCACAGCCAAAAGCAAGTATTTTCTTTGCAAATAGCACAGAGAAATTCCTTTAATGCTAATATTATCTACAATGATCTTTATGAATCTCTGTGTTTATACAAGCTTCTAAATTCGCAATCTAATAATGGAAAGTTTACGATATCCACCGCTATTTTGCTTTCTATCAAAGCTTTGCTACTTATCCTATAAAAGCAAACTATCTACACTGGATGGCAAAAATTCCGGGTCACTAATATAAAGTGTGATAATTTCTTAAACTTAATTGAACGTTACAACTAATCTACCAGGCGATCCTTGACCACGACCACTCTGCCAAGAGTTTATGGCTGAGAAATAGGAGAGAATTTCTTAAATATATGAGATAAATTAATGAAACTGTTGTCGAAGACTGATTAATACATCCAAATCCAAACTAATATTATAAATGCGAAAGTAACTCTGTCTGTCTGTCTGTCTGTCTTTGCTTCACGCCTAAACTACTGAACCGATTTGTGTGAAATTTGGTACAGACATAGTTTGGAACTTGAGAAAGGACATAGGATAGTTTTTATTGCAAAAAATAAAATAAAAAATAAAATTTATTCCGGACATAGACATACAGCGCCATCTATTGGTCAAGAGTCGGCATCAATTCAGAACTGAAATTTCCGAAAGTCACTATTCCATGCGAATGAAGTCGCGGGCAAAAGCTAGTATGTAAATAAAATAGGTACATGGCATATTGTACGCACCTTTTGAGGCATCTGAAGTAGCTGGTACTTTTTTTGAGGGGGGAAGTCATCAAGTGAATTCTCCTGGTCTAGGGTGGAGAGGGAGTATGTGTCAGACTTTTACTGGCTTAAAGTTCTTTGTCCTTCAGCTATCCATTTCGTTCTAGGACCGCGGATTTTTATTTCGGGGCATCGGCCCTGCTGAGCCTCTACGGTTTTGCTGAAACCTCTTTGAGGCGGTTTTAGGATCATACCAGAGCTTGCATTGTTTCAAAAACTGTTTCAGACCTGCTTTTAAGAAATTGAACAACAACTGACATTTCAAGTTCTTAGCAAAGTGCTTACGATGAACCGGTTTCACCAGTCTTCTTGTTGTTTATTATGGATCTTTTTAATACCATGGTAATAATTCTTCTGGTGGTAGCAACATGGCGTTACACTGGATACTAAGACTAATCTAAGAAATATATTTTATCATTATGAGTTTTTCAAAATTACGAAAATAAGTTTTTAAGGAGTTACTTGTACAAATAAAACCTCTTTGGAGATTTATCATAAGCATTATTAACTAACGAATCCACTTAAAGCATATTTTTCATACGAATGATCTATTTACGCAACTTCAATTACGTTACTTTTTTCTGTTTTTCTGTGTGAGCCGTTATTTTTGCAGCCCTGTGTACATAACCCAAACAAACGACCGAACGTTTTGAATTCATTAGAATTCTAAAAGGTAATATACAAGCGATATTGATTTTCACAAACAGAGAAAACGTATAATTAAAAGCTGGCGCCGATGATAATAAATATTGAAAAGCTTTCACTCACACAGTTCTGGTTTTTTAATTACGCTAAACAAAAGCCCTCGAACGGTATATCGAGCGGGCACGATGATTATCTGTTACAACCTTTATTACAGAACATTACTTCAGTATAATAATCACACTAATATTATAAAGGTGAAAGTTTGTGAAGGCTGAAAGTCACCCAAAGGGCAATGGAAAGGGCTATGCTCGGAGTTTCCTTGCGTGATCGAATCAGAAATGAAGATATCCACAGGAGAACCAAGGTTACCGAGTCGCACGAAGAATCGCCAAACTTAAGTGGCGATGGGCAGGGCACATTGCCCGCAGAACAGATGGCCGTTGGGGCCAAAAGATCCTGAAGTGAATCGGGAGACGCAGCGTTGGAAGGCCTCCTACAAGATGGACCGATGACCTGGTGAAGGTTGCAGGAATCCGATGGATGCGGGACGCACAGGATCGTTTATTGTGGCGACATTTGGGGGAGGCCTATGACAACAAAGAACGTTTATCCATCAACTGATAAACGTTGATCGATGATGATGATTAAAAGTTTGTGTATGTGTGTATGTTTGTTACTTCTTCACTATCAAAAGGCTGAAGAGATTGACAACGACACTTTTTTTTATATCAACACCACGGTAATGAAGTTGTAATTCAAAACATAACATAGGTAGTCGATTTAGAATTATTTATCGTTGCTAAGATCACAACCATTACATAGATTATTTATTTCTGTAAAATTTATTTTCCCGTAACAAAAACAATGTTTTCCCGTTGCCATTTCTAAATATAAGTATAAGTTAATATAATTGTATTCGATATGTTTTACAAATTCCACTTTATTAGGAGCTTGGTTTACTACCACGGATTTTGTTGCCGGCTACAAGGATCAAATCCACGTGCTACCACGTTTGGAAGAACGCGCTCGCCACTACATCTTCTGTATACACGGGTTGCCACAAGCAAAGTCACCTCTGTTTGGACACTGGATTACATCTGTCTGGCATAAATTCTCGCCAATGTATGAGCTAGCGATAATTATAAATAAATGAGGGTTGATGCCATACCTAACGATATCCGATCTCGAAGAATTAAGACGCCTCTTTAATCCGATAGGATGATGGAAAAGATGACATCATGCGATAACGTCGTCAAACCTTTGTTTGAGAAGCTGAACCCTTTATTAACACTGTCTGTAGATATTTATGAAAACGAGATTGGTAATTTGAGATAAAACATTACTTGGCATAAAGGTGGTATTGTTTTGCTTTGACTTATATGGAAAAGGGACTATGCTTTCCATCAGAGAAAATCAAGAAGTCATTTTGTCTACAGTAATATTGTAAAGAGATAAGTTTTTTTTTTCATTTTTATTTGTAGGAGGTAATCACTGAAAGTACTGGTCCAATTGCTGAAATTATTTCACCGATAGAAAGCTGCTTAATTCCTGAGTGACATAGGCATATTTTATGTACGCAGGGACACCGCGGGAAAAAGCTAGTGTTATACAATTAGATTAGACCTGAGTACATCTCAGGCCTAACAGTCCTTTGAAGCTGTGAAAAAATCAAACTTCCATGTTAACGAAATTCGCCCGTTTATGTCGCCTAAAACGTATTATTCGACAATCTCAAGAGAATCACAATTGAACCCTGAAATTTGACATAAAGCAAGGTCTTATAGTAGTAGTATAGGAATAAATCTGAAAATAGTTTAGTTGTTATGTCACCAAAACCAAAATATTCCGATTCGGAAAAATCTTTTGAATTGAGACTCCATTCGGGAATTGGATTAGAACTAGTACTAGTAAAGAGTAGTTGTTTTGTACGGAACCCTCAGTGCGTGAGTCCGACTCGCATATGCCCAGTTTTTTATGGATTATTACGCGATACCACTGGTGAAAGTTCTAGTGTTTGATTTCTTAAATTTGCGTTGTTCGATTTTCTATCGTATAATTTACTACGTAAAGTTGAAAGAATTTTTACTTACTTTAATTTAGAATCCAAGCGACAATATCTTTCTGGATACTCTATTCTTAAACTTCCTCGAACGGATGCGAAAATGTTAACAAGAAGATGAAAAAAAAATAATAATAATCTTTATATTTTTGCGTCAAGAAATGATTATTAACTAGCTTTTGCCAACGGCTCCACCCGCATACATAAAACTTAGCCTATGTCACTCAGGAATAAAGCAGCTTTTTATCGGTGAAAAAAAATTAGCAATCGGACCAGTACTTTTAGAGATTACCTAGGATCTCTGAAAGTACTGATCCGATTGCTAAAATTTTTTCAAACGAAAAAACATAAAAACAAACTTTACCTTTTTATTATATTACTTTAGATTACATTAGTACATTATTGAACTCCATATAAAAAATAAGAAATAATGTTTTTTGAAAGAGTAGGTACAACTTAATTTTAATTAGCTTACTTCCTATCTAAAACTGTTTTCTTTACGGATTAGCCGTTGGTGTACTATTGATGCTGATTTCATGCAGTAAAAGTTTTTTGCTGCTATTTGCCAAGTATGCCAATTAACTTACTTAAAACAGCTGCTTTAGGCAGTACAACAAGAATCATGTACAACAGAAAACTCAAAACATCCATCTTTCATCTTCTCTTAACAAGTTCGAAGCAAATCTTTGAGCGTAAACATTTCTTAGAATAATTTGTAATTAACCCGCAAAGTTTCAATACATTACCTAGCTTAAACTTTTGAACTTACCAATCGCTAAACGTTTACGAACGTTCGGATACATCTATCTATATAGGGTGACTGGCAATTAGTGTACGATACTTAAACACGTGATAACCAAAAACTTTTACCATGGGAACAAACCTGAAATCGCGAAAAAAAATCAGCTGTTCAGTACATTTATGTTTGCCTAATGATGAATGAAAATATAAAAATAAATCCCTATTTCTTTGGTCACGGCATCACGCGTGAACATCTTGACCGATTTTGCCAATTCTTTTTTTGTAGTGTTCGTTATTGTGAGGAGAAGATTCTTATGGAAAAAAAAATGAAAATTAGGGTAGTGCAGGGTAGAGTAGGGTAGTGTAGTGTAGAGTGGGGTATAGTAGGGTAAAGTAGGGTAGAGAAGGGTAGAGTGGACTAGAGTAGGGTATAGTAGGGTGGAGCAGGGACGAGCGGGAGCGAAGCCGCGCGGGCAAAAGCTAGTATATATATAAAAGAACGTCGTGTTAGTTCCACTATTTATAATTCAAGAACGGCTAAACCGATTTAGCTGAAAGTGGCTTAGAACCAGGAGACGGATATAGAATATTCTTTTTATCCCGTTTCTGTGGAATATGACATAAAACGGTAACATAACATGGTGCAACGAAACGCAACTGACATGGAGTAACAAAACGCTACTGACAGCTAAACGGGAGGTGTATTGGTTGAGAATTTGACAATTTGTTGAATTTGGCCGGTTGATGTGTAGAGTAGAAAGTAAGTAAGGTTGGGTAGAGTAGAAAATAGTAGTCAGTTGACGGCAGCGAAGCCTCGGGCAAACGCTAATTTATGATAATTATGAGCAGTAGAGAATATAATATATATGGGTCAATTGGAGGTTTGAATGATAGGTGATGAGGTAATGGACAAGTTTTTTTTATTACTTTAGTTACTTTTTCCGAAACCACTTTTTAAATCCGTTCAAAACTAAGAGTTTTACTTGCTTAGGTTTTCTTCACATCTGTGAGAAGATGAAATTGTCAAGTAACAGAAAAAGGATAAACAACAAAAGGAAAACAAACTAAAATGTGACGTCACTGTCATTAGGTTACGCGCGTAGAAAAGAGATAGCGAGATGCTTCTACTACTGAGATCACTTACCTTGTACCATCGGTATATGTACCTATACGCACTAGATTAGGCGTGCCGTACATTCACTTCAGTCAACTCAGTTGTTATGTCAACTGTATAACTTGAACATTACACTATATTGAACGAAACACGTAAGTGCCACGAAATTCTTGGCGCTTAAGACATTATGGTCGTGAAAAAAGTATCCTCTAAAAGCTATTTTAGCGCTGCATGTTTTAATAGTTCTGTTAGACGACATGCTAATGTAGCGCTGCAGCGAATTTTTGTTTTAACTTTTCAGTATTTTGACAAATAGTTTCCATGAAAAGGCTTGTCTATCATCATTAGAATATAAGTCAACGCCTCGTTCCAATATTTGAAAATCTAACAGCTGTCTTATTTAATAACCAATTTTGATCACGTTTTCAGAAAAAAGATTTATTTTTAGTGTATTTGTAGTTTTGTATAAAATATTTTACAAAATTGAACTAAGGAAAATATTATGTTTAGAAATGTTCTTGTAGCTTCATTGTAGGTGTGCAGAAAGAAGGTTTTTACTATAAAGATTTCACAGTTAATAATATACAGTGTTCTCTCTGTATTTTTTATCCTCGTGAACAAACCTACTGGGCGATGGTGTCTTCTTATTCCATTATATAATTATTACCTAGCTTAAAAAATATAAACATGGAAACGCTTTTTTTCCAGAAATTCCATAGTCAATACAATGGGTGCCCGCGGAATATTTTTAAAGATTTATCACAGCTCTGAAATGCAAGGGGCAATTAAATGAATACAGATTACAGGTGTGTTTTAATCAGTAAAAGTCTGAAAATAGAGTATTACAAAAATTAGGTCACATATAAAATATGTGTTTATTAATAAAGTATAAATCCATTATGTGTTAAAATTCCTGCTACAGCCAACAAACGAGCTAATGACCTTGAACACCTGAACAGACAGATTTTAATAAATTTTATTTAGGAACCATCTCGATAACGTCTGATTACAAATAAAAAAATCACATCAAAATCAGCCCATTTGCTTAGGAGCTACGATACCACGGACAACCACAAAGACACATTAAACTTATAATTCCCCTTTTTTCCGTCGGGTGTTAAAAACAAACAATTGGAATTGAATATATGTATTATCTATATAGTTCCGATACTTTTTAATACTGGTTTGAAAAAGAGAATACAAATTCAAAACTATTTGCGCCTTTTTTGTTCACTGATGCGTAATTCTTTTGTTTGGTACACTATAACACCTCAAAACAATGAACGCAGAGAGGTACTTCAAGCACGTCGAAATTTTGGGATAACGTGTTCATTAAAATGAACAACGATTTTTCTGGAAACTTTTTGTTTCGCTTGTCTTTATCAATGAATATTGGAAAAATTCAAACGTGTTACTGAAATGTAGTATCTAATATAACTTTACTTATGTACTATTATGTACAGTTAGTTATTATTTTCTGATCTATACGGAAAGTAGCAGGGTTACGTACATTAGGAATCTAACATTCAATTAAGATATTTTAGGGTTCTGCAGGTTCGGATAAGAAAACAAAACCCTTATAAGATTACTTGCGTGTCTATCTATCCGCAGTCACAGCGGATTTACTTCGGATCTGCTGGATCTTGTAATCTGTTTGATTCACACATATTCAAATATATATCGCTGTTAGCGATAAAACCGCCATTGTACAAATAGATTTAATTTTCTGTGAAATTGTTACCATTTTGGTGTACAATAAAGTTTATTCTATTCTATTCTATATTCACGAATGTACCAAATAGTCATTCTGAAATTCAAACAGGAATGAGGTTACGTAATATATTAATTGAAATTCAACATGGAGGTCATTTCTGAGGATCAAATCAAAAATTGATACCGTGCGAAATATCAAATGTAAGAGCGTATTGCGAAGGTCTAAAATGTATCTTTGTAATCATTATAAAACTTAGTTTTAACGCTGTCAAAAAAACTACTGAATCTTATATTTTTAAAAATATACCGACACAAGTTAGTTTTTTCCTTATAGTTTATAGGAAGTCTGTTTATTTATAAGCTTATCTTAAATTGTTTGTATATGTGTCCGGTTATAAATTACTTATTATAACTCATTTTAAAACTGTTTTTTGCTTCCGATGAAGTGGAACTTGCCATATTTATGCAATTTTGACTACGATGTACAACATGGCACTATGAAGCTAGTCTGATGATGGTGAAACGTCGTCATAGGATATTCTAGACAAAACAACAGCACCGTCCTGTACGTGTCACAAAAAAAGTGGTATACACCAGATTTGACCACCTTATACTCGTAAACGGAGACGGTGAGATGCGCTTGGTAGTCATAGGTGCTTAAGACACTTTTTTTATTTTTTACTTTTCAGTTACGGACACCGAACACTTTTTGATCATCATAAGTATGTGTTAAGTGGAAGAAATTGAACACAAAAAATGTTTACGTATACGCGGAGTGGATGATTTTATACTGGTTCTTTAAACATCAAATATTGTGACACCCTATTCATTTTAAGTTCCTGATGTAATTTTTGTTTTGGTGTACAATAAAGAATATATCTGTCTATCTATCTATTCATCGGTAGCTTGTATCTAAAATAAGACACAAGTTTGTGCCCCGCCTAAGTACCCAGCTGCACTGCATGCGATTTTAGTCAGTACGAGAATGACTAACTCCTGGTCCGTCGAAAAATAAAAGAATAGACCTACGCAGAACAAAAATCTTTTTATTCTATTTATAATCAAAGTCTACAAGTTGTTTACCAAAGTTCAATCTAGAAACCTTTTCCACTAACCATCTAGGACCCTTCCATTTCCTTCGTCATTTGTATCGGAAATGAAACTATAGATATTTGGCGAAACAGTTTGTTCATTTGTTGTATCAGGCTTAACTTTATTAGCGACGAGGATTGGGGCCTACGATAGCGCCTAAAAGGGTTCTGTATTCGTTTATATATACACAAATAGACATAGTCAATATCGGTTTTCCAAGAAATAGGATTGTAGCTTGATACTACGTTACTACTTATTTTTTTTTTGTGCCATTTAGAAACTAAATAATATTTATCTAAATCAATAATGCCAAGTTCTTTCTAACACTTTATATTTAATTCCTTCACATTATTTGTTAATATTGAAGAAATAGGATCAAATCTTGACCCTATAATTTGGTTATTGGAAAATTTCAAAGGCACTGGTCATCAGAGAGCAGTGGTGGCAGAGTGGTAACAGACTTACGAGTTGTAGGTCGCGGGTAAACCCAACCAGGCACACTACTTTGTGTAATTTATTTCATCACCACTGCCTTCAAAACGGTAAAGGTTTTCGCGAGAAAACTGGCACCCGCACTAGGCCCGCGTGGTAGATTACGGTCCGTTCATTCTCCTAGAGGAGGCCTGAGTTCCAGCAGTGGGAACAATAGAAAGATGATTATGCATTTATATGCTGTGGTCATTGATTAGATCTTTGATCATGTCGCTACTGGCAACTAGACACGTTGTTCTTTAAAATATCCCTAGCTGATAATATTTTTTTTTTAATTGAGATAAACTAGTGCTTGACTGCGATCCCACCTGATGGTAAGTAGCGATGTAATCTTTGATGGTTAAAGTTTTTTCAGTTCCATCCACCCAGTAACCTCAAAATAAAGGGCCCATTGTCTCAAACAACATCAAAGTTAACAGTAAACTTGAAGCCAGACAAATCGTCAGTCATTCTTCAGTGTATCTGTGCAAGCTTTTCATTTCCGAGTCATTACAGGCGGTTGACTGAAATAGGAGACGTATAAATTATGACAAGTCAAAATATGGTTTTGCATTATTGCGCATGGTTGGAGATAAATTGGAAGTCCGTTGGGTGTAATTTTGGTTTGTATATGTTTCTGACGCTTCCAAAAATAAGTGTTGCGTATTTGAAAAATATTTTCTCTCTTACTCTACAGAGAGTGGGAGGAAAACGATGGTACCTGCATATTCAATGCTTTTGTTTTTAGTGACTTCTCATACTCCAAAGCGGGGTGGGAGAGCGTAGCCGAATTTTAATGACTAACCCCCCCCCCCGCCCTTATTCTTTTGCGTTCAAGGACTAAGGGTAACCTTTTCAAAAGCCAACCCATGGTCCTAGCATAGCATAGCTGGCCTTATAATGTTCCCTCTACTGAGTCTCTAGCCTTTTCTCTTAAAGAGGAAACCCATGGCCCTATATAGTAGGTATAGATACTGCTGGGCCGGGTACTTTTGCTGACATCTTTTTAAGGCTGCGTGGAACACTACGTGCCCTCTAGGGCTTAGGCTTAGTCCGGATGGTTACCGAACGACTGGAGTTTTAGACTTCTGCATTACTAGACTCTTTACACGGTCTTGAATTTTATTGATCTAAAAATATCTTTCTTTTATAGTAGATTATGTGACTAGGGGATAAAGCAGTGTCTTTAAGACGCGGGCGGCATGTTGAATTCCGAACAAAACCAAGGTTGCTGATTTTGATCCCGAACGTCAGTGAGGGATTCGAGCATTAGAAGGGGGTTAATAAAGAAAACTGATTGAAGCGAGAAATTCAAGAAACCCAAGACGAAGACAGTTTTATCCCCGTGTTGCATACTCTACTTTTTACACCATCTGTGAGATAATTAAAAGACAATTTGGTCGACCGAATCATATATTAGGGAAATATAAGTATTATATTTACAAGTTCATTAAACAAACAAAATTCACTATTACCCAAGATTCTATAGTTTCAATTTTCTTTATCGTCTCGTCAGTAAGTACGTTTTATTCTACTTTCTCTTTTTTTTTTGTTAGAGGCCAGTTTGAATTTCGAGTCAACTTGTTCGATGTATGTACATTTTAATTCACTATGTTGACGATTTTTGATGTTCTAAATTCAAATGTCATTATTCCGTAGGAATCGGCCTTATAGCATTATCTCTCGTGAGGTTTTTATGACGTATAAAACGACATGCATACGTTTAAAGCTCTTGTACAACATTATAGGCTACATTATTATTACCACTCGTAAGTAAGAAGCCTCACTAATTAGACACTTCTGCTGTCCGATATCTTAAGACCATTTTAAATTTAATTAAAACTCCTCCTCCTGAATAAATCCTCAAACTGAATAAAATTAAATCAAACACTAAATCAGTTCTCACAAATGTCTAACAGATATTTTTGAATGATTGATATTGGTAAAGTTATTACGGTTTCCGTATTTTTGGAATTTATTCTTACTTCATTTTACGTTGATAAATATTTACCTGTTCATTTCTCTCTTTATTTTAAAGTATCCTTGTTCCAAGGGGTCTCGCCATTAGAGCAATTATTGCAATAGGGAAGTGAGATCACTTACCAGTAAAACATTTTCACCACAGGGCTATAATCAGGTTAAAAATTCATGTGGGAATTATAGCTGTGAGAACGTATGTCACCACGGAACTGTTTTTATTGTTCCGTGTATGTCACAGTTAGACCTCGCTAAGGTGAAGGTCATTTGGTGTTACTATACTGGATGAAAATATCAATCTGAAAAACTTGAAAGATCTAGTAACATGCTACCCTGATGATTATGAAATCGATGACATACATATGTACATTACAGGTGAGTGACATTTAAACTACAATTATTACTAACTAGATTTACCAGCGGCTTCACTTGCGAACATAAAATATAACTTATGTTACTCTGGAATAAAGCAGCTTTCTATCGGTGAAAAAATTTTAGCAATCAGACCAATACTTTCAGAGATTATCTTCCACAAATAAAAAAAAATTTGCCTCTTTATAATTAAAGTATAGAAGTATCGATAAACTATTGTTAATTAACAAAAAGGCCAAAATTAATACTAGCTGCTGCTACTGGGTTCGCCCGCCAGAAAGTAGAAAATTATCCCAAAGTCATATACCTACTATCGGAAAAAAAGTATCTTATATGCTGTTGCAATTTTAATAAGTTTTATTACTTAAAAATATATATTATCTTTAAGTTCAACACAGAGAAAAGTCGCGAGATGATCCATGAGAGTTGGATTCGAGACAGCGGCGCTAGAATAAAACCTTGGAAAACTTAAAGAAACAATGAGCCGCATCCACCTCGCCAGTGCGTGTTGGTGAATGTCACGTCTTAATTTTTTTGGTTTCAGGACCTTCTAGTTTCTTCACGGCGTTTTCATTCACCGTTTGGAAGCAGTAGTGATGAAATAAATTACACAAGTAAAACGCATACCTGGGTTTGAACCCAAAACATACTACTCGTAATTCTGAGCCTTTACCACTGGGCCAACACCGCTCTTTGTATCTTAGAACCATTTATCAAAACGCTAAATCCTGAAACCTGAATAAATTGAATCAAACACTAAATCAAGTCTCACAACTGTCTAAAAGATATTTTTAAAAGATTGATATTGCTAAAGTTATTACGGTTTCCATTTTTTGGGATTTATTCTTACTTCATTTTACGTGGATAAATATTATATCACCTCAAGTAAAGATTGATGATAGAACAAACTTTTATAGGGATCTTGTTTTGGTAGTATTTTCAGTAACAGGGGACAAAGTTTCTGATAGATAGTGGTGTCAATGGCTCTCCTCTCGATAACTTAGGTAGAAAGTATTGGTTGAGCTGTGGTTATAAAGTACAGGTTTAGCGGAAACATCTCTTGGGTAAAATAAAGACGTTTTTTGGATTAGGATGAACTGTTCGCTATAAATGCGTAGTTTTAAACTGGCATGTTAGTCTGGTGGTTAGGCCTGACTGCTATGCCGGAGGTCGTGGGTTCTATTCCCACACAAAACAAATGTTTGTGTGATGAGTCATTTGTTCTGTGTCTGGGTGCACTTTATTTATAATATGTATGTATTTAGAAATTTATAAGTATGTTTATCAGTTATCTGGTACTCATAACACAAGCCCTGCTTAATTTGGGACTAGATGGCATTGTGTGAAAGTTATGAAATATAATAATTATTATTTTCTAAATCTATGAAGCTCACTAATTTACATTTTTAGCAAGTCCAGAAAATCATAGAGAAGTACGTTGCTTTTTTTTTACAAAAACGTATTAACTACGTCAGAGTAGTTAATGACGATAGTTTTTGTAACCTGAAGTTCTAGACTATTTCTTTTAAACATAATTTGTGTGTGAGTGAGGCAAAACTCCTTCAAAACTTCTCTGTCTTGGTTGATGTCTGACTGAGCTTGACCTGCAAATGTGATATGGTTAGACCGTTACACCTTCACCAAATAGCACTCTATAAAAAACATTTCATACAACCATCGCTTACAATGACACCTCACCTTTATAGAACCACGATGTATCTTTTTAGATAGCAGATAAAATCAGGAACCGGAGCTAGGTACTCGAAATATGCGATTGGATAGCTCTCTTGTTAGAATCACATAGTAAACTCCTTGTTTATAAAATCCATTATCGGAAACCTTTGGCATAAAGCTTTAAGAGTACTTTTCATTCTGAATAAGTTTTTCTGAATAAGTGTTTTAGTAAGTTTTTTTTTTCAAAGAAATAGAGCCCAAGTTTTAGAGCCTGAATTATTTTTAGTCGCATTGATGCCTTAAAACGATTTTACAAGAATAAGAATACGATGCTAAAAATATTTAAACTCGCATTTTAATTTCAAGAACTAAACCTTCCAAGTTTCTATACAATTCTGAAACAAACTAACATGCTTCTTAAAAAGTTAAAAAACAAGTCTTTATAAAGAACCAAAAGAGAAAAGTCTTTTACAAACACTTTTTACAGGCACGTTTTATAAAGAATTTAAATACATAAATTTGTATTATTTCAGTCATTTAGTACTCATCTCAAGCGTCTAGTTAATAGTAGTATATTTATTTATTTTACTCATTATGTACAAAAAGTAAAGAGTAGAGAGAGTGTAGTATACACGGGTGTGCAACTTGAAAAACGCCCCAAGCGTCGTTCGTACACACGGTTAAAATGAAATTCATCGGCCGCCATTGGTCGCTCTGTATCTAATAATAATAATAATAATATTCCACAACTATCACACAACGCCGTCTAGTCCCAAGCTAAGCAGAGCTTGTGTTATAGGTACTAGACAACTGATAAACTTACTTATATATTTCTAAATACATACATATTATAGATACATTACACCCAGATACAGAACAAATGATCGTGCTCATCACACAAACATTTGTCCTATGTGGGAATCGAACACACGACCTCCGGCATAGCAGTCAGGGTCACTAACCACTAGACCAACATGCCTGTGGCCTGTATCTGAAATATATTTGTTCGTGGAGACACTTTCTACGTATATTAATACTCAATAGTTATTTTACAAACTACTGTAAGGAATATCGACGTGCCAACATGAACCGTTTTCCAGGAATAAAAAAAAAAATATTTTATTTTTTCTAGTAAGTCCTTTGAAAAAATTCATTTGACACACGTGAACATTTGTCATTACAGTTTTGCTACTTGGACGAGTATTTCACTTCGACTGCAATGAATATGTTTGTGGTAATCGTGAGATAAAAAATATCTGTAATTTTACACAAACAAAAAAGGACAGACATAAAATATAGTTTATTTTTCTAGTTTATTTTCATAGCTATTTGTTCAGAAAGTTAATCAAAAAAGTGATAACTCAATAAACTAATTTTGTCCATAATTATTCTAATAAAAAAAAATAACATTAAATCTCCATTTTACAAAATTTCTGAATAGTTTTACATATGAAGCTTCCAAATGACTGAACTATATGTATAAGCATATTGAAGTAACAAAGACAATGCGTGATAAAATAAATGAGGCGTAAATAAATAAGGGTATATCGCTATCTCGCTCTTACCCGATACAATTTGGGATCGGTTCTTATCGGGTAAAGCCGATACAAGACAAACGGATTTACACGGTCAAATTGATAACTACGACAAAAACAATTTAAGGAGAATATTTAGATGCTTTTCTATACAAAATGGATTTTCTTTAAATAACATATATGTAATAAAGCTTATGTATGTAAATAAGACATAAGCTTTATTACATTATTTAAAACAAAGTGAACGTATTTTGATAATAAATTAAAATAAAATTTTAATACGATTATACGAGTACTAGAATAACATAGTTTTGGATTAGAAACTTAAGCTACTTTTATTTGGGCTCTGTGTGTAAGTGTTAAAAGTAAATAAAAATATCCATCAAAATAAGCGAAAAAAAATCAATTTCTATTAATTCTAGGCAAGCGTGGACCAGTTTTGTATATAAGTAAACAGCGAGTTCCGCCACCTTCACCTGAGTGTACGACGATGTCAAGTTATGTCGATGTTAGATTTTAGCTATATACCGAAATGCTAAAATCAAAGAATAGGTTTTAAGAATAGGTCAATAGGTCGAGTGAGGGGGAGCACCAACGGCATCCTGAAGGTATTTGCGGAAAAGCTGGATGGGCTTACAATGGGTAGGTTTATCAAGCTGCATGTACTGCCTGATTTTATGTGTACGTATTTGTTGTATTTGTCTTTGTACCTACTAACATAGTTATTTAAGTTTTGTCTGTACTAACTCACTATGGGCCTTGATGCCTGAAAAATAAAAGATTTTTTTTATAGAAGCGACACAAAAAAAAAATTAGTTCTTTTCTGCACCATTGCAATCTATCCTAGAACAATGAGCCATTGGGTTGAACAACTTTTAGTCCCTTTATGTTTTCTTTTATATCAAATGGGAATGGTTTCAGGGTAGCTGTCATGTCTCTATACGAATCTGGCACTGAGACTTGGGATGTCACATCTCTTAAATAAATAGGAACCAATTCCTTTTCAAGGAAATTTCACACGTACTGATCGACACTTTACGTATCCAGAGGGCTAGCTCGTTCTTCGCCCAAAGAATTAGCATTGCCATTGAACGTGGCAATGCCGCCATATTTCCGGATGACGGCGATGTGGAGGAGTACATTATCATTTTGTATTATATTTATGTACAGAGTTAGGTTTTAGTATAAATAGTTCAGTATTTAGTATTTGAGTTTTTTTTATGTACATTATGTTTTAAAGTGTATAACTAAATTTATAAGTATTTACATAATTTATATTATTAAAGTAGATTCTATGTTGAATTGCAATAAATTTTTGTATGGAGCAGTTCCCCGAATTATCACCTTAAGACCCTTCGCAGTTATACCTAAAGGGTCCTTTAAAGGACGATACTGATCCAAGTCTTTGAGGCTTACTCTAATGATTTACACCGGTATAAAGGCCGTTTTCAGTCTGACTGAATTTATGACTAGATCGCATAAGCCTGTGATCGGCCCGTTCACACCTGAACGGTTTTTGGAAACCTCGTTACAGAGGTTTATAGTAGTTTGCGAAATGCTGGTGAATTTATTGTTTGTAAGGGTTTTATTGATTTGGGTAGTTCAGAAATAGGTTTGTTTGAAAAGATTTTATCATAAAAGAAAAAGACGCTATTTGGCGTAGCAAATATTCTACGGCGTAGCCAACCATAGCTACGGCGTAGCATTACTAAAACATGTTTATTTTAAAAACACACATGCATTAAGTTTAAAATTTTACGGCGTAGCCAACAATAGCTACGGCATAGCATTACTAAAGTATGTTAATTTTAAATAAACTCATGCATTATAAATATTTTATAATTTACTAGCTGGCCCGGCAGACGTTATCCTGCCTGGAAGTGCCTATTCAACAAAAAAAAAAATGAGATGCCGATTGTATTACACAAGATTTCATCTAAATCGATCAAGCCATTTAGGAGCAGTTAGTTAATTAGCCTATTTATATTCCATTGCTGGGTGAAGGAATCCCTCTCCCTTTTCCACATACTTCTATCCTCAGCCATTGCGGGCCAGTCCCTCCAGTATCTGTCTACCTCCTCTATCCAAATTTGCCTTGGTCTGCCGCGATGTCTCCTTGCGTTTAAGTGGCTCTTTCAGCCCACCGCTCATCCGACATGCAGCAGACATGTCCAGTCCAATCTCACTTTAGAGTAGCATTTTTTTTTAGGAGGATCTTGGTGACAAAGAAATGTACAGAAGAATTATGTAGATAAAACTTTACTTCTCATAATTTATATTCAACTTTACTGGAATTACTGTCTCGATATTTTAAGTTTTATGATTACTAAACGAGTTTCAAGTTATCCTCATTTCAAGAAACAACAACAATAAAAACAAAATTATTTCTAACATTAATAAAACGAAACGCGAAATGGCGTCGAGACTACAGTGAGTCGTTTTGACGCCGACAATCAATGATAACGTAAATTGGAAATATAAATTCCACTGACATAAATAATTGAAAAGCAATTTGTGTTGAATCTCCGACGGTTTGGTTGTGAGGTTATTGACTTCGCTGAAACCGCATGCTGGAGTTATTGATTGTTTTTAAATTGTCGCGTCGTTCGCTTCTTATTTCCCGATGGGTAAAATATTTTATTAAGAACCTTTAACCTGTGACGACTTTGTATACAACCACTCTTACGTCATTATGACGCTATTACACAACTTCAGATATTTTGAAAACACAGATGATTTTTGATTATTATTTGGTTTTCGATTGAAAACAAAACATAAAATGTATGTACAACTACTACAGAAAAGACATCTGAAAATTTGCTATTTTGCGTAATTGGTCCTTCAGTACATACTTTAGATGAAAAAAAAAATATATTTATAAAAGCCTTGCTGACAGATTAAAGACTAAATTTTTTTCAAGAATTTTATAACGTTAAAAAAAAAGTGTAAGTATGTGGAACCAACCACTTTTGCAGAATATTCGAATGAATGAAGGAAGTTACCGGAAACCAATCCAGCGTTTAGGAGCTTTTTTCATTTTTTTTCTTGATCAAACATTAACGAAAAGGGAAGTAGGTAGGGCGATAAACGAAAAGGGAAGTGCCCTGAAAGTTTAAAAGTTTGCCGAAACTCAGAAAAACTACTTCAAATAACTAGCATAATTATGTTGGTTCCATCAAAATATCAGCCAGAAGACGTCCGAACATAGGCCTTGCCCAAGTGTGACCATTATAACCGACCCTATGCTTCTCGCATACATTGAATTTCCGGAACTCTCACCAGGAAATCAGTCCACTTGGTGGGAGGCCATCCAACGCTGCATCTTTTAGTACGCGGTCGCCACATCAGAAACTTTCGGCGTCATCAATCATCTGTGCCCGCTTACGCTACTTAAGATTGTCGATTCTTTGGGTTATGTCGATAACCTTGTTTCTCCAGCAATTATCTTTATTCCTGTTTCGATCAATCAAGGAAACTTCGAGCATTACATTTTAACAACTATTTATTAAAACTGAAATGTTCTATAATTTTGGTCTTTAGTTATACGAGTATACGGATTGATTTTTTTTGACTTGTTCGACTGTTTTTGCTAAGTAAAAATTATCTGAAACATACAAATAAGTACATTCATATTATGCTAACCGTGTGTGCTATAATGGCTCACCCAGTGCCATTAGGAGCTTAAGTGCAGCGCCGTAAATGAATAAAAAGAAATATAAATTGTGAAACATTTTCAACGAGGAATGCAATAGAGAGAATAGTCAAAAAAGAATCAAACTTGCGAGTTCTTATTGTAGTGCCAGAAGTTTCATAGACTGAAAGTTGTAACATCAATAGCGTGTCTATTTCTAACTTTTTAACATGCATATTGTTTTAAAATAAGTTTAATGAACACTGAGCTGGATTTTGTTTTGACCAAATTTTATAAATTATTCGATCGTCGGGCGTTTGATAGTTCCATAGAGCAAGGATTGGCCGTGTTGCCATTAGAAGGTAGAGTAGCTTTTACTGATAATTTTCGTGGCTACACAATGTGCGCTGTGGCTTCGAAATTATTAGAAAGAGCCTCCACAGCTCTGAAATGGAAAGGACAACTGATTGAACACGGCTGGAATTTAGCCAGTAAAAATCTGACACTTCATCCAGTTCCTTTCAGCGGAAGAGAAAATTATTTGATGATTTCCTTGTCTTCAAAGAAGAGAAAAAGAAACTATTTGGCAATTGTATAATTGTCACGAACCGTAAATGGTTTTGACTGTCATCCTAAATGGAAAGTTTTGACAATATCTTCTTAAATAATGGCCGCTGATGCATTCTGTGCTCTGTGGATAGTTCAGTCAAATGAAACAATGAAATTACTCTCGTGGAATAGCTTTTCAAATGTTTATTTTATTTATTTTGAACCTTTAGGTAACAGCATAAATTAGTTGACTCATTACCATCAATATGACTAGCTTTTACTGGTTGCTTCATTCTCTATGCTTATCCAATGGGAAATATAAATCTCGATTGTATCTACAGTTACGTGCCGAGCATAAGAGGAGCCGGTCTGTTTGTGATCATTCATCTCAAGTATGATGATGCTGGTTAGTTCCGCTATGCTTTAATTTCGCTATCAACGACTCGTAAAACACCTACTAAAAAGTTAGTTCCGATATGCACGAAATTCTTCAATTCTACGTTAACAATGGAAGGTACAATCCTATATTGTCCAGTTTTAAGTAGTACATAAGTGTTTTTGTGTTCGTCAAAAAATCGACAATTGGCGAAGCACAGTCGAGCATGAGCCGAACGCTCGGCTCTTAAATCGCTCCATACTACATGAATTCTCTCGCGTTTACAAGCTTCGACGTACTTACGTTGAAATCCTCGTTCGAGACACTCAGTGACAGACTTTGAGTATGTTTTTTAGTCGGTAAAAGTCTGACATCGCGCTCCGCTCAAGGGCGGAAGATGTCACTGGATGAATTGTCTCCTAAAAAAATCATCATCATCTCCCAGCACCTGTCCTGTGTTATTTGGTTATTATAGTCTGTCTTAAAAGTCAAACAACTTGGAAATTTTGAAAAGAATTAAAAAATCTGTTATTTATATTACATACAATACTTTTTATAAGATTCTATTAGTAAACAATGATCATCTCTTTGCAACCTTTTTGTTCAACCAGTGTTGACTACATCAGATTTCAAGAATTTGATTATTTGATGAGATTACCCATCGCGCACACTACTTACCTAATTCTCTATCATAGAATATTATGTTTCATAATTTGTTGAATATTCCAGAGAATATATCTTTAACAAAAATGGAAAACAACTAAAAAATGCAATTTAACTGTACAGGGTCGTTTTGACAAAAAAAAAAAAAAACGCACATGATCCTGGACCCCCCAGTGGAGGATTGTTTTTTGTCAGTTTTTTCCTAATTTGTTTTTTTTTATTTTTTATGTTTTTAATAAAAATACATGTCAATAGGTGCAAGATTGCCGGCGTTCACTTGGGGATTCATGAATTAATACAGCCAATAATTATTAAACGCATAACAATAAATCTACACTATTGAATTCCATGAAGTGCTACGTGGCCCCCCTCTCTCTCTTTCCTAACTTTGCTGAGCCCAACAGGGTCCATTATTGATCTATAACAATTTTTAACATCATCCATGTATTCGTATGAATTGCAATAAAGTATTAAGTATTGAGTAACAAAATTATCCCGTTGCAGTCAATGGCTCCAAACAAAACCAATCCATTATTTTAATTAAAGTTAACTTATTAACCCAATTGGATTAAAAACTCCAAGAATTCCACATTACTGGAGTATTGACCCAAAACAACACCCACTCTGTCACACACATACATACCATGAATTGTTTATCCAGCACACATTAGCAAATGAAAGTAAAAGATTGATCAGCCTCATTAGTGAGCTAATGGGATGATTAAATCGGATAATCACGCTATTAACTGCCGATAACAAAGCTTTGAGGAGTCTGCCCAGTACACCGTACCATGCCATCACCGTGCTAGGAACGTCAAGTAAAATACATATTAATACAAGTTCAGTTTGTCATTGCAACTGAGGTGGTATCCGCCCGAGCCGTAGGTGACGGTATTTTGGAGCCAAGTACTGCAGTGACTTTTCACCTGTGCCAAACCACGTTTTTCAACATAATTACGAATAAATAAATAAACAGGGGTTGACGTGCGACTTGCAGAGGTCGCTTAGCTCCCAGATAATAAAAAAAAAATGTGGTGGGGGCGCGCTAACACTCTTTTCTGCATAAGTGTGCAGAACAGTAAATTACATACCTAAAGACAGCAACCAGAGCATCTGGATCTAGTTCGGGCCATAGTATGGAACGAGAGGAACTACAAAACAGTACCCTTCTGATGAAGTTAATGATACAAAACCTGGTCTTGGTTTGATCATTCCTGCGGCCCATTAATGTCACTTTAATGGGCCGCAGGGTGCGCCTTGTACGAATGTACTTGGACAACACGCTATTGATACGTTCCAATGATTACATGGTATATATGGTATGATACATAGTATAATACGGTGTAGGGGGAAGTATTCTTTATACGTACTTAGTTGTGTTCTATTTATTCGATTTCGAATTGATGGGTAAGAAAGTTAATGAGACTAATCTTTGATTCAGTAAGCTTACTTACGCAAAGAATAAGACTTATACAATATAACTTACAATGCTATAACACCTCGAGCCAATTGAATAAACCCTACAGATAAATATGTGATTTTTTTTTTCATAACTATAAAGTTGTAATATGTCTAACTAGCTTTTGCCCGCAGCTCCGCTCGCGTTTATAACATATAGCTTGTCAGTTAGGAATAAAGCAGCTTCCTATCGGTGAAAAAATTTTAGCAATCGGATCAGTACTTCCACAGATTACGTCCTACAAACAAAAAAAAAAAACAAACTTAAACTACTACCACTGCTACTTTATTATATTAGTGTAGAAATCTGTTTTATTAAATTGTCGCAAAATATGACTAATAAGTAATTATTGAAAGATATAATAGTTTACCTTATCATTTTTTTTTTAATTTGACAGCGTCTGCGGGTGCAGAGCAGTGGAATATAATTATTTTAGCAACTAACTGAATATTGGATGGGCTATGAAATGTCGTAATCCCAAAAAAATAAAAAATAAGAAACAAATACCAACATAATCTATACATCTATACATGTAATTAAAATTGGAGTGTCTGTTTGTAATATTGAAATAACTGCTTTTTACTACATGCATATGAATATACCTAATTATACGGTACATACACCAAAATAACAATTTTTTACAATTTTTGTCTGTCTCTCTGTCTGTTTGTCCGAGCTAATGTCTGAAATGGCTGGACCGATTTTGACGGGACTTTTTTGGCAGGTAGCTGATGTAATAATGAGTAACATAGGTTACTTTTATTTTAGAAAAAATAAATTCAAAATCTTGTAGTCCACGCGAACGAAGTCGCGGGCACAGCTAGTTTTCAATAAAATATCTGTATTTAATAGAGTATTCATTATGAAGAGTGACTCAATTATTACTTTTTTATTGTTCAAAAACGTTCCTTCTATCATATTGTCATGCTCCATTTTTCTTCATGACAGCCTAGAAGTGAGTTCTTCAGTTGGAATATTTTTAGGTCTAGTAAACGTTTTGTTCATTGTAGCTCGATTGGATGGCTTTAATGCCATGTGGTTAAGAAGACAATATAATTATATTATCACTACTGAGCAAACTGTACCAACATCACAGAACCAACTCCATCCTAAAAATGTTGACTGTTTTTTTTTTAATAAATCCTCGGCCCATACTAAATATGACTGCTGTTTTGCGGGTAATTCACAAACATCAAAATTCTCACGCACAAGACACTCAGATCCGGAACAACTATCTGTAGGTCATATAAATATTTGTTCCGTACTGGAATCAAACCCCCGACACGCTAAATAGTTGTCAATCGTGTCGTTTTTAGATATTAATTACTAATAAAAAAAATATATAAATTATCGTGTCGTTTTATTGTGGAGTTCCTATGGCCACCTTCTAGCTTTATCATCACATCCTAGTAATCATATAGCATCAAAGTACTCGTCAATATGAATCAAACGAGCCCAAACTCGATGGGGTTGTGTTGTTCTATTGCAGCGTTCCATGGCCACCTTCCAGCTCCAACATTAGACCTTGGTAGACCGTAAAGGATCAAAACACTTGTCAATATGCATCAAACAAGCCTAAACTGGATGGGGTTGTGTAGTTTTATTGTGGAGTTCCTACGACCACCATTCAGCTCCATCATCAGATCAGCTCCACGTTATCATAATATTGCATTGTCACGCACTTTACACATGTTTACAAAATTTCAGCTCAATCGGTTGAAGGTATCTGCTTCAAAATTGAGTTGCAAGATTTGAGCCGAACATACACAGTTACATACATTGCAAGTACATTGGTTCCGGTTCTGCGCTACTTTGTGTCTATTACTACTGTTAATACTGTGCCTTAGGTTACGATCTACCGGTTCCTAATTATATTTTGAAATAATCCGGAGACCCACTTAAAAATTCACACGGAATTATACAAATTGGTCAACCGTTTAGGAGAATATGGTGACCAACACACGTACACAAGAATAATATACATATATAAAGAAGATATCATATCTCTTTAAAACACCAAAGTAAGATAAACAATGGGAGGCACCCAAAAACCACAAAATAATAAGTTCCTAAATAATGATAAGCCCTTGAGTACGAAATTTTATTAAATATGGTGCACAGTAACTTTGGTAGCTTCAGACCATAAAACAGACCAAAATATTGTTGTGTTCAAACTTTGCTACGCTCGGATAACTTTCGAAGTAGGAAATTGTTTGGACACAGGTGTGTTATGTGTGAGGAATATTTTAAGTGTACGAGTGTATTTTTCTAAGCCTTACCATTGGCTTTGATTTTTCACTTTTAACCTTTTTTATTATTGATAAACTTGCGCTAGACCATTACCTCACCTGATGGTAAGCGATAATGGGACGACGAAGGAGCATGCTTGTCTAGAAGTAATCTATTCTATTCACTCTTGAAAACTGTTTGAGATCTAGTCTAATCTCGTCTTAGTAACTTAACTACTAGTTTATTTCTTGTTTTATTATTATTGAATAGGCTCGCTTTTTGGTTTATCAGCAGTCTGTTAATTTACTTCGATAGTACCTCAAGTTGCAACTTGCAACCCACCAAGAACCTTTTTGCAACAACAAAATTAGATGTACATAGAACAACTGCGATCTACTACTTTTGATATATTGGTCTGAGATTGGAATCCTATCGTCCTCATAAATAAACATAACCATAATCAACCTCATGAGGTTCCCGCAGCTAGGACCTCCTCTTTATGAGAGGAAATGCACCGTTATCCACTACACGGGCCACTGGGGGTTGGTAGATGTTACAGATATCCCAGATTTTTTAGGGTTCCGTAGTCAACTAGGAACCCTTATAGTTTCGCCATGTCTGTCTGTCCGTCTGTCTGACTGTCTGTGTGTCCGTCCTCGCTTAATCTCTGTGACCGTTAGCACTAGAAAGCTGAAATTTGGGACCAATATGTGTATCAATCACGCCGACAAAGTGGTAAAATAAAAATTGGAAAAAAATGTTTTATTAGGGTAGCCCCCCTATATGTAAAGTGGGAAGTGATTTTTTTTTTTAATTTCAACCCTAACGTGTGATATATCGTTGGATAGGTATTTAAAAATGAATAGGGGTTTACTAAAATCATTTTTTTAAAAATGTCAATAATTTCGGAAATAATCGCTCCAAAAGTAAAAAACAATGTGTCCCCCCCCCTAACTTTTGAACCATAAGTTTAGAAAATATGAAAAAAATCTGAGAAGTAGAACTTTATAAGGACTTTCTAGGAAAATTATTTTGAACTTGATGGAAAGAACAGTTTTTGTACAAAAAAGACAAAAGGGTTCTACAAAATAATTTCTGGACTAAGTTTGTAGTATAATCGTAGCAAGCATTTTTTTAAACTCATAAGTGGGTACACTTTATTGTGACGGGCGGGAAACTACGGAACCCTACACTGAGCGTGGCCCGACACGCTCTTGGCCGGTTTTTTTGGCTCTAGGACATGTCGGATTCCTGAAGATGTTTTCATTACCGTCTTAAGAACAGTCATGAGAAAATAAATTACACAAAGTAAAAAGAATATAAAATAACGGAGGAAGCTTTGCAGGTGTCAAATTAGACATGTACATTATTTATTTGCCTTTTTTCATAAACGTATTGGTAAATTCTAAGTAGAATATTATATGCCTCGTTCATTCATATTAACCTAAAAAAACTCCATAACTTTTCTTTCCAAATTCAAAATAAGGTCACAGAAGGACGTATAAAGTCTCCAATAGCCATTTTTATATAAAAGTTATTGCCATAAATCATAAAGTTATTCAACGGAGTCCGATCCACGAGATAGGCACTTAAACTTAGTTTAATGTAGTATTCAGTGCAAGTTGAGCTAAGTTGGTTCCGAGTTTCAGCCAGATAAGGGCGCTGCTATAGTACGGTAATGGGACTTTGGTGTAGACAGATGTAGGAGTAGGAATATGTGGGGCAAACTAAGATACGATGACACTGAACTACTTGTACAATACACGATCAAGTTTCACAAACGGTTAAGGACGGAGTTAACTGATGAAACTGATTTTGATTGGACTGGAGTATTGAATATTACAAACAGATGTCGAGGTGGGTGTATGTGGGGTAAACTATAATACAATGACATTGAACTACTTATTTATTTATTTATTTATTTATTCATTTATGTACACACACAAACACTTAAAAATGAAATAGACAAATACAGAAAAAAGAGTACAAAGGTGCTGCTTATTTCAAATGAAATTTCTTCCAGCAGACCTGCGACAGGAGAGTTGGAAGAGAGATGTAGACACAGTGTATACAAACGAATCATTTACTAAATTATCTAAATTAACTTATATAATAATACATATATAAATACAACAAAACCAGTAATTAAAAACACTAAAATAGATACAGTACATAAAATACACATACACATACATATATATATATATATATATATTATAAATAAAAATATCTATAAAATAAAACATTACGAGATGGTTGAGAGGTAATGATCTTTGACTAGTTTTTTGAAGATAGATATATTTTTAGCGTCACGGATGTTAGCTGGAAGTGAGTTCCACAGTCGCACTGCATGAAAAGAGAAGGAGTTGGAATAAAAATGAGTATTATGGGATGGGAAATTAAGATGGAATTTAAGGTGGGATCTGCATGGGGCGTCGGCAGGTCGAGTGAACGAAAAACGATCACGCAGGTAGCCAGGGTACGCAGGGTTGAAAAGGATGTTGTACAGGAGACATAATACCCGAGTGTTCCTACGAAGACGGATAGGGAGCCACTTGAGATCCTTGCGGAATTGAGAGACGTGGTCGTATTTTCTTAGGCCAAAAACAAAACGAATGCATAGGTTTTGCAAGCGCTCAAGCTTGTTTAATAGCTCCTCAGTGGCATCCAGGTAGCAGGCATCCGCATAGTCGATGATCGGCTGAATCAAAGTTTGAGCTAAATATATTTTGGTTTTAAAGGGCAAGAACTTTTGAAGGGATTTAAGGCTGTGGAAGGAAAAGTGAACTTTACGGCTAACCTCATTTACTTGCGCTCGCCAAGAGAGATTGCTGTCAATAGTGACACCGAGATTCTTGGCTAAGTCAGAGTATGCAATAGTTGAGCCGTTGAAAGATAAAGGCGACAAAGAAGAAATATCAAGCGCATTGCGATAGTAACGAGTGCCTATGATCATGGCCTGGGACTTAGAGGGATTAACCTGTAAGCCGTAAGACTTGGCCCACTGATTAATACTCTCCAAGTCACGATTCATGGCATTAATCGCTGAGTCTGCCTCAGTCACTAAGAATTGACGATACAGCTGCAAATCGTCTGCGTAGAGATGGAAGTTGGAAGTGATAACTTTAGTAACAGTATTTATGAAGATAGAAAAGAGAAGAGGAGAGAGAACGCCACCCTGAGGTACACCAGCAATGAGGTCACACCAATCAGAGAAAGTCTCTTCAAGGCGGACACACTGAGAGCGACCCCGAAGATAAGAGTCAAACCAGGCTAACGCTGAGGAAGAGAAGTTAATAGAATTAAGAACGCCAAGAAGTATGTCGAAATCCACCGAATTGAACGCACAACTAAAGTCAAGCAAAACAAGTAAAGTGAGAGATTTGTTGTCCATAGCCCAGCGGATATCGTCAGTGACTTTCAAAAGCGCAGTTACAGTGCTATGACCAGAGCGGAAGCCTGACTGGTAAGGGGAAATGATAGAGTATGTCGATAGGTACCTGGTGATTTGGCCATGAACAATGTGTTCGAGAGCTTTAGAAAGGAAAGGCAAAATGGAGATGGGTCTGAAGTGAGATAAGGATGAAGGATTGTGAATCTTGGGAAGTGGTATTATGTGAGCTTGTTTCCAGGCTGAAGGAAATGTACCAGAAAATAAGGAAAAATTAAGAATGTGAGTGAGAATGGGGAGCAGTTGAGGGAGAATAGGAATAATCATTCTTGAACACAGATTATCATGGCCAACAGCAGAGGAGGAGATAGCAAGAAGAGATTTTTTTACATCGTCTTCGGAGACAGGACTAAGATTGAAAATTGGACAATTCGGTAACGACATTTTCGACAGCTCAAGCAAAGTGGAAGCTTTAACATCTGGATTAAGGGAGACAGGAGGAAGAGAAAAATGTTTATTTAGAGCGTTCAAGTCTAAATCTTTACAAGAATGTGAAGGAGATTTGCCGATACCAATTGTCTTTAAGATTTCCAGACTTCAGAGGACTTGCGATCAACAAGAGAATCGTGGAAATAGCGTCTCTTTGCATCACGACACAGACGATTGCAGTGGTTACGCAGATTTTTAAAGTACGCGAGATTCTGCTCCGTAGGTCTACGTCTGTACCTACTCTTCGCTTTGTCCTTACGAACAATAGCGCTCTTAATTTCAGCAGTCATCCACGGAGCAGGATCATGCTTGATTTTCACTCGCCGACGTGGCGCATGTTTGTCATAGAGACTCAGCAGTTTGGAATTGAAGCAGGTCACTTTCGCATCGACACTGGTGCTTTCAATTACCGAAGTCCAATCGACATCACATGCATCACGCGTCAACGCCTCAACATCTATTCCATTAAAATTACGGAGAAAGCAAAAGTGAGGTTTACGTTTGGGAGGTCGGATACGATAAGATAGATAGATGAGGTCATGATAGGAAAAGGTTGCAGAGAGCTGCCCAAACTCAGCAACATTATGAGGTGAGGATACAATCATTAAGTCCAGGAGAGAGGGCGTACAGTTTGGAGAATTATGAGTCGCAGAGAGAGGAAGAATTTGAAGGTTAAAGGAGGATAAGAGAGAACAGAGTTTGCGTGAACGGGAGTCATCTTTGAGTAAACAGGTATTAAAATCACCCATTAAGATAACGTGCTCGTATGATGGACAAAGATTATTTAGCGATGATTCTAAAGAATCAAAATAGTTGATATGTAGATTAGGGGAGTAGAATACCGCAAGTAATATTTTAGAATGGTTTATGGTTATTTCCAAAAATAAGGATTCAGCCGACCCAGAGTACAGAGATGGTGAAGCACTAACAATTTTGTGGGGTAGGTCAGCACGTATGTACATAGCGACACCACCACCTCCCTTACCAGTTCTGTCATTTCTGACCAGAACATATCCAGGGAGTGAGTAGTGCGTAGAAAGGAGTGAAGGCTTGAGAAAAGACTCTGATATTAAAAGTGCATCAAGATGACCGCTGCTAAAGGATGCCAGAAGATCGGAGTAGTGACCAGGAACACTCTGAGCGTTAATGTGAGCTATGTGAAAATTGTTAGGGTAGTTAGAAAAAACAGAGGAGATGTTTTCATGCAAAGTACGATGCGAAGATTCACTTTCCGCACTTACAAAACTACAAGTCGAAGAACATGAGAAAAAGCTGTCATTTAAGTCGACTAGACTATTCATAAATAAATATAATAATTATAAAATAAAATACAATAAAAAAATAAGTTCAAATTAAATATAAGTGGCTGTTTGCTATTATAACAACCACCCTGACTCACCGATTTGTTGGAAGAAATTAACAAAATATACAGGAAAAAAAGAAAAGAAATGAAACTAAGAACAATAAAACTAACAACAATAAAACTAACATAATAAAAATCGTATTATGAAAAACAAAGTACGGGTAAGTATGTTCAGAAGCTCAGTAAGGAACAAAAAACAACTGGAACGCGATTTAAGAAAAAAAAATGCTATGTCTTAAAATACTTAGTATCCAAGCTAAAAAAGAAAGTCAGATTAACAGTGACAGATGACAGTTTACTTCTGTCAAAAAGAAAAAGAAGTAAATATTAAAATAAGTTTACCGACATCCTAATATATTTTACAGATTATATAAAATTACAGTGACGGTGAAATAGAATTAACAAAATTACAAGAAGGATTACTACCGACACAGAAACCAAATTTGTAATCGCACATTCCCGCAAACTTGAGAGGCACCCCGTCGTCATTATAACATACTAATTGATTCGTCGGCGTGCCTTCCTCTGACCTCTCGAGGGTGTAGCAGCTACTTATACAAATACAAGATCAAGTTTAGCAACAAATATAGGTGGATTTGACTGATGAAACTGATTGCGGTGGAACACTGGATTAAGGTAAAAGATGCTGAAAGAAAGAAAAAGAGTTTATTTTCGTCAAACATGGCGCATACCTTAAAATGAAACAAATAACAATATCGCTGACTACGTTCGCTTTAATTGATAAAATTTATTTGAGTGCTTTTAAAAGTCATCTAGTATGCAGCTGACCAATGCGTTTATGAAAAGATGGTTTCAATTAAATGGCCGCCCAAGAATCAAATGTGAACTTGTAAAAACATTAAAATTTTGATAAAGAAAATAACGGTAACGTGGTGGTCATTAGTTCAGAACTTGAGTTTAGATTCTATTCGGTTCAAGCGTTTATGTGTGTGTCATCAATCTTCTTGTTTCATCTATTTCAACATTTCCATCTGTGTCCATCGATCAAATGTTGAAAATAGTTTCCAGCTCTGTGACGACTGACGACACTCCTTGTGCTCTTTGCAGCTCAATAAAGTCTGAATTGATGCAGATACGGATATCCGCATCTTCACAGCTGATCTCACAATATCTTAACAAAGTCCGCTTTAGACATTTTTTACCGAAACGTAGCTCATTAGTAGAAACTCATTGCATAAAACAATTAGTTTATTCTGTTTTGAATATTGTAGACCAATGATCTGAAAAGGGTCGCGAGAATCCAATGGATGCTAGACGCATAGGACCAGTTCTTGGAGTGAAACTTCATACCCTTAGAGTGAAGGTCACCTAAGTCTAAAATTGAATTTTTTGGGAAATGAGCAAGAGAGTCTTCAAAATGTTTAGTGTGGATACAAACAAATTGAAATGTATATCTCCCGTGTTTCTTTTTTATCCAAAAAATCGCGCTATTTTTTAAATCTTAGAATTGAAATCTGGAGTTACTGTGAGAATTCGCTCTGAAAGAGCAGATTTTCATAAAAAAAATAAAAGTTACAGGAATTTTATGTCAGGTTAATTTTATTGTAATGATGTTACGATTTGAATAAAATGGGTATCGAATATTTTTATACAGTACAGTTAGAGAGTAGTATTATTATAGAGTACTTATATTTTACGTAGGGTATTATTTATTAATATTGCAAACTGATATATATTTTTGGCTAACTGCAGATACCTAGTTCCATAAATTAAGTTAAATATTTTTTTTGTAGCTCTGATTTGAATACAGCCTATAAAAATGTTGACACACAGAAATATATTAAAATAGTTTTTATAAGCTGACGTTCCTAATAATTGTCTCTGAGAAAAAGATCTGGGTTGATGTATGGGGGTTAGTGTACCTGTGTAGGTAATACCTTTACTTTCATTAAGTGTAGTTCATAAATCAATGTACTTTCAATTTCTATTTCTATGTTCTTCCCATGCCAAGAATCTGCGTTCTTCCAACAATCTTCTACTGCTTTGTCCTTCTTATAATTCTGATTTTGTTCTTACTTCCTTTCATATACAGTCCATACATCTTTGGAATGCGCTTCTTCTTGACATCAGGACGGCCACCAGTCGGAATTCATTTAAGCGCAAGTTGCGGCTTCATTTTCTACACAAATAGCGGAGTAGTCTCAAAAATCCTTTCATTTTCCTTTATAAATTATATATATTTGTATATAAATGTAGGTTTATATTATATTGAATATATATGAATGTTTATTATATATACATACCCTTGCACCCTTGTTTTCTTATTAACCAATTCTTTTTTTTAAGTACCTGCCCTGTTTTATCTGTATTTGTTTTTTTTCTGTTATTACGTTGATACGTTTTTATTTTTTTGCGACCTCTAATTGACAGAACTATTACTAAACGTAATAAGGAACTATAGAACTCGCCTTTGTGCACCTAAAGCACTTTTAAAATTTTGCTTTTGGAAAAAATGATCTGCTACCGGAAGTTAGTAGATCATATTTTCATTTGTTTTTTTTTCATGAAAATTACCAGAACTTTTCCTGAAAAGTATCAGGAACTCCAGAACTATGCTGCATGCGAGTAAAACTCTCATTTTTTTATGCTCTGCTGGAAAATGATCTGCTAAGTACACGGCCATATGTCAGGGTCGGTTTTACGTCTGATCTAATTAGAACAAATATTAAAAATAAATGAAATTAATAATATTAGTGTAGATTATTTATTATATTACTAATACGCCGCGAGTTCGCAAGTTCAAACCAGATTGGATAAAACTTACAAACATCAGATTCCCGTGGCTACGCTCTAACCACAGGAACGCGAGCATGTAGATAAGCATTTGATAGTTATTCAGCTTTCTAGTTCACGTTAATAGCTTTTGCGAATACATTGTAACTTGGACTTTTAGTTCGCTTTCATTACTGAGATGTTTTCATACTTCAAGTACTTCGGAAGTGTTAAGTGGAAGAATTTACTAATTTGCGTGAAGCAGTCTAATGGTTCAAGTTTGTTTTTGCTAATATCAACTATCGGCGAGATTGTTGAATACTTTAAGTATAATAGCTTTGCGTTGCTGCTACGAGTTGTTTTAACTATTAGGGGATACTACTTGTAATGTGTCTGAAGAAGCCCTGTTGGGCCATAGCCTGCTAGGGCTGCGGAAATGCTTAAAAGAGTTACTGTAGCCCTCAAGGGATACAGATGATCAGTAAAAATCTGACCTTCTCTCTCGCTGAGGACGGCGAGCAATGGGTAGCTCGTTGTCCGACCGTCCGGTAACTGTCCGGACCGAGCCCAAGTCGTCGACGGCGCGCACTGTTCCCGCGCGCCTCAAGGAATTGTCAGCAACAGCAAGGGCCCAGCTGGGTCGAAGCCTACTGGGGCCAGTCAGTAAAAGTCTAACACTACCTTCCGCTCCGCCTAAGAGCGGGAGATGTCACTAGAGGATTTTCACAACGAAAAAAAAACCTTCTCTCACGCTCTACCCAGAACGGAGTTATTTTATAATTTTCCAACACAAAAAAAGGAAGGAACATTGAAAACAAATCTCGATTTATTCACCAGGATACGAAGTTACATTATTCTGAATAGTAATATATTTTTACTGGTTCCATATGGTCCTTAATAATCTTACTGTCACTTTAGCAAATAAACCAAACGAAGCTACTAAAGTTTATTTTATTCCAATACTAGCCTCTGCCAGTGGGTTCAATCTCGGGAATCGCTCCATTTCGAGTTAAAAAGTATGTTAAAATATATTTTTTTTTTATGGTGGGAAAAATCATGCATTGACATCCCCCGCCCTTGGGCGGAGCGGGAGATAGTGTCAGACTCTTACTGACTAAAAGACCCACCCCGTTCCTTTTAGCCTTCATACCGGGACTCGAGCGGCCTTTCGGATAACCCTGAACCCAGTAGGCTTCGACCCGGCTGGGTCCCTGCTGTTGCTGATAACTCCTTGAGGCGCGCGGGAACAGTGCGCGCCGTCGACGACATGGGCTTGGTCCGGACAGTTACCGGACGGCCGGACAGCGAGCTACCCATTGCTCACTGTCCGCAAGCCCGCGCCTATATTGGCTGGAAATCGGGATCAGAATCCCGGCGACGGTGGCGGCGATAACGCCGTTGCCTGATGCGTTCGGCCTCCTCCTTTGCGAGCATTACTGCTTCGCAGAAGTCGGCGGCCGCCTGTCACTCCTTCTCGCTCCGGACCATGTTAAACTATCCTAAAACATGGTCAACCTGAGTGCCAAAATTTGTTTTAGTTTGGTCAGCCGTCTGAGTTTAGGTAAAAGAGGATCAAAGATACATAATATACAAATAGAAACTACAACTTTTGCTTTTATTATATTAGTGTGATAAGAATGAGATTTATCTATTATCTTGTCAGCATCATTAAATTTTCACATTAAAAATAGTCTCGCCATCAAATTTAGTTCAAAAGTTTTTGCAAGAATGCCTCTTATTTAGGTTAATGGTGGCGATGTAAAAGATTGAATTTCACAAACGAAGTATTAGGTCGGAAAAAATGTTGTACAAAAAAGCTTTTTGTTAAATCTTCTATAGGCAATAAATTAGATACGTTGACAACGGGTGAGAGGAAAGTTTAATAATTTTTTTTGCTTATAATTTTTGATAAAATGTGAGCCTTGATTTTTGGGTCAACGGTTGACAAAGAGAGTTAAAACGGATCGGTAGAAGTTGCTTATTGATACAATTATTGGATATCGATAAAGTTGAAACCTGCAATTCAGTTACAAGATATAGGTACTTTTTATAAGGATAATGAAACATCGAGTTCAATCACAAAACAATAAAGTTGGTCAAGTGCGAGTTGGACTCACGCACCGTGCCAATTCATTTATGTAAATATTTATATACAATAATAATTTGACGTCCAACATGTGGGATCGCAGTCAAGCATTAGTTTATATTAACCCGTTGTGTGTCTAAACGTGGATCCACGTGATTCATAATGGGTTTTTAATTATGTCTCTAATTAAGGCACACAAGAGGTTAATAAAAAAAAAGAGTTTCCGAAAGTTATTATGTACTGATAGCAAAAACAATTTTCTTAAGTCTACCACAAAAGGCACAAGACATCTCTAACTCAAACCCATTTGTCATTTTCTTTCTTTACCTGACATTCCTTCACTTCGCATCAAAAGACACATCACAGGGTGTCTTAAATTCTTCAAAACGTTACAAAGGCGTAAACGGGACACTAGGTACGATTCAGTGAGTGGTTCTAATGAGGACCCAAGGGCTACATCTGCGCCATTAGTCGTACCGTTTCCTTTTGACGGTCCAGTAAATATTTGCCGACAAATCGCTGAAAAAGTCAGTGTTTAAAATTAGACTTTAATGTGTACGGAGAGAGTTTGAATTAGTCTGGTGTTGGTTGTGTTTCAGATAAAACATTAGCAATAGTGTTATGTGAGCAGGGTTTTGATTTGTTTTTTTTTTCTTAGTCACCTTTTTGAAGTTTTACTGTAAAAGGAAATCCTTTTAAACTTTTTTTTAAAAAAGGAGGAAGTTCTTATTTTGTTGATTAAGTTTTTTTTTTTAAAGAAAGGGCTTTGTGTGCAGTCCTTAAGAAAAAAAAAACACTTTTCAAAATTTATCAGCACACTTGAAATGATTAAATTCTATATGTAACTTACTACAGAATTTACAAACACTATTTAAGCTTTTACACAAAAAAAAAAAAACGAACACACCAAACCAACACCGAACAGCTATGTTGTAATTGTGATAAAACAAATGAGTATAAAAAAAAGTTTTTTTTGGGAAAGTTGTTTGTAATATTGAGTACAATAACATGTTTCTATAAGTATCGGTCATTAATTACCAGTCACCCTATATGTATGGCTGGTATTTGCAACTTCATGTCCAAAGCATACAAGTAGGAAACATGTGTATTCCGTCCACCCCAGCTCCTAAAGGAAGGCTAGAAGTCCCTTGGTAGTACTGACCATTACGCTGAGGGCATCGGGACTTTATATCCGTAGTATGTTGCCCTTTATCCAGCAACCACTGTGTAGCTTAGAAGCATTTGACCTAGTGTCTGCATTCTATGTGTAAAAAGATAGGAGAGATTTGAGATGATACTACGTAGGCAGCCACGTCACGTCTATTCTATGCTTGACGACTGTTGGGCAATATGGGCAATAGTCTCCTTATCATGAGTACCTGAATATAGATGCCGCCTACAGACTGCCCAGAAAGAGGTGGAAAGATGAGCTGGACACATACTGTGAGTCGGTCTCCATACATTTTATATGAAAACTAGAATTGTAGAGGAGATCCACGCCACGCGAAATCGTTCTGCAAATCAGGCGCGTTACACGTGTGCGTCGGTATAATGCAGTGCCTAGAGTGAGTTTTTTTTTTTAATTTATATACACCTGATGGTAAGCAGTGATGCAATCGTTGATGGTGAGGCGCACTAGTTTATTAAGAGCCTATTCACTCTTGCCTTAAAGACACCTAAATTATAATCAGACGGGAAGACCGCAGCAGGCAGACTGTTCCAGTCCTTCGACGTACGCGGTATAAACGACGAGGCGAAACGCTTAGTTCGGACCGTAGAGGTTTCAACAACGTACGGGTGAATATTCGCCGTACGTCGGGTTGTCCGATGGTAGAAGTGAGATGGTGGAATTAAGTCATGTAATTCCTGCGCACACTCTCCAAAGTGCATCCTGTAAAACACCGAAAGGCTGGCTACCCTTCGCCTGTGCTCAAGACTTTGTAGATTGGACTCAACCAGATCTGGATCGCCAATTAGTCTCTTCGCACGCCTTTCCACAGACTCCAAAGCTGCCAGGTGGCATTTTGCAGCACCAGCCCATATGTGGCTGCAGTACTCCATACACGAACGGACTTGTGCTTTGTACAGCATTAAAAGCTGTCCCGGTGTGAAGTACCGCCGGACCTTTGCAAGAACGCCTAGTTTCCTAGCAGCTACCTTGGCTTTGGACTCAATGAACCGCCCAAAGTTAAGGTCCGAAGGAATTTCAACCCCCAAGAGCTGAAGGCGGTCGGTGTACTGCAGGGATAAATTCTGAAAAGTAGGAGCCAAGGTGAACGGGCTCCTTTTAGCGGTGAACAGACACGCTTGCGTTTTGGAGGCGTTAAATCCCACCACATTGGCTTTACCCCACTTGGAGACTGCCTGAAGTGAGATGTTTGTACGCTCTACCATAGCCTCTCGTTCAGACCGGATTTGCTCTTTACTAGCCCGAGCACCTGGCAGGTATCTCTCCACAACTGTGCTATCATCTGCATACCCATAGATACCGGGCATCAGCAGATCATTAATGTGCAGCAGAAAAAGAGTTGCAGAGAGAACTGACCCCTGAGGAACTCCGGCATTAGTCGTCATGGGCTCTGATGAGCATCCATCGACAACAACTCGGAGAGACCGTTCACTCAGGAAGTCTTTTACCCAGTTAATCAGACCAGGGGAAATGCCGTACGCTGGAAGCTTACTCAAAAGGCTAGCGTGCCATACCCTGTCGAAGGCCTTCGAGACGTCTAAGGAAACGGCAATCGCTTCCCCATTCCTCTCGAGGGTCTCGCCCCACAAGTGGGTGGCATACACTAGTAGGTCCCCAGTAGACCGATTGCGACGAAATCCGTACTGTCGGTCACTGAGGAGATCGTTACCTTCCAGGTATGCCATGAGGCGCGAGTTCAACACACGCTCCATAATCTTGCATAGTATGGAGGTTATTGAAATCGGCCGATAGTTGGCAGGATCGGCACGATTGCCCTTCTTGGGCACGGGTTGCACGTTGGCAAGCTTCCAGGACTTGGGCACTATACCAGTCCTAAATGAGAGGCGATACAAGCGTGTCAATACAGGAGACAACTCAGGCGCACAAGCCTTGAGAACAATGGCAGGTATACCATCTGGTTTACTAGCTTTGTTCACGTCTAGACGACACAGTGCTCTCAGAACTTCTTTGTTCCTTATGCGAACCTCGGGCATCGAAGTGTCGCAGTGAGGTAGAGTCGGTGGAGTAGCACTGCCAGTATCAAGACGAGAATTATGGGTGAAGAGAGATGCAAAGAGATCTGCTTTCTGTCTCGCCGTATGAGCCAGTGTTCCATCAGGTTTAGCCAGCGGAGGCAGTGAGGGCCGACAGAAGTTCGCTTCAACCGACTTAGCGAGGGACCAGAATGCTCTGCTACCGGACGGCTGTGCAGAGAGTTTTGTGCCAATATGGGAGAGAGTTTGTTTTGCGTTAACACGATCGACACGTTTATGACGTTGGGCGCTCCGATTGGCCCGCTCCGAGATCTTAACCAATCAAAGAGCCAAACGCGCTAAACGTTTCGATTGCGTTAACGTAAAAACAACCCGTACTCAGCGCACAGTACTGAAAACGAGTCGATAAACCCATGGTCCCTATATCGCTCCCTCATATTGACGCAAATGCTCGAGCACGTCAAACTTAATGATCCATAAAGCTCTTTATTTAAAATCAGCATGCTTGAATGAAACTTAGTTACCAGTAACATAATACATAAATCATTCTCTAACAACATTTTCTTCGTGTCTGACTGCACATATATATCACTGATTACATTATGTTTAAAGGTACTCCAAAATGAAATAACAATAAATCCGTTTCGGTATGTATTATTTAATTTTCAGATGGATTTCGTGTGGCTTTGAACTTTTGGAGGTTGCGGCTGAAGGTCAAAAGTTAGGAGACAGTGTTTTGTTTTTAATAATGTGTGATTGTAACGAAAAACCTGTAGGTATAAGGTATTAGCGTGCGGTAATGATGCGTCGACAATCAATGAGAGAAATTCATCAAAATATAAATAAACCAGAGATAGTATTAATTTTTTTTTGTTTGTATTGTAACCGTGCTTAACAATTTCTGGGTCAAAGAAGAAGTTTTTCCTTACAGACTCAATAGAATTCCAATCTCGGGCTTGCGGACGATAATCAATGGGTAGCTCGCTGTCCGACCGTCCGCTGGTGACCGAGTCCGTGTCGTCGAAGACGCGCAGTGTGTCACGCACTCCTCATAGAAATGCCAGCAAACCATATGGACTCAGCAGGGGCGCAGTTCTGAAAAAGTTATCGTAGCCCTGGAACAGAAGGCAACTGAAGGACACAGGTTTTAGTCAGTAAGTTTGACACATCCTCTCACCCCACCTTAAAGCAGGAAGAGAGAGAAGTCATCTACTGATACCCACCTCAAAAAAAAAACCTGAGTCTGGAGATTAGTAGCAATAGGCTTGACCCTTCTTACATGGCGAACAGGTCTGATCTCTTCGCCTCGTAAGAAGATCTTTTGACTTGTGACCAAAGTGTTTACTTTATTTTGTCTAATTTAGTTCATCACCACTGCTCTCAAAACGGTGATGAAAAACATCCTGAAGACATGTATAAAAAAACCGTATTTAAATCACTTTGTACCAATACAGTGTAAAAGAAAATTTATTATCATTTCAGTGCGAGTAAAAACAGCAAAAGTTATACTGGAATAAAACTATTATTTCAACAACTCCTCAGAGAGAGACGGTTGTAGTTAATTAATTTAAAATTTCATTAAACTACGGCTGCGGTGCAATTTAGCTGAAATGCGACTCAAATCCCACTCACTTTAAATCATGTGCTTTAATAATGTCAGTACTGTCGACAAAAAGGGTTCCGTGATTGAAGTTAGTTAGTGACATTAAACAATTATGGGTACAAAATTTTCAGACAGAAAATTGAGTAGGCAGTTACAAATCATATAGGTGCTCTAGATCATTTTATACTAGCACTAGATCATTTTAAAATTACCTATGTATAACAGTAGGAACATATGTCATGTGTTCATAACTTAAACTGACATGACTACTCTACTCATTAAGAATTATACTCGTATCATTATTTTTGTTCCTAGAACAAAAAATTTTGGAGACATGTGACACCCACCAATATACACCGGGCCCACCTGGTCCATTGCGGCCCATTCCCTTTACTAGAGAGGAGGCCTGAGTCTGAGCAGTACAAACATTACGAAGCCAATGCTTATGCTTGTCGACGATTATGACAATTTAGCGATAGTAAAACACTCATTTGATTCCTACGGAGTGGGGTGAAACGCTGTCACGTTGTGAACGAGTTACATAAGCGGAGTAGTTAGGACGCTCTGGTCACAAAATAGATAGATACAGAAGTCAATCTCATGTATGTACTTCACTTTTCATATCAACGCTCGGTGGTCGCGCTAAGGTTGCTGGCTTGTCGCGAGATTCTCGCGCGCCCGTTTGCGGAGGCCAGCTCGCCGAACAGTTCCTATCATAACAAATACTTATTTACCTCTCTGAAACTACTGGCAAAAACGTAATTCATCATTTAATGTTGAATTTAAACAACTGTCCATTAAACAGTTAATATCACATTATTTTTGAAAAAATAAAAATTGCTCTAATGTTCACACATGCGTCTCAAGCGCATGCACTCGCGCTCGCACTGGTCCGAGCGCTCCGAGACATCGTGTCCGTGAGCGGTGTCTATGTGTGCGTTGCTCGAGCACGCTTTGTATGTAGATTGACTTCTGTATATTAGTGTTCATGCTCTGGTTTTCTCGGTTTATGATACTCGAAATCTGTTATGACCAAATAATGTACTGTGAAATAATAATAATTGTTATTTTAATTCTACGCCATGAACCCACTGCCAGCAAACCTCACCAATAACAGCTGTGCCGCTAATTTTAGCTGACACCTTCATGCTTATTAATTTTTGTTGGCTAAGAAATTATTATCAACATTAATAACACCCTTTTCTAAGCAGACCGTACATGCCAGTGTAGAGTTGGTGCGACGCCTTAATGAACACATTTTCACTTGCAGACTTCCTAAATGTGACGTCATAACTTAAAAGGGCGTATGTGTTGCATATACTACCTTTTGCCTCTTGAGATTTTAGGTTATGTAACACTCATGCGTGTGTGAAGTTACGTGATATTACGTAGGTGACATTTTCTCACCTGTTTTCAATAAGCTTGATTTTACTTAATTATTTTTTCTCGGAGTTTTATAACTTAGGTGCCTTCAAATTTAGAGTTAATAGACTCTTAATAAACTAATGCGCGTTACCATCAACGATTGTATTACTGCTTACTATCATGTGGGATTGCGGTCACTAGTTTATACAGCGTTATTTGTAAAACACAAACAACCTTGCAGGTCTAGATTACTCACATCTGCATCTTAAACAACTTTTGTTCTTAACTTCAAAAATTTTTTGAACGAACGACAAGATGTCATGTCAAATGTTGTTTTCTTTTTCTCTATGACTTTAGGTGGATGGCTGTTGAAATAATGCCATGCTTTTTTGGGTGATGTGATTTTCGATATTGTATTTTTTGTTGTAACAACATCATACTGTGTCATTTTAGCCACTATATTCTAAGCACAAACAGTTATTTTTTATTTTTATATTTATTATCTGATGTGGAAATGTATTTCCTAAATATTTATTATCAATACATAAAGCAAAGCATATTTAGTTACTTGACCAAGACTTATATTAGTGGCAACATTAAGAGTTTAGTTTACCGAAAAGTCCATGTAGCCAAGAAAGCAAAAAAATAAGCCCTGATATAAAAAAATCTAGTCAATTCAGTTTCCAATTATGACGATTTTTTTGCAGTCCATAAACTGGCCATAATCTTGATTCGATAAGACAAAGTCAATTATTTCGTTGGTATATATCATGGTAACTTTAACAAAGAAGTACTTATATAAGTAGACACACAATTTCCTCGCCGTTGCTATTTAATTATTTATATTTTTATATGAAATTCTGATGAACTAAAATATGATAAATTAAAAGTCACAGAACAAAAGTTGTTGTTTATGATGTTAGTAACATAGTCCTGAGGGGTTGCCAGTGTTTTACAAATAACCTTGATTATATTAAAAAAAAGCAGATGAGCAGCTTCTTCAATTAGTCCAGGGAGAGTAAAAAACTAGTTGCTTTGATACTAACTTCTTTATGATTGTTACAAATTCTTAACAAGCTTGATTGTATAGAAAAAAAAAACTTTAACTTATTCTTTGACTTAACACAAAAGAATTAACTTGGAAAGTTTCACATAATAAACGACTTTTTAAGCGAAAAACTCACAGATTGCTCAAGCTGAATTATTGATGACCTTTCCTTGGAAGTGAATAATTTCTTTAGATCTTCACGAGAAGAATACATTTTCAATGACAAAAAAATATATAAGTAACCAGCTTCTATTGTACGGTTTAGTACTTCATCTTCATCAAGATCATTCCTAAGAGCTCAAACACGGTGGAGTTATCTTGCTACGTCCCAATGGCCAGTATCTGACTCCATCATGAGACCAGATCCATGATACCATACAAACAATTATTGTAAGACCACTCAAATCTCGCCGCTGATTTCGCACTATTCGGGTAAACATCAAGCAAACGCGGCGTTCGCATAGATTATAAAATATTAAGCGTTTTATTTACAGCGTATATATCCAAGAATGTAAATAAGAAGTTCTTCATTTTTTTTCAAATAATGAAAAGCTTGTAAAACATTTGAGTGTCCTTTTATATTGAAAAAGTCTTCACCCATGTGAAAGTAAAAAAAAATCCAAGCTAACATATTCCCGGGATAACAAGAATTATAAATGTGCTATTTCAGGTTTTTTTTTTACCTGATATAAACTGGTGCTTGACTGTGATCCCACTTGATGGTAAGCAGGCATTCCAAGACCTGGAGTATCTGTCAAATTTCCTTCAACAGCCGTTCGAGTGGACTCATAAACCGTAACCTTTTTATTATTATGGTGAAAATCACTCATTTAAAATTAAAACGAAATCAATAGTTTCAACATTCAATTTATTAGACGTTTATAATATCGGAATTTCATTGTAACGTATTTTTTTTAAATTTTCTTTGTCTATTTTTACAGCGTTTACACTTACAAAGGTGGTTTATATCACCCAATAAAAAGTCCTTTTCTATGTATTTACAACCAATAAAACAAGCATTGTTTCTGCGTCTATAAATATACATTTATATTATTTTTATATACAAAATATTTCTTCAGATCTAACGTTTACATTATTTACAAATTATTTTAGATCAAATAACTTTTTGATCAACAATAGAAGCTTTGTAAGTTCTCTTTTGATTTCACAATGTTTTTATAACCACATTGGTATTTCAAAGTTTTCTCTTTGACAACTCGGTTTTGAATATTCATTTACATTTTCTAACTGATTTTGTTCTTTATTGTTAATAATAAGCTTTATTTACAGTTTTAGTTCTCTAAAGTGACGTTTCATTGAAATAATTTACGTTTCTCGAAATATACGTAACAATATAATCATATATAAAGAACATAAAACTATCTTATTTCTGTTTCTGTAGATGATAATAAGAAATTTGCATACATTTTTTTAGATGTGGTAAACAAATATGTAAAAAAAACTTCATCAACAACCAAGTCATAAAGCTTCATAACTGCTAATACATTTATGAAGTCCGACATGGTTCTTGATATCAAATGCCAATACACCCACAAATGCGAGAGAGTCAGATATACTTGTTTAATATTGTTATTTGCTTTTCTGCCAATTTTGATATTGTTTTCAGAATTTATTGATAAACCTTTTTTTGCATATTTACTATTTGTTTAATCAATTGAAATTGTTTTCATTTCAGACCTTTTCGTAGCTATTACAAAAAAAAATATAGTTTACTGCCTTAATGGTAGATTAAAAAGCACATCACTTTAAAGAACCATAGCATACAATCTAATACACTAGTTATAAAAAATATAAGTCGGTTATACATAATTTACAAATTGATATCTTAATTTGATACGCACTGAATAATATATTTTATTGTACTCTCGATAACATGGAAGAACTGCAAAATGACACGTCATACAGAAACATAAGTATCAATAAATCTATTTTTATTTATGTCAGTATTAGCCCAGCGTTAAAGGGCGCAACCTCTGCAGCCAGGCACATTACTTTGTGAAATTTATTTCATCACCACTGCTCTTAAAACAGTAAAGGAAAACATTGTGAGGCAACCGACATGGCCTAGAACCAAAAATTTTAAGACATGTGGCATCCACCAATCCACACTAGGTCTGCGTGCTAGATAATTTCCTCTCCTAGAGAGGAGACCTGAGCCCCAGAAGTAGGAACATTATAAAGCTGATTATGCTTATACTTTATCCTTGTCCGTCGATATTATATCCAATATCGATGGATAAGGATAAAAAATAAATAGATCCTTTATATTCAAAATGCTAATCTTTATCAATATTCGAGGTATTTCCATACTTAATTTATGCTATTAGCGTTATTATGCATGTATTGGAACATTGTATTTGTTAAGTAGGTATGTCATGTTTATTAAATAAACATTTGTGAATGCAGCCTCGAGTCATATTCTCGTAAGAGAGAATGCACAAAACAATGTTTCTTTATTCTTTGAAAAGGTAAATGGTAATTTGAAAAATATAACTTCCACAAAAGAATTCTCTTTGTAACTTTTTGCTTCATAAAACTTAAAACACGCAACGTATTTTTCACGCAAAACTCTCGTTTGCTTTAATTATCGTCGACTGCATACCTTCATTTGCATAATTACCTTTTTAAATAATAACTGCACTAGTATTTTAAACCCTGCAATTAATACCACTTTATAACTTGAAATTAGTTAAATGAAACAAAGGGATGTTGATGATTTAAGCCATGACTAATGTGGCCATATTTCTACCATGTTTAAACAACTTAACTTATTATAAGGTAACACTGAAAAAGCTACATACATTCCTGTAAGAACAGTACACAGATTAATTTACTAACTTCTTTAAACGAAACTACACAAGTACATACCCAAACTAATTGAACAAATGTTTTTGTAGTCATAGCTCAACTCTTGAATCTTTTTTTAGCTCTATATCTTCCAAAGTTTTCGGAGGGATGGACCAAAACCTTGAAGCTTCAAGGCAAACCCTTCGGTTGTTATCTGACGGCCCGATCGTCGATGTGATGTTGGTGATTCAAGTTTTAGCCAAAATACTAAAGCTCTGATATCTAAAAGTAACATATTGTTAGGAGTAAACAGGTCAGAGATAATGTTCCTTCAAAGATTGAGGTCTTCGAAGAAAGGTGGTTAGATCTTTGATCTTATCATAATTCCAAAGCATTGTTCGTTAAATAAGGTTGGCACAACAGCCTCATTGATATTCATAACTTAAGCCTTAAAAACGACACAGTAAATAAATATCTTATACATTTTCTGGGCGCAAAAGGCTGGCGTTGCCGTCACACTGAAATATTTATTATCCTTTTACGCTGTTTCGGAAAATCGTTTACTTGGGGACAGGAGACATAGCACCAACAGACATTACCGTGAAACAATAATGGTGTGTAGTTGTATAGATTGAATACTGACATTTTATACAATGAGTTATAAAAATCTGACTGTTTATGGTAACATATTAACAAAGACATTGAAAGTTTGAAACAAGTTACTTAGATGATATGAAAATCAATACCAGGCAGTATCGTAAAAGCAAATCACATTCTAATGCCCGCAGTACATGCTAGGGTATACCTGACATGTAAACCGGAGGGTATATGTTGCACACCTGTGCAGGCAAACCTGTCAGGTATCGCGTGTATATCTAGCTACAGTATGATTCACGAATGATGGCGGGCGTGAAGTTTGCGCAGAAGGCTGCGCAGTAACGTGTTTTAGGAACCAAATAGCGACGTGCGTGTGCGAGAAGAGTGTAGTATGCGCGAACGTTCGCAAAGGCTAACTTCACGGCCGCCATCATTCGTGAATTGTACTGTACCTTAATAAAATCACTAAGGCGTGTGTTACGCCTATTTTAGATTCTTGACAGTTATGTCTATGTCTATAGTAGCGTTGACGTGTCAAAAAGCTTTTACAGTAAACTTAAACCAACACCTAAGATAGACGAAAAACGTCGTCAAAGTTCATGAAGGCTAGCATCGGTGTCACTCTCTGCCCCTCCTAAGAGGAGCGTGGACTCGCAGGGCTGCGAGTGAGGCTGTGTCTCCGAGGGATGGAGGGGCGGCAGTAGTCACAGTTCGATGGGGGCCGCGCCCTTCCATGTGACGCCGGCTCGAAGGAGATGGTACAGTCGGAGGACGCACCATATGCAGAGACACTGTGGAAGAGTATGAGTATGTAAACTTGTGTTTAGTTAAACGCTGAAATGAGTTTTAGGGACACACTGCCCGTTATGTCGCTCTACGAAATGACTCCTTTCTTTTGTCTCTTCTATTGCATGAGTACATAAATAAGAATCTTTAGAGTTACTTTAAGATTTTTCATTGGACTCAAGCAATAAAAGAGTACGAGTATATTATTATTTTATGTTATGAAAAATTCTAGTATGTGAAATGCGTTTGGAAGACAATATTATACCTACAAGAATATGCTAGCAATTCTATGGTGAAATTTTCTTTATGAATGTTTAGAAAAAGCCGAAAAGGTTTGAACTTTTAATTCTTGCTAAGTTCTTTTTTACAATATTTTATCCGTTTTTGAGAAATGTCGTATCAATCAGTAATAACATATCGTACAGTGGATAATTATGTCGTAAAGTAGTATATATGTTATTACAGCTTGTTTTTAAAACTATTTTTTTAAATTCTACATAATTTTGTGGAATGATTTTTTTTTTTTGGTGATTCGTTAGTATAATGTATTTTTATTTATTAGTGTAGTAGTTTCATTCAATTGTGTAGGGTATCGTTTGTTGGAGATCCAAATAAATTAAAAAATAATTTTATCCTACATCTATATCTTAGCCTATCCTACATGTATGTACCTTTGGTCTTTGATATTTTTTAATATGAAAAAAATGGCTATTTGCTCTAGTTTTCATCAAGACAAAAATACTAGACTACAGTTTTCATAAGAAGCAAGGCGAATAACCAGTGTATAAAATGACCCATTTATTTGCACTACGAAACTTTTCCATTACCGAAGTTGTCAACTTAAATGGACTAATAGTACGCTGGAGTAGACATTTGATATCCAAGGCTAGATAAATAATAATTGTCTAGCAGTACCTTGCGTATGTACCTACCTAGTGTTCAGTTTGAAGTCGACACACATTTGTGTCGACAAAAATTCGAAGTGATGTTACATCCACCGTGCGGGTCGCACTGGGCCCGCGTGGTGGATTCCTTATCCTAGAGAGGAGGCCTGAGTCCCAACAGTGGGAACATTATAAGGCCGACTATACTATGCTATGATACACATTTGTGTTTATTTGTATAATTAACAATGGATAAGTGAATATGAGCTCTTTTGATGGTGTGTGGAATAATTGTAATTTTAATGACAGTTATATAATTCATGATTTTATTGACTACTTTGACATAGAATTTTGTTTTAATTATGCTCTTGACATGTATTTTAATTCTTATTTTTTTTTACTATTTAGATATTGAATTTTATTTGAAATTATGCTTTTGACATGTATTGTATTTGTTTTAATTATTTTTTTTTATTTGAAATGAAATGAAATGATGATTTATTTGCAAGAATGCAGGTACAAAAATATGGTGTCAAGTAAAAGAAGGATCCAGTACATTCTACCGTCAGGCATGCAAAAATAGTTTTTTTTTTTTTTTCCCTCGCAGAATAATTATCATGATACAGTATTGAACCAACATCAAATTATTAAATAATCATTAAAAAATATATAAAACAATTCAATTTGTAAGCTAAATTATTGGTAAACAATGTCAACAATATAATCAATAATTGGTCAATATTACAATGTCAAAAAGAAGCAAAAAATAAATAAAAAAATAGTCAATATTACAATGTCAACAATAAGCTAATAATTAGTCAGCAAACGGTCAATAAATTACCCAACAATCAATATAACGTCAACAATAGCAAGTCAATAATTAGTCAATAAAACAAAGAAAATCATTTAAAATTAAAAATATTGTAGATGATTAAAATCATATAGATTTGTCATTTAAAAATTCATTAATTGTGTAATAACATTTTTCAAGTAGCAATTTATATAATTTCTTTTTAAATATCTGTAATGTGCAATTTTTTATATCATCAGGTATTTTATTGAAAATCACCGGTCCCATATGCATAATACTCTTTTTCAGCAGTGCTGTTTTAAATTTGCCAGTATGTAAAAGATTTTTATATTGCGATCTTATTAATGTTGGCCTTGTTGAGTGATCAATATTTGAACAGAATAAATTTCGATTACTTTTAACAAATAGTCCCATTTCCAAAATATAGAGCGATGGAAACGTTAGTATGTTAAGGGATTTAAACATAGGAACGCAGCTCTCAGTTGTATTGATTCCAGTCATTGATCTAATGCAATATTTTTGGGCTTTGAATATTATTTCTTTTGAATATTATAATTTTAAAATTGAAATTTTACTGACAATAATCCATAATTTTACTAGCTAATATTTATGTAATGACTATCTGAAATTGAATTATATCTAAAACTATGCTATTGAAACCTCAACTAAATTTAATAAGTACCTTTAAAATTTTGATGATCACGGTTTATGCACCATCTCTTGCTAAATATTTGTACGCTACGATATGCGGCTGAACATGCAGAACTTATTTTATATTATTCTTGCATGCAATGTATCATGTACACCATGTTTAAACAAATAAAAATTTTTACTTACTTGTTTGCAAGTGTCATTGACTGGTATTGGACTAATTGGTGGTTATTATTTTGTCTTAAGTATGATACTGTATTACTGAGCAGATTCACGCAGCTTTTGATTCTAATTTTAGATTCGATTTATTTATTATTATGATTTAACTTTTTTAATATCGATTTTAATTTTTTTAACCTAACCTTTAAACTAAAGTTAACCTTTCAATCGTGGAAATTACAAACACAATAGAAAGACAATAGGTGCGCGAACGCCGGCCGGTGCGCTTGGGGTTTAATGAATTAATAAATGATTTTTATTTTATTAATTTTATAAGTTGTATGACGTATTGCCATTAAATTAAAATAAAACACGGACGATAGAAAAACGGCATCGTAGGCATAGTAGCTCAGCAATTGACTGCGCTGGGTATCGCGGGTTTAATTTCTGCACGGATCAATGTAAATAACATTCGTGTAGCCTACTAATAATTTAGCCGGATCTGGGAGTCTCGAGTATGTGATTTTTTGACATGTTTGAGAACGCACCCACTTTACAGGAATAGTACCTAGTAAGGAACAAGTTATTTTAAAGCTATTGCTTCTATCGCGGGCCTTGAGCGTAGAGACCGAATCGAGAAATTCCGTAACGAAAATAACCTAACACCCCCCACTCATTTGTTTTTTGAGCATGGTGACCGATAAGAAAACAAATGAGTGAACAATCAATCAATTATAATTGCATAAGTTGATAAAAATGCTATGCAAGAGCTTTACCGCGGCAGTCCCCGGGTGCTACATGTCTTTTTTTTTCCTCTATGTTTTTTATTATTTCATTTTATATCATCTTCAATATTCAGAAAATAGGTTTCTAGAACCTTTATTCATAGATTGCATTTTATTCAACCTTGCGAACCGGAAAACTTAAGTTTATGGTTCATAAAAACTTTCTACATAAAGCGCAACAAAAAACCATTTCGTAAATAGCCAGTGTAGTAGAAAAAATCCGAACGTAACGAACGGCGGCCTTGTTAAAAATGTACAGACTTTCCTTCATAAAATGTCACAATATTTATATTAAATAAAATAGGTTCATTGTGTACTGCGAGCCATAAAGTCAGGTGAAAAAAGAAAAAGTAAACTAGACGTATTACGTGCTCGAGCGTAGCCATACCCGCTAGATGGCGCCAAACTCAATATTTTTAGTTTACGTTGTTGACTTTGATGTTTCTTGTTTATGAGAGCATTATTCATTTGTTTTTATTATTTATTTATTTTTGGTTTTTTGTTCTTAATCTGAAGTGCAGAAGCAATGATTATTTTGATGTGTGTTGATGCCATTTATAATTAGGTTGTTTTAGAATTACGTTCACGAGTTGACATTAGTTAGGCATCACCATCAATGTCAAATGTTAGACGTTAACGTCATGTACACGTTTCAAAGAAAAAAAAACATGACAGCTGGTGGTGTGAATTTTCCTGGTCACTAACACAGTTGTAAGTTTTTTTATTATTACTAAAACTATATGAGTCTCGTTGTTATTCGCAAAGAAAGAATATTATTACGATACCAAGGAAATGGTATTTGCAAAGATCCGACATACCACTAAGTTCTTATCTTTTAATTATTTTACATTTTTATTTCACTATCGACTTTGTGCTCACATGATAGAAGCAACAAGTAATATGTAACCAAGCATTATATGTAACACATATATGATTTAAAAGAGTGTCCATGGAGTTTCTTGCACGTTCTTCTCCATAGAGACCTACTCTTTGGAACGTGCAATTTAGCTTCACTTTTCTTGGACTGACCGACATTTGACTATTCAAAAGTGCCTGTAAATGGTCTATTTGAAATAAATGCTTTGATTTGATTTGATTTGATTTTACTATGTCTAACTTAGTCAAATTACTGTCACAAAATTCACCTGTTTCAGACTGCTCATAACTCTAACCTACAGTGCTTAAGCGTAGCGCTATACTTAAGCACTAGTATATACCTAAGAAGCATACTTTCCGCCAAGGGAAGTTTTGTTGAAGCACACAATGGCGCTCGTTGCGTTATTTTGGGGTCACGTCCCGTGTTGACTTATGACATACGTGGCACAGAAGAATTTGAAAGACTGGGATAAAACCTAACCTGGATACTGTACGGTGTGCAACAAAAGTTGACTTCTACGCTTTTTTTGTTGGTTATATGTGTGTCTAATATTATAAAAGAAAGCTGCATTGAAAATATTTTTCTTGCCAATGCAAGATATCTATGCCTATTAAATCTACATTCTATTATATTAAAATAAGTATATCTAAGATAATATTGAAATAAACGTTAAGTTATTTAACGAAAAAAAAAACTTAAGTTCGAAAATTTTATTTTTGAGGTGTGCCTTATCAAGTACTTAGGCGCTGCACGAATGTAGACACGAACGAACGAATATTCGTTACATCACTAGTAGACACTTTTAGTTTTTACTTACCAACACCGAATACTTTTTGTTCGTCATGAGTAATATGCTGGACACAAAAAATGTTTACGTATGCGCTGGGAGTGGATGGATGCAAAGTGAAAAATGTTAAGCATATGTGTATTTTGCTATTCTCTGATAATTGCGGTAACTCACAAAAAATATTGCAGTTCTTTATTTACCAATCGCTTCATTGTTGAAATTATAAAATATTAAAGAAGATTTACCTTAAAATATGATAATCTCTTTCTATCACTCAATGGTTTAATCACTCACTGCAAGAAAACTCAACTTTGAGTTAAGCTCGCCTATGTAGGTACATGAACTTTGTTATCCACTTATTTTATGAGTTGCTATGGTGTACAACTGTACAATAAAGATTGATAGGATAATTATATTTAAAATAGTAATATTCTCTAAATTGAGACATTTTGACCTTTTTTTTTACTTTCTACCCTTCTATCAGATAGGTCAGCCAAACCACTATCCATTATAATATCACATTCACTTAAATTTTTTAACAACGTACAATACTGGATATTATTAGATAATACGAAGCAGGTTTAGAAATGAATAAAAGACGTAACACAATTTTATACTTACATTTAAAAGTATCCGTGGTATTAAGAATGATATTTCGGCTTTGCACATTGAGTCGAATTGCTGAAACAAAAGAAACATTTTTGAATTAGAGTAAAATGTCAAACAGTCACGTTTAGTAGGCTGTAATACGGTTGTGAAATATGTATTTATTATTTGGGTTTAATGTGTGTAATCTATATATATAAACGAATCCCTATTTCCCTTGGTCACGCCATCACGCGTGAACGGCTGGACCGATTTCGCAAATTCATTTTTGTTGTGTTTGTTATTGTCAAGAGAATGTTCTTTTGGAAAATAAAATAAAATTAGGGTAGTGTAGGATAGTGCAGGGTAGAGTAGGGTAGAGTAGGGTAAAGTGGGGTAGAGTAGGGTAGGGAGGGGTGGAGTAGGGAAGAGCGGGAGCGAAGCCGCGCGGGCAAAAGCTAGTTTACTAAATAAAAAGTAAAAATCTTTAATGGGTTTTACATTTAAGTCGGTTGTATTTTTTGGTAGGTAAATGATTTTTTATTTTTCACCTTTTTGATGGACACCTAAATCTAAATGTGCAAGGTCTATACAACATTAAATGACTACGATAAGATATAATAGATTTATTTCGTAGTTGTATCATTTTTATTTTTTTTTATTTTTTTGCGGTTTTCAGGGCGGTGTACGCCCTGAAAAGCGCTTTGTACAAAGGCTCTCTGAAGAGACGAAAAGGGTTCTCTCCTGGGCTTTGTAGTGCACGGCAGCACATGATCACTGGAACACCGTCTTTCCCAAATAAATAAATAAATCACAGAGTGGGCAGACAAAGTCCCCACTATGAAAGCCCATGATTATAGATTCGTCATGTCTGTCTGTCTGTCTGTCGGTCTGTCGGTCTGTCTGTCTGTCTGTCTGTCTGTCCGTCCGTATGTCACAGCCACTTGTTTCCGAAACTATAAGAGCTATACTATTGAAACTTTGTAAGTAGATGTATTCTGTGAACCGCATTAAGATTTTTACACAAAAATAGAAAAAAAGCAATAAATTTTGGGGGTTCCCATACATAGAACTGAAACTCAAATTTTTTTTTTTCATCAAACTCATGCGTGTGGGGTATCTATAGATAGGTCTTCAAAAATGATACTGAGGTTTCTAATATCATTTTTTCTAAACTGAATAGTTTGCGCGAGAGACACTACCAAAGTGGTAAAATGTGTGTCCCCCCCCCTCTAACTTCTAAAATAAGGGAATGATAAAACTAAAAAAAATATATGATGTACATTACTATAAAAACTACCAACGAAAATTGGTTTGAACGAAATCTAGTAAGTAGTTTTTTTTTAATGTGTCATAAATCGAAAAAAAAAACCACTATTATTAAAACATCAATTAAAGTTACAACACATTACAAGAACTTTTGTATTATGTTACTTGCTGCTACGGAACCCTTCATGGGCGAGTCCGACTCGCACTTGGCCGGTTTTTTTCACGTTTACATTTACGCCACAAGGAGAACCGAACAGATTATGTCACATTATTTTTACCTTTCAGCTGAGTCCTCAAAAATTGTCTTCATACACTTAAAGGGTTTAATAATCAATATACGGGTAGATACTGTCATCCCACTTCAGACAGTGGACAACGGACAGGTTTTATAACAGAATACATTAAAATTGTTTGCCGATCTGGGTCAACGAACTTTACTTAATTCCTTTATGTTGCTGTCTGTACTTGTTTTAGCCTCTAACATATTTTTGTATGACCAATAAATAAATTAAAAATATATTAAAAGCGATGCTAGGAACATGTGATTGTAAAAGTATGGAAAAGGAAAATTGTGGGTGGTGCTTAATGCACTTTCAAAAAAAACATTTAAACTGAGAAGTTATCAAATAACTTCTCTTGCTCTAGATGAAGCGAGAGAAAGTGTCAGAGTTTTAGTTAGTTCCTTCAGAGAGCTTAACCAAGTTGATAATTATCAACTATAATCTACAATCGTTAACGCTAGTAGAAAACTTCAAGTGTATGGGAATGACGTCATCTTAACGCTCAGTGACGTGTCCTGAATAAAGGAACCGGAGGCGTTGCCGACTCGAGGCGACCGACGAAACATAATTTAAACGAAACGGTCGTAACTTCGCTAAGCCTACAGTTGTCGTTTGCGTTCCAGGCCCACGGTAGCTTTATAGAACAAGTTTGTATAAACTGAAGTTTCATCATCATCATTTCAGCCGAAAGACTTCCACTGTTAGACATATATAGGCCTCCTCCGACCGACCCGACCGCTCCTATGTATCTGGCATCCATTGAACTCTCGCTACCCTGACCAGGCCATCGGTCCACCTTGTGAGAGGCCTTCTAACGCTGAAGCTAAGTAAACTGAAGTTTATTCTATTCTAAAAACACATCACATCATTACCATCAGCCTTTTTATTGTTCCCACTGTTGGGACTCAGGCCTTCTCTCTAGGAGAGAGAATGGGCCGTAATCCACCACGCGGGCCCAGTACGGTTTGGTGGATGTTACATGTCTTCGAATTTTTGGTTCTAGGACATGCCGGTTTTCTTATGATGTTTTCCTTCACCGTTTTGAGAGCAATGGTAATGAAATAAATTTAATTACACAAAGTAATGCACCTGACTGGGTTTGAACCCGCGACCTACTAACTAACTACTACTAATGCTAGGAATCAAGCCTTCTCTCTAGAAGAGAGATGGGTTGTAAAGTCGTAATCCAACGCGCGTGTCAAGTCTGGTTCGATGGATGTCACTTGTTTTCGATTTTTTAGTTCTAGAGCAAACTTATTCGATGATTGGCGATGAAATTATGAGTATCAAATGATTTGTACGATTCTGCTTTTTTGAGAGAGCGTTTATTAATAAATTTTGAACCCATTAGTGTAACAAATTCACTTAGACTTAAATCTAGAAAGTGAAGCTAAATTAGTGAAGGCTGTAGCTATTAATTTTCTTCAAAATTGATTAAATTTGATCACAAATAAGCTATTACTACAGTCTAGATAGACCCGAATCGATCAACGAAAATGAATTTTCGTTTATATGTGTGTGATAATGGTAGACGAATGTATTGTTAATACGGCACAAATTGAATAATTGGTTAATGAATTTATTGGAACATTAATTGTACTGTGGCAGAATTATTTCATTAAGTGCCTATAACGTTTGCCAATGTTATGACGCCGGAATGAGTACTTGTGTTGTTACTGCTTTACATTCATTACTGAGTGAGAGGTAACTACAGGCATCAAATGGGTACATATTAAAATAATTTATTAGAAGGACCTGTCATACTGTACGGATCAGAATGTTGGGCTGTGAAAAAGACGGATGAAAAAAGTTTGCATTTATTAGAAAGACCTGTGATACTGTATGGATCAGAATATTGGGCTGTGAAAAAGACGGATGAAAAAAGATTGCATGTAGCAGATATGAGAATGTTGAAATGGATGTGTGGTGTGACATTGGATAAAGTGGGAAGTATATTAGAGGAAGTTTGATAGTGGCACCAGTGACTGAAAAGTTGTAAGGAAATCATTTGTCTTGGTATGGCCATGTAAAAAGAAGAGCTGAAATTAATGCATGTTACTAAAAAAGTTATGAGTATACATGTGGATGGATGGAAAGGTAGAGGGAGGCCAAAGAAAAGTTGGATGGATTGTGTGAAGAGTGATATGAAAGAAAAGGAAGTTAGTGATAGCATGACGAGTGACAGAGCAGAATGGAAGAAAAAACGTGTTGGACCGACCCTAAAAAACACCCACACTTACATCATTCGCCTTTGTAGGAAGATGATGATGATGTAATTATCTAATTTATTAATTTATTTCGATGTCTATATAATATAGTTTAATTACTAGACTAGGTATATATATACAAATTTAAAATTATGTAAGTTCATTATTTTTGTTTATGAGGAATACTCTTTGTCTCTGAAAAAATAATTACTTTAACATTATTAAGGCGTAACTGTGTAAGTATATAAGTAAAAATGTGTTTCCGTATACGTTTACGTTACTCTGCAAACGACTAAAGAGATTTGGATAAAAGGCATATGGTTAGTACACATTCTAGATAGAGCAAAGACTATAGAACAGGAAGATTATATTTTCTTAGTATAAAGCCGATAGCTAAAGCCAGTTATAGTAGTTATTTATTGAACTCAAAGTCACATCAATACTAATGAAAAAAGACATTTTATTTTAAAAAAGTGCTAAAAGTATGTAGGTTTCCGCAAATAATATGATCGCACGTGTATGAAATCGATTCTAACTTAAATTGCTTGTCGTACACACGATCCTTGTTTTCACAACTTTGTATTCGCGGCTTTTTTGTACTGACTGATAGGTTCGTGGTGAAGTAAAACTTTCCAGATTTTTCTATTTCCTCTGTTGGTATTGGAAAGCGGAATAGAGTTTTGTTTGATTTTAAACGATTCGATTTGATCAGGTTTAAATGTGAAGAAAATGAAGAAAATTTATTATTTGCTGGAAATAAAATTTATAATTATATAAATAGCTTAATAAACTAGTACTTAATTGCAGTTTCACTTGTTGGTAAGCAGTGATGAAAACGTTGATACTAAAGCGCACTAGTTTATTAACCCCTCGAGCGCCGATTGTACATACCCCTTTCTCTATTGTATTTTTTAATATGTATTAGTTTATTATTTGGTAGTTTATTTATGTATTATAAATATATATTTATATATATATATATATATATATCTATTGTACTATATTATTATACTATAATATTTATGTTGTACACTGACAGCCCCAAATCTTTTTCCTTTCGTTCAGTCCATCCAAAGGTTGTCTGGTAGAAATTGCCTTGCGCAATAAGACCGCCTATTGTACGCATAATCTGTATCTGATAATCTGTTAATGTTTATCCTGTATTAAGCTAAGGTGTGCAATAAAGTTATAAATAAATAAATAATAATAACTTGAAGACCTTGAAAAACGCTTAATTTTCATTTTGTACACACGTCTGTACGAAACTTATTTGGCCGAAAATTTTAATTTCTGTATTATATTATTCCACATTTATTATATTATTTGTTTGTTTTTCCTAGAAAAAAAACAAAAAAATATATTTTTTTAATTTATTTATTTATTTTATTGGTGATTTACGTAAACACGGCAATTTTCCGGGTCATTAAACTCTGGCGCTCGAGGGGTTAAGCGCCTAATCAGCCTAGCCTTGAAAACACCTAAATTATAATCGTATGGGAAGACTAGACTACTACTACTGCAGGTAGGCAAATTGTTGCAATCTGAAGATTAAGATTATTTTACAATTTCAGGACTTTCTTTGTAATACATACTTTTGGTGTATGATCAACGTATGCGACGATAAGAGCTCGAACGCGCATTTTCATCCGACTTGCTTCAAATTTATCGTCCGTTCTCAGCTCCTATGTATCTTAGCGTTATGTTATATAACCTGCCTAGGAGTATGGATCATAATCGTACCAAGTTTGGTTAAAATCCCTTCAGTAGTTTTTGACCCATGCGTGCACATACAGACAGACAGACAGACAGAAAAATTTACTGATTACATTTTTGGCATCAGTTTCGATCACTAGTCATCCTCTACTATTAATTTTGAATATATATTCAATGTACAGAATTGACTTCTCTACAGTTTTATTATAAGTATAGATAGATATAGATTATAATCATAACGAAAATATGCGTCACAAACACGACCGTTTTTCGCCTTCGTAACGCTCAGAATAGGTAACGCCATGCCAAGCTCAAAAAGCCCAGTCAAGAAATTTAAAGTTAATATTGGCCAGACATCACACAGAACAGAGGGTGAGAAAAGGAACGCCTTTGCCCAAAAGTGGGAGACAAGGCTTGAAAAAAAATAAATTCCATTTGTTTGCGTTAATGATTTAGAGGAAGAGATAGTTAATCATCGTCTCTTTCCTTTCCCAAGTAGTGGGGTCGGCTTCCAGTACAACCGGATGCGGCTGAAAACCCGTGTTTTCCATGGAGCGACTGCCTTTTAGATCTCCACAACCCAGTTTTTGGGCATCACGATACTCCTTGGATAGACCATGGTCAGATTTTCTGGCGTCTTGACAGTCAGTACCACCTGTAACGACGGTCAAAGATATACGAATATCAACCGAGACCAACAATTTACGTGTTTTTCGAGGCACGGGGTGTTAATGTAGTGAATAATGACAGAGATTAATGTTCTAAATAAACTTGAAGGCAGTATACCCGAAACTATTTTTTGTTTTCTTTTCTTGCAATCAGTTATTCCAGACTATGGGTGAGTGATTTGCTTAGGGTGCTGCTTCCATTAGTGTCAACTCGTAACTCTTCACTAGTTGGATCTCAGAATGTGTAATCGTCAAAAATATCACGCCACTTTTTAAGCTGACGTATAATGTCGGGGATGGTGAGTTGCCCTGTTAGCTGGTTTGAGTGCTTCGACAGTCTTAGATTATAGTTCTCTCGATGAGTGTCTATACCTGCCTATACTCAAAACATAATAGTAAGTTACTGATCCGTTAGTCATTTGGAAGTTTTGTTTAGCTTTTTTTTTACCATCTGCTTCTAAAACCATCATAATTTCCGATCAAATTCTAACGATTATTAATTCGATTCGATATTGGGGCGGTGGATACGACTGCATGCGGTCAAATAGACATTGCCCACGTTCAGTGTGTCTCACCCAGTTTAGAATAAGAACCCATTTGTCTTATATGTTATTAACAGCCCTAAGTTTAAATTGTTACTATCAAAATATGGCAAGTTCCGAAACCTCTTGATCGTGGAAATTACAGACACAATAGAAAGACAATAGTTGCGCGAACGCCGGACGTTCGCTTGGGGTTTAATGAATTAAACATTTTTATTATTATTATTAAATCATCACTGCTAATGATTTGCTGTTCCAAAACCATATTAATGATTCCTTTAACGATCATGAACACACTGAATACATAAATGAAGTTCCAAGCAGCACCAATTTACTGAACAATAGCAGTTGGCAAATGCCAAGATAATGAAATGATGATGCAATGATTATACAGTGTGTAACAGGGTCAGTAATCACGCTCGTGTAAGCAACGAGATACAGTAACTAATGTCGATTATTTTATTATATTTACTAGCTTTTGCCCGCGACTTCGTTCGCGTGGAATAGTGACTTCCGGCAGATAGTTCTGAATTGATGCCGACTCTAGACCAATAGATGGCGCTGTATGTCCGGAATAAATTTTATTTTTTATTTTATTTTTTATTTTATCGTTTGTAATAAAAACTATCCTATGTCCTTTCTCAAGTTCCAAACTATGTCTGTACCAAATTTCACACAAATCGGTCCAGTAGTTTAGGCGTGAAGCAAAGACAGACAGACAGAGTTACTTTCGCATTTATAATATTAGTTTGGATTGGATATAGAAGGGATCCCTCTAAGAGAAGGCTTGAGGTCTAGCAGTGGGAACAATAAAAGGCTGATTATGCTATGATTAAACAAGAGAAGTTTATCTTGAAAAAGGTTTTTTACAATTAGATTTAGAGAGGAACTGAATAAATTCAAGATAAAAGTTCGCGAACAAATTTGTAAGAAGTTGGCAGTCGATACCAGGGTGGCTGATAAGTTTGCGTCCTAGGGTACTTACCGATAACTCAACGTCTCACTAGTAATACCACTAATAGAGTGACTCATTGTTGTTATAAATTGAAGGTATTTTTATAATTTAGTTAAAAAACAAATTACTTTTGGAACCGGTAACAACACCATGTCAAAGTTAACTGCAAATTCTCGCCATTTGGAAAATTGCGCTGTGAAAAATTCCTTTTTAAAAGGTAACTGCTTACTAGATTGCGTTCAAACCAATTTTCCGTGGAAGTTTGCATGGTACATCATTATACATTTTTATTATTATTTATGTTTATATTTTTTTGATAAGAAAAAATGCGAGAAGATAAAACCAAAGGTGGATGCTGTTAATCGAGACTCGTCGCCATCTATGAACAGTTATATATTGTTTCAACGAATTTAAACTTGGGCGAACATCCATGTTTGATGAGGAGTGACCAGGATGCCCGGCAGACATTTCATCATATATACACAGTCAGCCAGAATAATACACAGTCGAACTATTAGATCAACGCCTATTCTGATCGGAATCAAGATCCAACAGTTAAACTAGAGACAAAGAGATCATAACTAACTTACAGATCGGAGCTATTATACCGGTTAATCATGAGACGAATCGCGAGCCTGCACACGGAGGCGTAGGTAGACGTAGGTGACTTGTGTTCTAGACGTTACTTTTGTTTTATTATTTACTAGCTTTTGCCCGCGCGGCTTCGCTCCCGCTCTTCCCTACTTCAGCCTACTATACCCTACTCTACTCTACTCTACCCTACTCTTCCCTACTTCAGCCTACTATACCCTACCCTACTCTACTCTACCCTACTCTACCCTCCTCTACTCTACCCTACTCTACCCTACGCTACCCTCCTCTACTCTACCCTACTCTACCCTACTCTATCCTACTCTACCCTACTCTACCCTACTCTACCCTACCCTACTCTACTCTACCCTACTCTACCCTACTCTACCCTACTCTACCCTACTCTACTCTACCCCTGACGTTTCATGTCAAGTCACACGGGAACGCTGTCGAATGGGATAAAAAGTATCTTATATCCGTCTCCTGGCTCTAAGCTACCTCCCTACCAATTTTCACCCAAATCTGTTCTGCCGTTCTTGAGTTATAAGTGGTGTAACTAACACGACTTTCTTTTATATATATAATATATATATATAATATAGATAAATCTGCATTTGACCACTATTTCACTGTTGTAACTAAGTAGTTAGTATTACTAAGTAGCACAGCCCTAGTACATGAGATGGCGACACCGGACAATGTGGTTGAATACTGAGTTGCGACAGTCGCTGTTAAGTTTTCGAATATAGAGAAGAAAAGGGCCTCGGTCTACGCTACGCCCCTGACTGGAGTCTCGAACTAACTAAAAACTGTGCTTAGTACTCTGCCGGCGAGTTTGTAGAACAAACGGAAAACTTCTGACTTCGGTAATTGCGATATTAGAAGAGATGATTTTGTTTGATAAACGATACTAGGTGATTAAGCGAGTAAGGTTTAAGAGAAAGGTTTTTAAAAGAACGTAATGTTGGTTTATAAAATAGCATGCATAATGTTAATGCTCTGCATACTTGTAAGTAACAAATTCACTCTAGATTTTAAGTTTGATTATAAAAATGTACTAGTAAAAAAGTATAGTATAGTATAAGTATAATGTGCCATAAATAAATAGAATAATATAAATGTATGTTGGATAATAAAAAAAAGACGTGTGGCACTGGGGGACTGCCGCGGTAAAGCTACTGCATAGCATTTTTATCAACTTATGCAATTATAATTATTTATTTATTTTATGCAGTATTGTTTTTCCTTTGTTTTTTTTTCTTTGATATTAATTGAAGTTACACTTTCACACATTGAATTGAATTTTGATTGTTCACTCATTTGTTTTCTTATCGGTCACCACGCTCAAAAAACAAATGAGTGGGGGGTGTTAGGTTATTTTCGTAACGGAATTTCTAGATTCAGTCTCCACGCTCAAGGCCCGCAATAGAAGCTATGCAATAGCTTAAAAACTATTCATATTATATTACCGAAAGCAGTGGTGTTTCTGTGGTAATGGTCTGCTTCTTTGCCTCTGAGCTCACGTGATGGATTACGGCCCATTTCGTCTCCGCTCTCTCTAAAAAGAAGGCCTGACTCCCAGCAGTGGCAACATTATAAGGGTGCTTATGTTGAAAAACTTAATTTTGATAGACGACTAATCTTATGTTGCTGTTAAAATTGATTTTGAAAGCTTAAAAACTATGTATTAAAAAAAAACTAATAAAAGAATGACATTAATTAAACATCAGTTTAAAAACCAACGATTTTTTTATATCTGTTATAAACTAGTACTTGACTGCGATCCCGCCTGATGGTAAGCAGTGATGCAATCGTTGATGGTAAGGCGCACTAGTTTATTAAGAGCCTATTCACTCTAGCCTTGAAGACACCCAAATTATAATCGGACGGGAAGAACGCAGCAGGCAGACTGTTCCAGTCCTTCGAAGTACGCGGTATAAATGACGAGGCAAAACGTTTTGACGTTGTTACTTGTGTTTTCGAATTTTAAATTGAACGAACGATCGAAATTCGAATGCCTGAAAGAATAATAAACGAAACAATACGTCACACACTGGCAACACATGCGTCAAAATACGAACGTGACACCGAACTGGCCCAAATCCAAAAATAGAAAGAATGAGGTACTGGCATGACAAATTGCCATGAAAAGCTTGACTTTTGACAACGACTGTAGATTTCCACATTTACATATATAATTCGAGATAAATTCAATTCACCGCAACCAATTATTGTTATGTACCAATTTGTATTTAATTGGACTATTTGTGGAAGACACGATTCAATATAAGGAGGAGGAGTGCCTTGTTTGGGTGGAGCACTACCGTGTCCTCGTTGAGACGATCGGCGGCGGAAACATGTTGCACCGAGTTCTGGGTCAGCCATGGTCCGAGGAATGGTAGGCAGTCACTTCCGTCTGCGAAGCAGTAATGCTAGTGAAGAAGATAGCCGCACGTGAGTTTCAACTAACATCGTCACTATTCGTCACGTCCCAGCCGCCATGATCTCGGGATCAAGGTGGCTGGGGACATGAGGGCATAGGGATGGTGGCTGGTAGGTAGTCGGGATCGGCCCGGCTACCAGCCATGATAGACACGGGCTTGCGGAGGACGGACAACGACCGACCGTCAGGTAAGCGTCCGGAACTCCAGACCAAGTCCAGTCATATACCAGCTCCTCAAGGAGATGTCAGCAAACCATAAGGGTCCAGTATGGCCAATGGCCGCTAGGGCAACAAGGATTTTCTGAAAAGGAAACTTGTGATCCTTGAACGCAAAGTAACACAAGGTGTGGCTTTAGTTAATAAAAGTCTGATACATCTTTCCGCTCCACCCTAGAGCGCGAAAAGCCATCGGATGATATACCACCTAAAAAGGGATCATTATTGTACCAAACATGTATGTGATTTATATTTATTGTTCTGATAAAATTATTTCATATTTAAGTTTAAAATTGACTGTTTGAGAAAATCTTTGGTGGCGTAAACCACGTAGCTCATCATTGATTTTGCTTGAAGGTTAATCTTTAACCTTGCCAGTATCTGTAAACTGTGGTAACCTGTTTAGATACATATCTGCTAAAGCTTTGTGATAGAACGTCCAGTAGCCTAAAACACTCATAATTTAGCTTCCATAGTAAATTTGTTTGCACAGTACGAGTAAAAGCGAATATTTCGTTTTCATGCATATACTTTATTCGAGACAGATATGCCAGAGCCATGACGTGATACATGTTAAAAGCCCCTTGCGTGTAACACGCACTTTAAAACCAGACTTGCGTATTTTCTATCAGGTGACAAAATCTCTTTGAGTCAGACAGAAAATGTTTAACACCAACACCGAATATGTTTCGACCGAAACTGACTTCAAAGTTCTCCGATACTGCAAAACAAAAAAAAACGATCGCTCACTTTTTGTTTCTACGTGCAGTTTTAAAACGGAATGCGTCAATTCGTCGAACACATCCTTTTCTTTTTTGTTTTTTATTGAGACCACGCTGTTATTCGTAAGCTTGTTTTTGCAAACCGTATAAGGGTGCGTTTCCACTTCCGGAGCTGGGTGGAGGAGAGAGAGAAAAGCGAATGGTGAATTGTACTAACACAGAGATATGCCGTGCAATGGGAATATTGGCGGCAATATTGCCTGAAGTATTCAATTGGTGGCAATTTTGCCAGCAATATTCATACTTCGGGTAATTTTATCGGTAACAGCACATCTCTAATCATAGTGCTCGATATCTAGAAACAAAAAAGACGGAAACAAGAAGAAAGAAACAGTTAATCAAAAAACGGTAGAAACTGTGAAGTGGAGCGGAGTGGAGATGCGTGGACTTTCCAATAAAACAAACGAACACGCGGCCTCGACTTGGACAAAATGGAGTTGGATACATAGCGGAGAACACGAAGCGAGGTCCGCTTAGCTTCGTTTCTGTAAAATTCACCTTGAAATGGATCTTTCTAGTGCATGAAAAATGAACAAAATAAAACCACATAGGGAGTATGTGACGCCTGTCAAAATAAAAGATTAAAACGTAAAAGGAAGCGGGACTCGTAATCTGTTGTCATATGACCGTTGCTCAGTTCGGTTGGAACAAAGGAAAAATTTGAAACAGGCTTTGTTTCATGTATTACCGAAGTTGAGTGTCTCTTGATGTTTGCCTCTGTTGAGTCGTAAAAGGATAATGGACGTGAGTGTGAAAGGTCGTTTTACGAGCTTTTATTGACGACATAATTAATCAGAGTTGCGGTAATATAATAATATTCATCTATATATTAGTGATGTAATGAATTTTTGGGATTCGCATTCGCGAATATTCGCAGAACTCACAAGAAACATGCGAATTTTAGCAATTTTTCTTGACAAACATAAAGTTATTTAAGTATAGATTGAACGGATATTATTCGCCAACGCGAATATTCATTTATTCGTCGTAATTTAACATTCTTTACATCAGTTGTATTATCGTTCTATATCCGTTCAATCAATACATAAATACCTTATTGTTTGTCAAAAAAAAAATTGCCAAATATTCGCATGTTTCTTTTTATTTTGAATTCGCAAGCGAATGTAAAAATTTGCGAATATTCGCGCGTATGCGAATGCAAATATTCGTTACATCACTACTGTATTATATATGAAAAGAGAAAATGTCTGACTGACATAATCAACGTACAAGTGATCTGGTAGATTGGAATAATGTTTGCGAACACCTCATAATAATCCATTAAACCCTAATAATTTGTCATATTCAATATTTTCTCAAGAAACCACTTGTTGGTTCTCAAACCCCGTGCATGACTTTGCAGACAATTTCCTAATTAAAACACATATTTCAGTACACGCTAAGGTATAGCTTCATTTATGACTACAGGAGTCTAATTAAAACACTATTTTACTCCTAACTAATTTAAAGACTTATGTCTTGTGTATACGAATTAATTAGTTGCAAATGACTTTATATACAGGCTGTGTCTTTTGTACAATAGGTTTTTGACCTTAATTTTCATTACCATCATAACAGTCGAAAGATGTCCACTGTTTGACATAAGCCGCCCCTCTAAGTGTCGCCACAATGACCGGTCCTGAGCGTTTCGCATCCATCGGATCGCGCGACCTTCACCAGTCCATTTTAATTTTGCTGGTAGACATTTCTGAACACGATGCAAAAAATAAATCAAAATGTCCCTTTTTTTGCTTTTACGGTGGGTAATCATCAAATAACTTCTGCTGCTTTGGGTACAGCGAGAGAAAGTGTCAGACTTTTACTGTCCACAACCCCCTGCCCAGAGTTTTTCAGTTGCCCTTTGCTTTCTATTGCCACGGTAACTATTCCAAGAGATTCTACGGTTTGCTGACATTCAGGCAGGGTCTTTACCAGACAGCCACATGGTAAGCTACCCATTGCTCATATTCCAATTCTCTCGATCAATCCCTTAGCCCAAAGCCTGGCCCCTTTACCGTAATTTGTAGAGCACATTGATACATTTAAGCGATATTTTTTAAAGTATATTTTTTTTTACAAATTAGCTTTTGTTATTTATCTTGTTTGATAGAAAGCAATAAAAGAGGTTTACGTTGGTGTGTTAGAGATCAAAAAATGTCTGTTTATTTACTCTTGCTTCGTTGGGTTATAGATGAAAATATCTTTTCAGTAATAAGACAGAGGATAAGCATTGCCATACAGCGTGGCAATGCCGCCAGTCTTTTGGGCACATTACCAGTCGACAGCGATGTGGAAGAGTTTTTTGACGCCATATTTTAGTTTGATTTTAGTTAGTTGTAATTAGCGTAGGGTTTTATTATTATTATTTTTTTAATTTACTGTAATTATAATTTTTAGTTGTGTATGTAATAAGTTAAATTGATTTAAAGTTAATACAAAATATGCATCTTTTCAGTTTATGTATTTTAGATATTTGCACCTTTGCCTGCTAGGGCTGCGGTAACGTTTGAAAGAGTGATCGTGGTCCTCGCACGCAAAAGGCAACTGTCGACAGTTACCCACCCGTGTCTCTTCAGTTGTTTTTTGCGTTCAAATGCAACAGTACCTCTGCCAAACAATTTCACAGCAAAAATGTTTTCTTTTTCTTTTTAATTTTAGAAGCTAGCAGGGCAACTGTTGACCATAGTTATAATTTTAGTCAATAAAAGTCTGACACGCTCTACCACTCCACCCGAGAGCGGGAGAAGTCATTAGATGATTTTCCACTTAAAAAAAAACACTTAATGTCAAATATATATAATATAATATATAAAAACGTTTATTTAGCCAAGAAAACAGATTGATACAGAGATTTTAAGCTGTAGGTTTATATTAACACATTCACACATTCAGAGTTTGAGATGCAATCCGTCCAAGAAAGGTTCCTCTACCTCTTAAACTAGGATTTACCTGTATCTTAAGGGGTAGTGTTCGGCTAGGGTAACAATAACTAAAGGACAACAAAAACAGAGTCTGACAAATGGACTGAGCGGGCTCGCCGTTTGGCTTACAAACGTGTAAAAACAAGGAACATAGAAAAAAATAAAATAAAAGGAAAAAGGAACTTAATTAAATAAAATAAAATAGAAAGAAGTGTAATGTATCCCTGACTGAGTGGGTTTGTGCTTGAGAAAGTGAGCGTAGGTTGTGGATACAGGGTTGTGTTAGAGCGTGTGAGAGGGTAAGTGTGCTGTATGAGTGTGTGGGAGTGTGCGTGTTGTTTGGTTTGAGTGAGACGGTATGTGTGTTGTATGTATGTGTGTGAGTGTATGGACACTTATGTACATACATATATATGATGTGTGTACCACATTGAATGTGTGTGGGTGGGTGTGAATGTTGGTGTCAGGCATTATATGCTAGTAGAGACTCCGTGTACGAGTAGTCCTTCAGTAGGAGCCAGTCTGTTAATTTAGATTTTAGTTCAAACGTGTTTAGATTTATAATTTTTATATGTTTGTTAATTTTGGTGTATATATGAGAACTCAATGTATAATACTGGTGTGTTGCAAAGGTGGTCTTGTGTTGAGTGCTTGGTGGAAGAAATATACGCTTATTTGGATTTGCGGGTGGAAGGCTACTGTGCCTTTTGAGGGTGGATTGGAGTACAAAGAGTTGTCGTACAGTGAGAACTTTACAGAAAGAATATAGTTCTGTAGTTGGGAACTTGTATGGCTTTTTTGTCATTACTTTGAGTATTGCCCTGCTTTCATTACTTTGATATAGCGCCCCCCCCACGCAACAATGCAGTACCCAATCACTGATTGGCACAGTGCGAAGTAGACCATTTTCAATGTGTCAGGACTAGCCGATTCTCTGAGCAACTTGAAGGTATGAATGAGACGCAACGTTCGGGTGGTGATAGCATCAATTTGTTTGTCCCACCTCAGGCCATCATCTATCAGCACCCCCTATCAATATACCTACACCTTCTTGTCATATTTGCGCAAACATTTATATTTAAGGGATTCTTATTTATCTACAAAGATAGATACACCCTGTATACGGTCTATAACATAAATACACTAATTCACTACAACACCAGTATACCTAACTTGGCACCAAATAGCAATGGACCTTATTTAGTGCGGCAACAAACACAGGACAAATTATATGTATCTATTTGCATTAACATACTGTTTACTTAGCGGATTGGACGCGCTGTGTTGCCATGCGGTACAATGAAATTGATTAATTGGAATGGCAACTTTATTTTTATTCTGTTTGCTTTGGTTTTATTTAAAGATATTCTGTGTTTAATGTTGGAGGTCTGTTTTGTTTTGTTTAATTTGGCTTAATATATTTACAATTTCGGATATTTTGAAATAGAAATGACGTGGCGAATAAAATTGAGATCATAATAGTGTTTTTTTTTTTTTAAATAAATACAGCTAAAACAATTTTTCGTTTTTCTTTGATACTATTCTAATTCTCTGTGATTTCTCAGCTTTCTGTGAGTTGTGTCACATACATCAATTACATATCATCATCAATTAGGCTGACCCCACATTTGGCGTGCGCGTTCCTCGGGCGTGTGAGAAGCGCGAGCGCCGCGCGCGTTGCTCCTACGCCCGAGGAACGCGTGCGCCTAATATGCCTTACATATAATATACATTAATATCACATTCATTCATCATCTCCCCAGCATTTTCCCAAATAGCTTGAGGTCGGTTTCCATTCTAACCGGATGTGCCTGAATATATAATGTTATTACATGGAGCAACTGTCTCTCAGACCTCCACAACCCAGGCATTAGGCACCATGATCTCCTTGGATAGACTGATGGTCAGACTTTCTGGCGTTTGTCTACCTGTAACGTCTGTCAAGGATCTATGAATGACGACCTGGACCAACACCTTAACGAGCTTTCCGAGGTACGTAAAGGGTATCAGTAAAGGCCTCGAATTATTAACACATCTATTATTTATATATAAAACTAGCATTAGCCCGCGGCTCCAACCCTATACATAAAATATAGCCTATGTCACTCAGGAATAAAGCAACTTTCTATCGGTGAAAAAATTCCTGCAATCAAACCAGTACATTCAGAAATTACATCCTACAAACAAAAAAACATATAAACAAACTTTATTTCTTTATAATATCAGTGTAGAAGTAAACTTCTGTATTGTCTTTTATTTTCATATATAGATACTATATTTTCAATGCAGTTTTTAATATAAAATTGTATAATTTTTTAATTATTTTTTTAGCAGTACCTACAGCACAAACCCATCTATATTTAAGTTCTCACAGTCTATCCAAAGGCGGTGTCAGCAATAATAATGGTGGGTTGACTATACTGAAAGGGCATACAGTGCCCTCCGTGTCCAGTACAATAACGCGTTCTGGGCGGTAGTGGGGCTGCTCCGCTTCTGTAGCGAATCAGGAATGTTCACGGTGGCGCATACCGATTGTTTTCACACTACGCATCCCTGGTGCGCCGGGTGTGGGTCAGCCCCAATGCCATCCTGGCAATGATCGCTGACCGGCTGGACTGTCCCTATATCCGACATAGCTGTGCCAGACATGTTACTATTCCAATGCCTGTTAGGAAATTATAGTGTTTTTTGGATTAAAGGTATTTTATTTTATTTTAATAAAATAGTGACATGTAATTGAAATTTAATTTTATACAATTATTTCATTTTATTTTGATTTTTAATGCAATTCTTTTAATATTTGACTGCCTGACTATATAATTATAAAATGAATTTAATTTAATGATAATCATCGGATCAATGCAAAATAATCACAATGCAATCTAAATGATAATAATGATCTAATACAATTTAAATTAATTTAATTTTATTATTGACCTTTCAATTTTATGTAATTTTATAATACCTGTATACGTATGATTTTGTAACTGAAATGAGTCTTTGGAAAAAACATTTTTCATAATGAAATTGCATTTTTCGACTAAGTAAAGTGGGAAAATGATGTGCATTAATTGACGTATTATTTTACTAAACTGGTTAAAATAGGATAGGTATCATAACTGCCTTTAAAAATGTGTCGATGATATGTGATAGTCGTTTCCCGGAAATTATAAAAAAAATACACTTGTGTCTTTTCAATCTTGTCCGTTAACAAAATAGCATTATAGTAGTTGTGTTTACAAAGTGTACTTTAGTGTAATCAGCTGTAGTGTCTGAAAAGTAAATAAAAACACAAGTGCACACTGCAGTTCCACGTGTTTCAAATCAACCTTGTTTAGAAGACAATGGAACTCTGTGATCAACAAATTGTTGCCCTGTCGATCCTTTGTTCGCTTGTTTGTGCACTGTTCACGACAGACGATGTATGGCACCGTTGATTGTGGCCTACAGCATTGAATGCATTACCGTCTGGCAGACGGAAATGTACGGCACGATGGTAGTCTTGCATGCCAGAGCAATCAGAATTCTGATCAGAGAGAAAAGGTTTTAAAGTGTACGAGTATGAAGCATTGTTTAAAACACACATATAGGCCCGGCGCCCAATCTTTCGGCATTCCTACACGTAAGCGCACACTGTCGGAAATGTATGCATTTAGGCCGAAGGGTGCCGAAAGGTGCCGAAGGATCCTTTTCCTTGCCGATGCCGATAATGGGCGCCGGGCCTAATTGTGCGTACAGCTAAGGAGTGGAATTCCCTGCCGGTATCTGTGTTTCCTGATAACTATAACCTAGGGGTCTTTAAGTCAAGAGTGAATAGATTGCTTCTAGGCAAGCGTGTTCCATCGTCGGCCACATCATTGCTTACCATCAGGTGAGATGGTGGTTAAACGGGAATCTATCCATACGTATAAAAAAAAGGAACTAAAAATGAATTCATAAATAAAAAACGTATCTATGTGATTATGTTTTAGATTATTTTTTTTACATTTTGCCAGACTGTGTAAATTTGTATATTGATTAAAATATGATTATGATGAAGTTGTATTCGTGTAAGGAATTCTTATAATTTAAATCATGAATTTTTTCCACACATATCCCGTCTTTTTCATGAAAAAGTCATTCAATAGTAAAAACAAAAAAATAAAAAAAATTTGAATTTCGCGGGCTATCTAGCACTTAATGTTTTTTTATTTTTTTATTTTTTTTTAATGACATAAACTAATGCTTGACTGTGACCCAACTTGTTGATAATAATACAAGCAATCATCAAACAATTAATGGAGATTTTTTTATTTTATTTTATTAAGTAGTTATTTGGTTTGTATTATTTGATTTGTATTAGTGTACCTAAAATAAATTGTGATACAAAAAACAAAATACAGATAGAAGAGCTTATAGGTATTACTTAAATTATTAATATATTTTTTACATTTTCTAGTGTTTAAAACTTGTTGGTTGGTCAATAATAGATGATTCAATTTATCAAAGATAAAGTCAGAGCAAGGATAAATACAAAAATGAGAACTCTTAAGTCAATGTTTTTGAAGTTGCACGTAATATTTAAGCCTGATATAAAATCATTATTGCTCAGAGCTTGGGCGGGCAATATTGCACCGGATACGGTTCGTTCCGAGGAAGCCTCGTCACAAATGTGTTATTGCAGACGGAGTTTTATGCCCGGAAATGCATTCAGGCATATGCATGTATGTATGCACGTTTTTTAATATAAGATGTCTTTGCAATAAAATTTTGTAACATCATGTCGGTATTTTATTTCACCTTCAACTGCAAGAATTTGTGAGAATTGAATTTTACTACTAAAAGGTACAAAAAAAAAATGAATCACGTAGTCAGAACGCCGCTAGGTCGGACATTTAACAGTATAGTACTTTTTTATTATAGGTGAAAAAATGAAAATGAAAAATAGTTTATTCACAGAAATACTACCTCTGCCAAACTGTAAAGCAGTTTGTTGACAGATGTAGCTCCTTTTGTCTAGCACAAACATACACATTCACCGATAGCACTTTCTAAATATCCTCATCATTGAGGGTTTGACAAAATTCATTGAAGAGGTACTTATGTATTTTATTTTTATAAGACAGATAGATTCGCGCTTGACCGCTATCTCACCTGATGGAAAGCGACGATGCGGTCGACGATGGAACGTGCTTACCTAGAAGAAACCTATTCACTCTCGACTTAAAAATACCCGGGTTGTAGCTATCAGGAAACACAGACTCTGGCTGTAATAGTACTGTTAATTGACTACTCAAAACTAGTTACACACTTGTCTCTTTTTAGGGTTCCGTAGCCAAATGGCAAAAAACGGAACCCTTATACATTCGTCATGTCTGTCTGTCTGTCTGTCCGTCCGTTCGTATGTCACAGCCACTTTTTTCCTAAACTATAAGAGCTATACCGTTGAAACTTTGTAAGTAGATGTATTCTGTGAACCGCATTAAGATTTTCACACAAAAATAGAAAAAAAGCAATAAATTTTGGGGGTCCCATACATAGAACTGAAACTCAAAAATTTTTTTTTCATTAAACCCATGCGTGTGGGGTATCTATGGATAGGTCTCCAAAAATGATACTGAGGTTTCTCATATCATTTTTTCCTAAACTGAATAGTTTGCGCGAGAGACACTTCCAAAGTGGTAAAATGTGTCCCCCCCCCCCTCTAACTTCTAAAATAAGAGAATGATGAAACTAAAAAAATATATGATGTACATTACCTACTATAAAAACTACCAACGACAATTGGTTTGAACGAAATCTAGTGAGTAGTTTTTTTTTTTTAATGCGTCGTAAATCGAAAAAATCTACACTATTATTAAAACATCGATCAAAGTTACAACACATTACAAGAACTTTTATATTACGTTACTTGCTGCTACGAAACCCTTCATGGGCGAGTCCGACTCGCACTTGGCCGGTTTTTTTTTAGATGAAAATTCATCAATAAAAATTCTCCAGCTCTTTTTAAGCGAGATCCCGACTTACATTATGACACTGAGTAAAACTCTAAATTTTTCTTTAGTTGCCCTTTTTGAGGGCTATGGCGACTCTTTCAATAAGCAACAATCCCACACAAAATATAGCTACGTTATTTATTATTATACTTTCGTAAAAGAGAATATCATTAAACGGGCTGAAATATATTCAAAGCAGAAAAAAATGCATTTTTGTTTTGTTAAAAAGTTCCAAAATTATATTAAATCATTAAAAAAAAATACTTATATTCAATACGTTTTATAAGGTTCTATTAGTAAACAATGATCTAAACCTTTTAATCAACCTTTACTATTCAACCAGTGTTGACTACAACAGATTTCATTGTACCCTAATAATTACGGGTTCCTTCAATTTGGCAGAATCTTGATACTCCGATTTTTATTTGGCATAACTCACATGGCATAATCTTATTTAATCGAATATTTTTAAGGCATAAAAATTATTTAGCATAACTTTTGTTCGGCAGAATATTTACGTGTCCGAATTTACAATGGCATACTTTTATCTTGGCAGAATTTTGTTTCGCATAATTACCTTTGCCATAATTAATATTATGCATAATTTTGTTTGGCATAACATTTATTTAGAGATACGATTATTTGGTATGGGTGCATATTTGAACATCAAAAATTAAAATAGATGTATCTTCTTGTAAAAATTAGTGTTCAAAACATCAAAAACTTATAATTTATGGAATAAAACTGATAATTTAAATAAAGTAAATTTATGCTGTCGAATGGTTAGATAACCTACGTGCAATGTATTTAAAATCGAATGGTCTGCAAAAGTGACATAGAATGTTCTAAATATAGCATGTATTGGTAGCATTTTCAATATTAAATTAAATTTGTGTCATAAAAAGTCAATACGTTGTGCTGCAAAATTTTGTGACAGAAACGAATCGCTGCGAAACCGACTTTACGCAGTCTTGTCTGCCCTACCCCTAGAGTGTAATTTAAACCCGCGTAGGCGCGGAGGGGTAGGGCGGCCCGCGAGCAGAGGAGCAGGTGGTTTGAAGGCCCGCCACCGCGGCTGAGGCGAAGCTGCGGTGGTGAGCGTTAAAACCATCTGTGACGATAAGCTCGCGTGGCGCCGCCCAAACCCCGCAGCGCCGGAGCCGTGACAGAAACAATGCTTGCTGCATGTTGCATGCCTGCTTGCATGCTGCATGCCTGCTGCATGTTGCATGCCTGCTTGCATGCTGCATGCATGCTGCATGTTGCATGCCTGCTTGCATGCTACATGCATGCTGCATGCATGCTGCATGTTGCATGCCTGCTTGCATGTTGTATGCCTGTTTGCATGCTACATGCATCCAAGCCGACAATATTTTTGTAATTAGCATTTAATTGTAATTAGCAAATTAGTTCTGCCTTTTAATGACTATCGATATAAAATGTATGCCAAAAGACGATTCTGACTGTGAATTTTCTGCGATATGATGGTTCTGCTTTTTAATTATTATGGATATAGACATTATGCCTAAAGATGATTCTGACTAACAAAATTATGAGTTTTGAATATATGACAACTGAGTGTATGCGATATGATTTTCTGCGAAATGAAGTTTATGCTATCCGTTGTTATGCAAAACAATATTATGACGTAAAAAGTTCTGCTATAAAAGGTAGACCCAATAATTACCCAAGTACTTTGACTTTTTAGACAGAAACTACGATTAAATACTTTTATTATTTAATAACAGAGCGAAGTTTTTCTACGCGAATACCAGACTTGTGCTATTGTAGTTTATTCAAGAGTGTGGGAAATCGAGTAATTATTCGCATATGGATACAGTTTAATTGATAGGATCGAAATTACTTTGACCTCCAAAACATACCTCAATAATTACATTCACCGTTAAAAAATATTTAACACAAATACCCAAAGCAAAATAATTATATTGAAAATCATATTTTGGCTGTTACAAAATCTCATGTCATACACTGGTAACTATTATACAGTTCTTTTACTTAAATACAAACGATTTGATACAGTTTCGCATGAGCAAATTGCAAAATTGCAATCATTTGCATTGCAAATGCATGTTTTAAACAATTTCTTTATTTTGTTATATCTATAAATTGTGTTTTTTTTGAGAATTACCCAAGGGTAGAGGTACTCTTACACTTTGTAGGATTTGATGAGTGCCACAGTTACTGCCATTAACGTAGCCAGCCACATACCGGGACAAGTTTTACGAAATTACCATCGAATCGAAAAGAAGAAAAAGAAAAAGGTCATACCCCAATAATGGTATTTTTTGTTAGCCTGTTCTGTCTCACTCTCCTGGCCTCTTGCCATTTCTGGTGGAATCTGTCTAATTCATCGCACCATCTCCTTCATGGTCTGCCGCGACCCCGTTTCACTGTTTCAGGGTACGAACTTTTTGCTACTTTGGCCCACAGCTTATTGGACATGCGGCAGACATGTCCTGCCTACAGTTTGGTAGCCTTTTGAGCCACATCAACTATTTTAAGGTAAAGGTCTTAATGGAATTTAAAAAATAATAAAATCTTACCTTGTTAACATGATCTCTAAGAATATTGGAGTAAACCATGGCCATTGCTTCTAACGCCATGAAGGTCATACAACCGACGACCCACGGCACTAGAAACGCCACGTTTTCCTGTAAAAAAAAAAAATATTAAAAAAATTAAAAACAGACACACAGGTCTGCCAGTCTCGTTGTCAGTGGCCCTGATGCTTTGCCGGAGGTCGTGTGTTCCCACTCAGGAAAAATGTTTGTATGATAAGCATTTTTCGGTGTCTGGGTAAAATTTGTGTGTGTTTAGAAATATACAAGTATTTTTATCAGTCATCTAGTACTCATACCACAAGCTCTGCTTAGTTTTGGGACTACATGGCGTTGTGTGAAATTAGTGGAATATTACTACGCGCCTTCTCCCGCGTACATAAAATATAGCCTCATACATCACTCAGGAATAAAGCAGTTTTCTATTGGTGAAAAAATTTTAACAATCGGACCAGTACTTTCAGAGATTATATCCTAAAACAAAAAAAAATTACCTCTTTATAATATTTAGTGTGGATAATTGCCCTTTCTAGTAACATTAAAGCCACTTTATCAATGGACTTCACGGTATGTAGTTCCTGTACTAAGAAATATATTTTGTTCTAACACAACTTGTTTTGTTGAGACAAGATTTGTTGTTTTGTACTATTACTAAATTACACCTTGTTTCGTAAGAGATTTATTTGTATTAAATGGAAACTTAGTTGATTTTCTGTGTTTTAGTGTCACGTATAACATTAGAACTACTTTTTTTTTCCGCCCGGACTTTGGGAATAATTCTGGGGATTGTAGGATTTTACCTCACTAAACCCCGGTGATGACCATCAGCACATAGAAAGGGCGCCATTGCTACCTACTGCGAATTAGAGTTTTTTTTTTTTCTAAATCAACATAATATTTTAGAGGCATGCGGAAACTTCCGTTGAAAAAGGAGATTCAGAAAATCAAACGGGTGCAGTATTTGATACGGGCAACAGCCCGATAGATGATTTTGAAGTGTTGTTTATAAAAAAAAAATAGAAAACAAGTTTATTTGGCACACAATAAACAAATAAGTACTTACCTATTAAAAACTTAAATATTTCTTGTACAAGTATTTATTTATTTACAAGCACTTGTACAACATTACAGACAATGACTTGGTCTGAGGCAATGTACAATAGAAAATATGTATGTAGAAGTATGTTCTAATCATGTGGGTAATTCTAATACCGCGATGGACGATTTTGAAATATAGTTTCTGTATAGCGCCAAAAAGTCGCTACAATATGCTACGCTTCTGGCCTCTTTTCTTGGAGAAGAAATGCGCTACCAATTACCTTAAGAACCTAATACGGGTTGGTGGATATTATGTCCCATGTCTTCGAATCTTCAGTTATAAGACATGGTAGTTTTTTACGATGTTTTTTTCACCGTTTTGGGAGAAATGGTGACCAAACTAACAAAATAAAAATTCCTGCCTGGATTTGAACCCATGACTCGCAAGTCCGGTGGGTCGTCTCCACTGGACCACTAGTGCTCTCTAAATATCATACTCAAACTCAAATTAACAACAATTTCGTATAACAAGCAAAGGGTGCCAATCGCAGTTACAAAATGTACCAATAAGAAAAAAACAAAAAGGACAGTCTATTTAATAATTAATGATTTTCTTTCCCTCATGGATTAATATTTTCACTGAAATACCAAAATAAACTAAAAATAAAACTACATTTAATTTAATTTATCCTGGCAATCTTATTAAAACCCCTCCTAAAATGTTGCTAGATACAAAAATACATTTATTTCACTTTTTACGAGACCTATCGTCTTAAAACCGGCATTTTAGGGACGCATAAAATAATGTAATAGAACAGGGGTGGCGAACCTTAGGTACGTGTGCCATTAGAGTACGTGGCAAAATAATTCAAGCCCGCCAGTGTAAGATGTACATGGTGTTTATGATATTGTACTAATCACATACATTTTCTTTTTAATTTAGTTATATAAAAAAACAACTGGTAGATGGAAAAATCGTCCAATGACATCTTCCGCCCGGACGGAACGTGAAATGTCAAACTTTTTCGATCCTGTTGGACCCCTGTGGTTTCTGACAATTCCTTGAGGCGCGAGTGGAACACTACGCGCCGTCAACGTCTTGGGCTCGGTCCGGACGGCTACCGAACGGCAAGCTTTCTAAGGTAGATGATGTTGCATCATTGCTTACCTTCAGGTGGGATCGCAGTCAAGCATTAGTTTAAAGTCACAAAAAAAAACAATGGAAAAGGCGATGCTTAGAGGCCTTGCATGATCGAATCGAAGAAATGAAGATATTCGCAGGAGAACCTTTCTCGATATAGCCCGAAGCGTCACCCAAACCTAAGTAGGCAGAGCACATTGCTATCAAAACAGGTGATCTACTGAGCCGAAATATTCTGCAGTGGTGACCGCGCACTGGAAGATACCGCATTGATAGGCCTCTCACAAAAAATGATGAAATTAATTTTGAGTTGCAAATTAAGTATGAAGTATTAAGTAATGCCAATGCAAACTAACGGCATGATTAACTTTCTTCTTTTCGGTAGAAATGAAACCTAGGTTATGTGTTACAGGATGAGTAATCAATAGCAAAAAAAAACGGGTCTTTAAACCATAACCGAACGAAGATACGTATAGAAACATTGCTGGTTTATTTATTTTAGGCGTTACCTAAATATAAAATGATAATATAATACGTAATACATATTTTGAGGTTTTCTTTAATAAAATAGGGTTAATTGGTTATTACTGTTATATTTTCTCACACTCGTCTTATTTCATCACTAAAACTAGTAAAAAAAAAAAAAATTGTGATAATCGAATCGCATAAATACGCGTTAGCGTTGTGATGGTGATTGACTACTATTTAATGCACACTCACTACAAAAACCAAAACTAAAACTATACTCAATAATGGGAAACTTAAAATATCAGACATAACGCCTGATAACGAACTATTGCAATATACTTAATATTCTCTAACTTTATTTGGTTACGGTTGGCAGCTGTTGCTGTTGTTGAGCGTTTGGCTGTTATGCGGGGATGTGACGCATACCTCCTATCAATTGATGTTATGTTATGTTTGTTAGCTAGTTTTAAGATAGCGTTTTTTTTCGCGTAAATAAACTGTTTTTCTTTCTTTTCGTTATTTTCTGTCTTTTCTTTCTTTTCTTTCTTTTCTTTCTTTTCTTTCTTTTCTTTCTTTTCTTTCTTTTCTTTCTTTTCTTTCTTTTCTTTCTTTTCTTTCTTTTTTTATAAATAAATCTTTTTGCTATTGATTTATACAGTCCTAAGATATGGCCATGGTTTTATTTTGGCGAAAAGAAAAAAATACATGCCAGCTATGCATGGGAAATGGAACATTCCCCTTTGTCTGTAAAATTACAAAGACTACCATTTTTCATAATTTAGCGATACTTTCTTCAATAAAGGTTGGGCATCCCTGTAATAGAATGCCGCAGAGGTTGAAATAGAGCTGGTTTGATTACACTTATTTTGTTAAAGGCTCCGAGATTGTTTCGGTCCCAAATAAATATTAGAAGGTTTTATTTTTGTTTGCGTACTTATTTAGTTAAGTTATTTTTAGGAACGTTACTAAGTATACTATAACGTACTTTGTGAAAGGGTTATTCTTGGTAAAAGGTTCACTCTAACAAAGCCTTTTTAAATGTTTTAGGCAGGTGCGTGTACTGTGGACTAGATATCTACCGAATTCGTTTATAAAGGTAGTATACAATATTAATTTTAGTATATGCGAAACCCAAAACACGTGTCTAGTATTTTCATGTAAACAATCTAACTACAAAATTTCATAACTGTATCATGAAACATCACAAAGTTATGAGCTTGTTAAGTTACCTGATTGTCCACACAAATACATGGTTATCGGGCCATCCTAGCGACAGAGGGATTATTTTGCTCAACGAACGCAGAACCAACCAGCACCAGCGCCTAATGCCCACTACAATAATAATTTATTTATTGCAAGTAACGTTGACTCATATGAGTCAACGTTACTTGCAATAAATAATAAAAAATAATAATCAAATCAGCCACAATTAAAATTACAGTTTTAAAATTAAAATCAACCAAGTTAAATCATATCACCATCATATATAGTGCGTCATTAAATTTAATTAAATTGAAATTACATATATATAACTAACAATAAAAAAAAATTGAAATTAATAAAATTACTATGACCAACCGTGTTGTACTTGGTGTCGGTATACAAATCGAAAATTCAAAATGTTTTTGAAAAAATAATGTAACACGGTGTAATAATTCTTAGAATCGATTCAGTTACTGATTTTGTTACTACATTCAGGTTTCACATACTAAAATAATATTGAACCTTTATATAAATCGGTAGGTAATGACCATGGCGAAGTTGATAAATCATGCCATTTTATTTGGGGTCGGCGCAATGTTTTTGTTTTCTTCCTTTTGGTACTGATAACTGTCACGCTATTAGGGCTATAATTATTTCACCGAGACACCGTGGTACCAATAAAAAGTATACAGCTCTATATAAAGAGTTTCTCACCTGGTGTCCGTTTGGTTGCGCAACCAATTTGGTGGCGCGACCAGCTCGGACGTGTGGCGACTTTGGTGTCTCTATGGTGTTCCGGTGAAATTTAGCCCTTCATCCTTTTAATGTCCCCAATGCTGGGACTCAGGCCTCCTCTCTAGGAAAGGGAATGGGCCGTAATCCACCACGCGGACCCGGTGTGGGTTGGTGAATGTCACTTGTCTTCGAACTTTTGGTTCTAGAACATGCCGGTTTCCTCACGAAATGCCCTTACTAACACTTTTTTCTTTTAAATCACTTTTTACACATTCCATCCATTTTTTTCTCTAGCCTCCCTCTCCTTCTCTATCTACATGTATAGTATACTCAAAACCCTTTTATTTAGTATAATGAAAGAAAGAAAGAAAGGATCGATGAGTAAGGATATTATGTAGGTACAAATACCTACATAAGTCTCTTATGAGGCTACATAGATTGCACAGTAGGTATAATTCATTCAAATTCGGTATCTAAGGTTCTGCATTAATGGAGAATGACAAATTCTATCTATACGGTGGTAAGTACCGCAAGAAAGCAAACCTATCCTTAATTTCCAGAAAAAATAACTTCAAATCTCTCAAAAAAAAGCTAAATGGGCCTTTTCTATTTGCAGGATTAACTAAATTCTAAACAATTTTTTTTCTACAAATTAAGGATATATTTGAAAATATCATCATCATCATTTCAGCCGATAGACGTCCACTGTTGGACATATGCCTCCCCCAAGTGTCGCCACAATGATCGATCCTGTGCGTCTCATATCCATCGGATTCCCGCAACCTTCACCAGGTCATCGGTTCATCTTGTAGGAGGCCAGGTGGGTGGTGCGAGGTTTGAAAATATGTCGGAGTGAAACTGTTGATACATCTATTTGGGTTCTTTTTTTGTGTTATTCAGTGCGGTGTACGAGCATTCTAAGAACCTTTGCCAACTGAAAGTGCCTTTTTTATTTTTCTTAAGGAGTCTCCTATTAAAATAACCAAAAAATCTTTAAAGATAATTCAATACTTACTTTATAAATACCGTAGAAGAGGAATATGCTGAGCACGATCATGAACATCTGTGTTCCTATTATCGCGAAATATGCTATCTGTACACCTGTAACAAGAAGAGAAGGGGTTTAGTACAATGTTGATGAAAAAGTATTTGCGTATTTACTGTCATGAGAGAGTTCTTCCCGCTTGCAATAGATTCATTCCTATTTAATTCCCGGAATTTAGTTTTATGGTTTAAGAATATCAGCAACAGTCAGATAAATATGAAATATTTATTTTTATCTCTTCAAATGTCAACATATTTGAGCTTTATTTTAGGGTTTTTATCTAACCAGATATGCTAACCCCATCGTATCTTTTAATATTGCATAACATCATAACTTAAAATTACATAAACTAAAATAGGCAGTATATTATGTATCCACATCCGGACTAATATTATAAAGAGGGAAAATTTGTATTTTTTGTGTTTGTAATGAAAAAACTCAGAAACTACTATGCTTGTATCAAAAATTCTTTCACCAGAGGAAAGCTACACTAAGCTAAGCTCATCCTGAATAACATGGGCTATATTTATTGCCCGTGCGAAGCCGAGACGGGCCGCTAGTATAGTATAATAAATTATACTTATTTTATATATATATATATATAATTATTATATAAACCACTTTACAATAAAGATGGGAGTCACTGACTGTTATTAACCTTTCAATTGTGATAATTGCAGACACAATTGAAAGACAATATGTGCGCGAACGCCGGCGTTCGCTTGGGGTTTAATGAATTAAATGACATAACTTTTTGTCATATTTTGAAATTAATAGCGGTCGTAATGATAAGTTTTTTGGAAAACGATGTTAAGGAGAAAACATAAATTAAAAAACGTATTACACAAGGTATGAGAAACATCTTAAACGCTTATATATCACATTTCCATCCCAAAATGAGATATGTCATTACATTGTTCATATTATTTTTTGTCTTTACGCAATATTTTTTGCGAAGTAAGGAAAACGGCCCGTAATTTGGTTTGATTTTACGAATATAACACGAAAACGCTCTTGCGTCTTCGTTTTCTCTCAGACAAGCGTACTCCACCGTCAATTACATCATCGCGTTCCATCAAGTAAGACAGAGTTCAATCGCGAGCCTTTCAATAATAAAAAAAAAATAGTCCTTAGGTTATTTTTAGGTACTATAAGATACTTCTAAGGTTCTTTAAAGAAAACGTTGCTGTAACAAGTTTTTTCTTTTGGTGGGTAAAATCCTCCAAATGACATCCCCTACCCTTTGGCGGAGCGGATGATAGTGTCAGACTCTTACTGATTAAAAAACCCACCCTGTTCCTGCTTGCCTTTCATACCGGGGCCGAGCTACCTTTCGGAGCTAACCCTGGCCCCAGTAGGCTTTGACCCAGCTGGGCCCCTGTTGTTGCTGACAACTCCTTGAGGCGCGAACAGTGTGCGCCGTCGACGACTTGGGCTCGAACAGCGAGCAATGGGTAGCTTTGGTTGGTTTTCAATTTCTAGCCAGCTAGTGAGATTTCTGTTGATTTTGCGGATTTGACTAAAGTCAATTAATTCTGGGCAGATACAGTTGACCACACATTAGAAGCCTTATTTTTGGACCTAAAATACATATGTTCAAATTCAATTTGTCACAAAAATAAATAATCATCTTCCTGCCCTTGTCCTGTGTTATTTGGAGTCGAGGCAACATGGTTTTTCTTCTATTCTGTCCTATCATATGTCGCAACAATATATCAGTCTCAACTATAGTCAAGAACTTGTCAAAATGTAAGGAAATTAAAGGTGTTTTTGACAAATTGAAACAGCTGTGCCAATGCGCTCGTTCTTTAAAAAAATTGACCATTACATAGACAGATGTCGGTCCCTTACATGATGGATGCGAAGATACATTCCGACCCGAGTAGCCGAATAGAACGAACGAATTGACGCATGGCCGCTATCCCTTAAGGGCGACAACCTACCTCTTAATGGTAAGCTTCCTCTTAAGAAGCTCCAACGATGAATAGAACGAAGTATTTTGGCGAAAAGGGGTATTGTATGGGAGAATAATTACAAGGGTTAGAAGTGAAAATGGATACCATTCAATTGAAATTAAACTTGAATAGATGTTTTTTTCCATATTTTAGTTACCTACATTGTGGAAAAATAACTTTTTATCAAAAATATGTATTTTCTGAGCAGGTTTACATCTTGTGGTAGTACTTTATATGTAGCACCTATGTATATTTACATTTACAGTAATAATTGATTTTCTTATGTACATATTTATATTAGGGAAGGAAATATTAAAATGTTTTTTTTATAAATACAACCACGTAACAGACTATCCTGAAAGTAGTAGGTATGTTTAGAATCGATTACTGAATAAATGTTAGCTATTTTTAAAATAGACAATAAAATTTTTGTCCTGATAATTTTAAATAAAAAAAAAAAAAAAATTTTAATAAATTTGATTGCGTCATCAATATTTGTGTGTGCGTGCATAGATACCAACACTGATGAGCTACCAGTGTTAAAGTGCGTTGATTCCCATATTATTTTCTTTCAATTAGGATAATATTAAAAAAAAAACTACGTAAGTTTAATGCATCGTAAAATTTCAGTGCTTAAGTTATGATTGTAACTTATGTAATTTTTTAATTGGGGTATAAAGGGTGTGTTTATGCTTGTTACATATTTTGTATAAGTGAATAAACAAAATAATAATAAAGTCCCATAAAATAGAGGACAAATAAACTTCACGACTCCGCAAATAATTCCTGCTATTGTACTCTAGTGCTAGTTTTGAACTATCTAGTTCTTGAATCGAGTTCTCCAAGGTCTGGCTAACGTCGTTGGGCACGTTAACTAGACAAATATGTAGGTAGACAGGCTACCTTCTCTAGTAAGGTAGAACTGACGAACCGAGTATCAATTGCGATCCAACTAGGAGAAATTTATATGCATCGGCGGGTTTGTCAACAATTACTATAAAATTGTTTTGGTACCATTTTGAAAATAGTCTTGGTCTTGGTTGGTTGGTCTTGGTGTATTTTAACTATATGTACTTTTTTACTGTTTTTTTTTTAAATCCTTTTTGTGCGCCTACCATATTGTCTCTTCACCACCTTAGTTTGACTGGTAGAGAATGCCTAAGGCATTAAGTACGCCTATGAACTTTGTGTTGCAAGAAGATTAAATAAATAAATAATAAAACGTAATATTATGTCAGCGAAAATAAATGTTAATCAAATTAAAAAGATCAGTTTTTGAGAGTTTTTTTGAGTGAAAAATCATCTAGCTAGGGTGTAGCTGTAAGAAGGCGTGGCAAACTCTTACTGACCAAAAATCACCTGTTTCCTTCACTCGCCCTTTGCGTTGACATACAATGTATTGAGTTGAAGTCTATTTCACCTATTTTGTACCAAGAAATGCATTAATATTAATTTTTAGCTTGCAACTAAAAACCATGCAATAAAATTCAAATAGGTACTAAAATTTGCAAGCAGCAAAAATACTATTGCGATAAAAATTCTGCTCATGCCTGACAAACATATTGCTTGGTGAGTTTGCCAAAATATCTGGTGCATTTTATGCATGATAATTTGCATAATCAGAGTTGTTTGCGCGCTATCAGCTGGCCCATGCTTCGCTGAGTCGGCAAGTGCCTTGGATGCGGTTCAAAAATTTCACGCCAAACTTCATAAAAATATAGGTTTATAGGTGTTGTGCCAAGTTCAGAAGTAAGTGGTGAAATTAAATACTTCACAAGTTCAAGAAGGATTAACAATCAATTCATCATCATCATGTCAGCCGAAAGACGTCCAAGGTTGAACATAGGCCTCCCCCAAGTATTGCTATAAATAAGTATCGATCCGAACGACGGCCTTTGATTACGAATCTACGAAATCTCTCCAGCAATATAGGTGTAAAAAAACTGTAGAACGGTATAAGGAGTCCGGATACACAATTTCTTAAGGCATAAAATATCTCAAACGTTTCGAGAATATATTTCACAGGATCTTTTTCAAAACAAATCCCCAAACTCCCCGATCATCAAAACGTACCAAAAATAAAAACTAATAGCAGTCCCAGAATCAGACACTTATAGACTGTAGTCTCGAAAGAGCCCCTAGAGTTCGAAGCAATCGAGTCGGCTACGATTGTCACGTAAACGATTGAAGTGAACAAACAAATCTGGCCAAAATCGATTACGTCGATATCCTCAAGGGTTCTCGATACGACAGTTGTTACGGTTCACCAACGCGCACACACAGTCAATCATTGCAACGTATCTGTCTATTAGTGTCTATCCTACTAATTTTATAAATAAAAAGATCTTTGGATATTGAAACATTCGAGTGATCACATGTTATCTAAACATTGGATTACCCAAATGCTTTTCGCGATTTCTAAATAAAGAATTTACAGTTCAGTATTTGTCAAACTTTAACCAGAAAACCACTCTTTGTCAAAGTTTGACTGGTTTTCTGGTCACTCCAAAAAATGAATTCAAATCGGTATTTGAACTATATTATATTCCAGATAAACGTGCAAAAACGGTCATTGAACCTCCTACATTTGTTGAAATTCTTAATCAAAAAACAAAACGGAAATAAAGACATAAAGCTGTCTTGAATCAACATGTATCATGATCCTTTGCATGACATAGTGATGAAAAGCAGTAGGTACATTGTTTTTTTTTCGTGTACCAGTAGTACCAGTACGCAGAGATATTAGGAAAAGGTCAATGTACTTTATTGCACGGTTATCTGGGGCGTTCTATAGGGCGGGTGTCCATTGACATTTGGACACTTAGATATATCAAATCAAAATCATTAATTTGAGTACATAAATTTCGATGATTACATACTCGTACATATATCAAGTCTCAACGACAAAACGAATTGGATGAAAATTAGCACAGGGTTATACCTGTATTAGAACATACAATACTTTCCATCCCTGGAGTACATACACATAGTAAAATTTTAGAGTACACCGGAGCAAAGACGCTGGCCCCGCTCGTAAATTGCAGACTACTAGAAGAATCCTATCAATTGTTACCCTGGATAGGAATCCAATTATAGTTCACTATAACTCAATAGGGATAATGGGTTCATGTCAAGTACCTAAGGTGCCGCTGAGATACGATGCATTGCATTGTCCCAATAAAAAGCTAGCTCCTTTGAATAGCTCTTGTGGAACAGAAATAGAAAATGCATAATTTTATTAACTACTGGCTTCTGTCAGCGTCTCTTCTCGCCAGCGTGAAAGCCTATTAGGCTATACATGCCTTGGCATGGGCTTATATACTCTACTTGCTTGCTACGTTACATTTCTTGTCTATTGTACAGGTTATAGAATGCGCTAGAGTCGATTATATTACTCATCAAGTCAAAACTCCAAAGCCTTGAATATCTAGTTCTTAGACTTGACGTCTAGTTCTTAGCGGTTTACTTCCAGGAGTTTGCCAAGCCTGTTCTGCAAAAAATTTGTTTAGCAATTTTTGAGTTTAATAATTACAAATAAAAATACAAATCTTTACTTTTATCAATACTATACATGTAGATTAATTGAAAATAGCTGAATGAATCGATCGAATTGAAGTTCCAAATATTAATTGCTTAAAAGGATATAATTAAAACATTATGAAATATTAAGTCCAACTTTTGATGCAGCAATATTTCAGAGGTTAAAAAATCTGCTGTTTATTGGTCCATTAATATACTGAATAGCAGCTTTTGCAATTCGAGTTCGCATAACACTCCAAAGCACGAATATGAAAAACGTTTACTATAAGACCAAAAATTGTATTGCAAAATATACCGTATTTTTCGCAATACAATTTTTGGTCTTATAGTAAACGTTTTTCATATTCATGAGTATTTTTGTTCTTGGAAAATATTGTCTATATTGAAAATCGGTTTGTTGAATCGCCCTGTGACTCCCGACTTCAAGGATATCATCATTGCGGTTGTTGGAGTGTTTGAATTGCCTTTCCCTAACGGTTTTCGCCACTTACTTTACTGGCTTCACTAATTCGAAGAAGGAAATGACTGCTCCTCTTGACCTTTTGGGCCGTACCATGGTTAGAGGCGAGACCTACGTCTCATTAGTAGAAATATCATAAGTTAATTGTATTTTTATTTATAATAATATTATTTAAATTATGTTGGCATCACCTTAAAGTATAGGGTGTAAGGGACAGGTTTTCGAAAACTTTAAGGGCTGACACTGTAGACGAAACTGAACTGAGCTCTTAAACTTTTCGGGAACCTGTCAATTACACTCTCTATAAGATATGATACGGAAATTTTTTTTAACAGTTACAAAAGTTATTGTTAAACACACAAATATATCTTTATTTATTAAAGGAAAAACTGACTGATTAACATACCAAGGCATAGCCAAAACTACGGGCGCTAGGAGCGTGAAATGCACAAGACTTCCTTTTATGACGTAGGCGAGCACTGTGAGAGGATTTTCCAAAATTCAGCCCCTCACGGGATGAATTGGGGGTCAAAAATTCATATGGAGAAACCAATATTCACGCGGGCGAAACTGCTGGCAGAGGTTAGTAAACGTATAAAAATGGAATAATAAAACAATGCTTCTAGACAAAGTACTGTTTATGGATGCTAAGCGACTTGTAAAAAGATTAATTGAAGTATGCTCTCTAACTAAATGGTTAAATACTCTTACTACACGAATCAAGTAAGAGTTTTATCGGTAGGAGCGTGAAAGAGATTTTTCATACTACAGTGTCTGGCGAACGATGAGAGTAACTTAGCAACAATACAGAACATCATTCTATCTAAGATCGTACTATTTTGATCAGAAAGTGAGTATTAGGCATTCTGGTCTAGTGGTCAGTGCCCCTGACTGCTAAATCCTCATTCAGGACTAATGATAGTGTAATGAGCACGATCATTTTGTTCTGTGTCTGGGTGTAATTTATCTATAATATGTTTGTATTTAGAAATATATTAGTTGTCCAATACTTGTACCACAAACTCTACTTTGTTTGGAACAACCTGCAGGGCGTTGTGTGAAAATTGTATAAAATTTAGTTACATTTCTACGAGTTAATTATTATCCTGTGCTATAGAGAAAGCTATATGCTATAACATAATTATTTTAGCAAATAACTTGGCAGATTGGTTTTCGATTAGGCAACCAGCTGTATAAATCAGTAATTGGTATAAAGTTGTTCACGTGTGAACATGGATCCGACATGTCGAATATTGGTTAAAATGTTACCTGTCGGTAATATGTTGGCTAAAACATATCACGTATCTGATCGGATCCCAAATAATTTTTACTTTGATTTCCGGAAAATATAATATGGTAACTTACACGCTAAAAAAAAAACTCGAACAAATTAAGTTCTACACGATAAAAAAAGGAAAGATAAACAATAAAAAAATATTGTTTATTTTTATTGTATGTTAAGTTATTATGTGTGAATAATTGTTCGTTTTTCATATTATTTATATTGTTAACTAGCTTTTTCCCGCAGCTTCGCCCGCGTACACGTAAAATGTAGCTTTTGTCACTCAGGAATAAATTAGCTTTCTATAGATGAAACATTTTAGCAACCAGACCAGTACTTTCAGAGATTACCAACAAAAAAAAATACAAACTTTACCTTTTTATAATATTGGTGTAGATATAAAAAATGCAAAAAATTCTTATTGTAATCTCTTTCTCTTTATTACGGGGTGTGAGCCAGTCAATAATTAAAATAATTGACTATTGACTAGACGCATGGCAAGCGCAATTGTTGAGCTTAGCTTAGGGTCTTATACTCAATAGGGACTGGCCTATTTATTTAATGGTTAGTGGCCCTGACGATTCCCACACAGGACAAATGTTGTTGTGTGATGAGCACGATAATTTTGTTCTGTATTTGGGTGTAATTTATCTATAATATGTGTGTATTTAGAAATACATAAATATGTTAATCAGTCGTCTAGTAACGCAAGCTCTGCTTAGTTTGGGGCTAGACGGCGTTGTGAGATAGTTTGTGGAATATAAGAAAAAACCCATCAGCCAAAAAGTGATGTTATGTTTTTCCGTTAGAATTACTCTGTTGCAGCTTGGAGTTTGGAATTTATAGGTGTGTCAAGTATCCCCGTGCCTCGGAAATCATGTAAACCCATTGGTTCTGTACTTTATCTCTTTCCGACCATGTCGGGTTGCCGTCCTATCGGGCTTTTGTTATAATATCACCTGCGTAAATGGTTAATCTCTGTTGAGTTTGTCGACCGTGATGAAATTTCGGTCGCAAGGATTATTACATTTATATCAAATAATGTTTTTTTTCTTAATTACAAAGAATGCTATGGTTTACACACCAAGCAAAACTATCTACTTCTGCTTATTTTTTTGAGCAAGGCTATGGTGATAATTAGTTTTATTTTATTTGAATTTCGATACTACCATTAGGTATATCATTAATCTTTTTTATTTTTTTTTTCTAATGATCATTATCTTCCTGGCCTTGTTCCGTTATTTGGGGTTGGCACAATACGTGTTTTTTCTTCCTTTTTTTTGGACAGATAATATATGTAAGTTTTAGTAATTTTTTAAAACCTCATTTTATTTTTTTTCTAAATAATTTGTTTGCTTCCTTCTAATAGATGGACGCAATTTGTAAACTGTAACACAGGTTTTTATATATTATTTTCTAAAGCAACATTCCCGCTTTTGTCTCCCATAAGAATTTCGTTCAATCTTTTACAATCCGTCTTGGCATCCAATCCCGAACGTTCGCAAAGGACTCAATCATTCGGATTGATACGTTAGTTCATCTCGTCTTATATTTTTATTTTTCCCCTTCAGATTCCACCGATCGACTGGCAATCATGCTTCTATCACGGTTTGTTATTCCTGTAGAATATTCACAGGCTTTAAAGAAAATCTAATGACCCATATTTCGATTGATTTAGACTGTGGAAATCATGTTTTTAAATTTTATGGTGTGAATCTACGGCTCGGGCGATAGCGAGTCTCACAGGACGACAACCGGTTACCGTAGGCACGAGGATTTGGAAGACAAGTAATGCTCATCATCCAATGGTTCGGTAACTTCCAGATCGTGCCAGATTAATTAATTGATGGGGCTTGGTGTACGTGTTTGCTTCCACAAAATCGTAGAGACCCAATAGGGCGCTGCCAGTTAAGGCCACGGGACCAATTCAATTTTTGAAAAAGAAATCCGTGATCTTAGAACGCAAAGGCAACTGAAAGACACAGGTGAGATTTTAGTCAGCAAGTTTGACATTCCACCCTCTAGGGTGTGCGAGTGAAGTTATTGAATGATTTCATACCTGAAAAAAAACTGTGTCCGATAAAAAAAATCATTTGTCCTTTTTATCATTCTTGTACGTTATTCTATTAGTTAGGCATCATGTAAACAAAGCTAATATAAATTTTAAGTAATCAAACCAACTGTTTTGATGGTACTGAAATGATGACTTCGATAAAGCTAACACATCCCTTGTCCCAAGTCCACGAGCTAACTCATGTACAGCGAGCAATGGGTAACTCGCTGTCCGATCGTCCGTTAACTTTCCGGACCGAGCCCAAGTTGTCGACGGCGCGCACTGTTCCCGCGCGCTTCAAGGAGTTGTCAGCAGCAGAAGGTGCCCAGCCGGGTCAAAGCTTAGGGCCAGGAATATCTGAAAGGGAAGCTCGGCCCCGGTACGAAAGGCAAGAAAGAACGGGGTGGGTTTTTAGTCAGTAAGAGTCTGACATTATCTCCCGCTACATGATTTTTACCCACCAAAAAAAAAAAGAGCTAGCTCAAAAATATTAAACAGGCCTATTTCTACTAAAAAAACTATCAAACGCCTTATCCTTCAGTCAGAACATAAAAGTGAACTGCCTCCTGCGGCCTTTTATTCCAAGTTATTTCACATAATCCACTTACTTCGAACGGAAGAACGAGCGTGAAGTTATGACATAAAAAGTTTATTAAACTTAGTTTTCCTGAAAGATATTAAAATTAAACGAAGTTTACGTAACACCTAGCAGAGTCTTGGAATATAAAATTAAAAGTAGACATCCCGTTTGCGAAATAAAGCATACTTTGAGCGTTAAAATATTGACCTAAGAAAGATAGTTCTTAAGGAAATTTTATGTCAACAGTAACTCATTAAAAGTCCCATACCACCTCATTTTTAACCGACTTTAAAAAGGAGGAGGTTCTATGTTCGGCTGAATGTGTTTTTTTTTATGTATGTTCACCGATATCTCCGTCAATTGTGGACCGATTTTGAAAATTCTTTTTTTGATTGAAATGTTATGCTTCTAAGTTGGTCCCATTGAAATATTGTTATAATCTGATTATGAACTTCGAAGATATGGCACAGAACTCCTCATAGGATCATAACAGAACTGTCGTAACAAGTAAAATTGCTTTGTTTATACGTGTAGTAGAAGACTGGCTGAAGGAAAAGGGGAAGGGGATGTATCGGACTGATCTGATGATGAAGCCAGAAGGTAAATTAATGTAATCTAACGGTGTTTGGGATTATTTAAATCGTTATAAGATGGGTTTATAAGGTATTTCAGTTTGGCTGAGAGGTACTTATTAGTGGTGGTATCATAACTAAAAAGTGTAAAATAAAATACTTTTTACAAAAAAAAAAATACAACCGACTTCAGTGTTACAAAAAAAAAAAATACTAAAAAGTACAAAATAACTTTAATTTCGGAATTCGATGTTAAATAACGAAGAGACAAAACTATTATAAAAACACCGCCTTCCGAAATTAAAGTTATTTTGTACTTTTCAGTGTTTTTTTTAACATTGAAGTCGGTCGTATTTATATTAGTTTTTATAAATGCAAAACCTGAAACACCTGTCTAGTATTTTTATGTAAAGAATCTTTGTACTTTTCTAAACTATATATTTATTTATATATTATGAAAAATCGCGCTGGCGCTTAATGCCCGCTATGACCTGCCATGACCTGTTTTGTTCTTAGTGTCGGAGGCATCCAACTTGTGACCTTTTTTTTCTTTCTTTATTTCTTTCTTTTATCATTATTTCAGCCGACAGACGTCCAATGTGGGACTTAGGCCTTCCCCAAGCGTCACCACAACGTCCGGTCTTATTCTTAGGCTTCTCGCATCCATCGGATTTCCGTAAAAATCACCAAGTTACCCTGGCTTCCAACTCTTCGTCTTCCACTACGCAGTTACTGTTCTTGAATCTCGACGATGTGTTCTACGAGCAATGTGTCGTACGAGTAATTGTAAATGTATACAGCTTTATAGAGTAATTCTCTATAAAGCTGTATACATTTTTTTGGCAACGGCAACTGGTTGCGCCGCCATGATGTCTCGGTGAAACCCTAAGACTTCTGATGACGCTCATTCAAAGAGAGACATATTAAATTTATTAGACAGTAAAACACCAAATGGTGAACATCTATTGTTACTGTTTTCACATTCAACCTTTGTAATTAAAAAGTGACAAACTGTTACGAGGGTCGACATAGGTTGAACACAATAACTAAAGTTAAAGTAGACAGTAGATAAATAATTATTGAACCTTCTAGAGACTGTAGTAGATATGAAACTTTATATGTGAGTAAACACGCACAGTACCAGATAGATACATATAGATACGACACGTTTTCATCATCTATTAAAATATGCGCTAGCTGCAAATTAATGAAACCACATTCTTACACACGCTAGGCATTAAATTATTTATTCCGGAGCCAAAATTAACAAGTTTCAATTGCGATTTAACCCTTAACCTGCCAACTCCAGCCACAACCCGCTACATTCAACCCTTATATTCAAAAAACAATAAACCCCTAACCCGTAAACAGAGTCCGTATCCAAATCGCGTTTACCCTACACTCGTCTTTAAATAACACTCAGGCCTTGAACAGAGTGATAAACTTGCGTGAGCGCGAAATGTAGAACATAGAAAACCGCGTTTTGCGTGATCTGTATGAACGTGTGTAGATGCATTGTCAGTGTGTTGGACTGTGAGTGTTTTCTGTACAAACGGGGAGATACTTACAAGCAACGTTAAGACACGCATTCACGCACTACGCTGCGGAGTGCGTGGCATTGCGATAACAGCCTTAAAGTGTACTGTTTGATTTTATCGCTAAACCACGCCCGCACCCGCCCTCGTCACCGTGTGTTCACTCTGTACAAGGCCTCAAGGTATGTGACACGCGTCCTCGATTACAACAATTGTTCGCATTTCTCCCAGCCTGGCTTCATAATGAGAATTCTTCACCTTTCAGTCTCCCACAGGTGAGTTCGTGGCACTTTCTATTTGTATTTCTCGAGGCTGTTCAGTGAATTTAATTTTATTCGTATTGGTTTCTTGTTTCTGGGCGTTTTAGGGATACAGGAGGTAACGGTTTGTTAGCTGCGCGGTTATTGTATTCCTTCGAAATCGTCTTAGCTTTAATATTTTTTTTCAGTTTATATGTTACGTTGAAAAATTTATAGATATTGTGCATTGTTAATATCTCCACAGTTTGAACATTTCATCTCAATTTTTATATCGTGTACATCGAAGGACAGGAACAATATGCCTGCTGTGGTCTTTCCATCCGATTAAAATTTACGTATCTTCAAGGTTAAAGTGAATAATTTCTTAATAAACTAGCGTGTACCATGAGTGACTGCATTGCTTAACATCAGGTGAGATCGCGGCATATCATTAAAAACAAGTGACTAGCAGCGCAGTCACTAATTCTGTAATACATAAGTATGTGATAATGAGTCGACTTAAAAGAACCGTCATAAGCATTTTTATGTTTTAAATTTATAAAGGTGTTAAGCACTAGTTACAAGTTGTCAACAAGTCATAATCATAATCATTTCAGCTAAAAGATGTCTACGGTTCTTCATATATGTCTCCCACATCGCTACAACGAACGGTTCTGTGCATATAGATATTGCTTTTCATTTTAAAAATATATATTTTCTCCCTGCTCCATTTCAAACGTGACTCTTGAGAACTACATGTTCATAAAAGCAAGTTTTTGAACAAAATTTTAAGGTTGAGTATATAACGATGTCAGCGAATATATTTCTCTCATTTACAACCAGCTAGCTGAGTGCACAATGTAGAAATTCCAAGATTTCAGCGAAAAATATTGTATAAAATATTTTAAGTACAGTCGTACAGAAAAGGCGTTCGCTGTAGAAACTCTGAAGTTTCGCTAAGGACCGTGTCGCGAGATGGACGGAGTTACGTCCGGAGACGAATGGCCCTACATTCGGTCATAAATAAAACATTACAGAAGGTTAGATTGATACAAAGTGCATCACAAAGCCCCCTGCGGTCTTTTCATCCGATTATAATTTGGGTGTCTTTACGACTTATTGCATCACGGCTTACCATCAGCACTAGTTTATATCAGATAAAAAAACATGCTTTATAATGGATTTAACTTGTGATAGACTGAGTTTGCTCGTATGTCCAAGAGTGCGTGCGCTTGATTTAATTCGTCATATTATTAATATAGGAATAGTGGCAGCCCAGTGGTAACGGCATCGACTAACAAGTTGAAGGTCGCGAATTTCAACCCAGCCAGACGCATTACTTAGTGTCAATAATTTCATCACCTCTGCTCTCAAAACGGTGAAGGAAAACATCGTGAGGAAGCCGGCATGGCATCCAGTGCGTTAGCAACCTGTCCGGTCTGCGTGGTGAATTACAACTCATTCTTTTTCCTAGAGAGGAGGCTTGAGTCCCAGCAGTGGGAACATTATACGGCCGATTATGCTATGCTAAGTTTTCACGAATGTCTATGGTGTTTGCCCCTGCGTATACTCATAGAACTAACCCAACCTAACCTTCTGTACTGTTCTGAGATTGTACGGTACTATCATTTATACATCCGTGGATTGTTTCACAGATGTCCAGTATACTTTATAGCGTGATATAGAGGGGATTAACATCCTCTTCGCTTTTTATGGATACAATTTTGGGGTTATGTGTTACTTATTATAATATATGTTGCCTTTGTGCTTTTATTGTGAAGAGCTTTCTCTTTTACGTTATTCTGTGTGTTGGGATAAGATGTCTTTTTACTCCATACTTTTGCTCTAATCCAGAAAGCATATACATAGAAAAGTATGTCTAGATCCCTAGTTCTTTTCTTATGCGCTGAGTGTTTCTTTACGTAAAATATATAGTAGGTAAATAAATTCTCGGTAAAATTTACATCTAAAACGTACACACACATGTTTGTAAATCCTCAAAATCGTTCAATTCTGCTTTACGTAAGGTTTACATTACCGAAAATCTTAACAAAATCAGACCAATGATTTGCGAGATCAGTACGAATGAAGGCTAGAATACACCTCATTTTTATGTACTACCCTAATATCCTTCGTACATGAAGCTTAGGCGGTAATGTAAGACAAGATGAATAAGGAATTCCTTCTGAAAAGGTTCCTTTGTATAATTCATTTGCGGGTACGTAAGTACACGAAGCTGCATAAGTAGGGTCAAAGTCTTTTTGTACGAACATTCTCATCTAACGGGGCATTACGGTTCATGTTGGTTGCTTAAAGTAATGCGTTTCATTATAGTGCGGGGCTTGGGATTATGAAGGCGGTAGATTGAAGATTATGAAATGAATGAATTAAAGTCCTGTGTAGCAAAATTTTGACATGAAAAATAATTATTTTTATGTCTTATTAAGGATCATTTATGCCTCCCACAGTTGATTAAATATATGTACCTACTGAATTAAAACATTTATGTGGTGACATTTATCTGCTTTTTAAAGAAAACTTAATTAAGAATATACCAACCTTTTGTAATATATATATAAGTACGGGCAGTCGGGCACTAACTATGAAAATCTAACCCACTTGTCTCGTTAATTTTTTTAAATCTTTTCTTTTTTATACACCTACCATGTTTTCTCTTCACCACCCATCGTTGACTGGTAGAGAATACCTAAGGCATTAAATCCACCTTTGTACATTTGTGTTGCATGAAATTTTAATAAATATATAACTTACCAAGTGTCCAAAACCAACGTCAAACGTGTCCAATATGGACACGTTATATATTTTTTTTCTATTAAACTGAATTCAATTTGAAGGAAAGGCATGTTTCGAGCAATGGATTGTATTTCGATCTAAATGAACAAAAGCTAGTGAAATGAAATGTCATTGAGTAAATTGCGGAAGAATTTTAAGTGGTTGCTGTATCTTCCTACTTGCTTGTTCCACATTTAATAAGAACGGCTTTAATAGTACCTATCTGTGTCGCCTTAAAGGACTACGGTTCTGTCTCCGTTAAACAGTTATGAGGAACCAACTCCCAACGCAAACATATCCAGCTTAGTTGTAGATATTATGCAAATTCGTAAGCCCTTTAACCGTTGCCTTTGTTAAGTCAAACCACAGTCTATAGACATTTGCAGTAGAATCACAGTACAGTTCGATTTGGTGTACGATTGAAAATCGTGTTTTAATAGCGAGTTTGGTTTTATTGGTGCATGATGAGCAAAGACAGAGGTATTGTAACTTTTGGTATAGTTACAATTAAGCGTTCTATTTTGAGTGTTTTAGTTTAATATTATTAACTAGCTTTTGCTTGCGGCTTTACCAACGTACATAAAATATAGGCTATGTCACTCAGTATTAAAGCAGCTTTCTATCAGGGAAAAAATGTTAGCAATCCGATTAGTACATACAGAGATCTTACATACCTACTAAAAACAAAAAAAAACAAACCTTACTTCTTTATAATATACATAGATGTATATAGGTGTATAGATGTACATGACACAATTAGCATAATACAGCATCTGTGCATACTGGATTACGAGCTGCTTCATGTTTACGTTACTGAACTGCCAATTGACTGTGATAAATGCAAACGAGGTGTCTATATTGTGTCTCAAATCGGCAGCTATTGACCTTTCTGAACCAAGTTTATTCTGAGACTCCGTGAAACCTTATCTACATGCCTCGCATAGGAATTGTTTGAACAGAATACGAATCCTTTATTTATTAAATAAACGACACGTGTATTTTTAGACTGTGTTACTGAAAATTTTGTATAGGAGCAAGTCTGTATGACTTTTTTTGAGGTAGGAAATCATCTAATGACATCTCCCGTTCTTGGTCGGAGCGAGAGGGCGTGTCAGAGTAGATTTTACCCACTCTGGTTCATCATTTGCCTTCGTTCCAGAGTGCCAGGGTTCTCTTTCGCACAACCCATGTTTCCAGTAGATTGCCACCCTGCTGGGCTCCTACAATTTTACTGACATCTCCTTGACCATCGTCGACGACTTGCGCTTGGTCCGTTACTGGACGGTCTGATGGCGAGCCACCCATTGTTCGCCGTCTGCAAGCCCGCGCCTGCGGCGACTGGAAATCGGGATCGGGATCTCGTCGGCTGGGGCATGAGGGCCGTTACCTCCCACGTGCGGCCGCCTCTATTGCTAGCATTACTGCCACTTTTCTTCACTATGACGATCCAACGCTTGCTAGGGTATGTGATCGGAATTCCTTCGGAGCGTGTGGCCATCTCCACTTGCGACGCTTGATCTGGCGGCCGATCGGCCTCTCGTGGCATTTTTCCAGCAGCTCTACGATGGATATTGTCTCGGGTCAGTTTTTGCACACACATTACTGCTTCGCAGAAGCAGGTTACTTTGCATTATCTCTCTCCTATGCTCTCTCGGTTCGTGCCATATTATGGCCTGTACCAACGCCGGACGCAAGAGGTCGCTTGATAAATTATATTGTTCCATCAAAACCATTTTCATACTGCCAAACGAACAATCTTTTCAGAATTTCATATAGAGCGCGTCTACTGAAAGCGTAACCTGAAGTTTTTTTTTATTTGTTAATTAAATTGGCAACATTGATTTGCCGAAAAAATCACGTCAAAGTATAGACAAAAGACTTTACTGACAATTGCAACCATAGGGTTGCAATTGTCAGTTTTTGGAAACAGATATGTATTTATTTTTCAAAAATAATTGCTTAATTATGGGAAAAACAATAAACAGTAACGTGCGAAAACTGTTTCACAATGTGGTTAATAAATTCAAACAAAAACAAGAAGAGAAAGAAGGTGTTTTCAATAAAAACCAACAATGTTTATATACGATTTCTGAATTTTTAAGTTAGTATGACGTTATATTCTTGGTCCTTGTTGACAAATATTATTAGATGTATTTACGACATAATATTTTTTTTTTCTTATATTTTTAGATAATATGGCAGATATTGCGAATTTCGTAATTGACATAAACATCGAACAAAGAAGACGTTTGGTGAATCGACTTAATCAAAAACATGCTAATGAGTGGTAGAATGCGTTCAAAAGCGGCTGAGATGTAATGAAAGGTTTGCCTCACTCTGTCTGGTAGTCCATCAAAGTCTTCAACTGAAGTTAAAATCGCGAAAGTGAAGGAAACAGTGACTGAAATCCTAGTTCAAGTTTGAAAGAGATAGCTGCTGAACTTTCTGTGTCTCACGAGTCGAATGAAATTGTAAATAAAGAGTATTATTTGAATATTATGTAGCGAACTAGCGAGATTTGAGATAACAGATAAAATAAAATAATTTGGAATAATAACTAACATTTTGTCTGTTATTGACCTTTACCATACACCCACCAATAATTAAAGGTAGAACTACACTGCTCACACGTGTGCTACACACGCCGATCTCGGAGCGTTGGTCTCCATACATTTCATATGGAAAATAGACTGTTAAAGCTACACTTGATCCACGCCACGCCATGCGACGCCTTGTCCGCGACACGGACACGTCGGCCCCAGAAATTTTAAAGGAAGGTGGGCGGGGCTATCCACGCGTCTGATCGCGATGGTCAGGCGGAAGTGTCTTTGTTGGTAAATGAAAAAGCGAGCTTGATCTGTTTTTAATCCTCCGATGAAATCAAAGGTTGTAATGCGTATCACACGTGTTACGCGTTGCGTCGGTGTAATGTGCACACCTGCCGCACACGTCTGAGACGTCTCACACGTGTGCGTCGGTGTAGTGTAGTTCTAGCTTAAGTCTACACACACCTTTTCGACTAAAATTTAAGTTCCTATAACTAATAAACAATTGTCATAAATACAAAAAATACTCAAGTATCAAAACTTTTTTCTCCTACTATTTCAATAATACCACATACAAAATTTTTGGTTTTAACCTCCTTTTCTCCGGTCACGCTTTCGTTAGACGGACTCTACCTCCTTTTCTCAGGTCACGCTTTCATTAGACGGACTCTAGTAAATCTCACTTAAATGCTTGCTATAAATGGAAAATTTAGAAAAAGTTGTAATAACGGGCGCTGATGCACCTTATGCTCTGTGGATAGTGCAGTCAAATGAAACAATAAAATTACTCTCGAGGAATAGATTTTCAAACGTTTATTTTAGTTATTTGGACCTTTAGGTAACAGAATAAGTTAGTTGTCTCATTGCCATCAATATAACTAGCTTTTACTGGTTGCTTCATTCCCTTTGTTTATCCAACGGGAAATATAAATCTCGATTGTATCTACAGTTACGTGCCGAGCATAAGAGGAGCCGGTCTGTTCGTGATCATTCATCTCAAGTATGATGATGCTGGTTAGTTCCACTATGCTTTAGTTTCGCTAAGAACGACTCGTAAAATACCCACTAAAAAGTTAGTTCCGATATGCACGAAATTCTTCCATTCTACGTTAACAATGGAAGGACTTTATCAATTATCTTGAAGAGAAGCCTCCTCGTCGAATTATTTATTGTTTAAAGCATTATTATACCTAATAAAATAAACGAAAATAAGATGCACGTAAACACAAGATGAATGAAGTTTGAAATGTCAACGACACATTTATGACAGAGCTTAATTTTTTTTTAATGCTGCTACAATTATATGGGCTTTAACCTTTCAGTCGTGGAAATTACAGACACAATAGAAAGACAATAGGTGCACGAATTCGCTTGGCCGCCGTTTGCTTGGGGTTTAACCTCTCGAATGCCGTAATTAGAGACACAATTAAAAAGCCATTGCGTCTCGTGTAGATCTGCATTCTGGCATACAACGGATACAAAGATATAGCCTATTAAGGTTACGTGTGACGTCACCCCGTGCGAAAAAATTCAGCATGGCGTGACGTTTATCTTTGTCATTTGTTGTCCATGAAGTTTCTTGCACATTCGAGAGATTAATAAATAAAATTCAGTTGCATCTTTCGTTGGTCAGAGTCTACAGTACGTTTCACTCAAGTTTCACTTAAGAGGTTTCTTTGCCGTAATGTTGGCAATACGGAAAACTAGTGTTGCTATATTTTTAGCAATGAAATTTCTTAATATTAGGGAAATACTGATATTTCGTTACTTTTAACAATTGGCTTATAATTCGTATCATGTTATTTTATTGTGATTTTTAATCGAATTCTTAAGAAATGTGATAAAAAAACTTCACTGAGCCACAAGGCAAATAGAGTCCGTCTAACGAAAGCGTGACCTGAGAAAAGGAGGTTAAAACCAAAAATTTTGTATGTGGTTTTATTGAAATAGTAGGAGAAAAAACTTTTGATACTTGAGTATTTTTTGTATTTATGACAATTGTAAAATAGTTGTATAGATATGAACTTATTTTAGTCAAAAACGTGTGTAGATTTAAGCTAGAACTACACTACACCGACGCACACGTGTGAGACGTCTCAGACGTGTGCGGCAGGTGTGCACACTACACCGACGCAACGCGTAACACGTGTGATGCCTTTGTTTTCACAGATCAAGCTTACTTTTCCATTTACCATCGAAGACACTTCCGCCTGACCACCGCGATCAGACGCGTGGATAGCCCCGCCCACCTTCCTCTAAAATTTCTGGGACCGATGTATCCGCATCGCAGCGGACGTAGCATCGCATGGCGTGTGTAGCACACGTGTGAGCAGTATAGTTCTAGCTTTAATTATTGGTGGGTGTATGGTAAAGGTCAATAATAACACAAAATGTTAGTTAATATTCCAAATTATTTTATTTTATCTGTTATCTCAAATGTCGCTACATAATATTCAAATAATACTCTTTATTTACCATTTCATTCGACTCGTGAGACACAGAAAGTTCAGCAGCTATCTCTTTCAAACTTAAACTAGGATTTCAGTCACTATTTCCTTCACTTTCGCGATTTTAACTTCAGTTGAAGACTTTGATGCACTACCAGACAGAGTGAGGCAAATCTTTCATTACATCTCAGCCGCTTTTGAACGCATTCTACTACTCATTAGCATGTTTTTGATTAAGTCGATTCACTAAAAGTCTTCTTCTTCTATGCCAGATTATCTAAAAATATAAGAAAAAAATATATTATTATATCGTAAATATATCTAATAATATTTGTCAACAAGGATCAAGAATATAACGTCATACTAACTTAAAAATTCAGAAATCGTATATAAACATTTTTGGTTTTTATTGAAAACACCTTCTTTCTCTTCTTGTTTTTGTTTGAATTTATTAACCATAGTGTGTAGCAGTTTTCGCACGTTACTGTTTATTGTTTTTCCCATAATTAAGCAATTATTTTTGAAAAATAAATAGCTGTTTACAAAAACTGACAATTGCAACCATAGACTTTGACGTTATTTTTTCGGAAAAACAATGTTGCCAATTTAATTTAAAAAAAAAACTCCAGGTTACGCTTTCAGTAGACGCACTCTAACAACCAAAAATTTCGAATGTGGTATTATTGAAATAGTAGGAGAAAAAAGTTTTGATACTAGAGTATTTTTTGTATTTATGAAATTTTAGAATAGTTGTACAAGAACTTAAATTCTAGTCAAAAATATGTGTGTAGACTTAATTATTTGGTGGGTGTATGGACGTTAATGTCAATAACACACAAAATGTTAGATAGTCTGTATTCCAAATTATTTTATTTTATCTGATCTCTCAAATGTCGCTATATAATATTTAAATAATATTCTTTATTTTCCATTTGGCGTTCTGGCAAGAATACCAAGTGCACGACACCGTGATAGTCAAATAAAATAGTCAACATGATTTCAACTTCATCACGTCTCGCCAACACTATTAATGTGTTTCAAGATTGTTGGGTTGGAATCGATTCGCATAGAGAAAATTCAGATCTTTTGGGATTAGTCAAGTGGGAACATGTTTTATACTCCAGTGATTGTTTCAAATGATACGGATCGACTCGTGAGACACAAAAAGTTCAGCAGCTGCTGCAGCAGCATCTCTCTCAAACTTGAACTAGGATTTTCGCGATTTTAACTTCAGTTGCAGACTTTCATGCACTACCAGACAGAGTGAGGCAAATCTTTCATTACATCTCAACTGCTTTTGAACGCATTCTACCACTCACTAGCATGTGTTTTTGATTAAGTCGATTCACCAAAAGCCTTCTTTGTTCGATGTTTTTGTCCATTTTGAAATTCGCAATATGTCAGATTACCTAAAAATATAAGAAAAAAAATATCATTATATCCTTAATATTACTATCTAATAATATAAGTCGACAAGGATCAAGATTATAACGTCATACTAACTTAAAAATCAGAAATCGTATGTAAACAATGTTGGTTTTCATTGAAAACACCTTCTTTCTCTTCTTGTTTTTGTTTGAACTTATTAACCATAGTGTGTAGCAGTTTTTGCACGTTACTGTTTATTATTATTCCCACAATTTTGCAATTATTCTTGAAAAATAAATATCAGTTTCCAAAAACTGACAATTGCAACCATAGACTTTGACGTGATTTTTTTCGGCAAAACTATGTTGCCAATTTAATTTAAAAAAAAACTCCAGGTTAAGCTTACAGTAGACGCACTCTAGAGTCCGTCTAACGAAAGCGTGACCTGAGAAAAGGAGGTTAAAACCAAAAATTTTGTATGTGGTATTATTGAAATAGTAGGAGAAAAAACTTTTGATACTTGAGTATTTTTAGGGTTCCGTAGCCAAATGGCAAAAAACGGAACCCTTATAGATTCGTCATGTCTGTCTGTCTGTCTGTCTGTCTGTCTGTCTGTCTGTCTGTCTGTCTGTCTGTCTGTCTGTCTGTCTGTCTGTCTGTCTGTCTGTCTGTCCGTCCGTATGTCACAGCCACTTTTTTCCGAAACTATAACAGCTTTACAGTTGAGACTTTGTAAGTAGATGTATTCTGTGAACCGCATTAAGATTTTTACACAAAAATAGAAAAAAAGCAATAAATTTTGGGGGTCCCCATACATAGAACTGAAACTCAAAATTTCTTTTTTCATCAAACCCATGCGTTTGGGGTATCTATGGATAGGTCTTCAAAAATGATACTGAGGTTTCTAATATCATTTTTTTCTAAACTGAATAGTTTGCGCGAGAGACACTTCCAAAGTGGTAAAATGTGTGTCCCCCCCCCTCTAACTTCCAAGATAAGAGAATGATAAAACTAAAAAAAATATATGATGTACATTACTATAAAAACTACCAACGAAAATTGGTTTGAACGAAATCCAGTAAGTAGTTTTTTTTAATGCGTCATAAACCGAAAAAAAATACACTATTATTAAAACATCGATCAAAGTTACAACACATTACAAGAACTTTTATATTATGTTACTTGCTGCTACGGAACCCTTCATGGGCGAGTCCGACTCGCACTTGGCCGGTTTTTTTTTTGTATTTATGACAATTGTAAAATAGTTGTATAGATATGAACTTATTTTACTCAAAAACGTGTGTAGACTTAAGCTAGAACTACACTACACCGACGCACACGTGTGAGACGTCTCAGACGTGTGCGGCAGGTGTGCACACTACACCGACGCAACGCGTAACACGTGTGATGCCTTTGTTTTCATCGGAGGATTAAAAACAGATCAAGCTTGCTTTTCCATTTACCATCGAAGACACTTCCGCCTGACCACCGCGATCAGACGCGTGGATAGCCCCGCCCACCTTCCTCTAAAATTTCTGAGACCGATGTATCCGCATCGCGGCGGACGTAGCATCGCATGGCGTGTGTAGCACACGTGTGAGCAGTATAGTTCTAGCTTTAATTATTGGTGGGTGTATGGTAAAGGTCAATAATAACACAAAATGTTAGTTAATATTCCAAATTATTTTATTTTATCTGTTATCTCAAATGTCGCTACATAATATTCAAATAATACTCTTTATTTACCATTTCATTCGACTCGTGAGACACAGAAAGTTCAGCAGCTATCTCTTTCAAACTTAAACTAGGATTTCAGTCACTATTTCCTTCACTTTCGCGATTTTAACTTCAGTTGAAGACTTTGATGCACTACCAGACAGAGTGAGGCAAATCTTTCATTACATCTCAGCCGCTTTTGAACGCATTCTACTACTCATTAGCATGTTTTTGATTAAGTCGATTCACTAAAAGTCTTCTTCTTCTATGCCAGATTATCTAAAAATATAAGAAAAAAATATATTATTATATCGTAAATATATCTAATAATATTTGTCAACAAGGATCAAGAATATAACGTCATACTAACTTAAAAATTCAGAAATCGTATATAAACATTTTTGGTTTTTATTGAAAACACCTTCTTTCTCTTCTTGTTTTTGTTTGAATTTATTAACCATAGTGTGTAGCAGTTTTCGCACGTTACTGTTTATTGTTTTTCCCATAATTAAGCAATTATTTTTGAAAAATAAATAGCTGTTTACAAAAACTGACAATTGCAACCATAGACTTTGACGTTATTTTTTCGGAAAAACAATGTTGCCAATTTAATTTAAAAAAAAAACTCCAGGTTACGCTTTCAGTAGACGCACTCTAACTCAGTTCCATCTTTCGTTGGTCAGAGTCTATTTAATGATTTCCTTGTCTTCAAGGAAGAAAAAAAGGCTATTTGTCTATGGCAGAATTGTTACGAACCGTAAATAGAGTGCGTCTACTGAAAGCGTAACCTGGAGTTTTTTTTTTAAATTAAATTGGCAACATTGTTTTTCCGAAAAAATAACGTCAAAGTCTATGGTTGCAATTGTCAGTTTTTGTAAACAGCTATTTATTTTTCAAAAATAATTGCTTAATTATGGGAAAAACAATAAACAGTAACGTGCGAAAACTGCTACACACTATGGTTAATAAATTCAAACAAAAACAAGAAGAGAAAGAAGGTGTTTTCAATAAAAACCAAAAATGTTTATATACGATTTCTGAATTTTTAAGTTAGTATGACGTTATATTCTTGATCCTTGTTGACAAATATTATTAGATATATTTACGATATAATAATATATTTTTTTCTTATATTTTTAGATAATCTGGCATAGAAGAAGAAGACTTTTAGTGAATCGACTTAATCAAAAACATGCTAATGAGTAGTAGAATGCGTTCAAAAGCGGCTGAGATGTAATGAAAGATTTGCCTCACTCTGTCTGGTAGTGCATCAAAGTCTTCAACTGAAGTTAAAATCGCGAAAGTGAAGGAAATAGTGACTGAAATCCTAGTTTAAGTTTGAAAGAGATAGCTGCTGAACTTTCTGTGTCTCACGAGTCGAATGAAATGGTAAATAAAGAGTATTATTTGAATATTATGTAGCGACATTTGAGATAACAGATAAAATAAAATAATTTGGAATATTAACTAACATTTTGTGTTATTATTGACCTTTACCATACACCCACCAATAATTAAAGCTAGAACTATACTGCTCACACGTGTGCTACACACGCCATGCGATGCTACGTCCGCCGCGATGCGGATACATCGGTCCCAGAAATTTTAGAGGAAGGTGGGCGGGGCTATCCACGCGTCTGATCGCGGTGGTCAGGCGGAAGTGTCTTCGATGGTAAATGGAAAAGCAAGCTTGATCTGTTTTTAATCCTCCGATGAAAACAAAGGCATCACACGTGTTACGCGTTGCGTCGGTGTAGTGTGCACACCTGCCGCACACGTCTGAGACGTCTCACACGTGTGCGTCGGTGTAGTGTAGTTCTAGCTTAAGTCTACACACGTTTTTGAGTAAAATAAGTTCATATCTATACAACTATTTTACAATTGTCATAAATACAAAAAAAAAACCGGCCAAGTGCGAGTCGGACTCGCCCATGAAGGGTTCCGTAGCAGCAAGTAACATAATATAAAAGTTCTTGTAATGTGTTGTAACTTTGATCGATGTTTTAATAATAGTGTATTTTTTTTCGGTTTATGACGCATTAAAAAAAACTACTTACTGGATTTCGTTCAAACCAATTTTCGTTGGTAGTTTTTATAGTAATGTACATCATATATTTTTTTTAGTTTTATCATTCTCTTATCTTGGAAGTTAGAGGGGGGGGGACACACATTTTACCACTTTGGAAGTGTCTCTCGCGCAAACTATTCAGTTTAGAAAAAAATGATATTAGAAACCTCAGTATCATTTTTGAAGACCTATCCATAGATACCCCAAACGCATGGGTTTGATGAAAAAAGAAATTTTGAGTTTCAGTTCTATGTATGGGGACCCCCAAAATTTATTGCTTTTTTTCTATTTTTGTGTAAAAATCTTAATGCGGTTCACAGAATACATCTACTTACAAAGTCTCAACTGTAAAGCTGTTATAGTTTCGGAAAAAAGTGGCTGTGACATACGGACGGACAGACAGACAGACAGACAGACAGACAGACAGACAGACAGACAGACAGACAGACAGACAGACAGACATGACGAATCTATAAGGGTTCCGTTTTTTGCCATTTGGCTACGGAACCCTAAAAATACTCAAGTATCAAAAGTTTTTTCTCCTACTATTTCAATAATACCACATACAAAATTTTTGGTTTTAACCTCCTTTTCTCAGGTCACGCTTTCGTTAGACGGACTCTATTTATTAAAGTCCATATAGAAGTCCCGCTTGTGCTGCGTTCCGATGCGGACGTGTTATTTGCGTTTTATTTATACCGCTTAGCGCAGCGCAAGCTGTCGCTAGTAAGTACTCGTCATGACTGAAAATCTTGTGGCGAACGAGCTGTTGGCGTTCCTGCAGTAGAAACTGGATGTTATGGACGAGGTGTCTGCCGTTCAGATCTGCGCAACGAACTTCAGCGAGGAAGACATAGCTGCTGCGAAGCTGTTGCTGTTCAGCGTGCTGAATAAGCGCGACCAGATGCCATCCCGCCGGCGTAACGGGACTAAGAAAAGCCTGCAGGATATTATCACGCTGTTCAAGGAGACCGACCCTGACGACGTGCCGACGTTTGTGGCCAAAGAGTTGCACAAGCTCCCTCCAGTCACCTTTGACCACGTCGATGTAACAAGCCTTTTGAAAGACATTGTCTTTTTGAGGGCCAGTCTCACGGATGTGCTAGCCAAGTTGGATGCGTCTCAGAAAACTGTCGCCGATTTGCGCAAGGAAATCGATGAATTTCGCAATAACGCGGCGGCAACTAGGTCATCAGTCGATGCATCTAACGTAAACATGCGTCACGGAGCCGGCCTCGATAAATTGTCGCCAAACTTCGCGTCAGCAGTTTCGTCGCCGGCGCATACGTCGATTGCTGAGGTTGCAGAGTGCCCCGCTCGGGCGCCCCGCAACTCCGTGCCGGTCACCGCGGCTCTTCCAAGCAGCGCCGCACGAGCCCTTTGCCCCGTCCCGCTGCCTGTTCCTGCAGCGCCAACGAATCCAATTCGTAAGGATTTCGCTGGCATCACCGCGAGCGCCCCTAGCGCCCCTAATCTGAAATCTGTGCTGAACAAAGCAACGAACAAGTTTGAAAATGACGATGGTTTCGTTACGGTGCAATGAAGGAAGCGTCGAACGCAAACCAACAAAAACCGCTGCGGCACAGCACCTGCAACTCCTAGCGTGAGCCTGCGTGCCGCCCAGCCGAACACTCCCGTGTACATCTCTCGCCTACATCACACGACAAAGGTGGAGGACATCGTAGAGTACGTGCGCCAAAAGACGAAGTTCGCACTGAGGGTACAGTTGCTGGAGTCGCATCGTAACGTCAATTTCAAAGCGTTCGTGGTGCGAGTCCCAAACACTTTCTTGCCTCTCATGCTGAAGGAAGACTTTTGGCCGCAGGGCGTGGTGTTCCGTCACTTCCGTGGACAGGTGCCACAGAACAGCACGAAGTGAACTTAGTGCAATGTGAAGTGTTACTAACATAATCCTAAGTCTTATTTACTAACAACAAGTTGTATTTACTCTATATATATATTAGTCTGTAAGGTATATATCTATGGGCCAAGATGCCTGATAATAAATGATTTATTATTATATTATTATTATATATGGAAGCATTAAAAAAAAAGTAAGTTCTGTCAAAAATGTGTCGTTGACATTTCAAACTTCATTCATCTTGTGTTTACATGCATCGTATTTTCGTTTATTTTATTATAAAAATGCTTTAAACAATTAATAATTCGACGAGGAGGCTTCTCTTCAAGATGATTAATAAAGTCAAAACCAAAAAAGTGAGATTAATCGGTAATCTGTACAGAAAATGCGACGGCTGGATACTATAAGTTCAAATATAGGTTAGTGTTTTGAATAACTAGTAAAATAGCTTTATAGTTTTCGATTATTTATAACAAATTGCAATGAGTAATACTAATATACTTTTTAGGAGATATAGTCAATGAGCAGGTGAAACTGTAAATTACCAGAACGGCAAACGCATTCTAGACGTTCATTAATCATGGTTATGATGCTATATGGTATATGTAACAATAAGTTCAACTGTATTGAACTCTCCAACGAGTTATATTATGCAGTACCTAGAACTATTGTCCGGCGGGAGGTGCGCGTACCTCGATTGTTCTACAATGCACGTTGTAGGACGAAAGCTGGGGTACGGGCGCCTCTCCGCCAACTGGTGGCAACATTAACTCACATTTTATAGATTTAAATATTTTCACGCTTTCTCAATCTAAATTTAGAAGAATGGCTTGTCATCTGCTGGCTCACTTAAGCTGGAGTCATATTTATTTTTGTTTTCTCTTTCTTATTATATTGTAAGAGTATATATATTTCTTTTAAATTAATTTTACTCTTATTTGACACGCGTTCGTTATCCTACTTCACGTATTATACCGTGGATAATGGTGTGGGTAAAATTTTTTTTTACTCCTATGAAAACTACTGTAAATTGATTCTGATTGTATAACTGTTTTTTGTCCTAAATAAACAAAATAAAATAAAAATACCCTACCCTTCCGTCGCTTATCCATATGGAGTTTATTATTATATATTAGTTATTTCCAACTTATACGCGAACAACGTCACGGGCAAGAGATATTGATTATAATAAAACAAAATCAATCAAAAAACCTAATAGCCACATTTTCGACTTCTACGCGGACGAATTCACGGGAAAAGGCTAGTTGTTAAATGAACATGCCACGCATATAATCATAAATAATCAAAAGTATCAACATCGTTTAAGCAGCGTCCGTCAGGGTGAACCTTTGCATTTTGCCTTTGTATCTTTTGTTGCATGAAGGTTAAATAAATAAATAAATAAACAGCTTTGGGCACGCCAGAATCATGGCGTTATCGCCGCCGCCGCCGCTGCCGGAATTCTGATCTCGATTTCCGGCCAACGTAGGCGCGGGCTTGCGGACAGTGAGCAATGGGTAGCTCACTGTCCGGCCGTCCGGTAATTGTCCGGACCAAGCCCAAGTCGTCGACGGCGCACACTGTTTCCGCGCGCCTCAAGGAGTTGTCAGCAACAGTAGGGACCCAGCCGGATCGAAGCCTACTGGGGCCAGGGTTATCCGAAAGGGCGCTCGAGCCCCGGTAAGAAGGCTAGAAAGAACGGGGTGGGTCTTTTAGTCAGTAAGAGTCTGACACTTTTTTAAATTCAGCCTCCTTTTTGTTGTGCCATCATTCGTTGGTCAGACTCTATAGAGGTTTGTGTCTTTTATAGTCTATGAACTTGACAGCTCAAGTAAACTGTAAATTTTTTGATAAGTTATATATTAATTTTGATATTGTGAATATGGTGGAAATAGATACTTATGGAAAAATTTTTATTACTATTATAATCATCTGCAAATGCTGCAGTTTTCTATTACCATTGCTATTACTTTTACTTATTCCATTGATGGCCGTTCTGCTACCTCGCCCTTCCACCCCAGTGCCACCAACGTATTCAATGTATGGTTACAAGTAGCGGCGTTAGGGTAGGGCGCAGCTGGGCGATCGCCTAGAGGCGCAAGATGTAAAGGGGCGCTGGAGGTGCTTCTTTATCTCGGCCTGCTATGTGACCAAATTAGGGCAAGAACTACAAATAAAGCACAAATGTGGAAAACATAATGTGTATCGCTGGGTTCAAAATATCACTATGAATAATACAATAATAATACAAGGAAATATCAAATTACATTATATAATTATAATTGGTAATTATTATATTAAATTTATTATTCTTTATATTTCTACGAGGAAAATAAAAATTGTGGAACATCATAACTGGCTTGAATATGTTGACATGTTAGGACCCTCGTCGTCAGAGGAAACTGTTTGCTGCGCCACCCGGTAATAGGTACAGAGAACAATCTACAAAGGGCGCTCGAGCAACGCATACCTACATAGACACCGCTCACGGACACGATATATCAGCTCAATTGCCCGGTTGCACTTGTACAGTTTGGCACAAAGCGCTGACCCTAGTGCGCCTAGCGTAGGTATAAAAAGTGAAGTACATACATAATGCCGGCCATACGTAGTAGCGTCATACGGATTGGACGATAGGTTTGAACGTTTATGGCAGGCATAAGATTGACTTCCGTGTGCCGGGAGTGCGCACACGTCGATCCACTGCAGCGCACACGGCACAAGTAATTACACTGCTCAACTATTGTCTCACTCAGCACATAGATCTGGATATCTTTCATGATAAGCCATACCAAATTTATAAATTTATATATTTATTTTTAAGTTTTTTTTTGTAGTTTATAAGTTTGATTAGTTTGTTAGTTTTGTTTTTAGTCTAGATTTTAGAATAAAAGTGTTTTGGTCTTGTACTGTAAACTTATAAAACGTATAAAACCCAAAGATATTAAACGTGCTACCAAAACTGTGATTTGTCAGGATGACCATTTTAATGTTTTAACTTCTTGTAAATCGAGTTTTTTTTTTATTATTGATAGGCTCGCGTTTAACCACCATCTCACCTGATGGTAAGCGATGATGTGGTCGACGATGGAGCACGCTTGCCTAGAAGTAACCTATTCACTCTTGACTTAAAGACCCCTAAGTTGTAGTTTTTGTTGTAGCGTGTGAGTTTTACGTATACAGAAGGTTAATTTAACCCACCTTTTAAATGATGACAGCAAATAAACGAAATTACTCATAACTTAGATAATAATAGACATGTCAAATCGTTCATCAACAAGTTATCAACTTTATCGATTTGTCAATTTGTTGACCACAGTTATCAAGTTGTCCATCTCCTAAAATATAATATGTAATTAGTAGGTTTTTATTTTAGGTGGGAAAATCATCCAATGATAATCCCCCGCTCTTGAACGGAGCGGGAGATAGTACTGTTGGACTCCTACGGTTGCTGGTAAATCCTTGAGGTGCGCGAGGTACACAACGCGCCGTCGACGACTTGGGCTTGGCCCGGATAGTTACCGGACGGCTGGACAGCGAGCTACCCATTGCTCACTGTCCGCAAGGCTGCGCCTACCGTAGCTGGAAATTGGGATCGGAATCCCGGCGGCGGCGAGACCGCCGTTGCCTGATGCGGTCGGCCTCCTCTTTAGCGAGTATTACTGCTTTACAGAAGTCGGCGACCGCCTGCCACTCCTCCTCGCTCCGGATCATGGCCCCAACCAAGGCCCGGCGCGAGAGGTCTCCGCCGCCGATCGCCACCACGAGGGCACGGCGATGCACCGCCCAAGCAGGGTACATCTCGACTGTGTGCTCCACCGTGTCTTCCGGGCGTTCCGCACAGTGGCGAGACTCGGGCGTCACTTCCGCTTTAATCCGGAACAGGAACCTCCCGAACTTGCCATGTCCTGAGAGGACCTCTGTCATGCGGAAGGTAAGGACGCCGTGAGGTCTTTCCAGCCACGCCTCAAAGAGGGGACTTACCGCCATAATTGTGGCGTGCCCAGCACCGGGTTACGATAGTCGTTGACGCCATTTCACCATGAGATCCCCCCGGAGTTCTGTCCACCATGCTCAGTCCAGGTCACGCTCAGGCCAACCAGAAGGCTGGCCGCTTCGCGGGAGACCGTGCAGTATCTCCGCACCATCTTTATTGCCATAGTTTTTTTTTTTTTTTTTTTATGGTGGGAAAAATCATGCATTGACATCCCCCGCCCTTGGGCGGAGCGAGAGATAGTGTCAGACTCTTACTGACTAAAAGACCCACCCCGTTCCTTCTAGCCTTCATACCGGGGCTCGAGCGCCCTTTCGGATAACCCTGGCCCCAGTAGGCTTCGACCCGGCTGGGTCCCTGCTGTTGCTGACAACTCCTTGAGGCGCGCGGGAACAGTGCGCGCCGTCGACGACTTGGGCTTGGTCCGGACGGTCACCGGACGGCCGGACAGCGAGCTACCCATTGCTCACTGTCCGCAAGCCCGCGTCTACGTTGGCCGGAAATCGGGATCAGAATCCCGGCGACGGCGGCGGCGATAACGCCGTTGCCTGATGCGTTCGGCCTCCTCCTTTGCAAGCATTACTGCTTCGCAGAAGTCGGCGACCGCCTGCCACTCCTCCTCGCTCCGGACCATGGCCTCAACCAAGGCCCGGCGCGAGAGGTCTCCGCCGCCGATCGCCCCCATGAGGGCACGGCGATGCTCCGCCCAAGCAGGGCACACCTTTTTTTTTTTTTTTTTTTTTTTTTTTTTTATGGTTGGAAAAATCATGCATTGACATCCCCCGCCCTTGGGCGGAGCGGGAGATAGTGTCAGACTCTTACTGACTAAAAGACCCACCCCGTTCCTTCTAGCCTTCATACCGGGGCTCGAGCGCCCTTTCGGATAACCCTCGACTGTGTGCTCCATCGTGTCCTCCGGGCGTTCCGCACAGTGGCGACACCCGGGCGTCACTTCCGCATGAATCCGGTGTAGGAAACTCCCGAACGAACCATGTCCGGTGAGGACCTGCGTCATGCGGAAGGTAAGGACGCCGTGAGGCCTTTCCAGCCACGCCTCAAAGAGGGGACTTACCGCCATGATTGTGGCGTGCCCAGCACTGGGTTGCGATAGTCGTTGACGCCATTTCACCATGAGATCCCGCCGGAGCTCTGTCCGCCATGCCGTGACCTGTCGCGGCAGCGGACTTTCACCCCGGCGTTGCATCTCCACGCGCATATCGTGCATGTGTGCAAGGACTGTTGCCTCCAGATCCCACGGTGGTAGGCCAGCCAGAAGGCTCGCCGCTTCGCGGGAGACCGTGCAGTATCCCCGCACCATCCTTATCGCCATGACCCTCTGGCAGGCGTTCAGTATGGCCGCCGGTTGCTTTTTCAGCGACGGCGCCCACACCGGCACCCCGTAGAGGGCCATGGACCGAACGATCCCCGCGTAGAGCCTCCGGCAGGAGGCGTCTGGACCCCCAAGGTTGGGCAGGAGCCGCTTGAGCGCAGCCCCAGCCCGGCTGAGTTTGGGAGCCAGACGTCGGAAATGCTCCACAAAATTCCACCGGCTGTCGAGGACGAGTCCCAGGTACTTCATCGTCGACCCGACACCGATGTGAACTCCTCCTACCGTTAGTTGGGAACTCAATGGCGGCGCGTTCCGAGACCGGCGACCGTGAAAACACATCGCCTGGGATTTGTGAAGCGCCACCTTGAGTCCCAACTCCTGGATCCGATCAACGACCATCGCAACCCCGCGTGTCGCTAGAGTGACCGCCGCCTGGTACGACTCTCCCCGCGCTAGGACCAGCGTGTCGTCTGCGTAGCAAATCACGCTGACCCCGTCAGGGAAGTCGCCGCGCAGCACGTAGTCGTACCCGATGTTCCACAAGGGTGGCCCTAGTACCGACCCCTGCGGAACACCGCACGACATCTCTCGACGTTTCCAGTCTCCCTGGTGACCGGGGTAGACTATAAGTCTCTCCGACAGATAGGCCTCGACCACTCGACAGAGGTACTCGGGCACCCGGTGGTACCGGAGTGCCCTCCGGATCGTACTCCAGGGCAGAGAGTTGAACGCGTTGGCAATGTCACCTGCCCCGGGACACCGCATCCCCCGTCGTGAGGGCTCGCACGCGCATGATGGCGTCCACTGTAGAGCGCATCCTGCGAAAGCCGAACTGTCCGTCCGAAAGGTCCGGCCCCACTCGTGTTAGGCGCTCGACGAGGCGGTTTGCAATGACTCTCTCAAAGAGCTTGCCCACCTCGTCGAGCAGCACAATGGGCCGGTACGCGGACGGAGAGTCCGCAGGGCGCCCTGGCTTCGCTATGAGGACCAATTTCCCCGTCTTCCAGCAAAGTGGGAACTGGCCCCTCTCCATGCATGCGCTGAAGAGCCCTCTCAGTCGAGGCCCGAGAGCCTCCATGGCCAGGACCCAGGCCTTTCCAGGCAAGCCGTCGGGTCCTGGGGCGGTGCTTTTGGCACTCAGCCTTCGCACCGCCACTCTCAACTCTACCTCGGTCACCTCTGGAGCATTGTCGTCATCGTCGCTGTTGCGGTCCGCGTCAGACACCGCTGGCAGTGGAGGTGGAGCCATGGGCGGGGGGGAGTGTTCCCCCCGCGCAGGGAACAGAGCGTTCACCGCACCCTCTACGATCTGAGGCCGGAGACTCTGAGTCAGTGGGGGAGCCCAGGGACGGAGCTTTTCCCGTACCAATTTGTACGGGCGCCCCCATGGGTCCACGTTCAGAGACCCCAGCCACACGTTGCGGGCCTCCAGTTTGGCCCGCTTGATCTCCGTTCGGAGGGTGCGTTTTGCCGCTCTGTATCCCTCATACAGCTCCGCCTCTCTGACCTCCGCATCCGCCGGGCGGATGCGGCGCCTGCAGTGTCTGGCGTACCGGCGCCGCGCGTGACTGCATGCGTTGCGCAGTGCAGCAATCTCCGGCGACCACCAGCACACCTGGCGCTTAGCTCGCCCTGGACGGACTCGGGGCATTGCCGCGTCGCAGATTTGCGACATGGCCTCCCGGAACCACTCCGCCTCGACGTCTATGTCGACAGGCCTGTCCGGTGCTTGCACCCAGGCCTGTACCGTCGCGGCTTCCAGGAGAACCTCCCGGTCCATCTGCTTAAGCGCCCACCGCGGACCGCAAGGGCTCTGTCGGACCGGCGCGGCCGAGGTTTCGGCGGAGACGTCCAACCGGATATACCGGTGGTCGGAGTACGTCTCCACCTCCTCCATAACGCGCCAGTCGACGACACGCGGCAACAGAGCGGGGCTGGCGAACGAGATGTCCACCACTGATTCACCCCGCATCCGCGCCAACGTGGGGACAGAACCCCGGTTCAGGACGACCAGGCCCAGCTCCAAGGCCCAGTCCTCCACCATCCGACCCCGTGGGTTCGTGTACCGGGAACCCCAAGCCGTATTCCAGGCGTTGAAGTCCCCGCAAACGACCACGGGGAGGGTACCAAACCCAGCGACGACGACATTTAGCTCCATAAGGGAGACTTGGAGTTCGTCGAGAGATCTGTTCGGGGACAAGTAGACGCCTACCACTGCAATGTCCCCGAACCGTGCTGCCACGCAGCCCCTTCCCCTCGCAACAGCCTCGAGGGGCGGGGTACCGGCGGCGGCCGACGAAATTAACGTCACCGAGCCGTCTAGGTCCTGAACCCAGTCTCCACGGGGATGGACGTAGTACGGCTCGGAGACGATGGCGACATTTATCGACCACTGCGCCATGCTCTGGAGCAACAGATCCTGAGCGGGGGCGCAGTGGTTGATATTCGCCTGGAGGAGACGGAATGGCACCGTTATTGGCAGTCCATCGTCTCCTCCGAGCCCTTCTAGGGGGCACTGCTGCGGCGGGCGCGGCGGCGACTGCGGCGGGTGCGGCGGCGAGAGCGGCGCGTGCTGCGGCGATAGCGGCGGCGGCCAAGGAGGCGGCTGCGGCGGTGAGGACGTCGGCGGGGATGGGCCTACGGGCCCTGCCCTTGTCCTTAGCGGGGGGGTCGCAGGACCTGCCCCCAGCCCGGTGGTTGGCCGGCTTGCCTGCCGCCGCACATGCGTAGCAGTGCGGCGGAGCACGGCATTCTGCGGCCTTGTGACCGGTCTGGCCACACTGGTGGCAGCGGTCGCTGCGGTCCACCTCCGCGGTGCAGTGGGCGCCAACGTGGTGCCCCACTTGGCACCGGAAGCACCGCAGAGGTCTGGGCTCCAGCAGTTTAACCTGCGCGGAGACCCAGCCCACCAAAAGCCGTCGGCCCTCCCCGGTGATGGTCCTGGCCGCCGCAACGGGGCAGCTAACTGTCACCGCCCGCATGCCCGTGCCGTCAGCGCGGATGGTGCCCGCCCGAACCTGATCGGTCGTGCACCCGCCCGCCCTGACGATGGCGGTCACCACCTCGTCCACCTTGACTGAGTCGTCCAGGCCCATGATGCGCATGTCTATGCACTTGGTGGGCCTGGACACTCGGGCCTCCTCCGCACCGAGGGACGCTCTGATCCTAGCGGCCAGAGCGTCAGCCGCAGGGCCGCTGGTCGCACCGGGGACCTCCAGGATTCGGGCCCCGGTGACCGTGCGCCTCATGCGCCTCTGGCCGCCTTGCCTGCCTTCTTCGCGGCGCCGACGACCGTCCACGCGCCGCTGGGTTCCTCAGGTGGTGGAGGAGGCGGCGGGCGAGGCCTAGTCGCCGCCGCGGCAGGAGGTCCCGCCGGTTTAGCGGCAGGCGTCGCCACTCCCTTTTGCCGCCGTTGCTGCTTGGCCGTCGGGGGCGGTCTCGCAGGCTCCGACGCCGCGGCCCCGCGCCCTGCTTGCCCCGATGGACCAGCCTTGAGCACAGAAGCCGCAGCCGCGGCGGTGGCGTAAGACGGCGCCTTTCGCTGCTGGCCAGAGGCCGCTAGCGGAGGGCGCAGCACGATGCCCTCCAGCAGGGACAGCTGCTGCTGGATGCGCAGCTGGAACTGCTGCTGTTGCTGTTGCAGCTGCTGCTGGAAAGCTGCCAGTTCATGCCGCACCAGCGTCAGCAGCTGGCTCTCCGGCTCGGGCTGGGCCTGGGGCCGGCTTTGCCCCTGCCCTTGCTTGCACCCCCCTCCGACGGCTCCCGACAGCCACCGCCATTTGGCACTCTTCCCAGCTCGGCCCGGACTTCGGCCTGGAGCTCGGCCCGGAGTTCGGCCTGGAGCTCGCTCCGGAGTCTGGCCACTCTTTTTCGGAAAGAGGCGTCGAAGGCCTCCCTGAGGGACGCGGCGTGCCGTTGGGCCGTCCTCTCCTTCGACGTCCTCTCCCGTTTCCTGCTCATGTCACGCAGTAGGGTGACAGCCAGCCTTTGGATTGACTCCCCGTCCGAGTTCTCCTTGGCCTGCCTCTCGCTGCCGGATGGCTCCGAGAGGTCATTCTGGGCGCCGATCGCTCCAGGGTGACGCCCCTCCGCGGCAAGCCTCTCTGCTCGCTGGGCACAGGATTCGCCCTTTAGCCTCCCTTTGCCGCGGGCTCGGCCCACACCGCGGCTGCTGGTGGAGATTTTCCTTGGGTTCTCTCCATCAGTGTCGGAGGACGGTCTGTCCCTCGACCTGGACCGCTTCCTATCGAGACGAGGGTCTCCGCCAGGGTCCCCACCGGGGTCTCCCACGCTCACCTCTGCCTCCAAGCGTCTACCGGGGTCTCCCCCAGCGTCCTCACTCTCCGAGCCCTCCGAGCTCCTTCTGGATGCCGCGTCGGACTCCGACCGCGCATCACTCTCCGTAGGTTTGCGAAAGAATTTTGAATTATCCATACATTTCCCACGAGTAAATTAGACGTTTTACTGGCTCAAATATGTGGTTCGCACTAGAGACTAATTTAGCTACCCATTAGTCAAGCTAACAACCTCCCTCACGGTGCGCCGCCGCTTGGAGGTTTGGGGTAATTTTTTATAGAGGTTGTCTTCCTCGCGGCCCGGGCGGTTAAGCCAGGACCCTCGTCCCCCATCAAAAGTCAGAAACATGACCTTGGACAATCTCTGGGGCTACGAGACTAACGGTGGCAGAAGGAGGAGCAAGCCTTCCTCCTGCCTGCCCGGCGGCAGTGTGAGTGCACACCGAGCCTGCTCTTACTTCGCCACTGTGCCCTCTGCTATAGCAGAGGGACACGCGTTGAAGTGTTCCGACAAACAGAACATTCGCAGACGGCCATCGAGGCCCCTTAGGCAGCAATACCCAAGGGGGTCGTTGGCCGCCTCCCAGGGTGCACCGTCCCGCAGACTGGCCTTCGCTCCGGACGTATCCGCAAGGGAACTACAGCCAGCGGGCACTCGTGGAGGTTTTCTGTCGTGGCACCCCTTATTGCCATGACCCTCTGGCAGGCGTTCAGCATGGCCGCCGGTTGCGTTTTCAGCGACGGCGCCCACACCGGAGCCCCGTAGAGGGCCATGGACCGAAAGAACCCCGCGTAGAGCCTCCGGCAGAAGGCATCTGGACCCCCAAGGTTGGGCAGGAGCCACTTGAGCGCAGCCCCAGTCCGGTTGAGTTTGGGAGCCAGACGTTGGAAATGCTCCTCGAAATTCCGGCTATCGAGGATGAGTCCCAGATCTCGTTTTGAAAAAAAAAATTGTGGTAGGTTGTTCAGTTTCGTCTACTGAGCAAGCCCTTAAAGTTTGTGGAGGGCTGTCCCTTACACCTTGTATGGCTGGATCCTTTTGCAAATTCTTATTTTTTTACAAAAAAAGTGTATGCTTACATTTTAATCCCATTTTCTTTTTTTCAAATTCTAATTCTGATAATAAGATCCATCAGAGAATTTCGAGTATTATAGGTGTATTATAGTGATATGGGTATTTTTAGAAGTAGTTTTTTTTGTTATAAATTGAACGGAATGTATGATATTTAAAAAAAAAATCTAAAAGGAATTTATTATATGAAATCTTTTTATAAATTCATCAGGATGTTAGAATATTTAAAAAAAAATAAGCAGGAAGTTATTAAATTTAATCCTTATCAAAATAATCAATACACTCGTGGGGGCGATCGGCGGCGAAGACCTCTCGCGCCGGGCCTTGGTTGAGGCCATGGTCCGGAGCGAAGAGGAATGGCAGGCGGTCGCCGACTTCTGCGAAGCAGTAATGCTCGCAAAGGAAGAGGCTAACCGCATCAGGCAACCGCGTTCTCGCCACCGCCACCGGGATTCTGATTCCGATTTCGGGCCACCGTAGGCGCGGGCTTGCGGACAGTGAGCAATGTATAGCTCGCTGTCCGGCCGTCCGGTAGCTGTCCGGACCAAGCCCAAGTCGTCCACGGCGCGCACTGTTCCCGCGCGCCTCACGGAGTTGTCAGCAACAGTAGGGACACAGCCGGGTCGAAGCCTACTGGGGCCAGGGTTATCCGAAAGGGAACTCGAGCCCCGAAGGAACAGGGTGGGTCGTTTAGTCAGTAAGAGTCTGACACTATCTCCCGCTCCGCCCAAGAGCGGGGGTTGTCATTGGACGATTATTCCCACCGTAAAAAAAATCTAAATAATCAAATAATGTTTTTGCGCCCATTAAACAAGTTCGGGTTCGTAAATAAACGTTAAAATATAGAACACTCACACGGGACGTCAAAAATATTGGCTTTTTTATATTTATTATTTAACTATTATGTTTTATGCAAAGATTTTGGTTTCACAATTTGACACTGTATTATATAATTATGTAAAACATTCTAACAATATTAAAAAAACTAATAAACCAAAGTTGTAGAATATGGAAACTCTCATTTTGCACCACAACAGGATTGAGTGTTCGAAATTAACCTTCATAAAATACAAATTAAACGTTAAAATGTATAGATTTTTTTTTAAATAGTTTTCACTAATTCTACACAACAACATAATTACATATATCTAGCATATTTCGAGATACGAGAGTGTGATATTTTTTCAGGTTGATAGTTAATGGACCACTACTTTTTTCCTATCGATTTTACAACTGTTTTATCTTCAATATGAAGTTATCACAATTGTTTCCTAAATCCTTGCTTGATTTCGAATAAATATAATGAACTTTTAAAAAAGAACACTCAATCCACACGCATCCACGTTTATATAACTTACACGCATACGCCATAAAAATTATTGAATAATCAAACAGCAATATACAAAACGATAAGTAGCTATATACCCCATTAATTATTATTATAGTTAGCCCAATGCTGGGCAAAGACCTCCCTCCACTCCTTCTAACGATCACGGTTCCTCATTACCCCATGCCCCATTATTAATTTTATCTTTGGGATCTATCAATTTTGTGTTTGAAACACATAGGTATTCATGCCGCACAAAACGTAATCATTAAAAGACCACCCTATAATACTTCCACAGTAAATGTATGCTTTGTCCCAGGAATGCTTTCAATAATAATTACATCGCACTACGCTTAAATGCATTTCGAATTTATAGTGTTTAACCAATGCGAATTCTAATGCGATTCTCAATAATCGAATTTTCTGCTTGAATTGAGCTATTGACCCTATTCGAAGCCCTGAAGCGAAGATATGATTTGGATCGCAAAGAGGCGGGGCTATCTGTGAATAGATTTGAATATCGTTTATTTCAAATATAGAATCGTTACCAAAGGAGCTGGTCGATTTTATAAGAATTTGTTAAGGAAACTAGTACGTGTGAAAAATGATATGCCTAGAAATAAAAGTGATACAGTAGTATACATCATTAGTTTTAGTATATGCGAAACATGTGTCTAGTATTTTTATGTAAAAAATCTTTGTAAATTTTATAATTGCATCATGAAAAATCAAAAAATTATAAGCTTGTTAGGTTAACAAAAATACATAGTCCGGCCATCCAGGTGACTTAGGGGTTGTTTTGCACTTGCACCCCGTTGTTTGCTGGCGTCTAATACCCGCTTTGACCTTCCGTGACCTGTGTTGTACTTAGTGTCGGTGGTATCCAACTTGTAACCTTTTTGAATATTTTTGGGAAAATAAATAACATGGTGTAAAAACTATTGGAATCCATTCAGTTACTGCTTCGAACAGAATATATTCAGATTTTGCATAAACTAAAAATAATGTTGTATAAAAAAAAGACAAGTTTTGCTCCAAAAAATAAATTGGATTAAAGGCAAGAGAAGCGAGATGATGATTATACTTCAGTGTTTAATGAGTTTGAGCAATTGGATAACGCACAGCGTATCGCGGGTCTTATTATTTATTTATTCATTTATGTACACACACAAACACTTAAAAATGAAATAGACAAATACAGAAAAAAGAGTACAAAGGTGCTGCTTATTTCAAATGAAATTTCTTCCAGCAGACCTGCGACAGGAGAGTTGGAAGAGAGATGTAGACACAGTGTATACAAACGAATCATTTACTAAATTATCTAAATTAACTTGTATAATAATACATATACAAATACAACAAAACCAGTAATTAAAAACACTAAAATAGATACAGTACATAAAATACACATACATATATATGATTATATTATAAATAAAAATATCTATAAAATAAAACATTACGAGATGGTTGAGAGGTAATGATCTTTGACTAGTTTTTTGAAGATAGATATATTTTTAGCGTCACGGATGTTAGCTGGAAGTGAGTTCCACAGTCGCACTGCATGAAAAGAGAAGGAGTTGGAATAAAAATGAGTATTATGGGATGGGAAATTAAGATGGTATTTAAGGTGGGATCAAAAACAAAAAAATTGAAATTGGGAAATGGAACAAATATTTGTACCCACTGTTTGTGGCCCACTGATAGTTATTTCAGGTTAGAATGTCTTGTGTAGTTTGAATGATTGCAAAAATGCGCACAAAAAAGGAAACATTCCTAAATAAAAAACGTCTGCGATAAACAAGTTTATCTCTATGTAGAATAGAATAGAATAGAATAGCATTTATTCGGCGCAAGCAATACAATATACCACAACATAAAACAATAAATTAAAAAAATGGTACAGGTATACAATACAGTTGCAGTGACTGTGCCTGAACCGAAAGGGTCACCAACTCAGCAATTGCTGGGCGTCATACACCCAGCGCTGGTTTTCAGCTGGCACCCCGCAGTGACGCACGGATGATGGTAAAGAAAAAATACTTAAATAAATAAATATATAAATAAATATAACCCATACTTTGGTACATAAATATTGATACTAGTGTATTTGTGTGATAGTATTACTGTAATAGGTATGTAACTAAATATTATATAAAATGTGCCCTGGTAGTTACAAACCAACTTTCTCACTATACCCACAATATTTCAACAAAATATATCGCGGGAAACATACTGCATCGCGCGATGCGACGGTTGACTTGATGACGCATAAATCGAGACAGACAACGCTGCACCGGCTCGTCGACTAGCCGCTATCCTGTTCTAAAACAATTATAATACAAATATTACATAAAATAATTTAGGCTTCCAGAAAAAGTTATATTTAGATTGTCAAGGTTTAGAATTACAAATTGAAAAGGAGTAGAATGGAAGCAAAAACGAAAGTAGAGTGAATACTATGTGGTCCCTGGCGACACGGATGCAACGCGCTCGTCAAAAAATTGCCTACTTTGATTATATACATCAAAAACTTTATATACCTACAAACTCCCTTATTACCTGGAATTAGGAACAAAACATAGTGGTAAGTTTTGTATTTCATGATTAAAATAGAGTAAAATTAAAATTAGAGAATGCATATGTATTTAATTGGTGATTAATTCGATTAATGCTTACTTGTATGATAATAATTATAAATAAATAGACATGTAATTATTGAATTATATAAATGATTTATCAATATTAACATCATTAAAATCGATTTGTGAACTCAAAATAAAATTCTTAAGACTAGCCTTAAACGTATTTATACTTTTCAGGTCCCTAATCGGTGGAGGAATGTTATTCCAACACTTAGTAGCCATGTACCGAAAACTACCTCTGAAGGCTGCAGTACAGTGATGCGGAGTAGCCAGTTGCTGAGCACACCGCCTGGCCTTGCGCTGCCGGTGACTATTTACCCACGCAAGCTTTGAGTACAGGTATGACGGACATTTATTTTTGATGACACCAAAAAGGAGACAAGCTAAGTGTAACTTACGACGCGACTTCATTTTTAAAATATTGTGCTTGTTTAGAAAAGGTGTAATGTGACTCCTCGGTGGTACGTTGAAGCAAAAGCGCGCGCAAGCATTTTGGACCCGTTGAATAAGTTTTACAGTACGTGCCAGAAGTCTAGGTCCCACGACGGTATCTGCATAATTTAATTTCGAAAGAACCAGACTTTCAACCAGCTGTACACGCAGTTCTTCACTTAGATAGGGGCGCATCTTGTACAATACCTTCAGACGGTAGAAACAATTTTTCACATTGTTTGCAATATGAGCCTCATAGCGCAATTCTTGGTCCATGATCAAACCCAGATTTCTCGCCTCATAGACACGATCAATACATTGGCCCATTACCATCACTTTTGCATGACTATGATTTATCTTATTTAGTTGACTCTTAGAACCGAAAAGCATATATTTAGTTTTAGCTGGGTTTAGTAATAGGGAGTTTTGTTTTGACCAGTCCACGATACGGTCTAGATCTTCGTTTAATAATTTTACTGATGTTTCATAATCCTCGGGTTTAAAAGATATATATAATTGAATGTCATCCGCATAAATATGAAATTTAGAATTTTTTATAACATTTACAATATCAGCACTATACAAAATAAACAAAGGAGGTCCCAGAATAGATCCTTGTGGAACACCCTTCACAACTGGAGTCATGTCTGAAAAAATAATCGATCCATTTGCATCCTTTATTTCTACCAGCTGTTTACGGTTATTTAGGTAGCTTCTAAACCATGCAACCGCACCCTCGTCAAAACCATAATACACCATCTTAGCAAGCAAAAGAGACAAATTAATCGCATCAAACGCCCGTGAAAAGTCTAGTAGAACCAACACAGTACATTCTCCTTCATCTTGAGCCGATAATATATTGTCGGTAACATCTAACAAAGCCGTTGCAGTGCTACGACCCTTCCTAAAACCTGATTGCGTCTCCGGTAGAATGTTATTTTGCTCAAGATATGTACTCAGCTGGGAATTCACTACCCTTTCCAACACTTTTGACAGGAAGGGTAAAATACTTATTGGCCTTAAATCCTTAACAGTGCTTGGGTTTGCCACTTTTGGAATCGGACGGACCACGGCAATTTTCCACAGGTCCGGGAAGCTCGATGTAGAAATGGAACAGTTAACAATAGAGGTCAGGATATCTAAAGTTTGAGGGAGAGTCAGAGAAAACATGTCAAGCGTAATGTGGTCAAAACCTTCTGCATTAGATTTAATTTTTGATATAATTTTGATAATGTCAGATTGATCTACAGAGTTAATAGAGAAAACAGCCTCATTAAATCTGTGAGTCTCATAGAAATTTAAACATGATTCTGGTGCCATAATATCACCTGGAACATTCAAGAAATGTGAATTAATTTCGTCAGGGTCATTGATATGAGAGGGTAATTCCGATACAGCTTTAAAAGGTAACAAGGTTGATTTTAGATTTTTCCACAGAATTTTGGGTTGATGTATTTTACTATTTATGTTGTGTTTAAAATAAGCCACTTTTTCGTAGTATAAAGACTTGTTTACTAGACTTTTTAACTCCCTATAATACGATAGTTTACTCTCTGAAACTGACCCTTTACACCGTATGTGCGCCTGATTTCGCAGACGCATCATAAACTTGATATTATCTGTGATCCATGGATACGACCTATCCCTAATTACCCGAGTCCCACATGGAGCATAATTATCAAAAAGTATGGTGATGTTATAGTTGAGTTGTGCCACCATAGCGTTCACGTCACCCGATGCGAGCCAATCCATTGAGCCCATGTCCTCGTTAAACTTGTCTAATGGTATAGCTTTTAGGTTTCTACGAGTTACAATAATTGGCGGTATTCTCTCTTTCTTAAAATGAAAAACAGCAGTTATAAAAGCATGCGCACCAAGCGCACTAATCCAGTCCACCTCAATGGCGCGCGCAGTCGCATCCGTGCACACCAGGTCAATAAGAGTCTCGCTAGTGGCAGTAAAGTGAGTTGCCGATGTCACTAATTGAGTTAGATCGAGACTTTGAAGGAACATATTTAATTTCTTTGTTTTAGGGTCAGTTTGGTTCAAACAATTAATATTGAAATCACCAAGAAGAATGGTGTGTTTACAAAACGTCATGGAATTAATTGAACTGGTTAGCGCATCCAAAAACAATTCAACATCCATCCATGGCGGTCTGTACGCAGTTCCGATAGCGATTTTCACACCATGAGTACTAAGAACAAGCCACATTTGTTCTACAGCCTCATGAAAAGGGTCAACCGGGTGCGAATGGGTATGAACCCTAATACCGCGTTTCACGTAAAATCCGACGCCGCCGCCGCGGCCACTGCGCACGCTCATCGGACGTGGAACATGCCGCAACCGGTACCCAGGCACAGTGGGCGCACGTCCGTCTTGATCCGTCCTTAGCCATGTTTCATTTAGCCATTATACTGACGTCATGATTCTCCAAAGCAGCAATAAACTCATCATGGCGAGTGCCTAGTGAGCCAGGGTTGAGAAAACCAAATTTGATGTACTTTGAATTCATTGCAGCTTTTCAATATCACTTAGCAGCACAAAACGACATCTGTGTGCAGTTAAATGGCTTATAATATGTATTAAGACGTCATCTATATATATAAAAGAAAGTCGTGTTAGTTACACCACTTATAACTCAAGAACGGCTGAACCGATTTGGCTGAAAATTGGTGGGGAGGTAGCTTAAAACCAGGAGACGGACATAGGATACTTTTTTTTTAATTTTTTTTTTTTTTAGGGTAGAGTAGAGTAGAGTAGGGTAGGGTAGGGTAGAGTAGGGTAGGGTAGAGTAGGGTATAGAAGGGTAGAGTAGGGTAGGGTAGAGTAGAGTAGAGTAGGGTAGGGTAGAGTAGGGTAGAGTAGGGTAGGGTAGAGTAGGGTAGAGTAGGGTAGAGTAGGGTAGAGTAGGTAGAGTAGGGTAGAGTAAGGTAGAGTAGAGTAGAGTGTGGTTGGGTAGAGTAGGGTAGGGTAGAGTAGGGTATAGTAGGGTAGAGTAGGTAGAGTAGGGTAGAGAAGAGTAGAGTGTGGTTGGGTAGAGTAGGGTAGAGTAGGGTAGAGTAGGGTAGAGTAGGGTATAGTAGGGTAGAGTAGGGTAGAGTAGGGTAGAGTAGGGTAGAGTAGGATAGAGTAGGGTAGAGTAGAGTAGAGTAGGGTAGGGTAGAGTAGGGTAGAGTAGGGTATAGTAGGCTGAAGTAGGGAAGAGCGGGAGCGAAGCCGCGGGCAAAAGCTAGTGAATAATATAAAACAATGCTAAAATAGGCCCATGTGTAATTAAAATTAGATTAAATATAGTTAATGTAATGTTAAATTGTAGTGTAATTGTAAGTATAAAAAAAACTAAGTATGTAGGAGATACTTGTGAAAAATAATTAAAATAATATGATATATAAAGATATAACAATAACTTAATAAGGTGGGAGAGGGGCACCGACAAAACTGTGCGACTGCGGAAAATGCCAACCAAAAAAACGCACCCTTTAGGCTGGGCTAGGTAGGCTAGCTGCGGCCACAAATATACAAATAAATGAATTAGAAAACATTTAAAACAAACACTAACAAAAACAACTAAATAACAATAATTAAAATTTAAACGTATTTTTATATATTCAAACATCGAGACAAACCGAACCGTTACCAAAAATTCGAACCAAATCTAGGTCAGAACGAATGCGTTGTGGTGGCACACCATCATCTTTCCTTACAAATATCCGGCCGTCTTTGGTCCACACATACTTAAATCTATGCTTTTGTCCAGCTTGACGTGCATTAAAAAACAATTTCCCATTGATCGGCGTCAGTCGCTCGTTCAAATAAAACCTTCTCGAGGGTCCGCGCAGCTCGAGGTCCGTAGTGGTGAGGCCGCGTCGCACGCGCGCCGCCTTCAACAGTTGATCGCGAACAGTGCGGCGCGCCAGACGCACAACGAGCGCGCGCGGCCGCGGTGGAGCTGCCATGTCCTCACTGCCCGCCGCGGTGAAATTGCGGCGCACCGCACCAACGCGCTCCACGTTCACTATGTCACGGTCGTCGACGGTGACACCCAGCTTAACAGACACCAACTGGGTAATATGTAGTGGGCTCTCATCTTTCATTTCCGGTATACCCGTGATTATGACGTCATTCAACAAAAGATCCTGATCACGGTCATTCAACTGCATCTTCAGCTCAGAGATGGTCTCTTCAAGGTGATCATTAGACGATGGGCCCGTTTCCTCAAAACGCTTCTCGAGGTGGGAAACCTTACCCTCAATGACGCTCATTCGTTCCCCACATAACCCGATGTCAACCTTCAAACTCGCCATTTCTTCCCGGAACAGTCGCAACTCCACTCGCATGGCACTTAGCTCCTCACGAAAACATCGAATTTCATGGGCCACACTGAGCTCCCCAGACTCTGTTGTAATTGGGGAGAGGGGTTGAATAGGCTGGTTGATTGCTAGTTCTTTGGTGGATTTCTCAACCATCGCACCCCGGTTTACCGCTGCTAGATGAGTTCCTGGTGGAGACTGAACTATACCTGGCTGGCTGCTCACTGTTACACCATCAGACGGGCCTTTGACAGGAGTGGCCGAGTTATCCTTCCTTGGGATCTTCATTTTACAATCCGGGCACAACCAGTTAGGCGCCACCTTTGTAGATGTAACACCGATACAAGTGGGATGATACGACCCAGGACACCTCGTGCAGCGAATACATTCAGCTCTGGCCAAAAACTGACCGCAGCCGCCACATTTCGCCATAATCGTGGTTTATTTATTTATAGTTAATGTATACAAACACCACAGACTAGTACCACCGGGGAATCACAGATGGCGTCAACAGCGCGTATTGTACGGCAATGTTATCCCTAAATTCTGTAGTTTTTAGAGAACCTTATCTCGTCACAAGTTCACAACTCAAAACATACGTAGTATAACTATATTACGTAGCACCAATATAATTAATGTATATTTGTTTATTTAGTTATTAGTTTTTATTTGTACAGTTTCGGGTAGGCGTTTTGCACTTGGTTAAGTTTGATTTAGTTTTTATTGTTATTAATTCATTAAACCCCAAGCGAACGCCGGCGTTCGCGCACCTATTGTCTTTCAATTGTGTCTGTAATTATCACGATCGAATGGTTAATAATGTTTTTATGATCACTGTCACTGCACTACAATGTATGTAAATTATTTTATCTTGTAAAAGTCTTTTATCAGTAAAGATTATGAAAAAACACTTTGTTTGTATTTTTAAAATTCACAAGAGTAGCAAGCCAGACAGCTGTTACCGACATCCGTGACGTCACTATGTGATATGGTGATAAACACAAAAAAGATAAAAGAGCTTATAAAAGGACATACTTTCCGATTTGTACTACAAAGAATGTCACCGCTACTACTACTATAAAAGCTTGCTATGAAAAAATGATTTTCATTAAAATCTTGTTTCATTTCTCTTTCATGTTCTTTGGTTTAAAAGATCAGTAAGGGAAATCGATCGTTACAATAGCCGAAAGAAAAATGGAATTAATATTTCACGATATCCCTTATTTAGATGTCCCAAAAGGATCGTCCTGAACTTGAAACACCTATCTCAATTATAAATATCATCTTGCTTACGTTTTAGACCCTTCGTATATAATTGACAAGAATTTCTAGATAATATTCCCAGTTGCTAATGGTATCATTTATATTTCAAGTGCACTAAATTGATGAGCTTGCGGAGCGCCTAAACAAACTGTCTATAACTAAAACTAACATAGCGATGACATAATGTACTTAAAACTTACTTTACGGTGGGTCACTTATAAGATAAGTATAGACAGAAGTGAAACTCTCTCTAAAATTTATAAAGTCAAGCCTTTTTTTGTTTTAGGTGGGAAATGAAACAATGTATTTTCTGTGAAACGAGAGGAGTGATGATATAGTGTACTTAACCTTTCGAATGTCTTAAGTTACACTGTCCGACATAAGGTAATTGTCTTTCTATTGTGTTTCTAATTACGACATTCAAAGAGTTAAAACTTACTTTAGGTTGGTCACTTATAAGATAAGTATAGACAGAAGTGAAACTCTCTCTAAAACTTATAAAATCACGCCTTTTTTTGTTTTAGGTGGGAAATGAAACAATGGGTTTTCTGTGAAACGAGAGGAGCGATGATATAGTGTACTTAAAACTTACTTTAGGTTGGTCACTTATAAGATAAGTACAGACAGAAGTGAAACTCTCTCTAAAAATTATAAAGTCGAGCCTTTTTTTTTGTTTTAGATGGGAAATCAAACAATGGCTTCTCCCGCTCTAGGGTGAAATGAGAGGAGTGATGACATAGTGTAATTAAAACTTACTTTACGGTGGGTCACTTATGAGATAAGTATAGACGGAAGTTAAAATCTCTCTAAAACTTATTAAGTCAAGTTTTTTTATGTTTTAGGTGGGAAATCAAGCAATGGCTTCTTCCATTGTAGGCCACCTTAGATTTTTGTTGATTAAAACCCACATGTGTCCTTCAGTAGCACTTTGCGTTCATTGTGGCGACACTTGTGGAAGGCCTATGTCCAACAGTGGACGTCTTTGACAGATCAAGAGGATTTAGCTATTCAAAAAGACATTCAGTCAACGATACTATTACTAAATGCTAAATTATATGGAGTTGACATCACCATCATTCCAACGGAAATACTTCTACTGTTGGATAGCTCCCAAGCGTCGCCACAACGACTGCTCCTGTTCGTCTCTTATTCATTGGATCCCCATGTTCACTTGATCAGTCATCAGCTCCGTTGTCATTTTTGTGGGAAATCATGCCTCTTCTAGCCCTGGGCAAAACGAGAGGGAGTTTCAGGCTTTTGCAGACTAAAATCCCCCTATGTTTTTTTCTTTTGCCTTTTGCGTTTCATCGTCACGGTAACTCTTGCGAACGATCTCACAGCCCTGACAGGCATCGCTCTTAAAATAGGCAACGTCACTTGTACTGACAGCTCTTTGGGTCATTATCAGTCTTCACCAGAGGTACAGTACAATTCACGAATGAAGGCGACCGTGAAGTTAGCCTTTGCGAACGTTCGCGCATACTACACTCTTCTTGCACACGCATGTCGCCATTTGGTTCCTAAAACACGTTACTGCGCAGCCTTCTGCGCAAACTTCACGGTCGCCATCATTCGTGAATTGTACTGTACGAATTACGCTGCTCGCCCAAGTCTAGACTTTTTTAGTACCGATAATCGGGCCGATTATCTGTCCTAAAATTTTTCTATTTATTTCTGACCGACTTTTTGTACAACGTGTGCGTTGCTCTATTGGAATCAGTGTGTTCTATTTTTCTCCTATAAAAAATCGGTCACCGACTATCTGACGTGGGCGAGAGCCGTGGAGACGTGGGCGTGGTAGAGATCTTTCCGGGATTTGTATTGAAAAATTCCGTGTGGCTAACTATCGCACTAATTAATAATAATAAAAAACTCAGAGATAGACAAGACAAATAAAACAAAAATACACAGACATACAATTTTTATTAGTATTTTAAAAAAAGATTTCTCTAGGTCAACTGAGGTGAGGTTAAAAAAGGAAGATTTTTTTTCTGCTGTTTCTTATAGTGTCATAAAAAAATTCTGCTCTTTAAAATAAAATTAATCTCGGGATTTGAGGCATATCCACTTTACTTTTTCGCCGTAAAATCAGTATTAGTAAATGAATAACTCTACCTAATTCCGACCTCTGGTCATCACTCTTCCCTGTAAAAGGTCTTTCAATGCTGCGTCACAAAACATATAGATACAGAAATCAATCTACATACAAAGCGCACTCCAGCAACGCACACATAGATATCACTCACGGGCACGATAGCTCGGAGCACTTCGGTCCGCTCGTCGAACAGTTCCAACTCAAACGCTCATTAGTGTGCGTTCACCGAGCGTAGGTATAAAAAGTGAAATACATACATGAGATTGTCTTCTGTGCCTATTTGGCTGCGTCTTGCGACATGATAACTAAACATCTCCTACCCGTTTTATAAGCTATTTGTCGGAGTGGCAGCCACAAAAACGTCACATGGTCACAAACATTTCAGACGTTTGAAAATTGTTATGGTTAAATAATGGAATGTCACTTTTTTACAGGCCAATTTTGGTGTGCGTGTGTATTGTTATACGAAATCAAGAGAGGATTTAGAAAACAATTCTGATAACTTCATGGTGAAGATAAAAGAAATGTGAAACCGATGGGAAAAAAGTAGTGGGCCATGAACTGGAACACTCAATCCGCTAACCTGAGAAAATACTACACCACGTATCTCGAAATATATTAGAATATATGTATGTTTAACATTTGTATGTGGGTTAATATTGTGTTGAGTTAATGAAAAGTATTAAAAAAAATTCAATTGATTTTAACGTTTAATTTGCATTTTATAAAGGTTTATTTATAACACTCAATCCTCTTATCGAGCAGAACGAGTGTTCCTAAATTCTGCAATTTCGGCTCAATAAATTCTATTCTTACTCTGTTTTACATGTGTAACATAGAGTCAATTGTAAAACCAAAACCAGGGCGTAAAGCATAATAGTTATAGAGGAAATAGAAAAAATCCAATCGTTTCAATGTCCAATTCAAACTAATCAAAAACATTTATTTCAAATAGACCCTTTGCAGGCACTTTTGAATAGTCAAATGTCGGGCAGTCCAAGAAAAGTGAAGCTAAATCGCACGTTCCAAAGCGTAGATCTCTATGGAGAAGAACGTGCAAGGAACTCCTTGGAAGTGTCCAAGGAGTTTCTTGCACGTTCTTCTCTTCTTTTCAAATCAGATTATCAGTTACACAGATCTTGGTTACATATTTCTTGTTGATTCTAATATGTGAGCAGTTGTAGATACGTAATAATAATAAATTATTTATTAAAAAAATAATGTAATAAAAAATAGAAACTGAATTAAACCACTGGCAGCTAAGAGATGACCAGTCTCAACTGATGGCACCCGTTCATGGGCATGACACATACATCAGCCCCACTCAGCTCAACCATTTTGAAGGGAACCGAATGACACGTGCCACCATCAGCAAGACATTTGGGTGAGCATAACAAACTCTCAACTGCCATGCTCGTAATATCAAACAAGTTTTAACCTAATAAAGGATGCTCCATGTTGCCTTACATTCACAAAAAAAAGTGCTTCTACATTATACAATGCTATTTTGTTTCCAATTTTAAAAGGTAATAAATTATCATAAGCTCTATTGAATTAAACAAATAAATTAAAAAATAATTATATACATTTCGAAAGCATAAATACAAAAAGTGAAATCTCTTCCAATATACGTAAATATATATAAGAAAAAAAAAAAAACTAATTTGAAGGTAAAAGTGGCTGTAGTTGTGGAGCAGGATTTAGCCAAGCATTTTTATCAAGGAGATAATCTTCCAGTTTATAATATGCTTGTCTACATAGTGTGCGTTTAGTACATGTTTTAAATTTGAACTTTAGTTGTAAAATCTCAATTGGTATTTTATTATAAAATTTTACACAGTACCCCATAAAAGAGCTATGTACTTTAGCCAATCTGAATCGAGGTTGACCGCGTTAAATCGTGTCTACGAAGGCTATATGGCTCTGATAGCTCTTTTCTGCAGAATAAAATAGTCTCTATGTTTGCAGACCATCCCCATAGCAAAATACCGGACATGATACTGTGAAAGTAACTAAAATAGACTAGTCTCGCAGTATCTATATCAGTAAATTGACGGATTCTTCTGACAGCATATGCTGCTGAACTAAGCAATCCTGCCAGAGGTGTTAAATGAGGACCCCATTGTAGCCTCGAGTCCAGTGTGATGTTTCAACGGATTTGATTTTCTCCTTGTTCAATACTATGTCGGAATAATTGCTTTTAACATTCGGTAACGCAAATCTTACCGAGTTCTTTTTTCCATTTAATACTAAATTATTAACAGTAAACCAGTTTTGGACTTGCTGTAGAGCATTATTTACGTCATCAAGGTTTGTGGAACGTCTATTGATTTTAAAAATTAACGACGTATCATCAGCAAACAATACAATATGTGGCTGTTTTTTATAGATGCGGTAGACCATTTATATATACTAAAAAGAGGAAAGGGCCCAATATTGAGCCTTGCAGTATACCTATTTTGGCTTTCAAACCCGAAGAATTGACATCATTTATCTGAACTTGCTGTTGCCTGTCAATTAAGTAAGATTTTACCAAGCGGAGTGCAAGTTTACCTAGCCCATAATGTTCAAGCTTTAAAAGCAAGGTTTTGTGATTAACACAATCCCATACAAACTTGGGACCCCCGTTTTACCCCCTTAGTCGAACACTCACTTCAGTCGACTCAGGTGTAATATAATTCGTACACCTTGAACATTACACTATGTTTTTTTTTATTGTTGATAGGTTCGCGCTTGACCGCCATCTCATCTGATGGAAAACGACGATGCGGTCGACGATGGAATGCGCTTACGTAAAAAAAACCTATTCTCTCTCGATTTAAAGATTCCCGGGTTGTAGGAAACACAGATTCCGACAAGGAATCCCACTCTTTAGCTGCACGCACAATGAATGTGTTCCCAAAATGTTTTGTGCATGTGGGTGGGATGTCCACCGGTGGCTCATCGCTGAATCATCGCGTGTTGAACGAAACGCGTAAGTGCCATTAAATTCATTACGCTTAAGACGTTTTGGTCACGTAAAAAGTATCCACTAAAGGCTATTTTAGCACTGTATGTTCTAATAGTTCTGTTAGACGACATAATGCTAATGTAGCGCTGCAGTGAACTATTGTTTAACTCTTCAGTATTTTGACAAATAGTTTCCATGAACGTGCTTATCTGTCACTAGAATATAAGTTGATGCTTTAAAATGACCCTTTCTAGAGTACTTCTTCTCACAACATTAAAGTTATGGCTCACTGAACGAGACTACCTACTAATTTTAGCACACCAAACACACTAATATACTCTGTAAACCCACATACACAAGATCCCACAACTCTTGATATTCAAGCTTCCCCAGTTTTAAATAAATAAGGTTTAATTTTATCTTGCCGTCCCTATTCAGGTTACGTGAGCGAGTGAGAGTGGCGTTATTCATTTAAAATTCTCTTTACAGTAATATTAGATACTGGTTTGCACCTGACCTGGCTTGTACGTGTTTGTATTGCATTTTCGTGCACACTAGCTCCAACGTGAGGTTATGATAAAAATATTTTAAGCATTAAAATCTAGCCGAGGTCGGGCGGAAAATTTCCTTTTTATTAATCGTAGCTTACTTTTATCTCTGGTTGAGCACAGATGGAGATTTTTTGTGTAAAATATTCCACAATAGGTTAAAGTTTGCCTGGCTAATGCGGTAGACAGAAGAAGCAGTTTATTTTTTATTTGATTTCAAAAAAGGAGGTCCAGATATATGTATTTTTTTATGTAAGTATTCAGAAATCGGTGAATTTCCCAGTCAGTTGAGGACCGATTTGGTTCCCTAAAAATATTTTTATGATCTGACGATGAACTTCGAAGATATGGAACGGAACTCTTCATAGAACCACAGCAGAACTGTCGTAACATGTAAAACTGTTTTGTTTATACGTATATGCGATTATTTTAAGTTTGAGCAAATACTGTTTAGTTGTGGTACCGCTACTAAAGAGAGTAAAATAAAAACATTTTTACAAAACAAATACAACTGACTTCAATGTAATAAAAAAAAAACACAAAAAAAAAATACAAAATAACTTTAATTTCGGAAATCGGTGTTAAATACGAGTACCAAATAGACAAATCTATTATAAAACCATCCTGAAACATGCCATGATTTGTGAATTTTCATACAAGGAAAAATCCCTAAATTTTTTGACAATTCTGTTGATATTCAACGCTGAAAAAGTACTAAATATTAGATAGCATGTCTTTTGCTTAAAACTTTCGTACCGTGCAGCCAAATGAATGGGACAGACGAAAGGACGGCCACATTGTAACACTCATACATTTTTGACCTGTTGCTCTTAACATTTCGCGCGGACTTGCAAATTGTTTCACCGGTGAAATCAAAGGCTATTGCTGTACCTAATGGTTTAATTTCATTTGTGGTAATAATGATTCTATACGTTAATGTCTGAAATAAACGATAAATAAAAAAAAAAATATGGGCGTAGAACCTAAAAATGAACAATTTTGTTCTAAATGCTCTTCATGCTCCTTGTCGTTAGTATCTTCTCTAACATCTTCTTCTATTAGTTTAACTTGATAAAACTTAGTAAATTATTTTGTCGGTATCTGTCATGGAGCTATATGTAAACGCGCGTTTGTGCTTGCGGAGATACCAAAACTAATGTTCTACTAATGTAGCGCGGATCGATATTATTTGCCTGCAATTATGATAACTAATTTCTCAATAAATAAACACTATCTAAGCGCATTTAAGTAAAGTTTCAGTGCTTGAATTATCCATGTAACTTAATTTTCTAATTGGAATATACACCGTTAAATTTTATTCGTTTTAATCCCGTGGAGGGTTGATCCGGTACATGAAACACTATCGATTTGTAAAGACAAAATTAAAAAATAAAGTACCTCTTTTTCAAAAGAAAGGGTTTCGCATAAACTCAAACTAATATTGTATGTAAATAAAGATTATATTATCAGTATTACAAGCAACTATAGTAGATGCGTACCATATTTGCCAGATTTTCTCTCATAATAAATGAGGCAAGTCTGGCACATTTCACGATAATTGAGAGCGATTTTTTCTTGTCAAAAACTAACATCATAACTTCGTTTAGTTATGCATGAGCTGTTGCCAAAGTTCTGGAATGACGCGATCTTGTCAGACCAGTAGATATTATTATACTAAGTGCTTTGGACCCTTATTACTACTTCGGCTTGGACTTTTATTAAGTTTTAATTGTAATGCTATTTTTGCTTCAATCTGTGTCTAACAGAAGGCAGTACTTTCCACATCTCAAAAGAATTAATTAATCCTAACTAATATTATAAATGTGAAAGTGTGGATGTTTGGATGTTTGTTACTTAATCACGCAAAAACGGCTGAATGGATTTGGATTGATTTCCCACTTAAAAAAAAAAGAATAAAATATCACTGAGTTAAAAAATCTGTCGGTCTGGTAAATGAAAACAGCGTTGCAAAATCGATGTCTTGGTACAATACATATGACATCCACCAGAGATTTTTAGGCCTGCGTGGTGGATTGCAGTCCATTTGTTATCAAGACGAGGCCCGAGGCTCAGTGCATAGTCGCCCATTGAAGAACATAGGCCTCGGTCCTATGCGTCTCGTATCCACTAGATTCCCGCATCCCTCGCCAGGTCATCGGTCTACCTTGTGGGTAGCCTTCTAACACTGCGGTAACCTGTCACTACTCCAAAACCTTTCGTCCACATCGACTGTCTTTTAGAATAGAATAAACTTTATTGTACACCAAAAAGTAATACAGCTTATACAAAAACTTAATGGTGGTCTTATCGCTGAGGGCGGTTTTTTAGGGTGAAAACAAAGAAACATGTTACCGGTGCAGGCGTGTCTATGCGAATCTGTACCGATCGGTGCAGGTATTATTCTCCTGTGTGTTTCTATGCGCTCATTTATAAAGAAACAAGTTTATACTGGTCGGTACCGACTGTCTGGACCGAATCATACCGGGTTTAAGCATTGGCCAGTGTAATATTTTACACATACAGAATTACCTGTTTCTATATGTCGTTTGCTCGGTACCTGTCTGTACCGAGCCTACCTACATATTGGGACCGAAAACCCTGTATCTTTGCACTCATACCTACGCTAGCAGTGTTATGTGATCTGCCCACTGCCAACTTTGACGGTTCTGCGGATATCTGCAGATTCTGAAAGATCTGCGATCACGCAAAAGAACCCTGAGAATAGCCCTCTTCATTGCCCTTTGGGTGACTTTAACCCTTCTGATGATGCACATCGTGAACGACCACGTTTGAGAGCCATACGTCATTACTGGAAAGACGTCCTGTTTATGTAAATTATACTACAACCTTCTTCTTCTTCCTGCCCTTATCCCATATTACTTGGGGTCGGCGCAACACGTTTTTTTCTTCCATTCTGTCCTGTCACCTGTCATACTATCACTAACTCCCTTTTCTTTCATATCACTTCTCACACAATCCATCCATCTTTTTTTCGGCCTTCCTCTCCCTCTCCATCCATCTACATATATACTCAGAACTCTTTTAGTACTATGCGCTTCATCCCTCCTCTTCACATGACCATACCAAGACAACCGATTACCTTTCAAATTTTCAGTCACTGGCGCCACTATACTATGATACATCCATAGAACAATTTCTATGAAAACATGATGTTGGATTATCGCGCTGAGTCGTTGCGCGGTAGCCTTCAGTCTAAATCGAAAAATAACATAAAACTTATGTAACCATGTAATAACCACGCTTTCCACAGTGTTTAATTAGCAAAGTAAATTAGTTTAACACGTCCAATTACTTCTCGTTAACGCACAGTAAATATGAAATTATTGTGGTGTTGATGTTCCACATTATTATATATGTAAATTATTCTACAATGTTGTTTCTAGAGCTTGTATTGGATTACCTGCTGAGTGCGGTTTCCAACCGAATGTAATTGATTATTTGATTAATAAAATCGAATTTGAGGACGTATTCATTTACGTATTTTAATTGTTACGAGGATAATACGTCTGCTTTTGGATACATACAACCCTTATTATGTGTACCTTTCACATTTATCGATTATAAGGGGAATGTTCTTACAATAAGGAGTGCATTTGTTTTTAATAGACTGTTTTTATTGGTGGGTGAAAATCATCCAGATGACATCCCTTGCCCTTGAGCGGACCGGGACATAGTGTCAGACATTTACTGATTAAAAAATTCACCCCGTTCGGTATCGGGTTGGGGATGAAATCGGGATCCGAATCCCAGCGGCGGCGGTTGGGGCGTGAGCAACCTCACCTGATACGGTCGGTCTCCTCCTGTGCTAGCATTACTGCTTCACTAAAAGAGGTGACCGTCTGCCACTCCTCCACGCTCCAGACCTTGGCCTGTACCAATGCCTGGCGCGAGAGAATCGGCGGGAGCGATCGCTCCCTTAAGGACAGAACCTGCGCCTTGCGGATGTTGAGGACGTCGTGAGGTCTTTTCAGCCACATTTCAAAGAGGGGACTTACCGCCATAATTGTGGCGTACCCAAATATACCTAATAGATTTCCAAGGAACCTTAATATCGAATTGTTCTGATCCAATGTGGCTATTTTACGAAGGCAAATAGCATAGACTTTTTTCAATGATAAATAACTTTTTCATTTTTTTAATAATTGATTTGTATGTACTTTTTATCACGAAGTTTTAAAACAGAACTAAACTGATACATCGCCGGAAATGCTTTTCATTGACGTCATGGCTTTAAGTAGACACCAAGTAAACAACTAAAGCTAGCTCAGAGGTTTACTTAGCCTTGGCATCGCAACGTGATATATTACAACAGCACCCTTTTTATGACAAACTGTAATAAGTCAAACTGTGGTCACAAGTCGGGTGTACTTGTTGCGAGAACATTTGGAAGATTGATCATGACCAGAGAACACAAAGAACATCTGAAGGACATGGGTTTAACTCAGTAAAAGTCTGAAAATCCGTCTCGCTCCGCCCAGGATGGGAGAAATCATTTGATGATTACCCACATATAAGGAAGATGTAACTACTTGTGTCGGTCTACTAATGTAAGTGCATCCACAAATCAAAATCCAAGATCAAGATGAGAGAAAAAGGTCACGAGTAAGATACTTCCGACACTAAGAACCACACAGGTCACGGCAGGTCATAGCAAGCATTAGGCGTCAGCGCACAGCTGGTTGCGGTAGCAAGTTAACCCCTCAGTTACCCGAGTGAACCGGTGATCATGTATTTTTGTCGCCAACCAGGTACCAAAACTGGCTTATAACTTTGTGATTTTTCATTTATAGTCTTAAGATACTAGACAAGCGTTTCAAGTTTCGCTGTACTAAAAATAAGGTTGTATAAATTCTCTAAGGATCTTGAGGGCTGTTTTTTAAAAATAAATTATAGAAGTTTAATCGTAATCATCTGCAAAGACCTAAGTAGAATTTGTTACAGGGACGACGCTGGCTTTAATTATTAAATAACTTCTGCCGCTCTAGGTGGAGTCAAACTGACAAAAGGAATGACTACATGATTGTAATCCAACGCTCCAAACAAGGTGACCTTGCTAGTTTCAATCCATGTAGACAGCGGTTGTAACCTGGAACGCCCTTGGTTGGAGACGCGTTTTTCCAACCACCGAACATGTTGGAACGTGGATTACATCCATGTAGCCGCAACACAAACCAAACACACAAACCAAGGTCACCTTGTTTGGAACGCTAGTTTGCAACCGTGTGGCCAAGTCATGAAACCCACCTGTTTTTTGTCAGTTGTGTTGAACATTCCCGAAGCCCAAGCAAGAGTTCTCTAAAGTCTTTTCCGTCCGCAAAGTAACCTAACCAGTCTTATGCGCAGCTGAATCTGCAAGGGCCTAACTATCATTATTATTATACCTTTCCTTTCTTTTTCTTGCAAGAAAAACAATCAGTGCAATCATAAAGGCGGTTGCTCAATATCTTGATAACGGTTTCCCCTTCATTATCCACAACGCCTCGCTGTGTCTCTGTGGCCCACTTTACCGCACCCAACTGCGAGGAAATGCGGAAAAGATTTCTCCATAATTATTTCACCTAGATTTGTGTCTGGCGTTGAGTTCTCTACATTTTACTATCCTTTGCCCGCATACTGTCTAAATTGTCTTAGTCTATAGTCTGTCACTGTACTTATTAAAATAAAATAAAATAAATAAAATATAGCCTATATCACTCAGAAATAAAGCAGCTTTCTATCGGTGAAAATTTTCGCAATCGGACCAGAACTTTCAGAGCTTACCCCCTACAAACAAAAAAACATAAAAATAAACTTTACCTCTTTATAAGGTAAGATCATAGATTATAAGGTTGTCGATCTAACTCAAATTTTGTCCGACCAATATTTAGCCACCTTTTTTTTTATGGTGGGAAAAATCATGCATTGACATCCCCCGCCCTTGGGCGGAGCGGGAGATAATGTCAGAATCTTACTGACTAAAAGACCCACCCCGTTCCTTCTAGCCTTCATACCGGGGCTCGAGCGCCCTTTCGGATAACCCTGGCCCCAGTAGGCTTCGACCCGGCTGGGTCCCTGCTGTTGCTGATAACTCCTTGAGGCGCGCGGGAACAGTGCGCGCCGTCGACGACTTGAGCTTGGTCCGAACAGTTACCGGACGGCCGGACAGTGAGCTACCCATTGCTCACTGTCTGCAAGCCCGCGCCTACGTTGGCCGGAAATCGGGATCAGAATATTTAGCCACCTGAACAGCTGTGTCGTTGACTTCGTATAGGTCGTGAAGGGTGCAGGTAGTTGTGCATGCTGGGCAGGTAAGGAGGTGACGCATATCCTGTGTAGGGGCTCCGTACTGGCACTGTGTTTGCGATGGGTCAAGTATGGGTAATTTGGCCAGATTAGGAAAAAGAATATAGGTACCCTTGTGTGCGAATAGCACAAGTAACCGGAAACACAACAAGACACATAGTTACGTGACTACCTATCACACATCAATAAACTACCAAAACTCAACGATAAAGATCACGACAAATCGATGCGTAATAATCTCGCCAACTATTCCACCTGAAAGCCAGCACATTTATTATTTTATTCGCAACACATTCGTAACTTATTCCAAGTCACGTCGACATCGAAATTCCGAACGAAATAATGTCAAAAGAAAACTACACCGCACCTCCTTAGCGATACCTGGATCGCGAAGAAATATGACGACATTTATCATCCGGTAACCTAACCTAACCCTTCACTTAGGGTTAGTATTTGTGCTAAGATTTAGTTGGGTAAGCTATATTTGTTTGCTATTTATTTTATCGTAGCGATCCGCACTATATTCTCACGTGTGTTAGAAATCTTTGAAATACTCGATATATTTTTACTATGATATGCTAGTATGATTTATAAAGAACCTTCTTTATAAATCATTCTGTCTATTGATGAAAACCTCATGTAAATCCGTTCAGAAGTTATTGGACTTGTTTGACATAAATGAGACCAGCAGTTGAGAGTTTGTCATGCTCCCTCAAATGTCTCACCGATGGTGGCGCGTGCGTTTGGTTACTTTCAAAATGGTTGAGTTGAGTGGTGCCAATATTTGCGTCATATCCGTGAACGGGTGCTGGCTTTCAGTTGAGACTGGTCATTTCTTAGCTGCCAGTTGCTAATTTAATATTTATATTTTTTTTATTTTTACTTTATTTACATTTTTTTTTTATTATGGATAGGCTCGCGTTTGACCACTACTCTCTTCTAATGGTAAGCAATGATGTGGCAAATATTCTCACATAATAGTAGTGAGTAGCGACAAGAAACATGTAACAAAGCTATTTGTAACACATTACATAATTGAAAAGAGTGTCCATGGAGTTTCTTGCATATTCTTCTCCAGATCTAGGCTTTGGAATGAGCAATTAGCATCAATTTTCTGACGGATTTGACATTTCAAAAGTGCCTGTAAATAATTTATTTGAAATAAATTGCGGGAGACAGCTAGCAGTCATATGATTGATACGAATGCCATTAACTAGAACTAATTAAGAAACCATCTTTCAACTGTACAGAAAAAGGATAAGTCTACATTTGTTTTCTTGAATTGATTCAATTATGATGAAACGAATTAGTAATTTATCTCTACTTTGATGTAGGTGTGATAATAATATAATTGTACTGACATAATTTATTATAACAAAAATGATGTTATAATGCGCTTACGGATTGTCTTTCAGTGTGGTGTCATATGTCACAACCCACATTCATTTAAAGCAAAATGAGGTGAATTGAAACTCAGGGGTGAATAGAAACAAAAATTCAAAAGATGTTTTCACAATATTTGAATATTTTTTGCAGCATGTAACTATATCAATGTATTAATGAATTGATATTTTAAAAAGTGATGCTTTGTTAGAAGTAGATAATGAAGTATCAAAGTGAAAAACAAAACCAAAGTTTTATTTCTATTCACCCCTGCGTTTTATTCACTCCGTTTTACGGTACCTACTGTTCTAACGTTACATGCAATGTAACAGATTTCCCATAGTGTGGATGCCTTGCATGCGTGAACCACGCACACTATACGCGCAAACAGAGCAATTTAACTATGTGAGTAGGTACCATCAAAGACACTTCCGCCTGACCACCGCTAAGTACATTTTTACTAGCACATGAAACAATAACTTCAAAGGGTTTGGTTTGGCGCCACGCCGCAGGATTCAAACGAATTTTTTTTTTAATGATCAGTTAGAAATGACCGCGATGGTACATATTCGTTTCGTGCGCACGCTGCGTCCACACTTATGAAATGCTCCTTTCGTGTTACCTTGCATGAACGTTACAGCAGTCTGTACCCAGCTTTAGGCACCTTCATGCAGTCATTCAAATATGAACTTCAAAAGTGAAGAATAAAATTAATTAGAGTAATATTCGTAGGCGACCAAGTTTCCTTCCACTTTCGCAACTCTAAGCGAAGAACAATAATAAAAGTGAATAGCACTCAATATCACCAACCCATTTCAGAAACGTTAATGAATAATTCTCAACAATTAATATCCTCGAAAGACCGAAGCGAATCTTTCATAATTGACTCGTTCAGTAATTTCGCTTTCATTCACTCATTTTTGTACGAACGAAATTGTTTCCCTTTACCTTTAGTGTTCGACTTTGATACTTCGGGTACGCCGAATATTGCCGAGAATTGCCGAAAGCTTTCTTTTAGCAATTCTCGTGATTTGAATATTAATGAATCGATATCGTTAAAGGTTCATTTTGTGTGTGATGGGGACGAATTTGAAGATCTTTTACGGTAAAGGTGGATTTTATTGGGCTGTGAAATGAATAAAGTGAATTTCGGAAGAGTGCTTTTTGTGATGAATGTCAATCATTCAGTAAAAGCAACAGTGGTATTTCAGTCAGAGCTAAAATATTATGTTTACCATTATACAGCCTGAGTACAGACTTATATGTATACTTATATAATATAATATATAATCTAATATATATATAATATAACAATATTATATAAAGATATAATATAATATAATATAATATAATATAATATAATATAAAGAGGCACAGTTTATTTTTTTTGCGGGCCTTGAGCGTGGAGACCGAATCCAGAAATTCCGTAACGAAAATAACCTAACACCCCCCACTCATTTATTTTTTGAGCGTAGTGATAAGAAAACAAATGAGTGAACAATCAATCAAAATTCAATTCAGTGTGTAAAAGTGTAACTTCAATTAATATCAAAGAAAAAAAAACAAAGGAAAAAAAAACTGCATAAATAAAATAAATAAATAATTATAATTGCATAAGTTGATAAAAATGCTATGCAATAGCTTTACCGCGGCAGTCCCCGAGTGCCACACGTCTTTTTTGTTTGTAGCAAGGAGAAGGAGGAGGTATCTCTGGAAGTCCCACTGACAAAATTTTTTCACCAATAGAAAACTGCTTTATGCCTGAGTGACATAGGCTATATTTTATGTCCACGGGCGACGCCGCGGGCAAAAGCTAGTAGATTATAAACCGACATTATTTTGTTAGCACTGCTATGTTTCACTGACAATATTTTATAGAAAAATTATTTAAAGTCTGTACTGTGTGGACGCCCCTTAAGAGGGCCTTTTGCCACTTCTGTATCGTCAACGTGAGCATGGGTTAAAAGCTTTTTGCGCCATCCAACGCAATTTAATACAATGTTTATTGAAAAGGCAATGCGAAAACAGAGAGATTTTGCATAAAACCCATTTTTTATGGTGGGAAAAAATCATCCAATGACAAATCCCGCTCTTGGGCGGAGCGGGAGATAGTGTCAGACTCTTACTGAGTAAAAGACCCACCCCGTTCCTTCGAGCCTTCATACCGGAGCTCGAGCTCCCTTTCAGATAACCCTGGCCCCAGTAGGCTTCGACCCGGCTGGGTCCCTGCTGTTGCTGACAACTCCTTGAGGCGCGCGCCGTCGACGACTTGGGCTTGGTCCGGTCAGTTACCGGACGGCCGGAAAGAGCCATTCTACACACTACACACACCTTACATTCTACATCTACCCATTGCTCACTGTCTTGCCTCTTTGGAACGTGCAATTTAGCTTCACTTTTCTTGGACTGACCGACATTTGACTATTCAAAATGCCTGTAAATGGTCTATTTGAAATAAAATGCTTTGATTGATTTGATTGCATAAAACCCCTGTTAGCGTACCGTAATTCCATCATTTGTGAAATCTTGTGAAAAATTGTATGCGTAGTCACAATAGCTTCGGCTTTGCGTTGAAAAAAAACTGTCTTAACAACACAAAGCCGGAGTTAAAGTTAAGCTGAAACTGACACATTGCAATCAGGTTCTTCTTTTATATACAGGGTGTGACAACCCTTCACAAACTTTAAGGGCTTGCTCAGTAGACGAAACTTTTTTTCAGGAAACGATGTAAAAAATCAGCCTCACCATAAAAAAATAAAAACTTGATTGGAGAGTTTTTAAGGAGAGGCCAAAAGTTTTTTCGTTTCTTGAAAAAAAAAATCTTGTGGAAGGTTGTTCAGTTTTGTCTACTGTCCTGAAAGTTTGTGGAGGGCTGTCCCCTACAACCTGTATGTACACATAAATTAGGTACCAATCTATAAAGACAGATTATACAACGGTTGAATACAAATTGGCTTGATTGTTTAACCTCTTAATTGTATAATAGTTAATATACAATTACAACTTAGGTCCCCAAGATTCTTATTCCTATATTTACAATTTTATTGAAATTTCCACTTCAATCACCCAAACTCTTATTGGTTAGGTATAACAGGTACGATAAAAGTCCGAACAGGTACGATTGCCAAGATGATATTTTTATATCCAGACAGTAATCTGAAAACAAAGTTATCTGTGATTTGAGATAAAATATTTTTTCCGATGTATTTTTTGAAGCGTGGATTTCTTTTTGTTATGTTTGTCTGTGGAGAACAGACTTCCGTTTTGAAGCAAGTAAAATACATTATTTTTCAGTACTCATACTCTGAAAATAGGTCTGAAGTTGGATGAGGAGCGGGCTGAAAGTGATACTTTTTATCCCTAGGGAGTTTTACTTTACAACTGAGAGCTGTCAAATTATTAAAAAAAAAAAAAAACTAGTTCTATCTTGGCATTTCTATTGAACCATGTTCCAATTTCCCATACAGCCAGTCAATCACAGCGCGATATAAAATTGAAATAACTTAAAGACAAGTATTAATTAAATCATTTTATATCTTAAATGATTTATTTGTACTACAACTATTTCTTTAAAATACTTTATTTTTAAAAGACTTCAATTAATTTCAAAGAAAAAACAAAAAATCAAAATGGCGGGAAACCGGCAATCAGTCGTTGGTTTTTTCGAGTTTTGTTTACATTTCCGTACAACAGAGATTTGTATTAACACGTTATGTTTATCAGATTACAATAGTGATTTAACTCGTAATTTCATAAGAGAAGAGGCTAAAGCAGTAGTGAGTAGCTGAGCGAGTTCAATGATCTGTAGGTAGTTTGTACGAAACGCCGACTATTACCCAAAGGTCATTGAACTCGCTCAGCTGACGTTTTCTTACAGAAATTAACTTCGTACATGCGTAAATTAAAAAGTAATGAAAAAATACATAATATATAATCTTTCACCTTAAAATGATTGAAGTGAGAGAAAAAGTGTCCAAGTCTAAAAAATTCGGTTTAAAAGATCTTTATTCCCATTAAAACATAATTGTCACTTACATGAGAACATTAAATTTAAATTTAAAAAAAAATAGTAATATTGTCTCAGTGTGGGTACATGAAAAATACATTATTAGTTGTCGACAAGTTGTACTTTGTACACTAGTGATGAAAGTTTGTTTTTTATGCGTAGTTAATGTGCATTCCACGTTAGATTACTATCAAGTGTCAGTCCAAGATATTTTTCTTGATTCGTAATTTTCAAAACTTCACCGTTTATACATACATTAGGGTAGTTCAGTAATTTTTTTTAATTTTTAGCTTTAAAAATGTTGTTTAGTTTTAAATGATGTTTAGTTTAGCTTTAAATTAATTACAGGAGACGCAAAAAGTTGCGTTTTTGACCTCGTGTGATATTTATACCACTACTAAATGAAATACAATTGTGACGTTTTTATAAGTAAATGATTTGTGCTATTTATTTGTATTATCGAGTTATTGATTTTATGTAAAACTAGCTTTTGCCCGCGGCTTCGCTCCCGCTCTTCCCTACTTCAGCCTACTATACCCTACTCTACCCTACCATACTCTACCCTACCCTACTCTACTCTACTCTACCCTACTCTATCCTACTCTACCCTACTCTACCCTACCCTACTCTACCCTACTCTACCCTACTCTACCCTACTCTACCCTACACCCTACTCTACCCTACTCTACCCTACCCTAATCTACTCTACTCTACCCTACTCTACTCTACCCAAAAAAAAAGTATCCTATGTCCTTCTCCTGGTTCTTAGCTACCTCCCCACCAATTTTCAGCCAAATCGGTTCAGCCGTTCTTGAGTTATAAGTGGTGTAACTAACACGACTTTCTTTTATATATATAGATATAAAAGTTTTTAAAGAAGTAACTTATACTAACCACAACATGAACCAATAACCACAAAATAACAGAAAAAAACTGCTGCGAAAGTACTTGAAACTGACTTTTGTAGTTTTTCTCCAAATAAATGGACAGTGATAGTCGGGCCTTTTTACACACAGCATAAGATGAGAATATGGTATTTTCATTTTGGAATAATTACTTTAATTTTAGAGATAACAGGTCCATTTTTAACAAACTATAGGGTTATTTTTTTTGATCACATTGGTTTACTTAACTCATTATCAACAAAATCACACTTATACACTTTTTCAATGGGGCCACAGATAGCGAAGTACCGTTGGCGGCAATACTGCCGGGAATATTGCCGGGAATACTGCCCGAAGTATGAATATTGGTGGCAACATTGCCAGCAATATTCCCATTGCTAGCAATGGCACATCTCTATCCACAGATATATTCTGTAATGTTTGTGACAAATTCGGCTGTTTTATTTCCTTCAGAGCAAAAGATGGTATTTTCCTTTTGGAATAATTGCTTAAATTCTATCTACAAGTCGGATTTCAATGTAGAAATTCAAAATAGAAGAATCTGAATAAAATATAACCGTGTTCCAATCTCTTAAGAATCGAAAGAATTGTCTCATTTTTTTTTTCGATTCCAGACAATTCTCTTGTTTCCTCCAAAGATTGATTGATTACATGTACTCAAAGATATTGCTACGTTTCGGGTGTAATTAATTTAGGAGGAATCTGGCTTACTTCTTAGCATTTTATCTTAAGCCATTCAAGGAGAGATTGTATCAATAAAGCTGACTTTATCTGTATCCTTTGAACTTCGTGACTTCAGTCATGTTTCTTAAGAAAACGAAACATTTATTTCTGTATGTAAACATTTAAACAACTTTATTTTTATTTTATGCCAAACCTGAATATTATTGTTTGTTCAGAATCAGTAACTGAATGGATTTCAATAGTTTTTTAAACCATGTTATATATTTTACTAAAAATATTTAAAAACGTCACAAGTTGGACACCACCGACACTAAGTGTAACACAGGTCACGGCAGGTCATAGACATTAGAGCCCGTAAACAGTTGGGTGTAAGTGCGAAACAACCCGTCAGTCACCTGAATGGCCCGGTGACTATGTATTTTTGGTGACATAAGAAAGTTATAACTTTGTGACTTTTCATGATATCATATTTTGTTCATAGATTCTTCACATAAAAATAATAAACTTTGTTTCGATTTTGCATATACTAAAACTAATGTCAAAAACAAACCTTCAAGATTTTCTTGTTCTATCTAACACATTTCAAATCAACCTACCCTATACCTACTTTATTGGTATTTGCTATACTACTTACGTCAAACATTCAAATTTTTTTTTTCTATTTTTGTATTAAAATCTGTTGAACTAAAATATGATCGATTTTTAAAATTCATGGAATAAAAGCTGTTGTTGTTTATGATGATAGATAGAGAGGTTGCCAGTAAATAACCCTGTACCTATGACCTTTTTTATGGTGGGTAAAATCATCCAATGACAACCCCCGCTCTTGAGCGGAGCGGGAGGTAGTGTCAGACTCTTACTGTCTAAAAAACCCATCCCGTTTCTTCAAGCCTTCATACTGGGCTCGAGTTCTCTTACGGATAACCCTGGCCCCAGTAGGCTTCGACCCGGCTGGGTCCCTGCTGTTGCTGTCAACATGTTGAGGCGCGCGGGAGCAGTACGCGCCGTCGAAACCCTGTATGACCTCACACTAACACCCACGAAAGTGGAGCAGTGACTAAAGTCACGAGTGAAACTACAGGAAAAAGCTATCGGAATATATAAATAATGAAAGTAAGAGAATAAATAGATCTTAGACTAAGTAATTAATTAATTACATTTAGGCAGCTAATTAAAGTCCGTTATTTATCAATTCTTAAACAAAAAGAGATGTTTAAACTATTGTTTATTATATAGCATTTGTAACCAAAATTAATTGCCTACAATAGACACTCAAATCCAGTTTGAAAGCATGTATTGAAGTTGGAGTCTCAATTGTGTCCAAAATTGAAATAGGTTTTCTTTGAGTTCGTCTATTTGTTTTGTTGAATGCACTAATCTTAGGAACAGAGGCTTTGTTTTTTCTTCTATGGGATAATTCATCCTATGACAACCCCCGCTCTTGTGCGGAGCGGGAGATATTGTCAGACTCTTACTGACTAAAAAACCCATCTCGTTCCTTCAAGCCTTCATACCGGGGCTCAAGCGCCCTTTCGGATAACCCTGGCCCCAGTAGGCTTCGACCCGGCTGGGCCCCTGCTGTTGCTGACAACTCCTTGAGGCGCGCGGGAACAGCGCGCGCCGTCGATGACTTGGGCTTAGGCTCACATTGGTGAAAATATTTTAGTGCTCGATGGCTCATTTATGGAAAAAGGCTAAGGCTAGAGGCGTGCGACATTACGCTGCGACGCATAAGAGTGGCGCAGTAAAAAAAGTCGAGAAGATGAAGAAAGTAAGCGGTTGATACCGTAGCTATTTGTACATAAAAAGTTTGGTTCTGACGTTCCCTCCACTTTAAGGCTTATTAACGACGAGCAATAACCATTGCTTGCTGTCCGACAGTATGATAAGTGCCGAGCGCGAGTCATCGATGGCGCGTCAATATCAGCAAAACCGTAGGGGCCGATTACGGCCGATGGCTGTCAGAGCCACGGGGATTTTCGAAAAAGATACCGTGATCATGGAAAGCAAAGCCAAACTGAAGGGCACAGGTGAATTTTCATCAGTAAAAGCCAGGCATTCCCTCTCGATCCACCCTAGGGCGAGAGGAAGTCATTGGTAAATAACTCTCTTCACTTTTATGACTTCAAAAGAAATCTTTAGACACAAACCAAGGTTAAGATGTCCTCGACACATCCCAAACTCAATACTAATATCAAGTCCTTTCACTAAATAGAACGCATCTTTGGTACTCATCCCGTACATACCAATATTTGCCGTTCAAATGAAGTCATTGATAGAGCTAGATATTTATTTTGTCACCATTTTCTGTCTATCTTCACTTCCGCCATTCAAGAAATGAGTGTATCCTACTATATATTAATATACTAATAACATGCGGGTGAAACCGCTGACAGTAGCTAGTGTGGAATATATTTACATTAGAAAGAGAAACTATTTTAACTCAAAGATGAAAGTGTTTCAAGAGACCTGTAGCCTGATTCATGTAAAATAAAACAAGCCAAATATCGTTAAAAATATATAGTCGTTCGATCGAAGTCTTATCCAAAAGCGGTATTCACGATCTATCGACTTATTTCCAGTTACATTAATAAGTATTTTACCAGAATATTGTTATAGGTTTGTTTTTTTTTAAATCCACGAATTTCAATCGACTTTAAAATCGGTGTCGATCAAACTCGATTGATGGATGTGAATACGGAAATGGTCTAAACGACTAAATCGCTCCGATATCGTTATGGGATTCATTACGTGATTGTTTATTTTATTGTAGAGTAGAGAGCTAGTTGCGACATACTGTCGGCTGGCAAACTTGAAACGGCATTGTAGCGTGTCGGTCGTCGTCGTGTCGCTAAAAAAACGAAAAGGCCATACCCATTTTATGGCCTTTTCGTTTTTTTAGCCTGTCCGTGTTTAGGTGCAACATGGAGTGTTTCCAAAGTAGTGCACGGAGCATAAAAAGCTATCTCACGATCAAGATTTTAACTTCTGAGTTATTGCTGACTCGAATAGATCGTACGCTTAAAGTAATGAGATTTTGTATGTTCCACCTCAAACCAAAAAATAGCAACAATCGGCCACAAGTGGCTGTCAAGCGTTTCAGTTTCCTTTGTGGCCACTTTTAGCTTCTCGTGACGGCATCTGTGGCTGTCGCGTGTGGCCCGTGTGCGACTCTAAGAAATAGAAATAAGTATTTTATTTCTATTCTAAAAATAAGCCCTCCCTTCGAAAAACCAAGGGAAAGTTTGGTAAAAAAGATAATCAGAACCCAATTTATTCTTCGTTATTTTTATACGAACATGCGAGTATTATTTTCCCTTTAGCAGCAATAGAAAGAAAACCGAAGTAATATTATGATGGCCAACTAATTACTGTACTATCTTATATTCGTATCGCGTCACGCGAATGTGAGACCAGTTCAATTATCTGTATTCATTTTCGACTCTTTGTTTTTAGATATATATTTACCAGCTAGTGTATAAGAAACCCTTAGGCTGCACGTAAATGATGAAAAAAATTATATATTGTTACGTACGTGGGAAATCAAATGCCGATTTACTAACAGACAACTTTATTCACCACAAACAATAACAAATTAGTCCAGTCAACAATAATCGCAATTAACACTAGATTACCGTTACACTATCGCTTAGGTCGTTAGGTAGAATCAGTTCACACACTTAGGTAGTTCGCTCTTGATCGCAGTCGAAATCACAACTGACCCGTTTCCGGCCGGGGGCTCGTATTTATATGCGAAGCCAAGAAAATTCTAGATACCGACATCCGAAGATCGATCCAGAACCACTGAATCGCTTCTCGAAGTCATAAATCATTTTTATTGCACGTGGTACTAAGAGTCACTTTCATACGAATTTCGACTCTATTGTTAACGTCGGAGAGTACCATTTCCCTTATCGGTAGATACATAACTACCTACTAGTTGTAGGTACTTTGTTGATGTTTCGAGATTTTTCTAAGCCTGGCTACGCACAACCATTCTAGATCTTTCAAACAGCAATGCGTTTTAATTATTACGTGCTACTCGTTATTTTCTCGGAGATATGGCGTAACAATATATTGACCAATTTTTTTCATTATACACGTGCAGCCTGTGAGTTTCGCATCCAGCAGATTCCCGCAACCTTTAGCAGGTTATCGGTCCGCCTTGTAAAAGGTCTTCCAAAGCTGCGTCTTCTAGCACGCGGTTGCTACTCCAGACCCTTTCGACCTCAACGGCCGACTTTTCTACGAGCATTGTGTCCTGTACATTGACACTTTAGTTTAGTGATTCTTCGTGCTATGTCGGCAACCTTGTGGCTTTTACTCAGCAATGATATGACGCTCTATCTTGCTCCACATAAAGCGGGAGAAGTGTTTGATGTTTTTCTATATTAAAAAAATAGGTGTAAATTATTGCCCGTCATTGTTAATTGGGTATCATCGAACAAAAATGCTTTCACAGAGTAAAAAAAGAAACTTTTTTCCAAAGTATTTTCACTCATCTAATAGGTTTTCTTTGATAGTAAGACCGTTGTTAGTTCAAAGTAAATAAAGTTTCAGACTTTTTGCTTTTTGTTCATCGTTTTAATTAGGTCCGTCGGTTCATTTGTTATATTATTGATGTTTAGTAATAAAAATAATCTTAGCAGAAATACGGTCTTCCCGTCCGATTTCGGTCTTTCCGTCCGATTTGCGATCTTCCCATCCGATTATAATTTGGGTATCTTCAAGACTAGAATTAATTGGATCTTAGTAAACTACTGCGCCTTACCATCAGAGATTGCATCACTGCTTACCATCAGGTGGGATCGCAGTCAAGCACTAGTTTATATCAATTAAAAAAACATATAACTATATCCCAAAATTATATCACCAAGAACCGTCTAGGACTAGATATTAATTCCAAGTATATTTCATAATCGGGACCATGCGTCCGCTATGTATATGAAAATGTCAATGATAATTAATAAGAACCAAAATCAATATATTATATGAGGATATTTGAGAACATATCGATGAGTTTATTCTTCTTTGTGGAATTATTCGATAAAGTTACTATGGCATTGAAACGCAAATGGTAACTGAAAGAACAGAATACAAATAACCCTTTTATTTAATCATTTCCAAAGTAAACGCACAATTTATAGCTAAATTGCACTCCCCCTACAAACAAGTTCGTCGAGGCGTACTTAAAAAGTAGTATTGTGAACTCACCATAATAAACATCATCCAGTTCCTTATATCTCTTGGCATTGACGCCAATTCTCCAACTGTACAACAGCACCACTAGTATTGATATATTCTGAAACAAGAATAAAAACTAAATTAATTATATTTAATAAAAAATTGAGTCTTGAAGATACTACTGTGTTTTTGGACATAACTTTTGATTTTAAGCTTCAGCGGGACTTGTAGAGACTTTCGATAAAACTTATAAAAATATATGTAATACATTTATATATTTTTATCAGTTTTATAAGTATGCTTATGCATACGTTGTTCGATAAATTTTAGAGATAGCCTATCACTTATAATTAAGTGTTGTTCACTTATTTTCATAGTTTCATGTCATAAAGTATTCTATTATAGGGAAATACCGCCGTTTTACAGAAAAGGACTATTCGTTCAATTCATAAATACTCCTTTAGATATAAAAAAAAAACCATTAATACATTAATTGTATCTTCTCTCAGAATATCTATAAAAACATTTTGAATCTTCACAGAAACAAAAACATATTTAAAAAATACAGTGATATCCATAACGTTAATACTAGGAAAAAACACAAAGGATACGGGGATTTCTAGGAACAAATATAATATGTAAGTTGAGGTATAATTTAAAAGATACAGTACAGTGACAATACCAAACACACATTTTTTTTTATAAACGTATAATATTAGTGTGTGTTGATTGCTAAAATAAGAGGACAACTTTGTAGCTCCACTTTTAGCTTCCTATAAGCTATAATTGGAGCATTTTCTGCCATGTACCCGTGCACTATACATAGATTTGACATCTTTTTTTACACAAAAGATATGGAGTGTTTCAAACGATCAGATCGTGGGGTCCGAGTGCTCATAAATTGTATAAAGACCTCTCAAAACGCCTTGTTGACATTTCGCGTGACCCAAGGGCTGGCTTTTACCTTGGACAGAAAGGTATTATATTGCTATACAGTATAGCAATGCTGTCTTCCGAGTAGGTTTATTACTAGGCAACAGCAAAGTTTTAATTAGTTTATCTACACTAATATTATAGAGAGGTAAAGTTTGTACTTTTTTGTTTGTGGGAGAATCTCTGAAAGTACTGGACCGATTGCTGAAATTATTTCATCGATAGAAAGCTATTTTTTTCCTAAGTGACATAGGCTATATTGTATGTACGCGGGTGAAGCCGCAGGCAAAAGCTAGTTACATATATTTAGGCAACCGCAAAGTTTTAATTAGTTTATGGTAAATATTTTTCTTGTTTTAGGGTATATAGGCCCAACAGCCCAACAGCCTGCTGCTGCTGGCTGTTGGCGTATGTCCAACTGTGGACGTCTTTCAGCTTTAATAACGATGATAATGAAGAAGGTATTTATATAGCACTTTACCTACAACTTCAATTGCGAGAATATTTTATAAAAAGTTTAACACCATTGAAACCATACTCTGGGTTAGTTTTGAAAAACTACTAAATTATGTACAGCAGTCTTTATAATTCATTTTCGTTTAACCATTAAAAGACCATTTAAAATTGGTACTAATTTGCAAGTATGCATACGAAATGTGATTTTGCATACAAGTCACATTCCCCCGACTCCGTCTTAGTGCTCGCCTACGTCATAAAAGGAAGTCATGTGTAAAATTTCACGTTCCTAGTCCTAGTAGTTTTGGCTGAGCTTTGCTTAGCTTTTTTTTTAAAGGAAAAACTGACTGCCTGACATATGGCAGTCAGTTTTTCCTTTTATACAAATAAATAATTGTTTAATTAATTTATAAGATGTAAATACTCCGTAGCAACTGTAAAAAAGATATTTATTTTAGGACAATAATTTTAAAAAATTCAACTATAAAATAAACTTTTATGACGTCATATTTAACTAGGCCTTCAGAGTGAGTTGCACTATTTAACTATATCGATAACAAAGCCGTTAACAGTTGTCAAATCGTCGAATTGACGAATAGGCGGCCGTGTCACAGCCGGTTATGGTTTGGTTATCGTTATAGTTAAATAGTGCAACTCACCCTTAGTGTATTGTAAAAAATAAATATATTATAAATCAATAATTTTAAATGAATTCCCTGCAGCTGGAGTCTATGTTTTCAGATAATTATATATTAGAGGTCTATAAGGTAATATTTAGTGAACAGGTTACTTTTAGGCAAGTGAACTCCATCGCCGAGCATTTTATCGTCATCAGGTGAGATAGCGCGAGCTTATAATCAATGGTAATAAAAAACCTCATATATTTTATCACCTACCAATTCTGTCGCTGCCAAACTCTACATCAAGTATACTTTGAAATTCAATAAAGTTCTATTAAAAGGATATTCAAGTTCACATAAGATATAACCACTTAGACTTGGCAGGTTCGGTTCGAGAAACGAATGCTTGAAAATAAGCGCACAAATATACTATCCATTGCTCTCAAATGGATGGGGGTAATAAAAGCAGTAGATGGTAGCTAAGTACATTATTTTATCTCCCCATTTGGAGAGGGAATAGGTAATAACGGGGTTTTATTAGTGAACTGTCTGATTGAGGACAGTTTTTTTTTTTATCTGTTATAAACTAGTACTTGACTGCGATCCCGCCTGATGGTAAGCAGTGATGCAATCGTTGATGGTGAGGCGCACTAGTTTATTAAGAGCCTATTCACTCTAGCCTTGAAGACACCCAAATTATAATCAGACGGGAAGACCGCAGCAGGCAAACTGTTCCAGTCCTTTGATGTACGCGGTATAAATGACGAGGCGAAACGCTTAGTCCGGTTTGCCATAGTCAGTGACTTATCACCATAGTTCAAAATTATTTATTTATTTATTTAAACTTCATATACAGTAGTGGTACATAGATAGACTTAATGCAACAAGGCATTTGCTCCCAGTCAACCTTTAGGTAAAAACAACTCAATTTTGGGTTGGTTTTGGTTGGTTAGTTATGTAGAATTATTCATGTACTTGCATAGAAATTTTGATATTAATATGGATCTTCCCGGGATTTCTAATGCAAAATCTCGTGTGGCTAACAATTTTACAAATAAATAATAATAAAAACCTTACTAATATAGTTAGGTCAAATTTTTTTATTATATTTTTCATTGTTGAAGATCTCTCTTCGTCAATTGAGATGAGGTTAACAAAAAACACTTCCTTTTCCTCGTCAGGACGAATATTTTTCTGATAAATTTCTGATAGGGTCATAAAAAAATTCTGCTCTTTAAAATTTATATCGAGATTTGAGGCAAATCCACTTTTTTTGCTCTACGAAATCAGTTTAAGTAATTAAATACCCTACCTAATTCCAACCTCTGCTTATCACCATCTTCATGCCCTTGTAGTGATGAAATAAATTACACAAAGTAATGCGCCAAGCTGGGTTTGAGCGCGCGTCCTACAACTTATAAGTCGGAGCCGTTGCCACTCGGCCACCACTACTCTTCCACATCATCACATAGGCCTCCCCCAAGCGTCGCCACAACGAACGATCATGTGCGTCCCACATCCATCGGATTCCCGCTATCTTCACCAGGTTGTCAGTCCACCTTGTAGGAGGCCTTCCAACGCTGCGTTTTCCGATACGCGGTCGCCACTCCAGAACCTTTCGGCCCCAACGGCCATCTGTTCTGCGAGCAATGTGCCCTGCCCATTGCCACTTAAATTTGGCGATTCTTTGTGCTATGTCGGCAACCTTGGTTCTCCTGCGGATATCTTCATTTCTGAACGTGGTCGCTCACAATGGGCCTCATCAAAAGGCTTAAAGTCACCCAAAGATCAATGGAAAGGGCTATGCTCGGAGTTTCCTTGCGTGATCGAATCTTCCACATACACACAATAAAATATATCAAAAGCATACTGCCTCAAAAGTATAGACAGCCACACAAATTGCAGGACATCTTACTTAATTTACATTAGAATCGACAAAAACAAGTTTTTCCCTATCTAAAACTGCTGAATTGGTCATGAGGAGGCTATAACGTTAACGATCTTATATGATGATACTAGCTTTTATATATGAACATATACATTTATGGCACCACGGGACGTCGTCCAAATTAATACGATAATTCCTTCAATAATGAACAATGTTCAGAATAACGACAGCACATAATTTATGATTGCTTTGTTCAGCTGCGGTTGGGAACTTCCATTGTATTAAATCTGCTGTTCCAGTTACATTTGATATACATTCTAAATATAAAAACTAAATAAATATATTTATATTATATATAAATCTTTTAGATAAAGCATATTATGCATAATCAGCCTTCCCCTCGAGCGCCGAATGTACATACGTCTGTACAACTTGGACGTCCATGAAAAACGCTTAATATTAGTTTTGTACACACGTTTGTATGAAAGTTATTTGGGCGAAAATTTTGGTTTCTATACATATTATTCTTTATATATTATACTAGCTGCTGCCCGCGACGTCGTCTGCGTGAAGCCTCTACAGCACTAAAAATACCTAAGGTGCCAGTGTCGCTATAGCATTATAAATAAACAACTTTTAAAATAGCATTATAAGTTTTTTTTCGCAAACGAAGCTAGTGAAGAGAGTTATATGGGAATCCTGCTGAGTTCAGTCATAAGATGTGACTGAAGGAAATAGAGAAAATAATGCAGGAATACATTCCAGAACACAAAAGAGTAAAAATACGTATAAAGGTATCATACCTTACAAGACTTCCCTATAAACTACGTTGGTAGTTATACTGCCAGGAGCCAAAATGTAAAGAGAGTCAGGACTGGCGACGCGGGAGCAAGCGACGTACAGTTGCCCGTGTGAGAAGCAACTCGTCCTGAGGTCGACACCCGCTGCCCTCAGTGTCTGCCCCTGCGACTTTGATGGTCATCGCGAAGCAAACACACACGGGGAACTGTACGCGCTTGAACTGGAACGGGAAGTTATGGGGTATGAGGGGAATGCGTGGTTTAAATACCTACTGCCTCGCTGACGCCACAACCCGTAAGAATTTCCACCTCAATGGTGTGTCTGTGTGGAGCGAGATGACATTAAGGCGGGTCCCGTCACAACTTCGAAGCATAATCGGGACACCGACCTTCAGCTTGATGGTATGCGCCGGAAGTCCACTTGCTGACAGAGAGTTCAGAAATTCCACGGAATAACGTGTGGCATCATCTTGCTCGACAACAGTGTTTATCGAGGTGTAGAACACTTCATTCTTCTCAATTTCCGAGAGAATGCATTCGTTAATTGCTGCAGCCTGATCATTTTTGGGCGTCAAAATGGCACGCTCACACACCCAAGAATTCTGCTGGTGCGGTATACGACTGATGTCCCAGTACATACAGTGAATGAATTTTTTTAAGCTGGATACCACTCTACCGAGAGACTCTGGAAGCACCACCTGTCCACCTCTCTCTTCTGGTAGAGTGCCTTCGCCAAGACTTAGAAGGACATCGGAGAATTCTTGAGCACGTGGATTGCCGCCGAGCCGAGCTCTCATATTAATCGTCAAGCGCAGTGTACGAACTCGTGACCACAACGAAGATCGTTTCGACGAAGCATACACCTCGTCAGCCCTCGATCCCCGCGTCACCTCGGGAAGTGTTTGCCGGAAATCGCCACTGAACAGAACTGTGACACCATCCATCAAATGGTAGTTCCTGCAGATGTCCTGCAGGGTTCTGTTCACGACCTCAACTGCCTTCCTATTGGCCATCGTACACTCATCATCAGAGAGCAATCCTTGAGCACGTGTCCCTTATTGCTATTACGTGACACACCACAAACAGGCGTTTTGGCGCTCTCTAAATCGATGGGAATTTTTAACATGGCGTGTGCTATCTTGCCTCCGAAAGCAGTGTGGCAGCGATTCCCGACGACGCTACAGCAATAGCAATTTTGCCTTGGCTCCTGACCTCTGCAAGCATGCCAGTGGTAACAATTGTTTTTCCTGTTCCACCAGGAGCATCCAAGAATCATGGCGGTAAGTCCCCTCTTTGAGGCGTGGCTGGAAAGACCTCACGGCGTCCTTACCTTCCGCATGACGCAGGTACTCACCGGACATGGTTCGTTCGGGAGATTCCTGCACTCGATTCATGTGGAAGTGACGCCCGGGTGTCGTCACTGTGCGGAACGCCCGGAGGACACGGTGGAGCACACAGTCGAGGTGTGCCCTGCTTGGGCGGAGCATCGCCGTGCCCTCGTGGGGGCGATCGGCGGCGGAGACCTCTCGCGCCGGGCCTTGGTTGAGGCCATGATCCGGAGCGAGGAGGAGTGGCAGGCGGTCGACGACTTCTGCGAAGCAGTAATGCTCGCAAAGGAGGAGGCCGAACGCATCAGGCAACGGCGTTATCGCCGCCGCCGTCGCCGGGATTCTGATCCCGATTTCCGGCCAACGTAGACGCAGGCTTGCGGACAGTGAGCAATGGGTAGCTCGCTGTCCGGCCGTCCGGTAACTGTCCGGACCAAGCCCAAGTCGTCGACGGCGCGCACTGTTCCCGCGCGCCTCAAGGAGTTGTCAGCAACAGCAGGGACCCAGCCGGGTCGAAGCCTACTGGGGCCAGGGTTATCCGAAAGGGCGCTCGAGCCCTGGTATGAAGGCTAGAAGGAACGGGGTGGGTCTTTTAGTCAGTAAGAGTCTGACACTATCTCCCGCTCCGCCCAAGGGCGGGGGATGTCAATGCATGATTTTTCCCACCATAAAAAAAAGGAGCATCCAAGAAAAACATTTTACCCTGGTTTTGCCCAACGCTTTCAAGGACGGCGTCATAAATTTGGTTTTGCTCTCAAGAGAATAAAGCGACATGGTAGTTTCGTATGGTTTTTATTTCGCCCGGATCGTAATTTGTAGCGTTATACTCCCGATTTCCACGGTCTTGATGTGGTGATGATTGGAGAGCTGGTAACCCATATTCGATCAGTGGATTTCCGCCGATAGAAATGACCACATCTTAAAGTGAACTGAGACAGGTGTTCAGCACGCGTTCATCAGTTACTTCGACTTCGTCTCTAGTAGCACGCCTCAAAGTTCGTAGAAAATCTTCAGACAGATGATGGCGATACTTCTCCCACAAAGCTACCGGGTTCGCGACTCCACAAAACACCAAGATGACGGCAAGCAGATGACGCATGTGGCTGGGACTGTCACTGACGTTTGCCTCCGCGAGGGTGTCATCCCAATTAGGCAAAAGGCTGCGCAGTAAGTGGGATACTCCACGCAATGAAATGTCCTCAAAAAGGCGAAAGACGTTGGGCCTGGGACAGTGTGATGTATCAACCGCAGAAAATAGCATTCGCCACTATTCGGGTGCACGGTATAAACCCTACCGAATGCAGTGTCCTTGAAAATTCCCGGAAAACCTTTCACATCACCTCCTCGTCGATGTCGGTTGAATACAGCCCTTTGCTTGTCGTACGTGTAATATGGTAAACTGGTCGACTTCACAGAGTCTGAGAAATGCCACCATGTAACACCTAACACCGCAATTTTTTTTTAATTGTCTTCCTCCACTCTGCTTAAGATTTTGGAACTTAAATTTGTCAAAACGAACTATAATAAGAAGAAAATGCACATTACCACCTATGAATTTTAAGAATAACTAACTACTAATAGACCAGTGTCGATAATTTTTAAAACAAAAAAAACGAATAGTAGGATGAAACCCATCACAAAAGGAGGAGAATATTATAAAAATGAAAGGAAAAATAATTTACGGGCGATCTGAGGTCGGGAAGGGGGTGGGGGTGACTTTTTAAGGGGAAAAAACGGTTTTTCTCGATTTCCGGCAAAACTAAAAGTCCTATGGAAAAAAGTCAAATGGCAAAGTTGTAGGTAATAAAAAGATCTAAAACTTTTGTATTAACACTTTTTTCACATAACCTCAAAATTTATGTGAAAAATTCAAAAAACCATGTTTTTGGTTTTTTATTTTTATCTCTTTCAAAAAACAATATTTTATCACGAAATTTGGTGAAAACTTACCTTTTTATGTCCCAAATACGCTGTAATTTATTTGATTAGAAATATTTATTTTTTCACCTTATTTTGAATAAATATCGAAAAATCACCCTAATTTTCAATCGAAAAATCACCCGTCAAAATATCTTTTTTTTTCAAAAACTTTATATGGTGTCTGTTCGTTGAAATGTCTACTTTCCGATGGTGAAAAAATATATATATGTTACCGTAGTAAATCTTCTCAGCAAATGCAAAAAACCGAAAAAAACTCGAATTCGATTTTTTTTTTCAATTATTATATTGAATGTAGAGCTATTTATTAAAATTTACACTTTAATTACTCGAAAAACGTAAAATTACATGTTACATAGATAACAAAAAAAATTGCAAATCAAAATATAGTACTATAATTAACAAACAAATAAGTTGATAAAATTAATACTTAATAAGACGTCTACAATATTTGGAGAAAGGAGTCGAATCTTCTTTAAGTTATATGCGTAGATGCCTATTTATAACTATTTTTAGATAACTTATATTTATCTGAGTGACCTACGAAAAATTTTAGCCCATCAAAAGGTATTTCATAGAGGAGTGGGGAAGGGGCTAGGCAGGTCCGGGTCTTACTACATACATATCTAATATATTATTTCGTAGCAGCTGTAACAACCGTTAGCCTAGCCAGTATTATATATATATAATACTGGCTAATAATAATATATATATTATACATTTCAAATATATTTCAGATATATTCAATTTTTTTATTTTATTTTTAGCTATGTTTTTTATGTCTTTTAGGATATATTTTGAATGTATCTAAAATATATTTAAAATATATGAAATATATATGAAAATAGGCCATAAGTTAGTTAGTAAAAATATATTTACGATGTGTATTTTATATATCATATGGGAGTAACTAAGTTTGTTTGTGCAAAATAAACGAGATTATTATTTTTTTAATCTTCTTAGTTTTTTTGTAAACTTGTCACAATTATCTTCAAGAAACTCAACGTGCACGTGTATTTTTTTAAACGATGTTGTATACTATACTGTATTTCGAATACTGGCTAGGCTAACGGTTGTTACAGCTGCTACGAAGTAATATATTAGGTATGTATGTAGTAAGACCCGGACCCGCCTAGCCCCTTCCCCACTCCTCTATGAAATACCTTTTGATGGGCTAAAATTTTTCGTAGGTCACTCAGATAAATATAAGTTATCTAAAAATAGTTATAAATAGGCATCTACGCATATAACTTAAAGAAGATTCGACTCCTTTCTCCAAATATTGTAGACGTCTTATTCAGTATTAATTTTATCAACTTATTTGTTTGCTAATTATAGTACTATATTTTGATTTGCAATTTTTTTTGTTATCTATGTAACATGTAATTTTACGTTTTTCGAGTAATTAAAGTGTAAATTTTAATAAATAGCTCTACATTCAATGTAATAATTGAAAAAAAAAATCGAATTCGAGTTTTTTTCGGTTTTTTGCATTTGCTGAGAAGATTTACTACGGTAACATATATATATTTTTTCACCATCGGAAAGTAGACATTTCAACGAACAGACACCATATAAACTTTTTGAAAAAAAAAGATATTTTGACGGGTGATTTTTCGATTGAAAATTAGGGTGATTTTTCGATATTTATTCAAAATAAGGTGAAAAAATAAATATTTCTAATCAAATAAATTACAGCGTATTTGGGACATAAAAAGGTAAGTTTTCACCAAATTTCGTGATAAAATATTGTTTTTTGAAAGAGATAAAAATAAAAAACCAAAAACATGGTTTTTTGAATTTTTCACATAAATTTTGAGGTTATGTGAAAAAAGTGTTAATACAAAAGTTTTAGATCTTTTTATTACCTACAACTTTGCCATTTGACTTTTTTCCATAGGACTTTTAGTTTTGCCGGAAATCGAGAAAAACCGTTTTTTCCCCTTAAAAAGTCACCCCCACCCCCTTCCCGACCTCAGATCGCCCGTAAATTATTTTTCCTTTCATTTTTATAATATTCTCCTCCTTTTGTGATGGGTTTCATCCTACTATTATTATTTTTCACTTTTTATTATTTTTGAAGGCATCTACCCTGGTCTATAACCTCGCCAACATGATCAAATTTAAATGAATAATTTCCAAAAACTGTTAACATATAACTTGATTTGATTTTGATGAAATCTCATAGATGGCGCTGGTTTAAAAATTGGTTTATACTACTAACATTCATTAAACTATGTTTCTCTGCCCAAGTTACTTTAATGTCGTAGTTTTTATAGTGTAAAGCTAGATAATAGCATGACTTACTCAAAAACAACATTTAAATTTGCGTCCTTATGTTACACGCTGTCACAGAATGCGTAAGAAAAATAAAGATTCACAGCTCCTCCCCCGTAAGTGATAGCGTGATAATATGTAGCCTATATGTTGACCCGACCTCTTAGTAATATTCATGCAAAATTTGAAGTAAATCCATGCAGTACTTTTTGAGTTTATCCCGGACATACATACAGACAAACAGACAAACAGACAAACAGACAAAAATTCTAAAAACTATATTTTTGGCTTCGGTATCCATTGTAGATCACGCCCCAAGTATTCTTTTTAAAAAATATTCAATGTACAGTTTTGACTTTCCTACGATTTTATTATATGTATAGATTATTTGTTTCTCCAAGAAAAATTCAAAAAAATTTACATTATTTTTCTGGTGATTCAACAATATGTGACATCAACAATATGTGAAACTTTTACTACCAAAGCTTCGCTCTCATGAAGCTTACGTACCATGCAAGACACTTCCGCCTGACCACCGCTTAGTTCATTTTTACTTGCACTCGAAATGAACATTTCAAAAGGTTTGATTCAGCGCCACGCCGCAGGATTCAAACGAATTTTTTTTTAAGAGATCAGGCAAAAATGACCGCGTTGGTACAATGAATTCTGGGTCAAAATTTTCCGTTTCGTATTATATCAACAAAATTAAATGTCCAGTGGAAAGATTGTAACCCACCTGCCAATGAATGTAGATTTATTCCATTGATATGATATTAATAGCTTCGGTCTACCCTTTATGTAATTAACAGAGACATAGTGTTATTTGGTGATAGCTGTAATTATTACTGGACTAGCGTCCCGCCCCAGCTTTGTTCGGGTTTTAGAACCAGAGAGGATAATGTGACCGGTCTACTTTATCCTTTTATATCTATATTATTGTGATATGAAAATATTTTAGAAATAATATATTTTTTTAAGAGAAAGCATGGAGTTTCTTGCTGGTTAATTCTCCATAGCAAACGACTAATTGGAACCTTACGCTAGCTTCTGACGTTTTATAAGTGCCCATATAGGTCTATGTGAAATAAATAATTTTAAATGTGAATTTGAAAGAAATTCTCAATTTTTCCCTTTTTTTTATTATTGATACGCCCGCGTTTGACCACTATCTCGCCTGATGGTAAGTGATGATGTGGACGACGATGGTGCATGCTTGCCTAGAAGTAACCTATTCACTCTTGACTTAAAGACCCCTAGGTTGTAGCTATCAGGAAACACAGACTCCCGCAGGGAATTCCACTCTTTAACTGTATGCATAATGAATGTGTTTCCAAAACGCTTTGTACGAATGGGTGGGATATCCACCATGTAACGATGGCGCAACGCCGTACTCACCTAAGTGTAATCGATAGAAAACCGTCAGGCCAGCAACTTCCCTACTACAATACAAATGTATAATATTACCTACGTAAACCTTCTTCATGAATCATTCCGCCTATAACTGAATACCACTTGAAAATTCATTAAGTATACTCGGTTGGGACTGTTTTGTAAAATGTTCGAGTAGTAAGTATTATGTTCGAAGGGTTATGGCGTGATGACCGCATACCGGAAGACGCAGCATTAGAAGGCTCCCCACAAGATGGACCGATGACCTGGTGTGAACCATGGAAATTCAGTGGATGTGACAAGCACAGAACCGCGGATGTGACGCATATCTTACGTGCTACTTTTAGTCGATATTGTTATTTATTTATTTTGTTATGGTATGCGTCATGTTTGACGCGAATAAATACTTTTTCTTTCTTTCTAACCATTCATTGTGCTCACATTTCGGGGAGGCCTATGTCAAACAGCCGCCGTCACAACAACACAACGCCGTCTAGTCTCAAGCTAAGCAGAGCTTGTGCTATGAGTACTAGACAACTTTTAAATATACTTATATATTTCTAAAGACATACATAAAGATAAATTACACCCAGACACAGAACAAATGATCGTGCTCATCACACAAACTTTTGTCCTGGCTGGGAATTGAAACCACGACCTCCGGCTTAGCAGTCAGGGCCACTAACCACTAGACCAAAAGGTCAGTCAACGTGTTTAAATAACTGCTACTGAAGCGTGCAATTCTAATGTCACCAGCGCAAAGTTCAGAGATGACATCTGTTGGCTCGATGTTATTGAAACTTCTCCAATACCCCACTAAGTATACCTACGAAGCTAAAGTAAGTTAGACGTGTGGACTTGTGATAGGAAGATTCACAACTTTTTCTTGACTTTTGTTTGTCATCATCATCATGAGCCTTTTTAGTGTTCCCACAGCTGGGACTCAAGCCTTCTCTCTAGGAGAGTGGTTTTTACTTTTTATTTTCTTTTGTTTGCTATTATATTATAACATTATATAGGATGACTGGTAATTAGTGTACGATACTTAAACACGTGATTATGCTCATGATAACCAACAACTTTTACTACGGAAATAAACCGGAAATCGCGAAAAAAAAAACCAACTGTTCAGTACATTTATGTTTGCCTAGTAACGTTTACCTAATGTACTGAACAGCTGATATTTTTATCGCGATTTCGGCTTTGCTCCCATAATAAAAATTGTTTGTTATCATAAGCACAATCACAAGTTTAAGTATCGTTCACTAATTGCCAGTCACCCTATATAAGAGGCGGCTGTTTCCCATTTCCTCTCACTCCGGGCCATAACCTGAACCAAAGACGGGCGCGAGAGGTCACCGCCGAATTCCACCGTATGCTCCATCGTGTTCTCCAGGCGGTTTGCACAATGGTGAGGCGTTTTTTTCGCTTGAATTCAAAACAAGAACCTTCCGAACTGTTCATGCCCGGTGATGACCGATGTTCCGGCGTCAGAAAGAAGATGAGGACGCCGTGGCGCCTCTTCCACTTCTCAAAGAGGGGATTTTGTCGATAATTTGAATTTAAACCAGTTATAGGTGGCGTCATTTAAACGTGGAATAAAGTACATTGACCTTTTCCTAATATCTTTGCGTAGGTACATGAAAAATAAACAATGAATTGCTCTTCATTACTAGATCATTTAATAATCACGATAAATGTCGATTCAAGACAGCTTTATGTGCCACCGGGATTCTGATCCCGATTTCCGGCCACCGTAGGCGCGGGCTTGCGGACAGTGAGCAATGGGTAGCTCGCTGTCCGGACCAAGCCCAAGTCGTCGATGGCGCGCACTGTTCCCGCGCGCCTCAAGGAGTTGTCAGCAACAGCAGGGACCCAGCCGGGTCGAAGCCTACTGGGGCCAGGGTTATCCGAAAGGGAGCTCGAGCCCCGGTATGAAGGCTAGAAGAAACGGGGTGGGTCTTTTAGTCAGTAAGAGTCTGACACTAACTCCTGCTCCGCCCAAGAGCGGGGGTTGTCATTGGATGATTTTTTCCCACCATAAAAAATACAGCTTTATGTCTTCATTTCCGTTTTTGAAATTAAAGATGTCAACAAATGTAGGAGAGTCAAGGCCTACCTTAAGAATATTCCTTTGTTTTAAAATGAAAAGATAACACTGTTTATAATATAAACGCAGAATAAGACTACTTAATGAATAAATAATTGAAATCATTAAAACCTTTAAAAACAATGGGAGTTGACAACAGTCCATGAATGTTTTTAACAGGAACAATAATTTATGAAGATGAAAGAAAAACTTTGAATGCTGAAAATAATTTTCATAATTTCACAATTATTTTAAAAGCTTTAATTGAAAAGTGCCTGCTCAACAACTAATTACTGTAATAAAACCATTTAAATGAATATAAAAGTAATCTCAGATTTAAGTTAGCGTTGGAAAACGCGGATTTACATTTGGATAAGAAATGTACACTAATATTATAAAGAGGTAGAGTTTGTGTTTTTATTTGTTTTTTTTTTTGGTTGTAGGAGGTAGTCTCTGGAAGTACTGGTCCGAGTGCTAAAATTTTTTCAACGATAAAAAGCTGCTTTATTCCTAAATGACATAAGCTATATTTAATGTACGAGGGTGAAGCAGCGGGTAAAAGCTAGTGTAAAATAAAAAGAGTTGTAATGTCTTAAAGAAAGTCGAAGTTAATACAGGTGTAATAGAAAGTCGAAGTTTATTTATGAGTCATGGGCATTATTTTATTATGATTAGTTTCACGTTTGACCGCCATCTCACCTGATGGTAAGCAATGATATAGTCGACGACAGAGCACGCTTATCTAGAAGTAACTTATTCACTCTTGACTTAAAGACTCCTAAGATGTAGTCATCAAGAAACACGGGTCACGGTTCACTATAGTCTTGATGGCACCTAAATTGTAATGGGGCCTTTGATATACGCGGTAGGACTAGACAAAACGCTTATTCCAGACCGAATAGGTGTTAACAACGTAAGAGTGTCTAGGTACTCGCCGTACGTCTGGTTGTCCGATGGTAGAAAGGTGATGGCGGAATAAAGTCATGTAATTCCTGCGCACACTCTTCAAAATGTTTCCTGTAAAATACAGAAAGGCTGGTTACTCTACCCTTTCTATCACCATCATTATAATTTGGAGCCATATTCTACCCACTGTTAAGTATAACGAGCCCTCCTACTTTTCCCCGTGTCTGTGAAATATAACTAGTGTATTCAAGAATTGTCTTTAAGCGTGTCCACATCGAGTCTTGTACGCGAAACACGTGGAGTGTTTCGCGTACAAGATTATAATTAATTCACACACAACACACCTTTTATAAAACCCTGTAGTTTAATACTTTGTAACTCCAGGAACACTGACCCAATTTCGATGTGGTTTCATTTATTATACTCGTGTATAGACGTGAGCGTCCCTACACGTAGGGTTGCCATGCCTTGAACCGAAAAACCGGACAGACTATCCTATTTCGCTGGGCATTTAGTCAAAACGGGCGATGAAAAAATTATAAAATAATGTTTATTTTTTTAATTCCAATGGAAAAACAATAAAATTGACTGACATAATTGCTAGACTAGTTGCATGTCCGCTCTGCTTGTGCTAACAATACAACTCAAATGACAATTCTGAACAAACTGGTAAGTTTAAAAATTCTAACAAATGCCGAATAGGCCAAACTCCGCCTAATTTAGCCGGACACACAACTAAAACTTTCCTGTCGCAGATATGCTGGAAGAGATTTCATTAGAAATAAGCATCACCTTCGTACTATTTTTCTGTTTCCTTCTTCTTTTTTTGTATTTCCATGTGTGTACATAAATAGTTAAATAAATAAATAAAAGCCTGAGTATGTCCGGCTTTTGTCTGGCCGCCTGGCAACACTACTTACACGCCAGATGACGCAGATTCCCAAATATCGTGTAACTTTATCACGAGTTGCTCTGGTCATTCCATAATATTAAACTTTTCACGCTCCTGTTCCCAATTTATTTACGAAACAAAGTTCGTGCGGTTTGTTTACATGTTAGTTCTGTTTGAGGATTAGTTCAGTAGATAGAAGTACCTACTCGTGCCAGCCTTTTCGTTGTGGCTTTTGCTTTTGTTTTTAGCGTATCTAATCTGGTGTTGGTTTAAAAGCTACACGCATCGAACGAATTTATTCAAAAATCAAACTAAGCAACGAGCCACTAAGCAAAAAAAAAAGATAAAATTTAGTTACTGTTATGTCTCTAAAAAAATTTAAACAACGGGGTATATAGGGCTTTACGAGTACATAGCGTTATAGAAAATTAAACTAAAGTTCAATTCAATAGTGAATTTTGGTTGTTTCAAATCGTGTGATATTTTGATACTTAACATAAAAAAATATTTATTTATTATTTCTCTATGATTTGTTTCCGTATATTGTCTTTTAATTATCTCACAGAAGCGCTAAAAAAGTTGAGTATCGAAAATGGGGATAAAGCTCTCTTTTTCATGGGTGTTTGAATTTTTCTCTTAAATCAGGTTTTTACTTATATTAACTCTTTCGCAGTGCTTAGAAGTTAATTATATTATTTTTTCGAGATTAAAACTTAACGACCTTCGTTTTGTTCAAAATTCAACATGCTTCCCATAGTCACATAGTATATTCACCCATGTAGTGATCTGTAATGTTTTTCATGTAACAAAAATATTTTGACTGATTTTTAATATAGATAGTACCTGTCTATAATTTTTTGACTGGTTTTAATCTAGTTAGTATCTAGATTTAAAACCAATCAAAATTAACATTACCTACATTTTTAAAAGAAGAGCACTTGTGTTGGGTTTATCGCGCTATCCCCCATAGTGTCTATAATGTTGAGACTTTTAGTTATGAAAAATAATTTTATTTAAAATTTAATATGCAATTTAATTTAAAGATCCACTTAACTTACAACTCACCAATAATTCAATCCATAAATAAATAACAAGTTTATATAAATTAGTTACTATTAAAGACAGCAGTATCAGATTTCCTGCCCGCAAAATATATCTACCCTACTCATATGTTCGATTATACTTATAGATCGAATAGGTGGTCCTATTCGATCAAACAATTAGGTACCTACGGAGATAGTTGGTCACAAAATAGCTGATATCGTCCACAAAAAAAAAAAATACTGTCACTGTCTACGCAAGGAATTAAACTGATATTTTAATTCTACAGCGTCTCGACATTAACGACGCTCTCAAATTCAAATAAAAAATTCCCCAATAAAAGAAAAAGTATTATTCTTTTCTTTGTAATTAGTGACAGAAAGTCAGTGTCCTATAACGAAGCGGAAACGGGGACAAGCCTTTTCAATGGTTGGACTATTACGGAGAAAAATGAAAGGGCTCGAAACGCTGTCAATTAATATTTTTATCTTGACAGGCATTTCTTTTGAGACACAACATTTTAATGTAAGTAGAATTGTTGCCACAGACTCCTTGTAATATAACCTAGTAAACAAATTATCAAAGTTTCGGAGGTTGAGTGAAATATGTAATAACATTTTTCTACTTTACTTACTGAAAATTAATGTGTCCAATTTTTCTTTGTATAAACATAAAAAAATCTTCTAAGGTGAGTCTAACCGTAGCCTAAAGGTACTTTTCCAACAATGATGTAAGAGGTGGCTAGCTAGGTGGTGCGATGCGAGGTTGTGGTAGCTGAGTGGTCGAGGGTACATAATGGACTTTGTTTACACTCACACTCATTCCTCGTTTTCATTCCTCTTATACATCCCTTGCGTTAAATCGCCGTGCCTTAGGACGCAAAAGGCAACTGAAGAATACAGGTGTCAATAACACAGTTAATAACAACCTAACAAGCTCTACCGCTTCATCTTAGAGAAAGAGAAGTCATTAAATGATATCCACCTCAAAAAAACAAAATACACAGCCCTCGCTCACATTTTTCGTACCTACATATTACTCGACCGCACCTCTTGCTTCGCCCACCATAGCTGTAGGAAAATTGAGTAATCTCTTTAGCGAAAGTTTTTTTTGCACACTGCCTCGCTAGCTCATACATCTTTGATGGATGAGCACCCTAAACATCCGACTTATTCCTCTACTATCTATAGCATGTGATGTGTATACATATAATTATATACTATAGCTGTGTGTATAGCTGAGTGATGCGAGGGTGCATAGTCGACTTTGTTTACAGCCATACTCATTCCTCGCCCGCGTTCCTCATAAACATCTCTCGCTTTTAAACATCTTTCGCTTTTTTTTTTTTAGCTTTAGCTCGCTGTGCCATAAAACACAAAGGGAAACTGAAAGACATAGATATGGCTTAAGTCAGTAAAAGTTTGACATGCTCTCCTGTTTCACCCTAAGGCGGGAGAAGTCATTGGATGATTTGCCATCTCAAAAGAAATATACATCCCTCGCGCATATTTCTCGTACCTACATATTACTCGACCGCACTCCTCGCTTCACTCGCCAAAGTTCCAAGCGTGGTTAGGAGAATTGAGTAATCCCTTTAGCGAAAGTTTTCTTTCCGCACAGCTTCGCTCTCGCAAACCTCTTTGATGGATGAGCACCCTAAACATTCAAACATTCAGCTTATTCCTACTGTCTTTGTTGGGCCTAATTAATTAATGAGAAAATTGTTATTTCAAGCAAAAACTTATTAGAATAACCACAAAAGGAAAAGTAATTTACCGAATGAAATAATTATATACCTCGGTAATACTTCAATCAGAAGTCTGGACTAAGACAAATTGCTTTCGCAGCTTAAACTTGGCCTAATAAGTTGTTTGCGTAAACTTTCAGGACTGAGTTAATAACTTGAAGTAAGACTAGCTTCTAACTTCCGACCGAAACGCGGAGGAGATTTTAGTAATAATTAATAAAAATTGTAATTGTTCTAAAAATCTGTAATAATCATAAATAAGCTGAGAAAGAAAAACAAATAAAATATCTTGAGTTAGCAGACGAGGTTGTCGACATGTGGAATGTGGACTCGGCTATCATTGTGCCGATTGTCGTGACCGCTAATGGCCTTATAGTCAAAAGCTTCGACGACCATCTGTCGAAGCTATAGTTGCACGGGTGGATCAAGAGCCTGATACAGAAGGTAGTACTCCTCGTTACGACTCGCGTTGTGAGGCAGTTTCTGTCTCTGGAGCCCTAATCACCGGTAGCTTGGACCCTGCTACCAACACCGGTGGATATTTATATTTTTAAATGTTTTTTTTTTTTGTATAATTTTGTTAAAAAATATTTATTTTATTTATATGTGTAAAATATGAATAAAGAAAATAATAATAGGTAGAACTACACGTGTGCCACGTACGCTGATCAGGGGTGCTATGCCCCTTTACATTGGATTGTTAATTCAATGTACTGCGCTCACGACTCGTCGCTGTGCCAGCGCTGCGCTCAAGGCTGTTTTCTTAGAGAATAGTACCCCTGGGCGTGTCGATATCTCCATACATTTCATATGGAAACTAGACTTGTAGAACTATATTAGATCCACGTCACGCGACGTCCTTCTACGAGTACGTACAAAGCAGACGTGATTCACGAGTGCTTCGGTCTAATGTAGTTCTACTTGACGCAACGGATACAGCAGTGCTTGAGCGATTAGCTGCTACGCTGTCTGTCAAATGTTCAATTTCTGTACGTAAGAAAAACTTATTTACATGGTCTGTAGATAGTTGTTCTGGATTTATCATTTATAATTGTCGTTACCGCCAAAGGCCTGATGGCCAACAGCCTCGACGACCACCTGTCACAGTTGTCGATGCGCGGTTGGATCAAAGGTCTGATACAAAAGGCAATTCATGATACGACACCATTGTAAGGATCATATTCCTGGCTTGAATCCTACCCCCGACACCGATGCACTACTATTTTTATGACACATTGTTGCTGTTTTTTTTGTTTTAAATTTTATATTTTATTTAAGCTATTAATTAATGTTTCAATACTTGTTTTGAATAAACATGTTTTCTTTCTTTTCTTTCTTTATATTTTTAACCGTTTATTAACCAAATTCAAATATTTTTATATATGGTCAATTCTGGATCGATTTTGAAAATTAGTTTTTGGATTAAAAGGTTATGCTTTGAAGTTGGTCCCACAGATATTTTGATATGATCTGATCAAGACTTCAAAGATTTGGAACAAAACACCTCATAGGATCACAGCCGAACCGTCGTAACAAGTAAAATTGCTAAGTTTATACGTGTATTTGATGACTGACTGTAAGGAAAAGGGGAGGGTTTATAAAGAACTGATCTGATAATGAAGCTGGAAGGTAAAATAATGTAATCTAACCATATTTGGGTTTATTAGAATTGTTATGAAATGCACTCTGCCTATAAGTTTGGCTGAGTGTTACTTTTTAGTGGAGGCACCATAGCTAAAAAGTGAAAAAAAAAATTCAAAAGAAATACAACCGACTTCAATGTAAAATAACTTCAATTTTGAAATTCCGTGTTAAATAACGAAGAGACAAAACTATTATAGAAACACCAACTTCCGAAATTATTATTTTGCAATTTTCAGTGTCTTTGTACATTGAAGTCGTTTGTATTTTATTTTTGTATTATTTTCTTTGTATTTTTTTTAAGAAATGTTAAAAAAAATGTAATTAATAAGGTGTAAAAGAATAAATAAACCGAATATAGACATTAATCTTGTATGTATTTATCATTTCACAGAGGGTAAAGTATCAATAATTGACCTTGACATTTCCTGAGAGCACTGTGTGTGAGAGGAACATTAACCTGTGTGAACGGCACCCTTAACCTAATTATTTATAATGCGGTCGTGCTGAGGAAAAGAGCAACACTGTTACAGGCTATTAGATTCATTTGTAGGCCGTTAATTAATACGATATGGGAAGATATAATTATAGCATAGTCGGCCTTATAATGTTCTCACTGTTGGAACTGAGGCTTCCTCTCTGGGAGAGGTAATGAGCCGTAATCCACCACGCGAGCCCAGTGCGGGTTGGTTGATGTCACATGTCTTCGAATTTTTGGTTCTAGGCAATGCCGCATTCATTGTTTTGAGAGCAGTGGTGATGAAATAAAATAACATGCCTGATTAGATTTAATCCCGCGACCACTCGTAAGTCGATGCCGTTACCACTCGATCACCACTGCTGCCTGTTTTATTTATGTTCGTTTTTTGTTGGTTTATTCTATTTTACTTCTGGAAAAAGGCCTCACTCCACTTTTGCCATTTTTTGCGACCCGCACTTCTTCCTTATCAAACACTTTCTCGATTCTTACTACCTTCCCCCACTCACACTTTCTTTCTTCTCTTTGCTCTTCTTATTTTTTCTTTCTTTCTCAATTTTCCTCTTTTTGTTCAATTTCTTTGTTTACTATTTAGTTGTCCCTCACAGTTTTACCAGTGTCTTTGGTTACTGCTCCGCTTATAGCCTTTCAGAATAAATGAGCGTGCCAAAACCAAAACAATTTTCCAATTCAAACTATACGATTCCTGAGATTTTTGTGTTCAATCAAACAAACCAACTCTTCAATTTCATAAAATTATTGTATATAATAGTAGCCCCGCCCCAGCTTCGTATGGGTGTCAGCAATCTTCGAAATTCTCGGCTTTCTTTACTATATTATGCATGTAATATAAAAACTTATCTTATAAATCATTCTGCTTATCGGTCAAAACTGAATGAATCTCATTTCTCAAATCAGCAGTTTTTGAGTTTATCGCGTTCATACAAACAGGCGTGGTGAGATTTTTGTTTTACAATATGTGTAAATTAAAGATCAATTTGTTAGAAGAGTACAAAGGTACTCCATATTTTAAAAGTAATTTCTTCAAGTGAAAGTTAAACAGTGTGTATAAATAGGTTAAAAAAACCAAAACAGTTAAATCATACACATAATAACAGTAAATAAATGTACACAGAAATAAATAAAACATAAATTAAATTATCAACGATACGGGATGATAGATAGATATAGAAGTAATGAATAGGATTTCAAAGAAAAGAGAAATTTCACGTAAATAAAAGTAAATCAGAAAATAAACAAACATGTGGATGAAAAATACACGGAACTGGAAAATATTGAAGCAGACGGTGAATTCAGTCTACGTCAGCCTAATCGATCGATCGTATATTTTTATCTTTTTGTTATCTCCACAGTATATATTACGTATCCAACATTATCTTGCAGATAAATTGTCAAAAATATGAAGCAATAGATCTAAAATTCCTATCAATTGTGAAAGAATATGCGATATAATATTATGAATACGCAATTTGGGTACTGGTTTAAATGATGATTAAATTAAACTGATTTTATTTTAATTAACAAAAGTTTTAACTTTACCAATCTATGTTATTTAGATCTTATGGTGTCTACAGACCGAAGCGGCCAGCCGCCAGCGCGAGCTAGCGGACCAATCCGCGCGCTCCACTACGCCAATGGAGCGCGCGACCACCTTTAGTATATAAAGGATGGGATGTCAACCATGGTACCAAGTACCAATATCAAAATTATAAAATTAAAATGAGCAGTTTAAAATTCAATAGCAATTCATGGAAATATACAATATATTAAAGTTTATATTACATACTCACTAAATAAATAAAAATACCCATAAAATTTACTCATTGCAAAACCCAGAATTTTACAGATATTCAGGGCTTGCAGACGACGAGCAATGGGTAAGTCGCTATCCTGCTGTCCGGTAGGATCGAGCCCGAGATGTCAAGGGTGTGTCTTACCCTTTAAACCTCAGTTACCCTTTGTGTTTCAGGGTCTCGCGCAGCCCAAACCTTTACCACTCGTTAGCCCTAAAGTAGTAATTAACATGAACAAATACCATCAATAATTCCACTATCTTTATTAATCCGTAGTTTACAGACTATTTTTAGCAAATTGAAGTCAGTTATAAGATCATTAAGTCGACTCAACGACATAACTCGACGAAACACAAACGTAACAATGTGTTATAAACTAAGAACTATCGTAGTACTCACAGTTGTGCGGCTTACCGCAATTCTAAGCGGAGGACCTGTAACGTCTTTTGCGGTTTATCGCATCGGGTGACTGTGTAGTGTGTGTGAGGCCTTAATCGTGTTTGTTGTTTGTGTAAAATGTTTTTGCTGGATCACCTTGTTCACAAGTACCTTGCCCAGGTTGCCTGTGAATCTATGAAAACTTTCTTTATATTGATGACTAGCTTTTGGCCGCGGCTTCGGTGTATATAGCTGTATCTCTTTCTAATGGTGAAAAAAATTTAGCAATCGGTCCAGTACTTTCAGAGATAACCTCTACAAACAAAAAAAAAAACAATAAATTATAATAAATTTTATCAGTGTAGACAAAAAAAATGTCGCATCTGTGTCTATTGATATAACAGATATAAATAGAGGTGAGATAGCGGTCAAACTCAAGCCTACACATAATTAAAAAAATATCGAAACACGTTGTTTCAACGAATAATTAAGCCTGTTGGAGAAGATGAGATGCGAACTCAGAGATATGCGAAACAGGGTTAAAAGTCCCGCAAAGCACCGTTGAGAAGAGAGGAACCTCTGATAGATAGATGTTTTGTCTGGTCCTGAAAATTGATCCATAGTTGATATCTGATGTTGTGTATTGTTCTAATAGAACAGAGAACTTTCATACTGTGACACAGGATAGCTTTCTTGTAGTGACATAGATATCGCTACATAGGAGTGGATTTCTGATGCAATAACATCATACACAATTCTACACCGCTAACTATAATGCTACCCGAGACACAAACATTTGGCTCAAAACACACAGTGTTTAGTGCTAAAAACAATTACTATCGTTCTACCACCGCACAACACGAGCCGACCTTAATATCTAACGTTGCATTCGACAGAGCCAATTCAAATTCACCCGCTACGTATCTGGCTAACGTCCAACAAAATTTTACTTCGAACTTTTTTTACAAAATAATTATTGCTGCTCAAAAACTGTGTATCAAATTCATATACCATTAAAACGATGAAACCACAGCAATCAGTGTCAGCGATTTCGAAATAATTATAGAACTGTCTCAAGCCAACATGAGCTTTGAAATAAATAGATCATTCCGTGATAGAGACAATTACTGAAACAGCAAGTCTTAGAAACAATAGCATCAAAAATGTTATTTAGGTTTTTTTTTTTTATTAATGATAGGCTTGCGTTTGACCTCTATCTCACCTGATGGTAAGCGATGATGTGGTCGACGATGAAGCACGCTTGCCTAGAAGAAACCTATTCACTCTCGACTTAAATACTCCTAAGTTGTAGCTATCAGGAACACAGATTCCGGCAGGGAATTCCACTCCTTGGCTGTACGCACAATAAAAGTGTTCGCAAAACGTTTTATGCGTATGGGTGGGATGTCTACCATGTACCGGTGGCGCAGCGCTGTACGTCGTGTGGTCCGATGATGGAACGGACTTGGCGGAATTAGATTGTGCAATTCCAGTGCACACTCCCCGAAATGTAAACGATAGAAAACCGACAGACTAGCAACTCGGCGGCGATGCTCAAGGCTTTGGAGCTTCGACTCTACAAGTGCATCATTGCCGATGATTCTCTTGGCTCGCCTCTCAATAGACACCAGCGCATCAAGCTGGTATTTGGCAGATCCATCCCAAAGATGAGAACAGTACTCCATACACGATCGAACTTGGGCTAATTAATGTTCTGTTACGTGTATGTACAAATAATACGTAAGAAATATGATTCATCAAATGCATGACATGTGATTAGACTTTTAACTAATACATATGGTCTTAGTCTTACTATCCGCGGACGCGTAGCTTTATAGACTCGTATCCGTAACGTATCGCGCGTGCTCGTCGTCGACAGGTTCATCATTTTGTATGTAAGTTTTGACCACATATAATGATGTATATGCGTCCAAGAAGCTACGCGCCCATAGACAACATTGTGAACTTATTCCTGCAATATCAAAATGTAATTTAACTCCATTTAACAAAGCGCTAGTCACGACGCGAGTTAAATGAACTTAGCTTTTGACGTAGTTTTGTTATGATTGACGACATTGGGCGAAAACTAAAGAGACAATCATAGATTAATGACCGAGGGCGTTCCTTTACCCGGCTCTATGTTTAGGTACCATTTTAAGCTCTATACTAAAAATCTATTAAAGTACCAGTAGTGTAGTCACTTGACAGTTTTTATTATTTTCTGGTCCATTTGAACATCCTGTATCTGTCTCAAATTGATATCATCCCTACATGCTGTAGTTAACTACAGTTCCAAACCATTCAAAAATGCCAAAGGAAACTACTGTAGAGGTATTCTGAAAATATGTAAGATTATTGATTCACCCAATACCAAGTTTGAACTCGGCTTTCATGCCAAAACTATGTCCTATTCACTGGAGTAACTCTAAATGTGAATTCTATGCTTTTGACGTTGCAATTAACATAGCTATTCTATTGAGCTTGTGATTGGGTTTGAACCATCTAATAATCTGATATAATATAGGTATAGTAAGTACCTTGACCTATTAGGGCCGATGCCTGCCAAAGCTGCGAGATTGTTAGAAATGGTTAGCGAAGCCCTGGAATGCAAATGGCAAGTGAAGGGCGCTCCTGAAAGGTTGGTTTTAGAAAGTAAAAATGTGACACTCTTTCAGTATTAGCACTTAATAGTTAATCAGTAAGTCATGTGATGATTTTACAACAAAAAAGGGCTGTAAATAGTCACGGATCCCTGATTAGAGTCGTCTAAAGCCTACGAAGTAATTCGTTCATTCCAAGCATGTGCTAAAGGCTTAACATAAAATTCAAATTTTCGTAAGTTTTTTTTGCAATTTGCAGTACATACAATACAAGTACAAAAATAAGATATTTGTAAGTGTACTTAGTGCATGTAGACCATAAATGTGCATGTTCCATTTAAATTAAAACTTGACGTTGTACCTTGTTTCTAAGTAAGAGACTTTTGATGATGTTTTTAATTAATATAGTAGTGTAAATCATGCGTAATATTAACACTGAGTTTGAGCTGAAAATTACAAAAAAAAAAATATCTCGGGCTACCCAAGAACATTCACTCGTAACGGCGTGCAATATTTTGTTTCAAACCGAATTTACTGACATTGTCAACATCGAATTATGCGAAGCGCGAAAACCGGCAATCCTCGTCCATGTCCAATAATGAATTATGGATATTTTGCTGTACCTACGTGTTACGCGAATGGCGATTACTCCACGTAATATGTTTTCAGAGAGGATTAATTTTGTATTTTAATTTACTAATGGGCTTTGTCAGTAATTAATTATTTGTGAAACTTTTATGGACGCTCGACGTTTCGGTTGAGTATTTTTTTTTACCGAATGTTGGATTCATTCCACACAACGCCATCTAGACCGAAGCTAAGCCGAGCTTGTGTTATCAGTACTACGAGTAGACAACTGAATTAAAGATAAATTAGAACCAGACACAGAGCAAATGATCGTGCTTATCACACAAACATTTGTCCTGGGTGGGAATCGATCCCACGACCTCCAGCATTGCAATCCACTAACCATTAGAAGTAAATTTTTCTTTTAAAATAAAAGTAGTAAACAATTTGGTATCTTAAAAATAACAAAAAATGTGACGAAGCTCATCCCTTTTACGTGGTACTAAAACATAACTGTTGATATATGGGTTGAGCACTACCCTTGTCTAACTCTTCGGGGAATCTAAACGGAATGTTACATAATTTATTATATTATAAAACCACAAACCAAGTCAAACGGTTTTAAAAATATAACAGCTCACAGGATGTAGGATTTTTTTTTCAATTGATAAAAACTAGCGCTTGACTGCGATCCCACATGTTGGTAAGCAGTGATGCAGTCGTTGATGGTGAGGCGCACTAGTTTATTAAGAGCCTATTCACTCTAGCCTTGAAGACACCTAAATTATAAACGGACGGGAAGCCCGCAGCAAGCAAATTGTTAGAGTCCTTTGATGTACGCTTTATAAATGAAGAGACGTATCGCCTAGTCCGGACCGTAGAGGTTTCAACAACGAAAGTATATACATTAATTTTAGTATATATACAAAACCCGAAACACGTGTCTAGTGTTTCTATGGAAAATTATATAAAATTTCATAACTGTATCATCAAAAATCATAAAGTTATAAGCTTATGTTACTTGGTTGTCGGCACAAATATATGGTCACAGGATCATCCGAGCTACTAAGGGGTGGTTTTTCTCCCACGCCCAGTTATACCTAATGCCCGCTATGACCTGCCGTGACCTGTGTTGTACTTAGAGTCGATGGTATCCAACTTGTGACCTTTTTTAAGTATTTTTAGGAAAAAATATACTATGGTAAAAAAAATTGAAGTGGAATCGATTTAGAAAATATTCTCCAAGTGTTGTATATTTATTCGGCTCTCAATGAATTCAAGCCTCGTCGCTAGCTCTCACCTGAGGTGGCATGAGAGCTCTTGCCGTTCCAGATATTGCACATATTTGCCACCTATTACAGAGGAAAACATTCCTAAGAATCCGCACGTCGCATAATATTATGAAATTCAAGGAAACTTCAGTAGTATTTAAGGAGACATTTTTCATTAAACCTGCTCCACTGACATTTCTACATGTTTTGTTTTATTTCTTGAATATTTTGCACGTAGTACACCGTAGGGTACGTTTTACATTATTTTTCTTTGTTGCTTACTATTCCAATGAATAAAAACCTGTAGGTACACTTCGTTGCTGTTTTTAGGGTTCCGTAGCTCAAAAGGAAAAAAGAACTGAACCTTTATAGTATCACTTTGTTGTCTGTCTGGCTGTCTGTCAACAATTTTTATCTCGCGTGGCGATTTTTAGTTGAAATTAAACCATATACTCAGGTTTGCAGCCCCTTGAAACTGTGCAAACATCAAACGTCTGAGTTAACGAAAAAAAAAAAGATACAGCCGTTTATGTTGTACAAAACGTATATTTCGACACAGTGTCAAGGGAATCAAAATTCAAAAGGTATTTCACGTCGACCTAGAATCTTAAAATCTAGCATAAAACAAGGTCTTATAGCACAGGTATAGGAATAAATCAGAAAACAGTAAATTACGCCAGAAAGAAAAAAATACTTTGCGATTCGGAAAAATCTTCAAGACTCTATTCGGGAATTGAAATAAGTATTTACATAGGTAAGTTTTATGGAACCCACAGTGCGCGAGTCCGACGCCCAGTTTTTTTCTATAAAATACGACATATCAAAAAGATAGTACGTTACGTACGTACGTTAGTATAGTTAGATGATACGGAATCGACGTAAGGAGCCGTGTTGTCCGACCGCTCTATTAGGCCCCTCGCCCACGACGACATTTTCTAGCGATACTGTCGCGCGTTTCATAAGCGCTACTAACGCGCGTTAGTCGCACTTGCAAGCGCCCTAGAAAAAATATCAACGCGCTATTATCGCACGTCAGTCGCATTTGTAAGCGCTATAGAAAAAATATGAACACGCTACTAACGCGCGTTAGTCGCATTTGCAAGCGCTACACAAAAAAAAATATCAACGCGACTGCAACAGCATCGCGACTGTATCGATAAGAATGCGCAATATCATCGCTACAAAAAGTCGCCGTGGACGACACAGCCTTAAGTTACACGAGGCTACTGAACGAATTTTTGTTTACCAATTACCTACACAAACCATTTTTTTGTAATACAGTAATTCTGGCCGTCTGCCCACTCTTTATGGAACATAAAAGACTATAATACATACATAAGTGTTAATATTACGAAAACTAATTACAAGTTGCGTCAACACATGCGACCCCTAATGGCGAGTGTATGTAAATATGGCGACTGACTAATTAATCCGAGCACGAAGCTTTTATCAAAATCGTGGAATGTTTGACTAGTGCAGCTTTTTAATAAGGGAGGGTAAATATTAAAATATGTTCCAGAATATTTTTAAATAGGTCATCATCACATATTGTGTTGCAAAGTTTGCGCTAGTCTGTTTACATTGCATACTAAGCAAAATCAGCCTTTTAATGTTCCCATTGCTGGGACTTAGATCTCCAATCCAATCTAGAATCTACCAAGCGGGCCCAACGCGGATTGATATTTATTATTAGAATTTAATGCGTTTATTGGAATTTATCAAAATTCGAACGCATGTGGTTTTTAAAAATACGTGACACGAATTCCTTTGTTCATTTTGACGAAGTAAAACATAAGTTTATTAAAATCCGTAATCTACTACGCGGGCCCAGTGCGGGTTGGATGTCACACATGTTATATATCTTCGAATTTTTGGGTTGAAGGACATACCGGTTTCCTCACAATGTTTTCCTTCACAATTTTGAGAGCAGTGGTGAGTGGTGATGGTATGAAATAAATTACACAAAGTAATGCACCTGACTGGGTTTGAACCTGCCACCTACGACTCGTGAGTCTGGACCGTTAACACTGGGCTACCACAGCTCTTATATTGGTGTTGAATAATTACGATAGGGTTTATGTAAGGTCTACCATGTCTTGCAAAAAAGTCTTATTTATAATTGCTAGGCTCGCGTTTGATCACTAGGTATCTCACCTTATAGTACGCGACGATGCGGTCAATGATGGATCACGATTGTTTAGAAGTATTCTATTCACTTCTTCGTTTCTCTCCTTCCTTCTCTTGTTTAAAATCTTTGGTGACCATGAATGTGTAATTTTGTTTATAAATGGGTCATTAAACATGGCCTAGACTAGAAATTAGTCCGGTATAGCGGATTGGTTCACAAAAACAAAACACTTAGACCCGGAACAACTCGGAAAAGAAAATATTCTTTAAGGCTTACAATTTTTTATTCCGTGTGACACTCTGCGTAGCTGCCAATCTCTCAACCAAGCACTAACCGTATCAACCAGATCACACGTTATTATTGGGCAGGGCGCAAACATGTGTCTTGTGTCAGACACAAGCTACCGATAAATATTTGATTTCTATAGAACCAGTATGAAATCATCTACTCCCTGAGCCATACGTAAACATTTCTTGTGTCCGTGTGGTTCCAGTTAATACATACTCATGACGATCAAAAAGTATTTAATCTAACTGGAACGAAGTGTCTCCGCTTGCTTAGCGCCATACTGTACCAGAGGTTAGTATAGATACACTCTTACAAATGATATCTGAAACAAACGTCTGCCTCAAATGAAGGTCGACTGCTACCTAATTGCTATCTGTTAAATCGTGTGCGATCACAGATTTATGTCCACCATCCATTGTGTAGCGACTGAACTTGATCGTCATTAACCTGGCCGTCAGCGGGTAATGTATAGCGTCCCATGTGCTACTGATTAAAGTTAACGGTTGTATAGCGGAATCTCATATTTGCAAATGTAACATTTCCAAAAAAAGAATCCCGTTTCGCACCATCTTCACCATTGGAATGTTTTAGTGGGTAATAAAGATATAGTAAAGAAAATTATGATGTGACTTTGGGCCTGATGACTGATCTAAACAAAATCTAGATATAAAATAAATTCCTAGAGTAAGAGAAAAAGTAGTCATACATAATTTGTGAACTCGTAAAGTCGTAACCACCATAAATAATCAAATATCACAATTTCATCAATTTATGATTTAACTAAATTACTACACGACATTCAGCCATTTGGCTAAATGTTACACTCAATTACTTGGCTAGTTGTCCTTCAACCATTTAATTGGTTGCCGATATTTAATAAACTGCCTAGGCATCCAATTAGCTGGCTAACGGTAGCCATACATGCTAGGGTATACCTGAGAGGTTTGCCTGTATATTTGTACTTACGTGTCAAGCAATTTTGTGTGGAAATCTACAGTTTTGCAACATTCACACTCCGGTTAGACCTGTAAAACTCAATTGTATAGCAAACCTTTATAACCCTAGCGTGTATAAAATAATAAAGTCAGTGATAATACTAAAAATCCGTCAATTTCTATACTTCATTTATGTTGTACTACGAGCAAACGTTTTTTTTTTTGGGAGTGGACTCTCGCATGTTAGCCAGTAAGGTTGACATCTACTTAACCGCACTTTCCGTGACAGCGTTGATAAATTAAAGCTGGGGCCTTTATTTTGTTAGGGTACACCAAACCTACAAACCGACCGGGGCAAATCGGACGCGCACACAACGGGTTCCGTACCAAAAACCGGAGGCCGGTAAACGTTCAGACAGAGCCCGAGTCATCGACGGTGCGTAGTGTTCCACGTGATCATTCAATGACTTCTCCCGCTCTAGTACGAAGCGAAAGGGCGTGTTAGACGTTTACTGACTAAAACCACACCTATGTTCCTTCAGTGGCTTCTATGGCTTTTACGTTGTAGGATTACGAGTATCCTTTTCCCCATAGCCCTAGCAGGCATCTATATGCCTTACAGGATCCCTATGCTTTGTTAACATTACTTTAAGGTAGCGCGTGGACCGCTACGTGCCATCGACGACTCCAGTTCTGTCCCTAGGTGCTATTCTCTAAGAAAACAGCCTTGAGCGCAGCGCTGGCCTTACCGACGAGTCGAGAGCACAGTACATTGAATTAAAAATCCATGCATTAGGTTGTTAATCTAATGTACTGCGCTCTCGGCTCGTCGCTGCGGCCAGCGCTGCGCTCAAGGCTGTTTTCTTAGAGAATAGCACCCCTTGTAGGACAAACGGAAGGCGAGCTAACCATTGCTCGCCATCCGCAAAGTTCATGCCTATGGTAGACGTAGATTACTCTTCGATTCCCAACGCTCAGTGCGTCTTCTGTAGCGGTGGTAGCATGTATTTTCTCTCATACTTGCGACCAAAAAAAACCTTGGATTATGTTGATAGAATTGAGCTAACTCAAGTAGAATGTTGAGAGGTCTCCAAGGTCTGTAGGTTAAGTTTTTCTTTTAATGGATATAAACTAGTGCTTCTCTGCGATCCTACCTGATGGTAAGGTGATGCAATCTTTGATGGTGAGGCACTAGTTCATTAAGAGCCTATTCACTCTAGCCTTGAAGACACCAAAATTATAATCGGACGGGAAGGCCGCAGCAGGCAAGTTTTTTTTTAATTGATATAAACTTTTGCATGACTGCGATCCCACCTGATGATAAGCAGTGACGCAATCGTTGATGGTGAGGCGCACTAGTTTATTAAGAGCCTATTCACTCTTGCCTTGAAGATGTTCCAATCTCTTGATGTACGCGGTATATTAAATGTAACTTATCTCACGTACTTTTCTATGTTAGGACTGCTCCTTCATAAATAGAAGGCACGTTCCGGCCTTAGCAATGCAACAGGCTGATTTTACCCGCTTGTACGTAGCAGTGGGAATATCTTGTACTCCATAGTAAAATTAATTTATCAACTAAGTTCCTCTTTTCTTTTTTCAAATCTCCACTCCGCATTAGTGGAAACAATGTAAGTGGAACAGAGTGAAACTGAGTGGACTTACAAATAAAACAAGCGAACACGCAGTTCCAGCCCGGAGAGAAATGAGTCGAACAGGCTGTGGTCCTGACCGGAGACCAGGGAGCTGAGAGTAAGGCCGCTTGTCCACCGAAGTGGAGAGTAATAGCGGAGCAGAGAAAAGGAGTAATGCACATGTGGATAGGCAGCCTAACATTAACTCTACTCCGGCCCGCTTTACTCCGAATGAAAACGGCTTTTTAGGGTTCCGTAGTCAACTAGGAACCCTTATAGTTTCGCCATGTCTGTCTGTCCGTCCTCGCTTAATCTCTGTGACCGTTAGCACTAGAAAGCTGAAATTTGGTACCAATATGTATATCAATCACACCAACAAAGTGGTAAAACAAAAAATTGGAAACAAATGTTTTATTAGGGTAGCCTCCCTATATGTAAAGTGGGAAGTGATTTTTTTTTTTAATTTCAACCCTAACGTGTGATATATCGTTGGATAGGTATTAAAAAATAAATACGGGTTTACTAAAATCATTTTTTGATAATGACAATAATTTCGGAAATAATCGCTCCAAAAGTAAAAAACAATGTGTCCCTCCTCCTCTAACTTTTGAACCATAAGTTTAGAAAATATGAAAAAAATCTGAAAAGTAGAACTTTATAAGGACTTTCTAGGAAAATCATTTTGAACTTGATGGAAAGAACAGTTTTTGTACAAAAAAGACAAAAAGGTTCTACAAAATAATTTCTGGACTAAGTTTGTAGTATAATCGTATATGCAAGCATTTTTTTAAACTCATAAGTGGGTACAATTATTGTGACGGACGGGTAACTACGGAACCCTACACTGAGCGTGGCCCGACACGCTCTTGGCCGGTTTTTTCATTATTCTTCTCCACTCCACTCTTTCCAGATCCACTTAAGTTGAAAAAGTAATTTATTGGAAAGGCATTTATTTTAAATAAATCACTTCCAAGCGTTTTTGATATGTCAAGAAGTCAGTCAATCAGATAATTGATCCTAATTGCACATTCCAAAGCGTAGATCTTTATGGAGAAGAATGTTCAAGAAACTCTATGGACACCCTTTTTAATCATGTTGTTTATTACAAATATCTCGGTTACATGTTTTTTGTGGCGTAGGGAATCGCAGAGCAATCTGCGGCCAATGTAGGCTTGGGCTCGGACAACGAGCAATGGGCAGCTTGCCGTCCGCCCGTCCAGTTAGGACCGATCCCGAATCATTGACGGCCCATAGTGTTTCACAGGTGCTTTAAAGAGATGTCAGTAAACCGTAGGGACCCAGTAGGGCCTATGCCTGCCATATAAAAACATGGTTATTATAGCTACTATTATGTGAGAACAATATGAATAAAGTTAATTTTTTTTTAATCTAGAGAAATTAAGCCACTGGTAACCAAGAGGTGAAGTCTCAATTGAGAGCTCCAGTTCATGGACATGATGCGTAACCATTATGAAGGGAACCGTATGATCCAACACTCGCACCAAAATCAGTGAGATATTTGATTGAGCATGACATACTCTTAAACTGCCACGCAGAAATCAGAAATGTTTATTTCAAATAGATCAATTACAGGCATTAATTTTGAATTGTCAAAATGTCAGTCAGTCAAACTAGTGAAGCTAAATTGCACAATTTATGTCAAACAAGTCCAATAATAAAACCCACCCTTGGTTTTGTTGCGGCAAGGTTCAAAAACAAAAGACGAACATGAGAATTTCTTATTATTCTTTCTGTTCCTTTTTCCCGTTTACCCGAAGGTTTATCCGGTTTTCCATAATCGTGTCAGAACGCAAACAGGATTTGAAAATTGTCAGCGATTTCGTCTCATTTGATCGATGTGTTTTGTATGTTGAGTTTTTATAATTGAATTTGGGGTTATCCGTCAAATGTATTTTGGGAACGAGGTCGAAAGATATTTTGGTAGCGCTTGACAATTCCATATATTTTTGATTTTTAGACAATCGATATTTTTGATACCTGTAATGTAATTTTTTTTATTTGATAGTATCGTTTCCGCGTATCACGGAGATTGGTTCGAGATGGCGCGGGAGAAGAATGTCTGGAAGGACCTGGGAGGGAGGCACAGTCCAGCAGTGACAGTAATGGCCAGGAAATTTAAGTAAATTTTAGTTTACGCGGAAAGAGAATCGATCTGCGACATAAGATTTGAGGGTGCTGCTGTGTTTAAATAACTTTTTTTTAATGTTGAGAACACTTTTACGTCATTATAGTACGTTACGTATGTCTTAATATTTTCAAACTATGTTAGAAAAAATATGAAAACAACTTGTGTTTCATTTTTCGCCACGACAGTTTCCTTTCCGCAAAGACTCTAAGTTTTTAATAAATTATTTAGTAGTCTGCACTAGGTAATATTATAAAGAAATAAAGTTAGTTTTATTTTTTTTGTAGTATATAAGCTCTGAAAGTACTGAGGGCATAGCCAAGTTGATAATCTACAATCATCAACGCTAGTAGACATAGTAAACTTCAAATGTATGAGATTGAAATCATCTCAACATTAAGTCACGTGGTCAGAACAAAAAAAAATCTAATTCGTTACCGGCTGTAGAAAGAAATTCGAAACGAAATGGTCGTAGCTTGGCTAGGCCTGCTCGTCCGATTGCTATTTTTTTTTTGCCGCTAAAAAGCAGCTTTACACCTGAGTGACATAAGCTATATTTTATGTACACGAGCGAAGCTGCACGCAAAAGCTAGTACATAATATCATCATCATCATTTTTAATGTTCCCACTATTGGGACTCAGGTCTAGGAGAAGGAATGGGCCGTAATACACCACGCGGGCCCAGTGCAAGTAGGTGAATGTCTTAGTTCTAGGACATGCCGGTTTCCTCACGATGTTTTCTTTCACCGTTACGAGAGATGAGGTGATGAAATAAATTACACAAAGTAATGCACCTGGCTGGGCTCGAACCCGCGACCTACAACTCGTAAGTCAGGGCTATAACAACTCGGCCACCACTGCACATAATATAAATGGATACTATACATTTTGCACGTCAAAAACCTCACCTCACATTAGTCTATATTTAGACATGTCCTATATAAATAGCGAGCACGTTCGCCCTTAGGCCAGAGTAAAAGCAACAGGCTGATTACACCGCCACACATCGCAAATGGACGCGACTTGCGTTGCTCCACAGAATATGATATTAAGACCACTGAGTCTTACCACAGCGCCTCTCTGTGGTTGTTTAACCGAATAGTTTTGGCAATGTGTAGGAATTGAAATCAGCATTTTGAATGTGGAATCCGCATTATTTTCCTAGGTTGTGACAAAACCGGGTATTTAAATCCGGATAGAAAAAAAAACCGGCTAAGTGCAAGTCAGACTCAGACACAAAGGGTAAATCATTATCACTACCATTATCTATAAAAACGCAAAAAACAATGTATGGTGTTATTTTATTCTGTTAAGCTATTGCATAGCTTCTATCGCGGGCCTTGAGAGTGGAGACCGAATCCAGAAATTCCGTAACGAAAATAACCTAACACCCCCCACTCATTTGTTTTTTGAGCGTGGTGACCGATAAGAAAACAAATGAGTGAACAATAATCAAAATTCAATTCAATGTGTGAAAGTGTAACTTCAATTAATATCAAATAAAAAAAAAACAAAAGAAAAAAAATACTGCATAAATAAAATAAATAAATAATTATAATTGCATAAGTTGATAAAAATGCTATGCAATAGCTTTACCGCGGCAGTCCCCGAGTACCACACGTCTTTTTTAGGGTTCCGTAGCCAAATGGCAAAAAACGGAACCCTTATAAATTCGTCATGTCTGTCTGTCTGTCTGTCTGTCTGTCTGTCTGTCTGTCTGTCTGTCTGTCTGTCCGTCCGTCCGTATGTCACAGCCACTTTTTTCCGAAACTATACGAGCTATACTGTTGAAACTTTGTAAGTAGATGTATTCTGTGAACCGCATTAAGATTTTCACACAAAAATAGAAAAAAAGCAATAAATTTTGGGGGTCCCGATACATAGAACTGAAACTCAAAAATTTTTTTTTCATCAAACCCATGTTTGTGGGGTATCTATAGATAGGTCTTCAAAAATGATACTGAGGTTTCTAATATCATTTTTTTCTAAACTGAATAGTTTGCGCGAGAGACACTTCCAAAGTGGTAAAATGTGTGTCCCCCCCCTCTAACTTCCAAGATAAGAGAATGATAAAACTAAAAAAAATATATGATGTACATTACTATAAAAACTACCAACGAAAATTGGTTTGAACGAAATCCAGTAAGTAGTTTTTTTTTAATGCGTCTTAAACTGAAAAAAATACACTATTATTAAAACATCGATCAAAGTTACAACACATTACAAGAACTTTTATATTATGCTACTTGCTGCTATGGAACCCTTCATGGGCGAGTCCGACTCGCACTTGGCCGGTTTTTTATTCTTATTTGTTGTTATAGCGGCAACAGATAGACGTCTGTCTATCTCATGACAGACGAACAGACAGCGGAGTCTGTAATGGGTCCTGTATTACCCTTTGTGACATAGGGTAGGGAACTCTAAAACATAACTCGCTTAAATGTAATTCAGACACCCATATTATGATGTAAAATTTTAATTCAACAAAGTATTTTTTTTTATTTGCTCATACTGTTAGCACATAGAAAGCTTTGATAGACTCTCCGACTTTCTTACTGACGTCTCTTTTTATTAATATCTTTTTATTTAAGGGATTTTAACTAAAGCCACGATATGATATTAATACTGTGGCCCTGGCCAGAATGTCAATTCCATCATATTTACTAATACACTTTTGTCACACAAAAAGTAACTAAGAAAACTTTACTATACTAAGGTTAGGTTTGGCTAAGATGCCATTGAAACTCTTGCATCCATTGCGGTCAACTTCGACGGCTTTAAGAGAATGTCTGTCGTGTCTTTGTATCAGATCTATTCCACCAATACGTGCTATTTCCTACACATCTTCTACTGACATATTATCAAGTTAAGTAACAAGTTAAGTTAAGCCAAAAAAATTGAATACTTTTGTAGACGCATAGGACAGTTCGTTGTGCGATACTTACTTAGGATTTGGGTATAACGAAACAGAAGCTTCAAACCTAGCCGTTACCGCTTTTACATTTTTTTTATTGATTATAGATTCACGCTTAACCGCCATCTCACCTGATAGAAACATACATTGACATAATGTATAGGACTGACTAATAATATGACTTTGATATTTAAGAGTGCGGTCGACTCGAGGTACAGTTTCACACAACAGCTCTTGCGTGATTATGATGTTATTACACATCTTTCTTCAGATATTTTGGATACACAGATATTTTAAAAATATTATCTAGGCTTTTATAGAAATCAAAACATAAATTTGTGTAAAACTAATACATCTATAGAAGCCTTGCATATTCAATCGAGATTGTAAATGATGACAGTTTTTCTCAGAACACGTTTAATAGTTAAAAAAACATGTCTATCCTGGAACAAGTTTTGTAAAATATTCGAGTAAATCATGGAATTACCGAATGCTAACAGACTTTTTAGGCGTTCTCTCTGTTTTTTCGCGTTGCCAACAAACATCGCGTTGAATTGCGTTAGATGAAGCAAAAAGCTTTTAAACAACGTCGACGTTGACGATAGGCGAGTGGTAAAAGAACCCTTAGTGTGCAAAACTCATTTTATGTATTACTAGCTAAAGCTCGCAGCTTCGCCCGCGTTCATAAAATTAGCTTTCTATCGGTGAAAAAATTTTAGCAATCGGACCAGTACTTCCAGAGATTACCTCCAAGAAACAAAAAAAAAACAAACTACTTCTTTATTATATTAGTGTAGACCAACCTCACTACCATCGTCGTGGAACAGCAACGTCTGTATCCCAAAATAAATTTGACGGATAGCCCCAACCCAATTATAAAAATACATCGATCAAATGAATCGAAATTGCTGTCAATTTTCAAATACCGTTTGCGTAGTGACCAGATAACATAAAATCGGATAAACCATTGGATATAAGGAAAATAAATAATACTGAGAAATGGTCATGACCTTCTTTTGTTTTTTGTACATTTTTTAAATTTTTTGAAGATATCCGCAGGAGAACCAAGGTTGCCGACATAGCACAAAGAATCGCCAAACTTAAGTGGCAATGGGCAGGGCACATTGCTCGCAGAACAGATGGCCGTTGGGGTCGAAAGGTTCTGGAGTGGCGACCGCGTACCGGAAAACGCAGCGGTGGAAGGCCTCCTACAAGGTGGACTGACGACCTAGTGAAGGTAGCGGGAATCCGATGGATGCGGGACGCACATAATCGTTCGTTGTGGCGACGCTTGGGGGAGGCCTATGTCCAGCAGTGGAAGGCTATCGGCTGAAATGATGATGATGACATTTTTTACGCATATGGTCCACACGCGACAGCCACATACGCTGCCATGAGAAGCTAGAAGAGGCCACGAAGGAGGCGATAGCCGCTTGTGTTCGGTGTCTACTATTTTTGACCCATATGTACAGAATCATAATGTACTCTGACGAAGAAGGTTTAAGTGCGCGAGTGACATGTGACGGCGTTTTGTATCGGCGTATTATTGGCCAGTGAGGGCCACAAGAAACGAGCAGAGGTGTTTAGTATCATGTGGCGGCCACAGGCATCAACAGTGTGCGATGAATCCATATTAAAGGTTAGGAAATATGCGGCAATTTAAAGCATCGTTCAATTTCATTTTGACTGGACTGTTGGTCTAGTGGTTAGTGACCCTGACTGCTATGCCGGAGGTCGTGGGTTCGATTCCCACCCAGGACAAATGTTTGTGTGATGAGCATAATCATTTGTTCTGTGTCTGGGTGTAATTTATCTACAATATGTATGTATTTAGAAATATATAAGTATGTGTATCAGTTGTCTAGTACCCATAACACAAGCTCTGCTTAGCATGGGACTAGACGGCGTTGTGTGATAGTTGTGGAATATTATTATTAATTTTTGTCAATAATTTGAATGATTATTCAAATGTTTCTTCGAAGTCAAACGCAATTTGTAGTTTATTCATCAAGCATGAATACTTATCCAAGAGAAAGTCAATCCTCACACCTTGGAATGCAAAAGAAACCCTGAGTATCGGCATCGAGAGTCAAAGGGCGAATAAAAAAAGCTGAATGGAAGATGGCGAACAATAGGTTGATCTTGGTGGGCGATTAAGAACAGACCCAGGTAGACAGCGATTTCAGCCAGATATTTCTCAATCGCTTCAAATATGGTCCAGCAGAAGTGACTGGACCCGATAGGACAATGGCCTAGCCTAGCCTAGATTAGTTACTTTTTATTTTATTGTTTGTGCGAATCACAAATGAATGTTTTTCTTTCTTCCTTTCTTTCTGGGACTCCCTCTGGGTGATGCAAAAATCACCCAGAGCGTGTAAATTTATTGGATGATTACCCACACAAAAACAAAATATTTTTGCCTGTGTATGCCAATCGCACTAAACTTTTAAAGGCAAAAGTTGCCATTACCACTCAGCCACCGCTGCTCGTTTGTACCATTGCTATAACTTTCAACTTTTATGCGACCGAAGCCGCTAGCAGACGCTTATAGTTCATTAGAAATTCTTACGCTTGCCTCCCAAAGAAACCTCCAAAAACATTTCCAAGTCATTTGATGTAATTTGTTGAGTATAGTCGGCTTTATAATATTCCCACTGTTGGGACTCAGGCCTCTTCTTTAGGAAAGGAAATGGGGCCGTAATCCACCACGCTGGCCCAGTGCGGATTGGTGGATGTCATGCCGGTTTCCTTCGCCGTTTTGAGAGCAGTGGTGATGAAATAAATTATACAAAGTAATGCACCTGGCTAGGGTTGAACCCGCGACCTACCCTCTGTCGAGTAGTCGAAGCCTACCTGTCGGACAGGTATATTGTCTACCCCGGTCACCAGGGAGACTGGAAACGTCGGGAGATGTCGTGCGGTGTTCCGCAGGGGTCGGTACTAGGGCCACCCTTGTGGAACATTGGTTACGATTACGTGCTGCGGGGCGACCTCCCTGACGGGGTCAGCGTGGTCTGCTACGCAGACGACACGCTGGTTCTAGCGCAGGGAGAGTCATACCGGGTGGCGGTCGCTTTAGCGACACGCGGGGTTGCGATAGTCGTTGGTAGGATCCAGGAGTTGGGACTCGAGGTGGCGCTTCACAAATCCGAGGCCATGTGTTTCCACGGTCGCCGGTCTCGGAACGCGCCGCCATTGAGTTTCCAACTAACGGTAGGAGGAGTTCACATCGGTGTCGGGTCGACGATGAAGTACCTGGGACTCGTCCTCGACAGCCGGTGGAATTTCGTGGAGCATTTCCGACGTCTGGCTCCCAAACTCAACCGGACTGGGGCTGCGCTCAAGCGGCTCCTGCCCAACCTTGGGGGTCCAGATGCCTCCTGCCGGAGGCTCTACGCGGGGATCGTTCGGTCCATGGCCCTCTACGGGGCGTCGGTGTGGGCGCCGTCGCTGAAAAAGCAACCGGCGGCCATACTGAACGCCTGCCAGAGGGTCATGGCAATTCGGATGGTGCGGGGATACCGCACGATTTCCCGGGAAGCGGCGAGCCTTCTGGCTGGCCTACCACCGTGGGATCTGAAGGCAACAGTCCTTGCACACATGCACGACATGCGCGTGGAGATGCAACGCCAGGGTGAAAGTCCTCTGCCGCGACAGGTCGTGGCATGGCAGACAGAGCTCCGGCGGGATCTCATGGTGGAATGGCGTCAGCGACTATCACAACCCCATCATGGGCACGCCACAATTATGGCGATAAGTCCTCTCTTTGAGGCGTGGCTGGAAAGACCTCACGGCGTCCTTACCTTCCGCATGACACAGGTCCTCACCGGAAATGGCAAGTTCGGGAGGTTCCTGTTCCGAATTAAAGCAGAAGTAACGCCCGGGTGTCACCACTGTGCGGAACGCCCGGAGAACACGGTGGAGCACACAATCGCGGTGTGCCCTGCTTGGGCGGAGCATCGCCGTGCCCTCGTGGGGGTGATCGGCGGCGGAGACCTCTCGCGCCGCGCCCTGGTCGAGGCCATGGTCCGGAGCGAGGAGGAGTGGCAGGCGGTCGCCGACTTCTGCGAAGCAGTAATGCTCGCTAAGGAGGAGGCCGACCGCATCAAACAACGGCGCTCTCGCCGCCGCCGCCGGGATTCCGATCCCGATTTCCAGCCACCGTAGGCGCGGGCTTGCGGAGCAATGGGTAGCTCGCTGTCCGGCCGTCCGTTAACCGTCCGAACCAAGCCCAAGTCGTCGACGGCGCGCGCTGTTCCCGCGCGCCTCAAGGAGTTGTCAGCAACAGCAGGGGCCCAGTCGGGTCGAAGCCTACTGGGGCCAGGTTTATCCGAAAGGGCGCTCGAGCCCCGGTACGAAGGCTAGAAGGAACGGGATGGGTTTTTTAGTCAGTAAGAGTCTGACACTATCTCCCTTTCCGCCCAAGAGCGGGGGTTGTCATAAGATGATTTTTCCCATCAAAAAAAAAAACCCGCGACCTACAACTCGTAAGTTATGGCCGTTACCATTCGGCTACCGCTGCTCGTTCGTTCCTTTTACATAATTTTCTTCTTTTACTACCGAAGCCGCTAGCACACGCTTATAGTCAAGAAGAAATTCTTACGCTTAGCCTCCCAAAGAAGCCTCCAAAAACATTTCCAAGTTATTTCATGTAATTTGTTGAGTAAGTAAGAATAAATCTCAGTGTTTAGTCCCTCGTGGTTGCGTAATGCATTTAACCAAGTTTCGTATCTACTCCGGACAAGAGGATCTTTTACCCTCGGGGGTCGTAAGTTTCACTCATTGTAACAAATGGTAAATGGATGTGAAGCAACATTCACCTGTTAACTTAATGTAAGGCTTAAAATAATACAATTGGCACCGAAGTAATATTATATTACATGAAGTTTATTATACCATTATTTTCAGTTCATGCGAAACCTGAATATCTTTTGATCAAAATCAGTAACTGAATGGATTCCAATAGTTTTTACAAAATGTTATATTTTTTTCCCAAAATTTTTTAAAAAGCTCACAATTTCGTTACCAACGACTCTGATTACAACTCAGTTTTGGCAGATCATAGCGGGAATTAAGCGCCAGCAAACAACTGGGTGCAAGTGCAAGACCACCCTCCAGTCGCCTGGATAGTCCGGTGACTAAGTATTTTTGCTGACATAATGACTTTGTGATTTTTCATGATACAGTTATGAAATTTTATACATAGATTCTTTACATAAAAATACTAGACGCGTATTTCAGGTTTTGCATAAGTATTATATACTAAAACAAATGTTGTATTGTCTTTAACTTGATTGAATCTGTATCGGCATCTAACTTTTGATTTAGAAAGCCGTAACCCTGTTTCTTGGTAAAATAGAAATAGAAAAGCCTTTTATTCCAATCCCACAGCAATACAGTATGTCCACTTGGAAAAATATGCGACAATTAAATTAATTAAATAATAATTAGGTTGTTCGACTCCTTTTACATGTATTATTTTTTATAATATACTAATTTAATCAGGCTCATGGCACAAACCATGAGCTATGCATAGTTCATCACAACAACATCTCACTCTGTCAAAAGTGTACCAACCAAAAAGAAGAAGAAGTATAGAAACAGCAGACTTCCCTCAATACGTACAATTGCCGAAACGGATCTTGAGCGCTCGGCGTCAGATGGGGATCGCTTTGCGCATTCCATACATTGGCGAGCCTATCGTCTTCGTTGTTAGATACATGCAGCAACGCAGGGAACGAATCAGGAGTTATGTCTATGACGCGATGGCGCGGCTAGCCAATCACTGACACTCCCCGCCCTCGCGTCTCACATCGCACCACTAAAGAGAACGAATATTTGACTTCTGCGCAACATGAAGCCAGCGCTCAAGATCCGTGACGGAAATTTAACCTAACAAGTCTAGTAGAAACGTGTTCTATAGTAGAATATAGATGTACTCACCAGGGTATAGAGGGCACTGGCGTAGGCAGCGTGTTTCACGTGCAGCGTCCGACAGCATGACAGGGATGTGTCGTGCTCGTGTGCACTCCACGCTTTCATCTGTTGACAACAATACAATACTACATACAATACAATACACAACATAGATAGATATTATAATAAACTCGAAAAAATATCGCATTTCTATGAAAATTAAAAAGGAAAATGTAAAACGGGTAGTCTATAAATAGCAACACGTGGAAATACTGTAAGCAAGTGTTGACACGTGTTTGTTATATAAAAATACTAGGTTTCTGAAAAAAAAAAAATGTTAATTTAATTAGAATACTAAAAAAGCACCCGACCAAAGAACAACGACAAGGAAATCGTTAATGAAATTATTAAGTGTCTACATATATCACCATGATATATACCAACAAAATAGTTTACTAGGTTTTATTAAATCAAGTTAATGGCCAGTTGCGATGATGATATAGAAAAAAATCATTAGCTATAATTGGAAACTAAGTTGTAAATAATCATGGCTTAGTTTTATTTTTTGCTGGCTTGACTTCATGACTTTTGGCTAAACTGAACTTTTAATGTTGCCACTAATATAAATCTTTGTCAAGTTGGTAACATAATAGGTTCCTGAATAGTTATACATATAACATTACTAGGTGTTGCCAGCAACTTCTCTCGTGAAAGTGAAAATTTAACACAAGGAATTTTACTCTCGGGTTAAAAAAGACATGGTCTACCCGCGTTCTAAATCCGTCCAGTTGTTTAAACATAAAGAAGTTACAAACATACACACACACTCGCAAAAGACATGGCCGGATCCTGCCCAAAAATCAACTATGCGTTCCATTAATTATTTATTATATAAAAATTACTTCTAAAATAAATAAAAATAAGTCGCAACAATCCATTTCTCAAGGAGTGGCGAGAAAAAATCCAAAAAAAATAAGTATGTTAATTGTTTTTGAGTCGTTTTGTTTCATAGTAACCATGGAGGATGAGGATAAATCGATACAAATTGCATTTACGTTTGGGTACACGCATAAGACAAAAAGTGTTCTTATCTGTAGTAACACGCCTGAAGGTCAGACTAAAAATATAAAATATTTGTAAATACTGCAATTGTATTGCAGAAGTTAAAAAGTTAACTGGACACCAATTTTCGAGCCGCCGCGCGTTTTGATGGTACTCACGGTACACATTATGAATCCACAATATTTTCAAGAGCGTGCACCCAAACGTCCTAAAATTATTTTGACATTTCTGCGCTCTTTAAACTAAACTGTCAAATCAAACTGTATGTGTCAGTCTTGCCTTGCGTCATTCTTACAATATATTACTGTTTTGTGTTTTCGTAACTGTATTTGATTTTTAAACTTGGCTCCATGCTTTCGTTTATCGGACTTTCCTTTACGCTTTTAATATTTATATTCTGCTGTGCATATTGAATTGGTTTGTTTACGATTTGGATTCTGACGCTCACGAAGTCAATGTACCTGAAATGAACTGTGGATACCAATCGAATATGAGAGTATATTGTAAGAACTTTAACACCATAACTACAAAATACATTGGCTGATATACATAAACAGGTTGAAGAACTACAGGAAAATGAATCTGGATTACCTAAACTACCTTCAATTACACCAGTTGCTAATCAAGCAAATATAACGGCATCAGCCTCATTCTCTGATAATATATCTTCGAAGCCATCTAGTTCTTCCTTTCGAGATTTAAGAGAGGATAAAAACATTCAATGTGTCTTGTCTGAGTAATTATTGTAGTGATGATGTGTAAAATTAAGAAGAAGAATGTAATAATATTAAGAAATAAATATATTTAAGCAAATGTCTGTACTTACTTATTTATATGACTAAATAAAAATTCAAGTGTTATGTTTTTAGTGTTTTATTGCATGTCTAATTGTATATTTTTTGCTAATTCGCCTGAATATACAATAAATATGTGTTAGACAAGGAGTTCTTCTTCGATATTGCAATTAATGTCGATGTTTGAAAGTGACTATGTATTACCAACATATTATGTTCATCAATGTAAATACGTTTTACTTGGTATTTTGATCTTTGACTCATTCTTCACTAGCCTCTATCAATATGTATCACTGATAGTGTTTCGAACATTTTCATAAAATTAAAGGCGTTCTCATACTAAATTACTGTCACTGTCACTGTTATTGTAGATCATTGTTGTATTGATGTCAATCATTGCTATTCAAAATGATGAGGCATTTTTTTAAATCTTATTTATAGTGTCTCTCGCTCTATCTCTGATCATAAAAATTACTGTAAAGCCGTACTCTTAAGCTTTAATACGGCGTACAATTTGTCTGTGTAATGGAATATTTTTAGTTTGGGCACAGCTCCCTACTAATCCGGCCATGTCATTTTCAAAATAAACTCAAAATGACATCACACTAACATTATAAGTTAACGTATAATGTTAGTGTGATGTGATAGTGTGATTAGTGTGACGTAGGTATACTCGTAATCAATGTCCAAGACTAACAGTCGTCTCAAATTTTACTCGATTTTACGAGTTTATTATTCTTCTTTTCTTTTTGATAAACAGATTTATCCGAATTCACTTTTTTCCAAGTTAATTAAACAATTACTCACGTACGCATCGTAAAATGGATTAACTGTTCTAAAAGAAAAGTTCCTGAAAGGCGAAAACGAACCAGAAAACGAATCATTTATTGCCTCACTAGATAAATTAATGATTTGGGGAAGGTTCACAGAACGAATCGGAGAGAAACGACTAAGGGCCGTTGAGCCAGAATTTGGGACAATTTTTAGATTGGCTTACGATGAATAGAGGATTTTTTTAAGGTTTTTTTCTGTTGTTTTTTTTTTATGTTGTCTTGTCACTGTCAGTTAGTGTTGGAACAGAAGTGCAATATAATCAATCTAGACTACTGTTTTTAGGTGGGTGAACATAAAACTCAGTCCTTTTTTCCTGCTTTGCCTTGCGTTCCAGGACCCCAGATTCCCAGGACCCTTTACGTTCCAAGGCCACAATCAATCTTTAAAACATTCCTGCAGCCCTAGTACGTATCGGTCCAGTAAGTCCCCTTTTTGAGGAGTGGCTGGAAAGACAACACGGCGTCTTTACTTTCCGAATGACGCAGGTCCTCATCAGACGTGGTCAGTTCAGGAGATTCCTGTACCGTATTCATGCGGAAGAAACGCCTGAGTGTCACCATTGTGTGGACCACCAGGAGGATACGGTGGAGCATACGGTTGAGGTGTGCCCCACCTGGGCAAAGCGCCACCGTGTCCTCTTGCGGACACTCGGCGGCAGCGCTCGCTGGGCCTTGGTACAAGCCATGGTCTGGAGCGAGGCAACGTAGGTGCGGGCGTGCGGACGGGGAGCAATGGGTAGCTCGCTGTCCGACTAAGCCGAGTCTAAGTCGTCGACGGAGCGTAATGTTTCACGCGCCTCAAGGAGTTGTCAGCAAACCGTCCCTACGGGCCTAGCAGGCTCGTAGTTTTTACTCTTTGGGTACGGAACCCAGGACACTGATCTAAAAGAATAAAAAGGGCATTCAATTAAATTTCAATATGACACGCGTTAGTGTTAACAAAATCATGAAACTGCAACCAGCCTATCCGACGTCCATTTTACACGACGGGGAAACAAAAGAAATATTTCACCCGGAAATCGTTGAATCATTTGACAGAACAACGTCTATCAAAGCCGAAATAAAACGAGAACAAATAAAAAAGGAAAGAAGGAATTCCGATATACCTAAATCTGTTTTGTTCAGTAGCTCACGGTTATTACTATTTTATTTGACATCCGACAAAGACTTTGAACAGGTTTTGCACACTGTAAGGAAAATGAAAACAAAAGAAAACTGGAATATCACAATACATCATTTTATTTATAACATGTTTTCAATTGTAATTATTTTTAGTTAGCAAGCTTTTTAGCGCGTCATATGTTATTATTGTAGTGTTTGTATTAGGAGTATCTATACTTAAATATAGATATACGCTGTCTCGGGCGAGCGACGCTTATGTCAGCCACGGAGTTACTATAGCGCTGTGAGCGAGAGTACACGTGTTGTTGCGGAGCGTGCGTTTGCGAGCGAGCCAGTGTTTGTACGAGAACATTACAGTGGACAGAGGTCCTACATTTGGCGACGAGTAAAAAGGTATGTTCAATATTTTATAATTATATAAATCAAAAGAAGGAAAGGAAAGTACCTACATTTTATGACTGGTAGCAACAATACTCGTAACGTTTTCTTAAGGGGATGCATCCCATGCATTTTCACTGTTTTTCGTACAACCGCTTAAGAGCGGTCAAATCTAATAAAAACAAATTCAAATCAAATCCAGTTAAGACCTCTGAAAATCTGCTATTTTGCATGGGCTTTGACACTTCATAATTTGCTCACGAGTGAAAAGTAAAAAAAGAAATACAACATAAAGGCCTAGCAAATTTTATCAAGATTCTAAATGGTGACAATGTTTTTCAAAACTTTTAAGAAAAAAAAAAACACGCATTTGCTGGAACAAGTTTTGTGGAATTTTCGAGTAAATCACGGAATTACTATTACAGAGTATTCAGGTATTATCACGTTGCCTTTTCGTCAAGCATCGCGCTGGATTGCGTTTGATGAAGCAACAGGCTTTTAAACCATGCTCGATGTTTGCGATGGGTGAGTGGAAAAGCAGCTTCTTAGATATCAACCTACATAATATACGCCTTTCAACTTTGTAGGTACGAGTACATACCTACGGTTATTTTTCTATAATCCACAACGTTTTGTTTTGTATACCTTCGTGAAGACGTTATGTTGTTTGAGATATGTAGCTACATTGTAGCGGATGTACACTGTACGTATGGTCCGTTTCTGGGCTTGGAAATATAAAACAACGTGATGGCAAAATAAATATGGTGTACAAAGTTGCAATAGTGGTTGCGTTGTGGAGCACTTAGAACAAGGAAATATATTCTTCACTGCTTGAATAATTAACTGATATAATTTGAATTCTGATATTTGTACTTGTAATGGACGGGCCTGTTGGTCGTGGGTTCGATCCCCGCCTCGTTGGCGAATGTTTGTGTGATGGACGCGAAGTGTGTGTGATTCACCTCCAAGGTGAATGGGTGTGTTTGTCGATCGTCTGGTGCCCGTGACGCGGGCTCTGCTTGGCTTGGGACTGGATGGCGTTGTGTGAAAAAAAAAGTCCTTTGTGGTTTTAAGATCTCCATTAAATTGGAAACATTTGCGATCTTAAAACATCCATTAAATTGGATTTTTTGTGGTTTTAAGATCTCCATTAAATTGGAAATACTTGCGATCTTAAAACATCCATTAAATTGGAACTTTTGTGATTTAAAGATCTCCATTAAATTGGAAATTACTGTGATCTTTAAATATCCATTAAATTGGAACTTTCGTGGGTTTAAGATCTCCATTAAATTGGAAATACTGCGATCTAAAACCATCCATTAAATTGGAACTTTTGTGATTTAAAGATCTCCATTAAATTGGAAATTACTGTGATCTTTAAATATCCATTAAATTGGAACTTTCGTGGGTTTAAGATCTCCATTAAATTGGAAATACTGCGATCTAAAACCATCCATTAAATTGGAACTTTTGTGATTTAAAGATCTCCATTAAATTGGAAATTACTGTGATCTTTAAATATCTTGCTTGGAAATATTTTGCTCGCGAGAATTAAATGTTCATGTTCTCCTGTATACTATACACTTGTCATTGACAGCAGGGTACAGTTTAGAAATGACTTTTCAAGTTGCCACAATAGACCTCCTGAAGTCGATTTATCATCAATTTGCTAACGCCCGAAATTCTCCATTTGGGCAATAAGTTAGACCGTGAGGTATTGTTGTAAGGACTCAGTTCAGCTAGTATGATAAAGAAAGAAAGAAAGAAAGAAAAGAAAGAAAAACAGTTTATTTACGCGTTAAAGACGCAATCTTAAAATTAGGTAACATAACAAAACATCAATAATAATTAATAGGGAGGATATGCGTCTCCTCCGCGCAAAACGGCCGAACGCTCAGCATAAAGCTGCGGGCTCACGCATAATGCGTTGAGCTCACAGCGCTGGTTTTCAGCGTGGGCCGGTCGCTGTGTCGTAAAGACGCTAGAACGGTGCAGTAAATAAACGTAACTAAAAATAAGTATAGAAAACTAATAAATATAAATAAAATAAATAGATAAGGTGACAAATACAATTTTATAAAGTTTTATAAAGTGGCAACACCACGATGCACCCATAGCTCAATTTGTTTTAATAATCTGTGGTAATTTCATACACTATGGCAAAAACACGAATACGTGATTGGACGAATTGGACGCGACCGTGATGCTGTTGACGTCAAAAATGATCGCGATACATTTTAAAAAAAATTGCCAATTTTCACGACGTAAGCAATTGTAATTTCAACTATCGTCGCGCGTTGGCAGATCTAATAGATACTGTTACGATTTCTTTTATGACAGTGCTTATTTCTCCGTAGATAATTTTGACATTGTTGACATTGACGTATCCCTGGAATATTAATCTGCGATTATTTCTGCGTTAAATCGAAATTGAACTATTTTATTATCGGTATGCTACAAACGCGTGTCACATAAAGTGACCTTATCCGTTTAATTAACTCATCTTTGTAAAAGACGACCATAGCGGTCTAGCGCGGAACAATAAAAATAATGCGTGAGCGGGTAGATAGATAGATAAATCCTTTGATAGATAAATCCTTTATTGGCTACAGCACAAAACATGCACCAAAATACATAAAGCACACAGATTATAAAAAACTAAGCACATAGACAACAACAAAAGAAAGAAAAAAAAAATAATAACACATGTGGGTACAAAGAAAAAAAAAAGAGAAATAGCAATATAGACCCATAGTGCGGTGTGCATGTCGCGCTGCACCAATGAGAGTCTAGCTCAGCATGTGTCAGGCAAAAGTACCTGACGCTGATATTATGCTGGATCCTTGTGGTGATATTCGGACGCTCAGATGGTTTTGAGTGAAATGTAGATAAATACATAAAGTTAATAGGCATAAAATAATAAGCAAAGTGAATAATTAAAAAATAATGTAATGTACATAGATATCGATATCCATGGTAATGTACGAGTAGTTCAGTGTTATTTAGGTAGCTTAAGGTAGTTGTTAGTTAGGCAGGAGTAGTCGGCTAGGTAGGAAATCATAATATTTATATTTTATTGGACTACCATAATATTCATTAGAAACATTTATACGACAAAACAATATTTGCCGAATCAGCTGGTTTTCTATACTATTCTCGCGTTCAGAAGAAACTAGTCTTTGGGCTACGGTTTCTTTGGGTGTCTTTTGGTAAAATTATAAAGGGAATAAAATTAGTGTGCTGGTAGTTCAAAGTTGCTCGTTTTAAATGAAATTAAAAGTTGATACGAAACTAAGTAAAGAATCTATTTCAAATTGTCATGATTTTTAGATATTGATATGTCGGAAAACAAACTAAAAAATTGTCTTACTAAAATGATTTTTTTTAGAATTTAAAATAGTAACTAAAAAAGTTGAAGGAGTAAATTAAATGTACCCTCAGTTTTAGTTACAAGCTGTGATTGTTACTGATATCAAATAAAATTTAATGTTGTGGTCCGTAGTAAATAACTGATATCACTGACTTAAACTATGATCTGTAAAAGAGTAAATAGAAGATTCAACGTTCAGAGCAATTTGCAATAATATTGTCAGGTTGACCGAGCGATGTATTGTGTTGGTAATCTTACTAAAACAGGCTAGAGTTTATAGCCAACTGGAATAATATTAAATTATTGATTAGCCGTTTATTTTGAAAACAAATTGATGCCACTGAGTCAAAATGATTATGTTCGAACAGAGTACAGGTGAATATAGTTGGCGTGACTAGGCATTTGGCTTAATGATTCGCTGATAAACTATTAAGAGAGACGTCGGGAGACTTAATGTAGTTTTAAAAAATCGTTGTCTACAGCCGGATTTTCGTTAGATTTGGAAAAGTGGAAAAAAAGGGTTGTTTTGATAATGCAACTCGTGTTGCTAGGATATGAAATAAAGTCAAGTGGTGAAGTTAGAAGAAATAGGACCTATTAGCAGAAAACAGATAACGTACATTCGACTCTGCCCCTACTTTTTATCGTAGCTCAGTTAGAACAGTTTATAGGTCTAGTAGCTTACTCCTGGTGGTTTTTACCTAAGTTTTCTCGAGTATGGGGCCGTTCTAAAGACGATTTGACGTGTGGTAAAGTTTATTTTTTGGCAACTGCGCCACAAAAAATTGAATAAGAAATAATTTAATTTTTATGAAAGAGTCGGGTTTTATGATTTAACCTTTCGATCGTGTCAATTGGGGGCACAGTGGAGGGACGGTGAGTGCGCGGGCGCCGGCGTTTGCTTGGGATTTAATGAATTGAGACTCGCAAGTACCTAGTCGTAGAATTTTATACTGATACCAGTTAGCGGGCTACCTCAAACGGGTGAAACCATAAGATATGACTGGACCCTAAGCGTACGTCCTGTAGTAGTGCCATACGTGACTTCTTATCGCGAAACTGTATCTCATTGCGTGATCGTAAAGTTAATTTACCGTCAGTTGGAAGTTGGTCAGAAGGTAAAGCTAAAAATAACTCTCTGGTAATTGGTAACGACACTGAAACATTGAAGGTTTTGATTAAAATTACTGGTAGTCTCATCTAAATAATTTAGAGTTCTGTGATTCAAGTAACATTGTCTAACACTTTCATCGCGACGGGACAAACCCGTGTGAATGAGGAGGACAAATATGAGATGTTCGTGCTAGAACCAATGCTAATAGCGACTGTAGAGACCAGGGACCATTTGTGGTAGGGTCCATTAGGCGAAGTCCAACTCACGATTGGCTGTACAGTTACAGACACTTAACCAAACGACGAACACTGGTGCTCCTTTGGAACTCTCGATAGGCAAGACTTCGTTTTCTCTGCCGTTGATGTCAAAAGAGGATGTAGAACCCCGAGGTTAATTTAAGTGCCATGATAAATGATGCGTTACGCAATATAGAGTACGTAGTAACCTAAAAAAAAAAAGTGTAGGTTTAATCAGGATAAGAAAAAAAATTTTTTTTTTCTTCAATCTGAGACTTCCTAATGATTATAAACGGGCAGAGCAAGTAAACTAAGCTAGATCCATTTAAAGATTTGTTTAAAATAACGGAGATGAGAATTAAGGATCAGCTGTTAATCAAAAGTTTAAATCGATGTGGAAGGATATTTCTTTACTGTACCTTTGCTTCGAATTTTTTATAGTTTCCTTTTAATCTAAAATAAATATTTTTGAACATGAAAGGGATGTAGTGTTTGTATTAGGAGTATCTATACTTAAATATAGATATACGCTGTCTCGGGCGAGCGACGCTTATGTCAGCCACGGAGTTACTATAGCGCTGTGAGCGAGAGTACACGTGTTGTTGCGGAGCGTGCGTTTGCGAGCGAGCCAGTGTTTGTACGAGAACATTACAGTGGACAGAGGTCCTACAATTATAATATCTACCTTTTTAATTAATCTCATCAAGACGATTTCAAAAAACTCAACACGAAAGAGTTATCATTATTACGCTTATAATTAAAATGAGCGAATTAAATACCTTTCTAACTGTATTTTACTAAGGACGAGAGCTCCAATTTTTTTTTAATGACCGAACGGGCATAAAAAAAAAATAGTTTCAGATTCGAAACTATTTTTTTTTTTCACAAAAAGTGACCGAATATTTGACTTTTTTATTTGTAATGAACTAGGGCTTGACTGCGAACGCACTTCATGCAGTGATGCAATCGTTGATGGTGACCATGAACGATTATTTTTTATTATTAATTAGTCTATTAAAAGCTTATTCACCTTAGCCATGACGACAACCTAAATTAAAATCGGACGGGAAGACCGCAGTAGGTAAATTGATTCAGACCAATCAAAACTAGCGTCGTTGGTCTGACGGCTGTGATAGGTACATTAGGTACCTAAAAACTGACTGATTCGTTCGTCTGTGTGTTATATTTTTAGTAGGTACAATACTGTAGTATAATTATTCGACTGTTTAGTATTTTATGAAAGTTAGAACGATATAATTAAGCATAGGTAATCTAAATAATAAGAAATAACTGTATCGAAATATTAATTTTAACTTTTGACAGATTTTCTGTTACCAAGATAGTTTTAGTTTCAGAAGAAACGTAAATTTAGTCCGCCACTAGTGTTCCCATCTGCACTTATCTGCTAAAAAGACTGTGTTTTTGTACGTTAACCGCACACAAACATTTTGTCATAAGACCCAACTTGGTATCAGACAAAGATAGGAGACTTTCGAATCGCAGAAAATTCATGACGTCACACAAACAAAGTTACTGGTCATAGCTAGTTAGCGAATAAGCATAAATCCTCTTTTATCCGAGTATTTTTTTTCGCTTTGATACGTTTTTCGCTGACAGAGCGCTAAGCTTTGCATGAGTTTGATAACAATGCGACTTTCAGCTTTTCTGTTCGAGCCTTTGACGCTTTCATATGTAAAGTTCACGCTTTATTCCGTGATACTATAGATAGAAATATAAGCACTTATAGCGTTATTGATGTCCGCAGAAGGTTGTACGCTCAAACCTTTCACTGAATTATAAATACGGGATTAATGTTTAACCTATTTCGGTCAGATGATACTTGATTCCAAACTTAAATGGAAACAGGCAGGGCACATTGCACGCAAAACAGATGGTCGATGGGGACAAAAGGACTGCGTACCGGAAGACGCAGCCTTGAAAGGCCTGCCACAAAGTGGTCCGATGATCAGGGTCGGTCGTCACAGGACCAATCGTTGTGGCGACTCTTGAGGGAGCAGTGGATGTCTTTTGGCGGAAATGATTATGACGATGATGATACTCGATGTAAACACCAAGTTTCTTTTGGAAACGTTGGATAGTGACCTCAAAATTAGGAGGATCCATGATTAATGCCATAAGTTCTGCTCATATCACCAGGCACATCCTGGTGATGCAGTTTTTTTTTTTAATTGGAAAAATCACCCAATGACTTCCGCCGCTCTTGGGCGGAGCGGGGAAAACTATCTATTTTAGACATTTACTGATTAAAAACCCACTCCTGGTCCATCTTTGTTATTATTCCAGGGCCCCGGGGATCTCTTTCGCATCACCCATGACCCCAATAGGCTTCGACCCTGCTGGGTCCCTACGGCTTCTGACAAATCCTTGAGGCACGTGTGGAACACTACGAGCCGTCGACGGTTATCGGACGATCGAGCGGAGAGCTAGCCATTGCTCGCCGCCGCAAGCCCACGCTTCCGATGGCCGGAATCAGGATCGAAATCCCGGCTGGGGCGCAAAGGCAAGTTTCTAATTGTGCACCAGTTTTATTCCCGTCTTAATTTTATTTTATCGTATTGAGATACACAATGTTCTGCTCTTATTATTTTTTAATAAAGTTTATACATGCTTATTTCTGCCTTATGTGTGTCTATGTGCAAAAAACATTTTCTTTCTTTACCATTCTTTTCTTTTATTTTTTGTTTCTTGCTGTTCTGCAGTGACTGTGTCGAATAAACATTTTATATTGTAGTGTATTTTTGTAGATTTTTTTTTTGCTTTATTTTAAACTAGCGACCCGCCCCGGCTTCGCACGGGTGCAATGCTGATACTAAATACACTACAGAAAAACTGTGAACGTTGTATATAAAAACATAGCGGCCCGCTCCGGCTTTGCACGGGTATAAAATATATAGCCTATGTGATTAAAATCGATTCAGTAGTTTTGATTTATTCATTACTGCCCGTGGCCCGCACGCGTTAAATTTGGAGTAAAACAATCCCCCTTTCCCTATACCATGAAGAGGCACGCTCTTGCCGCACCGGGCGGTCGGCCGGTACCGCCGCAAACGCTATGTCCCGCAATTTTTAAATCTGTAATATCTTCGAAAATATTCACTAAAATCATACGGTGTAAAGGGCCATATAGATCTATATTAAATGAACAATGTATTCAAGGTATTTAATTGGTTAAGTATTAATGCTGTATTAGTTAAAATCGCTTCGAAAATTAGCCATTATTTGTCGTAAAAAGTAAATGACAAAAAAAAGTTATTGTGGGTTATCCATAAGAGATGGACATATACCATCACGGATGTGTACAATACTTAGTACATTATTTTGATAAATCTCGTAGGGTTCAGCCTGCGTTTGCAATGTAAGCGGAAAAAATGTAATTATTTACGACATCACATTAGAAACCTCAAAAATAACAGTACTTCTCCACTATTTAATGGATGTTATTATACATATAAACCTCCCTCTTAAATCACTCTATCTATTAAAAAAAACCGCATCAAAATCCGTTGCGTAGTTTCAAAGATTTAAGCATACAAAGGGACATAGGGACAGAGAAAGTGACTTTGTTTTATACTATGTAGTGATATGTAATATGGTAGTAGGTACTCAATCAATAAATAAAAAAGACAATTAAGGGGATGCATCTCGACATACATTTTCACTGTTTTTCATACAACCGCTCTTACGCAATTATGACGTCGTTATTACACATTTTTCATTAGATATTTTGGAAACACAGTATCTTGTAGTCATTGTCTAGGCTTGTATCGATATCAATTTTTAAATTTTTGTAAAACTAATCCAGTTAAGACCTCTGAAAATCTGCTATTATGCGTGAAATTAGACACTACATAATTTACTCAAAAATTAAAAAATTCAAAATAGTACAACAATTGTATGGTTGTACGTTTTTGACTTTTTAATCAAACCCTGGCAAATTTTATTAAGATTATAAAACACGTATTTTCTGGAACCAGTGTTATAAAATATTCGAGTAAATCGCGGAATTACCGAATACTAACAGAGTTGTCAGGCGTTATCTCTCTTTTTTCGCGTTGTCTTTTCGTCAAACATCATTTATCAATAACAAGCTTTTAAACCATGCTCGATGTTGACAATAGGCGAGTGGAAATGCAGTTTCGTCAGTCTTTTTACTACGCAAAACATTAAACTCTTCATGAATCTGAATGTCTCATCCTCATTTTCCATTTCAAGTTACGGTACGTACAAATGTTCCAAACGTATGTATTACATCCGATAAGCCTAAACGTTCCTGCCTATTCACTCAAATGAGGTGTCATTACTGTCGTATGGTTCCGCAGAGAATCATAGAACGAGGAGTCAGACATCTAAAATGGCGGTGATCATTTTATTTCATTTGACAACGAAAATGTTCTACATTGAGTCAAGTATCAAGAGAATTGGTGGCACGATAGAATTAATAGAAGGTACTTACCTACCTTGGAGTCGCACCTTATATTTTAGCATTACGGAATGTAGTGTTGTATACAACATTGTATTTAGTATAGGCGTAATCTGAATATAGTTTGTTTAGAATCAGTAGCTCAACCGATTCTTAAAAGTGTTAACGTAGAATTTTGATTTTTTCACAGCTTCGAGGGACCTCAGACCTTAGTATATGGTATTAATTTCAACTCGATACCTCTACGCGTTCTTGAGATAAAGGGGTCTTAATAGACAGACACACAGACAGATAAACAGACGGACCCTATAAGGGATCCGTTTTTTTCTTTTTGAAGCACGGACCCCTAAAAATGATCTTTCAAAATAAAAATCAGATACACTGAAATTCAGCGGTTTATTGCTGTAAACTTGTCCTGTAACAAGATAACGCAGATGATTCGACTTTTACTGAAGTTTCGGAGATCTTGTTATTTAACGAAGGCGCCCATTTTTGGAGACCATTTTCTCTCATCTCAAAATAATTCGCAAATGTGAATAAAAAATGTATAAATGTGTGTAATTTGGGAAAAATGAAAGTATTTGTAGTCCTGATTTTTTTTTTCGAAATTTTATTTTAGACTCAAAAATAATATATTACAGTTATCACCAAATTAACTTTTTTAAATGAAAGGCTTATTTATCAACAATAATCTATCAGAATAAAAAAGATTTGTTTTCGAACATAAAACGGTTGAAAATAATGCGTGACAACGATAATTAATTGGTGCAAAGGTCTATACTGTATCGCAACTCCAACGCAACGGCCATCTTAACATTCAGAAAAACCGTGTCCCAGACATTCAATAAGTTTGTTGTACGAGTATGTAGTGTGTAGTACGCAGTTTGTAGTGTGTGCCTATGTTTATTTACTTATTTTATTTATTTATTTATTACAAGCACATACAATTGTTTTAACAGGTAAAGTAGTTGCAAAGTAGCCTAGCACTCAGAGTTGCCACCCACAAATTGATCAGTGTGGGTGGCATCTCTGAGTATGTGTATGTATTGTGTGTATGTATGTATTAATACTAGCAAGGATTCCACATTTTTCTCAGTATTATCAATCTATTTACGTGTAATATTAAAACCTCTGGTATTCTGATCAAACTATTTTCAGGTTGTGCTCATTTAACGTTACACCTTGTATATGCCGCAGCCAAAAGATGAATTCGCTATTTAGCTAATCATCTTTTTTTAAATTCAACCATTCAATCAAGTACCTAGGCTAATGACTGATAACGTTTAATTAATGAATTGCCTTGGCCGAGCATTTAAGAGGGGCTGCGGTAAGTCTTAAAATTAATTCTAATTTATGTTCAGCCGGCAATGTTTTGACAAGTGTCGTAAGTAAGATAAGCCGACGAAGACTTACTGTGTGGGGCTCTTTAAACCTTACCTACTATGAAGGTGACTATGGCGTATTGTCCTCGGACGCGTAGCTTTATAAACTGTCGATGAAGCGGCAATAATACGGCGGCACAACGTTTCTTCGTTGACAGAGTTTCATAGTTTTGTATCTATAGGTACTCGATTCACGTTAAGATTAGACATTTAAAGAAAACTTTTGTACTGTCTGTTCAACCGATTTTAACTTGTATTCCGTAGGCATAGGGTGTTTTTATTCGCGTAAAAAGGTGGTAAAAAAACCAGCCAGCAACATATTAAAAGTCAAAATTGGTTGAACGGACAGTAATAAAGGTTTTTTTTTAAATGTCTAATGTTATTTTGAACGGAATATGTATGAAAGTTTCACGCAAGTCTACTCCAAGCGTATAATGACAAATTCGTGTCTATGAAACAAACGTGTCTTTAGGCTAAAGTGAGCGAGTACTGACAAGACTACGAAGGATCAATAAAATTGATATGGGAATCTTTTTTGAAATCCTAGCTGATCTTAGAAGTGATACTGCTAAGATCATATTTGACATGTCAATGTGTCGGTAGATGGACTTTGGTAAAAAAAATATCTGATTATTATGTTTTTATTGTAAACTGTTTACCGGCTTTATTTTATTTATTATAATATACATATGTTCATAAAAAACTTAAATACTAAATAAACTATTTATACTAAAACCTAACTATGTACATAAATATAATATAAAATGACAAAATACGCTCAGGCGTAAACTTGTAAACTTAGTTTAGGTTACGATGGGGCTGATATACGACTTTGAGATTAAAGTCCCTAAAAAATAAAGAGAAAAAAATAAATAAAAGTGAGCGAACTAAACGAGTGAATGAAGTCGAACGTCAATGATCCTAACTTGCCCGCTTCGCCATTATATGAATGACCTATGCAGTATCGAGCCAGTTCATTAAATATCGAACTTGGCACACATACCCGAAGCACACTAATACATGTACCCTTCCTTCATAATTTATTATTCTGTAAAGTTGTGAAGATAGAGAAAGCTTGGTACGAGAACCTATTCTTTTTAAGTTAGCATAAGCATAAAGCATAATCTGCCTTTTAATATTCCCACTGCTGGGACTCAGGCCTTCTCTCTTGGAGAGGGAACGAGCCAAAATACTCCACGTAGGCCTAGTGCGGGTTGGTGAATGTGACATGTCTTCGAATTGTTGGTTCTAGAATATGCCGGTTTCTTCACGATGTTTTCTTTCATCGTTTTGAGAGCAGTGGTGTTGTAATAAATTACACTAAACAATGAGCCTGGCTAGACCTCGTAAATCGAGGCCATTACCACTCGGCCACCACTACTCTCAGTTACATAGTTTTTAAGTAACACGGCCGTAACGTACATCTTAAGTATCGTTATTTACATAAACCGAACTAGACGCAGCCATTTTCGACACACAAAGTTGATGTATTTAAATTTCTATGTAATTTTTATTTCATTGTCAAATAAAAATGTTCTTTTAGATCTCTTTCTTTGACATGTTTGTAGGCGTTTAACAAGCAGGCCAACGCTTAATGTGCAACTTTAAGCGTTGGCCTGCACACGCATTTGTTAGAAATTAACGCTTTATCATACTAGCAGATTGCGAGTGTCCTCAAAACGGAGCGGGTGCGCAATAGATACGTTACGGGCATGCAACGAATACGCTACGCATGCGCAGCACGTTTGTTGCGGACGCGCAACAGGATCCGACAACGAGGTGCGTGTCTCCGGCGTCTTCGCAGTAACAAAGACAACAGCAGTATCTCCTCGTCGGAATCCATTTTGTTACTTAGTGTATTGTACGTTGTTAACTTGCTAAAAACACGCGTTGAAAACATTACGAATTTGTCACGCGTTCGCGACGTCTTCGTTGTGCAGCCGCGGCGTGTTCGCGTCGCATTCGCTGCTCTCCCGCTCCTCCCCGTACCTGCTCTTAAACCGCTATTGTGATATAGCCCTTAGTGTTTTGAATAAATACATTACAAACCGGCTTGTTGTAATGTAGTTATGTTTATTAAATTTATTTGCAATACTAACAAGACGGAGAATCCTTGGTAAACATTTTGCTTCATACTAGTTTGTACCGAATTGTTGTTTGTGATCGGAAACAATGATAATAACATTGAATAGAATGACTGGTAACAACTAATTGAACTTCTCGGTAAAACCGACTCGTAAACAACTCGAATTTTTGTTGCTAGGGTAACAAATTTATTATTCCTTAGCACTAAATTGAGGCACTCTAGGTAAAGGGTTTATGAGAATAAATTAATTTTATAATCTTTCATCAAATATAATCTTAACAACAAAATCTGTACCTAGCAGAAATTAAAAGAGATAGGTACAAAAAATGTGTATTAATAACTCCAGAAGGTTCGCCATTTTTTCTTCCAACATTTCTCAAAGCAAGCAAAAAAATTACAGTTGTGATATTTGAAATAAAATAGATAGCCGACAAGGTGTTAAGATTTTTATGCCTTAAAAACCTGACTTTTTGTAAGAATAAGAACATTAAAATCATTAAAAATGCCAAAGCACTTGGTGTTATAATTCGTTGGAATTTATAAATGAGACAGGAAAATTTAGAAAGGAATCATAAGACCTCTCTCTCACTGACTTATGCCTATCTATATTATGACGTAGCCATGTTTTTTTACTGGCCTGTTGTTTAGTGATTATTGACCGTGTCTGCTATGACGGAGTTTGATTTTCGCCCAAGATAAATGTGTGATGAGCACAGTCATTTTTCTGTGTCCGAGAGTATTTTATCTACACTAATATGTATGTCTATAATGAATAAACTCAAAAAGTACTGGGCCGATTTCAAAAATTCTTTCACCATTGGAAAGCTACATTCATCCTGAGTAACATAGGCTACATTTATTGCTCATGCAAAGCCGGGACGGGCCGCTAGTCTATAATATGTATGTATTTAGATATATGAATATAGGTATGTTTATCAATGGTTTAGTATTCATAGTACAAGCTCTGATTAGTTTGTGGCTAGATATCGTTGTGGGAAAGTTATGGAGTATTATTATTATTATTATTATAAAATTGGTAATTGCATGATATGGCTGAGGTTAGGTTTGATTAGTTTTAAGGTCACCATTTCTTCATGAAAGATCCAATTATATGATATAGCTACGACATGTTTATACATAAACTAGGCTAGTTTTACTAGTATTAGAAACCATGTTCCAAGCTAAGCATTGATCGCTTGTTAGAAGCAAAATTTTTAACTGATTAAATTGCGAGTTGAAAAGTCTTACCCATCAACTTAAAAGTACAAAATTTTATAGCATTTTATTATCGAGTTTTTAAAGTTTAACGAGTTTTTTTTAGTATTTCTATAGCTTTTACAGCCTTTTAAATTAAATTTTGACAGGCGACAGATGAACGTGACTCTTACTGGAGTGACTGGCTCACAATGGTTCAGCCGTGCAGGCAGGCTTTCGTGGAAAAGAAAAAAGAGAAGGCACCTTTACCCAGCATTGGAACAAAACAGTCTCAGTTTATGTTTTTTTTTCTATATGATATAAACCAGCGCTTGACTGTGTGATGTGCGCACAGAACCGGTCGTTGTAGCAACACTTGGGGGAGGCCTATGTCCAACAGTGGACGTTTTCGGCTGATATGATAAAGATGCTGAGTGCTTGACTGCAATCCCTCCTTATGGTAAGCAATGACACAATCGTTGGTGAGGCGCGCTAGTGTATTAAGAGCCTTGAAGTCACCTAATAGTAGCAAAGAGCACTTTAGCCTTGAAGACACCTAAATTATAATTGGACAGGAAGACCGCAGCAGGCAAATTATTCCAATCCTTCGTTGTACACGGTATAAACGACGAAGCGAAACGCTTAGTCCGGACCGTAGAGGTTTCAACAACATAAGGGTGGATACTCGCCGTATGTCGGGTTGTCCGATGGTAAAAAGAAGATGGCGAAATTAAGTCATGTAAATCCCGCGCACACTCTCCAAAATGCATCCCGTACATACACAAAAACTTATCCGTTTCGTTACTTCTTGATGCTCAAACAGCTGAACGGATTTCGATGAAACTTGGTTTATGGGTAGACCACGTCGTCTTTAATAGGATAACAATATCTTGGAATAGTACAAAGGATAATTCTTATCCCGGAAGTATGTTGCCTCGTGGCATTAAATCCGCCTATGTACTACTATTGTCGAAGTTTATATAATAAATAAATAAATTATTGATTAAACTGGCTTCTGTAATACAGTTTCTTAACTAAATCACGAGCCAGGGATTCCCATTTATGTGTGCAAAAAGTTTTTATTAATAAATATTTTTATTATTATTTATTTGTTTACGGTACCAGCTAGTGAAATTAAATTAGACGATTGATAACAAAAAGTTTTTTTTTTTCAATACACTTATTCAAAAACCCACTGTTAGATTCGCTACTGCTTTCAGGCAAGCTATTCAGCAATTATGCGGAAAAATGAGTGGACCTACGACGATTTATTGTATTTATCGTTTCAGGTTGGGCGGTAAGCGACTCCCACGAGTCGCACGTCAATCCCTATTAATTTATTTCTTTATAAGTGTATTGAAAAACGTCGTTTGATACACGTGGAAAGTCTCTGCAGCACTCGGCTCCGTAACAATTCCGCCTCGATCTGAATGACAAATTTTCGCCACTTGTGTACCTACTGATAAAATGCATCAATATTAAAATTTCCATACTGTGTTTTTACAATGTTCACACGTCAAAGCCATTTACGTTTTCATACATAAAAAAATACAGTCAAGTGTGATTTAGTAACCCGTCAAACCCTTCAAAACAATAACGAATGACGAGCATAGTGCAGTTTTATGAATTTTTAACCCGTCCCCAACGACTGCAGTACACAAATGAGTGTTGGCAGTAAATATTAACTGCCACGTTTTGTTTGTACGTGTTTTTAACATTCTAGTAATATCCACATATATTTATATATATGGTAGAATAAAAAAATGAGGCCATGGAGTTTCTTGCACGTTCTTCTCCATAGAGACCTACTCTTTGGAACGTGCAATTTAGCTTCACTTGTTTAACTGACCGACATTTTGACAATTCAAAAGTGCCTGTAACTGGTCTATTTGAAATAAACATTTCTGATTTCTGATTTCTTCTTCACTTTGCTCTTAGAACAGATGGTCAATGGGCACAAAAGTTTTTGACCAGACCGATGACTTGGTAAGGGTCACGGGAATATGATGGATGCGAGATGCACAGGATCGTTTGTTGTGGTGATACTTGAAGGAGGCCTAGGTCCAACAGTCAAAAACTCTCGGGTGAAATAATGATGGTAATAATAGGCTCGCATTTGACCACTATCTCACCTGATAGTTAGCGATGATGTGGTCAACATTTGGAACACGCTTGCCTATAAGTAACCTGTTCACTCTTGACTTATATATTACTAGCTTTTGCCGGTGACTTCGTTTGCGTACATAAATTATAGCCTGTGTAACTCGGGAATAAACCAGCGTTCTATCGGTGAAAAAACTTTAGCAAACGGACCAGTACTTCTAGAGATTACCTCCTACAAACAATAAACACAAAAAAAAGACGTGTGGCACTCGGGGACTGCCGCGGTAAAGCTATTGCATAGCATTTTTATCAACTTATGCAATTATAAATATTTTTTTATTTTATTTATGCAGTATTTTTTTCCTTTGTTTTTTTTCTTTGATATTAATTGCAGTTACACTTTCACACATGTAATTGAATTTTGGTTGATTTTTCACTCATTTGTTTTCTCATCGGTCTTCACGCTCAAAAAACAAATGAGTGGTAGGTTATTTTCGTTACGGAATTTCTGGATTCGATTTCCACGCTCAAGGCCCGCGATAGAAGCTATGCAATAGCTTAAAAAAAACTTTACCTCTTTATTATATTAGTGTATAATATTATCTCCAGGTTGTAAGTTCTATCAGGAAATATACAGGATGTAAAGGACAGGTCTGTGCCAACTTTATGGACTTGCTCTGCAGACGAAACTGAACAACCTTCCACAATTTTTTTTTTCAGGAAATAAAATAAATAATCGGGCTCTCCACACAAAAAGTCCTATCAAGTTAAAATTTTGTATGGAGAGGCCGATTTTTTTTTCGTTTCCTGAAAAAGAATCTGCTTGGCCGTTTTTTTATGGTGTGTAACAGTAAAATTACCGTTACTTACGTCCCTTTATCTTAAGATTAAGGTAACAATTATTATTATTATTTTTGTTTATATATAAAAAAAAAATTATAGGTTTTAAAACAAACATGACTACGACATTTTCTTTTATATCTTTACATTATTACCTATGTTGTTGTACACTGACAGCCCGAAATCTTTTCCTTTCGTTCAGTCCATCCTAAGAAATTGCCCTGTCCAATAAGAACGCCTATTGTACACTTATTTTTATAAATGTTTGACCTGTAATAAGATAGAGAGTGCAATAAAGTTTATAAAAATGATTATGGCTATTGTAATCTGCAACATTTATAAATTTGCAGAATTTCGTCAACATTATAATGAGCCGTATTATTAAACCAAATATTTGGATTTCATTAGCTTCGCCATAATATGATTACTAGATGTGAATAGCATTATAATAATTAAAGTTAATGCAGTGAAGCTCTTAAAAGTTAGTTATGCTAATTCATTTAATGTACCTACTAAATTGAATTTAATCTTTAAAATAAAAATAAAATCGCACTCGCGCACTGAGGATTCCGTTCAAAACCTATGAAAACAGTTCAATTCCCGAGTTACGAAGATTTTTCAGAATCGCAAAAAGTTTTAAACATGTTGCGCCGACCCCAAATAAAACGGGACTAGGACAGGAAGATGATTATGATGACTTGTGCTGAGTCCTTTCTTTATGCAAAATTTCAAGATTCTAGTTCGACAGCAAGTACCCTATGAACTTTGATTCCCTTGAGTGTCGAAATAAACGTTTTTTTTTGCGATATAAACGGCCGTATCTTTTTTTTGTTAACTCAGAAGTTTGATTTTTTCACAATTTCAAGATACCGTAGAACTCGTCATGGTTTTAATTTCAACTCGATAACTCCATAGCTATTGAGTTGGAATTAAAACCATGACCACGTGTGGTCGTTCTCGAGATAAAGGGTCTTGACAGACAGAAAACAAAGTGATCCTATAAGGATTTTGTTATTTTTGCTTTCGAGAAACGAAACCCTAAAAATGATTGCAGTAATTTAAATTTGTATATGTGTCTAAGTACTTTTCTTTACATGTAAAGAAATTCATAATAATCATACCGATCATGAATTCATTTTTAACTACTTTCTGCCAATGATTTTACCGGTGCAAAAGTAGAAAATCAGATGATTTTCTAAACGGATAAAACCATTAGCAAGGGAATATTTTCCCGGGATAAATAATTACCCTTGTACTTTTCACTAAAATGCGTTCAACCGTTTCAACGTGAAGTAGTGACCAATACACACATATACATTTTTTTAACTTTTATAATATTATTATAGAGAAAAGTAGAGTGAATATACTAATTAAACTGGTACTTTAATTAGGCAAATACGTGTGACCATTTATGTCTGATTAAAATTACACTCGTATTCAAATTAGATCACGAAAGGCGAAACTATTGAATAACAACCAGAGGCCAGAATTAAGTAGAGTTACTTATTTACTTAGACTGATTTCATACAGAGAAAAAATAAGGTGGAAATATCTCTAATCTCGAGATTAATTTTAAAGAGCAGAATTTTTTTAAACACAATCAGATATATAGCAGAAAAAAATCTTCCAACACTAATGGTGAGAAAGAAGAAGTATATTGTTAACCTTGCCTCAGTGGAGATCTTTTTCGTTGCAAAATAATAATAAAAAATTGTACGTTAATTATCTTTGTTTTTATTGTCTTAGCTATGTCTAAAGTTTTTATTATTATTTATTTGTAATATTTTTGGCCACAGGGGATTTTTCATTAGAAATCCTAGGAAAGTCCATTTTAATATCAACATTTCTATGCAAGTACATGTTTAAATCTACCTAGATCAGACCTATGATAGTAACATGCAATTTTCAAATTATTATTATTTTATATTCAAACAAGCTTCACGTGAAAGTAAAACATACAGTACACTCAGTGATAAAGTTGGAATTTTTAAAATTGGTTCAGTATTTTTTGAGTTTATTCATTACAAACAAAAATTTATATCTTTTCTGTTTATAATATTATTACTAGCTTTTGCCTGCAACTTCGTCCGGGTACATAAAATAGGCTATGTCACTCAGGAATAAAGCAGCTCTCTATCGGTGAAAAAATTTTAGCAATCGGGCCAGTACTTCCATTGATTGCCTCCTACAAACAAAAAAACAAACTTTACTTCCTTATTATATTACTGTAGATTATACTAGCTGACCTAGCCAACTTCGTATCGCTTAACAGTCAATGAACGTAGTATATATCTTTCGATTAGTCATCGGATTACGATGAAACAAAGCCTAAGTAATATATCAAGTTACACATAATTTTCTGTATAAAAGTCTCAAAACTAAAAATTGCTACAGATTTATTATAGGTATATGTAGATAGCTATTAGCTGACTAGGGAAACGTTGTTCTGCTTGAAGCTATGGGCTATTGGAGGTGGGGGCAAGAGAGTGAAAAATGTTTTACGACTTATTATCATACCTACCAGATATACATAAAAAAAAACCTATAAATCACTCAAGCCGAAAGAGCAATTCGGTAAAAAAGACGAGATTTTTATTTATTAGAAAGGTAAATACAACAAAATATTTTTTTATTTATAGATAAGTTTTTTTGCGGTAAATCTTATACTATACTTTTACAAATATCTACAATATTTCAACTAACAGTTCGAATAATTTATTGGAAACGAAAGTTTCGAGACGAGACACGTTGATTGTATAATTAACTTTATTGATTTCACTACATGAACATAGCTTTTAAACTTCACACCTGTTACAGTCTGACCTTCCAACAATCCAAGTTTCTGACTACAAAAATAATTTTCTTACAACTAATTTTTATACTATCGTATTGCAAGAAAACTTGTGCAAACTTTACCTTTGACTGCGTGATATATCTTCAAGAAATGGGAGGTCACTTGCTATCATGTTACAACAAAGTTTATTATCACATTTTATTTGTTTACTTTCGTATGAAATGTTCGTTCGGAGAGCGCGACGGGGCGTGTAGCTTGCTACGCCGACACGGGTACACTGGCACTGCTACGCGGCAGGCTCGTAGACACCGCTACGAAAGTGCTACGCTCGTAGAACCTCAAGTTTTCTTTTACTGTACTACGACATTTATTTCTGAATGTCGCTTCACTTCGCAGTTTTTTTATGACTTTCTTCTATACTTTTTCTTAGTTAGCCATTTATGAGTTTTCTACTTTTTTTACGTGTACCAGAACCATTGTCATTGTCAATGTCAGATCGATTTAACTTCACCTTTTAGTTTAAATATTTAGTTAGAAAAGATAACGAGCAAAGTAGTTAAAATAATATCCTTCGTTTCTTGAACCGAAAACAATTTACTAGAAAACTTAATACGGAGTAGAGTAATTTCGTTCCTACCTTATTATTTAATGGATTATATAACACTCTTTCTCACACCACTCAGAGTGAGAGAAACTCACTCTGAGTTGTGGGAGAGAGGGTGTCAGACTTTTACTGATTAAATTCCACCTGTCTTTTTCTAATTGCCCTTAGTGTTTCATAGTTCTGAATCACATTACTCTTTCGATCAATCTCGCAATAATGTACCTTCTACGGCTTCCACCTTTTTTTTTAGTTGGTGAAATCTAATCTAATGGCATCCGCCGCCCTTGGAGGGAGCGTGAAGGCATGCCAGACTTGTACTGACTAAAAATCCACTCTTGTTCCTTCATTACCTTTCATATCTGGGACGAGTCTTTCTTTCAGAAGCAGACCCTTGGCCCCAGTAAGCCGCGACCCTGCTAGGCACGACTTCCACTTAGCTTTTCATTTCTGAAGAACAAATTTTATAGTCGTAAATTAAAGTTGAGTTCTAGGAAATTTTAAATAACATTTTCATTTCCGTCCAATAATAAGAGAAAAACTGCATTTCATGATTTCGCAGAAAAATCGCTGACATGCACACAAATTGCTGGATCCGCATTTTGTATAACATTAAATATTGCGAGGCGGGTGTACTCAAGTGTATCGACTTAACTCGGAAGAGTTAACGATAAAATGAAAAATCTGATATGAAATATGTAAAAGGAATCGGTATTAATATCGAGAAGCAAGATTATCTACCTTTATTACTGTTTTTTTTTTTAACATTGTCATACTCATGTATTGTGGGTGTATTTTCCTAACTAATAAAAAAAAAAGAAAAAGAAAGTGAAAGTGAAAGTGAGTGAGTGAAAGTGTGGATGTTTGTTACTTAATCACGCAAAAACCGCTGAACGGATTTGGATGTAATTTGGCATGCATATAGCCTTTGACATGAAAGAAAAACATAGGCTACCTTTTATCCCGATTCCTTAAGCTTATCCAGCCGCGGGCAAAAGCTAGTTAAACATAATTATATGCAGGGTTATTTGTTAAATACTAACAACTGTAGTTAATTGGTGCAGCATACCCTTCGTGTTTAGTTAATGAAGTTCGTTAATTTTTTTTTCTTGTAAAATTTTTTTTTCTTACGAAAGCCCTTTTCAGGCTGAACTACATCTGCCGGGATTACTAGTAGAGGTATATAGTTTATCCAAATCTCTAAAATTAGTAAGCAGAAAAGGTTTTGATCTCATAGTTTTTCGATTAAGTTCAAAGATTGCTAACTTGATTACTTTTTAAATACGCTCGCATTCTTCGAGACCTGTATTCATTTCGTGATGTGAATCTGTATTGGATAAAAATTGGTTATTTTCTGATATTATTGGATTTTGAATCGGGATTGCCTATTTTATGATACAATTCTGTTTTGATTAACAATTTTGCTTGATGAAAAATGTCGACAAAAGTTGTTCGATTATGTGGTCAGTGATGAGTTAATGATTTTTGACTGGCCTGTTGGTCTAGTGGTTAGTGACCCTGACTGCTATGCCGGAGGTCGTGGGTTCGATTCCTATTCAGGACAAATGTTTGTGTGATGAGCATAATCATTTGTTCTGTGTCTGGGTGTAATTTATCTATAATATGTATGTATTTAGAAATATATAAGTATGTTTATCAGTTATCTAGTACCCATAACACAAGTTCTGCTTAGCTTGGGACTAGACGGCGTTGTGTGATAGTTGTGGAATATTATTATTAATGATACTAAATAATATTTGTCTAATATCTACAGTCTACATTAATTTTCTAAAAAAATAAAGTTGTTTTTTTTTTGTAGGAGGTAATCTCTGAAAGTACTAGTCCGATTGCTAAAATTTAAACACCGATTGAAAGCTGCTTTATTCCTGAGTGAGCTATATTTCATACACGTGGGCAAAACCGTAGGCAAAAGCTAGTTCTAGATAAATAAAATCTGCCAATAACTTCCCAATAGCTTTTTCTTTTCTTTTTACAATTATTGCACAACACCGTCTGGTTCCAAGCTTAACAGAGCTTGTGTTATGAGTACTAGACAGCTGATAAACATACTTATGTATTTGTAAAATTACATAAGTATGTTTATCAGCTCTCTAGTACTGATTCCTAGGTGGGAATCGAACCCACGACCTCCGGCATAACAGTCAGGGCTACTAACCACTAGACCAACAGGCCAGTCAATTAATGTTACACAGGCTCATCTATACTAATATTATAAAGAGGTAAAATTTGTAAGTTTGTATGTAGGGCGTAATCTCTGGAAGTAGCGGTGCGATTGGTAAATTTTTTTCACCGATAGAAAGCTGCTTTATTCCGGAGTGACATAGGCTATATTCTATGTACCTACGCGGGCGACGCCGCGGGAAAAAGCTAATCAAGGAAATGTATCATACACAACGTAGGCCCAATGCGATATAGGAGGTAATTTTTTAATCCTCCGTTGATAACTAATAATGTTTTCCTCTACCCATATTATAAACCACCTAACTGTTTGAATGCCTGCACCATGTAAAAAAGGTCGTTGCCAATGGAATGATATCTTTGATAGCTGTATTGTGAAGCAAAATATTTTCCAAAATACCACGAAGCAAGTTTACAGATGACTGCGCATCCGACATTTTTCTCCAATTGTATTGCTCAGCAAAGCAATAAGAGGTAGCGACAAAATAAATTGCTCTGAGCGTATTCCAGTTATTTATAACACAGACAGATCACGTTTTAATTTATCGTCCCAATACGTATTTACAATCAACCACACATATATTCTAATAAGATTGAAAATCTCACGCGATAACGACCTTAATCTTAAGGTTTTCATGGGTAATATTCGCTTGTATGTTTTGCCAATGAGTAAAGCTTAAGTGGCGCGTTGTACTAGCATCGACTCTCAAGTAAATTACAATTACTTGAGACACGCATCTGTATGCGATCCGCTCAATGTTCACTAACATTAACTAAGACTTCTGTACTGGAGGCATTTGCATTTCGAAATAAATGGATTGGAGTAGCTGTCAGCGTCTCTTAACAGTCTTAGTAGTAAACACAGCTGTGAATTTGAGACCTTGGATTTGTGTGTGTGAGTGATTTGTGTTCTATTTTGGCGTAGTCGTGAAGCACTCACACACATTTTATAGTGGCTTCTTTTTAGGGTTCCGTACCTCAAAAGGAAAAAACGGAACCCTTATAGAATCACTTTCCTGTCCGTCCGTCGGTCCGCTTAACTGTTTGTAAAGATCCTTTATCTAAGGAATGCGTGAAGGTATCGAGTTGGAATTGAAATCACGTATTTAGGTCTGCGGTCTCAAGCTGTGAAAAATCAAACTTCTAAGTTAATGGAATAAAAAGGCAACATACCACTGTTGAAAAAGCGTAAATTTCGGTAGTCAAAGGAACCAAAATTCTAGGGTACTTTGCGTTGAATCAGAATCCTAAAATTTTGCATAAAGCAAGGTCTTATGACACAAGTATAAGAAAAAATCTGAAAAATGAAAATTTGTTGATTCACGTCACAATTTTTTTTATGCGATTTTTTTTTTAGAAAAAACTTCGACACTCCAATCGTGAATTGAACTCCTTACATGGGTAGGTAATTTAGTACGGAACCCTCAGAGCGCAAGTCCGGCTCGCACTTGCCCAGTTTTATTGGTTCAAACCTAATTTAACTATGTTTGTGTGCCTTGTGTTGTACCAAACCATCAATTAATTTTATTTCTTACATATTTAGGATTCAGAATCACTACCGTTCATTTTTTAATTAAAGACTATGATTTGACATGTGCAAATGTCAATTTCTGAAAATATGTTGCCAGATTTTTAGTAAAAGTGATGTCTCCAAATTCGATTTTTCATACCGGTTTTTTAACATTAGAACCTTTATGGAAAATAGGACCAAGATACTGTATGTGTGTGTTTATATAAAGTCTAATATAAATTGAAAACTAAAATAATCAAAAATATTACCATTTTTTTTAACACTCCTCCTTTTACTTAGGCTAAGAACTCACGAAGCACTTTTCACTTCTGTAGAATGCTAGAGGTATATATGTAAAAAATTAAAACACGTTTCACGACGCGTTTTACGGCCGTGGTGTGCGCAGTTGTTTGCGGCTCCCACTGCAATGGCAAGGAACTAGTAGAATCGCGCGAGCTTCGCACTAAGACTGCCGTTGCTTAGTGCGGTCGGCCTCCTCCTTTGCTAGCATTACTGTTTCGCAGAAGGAGGCGTCCGTCTGCCACTCCTCCTCGCTCCGGACCATGGCCTGTACCAAGACCCAGTACAAGAGATTGCCGCCACTGATCGCCCCCACATGGACACGGTGATTGCTCTGCCCAAGCCGGGCACACCTCTATCGTATGTTCCAACGTGTCCCCCGGGCGGTCCACACAGAGGCGACACCCGGGCGTCACTTCCGCACGAGTTCGGTGCAGATATCTCCTGAACTTACCGTGTCCGGTGAAAACCTGAGTCATGTGGAAGGCGAGGACGCCGTGAGTTCTTTCCAGCCACGCCTCAAAGAGGGGACTTACCGCTATAATTGTGGCCCAACCCACCAAGCTTGCAAGCGATAATTGCAACTGCGACGGCTGAAAATCCACTCAAAAGTCAGGTGACTTTAAAAATAAAACAGCTGTTTCCTCTACCACGGCAGGCGTGGTTAAAAACCGCTTCGTGAGCTCTTAAAAACTGCCGGACCTTTCCAAGAACACCGAGTTATCTAGCAGCTACCTTGGCTGTGGACTCGATAGTCGAAGTATTTGCAGCCCATCTTGCCAATGTATTCAAGCCTAATGAAAGTGACGGTCCTGATGACCCAGAAACAGATGTATTCCTAAATTATGAGACCCTACCGAATATTCCTTTGCGACCAACATCTCCAAGAGAGTTAGCCAAGGAGATCTCTAATCTGGCAACATATAAAGCCCCCAGTTTCGATTTTAATCACACCAAAGATATTGAAAGAGTTGCCTAAAAAGTACATTGTCTTTTTTTCACTCATGATAAATCCTAAGCTGCAAATGTAACTATTGCAATCTTCGCTGGTGATGCCACATTTCTCGCATCCAGTAGACCTACATTGTAAGAAACCGACACATAATTCGTTTTTATTGCTACAATTTTTAAGCGACCCGCACGAAAATAGTACACGAAGAGGACTTAGTTTTCAAACCGAAGTCATTATTAATAGTACCTATTCGTTAAGTTATAATAATATTTCAGCAAAAATATTAGCTTGAATAGTTATATACTTTCGTCATAACCAAATCGAGACGAAAAAATAAAATAACACAGCTTTAGCTAGTCTTTCAATTCTTAAGCTTAAATTATAATTTATTTTATGAGTATTTGCGTCTACCAAATTACTTTCAGGAAATACAAAAGCTGATCATAATTAGTTGCATAAAAAACGAAATTATTTTTACGAAATTGTTTCGGTTTTTTGGTTAGTATCGAATGCGGTCCCTCACTATTTATGAAATGGAAAAAACATGCAACATTCGTATTGTCAAATCGTAGTCTTTGATTAAAACACGAAGTATATGTAAACTAACAAGTATTGTATATATTGGACAATTAATTCTTGTCGTTCCTGATTTTACCAGACAACACTCACCACACAAGCCTAGAAATAACCTAAGCCTTTTCATAGGACCGGTTTAATCCAGTTCAGCTTATGCCGCCTACAAACTGCCTGTCAAGAGTGACTGGACCAGATCTTTCCGAGACCAACGCTAGAGTGGTCGATGTGATAGAGTATGTTGATCGAATCAAAACTTAAATTAGAAAATCAGCAAACCGTAAATAATGTTCGTCTAATAGGTACACATACTTTCTGAGAGATTTTTAATCGAAACGAATATAATAGAATAAATTTAATTGTACATCAAACTAGTAACAAAATTTTAAACTAAATGAAATCTATGGGTATAATGGCGGTCTTATCGCTAACAGCGTAAGACACGATATCTACCAGACAATGAAGACAATGAATAGTGTCAATGAGTATGAAGATATATTAAGGTTTGCTGTAAGAAAACCCAATTTTGGGTTAAACTTGCCTGTGTACATCGGCTTTCTTACTAAGAATATAAGAATATCAGAACATAAGAATACAAGTTTCCTGCACTTTCTTTCCAAAGAGATCTACGCTTTGAAACGTGCAATTTAGCTCACTTTTTTGTTGACTGATCGACATTTTGACAATTCGAAAGTGCCTGTCATTGGTCTGTTTTAAATAAACGGAACGGAAACAACCTTAGGATAGATAAGAACTTTAAATAAAAAGGGGGGTAGTCTGCGGTATATTGCAAAAGTTGGAAGGTTTACAAGAGGTCGTTCAGTAAATAAATACTTCCGAAAAATTGTCTGTGTAACCCGCGGTGTAAGTTCAAGCTTCTGGACAGCAAGCTGCTCGATAGCGTTGGGTACGCACCTCAAAGTGATGTCAGCATAGAGCTCACTAGAGTCGATACCTGTTTGGCCTGTGGGATTGTTTGAAAGAGTAGCAGCCGCCCTGAAATACCTTCAAGACTGCTTTTCCTTGCTTTTCAAGACTGTAGTAAGCCCACCATTGTTCCTTCCTGAACACTTTTTGGTTTAGTTAATAACTTAAAAGTGCTGCTCACGTCACTCATTGCGGGAAGAGTCATTTGATGATATCCCATCGAAAGCAAGTGGATTTAGTCAGTAAAAGTCTGACACTTACCATTCCACCCAAAGCAGAGAATCTAAAAAGAGAGAGGTCTAAAAAAAGACAAAAGCTTTAGCCCAATAAATTGAAGACCAGACCTTTAACCCTCCATTATAACCATGACGTTAAAATAATAGAGGAAAAACGTTTATTTCACTTGTCAGGTTCAATGTATTAAGTGCTCTGAACCTGACCTTTGGCTCAGAAGTTATAAATCCCTAGAGTCGGAAACGCTGGATAACTTTTCGTATAGTCCTGAGTTTGGTTACGTTGTTAGCCAAAAATGTTTTAATGAATGAAATTTATTCACAGAAGTGTAATTGGCTACTGGAAAACTAAACTAGAAGTTTAATCCTTAGTAAAGTTTTGTCTATTTTACTAGATATTTCCAAAGTACAAAATTACCGCAGCATGGGTTTTTTTTATGGTGGGAATAAATCATGCATTGACATCCCCCGCCCATGGGTGGAGCGGGAGATAGTGTCAGACTCTTACTGACTAAAAGACCCACCTCGTTCCTTCTAGCCTTCATACCGCTACCACTCCGACTCACTGGAGCCAGTAGCACTACTTCGACTCAGTGGAGCCTGCAGCATCATCCCGACTCACTGGGACAGCACCACCCAGACTCACTGGGGCATCATCATGACTCACTGGGATAGCAACACCCCGACTCACTGGAGCATCACTGCAGATAGTTCCGACTCACCGAGAACTATGCGGCATCGGTTCCGACCTACTGGAACCAACCTACGCTGGCTTTTTTTTTATGGTGGGAAAAATCATGCATTGACATCCCCCGCCCTTGGGCGGAGCGGGAGATGGTGTCAGACTCTTACTGACTAAAAGGCCGACCCCGTTCCTTGTAGCCTTCATACCGGGGCTCGAGAGCCCTCGACTGTCCGCAAGCCCGCGCCTACGGTGGCCGGAAATCGGGATCAAAAACCCGGCGGTGGCGGCGGCGATAACGCTGTTTCCTGATGCGTTCAGCCTCCTCCTTTGCGAGCATTACTGCTTCGCAGAAGTCGGCGACTGCCTGCCACTCCTCCTTGCTCCGGACCATGGCCTCAACCAAGGCCCGGCGCGAGAGGTCTCCGCCGCCGATCGCCCCCACGAGGACACGGCGATGCTCCGCCCAAGCAGGGCACACCTCGACTGTGTGCTCCACCGTGTCCTCCGGGCGTTCCGCACAGTGGCGACACCCAGACGTCACTTCCGCATGAATCGAGTGCAGGAATCCCGAACGCACTATGTCCGGTGAGTACCTGCGTCATGCGGAACGTAAGGACGCCGTGAGGTCTTTCCAGCCAGCCTCAAGAATGGGTGATCGGCGGCAGTGATCGCTCGCGCCGGGCCATGATACAGGTTATGGTTTGGAGCGAGAAGGAGTGGTCGCCGTCCGACCGTCCGGGAACCTTTTGGACCGAGCCCAATTCATCGACGGCGCGTAGAGATGGGTTGTACGGAAGACAAACCTGGGGCCCTAGAACGATGGTAAAAAAGGAACAGGTGTAGATTTTAGTATGTAAAACTCTTACATGCCCTCTTGCTCCGCACTAGGGAGCAAGATGTCATTAGATGATTCCTGCCTAAAAGAAAAATTGGAAAATTAGTTTCTGAAGTAAAACAAAAAAATAATAACAAATACCTTAAACAAATTAAAGCAGCCGTACGGCCTGCGTGGTGGATTACGGCCCACTCCCTCTCCTAGAGAGAGGAGTCTGAGTCCCAGTAGTGGGAACAGAACAAGGCTGACTATGCCATGCTATGCTAAACAAATTAAAATTCACTAAAAATAAACAAAAATATGGCGTCAAAATATTGTTGTCGACTAGTAGTGGACCCGAAAGATTGGTAGCAATGCCACTTTAGAGGTAAGCGGAACAGAGTGCAAAGTCACTCAAACTTCCGTTGAAAAGGGAAAACCCTCCGACCAGACGGGTGGTTTTTGTCTGATCTAGGTACTGCCCGAGATATGATTTCTGGCTGTTGTATATGTTCAAGGTCCGAGGAAAACTCTAATTACTTGATACAAGATTTCCTACTTTAGTTCATATGTGGTGCCATAATAGTTGCTTCACTACGCTGTATGGCAGTACTTATCTTCTGTTCAAGGCAAAAGTCAGCCTTTGGGTCACACATAGTGTCAATAAGACGTTTTGACAGATCTTTATATAATTTGTAAGCACGATCCGAGAGTTTCAACCTCAAACGATTTGAAAACATAACTTCCATTAAGGTTATTTTTTGCTTGAGGTTTCCCGTTTTTACTCTAATTATAGTTAGTTAAGTATTTTGAGAGCAGTGCTGGCCGATTGGTAACAGCCCCGACTTACATTGCTTTGTGTATTATATCACCACTATTCTCAAAACGGTGAAGGGAAACATCGGGAGGAAACCGGCATGTCCTAGAACCAAACTTTCTAAGACTATGACATTCACCAATCCGCACTGGGCCCGCGTGGTGGATTACGGTCCATTTCTTCTCCTAGAGAGAAGGCCTGATTCTTAGCAGCGAGAACATTAAAAGGCTGATTGTGAAGAGCTTTAATTTTTACTTGAATAATATTTGCTAGTAGTTCACCGCAGACTACCTCCTGTTTTAAGTTTTCTGGTAGATATCGATGTCAGCCATAAGACTACCATTGCACCATTTTTTTTTGTTGGTAGAAAAATCATCTCCGCGCCCTTGGGTGGAGCGGGAGAAAGTGTTTTTTATTTATTTATTTCTTCATCTTACATTTATCTTTACAAGTTTTTTTTTATCCCCATTGCGATAAATGCGCTTATCTTAACTTAATTATACTAACATCTGTAGCTAATTATAAATAATGCATTCCTTGTGAATTCACCCAGAGTACAACAAAATAAGTCTGTGTATTAGCTATCAGGTTGAGCGTGTGAAGTGCGCGCGTTAGCGTTAGACTTTTTACTGACTAAAAATCCACTCCTGTTCCTTCGTTGCCGTTTCGTACCGGATGTACAATAAAGTTTATTTTATTCTATTTTTTTTTTTTTGAAAATATAATTTCTGTAGTCTAAGAAATAATATTATTACACTCTGATTCTACAAAACATTTTAAATATTCTTCCTTGTGTATACAAACAATGTATGTAGGTAATGAGATTTATGTTGCTTTCAACTCCAAAGCTTTTGATACAACATTTTATTTCCTCGAAATATACATAATTATAATTTGCATGAATAATTTACAGGGACTGTTAGGATATTATAGACGTAGGTACCTTGTCAAGGATTATAAATTCTGACACAAAGCTTTCATAAATTGGGACGCAGACTTTACATTATCAAAACGGATAAAACCGAAAAACTGAAAATAATGTAATATTTCAGGTATCTAATTGGAACATGGTAATTAATTGATGTCCACTGAAAATACTGAAATAACAAATTAAAAGTTAGGTCAGCTTTTGTTAGGTAGGGTACTTTTTTAAGGTAGAATATTATCGAATAATATCTGCCGATTTAAGGCAGAGCGGAAGGACATGTCAGACTTTTACTGGCTAAAACCACACTTTTGTTCCTTCAGTTGCCTAAGATCACATCACATGTTCTATCCATTCAAGGAGTTTCAACGGCTTCCATGCCATTATACGCAAGCGGCTTGCATCTTTTATTTATTATTTATTTTTATATATAATTTATTGCGCACCAAGATTATAAATTAACACAGGAAATCTTATAACAAAAAACATACAATTAGCGGCCTAATCGCATCAGACGATTTCAGGCAACCTAGAATGGACAGAGACTGCCTGGAAAAAAAATGGGGTTGCACTTGGTGCAAACAAAAAAAAAAGTAAACAAAACTTGATCGATACTTTATCATTGATTTGCATCGTTGTTATGCAGAACCCGTAGCACTAACAGCATCCTACATTCATCAGGTTATTGCAGATATCCTTATTAACATTATAAAAGAGAAAATGAGTTTTTTTTTACGTCTTCATGCCTAAATGGCAAAACAGATTTTGATGAATTTTGGTATAGAGATAGTTGGGATCCTGGAGACGGACATAGTCTTTTTTTAAGTTAGAAAAGGGGAGAAAAAGGCGGGCGAAGCCGAGGGTAAAAGCTAGTAATATATAATATTAAAATATCGTTATAACTTTTATTCCTGCTCAAATTTTATAACTCTTGGATATGGTCTGAAATAAAGATTTTATTATTATATAATAACGTGTGTTTGCTATCGAACTTCTCTGAAATGGCTTGACCGATTTTTACGATTCCGCAAATTTTCAGAATCAGCTAGTTATTATAACTATTATATATTATAATAACTAGCTGATTCCTCAAATTTTATTTTGCCGCATAATATCAAAGAAAAAATGAGGATAGGAGGGTAAAAAATTACTTACGACTTATTCTCAGAACTTTGGTAGATACAAAAAAAAAAACATGAAAAAAATCGTAAAATTAAGAATACGCACTCTTTTCGCATTTTTGTAGAATAACACATAGTGTAAGGTTACTTTGGACACAAGTAATAGATTTGAAAATTTGCCACTCTCTTCTTTAAGTAACAAATTTTAATAAAATAAAAAAAACATTATATAAACTGCAAATACAAAACGTTTTTAAAAAGTAATTAACGGGAATCCGATGGAAGCGAGAAATCAGAAACGTTTATTTCAAATAGACCTATTACAGGTTTTGAATTGTCGAAATGTCAGTCGGTCAAAAAAAAGGTGAAGTTAAATTGCACGTTCAAAAGGTAGATCTCTATGGAGATGAACGTGCAAGAAACTCCATGGACACTCTTACCCACAGTACTGGCCATTGTGGTGACACTTGAGCGAGGTCTATGTCCAACAGTGGATGTCTTCGGTTGAAGTAATGATGATGATATTAAAACAGAGTTGGACTGTAATAAAAGCTTCTAAATAAAAAATTATAGCTTAACCTATGAGGTAAACACTTCCGTGAAATCCTTTTGAAAACCAGGTCCTATCTATCGACCGGTACCCCGATCAATAAGAATCTTTTATTCATTGACCAGAATTCGAAATAGGAGAAGTGTTCCGCCTCCTTAATGCACAAACGAATATAAAATCGGAAGATGTTTTCTATCAAGAATATTGTTCCAGTCACGATTTGAGGAAATCTCGATTCAAGTGGAGTTCGCTTTTGTACGTATGAATCGAATAAACAGCCTTATGAAATATTTATAGCGCGCGGCGAACCTTCGATCAGTTGTTTGAAAATTCTCATCGATAACGTTAAGTTTTGTATTGGTTAGGAAACATGTTGTGAAACATTGTTTCAGCATCATATTTTTTGTTGCTACATTCGATGTTGCATCAAATGTTGCTGGTAATTCTATATTTTTGGAAGAGATACACACGAGCAACTTTAGTTTTGCAACTAATTTATTTCTCACATCAAGTTTACGAGATTGTAGGATAGCACGTAGCAATCGATAGTTAATAGATTTTTTTTTAAGCGGGTTTGGCGACAAGCCGGCAACGCAACTATCATCCCGTCTAGTGGTACTAAATTTTCACAAAAAAAAAACCACTTCGCGGAAGTTCCCGTGTCTCCTCTGACTCAACCTACATCTGGTATCTTTCAAATATCGGTGAAAAGACAGCGACAGAGATTAAAATTGTGGATCTAAGTTGCTCGTGGGTGCTTTTAATTGTTAGAGACCTATATCGGTACAACAATTCCAACATACTGAGATACAAGCCTCCTTTGTGGGACAGGGAAGCAGTCAGAGATATTTAGGCTTGACGGAGTACATATATAACAAAAAAAAATTAGACATTTTTTGTAGCAACGTTAAGTACAGTGTATCAAATGGGTTTAATATTATATATTTAATGTTGATAAAATATTACTGGTTCCATCAAATATTGCAGTTTCTTTAGATTAATGCTCTGAAAGAAGATTAGTCTATAACATTTCTTTTTGTTAAAATAGACTATTGACTTGTTTGAGTGCTGAAGTGTTTAAGACTAACAATAAAGTGCATTATTACTAGTAGCAACATTTGATATTGCAGGCAACATTGTTAGGCAACATTTCCTCAACTTTATAACCACTGAATAGGCCGCCTTATTTGTGTCGGTGAAGTTAGTAACTAGAGTTGTAAAGTTTACAAACATTGGAACTTCTCTTGGTTATCTTTCCACGCTGTGTGTATGGAGATCGCATTTCTGAATAAGAATTACAGCCTCATTTGCCAAGTCTTTGTTGTGAAAGGGGACGATCAACTTTTGACTATCACTGTTCACACAAAAATCTTATATATCTCATATTATAAGATTTATGTATGAGATATACAAGGTGTAAGGGACAGCCCTCCACAAACTTTGAGGGCTTGCTCAATAGACGATACTGAACAACATTTCACAATTTTTTTTTTCAGGAAACGAAAAAAAAATTCGGCCTCTCCATACAAACTGTCCAATCAAGTTTATAATTTTGTATGGTGAGGTGGAATTTTTTTATCCTTTCCTGAAAAAAAATAATATGGCATGTTGTTCAGTATCGTCTACTGAGCAAGCCCTTAAAGTTTGTCGAGGGCTGTCCCTTACACCTTGTATAATATATTATGTAATTAGGTGGCACATGCCTTAGAGCGGGAGAAGTCATTGGATGATTCTTATAGAGAAGTCGTTATGAGTATATAAAAAGAGAAAACAAAAGCAATAGTAAATACATTTTTAGGTACATACATATGAATAAGCAATGCTGTAGTGAAAAAACAAATCCAACCAATCAGTGCTGTGACGATTCTACCAACTTCTTGCGAATATGCTCACGTCTTCACCTTAAAGAAAAAGGTTTTTTAGTTTTTTATTCCTAAAAAATCTAAATTAATAAAAATTATAATAATAAATTATTATTGCGGAGATTTTCTTTTTCAGCCAACAATCAAGATAGTTATAATAAAATTTGAAATGAATTGTTTTAATTTTAAAATCGAGAAAGAAAGTCATAAATCTCTATTAAAAGTATCTGAGCTTAAGATTAATTGCTGAAAGTTTAGACGTTTGCCAGTTAGTAAAATATATACATAATAAACTAAAATTAAAATATTTAAGTATGCTTAACCTAACTATACACACTAAGGGCTACTTCCTACTAAAATATGGCGTCATAAAACTCCTCCGCATCGCTGTCGACTGGAAGTGTGCCCAAGAGGCTGGCGGCATTGCCACGTTGAATGGCAATGCTTAATCTCTGACCGAGATAAAAACCAGCCCTTGGGTCACGCGAAGTGTCAACTAAACGTTTTGACAGCTCTTTAAACAGTATATGAGCACTCGGACCCCACGGCCCAAGAGTTTCAACCCCAAACGGCTCAAAAATATAACTGCCGACAAGGTTGTTATATTTCCGCCGCTTGAGGTTCTCCGCAGCCGCAGCGGCAGCACCAGCACAGCACGATGAACTAGGAAGATGGGATGGCGCAAGAGTGTCGACACAGGTAGCGTCCCACACTAAAGGTCTACCCAACTTCCATGGAAATAAAGACATACCGTCCGGTCTCTTACCATCGTCGCGTGCCAGGCCATGAGGTTCCAAAACAGCCGGAACGCCGACGGTGACAAGGGCTCGTCGGATAATGTCGTTAATATTCGCGTGCCGCGCTATGCGTCCCGCACTTCGACTGCATGACAGGCCGTGGTGGCCGAGGCTGTTGACAGCTTCGCCACAGTGACAGCGATGAGGAGAACAACAAGGAGCGCCAAGGCGTAGGGCAACAGCTAGGCGGAAAGTAGTATCGTCGAACAAGGTGCCAATATTCGACGACGGCAGTGCGTGAAGCCAAAGACCTGACTCCCAATTTCCCACAGCCAGCAGGCGCGCCCGCTCCGCAGTCGTAGCAGATGTTAGAATTAGGTTTTCCTGAACTACTCTGCAGAGCGGCTCATCCCACCGTCTCTGGGAAGCCGGGTTATCGGGCGGATTTGTATTCGGGCAAGCAAGTCTCCAGGCATCTATAGCCTCAATGAAGCACGGCACATTGAAATCAATCAGTGAGGGAGATAGGATATTCCTGATTAATTTCTCAGTACCGTGAACCGAGGATATAAAAGCTGGTAAACTAATACTGGAAATTTTGCGGACGCCGAGGCCTCCCATACGGATGGGAAGGGTAGCTTGAGCCCAGGCTCGGTCATCCATGGCCACGTTTAAAATTGTCGTAAGGGTATGCCGAATAATTTGGTCCATTTTTTCCAAAAGATGGTGATGTTTCCAAAGATGAGAAGCACGGAGAAAATATGTTAATTTAGGGCCGAAACAGCAGAAACGAATTAAAGTGATGGCCGAATGCATTTTAATTTCTAGCAATCTTTTCGAAATATCATTAAATTTTTGAATTTTTTCCTCAACGAAATTTGGGAAGGAATCTTCGAAAATAGGAGACCCAAGGAAGCGAAGAGTGCTTCTTTCAATAATTTTTATCTCTGGGGCTATTGTGTTAAATTTTGAAATAGTCAGTTGTCTGTCAGTACTGTCAGATAAGAATAACTCACATTTAGAAAAGTTGAGGTCAAGACCTATTAAGTGGAGTTGATTTTTCAGGAAATGTAAATCATTCAAAACCGTGTCTGAATCGCCTCCCAGGGTTCCGTCATCGAGATACCAAACGTTGAATTTGGAATTTAACTGTTGAATAATAGGGTGAATGGCTAAACTGAAGATCACTGGCCCGAGGGGATCACCTTGTTGACAGCCAACAGCGGATTCCAAAAGGTTGTCCCGATATAGTAATTTAGAAGGTTGTCTATAACATTGCCAAAGAAAACTAAAAATTTGGGGTACTTCTTTTTTAGATTCTGCCAACAAGGTATCCCTATTAACCGAATTGAATGCATTTTTTATGTCAACCTTCAGGATGACCCCTCCTAAATTAGAATTTAGGTAGGTCGACAAAGCGTGTACGGCAGCCTCGCAGCCCCCTTTGGAGCCAAAACCTAGCTGCAGGGGCTGAAATTTTTTCGAAAGAGCCTCACCATAAAATTTGTTAGTAAAATTCTTTGAAATAATTACTTTACGTTAATCATTAATAGTTTTAGTGTAATTTCTCCAGAATACATATTTATCTGAAAATGGATTGAAGTTCAATTAATTATATAACTAACTAGCTCGCGGCTTCGCCTGCGTACATAAAATACAACCTATAGTATGTCATTCAGGAATAAAGCAACTAAGTTACTTTCTATCGGTGAAAGAATTTTAGCAATCGGACTAGTACTTTCAAAGATTACCTCCTTCAAACAAAAAAACATACTTTCCCTCTTTATTATATAAGTTTAAGATGTAGATAGATCGGTAGAGTAATTATAACAGTAGTGATATTTTACGATTCCGTATTATTTCTAGTATTTATTTCTCTACTACCAGCCTCTAGAGACTAAACCGTTAAAGCTACAGTTTTCATATTTGCATCACGTTTACCTTCTATCTTATTGGCTATTATGCAGAGTAAAGTGAACAAAAATTCGTCAAAATCAGTACTTTATCCAAAATATTCCAACATGTTTTTTTACACATATTATTATGACATAGGAATGATTTGTTTTAACATGCTATGTATTATCTCGGCTTCACCCACACACGTAGTATATAGACTATGTCACTCAGAAAAAAACCAGCTTTCTATCGATAATAAATTTTTAACAATCGGACCAGTTCTTTCCTCCTACTAACAAAAAAACTAACTCTACCTCTCTATAATATTAGTGTAGAAGTGTAAGTGTATATTTTCCCGATAAATAATATTGATTATATCGAACTCAAAACTTTTCTAAAATTTTCAAATGTTTTTCTTCAGTAATTTTTTGTAGAAGATTGTAGAAGATATAAAAACTTATCTATATCTGTAATGATTGTATTTATACGAATAACCACCTGGCCCATTGGCTTTAAGTGCTTGCTGAGGCACGGAATTTATATTTGTCTGGTTTCGGTCCATATATAAATATATACGTATATTGTTATTTGGTTTTCATAAATAGCGTAGCATAGCATAGCATATTTAGCCTTTTTTAATGTTCTCACTGCTGGGACTCTGGCTTCGTCTCTCGGAGAGGGTATGGGTCGTAATCCACCACACTAGCCCAGTGCGGATTGCCGAATGTCACACGTCTTCGAATTTTTGGTTCTAGGATATGGTGGTTTCCTCCTAAATACAACCGGATAACAAAATAATAAATATAATAATTTAATTTAAATTGCACAAAAGTGTAATTTATTTTTAATGAGGCAAACAGTTAAAATCCCTGTTCATTTGCAGATAAATCTTTTTTTACTTCCTGAGATTATACTGGCTTAAAGCCAAGGCTTGGTTTTTTGTCTTCCGGTTTTTTCATTCTAAAATAACTCATTTTCAGCAGGTTTATGGTAATGTGATTACTAATTGCTTCTTAAGCCATTTTATTCCCACCTTTTGAGTCAAAGATTCGTTAATTTTAATTCTAATCAATGAATTAAAGTAGTTGTAAGTAATACAACCTCAAAATATTGCTCCTCCCTATAATTATTGTACAGATAAAGTTTGTAAATGAAGCCTCAAAGTTCCACTAGGTAAATACTTGTTTAACCTTTCAATTGTGATAATGACAGACACAATTGAAAGACAATAGGTGCGCGAACGCCGGCGTTCGCTTGGGGTTTAATGAATTAAAAAAACCGTATTTATATTTGGAAAACTCATTGTCTCAAAAATCTACGCTAAAAATGTTGTTTCGAAGTAAACAAGTACCTATCTAAATAAATGAAGTATCTCAATAATTAAACTTCTCAAAATTTCAAAATTGAGTGTTGAAAAGATAAGCTTAACGCTCTACTGCAGTGCGATAAATATATTCTTTAATCTCCGCTGCGCAAAGTCAGCATTCTGAGTCGACATTCGGTTGTCGGCATTCGGCATTCGGCTTCTGGGTCTCGGCCTCGATGAGACGATATCAATTAAAACGCTGAAGGCACACCCGTATAACTTCTTATCGTTCGCCGCCTGGCGTTTGCGAACAAAAGAAACGGTGTCTATCTTTCTATACCCTGAGACAGCTACTATTGTAACTCGAATCATTTATTAAATACTAATTTCTGTCAGCGGCTTCGCCCGCGTTAAGTCAGTTTCTCCATACAAACTTTAGACCCGCGTTCCATCCCCTTAGAGGGTGAATTTCGGAAAATCCGTTCTTAGCGAATGTCTACACCTTATATGGAACCCACCTGCCAAATTTTAAGTTTGTAGGTGTTATAGTTTCTGAGATTTAGTAATTAATCAGGGTATTTCGCTTTTATATATAATATGGATGTGAAAATTAAAGTTGACATAATCGTCTTGGCCAGGTTCCAGATCTAATTCACTTCACATGTGAGAAAAATACATATAAAGTTATTACGTTTCAAATAAGAAAGACAAAGAAGAGTAGCAAAATATATGTTTCGTTTCAACCTCGAACCCGTAGTAAGATCGTCGGAATTCACGTACCTAAAGCTAAAATAAAAGTCACTTAAAATTAGAACAATATTACTGTCGGAACAAAATCGCGATGCGTTGATTAAATCTCCAATATTGTATAATTGTATGAGAAGTATGGCAGGGAATAAAACGTTATAGCTTAGCCGCTGGTTCACTCATGTGGAACTAAGTTCTCGCCTTTCCGGGATGAAAATATAATCTGCTTTCAAAGCTATACAGGGAATTAGCTGGATTGAAAACTTCACTGAGAAACTTAAAACGACTATACCTTTAATTGATTTCTGAACGACTAAACGAAATTATATCCACTTCGGTATGAAGTTAACTACGTTAGTTTATTTTTATTTCTTTTAGCTGCGATAGTGTTAAAAAGTATTAACGCAAAGAGCAACATAAAAAGTAGCACAGGAATAAAGCAAAAACAAGAGCATTCTTTTTAATGATATTACTATAAAATTAACTTAATATTATTTCTCTATCAGTCCACTAAGTTCACACTGCTTTTATACAGGTCTCTTCTTTATGAGTATGGTTTGGTCGGTAGCTGGTTCAGATTGGTGGTTGTTTATTTCGTTTTTTTCTGTATATCGTAACCTTATTGCAAAAACCAACTATCTACATTTGTGTATTATTATGTTACAGTCAATAAATTCTGTAGGTTATTTACTTTTTCCCGAAGCTATCTTTGTACGAATAAATGTGTCATGTAGCAATAATCAGTTTTACTTGCAGATCCGTCTTGATGATACGAATTGCTAGCTACGTTTAACTTAATTTGGGTAAAAAATGTAGATAGTTGGTCTTTGCAATGAAGGTACGATATATCTTCAATTTGGCGAATAGTTGTTACAGAATAGGTGATAGGTATTGTATGTGTTCTGAACACCAAATATACATACGTTGAATAATCCTATACTTAAGAATCTTCCCATATATACAACCCTAATCATCTAAAATTAGCTCAGAGTTATTTAAACATTTCTTAAATTAAATGCCCGTTTAGCTTTGGGATACCTACAACCGGGAATACCACACTAAATCTCAGCAACAAACGACTGTGAAACTCACAATAATTAAAAGGAATTCTAAAATAGCTGGAATTAATTTCAACAAATAAAATAGGATAATGAAGTAGCTAAGCCTGTTGGAATTTTAATACCTAATTACAACTGTTTCTTATCTAACGAAAAAAGTAATTGCTTGAAAGTATAAGACTTGTAATTTATTACAATTAAACCATTTACTTTATGGCATTTTGGAGTTGTCAAGAAGTCAGTCAGATAGAAAGATGAAGCTAATTGCATTTATCAAAGCATATACATAGATCTCTATGGAAAAAAAATGCTCCATAAACTACATTGACACTTTTTTAATTAATTGTGTTGTTGTTATTGTTTATGTTTTAAGATTTTGTAAATCCTGGTGAAATCATTCTGACTGTTATTGTTAATATTTGAGAACATTGTAAATAAAAAAACAAATTCAAAATGTAGTATCAAATAAAACACTGACCGTTGAGAGTTAACCATTCTCTGACAGTGCCAGTTCATGAACATGATTTGTGAATCAGCACCACTCAGCTCAACTATTTTGAAGGGAACTAAATATTTGAAATTGTGAAAATAATCATATATATTCCGTCTATTGTTTTTGTTTTTGTATTGAGTATTTAGCGCGATCAGATGAATATTATAAGATGGACCTAGTTAAAACCTAGTATCAGCTGATGCCGGACCTACCGCTGTCTGCGGTTAAGGTTTAATCGTCGGACAAGGCACATATCTATCTCGCTCACCAAGTATAGTGAAACCGGCGAGAAATATCTAACAGTGTCTCACAGGGAACAGTTTTGGGCCCACTCCTGTGGAACGGTGGGCTGGTGACTTGCTGAAAGTTACAGGAATTACAGAACCGTTCATTATGACGATGATTTGGGAGGCCAACGGAAAAATGTAAAAAGGTTATTTGTGAGAATTTTAATGCATGTTAAGTAAAAGATTGCCTATTTACAAAAGAAATTACTTATATTTTCACAGGTTAGATTCGATTCAAGTAATTGGATTGTGGAATTTATTAGTGTCTACATGTTGTTACTACATTGTGTGTATCTACGAGTGTGTATGCCAAATAAAATATTTTTCTTTCTTTCTTCTTTCTTTAAGTATTTCATACTTTCTACATTTAGAACAGTGGTCACCGACTGACCAGTAGTAGGCCCGTGTCCACGCTTTTTGTAGGTAACTTATCACCACTGCTCTTAAAACGGTGATGGTCTCATCGTGAGAAAACATTGAGAAAATTTTTGGTTCATATCGTTGAACCAAAATTCGAAGACTCATGACATTCACCAATCTGGGACCGCGTGATAGACTATGCTTCATTCCTACTCTTAGAAAAGTAGCTTGAGTCCCAGCAGTGGGTAGGTATATTAAAATTGCTGAATATGCTTATTCATTTAATATTAAAAATTCATGCAACACAAAGGTACAAAAGTGGACTTAATTCCTTAGACATTTTCTACTATTCAACCTAGGGTGGTCTTGAGAAACGAGTAATATGATAAGTAAATAAAAAAAGGCTAGAAAAGTATATTTATTTAGATAATATAAACATACATCATATAAAAGGTGTGAGGGACAGCCCAAACAAACTTTAAAGGCTCAGTAGACGAAACTAAACAACTTGTCACAATTTTTTTTTTCAGGAAACAAAAAAAAAGTCAGCCTCACCATACACAATGATAAACTTGATTGGACAATTTGTATGACAAGGTCGGTTTTTTTCCTTTTCCTGAAAAAAAATTTGTGGAAGGTTGTTCAGTTTCGTCAACTGAGCAAGCCCTTACAGTTTGTGGAGGGTTGTCCCTTACAGCTTTTATATGCTAGACTATAGAAACTAACGAAAACCAACAAACAAACTATATTTTTCCGCTCATTAGCGACATCATTCAAAAGACCAAGGAGGTTTCTCCAACAACAATCATTAATATGTTTTTTGTCAATGGGTCGTACACGATGCTCGCCTCCCTGATGTTGCCTGTGCCGTTTATCTCTTGAGACCTTTTTCAGGTCACCGGTCCACGTGGTAGAATTCTGTGTAATGACATTTTTTTTTTGTTGTTCGACAAGACGGATTGACGTGGTTAAAAACAAAGTTTACACAAAAATAGAATAACACTATTTATTTTAATTATGACAATTTTTTTAGAAAAAGACCGAGACGTGAATTCAATTACATTTCACAGTTATAGCTAATGAGAAAGTTATTTTTTAGAAAAAAATCATAGAAACTTTTTTTTGCCTGTACTAAATCTGTGGGGGTGAAAGTTAGAGTTGGTTACGTAGATATCAATACAGAGAGAGCATAATGCCAGGGTAACGTATTCAAGGAATATTATAATGCACACATGACAATTACTGTCCTTGACCGACTACTGACCAAGGAGGAATACAAAACAGAAAAACTGTGGGACGGCTTCTAGTTAAGTAATGTCAAGTACTGTTTGCAGCCAGTACGAATATCACATTATAAACTATTTCAAAATAATCAACCACAAAATAGACGTTATTTATTATCATTATAAATCAATATACAATTAAATTTAAATACAGAGCTTAAGCCATCCACTTAGCACAAAGCGGGTTTATTCCCAAAAATACTTTTTTCCATTATTTCCCTTAAAATTTATGACGGAAAAATCCCAGCTTCCTTGAGTTTTTCCTGTTTTCTTACAAGTGGCAACTACCAGTGGTTGCCTTTTGAATATGGAACATATTTTCGCCCACAAAAGAGCTTCGGAGCTTTGCAACCACGAAAATACTGATAAATGATAAATGATATTTATTTTGTAAATAGGTTTAAAAAACACTTTTACACATCAATTTTTTTTTTTCGTCAGTTTATGCTAGATGAGGCCGGTGTTTCCTATCTGACTACCCTGAGAAGAAACACCGAAACAAACTCAGGGGTCAAAGTCTCTTTTAAAGTCCATACAGTAAATATGTAATGGTCAAATCACATGAGAACCATGCAGATTTGTCTGAGATGGTCTTTTGAAGAAAGAACCATACAGATTTGAGTGGACCTGTCCAATCAGTGTAAGCATTTGTCAGTATTCGAAAAGCTCAACTTAGGACTACTAAGGAGCTCTACGACTTGACGAACAATACCAAAGAAAGGACATTTGGGTAGGCCGCTGAAAACACTCAAATTAATCAACATAGTCCTCACATTTACAATAATATAAGCAAATTGTTAGTTTACAAAATATTTAGAGAAGTAAATATTTATGTCAAAGAGAAAAAAAAATACTTTAAGTACTTAAAATGTATACATGTCATTGTCACTGTTTTTTTTTTTTCATTTATTCTTCATATCCAAAGGAATAGTGTTTGTCTGCAGGTTTATAATTTAGGAGTCGGTGATAAGTTTTAGTTACTGCTAGACTTAGCGTCATGCCGTGAACAGACAATGGGTTTGTTTGTGCGATTGTCCGTTTCCAGATTTTTTTGACGTTTTAAAAAGTATGTTTTAAGTATCAATTTTTTTTTTTGGAATGGGCCATGTACCTATATCGATGGTCCGGTAAATAAATGAAAAATAACTTTAGCATTTGGCATTGATGTAGGTACAACTAAAAAATTAAATTGATTGTAAAATAATTAAACAGACAGCTCTTAAAACATAAACTAAAAAGGTTTATTTTTATATAAAAAATGTCTACAAAATAATCTAATTTCCTTCAAAAACCTTCTTCGTTTAAAATAAAGTAACTCAGTTAAATCAAAATATCGTAAACTAGCCTCGTCTGGCGGAGTTTTAAAACTAAAATAACGGAACTCCAAGGAAAATAAAAGTTAAACTGTGCTTAAACCGACAAGGTTGCTCTATCTAATTACCGAGGCTCTAAAATTCCAAACTACACAAGTTGCAGTTAGGGGTTTTAGAGCAGGATTTTTAGGCACTCCAGTATGATTCAGTAAGTTTTATAGTTTACTAGCTTTTGCCCGCGACTTCGTTCGCGTGGAATAGTGACTTCCGGCAGATTTTTGGTTTTACCCACATAGTTCCCTGAATTGATGCCGACTCTAGACCAATAGATGGCGCTGTATGTCCGGAATAAATTTTATTTTATTTTTTGTAATAAAAACTATCCTATGTCCTTTCTCAAGTTCCAAACTATGTCTGTACCAAATTTCACACAAATCGGTTCAGTAGTTTAGGCGTGAAGCAAAGACAGACAGACAGACAGACAGAGTTACTTTCGCATTTATAATATTAGTTTGAAAGTTTGAATAAGTTTTAAGCAGCTCATAGCTTATCATAGCATGATGGGCCTTATACTGGAACTCAAGCCTCCTCTCTAACCAGTGTTGTGAAACTCAAGGCAAAGAAGAAACAAGAGTGGATCTTAGTCAGTAAAAGTGACTGACTGACACGCCCCCTCGGTCCGCCCCTAGCGCGAGAGAAGTCATTAGATGATTTCTCACCTAAAAAAATTTTCCTCTCCAGAAGATGAAATGGGCCGTTATCTACCACACGAGCCCAGTGAAGGATGTCACTAATCTTCGAAGTTTTGGTTCTAAGACTGTATTGTCAGCAACAGCAGGGGCTCGGCCGGGTCAAAGCCTGCTGGGGCCAGGGTTATCCGAAAGGGAACTCGAGCCCCGGTATACGGTAGGCTAGAAGGAACGGGGTGGGCTTTTAGTCAGTAAGAGTCTGACACTATCTCTTGCTCCGCCCAAGAGCGTTGGATGATTTTTCCCACCATAAAAAAAGTCCGGTTTCCTCAAAAACGACTATACAGGGTTATTGGTAAAATACTGGCAACCTCTCAAGACTAATGTAACATCATAAACAACAACTTTTGTTTAATGACTTTTAATTTTTTTTACCATCAAATTTTCATACAAAAATAAAAATATTTAAATTGAACATTCTAAATGTTATAAAATCTATGCAAAGCAAACGATAGTACAATAACGGAGGGGAGCGGGATCGAATGGTATGGGTTCTTGATTTTCTTGCGTCGTATCGTACAGACGTAGGTAGGTACAGTTATAATATAATACAGAGTTGAAATTTGTTACATAGAACAACGAAACTTTGAGGGTTTGTTTTTGGTGAATAAATTATATTTTGTAAAAAGTCATAGAACAAAAGTTGTAGTTTATGATGTTAGGAATACAGTCATGCAAAATTGTTAGTGTTTTATAAATAATCCTGTATATGTATATAATTTAATATAAAAATATCGTAACCAACTGGTGTAAAACAAAACAAGACACCCATAAAAACTGAGCAGGACACCCGCTTCTTAGTTCTTATGAACTGAGAAGCGATCCCGTAACAGTAGATAACCACTGTCACTTTATAATTTAAAATAAACGTTTGACATACTTAGCTTAAAACTAGCTGTTCTTGTTGCCTGAAACTGAAATAAAACTCCAGGATAGTGGGGTTCGTGCCCGCAAATTATGTAAACATCATTCTGAACGCCTTGTTGACATTTCGCGTAACCCAAGGGCTGACTTACCATGGACAGAGGACGTGGCGATGTCGCCAGTCTTTTGGTCACATAATCAATGGTTGTGAAAAAGTTCTTCGAAGCAATATTTTACATTGTCTTTACTTAGTTAATGGTTATGGCCCTGAAATGTAAAAGGCAACTGAAGATCACAGGTAGGTTTTAGTCAGTTAAATCTGATACGCCTTCTTGCTCCACCCTAGAGCAGAAGAAGTAATTTTACGAGTCCACCTCAAAAAAGAACTTAATTATTTTTAGGTGTATACAATAGGCTAGTTGCCGTAAAAAATGTAATTAGTCTTTTAGATTATTCAAAAATAAGGGACACGTATTTTTTTATTTCGTATTACGTACGTATTTCGCACGGGGTGAGGTCACACGTAACTTTAATGGGCTTATCTTTGTTATTTTTTGTTTATTTGAAAAAAGAAAAGAAAACTTAATAAAATGTAATTATTTTGACCCTTGAAACTACCCTATTACAGTCGTTAATTGGTTTTAGAAGATAATTGGCCATCCAGATTTAGTTGACACCAATCTTCAAAGCGCAAGGTAGCCAGCCTTTGGTATTTTACATGATGCATTTTAGAGAGTGTGCGCAGGAGTGACATGACTTGATTACACCATCACCTTTCTGCCATCCGACTACCCAACGTACGGCGAGTGTGTACCTTTACGTTTTTGACACCTCTACGGTGTGCACTAAGCGTTTTGCCTCATCGTTTATACTGCGTATATAGAAAGGCTGGAACAATTTGCTTGCTGCGGTTCTTACCATCCGATTATTATTTAAGTGTCTTCAAGGCTGAAGTGAATAGGCTCTTAATAAACTGGTGTGCGTCACCACCAACGATTGCATTACTGCTTACTACTAGATGAGATCGCAGCCAAGCACTAGTTTATATCAATTAAAAAAATGTATAAAAGCATAATTTTTTTACATACTTACAATTTTTTTATTAACCCCTCGATTTTTTTGCTTTTTTACGTAAACAGCGCGATTTTCCGGGTTACGTGATCACCTGGCGCTCGAGGGGTTAATAATAAGTGCTGAATTCTGCGATTACTACTACCGAAACCGTGCATTCTTTTTAGGATTAAAAATAGCCTACGACTTTAGTATTGATCAGCAAAAGAGGTTTCATAATAAAATTGTATCAGCTCTTTCAAAGAATACCTCTCTGCTGTAAAATATCAGCCAGCTGTAAATGTGTCCTTAAGTATCCAATACATCATTGTATGATTCTTCTAAATGTTGCCACAACTTGTTTGTCTATCTCACTATAGTTCTGTAAACTGCAACTTTTCTCTTTACACGTTAGTAGTTTCTTTCAATGTCGTAGATTAGACTTTACGGTCTACTTCGAAGACAGATGTGGCTTTCAGTTGGATGCTATTACGCGGGCCTGTGTTAGTGTTGCCAGGTGTTCCGATGTAGGTGGGACACCCTTTATTTTTTTTTCATGGCCTGTTCCATGCCACATTCCTAATTATTTTTTCTCACTGAAAAATGCCATGCCACGAAACAATTATTTCACCATATTTACATTTTAAGTATTCGCTTTGAGCAGTGTCGTATCGTAGTATCGTTTAGTGTATTTTAATGTTAATTTTTAAATAAAACTAAAAATATAAATTTCTTAGCTTTTTTATGTTCTTCTAATTATGTCGCTTTAAAATGATTTGCCCCGATTATTTTTATAAAATTTAAGAAAATATATAGATTTTATAAAATAATACCTAGCAACCCTAACTATGTTACACTATGTAACCGTTACACTATGTAATAAAATGGAGGAAATTAAAGATAAAGTTGGGAAGTCATTAATATTATTTATCTTTTGGTCTGAGTTAATGGAGAGAACTAAAACAGATTATGAAAGTGAGTGGAAAAATGAACAGAAGAGATTTATCATATTTTTTACTCAAAAACCTGCTCCTAAAGAACTCTAACTAATACGGTTTTTAGGCTTACCGTCTAGTCTATTTCGCACAAGTATAAGAAATGAGGAAATTCGTGCGGCATTTCTGTCTCTAATTTGTGATTAAACATACGTTAAATATATTGTAACATAATGCTTGAATACATTTTTGAGAAGATAATCTAATTGAAAAGATCTCTCTCTCTCTCAAAACCAAAAACAAACAACAGTAAATTCTGTATTTCATCGAAACAAAAACCAGTAGAGATATAAAACAAAAATTGTAAAAATAAAATTATTTATAAGAAGCGAGCGAGCCACGTCAGCTTCACTAGTGAAAACATAAAACAAATTTAAAAGAAACCGTTTCATAAAGTTTTTCCATTCTTCATTACGTTCAGGAGTTGTTTGTGCTTATAATTACACTTTTTATTCTTCGCAATAAAATTGTCAGGTAAAGTCTTAAGTCCGTTGGTTTTCTATTGTTACAACTTTTCTTTGTTTATTCAAAAAAAGTGGGCAACTGCGAGTTGGACTCGTACACTGGGGGTTCCGTACAAAAGTATGTACGAAACTTTTACCTATGTAAGTAGTACAAACTCCCGAATGGAGTTTTTTTTTTGTGACGTAAGAACAAATTTATCGTTTTCAGATTTATACATATACCTGTGCTATGGGTGCCACCACTGTGTGGACCGCCCAGAGGACACGGTGGATCACACTGTAGAGGTGTGCCCCGCTTGGGCAGAACACTGCCGTGTCCTCGTGGGGAAGATCCGTGGCAACGATATCTCACGCCGGGCTTTGGTACCTACATGCCATGGTCCGAAGCGAAGAGGAGAAAAAATACCTATACTATAAAACCTCGCTTTATGCCGAATTTTAGGATTCTTGGTCAACGTACCCTATGAATTTTGGTTCCCTAGAGAGTGTTGAAATATACGATTTTTGTAACATAAAAGGCTGTGTCTTTTTTTTGTTAGTTCGAAAGTTAGATTTTTTTTCTTAGCTTCAAAAAACTGTAGACTACAGTATACAAGGTGTAAGGGACAGCCCTCCACAAACTTTAAGGGCTTGCTCAGTAGACGAAACTGAACAGCCTTCCACAAAAAAATTTTTCAGGAAACGAAAAAAAATAATCGGCCTCGCCATACAAATTTTCCAATCAAGTTTATCATTTTGTATGGAGAGGCCGAATTTTTTTTTTCGTTTCCTGAAAAAAAAATTGTGGAAGGTAGTTCAGTTTCGTCTACTGAGCAAGCCCTTAAAGTTTGTGGAGGGCTGTCCCTTACACCTTGTATATGGTTTTAATTTCAACTCGATACCTCTACGCGTTCGTGAAATAAATGTCTTTACAGATAGACATACAGACGGGCTACAAGGTGATACTATAAGGGTTCTGTATTTTTTTTCTTTGTAAGGTACAAAACCCTAAATAATGCTAACGTTAACTTTATTTGTTTTAACCGGTTGGTTTTAAATGGCAATATTATGCTGAAGGTTTCTTTCATGCTCCAGTTAGTATTGAGTCAGCTGAACTAGAGATGTCAGTAAGGCCAGTAAACAATGATTTTGTCAGATAGGGCACCGTAGTGGAAAGAGAGGCCATGCGTGAATGACTTCTCCTAAAGTAAGTCTCAAGTAAGGATTTATTTAAGGATCACCAACGAGTGTTACAAAAATATTAAAGACTTAGAAATAGAAATTGGTATACGTATCCTGATCCTAATAATAAATACTCAATTATTATAGAAAATCACAGCAGCATATTTATGCATCCGTTTATTTTTTAATTACTTAAAGCCAGGTTCACTCAAATTTGGCTTTAAATAATGATGAAAATATTATGACCTCAATTATATATTGAAAATCGGTAGCCAAGTTATTCTTCTTCGTCTTATACCGTTTTGATGCAAGTGAAGAAAGTTTGTAATTGCGACCGTGACAGAATTTGCTCGAACCGCAGGTGATAGTTTTGCAGGCGAGTGCTTTTTTTTTTTTTTCGATGGGAAAAATCATCTTATGACAACCCCCGCTCTTGGGCGGAGCGGGAGATAGTGTCAGACTCTTACTGACTAAAAAACCCATCCCGTTCCTTCAAGCCTTCATACCGGGGCTCGAGCGCCCTTTCGGATAACCCTGGCCCCAGTAGGCTTCGACCCGGCTGGGCCCCTGCTGTTGCTGACAACTCCTTGAGGCGCGCGGGAACAGCGCGCGCCGTCGACGACTTGGGCTTGGTCCGGACGGTTACCGGACGGCCGGACAGCGAGCTACCCATTGCTCACTGTCCGCAAGCCCGCGCCTACGGTGGCTGGAAATCGGGATCGGAATCCCGGCGGCGGCGGCGAGAGCGCCGTTGCCTGATGCGGTCGGCTTCCTCCTTAGCGAGCATTACTGCTTCGCAGAAGTCGGCGACCGCCTGCCACTCCTCCTCGCTCCGGACCATGGCCTCGACCAAGGCCCGGCGCGAGAGGTCTCCGCCGCCGATCACCCCCACGAGGGCACGGCGATGCTCCGCCCAAGAGCGATGCTCCGCCCAAGTGCAGGCGAGTGCTGCAGTGACAAGTTTCGACGTGTATCAAACATCAAACACAATTAGTTATGGCTGCGGAGAGTTAGCGCATTTTTCCTCACAGGTACAGAAAAGTGTGCTAAAATAAATTGAATACCTCAAGTTGATAGGGGCAGATTTTAGAGTAAGTGAATTGAAAAGATATTAGTTGTCAAGTCGGATTTTTTTTTATATGTTATAAACTAGAGACCACGTGACTGAGCATTGTGATAACTTGAGATCAAAGGAATTTGAAGCGTGGCCAACTCGAGGTGTTCGACGTAAGAGAATCGAAACAAAACGGTCGTAACTTGGCCTGGACCTGAAGCTATTTTAAACATATATAACCAAGAATCTTGATAACAGCACTAGAGTGTTTGTGTGTGCGTGTGTAGCCAGGGAGAGGACCAATTATCGGTGCACTTGGTAGTGCTTCGATTCCCATATTATTTACTTACAATTTTATTAAGAAAATTAATTATAAACTTAATTTTTAAGACATTACCTAAGTGCATTTAAGCAACATTTCTGTGCTTGAATAGTGATCGCAACTTGAATTATGATATATATATGAGTGGGCATTATAGTTTTTTTTTTTTTTTTTCGATGGGAAAAATCATGCATTGACATCCCCGCCCTTGGGCGGAGCGGGAGATAGTGTCAGACTCTTACTGACTAAAAAACCCATCCCGTTCCTTCTAGCCTTCGTACCGGGGCTCGAGCGCCCTTTCGGATAACCCTGGCCCCAGTAGGCTTCGACCCGGCTGGGCCCCTACTGGGCATTATAGTTAAATATCGTGACGTGTACCTAAATGTCATTTAGATCAATTTTCAAAATATTTGTAACTAGCTTTTGCCCGCAGTTTTACCCACATACATAAAATATAGGCTATGTCACTCAGGAATAAAGCAGCTTTCTATCGGTGAAAATATTTTAGCAATCGGACCAGTACTTTCAGAGATTAGTTACTTACTACAAAAAAAAAAAAACAAATATTAGTGTAGATTATTTGAATTAAACTAATAATTTCAAGTAACTATACTACCAGGCAACGTTGTTTTCAAGTCCGAGGGTCAAAAAGTGAACTGATGACCTGGTGGGGGTCATAGGAATCCGATGGGTGCGAGATGTACAGGACCGGTGCGGCGTACTTGCTGTGACACTTGGGAGAGGCCTATGTCCAACAGTGGACTTCTTTCGGCTGAAATGATTTTGATGATACTGCCAGCAGACGTTTAATCCATAGCCAGCTGTAAATGGAAATGGAAAAAAAACCTCGCTAGGTCTATATAACGAACTTGAATTTATAAGCTTGTTTTTTTTTTTTTTTTTGACATAAACTAGTGCTTGACTGCGATCCCACCTGATGGTAAGTAGCGATGCAACCTTTGATGGTGAGGCGCACTAGTTTATTAAGAGCCTATTCACTCTAGCCTTGAAGACACCCAAATTTTCTCTTTCATTATCAACAGTAAGCGGTCCCTTGGCTTACTACACCCTTGTACCACTCCGGACTACGAATCCTGCAATCCAAGTTCAAATCTCGGTGGAACCTGTAATTTTGAGAAGTTTCTTCTTACGCTTACCATTGAATTATATCGGTGACTATACATTAGCATACATACCGAAATTTCTACGTGCCTTGGAAAGCGTAATAAGCCGCTGGTACCAGCAGTCATTTGTAAATCTTTAATAGTGGCTATATGGACAGGCAGTAACTAATTTTTACACCAGTAGGTGCCCAAAGGTTGTGGAAATCAGTTATGCATATCCTCACATACATACATAGAAACATATATACTTAGCCTACTCAAATCATAATTCTCCTTTGGCTTTGCCGTAGTCGGGTAAAAAGACTAGACAGATATACAATGCCAATTAATAAAGACTGCAAAGTTTCACAAACTGATTCAGTTTGACCTTTTATGAAACCTGCACTAAGCCATTATCTAGCTACAAATGTGACTTTATCTACAGAAGTATAAATAGCACAATATTGTCGCTATAAATAACAGTTCAAACCTTACTATACGACCTTCAGACGACTCCTAACAAAGTACACTCACTGTTCTTGACACAATTTGATTGAGGTATGTTTAAGCTGCAAATGGATTTTTATTTATTTTGTAAAGAGTTTGGTATTTTCTTGTCTTTCAAGTAGAGTGGTGTCTAAGCTATATAGTAATGTAGCAAATTGTACTGTCAAAAGCTTTCCTTCAATACAGTCCTAAATTTTTGTATCTAAAACATGGAACGACGATATTAAAGGAGATCTAGTATCGTCCTTTAATAAGAAAAATATAGATAGGTGTTGTAAAGCCTCTTTATTAGTAGCACTTTTGGGTAAGTTGCACCCTTTAACTATAACCATAACAAAGCCGTTAATAGTTGTCAAATCGTCGAATTGACCAATAGGCGGCTGTTTCAGTGCTGATTATTAGGTTTGGTTATCGTTATAGTTAAATAGTGGAACTCACCCTTAGAGAGTTTAAAACTGACACATGATAAAAAAATCAAATTTTAAAGCAGAAATGTGGTCAGATAAGATTAGGACGGCTATCAAACCAACAGGCTTGTGTAACTTTTGTATAAAAAAATAATAAAATAATAGTGCAATTTGTGATTGTAATCGTGTTACTACCATTGTTTGTAAGTTGATTTACTGTTACTAAAACTAACACTGAGTTTCATTGTGACTCGCAATGAAGAATATTACTAACACAAAATAGTAGTGTTATAGGAATAAATCATATAATTAAATGCACAAAAGCCTTTCATTATCTTTCGATCTCAACAGCTTTACAAAGTCAAATTTTACATTTTCCTAGAAACCGACCTTTCTCTCAGTAGAATTATAGATGGGAACCTTTTGTCCGCAAATTCATTAAAACATTTTATTTACCATGCAAACGTAGATATACCGTTCGCATTTTGGAAGTCTGTAATTTTGTTACATTTTCAATTAACCGAGCCGAAAAGTTTTCCATTATTCATTGGCATTCAATATTGAGCTTTCTTATTAGGATGTCACATTTGATGGAAATCACTGGGCTCGTTTGATTTAAAGATATTGATTTTTGATTAAATTAATTACCAATACTGACGCAACATACTGCTAAAAAAAAAAAAACAGTTTTATTATTTTGCATACTCATGTTGTTGATTCATTTTTAAAAGATTGTGTCATCTGTAACAGACTGATATGATATGATGATACTACTATGATATGGTGAGGATACATTACTATCATAATATGTGATATGATATGACTGGCGTATCAACGGATAGCTGAAACCACTGGGTCTAGGAGCGTGAAATTTTGCTCATGGTTTCTTCTAGTGATATAGGCGAGTGATTAGGGGATAAAATGGAAGTCAAAAGTTGGTATGGAGAAATCTACTTAAACGTGGACGAAGCCACTGATAGAAGCTAGTCAATATATAAGCAGATTCTGTTTCCTTTTTTTTTAAATACGTAATATACTTTTCATTTAATACAAAATTCTTTTTCTCAAAAAGTTACATCATCATTCTTTATTCTCATAAAAATCAGTTTCTACCTTATACGCTCGATACAACATTTTGTCGGAAAGCTTACTTGTTTTATTTTTATTACAACGGCTGAGACACGATAACATAATTTAAGACCTTTATCGAAAGGTGGATCGGTTCGCAAAAGAAAATTCTCTTTTGCTGTAGCATAGAAAATATCTTTATAATAGGTATACCGTTTACCGTTCCCAAAAGAAAATGAACCCAAGATAACGGATTCACGCTCATTGATTTAAGGACACTTCTAGAAAAATTTAGTGGAACGTTCCCAAAATATAAATTGATTGAAGAATTTCAAAGATTTTTTGCGTCTGCCTCTTCGTATAAGTGTGATGTTGTACTATATTGAATGGGATTTTTCTTTAATGCCTTTTAGAGATAAGCGTTTGCTTCGATATGGAATGATTTGTTTTATCTAGACATAAAAGAGCATTAGGAAAAATGGTGTCGAGTTGTAGTTTATGATTGTTTTAATCATAGTTTAATATCATGAAAAAGTATTAACAGCGCCTGGTTTTTACTAAATTAAACTAAAGTATTGCTAAAGAAAATATTTCTTGTTAACAGAAAATTTTAACGCCACTTAAAATTATCGTGGAATATCAACAGAAAGATCGGCTATGATATAAGCAACAGCTGTCCAGAATGCCGTTCCAAGATCAAGGTTCTCTGTAGTTTCAACATTCATGGTATCTCCTTCAGTATGGTGGAACCAGAAATATTTACCATTATCATTATGAAGGCTAGCTCCAGGTATCCCATTACCAGTAAATATTGATATATCAGATCCTGGACTATCACTTTCTACAAGAGTTGAGGCATTAATAGATTGAAACAGTTTTAAAACTTCTGCCACGATACAACGCGTTTTGTGTTGGCCATTGACAACCAATCCCAGAGGCGCGAACGTACCTTCATCAGATTCCATTATGAAGTTAATATTGTGGCTCTCATCTTCATGCGCTTCCTTATATGCGTGTGCACCGTAAAGACCAAGTTCTTCAGCAGTCCAAAAAATAGTTCTAATGGTCCGCCTCGGGATCAAGTTCAGACGCTTTAGAATCACTGGCGCTGCCCAGCTGACGAACATGCCACCACCATCATCCATGGCTCCCTGGCCAACATCCCAGCTGTCGATATGTCCTGACACGATGACGAGCTTTTCAGGGTTTTCGGATCCCTTCAAATCAATGAGTGTGTTCCTTGAAACCGCGGTTTCCAGTGTTGAATACATTATAAGGTGTAGTACAACTTTCTCACCACGGTTATATAGTCTTGTAATCAAATCAGCATCTTCCAAAGTGACTGCTGCTGCTGGTATAGGTTCAAATTCATCACTGTAGGTCTGAGAACCAGCATGCGGGGAATCAATTGAAAAGGGAGCAATAGACCGCACCAAAGATGCAACAGCTCCTTTAGCTGAAGCTTTCGCTGCACCTTGCGTCCTGTATATAACAGTATCACTATAGGTCGTAAAAATCGGTACATATAGAACAATTTTGCCATTGATTTGTTCTTCTGGTGTGCCTTCTAAATGTGTGAAATTAGAAATTACTACGACTTCAGCTGTAAGCCCATTTAAAGGTGTTTTGACACTCTTTCCGAGACCTAAGATATCCATCTTTTTCCTTCTTGGTTCAATCATAGTTAATACTTCGGCACCCCTTTCCCATCGTGGCACCTGTAACATGAAAAATGGAAAAATTTCGCCTGAATAAGATAAACTGGCCATGTGCGAGTCAAACTGGCGCACTGAGGGTTCCGTGCAAACTACAATTCCCGAATGTAGTCTCGAAGATTTTTCCGAATTGCTTTTTTTTTTGTGACAATAAATTTACTTTTTTTAGATTTTGTCCTATATCTGTGCTATAAGACCTTACTTTGTGCCAAATTTCAGGATGCTGGGTCAACGGAAAGTACCCTATGAATTTCGATCTTTGAGACTATCAAAATATACGTTCTTTGCGACATAAACTATGGTATCTTTTTTATTCATTAGGTCAGAAGTTTGATTTATTCACAGCTTAAAGGGACTGCAGACTTAAGTATATGGTTTTAATTTCAATTCGATACCTCCACGCGTTCTTGAGATAAAGGTTATTAGGGTTTTGACAGACAGACAGACAGACAGATAGACAGACGGGCGGACGGACAACAAAGTGATCCTATAAGGGTCCCATTTTTTCCTTTTGAGGTACGAAACCCTAAAAAACTAAAAAACTGGAAACAATTTTATAAGATGCTATCACTTTTTACTAGTCATATAACTGTTCTTCAACCTAATCCTGTTTTCTATTACAAAATGTGCCTTTGTTCTACCAAAAATACTAATTGTGCACTATAATATGCTCTTAAATGTGATATAAAAAAGTTACTAATTCGCACAAAACTACAAAATAATCATATTATATTAAAAACTCACCTCAACTTCTTCAGTAACAACTTCATTTAAACCTTCTTTACGAGTCAAATCAATCATGTAATCAATAGATTTTTCAAGGTCTAATGTTCCCGACGGTCGCGCACCAAATGTGTCCACAAACTTTGCCAATCTGTAATCATAACCAATAAACTAGTTTTAAAACAAAAACTTTACGTTTTTAAGATGACATCATCATAAGTAACATTTTTTTTGCTGCCCCAACATGCTTGAAAACTTACTCATCATAGGTTTTGCCTTTAAATTCACCGTCCATAACATAATTCAATATCTTATCCTTAACATTTTCGTAAGCCCATATCTCTTCAATCAATTCATCCCCCAGCAAGTCTTGGCATGTATTTGATTTTTCGTTCAAAACCTTGGCTTCATTCGCAACGACAATAAAAAGGGTTACGAATACAATAAGATCGAAATTCATTTTTCTTCCAATGTCTCTGAGACATTGAGATGTTTCGATAAATCGAGAGCTCTTTTGTACTACATCTGTTACTGGCAAGTATTAAATTCAGACATTTTCTATCGTTTACATTTCGAGGAGTCCGTTCTATCATCGGACCGCTAGACGTGCGGCGTGCTCCATTGTCGACCACGTTATTTCTTACCATCAGATGAGATAGTGGTCAAACGCGTGCCTAACAATAATAAAAATAAAGATGAGCTCGTCATTGTATATAATAGCTAGGCATTCTATGAAAATTTTTAATTCCAGATTTGCAATCAAATAAATATTCTAAACATGTGTTTTTTTAACCAAATTATACCTTACATTTGCATGATTACTCGGCAAACTTTGTCGCTGCAAATTAGGTATATTGATTGGCGTATGATATAACTGGCACCTTTGATGTAGTGGGCTTCGGTGCCGGTCACCAAGAAGTTAGAGAAGGAAGGTGTAAAGTCAAAGTCAAAAGATTTTTATTTCACATAGGCCTACATGGGCACTTATAAAACGTCAGAAGCTAGTGCACGTTTCCAAATTGGTCGTTTCCTATTGAGAAGGACCGGCAAGAAACTCCATGGTTACTCTTTTAAAAAAATGATTGTTCTTACAATATTTCTATATTACAGTATTATTATTTAAGAACAGTGTAAACTGGTCTATATTGTAACCAAAGGGCTCTTCAGCAGAGGTGGCCAGCTGGGTGTGCAGCTCACATAGAACATGGTGCACGCACTTCAATTCACCATCAAAGCAGTCCGCACAGTGGCAAGCTCGTCTACACATTTAATAAACCATTTTATCTATCATTACCCAACTTAGACATTAATTTTATTCAATGACTAAGTTGGGTAACGATAAGCTTAAGCATTGTATATAATGATTCAAGCAGATCAGGCAAAATATAATACATCTATTGTTAAAACATAAGAAGTGTATATAAATGGAGATGACTTCACCCTGACAATTACTCAACAACTCCAAGAGCAAGCTAAGTAAGCTCAAGAACATGGGGTACCCAAACAAAGACAGGTTCAATAAGGTTCAAAATATTATTATATTTTACAAAACCTTATGAAGGCACTTGATATTGTATAGAATGTATAGGCAAAGCATAAAATAAACAATATTTAACCTTTCGTATGCCGTAATTAGAAGCACAATTAAAAAGTTATTGTGTCCCGCGTGGATCCACGTTCCGGCCATACAACGAGTTAATACATTGCCTGAACATTTTAGACACTCTATAGAATGCCAGATTGTACAGATTACCGGTAGCATTAGTATCTTAGTATCTTATCGGAATTGATGGTCGAATGTCTAAAATGTCTATACGAGTACTTATGTCTTCGTTTGATGGACATTTAATACTCGAGAGTCTGTAGACAACACGCGTATCTTGTGGATTTTGTAGATATCTTATCAAAAATGTGTGTTAATTTTCAATTGTACGCATACCACTTGAGAGTATTATTTTGGATCAATGCTGTATTACCTAAGTGCTGAGATGTAACAGATAATTAAGTTTTCATCATAATAATTTCAGCTTAAACAGGTCCTGTGCGTCTCGCGTCCGTCGGATTCCCGTGACCCTCACCAGGTCACTGGTCAACGCTGGGTCTTCCGGTACGTGATCAACACTCCCACCACTTTGTTCTGCAAAGTCTTCGAGCAATTTTATTTTTTTAGTTGGTAAAGTCATCTAATGACATCCCCGCTCTGTTGCAGAGCGGGAGATGTCAGACTTTTACTGGCTCAAAAACCCACTCTTGTTCTTTGTTGGCCATTGATCCAGGGCCCTGGGGATCTTTTTTGTATAACCCATGGCCCCAGTAGGCTTGGACCCTGCTGGGCCCCTACGGTTGCCAACAACTCCTTGCTACCCATTGCTTGCCGTCCGCAAGCCTGCGCCTTCGGTGGCCGGAAATCGGAATTGGAATTAGAATCCGGACGGCTGGGGTGCGAGGGCCAGTAGTAGGCGACCGTCTGCCACTTCTCCTTGCTCTGAATCATGGCCTGTACCAAGGCGTGGTGCAAGAGCTCGCTGCCGCCGAGCGCCCCCACGAGAACATTGCGGTGCAACACGTGCGGTGGTCTGCCCAGGCGGCGCACACCTCTACCGTATGCTCCAAGTGGTCCGCACAATGATGATACCCGGGTGTTTTTTCCACATGAATCTGGTGAATTCTTTGAGCTATGTCAGTTATTTTAGTTTTCATGTGGACATCTGCATTAGGAAACTCCGAACATAGTTTTTCCATTACCCTTTGGGTGGTTTTCAGCCTTTTGATGTTGTCTATTTTAAGCAACCACGTTTCAGAGCCATATATATATATACTTTTTTTAAAGCTTTATGTACAAAAAAACTGAACAAAGGCGGACTTAATGCCTTAGGCATATTATATCACTGGTAATAGTATGTTCATCACCGGTAATACACACTGGTCGATAGTAAGTTTTAGTAATTTAAAATTAGTTTCCCTTCAAATATCCGGGATAAATAACTTTGCAATATTCTAATACATAGATATTAGTATTAGTATAGATGGTGTGTGTTTCCAAACAACAGAAACTTCCAAACCATAACTATTCTCAAACCCACGTATTTATTTTGTGACCGAATGACTGACATCATCAATGTATGATGAGGACCAAAAATAAAATAAAAACTTATCAGGTACTTTTTTACCCTACACAAGGAATTAATCCTGTACATGTAAACCCACATATGTACATAAGACAACCAGACCCGGAAAAACTATCAGTAGACTAAGCAATCTTATTTTTAGTATATGCAAAACCTGAAACACCTGTCGAGCATTTTTATACAAAGAATCTTTGTGCAAAATTTCAACACTGTATTATGAAAAATCACAAAGTTATAAACTTGATATGTCAGCAAAATTACATGGTCACCAAGCCATCCAGGCGACTGAGTTTTGCACTTGCACTCAGCTGTTTGATGGCGCCTAAGGGTCAACTCACACCGAAAGAGCGGCGAAGGGCAGCAACCCGTTTACCGTTCATAGAATTCGCTGGAATTCCCGCGGCGCCGCGGGCATCCGCACGACGCGTTCGAGTTTCTCATGCGATAATAAGTATTATAGCAATGAAAATAAAGTTAAAACTCATATGACACTGAAACTGCGATCCGCTTCGCTGCGCTTCGACGCTCTTTTGGTGTGAGTTGACCCTAACACTCGCTGCGACGGACCTGTCGTGACCTGTGTTGTGCTTAGTGTCAGTAGTGTCTAATTTGTGACCTTTTTAAATATATTTGGGAAAAAATGTAACATGGTGTAAAAACTATTGGAAAATTCAGTTAGGTACTGATACTGAACAAACAACAGGTTTCGCATATACTAAAAATAATATTGTATTTAATAAATATTTGTGCTGCGAGAGAAACAAACCGACACACAGCGCAGCAGCCAATTATTCAACTACAGCTCCAACCCGCTGTAAATTATTATTTAAGACAACTAACGTGTATATGTGAGTACTTATATATGTTACCTTATGTACAATATATTGAAGCACGCTAAAGCCAAGATGGATAGATAGATGAAGAACAAGGACGATGTTACATAAGAATGACTATACCTAGTAAGTAGACGGAGTCTGTGTTTCCTGATAGCTATAACCTAGGGGTCTTTAAGTCAAGAGTGATTAGATTGTTTCTAGGCAAGCGTGTTCCATCGTTGGCCACATCATCGTTTACCATCAGGTGAGATAGCGAGCAAATGCGATCCACAATAAAAAAAAAACAGATAAATTTTTATTTGAGGGAAAAAAAAACAGAAATAAGTCCGTAATATGAAATTTAAAATCAAATATAATATACATATGAATTCGTATCATCATCATCATCATCATTTCATTATTTCAGCCGATACACGTCAACTGTTGGACATAGGCCTCCCCCAAGCGTCGCCACAACGAACGTTCTTGTGCGTCCCGCATCCATCGGGAATTCGTATATCAACTACAAATTTTAATATGTCACAATATTTTTTCACGGTTTTTTTTGCATTTTTTTACTTAGATAATCACTTCTTAGGTAATCCGATGTATGTGGGATGCACAGGATCGTTTTTTGTGGCGACACTTGAGGGAGGCCTATGTCCAACAGACGAGACAGAGAGTATGAGAGTGGACGTCTATCGCCTGAAATGATAAATCACTTCTCCTGGTATATCGTGGAGCGACAGGGCGTGTTAGATTTTTACTCACTAAAACCCACCTGTGTCCCTCAGTTGCCCTTAGCGTTCCAAGGCCACGGTAACTTTTTCAAAAACTGCCGTGATTTCTGCTACACGGGTAAGTATTGTAATATAAATCTTGAAGTAAGACTCAGGAATATTCTTTAAAGATTCAATTTAACAGCGGAACCAATACAATGAACGAAAATACTCACTCATCGTAGGTCTTCCCTTTGAACGGTCCCGAGAGTACGTAATCAATTATCTTCTTTACTCGGTTTTCATATGATGCAATTTCTTTAACCAAAGGCCCAAGCTTACAGTCACTAGAATCAAAAACCTTTTCTTGTTTACACTTGGCTTCGAAAATTAGAACTATTAGAAAGAAAACGAATGATTTTGAAAACATGGTGTGTATACGTCTTGCCACGGTTACTGGCGGTAAACAAATAGTGGATATGTACTGAGTACAATTGGATGAGAAGCTAACCACAGCGGCCAAGTGTGAGCGAGACATGGTCTTGGAAATGGACATTGTTTTTTCGTAATGTAGCGTGGTCGCTTGATTTCATTGAGTTTGTTTTTTTCATTTGTGATTTTTTTTTCCAAGATCTGTTGAACAAAAGAGTGAGTAGTTTTTTAATATCATCATCATCATTTCAGCCGAAAGAGGTCCACTGTTGGACATAGGCCTCTCCCAAGGCCAAATATGATTCTCCTTTCTAATGTGATTAGGATTAATGAGCCAACAATGATCAGTTCATTTAGTTATGTGTGGTGAACTGTTGGTAATGTTTTACCTAGAACTATCAGAAAAGTGAAAAGATTTGATAATAGACTTTATTCACTACTGGCGTCTTGCACCGGTTTTGTTTGCGTGAACATTGATTATTGTAGTTGCGAAGTCGAAGGTATTGCATACCTGTAACTTATGAAACCAGGTGAAATGTGTGTCGGTCTATAACTGTCACTATAAAAACTCCTGTACCATATTTATAGGAAATAAATGATTGATTGTTTGATTGATTGATTGTTTTAAAATAAAAAGTAGCCTATGTATGTTTTACCTTGGGGTCTAAGCTTACTCAGTTTGAAAAATCAAATTCTGTTCAGTAGCTTAACCGTGAAAGTATAACAATCATACGGATTTTCTTTCACATTTGTAATATTAGTATGGATTCTGATTTAATGGTGGTTTAAAAGAGGTAATTCAAAAGTTAATTAAGATAGTGACATAATCCAACTGTAATCATCTAGACTTGATAATACATAGGTAGGTATTAACTTAACGCAAATTAAAGATAGAATTGATTAATGTGATTGCACTTAATTATTAAACATTTTATTGGTATCAAGTTTGAATGGTTTTATTGGCAATTTATTTTTTAATACAGATTGTAGTGATACTAATAGTAATAAATTTACGGAGTTTCTTGTTTACTCGTATATTTTTTATGTTGAGAAGTGTGAAATCATGTAATGTCTTTTCTCAATTTAGTGTGGATCAAGAGGGCGGGTCAGGCTTTTACTGCTAAATTCTACCTATGTTCCTCTTCCTCCTGCAAAGCAGTAAAGCTAGCGAAGGAGGCGGCCGCAAGAATGAAGGAACGTACATTTTCATGCCTCAGCAGCCGCTACAGAAGACGCTCCGGGCATAGAAAATCATAGAGTCTTGCTACCGTAGGCGCGGGTTTGCGGACTACGAGCAATGATTAGCTCGCCGTCCTGTCGTCCCATGTGGACCGAGCGCAAGTTAAGGCTTATAGTCCCTTGAACCATCTGGCCGAAATTAAATGGTCACAACTCTCGTACCCGTCTAGGCAACAGTATGACTATCTGTGCATTTCTTTGCGGCCAGCCGTGCCCGGACAAAGCCCCGCTAACTTTTTAAATCCATTTTCTTTGCGAAACATTGATTGATTTACATGTGCAAAGTTCACTTTGAAGAATATTTAACCAACAATTTTTACGTGTAAAGCGTTTGTTGTATGAAATATTTTTTTAGACAAAAGTATTAATCGCATGAAAAATCAAATGTTGATAATGTTGTTCATGAATCTATAATAAACATTTTTTTTTTCAAACCTTTTAACCTGGCCGTTACCGAGGAGTAAGCTCCAGAAAATCACTGTTTCAAGGCACTTTTCGTGCGCTTGGGCCTTTACCTTTAAGATAATTGAAAGCATATGGTCTGGTTTTTGCCAGTAAAAGCCTGACATGCTTTCTTGCTCCACACTAAAGCGGGAGAACTCATTAGATGATTACCCACCACAAAATAAACCTACATATGTTCTTTTAGCAGCTCCTGCGTTCCAAGGCCGCTATAACTCTTCCAAACATCCCAAAGCCCTGATGAAAACATTATCATTCTATTTAATAAATGGGTTAATAATGTTCCTAATATAATTCATTTCATCGACTCATTGTCTATCGCATAATAGAGGACGCACAAAACAACGGCGGGACTCATCTATTCATGAAGAGAGACGCCTTATTTAAGGAACAATAGATCTATTAAGATAGAGATAGTTAGGGACCTGGACCAGACTCTTTATTGGAACGTTTTGATACATAATTTATTTTCCGTTTGAAAGGGTTAGATGAAGTGTAATTTAATTTAGTTTTCATATTTTGTAAATAAACACCAAACAGAGGTTATCGTCGACTGTGAAAGTACGAATCCTCAAATATTTTAGTCGACTCATTGTTCAGGGACAAGTGGAGGGGAAGCGGTCACGTGGGCCTACGCGTCGGAAAGACCTCATCAGAGCTGCAACATAAATCTCCGTAGTTCAGAGTTCTCGAGACGCCGTAAACCGTGACAAGTGGAAACGCATCGCGAGAGCCTCACTCGCCAACGAAAATGCAATATCGTCAACTCTCTCAAGCGACCACTCTGTCAAGAGTGAACGACTAAGGAAGAGGAGGAGAATTTTGTAAATAACTTCAATACAAAACTTGAGTGCTTTATTGATATAGAATAGAGTTGTGGTCCTCAAACGCAAAGAGTAACTGAAAGAAACACAGGTTTATGGGCTTTAACTAGTTACATACACAGGTTTTATGCAAAGGAGAGAGGTAGCAATCGCGTTCCTTACTCTCACGCAAAATACCCGAACATCAAATGGTCCATTTTTTCATTCAGCATCAAATAACTTGATGATGAACGAAATGATGGTTTCCTTAAAAATTTGAATGAGAAAACAAGGAATCGTGATCATTGGAACGAATGGAGGGAGGCCTTTGCCCAGCAGTGGGACAATATAGGCTAGCTATAATAATAATCATCAAATAACTTTGTCCGCGAGTGGGAGTGAGAGGAAGTGTAAGACTTTTACTGAATAAAGCCCTTCGTAGCCCAAAAGAGGTTGATAGGGATATTTAATCGGAATGAAGTGAGTACTAAACTTAAGTGGCAGTGGGTATAGTATAGAGCTGTGGTATGGGCATATTGCTTGCAGAACAGTATCCCTAGCCAAGTTGAAAATCTGCGATGGACGTCATCTCAACGCTCAATCACGTGGTCGGAACAAAAGATTCAGGGGCGTGGCATATTTGTTTACCAAAAAGTTAATTTAGTCAGAATAAATAAAGTGTATTATTTGTTGTTTATTTTACTTACTGAGCAAGTTTACGCTGTGTTAAGATGTTATTATTTATGCTTAGTTAACGTGTTGTTAAGCAGAACAATATTTGAACAAAAACAATAATTAGTCTCCGGTTTCTGAAAAGTTAAAACTTCTTACAATTCTTAATTGCTGAGAAATTGCGATTAATATAATTAATTAATTATAATATTGACTTAATTTATTAATAATATTATTAATTGAGTAATTGATTACAAATTAATTCAATGACCACTTAACATAAGTAATTTAAAATTATGTAAGGTCAAGCCATTCAACCGTAAGGGCTATATTTCAACGGGACACCATGGCGGTGCCACCAGTTGCACCACCATAGTGTCCCGGTGAAATATAGCCTTAAGCTACCAAACTAGACACCATACAGACACCAGAATCGCTACACGGTCGGTCTGGTTGCGCCATCAAATTGGTTGCACAACCAAACGGACACCAGGTGAGTAACTCTCTATAAAGCTGTGTACACTTTGTTGGTAGCGGCGACTGGTCGCGCCGCCATGGTGACTCAGTGAAGTATAAAGTATACCCTAAGAGGCCCAGCATGGCCGATACCCCCGATAGAGTTGAAAATCAACAATTTATCACTAAATATTACACTGAGAAAGTATGAATAATTTTAAACCAGTACCAAAAATAGATTTAAATCTATATCACACATCACAATGGCCGTTTTAGCGCCATTTGGTACATGTTATTATGAATAGTGCACATCCGTTGGTGACCAATCAAAATCCATTTCAATCGAGCGTATTGTACTGTGAACCAACTACGATGACCACAGAGCTTGGAATTTCCGTGCCCGGCAGACGCTTTCTCATAATGTTATAGCTATAGTAAGAATTACCACTGGCTATTCATTTCATTGGTGACATTTACTGTTCATTTGTCAGAAAAAATAATGTGCATACGAAATACCTATACAGAAAGCATTTCCTGTCCGGTTGTCAAGTGAATACAATAAGAAACATGTGAAAGAGTCAAAGCGATCGTGTGGCCTATTGTTGGTTATTACTAGAAATCTGATTGTTCTATTTCACATGCTGCCAATGTTTTTACCTTCTTACCAGTGTTGTCTGCCTACGTAACTACAATCTACAGAAAAGTTTATAAGTTTATTTAATTTTGTGACGTAATCTTCAGATCAGCCCCCCAGAGAGAAACGGAGCTATACAGCACTACGGATGGATAACACTATCTCTTTATCGCAGCGATATCACGATGGCAATTACACATCATAGTAGACTATTCTCCAAAGACATGAAGATGAATAACTATTATATACTTTGACTATTCAAAAATGCCTGTAAATGGTCTATTTGAAATAAATGCTTTTGATTTGATTTTTGCATACTTTCAAACACACATTGCTTGCAGAACAAATGGCCATTGGGGCCGGAAGGTTCTGGAGTGGCGACCGCGTACCGGATGCAGTTGGAAGGCCTTCTACTAGGTGGACCGATGACCTGATGAAGGTTCCGGGAAACCGATATATGCGATTCAATAGTGGACGTATATTGGCTGAAATGATGCATTATTTTGTTTGTCGCTTTACAATGCTCTCTCTAGCACTGGCCGCGTTTCAATGCTCTGTGACGATGACGTATGAATTCACGCAATTCTCACTTATGTGAATAGCAATTCGCGTTTATGATAGAATATGTAGTAATTGCGGTGAAACGATAGGCCTTGTAATTGACACTGTTGAGTTGTCGACTGAATGTATAATTTTACTCATTATGCAACTATTCGTGGTGTTGTGTGCTTGGCATTTTGGGAACATTTTAATATAAGGGTGTATAACCAAGGGTTTAAACGTTTAAAATGAATGATAACATATTTTACCTATGTGTGTATGTAATTTGTCTTAAGTTATTATGTTATTGTTTCTCAAATGCAAATATTTACTAGATAAAGTGTAAATCACACTTTATCTAGTAAATATTTGCATAGCATAGCATAGCATAATCAGCCTTTTTATTATTCCCACTGCTGGGACTCAGGCCTCCTCTATAAGAGAGAAAATGGGCCATAATCCACCACGCGGGCCCAGAAAATACTTAGTTGTTTATGTGACTAGGGGATAAAGCAGCGTCTTTAAGTCGCGGGCGTCATGTTGAATTCTAAACGAAACGAAGGTTGCTGATTTTCATCCCGAACGACAGTGAGGGATTTATAAAATTAACTCCCGAGCATTGCGAGGGAGCTAATAAAGACACACTTATGCTGCCACTGAGGCCTTCTTGGACGTATTAGTCTAATCATATAAATAGGACACCTTTTCTATCACACATATACACACCAGAACAATATCACAAATAATTACACTGACATTAAAACCACCTCGTTCATATGTAACTACACATACATACCACACATACACATTTATTATTGTGTTTTTTTTATTTATTTTTTTCTCCTACTGTCTCTAGTCGGTTATTAAACTCACTAAATCTTTGTAATTTGTTATTACTTGCTGTACTTATATGTAAGCTACTAAATGTAAATTGGAACTGGTGGGGACCTGGTGACCTGTACTACAGGTGTTACTACCTACCACAGGCACCAGCGATCCACAACCAAAAATTGTTAGCAATGGTTCTACTGTAAGATTGTCTGTATTTTTTGGCTTGTGGTGAGAAATAAACGTTATATTAATATTAAAGAAACCTGGGTGAAGTGAGAAATTCAAGCCGCCCAAGACAAAGACAACTTTTTCCCCGTGTTGCATGCCCTACTTTTTACACCATCTGTGAGATAATTAAAAGACAATTTGGTCGACCAAATCAATATTAGAGAAATATAAGTATCATATTTACAAGTTTATCAAACAAACAAAATTACTACAAATTACTACTCCAAGATTCTATAGTTTCAATTTTCTAAAACGCGCCCGTCAGTAAGCACGTTTTATTCTATTGTCATTTTTTTTTTATAAGTGGCCAGTTTGAATTTCGCAATGTTGATGGTTTTTGATGTTCCAAATTCAAATTTCATTATTCCCTAGGGATCGGCCATACTGCATTATGTCCATAGGGATAGAATGACTTGCTTTAAGTGAATTTTGTATGACGTATTAAACGACATTATCGAGCAGATGGTGCTATTTATAAATTTGTGTTAAAGTAATCCAGTTAAGACCTCTGAAAATCTACTATTTTGCATGAGCTTTGACACTTCATAATTTACTCAAAAATTAAAAAATTCAAAAAAGTACAACCATACAAACCTAGCAAATTTTATCAAGATTCTAATAATAATGACAATGTTTTTCAAAAACTTTTAAAGGTTTGAAAAAAAATCACGTATTTCCTGGAAGAAGTTTTATAAAATATTCGAGTAAATCATGGAATTACCGAACGCTAACAGAGTTTTCAGGTGTTATCTCTCTTTTTTCGCGTTGCGTTTTCATCAAACATCACGTTGGATTGCGTTAGATGAAGTAACAAGCTTATAAACCATGCTCGATGTTGACGATAGGTGAGTGGAAAACCAGCCTCTTAAATGGGTTTCACAAGAATTTCTTAAAACTCCTTCCTCGTAATATGACCTTGATTTCGTAGCTTAGTAAGCTAGGTCCAATGTGCTTGTGTTAATGCCTATAGTTAATTAGTGGTCATAAATCATGTTAGTAGTCCGAGACACTTGCTCCTACATGCCAGTGACATGCCCTACATTGATTTAGTCAATAATAATTAATACGGAGTACTCAGGCTAGGTCATTACTGCGAATGTGTTACTTTACCGTTAATCTTTTATATCCTTAGTTTCTCAATCTCAGGAGGTTCTCAATTCGGATGTATGACTTTTAGGTACCAAAATCTATACTAATATTATAAATCAAAAGACTTTGTTAGTTTGAACGTGCTATATACCTAGTCTCTGGATCTGGTAGTTCAGATTGGGCGTGCCATAATTAAAGCGATAAGTTCTCTATTTGAGGAGTGGCTGGAAAGACCTCGACCAGCGTCTTCACCTTCCGCATGACGCAGGTTCTCACCGAACATGGTCAGTGAAGTTCCTACAGCAGATTCGTGCGGAAGAAATACCCCGGTGTCACCACTGTGTGGACCGCCCGAAGAACATGCTGGAGCATTCGGCCCCGCTTTGGCAGAGCATCGGCTTTTCCTCGTGGGAGCGATCGGCAGCAACGGTCTCTCGCGGGTCTTAGTACAGGCCATGGTCCGATGCAAAAGTGAACCCCGGGGCTCTGGAACCAAGGCAAAGAAGAAACAGGAGTGGATTTTAGTCAGTAAAAGTCTGATAAGCCCTCTCGTTCTACCCAAGGGCGGAAGATGTCTTGGTTCGGGTCCGAATTTAAGGAATTAATTCATTAAATCCCAAGCGAACACCGGCGTTCGCGCACCTATTGTCTTTCTATTGTGTCTGTAATTTCCACGATTGAGTTAAATATTGTTTTCTGTGTAATGTTTTCCTTCCCTTAAGATATACGGTACTGCGATGGCAAAAGATAATATGGTGCAATATTATCTTTTGCCATCGAAGAACCGCCACGCGGACCCTGTTCGGATTAGTGGATGTCATATGTCTTCAAATTTTTTGTTTAATACATTTTATATTTATGCCAGTTTCCTCACGCTGTTTTTCTTAATCGTTTTGAGAGCAGTGGTGATGAAATAAATTACACAAAGTAATGCGCCTTGCTGGGTTTTAACCCGCAACCTACAACTCGTACGTCGTAGGCGTTACTACTTTTCCACCACTGCTGGTGGAAAAGTAGTAATGTCTACGACTCTTAAGCACTGTAATATCCTATATATTATGTTAATATACTATGTGTTATAAACTGTAATACTAACACTCACATATAATTTATATTAATACAATAATAAACTGCACCTAACAATGCCAACTATTAATGTTTGTAGATTTAAACAAAAACTTCAAGTTTTACAGGCATTAGGACAAATGCTTAGTTATCAGTAACTTTTAAATACATTATGTAATAAATTGCTGCATATCGCATGTTTGTACATGGTTTTTATTGAATGGGGCAAAGTTCTATAGAGATTTGTCATTGTCCATTATGTTATAACTTACGTTCCTAAAAATATACCCAGAACAGAAAATTTCTCATCAGGAAAACAAATCTACGTACATTCGTAGTACAGACAGAATATCAACTAGACCTTTTCTAAGGTACTTTAATATAAGACGAGTACCCAATTTATGCAACTGTCTGTACCTAAAAAAAAATATAAAATTGCTCATCCATTGCTCGAATGTAGGCGTGAAATAAGAAAAACCCTTACCAGAGGATATACGTACCATTCCTCAAATATGTTCTTCTGAAGTAAGCCTGAAAACATTATGAGTCTACTAATTACCCCAACTTGAAGATACAAGCCTCATTACACACAAACAAAGTTGTTTCCCAAGAAAAATAATCTTAAACAAAATGTTCATGTAGATAAGTTTTTATAGCAGAAGGGATGGAAACACGTTGTTTAGAAACTTTTCAGAGAGTTCAAAACTCAAGGGACTTCAAAAGATACGAGAGTTTGAAGAAGCAAGATAATTTTAGTAAATTCTCGAATTTGGTTGCTGTTTTTATTTCTCAATCTTTTTTTTTACAAGTTTATTTTACACGTATACTAATATATTGTAAAGAGAAAAGATATGTATTTTTGTTTGTAATGAAAAAACTCAAAAACTGGGAGATCAATTTTACTCGTAAAAATTCTTTAACTGCTTTATGACTGAGTGTTATAAATAGGTTAAACATTGTCTATTTCCAGGCAAGCGAAGTCTCTGACAGAAACTAGTGTTAAAAAGAAAAAAAAATACTATGAATACTTCAGTAGGATAATGTATCTATCGCAGAGCCTAAGTTCGCTATATTGGTTCGTCTCTAGATAAAATTATTTTCTGTCATCGCTCTTTGCATAGGTATTAGGCCTAGGAGGTTTGTTGACAGAGAGGTTTGCTGATAACTCTTTGAAAAAGTCTCTCTAGACCTGAGCCTGGCTGGCGATTGCCGGACGGCTAAACCAAGCGAATTACCCATTACCCGTCGTCTGCAAGCCCGCGCACCTGAACGGGGGCGTGGTGTGAGAGGTCGCCGCAGCCGATTGCCTCCTCGAAGATAAGGTGGAGCTTCGCCCAAGTGGCCCTCACCGTATGCTCTGACGTGAACCCCGGGCAGTTGACACAATGGTGACACCTGGGTCTTCTTTCCTGAATACGATACAGGAACCGGCTTACCTTGCCCAGTTAAGAACTGCGTCATACGGAAGGTAAGGATGCCATGGGGCTTCTCCGATCGCCTACCGCTTTGAGTGGAGCGAGAGATAGAGAAACTTTTTCTGACTAAAACCCAACTGTGTTCCTTTGCCCTTTGCGTTCCAGGGTCGTGGTAACTCTTTCAGACAATTTTTTAACTCTATCTGGTATCGTCATCTCAACGCTTAGTCACGTGTTCAGAACAAAGGAATCGAAGGCGTGGCCAACTCGAGGCGTTCGACGCAAGAGAAACGAAACGGTTGTAATTGTAACTTGGCTACTGGAGCTAGCAAGCCCTGTCAATTTACCATTTATTTTAGCACTAAGATTAGTTCCCATACCAGTGCACTGGCTTCGGAATGTTCCTGAAATTTTAAAAACAGTTTACTTACTGTTGCTTGCAAGAGTTACAAAGCCACGAAAATATCATTTGAACGATGTTATCAACAATATAAAACGTAGATAATTTGCCACAGCAATTATCACGGAACTCCAGCAGTGAATTATTGTTCTATCCAATTAGGCAAATAAGCGTCCAGTTTTGTAGTGTTTTCGACTAATTAACTTTAACACCCGTATTAATTGCAACCACTTTGTTCTAGTTTTATTGCTAATATGTATTTGTGATACAGTTTTCAGTAAATACTAATGGTCATTTATTGTAATATTTACATATTTATTAAATATTATAACAATTAAATGTAATGCTATGCACATCACCCGGCCCTTAATTAAATATTTAAGGACATTTGTAAGCGGACGCGCGGTGTTATGAGCGTTGGCCCATGGCGTGCTTCAAACATTAATTTACAAAGTTACTGCCTATTTAAAAAAGATTTATTTTTCCTGCGTTATGAGAGATCAGAAGAGATGTAGATAATAGTATGTAGAAATATGAAAAGAAGAGTTTGTGAAATCAAAACCTTATACTAAGAATTATCACACAAGAGAGGAAAGATAGTGATACTCTTTTACTTCTGTTTTTTTTTTACACTATACAGCTCTTGTTTGCGCAATCGTTGCGTCTAAGGTTCTGTGTAAGTATTATACTGACGTCAATTGGCCTGTGGTACGTAGGCGTGTCTGCGTTTGTGCGCCATCTAACCCAGGGTTACTTACTTAGGTAAAGTTCAGTAAAGGTCTTTCTTTTTAATATTTAAATAGGTTATTATAATAGGTACGAAGCATTGGAAGCGTTGGTTTGAATTTTTCTTTATATCTCAGTGTAGGTTATTCTTGTATGATTTCAGTCTTTATATAGTTTTTTCAGTTTCATTTGAAATTCTTTAAAATAGGGCCAAATCAAAAAATTTGAAATATCAAGCTTTTGCAATTGCAACTACGAATTTTATTTTTGTTCGAAAATCGCATTAAAATAATAAAAATCTTAAAACTCAAAATCCGAAACATCATTAACGAAATATACCTACAAAAATGTTGTCGATTTGACTAAAATTGGACTGGCCTGTTGGTCTAGTGTGTAAGGGTCCTAACTGCTGCCAGGGTCGATTCCCACCCAGAACAAATGTTTGTGTGATGAGCATAATCATGTGTTCTGTGTATCTATAGTATGTATTATTTATAAATATACAAGTATATTTTTCAGTTGTCTAGTACTCATAGCGCCAGCTCTGCTTAGTTTGGGACTAAATGGCGATGAAATAAATAAAATATGAAATACTTGTGGATAAAAAAGTATGAAAGAATTATATTATTATATTATCATTTTTTTTTAACATACTTTGCTTTTTAATTAAATTCAATTAATCTAATAAATAATCACTAGGTGTATATATACAAACTTAAAATAATAATATGTACAAACGAGTAAAAAAAATGCTGAGAAACTTGGAAAACTCAGAGGTAAAAAAATTCGTCCACATCGATGTCAATGGGAAAAGTGCCCAGAACGCTGGCAGCATTGCCACGCTGGATGGCAAGGTTGATTCGTTGACTGAAGAAGAGTCCAGCCCTCTGGTCACGCGAAGAGTTGACCAACTGTTTGCTGATATCCCGAACAACTCGATGAGCGCTGTTATCATTATTGAGCGTGATTATGGCGGACATTTTTCATTCATGATCATTTTTATTTTTTATTGAAAAACTCTGTACAAAGATACCAATTTTCTAGGTAACGAAATAATGATTGACTATATCTAACAATATTTAATAAATTGACGGGCCCGAACTATGAACGCACATGAGTCGGAAACCCCTGTATCCGGTTCATGTTAGGTTAGTAGTAACTAATACAATATAGTTTATGAACTAACAGCGTCTCTTGAGACAGTCTTGTAGATACAGTTTGTATTGTATGTTAATGACATTGAGATATAGAAGTAGGTACGCGATGAAAACGTCATAATTTATGCTTAAACTTGCGACTAACAATTCTTAATTTTTTATTGTACACCATGATAAATTATAAAACATGTGGATATCAGAGTTCATGTACGGCGAGCTTAACTTAAAGGTGAGTTTTTATCCAGCAAACCATTGAGTGACAAAGAGAGATCACAGAAAGAGATAACTTCCAGTAAACAATTTAAAATTACAAATATTATTAATAAAATAATAACTAAACAGACATTGTGAAAGGATGTATGTAACTCTCTTCAATATTCCTCTTGAAGTCACGTAAGCAATGTGGAAGAGAGTTCTATAGACGCACTGCAGTAACAGAGAAGGAGCTATCATAGCGCCTGGAAGTATCATAGCGTAAAATGGAGTACAAAGAAAAAGAGAATTGGCAGTGCGACAGGATATACCGCTCGGGACGAAGTAATTCGGGGTAATTAGGATTGTGCAGGATGGTGTAGAAAAGAGATAGGATATAGGTATCACGCCGATGCTGAATTGGCAACCTCTTTAATTTCATCCGAAACTCCAACATCAACAATAAAAAACAGTGTCAAATTATTAATTTTATTTTATAAGCAGCTTCTCCAGAACGCCTAGAAAATAGGAGGGCAAAGTCACTGGCAGCAACTAGTTAGACATAAAACTATCCAAACCTGCACTCTTACACTCATCCTCTACATAGATCCATATACATAACAACTGACAAGAAATTGATCATATTCAAGACTACGGCTTTCAATGTAAATTCACCTAATTGCCCTAAATGTGCGCCAAGTACGTAGTGGTACTAACTGAGACGGTAGTGTTACTCAAGTGGTGTATAAACACACTGAATTATTCCTGAGATAGTGATAGCTTTCAATGCAGTTCCTTCAACTGTTAGTTCTGTAAATGTACTACTCTGCCTGCCAAATGAGCTCAGCTGTCGTAGTCGTTGAATTGTACATAAATTAACATTAATTTTGTGGTAAGAGGAATGAAGAGACAATCACAAGTACCTACTGTTAGCATGTCTCTTGTCGAGAACACTTTCACCAAATTCAGAATTTAAGAGGGCCTTTCCCGTGTATAGTCAACGTGAGCATGTTTTAAAAGCTTGTTGTTTCATTCAACGCAATTTACAGTAATATGATGAAGAGTTTTAAGTTTGTTTTTTTTTTGTTTGTAGGAGGTAATCTCTGAAAATACTAGTCGCATTGCTAAAATGTTTTCTCCGATAGAAAATTGCCTTATTGCTGGGTGATGTAGGTTATATTTTATGTACCTACGCAGGCAAAGCTGCGGGCAAAAGTTAGTGTATAATAAAGTAGCAACCCGAAACAATGCTTGAACGCTCTGTTGGTACTCAATTATTTCGTTTTTAACTCGCATATTTTACAAAGCTTGTCGTCTTGGGTCCAGGTAAAGCGTATTTTTTTTTATTGTAAAAAGTTCGTGGATTTTTTTATGATGAGCAGATGGGATAGTTTTACACAAATTTAAGTTTTGTATTCACTAAAATCCTAGATAATATCAACGTCATAATCACGTAAGAACGGTTACATAGAAACATCTTGGGATGAACGCTCTTAAGATCTGCGACCGAGAACGAAAATGAAGATGAATTTTGTACAAAAATATTTACCAAAGCTTTTTTTGAGATGGGCTTTAACGACATAATAGACTGGAAAAACTCTCGGATGAAGACCCTTTATCAAAATTTATCAGCCGTACACCATATTCTATTAAAGGACGACTACGACATAATTCTAAATAAAATCATAAAATCAGCAATATTTGTCACGGGTCGACACCGCGATACAATCTATTACCCTTCCAAGAATAAGGGTCTTATCCCTTGTTATCATCTCTACAGTGTTAACTGTATCCTCAATTTAATATCATATACTATCAATGCTGTGGACCCAAGAGGTTGAAGTTAACATTAAGTTTATCAGACCGTAAATTCATTTGAATAAAGCCTCAGTAAATGAAAGGATTATGTTTCATCTGAATTTGTAAATAATTAGATATTCATTGCCAATGTATGAAAATTGGGGATTGAACAACGCTTTAATTACAGAAGGTATCAATTTTAATGGAATATTCTGAAGGTCGATCACGTATTGGTTCAATTAATATCGTAATACCTAGCAGGATGATGGTTGTTTTAAAACATATAACCTGTGGGACGTATCAGTTGGAGTTTCTGAACACTTAACTCGAGTTTGATGAGACTCTCATTGTTTTTGGATTACGGACGGAGGAGTTTTGCTTCGAGGATTGAATAACTAGATATACGTCTGGAAACAGAAGTACAGTCACAAGTGATATAAGAATCACTAAGTAAAAACTATCCCTCTTTCTCCCTCTTTTCTCACTTTTTTTTTATAAAAGAATTAGCCTATGTCCGTCTCTGCCGTCTATGCCATTTAGGCGTGAAGACGTAACAAACAAACTCACTTTCGCTTTTCTAATATTAGTAAGGATTAATTGTCATAGTTAAGTTTTGTTCCTCATTCAGACACACTGTGTCTACATTTCTTATCTATTTCTGCTGGAAGAAATTTCATTTAAAACAAGCAACACCTTTGAACTCTTCTATCTGTATTTATTCTTTTCGTTTATAAGTGTTTGTATATACACACCACCATCACAGCTGTGAAAAGTTCCAGAGAAATTACTTCTCTCTATCTCACAGCCCGCGACAGGAAGATAGCTTTCGAGATTTGGTTCTAAAGTCGGACAGACATGGTAGCGTTTTTGTACAATTCTTTCGGTTTCACGTTTCAAATGAAAGCACTTTATTAGTTTTTCAGAATAATCCAGACTGATTGATCTCAGTTTTTGTTCAGTTTTTAAACATTTATTTACTGTAGAATGACTGTTATATTGGTGAAGACTAGCTCATGATTGATGTTGCTTTAATTTGTTAGTAAATGAGGTGATCAATCAATATAATTAATGGATTATACCGCGGATAGCTCGCGATTAAACGAAACTTAGTTCAAGGGCTTAGTTATACTTTTCCTTTATTATTCGACGGCAATGGGTTAGCTTAATATTAGGTAAAAGAACTATTTTGTAGATAAAGAATAATGTGTTTTTTTTTTCTGGAACTAGTGTTTAATAACTCATATCGAATGCACTCATACTGGTTATAAATCCTCGCCACTTTTTCAAGTTTTGACTCACTCACACTTAGACCAAATGACAACAAACTATTATTGTTCTTAATTATTTTTTTGAACTGTCACACAACGTCTTCCAAGCTCAAACAAAACAAAGCTTATAGTACAAGAACTAGACAACTGATGAACATACTTATATTATAAAGTACTCATCACATAACTCTCATACAACAGCAAAAAGTTGAACTTGCATACAAAGTTATGTCAATTACACAACTCTACAGAAAAATAATTTGTCTTTGTCCTAAAGTTTATTGTGTGATTTTTCTATTCACTATGCTCTATTATAAAGAAAAAACACCAATATTCCTTAAAAAGTTTGCTTTTGTGGTTATTATGATATTAAATAATTTTTCTTGAGTTAGAATATTAAAAAAAAAGTATTCAATAGCCATCATGACGTTTTTAGAAATACCGCTAAAAAATTAACATGGCGTAACTGCCACACAGCATCTACTGATGTTATTAAGTGATAAACAAGAATTAACTGTTTTTTCGAAGACTCATAGAGGTAAAAATGACATCTAGAAAGTGTTAATATGACGCTGATGCATTGAGTTATATAAGTGGTACATTTATTTAAAGTAAGAGAGATAACATTTTATTTAAATACGTGTGAAAACAATGTGAAGTCTACGAAGCTTATTTTAAATACCCTGTTCGTAATTTAGGTTGGTATCGAGATGAAAAACGGAGTATGAAATTCGTAGTACCAAGAATTTGGCGATAGCCAAAAGACCACGTCGGTGACTGTTATTTTTGCGTAGTTAATACTGCTGAAAAATGCAAAACCCATTGAATATCCTGATTTTGCTTAGTCTTCGGCTCCAATCTCTCATAACCCACAACTTCCAGCACCTAAACCTCCTACAAAATTGTCTCATTCAAGCTTATCTCAGAGTTCAAATACAAATATTGAAGACGAAGAATTTGTACTCTCACAGACTATTACCGAGAGCTAGTTGAAAACATGTTAGAAGATTTTAAAACTATGGGCTGCAGAATGTCTTTAAGGGTACAATGCTACATGGTCATTTAAATACCTTTAAAAATAACATGAAGGCGTATTTAAAAGAAAAAGGAGAACGTTTTCATCTAGTTATCATGGACTTCGAAATCTGTTATCAGAGCTAATACAACGAAAATATGATTTGCGACTAAATTTGGAGTTTAGTGAGACCAAATTCTTATAAACATGTAAGAAAATGTAACAGAGTTGACTTTTAAACCTTTTCTACTATTTTGTAATTTGAATATAATATCAAAAAGCTGATAAATATTATACCTACAAAAATTAACATGTGTCAATTTTTTTATAAAAAAAATTAAACTGAATATTCTAAAATATTGATCAACCATTCTCCTGGATACAAAAGCAAACTTTTTCAGGCTATATATATTTTTTTGGTTAAATTATCGATAAATCTATCGATATTTCATACTATCTTATCAAAGACAAAATTGTGTTGTCTTGTTGTTATTTGTTCCGAAAGCTTACAAACGCTCTGGAAGCATAAATTATTTAATATCCAATGTTGTCGCACTGTAGCTCAATCTACGTCTGCTATACCGTAAGGTAATGAAGCTCAACGTGCTCATGGAGACGAAATCTGGATTCAACCTGTTTGCAGATGAATGGAAGACGACATTGTTAGAATATTTGCGGTTCTGTGGGTTGACAGAGAGGAAAGATTACGACTATTTTATTTCAGTATTAGCGTCTATTTTGCTATACTGAATAATAATAACAAAATAATAATAGTACATGATGATGTAAGTGTGTTATGTTAGTGATTACATTCGAGGCGGTATTTAGACCCAAGCCGTGGCGAGGGTCTTAGGAGAGCCGAGAACGGTAATCATTAATTACTCACGTGTATCATACGACGTTTTTCAATACACTTGTGAAGAAAATAACAGTAAGATTAGTATTTTATTTGTGAAATGGCGGTAAAAACTGTTTTCACATGCGCGCGCATATTTTTTTTATTTCCGCCTAGGGGAAGACTAAGGTATTTTGATCATACTGCCTAGTCTTTTACGTTTATGTTTTTTGCGTGAAACGTTTATACTATAATGTCTCTCGTAGTGACAATGGAATACGCGTGTATCATTTGATAATGATTATGTAGTATTTAATTTAATTTAATTAATACAGCCACTGAATTTCACTCGAATAAATCAAGCCAAAAACCGCGCGTATCTTAAAAAAATGGCGGGCATAGACCACAATAAAAAAAAAAAAAAAAATTTTTATTTGAATGTACGATTTATTTACTGAATGTTTTTTTATTAAATGAAGCGTTTGTACAAGTTAGAAATGGTCAAAATTGCATAAAAATCCTTTATATATCTAAGTGCAGTGCAAAAAGAGTCACTTTCTGAGCAAGTGTATTGAAAAATACATTATATATAATGTTATTTTTTTGCTAGACACTCAAAATAAAATTAATCAAAGCAAATAAAATTAAAAGGGCTACGGGACTCCGATCACTCGTGGACTGCATATAAAATAAATAGATACGCAGCCACAAGGCTTGCAAAATATGAATCATTTTAATGATTTAATAAAAATCAGATCAGTAGATCTGATTAAAAATAAAACGATAAAGCGTTGTTTGTATAATCTGACAAACAATCAAAATTACGTATTGCATGTATGTTAGTTCGGTTTTTAATCGATAAAAGTATTTTTTAGAGATATCTTCATTATTATACTAAATTGACTGTATTATGTTTTAAACACACTAGCTGTCTAGCATTTATCGTGAAAATTATCATAATTATATTTTTCTATTTTTAATTCAGTTTTGTGTTTTGCGCAAAAAAAAAAACACGATTACTCCAAATAGTTGTAGTCCTCTTAATATTGACTGGCCTGTTGGTCTAGTGGTTCGGCACAGCAGTAGTGACCCTGACTGCTGTGCCGAAGGTCGTGGGTTTGATTCCCATCGAGGACAAATGTTTGGGTATAACCATTTGTTCTGTGTCTGGGTGTAATTTATCTATAATATGTATGTATTTCAAAATATATAAGTATGTTTATCAGTTGTCTAGTACTCGTAACACAAGCTCTGCTTAGCTTGGCACTAGACGGCGTTGTGTAATAATTGTGGAATATTATATTATTATTATATCATGTTTTAAACTAGACAGATTGCGTCTGTAAAATAACTTAATGAAAACAATCTCATCAGCTGCTGAAGTATTTATTTTACAGACCAAGCTTTTATTTTACATTTCAACGTATTTATTTCGTCGAATCTAAGCGCAATTTTCTAAAAACAACACCGTTTCCCCGCGCTTTCCAAACGAGTTGATAGTAAATAGCGAGCCTTAAATCGCGCTCTTTTGTTTCTCGTGCAAATTCAATTCCGTTCAATGACGTCACAAACAAAACTGTCACAATAGAACCAGTATTTTGTTAGTGTCCTTCGTTTGTGGACATGGACTGTTTACTGTAAAAACTCTTGCTTATTTCAGAACTAAAAGGAAAATGATATTTGGGAAATCCAAAGGTTAAAGGGGAGGGAATCAGTGATGCCTAACGGTTAAGGTAGTGTATTTCAAACCACAAAGCGTTTATAGATAGATGCCTATACGAAAATTATAGGTAAGGGTCTATGCTCGGAGTTTCCTTGCGTGATCACATTAGAAATGAAGATATCTGCAGAAGAACCAAGGTTACCGACTCGGCTGGGTAGCATTTGAGAAGCTGTGATGTGTCTTTTCGTCCAATATACCACAGTGTCTCAAGATGAAAGTCTATGAACAGTGCATGTTCCCAGTGATGACATATGGCTCCGAAACGTGGTCGCTTACCTACAATGGGCCTCATCAGAAAGAAGAAAGCAAGAAAAAGTGTTTATTAAAATTTAAAGTTACTCAAAGAGCAATGGAATGGGCTACGATCGGAGTTTCCTTGCGTGATCACATCAGAAATTAAAATATCCGCAAAAGAACCAAGGTTACCGACATAGCCCAAAGAATCGCCAAACTTAATTGGGCAGGGCACACTGCTTGCGGAACAGATTGTTGATGGGGACGAATGGTTCTGGAGTGCTACGTACCGGAAGACGCAGCATTGGAAGGCCTCTCACAAGGTGGACCGAAAACCTGGTGAGGGTCGCAGGAATCCAGTGGTTGCAAGACGCACAGGACCGGAAATTATAATAACACTTGCAAATGTCTAGAATCATTGTCTACAAAGGGCTTTGTTATATTATTATCAAAATCCAACACAGTATAGAAATGTAGGACCATTAAGCAAAGACAATATCTTTTTGATGTTGCCCTTGTGGGCACGGATTGTTAACTTTCGTGACGATTTTATACAGAGATTGAGAAATAATACGCTCGACAGTTTAGGTATATCTAACAACGGCCTGACTGCGGATAATGGAACTTTGAAGAGATAAAAAATATTCATTCATTTACACGTTCTTCAGTCGTAATAACTAATGCAGGTGCAGAATAACTGTAAAAACGAAAATTAACTGGAAATTTTTATGATAATATAAGAACGTGTTAATTGTACTCCAGAAGCGAGATAGTAGCCGAAGATACAAAAATGTACTCTCATACAAAAATAATCTTCAAAATTAGTCGAGCCATTTCGGATTATTACGACCTACTTAGCTACTAATAACTAGGCAAAGGCCTCCTTTCATTTCCTTCCACTTCTTGTTAATTCCTATTTAAGTCTTTCTGCCATCTCCTTCGTGGTCTGCCGCGAGTCGCGACCCTGTCTCACAATTTTAGGGCACGTGTTTTACATGCCGACCGTTTCACTGGCATGCGTTTTTTTTTTTCGATGGGAAAAATCATGACAACCCTCGCTCTTGGGCGAAGCGGGAGATAGTGTCAGACTCTTACTGACTAAAAAACCCATCCGGTTCCTTCAAGCCTTCATACCGGGGCTCGAGCGCCCTTTCAGATAACCCTGGCCCCAGTAGGCTTCGACCCGGCTGGGCCCCTGCTTTTGCTGAAAACTCCTTGAGGCGCGCGGGAACAGCGCGCTTCGTCGACGACTTGGACTTGGTCCGAACAGTTACCGGACGGCCGGACAGCGAGCTACCCATTGCTCACTGTCCGCAAGCCCGCGCCTACGGTGGCTGGAAATCGGGATCGGAATCCCGGCGAGATTTCACTGGCATGCGTCAAACTTGTCCAGTGCAGTCTCACTTAAGCTAGGTATAAATAATAATGCAAAAAGTTAACTATCAAAATTATATCCTACTAGTTTCAGCCAGCAGGCTCGCCCACATAACGGTAGATAATATAAAAGTTTATAGCCTATGTCACTCTGTGATAAAATAGCATACTACTAGTAAAAGAATTTTTAAAACCAATCCAAAATTTTTGAGTTCTTTTATTATTAAAAAGAAATATAAATCTTTCCTCTTTTTAATAACAGTATAAACTAGTATCTATAGATTCAACTTGATACAAAATAATACAGCAATATCAGATTAATATGGATATTATAACAGTATTTTCTAGAAAAGGGAAGCAATCAATCATTTATTTCTCCATACGCCACTCTGAACAATCTCATTTCCTCACTTTTTTTGTTTACTCGGTATCGTTTCCCCTTTCTTTACAATCAATATGATAATGCATAGGAACCAACACTAAGTTACTGTTATAATAAGCGCTATATTGACCTATTTCCTACAATACCGTGTAACAATGTTTATATAACGTTCTTTCATACAATAAAATGAACAGCACACTCCGGTGCTGTTTATTTTTGAACTGCAGTGTATTTTGTTTTTATATTTTTGTTAGTTACATGTTGCGAATGTGGGTGCACTATCTTGATTTGGTTTTCATTTAGGAACTTTATAAAAGAAGGCAATTATTGTAAATAAGACTTCTACAAACTAAATAATTTCACAAATATTTTTATTCCTAATATTATAAAAAAAAAAAAAACTACACTTCAGATATATTATCTACCGGCTGTTGTCAGCAACGACGTCCGCACGATAGTAGAAAATTATCACAAGGGAACATAATCCTGGGATAAAAATCCTATGTATTATTCTAGAATATGGTCGACCCATGTGCCAAGTTTTATCGTAAACCGTTCAGTTATTCCAGCGTTAGAAGTTACAAACATACACACACGCTTACAAACTTTCACTTTTATATTTGTGTGATATCTCAATTAAAAGTGACAGCAGATAATTATAAGGAGCAAGCAAAAATTTACTTTATAGCCATTAAAATAACTATCTTGTGCACTTATTCTTTTAAATGTTTGTCCTGTATTTTTGTTTATGTGGTGTACAATAAAGATTATATTAAATAATAAATAAATAAATATCTTTTGACCGTTTCAACCATCTCAAGTAGCAAATATTTTCGAATAAAATTTCAAAATCGTTTCTATTTTTAACATCTTACTCTACCTACAGAATGAAAGTCATCTAATCCACCAAATAGCAATACAGACGTACTAGCACGCTAGCCGTAACATAACTCAGTTCTGCTTCCTTGCATTCTTGCATCCTTGGCTGCCCACATACCTGCGGACACTCGGTACGAAGCTTCGTTAGTTACAGTTCGTTTACTCGTTAAGGGTAGTTCTAGACGGGTGCACTATGCCAAATCAGATGCCAAATAATTGAACATCAATTAATCAAACATTTTAAATCGAACATCTGAAACACACGAACGTTCATAATATCGAATGGTTAATACAGCACTATTTTTTAATTAGTACACATACTTAAAGGGCTCATTAGAAAAACCCTTTTTATTTTATAAGTAAAATCTCAATAAATAATATTCATAAACAGCAAAGTTATTAGCGTTGGTTTATGTCACTCAATTTATGAAAATATTGTGCAGGCTATTGATTAATTAATGAAAACTGACAATTATTAAGGAAAAACACTGCCCGCAGTATTTTCTATTAGCAATTGTTATGTTTGATTGATTCTATGATGAATTTACCTTTTCGTGGTCAATTTTAGGATTTCGGTTTTTTCTACTTTTGACTACAAAAATATGATCAGTGACGGGTACAGATAGAGCCCCATTTTTTTGTGTAATAATTAAAAAGTAGGGATGTATAACAAACTCTCAATATTTCCAGTGTTCAAAATATCGAATGTTTATTTGATCGAGCGGCCAAACGCATCGTACATTCATTCCATTGAAATAGACATTAGGGGTTCTTTCTCAATAGAGATAGAGTTTTTTTAGGGTGAACAGCATTAAAATAACCGAGTGGAAATAAGTCCAGTGAAACCTAGAACGTCAGCCCTATTATCACCTTGCTGACTTGTTGAAATGAAAGGGGCGATGTAAACATAATTTGTGAATTGGGGATCATCGATTCATTCAAAACCCCGTATAAGTGCGGTGTTATTGATCAGACTATGGCCCATTTGCTGCTAGAGTGTCTGTGCTTGAACAACACTTCTGACGCAGCAAAAAACGTTGTTATTATGAGGAAAAGTATCAAAAAGTGCCTGGCATTTAGAGGAAGGTCAGAGGGTGTGGGATTTTTAACTCACTTGGAACATTCCAGAGATCACCACCAGAACCAAAAAGGGTCCTCCCCCAGAACTCCTGATAGGGTACATCCCTGGGAAGACTATATGGGTTGCCCCAGGGCGTTATCACTTTGCCACTGGCTTTCCTGGGGTCATAAAGATAGGCACCTACTAAACTCAAACACATAATATCACATGCCCCGTAGACAACCACAGCAAGTTAAATATTTTTGTTTCGGGTTTTGTATACATTAAAACTAATGTTGTTTAATAGTAGGTACTCGATCGAGTGATAAGAAAGAGTATTATCGCACTTTGGAATGTTATGCACTAATCAATGTTAATCTAAGTTACGATGGTAATAAACAATGGTTATCGTTACATAGTTGATAAGTTGATTACGTAAACCTAGATTAGTCTAAGCATAGTTTTTTTTTTTTTTTGTAAGAAGTCATAAAATAACTTCTCTAGCTCTCGGTGGAGCGAGAGTGGCCTTCAGTTGCCGTTTGCGCTGCCATTGACACCCTTTTAAACATTCCCGCAGCCCATGAATGGATAAGAACATAATTGACACATTAAAACTCTGTGGATTTGACTCGAAAGAAGCACCAAGGTTTTGAATGCAAATAGCAACTGAAGAAACACGACTAATATTTTTTATCATAATAGCATAATCAGCCTTTTTAAAATGTTCCCACAGCGGCCACAGCTGGGGCTAAGGCCTTTTTCTCTAGGAGAGGGAATAGACCGTAATCCACTACGCGGGCCCAGTGCTGGTTGGTGAATGTCACATGTTTTCGAATTTTTGGTTCTAGGACATGACTTCCTCACGATGTTTCCTTCACCGTTTGGGAACAGTGGTGATGAAATAAATTACATAAAGTAAGGCTAGGTTTGAACCCGTACCACCACTGCTCTCAAGCTAGGTTTATTACTCAGTAAATATCTGACACTCCTTGTCGCTCCATCCAAAATCAGAAGATTTTTTTGATCCAAGATTGTAAGAAATTGCAGCAAGAATTATTATACAAATTTCCATTTGACCTATAAACTCCAAAAATACATCATCTCCTGTCATATTCCCTCAGCGCTTTGCGAGCAACTTTTTTGCGTAAGTAAATAAACTGGTAGCGAGTTAGTTTCCGCATTACATTCCGTTCATTCACTGAAACGACTGAGTATGAAATATTACTTCAATTTATTCGCGGCCCACCCTTTAGGGTTCTGAACATACTCAAGGGCACGTAAGACCTTCTGTACGTCATCATTATTTCCGGCAGTGATTTGGGAAGCAAATTGTATTTCATTACATAGAGTTGTTGTAACCATATTCTTTATATTTTTGAGGTTAGTCTTTTTTCTAATGTGTAATTTGTTTGCCACTCTCTATTTATATACAATCTAAATATACCTACATAACTTTCAGTAATAAGTACCACTTTTTTCTTATAAATTTTTTTTGGTAAGGTAGACCTAGGAACAATAAGCCCCAGGAACAATAAGAATAAGAGAACTAATTAAATAAATTACTATTACATTAATTTCATTTGCCAATCTTTTAAATCTCAACACAATCTCAACTGCTTGTACCTGTCAATGAAATTCTAGTCAAATCAATAAACAATTATGCTCAAATTGATAACCCAGAAAACATGGACTTTGAACATAATTGGTGAAATATGGATATACTAAGCACCACACGGAAGAGTCCGTCTACCCTTACAAAGAGAATTGGTGTGATATTACGCGTATGTTATTTCAGCAATCGTGAAAAATTTCCTTTAATTTATTGAAGATATCTATGGTCTATCAAAAATTCTCCCAATTTAAATAATATCACTACCCAAATATACTCTTGTTACTAATAAAAAAATCACCAAATTTCCATTACATTCAGCGAAGATATACCTAAAGAAGAAACAAAAAAAAACAGTTGACTCGTATTAAATGCTAAGAACCACAAACTACAAGTACTTGCCATGAAGACAATATCATAATCGAATTCTCATTGTCACAAAGCCGAATAACGAAAGAACAAAGTAAAACAATGCCTATTCCACAAGAAATTGTTGTTTGAAATTATGAGTTTTGCAACTATCATAGTACCTTTGTAACCACAAAATAATTAAAGAACTACAAACTAAAAGTACCTGTCTAAAACACAAGAGCAAAACTAAATTACCTATCTCAAAAAAAGCAAATACAAACAAAAAACTTACTTCACTTGAATTTAAACTTGGAACGAAGAGTATTCCAACTGTCATAGTGACTCGTGCTAGATTCTCTATATTCTGTCTCTATACCATAAGAATAAGTACCTACTGTCAAATTAAATACTAAGAACCAAAAACTAAAAGTAACTGCCTGAAATACAACAGCAAAACCAAATTATCTCAGCCACAACGCTGAATACAGTTAGAAAAAAAATAAGACCTACTTCACTAGAATTTAAACTTGGAACAGGGTGCTTCGAACGTGATCGAAATATTTCAAGCAGGGTCTACGCAGTCGCGAGCCGTAAATTAACTTAATTACTACTGGGTAATTACCGTTGTCTGATGTATTCAGTAGCAAATTTCCCTCTACAGTGAAGCTGTGGCTTTATTATTTCAGTTGTTTTGCCAAAATTCATTTGTTTTCAAAGGGTTTTGTGTAGTTGTTTGTGATTGATTGGTTAGTTTGACGCTGGGGCTGTTTTGATTGCTATGTTCATGTGTTTTGTGTCAATTTTTTAGCGTTTTTACTTAAATGGAATTTTTAATGTTTGTTGTATCAATACTGGTCACGTTATTTATAGTACGATGGTTTTGTCGAATAATACTTTCTGTAATATTTTCGATGTCAAAGCATGTTTAGGTTACATATATATAATACATCTTAAGAAGTTTTTAGTTGTGCGCGCATTACGTAAAATGTACGAAATCGATATAGATAACTTTTACACATCTAAACTAATATAATTAAGAGGTAAAGTTAGTTTTTTTGTTTGTAGGAGGTAATCTCTGAAATTACTGGTCCTATTGCTACAATTTTTTCACCGATAGAAAGCTGGTTTATTCCTGAGTGACATAGGCTATATTTTATGCACGCGAGTAAAGCTGAGGGCAAAAGCTAGTTAAAAAGAATTATGTGTAACTTCGTATATTACTTAGGCTTTGTTTCATCGCAATCGGTTGGCTAAATCGAAAGATATTTTACATCCATTGACTGTAAGGCGGTACGAAGTTCACCGGATCAGCTCGTCTAAAATAAATTAGTTACAATGTAACTAAATGTTTTTCAAACTCACATTCAAAACTAATTAGACACATCGATCCAGCCAGTTTTTATAACGTTGAATTTTCTATATAAAAATGCTACCAAGGAGCACTTTATATTTTGAGTTCCATTTAAAAAAAACTACCACAATCTCAACAATGGACTCGACCAACTCATTAAAAACCTCGACGTTTCGCTAAGAAGTTGTCATTTTATTTTGTCAGTGAGCCTTCCGATACTTGGCTGCTATAAAAACCGAGATTATCTTTTCCTGTAATTTTCTCCCCACGAGCCATATAACAGATGGACACAAAAATCCCACCTCAAACAAGGGGCAGAAATGCTTGAAGCCAAGACTATATTGCTTGGCAATAATGGACATTATTGGCTTTGAAATATTTCAGTGGAAAGTACAAGTTCTTGGTATAAAACGTAGATGCATTATTATTTGTTGTGTGTTGTTATGTTGCAAGTGCGGTCAACTTGCAACTTAATAATGCATCTACGTTTTATACCAAGAACTTGTACTTTCCACTGAAATATTTCAAAGCCAATAATGTCCATTATTGCCAAGCAATATAGTCTTGGCTTAGCAGCGCTTGGGAAGCTGCCCGGTATTTTCATGTCTAATATACCTTACCAGTGCCTTAAGACAAAAGTCTATAACCAGAGAGTGTTGCCGAAGCAGACACATGGCTCTAAAACGTGGTCACCCACAATGGGCTTTAAATCACTCAAAGGGCTGGAGAGGGGTATGTTCAACGTTTTTTAGCGTGATCAAATCAAGAATGGAGAAATCCACAAGCAGGGTACATTTTTTCTTTTGCTTGGAAGATGTAGCGTCAAAATACTTCCTACAAAGTGGATCGACAACTGAGTGAAGGTCGTGAGAGTCCAATGATTGCAAGATGCACAGGAGCCAAGAGCCCGTTGTGACAATACTTAAGAAAGTTAGGTATATAGACAACAATGGACGTCTTTTGCCTGATAACGATGATTCACATACTACAGGTTAACATAATTTTCATTCTGAAATTATGTCACCTCCTTCGTGCCTGCTGTGCCCAGAAAAATAAAACTGATCTTCTTATATTTTTGTTTTGTACCCAGACTGAGCCAAGAGCAACAATAAAACAGTCGTTAGACCAGGAATAAAGTCACGGCGAGCGATGCAGAACGGTAAAATTGGAAGTGTAATGTATCGCCAGTGTTGCTCACTTGTAACAAATGTATTCTGGATGATGCTGTTACTTTAAGTGCATGGTAGTGTAGTTTTGTTATTGATGAGTATAACTTTGGTTGGCGTAAAGCCGTTGTGATTTTAGTTAAGCAAAGTTATATTTTTTTTTGTGTCGATTATTACGATGCACGGTAAACTCATTAGAGTTTTTCTAATGAGTTTATGATTTGCATCATCTGTATTGTACCTATTACTTGTATTTTATAACTCCGGACCATGGCCATGCCAAGGCCCGGTGCGTGAGATCGCCGCCGCCGATCTCCTTCACGAGGGCACGGCGATAGACAAAGGCCTTTCTCCATTTTTCCTATCACACAAATAAATTACCAAATCAGTTATAAATGACAGTTTTCCGCCACATACAATACAACTGAATTGATTTATTTGTTTTTTTTTTTATTATATTCTCCTTTTTTTAAGTCAGTTGAGGTGTGCTCTGCGACAGAATTTAGAGTTCTGTAAAATTGTAACGCTAAAATTTATGTGTCTTTAAATATCAAGCAGTATTAAAGCACTGTAAGCCATAAATATCGTGTTATATTCTAGTGTTTTAAGAGCAAAAATATTATGCAGTGCTCATAAATGTGCTCTCAAGATATGCTTTAACTTATATACTTAAAGCGGCTTATCTTGCACCATAAAATAAACTATTTGATGGTTGACGGTTGAAACCATCTTGTTTTATGAAATGTGAAATTTTATACTGCCTCGTAAGACTGCGAGTAGACCTACTCTCTGGGAGATGAATTTTATTTTACGTTACGCGTTACGTATCGTCTGGATGGAGATATTTTACGAACCCACAAGCTTTATAAATATTTTAAAACATTTATTTATTAAAAAAATTACGCACTAATAAAAACACTGAATACTGACGGACTTACTGCCTTATGCATTTTCTACCAGTCGACCCTATGGTGATGCATTAAAAAGATGGCAGGTACCACTTAGTTTGTATGTAAAAAATAGACATGTGCACTCAGATATAAAAGGTAATCGAAACAGGAGAGTGTTTACGTGTTTAGATAGACGCAATTACATAAGAAATAACCAAATGATTATGATCATTTTAGCCACAGGACATATTATAAACCTCCCAAGTGTTGCGAGGAGGAATGGCAGGCGGTCGCCGACTTCTGCAAAGCAGTAATGCTCGCAAAGGAGGAGGCTGACCGCATCAGGAAACGGCGTTCTCGCCGCCGCTGCCGGGATTCTGATCCCGATTTCCAGCCACCGTAGGCGCAGGCTTGCGAACAGTGAGCAATGGGTAGCTCGCTGTCCTTCCGTCCGGTAACTGTCCGGACCAAGCCCAAGTCGTCGACGGCGCGTACTGTTCCCGCGCGCTTTAAGGAGTTGTCAGCAACCATAGGGACCCAGCCGGGTCAAAGCCTACCGGGGCCAACGTTATCCGAAAGGGAACTCGCGCCCCGGTATGAAGGCTAGAAGGAATAGGGTGGGTCGTTTAGTCAGTAAGAGTCTGACACTATCGCCCGCTCCACCCAAGAGTGGGAGTTGTCATTGGAAGATTTTTCCCAACGTAAAAAAAAAAATACCTCCCAAGTGTTGCCACAATGACCAGTCTAGTGCGTTTTGCATTCATCAGATTTCTGCGACCCTCACCACCTGGTGACGTTGATCCACCTTGTAAGAGATCTTCCAACGCTATGTCTTCTGGTACTCGGTTGCCACTCCAGAAACTTGGGGCCTCAATGACCATTTGTTCTGCGACCAATTTACCCTGCCCACAGTCAAGACTACTACTTAAGTGTAGTGATTCTTCAGGTTTTGTCTGTAATTTTAGTACTCCTAAGAATATCTTCATTTCCGATCCGATCACGTAAGGAAACTTCGAGCTCCGAAACTCCAAATATCTTCATTGCCCTTTTTTTTAAATAAAATGAATAAAACAAAATAACGCAAGTATTAATCGAAGAAAACTTCTAATTGATAATTATGCAAGTAACAAATTCTCATGATTGATATAAAGATATCCCATCACTTCAAAATCCTTCAGTTACAAACAAGGCACTTGGACATCGATACTCGATAATACACTTAGCTCCCAAACATCTTACCCTCGAACATTAAAGGGAAAGCCACTTTCTTGGAGACTGGACACTCCCGAGAGATCTCAAGTTACCCATCACTTCCTACTAAGCTTTTATTATAAAGACTAGCTGATTCCCGCAACTTTGTCTACGTTAGACTCGGAAATTGGTCACAATTTGAAGGAGTTTTCTTTTTTTATTGTTGATAGGTTCGCGCTTGACCGCTATCTCACCTGATTTTTTTTTTGAACTAAGATACACTTTATAGCATCAGTTATCCATCAGTAAAAATGCCGTAAAATCGTTTAAGCCACCGGAGATTAACTGGAACAGACAGATTAGATCGACATACAAACAGGCAGACAAAGTTTAAAAAAATATATCTATAATATAAAAATGAATCGCAAAATGTGTTGGTAAGCGCATAACTCAACAAGGCCTGGACCGATTTCGCATTTTTTTTTTTTTGTTGTGTTCGTTATTATGAGGAGAAGGTTCTTATGGAAAAAAAAATGAAAATTAGGGTAGTGTAGGGTAGAGTAAGGTAGAGGAGGGTAGAGTAGGGTAGAGTAAAGTAGGGAAGGGTAGAGTAGGGTAGAGTAGGGTAGAGTAGGGTAGAGTAGGGTAGAGTAGGGTAGAGTAGGGTAGAGTAGGGTAGAGTAGGGTAGAGTAGGCTAGAGTAGGGTAGAGTAGGGTAGAGTAGGGTAGAGTAGGGTAGAGTAGGGTAGAGTAGGCTGAAGTAGGGAAGAGCGGGAGCGAAGCCGCGCGGGCAAAAGCTAGTTTTTAATAAAGGCATCGATTATACTGTCAAAAACATATAGCACGAAGAATCGCCAAACTCAAGTGGCAATGGGCAGTGCCCTGCCCATTGTGGAGAAGAATAGTTAGCGCGTTTTAAATTTATGATAGGGGGGGAACCTACATTATTCTTACATACAAACATATTATTATATTCATAACATACAGGGTTATCCAGGGTTGCTCGCAGAACAGATACCCGTTGGGGCCGAAAGGTTCTGGAATGGCGACCACGTACCGAAAGACGCAACGTTGGAAGGCCTCCTACAAGGTGGACCGATGACCTGGTAAGGGTTGCGGGAATCCGATGGATGCGAGACGTACAGGACCGCTCATTGTAGCGACACTTGGGGGAGGCCTAAGTTCAACAGTGGACAACAGTGTTTATGTAGTAGTATGTAGTAAAAAAATACAACTTTGGTATTACAAACAGACACTTCAATGATTATGTATGATAGTCTTCAGACTGTAGTGAAAGGAATAAGTGAAATATTATGATTGGTATTTTTACAAATATTTTTATTTCCGTTCCAGTTGACTGGTTATATAGGTACGCAATAGAATTTTTAATTTTTTTGAGCAAAATCATCAAATATGTGATCTGGACAGACCAGGAGGCAGTGTCAAACTTTTACTGATCTAAACACACCTGTGATCTATCATCAGTGGTCTTTTCTAACTCTTTCGAACTATCTCGTGTCCCTGGAGGGCATCGCCTGTAGGTTTTATTTAGCTCTGTCCATTTTGCTGATATCTCATTGAGGCGCATGGGATTTACAATGTACCGACGATCTGTACCCCTAGCCATGTTGCAAATCTGCAATCGTCAACGCTTGTAGAAAGCTTCAAATGTACGGAAATGACGTCATCTCAACGGTCAGTCACGTGGTGAGAACAAAAGATTCGGCGACGCGGCCAACTTCGGAGCATTCGACGCAAGCGAAACGGTTGTAACTTGGCTAGGGGGGCCAGGCCTAGTTCTTATCAGACGGCGAAGTACTAATTAATATATTAATAGTTTTGTCTCTTGGTTATTTAACATTAAAGTTATTTTGTACTTTTCAGTGTTTTTTTTTAAAACTGAAGTCGGTTGTATCTTTTTTTACACTTTTTAGTTATAGTACCACCACTAAAAAGTACCTCTCAGCCAACCCCAAGCGAACGCCAGCGTTCGCGCGAACGCGGGCGTTAGCGCGTGATTTCGGGCCATTTGATTGAACACTAATATTATTAAAAGTCCACGTAGATTATTAAAGTACCTCTCAGCCAACCCCAAGCGAACGCCAGCGTTCGCGCGAACGCGGGTGTTAGCGCGTGATTTCGCGCTATTTGGTTGAACACTAATATTAGTAAAAGTCCACGTAGATTATTAAAATTTTGAGCGTTTATTTATTGGTTATATATCTAAGAATGTAAATAAGAAAATCATCATAAAGTAGCCGTTAAATTTCGAAAATAAGCAACATTTTCTATTTATCCGTATTTATACCTATTTAATTAAATGCTTGGGGTCTCAGGGGTTAAATACCTTATAGCCAGAGAGCATCTCATAACGATTCTAATAATCCCAAACACGGTTAGATTTTAGATTACATTAATTTACCTTCTGGCTTCATCATCAGATCAGTCCGATACATCCCCTCTTCCTTTTCCTTCAGCCAGTCATCGACTACACGTATAAACAAAGCAATTTTACTTTTTAAAACAGTTCTGCTGTAATTCTATGAGGAGTTCTGTGCCATATATTCAAAGTTCATGATCAGATCATAACAATATTTGAATAGGACCAACTTGGAAACATAACTTTTCAATCAAAAAAAGAATTTTCAAAATCGGTCTACAATTGACCGAGATATCGGTGAACATACATAAAAAAAACATACATTCAGCCGAACATAGAACCTCCTCCTTTTCGAAGTCGGTTAAAAATGAGGTTTATTCCCACAAACAAGAATTCAACGAAGCATTTATACGGAACCACAAGATACTTATAATTTTATTTGTTTGGAAAAACAACGCGCCCGCCATTACTTTTGATCCTTCATGTAAGAACCAGAAACAAAAGTTTTGTAATAGGATTAAGGCTATCAAACGAGAACCTTTTGTGAGTTTGTTTCTGTGTTGCTATGAACCAAGCTGATCTATGGGATAAAAGCAAAGGAGAGGAAAAGGGTAAGGCGGTTTGTCATCCCAGCCCATGGGAAATCGATACCTTTTGCAAATACGTGTGGTTTTTGGCATACAAAACACATAACATATACATAAATTATCACCAAAGGCATGAAACGGATTCACGTCTTTTTCCCACGAGGGTAGGTAAAAACTTTTTTTTCATTTCTATTTTTGCTTTTGAAGCTTTTTGGGGCTGGTCATATTATTGCGCGTGTAGTGTTTATTGGGTGTCATTATGGCCCAGCGGTTAAGGAACCCACATCTCATGCATGAGACTACATAAAGGCCATCTAAACAACATATCATGTACGAGACCCATCACGAGACTTACCACTTTGGTTGAAGACTTTCCGAAATAATGTTGATAGCGTGACGCAATACCCGAACAATAGTGACGTGGAATGTTGCAGTAACCTACGCAATATAGACATAATTATGGCGTAGGTTGCCGCAGTGAGTAAAATGTAAGCACTGTTGTTCTCATTTCTAGTCTTTCTTAATTTTCCTAGTTTCTACTAGCCATTCACTTTTAATACGTTTGCAACAAACACAACAAAAAATAACGATCATCACATAACCGTCTTCTTCCATATCGCTCACCATACTAACTTTATTCACTGACTTCTTTTTGCTGGGATCCCTTCTTTTCGCATAATATTCTTTTTCTTAATATACTTTAGCATACAGTTTATGTTGGCATAATTATCTTAAAGGCTAATTTGTTTTGGCATGAACTTAATTCGCATAACGTTACTAGGCCTAAATGACTATTGGCATAATAATATTTCGGCATACAATTATTAGAAATAACGAAAACAAATTTAGTGATAGAACCGAATCGCTGCAAAACCGACTCCTCGTAGTCTTGTTTGCCCTACCCCTAGAGTGTAATTTAAAATCGCGTAGGCGCATAGTGGCAAGGCAGCCCGCGGGCTGAGAAGAAGGCAGCTGCGAGCGAGTCGCCGCCAGAAAGCCGAAGCTGCGGTGGTGAGCGAAAGCCATCTGCGACGATTAGCACGCGTGGGGCCGCAGGAGGCCCGCAGCGCCGGAGCCGTGACAGAAACTATGCCTGCTACATGTTGCATGGTCGCTTGAATGCTGCATGCTCGCTTGCATACTTGCTTGCATGCTCGCTTGAATGCTGCATGCCCGCTTGCTTGCATGCTTGCTTGTATGCTTGCTTGCATGCTTGTTTGTATGCTTGCTTGCATACTTGCTTGCATCCCTGTTGTATGCTTGTTTACATGTTGCATGCTTGCTGCATGCTTCTTACAGCGGAAAACCCTACAAAATTGTTCAAAACAAATATGTTATGTATTACCTGCTTCAGGAGATATGGTTTAAATTTATGCTTTAGAATGTTATGCATAATATAGTTATGCTTTAGAATTTTATGCTTAAGCATTATTATGATAAGAGAAATTATGGTTAAAAAAATTATGCGTAGGTAATATTATACGAAAATATAATTAAGACAAATAAACGTATGCTATAAGTTATATTAGGTCTTAAAATTTGATGCAAATGAGTCGGAAACCCTTTTTTCTGCGTTCAGTCTATTTTCCCCAAAAGATCAGCATGACAACCAACCGATAAACCTTCAATATTCAGTAGACGCAATCTTTTTGTCTACACAAAATCTACATCTACACTAATATTATAGGTAAAAAGGTAAAGTTTTTTTTTTTATGAGTTAATCTCTAAAAGTACTGGTTGATTGATAAAAGTAACCGATAGAAAGCTGCTTTAAGAGTGACATAGGCTACATGGACGCGGTTGAAGCTGTGGACAAAAGCTAGTGTTAAATAAATAAATAACCACATAAACGCAGAAAACATTTAAGGAACACATTAATTATACGTACAGCTAAGGAGTGAGATTCCCTGCCGTAATCTGTGTTTCCTGATAGCTACAACGCATCTTTAAATCAATTGTGAATAAGTAACTTCTAGACAAGCGTGCTCTATCGTCGACTACATCGTCGCTTACCATTAGGTTAGATGGTGATCAAACACGAGTCTACCAAGAGTAAAAAATATATATTGTAACCAAGATCTTTGATACTTATTGAGGTCACATTAACATATTTTATTGAATTCATAAACCACCGCAGTTCCATGACAACATTTCTCAGAATTTCAAAAGATTACCTTTCTCCGCATATCTATTTCACCCACACAAACACAGTATAAAACGTAAACACAATAAGATCTCAATGACAACTCATTTCCTCGTACGCAAAGCGGGAAGTGTCACCAAATATTTACCTTTATTTAGGTTACATGAGACGCGCGTCACAATGACGTAATCCTCGTCAATGGGGACACCTAATATCCTGTGAGGAGACGCTTTGTGGAGCTTTGCCCACAATACAGAGGTCGATGATACGGAAAACTTGGTGTTTTTTTTTGTTTTTGTTGATAAGATCTTTTTCGATTTGGCTTTTTTTTCAGTAGCATATTTTTTTTTTCAGCTTGTTCTTGATCACTGTTTCACGTGATGGAAAGCGACAATGTGTTCAGCGATGCAGCGGGCTTGCTTAGAAGTAACCTACTCACTCTTGATATAGAGCCAAGAGTACTAGCGGACCCCGTCAGTCATGCTAACAGCTCTATGAGGCATGCGTGGAATACAACACGCGGACTACTCAGGTCTGGTACTGATAGGACGGCGTATTTCTTAGTGCTCACCGTCCCTAAGCCGCTTACAGTCATCCTACGACTTCCGAAGCTCGAGGCATCTTCGACAGGCGGTGGTGACTATTGAGAGACGACTATTAGAGAATAATAATAATTATAATTTTTAAAACACTGAACTACAGATTTTTTCTCACGTCATTTCTTAATTAACTTCTGCCAGCTTTGGTCTGTAAATAGGTTTCTCCATACAAATGACCTAAAACGCTGAATCAGTAAGAGAGTTTGCCTTTTACATAAACAGCAGACATTCACACGCTTAAAATGGATGAGCTATTAAAAAGAAAACATTGATCTTATTGTAATACTAGCTTTTTCCCGCAGCTTCACCTGCACATAAATTATAGCCAATGCAACTCATGAATACAGCAGATTTCTATCGATAAAAAATTTAGCAATCAGACCAGTATTTTCAAAGGATTCCCCCGAAGAAAAAAAAAAGTTTACCTCTTTATAATATTAGTGTGGATATAATTTGGTGGAAAATTGCCGAGTTGTGAAGACCCAAAAAAAATATTAAAATATAAATCAAGTTAAAATAAGCCTTATTTACGGTATCACATAAATCAGTCTCTCTTACAATAACGATTGTGTGCCACACAATAAGAAAGTCATTAATCAGAAACTATCATAAACTGTCTTATGTTAATCTCCAGCTAACAATTGAATAATTTTCTGCGTAATCTTATACTTGGTTTCTTGCCAATGCTTTGAGAAAGTTAGGTGTCTGAATCTTGAATAATGACCGCTTAGAGGCCACAGACAAATTATATTCTATCAGCGATAACAATAATCAAAGTCATCTTATTTTTTGTTCTTGACAATACCTATATAGCTATAGCTAGTAATATTTCACTATCTTTAAAGAAGACGACCTGTCGTGTGTGTATAGGAGGACCTGTGAATCGACACTTTACGCTTCCATTTTTTCTTTTTTGATTATTATTTTTTGACCAGATTTACAAAAGTCCTTCATTCGGAATAATAGAGAATGTTTGTGTTTCAATTTTTTTTTTCTTCATCAGATTATGGATGTTTACATTCTAATATGTTTGTAGTATTTGGCAGCAAATGTATCAAGTCAACCCCGGAAAACTTCGCTGAGGTTATCAAGACAACAGTAAAATTCTATGCTCCATTTACGAGATCGCACTTGTTTCAATAATTTCATATATTGTCCAATTGTACAGTCACTTGAGATACAAAACTACTCCAATTTTACTTATTGTTAAGTACTTATTCAATACGATTCAATTTATGCGAATAATTAAAACAGCCGCTGAACTTCATTCGAAGAACTCCTTCCATTTTGTTTAATATTATAATCATAGATAACATACCCCATTTAAAAAAATGAAGGAACGATCCCGTTGCATTCTAAATTCAAAACCTAACTGACGTCCGAATACAAAAAAAAGACACATACATACAGAAATAAAAAGCACAGTGTTCCACGTTCAAAAGCTGCCAGTGGGTGAGATGAGTCGTTACAAGCTTTTATCCAGCCAGTCGGAACGTGTCACGTAGATGGCCGGTAACATCCGATCACGTGTAAAGTCTGGCCTTGGAAAGTCTGTTTTTATCTGTTAGGTACTAAGTAGCTTTTCCGCTGTGTAGTAGGTATATGTAGGTAACCAGTTACATTGAAGGTTATTTTATTCAGTGTACTTTTCAAATTCTATATGGAGCATAATGTTCAGGGTATGTGTTGCCTGTTGGAATAATATTTTGATACAAGTGGAAAAAGTTTGACATTGTGACCGAGGTGATCGTCTTGGAGCGCAATGGAGGTAAGGGTTGCCTCATGTATCAAATGCAGTTTTATCAATACATTTACAACGACATAAACAGAGATTGACGCGCGATTCGTGGGGGTCGCTTAGCGTTCAGCCTGATGCTATACATTTAATAAAATTATGGAGGCCCGGGCGAGCACTTTTTTGCACTAGTGCGAAAAACAGTAAATTGTGTACCAAAAATTCGGGACAAAAACGAGTTTTTGAGTAATACTAGTATTATTAAAATGTAAATATTAAATAGTGTTACTCATACATATAACCAACATTTTGCATTAAAATAAACATTTTATTAAATAATACCGATAAACAAAAATCTAACTATTTTTACGGGTTTTCACAAAGATTTTTTAATTAAACTCACAGTGTTTTCCTCTTCAACTTTGAACTGTTTAGGCAAAAAAATAATCTTGTCCAAACAAACAGAAACAAAATCCTATGAAGGCTTTGTAATTCTCTCACATAACATTTCCTGCTACACGAAAACTAAAAGAACAAAGGTTTCTACAATCTTATAAAAAGTTAATCTACCTTTAAAGCTTGTATTTCTCTCTGTAGCATTCTCTCTGGATTTCATTTAATCTGCCTCTTTCTGATCTTATTCTCTTCGTGATATTGCCAGGTTGCTTAAAGCTAGGGATGTAATAGAGGCCATCTTCGTTGCGGTTAAGGCAGAGTTGCAAACTTTGACATCCGTGGAGGCAGTGTAGGTATATCTACTATTATAGAGGCATAAGTTTGGTAGTATGTGTGTATGTGTCACCGATGACTAATGTTAATTCATCATTTTTGAACGGTTCAATGGTTTCAAAGAAATTTGCTACACGCCTAGACCATGTCCTAAAATAGCACATAAACAAAATGGTGCCGGGTCTTGGTACAGCCCCCAAGCCAAGTTACAACCGTTTCGTATCGATTCTCTTTCATCAATCCTCGAGTCGGCCACGTCTCAATTTCTTTATCAGGACTGTTGGTGTATTGGTGTTAGTAACCCTGACTGCTATGCCGGAGGTCGTGGGTTCGATTCCCACCCAGGACAAATGTTTGTGTGATGAGTACGATCATTTGTTCTGTGTCTGGGTGTAATTTATCTATAATATGTATGTATTTATAAATATATAAGTATGTTTATCAGGTGTCTAGTACTCATAACACAAGCTCTGCTTAGCTTGGGACTAGACGGCGCTGTGTGATAGTTGTGGAATATTATTATTTTTATTATTTATTATTATTATTTGTTCTGACCACTTGACTTGTGACACACGTGTGATGACGTCAGAACAAAGGGATCGGAGGCGTGGCCGACTCGAGGCGATCGACAAAAGAAAATTGAAACGAAGTGGTCTTAACTTGGGTAAGCCTGCGGGCCATTATGGTCCGGAGCGCAGAAGGAACATAGGTCGCCGACCACATCATCGCTTACCATCAGGTGAGATAGTGATCAAACGCGAGTATCGATTCTCTTTCGTCGATCGCCTCGAGTCGGCCACGTCTCAATTTCTTTATTCTAACCACGTGACTAATAACACACGTGTGATGACGCCAGAACGATTATAGTCTGTAAAAATTTTAAACGCACTCCCGCTCCACCGCAGAGTGGGAGAAGTCATTATACGGTTTCCCATTAAAAAAAAAAAAACACTGGTAGAGAATGTCTATGGCATTAAAACTGTCTGTACTTTGGTTTACAAGAAGATTAAATATCAGTAATCACTACTCAGGTGCGTCTGTGTCCGATAAAAGTTGACCCTGAACTGGTTAGGGAAAGCCTCGACTTCGATATTCTCTGACCTCCATCATAAGATTACTAAAAACTTGCGAAGTTTGATATAGAGATATGTTTTATTGCTGAAATCCGCATTAGCACATGCGGAGGCGCGATAGTTACAGCCTTAGTCAAAGCTAAGGAATCTACATACCTCACTACTGTTGCATACCTTCGGTGCTCGATCACTTACTTTGAAGCAAGGACGTCAAGGTAAATGTATTACATTCCTTGATGGATGATTAGATGCGGAGACGAAGCAAACCCGTGGAAATTACTAGAGATCGTATTATGAGGGTACAGAGGTAATTATTGTTTGTCAAAATCAAAATATCAAGATTGCGACTGTGTTCGCAATCTTGATATTTTGACAAATTTCCGACATTGATACAAATTAAGATGAGATTTTGATTTTGATTTTAATGTTTTTTACCGATGGTAAGTTTTTGGGGTCAATTCCCAACAGTGTTACTTCGATATATTTTATTTTTTGATTGATTGTCTTCACCAGGTCATCGGTCCACCTTGTAGGAAGCCTTCCAACTCTGCGTTTTCCGGTACGCGGTCGCTACTCCAGAACTTTTCGGCCCCAACGGCAAACTGGTACGTTGGGACATCCGATGAATGCGGGACGCACAGGATCGTTAATTGTAGCGACCCTTGGGGGAGGCCTATGTCCAACAATGGCTGTCTACCTATCGGCTGAAATGATGATGATGATGATGATGATTGATAGGCTCAAGCTTGACTACTTATGGTAAACAATGATGTGATCGACGATGTGGCACGCTTGCCTAGAAATAACTAATTCACTCTTGACTTAAATAAATCTGGGAGAGGTTATAGCTGTCAGAAAACATAGACTCCGTTAGGGAATTCCATTTCTTAGTTGTACCCAAAAAACATTTTGTGCTAAGAGGTGGAATAAACGTTACAGTGATTCTAACGATATTTTAAGATAATAATTAATACCTTATAGTTTCTTTGACATCATCTTGCCATTGTCCCAATTTATCTGGGGTCAGTGCAACAATTTTTTTTTCATTCTATCCTGTCATCCGCCACGCTATAACTTTTTTTTTTTTCTTTCATGTTAATTCTCGTACAATCCATACATCTTTTCTCTGACCTCCGCCTCTCTCTTCAACCAATACAAACACACCATGTATACTCATAACTCTTTTACTCATATTTTTTTCAGATAGAGATATTTTGAATATAATAATGAGTATATATAGAACTTCGCATGATTACTATGTTCAGCAGTTTACTTTTAAGGCACTTTTCTATTTACTTACAAAATAAACCATCTCGTTACACTCATTTCTGTTCTGATGAAAAAAACTTTCGATATAATTCGGAATAGCTTCAAAGATTGTTCAAGGCTACGTAGAAACATCTGTGGTAGATACTTCCACAATTTGCACCACAATGGCCTCGAACTTGCTACGCGCAACGTTTTGCAAACATTCAGAGTCGTGACAACTTTACTTGAACACTTGGCCAGCTGGCACGTATGTGGACCGCAACGATACCACATAATCTTGGCCTGGTTCATTTAGGCTCGTATTGTGGGACGATCTTCAACTATTCCTAGGCAAGGCTCGGACAATTGAGCATTGATCGCAACTAAAGTTACTGGTACTGTTAGTGATCATGTTATTCAGAAGAGGCCCTAGTTATATAATATACCTAAAGACTTTTTGAAATGAACATTTCATTTAAAAAACCACCTACTTACTTTTTAATTTTGTATTTTTACAGTGTGTCTTCGAAGACATGTGGCATCCACCAACCCGCACTGGGCCCGCGTAGTGGATTACGGCCCATTCCCTCCCCTGGAGAGGAGGCCTAAGTCCAGAGCAGAAGTAACATTAAAAAAGGCTTACGATGATGGTGATGATGATGACTACTGTTCCACTGCTTGGCAAAGGCTGGCCAAGTGTCTGGAAGGCTTAAGGGACTTAAGCCCTTCCAGACACTTGGCCAGTGTGCATGTGACTGACTTGAACCGCGCAATCCCGTTTGATCCTTTTTGCCCATGTCTATTACGCCCGTTTTGGAGCGCCGCGTGTATTCGGTCTGTTATTTTTACAACTAGAATGCTGCGCTCCATAACTCTGTGGGAAACCTTAAGGTGAAAATTTTAGCAATTCAGGCCAAGTCTGTGTACCGGTATTTGTGTCTGATTAGAATTGGCAGGATACACATGTCGATGAGTTTACGATTCAGGGAGATTGGCAAACCACATCTTCATTAGCGTCTTCATTGAGCAGTAGCTGGAAAAACCGTCTATTAAATAATAATAATATTCAACTCACATGAAGTCAGAGTTATGGCACACAGGGTTTTCTTAATTTCAAACCTCTCAAAGAAGCATTTTGACTAGTAGATCTATAAGGCACCGTTATTAATACATTACTTGAAGTTTTATTTATTAAACAGTGAACATTTCTAGAAACCGAGTATTCAAAAACACAGTCCTCTTTCCTTATGTACCATATTTTCTCATAGCAATAGTCACAATGTGTTGTCCAAATCAATCATTTTAACAGATCCTTTCACATAAGCACACACCACGCCAAAAGTATTAAGATGAATGAAGTGCTAAAGTGATCTATCACGACAAACTAAGAAACAACATAGGAACTTCTTACATAATGCACTAATATAACTTCGTGTTACAATCTGACGGCATGGTAAGCACAGTGGAGTAATCGGCTGCTGTGCTGCGTGCCGCAGGTCCGATTCCCTTGCTAAGATATTCATTTGTTTTTTAACCGACTCCAAACAGGAGGAAGTTCTATGTTCGGCTGAATGTATATTTTTTTAGCGAACCATTTTGTCTCGAGATCAAGACAGTGAGAACTTAGCAGTTCTTTCTGATAAATAGATTTCTTTGGGATTAACTAACGAGTACAGGATGCCTTATTTTTTGCTGTATTTTGCACACTTCAAGACACCACTTGGTGTAGACTACTATAGATATAGATACTTAATAGAATCGCTCTGTTGTCCGTCTAACTGTCCCTGCATACGGGCCTCGAAAAAACACCACCACAAAAAAACGCTACAAGCAGCAAAAAAAAAGCTAGAAGCGGCCACAAAAAACAGCTTAAGCGCGCGACACCTTGTGTCCGGAGAGAAGCTTGAAGCCGCTTCAAGCGTTTTTTTTTGTGGCGGTACCGACGCACACGAACCACAAAAAAGGCCAGCTCAAAAAGAAACTTGAAGCGGCGTTTTTTTGTGGCCCGTGTGCGAGGACAGTAAGTTAAGACCTCTTCCATGAACGCGCGGAGGTATTAATCTAAAATTTATGACAAGCACTCAAAATCAAAATCTATGCTGAAAAGCAAGAAACAGGTCTTATAAGGCAAATAAAAGAGTGAAACTGAAAGTTGAACATTATTTTATTAATTATTACAATCTTTATTGTACACCACATAAATAAAAATACAGGACAAACATTTAAAAGAATAAGTGCACAATGGGTGGTCTTATCCCTCAGGGCGATCTCTTACAGACAACCTTTGGTTGAATTGAAAGAAAGGAGATAGATTTAGGGTTGTCAGTGTACAAACATCAGAAATAATAAGGTAGATTTATAGTTAGGTACTTCACAAAATAATTACATTTCTGCGATTTGCAAAAATCTTCGAGTTTCAATTTTGGAATCGAACTATAAATCCTCAAGTGCGTGCGTCTGACTCACTCATGTTGCTTTTTTTTCTATGGATTTTTTTTTAATTTACTCGATATTAATATTGTGCTTCTTGTTAATAAAACTTGTTTATTTCGCATACACAAATAAACATAATTTAGAAATCTCTATGAAGAAAGTTAATAAAATACAAAAATATTACATACCTCACGGCTGCGCAAAGTAGGTCCAACGAGCCATTCTCTTACCCAATATCTTGTTCACTAATACCATATCTACAAACATAAAATAAAGGCAGATTTACGGGTAAGTCTGCCGACTGGCCATGCAGGAGCTTAAGGAAAGTGCTTGATTGCCAATAGTCTCGAGACAATTAATTAGGTGTTTGCAAGATGTTTGTAGTTGCTACAACACTGTTTATGAAATTTACGCTTATAATGTTTTATTTTTTTGAGGTTGGAAATCTTCCAATGACTTCTCCTGCTATAGGATGGTGCGGGGGGCCGTGTCAGAATTTTTGTGACTAAAACCAAACCTATGTGCTTTAGTTAGCTTTTGCGTTTTAGGACCGCGGGGTTTCCTTGCTCGCAGCCCTAACGAGCATCGGCCCTGCTGGGCCTTTACAGTTTTACTGACATCTCTTTCAAGTGCGCGTGGTTAGACCACATGCCATCGCTGACTCGGGTTCGGTCCAGAGGGTTACCGGATGGCGAGTGACCCATAGTTTGTCGTCCGTGAGCCCGCGCATACCGTAACCGGGAGGTCACGACGGCTGGGGAATGAGGATGTCCGTTCCGACACGCGTGTAACCACGCGTCTATACGCGTCGTCCAAGCGCTTCCTATCAGTAGCTTTGCAAAAGGAAGCAGCTGCATTCCCTTTCACACCAGAACACGGCTTTAACTACATGCCGGCGCCAAAGATCACCGCCACCGATCGCCTCTGTGAGGACAAGATGGAGTTTCTTTAAATAAATTGATGCGTTGTTCATTAAACGTACCTAGATGAAATGACGCAAGTCGCCGTTGAAAATGTAATAACCAAACACATCAAAAAACGTACGATTGGCAATTAGAAAAATTAATTTTGCAAACATTTAGTGTTAGAAAGTAAGACTAGCAGTGCGTTAAAGCTCGTAGCAACTTCGATCCATATTGCGACCTAAACTGAATTGTTAAACGAATAGAGCTATATGTTTACACCGTTAAATTTTAATCGTTTTTATCCCGTGGTGGGTCGATCCGGTACATGAAACACCATCAATTTGTAAAGATAAAAATAAAAAAGAAAATACCTTTTTTTCAAAACTCGTATTAATTTGCGCATGTACGAAATTAATAGTCGGCGTTGCGTACAAATGACCTACAGGTCATTGAACTCGCTCAGCTGAAGTTTTCTTAAAGAAATTAATTTCGTACATGCGCAAATTAATACGAGTTTTGAAAAAAGGTACTTTATTTTTTAATTTTATCTTTACCAATCGATAGTGTTTCATGTACCGGATCGACCCTCCATAGGATTAAAACGATTAAAATTTAGTGGTGTATAGGGTATACAGCTCTATCTATCTTTCTCTCTCGCACGACTGACATTTTAATACGTTATGTTAAGTCCTCAGATCTCGCATCAGAAACATAATTAAAACAAAATATATATGCTAAAATAATAAACTAATAAATACTATGTATAATATCAAATCATTAAGAGAACTTAATAATAACTCTGACAGAGACCGAACTAAGGTTGAGTGGATCTTAAGTAGTAGTTCCGAATTTTACGTTTAAAGGCCTTGTCCTATTAGTTTTCAAAACTGCAAGTATACACAATTAATAAATTATAATTTATGAACAGTTGAACACAAATAAGTGAAGTCGTGTGCACGCACTGCTTAAGAAAATCACATTTCTAGCTAACGGAGTATGAATTTAATTAACTTTGGTTACAATTATGAGTGTTTCAGTTAATTAGAAGTATAATCGTCATCATACTAAGTTAATTAAATTCCATCAACATGTTACAATTATTAAAATTTCGCTCTAAATACAACTTTACAATTGGCCTGTTGCGGTCTTCCCGTCCAATTATAATTTAGGTATCTTCAAGGCTAGAGTGGCATATATAAATAGGCTCTTAATAAACTTGTGCAGCTCATCATCAACGATTGCATCATTGCTTACCATCAGGTGGGATCGAAGTCAAGCATTATATCATTAAAAAAAACCCGCTTCTTAGGAGACTGTGTGGAATCCTGGCACCATCCGGATGGCTGGCCATGCTAATTGATTACCATGGATTTGTACTATCTACGCTTAGCTATTAAAATAATCTTTGTATTGTGCCTAACAACTTATTCAGGATGTTACTTTAAAAGAGTTTGCAAAGCATTATCATTTACTAAGGATCGTTAGCCACCCTAAAAATGATAATTAAACAGAACAAGGCAGTGAGTACGGAAATACGGAGCAATTTATTTCGACGTAGTAGTTCTCATGAATATTCAGGTCTAGTCAAAAATATGGATGACACAGAATACGGAATACCATGCCAGTGGCGAGTAAAAAAGCCATTAAAGCGCAGCTGAAGGAATGCAAGTTTTAGCCTGTGTGTGTCAGTACTTCGTTTTACACCCAGAGTGGACAGACCAAAGAGGATGGAGGGGCAGTCAATGTCAATCGTGGCTCCTATGGACGCAGTTCATTGACTAGGTACATATTTCGTTGTAGTATGACGAATAGATTGGTTTGATTAATGTATATTGAGACACAAGACAGTAATGAACCCGTGGTTTTAATAGCTCGGCTCGTGCTCCGCTCATGGTCTTAGACTCAACTTAACAATTGTTGAAACAACGCATTTTGCTGATATTTAATTGTTAGTTACTGTTTATGGCTATTGATCGACTTAAAAAATGTACGAAAAATGTCCACGAGCCCCCTTAGTGCTCTGTGTATGAAAGACCTACTCCGGCTCAGTTTATTGTCCAGCACTCAGACAGCATCATTTGTATGCAAAAATTAAAATTCAACGTTTTGTCGTTCTTTGGAAGGTCAGATGTTAAAACAAAGAGATGACGGATGAAATTAGTCTGCAGTAATAGATTCCATTCCGTGTTCTTATTATCAAGCCAGTTGACATTTTGTAGGAAATTGTGTTTTGGTTTTCACATTGTACCTAACTTATACCCCATTTGCAACAAGTACCTAGGTTTCTCACTAGTGGAATTTACCGTTAGCGTTTTTCTAAAAAAGTTTTTCAGGACTAAATTATAATTATAAAGTTACTCTGTCTGTCTGTTACGCTTTCACGGTTAAACTATTGAGCCGAATTTAAAAAGAAGTTATAGAGTAAGCTCAAAGGAAGAACACAGGCTACTTTTTATGTGACATCGTCTTTGACTTTGCTTCTGTAATAATCGAAATTCACGCGAACAAAATCACTGACAAATGAGAGTTTAAATAAAATGGATTAAATTAAATACAAAATAGGTTGAAAATCATCACTTTACTGTATAAGGCCTAAAGCTCGTGCTTTGTCCAACCAATCCGAACGCGCGACGTAACTGCCACCGAGTACTCGACTGCCAGAAAATCCAGTCCTGCCGTGCAGAACCCTGAAGTTATCCATGACCATAACTGTTCCTGTAAACAAAAGCAATACATCATCGTTATGATAGCAAGAAGGAGTAGATGGTGTCGTAAGTGTTTCTTTGATGATATAACAATTCAAAGACATTCATAAAAACAACTTCTCACAAGACCACGCTTAATTTTATAAAAATTACAAAAGAATAATTTGAAACTTAAAAATAATAAGTGTCATTTTGATATAGCGGCTCCTCATAATGAGAACCTCGTGAAAGCTGAGGTTGTCGACATGTGAGAAATGGATAGAATAATCATTCTGCCAATAGTCGTAATAGCCAAAGGCTTAATAGCTAAGAGCCTCTAAAAACATATGAGGAGGCTCCAGTCAGGCATCAAAAATGAAAAATTGATATATTAACTAATATATTGGAATATAGTCCATATGCTATCAATCTCACTCAATGTGGCATACCTTGTCATAAAAAAACTATGAATATTGTAAGATTTACAAATCTTCTTGAATCCATCTTGAAAATATTCTTCATCACACTGATGGATTTAAACCTTTGTATACCCCTTCTTTTTAGAGTTTCTAAAGTTGTTGTTTACTTGCTACCTACCACAGCAAACTTTGTGCGTACAAACTTTGGACCTTAGTTTTACTCTTTTAGGGGGTGAATTTTGGATAATCCTTTCATTCATTCTTATTCTTTATTGTTTGTTTGTTTTTATTTCCTTTCTTATTTTTTGTATAATTTAGGCTACAGAAGGAAATTTTGTGCAAAATTTTGTTGTAGGTTCAAAGATTTGGGCTGGGCGATGATGAGTTAGTGAGCGAGTCAGGCCTTTTATATATATACAGACTAGCTTCAGCCTGTGGTTTCCCCCGCGTGATAGTAGGTTGCTCCATACAAACTTTGGATCTCAGTTTCATTCTATTATGGGTTAAATTAAAAAAATTGAATTCTTTTTCTTTGTATACATAGTAAGCAGTAGGAAGCTCGGTGTAAAATTCCTAGTTCTAGATCCAAAGACTTGGGTTGGGTATCGATAAATCAATGAATAAGTTAAAACCTGGTTTCAATTTAAACCTCCACTGGTTACTCGGGTTCTGGTAATACTTCGCTAAGCTTCTCAAAGAGCGGTAGTAAGATCTGCACTCTTCACCGCTGCTGAAAGCCATCGCAGCACGGTCGTACACATTGAATCTGAAATCAAAAAGAGAACATTAACATTAATTATTGGTAAGGCATCCAGTAGTTCGTTGAAATAATATTCAATTATTGAAAACAATTAAATTATAATTAACTACGATCATTCTCTTTGAGTCTTGCTAAATAATACTGCTCAAAATTTCAAAGGAAAAACAGTTGCTTTATTCAAACATAACAGTAACACTAATGTATCATAACTTTATACCTTCGTAAGTTTAAAAAAGCTACTGAGTTTCGTTAACATAATCATTTCAGCCAAGATGCGTCCTTTACTGGACATAAGCTTTTCCTAAATTTGTGTCCCCACAACGATCAGTTTCGAGCGTCTTGCATCCGTCGGATTTCTGTGACCTTTACCAGGTCATCAGTTCTCCTGTGCTTGGCATTCTTTGGCCACACTCAGTTCTATTACCAATCAGGTCCAAGCGTTACTAATATTTTTATCACTGTCAGCCTTACTCAGTGCAAACTATTCTAGTTTTTGTTTCTATATTACTTATGGCACAGACGCCTTAAGTTAACAGTATTTTTTTGCTAAATTTGGAATTCTTAAGTGTTACAAACCTAATTTGAACCAGTTCTTGTGTTTCGTTATCCACTCTAATAACAGGTGCAGAGTAGGTGTGATGATGTCCATCTTCTATGTATTCTGCTTCCAGATTGAAAGTGCTAAGAAATTTGAAATCTTCTGGTCTCTCTTTTTTAAGCTCTTGGGCACCGTAGAAACCATCTACTAGTATTGTTTCACCGCCTGTTCCATTTTTATGTTCTAGGCAGTGTAGGATTTGCAGACTGAAAAAATAAATATAGAATTATATTACTTTTTTCCTAGTTATACTCTTACTCCTTTTGCTGGGCATAGGCCTCCCCCAAATCCTTTCCGACAATTTTCTCCCGCGCCGCCTCAAAACAGTTCTCATAGCACCTACGTGTCTAAATTGTGCAGATCATGTCAATTATACAATGACCGCCATGCAATGGGTTCCTGTAGATGAAAAAAAAAAGTCGTGGCCGACCCAGAAAAATGTTTTTCGAGATGATTTAGAAATTTTATTAACAGTTAATAAACCACAAAGAAACCCCTTTTCTCAATTCCGCTTTTAAAGCCATGGCACTTCATTTGTCACTGTAACAAATCTTTGTCCTTTAACCCTTTGGGTAATCGTGAAATTCTCGTGAAATTTTTGTAACAAATTTTCGCCTTAAACCATTTCAACTAAAAGTAAAAACACCATCGTCTCCTTAATATCCTTAATATCGCGCAAAAAAAAATCTTAAAACATTTCCATTTGTGTGAAACCTTCAAGGCAAAAAGGAAATTGTTCGGCACAGAGAAAAAACCGTCAAAGATCCTTATAAATCAAACGATGTGTGGCAGGGCCGGGATTTCAAGAATTTCTTTCCCGTTTGTACAATTTGGACGAAACATTCTCAGCAAAGAGACCGCCATTACTTCGCCAGAGTACTGTAATAGGAACGGAAGCTGAATGCTTGAGCACCCGTAAATGAATTGCTAAACAGAATTTGAAAGCGACCAACAAATGAAAGCTTTTTCGAATAGACGTTGAAATAATAATGGCTAAAGGGATCCCGTTGAAGTAGTACAGAAATAGGCTCTGCAAAAATAACTAGCTTCATTATTACAATGCTTTCTTCAAGCACTTATTTCTTCTGCAAATTGGAAACAAATTGTGTTTCATGCTTAAATTAATTCGTGTCGAATATTGTTAACAAACAGTTCGGGTCGACCACTTAACGAAATTGATTCTTACGTAATTGTTATTATACATACTTTATTCGTATTTTTGTGTTGTAAATCGTTTTTCACGAGTGATTTATATTGGGTTTGAACAATCAATAACTGAAAATGGTTATAAATAAAAGATGGAAACTAAAGAGAAATGTTAGAAGTGATTTGCGTTAATTGCTATTTACAATATATATATATATTTTTTTATCTGTTATAAACTAGTACTTGACTGCGATCCCGCCTGATGGTAAGCAGTGATGCAATCGTTGATGGTGAGGCGCACTAGTTTATTAAGAGCCTATTCTAGCCTTGAAGACACCCAAATTATAATCAGACGGGAAGACCGCAGCAGGCAAACTGTTCCAGTCCTTTGATGTACGCGGTATAAATGACTACTACACTACTACTACTACACACTATACTATTACTACTATTATATTTTATTTATTATTTAGTCTTTGGGGTTACCGACAAATTTATATTTTTATACCTACTTCGAAAAAGAACATAAATGTTCGTCTGTTTCAATTTTTTTCCTTTTCCCATAAACATAAGGAACGTAACGACTGGGCCTTTTTTTTTTTTTTTTTTTTTTTTTTCGATGGGAAAAATCATGCATTGACATCCCCCGCCCTTGGGCGGAGCGGGAGATAGTGTCAGACTCTTACTGACTAAAAAACCCATCCCGTTCCTTCTAGCCTTCGTACCGGGGCTCGAGCGCCCTTTCGGATAACCCTGGCCCCAGTAGGCTTCAACCCGGCTGGGCCCCTGCTGTTGCTGACAACTCCTTGAGGCGCGCGGGAACAGTGCGCGCCGTCGACGACTTGGGCTTGGTCCGGACGGTTACCGGACGGCCGGACAGCGAGCTACCCATTGCTCACTGTCCGCAAGCCCGAGCCTACGGAGGCTGGAAATCGGGATCGGAATCCCGGCGGCGGCGGCGAGAGCGCCGTTGTCTGATGCGGTCGGCCACCTCCTTGGCGAGCATTGCTGCTTCGCAGAAGTCGGCGACCGCCTGCCACTCTTCCTCGCTCCGGACCATGGCCTCGACCAGGGCCCGGCGCGAGAGGTCTCCGCCGCCGATCACCCCCACGAGGGCACGGCGATGCTCCGCCCAAGCAGGGCACACCGCGATTGTGTGCTCCACCGTGTCCTCCGGGCGTTCCGCACAGTGGCGACACCCGGGCGTCACTTCCGCTTTAATTCGGAACAGGAACCTCCCGAACTTGCCATTTCCGGTGAGGACCTGTGTCATGCGGAAGGTAAGGACGGGGTGACATGTACGATCAGCGATAACTTATCAAATATGATGATTGCTGCAGGATGATCACTTAATAAAATATATATTTTCGAGTAGTTACAGAGCCATGTATGTGTCAATAGCTTTTGAACCTAACGACGACTGTAGTGTTTTTTTTCAGGTGGGAAATCATCCAATGACAACTCTCGGCCTTAGGTGGAGCAAGAGGGCGTGTCAGACTTTTACTGACTAAAACTCTCTCCTGTTCCTTCTTTGCCTTTGTTCCAGGGCCCCGGGGTTCACTTTTGCACAACCCTTTGCCCCAGTAGACTTTGACCCGACTAGGCCCCTACGGTTTAAGTTTCACTAAGCGCCGTCAACCACTTGGAGTTGGTCTGAACGGTTAGACGGCGAGTTGCCCATTGCAGCCGTCTGCAAGCCCGCACCTACAGTGGCTGAAATCGGGATCGAAATCCTAGCGGTTGGGGCGTGAGGGTCATTCCCTCGCGCGTGCGGCCGCCTCCGACTACAGTAACTGAGAACTGATTTTGATGCATCACAGTTTGTTCCACAAGTGAGCACATTATACGTAAATATCTAGTTTAAGTATATACCTACAACTTAACAAACAATCTGAGTGCCTAGTGTGAGCTCATTTCACGTAACGGCGATTGACACGTTTATGACGTTGACGGCGCACCGATTGGCTCGTTCCAAGCTCTTAACCAACCAGAGAGCCAAACGCGGTAAACGTATCCATCGCGTATAAAAAATTACTGTTGGTAGAAACTCACCCAGCCGCTTCAGTAAAGTACGTGTTATCGTTATGAGCAGCTAGAGGCAAGTTGGTATACGCTGTGTCGGCGTGGTCAGCCCTGGTAGTGAATTGCCACATTCCTCCGAAGATTGTATGCTGTACACCTCCGAGAGCCTTGCAAACAACCTCTGTAGCTTCTAAAGATACGCCAACCTGCAACAACAACTACATCATGATGATCGAATGTCTGGCGATTTGCAAGAAGACTGAATAAGAGATTTAGTTATATTATTTGTTATATTTTCTTTAATTAGGTTTTACATAATTTGTAACTTTTGTAATCAGTGTAATTGGCATTCTGTCGTTCTGGTTAAATAATAAATAAATAAATAAATCATTCTTCTACTACTGATGCAGTTAATTTGGCTGCTATTAATTTATCGTCCAGTCATCATAGAAAATAGTCATCATAGAAAATAGGTGTATGCCATGCATGCCCACAACATGATGGAAATTTCATTCATATCTTTTTTTTTGGTGGGACTTCATTAAATGACATGAACCGCTCTGACTGCGAGAAGGAATGTCAAACTTTGACTGATTCCCCATCTGGGTTTTCGCAGTTGACTTGTCCAGGTCCGCGGTAACTCTTAGAAACAATACTACAGCCTTAGTTTCCATTCATACTTATGCTCAAAAAGTTTTAAGAACACTTTGATTGTGAGTGATACTAATGGGAAAAGACACTGACTTCTATAATACCGCTTTCTACCTAGCTCAGAAATCAGAGCTTCAAATTTTTACAGTGTGAAATAATCGTTTGTGTCAATTAACTATTTGATTTGATTGGATAAGGAGTGTAATTCCAAGCTGGAGTTTATCTCTTCACCTTTAAACTGACGGTCTTCTTTCCAAAAGTAAATAAATAAAAATATCTATGGTTAACGCACGTATAATTAATTTGTGATGTTTCTCTTCAATTATAGTACTTAATTCGTATTTTAATTGCATTCAGTTTAAATACATGAATGAAGACTTTTTAATTAATTAATTTGCAGCATCATTAAAATGCTTTGCAAGCTGACTGCACCATTGCTTCTCGTCAATGATACAAATTCACTAAATGCTTTATATAGTTACGAAAGTTTGCATTCATTAACCCCCGACGGATAAAAGTAAAATTTAAATTTAAAAAAAAATGCGTGGGGCGACGCAGAAAATCATTAAAGTACTTAAAAGTTCTTAAAATGAAGTAAAAACGGCTGGAAGAGTAATTTAATAACTTATTTTCTGTTTTTTTTTTTTCTTTTTTGCGTCAGGGTTTCTTTAATTCAATATTATTCGTTTAATTTCATTCATATGTTTCCTCACCATTATTATTTCATCTCATCATAATAATTTAAAATAATCAGACAATCAATAACAAAAAAAAATAAAGAATCTTTGTTATCGACTCCTTATTCGCTTTTGATTCAAACTTCGAATAACAGCTACTGACAGTTGAACGACATTTCTAATTAACAACTTCGATACAATTAGGTACTGATCAACTGAACATTTCATTACCCCTACTACCAATGCAACTCCATAGTCAAGGAGTGACTGGAACACACGTTTTGCTCCATCCACTGACGTAAGAAACTCCTCTACGGGGACTTTCGGAATTTTATTGTCTATGGCACCATGCCACAGTACAGGCTTGAGTTTTCGACTTTCTTTCCACGTCTTGTAGTCGAATTTTGAAAGGAATTCAGTTGAGTATGTCGATTTGTGGTCGTCGCTCCCTGAAATTGCGAAAAATATATCTCCGTTAATTAAATTTTCTGGAAGCTTCGCAAGCTTGGATTTGTGAAAATTTTTATTACTTACATTTAAATTTTATTGGGTTGTAACTTAATTCAGTAGACTGGAAATAAAATTAATTGAATTCATTCATAACACCTACATACCATAGTGGAAATTTACTTTACACTGAATTTCTATGAATTTTAAAACAAGATTTTGACTGAAAAAAGTAGTTCTGCGAAAAGTGTTAATCCAATTATTCAAACATGTACCTATATACATAGAAACTTTCTTGTAAATTCATTGGTTTCAACATTTTACTTACATGTAACGTCAATTTTCGTCTTATCATTTTCAAAGCTTACAATAGTAGCATCAGGAATTTCAAGAATATGATGAGCTCTCTGAAAGGTGTTTGAATGGTAGCAGGAAGAGCACCTGAAACAGTTTACTTTGACAAAAGGGGGGCCAGACCCAAAGTGCTTTTGAACCCAGTTACAAAACAACTCATTTATTCACTGAATGAACGAGTTCCTTGAGATTGAATTCGATTCTCTTTGAAACCATGTGTGCTTACTCAATGAGTTAGTTGCGTAAATGTTTGTATAGCACTATTGAAATTCCAAAAGCAGTTAGTTTGAAGGCCTCTCTCTATGCTTGAAATAGACTTGCTAGAGATCTAATCGTCGTAACAGCTTAGTAAAGTATTTACTTGAACTCTGCCCGAAATGGAGCAATAGATAACTTAGTTTATTAGATCAATCTAGACGTGTGCAATGAGGGATCTAATTTAATCGAGGAATTGACTTTACTAACTTTGTTAGGGAAGGCTGTAATATATCTTGGCAGTTGGACTGCGTGAATTGCGCCGACACAATGCCGTCACGGCATTTTCCAAAGTATGAAGAATTTTATCAACAAAAAGAGTAGAGTCGAAAGATCTTAAAAAAAAAAACAAGTTTGGCATAAGTAATCAAAATAAACTTAATATTTTTTTCCGCTGCTCCAAAGTAACTAAATCAAAAACTTTAGAAAACCATTTTTGAGTTCTTGGGAAAGAAAACGCCTTAAACAAATTAAAAAAAAAGAGATTATTTAAAATGCTATAGTTAAAATTATGTCTTACTGTAGACACCCATAATTCTGTTGACATTGGGTTTTTGCATCCAAAAACACTATAATATAGACCCCTTTTAAAAAATGTCATTAATTCGGTTTCATTGTTACCTGCAATGGTCTCTAAGCCAACAGTCTTCAAATCTGATTGACTTTCCATCTCCAAAGCTCACGTCAAGGGCTCTGTCCACTGCGATCACTCCTTCGATGGCTGTGTAAATAAAAGTGGTTAATGAAATCGCGCCAATCCCGAGTCTGGAAGATTCAGTTTGATCGGACGAATTGGATTTTTAACCAATGGGTGAAATAGATTTTGTAGCCACTATCTAGGTAGACTTGAATGAGGTGCATGAACATTAAAATTTGGTTTGTGTTTGAAAAATGTATTAGTAGTCCGGACAATATTAAAAAAAATAAACTTATGAATGTATACGCTTTTTTTCTATTTGAAGTCGGTTGAAAAATATACAAAAACATCACAACTTTAAGTTTAAAAAATAATTATGATAAAAAAATTATAGATAATGTTAAGAAATCTATCTGGGGACAGTGAATTCCTTATACACGATGAATTGCAAACCACAGGACCGTGTCAATTGTGGTGACACTTGGGAGAGGCCTATGTTCAACAGTTGACGTCTTTCGGCTGAAATGATGATGATGATGATGATGATGAATTGCAAATCTTAACAGAAGGATCCTACATAAACCTAATCTAGGACTAAGAAACAGAAATGCATTTAGCTATAACGTTATGTAACAAAATTATGATATCCAAAAATGATGAGCGAAATGAGGTAGATATTTCATTAAAAAGTATAAAAGCAGTGGATTTAAGTAGACAAATAATTTTATTCTTGAACAAATATTACTGCCGGCCGTACGGTTAATGGAAATCGAATTCATTTTCATTCAAACAATTGAAATGGATTCACTCGTAATGGTTTTCGTATTCCACAACAGTAGAATAAAATAAAACGCTTTCTCACTGTTTACTTTGTTTTAAGTATTAGTAGTAGTGTTAATTTTACAAAGTATCTGTAAAATAGGTAGGTATATAATTTTTACTGTCTCTATGAATTTTCTTCTAGTAAATCTTGGAGTGATATTTAGAGATCATATTCGAGGGTAGGATCCAGTGAACAACATAAATCTACATAAATAAGTTTAATATATTCTTTACTATATACAAGGTGTAAGGGACAGCCCTCTAAAAACTAGGGCTTTGCTCAGTAGATGAAACTGAACAACCCACCATAAAAATTTTTTTCAGGAAACGAAAAAAAAATCCAGCCTCTCCATACAAACTGTCCAGTCTAGTTAATATTTTTTTATGGTGAGGCGGATATTTTTTTTCGTTTCCTAAAATTTTTTTTATGGTTGGTTACTTTACTTTTACCTTTTATATAAAAGGACACTGACTGAGTTATCCACATGCATTACCAAACTACTGGGACTAAGATTGAGCACAAGATTTAATTTTAGACTTAGGCGAACACTAAGAAAGGATTTTTCAAAATTCATCAACTAAGGGGATGAAAGAGGGTCCAAATACTGTATGGAGGATCCTACTTTCACGCGGGCAAAGCCGCTGGCAAAAGCTAGTAAAAATATATAACGCACTGCAGTTACAAAAAGTAAGAGGATTTTTTTATCACTATGTTATTTTGTTCTCTCTGAAATAAAGCAATATATATTTCCTTTGCATCTGATTAAAACTTTTATATATCCTTTGTATCTTCGTTAAGTTATATGATAGTTTTCTCTTTATAAGTTACTAGCTTTTGCCTGCAGCTTTGCCCGCGTACATAAAATATATCCTATGTCACTCAGGAATAAAGCAGCTTTCTGTTGATGAAAAATTTTAGCAATCGGACCAGTACTTCTAGAGATTACCTCCTACAAACAATAAAATAAAAATAAAAACTTTATGTACCTCTTTGTTATATTTGTGTAGATATGAAAAAAAATTCATTGAAATTGCAAGGGAAATCAATGTTACATTATATTCTAATGAGTAGGTGATAATGCTTTCAAAGAAGGTATAATCAGATTGACGTTGCTAAAAGAGACGTTTCTTTTATTAGTGGATCGTTTTTATGATCTTTAATGTAAATGTATTTTTTTTTAATGTCAGCGGACTTTATTATAAATAATTCGTTACTCTACATAAACATACAAACTTAAACTATTTATACTAAAACCTAAATAAATACCTAACGTATATAAATAAAATACAAAAACACAAAGTGCACTCAGGCGTCGAAGTACTCCTCCACATCGCTGTCATCCGGGAATGTGCCCAGAAGACTGGCAGCATTACCACGTTGAATGGCAATGCTAATTCTTTGAGCGAAGAACGGGCCAGCCCTCTGGTCACGCAAGGTGTCGATCAGTCGGCGAGAAATTTCCTTAAAATGTATTTATATCAAAACCTGTTTGTATGGGACATGGATATAATGTGAGGAACCTCTACTACTGAGAAATAAAATGTGGTCATAACAGTTTATCATTATAATACTTCTGTTACTGAGAAATAAATCTTAGTCTTTTCTTTGAAGTGGGGAACCATCGTGTTATTCTATATATATAACTCCTCACACACAAGGAGTGTCGGACAACTGAGATAAATTATTTTGTTTTTTTTCTCTTTTTTATACTTTGAACATTTTAGCTCAATAATCTTTATAATATGTGACTAAATTATATAATATAATGAGCAATTAATATATTATTAATTTATTTATTACTTGGAATATTGATCCGGAGTCCAAACAGGTTTTTTTGCATAGAACATACAACCAAATTCCTTCGCGGAACAATCTGTTTAAATGTCAACAGACGGTATAAATTGTGACAATGTCTCTTTAAATCTGGTTATCACGGGAAATAGCTGTCTATAATTTTAGGACTTTAAGATCTTGGTTATTTAGATTTCAGCCGAAAGACGTCCACTACTAGACATAGGCCAAATATGTCCATAATTACCGGTCATATGCGGTTTGCATCCATCGGATTCCCTCGACCCTCATCAGTTCATCGGTACACCTTGTAGGAAACCATAAACCTATACCTACATAGTTTTATATGAACACATATCTAACCTTAATTTTGTTATTCTAAAGCACCGTACGCACCATCCATCTTGACGTACGACGCGCCAAGGCCATACAGATAAAATAACGATAAATTAGAGCTGCCAGGTGCAAAATTTTTGTTAATTTTAGAAAAAAAAAAATAGAGAAGAATTTTAGTTATTTTTGATAAAAACTTTTTACTTCTTCGTTGTAAAAATTTCGATTTTTAGGTGTCGTATTGTCGTACGATCAGCCCTTTTTTGCACCTAACAGCCCTGATTTATCGTCATATTTTATCTGTATGGCCTTGGCAGAACGTACGTCAGGATGGATGGTGCGTACGGCGCTTAAGCCAATTTCATTTAAAACGAACCTCAATAATGACAACATGAATAAGATAATGACAGTTGGTACTTACTTTCATTCACCATCTTTTAAGCTTAAACTTTTCACAGGATCACGACTAAAATACACTAACCGCAGCACAGTCTAAACGATAACTGTAACTAAAACCAATTTTGCAGCAATGTTATCTTCCTCAGTTACTCGACTGGTCAAAGTTGAATGACTACTATCGTTAAGATAACATAACTGGTTATGTATTATCACAGTGTTGTCTTAGTGTTCTAGATTATCCTTTATAAATACTAAAAGTTTTTGGGTCGTTAGTTGACGACTAATATTGTTTGATTGTCGTTGTGTATATTTGAGGGTCAATAATCTCAAGCTGTGACGTAATTTGTCACTACTCGTCACATATAGCTAATGACTATTATTATTATTGGTATGTAATCTTAACCTGTGACGTCATTTGTCACTACTCGTCATATATAGTTAATGACTATTATTATTGTTGGTACGTAAATCTGTGACCTTGATCACGAGACAATTAGGTACTTACTCTCATAATAATCAGTCATGGTCCTAGACTCACGGAGAATTTCTGAATAACTTGTGATCCTAGAACTTGATGTGTGGTTTTAGTCCTTAAAATTACACACTCTCCCACTCCAGCCTAAAGCGACAAAAGACATTGGATTATTTCCTTCCTCAAAAAACGGTAGCAGTACGTTCCGAAATCTATGTGAAATGAAGAATCAGAGCACCACACTAGCATTGATTTTAGGTCGATCTGTACTTTTATTTGCACCATAAACTACTGCACACATATTATATACATTAAACATTATCAGCCATTCCACTTTGCTGAACATAAGAGTCCCCCCTTGTATCGCCTCAAAGCCCGGTCCTGTGCGTCTCGCATTCATCTGATACCCGCGATCCTCACATATTAAGTCATCGGCTTACCTTATGGAACCAACGTAACGATCACGAAGAATCACCAAACTTAAGCGGCAATGGACAGGGCACAACGCTCGCAGAACAGATGACCGTTGGGGCCGAAAGGTTCTAGAGTGGCGAGTACAAGTGGATCGATGACCTGGTGAAGGTTGCTGGAATCCGATTGATGCGGGACGCACAGGATCGTTCATTGTAGCGACACTTGGGGGAGGCATAGGTCTAACAGTGGACGTCTATCGGCTAAAAAGATGACGGTGATGATGATTACCTTATGGGAAGCCTTCTAACACTGCGTATTTCGATATGTGGTCGCCACTCCTGAACTATTCGGCCGTATCTGTTCTGCGAATAATGTATCATACCCACTGCCATTAGGTTGGCGATTTTTTGGACTATGTAATTAACTTTAGTTTAAATAATATTTTTTATTACCCAGTCCAATTAAAAAACAAAACTTTGTCAGGCATGTTTTCTAACATTTCATTTTACTGGACCATTCATTTCAACTTTTCGGAAATTCCGTTACAGAATAATCAGAAGAAATTCGTGTGTGTATCGCAGACACGCTTGACACCCTATTGTAATAAGGATGATAAGTCAAATTGATAATTGTGCCCACAAAACGCCCCGGGGAATAGAACACAAACGGTTCATACACATACATACGTAACAGTAGGTGTAATTGATTTTAACGCTTATTTATTTGAAATACACCCTGTGGGAAGCGTTTACAGTGGCCGATACGATTTGTACCGGTACAGACCATGGTCACAAAATAGATAAGTACAGAAGTCTATCTACATACAAAGTGCGCTCAAGCAATGCACACATTGACACCGCTCACGGAGACGATATCTTGGAGCGTCTCGGACCACTCGTCAAACAGTTCCGGCTTAAACGCTCATTAGTGTCCGTCCACCGAGCGTAGGTATAAAAAGTGAAGTACGTCTGTACATGAGATTGTCTTCTGTACCTATCTATTTTGTGCCATAGCGAGAAGGAATGGCACGTGTATTTTTTTTTATAGTGGAAAAAAATCATACAATGACAACCCCCACTCTTGGGCGAAGCGGGAAGTAGTGTCACACTCTTACTGACTAAAAGACCCACCCCGTTCCTTTTAGCCTTCATACCGGGGCTCGAGCTGATTTCGGATAATCCTGGCCCCAGTAGGCTTCGACCCGGCTGAGTCCCTGCTGTTGCTGACAACTCCTTGAGGCGCGAAAGGCGGAAATCTGGATCAGAATCCCGGCGGCGGCGGTGGCGGCGAGAATGCCGTTGCCTGATGCGGTCGGCCTCCTCCTTGGCGAGAAATACTGCTTCGCAGAAGTCGGCGACCGCCTGCCACTCCTCCTTGCTCCGGACCATGGCCTCAACCAAGGCCCGGCACGAGAGGTCTCCGCCGCCGATCGCCCCTACGAGGGCACGGCAATGAACCGCCCAAGCAGGGCACACCTCGACTGTATGCTCCACCGTGTCCTCTAGGCGTTCCGCACAGTGGCGACACCCGGGCGTCTCTTCTGCCTGAAACAGGTAGCTCCCGAACGTGCCATGTCCGGTGAGGAACTGCGTTGTACGGAAAGTAAGGACGCCGTAAGGTCTTTCCAGCCACGCCTCAAAGAGGGGACTTACCGCCATGATTGTGGCGTGCCTAGCACTGGGTTGCGATAGTCGCCGATGCCATTTCACCATGAGATCCCGCCGGAGCTCTGTCCGCCATGCCGTGACCTGTCGCGGCAGCGGACTTTCACCCCGGCGTTGCATCTCCACGCGCATATCGTGCATGTGTGCAAGGACTGTTGCCTCCAGATCCCACGGTGGCAGGCCAGCCAGAAGGCTAGCCACTTCGCGGGAGACCGTGCAGTATCCCATAGCACGTGTATGGGTACGGACGTACTCATGTCCCAGTCCTGAGACCTCGAACCAGAGTTCTAGCCATCGTAGCCGTAGGTTTTTAGGACGGGCAATGGGTAACTCGCTGTGTAACCATCTGGACTGAGACAAAACCTGACACCCTATTAATTTCATACCCATATTTTATTTCACACTATTATTTTTTTTTTTTATATATATTTTTTATTTTAAGGAATATATATTAATAATAATAACTGCTCCCGACACCGGCGGACAACTATTTTTTATATTTTTAAATGTATTTTTTAATTATTTTTTAAGAAATGTTTAAAAATGTAAAATAATATGTTAAACTGAAAAATAAAGGAGATAATAATAATAATCTCCCACGCACACCGGAGTTTTACGTGATTGCGTATTTTCAACAAAAATCTTTTTCAGGTTTTTTTTTCAGGAAAAACGAAGAGACCAAAATTTTCGGTCAAATAACTTTCATACACCCATGTGAACACTACGACAATTAAGCGTTTATCATAGTAATTCAAGTTGCACAACTGTCTATACAATCGACGCTCGAGGAATTGAGTTCCTACTTAATGATAGAGAAATAAGGGTTTATATCAATCAAAAACAGGTCCTCAAAATTCCAGATCTTGTTCGAATCGGACACTGTAAAGTAATTTTCACACATTTAAAGCAACCCACTCACTCAAATCCTTTCTACGGCACCTCGGGCGCTTTGAACTCCAATCCTAGCTGTTATTACAATTTATTAACTTAATTAGTTTCTATTCATCGTGAATCTCATTGTTATGAGTTCTGTTTTCGTGTTGTTTTTCAACTCTCAGGTTGCGAGACTCTTCGACTGAAACATAAAGGGTGAAATCAACTTAATGAAGAGGGTTCAGATTAAACTAAGTACTAATTAGCCTTCTTTGAAATAATTATGCAACATTAAATGCAGACAAAGCAGCAATGCTACGACGACGCGTTTTCATAGAACTAGCTCTTTTATTTAAATAGTAAAATCATCAAATAACTCCTAGACAGCTAAAGAGAGTATCCAACTTTTACAGGTCCATCAGTGTAGGTACCTTTGAATGCCATATTTTTTTTTATCGAACGGCTAGCTACCCGTTGGACGGCGGAGTCCAATAAGCCCGTGCCTGCCTTGACTGGGAATTGCCCTACGACTTCTAATGCCCAGGGCTTCTCCAGCGTCATCTAAGGCATGACGATATCCTCTCCCTTATGGTTTCTACCACTTCCATCACTCGCAAAACTGTTTAACAGAAGGACTGTGCCCGGTTGCTCCGTACCAATCTAAAATAGGGCCGGACGAGAATATATAGAAATAGCTCGAACAATAAAATCATAATATTTCGATAAACGTGTTGAAGCGTTATGGTCGCATAGCTGCAACATAACTGGCTATGGAACCTTGATTCACGATATATTATCATCACATATAAACACTAGACCCTACCAAAGCTTTCAAAGAAATACAGGTCACGAAAGCAAAAACGTACCACCTATACTAACTACTCGTCGGATCTGTCTAATTACAGACCGATCTCGCTTGCGACTGTTATAGCTAAGGTGCTGGACAGTTTGCTTAACCAACAGTTGGGAGGGCACCTCCATTTGCATGATGCTCAGTTCGGTTTCAGACCCGGGTTGTCAACTGAGAGTGCTATCTTCTGTCTCAAGCAGACTGTGCAGTACTACACGGACAGAAACACACCAGTATATGCATGCTTCTTAGATCTTTCAAAAGCCTTTGATCTGGTGTGTTATGACAAGCTATGGCAGAAGCTACAATGTGAAACAGATGTGCCACATGAGGTTGTATCCTTGCTCCGGTACTGGTACAGTAAACAGCTGAATACCGTTAGGTGGATGGGTGCGCAGTCGGACGTGTACAGGTTGGAATGCGGAGTGAGGCAAGGGGGTTTATCCTCGCCTCGCCTTTTCAACCTGTACATGAATCAGCTGATCGGTGAACTCAACAGCACTAATATTGGTTGTTCCATAGATGGAGTATGTATGAACAACATAAGCTACGCGGATGATATGGTTTTGTTGAGTCCATCTATCAGTGCCTTACGTAAACTTTTGCGCATTTGTGAGTCGTATGCGGAGGCCCACGGGCTTAGGTACAATGCCAAAAAGAGTGAATTCATGATTTTCAAAGCCGGTACCAAATGTTACTCTTCTGTACCTCCTATCACTCTTTGCGGCACTCCTTTAAAAAGAGTGTCGCATTTCAAGTACTTGGGCCACTGGGTCTCTGACGACTTGTGTGACAATCTGGACATTGAGCGAGAGCGCAGGGCGCTGTCTGTCCGGTGCAATATGTTAGCTCGCAGGTTTGCGCGATGTACTAGACCAGTTAAGGTGACTTTATTTAAGGCATATTGTCAGTCGTTTTACACGTGCAGCCTGTGGGCTGACTTTACGCAGCGGGCGTACAGCGCACTGCGTGTGCAGTATAACAACGCTTTCAGGATACTGTTGGGGCTTCCGCGGTTTTGTAGTGCCTCGACTATGTTTGCTGAAGCGCGAACGGATGATTTTTTCGCGATCATAAGGAAACGGAGCGCTTCACTGTTGAATCGCATACGAAGCAGCTCGAACGGTCTCCTGAAGGTGTTGTCCGAGCGGTGGGACCTGTCCCTGACACAGAGGTGGATGCAGCTTCATGTTAGCGGCTCTCCTCGTGTATTTTGACATTTGTTTGTGTAATTGTACTTATTTTATGATTGTGTGTTATTTTATTTAATTTTTTATTGTAATTTAATTGAATTTGTATTTTGTTTTATTTATATTTTATTTTATTTTATTTTTTATTCTTTTTGACATAAGATTTTATATAATTTTGATTATTTGTAATGTTTTATTTTAGAATTTAATTTTTGTATCTATGGACTACGTCTGAAATAAATAAATTGAATTGAATTGAATATACTTAATCTAAATTTATTTACCCATCTACACATCAAGCCTTCAGTCTCCGGAAATACGATAGCGCCCAGCACTTAGAACTGGCCATTCCTTATTTTATCCCTTCTTACGGCTATCCGTTTACAGAGTCACGTTTTCTTCCAAGTCCCTTTTAACTAGAAATGTAGGAATTTTGTTTTACTGTCATGTGATCACATGTCGTTGCCTCAAGCACTTGTATTTGGTATGGATAGCAAGATCTCGGTGCTATGGTCTATAACGTGATATTATCTGGAGTGTTGTATTTGTTTTGCTGGATTGGATTTTTAGAGGCTTAATTTGCTGTAAACATTTTTGCTTTTGTTTGTGATGTTTAACCAACCTCAATTTTAGGATAACCTCCCAATACGCACGGAGCCTAGCTCTGGAGACTCCTGTTTCTGAATGGTTATACAAAAACTGTCACGAAAGCTCAGGCAGGAGCTCCGCTTCACTCCCAATTTAGCCTTTTTATCTGACCTATCCGTGTCAGGTTTCCCTAAAATTTTGAGCTTGCTTAGCATGCTTTTGGACTAATATCACGGTTTGGCCTAGGAAAAATTTGTTCATTTTAAAATCGGGTTTAGCCGATAACATATTGTATATGTGCATCGTGTCTTATCTTCAATCTACAGCTGTCCTCTGCCTCTGGGAAAACTCTCTAATGGCAAGTAATTTATATTGATTCTGGGTAACTTTCATCCAGCTACTCTCACCCACCTTGCCTGTGAGATACCGCGTGATAATAAAGATTCCTTTTAAATAATGATCTTTCCAAAAAATGTATTCTCTTATATTGAATACAACGTTAGGTTTTTCAAATGTTCAAAAAAGTGTTGATGCACTAGATCAAAACTTTTTAAATAAACTGCAGCTACAAATGCTGTAATATCCAAATTTTTCTTCATAAATCTTTATTACGACGATTTCATAACGTATTATAAAGCATTACCTACATCAAAATCGTTATGTGCCATAATATATTTTCATTCTTCGATAGGAGGGATGGTAAAAATGCTTCACATATAGACACTGACGTCGATTCATCATATTCCCGAACCCGACTTTTTAATCCAATGTTTGATATGAAATATCTGGAAAAAGAAAAAACCCTGACGAACGGAGAAAAAATATCATTAAAACTGATTTCATTTTGCTAAGCGCAATCTCTTGACGGCAGCAAATTCGTACGATATTTTATTACAACCCCGTTGTGTTCACAAGTTTCAATAGGTCTAGGCTTTTAGGGGCTCGTAATATTGAATTGAATTCAAGAACTCTTTCTCTTCGATCATGCATTTTTGCGGTTTCTGAAATCTTTCATTAATCTGAAATCGTGGTTTAGAAAATCACAATAGTCAAGGAAAATAACCTTGAACATTATGATCTCATATTATCTCCTTTTACTCTGTTTCCTTGCGTGATCACATCAAGAATGAAGTTAAGTTAGCAGGAGAACCAAGGTCGCCGATATAGCCTGAAAAATCGCCAAACTAAAGTGGCAGTGGGTCAGGCACATTGCTTGTAGAACGGATAGTCGATGGGGATGGAGATGGATGGATGCGAGACGCACAAGACCGTTCGTTATGGCAACGTTGAAGAGGCCTATGTCCAACAGCGGACATCTTTCGACTGAAATGATGATGACGATGATGATGACTGCTTAAGGGCCAAGCGCCCGAAAAGTGCCATAAAACAGTGATTTTCTGAGGCCTACTCCTCCGTAATGGCTAGGTCGATTGGTTTGAAAAAAAATATAGTTTATTATAGATTCATGAACAATAATATCAACATTTGATTTTTTCGTGCAATTAATACTTTTGTCAAAAAAAAAATATTTGGCAATTTCGCAACTTTTCCCTACTCCTTCGAAACGGCTTGGACCTTTAGAAACATTTTTACACATAAAAATTGGTGGTTAAATATTCTTCAAGGTGAACATTGCATATGTAAATCAATCAATATCTCGCAGAGAAAATTGATTTAAAGCGCTTTCCGGGCGCTGCTGGCCGCAAATAAATGCACAGATTTGCGTACTGCCGCCTAGGCGAGTGCGAGAGTTGCGTTCACATAATTTCGGCCAGATGGTACAAGGGACTATACGCCTTAAGCAATTAGATGCAGCTGAATTTTAGATTGAGCTCCCGTATCTGATCTCCAAGGAGTTACTGAGCATCTTGATATAGACATATTACTCCTTGTAACATTATACTTTAATAAATTACTTACATTATGTTTGACGGATAAAACTCACATAAAGAAAAACTCAAGTAGAATAATTCTGCCTTAGGCTGTGTTGCTATTTTCATATCCTGTATTAAGTATATAAAAATAGAAAGTAATAAAAAAAATCAATTTCCTTCCTCTTCGCTCGTTACTTGGGGTTGGCTTTCTTAGTCTTGAGATTCTCAGCACTGTCTATAGAAAAAGAAAATTACATTTAAATAAAAGTGAAGAAAGTTTGTCATTGCAACCGAGGCGAAATTCACTCGAGCCGTAGGCGAGGGTGTTATGGAGCTGAGTGCTGTAGTAACAAACCACTTGTATCAAATGACGTTGTCAATACGCTTACGAAGAAATAAAATAAACGGGGGTTGATGCGCGACACTTACCGCCCAGCCTGATACTTCGTGAGCTCGTGCAGTTTTCCGCACTAGTGCAAAAAACAGTAAATTGCGCGCCTAAAAGCGATAACAATAAGAGAAGTTGTCGTGTAACTGTATTTAAAACAAAAACAGCTTCTAAAAATAAATAAAGATTTTCGCGCTTATACGGAACACATCGGTCCTATAAACTTCGTATCAACATTCACCCTTAGCTTCGCCGCGAAGATTTGTAATGGAATGGAGGCCTCTCATCATCTGAATTGTAAATGTTATTATTTTCAAACAAACAGCAAACCCCTAGCTCCGTCTATTCAGGGTCAATATCACTGGCTGAATAATTACTGAGCCCTTATGTTGACTTTGAGGAATGTTATTTGAAAGTTATAAATAAACAATGAAACACGAAAACACAGTCGTGTTTAAATCTAAAGCATATTGAAAGACGAAGATTTTGTGTTGGAACATCGTTGGTTCTTAACGTCTGAAAAGCAATGTTGGGTGATTCTTTGAAACCCAGAGAATTTATTTATTTGATTTATTTTATTTATTTGATTTATTTGATTTATTTTATTTATTTTATTAATTTTATTTATTTTATTTATTATTATTCTGGCCTAGATTTTTCTTTACAATATGATGTTTTTATTTCCATATTAGATTTTCCCGATCACTATGTGTATCGAAGGCACTTTTGAGCCCAGTAGCTTAAGACAAAGCAAATAGGTACGAAAACTAAACCAGATGAATGAAACATTTCCTCGGATTCAAAGAAGCACCCCGTTACATCTTCCTCTGCTATCATTTTTTTTTCTCCTGGCCATTACTGACCTACTGCTGCTGGGCAAATCCCCCCTCAAGTTCTTTCAAACATTATTGTCCCGTGACACCTCAAACCAGTCCTCGTGATACGCGTCTAGATCATCTTGCCACCACTTTATAGGCCGACTTCGACGGCGCTTTTCTTCTGCAGGAACCTACTGCGTGAACCGTAAAACAGCAATCCGTGAAGATCGGTTGGATACGAAATGCGTTGGATCAGTTAAAGTGGTTTTGCTTAGTTCTTCTTCTTCTTGGATCGTTGGTTTTATTTTCCCTCAAAGTCTTTGGGCCCAGTAGGTTGCCACGTTTATAGCTGCGTCAGTGGCTCTTCTTAGGTCCACCAAAGTACAGGTGTAGGGTCACTTTGGGCACTCTAATAAGCACTTTCAAATCGTCAGTATAACTCTTACACTGACGATTTGCAAAACATACTGCGTGCGTTTTTATCGATTGTTTTAAGATATTGCTACCAGTGGTTTAAAGAATGGAGTTATTTGTTTCAGCCCTTCGGGATAATATACTAGGGCGCTGGGGTCAGAGTGCTCATAGAGTTGTTCAGGACATCAGTAAACAGCCTGGTTGACTTTTAACGTAACCAAAGGGCTTGGATTTTTTTTTCTTTAGCCAATGATACAGAGTTGCTATTCAACGTGACAATGCTGCTAGCATTCTAGCTAGACACTTCTCCCTTTTGACAACGATGTGGATAATATTTTTACGTCCAATATTGTTTTTATATGCTTTTGTACATATATTTTATTTATTATATTCTGTAGAAAACAATAAAATTCACTAATTTTTTTACAGTTATTTTGCTGCTATTCTTTAAAGTAGCTATTTTTCATTTACACTCTGTAGGAACTTCTCTAACAAACGGTATTATATGTATATCAAAATCCAGCCACATAGTTTCACGTACGTAACCTAACACCTCTTAAACTATATTAACAAACCCCTCATATGGCTATTTACAATCGAGTGGTTGAGGTTTCCCTGATACTGTCGGGCTTCGTTCACCTTGAAGGGTTAAAAGCGTAACCGATACGTTGCTGCATGATTGAATAAATCGCTTTTTTGCAAACTGACTAGGATTTTTGAAAAATTTCAAGGTACTGCAAACATAGAAACTCATCATCGTTTCAGCCGAAAGACTTCCACTGTTGGACATAGGCCTCCCACAAGTGTCGCCACAATCCATCGGATTCCTGCAACCCTTACCAGGTCACCGGTTCAACTTAAAAACTACTTGGTAATAATATGATCAGGTAGGTAGTACATACTTATATTTATTCAGTGAATGAGCACAGAATGTTAATAAGCATATGGCTACATTATCGGAATTCGTCAATTTAAAAATAATATTCGCGTCATATTGCGACAAATAATAATAATAAGCGGCTGAGTAGTTCGGCCAGTCGTGAAGTCTTCGGGCAAATACGAATGCTTGTCGACACTTACACAGCCGCAAAGAAATGTGATTAACCGCCAATGTAGACAACAACATCATGATGACGTGTGATGATGATACCCAAATACGATGGATATTCGTGGGAAAATGTTGTCACAGCATCAGAGTCAACTCATGTCATCCTAATTTGATTAGTCAAGTCATAGACATAGATAGATAATTAGTTTGTGGTTGAGGCTGTTTAGATACCTACTGCAATGAATCGGGCATATTCCTTAAAGCGCGTGTGGCCAATTTTTACGATATGGTAAGGAAGAAGCCTGTCTCATAAGTGAGTGGATCTAAGACCAGCTTTTAAAGCATTTTGCAAACCTATAATCGTGATGCGCTGGTAAGTTAAGGACTGGTTGCGGTTACTAGTGTTACTAACCATTGCACCATTGTCATCTCGATAAATATTATTATTATAGATCAATAATTATGCCAATGAGTATATAATCCGTCAATGCATAACGTTCCTTATAACCAATTCATTTTTGTTTGCAAGCATAAAATAAGTTACTCTTTTGAATGAAGCTCTTATCTACAACTTGGGGATCTTTAAGAACAAGAGTGAACACTTCTAATGAAACATGCTTCATCGTCAACCACATTGTTGCTTTCCTTCTGGTCAAACGTAAGCGTATCTGTAGTGTTTATATCTATATAATAGATATAATACGTTGTCTCACGTACACAACCAGAGGGGGCGGCGTCGACGAGTCAGTCGGGCTATCTGATACAAGTAGAACATAGTGATTACATACTCTTTGGATATGAGTGTCTCTTACTACTCTATGTACGCACTGACGTATCGGAGGTAGATAGTCTGTGACGTGACGGTGGGACGTGCGGCCTGCGCTCGGCGGTGTGTAATAGTGAGCCAGTGTAAAACTTAACTACCACAATTAGACATAATATATAGTATTACCATCAAGCAAAGGATCACTACAGTATCAAAAATAAAAATGTTTACTAACATATTTCTTAGTTTCCCATAGTCTGGTCTTTTGTATGTTCGGCCCTAGGATTTTCAGCAAAATACGATTTCCCGAGTCATCCTGTGTCAGATCCATGATATTTGAACTAACTTAAAAGGGTACACTCGGTTGCCTCTCAATTTCCCCCGGCAAACATCGTTTTATTATGTTTGGTTGGGTCTCCAAATCACAGGATACTTGATACAGAGCGTACTGAAAATGTTGCGTATTTGCTTTTCTAGTTTCGTTGCCTTGAATTTTGTTAGGGAATGTTTGCGGATTATTTTCAGAGTTCTGATGTTGTTTTAAGCCCTTCTATGGATACTGTATAGTTTGTGTTTAGAAGAGCGTTGTATTTGTTTGGGTGGGTAGTTCTAAATATTTTCGTAAGACAGGGTTGGTCGTATTTTCAAAGGTATTTCTTACATAACTGATCGACACCTTCCGTGACCAGAGGGTTAGCTCGTTCATTTCCCAAAGAATTAACAGTGCCATGGCAATGCTGCAAATCCTGGATTTAAAGTCGTATGGAGGAATACTTCAAAATCTATTTTTGAGGTAAGAAATTATTAGAGTAGGTGACCATATTATTAGGCACAGCACCTAAATTACATATCTATGAGTACTGTCCCTAATAATTTGGCCACCGATGGTAAATAATGATGATGATGGTAAATTAAAGAATTATTTAAAGTTACCTCAAAAAAAGCACACGCCTTATGTAAACATACCAACCCTTAGGCTGCGGTTCCACTGAGGCGGAGTGGAGCGGTGTGGAGCGGGGCTGAGCTGTGAAAAGAGGTAAGTGCTTCCACTGAAGTGGAGCTGGGTAGAGCGGAGCTGCTTTGCTTATTCGCATAGCCTGGTGCGAAATGAATGAATATGCGCGTAAGTTTGCCGCCCCGCTTCACACTGCTTTGCCCCGCCCCTCTCCGCTCCGCGTCGCTCCTCTCTCGGCGCTAGCCTAATCTGGCCTGTTTTCTCGATATTTTAAACAATTCCGCTCCTCTCCGCCAAGGCTGTTTCCTTTGAAGCGGAGTGGGGAAGAGATGTGGTTTTCAAGCCATGTGATTGGTGAATCGCGGCACAGCTAGTCTCCGCTCTGCTTCGCTCCGCCTCAGTGGAACCACAGCCTTATAGATCATTACTCTTGGGTCCCTTTTTTTGGTGTGAAAATCATCTAATGACATCTCCCGCTCTAAGTGAAGCGAGATGAAATGTCATGGTTTTTGTTGACTAAAACCCACTTATGCTCTGTCAGTTACTCTTTAAGTCCTGTGGCCTATAGTGGTAATAACAAAACGCCATCTGGCATACCAAAAAAATAAATTGAGTCTGCTATAGAGTAATCATCAACGTATAACATAGTAGTTTAAACACCGAATACCCGTTCCAACTTATATCTTTTTTATTTTCAGTCAATTATTTAAAAAAGTCAGGTATTTGCCACAAAAAGTGTTACAGTACTTGAAATAGGATAAGTTAGTATGGTCGGCAATTTCCCTGAGGGCTGAGAACAAAAGTAGTTTTCTTTAAATTAGTCTCCAGAGCATCTGGTGTGTTTTATTTACATTTCACCGACATTCTTCTGTGTTAGACCTCTTTTTATAGAGTTTCTAAGACTTATCACTGTCCATGTAAAGTGGAAATTTTGTAAAAATCTATTATTTTTGTACTTGTTTCTGATATTTCATAAGTGCCAATGTAGGCCTTTGTTCCATAAAATTAGTTAAATCTTTGAATCTTCTTTGAAACTTTATGTAATTCAAAGTCAAAGTATAGAATTTCAGATAACCACCACAGAATTTGTTACAAATATTTTCCTAGGACCTGAAGATGAGGGTCGCGGGAATCCGATGGATGCGAGACGCACAGGACGGTCATGATGGCGACACTTGGGGGAGGCATATGTCCAACAGCCTATGTCTATCTTTCTGCTGAAATGATGTTGATGATTTTGTAAGTCAAACAGTACCTATGAAACAGTGTCATTACTGTTGAAAAGAAAAAATAACTAGAATTAAAACTTTACATTTACTACACAACAAGTATTTTTAATTTTATGCGAAACCCGAAAATAGTTTGTTCTGAATCAGTAACTGAATGGGTTCTTTTTTTTGTTGAGGAAAATCACCCAGTGACAACTCCCGTTCTGGGACGAAGCGGGAGATAGTGTCAGACTCTTACTGACTAAAAAACCCACCCCGTTACCACCAATGAGTATATTAGAGGAAGTTTGAAAGTGGCGCCAGTGACTGAAAAGTTGAAAGGCAATCAGTTGTACTGGTATGGTCATGTGAAGAAGAGGGCTGAAGCGCATATTACTAAAAGAGTTCTGAGTATACATTTAGATGGATGAAGAGGGAGAGGAAGGCCGAAGAAAAGATGGATGGATTGTGTGAGAAGTGATATGAAAGAAAAGGGAGTTAGTCGTAGTTTGACGGGTGACAGGACAGAATGGAAGAAGAAACCGTGTTGCGCCGACCCCAAGTAAAATGGAATATGGACAGGAAGAAGAAGAATACTTTTACCAAAAACAAACCCTCAAGATTTCGTTGTTCTCTCTAACATATTTCAACTTGTGTGTTGTTTTTCTTTATGTTTTTTACTGGCTTCGAATATTAATTTATAGTTATAGTATTAGCCCTAGGTGACGGCTAATTGCCGGGCCGGGGCAGCGGTGGCTCATTATCATAGCGTTGAACATCGCGCCGCGCGTCGGCTGATGTTTTTTTATCGGAGTATTGTGGGTATTAAGTTATTTTATAGTTTTATCGTTTTATTCAATGAGGCACAAATTTTATTTTATAATATTGTGTTGTTACTTTTTATTTATCAAATAGTTATTTATGTATTTTATTTAAATAAAATTTTACACCCGTAGGTACACTAAATCAATATCTATTACACTTATGAGTATATATATATGCTTTACCCTAGTCAGTGCGTCACTGCGGGGTGCCAACTGAAAACCAGCGCTGGGTGTCTTACGCCCAGCAAATGCTGAGGTGGTCACCCTTTCGGTGCGGGCACGCTCGGCGTGCTTTGTACTTTTATTTAGTTTGTGTATAAATGTAACCGTTGTGCTGTGTCTGTACCGAATAAAAGTTTTTCTATTCTATTCTATTCTATTCTAACTCTGTATTTTGCTAAACCTACATCTGTATGACGCGACGCATGTGTATCAAGTACCGCCTCCGCCAGGGGTGCTATTCTCTAAGAAAGCGCAGCGCTGGCACAGCGACGAGTCGTCAGCGCAGTACATTGAATTAACAACCCAATGCCCTTTACATTGGATTGTTAATTCAATGTATTGCGCTCACGACTCGTCGCTGCACCCCTGATCTCCACTCGCTTCCGCTATTGAACTAGCACTTGCTTCGCATAGAATTCGTAATATTTAGAACGTTCAATTTAAATATTTTTATTTTTGTATGAAAATCTGATGAACTGACATATGATATTTTTTTTAAAGTCACAGAACAAAAGTTGTAGTTTATGATGATAATAATTTAGTCCTGTGCCAGTGTTTTACAAATAACCGTAAATCTAACTAGATTTTTCCACAACTTCGTCTGCATAAATCTCTGTTATGGAAGTCGAAGCGAGATAAAAAGTACCTAGCTTATATTTTTTCTTGGGGCTCAATCTTACTTCATAAAACGACAAGAATGGTAAAGTGTTACTTTCACAATATTTAATTATTATTTATTTCTTTTTGCATGGATAATAAAATTAATCTTAATCTATATAAATAAAAAAGATGAATAGCTGTTCGCTAGTCTTCTAAACTCGAGAATGAATGGACCGATTTGACTAATTTGCATCTTAAAATATTTGTGCAGAAAAGCTTTAAACGGTGAAAAAAATCGAAAAAAAAAATCGTATATAACGCCATCTCTAATTAAAATGTCATCTTAAAATGTTTCTGAATTATGCTGGTTCCGGTAATGCTAGATGGCGTTATTCTTTGAAAGTTTAGCTAAAAGTACACAACATTCTTTTATATTAGACGGTACGGAGTTCGGGTCAGCTAGTAATATAATAAAGCGGAAAAGCTCTTTATATTTAAATGCGCTAATATCTAAAACTTCAAGTCGGATTGGAAAAAAACCTGTTTAATGGGATGACCAAGTAAACAGCTAGCTATAATATCACGCTATAACTAACAAAACTTGAACAATAACCAAAGACGCAGATGAAACCAAAGGAGACAGTAAGAGTATTAAAAGCAAATTTTCTTGAAGCCAAAAAAAAAAATGTTCTATCATGTGTCTGTAATTTAGCAACTTAATTTCGTAGATCAATTTAATCTTGATATATTACATTATTATGTGTATAATGAAGATTAAATTTATCTTCCAACTTATAATGGTAATAAATGCCGTTCCCAAAAATTTAATATAGATGCTTAATTGGATCAAATTAATCAATCATTTTCATGGCATATTGGAACATTTGATAGTCCTGGAACAGTGCCAAAGAGCTTTCCAATTAACACAAAGTTAAGTGAATGAAATTCTAAAGAGTATGTATTCAAGATGAACGAATATGCACTCAATCATTTTGGTAATATTATTTATCATTGTGTGTGGTAATTGTATTTACCAATTGTATTGTAAGGCCCGCTTAATAGTTACGGTCGAACTTCAACTTGAACATAATGTTCACTGTGTTTAATCAAAAATGAAGATAACTTCATTTGGTTCTGAAACGTGTTTTTTTACAATGGGCCTCATCAGAAGACTTGAAGTCATCCAAAGGATAATGGAAACGACTAAGCTCGGAATTTCCTTGCGTGTATGAAGATATCCACAGGCTGAATATGGTTACCGATATAGCCTAAAGAATTGACAAACTTAAATGACAATGGGCAGATCACATAGCTCGCAAAAGATGAGGTAAAAATAATCTGGAGTATCTACCGCGTTGGAAGTAATAGTCAAATTGACAGGGCCCACTGAGCCGTTACAGCCGATGCCTGCTAGGCCTGAGGGTTTGTTCGAAAGAGTTACTGCAACTGAAGAAGCTGAGCTAGGTTCAAGTCAGTAAAAGTTTAATACTGCCTCTCGCTCTGCCCGTAGCGGGAGAATTTATTTGATGATTTCCCATCTCAAAAATAAAATAGTGAAAAAGAGAAGTAAATGATGAATGAAGTGAAATAAATGATACAATGTAGTGGACAGACTCTCAAGTTTCCCAAATTCCACAAAACAACCCTTTTAAAACGTGTTTTTGCACGTCAGGTGTTTGTGCTCTTGAAAATTTTATTTTTTTCAGCTAAAAATATATAATATATACCTAAGGCAAAATTGTAATACATTTTTGGGATCGTAAAGTTACTATTGCATTGCTAGGTCGGTTTTATGGTTGGCTCCAATTCACGTTGCAATATAACTTTTGGGACATGGTAAATAACATGAAAAAAAAAAAAATATGGAAATAGTTTAATTAGTTCGCAAATTGATTTATAAATAACGAAGCGCTGAGATAAAACATAAATAAAAATACAACCGAATTGAAAACGTTCTCCTTTTTTTTGAAGTCGGGTAAAAAGGAAATCTTGTTTCCTGAACAACTACAAATTGTACCAAAACTATGTATTGGAAATATCTTGACAGGATTCCTTTTGAAATCCCTGGAATTTCGTATTATTTCTTTATTCAACAAAATAGAATATTGTGCCAATGCCAATGTTATTCCGTACTTTGTCTGTATTCGATACAAAACTTTAATGTTGTAGGAAGCACGTACAATTCTTTTTATTTAATAGTATAATAGTAGGTATTTAAAGATATAAATAAGCTTGTAATCACGTTCTTTTATGGTTATTGTTATTTTTTTTTTTGTTATTAAGGACTAGTTTACTCTTCTTCTAAATTTTCCTATATTTCCCTGTTTGCAGCATCTTTGCCATGTGGTTATAGCGTAGTTTATAGTGTTTTATGTCTTCTTGAGATCATGTTTTTGACGTCTTTTCCGTTTTTCTACATCTCTAGGGAACCATACAACTAGACCATTTTTAGGGTTCCGTAGCCAAATGGCAAAAAACGGAACCCTTATAGATTCGTCATATCTGTCTGTCTGTCCGTGCGTATGTCACAGCCACTTTTTTCCGAAACTATAAGAGCTATACTGTTGAAACTTAGTAAGTAGATGTATTCTGTGAACCGCTTTAAGATTTTCATACAAAAATAGAAAAAAAAGCAATAAATTTTGGGGGTCCCCATACTTAGAACTGAAACTCAAATTTTTATTTTTTTTTCATCAAACCCATGCGTGTGGGGTATTTATGGATAGGTCTTCGAAAATGGTATCAAGGTTTCTAATATCATTTTTTTTCTAAATTGAATAGTTTACGCTATAGCCACTTTCAAAGTGGCAAAATGTGTCCCCCCCCCCCCGTAACTTCTAAAATAAGAGAATGATAAAACTAAAAAAAAAAAAAATGATGTACATTACCATGTAAACTACCAACGAAAATTGGTTTGATGTTTCCTATCAAAATTAGTTATTTTACTCAACTGTAAAAGCCAAACAAACTCTCAAATCCTAGACCCCATCTACTGTTTCTGTAAAAAAAACTTGACCATTAATGAAAGTCTACGTCTACCCACTTTTCTCTGAAATCAGTAAGGAATGTTCGTTCATTAAGGCCGTCAGTCTTTCCTCGCGATGTTTTTTTCACAGATGAAGATAGATGGTAGCCCTTAAACAGGATTCAAGGCAAAAACATAAGAATAAATTAACGAAGTTTTCTGTTCTTTGAGGTCGCGCCTCGAGGCCGTGTTTGGGTTTGAAACATCGCCTGAATAATATTCTATTATGTTGTTTAGTAAAACTTAATTGTTTTCAAAATTTATATAGTTTTAGGTGTCTTAAAACTTTGCGGGAACTTGCACGTGATGATGTAAGGTAGACACTTCACATCATACCACATCTATAATTATGTGTGCCGACTACGTACCAAGGCTATTTAAAAAAAAAATCTAAGGGCATAGGGATAATGAATAATTACCACAAAAGTAAACTGAAAGATAAATAAATTATTTTAGGTTCGAAGACTATATCTGGCTTATAAAAGCGATAGTTTCTGTATATTTATGTATGATTGTTACTTTTTCACGCTCAAACGGTTGAGCGGAGTTTGATGAAACACAAAAGATGGTACACGTGTAAAACACGTATATGTCTTGGAATAGTTCTTCCACAAAATAGATAGGTACAGAAGTCAATCTACATACAAAGTGCGTTCGAGCAACGCACACATAGACACTGCTCACGGACACGATATCTCGGTCGCGTCTCGGCTCACTCGTCGAACAGTTCTGGCTCAAACGTTCATTAGTGTGCTTCTACGGAGCGTAGGTAAAAAGTGAAGTACATCATGAGATTGTCTTCTGTACCCTATCTATTTTGTGGTTCTACTGACACGAATATTATGAATATATATTATATTACGTAGGTGCAGCCGCAGCAGCTAGTAATATTCGTTCCAAGGTACAACAAGATTTTTCAGATTCAAATTGTTACTGACTAAAACTTAACTGTGTCTTTCAGTTACCCTTTGCATTCTAGGGCCACGGACACTATCATTATCATTTTATTTATTTGCCTCACCAACAATTGACTACACACATACAAAGATATGAATATCATCAGATACCAACCCTACTAACTTCTTCAGTTTTGCCAACATCTCATTGGAAGCGCACGAGGAACACTTCGTGTCGTTGACTTGGACCTGGACGGCCGGGTGGCTGGCTGCCCATTACTAGTCTTCTGCAATTTGTGACTCCCGTGAAGATATCTGTTCCGTCACAAATGCGACCATCAAGGAGATGGTCACCCGCATTTCTAGATTTCACTTTTTGGGCTCTGAATAAAAAGACATTTCGATGGCGGTAGTGGTACTATAATAATAATAATAAAGCCTTTATTTAACGAACTTACAAAACATATTACTTATACAAGGTGTAAGGGACAGCCCTCCACAAACTTTAAGGGCTTGCTCAGTAGACGATACTGAACAATAATCCACAAAATTTTTTTTCAGGAAACGAAAAAAAAATTCGGCCTCTTCATACAAACTGTCCAATCAAGTTTATAATTTTGTATGGTGAGGCGGATTTTTTTTTCATTACCCGAAAAAATGTTTTGTGGAATGTTGTTCAGTATCGTCTACAGAGCAAGCCCTTAAAGTTTGTGGAGGGCTGTCCCTTACACCTTGTATACTAAATCAAATTTCTAATTTTGACACCAGTTTTGCGAAGATTGTTTTGCTACTCAGCATAGGCCACCCCTAAAGCTTGCCATAGAGTGCGGCCTTGAGTCTTTCTTCTCCATATCGTACCTGCTACTTTTTTTTTATGTCATCTTCTCATCTCCGAAGCTGTCTGCCTCTCTTCCTTTTGTGTTATTGGACACCACTCGGTTACGTCTTTTGTCCATTGCTCTGGATAAAGAGACATTTCGTTTTGTCTTTTTGACAATCTCTTTTATAGACAGAATGTCTTTCTCCAGAAGCTCTTATGTAAATGACCCTTATTTCGTAAGACTCGATATCCAAGCGTCTCCATCATTTATTTCAAGAATTACGGCACCAGGTGTTTGTAATTCGGAGACTTTATGAATTATCGTCCCACTTAAGCGTTTTGTTACAATTTTATTATCAATGAGCTACGAAACTGCACAATTTAGAGTTTAAACGACTTTGATCGCTCGTAAATTACCGCGAAATTGCTTACTTAGATTTTTATGAGAGAAAGAGTTGTTATTTGATTTATTCAGTGATAATTTTAATGACAAGATCACTTTTTATTCTGGTCATAATTTGTTTATTTATAATTTTAAGGTGAAAAAGGCTTAGAATGAAGAAAGTGTGTTCAATTTGCTTGCTGCTTTCTTTGTCCGATTATACTTTAGGTGTATTCAAGGCCAAAGTGAAAGGCTTTTAATAAACTAGTGCGACCATCAACGATGGATCACTGCTTACTATCAGGTGGGATCGCAGTCATACACTGTTTTGTATCATTAAAAAAAAGTAGTACGGAAGCCAGCTTGAAAATGAGACAAAAACATTGTGTGTTGTCCACGCTGTTGTCGCGCGGCACTTCGCAGCTAATTTGAAGATGGCCCTTATTCTTTTCTACCCAAGAAAAAAAATCATGCATTGACTTTTTGGTCATCACTAGTTTTACAGCAGTCCGCTGCTGGAAATAAGCTTTTCCAACAGCACGGCATGTCTCGTCCAGTTACAATAAGTCGTTCTGAAAATATATTACCTTTTGTATAGAAAACAAACACAAAATCGTTACGTTTTTTTTGGTGGTTATTTTATGACTTCACCCGCTCTAGGGTAGACCGGGAGAGTATATTAGATCTTTACTGAGTAAAATCACACCTACATAAGTGTGATGTGGTCAACGAAGGAACATTGCTTCAGTTGCCTTTTGCGTTCCAAGACTTTACGGCCTTTTCAGAACCAATCCCATAGGTCTAGCAGGCATCAGCCCTGCTAGGCTCCTACGATTTGCTGGAATCTCTTTGAGGCGCGCATGGAACGATTCACACTGTCTATGACTCGGGCTCGGTCTTTACAGGACTAGCGGGCGGAGAGGTACCTTTTGCTCGCCGTCCGCAAACCCACGCTTACGGTGACCGAAGATCACTCTGCGATTCCCGACGCCCTGGACAACACAATCGATATGTAGGTTATGATTATGACGTGTTAACAGATGCTTATATGTATTTATACGGTATACCTACTGATGCACCGGCTTTGTAGTAGCTGCTTAAATCATGTCAGGTTAGCATTAAGCTACCTGTCATTCAAACAGGATTAGTATATTCATAATACACTGAAGCTAGTTTACTCCAGTTAATACTCAAGGATATCCAAATTATATTCATGAAATTATTATTTATAAGTCTAAGTTATCCCATGAAGGTATCCGCAGGAGAACCAAGGTCACCGACATAGACCGAAGAATTAGCAAATTAAAGTAGCAGTGGGCAGGGCACATTGCTCGTAGAACGGATGGTCGATGGGACTGAAAGGTTCTGGAGTGGCGACCGCACAACGGAAAATGCAGCGACTCATTACTAGAAGAACAGATGATCTATGAGGCTGAAAGGTTCTAGAGGGGCGACCGTGAACCTAAAGGCGAAAAGTTATTAGGCCTCTCACTAGGAGAGCCAATGACTTGGCATACCAGTCACGCAGAGCCGGTCTGTGAGGTAACACCTATGATCAGTACTGGATTAATATTTTGGTTTTTATTTTTTTTAACAGGAAAATTCACCTAATGACATTCCACACTCTCGAGCGGAGCGGGAGATAATGGCAGACTTTTTCTGACTAAAAATCCACTCCTGTTCTTTCTTTCCATTGTTCAGGGCCCAAGGGACCTCTTTCGAATTACTAGAATTACTAATGGCTCCAGTAGGCTTCGACCCTGATGGGCCCCTACGGTTGATGACAACTCCTTAAAGCGCGTGACGACTTGGGCTCGGTCCGGATGCTAGCGCGACAGTCGGACAGCGAGCTACCTATTGCTCGCCATACGCAAGCCCACGCCTACGGTGGAGGTATTTTGGTCTACTGTAATCTCACTAAAACGCATGCCAAACACAATCTTATATCAACAAAGATAGCAAATAAGGGATACTGAAAGCCTTTGGTGATTGACCTCTATAACCCTTAGAAAAAAGTCCCTCTATTTACTCAACCCAACTAAAAATACGGCCGAAGAATAATCTGGAACAGTAAACAGTGTTGAGTTTCCACAAAGAGGCAGTAAAAGCTTCGGCCGTCGCCCACTAATCATGTTCGGCTAAAAAAGGGTCGAGGGCAGCTGCTAGACCAATTTGTCAACTTGTCGCCTTATCTTAGATACGGAGAGAAGGATAAAGTCGCAGGTGAAATGTTTTTTATTGGCACTGGAAAGAAAGTAAATCTAGATTGCCGATTTCGTAGTCTGGGTGTCCAGTATAGATACAGTTACGAGTAATACGTTATTACAATTGCTATCGATCTGCAGACCCAAGCGCTCGAAAAGTGCCATGAAACAGTGACTTTCTGAAGCCTAATCCTCGGTAACGGCCAGGTTAATAGGTTTGAAAAAAATATATGTTTATTATATATTCATGAACCACATTATCAACATTTGATTTTTTCGTGCTATTAATACTGTTGTCTAAAAAAAATATTTAGCAATTTTCCCTACTCCTTCGAAACGGCTTGGATCTTTAGAAACATTTTTACACATAAAAATTGGTGGTTAAATATTCTTCAAAATGAACATTACATATGTAAATCAATCAATATTTCGCAAAGAAAATGGATTTAAAGGTCAGCCGCGCGCTTTCCAGGCGCTGTTGGCAACAAATAAATGCACAGATTTGCGTACTGGCCTAGGCGGGTGCGAGAGCCGAGAGGTGCGTCCACATGATTTTGGCCAGATGGTTCAAGGGACTATAAACCTTTCAAGAAATATATAGACAGTCTTCTTCTTCCTGCCCTTATCCTATATTACTTGGAGTTGGTGCAACACATTTTTTTCTTCCATTCTGTCCTGTCACCCGTCATTCGTCAAGCTATGACTAACTTTGACCTTTTCTTTCATATCACTCCTCACACAATCCAAGAAATATATAGACAGTGGAAAGGTAAAATTGTTGAATCGACATTTTAATTACTTTACAAAAAGACGTAGACGTGACGTACGTAAGTTTTATTTTTTACAATAAAAATCAAGTCTCGTTTTTTATGCGGAGCATAAAGATGAAAAATAAAAATGTATCCAAGAAAAAAAAAATCCTTTAATTCAAAAGTGATGTGGTCATTATTTTCTGAATTAGGTGTCGGTTAAGTGGAAATCACCGGGGCAATAAAGGTAAGTTATTTATACTTTAATGCCCCGGTGATTTTGAATTTGACTTCTTGGTTCATAAAACCAGGAAATTCTCGTGATATACTTGTAATAACTTATTGTTGACAAATATGGCAGTTAAGCGATTTTACCTTTACAGTGTCGATATGAACCTATGACAATATTGGTTCTAAATTAGATTCTTTAGAACCATCAAATAGATATTTGATAATTAGGTAATTAAGAACTACTTGTCGTACACATTATTCGTTGACTTAAATCTTCATGACTTACAAGCTTGTAAACTTATGTCTTCATCAGAATATTGCCTAATCTTGCTTGACAATTAAGGGTCATAAACAAATTAAGTTTAGGTATTGTATTCAATCACTACTTGAAAGGAACACATGGATAAATCAAATCAACTTGTTCGCCAATAAAATCATATTTGTTTAACGTCTCATGGAATACATAGGTATTGTACCTATATAGTATTATGAAATTACTCTTAAGATACAAAAGAATCAGGGTCGTCTTTATTTCGCCGATTTCATAGAATTTAAGACACGTGTAACGGAAAATCCCCAAAGAAGAAGCGAGTATTCAAAATAAATATTTTAGTACAATATGCTAATATTTGCTACCTTAATAATTTGTAGGAAATATTGTAAACGGGATCTCTTGTTTTGTTCTGCTTTACATAATAATGTTGTTTGTTCATGGCCCTTAATTCCAAAGAAGGCTTACTTTAACAGTATTGTATTGTTACGGTTCCAGAACAAAGCTTGGTTTTAGTGAATTGTGCAGAATACAGAGGCAATGATCATAAGCTTATTTTTTGGAACATACTTAAGGGCCAAGCGCCCGAAAAGTGCCATAAAACAGTGATTTTCTGAGGCCTACTCCTCCGTAACGGCTTGGTCAATTGGTTTGAAAAAAATATATGTTTATTATAGATTCATGAACAATAATATCAACATTTGTTTTTTTCGTGCAATTACAACTTTTGTCAAAAAAAAAAATTTAGCAATTTCGCAACTTTTCGCAACTTTTCCCTACTCCTTCGAAACGGCTTGGACCTTTACAAACATTTTTACACATAAAAATTGGTGGTTAAATATTCTTCAAAGTGAACATTGCATATGTAAATCAATCAATATCTCGCAGAGAAAATGGGTTTAAAGCGCTTTCCGGGCGCTGCTGGCCACAAATAAATGCACAGATTTGCATACTGCCGCCTAGGCGAGTGAGCGAGTTGCGTACACATAATTTCGGCCAGATGGTGCAAGGGACTATACGCCTTAAATGAATTCCACAAAATAGATAGGTACAGCAGTTAATCTCATTTTACTTCATTTTCATACTATTAATCACGCTAGGGTTGATGCTGCTCTGTGTGAGCGCGCTTAGGTGCGGCGATAAATACCTAATATAAATTGTAAAAATATTACAAGCCCACAAAGTCATTTACTTATCTACCTACCTAACTGTTCTGCGTTAAGTAAAAACTAACTATGAAAGTACTAGCCAATACCTACCTAATAACGTCTTATTAAAACTGGTTTAAAAAACATTGAATAAAGAAAACTGTCCACAGTTATTACTTTATTTTTGCTCCATTATTTCACAAAAAAAAGTTCACAGACAGTGTAGATAGTGTGATGTAGATACCAAAAGTAACTCTACTTCGTTTTGAAACTTATTAATATCAACGTAACCTTTCCAAAGATAAAGTTTGCATTTTCGACCCATACAGGCTACCTTATCCCGAAAATAAACTTTTCACAAAGTAGTTAATCTATAAATGGAATGTGAGCAACTTCAACTGGACTGGACAAGTAGCTCCGCTGGGATACAAACTTAATATATTTATCTGACCCGATCCAGTCTCCGTGGTATAAATGTTGATCAAACTTCTTGGGAAGTGAACGCTTTTTCTGTACAAAATTATATATACGACTTGTTTTATCTAATCAGCATACGCGAAATTGTTATTCAGTATTTTTTTTTCGTGGTTTGAAAAAGTCTTGAACGGAGCGGGAGATAGTGTCAGACTTTAACTGACTAAAAACCCACTCCTGTTTCTTCTTGCCTTTCGCACCGGGACCGAGCTTCCCTTTCAGATAACCCCTGGCCCTAGTGGGCTTCGGCTGGGCCCCTGCTGCTGCTGACAGCTCCCTGAGGCGCGCGGGAACAGTGCGCGCCGTCAACGACTTGGGCTCAGTCCGGACAGTTACTGGATGGTCGGACAGCGAGCTAGCTACCCTACACTCGCCGTACGCAAGCCCAAAATTGTTATTTCGTTTCCTACTGAAAAATAGGTCAGACTTCAATATATATTTTATTTAAAAAACCGCTTTAATAAGTGTTACAGCAAACTTTATGCAAAGAACGGAAAATCGAAGTGTACTCTTCGAAGTATAAAATTCGACCGCATTTTAATTTATTATGAATAAATAATGCATGAGCACCCAATCAGAATCTGAATAGTGATTAGTTTGAATAATTAATGCTATGCATGTCTTGTTTTAGACGAGGAAATTGGTTATTTATTGTCCATACTAATATTATAAACTAGCTGCTGCCCGCGACGTCGTCTGCGTGAAGGCTCTACAGTACCAAAAATACCTAAGATGTCAGTGCCGCTATAGTATTTATAAGTAAACAACTTTTAAAATAACATTAAAATATAAGTTTTTTTTGCAAGCGAAGCAAGTGAAGAGAGTTATATGGGAATCCTGCTGAGTTCAGTCATAAGAAGTGACTGAACGAAATAGAGAAAATAATGCAGGAATACATTCCAGGATACAAAAGAGTAAAAATACGTACAAAGTTATCATACCTTACAACACTTCCCTATAAACTACGTTGGTAGTTATGCTGCCAGGAGCCAAAATGTAAAGAGAGTCAGGACTGGTGACGCGGGAGCAAGCGACGTACAGTTGCCTGTGTGAGAAGCAACTCGTCCTGAGATCGACACCCGCTGCCCTCAGTATCTGCCCCTGTGACTTATTGATGGTCATCGCGAAGCAATCTCTCTCGGGGAACTGTACGCGCTTGGACTGGAACGGGAAGTTGTGAGGTATGAAGGGAATGCGTGGTATAAATACTGCCTCGCCTACGCCACAACCCGTAAGAATTTCCGTATCAATGGTGTGTCTATGGAAAGAGATGACTTTAAGGCGGGTCCCGTTACACAATTTCGGAGGAGAAAGGTTCTGAAGAAGCATAATCGGGACACCGACCTTCAACTTGATGGTATGCGCTGGAAGTCCACTTGCTGACAGAGAGTTCAGAATTCCACAGGCTAATGTGTGGCGTCATCTTGCTCGGCAATAGTGTTTATCAAGGTGTAGACCACTTCATTCCCCTCAATTTCCGAGAGAATGCATTCGTTATTTGCTGCAGCCTGATCATTTTTGGGCGTCGGCGATGTCACTCACACACCCAAGAAGCTGGTGCGGTATACGACTGATGTCCCGTACACACAGCGAATGAGTTCTTCTAAGCTGGATATAATATATACCGAGAGACTCTGGAAGCACCACTTGTAAGAGTGCCTTCGCCAAGACTTAGAAGGATATCGGAGAATTCTTGGAATGCACGTGCATTGCCGCCGAGTCGAGCTCTCATATTAATGGTCAAGCGCAGCTAACAAACTCGTGACCACAACGAAGATCGTTTTAACGAAGCATTTACCTCGTCAGCCCTCCATACCCGGAAGTGTTTGCCGGAAATTGCCACTGAACAGAACTGTGACACCACCCATCAAACGTTCGTTCCTGCGGATGTCTTGCAGGGTTCTGTCCACGGCCTCAACTGCCTTCCTATTGGCCATCGTACACTCATCCCATACGATCAGAGAGCAATCCTTGAGCACGTGTGCCTTATCGCTGTTACGTGACACACCACAAACGGGCGTTTTGGCGCTCTCTCTAAATCGATGGGAATTTTAAACATGGCATGTGCTGTCTTGCCACCCGGAAGCAGTATGGCAGCAATTCTCGACGACGCTACAGCAATAGCAATTTTGCCTTGCATTCTGACCTCTGCAAATATGTCAGTGGTAACAAATGTTTTTCCTGTTCTACCAGGAGCATCCAAGAAAAACATGTTACCCTGGTTTTACTCAACGCTTTCAAGGACGGTGTCATAAATTTGTTTTTGCTCTGAAGAGAACAAAGTGACAGGGTCATTTCGAATGGTGGTCATTTCGCCCGGATCGTAATTTATCCCAGCGTTATACTCCCGATTTCCACGGCCTTGATGCGGTGATGATTGGGGAGCTGGTAACCCATATTCGATCAGCGGTTTGCAGCCGATAGAAATGACCACATCTGGAAGTGAACTGAGACAGGTGTTCAGCACGCGTTCATCAGTTACTTCGTCTTCGTCTCCTGTAGCACGCCTCAAAGCTCGTAGAAAATCTTCAGACAGATGATGGCAAAACTTCTCCCACAAAGCTACCGGGTTCGCGACTCCACAAAACACCAACCGATCCCAATTATTGTCACCGTCGAGAAGGTGACGTGCTACGCAGGCTGCGCGATAAGTGGGATACTCCACGCCATCAAATGTCCTCTGGAAGGCGAAAGACGTCGGGCCTCGGACAGTGGGAAGTAACAACCGCAGAAAATAGCATTCGCTATTATTTGGATGCACGGTAGGTATCCAATGCGGTGTCCTTGAAAGTTCCCGGAAAACCTTCCACAGCACCTCCTTGTCGAAGTCGGTTAAATACACCCCTTTGTTTGTCGTACGTGTAATATGAAGGCACCTCGTCATACGTAAGGGATCTCACAAACTGGTCGACTTCACAGAGCTGGAAAAATGTCACCATGTTAACACCGCATTTTTTTTTTTAAATTGTCTTCCTCAACTCTGCTCAAGAATTTGAGGGTTTTGTTGGAACTTGAATTTGTCAAAACGAACTATACGATACAACTTTTATGAAGAAAATGCACATCACATCACCATCTATGAATTTTAAGAATAACTTACTACTAACCTCGCCAACATGGTCAAATTTAAATTATTAATTTCCAAAAAGTGTTAACATGTAACTTGATTTGATTTTTATGAAATCCCATGAGATGGCGCTGCTTAAAAATTATCTTTATGCTACTAAAATTCGTTAAACTATGTTTCTCTATCCAAGTTACTGAAATGGCGTAGTTTTTATAGTGTAAAGCTAGATAATAGCATGGCTTACTCAAAAACAACATTTAAATATGCATCGTTAGATTACACGCTGTCACAGAATGCGTGAGAAAAATAAAGATTCACAGCTCCTCCTCCGTAGGTGATAGCGTGATAATATGTAGCCTATATGTTGACCCGACCTCTTAGTAATATTCATGCAAAATTTAAAGTAAATCCATGCAGTACTTTTTGAGTTTAGCCCGGACATACATACAGACAAACAGACAAAAATTCTAAAAACTATATTTTTGGCTTCGATATAGATTGTAGATCACGCCCCAAGTATTCTTTTAAAAAAATATTTAGTGTACAGTTTTGACTTTCATACGATTTTATAATATGTATAGATTCAATACACTTTGAAGAAATGCCTAACGATTAAACACGTTATTGTGGCTAATTTATAAAAGATAAATATAAACTATCCAGGACTTTTTTGTATATCTATTGGAGACTATCATCTTTGTAATACATACTTTTGGTGTATGATCAACATATGCGAGGATAGGAGCTCGAAAGCGCATTTTCATCCGACTTGCTTCAAATTTATAGTAATTTCTCAGTTCCTATGTATCTTATCGTTATGTTATATAGCCCATAACCTGCCCAGGAGTATGGACCATAATCGTACCAAGTTTGGTTAAAATCCCTTCAGTAGTTTTTGACCCATGCGTGCACATACAGACAGACAGACAGACAAAAAATTTCCTGATTGCATTTTTGGCATCAGTATCGATCACAAATCATCCTCTAATATTAATTTTTAATATATATTCAATGTACAGAATTGACCTCTCTACAGTTTTATTATAAGTATAGATATAGAAAGATGTAAGTGTAACTGTCTGTTACGCTTTTATATGAAGTACGTTTTATGTAAAACCATTGATTTGATTTACGTTTGGTGTTCGATACTGAGTGAGTCTAGACGAAGTCGCTATGCTCATGCCTTTGTCTAGCTAGATAGAAATAACAGCATAATAATCGGCATTTTAATGTTCCCACTGCTGGGACTAAGGCCTTCTCTCTAGGAAAGGGAATGAGCCGTAATCCATCACGCGGGCCCAGTGCGGGTTAGTGAATGTCTACGAATTTTTGGTTCTAGGACATGCCGGCTTCCTCATGATGTTTTTCTTCACCATTTCGAGAGTATTGGTGATGAAATAAATTACACAATGTAATGCGCTTGGCTGGGTTTGAACCCACGACCTACATCTCGTAAGTAGAGGCCGTTACCACTTGGCTACCATATGCTCGTTTGTGGTTTCCCACTGAATTAATTGATCAAAAATAAGGACAAGTTTAGTGTTGATTGCTCATTTTAAAATTAAATATACTCTGATTTCACATTAGAACTCATTTGCGTAGCTCAGCCGCAAAACGCAGTCCAAAAAATTAAGACAATTGACTGATATAGGCTAGGTTGGTTTATTTTGCTTATTAAATCTTCCCGAATTTGTGTTATGGTTTTTAAAAATTGTAAGTCAGATTTTTTTAAAAGAGTAATCGTGGAACTGCTTGCCGGTGTTTCTGCATAAGATACGATCAATTTGAACCGTACGCTAGCTCCAGTTGTTTCATAAATGCGCATAAATGGCTAAAAAGGAAATAAAATATTTTTAATTGAATTAAGTTTTAGCAGTGTCATCAGGATGGAGTTTTGTATGGACGAATATGAGGTCATGAATATAAAGCAGGGGAAATTGGTACGAAAATTCCACACGGTTTCCGCCGAAGTGGCGGCAAGCCTCCTTGCTGGCCTACAACCGTGCGATTTAGAGGCCACAGACCTTGCACGCATGCTCACGATCAGCGGATTGTTCCACTCACGCTTCAAGTTGTCTGGAAACCGTAGGGGCTCAGAAGGGTTGAAGCCTATTGGGGCCAAGGGGCTTCTGAAAGAAAGATTCGGCCCCGGTACGAAATCTCCCGTTCCGCCCAAGGACGCGGAGATGTTATTGGATGATTTTCCCACCTACAAAAAATATGGAACGCCGACGGTGTCAAGAGCCCGTCTGACGATGTCGTTGTATTCGCGTGTCAGGCTACATGACAGACCATGGTGTCCAAGTGGCAGCGATGAGGAGAACAGCAGGGAGCGCCTAGACGTAAGGAAGCAGCGATGTGGAAAGTATTGCCATCGAGCAAGAAGCTTATGTTTGAAGACGGTAGTGCATGAGACCAAAGACCCAACTCCCACTCTTCTACAGCCAGCATGCGCGCATACTCCGCAGGAGCAGTAGATGTTTCAATCAGGTTTTCTTGAACTACTTTGCAGAGCGGCTCATCTCGCCGTCTTTGGGATGATAAACCATCATCCCTGCCAGGCGAATTAGAATTTGGGCAAGAGAGTCTCCAGGTATTTATAACCTCGAAGAAGCACGGCACATTAAAATCAATTAGTGAGGGAGATAGGATATTCCTGATTAATTTCTCAGTGCCGTGAATCTAACATACCTAGTATTAATTCAGTAAACCCCAACCGAACGCCGGCGTTCGCGCACCTATTGTCTTTCTATTGTGTCTGTAATTTCCAATCAGTAAATATGTAAGTCGTTGAAGAATCGCCAACTTAAGTGACAGTGGGCACATTGCTCGCAAAACTGATCGATGGTGATGAAAGGATCTGAAGTGGCGACCAGTTGCCAGAAGACTCAGCGTTGGAAGGCCTCTCACAAGGTGGACCGATGACCTTGGGGCTGAACATAAAGTGTTATTAAAGAATCATATTCAAGGAGAGTTTTGTTTTTGTGTGCTGAATGAATTTTTTAACAGTGACGTCACAAAAACGCTAAGAAAACCAATCTTGTGTTAAGCTGGCAATAAGATTGTTTTGGAGACGTCATGGTATGGAAAGCTTAAGTAAGATTAAAACAATACTGCTATAAGAACTTGTGGTTGCTCCCTTTAGAGGGTCGCGGGAAAGCGATAGATGCGAGATGCATAGGACCGGTCATTGTGGCGACGCTTGGGGAAGGCCTATGTCCAACAATAGACTTCTTTCGGCTGAAATGATGATGATGATATCTACAGTACCATACAATGCCAGATAAATCCAGCAGTTAAATAGTGCCATGTCGTTCATGCCAAGAAGTTTAACTACTACTGACATTAATTCGTTAAGGAAGGAATAAATCGTTTAGAACATTTCCATTCTTGGCAACAAGCCACTTTTAAATTTCAAGGAAGACGCCGCAAATAATTGAGCTCTGATCGAAGATTTTATATAATTATCCTACTAGACGATATATACTCGTAAAATCTCGTAAAATAATTTATTTGTATTTGGATTTATCTTTGCTTTTAGGGTCTCGTATCTCAAAAGCAAAAAACGGTACCCTTATAGGATCACTTTGTTGTCCGTCCGTCTTTCTCTCTGTCTGTCTGTCAAGACCCTTTATCTCGAGAACACGTCGAGGTATCGAGTTCAAATTAAAACCATGTACTCAGCGTGGTCTGCGGTCTCTTCAAGCTGTGAAAAGATGAAACTTTTAAGTTAACGAATAAAAAAGATACGGCCGTTCATATCGCAAAAAAAAAGTATATTTTGATACTCTCAAAGATCAAAATTCATAGAGTACTTCTCGTTGACCCAGAATCCTGAAATTTGGCACAAAGCAAGGTCATATAGCACAGGTACAGGAAAATATCTGAAAATAGTAATCTTGTAGATACCTACGTCACAAAAAAAAATGCAATTCGGAAAAATCTTCGATACTCCATTCGGGAATTGTAGTTTGCACGGAACCCTCAGTGCGCTAGTCGGACTCGCACTTACCCAGTTTTTTCTTTAATTAAGACGCCGATTTGACTATTCGAATGTTGCGTGTTTTTTCCATTTCATAATTAGTGAGGTATTGCAATCGATACTGACCAAAAAACCGAAAAACTTTTTCGTAATATTAATTTCATTTTAAAATTATGCAACTAATTATGGTCAGTTTTTGTATTTCCTGGGGGTAATTTGACAGATGCAAATGCTCATAAAATAAATTATAATTTACCTAAGCTTAAGAATTGAAAGACTAGCTAAATATGTGAAATTTTCATTTTTTTTGTCTCGATTTGGTGATAATACAGACGAAAATATAGAACTACTCAAGCTGATATTTTTGCTGACCCATTATTACAACTTTACTAATAGATACTTTAATGACCTCGGTTTGAAAAAGAGTAGGTAATAGATAATCCCATTAAAAACATACCTGTTAATTCATTAAGCCCCAAGCGAACGCCGGTGTTCGCGCACCTATTGTCTTTCTATTGTGTCTGTAATTTCCACGATTGAAAGGCCCCCACAAACCCTTGAAAACCCTTGGCCCCCAAGTTCCTATCGGCTAATTGTTCGCCTAAAAAGTGTTAAAATCCAATCCAATGCCAAGTTTAGATGCACTTTAAAATCGATCATAATCATCTTCATCAACAGCCTGATCATCGTTAAATTTGAACTTTTCCCCCTTTGCATCTCTGAATAGTTTTGGACTCAGAAAAGCATGCAGATTATGATTCTGGATGTTGCCAGGAGGTATATTGGTCCATTTTTTTACAGCCCTCTCCCTGAAACAGCAAGTAAATTGATTGAATAAATGCTAAAAATCATTTTATTAATTGTTTTGTAACAATATCTAATTGTTTCTTATGATTAAATATATCTATAGAAATTCAACAAAAAAAGAGTGAGTCTGACTCGCGCAATGAGGGTTTCGCGCGCAGTTCAATTTCAGAATTGAGTTACGAACATTTTTCTGAATCACAAGAATAGGTTTTTTTTGTGATGTAATGACAAATTGAAAACCAGCGTCAGACAACTACCCGTAGTAGTCTGGCATTTCGCTGAACTGGACCTTTTTTGGCGCAAACGTATGACACACAATGTTACTCTTTATTTATTTATTTTTTGTTTGGTGTTTGTCTTAAGTTTTTGTTGTATACAATGTTTTTTTTTGCGCCAAAATAAATACTTTCTTTCTTTTCTTTTAATTTACAGTTTTCAGAATTTAACCTATATTAGCGCTATAAGACATTGCTTCACGCCAAATTTTGAGATTTCTAGGCCAGTACCCTATAAATTAATATAATTCCATATTAAATTATAGGGTACTTCTCGTTGAAATAATATAATTCCCTTGAGGGTGTCCGAAATACACGCTTTTTGCGAAATAAACGGCAATATCTTTTTGTTTCGTTAACTTAGAAGCTTAATTTTTTCACAACAGTTTGGTGATTCTTCGTGCTATGTTGGTTCTTCTGCGAATATCCTCATTTATGATTCGATCACGCAAGGAAACTCCGGGTGACTTTAAGTCTTCTGATGAGGCACATTGTAAGCGACCACGTTTCGAAGTCATGTGTCATCACTGGCAACACGCACTGGTTATAGACTTTCGTCTTGAGACACTGTGGTATGTTGGACGAGAAGATACCGCGCAGCTTCCCGAACGCTGCCCAGCCGAGTCGGATTCGTCGATTGATCTCTTTCTCGAAGTTAAACTTACCCAACTGGACCATCTGTCCCAGGTAAACGTAGTCGTGCATAACTTCTAGTGTAGAGTCTCCGATCTTGATAGGAGTGAGTGCTACATGGCTGTTTACCTTGACTTCGGTTTTGTCTATGTTCATTTTAAGTCCCACTCTTTCGGAAGCTCTACTGAGATCACCAAGAATTATACTGAGCTCCGCCGTAGTCTTAGCCATGACTACTATGTCGTCAGCAAACCGAATGTGAGTTACGTACTCGCGATTGATATTAATGCCCTTTCCATTCCAGAACGTTGAAGACATCCTCCATTGCTGCCGTGAACAGTTTCGGAGAAATAACGTCTCCCCGCCTCACTCCCCTCTGCAAGAGGATAGGTTTCAAGACCTGGTCTTGTAATTGGACAAACACGGTGGCGTTTTTAAGCAACACTGTTTTTCCGTATTGCCAACATTACGGCAAAGAAATCTCCACTGTAGTACTGTCTTACCAACTTATCTGTGAAATGGAGAAAATGGGAACTACGGCCGCCATGTTGAAATGTCATTCGATTGTCAGTGTCTACTACATTGGGGTGCTCTGTGTTTTCTGTTGCGATATTTCTACATTTTCAGCGTTTAACATGCCGAAAGCGATTAAAAGTAATGCGCGAAGCATCAATCTTAAGGTCAAAGCCTTTTTTGAAGAAGAAGCTCGGGGGGAGGCTCCGATTATTCCATTTAATCAAATAAACAAACGAATTTCGGCAGCTGCAGGTTAGTGTTGTCTACTTTCTTTTTGTAAATTACCCGATATTTTTTTCATTGATTACTTTTTAACGTAACTGTAACTTAAAAAATATAAGGCTGAGTGATTCAACTACCTATAGTTCTCGTCACGTAAAAAGAACGCTGGAATAATCTGAGGGGCTCTCCCGCATAGATAGTATATAGGATAGGCTTAGCGTAAATTCTCTCCACTCCACTGCCTTCCAGCGTTCTTCTTACGTGACGCGATTTGTTGTCGAAAAAAAATAATTACTCATACTTACATTTAATATTTTAACTACAGTATGTAAATACTTAATTAATTTTGTCTATATTTCAGGTGTGAGTCAAGGGCTAATTTCAAAAATAGTTAAAGAAGGGCATGCAGCAGAAGAAGCTGGTACAAAAATTTGGACCCCAGGCAAAGAGAGGAAACGTCAAAGTAGGTTTATTCATGTTGATGATTTTAACATGGGAGTTATCCGGAGGAAAGTACATGAATTTTACTCTAATAAAAACGAATTATCGACTGTTAAGAAGCTCCTAGAGGTCTTAAAAACAAAAATAAATTACACGGGACAAAGAGAAAGTCTACGAAAGCTGCTCCACAAAATGGGTTTTCGTTTTAAAAAGTCGCAGTCTAATCGTAAAATGCTCATGGAGCGCAATGAAGTATCAGCTTGGAGAGCAAAATACTTGCTGTAGAAAAAAAATATAAATCTCCACAAACTCGGCCGCTAATTTATTTTGATAAAAACTATATACATTCGCTGCATACATCAGGTAAATGCTGGCAAGGAGAGGGTGTAGATGGAGTGTTAGAACCTGTATCAAAAGGGCAAAAATATATTATTGTTCATGCGGGAGCCCCATACCGGATTTGTCCAAAATGCTCTTCTAGTTTTTAAGTCTAACACAAAAAGTGGTGACTATCATGACGACATGAACAGTACTAACTTTAAAAAGTGGGTTATTGAAAAACTTGTGCCTAATTTACAAGAGCCATCAATAATAGTAATGGATAATGCCCCTTATCGCCGTATTTGTGTAAATAAAATACCAAATACTAATTCTTTAAAGAAAGATATGCAATTATGGTTGACACAAAATAAAATTGACTACGGAGAGGAGTTGACGAAACCTCAGCTGTTAGAAATAATTAAGAGAAATAAGCCTAAACCTGTGTATGTAATTGAAAAATTTTAGAAGAAAAATGGACACAAATGCTTGTACTTACCTCCCTATCATTGTGATCTCAATCCCATCTAATTAATATAGAGCTCGATGAAAAGAAAAGTTGCTGATGTAAATATTGACCACAAAAATTCTGAGATTCCCGCCTAGTTCAGTAAGCTTTTGAAAGTATAACGGTTAGTGAGTGGGCTTTTTTTTTATGGTATGAAAAAATCATGAATTGACATCCCCCGAGTGTCTAGTCTAGTCTAGTGTCAGACTCTTACTGACTAAAACACCCACCCCGTTCCTTCTAGCCTTCATACCGGGGCTCGAGCGCCCTTTCGGATAACCCTGGCCCCAGTAGGCTTCGACCCGGCTGGGTTCCTGCTGTTGCTGGCAACTCCTTGAGGCGCGCGGGAATAGTGCGCACAGTCAACGACTTGGGCTTGGTCCGGACAGTTACCAGACGGCCAGACAGCGAGCTACCTATTGCTCACTGTCCGCAAGCCCGCGCCTACGGTGGCCGGAAATCGGGATCAGAATCCCGGCGGCGGCGGCGGCGGCGGTAACGCCGCCGCGCCTTTGCCTGATGCGTTCGGCCTCCTTCTTTGCGAGCATTACTGCTTCGCAGAAGTCGGAGACCGCCTGCCACTCCTCCTCGGTCCGGACCATGGCCTCAACCAAGGCCCGGCGCGAGAGGTCTCCGCCGCCGATCGCCCCCACGAGGGCACGGCGATGGTCCACCCAAGCAGGGCACACCTCGACTGTGTGCTCCACCGTGTCCTCCGCGCATTCCACACAGTGGCGACACCCGGGCGTCACTTCCGCACGAATCCGGTGCAGGAAACTTCCGAACGAACCATGTCCAGTAAGGACCTGCGTCATGCGAAAGGTGAGGACGCCGTGAGGTCTTTCCAGCCACGCCTCAAAGAGGGGACTTACCGCCATAATTGTGGCGTGCCCAGCACTGGGTTGCCATAGTCGTTGTCACCATTTCACCATGAGATCCCGCCGGAGCTCTGTGCGCCATGCCGCGACCTGTCGCGGCAGTGGACTTTCACCCCGGCGTTGCATCTCCACGCACATATCGTGCATGTGTGCAAGGACTGTTGCCTCCAGATCCCACGGTGGTAGGCCAGCCAGAAGGCTCGCCGCTTCACGGGAGACCGTGCAGTATCCCCGCACCATCCTTATCGCCATGACCCTCTGGCAGGCGGTCAGTATGGCCGCCGGTTGCTTTTTCAGCGACGGCGCCCACACCGGCGCCCCGTAGAGGGCCATGGACCGAATGATCCCCGCGTAGAGCCTCCGGCATCTGGACCCCCAAGGTTGGGCAGGAGCCGCTTGAGCGCAGCCCCAGCCCGGTTGAGTTTGGGAGCCAGACGTCGGGAATGCTCCACGAAATTCCATCGGCTGGTTAGTGAGTGGGCTCAGCATTGCAATCATGTTCGCAAGTTACAAGCAGAATATTTGAAGCATGATGTGTATTTGGATAAACCGTTCATTTTATAAGTTATAAGTGATTCGGAAACTGAAAGTGACAGTGATAATGATGACATGGATATAAGCGGCGTATGGCCTCACAGCCGCCAGGATGAAGTTGGGCGTGCAAGTTCATCAAAAGATTATAATTATTGTTAAGCAAACTTTTGTTTTTTTTTTTACCCCTCACATCGTTAAGGGAGGATGAGTTGATGATGATGAAACTTTTATTTTATTCTATCTATTAACTAGGTCATGTCCTACAGGATACATCTTGATTGTCTAGATATTTGAGTTTTGTTTAAATAGACAAGCTAGTACTAAACTATGGGTTTTTTGTATCAAGCTTGTAACTGCTGAATCCATCTAAGTAGGCACTTATGCAAAATGCAGTTTTTTTTTTTTTATATAGCGTTTATTTGCAAGTTATTAAATTTCATTTGCCTACTTTGCTAAACATTTAGTTTGTAAGTGGGGTCCCTACCTACATTATATCGATTGAATGCCAGAGAAAAAGCTAATGTATGTATCTACCTACATTAATTTTCCTATTTTTGAAGACTATTTAGTACTTATATTAGCATTTTTTTTATTATAACACAATGTTAGGTATTGTTTAAAATAATAAAATTATGTTTATATGTTTACCTAGTTTCTTATCTGACATACCCAATCATGGGTAACTTTTATTAATTTGCAACACTAAAGCAACGGTGTCGCTACCAATCAGTTCACAGATAAGTTGGTGGGTCTGTAAACAGGGATAACATGCCCTTTTGTATCGTACTCATCGGTACGTTTTTGAGGTTGTCGTAATAAATCTCTCAAAAAAAAAACGAAACCATGTTAACCTAGAATTTAAAATTTTAAGGGCTACGGTCAATTTTCTCTTCCACAGAGGAAGCCTACAAAAAGATTAGAATGTGTACATCCAATACCTAATGGTAATATATAACTTATTGCTTAAAACACTTAAAACCCAAGCCAAAAAGATCAACAATAAAAGCTAGTCTGTCATTTAAATATGGGTGTTTGTCAAGTGTGAAAATATGAACTCGACAGCTCTACTTGATTGAAATCAGTGTGAAATATGTATGTACATTTTTTTAATTATTTATTTTGATATTGTGATTATGGAAAAAAAGCCATGAACAATGTTAAAGTGAATATGGAAACGGGTAGGACACAGCAAAAACAAATGAGTGTGGAAACGGGTGGGAGACAGGGAAATGAAATTAGGATAGAAACGGCTAGGAGACAGGAAAAAGAAATTAATATGGAATCGGGTAGGAAACAGGAAAAAGAAATGAAGACGGAAACAAATGTCGTTAATGAAGTTGAAGTGAATATGGAAACAGCTAGCAGACGACAAACTGACAAAACTATTAAAATTTTGCTTGTTATTTTATTAAGCTGCATGTGCTGTATAATAATAGGTTTGGTGTTAATCTTTATATTATTTTGGTGTCTTCTACAGTTCTTTGATATACCAGCCTTTATTAAGTTATTTAACTTATTGAAAGACATTTATAATTTTTCTAAAGGAAACTTTTGATTGAAATTCAATAACAATAATTACACCAATATCTGATCTATATGACGAAATTTGGACAAGGACTGCAAATGCAGAACAAATGCGAAAAATATAATGTACACCGCTGGATTCAAAATGTCAAGATACAATATGGAATTAATGGTAATTATTATATTAAAGGAGACAGATACGCTTTCATACAAGCTTGATTAATAAAGAAATGAAAGTGATGTCAGTTAATAGCTTATATTTACAACCATTTACTGGAAATTCTGTGGATTTTTTCTCTCAAAAAGAAGAGCAATGAGAGATTTACTCTAAGTGGTATTATGCAAGATATGACGTTTTTATTGACAGTATTTATTTATCATAAGTATAGCGTTGCTTAATATTTTTCCACTCTGTAATATTCTCTGTATTACAGTGGAAAAATATTAAGCAACCCACAAATCATATATATTTAAAAAATTGAGAGAAAGGATGTTTTTTTTTTTTGATGTGGAAAGTTATACATTAACTTCTTCAGCTCTAAGATGCAGTGAAAGGGCGTGTAAGACCTTAATTACTAAAATCACACCTCTATCCTTAGTTACCCTTTCGGTCAGGTATAGTCTGCCCAACGAAAGATGTCCATAAATGGCAGCATTAAAAAACAAATTACAACACTGTCAAAAATGTATCGTTGGATTTTTAAACTTCATTCATCTTGTGTTTACGTACGTCTTATTTTCGTATAATTTGTTCTAACAATGCAGTAAACAATAAATAGTTTGACGAGGGGGCTTCTCTTCAAGATGATTGATAAAGTTAAAACCAAAAATAGTGAGATTAATCGGATATCTGCAGAGGAAATGCGATGGCTAGATACTATAAGTTCATTTATAGGTTAGTGTTTTGAAAATCTAGTAAAATAGCTTGATACTTTTCCATTATTAATATATTATATAAATTGCAATGAGTAAAATTGTACCTATTATAGTTTTTAGGAGATGTATACAATGAGCAGGTGAAACTTAAGATTACCAGAACGGTAAAGGCATTGAAAACTCTTGACTAATTTGAAATGTAGACTTCTGAATCACAATACATAGAAAAAATCTTCAATGACAGGTATTCTTCTCCTTACAGACCTTTTAGATTTGACAGTCATTTACCATTGTTTATAGAAGAGGTGTAAGCATAGCTAAATTAAATAATAGGCATATGGTTGTATTATATTATGGCATTTGATTGTTTTTAATGTGTCTTATTTTTAGTGGTATTATTAAACTGTATCGAAATAATTGTGATTTTTACTTTCAGACTTAAGTGAAAGGACTCCGAAAAGAATAAAAAGAAAAAAGAAAGGTCTATTAATCAAAGAAAGTGAAACACTCCCGGGTAAAAGCTTCCTCATTGTGCAACAGTGTCCAATATGGATAAATTTGATGTTCTGTTTGTGAATGTTATAGTAAATAAATTATATAAATGAAATCTAAATCTTGCCTTAGTTCATTAAACCCCAAGCGAACGCCAGCTTTCTCTCTCATTGTCATTATATTGTGTCTCTAATTACAGTATTCGAAAGGTTAAATGCACATTATGCAGGGTATTATAAATCTATGATTACTTATTTATTTATTTATTTGGTCAGCCAACAACTGCTTACACAATACATTTACAATTGTTTTTTTTTTTTGGAATTTCATTGACTAGTGTAGCAATTAATTATAGGCTAACACCACATGCACTTTATATGGTTATACATAATAATAATCTTAAATAATCACAAAAATAAAAAATAAATAGGACATTAACTCTTGGAATGTCGTAATTAGAAACACAATAGAAAGACAATTACCTTATGTCGGACAGTGTAACTTAAGACATTCGAAAGGTTTAAGTAATATGAAATTTGAACACAACAATTAAATCAAAAGTATAAAATTAAAAATCAAGTTACAAACAGCTTGATTAGGAATTAAATTAAATAAATTAAGTTTTGGCACAGTAATTCACAGCACATTGATAAATAATAATGAAAAATTAAATTTGCTTACAATTAAAAAGAATTAATTCAACAATAATATATTATAATCATTAACATTTAAAATGAACCAAGATAAAATCAAAATAAATTAATAACCATTAAAATGAACCAAGTTACAATTTAAATTACATTACAAATTCATTGAGATGCAATTAAAACATTTGAAACTAAATTGAAACAGATTTTACTGATTACAAGAATAATGCTCAATAATTATTTTGCAGATTTTTTTTAAACTGTCATGGTGTATATCTATAATCAAAATCAAAATCAAAGCATTTATTTCAAATAGACCATTTACAGGCACTTTTGAATAGTCAAATGTCGGTCAGTCCAAGAAAAGTGAAGCTAAATTGCACGTTACAAAGAGTAGGTCTCTATGGAGAAGAACGTGCAAGAAACTCCATGGACACTCTTTTAAATCATATTATGTGTTACATATAAATATATAATGGTTACATATTACTTGTTGCTTCTATCATGTGAGCACAATGTCGATAATGAAATAAAAATGTAAAATAATTAAAGGATAGAAACTGAATTAAGCTACTGGCAGCTAAGAGATGACCAGTCCCATCTGACGGCACCCGTTCACGAGCATGACGCGTGCATCAGCCCCACTCAGCTCAACCATTTTGAAGGGAACTGAACGACCTAATAACACGTGCCACCAACAGCGAGACATTTGAGTGAGCATGACAAACTCTCAACTGCCAGGCTCGTAATGTCAAAAAAAAAAAAAATTGTAACCTAATAAAAATGCTCCATGGTGCTTCACATTCACAAACTTGGAAAAAGTGCTTCTACATTATACAATGCAATTGTGTCTTTCAAATTAAAAAATTATAATATTAGTTTCCAACTAATCAACTAATTAATACGCCCTAGTGGTAGTGGAGCTGGACCAGCATTGAGCCAAGCATTTTTATTTTGAATATAATCCTCCAACTTATAATATGCTTGCCTGCATAGTGTGCGTTTAATACAAGATTTAAATTTCGTTTCATTGAGTTCTAATATTTGGGGAGGTATTTTATTATAACATTTCAAACAGTACCCCATGAAAGAAGAGACCACTTTAGCCAGTCTGAAACCTGGTTGAACTAATTGTTATAAGGTCACTACAACTGTTAAGCATTCTACACAGGCGCGGAATCGGAGAGTTAGCACCCAGAACCGTTCTGCGCAAGGGTGGGTGTAGTGGAGTGATGGGATTCCGTGGATATCGGGATGGAGCACGAAACTTTAGGAGACTCAGCAGTTTAGGGGAGTCAATTTTATTTATCAAGAGTTTAAAGAACAAGGCATCAATAATATCCCTTCTAGTTGACAACGAGTGCATCTTGAAGTATTTCAAGCGAGTATTGTATGATGTATGTATGTATCTGTTTACTTTTCCCTTTCGAAAAAGCAAGGTGCCATAGAAATCGCTTTTGGACTCTTTCTAAAAGTAACTTATGCGTGGCGTAGTGTGGTCTCCACACTACACTACAATACTCCAAGACGCTTCGTACTAGACTATTGTAGAGCATTATTTTAGTGCAGACCGATTTGAAACTCGTTGTTTCTTTGTACAAACCCCAACATTTAGGATGCTTTTTTTATAATATTCTCAATGTGAGGCACAAAAGTGATTTTTTGATCAAATAATACCCCCAGGTCTCTAATAGTCTCGACTTGTTGTATTTTTGTATTGTCTATCAGATACTCTGAGTTCACAGGATGAGCCTTCCTTGAGAACGACAGGTGGTAACATTTATTTAAGTTCAGTTCCATTCTGTTTTTATTGCACAATTCAACAAGCCTGTTCAGATCGTCTTGTAAAAGCGCGATATCACTCGATGATTCGATTATTCTTGCAAACTTCAGGTCATCAGCATACAAGAAGCACTCAGAGAAGTAAAAGCAGCTGGGAAGATCGTTGATGAATATGATAAATAATACGGGATCCAGATGTGATCCTTGTGGAGCACCTGATGTCATATAATAATTGCCAGCAGACCCGAAACCGAAACCGTTGACCACAACATAAAATTGACGCTTTGACAGATAAGATTTTAGCCATTTCAACAAAGGTCCAGTAATATCGTACGTTGCCAATTTATAAAGTAGTATTGAGTGAGAAAATGCAACAATGTGCACAATATTCCTATGATCGTATAAGAATATAGGACACAAAAGAAATGAGCGTTACTGAATTGCGTATTATAAAACTGGTGTCGATTTCCAGGAACAGAATAACGTCAATTTCCAGGAACAGGATAACGTAAATTCCAGGAACTAAATGCAAGCTACGACAATGCAACCTTCCCCAAGGAGTGGTGACAAAGAAAAGATACCTTTTGAGGCGTTGCGCCTGCTTGATGGTCCCACTGTCAGCTAGTAAGAAAGTCAATAGGTAATGACCATTATCCAGAGTTTTGTCTGGAAGCAAATTCTTGGAGCTGGATAACGTCGATTTTCAGGGACTAAATGCAAGCTACAACAATGCAACCTTCCCCAAGGGGCGATGAAGGTCACAAGGTAAAGATACCCTTTGAGGCGTTGCGCCTGCTTGAGGGTCAGCTATTAAGAAAGTCAACAGGTATTGACGATAATTCAAAGTAAAATTTTCTTTTAAAGTTTTACTATTAACTTATAACGTCATTACCCAATTTATCTACACTAATATATTAAAGAGGAAAAGTTTGTTTTTTTGGTTTGTAGGAGGTAATCTCTGGAAATACTGATCAGTTTGCTAAAATTTTTTCACCGATAGAAAGCTGCTTTATTCCTGAGTAACATAGATAGGCTTCGTCACTCATTTTATGTACGCAAACGAAGTCGCGGGAAAAAGCTAGCATGATCTAAAAGTTTGTCGCGAGATTTGATTTACTTGTGTAGGTAAAAATAAAAACCCCGCAGAGGTCCATTGTAGAGGGATAAGAGTTTCAGGACATCGGGGATCGCCCTGGTACCCTTTTTTTATGGTGGGAAATAATCATACAATGACATCCCCCGCTCTTGGGCAGAGCGGGAAATAGTGTCAGACTCTTAATGACTAAAAGACCCACCCTGTTCCTTCTAGCCTTCATACCGGGGCTCGAGCGCCCTTTCGGATAACCCTGGCCCCAGTAGGCTTCGACCCGGCTGGGTCCCTGCTGTTGCTGACAACTCCTTGAGGCGCGCGGGAACAGTGCGCGCCGTCGACGACTTGGGCTTGGTCCGGACTGTTACCGGACGGCCGGACGGTGAGCTACCCATTGCTCACTGTCAGCAAGCCCGCGCCTACGGTGGCCGGAAATCGGGATCAGAATCCCGGCGGCCCTGATACCCTGAGTCGCTGCATTAGCAATATGACATATGAGTTGTTGATGATGATGGATGCGGGACGCACAGGAATGTTCGATGTGGTGACGCTTAGGGGAGGCCTATGTCCAACAGTGGACGTGTATCGGCTGAAATGATGATGATGATATGACTTGTTTAATATTTATTTAAAAATCTTATATCATTTAGCTCATGGCATGAACTCTCATTAATATTGTGTCATTCATCTAATCAAACTCTACATTCATACAAAATAGAACGAACTTATTTTCCCAAAGAACGATCTCAAACTCCCACCGGCCACCTTTCAGATCCATCATTAGACTCTGGTAACCATATAGCATCAAAGTACTCGTGAATACAAATCAAACGGTCTTAAAGTCGATGGGTTTATGTTGTTTTAGTGCAGAGTTCCTATGGTGATCTTCCAGCTGCATCATCAGATTAGCTCCACGTCATCATAATGTTGCATAGTCACGCACTTTACACATGGATACAAAATTTCAGCTCAATCGGTTGAAGATATCTGCTTCAAAATTTAGGTGCAAGATTTGAACCGAACATACATAGTTACATACATTGCAAGTTAATAAAAAGCTTGTAACTTGTAAAATTCCCAAGGTTTGTTGAATAAATTCCCATGGTTCAGGTAACCGGCAGTGACCGCTATGGTCGTTCTGGCGTTATCTTGTTATACTTCACCACGGTACAACTCGTGAATAGAGAATTAAAGTAATAAACAATAGTAGAAATACCTCGAACTGTGAGTTCTTAGGGTTCCGTACCTCAAAACGAAAAAACGGAACCCTTATAGGATCACTTAGTTGTCAGTCCGTCTGTCTGTCTGTTAAGACCCTTTATCTCAAGAACGCGTGGAGCTATCGAGTTGGAATTAAAACCATATACTCACGTTTGCGGTCCCTTTAAGCTATGAAAAAATAAATTAACGAATAAAAAAGATACGGACGTTTAAGTTGCAAAAAAACGCATATTTTTAATACTCTCAAAGATTGAAAATCATAGGGTACTTCTCGTTGACTCAGAATCCTAAAATTTGGCACAAAGTGAGGTTTTATAGCACAAATATAGGAAACAATCTGAAAACAGTAAATTTGTTGTTAACTAAGTCACAAAAAAAATTGCATTTCGGAAAAAACTTCGAGACTCCATTCGAGAATTATTATTGTAGTTTACACGGGACCCTCAGTGCACGAGTCCAACTCGCACTCGCACTAGTTTTTTACATACTGTTTATAAATAAAAAATATTAAATTACAAGTATTTTATTTTATTTATTAAACACCACCTCCTTTCCTTTTGGGCACGCCATATGTAATCGTAGCGGTAAGTCCCCTCGAGAAGTGGCTTCAGAAGGTTCACTGCGTCCTTAACTCCCACTTAACGCAGGTCCTCCCTGGCCATGGTTAGTCTCCTCGTTGAGAAGTAGCTGGAAAGGCGTTAAGGCGTCCTTACCTTCCACGGACATGGTAAGTTCGGCAGATACCTGCATCAAATTCAGGCGGAAGAAACGCCTGGGTGTCACAATTGTGCGGATCCCCCAAAAGACAGGACAGAAGGATTGGGTGGCAGTCACCTTCTTCTACGAAGCAGTACTGCTAGCAAAAGAGAAGTGACCGTAGGTTTGCGGCCGACGAGCAGTGGATAGTTCACCCTCCAGCCGCCTAGTAACCGTCTGGACGGAGACCGAGTTGTCGACCGCGATTAGTATTATACGCGTGCCTCAAAGGTGTTAGCAAAACCGTAGGAACAGTGCACATGTCCACTAGGCTGCAGGGAGTTGCTACCTGAGCGAAAGAGTAACTAAGGACAAAATTGTCGTTTTACTCTAGTCTTATACGCCCTTTCACTCCATCTTAGAGTTGGAGAAGTTAATGATTTTCACCTCAAAAAAAAAACATCATTTTCCTCAATGTTTTTAAATATAGATGATTTGTGGGTAGCTTAATATTTTTCTACTTGTTCCACTTCCACGTGTTTGTAATACTCTCTATAATAAACAAATGCTGACAATAAAAATGTCTTATCTATGCATAATCTCACTTTTAGTGAGTCTCTCATAACTCTTCTCTCTGAGAGAGAAAATCCGCAGAATTTTCAGTAAATGGTTGAAAATATATTTATTAGCTATTAACTGACATCACTTTCATTTCTTTACTACTTAGACCAAGGATTGTAGGAAAGCGTATCTGTCTCCTTTAATATAATAGGCTAGTTGCCGTAAAAAATGTAATTAGTCCGTCTTTTAGATTATTCAAAAATGAGGGACACGTATTTTTATATCTATAAATTAAACCAAAAATGACAAAGATATAGCCCATTAAAGTTACGTGTAACGTCACGCCGTGCTGCATTTTTTCGCACGGGGTGACGTCACACGTAACTTTAATGGGCTATATCTTTGTTACTTTTTGTTTAATCGAAAAAAGAAAAAATACATGTCCAATATTTTTTTATAATCTAAAATACGGATACGGACTTAATAAAATGTAATTATTTTGACCCTGGAAACCACCCTATAATTACCTTCATATTTTTTTACTTAGACAATTTATTTATGCACTTACATACAAATTATAAATTACCTTTAATCGCTTTAATTATCTTGACATAGTGAACCCAACGATACCCATTATATTTTTCGCATTTGTTCTGTATTTGTAGTCCTTGTTAAGATTTGGTCATAAAGATCAGATATTGGTATAATTATTGTTATTGAGAGTCAATGAAATTTTCTTTACAAAAATTATAAAAGCGTTTGAACAACCCAATAAACGACAGAAGAGCTGGTATATCAAAGTAAATAAGAAGACACCAACTTAATATAAGGAGCAATAACACACATAGTATAATACAGCATATGCAGCTGCATATAGGCAATAAAATAGAAAGCAAAACTTTAAGAATTCTTTCATTTTTTCTTCTCATAATTGTTTCCAAATTCTGTCTCCTACTCGTTTCTGCACTAATTTCATTTCCCTGTCTCCCACCCGTTTCCGCATTCATTTCAACTTTATTCATGGATTTTTTTCCATAATCACAATATCAAAATGTATTCGATACTGACTTCAATCAACTAAGAGCTTCAACTTCAACTCTTAATTAATGGCCTTTGTGGAAGACACACCATAATTTTGGCAATAACACGTGCGGACTGTTAATAAACCAACAAACTTTGGAGAGTATTTAGCGTCAATTAATAGTAAAAAAATTATCTTTCTTTCAACTAAGAGCTGTCGAGTTCATATTTTGACACTTGACCAACGCCCACATTTAAATGACAGTGTAGTTTTTTTTGTTGACATTTCTGGCTTGGGTTCTAAGTGTTTTAAGCAATAGGTTATTTGTTTACCATTAGATATTGGATGTACACATTCTAATCTTTTTGTAGGCTTTTTCTGTGGGAAAGAGATTTGGCCGTAGTCCTTAAAATTTTTAATTCTAGGATATCACGGTGTCCTGTTTTTTTTATGAGCTAATGTGATGAAATAAGGATTTGAACCCACAACCAACAACCAAGAATCTTGTATATAATCTGGATTGATTACGACAACCTCAGAAACGTACCGATAATGCTTTAAGCGTTCCGATGAGAACTTTCTATTTATTTATTTATTTTATACTATATGCACAAAAGCGGACTTAATGCCTTAAGCCATTCTCTACCAGTCAACTTTTGGGTGATGCTATTAGTGTATCCATAGACTAGTTCGTACTATGCAAATATTTTATATATAGTCTGTCTAATAAGTCAACAGACTTGGGAATTTTGTATAATATTTAATCATTTAAAAAATACTTATATTCGATACTTTTCATAAGGTTCTTCTGTTAGTAAACAATGATCTCTATCTCTTAATCAACCTTGGTTATTGAACCCGTGTTGACTACACAAAATTGCATTAAATCATAATAATTACCCAAGTCGTTTAACTTATTAGACAGACTATATCATACTAGATTGATTACGACAACCTCAAAAGCGTCCTGAAAAGGAATGTTACAAAGAATCCTGTCATCTCGTTCTACTAATGTGTTCATATACTAGCTACATACTACGGGTCAATTTTGCTCTAAAGTAGTTAATAGTAGATACATTGTTACACTAGGGCTGAAAGTCATTTCGTCACGAGAAGGAATTGGCGGCCGAGCGCAGCGAGGTCACTATTTCGAAGGACTAAATTAGTTACTTTTACCCCATGGTAAGCTGCGCTTTTCATTACGGATACAAGGAAAGCAAAAATAAGTAAAAAAGAGTCGTCGTACCTGTGATTTTAAGTAGGTATCTTTCTTCTGATTTAGGCAGTAAAAGGTGCGACAGGTCACGGCATGGCGGACAGAGCTCCGGCGGGATCTCATGGGGAAATGGCGTCAACGACTATCGCAACCCAGTGCTGGGCACGCCACAATCATGGCGGTAAGTCCCCTCTTTGAGGCGTGGCTGGAAAGGCCTCACGGCGTCCTTACCTTCCGCATGACGCAGGTCCTCACCGGACATGGTTCGTTCGGGAGTTTCCTGCACCGGATTCATGCGGAAGTGACGCCCGGGTGTCGCCACTGTGCGGAACGCCCGGAGGACACGGTGGAGCACACAGTCGAGGTGTGCCCTGCTTGGGCGGAGCATCGCCGTGCCCTCGTGGGGGCGATCGGCGGCGGAGACCTCTCGCGCCGGGCCTTGGTTGAGGCCATGGTCCGGAGCGAGGAGGAGTGGCAGGCGGTCGCCGACTTCTGCGAAGCAGTAATGCTCGCAAAGGAGGAGGCCGAACGCATCAGGCAACGGCGTTATCGCCGCCGCCGTCGCCGGGATTCTGATCCCGATTTCCGGCCAACGTAGACGCGGGCTTGCGGACAGTGAGCAATGGGTAGCTCGCTGTCCGGCCGTCCGGTAACTGTCCGGACCAAGCCCAAATCGTCGACGGCGCGCACTGTTCCCGCGCGCCTCAAGGAGTTGTCAGCAACAGCAGGGACCCAGCCGGGTCGAAGCCTACTGGGGCCAGGGTTATCCGAAAGGGCGCTCGAGCCCCGGTATGAAGGCTAGAAGGAACGGGGTGGGTCTTTTAGTCAGTAAGAGTCTGACACTATCTCCCGCTCCGCCCAAGGGCGGGGGATGTCAATGCATGATTTTTCCCACCATAAAAAAAAAAAAAAAAGGCAGTAAAAGGTTACACTACTGCTTTAGCCTCTTCTCTTATGAAATTAGGCGTTAAACCACTATTTTAGTCTGATGAACTTATCGTGTTTATAAAAATGTCTGCTATACGGAAATGTAAACAAAACTTGAAATGAAAAAACCAACGACTGATTGGCTCTTTCCCGCCATTTGGTTGGCTTGCTATTCAGCCTCATTAATGAAAAATTAGAAATTAATTGTCATCTTTTAAAAATAAAGTATTTTAGAGAAATATTTGAACAAATAAGTCACTTTAAAATATGATATTATCTAATTAATACTTATCTTTAAGTTATTTCAATTTTATATCGCGCTGTAATTGACTGGCTGTAGGTATAGAAAGTCGGAACATGGTTCAATAGAAATGTGAAGACGCGCCAAGTTATCTTGCTCGCACTCCGAGCAAGATAACTTGGTGCGTAGCTGGGGCGTGCTTAATGTTGCCAGCCTAACAAATATATTTTCCTTAATTTATTAAAAACGCTCTTTCATAATTCAGTGGAAATCCCAATCCCGATTTCCGGGCCCCGTAGGTGCGGACTTGCGGACAGCGAGCAATGGGTAACTCACCGTTTGACCGTTTGGTAACCGTACGGACCGAGCCCAAGTGGTCAACTGCGTGTTGGGTTATTAATTAATACATAGGTACTAGAAGAAGTTTTCGGTGGTAATTTTGGATTGCGAGAACCTTAATAATATTTTTTTTGATTGAAAGAAGATACGTTCAGGATAATAAAACATGTAAACGAAGTTAAAAAATGCTTGCATATACGATTATATATAAACATAGTCCAGAAATTATTTTGTAGAACCTTTTTGTCTTTTTTGTACAAAAACTGTTCTTTCCATCAAGTTCAAAATAATTTTCCTAGAAAGTCCTTATAAAGTTCTACTTGTCAGATTTTTTTCATATTTTCTAAACTTATGGTTCAAAAGTTAGAGGGGCACACATTGTTTTTTACTTTTGGAGCGATTATTTCCGAAATCATTGACATAATCAAAAAATGATTTTAGTAAACCCGTATTCATTTTTAAATACCTATCCAACAATATATCACACGATAGGGTTGAAATTAAAAAAAAAATCACTTCCCACTTTACATATAGGGGGCTACCCTAATAAAACATTTTTTTCCAATTTTTATTTTACCACTTTGTCGGCGTGTACCATTACATATTGGTACCAAATTTCAGCTTTCTAGTGCTAACGGTCACAGAGATTAAGCGAGGACGGACAGACAGACAGACGGACAGACAGACATGGCGAAATTATAAGGGTTCCTAGTTGACTACGGAACCCTAAAAAAATATGTGAAAACGTTATGCCAAACAATATTATGCTTAAAAATTTTATGCCAACAAGAATATTACCCCATTTATGAATGTTGTAATTATTTTGTCGGGATATAGCGGTATCACTCCTTACTATTCCGCAATAAAGGCATACCTATCTCCGAATATCTATGATGGATACACTAAAGGGATATCATGCCCTTTTACATCGCATCATCGGTAAGTCCTTATTTCATCAAAGTAGCTCTTTAAAAAAAACAGTAAACAGTGATATCCTAGAATTCAAAATTTTAAGAACTACGTACGGCCAATTCTCTCTCACACAGGGGAAACTTACAAAAAGATTAGAATTAATGGTAAACAATAGCCTATTGCCAAAGATTTTATTATATGCTTAAAACACTTAGAATCCAAGCCAAAAGCGTCAACAAAAAAAGCTAGACTGTCATTTAAATGTGGGTGTTTGTCAAGTGTGAAAATATGAACTCGACAGTCGACAGCTCTCAAGTGCGTTTCACTCCTTTGCCGTAATGTTGGCAATACGGAAAAACAGTGTTGCTATATTTATAGCAATGGAATTACTTAATATTAGGGAGATACTGATATTTCGTTACTTTTAACAATAATTACCTTATAACTTTTTTTTGTTTTATTTCTTTTGGAAACTGTAAAAACTATTTTTGAATAAAGCATACATAACGTTTGGTTTCATTTCGATTGTCCCGCAATTCTTTCAGATACCGAAAACGCCGCAATATCATACCTCTCCATCGAACATCTTCCTTTTAGACTTTCTATTTTTAATAAAATCCCATTCCCCTCGTTTATTCTCCATAAAGTGGTGCGACTACCGCACCGTTAAAATCGATTTAGTTTCATATTTCGTGCTAGAGTAGGCAACTCTTTTCATTTTTCCTTCGTTTTTCTGTAGACAGACAGGGGAACCAACATTACGGCCACAGAGTACTTTGTAACATACTGAAAATTACGGCAAAGGAACCTTTTAAGTGAAAGGCAATTTGTACAAGCTACAATACATTTTTTAGATTATTTATTTTGATATTGTAATTATGGACAAAAAAAACATTACTATAGTTGAAGTGAATATGGACACGGGTAGGAGACAGCAAATGGATGTAGGAACAAGTGAGACACAGGGAAACAAAATGAATATGCAAACGGGTGGGAGACAAGACAAAAGAAGTCGGCCAACACACGATGCAGGTGGAGGGGCTAGCGATCGAAAAAAAAAATATGCTCCAATTTTTGTTTGCCTTTTCATCTGCTTGATATTCTGTGCAACATTTTGGCCAATTGTTGGGTATTGTTTACTTACTTGCTTAAAGAATATGCGTCACCGTTAGAACTACAAATACAGAACAACTGTGAAAAAATATAGTGTGTATCACTGGGTTCAAAATGTCAAATTACATTAAAGTACAGTTGCCATCACGAATCTTGAACGCTCGGCGTCAGAGTGGGGATCGCTTTGCGCATTCCATACATTGGCGAGCCAATCGTCTTCGTTGTTAGATACATGCAGCAACGCAGTGATTGAATGAGGAGTAACGTCTGTGACGCGATGGTGCGGCCAGCCAATCACTGACACTCCCCGCCCCCGCATTGCACTTCGCACCACTAAAGAGACTGAATATTTGACTTCTGCGCAAGTGTTCAAGATCCGTGATGGTAACTGTAATTGTTATCTATATCTTCTATATCTATATCTATATCTATCTATATCTTCTATCTATATCTATACTTATAATAAAACTGAAGAGAAGTCAATTCTGTACATTGAATATATATTAAAAATTAATATTAGAGGATGATTGGTAATCGATACTGATGCCAAATATGCAATCAGTAAATTTTTTGTCTGTCTGTCTGTATGTGCACGCATGGGTCAAAAACTACTGAAGGGATTTTAACCAAACTTGGTACGATTGTGGTCCATATTCCTGGGCAGGTTATAGACTATATAACATAACGATAAGATACATAGAAACTGAGAAATGACGATAAATTTGAAGCAAGTCGGATGAAAATGCGCTTTCGAGCTCCTATCTTCGCATACGTTGATCATACACCAAAAGTATGTATTACAAAGATGATGGTCTCCAATAGATCTACAAAAAAGTCCTGAATAGTATGTATCTATCTCTTATAAATTAGCCACAATAACGTGTTTAATCGTTAGGCATTTCTTCAGTGTATTTACCAATAAAATCGTGCGAAAGTCAAAACTGAACATAGAATATTTTTTTTAAAGGATACTTGGGGCGTGATCTACAATTGATATCGAAGCCAAAAATATAGTTTTTAGAATTTTTTCTGTTTATCTGTATGTATGTCCGGGCTAAACTCAAAAAAGTACTGCATGGATTTACTTCAAATTTTGCATGAATATTACTAAGAGGTTGGGTCAACATATAGGCTACATATTATCACGCTATCACCTACGGAGGAGGAGCTGTGTATCTTTATTTTTCTCACGCATTCTGTGACAGCGTGCAATCTAACGATGCATATTTAAATGTTGTTTTTGAGTTAGCCATGTTATTATCTAGCTTTACACTGTACGCCACTATAAAACTACACCATTTCAGTAACTTGGGCAGAGAAACATGGTTTAATGAATTTTAGTAGTATAAAGACAATTTTGAAACAGAGCCATCTATGAGATTTCATAAAAATCAAATCAAGTTGCATGTTAACACTTTTTGGAAATTAATAATTTAAATTTGATCATGTTTGCGAGGTTAGTAGTTAGTTATTCTTAAAATTCATAGATGGTGATGTGATGTGCTGTGCATTTTCTTCATAAAAGTTGTATCGTATAGTTCGTTTAGACAAATTCAAGTTCCAACAAAACCCTCAAAATTTTGAGTAGAGTTGAGGAAGACAATTTAAAAAAAATGCGGTGTAAACATGGTAACATTTTTCCAGCTCTGTGAAGTCGACCAGTTTGCGAGATCACTTACGTATGACGAGGTGCCTTCATATTACACGTACGACAAGCAAAGGGGTGTATTTAACAGACGTCGACGAGGAGGTGCTGTGGAAGGTTTTCCGGGAACTTTCAAGGACACCGCATTGGATACCTACCGTGCATCCAAATAATGGCGAATGCTATTTTCTGCAGTTGTTACTTCCCACTGTCCGAGGCCCGATGTCTTTCGCCTTCCAGAGGACATTTGATGGCGTGAAGTATCCCACTTACCGCTCAGCCTGCGTAGCACGTCACCTTCTCGACGGTAACAAAAATTGGGATCGGTTGGTGTCATCTGTCTGAAGATTTTCTACGAGCTTTGAGGCATGCTACTGGAGACGAAGACGAAGTAACTGATAAACGCGTGCTGAACACAAGATGTGGTCATTTCTATAGGCGGCAAACCGTTGATCGAATATGGGTTACCAGCTCCACAATCATCACCGCATCAAGGCCGTGGAAATCTGGAGTATAACGCTGGGATAAATTACGATCCGGGCGAAATGATCACCATACGAATTGACCATGTCACTTTGTTCTCTTCAGAGCAAAAACAAATTTATGACACCGTCCTTGAAAGCGTTGCGTAAAACCAGGGTAAGATGTTTTTCTTGGATGCTATACCACTGACATATTTGCAGAGTTCAGGAGGCAAGGCAAAATTGCTATTGCTGTAGAGTCGTCGAGAATCGCTGCCATATGTGTGAATGCTTCCGGATTGCAAGACAGCACATGCCATGTTTAAATTCCCATCGATTTAGAGAGCGCCGAAACGCCTGTTTGTGGTGTGTCATGTAACAGCGATAAGGGACACGTGCTCAAGGATTGCTCTCTGATCGTATGGGACGAGTGTACGAAGGACGAAGGCAGTTGAGGCCGTGGACAGAATTCTGCAGGACATCAGCAAAACCAACATTTGATGGGTGGTGTCACAGTTCTGTTCAGTGGCAATTTCCGGCAAACACTTCCCGTGATGACGCGGGTATCGAGGGCTGACGAGGTTAATGCTTCGTTGAAACGATCTTCGTTGTGGTCACGAGTTTGTTAGCTGCGCATGACCATTAATATGAGAGCTCGGCTCGGCGGCAATGCACGTGCATTGCAAGAATTCTCCGATGTCCTTCTAAGTCTTGGCAAAGGCACTCTGACAGGTGGTGCTTCCAGAGTCTCTCGGTAGAGTGGTATCCAGCTTAGGAGAAGTCATTCGCTGTGTGAACTGGGACATCAGTCGTATACCGCACCAGCTTCTTGGGTGTGTGAGGAACATCGCCGACGCCCAAAAATGATCAGGCTGCAGTAAATAACGAATGCATTCTCTCGGAAATTGAGGGGAATGAAGTGGTCTACAACTCGATAAACACTGTTGTCGAGCAAGATGACTTCCAACGCATTTGCATTCGCATTTGTCCTCCGAAATTGTGTAACGGGACCCGCCTTAAAGTCATCTCTCTCCACAGACACACCATTGAGGCGGAAATTCTTACGGGTTGTGGCGTAGGCGAGGCAGTATTTATACCACGCATTCCCTTCATACCTCACAACTTCCCGTTCCAGTCCAAGCGCATACAGTTCCCCGTGAGTGTTTGCTTCGCGATGACCATCAATAAGTTGCAAGGGCAGACACTGAGGGCAGCGAGTGTCGATCTCAGGACGAGTTGCTTCTCACACGGGCAACTGTACGTCGCTTGCTCCCACGTCACCAATCCTGACTCACTTTACATTTTGACTCCTGGCAGCATAACTAGCAACGTAGTTTATAGGGAAGTGTTGTAAGGTATGATACCTTTGTACGTATTTTTATTTTTTTGTGTCCTGGAATGTATTCCTGCATTATTTTCTCTATTTCCTTCAGTCGCATCTTATGACTGAACTCAGCAGGATTCCCATATAACTCTTTTCACTTGCTTCGCTTGCAAAAAAAGACTTATATTTTAATGCTATTTTAAAAGTTGTTTACTTATAATACTATAGCGACACTGACATCTTAGGTATTTTTGGTACTGAAGGCTCTACCTTCACGCAGACGACGTCGCGGGCAGCAGCTAGTATTAAATTAATATTTGCGTATTTTTAATTTTGTTTAATATTATTGCCCAGGTCTGGTGGTGGCAGTGATACTGATACCTATTATTCTATAAATAGTGATGATGAAAGCTTTGTGAGTGTTCCTTCTTTTGCCGACCGCGACACTCTGGTTTCATTATTTTCCGATGTCTCTGGGAACTTTAATGTAGTCCACATAAATGCCCAGAGAAATACTCTGTACATTTCCTCGATATGCTAGCCAGTTTTTAATAGAAGTATATTCAATTCTTGTTACTAAGTTATAGCTAAAACCCGGCCTTCCCTCTTCAGCCTAGTCTCTTCCAGGTTCAGCTCATCAAGAATGATCACGAATCGGTGGTGCTGGAGGGCTAGCTATTTATATTAGTAATAATTCCTTTTTCTATTATTAGCATATCTACACAGCCGCCCCCACCGAATGCCGGTGAACATCTGTTCCTGGAAGTTGAACTTAGCCATACCAAGATTCTCCTAGGAGTCTACTGCCCTTCTCTTCGGATCATTTTTTCTCTTTTTTTGAACGCATTTTAAGAACTTTAATTCCTTTCTACAGTCAAAGTATTACGAGTATTATAGGCAACTTTAATACATGTCTTTTAAGAACCATTCTACTTCTTTTCGTTACATTATTGTGTCTGCTAACCTTTTTATTCTTGATTTTGATGCCTGATTTGATGAGAAATGAAGGAACAGATTTAGGAAAATGGTGAGTCCATTTTCCTAAATCTGTTCCTTCACTTCTCGATCTTAATTTTTTTTTGAATTGTTGATAGGTTCATGCTTGACCGCTATCTCACCTGATGGAAAGCGACTTAAAAAATGAATTTAAATGAATTTTATCTCTTCTCTCGATATCTTTGCCAAACATGGTCAATGATGCTTTTTCTTATCATGATCTAATTTTCACTTCCTATAAAATCCATCCATGTAAACTTAAGTCCAAAACTTTCCACTTCGTTATTTTGACGGGATGAACATTGATCGTCTTCGAGAGATGCTAGCAGCATAGACTGGACACCTTTGGTTTCATCCTCGTTCTTTGACGAACAAGCTGAAACCCTTTTTTTTGTGGTGGGAAAATCATCCAATGACTACCCGGTGGAGCGGGAGATAGTGTCAGACTCTTACTGACTAAAAGCCCAGCCCGTTCCTTTTAGCCTTCATACCGGGGCTCGAGTTCCCTTTCGGATAACCCTGGCCCCAGTAGGCTTCGACCCGGCTTTGCCCCTGCTGTTGCTGACAACTCCTAGAGACGCGCGGGAACAGTGCGCGCCGTCGACGATTTGGGCTTGGTCTGGAAGTTACCGGACGGCCGGACATCGAGCTACCCATTGCTCACTGTCCGCAAGCCCGCGCCTACGGTGGTCAAAAATCGGGATTGGAATTCGAGCTGTGTGAGTTTAGCATCTTCTAGCGCCGTAGCTAACTACTGGAATGAAACTTATTAGACAGACTCTAATTAGCCTCAGCTGTAATCTTCACGTCTCGCCTTGTCGGAACTATTTTCTACTGACAAACACCATGCGTGGTTGTTTGCGTGCTCAGCTTGAGCATGTATCATTCGGGACAAATGCATAAATGTACCGTCAAATGCCTCAGGTGGAGGCATGCATGACGAACCATTCGCGACGCACGCCTCGCGATGTCTGTACGCGACTTTGCAGTGGTTTTTAATGAGGGCTTGGCTTGGCCGAATTTTAAACTTAGATTTTGCGGCTGCTTTTTCATTAAGTAAAAGTTTATAATTTCATTAGGTAGCTACGGCGCTGGAAGATGCTTAACTCACACAGCTCGTATAAGTGCATGGGGCCCTGCCCATATGTCAAAGTAGTAGTCATAGGCATATGTCCTACAGTGGACGTCTTTCGGCTGATATGATGATGATGTTATGGTATTTTAAATTGTTGCAATCCAGATTTGGTTAAATCCAATTCACAAAGCCGCGAGCACAGGCGTAGGGTTGTCAGCCTTTCAGTATTTTACAGGATACATTTTGGGGAGTGTGCGCGGGAATTTCATGACTTACCATGATTCCGCCATGTCCATCTATCCGAGTCGGTGTTTCTATAATAGTTTTGTCCCTTCGTTATTTTACACCGACAACTTTCAAAATTAAAGTTATATTGTATTTTTTAGTGTGAAGTTGGTGATAATTTTTTTTTAAATTTTATTTTACACTTTTTAGTTATGGTACCACCACTAAAAATTACCCCTCAGCCAAACTTCTCTCATTCATCTCATAACGATTTTAACAATCCCAATCACGGTTAGATTACATTAATTTACCTTCTGGCTTCATCATCAGATCAGTTCGATACATCCCCTCGATAGTCATCGACTACACGTATAAACAAAGCAATTTTTCTTGTTACAACAGTTCTGCTGTGATCCTAGGAGGAGTTCTGTTTAATAACTTCGAAGCTTATAATCAGACCATAACAATATTTCTCTGTGACTAACTTGGAAGCGTAACCTTTCAATAAAAAAAAATATTTTCAAATCGGTTCATAATTGACCGAGATATTGGTCAACATACATAAAAAAAAAAAAAACAAAAAAAGCACATTCAGCCGAACATAGAACCTCCTCCTTTTCGAAGTCGGTTAAAAAGTGAAGTACATACATGAGATTGTCTTCTGTACATATCTATTTTGTGGCTAGAGTGAACAGGCTCTTATTAAACTAGTGCGCTTCACCATCGAGGATTGCATCATTGCTTACCATCAGATATCTAGGATCGCAGTCAAGCACTGGCTTATATCATTAAAAAAATAATTAAGACACCACATTTTTTTTTTACTTGAGTTTTTCACAATGCAGTACAATAGTATATATGAAGATTCATTCACAGGCCCGATATTTCGAGGTTTTACTATTTTTGCGTCTGATTGAAAACAGTGGCCCATGGAGTTTTTTGCACATTCTTCTCCATAGAGATTCACGCTTTGGAATGTGTAATCAGCATTATTTTTTGGACAGACTGACTTCTTTACAGTTCAAAAGTGCCTGTACCTAAATGGTTTATAAACAGTAATATTACAAAGAGGTAAAATTTGTTTTTTTGTTTGTAGCAGGTAATCTCTGAAGTACTGGTCCGATTGGTAATTTTTTTTCTACCGATAGAAAGCTGTTTTATTCTTGATTGAATTTTATGTACGCGGGCGAAACACGGGCAAAAGTTAGTTTGACATTATTACTACTTAGGGTGAATTGCACCATTTAACTGTAACGATAACAAAGCCGTCAACAGTTGTCAAATCATCGAATTGACCAATAGGCGGCCGTTTCACGGCTGTTTATGGTTTGGTTATCGTTATAGTTAAATGGTGCAACTCACCCTTACTGTACTTATTTGTTACTTTGATTCTTGATTAAAGTACTTTAGAAAAAAAGTTAACCAGTTTATGATGCTGTTCATGCAAAGGTAAGCTTAACCCAAAAAAATTAGGGTATTATAATTATATTATAATACAGCATTAGTTTTAGTAAACGCAAAACCCGAAATATGTGTCTAGTATTTTTATTTAAAGAATCTATGTAAAAAATTTCATAACTGTTTCATGAAATATCACTAAGTCAACAAAAATACATAGTCACCTTACCATTCAGGCGACTGAGGGGTTGTTTTGCACTGGCACATAGATGTTTGCTGGCGTCTAATGTTCACTATGACCTGCCGTGACCTGTGTTGTACTTAGTGTCGGTGGTGTCCGACTTGTGACTTTTTTAAATATTTTTGGGATAAATATAACGTCGTATAAAAGCAATTGGATTCGATTTAGTTACTGATTCTGAACAAACTAACTATATTCAGGTTTTAAAAATGTTGTTTTTTACAACAAGTGCTCTTGTAGGAAACTCTCTAGCGCGTGGTAGAGATGTGGCCTTACGCCGACTAAGCCGTGTTCTTCATCTGTGTAACTCTGAAAAAAAAAAAACATTAGTATTACCAAGTTATCACATCTAATGCTTGATCCTAGATCTAGTTTAAGGCTGCCTGTCCTCCGGAACGGAGCAAAGGAGTAATGCGGAGCGGAGTTGTCTGGCCACCAGAGCGGAGGAAGGCTGAGGTGCAGACTGAGAAAGTAATGCAATTGCTGTGTCTGGGTGTAATTTATCTATTGTTACGCACGTGGGTAATCAAATGCCGATTTACTAGCAGAGAGCTTTATTCACCACAAACAATAACAAATTAGTCCAGTCAACAATAATCCGAATCGCAATTAACACTAGAGTACCGTTACACTATCGCTTTGATTGCACAAAACCTCCACTCCTCTTATTATCGTTAACTGGAGGTTTTGTGCAATCATATTGGTTAATGTTTCTCCGTTTTTCCGCTCCGGTGGACAGGCAGCCTGTATCGCATTCACGACCTTTTTTTTTTTAAGTGAATAATCTACTAATTGCTTCGTCCGTTCTAGGGTGGAGCGAGAGGGCAAACTTTTGCTGACTAAAACTAATCTAAGTTTCATCATTTTCTCTTTGCGTTTTAGGGCTACAGTAACGCTAGAACTACATTAGCACGCACACGCCCGATTTGTAAGTAGAACGACGTTGCGTGGCGTCACGTAGAATGGATCAAGTGTAGCTCTAAAAGTCTAGTTTCCAAATAGAATGCTTGGAGACCGACGCGCCCAGATCAGTGTGTGTCACACGTGTGTGCAGTGTAGTTCTATCATAACTCTTTCTAATGATCCCACAAACGTGGAAACCCCGTAAACCGTATGAAAATATAACAGAGGGTATCGGCCCATTTCTAAATTATAGAGTGCTATGTAGAGAGCAGTAGTGGCCGAGTGGTAATAGCTTCGACTTACGAGTTCTAGGTCGCGGGTTCTAACCCTGCCAGACGCATTACTTTGGGTAATTTATTTCATTACCACTGCTCTCAAAACGAAACACCGTGAGCATCGTGGTATGTCTTATAACCAAAAATTCGTAGATCTGTGACATTCGTCAACCCGCACTGGGCCCGCGTGGTGGATTACAGCCCATTCTCTCGCCTAGAGAAGTGGCCTGATTCCTAACAGTGGGAACATTATATGGCCGACTATGCTATGCTACATAATAAAATCAAGAACGCTTAGTTCCATCTGATTTCTCAAATACCCACGTCGAAAATGGTTCAAATTAAACAAACAAATTCTTAAGCGTACCAGTTTATTACGGCTACCTTCTCAATACCTGCAGTTTATCAGGCTAAAGCGCCACTCCCAAGGGCGCTTTGTTGAGCCAGCAAATGTTCTGGAGCCCATTATTTATATAAACGATCGGATATTTCCTCGCACATTACTTCTCAGTGTTGAGTTGCCTAACTTCTGAATTGCTTTGGGTTTGTGCTTTTCTTTTAATGTTATAAGGCAAGGGGTAAATGGGTAGGCGATTAATTATATGGGTACCGTTTCGTCTTACTTGTAGTCGTAAATATCCGATTCTTGCTACATTCTTAGGGTTCCGTTATTCAAAAGGTAAAAACGGAACTCTATTGCTAAGACTCCGCTGTCCCGTATCTGAACCCGACGAAAAATTCCACCACTGTGGGGTCCAGAATCATGTATTGGATTCATGGTATTCGTTTGTACGGAGATGTCAGAGACACCAAATAGAAAAATGATCGGGTTCATGACAAAAACATTTGTGCCCAAGTGGGGTTCAAAAATCACGACCAGTACAGCTTTTAGGGCCACTAACCACTAGACTAACAGGCCAGTTAAAAAAAATAATAACTTACGGCTTACGGCCCATTCCCTCCTAGAGAAGAGGCCTGAGCCCCGCAAGGGGAACACTAAAAAGACTGATTATGTATAAGCTTACCATCTGCGTGAAGTAGACATTTCGTCTCTGTAGAAACCGTGACAGTAACATAGCGTGTTGGTAGTGCACGTTGTCGTCTGCGGTGCCGTGGATCAAGAAGTAGCTCTTGTCGCGGAGATTCTCCGCCTAAACATAGAAAAAATGGGAATTATCAAACTCTATAGAGTATCAGGTGAGATAGTGGTCAAACACAAGGCTTTCAAAAATACAAAACCCTGAATCTATTAAATACGCTGACCGATTTTATTGGTACAAAAAACAAGCTTTTCATTAAAATATTTTTTTCATAGCAAGCTTTTATAGCTCGGTATACCTATATACCGCTAAATTTTAGTCTTTTTAATCCCGTGAAGGGTCAATCCGGTACATGAAACACTATCGATTTATAAAGATAAAATTTAAAAATAAGTACCTTTTTTTCAAAACTCGTATTAATTTACGCATGTACGATACTTATTTCATTAAGAAAACGTCAGCTGAGCGAGTTGAATGACCTGTAGGTAGTTTGCATGCAACGCCGACTATTACCTACAGGTCATTGAACTCGCTCAGCTGACGTTTTCTTTACATGAAACACTATCGATTTAAAAATCGATAGTGTTTCATGTACCGAATCGACCCTCCGCGGGATTAAAACGATAAAAATTTAATGGTGTATAATTAATATTCGTCAAGACGAATCATACCGATGCCGAGCCCAAATTCGATGGGGTTATGTCGTTTAACTACAAAGTTCCTATAGCCACCTTCCAGTTCCATCATCAGATCAGCTCCTTGTCATAATAATTTTGCATAGTCATCTGATTTACACATGCATGAAAATTTCAGCTCAATCGGTAATCGGGAAGGAAGTGAAACAAATTTAATTTACAAGATTTGATTACAGACAAACATCAGGACAGGTGAAACTAACTAAAAGCTTGTAAATATTAGACTTTTTAGACAGACTTTAATTTTTAAAGGGCTTTATTAGTAAGAATACAGGTTTTTATTAGCAGGGAAAGTAAAATTTAATAAAATTAGGTATGTCAATCAAATTGTTGCTAATTTCAAAATTTAAGACAACACTTAGCAGTTACATAAAATTATCCTGTCAGTGTACAGTTACACTTATTGTATGATTTTTGAAATCTGAAATTTATTTAATGCTTCTGAAGATGAAACTATTATGAAAAAACTTACAAACTGTTCAGTCAGGAGTGTTGATGCATCGTAATTTGTTTGATTTTCTGTCGGCAGGCCCAAGTAACGTTCTGTGTAGATTGTATCTGAAAACAATAATTGACACATCTCTCTTAAATAAAAAAGGTATTCATTATAAAAGAATAAGCTTCAATACCCTATTCGCGTTAAGATAAGACATTAAAAAATCTTTTTTACTGTCTGTCTGTCAACCGATTCTAACTTCTATTTTGTAGGCCTAAAGATGGCATTAAAAGCAAAACTATTTACTGCAGCCGCCATTTGTCATGCCACCAACGTACCTACTTAATAAAAGTAAATTTTTTTTTTTGTGTTGGGAGATCAAGACTTTTTCCGTGCCAAAACCGAGCAAAATGGCAGGAGGCCGACAGCATTTGCTACTCTTGCTATATGGCTAATTCGCCACTGCACATTTCAAGGCCATGATAAGTCTTTCGAACGTTTCCGCAGCAAGTCATCATCATCATCATCATATTAGCCAAAATACGTCCAGTTTTGGACATAGTCCACTGTTGCAGCAAGTGATACACGTAAAATCTCATAATAGTACACAAGGCACGAATAGAAATCTTAAGCAGAGTACAGACATTGCGAGGCGTGCTTTGCGAATGGTTCATCTCGTATGCCTCGGGCTGTGTGGACGTGTATACTCACAGTGAGCATTCGCGTCATACGATCGTTGCAAACGCCGCCTCAGTGCGAGCCGTGCGCTGCGTTTGGACGAATATAATAGGCGATATCGTCGTATCACGTATATAATCAATACACATAGTGTAATCCTTTTATCTACCAGCCTCTATTCTTTTCTTTTTTGATATATATATATGAATAACAATAATAATATTAATGATATAGATATATAGGCCGCAGCTGCAATCGTTTCAAACGTCTTGCCTTGTTGGAGCCATTTTTTACTGACGAACACCATGTGTGGTTGTTTGCGTGCTCTTATTGAGCATGTGTCGTTCGGAACGCAGACATAAATGTACCGTCATATGCCTCAGATTGAGGCAAGCGTGAGGAACCATTCGCGACGCACGCCTCGCGATGTCTGTACACGGCTTTGGACACAGCGCACTCCGTAGATTCCTACCATAGAACCTCCAGTCGACCACAGGAGCGACGGCGGCCGCACACCTGAAGACGTCACCGCCCTCAGCGAGCGCCTTACTAGCAGCGTACCCACCGTACGACCAGCCCCAGATGCACGTGCGGTTGCCGTCTACCCAGGTTAGGTTGTTCTTCAAGTACCTGGAAAAAAGTAGTAGAATTTCAGTAGAAATTGTATTCAAGCTATTTAATTTTTGTATATTTACTTTTACAGTTTTTTTTTTCTTACAGTCACCCAAAGAGCATTGGAAAAGGTTATACTCGGAGTTTCCTTACGTAAAGATATCAGCAGGAGAACCAACGTCGCTAACATAGCTTGAAGAATTGCCGAACTAAAGTGGCAGTGGGCAGGATACATTGCTCGTAGAATAGATGGTCCATGGGGCCAAAACGGTTCTTGAGTGGCGACCGCGTACCGGAAAATGCAGCGTTGAAAGGCCTCCCACAAGGAGGACTGTCGACCGACGATGGTGAGAGTCGCGGAATGCGGTGGATGCGCGACGATCGGTTTTTGTGGCGACCCTTGGGGGAAGCCTATGTCCAACAGTGGACGTCTTTCGGCTGAAAAGTTGTTGATGATTTTTTTTAGGTGGGAAATCGTCCTATGTCTTCTTCCACCCTTAGGCAGAGCGAGAGGGGACTGTCAGACTTTTACCGACTAAAACCCACTCCTATGTTTCTTCTTTGCTTTGCGTTCCAGGATCCCGGGTTTTCTTTTCGGACGCTAACCCAGGCCAACTTCAGCCCTGCTGGAGCCCTAAGGTTTAGATGGCATCTCTTTGAGGCGCGCGTGGGACACCACGCGCCGTAAAGAAACGTTTTCATGATGGGCTTGAGGATTTCCGTGTCCTCACGCGTGCGTCCATCTCCTCCACTAGCATTTTTGCTTCGCAGAATGGTATGCGTGCCAAAGAGAAATTTCGCACACATGATGCCTACTTGTAACTACGTCGCAAAGGTTTGCCATCCTTCAAGAGTGTTGCTGGCGATATATAATAGTACATTTTCATACAAGTGCGGAAATCATTGCGACCGAGGCGGAATTCGCATGAGCCGTAGGCGAGTGGGGGAGCTGAGTGAACTTGACAGTTCATTATTTACTTAAAAAATTAAAAAATCCAATAAGTATAACGAAGCCTTGCAAATTTTATCAAGATTCTAAATGACGACATTTTTTTTTTAACTTTTAAGGGTTTTTAAAAAACACGTATTTCCTGGAATAAGTTTTGTAAAATATTCGAGTTAATCACAGAATTACCAAATGCTAACAGAGTTTCCAGTCGTTATCTCTATTTTTTCGCGTTGCCTTTTCGTCAAACATCGCGTTGGATTGCGTTAAATGAAGTAACAAACTTTTAAACCACGCTCTATATTGACGATAGGTGAGAGAAAAAGCAGCCTCTTAAGTTTCTGCTTAAGATTATTGTTTTTTTTTTATTTGAACATTATATCACGCTACACCGAGGGTCCCGCCTGTTCAAATTTGAATTTCATTTCTCTGTTATTTTAACTATATCAGTTACAATTAAATTTCAACTTACTTTGTCACAGTAATCTGGTCTTCAACCTCAACAGTTCCAAGCTTCCCGTTCAAAGCGAACATATTCTCGACTCCTCTTAATCCTGAGCCTCTTCCATCGATGTGAGCGATAGCAATGCCCCAGCGACTCACAAGGTAACTGCCCCAGTCGAGAGCCCATTTTTTTGTTACTAATGCGGTACCAGGGCCTCCATACCTTGAAACAAAGAAAACATGTCATAAAAAATAAAGAAGATTATTACAAATTGGTTAAAGCATAAAGTCCTTTGAACATCTGGCCGGAATTAAGTGTACACTTGTACCCGCTTAGGCGGCAGTACGAGTATCTGTGCATACAATTCCGCCCAGCTGCGCCCAGACAGAGTCCTGCTGACCTTTAGATCCATTTTCTTTGCGAAATATTAATTAATTTACATATGCTATGTTCACTTTGAAGAATATTTGACCACCGATTTTTATGTGTAAAAGTGTTTCTAATGATCCAAGCCGTTTCAAAGGAGTAGAGAAAAGTTGCGAAAATGCAAAAGATTTTTTTTAGACACAAGTTTTGATCGCACGTAAATATCGATGGTCGATAATGTTGTTCATGAATTCTTTAAAATAAACTTTTTTTTTGTCAAACCTGGCCGTTGCCGAGGAGTAGGCTTCAGAAAGTCACCGTTTTATGGCAGTGCTGGGCGCTTGGGCCTTTAGAGGATTTTTTTTTTTATCGTGGGAAAAATCATGCATTGACATCCCCCGCCCTTGGGCGGAGCGGGAGATAGTGTCAGACTCTTACTGACTAAAAGACCCACCCCGTTCCTTCTAGCCTTCATACCGGGGCTCGAGCGCCCTTTCGGATAACCCTGGCCCTAGTAGGCTTCGACCCGGCTGGGTCCCTGCTGTTGCTGACAACTCCTTGAGGTGCGCGGGAACAGTGCGCGCCGTCGACGACTTGGGCTTGGTCCGGACAGTTACCGGACGGCCGGACAGTGAGCTACCCATAGCTCACTGTCCGCAAGCCCGCGCCTACGTTGGCCGGAAGCCTTTAGTGGATGATACTCACACATAAACGAGCAGCGGCACATTAGTCCTGGTAGCATAGTCGACTGGCACCTGTATTTGTACGTCGGCGTTGGGTAGAGTCGGATGAACAGGCACGGAGAGGCGGATGGTTGTGGGAAGGGCTCGGTCACTAGTAAGGCCGGATAACTCCGCGTTGTCATCCCACACATGGATCAGAGTACCGTTCTAAAAATATTATTTGAACATTTTGATTAAAGAAAGAATATTACCTAAAATTCATTAATTGAAAATGAATTTAATTTCTCAGAATGGTAAACTAAAGGTAAACTGGTCGGCTACCGGGTATATTCGAAAAAGTTACCGTGGCCCTAGTTTAGTTTATATAGATATAACCATGGACTATACCTACTACTATGATTTGGCTTCCCCATCATAAGTAATGCAATGTATTATAATTATGGACCAAACCGGATGTTTTGGGAAACTTACTGAATCGGGTGGTATCTATATTATGTTATATATGTTTGTTGTTTGTTTTGTGTGTGTTTGATTCTTGTGTTGTTATTGTGTTTTTGTTTTGTTGTTGTTGTTTTGTTTTTTTTTTGTGTTTGTTTTGTGTAAAGTTGTATTTTGTGTTATGTTGTTTTTTTTTATGTTGTTTACTTTTTGTTTTACTCTACATAATGCCAACTTACAGCTGACATGAGATTTTATGGTACGCAAACTTATTCACTGATTCAAAATACATTTCACATAGGCCTACATAGAATTTTATAAAAAGTCAGAAGCAGGGTTTCAGAAGAACCGGCAAGAAACTCCATGCTTACTGTAACCGGTCGATCTTTCATCACTTTCTAACATTTGAACTGGATAGAAAGAGTTAAAAAATCAACTCCCAAGCAATATAAGTATATGTATGTTAACAGTAGTAACAAGCAATATATATTATGTAAACTGTATATTAGCAGGAGCGTTAAGCTATTTCTTCTCAGGTAAGTCAGCTAGGTAACACCGGCCTCATCTAGTTTGATTTATTATGCCTCAAGCAAACGCCGGCGATCGCTCTTCCATATCTCTAATTACGGTGTTTTGATAGGTTAAACTGACGAAAAAATTGACTTGTAAAAGTGTATTAGGGTGTTTTTTAATATAGTGCGGATTTAATCTCGTATGCGGGTTTTTTCCGCATGTATACAATTTGAAAATGCAAAAAAACGCGTTCCGCGAGCTTATTCCACGCATTACAATAAATAATTGTATGATATGGACATTTGCGGGGGTTACTACACGTGGGGAGCAAGCCCGCATGCGTAATCAAAACCATCCCTATAGAACGTTTTTGCAAAATAAATATCATTTAACATTCATACCTACTGTTGTTATTTGCGCATACTGTAGTGCATGCTGCGCTTTTCTATATGTGATGAGGCGCTTATAGTTATGTTATTAATGTATAAACTTATTGCATCAAAAGGCTTAAAGTCGCCCAAAGAGCAATGGAAAGGGCTACGCTAGGAGTTTCCTTGCGTGATCGAATCAGAAATGAAGATATCCGCGGGAGAACCAAGGTTGCCGACATAGCACAAAGAATCGCCAAACTTAAGTGGCAATAGACAGGGCACATTGCTCGCAGAACAGATGGCCGTTGGGGCCGAAAGGTTCTGGAGTGGCGACCGCGTACCGGAAAACGCAGCGATGGAAGGCCTCCTACAAGGTGGACTGACGACCTGGTGAAGGTAGCGGGAATCCGATGGATGCGGGACGCACATGATCGTTCGTTGTGGCGACGCTCTGGGGAGGCCTATGTCCAACAGTGGACGTCTATCGGCTGAAATGATGAAACTTATTGTTGAAAAGCCTAACAAGTAAATAAATAAATAAGTACTTACTGTATCGAAAATGAAAACTTGTGGAACATTAGGACCAGCGCAGTTGATAGTGATTTTATCGCCTGCATTATTGAGGGTAGCTTCATTGTAGAGGCACTGGCCTCCGTCCTCCCGAACAAGGTCACAGGTGAAGCATGAAACTCCGCTAGCAGAAACGTTGAAGATATGTTGTTCGGCTGAATCGAATACACTAGTGGCTTTGTACCAGCTTGAAAAGAGAAATTAATTAGTGACAATCGGAACACATATATTATTTGGCAAAAAGCAAGAACTTTTACAAAAGAAGCTAGTGTTTGATGGCGTTTATTGCATCTATTTTTAAGGTTCCATACCTGAGTCGCCCAAAACGGAACCAACCCTTATAGGAACACTTTCTTATCCATCTGTCTATCTATCAAACCCTTTTTTCTCAGAAAAGTTGAGTCTAAAGGTACGAACGAAGCTTAAAATAATATTCAATGCTCAGGTTTGTTACCTCAAACAGCAATGAAAAAATCTAACTTCTAAGTCAACGTGATCTAAAGATAAGGTCGTTTATGTTCCGTTTAGGCGCATTATTTTGAAAATTCCCGTTGACTTACAATCTTCTTTAGCATGAAGCAAGGTCTTATAATACAAATATAGTAAAATGACTGAAAACTGTATTGCAGCCATGGCAAAAAAATAAAAAATTGCGATTCGGTAATATCTGCGAGACTTGAAATCTTTACGTTAAGTTTATACAGAACTCTCGGTGTACGAGTCCGACTCGAACTAGGCCATTTTTAAGAGAGTATATATAAATATAAAATCATCATATTATTTTCCTCTCTACCTTGATGATTTTACAATTTTGTCTACGTAAAAAATAATGATTCTTGTACTTAAACCAGTTATTTTTTTGATAATACAGCTAGTATTCATTAAGGCGTATAGTCCCTTGAACCATCTGACCAAAATTATGTGACACTTTGCTAGATTTAGTTTAGTGAACAACACATCACTGACGATAAATTGGTGTTTTGTCCTATCATTAGATATTTTTAGTAAGAAGACGTTATAAACAAGAATATTCGACATCTACCGGAATTTCGTGATATCCCTAGGGATTTCGTGAAATCCCTGATATCCTCATTTCCCGGCAACATAGATCTAAAATAGGTATAGTTACTGACATTTCACCATCGGATTTCCAGGCTAAGATCTCAAGCACAGTGTGTGCTACGTTGAAACGGTTCTGTGTGATCCAATCCGCAGCACCAGTAGGAGGCTGAGATGCTTGGACTATTTGCTTGAACAATTCTCCACCAACAAGCTAAAAATATAGTTAATTGAAATAATTATATCATTGGAAATCAGCCATATACAGTACAATATACAGGAAAGATAATTTATTTCTTAGATATATTTTCATGTAGCCTAGTAGGTACTACTGTAGTAGGTACCTATATTTTGGTGAGTAGTTCTCATATTCTAATTTCTAAGGGTCGGCTTATTTTGAGTTAAAATCTTGCCAAAGCCAACGAAGTGCCAAATTTTGACAGATTTCCAGGCTAACGTAGAGTCTAAGTAATAGGCGCTTTAAATCAAAAATTGAGGGTAAGGGCTATATTTCACCGAGACACGATGGTGACGCGACCAGTTAAACCAAACTAGACACCATACAGACACCAGAATCGCCACACGACCGCGCTGGTCGCGCCACCAAATTGGTAGCGCAACCAACTTATGTAGAGAGTTACTCACCTGGTGTCCATACCAGGTGAGTAACTCTCTACAGAGGAGCTATTTACATTTAGTTGATAGCGGCAACTACTCGCGCCGTCATGGTGTCTCCGAAAAATATAGCCCTAAGGGTTTCTGAATTTATTATTGTGAATTAAAACCGTCTCAATAAATGCCAAACTTTGACAGGTTTTTAGGGTAGAGTTTGATAAATGCTCAACTTCTAATGCTTAAATCAGAAATCTGGGATTTGTCAATCATTACCAAGACCTAACTCAAACTAGACTCGGCCTTCCTCCATCAAATAAATAGAAAGCTTGTCATTATTGACACGTCAGATTTGTTTTTTTTTTTTATCGTCACAGCAAATGATACAAGTTGAGAGGAGGACTATTATTTCAAAAGGACTAAGGATCTTAAAACACTAATCAATGTAATTGAAAATATCCACCCCATCACTAATAACAACGGTAGAAACGGCAGAGAATTTATTTAAAATTTTATGCACTAATAACACTGTACAAAGGCGGACTGAACGCCTTAGGCATTTTCTACCAGTCGACCTTAGGGTGGTGCAGAGACATAACAAGACAAGTGCAACTTAATAAGAGACCAACAGAAAGAAAACAAGTACAATAATAAATGTACAAGGTGTAAGGGACAGCCCTCCACAAACTTAGGGCTTGCTCAGTATCTTTGTACTTGCTCCGTGCTCAGTACACAAAACCGAACAACCTTCCACAAGATTTTTTTTCAGAAAACGAATGAAAATATCAACCTCTCCAAACAAACTGTCCAATCAATTTTCTAATTTTGTATGATAAGGTTGATTTTTTTTTCGTTTTTGTATACAGATACATACAAATAAAGAATGATAATGTGAAAAAAAACCATGTGTGATGATTCTACCAACTTCTGAGAATGGCATCTGTTGTCCAACACACGAACTAACTGAGTTTTGAATGAATGTAATGCTAAAACACCACAAATGTCGCTTCGCCAGTTAATAATCTCTAGAACTGCCATCAGATGGTGCTAGTTGCATTTTAATGTAAGCTAGTGGCTACCCTCTGGTAGTTACTTACGTCTGAATTAAATAAAAGCAAAATCTTTTGTTGAAACACCAAAGAAGAAAGCCGAATCCATTCCTAAAGATGTTAAAGTACAAGTATGACGCACTGTGGTTGACTCACGCCCGCGCTACGGCGGTGCTGGTTAAATGACCATAATTTATTTATTTTTCTTGGTAGCATTTTTTTTTTACTGACTTAAAAAATCAAATCAAATCAAATCGTTTATTTGCCTTAAATGTAGGTATTATAAATAAATATATTTTATCAAAAATCTGTTACCTACTAACAATGTTTAGGCCTAGTTGCCTAGTTATTAATAAACAATAATTATTATTATCACTAACCTGAGGTAAAATAGTGATGAAAGAAGTGCCTTCGTCGTTAAAGAATAAAGGAACTTTATCAATCCAGCCGTTTGTTTCAGAGTACGAGTAGATCTGGAAATAATGAGTTTTTTAGCTTTAAATATTTTTCATGTATCGATAATTTATTGTATCTGTAGTTAACGCACTGACACAGGGGGTAAACACATTGGCTCGTTGCGTTACCAGCGGCTAGGTCAGTCCTCGTCAATGGCCCGAACACAACTGACTCATTAGTTTGTAACGATGATTAATCAAAGAAAAATTTTGACGGCCTATATATAGTTTTTTTTTTTTTTTTGGCAATTGAGCCGTTCGCGACTATTCTGCCAGTGTCACGTGGAGTATAGATAGTTGTTCTGGGTCTGGGTGTCTTATATATGTCATCGAAAGACTGGAACATTTGCCTACTGGCTGCAGTCTCCCGTCCGATTGTAATTTAGGTGTCTTCAAGATTAGAGTGAATAGGTTCCTAATAAACTAGTGCGTTTCACTACATCCTCGCCATCACATCACCGCTTATCATCAGGTGATAAGGATTAAAATAAACTAGCTTTTGCCACAGCTTCACCCGCGTACATAAAATATATTATAGCCTATGTTACTCAGGAATAAAGCAGCTTTCTATCAGTGAAAAAATTTTGGCAATCAGACCAGTACATTTACCTCATAAAAACAAAATATTTAAATTGTAAATAATGTTTCCCTAAATAATATTATTTCCACAACTATCACACAACGCCATCTAGTCCCAAGCTAAGCAGAGTTTGTGTTATGGGTACCAGACAACTGATAAACATACTTATATATTTCTAAATACATACATATTATAGATAAATTACACAGAACAAATGATTATGCTCATCACACAAACATTTTCCTGGGTGGGAATCGAACCCACGACCTCCGGCATAGCAGTCAGGGTCACTAACCACTAGACCAACAGGCCAGTCCAAAAAGTAAGTAAGTACCTCTTTAATATTAGTACAGATGTATATAAAAAAATTAATTTGACTTAACATTTTTGTGTATGCACCCCGCTTGTAAAAGCAATTCCTAGTGTGAGACAAATTGAAAAAAAAAAACACTAGTCTTAGTTTAAAAAAATACAGCAATAAAAAATGTGTCAACGTAAATCGAATTGCATAAAAAATCTTCCTCGACTCTTTATACAATTTTACTGATTTGAGCAGATAAATCATATAAAATAAATTAAATAAATATAAACGTTAAAATATAACGTTATAAAATAGTTCAAACAAAGCAGCTTTTTACCCGACTGCAAGAAGGGTTATGTTTTTTAGAAAATCTGTTTTCATAATTTTTTGTATGTATGTTAATCATAGCCCCAAAAAATCTTAAATTTTACTTACACCAGAGCAAGTCGGTTGTCCAGCGTTGCATAGTTCTATCCTCATCTGATTTTGCACTCTGTTTGTCCACACTAGGGCAATAGATGAATTCGTCACGAATTTCACCGTCTTCAATATAGGACTGTAATTGGTCAATGCAAAGAAATGGAGGAAAAGTCAATAACTGTTTGAATTAAGACCTTAAAATTTAAATGAACAAAATATGCATTTAATTTTCTTATTTGCTACATTAAATAATTTTTAATTATAAGAAATACTATGAAAAGTTTTAAAATATCTTTATTAACACGTTCGCTGCGGCTGTAATTTTTCTATACTATCCATTCCTGAGTTTGATTACTGCGGTACAAGGTTTATACACCTGGTAATAAAACTTCCATTGTGGCAGCAAAAGGCTTATAGACCCAGTAACTTAACTAAATCTTAATCCATTTTTGGCTTCATGTAAAAATAAATCTTTTTCCTACGCCGAACCACATTGAAGTTATGCCTTCCATACGACAAGGAAGTCTATACTTTTCTTAGCCGCACTGTAAGCGAGACGTAATACAAGATGTTTAGACCTGGTATCTTAAAGCTTCAAACTTGTTAATTAGAAAGAAATGTCTGACGTAAACTGCGATCTTCGGTCTCTCGCCCATGGTGATTTTTTGTAGAGATGATCGATACTAACGTGCGTTAGTCGCATTTGTTAGCGCTATAGAAAATATGCCAACGCGCTACTAACGCGTTACAACATCGCAAATGTGTCGTTGCCACCGACACTGTGGGGTTAATATTAACAGACCTAATTTGAAAATTGGAAGCAGACAGCATATGTAAAAAAAAAGAACTATTTGGAAGCTATTTATATATTCTGCGTAGGTGAGATTAGACCACATTTAATAAATTAAAATATTGTAACTATTAGACCATTCGTAGGTCTGTTAAAATAGCGTGAACTTTGACGTCAAAATTCATCACGCGTGTACGGCTACCATAGAAAACGGCCCCTAGCCAAGTTACAAACGTTTCGCTTGCGCCGAACGCTTCGAGTTGACCTTGCCGCCAATTCTTTTGTTCTGACCACGTGACTGAGCGTTGAGGCGACGTCATTCCCGTATATTTGAAGCTTGCTACAAGCGTTAACTATTGTAGATTAGCAACTTGGCTAGGGGTACTGGTCCAAGTTTAGTTTGTTTTTTTTGTTTCAAATAATACTTACTAGTCAGCTGGAGCAGTATACTCATTGCGGACACCATCGACGCTATTGATGTCGAGCAAGGTCACCGACACCGTGGGGTTGATAGTACCAGACTGAAAAAAGTTAGCAGCTAGCATGAGTTTTAGCTCCGTATTTTGTTTAAGACGGGAAACATGTTCTCCTCTATCGCGCTTGGGCTTGTCAGATTTTGAACCGACTTCGAAAAGGAAGAAATTCTATGGTTGGCTGAATGTATGTTTTTTTTTTATTATTGATTATCATCGATATCTCGGTCAATTGTGGACCAATTTTGTTTTTTTTTTTTTTTGATTGAAGGCTTTAGCTTCCAAGTTTCCAAGTTGGTCCCATAGAAATATGTTATGATCTGATCAACAGAACTCCTCATAGGAACACAGCAGAATTGTCGTAACAAGTAAAATTGCTTTGTTTATACGTGTAGTCAATGACAGGCTGAAAGAAAAGGGGGAGCTTGTGCACGCTCCTTGGCCCAGTAGTTTCTACTGTGTCTGTCAGTCGTCAGTCAGTTTTATACATATAACACTGACAGCCAGTCTTCCCCATTCATATCTACACAAATATTATAAACTAGCAGCCCTTCCCGGCTTCGCAAGGGCAATAAATATAGCCTTTTAGCAATAAAAATACAAGTTTTTCCTCTTTATAGTACTTATTAGTGTAGAAGAGGGAAAATTTGTATTATTGTGTGTATGTTTATAATGAATAAACTCAAAAACTACTGTGCCGATTTCAAAAATTCTTTCTTTATTGTAAAGCTACATTCACCTTGTAGACCAGTGTCGATAATTTTTAAAACCAAAAAAACGAATAGTAGGATGAAACCCATTAGAAAAGGAGGAGAATATTATAAAAATGAAAGGAAAAATAATTTACGGGCGATCTGAGGTCGGGAAGGGGGTGGGGGTGACTTTTTAAGGGGAAAAAACGGTTTTTCTCGATTTCCGGCAAAACTAAAAATCCTATGGAAAATAGTCAAATGGCAAAGTTGTAGGTAATAAAAAGATCTAAAACTTTTGTATAACACTTTTTTCACATAACCTCAAAATTTATGTGAAAAATTCAAAAAAACATGTTTTTGGTTTTTTATTTTTATCTCTTTCAAAAAACAATATTTTATCACGAAATTTGGTGAAAACTTACCTTTTTATGTCCCAAATACGCTGTAATTTATTTGATTAGAAATATTCATTTTTTCACCTTATTTTGAATAAATATCGAAAAATCACCCTAATTTTCAATCGAAAATTCACCCGTCAAAATATCTTTTTTTTTTTCAAAAAGTTTATATGATGTCTGTTCGTTAGAATCTCTACTTTCCGATGGTGAAAAAAAATATATATATGTTCCCATAGTAAATCTTCTCAGCAAATGCAAAAAATCGAAAAAAACTCGAATTCGAATTTTTTTTTCAATTATTATATTCAATGTAGAGCTATTTATTAAAATTTACACTTTAATTACTCGAAAAACGTAAAATTACATGTTACATAGATAACAAAAAAAATTGCAAATCAAAATATAGTACTATAATTAACAAACAAATAAGTTGATAAAATTAATACTTAATAAGACGTCTACAATATTTGGAGAAAGGAGTCGAATCTTCTTTAAGTTATATGCGTAGATGCCTATTTATAACTATTTTTAGATAACTTATATATACCTGAGTGACCTACGAAAAATTTTAGCCCATCAAAAGGTATTTCATAGAGGAGTGGGGAAGGGGCTAGGCGGGTCCGGGTCTTATTACATACATACCTAATATTTCGTAACAGCTGTAACAACCGTTAGCCTAGCCAGTATTCGAAATACAGTATAGTATACAACATCGTTTATAAAAATACACGTGCACGTTGAGTTTCTTGAAGATAATTATAACAAGTTTACAAAAAAACTAAGAAGATTAAAAAAATAATAATCTCCTTTATTTTGCACAAACAAACTTAGTTACTCCCATAAAATATATAAATATATAAAATACATATCGTAAATATATTTTTAATAACTAACTTATGGCCTATTTTCATATATTTTAAATATATCTTAGATACATTCAAAATATATCCTAAAAGACATAAAAAACATAGCTAAAAATAAAATAAAAAAATTGAATATATCTGAAATATATTTGAAATGTATAAAATATATATGAAAATCGGCCAAAAGTTAGTAAAAATATATTTACGATATGTATTTTATATATCTTATGGGAGTAACTAAGTTTGTTTGTGCAAAATAAAGGAGATTATTATTTTTTTAATCTTCTTAGTTTTTTTGTAAACTTGTCACAATTATCTTCAAGAAACTCAACGTGCACGTGTATTTTTTTAAACGATGTTGTATACTATACTGTATTTCGAATACTGGCTAGGCTAACGGTTGTTACAGCTGCTACGAAATATTAGGTATGTATGTAGTAAGACCCGGACCCGCCTAGCCCCTTCCCCACTCCTCTATGAAATACCTTTTGATGGGCTAAAATTTTTCGTAGGTCACTCAGGTATATATATGTTATCTAAAAACAGTTATAAATAGGCATCTACGCATATAACTTAAAGAAGATTCGACTCCTTTCTCCAAATATTGTAGACGTCTTATTAAGTATTAATTTTATCAACTTATTTGTTTGTTAATTATAGTACTATATTTTGATTTGCAATTTTTTTTGTTATCTATGTAACATGTAATTTTACGTTTTTCGAGTAATTAAAGTGTAAATTTTAATAAATAGCTCTACATTGAATATTATAATTGAAAAAAAAATTTGAATTCGAGTTTTTTTCGGTTTTTTGCATTTGCTGAGAAGATTTACTATGGTAACATATATATTTTTTTTCACCATCGGAAAGTAGAGATTTCAACGAACAGACACCATATGAACTTTTTGAAAAAAAAAAAAAGATATTTTGACGGGTGAATTTTCGATTGAAAATTAGGGTGATTTTTCGATATTTATTCAAAATAAGGTGAAAAAATAAATATTTCTAATCAAATAAATTACAGCGTATTTGGGACATAAAAAGGTAAGTTTTCACCAAATTTCGTGATAAAATATTGTTTTTTGAAAGAGATAAAAATAAAAAACCAAAAACATGGTTTTTTGAATTTTTCACATAAATTTTGAGGTTATATTACCTACAACTTTGCCATTTGACTTTTTTCCATAGGACTTTTAGTTTTGCCGGAAATCGAGAAAAACTGTTTTTTCCCCCTAAAAGGTCACCCCCACCCCCTTCCCGACCTCAGATCGCCCGTAAATTATTTTTCCTTTCATTTTTATAATATTCTCCTCCTTTTGTGATGGGTTTCATCCTACTATTATTACTTTTCACTTTTTATTATTTTTGAAGGCATCTACCCTGGTCTATTGATTAACATAGGCTATATATTTTTTTTAATTGAATTAAACTAGTGCTTGACTGCGATCCCACCTGATGGTAAGTAGCGATGCAATCTTTGATGGCGAGGCGCACTAGTTTATTAAGAGTCTATTCACTCTGGACTTGAAGACACCCAAATTTTAATCGGACGGGATTATTGACCGTGCGAAGCCGGGACGGGCTGCTAATATTATGTATAGATGTATAGATAATACATGGACGGAGAAAATATGTAGGATTATCGTTTACCATACTTAATTGGGAATGTACTAATCTCTTACCTTCGGGTATCGAATCTCGTGATGCTGAGTGTACTGGTACTGGACGGACCCAGGAACACCATAATGAGGAACCTTCATTTTTCTTACGTCAGTGTCATTGAATGTTGCGTACGCCATCTTAGCACCATCCTTTGAGAACCAAATGGCGCTGTTTGAGCCAAAAACTTCCTCTGTAAGATATTGAAATAAAATTGTATGTATTATATTAGGGAAGACCCTTCACCCACGGTGACTTTTTGTAGCAATGCTGTAGCGCGTTCGCATCGATACAGTGGCGATGCTATACCGCGATGGCATTTTTTCTATAGCGCTTGCAAATGCGACTAATGCGCGTTAGTAGCGATGGTGTAGCGCGTTCGCATCGATACAATCGCGATGCTGTACCGCGTTGGCATTTTTTCCATAGCGCTTGCAAATGCAACTAACGCGCGTTTGTAGCAATGCTGTAGCGCGTTCGCATCGATACAGTCTCAGTACTGTACCGCGTTGGCATTATTTCTATAGCGCTTGCAAATGCGACTAATGTGCGTTAGTAGCGATGGTGTAGCGCGTTCGCATCGATACAGTCGCGATGCTGTACCGCGTTGGCATTTTTTCTATAGCGCTTGCAAATGCGACTAATGTGCGTTAGTAGCGATGGTGTAGCGCGTTCGCATCGATACAGTCGCGATGCTGTACCGCGTTGGCATTTTTTCTATAGCGCTTCCAAATGCGACTAATGCGCGTTAGTAGCGATGCTGTAGCGCGTTCACATCAATACCTACAGTCGCGATGCTGTACCGCGTTGTCATTTCTTCTATAGCGCTTGCAAACGCGACTAATGCGCGTTAGTAGCGATGGTGTAGCGCCTTTGCATCGATACAATCGCGATGCTGTACTGCGTTCGCATTTTTTCTATAGCGCTTGCAAACGTGACTAATGCGCGTTAGTAGCGATGCTGTAGCGCGTTCACATCAATACCTACAGTTGCGATGTTGAACTGCGTTGGCATTTTTTCTATAGCGCTTGCAAATGCGACTAATGCGCGTTAGTAGCGATGCTGTAGCGCGTTCACATCAATACCTACAGTCGCGATGCTGTACCGTGTTGGCATTTTTCTATAGCAAATGCGGCTAATGCGTGTTAGCAGCGATGCTGTCGTCAAATAGATCGTTTTGCGAGCTTGTGGTAGGGCCGTTGGGTCTCTGATATACTTGTGAGTATAACTAACCTTCATATACCCAATCCGGGATACCATTGAAGATCACGTCCACCTGCCCAGACGTCGTGATCTGGCGAGGAGCATTAGTCAGACTGCTCTGATAGTAAATGTTGTTCAAATAGACAAATGCTAGGGCTGTTCCTGAAGAGCCCCACAAGAAGTTCTGGAGGTAAGGTACATCATCAGTTTTTCCGCCACTGTTTCCGAACGGACTTATGTAAACTGTGTTACTAGTGTTGATGTTCACAGCTGCATAGCGAGCGTTGAAACTGTGTCTGTATACCTGGAAGTAGAAGACTTGGCTTAAACAAAATGTATTCATTTTTTTCTTTCAACATCATCATCAAGAGACGTCCAATGCTAGACATACGCCTGTCCCAAGGGTTACCACGATGACCGGTCATGTGGATCTTGCATTCATCCGACCTGCAATCCATACTAAGTAACCGGTTCACCTTGTGTAAGTCCTTCCAATGCTGCGTCTTCCGGTACGTATTCACCACTAGGCTAGCGCAAAACAAATTATGTTTAAGGCTTTGGAAGCAAAACTAAATCAATAATACTAGGTTTGCTAGATACAACTTCCAGTTTAACCAAATGCATCATAATACAAAAACAACATCATAACGCATAATTTAATTTACGAACAACCCTTACCGGGAGCATTCGCGTGTAATATAACGTTACAGATTTGAGCATTACATCTGTGAAGGAGGAGAGCCGAACGTTACAATCCACACCTTGTAATGATACAATACGGTAAATATCAGTGAAGGAGGAGAACTGAGCATTATAATGCGCACCTTGTAATGATACAACTTGTAATATCAATTCGCCATACATGAATCCGTTTCGTCTAATATTATGGAATCAACTAAAAGCTAATGCTCAAAGTCGAATCTCTGATATTGCATTACACGCAAATGCTCGTCAGTCAGGGAGGTACCTACTATGTAATGTAATGCTCAAAATGGAATCTATAAATGTTACATAACACGCGAATGCTTGTCAGTCAGGGAGGTACTATGTAATGTACCTAATGCTCAAAGTCGAATCTATAATGTTATATTACACACGAATACTCGTCAGTCAGGTAATGTAATGCTCAAAGTGAATCAATAATGTTACCTACTTTACACGCGAATGTTCGTCAATCAGGGAAGTCGTATTGCAATGTAATGCTCAAAGTGGAATCTATAATGTTACATTACACGCGAATGCTCGTCAGTCAAGGAGGTAGTATTGTAATGTAATGCTCAAAGTAGAATCTGTAATGTTACATTACACGCGAATGCTCCCGGTGAGGGAGCACCAGTATATAAAACTTACCGCTTCTACATTATATGCCAATATAACTTCATTACCATCTGGAGACAACTGCATTACTCTCGATGACTGCTGCAGTACCTGTAATAGGTTCGCCAAAGACGTTAGACAAGTATGTTCAAATGTAAATAGTACTATGGCTTCCAAATAAGAATAGGATAGTCAATAACCTCGATCTGTCAAATGTTGAGTGAAAAGTACGGTTTGCAAAGAAAACTTATTTGTGTATCAATAAAAGGTTTTTTTTTTGCTTTGTACTTATTACTAAATCTAAGTTAAATCTAGATGAAGTAAAAACGTTATCTTTTAATATAAATTATCTTAATATTTTGTCTTAAGACATAATTAGTAAATAAAATAAAAAAAACTATTTTCGTTGCTAGGAACAATACGGCTTCTTCTTCCATTTGCTACTCAGACACCTCACTCAGTGACGCTGAGATGAGCAAAATTGAAGAACTGGATTCTGATTTTTGTTGACAATTCGTAAATACAAAAAAAAATGGGTAGGATGAGCGAAACAAGAGTTTATTTAAATTGAGCGTCCGATGAGGTTAAAGTCATAACCTTAAGAGTTGTAGTTTACTTTATATTAGACTCCTTCTGAGTAGATGTCTATTATGACAAGGGTGCAGCACTCCACCATTTGCAACGTGTATCTATAAAAGTGTTGGGCTGCTCCATGAAGATATGCTCCCAAAATGAATGCGTAATCGTGAATTTAAATAAACCCTTGTTTTGCTCATCCTACTCATTTTTTTTTTAATTTGACAGTATAACGTGACGTCTCAACATGGCAACCGATCCAATTCTTATTTGGAACGCATTGTACATGTTTTATACAAGTATAGAAAGTTTATCATTACGAGCGAGGTGGAATCCGCCCGAGCAGCAGGCGAGGTTGTTATGGAGTCGAGGGCTGTTGTGACAAACACTTACGAAGATATAAATAAACGAGTATTAACCAAGGACCCCGGGTTGCTTAGCGCCCAGCTTTATACGATATAAACAATAAATTGTGACAGGGTGAGCTTGCACTCTTTTCTGCACTAGTGCGGTAAACAGTAAATTACCTGCCTAAAAGTGTAAGTAGCCGCGTCAAAATATAACTTTTTTTAAAATTAATTCTTTAGTTTTTCAGTTTATTGAATACAAACAAACATACAAATCTTTCCTATTCATAATATTAGTATAGAAATACAGAGTAAAGTAAAAATTGTCGATGAGAAAGAAAAGGTATAGGTAGTGGCTTCTACCCATTCCGTAAGCAGTGCTGAAGTACTTTTGAAACCAATTTCCAACTTACTATTTCTAGTTTCACCATTAGATACTCAATATTTTCGAACACAAGGAAAATCACAATTTAACTAATTATTATCATCATTATAGCCAAATGACGTCAACACAATTACCAAAAGCACAATTACCTGGCTAGTGGAATTCTCAACGAGTGACTCGATGTTGCCAGTCTCGATATTAAAGAGCACTAGGTCGCCATCACTGTTCCGGAAAAGTATTTCGCCTCCTGCAAGGAATCATTATATTTATAATTATATTAAAATAATAGTAGTAGTAATAGTAGTGTAGTAGTATATATGTACGTATTTACGTACATATATATACTACTACACTCCTATTACTACTACTATTATTTTAATACACGGTGTAAGGGATAGCCCTCCACAAACATAAAGGGCTTGCTCAGGAAACGAAAAATAAAAATCAGCCTCACCATACAAAATTAAAAACTTGATTGGACAGTTTGTGTAGAGAGGCCGATTTTTTTTTTTCGTTTCCTAAAAAGAATCTTGTGGAAAGTGGTTCAGTTTCGTCTACTGAGCTTGCCCTGAAAGTGTGTGGAGGGCTGTTCCTTACACCCTGTATATTTTCATATTTTGATTTATTTATTTAAACTTCATGTACAATAATGGTACATAGGCGGACTTAATGCAACAAGGCATTCTCTACTCATCTCTACCACTCAACCTTTGGGTTAAAAAAGACAACACTGTAGTAAGTTTGCAAAATAAACAATTAACAGATAGTTCAAACGGAAAAATATAATATTAGTAAAATACATATATATGCTAAAATAATAAACTAATAAATACTATGAAAAATATCAAATCATTTAGAGAACTTAGTAACAATTCTAAACGAATTAATCATTTTTAATTTATTCATTTGCAATTACAACTTTCATGTGATCACTGCAAAAAACTGCAGTTATTAACAAAAAATTGCATGTGTTCTGGAAAGATGTCCAGTGTTGTATATGTCCAACAGTCAGCCTTCCCAAATTATCACCATAACGACAGCTCCTGTGAGTTTCGCGTCTCGTATGCATCAGATTCTCGTGACCAGTCCACCTTGTGGAAAGCACTCATCGCTACCACTTCCAGTACGTGGTCGCTACTCTAGAACCATTCATCCCCATCGACCAGAGAAACTATGCCTTAATTAAAGTTTAACAACGTAGTTTATGGGGAATTGTTGTAAGGTATGATACCTTTGTAAATATTTTTTTTTTTTTGTGTCCTAGAATAACCCATTCCTGCATTATTTTCTCTATTTCCTTCAGTCACATCTTATGACTGAACTCAGCAGGATTCCCATATAACTCTCTTCACTTGCTTCGTTTGCAAAAAAAAAACTTATATTTTAATGCTATTTTAAAAGTTGTTTACTTAAAATACTATGACGACACTGGCATCTTAGGTATTTTTGGTGCTGTAGAGCCTTCACGCAGACGATGTCGCGGGCAGCAGCTAGTTAAAGTATAATTACCAAACAATTTAATTAAATTAAAATGTTGACAGTTTAATATGAAAAGAATTTACTTACCTGCAGACCATGTTGCATTGAAAGGTGACGGTGAGTACTCTCCATTGATGAACTCCTCTAAGTCTAGCGGGGGCGTTGGCGGTTCCGTGGGCACTTCTGTAGTGGTAGTTGTAGTGGTTGTTGTAGTTGTAGTTGTTTCTGGACTTGTTTCTGGGCTCGTTTCCTCACTTGATTCTGGAGTCGGACTTGTTTCTGGGCTCGTTTCCTCACTTGATTCTGGAGTCGGACTTGTTTCTGGACTCGTATCTGGACTCGTTTCTGATGTAGGTGGCTCCTCAGTAGATTCGCTAACGGTCGTAGGAGAAGTTGGGGCAGCAGTTGTTGGATCCACAGTTGTTGGAACGGCAGTTGTTGGAGCAGCCGTAGTTGTGGTTACAACAGGCTCGGCTTCACCACCAGACAAGACAACGATCAAGGCAACAATTCCTCCAAGGGCTCCTAACATCACTATGGTTACTACAGCGTATATTATAGTCTTCTTGTTTGAAGATCCGATCAGGTTCTAAAATATATAAGAGACACTAATAAAAATACAAATTCAAAATGTTTGTTGCTTGTTTATGAAATAATTACATCATCAGTTTTGAAACCGTCGCAGTAGTGATTTTTAAATAATCAGAAATGGACCTCACATTGTCTTTCAGGTTAATCCTTACCTGGTTACTACCCGTCTCGTCAGCCATCTTGTTGGAGATTTGTATACTGTGAACAAATTAAATAGTAGTAAATATTAACCGAATTCCTTTTTAATAAATTATTATTATTTAATAGATGCTACTTAGGGCCTAGAACCTAACGAGTCGTCTAGTAATGAAGGAAATAAATTCAGCATTCAAAATCACCTAGCAATCATCTTGCACGTAGATTCATCTATTTTGCTGATAGTACATTTTGCTAATAGTATATTTTGCTAATAGTATGTTTTTGACGTGAAAAGGAATGTCAGACTTTTACTGACTAAAACCTAGTGTTCTTCTAGTTCAATTTGCAGCCCTGGCCAGCTTCGACCCTAACTGGCGCCATCGACCTGGGCTCGGCGTGTACTGGACCGCAAACTACCCATTGCTCGCCCTCCGCAAGCCTACAGTGGCCGGTAATCGTCCTGTGACTCCCGTTGCTCTGGGCGACTCCAGCGGGGTGTGTCCACGTCTTTTGCTCGCATTACTGCTTGGTGCTGACGGCTCCTAGTATTTTATTTAGAACTAGCGGCCCGTTTCAGCTTCGCGCGGGCAATAAATATAGCCATGTTATTCAGGGTGAATTTAGCTTTCCAATGGAGAAATAATTTTTGAAATCGGCACAGTAGTTTTTGAGTTTATTCATTACAAACATACACACACACAAAAATAAAAAATTTCCCTCTTTATAATATTAGTGTAGAATAGCCGTCAAATTTCAAAAGCATTCATTACTCGGGTGTTTTATCGTATAGTAATCTCGAATTGCCTACTATGATAACTAGTAAAAGATAAGAAATTCAATCAAGCATAGTTCAGTAGACAATCTATATTCCTGATCAAGATCATGTTTTAATATATCGAATTGAGTAGATAGTTCTAATGGATTTTATCAACATCGTGCCTAATACGAATGTGTTTCTAAAAAATTATACAACTTAATAAACTAACTCGTAAATAACTTGATAAAGATAGAATAACTTTTATTGTAGACCATAATAGTCATTGTAGACAAAGTCAAAGATACGAGTATTTATTTGCACACGTCGCGGGAAGAATTATTATTACGAAAATTGCGCGATTTTTGGTAAAGTAACAAAAATAACAAAATTTTTTTTGGTTTAATTTTCTTGTTCAGGAAAAATGAAGACCAAAATTTTCGGACGAATAATTGTTTTCTTTTTTTTTCTTTTATTTATTAAGTTTATTGCCGTACTGTACAGTAAGGGTCAGGTCTAAAGATCAGCGCAGACAAACGCTTCCCACGTATCTTCGAGGACGCGCGAGCATTTTATTTCAATAAGTCTAAAGTTGATTTTTAAGTGCCTTAATAAAATTCTCTCCGCTGCGCTGCTCTCTGTCTGCCCTGACCCTATAGGGTTTTTCAAGGTCATTCAAGTTGTCCTAGGTTGACTGGTAGAGAATGCCTAAGGCATTAAGTCCGCCTTTGTACCTTTATGTTGCATGAAGAATTAATTAATAAATAAATCGCTTGGGGGGTTAAATGCGATACAAGAGATGGTAATATTTATTTTTTTGGTGCAAAGACACATTTCGCCGTGAGTTGCCATCCAAATAATATTAAAATACGATATTACAAATTGCACAACTGTCATACATTGTACTCTGATTTTTAAATTATTATAATTTTATTATGTAGGTTGGGAGCTACTACAAAAATGTTTTAACTCTCTCCTGAACATGATAAGTATTTTTTTATTTTCTAGGTGGTACAACCAACCAATGACATCCCCCGATCTTGGGCGGAGTAGGAGACGATGACCGACTTTTACTGACTAAAAGCCTAGTACTGTTCCTTCTTTGCCATATTTCCCGAGCCCCGGGAATCCCTTTCGCATCACCCATGGCCCCAGTGGGATTGGACCCTGCTGGGTCCCAACGGTTGCTGACAACTCCCTGAGGCTCTGTCCGATCGGTCAGACGGTGAGCTACCCATTGCTCACCGTCGACAAGCCTGCGCCTACGGTGGCCGGAAATCGGGATCGGAATCCCGACGGCTGGGGCGCGAAGGCCACCTCCTTTATGATCATAACTGCTTCGCAGAAGGGGGCGACCGCCTGCCACCTGTACCAAGGCCAGGGCCAAGAGCAAGGATCGCTGCCGCCGAGCGGCGGGGACACGGCGTTGCTCTGCCCAGGCACGGTTAAGATATTATTACCATGGCCCAAGCGGGGCACACCTCTGCCGTATGCTCCACCGTGTCCTTCAGGCGATTCACATAGTGGTGACACCCGGAAGTTTATTCTGCACGAATCCGGTGCAGTAATCTCCCGAACTGACCATGACCGGTGAGGACCTGCGTCATGCGGAAGATAAGGATGCCGTGTTGTCTTTCCAGCTACTCCTTAAAAAGGGGACTTACCGCCATAATTATGGCTTGCCCAGTAAACAATAAGTATAATTGATAATTAATATCGTTTAAACATTTTTATCAACATTTTCATTTTTTTCAACATTTTTTTTGTTTTTTTTTTTTATGATTTATTAGTATATTTTTTGTAATGTATGTATGTATTTGTGTTGTTATTTCATATTAGTATTAATTCTGATGTACACTGACAGCCCTATATCTTTCTCCTCTATTTCAGTCCATCCAAAGGTTGTCTATAAGAGATCGCCCTGTGCGATAAGGCCGCCCATTGTACACTTATTTTGAATAATGTTTGTCCTGTATCTTTTTTGTTCATGCGGTGTACAATAAAGAATATAATAAATAAATAATAAATATCAGAATTGTGATTAAGTTTTGAGCTTTTGTGCCGGAATGAGTAATTTAAAATATATTTTCTTATCTAAATGAATACGCATTCTATATCTATGATAAAGATAAGACTCGCCGAAGCATTCTTTGAAACCAAAGATCCAATAATATAATGGTCTTGCTTCTTTCGGTTCAGTATCTATGTGTTCAAGTTTTTTAAGAAGATAAAATTCTATATTATAATATCAGAGCTCTCCACGCGATTAGAACATTATATAACAGTCCGAAAACAACTACCAGACAATAAGGAGAGAATCCTCCAGACAGGTATTGTATCAGGGACCTGACACAATACCCATCTTGAGGATTCTTTCTTTTCAATGGTGTAGGACTGTACATCCTATTCCACATACCTCTATAATCTGAAGAAATAATTATATTAAGTTGTTTCACTACTTTTTCTACACTCAGTGAGTAAAGTTCGAAAAATTTAATCAGCACTCAGCAATCAAAGCTCCAAAAAATAATGCTTATTCTAATTCAATATTTGCTAAAATTCTAATACATTCTATTTTTTATTATAGATAGGCTGGTTTTCTTGGTTTGACCACTATCTCACCTGATGGTAAGCGATTGCATGATTAACGATTACGTAAAGTCTAAGGAAGGCCGCAAGAGTGAGAGGACGTACAATCAAAGACACTTCCGCCGGACCACCGCTAAGTTCATTTTTGCTTGCATTCGAAACGAAAATTTTTAAGGGTTTTGTTTAGCGCCGCGCCGCAGGATTCAAGCGATTTTTTTGTTTAAGTGATCAGGCAGAAATTACCGCGATGGTATATTCTTAAGCCCCAGCCGCTAGCCGCCGCGACAGAGGATGCCCCGGGAGTCAGGAATCGCAGAGTGAACTCCGGCAACGGATTTACAGACGACAAGTAATGGGTAGGTCACCTTCTCCGCCGCTCGTTTTATAAAAACCAAGCCAGAGTTCTACGCTTGCCTCAGAATACACTCTTAAACTATATTTGGTCTTTTAAAAATAAGGGACTCACCGTCTTCAAATTAAAAAAAAATAGAACAAGCTAGGACCGGCCGTTAGCCGAATCCCCGTCACACTGAATATTTTATTACTTAAAATAAATTATCATAATCCACTCTTTTGTTAAGATAATTGTAGTATTAATCGATTATAATGAGAAACGATAATAGGAATATTTAAATGATATAATAAATGATATGGATAACAAAAATCTAAACGAATAATATAAGGAGGAAAGATTTGATATTTTGTTTGTTTGTTACGATTTAACGAGTAATTTGTCAACTCGTATCCACAGTAATAACTGTGAGTGAGTGAAAACCGTTTTTGTTTCTAATAGTGGTAATAATATTCATTTAGGTTTTTTTTTTTGTCGATTGAATAATCATCCAATGACATCTCTGCGCCCTTTGGCGGAGCCGTCGATAGTGTCAGACTTTTACTGACTAAAAACCCACTCCTGTTCCTTCGTTGGCTTTCGTACGGGGCCGAAACTCCCTTTCAGAAGCAGAAGCAGACGCTCGCGGCTACGTTGGCCGGAAATCGGGATCGGTATCCAAACGGTGGCTGGAGCGTGAAGACCGTTGCCTCACGCGTACAGCCTCCTCCTTTGCTAGCATTACTGCTTCGCAGAAGAAGTCAACCGCCTGCCACTCCTCCTCACTTCGGACCATGGCCTGTCAATGGCTCGGCGCGAGAGATCGTTGTCGCCATTCGCCCCCACGAGGACACGGCGGTGGTCTGCCCAAGCGAGACACACCTCTACCGTATGCTCCATCGTGTCCTCCGGGGAGACGGTCCACACCCAGCCGTAGCACCCGGGCGTCACTTCGTCGGTGCAGGAACCTTCCGAGCTGACCATGTCCGGTGAGATAACTGTCCGGACCAAGCCCAAGTCGTCGACGGCGCGCGCTGTTCCCGCGCGCCTCAAGGAGTTGTCAGCAACAGCAGGGGCCCAGCCAGGTCGAAGCCTACTGGGGCCAGGGTTATCCGAAAGGGCGCTCAAGCCCCGGTATGAAGGCTTGAAGGAACGGGATGGGTTTTTTAGTCAGTAAGAGTCTGACACTATCTCCCGCTCCGCCCAAGAGCGGGGGTTGTCATAGGATGATTTTTCCCATCGAAAAAAAAAAAAAATGTCCGGTGAGAACCTGTGCCATGTGGAAGGTGAGGATGCCGTGTGGTCTTTCCAGCGACGCCTCAAAGAGGGAACTTACCGCCAATCCACTTTGGTTTATGAGCGTGTGATAACTATCCATATTGTTTAATTATAAGTAATTGCCCAATTTAAGTAAGTAAGCGAATCACTGCAGAATGGCTGCATCTATTTGTCTAATTATTTTTTGAGAAAAGTTTGTTGGAAAGAAAACTACAATAACCAAAAAAAAAATATCCATGCGAAGCTGAAGCAAGAAGCTAGTTAGCAAAGCTATATATAAATAAATCTTGTAGCGAAGTAATTCGTCGTACGAAATGTAGAGATTCCGTCACTATACGTATAATTTATTTATCAGGTTTAAAATTAAATGAATTGAAATACCCATTCAAGGTACCTATAAAAAATACAAGTCAGGTAGTAGCTGATATCCACAAAGACCTAGTAACTAAAAAAAACATCTATCAGCCAAATAAGAATGCCGAAGCAAATAAAATGTTCGCTAATGTTAACATTAGCGAACATTTTATTTGCTTCGGTTCAGACTGAAAAACTGATGCATATTGTGAGTGATAATTTTAATTAAATAGGTGAGATACTTTATTACTATTACCTATACCTTATTATTATACATAAGAAGCTTAAACATCAACTAAGTATTTATTTTGACTTTGACTTGTAACTTTTAAAAATTAATCATTCATTGGTTTATCAGATTTTCATACAAAAATAAAGATATTTAAATTGAATTTTCTAAATGTTAAGAAATCTGCAGAAATGTTAAGAAGTCTATGCGAAGTAAGCGATAGTACAATAGCGGAGGGGAACGTGGATCGTGCACGGGAGAGCAAAATACAGAGTTGAAATGTGTTAGATAGAACGACGAAATCTTGAAGGTTTGTTTTTGGTAAATGTATTGCGTTTTGTAAGTCATAGAACAAAAGTTGTTGTTTATGATGTTAGTAATACAGGCCTGCAAGGTTGTTAGTGTTTTACAAAAACCCTGTATATCATCATCATTTCAGCAAGACGTCCACTGTTACACGTAGACCTCCCCCAAGCGTCGCCATAACTACAAATCCTGTGCGTCTCGCATTCATCACATTCTCGTGACTCTCATTTATATATATAAACACAAAATACAGGCATCGAATTACTTCTTCATATTGCTGTCCTCCGGAAATGTGGCCAGAAAACTAACAGTATTGTCACCTCTGGAACGTGTAAAGTGTCAATCAGTCGGTGTGAAATTTCCTTAATAAGGAGACTCGCACGCGGACCTCACGACCCGAGCGTTTCAAAACTGTAATACCAATTAAGCAGCAGCGCCTACACAGCCCGCTGCACTAGGAACATTAGATGGTGCAAGGGTGTCGGCAGAGGCTGCATCTCACACCAGAAGCCTAACCATTTTTTACGGCACCAACGTAAATCTGGTCTCTTCCTATTGTCACGCACCTAGCCTAGGTTCTATATTTGGCAGATACGCCAGCGGTGACAAGAACTAGACGAATAGTATAATTGATGCTAGTACAAGTGTTAGGCTCAGCCAGAGTAAAAAGTTTTGCTTTGATGCTTCTGGTTGTCGCTGGCGCCTTTACAAAGCTAGGAGGCAAAGTAATATAAAGTAATATTTAAAGGCAAAATAAATAATTGCTGTTGCTGGCTCACTACTAAATGGTGTCAAAACAGTGCACGGTATATTTTAATTCCAGCAATTTAGAGATTCTTACGAAGCAATTATTATTTATTTATATTGCGTTTTAATCGTAAAAGATAAATACACCAAAAAAAGCTCTGCAGGACATCCGAGAAGTGTTCCACAAATTTCCTCAGCCCCAATCATCATTGACTCGACCCTGATATTAACAAGGGTTCATCACCTAGCGTTATTTGGGATACTAATGGTGGTGCATTCCGAGAGTCATAAAAAAATATGGCCTTGAGCTTGCGTAGAGCAACCTCGTGTCCCAATTGCCAGCATTTCATCAGTGTAACGGCCACATTGTTGCTGGGGAGGTCGACACGCTGCATCCAGCCATAACCGTAAGTCCTAAAGAAGCGGCCCCAAGATCAATCCCTGAGGGATCTGATGATGAGCACGACATCTCTTTTCGATTTCTTTCGATTCCACTGTCTTGGGTGACCGGAGTGGATGACCGTCATCTAGAGGTAAGAATATTAAACCTAGACTAACACTTTGAAAATCATCTTCTGGTAGATTTCGCAAGTGTGAAAAGTAATTAGTGTTCAAAGGTTAACTGTAGAATAAAAAATTAAGTAAGCAATGTTAACACTTTAAATAAAAAAACATATTGTAGAAAACACATTTATTATGCCTATTAGATATTTTGTACTTAAAGTACTTAAAATATTTACAAACGAAATCAATATATCCATGATTAATTGAAACTATACATACAGCGAACTATTTAATATTATGTCAAATGTTACTGTTTTACATAAATAGGTAGGAATATCAATATCTACATAATATCCACTGAAAACCCTGTTTCATACTATTAACATTGGCAACTTTAAGTAACTTCACAATACTCAAAATACATCAATAAAAATTATTTACATGACTCAAAATATTTAAATTATTGCGCAAAGACACAGGTAACTTTGTATTAACATCGGTGTCGTTTTTTTTTTTCTGTTTATCTCACTTCTTCATAACAATAATATTTCAGAGCGTTTACTTTTATTTAAACAAAAATTTAAAATTTATACATGATTTCTGGAATGTTAAAAATAACACTTTGTTCATAGCCTTAAGATTTTTGATCAACGTTGTTGATCAAAGCTTCAGATATACAATAATTTATTATGAATCGATTTAGAAAGACAATTTTTAAAACTCCGGGAGCAATAATCAGTTTAGTCCTATTTAAACATAGCATTAAGGACACCTACTCGTAACTCATAAAATCGATACAAATGATAAAATCGAAATCGAATAACAAGACTGAGATCGGTTCCAATCAGTAGCAGTCATTGAATAAGCAGCACTGTCCGATGGATCTAAAAATTTCTACTTCTTGTTTTTTTTTTTAAATACAGCAACTTTCCCCTTCATTATTCTGCTTTATTTATCTGGCAATATAATTTATTTATCAAAATATCGTAATTTACAGGGTACTGAGCAAAACGTTGATTAAATTATTTCAATAAAGTGGGGTTATTACAACATATGCTCTTGTAGGAACCTCTCTAGCGCGTGGTAGAGATGCGGCCTCACACCGACTAATCCGTGATCTTCGTCTGTGTAACTCTGGAAACAAAAATGGATTTACGTCAATGTTAGTGGCTATCTGCATTAATTTCCCTGTATGATCATCAATCATTGACTGATCAAGAAATGAAAGATTAAGGCTAACTACTTCAACTCTTAAAATACCATGACTAGAACTACCTACGACATATTATACTTTAGAAATAAAACCTTGTAGCGACATCTCACATCACATCTTGTTCTTCTTCCTGCCCTTATCCCATATTACTTATAATATAACTCTTCACTCATATGGTCGGATATTCTCCTTTTCCAATAGATGTTGCGAGATATTACTTTTTTTTTTCTCATGCAGGTAAGCTTATGCCTCCAGAATATACTAATGTGTATATTATTTCATCTATTTAAAAAAACTGTACGAGTGCGAGTCAGATTCGCGCACTACTTTTCCATACTTTATGTATATAATTCAAATCTCGAATCGAGTCCCGAAGATTTTTCTGTATAGCAAAAAAAATGTGACAACTACGACTACTTTATATGTATCAGACTTTTTCCTGTATTTGTGCTATGAGATCTGCTTCATGGCACAGGATTCTAGGTCAATGAGAAGTACCCTATAGGTTTTAATTTCCTAGCCGGTATCAAAATATGCACCCAAACGGAGACTTAACGATCTTATCTTCAGATTGCGTTGACTTAGAAGTTTGATTTTTTCACTGCTGCTAGGGGTAGTAGTCTTTTTTACATTCATTTCAGCTTCGTACGCATTCCTGAGCAAAAGGATCTTGACAGACGAACAACAAAGTGATTCTATGGGGGAATCGTTTTCGTCGAGTTAGGGTATCTTATTTTTATTGTTGATAGGTTTGCGCTTGACCGCTATATCACCTGATGCAAAGCGACGATGCGGTCGATAATGGAGCGCGCTTACCTAGAAGTAACCTATTCACTCTTGACTTCAAGATTCCTGGGTTGTAGCCTAAAAAGAAATGTAAATGAGCTCACCATTTGTGTGAAGTAGACATCTCGCGTCTGGAGTAGCCGCGACAGCAACATGGCGTGTTGGTAGTGCACGTTGTCGTCTGCGGTGCCGTGGATCAAGAAGTAGCTCTTGTTCTTAAGGTTCTCCGCCTAAGGAGTAACAGGATTATTTAATATCATTGTATGTTATATTACCACTATCATGTTAATCGAATCCGAAAAAATAGAGACAGGTTGTTTCAGTTTAAGAATATCATATTAAAATTAATGTGGATTTGTTACTAGAACGTTCAACATGTCTAACCCAACAACACACCTCTTACGTGATTATGAAGTTATTACAGATCTTTTGCTAGATATTTTGGAAACGCAAATATCTTGTGGATATTATATAGGGAAGTCAAAACGTTTTGTGTAAAACTAATCCAGTAACACCACTAAAAATCTGCTAATTTGCGTTTCCAAAATAAACTTTGGCTCTTAATAATATATTTACAGAAACTGCACATTTAATCGAGAAACTGAATAACAAAACTTTTTCCAAAAATGTAAGATTTTATTAGATTAGATGAAGTTTTATGAAACAATCGAGTGAATGACGGAATTTCCGAATGGCCACAGAGCGTTTAAGCGTTATCTCTCTTTTCCGCGTTGCCTCTTTATCAAACACTAGCTTTTGCCCGCGGCTTCGCCCGCATTCATAAAATATAGCCTATGTCACTCACGAATAAAGCAGCTTTCTGTTGGTGAAAAAATTTTAGCAATAGGACCAGCACTTTCAGACATTACCTCCTACAAACAAACAGAAAAACAAACTTTACCTCTATATCATATTAAGCGCAGGCCACACCGCCAGCTAGCGGGCGGGCGGGCTAGGCGGGTGGACGAAGCGAACGAAGGAAACTATACAAACTACGCGAAATATTGGCGAACTAAACTATGGGGTTCACACCGAAAACTACGGAAAGACGAGCGGCGAGCGGAGCGGACTAAGCGGACGAAGCGGGGGTAGTATTTTTTTAAGTCATCATCAGAACTTTCGTCGATATATGACATATTCATCGTTCCCAAACTAAACACTACACTGCTATTCGATAGACGAGCGTTGACTAGTCTACTCGAAACGGGGAGGACGGGCGAACGAACCGGGCGAGCGGGCTGGCGGGCGAGCTAAGCTAGCGAAGCGCGGGCGCGCCAACGAGGTGAACGAGTAGCTTCGCTGGAATCGTCGGATATTTCGTTAGCTTAGCTCGTTAGGTTCGTCGGTAGCTCGCGGTGTGAACCGAAGTATGTAAAGAGGTGAAACGATGTTCGCCCGCCTAGCCCGCCCGCCCGCTAGCTGCCGGTGTGGCCTGCGCTTTAGTGTAGATTGCATTGGATAAAACAACAAACTTTTAAACCATACACACGTTGACGATAGATAAATCCCTTTTAACTTTTATAGGACTTATTTTACTTCGAAAACTTACCACTTGTGCAGTGAGGAGTGATGAGGCTGCGTAACCAGGTGCGTTTTCACTCGGCAGTCCCATATAGCGTTCAGTGTAAATTGTGTCTGTAATGAAACATTAAATTTGTATCGTCGTTTTTAATATCGTGCGGTTTAACTTCCGACAAAAAAAAAAACCCTGCACCCTGTTCAATGATTTTTTTTTTTTTGTTATGGCAATTGAGCCGATTGCGACTATTCTATTTAAAATATCATTGACACTAGTGATGAATATTATTATTCACTCAGACCTGACTTTATAGCATAAAACTGTCTCCAGGAAGAGACACAGTGAAGAGGTACTATTTCTACACATACTGAAAATTTTTTTTTAGTTGGGAAAATCATTCAATGACATCTTCTGCTCTTGGGTGGAGCGAGAGGGTGTGTCACTTTTACTGACTTAAAACTCCTGTTCCTTCTTTGCTATCGTCCTCAGGGCCTCGAGTTTCACTATCACACTAACCGTGGCCCTAGTAGGCTTCGACCCTGCTGGACCCTACCGTTACATATACTGACCATAGAACCTCCAGTCAACCACGGGAGCGACGGCAGCCGCACACCTGAAGACGTCACCACCCTCAGCGAGCGCCTTACTAGCCGCGTACCCACCGTACGACCAGCCCCAGATGCACGTCCGGTTGCTGTCTAACCAGGCTAGGTTGTTTTGCAAATATCTAAAATTAAAATAAAGAGGTTAACAGTTCAGTCACAAAATAGATAGGTATAGAAGTCAATCTCATGTATGTACTTCAGTGTTTATACCTACGCCAGGCAATCGCACACACGCCAGCGCGTGCTCCGATCTGTACGAGCGCGACCGGCCAAATGAGCCGAGATATCGTGTCCGTGAGCGGTGTCTATGTGTGCGTTGCTCCAAACTCCGGAGACTACAGTGTTCTCACATTCACATTATGGAAAAGAGGGAAAGGGTATTGTAAAACTATAAGATAGTTCCTTACTTGGTAACACTGATCTGGTCTTCAATCTCGACCGTTCCAAGTTTTCTGTTCAACGCAAACATGTTGGCGACTCCCCTCAGTCCTGAACCTCGTCCATCAATATGAGCGATAGCAATACCCCAACGGCTGACTAGAGAACTGCCCCAGTCCAGGGACCATTGCTTTGTCACTAGAGCTGTGTCAGGTCCACCATATCTGAAAAATTATGTAAGCCTGTATCAAATAAAATTAAAGACAGTATAAAATGCCTTCATCCGGACTACTCCTCAGTCCTAACTCACCCGGTCTGTATATTTCTACCTATATCTATAGCTAGAAGGCGCAAAAATACTGATGGCAACAAAACGCTTGTGGGGTTTGCATTTATTTTTATTCTGTTATCACAATAGGTAGCTCACTGTCCGACCGTCCAGTAAACGTCGGGACCGAGCTCGAGTCGTCGACAGCGCGTAGTGTTCCAAGCGCGCCTTAAAGAGAGGTCAGCAAAATCGTAGGGGCCCAGTAAGGCCGAAGCTTGGTCCCCCCATGGGCTGAATTTCGAAAGGGAAATCCGGGATCTTAGAATAGAAGGGAAAAGAAGGAACATAGGTGTGGTTTTAGTTAGTAAAAGTCCGACCGGCTGTCCGCTCTGCATTAAAGTGGCAGAAGTAATTGCATGACCCGACCCACACCTTAAAAAAATAGTGTAAAGAAATTTGCATAGATGCTAGTGATACAATAGGCCGAAAAGGTCTAAAATGGTGATCACTTATCAAAATACGCAAGGCCAGAAGGCCTCCCGGAAGATGTACCGATACTGCAGAACCGGCCAATTTTGCAAAACTTACGGCCCGTTCACGACATTGCCGCTATAAGCGGGAACTAAGCGCGGGGCGACGAGCGGCAAGATCAAAATGTTTGAAGCACATCACGAGACGCCGCTGCGATGCTCACGGGTGATAGGATAGATACTTACACATAAACGAGAAGCGGCACATTAGTCCTGTTGGCATAGTCCGCAGGTGCCTGTATGTGCACGTCGGCTTCTGGTAGATCTGCGGCGACCGGTACGGAGAGCCGTATGGTAACGGGCAGTACGTGGTTCTCGGTGATGGAGGCCAGCTCCTTACTGTCATCCCACATGCGAATCAGTTTACCATCCTGAAAATTAATAACAAAAATCATTAATAAAAATTGAACACACAGTGTACATGTGATTGTAGTGAAACTTTATAATTATGGATTAGTAGCTTTCTCATGCATACATAAAATATAACCTATGTCATTTAGGAATAAAGCAACTTTCTATCGGACTAGTACTTTCAGAGATTACTTCCTAGACACAAAAAAAAAATCAAACTTTACCTGTTTATAATATTATTGTAGTCTAAAGCCTCTGCCACACTAGGCGGTAATTCCGTCGCGGAAGATCGGCGACAGAATGTTAATACAAGTTATTGCATATAAAATACTACTAGCTGGCACACTACGCGGAAGATCGGTCGCTCGCGTAGTATATTAACGTTCCTTCGCCAATCTTCCGCGACGGAATTTCCGTCTAGTGTGGCAGAGGCCTAACTAACGATAACCGGAGTGTGCTACTACGCTAGAAAAGTAGTACCTATTGCTTTTGTGATATAAAACCATCTTCGAATTCATTGCCTTTCTAATAAAACCGATTTGGATTAACGGTTGGATGGTTCTCAAAGTCTATAACGGACCTCGTCGGTACAATTTTTTATATTTTATAGTACATAGAAGGAGTTCACTGACTGATTGACATATCAATCAATGCAGAGCCGAAACTACAGGGACTAGAAACGTGAACAAAGTATCCTTTTATGACATAAGCGAGGTTAAGTTCCTTTTATGACGTAAGCGAGGCTAAGAGAGGTTTTCCAAAATTCACCCCCTACAAAGGGATAAAACGATAATATTGATGGTGAGGCGCACTAATTTACCACTATTCTGCCGATGGATGGTATACTGACATTGCTTTCTATTGAAAAGGGTACTTAAGAGATCCAGCATTAGCCAATAGTTATTTGAGATAGCAAAAAATAATACTTACGGTGGAATAAATAAAGACTTGTGGTACATTGGGTCCAGCACAATTGATGGTGATTCTGTCACCCGAGTTGCTGATGGTAGCTTCATTGTAGAGGCATTCGCCTCCATCCTCCCGACGGATGGCGCAAGTGAAGCAAGACACCTCATCAGAACTATTCACCGAGAAGATGTGTTGTTCTGCGGAGTCATTGACACTTGTAGCTTTGTACCAGCTGGAAGGGAAAAATAAGATTATTAGAATTGTTGTCTCAGGGCCGATTTTTTAATCGTCAGGTATTTTTTAACTTAGTGTAGCTTAATCAGCATAAAAGCTTTATGCACAAAAAACTGTACAAAGGCGTACCCAATGCCTTAGGCATTATCTGCCAGTCGACCATTGGAAGGTGCCGAAATATCGTGCGGATTCATCACGCAACACGCAGAAAATGTCAAAAAGCAAAAAAAAAAAACTTGTCCCGCGTGCTTATTCCACGCATCACAATAAATATTTGTATGAAATGGACGTTTGCGGGAGCTACCTTCGCGTGCGGATCAATCCCGCATGCGTAATAAAAACCGCACGATATTAAAAACATTATAATGTTTCTTTCCATCACTGGATCCAGTGTGGGTTAATGTGAATGTCACGTGTCTTCGAATTTTTGGTTCAAGGACATGCCAGTTTCCTCACGATGTTTTCCATCATCATTTTAAAAGCAGTAGTGATGAAATAAATTACACAAAGTAATGCGCCTGGCTGAATTTAAACCCGGCCGCGGCCTACAACTCGTACCTAAGTCAGGGTCGTTACTACTCAGCCATCACTGTTCGTGTATTTAAATCAATTACTTTATATAATTAGCTAGGTTTATACATACATGACGTTTTCGGAAGTCCAGGTCAAGATTTCAAGCACAGTGTGTGCTTTCTTAACGCGGTTCTGAGAGGTCCATAAGCCAGAGCCTGAAGCAGGCTGTGACGCCTGAACTATTTGCTTGTACAAAACTCCTTCAACTGCCTGAAAAGGTAATCGGATAAAATTATGAAAAAAAATCAACTAGGTACCATAATGTATTGAAGCAAACGAGATAGGTACATTATAAGCAAAATAAAATTCCAAACACATTTTAATGTGTAGCTAATTTCTCTTTTAAATAGAAAATCTTGTGGTCTAAAACAAATTTCAATATAGTCTTGAATGATGAGAATTTTTAAAATCACTATGAAAATTTTTTATTTTTAAATTTTAGGCATTACACTAAACTCGTTAAAAAATAAAAGGCTCATTTTGACATGGCGAAAGACCTTAGAATGTAACTTGAAACGAAACTGAAAGAAACAATAAAATAATAATTAATTACATAAGTGTTTTAATGTAATTAAATAATGTTTACATAATGTAATATACATGGTTATATAACGTAAATTTCATTCAATCAAAGTCAAAACAGGCTTTTTATTTTTTGTCAATTTTTTTGGAAAACGCGACATCTGTTGGAAAACATAGGAACCGCAATAACCCTAGCTAGACGAATGATTAGTTCACACAAATGCAAAGAGATGGTGCTGTTTTGATTTTACTTTTCTTTTAAAAGCAACAAGGTAATAAATCAAAATACTGCGTGTTCACTTACCGAAGGTAAAATGGTGATAAAAGCATTTCCTTCATCGTTGAAGAAGAAGGGAATGTTGTCGATCCAGCCGGAAGGTTCAGCATAACTGAAGATCTGAATTATAATAATAATATTTTTATTGCAACGTCTGCGTTCCAAATAAGAATAGGATTGATTGCCATGTTGTGACGTCACGTCATACTGTCAAATCGCAAGAAATTAGGCAAAATCGAAGAACTCAGAAGTGAGCAAAATTGAAGAACTGGGTTCGGATTAAAGTTAAACAGTTTTCGTTCACAATTTTACGAATTGTGAACGAAAAATGTTTAAATAATATAAATGTTTAATTATATACGAAAAGAAATTTAACCCGAAATTTCTTTTCGTATATAATTAAACATAAAAAATAAAATAATAAATAATTAATTCGTAAAATTGTGAACGAAAACTGTGTGTCCGGAACGTGGATCCACGCGAGACACAATAACTTTTTAATTGTGTCTCTAATTACGGCAGGTTAAATTAAATTTTAAAAATTTCTCATCCTCTGAATTCTTCGATTTGACAGATTTACGTCCTAAATAAATACCTATTTTAGGAAGCACTTACCAGCACGCAAGTTGTTATTTCAGCAGTACACAGCTGTACTCTCATCTCAGTCTGTACTCTATTCGTCCATACCAAAGCAATAGCTGTATTCGTCACGAATTTGACAGTCTTCAAAATGGGTCTGAAAACAGTCGATACAAAAAATTTTGTACAAGAAAGATTTAAAACTATTTTAGGTTATAGAAATATATATATACGAGTATAATGTGGCACTGACTCGCGGTGATAACATTTAATAAACAGGTAATTATTTTGCAAAGAAAGTCAAATTAATCTGAAGATGTCTTCAGATTAATTGGACTTTCTTTGCTTTTAGTTCTTGCATGATTTAAGGATAATGAACCTTATAAACACAAGGAAAGTACATTACCGAAATTAACTATACCTACTCTTAGTAGTTAGTAGGTACTTAACTAAATGTTATCAATCTTAACATGTCTTATACCTAAAAAAAAATATCTGAAATTGTTTACAATTAGGTATTTAGTTAATTACCTAACACCGGTTTGTCAGGTAAACAAACCGATGTTAGGTAATTAAATAAATAATTTAAATAATCTCTGAATGTATTTTATACGATTTCTTTTAAATAAAAAGACATATCAAGATTGTTTAGTAAAATTTATTAGTTTAAAATTTTCGCCGCAACACTTGTAAATATCATATACACGAATATTATTAAGAAGTAGAAAAAATACTTGTAAATGTAAAGGGCGGCGAAAATTATCTTTGCCCGGAACAACTAAATAGCTAGATCCCCGCCCTGCTTATACAGCTGATATAACGTGTCATAATGTAACCTCACGAGAGCGGAACTAGGTCCGGACGTGAGAAAGTGACGATATTACATACGAACTACACTTACTGTTCGAGATCGGCGGGAGCCGAGTAGATGGTAGGAAGAACATGGTTACCCGCCACGTCGAGCAAAGTCACCGACACCAGTGGATTAGGAGTACCGGACTGAAAGCAAATTTTATAAGACAAAGGTTAGTAAATAAACCTATCATAACTATATGTACTGCTTAGTGCGATAAGACGGCAATAATTGTATGTTTATTTATTATAACCTTATAATAAAATATTTAATTGTAAATGTATTGTGTAAGCAGTTGTTGGCTGACCAAATAAATAAATAAATAAATAAATAAATAATAAAATAACGCATGATTCGCATGAGTCCAGGCCTAGCCAAGTTACGACCATTACGACGCAAGAGAATTCTTTCGATTCTCTTGCGTCGAACACCTCGAGTTTGCCACGCCTCCAATTCCTTTGTTCTGACATCATCTCAACACTCAGTCACGTAGTCAGAACAAAGGCATCGACTCGAGGCGTTCGACGCAAGAGAATCGAAACGAAACGGTCGTAACTTGGCTAGGGGGGCTGTAATTGTTTTTTTTTTTTTGCACTGGAACATCTTCCAAAAGTTAAACGAAAAAATTGTAAACATATTCTTTCTGTGCCTTAGTAATAAAATAATTAATAAATTTAAAAATAAACACACATTGTCCTTTTTTTTTGTAATTTTAAATTTTGAGTAAGGCTAATGACATAAGAATGTAAGAATATTAAATAATATAAGAATATCATTTGGTTCAATAACGGACAAACACAGACTAAGAGCAACCTGTGCTCCTTCAGTTGCCTATTGCGTTCCAGAGCCACGGTAGTTCTTTTGAGCATTCCCACAGTTCAAATTAAATTGTCCTTACACTGGAATAAATCTTTAACATAGCTTAGCCACTTGTGGACGACGAGTAATGGGTAGCTCACCGTCCGGACTGTGCCCAAGTTATCGACTGAGCGTAGTATTCCACGCGCGCCTCAAAAAGTTGTTAGCTAAACCGTCGGGGCCTAGTAGGGCCGATGCCTAACTAGGGTCATAGGTTGACTTCCGAATGGGAAACTCGGGATCCAAAAAAGGAACAGAAATGTGCATTTAGTTAGTAAAAGTCTGACACTCCTTTTCGCTTCACCCTAGAGCAGGAGAACCCATCCCACCTTAAAAAACGCTAAACTAATAAAAATCTTATCAAATTTTGAGTAAACATTTCCTATCAAGTGGATAATTACTTGTTTTATTGAAACGACTTCAATCTCTAACCAAGACAATCGCAGAAAAAAAGGAAAAATAAAAAAAAATAAAACCAATCAATTCATTTCCCTATGTCCATACAGTCGCTTAGGCACATTAAAAATGAGATCAGAAGGTACAGTACTCACGGAGCATTTTGTCGATAGAAAAAACTTAAGTAATGGGACCTTAAACCAGCTCTTAACGCAATCCATTTGACGACCAAAACTGAACTGTTAAAGGGATGGAGCTATATAGAGTATATAGCTCCATCCCTCTTTCTTGCTCACATGACTGACATTTCAACATGTCATGGTAAAGCCCCTGGACTAACACTGATACAAACTCTAGATTAAAGTTCATAGGCCCACAAAAATCAATCCTTATGCATGGCCATACGAATATTTGGTCTGTGCGGAAATCGAAGTATCATATCGAGCTACCTATTGCTCGTCGTCCAAAAGCCTACTCTTACGGTAGCTGGGAATCGCCCTACGACTTTCTATGTCCAGAACATCTCAGGCGCGGGCTTGGGGACGGCGAGCAATGGGTAGCGCGCTGTCTGACCGTCTGGTAACTGTGCGGACCGAGCCCAAATCGTCGACGGCGCTCACTGTTCCTGCAAGCCTCAAGGAGTTGTCAGCAACCGTAGGGTCCTAGCAGAGTCGAAGCCAGCTCGGCCCCGGTATGAAAGGCAACGAAGGAACGGGATGGGTTTTTAAGTCAGTAAGAGTCTGGCAGTGTTGGAAGGCCTCCTACAAGGTGGACCGAAGATCTGGTGAAGGTGGCAGGAAACCGATGGATGCAGGACGCACAGGAACGTTCGATGTGGCGACGCTTGGGGGAGGCCTATGTCCAACAGTGGACGTGTATCGGCTGAAATGATGATGATGAAGAGTCTGACACTATTTTCCGCTCCGCCCAAAGGCACGGGATATAATCTGGATGATTTTTACTCACCAAAGAAACCCTCGCATACCAGTACCGTTCTTGCAGTAAACCTTCTGTAAAAGGCACCTTTAGTGGTAAATCTGTTTTCCATTAAAAGGGAACAGAATCAATAACTAATTCCGCTCAGCTATCAATCGTCACGTTCTGAACAATAGTCTTGTTATGTCGAGGACTCGTGTCTTTATATGCCGCGTTATTGAGATGACGAGAGGAAACCGCCGAGGAAAATAAAAAAGAGAAATATTTTTTTTCTAAACTTAAGGATGATGTATTTATTTTTGTGCGCTATTTTATCGGGATGGTGTATGTTATTAAAGCGTTCTGGTTTAGTAACTTCTTATCATCATTATCATTTCAGCCGAAAGACATCTACTGTGGGACATAGGCTTCCCCAGGCGTCGCCACAATTCTTTGGATTCCCACGACCTGACCAGGTCATTGTTCTACCTTGTGGGAGGTCTACCAACGTTGTGTCTTCCGGTACGTGGTCGCCGTTCCAAAAACTTTTGTCCTCATTGACCATCTGTTCTGCTAGCAATGTGTCCTGCCCATTATCACTTCAATTTGGCGATTCTTCGAGCTAGGTAACTAGTTCTCCTGCGGATATCTTCACTTCTGATGTGATAGCATAGCATTCTATTAGGAGTTCCATTATTAAAGTTGACACTGGCTAACTGCACATACCATGCGAAGCCACAATAAAAAAAAATACCAGATCTAAATTCAAAATTTGTTCCAATTTTAAAATCACTGCATTATGACGAACGTGTCATATCGGACATTCTAACTAATATATCTCGATTATCGGCACATTGCATTGACAGCACAACGCGCCGCGCGACGCCTCGATCTCCGGTGTTCCCTCCGGAACTGTCGTCAAACGAGTCCGATGTACACTTTCACTTGTATCGCGTATTTATCTTGAATGTTTTAAAGGGACATTGCTTTTTATTTGCAAAAACCTTGTTGCAAATGTTTTGAGTTGGAAGGAGATTTAACCTATACTACGTTATTCTTGCATTTAAATTAGAACTTGGATTTAGTCATGGTTAGTTTTGCTTATTGTAAACATCGAACAATAAACCTTTCCCTAACTATAGCTTCACCAAAACTCGATTATCACACACACACAAATTGCATTTCATAACACCCATTCACATTAAACGCTGTTCAATCTCTATTACGAGACCTCGATCTGTATTATGCCCTACAGTGGGCACTTTGCCAAACCAGTCGTGTGGCCCTTTCACTCAAACTTAAATGTGAACTAGTTGACATTTTATATGTATTTTAAATTTTTTAGTTATGCAATAGTAATCGTATTAGGTTAAAACGACATTAACTGAATTCGAATACTTAAAATAGGTCGCGTCCAGTTAGGCTTGACATGAATTCTAAGGCTGGGAAAAAGACGCAATGCTAAAGTTATAAAAAAACCGGCCAAGAGCGTGTCGGGCCACGCTCAGTGTAGGGTTCCGTAGTTTCCCGTCCGTCACAATAAGTGTACCCACTTATGAGTTTTAAAAAATGCTTGCTTATACGATTGTACTACAAACTTAGTCCAGAAATTATTTTGTAGAACCTTTTTGTCTTTTTGTACAAAAACTGTTCTTTCCATCAAGTTCAAAATGATTTTCCTAGAAAGTCCTTATAAAGTTCTACTTTACAGATTTTTTTTATATTTTCTAAACTTATGGTTCAAAAGTTAGAGGGGGGGACACATTGTTTTTTACTTTTGGAGCGATTATTTCCGAAATTATTGACATTATCAAAAAATGATGTTAGTAAACCCTTATTCATTTTTAAATACCTATCCAACGATATATCACACGTTAGGGTTGAAATTAAAAAAAAATCACTTCCCACTTTACATATAGGGGGCTACCCTAATATTTTTTTTTCCATTTTATTTTACCACTTTGTCGGCGTGATTGATATACATATTGGTACCAAATTTCAGCTTTCCAGTGCTAACGGTCACAGAGATTAAGCGAGGATGGACAGACGGACAGACAGGCAGACAGACGGACAGACAGACATGGCGAAACTATAAGGGTTCCTAGTTGACTACGGAACCCTAAAAATGGCAAAAGAAGCTAATAATATCTCCTGGCTAACCACAGTAGACAATATCCTTACAAATGTGAAAGTGAATTTGTTTGTCCTGCTTTTGGAATGCTATACTTGGTCTTAGCGTAAGCATTTTATGCAAATCCATTCAGTCATTTCAACGTAACGGAGTAAAAAACAACTTGCAAACGTTTGCCTTTTTAGTAGTGATGGTCAGTAACTCAAGGTGGCTAGTATAATAATGTTTTTTTTTCTCATAAATGTTGAACCACACCCACAAAGATTGATAGTAATTATTTTGTAACAATCTATCCTTTGTAAGAGCTGGAGTCTATACTGGGTACATGACCTGTCTGTTAGATCTCCAGGTTTACACCTTTAAAATTACAATTATAATTACATTTACGTACTACAGACTTATAATAATTATAGTTTATCGTGTTGAGAAATAGAAATAAAATAATTAAGTAAAAAATAAAAATTATATTTGAAGGACGCAGTGTCCGTGAGTGCAATATAAGTACTCACGCGCCTCAGCGTCCAGAAAAAGGAAAAAATATTGATAGAGGCCTCAGTATCCATGATTTGATAGATTGGTATATCCACTAGGAGCCACTGCTTTTGCCTCTTATATTTTCAATTCAAAACCGTTTTAAAGGCTCAAAATCAAATAACGAAAGTACCTACCATCCAATTTCCTTTAACACAAGAGTTAGTTAGAATTGAGTTTGCCAAGATTGTATGCAGTTGATCTTCTGGCTAGAACAGTTCATTATAACTTGCTACGTTTGTAGAAGTTTGTAATGATTAAGGTGATGCAGTTCCCGAAACTTGTCTCAAGGCGTGAATAAATCTTAAGTTTACCTTGGAAGTTATTGTAGCAAGACTAGGTATAACTTACAAGGATAATTCAGTTAGACGTTTAGTTTGTATAATGTGCTCCACGTGTATGAAATAATACATATACGTAATTATAATCACACCTAGTATGCTGCGCTCCATAACAATTATGACTATTGGATATTGGTCAAAGACTAAGTCTGTTCACCATAGGTGCGAAACACTATACTGCGCTCCAGAACACAGATCATTGATGTGGCTTATAAGGCTGCCCAACTTAAGTGGGACTGGATTTTAAATGTCTGCCGTATGCCAATCGAGCGGTGGGCCAGTAAAACAAAGTTGGTGCCCTGAAATCGCTCGACGGGTTCGCGGCAGACCAAGAAGAAGATGGCGGGACGATTTAGATGTCTTCCTTGGAAATTGGTAAGAATTGGCTCAAGGCTAGAAACAATGAAAGGAATTGAGGGACGCCTTTACCCAGCAGTGGGACAGTATAGGTCAGATATAAAAATAATAAAATAAATTAAAAACAAGATTTTAGATCTTTGTTTCAGGATGATATTTACTTTTTTTTCGTAGTCTATATTGTGGCTCATAGCTAAGCAAACGTCTTTACCTTTTCCTCTCAAACCTTTCTACCTCTCTGGCCAAGTTTGTTCCTCGAACATGATCAGATCCTAAGGTTGTCTCATAATCGCTATTAACGATAAGACATTGGCGATTGTATTCAAATGTTTCTGTGAAATTATTACTATTTTGGTGTACAATAAAATTTAATCTATTCTACACCACTTTTGCCACCTTTACGTCTATCATTTTATCGGTTAACATCAGGTGAGATCAGAAATTATTACACTAATTATTACCGCTTATCTTTTTTCTATCAATCGATGTAGGTTAATCTGATATCTATTCACTAAGATTGATATACACCAGTCGACAGTCCCACTTAGATCAGAGGTCGGCAAGTAATTTTAAGTGGGGCCCGTATAACGTTGAACATTTTTATAGAGAACCAAAAAAAAAAACAATAATGCTACAATATTTATTTCAAATAGAGTAGGTACTACGTATATATGACAGTCGCGCAGTTTCGTAGCGAGGCCAATGTGTAACGCTCCTTCAACTTTTTTTACGTTAAATATGGCATGGCATTATTAACTTATAATTACTCCGTTAGTTTGATTCTACGTGGCTCTTAATGTATTTAAAAATATCTGGCGGTCCCATGGCCGATCCTCCTGTTGCTGACCGTTGACTTAGATTACACCTACTATAAAAGTTCAACATTATACTAAAATATAATAGGTACTATGGGCTATTTTAAAAGAAAATAAAATGCTGAATACCTAGTTGTCATCATAATTTCACCCTTAAAACGGCCACTGCTGGCCTCAAGTGTCACCATAAGTGACAAAATGTCACCAGAACTACTGGTCACGTGTGTCTCGCGTCCATCGGTTTTCCACGACCTAGGTCATCGGTCTACCTTGTGGGAAGTCTTTAAATGCCACGTCTTTCGGTACCCATCCAGTCGCTACTCCAGGACCTTTGCAATGTGCCCTGCCTACTGCTACTTAAGTTTGGTGACATAGTTGACTGCCTAGTCTTTTTTCAAATATGGCGTGGCCTATTCGAAGCGTTCGACGCAAGAGAATCGAAACAAAAAGGTCGTAACTTGGCTAGTGAAGCAGTAATTCACATAGAGCGACTGCCTATCGTAGAACAGGGAAAGTCCCTCATCTACAGAGCACAAAAATTCCTGAATCGTAAATAAAATAAGCGATGAGAACTTGCCACGAAGTCGACGGACACGGTGTGCGAGCAATTCGACCCGACCCGACCCAACCCTTGAAAGAACATCGTAAGCGCAAGTTTGCGTTTTTAACACGCATGGGTTTTAACTTCCATAATTAAAAGTATTATATATATAAATGATAATATCATTATAAAAAAAAAGCTTAATAGTCATATAACTACAGTTTTAATAGAATAATTCCTATTAACATATTTTCGTAGTTACTTTTTAATTATAGAAGATAAAACTCTTTCCTACAATAAGAATCCACAACTCAGTAAAACAAAAAGTGTTCCTTTGCAAGATTGTTGTCAGAGATCTAGAATTCAGACTATCAGCGAACAGCCGTTACAACTGGCCACGGGACCTTTGACAATCAACTCTCTGATATAGGAGTTACAGACAGCCCTCTTTGAAGAGCTTGCATGAAAAAGGGCGAGACAGTAGCTCATCTGCTTCTAAGCTGACCAGTGGTCGTTGGATACAGGGCAGAGTACTTTGGTAACCCAGATACCCTCCGTGAAATCGTCAATAATACCAAGGCGCTGCTGGTCTTCTTTGAAAAGCTGGTCCTTGGATTGGATCAAATGACACAGTTGTCCCACCCGTAAGCAAAATACATGCTTTAGTCGTGGAGTTGCAGACATTAGTCCGAAATACAATAAAATATATCGGGCGCTTATTTTCGCGTGCAGGCCTACCCAGTGTCTTTCTTGACACTGGAAAGGCTTACACGTGAGAGAGCTCGTAACCTCGGAGTTAAATGCGCCTACTTTAAATGTTGCAAGTGAGGTTTCACAGTGATCACGTGTTGCCGTGCATAACGAGGCTAAAGAGACCCCTCACAGTCTCCTCAGAAATGTGCTATAACAGACGGTGTACAGAGGGGGTTACAGGGTGGTCTTTCAAGAGGCCAGGTAGGCCTTTTCCATGTGCTGATGGAAGATCACCAGGGTGGTAGCCTTTTAGGTGTTTTCCCTGAAAACAAAAAAAAAACCTGTCCAGTGTGCTTTGTGGTTTCAGAAAAGTTCAAATATTTTACCTTCGGGTACCGGATCTCATGGTGCTGGGTGTACTGGTAGTTCACAGAGCCTGGCACGCCGTAGTGAGGCACCTTCATAGTCCTCACGCCGGTGTCATTGAAAGTCACGTACGCCATCATGTTTCCATCCTTTGAGAAATAGATGGCGTTGCTGGAGCCGAACACTTCCTCTGTAAAGATTTGTTAGGGTTTATAATGATATAGATGCCTACCGCAAGGACTGATTCGAGTTGGCTCAAGAAAAGAATACCTGGAAGAAGTTGGGGGAGGCCTTTGCCCAGCAGTGGGACGGAATAAGCTAACAAAAATTAGCTTTTGTCAGAAGCTTAAAATAGAAAATGGTCATTAGGGAATACAGATAAAACACATTGACGGGATAAAAAGTTTCCTACATCCAGGACCTCTCATAAAGTGAAACGAAGATCTGGTGAGGGTCGCGGGAATCCGATAAATGCGAGACGATAGGATCGGTCATTATGGCGACACTTGGGGGATGCCTGTGTCCAATAGTGAGTTCGGCGTGATACGATAATCGTGCTATCAATCGTGGTGGAGCGAGTATGCGCACTTTTCCGCACTTGTGTGGAAAATAGTAAATTGCATGCTTAGAAGCAGTAAGGATAAGAGCGAGTGTTCGAGTAAGTGTTTTGAAAAGAAATATTTAATCCAAAGCTATCCTTAAAGAGTAAAATATCATGATACGTTACCAATTGTACCATCGACAATAAGACGTATTTTCTTTACGGCTTCAATTTTATCGACAGCCTATTTGAGTATTGGATAAGCATGCATATCGGTTAATTTCCCTTGAGAGCCAACGAGAGTACTTAGTGATTTGACGCATATTTTCTACATTTTCTATTTTTATTTTTGGAATTTCTTAATTTTGATTATTTGTCTTTTTTTAAATAGATTGACGAAACTTAGACTAACAGCAAATATTATCAGGAATAATAAAACTTTATAAAGTTTTTAAATAAATAAACATTCGTATTCATAAAAAATCTCTGAATTGTTCTTCAGCACCTATTAAGGGACTGACTTGAAAAATGATCTATTGATGATTTGGTTTAAATTAAGAATGAGAATTTGATTTGAAACATAGTATCAAATAGAGAGCGAAGATTTGATTTGAGTTTTATTTTAATGTTTCTTTTTTTTTAAATAAAAATGTTGAATCTGTTTAACAGATCTCATGGATAAAGAAAAACTGCTCATGTACTCCCTAATCACATCACATTTATATCATAGAGGCGAACTTTTGTGAGTTTGTGTGTATGTAACTTCTTCACACTCGACCGGCTGAACAAATTTCGATGAAACTTGGTACACGGGTAGACCATGTCTTGGAATAGCGCATAGTATTTTTTTCTAGAGAATATTTTCCCTTGAGACAATTTTTTACTGGACGAGAGTGAAAAAATAAAATATTAATGAAAGTTTGAAAGTGGCGCCAGTAACTGAAAATCTGAAAGGAAATTGTTTATCTTGGTATGGCCATATGAAGAGGAGGGACGAAACGCATGTTACTAAAAGAGTTATAAGTATACTTGCAGTTGAATAGAGAGAGAGGGAGGCCAAAGAAATGATGGATGGGATGGGTAAGAAGTGATATGAAAGAAAAGGAAGCCAATGATAGTGTAACAGGTCACAGGACAGAATGAAAGAAAAAACGTGTTACGTCGACTCCAAATATTTCGAGACAAGCCCCCCTAGCCAAGTTACAACCGTATCGTATCGAATTTCGTTCTCCAATCGGTAACGCTTCGGTGTCAGCAATTGTAGAAAACGATAAGTTGGTAGCCATGTTGACGCACCTGCGTAGGCCGCTCATTCTACAATGTAGCGTTTGTTTATCAAAGGATGTAGCGTTTAACGTTGTAGAAATTCATTCTATCATTTTGAACGATGTGAACTTGGCTACGAATTTTCTATTCGTTTGTACCGACCACGCGACTTTACGTTGAGATAACGTTATTCCCATACGTTTCATCACTTTTCTACAGCGTTAACGATTGCAGAATAACAACTTGGCTAAGCGTGCTGGGCAGGAAGATAATGATGAGGAGGCAAAAATAGAACCGGACATTTGACAAATGTTATTTTACTTTTTTTGTTAAATATCGTAGCATATGCTAAGATAGGAGCCCTTTTAGCCTCAATTAAAAATAAAAGATAAAAAATAAAAGACCAGTTCTTTTATTTTTTATCTTTTATTTTTAATTTGAATCATTTAACTGATTTTATTTAGTACTTTATTTTTATTTTATTGTTGTCTGTCATGTACGATTCTCAAATAAATGTTTTCTTTCTTTCGAAATACGAACCTTCATAAACCCAATCTGGAATGCCATGGTAGATCACATTTAACGTTCCAGTCGTGGTGATCTGACGAACAGGCTCAGTCAGATTATTCTGGTAGTAAATATTGTTCAAGTAGACGAAAGCCAGGGAAGTGCCCGAGGGTCCCCACACGAAATTCTGAAGGAAGGCTTCACCAGCTTCGATGCCCGAGGGAATGATGTCCACCTTTTCTCCAGTCAGAATGTTGATGGCTGCGTAGCGGGCGAGGAAACTGTATCTGTATACCTGGAAATGGAGGAGCATGGTTAAAAGGTAAAACAACATTGGGTTCATTTGGGCCACGCTTGCCGATCTGGACACTTCGGTCTCCATACATTTTGTATGGCAAATATATTTGTGGAGCTACATTAAACCCCACGTCACGCGACGCGACGCTGACCTTGTGGTCCCAGATATTTGTACGGATTTCTTCAAACGCGAGTTAAAGCCATAAAAAAAAACTTCTTCAAATATACTGTTTGTCACGTATATTTCTAACTAAATAAACCAACGACATCCAAGATTAAAATCAAAGGTTGAAATGCATGTCACACGCGGCCCACGTTGCGTCTACGTAATGTGCACACCAACCGCACACGCCTCAGATATCACCCACGTATGTGTCGGTCGAATGTAGTTCCCACTTTAAACCTTAATTTTGACGATTCTTTAAACATAGTGCATCAATTTAAAATAAATCTATAATACCCAAACTTATAAACACGGTCTGCATCATGAAAATAAAACAAAAATGTTAACTGATTTGATTACTTTCAGTAACATAAAAAATACGTATGTGTGTTGATTCAATACTGAAATGGACTTAAATGCGTCTATGAAACTTAATGTTCAAAAAAGTAGGGCAACTACAATTTTATTTCATGAATGGCAATAAATGCAAACTGTTTTATTTAAAAGGTACATTATTTTATATAGCTATAGTATTTTTTTTATTGTTATAATTTATGTTGTGCAGAAACTAAACTATATTTTTTACAACGAAGATTTCTTTCTTGAATTTCTTAAGGTAGCCATACACGCTAGGGTACACAAGGTTACCTGACTGGCAAACAGGTTTGCCTGTTAGGTAACCTTGTGTAACCTCGTGTAGGTAGCCTTGTGTGGATACCTGTACCCCTAGCCAAGTTGCTAATCTGCAATCGTAAACGCTAGCAGAAAGCTTCAAACGTACGAGAATGACATCATATCAACGCTCAGTCACGTGGTCAGAACAAAAATTCGGTGGCTCGGCCAATTCGAAGCGTTCGATGCAAACGAAACGGTTGTAACTTGGCTAGGGGGGCCTGCACAGTGGTGCAACATACACACTACGGTTTACCTGTACGTACAACTCAACTGTACAGGCAAACCTATCAGGTATACCCTAGCATATATGGCTTAAATTCCATTTGGAAAGAAAACATACAGCCGAACCTGTGATGTCAAAACAACCATTAACTTTATTTTATAGTCCTATTTATATTGACGTACACTTTATTCGATGTGTAGTCAGAAAGTAAGAGTAAGTACCATTTACCTTACAAGGTTATATAGCTTAGGGCGAACGACTTTATAAACAGTTTGAAACTTTATGTACCGAATATATTTTCTTAATGTCTTAAACAAGTTTTTAATGAAAATATTTTTTTCATAGCACTGTAAAATAATAATACTCATATAATTAATACTCGTCAAGACAAATCATACGAGTTCAAACTCGATGGGGTCGTGTCGTTTAACTACCAAGCTCCTATAGCCACCCTCCGGTTCCATCATCAGATCAGCTCCATGTCATAATAATTTTACATTGTCATCTGATTTGCACATGCATGCAAAATTTCAATTCAATCGGTAGCCGGAAAGTGTATCAAATTTAATTTGCAAGATTTGATGACTGACAAACATCGGGACAGGTTAAACTAAATAAAAGCTTGTAACAAAGATTCTACAACCTAACATATCACTTATTTCTGTCTAAGAACGCAAAAGGCACTGGAAGGAACATACAGTGACATAATTTGCAGCAACAATCGTAACATATTCTACAAAATTGTACCTGAATATATACATATAACCCAGTTTCAGCCTGAGCAAGTCAGTCAGATACCGTAGTAAATACGGTAAGGAGATACTAAAATACAGTAATAAGAATACACATTGAACTTTATGACGGCTATGATATATAAACTGTTGAACTGTCTAGTAGTATATCCTCCGTTATCGCATTAATAATTTAGAAAACTTACGACCAGAGCTAAAGACAATTTATGTTCGGTAAACCCGTTTAAGTTTTGTTACTATTTAAGTGACGTAACACCCTAGTGGTACCTAAATATACTAAGCCAATAACAGAGCTGTACAGGTTGCCAAATACTGGTCAGAAAATAAAATTGAAACTATCGACACGAAAAAAAGGAAAAGTGGTACTTACATACTATACTCTATCCGCGTTAAGATTAGACATTTAATTCATTAAACCTCTAAGCGAACGCAGCTTTATTATGTTGGTGGCATGACATATGACGGCTCCAGTAAATAGTTGGTATTGTAACCACTTTCTTGCATTCATTGCCATCTTTTTGTTTACGAAATAGAAGTTAAAAGGTTTCTTTTAATGTCTAATCTTAACGCGAATAGGGATTACTTTAAGATCATTTAAAAAAAAATCCTCTTGCTCCACCAAGAGCAGGCATAGTTATTTCTATATTTCACAACCTTCAATAAAAAGGAGAGCTAGGGGATGGCACTAGATAAAATTCGATTCGCAGAAAAAATTCAAAAAGCTCAGTCACTTCCAATGTAACAAAGTTACTTAAGTGTAACAAAAATTGAATTTTCAAATTGGGTCAATTTGTCCGACTGTAATCAGGTCAATGCAGTGGGACGCCAGTAAAACTTGAGCTCTTGTGTTCTTTAACTTAAACCTAACTTAGAGTGCACAAACTTTTTATCTACTTACTTAGTTTTACACTTGTTCACAAGGTGACTTGAATGCACTTGGGAAATAATGGGTGCTGTTTTTAGGGTTACGTACCCAGAGGATAAAAACGGAACCCTATTGCTTTCACTCTGATTTCCTGTCTGTCACCAGGCTGTAATCTCATGAACCGTGACAGCTTAATAGTTGAAATTTTCACAGATGATGTACTAATAATTCTAAAAAACAAATACTAAAAATATAACAAAATAATTATTTAAGGGGATGCATCTCGACATACATTTTCACTGTTTTCAAACAACCGCTCTTACGCGATTATGACGTTATTACACATTTTTCATTAAATATTTTGGAAACACAGTATCTTGTGGATATTATCTAGACTTCTATGGAAATCAATTTCTAAATTTGTGTAAAACTAATCCAGTTAAGACCTTTCAAAATCTTCTATTTTGCATGAACTTTGACAATTCATAATTTATTCAAAAATATGCAACATACAAACCTAGCAAATTTTATCAAGATTTTAAATAATCACAATGTTTTTCAAAAACTTTTGAGGGTTTAAAAAAAACTCGTATTTCCTGGAACAAGTTTTATAAAATATTCAAGTAAATCACGGAATTACCGAATGCTTACAGAGCTTTCAGGCGTTATCTCTTTTTTCTCGCGTTGTCTTTTCGTCAAAAATAGCGTTGGATTGCGTTAGATGAAGTAACAAGCTTTTAAACCATGCTCAACGTTGAGGATAGGCGAGTGGAAAAGCAGCCTCTTAAGTGGGGCTCACATAAAACAAATGTGTTGGTATTGCTGTTTTTTGCTATGGTACGGAACCCTGCCAGAAATTATACCAGTCCGACTCGCGCTTGGTCGGTTTTTTTTTTTGTAGTTAACTTAAAGTTCCTTGTTAGTAGTCTAGTCTATTTTTAGTCGGTGCTTAAGTCTACCTACTTATACTCATAAAAGGTTTAGTTTTAGCTAGAATGGTGATAATAATTACTTAATCTTTTTTTAACTGACTGCAAAGAAGGGCTACATTTTTAGCGCGTTTCTTGTATGTAGGTATTCATGTCATATTTTTTATTACCTCATATCTTCCAGACCACTGAACGGATTTATTAAGGATATTATTAGATTCATCTTGTTAACCCAAGTGTTCTTCAATCTATACATCTATACATACACAATATTGAAATAACTGCTGTTTATTGCATGCATATGAATATAAATACGGTACATACACCAAAATAACATTTTTTACAATTTTTGTCTGTCTGTCAGTCTGTCTGTTTGTCCAGGCTAATCTCTGAAATAACTGGACCGTTTTAACGGGATTTTTTTTGGCAGGTAGCTGATGTAATAAGGAGTAACATAGTCTACTTTTATTTTAGAAAAAATAAACTCAAAATCCTGTTGTCCACGCGAACACAATCGCGGGCACAGCTAGTATTAAATGTAATACATATTAAGGGTGCTTCGGCTTAATAACAGTACGACGAAACCAAACTTTTAATTTCAAGCAAATACAGCTAGTTGTCTACATAGCATATCATAATCAACCTTTTTAATGTTCCCACTGCTGGGCCCCAGACGTTCTCTCTCTAGGAGAGGGAATTGGTTGTAAGACACCACGCGGGCCCAGTGCGGTTTGGTGAATGTCACATATCTTCCAATTTTTGGTTCTAGGACATGCTGGTTTCCTCACGATGTTTTCTTTCACCATTTTGAGAGTAGTGATATTGAAATAAATTACACAAAGTAATGCGCCTGGCTGGGTTACAACTCGTAAGTCACGGCCGTTACCACTCGCTTGTTTACAGTACATGGTGATTACTTGAAAATATCATCACTGTGCCAGGCTAGACTGTTAATGTTAATACTTAAGTTTTTTTTTTAATTTTGCTGGTTCTATATTAGGTTCTTAGTTTATTAAAATATGATTAGCACCATTCATTAAACCCCAAGCGAACACGCATCTATTATCTCACTATTGTGTCTCAAATAGGCTGGTTGCCGTAAAAAATGTAATTAGTCCGTCTTTTAGATTATTCAAAAATAAGGGACACGTATTTTTTATTTGTAAATTAAACCAAAAATGACAAAGATATAGCCCATTAAGGTTACGTGTAACGTCACGCCGAGCTGCATTTTTTCGCACGGGGTTACGTCACACGTAACTTTAATGGGCTATATCTCTGTTATTTTTTGTTTAATCGAAAAAAGAAAAAATAAGTGTCCAATATTTTTTTATGATCTAAAATATGGACTAAATAAAATGTAATTATTTTGACCCTGGAAACTACCCTGTTGACGGTATCTATGTTATGGACCAGGTGATAAATTAGGCATTATACACAATGCCCGGTCATTATGAAAAATGCCCAAGATGAGAGTGCGATTTGATAATAATTATTCAAATAATCAAATTGACCGGTCATTATACGTACGGCCCATCACCTTTTGAGCAGAGTAATACAAACATATTTAATTACCGTTTTTTTATTGGTATTGTCATTTAACTTAAACTAAATGTTAAACCATTAAAATAATAAAACTCTCTTATTTGGATTAATTATATCAAGGAGTCTATTATCTACCTTAAAACTCTGTCAGTTCGAAATAACGAATAATACCTACCGTCTCTCGTAAAAATTTGATTGTATTTTGATTGCACTTTGAACTGGGTAAAATAGGTTAGGTTAGGTTAGAACTGTGACCGACCGCGCGTGAGCCGAGCGAGCGAAGCGAGCGGTGCCGCGGCAGCGGCCGGCGAACGCTACGTCCAAGTTGTTTCGGCCATTCGAGGTTTTTACCTTTTTCAGTTAATCCATTTGAGAATTAATAATTTATCTAGTAATGCATTTTGACCTTTTGCACGATTTGGTCAATAGTGTAATAAATAATTTAAACATTGATATTCCAGACTTTGGTCAGCTGAACTTTTGATCAAATGACCATCCACATTTCAAACTTTGTTGATTTGTACGTTGTTCTTTTGAAATTTGCTCAGGAAAGTTTTGATTTTCTAATATGCAACCGTCACACCCTGCGTGCTTTCCTCCCCGCCCTTGCACCGCGTCTTTAGCTTTATTATCAAATTGCCCAATTTTCATGTAGCAATATAATAATGACCGTGCAATGTGATAAATATTGAAGTTAAGATAGTAATTAATCACTTGGTCCAATAGAGCTAGACATTATTCATAATGCTCGAACATTATTTATAATGCCCGCATTAATCACCCGGTCCATAACATCTATAAGGTTATCAAAATCCATTACTTCTGTGAAATTTTAAACAAATTTAATTTTACCTTGTATATTCGCAACAAATATTTGTCCAAAATTTAAAATTCATAGTTCAAATAAAAGGTACTAAATCGGTTATTATTCCAATAACTCTCGCGAAAAGTGAAAGGTGGCGTCCCTGTTGTGTGTATTTACGGAACGTGTTTTAATATACAAACAGTAGTATTTTAGTATTACATTTTCTGGCAACATTGCTTTTCATGTTTGCCTTTTTTATTATAACTGTTTGCACAATATGAAAAGCAATTTGAGAAGTGTTATGAGGGGCTTTAGAAGAATAATGTTTAAATGCTTTAATTTTTTGATTGCGAACCGTAATTACGAGTGCCACGTTGTTTTACTTTTATTTCGCGCTGACACTGAAATATAATTTTATTATTTTACATTGTAGTATATCTCCTTCTGGGCTAAACACGCGAAGTTTAGAGTTTTTTTTAAATATTTAGCAAAATAGCCTGGTAACACCACTCGACTTACTTGTCACTTATTTTCTTCGCGGGTAAAATAACGCGAGTAAAAAATTTTCTCCTGTCTAATTTTGCTTTTAAAATTCATAAAATAGTATTTCTTTAGCAAATTAACAAAATCCAAAGTGATACATCCAATTAACCACTAAAAATACGTGAAACAGTACCTTTTTTTAGCAAATTAACAAAACTCAAGGGATACTACAAAGTGGTTTGTACATTAACGGATTTCAACGCTGAAGTCTGTCGAAGCCTGGAATCTAAATTCACATAGGACGAAGAATGCCACGATAAACACACCAAGGGAGGAGTAAAATCTCTTCCGATATCTAGACAGGATTTATACCCTGAAACTTTCCACAGCTCAAGGCGTGAGAAAGGCCACCTGAAACTGGTTACCGAGGACGCGATCCTCACTGTGCCTGTTCCAAGCACTAGGTGATCATAGTGAACACTGCAGCTAAGACTTGCGAGTTGAAATCTTGTTCAATCTCCAATCAGGGTACGAGATACCATTAGCGACGTCATATTCACGAGCTAAACTGATTGTGACCTACCAGATAGTACGCGATACTCTTAGCGGCGTCATCTTCACGTTGCTACTCTGGTATGAATCCGTCATAACAGGTGAGTCCCATGCTTTAATCTAAAGAACAGAAATAGGGAAAAAAGACTAAGTTTGGCATGCTCCTACTTTATCAGTACCTATAAAGGCCTCGGGAAGGCCAAGTTCAAAATTACCCATACGTGTACAAAACAGTACACCACCTATGTGTAGATCGCTACAAAACATTTAACTCTTAGCGAATACGAGATATTCCAAACCATTATGAGGTGGTAAATACCACACTGCCTGTTATTCAAACCATAAACTTTTCTAAGCATAAAATGCTAATGAATACGAGATATTCCAAACCACTACGAGGTGGTAAGCTGCACACTGTCCGTTATTTAAATCATAAACTTTTCTAAGCATAAAATGCTAATGGAAACAAGATATTCCGAACCACTGTGAGGTGGTTAGCCGCACATGGTCTGTAATTTAAATCATAAAGTCTTCTAAGCATAAAATGCTTAAGGAATATGAGATATTCAAAATTATCATAAGTTATTCTGCTGCACCTAGCTTGATTGTCGGCAGATACCTACCTGTATCTAGTTGTTGGACTAGAAGCCAACCCAAAACCATTGAGAGAAGGCAGAATAATTGATATCCTTACCAAGTATGTCTGCAACGCTGATGGAAAACATTGCTACAGTGTGGATAAGCTAAGTGCAAAATGCTTGCAGTATACCACCCCAGCACTGTTATGAGTTAATTGTCAAATTAACTAAAACATAAAAGATACATGTGGCATAGCGGAAACCTGTCACTATGTATCATCTTATATCAGTACCTACATTGATAGCAAATAAATATATTTGAATTAGATCAATTATCAAAACTGAGTTAAGTCAAACAGTACTAAAGGCCATTCAGTAGAAAATATATTTTTCCTCAATGCCTATGTTGTGCACTGACTATGGAGTATGCGATGCTGGCAATAATATTACTTATGCACTAAGTAACTTAACTATTTCATCAACAATCTACAAAGGATATGCTTACTAATAGCAAATAACACTATATAACAACTAATACCATTAAGTTTTACATGACCCATATAATAGAATCTATGGAAAATCTAGATATGATTTAAATGAATTAAATTCATACATACAGCACATCACTCCACACATTTAGTACTTAATTTTATGGTAAAACCTTGCTCAAAGAGCATGCAAGTTGACCTCTTATGGAACCAAACCCTAAGAAAATTTTAAGTTAAGTTCTCTGTGGACATCAATAGCAATTCTGAGAAACTACAAGCTTCCAAAGTTTCAATAGGTTAATAATATTCAATACCCCAGCACCTTAGAATACTTGATCTATGAAAACAATACTATAACTGGTGTGGTCAATCGCTGGACTAAGCGGTTTGAGGAATTGCTTGCCACTGGAAACAGAAGCGTGAAGCACTGTGTATTACTGTGATCAGATTGGCTGACAAAACCACCTGCTCCACTTACTCACATTACACAAGGGAGTAAGTCAGCAACAAGCTTATAATCTTTCATATATTTTTAAACAATTGTTAAAACAAAATGGTATGAGGCTAACCCCGTTTAAATCAGTCAATAAAGTGAAAATTCATTATAAATGAATGTCAAACTGCACAAGCAGTGTATGCCTGAAATTTACAATTAAGTGCTATAAATCTGACTACCTAAATACAAAATCTTTTGCAAATATATGGTTGTTGCTCCTAATAAATAAACAAATAAATAGATACCCTATCAACATATTATGTTGAAATAAATAGGGATAACTTTGTTGTTACAAAACAGTAATAAGAAAATTCAGATTCAATTTGATCTGCACCTGCATAGTATTTCCAGAATTAATTTGTCACAAATTGGCAATATATAGGTACTGTGATTAAAACAAGTTTTATATAATATGGAAGGAAAATAACCTATTATCAATAATACCTTAGAACAACTTTTTCATGAGTAGACAACTTGATCACAGAAACACTACTTCTGAATTCTGATGCATTCCAATAAGAACTCTCATTGAATACCTAAACACAAAACTCAATAGGTGCATAGCACAACAATTTCATCAAAACTACCTACTTCAATCACCAATGACTCACTTCTATGGTAATCAAACAATCTCTTTAAATGAATCAAGATTGCTGGGAGACATAATATGAATACCACTTCTCAGTGTACATGGCTCCTGAGCCTAAAACTTAAACATGAAAGTAGAGAACTATCTACCATTTAATAAAGCAAATTAAATGTTACAATTTATGTCAGATTACTCAGACATTCCCAAAACATGCAATGGAATACCCACCAATTTTGAAACAAAATGTCTCACCAAACATAGTATAATATTATACCTGTATGCTTAGGTGTGTATCATATATTAATGCAATTATGTTTTCTCAAATATTGTTTACTTTGTGCTGTCAATGTCAAACGGTATCGGAAATGCAGTAGACAACCTAGACTAACTAACATATGTCTATGGTGTGACTGTGTAACACAAGTGTATGCCCGGTCCACACATGCGCCACAGCAAATTAATTTGGTTTCTTTGATACTTTTAATTTATTTTGTGTTTATTCAGGTAGAATAAACATATTTTATTTCATCGTTATTAAAAGGAATGGTACTGAATGGTCAAAATGCACTTACTTGAGGCAGTGACTTATCACATTTGAATTAATAGTACCGTCAAAACTGAACTTACCAACACACAAGTAAAATGGCATTTATAAGAAACAAAAAGAGGGGGGGGGGGGAGCAATTGCATCCCAAAGACCAACTAGTCCCACAGAGGCCACCGCGAAAGGTCAGTGACCTTACAACTTCTCTAGATACCTAATCCCTAGTAGGAAGTTTAGATAAGTCTGTCGACACTACATGAACCCCTCTAAACTGTGACATAAAAATGCTATACTGACAGAGGAAAACAATCGCATTAACTTCCATTTTGGGAGGCATAAATAAATGCCATAAAATTGCCTTCATAGGCATAAAATTTTCGTAAATTTAAATAGATCAGCATACAACTTCAAGTGTAAGCATATATACAAGTTTACATATACGTGCTGAAACAAATGTAGGTATACTATCTGTATCATGCAGTAGAAAATAAAATTGGTAAGCTATACTTTCATACCAATTTTATTCTTCTATAGTCACTACAATGTCAACACAAATGTAAGAGATGAATAGACTTTTTATTATTTTTAAAACAGAAAATTATGAAGGAGCTGCAATGTATAATACACGCACCTAAATGCATTGTCTAATGTAAGGCAAGGCTAAATATATGGAAAATGTAATGTAATTTCTCTACGTAGTTTCTGTAACATTTGATTCTGCTGTAATATTCCGCAATGAGTGTTTTTTTCCAGAACACGAGAAAATCATAGCTCTTCCTTATCTCACAATGTAGAATGGACTTGCAACAAATGGCTCCCATAAAACAACCCTATCAACAAAACAGCTTATTACGACTAAATAGTAAAACATCACTATAAATAAAATTAAAATAACTAATGAGATTACTGTGCTTTAACAAAGTTTAACAAATTGTCGCTGTGCTAAATAGGAACAGCACTAATATAAAACCAAGTAATTTTCGGCTGGCTACATTTAATTGTAAATATAACAGACATCAACGGCTAGATATAACGATGACCGTACTAATTACCAAAAAGTAAAGTATCCAACTGGTAGTAATGGTATAATACCTTCAAAAGCAAACCGATAAAACATGAGTGACTATTATTAAGAATAATAATAATTACCCTCGTTAAAAATAACATGTCTCACATCTAAATCAGTTACTAATGAATCAAATATATTCTACAACAATTCGAGGACACCTCACACAACGGATAAGTTAGACATATCTTAGTAGCCTCTCAGTAAATCAACTCATAACTTACTATAAAAGAGAAACCGCATTTGAGTTGATAGTACCAATAATAATGAAACAATTAATTATTGCAGCAAACTCTAAACATCTACAATGTAAAATAATAAAATTATATTTCAGTGTCAGCGCGAAATAAAATTGGGAATCAAACGAGCTTACCTGTTAAGCGAAGTCTTGATTCTAATTTTATGAGCGCTGACACTGAAATATAATTACCCACCCACCACTAGTTTTAGTAGCCCAAAAGCTGCAATAATTATCCTTACCTAACTCACAGTTATCCTTGCAGGAAAACAGTGAATGTAAGTATGTGGGAACAAGCCTGTCTAAAAGACAACTCGTTCCTCGTCCGATAAATCTCTAAAATAAGTGACAAGTAAGTCGAGTGGTGTTACCAGGCTATTTTGCTAAATATTTAAAAAAAACTCTAAACTTCGCGTGTTTAGCCCAGAAGGAGATATACTACAATGTAAAATAATAAAATTATATTTCAGTGTCAGCGCTCATAAAATTAGAATCAAGACTTCGCTTAACAGGTAAGCTCGTTTGATTCCCAATTTTATATTATTATTTTTTAACGAATATTATACGGCGTGTTCTTGTGACAAACGCGAATTATGTTAGCTACATACAGATTTTTAGATAATGTCTTCTTTATTAGAATTATGTTCCAAAATGGAAAAAATGAACCCTAGTGGTCACACATTGTTTTTTTTTTCATAGAACAACCTATACAACTCATTAGAAATACTAAACAAATATTTTTTCTACATTTTAATTAATTATACCCAGTATATTTTTTTTAATGTGCCCAGTATATTTCCTGGCTACTGGAAGATGTCACGAAATATTAATCGTCACGAAACATATAAGATTCTTCAGTTGGGTAGGTCTAACTTCGAGAAAGAGGTCAATCCTCGGAGACACGGCTAGGCAGCGTTCGGGAAGCTACGCGGTGTCTTCTCGTCCAATATACCGCAGTGTCTCAAGACGAAAGTCTATGACCAGTGCTTGTTGCCAGTGATGACATATGGCTTCAAATCGCGGGCGATTACAATGGGCCTCATCAGAACTCTTAAAATCACTCAAAGAGCAATGGAAAGGGCTAAGCTCGAAGTTTCCTTGCGTGATCGATCGAAAAACTTTTTTTTTTATATTCTAAGATCAAAGTCAACACAACAACAACACAACACAACAACAACACAACTCAAGACAACTTACCGGTGCTACATTGTATGCCAAAATGACTTCAGTACCGTCGGGAGATAACTGCATCACCCTCGATGACTGTTGCAGAATCTGTAAGAAAAAAGGAAATTTTAGATAATCATGCAATTTATATAAAACAAAGACTGAGTTAAAACAACGAAACACACTTGGAGGTCAAAACTGTTTCGAAGTCCATACAAAAACTAGGTTGCCTGGAAGAAATCGCCTGGTGCGATAAGGCCGCCATTTGTGTGTTTCTTATTATATGGTTTCATTTTGTATTTTTTTTTTATCTTGATATGCAATAAAGAATATATAAATAAATAAAATATGTAATAGTCATGTGATGGTGGTAGTATGAAAACAATTGGGCAGGGTTGAAAAAATCTGTTCAGACAGTGCAAACATTTGCTAGATGTCGTGTAAATCAACTAAGAGCTTTAAGAATTGATGGATCGCATTGTTTATGTTGGTTAGCTAGTTTTAAGATTGCGTCATTTAGCGTAAATAAACTGTTTTTCTATCTTTCTTCTTTTCTTTCTAAAGAGCTCCACAATTTAACGGACATAAAATAAGAACATTGAAGTAGGTTGTGTAAAGTATTTAATATGGCAATACTACCATTTTCAACACTATCCAAATTAATTCCTAAGTTTTAAGTTTAACTCTAGACGGCTCGTGACAGTTTTAAGTTCAACTCTTCTAAACTCTACGTGTCTTAACCTTTTGAATGTCTTATGTTACACAGTTCGACATAAGCAATTGTCTTTCTATTGTGTCTCTAATTACGGCATTCTAAGAGTTAATAAACATACAGCTGTCTTGCAAAGTAACAACCACGTGTAAAAAGTCTATTGAAACAAACTTTACCATGATTTTTCCGCAAATGTTATTCTTGGAAGTGATTCAGAACAAGTGCTTTTAAAATCTGAACTATTGTTATGGGAAATTCTAAGAATATTTTTTTCTTTTATTAATCTAATCACCGAAAAGGTTGGCTCTCTTGGTTGTATAAACGAAAAACAAATTCAAGAAAGAAAAATACATGTTTGCCTTGTGTAAAAAAAAAAAAACATAATTATTCTTTATGAGCAAATTGACTAAACAATTTCTATTTCGCAATGTGCCAGGAAAAGGTATCGAGTAGACCACTTCTGGCATCCAGTGAGTGACAATCTTCGCCCACCTGTCCGCGTGCATTCGTTCGACATGGCCAGCTTTACCATCCACACTATGTTCAAAACACAAGTAACAAAGTCTAGTTATTTTAATTCTGTCTCTCAATCAAGAACTTGCGAAGATAATGATCAAAATAGCCATTGACGTATCTGTGAATTCATTTTTTACACATTTGCCTAAACCTATCAATCACAATACTACTTAAAGCAAAAACTTACAAAACGAAACTAACTAATAATGGCTTAGAACAAAAAATCTAGACAGCGAACATAATTGTTCAGACAACAGCCGGCACCTTGTCTCGTTAAAACAAGATTAACAAATATAAATTGCAAAACTCTAGTTAGTTATTTAAGTAGTTAGCTTCTATACTGTTCAGAGCAAGAAAAATACGTTTTAATTTAAAATCCGGTTGCCGGTCTATATCGATTTCGCGACCCCGTAACAGCGATTTTATTTTTCATAAAAATACATAGTAACCCTTCATGATTTTTTTTTGCCTTTTAAATAAAACGCTTTATTATTTTATGTAACTTTCAAATTTTTCCATGACTTAATCTCGTAGATACACTCGTTTGCAATCGTAAGTTATGGTCTGATTCGTGATTTTTATTTTTTTATTTAGCAAACTAATTTATATCATGTTTTCAATTTTAGCTCAGCAGGTGGTCATGTGGTATCGCCCGGTATGAAGGCTACAAGGAATGGGGTGGGTTTTTTAGTCATTAAGAGTCTGACACTATCTTCCGCTCCGCCCAAAAGCGAGGGATGCCATTAGATAATTTTTCCACCATAAAAAAAGGTGGATATGACCTATAAAAAAAAGGTGGTAAATTTAAATAACATATTTTGAATGGTCCCTTTTATATTTGTAGATTTCCAGAGGTTCAAAAAGTACAAAATTAATAGAACCTGACCTTAATGATGTATCTCTAGATTCTGACAAAGAATACGTCACTCTGCTGGATAAAGGCACTTCCCTTGTTCTTGTCGGGTCGGAAAAAGAATCTTAAGGATTATGTCAAGAGGATTTTAGTAGGGATGTTTTGGTTATAAAATTTCGGATACGGTTATTTAATCTCCGTGAGTGTGACCGTGGCATCACCACGGGCCCTAACAGAATACCAGCGCTGCGTTATTTATCTTTTTAAATATCGCAGCATGTGCTGAGTTAGGCGCCTTTTTGACCTTACACAGATTTTAAAGTTATCTAAAAATCGTTATCTGTTGTTAAGTTTTTTATTGTATCCTAATTCTACTGTTTTTTATTTTAAATGTACATATGTGTGAGGTACAGATAAAAGTTTTTCTGTCTTTCTTCCTATCTTGATACACTTGAGGCAATTGAGAAGCGAGGCAAAAGGATCATTAGACAATGATGCATTAGTAGAGAGGCTTTAAAGTTATGAGCATCAACATTGATTTGCTAGCCAGCCGGTTTTCTACCAGTTACATTTCGGGGAGTGTGTGTCGGTTGCATAGCCTAATTCCACCAAGCCCGTTCCATTGTTGGACCACCAGGAGTACGGCAATATGCCCCTGGTACATGGTGTAAGTATTACCTATAAGTAAGCACAAAACGTTTTGGGAAAACATTTATTGTGCCAGCTAAGGAGTGGAATTCTCTGTCGGAGTCTGTGTTTCCTGGGACTTTTAAGTTAATAGTGAATTGGTTACTTCTAGGCAAGCGGACTTTATCGTCGACCACATCGTTGCTTTCCATCAGGTGAGATAGTGGTCAAAAGCTTATCGACAATTGAAAAAAATATACAACGACGACAATTTTATAACATTATTAAATGTATTACTGTATTTCATTATCTTCCGGATAAGCAATTATTTCGGATTATCCCCTCATTTCGAACAGTTTCAGTTACGAACATAAGAATTTTTAAAGATAAGTACAAATACATTTTACTTTTGTTTCTAATCTAGATTATACACTCGTTTAACCAGACTAAAAAAATGAAGACCTGTCGTAACTTGTCATTTAGACTACGCCTTTATCCGGAACTTTTACATCGAATTCGGTAACGGAGTTCCATAACAGCCTTGATTGTCAGCAGCATCTTTTACCATCTTTCAAATCTTTTAGTGCAAATCGACCTCAAGGCATGTACACTTTAAATTATCATTACAAAGCTTAAAGCTGACCTTGGAACATTTTGTATTCTGATAATAATGATTAGATGCATACCTATATTGACGTCAGTATCTTTGTTATCAGCGTTATCAGCTAATAAAGTATCAAAACTTAAAGTGCATTAGTGAATGAGAACTCTATTTTAACTCTACTAAGAGGAAAATCTACATAAAATCCTCCTATAAATTTAGCTTAACATAAAAATCTAGATAATTTAAAAGTGAGTCACGTAAATTACAGTCTATGACTTGGCTGAGTTTCCCGCAGGGAAGACGTGATAATGTGACAATATTCTCATTATCATTGTAAGCTCGCCTTTGAAGATGAATTGTCAAAATACCGTGTACTATGTTGTTTTTATAAATATATGATTACTTTTGTACCCGGAACTGGGAAATAGTCCACACACTAAAGCCAAAATCTATAATATATAAATGAATTGGTAAATGTGTTGCTAAGCGCAAATCTCCAGAACAGCTGAACCGATATCGCAATTTTTTTTTTGTTGTGCTTCTCCTCACAACAACAAATGTTGTGAGGAGAAGGTTCTTATGAAAAAAATGAAAATTAGGGTAATGTAGGGCAGTTTTGGATAGTGTAGGGTAGAGTAGGGTAGAATAGGGTAGAGTAAAGTATAGTAGCGTGGAGTAGGGTAGTGTATACATTACAAGGTCAATCTACACAAAACCTACATAATTAGATAGCTTATTTTATAACAATTACAAGAACGAAATATTCGTGGACTTAGAAAACGTATTTTTTGAGATATCGTCATTTTAGGGAACGCGGGGGTCGTGCCGTGATTACCGCGCAGTATTTTTGACTGGCTAGCGACTACAAAATAAATAAATTATTTCTATAGAATTCAAATATTCTATCTGTAGAATCGTTTTAGAGCCACTTCTGTGAAGTTGAATCTCTCCTATCAGACTGGTTGGTTAGCGCATTTTTGTTTAATCGTTGACCATCACTAGGAATTACTCCAGTCATCCTTGTCGTGGGTGCGTAACATGTAATGTTTGTGACGTTCCGCGCTCCTATTGGCCCGCTCCAATCTTTAAACCAATCAGAGAGCCATACGCGGTAAGCTTTTTGAACGTAAACACAACGCAATTAACGTACTGAAGCCCGTGATCAAATGTTTAGCTGTTATTATTATTAGCTTTTTCTTCTCTCATTTTTGTACCTCCTAAACGGCTTATCTTATTTGGATAAAACTTATAGTATTAGTAGGTCCCTGGTTGGCTTCAAAATACAATTGAACCCGGTAGGTGGCGCTACAATCGGGTTCTCAATTTTTTTTTCTGATGTAAAACTAGCTTTTGGACTGGACAACGTCTTTGGGACCGATAGTTATTCATAATTATTAAATTAAACAAATAATTGAACCAACCTGCGAGGAGTTATGGATGAGCGGCATGGTGCTGTCAGTATCGACGTCGTAGAGCACTAGGTCGCCATTGGTGTTCCGGAACAACACCTCGCTTCCTGCAATTAATGAATACATGATAATAAATATTACACTGTTTTCATGGGACAGTTGATAAAAAATACAGTTTTGTCCCAAAAAAATGTCAGCCAGTCATCCTTTTAACAGACTTTTTTTGTTTTTTTATAACTGTAAAAAGAAACTTGTGTCATAAGTTAGAAAATATCTACGTATAGTCTGTCTAATAAGTCAACCAACTTGGGAATTTTGTAGAAGTAATATTTAATCATTTAAAAAATACTTATATTTGATACTTTTTTTAAGGTTCTTCTGTTAGTTAACAATGATCTCTATTTCTTAATCAAACTTGATTATTGAATTCGTTTTGACTACATCAGATTTAATTAAATCCTAATAATGACACAAGTCGTTTAACTTATTAGACAGACTTTATCTATCTATTTTTTTTCTAAAACCCAATTCAATTAAATTCAAATAATTTTTATTTCACATAGGCCTTCATGGGGTGCTATTCTCTAAGAAAGCGCAGCGCTGGCACAGCGACGAGTCGTCAGCGCAGTACATTGAATTAACAACCTAATGCCCCTTTACATTGGATTGTTAATTCAATGTATTGCGCTCACGACTCGTCGCTGTGCCAGCACTGCGCTTTCTTAGAGAATAGCACCCATGGGCACTTATAAAACGCCAGAAGCTAGTGCACGGTTCCAAATTGGACGTTTCCTATGGAGAACAACCCTCTTTGAAACTCTATGGTTACTCTTTAAAAAAAAGTTGTTGATGTGACAATATTTCCATATTACAGTAGATATTATTAAATATTATGTAAGAACAGTGTAGACCAGTCAATATTGTACCCAAAAGCACAATAAAAATAATCATAATAAAAAAAAAGGAATAGAAAGTAATACAGAAATCCGTGGAGTCTACAGTGTTCTCAGTTTCAAATTCACATTATAATTAAGAGGAAAGCCTCTTTCTTATAATCTATAATAATATTATAAAGAGGTAAAATTTGTAAGTTTGTATGTAGGGGGTAATCTCTGGAACTAATGATCCGATTCTAAAATTTTTTTCACTGGTAGAAAGCTACATTATTCGTGAGTGCTATAGGCTATATATTATGTACACGGGCGAAGCCGCTAGCAGAAGCTAGTAATATAATAAAGAGGTACAGTTTGTTTTTATGTTTTTTGTTTGTAGGAGGTAATCTCTGGAAGTGCTGGTCCGATTGCTAAAATTTTTTGACCGATAGAAAGCTGCTTTATATCTGAGTGACATAGGCTATATTTTATGTACGCGGGCGAAGCAGCTGGCAAAGGCTAGTGTATAATAAAAAAGGATGAAAAATATAAATAATTACAACTATCAATAAATGAACCCCAAATACTAATTCATTTTCCTGCTACCTGTACCTGCATGTTTTCCGATTTGCAATAAAATTGCTGCAACTCACGGTATGTTTACTATCGTTAAATGTTGATCAACGAACCGGATTACTGACTAAATTGGCATCGCTCCGCAGTTTTTTTAGTAAGATAGTAGAGCTACTTTAGTAGGAAATACCGGTGTTAAAAAAACAACTATTAGCTAGACAGACCGGTGTCTATTTATACCTACCGTAACACTTATCGTAGTGTTTTTTGCAAAGATTTATTATTAGATTATTACATAGGCCAGCAATTTATATCTACGATAACTCTAGTTACCACGTAACATGCTCACTGAATTGCTCCAACGTCAGCCACATTATCGCTTACCATCAGATGAGATAGTGGTAAACAAAAATTTTTTTCTGTTACTATCCCCTGAAGTTTCACTATGCTCGATAGTGTTCCCCTCCCGTGTAGTTTAGCGTGATGTTATATCGTACCCTTATTGCAAAATCAACTAACTGCACCAAGATTTTGGTATTATTATATTACAGTTTTTTTAATACATTCGACCAAATCTGTAGGTTGTTTATTTTTTGCCGAAGCTACTATTGTAAATAAGTGTCCTAGCTAATAATCAGTTTTACCTAAAGATTCTTCTTGATGAGACGAATCGATAGCTATATTTAACTTAGTTTGGGTAAAAAATTTCAGATAGTTGGTTTTTGCAATAAGGGTACGGTATAGTCTATAGCCTTTTTCAATTAATGGGCTATCCAATAAATATTATCTCAAGGAAACATACCTACTCCCGGTATAAAAAGTATTCTGTGTGCTATTCCAGGACATAGTCTACCCGCTTACCAAGTTTCATCAAAATCCATTCAGTAGTTTTTGCAAAAAAGAGTAACAAACATCCATCCATACATCGATACATACCTACAAACTTTCGCGTTTATAAAATTAGTAGCATAAAATGGATGTTAATGATCTTTTTTCGAGTTATCGTATTGAAAAACGTCGGCTCGGACGTGTATTTCACCTCAACTGCTAAACAACGTTTGTCCACTTGTATCAAAATTTTAAAATTAGTTGGTATGCCAAAAGCCAACGCAAGCATAAATTTATGTAACCGCTCTAAACTAAAAAAAAAAAGGCTGCCCTATTCACGAGGCACCCCATTCAAGCCGACCGGAACTCCCAAAAGCCACACTTCCTTATGAAATATGTTTTCCGTGTTCTCGTTTCAACCGGTTTTTAAATTATGTATGTATGCGCATTTATTTGTATCTTGGTCAGCGACAGAACCAGTTCTGAGATATTAGGTAAGCTTTTGAATGCACTTTACTGTATTTATCTATGAATGAGATTGTCTAGAAAAAAAAAACAAAATACGTATATACATAGTTAATGCATGTCGTCAGTTATCTTGACAGGTTCCAGAAATCCTTTATTATGCACCCACGTATTTGTAACGTTATGAATAAGTACGAAATAAAACAGTCGGTCAAGTGCGAGTCAGACTAGTGGACCAAGTGTTCCTTACTTTACCTATGTTAAAGTCCCGAATGAAGACTCAAATTTTTTTCCGAATCATAAAAGTTTTTTTTTTGTGACGTAACTAAAAATTTAGTTTTTTTTTCCTATATTTATGCTAGTAAGAAATGGGAAAGCAAGAGCCAGGAAGCAAATAAATAAAAATCCATACGTCTTCTCCTAAAATTTTGTAAAATTTTTGATTTCCTAACCTTGACGAAGATGCTAATCTAGTTAAAAATACGCTAACACGGATCTGAAATTTATAAAGGATGTGAGTTGATTACTAAACTAGATAAATGTTTTAAGGTAGAACTACATTGGGCACACGTTTGCCACGTACGCCGATCTGAGCGCGTCGGTCTCCATACATTTTATATGGTAACTAGACTTGTAGAACCACATTAGATCCACGCCACGCGACGCGTTGCCACGTACAAATCAGACATGGGTGTGGCACACGTCTGCGTCGGTCTAATGTAGTTCTCGATTTAATATTCACAATAAGGACAGACCGGGGCGCACTGGGACATCAGTCTAGGCATCAGCCTGGCAGGGCTTCAAGCTGGTTCGAAAGAGTTACCATGGCCGTGGATCGCATACTGCATTTTAAGGAATACATGTGAGTTTTAGTCGGTAAAAAGAAAAGATAGATAAATATGTCACAATTTTGTTTTTGTATTCCACAATTATCACACAATGCCGTCTAGTCTCAAGCTAAGCAGAGGCTGTGTTATGAGTACTAGACAACTGATAAACATATCCACTTATATATTTCTAAATACATATATAATTATTATAGATAAATTACACCCAGACACAGAACAAACGATCGTGCTCATCACACAAACATTTGTTCTGGGTGGGAATCGAACCCACGATCTCCGGCATTACATGTATAAGTGTTTCAGGATACACTAATTTGTGTTCGTAATAGCTACCAGTTCACTAATATGCTTAATTGGACTATAGGCACTAATTCACTTCTCTGGTAAGTGATTAGTGAAGTGAGATCACATTAAGTCAATTATCGTGGGTCCGTTGCGTACATTCCAGAGACTCAAATAAAGAAGAAACTTTCAAATTTAAAAAAGGCAGGTAAGCATTTAAAACCTAGGCCGTTATAGACCTACAAGGGTGTACGGTGACGTCATCAGTATAATTATGTTATACGGAACTCTAACGCAGGTAATATTTTGGCAATAATTTTATTATGCGTGCAATTGAGCTTGTGACCTTATGAGTCTTCTAGTCAAAAGTCTTGGGTGATACCTATTACTATCATTTTAACATTTACGTATATTGTTATAAGACCGTCACAATACTAATCTTGCGTCAATGTGATTTATGGTTGGGCAGTCGCCCACCAGACCATAACACCCGTCTGGTCAGAGGATCCTCCCTTTTCAATGGAGGTTTGCGGGACTTTACTCTCTGTTCCGCCTACCTCCAAAAAGTTCATTTTCAGTCCGCATGTGTTATTGGCAAAATTGTGGTGTCTCTTCCACAAAGGCCATTAATTAAAAGTTGAAGTTGATTTATGGCTACTTTTTAACTATTTTTAATAATAATCAAATTTTCAAAAAAGATAGAACATTATACTGTATTAAGCAGAAAAGAATTAAAAATAGCACTATCAAACACTACACAAGTGCGATTTTAGGTCATATCCATATTTTTTATAATTGCGTCTAAGATAGCGATCTATGGTCATCATCGAGCACACCATTGCTTACCATCACTTTAATAAACACGGAACACTGTAAGTCCAACGCAAACCTATCAATATCAAAAAAAAGAAAACTAACAAAAAAAAAGTAATCAAACCGAATCAAACTTTACTAATACCTACAATTTATCTAGCGACGAACTTTCTCGTCCAAAGCGCTTAACTCATAACAAAAGGGACTTTGTGTAACTCCGAAACGTATTTTTTTACTTAGACTCACTTGACCGGCCATTTTCTTACGTTTAGACATAAATACTTTATGAGTTCGAAGTTCGGTCCCAAAGGTATTTTCACACATTTTGCCTACATTTATGTTATTTGTTAGGGTATGGGCATTTATGTCTGTTTTTTGCTGTTTGTATAAGTTTTCTTTTTGTTTTTTTTTTTTTTTTTAGCTAGCCGTCCACATACCATAAACACATCTCTCCTATACGTTCAAAGCGTTTTGGGAACACATTCATTATGCGAACAGCTAAGGTGTGGAATTTCCTGCTGGAGTCTGTGTTTCTCTGAGTCATTAAGTAAAGAGTGAATAAGTTGTTTCTAGGCTTGTATGCTCCCTCATTGACCATTATCGCTTACGATCAGGTGGAACAGAGATCAAACGGGAGCCTAATCATAATCGGGCTTGCGGACGGCGAGCAATGGGAAGCTTGCTGTCCGACCATCCAGTAACTGTCCGAGTGAGTCGTCGACGGTGCGCACTGTTCCCGCGCGCCTCAAGGAGCTGTCAGCAACAGCAGGGGCCTAGCCGGGTCGAAGCCTACTAGGGTCAGGGTTAGCTCCGAAAGGTAACTCAGCCGCGTTATAAAAGGCACGAAGGAACGGAGTGGGTTTTTTACTCATTATGAATCTGACACTATCTCCACCCAAGGGCGGAGATTTCATTTGCATGACTTAAACCCACCAAAAAAAGGACATTCGTTCCCGCACGCGTGCGGCCTCTTCGGACTTCTTCTGCTTAGGCTCTTATATTTGATTAAAAATCATGATGTCTAATCGTGTTGCATGGTGGGGAAATACATGAGTCTTTAGTTGTGCTAAATCCTATGAAATATCAAAATTCACGGAAGTCATTGACATTGCTCGCGGGGATATACCTAGGTAGCGGTAATTCTTGGTCAAATAAGATAAAACTCTGAATAACTGTTTAAATATTAATAGCCGGAGAGTCACCTCCTTAGTTTGCTCTTTTTAGGGTTCCGTAGCCAAATGGCAAAAAACGGAACCCTTATAGATTCGTCATGTCTGTCTGTCTGTCTGTCTGTCTGTCTGTCTGTCTGTCTGTCTGTCTGTCCGTCCGTCCGTATGTCACAGCCACTTTTTTCCGAAACTATAAGAGCTATACTGTTGAAACTTTGTAAGTAGATGTATTCTGTGAACCGCATTAAGATTTTCACACAAAAATATAAAAAAAGCAATAAATTTTGGGGGTCCCCATACATAGAACTGAAACTCAAAATTTTTTTTTTCATCAAACCCATGCGTGTGTGGTATCTATGGATAGGTCTTCAAAAATGATACTGAGGTTTCTAATATCATTTTTTTCTAAACTGAATAGTTTGCGCGAGAGACACTTCCAAAGTGGTAAAATGTGTGTCCCCCCCCCTCTAACTTCCAAGATAAGAGAATGATAAAACTAAAAAAAATATATGATGTACATTACTATAAAAACTACCAACGAAAATTGGTTTGAACGAAATCCAGTGAGTAGTTTTTTTTTAATGCGTCATGCACCGAAAAAAATACACTGTTATTAAAACATCGATCAAAGTTACAACACATTACAAGAACTTTTATATTATGTTACTTGCTGCTACGGAACCCTTCATGGGCGAGTCCGACTCGCACTTGGCCGGTTTTTTTTATATTAGAACATCTAGGTCACGTATCATAATATTATTATCTACAAGGTGACGTGTGGGAACGAAAGGTTCTGAAACGGCAACCATGTACCGGAAGACGCATCGTTGGAAGGCCACCCACAAGGTGGACGCGCGCGCCATTGACGACTTGGGGTCGGTCCGGACAGTTACCGGACGGTCGGATAGCGAGCTACCCATTGCTCGCCGTCCGCAAGCTCGCGCCTGCGTTGGCGGAAATTGGGATTGGAATCCCGGCGGCAACTGGGCCGCTGAGAGCGCCGTTGCTTGATGCGGTTGGTCTCCTTTGCTAGCATTATTACTTCGCAGAAGGAGGCGACCGCCTGCCACCCCTCCTTGCTCCGAATCATGGCCTCACGCCCCAGCAGTCGAGATTTCGAACTCGACTACCACCCACGGTAGAAGCAGGTATTACCAGTTTATTCCGGTGTATTACCGGACGGCCGGACGGCCGTAAACCGGACCGTGCTTAGTCGTTAACAGTAGTGATCTGCGCGCTCTTCAAAGAGATGTCAGCATATCGTAGGGGCCCAGCAGAGACAATGGTCTCCAGCTAGGACCGTGAGGAATTTCTGGAAACCCGTAGTCCTGGTACGCAAAGGGCAACTGAAGTACACGGTTGTAATTTTAGTAAGTAAAAGTCTGACAGTCACGCTCTACCCAGAGTTGGAGAAGTCATTGTATGATTTCCACCCGTAAAAAAAAAAAAAACAAACTACTATCTAGGTGATGACTTACATGAATTTTGAAATTCCATAGGATTTAGCAGACTCACGTATTTCCCCATTCACTTATATTCTAGTACATATATATACTCATATATCGATGTATTTCCCCAACATGCAACACGGTTACACGTTTATACATCATATTTTTAATCAAACATAAAATGAAGTACTGACCTTTAAATTTTCTAGTTTTACTTCGAATTTACATCACAATGGTTATTTTATTCTTAAATCAATTATGTACGTAACGTAATCGCGCATTTTGGGTAATTTACGTCATTATCCCTATAAGGCCAACCTGTTTGTTATGTAACATATAACTGCACGCAATGTTTACCAGCGAGGTCGTTATGCACAATTTTATAATATTGAAATCCAACCAGTTTTGTAACCAACGTATTTAAGGGCCATATCGAATTTTAAGAAAGGTTATTTGTTAGTTCTGGAGCTTTAACAAAGTGATATTATTATCGTTCGGTGATTTTGGAAATATTCCCGCTGCTGGGACTCAAGCATCCTCTCTAGAAAAGGGAATAGCTGAACTATGTATGAGTAAACTGAATAGCAGCCTAATATGCCGTTGTTATGTTAGGAAACTACCCTGGAGCATCATAAAGATCTATTCTCCTCTGTAAGGATATCAAGGAAGATTCCTAAACTTCCGTATTTTCTTTTTTTTACCTAATAAAACTTGTTAAAAACTATTCATTTTTCGTTTCCTTCCAAAATATTTCTACTTACCTTTATTTTTATTTATATAATTTTTCTTAATAACATCAATAAACCATTTAAAAAAAATTAGATGTAGTCATACTACCATGGAGTTTCTTGCTGGTTCTTCACCATAGGAAACGACCAATTTGGAACCATGCACTAGCTTCTGGCGTTTTATAAGTGCCCATGTACTAGACCTAAGTGAAATAAAATATTTTGACTTTGACTTTTCTGACGGATTGTACGAAAAAGTAGTCATATGTATTGTATTATATTTAGTTAAAACTCATTGTTAATTAGTAATCAATTCGTTAAACCTAAGTCACCGTAACCTTGAAACGGAAAAAGTAACTGAAAGAACACCACAACAGACTTTTACTGACTAAAACCTAACTGTGTTCCTTCGATTTCTCGCTTCACTCATAGTGAGAAAAGTTATTTGATGATTTCTCACCTCAAAAAAAAAAAGCAAGATGGTGTCGAAAATACTTTACAAGAATATATATGTTACAGTCATAGTGATTAAATAGATATTATACATAATGACTGGTCATTATATATAATAACAAAATTGACTAGACAATATGATAAATTAATCACTTCATCCGGATTTTATTCATAATAACGGGTCAAAGTTAGCCAAAGTAATAAATACGGTCTAACTGACTTGTTACCCCTCCCGCTCTTCATCCCACTGCCGCGTCGCGTGATCGCCGCCATCTTGTAGCTGACGCAAACAGTGGTCGTCATCGTTTTGTTATGAGAGGTCGCGCCGCGCGTGCCGCAATTTCCGCGAGTTTTTACATTCGTATCAGTGTCTAATAATGGCAGATGAAATGAAAAAACGTTTCTATGAAAATATCACTGAACTCATTGCAACTATAGGAAAAAATAATCAGTTGTTTACATGTGATCAATATTTGTCTTTAATTTCAAAAGTTAAAGAATCAAAGAACAAGGTTATTAAGAAAACACCTGAAGATTACCAGCGCCTATCAAGATACGATGTCGTCAAAATTGGAGCATCAGAAAAACTAATAATTCCGGTGAAAAACGAAGGTGATCCCATTATTTACTATGCTCACTTAGACGAAACTTTTCAAATAATCCACGACTGTCATATTAGTATTGGACACGGCGGTAGAGTCAGAATGATGAAAGAGTTAAAATTACGATATAAAAATGTAACTGCTGAACTCGTCACAGTGTATTTGAATCTGTGCGAATCTTGTCAGAAAAAGAAAAGTTTGCCAAAAAAAGGTCTTGTTGTAAAACCGATTATCAGCAACGAACTTAATTCAAGGTGCCAAATAGATCTCATAGACATGCAATCACAAAGTGATGGTGATTATAAATTCATCATGGTCTATCAAGTTCACCTAACAAAATTCGTGCAGCTGCGGTCTTTAAAAAGTAAGCGAGCAGAGGAGGTAGCGTATCATTTACTGGACATTTTTACTACATTTGGAGCGCCTAGTATTTTGCAAAGCGATAATGGTAGAGAATTTGCTAACAAAGTGGTCAAAGAAGTCTGTGCGATGTGGCCGGAATTAAAAATCGTACATGGCAAACCCCGACATTCTCAATCACAAGGGTCTGTTGAAAGAGCTAACCAAGATATAGAGAAGATGCTTTGTACTTGGCTGGAATCTAACAAGACGACGAAATGGTCTGAAGGATTACGCTTTATTCAATTTATGAAGAACAGAGCGTATCACGTAGGAATAAATCGTAGCCCTTACGAAGCAATGTTTGGCTGTAAAGCTAATGTTGGATTAAATAGTCTTCCTAAAGACGCGCTAGTTAAACTGTCAACAGAAGAAGAGCTAGAATCTATATTGAATGAAGACGAAAACCAGTTGAATGAGGAGAGGCAAACCGAACCCAATATAACCGACGCTGTGATTAATGAAGATGATGATACTAAAATTTCAAACACTGATTCGCAAAATGAGATTCCGGATAATCTGACAGGAAACCCTGATAACGATACCGAAAACCAAGGAAATACTACAGATCCGTCAAATATAACGCAAAGTGGCCAGGAAATAGTAATTGCTCTTGATAAAAAGAAAGAAGACATTGGAAACATCAGAAAATTAGTTGGACAATCTCTGAAAAAACAAGCAGATAATATGTTGACTCTATCTTCGCAAAAATATCCTGCTGCTAATATAGGCGATAACGTAGTAGTAAAAATTCCTGACGTAGACCGTGCCAAAGCCGATGATAGAAACATTATCGCTGTTATAATTTCTCAGGAGACAGAAGGAATGTATAAGTTAGGCACCAAGCATGGGATTCTAAATCAACTTTACGCAAGAAATCAGTTCACTGTCTGCAAAGAAACTTTTATTACAATTGATATCGTTCCCCGACATGAAGTTACCATCAGAGAATGTGCAAAAAAAGAGTCACATCTTGGCGGCCAAGGATTTCAGCACTGCAATTGTACTGGAGAATGCGTTTCTAATAGGTGTAAATGTAAAAAGTCAAACCTCATGTGTAACTCAAAATGTCACAAGAGACTTACTTGTAAGAATAAATAAAATGTTATGACCCAGTTAATTCATGTCAGTTCATTTTAAATATTTTATTATTATAGTCTTTAAAGAGAGATACCAAATAGATACTTTTACTGATTTCTGTGTTCTTTTTTAATTTTTTTTAATGGCTAGTGAGCTTTTCTACTTTTTAAAGTTAAATAACTTTAAAACAATTTGATTTAATGTAGAATTATTATCTATGGCAATGTTATTTTAATTCTTAATATTAAAAGTCAAACCTCTTGTGTAACTCAAAATGTCACTTGAGTCTTACTTGTAACAATAAATAATACTTGTGACTCAATTAATGAATGTCAGTTCATTTTAAATATTTTATTATTGTAGTCTACTTTAGAAAGTTTAATTACATTATAACAATGTTAATTAATGTAGAATTATTATCTATGGCAATGTCATTTTAATTCTTAATAAAAACCTTAACAGTACCTACTTGTTTTTAAAACGTGTTGCGCCGACCCCAAGTAATATGGGATAAGGGCAGGAAGAAGAAGAAGAAGAAGTACCTACTTGTTTTATTACATTATCCAAGTCTTGGAAGATATTATATAAAATTGCTAGTTAATGTGATTAATTCCGTGTCAATTATCACTTTATCTAAATTGAGTAGACATTATAAATAATGGCTAGATAATATACATAATATCCAGATTAATTACTTTGGCTGTAACATATATATATCTAATAAAGAAAAAAGCTAAACATGCCTGTACACCACGTTGCATTAAAGGAAGGCGGCGAATATATCCCTTCGATGATCTCCTCCAATTCCAATTGAGATGGTGGCGGGTCAGTTACGGGTGGTTCCGGCGTTGTCGTAGGGGCAGCCGTGGTCGCAGCTGCTGTCGTCGGGTCTACTGGGACGACCGGAGTTGTGGGCCTCTCAGTGCCCTCTATTGGCTGAGCCACTGCATCCTCGCCGCCTGACAGCACGACGATCAATGTGACCACCACTCCGAGAGCTACCAACATGGCGACAGTTCCGATTACGTATCCTAGTGTCTTCTTCCGTTTGGTTGCGACCAGGACCTGGAAATATAATTTGATTTAGTAACATATCTTTCTGAACCGACTGCGGGCTTAGGTTGGCCGCTGCAAAGAAAACCTGGCCAAATGGGGTACCTATCCTTGATCCATCGCAAATAGTGTCAATATGGAGCCTCTTTCCAAGATATGCATCACTTCCTTTCCTGCCCAGCTTGCACAACTATTTGCACTTTCCACGACTTATATTAAGCCAATGACAGAGCGCTCCAGGTGGCTAAGTATTGGTCGGACCAAATTTGATTCATTTCGACATGAAAGAAGAAAAAGAAGATCATCATTATCATCATCTTTCAGCAGAATGACGTCCACCGTTGAATATAGGTATCTCCCAAGCGTCACCATTACGACCGGTGCTATGCATCTATCGGATTTCCCTGTCCGTCACTAAATCATCGATCCTGCTTGTGGGGGGCCTTCCAACGATACATGTTTCGATACGTGGTCGCTATTCCAGAACATTTCGGCCCTATCGAACATTTGTTCTGCGAGCAATGTATCCTGCCCATTAGTGATTTTCGGAATATATACCTAGCAGGTTGAATTTTCCAAATGAGCGTGGATAGATAAATATCGAACTGTAAAAAAAAATGGAATAGCATTGGAATTAAAAAAAAATATGTTCCTTGACAAGACTGAAATCGAACCCGTCGACTTAAAAAATAAATACGCGCAGTATTACTACACTATCTAGTAGTATTTCAAGTAATAATAATAAGACAAAATAGAATGACAAGAATTTTATTAAACTAACTGACTCTAAATCCAAGGCTAGAACTGTTTTTTATTTTCAAATGCACTCAATCCGAACAATTCATTATTATTATTATTATTATTGCAACATAATCCATTAAATTTGTGTCAAAGTCAAAACAAAAAAAAATAGCTCCACGAGGTACCGTCTGTGGAATGATTATACAATAACCTTACAGCCACTATACTCCATCGGTTTAAGTAGTTAACTAAGTGTAAACAGTCCTAGCATGTCTTTCATTTTAATTTTTTTTTTAATCTAAAAATGTTTACAATTAGGTATTTACCTAAACCGATGAAAAGTAATTAACTATATTTAAATAACTTTAGATTTATTTTAAATAAAACCGGCCAAGTGCGAGTCGGACTCGCCCATGAAGGGTTCCGTAGCAGCAAGTAACATAATATAAAAGTTCTTATAACTTTGATCGATGTTTTAATAATAGTGTATTTTTTTCGATTTATGACGCATTAAAAAAAAACTACTTACTAGATTTCGTTCAAACCAATTTTCGTTGGTAGTTTTTATAGTAATGTACATCATATATTTTTTTTAGTTTTATCATTCTCTTATTTTAGAAGTTAGAGGGGGGGACACATTTTACTACTTTGGAAGTGTCTCTCGCGCAAACTATTCAGTTTAGAAAAAAATGAAATTAGAAACCTCAGTATCATTTTTAAAGACCTATCTATAGATACCCCACACGTATGGGTTTGATGAAAAACAAAATTTTGAGTTTCAGTTCTAAGTATGGGGACCCCCAAAATTTATTGCTTTTTTTCTATTTTTTGTGTGAAAGTCTTAATGCGGTTCACAGAATACATCTACTTTCAACAGTATAACTCTCATAATTCCGGAAAAAAGTGGCTTTGACATACGGACGGACAGACAGACAGACAGACATGACGAATCTATAAGGGTTCCGTTTTTTTGCCATTTGGCTACAGAACCCTAAAAAACATTGCAAGATTGTTTACATTTAGTTAATTCGTCTAATAACAGGCGACGGATGTCTGTTAACACATATGACTTATAGATCTGATGTAGGTTATCACAGAATAATTTTCAAATTGTCTCGACCAATCAAAACGCAGTACCCCGGTCCCCCGTACCTTGGCTACTTGACACAACTGTTTTGGTGCGCTAGTTCAAGCATAAGACATCTAGTAGCTGTAATGTCAAGGTGGTTATACAAGTTAATGAAACTAGGAAGCCTGAGATACTTAGTAAATAATTCACAAGCCTATAAACATAACGATTTGAAGGTAAACCAGCATCACCTACATTCGCTGAGTGCTCCAGAGGTTGACAAGTGACATTCTATCAGACAGATTAAACGATAAGTGAAAAATCTAAAGTGAATAGGATTGACAAGTGCTACTGAATTGTCAAGTGGTCAATCCCAAAAATGGCATTTCATTCATCAGTCTCGCATATAGAATATAAACTTGTCTAGAACATAACATTTAAAATTTCAGACTAATTCATTTGTCCAAGGTGTCTTGGAACGCATAGATAGGGCCACTGAATGAACACGGGTTTTAGATGGTAAAACACTCCCTTTCACTACACTTCAACAAAATATACATATGTAGATATGTATGTAGTACAGTACTTTATTATATACAACACTAGCTTTTGCCCGCGAGGCTTCGCTCCCGCTCTTCCTTACTCCACCCTACTCTACCCTACTGTACCCTACTCTACCCTACTCTACCCTACTCTACACTACTCTACACTACTCTACCCTACTCTACCCTACTCTACACTACTCTACACTACTCTACCCTACTCTACCCTAACATACCCTACTAAAATTCACATAAACCATCTACTAAATAGTCCGAACAAAGCCTAAACATTTGGTTTGGATAGGTGAGCCCGTTTTTAAGTTATAAAATTACAACGAAAAGTGATTTTTTTTATAAAACAGATTATTTTTAATTTATGCGAAACCTGATACATCCGTCTAGTATGTATCAGGTCAGGTTAGTATGTGTCAGGTTTAAAGAAGATATGTACAAAATTTCAAAACTGTATCATGAAAAATTACAAAGTTATAAACATATTGTTATGGTACCTGGTTGACCACATAAATACATGGTCACCGGGCCACCCGGGCGGTTGAGGGGTTGTTTTTCTCCCTCATCCAGCTGTGCGCTGGCGTCTAATGCTCGCTATGATCTGCCGTGACCTATGTTGTACTTAGTGTCGGTGGTGTCTAACTTATGAAAAAAAATATATAACAAGGTGTAAAAACTATTGGAATCCATTCAGTTACTGATTCTGAACAAACTTATTTTGTATAGTATAAATCAAAGTTGTTACTCACTGTCTCTCTTCCTTAACCACGCACCAGATGGTGATGTGGTTTTCACTCATTCAAAGAGCAAAAAACGAGGGACTTTTATGTATGAAAACACCCGTGCAAAGTTGGGACGGCTCATTAGTGTATCACATATATTAAGAGAAATTATTACCTACCATTAATTATAAACATTATTGAACCACTAATCTCACAGAACATTAAAAATAAGTACCTTTACATAATTGTTTACAATAAATACCTTCTGTGAAACACAGACTTCTTGATCGTAATTTCAAATGATTTATGTGTTGACGTTACACAGACTGAATGAACACTAAGTCGTATTAAATATGGTTATTAATTACAAATGAATTAGTCATATATTTTCAATATCGATACTTTACGACGGGGTTTTCCTTAAAAATATTGTAATGGGTAAAGAGAAGACGCAGGTCCATTATCTTTTTGTTATAACTTATATTAAATGTAGCTCAATGTAAAAAATTAAATTAATAATAATTTATAATGAATTAGTAAATTTTTAACAGATACCAGCAAAAAAAAAGAATTCACTGATTAAACCTAATAAAAACACATTATAAAAAATGACAAACAATAAAAAAACACATACATAACGCCAAACCAATCACTGCAATCCAAAATCACTGAACATTTATAAAATACTCTTAAGAACACTAAAATTCATACTACTAAATAACTTGACAAAACAAATATAGCAATTAAATATTCACAAATCGGCGGCCATTCCGCTCTCTGAACAAAAGTGGAATGGACTCAACCGCGTATGAGGACCTTGATTAGGTTTTTTTACATGTAAATTACTCCACCGGGGGTTATCGAAGGTTATCTACTGTTCGTTCAACATTTAGCATCAATTACGTATAGGTTACGCCTCATTGTAGTAGGTAAATAGCGCGATTAATTTGATTTCATTTATATTCAGTGGGCCTATAATACCAACTGTTTTATAACTCGTTTATGGCGCTTCTGTCATTATCCTTAATACAGGTCAGTTACAGAAATATATTGCATTTAATTCATCTTCTTCTACATACTCAGTTGTGTTTTTAATATCTTCCTTCTCCGTTTTTTTTTCTTCTATTACTCATTTGATCTCTATCAGATAACCTTTTATTTATGTGTGTGTGTATATTTACTTGATTTTTTTTTTACTCATGCGAATTTTAGTTTTTATTTTATAAGAATGTGCAGGTAACTTTTCTTTGTATCGGGGTCAAGAGGTTATTCATAGGCTGAAAGTCTTTCACACGATATATTTTCTAAAGACGTTTTATTTAGATCCTCAATATTTGGTCTGGTTTATTCGATAGCAACACTACATACTTGCGTCAACTTATGTATATCTTAAAATATGAATCTAGTCTTCTATGTGTTTACAAATCTTGTTTTTTATACTGAAGACATCCGGTAACTTAATATTAAATCCACATTTTTGCATCTTACTAATTGAAACGGAATTTTTAGCAGACATCCTCATGACTGGATTAAAAATGTGTAAATTTAAGATACTTTGGACAAGCAGAGTCTCTTTATCTTTAGTGTTTTCTGTCTTTATATGGTAGTTACAAAGACATTAGAGTACGCAGAAGATAAATATGTTATTAATGATGTACCTACTTGCTAATGACTGTTTAATACATAGGAATTAGTAGTAGTACTACACAACACCTATGTCTTTTTTTTGAGGTGAGTATTCATCCGATGGCTGCTCTTGCTTTAGGTAGAACGAGAGCGTGCATCGAGGCAACAGTCCTTGCCTACATGCATGATGCGCATGGACATGTAAACTCCGCAGCTGTAACAAATCAAGACATGGCGTACGAAGTTCCGCCGGGATCTCGTGGCGATCTCTAAATCTAGTTGCATTTTATGTAACAAATGGTATTTGTTCTAAATAATATAAAATTTTTTGAAAGACTATGCGTAACATTTTTTACGTTCCAAAGAAATATTACTTCGCCAAAAAACGCTTTAAAAAAAGCAAATAAGGAAAAAGTTACTAGTTCACCTCATCATGAAGGCAATGTGTATGTAACTGCTTCAGCAACATTTCAGCCATTTTTTTCATAATATATCGAGAAATTAGCTACATCTAAACTAATATAATGAAGAGGTAAAGTTTGTTTTTTTTGTTTGTAGGAGGTGATCTCTGGAAGTGCTGATCCGATTGCGATAGTTTTTTCACCTAAAAAAAGCTACTTTATTATATTTTAGGTAGGCGGGCGAAGCCGCGGGCAAAAGCTAGTAATATAATAAAGATTTATTATAATCATACGGAGTTTATAATTTTTCCGGTGACATATACATACATACATATGACAATCAGACCCGGAAACATTATCTGTACAAATATTTATTCCGTGCAGGAATTGAACCGCAGTGCCGAAGCCTATCGCTTAACCCCTTCATCTTCTCCCGCTCTGAATGGAGCGGAAAGAAGTGTCAGACTTTTACTGACTAAAACCCATAGTGTAACTTTTATAAACAATCCGTAGGTCAGGCAGATAATCAACCCTCGCATCATCTGACTTGTGTTTGATTTTTTTTACTTAGATAAACTAGCAGGAATATATAGATATTTTAGGAAAGGATCATTGTTATTTAAAAGAGTTAATAGGCAATGCTCACCTGGTCACTGGTCCCCATCTCCAGAGTGGAGTTGCTGTTGTTCTGCGCCATCTTGTTTGGGAACTAACTGTAGACAAAAAAAAAAAACAACGTCAATTTAAAAAATATAGAAAAATAGTTTAAAAGGTCTTTTATTTTTCACTTTTTAGTTATGGTACAACCACTAAAAAGTACCCCTCAGCCAAACTTAATACCTTATAGCCAGAGTGCATCTCCGATTCTAATAATACCAATCATGGTTAGATTACATTTTAATTTACCTTTCGGCTTCATCACCGATAGTGATGAAGCCGAAAGGTACGATACAATACTTCGGTTCGATACACCCCGATCGAGATATCGGTGAACATACCTACATGAAAAAAGTACATTCAGCCGATTATATAACCTCCTCCTTTTCGAAGTTGGTTAAAAAGTAACAAATATTCACACACACACACAAAGTTTCGCCTTTTTAATATTAATGTGAAAACTACGTATAATTAGTTTCAGGAATATTTCAACAATTAGCAAACAGTTTTGAGAACTAAATGTGAGATCCTGGAATTATGTTATCAGTATTTAAAAAAGTAAAGTCGGTGTTAAATAAGAAACAAACAATACCGAGAAACTTTTAGTGAAGTTGGTTATTATTTTTTGTATATTTTTTTGGAAGTCTTTTAAAAATGTGAATTATCCATATGTAAATAGACTAAACAAGGCGCGTAAGTACACACAACTTGTCAGCAAAAAAACAATAAGAATTACGTCAATTAGGTATATTGCTGAATTCATTGAGGAATTCAAGTAGAAGACGAACAATCCGACAAAGATATTTATATAGAAATTGTTTTAATCTGTACATCAATTTGTACCTAAACTAAATGCATCATCATCACCATCTTCCTGCCTTAGTCCCGTTTTATTTATGGTCGGCGCAACACGTTTTTTTTCTTCCATTCTGTCATGTCACTCGTCACGCTATCACTAAACTCCCTTTTCTTTCATATCGCTTCTCACACAATCCATCCATCTTTTCTTTGGTCTCCCTCTTCCCCTCCGTCCATCCACATGTAAACTCATAACTTTTTTAGCAACATGCGTTTCATCCTTCCTTTTCACATGACCATACCAAAAACTTTCAACTTTTCAGTCACTGGCGCCGCTTTCAAACTTTCCCTAATATACTCATTTCTCACTTTATCCATTCTCGTCAAACCACACATCTATCTTAACATTCTCATCTCTGCTACATGCAATCTTTTTCATCCGTCTTTTTCACAGCCCAACATTCTGATCCATACAGTATGACAGGCCTTATCACGGACTTGTAGATTTTACCCTTCAACTTTAGGGGCATCCGTGGGTCACAAGTGGTTCCCGTGACCTGTCGCCATTTCATCCATCTTGCATTGATCCAACGTGTTACGTCTCTAAACTATTGCAATTGTACAGAAAGTATTTCGGTTTTTAAACTTTAGAGGAACTAAACTTAGTTCCTTTAAATAATAAGGGATGTGGTGTTTAAGCTAGAACTACACTGCACACACGTGTGCGACATACCGCCGGCACGTCAGTCTCTAGTTCTCTTTAACTTTTAACTTTTACTTAGCACTCAGGCGGCTAGATTATAGTTAAAGCTAGATGGATGAATAATGCGGATTTAGCAAGCTTAAAATTTTAAATCCAGACTACAAATATTATCAAAAAATACAGTGTACTAAAATAAATATAATTTACATAACTAGAGATAGATAATAATCCAACAAACGATCTGTTTGCGGATGAATGGAAGATGATTCTATTAGCATGTCAGGAGTACTGTGAAGAGAATTGATGCACATAGTGTTTATAATTCCAATTGTTTTTGTTTAGTTACTCGATTATTATTATTTTTTATAATAATAATCTTTATTGTACACCACATAAACAAAAATAAAGGACAAACATTTAAAAGAATAGTGTAGATACAATGGGCGGTTTTCTGTACTTGGTTGTATGCAGTCATTGGTTGTCTAACCATTTGTTAAAAAAAAATGCCATTAAAAACATAACTAGTAAAAACAAAAACCAAGGCTTGCTACTCATTTCTTCTACCGTAAAAAAATGTGAGATCTATGTAATACCAAGTCTATATATTCGGTCCGTACTTATGGGACTTTGATAACCTAGATTGAATTGGCAAAAGCATGTATATCAGAAAACCGGGCAAGTGCGAGTCGGACTCACGCACCGAGGGTTCCGTACAAACTTACTTATGAAAACAGTTCAATTCCCGAATTGAGGTACGGAGATTTTTCAGAATTGCAAAAAAGTTTATTTTTGTGACGTAACTAAGTTCAGAGTGTTTCCTATCCTTGTGGTATAAGACCTTGCTTAATACCATATTTTAGGATTCTAGGTCAACGGAAAAAACCCTATAAATGATTCCCTTGAGAGTGTCGAAATACACTTTTTTTTGGGGCATAAACGGCCGTATCTTTTTTTTCGTTAACGCAGAAGTTCAATTATTTCACAGCTTTAAGGGACCGCAGACCTGAGTATATGGTTTTAATTTCAACTCGATACCTCATAAAGGGTATTTACAGACAGACTGACGGATGGACAACAAAGTGATCCTATAAGGGTTCTGTTTATCGTTTTGAGGCACGGAACCCTAAAAACAATATTGTATTATACAATATCTACTTTGTTGACTGTACCTAATTAAACCTATAAAATTCTAACTCAGTAGTCACAATTAATTACCTATCGTAAAAGTGCCCATCAACGGAATCACTCTAAATTGATGATTACACAAAATATATACCTATCCATTACGTATATTTAAAAATACGGTCAGTCCATCCATACATTGATAAGACAACCTCCAGTTATCTTAATCCTTGTAATCATTATTGTTTTGTCTTATCTAAGCGAGTGATACGGATAAGAAGAATATGTAGTTGCAATAAAATTATTTCTACCAATCAACTCGTAATTAGGTAGATTTGCTTATGATCAAGAAAGAGTGCGCATTGATAAGTCTCGCGTGCTGGTATACTTATGTAATACTCTCTGGCCTTGCAGTATCCTTTTTTTTGCTTTCGAAGGGAAACCTTGAGCGCCCGGACTCTGGGGATAAGTCTGGAGATGTGGGATTTTTACCTTACTAAAACGACCCCGGTGGTTTTTTTTTTGGTTGGGTAAATTATCCAATGACAACCCCCGCTCTTGGGCGCAGCGGAAGATAGTGTCAGATTCTTACTGACTAAAAAACCCACCCCGTTCCTTCAAGCCTTCATACCGGGGCTCGAGTTTCCTTTCGGATAACCCTAGCCCCAGTAGGCTTTGACCCGGCTGGGCCCCTGCTGTTGCTGACAACTCCTTGAGGCGCGCGGGAACAGTGCGCGCCGTCGACGGACCAAGCCCAAGTGGCTTGGTCCGGCCAGTTACCGAACGGTCGGCCAGCGATACCCATTGCTCACTGTCCGCAAGCCCGCGCCTACAGTGGCTGGAAATCGGGTGATCACCATCAGCACATAGAAGAGGCGCCGTTACCTCTTATAAGACCATTCCGGAACCCTCTCTGTGCAACGCTTGTTAGGGCACATCCTTGGGGCTATGCAGGATCCTAATTTGTAATATTTAGTAACAAAAGAAATTATTCGCGTTAGAAGTTTTATTTAAGTCATCACACCACTGAAGTTCTACCACCCACCGTAGGCGCGGGCTTGCGGATGGCGACCAATAGGTAGCTCGCTGTCCGACCATCCGGTAACCATCCGGACCGAACCCGAGTCGTCGACAGTGCGTAGCCACGCGAGCCTCAAGATGTCAGCAAAACCGTAGACCCAACAGGACTACACCAGGGAAGTCTACAGGGGCAGGAGCCATGGGTTGGACGTGTAAAAGGGAAACCTGAGGACCTGCAAGGCTAAACAAAGATGAAAAATAGGTATAGTTTTAGTCAGTGAAAGTCTAACATATGTCATATGTCTTCTCTCTCTCCCTGTGCTGCCTAGAGTAAGAGAAGTCGTCGCACGATTTCCCACCTTAAGAAAAGGGTCATCCTACAGCGTCAGATTGGATGACAGTTCAGTTCACGCTCACTTCACCCAAGTTTTAATGGTGACAATCAACAAAATTGATTGGCAGAATCAGAAAGCATACCTTCATGATCCATTTTCACGATTATGAAATCGTAGTTTACTATCAAACTACGATTTAGTAATCGTGAAAGTCTATTAAAACAGAAGTATCGCAACTTCTCCAAACGAATTCGATAAACACAAACATGTCATAATACTAACTATAAAATACATTATCTAAGCATCATCAATAGGTACAGACAGTATTTAATTTATCAGTATAAATTGCAAAAAATCGCCAAGAAGACATCATCTTCAAAATGTAAGCCTAGTTGGTTCTAAATAATCCCATTTTATTTTTTATTGGTAAAAACTAGTGCTTGACTGCGATCCCACCTGATTGTAAGTAGTGATACAATCTCCGATGGTTAGGCACCCCAGTTTATGAGCCTATTCACTCTTGTCTTGCCACTCAAATTCTCTATAAAGTTCAATATTCTTAAAACACAATTTATTTTCCTTCCCCCAAAATTCGATATTGCGTTCTCGCATCAGCGGGCGACGAGATTTAATATTTATTAGGGTTGAGCAAAGAGAGCGGGAGTAAGATCGAATCGACGATGCGGTGAACAACACGCTTACTTTCCCACTATAGTATTTTTTTTTCATGGATATTTAAAGGTGGCGTTTAACCACCATCTCACCTGATGATAAGCGATGATATGGTCTACGATGGAGCCCGCTTAAAGTGCTCTATTCACTCTTGACTTAAAGACCCTTAAGTTTTAGCTATCAGAATTCGACTCCATTCAACTCCAATCAGACTCCGGCCGGAAATTTCACTCCTTAGCTGTACGCACAATAAATGTATTCCCAAAACACTATGTGCATATGGGTAAGATGTCTACCATGTACCGAAGACGCAACGCTCCGTACGTCTAGTGGTCCGACTAAAATACGGTGCTTAGTAACAGAAAAGGATAGAAGCATAGGAAAAGAGGATTCTGTGCTTCCAGAAGTAACTCAACCCTTACCCTTTCGGAAAGATCTCGATGTAGCATTGGCTGAAACAGCTAGTTAGAACATTGAAGTAGACACTACTCTATGTAATTTAGAAGTATGTGGAACAGGGTGTTAAGTCTCACATACCTCCGTTGAAGAATGAGAATCCTACATTCAGACGGGTGTTTTGTCTGGACCAGGCAACTGCCCGATTGATTTCGGAATGTTGTATATGTTATAATCGCGCAGAAAACTCTAAGACCGCAATGCAGGATTCAGTTCAGTTGCCCTTTCTTAAGAGGGTTTCATAACTCCTTAGAACAATCCACAACCCAGGCAGGCGTTGAAGCTCACTGGACCTTTTAATTTAGCTGTCATCTCTTCGAAGCACGCGTGGTATATGACCCGGACTTGGTCCTTACTGCCGGCTACAGGTGGTCGGTAGACGTCCTGCGACTCCCGACGCCTGAGGCGTCTCGTTTGCTTGCAGTTACTGTTTCGCAGAAAGAAATGACCCATTCCCAAGTATGCTTGGGTCGGATTATAGTACTAACCGGATGCAGTTTATCATCAGTATTTTACAAGGAGCATCTGCCTATCTGACCTCCATAACACGGTACACCATGACTGCAATGGATTTTATGTACCTTCTGGCTTCTTACTACCCGTCATCTTCATTTCAATCAAAAGATATCCTTTGTTGAGCAAAGGCCAAATGTCGCCATAACAACCAGTTCTGTGCGTCTCACATCCATCAGATTCTCGAGATTTATCAAGTCATCGGCCTACCTCGTGAGAGACATTCGAACGCTGCATGTTTCGGTACGTGGCCGTCACTCTGACATTTCAACCCTATCGAAAATCAATTCTGTTCTGAACCAGAACCTTTCGGCCCCAACGGCAATCTGTTCTGCGAGCAATGTGCCCTACCCATTGCCACTTAAGTTTGGCTACCACTATACTACCACTATACTATTTAATCTAAATTACACACACCACCCATACCTGAGAAATTATTTCACAAGGACTTAGATAAAGCACACAACATATGGCAGAAGTCAACGCTAAACAACGCGTTTTTTAAATATGCACTGTTTGTACCTTCAAGGAGTACTTCAATAATCACATGAACATGACTGAAACACGCAGACAAAACACTTCGATTTATTTTTTACGAAAATATTTCAATAATCTACTCACCACGTTCCAAAATTAAAAAAAAAAAAAAAAACAAACAAAAATGGACCGGCCTTAGCCGTCTCCCTGCCGCACTGAATATTTTACTGTAAGATTATAGTTATCACCCAATTCATAAAGATAAAGTAGCATTAATTTCTATTCTAATCAATAAGATACTGAAATAATAAAATTTTGATCAAATTGTTTATGATTAGATGTAAAATAATTAATATGAATAATTACTACAGCAGGAATGTCCTTTCTTTGGCATTGTTCGTCAAGTCGTTGAGCTCCTTAGTAGTCCTGAGTTGAGCTTCACGCATACTGACAATTGCTTGCACTGACTGGACAGGCCCACTTAGAACTGTGTGGTTCTTTCTTCAAAAGACCATCTCAGGCTCAATCTGCATTGTTCTCATATGATTTGACCATTACATGTTTTGCTGCAAGGACTTTAAAAGAGACTTTGACCCCTGAGTTTGTTTCAGTAGTCAGCTAGGAAACATCCACCTCCAGCCTCATCTAGTTTTAATAAACGAAAAAAAAAATTGACGTGTAAAAGTGTTTATACAAAACCTACTTTCAAAATAAAGATCATTTATCATTTATTATTTATCACTGATTCGAGGCGGCTCAAGAAAAGAGTACCTGGAAGAAGTTGGGCATATAATAATATTATATAATATTATTATTATTATAATATTGCAAACCTTACTAGAGTAGCTCGATTACATTGGAAAGAAGATTTCTTATGATGTTATAACGTGACGCTTATGAGTATGTATTAAGATCCTATGTCCCCAGCAGGGGCAGAAGGCGTCGACTGAGTCATCCATAGCGATCGGTCTTGAGCTTTACGCTTCACCTCGCTCCATGTCAATCCGATGGCTGTTGCTTCTGCCAACACAATACGTCACCAGGTTTGCCAAAGACGCTTCCTTTTCCCTTGTTGATTCCTGAATGACAGGCCTGTTGGTCTAGTGGTTAGTGACCCTGACTGCTGTGCCGGAGGTCGTGGGTTCGATTCCCACCCAGGACAAATGTTTGTGTGATAAGCATAATCATTTGTTCTGTGTCTGGGTGTAATTTATCTATAATATGTATGTATTTAGAAATATATAAGTATGTTTATCAGTTGTCTAGTACCCATAACACAAGCTCTGCTTAGCTTGGGACTAGACGGCGTTGTGTGATAGTTGTGGAATATTATTATTATTCCAGTCTAACGCCTGTTTAGATATGTGATCGGAATCCCTTCTAAGCGTGTGACCAATCTGTCTCCAATTATGACGTTTGATCTGGAGGTCAATCGGGCTTTCGTGGCATTTCTCCAATAGTTCTACGTTTGAGGGCCGAAGACAACGGTTATGATCACGTAACCTTATAAGTAATATTTAACTGTACAATACTCCAGAACCTATAAATTTCATTTTTATTTAGAAATGTTAACATTCAATAAATTATTTGTACTTAACAATTTCACCATCTCTTTCAACAGGATTCGACGTGATTTCTTAACGTGGTAGAGAAATCACGCCAAAAAATAATAAAATGTCGAGGTTCCATAGATCTTAAATTATTTTCTTTGTGTTAAATAGTAGACATTGTTGTAATAGAAAAATGAAGAGAATGTTTATTTTTTTTAGTTGAGAAAGGCATCTAACGCAAGATATGAATATGCCGCCACTTATGTAGTAGTGTCAGCAACCCAAAAAAAGTCAAATTTTGCACTAATTTTTGGACACTCTTTACTCTGGGACACTCTTCTAAATAAATGTTCAGGATTGTCTACCGAACTACCGGCATTCATTTAGACTTCAATCTTTTTCTTTTATAGTCTACAACCACGCCATATCATACTATTAAACTAATGTTATGATGAATCATCAAATAACTGCTCCCGTCCTGGGTGGAGACGGAGGGTGTGTTAGACTTTTACTGACTAACACCCACACTGCTCCTTTAGTTGCCCTTGGCGAGAGCGTCGGTACCTCTTTCGAACAGTCCGTAACCCTTTCAGGTATCGGCCTCAATTGGTTCGTAAATCATATTTTCGCATTTATGATTTTAGTGGAATTAATATCTACAGTAACAACATATGAAAACATTAGCATTGCCTTTTTTTGCGATTTAAGTTTTTTTTTGGTATCTACGGTAACTGGCGTAAAGTAGAACATTCGCATCTAAATATCCACGACAAAATATCCAGTAACAAAATATCCAGTGACAAAATATCCACGTGTCTAAAGGACGTTATTCACTACACTTACGAATACATAAATAAAAGGGGATTGACGCGCCACCCGTAGGGTTTGACGCGCGCTCAGCCTGTAATAAAATTGTGGCGTAAGCGAACATGCGCACTTTTCCGCACTAGTGCGAAAAACAGTAAGTTGCGTAGGAACTTAAAAGCGGTAGGAATAAGAGCGAGTTATCGAGTAAGTGTATCGAAAAATAATTTCCACCATACGCTTTTCTAAATACGAAATGTTATGGAAACCACTCAACCTTGTTCATCCTGTATTTTAAGTGAAAAATCAAATTCCATTTCTCTCGATTAATTGAATTTATTTAAACAGCTTTGAACATCAAATTCTTTTTCCATTTTTCTATCAGCAATTCGATCCCCATCCAACCCCATTAGTGACAGTAGGTAACTGGTGGAAAAGTACATATTTCTGCCAGTAAACCTTTCAGTTTGTACTTTTGTTTATTAACTAATAGTCATGAAACCAAGTCCTGAATAGGAATATACTTGAATATCCCGGAGGTACTCGACTTTGCAACATAGACTAGTATAATAATACGCTTTGGCCGGGCCTTACATGGGCCTGATGTATATTTTGCTGAAAAAAAAACAGCAAACTTACGAGTATATGTGTTTTATTCATAAAATGAATAAAGGAATTAATAATAATATTCTACAACTCTTACACTACGCCATCTAGTCCCAAACTAAGCACAGTTTTTGCTATGAGTACTAGACAACTGATAAACATACTTGTATATTTCTAAATACATACTTTTTTTAATGGTGGGAATAAATCATCCAATGACAACCCCCGCTCTTGGGTGGAGCGGAAGATAGTGTCCAACTCTTACTGACTAAAAGACCCACCCCGTTCCTTCTAACCTTCATACCGGAGCTCGAGCTCCCTTTCGGATAACCCTGGAACCAGTAGGCTTTGACCCGGCTGGGTCCCTGCTGTTGCTAACAACTTCTTGAGGCACGCGGGAACAGTGCGCGCTGTCGACGACTTAGGCTTGGTCCGGACAGTTACCGGACGGCTAAATACATACATATTATAGAAAAATTACTCAAATATACAAAACAAATGATTGTGCTCATTACACAAACATTTGTCTTGGTCAATAATTTCTATACAGTTATATTCATAATATATAATTGGCTTGTCATTAACTCTTCACTCACTGTTCGGGCCGTACTCTTTCATCACGATTCATTCGTGCTGACTAGAATTCATAATTTAATGTGCTCATATAACGTAACACTTTCTATTACATCGATTACGTTAAGCATGAGAATCGATACAAGTAGTAGGGTGATTTCACTCTTATGAAAAATGTTTAACCCGTTGTGTATCTAAACGTGGATCCACGCGAGACACAATTTTTAATTGTGTTTCTAATTACGGCACACGAGAGGTTAAATGAAAAAAAAATTTAATGATTAGTTATTAATTTTTGTTTTCGTCTGTGAATTACTTGAAAGAAACATTTGTACATCTACACTTCTATACTAATATTATAAAGAGAAAAAAATTATTTTTAACATCTCAGTAATGCCCTTTTATATGTCATACAACCTTTACCTAAAGTAAGTCATTCCCCCAGGTAGATAATGCAGTATGGGCAATCCCTAAGGAATAATGACATTTGAATTTGAAACGTCAAAAAGCGTCAACATTAAGTGAACTAAACTGCTGTGCGTATTCTTACTTGCATTAAATAACTTTATTCAAAACTCAAACTGGCCACTAACAAAAAAAAAAACAACAGAATCTGTGAGTGCAAGCAAGATAACTTGGCGCGTAGCTGGGGGCGTGCTTAATGTTGCCAGCCTAACAAATCTATTTTCCTTAATTTGATTAAAAACGCTCTTTCATTACGCAGTGTAATTTAAAGAATTCATTTATTTAATATTTACCTTCATTATAAAAAAAAAAACATGAAAACTTTGTAAATCTTATATTGAATATCTTAATAAATTAATTAGCACTTTTAGCACCAGAATTCCACGCTAGTCTTTATCAGAAGAGTCGGATAAGTCCATTGTTAATTTGTACATTTTGAGATCCATTAATCTATCAGATTTAAAAATATTTTCTTATAGAGATACATTGTCATTCTTCTTGCATTACAGTAATGGTTGCGCTTTTATATTGACTCTTGTAGGGGCTTTGTTTATTTATGTGCAGTGGTATGATGCATTATTCATTACTACAATACAATTATGTTTTAGATTTGGCACTATTTATTCTTTCATGGATGAAGTTTGCAGTATTCATATCATCATTATAGTCACTTGATTAAGATTTAAGCACATAGTAGCCGTCCATTTTCAACAAACTTTGTTGACTTGCTAGGTACCGCTACTAATCGAAATTTTATTGTAATGGTCACTCGAAAAATTATTTGACAAATGGGTCTAAGTTTGGAAAATGGTACCGTAAGCCCCATATTTTCTCATTTCTCTTAACAAACACGTATGACTTTCAAGATAATATCCCTGCTAGCACTTGTAATCACTTTTGGTATAATAATGACGAGTATTTACTTCAGAAATGATAAAACACAGAACACATCACATTCTCCTGACACATGACATAAACGTCAAACGATTAATTTCCAATTTCGGCCACGCGCCAACTTATCTTGCGTTAGCTTCTAATCATGTTACTCAACTCAAATGTTGGCATAGATTAGATATTTCTCGAAGACAACTGTATAAAGTTTAACTAAATCATTTTGTTTTTGTCACGATTCTACTGTAACTGCTATTCTTAGTTTATCTGTTTTAACAAGGTGTTGAAATGTGTATGTGAACTAAGGTCATTATTTATAATTCAATACCGCGTAAGACTTACAAAACAGTCATATTCACCTACAATAACGGTACTGAGCGTGTACAAACATGCTCTTTTAACAATAAAATACTTATGAAAATGACTCATAACGGTGGTTCCCCGAGTGTCTCAGTCATTATTACCAATGTCAACATATTTGTATATAAAATAATATATTCTACTTGTATCATCACTGTGAATTTTTTTTAAGGGGCCGGCGACGGATGAATTTCCATACAAACGTAATACCACGCTCATTTGCAGTTGGTGCATATTTCCAACATATTACGATGATATTCGGTTATAGACAATATTTATTTAGGTACCTACGTATTTCTTTAAAAAAAAATTCGCACTTTTTTATAGCGTAATTATAAGTGGGTTTTAGTCAGTAAAAGTATGACACACCCTACAGCTCCAAACGAGAGCGAGAGAAGTCATTGAATGATTTTCCAACTGCCAAAAAACGCTTTTCCAGAAAACACATGTTTAATATAGTTCATTTACGAGTATTATGTCGTCGGTCATCCCTACCTCCCCTCGAGCGCCGATTGTACATACATCCGTACAATTTGAATAACCTTGAAAAACGCTAAACTGTCGTTTAGTACACACGTTTATACGACATTTATTTAGCCGAATATTTTGATTTCTATATCTTTGTTTTCCTAGAAAATTCCACAAAAAGTTTTTTTTTGTGATTTACGTAAAAACGCACAAATACGTAATAACAATAACCGGGGCGCCCGAGGGGTTAAGCCCCTAAAACAACAAAGAATAAGATAGTATTCAATAAGTATCGCTACAGTAAGAAACCACAATATGTTAGCTAAGATCACAAGCGCTCTGATTATAAAACCACAACAGAAAACCTTGGCTTAGATATTCATCTATTGAATACGTTCAAGGACGTCACCATTTTTGCATTTAAAATAAGTATTTCATTTTCTCAACTGTATTGTGTCAAGTGCAAAAAGCGATCAGAACAATAAGGCGCTCCAAAGACGAAGCAACTTTAGTTGACGCTACTATCAACTTTTTAAATGCCCGGAAACGCTCATGACGAACATGATACCTTACTTATATATTTCTAAATAAATACATATGTATGTATGTATTTAGAAATATATAAGTAAGTTAATCAGTTGTCTAGTACCCATAACACAAGCTCTGCTTAGCTTGGGACTAGATGGCGCTGTATGATAGTTGTGGATGATTATTATTATTACATATTTGTTGATACATTTATCCAAACAAGGAACTGTTTTTATCTTTACATTGGTACGCCTAAACAGGGATATCATTTTTTTATTACATTTCCCACAACCACCATTGAGAATGGGGGTTCGCCCCATTGCTGTTATCACTTTATTGTTTACCTACGCTCAAATCGTACAGAGAACTGTGATAGCTCGTTGTGAGATTTATGTGGCACGAAGTCTATCTTGTAGGTCTTATGTACCGATTTAGATAAACAGTTTCCAGTTACAACAAAATAACGACATCAACTGTCGCCATAATTGGCATTGAACCAGTCAGCCACAGAACGCTGCGAGGCAAAAACCAGCAACTTGACACAAGTGTTACAAATTAATGAAATATCCATAAATTGTTGCTATCTAGAAAGACAAGCTCTGGCAGGGAATACCACTCCTTAGCCGAAATCACTATTAGTAACTAATTTATTGTGATTTGCCTGTTGCTGCAATTCGGAGATCATTACTCCGTCTGTGGAACGCCTAACATTCGTAGACAGTTGAAAAGTATTGTCAATCATTTTCTTTGTAAATTGTCGAGACGGCATTAAAAGTTAAATAGCGTTTTAATGGAGTTGGTCAACTATGAAACTTTACTGATATGCCTAGACCGTTGGCTATTGTGATAAAACTTTAAACGCAATTCTTTAAAGGTCATCAAATCAAAAATCGTTTGTACTGGACTGTGAATCGACACCCTCCTCAATAACTAACTGTTGAATTTTCGTGTTTCATTATTTAGGGAAATGCAGATGCAGGTATAAAGTGATCCGCAAGAGAACCAAGATCACAGACATAGCCCGAAGAATCGGTAAACTTAAATGGCAGTCAGCAGGGCGCATTTGCAGAACAGAACGTCAACGGGACCGAAAGGTTCTGGAGTGGCGGTCGAGTGCCGGAAGACACAGCGCCGATGACCTGTTGAGAGTCGCGAAAAGCCGATGGATGCATGATGCACAGAACTATTTGCTGTGGTGACACTTGTGGGAGGCCTAAGTCCAACAGTGGGCGCCGAAATGATGATAATGGTTATCACTGAATGACATAGCGACACAGTCAAAGCCACTAGCGGTAAGTACCTACAAAACTGAATGGTGAACCTCTTTTTTTAAACTAATAAAAACAAACTTACCATTTCATGAAGTAACCTCATGTTGAAAACTAAAACTAACAAAGTTTGTTAAAAATTAAGTACACTTAGAAAAATCCAACTGTATTCTAAAAAAATTAATAAAAAAATCTATTTCTAAAATTTTCTACCACACTTTGAAATAACAATAGCAAAAAATATTTGAGTAAAAAAATAACTGTCAGTGAGTTCAAAATAACAATATTTATCAATATTTTATCCTTGCATTGTTCTACAGTTACACTGATACGATCTTCTTGAGAACTGTACTGAAAGTGAGTTTATCTCATCACCGTGTTACTGTAATCTAATACAAGTGTCTCTTATCACGAATACCTAATGATACAATCATTGTTTTATTGAGCTGCACATCTTTATTTTCTTCAAAATCATCGTTATCATTTCAGTTAAAAGACGTTAACCGCTAGAAAGCCTCCTCCAAGTGTCGCCATAACGACCATTCATACTTTTTAACTTTTTTTTTTTTTATTGTTGATAGGTTCGCACTTGACCGCTATCTCACCTGATGGAAAGCGACGATGCGGTCGACGATGGAACGCGCTTACCTAAAAGAAACCTATTCACTCTCGACTTAAAGATTCCCGGGTTGTAGCTATCAGGAAACACAGACTCCGGCAAGGAATTCCACTCCCTAGCCGCACGCACAATGAATGTGTTCCCAAAACGTTTTGTGCGTGTTGGTGGGATATCCACCATATACCGGTGGCGCATAGCCGTACGTCTGGTAGTCCGATGATGAAACGGGCTAGGCGGAATTAGGTTATGCAATTCCGACGCACACTCCCCGAAATGCAACCGGTAGAAAACCGACAGGCTAGCAACTCTGCGTCGATGCAACTATTTTTAAAGATAAAAAATAAATCGAATATAATAATGTATTAAATGGAAAACTATTAGAATAGCACTATCAAACATTTTACAAATGCGATTTTAGGTTATATCTATATTTTTTATAGTACCTAATAGCTCCCAAATTCCGATCTATGATAATCACTAACAGGATTATTGCCGTCAATAAACCTGATATAGTGGTGATAAATTGACAAGCACAGTGATTGTTGATAAAGCAATTGTGAAAGCAGAGAACGATAAATAAACTAAGTAGATACTTCTTCCTCGCTAGCCGTCTATGTATCTGTCATAAACTTGGCATAACTGACTTGGCTCGCGAGGTTGTCAACATGTGAAAAATGGATACAGCCGATAGTTGTCACGGCTAATGGCTTAATAGCAAAGAGCTTGCACCATCATCTGAGGAGGCTCTCGTTGGGTAATTGTACCAAGGATTTAATTTCGAAAGCAGTACTCCTGGACACGGTGTGTATTGTAAAGAGAATTTCTCTCAGTAGTCCCGTCCACCGGTAGCTTGGGCTCGGTTCCTGATGCCTGATGTACTCTACTACTTTTGTATTTGATAATGATTTTTTAAGAAATATTTTAAAAAGTAAATAATAATATGCAGCGCATATACAAAATAAAAACAACAATTTAATAAATAATTTAATTTCTGGTTATAATTTATTTGGTAAAAATTTATCAACTAACATCATAACATATTTCAAGGGGGTCACCCATCCATAAAACGACCTCGGTAAGATGCTTATCTTTGCCACGAGCTCCTCTCAAATCGTAAACATAAATAGATAGATATAATATTCTTTTGTGTCAGTGTCACAAATTCATAATAGGTGGTCTCATCGCTAAAAGCGATTTTTTGCAGTCAACCATTCAATGAATTTGACAGAGAAGGAGAAAAAGATACGCTTATACATAAAACAAATAAAAAAGATTTAAACGCAACTTGCTCTTTTTCTTTATTAGCATGAATAGTACCATTCATTAAAGAAAAGGTCTCATCTTCATTGAAATCTCTCTCACCTGTTTATTTAGTAGAGTCATTTTGAGCTGAATCAGTCTTAATTTTCTTCGCAACTTCAAGACAAAAACCTTACGCTCATTTTCAGTGGCGGATTAAACCAACGTGGGACCTATAGCAAATTCGACCAAGGGGCCCCTTTGTAAACTTATTTATACTCCATCTGTTTAGGCAGTGAACTAAATGTAACATCATCTTAACATGTCTTTTATCTAAAAAAAATTAAGTAACTAAAGATGTTCACAATTAGGTATTTACCTAAACAAATTTTAAGTAATTAACTATATTTAAATAATCTTTGTGTGTCGTATGTACGATTTATTTTAAATAAAAAGATACATCAAATTGTTTATGTTTAGTTAACTACCTAATCAGATGAAGTATATTAGACACCATAATTCTCATTTTCAATAATTCAGTGGACGTGGAGTAATCCAAACTAATATTATAAATGCGAAAGTAACTCTGTCTGTCTGTCTGTCTGTCTTTGCTTCACGCCTAAACTACTGGACCGATTTGTGTGAAATTTGGTACAGGCATAGTTTGGAACTTGAGAAATGACATAGGATAGTTTTTATCACAAACAATAAAATAAAAAATAATATAAAAAATAAAATTTATTCCGGACATACAGCGCCATCTATTGGTCAAGAGTCGGCATCAATTCAGTACTATCTGCCGGAAGTCACTATTCCACGCGAACGAAGTCGCGGGCAAAAGCTAGTGATATATAAGTGGGAATTACAAAATGAGAGAAATCTAAGAGATTTCAGATTTCAAAATAATTATGTATTTTGACTATTTTTTTTTACCTTTGAGTACAGTAGCCAAGTTGATAATCTGCTATCGTTAACGCTAGTAGAAAATTTCAAATGCATGGGAATGACATCATCTCAACGCTCAGTCACGTGGTCAGAACAAAAGAAACGGGGTGTGGCCAACTCGAGGCGTTCGACGCAAGAGAAACGGTTATAACTTGGATAGAGGGATCCCCGATCGTGCAGAGCCTTTGAATGCGCGGGATCGGTAGCATTTGCTACTCTTGCTACATGGCTAATCCGCCACTGCTGCTTTTATTGCCATTGACCTGAGTTGATCAAATCTAATTTTGTCGCTCTTATTGGATTTAGAACTAGTTGATTCGATTTCATATTACATTATTCGCCTACACTAGTATTCTTAGAAGGAAATGATGCATTTTGTAATTTTGGAACTTTCTATTTTGTAGCGATTTTGGTAGACTTGCCTTTTATAGTATCGGTTATTAGTAATCGATGTTGTAATATTAGAAAGGATAGGATATGGATGGTTAGCTTATTCTTATATTTATTTTATTTATCATATTATTATTATTAAAAGAAAGTTCTTTATTATAGTGATCGATGTGTTACAAATATAAAAATCTGTATGTTTAGTTGTATGGATGTTCTTTAGTCAGTCTCTATCTATCTACACTAATTTATAAAGAGGTAGTTGTTTTTTTTTTGTTTGTAGGAGGTAATCTCGTGAAGTACTGGTTCGAGCAAAATTTTTTTACAGATAGAAAGCTGCTTTATTTCTGAGTGGCATAGGCTATATTATACAATCGCGAACTAAAACACGGGTAAATGCTAGTCAGTCATAAATAAATCTAGTTTGAATGAACGAAAATATTTTTATTACCTTGTAAAAGTGTTATGTATAACGTTGTCTCGCCCGAAGGCTTTAAATCAGAAAAACTGGTTAAGAAGAGTCTATTATTATTATTATTATTTAGAAGATAAGGGGCTGTGCATCACCCATAGTGTAGGGGATGTGGTCACTGCGACCTAAAAGATCTATCGTGACTCGCCACCTTGTTAGAGTAACTCTTTTAGCCCGGAGGCTTCCAAGAAGAGTCTAACAAGCCCAAGCTCAACGTGTTTACTAATAGGCATTCCAAGGTTCCATTAGCCACCTCCCAGTTCTAGCATCAGGTCCTCGTCATCATGAAAAATATTTAGAACTGGTTAAGATGAATCTAATGAACCCAATCTCGAAGGGTTTATTAATAGACAATCCATGGTTACGTCTCTGACCTTCATCCTCCATCATCAGATCAGCTTGATAGCGCCGGCATGTAGGTACATGAGTATTTCAAACGTTATAAGTATGTGTTTATTTGTAAAGTATATATATCCATTAAATGTCTAAGATCCCTGCTATAGCCAACAATCGAGCTGATGGCCTTGAACACCTGAACAGATCTTCATAAATGGTATCTAAAAACCATCACGATAACGTCAGCTTTCAAATTAAAAAAAAACCGCATCAAAATTGGTCCATTCGCTTTAGTGCTACGATGCCACAGACAGACACGCAGACACCTCACACTTACACCCCTCTTTTTCATCGAATTTAAAAATAATCGAGTTTTGAATTTGGAAGCCACAAATTATTAAAAATAGACTAAAAAATAAATCGCCACCCAATTGGAGGATTATAGACAGCTGACACAGTCTATAGACGCTGAAGGGAAAATGCGTTCATTATGCGCTCGCACGAACCTAATTACCAAACTGCTGTCGCTAACGAAACATTACTGCTACGCTCTTAAAACTTGAGAAAACAAGGATTGTTAGTAAAATATTAAGTGCCTTTTTTGACCTGCTTAAAATTTTGCTAGAAGTCTTATGTAATATTGTAGAAAATAATGTGCCTACTTATCTGTTTTTACCTAATGAAAAGGTAGTAAAGGTTCTGGTGGAATTGATTTTTCTAAATAATGGCGCTTGGAATTTATCCCGTAGAGATTAAAATTTACGAAATAACACGAATTTTGTAATGATGAAAGTTTATATTTATAGTGAATACTATTTTTATATTTAATCAGTAAAAGTCTGATACTATCTTGCTGTACCCAGAACAAGTCATTTAATGATTTACCACATAAACAAAATGGTACCAGTAATTCTTAATAAAGTGTGTATAAATACCGGGAACGAAATCGTATTTATACTTCAAAGAATTTTGTAATCTGCGCTTCTGCATGCTAAAACATTTGAGAGTTAGTCAATTTTAAGAAGCGACAAACTGTCTGTGAATCGTTGAGAAGACTATTAGTTTCATTTAACTTCATAACTTATGCAAACTCGTCCCTGACAGATTCGGTTTTTTAAATTAAAAAAAGTAATAATACCTAATAATCATTTTATTTCAGATAGTAACGAATACACTATTACATAACTAATATAACTATAGTAAATTATTTTTAGTATATGATTTAAAATTAGGTATGTTACTATCATTTCACTTCGTACTATATTATCTTGGTGACTACTCGTATGATTTTAAGACTAAACATATACAACATAATTTTTAATATTTATGCGAAACCTGAATTTAGTTTATTCAGAACAGTAACTGAATCGATTTCAATAGTTTTTACACCATGTTATATTTTTTCCCAAAAATATTTAAAAAGGTCATAAGTTTTACATCACCGACACTAAGTACAACACAGGTCAAGGAAGGTCATAGTGAGCATTGGGCGCTAGCAAACAGCTGGATGCAAGTGAAAAATCACCCCTCAGTCTCCCGGATGGCCCGGTGACTATGTATTTTTGCTGACATAACAAGCTTATAACTTTGTGATTTTTTATGATACAGTTATGAAGTTTTGTACATTATATTCTTCACATGAAAATACTAGACAGATGTTTCAGTTTTTGCATATCCTAAAAATAAGGTTGTATATGATCCAAAAACTCTTAGTGGAGATAAACCCCATTCCCATCCAAATGCAACTTCACCTAACAAAAATCGATAAATTTCCCAACTAACTTAGTTTAACCGGAGCCAAGCTACGGGTGCTTGTTTTTATAATAATATTATTATATTATGATAACATAATTTCAGTGTATAATCTACTTAAGTCCCCGCAGACACCACGTGAACTCATAAATGAATTAGGTCAGTTCCCACTAGAAAATAATGAGTTAAAGTGATTAGCGCGACTCTCTTGTGACGACTGTTCTCCTGGTAATTATTTTCCCTTTCATAAATGTAATTAAATTATACTGGAAATAATTTTTACACCGTAATTTTCTACTGATAAAAAATGAAATAACTTCTCTCGCTCTGGGTGGAGCGAAGGAAGTAACTGCTCCTGCAGGTTCCAAAGGCCATCTGCGAGGTTATCTTCAATTCAAGTACAGTTTAAAATCTATGTGTCATCATTATCATCGTTTCAGCTCAAAGATGTCCGCTGTTGGACATAGACCTCTCCCAAGCGTCGCCATAACGACCGGATCTATACGTCCCGCGACCCTTACCAGGTCATCGGTTCACCCTTTGAGGCCTTCCAACGCTGCGTCTTCCGTACGAGGTCGCCACTCCAGAACCTTTCGTCGCATCACCCTTCTGTTCTGCGTTCAATGTACCCTGCCCATTACCACTTAAGTTTGAAAATTTTTCGAGCTATGTCAGTAACCTTGGTTCAGAAACCAATGTGTGGGCGCTTTTAATTGATGACATATTGATAGGTCTAGATTCTACCGCGGATGTTAAACAGTGTGCAACAACTTGCCCCTATCGTAAGATTACTTTTAATAATATGACGACGTGTGTTCTTGCAAATGGGCTATAATTCACCACATGGACCCAGTGCGGGTTTATGGATGCCATTGTCTTCGAAGTTTTCCTTCACCGTTTTGAGAGCAATGGACTTATTAAATATAATCAGGTAATATTTCAGCTTCTTATTTACTCTTAGGTAATACCTACTAATTTTTAATCTGTATCAGTAGGTACCTACACCACACTAACCACTTAGGGATTCCTAGTTCTCAACTAAGACTGCGTAATCAGGTCTGTGTCCCATGACACTGAGATGTGATTGCACTGTCTTGTACCCACATTATTCCACTACGTCTACTGTCACTTAAAAATTCAAACCTCTCATCTCCGCTGTCCCATATTATACACGACTATAGCTCAGAGATACATGTCACAGCCTCCCTGGTGATCTCCGGAGACCGGTCCGTATGAATGATACATACCTTACTATCTGCCGGAAAGTGACACGACGTAGGAACGTAGAGAATGAATGAATATCAAACAGACCTTTCTCAAACATCGGTCTAAGGCCCTTTGCTTTACATGACCCTACGATGACTTTTTATAGCGATACTGTCGCGCGTTTTGTATACGCGCTACAGCATCACTACTGACGCGCGTTAATCGCAAAAGCGACGGGCAACAGAAGCGATACCAACGCGCTACAGTACCACGACTGTAGCGATGCAAACGTGCGAAAGTGACGATGTCAGGTAGATTACGGAGGAAGGGATGTGAGTAAAATATTCTACATATCTAAAACTTGATTTTTGTTACTGAATCGCGACAAAAGCGCGTCAGTATCGCTTTTGCCGCGCGACTGAGAATTATGGCGTGGGCGAGGGCAAACAGCCAGCGACTGCTTCTCGACTGTATCTAAGCGAACGCGCGACAGCATCGCTACTGCATCGCTACAAAAAGTCATCGTGAGCGAGGTGCGTTAAAGTTAGTGATCCAATGGTACGATATTTCGAATGAAATGGAACGCTTAAATATTTTACTAGCCTTAAAAAGAGAAAGATACGATTTTACAAGCTTTTATTTAGTTTCACCTGTCCCATGTTTGTCTGTCATCAAATCTTCCAAATTTTGATCTACTTCCCGATTACCGATTGACCTGAAATTTTGCATACATATGTAAATCAGATGACAATACAAAATTATTATGACATGGAGCTGATCTGATGATGGAACCGGAAGGTGGCCGTAGGAACTCGGTAGTTAAATGACACAACCCCATCGAGTTTAGGTTCGTATGATTCGTCTAAACGGTTATTAATTATACAGATATACCGTGCTATAAAAGTGTGCTATGAAAAAAAAAGATTTTCATTAAAAACTTGTTTAAAATATTACATAGCGCTTCACTATCTTCAATTCCATTTTAAACTGAGTAGACCTTTACTAAGACTAGATTAAAGAAGGAAATAACTACCTACCATTCTCACAAATGTGGTTTAACTAGTTTTGAGAATTTTAAATAAGCCATCGGGGTTTAGGACAAGTTCTAATTTATTTGGAATGGCCTAAAAAGGCCGTTTATGTTACAAATTTATTTAAAGACATGGTATTTTCATTGATATTGATAAACTACTACTAAAGAAACCGTACGTAATAATGATGATGGCAAACAGAGCGTGAAGACATGTCTTTGTTCATTTCCTATCGAATATGGGACAAGTGATAACAACAAAACAGACCACACCAACGGTTCTACGAACGTGAATAAAAAACACGCACTACTTAGGCCGAGTTCACACTTGATGTTGATTTAAATATATTTTTTTATTACAATTATTGATAGGCTCGCGTTTGACCACCATCTCACCTGATGGTAAGCGATGATGTGGCCGACGATGGAGTACGCTTGCCCAGAAGTAACCTATTCACACTTGATGAGATTGGTGTCTGAAACGGTTTTTTGAGCAAATAACCATTCATTCATTTCAATATACAACAGCTACAACTTAGTGGTCTTTTTTTTGGTTTTTTTTTTTTTTTTTTAAAAAAAAAGACCACTAAGTTGTAGCTGTTGTATATTGAAATGAATGAATGGTTATTTGATCAAAAAACCGTTTCAGACACCGATCTGCATGGTTCTCATATGATTTGACTGTTACAAGTTTACTATATGAATGGACTTTAAAAAAGACTAAAATTTCGCCGTTTCTTCTCAGGATAGTCAACTAGGAAAAAATCATCATCAACATCATTTCAGCCGAAAGACGTCCACTGCTAGACATAGGCTTCTCCAAGTGTCGAAACAATGAACGATCCTGTGCGTTTCGCATCCATCGGAATACAGCAACCCTTACCCAATTTAAACTAGCATTCTTGATGACCTGCGCGTAATTGAAAAAATTGACGTGTCGGTTAGAGATATATAAACTAGCTTCTGACAACGGCTTCGTCCACGTGCATATCGGTCATTCCGGACGCAAAGTTGAAATCAACGCCAGATAAAAAGCAGCTTATGCCCTTCTAGTGGTTCAAGCTTACTCCGTACCGAATTTCATCAAAATAATTTCAGTACTTTAACCGTAGAAGTCAGTCACGTCAGCCGCATGAGCAGTGACCGCTGGGCAAGTGTCGCCACCCGGTGGGTTCCTGCAAACGGTAAGCGCCATCGAGGTCGCCCTGGAAAGAGGTGGCGAGATGATCTAGACGCGTATCACGAGAACTGGTTAGAGACGGCGCGAGAGAAGAATGTCTGGAAGGACTTGGGGGAGGCCTTTGCCCAGCAGTGGGACAGTAATAGCTATAAAAAAAAATGTAAAAAAAAAAACCGTAAAAGTGTAGCAGACAGAGACAGTCACTTTCACACTTATAATTTAATATTAGTATATAGAATTTCAAAATAAACATAATTTATTACTCTAGGTGTCTCGTAATGTATCATTCAGCACTTTATGTATGAAATAGCGATTAGCAAAAATTGTGCAATTATCACGCAATCCTCGCCCGATCAATCGCTTCATGTCAAAAAATCTGTTGAAAAAAAAAAATGTGTTGTGTGTGATCGATGTGATTTATGCAATAAGAAACTATTCCTATAATAAGTTTTTCTTCTTCTTCCTGCCCTTATACTCGTACCAGTTGTTCGGCGCAACACATTTTTTTCTTCCAACTATTCCCATTACTTTCTTACCTACCTCATATAATTTATGTGTTCTTTCTTCTCTTTGTTCGTACGCTTGATGTCTCTCCAGTCATGGCAGATTACCGTCTTATAGGACTATGAGAATAATAGAAGAGTGTGCCCCTGTGTTTGCACAAATACTTGTGCACAACATCTCTGCCTTAAGGCTAATCTGTTTTAAGACTAGCCATTGTGGTCGAAATTCGGTCTGGAGGAATATTTATTATGTCCTCTAAAAATTTAATTGAAGCTGGTTTTTTACCGAAACTGAAAATGAAATTCGGCAATACTCTCAGTTTCGGCCGAAACCGAAACTTCCTCACAAGGATCATGTTTTGAAGGGAAAATAAAGAAAATATTATTATAATCAGTCTGGTCTTATTTTATTTTTTAATTTAGGTATTTATAATCGTTGACTATCATGAATTTTAATGCACTCGATTTTAGTTTGGGAGTAGGTAAAACGAACTGCAAACACAAGCCAGTCACGACATGATTAGGCACGTGGACACAGCAAAATGTCTTCGTTGTTTACTCGCTTGGGGGGAATTTGACGCGCTGAACATGACCGATCCCAGCGCGAGGACTCCCGAGTGCAGTTTTGATTTCGGCAGGTTTGCCATCGAAACCAAAACTAAACTTGTTTTTTTGCCAAAACTCGACCGAAACCGAAGATTTGGTCGAACACTATCTAAAAATCACCTAATATTGTAACTAAAATGGTTGATTTACGCTTGCTGTACTAACATAATTATATAATTTCGACGGGTGCAAAGTAAAAAAAGTTATCACCAATTTTTCGATTTTCTGATAGTTAGTAATAGTATGTGAATAATAAGCAATTATTTAGTTATTTTCTTTGTTTCAAAAACATAATTGAAAAGAAAGAACTATTATTTCTTCTTTGTTGTCACTTGAAAGACCATTTGCCATGTCTTAAAATATAATTTTTAGTAAGTTACTGCAACTATCACAAAATCGCAAAATTGTAGATAACTTTTTTTACTTTGCACCCGGCGATTTGTAACTCATTTGTAGCTAACGTTGGTAATGGTTTAACCTAATATGAGAGCTTAAAAAAAATTTTTCATAATGCAATGAAATTGTTGTACTAAGAAATCATAAAGACTAATAGCATCATGAACTGCTCGTAAAAGAAAATGTGACGCGAACACCGCTTCAGTAAATTCTTGTCAGCCAGTGTACACGCTGCTTTCCGTTTGCCGTCGCTTTGACAAAGTAATATTAATTCCGTAGAAAGAAGATTAATACTATTGTAATCTTCTTCGCGCGTCGACAAATAAAGCAATTTGTTCGCTCGATTTAATCTGTTTTTCGTGGGGAAGAATCTAACATGGAAAGTGTCAAGTGTCGTGAGTATTTTAGGAACGACAATACGGTAATAAGATATACTGCCATGGTCATTTCTGCTGTGTTAAAGGATCATTGTTTTCAAACCATTTTCAATGAAGATGGAGATTTTGTTTATGTATGTACCTACGCTGTATAAAATAAAGCAGAAGAACGTGAAAAATCCTCCAATCAGTCCCACTGCTGGGCAAAAACCTCCCCTTTCTCCTTCCGAACTTTTCTGTCTGTTAATTAAAAAAAAAAGAAATAGAAATCATTTATTTTCCAATCATGTGTCATTTGTAGCTGGAGGATATTTCAAATCGTTTAACTCAATATGAGAGTTTAAAATATTTTTCATATTATAATGTAATTGTTATATGTCAAACAAATTAATATCAAACAAATAACTTCAGATTCCACTGTTATAAATGTCAAAAATAAAAATAAAATATTGCTATAGGTAGCCATAAACGTTATGGCTGACTTGACAGGTTTGCCTGTACAGTTGAGTTACAGGGAAACCGGATCGTGTATGTTACACAACTGTGCAGGTTTCCATACAAGCTTACCTCACAGGTATAACTGTGCAAGCAAACCTGTCAGGTATACCCTAGCAGGGACCCAGCCGGGTCGAAGCCTACTGGGGCCAGGGTTATCCGAAAGGGCGCTCGAGCCCCGGTATGAAGGCTAGAATGAACGGGGTGGGTCTTTTAGTCAGTAAGAGTCTGACACTATCTCCCGCTCCGCCCAAGGGCGGGGGATGTCAATGCATGATTTTTCCCACCATAAAAAAAGGTATACCCTAGCGTGTATACCTTAATAATAATGATCTACGCGACCGTTGTATCCTCAGAATCATAACATCAAGGTATTTACATTCCCAACATGGACATAATATTATATTACTCATCAAACTCTGTTCGCATGTAGTTGAATACTGTTGTAAATTCTATAATACAAGTTCTAGTTTTACGATTCGTTAGCATTAAGAGGGTTCTTTCCGACCAATCTATCGTCAATCTGAACAGCAGGGTTAAAAGCATTCAACGCAAAAAGGCAACGTGAAAAAAGAGATAACATCTGAACGCTCTGTTGTCATTCGGTGATTCCTTGATTCACTAGAATCCTTCACAAAAACTTGTTCTAGGAAATACGTATTTGTATTTTTTTAAACCTTAAATGTTTTTGGAAAAGAATATCAGTAAGTATTCCAAATCTCGAGTAAATGTGTAAAGTTGCTATTGTAATATTTTCTTTACTAAAGAGTGGTACATTATGAAGAGACAAAGTTTAAGCTCTACTAGGTTAGTTTTACACTTTTAGATTTAATTTCAATCGAAACCTAGATAATATCCACAAGATATATGTGTTTCCAAAATATCTAGACAAAGAAGTGTAATATCGTCAGAAAAGGAAAAACGTATCTCGAATAGGACGCTCTTAACATTGCAGTTAAAGCCAATCTCCTAATTAACTTGTTAGTCATCGTCAAGATGAAGATGTGAGGACAGATTAGGAACAATTGATCGTTCTGGATGCAACTGTTTGAAGGAAGATGATACTTTTGACCCTAATCATAGTAATCATAGAACAACGTCTTCATACAGGTCTTAATTGTTGGTCTGTTCCTACAGTGCTACCACGAGCTCTTAACCAGATCGATTTTACCACCTAAGCTGAACTATTAAAGAGATAGAGCTTTATAGGGTGTATAATCACAAAATTTATATAGGTACAAGAGTCAATCTACGTATAAAGCGCGCTCGCGCAACGCGCACATAGACACCGCTCACGGACACGATATCTCGGAGCGTCTCGGCCCGCTCGCAGACCCGGCTGAAACGCTCATTAGTGTGCGTCCACCGAGAGTCGAAATAAAAAGTGAAGTATGTACATGAGATTGTCTTCTGTACCTATCTATTTTGTGGTATAACTCCTACCGTTAAAAGATTTTTTAGATCGGTCCAGTTAATTTTGAGTTTATATGAGTACGTATGATTGTTGCTTCCCACGCTTGAACGGATTTAAATGCCATTTGGTACAAGGGTAGACTTTGTTCTGCAACAGCGTATTGTAGGATACTCAGCTACATATGGCACGTCGATCTCCATACATTTTATATGGCAACTAGACTTGTAGAGCTACAATACATCCACGCCACGCAACGCGCCACTGCATACAAATCGGGCGTTGTCCACGTCAGTCCACGTATGCATCAGTCTAATTTAGTTCTCGTTTTATACCTTAAACTAGCTTCTACTACTACTACTAGGTTTGTTCATACAAACTTTGAACCCCCGTTACATCTCGAAGTGGTTAATATTGAAAAATTCACTCTTAGAACTCGCCTACATCATAAAAGGAAACCTGGTGAAAATTTTCACTCATACTCCCATTAGTTTCGGCTGTGCCTGTGCATTGATATGTCAGTCAGTATACAGTTTCTCGTTTTATTTATAAAATATTTTGGAAAATTGATTCCTACCACAGAACGATAGCGTGACATAAGATGAGGAGTGGTGCTGTCTTAAAACGTGACAGTTGGAAGGGCGAGCACTCTATAATCGGAGCTCCCACCGTGCAGACATCTCTGTTCGAATATTATAGTTGTTCAGTTATTTCGCTTTGTGGTTATTGTTCGTGACGACCCACAATGTCGAAACTCTAGAAGAACATTTTCCGTCCACAAGCCCGCGTCTACGGTGGCCGGAAATCGGGATCGGAATCCCGGCGGCGGCCTGGACGTAAGGGCCGTTGCCTGATGCGGTCGGCCTCCTCCTTTGCGAGCATTATTGCTTCGCGGAAGGAGGCGACCGCCTGCCACTCCTCCCCGCTCCGGACCAAGGCCCGGCGCGAGAGATCACTGCAGTCGAGCGCCCCCACGAGGACACGGCGGTGCTCTGCCCAGGTGGGGCACACCTCTACCATATGTTCCACCGTGTCCTCCAGGTGGTAAACACAATGGTGACATCCGGGCAGGAATCTCCCAAACTGACATGTCCGATGAGGACCTGCGTCTTGCGGAAGGTAAGGGCGTTGTATTGTCTTTCCAACCACGCCTCTAAGAAGGGACTTACCGCCATAATTACGGACCCTACAAGGACATGTGCTCACCAAGTGTCGTGGCCCACCCCATGGTGACATATATTAGATAACTTTGAACACTCTCGTATGTGTCCATAAGAAAACAAAAACATGAAAACACACTCCCGCTGAGTTACAATAAAGGAAACTATATCCATCGTAACCATATTGAGTTTATTTAGTTACATTATCACAGTAACTAGGGTCCGACCGGAACCGTTCGTCCCAAACTTATTGAATTATCAACACCGAGTATTATTCACGATCCAAATTGAACCCGAGACCTCAGAGAGGGTTAAACATTCATAATGCATTAATATTATTTTGTTTGGTCTATAGAATTTACTGATATTCCTATAGAAAAAATACTGAATTTCCTATAGCTTTGACAGACTGCTTCGCTCTGGGTAGAGCGAGAGAGAGTGTCAGATTTTTACTGACTAAAACCCGCTTGTACTCTTTCAATTGCTCTGTGTAAGTGTCAAGGTAACTCTATAAAACAATTTGCAGCCCTTGCAGACTTCGGCCCTACTATCTCCGTCAATCAAAAAATCTAAGACTATCGACAATTTCCATTTTTTTTTTATTTTTCCATTATAGTATCTATTATTTATTTATTGTGCAAACCTACCACAGTGTTGTCTTTTTAACCCAAAAGTTGACTGGTAGAGAATGCCTCATTGCATTAAGTCCGCCTATGTACCACTACTGTACATGAAGTTTAAATAAATAAATAAATATTTAGACTTCAATAAAAAATCAAAAACAAATAAATTTAGACTTCATTAAAAAAAATTAAAAGACGACTATTCCGATATTAAAAAATATAAAATAAATACTTATTTACCCCAATAGTTTTTTTTTTTTAATGAAATACTAAATATTATTCAGATAAATCAAATAATAAAATTCTATTACAGCAAGTCGGCCTAGCATCGGCCAACTACAATTTCGATAAACTTCGACAAAACCGAGGAAATATGCCAAACTATAGCAATTTCTTTACCCATGAAATGGTCGTTTCTAAAACGGGTTACTTTGAAGTGTTATGGATGTATTTAAAACAAAAATAGGCATCCCATTCATTAGCAGTTTTAAGTCTGTATACGTCATCATCAACACATCATACCGCTTGAGACACATTGTTTCCACACTAGAAATTATTTTACAAAATAATGCTAGTTTTCTTAGATTTCATACAAAAATGGTTAACGATATTACAATAAATACAAAATACGAAGAAACCAACAAATACCTAAGCTCAAAAAAATAATGACGTACCTTGAATGAAAAATAAAAAAATTGAACTCATAATTCCAAGACATTCCAAAGAACTAGAACACTTCAAAGCCACCCGTTTCAAATAACGACAATTTCAATCTTTTATTTATAGTAATTTACTAGTGTTGGGCTACAAACATTAAACCAATATGAAGAACGGGTACAAAGTAAAGAGAGTTACCATATGTAGACGAACTGCGGTAACTCTCTTTAATTAGAGAAAATTCAATAGTCTCTTCACTCAGAATAGAACCCATCTGTGTGGCAAGTAACTTAGAAATTCAGTAATTAGGTTCCCTCATCAGTGTAGTCGGTGAAGCACAAAATTAGTTTGGGTGCCTTTAATTGGTATAATTTTATCTGATTGCAAAACCTGAGTTATTCCAGTGTCGTGTCGGTTGTCGAACATTTCACTTGAGCTTATCTATAATGTAAAAATAAATCGCAAAATGTGTTGGTAAGCGCATAACTCAACAACGCCAGGACCAATTTCGCAAATTTTTTTTTTGTTGTGTTTGTTATTATGAGGAGAAGGTTCTTATGGAAAAAAAATTAAAATTAGGGTAGTGTAGGGTAGAGTAGGGTAGTGTAGGGCAGAGTAAGGTAGAGGAGGGTAGAGTAGGGTAGAGTAGTAGTAGAGTAGAGGAGGGTAGAGTAGAGTAGAGTAGAGTACTCTACCCTAGGGGGTATAGTAGGCTGAAGTAGGGAAGAGCGGGAGCGAAGCCGCGCGGGCAAAAGCTAGTCTTGATTAAAATGGCTATCACTTTCGAATCAAATGCTTCAGATTTCGGCGTCTCTCTGTTTTTAACGAACCAATTAATCAAAATGCCCAGTGTTGCTATTTTAATGGTCGCCAATTAATTAAATTGTAGCGATTCTAATCGCAGTTTAGTGAACGCGTTACTGATTTCTCGTTGAGGAGTGGTTTTCATGGATTTCTTGTCATATCTGTAACTATTTTAATTTATGTTAACTGCATTGCTCGTCTTTCTCTATGCCCAATTTTTTGTATAGAGAAAGACGTTTTTATATTGTTAATTTGAGAACACTGTAACATAGACTCCGTGGATTCATAGATTACATTTTTATTGTGCTTTTGCCTTTTGGGTAGTTACAGAAGTTCAGTTTGAGTTTGATTAAAAAATTGAATGATATGTTAATGGTCCGACACAGAGTTCACCTGAAACGTAAGAAACAATAAGCATAAAGCATAGCATAAACATAATCAGACTTTTTAATGTCCCCACTGCTGGTACTCAGGCCTCCACTCTAGGAATGGGCCATAATCCACCACGCGGGCCCAGTGCAGTTTGTTAAATGTCACATGTCTTCGAATTTTTCGGTTCTAGGACATGACGGTTTCCTCACGATGTTTTCCATCACCGTTTTGAGAGCAGTGGTGTTGAAATAAATTACGGGTTTGACCCGCGACCTACAATTCGTAAGTCGGAACTGTTACCACTCGGCCACCACTGCTGTCATGAAACAATAATAGCATCAAACGTTCCATTTAACCGTTCCTTTGTTCTTTGCAGTTACAGTATATTTTCACAACTTTCCGTATGTCAAATCTCTGATTTATGATTTGATTGTAAACAGGGCGTGACAAATACAATCTATTAGCAGTAGACTCAGAGATAAAAGGAAAAAGCGTTGTTTTTGAGTGTTTACGTCGTTTTTGCATTTGTTTTTACGTCTTTCATTTTGATTTGCTTTGACAGTGTTATGAAAATGTAATGGACTGTGAACTGTCGCTGGTAAGATGTAGGGAAACGAGGACTGTTTTTATTTATTCATAAAGATAAATTCGAAGACTTAAAGGATTCTGACAGTTGTTTATCATGAAAGACATAAAGTATATGCCAAAGTAAAGCTTAGGAAAGTGAATACGAGTATAGTTTAGAATACTGCTTTGCACTGTTAGACCAAGAATTTTTTTCTTAAGAATTTTTATAAATAAATTATTTGCGTAGAATTTTTGTAAATAAATTATTTGCGTCTTGTTAATGACTTACAAAGTTAAGCAGTTTACAGTAATCATATTAGGAGTAGTAATTATAGAAGAACCAAAAATTTTTCATATACATGTCGAGAAACAGGTCGTTTACTAACACGAGAATTACATCTGTAAAACATTTTTTTTTATTATTATTGAAAGGCTCGTGTTTGACCACTATCTCACCTGATGATAAGCGATGATGTGGTCGACGATGGAACATGTTTACGTTAAGTCACACGTTTAGACAAGAGTCACTGGCCACAATCACAAAACGCCGCCACTTTATATTTTTTGTAGCTTTCACATCATACACTTTATACGGATTCCCCGCATACAGTTGACGCCAGTGGCCGTCTCCAGCTACAAATCGTCGCTGCTCTCCTATTGTGGCCTGCATCGGCCACTAAACGCTGATATAAAACGCCCCCATACGCCGCTCGCGCGAATCTATTATATTATTATGTTTAGTCGGTAGAGTCCGTCTAATGAAAGCGTGACCTGAGAAAAGGAGGTTACAACCAAAAATTTTGAATGTGGTATTATTGAAATAGTAGGAGAAAAAAGTTTTGATACTGGAGTATTTTTTGTATTTATAACAATTGTTAATCCTAGTCAAAAACTGAAAATGCTCGGAGGACACGGTGGAGCACACAGTCGAGGTGCGCTCCGTTTGAACGGATCATCGCCGTGCCCTCTTTGGGGCGATCGGCGGCGGAGACCTCTCGCTCCGAGCATCAGGACACTGATCCCGATTTCCGGCCACCGTAGGCACGGGCTTGCGGACAGTGAGCAATGGGTTGCTTGCTGTCCGGCCGTCCGGTAACTGTCCGGACCAAGCCCAAGCCGTCAACGGCGCGCACTGTTCTCGCGCGCCTCAAGGAGTTGTCAGCAGGGGCCCAGCCGGGTCGAAGCCTACTGGGGCCATGTTTATCCGAAAGGGCGCTCGAGCCTCGGTATGAAGGCTTGAAGGAACGGGATGTGTTTTTTTAGTCAGTAAGAGTCTGACACTATCTCCCGCTCCGCCCAAGAGCGGGGGTTGTTATAGGATGATTTTTCAAATCGGAAAAAAATGGCGCTATATAATATTCAAATAATATTCTTTATTTACCATTTGGTCTTCTGGCAAGAATACCAAGTGCACAACACCGCGATAGTCAAATAAATTAGTCAACATGATTTCAACTTCATCACGTCTCGCCAACACTAATGTGTTTCAAGGTCGTTGGGTTGGAATCAATTCGTTTTAGCATAGAGAAAATTCAGATCTTTTGGGATTAGTCAAGTGGGAACATGTTTTATACTCCAATGATTGTTTCAAATGATACGGATCGACTCGTGAGACACAAAAAGTTCAACAGCTCTCAAACTTGAACTAGGATTTCAGTCACTATTTCCTTCACTTTCGCAATTTTAACTCCAGTTGAAGATTTTGATGCTTTATCAGGCAAAGTGAGGCAAATCTTTCATTCTAAACTGCTTTTGAACGCATTCTACCACTCACTAGCATGTGTTTTTGATTAAGTCGATTCACCAAAAGCCTTCTTTGTTTGATGTTTTTGTCCATTATGAAATTCGCAATATGTCAGATTATCTAAAAATATAAGAAAAACAAATTATCATTATATCCTAAATATATCTAATAATATTAGTAGACAAGGACGGACGAAGGAAGAAAAAAACGTGTTGCGCCGACCCCAAATAAAACGGGACTAGGGCAGGAAGATGATGATGAATATTAGTCGACAAGGATCAAGATTATAACGTCATACTAACTTAAAAATTCTGAAATCGTATGTAAACATTGTTGGTTTTCATTGAAAACACCTTCTTTCTCTTCTTGTTTTTGTTTGAACTTTTTAACCATAGTGTGTAGCAGTTTTCGCACGTTATTGTTTATTGTTTTTCCCATAATTAAGCAATTATTCTTGAAAAATAAATATCTGTTTACAAAACTGACAATTGCGACCATAGACTTTGACGCGATTTTTTTCGGCAAAACGATGTTGCCAATTTAATTTAAAAAAAAAAACTCCAGGTTACGCTTTCAGTAGACGCACTCTATTAATAAAATTATGTTTATACTTATACAAGGGATTAACTAGGATTTCGTCTTCTACGACGTTTTTAATCAGAAACAGCGCAATTAAACGTCTAAGTCCATTATGATACTGCGGGCATGGGTTAAACAGTAGCAGCCATCAATCACCGGCTGCTAGTGGCTGTCGCGCGCTTCAGCAACCACAAAGGTTGCTGAAGCGCGCGACTGGCTGTTTCCAGCTTCTCGTAGCGATGTTTGTGCCTGTTTAGTGTAGCTCATGCACGCGTCATGCTCGTGAACGGGTGCCGTCAGCGTCCGTTGAGACTGGTCATCTCTGACCTGTCAGTGGCTTTCAATTTCTATCTTTTAATTATTTTTTATTTTTATTTTACTATCTACATTGTGCTCACTTATTAAAAGCAACAAAAAATATGTAACCAAGCATTACCTATATGTAACACATATAATGATTTAAAAGTGTCCATGGAGTTTCTTGCACGTTCTTCTGCATAAAGATCTACGCTTTGGAACGTGCAATTTAGCTTCACTTTTCTTGGACTGACCGACATTTGACTATTAAAAGTTCCTGCAAATGGTCTATTTGAAGTAAATGATTTTGATTTTGCCTGCGTGATACGACCCTTAACTGCAACTATCGATGCCGGCCGCTATTGGCTGTCGAGCGCTTCAGCAACCTTTGTGGCCGTTTCCAGCTTCTTGTTGCTGTGTGTGTGCCTATCGCGCGTGGCCCGTGTGTAACGACCCTTAACTGCCTTCATTGCCGTGAAACTCATTTGTCACACGTCATTGGCTACGGCTGTTAACAGCGCCATTCATTTGTAAAAACTAACGTGTTGATGCTGCTAAGTAAATATATGTAAGTAGTATCGTGGTTCATACATATTCGTCTTCATCAAAATATCAGTGAACATATTTTGTTCTTTATTTTAGTTAATTCATCATCATCATTTCATCTACACTAATATTATAAAGTCTGGTTTTGTTTTTTGATTTTATGTTTTTTTTTTCACTACCTGCTCGATAATGCCCTTTTAGACGTCATACAAACATCACTTATAGCAAGTAATTCTATCCCTAGAGAGATAATGCAGTATGGGCGATCCCTAGGGAATAATGAGATTTGAATTTTGAAGATCAAAAATCGTCAAAAAAGTTTATTCAAAATTCAGACTGGCCAGTAACAAAAAAAAAATAGAATAAAACGTGCTTACTGACGAGAGCATTATTATAATCCCACTAAAAACATACCTGTTAAAAGGGGGCCAAGTTCCTATCGGCTAATTGTTAACCTAAAAAGGGTTGAAATCCAATCTAACGCCAAGTTTAGATGCACTTTAAAATCGATCATAATCATCTTCATCAACAGCCTGATCATCGTTAAATTTGAACTTGGCAGGTTTTCATGCTACGCTTGATTAATTGTCTATTTTTTTATTATTTATATAATTAAATTAACTAACCATGTTTGCACTGTTTAAAGTTTTTTAAGGGCAAACAATTGTTGGTAGACCAAATAAACAAAACAAAATAAATAAATAAGAATTTATAGTCAACGACCGACGTCAGTTAGTAAGAATGCCTTTGTTTTTCAACAATTACATTATTAGTATGTACAATACACAGCTGGCATGTTGCAGTTCTTTTTCTATTAAATCTGCACCGTGACAGAAAAATAAAATATACCTAGTAACAACGTTTTGTTTTACAAACACAATTTATTTGTATGTAGAACGTACAAACAACAAATAAAACAAGCTAACCTTCACCCGTAACTCTTAAGTAACTGACGTTCTTAAGGTGTACAGTACCCTTAGCCAAGTTGCTAATCTGCAATAGTTAACGCTTGTAGGAAGCTTCAAATGTATCGTAATGACGTTGTCTCAACGCTCAGTCACGTGGTCAGAACAAAAGAATTGGCGGCAAGGTCAACTCGAAGCGTTCGGCGCTAGCTAAACGGTGGAAACTTGGCTAGGGGGGCAGTCCCGTGAATATCTGGCCGGAGACAAATGCACACAAACTCTTACTGCCGCCTGCGCCCGCATTGAGCCCCGCTACACTTTAAAACCATTTTCTTGCACGTTCATTGATTTACACATACTATGTACATTCTGAAGAACACTTAACCATTTTTTTTTTATGTAAACATATTTCTAAAGGTCAAAGTCGTTTGAAAGGAGTAGGGAAAGCTAGCGAAAAAAATATATTACTGTAATTTTTTTTTTATTAGCTGATATTTTTTTCGCGATTTCAGCTTTGCTCCCATAGTAAAAGTTGTTGGTTATCATGAGCACAATCACGTGTTTAAGTATCGTACACTAATTACCAGTCACCCTATATATATTAAGAATTAATATTTATTTATTTTTCATCATCATCGAATAAGTTAATTTATGATAATTTTATAACATTATCAACATTATGATTTTTTGTATGACTAACACTTTTGTCAAAATAAAAACAACGTGATATTTTTTCACTCGTTTTCCCTACTTCTTTCAAACGGCGTTGATCTTTACAAATATGTTTACATAAAAAAATATGGTTAAGTGTTTATTCATTTATTTATTTATTAAAACTTTAAGCAAGAACTATAATGGCAGACTTAATGCCTGTGAATTGTTGGTACATATGTATTGTGTTCTGAATCCAATGTGCATGTACATTGGATTCACGAATGTATATAACATATATATTATGTAAATCAATCAATATTAAGAAAAGGAAATGGTTTTTGTGGCCAGTTGCTCAAGGGACTATACGCCTTAAGTAACAGACGTTCTTAATCTACATGCGAACGGGAAATAATCTACCTTCACTCCAATCCATTTGCCACTCTAAAGTTTGCAAAATAGAGTTGGTTTTCTATTGTAGTGCGGTATTCAATGAGTAATTTAGTGCAGTTCTCTACTAACCTGTTGACTATTAAAGGTATCCAGCCGGAATGCCTCAACTAGAGTACAAAGGATTGTGAAGAGTTTGGACTGTGGGGGTATTCCTATTACCTACTAACTCATTGAACGGGTTTTGAATTTTAATGGCTGTCTTATTTCTGGTAGCGTATTGGTGTTAGTGGGATTATTTTGTTTTAGTTCAAGTTGAATCTTGAAATGCGAGTATATGTATTTTTTTTTCAGAATCAAAAAGTTTATTTGTGAAACACAAGTAATAATAATATGGTCTTAGATTTATGTGCAAAATGGGCAGGGCACATTGCTCACAGAGCAGATGGCCGTTAGGGCCGAAAGGTTCTGGAATGGCGAGCACGTACCGAAAAACATAGCGTTGGAAGGCCTCCTACAAGGTGGACCGATGACCTGGTGAAGGTTGCGGGAAACCGATGGATGCGAGATGCACACGATCGTTCATTGTGGCGACACATGGGGGAGGACTATGTCCAACAGTGGACTTATATCGGCTGAAATGATGATGATGATGATGAGTCGGAGTGCCTCAACTAGAGTACAAAGGATTGTGAAGGGTTTGGACTGAGAGGGGATTTCCTATTAACTTACTGAACGTGTTTTGAATTTTAATGGCTCTGAATGAATGAATTTTAATCTTAATGGTAGCGTATTGGTATATGTGGTCATATTCTTGTTTCAGAATCAGAATCAAAATGTCTATTTATGAAACACTAGCTTTTGCCCGCGGCTTTCCCCGCTTACAAAAAATATTGCCTATTGTCACTCAGGAATAAAGCATAGCTCACTATCGGTGAAAAAATTTGAGCCATCGGACCAGTATAGAGATTACCTCCTACAAACAAAAAAAAAAAAAACAAACTTTACCTCCTTATAATATTACTGTAGATAGGTATTTACATAAAGGTCTTAGATTACAACTAACTAATTAATACAACAAGTAAATGAAATATTCCACATTCTTATGCGGTGTATGTAACCAGACCGAAAAAAAGATATGTGATAATGTCCGAACTAAAAAAAAAACTAAAAAGAAGAATGTCTTGAAGATCACATTGTTTATTCTTCACGCTGTTACTGACATGGTACTGGTATGTCATGACGTAATAGTACAGTCAACGTAACAGTATGTTGTTATGGTTTCGTAACATTTGAAACTATCATTGGTATGCATGACGGTAGTTGAATATGTGCGACATGCTTTTACTAACAGTACAGTTTTGGACATGCGATTAATTTCGTTTTCGTTTTAAGTATGCGTAATTCGGATTGAGTATTCGAGAGATAATGGCTCCAACTTACGAGTTATTGTGTTGTTCAAACTCAGCCAGGCGCATTACTTTGTTTAATTTATTTCATCTCCACCGCTCTCAAAACGGTGAAGGAAAACATCGTGAGGATACCGATGTTATACGCGTTCTATCGTCGATCGCATCGTCGCTTTTCATCAGGTGAGATAGCGGTCAAGCGCGAACCTATCAATAATACAAAAAAAATGTCCTAGAACCAAAAATTCGCACACGTGTGACATTCACCAACTCGCACTCCTAGAGAGAATGCCTGAATCCCAACAGTGGGAACATTATTAAGCCGACTATGCCATGCTATGCAACGAGTCGTGTTGGGCAACTTCTAAAACATACATTGGCGGCTGCCAATAACATATAGCTACTTTGGAAAACACAAACAACGCGGACAGTGGTTTCGCAGTAATACGATAATTATAACTGACTAACGTCCTCAAACCAAAACGTTTACAATAACGTAACGTTATGACACGTTTGCGTTTTTAGCTGTTCGTCTGTTTAATACAGGCTACGGGTCTTACCCGAACGGTGCGTCATACAATTTTAAAACGTAAACACACATTTATGTTGAATAGTAGGAAGATAACGGAAACAACCAACGTCACCGAATACGAATCCCCGCTTCCAGTTATAATGACGTCATAATAAATAACAAAGATTACTGGATAATTAGAGTGAATAGGTTACTTCTAAGTAAGCGGGCTCCATCGTCGACCATATCATCGCTAACCAAAACCCAAAAAATAATGCGTATATATGCATGTCGAATCAAATATAATGATTAACTGTTTTATATTAAAATAAAAACACATATTAAACTAGACATAAATATTTTTTTCAATTCATAGAATCGTAAAAAAGGAATACTGTTGTATTGCAATAACAAAAAAGTAGACGTCACTAGATAGTCATTTCATTATACTTATTATGTACACAATATAGTCACTTTTTTATAAAAGAATAAAAACAAATTACTCATGCTAAGAATCAAAACATTTGTACAAGTGTAAGCGATCGTTTCTGCTATGTACTTATGTTATGTTAAGCTGCTACTTATATTCTTAACGACTTATTAACTTATACTAATGAATATTTATTAGATTAATTCAGATTGTAAACACAACGTTTATAAATTATTTATTATGAAAGTAAGAAAGAAAAACAGTTTATTTACGCGAAATGACGCCATTTTAAAACTAGTTATTAAAATAAATCAATAGTTATGGAAAATATGCGCCAGATCCGCGCAAAACGGCCGAACGCTCAGCATAAAGCATTATTATCATTCAGTCGAAAGACATCCCCTGTTGAACATAGGCCTTCTAAGTCGCCACAACGACTGATCCTGTGCATCTCACATCCATTGGGTTTGCGCGACCCCACCAGGTCATTGGCCCACCTCGCGGGAGGCGTACCAACGCTGCGTCTTCCGGTATTCGGTCGCCAATCCGGAACCTTTCAGCCCTATTGACCATGTGCCGCTTAAGATAGATAGATTGATACTTTAATGTACACCAAAAAGGAGAGTTTTTTTTTTATTATTATTGATAGGCTCGCGTTTGACCACTATCTCACCTGATGGTAAGTGATGAGTTAGTTAAGTTTCGTGATTCTTCAGGCTTTTTTCACAATGGGCACGCCATAATTATGGCGGTAAGTTCCCTCTTTGAGGAGTGACTGGAAAGACGTCACAGCGTCCTCACCGGACATGGTAAATTCCGAAGGTTCCTGCACCGGATTCGTGCGGAAAAATGCCCGGGTATCACCATTGTGTAGACCGCCCGAAGGACCCGGTGGAACATACGGTGAAGGTATACCCCGCTTGGGCGGTGCACTGCCATATCCTCATGGGGGACGGTCGTCCTCGCGCCAGGCTACAAGCTATGGTCAAGAGTAAGAAGGAATGGAAGGCGCTCGCCTTCTGTGTAAAAGTAATGTTAGCGAAGGAGGTGGCCGCATTCGTAAGGGAACTGCCGACCCCATCAAAGAAAAATCTTCTTCTAATTGAATATTGTAGTGAAGTATCCATATTTGCCTAAGTGTTACTACTAACATAGTTTTTTTAAGTTGTTTTGATAATACTAACACTATGGGTCAATGGACCTATAATGCCTAAGAATAAACGATTTTTATTTTATAACATATTCAAGCTGACTATTTTGACCTGTGTTGACCTACCAACGAACTTTTTACGACAATAAACCATTACAAAAACAGTAAAAACAAATAAAACATTCGGGACAAAGGATTTAGTTCTATAACACTAAAAGTTGGATATGAGAAAAGTTTTTACTGTTTGTTTTAGAAGTCCCACGTCTCTTCATGATTAAAATAGCCGTAGCCATGTCAACAGTAGCATGTTAGCTTGGGAATCAATCGAGCTCACCTGTTGTATTTTTATGACTTTATTAGTTTTCGAGTAGGTATATTATGAAGGGTCAAAGTTCATGTGAAATAGCAGATTTTTACTGGATTAGTCTTACACAAGTTTATAAATTGACTAGCTTTTGCCCGCAGCTTCGCCCGCGTGGCATAAGGTACTTAAGGAGTCGAGATATAAGATAGCCTATGTTTTTTTCCATGTCAAAGGCATGCCAAATTTCATCCAAATCCGTTCAGCCGTTTTTGCGTGATTAAGTAACAAACATCCATACTTTCACATTTATAATATTAGTTAGGATTTCAATAGAAGCCTAGATAATATCCACAAGATATCTATGTTTTCAAAATGTCTACTTAATGAAAAATGTGTAATAACGTCACAATCGCGTAAGAGCGGTATGAAAAACAGGGAAAATGATATCGAATTGCATGCCCTTATGTGAAGTCTTTATTCAAAAACTGGGCAAGTGCGTCTCGAACTCGCGCACTGAAGGTTCCGTGCAAACTACAATTCAATGGAGTCTCGAAGATTTTTCAGAAATATATTTTTTTTTTGGGCCGCAGACCTGAGTACATGGTTTGAAATTTAACTCGATATCTCCACGCGTTAAGATAAACGGTCTTTACAGACAGACAGGCGGACGGACAACAAAGTGATCCTACAAGGGTTCCGTTTTTTTCCTTTTGAGGTACGGAACCCTAAAAATGAGCATCAATCTGTAATACAAAAAAAATTACTAAAACTAACTTATGTCCCTTAAATCGCTTTTTGTGTTTCAGAGCTGGACTAAGGCCCACTGCCCATAGCCGCGGAGCTTCTTAGACGCGTATTAATCATTATACGCTTGCTGTACGCCTTCATGAAGCTACTCCAGAACCTTTCGTCCCCATTGACTTTCTGACTATGTCTATGGACATACTTTTTTCCTGCATGACATTAATTATATATTTTTGCTTACTGAATATCTTTACGAGTCGTATTAAGTAAATAAAATTGTATTTTAGATCGCTGTGTTAGTATTTTTTTTTTTTTTGTGCTCTACCCATACAGAGCACAAAGCAAATACTAGTATTTAGAGCAATCAAATAAAATTGTACTAAAAATGTATTCGTCAAGGGTCGAGGGGGTTCCCTACTTGACATTTATAAAACTGTATCGGGTCCGTACACGATGGCCGCAGCCGCTTTGACCTCCGATTTCAAAGTGGTGAAGTCTAAACCGAACAACCGAACGTCCAAAATAATCGGAAATACCAAATTATTCCTAGTTTTAACCGGCTTGACGTAAAATTATTACGCCAAGTGGTCCGTCGACGAGATGTTGAGCTCAAACAGCAAGTCATCATCACCATCATTTCAGCCAAAGGCCATTTTTATCTGAACTTGTTTACACACTTAATTATTTCGTCAAAAGTATTTATTTTTTCATATATTTATTTAATATACGTAGTACCTAATGTTTGAAACCGTTTACTCCGTCACTTATCACTAAAGGTTCATTAGAAGACCAGTGTCAGGTAGATTTTTCTGTCGGTTTAATATGTGTTTGGCGCGGCCGTAAGGCACATACAATGATATTGTTTTTATTTCCTTTTCTTTTTGTTTTATTTAAGTTGTGTGATCCTGAGAACTGTCGCCAAATAAATAATTTTTCTTTCTTTCTTTTCTTTTGTCCACTCTTGGGCAAAGGCGTCTCGCATCCATCGCATTCCTGCTACTCTCGAAAGATAATCAGTCCATCTTGTGGGAGACTTAAAACGCTGCGTCTTCCAGTGCGCAGTCGCCACTCTAGAAACATTGAGGCCCACCGTTCTACGAGCAATATGCCTACCTACTGACAGTTAAGTTTAGCGATTCTTCGGGCAATGTAACAAGTTATGTCATGTCAACGCAGTAAGACGAGTAAATAATCATCTGATTTAGACTGGTATTTTAATAAACCTCATTCATATTAAGATAAGATTGAATCTTTAAAACTAACTCTACATTGTAATCGTAAATTCTTTGTCTTATCTGGGCTATTATCTTGGTTTGACCTTTTGTTCAGATGTACGTTTACTTTGGTATGCTGAGATATTTCAAATAACACAATAGCATTCGATCAGATTTAAAGTACCTAGTTGGTATTTCATCAATGATATTTTAGTGTGGTCCTGCTAGAGGCTTTACTCTGTGTTGGTACTTGAATCCGGTTTTCCATTAGCGGTCAGCCCACTGAGTAAGTTTCTATTATATGAATACCATTGGTTGTAACCATTATTCTCTAGTATTGAGAAGAACTGTTAGAGTACAACATAATACACCCACTAAAAGAAACCCAATTTTGGAAGATACTGTTTCTGGTTTTGTTTCTTCGTTATTTAACATCGGTTTTGGAAAAGTATTTCACTTTTTAGTACCCACAAATACCTATGTTTTAATAGCCAACAAATTCTATAGTAAGGCACCTATAGGAAATTATCATTATAATCATTTGTAGATAGATGACCGGAGTTCCAGTGCCATCGGATTCCCGCAACCTTCACCAGGTCATCGGTCCACCTTGAAGTAGGCCTTCTGTAGCTGCGTCTTCCTGTATGCGGTCGCTACTCCAGAACCTTTCGGCCCCAACGGCCATCCGAAATGCGAGCAATGTGCCCTGCCCATTGCTACTTAAGTTTGGCGATTCTTCGTGCTATGTCGGCAACCCTGGTCCTCCTGCGGATATCTTCATTTCTGATTTAATTTACTTAATTACCATCAGAGCTTGATTTTAATAACAATAAAAAATAAAACATTCATTTTCTAAAGTACTCTATAGTGCAACCATAGATAATAATAAACACAAAAAGAAAATACAGCCATATTAATATCCTCTTCCATTTTTGAAATGGGTTAAACGATGTTCGTGCCGATACCATAGTCAAACACGTTTTGTCTCCATTGTGTCCACTCTACACCAATGCCGTGACCACTTCATTTCATTGTACACCAACACGCACATTTCACTAAGTAGTAACAAAGTGGCTCGAAGTTAAGTGATTTTACAGATTACGATACATTTGTCCTACATTAAAATGTCCCTGGCCGCCCTTGGCTCTTGCGTGTACGGACCTTAAATATGCGATGACGTATAGTCATTCAAATGTGATGAAAAGACAATTAGGTATACCTATCGGTTGTATGATCCTCTGGATTGATGGTCGTTGGTCTGATTGAAGGGTAAAATTAGCATTATCATATCACTACCATTCTAAGAAGTACCGTTTGAATAGCAGGGACCCAGCCGGGTCGAAGCCTACTGGGGCCAGGGTTGTCCGAAAGGGCGCTCGAGCCCCGGTATGAAAGCTAGAAGGAAGGGGGTGGGTCTTTTAGTCAGTAAGAGTCTGACACTATCTCCCGCTCCGCCTAAGAGCGGGGGATGTCATTGGATGATTTGTTCCCACAATAAAAAAATAAAAAAAAATAAAAATAAGTACCGTTTGACGTTTCACACTCTTCTATAAAAATTGCTTTGTATAAGCGTTACTCACACTATTTCCATTAGCTCCGTAAAACGACTGAATTATGCTATTTTTATTTTATCACAACATAATTACACAATTTATATTCAACAGATTAAAATTAAAATGTACTACGTGTAGAACTATCAAACGGTACTTCTTAGATTTGCCGGGCTACACCTCAGGGGCCGTATTATGACCTCTTAAAACCATCATGTTTTCGGTGTGAAAAAGAGACGGAGCTATACAGGACGAATAGCACTATCCTTTTCTCACACAGAAAACATGATGGTTTTAAGATGTCATAATACGGCCGCAGGAAGATTTTTCAAGAATTAAGATAATGTTATGTCAAGTTTCTATCTAAAAATTAATTACTTCTCTTTTTCTTTTTTGTTAGCCAGTTCTATCTCACTCCTAGGCAAAAGCCTCCCTCCACGCTTTCCATCTTTCGCGGGCCCGTGCTTCCCTCTTGCTAGTTCTGACGAAATCTGCCTAGTCTTTCGCGCCAATTCCTTCGTGGTCTACCACGGCCCCGTCACAATGTTTCAGGGCTTAGTGCCTTTTGTGCTGTTTTAGCCTACAGTTTGTCTGGCATGCAGCAGACTTACGAGACCAGTTTTTTAATTAATTACTTACTAACTTAAAACATCGCAAATTGCGATTCATCGCAAACACAGTGCCATTGTGGAGTTCCAAAAAAAAATCAAAAACAAAATCAAAGCATTTATTTCAAATAGACCATTTACAGGCACTTTTGAATAGTCAAATGTCGGTCAGTCCAAGAAAAGTGAAGCTGAATTGCACGTTCCAAAGAGTAGGTCTCTATGGAGAAGAACGTGCTAGAAACTCCATGGACACTCTTTTAAATCATATTATGTATTACATATAATGCTTGGTTTACATATTACTTGTTGCTTCTATCATGTTCCTATCCAAGATATCACCTCGTTACCTGATCTTTATAGATAACCACCCATTCAACCACAGCATTTTCCACAATTTATACGAGGCCAACGACAGTTATCCAGGTGGCTACTACTATTGGATGGACAAATTTTGAGTCAAATCGATAAATAAAGAAGAAAAATAATATGAAGCTGAAATACTCCTCGGCATAGCTGTCGAAGTGTCGACTGGTAATGTACCCAAGGCGGCACTGCCACGCTGTACGGCTATTCTTCGTCCAAGGTAAAATGCAGCCCTTGGGTCACGCAAAGTGTCAACGAGGCGTTTCAATAGGTCTTTCAACAATTTATTATATAATTAGTTGAGGGTTTTTATTGCCTTGATGTAACCAATGTGAAGGTAGCGAGAATCCGATGGATGCGGGACGCACAGGATCATGCATTGTGGCGACACTTGGAGGAGGCCTGTGTCCAACAGTGGAGATCCATCGGCTGAAATGGTGATGATAATGATGAATGTAACGGTGAAGAATGTATTTTATTTACTCACTAGCTACGACTGTGTTAATGCTTATAATGTTAATATCCAGGCTTAGTAGACAGGTCCATGGACGATGTGTTTTTACTTACAAGTAGTGTGTTTTTTTTGAAACAGTATAAATAGTAAATACGTAATTCCTACGTGGGAGGCCTTCCTACGCTGCGTCTTCCGATACTCGGTCGCCACTCCAGACCCTTCCGGCCCCAACAGCCATCTGTTCTGCCAGATGGACCGATGACCTGGTCAGGGGTTCTGGAATCCAATGGATGCGAGACGCACAAGGCTGGTCGTTGTGGCCACGCTTCCAATAGTGGAAGTCTTTCGTCTGAAATGATGATGCATAGCATAGTCGGCCTTACAATGTTCCCACTGTTGGGACTCAGACCTCCTCTCTAGGAGAGAGAATGGGCGTTAATACACCACGCGAGCCCAGTGCGGGTTGGTGGAGGTCACATGTCTTCGAATTTTTAGTTCTAGGACATGCCTGTTTCCTCACGATGTTTTCCTTCACCGTTTTGATAACAGTGGTGATGAAGTAAATTGCACAAAGTAATGCGCCTGGCTGGGTTTGAACCCGCAACCTATAACTCGTAAGTCGGAGTCATTACTATTAGCCCACCACTGTTCTACTCTCTGATAATGATGTTGATGAATTCCTACGTACAGTTCTTCACTTAAACCACCAGCTCGGGATTGACGTTTATAAATGAAACAACCAAATTATCAGTAAGCAGGGACATCCCAAGAACGTCGTTTAGTCGACCTCCGGGAAGTCCATCCTGAAAGAAAGAAGAAAAGAAAGAAAAACATTTTATTTGCCGGAAAGGGAAAAAATATTTACAAATTATAAGTACACTAGCTGTGCCCCGCGGTTTCACCCGCGTTTTTCTCGTTTCCGTGGAAATACCGAGATAAAATATTGCCTATAATTGCCTCCCTCAATAAATGGACTATTGAATATTTAAACAGTTTTCATATCAGATCAGTATTTACCAAAATGACCGCGTTCATAAATGTATTTATTATACTCTTCAAAGATCTTATACTTACAATCATTAACAAATATATATCGAAAAAGATTATTACAGGATTTTATGTTGATAAAAACTCTATGGCCCATAACACATTAATAGGTACCAACTCTTAACATCTTACACACGTGATAACTTTTAAACGAAATATCCGATTGAGATGAAATAAAAAGTATTTTACTTGTACATAAATACTCTTGATAACATAATGCTTAATTTCGATAAAGATTAATATTACGATACATATTTAACGTAGTTTTTTTTTCTTCAGACGATTTAATAATTATTTTGAACACAAAATCGGTTATTGTGATTAAACCATGATAGCTAGATATATGTTCTTGCGGACTTTTTTGTAGGTCTTAATGGGATCTACAAACCCGTAGTACATCTTTTTGTTCTATTGTCTATAGTTTTTGCAGCGCACGCAAAAATAGGTTTTCGATTTTACACCTTGTGTTACAAAATAGCAATTTTATTACGGATCCCTAATTTTGAAAAAAATAAAACATAGCCTATAGCCTTCCTCGATAAATGGACTACCCAACTCTGAAAGAATCATTCAAATCGGTCCAGTAGTTCCAGAGATTAGCGCGTTCAAACGAACAAACAAACAAACAAACAAACAAACAAACAAACAAACAAACAAACAAACTCTTCAGCTTTATAATATTATAAGTATAGATTTAAAGAAAAAGAATGCGCCACTTCCGAGCGAAACGGCCGAACGCTCAGCATAATGCCGAGATCACTACGCTTAACGGCCAAGCGCCCGAAAAGTGCCATAAAACAGTGATTTTCTGAGGCCTACTCCTCCGTAACGGCTTGGTCAATTGGTTTGAAAATATATGTTTATTATAGATTCATGAACAATAATATCAACATTTGTTTTTTTCGTGCATTAATACTTTTGTCAAAAAAATATATTTAGCAATTTCGTAACTTTTCGCAATTTTTCCCTACTCCTTCGAAACGGCTTGGACCTTTAGAATCCTTTTTACACATAAAAATTGGTGGTTAAACATTTTTCAAAGTGAACATTGCATATGTAAATCAATCAATATCTCGCAGAGAAAATGGATTTAAAGCGCTTTCCGGGCACTGCTGGCCGCTAATAAATGCACAGATTTACGTACTGCCGCCTAGGCGAGTGCGAGAGTTGCGTTCACATAATTTCGGCCAGATGGTTCAAGGAACTATACGCCTTAAGATTCTGCTTTTCCTTTCGCCTATCGTCAACATTGAGCATGGTTTAAAAGCTTGTTATTTCATCTAACGCAATCCAACGCGATTTCTGACGAAAATGCAACGCGAAAAAAAAGAGATAACGCCTGAAAACTCTGTTAGTATTCGGTAACTTCGTCTTAAACGTTCGCTGCTGGCCGCAAATAAATGCACAGATTTGCGTAATGCCGCCTAGGCGAGTGCGAGAGTTGCGTTCACATAATTTCGGTCAGATAGTTCAAGGGACTACACGCCTTAAAGCGGCGAGTCTACGGTGCTGGTTTCCTGCACTATTAACCAATAAGGTCAAACATACCAATTCCCAGTATTATCAAGACATGACAATCATTCCTAATTAGCCGAAACGCGATGTTCAATAACGTCCGGGGTTAAAACTGATACAAAACAATTCCAGTAAACTCCGATGAATGAACCCTTATCACTCGAAACTTTGGTCATTCATATCACTATGACATAATAGTGAAGTAACTCAATGTTTATCAAACTCTTCGTTAACAAATGTAGTCAGCGACTAATATAGAAACGGAAACTGGGTTCTTAAGTCATTAACAGTATCTACAACTAGAATCTAAGGCGCTTTAATGAGGATTTATCTCAGTTAATCTGCATGTAGTTACTTTAAATGAACGTAGCGAAGTGTTGATTAGGATGACCCTTCTCTGTGGGAATGCTACAACCTAGGGGTCTTTAAGTCAAGAGTGAATAGGTTACTTCTAGGTAAGCGTGTTCCATCATCGGCCACATCACGCTTACTAGGTGAGATAGTGGTCAAACGCGATCCTATCAATAATAAAAAAAAGTTCGAAAGAGCTACATGGTATACAAAGGACAACTGCAGAACCACATTTTAGTCAGTAAAAGTCTGACACGCTCTCTCGCTCCACCCTACAGCGTCGGTGCGAAGCCGGGGCGGGTTGCTAGTACTTCCTACTTACTTCGTCTAAAAACATAAACATTAACAAAGACAAAATCAACCCGGATGGCTAACATCAGGACCGTACCATAATGAAGCCATTGGATGAATAAATTGACCGAGCTCTCTCTAATGATCGCGTGATTTCATTCGACTATCAAGTGCTGTTTTCTGTTGAGTACCGTTGAAGAGTACTTGCACATGTAATTAATTTGAATATACTGTCTTACTTTCGAAGTACTTGTCGTTATAGTATCTATGTGCAGCATATTTGGAACACCATTTTGATTTTCGGAAATAAGTCGAAAATGGAGTTACACCCTCCTCGCTACATATTCCTCAGTGCTGAGGGTAGCGACCACCCTGTTTCATCACTTTTCCTTAAATGGTATTCCTCCATCTGTTTCTGTCTCTGGTGGTGTGAACGGCATTGTATATCGTAGAATCAAGAGCGGTGCAAATCTGGTCCGACCAACGTATGCGCGCTAGGAGTAAAATAAATAAAATAAATAAATAAAAAAAATAAAAATAAAAAAGCCTTTTATTTCTTGCCAAATAATAACAATAATTACAAAATAGTAGTTTATATAGTTGCATGCAATCGTAATATTTAATTAATTCTAACTCTATGATTCAAAATCAATATAATTATTTTATTACAAACTAAATATATTTAAAAAACATCCAATTAAATTCATGAATCATATTATAATCATATATTTATTTAAAAAAATTATTTTGTTCATTTAAATAATAAAATTATTTTTGGTTTTTTTTTTTTTTTTTTTTTTTTTTTTTTTTTTCTTTTTTTTAACATCTTTTTGTCATAATAGCAAGAACCCCTCTTAATAGAAGGTGAAGGCCTCCTCCAGAGAAGACCATCGGTCTCTATCTTTGGCTGTATCCATCCAGTGACTGCCGGCGACCTTAGCGATATCATCGACCCATCGAGTTAATGGCCTTCCTTTTTTTCTTTGGCCGGGTGGACCTGGCCATGACGTCACTCTTGTAGTCCAGCGGCCGTCACTGAGTCTCGCTATATGTCCAGCCCATCGCCATTTTTGTCTTAGCGCATAATTGAGAGCATCTATGACCTTAGTTTTAAGTCTTATTTGAAAATGAGGAATCTTTTGAATTTTGCGTATTTTCATGATACTCCTTTCCATGCTCCTTTGACATGCTTTAATTTTATTTTTCAGTCGACGGGTAAGTTTCCATGTCTGACAAGCATATGTTAATGAGGGCAGCAGGCAGGTGTCCATAACTCTCTTCTTGGTTTTTGTGGGCATGCCACTTTTTAGTATTTCTTTAAGACTCCAAAACTTTTTCCATGTATTTTTTATTCTTCTGTCGATTTCCATTACGTTATTCTGTCCATCAAATGAGATCTGTTTCCCAAGGTAAATGTAATTATTGACGTAGAGCAATGGTGTGTTTTCGACATATATAGGTACTTCGATGTGATTAGTCATGATGTTTGTCTTGCTAAGGTTTATTTCCAATCCTGCTTTTTTACTTTCTTTATGTAGTGAGCTAACCATAGATTGAAGTTGTTTTGTATTTTCAGAAAATAAAACTATGTCGTCCGCGAATCTCAGATGGTTTATATACTTGCCATTTATATTTAAACCGCATTTGCTCCAGTCTAGTTTGCTAATGATTGACTCTAGCACGGCTATAAAGAGTGTCGGAGATATAGGGTCCCCTTGCCTGACCCCTCTTTTTATGTGTATGGCTGGACCTGTGACTTCCAGTTTTATTCTACTCGTGGTTTGGTCGTAAAGGTTTTTGAGAACTCTTATGTACTCTGTCTCTACTTGCTGAGATTTTAAAGCTTTCCATATAGATGGGTGAAAAATCGTGTCAAATGCTTTCTGATAGTCAATGAAGACTATGTATAACGGTCTTTGGAATTCTTGATACTTCTCGATCAGCATTTCTAGTGTGTGGATATGGTCCACAGTAGAGAAGCCTCTACGGAAACCCGCCTGTTCAATAGGTTGGTGGTTTTCAATGGATTTCCTTATCCTTTTTTCAATTAAGGATGAAAATAATTTATATATTGATGGCAGCAGGCTGATGGGTCTGTAGTTGCTTATGTTGTTAGGGTCGCCTTTTTTGTATAGCAGGATTATGTTTGACTCCGACCATTGTTGAGGGGTTTCAGCTGAATTTAGTACCATATTAAACAGTCGTGTTAGTGGAGTTACTAGATGCGTGCGTCCTAAATTTAAAGCTTCGTTTGTGATCCCATCAGGGCCGGGGCTTTTCTCTTTCTTTAACGAATCGATTACTCTGATAACTTCCATTTCGTTCATTGTGCTGATCTCACCGCCATTTATTGGTATTTGTGTGTTAGGTGATTGGCACACTTGGTCTGGAGAGTTGTACAGGTTCTCGTAGAAGGTCGTTGCTATACGTAATATTTCAGGCCTGTTGTGTGTAACATTTTTTGACCCTTGAAGTCCTTCAATCCATGTTCTGTGCGATCTTAACTCTTTATAAGCTCTCTTAACGCTGCCACTGGTATTCAGGTGTTTTTCAATAATTTGTGTGCGATGGTTCTTATAATCGTTTTTAATATATTTGCTTACAAGTTTGTATAGAGCTTTAAGTTCGTTTTTCATAGAGCGTGTTTTTGGTTTTGTTGATTGTAGTTGTTGTCTGCGATGTAATAGCCTTTTAGTGTGGACTGACAGTATGCTTCTTTTCTCCGTATTTGCATGTGGTGTACGAGCTATCTTCAGGCTACTGTCTATAGCGCTTAGTATTTTATCGTAGTATTCTTGAACGGTGTCGTTTTCTTGCGAGTTGTGTACGAGGCTTTTTGAGTAGATTTTTAATGACTCTTTGTACCTTAGGATATCTTCTTCACATTTCAGTGTACTCCCTGAAAAAATACCAAAGCTTTTTCGACTCTTTTTGCTTGACTGTAGTGTCAGTGTGGCCCGAACAACTCTATGATCTGAAGAAAAAGACACATTTAAAACCTCTATGTTTTGGATGCTCCTGTGTTTGTTTGTCAGAATATAATCTATTTCATTTCTCGTTGAGCCATCTGGAGATCTCCAAGTCCATCTCTGGTTATTTTTCTTTTTAAAAAAAGTGTTCATTATGGCTAAGTTGTTACTATAAGCAAATTCAATGAGTTTTTCACCTCTACTATTTCTGTTTCCATAGCCGTGGCTTCTAGTGACTAGTGTTTCGTTTGGTTTTGGTTGGCCAATTTTTGCATTAAAATCGCCCATAACTATTATATTTTTTCCTGCTAGTTGTATAGCTCTATCAACCGTGTTATAGAAAAATTCCAGTTCTTCATCACTTGCAGCTTCCGTGGGTGAGTAGACTTGAATTAGGCTGGTTTCGAAATTGTTGATTATTACATTAAGTATTGCTACTCTCTCAGATAGTCCTATGAAACTTTTAATATTATTCTTCAAGTATTTTTTGACTATGTATCCTACTCCGTACATACCCGGTGTTTCGCCTATGTAATAAAGAATGAAGTCGTTGTGTTCTTCAATAGAATTTCCAAGTCTTCTAACTTCAGAGAGACCCATAATATCATATTTAACGTTTTCTAGTGATACCATTAATTCTATTAATCGGCTGTATGTCGACAAAGTCCTGACATTAAACGTAGCTACATATAAAACATTGTTTTCTTTACTTTTATAATTATTTGTTGAGGAAATTTCCTTCTCTGGAGGGTTATGGTCTACAACTCCCACGGGGACCGGCCGTATTGGGAGCGAAGAGGGGTGGGTGGTTAGTTGCTATTTGGAATTGTTTGTAGAGTAATTCTCTTCGTTGTTGGTGCTATTCGTATTTGTTGGCCTTGTAAAGAAATTTGATATATCAGCTGTTTTGTTTTTCTTTATTGGGTTTGTTTTTGTTTCGGTAGAGGCCGTGGCTTCATTATTTTTCGGGGATTCTGACATATTACTTTTTCTATTTTTGGTGGTTTTCTTATTTTGATTTTCTTCCACTATAATTAATTTGTCATATTTTAATATTGCTTTTTTTCCATTTTCTCTAGCTGTTTTAAGTTGTTCCTGTAATTCTTTGCGTTTTTGGAGTACATCTTGAGGAAAGTCTTCTTTAAAGTAATAAGATTTTCCTTCAATAGATTTTTTGTTTTTTAGCAGTTGAATTTTCTTTTTTATAGTGGAGAAAGTTAACAGGATAGGTCTCACTTTTTCTCCCTTTTTACCCAATCGTCTGGCGGTTTCTATGGTATTTGTGTCGCAGGTTATCTTCAAATCTTTATTAATTAGTTCGACAATATTTTCTATTATATTTTTCTCTCCTTCTATTTCTTCTGGAATGCCAAAGAAAATTAAATTTTTCCTCCGTGCGTATCTCTCAAAATTGTTTATTTTCCTTTGTTGTTCTTCAATTTTCTCTTCCAAAACTGATTGTCTTATTTCGATACTTTCTAATCTATCATTAACTTTGGTGTTTATTGTGTTCGTTATTTCCTCTTGCATAAGTATCATCTGAGTTTTTTGTTGTTTTATGTCTTCTTGGATGTTTTTGAGCATTTCCATAACTTCTTCCATTTTTATTTATATGCAATCTCAGTATAAAAATTGATTTTAAGTTGTGTGGGTCGATATAAGTAAAGTTTTTTAGCTATTGAACAATAGATGGCGTGGTTGGGCTTGATATTGAAAGGATGATTGACGGCGTTGTACGCCGATGTCAGTTTGTGCTGATACCGCTATTACTCAATAGATGGCGTTGCTAGTACTTGTGATCAGTTGTTTATTTTTATGCTGTGTAATGTCTATTTTTGTAGGTTAGAAATTTGTAGGTTCAACCTTATAACTTTGATTACTCACAGTTTTACTATGTTATCCTTTTGAGCATTCAAGCTTATTGTTCATCAGTAGTCCCACAGGCTATTTTAGTTTTTTAGCTTTATCTCACTGGTTTTCTTCTGTGAGTCACTGCTCGATTTTTATCCTTTATTTCTTCGACTTCTCGTGATAATACGGACGTTCTTCTTATTGCACTGTGCACATTGATTGTATTTATAACTTTTAAGATAATTAACACTTTCAAATTGGTACTTTGTATATTTTAAATACGCAAAATTTGCGGAGCGATTTGAAAACAGCTGTTAACGGCACAACGGTGGCGCCCTCTCTCGCGCTAGGAGTAACTGTATTTAAATTGCTTTGTGAAAAAATAAAAAGTTTTAATAACACAAACAAATCATATCTAATACAAATCAAATATAGGACTGTCTAAAAATGTTAAAAACCCACTTGTTATTTAAAATACTGTATCTAAGTGTATCCGAACCGTATTTTCTTTCTTTCTTGTTTATACTGAATCTGAAAATATCTCTTCTATCCTTATTATATTATACACTTATCTTTAAAAGGGCGCTGATACGGGTACGTTTTAGTATTTGCTCAGCAAATCTGTAAATATGTGATCCATTATTTTTTACTCGATTCGGTATTTGTAGACATCACTGCTTATCCTCTCCCGTCTATTTCTGTTTTTATAATCAGAATCAGAAATAATGTAACAAGTAATGTTCAAGTATGTAAGTACCTATAAATCATCTATACAGGGTGTTTATCGACGCATAAACTAATACCATGGATTGGAGAGCCGAGAACGGTAATCATTAATTACTCACGTGTATCATACGACGTTTTTCAATACACATGTAAAGAAAATAACAGTAAAACTAGTAAAATGCTACAAATTTTTTTGTGACATGGCGGTTAAAATCGGTTTTCATATGCGCGCGCATAATTTTTTTATTTACCCCTAGAGCTAAGGTATTTTGATCATAGTGCCTAGTCTTACGATTGTGTATTTTTGCGTGATTTTTTTTACTATAATGACTTTCGTAGTGACAATGGAATACGCATGAAAGATTTTCTTATGATTTTTTAGTACATATTTAATTTTATTTTATTAAAACAGCCACTTTTATTAAAAATAATTCGTTACTCTACATAAACAAACAAACTTAAACTATTTATACTAAAACCCTAAATAAATAAAATACAAATACACAAAGTACACTTAGGCGTCGAAGTACTCCTCCACATCGCTGTCATCCGGGAATGTGCCCAGAAGACTGGCAGCATTACCACGTTGAATGGCAATGCTAATTCTTTGAGCGAAGAACGAGCCAGCCCTCTGGTCACGCATGGTGTCGATCAGTCGGCGAGAAATTTCCTTAAAAAGGAGACGCGCATTCGGACCCCATGACCCAAGCGTTTCGACCCCAAACGGCTCAAAACTGTAATTACCAATAAGGTTACAGTATTTGCGCCGTTTAAGGGTCTCAGCAGCCGCAGCGGCAGCGCCAGCACAGCCCGCCGTACATGGAATGTGGGATGGCGCAAGGATGTCGACACAGGTTGCGTCCCACACCAGAGGCCTACCTACCTTCCACGGTACCAACGTCATACCATCTGGTCTCTTTCCATCGTCACGTACCAAGCCATTTGGTTCTAATACAGCAGGTACGCCGGCGGTGACAAGAGCTCGACGAATAATATCGTTGATGCTAGCGTGTCGAGCTATGCGGCCTGCGCTCCTGCTGCAGGACAGGCCGTGGTGTCCGAGACTGTCGACAGCTTCGCCGCAGTGTCACCGATGTGGAGCAACACAAGGAGCACCTAAGCGTAGACAGGTTGCGAGCCGAAACGAGGCGTCATCCATCATAGTGCCTATGGTGGATGACGGGAGTGCCTGAAGCCATAAGCCCGACTCCCATTCCCCCACAGCCAGCAGACGCGCACGCTCAGCAGTATTTGAAGACGTATTAATTAGATTGTTACGTATAATACTGCAGAGCGGCACAACCCACCGTCTCTGCGAGGCCAGGTTGTCGGGCAAATCCGTGTTCGGACAAGCCATTTTCCAAGCATTCAACGCATCGGACAAACACGGTACCTCAACATCAACCAGTGAGGAAGATAAAATATTCCTGGTTAATGTATCAGTACCGTGCACCGAGGAGAGGAATGCTGGTAAACTTATACTTGCAATTTTGCGGAAACAGCCACTTAATTTTACTCGAATAAATCAAGCCAAAAACCGCGCGCGTCTTAAAGAGGTGGCAATAGACCACAATAAATAAACAATTTTTATTTGAGTGTACGATTTATTTGCTAAATGTTTATTTTTTATTATTAAATAAATCGTTTGTAGAAATTAAAATGGTAAAAATTGCATGAAATAAATAAATAAGACTAATTTATACCATTGAACGCAATAATTTGTGTATTTTTTTCGTATTCATTTCATAAGGTTGAAAGTGTAGGTTTCAGGTTGAACAAAAAGATTTTAACTACATTATATAAAGCACTAGAGCGTAATGGAATCAAAATGTCACAGTTTGGTAACAAGAGCCTTTATATACCTAAGTGCAGTGCAATAAGAGTCACTTTCTGAGCAAGAGTATTGAAAATATCATTACCATTTAAATAGTACCTCTATTTAATTCAGAATTATCTACTTATCGGCTGCGATAAATCCTTTCAGCCTTTTTCAACACCCAATCCGTATCATTCCCTCAAATCTCATTTTAATCAACAATATTGCTACAGTACAAGAAATCCTACGATATATGGAATCTCCGAGGCGGTTTCCCAAAGGAATTTCTCGAAAAAGATCTGATGCCGAAAGGCCTGTGGCTTTCATAAGAATATTCTATTAGAAAATAACCTTGAGAGTCTAAATAAGACAGTTCGTTTTGAAATGGAGTAACGAGGTATTGAAATTGTTCTTTATTTATTACATGGAGGACTTACAGCTGATAAAAACAGACAAAAAAAGGAATCCATAATCACTAGAAAGCCAATTACAAATCCTCACGTGTAGACATTATAGTATAGTCTGTCTAATAAGTCAATCGACTTGGTAATTTTGTATAATATTTAATCATTTCAAAAATACTTATATTCGATACTTTTCTTAAGATTCTTCTGTTAGTAAATAATGATCTGTATCTCTTAATCAATCTTGATTATTGAACCCGTGTTGACGACATCAGATTTCATTAAATCCTAATAATTACCCAAGTCGTTTAACTTATTAGACAGACTCTATACATTAAAATATGGTGTGAGCACAAAAACAAAAAGCTGCGCTTCATAGTTACGTAGGACACAGCAAAAATCCTTAGCTTGCACTTAAAAAACTAATTAATGAACTATTAAACCTAATGCTACTTGAAAAAAGCAGTAATTAATATTTGCAGTAGCATGACTACATGGAGCATAGAGCAGTGGTGGCCAAGTGGTAACGGACGCGACTTACAAGTTGTAGGTCGCGGGTTCAAACCCAGCCAGGCGCATTACTTTGTACACTCGTATCCTTCAGTAGTCTTTTGCGTTCTAAGATCATACGGGTACCTTTTTAGACGTTCTCCTATGGTCTTAGTAGGTATCGGTCCTGCTGGGCTCCTAATCCTCCTGCTCCCCTCCTGTCTTGCTTACATCTCTTTGAGGCAAGTGTAGTAAACACTACGCGCCGTCGACCGTTACCGGAGGACGGCTGAACGGTGCGTTACCTAATGATCGTCATCCTCAAGCCCGCGCCTAAGGTGACTGGTGGTCGGGGTCGGGCTCTCGGCGGATTGATCGTGAGGATGACCATTCCTTCACGCGTGAGCCTTACCTAGACTAGCCTAGACTAGATTTTTGAACTACAATAGATATCGAAATGTGAAGTCTTTAGATTTAAATCTTCTGAGCAATTAGCTAATTGCAGTAAAAAAATTAATTAGTCCATCTTTATCTTTTACATTATTCAAAAATAAGGGACACGTATTATTTTTTTTTGTAAATTAAACGAAAAATGACAAAGATATAGCTCATTAAAGTTACGTGTAACGTCATGCCGTGCTGCATTTTTTCGCACGAGGTGACGTCACACGTGACTTTAATTCATTAAACCCCAAGCGAACGCCGGCGTTCGCGCACCTATTGTCTTTCAATTGTGTCTGTAATTATCATAATTGAAAGGATATCTTTGTTATTTTTTGTTTAACCTAAAAAAGAGAAAAAAAGGCATCCAATATTTTTTTATAATCTAAAATACGGACTAAATAAAATAAAATTAATTTGACCCTGGGAACTACCCTTCCCTCTTCCCTACAACTATTCATGGTACAGCTGGCGCAGAGGTGGAGTCATTGGCTGCTGCGCTGCGTGTCGCGAATTCATTTGCACGGTACGGAACAAACCACTAGTCTATAGTTAGCTGTTCCGGGTGTGGATGTCTTGTGCATGTGAATTTACATATTTGTGCACGCGCCCACGATACAGGTGTAATTCCTAGCGTAGAGAAACGTTCCTAAAAAAAAGTTAAAATAGACATTTTATTAAACAGATTCAATGCTGCTATACGGCGTTACCCTTACGTTATTGAAACCTATACGAAAGTTTTAAGCGTTCCGCCTCGTCGTTTATAACGTGTACATCGAAGGACTGGATTTTTTTTGGACTTACTGGAAAATTTGCCTGCTGCGGTCATCCCGTCTGATTATAATTTAGGTGTCTTCAAGGCTAGAGCGTGTAGGCTCTTAATAAACAAGTACGTTTCACCATCAACGATTGTACAGTAGTGAGCAGTGATCTGCTTAGCGTTTACCATTAGGTGGAATCGCAGTCAAGCGCTAGTTAATATTATTCAAATAAAAAAAAAATATCCAAAAAACATACAACCGACTTCAATGTTATAAAACACTGAAAAGTACAAAATAACTTTAATTTCGGAAGTCAGGGTTTCTAATAGTTTTGTCTCTTCGTTATTTAACACCGACTTCCCGGAATTAAAGTTATTCTGTACTTTTCAGTGTATTTATGACATTGAAGTCGGTTGTATTTTTTTTTATTTTACACTTTTTAGTTATGGTACCATCACTAAAAAGTACCTCTCAGCTAAACTTAAATACCTTATTTATAGCCAGAGAGCATCTCATAACGATTCTAATAATCTCAAACACGGTTAAATTACATTAATTTACCTTTTTTTTTTTTTTTTATTTTATTTTTTTTTATGGTGGGAAAAATCATGCATTGACATCCCCCGCCCTTGGGCGGAGCGGGAGATAGTGTCAGACTCTTACTGACTAAAAGACCCACCCCGTTCCTTCTAGCCTTCATACCGGGGCTCGAGCGCCCTTTCGGATAACCCTGGCCCCAGTAGGCTTCGACCCGGCTGGGTCCCTGCTGTTGCTGACAACTCCTTGAGGCGCGCGGGAACAGTGCGCGCCGTCGACGACTTGGGCTTGGTCCGGACAGTTACCGGACGGCCGGACAGCGAGCTACCCATTGCTCACTGTCCGCAAGCCCGCGTCTACGTTGGCCGGAAATCGGGATCAGAATCCCGGCGACGGCGGCGGCGATAACGCCGTTGCCTGATGCGTTCGGCCTCCTCCTTTGCGAGCATTACTGCTTCGCAGAAGTCGGCGACCGCCTGCCACTCCTCCTCGCTCCGGACCATGGCCTCAACCAAGGCCCGGCGCGAGAGGTCTCCGCCGCCGATCGCCCCCACGAGGGCACGGCGATGCTCCGCCCAAGCAGGGCACACCTCGACTGTGTGCTCCACCGTGTCCTCCGGGCGTTCCGCACAGTGGCGACACCCGGGCGTCACTTCCGCATGAATCCGGTGCAGGAAACTCCCGAACGAACCATGTCCGGTGAGGACCTGCGTCATGCGGAAGGTAAGGACGCCGTGAGGCCTTTCCAGCCACGCCTCAAAGAGGGGACTTACCGCCATGATTGTGGCGTGCCCAGCACTGGGTTGCGATAGTCGTTGACGCCATTTCCCCATGAGATCCCGCCGGAGCTCTGTCCGCCATGCCGTGACCTGTCGCGGCAGCGGACTTTCACCCCGGCGTTGCATCTCCACGCGCATATCGTGCATGTGTGCAAGGACTGTTGCCTCCAGATCCCACGGTGGTAGGCCAGCCAGAAGGCTCGCCGCTTCGCGGGAGACCGTGCAGTATCCCCGCACCATCCTTATCGCCATGACCCTCTGGCAGGCGTTCAGTATGGCCGCCGGTTGCTTTTTCAGCGACGGCGCCCACACCGGCGCCCCGTAGAGGGCCATGGACCGAACGATCCCCGCGTAGAGCCTCCGGCAGGAGGCGTCTGGACCCCCAAGGTTGGGCAGGAGCCGCTTGAGCGCAGCCCCAGCCCGGCTGAGTTTGGGAGCCAGACGTCGGAAATGCTCCACGAAATTCCACCGGCTGTCGAGGACGAGTCCCAGGTACTTCATCGTCGACCCGACACCGATGTGAACTCCTCCTACCGTTAGTTGGGAACTCAATGGCGGCGCGTTCCGAGACCGGCGACCGTGAAAACACATCGCCTCGGATTTGTGAAGCGCCACCTTGAGTCCCAACTCCTGGATCCGATCAACGACCATCGCAACCCCGCGTGTCGCTAGAGCGACCGCCGCCTGGTACGACTCTCCCCGCGCTAGGACCAGCGTGTCGTCTGCGTAGCAAACCACGCTGACCCCGTCAGGGAAGTCGCCGCGCAGCACGTAGTCGTACCCGATGTTCCACAAGGGTGGCCCTAGTACCGACCCCTGCGGAACACCGCACGACATCTCTCGACGTTTCCAGTCTCCCTGGTGACCGGGGTAGACTATAAGTCTCTCCGACAGATAGGCCTCGACCACTCGACAGAGGTACTCGGGCACCCGGTGGTACCGGAGTGCCCTCCGGATCGTACTCCAGGGCAGGGAGTTGAACGCGTTGGCAATGTCCAAGGACACTGCCACGACACACCTGCCCCGGGACACCGCATCCCCCGTCGTGAGGGCTCGCACGCGCATGATGGCGTCCACTGTAGAGCGCATCCTGCGAAAGCCGAACTGTCCGTCCGAAAGGTCCGGCCCCACCCGTGTTAGGCGCCCGACGAGGCGGTTTGCAATGACTCTCTCAAAGAGCTTGCCCACCTCGTCGAGCAGCACAATGGGCCGGTACGCGGACGGAGAGTCCGCAGGGCGCCCTGGCTTCGCTATGAGGACCAGTTTCCCCGTCTTCCAGCAAAGTGGGAACTGGCCCCTCTCCATGCATGCGCTGAAGAGCCCTCTCAGTCGAGGCCCGAGAGCCTCCATGGCCAGGACCCAGGCCCTTCCAGGCAAGCCGTCGGGTCCTGGGGCGGTGTTTTTGGCACTCAGCCTTCGCACCGCCACTCTCAACTCTACCTCGGTCACCTCTGGAGCATTGTCGTCATCGTCGCTGTTGCGGTCCGCGTCAGACACCGCTGGCAGTGGAGGCGGAGCCATGGGCGGGGGGGAGTGTTCCCCCCGCGCAGGGAACAGAGCGTTCACCGCACCCTCTACGATCTGGGGCCGGAGACTCTGAGTCAGTGGGGGAGCCCAGGGACGGAGCTTTTCCCGTACCAATTTGTACGGGCGCCCCCATGGGTCCGCGTTCAGAGACCCCAGCCACACGTTGCGGGCCTCCAGTTTGGCCCGCTTGATCTCCGTTCGGAGGGTGCGTTTTGCCGCTCTGTATCCCTCATACAGCTCCGCCTCTCTGGCCTCCGCATCCGGCGGGCGGATGCGGCGACTGCAGTGTCTGGCGTACCGGCGCCGCGCGTGACTGCATGCGTTGCGCAGTGCAGCAATCTCCGGCGACCACCAGCACACCTGGCGCTTAGCTCGCCCTGGACGGACTCGGGGCATTGCCGCGTCGCAGATTTGCGACATGGCCTCCCGGAACCACTCCGCCTCGACGTCTATGTCGACAGGCCTGTCCGGTGCTTGCACCCAGGCCTGTACCGTACATTAATTTACCTTCTGGCTTCATCATCAGATCAGTCCGATACATCCCCTGCCCCTTTTCCTACAGCCAGTTATCGACTACACGTATAAACAAAGCAGTGTTTACGTGTTACGACAGTAAATTTCTGCTGTGATCCTATGAGGTGTTCTGTGCCATATCTTCGAAGTTCATGATCAGATCTTTAACAATATTTCAACGGCCTTCAATTTACCTGTTATTTGCGTGGTTACTGAAATGTCATTTTTTCAGATTTAAGTTTTATTTGTACTGTAAGTGATTGTGCTGTTGGTATGCTTATTACTAATAAATTAATTAATTAAATAAACCAATCACACATACAAATTCGATTTGCATCAACGAATCCAAATTGTGTTGTAATTTATTCGCAAATCATTGTAAATGATAGTGTTAACTGCTTCTCGTATCGACTGTAGAGTAGGTATAGCGTGCAGCTCAGTTGTATCTAACCGGTCATCAACTGCATTATCACGCATAATGTTTAGTTTCACGGCAATATGGCTTGAAAAACAATGACTTTTACTTCACAGATCGTAAAATAATAAATGAAAGTAACCTAACGCGGCAATCACGGTGACACTGTACAACTGCTTTATATTTCTCAAACTTCTGATTTTGTTCATTAATTTTCGTTTCATATAATTATACAATGCATCATAATTATCGTTTTAATCGAAAGTCGTCCATGAGTGGACATATTTTCATTTCAATTTTATTAAATTTAGTGTTAATTTTGATTTTATTATTTAATTTTGACTTTATGATTTAATTTTAACTTTATTGTTTAATTTTGATTTAATTTTGCCTTTATTGTTTAATTTTGATTTAATTATTTAATTTTAATTTTATTATTAATCTTTTTATTGATTGAATTTTAATAATTATAATTTTATTTTATTTTCTAGTTATATATAAGTAATTTCAATTTAATTCAATTTAATGACGCACTATATGATGATTGTATGATTTAACTTAATTGATTTTAATTTTAAAACTGTAATTTTAATTGTGACTGTTTTGATTATTATTTTTTATATTTGTATATGACTCAACGTTACTTGCAGTAAATAAATTACTATTATTATATACCTCCCCAAGTTTCGCCACAATTACCGATCGGGTTTTGAATAGGTATTCGCTTTCAACGTTAAACTCTTTCTTACTTAAAAATATCACCACTGTATTGTTTGTATACTTTTTTTAAAGTCCACGAGTTAGTGAAGGGAGTTGACAGTTGCATACAGTAAACAAATCGTGTGAAGAAATTGTACCAACCGTTTACCAAGACCCTGATTAAACGTTTTCACTAAAAATTGACAGGTGTTCCCGGCAGTAATTACAGTGGTTCTAACACGATATTCACTTAATTACTAATTACTCCAAAGAACTCAAAGCGCCACACGCGACACCGAAATGAAACCGTACGATTTCCACGCGATAGCAACGGGAAAAAACCGTCGTAAGGAATAATTTATACCGTTAATTCGTACTTCGTTTTTCTTTGATCCTCTCATTCGTAATTATGGCCTACTTTTTACTTTTGATGTCGTCCACTGTTTTGGAAACACTCTTGGTAGCTATGTTGTATTACGTAGGTATACTAATATGAAAGAAAAAATGAGGCTCGCTGTTTCTGAATAATGTTAAGTTGGTGAATATACGATGTCCAAGATTGAAGTTATGATAAAGTACACACCGTTCAATTTTGATCGTTTTAATCCCGTGGAGGGTTGATCCGGTACATGAAACACTATCGATTTGTAAAGATAAAATTAAAAAATAAAGTACCTTTTTTTAAAACTCGGATTAATTTACGCATTTATGAAATTAATTTCTTTAAGAAAACGTCAGCTGAGCGGGTTCAATGATCAGTAGGTAATTAGTACGCAACGCCGACTACTACCTACAGGTCATTGAACTGGCTCAGCTGACGTTTTCTTAAAGAAATGAATTAAAAAGGTACTTTATTTTTCAATTTTATCTTTACAAATCGATAGTGTTTCATACACCGGATCGACTCTCCACGGGATCAAAACGATCAAAATTTAACTGGGTATAGATGTCGTGGCCAGATCTTAGAATTTATCACTTCATGATACGGCCAACTAAAACTAACCAGATCGTTTAAACGTTAACATTCGATGATATGTCAATCCTTGTTTGGCCATATCATTGATGGAGCATTTCTATGATAATAAGGTCTAAAGAAAGAAGGTCAAACGAGGATTGGACATATTATCAAACTTTAACGTTTAAAACGATCTGGCCAGTTTTACTTGGCCATTTCATGAAGTAAGATCACTTCATGAAACGAAAAGAAAAATATGTCTATGTCATGGCCAGATCTTAGGAATAGATATTCCTAAGATCGCCATAGACATACCTTTTGCTTAGCTTTGATGGACAGTGTGTAAGTTGAATAAACACCACTCCTGTTGGAAGTAAATTTATTGCACCCTAATGTTAAGTAACTGAATACCTCTAAAAGCCGGAAGGTCAGGAAATAAGCTGTCAAATTGTTATGATGTCAGATATTGTGTGATATTGTAGCGTGGATCCAGTGTAGCTCTACAAGTCTAGTTTTCATATACTAGTAAAATGTATGGAAACCGGAGACCGGCGTACGTGGCATATGCGTGCACAGTATAGTTTTACCTTTATTCTTACCTTTGAATCACCACTGCAGTGTTTGTATACCTACTTGTCTAGAGTGCCCGGCTCAGTGGTGGGCATCGACTTATAATCGAGAGTACATATATATATATATATATATATATATATATTGTTGGTGGTGGGAGTTGACAGTTGCTTACGATCCTTTGACGAAAGCACACGTGTTGGCCCTAGCTGCTGATGACGTAAAGAGCTCATGTGGTAACCCCCCGTGTTAGCATGAGTACCTACTGTGACCATATCAAACTAACTATCTGTCAATTGATGTAGCTTTAAACATTCCATGACCCTCATTATTGCTGGTTTAGTTCCATCCAGTACTGAGTTTTTTTTTTCGATGGGAAAAATCATCTTATGACAACCCTCGCTCTTGGGCGGAGCGGGAGATAGTGTCAGACTCTTACTGACTAAAAAACCCATCCTGTTCCTTCAAGCCTTCATACCGGGGCTCGAGCGCCCTTTCGGATAACTCTGGCCCCAGTAGGCTTCGACCCGGCTGGGCCCCTGCTTCTGCTGGCAACTCCTTGAGGCGCGCGGGAACAGCGCGCGCCTTCGACGACTTGAGCTTGGTCCACTGAGTATAGACCTCCTCTCTTGTGTGTCATGCTTCCCTGGTTTGTGCAAGTTAAAGCCAGGTCGTCCCCACGTTCTTGCGTTCCATCAACCCATCCTTAAAGTATCTCATATTATCAATATGAACAAAATAGTTCATACAGGTTATTGTATAGCAGTCGCTCTTAATATATTGACTTTTTTTTGTTGGTGGAAAAATCATCCAATGGCATCTCCGCGCTCTTGGAGGGAGGGCAGGAGATAGTATCAGACTTTTGCTGACTAAAAACCCACTCATGTTCCTTCGTTGCCTTTCATACAGGGGCCGAATTCTCCTTTCAGAAGCACCCTTGGCCCCAGTAGGCTTCGACCCTGTTGGCCCCTATGGTTTGCTGACATATAATAATTTTCTTATTCTTTTAAAGAACAATAAATATGCCGACATGGATATAGTCACTCATCTACAAAGTAACGTTATTTGATATGGCCTTACATATCAAGGTCCTGATCTCATGAGTAAAAGACAAGAGTATTTCCTTGAATTCATTAAAATGCTGGAAATACTCGGCGCTCTGATTACTGTTTAGATTTATTATCATTCATCTTATAATCTAGTGAATTTGCATATAACATGGAGATGTAATGACGCTAATAAAGATAAGCTGACAAAAGATAATCCCTCCGAGTCTCTGTCTTTGTAGTGTTTTGTGACTATAAAATCCTCGTTATGACTTCTTTTGACTCCAAGACGTTCACGAAATGTAATGTTAAGGATTTTTATTTGGATAGGCTTTCATTAGACCACTATCTCACCTGGTGGTAAGCGATGAGCTGGCCGACGACAGAGCACGTTTGCCTAGTAACGTATTCAGTCTTGACTCAAAAACGGAAGGGAATTTCTCTCCTTAGATGTACGAATAACGATACGATTAAGCGTTTCGCCTCGTCATTTATATCGCGTACATCAAAGGACTGGAACAGTTTGCCTGCTGCGGTCTTCCCGTCTGATTATAATTTGGGTGTCTTCAAGGCTAGAGTGAATAGGCTCTTAATAAACTAGTGCGCCTCACCATCAACGATTGCATTACTGCTTACCATCAAGCGGGATCGCAGTCAAGTACTAGTTTATAATAGATAAAAAAAAAAATTATAGTGTAGGTAATTTGTGAGGTAAAAACTACCTAACTATCTCATGGACAAATAGTAATTATTTCTCTCTTATGTGCCACCACAAAATGGCAACATTGGCGTTTTAACTTAATGTTATAAAAACAAGACATTGACTTAAATAGAAATAAGTAATTTATAGAAAGAAAGGGGCACAGGGCATGTCGACAAAGATTTTAATTTTGGCTTCCTTTTTTTATTACTAGCCCATATTGTCCCAATGCTGGACAAAACCCTTCCTCTACTTCTAACGACCACAATTCTTCGCTTCTTCTTTTCAATTCCCAAGGAAGATATCTAGGTCATCCCGCCATCTCCTTCATGGTCTGCCGCGGCCTCGTGTCGATGTGTGTGTGTGTTTTATTATATACTAGCTGTGCCCCGCGGTTTCACCCGCGTTTTTCTCGTTTCCGTGGAAATACCGAGATAAAATATTGCCTATAATTGCCTCCCTCAATAAATGGACTATTGAATATTTAAACAGTTTTCATATCAGATCAGTATTTCCCAAGATTACCGCGTTCATAAATGTATTTATTATACTCTTCAAAGATCTTATACTTACAATCATCAACAAATATATTTTGAAAAAGATTATTACAGGATTTTATGTTGATAAAAAACTCTATGGCCCATAACTCATTAATAGGTACCAACTCTTAACATCTTACAAACGTGATAACTTTTAAACGAAATATCCGATTGAGATGAAACAAAAAGTATTTTACTTCTACATAAATACTCTTGATAACATAATGCTTAATTTTGATAAAGATTAATATTACGGTACATATTTAACGTATTGTTTTTTTCTTCAGACGATTTAATAATTATTTTGAACACAAAATCGGTTATTGTGATTAAACCATGATAGCTAGATATATGTTTTTGCGAACTTTTTTGTAGGTCTTAATGGGATCTACAAACCCGTAGTACATCATTTTGTTCTATTGTCAATAGTTTTTGCAGCGCACGCAAAAATAGGTTTTCGATTTTACACCTTGTGTTACAAAATAGCAATTTTATTACGGATCCCTAATTTTGAAAAAAAAAAAACATAGCCTATAGCCTTCCTCGATAAATGGACTACCCAACACTGAAAGAATCATTCAAATCGGACCAGTAGTTCCAGAGATTAGAGCGTTCAAACAAACAAACAAACAAACTCTTCAGCTTTATAATATTAATATTATATATAAGTATAGATTATTTAGTTTCTGTTAATTTTAATTTAAGATTTTATTTTTCTTTCTTAATGCACTAGTACGAGTATTAAAGCTACTTAGAACTTAAGTGGCTGGTCAGTTCTCAAGGAGATATCTGCAAATCATGGGAGCCCAGCAGGATTGAAACCTACTAGGGCCATGAATTTAGTAAAAATCAACCCACTGGGCCCTGGAACGCAAGGCAAAGAAGGAACAAACGAGTGCATTTTTGTCAGTTAAAGTCCTACATTCCCTCTAGCTCCGTCCAAGAGTGGGAGAAGTCTTTAGATGATTTTCCACCTTAAAAAAAGTGGCTGATCAGTTGTTGTTTAGTTGGATAAAATTTATTAAGTTTTTCCTAGAAAAGTTTTATTGCTTCAAGTAAGAAACTTGTATAACATCCCCCAAGAAAACCAGTTTCTCAACTCTGTTTCATATTTTCAGTAATAGTAACTAATCTAAGAGTGAGTTGCACCATTAAACTATAACGATAACCAAACCATGACCAGCCGTGAAACGGCCACCTATTGGTCAATTCGACGATTCGACAACTGTTAACGACTTTGTTATCATTATAGTTAAATGGTGCAACTCACCCTCAGTGTTAAACTTCTTCGAAACTTACTTTAGTACCCAAGCTTTGAAATAGGTGCGATAGATATTGATAGACATTTCAGTGCCAAATGAGAGAGTCACGCGTGTGTTATATATAATGATATCGTCATCATAATATCCATCTTGACACCTTAGCATGATATTATGTAGTTAAATACAAATCTATATAGTTTACCCTTATCATCTTCTGAAAAATTCCAACACACATCAAGGTGATGTCAGAAAACCGTAAGGGCTTAGCAGTGTCCCTGTCCCTACGGAGCCAAGGGTTTATTTCTGAAAGAAAGACTCGGCCCTGGTATTTCGTCAACGAAAGAACAGAAGTGGGTTTCATTTCATTCATTAAAAATCTGACACACCATCCCGCTCTGCCTAAGAGCGGGGAATTTCATTGGATGACTCTTACCCGCCGAAAAAAAAAGTGTTGAGCTTTTTCGAAACTTACTTTGGTACTAGGGCCTTCTTTGAAATGGTTGCAATGAATATCGATAGACATTTCTGGATGCTAAATAACATCTTAGGCAAAGGAGGTCTTCCTAGAGCATAATTAGTTCCAATCCAGGAAACAATCAATCAGCCTTGACTTTACCCAATCATGTTCGGGTCAGCTTCCAATTGACCCGGACGCAATTGAATTCCAGTCTACACTATATTTTTTAATTGATATAAACTTGTGCTTGACTGCGATTCCACCTGATGCAGTGATGCAATCACAGATGGTGAGGCGCACTAGTTTATGAGCATATTTACTCTTGCCTTGAAGACACTCAAATTATAATCAGACGGGAAGACCGCAGCAAACAGATTGATATTATGAAAAAGAGGAAAGATTTGTATTTTTGTTGGTAATGAATAAACCCGCCAACTACACATGTGCGAGTTGGAATAGCGTACGAAGATTTCCGTACTCCAATACTAAGTCATGGTATGTATGGCCATGGCTTGGAATAGCACAAAGAAACTTTTTATCCCCGGAGTAGTGTTCCCTTGAAGACAGCAGTGGTGACCGAGTGGTAATGGCTCCGACTTAAGAGTTGTAGGTCGCGGGTTCAAACCCTGCCCAGCGCATTACGTTGTGTAATTTATTTCATTATCACTGCTCTCAAAACGGCAAGGAAAACATCATGAGGAAACCGGCATGTCCTAGAACCAAAAAATCGAAGACATGAGACATTCCCCGCACTGGGCCCGCGTGGTGCATTACGGCCCCATTCCTTCTCCTAAAAAGGAGGCCTGAGTCCCAGCAGTGGGAACATTGAAAAAGCTGATGATGATGTTCCCTTGGGATAATTTTCTACTATCACGCAAGTAAAGCCGCTGACAATAGCTAGTATATTTCATAAAATCTCCGTTTAAAATCTCTTTTCCCTGTAAAGTGTAAGTTTATTTTCCTCGCGGTCAGGCCAAGGGTATCCGTAACCAATCGCGACAGATGTCCTGAGCAGGAGCGAGGGCCGTCCACTGGAGTGGAAGGGCCTTCGGAGAGAGGCCACGTGATATTACCTTGTACCGCTCTCAGGCAACTACAACTTAAGTAGGGGTTATAGATAGATTTTATCACTGTTTTTGCTTAGTCTTTGATGAAAACTTGGCGATCATATTATTATATACTAGCTTTTGATCGTGCCTTTGCCTGCGTGCATAAAATATAGGCTATATCACTCAGGACTAAAGCAGCTTGTTATCGGTGAAAAATTTAACAATCGAATCAGTACTTTAGAGATCATCAGTCCTGCAAACAAAAAAAAAAAAAAAAAAACTAACTTTACCTCTTTATTATATCAGTGTAGATTGTAGATTACTAGTAATGAGTAGTAGTAGTATAAAGTTAAAATTAGTTTTTATGTTTGTAAGAGGTAATTTCTGAAAGTACTGGTCCGATTGCTAAAATTTTTTCACCGTTATAAAGCTGCTTTATTCCTGAGTGGTATAGGCTATCCTTAGTAACAGGCTATATTTTATGTTCGCGGGCGAAGCCGCTGGCAAAAGCTAGTAAATAAATATAAAAACATTTTTTATGAATCGTATGTGCAATACTTAGCACAGAATTTAGGAACCATTAAATCGACCCATGATTCCCTAGCTAAATGAACCAGTTGGGTTCATTTAGAAGACCATGTTCACTGGTCATTTGTTCCGGGGCCAATGAGAGAGATCCCTATTGAATTTGTTGTTATTGATAATTAGTATTGGGATGAAAGAACTAAATGGAATTAAATTTGTTCTTCAAATAAGTTCCTCCTCCTGTTTATTTCTCCTTCAAAACACTGTCAGATAGATTTCCTTAGCAAAATTTAACACAATAAAACAAAATATTAAAATCACGTCACTTCCTGGTTTCCCCAATTTTTGAGGAATCCTTTCCAACTTTTTTCTTGAACAGAAAACGCATTTTCATAATGTCTCAGAAAGACAAAATAAACATAATGTTCTGCCTTGACTTATTAGATAATGTTACATAATTTAAACCACTTCGTTACGCTCGACTCGCAGTCAAATACTAGTGTAAAAAATTAAATTAAAAAAAAAAAAATCTTTATTTCAGACCCAATAGTCCATAAATTGTTAGTGTATTAGTAACAGAAAGTGCTTATATACTATATTAGCATTGTTAGTAACCTATAGCTAATTCCACCCAGTGTCTCTGGATGGGGCAAACCGGCCTATCAGCAATCATTTTCAGGATGCAGTTACGACTGTTGCGCAAACGTTGCAGTAAGGAAAACGCTTTCTTACGCATGATGGCATGAAAGCCATCCGTGTGAGCCGCGGCAAACATTCCCGACGCACTACAACGCCACGGCAACCGCAACGGCATCCTGAAAGCGTTATTATATTGTACGCGCAGGACGTATAAAACAGATAAAAAATAAACACCAATCTCTCATGGGGTGCCAATTGTCAGTAGTCCCCTTCCAAGACATCTCGACATCACTTTGGACAGGTTCCTCAACTTCAGGACGAATTGTTAGAATTTTAATAAAAAAAACTGTCACTCAAAAACAACCTACTACGTCGCTTTACATCCAGTTGAGAGGCGTTTCCCTAATTCCTGCGAACTTGAATGGCGTTGTGCTTGTTTTTTACCCAAAGAATTAAGATTGCCATTCAACTTAGCAATACTGCCAGTCTTCTGGACACATTTTGTGTTGACAGCGACGTTGAGGAGTTTTTTTGAAGCGAAGTGGACTTTGATTTAGTTTGTGTAGGATAGATATAGGTACGAGTATATGTGTTGGTACATAGATAGGCTTAAAATATAAAGTTAGTTGGTATAATAAAAAAAAAAACTTAATATTTTGGTTTTAATATTATTGCAATGAAATAAAAAATAGCTATACTAAAAACATAAAAGAAATGTTAAACTGAAAGATAGGTATTTAGATTGCTTTTAAATAGTTAAGGGTTTAAATAGTTTGGTTCTAATTAGTTAGGGTTTTAAATTTCATTTTTTATGGGTATATAATTATAATTAGTTAACTGTTTTTTTAAATATTTAAATAGTTGTAAAATTGATATAAAAGTATTTTATATCCATCCGTCGTTAAAAAATGTTGACAAGAAATGTTTTCTAAGTAAGTATCTATGATTTGTTTATGCTTATACAAGGAAAAAAAGATGTTACAAAAGATTCAAACTGCAGTAAAAATACCATTAAGATAAAGATGCAAATATAACGTGTATCAGATGCCACAAATAGCTGAACTTCACAGCTAAAGTTTCGCCTGATTTGCATTTCGGTTTCAACGCCGAACCCGCTAAAATATTACGACGATGTTATTTATGAGGTGAACTTCCGATATGAGTATTTTTAAGCAAATCTACTCAGATTTAATAATAAAATTAAAATAAAAAGCCTTTTGCTTTTATTTATAGAAAAAAAGAAACTAATCTTATCTTTAATTTTGTTTAATACTATTTCATTGTTAACTTTGTATTTTGTGTGTACTAATTTTCCTTTTACTTTTACACACGGTGTCTACTTCTCTATTTTCTTCAACTTTCCTGTCGCAGGTATGCTGGAAGAGATTTCATTAGAAATGAGCATCACCTTTGTACTATTTTTTCTGTTTCCTTCCTCTTTTCTTGTATTTCTATGTGTGTGTACATAAATAGTTAAATAAATAAGAACTTTTATTACCCAAATGCCTAATTTTATCTAAATTTGTTCAACCGTTCGAGCCTAAATAAGTAACAAACTTTCACCTTTTTAAAATAGACTAGCTGTGCGCAACTTCGTTCGCGTGGACTACAGGATTTTGAATTTATTTTTTCTAAAATAAAAATAACCTATGTTACTTCTTATTACATCAGCTACCTGCCAAAAAAAAGTCCCGTCAAAATCGGTCCAGCCATTTCAGAGATTAGCCCGGATAAAGACAGACAGACAAAAATTTAAAAAAATGTTGTTCTGGTGTATGTTCCGTATATATTCATATGCATGTAGTAAAAAGCAGTTATTTCAATATTAAAAACAGACACTTCAATTTTATTTATATGTAAGTATAGATATTAGTGCGCAGGTCCTCACCGGAAATGGCAAGTTCGGGAGGTTTCTGTTCCGAATCAAAGCGGAAGAGACGCCCGGGTGTCGCCACTGTGCGGAACGCCCGGAGGACACGGTGGAGCACACAATCGCGGTGTGCCCTGCTTGGACGGAGCATCGCCGTGCCCTCGTGGGGGTGACCTCTCGCGCCGGGCCTTGGTTGAGGCCATGGTCCGGAGCGAGGAGGAGTGGCAGGCGGTCGCCGACTTCTGCGAAGCAGTAATGCTCGCTAAGGAGGAGGCCGACCGCATCAGGCAACGGCGCTCTCGCCGCCGCCGCCGGGATTCCGATCCCGATTTCCAGCCACCGTAGGCGCGGGCTTGCGGACAGTGAGCAATGGGTAGCTCGCTGTCCGGCCGTCCGGTAACAGTCCGGACCAAGCTCAAGTCGTCGACGGCGCGCGCTGTTCCCGCGCGCTTCAAGGAGTTGTCAGCAACAGCAGGGGCCCAGCCGGGTCGAAGCCTACTGGGGCCAGGGTTATCCGAAAGGGCGCTCGAGCCCCGGTATGAAGGCTTGAAAGAACGGGATGGGTTTTTAGTCAGTAAGAGTCTGACACTATCTCCCGCTCCGCCCAAGAGCGGGGGTTGTCATAAGATGATTTTTCCCATCGAAAAAAAAAAAAAAATGTGCCCAGTTTTATTTATTTAAACTTCATGTACAATAGTGGTACATAGGCAGATTTAATGCCATAAGGCATTCTCTACCAGTCAACCTTTGGGTTAAAAAAGACAACACTGTGGTAGGTTTTAACAAATAGTTCAAGTGTAAAAATATAAAATAAGTTATTTATAAAAATAAAATACATATAATTGCTAAAATAATAAACTAATAAATACTATGAAAAATATCAAATCACTATGAGAACTTTATAACAATTCTGAACGAAGACCGAACTAAGTTTGAGATGACTTTAAGTAGTAATTCCGAATTTTACGTTTGAAGGATAATTAGGATCGCCAGTTTGGCGTGTAGGTCACACGTGTGCGCAGTGTGGTTCTACCTTAGTTCCTAGTGTGGGGCAACATATAGAATAGAATAGAACACATACATACAACATATAAATCAACATATATATCAATTCTCAGGTAATTTAAGAACAAGATTGCAATACCGAATCGCGTACACCTTATAATATCTTGCATCAGAAGGCAATCGGTTCGCCAAGTGTAGTTATAATGGCAATACACTTTCACTGTTTTCCATCATAGATATAGCTATCTGTTTACGAGATGGAAATGATTAAATTTTATACATATTAAGAAATTGATCATTAAAACATTTTGATTGTTTATTGGTCTCATAAATGAAAGGAATAAGATTGTTAAGAAGCTTATATTTGATTATTTTTTATTCAGTAAACTAGTGCTTGTCTGCGATCCTACCTGATGGTAAGCAATGATGCAATCGTTTATGGTAAAGTGCACTAGTTTATTAATAGCTTTGCTCTAGTCTTGAAGACACCTGAAATATAATTTGTTGAGCAAACCATCGCTGGCTAATTGTTCCACACAAGGCGAAACGCTTAGTATGGACCGTAGAAGTGTTAACAATGTAAGAGTGGACACTCGCCGTTCGTCAGGCTGTCCGATGGTAGAAAGGTGATAGTGGAATCAAGTCATGTAATTCCCGTGCACTCTACAAAGTGCATCCTAAAGAAAACCAAAAAGCTGGCTACCCTACGCCTGTGTATTACTTTCCCTTTAAAATTTTCTTAGTTTATCTTCAGGCAAGGTTTTAACAGCCTAAGGGTGAGTTGCACCATTTAACTATAATGGTAACAAAGCCGTTAACAGTTGTCAAATCGTCGAATTGATCAGTAGGCGGCCGTTTCACGGCTGGTTATGGTTTGGTTATCGTTATAGTTAAATGACCCATAGACTTTTGACAATAATTTAAAAAATATAAAATAAGCAAGTTGGTCGCATCATAATATCAGGACTAAGTATGTAAGGGAAGATCTTGACTTGAAGAAAAAAGTGATAATAGCGTAATAGAAAGTTAAAGATAACAAAAACGATGAAAAAAAAATTGTTTATTGAGTACTAAATTATGCTAGCACCAGGTACCGCGGTATACCTACTCCCAGGATAAAAAGACCTGTGTCCCATTAAAGGATATGGATATATCTACACTTTTTTTTTATTTGATTATAGAGCTTTGTCGCTTAGCGAACACATCGCCCAGTACAGAAAACAAAAACTTACAAACTACCCTAAGGCTAATTCAAATAATTGTTTGGCTTTATCGGACATTTGCATTTGGATTACAAATGCCAATATCATAGCTTTTACTGAGTCCAGAAATATTCATTCTTGTACTTTCGTTCCGGACACACTCCATCAAGATGTGGAAAACATCATCAACCACACCACAGTCAATATCTACCCTTGTGCTTAATTTAACCAAAATCTGTTTAACCGTTAATGCGTGAAGGAGTAACAGACATATACATACTTACCACATACATAGGTACAAACTTTCGCCTTTAAAATACTACTGTGTTTATACTCAGACTAGATCTCACAAAGAAACAAAACTAATAAAGAACAAAAGAAGATTTCTAAATATTAAATATTAAAATTCTCCGTAACACAGTTTTGAATAACTAAACAAATACTTAACGACCTGAAACCGAGAGTTACAAGTCGTCTCATTAAAAGCTACATTAAATTTTAACAATAAACTCAGTGAGTAAGGTACTGAACAAGCCTGTACATGGCCCCAGGGCTAAAACTTTCCTACTGTGGGTAAGATCTTGCTATAATAGTCTGTATAAAATTTATGACAGTTAAGTTATTAACCCTGGCCTTGCATCGCATAAACATCATGTTCCATTGTTACCACAAGAACCTAATTATTCTAGTTCAGTCATAATAAAGTAGACTGACTGGCTGAAGAGAATTATGACAGTCGCTTGTTTATTTTTTTTAAATACAGTGTTCTATTTTTGAAAAAAAAAACTGAATAAATTGTGTAGGAAAAACTTACCTTCCATGAAAATAGTATAGGTATGAATGAATGGCTGATGAGAATTATGATAGTCACTTGTTTATTTTTTTAACATTTAATTTTCTATTTTTGAAAAAATGAAGTAACAAGTACTTTATACTTGTAGGAAAAAAAATGAATATATTGTGTAGGAAAAACTTACCTTTATTGAAATTAGTAGATGAATGACTGACCGAAGAGAATAATGACAATCACTTGTTTATATTTTTTAAAACAATGTTCTATATTTAAAAAAAAAACTTTAAATTCTTGTTGGAAAAACTTACCTTAGTTGAAAATATTATTCACGTACTTCCAAAACTATTCTTGTAGTTCACTCACATGAAATACAATTAAACTAACTTTCTAAACTAGTTTTACACCTTAAAATAATTAAGATACATACATAACACTCCACTTAATAATACTTCTTCACTAATACTTTAATTTTCACTTGGAAAACTGCGAAAGAAAAGTTTTTCGAGAGCAGTCAGCGAAACCGAATTTCCATCGCGTTCTGGCTAATCATAAATTTATGACTTGTTTACAATTGCGGCCCAACAAATGGGCACAGTTTAAACGGACCCATATTTGTAAACATAAACAGTTGGCGTGTTTATGAAGTAGACGCACGCCATTGGAGAAAACTAAACATTTGGCCAAGAGTGTAGCGCGGTCGACGAATGGCGGTAACCGACTGCCGCGCGCGCTATGCCTACTAGAGCGGTCCAGTAAGCAGGCAAGTTCACTTGCTCTAACTTATGGTGAAGAAAGTTATATAATATACGTAAATAAAGCAATGTTTATGCAATACTGACCGTTACCGCATGTGGAGTTAATAGAGCCTGAAGTTATATTAACATGGTTTTGCTTTCTGTGTTGTGGCAAAGTTTAAAGCAAGTGATTTTTGCTAAACATCTTACTCATGAGTATCAGTAATTGCTCTACGGCTTATAATTTAATAACAATAAGCGAATGAATAAAACAAACAACTTTCTGCTTGAGTTTACGGACAAATGTTTATTTTATTTTACTCTTATTCAAGTGAAACAATTCAATTCCGTTTTTCCCATTTGTGGATTTTTTCTTTAAAAAACACTATTGTTATAAATTCAAACACCTAGACCATAAAAAATAATAAGAACTGCGGAAGCCAAATAATAGGAAGTGGCGAGGCACAAAAAGAGAGTGACATGCTTACAGGATACTGAACTGAAAGTTTCCTTTAAAAAACTTATAAGTAGGTGTTGACAACACATCAGATACTACGAAACTATAAAATACCTGATTGACGTATTTAAAACTATACTTTTTACTTTAGCACCTGTCGCCGTCTGATCGTTCGGACCGAGCCCAATTCGTTGACGGCGTGTAATGGTTCACGCGCGCCTCAAGGAGATGTTATCAAACCATAGGGGCCCTGCAGGGTCGAAACCTTCATGGGTTGTGCGAAAGTAAACCCTGGGGCCCTGGAGCGAAGGCAAAGAAGGAAGAACAGGAGTGGGTTTTAGTCAGTAAAAGTCTGACAAGCCTTCCTGCTCCGCCCAAAGGCGGGAAATTTCATTATATTATTTCCCACTTAAAAACCTTAGTAGCTAAATGAGTCTGCTAGAGCAACAGGAATGTTCGAAAGAGTTACCGCGGCACTAAAACGCAAATGGCGAATGAAGAAACATAAGCGGTTTTAGTCTGAAAATCTGACACACGTCTCTCTCATTCTCTTTACCCTAAAACAGAAGCCATTTGATGTTTTTACACACAAATAAGTTTTCAATGAAAATCTTTTTTTCATAGCGAGCTTTTATAGCGCCGTCTGTGCCTATATAATTAATACTCGTCAAGACGAATCTTACGAGCCCAAACTCGATGGGGTTGTGTCGTTTAACTACTGAGTTAGTATGGCGACATTCCATTACCATCATCAGATCATCTCCATGTCATAATAACTTAATTTTGCTCGATCGGTAACCGAGAAGTAGATCAAATTTAATTTGCAAGATTTGATTACAGACAAACATCGGGACAGGTGAAACTAAATAAAACCTTGTAAAAAGAGCTAAATGAAAAGTTACACAAACAAATTAATGAAAAAGAAAAATTAAATGTACAAATGTAAAATGAAAAGTTGTCTAGCTGATTTGGCTTAATAAACTAGTGCGCCTCACCATCAACGATTGCATCACTGCTTACCATCAGGCGGGATCGCAGTCAAGTACTAGTTTATAACAGAAAAAAAAAAAACTAAATGTAAAGCAAAACATTTGGCACAAAAAGTTGATCATAATGAAAGAATAAACGCAACCTTGATGGACAAATTAGAAATTACACTCGCAACAACTTTGTCGTGAGTACAATTTCTATTATCACTTGCCCAATAGTTATTGCAACAACAACAATATTGATGCGCTGCACTAGTTAACAATGAAATGTATGAATCAGATCAGAATAAATAAACAATCTTTTATTTGTGAGTGATGTCTCGCAGGTCAACCTACGCGATTGTCGTCTGCTTAGCCGAACTTGTTTAATGTTTGTTCTGCCTGATACAATAAAATATAATCATTTGTGGCTAGGGTAAGCACACCTGCTTTTCGACACTAGCGTGGAAATCATCTTCACCAGCCTTTTTAATGTTCTTACTGTTGGGACTCAAGCCTCCTCTTTAGGAGAAGGAATGGGCCGTAATCCACCACGCGGGCCCAGTGCGTGTTGGTGAATGTCACATGTCTTCGAATTTTTGGTTCTAGGACATGCCGGTTTCCTCTCGATGTTTTCCTTCACCGTTTTGAGAGCAGTGGTGATGAAATAAATTGCACAAAGTAATGCGCCTGGTTGGGTTCGAACCCGCGACCTACAACTCGTAAGTCGGGGCCGTTACCACTCGGCCAACACTGCTCTCAGCGTGGAAATAACAACGGATAAAAGCGGTAGGGATGACAGCGGGTTTTCGAATAAGTGTATTGAAAAATCATAATCAATTAAACATTTAATAAAGATCTACACATCTAATATAATAAAAAGGTAAAGTTTGTTTTTATGTTCTTAGCAAGTAATCTGTGAAAGTACTGGTCCGATCGCAAAAATTTTTTCACCGATAGACAGCTGCTTTATTCCGAAGTGACATAGGCTATATTTTATGTACCTACGCGGGCGAAGCCGCTGGCAAAAGCTAGTAATAAATATAACGAATAATACAGGCAAGTTACTTTCCTCGACCGTAATACTGAATGCAGCATGAGCGCGGTAGAATATTCAAGGTATGCAAACGAATGCAGAACAGTTACTTTACATATTATGAAGTGCCATCGAAGGTGATCTCTGTCAAACTGACCAACCAAAAATGAGTTTTTTTTTTTTGTTGATTTTCATCCTGTATTGTGATGTAATGAAACAAAAATCTTTTGCTATAATAGAATAGAATGTAATAGAACGGAACATAACAGAATAGAATAGAATAGAACAAACTTTATTGTACACCATAAAGTAACATAACATAAACTTAAATCTATGGGTACAATGGTGGTATTGGTTTAATTAATGTCTATGGGTATAATCAAACACTATAGCATTTACCAGGATCCTGGAATGAAAGCCAAAGAAGAAACATAGGAGTGGGTTTTAGTCTGTAAAAGTCTGACACGACCATCCGCTCCATCCCAGAGCGAGAGAAGTCATAGAATGTTTTCTCACCTTAAAAAAGGTATACACAGTTTTACTACAAATTACTACTGTTTATTTTAGTAGTAAGTACCAAGCACTGTACTAATTTAACAGAGGGTGCCACGGGGCCGAATTCAAGTTCCTGTAGTACCCCTAAGGGTATCTTCCAGGGGACCCACGGGTCTGGAAAGTTTTTATTGCAAAGCCGAAAGTTTAAGCATGTGTGTCTGTGTGTGTGTATTTGTTATACATACAACGGTTGAAAGGATCTGTTTGAAAAACTGGGATATAGTCTGTCTAATAAGTCAACCGACTTGGGAATTTTTTATAATATTTAATAATTTAAAAAATACTTATATTCGATACTTTTCATAAGGTTCTTCTGTTAGTAAACAATAATCTCTATCTCTTAATCAACCTTGATTATTGAACCCCTGTTGACTACATCAGATTTCATTAAATCCTAATAATTACCCAAGTCGTTTAACTTATTAGACAGACTAGTCAGGCATAGTATAACTTCCTTTAAGTATTTTAAAAGAAATGTACAGTCACAAGCACTAAGATATACAGCCTTATTTTTAGTACTTATATATGAAACCCGAAACACGTGTCTAATATTTTTATGTAATGAATCTATGAACATTTCATAACAATATCATAAACAAACAACAAAGCTAATAAGCTTGTTATGTCAGAAAAATACAAGGTCACCGGCTCATCCAGGCGACTGAAGGGTTGTTTTGCACTTGCACCCAGCTGTTTGATGGCACATAATACCCGCTATGACCTGCCATGACCTGTGTTGTAGTGTCGGTGGTGTCCAACTTGTGACCATTCTTAAATATTTTTAGGAATAAATATAACGTGGTGTTAAAACTGTTGGAATTCATTCAGTTACTAATTCTGAACAAACTTTAATCAGGTTTTGCATAAACTAAAAATAATGCTGTCACATTTTAACTATCTTAACTTCAGCTAATAAGAACGACAATTGATTCTAAATTACCTATTTGATGTTTAGGAATTAGTTAGAGTTATTTGTGTAGGTACTTGCATCGAAATTTTGATATTAATATGGATCTTCCCGGGATTTCTAATAAAAAAAATCCGTGAATCCAACAATATTACAAATAAATAATAATAACCTCAGAGATAAATAAGACAAAGAAAACAAAGATAATTAACATACAATTTTTACTTTTTTACTGAAGTGAGGTTAACAAACATAGACACTTCCTCTCTCGTCATTAATGCAAAAAGAACTTTTTTCTGCCATATTTCTGATAGAGTCATAAAAAAAATTCGGTATAAAAATTAATCTTGGTATTTGGGGCATATCCACTTCATTCTTTCGCAGTACTTAAATAACTGTACCTAATTCCGACCTCTGGTAATTAGCCAATCTTTGAGTTTAAAATATATTACGCTGCGGTGGTTTTGCACAATAAATAAATAATAGAAATTTAAAATGAAATGAAGTATCATTAACATTAGATACTTATAATTCGGCCCCTCGTAGGCTTTCCAAAGGAGAAGAATAAAAGCAGATTGCTGGTAACGGAGATGAGAATGTTGAGATGGTTGGTGATGTGATGAGAATGTACAAATAAGAAAGGAGTATATTAGAGAAAGTTTGAAAGTGGCGCCAGTTACTGAAAAGTTGAAAGGAAATCGGTTGTTTTGTTATGGTCATGTGAAGAGAATGGATGAAGCTCCTATTACTATAAGAGTTCTGAGCATACATGTAGATGGATGGAGAGGGAGAGGAAGGCCGAAGAAAAGATGGATGGATTGTGTGAGGAGTGATATGAAAGAGACAAAGGAGTTAGTGAGAGTGTGACGAGTGACAGGACAGAATGTAAGAAACAAACGTTGCGCCGAACCCAAGTAATAATAATAAATGTGTGTAATAACACACATTTATTGTGCACACAGCTAAGGAGTGAAATTCCCTGCCTGAGTCTGAATTTCCAGATAGCTACAACCTAGGGGTCTTTAAGTAAACAGTGAATAGATTACTTCTAGGCAAGCGTGTTACATCGTCGGCCTCATCATCGCTTACCAACAAGTGTTCAAACGCGAGCCCATCCATAATAAAAAAGGTAAGTTTATTTTTAGCTACGTGTGTTGACTTGTCCCTAGCTGTATTTACTATGCGTTTCAAATGAGAATAGGATCGATTGCCATGATGTGACGTTACGTCGTACTGTCAAATCGAAGAAATTTTGTCAAAATTGAAGAACTCAAAGATGAGTAAAATTAAAGAACTGAACGCTGAATAAACTTTTTTTGTCCACAGTTCGTAAATAAATTAAATTTTTCGTAAATAAATTAAATTTTTTATTTATTTTTTATTTGAATTGACAGTAAATCGTGACGTCACAACATGGCTATCGAACCTATTCTCTTTTGAAACGCATAGCACCTATCAAACTTACAATCCTGCTTACTTATCATATTACATTTTCTACATTAATTATTTTCTCTATTCTTGTATTTGTACCTATTATCAACTCCAATTTATGAGCAAAAATGGCATAGTAAAAACAATGGTATATACTTATGATAATCATAGGGCATGAACTATTACTGCAATGAAATAAAAGCATTTACGGCATATTTCTCGTGTAAAGATTATAATCTAAATGGCAAGGTACGCCTAGTTTTTCTTTTATCTACACTTATATAGCAAATTGGTAAAGGTGTTTTTTTTTTGGTTTGTAGGATCTCTGGAAGTACTGGTCTGATTGCTAAATTTTTTTCACCGATAGAAAGCTGCTTTATTCCTGAGTGACATAGGCTATTATATTTTACTAGCTGTGCCCGCGACTTCGTTCGCGCGGACTACAGGATTTTGAATTTAATTTTTCTGTAATAAAAGTAGCCTATGTTACTTCTTATTACATCAGCTACCTGCCAAAAAAAGTTTCGTCAAAATCAGTCCAGCCATTTCAGAGATTAGCCCGGACAAACAGACAGACAGACAAAAATTATAAAAAAATGTTATTTTGGTGTATGTACCGTATGTATATTCATATACATGTACTAAAAAGCAGTTATTTCAATATTACAAACAGATAAAACCGTCCAATTTTATTTATATGTATAGATGTACGCGCCCGAATCCGCGGGCAAAACTGGTATACGATAAAAACAGCGACAAAATTACGTTTCTTGTAAGGGAATCCCTTTAATTTTTAACTTTATTTTATTTGTTATATAATATATAAGTAATGGTAATAAAAATCTCAACTGACTTGGTAATAGAAATAAAATTCCTATAAAATCTGCTCTCTACCTTTTTTAATTTATGAGGTATAGCACACTGACAGAGGGACAAACAGACAGATGTCCGGACGCACTATGGAGGTATAATAATAAAGGTTCCAGTGGACCTCATCGGGTAGGGAATCCTAAAAAACTTCGTCTTTGACTACCAAAAAAAAATTTAAATATTATTGAATTCGTTAAATAAAATTAAAATAATGAGAGCAATCTACTTCCCGTGTAATAATTATATTTAAAAAAATACAAATGAATTTCGGAGACTGCGATAACCGCCTCGATCACCACGAAATAGCATAAAAAATTTACACAAACATTTTTAGATTTTACAAAAGTAACTTAGTAAACTTTGAAAACTTGAAAACCGATTCAAGATTATTTTTTTATTACTTAATTTAACTATGAGCAGTTACGCACATGAGTTTGTATGGAACACTCGAAGCACGAATCGGACCGATTTTTTTTCGTAAGGCAAGATTCGGCTCCGTAGGTTAGGATTGAACGCACCGTGATTGTTGATATTTATATCCTTTGCTACGTGGGAACAGGCTTCTGCCGACCCCTAAAACGGAAAGCGAGAGTTGAGATCTTCTTCTTCTTCCTGCCCTTATCCCATAAAACTTGTAGTCAGCGTAACACGTGTCACCAGTCACACTCTCACTAACTCCCTTTTCTTTCATATCACTCCTCACACAATCCATCCATCTTTTCTTTGGCCTCCCTCTCTCTCTTCATCCATCTACATGTATAATATATACCCAGAACTTTTGTTAACCTTTCGATCGTGGAAATTACGGACACAATAGAAAGACAATAGGTGCGCGAACGCCGACGTTCGCTTGGGGTTTAGTGAATTAACATGCATTTCATTCCTGCTCTTCACATGACCAAAATCATCTAATGACAACCGCTCTTGGGTGAAGCGGGAGATAGTGTCAGACTTTTACTGACTAAAAACCCACTCTTGTTTCTTCTTTGCTTTTGTTCCAGGGCCCCGGGGATCTCTTTCGCATCACCTATGGCCCCAGTAGGCTCGACCCTGATGACCATACCACATGTTCTTTTCATGAAATATCGATGCCATACCAAGATAATTATTGAGTTGAGGTATGCATGTAAAATCTGAAAAATGACAAAAAGTTACTAATTCAAATAAAATTTATTCAACCACTGAAATCATAAAAAAATTTAAAGTTCATTTATAAAACAATAGAAGTTAATTTTCATTTCGATGTTATATCATGAATTAAATTAACTATACAGCGTGATTTCTTATAAGAATAATGACTTCTTTAATAGTCCTTCATAAAATACGAGCTACATTGCTTGGCCTATCATGATTTTACACGAACATTATTTTACTTTGTTCTGGACTTTATCTAAAAACCAGAATTAGCTTTATGATTTAGGACTCAGGTGTCCTCTCTAGGAGAGAGAACAGGCCATGATCCACAACGGGGGCTCAGTGCGGTTTAGAGGATGTCACATGAATTCGAAGGTTTTTGGTTCTTACCGGTTTCACCCACGTTTCTGGTTACAAGCGTGATTTGATTTATACATTACGTCGTTGTATGTAGCCTATAGCCTGTCTCAATTAGTAGACTATCCAACTCTTTCTGTACCCGTTAATGATCATATTTTTGCAGTAAAAGTAAAAAAAAAAATGAACTCTCAAAATTGACCACGAAAGTCATAATTGGTAAATTTATAATTGAAGTAATTCATAACAATTGCTACTAGAAAATACTACGCGCAGTGTTTTTCCGTTTTGATCGTCATGTATTCAGCCATAAACAATAGTCTGTACAATATGTCCATAAATTGAGTGACATTTTGGGATATAAACAAACGCTAATAACTTTGCTGTTCATGAATATTATGGATTGTGATTTAACTTAGATAATAACAAGACATTTTCTAATAGCTAAGCCCTTTAAGAATTTGTACTTATTAAAAACTTTGTGGTGTATAGCCTGCCTAATAATAAGATCAGCTTATCCAGTAAAAAATGATGTACCTAGATCGTATTTAAAATGGACGTTGAAAAGACTAAAATAGCAGATTTTTATTTTGTGCGCTTCGTGTGATTTAAATAGCCTGACGGACAAACCGCCAGCCAGCCTGACTTTTAAATTTAACTTATGCCTACCGATATTATTTCCGCATGAGTGCAGTTGTAAAAAAGAAAAGCACTGCGTGTGAAATACATTGCAATTTGCCATTGCAATGCAATTAGATCAAACGAGCCCAAACTCGATGGGTTGTGTAGTTTTATTGCGGAGTTTCTATCTTCTAGCTCCATCATCAGATCAGCTCCATTTCATCATAATATTGCATTGTCACGCAAGTATACAAAATTTCAGCTTAATCGGTTGAAGATATCTGCTTCAAAATTGTGTTAATGTCAACATCATCCCACAATGAACGATCCTGCGCGTCCCGCAACCTTCACCAGATCATCGGCCCACCTTGTAGGAAGCTTCCCAATGCTGCATCTTCCAGTACACGGTCGCCACTTCAGAACCTTTCGACTCCAACGGCCATCTGTCTTGCGAGCAATGTGCCCTGACCATTCCCACCTAAGTTTTGCGATTCTTCGTGTTATGTCGGCAACCTTGGTTCTCCTGCGGATATCTTCATTTCTGATTCGATCACGCAACGAAACTCCGAGCATAGCCCTTTCCATTGCAAGTTTAGCTTGTAAAAATAATGAACTTTTCTTTGTAAAATAACTAAAACATTCGTGAAAGATAATCAATTTATTTTCCTTGTATCTGTCTGTAGATTTGTTCACTGTCTGAACAATTTCCTTGTTCATCTCCCCTCCTCTGATTTTATATCCGCCGTGGCTACAAATTTTTACGAGCGATGTTTATTTATTTTAAGCTTCCAAATAATTTAGACGAAGCTGAGAAGAAAAATTCTTGATAATAGGTAATATTATTTTTCAGAGGATTTTTCTTTAGGAATTTTAACGCTAATTGCGATAAATCATGTTTTTATGAAAAACCTTTTGGTAGGATTTTTATTATTTTCACCGAATACAAAAGCTTTTTTGTTAGATTTTTTTTAATTATGTGATAATAATGGCTCAAATGAGTTATTCAAGTAACAGGCTTATTAGAGCCACTTATTTAGCAAATGGATCTTTTTTTTAAATTAAACTTATAAAGTCTCATTCTCCTCTAAAAATACAAATTATACTTAAATCAAACATTAATGGACTTATTAAAATTATTCTTGGGTACCAAGACTCGGACAGGTTAGGTATGAAGTTACTTCATTGTATTTTTTTTAAGAGCGTTTTTAGTGCATAGTGCACCAGTATTGTTTGTGATAGAAAGGCATATTTTGCAGTAGAATATAGGAATAAATTAAAGAACAGTTAAATAGGGTAGTATTAAGCAAATTAAGAGTGAACGGGCTTTTTCCCGCTCCAGCTCAGACACTGAACCCGATATCCAGCAGCCATAGGTGTGGGCTTACAAACGACCAGCAAAGGGTAGCTCACTGTCCGAACCAAACAAACGTTCTCGACGGTGCGTAGTATAACACGCGCGCCTAAAAGAGATGTTAGCAAAACCGTAGCCCAGCATGACCGAAGCCTACTAGAGCCATGGGTCGTATTAAAGGAAAACAAAGAAGAGACATGGGAGTGGGTTTTAGTCAGAAAAAGTCTGACACGCCCTCTCATTCGACCCTAAAGCGGGAGAAATCATTGGATTCTTTACCATTTAAAAAAAAGCTTAGTATTTAGTGATACAGACAGTAAGTACATACATCGTGAGAAATCTACGAGTATAATTTAGCTATATGGTTTTATTATATGGCCTTATTTGTTTTATTATATCGGTTTGCGCTTGAAAGCGTACTTGCACAATACGAAATATTGTTAACTAGTTACAGACATGCGCTTAAAGTAATCGTAGAAGCTTTGGTATTTATTAAAGAGTTACATCTATCTCCAAAGTTCTTCATCAGATTTTCACCTTTAAACCGAACTACGTGGGGTTATAATTCTTTCAAACAATAATAGAATCATCAAAATTGGTAAACATTAGACGAAGATATACTCGTATATCGATTAATCGATGATAAATTATTTGGAAATGACCAATAATTTACCTCGCAATAAATCCCATCAATTATATTAATGTCGTCACAAGATTTTCACATTACACATCACGCCCTTATATCATTGGCATCTTCCTACCGTTGTCCCACATCACTTAGTGTCCGCGTAACCCGTTATTTTCTTCCATTCTGTCCTGTTACCCGTCATGCTATCACTTACCCCTTTTCTTTCATATTATCATCATCACCATTTCAGCCGAAAGACGTCCACTGTTGGACATATGCCTCCCCTAAGTGCCTTCATCATCAGATCAGTCCGATACATCCCCTCCCCTTTTTCCTTCAGCCAGTCATCGACTACACGTATAAACAAAGCTATTTTACTTGTTACGACAGTTCTGCTGTAATTCTATGAGGAGTTCTGTTCCATATCTTCGAAGTTCATGATCAGATCATAACAATATTTCAATGGGACCAACTTGAAAGCATATGCCTTTCAATCTACAAAATAATTTTCAAAATCGGTCCACAATTGACCGAGATATCTGTGAACATACATAAAAAATGAAAAAACATACATTCAGCCGAACATAGAACCTCCTCCTTTTCAAAGTCGGTTAAAAACACAGAGAACAAAGAGATTTAAAGAACAATAGTTAGAAGTAATAAGTAAGTATTTGCAATGAATTTGGTATCTAAGGAAAGATTTAACTTGTGTTATAGTTACCAGGATTCTCACACTATTTCACAGTAAAAAGTAGAATCAGATACATATTAATATATGTAATCTTACTGAGAACCCAAATAATTTGGTAGATATAGGACCCTGTGGTAGAAGATGAATTGGGTAGGAGGTACCTGTAAAGTTAATTTAATTCCCTGACCCCACATCAAGTAGAACCAATTTGTTTTGCCCCCACTTGTATCTAATACACTTAATCTTATCTTATAGTACATTTATTTGGTAATTCTGATACGTTTAGAGACGTGAGAATCAGATTTTTTGTTAGATATGTAAAGTAAATAGGTTACATCTAGGCAAGCATGATCTATCGTTGGCCATATATAGTTTACCATCAAGTGAGATACTTACTGATTTACTTACAGCATTGCTTATTCATATGTATGTATCTAAGTATATATTTACCATTGTTTTGGTTTTGTCTTCTGTTTGTCTATTTATTAAGTTGCACCTGCCATATTATGTTTCTGCACCACCCTAAGGTCGACTGACTGACAATGCCTAAGGCATTAAGTCCGCCTTTGTACAGTTTCATGTGCACAAAGATTTAAAATAAAATAAATTTACAAAAAATTTTTTGTAGGTGTAATCATAAATTAACTTCTCATCGATTGTCAGACTTTTGCTGACTATAATCCGCCCGTGTTCCTTCACTTGCCGTTTACGTTCCAGAGCCGTGACTCTCTCCTGAAAAAACGATTCAAATGTCTTGGATTCCGCTTTGCCAATATTAAGAGTGAATAGGCTCTTAATAAACTAGTGTGCTTCACCATCAGAGATTGCATCACTGCTTACCGTCAGATGGGATCGCAGTCAAGCACACTAGAGCTAGTTTGAATCAATAAAAAAAAAAATGTCGGGCTACTTTGGAGCACCCTTAAGGCATGCTTTCTCTAGTCAGTAAAAGTCTGACATACCCTCAGGCACCACGATTGCCCATCTCAAAAGTAAAAGCATGTTTTCTTCGTCCTTCACTTTTCTTTACTCAGTGAGCTTTTTTCAGTGTATTCCGCTCTCGAGACCGTTCCCTGTCAGCCCCATGATTGAATACTACATAAACTGAGAACAGCTGTAGACAGACCTACTTACCAAGTTATACTTACTATAGGTACGTAGTCATCTCATTTTAACACGGCTTTAGCGGTCATTGCCCTTTTCCAAATATCTCTTCGTGGAAAAGCCGAACTATGAAAAAAAATTGTCAGCAACCAAATTTTGAAAATTGCTATAAGTAGGTACTATATGATAGGGATCACCAATTAGTTTATTTATGGGTTCTCTAGAAAAAAAGACAAAGATCGCGACTGATTTACCTTTTTAGCAAAAACGATTTTGATTTTGAGAATTCAAAAGTCCTTAAACAATTAAAACAGAAAGATCGACTTGGAAAATTCTCCTTTACTAATATACAAATGTTAATCTAAACTTTAAGCTTTGCCTACAAAGTCTCAAAGTCTATTGCTGCGCATTATAGTAGTCAAACACCGTTTGGTGACTACTAACGTCACTACTCATTTGGTAACATATTAGTAGGCACCATTTGGTGACTACTAATATATGTACTCGTAGGATGGAAATAGACTTCGATTCAGGATAGAATTTTCGAAATTAAGACCCTCAATAAACGCAGATAGGTCAGTGACCGCTAATGTCATGCTAAAACGCATCACCTACATCTATAAGTTACGAGTATATGTCGAAGTTGGTAGGTAGGTAGGTAATTTTAGGCCGGTGCCACGCCGGCCACACGCAATACTAAACGCCTTTCACTGCGGAAATAAGGGAAGTTACACATTATTAGATTAAATTACGGTATGTAATTGATAGTGAAGTGGGTTCAGTGGCTTTGGTTATTATATTTCAACACGCTAGGTAGGTACTACTTATATAATTGCATGATATTTCCTAGTGCTTCCCAGACTAAGTGAAAATTGGAATTTTAAACAGTTGTCGGTTATTCATTCATTATTTCATTTCATTGGTAGAAAGTCAGAGTCGCAAATTCGCTATGCTGGTTAAATATTTAGCGTCCCTATAGGCGAGTAAGCGCATTTAAAATAATGTCCTAAATCGCAGGTGGATTTGGATTGAGGATGCCATATTTATGGCTTACCGCCTCTCTTTGAGGAGTGGGTGGACAGATGTCATGGCGTACCTTGCGCATGGCGCAGGTTCTCACCGTCCATCGTAAGTTCGGAAGATTCCTACACCGGATTCGTGCAGAAGAAAGGCCTGGATGTCGCCAATGTGGACCACCAGAAGGACACGGTAGAGCATACGGTAAAAGTGTGCACCGCTTGGGCGGAGCACCGCCGTGTTGCCGGGATGGAAAGCTACTTTCTTACCTATCTCATGTGCATACCACAACTTCAACACCAACCTTTGTAATTTTGTCTTATAAAAATAAACAAAACAAGAGATACATAATTATCAACACAGTAGAAACTGTCCAGTGTCCACACAACGAACTGAGGAAAAGAAAATAAGTACGATCAGCTAAAACAGTCAATTGAAACCTTTGTAGTTCGTGTGTGGGAAAAAATCAAGTGAGTAATTCCCTAGTGTCAGCATTTGCTCAACGACTCATCACTATGATTCATCTTTTGTCCGATAAAAAGGCATCCCCAAAGTTTAATTAGTGCCTTAGGTTTATTCATCACTTAGGTGACGAATGATGACTCTATCTTTTGTATCTTACGTGTTTTTTTTTTGTGTTATTGTCGATATAGCAAAAATATTGCCTCTCGCATCTGGTTTTCTTTCAAGCCTGGAAAATGGACTGCGGTCGCCATCTTCTGCAAAGTAGTACTTCTAGCGAAGAAGATGGCCGTATATGTTAGGGAAAGGACATCCTTACGCTCCAGCGACCGCCTCAGGAAACGGCCTGGGCAGCGGTTCCCACCCTCTGACTTGTAGAACAGGCTTACCCACGGCCGTAGCTAGGGGAGGGGGGGGTTGCGAAGTGGCGTAATGCTCTACCTTAAAATCACAATGCCCTACCTCACTCTCACTCAGATGTGGATCTTTACATCCACATCTGGAAGTTTAACTACCTTGTTCCCTTGTTTTTCAAAATTGAGGATTTAATATCCATAATCTATGCTCATGCTCTGTCACAGATTTTTTTGTCTGCAAATAGCTTTGGATTTTAGATCAGTCTGATCTAGAGACTGAGCTAGAGGTCAGTAATATACATGGTGATTGATTTAGGAGCCCATGATTCGAGGCATGATATTTTTTTTTAATTCCGCCTTTCCTGTATCCAATGCTGCTCTACCTCAAATTCGACTCTAGCTACAGCCCTGGGCTTACCCAGCAGAGTCAATGCCCGCTAAGGCTACGGGAAATTTCTGAATAGGAAACCCGATGTCTTTGAACACAAATGGCAACTAAAGGACCGAGATGTGGTTTTAGTCAGTGAAAATCTCACTCACCCTCTCGCCCCATCCTAGAGCGGAAGAAGTCATTTGAGGATTTCCCACCTAGAGAAAAAAATACACAGTTACATCGGTACCTATTCTGTAATATTAAACTAACTATGACAACTATATGAACGAATACTTCGATGCTTGAGTGTACTTTGTATTTTAGTATTAGGTTATTTATATATATTATAGTATTAGGTTATTACCTATGGACATAGTACGGTTTTAAATATAAATAGTTTAGTTAAAATTTAAGTTTTTTTATGTACATAGATGTAGTAAAAAAAATCCGTTAAACCACTAGTTAACTACAATACAATACGACAGAATAGAAAAAAATTACAGGTTAAAAATCCAGATGACTGTTAAATTACAGAAAAAATAATCACGTTCTGCTCAAATAGCCAGCTAAACAAATAACCATACATTATAAAAGTTATTAAGTGGATGCAGCGTCCACGACAGCTCATTGTCTTGTCTCTTGTATACGGGTCTACCCCTTGACCTACTTGTTATAAGACACACAAGTCGCGATATTCCGCTATCATTCGAACAAAGGGTGCTAAGTTATGTTACGTTAGAGCTAAATAAGTGTTAATAGGCGCCTTACAGGTGCACAAAAAAAAAGTACCTACTTAAATAAGTAGTTACTTAAGTACCTACAAATAGTCACTGCTGAAAAACTTTCTAAACGTACCTACTTAATATAAACACTCATACAATACAGTTGGTTCTATCAAATAACTTGCAACGCTAAATTGTGTCTGTTTTTGAATTTGTGGAATTACACAGAATATGCCAAAGCATTTCTAATAAATAATTACAAAAGGAAAAAAGATATTCTAAATAAGGGTAATCACCAGTCTACCTACTTCAATAACGGAGGCACTTCTATTGTTGGGACAACACATTATTAAATATTTTCCTGAGTATATTTTCGTTTATTAATTATTATACAACAATGGATTGAACTAATAGAAATCTCGCTTACAAATATTAATTTGTCTTGGAGATAAAGTTTTATTAACATCCTGTTTAGCGATTTTGTCCTTTAATATTTTTTCTATAAATGACTCATTTTAATTTTCAATGAGCTACCAAATATCAAACTAATAAAACGTATTTTGGAAACTGCAGGAAAAGGAACGATGCGCTCTCAACTTGACAGCACTTGTCAATGTCAAAGTCAAAAAGGACAAGTGAGTGAGTGAAGTGTCAAAATTATACGACAAAAATATTGCACAATTTTTTTCCGATTTTTTACAATAAACTAAACAAATCAAATTTATATGATTAGTTGTTTATAATGGCATCAACAGAAAATGCACGTCCACGCGACTGCCTCTCTTGCAGAATCGTGGGGGCTGTCGGAATGGTCGGCATTGGAGGTTACCTAGCGAACGCTGCCTGTAAAAATAAAAGTTTACCCGGGAAATATGGCTTGTCTATACTATCGTTTGGTAAATATTATTCAATTACTTTGTTTAGAAACTTCTTTTGATTCTTTGGCAATTTTTGTTTCAGAGAATCTTGGCTATCATCATAATAGATTCTATATAATCAATACGAAAAAAAAAGACAGTAATATATATAATTTCAAATAAAGTCTAATAAATTCATCACGTAAGGTTGATTGGATTAGGAAGCACACTACCTATATAAAACCAAAACCCTTCATTGAATTTTTTTTTGGCTATTTTTTCTTCAACATTACTTTGTATTTTGTCATTTCTTTCTGTTTTAATAGTAAAAAAAAATGAACATGCTGTGGTCTCCTATCACAGTTATGAAGCCCTCTGTACTTAACTTTTATTGGAAATCAAAAATAAACTATTATATTTGATTGTGTGATTATCACAATAGCCGTTATGGAAAATCCTCTGTGTGGAACTTGTATGGAGATGGAGAACACAGTACAATAAATGCTCCTTCAGTGCATGGTCATCACCAATATATGCAAGCAAACCTTAGAATCACTGAATTCCCTCATAGATGCCCTAAATAAACTTGGAAGTCTCATCTGCTGGAATGAGGTGGATTGTGAGGGGCACTATGGCTTAATTCATTTATCCCCAAGAGAATGCCTGCATTCGCTCTGTCATTGTCTTTCTATTGTGTCTCTAATTGACAATTTTCTAAAGATTAAATGCAGAAACCAAATTCAGAGAAACAGATAAAAGATGCATTTTCTGAAATAGTTACAGTTTACAATTTTGAGCTTGAAAAAGAAATAATTTTCTCATTCATAACTAACAATAAATAATTAATTCATTAAACCCCAAGCTAACGCCGGCCTTCGCGCACCTATTGTCTTTCTATTGTGTCTGTGATTTCCACGATTGAAAGGTTAAATCTTAGTAATGGAATTATAATGAAATGCCCAAAAGTGATATTTTTATTTTTTGCTTCTTTTATTTTTTATATGTGTTATTGTATATTATTGTGTTTGGGACTTGTGCTATACCAAATAATTTCTTTTTCTTTCTCTTTCTTTCAAAAAACTATTTATTCACTATTATTATCTCTTTCTTTCAGGTTTCATCTGCTTAGGAGTAGCAAGGTATAAACAAACTTTCCCATTCAACAAGAATGAAGAATTTAAGTCAAGAATGTGATTATTTTTTCTAAAAGTACTTACCTATGTAAAAATGTTAAATATTTTAGCTTGTAAGTTGTATATTGTGTTGAAGTAGTTTGTTCATAAGTTATGTAGAATTAATAATTTAATTGAATATACCTACGTTTGTTAAAAATCATAACTTTCATTCCAGGATTAGGCAGCAATGTAGAATGTTTACATTGGTGAACTTATAATTAACAGCGCCATCTATGTATTTACTGACACACTGTCTTTTCTGGTGTCTAAATTCATTTAGTTTTTCAAGCCGTACAGAGATGGCGCTAACTAATTCAAGAGTTAATAATTTAACATTTTAATTTAGCATTATAATACCTAGTTTATTATGTACCTAATGTCTAGCTAGGTACTTGAATAAATAATTTCAATCCTACCAACTCAAGTATCGTTAGATTTTTACCGTTCTCATCACTGTCCCACAGTTGGGCAGAGGCCTTCGATGCCCTGCGGCGGTATTATGACATCTTAAAACCATCATGTTTTCTGTGTGAGAAAAGGATAGTGCTATTCGTCCTGTATAGCTCCGTCTCTTTTTCACACCGAAAACACGCGCCACCGGCCTTGCGCGCGCTGGCTGCTGCCTTGCAGCTACGTGACGATCGAGTGAGTGGCCAATCTTTATAGTTGTTTGATTCAAACTCGTTTGGTTTTAAGAGGTCATATACGGCCCCTGAAATCCCAAAACGGGTTCACGGCAAACCACGTAGGAGAATCAGATAGAAGCTCGATTTTCCATAGGAATTAGCAAGAAGTGACCTAGAGGCAGAAAAATAGAAGGATTGGAGGGAGGACTTTATGTTTCAGGGAGGCAGAACAGACCTAGACACCGGTAAATGGATTGATCGTTTTAATCCCGTGGAGCACTATCTACTTAAAAAGATAAAATTAAAACATTAAAGTACCTTCTTTTAAAACTCGTATTAATTTACGCATGTTCGAAATTAATGTCTTTAATAAAACGTCAGCTGAGCGAGTCCAATGACCTATAGGCAGAAGTCGGCGTTGCGTGCAAACTACCTACAGATCTACTATACTTACTTAGATTAACCTTTTGAATGTCTTATGTTACACAGTTCGACATAAGCAATTGTCTTTCTATTGTGTCTCTAATTACGGCATTCAAAGAGTTAATACTCTTTTGGCTTCAATTACGTTAATCTTGGATACAGTAACGGTCTGATGAACAACACCACTTTTTTACCCCCAACGGAAAAGAGGGTTATTATAAATTTGAAGTGTCTGTGTGTCTGTCCGTGGCATCATCAGCTCCTCAGCGAATGGACCGAATTTTACAGCAATAGTGCCTAGTAGTTTTGACCAATTAATAAAATTAACTGTTACATACATAGGTACAGGCATGGGTTCATTCGTGAAAATTATGCACGTTTTAACCGAGCTTCAGTAATTAATTGATCAGTTAAGTAGTCGAGTGTATCGTATGTCAGATCATCCCTATTAACTAATTGCAGTGCTGATTTGACGAACTTTGTATCTATTTTGGTAAGTTCAAATGTCCACCAAGTTCACAAAAGTTGACTTGGGAAAAATCTAGAAAAGGAGACAGGCGCAAGAATGAGGGAATGTTGTATCTGTAAGCCAGCAAGTTATCACTTATGAAGGTAATTGTGTATCTACTTTATAGTGTTCACTACCTAAAGGGTAAAAACGTGACTCTATTACTAAGACTTCGCTGTCTGTCCATCTGTCTGTCACTAGGCTGTCTCGAGAACCGCGATAGCTAGACAGTTGAATCACAAATTGTACATTTCTGTTACCACTACAAATCCTAAAAACAAAATAAAATATTTAAAAGGGGCTTCCCATACAACAAACGCGATGTTTTTTGCCGAATTTTCCTAAGGACGGTACGGGACCCTTTGTGCGCGAGTCCAACTCGCACTTAGACAGTTTTTTTATAAAATGTCAACAATTTACTAAAAAAAAACCTCGGTCTACAATAGTGGCTCTAAAGCTCTGATACAATTAGAAGTTAAAAGGTTGCGGCCAGCTGTGAACTCCAACCCAACGCAGGTTAATTTAAGTATCTACTTACCCACGTAATGTAAATTGCCGACTTAATGAAGTCTTAACTTTCTATCAGCGAAATAGTCAACACCTACCTATATGCTTAATTACACGCCTGAAATGGAAGTGTCTGTAAGTGCTCTGTTAGGAAATTCAATTTAGGACCCCCGTCGATAAGATTGTGCGCATGCACAAACCCTTTTGCCCTTCTTTTTAACCGCCTATAACTAGTTTTTTCGTATGTCGTATGTCTGGCAATTTGAGTATTTCTGCGGCCTACCCAAATGTCCTTTCCTTGGACGAACAATCGTGAAATCGTTGAGCTCCTTAATCTTAAGTTGAGCTACACAAATACTGACAAATGCTTGCACTGACTGACAGGTCCACTTAAATCTGTATGGTTCTTTAAAGGACCATCTTCTGTATGGTTCTCATATGATTTGACCATTACATGTTTACTGTATGGACTTCAAAAGAAACTTTGACCCGTGATATTGTTTCGGTGTTTCTTCTCAGGGTAGTCAGCTAGGAAACACTGACCTATTCTATAGTGCGTTTCATTTAAGCAGTTCCGTAGTTTAAACTGACGAAAAGAAAAATTATGTGTAAGTATTTTAATCCTATTTGCAAAATATATACAGTTTATTAAGTTTATTATACGCTTCTGAACTAAGGCGTCTTGCAAGTGATGTTAAGGCTTAGTCCCTTGAACCATCTGGCCGAAATTAAATGGACACAACTGTGGTACCCGCCTAGGCGGCAGTACGCGTATCTGTGCATTTAATTACGGCTAGCTGCGCCCGGATAGTGCGCGGCTGACCTTTAAATCCATTTTCTTTACGAAATATTGATTGATTTACATATGCTATGTTCACTTTGAAGAATATTTAACCACCTATTTTTATATGTAATAATGTTTCTAAAGATCCAAACCGTTTGGTAGGAGTCAAAAGAAAAAGAGAAAATGTTGCGAAATTGCTAAATATTTTTTAGACAAAAGTAGATATTAATCGCACGAAAAAATCAAATGTTGATAATGTTGTTCATGAGTCTATAATAAACCATATATTTTTTTTGTAACCTATAAACCTGGCCGTTACCGAGAAATAGGCTTCAGAAAGTCACTGTTTATGGCACTTTTCGGGTGCTTGGGCCTTAAATGAGGACCGCATTGTAGCCTCGAGTCGAGAGTCGAGTGATCCCCAGGAAAACCATACACAACTTCAGCAACCCATTTCAGAGTCACTCAATTAATTCATACCTGTGTTGGTTTACTGAAGATCAGAAACAACCGCTCTCCGGAACCAATTATGCTTGGGGTTTGTGGTAGGGAAACCAATAACCCTTTATGGAACCAAACACACAGAACAGGTAAATTCTCATACCCGCATGTGGCTGATTGTACTATGGTTTAGCTTTTGTCCGGTCACCATATGCAATTCTATACTGTAGTTACAATCCAACCGCAATTCTACGCGGTCTCAAATTAAACCGAGAAAAACAAATATTCAATTGCTTACATTTGCAAGTTCTACGAAAACTGTATCCACATGTGTAACTTACCATCAGGTGGGATCGCAGTCAAGCACTAGTTTATATTATCAATTTAAAAAAAAAAAAATTCTACGAATGCTGTAGGAACAAAATTATGACGCAAAAAAGAAAAGAAATACCACACAATGAGTTAGATCCCTAATCGGAATCAAAACGGAATAAATTCCATGAATATTAACGCCGTCAAAGTCAATTTTCATAGATATGCAAATACTTTTACAACATATTCTAAATATTTTCTGTACCGGTTGGAGCTTGTGCTTAATCCATTGCTACTTTTGTTCACAAAAGTTCTATCCAAAAATGAGCAAATGCGGGTTCATACTCACGCACTGAGGACGCCGTACAAACTTTTCTATGTAAATAGTTCAATTCCCGAATAAAGTCTTGAAGATTTTTCAGGATCGCAAAAAAAAAAAAATTTTTGCGACATAATAACAACCTTACTGTTTTCAGATTTATTCATAGACTGGTGCTATAAGACTTTGCCAAATTTCAGGATTCTATGTCAACGGGAAGTATCCTATGAATTTTAATTCCCTTGAGAATATCGAAATATGTATACGAAATATGTAGTCGCAATAAAGCGACTTAAACGACCGTATCTTTTTTATGTCTTAAAGGTTTGATTTTTTCACAGGTTCAAAGGACCGCAGACTTGCGTATAATTATGGTTTTAATTTCAACTCGATATCTCTACGTGTTCCCTAGATAAAGGGTCTCAACAGACAGACAGACGAACAAGAAAGTGATCCTATAAGGGTTCCGTTTTTTTTTTTTTTTTGAGGTATAGAGCCCTGGAAACACCGATCTATATGTATATGTACTGCGCACTAGATTGCGCGTGCCGAACACTCACTTCAATCAATTCAGGTGTAATGTAGTCCGTACACCATAGGTATTACACTACACTATGTTGTACGAAACGCATAAGTGCCACCAAATTCATAGCGCCTAAGATATTTTGGTCGGGACAAAAGTTTCCCCTAAAAGCTATCTTAGCGCTGTATGTTTTCATAGTTCTGTTAGACGACAAAATGCTAATGTAGCGCTGCACCGAACTTTTGTTTTAAATTTTCAGTAATTTGAAAAATAGTTTCCATGAACGTGCCTGTCTATCACTAGAATAAAAGTGGATGCCTAGAAACGGCAATTCAGCCAGCAAATCAGCAATGACTGACGACCAGCCCTGTCCAATCTCAGGCCAATTTGCACGGACAACATTAGAATTCTGAACGCAAGGCCGCTGTGATAAATAAAGATACCGGTCCTATCAGTCAAGCTTAGCCTTGTTGATATTGTTGAGACTATAAAGTACCTACGGTAATTTGTTTTTGTTGGTACAGCTGGCTGTGGAATCGGGGACCTTAGAGGTTGAATATTGATTAAAAAGGGCCGATAGTTTGGGGGATTGTTTCAAAGAGTTACCGCGACCTTGGAATGCAAAGAGAAACTCCAGATTTGGTTAAGTCCATTCTACAAAGCCTAGAGCTCAAGCGGTGGACCCTACACCAACCAGTCTTTCGGTATTTTACAGGATGCATTTAGAGGAGTTATTATCACCATCATCATCATTTCAACCGCAACGACCAATCCTGTGCGTCCCGCATCCACCGCATTCCCGCGATTCTCAACAGGTCATAGGTCCTCCTTATGGGAGGCCTTCCAGCACTACGTTTTCCGGTGCGCGCCACTCTAGAACCTTTCAGCCCCTTTAACCATCCGTTCTACAAGCAATGTGCCCTGCCCACTGACTCTTTAGTCTGGCGATTCTTCGTGCTATGTCGGCGACCTTGGTTTTCCTGCGTATATCCTCATTCCTGAAGATTTTGAAGAGCGTGCTTGGGAAGAGCATGATGAGTGTGGTTTTCAAGGCTAGACTGAATGCCTCTTAATAAACTAGTGCGACTCCCCATCAACAATTGTATCTCTACTTACCATCACGTGAGATCGCAGTCAAGCACTAGTTTATATTTAAAAAACTAAAGAAACACGAACTAGACAGATCCCACCAGGACTTGCAAGAGGAAGCCCAGGCGAACGAAAGATGGAAGGAGTGAAGGAAGGCCTTTGCACGAGTGTGAGATAGAACAGAAAGTTGGAGAATTTATTTCCAGAGAATTTAGTTCCAAAAACCAAGAAGCTGTTAAGAACTCGAATCTCGGATCATTAATTGTTCCACTTTCTTCCAAACAGCGTAATTTTCCTTCCGAATCCTTTCAACACCACACCATAACCACAAATCGCACAGCCAAAAGTAATGTTAACTCATTGGCCTTCCATTGCGGGATTTAATAAGAGAAATCACGTTACTACGGCTTTCATGTCATGAATGGGCACTCAGGCCATTCAACGCGACGTGGGCATGCTTACATAATCACGTGTTTATTCTTTAAGCCTTTATTTTGTAGGTGGCGTGAGGCGTGAAGAAATAGGACGAATGTGTGGGATTGTGTAGTGTTCAATTTGATAGGTGGAGAATAATAAGTACCTACTTAGGTACCACATGAATATAGAAAGACTAACTTCCGCCTGTGTGGTATCGGGCAGTTGCCCACCGAATATAACACCCGTCTGGTTGGAGGATCCTACTTTTTTTTTTTAATTATTGATAGGCTCGCGTTTGACCACTATCTCAGCTGATGGTAAGTGATGATGTGGCCGACGATCCATCGTCGGCCACATCATCACTCCAGCTCGCTGCTCCAGCACGCTTGCCTAGAAGCAACCTATTCATTCTTAACTTAAAGACCCCTATGTTGTAGCTATCAGGAAACACAGACTCCGTCAGGGAATTGCATTCCTTAGCTGTAGGCATAATGAATGTGTTTCCAAAACGCTTTGTACGAATGGGTGGGATATCCACTATGTACCCATGGTGCAACGCCGTACGTCTAGTGGTCCGATGATGGAACGGACTTGGCGGAATTAAATTTTATTGTGCAAATCCAACGCACACTCACTGCAGTGTAATCGATAGAAAACCGTTAGGCCAGCAACTCGGAGTCGATGCTCAAGGCTTCGGCATGATCCTCTTGGCTCGCTTCTCACTCTCGAATCCAGGGCATCAAGCTGATACTTGGTAGACCCATCCCAAAGGTGAGAGCAGTACTACTTTTTCGCTGGCGGGCTTTACTCTCTGTTCCACATATCTCCAAACTGGTGACCCCAGCTTGATTTGACCACGCAACCTTTTGATCTGAGAGACGAGCCTTCCTATGCGGTTTCACCCACATTTTTGGTTACTGCTTCTACTCTTAATGGGCACTGATGTTAATAGCCTATCCACCTTCTTCAGTCATCATCATCATCATCATTTCAGCCGACAGACGTCCACTGCTGGACATAGGCCTCCCCCAAGCGGCACCACAACGAACGATCATGTGCGTCCCGCATCCATCGGATTCCCGCTACCTTCACCAGGTCGTCAGTCCACCTTGTAAGAGGCCTTCCAACGCTGCGTTTTCCGGTACGCGGTCGCCACTCCAGAACCTTTTGGCCCCAACGGCCATCCGTTCTGCGAGCAATGTGCCCTGCCCATTGCCACTTAAGTTTGGCGATTCTTTGTGCTATGTCGGCAACCTTGGTTCTCCTGCGGATATCTTCATTTCTGATTCAATCACGCAAGGAAACTCCGAGCATAGCCCTTTCCATTGCCTTCTTCAGTAAATGAGCTATTTAACACTTAAAAATGTTTTCGCTTAGAAGCGTTATAATTATAACAAGTAATTCCATAGCGCGTTCAAACAATCAAACTTGTCAGCTTTATAATATTAGTATCGATATTAGATTTACTTAATATTATATAGCAAAGTATCTAGCACCTACCTATAGATAAATGACGACATAACGCACAGCCAAAATTATTATTAATAGGTATATATTTTGACATTTAAAGGTGTCGATAAATATTCAGTTAGGATATAAAATGAGGCGGGGATTATAGTATTTATGTTAACTTAAGCCACCTTGTAAACTATTAATGCCAGACTTTGCCGATCTGTCCCACCCACGGGACTTAAAACTAAACCACAAAATAGATAGGTACAGAAGACAATCTCATGTATGTATTTCACTTTTTATACCTAGGCTCGGTGGACGCACGCTAATGAGCGTTAGAGCCGGAACTGTTCGACAAGTGAGCCGAGACGGGACCGAGACATGACATCGTGTCCGTGAGCGGTGTCTATGTGCGCGTTGCTCGAGCGCACTTTGTATGTAGATTGACTTCTGTACCTATCTATTTTGTGACTAAACCGCACCGAGATTAGAGAAGAAGGCTTCTTTTGAGACAGAAAACGTTGGAACGAAAACTTAACCGTGTACATAGAGGCACTGGAACAACTGGCAAATAGTTCCAGTCCCTCGGAACAACTTGCCAGTGGCAACTTGTAATCGGAAGGGAAGTCCGCAACAGGCATACTGCGGTCTTCCCGGTATGCAGTAGGCACTAGTTTATGTCAATTAAAAAAAAAAAAGAAATATGGGCTTTAGCTACAGTTTTTTTTTTTTTTTTTTTTTTTTTATTTAATTAAAGGGCGTTTGTCGCTTAGCGACCACATCGCCCAGTACAGAAAACAAAAACTTACAAACTACCTTAAGACTAATTCAAACAATTGTTTGGCTTTATCGGACATTGGAGAAGAGAGGATTACATTACAAATGCCAATATCATAAGATTTACTGAGTCCAGAAACATTCCTTCTTGTATTTTCGTTCCGGACACACTCCATCAATATGTGGAAAACATCATCAACCACACCACAATCATCACAATTTGGAGACAAAACTTTCTTCATTAAATAGTTAAATTTATTTGATGGAATATGTCCGGAACGAAGTCTTACAGCTGTAGTTATTAAATTTCTGTTAAGATTACAGTCAATCCATGGAACCCGAGAAATCTCTGGCTGGATAGTTCGGTACCAAATCCCTTTTTCTTTTGACCTTTTGTCAAAATATTCCTGCCAAAGTTCTAAACATTTTTTTTTTGCTTTCCCAAAGTAATCGGAATATAGTGGGGTAATATTCATGGGGACTCCCTCAACACACGCTTGTTTGGCGAGTAAGTCAACAATATCATTTTCTTCTAACTGCACATGGGATGGAATCCATTGAAGATATACTGTTTTGGAGCTGAACTGCAATTTTAAGAGCACATCATATATAGCATAGGCTATCGGGTTACCTCGCATGTGAGAAGTATGCCGAGCCAAATGTTGCAGCGAACTTTTGGAGTCCGTCAGGATCACAAATTTATCGCCATTAATTGATAGAATATAGGATAAAGCTTCTAATATTGCTATCAATTCAATGTGCATAATAGAAATATCTGAATCAATCTTAATCCTTATTTGATTCAGATGTATGGGATCCAAAAAAGCAGCGCCTCCAATTTGTTTGTCTTTGGAGCCATCGGTAAAAATTGTATGAAAGTTTGAATATTGTTCTCGGATATATTTTATGCAAAGGAGTTTTAATTGTTCAGTACTGTATCGGCGTTTAGCTTGACAAATGCTAGGAATTTTATCAAATATTATAGTAGACATATCAATATTACTAATCCACCTGTCTAGTGAAAACATTTCTAGTTGAACGCTTGAGTGTATTGGAACCGAAGCATACTGTGCAAGGATGTCAATCAATAATGGCAGTTTCTTGTTTAGCCAATAGTTAGAACCGGTCACAAGTGAGAGATTTTCTAGTGATTTAATAGTTTTATTATTATACATAGACTTTGATTTTAACAAAAACTTAGTAGCTAAATATCTCCTACGGATATGAAGTGGAGGAAGGCATAGCTCGCTTTCCATGACGTGAATCGGAGTACTTCTTATAAATCCACCTACGACACGCAGTGCTTGATTTTGAGCCCTATCTAGTTTTATTAGTTTAGAATTACAACTATTGTCGAACAGGAAACTGGCGTAATCAATTCTGCTTCGGATTAAAGAAATATATAAACGTCTAAGGTGTTTTTGATGAAGTCCCCATCCTGCACCAGATAGAACTTTAAGTAAATTAATGAATTTCATTACTTTTTGTGAAACTTCATTGATATGTTTACCCCATCTTAATGAACTATCCAGCCATAGACCCAAATATTTTACACAATTAACGACTTCAACTGAAACATCGTCAAAATTAAAGTCAATAGACCTCCTAAAGCAACCCTTTTTAAAAACACAGATCTTAGTCTTATTTGTAGACATAGTTAAACCTATTTTATCTATTAAATCTTTGATATATCGTAAAGCAGACCGAAGGTCTTCAAACGCTAAATCTAAATTACTGTTTGTGGAATATAAAACCAAATCATCAGCATATTGAGATATATTAACCTGTCCAGCGATCTTACATATATCTAGAGTTACAATATTGAATAAAAGTGGGGACAATGGATCTCCTTGAGCCAATCCACGGCCTGTCCATCTAACCATCTTGCAATCATATGTTGCTACTTCTAAATGTCTATTTGATAAAAAAGACCACAGATAAGCGCAGAATTTTGATCCGACTCCAAACTGGTCTAAAATACGTAACAAGTAAGGAATATCGACATTGTTATATGCGCTTTCGATGTCTATGAAGCACGCCGCTGTAACCATGTTTTTGGAAAATCCTAGTTGAATTTCAGAAACCAACCGCGTCAGGTTATCCAGACAAGATCGTGCTTTACGAAAACCCACCATGTCCTCCGGAAAAAGACATTGTTTTTCAAAGAACCATTCAATACGTTTGGCCAAAATAGCATGAAAAATTTTACAGACGCAAGATATTAAAGAGATAGGACGCAAAGAAGAAGATGGGCTACTATTATGTTTAGGGATTGGAACTATTTTAACTTGGCGCCATTGTGAGGGAACAAATCCGAAAGAAAAACAATTATTATATATTGAAAGTAACATACGTTTACCTGAAGCCGGAAGGTGTTTTATCATGGAAAATGAAATTTGATCTGACCCAGGGGCTGTGTCGCTATTTTTAATACAGTTAACTAATTCTGTCATTGATATTAACGATTCCAACGCTGTATTACTGGAATTAAAAGTAGGTGGCGAGGGACAAACAAAATCTGGAGTAAGCTCACTAAGCAGGCGCTCAGCTTTTTCTTTATCCACACTGGTGCTAGGGATTTGCCGACCTTTTAACCACCTCATTTTACGCCACATTTCAGATGTTGAAGATATTTCATCTACAGAAGAACAAAACTGTTGAAAAGATTTACATTTAGCCCTACGAATAAGTCTTTGAGCGGCGCTAATTTTTTCTTTAAGGACATCTAAATTTCTAGGAGAGGGACAAGATCTCAGATTTGCAAGGGCCAAACGCCGCTCCGCAACAGCCCTCGACAACTCTGGAGACCAGTATGGTTTTGGTTTAAACGTACTGCAAATATTTTGAGGGATTTTAATGTAAGGAATATATTTGTCTGCAGCTTTTTGCATAATATTATATAGAAGGTCATATAGATTCTGAAGATCTTGAGGAATAACGCAGTTTTGTAAATATTCGTCTATATATTTGGCGTATGACGCCCAGTCAGATTTTTTAAAATTTCTTTTGTGTTGATATTCACGGTTAAAAGTAAATACTAAGTTTAATTTAATAATTAAATGATCGCTACCCAGTGTTTCATTAGTGGGCTTCCAATTGAATAACAAAGATAAATCAGAAGATACAAATGAAATATCAGGACTAGATTGTTGAAGTACTCCGTCAACCATCCTGATTCTAGTAAAACTACCATCATTCAAATGAATAAAATTGTAATCTAACATGGAATCAAATAATTCAGAGCCACGTCGATCAGTTCTTAGAGACCAATTAGTGTGATGCGCGTTAAAATCTCCCAAGATAAGTGTCTTACTGTTTCCTATAGAAAATATTGCGTCCCAATCACTCTGAGTGGTATGTACAGTCGAAGGGCAATATATGGAAATAATATTCTCAATATGCTGACAATTCAAAATTCTAATATGTAATAATTCAATGCCAGGGTTGCGACTTTTCGTTGTACAAACAACAGACTGTACAGAGCGGTGAGTCATAATTGCAACGCCACCGTAGCCATCTTCTCTATCCAGTCTGTATGTATTATATTCACTAATTCTAAAATAGCTATCAGGTTCCAACCAAGTCTCGCTCAGTACGGCAATGTGTATTTTTTCTTGACTTAAGTGTAATTCAAGTGGACGAGATTTGGGTCTTATACTTTGGCAATTCCATTGTATAATATTCAAGTTCATATAATTATTGTTATTAGCCATTTCTAATAAATAAATCGAAAAACGAATCAATAGATAAACTACTTACAATTTTATGAGTCAGCCATTCGGAGAATATAGAAATCGACTGTTGTATTTTAAGCTGGAAGGATTCTTTACTTGTTATAATATTTTTAATTTTTGTTATCAAATGCCAAAAGTTTAAATTATTAGAAGACTTATCAGAATTATTATTTTGAACAAAATTAGGTGTATCAATAAAATCCTCTACAGAATCAGAAGAATCGGAAACTTGATGCCACGTTACGTCCTCTACAAGTGCTGGGGTCGGTGCTCGACGATTTTGCTTCTTGGAGTTTCGCTTGGATAAAGGCTTGGTTTTTGAATTAGCTGAATCTGGATCACGTCGCTGAGAGGTAGTATCGTTATTTGTGCCAGCCGGAGGCTGCGTTTCAATCGAACTAATATTTGCGGTAGTCGCAGTATGTGTATGGCCAACATCAGGAACGAAACTAGATAGGTTCACTTGTGAAACGTTATCAGGCGAAGGGGGAACGTATATAGTGAGAGCTTTTCTGTAGGTACAATTAAATTCGGACATTAAGTATCTAAGCCTCTTTTCCTTCTTAAAATATGGGCATATTTTATCAAATGCCATATGCCGACCTGAACAATTCACACAAGTAAATGCTGTGATTGTGCAATTTTCGTGGTGTTGTGAGCATTTTGGACAAACAGGTTTCCTCATTGGACATCGTATCTTCAAATGACCGAATTTCCAGCAGTTAGCACACTGAGTTACTGGAAATACAAATCGTTCGACTGGTATTCTTAAATTGTAGATATAGACATACGCTGGAAGAGAACATCCTTTAAACCCCAAGCGTATCGTTTCACTCGGAGTCCAACCGTTGCCATCAGGGTTATTCGAACACCGTTTATTTAACCGCTTGATTGACGTTATTTCAGCGCTACTTTTAAGATTATTTCGGAGATCCTCATCAGATATGTCTAGTTCCATACCTTTAATAAGGCCGTACGATACACCTACTTCGGAAGTTTTCTGGCAGTACCAACCCATGTCAGTAAAAGCCGAGCAACTTAAAAATTCATCTGCGCCGGTGTCGTTATCGAATGTAATTAACATTTTATTTTGATGTACGTATTTAATTTTACTAATGCTGCTACTGATAATGTTGTACGTCTTAAGTAATCGCGCCAACGCAAACTGTTTAGGCAAAGGATTTTTGCATGTCACGCATACCTGTATTTTCTCTTCTTTCTCGCTCTCACCTGAATCTCCTCTACAACATACTAATTTGTTTCGTCCTCTATTCACTTCAGTCCATCCTTCTTCAGAAGAATTTTCTTCCAGTCGCCTTTTCACTCCCGTGTCAGTGTCAGCACGGCCACGTTGTATAATAGCTTCTACTTCCATATTTGTACTATCCTCTAACACATCAGTGCTCGAAAGTGGATTAATGTTCTCATAACTTAAATTTGATTCACACATGTGAATAAAACAATAGCTGTGCAGGGACCGACCGGTGTGCCGGTTTGTCCTGCATGCAATCAATTGTAGAAACTTGCATAAAATATTTTTAAAAACAATTCAATTTTTTTGCAAAAAAAGCGCGCCCGCCAAATTAAAGTAACCATAGACAATGTTAGCTACAGTTAAAAATGAATAAGTATGAAATAAAAGGTCGTTATTTTACGCTTACAAAACCAGGATACCCAGCTTGGTCAAAAAGGTACCGTTGCCTCTGGGACTGGGTAAGACATGTCAGCCGCATCCGTCCATCTGTTCTGTGAGTATATTAGCACAAAATTGCAGTGAGACGGGGTCGTGGCACACCATGAAGAAGATGGCGGGATGAACTATAAAGATTGTACCAGTACTGGAAGCAAGAAGTACGGGCCCGGAAAGAAGGAAGGAATGGCGAGAGGCCTTTACGTCACAATTTGGACAGAACAGATTAGTTAAAAAGGTACTTATTTTGACTTCTTTAATAGATAAGTCACGGCTTCGAATGAGATGGGGGGACGAACTAAACAGATTTTGCTAGAGAACTAGAAAGAGGCAGCACTTGTCCGCGAAAAATGGAAAGAGCGGAGAGAGGTCTTTGCCTAGGAGTAAGACAAAATGACTAGCTAAAAAAGGTATTTATTTTGACTTGTGGGAATAATTGAGACGTTACACGCTTTTGAAGATATCAGTCTGTCCTTGTCACGACGTTTGTACCTACTTACTGAATGAAAAACACTTTAAAAAAAAAGGTCTTGGTGACTTAAGACCCATTTTTGTATTATTTCTCCGACTTTAAGAATAAGAGTAGTACCCGGGACAATGAAACTTGACCTCTAATGGCATGGAAAATAACACCTATAACACATATTTTGTATTTTATAGGTACATTAGGGCCACAGATATCCGTGCTGCAGTTTCGATAATCATATTTTAAAATTTAAATATTTTCACATAGGCCTACATGGGCACTTATACAACCTCAGAAGCTGGTGCATGGTTCCAAATTGGTCGTTTCCTATGCAGAAGATTTGACATGAAACTCCATATTAGTCTCTTTAAAAAAAAAGTTGTTCTTACAATATTTCCATATTAAAATACCGATTAGTAGATATTATGTAAGGACAGTCTAGACCAGTCAGTCTAGCCAGTATTGTACTCAAATTAAAAAAATTAACGACGAATAAAATCTATAAAAAGTAAAAGAACTGGTTAAGGCGAATCTAATGAGCCCAAACTTGACGTGTTTACTAGTAGGCATTCCAGGGTTCCATTAGCCACCACCCAGTTCTAGCATCAGGACCTCGTCATCATGAAAAATGTTTAGACTGGTTAAGACGAATCTAATGAGCCCAAACTCAATGGGTTTATTAATAGGCAATCCAAGGTTTCGTCTCTTACCTCCAACCTCCATCATCAGATCGGCATATAGGTACATGAGTATTTCAAACATTAGGTCACATATATGTGTTTATTACTGAAGTATATATCCATTAAGTGTTTAAGATCCCTGCCGTAGCCAACAAACGAGCTGCTGACCTTGAATACCTGAACAGATCTTCATTAATTGTATCTAAGAACCATCTCGATAACGTCAGCTATCAAATAAAAAAAAATCGGTCCATTCGCTTTGGCGCTTTGATGCCACAGACAGACACACACACCTCAAACTTATAACACCCCTCTTTTTCGTCGTGGGTTAAAAAGTGAGTTGTCATATCTAAAACAACATTTATTGTGCGTACAGCTAAGGAGTGGAATTCCCTGGCAGAATTTCGTTTCATCACCGGACCACCAAACGTAAGGCGATGCACCATCGGCACATAGTGAACATCCCACCTATACTTACTTACGCACAAAACGTTTTTGGAACACATTCATTGTGCGTACAGCTAAGGCGTGGAATTCCCTGCTGAAGTCTATTTCTTGATGCCTACAACCTAGAGGTTTTTAAGTTAAGAGTGATTAGGTTACTTTTAGACAAGCGTGCTGCATCGTCGACCATATCATTACCTTCAGGTAAGATAGAAGGCAAAAACGAGCCTATCTATATTTATATTACAGTTACCATTAATTTTGCAAAAGGTTTCCTTTTAATCATAAAAGGAAACCTTTTGCGAAGGCGAGCACTAAAGGTACATACACACTAGGATATACCTACCTGACAGGCTCACCTGCACAGGTATACCTGATTTTATTTTCTTTTTTATTGTGGGAAAATCAACAAATGATAACCTCTTAGGCGGAACGGGAGATAGTGTCAGACTCTTCTCTATCCACCGTTCCTTTATGCCTTCATAGGGCTGAACTACTCTTTTGAAACTTACCCTGGCCCCAGTAGGCTTCGACCCAGCTGGGCCCCTGCTGTTGCTGACAACTCCTTAAGGCGCGCGGGAACAGTGCGCACCGTCGACGACTTGGGCTCGGTCCAGACAGTTACCGGACGGTCGGACAGCGAGCTACCCATTGCTCACTGTGCGCAAGCCCTTAGGTATACCTGTCACATAAGCTTGTATGGAAACCTACACAGTTTTGCAACATACACGCTCAAGTTTACCTGTACAAGTCCCCTGTTAGGTATACCCTAGCGTGTATGGAGAAGATATTTCAAAATTAAGAGAGGATTTTTCGAAGTTCCCTCCTAAAAGCGGTGAAATGGTGGTCCAAAGTTTGTATGAAGAAACCGAATCGCGGCGGGCGAATCCGCTGGCAGAAACTAATTTACAATAAAAAATAAAGTTAATATTTGAATTACCGGGTAATTATTAGTAAATGTTACCAGTACTTACTGAAAAGTTTTCCCCTTATCCAATATCCGGCTGTTCAATAATTACAATCTACCCACCCAACCAATATTGGGTATATTCGCCTCTTAAGATTAGCCTTTTTCATTCAGTTCGAATATTAATATTTATCTCATTTCTGAAGCCAACCATCCAGCGCCTACTTACTCTCATTATGTTCCATTCCGTTTTCATCTCCTCCGCTGAGTGGCTATACCTACAGGATGTTAAGGAAATGAGTGGTCATATTTTAGAAACTACTGCCCACTGAAATGAACAACTTTCTTTTTTTTTAATTTAATTAAAGGTCTTTGTCGCTTAGCGACCACATCGCCCAGTACAGAAAACAAAAACTTAAACACTACCTAAAGGCTAATTCAAACAATTGTTTGGCTTTATCGGACATTGGAGAAGAGAGGATTGCATTACAAATGCCAATATCATAAGATTTACTGAGTCCAGAAACATTCCTTCTTGTATTTTCGTTCCGGACATACTCCATCAATATGTGGAAAACATCATCAACCACACCACAGTCATCACAATTTGGAGACAAAACTTTCTTCATTAAATAGTTAAATTTATTTGATGGAATATGTCCGGAACGAAGTCTTACAGCTATAGTTATTAAATTTCTGTTAAGATTACAGTCAACCCATGGAACCCGAGAAATATCTGGCTGGATAGTTCGGTACCATATCCCTTTTTCTTATGACCTTTTGTCAAAATATTCCTGCCAAAGTTCTAAACATTTTTTTTTTGCTTTCTCAAAGTAATCAGAATATAGTGGGGACTCCCTCAACACACGCTTGTTTGGCGAGTAAGTCAACAATATCATTTTCTTCTAACTAACAACTTTCTTCATGGAGGTTATAAAAACTCAACTTACCTACCGTAGGTACAAAGTTAATTTCAGCTGATTAAAATTTGTAAGGGACTTCTATTTCTTTCTTATATTTAATACGAGTGAAGAGAGTTTACCATTACGACCGAGGTGGAATTCGCACTAGCCGTAGGTGGGTGAGTTATGATGCCGAGGACTGCAGTGAAAAAACACGTGTAGAGTGCGTCTACTGAAAGCGTAACCTGGAGTTTTTTTTTTAAATTAAATTTGCAACATTGTTTTGCCGAAAAAAATCACGTCAAAGTCTATGGTCGCAATTGTCAGTTTTGTAAACAGAGATTTATTTTTCAAGAATAATTGCTTAATTATGGGAAAAACAATAAACTGTAACGTGCGAAAACTGCTACACACTATGGTTAATAAGTTCAAACAAAAACAAGAAGAGAAAGAAGGTGTTTTCAATGAAAACCAACAATGTTTACATACGATTTCAGAATTTTTAAGGTAGTATGACGTTATAATCTTGATCCTTGTCGACTAATATTATTAGATAGTTATATTTAGGATATAATGATAATTTGTTTTTCTTATATTTTTAGATAATCTGACATATTGCGAATTTCGTAATTGACAAAAACATCGAACAAAGAAGGCTTTTGGTGAATCGACTTAATCAAAAACACATGCTAATATGTGGTAGAATGCGTTCAAAAGCGGTTGAGATGTAATGAAAGATTTGCCTCATTCTGTCTGGTAGTGCATCAAGGTCTTCAACTGAAGTTAAAATCGCGAAAGTGAAGGAAATAGTGACTGAAATCCTAGTTCAAGTTTGAAAGAGATAGCTGCTGATCTTTTTGTGTCTCACGAGTCGAATGAAATGGTACTCAAATAAAGAGTATTATTTGAATATTATGTAGCGACATTTGAGAGAACAGATGAAATAAAATAATAACTGACATTTTGTGTGTTATTGACCTTTACTATACACTAACCAATAATTAAAGGTAAAACTACACGGCTCACACGTGTGCTACACACGCTGATCTGAAAGTGTCGGTCTCCATACATTTCATATAGAAAATAGACTACACTTGTTAGAGCTACACTTGATCCACGCCACGCCATGCGACGCTACGTCCGCGACGCCGACACGTCGGTCCCAGAAATTTTAGAGGAAGGTGGGCGGGGCTATCCATGCGTCTGATCGCGGTGGTCAGGCGGAAGTGTCTTCGATGGTAAATGAAAAAGCGAGCTTGATCTGCTTTTAATCCTCCGATGAAATCAAAAGTTGTAATGCGCATCACACGTGTTACGCATTGCGTCCGTGTAGTGTGCACACCTGCCGCACACGTCTGAGACGTCTCACACGTGTGCGTCGGTGAAGTGTAGTTCTAGCTTAAGTCTACACACACCTTTTTGACTAAAATTTAAGTTCCTATACAACTATTATACAATTGCAATAAATACAAAAAATACCCAAGTATCAAAACTTTTTTGTCCTACTATTTCAATAATACCACATTCAAAATTTTTGGTTTTAACCTCCTTTTCTCAGGTCACGCTTTCGTTAGACGGACTCTATCAAGGGCTTTTTCAATACATTTACGAAGAAATTAATAAACGGAGGTTGACCAGCGACACGTGGAGGTCGATGCGCGCCCAGCTTGACACGATAAATGTAATAAAATTGTAGCAAGAAGAGCACGCGCACTTTTCTGCACTAGTGCGGAAAACAGTTTATTGCGAAAAATTTTTTTTTCACTAGCCTAGTTTATGCCGAATTGCTAGTCAAAGACTTCCCCTTTCTCCTTGCAAACCTCTCGGTCTGGAACATTCTTTGGTCATTTGTGACCCCTGAACGTGTGAGAGTTTATGGTCTGATTCAAAGATTCAAAGCCACTTCTACTGAGTACTATGTCAATCCACTGTCTATCATCTATTGTTACATTGACCTACTTATGTTTCTGTACAACTAGGAAAAACTGTGGTTATTTAGGTAGCTAAAATGTTTTAAAAATTATTTTCAGCTTTATTTACAACCAAAAAAAAAATCATTTCATTCTTAAACTAAGTTTAGATACTAATAATTAATTGCACAAAATTGCAACCAGTTTATACAAACCCTCTTTCAACTGCTTCCAACACTTACTCTAAACTAAATAATCACCTGAGTTGATGTACCCCATAACTCAACAGCCCCCCTAGCCAAGTTACAACCGTTTCGCTTGCGCCGAACGCTTTAAGTTGACCTTGCCGCCAATTCTTTTGTTCTGACCACGTGACTGAGCGATAAGACGACGTCATTCCCGTACATTTGAAGCTTTCTACAAGCGTTAACTATTGCAGATTAGCAACTTGGCTAGGGGTACTGTTCTCATAATATTAATGGGTCACCTCAACGGTATGACGTTAAGTGCGCTGACGGCAGGGTTCTTCTTATTAAATGCACTTAAGAGCGACCAACCCGAGGAACATTTCCATTCGACCCCGGTATGAAAGGCAAGTGAAAGTGTAACTTCAATTAATATCGAAGAAAAAAAATACTGCATAAATAAAATAAATAAATAATTATAATTGCATAAGTTGATAAAAATGCTTTGCAATAACTTTACCGCGGCAGTCCCCGAGTGCCACACGTCTTTTTTATTTAAGTCAGTAAGAGTCTGACACTATCTCCCGCTCCGCCCAAGGGCGGGGGATGTTATTTGGATAATTTTAACCATAGAAAACAAAAAGGTACATTTGTACCGCTCTTATGAGATTATGGTGTTATTACACATACACAGCTATCTTGTGGATATTATCTAGGCTTCTAAAGGAATCAAAGCATACATTTGTGTAAAACGAATATAGTAAAAACCTCTAAAAATCTGCTATTTTACGTGAACTTTGGCCTTCCATAATGTAGTCGAATATTAAAAACTAGCTTTTGCCCGCAGCTTCGCCCGCATACATAATATATATAGCCTATGCCATTCAGAAATAAAGCAGCTTTCTATCGTTGAAATAATTTTAGCAATCGGACCAGTACTTCCAGAAATTACCTCCTACAAACAAAAAAAAACAAACTATACATCTTTAACTTTTTTTTTTTCTTTTTTTTATTTACATCAATAGAAGCACATTTAATCGAGATTCTGAATGACGACTATTTTTCTGAAAACCTAATGGTTTAAAAACAACATATGCCTTGTAACAAATTTTGTTAAAATACACGAGTAAATCACGGAATTACCGAATGCCGACAGAGTTTTCAGGCGTTGTCTTTATTTTTTTGCATTGTCTTTTCATCAAACATCGCGTTGGATTGCGTTAGATGAAGCAACAAGCTTTTAAATCATGCTCGATGTTGACGATAGGCGAGTGGAAAAGAACCCTCTTAAACTGGGCTTTAGACGATTACTGCACACGTACAGAGTTTTGTACAAGGCTCCTACTATGACGTGTGACAAAAAAGCTTTTTCCCGCGCGGCTTAGCTCCCACTCTTCCCTACTCTACCCTATTTTACCCTACTCTACCCTACTCTACCCTACTCTACCCTACTCTACCCTACTCTACCCTACTCTACCCTACTCTACCCTACTCTACCCTACTCTACCCTACTCTACCCTACTCTATCCTACTCTACTATACTCTACCTTACTTACCTTACTCTACCCCACTCTACCCTACTCTATCCTACTCTACCCTACCAAACTTCTCATAAACCATCTACTAAATAGTCCGAACAAAGCCTGAACATTTGGTTTGGATAGGTGAGCCCCTTGAGTTATAAAATTACAATGAAAAGTGGCATTGATTTTTATATATATATAGATAGGACTATTTATCTATATATATACTTTTTGTGGTTTGGGCCATACCACCATGACGTGATAAAATGTCAAGCTAGCAAACGAGAAAAAGAGATGGAGATGGATATACATTGCTGATGGATATGCTACCTATATACCTATAGATATAACTCTGTCCCTTAACACGGTTCAGTTTAGGTCGTGAAATGGATCGCGTTAAGAGCTCTTGGTAGGACCTCTGTTAATGATTTGTTTTACTTACTAAAAACCCACCCGCTGACTCTTTCGAACGATCCCGCAGTTCTGGTCGGGAAATACGCCTGTAAATTAGTATAGGCGTATTCATCGCAGCTATAAATAGCAGATAGCCATGATGTTATATACACTACATATATAATAATATGTTAGTCTATATCACACTTTCCCCTGAACTGAACTGAAATAGTCATTAAAAAGAAATGGTCAGTGGGGCCGAAAGGTTTTGGAGTGGCGACCACGTACCGGAATACGCAGCGTTGGAAGGCCAACAAGGTGAACCTACGCCCGGTAAAGGTCGCAGGAATCCGACGGACACTTGAGGGTGGCTTATGTCCAACAGTGGATATCTTTCGGGTGAAATGATGGTGTATCAACATATCCTTGTTTCTGAATCCAATAAACTGTCTCTTAATCAAGAAAGTGTCAATAAAACTACCTACATATTAAGATAATATGAGTTGAATGATTGGCTCCGACAACATCATGAGGTCAAAATCGTATTTAATCTAAAATCCGCTCTAAATACTTTTCCCGTTTATTACATCATGATAAGTTGTGACACGTTACTTTCAGCAACAGTAACTTAGTTTCCCTAGTTAAGTTATTTTTTGAGTACGTGCGTAGAACAGAAATACCTATTCAACGTTATATTAGGGTATGTCCCTAACCCTTGTTCTAAAAATGTACACTTTAGGTACCCCTGATTTCTGAAGTTGAGTACAAACTAGAGCCTCAAAACATGTCAAACTTTGATGATGAAGTAGGGCCTGACGCGTTCACTCAAAGGCAAAAAAAAAACTTTTGGAACTCAATTCGAATTTTAAATCGCTGTCAAGTGGAACCCAAAACTTTTAGAAAGCGTTCGAATTTTCTTTTCTTTTTTTTTTTTTCTTAATTTCCCCATCAGTATGGAAATGTATTAGCAGTTGAACATTGTACGATTACTTCGACGCAATAAAGTCAACATCGCGACACAGATCACGGCGTGCCGTCGGGGTAAACAAGTCGGTTTAATGATAAGAAGGGACCGCCGCCGCCAACCAGTCGCGCGCGCCCGCCCGCCCAACGCACGTGTCTAAAGTTGCAACAGATAACAACAAATATTTTGCTCTTCTAATTCAACCTTATGGGTGAGTCACCTCTTTTTAAAAATAGAAATTCAAACTTTTTTATTTATTTATGGTGAAATTTGGAAGGTGTTCGAATTTTGAAATTGTTTCTTTTTATTTTAAATTGTTTTTTCTTGACTTTATTTTCTTCATTGTTTTTCACAAAAGAAAAATTAAAGTACCTACACAAAATGCATGTTGATGGACATGACAAACTTATTTTTATGGTGTTCTGTGTGTGAATAGATTTATGAGTGACGCGTGATATTAGTTCGCTATCTCCATAATGTAATGGGATCATTTCACTTTGTAAATGTGTCCTCACATACCTACCTGTGTTTGCTTTTGCAAATAACTTTGACCGTTTCATTTTCATTAAATGTATTTTTGTTAAGTGCCTTAATTAACATGTGTGACTTATGAAAATGTATTTTGAGCAATAATAAATCACACTTGTTGTTTGAATCTCTATAAGTTTCTAGTCACAAAATATAATCCCTGATTACCTTGGCAGCTGTGCCGTTCTTGCCATTTTCCGCTCCGAGATTTGTGTTGCCTTTACTTATGTTACGAAAATAGAAATAAACTACAATATGAGGGAGAGAAGACGCGTGGCAGTCGACACGTTCGCGTTGTTTACTAGCTTTAAACATGTTTATCGTAATTGTGAAATAATAGAAATTGTTCTTTTTGCAAAGTTATACCTTCAAAATGGTATAATAGAGATGTTTCACAAAAATCATTAAAAATCCTAGCATTTTCGGAAACCAAGGACCAATATTTAATTTTTCTAAATTTCTTCAGTTTCTAGGAAAATCATTACATTATATACCGTAGACGAAAAGAGCAAAGCTAATTTATAAATTAAAGTCAAAGATATGATATTGAATAGGTTATGTGAAGAAACGAGGAAAACGTATTGATAAAACTTATGAATATGAAAGAATTTTTTTAGACTACTAACATGAAAATCTGTTCTCGACAAGATCGAAGGAGGAAGTTTTATTTCTAAAGCTTTTTATTGTCATCAATTAGAACCGTAATTTTCCATTGTAACATGTAACAGTATTACCATGCACGGCGTACAAAACGGATCGATGTAACACTATTGAACGTAGCTAATTTCCTTATCAATAGATAAGCAGTGGGCTGAGAGGCGCGAGTATGAGACACCATTGGACTACGTGTATAAAAACATGGAGAAAGAATCAACTACTAAAGCCATAGAGGCCATGTCTGAAGCCAGAGTGGGCATGTCGTCATGGGAGGTGCATGGAAATGTGTGGAGTGCGGCTGTTGGAGCAGTGATTGGAGCTGGGACTGTGCTGCTGATTGCTGCCCTGATCCTCTTATGGAGGAAGCCGAGGAGACATGAACTGCCTCTGCTGGCGCCAATGGATGTGGCGCATAGCGTGAGTAATTTTTTTTTTACCTGATTTTTTTGTATCATGAAACATTATATAGTTAGGTAGGTGCTGATATTTTTGGAAGGTGTATATTTTATTATCATGGTTGAATGAAAAGATACATTCATGCACGTAACGAATTGGCAGAATAGATTGATATAATTGCTGTCTAATAAGTCAACCGACTTGCGAATTTTGTAGAATATTTAATCATTTAAAATATACTTATATTCGGTACTTTTCATAAGGTTCTGCTGTTAGTAAACAATGATTTCTATCTCATAATCAACCTTGATAATTGAACCCGTGTTGACTGCATCGGATTTCATTAAATCCTAATAATTACCTACCCAAGTCGTTTAACTTATTAGACAGACTCTACCTATTTATACTTTACGGTGAAAAATATTTTATGTGTTGCCCAGTAACTAGACTATTATTGTAAAGACAAAAGATGTATGTTTGTGTGTATGTTTGTTACTCCTTAATATTTATAAAAGGAGTGAAAGAGAGATAGGAATAAAAGGAGGGTTAATAACAGATATTTTTACCCATCGCACACTCAAAAAAAAGTTGGTTAACGACTATTTACAATTGCACTTGTATATTTAAAGATATTTTTTTTTAATTCAGTGACAGTAATATAGTAAATAAAAGCAATTATTGCCCAAATAGAACGTGTTTCCCCTCTTTGTAATTTTTTTAATTGTTTAACTTATTATATCAGAGACAAGCGCTTCATAAACCATAATAATTTAGATCCTCAAGACTCAGCCTTGATATAGTATCATTGAGACTCATATTAACTTTTATGTTAGTGCTAATTTATTTTTGTTCACTGTGCGCGTCTATCCTATACGGAAAAATATACACATTCACGATCGCGGTGCACGCGACGATACGCCAGACTTTATTATCACGTAAATGTCACTGAATAAAAAATATGTCTTCAGTACGAGTAGATATATATATATCTACATCTTATATATAAAATTCTCGTGTCACAATGTTCGTTTCCGTACTCCTCATGAAATTAGGAGACCGATTCTCATGAAATTTTGTGAGCATATTGAGTAGGTCTGAGAATCAGCCAATATCTATTTTTCATACCCCTTAGTGATAAAAAATAAAAAAAATATTTATATGGCAAAACAACGTTTGCCGGGTCAGCTAGTATATAAAAGGAAATACTGACTGACATATCAACATGCAGCCGTAACTATTAGGACACAAAGCGTGAAGTTTTGAAGTAAGCTTGAGAACAGAACATACAAACTCAGGGTTACTTGTGAAGAATCCGTGACATGACTTATTGAGGCTTTCTGAATGTCAGTGGGATGTTTAAAACCTTCTATCTAACACTATTTTTTGAGCAATTTTTTTTTGAGTCTGGTTGCAGTAACCAGGTTTCCTTTACGACGGTAGGGGAGCGCAAAGAGACGATTTTTCAAAATTCACCCCCGAAGGGGATGGAGCAAGGGTTTAAAGTTTGTATAGAGCAACCTTCTTTCACGCCAGCGAAGCTGGCAGAAAGTAGTTATTAAACCATACAAATGCATTTTAAAATAGTCGGAAATAGATACTTTTTTTTTAATTTAATTCATAAACAGTTTTCGTTGTTTAAATACATAATTTCCTCGCCAAACTTTACAGTTTGATGGCGAGATACGCTCGCTTTTATAACTTAAACAACAAAAGTCTACAAAACATCAATCCAAACAAAACCATAGCTACATTAGGTTAATATTTTTGCACAATTGAGTGTGTGATGGCCAAATAATGCCTCTTTTTAACCCTCCTCCTTTGGCACATGTGTAAACCATGTCCTAGAATAGTACATACGGTACCTATTATCCTAGGAGTATGTTGACATGGTAAAAATCGTTGGCAGAAGGTAATCTGTATATATATTTATAAAAGGAAAAACTGACTGACTGACATATCAACGCACATCCGAAACCACTGGGACTAGGAGCGTGAAATATTGCACAAGGCTTCCTTTTATGATGTAAGCGAGCGCTAAGAGAGGGTTTTACAAAATTCACCCACATATAGGGCACAAACGGAGGTCCAAAGGTCCAAAGGTAGTTATAATGGAGAAACCTACTGTCACGTGGGCGATTCCGCTTGTAGAAGCTAGTATTGCATAAAAAATTGACCACAAACTACATTTCTTCCAATATTAAACTAGATTCAAAGATTCCCCCGCTCCCATTTATTTCTTTTGCAGAAACAAATAATAATAAAAGCACCTGATTGTTAGTAATTGGATATTGAATTGCAGTAGACACCGACTGTATATAAACAAACAGTAGAAATCAATACCTATTTTCGAACTGAGTCCAATTAGAACGAAGATACTTAATCGTATTATTAAATCTTCAATATCAACATTTGACGGACAAATCAAAGGGATTTGTCCGTCAAATGTCAAATTAACTTTTAACCAAAATGTAAATACCAATTTTCAAGCCTTGAAGATTTCGAGAAATTAGGAAAACTAACGGATACCTGGCGTGTGCAACAAAACTAAAAAATACATTTAGGTTTATTATTGCATTGTTTTAATGTCTAATTAAAACCATCTTTGTACTCGTATTAATGAACCGGATTAAAGCACGTCAGTTAAATTGTTTTCAAAGTCTATAACGGACATAGGCAGAAACATTTTTTCGTGTTTCATACATTGATTAGGTTATTCTAAAAACTCCTACCTCTTCTGAAAATAAATATCCTACCCCTAAATATACTGTCTGATCTCAAAGAATTTAACAGCCACATAAAATGTTCCAATATGAAATAAAATGTTTCCGTTACTAAAAGGAAACACGGATGGAGTGGGATGAGCTTATGTCTCAACATGAAAGGTCCATTTGACATATTTAGACGTAGCATGTGTATTTTATTCTTAATCTTCGAGCTACGTATGTTTGATCAAAACTGGATATTGTATTATTTGATCACTATCAGCTGCCAGCGGCTTCGTCTGCCTGAAAGTCTAAAATTGTCCCAGGGGAAAATAATCTCGGGATAAAAAAATCCTATGTGCGTAAAGAGATGGTCTACCCATGTGCCAAATTCATCTTTGTAATATTAGTGTAGTTAAGCAGTTTTCTATGGGAACTTAGAATAGTACATTATGATATAAGTATGTAATGTTAGTGATTACCGTCGAGGCGGTATTTAGACCCGAGCCGGGGCGAGGGACTTAAGAGAACCGAGAACGGTAATCATTAATTACTCTCGTGTATCATATGACGTTTTTCAATAGACTTGTGAAGAAAATAACTGTAAAACTAGTAAACTTTTGTGGCGGTAAAGATCTGTTTTCATATGCGCGCCCATTTTTTTTCTTTTCCTCGTGGTGGACGACGCGCTCCCATCCTGATGCGTTAAATGTACTAAAATTATGGCGGGGTAGGGGTTGAACAAAAAGGTTTTAACTACATTATAGCAATAGTGTGTAATGGTAATGAAAATGTCACAGTTTGGTAACAAGTGTCTTTATATACCTAACTGCAGTGCAATAAGAGTCACTTTATAAGTATTGAAAAAGACACATTATTAAACATGACTCGAAGGCATACCGTGGTTCTGGAATGCCCACACTTTGGAACAATCACGCAGTCCTTGCAGGCATTGGCTCTACTGCGTCCCATTCATTTTGCTACAATCATTGCTTTTGACTCGGTTTGGTCCTTACCGGACGGCGAACTATCCCGTTGCTGGAAGCCCTGAAAAATCTGAGAGGCTTAATCAGTTTTTGGAGTAAGGTGGGTGGGATTGAAATGAGCCCACCATAGGTTTTGGCTGCATTAGCTCACGTAAAATTGCCCGCATAGGACTAAGTGCGGAAACCATACTCAGAGTTAGACCCGTTGCTCGACGCCCACAAGTGAAAGCTTACGGTGGCCAGGTATCACCGAGCTTTATCATCATCATCATCGTTTCAGCCTAAAGACGTCCTCGCGCTCCTGTGACTCTCACCAGGTCATCGGCCCACCTTGTGGGAAACCTTCCTTCATACCGAGGCTCGAGTTCCCTTTCGGATAACCCTGGCCCCAGTAGGCTTCGACCTGGCTGGGCCCCTACTATTGCTGACAACTCCTTGAGGCGCGCGGGAAAAGTGCGCGCCGTCGACGACTTGGGCTTGGTCCGGAAAGTTACCGGACGGCCGGACAGCGAGCTACCCATGGCTCACTGTCCGCAAGCCCGCCACTGAACATCTGTTCTATAAACAATGTGCCCTGCCCTTTGCCACTCAAGTTTAGCGATTCTTCAGGCTATGTTGTAACCTTATCAAGGCCTAATTTCAGAACTAGTAATAACTTAACAGGGAAATAATTTATCTGAATCGACAGCTTTTGTAGCTACAGTAAATTCTAATATGGAGTCGTAAAAACATCGGGAGTCGAAACAAACCTTCATTACTTTATACCTAATCTAATGCAATCTACTCGACTACGTGTTTTGTTCTGTAAAGAGTTCGCATGTCAACAAATGAATGCTACGTGCTACTGCAACGTTTTGCTTGTCTATAACAACTTTACTAAGGCGTCTCGAAGGGCTAAGTTCATTGGCTTTAAATTTTGTTTTGACTTTTGCACTTTGAGCGCTTCATCAATTTGAAACCGAATCTAGAATATCATGTGACCTAACGTTCTAATTTTTATGATTAAAACCTACTGTTCACGGACGCGTAGCTTCATAGACGCGTATTCGTTCAATCATTATACGCTTGGCATACAGCTGCGTGAAGCTTAAATTAGGGGGCATGGCAGAGCCCCCACCAAGGAGAGTAAAAAAGTGACACGGCCTTAACATTCTTTTCTCGAATCATTTCAAGCCATTTTCAATTCCCTATGACTTCGCTGAAAGCCCTTCACAACGCTAGAGACAGGAATAAAAGGAAAAACACCATAAAAAGTAAAGTGATGAAGCAGCGAGGTCACGAGCCTCAGCATTGAGGAATACGACGCAAGGAGGACGATGACTTCGCTGGGCATAAAACTAGAAGCCTGAATTTCAATCAATAGAATAATAATATAATATAATATAATATTCCACACAACGCCGTCTAGTCCCAAGCTAAGCAGAGCTTGTGTTATGGGTACCAGACAGCTAATAAACACACATATATATTTCTAAATACATACATATTATAGATAAATTACACCCAGACACAGAACAAATGATCATGCTCATCACACAAACATTTGTCCTGGGTGGGAATCGAACCCACGACCTCCGGCATAGCAGTCAGGGTCACTAACCACTAGACCAACAGGCCAGAATGAATGGCGAATGCGATCGCCTATATCATAAGTATACGTATTATATTAAATTAGATTGTTTAGTCCGATTGCTAAGTCAATCTAGGTCATCAAGGTCCCATAAGTACGGACTGAATAAATTAACCGATTTGGATCTCACAACTTTTAAGGGTAGAAGAACTTAGTTGCATGCCTTGGTTTTTTTACTAGTTGTATTTTAGATGGCATACAAAACTATGACGATGGCACGACGTATAATGACAAATACGCATCTATGAAGCTACGCGTCAGTGGACAGTAGACCTAAGTTGTATTCCATGATCTTCTTATCCTTGTCCCATATTAGGTACTTGGGGCTAGAATACCCACGATTGCCATTTTTTTTTCCATTCGCTCCGGTCAACCGTTACGCTGACTAACTCCGATTTCACTAGTCTCACTTAACAGATTGCTTGTCTTGATTTATGTGCCGACCACACGCACAAACTTCACCACAGTTTAGCCTGTGCAGTTTATACACGGAACACAGTCTGAAATGATATGAGTCGTACTAACCACACGCACGGTGTTCTGTGTACAAATCGGCATGCGCTGGCAAAACTGTTTTTTCACGATGCTTTCCTACGACGTTTTGGGAGCTGTGGTGTTGAAATACACATATATATTTATATAAATTTTATTATACATAAAGTCACGTTTGATCACTATCTCACCTGATGGTAAGCGATGATGTAGCCGATGATGGAGCACGCTTGCCTAGAAGTAATCTATTCACTATTGACATAAAGACCCCTTTTTTGATGAGGCCTTGGGCGGAGCGGGACATATTATCAGAATTTTACTGACTAAAAAACCCCTTTCTTTTTTGCCTTTCGTACCGGAGTCGAGCATCCATTTTGGATAACCCTGGCCCCTGTAGGCTTCGACCCGGCTGCGCCCCTGCTAACTTAAAGACCACTAGGTTCAACTATTACACAAAGAAATGTGCCTGGCTGAGTTTGCACCCGTGACATACAACTCGTAAGTCGGAGCCGGTACCACTAGTTTTGCAGCAAAACTGGTGGTACCTGGCGGCGGTGGTAAATGATGAAGCTTGTGCGTATCTCTTTTTCACTAAAAAAGGGTTTCACACATAAATACGCAATTTCCTCAGTTTTCTTAAGCTTACTGTTCCAACTTCCAAGATACGTCGGCCTACTGTAATGTGTCAGAGATTATAACTATATTTTATTGTTCAGCTAGCTGCAATGAAATTAACGAAAGAGCCTTCTTCCAAAAAGTTAGACACTTTCCAATTACATTCCCTAAAACGTTTTTAAGCTCGGCTTATCGTGGCTTAAACATTCATTAAATACGATTTTGTTGTATTACAGGATATAAGTAAGGTAAGCAAACTTTACGATCGGTTTTGTAAACAATATCCAATGTAATCTTATAGGGGAGAACCTTTATGGAATGTTTAGAAACTGTAAATTATTGTCGAGATAAAAAGTAGGTTTACGTGGAACTTAGCTTTACTTTTTTTTTTTGACTGACTGACATTTTGACTATTCAAAAGTGCCTGTTCAAATGGTCTATTTGAAATAAAGTTTCTGATTTCTGACACAGTGGTAGGGGTTGATTTCTGTTAGTTTTTTTTTTTCTTTTATACCTTATTAGAAAAAAAAAAACAATGATCAGCCTTACGATATTCCCACTGCTGGGACTCAGACCTCCTCTTTAGGAAAATGATTTATTTTTTTGAGATTAGAATTTAAATCATCTAATGTCTTCTTTCACTCTAGGGCGGAATGAAAGGGCGTGACAAACTTTTAATGACTAAAACATCTCCTATATTCCTTCAGTTGCCTTGCGTTTTTGAACCACAGGGTTTCCTTTCAGCAGATAACCCATGGCCGCAGTAGGCTTCGACCCTGCTGAGCTTCCTGACATCTCTTTGAGGTACACGTGGAACTCGTTCGCAGGCTCGGTCCGGACGGTAAGCTACGCAGCACAGTGTAAGAGCCGTAGTCCACCACGCGTACCTGATGCGAACTGGTAGTTGTCACATATCTTCTAGTTTTCGGTTATAGGACATGCCGGTTTCCTCACGATGTTATCCCGTTTTGAGAGCAGTGGTGAAAAATAAATTACACAAAGTAATGCGCCTAGCTGGGTTTGAACCCGCAACATACGTATATACAACTGCTCTCTTCACTTGTTTTTTGATAATTAATTAATAAAAGAAAAATAGTAGTAATATGGGATAAGGGCAGGAAGAAGAAGAAGAATTAATAAAAGAAAAAGAAAGAAAACACGTTTATATGGCACACAATGAGATAACAATTATTATAGTATAGAAACTTAAACTTAAAATACATCTACATTGTATGTCTTACGGCTGCGCCAAATAGGTAAAAAAAAGCCTAAGCGTGGCCGAAGCGGCCCCTCACCCACGGTATCGTATCCAAAGGAGGCGCACGCTAGCCAGGGCTCTTTAAGGCTTATAGTCCTTTGAACCATCTGGCCAATATTATGTGGACGCACCTCTCGCACCCGCCTAGGCGGCAGTACGCAAATCAGTGCATTTATTTGCGGCCAACAGCGCCCGGAAAGTGCGCGACTGACCTTTAAATCCATTTTCTTTGCGAAATATTGATTGATACATACATATGCAATGTTCACTTATACACTATATATACAATATTTAACCACCCAGTTTTATGTGTAAAAATGTTTCTAAAGATCCAAGCCATTTCGAAAGAGTAGGGAAAAATTGCGAAATTGCTAAATATTTTTCTAGACAAAAGTAATAAAATGTTGATAATGTTGTTCAAGAATCTATAATAAACATATATTTTTTTCAAACCTATTAACTTGGCCGTTACCGAGGAGTAGGCTTCAGAAAGTCACTGTTTTATGGACTTTTCGGGCGCTTGGGCCTTAAGAACGAGGGTTTTTAATTATTGATAGTCTCTCGTTGAACACATGGTAAGCGAGCGACGTTGTGATCGAGCAATGGGTTGCGACAGGCGCTGTCACGTTTTCAAATTTATAAAAAATAAGGCCTCGCTGCTGGCCTTCGCCCACGTCTAAATTAGTCCACAGTACGCCTGTGCAGTCTAGCCAAAAAGACTAATTAGCAATTTAACTTAACTTAATATAATACGTTGTAGATTATATTAAAATTAATAAACTTAGGCACAAGTCCCGACTTTCTTAGACTTGTAAATGATTAAAACACTCTGTTCATGTGTTGTAAGTGTAACACAGTATTTATCACTATTGGACTTTAACTTAACACTACACTAAATAAAAAAGACGTGTGGCACTCGGGGACTGCCGCGGTAAAGCTATTGCATAGCATTTTTATCAACTTATGCAATTATAATTATTTATTTATTTTATTTATGCAGTATTTTTTTTTCTTTGATATTAATTTAAGTTACACGTTCACACATTGAATTGAATTTTGGTTGATTGTTCACTCATTTGTTTTCTTATCACCACGCTCAAAAAACAAATGAGTGGGGGGTGTTAGGTTATTTTCCACGGAATTTCTGGATTCGGTCTCCACGCTCAAGGCCCGCGGTAGAAGCTATGCAATAGCTTAAAAAATATAAAAAATCTTATTCATTAAACCCCAAGTGAACGCGAGCGTTCGCTCTCTCATTGTATTTCTATTGTGTCTTTTATTACGGTATTCGAAAGGTTCAAATTACACACTAGGTCTGTGTTATCTAGCAGCTGGATTGCCTCAACGTTCACATGTCGGTGATGTCTGTGTTCGTGGGCTTTAGCAAATTAATGGAAGATATTGATCTCGTCGTTTATACCGCGTACATCAAAGGAACAATTTGCCTACTGTGGTCATTCCGTCCGATTATAATTTAAGTGACTTCAAGGCTAGAGTAAACAAGCTCTTAATAAACTAGTGTGCCTCACCGTCAACAAATGCGTCACTGGTTACTATCAGGTGGAATCGCAGTCAAGCATTAGATTATAAATAAAAAAATGTGTGATTTTTTTTACTTTAATTGATATAAACTAGTGCTTGACTGTGACCCCACCTGATGGTAAGCAGTGATGCAATCTCTGATGGTGAGGCGCACTAGTTTATGGGCCTGTTCACTCTAGCCTTAAAGACACCCTAATTATAATCGGACGGGAAGACCGCAGCAGGCAAATTGTTCCAATCCTTCGACGTACGCAATACAAACGATGAGGCGAAACGCTTATTTTGAACCGTAGAGGTTTCAACAACGTAAGTGAAATATACGACCGACGTAATCCATAGCCATTGTACGTAATCCTATAAGGAAGAAAGACCACCATTACGTTTGCCATACTAATAACATCTTACGGCGCATGTGTCCCCTGCCTCGCTTGTTAGTTTATGGCAATATCCCTCGGCCTCCCGCGGGGCTTCACTGGCCGGTTGCATCTTAATAATGATGTTACATTTTCAATCTTGTCACATACGAGTATACTTATGTATAAATATCACATTACGCCGTAATAACGTATCATATTGGCTGGTTGGTTTGCAGAAATGTCTCGGCGATATTATTTTTTTCCGAAACGTGGTCACTTATAATGGGCCTCATAAGAAGACTAAAAGTCATCCAAAGGGAATGGAAAGGGCTATGCTCTGATTCTTGCGTGATCACATCAGAAACGAAGATATCCGTAGTAGAACCAAGGTACTGACATAGCTCGAAGAATCGCCAAACTTAAAAGCCAATGGGTAGGACGCATTGCACGCAGAACAGATGTTCGATTGGGACGAAAGGTTCTGGAGTGGCGACCACGTACCGGAAGACACCGCGTTTTAAGGCCTACAACAAGGTGGACCGATGACCTGGTCATGGTCGCGGGAATCCGATAGATGCGTGACGCACAGGACCGGTCGTTGTGGCGGTGCTTGGGGGAGGCCTATGTTGAACAGTGGAAGTCTTTCGGCTGATATGATGATGCTGATGATGAATTCAATAAAAATACTTAGTCCACATATATAGTATCAGATGAGTCGTCAAACTTAAGTGGCAGTGGCCTGGGCACATTGCTCGCAGAACAGATGTAGATAGAGCCGAAAGATTCTGAAGTGGCGACCATGTACCGAAAGACGCAGCATTGGAAAGCCTTCCACATGGTGGGCTGATAACTTGGTGAGGGACACGGGAATTCGATGGATGCGAGACGCATAGTAATCGTTGTGGAGAAGGCCTATATCTGTATGTTTCGCTTGAATTGATGAGTAAACATTGTTCTAGCATCTGAATCCAATAAACCCTTTCTTAATCAAGAAAGTGTCAATAAAACGAATGAATCCAATAAGAAAAACACAACATGCGCGACACTTTGAGGAGGACTATTATGTCCAACAGTGGACGTCTTTCGACTGAATAGAATAATAATAATAATTTTTATTCAGGTCAATTAGACCCATTTACAGAACATCAAAACACATCGCAACGCAAACAAAACATTAAAATCAAATAAATTAAAATAATATCAAAATTAACACTAATAAGACGCTGTCAGTATATTATACAATAAATTAAAAACAAATTAAATATATTGAAATGAAATAAAATAAATTAAAAATTAGGGTTCAATTAATTAAAAATGGATAAAGTAAAATTAAAACGTAAATTCAAATAAATTCGAACAAAATTAATATTTTTTCTCCGGCATTGGTAACAGTATGTCTACTTGAACAATACCGGATGCAAGGACAATCCAGTCTATCAAAAATCATCGCCAGAACGATGTATAATATAATGACGATTTTGGCTGGCCCTTTGGTCTAGTGGTTAGTGACCCTAACTGCTATGTCAGAGGTCGTGGGTTCGATTCCCACCCAGGACAAATGTTTGTGTGATGAGCAATAATCATTTGTTCTGCGTCTGGGTGTAATTTATCTATAATATGTATGTATTTATAAATATATAAGTATGTTTATCAGTTGTCTAGTACCCATATAACACAAGCTCTGCTTAGCTTGGGACTAGACGGTATTGTGTGATAGTTGTGGAATATATTATATTATATATTATATTTATTTATATATTATTTAAAAGTAAATGTAAAGAAGAGAATAGAAGTAGGAAAGTTTGTAACAAGTCGAAGACTAAAAATAGGCAACAAAACAATAATACATGGCGCCATTACTCCTATAGAGTCACAGTTATGTACAAGTCATAACACCGGGGTGTTTAATCAAGGAAGTGTACAAGATTGACTGCTTATAATACGTCATTGGATACCATACGCATAACCAAATATGACCCGAATTAATTCACGGATACGATTTGGATTAATCTATATTGAAGAGCATACGTAAAAGCACCTTTTAGGGTTCCATATCCAAACGGTAAAAATGGGACCCTATTACTAAGACTTCGCTGTCTGTCCGTCTCTCTGTCACCAGGCTGTATCTCAAGAAAAGCGATAGCTAGACAGTTGAAATTGAAAACTCTGTTGGCATTCAGTAATTTACTCGAATATTTTACAAAACTTGTTTCAGGAAATGTGTTTTTTTTTAACACTTATAAGTTTTTGAAAAACATTGTCATTATTTAGAATCTTGATAAAATTTGCTAGGGATGTATAGTTGAACTTATTTGGCTTTTTAAATTTTTCAGTAAATTATGAAGTGTCAAAGTTCATGCAAAATAGCAAATTTTCAGAGGTCTTAACTGGATTAGTTTTACACAAATTAATAAATTGATTTTCATAGAAGCCTAGATAATATCCACAAGAAAATATGTTTCCAAAATATCTGATGAAAAATGTGTAATAACGTCATAATCGCGAAAAAGCGGTTACAGTATGAAAAACAGTGAAAATTTATGTCGAGATGCATCCCCTTAATAGGGTGTCACAAAGGGCGGTCTTATCGCTATAGTCGACACTAACAACAACTTAAGAGCACTGTAGCGGTAATATTGACTACCTCAGCCAAGTTTACTAGAAAGGTTGACACGCATTGTATAGATTACTAGCTTTTTGCCCGCAGCTTCGCCCGCGTAAATAAAATGTAGCCTATGTCACTCAGATTAAAGCAGCTTTCTATCGGTGAAAAAATTTTTGCAATCGGACCAGTACTTTCAGAGATTACCTTCTACAAACAAAGTAACAAACTTTACCTCTTTATTAGATGTAACTTTGATGTAGATTTTCAAATGGGGAACGCATGCCTGAATGCTTATCCCATCGCCACAACAATCGCTCCTGTGCGTCTCACATCTACGGAATTCTCGCAATCCTCACCAGGATACCCAATATCATCCCTTATTCCAATCAGGTATAAACCTGAACCAACAAAAAACAATTGAAAACGCTTAAAATAAACCAAACAACTCAAAGCCTCTTAAATTAAATTCACAAGGTTACTGATGTAAAAATTCATCCATTACTCCGTCAAACCAGATATTTGACGTCATAAGCTACGTCAGAACTTTGAGAATTTCACTTTTCCTGTTAAATCATGTTTTGTTGTATTCTCGTACTTGAGACTTGACATTTAGGTTTTTGTTTTTAGTTGGAAAGTTATCTAATGACATGTCCCGCCCTTGGGCGGAGCGGGAGAGCGTGTCAGACCTTTTCTGACCAAAGCCCACGATATTTAGGTACGTTCAGCTTGGTCATTTTGATATGTTCATTTTATAAACCAGATATCCCCCGCGGTTTTATTGGCTTTTTTTTTTTTTTTTTTTTTTTTGATGGGAAAAATCATGCATTGACATCCCCCGCCCTTGGGCGGAGCGGGAGATAGTGTCAGACTCTTACTGACTAAAAAACCCATCCCGTTCCTTCTAGCCTTCGTACCGGGGCTCGAGCGCCCTTTCGGATAACCCTGGCCCCAGTAGGCTTCGACCCGGCTGGGCCCCTGCTGTTGCTGACAACTCCTTGAGGCGCGCGGGAACAGTGCGCGCCGTCGACGACTTGGGCTTGGTCCGGACGGTTACCGGACGGCCGGACAGCGAGCTACCCATTGCTCACTGTCCGCAAGCCCGCGCCTACGGTGGCTGAAAATCGGGATCGGAATCCCGGCGGCGGCGGCGAGAGCGCCGTTGTCTGATGCGGTCGGCCACCTCCTTAGCGAGCATTACTGCTTCGCAGAAGTCGGCGACCGCCTGCCACTCTTCCTCGCTCCGGACCATGGCCTCGACCAGGGCCCGGCGCGAGAGGTCTCCGCCGCCGATCACCCCCACGAGGGCACGGCGATACTCCGCCCAAGCAGGGCACACCGCGATTGTGTGCTCCACCGTGTCCTCCGGACGTTCCGCACAGTGGCGACACCCGGGCGACACTTCCGCTTTAATTCGGAACAGGAACCTCCCGAACTTGCCATTTCCGGTGAGGACCTGTGTCATGCGGAAGGTAAGGACGCCGTGAGGTCTTTCCAGCCACGCCTCAAAGAGGGGACTTATCGCCATAATTGTGGCGTGCCCATGACGGGGTTGCGATAGTCGCTGATGCCATTCCACCATGAGATCCCGCCGGAGCTCTGTCCGCCATGCCGCGACCTGTCGCGGCAGAGGACTTTCACCTCGGCGTTGCATCTCCACGCGCATGTCGTGCATGTGTGCAAGGACTGTTGCCTCCAGATCCCACAGTGGTAGGCCAGCCAGAAGGCTCGCCGCTTCGCGGGAAATCGTGCGGTATCCCCGCACCATCCGAATTGCCATGACCCTCTGGCAGGCGTTCAGTATGGCCGCCGGTTGCTTTTTCAAGAGGGCCATGGACCGAACGATCCCCGCGTAGAGCCTCCGGCAGGAGGCGTCTGGACCCCCAAGGTTGGGCAGGAGCCGCTTGAGCGCAGCCCCAGTCCGGTTGAGTTTGGGAGCCAGACGTCGGAAATGCTCCACGAAATTCCACCGGCGCGGTTTTATTGGCTTCATATTTACAGAACTCATGCTGTCCTTGACACTTCAAGATGGGTAAGTATTCCCCAAATTGTGTGTGAAGTTATTGATGATGTTCAGCATCTTTTGATGAAATTTGTCAAGAATCAAACCGGAAGCGAGCTACTGACAAAATTGGAAAGGATCAATAAAATTGATTTGATTTTTTTTTAAATCTTGGCTGATCCTAAAAGTGATGCGGCTAAGATAATATTTGACATGGCAATGTGTCGGTAGCTCAACCTTGATAAAAAGTATTTAATCAATTGTGTTGATTATTAAGTTAAGTTGTTATTGTAAACTTATAGTGAGTCTTAAAAATATTTCAACATGTTAATACCTATGTGTACCTATATTCTAGCAAATAAATAAATTTCATTTATTTTAGGTTACGATGGGGCTCACGTGCTTTTTGAGATTAAAGTCCCTTAAAATTAAACAGAAAAAAAATGTTTACGCATCACGCTAAAATACTTGACTGATTATAACGCTTCGTTTGCTGTATAAAAATTCTTAGTATCCATTAAAAATTAACGTTTCAGTTCATCAACGAAGTTGCGTGTTAAAACCAGTTTTTACTTGGAATAGAATTTCATTACTTTACTTTCAGAATACTTTATGCACCAAACCTTCCAACCCACCAACCTACCTAACCAACCAACCCAGTTTACAACACTTAAAGCCTAGTTACACTGTATGAGCTACTTTTCTGGGCTTTTTTTATGGTGGGAAAAATCATTTACCACCATAAAAAAAAAAAACTGACAACCCTCGCTCTTGGGCGCAGCGGAAGATAGTGTCAGACTCTTACAAACTAAACGACCCACCCTGTTCCTTCTAGCCTTCATACCGGGGCTCGAATTCCCTTTCGTATAACCCTGGCCTCAGTAGACTTCCCGGCTAGGTCCCTACTGTTGCTGACAACTCCTTGAGGCGCGCGAGAACAGTGCGCGCCGTCAACGACTTGGGCTTGGTCCGGACAGTTACCGGACGGCCGGACAGCGAGCTACTCATTGCTCACTGTCCGCAAGCCCGCGCCTACGGTGGCTGGAAATCGGGATCAGAATACCGGCGGTACATTTTTGGGCTGGGAGATCATCATACATTATAAGTTCTCCCGCTTAGGAACTAGCGAAACTTTTCTTCTTCCAGTAAGGGCCAAAGACGAACTTTCTTTTAAAACTAACCTTGGCCCCGGTAGGCTTCGACCCAGGTGGGCCCGTACTGTTGCTGACAACTCGTTGAGGCGCGCGGGAACAGTGCGCGCCGTCGACGACTTGGGCTCGGTTCGGACAGTTACCGGACGGCCGGACAGCGAGCTACCAAGTCCGCGCCTACGGTGGCCGTCCTGTCACCGATCACAATATCACTAGCTCCCTTTTTTCCTTCATGTCACTACTCACATCTTTTCTTTGGCCTCTCTTTCCCTCTCCATACATTTACATGTATACTCAGAACTTTTTAGTGACATGCGTAAACTAGCGAAAAAGTGTCAGACTTTAGTTGGCTATAACTCAACTGTGTTCCTTCAGTTACCCTTTGCGTTGCAGGGTCGTGGTGACTTTTTCAGACAGTTCCACAACCTTGGAACAAGATGGGCTGTAGACCTGATAATAGACGACTATAGTAATTATTAGAGGTGGTAGACAGGTTTGATTCCGATTCCAAAACTTTGGGTCTCTCATTCGATTTAGCACCTTCGATTCCCTTGTGTCAAACGCCTCGAGTTGGCCACACCTCCGATTCCTTTGTTCTGACATCACACCTCAACGCTCAGTCACGTGGTCAGAGCAAAGGAATTTTCAAAAGGAAGTGTGACGTTCGACACACGAGAATCTAAACGAAATAGTAGTAACCTGACTAAGAAGGCTGATATTTTAATAAGATCTTATATGGGAGGTAAAAAAAAGTTTATACTTTTCGCAAGAGGAACCTCCTTCCTTCCTTGCCATCTGTTGATTACTGTTTCTGTTGTTGTTTTGTTTTGTCAGAATTTTGTGAGTTCGCTCTTCATTTATACTTATCCGAGTTTCAGATTAGTGTTAGCAATGTTTCATTTGACGCTTTTGCCTCCGCCTCAGCTTCTGATTTCAGTTTCGATTCTGACAAACCCAATTTAAAAACTCCGCTTTCCAATTCAGTTCCATTTCCCTTTCCATACCTAATAGCAACTGTGTTCTTGCTTGAAAGCTCGGATCGCCTCGTTAGGACCGGTCACACAATGAGAGCAATCGGACACAGGCATTGCACTGACTGTTTCCTTGTAGTGTGGCTAAAAAATGGCTAAAAACAGTAGCGTAGGTAGACGTGGTTGAAGTGGGCCCTCGCCCATGACCTCGTACCTAAAGGGGCCTCGCACAGGCGAGGGCTCTTTAGGGGTGAGGATTTTTTTTATAATTGACTAGCGCCCGTGGCGTCGCTCGCTTATTCAAAATATAGCCTATGTCACTCGGCAATAAAGCAGCTTTCTATCGGTGAAAAAATGTTAGGTACCGATCAGACCAGTACTTCCAGAGATTGCCTCCTACAAACAAAAAATACCTCTCTATAATATTAGTATAGATTGGCGTGCATTTGACCACAACTTCGCCTGATGGTAAGCAACGATGTAGTAGAACACTGGGTTACGACAGTAGCTGTCTCGTTTTATTTTTTATGAAAGAAAAGGCCTCGCTGATGTGTCGCCCACGTTTAAACCAGTCCGCGCTACGCCTCTGGCTAAAAAACATTTTCGTACCTCGAATTCAATCCACTGACCGTTCGCTTTAAATTTTATCTCGTATAATGCGGTTACATGATCCGAGCGCACCGCACCGGCCATTTATGTTGCGATTCCAGAAACGAAATGAAATAACTTATTCTGAAAATAAAATATTAAATTATTATTTTTATCTATTTATATATCTTAGGAACCTGAGGTCCTGGACCTTTGGAAAGTATACGAGAGGATGAAACCAACTTGCAGAGTTCCTTTAGATAATAAATTTTAATGGAACGTTCGTAACTGTGTACGCGCTATGCTAGTGCATCCAAGGACAACCCCCGGTTAGTGAAAAGCTATTGCAACATTTTAACACGTTCGGCTCGCGCTTGACCAATATCTCACATGTTGGTATTTAAGCGATAATGTGTGCGATGATGGAGCATGTTTGCTAAAAAGTAAACATAACCCATTAGACTTAAAGGATGTTAAGGTGGTAGTTATCAGGGAGCACAGACTCCGACACAGCTTCAATCACACATAATTATGTTTACACTTCATGTGATCATACTAATATTATAAAAGTAAGTATGTAAGTGTGTGTGTGTGTTTATGTGATTGTTACTTCTTCACGCTCGAACGACTGAACGGATTTCGATGCAATTTGACACGGCTAGACCATGTCCTGAATAGCACATAGAATACTTTTTGTCCTGGGAGAATTTTCTAGTTCTGCTGAAAGCAGGTTCACGCGGTTGCACCCGTTTTCAGCCGTTAGTTTTATAAATAACTAGCTTCTGCCAGCGACTTTGCCAGCGTGAAAGTAGATTTCTCTATGTAAACTTTAGAGTTCAGACCACCGTTTTATCCTTTTAGGAGATAAATTTTGGAAAATCCTCTCTTAATGCTCGCCTTCGTCATAAGTGGAAATCTTGTCCAAAATTCACGCTCCTAGTCCCAATAGTTTAGGCTGTTCGTTGATATGTCAGTTAGTTTTTTTTTTATATATAAATGATAGGCTTGCGTTTGACCACCATCTCACCTGATGGTAAGCGATGATGTGGTCGACGATAAAGCACGCTTGTCTAGAAGAAACCTATTCACTCTCGACTTAAGACTCCTAAGTTGTAGCTATCAGGAAACACAGATTCCGGCAGGGAATTCCACTCTTTGGCTGTACACATAATATTTCTCCTTATATACAGTGTTATTTGTAAAACTCTGGCAACCGCTCAGGACTATGGTTCTGACATCATAAACAACAACTTTTGTTCTATAACTTTTAAAAATATATCATATTTTAATTCATCAGATTTTCTTACTGAAATAAAAATATTTAAATTGAACGTTCTGAATATTACGAAGTCGATAGTACAATAGCGGAGGGGAGCGGCGAATGGGCGACGGGATTGCTTGATGCGCTTGCGTCGCGTCATACAGACATAATTAGGTATAGCAAAATACAGAATTGAAATGTGTTAAATAGAACAACGAAATCTTGTAGGTTTGATTTTGGCAAATTAATTATGTTTTGTAAAAATTCATAGAACAAAAATTGTTGTTTATGATGTTAGTAACCGTCCTGCAAGGTTGTTAGTATTTTACAAATAATATATGGAATTTGGATAAAAACCTAGATTGATTTAACATTTTCTATCTGACTATTCTTGAGTCGAAATGGAGAAACAAACTCAAGGCACTAACCCTTTAAGGCCCATGCGCCCCAAAAGTGCCATAAAACAGTGATTTTCTGAAGCCTACTCCTCGGTAACGACCAGGATAATAGGTTTGAAAAAAAAATGTTTATTATAGATTCATGAACAATATTATCAACATTTGATTTTTTCGTGCTATTAATACTTTTGTCTAAAAAAGATATTTAGCAATTTCGCAAATTTTTGCCTACTCCTTCGAAACGGTTTGGATCTTTAGAAACATTTTTACACATAAAAATGGGTGGTTAAATATTCTTCAAAGTGAACATTGCATATGTAAATCAATCAATATTTCGCAAAAAAAATGGATTTAAAGGTCAGCCGCGCGCTTTCCGGGCGCTGTAGGCCGCAAATAAATGCACAGATTTGCGTACTGCCACCTAGGCGGGTACGAGAAGTGCGTCCACATAATTTTGGCCTGATGGTTCAAGGGACTATGAGCCTTAAGTAAGTGTATAAAGCTACATCTAACCATTAAGCCTATTGAAATAAGATGTATGGACGAGCATCCAATTTTATTACTGCCAGACTCGATTCAATGTTCCTTTTCAGTTGTCCTATATTATGATATATCTACCGATATTGAAATGTGATTATCGATAAACCATATTGTAAGGACGCCCAACTCTAATTAAATTTTAATCATATTTGCATATTACGGGCATATTAAACACTTTGTACGAACTGATATGTACGAAAAGGAAGGTTATATTCGACTGGCCTATTGGTCTAGTGGTTAGTGGTCCTGACTGCTATGCTGGAGGTTGTGGGTTCGATTCCCACCCAGGACAAATGTTTGTGTGATGAGCATGATCATTTGTTCTGTGTCTGGGTATAATTTATCTATAATATGTATGTATTTAGAAATATATAAGTAAGTTTATCAGTTGTCTAGTACTCATAACACAAGCTCTGCTTGACTTAAGACTAGACGGCGTAGTGTGATCGTTGTAGAATATTATTATTATGTTATGCTAAGGAAAAAACATTCAAGTTAACTTCATTACAGTTTTTTTCTTTCATCAATCTATACTGACATATAATCACAAGAAAGTGAGTGTGTATGTTTGTATTGTACATATGTTTGTGACATCTTCACGCTCAGACAGCTGAACGAATTTGGATGAAATTACTAGTAGACCGCGACAGCGACAAAGAGGGATGGAGGTACGAATGTACGAATACTATGACGAGAATGTCAAGCGTGCGAGCGGGACAGGGATGGAGGTGTACACGTTATGTAGTTCCGTCCCTTTAACGATTCAGTTCAGGTCGTCAAAATCATCGCGTTAAGAGCTCATGATTGAGGCTGATGTCCTGGTCTAGCACATAAGATACTTTTTATCTCGGGAGTATGCTTTCACGCGAACGAAGCCGTGGGCAGCTGCTAGTCTTACTGTAACAGCGACCATTAAGTACCTAACTAGCCTTTGAAAATTTTATTTTTATAGACCAGTATTAAACTATGGCCTGAACTATTTCGAGAAAAGGAAGGTAGGTACGGCCATGACACCGTTTTTGCTTGCCTTAGGGGGTAGCACTACCGTGCCCTCAGATTTGCAAAAACTATACTAAAATACTCGCTACACGAAACTAAGTAAACACTCCTACCGCACATAATTGACTGGCCTTTTGGTCAAGTGGTTAGTAGCCCCGACTGCTATGCCGGAGATCGTGGGTTCGATTCCCACCCAGGACAAATGTTTGTGTGATGAGCACGATCATTTGTTCTGTGTCTGGGTGTAATTTATTTATAATTATATATGTATTTAGAAATATATAAGTTTATCAGTTGTCTGGTACTCATAACACAAGCTCTGCTTAGCTTGAGACTAGACGGCGTTGTAGATCGTTGTTGCGTGTGTGATCGTTGTAGAATATTATTATTATTATTCTAATTCTAAAAAACATTTTCTCAGAATGTCAGACTAGGTACACACATTTGAAAAGAAGAATCCCTCCATGAGAAGGTTTACAAACCACGGCCTAAAGAACTTCGTTTTAAAAAGGGCTAATTAATTCCACGACAAAGCACCTGTTTACGCACAAAAGTACCTCTCATTAAAAATAGAACCTCTGAAATAACTGAGGCCAAATGTGGCTGTTATTTTCTATTTTTAGCCATTTCTAATTAGAAGTATATGGATACTCGTGACACCTACGAACAGAAAACCGGTCTTTGTTGATGAAAGCATGTTTTTCTTCGTAGTAATCATAAGTGAAATGAAAGTGTTCGTGCGTAAAGCTGAAATGATGGGGTCAAATAGAGGACGCTCATGTGAATTCCTAGAATAATACACTACGTAATCTATTACTGTTGAGAGCGTGACTGATACATTTTATGAGTTTATATTTATTTTATCACATTTCTTTTATTTAATACTTGAATAAAATTTTTTTTTTTTTTTTGTATTCTAAGAAATGGAATTCAAAGAGTCTGTGTTTCTTGATGGCTAACCTAACCTAACCTAGGAGTCTTTAAGTGAAGGGTGAATAGGTTAATTCTAGGCAAGTGTGCTCCGTCTTCAACCATCATCACCGCTGGTGAGATAGTAGTCAAGAGTAAACCCATCAAAGTAAAAAATAAGTAAGTTAATTTTGCCTGAATCTTTTTTCAGTCGTACTATATTACTGTTGAAGAACAATTTTATTGATGTAAACGTTTTTTGTTACTAAATACTGTTCTAGAGTCATCTTCAGTTCCTGAAATCCACTGCTAGATCGTTTTACGTCGGCGTTATCAGTTTTAAAGTTACGTTATCACATTGCACTTGAAGGTTAAACTACTTCTTCAAACTGATAAGTTTGAGGTCCCATTGTATACCTATTGAGCATCGAATGTTTATTTAATTTCGAGTGAAAGCTGTTTATGTTCAAAACGGTGAAAGAAAACGTCGTGAGGAAACTGGCGTGTCCTAGAACATAAAATTCAAAGTCATGTGACATCCACCAAGCCCCACTGGGCTTGCGTGGTGGATTATGGCCCATTCTTTCTCCTAGAAAGGAGATCTGAGTCCCAGCAGTAAATAAAATAAAGTTTTATTTAAATATAAAGTAATAAAAAATATAATTTACATTAGGTACAACCGAGAAAAAGTAACTAACTGTAATATAGACCTGCCTGATCTAGGTTAAACCTGTGTTTCAAGCCATCAGCGAGAACATTATAAGGCTGATAATGCTATATGCTTATGAGTTAATGATGCAGAATGAACGAATTTTATGTTTGATTCCTTATTTATACCATTAGTATTTGAAAATGTAAAATAAAAACCACTATTTAGTAAATCTATTTGTGGGTAGTCGGTTGTCAATACCACAACACAACTCCAGGCACGCGGTTTACTCAGTAGTGTTACAAAATATATAACAATACTCGTAGTGCTATTTATAGCCTCCATCCAATATCTGTCTTATCAATTTTCTATTTTATTTTTCACGGTGTGTTTGTTTTGATCACATTTATTTGCTTTTCGTTTATCCTTTATCCAATTGTTAAACCGTAAAATAATAAAACAAACGGCTACTTTTTCGTAAATAAATATTGACTGAATGAAGGTTTTGAAATTGAATTAGTTATTATTTTTTAGATGTATAATATAATATAATATTCCACAATTACCACACAACGCCGTCTAGTCCCAAGCTAAACAGAGCTTGTGTTATGGGTACTAGACAACTGATAAACAAACTTAAGTATATATTTCTAAATACATACATATTAAAGATAAATTATACTCAGACAAATGATCACGCTCATCACACAAACATTTGTCCTGGGTGAGAATCGAACCCACGACCACCGGCATAGAATTCAGAGTCACTAACCACTAGACCAACAGGCCAGTCAAGTTTGAAGATGATGAATGGAAATATTGTAGAAACCATATTTTTTTTCTTTAAAGTAACCATGGAGATTCTTACCGGTTCTTCTCCATAGGACACGACCAATTAGAACCGTGCGCTAGCTTCAGCCGTTTTTTAAGTGCCCATCTGAGTTTATGTGATTTGTTTTTAATTGATATAAACTGGTGCTTGACTGCGATCCCACCTTATGGTAAGCAGTGAAGCAATCGTTAATAGTGAGGTGCACTAGTTTATTAAGAGCCTATTTACTCTTGCCTTGAAGACACCTGAATTATAATCGGACGGGAAGACCGCAGCAGGCAAATAATTTTGAGTCTCAGTATTGTTTTCTTGTTTATACTAATAATTTGGATTTTTCGTGTTCAGCTTATTATCATGAGCTGGAAATTCAACGGAGCATAATTTAATACTAAACATACAATAAGTTCAATTCGTAATTCTTTATTATGTACACAAAAACATAACATACTACTCGGTGATTTGACTGTTCATGTACAAAGGCGAGCTTAACTCAACAATGAGTTTTCTCCCAGCAAATCTTTGAGTTGTAGAGAGAGGATATATTCGAGGATTGGATCAAGAGTACAATATAAACCTACATAACTAAGTCTAATAATATATAATTGTCTATCTACACTTAATATTATAAAGAGGTAATGTTTGTTTTTTGTTTGTAGGAGGTAACCTCTGAAAGTGCTAGTCCGATTGTAAAAATGTTTTCACCGATAGAAAGCTGCTTTATTCCTGAGTGACATATTTATACTATATTTTATGTATGCGGGCAAAGCCGCGGGGGAAAGCTAGTGTTATACATATAAATATTATTTGTATGTCAATAACGAAAGGAAGTGCTATTTGTGTTCCCTCGTAATCTTACAAGCCTTGTTATAAAAACCCTCCTTTGCTTAACTTTTTCAAAATCTTTTTCTCACAAAGTTAAAGATACTGAAAAACTTTTACGGAGAGCGACATATTGCATGAAATTACGGCGTCCAACTCGTACCTACCTACTGTTTGCGCGTGGCAGATTTTATCTCACTGAGTGGAATCTAGTGTTTCAGTATTGAGAATTATTTAGGTTGGTTAAGTATAGTATAAATATATCTTTTTTTAATACTTAAATTTATTAAAAAAATAAAGTAATATTAGAGTAAACACATTTTTTCATATTTCTTTGTAACGTTCACAAGTGTTACATGCCTGAACTAGGACATCCTGTGTTTCAGGCGAAAAAAAGTAAAACGTTATAACTAAATAATCAGAGTAATTATATAACTGAAAGGTAAAATATTCATCTAGATAATAGATATGTAAAAGAAGTGTAAAAATCTTACTTGCTAAAATCTTTGTATATTAACTAAGCTAACTAATCATAATAAAAAGTGCAATTAATCTTTATTTTTATATGTAAAAAAGAAAATTCCTTTGTGTTTAATCAAGTAATTGAAATCTCTTTCTTATAAATTTGACAATTAACAGAGGTATATAATTATGTACTAACGCTAGTTTGTAAGTTGTATATGTCTTTACTAAAAATACTTAATGGATCTGAAAAATAAATTATTATTCCTTTATTCTTATTTTATATACATGTTATAATATATTTTTAAATATTCCTTAAAAAATAAAAATAAAAAAAAAACATTTAAAAATATAAAAAACAGTATCCCACCGGTATCGGGAACAGAGTCAAAGCTACCGGCGGTCAGGGCTCCAGAGAAAGGAACCCCTAACGATACGGGCCGTGTCCAGAAGAACTGTTCTCTGAATCAAGCCCTTGATCAAGTCGCCTAACGAGAGCCTCCTAAGGTCGTGGCTCTTGGCTTTAAGCCAAGTATTAAGTAAATTATTATTATTATTATAAATCAAAATTTTACTACAAGTACAATCTATATTTATAAAAAAAAAACACACATTCAGCTGAACATAGAACCTCCTCCTTTTCGAAGTCGGTTAAAAATGGACGTCTGAACCAATTTCACTAAATCTTTTTTTGCTATGTTTATTATCGTCAGGAGAAAGTTTTTATGAAAAAAAAATAAGAAAAGGAAAAAATGGGGGTAGCGATATATATCTTTCTATCTACTAATGGGTTAAGTATTGTTATGCTAAAAAATATCTTCATCTTCATCATTTCAGCCGATATACGTCCACTGTTGGATACAGACCTCCCCTAAATGTCGCCACAATGAACGATCTTGTGCATCTCGCATCTATCGGTCATTCGCAACCCTCGCCAGTTCATCGGTCCACCTTGTTGGAAGCCTTCCAACGAAAAAAAAACCATAATTATAGATCCTGTAGGTCTGTAACAACCAATTCTAAAATCAGATACTTTTCAATTAATGTTGTACTATCAGACTATCACGTGACTTTCAGTACATAAATAAGACTATAAAAAAGACTCATTAAAATGCATAATACTTGTTCGACTTTAAAATAATCTTGGTAAGAACGATGTTGTTGCGACTTCAATAACTATGTAAATAAATATTAATATTAATGAATCAGTCGTGCGTAAAGCCTGTATCACAGGTATCTTGTCTTAGGTTTCTAACCTTGAATGTGTTTTTAGCAGTTTCTCAAACAGATAAAATAACGTAATCAGCCTTGAACAGGCCTTCTATTTGAGAAAGAGTTAGTACTGTGGGCAGCAATCATGGTAGATTGCCTAATCTTTCTGCGGACCCATTGAGGACTGGTGACACATGTCGTCGAATTTTTTGTTCCAATAATTTTACATTAAGAGGCTGGTTTTCGAGCATGGCTTAAAAGCTTGTTGCTTCATCTAACGCAATCCGACGCGATTTTTGACGAAAAAGCAACGCGAAAATAGAGAGATAACACCGGAAAACTCTATTAGCATTCGGTAATTCCGTGATTTACTTGAATATTTTATAAAACTTGTTCCAAGAAATACGTTTTTTTTTTAAATCCTTAAGAGTTTTTGAAAAACATTATTTAGAATCTTGATAAAATTTGCTAGGCTTGTTTAATTGTACTTTTATGACTTTTTTAAATTTTTGAGTAAATTATAATAATAATAATATTTATTTCAACCAATAAAATTACAATATAAACATATTTACTTAAATAAATCATTTGTTTGTTGGTTACACTTAGGTACATAGAAGCAGGTAGGTGATGAAACCAGCACCCTTACTAATTTATTATACAGCACCATTATGAAATGTCAAAGTTCATGCAAAATAGCAGATTTTCAGAGGTCTTAACTGGATTCGTTTTACACAAATTAATAAACTGATTTCCATAGAAGCCTAGATAATATCCACAAGATACTGTGTTTCCAAAATATCTAATGAAAAATGTGTAATAACGTCATAATCGCGTACGAGCGGTTGTATGAAAAACAGTGAAAATGTATGTCAAGATGCATCCCCCTCACACTAAATAATTCAGTTTATTTCAAATAGACCAATTACAAGTACTTTTGAATAGTCAGAATGTCGATCGGTGGAAAAAAAAAGTGAAGCTAAATTGCACGTTCCAAAGCGTAGATCTCTATGGAGAAGAACGTGCAAGAAACTCGTGGACACACTTATAAATCATATATTATATTATGAGTTACATTACCTTTCAATTGTGATAATTGCAGACACAATTGAAAGACAATAGGTGCGCGAACGCCGGCGTTCGCTTGGGGTTTAATGAATTAATCTTGGTTACATATTTATTGTCGCTTCAAATATATGAGCACAATGTAGATAAGTAATAATAATAATTTTAAGAAAATCCAATTAAGAAATTGAAATTGACATTTGAATTTTATTAACCCCCAATGGAAAAGAGGGGTGTTATAAGTTTGAGGTGTCTGTTTGACCGTGTATCTGTGTCTATTTGTGTCTGTGTGTCTGTCTGTGGCATCGTAGCTCCTAAGCGAATGGACTGATTTTGACGCAGTTTTTTTTTTAAACCAGCTTCGCCCGCGTGAAAGTAAAAAATATGTGCCTACGTGGTAAAATAGCATTCTACTGGGCAAAATCGATCCAGTAGCTTTTGAGTTTATTTATTACAAAAAAAAAACACATTTGTTATCTCTTTGTATATACACTACTGAATTGGTTTTCGTAACTGAATTAATTTTTTTTTTCATAGCAAAGTTTTATAGCACGGTACATACCTGAAAAGCTCAAACACGATGGGGTTATCAGAGTTCCTAAAGCCACCTTCCAATTCCATCATCAGATCAGTTCTATGTGTTAATTATTTTGCATTGTCATCTTATTTACACATGCATGCTAAATTTCCAAAAGTGGATCAAATTTAATTTGTAAGATTCGATTACAGACAAACATCGGGATAGGTGCAAAAGAAAGGTGGCTAAAGAAAAGCTTGTAAAAATACTCAACGCCACAAAAAGATGTCTCTTGCAAAGTCGTTTGTCCTTTTTACATCCTTTTCTATATGAAAGCTCCATCTGTCGATCGTCCTAGTAAACTGAAAAGGCTTCAAGCCTTTCAGTATTTTGCTACTCACCGCTGAAACGAGAGTCACCTTGAACCTTACGTTTCAAAGCGTTGTCGAAAACTCTGGACAGATGGCGTTCATAGTAAGAAAAGAAAATTTATTCGACTTGTAGTTCTATGTACGTGTGTACCTTGGTGTAATCTGTATAAAAGTAGACTAAAACTTCTCTTAAATGGTAATTTGGGATAATTTTCTTTCATTTATTAATATTTTTCTTGTTGTGACAAAATCGAACATGACCAGCAAGACCCACCTTAATATTGTATGTTGATAGTTTAGATTTAGCATATGGTTCCAGGCTTCTAAGAACTAGGTAGCTAGCTAAGTAGCTGGTTGAAAAAAGGAATACAGATGGGTTTTAGTCAGTAAAAGTGTGACACTAAGTACCTACTACCCAGCTGGAAGAGTAATAGTTTAAAATGATATCACATAAGTTAAAGTAGATAATTATCCCAAGGAAATGAACTGCTGAGATAAAAACTATTCTATAAGTACTGGCACGGATCTTGAGCGCTCGGTGTTAGAGTGGGGATCGCTTTGCGCATTCGAGCCAATCGTTGTCGTTGTTAGATACATGCAGCAAGCGCAGGGAACGAATCACGAGTGACGTCTATAATGCGATGCGCGGCGAGCCAATCACTGACATTCTCCGCCCCAGCATCTCACGTCGCACCACTGTAGAGACCCGATATTTTACTTCTGCGCAACTTGAAGCCAGCGCTCAAGATCCGTGCCGGTATCCATACCTCCTATTCCAGGACATGGTCTACCCGCGTGCCAATTTTTATATAAATCCATTAAGCCATTCGAGCGTGAAGGAATACCAAAAACACACACACTAGCATACAAACTTTTGCCGTTACAATATTCGTATTTTTTTTTCATCATCAAATAGCCGAATTACGTTCACTATTGGAAGTTGGGCCTCACCCAAGTGTCGCCACAATGAACGGTCAGTCCACCTTGTAGGAGGCCTTCCAACATTGTGTCTTCCAATAGTGGGTCGCCACTCCCGAACCTTTCGGCCCCAACAGCCATCAGTTCGGCGAGCAACGTGCCTTGCCCATTGCCACTTAAGTTTGGCGATTCTTCGTGCTATGGCGGCAACCTTGGTTCTCCTGCGGATATCTTCATTCCTAATTCGATCACGCAAGGAAACTCCACCGCCCTTTTCATTGCCCTTTGAGTGACTGTAAGCCTTCTGACGAGGCCCATTGTGAGCGAATACGTTTCGGAGCCATATTTACAATATTAGTGTGATAAAATTCATCTTAAAAAATTCAACGAAAATTTTCATTAAGACTACCATTGTTCACTCCTTAAATAGCGTACACTTATCAAAACATTAATTTATTTATCTGTAACAAAATCAGTACTCATTTAAATGTACTTTGAGCTGAAAACGAATTATCGTAATAATAATATTACGACTCCATTTTCATTGAAAGCACTCCGATTATGTTGGGCCCTTTTAATGGCCATTCGCTACCAACGATGATAACTGTATTTAAAAATTTACCAATCTTTATCTCTTTATACATAAAGCTCATAATCGCCTACGCAGTCTACTGATTAGAGTCGGGTTTTACCTATTGCGAAGTACATACGTAATACATAAGTATCCTACTTCTGCACTTGACCTACAAAGATATTTCCAAGCGATTTTTAATTAACTTTACCGATATGGGAGATTCTCATTTGTGTTGTAATTTCAATATTTGTAGTGGACTGCATTTTTGTTGGAATATGTCGTGGTTCTTGGGTAAAGGTCAACCGATTTTTGCATCTCGTACTAGAACGGGCTTGCAGACGAAGAGCAATGAGTAGTTCACCTCCGGTCCTCTGATAACCGTCTGAATCGTTTTTTTTTTTTTTTATGGTTTTAAAAATCATGCATTGACATCCCCCGCCCTTGGGCGGAGCGGGAGATAGTGTCAGACTCTTACTGACTAAAAGACCCACCCCGTTTCTTCTAGCCTTCATACCGGGGCTCGAGCGCCCTTTCGGATAACCCTGGCCCCAGTAGGCTTCGACCCGGCTGCGTCCCTGCTGTTGCTGACAACTCCTTGAGGCGCGCGGGAACAGTGCGCGCCGTCGACGACTTGCCTGGGTCATCGTGCGTAGTGTTCCATGAGCGCGTCTAAGCTCGGTAATTCGTAAAGTATTTACTTGAACAACGTTTTTTCTTGTTTATCGAAGGAAATCAAAGCAGATATCAATGAGTACGAACCAAGCAAGTGTCTACGCCGTAGCTCGTATGCGTAGCTCGCGTAGCACATTACGCTAGATTGCTACGTAGCCTACGAAAAAGTAAAATAACTTGAGATCTATCGTACAAAAGATAATATCTGTTATTTGGCTCAGTTATTTGAATAAATTTTATTCAGCACTAGCTTTTACCCGCAGTTTCACTCGCATACTTAAAATATAGCCTATGCCACTCAGGAATATATCAGCTAACTATTGAAGAAAAAATTTTAGAACCAGTACTTCCAGAGATTACCTCCTACAAACAAAAAACAAAAATCAAACTTTACCTCGTTATTATACTAGTGTAGATTGATACGAAAATCTTACCGACTATAGAATAGAATAGAATAGAATAGAATAGAATAGAATAGAACGGAATAGAATGGAATAGAATAGAAATACTTTTATTCGGTACAGACACAACACAACAACGGTTATATACACAAAGTAAATAAGTACAAAGTACGCCGAGCGTGCCCGCACCGAAAAGGTGACCACCACAGCATTTGCTGGGTGTTAGACACCCAGTGCTGGTTTTCAGTTGGCACCCCGCAGTGACGCACGGACTAGGGTAAAGCATATATATATATATATATATATATATATCCTTTCAATTGTGATAATTACAGACACAATTGAAAGACAATAGGTGCGCGAACGCCGGCGTTCGCTTGGGGTTTAATGAAATATACTGGTATGTGTAATTGAAATAAATATTGATGTAGTGTAGCTACGGGTGTAAAATTTTATTGAAATAAAATACATAACTATTAACTATAATTGTTTGTGCCACATTAGATAAAACGATAAAATAACTTAGTACCCACAATACTCCGATAAAAAAAAAATACGTGGAGCCGACCACAAGCGCCTCTACACGAATTTAAGCTCGGCTCGTGGTCCGTTCGTGCTCGGCTCTTTTAGCGTAGACCCACCTTTAGGGCTATATTTCGCCAGACACCATGGCGGCACGACCAGGCACCGCTACCAACAAAATGTATACAGCTCTATAGAGAGTAACCTGCCCCCCTAGCCAAGTTATAACCGTTTCGCTTGCGCCGAATGCTTCGAGTTGACCTTGCCGCCAATCCTTTTGTTCTGACCACGTGACTGAGCGTTAAGCCGACGTCATTACCGTACATTTGAAGCTTTCTACAAGCGTTAACTATTGCAGATTAGCAACTTGGCTAGGGGTACTGGTGTCCGTTTGGTTGCGCAACCAATTTGGTGACGCGACCAGCTCGTACGTGTGTTGACTCTGGTGTCTGTATGGTATCTAGTTTGGTAGCTTAGGTCTATATTTCACAGAGACACCATGACGGCGCAACTGATCGCCATTGTGTCTCGTGAAATATACTCCTTACGACACGAAGTCGCTCGTCGTGTTTTGTTTGAACCCAAAATAGTATTTAATTGCACAAAGAAATAAAAAATCACGTCTCTGTATTTACTCTCAGATTTTCACTTTAAATTCACTTCACGATGAAAACTAAATAGCTGTAACTAAACAAAGCCCTTGAATTCAATTGCAAAGAAATAAAATAAACTTTCACTTTGTAAAAGCAAAGAACTTGAGCGTCCTGAATGAACTCCTTCAAAGTGAACTTGAAACTTATATCTTAGTATCTTAATACCATAGCGTTTGTCCAAATGCTTTCTTTACGCGCGATGAATGCTTCTAAATCTTAATTTTATCTGTCACAGGGCAAAAATTAAAATATTTGTAATTAAATCAGTATTTCTAGAGTTTATTTTATACAAACATATAAACAGACACACAATTTCCCCTCATTATAATACATTTAAAATTATAAACCAAGATTATTATCAATTAGTCCACCTATTTTTTTTTTTATTAGCCATTACTGTGCCACTGCTGGGCAAAGGCCTCCCCCAAGTCCTTCCAGACATTCTTCTCTCGTGCCGTCTCTAACCAGTTATGATTCTAATCACCTATAATAGTGCCCATAATTGAATGATGATTAAACGAGTATTCATTACGCTCGTAGCTGTCGTAGCAATACTGCTACGCTGCTACAACACTCGTAGCAAGCCGTAGCACAAAACCAAATAAAATATTCACTGCATAGACTTTCAGCAAGCGTAATATAAGTACTTTCAAAAGCCTGTACCTTTCGGATAAGCGCAATACACGCATTTATAGGATATCGCCCCGTAAATCAGTTTTGGGGCTCGTCAAGCGGGGAGGGGGCGGGGCACGGCGCGCGGGTGTGCGGGGGGCGCGGCGCTGCTTACGTCACTCTGATCGATGCAGCACTTGTTGCCGCGTTCAACAGGCACCAAATATCTAAATACAATCGCAACAGGCGAACTCTTCGCACTTCTTGTTACCCTGGTAGCTGAGATTTTTGATTTGGGGAAAACGGACAAAATGTGACGAGTGTTTGAATCAGCACGTTTTAGATAACGTATGTATTGCCTATAAAGGTTGTACAAAGTATTGTGTTGTGTTTTTGCAGAAAAATGTGATTAGCACTCACAAATGCTGCGCACGTATCTTCGTAAATTGAAATCGTTCACCACCTTCAGATCAATTTTATCAGGCATAGATGTATGAGAATGCTGCTTGATATTTATTAACTGAAAGAAAAAAATTGTAACATTATTTTATCATAATTTATGAGGAAAAAAGAGAAAAATGCTCATCTCTTTGTCCTTTTTGTTGAAAAATGCGAAAGCAAAAACACTCATAAACCAACCACAGACTACACTTAAGAGCGGTCAACCCGAGGTACATTTCTGTACAACCGCTTTTACCGGATTATGACGTTACACACATTATGACACAGATATCTTGTGGATATTATCCAAGTTTCTTATTAAATCAAAACATAAAGTGTAAAACTAATCCAACCTCTGAAAATTTGCTATTATATATATTTTGCGTCGCAAAAAAGCTTTATATACCTACATATTTGATTGACATTCTGAATGACGAAATTTGTTTCCAAAAACTATTAATGTTTTTTTTTAAAAAAAAACATTAATTAGCATTTTGCATTTTAACTAATATTTCTAAAAATAAATAGTTAAAATGCCAACGACTTTTATGACACAATGACTTTTAAAATTTAAACAATGTGAATCATTAAAAGTCAATCATTGTAAAAATACGATAGAGGGGTTGAGAAGGGCCCTCTTAATGTGACATTGAAATACACATACATCGAAATAATGTAAGGAAACGATATCATAAATCCCGAGCCGTCAGGTGTTCACCAGTATTTGATAACTTAAGTAATAATTTACTCAGATTATTTAGCAGCTGCGTCATGAACGAAAATGTTCTCCGAACCGCGGCTTGATTATACTGTTCATTGCAAATTTGAAAGGTGCTAAGCTAAATTATTAATGCTTTACGTACGAATATCCGTTGGTTTTATTACTTAGTAATTCTCGGTAGCGAGGATTTGGAACTGTGCTACGTAAACTGGAATGGGTTCTTTGGAACGTGAGTTATAAACGGGTTTATATGACTGTGTACATTCTGAGATTTGTAATTTTTTTAGTATTGAAAATTGGAAACTGATGCTTTCTGAGCAATGGGTAGCTCACTGTCCGGCCGTCCGGTAACTGTCCAGATCAAGCCCAAGTCGTCAACGGCGCGTACTGTTCCCGCGCGCCTCAAGGAGTTGTCAGCAACAGCAGGGACTCAGCCGGGTCGAAGCCTACTGGGGCCAGGGTTATCCGAAAGGGCGCTCGAGTCCTGGTATGAAGGCTAGAAGGAACGGGGTGGGTATTTTAGTCAGTAAGAGTCTGACACTATCTCCCGCTCCGCCCAAGGGCGGGAATTGTCAATGCATGATATTTTCCCACCATAAAAAAAATGACACTAATATATACAGGCATTTATGTATATGTAATATGTATGTGTGTTTGTTACTCTTTCGTGCTCAAACAGCTGAACGAGTTTGGATGAACTTTAGCACGCAATTAGATCATGATTGTTCCTCGGGTAAAAATGTTTACTTTCTCGCTGGAGATTCCGCCATTAGCCAGTAGGATATCCATGGGTAGTCCGAAAAGGAAGATGTGGTTTTTGTCAGTAAAAGTCTGACACGCCCTCAGGCTCCGCCCTGGAGCGGGAGAAGTCAATGAATGATTTGCCACCTCAAAAAAAGCCAGTGAGATAATTATAAACATAGGTCTTTCTTACTCTCTTATGTACTGATGCATATGAGGAAACATCGTTAGGATTGGTCAGGATACATAACTTATTAATCATTGTGAATAGTTTGTAGCCAACAACTAATTTGATAATAATTTTTTTTTCTGCACCTATAATGAACAAACTTTTTTTAATGAACGTAAACTGGTTGTGTTGAGGCGCACTGGTTTAAGAGCCTATTCACTCTAGCATTGAAAACTCATAATATCTGTCAGCAACAGCAGGGGCCCAGCTGAGTCTACTGGGGCCAGGGTTAATTCGAAAGATAGCTTAAGCCCCGGTACGAAAGGCAACGAAGGAACTGGAGTGTGTTTTTAGTCAGTAAAGTCTTACAGTTTCTCTCGCTCCGCCCAAGGGCGGGGGATGTCATTAGGTGAATTTCCCACCGCGAAAAAAAAGGACTCTTAATCTAGGCTGTCTCTAACCGTCAGCCCGCACCTTACAGCTAGGCTATTAATAGTCATATAATCTTCATTTGAATTCCAACCAACACCAGAGTTATTAATAATACGCCGTACGAAACCACGACAACAATTTATCACCTCATTCACTTCATATTGTAAAGATACGAATTGAAATAATAGTCCATTCAGTAAAGGGTTTCACCTCGGAATGAGAGGTAGTAAACTGGAAACTCGTATACACTTTTTGCTGTCTTAAAAGCTGTGTCAAAAGTCTTATAAAATCTCGTGTCTGCGTCGTTCTCGCAAGTCGTTACTGAGTCCGCACACAGACTTAAAAAAAAACGCCGTTTCAAGCTTCATTTTGAGTCGGGCTTTTTTTGTAGCTCGTGTGCGGCGGTGCCGACACAAAAAACGCTTGAAGCGGCTTCAAGCTTCACCGGACACAAGAGGTGTCGCGCGCTTCAACTGTTTTTTGCGGCCGCTTCTAGCTTTTTTTTGTGTCCGCTTAAAGCTTTTTTTTGTGGCAGCGTTTTTTTGAGGCCCGTTTGCGGGGACAATTCCAGGAACCATACCATGACGTGTTACAATGTCAAGCTTTTTGTACATAGATTCTTTATATTAAAATACTAGTCACGTCTTTTAGGTTTCGCATAAATATACTAAACCTAATGTTATATAGCACCATCCCTTTAACTTTAACAGTTCAGTTGAAGTCGTCAAATGAATCGTGCTAAAATCTCGTAGTAGAGTATCAGTAGCCCGATTCACGAAATGAAAACCGTAACGATATCGTAGTGATTTAGTCGTTTAGACCAATTCCATATTCACATCCATCAATCGACTTTGAATGACACCATTTTAAAGTTGTTTGAAGATTTATTTAGTCGTTTAGACCAATTCCATATTCACATCCATCAATCGACTTTGAATGACACCATTTTAAAGTTGTTTGAAGATTTTAAAAAAAATCTGTGTGACATTATCCTGGTAGAATACTTAATAATGTAACTGAAAATAAGTCGATACCGCTCTTGGATAGGAAGCTTGTTTTTTTTTTACGTGAATCGGCTACAGGTCAGGTCACAAAAACGACTTTTCACGATTATCTCGGTTTCTATAACTCCAAAGATGTTTACACCTATTATTAACATTATCTATACATATAATAAAAGTGTAGAAAAGTTGTTTTTGCACATGAAAAAAAAATATAAAAAAAATAGCTAGGGTATTAAAAAACAATGAACAATTCTTTTTATTCGCTCAACCATTTTTGAAATAGAGGGCTTGCAGCCCTCAGTTAAACATACTGTAATACAAAGTTAACCGTGAATAATTGCAGTGAATAATTCCGAAATCATTGTAGTATAGCTAACTAATAATTTGTGTTATTTATTAATTAATAATTATATTATATCTATTATCTGTACATATAAAAGGAGAAACTTACTAATTGACATGGTTGTGTGTTGTTATGCCAATCAGTCAGTTTCTCCTTTTTTATCTATACTAATATTATAAAGCGGAAGAGTTTGTTTGTTTGTTTGTTTGAACGCGCTAATCTCAGGAACTACTGGTCCGATTTGAAATTTTTTTCACTGTTAGATACCCCATTTAATGAGGAAGGTTATAGGCTATATAAAATCACGCTACGACTAATAGGAGCGGAGCAGTAACCAATGATGCGGGTGAAACCGCAAGGTACAGCTAGTACAAAGATATAATCCTATGTCACACCTAATTCCCTTTCTCAAAAATACTAACTTTATTTTTATTTAAAGAATATTTATTTTTAGAATGCAATGCAATGATTGTTTTTATCTGAAATAAGCTAATGCTTGACTGCGATCCCACATGATTCTAAACAGTGATGCAATCGTTGATGGTGAGGCACACTAATTTACTAAGACACTATTCACTCTAGCCTTCAAGACACCCATGGATTATAATATGGGTGTCTTGAAGGCTAGAGTGAGACGGGAAGAGCGCAGCAGACAAATTGAATGTAAGAAATAAGTGTTCTTTTTTTACAAAATAATAATGATATTATTCCAATGCTCCACAAATACACGATATCCTGTGATGGAAACATTAATGACACTTTAAATGCTGCACAAACCTTGAAATGAGCTATAAAACTGCGCCTCTACCCGTCGGGTGAATGCCTATCCGATCCAATTACAGCGTATCCCCGATGCCATATAAGATATCAATCAGTGTGAAGCTCTTTCATATGTTTAGTTTACAAAGCCAAGTAATGGTGACGTGACTTGGGTATAGGAAGCTGTAGTTTAGGAATGGGCTTAAATAATGCATCAATAATGCTATTTCTGTGGGATTGTTAGAAAGAGCTACCATAGGGTAGTTTCCAGGATCAAAATAATTACATTTTATTAAGTCCGCATTTTAGATTATATATTTTTTATTTTAATTCATAAACAGTTTTCGTTGTTTTGGTGATTGGACATGTATTTTTTCAATTAAACTAAAAATAACAAAGATATAAAAACTAAAGCCCACTAAAGTTACGTGTGACGTCAAAATTTACAAATAAAAAAATACGTGTCCCTTATTTTTGACTAATCTAAAAGATGGACTAACTGCATTTTTTACGGCAACTAGCCTATTGTAATCATTCACAAAACTTCTCTACTCATGCCACTCAGTACTGAGTTACGTTGAAACCATTTCGAAAATTTCACTGATGCTACTCAATAGCAAGTTACATTTAAACCATTTACAAAACTTCACTGATCTGATACCTACCATTCCCAAACATTCACTGATGCTACTCAGCACTGAGTTACGTTGAAACCACTCACAAAAATTCACTGATGATACTCAGTAGCAACTTACGTTGAAACCGTTCACAGAACTTCACTGATACCTACCACTTAGCAAAACTTCACTGATGGCCCTCAGCAACGAGTTACTTTGAAACCCTTGCGAAAAACATAAACCTGTTTCTACCATTTCTGCCTGTCATTCAATTATATTACCACCATTAAAAATGGCAGCCAACTTGATACCGGCTCTGTTCGTCGGTAAAGTGGTTACAAACAATATTTTTAAAAGCTCTCACTTAAGTATCTTAAAGCAGAACTGTTAATTAAAAATGCTACTGCCATTTATTTTTCGACCAATTAGAACCGTGCACTAACTTCTGACGTTTTAAAAGTGCTCATGTCTAAATAAAATATTGTGAATTCAACTGATCTTTTGACGTCTTGTTTTAAGATAGCAGAGTAATTAATTTGTATTTTTATTTTTACCCCCTTTTAATGTAGTTAATCATGCTCGTCATCATCTTCTTGTTCTTGTCCCATAACAGTTGAAGTCGACTCAACACGTTTTTTCTTCCATTCTGTCCTGACAACCGTCGCGCTATCATTAACTCCCTTTTCTTTCATATCACTCCTCACACAATCCATCCATCTTTCCTGTGGTTCTCTCTTCCTCGTCATCCATTTACATGTATACTAACTCTTTAAGTAACATTCATTTCATCAGGAGGATGGGATCACATGACCATACCAAGACAAAAGTTTCTCTTTTATCTTTTCAGTCAATGTAGGTGTAAAAATAAATGAAACTCGATACCTATGCAGAAATAATGTTGTAGTGTAGGTTTGGATTGAATTATCTGCAGCTGGGTCGAAGCCTACTGGGGCCATGGTTAGTTTCGAAAGACAGCTCGAGCTCCGGTATGAAGGCTAGAAGGAACGGGGTGGCTTTTTGTCAGTAAGAGTCTGACACTATCTCCCGCTCCGCCCAAGAGCGGGGGATGTCATTGCATGATTTTTTCGCACCATAAAAAAGGCAACTTTACGGAAATGGATATTTCTAACGAAAATAACGTAGGTACTTTTCTTGAGCCTTATAGAGTAGAGCTTTCCAAATAATGTGTGATTATTATGAGTATATTTTAATAATAGCCTTGATTTTACAGTAAAGATGATAACAACTGATATTTTACCTATAATTTGTAATATTTACCATAAACAAAGAAATGTGAAAGTAGAGCACAATAATTTAGATTGTAAGGCTACAGTTTTTCCTGTTACGGCTGTTATTTCCCCAGTTCCATTACGAAACATTTTCAGAATTGTTTTCAGCATTAATTTAATAAACAATAACAAATATTCAAACTCACTCTTTACAATACGAATAAAGCTGTTATTGCAGGATTATGTAAACCAAAACATTTCAGAATTTCTTTAATCAAAATAATAATTATTTATTTATTTATCACGAACATAATTCATCATTCAGCCGATATATGTACGTCCCCATAGGCCTCCCCTAAGTATCTCCACAATTAATGATCCTTCATCGGTTCCCGCAACTTTCACCAAGTCATCGATCCACCTTGTAAGAGGCCATTCAACGCTGCATCTTCCGGTACACTGTCGTCACTCCAGAACCTTTAGGCCCCAACGGCTATTTGTTCTGCTAGTAATGTACCGTGCCAATTGCCAGTTAAGTTTGGCGATTCTTTGTGCTATGTCGGCAACCTTAGTTATCCTGCGGGTATCTTCATTTCTGATTCAATCACGCATGGTGACCCCGAGCATAGCCCTTTACACAAACATAATTAATAAATAATGAAATTATCGTAAACCGCATACTCTTATTCCTTTTATCATTCAATATATGAAACCGCAACGCATGGCATACGGGTCGGACAAACCAATTAATTTAAAACTGTGACCAGATTTTAATTAACATTTAAAACGTTTTCAGCAACTGCACTTAAAGTTTTTCCACTATATTTTTGTTGATATTTTTTCTTATCCAACATATCACAGTGTCTCAAGACGAAAGTCTGTAACCAGTGCTTGTTACCACTCATGGCATATGGCTTTGAAACGTGGTCCAACATTGGCCCCCATCAGATGGTTTACATAGTCACCGAAAGGGTTCATGGAAAGGACTTTGCTCGAAATTGCCTTGTGTGAACGAAATGAAGACCGGACCTGACAGACCTTGGTTCTATTATAGATAATAAAGGTAACCAAGATTACCAGCAAAGCCCGAAGAATCGGATAACTTATGTGCAGTGAGTATTTCACAATTCCTCCCAGAGCTGATGGTTGATGAAGCGAAAAGGTTCTAGAGTAGCAAGCGCGTACCTGAAGACTCAGAGTTTGAAGGCCGGGAATATGGACTGATGACCTGATAAGGGTGGATCCGATAGATGTGAGATGCACAGGACTGGTCATTGTCTCGACACTTGGGGGTGATATATGTCCAACAGTGGACATCTTTCGGCTAACGCCAGTCTCGGGCAGATTTTAATGAACAGAATATGTTGCGTTTTATTTAACTTAACCGTTTTTTTTTTTGGAGTTACGTGATTTATTCGGGATAAAACCCATTGGCTGACTGGTGAAAGATGCTTAACTCTTTGAATGCCGTAATTAGAGACACAATAGAAAGACATTGCTTATGTTGAACTGTGTAACTTAAGACATTCAAAAGGTTAAGGCTTTAAGTCCGCGTTTATTTTAACATTCTAGCAAACATTGCTTTAATCTTATGGATATTACGAGTAGATTCTGAAAGTTTTCTATTTCAAAATCAAACGAAAAACTACTTGAAGTTAGTAACCGAAAATGCGGAAGTTTCAAGTCCTTATTCTCAAGAGTGAATAGAATTCAAACAGTGGGTCGTAATGTGTTTGCTAAGGGGAGGCTCGGTCAATAAAGGCTCGATGGGAACATACACACGCTTGTTTGTTTGTTCGTTTGTGAGTTATATGCCTTAGTGCTAGTAGTACGAGCTGTAGTAAGTCGATTGTTTTGATGACCATCAGTTTTTGAACGAACTATATACTCAAGAAGACCGGAGTACACGATTGAGCACACAGTCGCGGTGTGCTCTGCCTTGGCAGAGCATCGCCATGCCCTCGTGGGGGTGATCGGTCGCGCCGGGCCTTGGTTGAGGTCATAGTCTGGAGCGAGGAGGAGTGGCAGGCGGTCGCCGACTTCTGCGAAGCAGTAATGCTCGCTAAGGAGGAGGCCGACCGCATCAGACAACGGCGCTCTCGCCGCCGCCGGGATTCCGATCCCGATTTCCAGCCACCGTAGGCGCGGGCTTGCGGACAGTGAGCAATGGGTAGCTCGCTGTCCGGCCGTCCGGTAACTGTCCGGACCAAGCCCAAGTCGTCGACTGCGCGCGCTGTTTCCGCGCGCCTCAAGGAGTTGTTGCGGTATTCCTCATTTGATGAAACAACAGAATATTAAATAGTTGAAAAATAAATTGAAAATGACCACAACACAGTGAACAATAAAACAGTGAAGAATATTCTGAAGAATATTATTATGAAATATATTCTTCGGTAGGATAGATAGAATAGATCGATAGCAGATATGGTATTGTTATACCCGACAAATTTTAAGCTTCTATTATACAACAACAACAAGACACACAACAATACTGTAATGTTGGTTTCATACAATTTTCTAATTTCAAAAATTTTCATCTCACTGTTTGCACTTTAACTTTTATACCTAAAATTCTACGTAAATCCAATTTCCATGGCACGTGTAACTTCACTTTGCGAGTCATCCATCATACATGTTATTCGAAAACAAATTAAAAACTCGTGCAGGTTTGTAAACACAGGTTATACAACATTCAAAACTTATTTTTGTAGCTTCCGAGTAACAGAAAGGTTTATCAACCCGTCACGTGCAAGCTCCATCAAAAATGTGTTTTGCCAGTAAACTTTTCAGAGATATCCATGGGTACAACCACTAGCGTAGCTATCAAAGGTTTGGGCGGGGCAGTGCTTAAGGGCTGCTAAGCTCGGGGGCCCCAAAACCTGATTTATAAACGTCTTAATTGAACTGACGGAAAATTAGCCATCATCGAAAGCAAAAAAAAAAAAAACTTTAGAAAAAAAGCATCAGCGTTTGTTGTATGGGAGGCCCCCTTAAATATTTACTTTACTTTCTTTCTAGTACTTTTTGTTATAGCGGCGATAGAAATACATAATTTGTGATAATTTCAACTTGTGTGTGTGTTTTTTTTTTAATTTGTTAGCAGTACACCGCAGACTACCCCTGTATTATTTTATTTGTTTCAATACATCCTAAGGTTGTCTGGTAGAAATCGCTGTCAGCGATAAGGCCGCCATTGTACCCATAGATTTAAGTTTATGTTTATGTCATGTTACTTTTTGGTGTACAATAAAGTTTAATCTATTCTATTCTATCCCCTTATAATACCTACCGTAGGTTCATAATCCTCATACTTAGTAAATTAATTACCATAACATTGTAAGTTACATACGGGCACATTTAGATAATAATATTCTTGATATTATCTCTCTTTATGACATCCACGGTAGTTAACGGTTTACGCTTAGCTCAGCTGCCACACGACAATCTTGTCTTCATTTACTTAGATTAAGTCACTTCATAACATTTATAATTACTTAAAGATAGTAGGTATTAATAAGCGCATTTATCGCATTGGGGATTTTAAAAAAAAACTGTAAAGATAGATGTAAGATTAAGAAAATAAATACAAAATAAACTCATGGTATTCTACCGGAATTATAGTTTTAAAAATTATTTATTTATTTATTGCCAACTTACACTAACGGTATACACCACACTTATAAATTATTGCCACACATTAATATTATAGACATCACTAAAATACTTAAAAATATTAAACTAATAATAATAAAATAGTGTCAATTAAAAATATTTTTTTTTTCTGTTTATAGGCGAAAGTGTATGGATATGTGCATATGTGTTCCGAACAATACAACCGAACAGCTAAGCACTTTTGCTTTCGTGCATTTTTGTAAAACTAGCAAACGTAATTATTAAAGTCAGTACGTATTCGGTCGTCGATCGCGTAACTCAAACCATACCAAAACCATTCAAACCATCTTTTAGATTAAATCAGCTTATCTTTCTTACTTCTAACTACTTTTATCTGCATATTTAGTTGTCTAAACCATAAAAATCAAACTAAAGTTGTATCATTTAAACCGAACCAAAATCAAACCATTACCATCAAGTAAACCAAAACCACAATATATCAAGAAAGTTGGTATTGCGCAGACAGATGCCAAATTTCTACAATATATATTTGTTACTTCTTCTTACCAGGTCATCAGTACACCTTGTAGGAAGCCTAGAAGTAGAGTGGTAATGTTTTATAAATCTTATAAAAAATAATCTCACAAAAAGTTCAAACAAAACCTAATTTCCAGGAAAATTAAACTTAATTTTCTCACCAACAAAACAGTTGACCTGTTCACACGCCCAATGTTTTCTAAACGCGTCGTGAACATCTGCTCAAACACATGTAACGTACATAAACAAGACGAGCCACGGTTCCAGAGCGGCGAGTAATTTACAAACTTTGGTCTAACGCCACACTACTAAGTCAACATGTGAAGCGAGCGAGCGTATATAAAGCTATGAAGGGTTTTAGTGTTTTACAGCTAACAATGCTAAGCTCATTACCAGATAAGTCAGCATTTTGTGTTTTTTTTTTTAACCAGTTCGCGAGAATGTTTTTATGGAAATTTTAAAATCCCTTAATTTTAATCCGTATTCTGAGGGTAGTTTTGAAAAATTAATATTGATAGACTTCCAGCCACCGTAGATGCGAGCTGGCCACCTGTCCAGGTGCTGCCAAGGACCAGGACCAGGACCAGTCGTGGCTGGCGCGTGGTGTTCCCCGCACGCCTCAAAAAGATGTTTGCATATCGTAGGGCACACATACCTACTGGGCACGATACCTGCTAGTGCCTGCTAGGGCCCGGGTGAAACCCGGCTGAAACTGCGGGTTTCCTTTTCAGAAATTCCTCCTTTGTGTTCTAGGTCTGCTCCTAGAACACAAAGGGTAACTGAAGGATACAGGTGTGGTTTTAGTCGGTAAAAGACACGTCCTCTCGCTCTACCCTAGAGCAGTAGAAGTCATGGGCTGATTTCCAATCTCATTTTTTTATCATCAAAAACCGTGGATGAAGCTGCAGAAGCCAGTATATGTGACAAAATATTCACACTAATATGATACAGAAAGAAAGTTTTTTTTTTTATAAGGTAATCTCCGATTGCTAAAATTTTTTCAGCAACAGAAAGCTGTTTTATTCCTAAGGCTATTTTATATATGCGGGCGATGCCGCGGGCAAAAGCTAGTTTCATATATTTTGTGTGTATTATACCTAATTTAAAAAGTACGGTCCAACTTCACTCGACAGGAAGTCAAACATAACTGAGTAAAACGTAATTAAAAAAGCGTCTGTACACTGTACCTCAGAGAATGCAGAGAATGTTCATTTTATTACTCGTTAAAACAGCATTTCGTGTTTCTTTGGTAGGATAATTACACTGTAGATTATTATTATAAATACGGCTGAAACGAAATAGACTTGGAGCGGTTTCCAACATGGTTGGAAAAAGGTAGAATAGAATAGCATTTACTCGACGCCGGTAATACATTGGCAACAACACGAAATAATAAAAAAACAACGCTGAAAAAGTATGAAACCAGATTTTCAGGATACTGAAATAAACAAGTGACTGAAAAAAACAAAAACAACAAAAAGAAAAGCCGCAGTCACACGTTATAGATACAGTTGCCATCACGGATCTTGAACGCTCGGCGTCAGAGTGGGGATCGCTTTGCGCATTCTATACATTGGCGAGCCAATCGTCTTTGTTGTTAGATACATGCTGCAACGCAGTAAACGAATCAGGAGTGACGTCTATGACGTGATAGCGCGTCCAGCCAATCACTGACACTCCCCGCCCCCGCGTCGCACCTCGCATCACTGAAGAGACCGAATATTTGACTTCTGCGCAAGTATTCAAGATCCGTGATGGCAACTGTACCAACCATAACCGAAACACTTTAATAACGTGTGACTACGGATTTCGTTTTTGTTTGACGTTTTAATTTGTCGTAATCGGGTTTTAGTTTATTACTTTATTTATTTAAAATATTTTCGTGTTAAATTAATTTTAACATTTTTTTAACATCACTTTAAATTGGAGCAATATTTTCTTAATGTATAAGTTAAGCCCTTTCAAATTACACCAAACACGGCGTATTTATCTCTATTTTTTTTTAACACATTACTTTTGTCCACTAGAGGGCGCCATATCGAGTTTTGTGACACGTCACGTAGTCTATGTTCAGCGGACGATTAAAACGGTTCTAACGATATCTCATAATATGTCGAGTTCTGTACCCCTAGCCAAGTTGCTAATCTGCAATAGTTAACGCTTGTAGAAAGCTTCAAATGTACGGGAATGACGTTGTCTTATCGCTCAGTCACGTGGTCAAAACAAAAGAATTGGCAGCAAGGTCAACTCGAAGCGTTCGGCGCAAGCGAAACGGTTGTAACTTAAGTAAATTAAGAGCTTTAAGGGTACATATGAACATATATTCACATACATACATAGCCTTTCAAAATCATAACCCTCGGGTCGGGTAAAAAAAAGAGTAAATATAGAAATACAGTTGCTCTGCAATTCAGGTAGACAACTTGATTGAGATAGACATGAAGACACGGTTTGCGCTCTTACTTTTTGATGGTTCTATACTCGTATACACTGCACGTGTGCTACTGGTCACGTAATGGATCTTTTAAGGTTTATGGTATTGAAAAATAAAAGATTAGATTCGAATGTGATAGATAGTTCTCTTTAAGATTTGATATTTTTTATATTATTTATTAGTTTATTATTTTAGCATATTTGTGTATTTTATTATATATTATATATAAATAACTTATTTTGTTTTTTTTTTTCGTTTTCATAATTTGTTATTTGTTTATTGTGCAAACCTACCACAGTGATCTCTTTTTAACCCAAAGGTTGACTGGGAGAGAATGCCTTGTTGCATTAAGTCCGCCTATGTACCACTACTGTACATGAAGTTTAAATAAATAAATAAATAAATAAATAGTTGTTAATGAGTGAAAAATATTAATTTCATTTTTTATAAGATAATTCAAAAGCTCCTAACAATATAATAAGTTCAAGTTAAAGATAAAGCTTTTTATTTGCGTCTACAATCATAAGTTAAAACGGGACGCTATTGCCATCTTTCCGCTGTCTATCTGTTTTTCACTCATGAACCGTGACATCTAGTCACTTGAAATTTTCACACACAATATATTTCTATTACCGCTTTAACAACAAATACTAAAAACAAAATACAATAAATATTTAAGTGGGACTCCGACTCCCATACCACAACGTAATTTTTTTCGAGAAGTTTTTTTTTTTGCTGCGGACGGTATAGAACCCTTTATGCGCGAGTCCGACTCGCACTTGGCCGATTTTTTATGAAATATAAATATTATACAGAAGGGTCAGTACCCATTAATTAATGCAAAATAAACTAGCATACCATTTGTAAGTTTCGGAATCCCGAAAGAGTAGCAAAGAGGTAAAGTATCAAAATTGTTCAATTATACCTATCTACTCTGTCTGCTTGTAAACGGTATGTAACAAAGTTAGTTACACCTAGAGATGAGCTCCATGATTGCCACTTTGCCTAAACGATGACTTGCAACTATGCACGACATATCTACCTCTTATAAATAGATACACACACACGTAGTAATATTTCATGCCACCCCGAAATTGGCACGACCTTTGAAGCCTCTATACTGGTCCTTCTATTCAATTTGACATACAAGTTGACGTATAATAATTAACCTGCCTCAGTGGTTGACACTTGAATAGTACCCACAAAGATGTATAGCCATAGAACTGAAGTGAATCAAGTATTCCGTCAGACGCGAGCCGATTAAACATTCCTTTCGAAGCTACGGTACTTTGGAGTTTACTGGGTAGACAGAATTGAGAACAATAGGCATTTGTTATTTTTAACCGACTTCAAAAAGGAGGAGGTTATCAATTAGGATGTTTTTTTTTTTGTATTCGGGCATAACTCCGTTACACTTATAGGCGGAGTTGCATAGACGGAATTCTGTTTTTGTTCGAAAGGGTTTTTTTTTTCGATCGGAAAAATCATCTTATGACAACCCCCGCTCTTGGGCGGAGCGGGAGATAGTGTCAGACTCTTACTGACTAAAAAACCCATCCCGTTCCTTCAAGCCTTCGTACCGGGGCTCGAGCGCCCTTTCGGATAACCCTGGCCCCAGTAGGCTTCGACCCGGCTGGGCCCCTGCTGTTGCTGACAACTCCTTGAGGCGCGCGGGAACAGCGCGCGCCGTCGACGACTTGGGCTTGGTCCGGACTGTTACCGGACGGCCGGACAGCGAGCTACCCATTGCTCACTGTCCGCAAGCCCGCGCCTACGGTGGCTGGAAATCGGGATCGGAATCCCGGCGGCGGCGGCGAGAGCGCCGTTGCCTGATGCGGTCGGCCTCCTCCTTAGCGAGAATTACTGCTTCGCAGAAGTCGGCGACCGCCTGCCACTCCTCCTCGCTCCGGACCAAGGCCCGGTGTTCGAAAGGGGTGCCTTTCAACTGTATATGTGACAGTCTAAATAATAAATTAATATTACTTCTACTTAAATACTCACCTTTAGCTTTAACACAGGCCTTAAGCGTTCAGGCTACCCGTTTATCTGTGGACTTTGGTCACTTCGTGATAAGACATTCACAACTAAATCATTACTGTTGCGGCAAGTTGATCACAGAGGACTCTGCCGACCAAATGAGAGGATTCTTGGTGCTAAATCTAATCCAAGTCCAACAATGAAACCGAAGTCTATCTGTTAAACAATATTTGTTCTAAAGTAAGGAGGTATAGAAAATCTGAGACGCCATCTCGAATAGCAATTTATTTCACATAAAGCCTTCGAAGGAAATAAAAACATTTCTTTACAAGGTGCAGCGAAGTCTGTTGAGAGCAGTGCTCCCAAAGTAGATTCGATATCATCTGGTATTATGGCCGTATCCCATCTATAAGCACTCTTAATACAAGTTTTTTATTTTCCTTTATGGTAGATGTTTGTCGTAAATGTATTTTTTGAAGAATTATGTGTCTTCGAAATCCGTCATCGGTACCTACCTCTACCATGACTTTAAAGCAATAGTATTTGTCGATACTCGATACCGACTACGTAAATATTTCGTATGGCACCTTTTGGTTCCGTGAGTGACCGCTAGAGGCGCTGTAAAATTTGCCACACAAAATATTTACGTAGTCGGTATCGATTATCGACAAATACTATTGCTTTAAACTCATGGTAGAGGTATAGATCTATATTCCCTGCCGGAGTTTGACTAACTGAACTGAAACTGAACTTATGAAAGAACGTTGAAATTAACAAGTGCATTACGAGACAAAACCGTATTTATAGGTTTACCTACCTTAATGTTACGTCTTAAAATTCAAATTGACATAACTATATTCTATAATATTTGACTACCTACCTCTCGTTATATTCTCTAATTGAAGAAGATAGAATTGAATACCGTTTATTTTCTGCTAATTGCCGAAGGTTCAAATTAATCTAACTTTTAGGATGTCTTATATTACCTTCTGCTGTCACGTGGGTCAGGTCTCTTGTGCCTTCGATTGTACGTTTTATAAAAAGGGGTGAAAAATTCAGCTTGTGTACGAGTGTCAAGACAATATCTTGGACACCGTAATAAAATCTCTTAAAAATATAATATTTAGAAGTCCTTTAGTTTAGTCCTTTAGTTTTGTTTTAACGAAACAAAAAAGATTTATTATAAATTTATTTTCTCAATCTTATATACAGTTGAAACCGAACTTGTGGCCAGATTATATATAAGATGTAAACTAATGCTTCAAAGGTGAAGATGCAAGGGCATTTATGACGGACACTCACCCCTACTTTAACTACAGTTGCCAAAACGACTGGAATATTATTAAGACAGTCTTATTCTCCTAAGTAAACTTGGACGTTCGTTAATTAACCATTCTCTTTACCGGCCACGTTAAATTAAGTATTCCCTATTAGAAACGTGAATTAGTTCTCATTCCTCTGGAATGTACTCACAATGGTAAGCTGTTAAAGAGATCTGAGTGCACAACAAGCTAGTTCTTTTAGAGCTATATTTTTTATATTATCTTTTAAATAAAATTCTCGTGTCACAATGTTCGTTCCCGTACTCCTCCGAAACGGCTAGACCGATTCTCATGAAATTTTGTGAGCATATTGAGTAGGTCTGAGAATCAGCCAACATCTATTTTTTATACCCCTTAGTGATAAGGGTTGTCCACCCTTAACATTTTCTTTAATGGCAAAACAACGTTTGCCGGGTCAGCTAGTAATATTATATATTTATAGAGCTTGTAGTTTTTCAACGTTTTTTGAGCGCAGCGGGACCCTATCATGCCCCCGCTGCCCGTCTGTCTGCGTCCGTCTGTGTATTTGTCCGTCGGCCTGCAAGCGGGTTGTACCTTATTTAGGGTTCCGTACCTCAAAAGAAAAAACGGAACCCTTATAGGATCATTTTGTTGTCCGTCTGTCTATCTATTAAGACTTTTTTATCTCTGGAACGCGTGGAGGTCTGCGGTACCTCAAAGCTGTGAAAAAATAAAACTCCTGAGTTAACGAAAAAAAAGATACTGCCTTTTATGTCACCAAAAACATGTATTTCGACACTCAAAATCAAAATTCATAGGGCACTTCCCGTTGACCTAGAATCCTGAAATATGGCATGACAAAAGTATAGGAAAAAGTTCTGAACACTGTAAATTTGTTACCACACAAAAAAATGCGATACGGATAAATCTTCGTAACTCAATTCGGGAATTGAACGGTGCGCGAGTCCGACTCGAACTTGCCCTGTTTTTTTTTTTATTATATAAAATACTAGCTGTGCCCGCGACTTCGTTTCTGTGAACAACAGGATTTTAAACTTATTTTTTCTAAAATAAAAGTAGCCTATGCTACTCCTTATTATATCAGCTACCTGCCAAAAAAGTCCCGTCAAAATTGGTCCATCCACATCAGGGATTATCTCGGACAAACAGACAGACAGACAAAAACTGTAAAAATGTTATTTTGGTGTATGTAACGTATATTCATATGCATGTAGTAAAAAGCAGTTATTTCAATATTACAAACAAACACTCCAATTTTATTTACATGTATGGATAGACTCACGTTTGATCACTATCTCACCTTAGCGATGCGCGATTCGCCTACGATATGCGATGTGTGTGTGATGTGTAACCTATAAACCGATGGAGAGATGAAATTTTCACAAAATCTGTACATACATATTTCTATTGCCTTTACAACAATAAATAATACAACTAAAATAAAGTTAAAGATTAAGATGAGTTGTTTCGTATATGTACGAATCCGACTCGCTATTGACCAGTTTAACTCTATACCTCCGTATATACTGACTGATTCTTCAGTTCAGTAAAAACATGATAATTGAAAATCAGAACAAAAAAGAAATCGTATCCAAACTAATGAATAAATCAGTAAACTCTGACGGCTCAAAGTTTTACTAGTCCATCATAATCAATTACAATCCATCCGGCCACTAATTTATTATTTGTTCAAGCGTCCATTTTGGAACATTCGATATGCCTTCCGGCCAAATTATACACAGACTACCTTTTGCCCGCGGCTTTGTCCACGTACCTACATAAAAATGGCCTATGTCACTCAGGAATAAAGCGGCTTTCTACCGGAGGAAAAGTTTTACCAATTGGACCAATACTTTCAGAGATTAACTCCTACAAACAAAAAAAAAAAAAACTATGTAACTTTCTCTTTAATATATTGGTGTGGTCCCTGACGAACTTTTTACCACATAACAGTCAACGAATGTAGTAGTATATCTTTCGATATAGTCAACTGATTACAATGAAACAAATCTTGAGTAATTCAGCATTATTTTTAGTAGGTATTATGTGAAACATGAATATAGAACTAAAACTAATGTTGTTATATCACGTTACATACACTTTTTATGTAAGTATGCAAAGACCGCTCATTGTGGCGACACTTGGGGGAGGCCTATGTCCAACAGTGGACGTCTTTCGGTTGAAATGATGATGATGATGATAATGTATCGATTTCATACACAGTACATTTTATAACTTATAACTTCTACAGATTTACTATTATGTACAGATATTGTGTTTGAAAATTGACAATTTCACCCGAAACACGTGCAAAGAGTTATTCTTTAATATTGACTACAGTTAATTGGATCGTTTCAAACGTCATGAAAAGCTAACGGAAATTCCAATTTATTTTTGTATTGATTTTGACAACGTGACGTAACAGCCACGTGTAATTACTTCCTATGAGGGCTCCTCGTGCTTTCCTGCCTTCACGGGTGACGGCACTCGAGTACGTTACAGAGTGCCCTTGGCACTCAATCTAACTCACAACATGTCTGAGTAACTAATCTCTTAGCTGAAGTTTGGATATTTCGTATAGTAAGTGTTAAAGAAGAAAGCTACGGTCTTTCCATCCGATTACTCAAAATTCAAATGTTGTTATTTCTCATAGGCCTACATTTACTGCGCGGACCCAATTTAAATAAACAAACACTAAACTAGTGCTGAATACAGAAAAAATTGTTTTTTTTTTCTATATTGTGTAATATAGAAAAAAAAAACAGACGAACATGCCCTTATAAAACGTCTGAAGCTAGTTATAACTTAGGTGTCTTCAAGGCCAAAGTGAATAAGCTCTTAATAAACTAATGCGCCTCACCATCAACGATTGCATCACTGCTTCATCACCATCAGCCTTTTTAATGTTCCCACTGTTGGAACTCAGGCCTCTCTAGTAGAGGGAATGGGTCGTAATCCACTACGCGGGCCCAGTGCAGGTTGGCATCAGTGCTTACCATCAAGTAAAATGCGCAAACAAGCACTGGTTTATATTATTCAAAAATCTATACTAGTTAATACTATAAAGAGTTAAAGTTTTTTTGTTTGTAGGAGGTAATCTCTGAAAGTACTGGTCCGATTGCTAAAATTTTTTCACAGATAGAAAGCTGCTTTATTCCTGAGTGACTGGTATATTTTATGTAAGTGGGCGAAGCCGCGGGCAAAAGCTAGATAATAATAATAAGGAAGTTAAAAAATAACCATATAGTGTTGTAATAGGTGTGATTAACTAGCTGTCTCTCGCGATTTCACCCGCATCATTCGATACTGCAACGCTGTTTTTTAGATTAGCGTTATGTTCTGTGCCTTCTTCGATAAATCGGCTAACCAACACTAAAGAGTTCTTCAATTCGTAGCAGTAGTTCCTTAGATTAGCGGGCCAACTTTATGATCTAAACTTAATCTACACTTATAGTTATTATAAAGAGGTAAAGTTTGTAAAAAAAACACTTGATCCCTGGCAATCAGGCCTACCTCCATTAACAACCTTTAATCATGATCTTTCCTCGTATCTTTTGCATACGACTGAAAATTCACGTACATGAACCATTCATAAACATGACACTTAATTTTATGTTTAGTCAAATAATACACCGTAAGTACCGTGTACTTACTAGTAATTGTATCATATTTTTGTTTTATCAATGAAGCATAAAATCGAAGATATACATTCATGTTGCGGTGTGGAAATATTGAATGGCTTCCGGATATAGCAAGTAAGCACCTACTTGGCGTTTGAAAATTGTCAATTTCCGCAAGGACACGTGCTGTGCATGGTTAAATATTTTTCGAATGGAAAAAATTATACCGAGTTTAGCTCTGCACGCTTAGCCAAGTTGTTATTCTGCAATCGTTAACGCTGTCGAAAAGTGATGAAACGTATGGGAATGACGTCATCTCAACGTAAAGTCGCGTGGTCAGAACAAACGAATAGACAATTCGTAGCCAAGTTCACATCGTTGAAAATCGTTTCTACAATATTTAACGCTACATCCTTTGTTATACAAACGCTACATTGTAGAACGAACGGCCGACTCAGGCACATCAACATGGCTACCAACTTATCGTTTTCTACAATTGCTGTCACGGAGCCGTTACCGATTAGAGAACGGAATTCGATTGTAACTTGGCTAGGGGGGCTGGATTCATGAATAGATACATCAATTCAAAATAATGCTGAAGGAGCATTACTTACCGTTCACTGTAATATTTCTTTCGGTTGATGGAGATGAAAGCTTCTGGAATGGCGACCACGTACCTACCGGAAGAGGAAGCGTTGGAATGTCTCCAATGAATGCGAGACGCACAGGAGCGGTCATTATGGCGACACCTGGTGGAGGCCTATGTCCAATTTAAAATTATGTCCCAGATTTGGACACCACGGTTAGCGGAGTGGTCGAGCGAATGGCTACTGTCCTCAGATTTAAGTTCGTTTTTATGTGTTTTTGTTTATTGGAGGTAATTTCTGAAAATACTGGTCCTATAGATAGAAAGCTGCGTTATTCCTAAACGTGGGCAAACGCTAGTAGCAAATATGTGTATAGAAAGAAAGAAAGAAAGAAAAACTTTTATTCGCACCTCACACATACAGTAGAATTCGATAATAAAAATAAAAATAAACTTTAAAATCTGTTCAAGGCGAAAAGGGCGCCTAACTCAGCATATGCTGCGATATTTAAAAAGATAAATAACGCAGCGCTGGTATTCTGTTAGGGCCCGCGGTGATGCCACGGTCACATTCACGGAGGTTCAATAAATTAATTGGTATTGGTATGACTTAGAAGCAGTTCTGGGTGTCTTGTGTAAGTGAGATCACATGCTTGTGTACGCACTCACGACACAGGACTAATTCCTAGAGTAGGGCAACTTTAAAAAAAAACTTTTCTGACTTTTCAGAAAAACGAAATCAATATCCTTTAAAAGTTCGCCAGAAATTTGAAAATAAAACATACAAAAAGCGTCGAATACTTTTCGAGGAAGTCATAGAACATCGGATATTGCCTTTCAGATATTTAGAAATGCGGTTGAAATTCGTGAAAGTTCAAACGGAAACTATCCATTTAATGACAATGGTTTAATTTCGAATAAGGGTTTCAATAACAATATCAAAGGCCCTACCACGACCTCTTAACGATCCATTTGACGACCTAAACTAAACTGTTATAAGGATTTTTAACCGACTTCGAAAAGGAGGAGGTTCTATGTTCGGCTGAATGTATGTTTTTTTTTGTATGTTCACCGATGTCTCGGTCAATTGTGGACCGATTTTGAAAATTCTTTTTTTTATTGAAAGGTTAGGTATGCTTCCAAATTGGTCCCATAGAAATATTGTTATGATCTGATCATGAACTTTTAAGATATGGAACAGAACTCCTCATAGAATCACAGCAGAACTGTGGTTACAAGTAAAGTTGCTTTGCTTATACGCGTAGTCGATGACTGACTGTCAGAAAAGGGGGGTGGGGTTGTATTCAACTGATCTGATGATGAAGCCAGAAGGTCTCAAGATCAACTGTCTAGTATTTTCATGTCTTGACACAAAAATATATATGTACTAGACAAGTGTTTCAGGTCGGCGCGTGGGTTTCCACGCGCGCCTCTAGGAGTTGTCAGCAACCGTAGGGGCCCAGCAGGGTCGTAGCCTACGAAGGCCTTGGGTGATGCGAAAGAGATCCCCGGGGCCCTGGAACAATGGCTAAGAAGGAACAGGAGTGGGTTTTTAGTCAGTAAAAGTCTGACGCTCTGCCCAAGAGTGGGGGTTGTCATTGGATGATTTAAACCCACCTAAAAAAAATGTGTTTTTGGTGTTTTGTGCAGATTCTTTAATCTATTTATAAAATTTTGACCAAAACTCACACATGTCCTTCAGTTGCCCTTTGCCGTCCGGGTAATGGTATCTTTTTATCTACTACTATTTATTTAAACTTGGAATTGATTGTTTTTTTTTTATTATTTTTAGCTTTGTCACTATTTTGGTGTACAATTAAGTTTATTGTATACTACCTCAACGCTTTCCTGAAAAAAAGTTCTTGACAGGCAGGCAGAAGGGTAACAAAGTGAAATCACTTTGTTACCCATCTGTCTGTCCGTCAGAAAAAACGCAACCCTTACAGGATTATAAGGGGTTTTTCCGACTGAGGTACGGAACCCTATAAAGGACGAAGTCAAAATCTTACCACTAGCTATAGATATTTTCCACCTGCATCGCCCCCAGCTACATTATAAATATATCTATTATTCGTTTCATATAGCATAGCATAATCTTAATGTTCCCACTGCTGGAACTCAGGCCTCCTCTGTAGGAGAGGGAATGGACCATAATCCACCACGCGGACCCGGTGCGGGTAGGTGAATGTCACATGTCTTCGAATTTTTGGTTCTAGGACGTGCCGGTTTCCTCACGATGTTTTCCTACACCGTTTTGAGAGCAGTGGTGATGAAATAAATTACACAAAGTAATGCGCCAAGTCGGGGCCGTTACCGCTCGGCCACCACTGCTTACTAACAAATATTACTATTCGCCTCGCAAACAAATATAACTTTTACGGCCATTTAAACTTTAGTTAAACTTCTTCACGGTTTTTATCCCCACAAAGCAGTTAGCGGTTTCCTCGGGGTAAACAGTTTTTTACTTGGATCTACTTTTCTTTCATAATCACTTCTTAGTTCTTGAATAATACAAGCTGCTTTAGTTTCATACCGAAAGGAACGTTATTTCATTAGTTGAGAGTATTTTTGGTCATAATTTTGTTTGAAAACTTTCTAGACAGCTTTACCGCTTAGTTTTTTTTAGTAATATAAACTAGTCAAGTTTTAGCTTGACTGCGATCCCACCTGATGGTAAGCAGTGATGCAATCGTTGTTGGTGAGGCGCACTAGTTTATTAACCCAATCGTGGAAATTACAGACACAATAGAAAGACAATAGTTGCGCGAACGCCGGCGTTCGCTTGGGGTTTAATGGATTAAGAGCCTAGTCTTGAAGACACCTAAATTACAATTAGACGGGAAGACCGCAGCAGGCAAATTGTTCCAGTCCTTCGATGTACGCGGTATTATAAACAACAAAGCGAAACACTGAAACGTCCTTAACAAAATGCTGAAATAAAATAAATAAACTTGCCTTAAAGAACATAGACAATCATTCTGAAAACAGAATGCATAAACTTTAATAAACACAACAAAAAAGAACTTGGATTTAACACAGATTCAAACAAACAGGATTTAATACAGATTCTTTAATCTATTTGTAAAATTTTGACCAAAATCCACCCATGTCCTTCAGTTGCCCTTTGCCGTCCGGGTAATGGTATCTTTTTAACTACTACTATTTATTTAAACTTGGAATTGATTGTTTTTTTTATTATGTTTAGTTTTGTCACTATTTTGGTGTACAATTACGTTTATTGGATTCTAACTCAACGCTTTCCTGAGAAAAAGTTCTTGACAGGCAGGCAGAAGGGTAACAAAGTGAGATCACTTTGTTACCTATCTGTCTGTCCGTCAGAAAAAAACGCAACCCTTACAGGATTATAAGGGGTTTTTCGCTCGCGTTTGACCCCTATCTCACCTGATGGTAAGTGAATTTTGCTGACAATGATAGAGCACGCTTGCCTAACTGCTCGTTCACGACCTTGCTTGTGAGCGGTAGCTAAGCGCAGTGCGGCGAGCGGTAAGATGAAAAGTGCGAAAATGTCTGAAGCACGCCAGGAGAGCGCCGCTCATTGCGCCGTGCGCTCGCCTACCGATTCCGCCCCGCTCGCCGCGCCGCTAAAACCGAAGTTGAGACCAGGCGATAGAAGTATTCACTCTTAGTCTTGACTTAAAGACTACTAAGTTTGACTATATTAGAATGCAGCTTTAGTTACTGTTCCGTTCGTTTTGGTTATAGCATCATATTATATACTAGCTTTTTCCCGCGGCTTCGCCCGCATATATAGAAAATATATCCTATGTCACTCAGGAATAAAGCAGATTTCTATCGGTGAAAAATTTTTCCCAGTACTTTCAGAGATCTCATGTTTCAACAAAAAACATTAAAGCAAAAAAAAACAAACTACTTCTTTATAATATTAGTGTAGATATAGCCTACCTTCTTCGATATATAGGCTATCCAAAAATACAAATATTTTTCAATTCAAACTAGTAGTTAGTTCCTGAAATTAGCGTGATCAACCAAAAACCAAACAAACTCTCCAACCTTATATTATTTATTATTATTTATTTATATATTTATTATAATCTTTATTGTACACCAAATAAATAAAAATACAGGACAAACATAAAATTTAATATTTATAATGTTTATTTCATGAAAACTAATTAAAAATTAAATAAACTTAAGCTACTTAATTTAATATAAAAGTAACTTAGAAGCGTCTGCAACCGAACTAGGATGAGATTATTATAGTAATATATATTATTTAGTATAGATTTATAATTCCCATGGATCACTTTACGTGCGTAATCGTGTCTTTTATACCAGTAGCTATCAGAATACTATAACTACATCTACATCATTACCGTCCAATCCTTCTGTTAAAAAACCGAACTGAAACCAGAAATTCCAACTCATAAGTGTCAATAAAAACCCCTCCTTATCCCAACCACTTAAAACCCCAATTTAATTCAATAACCCTCTTCATCACTAGCAAACAACCCTTTTTCCTAAAACTAAGTTAAACCAGTTTGACATAATCGATGGCTACTATCGATTGAGTTTCAAGTGCCCTTAAGGCAATTATGGCGGTTAAAAAGGCATTGTGGTGTAACGCGAGGGGTGTCTTCGCGACTCCTGATACGAACGTTAGGTGTCCAAAGTCTGAGTCTACGGAGCTTACCTGTTGCTTGGACCTCGAGAAAGTGACGCTGCTGAAATGCGCCACCGCCCTGTGTTGCCAGGAATGTGAATTTTACCTTGTTTATTGGGGAGTTTCCGTTTGAAAGTAAGAAAGAAAGAACAAGAGAAAGAAAAAGTGTTTATTTGTACCAAACATAGCTTATACCATAAAATAAAACATCAATAACAATTCTATATATTGGGAAGATAGGCGTTACATTCGTTTGGGATTTAAACCTTTTGTGCCCTTGTAAAACAAAAGAATGGATGCCAACCATTTACTGTTTTCGCGGTGTGTTGTGATGTATTAAAAGAGGAAGCTTTGCGAATGACTGCTAGATAGCCTTTTTGCATAAAATTAACTTCTTCTTATTTACCTAAAGAAAACCCAGTGAATGATTTGATGACCCAGAATCGAAATGATTGGCGAAAAATGACGAGGAGAGCTGACCCCAAATAAAATGATATAAGGCTAGGCAAAGAGAGAGAATTTTTCCCGGTTCGTGTGAAGAGTCACTTCTCTTCAAGCTAGCAAGAGTGAATATAAGATTTTTACTAATTGAAATTCACCCGTATTCCTTCAGCTGCCCTCTAAGTTCCAGAGACACGATGCCCTTTCGAAAAAATCTCTGGGTACCTTCACAATTTATTGACCTATTCACAACATCTTTGTTTATTTTTAGCCTTAATTTTTGAGCAACCGTTGTAGCAAAATTGACACCTAATAATTAACTTATACGAAAAACTAAAAGTTCTCCGTCACAGACTTTAGTCACTTGTTTGAGACTCTTGAAAAGCGATTCTCTGTCTGGCTAAAGACCACTTTTATGCGGCTGTAATTAAATCGTTTACGACTACAGAAAGTACTGCCTATTATCTAAAGCTTAGCCGAACAAAACATACCCACGTGAGAACCTTTTCTAGTGAATAATTCCTCTCAACTGCGTCCACATAATGACTAACAATTAGTCTAAATCCTGCACATCCGCACTGACCCGAAAGCTCCCATTACATGGGTGGGTACATTTGAAACTATACCACACGATGCCACTGTAGGTGCGGGTGATTCTGTGTTTGAGGACTGGCAACACTGGCCCGGGCGGAGGCAGTGTGCGCGAGCCGTCAGTCGCGCCGACCGCTCCCCGACAACCCTAGTCATAAGTGACAACAGACTCTATAGTACACCTCTAATTAGTTATACGTGTTTAAAAAAAAACTTGTGCTTTTCTTCAACTTTATTGCGGAGTGCTCAAATCGTGTTCTAGGTACCGAATGTAGTTTAGTTTTATTTTTTACTCGGTCTTTTGAACTAAGTGCAACGCGTGTTTTTGTTTTTAAAATTTTAGTTGCGTTCGTTCGCGATTAAATATTTGTATGGTTTTTAAAAGGTTTAACTATATGTTCTCAAACATTAATTCCCGAAATAATTTGTAAAATTTCTTCGTGTTCGGTCGCGAGTCTGCGCGTATTTACATATTTATAGAAATCTACATATTTTCTCAAAGTGTTAGTGCATACTGCTCTGTGAACATTGGTGTTTGGTTTCCTTTAAATAATTTAAAACATGACCAGCAAGATATGACAGGCAAAAATAATAATATAATCATAACTACATATTACATTAATAATTAGTTAAATTATTCATCGTGATAATCAATATCTAATAACTACGCAGTCAGTACCTTGGATTTAATCAAATATCCCAAAATTCATAAACCAAAATGAAACCTCAACTAAAACCATCAAATTAATCCTTCAAAACCCTCCACCGCAGACTCATTCATACTTGAAACGTAATCACAGTATCAGCAATTCGAAAATTTAAATAAATACGCAATCTCCGCTATTATCCCTCAAGGGAGCGGTACAAGCGCAACAGTTAGTTCATAATCTCACCCCGGGTTTTATCACGGCCATTCGCATTACCCATGTATGAACAAACCTCTTTCACAAGTCTTTCGCTTACCCACCGTTCTTATTTCAAATAGTTCAATATTTTTTTTTTATTATGGCAATTCCACTTCGTACATACATATGCGAGCATTCTCGCTTCGTACGTCAACGTAAGACCTCGTATTCGCTGAAAGTAGCTAATTAAAATGCTGTCAAAGAATAATTGGATTTATGACACCTAGTAGAAACATCTTCCTGTTGCGTTTGCTGAGAGACGCTTTTAATTACTTTTCATATAATGTGTACTGAATGATAAGAGGATGAGGATGTTAAAACTCGTTAGCACATAAATTATAATTCTGGCGCCCAGCACGGGGCCGTAGTTGATCGATGCCCTTGACTCAAACCTTTACTAAATATGTAAAGAAAAGCAATTACACGAGACGGGGAGGTATTACGTTCACAAAATGTCAATGTGAAATCAATATAGGTCACAAGAGTTGTATCGAGGCGGGCCTGTCACTTTGTACTTTCGTATTAAATTACTGACTGGTCCTCGACTTGTTTTTTTATGTACACAGATAAAAAAATCGAAATACGAAATCCATTTCTCTGTTTTTATTTACTAGCAGTACATCCAATCCATCAAAAGTTGGTATTGGTTTTTTTAACTTTTGATATACCGTGTTTCCACGCCGTGAAATTGTAGAAAGGAATGAAATATGAATTTTCTGTGAAACACTTCCATCGGGATTGCGCATTGATTAGAGGCGGAGAGTAAACAAACACCCACCTTTAATGTAGTACAATCACTACGATACGTAGTAACTCTTACTACGGGTATTAAATAAGATGATTAAAGAAGGTTCACTATTCAAACTTCTGACATTACATTAACTTGGCGATTATAATTTACAGCTTTCAATCCGGCTCGAAGGACCAAAAAGATGTAGGGTCTTTACACCTTTGAATGATGATAGTTTGAATGATAGGCAAAAGTAATAATAACGTTTATTGACTGATAAATGATACTACGAGTAACTAATTAATGAATGTACGCGATTTCAGTGATAATTGCACTGTAAAGTAGTGTACAGTCTTCAAGGTTAGAGTGAATCGGCTCTTGATAAACTATTGCGCCTCACCATCAACGATTGCATCACTGCTTACCATCAGGTGGGATCGCAGTCAAGCACTAATAGTTTATATCAATTAAAACCAAAGACGTCATAAAATTTTATCGTCATATTAAATCTTTTTTTTTCACCATACTGCTCGCACGAAGCCTGACTGACATATATACGCGAACGAGGTCATTATCGAGTATAGTATATTATAGTATAGTATAGTATAGTTTTTGATACCTACATAGATCAAGTGATATTTTCGCACAGTTTGACGTATTCATGCGAATAGGTTTATTTATCTTGATCACCATTTAAGGAATCTCAAAACTAATCACAACGTTACAAACGACACTTTCATGTGCCCTCCTTTAGTTATGGGTTGATCATGCCCTTATAATTCAGTGAAAATATTATATTTCTTAAAAGTACGTTACAATATAAATTACAAGAAGAAAAATTGGTTTTAATATTAAAACATAAATTTTTAGTTACATCGTCGACCACATTGTCGCTTTAAATCTGGGAAGATAGTGGTCAAGTGCTAGAAGAAGAGTGCTTATCAATAATTTAAAAAAACATACAAATTAAGGTCGTACGTAAGGTATTGGTTACGTAGCAAGGTTAGAATGACAGCAGGAAAAGATATGTGATATATCTTTAAGATGATAAAAAGAATAGGCAGCTACATTGTATTTATCTGACAGCTGTTACTCCCACCATCCTATCCTGAGTATGGTACAAGATGAAGTGAAAAAGAAGTCAGTTTCACATCTGACATACGTTTTTTTTTTTTATCTCATATTAACCAGTGCTTCACTGCGATTCCACTTATGCAGTGATGCAATCGTTGATGGTGAAGCACACTAGTTTATTAAGAGCCTATTCACACTAGCATTGAAGACACCCAAATTATAATCGGACGGGAAGACCACAGCAGGCTAATTATTCTAGTCCTTCGATATCTAGTTCGGACCGTAGAGGCTTCGGTGGATACTCGCCGTACGTCGGGTTGTCCGATGGTAGAAATGAGATGTTGAAATCAAGTCATGTAATTCCTGCGCAAACTCCAAAATGTAACTTATGAGTACGAGTTGTCCTTCTGAATACATTTCTGTACGATCACGTGACCGGCTCCCGGCGCCCACGCAGGTCAAACCCTGTCTACGACCCCGGTAACGCCGGCGGCAGGCTGTCTACTTTGTAATTAATTCATTAAACCCCAAGCGAACGCCGGCGTTCGCGCACCTATTGTCTTTCAATTGTGTCTGTCATTATCACGATTGAAAGGTTAATTTAAAATACTAACCGTGTTCCACTGGGTTTTATCTTTTTGATAGAATTTAATTGCTTTTTAATTTGATTCGGAGGGTCTTTGAGCGGAGTTCAATCAATAAAATCCGAATGTTGTTTTGTTGAGACAAATTGACTCTAGCGCCCAATTTAACTTTTTAATTATACAAGCACTCACACCAAAACTAGTTTCTGCCAGCGGCTTCATCTGCGTGAAAATAGATTTCACACTTGACACCTGTTTTATCCCCTTATGAGGTAAATTTTGGGAAAATCCTCCCTTAGTACTTACCTACGTCATAAAAGGAAAGCAAAATTTCATAGTTCTAATCCCAGTAGTTTCGACTTTGCGTTGATATGTCAGTCAGTCAGTTTCTCCTTTTACATATATAGATTACTAGCTTTTGCCCACTCGGGAATGAAGCAGCTTTCTAGCAATCGAACCAATACTTTCAGAGATACACAAACAAAAAAAAGACGTGTGGCGCTCGGGGACTGCCGCGGTAAAGCTTAAACTTATACTTACAATTATAATTATTTATTTATTTTATTTATGCAGTATTTTTTTTTCTTCGATATTAATTGAAGTTACACTTTCACACATTGAATTGAATTTCGATTGATTGTTCACTCATTTGTTTTCTTATCGGTCACCACGCTCAAAAAACAAATGAGTGGGGGGTGTTAGGTTATTTTCGTTACGGAATTTCTGGATTCGGTCTCCACGCTCAAGGCCCGCGATAGAAGCTATGCAATAGCTTAAAACAAACTTTACCTGTTTATAATATAGATAGTGTAGACGTAGATTGAACTGAGTGTTGCGACTCCACTTTTTTTTTAAAGACAGACGCGACGCTTCGCTGTCGATGCGATTTTGTTTTGAGGTCGCATTATCGTGAGGAGCAATTTCTATAACAACACCCCTTCTAATGGTTGTCGCGCCTGTCTGTAAACACCCCATTACTGTAACTCCACTGTCCGTCTGTCTGTCACCAGGCCATGTCTCATGAACCGCGATAACTAGACAGTTTAAAATTTCAGATTATGTATTTCTGTTGCCTCCATAACAATAAATAAAACTGAATAAAATAAATATTTTAGTGGGGTTCTGAAACAACAAACGTGACTTTTTTACTCGATTTTAATATGGTAAGGAACCCTTCGTAGGCGAGTCCAACTCCTTCTTCTTCCTGCCCTTACCCCATATTACTTGGGGTCAGCGTAACATTTTTTATCTTCCATTCTATCCTGTCACCCGTCAAGCTATCACTAACTCCCTTTTCTTTCCTATCACTCCTCACTCACACAATCCATCCACGTTTTCTTCAGCCTTCCTCTCCCTCTCCATCCATCTACATGTATACTCAGAACTCTTTTAGTAATATGCGCTTCATCCCTCCTCTTCACATACCATACCAAGACAACCGATTTTTTTTCAACTTTTCAGTCCCTGGCCCCACTTTCAACCTTCCTCTAATACACTCATTTCTCACTTTACCCACTCTCGTCACTTGGCTAATTTTTTACCTTCTCACAGTGTTAAAATAATTAGATATGTAACATTTAAAATATAATTTTAATACTCATAACACTTTAATGAATATTGAGGACGTGTTAACTGACCTCTTACCCTATCGATCGGAACACAGTATTTCACAACAGTAATACTACTTCAATAACGGTATTTTTTTTCCTTCCATTAAAGTGAGGTAGTACTTTTATTATCAAAGGCTGTTCCATAACTGCAATAAATTATCTCTAGGTACGGTCGACGGGTAGTTTGCAGGGTCGAGGCTCTTTGGATAGGAACCGCGGTTCCAATTTCCAACAATATTTTTTTAATTAGTAGTATTTTGGTACCACAAATAAAATAAGTACAGTATTTTTGGTAACTGTACTTCAACCTTTCGAATACCGTACCGACACAATAGAAATACAATTATGAGAGAGGGAACGCCGGCGTTCGCTTAGGGTTTAATGAATGCCTTTGTCATTGTATTCCCAAAATACTACTAAAAAATATTGTTTTTATAGGGATGCTTTGTTGTGCGTACAGCTAAGGAGTGTAATTTCCTGCTAGAGTCTGAGTTTCCTGGTAGCTATAACATAGGGGTCTTTAAGTAAAGGTTGAATAGGTAGGTTACTTCTTGGCAAGCGTGCATCCTCAACCACATTATCGCTTACCACCAAGTGAATAATAAAAAATGTGGAAATTGGGACCGCTTTCCCGGTCCAAAGGTCCCCACGACCCACTTTGCGGTCTACCTAGTCCGCTGCCGTAAAGAAAACGCGATCCGTCATAGCTTTTAATTAAAGTAATAAGCTTGCTTACACTACATTTTGTTCGCTCAGCTTCCAGGTGATAATTTGTGGGTTCTTTTGAGTTTATAGGTCGTACTTTCTTTTTGTTGGTTTGGTACCGTTTTCTGAAGGTTTTTGTTTTAAGTAAAGGATTGTAAGTTTATCGGTTTCAGTAAAGAAAAGATAAGTTACATTTATGGTACGTAGGTGTCTGTGTTTCCTGATAGCTACAACTTAGGAGTCTTTAAATCAGGAGTTAATTGGTTATTTATAGGCAAGCGTGTTCGTCGTAGACCACATTATCGCTTACCATCAGGTGAGATAGTGGTCAAACGCGAGCCTATAAATAATAAATAATTACCCCGTTCCCGATACGCGAGGGACACTATCTTTTATTAAAAAAAATATATTAAAAAGTAAAAAAAAAATAAAAATTATGTAATGTTACTGAATAAATGGAATAATACTAAAAACATTGACTTCTCTTAGAAAATATGCACTATACCTTGGTTATTTGATTAAATAGTCAGAATTAGGTGAATTTTGAGGTAATAATTTAACTGAGCTCAATAAAGAGGAATGTCTAATTTTAGCAAATACAATTTCCTTCAATTAATAATGCTCCTATAAACAAAATAAAAATATTGTGTTCAGCTTCATCTAGCGAGAACATGGCTACGATTAAGCTCGTAGCTTTTACCTTAATGCTTATTTCATACTTTTAAACTAAAAGAAAATATACTCACTATTTTTTAGGACAATAAAACAGTTACATGCTAGATAAAATACAAAAATAAAATAGATATGAAACTGCAACACCGAACGGATATACCCCCCCCCCCCCCCCCGATTTTGTTTTCATTCGTTTTTTTGAACAGCCTCCCTATGGAACCGACTTTAAAGACGCATTCACATCAATAATTTTTTAAAACACAGCAATGGAATAAAAAAAAACCCAATTCGATACCGATCACTAATGAAAATTCAATTTCTCAGCTAGTCCAACTAAAAAACTATAACTAACAACGAAAAAACAGTAATAATAATCTTAGTTCGTAAGTGCTCGAACGGCCTAGTTATAAGTGAATAGTGATGGTACCAGTGTAAGACTAACAATGAGTGGGTTAGGCCCGCCTGGCGTCTGGGCCGCACAGAAACGGCTGGAGTCTTGGGCCCGGGCCGCACGGGAGAGAACTTCGAGTGCCAGTAGCGGTCAGAGCCATAATTCTACTGACAGCTTCGGCGATGACAAGTCACATGGCAGTCTTAATGTAAGTATATAATATGAGTAACTGTTCTTGATGGAATCGAACTGTCCAGGTGCTTTTTTTTTGAGGTGGGGAATCATTAATTCCCTAGAAATGAGAAGGAATGTCAAACTTTTACTGACTAAAACCCACCTGTGTTCACGGGCTTGCGGACGGCGAGCAATGACCGTCCAGTAACTGTCCGGACCAAACCCAAGTCGTCGGCGGCGCGCACTGTTCCCGCGCGCCTCAAGGAGCTGTCAGCAACAGCAACAGCTGGATCAAAGCCTACTGGGGCCAGGGTTAATTCGAAAGATAGCTCAAGCCCCGGTACGAGAGGCAACGAAGGAACAGGAGTGGGTTTTTAGTCAGTAAAAGTCTAACACTATCTCCCGCTCCTCCCAAGAGCGGGGGATGTCATTAGATGACTTTCCCACCACGAAAAAAAAAACCCCCTTTTTCCCATTATATAACATAAAGAACACAAGTGGGTATTTTTCTTTTGCATTCCAGGACTACAGTATCTTTTTCAAATGTTCCCGCAGTACAAGCAGGCACCGGCTCTACTGAGCCTTTCAGTTTTGCTTATTTCGTCTGTAAATAATATATCTATTGGTTCATTTCAAATCTGTTAGTGTTATTTTGTACCAAATAATAATAAACCCCGCACTTTTGAGAAAAGTCGCCGTTGAAAATGTTCACCTTACAAAGATTCCTTTGTTCACCTTAGAAATCTTTTGATTGAGATACATTTCAAATCAGTTAATCGATGTTAGATTAGGGGGACGTTGTGATGCATCGTCAGAGAATTTATCAGATTTTTTTTTGCGTTCATCTCTAAAATATTCTTACCCTTCTTTTTCTAATAGGTAAGAATATATATAATAGACACAACAAAGATATCCAGTTGTTTAATTCTCTTTTCATTCACAAAAAAAAAATCCTTCCGAGAACTTAACAGCAAAATTCCCGCTAGGTGAATATTCTCAGAAACTTACCATCACAATTGTCAGTCAGTTTTACTTCTCTGCTAAGTAAAACCTTCATTCATTCCAAGTACCGTGGTCGTGTGCCACTCATTTTCAATTAACAAGAAAACCTTCCAAGTTAAAGACAATCGCAGAGTTCCGGACCTGTTAAAGATATAATATTGTATAAGGGTATTTTATCTTGTAAGAAACTTAGCTTTAAAGCCTTTTCATAACAGCTTTTTCTTGGTTATATTTTTAATATTTTAATCTTTGTGAGAATGAGAAGTATAATATTTATAATTTTTGGGAACTGAAAAGTACCTATTACGTTGTTACCAAACCATTAGAACATATTAGTTCATTAAACCCCAACCGAACGCCGGCGTTCGCGCATCTATTGTCTTACTATTGTGTCTTAATTCATTAAACCCCAAGCGAATGCCGGCGTTCGCGCACCTATTGTCTTTCTATTGTGTCTGTGATTTCCACGATTGACGGTAGCTATTTTGCTAGTAACCTTTCAGATTAATTCATTAAACCCCAAGCGAACGCCGGCGTTCGCGCACCTATTGTCTTTCAATTGTGTCTGTAATTATCACAATTGAAAGGTTAATAGCAAAATAGTCTCAAAAACCTCTTTTTTATTTGTATTTTCAAACCGTTCAGGGTACCACCACTTAAATATACACACGTAGTTTCATCCAAATCGGTCATGCCGTTTGAGCGGAAATAGGTAACAAACACACGTAAGGTAAAGCGGGGTGAAGAAATGAGACACAATTTGAATACCTACAAGGTTTTATTCATTTACTAGCTTTTACCCATGGTTTCCCCCGCGTACATAAAATATAGCCTATGTCAATCAGAAATAAAGCAGCTTTCTATCGGTGAAATTATTTCAGCAATTGGACCAGTACTTTCAGAGATTACCTCCTACAAACAAAAAAACAAAGTTTACCTCTTTGTAATATTACCTCTACCTGCCCTATTTTACCTCTTTTTAAGCTTTTATTCGTTTATTTATTTACTGAAATTGTAATCGAGCTGGGAGGAAGTTTTTTATGTTTTATTCAGTCAGTTGTGAGCGAAGTTTTTTTCTATATCGGAAACCATATCATTCAAATGGGTTTCTATGAAATACGATAGCTAGTATCTTCCTGAATAGAGTGTAAAGTTTTATTTTATTTGAAGATAAGCGAGTAGCTATTGATCGATCACGATACTTTCTGACTGCGTGCCGACTGTTTCAGATTATGGTATGAAATTTTCCATAAGATGTTTGCATTTAAAGTTCACAGTGTTAGTCAGTGACAGTGTGTGTTGTATGTTAACCATCGATATATATGTACGGCGTGTCCAACACTCACTTCAGTCGACTCAGGTGTAATTCATTCATTCAGTCATTCAGATGAACGAAACGCATAAGTGCCACATTCATGGCGTTTAAGGCATTTTTATCGCGAAAGAAAATCTTTTAAAAGCTATCTTAGCGCTGTATGTTCGAATAGCTCTGTTAGACGACATAATGCCAATGGAGCGCTGCACCAAAGTTTTGGTTTACTTTTCAGTATTTTGACAAATAATTTCCATGAACGTGCTTGTTTTTTTTTGCTTTCACTAGAATGTCGATGATGTTAACAGTCAGTGACAGTGTCAGCGTAAGTTGTGTGTGACAGTGTTTAGTGGGTTTGTATTTTAGTTAATTCGGTTTGTTTTACTTTGCAGTTAAGTCCTTACTCCTGATGTCTGGGTAAATAAATTTGAAGTTGACTATTGGTCAAACTAGTCTAGAAACTTTTCAAACTTTGACATTATAGAACAGTTAAATGACACATTCCGAACTCCAAATTCTCAATTCCAAAATTGGTCCTTAGTGGATTAAATATCTAGGCACTTCAGTGATATCTTACCAATTACCATCCATTCAGCAGTGGTGACCTAATTAGGGGTAACGAGTTTTTTAAACCAATAAAATAATAATAATAAATCGTTCCTGTCTCTGGAGCCCTAACCACCGGTAGCTTGGACCCTGCTCCCGACATTGGTAGACAACTGTTTTTATATTTTTAAATGTTTATATATATATATTTGTTATAAAAAAATATTTAAAAATATCAAAAATATGTGTTATAAGAAAAAAAAAATATTCTTCAACTATCACACAGCTCCGTCTAGTCCCAAGCTAAGCAGAGCTTGTGTTATGGGTACTAGATAACTGATAAACTTACTTATATATTTCTAAATACATACATATTATAGATAAATTACACCCAGGCACAGAACAAATGTTCGTGCTTATCACACAAACATTTGTCCTGGGTGGGAATCGAACCCACGACCTCCGACATAGCAGTCAGGGCCACTAACCATTAGACCAACAGGCCTGTCATCAAATAAAAGTATTACGAAAATCTTCAATTTATGTAACTCAATTCCAATTAACTTTATTAACTATGAATCAAATGAATGTACTTAGGATAAATAAGATTAAGTAAATTTTATTGCTACTGTGTGTATCGTTGAAAAATGTAATAAAATCACGCTCGAGTTCGAAGCGTACATGATACTCGTAATATGCTTCAATGGTAGGTATTCGACGAAATTAAATCAATACATGTATCTACTCCTAGCCAGGGGTGTTAAGGAGAAGTAATCGTGACTGAAACTATCGGATACCCGAAATAAAAAAATATATCCGTAATCTTAACCGAAACCGATTTAAAAATTTCGGATAGTTCCGGAAAATGGCGGATATTAAAAATGTCGGGTTACTATAGGTTTTTGTTGGATTTGGCCAGCCAAACAAGTAATAATCTGGACTAGAAAAAAGTTATTTTTTAAATGATATAAACTAGTGCTAGATTGCGATCTCGCCTAATTGTCAGCAGTGATACAATAATTGTTGGTGAATCGAATTAGTTTAAGAGCTTATTCACTCTAGCCTTTTTTTTTTATTTTGCCTATTAGATTTGACCACACTACAGCCTGGGTAATGTAGTCAAATCTTGCTATTTGTAATTTACCTTCATAATTTCAAAATTTGAATATCCATAACCTGTAAAATATTATTTCTCTATAAACCAAAACGCGTGTTGCAGTACACTTTCCAGCGCTCGTATGCCACAACTGTCTTTATGAAAAAAATATTAATGCATAAATTGTAGGCAACTATCTCTAGTTTCATTTTGTATAACTGTTTTATCATTAAATGAGTCGAAAAGGAAATATTGCCAAAAACTGCTTTTAAGCGCCATTTTTCCAAAACGGCGGCGCGAGCGGCAAAAACATTTGTACCAAGTGGTAAAGTCAAAATTCAGTCAAAATCTACAAAATTACCAATTTCAAAACTCTCGGGTCTTTTTCAAGTAAAACTACAACTAAACTTTATTAATATCCCTATCTAAATCCGAAATCACATATCTAAAACATCCCTGCTCCTAGTTATTAAGGCGCTCATTACATCGTATATTATAAAGATTTCGTGGAAATGGCTACGAGTTTTTCCAGCTAGGTATCATTACTTACGTAGGTACGGTTCACTGTTTATCTACTTTTGTCTACATATTGGTGATTGATGTTCTTTAAGGTAACGTTTAGTTACTTTTTGTGCTTTAGTTACTAAGCTTGATGAAGTTTAGGCGCTTATGGTACCTGCCTCTCATGCATGAGATGGCGAGTTCTAAACCAGGCTAGTACTATTGTGAACTTTTCGGTTCATAAATCAGCTGACTCCTTTGTTCTGACTTGATCTCAATTCTCAGTCACGTGGTCAGAACAAGGATTCGGAGGCGTTGTCTACTCAAGGCGTTTGACGCAAGAGAATCGAAACGAAATGGACGTAACTTAGGGGGGCTGGATTTATACGAGACCAATAACAGAGCTGTACAGCCCCTAGCCAAGTTACATCCGTTTAGCTTGCGCCGAACGCTTTGAGTTGACCATTCCCGTACATTTGAAGCTTTTTACAAGCGTTAACTATTACAGATTAGCAACTTGGCTAGGGGTACAGGTCAGAAAAACAAAAATAAGGCTATCGACACGAAAAGAAGAAAAAAACATAAATTTACTTTTCTAATTTTATCTAGGACATAAGTGACACCTCGTGCCTCGGAAAGGATGAGCTATGGGTCCTATTGTCGTTCGTAGATCTATAGACCGATATTACAGGTAGGTAGGTAGTCAGACGCCAAAAGTTAATAAATGACTAAGCAACGTAAATAAATAACTAAGCAACACGGTTGGTTGACATGATGTCAAAAAATATTTGGACCCGACCTCTGTAACATTTACAGAACATACCTAGTTCCGCACCAGTTTCCTTTATCCCGCTCCAATTAACAAGAGTGTCATTGAAAACGTCAACACGAATAACAGAATCCGAACTTAATCCGAATATCAAAAACCCTGGCAGCTCGTCCGAGTGCCTGTCAACAGGACATGTTTGACGGGCACGGCCGCGGGCAAACCACTAGTTAGAAAAATAAGAGCGCGTAGCTTATTATTTTTACAATTCAAGAGATCGAAATAACGAGGTTCCCGCTACCAGTGAAACAAAAGATGAATTTCTGTCTATCGTGATATGATCGTGATTTGGAACGTACTTTTTTTGTTTTATTTTTTTCTTTGGGTGTAGATGAGATAGCTGTTTTAGACAAATACTAGGTGCTGCCAGCGGCTGCGTCCGACTGGTAGCTTGTGTTTTAGGTGGATGAAAGTCATCCAGATGACATCCCCTGCCCTTGGGCGGAGCGGGAGATATTGTCAAATTTTTACTGACTAAAAACTAACCACATTCCTACGTCGCCTTTCATACCATGGCCGCACCTTCTTTTCAGAAGAAGACCCTTGGCTCCAGTAGGCTTCGACCCTGCTGGGCCAATACAATGCCCGAGTTAAGTTAAAAAATTATCCCAATGGACGACGCAGAACCAGCGTATCCGCCTCATTTTTGGCCTTCGAAAGTGTGACTATGTGTCGAAATTTCGAAGGCAATTCAAGGACCGTAGGCGCGGGCTTGCGGACAGTGAGCAATGGGTAGCTCGCTGTCCGGCCGTCCGGTAACTGTCCGGACCAAGCCCAAGTCGTCGAAGGCGCGCGCTGTACCCGCCTCAAGTAGTTGTCAGCAACAGCAGCGGGCCCAGCCGGGTCGAAGCCCACTGGGGCCAGGGTTATCCGAAAGGGCACTCGAGCCCCAGTATGAAGGCTTGAAGGAACAAGATGGGTTTTTTAGTCAGTAAGAGTCTGACACTATCTCCCGCTTCGCCCAAGAGCGGAGGTTGTCATTGGATGGATTTTTCCTATCGAAAAAAAAGGCAATTGAAGGGGCTACCTTTCCAGCAGCGTCGGGATTGCCACTCTTTCTTTTCTCTTCTCAATTCTTCACAATCCCAACTCCCCTTGTATCTTCGTGAACGCTTTGAATGTCTTGTTCGAGAGAAAAGCCTAGTCGCTAATCATCCTCTCTTCTCCTTCGTTTTCCTCCCTATTCCTTTAGTCGGTACACTGGATCTATCACTGTTCAAGCTGTGCGCCTTTGGAATTCTTTGCCACACACATTATGAGCTAGCCCCTCGTTGGAAGTCTTCAGGGGAAGAATTAGGAAGGATTTCCTTTCAACATGACCCATAAATATGTATGTATAGGACTCAAACCAACAAAAAAATGGGATTTATTTATTGTATTTTTATGTATTGTGTGCCGCGCACATACTCATGTAGTTTATTTTAGTTATAAGTATGATTTAAATTAGTTGTGCATTTGTTTGAGTTATAGTCATGTAACAAATTTCTTATATATATATATTTTTAGGTGGGAAAATCATCTAAAATATCTCCCGCCCTTGGGTGGAGCACGAGGGCGTGTCAGACTTATATCTACTGGCTAAAAACGCACTCCTGTTCCTTCCTGTCATTGTTTCAGGGCCGTGGATAGTGCCGAGTTAGCGATAGCGTTACGGGTGATAGGACATAATGGAAGAAAAAAATGTTTTCAAATCTATACATATAATAAAATCGTAGGAAAGTCAAAACTGTACATTGAATATTTTTTAAAAAGAATACTTGGGGCGTGATCTACAATCGATACCGAAGCCAAAAATATAGTTTTTAGAATTTTTGTCTGTTTGTCTGTTTGTCTGTTTGTCTGTTTGTCTGTTTGTCTGTATGTATGTCCGGGATAAACTCAAAAAGTACTGCATGGATTTACTTCAAATTTTGCATGAATATTACTAAGATGTCGGGTCAACATATAGGCTACATATTATCACGCTATCACCTACGGGGGAGGAGCTGTGAATCTTTATTTTTCTTACGCATTCTGTGACAGCGTGTAATATAAGGACGTAAATTTAAATGTTGTTTTTGAGTAAGTCATGCTATTATCTAGCTTTACACTATAAAAACTACACCATTAAAGTAACTTGGGCAGAGAAACATAGTTTAATGAATGTTAGTAGTATAAACACAATTTTAAAGCAGCGCCATCTATGAGATTTCATCAAAATCAGATCAAGTTATATGTTAACAGTTTTTAGAAATAATCATTTAAATTTGATCATGTTGGCGAGGTTAGTAGTTAGTTATTCTTAAAATTCATAGATGGTAATGCGCATTTTCTTCATATTATAGTTCGTTTTGACAAATTCAAGTTCCAACAAAACCCTCAAAATCTTGAGCAGAGTTGAGGAAGACAATTTAAAAAAAATGCGGTGTTAGGTATTACATGGTGGCATTTCTCAGACTCTGTGAAGTCGACGAGTTTGCGAAATCCCTTACGTATGACGTGGTGCCTTCATATTACACGTACGACAAGCAAAGGGGTGTATTCAACCGACATCGACGAGGAGGTGCTGTGAAAGGTTTTCCGGGAATTTTCAAGGACACCGCATTAGGTAGGGTTTATACCGTGCACCCGAATAGTGGCGAATGCTATTTTCTGTGGTTGTTGCATCACACTGTCCCAGGCCTAACGTCTTTCGCCTTTCTGAGGACATTTGATGGCGTGGAGTATCCCACTTACTGCGCAGCCTTTTGCCTAATTGGGATGACACCCTCGCGGAGGCAAGCGTCAGTGACAGTCCCAGCCACATGCGTCATCTGCTTGCCATCATCTTGGTGTTTTGTGGAGTCGCGAACCCGGTAGCTTTGTGGGAGAAGTATCGCCATCATCTGTCTGAAGAATTTCTACGAACTTTGAGGCGTGCTACTAGAGACAAAGTCGAAGTAACTGATGAACGCGTGCTGAACACCTGTCTCAGTTCACTTCAAGATGTGGTAATTTCTATCAGCGGCAATCTACTGATCGAATATGGGTTACTAGCTCTCCAATCATCACCACATCAAAACCGTGGAAATCGGGAGTATAACGCTATAAGTTACGATCCGGGCGAAATAACCACCATACGAAACTACCATGTCGCTTTGTTCTCTTGAGAGCAAAACCAAATTTAAGACACCGTCCTTGAAAGCGTTAGGCAAAACCAGGGTAAAATGTTTTTGTTTTCTCCTGGTGGAACAGGAAAAAAATTTGTTACCACTGGCATACTTGCAGAGGTCAGGAGCCAAGGCAAAATTGCTATTGCTGTAGCGTCGTCGGGAATCGCTGCCACACTGCTTCCGGAAGGCAAGATAGCACATGCCATGTTAAAAATTCTCATCGATTTAGAGAGCGCCAAAACGCCTCTTTGTGGTGTGTCACGTAACAGCGATAAGGGACACGTGCTCAAGGATTGCTCTCTGATGATGAGTGTACGATGGCCAATAGGAAGGCAGTTGAGGTCTTGGACAGAACCCTGCAGGACATCTGCAGGAACTAATATTTGATGGATGGTGTCACAGTTCTGTTCAGTGGCGAATTCCGGCAAACATTTCCCGAAGTGACGCGAGGATCGAGGGCTGACGAGGTATATGCTTCGTCGAAACGATCTTCGTTGTGGTCACGAGTTCGTACACTGCGCTTGACCATTAATATGAGAGCTCGGCTCGGCGACAATGCACGTGCTCAAGAATTCTCCGTTGTCCTTCTAAGTCTTGGCGAAGGCACTCTACCAGAAGAGAGAAGTGGACAGGTGGTGCTTCCAGAGTCTCTCGGTAGAGTGGTATCCAGCTTAAAAAAACTCATTCACTGTGTGTACGGGGACATCAGTCGTATACCGCATCAGCAGAATTCTTGGGTGTGTGAGCGGGCTATTTTGACACCCAAAAATGATCAGGCTGCAGCAATTAACGAATGCATTCTGTCGGAAATTGAGAAGAATGAAGTGGTCTACACCTCGATAAACACTGTTGTCGAGCAAGATGATGCCACACGTTATTCCGTGGAATTTCTGAACCCCCTGTCAGCAAGTGGACTTCCGGCGCATACCATCAAGCTGAAGGTCGGTGTCCCGATTATGCGTCGAAGTTGTGACGGGACCCGCCTTAAAGTCATCTCGCTCCACACAGACACACCATTGAGGCGGAAATTCTTACGGGTTGTGGCGTCAGCGAGGCAGTATTTATACCACGCATTCCCCTCATGCCCCATAACTTCCCGTTCCAATTCAAGCGCGTAGAGTTCCTCGTGTGTGTTTGCTTCGCGATGACCATCAAAGTCGCAGGGGCAGACACTGAGGGCAGCGGGTGTCGACCTCAGGACGAGTTGCTTCTCACACGGGCAACTGTACGTCGCTTGCTCCCGCGTCACCAGTCCTGATTCTCTTTACATTTTGGCTCCTGGCAGTATAACTACCAACGTAGTTTATAGGGAAGTCTTGTAAGGTACCTTTATACGTATTTTTACTCTTTTGTGTCCTGGAATGTATTCCTGCATTATTTTCTCTATTTCCTTCAGTCACATCTTAAGACTGAACTTAGCAGGATTCCCATATAACTCTCTTCACTAGCTTCGTTTGCGAAAAAAACTTATATTATAATGCTATTTTAAAAGTTGTTTATTTATAATGCTAAAGCGACACTGGCACCTTAGGTATTTTTAGTGCTGTAGAGGCTTCACGCAGACGACGTCGCGGGCAGCAGCTAGTCACAAATAACACACACGTACAAAGGCATGGAAATCATGATGATTCCTTTAGTTGCCCTTGGCCATGGTAGCTGTTTGGAAAAATCCCGCTGTTCTGGAGGATTTAGCTATCTAACACTACCTTTCTCTGTTCAAAGAAAAAATATTCAAAGGATATTAAAATATATCAAAAAACAGCTATTAGGTAGGTACGTCTGAGGGGAAACCAAAATTATAAGTAATTGGTCTGTGGTGTATACCTAAGTAAGATAAAGTTGTAACAAATGAGACAAGTAAATATATCAAGAAAATAAGCACACCTGAGTCCTTTAGGCGTTAGTTATCAGATGAAACAGAATTGTTATCAGAATTCGTGCCAATTGAAAATTCATGAAGGGTCAAAAGCAATGAGTAGCGGTGTCATAACGCACAAGTGCTTCGCTTTAATCACTATTTCGAGTTGGCACTAAAATTTCAATATGGCTACTACAACGATGCTCGCAGCAGGCGACCCTTTCACTGAAAATAATGTAACAATAGAACAACTCCGATACGACGGCGAATAAAAATATTCTTGTGCTCAATACACAATACACTCATTCGCACACTCGCACACATTCACAGACCCACTAATATCTGTTAAACATTTTAGAATAAGAATAAGAATAATTTATTATTACAGAAGATACATTTATATAAGTTTGTTTCCTGGAACTCACACTAGGATTCCCTGTGACGTGAGATCCAGGCTCTTTCCATACCTTACATTTTTTTTTTTTCGACTTGAGAACATGTTCCTTAGGCTAAATTAATTTTAAGAAGGAATACAAAAAAAAAAAAAAATTTCTTAAACTAATTTATAATATGTACAACTCCATGGGGTCGGCACTGTTACTTTTTAATACAGGCTATTTCATAGCCTAGCAAGGAGAACAGAACGTCACCCACTTGATTGTCAGAAATGTAAAACTACCCACTTTATGAAAAATGTAAAATGTACTGCAATCTGTTTTTATATATAAATAAAGATTATTATTATTATCAATAGGAGTAGAAAAGTTTGAATGCTGTCATGTAATGCTAATAAATCTTAATTAAGTTAAATTGATTGCTTGTCATGTATCCTTCTGTCAATTTTTTATTGTGTATCAAATTGGATTTTAGATTTCATAATCTGATTAACAGAAGTAGTAGCCTTTTAGGAACTGATCTGAACTGGTCTTATACTGTTGCTTTTTTGTAGACCTTCTGAATATTCTTGTACAGTGGTCGTTATAATTGAATATTGTTCGTGAATACGGCTCGCAATTGTTTACTTTGTGTTTGTATTCATACGTATGAGACTGGATGTAAATAAAGACCGTACTATATCACCCTGGTATTACGAAGGAAACTTTTGTTTGCTAGGGATTTGCGTAAAAACGACTTAAAAAATTGTTATTTTAATTATTCAGCCGTATGAAAAGTTTGAGACTTAAGCCGGTTCTAATTCTTGGAAATGGATATAATGTTTATATTTATATAATAAAATGGATATGGAGAAGCAGATGGCGGGACGACTTGAATGTCTTCCTTGGGAATTGGAAAGAAGTGGCTCAAAACCAGGACATTGAAAGGAATGGAGAGAGGCCTTGAGCTTGAGCAAGAGAAGTTATTTAATGATTTCTTACCTCAAAAAAAGTGTAGAATAAAATATTTTATTTTAATTGAAAGTGTTGCGACCTCTATGGCGTCACAGAAGAACTAGATTACAAAATTCTGCATTGCACAATGAACCCTGTTCTAAAATTATTTTCACCAGGTGGCAACACTGAGCTGTGAGGTCCAAGCACTTGTTAAAACGCTTATATTCAAATTCATATTAATGACATTAGTTAAACATCAACGTCAACGTCTAACGTCAGACGTCAACGTCATGTATACGTTTCAAAGGAAAAGACCTCACGGCTAGGTACCGCCAACTGATGGTGTGAATTTTCCTGGACACCCTCATTAGTTCTCCGCGCGATTTGAGCATATACAACATTCGAAATTTTCTAAAGGGCAGTTGCCGTGACTAGATATAACAGCCGTCTGGTTCCTCCCTTTAAAGCGGAGGTCTATGGGACTTTACACCCTGGTCCGCATAAAAAAAGCAATTCACTAAACAAAAAAATCTTTTATATCCATCTTATACATTCTTATTTTTAGTATTTATGTAAAACCTGAAACACCTCTCTAGTATTTTTATGTAAAGAATCTATGTACAAAATTTCATAACTGTATCGTGAAATACCACAAAGTTATAAGCTTGTTATGTCAGCAACAATACATAGTCAGCGGGCCATCCAGGCAACTGACGGGTTGTTTAGCAATTGCACCCAGCTGTTTGCTAGCGTCTAATGACCTGCCGTGACTTGTGCTGTACTTAGTGTCAGTGGTGTCCAACTTGAGACCTTTTAAATATTTTTGGGACAAAATATAACATGGTGTAAAAACTATTGGAATTTATTCAATTACTGATTCTGAACAAACTATATTTAAACAATAAATTATGGTTTATAATCAATGTCAAAAACATCTTATTTATCTTCATGCAACAAAAAGTACATAGGCGGAAAAGTACTTAGGCATTCTCTGCCAGTCAACCTAGGGTGGTGAAGAGACAATATGGTAGGCGCACAAAAAGAAAATTTTAGTAATAAAACAAGAGTAAAAATATACATAATTATAGATAAAATACACATACATATATATTTTATATAATATATATACTACATATATATATTTATATAAAATAAGGACAGAAGTTTTGAGACGATTCTGCTATTGGTGTAGAAAATGATTCCACAACTTAATTCACCTAAGAAATTAAAAACGTTACTAAACCAATTCATTAAAATATAATCAGACATAATATTCACGCCTACCCATTAAATTTCATTTGTCACGCTGAATCGGCCATCTTTAAGGGTGAAGTTAATTGAATTATTCTCCCTAGAATCGTTTAGAAAAAGGCAAACAACTGTGATTAGCTTGATAAAGCTTCTGAGAGAAACCGACGCCTTTATGAATAAACAACGACTAATTAAATATTGTAATTATTCTTTTCAATTTATTTTTCTTTGGCTCGGCTTCGGTCTAGTCACAAAAAAGATAGGTACAGAAGACAATCTCATGTATGTGCTTCACTTTTTATACCTACGCTCGGTGGACGACTGGACGCACACTAAGGGCGCGTTCACACGACACGCGCACGCTCAGCGCACGCCACCCGCGTTCAGCTCGCAATGAAATTTATTAAATAAGAATTTGAGTCTTATAATCATCATCAATAGATCTCAAATTGCATTTAACGAGGTCTACACGCGCACGCCTTGCGCCCGCCTCGCACCAACCCTGCGCTCGCCCTGCCCACGCTCTGCACCCTCCCCGCGTACGTTTTGCGCCCGCGCTTGGGCTAAATGCCTAGTGAACGAAGGAGTCCAGCTACTAGTAGTATAAGTGGGCGCGAGGCGTACGCGAGACGGACGCAGCGCTTGTGCGGGTTTAAGGCGGGCACAACGCGTGCGCGGGTGCTGTGCGTGATCGGCGCGTGTCATCTGAATACGCCCTAATGAACGTTTGAGCCGGAACTACCTACTTCTATGTGATACAGAATATTGCTATTAGTCGTATATTGTTTTTCCATTTAGTCATGGTGAAATAGGTGTTGAAAAAATTCCCGATTCAAACTTCTAAGTTAACGAATAAAAAAGATACAGCCGTTTATGTCGGAGAAAAACATATATTTTGATACTCTCAAAGATCGAAATTCATAAGGTACTTCCCGTTGACCCAGAATCATGAAATTTGGCACAAAGCAAGGTTTTATAGCATAGGTAGAGGAAAAATCTGAACAGTAAATTTTATAATAGCGTCACAAAAAAAAAAATTGCAATTCGGAAAAATCTTCAAAACTCCATTCGTGAATTGTAGTTTGCACGGAACCCTCAATGCGCGAGTCCGGCTCGCACTTGCCCAGTTTTTTTCCATATTTATTGCCATTCATTTATTCATAATAAATAGCCTGTACAATATTTGCATAAATTGAGAGACATTTTGGGATATAAACAAACGCTTATAACTTTGCTGTTTATGAATAATATTTATTGAGACTATACTTAAATAATTGTTTATTGTTACAATAAATAAATAAAAAATACCTTAAAACAATTACATAATCATTAATATTGTCTGTAACTAATTAGGAATTATACATATATTTAGATGGTGGTCCCCAAACTAGGTAGAACCTGTATCTTGGGGACCTGAGTTGAGATGACTTTAATTTATAAAAACATTGTAACGGGCGGACCTGTAGAGATTCGGTTTTTTTATACTCAGCAAAGAGGTTGTTGTGAACAATGGAACAACAAAATGAATAATTAAAATTAAAAATAGGATTTAAAAAAAACAAGCTATTAAGTTAGCTTCAAAGTTTTTGTGTGTAGCATGTGTGTAGTGTATGTGTGTGGTGTGTATAGTGAATGTTATAAGACCTTTTCAATAAATTAGTTTACTTATGTTTTATAAAAACCCTCCATTCAAAACTTGACGTCACATGCTTTTGGTACACAAAAGTCGTCACCGACTGAATCTATCCGACCAATTGATTTTAAAATTATAACGTTAAAATACCAATTTGTCCCTGGTACGGCGGTAAATATTGAATCAATCAACTGCGTGTCACCCTTGGTTGATTGATCGCGACCGGGGCAAATGTTTTTTTAAAAGTCATACTTTTCTGGAAGTAAACTCAATAAAACCTCATCAGAAGGCTTATAGGTATTCACCCAAAGGGCAATGAAAAAGGCTATGCTCGGAGTTTTTTTGCGTGATCGCATCGATAGAAATCTGGATGAACAAAGACTCATCTGCATAGCGCCACTGAAAAAGTGCACACATATTTATAAAGTAAATAAATCAATAAATTATTGGACGTAACTTTTATTTGACCTATAAAGCCATTTAGGTCACCCAGTACAAGGAAACCTGTTGCATCCTGTTCCTGTTATTTTCTCTATCTGAAAGCTTTTTACTAATAAACGATATGTTAAAATATTATACACATAACATCAGTTTGTGTTCCACATTGTATAAGTAACTCTCATCATTATTTACTTTTATCCCCTCTTTATTTCAAAGTAGATTTCCAAAAGCTGGAGAAGAAAATAATCTAATTTATCAAAAATGATCTGCAGGCCTTGCCAAGTTACGAATGTTTCTTTTTGATTCTCTTTCGTCGACCGCCACCAGTCCACACCACCACACCTCACACACCACCACACCTCCTATTCCTTTGTTCTGTCTGGCTGAGCGTTGAGGTGACGTCAGAACAAAGGAGTCGGAGACGTGGCTGACTCGAGGCGATCGACAAAAAAGAATCTAAATGAAACGGTTGTAACTTGGCTAGAGGGGCTGGTCTGTTCTGAAGGCTATGAAAGAATAAGGCCCCCTTAAAATAAGTGTTTGGTCGTTGAAAACTACTTCTATTACAATAGCCTCAATTAAACTTCTTTAATGGAGCTCGGTTATAAACTAAATATACGGCTGTGTCTTCATGAAGGTGATTGGCGGCGGTGACCTCTTGCCTCCAACTCTGGTTCAGGTCATGGTCCGCAGCGAGATAAAATGGTGAAAGGTGGCTTCCTTCTGCAAAGCAGTAATGCAAACATAGGAGATAGCCGAAACCAGAAAGGAGAGAACATCCTCATGCCTCAGCCGCCGCTACAGGAATCTCCTCGGGCGTCTGGAGTCGCTGGGCAATTCCTTGCCTTCGTGGGCGTGGACTGGCAGACGGCGAGTAATGAATGGCTTGCTCGCTGTCGGGTCTCCAGATAAAAACCAAGTCTGAATCGACAGCGCGTTTTGTTCCACGCCACCCTCAAATCAACCAAAATTAACGAAGTCTAGTTGGGCCAGAACCTTCTAGGGCTGCGAGAATATTCAAAAGAGTTACCATGCCCTGGAACGTTAAGGGCAACCGAAGGAACATAGGTAGAAGAAGTTATTATGTGATTTCCCGTCTCAAAAATAAATACCTATATGTTTAAATTATACCCGTCTGAAACACAAAAGACCTGAAACAAATTGTTAGATTAGGCAATTATTGCCAAGATAGAAGCCATTCAATCCCTCGAAGAGAAAAAACGAGCATCCAAATGTAATACAAAAACTACTAAACGTAAAAATGCTCGTTTCATAAAGTTATAAATGCGATATTGCGTATAAGAAAATGCTAAAGGGAGGATTTGCCAACGGAGGTTGGATTTTTTATACACTTTACACTGCGATGCAAGAATATTATGCTGTGCTTAAGCCTCTTATATTTTTATTCTGCCAGACAGAGATTGTTATTATTATTATTTTCCTTTGTTGAATGCGTTTGCGTGTTTTGTAAAAGAGAATACTGTATGCACCTGTTTGTTAAGTCTTAGTCTGTTTGTTAGGTAGAACTAATACCTAAGGCATTAAGTCTGCCTCTGTGCTTTTGTGTGTATAAAGCATTTAATAAATAATAAATAACTGCACTACGCACGCGACAGGCATCACAGACAATCCCCTGTGCAGAGCATGCTTGAAGGGGGAGGAGACGATTGAGCATGTGCTCCTAAACTGCACAGGTGTCTCTAAAATACGCACAAGAACCTTAGGATCCCCGAATTCCTTTATAAACGCCCTGAAAAACCTGAGAGGCCTAATCTGTTTTTGGTGGGGTGGTTGGAATGAGCCCACCTAAGATTATGGCCGCTATATCCCACGTACAATGGTCCGCATAGGATTAAGTGCGGAAACCAAACTCAGACATAGAAATAGACTGCACTACGCATACATTTTATATGGAACTAGACAGAAAGAGATGATAGATGTAGAGATACACTGGATCCCATACCACGCGATGTCGTTCTAAGTACAAATTAGACTTAGATTAGTCTACTTGTGCGTCGATCTAAATGTAGTTCTAGCTCTAATCATATTTTTTTCTTCAGCTTGTTCAGTTTTATAGGTAGTATTGTTGTCGACAGGAGATGCTGATACCCAAGGAGCAGTGCCGGGTGCAGCCTCTGGCCGCGGAGGGCAGGGCGGCCAGCTCTCTGCCTCACGCCAGGCTGGCCAGGACCCCCTCTATCTCGTCGCAAAGCAGCCTTGACAGTGGGACTTCTAGAGCTACTGTGAGTACAATCTTTTTATCGGATAAATCTATATCACACTAATATTATAATGGCTAAAGGTTGTGAATTTGTGTGTGTGTCAGCCTTGACAGTGTGACTTCTAGAGCTACTGTGAGTACAATCTTCTTATCAAATAAAGCCATATCACACTAATATTATAATGGCTAAAGGTTGTGAATGTGTGTGTGTGTCAGCCTTGACAGTGGGACTTCTAGAGCTACTGTGAGTACAATCTTCTTATCTGATAAAGCCATATCACACTAGTATTATAATGGCTAAAGGTTGTGAATACTTTAGCCGAAAGAATTTTTACTATGGGAACAAACCTGAAATCGCGAAAAAAAATCAGCTGTTCAGTATATTTATGTTTGCTTAATGTACTAAACAGCTAAAATTTTTTTCGAGATTTCGGCTTTGCTCCCATAATAAAAATTGTTTGTTATCATGAGCACAATCACGTGTTTGAGTATCGTACACTAATTGCCAGTCACCCTATATATGTATTTATTATGAAAACGCATTGGTACAGATCGGAAATGAAAGTTGATGCGAACGCATCAGCCTAAAAAACATGTAGGTACTTTCAATAAACAAGATACGAAGTGATGCTGATAAATGTGATTTAGGTTGAATAAAAATGTGCTCAATAAAAAGAAATACGCGAACTTCTTGTTGCAAATAGCTCTATTATCCGTCAGCTTCAAGACGGTTGATACTTACAATCAGTCAGGATTTATTGGTTTACAGTACAATCCGAACTTATTCGAACGTGTTTCGAGTTACGGAAGAGTTCGATTCGAAATAGTACTATAACTTCTGTTTAGGAGTAAAAGACATGACGATTAAAAATGTTTGGGGTCAAAAGTCAGAAAAACGAGTTTTTCGTTATTTCCAGCAAAACAGTAAGTTTTATTATAAAATTAGCTGAGACAAAAATTATAGATCAGACATTCTACAAAAATGTCTAAATACTTTTTTCCTAAGGGCCTGTCCGCACAGCGATATTTCAACGCGTGGAAAATATTCGCGCGGATTTATTTCCACACCGCACCGCGTCAAATCTGCAAGAAATCACAGAATTTTTTATCGCGCGTTTTTTTATTGCCGGTGCGGAAACTACCATAAGATTCAATGTGTTATAGAACAACGAAAAAAAAACCGCGCAGTGAAATACCACTGTGCGGACAAGCCCTTAAGCTTTATGCTTGTCTTAACTATACTATAGTAGTATAGATACATAATATTCACATAAAATAGGAACAACAAACATCGTATTTAAACATGAAACCAATATGTGTCACATATATGGTACAATCTGCTGACATAATCAGCTACCAAACGCCTGCCTTTCCAATTTACACTGTGGTTGCCTCGCTAAGCCTATGCTGTAGGCTAATAAATGAGATAGCCATTCATATCCATGTTGTGGCAACCTAAATTCACAATAATATTATAAATGTGAAAGTAACTCAGGGAGCGATGCCCGTTAGGGCCACGGGAAATTTATGAAAAGGAAACTTGTGGTGAAAACTAAGAGCAACTGAAGTAAACAGGTGTGGTTTTAGTCCGTAAAAGGCTGACACAAAAGCCCTCCCGCTATACCCTAAAGCGGCAGATGTCATGGAACGAATTCCCGCCTCAAAAAAAAATACAGTCTGTCTGTTACACTTTTATGTTAAAACTACTGAACCGATTTTCATAAGATTTAGTACGAAGTACTTCGCATCCCTAATAACGAATATGCACGCGTTCGAAGTCGGGGCCAAAAGCTAGTCACTTATAAATGCTAAAGTTTGTATGTATGTTTATTACTTCACTGCTTAAATGGTTGAACTGATTTGTATGAAATTTGGCATTTGTATGAAACTGTGTGAACATCCTGGAATAGCATCTTTGACATTTTTGAAATTGCTCATACGATATAGACTTTTTATCCCGGCAAAAGTTCTCTTCGCGTAATTTTCTTGTTCACACGGGCGAGGCCATGTTTTATTTGACCCCTGATTTAAAAACGATGCAGTGTTTTATATAAAGTTGATGAACCAGGTACTCATTTAATAAACTGCCTTATACCATGACTATAAAGTCTTCAGTACAACTAGGAGTATCTGCAGCTAGAGATATCACAAACTACATAACGACTCAATCAATCAACTCAGCCTGTCAACGCCCAAAGCCACAGCACAACACACTCGCCACGCAACGCACCAGCATATTAATTACCAAGGATGTTATGAAGCTACTTATCCGTAATCGGAATTATCGGATATGCGGTCTTCCCGTCTTCCTATTATAATTTATGTGTCTTCAAGGCTAGAGTGATTGGCTCTTATTAAAAAAGTGAGCTTCACCAATCGTTGCATAAACAGAATAGAATTAATATAAACTAGTTATTAACATGACGCTAAGAACCGTCACAGATGGTGAGATACCATCAATAAGAAGCTAATCCAGCGGGAACTTGACGACCCTCAGTAATGAGGAATACGGCTCGAGGAGGAAAGAGTTATTAACTAGTGCTCAGTGTGTAGAATTGATGTAAACTAGTTTTTAACTTGTTTTTTATTTTAAAAAGAAAATATCCGATGTAAAAAAATACCTCCAACCTTAACCCATAAAAGTGTTAGTTACTTTCGGATAAAGGCGGGGTATAAATGACAGGTTACGACAGGTTTTTGTTTGGTTTGCGCGGCCAAACAAAATGATAATTTAGACTAGAAATAGAAGTCAAATCTTACTATTTGACTGGCCTGTTGATCTAGTGTACCCTCACTGCTATGCCAGAGTTCGTCTCCGGTATAGCACTAACCGGATTCTAATCTCACCCAAAACAAATGTTTACTGTGTGATGAGCACGATCATTTTTCTTATGTCTGGGTGTAATTTATGAATAACATGTATGTATTTAGCTACATACGTATGTTTATCACTTGTCTAGTACTCATAGCATAAGCTCTGCTTAGTTAGGGACTAGATAGCGTTGTGTGAAAGTTGTGGAATATATTATTATTTAAAAAATCTGATATCCGAAATCGAAACTAGCGGATAATCCAAAATAATGTCATATCCGTAACTATATCCGAAATCGATATAATATTATTCCGATATCCGGAAACGGATTTAGGAATATATTATACCATATATACAGAACATCACTATTTATTAAAATAAATTAATTATTTGCCTATTGTATTGTAGTACAGGCCACTCAAATATGCCACAGTATACATATTTCAATAAGCCAACACATTCGGAATTAATCATGAGGCCTTGGGCATTGTGAAAACTATACCAAACTATGTTTCATTTTAGTTATACTGTTGAATACACTCGTGACGTTCGTCAGAGGTTTGTGTTTTTTTGTGAAAAGATTGTGAAAATAATGCTTTGGTCTGGTTTTTTTAAGTTCTTTATTAGTAAACGGTTGTGTGTGGTTTTGTTTTATTTAAGATAACAGGTTGATTTATCTAAGACAAGATTTCATGCCCTGTTTATTAATGCCTGTTTCTGCCAGGGGTTTTGCCTGCGTAAAGGTAAAAAACGTATGCCTATTATTGCCTATATCATTAAGTGCTTACCACTCGGCCCTGACTTACGTGTGGTCACGAGTTCAAACCCAACCAAGTGCATTACTTTGTGTAATTTATTTCACCACCACTGCTCCCAAAACGATGAAAAGAAACATAATGAGGAATCCAGCGTGTTCTAGAACCAAAAATTCAAAGACATGTGACATCCACAAACTCGTACTGGGTTCTGCCTGGTGGATTACGGATTACGGTGGAGCCCTGTGTCCCATTAGTGGGAACATTATAAGGTTGATTATGGCTTATGTCAATAGGCATTGGAATAGCATTATATCTACTAGTGGTTTATGTTTTAATCAGTTCTGGAGTATTTTTTTCTTCTACTCTATCCCTTTAGCAGTCACGCTATCACTGACTCTTCTCTTTCATTTCACTTCTCACACAATCCATCCATCTTTTCTTAGATCTGCCTCTCCATCCATTCACATGTATTCATAACTATGTATTTTAGTAACATGTTTTTCATTGCTTCTCTTCACATGAGCATACCAAGGTAAACGATTCCCTTTCAAGTTTTCAGTCACAGCGCCACTTTCAAATTTCCTTCAACGTGTTTATTTATCACTTTGTCCATTTCCATCACCCTAAAATAATCATTCTGTACATTCTTGCTAGGAAAACTATATCGAACGTAATCATACTTCTGTTTGTAACATTTGCTCGCAGAGAGTTCTAATATCGACACTCAGAGATCGAAAGTACTCAATTCGACTTCGTTCTCAGTATAGAGTAAGCTTTCACACTCCTGATAATATAGTTATTACGTTTCAATAGCGTACTTCAATCATTGCAATTTTAACTTTATGTCAAACTCAAATAGGTTCTATCTCACTTGCCATGTGGTCGACTATAGGTAGGAATAAATTGCGTGACTGCGTCACCAGCGTATTTTAAAAGTTTAATATTCATTCTATCAAAAGGGGAAATGACAACTACACTTTATGTTATCCCTTAATTTGTTTGATAATAATAAACATTAAAGTGTAATTATGCTTGAAAATCTACGTCATATTGTGCAATTTAGATAACAAAAGCGGCAAAATAGAGTAAACAGTCATCGATCATCGAAATGCAACTAAACTGACATGTTTATGTTATTAATATTCGCTTTAATATGCAGAATATGAATTACATAATTGATGAGCAAATTCAACGCTTGCAACCCCTTTTTAAGGTACCGTATCTCAAAGGGAAAAACGGGACCCTTATATGATCACTTTATTGTCCGTCTGTCTGTATGTCTGTTAAGACAATTTATCTCGAGAACGGGTTGAGGTATCGAATTAAAATTAAAACTATATACTCAGGTTTCCAGTCCTTTGAAGCTGTGAAACGTCAAACTTCCAAGTTAACGAAAAAAAAAGCTACGGCCGTTTACGTTGCATAAAACGTATATTTCGGCACTCTTAAAGAAATTAAAATTCATAGAGTACTTCCCGTTGACTTCAGAATCCTGAAATTTGGCACAAAACAGGGTCTTAGCACGGATATAGGAATAAATCTGAAAACAGTATTTTTTTTTGTTACGTCATAAAACAATTTTTTTTTTTGATTCGGGAAAAATCTTCGAGACTTCATTCGGGAATTCACATAGTGTGAAAAATATAAAAAACCTGAAAGATGTCACATCGTTTGATTTCCCACCTGAACTCTTATTACAATAGGTAAGTTTTTACGGAACCCTCAGAGCGCGAATCAACTCGCACTTGCCAAGTTTTTTTTATTAATTTCACCCCTTTTCTCATTAAATTAAAATACGGCAGAAAGTTGGATTAGTTAAAAAGGCCGTGTTTTAAAAGATGAATGACGTTCGCCCCTAATCCCGGTTGGTTCTAGTCAAAGGTTTTTTTTTATATAATCGCGGAGGATAAGGTTTCATTATTCATTCAAGCAGGAAAATATCAAAATTATTTTAATGAATACCTGTATACTTTATTCTTTGGCCTTGCCTACGTTGAATACCTACCTAATGAACTCACCGTGTTTCTTATTATGTTTATAGTTAATAATTTAAAAAGTGTATAGGTACTAAAGTAAGTTTACAATAATATAACTCCTTCAAGTTCATAGAATTAGTGCCCAATTAATGGAGTACCTATCGTGTTGCTAATTAGGCCAGGAAATGGACGAGCCATCAGCATTAATTGACGCTACATCTACCCTAATTCCATTAAGAGACGTATCTGCATTTGTAAACATAGATACAGGTACAACTATCATATCTTTATTTAGCTTCCAAGCAATGAACGGACGCGGTGCTATTGGGTATTTTTTTGTTTAGGTGTGATAGTGGTCAAACGCGAGCCTAACGATAGTAACAGATTGCAGAGCATTTTACATTTTTCACAAAGTGGGTAGTTTTACATTTCTGACAACCAAGTGGGTGAGGTTCTGTTCTCCTTGCTAGGCTATGAAATAGCCTGTAGCAGTAACAGTGCCGATCTCCTGGAGTTGTATTACTATAATTTTATTTTATTTTAACAACATAAATAAATTCAAGTAAAATGTTTAACAGATATTAGTGTGCAATTACATGTGTATTTATGTGTGATGGTGCTTGTTTTGGGTTGTGTCGTGTATGGGTCTGTGAATGTGTGTGAGTGTGTGACTGTATGTGCATATAAATAAATAAATAAATAAATAAATAAATAAAATAATAAATAAATAAAAAAATAGGCAAGCGGTTGTGAAAGCGTGCGTGGCTGTGTGTGTCGTGTGTGAGTCAAAATATATAAAGAAAAAAAAGGCGCTTTCAATTTATGTGTTTTTTGACCGTCTGCTGCGGTGTGGATTCGGTGCGCTAGTCGTAATGCGTACGGACTTACGGACGATCATATTTTTCATATAGGTTGCGCGCGGTGCGGTAATCGTGCGGCGAACGGTCGACCACAGGTGTGCTATTCTCTAAGAAAACAGCCCTGAGCTCAGCGCTGGCACAGCGACGAGTCGTGAGCGCAGTACAATGAATTAATAAGCCAATGCCCCTTTACATTGGATTGTTAATTCAATGTACCTGCGCTCACGACTCGTCGCTGTGCCAGCGCTGAGCTCAGGGCTGTTTTCTTAGAGAATAGCACCCCAGGACGGTAACGTCACAACCACCACCTGTTCAATTCGGTGTTGAATAGCGCATCACTGGCATACAAACGCACGGCAGCCAGATACGCTTTCAAATTAGGCGCTTGTTGCAGTTGGTACGCATAAATTGAATGCGCCCTTAGGGTTTTATTGTGCCTTGTACAAGTCTTTTACTAGTACTAAGAGAGGTTGGTGTTTAGGCTGTGGCAGTATGCTATTGGGTTTGACCTTTACAGAAATTCTCACCGGTACCTGTCTGGCAATATTTTTCAAATATAGGCTAAAAGTAGCAATTATATATGAATAAATAATATATGAGCAATATAGCTTACAACTGTTTCTTTCAATCAGTAACATGGGGAATTTGCGTCGTGCCACTTTGTAGTTATCTACGTCAAAAAAAAAATACTTTTTTGCAATTCGGAAAAATCTTCGAGATTCGGGAATTGTAGTTTGCACGGAACCCTCAGTGCGAGAGTCCAACTCGCACTTGCTCCGTTTTTAGGGTTCCGTAGCCAAATGGCAAAAAACGGAACCCTTATAGATTCGTCATGTCTGTCTGTCTGTCTGTCCGTCCGTATGTCACAGCCACTTTTTTCCGAAACTATAAGAGCTATACTGTTGAAACTTTGTAAGTAGATGTATTCTGTGAACCGCATTAGGGAATGCAAAAACCGCCAAAATTACAAACCGGTTTTTTTTTCGGGTTTTCTAAAAAAAACCGGTTAACCGGGTAACCGGTTTTAAAATTAGTTAATTTTGAAATTTATTTTTAAGTGAAAAATTTAACTTATTTTGCTTGTGAAATTCTAAATAATTATTTTTAATAATTATTTTGAAACTTATCTATTGAAAAAATATACTGTATACTTAATATGGCCATGAATTCTGTCAAAGATAAAAAAAAAATACCTTCATAAAAACGAATGTCTCAGAATGATGTTATATATAAAGAATCTAAGCCAGAAGTTAATTTAACTCTACTCAAAATATCCACCGTTACCCTTAACACAAGTTTTTAGGCGTTCAGGCCACGCGTCATCGGTTTACGCACGGTGATCATTGGAAAGTTGTCCACCGCTGATTGTAAAGAATTTTTAATTATTGTTAGGTGAAGGCCATGCCCTCTAATATAGTAGATCTCAATTTGTAGTTCAGGGGTTGAGGTCTGGGCTAATCAAAGGTCAATCATCAGCCTTAATGAAGTCCGAAACACTCGTTGTAAGCATCCTGAAAAAACCTAGTATGTTATCAAAAAGAGAGAGGCTTTAAGAGGCTTTGCTAATGCGTTTACGATAGTATCTTGATAATCTTTAGCTGAAGTTAGAGTAGCCCATTTTCACGAAAATGAACCATTACTGATGCCGCATGATGATCATTCAGGACTCTGATAACTGTTGAGAGTGTTCTTTGGAGTTACCAAGCTTACACCCAATTGTTATGCTTGTTGTAATTTTCCTTGATTGTGATAATTTTCTCATCGGTAGCAAGAATATCCTTTTTATGGTGGGAAAAATCATCCAATGACAACCCCCGTTCTTGGGCGGAGCAGGAGACGGTGTCAGACTCTTACTGACTAAAAGCCCACCCTGTTCCTTCTGGCCCCAGTAGGCTTCGACCTGGCAGGTGCTTTTGCTGACAACTCCTTGAGACGCGCGGGAACAGTGAGCGCCGTTGACGACTTGGGCTCGGTCCGGACAGTTACCGGATGGCCGGACAGCGAACTACACATTGCTCACTGTCTGCAAGCCCGCGCCTACGGTGGCCGGAAATCGGGATTGGAATCCCGGCGGCGGCTGCGAGAGCGCCGTTGCTTGATGCGGTCAGCCTCCTCTTTTGCGAGCATTACTGCTTCGTAGAAGTCGGCGAACGCCTGCCACTCATCCTCGCTCCGGACCATGGTCTGAACCAAGGCCCGGCGCGAGAGGTCTCCGCTGCCGATTGCCCCCACGAGGGCACGGCGATGCTCCGCCCAAAGCAAGAATATCCCTGAGTTTTTCATCAGTGTAACGAACAAACAAAGATTTTGATCTTTTCACTCTCTTCTTTAAATGCGACTTGTTTAAGGAGATGATATTATTATGAGTAACAACGGTGGGTATTCCATCTGTGCATAAGAATTTCTGTGTCCTTACGAGATTTTAATTCTGGCCCTTCATTGCCTGTTCTCACAACATGTGGCCGGCCTGAATTTTTAATGATCGTAAACAGAAAAACTGTACAGTTGGTTTCGCTATCACTATAGCACGTATATATAAACAAACCTACGATTGATATCAAGCCTTAACAGAGTTTTAAAACAATATTTAATGAAAAAATAGTGTAATTTGAAAGTAATAAAAATAAACCGAAAAACCGGTTACTTGAAAAAATAAACCGGTTTTTTTAATCATTAAAAATATGCCGAAAAACCGGTTTTTCGGTTTTCGAGTTAACCGGTTTGCATTCCCTAAACCGCATTAAGATTTTCACATAAAAATAGAAAAAAGTAATAAATTTTGGGGGTCCCCATACTTAGAAGTGTGGGGTATCTATGGATAGGTCTTCAAAAATGATACTGAGGTTTCTAATATCATTTTTTTCTAAACTGAATAGTTTGCGCGAGAGACACTTCCAAAGTGGTAAAATGTGTGTCCCCCCCCCCCCCCCCTCTAACTTCTAAAATAAGAGAATGATAAAACTAAAAAAAATATATGATGTACACTACTGTAAAAACTACCAACGAAAATTGGTTTGATAGAAATCTAGTAAGTAGTTTTTTTTAAGGCGTCATAAATCGAAAAAAATACACTATTATTAAAACATCGATCAAAGTTACAACAATTTACAAGAACTTTTATATTATGTTACTTACTGCTACGGAACCCATCATGAGCGAGTCCGACTCGCACTTGGCCGGTTTTTTTGTTAGTAGGAAGTGTGATAGGAAGTAATCTGTAGAAGTATTGGTCCGATTGCTAAAATTTTTTGCGCCGATAGAAAACTGCTTGCTGGGCCTAATCTCTACCGGACGGTGATCATTACTCGTTATTCGCAAGCCCACCACCGCACGAAATTTCGATATCACACACACTTTTCACTACACTGATGATAGTGATTGCAGTGCTAATGAGTGGTCGCTCCCATTAACCTTTTAAACTCGTATATCGGATACATCCAACGGACATTTTGCGTTTATTCCGCCAGGCTCGCACATTCACGATCAAACACTCCATCTTGTCAGCTCTTCTCTCACCTATTGCGATTGAAGAGCTATAGGAGATGGAGTACCCACTCGCAAACATACATCTCTAGCGAATAGGGCGCGAAAACGCTCCTCGTCATCCACAAGCTCGCGTCAGCTGTTAGCGGGAGTCACCCTGCGATGCCTGACGTCCAAGGCACCATCTGCGGGTCGGGTGTAGGGACTGTCTTCTTATACTTTCTACGATACGATTACGATTATGGTGATAAATAAATTAATTAAATTATCCAATCGAGTCAGGTGGGATCGCAGTCAAGCACTAGTTTATATCAATAAGTGCTAAAGTGAATATGATTTTAAGAAACTAAAACGCCTCACCATCAAAAATTGCATCACTTCTAACCATTGGGTGGGATCGCAGTCAAGCACTAGTATACAACATTAAGTTTATGCGAATCTTGAATATAGTTTGTTCAGTATCACTAACTAAACGGATATTACCATAGAAATAATATCTATTGATATTACATTAGTTTTTACACCACGTTATATTTTATCCCAAAAATATTTAAAAAGATCACAAGTTGGACACGACCGACGTCCGACACTAAGTACAAAACAGTTCACGGCAGGTCATGGCGGGCATTAGGTGCCAGCAAACAGCTGGGATAATCAGTCGCCTGGATAGCCCGGTTACTATGTATTTTTGCTGACATAACAAGCTAAGAACTTTGTGATTTTTTATAATATGGTTATAAAATTTTGTACATAGATTCTTTACATAAAAATACTAGACACTCGGGTTTTGCGTATACTAAAACTAATGTAGTATATCAATAAAAAAAAGTTTTAACATCAACTCCAAAATACACCAACATAGGCACAATATGCAGAGAGCAAACTCGTTGGTGATCAAGCGTGTCACAAGCCGTCGGTAAACGCATTAACCGCACGGCGACATGACTTGATTGTCCCGTTAAAACGTGCTCCATATTGTGATAGCGTCCATTCACAATTAAAGTGAATACACGTATAATAGGTACATAGGTTTGAGATTTGTGGGAAAATTATTTCTTTTTTGGGGGCAAAGAATCATAATTATGTAATAAACTAGTGCGCCTCACCATCAACAACTGCATCAGTGCTTACCATCAGTTGGGATCCCACTCAAGCATTAGTTTATATCAGATAAAAAAATGTATCCTGCGCAGTGGCGTATTAATTGCCAAAAGAAAGGAGCTCCATGTCAAATATTTTTGAGATTTTTTTTGGTACTAAATAGATGCTACATAGAACTACGGGGTTACTATGACGTTCAAAGTAAGATTGTTTTAATCTGGTTTTAGTGTGGGTAAGAGATGGTGCTAGACAACCTGTATAGGTCTGTCTCTTTCCCACACTGAAACAAGATTAAAACAATCTTACTTTAAACGTCATGGTCTAGGTCCTAGTCCCTTAAGATAGTGCAACTGAACTTCGGGACCCTGGAATGAACCCCGGGGCCCTAGAACCATGGGTTGTGTGAAAGTGAACCCCGGGGCCCTGGAACAAAGGCAAAGAAGGAACAGAGTTTTAGTCAGTAAAAGTCTGACTCGTCCTCCCGCTCCACCCAAGGGCGGGTGATGTCATCGGATGATTTCCCACCTAAAAAAAGACAGGGCGATAAAATCGTGATAGGCAACGGAGGAGAGGCTAGACTGGAAACTTTACACCTATGAGCTCGAGAACTAGGATTACTTTAAATTATTAAATAAAAAGTATTAAAGAATACAACCCATATTGCCATATTGTCTCTGCACTACCCTAGGTTGAGTGGTGGAGAATGCCTAAGTCCGCCTGTGTACTTTTTGTTGCATGAAGATTAAATAAATAAACAAAGTTCTTCAAAACAAACTTAAACATTTTTTATTATATACTAGTTATTGTTCGCGGCTTCGCCTATGAACATAATATATAGCCTATGTCACTCAGGAATAAAGCAACTTCAATCGGTCCAGTTCTTTCAGAGTTTACCTCCCACAAACAAACTTTACCTCTTTATAATATTATTTTAGATTGGAAATATTTCCATATTTCGCTATAAAATACCAAAAATACGCGAATGTAATTCAGCACGGTCTTAAAAGACAAAACTTTAAACGGACTCGGTTAGCAATTTATTACTTTGAAGAAAGCCGCAGACAAAACCGACTGCACGCTAACCTCGTTTGCAGAATACCTAATTCATTTGATATTGCAGGCGTACATTCAAAGCTAAAGCAGTAATGAGTATGAACCGAGACGTCTGTCTGTAGCGTGTCACCTGTCAGGTGTGTTGACGTGAAGCGCAGCCACAGCGTGAAGACAGAGCATTGCGGTATTGCTACGGTCTAGGTCAGAAATGCAGTATACACCGCTAAATTTTGATCGTTTTAGTCCCGTGGAGGTTCGATCCGGTACATGAAACACTATCGATTTGTAGATAAAATTAAAAAATAAAGTACCTTCTTTTCAAAATTCGTATTAATTTACGCATGTACGAAATTAATTTCTATAAGAAAACGCCAGCTGAGCGTGTCCAATGACCTGTAGGTAGTTTGGACGCAACTACTACCTGTAGGGTCATTCATTTCGCTCAGCTTGCATATCTTAAAACTTGAGTCTCTATTTTATTTAATGGTCTTCACTAATTAATTATTATTACTAAATAAGAAAGAAAAGAAAGAAAGAACACATGTTTATTTTGTCCGAATAGATGCACAATAAAATACAGCACTCTGTTGGGCCATATGTGAACCGAGCATAATTGTGCTGCTCCATAGACACTAGACAGAACACAGTTGCCTGCCACTCCGCCCAAGGGCGGGAGATGTCACTAGATGATTTACTACTTAAAAAAGAAAATACAATAATAATAATACCACAATATGCATAACACATCACACTAGAGTGGGTATATGTAACATAGAATATAATTTAAAAGTGTCCATGGAGTTTCTTGCACGTTCTTCTCCATAGAGACCTACTCTTTGGAACGTGCAATTTAGCTTCACATTTTTTGGACTGACCGACATTTGACCATTCAAAAGTGCCTGCAAATGGTCTATTTGAAATAAATGATTTTTGATTTTGATTTGATTTTGTTACTTCTTTACGCAATGGATTTCGATGAAAATTGTTACGCAACGGGTAGACCATGTCCGGGAATAGGACATAGGATACTTTTAATCCCGGGAGCAGATTCCCTTGAGATAATTTTCAGCTATATATAAAATTGATTGCTTGTACAAAATAAGTTTATGTAATTGCGAATGCACTTATGACTATTGAGTATTAATGTGAAAAATGAAAAATAATAACTTTGAAACTCAACATTTTAATTTTATTTAACTTTTAGTGTATGGCAGCATTATTGAGTCAAAATTAGCCATTTAACTTTATTGAGCTTAGTCAAATTAACGTCACAAAATCCACCTAATTAACTGTCACTTCAAAAAGATTTTAATTTGTCCTTAAATCTATTCGGTGATCAAAACGAAAGTGAATTCTTAAGCCGCGTTCCAACTATATTGTAACGATTAATTTATCGTCTACGACTCGATATTGTAATGGGACGATTCTCTAACTGTTCCTATTATAACAACCGTCACCGTATTATAAACCATCACGGTTTAGTTTTGACATATTTTTATCGTTTTACGACTGTCCTGCTAGCCGTTCCCACTATCAGGACCAAATTTTTTTGTCACCATGTCAAAAATTTGTAGACGACAGTTGTTCATGTCGTCCTATATGTGAACACCTCCATTTTGTTTTAATGATCCAATGCTTTACCGCGATGCCACCTGATGTTAAGCAGTGACGCAAACTCTGATGGTGAGTCGCACTAGTTTATGAGCGTATTCACTCTTGCCTTTAAGACACTCAAATTTTAAATCGGACGGGAAGACCGCAGCAGGCAGATTGTTCAGTCCAAGTCTTCTAAACAATCTGTAGAAGTAATTATCCTCAGCTGTAGACACACTCGTGCCGACTTTCAATTCAAACGCGGTAAACCTTTAACGTGTAAACAAGCCCCTTGAGCTTCTTAGGAAGCACTCACAGTAACACTGGGTTTAACTGTTTTTTCTGGGAAAACAACCTCAGAATTACGAATTTGTTGCATTGTTGAATTGTTGTGTTTTGTATTTAAGAATTGCAATACCGCAAAACGGGATCCCGTAATCCAATCCCGCTGTTTTTATTAACTTGCGGGACCTTCAAAGCGCGGATCCCGCAAATTATGCTATACTAGCTGCTGCCCGCGACGTCGTCTGCGTGAAGCCTCTACAGCACTAAAAATACTTGATGCGCTGAGTCTGAAGGATGTTAGATGTGCTCTGGAGCGCCTAAAACCGAAGCGATCAGCGGGCCCGGACGGTATACCGGCATTTCTTTTTAGGGATTGTGGTAGGGTGCTCGCAGAACCGCTACTTTATATTTTTAATAGTTGTCTTCATTTGACGACGTTTCCCACTCAATGGAAGATCACGCGAGTCATTCCAGTACCCAAAGGTAGGGCAGGATCGAACATAACTGGTTATAGACCAGTGGCCGTGCTGTCAACGCCGGCTAAGGTATTCGAGTCCGCTATACAGCGGTGCTTGCAGGAACAAGTGAGTGGACAACTGGCTGACGCGCAGCACGGGTTCCGGCCGGCGCGCAGCACTGCCACAAATCTAATGAATTTTATGACGCAAGTGGTGCCGGCGGTAGATGCTGGTGGTCAGGTTGACGCTGCTTATTTTGATTTCAAAAAAGCTTTCGACACTGTCGACAACGATATTTTATTAATGAAACTCGCAGAAGTTGGCTGCACACCACATCTATTGCACTTCTTCGCCAACTACTTGCAGGATAGACAGCAGTACGTAGACTATAATGGGTGTGAATCTGACCCATATTACACCTGGTCTGGCGTGAGCCAAGGCAGCAATTTGGGGCCTCTCGAATTCATAATAATGATAAACGATTTGCCGGAAGTCGTCAAAAATGGCTCTTGTTTATTATTTGCAGATGACCTTAAGTTGCTGCTAAAGGTTAACAGTAAATCCGATTGCGAACGATTGCAGGAGGATATAGATAGTGTAGTGGAATGGAGCCGGGATAACAAGCTTTTCTTTAACGCGTCGAAGTGCTCGGTGATGAGTTTTACACGCGCGCGTACACCGCTGGTACACGAGTACGTAGTGGGCGACACACCTATGCAACGTGTCTCGGAGGTGCGGGATTTGGGGGTTGTAGTCACTCCTGAACTGTCGTTTCGCGGTCATATTACGAGGATCTGTAAGAGGGCGTTTAGAAACTTGGGATTTGTTTTGAGGCAGACGAGGCACTTCACTAACATCGCTACAGTCAGGGTCCTATATGATTCACTTGTCCGGAGTCAACTGGAACATAGTGCTGTTATATGGGATCCGCATGAGGCCAAATACTCGACAATGCTGGAACGAGTACAGAACAAATTCACGCGCTACTTGTACAAGAAACTATATGGGGTGTATCCACTTTACCCGTTGATGTACCCCACTCTGTTTGTGCTTGGTTTCGTCGGGTATAATCAACTAAAGGTACGACGTGCATTCACGCTTGTTTCCTATTTGGTTAGGTTACTTCGTGGCATTGAGTATAACCCAGGAGTGCTGCAACACCTCAATTTGTGTGTACCTGACCGCTATGTGTGGAGGCGGCGCCGCCCGCCGCTGCTAGCCGTTCCAGTTGCAAGGACCAATCTTCTTGCCAAAACGCCATTGACCCGTGCAATTGAAATTATTAACCAGCTTCACGTAAATATTGATATATTTACATGTAGCTCGAGTGAATTCGCAAAAATGCTATTGTTTATTTTATGTTATAGGGTTGATTAGAGTAGGCTATACGTATATATTTGTATATTTTAAGTGTTTTGATTTTAAGTTTTATATTATATTAAGTAGTTTTAAGACCGCACTATCGCATTAGGTATTTACCTGTAATGATAGTTGTAAGGAAAATAAATAAATAAATAATAAATAAATAAATAAATAAATAATAAATAATAAAGTTGCCAGTGTCCATCAGTGCCTTCCATTATAAATAAACAACTTTTAAAATAGCATTATAAGTTTTTTTCGGCAAACGAAGCTAGTGAAGAGAGTTATATGGGAATCCTGCTGAGTTCAGTCATAAGATGTGACTGAAGGAAATAGAGAATATAATGCAGGAATACATTCCAGGACACAAAAGAGTAAAAATACGTATAAAGGTATCATACCTTACAAGACTTTCCTATAAACTACGTTGGTAGTTATACTGCCAGGAGCCAAAATGCAAAGAGAGTCAGGACTGGTGACGCGGGAGCAAGCGACGTACAGTTGCCCGTGTGAGAAGCAACTCGTCCTGAGGTCGACACCCGCTGCCCTCAGTGTCTGCCCCTGCGACTTTGATGGTCATCGCGAAGCAAACACACACGGGGAACTGTACGCGCTTGAACTGGAACGGGAAGTTATGGGGTATGAGGGGAATGCGTGGTTTAAATACCTACTGCCTCGCTGACGCCACAACCCGTAAGAATTTCCACCTCAATGGTGTGTCTGTGTGGAGCGAGATGACATTAAGGCGGGTCCCGTCACAACTTCGAAGCATAATCGGGACACCGACCGTCAGCTTGATGGTATGCGCCGGAAGTCCACTTGCTGACAGAGAGTTCAGAAATTCCACGGAATAACGTGTGGCATCATCTTGCTCGACAACAGTGTTTATCGAGGTGTAGAACACTTCATTCTTCTCAATTTCCGAGAGAATGCATTCGTTAATTGCTGCAGCCTGATCATTTTTGGGCGTCAAAATGGCCCGCTCACACACCCAAGAATTCTGCTGGTGCGGTATACGACTGATGTCCCAGTACATACAGTGAATGAATTTTTTTAAGCTGGATACCACTCTACCGAGAGACTCTGGAAGCACCACCTGTCCACCTCTCTCTTCTGGTAGAGTGCCTTCGCCAAGACTTAGAAGGACATCGGAGTATTCTTGAGCACGTGCATTGCCGCCGAGCCGAGCTCTCATATTAATGGTCAAGCGCAGTGTACGAACTCGTGACCACAACGAAGATCGTTTCGACGAAGCATACACCTCGTCAGCCCTCGATCCCCGCGTCACCTCGGGAAGTGTTTGCCGGAAATCGCCACTGAACAGAACTGTGACACCATCCATCAAATGGTAGTTCCTGCAGATGTCCTGCAGGGTTCTGTTCACGACCTCAACTGCCTTCCTATTGGCCATCGTACACTCATCATCGGAGAGCAATCCTTGAGCACGTGTCCCTTATTGCTGTTACGTGACACAACACAAACAGGCGTTTTGGCGCTCTCTAAATCGATGGGAATTTTTAACATGGCATGTGCTATCTTGCCTTCCAAAAGCAGTGTGGCAGCAATTCCCGACGACGCTACAGCAATATCAATTTTGCCTTGGCTCCTGACCTCTGCAAGTATGCCAGTGGTAACAAATGTTTTTCCTGTTCCACCAGGAGCATCCAAGAATCATGGCGGTAAGTCCCCTCTTTGAGGCGTGGCTCGAAAGACCTCACGGCGTCCTTACCTTCCGCATGACGCAGGTACTCACCGGACATGGTTCGTTCGGGAGATTCCTGCACTCGATTCATGCGGAAGTGACGCCCGGGTGTCGCCACTGTGCGGAACGCCCGGAGGACACGGTGGAGCACACAGTCGAGGTGTGCCCTGCTTGGGCGGAGCATCGCCGTGCCCTCGTGGGGGCGATCGGCGGCGGAGACCTCTCGCGCCGGGCCTTGGTTGAGGCCATGATCCGGAGCGAGGAGGAGTGGCAGGCGGTCGCCGACTTCTGCGAAGCAGTAATGCTCGCAAAGGAGGAGGCCGAACGCATCAGGCAACGGCGCAGCGTTATCGCCGCCGCCGTCGCCGGGATTCTGATCCCGATTTCCGGCCAACGTAGACGCGGGCTTGCGGACAGTGAGCAATGGGTAGCTCGCTGTCCGGCCGTCCGGTAACTGTCCGGACCAAGCCCAAGTCGTCGACGGCGCGCACTGTTCCCGCGCGCCTCAAGGAGTTGTCAGCAACAGCAGGGACCCAGCCGGGTCGAAGCCTACTGGGGCCAGGGTTATCCGAAAGGGCGCTCGAGCCTTGGTATGAAGGCTAGAAGGAACGGGGTGGGTCTTTTAGTCAGTAAGAGTCTGACACTATCTCCCGCTGCGCCCAAGGGCGGGGGATGTCAATGCATGATTTTTCCCACCATAAAAAAAGGAGCATCCAAGAAAAACATTTTACCCTGGTTTTGCCCAACGCTTTCAAGGACGGCGTCATAAATTTGGTTTTACTCTCAAGAGAATAAAGCGACATGGTAGTTTCGTATGGTTTTTATTTCGCCCGGATCGTAATTTGTAGCGTTATACTCCCGATTTCCACGGTCTTGATGTGGTGATGATTGGAGAACTGGTAACCCATATTCGATCAGTGGATTTCCGCCGATAGAAATGACCACATCTTGAAGTGAACTGAAACAGGTGTTCAGCACGCGTTCATCAGTTACTTCGACTTCGTCTCTAGTAGCACGCCTCAAAGTTCGTAGAAAATCTTCAGACAGATGATGGCGATACTTCTCCCACAAAGCTACCGGGTTCGCGACTCCACAAAACACCAAGATGACGGCAAGCAGATGACGCATGTGGCTGGGACTGTCACTGACGTTTGCCTCCGCGAGGGTGTCATCCCAATTAGGCAAAAGGCTGCGCAGTAAGTGGGATACTCCACGCCATGAAATGTCCTCAAAAAGGCGAAAGACGTTGGGCCTGGGACAGTGTGATGTATCAACCGCAGAAAATAGCATTCGCCACTATTCGGGTGCACGGTATAAACCCTACCGAATGCAGTGTCCTTGAAAATTCCCGGAAAACCTTTCACATCACCTCCTCGTCGATGTCGGTTGAATACACCCCTTTGCTTGTCGTACGTGTAATATGGTAAACTGGTCGACTTCACAGAGTCTGAGAAATGCCACCATGTAATACCTAACACCGCAATTTTTTTTTAATTGTCTTCCTCCACTCTGCTGAAGATTTTGGAACTTGAATTTGTCAAAACGAACTATAATATGAAGAAAATGCACATTACCATCTATGAATTTTAAGAATAACTAACTACTAACCTCGCCAACATGATCAAATATAAATGAATAATTTCCAAAAACTGTTAACATATAACTTGATTTGATTTTGATGAAATCTCATAGATGGCGCTGGTTTAAAAATTGGTTTATACTACTAACATTCATTAAACTATGTTTCTCTGCCCAAGTTACTTTAATGACGTAGTTTTTATAGAGTAAAGCTAGATAATAGCATGACTTACTCAAAAAAAACATTTAAATTTGCGTCCTTATGTTACACGCTGTCACAGAATGCGTAAGAAAAATAAAGATTCACAGCTCCTCCCCCGTAAGTGATAGCGTGATAATATGTAGCCTATATGTTGACCCGACCTCTTAGTAATATTCATGCAAAATTTGAAGTAAATCTATGCAGTACTTTTTGAGTTTATCCCGGACATACATACAGACAAACAGACAAACAGACAAACAGACAAAAATTCTAAAAACTATATTTTTGGCTTCGGTATCGATTGTAGATCACGCCCCAAGTATTCTTTTTAAAAAATATTCAATGTACAGTTTTGACTTTCCTACGATTTTATTATATGTATAGATTAAATTTAGATTTAAAACTTTCGAGTAAATAACGTGTAGCACGAGTGCGACGTTGCCGTTCCGCACAGAAATCTAAATGTCCTACTCTAGCGCTAAAAGTTAATTATACTTTTAAAAACCGTTTCAAGTAAAAAAATAATTATTTAAGAAAAAGCTAGACACAAGCAAAAGGACTTTGAGAAAATTTTGAAGAAAGAAATGATGTTCTTTGAGTCCGACGGAACCAGAGAACAAACAGTACCTGACGCTCGCCTAGGAATATATCCTGACGATTCAACATACTAGCATAGAAGCTGAGAAATTATTTCAGCATCAGGGTATATCGACCGCATCGTCGCTTTCCATCAGGTGAGATAGCGGTCAAGCGCGAACCTATCATCTATAAAAAAAAATTGCAGTAGCATCAGAAGCAAGCTCGGAGATGATACAATAAACGCTATTTGCTTCTCAAAAGTTATCACCATAGGTTGATATCACAGTAATAGCATCTAAGAGAAAGTATAAAATATAAAACTATTGTTAGGAATAAGGGTAAAATTAGAAAACAAAACTAATTACCTAAATGATAAAAGTTGAGATTAAAAAAAAAAACTCAGTACTTTTAATTCGATTATATAACATAATTTCAAAGATGCGGGATCCCGTGGGCTTGAATAATCCCGCATATCAATCCCGCGGGATTGAGTGAACTGCGGGATTGCAATCCCTATTACGTGTAGCTCACAGAACTGTCAGCATGATTGACGGGGCACGCCAATACCAATGCCTGGCAAGGCTGATGATAATAAGATAAGATTGACTGAACTTATACGTGTCCCTTCACTTACTGAAGGGATACGTATCCATCCATCCACTCCGCCCAGAATAGGAGGAAAAAAGGTATTACAAGTCTGTGCGAGCCTAAATGCATTTTCCTCATCCTAAAACAAATATTTTCTAACCCATACTTTGTCACTGTCTGAAAAAAAACGCCACAAGAAAGAATTTTACTAAACAGTACAATGTTTTTACCACGTTAAGAGCCGGTTCTAGCCACAGAGTATTTTGTAGGCACTGGCATGGATTTAATGGCGACTTCGTGGCCCCGTAACAGCGATTTTGTTTAAAAAAAAAACAAGATTTATTCAAGATTTTTGATTTTTCCTGATCCTTTTTAAAAAACAAGCAGTATTATTTTGTGTTACATTAAAATATTCCCGTGAAGTAATCTCAGAGATTTGACATCGCAAGTTAGAGGGTCAGATTCGTGATTGTTTTTATTGAGCCAATTAATTTCTATCATATTTTAATTTTTATCTAACGGTTGGTCATATGGTCAATTTTAATATAGTATTTTTTCACGGTGTACTATTTATATTTGTGGGTTTCCAGCCGTCCAAAATTAGTAAAACCTGTACCCCTAGCCAAGTTGATGATCTGCAATCGTTAAGGCTAGCCTAAAAAATGTCACATGTACGGGAATGACATTATCTCAACGCTCAGTCATGTAGTCAGAACAAGATTCGGGGGCGTGACCAAATCGAGGCGTTCGACGCAAGCGAAACGGTTGTAACATGGCTAGGCGGGCTGGCCTTAAAGCGCCACCTTTACCCTTTTCTTTCACGAATTTAGTTCTAAAAAAAGTGTCCAATTCCTTTCATAACTGCCTAATTTACGAAAGACTTCACGGCAACTTCGCGATCGTAATACTAGATAAAGTGTAACTCTGTATTTAAAAGGAAAGCAATCATGACTTGCACGCGATGTACAGCCATCGATGCTGACGTGTTTCAGGGCTTTCAGAGTTTCAGTAACAAACGAGGCTCTGAAAAAGACGAATGTAAATTGACTCTGTGAAACAAACGAGTGTATAAAAACGGAATATTGGGGCACAGTGTCAAAGGACGCACTCGTTTGCCGGAGCGCGGTGTTTCCCGAAAAAAATATGGGCTTAAAAAGTCTGGTGTATTTGTAATAAATGGAGTACAGGAAAAAACTGTTTATCACGTCATTGAAACGCTGTACAGATATTCTAACTAATATTATAAATGTGAAAGTTTGGATGTTTGTTACTTAATCACGCAAAAACGGCTGAACGGATTTGTATGAAATTTGGTATGCTTAAAGCCTTTGACATGGAAAAGAACATAGGCTACCTTTTATCCCGATTCCTTAAGTACCTAATGCCACGCGGGCGAAACCGCGGGCAAACGCTAGTCTAACATATATACAGGGTTATTTGTTAAATACTAACAACCAGCCTTTTTTTTATGGTGGGAAAAATCATCCAATGACATCCCCCGCCCTTGGGCGGAGCGGGAGATAGTGTCAGACTCTTACTGACTAAAAGACCCACCCCGTTCCTTCTAGCCTTCATACCGGGGCTCGAGCGCCCTTTCGGATAACTCTGGCCCCAGTAGGCTTCGACCCGGCTGGGTCCCTGCTGTTGCTGACAACTCCTTGAGGCGCGCGGGAACAGTGCGCGCCGTCAACGACTTGGGGTTGGTCCGGACGGTTACCGGACGGCCGGACAGTGAGCTACCCATTGCTCACTGTCCGCAAGCCCGCTAACAACCAGCCTGGCAGGCCTGTATTACTAACATCATATTTTTGCCAATTGAGGTACGGAACTCAAAAATTGACTTCATGCTCAGCCGTAGCGTTTGCGACCACTAGAACATGGGTAGCGGGATTGTTCGAAAGTTACCGCGATCCTGGAATACAAGGCTTTAGTCAGTAAAAGTCTGACACGCCCTCCCGCTCCGTCCGAGAGCGTGAGAAATTATTGGATGAATTCCCACATAAAAAAAACTTAACTTTTAAAAAATTATCATATTTTGGTTCATCTGATTTTCATACAAAAATAAAAAATATTTCAATTAAATGTTGTAAATATTACAAAGTCTATGCGAAGCAAGCGATAGTACAATAGCGAAAGGTAGTGGGATCGTGTTGCTAGGGTGCTTGATACGCTTGCGTCGCATTATACAGACGTACGTAGGTATAGCAAAATACAGAGTTGCAATGTGTTAGATAGAACAAAGAAATCTTGAAGGTTTGTTTTTGATAAATGTACCTATTATGTTTTGTAAAAAGTCATAGAACAAAATAATAATAATAATAATATACTCCACAACTATCACACAACGCCATCTAGTCCCAAGCTGAGCAGAGCTTGTGTTATGAGTACTAGACGACTGATAGACATACTTATATAATTCTAAATACATACATATATAGATAAATTACACCCAGATACAGAACAAATGATCATGCTCATCACACAAACATTTGTCCTGGGTGGGAATCGAACCCACGACTTCCGGCATAGCAGTCAGGGCCACTAACTACTAGACCAACAGGCCAGTTGCAAGAAAAATTGTTGTTTATGATGTTAGTAATTCCGTTCTGTAAGGTTATCAGTGTTTTAACCCTGTATATATAAAATGCTATTGTATTAACAAATAAACATTATTATTATTATGTGTTAGTAGAACATGGGACCCAGCCGGGTCGAAGCCTACTGGGGCCAGGGTTACCCGAAAGGGCGCTCGAGCCCCGGTATGAAGGCTAGAAGGAACGGGGTGGGTCTTTTAGTCAGTCTGACACTATCTCCCGCTCCGCCCAAGAGCGGTGGATGTCATTGCATGATTTTTCCCAACATAAAAAAAAATGTGTTAGTAGAACATAAACTTGACCATAGCATCAATTACAGCAGTTTCCCCAAGATTAACGGTCCAAGAGCTTATCGCCTTATCCCCGGCCGGTAATCGTATTAGTGATCTCAAAGTGATGTTATTAATACCTACACAAGCGGATGCTGGATCCCAACACTTTAATGGCCACCATTACGACACTCTAGAGATAGGATAGAGTACACTTTATGTACTAATCCATAATTAAAACTACTTTATTTATGATCAGTTCGCGTCACTCCTTTTTTTATTCATGACTAGCTTTTGCCCGCGGCTTCGCCTTCGTACATAAAATAAATAGCCTATGTCATTCAGGGATAAAGCTATTCTATCGGTAAAAAACAAGCTGGTACCTACTATTTTTTTTTAAGCTATTGCATAGCTTCTATCGCGGGCCTTGACCGACCAGACCAAGACCGACCAGACCAGACCGTATCCAGGAATTCCGTAACGAAAATAACCTAACACCCCCCACTCATTTGTTTTCTTATCGGTCACCACGCTCAAAAAGTCTAACTTCAATTAATATCAAAGAAAAAAAAACAATGGAAAAAAAATACTGCATAAATAAAATAAATAAATAATTATAATTGCATAAGTTGATAAAAAATGCTATGCAATAGCTTTACCGCGGCAGTCCCCGAGTGGCACACGTCTTTTTTTAAGTTATTTAGTACTTGCTTGTTTAGATTACCATTTGAACTACAAAATAAATGATTGCGTCTTCGTCTTAAATAATAAGTCTGTACTAGTTTGTAGTTGTGCGCGCATTACGTAAAATGTACAAAATCGACGTAGATAACTTTTATACATTAAAATTGTGTGTAACTTGATATATTGCTTAGGCTTTGTTGCATCGCAATCAGTTGACTATATCGAAAGATATACTACATTTATTGGCAGTTAGACGGTGCGAAATTTGCCGGATCAACTAGTTTTTAACCGACTTAAAAAAGGAGAAGGTTCTATGTTTGGCTGAATGTATTTTTTTAATAAAATGAATATTCAAAAAGTCCTATAAAACAATGTCAAACAGAAACTCAATGTCTCCGGACATTTTTGGTGTATTTCAATTGTTTTCCTCGCCTTCTGCGCACAATTCTCAAGCAACAAGTTGTCTACAATAAACTGCTTCAAAGAAATATATCTTTCCTTAAGTAACAGTTTCCATTAGCACAATCGCCCGTTTCAAAGCCACATTTTATCCAACTTCGGAACACCTTCAGGCATTATAATAAAATCTAAGTGAAGGCAGTACTTCTGTGCGGTCACGTAATGGCGAGGTGACTATAAATTTTCATCGAATCTGATCGATATATGCCTCTTGGGTTAGTGAATTTCTCATGTAATTGTAGCTAATATCATTTTTCCACTTCAATTTATATATTGTCTTAGCCAGATCTTAGTATTCACTTCATGTCCTTCATGATATGGCTAAATTAAATTGATTAGATCGTTTAAACGGTAACATTTGATAAAATGTTAATCCACATTTGGCTATAGTCTGTCTAAAAAGTCAAACGACTTGGAAATTTTGTATAATATTTAATCATTTAAAAAATACTTATATTTGATACTTTTTATAAGGTTCGTCTATTAGTAAACAATGATCAAGATCTCTTAATCAACCTTGATTATTGAACCAGTGTTGACTACATCAGATTTCATAATTACCCAAGTCGTTTGACTTTTTAGACAGACTCTATATCATCTCGTATGTAGAATTTCTATGTTAAAAAAGCTATCTATGCTAAAGAAAGTAAGCCAAACAAGGATTGACATATCATCAAACTTTAACGTTTAAAACTCGAATTATAATAGTTTAAGATTCCATTCAAGAATTGAACTCGCACAGGTAAGTTTGTACGGGCCCTCAGTGCGCGAGCCCGACTCGCACTTGCCCAGTTTTTTTCCAATAGAATCTATTCAGCACTCGATAGCAGTCTTTTAAAATACCCAAGCGCAATTTTTTCCTTTTTTAATTTTCACACTACCTACAGTTTTAGACTACTAGTAAGAATGTGTGCTTATTTATTAAACTTCTATATACTTAGGTCGATATCAGGTTAAAATATCCAGTAAATTAGAAAATCTGCCTTAAAATATAATAGATTTTCTGTGGTGAATGTAAATGTCATTAACTGCGTACAATAGGCTTACCTCGCCTTTCTGAGTCTTCATCATTCACATATATTATACTCATGAAAGACAGGAGTCTTATACGCAGAGAATTATATTAGTAAGTAGTATGATGGATGATCAAAAGTAGGATTTTACAGTCCACTTGATAGAATTATTAATAACTAGCTTTGACCCGCGTACATAAAATATAGCTTATACGAATATTACTTACTTAGTACTTTCAGAGATTACCTACTACAAACAAAAAATAAAAAAGACGTGTGGCACTCGGGGACTGCCGCGGTAAAGTTATTGCATAGCATTTTTATCAAGTTATGCAATTATAATTATTTATTTATTTTATTTATGCGGTATTTTTTCTCCTTTGTTTTTTTTTTCTTTGATATTAATTGAAGTTACACTTTCACACATTGAATTGAATTTTGATTGATTGTTCACTCATTTCTTTTCTTATCGGTCATCACGCTCAAAAAACAAATGAGTGGGGGGTGTTAGGTTATTTTCGTTACGGAATTTCTGGATTCGTTCTCCACGCTCAAGACCCGCGATAGAAGCTATGCAATAGCTTAAAAAACAAACTTTACCTCTTTATATATTACCTAGTGTAGAAGTTTAGATTATTATAGAACTTCACGTTTAATGTTTTTTCTGGTGTTGCTATTTTATAATTAGGAGTCGCAATCTCGCAACATTTAGTTTTAGTTGACTTCTGCACAGAATATTTAAGAGTATTTTTTTTGTATTTGTTTAGATATGTTTTCTAACTCATGATCTTCCCGTTCGATTATAATTTGGGTGTCTTTAAGGCTAGAGTGAATAGGCTCTTAAACTAGTGCGCCTCACCATCAAAGATTGCATCGCTACTTACCATCAGGTGGGATCGCAGTCAAGCACTAGTTTATTAAAAAAAGAAAACATTCAACACATAATATATGCACATAATGCAGACGTGTTGTATGTGTGTGTTTTCTTTTATTAATTTCACTTTTACTTACTCAATGATAAATTATGATGAAAATTAAAGAGTTGTTCATATTCAAAAGTACTGTCCGCCCTAGACAGATTATGAATAAACTCAAAAACACCCAGTATAATAATAATTTTAGATGACTTCAGAAACATTACATTCCCCCGCTAAATAATTAAGATTTAAGGTTGCAGCTGAAAGGTAAAAATAAATAACAAAAGCTCTCTGGATTACAAAGAAAAAAATATATCATAATATTTTACAATACCGGCAGAAATTTGAATGGGTTTCAAAGGTACGAGTGTTACAAAGTGTGGTATAATGGGACAGAGGTGAGCGTAAAAATGAATGAATAATAAAGTGAGAGGAATGTGCCAAGGATCATTGCCTGGCTGGCTCGAACGGACGAATTTTAGATTGGAGGTGACTGTGTGTCTGTGACAGTGAAAATTATACCAAGCGTTTATTTAGAATTTTATAATTGATATTGATACTGTGTAGAAAATGGTACGATGTGACACTCTGATGAGCAGTAGTGATACAAAGTTGGACTTAATTTAACAATGTTTTTCTACCAGTCCAGCTTTAAGTTAAACATACCGTAGTAGATGTGCAACAATTTGAAATCGAATTAAGAATCACAAGACTACTTACTTGTCCCCTAGCTGGGGCAGAGGGTTGGTGAATATCACGTGTTTTCGAATTTTGGATTCTAGGACATGCCGGTTTCCTCACGTAGTTTTGTGCACGAGCAGTGGTGATTAAATAAATTACACAAAGTTATGCGCCTGGCTGGGTTCGAACCCGCGACTCGTAAGGCCCCATTACCACTCGGCCATCACTGCTCTAGATAAAATATATACCTACAAATAATAAGTAGCATTACGTTTGCCCTATGGTATAACTTTGGCCCAAGGCCCAAGACTTATTAACCAATAGGAACACGGGAAACTATGTTCACCGCATTTCTATTGGTCAACGACCTTGGGCCAAAGTTGTACTACATAGCCAAAGTAATACGACTTTACGGTAGGTAATTATAATAATAAAATACATTTTTCTCAGTAACACCCAATTTCCTACAACACTGAGGCCTCGCTAATGAATTTTTAAAACAAAACCGAGTTCCAAGTTTGAATTACGTTTTCCAACATTCATTTCAAAGTTTTGTAAAGAAAAAAAAAGAACCAGAATAAACTATGGAAGAAAGATAACCTAAAGTGTTAAACTTTTTATGTTGAAGTGAAAACGCATGAATAATAGAGGTGACGCTTGCCACAGAGTCGCCGGAGGGGAAAATAGAGATGGGGGTAGAAGAACAAGTGGGGTATTGTATCACCACCCTAAAACTAACCTATACAATTTAGTGATGTAAGTAAAGCTCACAACACATGTGTTTTTCACAAGCTGATTGGAAGGTGCAAGAAAAACACTTCAACCCGTAAAAATGAATCTGAGTAGACTTTAATTGGATTAATGAGGTATAATTTTTTGTACATTTGAATAATATTTTGGCAGGTATTTTATTATTTTAGATAGGTATAATTGACCTGAAAAAACAAACATGTAAAAACATTTTCAATACTTACACGAAAACCTATTCATTTCATATCCCTACCGTTGTTAGATACGCAATTAACTGGTTTTTTTTGTACTAGTATGGAAAATTGTACCAGTTCCCCCACAATTTATTGTGTTTGTCGTAGTAGGCTGGTCGCTAAGCAGCCCCCAGTAGTCACCAGTCAACCCCCATTTATTCATTTCTTCGTATGTGTGTTGAAAAACTTTAGTAGACGATTTGTCACTGCAGGACTCGGCTCCATAAGACAAGAATTCTGCATCAGTCTTTAACTGTTTTTCTTTCATTCTTTCATTCTAAAATGTTGTTGCAAATACCGATATCTAACAAATTAAAAGTGATAAACATATTTCTTCTGAGACGGGTTAATCGGAATGAATTAATAAAAATAGCGGGAATGCAGTGGATGCGAAACCCACACAATCGGTCGTTGTAGCGACGCTTGGGTGTGGCCTTTGTCCAGCAATGGATGTCTTTCGGCTGAAATGATGATGATGATGATGGGTTAAACGAAGGTTAAGCTCCTCTTGTCGAGGTAGGTCTATGGATGGGTGACTGTCTTTAGATTTTGAGGCCCCTTTGAACTCTGGAAATCACGACCTTCGGTCTTAGCTGACGTTCGAAAATCTACGTAGCTACGGGTAATCGGACTTCAGAATGCCCGACAACTAATCTTACTAAAGGATATCCTGTTACCTAGTCTCTAGCTTCTTGAGGTAAGACAGGCAGCTGCTTTATCCTGTTCAGTTACATGCAGCTAGACTAGAAGTCGACCCCAACCTAGGCGGTAACAAGCTAAAAAAGGTAAATAAAGATCTCGTGTAGAGTGACTACTGTGTGTGCCTGTGTTGTGTTTGAGGCACTGACGTTCATAGTCGAAGGTCATGTGTTTACTGAATGGACTTTAAAAGAGATTTTGACCTCTGAGTTAGTCAGTCAGCTATGAAACACTGGCCTCATCTAGTTTAAACTGAATGAAAGAAAAAAAAATACGTATAAAAGTAAAAATGTTTTTTTTTAACCTATTTGCAAAATATAAATATCATTTATCATTTAGAGATAAGCAGAACAGAGAGTCAAGTCCCGCAAACCTCCGTTGAAAAGGGAGGATCCTCCGACCAGACAACAGTTTTATCTGCCCAATCTATAGATGATCTCGGGTTGTTGTATATGCTAAAATCGCGCGAAGCACTTTAATTGCGCGATACAGAACTTCGTAGTTTAGTTCCTACGTGACGTCATCGATGTTGCTACAACATTGACAGTGCAATTCTATTTCAGAGCCACCGCGGATCTTCCCCAGCAATACGCACATTCGCTCCCGATGGCCGGACGCTTGAAGCAGGGGCGTGTGGCATCCCCCGCTCCCCCTCACCTCTCCGAGCCGCTTCCCTGGACGTCCGCGCGGCGCCACTAGCGCATGGCTCCCTGGCGTCTCTGGCTGATACACCAACACCTTCAAGTCCGAGGCACGCGCCCCCGCGGTGTCTGTCGCCGCTTCTGATGCCACCGAGGTATGTCATCACTACTCTACAGCAGTCCTTTAAACATAGGTTTCTTCTTCTTCGATCGAACGTAATTTGTCGATACTTGGACGCTAGAAACAGGGTTGTAAGGCGTCCCAGTCACCTCTCTTTACCATATCACTGACTTGCGTAGGTATGGTTGTCTTGTCTGTCTGGCAGTTACAACGATACCTTCAAGTCTGAAGCGTAACACAGCACATTGTCTTGCACCGCTTCTGTTGCCATCAAGGTATACCATCATCAGCCTACGACTTTCCACTGCTGGACATAGTATAGTTGGCAATTGTACACAGTTAGTCTTCAGTAATCAACTGCTAGAAATAGGCCTATCCAATCGCGAGTCACGTATCTACTATATTCCAATTTTTAGCAACTCGCATCAAGTTGGTACAAGCCACCCTGGCAAGATCGTTGCTTAAAGATATATAGCGATGCTAGCGATGTATTTATTATTAATGAAAGAGTTGTGCACTTCTTAAAAAATTCCAACAAAGTTATGAATACGGCCCTCAAATGCTAGAACGTTCTTAAATAAATCATTCCAACAATACGTCAAAATGAAATAGATATGAACAATATGAACAGCTTCTTAAAATTGATTTGACCGTCTATCTTCAATCACAAGTCCATGACCCCAAAATTTAATTGAATATCGAACAAACTTACAGATCAATTGATTGTTGTGTTCCTGAAAACTTAGTTACAGTAATTTAAACAGAAGTAGGTCTTAATTTTACGCCTGGACGTCAATTTCTAATCCTTAATCCAAAAGCTTACCTAAATCTGGATTTGGATCTTAATATCAAGACTTGAGAGCTTAAAATGTCAAGTTTCATACTTAGACAGCGAAGTATTGATTTAGTTTGAAACCTATTAATTATTCAAACTGCAAACAAGCCTGATAAACTCTGATTCGAGTAATTCACGCCATTATTCTTTCATGATGAATTAAGTTGAATTCCGTTGAGACTAAGGAGACCAAGATGGCAATGTTTGCAACAATTTTTTGTTGTGTATGGTTTGGGTGGAGCGAGACTCAGACTTTTACTAAATAAGACCCACCTATGTTCCTTCGCATAGCCTATGTACCTTGCGTTCCAAAAATTTTCCCTCATTTTTCCCTTGTTTTCACGGGTATCCTTTTCAGAAAATTTCCATGACCTTAGCGTGCAATGGCTCTGCTAGGCTCCTACGGTATTGATAACATGTCTTTGAGGCACGCATGGAATACTACGCGCCGCCGTCGGCGATTCGGGCTCGATACTCACCGAACCGGACGGTCGCAAATAAGTGCCCTATGTGACATAAAAAACTTGACTTTTAACTTTTTTTTGACTTTTGTATCTCAAGTATCTACATAGGTGGGTATTTTGTGGAAACACTACCTCAATAAAGCTTGCAAAGTAGGCGGGCCTGATACATTTGCTACCAAATAATACAACCACATTAGAATATATTAGGTAGGTACATCCGTATTCTCATGAGAGCAGTGGTGGCCGAGTGGTAACGGCCCCGACGTATGAGTTGTAAGTAGCGAGTCCAAATCCAGCCAGGCCCACTACTTTGTGTAATTTATTTCATCACCACTGCTCTCAAAACGGTGAAGGAAAACATCGTGAGGAAACCGGCATGTTCTAGAACCAAAACTTCAAAGACATGTGACATTCACCAATCCGCACTGGGCCGGCGTAGTGGATTATGGCCCATTCCCTCTCCTAGAGAGGAGGCCTGAGTCCCAGCAGTGGGAACAATAAAAGGCTGATTTATGTATTCTCACGGAACTCAATGTAATTAAGGAAACTTGCGAAATGCACAAACCGCGCAAAACCGAAACAAAAAAAAAATGAGATGCCGTTCTAAATCTAAACAATGCTTAAAGAACCTAATCCTGCTGATGTGCCTGTCACAAGCTGCAAGGGAGTATTCTGACAAAATGAAATTAATGTCATGACCCTAAGCTAAACTCTAAAAGACACTACATACTTGTCATTTCCTTCTAAAGAACGCAAAATAAAGTTAAAGTACCTAAACCAATTGGCGCAGTACGCCAGAGCACCTGAAAATTAAGTTAGCATGCGAGATGGCAAGTTAGGAAGCAGACACGTAAGACAAGGGAGTACTTTATAATGTAGGGAAGTTGCAAACATTAACGTGCATATGCAACGTTATTACCTAGATTAGATGTAGAACTATACAAGGAGGAATATAATTACACATGTCTATTTTCTATATACAAAATTAGTTTTAGTATATCGATGACTTAGAGTAAAAACCTCGGATATGCAATTTTAGGAAATTTTATATTATTTTATTTCTGAAAAGAGAAGCTCGTACACACAATCTTGTATCACGCAAAATTTTGATTAGATACTTGTAGCGCCATCTACGATGTTGCATGCATTTCTTGCTCGAGTCATTTTGGTGTGAACACCTCGTGACGGCGTGGCAAAAAAAGCAGAAAAAATTAAAACCAAGAGATACAAGCAGTTAAATTACACCAGTAGTTTTCAATATTTGAATAAAACATATAGAAGCACATTAAAATTACTTACATGATATTAAGGGTCTAATTTGGTTTGTTGTGCTTCCTGAAAAGTTATTTATTTCTCATTGACGACGTATTCACTCTAAGCCATCGATATGCGAAACCCAAAACACTTATCTAGTAAAATCTATGAACAAAATTTCAACTGTATCATGAAAATCACAAAGTTATAAGCTGGTTTTGTCAGCAAAAATACATAGTCATCAAGCCATCCAGGTGACTGAGGGAACTTGCACCCAGCTGTTTACTGGCTCCTAATACCCGCTTTGACCTGCCATGACCTGTGTTGTACTTAGTGTCGGGAGTGTCCAATTTGTGACTTTTTTAAATATATAGGCACGTCACAATAATGGCGGTAAGTCCCCTGTTTGAGGCGTAGCTGGAAAGACCTCACGGCGTCCTCACCTTCCGCATGACGCAGGTTCTCACCGGACATGGTAAGTTCGGGAGGTTCCTGCGCCGGATTCGTGCAGAAGTGACGCCCGGGTGTCGCCACAGTGGAGGGTGCCCTGCTTAGTCAAAGCATTACCGTGCCCTCGTGGGGGCTCGACGGTAGCGATCTCTAGGCTTGCGCCGGGCCATGGTAGACACGCAGTAATGATAGCAAGAGGAGGACGATCGCATCAGGAAACGGTGCTCACAGCGCCCCAGCCGTCGCGACGATCGTCATCCGATACATTTGGTTGAATTTTACCCACCAAAAAAAAAAACTTTTTTAAATATTTTTGGGAAAAAATATAACATGGTGTAAAAACTATTGTAATCCATTCAGTTACTAATTCTGAACAAACATTCAGGCTTCGCATAAACTAATGTTGCATAAAATAATGTTGTATAGGTAGGTTTTTTTTTATATGTAATGGATAGGCTCGCGTTTGACCACAATCTCACCTGATGGTAAGCGATGATGTGGCCGACGATAGAGCACGCTTGCCTAGAAGCAATTTATTCACTTTTGACTTAAAGACCCCTACGTTATAGCTATCAGGAAACACAGACAGGTATAATTTATATGTAAAACAAAGTCGTGCTTTTTTACGTGACCATTACATAACTCATACACCCATAAATACAAACTTTCGCGTTTATAATATTAGTAAGATAAATCATCACGGATTCTCGCAACAGACAGTTAAAATTCGCCATCTACCCTTCTGTCCCGTACCCTTCTGCATACTTCGTGTTTTGTTGACTGAACAAACAAGACTTTAATCAAAGTGTTTCCTTTCATTAAGGAACATGTACAATCAGTGCCCTAATCTCGTCTGAACGCATCACTTATACATGCAGACTCAATTATTCCACGTTAGCGCTTCGTTCATCAATTATTAGGTAAAGTATCACACTTGAGCATGTGTACTGTATTGTAAGTACACCTCCCCTCGAGCGCCAGGGTTTAATGGCCTGGAAAATTTACCGTTTTTACGTAAATTACCAAAAAAAAAAAACTTATTCTGGATTTTTCTAGAAAAAAAAACAAAGAATATAATATACATATAGAACAATATACACCGCTAAATTTTGATCGTTTTAATGCCGTGGAGGGTTGATCCGGTACATGAAACACTATCGATTTGTAAAGATAAAATTAAAAAATAAAGTACCTACCTTTTTTCAAAACTAATATTAATTTACACATGTACGAAATTCATTACTTAGTTTGTACGCAACGCCGACTATTACCTACAGGTCATTGAACTCGCTCAGCTGACGTTTTCTTAAAGAAATTATTTTTCGATTATTTTTCGTTGGCCCCTACACGGGATTAAAACGATTAAAATTTAACGGTGTATACATATAGAAACCTAAATTTTCGGCCAAATAAATTTTGTACAATCGTGTGTAAAAAACGAAAATTAAGCGATTTTCAAGGTCATTCAAGTTGTACAGAGTACATACAATCAGTGCTCTAAACGCTCTAATCTCGTCTGGACGCATCACTTATACATGCAGACTCAATTATTCCACGTTAGCGCTTCGTTCATCAATTATTAAGTAAAGTATCACACTTGAGCATGTGTACTGTGTTGTAACTACACCTTTGACCTTTGCCTCTGAGACTAAAAGCTTCGGCACTTCGTTTCGGCAGTTACAACTCACGATAAGGTCTGAAATGACCTTTCGATTTGGCTACTGACTTCCCTTGCTAGCTTGTAATTATTTGAAGTTTTTTTTAGGTGAAAAAATCGTCTAATGACATCCCCCGCTCGAGCGGGCGGGTGTGTTAGACTTTTACTGACTAAAAATCCACTCCTGTTCCTTTGTTGCCTTTCATACCAAACCCTTGGCCCCAGTAGGCTTCGACCCTGTTGGGCCCCTACGGTTTACTGACAGTTTCCTTGAGGCGCGCGTGGAACAGTACGCTCCATTGACGACTTGGAATCGGTCCGGAGCTTATAAATATAAAAAACAGTATGGTCTGGACGGTTACCGGATGGTTGGACGGCCAGCTACCCATTGCTTGCCGTGCCTACGGTGGATTTATTTGGAGTGGACTTCTGTTTTGTTTTTATATTATTTCACTGGCTTTATACACAACAATGATCCAAAAAAGCCTACAAAATACCTGTGGCTAAAAAACACAGAAATGGGATAAAAACTCGAGTTAAAAGCGCACTAATGGACGGACAGACAAAGAGAGTATTATATAACATGTGCCTATACGAAGTTTTAATGCTGTGGACGTTATAGTAGGCAATTTATGAATAAAAGATAGCCACGTGAGTCCCCATATAGGTCAAGCCGACTCTTCATTAGTGGCAAAAGGGTCGATTCTTTACTTGATGGTAGCAGGTACTTACTTGCCAAGTGGAATGGTAGCAGCATCATTCAATGTGAATATTGTAAACTAGCTTTTGCCCACGGCTTTGCTCGCATACATAAAATACTATGACACTTTTCAGGAATAAAGCGACCTTCTATAGGAGCAAAAAAATTCGCTTAGGGACCAGTACCTACTTACTTCCCACAAACAAAAAAACAAACATTACCTCTTTATAATATTAGTGTAGATAGATAGATGTAGGTTTAGGTACTTACAACTGAGGGCCAATTCTCGGATTTAAATAACTTTAAAGTTCAGCCCCCCTAGCCAAGTTACAACCGTTTCGTTTTGATTCTCTTGCGTCGAACGCCTCGAGTTGGCCACGAACCCAATTCTTTGATTCTGACCACGTGATTGAGCGTTGAGATAACGTCATTCCCATTCATTTGAAGTTTTCTACTAGCGTTAACAATAATTGTAGATTATTAACTTGGCTAGGAGTACAGGTTCCAATCTATACTAATAATATTATAAATAGGAAAGATTTGTATTTTTGTATGTAACGAATAAAATCAAAAACTACTATGCCGATTTCAAAAATTCTTACACCATTGGAAAGCTACATTCACTCTGAGTAACATAGGCTATATTTATTATCCGTGCAAAGCCGGGGCGGGCCGCTAGTATTATATAAAAGCTTAGTGCAGTGTTTTAGCGACAGCTACTGCACTACGTGTCGAGAGTTCTGCAGATAGGTGGTCCGATTTTGAATGTTATGTTTGTGATTTTACATGTTTGTAATTCCTAGTGTCAAGATATGTTAAAAAAAAAAAACTGGGCAAGTGCGAGTCAGACTCGCGCACAGAGGGTAACGTACAAACTTATATATGTAAATAATTCAGTACACTAATGCAGTCTCGAAGTGAGATTTTTTCACAGCATCAAGGGACCGTAAACTTAGGTATATTTCAACTAAGTTTTAATTTCAACTCGATACCCGCACGCGTTCCCGAGATAAAGGGTCTTAACAGATAGACAGACGGACAACAAAGTGATCCTATAAGGGTTCCGTTTTTTTTCTTTTGAGGTACGGAATCCTAAAAACAACCGACTTCACTACAATAAACATTAAAATGTTCAAAATAACTTTAATTTCGTAAATCAGTGTTAAATAATAAAGAAATAAAAACCAAAGTGTTTCCTTATGGCAAAACTTTGGTCTTTTCAATCTCTTCCATTTTCAAACTACGAGTAAAATTGCCATTAACATAAAACAAGGGCCTCGCATAGGCACATCCCTATGTGAGGTCCCCACACTATAAATTCCCACAGAGCTTTCCCTAATGTATGTAAAATGTTTTAAACCACCCCTAACGCAATTTCACTCACAATGAAGATTCTCGAAGATTGCTGTTTACGAGAAAACTACTTCCTACGTCTTCTTAACCAGTTGAGAGGGATGCTGAATTGCCTATCTAAGTATTAGCTGGTTGAACTATATTAAGGCTTATAGTCCCTTGAACCATCTGGCCGAAATTAAATGGTCACTATTCTCGAAGCCATCTAGGCGACAATACGACTATCTGTGCATTTTTTTGCGGCCAGCTGCGCCCGGACAGAGCCCCGCTGACTTTTAAATCCATTTTTTTGCGAAATATTGATTAATTTACATGTGCTATGTTCACTTTGAAGAATATTTAACTACTAATTTTTATGTGTTTCTAATAATTCAAGCCGTTTCGAAGGAGTATGGAAAAGTTGCGAATGTGATGTTGTCAAATGTAATCTTTTTTTAGACAAAAGTATTAATCAAACGAAAAAATCAAATGTTAATAACGTTGTTAATGGATGTATAATAAACATATATTTTTTTCAAACCTATTAACCTGGCCGTTACCGAGGAGTAAGCTCCAGAAAGTCATTGTCATAAGGCACTTTTCGGGCGCTTGGGCCTTAAAAGACGGGGAACTCGAGGTACATTTCCATACAACGGCTCTTACGTGATTATGATGTTCTTACCCATCTTTCTCCAGACTTTTTGCATACACAGCTATCTTGTAGATATTATCTAGACTTTAATGGAAATCAAAACATATTTTTTGTAAAACTTGATTAGTTATGTACCCAAGTCAGCGATTCCTTGAAGCTGTGAAGAAATCAAACTTCTAAGTCAACGAAAAAAAAAGATACGGCCGTTTATGCCACACAAAACTTATATTTCAAAACTCTCAAGGAAATCAAAATTCATAGGGTACTTCCCATTGACCTAGAATCCTGAAATTTGGTATAAAGCAAGGTCTATAGCACAAGTATAGCAAAATATCTGAAAACTGTAAATTTGTTGTTAAGTCACTTAAAAAATTGCGATTCGGAAAGATCTTCCGACACTCTGGGAATTAAACTATTTACATAGGTAAATTTGTACGGAACCCTCAGGGCGCGAGTCCGACTCACACTTGCCCAGATTTTTTATTTTTTTCTCTCCACGTTAATTATTCTATATAACAGCGAACTTTATGGCTTCTAACCATGCTTTAACCTTTCAATCTATAAAACCTTTCAATCTCTAAATGGAAATTACGGAAACCCCAAGCGAACGCCGGTGTTCGCTTGGGGTTTAATGAATTAATTAGTCATCATTTCAGCCAGAGGACGTCCACTGTTGGACATAGCTCTCCCCCAAGTGACACCACAACGAACTGTCCTGTGCGTCTCGCATCCACCATATTCGCGACTCTCACCAGATCATCGGTCCACCTTGTGGGAGGCCTTTCAACGCTACGTATTCCGGTGCGCGATCGCAGTTTAATCAATCGTCATCATCATCATTTCAGCCGTAAGACGTACACTGTTGGACATAGGCCTCCCCCAAGTGTCTCGCATCCAGTGGATTCCCGAAACCCTTACCAGGTCATCGGTCCACCTTATAGGAGGCCTTCAAACGCTACGTCTTCCGGTACGTGGTTTCCATTTCAGAACGTTTCGGCTCCAACGTCCATCTGTTAGTTTAATCAATAAATACTATTATTTAACACCTTTTTCAATTATGTCAAAGAAGAAAACACTCCTCTCATTCTAGGGCAGTCGAGTACAGTCACAGTGTACGGTATAAGGTATCTGTTTTAAGTCCAATTTGGTAAAGTAGCGGGCGCATCTGTCGCCAGGACGGTCCCTCGTGATTAACGATAAACGTACCAGATGTGCGACTATACTTTGTATATTATGTATTTGTTTTTACTTGACAACAAGCTTTTTTTAGTTTCGAAGAATTAAATACTAACCGATTTTTTTTTTTTCGTGATGGCCCTTCTCTGGATGTCTTCAAGAGGAAACTTATAGAGCACTTCCTTTCATAATTGACTTAATATATATTTTGGTGACACTTGGGGGAGGCCTACGTCCAACAGTGAATATTTGAATTTGACTAATATGATGGTGATGATGATATATATTTTTTACTAGCTTATCTCCGTCTAGCCTATGTCCGTCTCCAGAGTCCCAACTATTCTTGTACCAAAATTTGGTTTGCCATTTAGGCGTGAAGACGTAACAAACAAACAAACAAACTCACTTTCGCTTTTATAATATTAAGCAAGGATTTTGCCCATACTTCCCACTGCTGGGCAAAGGCCTCCTCCAACTTCTTTCAGGTATTCTTTTCTCGAGCCTCCTCGAGCCAGTTTATGTACTAGTATGTATAATATAATATACATACTAATGTACTGGCTCGAGACATTAGACGTTTATACTGTGAACTAGATTCTACGCTCGAAAATGTTCTCTCTCTGTAACCCTCAGTTTCCGCGACTCTCAAGAGATGACCGGTCCACCTTAAAATAAGTTTATTTTTAATTCTATATTGTACAAAAAAAACATAACATAGTACACGGCAATTTGACAGTTCATGTACAAAGGCGAGATTAACTCAACAATGAGTTTTTGCCCACCAAACCTTTGGGGTAAAACCACTATGCATGGTAAATGTGCAACAGTAAATTATAATTTAAAATCGAGTTAAGTACCATAAATCAAAGTAAATATCTAATAATAAAATGTTTATAGGAATGCTAAAATAATAAACTTATAAATACTATGATCAATATATAAAATATAAAACATTATATAATAAAAAAAATGAGTACTCAAAATACAAAAAATATATATGTATATACTGTATATACTAGTACATCCACAAAATCCTAATCGTCCATGAACACATACGTCTAACTTTAGCAACGAAACAGTATCTAAGTAGGTACCTAAAGAATTACGTCACAAATTCTGCATAGGATATCCGAAAAACCAGTTTCAAGTTTTACTCGTAACTTCAAACTGCTTTCAGAGCCCACTTGTCACAGGCCCTTACTTGCAAACTCTGTGCCTCGTTTGCACTGCTCTAACTCTCTGAACGCTGCAAGTGCTAATTGTGTAGATTAAATTGCACTGAAGTGTAGTATCGTTGCTCGGATAAAAGATTTTTTTATATTATTGGACCACTGGCTTTCTGAGAGCTTTTTAAAATATTTTAAAGAATTTTGATGTCGCTCTTCATCCTTATCAAGCTGAGTTGTATTTCAAATATTTTTTGTATCAACATGTAAAAACTGCTCAGCTTAAAATTCTCGTACGGTCACAAAATTCTAATCGTCTATGAATATCTATAACAACGAAACAGAATAGAGGTATCTAAAGAATTATGACACAACAAACTTATGCTTAGGATTTCCAAAATCTAAACTACATTCAAGTTTTATTCGTAACTTAAAGCCATTTTCAGTGCCCACTTTCATGTACTTCTGAACTTGATGCCTCGTTTGCACTGTGCGAATTCTCTGTAGAAAACGAGTCTGCAAGTTCTAATGGGTAGATTAAATTGCACTGAAGTGTAAACAAGTATCGTCGTTCGGATAAAAGAAAATTGCTAAAGTGCAAAGTTCCCTGTTATCGGGCGAGTAAATCATTTAGCTTGAACTAACTAAGGGTGGTGTTGCTGATGCTTATGCTTGCACATAACTGGATAATGTTATGAAAGTAGTCGTTATGCAGTCTCTGCTTAGCTGGGAACGACTGAATATTAATTGGGTGTTATCCTGTGCTTATTTTTATACAATATAATAAACTAAACCGCAAAATAACAACTTAAAAAAATACTTTTTATGTTACTAGCAGCAAAATTAGTTATCAAATGAAGCAGCAATTAGCATTGTATGGTGTAACGTTGTCGTCTGCCTTTAATTTCGGTTCATACATCGAGGCAAAACCTCAACTGGCTGCTAAAAAATTTAGAAACTTAGCAATGGTGAAACGGTACTTCACGCCGGAACAGCTGCTCAACCTTTATGAAGCGTAAATTCCATCATGATAGAGTACTGCTCTCATCTTTGGCATAGGTCTGCCAAATACCAGCTTGATATACTAGAGTTGATCGAGAGGCGAGCCAAGAGGATCATCGGCAATTATGCTTTTTCGGGTTTTTTTTTTCGATGGGAAATATCATCAAATAACAACCCCCGCTCTTGGGCGGAGCGGGAGATAGTGTCAGACTCTTACTGACTAAAAAAACCCATCCCGTTCCTTCAAGCCTTCATACCGAGGCTCGAGCTGCTTTTTCGGGTCAAATCTAAAAAAGTCTTGGGCATCGATGCCGAGTCCTTCTCTTTGCTGGTGGAGAGCCTGTCGATTTCGCCTGGAATTGCACAGCCAATTCCGCCAAGTCTAATCCATCATCGAACTAATAGACGTACGGTGTTTCGCCTCCGGTACATGGTAGACATCCCAACCCAAACATTTTACGTACGTTTTGGGAACAGATTTATTTTGCGTATAGCTAAGGAGTGGAATTCCTTGCCAGAGTCTTTATTTCCTGATAGCTACAAGTTAGGGAATTTCTTCTAGGCAAGCGTGCTCCATCGTCGGTCACATCATCGCTTACTAGGTGAGATAGCGGTCAATCGCGATCCTATCCATAATAAATTAAAAAAAAAAAACAAATACTGATGTGAGAAAGAGTGAGGGCGTGGTGGCGACATCTATCTCTTTTGTACGCGCGTAACCTAATGGCACTGAGGTGACGTCACATTTCAGTTATTCTGTTACTTGACAGTTTCCCCTTCCACCAGAATTGCAAGTTTACTTAATATTCAACGAATTTGAAAAATTCTTTCTATTTGCGATTTCGAATAAAGTTATTTTTTGATACGAAAGTGGCAAATAATTGAGTAGTAACTATACCCAATGATATATCGACTGTTAAAGAACCATAGAAATTTCTTATATATATGTAAAGAACCTATCGATTATGGAAGCTAATTAATAGATACAATAATTGATGTTTTATGATAGTTGTATAACAAAATTATTAAACAAGGAAGGTGGGCTCACATGGCAAGAACATATTATTTTAGGGGTCTGGATAAATCTGATAGGCACTTCTTAATTTTATTATAGCGAATAACATGAGTCACAGGTACCTAGTTATTTTTATTCAAACAGCCCTATAATAATATAATCAACAACCTATTTAAAATGCATACTAACAAAACGTCACGTAAATGTGAATCAATGTGCCCCATCCCGTCTGACATAAATTGTGACAAACTCAATTTCAGACACCCTCCGCGAGAGTACGCTATTCACTCAACCCTCCCTGATTGGACGCCTACAAAATCAACCCCTCCCACCCCACCACCCTAGATATTGTGCTACAATAATAGGAATTCTGTAAAAGTTAATTAGTAAAAATTCTACGAAAAATGTTTCACAAAAATGTATGACGCAGATTTAAATTGACCCTCTGTTAATTAAAAGTATGGCATTTTTTTCCTTTTCTTACTATTTCCTAACAAACTTAATTAATTCGCTGGCATTTACAGTGGGATATTTTTATTATATGTTTATTGTATCGAATATTCAACGCAAACTAAAGAAAGAACATAAAAGTAGTTTTAAATTAGTAAAAGTCTGACACGCCTTCCTGTTCTGCCCTGGTGCGGGAGAAGTTCCACCAAGCTTCCAAACGTGAAAAACAGCGAAACCAGATTGTTTAGCAGAAACTGTCCAAAGTCGAATTCTTTCGGTCAGCTTCTAATATTAAATATACATGGTAACTGGAAATATAATAAAACTTGCGTAATTATAGGTATCACAGTTGGAACTTTTTTGTTTTTAATTGTAGATGACAACTAAAAACAAAAAGTTCCAACTAATTACCAATTTATTATTCTGTACGTTCTAGAACAGTCGAGTCTCCAAACTTCGGCTCGCGGGCCAAATCTGGCCCGCGACACACAATTTCTTAATGTTGTTATTATTTGCTAAATCATATGAAATGATTCGTCAAATTGACATAGAATGCCGACTTCTACCGCTATTTAATTCTATAATTTCTAAATAATTTCTAAAATTGTAAAAGAGCAAAGCTTCTCATTAAAAAAAATCTCTGCCAGCGTACCGCGTGAAAACACAAAGGCAAAGAATGAACAAGAGTGGATTTTAAGTCAGTAAAAGTCTGACACACCATCCCGCCCCGCCCAAGAGCGGCAGACGTCGTTGGATATTTTTTCCACCTAAAAAAGCATACCTTAGTACTATTATATGGTAAGTCATCGTCTCCAATCACTTCAAAATATTAAAACTTATTTGGCCCTTGGAATTTACTGAAAAAAACATTATTTCCCTAAAGCTCCAAAGTTTCAAGACCCTTGTTCTAGAAAAAAACAAAAAAATCACGTAGGTACACGACAGTAGGCACAAATTGTTTGACCCAATTCGTAAGTGGACAATCAAATCGACATTGACTAAAGAAATAAATAATATAATTGCTTGAAACTCGAGTTTTTTTCCTACGAATCAAGTAATACTGAAAACCTTTACAACGGTGATTTCCCGATTTATTTCGTGAACGCGCCAGTGGTTTTCCATTGAATTTATTCTTGGCTCATCGCTTGTTTGACCCTTTCGTAGAAAGTGATTTATTTATTCAATGATTAGAATTTTTAACTACTCTATTGTACTGCTTACTAGAGTATTTTACGTCTCACCAATACCACAAAATAGATAGGTACAGAAGTCAATCTACATGCAAAGCGCGCTCGAGCAACGCACACATAGACACCGCTCACGGACACGATATCTCGGCCGCATCTCGGACCACTCGTCGAACAGTTCCGGCTCAAACGTCCATCGAGCGTAGGTATAAAAAGTGAAGTACATACATGAGATTGTCTTCTGTACCTATCTATTTTGTGCCAATACTTTGACACGCATATATTCACACCATACAACCACTCAAGTATCAAATTTCTGTCTTTTTTTGTTTAACTTTGCTTAAATATTTACTTGTTGCGACATGCTAAACTCTTTCATAGCATACTAGCCGCGGGTGGGTCCTGGTGACCTGTAATACAGGTTGTTGTACATACCTACATCAGGCACCAGTCGAACCGTGCACTAGCTTCTGAGGTTTTATAAGTGCCCATGTAGGCCTATGTGAAATAAAAAACTTTTGACTTTGACTTTGACTTTGTGTCCCTCACAAAGTTAGCTCTAAGATATAAGCAATGTTAAAAGGTAGCATAAGATAACTGTGTGAAGGGAAAATAAGACTGATGAGAGTAATAATAAATAATAATATTATTATTACTCTCATCAACCAGAACGTGGAATATAGGATAGAAACACGTTTGTACGATACGAATATATCTATCAGTCTATCCATAGCAGCCTCTTTATATCCAATTTTAGACGTAGGCCTCTTCCAATCTTCTCCACTCAATCCCGTCCAGCGTGTCGAGCAATGTCGTCCTTCCATCTCGACTACATACAAACAGCATATTCCAAGACAGCACGATTCGCCAAAAACTTTGTTCATAGAAAACATTGTATGTAGATATCTCGTTCCATAGGAAGCAGTGCCCCCCTAGCCAAGTTTCAACCGTTTCTCTTGCGTCAAATGCCCCCAATTATTTTGTTTTGACCACGTGACTGAGCGTTGAGATGACGTCATTCCTGTACATTCGAAGTTTTCTGTATTTTGTTTTAAGGGCGCTTTCAATAATTGCGTTTTATGACGCCCTGCTGCGACGCGGATGTTAGTCGTACGTACTGCGTAAGGACGATCATATTTTTCATACAAAGCGCGCGGTGCGGAAACCGTGCGGCGAACGGTCAACAACAGGATGGCAACGTCACAAGCACCACCTGTTCAATTCGGTGTTAAATAGCGCATCACTGACATAAAAACGCACGACAGACAGATACGCTTTCAAGTTAGGCGCTTGTTGTCGGACTGTTAACGTACTGCAACCTGTCGGCTGCGGCACGGTAAACGTGCGGTAGCCGTGCGGTTGCAGTACGCATAAATTGAAACCGCCCAAAGGGGTATTAAAGTTTTTATGAAAACGTACTCGCGAACAAAGCTGCTGGCAGGGGCTAGTCTTTATATAAGGTTATACTTATGTAACGTTACCATATTGCCCACGTCTCGCATTTACCGCTGACGGCATTATATTCCAAATGGGACGTGCCAATTGCTGTTTACTGGGCATCGTCCCAACCTGTGGCGCTGCGAATAAGAATTGTGTCGGGTAGAACGTGCCTCCCCAAAAGGGATAAGCAGAGGTGTTAAGTTGGACTTTCGAAATTCTGTTTATTTCATAATAGAATTAGCCATTGCCTGCTACCGGGAACATACTAACATATAGTCTGTCTAAAAAGTCAAACGAATTGGGTAATTATTAGGGCAAAATGAAATCTGATGTAGTCAACACTGGTTTAATAATCTAGGTTGATTAAGAGGTCTTGATCATTGTTCACTAACAGAAGAACCTAATAAAAAGTATCGAATATAAGTATTTTTTAAATTATTAAATATTATACAATTTTTTCCAAGTCGTTTGACTTTTAAGACAGACTATAATACTTGATATTTTTTTAGAAATTGAATTTCGTTGTGGAAATAGACTAATACTGTCAAAATAAAATAAAAAATATTTATTAACTGTATTTTGTTTTCGTTAACATAAGTAGGCTCAAATTTACTTTTTCATATTTGTAGCGACATCTATGGCGTTACATAAGTATTATAAAAACTAATCCTGCAACCCGCAATCAAAGTTTTCCACGCGATTAGCCCGAAAATCATCTATCGGGCAGTTGACACCAGACAACACTCGTCTGGTTGCAGGATCCTCGCTTTTCAACGGAGGTATTTGTGACTTTACTCTCCGCATACCTCCAAAATATTATTATTTTTTCCACTTCTTCATTTTTTATATTTTAGTTGACTGGCTACAAGTATCTTTAATAATAACAAACAATTAAGGTCTCTGCACACAGCGGGCGCGGCGCGGCGGGACGGGACGGCGACGCGACACTGAGCAGTTGTAATGTACTAGATATTACGGACGACGCCACACAGAGCCGTCCCGCTCGACGTGACGGTAACCGTCGCGCCACGCCGCCGCCGCGCCGAGCGGGAATCCAAGTCAGAAGCGGCGTGGACGGGCGATTTATTTCATGCACCCATTTCCGTTTACGTTGTTTTTTCTTAGCTAGCGCAAATAAGAGCAAGAGCGTTTCCACGTCTGAATCGCTCAACATCTTTTTGATTAATGAATAACGTCGCGATACGGTCGGCGTGATCGCGCCCGCAGTGTGACCGATGCCGCCGCGCCAGCGCAGCGTCGCCGCCCCGCTACGCCGCGCCCCACCACGCCACGCCGGCTGTGTGCAGAAACCTTTAGATATTGTCATTCAAACAGACATTAAAATTATTACAAAGCAATTGTTCAATCCATTTACCTAATATCTAAGGGGGGTGGGGTGTTTGTTAAAAAAGAACCTTTATTGGTTCTTTTTTCCTCCTGGCACAAATCAAAACTAAGCGTTATTACTAAAAACATCTCAATTATATTCCCACTAGCTTATGCTCGCTGCTTCGCTTGCATACATAAAATATCACTCAGAAATAAAGCAGCTTTCTATCGGTGAAAAAATTTTCGCAATCGGACCAATACTTCCAAAGATTACCTCCACCTCGTTTGTAACAAATAAACAAACTTTACCTCTTTATTATATTAGTGTAGATAATACTTAGGTATATACTAAAACAGTTACCAATATCTAAAATAATGAGGCAATATAGAGTTCCACTGCAACGAAGCGTCTCATGAACAAGAACAAGCAATGATGGATGAGCAGGAACTAATTGATCCGCCCCATTCAACTGAATACATCATTAGATTCATGTTTCTAAGCCATTTGATCACCAAAACAGTATCAAACTCTCTAATATTTGGTAACATTCCCTGTTCACTCACCATTCGATAGAATCGGATATAAACTTTATTGTACATCAAAATAGTAGATAAATAATACATACATTAATTAAGCGTTGAGGCTTATAAAGCTAGAACTACATTAGATCGACGCACACGCACACGTGTTATAAACACGCCTGATTGGTACGTATAGTAGGTACGAGATCTTTAGAAGAAATCTCTTCCCTCATCTGTTATTCGATTTTGACAAATATTTTGTGCTAGATAATGCATTCATAAACACATGACGAATAGGTTGCTTAGCTAAATCTGGTGCCAATGGTATTAAACAATACAATTTGTCTGAGATCGCGAACATTTTATAATTTTCGATATTATCCAAATACTTACTTGAGGGAAGAGATTCCTTCTGTCGGATCTTAGATCGGTAGAGCGACGTCGCATGGCGTGGATCAAGTGTAGCTCTACAAGTCTAGTTTCCATATAAAATGTATGGAGACCGACGCGCCCAGATCGGCGTGTGTGGCACACACGTGCGCAGTGTAGTTCTTAAAGTCTCATCACTTCTTCCCCACTCCCCCTAGTATTTTTCCATTTCGCTTAGGGTTCCTTCCAGCCCAACTGGATGCGGCTGAATACCCGTGTCTTCATGGAGTGACTGCCTATCAGACCTCCACAACACAGTTACTGGACAACTAGATTTCCTTAGATAGACTGATAGTCAGACTTTCTGGTGTCTGACTACCTGTAATGACTGCCTAAGTTTTAGGAATTACAACCAAGACCAACAGCTCTATGTGCTTTCCGAGGCACAGAGTGTCAGTAATGTACACTAATATAATAAAGAGGTAACATTTGTTGTTTTTTATTTTTTTTGTTTGTACTGTAAGTACTGTACCCCTAGCCAAGTTGCTAATCTGCAATAGTTAACGCTTGTAGAAAGCTTTAAATGTACGGGAATGACGTCGCCTCAACGCTCAGTCACGTGGTCAGAACAAAAGAATTGGCGGCAAGGTCAACTCGAAGCGTTTGGCGCAAGTGAAATGTTTGTAACTAGGCTAAGGGGCAGGTCCGATTGCTAAAACTTTTCCACCGATAGAAAACTTCTTTAATCCTAAGTGACATATGCTATGTTTTATATACGCGAGTGAAGCTGCGGATAAAAGTTAGTATCCTAGATAAACCTAGAAAAGTAGTAGTAATCAGTTTTCTAGTACTCATAGCACAAGCTCTGCTTAATTTGGGATTAGATGGCGTTGTGTGATAGTTGTGGAAAGTAAAAAAAAAAAATATGAGCAGGATTTCACTAAGGATTGAGGAACATTTACATAAGCAGCATGTGACCTATTTAACCCATTCTGCAGATCCAAAAGTAAAAACCTCTACTTGCTAATGTAGGAGTAAGAAAACATTGAATTTGTTAAATCGCTTTCCGTCCGGATCTCGCCTGAAAAGTTTGCGGGAAATTCTCGTTAGTGGTTTGTTTATACTGCAAGAAAATGATCAAATTAATGGAAATTTATATAGGTACGGGTATAATAATATACTGTGTTTTCTGATAGCTACAATCTAGAGGTGGAAAAGTCAAGAGTGGCAAAGAGACTTAGTTTACCGTTAAACTACCAAATTTAATGGGTGCAGAGTGGACTTGGGGCCAGGATTGATTTCGAAAGAGGGTGGGTTTTTAGTCAGTAAGAGTCTGACACTATCTCCGGCTCCGCCCAAGGGCAGGGGATGTCATTAGATGATTTTCCTACCGAAAAAAAACCCAAGTTAAGACATACATAGACTACTTTTTATTCAGCTTTAATTTCGCGTCCGCTGTAACCAATATTCCTGCAAACGAAGTCGATCATTAGAATCCAAAGTTGCGGCATTAGAGGTGGATTAAAAAAAAATTAAAAGTAATTTTATTTTACACTAGCTTTTACCCGCGGCTTCGCCTGCATACCTACATAAAATATCTTCACAATCGGACCATTGCTTTCAGAGATTACCTTCTACAATGCCTAAACTAGCTATTAACGTGATTTGATAATACTTAGTAAATTATTTTGCAACTATATATCATGTTGATATATGTAGACAGTTAGACACTTAATAATTATATCAACAATTTCCTCGCACTTATTCTTTTAGCAATCGAACCAGTACTTTCAGAGATTACCTCCTACAAACAAAAAAACGAACTTTACCTGTTTATAATATTAGTGTAGATGCAGGTAAATAGGCCTACATGGACGATTATAAAACGTCAGAACCCAGTATACGGTTTTAATTGGTTCTTTCTTATGGAAAAGAACTGGCATGATTCTTCAAGATTACTCTTTTGAAAAAAAATAGATATTGATTTTACAATATATCCATATTGCAATATTAATTGCTATAAGAAAACAATGTGAACCGGTCAAAATTGTACCCAAAAGCATTATAAAAATAGAAATCTATTAATCCACGGAGTCTACAGTCTACACATTCACATAATAAAAAGAGGCAACACAAAAAAAAAACTGTCAATATGTCAGTAGTAAGTACCCAGCTTCATGAAAAATTCAAATACGCTTCCGTGTGTGGTAATATTGGAAACCTACTTCAACCTAGTTAACATAGGTACCTAGTTAAGAGGGACCTCTCTTCTGGACACGAGTTGCATGGCCAACCTGGAAAACTCTAAACAGACTCCGCAACCAGGTTGGGCGCAGCAGAGACAATCTTCACAGATGGGAGTTCCTGGACGGTTCCGGCCTTCACTGTTTGTGCGGCATCGTTCCGCAGACCATGTCCCACCTTCCATCCTGCATAACGTGCCCTATAACCTGTTCGTTCACGTGGGGATCTAATGATAACATCAGCGGACAGCATTGCCGTTGCCGAATACTGGGCCAGGCATGAAATTTAATTAGTTTTGCCATCGATACGCTAAGAAGAAGAGGGTCTTTTCCCACTCGCCTATCAACCCAATGCGACGTTTGATGAAGAGGCAATGCGAAAATACAGAAATAACGCCTGAAAACTCAGTTGAAAATTCAGTCGAATATTTCACAAAACTAGTTCAAGAAACACGTGTTTTTTTTATAACCGTTTTTGATGGATGTACTTTTTGTATTTTGAATATACTACTTTGTCCTTTTTACATTATGAAGGGCCAAAATTCACTTTAATAATTTAGTTTTATACTTTATGTTTTGATTTCTATAGAAGCCTAGATAATATACATAAGATAGGATGTGTCCAAAGTATCGAGAGAAAGATGTGTAATGACATCATAATCACGTAGGTAATTGAGAGTGTTTGTACACAAATGTGCCTCGAGTTGGTCACTCTTATGAGAAAGGCTAAGGTGATGTCGGAAAACTCAATCTACCGTACATACATTATTTCCATTCACTGAATAACGTTAAAATATTTATGGGATGTATTTTCCCGTTCACTCGCTCCTATATCTGGCGATGAATGGCGTGACCTAGTTACCTGTGTTTCGGATAGGATACGTAGGTATACCTAGATTACAATAAACCCTCATCCACACACAACGGAGAGAAATGTGTGTATAAAAGCTTGCACGTGTACGACAATTTATCCCAATTTTACATAAAATCGCCAACTGGTACCCGGCGACGACAACTCGGTTCTGTAACGTATATAAGACCTTCAGGTGCGTCTATATCGCAAAAAAACAAAAGCAAGTGTGTAGCAGCTATGTATGTGTATGTATGTAGATTTTTTTTGTCTGGTCAATACCAGGTCTTATTGTTAAGTGCTTAACCTTTTAACCGTTTATTCCGCCAAGGTCGCACATCCACTTCCAAGTACTCCAACTACTACTACTCTCGACAGCTCTTCTGTCATCTATGGGGATTGAAGAGCTAAACAATATGATCAGTCACAAAAACACGACTCTGGCGAAAGGTCACGCAAAAAATCGTCGGATCAATTCGACGCAAGCAGTTAAAGGTTTAAAGGTCACCCTATGTTTTTTTTTTCATTTGTTAAGATAGGGCTTGTAGGAACATCCTCTCTAAAATTAGTGAACTATAGTTTAGAGCGAACTTTGCAATGCTCGCTTCGCTCATAGGCGCGTTGTGGACGCACCTTTACCTCAAACGATGTGTACGGAGATATTATTTTATAGGATCCTTTATGAAGTTTCACGAAATTGAATACGGTGTGTTGATCAAAGAGTAGACGTAACCTGTCCCATTCGTAGTACGTTTTGTTGAAGGTAAATAATATGGATATAATTATTATTATAGTTAGTTGTGCTTGAGAGAGGCAGTAGATGAAAAAGATTAAAATTACTTTATAACCCTTTAGTAGGTCTTATTTAATTTGATTTTTATCCGTATCACAACTCAGACACACAGACAAATTCACAGACAGATTCTTTATTGAACACCAAAAATAAAAAAATACATAAGAAACTTAAAATTAATAAGGTGTCACAATGGGCGGTCTTATCACTAAAAGCCGGTAACCGTGTTGGTTTTCCTATACCGGCTGCGGTCTTCCCGTCCATTTAAAATGTGTTTGCAAGGCTAAAGTGAATAAGCTCTTAACGACTCGTGCGCCTCATTATCAACGATTACATCACTGCTTACTTACTATCTGGTGGGATTGCAGTCAAACACTAGTCATTTCAATTAAAAAAAAAGCTACTTATGCGGTGGCATGTGACCAAGCACACGTGGGTGCGGTACAGTGAAGAGCGAAGCGAAGCGGACTCGATCGGTTTCATATGTTTGCGTGAAGTCTTGCGAGACTGTGATTTGTTTTATATAATTGGTGGCAGAGTCATGAGTATACATATGAATGGATGGAGAGAGCCTAGCATGACGAGAGACAGGGCAGAATGGAAGGAAAAAAATGTGTTGCGCAACCTCAAATAACACGGTATAACAAACACAAGGGTACGAAAATGATAATGAATTGACGGCTGAAGCGGCGACTTTGCGAGCACATATTTATAAGTCATAGTCGCTACGTTGCGTAAAGTAAATTCGCGTAAACCGCATCGGATCCTTTACAAATCAACCAAAATCATTCACGTTAGATCATCATATCATATCAGCCGACATAGGCCTCCCCCAAGTGTTGCCACAATGAACGATCCTGCGCGTCCCGCATCCATCGGATTCCCGCAACCTACACCAGGTCATCGCCGGTCCACCTTGTAGGAGATCTTCCAACGCTACGTCTTCCGGTATGCGGTCGTTACTCCAGAGCCAAACGGCCATCTGTTCTGCGAGCAATGTGCCCTGCCCACGTTATATACTATATAGTATATACCTTCATACATCCCATATATAATCACGAGTGCCGTAAGGCGCTTAGCATCAACTTATCCGCTGTCCATTACCTACCGTTACGTCCATTATACTCACAGGATTTCATAACAAAGAGTGCCTCTACGCTTTTTCTCGTGCACGCGCTGTTCGTAGTTCTTATTGACTTTTTTTCACCTAAATGAAATGGCTGCCTAAATGATTTTTTATTTTTTAGGTATGAAATCATCCAGTGACATCTTCCGCCCTTGGACGAGGCGGGAGGGCTTGTCAGCCTTACTGACTACTGACTAAAACCCACACCTAGTTCCTTCGTCATCTTGCATGACAGTGACTTTGAATTTGATATTTGTCATTGCTTATTAACTCTTTTCGCAATAAGATTTGGCATTAACACAACCTTTTTTACTGTTAGTTCAAACGATTTTGATTTCTATTGCGTAGACATAAGGATGACATTAAAAGCAAAACAGTGGATACAATACAAACTATTTACTGCAACACCCAATTGTCATGTCACTAATGTAATAAAAGTCAAACTCGGTTGACCGGAGAGTAAAAGAGATTTGTTTAAATGAAGAGTATAGACAGATTTGACTTCAGGCAGTTACGGTTTATTTAATACATTTTTTTCCCAGCGGCTTCACCCGCGTTTTAGTAAAAAAATACCCCAAGAGCATGCAACTCCCTAAAAAGCATGTGCTTTTCAGGTAGGTTGCATATATACTGACACAAATACTTTTTATTTAAAAAAGTCTCTTCTCTTGCTGCAAAAATTATGAACTATTGCTGTTTACAATGTTTTAACTAAAAAGGCTCGAAATGTCAAAATGTTAAGAGAAATCTCGAAAGATATTAATACAAGTCGTAGTGAAGAAACGTAGAACATGGCAAATATTTGTTGGTATTGTAACCGGTTGGTTCTTTCTTCGAAATCTGAGACACTAATCTGCATGGTTTTCATGATTTCCATTTCCATTACATGTTTTGCTGTTTGGACTTTAAAAGAGACTTTGACCCCTGAGTTTGTTTCGGTGTTTCTTTTCAGGATAGTCTAGTTAAAACTGACTGAAAACAAAATTGACGTGTAGAATTGTTTTTTAAAACCTTTTTGCAAAATAAATATCATTTATCATTTATGAAAGAGATAAATGATGATTGATTGTTTTGATGATTTATCATAAAGGTTAAAGTGATGAAGCAGGGAGGTCACGACCCTCAGCATTGAGGAATACGACGCAAGGAGGAGGAGGATCATTTATAAAATTGTGTAATATATTAAAATATGTATATATATGTAAATTATTTCAAAGTTATGTATTGTGTTTCATATAGGCATTTAATTCTTTCATACAAAAGCTTAACTAGTGTTTGTTTAAATTGTTAGCAGTACACCGCAGACTACCCCCTGTATTATTTTAGCCGTTTCAATCCATCCTAAGGTTGTCTGGAAGATAACGCTGTTAGCAATAAAACCGCCATTGTACCCATAGATTTAAATTTATGCACAAGCTATTTTACTTTTTGGTGTACAATAAAGTTTTTTCTATTCTATTCTATAATAGATGCTACAGCACACACAACAAATCACACAAGTGTCACAGCTCCAGTTACCGAGATCTAGGCACAGATTATTTAATAGGATGCTGGTCAGCCGCTATAATTACTCTGTGAAACTAGGTAACAGTCGGGCTAGCTTAGTTCTAAAACTGCTATCTTGACGTCCTGATACGGATAAAGTTGCTTATGAGTTGTGCAACGGTCCTAGTGATGTTATTTTCTGCTTAGCTTCATAATGAAGAGGTAAAGTTTTTTTTTTTTTTGTTTGTACTGGTCCGATTGCTAAATTTTTTTCACCGATAGAAAGCTGCGATAAAAGCTAGTTAGTTATATGGCTGTGTTAAGCTGGCTATTTACAGTTTCTTTCTCGCGTTACCAGTTGAGTATTTTATTTATGTAGTTTTTTTTTGGTGGGGAAAATCATCATGTAGGTAGGTGGAAAACCATCGATTGATTTTTTCGACTGAAAAAAACCTGTTTTCCTTGAGTAGCCCTTTGCCGTTTCAAGGTCATGGTAACTCTTTCGAAAGATTCCGCAACTCTGGCTAGCAGTTCCCACAACACACGGTGGAGATTTCGGTGGAAGTCTGTCTCTCTTTGGTGAAACACCGCCGTCTCCTCGTGGAGCCGATCGGCTCCACTGTGGCAACCTCTCACTGGCCTGGTTTGGATTATGGTTCGGAGAGAAGGGGATATGGGAAATGGTTAACCTCCTTTTGCGAAGCAGTAATGCGAGCAAGGGATGGTAGCAAACGTGAGGGAGAGAACAGTCTCACGTTCCAGCCGCCGCCACAGTAGGCGCCCCGGGCTTGTGATCAATTCGACTATCAAAGGGTAGCTCACTAGCGTCCGACCATCCGCTAAGAACTTAGCCCTAGTCAACGCAGGAGAAGCCATTTGATGATTTCCGATAGCCCTGGCTAAGGATATCCTTAATATTGTACGCAGGTTTGCCCCGCGCATGTAGAAAATTTCAAAATGCAAAAGAACGCTTTCCGCGTGCGTATTCCACGCATTACAACAAATACTTTTTAACCGACTTCTAAAAAAGGAGGAGGTTCTCAATTCGGATGTTTGTATTTTTTTTTATGTATGTTCGCGCATAACTTCATCACTTGGCAACCGATTTGAAAAATTCTTCTTTTGTTGGAAAGGGTATACTTCCCAAATGGTCCCATAGTCACCAAGTCGGGATCTGATGATGGAATCTTGGCGAAATCGAGGGAACTCCTCAAATATTATAAGCAATCATATAGTTCTTTTGGTATTTTCATCAAAGACTTAAGCATTTATAGTCAAAACATGAAATTTGATGAAGTGGAACTGGTGAAGAAGATCAGAAATGGCCAACAGAAGTTCATACTCACACAGATCTCCCAATGAACATAGTTACAAATAAATGAATAGTTCTGAATAGGTATGTTGAAAATGGTATATTCGATGTGATCTGATGATGATGATGGAGCCGGAAGATAGGCACCGGAACTCCGTAATTAATCTATGTATCTTAGTAGGGTTTGAGTTAATTGGAATTGTCATGAGAAAAAGGTACTCTGGCTGTAAGTGTATTGCAACTAAAAAGTGTCAAATAAAAAACTTAATACAAAAAAAAAAATAACCGACTTACTAAAAAAAACACTAAAACTATCAAAATAACTTTAATTTCGGAAGTCGGTGTTAAATAACGAAGTGGCAAAACTATTACAGAAACACCGACTTCCGAAATTAAAGTTATTTTGATAGTTTTAGTGTTTTTTTAGTAAGTCGGTTATTTTTTTTTTGTAAAAAGTTTTTTTTTTTATTTAGGTATAGCTGTATATTATTTAAACTTAAGCGTCTACTTCAGCAGCTCATAGTGACGTTGCTGGTCTCCTATATTTATAAGCCCTATTTCACCCAACTCTGTATTGTTACGAGTAATACCACTTAGACGTACCATATCCATCCGAAATTCACACCGAAAATTTTTCTCTTTCAGACGGATAGACCGCAGCAATTCCCTAGTAGAAAGCAGCAGTGGCGTCGGGCCCCTGAGTCCTGGGGCATGCGCCGCCATCAGCTCACTGGGGGCCCTGCAACCAGACCTGTATACCAAACGAGAAGCCCCACTGGTGATAGAACTGGAGGGAGCCGGCCCTTCGCTGGGCAGGATCCATCTGCGCCTGAAATATGACTTCGATCGATCTGATTTGGAAGTGCATCTTATTGAAGGTAATTAAAAAAAGGGGGGGGGGGTTGAAGGGGATTATGGTTCTAGTCCTTTCTTTATTTAGTCGTAAAGCCATCTCTTTCGTACTTCAGCACTTCGTCGTACCGCTCATCAATCTTATACTGTTTAAGAAAATGTAGTAGGTACAGGTACTGCCCAAGACTGATACGAATCAAAGGATTTCTCGTAGCCCGCTAAAGACAGACGTATGTGGTGATCTTCGTTTTTCTGTACAAACTTTGTAGAGTATGTATGTGGTCTACGGTAATGAAGCTTTTTCGGAATCCGGCTTGTTCGGGAGGCTGGAAATCGTCAAAACTGCGCGCGAGATAGTTCGTGCTGACTTTTGAAAACAGCTTGTAGACATGGCTTACTAGTTACCTGTCTATGTGCCACAGCCCCTAATAAAAAATCTACCAAAGAAAGATAATCTACCTGATGGTGAGATCAAGCTAACAGTCGAGCGAAGCTCTTGTTGTCAATCAGGAAGACTTATTACTCGCTTTTCTTGATTTTTGATTAATAATAATAATGTTTATTTTCCACCACAAAGTATTTTACATTAAATAAGTTTTTGTAGAATATAGGGATGAACTAAGGAAAACCTGTATTTTAGGCCTCTAGGACACTTACCCACTATTGGGAGATACAATGCGTTCCAAATGAGAATAGGATCGCCCGCCATGTTGTGAGGTTACGATTTACTGTCAAATCGAGGAAAGAAATTTTTAAACATTAAATAATTTACGAAATATTTAATTTACTTATGAACTGTGAACGAAAAAACTTCAATCAGAATCCAGTTCTTCAATTTTACTAATTTCTAAGTTCTTAAAATTTGCTAAAATTTCTTCGATTTGACAGTACGACAAGACGTCAAAATATAGGCATCGATCCTATTCTCATTTGGAACGCGTTGTACTGTAGGACTTCATAAGTTAAGAAACAAGTAGGTAGGTACAGATTGGGATTGATTATTTTCGAAATAAATTTGTATATAATAAGTTGTTTTCAAATATCTTTCAGATTTTAGTATATATTTTACATAAAAAAACCTGCTTACATGGTCACTTAGAAAACGTGGGAAACTAGTGCTCAGTGATCGTTTTTTATGAAGAAGAATCGGTAAGAGTCTCCACGGCTACTCTTTAAAAAAAAATATCATATTTTTATTAGGTAAGGAAGTCTTTGAATATTCCTTAACTGAAATTAAGACGTCATAAACTCAAAATTCAGATCGTTACAGGAATGAATGAATAGCCTGTTTTATTATTAGTATCCACAGCATTTTTACTACCTATCGTAAGGATGATATAGGTGCTTATAGAAAATGATTTATTGCGTGCGATTTGTCTCTGTGCATACAGAGGTTCGATTTTAATTCCGAAAGGTTGGAACTTCCGATTGATTTGTCACCTCCGATTCCAATACCTATCAGTTCCGATAAATTTGAATCGAAAGTTATATCGGAGGTATAATCAAGTTTAAAATACCTACTTGTCGCGTCTCCATTCCTTCTGGCGATCTCTTTCCATTGTTATTTTGTTTCATATTTGGCATGTTGTGAGTTTGCCCTTTATTTATAAATACCTATTTAAACGAGTTTTCTGTTATTTACAGTTGACGTTTCTGCTTCCGCCCCCGATTCTGGTTCCGATTCTGATTCCGGTTTCGAGTCCGAAAAACCAAATTTAATAACTCCAGTTCCGAAACTGTTATATCCCGAGTGTATGTGTATATGTACACCAAGCTTAGTTAGTTGGGAAATTACGTGGAGGAAGCGGAACACCCGCAATCCCACATGAATACCTATAAGTAGGTAGACATCTTGGTACCCGTTAAGGCTTATGTTCTGTGGGGTTTAGTCACTATTATATCATGGAATGGAGCAGTGGTGGTCGAGTGAGAAAGGCCCCGACTTATAAATAATAATTATTGCATTACTTTGTGTAATATATTTCATCACCACTACTCTCAAAAAGGTGAAAGAAAACATCATCGTGAGGAAACCAGCATGTCCTAGAACCAAAAATTCGAAGACATGTTACGTTCACCAACCCGCACTGAGCCCGCGTGTTGGATTACGGCATATTCCCACTCTTAGAGAGGAGGCTTGAGTCCCAGCAGTTGGAACATTAAAAAGCTGATTATGCTATACCTATATGTTATACTATATCATAGACTATAATATTTTAGACACCTTCGTACACCCACAACCTCCACCCCTCCTCCTCCTTCGTACCTTGCCCATTATACATTGCACGTTAAACACGTCATTAAAATAAACTGACAGAAAATATCATTAGTATTGTACTTATTTATAGCCTCTGGTCAAGGTGAACTTTATTATAAACAATAAATTCCATTACGGAGCTATTAGGTATAATAACCGACCCGAGTCTGAAAATATTACAGGGGTTATTTTTAAACCAGACTAGGTATTAACGCCTAATGTACAGGTAGATAGGCATAGGTACTTACTTACTCAGACGGCAGAGGGGGGTTGTGCTTTATTTACTTGCTAATTATGTTGACAAGAAAAGTGGTGTAGTCATTGTTTTAATCTGTCTACGAAAACACACTTTGTAAAATCCACTCATAGCAATTTGCTACGAAAAATCCACTCGTAGCAATCTGCTATGAAAAATCGTCGCAGCGATTTGCTACGAAAAATTCACTCGTAACAATTTGCTACGAAAAATCCAGTCATAGAAATTTGCTAAGGAAAATTCACTCTTAGCAATTTGCTAAGGAAAATCCACTGATAGCAATTTGCTAAGGAAAATCTACTCATAGCAATTTGCTACAAAAAATCGTCTCAGCGATTTGCTACGAAAAAATCACTCCTAACAATTTGCTACGAAAAATCCAGTCGTAGAGATTTACACTGAAATCCACTCGTAGCTTTTTGCTACAGAAATTCACTCATATCAATTTGCAAAGTGCTTTTTTGGCTCAACAATCTTCCTAAAATTATTTAAAAATGTTTTACTTTGTAGGTATAATATATGTCTTTACAGTTATGGTATATATTCCGGTTAGCTAATTGATTAGGTATCTATACCTAATATTACAAAAGCGAAAGTTTATGAGTGTTTGTGTGTATATGTTTGTTACGTCTTCATGCTCGAACAGCTGAACTCGTTTCGATGGAAATCGATACACGGGTTGACCATGTCCTGGAATAACACATAGGAACACATAGGATACTTTTGATCCCAGGAATGTGTTCCCTTGGGTCAATTTTTTACATTCACACGGACGAAGCCGCTGGCACCAGCACCCCTATCTTGATTGATTAACAAGCAAACATTCATATTAAAACATTAGTTTTAGTAAAACCCGAAACACGTGTCTAATATTTTTTATGTAAAGAATCTATGTACAAAATTTCATAACTGTATCATGAAAAATCACAAAGTTATAAGCTTGTTATGCTACCTGGTTGTTCGCACAAATGCATGGTTACTGGGCCATCTGGGCGACTAAGGGGTTGTTTTGCTTCCGCACCCAGCTGTGTGCTGGCGCTTAATGCCCGCTAAGACCTGCCGTGACCTGTGCTATACTTAGTGACGGTGGTGTCCAACTTAGAACTCATTTTTTTTTAATATATTAAGGAAAAATATAACATGATGTAAAAACTATTGGGATCGATTCAGTTTTTTTTTTTATCATACCTCCCCATCATAAGATACAGCCCGCTTAAAGACTAACGAACAGACGGACGGGCAGAGGTCACTTAGTATTAAGGTTAAGTTTATAACGGATACGATCAATATTACGGGAAATAAGTATATGATTCCTGTGTTCTGTGATTCCGTTACTGATTCAGAACAAACTATACCTATTCAGGTTTCGCTTATAGGTACTAAAAATAGTGTTACATAGTAGATATTTGGACTAATCACAGTCATTCTTCTCATTCCAGCCCACGATCTAGCCGGCTACGAGGCCGGGGGTTTCAACGACCCATACGTGCGAGTGACCTTACTGCCTGAAGTAGACACTCGGGTGCGTCAGACCCCGGTGCATCGGAACGAGGCTAACCCATTCTTCGACCAGCACTTCAAGTTCCCCGTGTCGCACGACGAGCTGACTGACAAGACTTTGCTGCTGCAGGTGTTTGATTATGACAGGTCAGATACCGTTCCAAATTACTATAGATAGATAGATAGAATCTTTAGGTCGACCTGGCCCCTGATATTTTTTTTCTGTATTCTTGCGTTCATCATAGAATTTCAAATCGGTGTAGCCTAACAGTCCGAGTCTGAAGTGAGCACGGTTTCCATGCTCCCCCCCCCCCCCCGCTCTATATACGCCTATGTTCCTGGCTTCTGTTAGAACACATAACTGGTCCCCGTGTCAAATATGACGAGACGTCCCCCTCCCCATATAACTTTTTTTTCATTATTATTGACAGACTCGCGTTTGACCACCATCTCACCTGATGGTAAGCGAGAAACATATCTAGGGACAAGTCTATTTGTAGGCACTGTTACGAAAAATTGCTCACACTAAAACCCAACATGTGTTACAACATAACTTCATAACATGTTACTGTACTAAGCGCACTTCCGACTTCACGCTTCCGCTTGTGAGACAAACGAGACACTATCTCGCATAATACATGAAAAAGACCGGCCAAGAGCATGTCGGGCCACGCTCAGTGTAGGGTTCCGTAGTTACCCGTCCGTCACAAATTCACAATAAGTGTACCCACTTATGAGGTTAGAAAAATGCGATTATACTACAAACTTAGTCCAGAAATTATTTATATGTATGATGAGAAATGAGAAAAATACGATTATACTACAAACTTAGTCCAGAAATTATTTATATGATGAGAAATGAGAAAAATACGATTATACTACAAACTTAGTCCAGAAATTATTTATATGATGAGAAATGAGAAAAATACGATTATACTACAAACTTAGTCCAGAAATTATTTATATGATGAGAAATGAGAAAAATACGATTATACTACAAACTTAGTCCAGAAATTATTTATATGATGAGAAATGAGAAAAATACGATTATACTACAAACTTAGTCCAGAAATTATTTATATGATGAGAAATGAGAAAAATACGATTATACTACAAACTTAGTCCAGAAATTATTTTGTAGAACACTTTTGTCTTTTTTGTACAAAAACTGTTCTTTCCATCAAGTTCAAAATAATTTTTCTAGAAAGTCCTTTTAAAGTTCTACTTTTCAGATTTTTTTCCTATTTTCTAAACTCTTAGTTCAAAAGTTAGAGGGGGGGACGCATTGTTTTTTTTTGCGATTATTTCCGAAATTATTGACATTATCAAAAAATGATTTTAGTAAACCCCAATTCATTTTTAAATACCTATCCAACAATATATCACACGTTAGGGTTGAAATTAAAAAAAAATCACTTCCTACTTTAGGTACATACAGAGGGGCTACCCTAATAAAACATTTTTTTCCAATTTTTATTTGACCACTTTGTCGGCGTGATTGATATACATATTGGTACCAAATTTCAGCTTTCTAGTGCTAACGGTCCCAGAGATTAAGCGAGGACGGACAGACAGACAGACAGACATGGGGAAACTATAAGGGTTCCTAGTTTGACTTCGGAACCCTAAAAAGCAACTGAGTACGATTAGCTGAAGGGAATTCAGAAAATTTTATGCGATTGCATTGACTGCCTGCCCAAATTAATTGCAAAATCCATATGTTAAATTCCAGGTTCTCTCGCAATGAAGTCATGGGATCAGCCAAGGTGCCTCTCTCCCGCGTCGAGGTGGCCGGAGGAGCCGAAGTGTGGGCCGAACTCTCCCGAGAGCGGCGCCCGCCCGAAGAGCTGCAGGAACTGTTGCTGTCTCTGTCTTACCTGCCGTCTGCTGAGCGACTCACTGTCGTCGTGTTGAAGGCGAGGAATCTATTGCCGCCACAGGAAGGAAAGGATGCTTTAGGTATGGAATACTATGGTCTAGTTATGCAGTTAGATTAGGTACCGCGCCGTAGTTTGCAACGCAAGGGGCTCGTAAGCCTACACGCCACAATCGCTGCGATAACTGGGGGTCTTAGCGGAGTATTCGGCACGTCTCTTAAAGATGGACGGGACCCTTTAGGACTAGGGGTACTGCAAAAAGTTACTGTGGCCTAAAATCTAGCTTGCTACAGGACGAGCACGAGCCATTCGTAGCAAGCTACGAAGCTTGCTATGCTACGGGACGGCATCATAGCTTGCTACAGAACGGATTCATAACTTGCTACCGAACGGGTTCGTAGCTTGCTACAGGTTGATCTCGTAGCTTGTTACGGGACGGGCTTGTAGCTTGTTACGGGACGGGCTCGTAGCTTTTTACGGGACGGGCTCGTAGCTTGTTACGGAACAGGCTCGTAGCTTGTTACGGGACGGGCTCGTAGCTTGTTACGGGACGGGCTCGTAGCTTGTTACGGGACGGGCTCGTAGCTTGTTACGGGACGGGCTCGTAGCTTGCTACAGGTCGATCTCTTAGCTTGTAACGGGACGGGCTCGTAGCTTGTTACGGGACGGGCTCACACCGTGCTACGAGTGTTGTTTGGTCTAAGCAACTGACTGATAGTTGATTGGACTGTATATTATGTTTTCTAATAGCGCGTACTACTCTAATACATACAGCGATGCAGGGTAGTTTCTATATGAAGATGTCGCTACTACAATATTACTCCTTCCTTTCTGATTGAAAATACTTAGGTACACTTACCTACCCACTAACATTCATATTGACTTTTTCAGATGTGTATGTGAAAGTATATCTGCTCGTGAACGGTAAACGTGTGAAAAAGAAGAAGACTAACAGAAAAGAGATCAACAGCCCCGTGTGGAACGAGGCCTTATCCTTCAGTCTGCCGTCTGCTAACCTTCAGGAGGCTTCCATTGAGGTGAGACGTTTTGGAAGACCTGACACCTGGCTGACTATTACTTTAACGAATCTTTTTAGGAAGAACATCGTAAGCAATACTTTTGTGTTTTTGCAATGGATTTTCTTTTCCATGATTAAAAAATAATTATGATAATATCATTAAAAAAATATTATCTTATTATGTAACTATTGGAGTCTTACCATGACATGTTAAAATGTCAAGCGTGCAAGCGAAAAAGAGGGATGGAACTGCTCCATCCCTTTAATGGTGCATTTACACGTGGGCCCAGCCTCAGCCAATCGCCATCACTAGCCATTGTGTAAATGGAGTCTTGGTCATGAAATGGCATGAATGACGTAAGCTTTACCCCGTTTACACAATGGCTGGGCCACGAGTAAACGCACCATAACAGTTTGGTTTAGGTCGTGGTAGAGCCTCTGATTTAATTATCTGGGCTTTTGCCCGCGGCTTCGCTCATTTACTTATAATGTAGCCTATGTCACTCAGGAATAAAGCAGCTTTCCGTCGGTGAAAAAATTTTAGCAATCGGACCAGTACTCTCAGGGATTATTACTTTTTACAAACTAAAGAAACTGTCTTTATAATATTAGTGAAGGTAGATTAACATTTTTTTTTTCCTTTTATGCCAATAATTGAGCGAGTCCATGTGTGCAGGTGTGCGTGGTGAGCGGCGGCGGCAGCGGGCTGGTGGTGGGCTGGTGCTGCGTGGGCGCGGCCGAGCCCGGCGCCGAGGGCCGCCACTGGGCGCAGATGGCGCACGAGACGCGCAAGGCCGTGGCCATGTGGCACACACTCAGATAGACTGCCCGCACCACCCCGACAATAATCCTATGTGGAACTAAATGAACGTACTCCGTATTCAAATCCTTGCTTCCAATGAGTTTCTTAACTAGTGCTTGACTGCGATCACATCTGATCAGAGCCCGAACTAAGGGAGGGGGCAAGCCAGGCATTTGCCCAGAGCGGCTGTACAATTTTGTATATTTATCTATAAAACTGTAGTAAAGTAGTATTAATTTTGGTCACTAGATGGCGTTGTTAGATTACGTCACATTTCTACATCTCGTTATGGTTTCGTTACCGAGCTTTTATAGGGTCTCAATCAAATTAGTATTAAATATCTTCGTCTCGGTAACATTGGTTTCATTCAGCGGCAAAATTGACTATCTTCCAACTTAGCCATTAGCCATCCACACCCAAGATGGCAGGTTGAGAATTTTATGTGCCACCTTCCAACCTATTTCAGGTTGGATAGTGAATATATTTAAGACTTGGTTTTGTGTATGTAAAGGACGGCGAAAATTATCTTTGCCCGAAGCGGGTAAATAGCTAGATGAGCAAGTGAGCAGTTGAGCAATTACAAAGTGAATAGGTTGCTTCAAGGCAAGCGTGCTCCATAATCGACCACATCATCGCTATTCATCAGATGAGATAATGTTGAAGCGTTAGTCAATGAAAAAGAAGTGCAATTGTAGGAATTTGACATTCCAACTGAAAAAAAAAAAGTGCAATTGTAGGAATTTGACATTCCATCAACTTTTATTGACCAAATAATTGCTGGATGCATTTCTTTTACAAAATATAAGTCTCATATTTACTTTCTATTACCATGCGACTTGTAAGTCATTTAGTTTGCCTGCCTTTGCTTTTTACTCAAATGTCCACTTTATTTTGATACAAATAGAGTTAGATTCAGAATAATAACATTATCGAAAAAAAAATTTAAGCCAGAGCCCAAATGGGCTTTTAAAGTTATTTTTCCAATAACTCATGTTTGGAAAATAAATCGCTAACGCAGTACTTACCTATAAACTTCGCTCAAAATGTACTCTACTTTTAACGTTAGATTGTATTTCTAGCTACGTTCATTTACTTCCATAAAGGTCTACACTCGACTAGTTTATCCCGGACCGATCGCAATAGGTACTAATACTTTTGTAGATACTGTTCACTGTTGTCTAGTCCATGCAGTGACGTTGTGGGTAGTTTGCATGGCCGAAAAGGCAAAAAGGGGGACTTTTATGAACAAGTGTGAATTCCAAATTAGAAATACGACAATACCGGCCTAGAGTTGTAATTAATGTACCGATAATAAAATAAACTTGATTATAGGAATAAATAAAATATGTATATGGCCTACAGATATTTGTTCCTGGTCTGTGTCTTCTGTAGGTGAGTTTCAACGTTTGTAAACACACTCACGATACAGGATTCCAAAAAAAAAAGAAAAAAGGCACTAAGAAATTGCATTTTTTTTTACACGAGCCTAAATCTATGGATTTTTTTTTACACGAACGGATACAATAGCGGTCTTATCGCTGACAGCGATATCTACCAGACAACCGTCGGAAGGAATGAAAAAATTTAAAGTTACAAAAAGAGCTACAACTCGGAATGTATGGAAACACTTAAACTTTTTTTGTAAATGACGCAATACACATAACTAACTTGTAATAAAGTATTCAAGAAGCTAGCATGCTAATAGTGACATACCATTCCGAACTTATTATGGCACGTAGGATTACGAGCTACTTGCATAATTTTATGCCGGCTACAGGCATTTGTACATTTATGTAAAGTATTTTCCCAAGTGATAATCTTTAGATTGGTGTTAGTCACACTTTTACCTTTTCTTATTACCAACTCCCACGACGTCACGACTGTACCATGTCTGTGTTACTTGTCTGTATCATCTCTAGTAGTTATTTCACTGTATCAGCATGCCTAATCTACATTAACTTGTAAACTAATGTATACTTCGCCACGGAGCCTAAGTTTGCTCATGGGAACAGAACAAAATATCATATTTTATCACTGTTTAGAAACAAAATGTGTCTGATATTCAATAGATTGTAGCTTCACAAATTCGTGTTTCGAATCTTGCAATAGATATACTTAATGTCACTAGTCATTGATATAATAATGTTAGGGCTATATTTCACCGGGACACCGTGGCGGCGCGACCAATCGCCGTTACCAACAAAATGTATACAGCTCTATAGAGATACCTACTCACCTGGTGTCCGTTTGGTTGCGCAACAAATTTGGTGGCGCGACCAGCTCAAACGCGTACACTAGGGTCCATTTTGATACTGTCTCAGTGTGGTGTAGCGATTCTGGTGGCTGTATGTTGTCTAGTTTGGTACTCACCGGGACACCATGGCGGCGCGACCAGTTGTGCTGCCATAGTATCCCAGTGAAATATAGCCCAATATGAAGTTTCGCTTCACGGAGCACTGAATGTAGATAAATAAATACTTCGGTAAGCTTTATCGCTCTCTGATAAACTAGCGGGAAGTCTCGTGAAGTACGTGTCTCAGAGAGAAGGTATATAAGTGTAATATCCCCTTTATCAAGACTTGTACTTGTATTACACCCTGCCTTCCTATACTGTCCAGTCTAAACTGTGGGCTCTTACTTCCAACTGATATTATATAAAATTATATCAACTACTAACTATAGTAGAAATATTTATCTCGTTAAAATTTATAAAAATATAAACAGACTTACATATTTTCGAAGTGAAAAATTATATTGAGCTTTTGGAACACCAAACAAAATCTTATGAATTTATAGAATTTTATAAAATAACATTAATTTTTGAAAATAAATTTTAATATCATTGTCCAATTGGTGATGTATAATGAATACGACTATTTCTATCTCCTGTACTGTCTTACACGTGTGCCCACAGTTATTCTGTCACATAACTAGATATATAAATAAATACTTATTAGTATGTAGTCATTCAATAGAATGACCTCCGTCTGTTCAAGGGTTTTTATGAATTATATCGAATTTTATTCCAAAAATATACGTACATAATATTTTATCTAAGTGTATGTATCTGTGTGAAGAGGTATATTACTTTTTATTTTCTTTACAATGTCTGAATAAAATGTCTATTTGTAAGATTAAATGGTGTTTGATTTGTCCCACAGCTGGCTGCGCAAAGACCGCCCCAAGTTTTTTCCAGGAATTTCTTTCTCGAGGTGTTTGATATTGCAGAAATAAAAAGTCGAGTGTACAATATTTTAAATTACCATTTATTAATAATAACTTTTTACATGTGTACAATAATGTTTTAAAGATCAATAATAGAAAATAAAGATAATATAAAGTTTATAAATTTAACGTAACACAAAACACTTTACCAGAGTTTCGGAGTCCCGTAGTGTGGTCGTATAGAGTCCAGAGCACTACAATAATGCACTATTATAAAGTTACTCGAAACTTACCACCATTGCTGAGACGCAGGAACGCAGGCAAACGCCAACTAAAATTGCATTACACAATGTTAATGTGAGCCGGAGTAACAAAACGTATTCTATCATTCCCATCACCTCAATACTGCGGGAAGACATGCGGAAATACGTCATTATTAATTAGTGGAATGTACTACAACAATAACTAGGTATTAACTGTTTACTATAAAAGACATCACACTATTTAGGTACTATACAAAAGGGACACCAAACAAATAGTTATTTGAAAATTTTTAAATGGTTAAAAATGAAAATTGGGCTGGTTATTCTACTTACAACAAGCATGTTCTATGAGTTTTGAAAACAAAGCGAAAAGTAACTCTCGGGTGTTATGACCCCTAACTATTTCATGTTTATATGCTTCAAAAAGAATGGTAGGTAATTTGTGCAGAAACATTTGGAATAAAAAATGCTTTTAATCAATTAAAATTAAAATATCGTCAGTATGATATGTGCTAAGATCGATTAGTTGATTGAAACGCAAATAAATAAACACTTATTGGAAATATGACTAGATTTACATGCATTTCTTGAATTTTAAAATAAATATACTATAGACGAGTTTCTGAATTGAGCATTAGAAGTTAAGAATGTCTCAAACCCTATTTAAAAACCAAATTTTGACATGTTTTCAGGGCTAGAGAGAGTAATCAGAATTCCAACTTCAAATGCTTAAATCAAAAATCGGGGATATTTATAAATTTTCACCAAGCATTCTCATAATAAAATTGGCTCAAAATGATAAATAAAAAAGCTATAAAATAAATTATGTAAGCTAAAAAGAGATGTATACTTTACACATCGCTGTAGACGCCTTTTCCTTCGATGGGAGAGTGGGGGTGGGATAGGTATCTTTAGTGTATCTGTGTTTAGGCGGATAAGAGTGAATATGAGTGTTATGTCATGTGGAACGGGGTTGGGTGTGAAGGTAAATGCAGTCGCCATCCTTGCAGTCACCGCCCACTTCGAAGGGGCAGAGTATCGCGTTCGGGTCGCCCTCCCAACTGAAATGGACGAGGGTTTTAAACAATCAACTGGTATATCGATTAAAAGATTGAATGATACAGTCAAAGGTCACTACAAGATACTGTCTGTTATTTTGTTGGGCAATTATCAAATAACTTCTCCTGCTCTGAGAAAAGCGAGAGAGAGAAAGACTTTCATTGACTAAAACCTTCCCGTGTTCTTTCGGTTGCCTTTTGCATTCCAGGGCCGCAGTAACTCTTTAGAACCATTCCGCAGCACTATGATTTAATTCAGTAATGGATAAGTTAATTCTATTGCAAAGATATTTTAGGCACTTCGCAATTAGAATCATTTTTCTGCAATTCAAAAGTGCCTGTAAATTGTTTATTTGATATGAATGCTTTGATTCTTTACTTTGTTTTTGGCAGTGTGCAACTGCAGTTTTGACCGTTAACTGTACATTCACCTACATGAAAATGTCTGTAGGTAGTTGGTGAATCATTTTTTTTTTTGTACCTTTGAATGTGGGATAAATTTTATAAAGACCATTGTAGTGATAGTTATGCTATTTTAACATAATTTTATCACTAAACATTAAATCTCAGCGCAAACGGGCCACCGTTCACAGCCACTGGTGGCCAGCGACCGCGACGTAAAACACTTTTTTATATATTTTGTATAGACGCGCCAGACACGGGTGGTGGCCACTCGATACAACAGTGTCCGCGAATCACGACTTGTGATCGCTACGGGTCACACAAAATACAGCTGCGTCTATCGCACTGCTCCACACCCCGCGCAGTTATCCGTTAAACGTTCAACGTGTCGCAGGCGTCAATATGGAGCACGACGACTCAATGGAAATTTTCCGTGTCGGAGTCCATCATCCACCAGTCGAACGCACTCGAATCGTGATCAATCACCTGTCGCTCGCTTTTACACTGTTACAAATGTGGCAGTAGCGCGCGACAGCAGTGTGCTGGGTGTGGTCGGTGGCCCGTTTGCGCCGAGCCTAAAACAACCCAAACTAACCTAAAAGTCAAAAGAAAAAGGACACGAAACAAAATACATTTAAGTAAAGCAAATGAAATATGAATGCATCTTGAATTCATAGAACCTTTTAAAGAGCATTTTCCTCTTTATCTTCAACAAGCATTTCAAGTTTTGCTACAACATATTATCACTTATCAAAGCAACCTTGAATTGTGTTGGAATTTATAACAATTGATAAATTGAAACAGTGAATAAATCAATATTGGCTAGATAGTAAACAAACTACTCATGTTGGGACTTATTGAAGTATTCTTAGATATTCACTATACTTTTCTGGATCTGCTGTCTATGAATAAAATTTAAATGCCAATGAGAATCTGGTTTCCATCAAGGTTGCTCATGATACGAAAAATAAACAAGAACCAACTACAAGATTTTAAATTAATTCACAAACCAAATGACGCTATCAGTATGACCTTTATGAAAGCAGCGTAAAAAAGCAGTTAAATACTAATAGCCGCAAACTTTGTAACTCACGTTGAAATTCCAAAAGCTTCGAGAGGTGATCTATAATCATCAGTCTCTAGTCTTCTACGAACTGCCGCTGAAGCTTCCTTCCCTCCGCCTTTCTCGACAATTGGATGACTCGCCAGCCTTTTGTTTTCAAGTAAATCCTCATTTCTATCTTTCTGTTCCACACTTAATTTACTTTTATCGTTATTATGAATTTTATCGGCTGCCATTTTAACAACTTTTTTATTACTAGTGACGTCAAGTCTTATTGATAATATTGGAGGCGATTTTACTAGTGGTTCTTGGCTGGCGACACCAACATTATTTGCTAGAGAAATTGCAGGTTCACTAGCCGAATTGTTCTCTTTTGCAGATTTTTGTACTACAGGATCATTTGGGTCTTCTTTACCTACATTATTATTTTCTTTAACTAGTTTATGTACTATTACATTTTTAGCCAAATTAGGTTCTTCTCTAGGCAAATTATTTTCTTTGGCAACATATTTTACGATTCTATTTACTACAGGTGGAGTTTTGTGTTCTTCATTAGCTGGATTGTTTTCTTTTTGTAATCTCGGAATCACTCTATTTAAAGGCAATGTGCCATTGATTTTGGAATGTGAGGAATTCATTGAGCTGAAAAATAAAGTTTTAAAAGAAGAAGCAACCAGTTTTGTTACACTAAAACATAAATGGTGTTAACAGTTCCCAGTGAAATATAATAACTAAATTAAAAGAAACAGACTCAAGAAGGAAAATAAATCAGACAACCCATAGTGTGGTTAAATAAGGAAAATAACAAAAATACCTTTTCAATAACATTTGATGGTGCAATCTTATTTTTGTCAAACAATTTTGCACAGATCTAGTTTGTTTCTTATTCAAAGCAATTGCAGTCTTGATATTACGTAGCTCTGTGGCAACAATTTTATATTTTTGGGATAATTTTACCCCTTCTTCTTTCAATTTTAACATCTTGGCAGATTCTTCAGCAATATTCTTTCTGTAAAACAATTATGGAGTTGCAATAGTTCAGAAGAAAAATAATATAGAAAAAAAATTTAGTAATGAAAAATACCTCGACATTTGTATCTTTTCTTCTAAGTCATTAATAGCAAATAGTTTTGAAGAGTCAACAGCAACATTTCGTGGTTTTAACGTATCCTTCAGTGGTGCAGAGACTTTAGTACTTAAATTAAATGTTGTTTGCCTAGCTTGTTTTATTTTTTCTAATTCTGCCATTCTTTTCACTAGGTTTTTGTATTCCATTTGCTCTGACTTTGGCAAATGGTTTACAGCCTAAAAGAAATATTAACCTTAAAATGTCTGAAAAAAATAACAATGTTGGAGAAAACGAAAAACATATGTAGAGAATTAATTCTGCAGACCTTAGCGACAAACTTTTCATTTTTCTTTGGTGGGTCGGGCTGCTGAACAACATCGGGGAGCTTCGTCTTTTCAACTTCCATTCTAGTACTCTTCAAAAAAATGTCTAACTTTTGCTGGAAATCAATCTGCTCTGACAACTTCAAGTGCATTTTAGTTAAATTCTTAGTTGCTTCATGCTCTCCTTCGGAATCCGATTCACCAACTGCAATTATTAATCTCTTTTCTTCCGGAATTACAGTAGGTTTTACTGGTACAGGAGGTGGCTGCAGTGTCTTAGGTGATAAAGGTCTTGTGTCTTTTATGCTCTCAACAGAATCAACTACCTTAGGATTTACTAAATTAGGTAAATTTTTGCTTAGGGAAGTAAGCAGTTTAGCACGCAACAAGTCTTCATCATCCTCTAGTTCATCTTCGTTTGGAAGATTTATTGCAGGAATGTCTTTTTCTAAAGCTTTGTTTATTTCTGATATGTTTTGCTCATTTACAGTATTAATTTTGGCACTAGCATCTGTATTTTCTTTAGTCTTCTCTTCAGCATCTGAGCCCATGTCCATATCTACAGACTCTATATCAGTATTATTTTCAGACTGTAGTAAATCATCTGGAAAATTGGTAGATTGAGATAACTTCTTCTTCATAAATTTTTGCTTCTGTTTTCTTTCAATAGCTTTTTTAAGCAAAGCAGATTTGAGACAAATCAATCTCAATTCAGCAGTATCACTATCTTCATCATCAGAAAGTATTTTATTGTCATTTTGGACACCATTTGGAACTGTATTTGCTTTAGTTGTTTTAGTTTTAAGAGCATGTTGTCTAAGCAATTCCAGATCTTCATCAGAATCTTTATCAGAAAGGTTTTCTCTGCCAGAGTCTTTCTTCAAATCTTCATCTTTCTTAATATCTTTACTTACTGAATCAACAGTATCCTGCTGCATATCTATTGGCACAGTTTTGCTGTCTTCATCAGTACATAAGTCTATTAATTCACATGATTGTGCTTGTTTTGGTAAGCTTACTTGAGTTTCAGTATTAAATATATTATGATCATCACCAGTCAATGAGATAAATGATAATTTTGATTGTTCTAATAGCTTGTCAATATCATCACTAATTTTATTTTCACTTAGGAAGACTTTTGTAGGTTCTGGGGTGACTCCACAAAGCATTTTCTGGAGTCTGTCACTTAAAGATGTCTTATCATTTTTGTATGTGTTTTTGTTCAGGACAACAGCATCAGCCAATTTTCTTCTTCTATTTCTATATTCATCTTCTGATTCCTCACTTGATTCACTTAGAATCTTTACTGCTAATTTCTTTTTGGTGTGCGGAATTTTCTTTTTGTAGTCTTTAGTTGTTAAGGATAGATTCTTAGTTCTCAAGGGTTGAACAATTGGATCTACTTTTTTTCTTTTTTGCCTGTGGTGTGTTTTCTGACGTTTTTGAACTTTTGGTCTGTGTGATGCATGGGAACTGTAATCATCTAATTCAGTCGCCGAAATTTCTGATAAATCATACAATAATGTATCCTCCTTATGTTTTGTACCTAAAATATTACAGAATGCACACTACGTGCCTACAAATAAAATTTGTTTACTTATACTAAATTAATCATTCAAACAGTTTCTTACCAAGGATTTTTCCTTTTGGGTTTAATTTGAAAAAAGTGAGAATTATTTGCAATTTCTCAAACCATTCTCTAGAGATAATTTGATTTAAATAATAGTTTAACTAGTTAAAAGCAAATTATTAATTAAAATCCAAAAGTAAAATTATAGTTCTCATCTTGTTTTACTTGCCATTAATGTAATGAAATGAATGCATGTTTGATGTAGCTTTTGGGTATGATAATGTCAACAAAAAGGGTCTTTGGTAATTCAATAATTATTTGGTAATTCAATGGTGTACATTCAAATAAGAAGGTAACCGAAAATCTATATATATAAAAGAAAGTCGTGTTAGTTACACCACTTATAACTCAAGAACGGCTGAACCGATTTGGCTGAAAATTGGTGGGGAGGTAGCTTAAAACCAGGAGACGGACATAGGATACTTTTTTTTTTTTTTTTTTTTTTTTAGGGTAGATTAGAGTAGAGTAGGGTAGGGTAGAGTAGGGTAGAGTAGGGTAGAGTAGGGTAGAGTAGGGTAGGGTAGAGTAGGGTATAGTAGGGTAGAGTAGGGTAGAGTAGAGTAGAGTAGGGTAGGGTACAGAAGGGTAGAGTAGGGTAGGGTAGAGTAGGGTAGAGTAGGGTAGAGTAGGGTAGGGTAGGGTAGAGTAGGGTAGAGTAGGGTAGAGTAGGGTAGAGTAGGGTAGAGTAGGGTAGAGTAGGGTAGAGTAGGGTAGAGTAGGGTAGAGTAGGGTAGAGTAGGGTAGAGTAGGGTAGAGTAGGGTAGAGTAGGGTAGAGTAGGGTAGAGTAGGGTAGAGTAGGGTAGAGTAGGGTAGAGTAGGGTAGAGTAGGGTAGAGTAGGGTAGAGTAGGGTAGAGTAGGGTAGAGTAGGGTAGAGTAGGTAGAGTTGACAGCTTAGATAAAAGGTAACTATTAAGCGGTACGAAGTTTGCGGGGTCAGCTAGTAAATAATATAAAAAAATTGTAGCAAAAAACCAAACACCTCAACCATAATAGTTTAGTTCAAGGTTATAATTAGTTAATTATAGTTGTAATCTGATAATTTAGTTTGAATAATGGTATCAACGTAACATGATAAGAATTAGTTAATTATTTACTATAATGATAATGTCCCAATTCATTGATACTGGGACTTGGTCTAATAAATGTAGGTACATATATTTCACTTAATTTTTCCTGTTATGCAACTTGTGGTAAACTAAATGTATGACTAAAAAGTGCCTTCATTTTAAATTGAATTAGATAATAACTTTACAATACATATTGGAACTAGAACATGTAACTGAAAGTTCAGCATTATAGTGCAAAGTAATTGAGAATGACTAAAGTCCATATATATTGCATGTACAGCAAATTTTGCTGCATGTTTATGAAAATAAGATTTCTGAGACTAACCTCTAATTGGGTCAAAGGTTAACAACAACACAAGGTCATTTAGATCAATATAGTACGTAATTATAAGTGTGACATTTTTATATCGATTGTGAGTAAGAACTGATTTTCTAGTCTTACCTGGCCCAACAGAAGAACGTTTGGCTTTCTTACGCTCAAGGACATTGTTATAATTCTCTAGCACTTGCAGTCTCTGACGCAACAGGAACTCTTCTTCTGATGATATATCAGATAAATCATCCACTATTTCTCCTTCTTCCATCTCCGAATCCGCATTCGGCGGTGGAATATTCTCAAATTTCTCAACTAAAGCCATCTTCGTTCTGACTTGACAGTCTTCTGGAGGAAAAGAAAGTTCATTATTTTGATCGTTCGATAGCTGTACAAAAAGGGAAGATAATAAAGTGAATTCAATTGCGGTACTTACAATTTATTAGTTTATCATTATGGCACGCTCTTTTCGTGTAAAACTAATTATTTTTCAGCCTTTACGTTCGTATCCTGCAACGAGCAGCAGTCTCTCTCTGTCTCTATAAATCTATGGTCAGGGCAGACAAAACAAACTTTTTTTTTTTACATACTTAGTCTTTTAAGCACAAAAAAACTTAGCGAGTTTACGTAATTGTGCGTTTTTTTACTAAAATCCCCAAAATGACAACATTTTATTTAAAAAAATGTTTTAGATAGAACTTAGGAAAAATGTAGCTAAAGAGACTATTAATTTCGTTTGTAGTTACAATACGATATGCGTTTTTCAAGGTCATTCAAGTTGCACAGACGTATGAGCAATCAGCAGCGCAAGATAAGTTGGCGCGAGACCGGAATTGGAAACTAATCGTTTGACATTTATGTCATGTGTCAGGAGAATGTGTTGTGTTCTGCGTTTATATCATTCCTAAAGTTAGTTTTAGGGATCTTTAAGTCAAGAGTAAATAGGTTACTTCTACGCAAGCGTGCTCCATCATCGACCTGCGACCACATCATCGCTTACCATCAGGTGAGATGGTGGTCAAACGCGAGCCCATAAATAATAATAAAAAAAAATCGTCATTATTATATCAAAAGAGATTAAAAGTGCTAGCAGGGATATTATATTGAAAGTCAAACGTATTTGTCAAGAGAAATGAGAAAATATTGGGCCTACAGTACCATTTTCCAAAATTAGACCCATTTGTCAAATAATTTTTCGGGTGACCATCACAATAAAATTTCCCTAAATATGCGTATCCAAGCGGTACCTAGAGTCCGTCTAACGAAAGCGTGACCTGAGAAAAGGAGGTTAAAACCAAAAATTTTGTATGTGGTATTATTGAAATAGTAGGAGAAAAAAGTTTTGATACTTGAGTATTTTTTGTATTTATGACAATTGACGTGACACTTTGACGTGATTTTTTCGGCAAAACAATGTTGCCAATTTAATTTAAAAAAAAAACTCCAGGTTACGCTTTCAGTAGACGCACTCGTGCGTCTACTGAAAGCGTAACCTGGAGTTTCAGTTAGTTTAGACAAATCACGTCAAAGTCTATGATCGCAATTGTCAGTTTTGTAAACAGATATTTGTTTTTCAAGAATAATTGCTTAATTATGGGAAAAACAATAAACAGTAACGTGCGAAAACTGCTACACACTATGGTTAATAAATTCAAACAAAAACAAGAAGAGAAAGAAGGTGTTTTCAATAAAAACCAACAATGTTTATATACGATTTCTAAATTTTTAAGTTAGTATGATGTTTTATTCTTGATCCTTGTTGACAAATATTATTAGATATATTTACGATATAATAATAATTTTTTTTTCCTTATATTTTTAGATAATCTGGCATATTGCGAATTTCGTAATTGACATAAACATTGAACAAAGAAGACTTTTGGTGAATCGACTTAATCAAAAACATGCCAATGAGTAGTAGAATGCGTTCAAAAGCGGCTGACATGTAATAAAAGATTTGCCTCAGTCTGTCTGGTAGTGCATCAGTCCTCAACTGAAGTTAAAATCGTGAAAGTGAAGGAAATAGTGACTGAAATCCTAGTTCAAGTTTGAAAGAGACAGCTGCTGAACTTTCTGTGACTCACGAGTCGAATGAAATGGTAAATAAAGAGTATTATTTGAATATTATGTAGCGACATTTGAAATAACAGATAAAATAAAATAATTTGGAATAATAACTAACATTTTGTGTGTTATTGACCTTTACCATACACCCACCAATAATTAAAGGTAGAACTATACTGCTCATACGTGTGCTACACACGCCGATCTCAGAGCGTCGGCGTCGGTCTCCATACGTTTCATATGGAAAATAGACTGTTAGAGCTACACTTGATCCACGCCACACCATGCGACGCTACGTCCGCGACGCGGACACATCGGTCCCAGAAATTTTAGAGGAAGGTGGGCGGGGCTATCCACGCGTCTGATCGTGGTGGTCAGGCGGAAGTGTAAATGGATGGTAAATGAAAAAGGAAGCTTGATCTGTTTTTAATCCTCCGATGAAATCAAAGGCATCACACGTGTTACGCGTTGCGTCGGTGTAGTGTGCACACCTGCCGCTCATGTCTGAGACGTCTCACACGTGTGCGTCGGTGTAGTGTAGTTCTAGCCTAAGTCTACACGCACCTTTTTGACTAAAATTTAAGTTCATATACAACTATAATACAATTGTCATAAATACAAAAAATACTCAAGTATCAAAACTTTTTTCTCCTACTATTTCAATAATACCACATACAAAATTTTTGGTTTTAACCTCCTTTTCTCAGGTCACGCTTTCGTTAGACGGACTTTACAAATAATACAGTGTTACCACCTTCGTCTGCTTCTTTATTAACTTCGAGGTCCAGAAGCATTGAGAACTGTAAATGGTGTAGAACATCCGACTTTCAAAGCGGCGTGTAGGGCTTTAGGGTTAAATGAAGATGATCAGCACTGGCGCACAGCCCTAGAAGAGGCAGCCATGTGCTAATCGCCGTTCATGTTAAGAGAGTTTTTCACATAATATTAGTTTTTTGTCAACTAGCAGATCCATTCAACCTGTGAGATGAATTAAAAAAATACCTTTCAGAAGATTTTAAACAACACATGGAGAGGCAGATAAATAAACTAGAAAATTGTATGGATCAGAATTTACGCCAATGATTTCAAGCAAAGTAATCTTGCCCAATTGCTACGAAAAGCAAAAATAATAGTCCGGGACGAAAACAATGTCCCACAAAAGAGCTATTGAAGCATTTAACAAAACTCAACAGGACATAAGAAGCAACGACAACTTAATGAGTTATTTGACTGTATTGCTGGCACGAGATTTTTTCCAAACGTTAGCCAGTTTTACCAAAAGAGACGAGTGAATGAAATTAAAGCGTGCATTGAAAAATACTGTACTAAAATCCATAAATTATCCAGTCTCTGCAGGTAAATTTTTAGGCCTTTTACTCTAATTAGGGAACGGAAAGTACCAAAAATTAGATGGGGTTATAGTTATACCAAAAAAATGATACACAGTAGCAAGTACAGTCGAAGAGATGTATGGCTTGATTCCACACTCCTAAAAATGTTAAAGATACAAAACTGACAGGCTGGAAACTCGGCGGCAAGTCTAGAGTCTGCTTAATAGTTAACCGACTTGGGTAATTAATATGGTAAAATGAAATCTGATGTAATTAACACTGGTTCAATAATCAAGGTTGATTAAGAGATATTGATCATTATTTACTACTACAAAAACCTTATAAAAAGTATTTTTTTTTACTTGGTATACAAAATTACCAAGTTGGTTGACTTTTTAGACGGATTAAACCATACTCCTTTATTTTTAGGAAAATAATTGTTTGTCAATGCCAAAAATGTGAAAAGTGATATGAAAGAAAAGGGAATTAGTGATAGTTTGACGGGTGACAGGACAGAATGGAAGAAGAAAACGTGTTGCGCCGACCCCGAGTAATATGTGGGATAAGGGCAGGAAGAAGAAGAAGAAGAAGTCAATGCCAAAAATCCAACGACTGTCAAATGCTGTCAAGCTGTCAAGTCAGACAGTTTGCTGTCAGTTGAGTTTGACAAGAAGACTCCGATCCGAACTCCGCCCCCAAATGGAAAACTGAAAAGCCTAAAAAATAAAATTTCAATTAATCAAAACAAAGTTAAAACAAAAAGTATCGGCCTCAAAACTAGTATTTCTCATTCTCTCTGTTTCCTTCAAGTACCTTTGGGCAGTCGGGGTACAGTTGAATAATGTTTCAAGAAAATGAAGATGATTGTAAATTCGCCGCTTGTACGTATTTTGCGAAAAATCATCCTGGAGAAATGTGTGGAAGCAATGGTTTACCGCTGACGCCGAGTTCTATAACAATACTAGGGCGGGCTCAGAGGCTCCTGACTATTGAACATGCCAATTTGTGCACATACCTCGATGTAATTCGAGGTAAACATGGTAAGTTTGTGTTTTCTTACAATGTGGCAACAAAGCCTTTTGTGCAGCTGTTTCTCTACAGAAATCAGTGTCGGTCATCTACAAATATATTGAAAACTAAAATTTTACTGTGGCAAGTTCAAATATAATTTTTCCATCAACAGAAAGAATCATAGTAGTAGCGGAGGTCATAGGTAAATCCTTAAAGGAATGTAAATCAAAATTCTCCTATGAAGAAGCAGCTAATATTGCCAAGCAAGTAGCCTTCAGCCTAAAGTTCCTGCATGATCAGGATATCATACACAGAACTTTGTCGGATGATAACATACTCATAGATAACGATGGGAGAGTTAAACTGTTCAATTATGGATTATATTATATGACTGATCGAGGGAAAGAAGTGTCTTTTCCATTGGGGTAAGTGTTGGAATTTATTATTCCAGTATTTTATTTATTCATTATTTTAATTCATAAAACCCCAAGTATTTGAAAGGTTAAGGTAGGGATTTGGTATTGCCGACAGTCTTTTGGATACATTACCAGTCGATAGGTATGCATAGGAGTTTTTCAATACAGTACTTTAGATTGCTTAATTAGGTGTACCTACTGATGTGCCGTTGCCGGCAATATTGCCGTGAAGTAGGTATACTGGTGGGAATATTGCCGGAACTATTGATCACAGTATGAATATTGGTGACGGCACATCTCTAGCCGTACCTATATCTTAAGTGTTTTTATTTTTCATGTTCTAAGTATTGGTATTTTGCTTTTCTATTTTAATTGGAAAATATTTAAAAAAAAATTTTTTTTCACTTCTCCATATAACAAAAATGTCATATTTTATTAACACTTACTTCCAGTTTACCCAGATACCTGAGTCCAGAAACTATCCTAAATGGTGGAGGTCCCGCAGCAGATGTGTGGAGTTTTGGCATCATACTCCTAGAGCTGTGCATTGGTAAACTATGGAACAACCTCAAGCCAGGACCTATTCTGAGGAGGATACTCACCCTGGTGCATGCTAACAACCCAGCAGAGAGGATAGCAAGGGAACATGATTGCTTTGAACAGTATAAAGTAGGTAATTTACATGATCTTAAGTTACTTTTTTTATGTTCCCATGTTTGTAAATAGAGGAAAGTAAAAATAACAATGAGAGGGGAGATTCTTTGCTGGAATGATGAACCTTAGCATGCAGTTAATTTACATAATAAACCTGCTAATGATTTGTCCTAACAATTACAAGATATAAATAAATTTAAAAAAATATATTTCAAGTTGTTGACTCTTACTCTAGGTTTCTCAAGCTTTCAATAAAGTCTGGCACAAGGTTTTTTTTTATAAAACTAAAACAGTAAAGTAACTGGACTGTACGAAATTAAGGCTGGAGTTCCACAGGGCAGTGTGATAGGTCCTTTTATGTGCAGCTGATCTCCCCATGTCAGAAGGAATAGTCTTAGGCATATTTGCTAACAAATAGATATTATTATTAGTACATCTTATAAATCATAGGTGTTTGGAAGATATTGGTAAGAACAACAATAATGAATATTCATATTGACATATTGCGATGTTTTGTCTATACTCTCTACCGAAAATCTAAGGCAAACAATTTTTTTTTTCAACTGTAAATGTAGCCAAGTTACAGTTACCATCACGGATCTTGAACACTTGCGTGGAAGTAAAATATTCGGTCTCGTTAGTGGTGCGAAGTGCGACGCGGGGGCGGGGAGTGTCAGTGATTGGCTGGCTGCGCCATCGCGTCACTCCTGATTCGTTCACTGCGTTGCATCCTGATTCGTTCACTGCGTTGCAGCATGTATCTAACAACGAAGATGATTGGCTCGCCAATGTATAGAATGCGCAAAGCGATCTTGAACGCTCGGCTTCAGAGTGACGCCGAGCGTTCAAGATCCGTGATGGCAACTGTACTTGGCTACATTTCTTTGTCTTGTGTAATTTCTGGCGAATCGTTTATGATGACCAGTCCAAGTCTCACCAAAGTTTCAAAGTTTCCTAGGCTTACAATACTAAAAGTATATCAGTTCAAAATGTAATTGTTTTTTTATTACAGCAAGTCCCAGAAAACTTACGAAATGTAATTGAAAAATGCCTCAAGATCTATCCCAGTGAGAGAGCTACATTCACTGAGTTAGTTGAAGACCTATCACAGATAGATTCAAAACAGCTGGTTGAAGTCAAAACCCCTCGCGGTCTGATGGGCTGTAAGTTACAATACCTTTACCACTGGTGGCAACTGGCCGGTGGTGATATACAAGCAGAACTGAAGAAAAATTACCTTGTGAAGAATAGCCCACCGATTTTGTCTATGCCTATGTAAGTACTAAGAAGTTTTTATGCATAAAAATGGTGGGAGGTTGTGGTGTCATTCCTTAGTGTACCTTTCTAATGTTTAGAAAGGTACACTAGGAAATAATTAATAATGTTGTAAGCAATGGCTAGCAGGCCATTATGAATAGGTGTGGGCTTTCGGATGATGAGCTATGGGTAGTTTGCCGTCCGATAAGGGCCAGGCCCAATAGATGTTACCATAAGTGACCGGCCCGCTAGGTCCGATGCCAGCCAGGGTTATGGGATGTTCGAAAAAGTTGACCTTGGCCCTGGAATGTAACGTGCAACTGAATAACACTGGTTGGTTTAGTCAGCAAGTAAAAGTCTTACACTCCCTCTCTTTAAATTCAGAGCGGGAGTAGTTATGTGATGATTACGTACCAAAAGAAAAAGGTTCATTATGGTAACAAATATAATACGCCATCTGTGAAGTGGCCTATAATAAAGATTCTTATGGAAACCTAATTAAGACACCAGTCTCTCACTTAGTTAAAACCCCAGTGTGTAAATTGTAGTAATTTCGTGATGAGAAAATAAACGTTTTACATTATTATTATGTGAAATTAATTTGACAGTGAGCATCCCCATTTATAACAAATCTATTTATTTCAGAGCAATACTCCTAGATGGCTGCACAATAGGCGGAAAATCTGGCGCGCTATTCGACAGAAGACTTGCCAAATACAGCTTAGACTTACTCAAGTCCCGCCTAAGTCACGTACCACCTCACGACTACTATCCGCTCATGCATGAACGGAGAAAAGAGTATGATGCTGTCACACTACCTAAGATTATCAGGGAACGGGATACGGAGTACCAGTTTTATAGGCTGCTTTGGTTCCAGCGGCTTTTGCATGTGAGTAAGATTATTATCTATTTATTTACTTTTAAAAACATTTTTAATATTTCTTTTAAAAAAAAACATTTAGAAATATAAAAAAAAACAGTTGTTCGCCGGTATCAGGAACAAGGTCCAACCTAGGGCTAGGGCTCTAGAGACAGGAACTTACTCACCATATGAGCCGTATCTAGAAGTACTACAGAAGTACCAGGCCCTTGAACCAACCGCGTAACGACAGCTTCGACAGTTGGTTGTTGAAGCTTTTGGCGATTAGGCAGTCACGACAATCGGCACAATGATAGCCGAGTATATATATAATAGCCCATTAAAGTTACGTGTAACGTCACGCCGTGCTGCATTTTTTCGCACGGGGTGACGTCACACGTAACTTTAATGGGCTATATCTTTGTTATTTTTTTATTCAGTCGAAAAAAGAAAAAGTGCGTGACCAATGTTTTTTTTTTTATAATCATATGATATTAAAATACGATAAATAAAATGTAATTATTTTGACCTTGGAAACTAGCCTATAGGCTATAACACAGGTATTCTAAATACACGTTAACAATGTAATTTTGACATTGACGTGATTTATTTCAGAGTCTGTCCCAGTACAGGTAAAAATCCTATTTCCAAACATTGTTTTTGCGTCAGTGTGGGGTAGATCAGTCCTGTCATTTTTGCCTTGGACTTCCGCGAGATATAGTGACTTTTGTCTTTTGATGGCCAACCATTCTTAGATTGGGTCGTTTGTGGTAATTGCATCTGGATGTATTAAAATTATGTTTACGTTGAGAACCTTGAGCCTACGACAGATGTGATGGATATTAGTCCGAATCCCAACATCAGAAGCCCTACCACGAACTCTTAACGCGATCTATTTGACGACCTAAACAAAATTGTTAAAGGGATGGAGTTATACAGGGTGTATAGCTTCATCCCTCTTTCTCGCTCGCACACCTTGGTAAGGCACCTGGTCTTACCAAGAAATATCATGTTATCAAGTTACCAGGTTGTGGAGGTCAGTTAGGCAGCTGCTCATTGCAAGAAACTGATATCCCCTGACTGATGCTGGTTACCCTTTTGCTGCGGGCACGCTCGGCGCACTTAGTACTTTTTTTGTCTTTTTTACTTTGTATTTACAACCTTTGTGCTGGTTCTGTCCTGAATTTAAGTATTTCTATTCTATTATTCTATATCCTGTTGCACCTGTTTAGACTGGAAGATGACATTAACGGTCTGGTCACGACTTGGGTCTGAGAGACGTGCGGCGCGGCGAGCGGGGCTGCACCAGTAAACGCGTGTGTTTTCGCTGTGAGCGGCGTCTCGTCTCTCTCATGGCATGCTTTAAACATTTTCATACTTTTGATCTTACCGCTCACCGCCCCGCGCTTAGCTACCGCTCACGGCGGCAAGGTTGTGAACGGGCCGTAAAACAGTTAGAACTAGCAAAAGGTTAGACAGATGATGCCGTGCATAAGACATGACTGTAAATCGAATAACTTTTAAGTCTTATACAAAACCGTTGTTTTATTGTAATTTTTTTTTTTAGTTAGTACGTGACAAATAATTTCTCCCGCACTAGATGAAACGAGAGGGAATGTCAGACTTTTACTGACTGAAACTTACCTGTGTTCCTTTAATTGCCTATTGCGTTTCACGGTGACGGTCGATCAATCCTGCGGGTTTTATTGTTTATCTTGTACCTTACTTAAGCTGGAATATTTATCTTTCGGCTTTTAGATAGCAAAAAACATAGTAGTATATGATTATAATTTAAATTATTGTGATCAGAATTTAAAAATAAGTATTGCACCACAGTATCTTATCTATGATTTAATTGTTTTCGTCTGCAATTGGGATTCCCAATCTTAAAGCATAATAAAGATTAATTATATGACTCGATGTCACAATTAAAAATAAATTTACATTGTGGGTATTATGTGCTTTTTATGCTCAAATTCGATGCTCTGCAGCCCTAAGTGTGAGTTTCCGCTAAAGCATAGACATTATAGGGAACAGGGTTTCAGCTACTGGTGGTTAGGGCTCCTGAGAGAGGAATCTTCTAACAATATGCGCCGTGTCCAGAGTACTGCTTTCTGGATCGAGCTCTTGATACAACTGCTATGCTAACTTATAATTTGGGTGTCTTCAAGGCTAGAGTGAATAGGCTCTTAATAAACTTGTGCGCCTAACCATCAAAGATTGCATCGCTTCTTACCATCAGTTGGGATCGCAGTCAAGCACTAGTTTATATCAATTAAAAAAAAAAAAACTGCGCAGCGATTCGAGAGTCTCCTCAGATATTGGTTGAGACCCTTGGCTTTTAAGCCATTGGCCGTCACGGATACCGGCACAATGACTGCTGTGTCCACTTCCCATATTCAAGAGCCAAACTAAGTATTAGTTGGCTTATCTTTCTCAGTTTTCATGAGGTTCTCGTTATTATTATTATTATAAGCCTGTTGTGTCCAACTACAGGTCAAAGGTCTCGCTTCCTTTCCAATCCTTTAGATAGGAGTCCGAATCGTCAAACAATCTTCTGGGCCAACCACGTTACTGGCTCCTGTTGCTCGGGATTCAATCGAATGCTACACACTTACACTTTAGCCCAGTTTAGTTTAGACATACGGCAGATATGGCCTGTCCAGTTGCAGTTAAAAGGCTGAATGATCAATATCTGTATATTGTGTTTTTGAACGAAGTATACTGTTTTTTTTTGCGGTTTGTAACTTTGAAGAGAATACTTCATTCCATTGCTCTCTCATAGACCTCGAGTACGGATTTTGACGTTTCTTTTATTGACTAGTCGTGAAAGTAACACTAGAAGTAACACTAGACTGGCCTGTTGGTCTAGTGGTTAGTGACCCTGACTGCTATGCCGGAGGTCGTGGGTTGGATTCCCACCCAAGGCAAAAGTTTGTGTGATGAGCATAATCATTTGTTCTGTGTCTGGGTGTAATTTATCTATAATGTGTATTTATTTAGAAATATATAAGTATGTTTATCACTTGTCTAGTACCTATAACACAAGCTCTGCTTAGCTTGGGAATAGACGGCGTTGTGTGATAGTTGTGGAATATTATTATTTTATTTATGTGTGTCACCTTGATCAAAGTCATTACTCGTCTGGTACTTTAACCTTCTCAATAAAAAAATAATCTTAAGCCTTCCTTAATTCGATTGTTTTATGGGTTTTCGGTAGTTTTCGGTTATACCATTAAATGAGTTATCTTAATTGCCACCGTCTTTCATTATTGCTATCTTAAGGATTTAACGATTGTTCGAGACAATCAAAACAACAAATGGCATCCGGGTTTTCGTTTCGACCAGATATAAAAGATCTAAATATTTTTTTTATTTTGCCTTCTTCACTATTTGCAATCGATTGTCAAACGTAAGTGAATTGATTCTGCGATTAGATGGCATAATCATTATTTTGTTAACTTCAGTTCGCAGCTTGCCCATTGCTCACTATTTTACACGGCCGCGGCGATGAGATCTGACTACAGAATCGAGTAGGGTTTCAAAATTCTGGAATAAAATGCTACTAAAAATGCAACAATTCACCTTAAAGTGAAGACTACGGTTCCGAATGTAGCCATTTTCTCGCTAGATGGCGCCGAAGTCAACATACTTAGTTTATTTGATTGTATGTGTAATTGGAGCGTTCTTCAGTCAAGGAGATGGATTTCGCTAAACTCGGACATTCCACTTTATTGAACTTAGTCAAAGTATTGCCTCAAAATCCACCCAATCTACCAAAAACATCTAAACTAACATTCGACTTTAAACTTATAGAGCTTGAGTACCATCTAGCGGGAACATGGCCACATAGCTTTCACCTTAACCGTGTAATTGTTACTGTTATCTAGGACTAATGGAAGATTGTTTGGTTTCAACTTTATTTTAACTTGTATAAGGTCGAAATTGATTTGCGAGTGTAATCGTCCACAAGATTTAAATTTTCTATTGTCTCTCTTCTCAGGGTTACCCATACACGGCGCCATACATAAGGGCTGAGGCGGAGGTGGACATACCGCCGTTAGTGCGAGGTGATGTGTGGGCAGCCTTACTCGGAGTTGTGGGGGATATCGAGGAACAGTATGAGAGGATTGATAAGGAGACGCCTACCCCTACTGACAGACAGGTAAATGTTCATGTCCATAGTTTTTTCCAAATTTTTGTCCCCCAATTTCATCCCAACTTTTCTTCTCCCTCGCCTTCTCTAACCAGTCCTCGTGGTACGCGTCCAAATCATCCCCCTTGTCTAAGCCAGCTTCAACGGCGCTCAAAATATCAATCAAAAAATAAAATTTATTTTTCCCTGACAGATAGACGTGGACATACCACGTTGTCATCAATACTGCTGGCTGCTCTGTGGTTCGGCGGGCCATCGCACTCTAAAGAGACTACTTAAGGCTTGGCTGTTGACAAACCCGCAGTATGTGTACTGGCAAGGATTGGACTCATTGACTGCACCATTCTTGTATTTGAATTTCTGTAATGAAGGTAAACACATTTATACATTCCACTTATCCGTTTTATCATTCCTGCATAAGGGGGCTATTCATAAATGAGCACACAAATTTTGAAGTTCCCGTCTTCCTTGACACCTGTATAATTTTGTGATTTCCCCTCCCTAGTATGACGCCATATATCTTGCAATTTCATCTCTAGAAATGATTACAATAAAGAAGCAGTACGTACCGTTTTTTTTTATATATATAAACTCAACATTTATTTTTATTTAAAAAATTTACAATATCAAGACCCGATACGATATTGTAGTTTACTTATTTTAAATAGTGCCACTGATTAGGCCACAGAACAGATCAAAGAGGTTAGAATGGCCTTGTGGGCGGGGCAAACGTGCCACAAAGTAGGGCAATGCTCATAGTTCAACTACCAATTACAAACTTGTGATCTAAGTGTGCGTGGTCATTGCGTAATGCGCGTTCGTATTGGTTTATTGCCTGTAGTGGAGTTAAAGGTTGTGAGACAAGCGGCGACACTCGTACTACAAATCGAAAAGTATTTCTTTTCTAACCTCTTTTATCTTTTCTGTGGTTAATACCATTGCAACATCATTTCAAACGTATGAAAAAATTGATACAACATTCAACATCATAGAACAGAGTTCTGTTGACAGTATATATTATTATTATCTTTCCACCACCAGCTCGTGCCTTCGCCTGCCTCTCGGCCTTCGTACCGAAGTTTCTCCACAAGTTCTTCCTAAAGGACAACAGCGCGGTCATCAAGGAGTACCTAGCTAAGTTCTGGCAGATGACGGCCTTTCATGAACCAGAGTTGGCGACACATCTGCACGAGATCAACTTCGTGCCCGAACTGTTTGCTATTCCCTGGTTTCTTACTATGTTTTCACGTAAGTTTTTAAAGTTATATTTTCGTTTTTGGTGTTATTTCAATACGGCGACGGTAAAGAAAAATGTGTTACTTTGGCATAAGAATAAGCTGAAATATTTTTACGCGTTTCTTGTTCGTAAGAAGCGCGCGCGGTGCAGGGGCTTACGAACGACCTGTGCGCGAAATGCACTCGTCGTTCGCCAGGTCTGGACACACATTTAGAGCGAACAAATAAAAACAGGGTTAAAAAAAAAAAACGAAACCTTCTGGCGCAATTGACTAAAAAGCTGATGATTCTCTATCAAGATCTTTTTTTTCCAGACGTCTTCCCCCTCCACAAGATAGTGCACCTATGGGACGCTCTACTCGTCGAAGGGCCGGCGCTACCCTTATTCATGGGAGTGGGCATACTGAGACAACTGCGCGACACACTGCTATCGTCAGGCTTCAACGAGTGTATCCTACTGTTCTCGGATCTGCCTGAGATCGACATTGGGGAGTGTGTCAAGGTTAGTAATTATCGTTGTCTATTTACATAGTTGTAAATAATAGTAATTATATGAGTAATAGCGCGTACATGGATAATCGTTGGTTGTGACTACGATTCATAAAAAGTCGGTCGTCCGGTAACTGTCCGGACCAAGCCCAAGTCGTCGACGGCGCGCACTGTTCCAGGGAGTTGTCAGCAACAGCAGGAACCCAGCCGGGTCGAAGCCTACTGGGGCCAGGGTTATCCGAAAGGGCGCTCGAGCCCCGGTATGAAGGCTAGAAGGAACGGGGTGGGTCTTTTAGTCAGTAAGAGTCTGACACTATCTCCCGCTCCGCCCAAGGGCGGGGGATGTCAATGCATGATTTTTCCCACCATAAAAAAAAAACCCTAAAAAGTGTCTAAAGTCACTCTCGGCCCCTCGTACGCCTTCCCAAAATCTAGGTCTAAAAACATATTTCTACAACTTCTATAAAGATTTAATTATTGTGGTGATGATTGTCTCAACCCCTGAACTAGGACACTCTGTAAGTCAGGAGTTGTGGTAGGGTTGGCAATATGAGAACGATTAATCGAAGAATCGATTTTATAGGTTGATAAAATCGGAATTTGAAATCGAGATTCAATTTTTACTATGCAGAAAGCAACCATATTATTATTTAAAAACGTTCAAATTACTCAGTACAAAAGTCAAAAAACAGTAGCCCTGTAGGATTGCCTGTACCATGCTTTTTAGGACTCAGTACCTGCATAGTAATTTTTTAGACCTCGATTCGAATCAATTTAAAAATCGATCTTCTTCAGAAAGAATCGTCATCCCTAGGTTGTGGTATCCTCAATTACATTGCTATGTAGAAGCTTGTTTATTTTTACAATTGTTTCTCGTATACGCAGATATGTTCACTCATATCGACCATCTCATATACCTACTAAGTAGAGTATAAGCATAAGCACAGTATAGTCATCCTTTTAATGTTCCCATTGCTGGGACTCAGGCCTCCTCTCAAGGAGAGGAAACGAGTTATAATCCACCACACCAGCTCAGTGCAGAGTTTTTGGATATGCCGATTTCCTCACGATGTTTCTCTTCACCGTTTTGAGAGCCAGTAGTGTTGAAATAAATTATACAAGGTAATGCGCCAAACTAGGTTTGAACTCGCGACCTACTCATAAATCGGGATCTTTACTGCTGGGCTACTGCTGCTCGTGGAGGAATGGATGGAATTGATGGTACAAGTTACACGAAGTAATGTGCCTGACTGAGTTTGAACTCGCGACCAACAAACTCGTATGTGAGGATCGTCGCCATTGGGTCACCATAGGTATCTGAGACCGCACGAATCGAAATAAATTACACAAGGTAATGCGCCTGTCTAGGTTTGAACTCGCGACCTACAACTCATAAGTCGGGATCTTTACTGCTGGGCCACTACCATGTTCTCTGAGGGACCGCGCTTGACGTTTCAATGAATTTAATGTAGATACTGAGTCCGTGCAAACTATAGAAGTAACACAAGTATTTTTTTATTTGAGTACAAAAAAGTCACATTTCCGACAAAAATTTACGTTCAATGAATGCTGTGAGCTCAAGTATGGCATTGACATTGGCGAGTGTGTCAAGGGCGTCCAACAATAGCTAATATATACAATTCAGTTACTGCTATTAACTTTAAAGATGTTTTTGATACCTTGGCATGATTGTGGAAACCATTAATGATGTTATTTCGTCATTTTGCCGCCACAATTTTGAAACTGTTAACAAATACTGTGACTTTGTTTTTGATAGAAACTGTTAAAGCTCATTGTCTAACATAAATAGGCTTATTTATAAAAATAAATATACATGCAAAAAAACTTGGTTGAATAGGTTACTTCTAGGTAAGTGAGCTCCATCGTCAACCGCATCGTCGCGTTCCATAGGGTAAGATAATGGTCAAGCGTGAACCTATCAACAATAAAAAATACAAGCATCGTCCTACGTCTACCTTTAAGAAAAATAAAATGAAAATAGAATCAGATTAATCAGTTCAAAGATATAGAAAAAGGAATATCTTCTCATGTATAAAAAATCACTCCCTTGCTTTTTCTCAACGAACCCAAACGGGTTCGCCGATCTAACTGGATGCGGCTGAATGCCCATGTTTTACGTGGAGCTATTTATTTATCAGATTTCTACAACCCAATCACTGGGCAAAACAATACTCCTTGGATTTTTTTTTCGCGGTGGGTAAATCATCTTGTGACTTCCCCCGCTCTTGGGCGGGGCGGGAGATACGTGTCAGACTTTTACTGACTAAAAACACACTCCTGTTCCTTCGTTGCCTTTCTTTTTCGACGACTTGGGCATTGTCCGTACAGTTACCGGACGGTCGGATAGCGAGCTACCCATTGCTCGCCGTCCGCAAGCCAGCGCCTATGGTGGCCGGAAATCGGGATCGGAATCCCGGCGGCGGCCGTTGCCTGGTGCGGTCGACCTCCTCTGGATAAACTAACAACTGTCAAAGATCTACGAATAAAAACCGGAACCAACGGTTTTACGAGCTTTCCGTCCGAGGCAGGGTGTATCAGTAACACAGAAAAGATGAAAGTTTAGAAAGGAGATACTTTTCGATTTGTACTATAACGAGTATCGCCGCTAGTGTCACACCCTTAACTCCACTACAGGCAATAAACTAATACGAAGGCGCATTACGCAACTAACAGACCATACACACTTTGATCGCGAGTTGGCTATTGGTTAGTTGAACTATGAGCATTGCCCTACTTTGTGGCATGTCTGCCCCGCCCACAAGGTCATTCATGGCTTCTTTCATGTGTTCTGTGGTCAGTATGTCCTATGTTCTAGATAAACTTAAATATGAATTGAAATATTCACATTGGTACTGGCCCAGTTTCTATCCTGAAACTTAGTTTCGAAACTGGACTAATGTACCATTGTTTTAATTAAAAAGAAACATATAATTACGAAATATTACAGTCGTTATTAAAAAAATAAAAACACAAAGTAGGCCTTGGCAAAAACTGTCAGTGGTTAAAATTTGCATGTATCTACACTCTGTTCAAAATAACAGACATTTATGAAAAAAAAATTATTACTGTCGGTAGCATGAAAATTGGCGGCTGCAGTAAATAGTATTGTAACCACTTTTTGCTTTTAATGCCTAAGAAATAGTAGCTAAAATCGGTTGAACAGACATTAAAAAAGGTTTCTTTAAATGTGTAATCCTAATGCGAATAGGGTTTAGCTAATAAATTAGTTGAATGGTAATATTTTTATCACTTGCCTACAGCAGAAAAAGCATATAATGGTGATCATTTATAAAGTAAATAACTGGTCAATCAGTTCAATGACCATTATTATAAACTTAGAATGTCATACCCCAGGTCGTTGACTTATAATTAACACTACAATACTTCCACAGGAATCTATCGAGATGTGTCGCAGTTCACCAAGGAGTATTAGCTATAGAAGGTTTACTAATGAAGCTCAAATCAAGGACCCTATGGTAAGTCTTCAATATTATATTAGTCGAAAGACGTCCACTGCTGGATATAGAGGCTGGAGCCTCTCTAACTTGTGGTAGGATCAGGATATTTGACGACCTAAACTGAATTGTTAAAGAGATGGAACTATATAGGATGTATAGCTTCAACGTTCTTTTTCGCTCACACTCTTGATATTTTAACACATTATTATAAGGTTAAGAGTTTCGAGTATACATGTGGATGGGTGAAGAAGGAGGCCAAAGAAAAGATGGATAGATTGTGTGAAGAGTGATATGAAAGATAAAGAAGTTAGTGATAGCATGACGATTGACATGGTAGAATAGAAGGAAAAAACGTGTTGCGTCAATCCCAAATAAGATGGGACAAGGGCAGGAAGATGATGCTGATGATGTAAGGCCTAACTCAAACGTCGTCACATCAACTAGTTTGAACAATTGGGGTTTTGTAGACCTGTCAGGCGTCAGATACCCAATGTGACTGCGGTACCCCTGTTCAGAACATGACCCCACGTTGCAGTGGGGAGGAGTTGCTGGGCGGAGTGAAGAGAAGCGAGCCGTGAATTAGCCAATCCCAGTGCTTAAAATCTCCACTCCGCATCAGTGGAAACATTGTAAATGAAGCGGAGCAGTCTTACAAATACAACAAAAATAAAGACACGACTCCGAGCCGGACAGAACGGGGTCAAGCGGAGGGTTCGAAGCGGAAAGAAGGTCAATTCTACTCTGCCCCGTTCCGCTTTAATGGAAATACTTTTCACTGCTCTTCTCTGCTCAAAGAAAACGCATCCTTAATGAGTGCCATTGATGCTGCAGTAAACATAGCCGCCTACTGAGCACAGAAAATTTCGTCGCGCGATGACGCGAATGCTCGCTAATGCGCGCCCGCATCACAGTACTGGGCAAGTTTGACTCTAACCAAGCGTCGACGCGTGATTCGATATTTGCATAACATTTTGTACCTTGATGGGAAAATAGACGCGTCGCGACACATTGACTCTGTGCAAGTGTGAGTTAAGCCTTAATGGGCGCGTTAACATCTCAATGGGTCCATCTCCTTCTGTGCGTTGAGTGTGAGTTGTTTTTATGTTAAGCTGCGTTTGTCTCTCTGTTTGGTTAAGATCCTGGAGCGGGCCAATCGGGGCGCCGAAAATCATAAGCGTGTCGATCTGGTTATTGTAAAATAAATTCACACTAGGCCCTCTGGAGACTAACCCCAGCTTTCAAGAAAACCGCACTGAGGGAATCGTTATCAATTCCTAAAAAATAAAAACGAATAGAATACGAGATTAAATAGCTTAAAGAAGTACAATGTTTTAATTACCACTTCAACATCATCGTTTTCCTATCCTTGTCTCGTTTTATTTGGAGTACGACACGTTTTTTACTACCTCTAATTCCCGTCCCCGTTACGCTATGACTAACTACATTTTTATCATTTCACTTCTCACACTATCCATCCATCTTTTCTTTGGCTCCCCTCTCCCTCTCCATCCATCCACATACTCGTAACTCTTTTAGTAACATGCGTTTCCTCCTTCCTTTTTACATGGCCATACCAAGACAAACGATTCCCTTTCAACTTTTAATTACCACTTCAACATTAAGTAAAGAAAATTCTACTTTCAGGATATCGTGGAAATTCCAATGGAAACATTATTCATTGAAATTAGTCCAAGAATTAACTTGTCAGACTTCTTCTCGCTGATATGCCAAGATAAATGCTGCGTCATTGACATAAGGTCTAATTTACTGTGAGTATAAAAATATTTTTCGTTCATCGCTTACCATCAGGTGAGATTGTGGTCAAACGCGAGCCTATCCACTATAAAAAAAATTGTTAATTTTTAATTTGCCAATCCTTTCAACAGCTAAATCCGGTTTTCTTAATTTCAAGGATATATTTTTTATTATTTTTTAGGGTACCGTACCTTGGGCACGCCACCAATCATGGCGGTAAGTCCCCTCTTTGAGGCGTGTCTGAAAAGACCTCACGGTGTCCTTACCTTCCGTATGACGCAGGTCCTCACTGGACATGGTTCGTTCGGGAGGTTCCTGCACCAGATTCGTGCGGAAGTGACGCCCGGGTGTCGCCACTGTGCGGAATACCCGGAGGATACGGTGAACACAGTCGAGGTGGGCCCTGCTTGGGCGGAGCATCGCCGTGCCCTCGTGGGGGCGATCGGCGGCGGAGCCCTCTCGCGCCGGGCCTTGGTTGAGGCCATGGTCCGGCGAGAGGAGGAGTGGCAGGCGGTCGCCGACTTCTGTGAAGCAGTAATGCTCGCAAAGGAGGAGGCCGAAAAACATCAGGCAACGGCGTTCTCGCCGCCGCCGGGATTCTGATCCAGATTTCCGGCCACCGTAGGCGCGGGCTTGCGGACAGTGAGCAATGGGTAGCTCGCTGCCCGGCCGTCCGGTAACTGTCCGGTCCAAGCCCAAGTCGTCGACGGCGCGCGCTGTTCCCGCGCGCCTCAAGGAGTTGTCAGCAACAGCAGGGGCCCAGCCAGGTCGAAGCCTACTGAGGCCAGGGTTATCCAAAAGGAGTTCGAGCCCCGGTATGAAGGCTAGAAGGAACGGGGTGGGTCTTTTAGCCAGTAAGAGTCTGACACTATCTCCTGCTCCGCCCAAGAGCGGGGGTTGTCATTGGATGATTTTTTCCCTCTACAAAAAAAAGGGTACCGTAACTTAAATTAAAATTATATGGGAATAAATCTGTAAACTAAATTAGTTGTTAAATAATTTTTTTTTTTGCGATCCGGAAAAATCATCCGAGACCCTATTCCGCAATTGAACTATTTACATAAGCAAGTTTGTACGGAACTCCTCAGGGCGCGAGTCCATATCGCACTTGCCCAGTTTTTTTTACTAACCCTAGATTCTTGAGCGGAAAAAATGACAATTTTCTTTGTCAACAACCATTCACTTCACTTAGCACGACTTTGATAATTGTTAAATTAAATTTGCTTCCGAGAAACTGGGCTAACGGTCTGATAGGTTAACCAAGTTCGTTTTTGCTATTTTTTTTACTACATCAGTTGTAAAAACCACAAATCAACAGCACAGCGTTGGTAGGGTAGCCAACTTTTATGTATTTTATTAAATGTATTTTGAAGAGAGTGCTCGGGAATTACATGACCTGATTCTGCCATCATTTCTACCATCGGACTACCCGACGAACGGAGAGTGTCCAAACTTTATTATTAACACTTCTACGGTCCGGACTAAGCGTTTCGCCTCGTCGTTTATACCGCGTACATTCATAGACTTTAACAATTTGCATCCTGCGGCCTTCCCGTCCGTATATACTTGAGGTGTTTTCAAGGACAGGGTGAATAGGCTGGTAATAAACCAGTACATTTCACCATCAACGATCGCATCACTGCTTACCTTCTAGGCTGGCTAACTCTAATGACTTCATTGAGTAATTACTCTGCCCTGGCATTTTTGAACGCGAACGGAGTTCAACTGTCAATGTCAAGCATATTGCCGCTTACTCCAACCTACCCTGCCCAGAGTTAGTTGGGTTAACTCTAGGGTAGCTACTCGAGTTATTTATGAACGACCCTGGGTTGCAACTCTACTCGACTCTGGTTATTTTTGAACGCACTACTGGCGGGATCACAGTCAAGCACTAGTTTATATCAGTAAAAAAAACCATAACTCTTGTTACTTTTTCTATAGTTACGAGAAAAGCTGCATCGACGGCAGTATAAACGTGCCCTACAGTGGAGTGCACCTCGGCCAGCACGAACTAAGAGCCCTAGGGCTCCACCCACAGAGAGTCATACAAGAGGCTATCAAATTGAAGAAGAATGTCGTCGTCGCCTCGGTTGAAGAAGAGACTGCTCAATTAGTAAGTACCTAACCAACCAAAACCCCCACCCAAAACCCACCAAAACCTAACCTAACACACCAAAATAACCTAAGCCAATTTTTTTTTTTACCTAAAAATTAACTCGTTAAGAATGCTCTTTTGGTTTAAGTCCGCCTATGTACCACTAGCATTAATAGTTCAAGATCCCAGGGCCTGGCTATTGCCTAAAATATACATAAAAATCAGCTTGGAGAATTTAAGTGAAGTAAGTAATGTTTTTAAGTATTTTATTTTTTGATACGATTTTTTGATTACCTGATACCTGAAAATTGGCCGTCTAAGCAAGCTAGCAGGTAGGCTTGCGTTCTTAGTACTTAACAGTACTGAATCGTCTATATTTCCTTCGTCAGAAAATAAGTGGCGTCTGTGGCCCTGGGATCTTACTCTATAAATGTAATCATTTAGTAAGGATCAAGGTCAATAGATGGCGTTAGTAGTACATAACAACCCTTGTTCAACATGAGCTCAGCTTAATCAGCAACCAATTTGAAAAACAAATCACACATCAAAATACCATTTAAGTTATGACCATATAAAGTAATAAATTCACTGTATTCGAACTGACATAGAATGCCGACGCCCTGTCTGCTGAGTTCGCACAGTTTGTGTGTAGCCTCATTAAATAAATTCGTAGGCGTCTGCAGCTTTAATCGTTATTATTATTTTTTTTTCTTATTAATTGCAAGTTTTACTGTGTATTTAGAACACAAACTAACGTTGCAAAAAGGTTTCTCAATCCATTTTCATAATGAAGAGGTCAAATTATTTGTTCAGAGAAGTGTGTGGGATTTTTCGAAACAGTACCGCGTTTCTCGATCGCAAAGGGAAATTGGAGGAACACAGGTGGGTTTTAGTCAATAAAAGTTTGACACTCCATTGATCCGGATTTCCAGCAACCGTTGCACCGTAGGCGTGGGCTTGCGGACGGCGAGCATAAGGTAGCTCGCCGCCCGACCGTCCGGAACCAGGTCTCAAGATGTCAGCAAACCGTAGGGGCTCAGCAGGGTACGGGCCAGGAACAAAGGCAAAGAAGGAACAGAGGGGGTTTTAGTCAGTAAAAATCTGACAAGCCCTGCCGCTCCGCAAAAGAGTGAGGGATGTCATTAGATGATTTTGATTTGATTTGATATTTTGAAATAAAGTACTTTTTCTTAATGTGGGTTAAAAAAAAAGTACTTCATTCCAAAATACCGACCATGCAAGAAAAAAAAAAACAAAACAATTAGCTATAACAGCAGTTCCGTTTTCAAATCCATCTTCTATACCATTATGGTCATGCCATTGATGATATCACACCCGCAGGTGGAGTGTGTAGTGTAACTAAATCGCTTGTCAAACGGTCATTGACCCCTTTAGAGTTAACGCGTTTTAAGTTTGGGCCGTTTATAATGGACGCCTACTTTCAAGACCAACGGTGAACTTCGGTTAGATGGTGTTTCTCGTCATTACTTTATTTTAATGAATTGCTTGCTGTTATGTGAGATTATTTTTTTCAAACTCAAATTCAAAGCAAAAAAATTTTAAGGAAACAATTTTAATCGTCACTCTCTGCCAGGGTTGCGAGAGGGTAGAAAGAGTTACTACGGCCCCGCAAAGAGCATCTGAAAAAGTCAAAAGAAACAGATGGGTATTAAGGGGTGGCCAGATGGATGTAAACCAACGTTTCAACCAAGGTGACCTTGCTAGTTTCTATCCGTGTAGACAGCAGTTGTAAACCATGACGACTTCAACGCTCTCAGTTGGCAAGCGTGTTTTCCCAACCACCGAACGAAACACACAAACCAAGGTCACCTTGGTTGGGATTAGGACGTTGGTTTACATCCATCTGACCGCCCCTTAAGTCATGATAGATGTTATTTAATGTTTTCCAACTTAAAAAAAAGATGTGATTTTTCATGATACAGCTGTGAAATTTTGTACATAGATTCTGTACAAAAAATACAAAACACGTGTTTCGGGTTTAGATACTTACTCAGATGACGGTAGTCGTACGTTCCAAAGGGTACATTAGGGGATCTCTATGGGGAAGAACGTACAATAAAAGATGCTTTTACTTTTCTAAAGTGTACAATTGTACTGATAATAATTTAATTTAAAAGAATATCTTATCTATAAAAGGTGTAAGGGACAGCCCTCCAGAAACTGTAAGGTCTTGCTCATTAGACGAAACTGAACAACCTTCCACAAAATGTTTTTTCAGGAAACGAAAAAAAAAATCGGCTTCGCCATACAAATTGTCCAATCAAGTTTATCATTTTGTATGGTGAGGCTTATTTTTTTTTTAGGTTTGTGGAGGGCTGTCCCTTACACCTTGTATATATAAAAATGAATCCCTCCTCCCTTGGTCACGCCATCACGCGTGAACGGCTGGACTGATTCCGCTAATTCTTTTTTTGTTGTGTTTGTTATTGTCAGGAGAAGGTCCTTATAGAAAAAATAAAATAAAAATTAGGATAAAGTAGGGTAGTGTAGGGTAAGGTAGGGTTGACTAAGGAAGAGCAGGAGCGAAGTCGCGCGGACAAAAGCTAGTGCTTAATATAACACTAAGAAAATTAAAACGCTATAGTTTAGTGTAGAAATTTGTAGTTGAATACTAGAAATTATACTTGAATTATACAGTAGTGTAGCTAGGCGGGGGCAAAGTGGGCCCTTGCCTACGACCTCGCACCCAAAGGGGCCTCGTGCAGGCGGGGCTCTTTAAAAACGAGGGTTTTTTTTATATTTGATAGGCTAGCGTTTTACCAGATGCTAAGCGACGATGTAGTCGAACACTGGGTTGCGACAGTCACTGTCTCGTTATCGAATGGCCTCGCTGATGCGTCTTCGCCCACGTCTAAATTAGTCGACGCTACGCCTCTGTCATTAAATTCATAACAAGCTTTTGTCCTCGGCTTTACCCGCTTACAAAAAATAAAGCCTATGTCACTCAGGCATAGCAGCAAAAGCAGCTTTCTATCGGTGCTAAAATTTTGACAATCACAATCGGACCAGTATTTTCAGAGATTACTCCCTATCTAAAAATCCTACAAACAAAAAAAAAACATAAAAACAAACTTTACCTCTTTATTATATTATGTACTAGCTTTTACCCGCAGCTTCGCCCGCGTGCATAAGACATGGCCTATATCACACAGGAACAAAGCAGCTTTGTTTCCGTGAAAGAATTTTCGCAATCCCTACAAACAAAAAAACAAAAAAAAACAAACTACCTCTTTATAATATTAGTGTAGATATTAATATTCATAGTAATAACAAGATCAACAAGTAATAATATGAAAACTGTACTCTAAAAATGAAAATGTATTCCTTATCACCATGGGTAACCAGACCATATTATTAGCATTATGTTAACCTATTTCCCTAAGTCAATGTTAACTGCAAACATATGGAATGTGTTTCAGCAGCTGTAACGTTTTCAGCATATTTTAATGTATTTTATTGGGACAGAGAATAAAATGAATAAGTTTTTCGCACATTTTCGCCGTTAATCTTTCGAATACCGTAATTAGTGATACAATAGAAAGACAATGAGAGGGTGAACGGCGTTCACTTGGGGTTTAATGAATTAACCTTTTGAATGTCTTATGTTACACAGTTCGACATAAGCAATTGTCTTTCTATTGTCTCTAATTACGACATTCAAAGAGTTAATATGAATTTATTAGGATCTTATAAGGAGTCCTGTTCGTTTCGCATCCATCAAATTCCCGCGATCGTCACTAGGTCATCGGTTCACGTTGTGTTCCCATCAGAGAGAGTATGGGAACAGAGAGTACACCTTTGTTTTAGTTGTAAAATCAAGTCATGTAATTCCTGCGCGTACTCTCCAAAATGCATCCTGTAAATCCTTCATCCTTCAGTCGCCCTTTGCGTTCCACAGTCACGGTACCCTTTCAAACATTCTCGCATCATTGGTACATATACAGAATAGAGAATGCACCTATATTTGCGTACATGCTCAGGAGATATTATAATGCTCAACATTATAATATCTCCTGCGTACCTAGAATAGAATAAACTTTATTGTACACCAAAATAGTAACAATTTCATAATTATCATCATCATCTCAGCCGATACACGTCCACTGTTGGACATAGGCCTCCCCCAAGCGTCGCCACATCGAACGTTCCTGTGCGTCCGGCATCCATCGGTTTCCCGCTACCTTCACCAGGTCGTCGGTCCACCTTGTAGGAGGCCTTCCAACACTGCGTCTTCCGGTTCGCGGTCGCCACTCCAAAACCTTTCGGCCCCAACGGCCATCTGTTCTGCGAGCAATGTGCCCTGCCCATTGCCACTTAAGTTTGGCAATTCTTAACAATTTCACAGAAACTTATAACCTATGTGCACAGCGGCGGTCTTATCGCTGAAAGCCTAAGTAACCTTCGTTGAGATTAGGCACCATGATCGAAATTCAATCTGGAGCTTTTTCAATCTATACTACTCTGTCAAGAAAGTATCGGGAAAAAATCAATAATACACAATTGTTTTATTATTCATCCAAATTTATTTTATCACCTTCAAAGTATGCCCAATATCAATAAAATAATCCAATCATCAAAACATTTTTTGAAACGCTGTTTCCGAAATTGAGTTCAGTTCTTGCCGCGAATTCTCCTTTATGTGTTCTACAGATCGAAAACGGGTGCCACGAAGTGGTAATTTGAGTTTAGGAAAAAGATAGAAGTCGGCTGGAGCCATATCTGGCGAATATGGCGGCTGCTCGATGGTATTTGTTGAGTGTTTGGTCAAAAATTCGTTCACAATGATGGCCCTGTGCGAAGGGGCATTATCGTGGTGGTACCACAAATCTGCCTTTTTCGTCGAACGTCGCACTCTTAAAAGCAAAACGCTCAAATAATATTCTTTATTTACCGTTTGACCTTCCGGTAAGAATTCCGAGTGCACAACACCGCGATAGTCAAAGAAAACAGTCAACATGACTTTGACTTTTGATCGATTTTGGCGTGGTTTTTTCGGTTTTGGTTCAGTTGGAAGGCGCCACTCCGAAGCTTGTTGACTTGTTTTCATGTCAAACTCGTAAACCCACGTCTCGTCGCCAGTAACAATGCGTTTCATGAATGTTGGGTCGGAATTGACTCGTTCTAGCATGTCCTCAGCGACTCTCATACTATTGAGGTTTGGAGAAAATTCAGGTCTTTTGGGACTAGCCGAGCGGCAACATGTTACCCAAATGATTAGTTAAAATGGTACGGATCGACTCGTGAGATACAGAAAGTTCGGCGGCTATCTCTCTTAAACTTGAATGAGGATTTTCAGTCACTATTTCCTTCACTTTTGCGATGTTAACTTCGGTTGCAGAGGTTGATGGCCTACCAGAGCGAGGCAAATCTCCATCACATCTCGACCGCTTTTGAATGCTGTGTACCACTCATAAGCACGTGTTTTTGATAAAGTCAATTCACCGTAAGCCTCCTGTAACATTTTCAGTGACTGCGAACATGAAATTCCATTTACAATTTACAACAAACTCTTTGTTCGATTTTTTTGTCCATAATGAAATTGGCAATACACACTAGATATGATATAACTAAAAACAGCACTGTATTTAATATAAATAACATATGCAACTCAAACTCCGCGCCAAAATGGAAAACAATTGTGCCAATCTAGCAACAACAAAAAAAAATCTAAAATTTGAATTTGGAACCATGAAGAAATCATCCATTCCCGATACTTTTTTGACTGAATGTATATTTATATAAAAAGTAATTCCTATTTCCTTGGTCACGCCATCACGCGTGAATGGCTGGACCGATTTCGCTAATTCTTGTTTTGTTATGTTCGTTATTGTGAGAGAAGGTTCTAACGAAAAAAAAAAATAGGGTAGTTTAGGGTAGGGTAGAGTAGAGTAGGGTAGTGTAGGGTATTGTAGGGTGGAGGAGGGAAGAGCGGTGTGAAGCCGCGCGGGAAAAAGCTAGTAAGAGTATAGAATAATGGAAATCCCTGAAAGTTCCATAATGAAAACACTTTCAGTTATAGAGGACTACGTAACCGCTGAGAACTAAAGGCGACACTTTGCCGCGGGAATAATGTTTAAATGTATAACTGTGTGTGTATAATGAGAACATGTACAAGTAACTCAACAACGGCAGAAGCAATTTGTCCCACATATCTCTGTTGTAAAGGGAGGGTCATCGAGGCATGATTTCGGGTTGTTGTATATGTCCAAATCGCGCGGAGAACTCTAATTGTGCGATGTAGGATGTTGTAGTTTAGTTCACATATGGCGCCATAGATGTCGCTACACTATTATCATTTCATAACCAAAAATTTTCTTTGCAGTTCACTGATTACCTGGTGAAGTGTGGTGTGCCAAGAGTGTGCATACTCCATGGAGGAATATCAGCCTTACTGACGCATGTACCTTCACTGTTCACGGTACCGCCGAAGAGGAACGGGCACAAATAGACGCAGAAGTTATTTATTTAATTTATACTGAACACACGGAGTAGATAGTCAATGGAAAGCTAAGTGGTGTAATGGAGTATTTATTTGTGTATGATAAAAAATCTTAAGTATACAATTGAGATAGCTTAGGTAATAAGCAGTCAGTAAATGTTAATTTTAGTTTTTGAAATAACAAAATTCATTTCAGTTTTCACATTTTTAGTGTGAGTTGCACCATTTAACTATAACGATAACAAAGCCGTTAACAGTTTTCAAATTGACCAATAGGCGGCCGTTTCACGGCTGGTTATGGTTTGGTTATCGTTATAGTTAAATGGTGCAACTCACCCTTAATCTCTAAACGAAACAGTAACCATCATGATTACGTCCTAAGGTAAACTGAAAAGTGTTACTGGTCAACTGACGTTTCTATGTTACTTTAATTTTTGATCTGTGCATTTGTTTAGGTACTTACATGTCCAACTGACGTCATGACCACAAAGCAATACTCCGACCAGCGTTTTTGTTAATTTACGCGCGAAAATGTTACAGTTAAATAAATTTTTTGACACTTGAATAAAAATTTCGATTGATTCGCATGACGAGGATGCGCGAGAAATGAAATGTTGGTATTTTTTTCGTCCTAAGGAAACCTATTCAGTTAGATTATTGTATCAAGTTAAATTTCGCGTCTTTATATATTTTTTATTTATTTAAAAACCTGCTAAAACAGCTATATAAACGTAAACGTATTTTCTTTCTTTCCTTCTTTCTATATAATAGAAATTTTGACTGCAAGAGAGTTGACCAGGGTGTCAAAAACGAAGATGTGTCATTTTGGTGGTTAAAATAAACGGCACGGACCAATATATCAGGAGTTTTTGCATAATACAATTTTATTGGTATTTTGAACGCGCATTTGTGGTTTTCTTATTACGTTTTTGTCTTGGAAAAATTGTGACGCACAGCGTTTTATCGTGCATATTGCAGCATTTACCGTGTATAATAAAAAAAAAAATGCTGAAACCCTATAATTGCGGTTTGAACTTTACAGTAATAATTATAATTAACAGAGGCCGTGAACCACACCATGACATTAGACACGGAAACCAACAGTGACGTTTCTTCTAAAATTACCTGGTTTAAATAAGGATTTAAGAAAGCCTTCTTTGGATACTAGTCAGACAAACCTTTTGTGACCCTGATTTTTAGGTCGTCAACTTGTTTATCATTTCGTGGCAGAGCCGTAACTTGCCTTTTATATGTCCAGTGCTAGTTTCTGAATCTGCCCCCCTTAAAAAAATTCTGAGCTGGGTAAGTTTGATCCACCTGATGCAGGTCCTTCCTGAGGCATCGGACATGAGTGTTTTGAGAGGTACCTGTTTCGGATCTGGCGGGAGGAAACGCTAGGGTATCATCATTGAGCGGATCGCCTGGGATCAAAGACCCACTAAACGCATCATGCTTGAACTAGCACACCAAAACAATCTATCAAGTAGCAGAGGCACGGGGGAGTGCGGACTGCGGTACTGCGCTTTGATTGGTTGAGACTATTTGGAAACTATTCTGTGGCGACCTACATCAGATCTATAAGTCATATGTGTTGATAGATATGCGTCGCCTGTTATAAGAAGTCTAGTGGCTGTGTAAGGTCGTTGTCTAAAGCACACGATGAAGCATATGGTAGAAGTTTGCCTCGCCGTGTCCTCGTGAAGGCGATCAACGGTGGCGACCTGAGCATCTAGACCTGGTTGAGGCCATGGTACGAAGCGAGAGAGAATGGGAAATAGTAACCTCGTTCTGATGAAATGAATGGTACAAAACTTATTCTTGGTTTATTCATTTTCGCGCCCTATCAGGTCTACGCCCTGTGCCCGGCACCGTCCTAGTTATGGCTCTGCTTCGTGATATAAAATAGTAGAACAAATTGTTCGTATCCCTAATTATTACCAAATGTCTAAATCTATTCTTTCACATTTCGTAAAAAAGAAAGAGATGGCTATATTATCTTTATTATGACTAAATTATTGTTCTGTGGTTTAGAAGTTCCGATACTTTTTATAAGTCTGATTTGTACTGTTGAAGATATAAAAGTATTTTAGCACGGATGTAGTAAGTCGTGACTTTACGTTAAGATCTGAATTGAACTTTAAGCATAATCGTTTTTTTAATATTTTTATACTGAGGTATGAATTTTGAAATTAGAAACAAAAATAATGAGATTTTTATGTAAATGTTTTGTTTATTATTACTTGTAAGTATAATGTGCATTCCGTTTTTTACTATGATTTTGTATTTTTCATCAGTGTTATGTAGTAAAATTGATTTAAGTATAATGAGAATTTTCAGGAAGAACGCAAGTTCCAATTAGAAAATTTTTGCAGGAAGAGGTTTTTCCTTTCTTAATAATATTTAAAATAATTAGCCTATAGTGCCTATTCTAATAGATCAGTAGATTTATGAATAAAAATTCTTAATATTATTTTTAGAACGAAATTATCATAAATACTTTTTAAATTAGGAAATAAAATATCTCTTCCTACAAAAAGATACGTAGTTCTTCTTGATATAGCTTGATGTTGATCCTATGTAAAATTAGAACCAATATACCTAGTTAACCATTTTGTACGTACCTACCTAATATTTACATAAATGAGTTATTTTTAATCTGAAATATCAATTGAACACAGATTTGAATGTAATAATAATTATATTTTAACGAAATAAGTTATTTATACGCAATACGCATGTACAGTACTGCTACGAATTTATTTAATAAACATATGAACGTTTATTGTTTGTTATTGGTCCGGTGTTACTCTGTGAATTCCCACGGCTTCATCTCCGACCGACTTGCACTTCATTGACTGATAAGTACCCACATAATTACCGGCGTATTGTCGTGTGGGCAGCCCCCTAACGGCGAGTGACGCTTTTACCCCCTATCATGTTATGAATGAGGCTCCTATCAGGGAGGGGGGAGCGCGTGAGAAGTGGGGGGCGGTGGACGCCGCTCTCGCATTCGCCGGCCGTACCTCGCCGCGACTGCGTGTACCGTTCGCGCTCAGCGATTTCACAACATTCCTCGCGTGCAGTGAAACTTCATAAAAAATATTTTGTTGCAAAAACAAATGGGCGTCGATAGTGAAACGTAAACTTGTGATGATGCACAGTGTTCTGTGAAGTTTGCTTCGTTTGACAGTTAAGTCTTGGTGCAGTTTACATTCTTTCCGAGTTCCGCCCGCTCGGAGGAGGACAGTAAGAGAGTGACAGTTTGCCGTGTTTTGTGCGAGTTTTCTTTGGAGGAGTTCTCTGTGTTTGTAGTCGGAGGCCGTCGTGAACACCGGCCCCGACATGATGGAGGGTTACTTCGACATCTCTAACGACCTGAAGGACGTCTGGGAGGCGGACATTGACCCGGTGAGTTAACCTTGCTTGATATCTCTTATCGCTCGGAGGTGATGATTTGATTTAATTAGCGATCTGCCAAACAATGGCCGAAGAGAAGTGCGATGTTATTGTAACGCTGAAAATTGATTGCAATACAAGTTTGAATGTTATAGTCCAACAAGTTCCATTCATGTTGAAACAATCGCTGAACAATACTCGGGCGAAGAAAAAGTTTGCTACTGCATACCTCGTTGCATTCGCATGAATACGTTTATTGATACCGTCATAAAAGTGCAAGACTGGAATGAAAGTTGGTGCGATAGTGCTGATAACAAACTCTTGGTAGGTACCTACTATGTTTGTAATCGACCTTGGTATTTCCTACGATTTTAATAACTTGCCTTAACCATACGAGAGAAAATATGTTGGGAACTTGTCAAAGTTTTGCGACTTTCTAAGAGCGACAACCCTGATATACATTCAAGAAATTGGTGAGAGAATACTGTATGACATAGCTAGACAGATATATGCGCCAACTTTCGTTTGTACTGTTTATAAACTGTCTGAATCACATTTCAATCGAAGCACGTTGATATTCATACGGCGATAATTAAATCAACATACTACTTCACCCTAGTGTCGTAACTATCGAGACAAACGAATGTTTAATTATCGATTTTTGAATGGATTTAAAATCTCTAGAATGTTCGCTAATTCTCGATACAGAAATCCTTACGAGAGTTCTGATTAGATTTCTAATCGGTAGTGCAGTCACGCTTAATATGGATATAATTAAGACCTGCTTATGTTATTGCAAGCTGGATGCCTAATTCAGTGTTTATTAAGTACAAGGAGTTTCTAAGCTGTTGAGAAACTAGTCTGAACAACCAATTAACATTGTTGATGTAATATCAAGCAGTTTGTCTCTAATTGTTTCGGCCAAGCCGCATCTGACGCAGGTATGAGGTTCTAGTCACAGTTTGTTTATTGTTGTTCTTTTCTTCAAAAATATCATAACAGAATCATTATTTAGGACCTGAATATTTAAACGAAAATGATTAGACTACCTTCATTCTAGCAAAATTAGAAGTGAGCAATCCGCAATTCGAATTTTTCCGCGTCATGTTTTTTGTTTTCATTTTCCTGAAAGATTATAAAAATAGATGCTTGTACAAGTAGTAGGTAACAACTATGCATGTGGGACGATATCTTATCAGTTCTTATACTATGCATTTAGAATGAACTTCAAAACTTTATAAATAGCGCAGATAGTGCATTGCTGTATAACGTCATAGGACATATTCGGTTCTGAAGTCACTATTTATTTAAATTTTGAAATTTCTCTTTTCATTTTTCACGCGATAAGCGGAAAATTCATTTATCTTGTTATGATAATTGCAACAATAACACAATTCAATTATTCGGAAGATGAATATCTGCAACCAGTTTTAGTACAGGAACCCCCAATTTAGAACAAATTAGTAACCAATTTGTAAGGAAAGCAATAAAAAGAATCACTACAGTCAAAGGGGGAGTGAAAAAGAATCGGTTCGGATATCACTTCCCCAAAAGTCTAAACCTCGCGCAGACGATAGGGGTAGGTGCAATACAAATGTACACATTAAATGAATGGTTACAATGAAGACATTTCAAATCAAATTACTTACTCCGTGTTTGTAATACAGAAATCAGGAAACGAGCAATTAATAACATTAACATGTATTGTGGGAACTGTTCATAATTATAGTGAAGTGAAACATTAATCTTTTGCAAACCACAGAGTTTAACAGAAAGAAAAGAGACCGGTGAGCGCTTACAACCTTCTTCGAACACTTTTTTTATTCAGTATGCAACACCGAACTGCACGAATCAGTGTTGCCCACTTCGCAAGATTTAAATCATTCATAGTTCACTAACACCATGCCACTGTTACCTAATCTACATACAGTTTATTTATATTCTAATCACAAAACTCAATCCTGTCTCCTACGTATGGAGAATTATTAATAACAACAATTTACCGTCTGTAATCATCAAAGGGTGATCGTTCAATCAATGAAAGGATTAATCTGTAGCCAGAATGCGTATATTGACCTCTAGGGTACAAAAAAGGCCTGCGACAGAATCAAAACAATTTTTTGTGAGCGTTTGTGAACGTTGTATTAGTACGGTCGCTGTATTGGTTACTTTTGGCTTCTGTTAGCGATTTTTTCCTCTTGCAACTTAAAAGTAAGACTGGCTGGTAAGACTTTTTTGTAAGTTACACTATGAAAAGGCCTTTTCAAAACGTCTATGTCTAGGGCAATCTCTGGCCAAGTTTGCCACCGCAAACATGACAATATCGTCACGCCACCTTCGCCACGGTCTACCTCGATGGTATCGTCCCCCAGGCCTCCAATGAGTGACAGTCTTCGCCCAATTTTCCGGGTGCATTCGTGGGAGATGGGCAGCACACTTCCACTTCTAACCACATGTTAGTTCGTAAATATTGATCTTCTTTTAGTAAGTTTAACGAATATTGAGTTTTAAAACTAGGAAGTTCATTTTTGGTTAATTCATTAAGTGCTCTCATCTTAGCGTTGTTAAAGATTTTTTTAAAGGACTCGCCACTCTTTTGGACATAACTTGTCCACTTAATAACTAATATGAATCATAAATATAATCCTTACATAAATAATTGTCGTCCATGTAAATGATCATCATGTTAACGATCTGGTTAATTAATTCAATGTCTTTAGTAATTAATTATTCGTTTCTATGCAAATTAGAGTGGCGTCAATTTTGTATTCTTATCCTTTCGTCACATGTTTATTAATATCCTTGTCACATTCATCATATAATTTTCATTTAGAACTTTATAATTATATGCCTAAAGATTTCAACTCCTTCACAGCCTATTATTCTGATGAGAAAATATTAAAAAAAAAAAACGCTACTTGGATGGTGAATGGAGAAACCATAGAGCCGACTTACCAATTAAGTAGCAAGAGTCGTTCCATAAAAAAGTATCAAACATTAAAAAAAGAAACAGTGCTTCCTTCTTACCTTGATAAACTATCAACTTTGACAGCTATTTTTACCATGATCAAGTACCCAAGCCATCGCAATCAAGCACTAGCTTATTACCAATTAAAAAAAAAACATTCAAAATTCGAAGGTTTTTTGGGAACGGCCATTAAGACATCGACTAGCACCTGTAACTTGTTTTGTGCTATGCGGTGACGTCATGGCTTGTTAATGGTTGATAACCCGGCTGTGGTCCGGAGATGATTTGCATACGTTCATTTGTGGCGTGCGTGAACACTTCCAGATTTGGTCAGGTTGGCTGGGCGTACATTTCTTATGGCTGGCGTACGGTATCGCATGGTGCGTCGACCTGGTGCGTTGAACCAAGGGGCCCGGCGCCGCAGGTGCTTTTTTATTAATATTAACTTGTTCGTTCATTATGATGGACAACGGAGACTAGTTAACGTTATTTAGAAGCTCGGTTTTATTTTTTGAGGCGATTAAAACGTTACTTGGATATTACAGAAAACTTAAAACTTGTTGAATTGAAGCAAGTCAAGCGAATACGGTCTGTAGAACAAGTTCAATTTATTAATGTAACTCTTTTATCCTGATTCTAAAGTTCTAAGCATTCATTTTTTTAGACTAAACACATGCAAATTAACTGTCTCTATAAACTTATTTTGAAAGCTAGCAAACGATATAATGCTGGTGATGTTATTTGTAAAACTTTAGAAGTTACACAATCGACATTCTTTCGTTTCAACTTTTTTGTCGACTGTACCTTTCTATTATTTTAGAGACTGCAAAAATTCTAGAATTGTGACTGAACTTAAAATCTTTCAAACTAAATATGCAAATGTTGTCAAGGAAAAATTGTAATTAAATGCAAATGGGATACCTAAGCTGCCGCTAGCGTAACCTATTTCAGGTTTTATCGTAAAACGGAGTTGTCTCTGCAAGTTTTTTGCTCGTAACTAATTTAAATATTAATTTCTTACCCATTTTTTTAAACTTTATCCAAAGAAAATTTAATCAAGAAAAAGTTTTTATAACGCTATTTTTAGCATCCTGGATATTTTTTTTTTAGGTTTAAAATGAAATCCCAAATCTAACTATCTTGAACAATCCCACGCACAACCCTGACAGGCATCTACCCTGGTGGCCCCGTCAGTTTTGCTGACTGCTTATTGAGGCTGGTCATCATACTTAGCATTTAAATAAAATAATGCAGAGTTAGGACATAGAGCATTTCTTTTACTTTATTTACAACCTCAACAACATCAAAAAAAAAAAAAAAAACGACAATGCCATGTAAAGTTTCAAGATTTTCGCGGTTTTCTCATTGAGTCCTCAGAAACACAACCATAAACCACCAATTTAAAACCACAAGTTTCCATATGCAAAAAACCTGTTATTATTTAGTTCCTAGCAACACATTGAATACTTAATACCTATAGGTATGCTCATTACTATTCATGTATAGTGCGTTATACAATATAAATATGTAATCATACGTAGAACAGTTACATATATTATGTGCCCGCTTTTTTGTTACCCGTCATTGGTAGGAAGGTATCTATATCCTTTTTCTAAAAATGTCACTTACATCCGGTGTCCGGTAATGCGTCATTTCTTTCACTCACACTCGCTCGATAGGGTTGTCAAACAAATGTCAAAAAGCTTTCAAGGTAAAGCATTCTCTCGAAAGATTAGTTAAGCATGAATAAAGATTTGTAAATTGTGAAGGATGTGTTTAGAGAAGAATTTAGGATTATTGAAACTAATCAAGCGTCTGTCAATATAATGCAGTGTTATGCGATTCAGGAATGAGGAATTGTAAACAGCCTCGTAAAATTGACGCTCTTAATAAATTGTTTTATGGCAACTATTTAAAGTCTCAAGTATATGACAGCAATTAGTACCTCTATGCACTCAGTGTTACATTATTGCAATTATTGCAATGCAAGATACATTATTTTTGCTTTTTATGAACGCTATTCACCAGTCATAAAATCAACACGCAAGTTAAATTCTTATGCCATGGCAACCCTATGTTAATAGGTGATCCTAATAATAATATAATTAACATAAGTATAATATTCTCTTACGAAACTAGCAGAGCTATTGGTATTAATGATAAAACCTTTGCCCTATGATATTTTATTTTACTGGCAACACTTAGCAGTTTTAGATGGTATTATTACGTTAGGGTTGCCTTGGTAAATATGTTATGGTTTTATTTTTATACCCGCGTACTATTAAGGAATGCTATACTAACTTTCATTAAAAAAAAAAAACAATTATTTTGTATGTTAGTCAACTTCGTCTGAATGGCTATAACTATTAGGCAATGGAGTAGTAAAAGAATAAATTGTAATGGTAATGTAAAAGATTCCTTATTACCTGTTATGGCATATTATTGTTATACAGTCGATACTAAATCAAAGCATAGTCGTAAAACATAGTCAAGGAAATAGTGGCACTGCGCGTTTAATTCTAAGATATTGCAAGAAAAATGGTAGGTAACTTATAATTGAGTAACTATCTTAGGTATTAAAATTTACGTAGCAGGGGGTAAATCCCGTTCCTGATACGATTTCAATGTTTTTTTTTTTAACTTGGAAAATTTACCTTCAGCTCTGTTCTTTTTAAAAGCGAAATTTCCCACCACTAAAAACCGTAATTTATCTTGTAATTAAAATACGATTCCGCGAGGTAACCCTACACTATTAACTCTATAAGTCGGTATTGTCTATGAGTGGTTGGGGCCGACCGCGTTATAATGGTAATTGAGTTTCCTTTCCGGCTGTAACTCCTCATTGCTCGGTAGTAGTGAGTCGGCAGAATAATGTTAATTAAAAATAGCAGATAATAACGGGTAACGGACCGCAATATTAAGCTTATGAAACAGATTATTTAGTGTTGTGCTTAGAGATGGGTTAGGAACAGATGAGTACCTAACCGGTAGGAAAGAGAAAAAAGTTTGATGGTATTAAAAATCAGAAGGTAGGTAAATTGGGTACCTATCTGTAGAAAGTGCTTGTTTAAAATCCATCTTATTCGTATTCTTTTTCAGGAATTGGGCAAAGACAAGATTCATTACTGAATTACATTTTTATTCCCAAACTTGATAAAGTGTAACATAATTCATGTCTTTGATTGCCTATAGGTACTGTCCCACTGCTGGGCAAAAGCCTCCCCCAACTTCTTCCAGGTATCCTTTTCTTGAGCTACCTCGAACCAATCCCCGCGGTAGGCACCTAGGTCGTCTCGCCACAACGGAAAAAAATTTGATAGAAAAAAATTTAAATGGTAAAAAAATGGTGTCGTGAGATGTATTTAAACTTAGTAAAGTTGATCGGGTCAGTGTCTAGATAGTTGTTTTCTAAAAACCGTTTTAGTGTTAGATATGTTCCGTTTTATAACACTGCCAAAAAAACTTGAATAAAAACGGACTTGCAATACTCTGTCTGTCGAATAGAAAATTAATTGGATGAAGTAATAAAATATGATTTATTTGACGTTGCACAAACTAGTCTAGCATGCTGTTATATCAATCTAGAAAACATGCGATTCGACCAGGTTTTGCGAGAGTGTGTACAATGTATACTAAGTTAGAATAACAGCTTTTCGCATGTTTCGATTGAAAAATTAAGTTGAGTAAAAACGTCAAATTCAATTTAGACGCCTAAAAGCCTTGAACTTTTCAACCATAAAATATTACCAGAACATCAGACGTCTCAAAAGCCTTTGGGACATGAAATAAAAAAAATTCAAATTTCAGTGAAAAAAAGGTTTTGTATGTGGGTAGTCCAACTTTCGTGTCAGTGGGTTGGGCGTTGATAACGCAACTAAAGTTTGTATTTCTATTCATGTATTTAGAGATAGATTTTATTTTTCTGTATCTATTTAAAAAGTTTGTCTATCTGCAATGGAAAAAGTTCATACATTTTTGTTATTCTATTTTTTTATACGGGCAACTATTTATAAGCTATTCTAACTACAGTGTGGGCCAAAAACTCCCAAGGTAAATACTTATTCTTCAAGCACTTTTCAGTAATAAACGCTCAGTTCAATGTATAGATTCTGAAAACCAATACTCGAGACTATAAAGTTAACGTAAACACAATGAGTCTATCGATTAACAACGGAATGTTGCCGACCTTTTGCAAGTGTTCCGATCTAGGGCTTCCAGACTAAAAAAAACGCTTCTGCGAAATACTGACGGAATTTCGCCTTGATTACAAGATCGCTCCAGAATTCAAGTAGGTAATATTAAGAAAAGTTTCTAATTTAAATGTGTAGTAAGGTGCCTTGGCTTCGTTTCATACTTATGTACATTGATTTGCTTTATGTATTACATCCTGTTACCTTAGGTAAGACTTAATTGGGCCCATTTACGTCTGATTTACATGGCTGTTGATCGAGTGTAGGTAACGTTCGATTCTAAGGTACTAATAGAAATTCTTTATGGAGATTAAGAGAAGAATAGAACAAAATACAATAAGCCTTATATCATAACATGTCGGGTCGTAAACGAACATGGCCACCAGCAAAACTTGGCTCTCCTCGCAACTGTTACAATGCAAATATAATAATGGCAAAGTTCCTATCACGACCGCACATTGTAAACCTGTATGCCTAGATTATTCGAATGTTAATATTCTTGTAGATTCACATAAAATTGTTGCATTCCAAAGATAGGCGATGAGACAGCCCTGAGCACGCGGATACGCCCTGTATACAGTGTTGCCAATAAGAAATGCTAACTGACCGATATACTTATGATAATTATGAATAATCTAGTAACTCGACCACGTGTCCTGAATGTACGTCACCTACGTTAGTTAATCTAGGCTAACATGTAATACTCATTGCAATTTTCCAAGCGGCCTCGGGTGTAATAAGTGTATAGGGGCTATACTGGGTAAGTAGTGTAGGTACAGTGGCATTAGCGGCCAAGCACAATGCGGTTCAACGGAAAAACAATCGTTCCGTTTGTTAAACTTTTGTCGCTTCAAAGTTACCTTGGAAGTAGCTATTGTAATGTATTCATACAAGGGCGGGTTAAGCGTGGGTAGGCAAGTAATAACTTCAAGGGCTGTGTTACTGGGACGAAAATATTATTTATGTCAAGTGTTTTTCAATTAAATCAGTATCTTCCTGTCAGTTTAATTGTTCTATTCTCGTTCTCATCTATCTTTTGTTTTTCATTATAAAGTAACTTAAGTTGTTACCAATGAGCTGGAATGATCACACTTCGTAAAACTGAATAAATATTTTCCATATTGAAGCCATCAATAGAACAATCGAGTAATTTCTGAATTCGGTATTTCTGATATTTATTTTCAACTACAAAACAAAATGAAGAACGTCTTCAGCTTCTTTTCAGTTGCTTGCATTTACTTGGCACCCTGTATTTTGAGACGTTTGTATTCAACCAGCGCCCGGTCTTTTTAGACACTTATACCTCCTTTTCGACCACCTGATCTTTTCAGATTGATGACTTTTCGAACAAGCTTTATTTTCATAAATTTAGTTTGTAGTTATTCTTTGAGTAGTCTGTTCTTTCAGACGCTTAAACACATCAGAATTCCATCGAATTAGGACCACCATGGTTTCTAAACGATCCCACATTAACTCTCAGATAATATTAGTGTTAGCACTAACTTGTTTGTGGCCCGAACAATGGACACGTTGCGTAAATACGTGGCAAACGGTTGCGTCACTCACGATCGGTCTGTATCGAATGGTATCATTTCAAAAACAAGATATTGACACAAGTGTATACTGTGTGAGTACTGTGACATTGTTTCAGAACTCCGTGCCTTACTTATGTATAGTTCAAGTCCAATAACACGGATTCTTGTTATCCTCTACTTGTATTTTCTCGGTTTTCTGATATAGAAACTTGTTGTTGAGAATATCTGTACTTACATACACTGTTCACTGATAAATTGGATCGTGTTAGGATTTATAGTTTTCAATTACCGTTTTATTTTAATTCTCTGATTGTTTTGTAAATTTTATGCTTAAATATGTTTCGTATTTAATGCCTTGATCACACGTACCGACTAAACGGGCGAGACAGTGCTTTCGGCCGAATACTCGGTACGTATAAACAAAGCGCCGAGCGCTTATCTCTACAACTCGCTTACATCACAGTCTCTGCCGAGCAACATTTTACTGTCTCGCCCTCTTACTCGGTCTGTGTGATCAAGGCATAATATATACTTGCGTTCGTTGTTTTTAAGTTTGTCAAACATTTGCAAATTCTGTACAGCCCAGTGAAAGTTTAGCGCACTTTATCCTTTACATTTAATATAACAAATGACAGTCGTCTAGATGACGTTTTTATTCAGAGCAATCGTCAAATAGAGATGCACTCGAAATGCACGCCATTCGCGTGTGAAAGGCGTTGCGAGTGCGTCATATGTATGCTAGTTTACATTCCTCTCACCGGCAAGCGGTCGACTGTGTTGCCATGCTCGGGAAGTAAAGGTGCCTACCTACAGTAAGGTTTTAGAATTATTGATTCTCATTTATGAAAGTGAAAACCATTTCAATCCTTTCAGTTAATTAAAAATCATATTTGTCTTTGTTGTACAACTCTTAATTTTTAATCAATTTCAGGAACGTGGTTTAAAAAATTATAAAACCATTTCTATAAATTGTACAAAAATACTGTCACAATTATTGTAAGTTTATATGCAAGTTGCACATGGCAACATAAACCAGCGCAGGCGCACCGTGAATTTAGAGAGCCGCTTCTGAAACAATTGTCATTCCTTATTAGCACTGTCTAGCGGCACATTTTACGATGACGATACGGTTAATGACACTGGCCACGTAACACACGCGAACATGAATATTTATTTTATTTTATAGATTTGAAAAAAGAATGAATGAAATAAATAAGTACTTGAACGCAAATTTATTTTTTCATCTTCTGTCAAATCTCATTTTTCTTGAGGTGCATCATGAAATAACTTCATTCACTCTAGAAAGTCCTTTACGGACGGACGTGACGGACTTTTACTGACTTAAACTGTGTTTCATCAGTTCTCCTTTGCGTTCTAGGACCAAGGTAAATCCCATGTCAATTATATGCTTTGACAACAAGCATTTTAAGCATACAGCTTACTGACATGAGATTTTTTAATGAAAGTGGGTGCCTTTATGTCCTACACGTATACGTTCAGGGCAAAATACACGAAAAATTGGAGTATAATTATTCATTAATCTTTCTTTGATCACTATTAATTTTTATTAACTAAGATGAAAGAAACGACACTAACGAACACGACCCGACGACAAGGACGTTTGAAGAGCAGGAAAAGAAAAATAGATATTAGGTGGAACATCTAACTACTTACAGAAATTAAATGCAATAACTCATATAAAAAACTTTATCAAGTCAATTAGAATTAATAAACTACTCTGTCAAGCACCAATTTGCTAGGTTAGTATTTAATTAATAGACTCATTACTCTAGTTGGTAATGAGGAAACTAATTCCACTTCACACTTTAGACGCTAAGAAGGAATAACACGGTGGCTAGCCGCAGAATTTCACCAAATTACAGAAAATTGAAAACGAGTGGAGTAGGTAATCTCAGTAGGTTTTCCTATTATTTCAATTTTGCAGGCTGTTGCTGATGTTGGCACTAAAATCTAGTGTTGGTAGATCTAAAAAAAATGTATTTTATCTTCTGCCAGCGGTTTCGCCCGTGAAAGTATGAAATATTTGTCTATGTCACTCAGTAATAAAGTAGCATTCATTGGTGAATGAAATTTGAACATTGTTTTAGTAGTTTTTGAGTTTTTCTATTCATTATACCTAAACAAAAATTCAAATCTGTCCTCTTTTATTTATAATATAATAAATTCAAAATTGGTAGACCCGTACCTACTTATTTTTTATTGACCTCAGAACACTTCATGCGTAAAATAAATTATGGATTAATTACGTTAATTTACAATATGTAGTAAAAGTCGGTAAACGATTGCAATTTCTCAGTGTTATCTCATTCACAATTAAATGCGACACGTTGATAAGGGATACACAAATGTTTTACGATTGCACTCAACAAAACCTAGGTCGACTACTTGTGACAGAGGTCAAACTCGCTATTAATAACTCGGCTTTATCTCAACGTGAATTATTTAGGGTTACGTTCAATACGGATCTGATTAATGCCTGTAATAAAACTTGCACCGAAAGCTAAAATAAATTGCCCACTATTTTCATCAGTAGGTACCAATCGTAGCTCTATGTAACAGCTGTATTGTATCTTCTGCTGTTTCATAACACATAAGGGGATGCATCTTGACATACATTTTCACTGTTTTTCATACAACCGCTCTTACGCGAATAAGACGTTATTACACATTTTTCATTAGATATTTTGGAAACACAGTATCTTGTGGATATTATCTAGGCTTCAATGGAAATCAATTTATAAATTTGTGTAAAACTAATCCAGTTAAGACCTCTGAAAATCTGCTATTTTCCATGAACTTTGCCACTTCATAATTTACTAAAAAATGAAAAAAGTACAACATAAAAGCCTATTTAGCTAATTTTATCTAGATTCTAAATAATGACAATGTTTTTCGAAAACTTTTAAGACTTTAAAAAGACACGTATTTCCTGGAACATGTTTTATAAAATATTTGAGTAAATCACGGAATTTCCGAATGCTAACAGAGTTTTCAGGCGTTATATCTCTTTTTTCGCGTTGCCTTTTCGTCAAACATCGCGTTTGATTGCGTTAGATGAAGTAACAAGCTTTTAATGTTTTAAACCATGATCGATGTTGACGATAGGCGCGTAGAAAAGAATCCTCTTAATTCAGTGCATTGAGATTGTCGTTAGTTTACATGTGGGAACTTGGTCAGCTAGTGATCTGAATTCTGTAGTTTAATGAAGTCAAATGAGTAAGCAGTGCACATAACTTAGCATAATGCCGATGCAGTTGCTATCATGAACTATTAATTATTCCTCTATGGTTTCAGTGCTACCAACCTGAACCGTGACGTTTGAGAATAGAACGCACCAAAATCAATCAAAAATAGACATGACATACAAACATTTCACAAACACTCGTTCTAGGTAAAATGGCAAAACAAATTATGTGTTTGACTAGGTATATTGCGTAACTGCATTGTGTTAAGCGGACTGAGAGTTTGCGACCTTAGATAACGCGTCCCTGATAATGGCTACCTTACCGTGTAACCTTGTCGCTTTAATTAATTGCAATTGCCTTTACGTTATGTAATATAACGCTTTCGTTTTATTGGCAGGTTGGCAATTGAAATGAATGAAAGGCTTTCTTTTTTTTATTTGTTTACGGCGATTGATATTTTTGCTTTGGTTACGTCATGAGAAATAGGTTTCTGTTATGATATTGTTTTTAATTTGTTCTGTTTTTATGTGGTTAAAGCGGGAAACGGGTTATTCCTGATTTGGCCTATCAACTCATATACCTAGGTACAATGCCTATACATTATACAAACAACGGTTGGTTTTCGATAAAGAAACTCAAGTTTATCTACCACCGAAAAAACCCGTTGTGACATTTTTATACAAATAGTCCAGTTATCAAATATTTACCCATATTTATCAGTTTTATAAAAACAAAAAATCCCGATTCTAATGTCTTGACTGAAAAATTACAAAAACAAGAGATACTATGCAACAATGTTTAAGTAGGTAGGTACTGATAGTAAGGAAAAGGGTGATGAAATCATAGATACCTACTTAGGTAAGTAGGTACTTACTACGAAAAGTAGATGGGTAGGTAGGTAATATTTAGAAGAATCTCGAAAGTAGTTGGGTACCTAGTCTCGCAATCCTCTTTCTACAACCATTGAATGAAAGCTCTTTCTAAAGATTGTAAGTAAAAGTCCATATTAACTTAATTGAATGACTTGAAGTATTGACTTTTCTACACGAACCAATCGGTATTGAACGAGGCGATTGAGTGAAGTAGGCACTTGAAATTTTAAAACTATTTTGTCTGAATAGATTTAGTCAATATCATCTTCCTCTAGAGATATCGCATGTTGGAAATTCTGTAGCCCGATTCACGTAATGAAAACCGTAACGATATCGTAGCGATTTAGTCGTTTAGACCATTTCCGTATTCACATCCATCAATCGAGTTTGAACGACACCGATTATAAAGTCGTTTGAAATTCGTCGATTTAAAAAAAAAACTGCATTATATTATCCTGGTAGAATACTTATTAATGTTACTGGAAATAAGTCGATAGATCGTGAATGCCGCTTTCGCATAGGACTTCGATCGAACGACTATAAAACTTCAGCGATATTTGGCTTGTTTGATTTTACGTGAATCAGACTACAGTTCTTCTAACTCGTTTTCACGCAGTGAGAGAGTGCACCGCTAGAGGCGCATGAGTTTTCACCCAGTGAGAGAATGAGAATTCACGTAGAGTGTAGAGTGAGGTCTTGGAAACATCGAATTGCACTGTTTGTGGACTTTTCATGCAAGTTTTTTTTGATGATTATTTTACTATGACTTATTGATTATGGCAGATAATGGTACCTACGGTTCTTATAGAGACCACTACTGAGAGATTTTGTTACGGCTTTGATCCTTTTTTTTAGAATAAAACGAGACTGCTTAACAGTGCAAACTGTACTTTATTCTCACGTAATTATGATTGATATTAATTCAAATTTTACTTCCGTATGAGCAATAACAACTTTTAAAAGCTTTGCTTACGATTTTTGTTCTACGGTGGCGCCAACTGGTGAGCATAAAAACGGTAGCCTAATTACATTAGTTGTGGGACGGGTGACGGGTGTAATGTCAAGGTGAGATTTAAGATATCAATAATTTTATAAAGGTGGTAGCAATTTTCTTAATGGTAAACGTAAATTGCATGCAATGTACATTCTAGAGGATCTATGGAACCATTTCAGTTAATAAAGAAAATATTAGTTAGGATTAACCTTAGTTAATATTATTGGATAAAATTCTATTAATTAATTCCGCTTATCGCTCGCGCATTCACTGTGGCCATTTGTATGAACGACCCATAACGCTCCCCGCGCCCGCGTGCCCACTTTTTTCTCACATAAATAAAGGCTGTCTATTGCAAATGGCACTTGCATTGTTGCATCTCAATACCAATAAATTAAGCTTGGGACAAGACAGTCTTAGACAGAATTGTTTCGCACAGACAAGTCTGTCTTGCACTTGCGAAACATTTTTGTCTAAGACAGTCTTGTCTCAAGTGTGCGCAGGCCGGTGCTGCATGAAAACTAAACAGGAAACTGCTTGAAGTATAAAAAATAACAAATTTCCAGTGAAAACGATACCATCGTTTGCATTAAAAAGATAATAAAATTAAAAATCGTATTACCTAATAACAATTTATTATTATTATCTATGAAGGAAACATCACTTACATATTAAGGATATACTTAACTGATAAATAAAAAGAAAAGTAAGTAAAGCACTCGGTAACAGAATTTTACCAAGAATAAATACTGTCTTTTTAATTTAATTTTTAATATTTTGTCTTTAGAATGACATATACTTTTACAATGTGTACCTAGGTACTTTTTTTGGGATAATTCTTTTTACCTACTGATCAACCACCTGTGTTCCTTCATGTACCCTTTGATACAGAGCCACGATAACTCTTTCGAAAAATTCTGCAGTATATATTGTAGGTACGAGTACACTAAAAAATAAGTCCTGAAATTTCCATTGGAAAATCCTGAGATTTTCTGAATTCCTTTTTTTTCTCGAAATTCACATTCATTGAGTTACCCGAGTTAGCTTTTTGGCTTAGTAGGGCAGAATTCTAATCAAAATATCCTTTTCTCTTCATTTAAACGAACTTTTTTTAATTTGGCTACCAAAATTTTTGGAATCTAAGCCAGGTAATGTTAATTATGTTCCCTAGTTCCCATGTCATTAATTGCTTCTACGGTAATTAAAGCAATTAAAACATTTAAGATACAACACCGATAGCAAAACACTAATCGTAAACATTCAAGTAAAAAAAATTCATTAAAACAAATCCGTTTTAAACCCCATAATCACGTATGTTTTTCTGACTACCCACTTTGAATTCAGTTTTTTTTTTACGAGTGTTTACAAACACTACCTATTATAAAAATTAAAATTTATCATAACCCAAATATCCTTAATGACTAACAACCTCTCAATTTATAAGGACATACATTCTAAGTACCTTCATCGGAAAAAACTTCTGACGTTTGAAGATTTGGGATTGGCGGTTTTATTGGCCTATTATCATTGACAGGTCGTTCAATAACGTAGGTACCTACGTTTACTGACTTATTATGGTGTTAGCACACGCTCGAATTTACGATGGATTTGGTTCGTCCCGTACCAAATTCGATCGTAAAGAATACTCGAATCTGGTACGACCGGACCAAATTCATCAACCCGAGTTGCTTGAGTGTGTTGTTAACATTAATACTGAATATCGATTGTGATGGTAAACCCCACACAAGATTCTTTAGGGAAACTTTTCTAGCTTTGCATTGTTCATGATTAAAAAAAAAACTCTGAATAATTTTACACAATCATGCATTCATGCCATAAAGTCCTAAGGGCATTTGAGTGTTTACTGTTATCGGATATGTGGCATGTTTTACTAACATTATGAAAATGGACTCTTAAATATCAATTAAGTGTTAAAATGCCTTAAGCTTGACATAGCACCATCTGCTCTTAAGGTAAGATATGTCTGTCTAAAGTAAAATCTGTCTGACAGTCAGAGTCAATTAGCACCGACCGGCGTTATCTCCGACATTGTCTTATAACATCTTAAAGACGAGATTTAGTCATAATCATATTAATAATAAAAAAGGCATCTGGTTTTGTGTTTGTTTGTTATTCCTTCACGCTTGGATGTTTAGCACTCTGGTAGACTAACGCCTGGAATAGCATACAGAATAAGTAGATACTTTTATTCCGGGAATATGTTCTCCTATGACAGTTTTCTTCTTTCACGCGGGCGGAACCACTGGCAGCAGCTAGTGTAATGATAATAGATCTAATCTGTCTGCGAGTTACTTACTGACCCATTTCTCTTGACTCATTACTTCCGTAGATAAAAACTGTCATGCAGTGATAAATATACTCATTGGTATACCTGCCTCTTCTTAAACGATACTCATTTATTTATTTATTATAATCTTTATTGTACACCAAATAAATAAAAATACAAGACAAACATTTAAAAGAATAAGTGCACAATGGGCGGTCTTATCGCACAGGGCGATTTCTTACAGACAACCTTTGGATGGACTGAGAGAAAGGAGATAGATTAAGGGTTGTCAGTGTACAAACATCAGAAACACATACATACCTACAATACTTAAGTTGGTACCTACTTATTGCAATTTGGTTTATAAACCTATGAGCAATGCAAGTCCTTAGTTTGGATTAAATGTTACTGTCGAAAATTAGTAGTATATTAAAGTTGTATAGAATAAAAAAATGGTTATCGCAATCCAGTCTAGAATAAAACAGGAAAAAGTCTTATTCACAAAAACTAGGAAAATAAACACGTAACTCGACAAACTAACTACTCGAGTGAAGGAATGATTATTATGACGTTAGTACACAAACCTTGCTGCCGGTCGCGGCTACGCAATGCAGCACAGCCGTGTGAAAAACTCATAAATCACTAATTACTATGTAAGAACAAGCGTCGCGTTCCAGTTCATGTGAGAAAATCAAAAAGCAAGCAAGTAGAACCACCGGCACGGTGCATTTAACGAATTATTCATGACTTTAGCATAGTAGGCACGGGCGCACGAAAGTGCCGCGTTTCATTGACATACTTTTTCATCAATTTTTGAATGTTAATGAAACAATGTTTCAAATCGATTGGCGATTAAATTAATTGGATACATCGCTGGATAAGGTGAGGGTTTGATAAGATTTCGTTTAAAAACCTTTTAGCTTTCTAAATATTTCGTTGGCAACACAGTGAAAAGGTACATTTAAAATCATGAATTAAAAAAGAAACTGCAATTGGCATTCCATTTTCAAACGAGTTCTATTGCACTCCATTTGAATATTTAAAACAGCAGCGGTGAACATTTTAATTTTAATCGCCAACTATTCCGATAATTCAAAACAATGTTCGAATCGAGTATCGGTCGGTGCGGGCCATGTAATAATATTCGTTATCACCACGGTATAAGTCGATTGTTCGACCGTGAGCGAATAAAATTTATCGCTTGATAACACTTAACTAAGCGAGCGGTTTTTGTATTGGATAGTGTTGTTACGTAATGTGCTTTCGCCACTCGGTGAAACTGGCTGCATCGAATCCGGTTGCAGATTTGAAACCTGCCCTGTTAAGTGTAACATTTTCTGTCACACATCTAGTTTAATTTAAATGTTGAGGTCGTTAGTCCTTTATCAGTATTTTTAAATTTCCCGAACATGAAGTTGTTATCAACATCGTCCGCATGCCGTTATCAATAGAAGATTAATAGAAAGCAACTAATATCTATTGAGCGCTGTTGTTATTGAAATCCAATACGAATCCATTAAAGACTTGGGTCGTGATAAAACAAACGATTTTTATTGAATCAATTGCATGCAATCGTATTGTTTTCAGTTTGTGTGTTAATGTTGTAAGAAATTTTATGTAATATAGGTAATAATGATCTTGAAAAATACACTGAAAAAATGTCGTAAGGTGTAGAAGTGACAGGTTTGCTGGCTGCATTTGGATTCTTTTAATGAATAGATTATTACGCAGTTACATACATGTTTCCATACATATTATAGGCACGTCTCTTCAATCAATCGATTCTAACAGCATACGAGGAAAAATCATCACAACTACCTAAGATTTATTGAAGAATTCTTCAACACATTCTTTAACTGCATATGTGTTGTATGCATTTAATTATCGAGCATAAATATCTGATAACAGCAACTCAATAAAGTAATATGTCGATCAGAAAAAAAATATAACTAAATAAAGTAGAAAGATTTAAAATGTAATAACAACTCTAAAATAGAAGAGCACAATTCATTAATGTGTTCATGGATGAATTGTGTGAGGTAATAGGACAGAATGGGAGAAAAAAACGTGTTGGGCCGACCCCAAATAACACTGGACAAGGACAGGAAGATGATGATGAAAAACACGATGATGATGAAAAAGACAAATATTTTTGATTCTCAAGCCATTCTGAATAACCAAGGGAATAAAACTCAAGCAGTTCAATAAACCGATCAAAATAGACTGGAGAGTGACCAAGGTAAAGGAATGAATGAAAATGAAAAAGGAAATTGAATGGATTTCAATTTCCTCAGTTCTTCATTTTGTACACCAGAAACTATCAAAATCAAATAGGTATCTGGCTTTCTCACCTCCATGTTCTTATCCCAATTATTGAAAGGCACCTTTAGCTTCACAAACTATTAAAAACGTATCAGTATCCTGTTCTTTGCCAAATACTGACTTGGCAAAGAACAGACATTTTTACGAATGTTTGTACTGTTTTAGAGATTCACACGAATACAAGTTAAAAGCTTACAAATTGAGACAGATGTTACTGTCTGAATTTGTAAAACAATACCTCAAAATTTAAATATAGAACTACAATAAATCAATCTCTGAGTGGTATTATGATATTTTTTTTTATCGTTTAGCTCTCGAATTTTCCCTCTGGATTAAATCTATTGGTTCTGAGTCCACCCTTTCAGTATTGTTGTACCGAAGCAAATTAGTTCTAAAATTAAAAGTTATTGAATTATATAAAAACAGTGGTGGCCGAGTGGTAATGGCCCCAACTTTCGAATAGTAGGTCGCAAATTTAAACTCGGCCAGGCGCATTACTTTGTGTAATTTATTTCTTCAGCATTGCTCTCAAAACGGTGAAGGAAAACATCGTGAGGAAACCGGCATGTCCTAGAACCAAAAATTCGAAGTCATCTGAAATTACCAACCCGCACTGGGCCCATGTGGGGGATTACGGCCCATTCCCTCTCTTAGTGAGGAGGGATGACTGATGAGTTCCAACAGTGGAAACATTATAAGGCCGACTATGCTATTATAACAAAATTTAAGCACTAATAGGCGTGCCTCGCTTCGCTACTCATTACAATATGTAACTGGAAGGTGACCCCGTCTACCTTTACCCGCCCGCCGTATGAACTCCACAGACTTTGAACTGTTATGTAATGCTCAAATATGATTTTAGTGTGTTTAAATCTCCTTGGATTTGTGAGCTTAGGGATGCCTTAGTTTGGGCTGTTCTGGAACGAAAAGGGCAACTAAAGGACACAGATGGATTTTAGTCGTTAACAGCCTGGTATGTCCTCTCGCTTTTCTACCACATTAAACTTATGGATGAGATTGTTTATCTTGGATTTATCAAAACCCTGATTTTCATAGCTGACAGACAGTTGTTCCGGATCTTCGGATCTGATGCATGATGCAGAAGTCATTGTGAGTCAAGGTTTACACAAAAATGACACAAGTCAAAAAAACAAACTTTAAGACTGGTTGCCGTTTCTCAAAGATCTTCAGAGAGTATGATTTTTGTACTTACTGCATCTTGTACTTGAACACCCGGTAGTGTTCGAGTATTTGGAGTAAGAATCGGATAACATGAATATGATTTCAATTGAACATGTTTCGTGAGACAATGGCCGCGACGCACGGATCTCTCGCGTGAGTCCATATCGTGAATCTGGCGAAATACACGCGATTTTCGCGCGTATATTGAACACGCACGATGCATTTAGGTAATGTAGATAGAGATTTGTGCTAGTAACCACAATGTATAGGTAGGTACTCCAAGTACACATCTCTGAAGACAAAGTTTTAATTATTTGTTTTAAATTGATTGCTTTTTTGCAAGACTGTTTTGTGTTTCACTGCTTCCCCTTTCTCCGTTATCATTATCTGTCATATTGCATTTTAGCATTTGATGCTCTAATTTCAACAACAATAAACAATCGTTTTTCTAATAGATCAAAATGTGATTTAATATTTATTAAGTTTCTTTTATATATTCAAATAGGTACGCAGTTGCATAAGAACTTGTTCGTGAATAATTGCAATTCATGTCGCAAATTGCAGAAGACTGGTTCAGAAAACCAATTACTTGAAAGGACATACCAAGTGCTTTTGTTGCCAAAGACCTAGGACTTAATAAGCTAACATGAGGACTTGCAGGTCAATATATACGTAGATATCATCAATCATAAGTCATAAATAAACAACAGTGTCTTATATAAGGAAAATATAAGTTTTCCTGTTTCAAAGCTTACAACATACTACAATACTTATGTTATGTGTGTTATTATTTATCCTTAAAGGATATGTTAAGTCTTGATTCTGATTAGGTGCATCACATGTGTCCGTCCACACAACTACTGATTTCATGATTATGTTTTTCTTTTCTTTTTATGAATTTGATTCATCGTCACTACCACCACGAACTTATCAAATCATCTTCTAAGTTTTGTCTATTTGAATGCACACACAATGCCACGAATAGAGAGAGAAACTACCAGATGATCCATGACCGCGACCACTCCGCCAGGAGTGTACGACTGAGAAGAAGATCACCATTATGCCCAAAGTCGTCCACTGCTAGACAACGACTGGTCCCATACATCTCGCATCCATCGGAATCCCACGACTCACCAGGTCATCGGTCCATCTTGTGGGAGGTCTTTCTATTATACGGTCTTTACTCCGGAACCTTCATTCCTATCGACTCTATCGACCATCTGTTCTGTGAACAATGTACCCAGCCCACTACCACTTAAGTTTAATGATTCTACAGACTATTCGGTGTCCTTGGTTCCCCTGTGAGTATTTTTATGTTCGATTTGATCACGTAAGGAAGCTCCGAGTATAGCACTCTTTATCGCCTTTTATGACTTAAGCCTTCTGGTGCGGCATTTGAATTAAGTTCAACAGTAGGTACGTATTTTCTACCTATATCACCAATTTGTTTTTTAGGTGGCCGTGAGAGAGAGCGAGGGTCATGCTTTATTGACTAAAATCTAACCGTGTTCCTTCACTGGCTCTTTGCTTTATAACGCTGCGATGACTCTTCCAATCCTGCGGCCTTCATCACCTATGACCCGGACTCCTTAATGCTAGAATACTAGTAAACTTTCCAAGCTAGTATCGAATGGACCAAAAAGGTCGTACACAGGAAATTATTTCATGAACAGCCAGCCATCCTACCATCCACAAGATATTAAACAACCACTAACTGCCACTAGCCAACGCCAATACTAAGAAAATTACGATATATTCATTTTACCAGTTGCCACCTTATCAACCCACGTACAAACGTAACGATATTTTGAATACTCAGTTAGATTATATCGCAGTAAATAGTACTCTTATATCTTGGATATCTCACTTTCTATCTCACAAAACCTGGTTATGATCTTGGGATTATCATAGAGGTGCTTGCTCTTGACTCTGTTAATGTGTTTGCCGACAGTATCGCAAATAGCGGGACTTGGCTATGAATAAATTTTAAGATAAGTCAAACCGTACCTATAAAACCTGGCTTACGAATATGTGGGAATAAGAGGAATCAATGATAAAAAAAATCATCTTAAATGAATCAGTTAATTTAGATGACAAGTTAGCTGTGTCTTATGAGAAGAAAGTACACATTGTAAGAAACTAAACTTTTTAAGAATCTATCGTTTAAGGTAATAAAGTTTAAAGGGATACGACAAGGAAAGTCATGCAACGATTTTTGAAGACCTAAATCTACACGGTAATAAGTTTAATCTGATTTCTATCTCCATATGAGTAATTATTTACTATATCTATCATATTATTGAACATAATCTGTAAGTCGGAAGTCAAAAAGAGATTGATTAGATGTTCGGCAATGATTTTAAAACAAAGCGGATCTGATATAAAATGATAATCGTATATTTATTAATAGAAATTCAGAGAACTCTTAAGGAAGATCGTGTTAATAATTTAATTGAAATAATTATGGTAATTGATGGCATTTTAATTGATAGTAACATAACACTATTGCGACTGTAAAACATTGTGTCTTACGCCTATATGAACTTTTGCTTCTTTAGGTGCATTATTTCGTTTTATCTAGCCTAATCCAATTATTCCGAGGGACGCAAGTGAAAAAGTTACATACCTGGAATTATGCGATTTTCTGCTATCTACAACTTACAAAAATTTCATGTACCTGAGGGGTTAAATTCCCTGCCGGGGTCTGTGTTTCCTGTTCTTTCGTCTTTAGGTCAATAATGAATAGGATACTTTTAGGTAAGCGTCATCTATAATGTTGACCAAATCTTCGCTTACCATCAAGTGAGATAGTGGCCTATCAATAATAAAAAAATATTCGACATCTTGATCTTTCGTGTTTCAAAAGTGTTAAAAATAAGGCGATATCTGTAATATTTTTGCAATGTTTCTAGTAAGTTATAGTAATTATCAGAGACTCGTAAAATTCTTGATAACTTTGCACCCAGTGATTTGGGGCCAGCTCTCCGCGTCATTCATTCGCCAAAAACTGCATATTTTTTTAATTCTTCTGTTGTTCTAATACTTACACATTCTCGTGAGCAGCTCTTAGTTAAGTTAAAAACACTTCATTCGTTCTACTATAAAACTACGCTTATTATACCTACTTCGCAATTTTGAATGTCAATGCCAAATACTACACTCTGATATCACAATCTTCCTCATTCAGTTCAGATAAACGTGCCGAAGTTAGTACGCGTATCCACATGAGGCGTTATAACATTAAAATTTTTAAGCACCGTTAATTTTGGGCTACTAGTAGTGGTAATAACACCTTTGGGCATCCGTTTGTCTGCCGCATAGATTATTGTATCTACTAAACACGTTATAACTGTTGTTTTACAGCAACTAACGATTACTTAATTTTGTGTCAGAATTTGAGGAAGATTTGGTGCAGCAGTTGAAATATTACAGTCATAAAATTTTTACCTCTAACTATAGGTGCTATGCTTGTCTATATTTTAGTATCTTTGAGTAATATTAACCCGAAATGAGCAAGGAGGGTGTGTGCCAATTGTATTTTTTACTACTGTCACTACCCATAATTATACTAGTTATTTTTAATTGTACTTCTTCCATCTCCCGTTATGACCTTTCTGCCAAGAATTGCTGTGCAAGTTGTTATTGAAATATGTAGTCATATTGTAAAAACGGCTTCTAGTCATAGAAATAACCAAATATTATAAAAGAAGTCGATTCCCAAAAAAAAAATTGGACATTCCTTTACCATCAGTCGATCGTAATTACTATGGGAAGCCCAGTTTCCATTGACTATGACTTGTGAAGCAAGTCTGAGCGAAATAGTATTTCACTACCCACATCCGACAGAGTACATTTCTCCCATCCTTCGTCATGAACTAGTGACTCTTCTACCAAGAAGTCCATCCGATCGCAATCTATGCCAGTTTATCGGAACTAATGTGGGTAGTTACATCATTTGCAAACTACCCACGCAAAAACTCCCCATAGACACTAAACTATGACGTCAGAGTCGTGTAGCTCGACACCGTTACTGCTGGGTGCACGGGATTGACGTCACTGGTTCGCGTGCTGACCAGACACGTTATGAACTGAAAGCGTGTCCTAAGCTTATACCTGACCTTCATCATGCACATTTTGTACGTCATCCTACTTCTTCTTATTGTGGACTTCAGGTACTGTCATAATGTTACGACGATTAGCTTCCAGTCTCACAAATAGATCCATAATTGTATCTTTTTATATGAAATTGGTTGTGTTTACAATACCTTTGTTAATAGAGTTTTGTTTTTTTTTTGATGCTGTAAAACAAACAAATGGTTTCTCCCTTTATTAACATGGAGTGTCACATTTTTACTAACTTAATATAATATATTTTGAGCAGCATCAATTGCGCAGAAGGCCACAGTAACACTTTCAAACAAACCCGCAGATCTACTACGATGAAGAAAAACTATAATCGTGTACTGAATTAAAAAAGGGTGATGACTTTGGTCACAATTCTTCGTCTTTCTTTCCTCTCTCTTCATCCAATGGTTTCAACCTTGGTTTATGAGCAATATATGTATACAATGTAAGAACACATTCTCCAATTAACAGTATATAGTCTTAGCAACTAGGACCCTTGTATGAAATTTAGCAAACTAGAACTTACAGTAAAAAGCTTTCGACATAATTTTCGTCTAATCCAAAAATGTATGTTGTTAGGAGACTACAAGCGTGGCTAACAAAACGCAAGGTTTTAGTAAATTTTTTCTACAATTTTTTACGTAATGGCGTAGCTATCGAGCCACGTGTCCCTTATCAATGCCATGTGATTGTTTCGGTACGTTGCCATAAAAATTCCACATAAAACCCGTTGCGAATTTACGGAATGGCGTACATACTCTACAATGGGTTTTAAAGAATTCCTAATTGAATGTATTGGTAATAGGTTGATACATTGTTAAGCAATTGTAGTAAGGAGTTTGTAGTAGAATTTGTCATTAACATCATTATTTAATTGATCAATCTTATTTGCAGTATTCTTACAAGCAATATCTACAAAATGTTAGCTATCAACAGCTTAACTGTCTTCTTTATCCAAAACAACAGTATATACTGCCTTCATCTCATCCACTTGACCTCGTCAATGTCATAAGTCGCACTTATAAGTTACATTGTATGTATCAGAAACACATTTCATTTAAAACGACCATAGGCTCTACCGCGAGCTCTCAATGCGATCTATTTTACGACTTATACTAAATTTGTAAATGGATGGAGCTTTAAAGGGTATACAAGTGTACCTATATAACTCATCCCTCTCTCGCTTGCACGATTGACATTTTAATACGTCATGCTAAGGCCCCAATAATACTCTTCTCTTTTCTTTATTACTATTTATTTACCAAGTCCTTTGTGATTCAAAAATTGTACATCATATCCTTCAACTGAATATGCCGTAATTTTCGTTTTATCTTTAACGACGACTACTGGGTTGGCTTAGATCTTAGATTAGACTAGAGATGTGCCGTTGACAATATAGGAATATTGCTGCCAATATTCATACTTCGGGAAATATTCCCACCAACATTCCCACTTCACGGCAATATTGCCGGCAACGGCACATCTCTAGATTAGACATACAACAAAAAGCACTATACGACAACTTAATCCTAATTTACACGTACAAACCGACTGACTACTTCACTTGTTATTATAAACTAACCAGAAGTAACTACAATATATGAGGAGCTCGTAGCTAAAGTAGCACGAGCAGATAGCTTAGGTTAAATAAAAACGCTGGCTTGCCAAAAATTCAAAATTCATAATGTTTTTATTAAACATAGGCCAGACACTTATGAAACGTCAAATACTGGTGCATGGTTCCAAATGTTCGTTTCCTATGGACAAAAACCGGCAAGAAACTCTATGGTTACCTATTCATTCCTTTTTCTCCTGTGGATGGTTAACCATTTCAACATACTTAGATTCTTCTGTGCTTCGGAAAGTCGGAAACAAAACCCAGCATGCCAGAAAATCTGACACCAGCATCGGCAGGAGATCCAATTACTGGGTTGTGGAGGTCAACCTCCGGTTTTATCCGGTAAGATTCGAAACTGACCCTAAACTAGTTAGGAAAATACTAGCCACACACGCAGAATTAGTAACTGCTGTACCTATAACTGAATTGATTTTAGACGAACAAGCATATGCGGACATCAATAAAACTGACCAAATTGGTTCAATTGGAGTTAGACAGTTTTTTTGGGCATGCATTGCAATTAGAATGCAGTTTCAATTCGGTTTTTGTTACAACTGCAACTGTCTTTTTATTAATGATCAATTATAATATGATAACGTCTATTGGACTGCAACTTTTGTTTTTTAGTCCCGACCACCAACTGTGCAAACATAATTATAATTACTTATCTCAAAATAGATGCTGAGTTGCATAAAAATGCGACTGATAATATCTAGGTAATGGTACATGACCTAGAACTATGACTTGCACTGTCTATAACAGTGAACAAGTACTAATACATAAGTCCTTCATGAATGTGAGTGCATGCATGCAGTGTAGTACTTTGACATTTTCTGCATTGACTACGAGATAACCAATTTTTTGTAACATCGGAATTTAATTTTAAGAGCTGTGGCTTGAAGTGGAACTGGCTTTGTTGCTAAACGAAATGTAGCGAGTTTAATGTTCCAAATAACTTCTTTCGTTCTGAATGGAGTTAAAGAAGTAAGTGGTAGTAGTTTACTGACTAAAATCTTCCCGTGTTTCTTTAATCACCTTTTGCGTTGAAGGTCGTGGTGACTCTTTCGTACAATCCAGCAAAGTTTAAGCCTTGTTCTTAAAAAGATATCTGTGAAGAATGTCTAGAATATAGAACTGATTGGTACTGGGGTTCTGAACAGCTTGTCTTCTAAACTTTAATGATGACAATTTCCTTCTCTTTCTGCGTGAGACATAATCCTACCATGAATGCAGTCTTATGCAGCGTTCGGTAAATGCTTATCTCTAGTAACAGCCATAAAATTATCATCGCTGTATTTCTACGTCGCCGTATTTTTCCAGAACATTCCTCAATTAACGTTACAACCGTAGCCCTGTCGGATCTAAAGACATGTATTACGCATCGTCCTAACGTGTAGTCCATTGTCGCTCATTGCTTATATCCGGTGTCGCCAGTGCTTGTTCACGGGCACAGAGTTAAAGATTTACAAGATAATATAAGAGCCTGTAAATTGATAGTAGATTGAGCGCAGTTGACTCATGGAAAATTAGTTTGACGCGAATCTAGGGCAATTGGAATTAGGAATGTTCGCGTTAATTCATTAAACCCCAAGCGAACGTTCGAGCACCTTTGTCTTTCTATTGTGTCTGTAATTTCCACGATTGAAAGGTTAAAGCTGAAAACTCTTGTGTATTGGTGGAACAATAATAGTTACTCGTATATATATTTAGAGATGTATAAATCTATAAAAATTATGTTTTGCCACGGAATTGTATATTTTTATCAACACAAATTTTCTGTCTATCACCAAGCACTTCAACACAATCTTTAACAACGTTAAAAACTTATCTAAATGCTACTAACCTATTGAATTTCCCTGTCAGTTATTCAGTATCATGTATATCGACATATTAATATAGCATATCAACCAGTTAGATGCAGTACCTGACATTCTTGATGCAGGAAGTGTTTTGCAAGTCAGTCGGCTCCACATTGCACTATCTATAGTAACAGTTATTGCACTGGGAATACTCGTAAGGTCCTTCCTAATTAACTTACGTGCAGTGCAGGATTAGTTCCTGCTGGTTTTAGACATTACATAGATTATTGGGAGAAGGTTCACTGTTATTTATAGAAAACTTCTCCCTATAAAGATGCAGCAAAACATCGTTGTTTTTATTTGTACATTTCATGTAAAACAACTGCAGGAATCAAAGCAGCAAATATATCTGCCATAATGTTTTGTTGGATTGATAAAATGCTAAGGAAAATATTAAGGAAAAACTAGGTTTAGTTATAGAAGGTCTAGATACCTAATATTGTAAAAAGAAAATACCTCGAATTGGTAAAAACACAATTTCATCACTAAAGAGAATTATTTCGAGTTGGTCTACTACATCTGCCAATCCTGATACATCCGAACCTTCTGTAAGTTCTTACGGCCTGCGTCCTAGGAAAATTGATTTCCTAACATAAACTCATATAACTTTATATTCTCAGTTCTCTTAACGATGACTCCGTAGTTATAGAATGCGATTAGACATTAATAAGCCCATGTAAGTCCAGAGAAATATGAACGTTATAAGTTATGATAATTTTATGGCCTTTTTGCACTATTAGAATGACCTTATGAGCTGAATAAATTGATCTTTTAAAGGCGTCAGTACCTTCGCTTATATCTATTTCGTTATATGTATTATATCATCATCGCTTGTAGTCACTTCATGAATAGACGCAATATGTAGTCATAGTATAAACCTAGAAGTTTATTTATAAAACACCGTTCCAGACCGATAGTCTGCTTGTAAAATATACAGGCTAGGCACGTGTCTGATTTGCCTACCGACTTCACTGACGGAAGTATTTTTAGTCTCAGGAACCTCATTATCATGAAACTGTGGATGTATGATTGTTCAATGAATAATTTGTTGAGTCAAACGTCCCAAAGTCGTATGATTTTTCTATTTCGGCTTGATAAGTCAGATTTTTTTTCATGTTCAGCGTCCGCTTATTTGGGTATTTATTTAATTTTCTACTATTTAGAAGACTCACAGCTTATATACCTAAACAAAAAAAAAAAAAATCATAGACGAAGCAGCCAATTTTATAATTGGTTTGCTTCGTCTGTGGTTGTTGTTTGTTTCCTCACGTATATTATCAGACCTAGAGAATTAGAGAATTGAAATGAAAGCATTTGATAAACTGGATATGATTTGTGAATCTTTTCATTATTACGGAAACTGTCGTATCTACCTTTTTTGTGGCGGAATTACATCAAATAAATTTTTCCTTCTCTTGGTGGAGAAGGTAAAGTAGAGCTTTTAACAACTAAAACTCACCTGTATTTCTTCAGTTGCTCTTTGAGTTCCAGAGCCAAGGTAAGTCTTTCTAAAAAAAATCTAAGTCACACCGACCAATACCACTAAACTATGTTCACAGTCAAGACACACTCACACGCCGTCACTAAAGGGCGGTAGCTACTCCTCCATGACTCACTCCTCATACCAGCATTGATTGCAGCGACTCATTAGCAAAGAGCAGGTCAGCGTTTCCTTCGCGTCTGATGCCTTATGTTCCGCTTCAAAGACAAAGCACGTAATAGATAAGAGACTTCGCACACTGAATAAACTGCGCGACTTACATTCGCCGCCTTCATACTCCTATTGTTACTGGCCGTTGACTTCGGCGGCTCAAAAAATCTCTTTGATGATCGTAAAGCACGATAAAAAAAGATTTATTTACAGCTACTTTTCTCGACTATAATGAATCTTAAAATTCAGCTCACGATTCAACAGTAAAATGAATTAACATTGATGACGAGCCCTTTTTGTGTACTGTTAATGCATTACAGACAAATAAAGCGTCCTCAAATGGGTACACATTTGCAATATAGACACATTAACACCTACTTGCTTTTATGTGCATTATAAATTAACGATATTGGCTCCCCAGTGGTTGTCACACTGCGATAAAACGAGCAAAATTACCTACTTATTTTTCTTTTTCTCGACTTTCTCATGGTATTTAAGGTGAAGTAAATGTATTTTTAACAAGCAACAAATTACTAGTAACGAGACATTATTATGTTTTCCTTCCGCGTATTTTTATCCGTATGTCTCGGTCGCAAATATTCTGTTTATGTGGAGAGATCCTAACAAAATTACTGAGTTCTTAAGTTGTGTGGGCACTATCTAATATTGGTATTGTTCCTCTTAATATGACAAAAAAAAAAAATCAAAAGAAATAATAATTATGGCGGTCATTTATTATCTTTAATGCCTAATTGAGTGGATAAGTCCATGGTTTTTGAAGCAGTTTCTTCGACAAAAGTCCGGTACTCCTTTTTTAATTCGATGTTATTCATAAAGGTGGTATAAAAAGGGCCTACTTTGACCTTTTACAGGTTTCAAGTTATTACGTGTCAAACTTGAAACACGATTCAGAATCGGTTTTTCTAAGAATAGGTAAATCTACACGCCAAATGGAAAATCTTGTTATTTTGGTAGTATTTAAAAATAAGCTCGTATTAATTCATAACTACATAACACATTGTTTATTGAAGACGTATTAACGACGCTTGTATGTAATGCTTTTAAAACTTTCCTATGTGAAAATCATGAAACAATACATTCAAAGGAAAACCGTAGGTGAACTAATTGTTCCCAGTTTCTAAGTAACTTCGAAACTTTCTGGTTTCAATACAATAAATCACAATACAAAAGCTATAACAATAAATTTTTCAGAGTAAAAACTGGGGTAGAGAATTTGTAAAGCATAGTAACTAAAATATGTCAAAATGGCATGTTATGAAGGACTGGAAAAATTTACCTGCTGCGATTTTCCCGTCTGATTATAATTTAGGAGTCGTCAAGGCTAGATTGAATAGACTAGTGCGCTTCACCATCAACGATTGCATCACTGCTTACCATCATATGGGTTCACAATCAAGCTCTAGTTGACAAAAGAAAAATAAAACCTGCTTATAAAAACCGCATCGTGAATATAAAGCCTAATTTTACGGTAAATATTATTAAGTACTTTCATAGTACATAATAATGAAAGAAAGTTTATTTTTTTCTGCTAGGAATTCGGATGAGAACAATGGCGGTCCAATTAACGCGTTGATATTTTACTTAAGAAACACTGTTTGCAAACATTTTGAGCGGGTAATTTTAGATTTCCTTCTAAACATGAATGATTTGACCTTACACTTGCAAAACATTTGTGTTACCTAGTAAGTTTTTGTGTGGGACGATGCGAGAGGGCGTGTCAGACTTTTACTGACTAAAAACCACTCCTTTGTTCCTTCTTTCCGTTGCGTTCTAAGACCCCAGGTTTCTGTTTCTGAAATGAACCCATGGCCGCAGTAAGCTTTGGCCTTGCTTCTCTTTGAGACGATGTGAGAGCTGCGGATTTTAGAAAGAGTTGCCGTGGACCTGAACCGCAATGGAGCAAAAAAAAACAGAAAACACAAAAAGAAAACACAGTAAAAGTCTCTTCTTCTGACTGTAACCTGAGCGAGACGAGTAGCGTGATGAAAAAAAGGCGCTTTACAAAAGCAAAGAAAAAGAAGAGAAGGTATTAAGGAGAAGGAGGAAGATAACGAAAATTATATTCCGTAAAAAAACACACTTCTTTCTTCAAGAAGAAAATTTTCAAAAAAAGAATAAAGTTTGTGGTCCCTTTAACCAGCCAGTAATTGTTACACAATCCTAATAATTCCCTTTTTTACACAATGTAACAACGCCTCGGAGTCGACCTTTAGACCTGCACAATTGCTCCATTCAACACATGCATCCCTAGTACCTAGGTGAACCCACGCTACAGTAAATAAGGTAAGTAGGACGCCTATTGGAGCGTACGTAACGCGTCCCGACGCGGCGCGACAATGGTTAAATACGTTTTGTTATCGTTATACAACCCTGGGATGGTTAGGAAAATTTTATAAAATTTAGTTAAGTTTAACATAGTTAGGTTAGGTTAGTGTGGGTGGATTTCTTTGGACTATCTTTAGGCGCACGTTTGTTTGTGTGTACACACACACAAACAAACGTGTTTGTTGTTCCATCACACTCTTACAGCTGAACGGATTTCGATGAAATTTCGCACGCGGGTAGACCAGAGATCAGAAAATTTTATTTCAAATAGATTAATTACAGGCACTTTTGAATGTCAGATTGTCGGTCAGTCAAAAAAAAGAGAAGCTAAATTGCACGTTCCAAAGCGTAGAACTCTATGAACAAGAACGTGCAAGAAACTCCATATCCTGAAATAGCACAGGATAATTTTTAACTTGGGAATATCTTCCTTTGGAGTAATTTTGTAATTTTACACGGGCGAAACCAAATATAGAACTTAGTGTTTTAATTAAGCACGTAATTAAGCAATAACATTGATTTGATGAAAAGATAAAAAAGCCCATGTATACTGCCTGGGAAAATTAAGTAATTATATGTATGAGATTACTTATTAAGGCAATCTAGATGCTTTTTGTGCCAAATTTCAAATTTAACCGTAATTTATTTAATTAGGAATTTATAAATATTTATTTTAACTAAAAACGTGTATTTGTAAACCTATAAGGCTCCATTCATGTAGTTAGGATTCCAAACTGACGTATTAGGTTAAAAATTGCATGTAAAATTATTGGTACACAAGTATTTCCCAGTTCTCTTCAAAAGGTATGTGACGGAATGTTACGATTCATTCAGTTATTAACCTGATCACTTATATGTCAAGACTTATATGTACTTGGCAAGCGTTGAGGTATTTACTTTCTTATATACTTTACATCCGTAGGCTGAGATATTAACCACATGGCAGCGAAAGGCAGAAATCTCATTGCTCGATGCGTTGATATCGTATCGCTAGTTTGAAATATTTGTATGACCTTATTCCGGATCTGGATGTCTTTTGTGTATGAGTTTACATGTTTGTGTCAGCACCGACGATGTAGGAGTGATTTCTAGTGTAGAGCAACTTGTGCATACAGCTAAGGAGTAGAATTCACTGCCGGGGTCTGTTTTTCCTGATAACTACAACTGATAAGTCAAAACTAAATAGGTTATTTCTAGGCAAACAAGCTTCATCGTCGACTGCATCATCGCTTACCTTGAGGTGAGATAGTGGTCAAACTCGACCCTATCAAAAATGCATATTTTATTTGTTTATTTTTCTACTCATGGAGTTTTACTTCTATAGTTTACTTGATCAAATAACTACTTCTAGAGAATTATACAAATGATAAGTAATTTGGATTCCCCATACGTCAATCCTAAGCTAATTGGGCAGTAGTCAGGGCACGTTGTTTACAGAAAGCATGAGCGATGAAAGCGAAAGCTTTGGAGTGGCGACTGTGTGCTTGAAGACGCAATTTTTTAAGGCCTCCCATTAGAGTGATGCAAGAAGCCATGAACCCTTCGTTGTGGCTACACTTGGGGACAGCACACGTCCAGGAACAGCGGCCTTTCAACTGAAAAGATCATCAAGACCTGTAGAAGGGATTGAACTGTATTTGGTCATCGTATAGACTGGAACTTCTGTTCTTCCATTTCTGCTTACAAAGTCTTACAGCAATAAAGTGTTGCCAATATTCTCTCACAAGTTTCCATTTAGGACGCCGATAAAAAAGTCGTAGAACATATCAGTGCATGCATTCCTTTGCTGTGTGAATTTATAATTTTGTAATTAAAAATTGCTACCAATGCTTGGCTACCACCTAGATAATTGGCCTAGAATTTGTAGATAACATGGTGTTTGATAGACGCAATCAACCAATGAGTCAATAGACAACTAGAATGCTAAAGAATGAGACTTTAAAATAAGTAGATTTTTTTTTTATTGTTGTCTTTGATTCACTCAGATTCTTTTTTCAGTTTTCTTTGAAGAAGGAAATCTATCCATCTTGTGTGAGGACTATTGGGAGTGATATGAAAGAAAACGGAGTTAGTGATAGCGTGACAGTTGACAGGATAGAATGGAAAAAGAAACGTGTTGCGTCGACCCCAAGTAATATTGGATAAGGGCAGGAAGAAGAAGAGGTCTTCGAATCACTGACAGACGACGGTTTGAAAAAAGAATAATTATTGAAAATTCATGGAACCTCGTAATTTTTGTCAACGGGAAATCCCGTCGGTGACACGGCTTGTATAGACTGTGTCGTAACTGTCAAATTGCAGATCGAATGCTGTTCTATGAATTTGTCAATGCCATCTATCATGGCCGACTCAAAAGCTTGTTATGTATAAGGAAAAGGTACAACTAAAAGTGGGATCAATTGCAAAGTGTGTCAAAATGCAGTGTTCCAAGTCATCATCAGCCTTGTTAATATTTCCACTGCTGGGACTCAGGCGTCCTGCCTACGAGAGGAAATGGGCCGTAATCAACCACGCGGGCCCAGTGCGGGTTGGAAATTGACACATGTCTTCGAATTTTTGGTTCTAGGACATGCCGGTTTCCTCACGATGTTTTCCTTCGCCGTTTCGAGAGCAGTCGTAATGAAATAGATTACACAAAGTAATGCGCCTGACAGGGTTTGAACCCGCGACCTACAACTCGTAAGTACGAGCCATTACCACTCGGCCACTACTGCTCTACCAAGTACCAATACTCAAATATCAATAAAAATTTAAATAGTGACATTTAATAAAACGGTGACATAACACTATACTTACTATGAATTAAATTAACCAGCTTATTGTTCAAAGCCGTAAAATGAATAGTTTAACTGGTGTTTTAAGGTAATTACAGCGTAAAACCGGTGAAGCGACATTTGCAATTAAATATAATGGTTGCCTGATTGCTGCAGTCTCATACTGGCACTGTCAATGTATCTCAAGCCTTGAAGAGTATAGTGTTCATTTGGGCTTGAAATTCGTTCCAACCGTAACTAGGAATCGGTGTTTTGAAAAAAAGAAAGGGTTTGTATTTTTGTGTCTTGATAAATTTTTAGTTTATAGGATTTCAGCCCTTTTTTTAGGTGGGAAAAACATCCAATGACATGTCCTCTGCGGCAGTGCGGAAGGGTGTGTCAGACTTTTACTGACTAAAAATCCACTCCTGTTCCTTTGTTGCCTTTCATACCGTCTGTGTCTGTGTATCCTGATAGTTACAACCTAGGGGTCTTAGTCAAGAGTGAATAGGTTAATTCTAGGCAAGCGTGCTTCATCGTCGGCCATATCATCACTTACCATCAGATGAGATAAAACGCGTGTCTATCAATTAAAAAAAACCAGGATCGAGTTTTCCTTTCGAAGCAAATCCTTGGCCTCAGTAACCTCCGATCCTGATGGGCCCTTACGGTTTACTGACATCTACGCGCCGTCGATGACTTGGGCTCAGTTCGGATGGTTACCGGACGATCAGGCGGCGAACTATCCATTGCTCGCCCCTCGCGATTTCAGCCCTAAGAATTAAACAAGAACAAAGTTCCTAAACTTCTTCTAACACATTAAATAGTAAAATTATTTTTCCAATCAAGTATTAATTATCAAAAGTTTATGTCGCCTTGTGGACTTATCACGACCAAATTATGGTACCACTCTGTCGAGTCTATGGTATTGACATTTTGACAAAACATGACCCGTTTTAATGCTTAAAGTGCCTGTATTCATGTCTAACATCGTTTCTGTAGAGCCATTTCCGACTAAAACCTTTAAATATTGACTTACGTGTCCCCTTTAATGAACGCTGCCAAAACAAACACTCCCACCACCACAGATAGAGTTTCTGAACCAAAAATTCATTCAGGGAATGTAATAACTGAGAGAATGTTTGAAAGAGTTGGTAACTATGGTGCTATAAAGCTAAGAACAAATGAAAAAAAAAGTAAATGGGTTTTAGTTAGCAATAGTTTGTTGATACGCCTTCTCGCTCCACCATAGAACGGGAGAAGTCATTTGATGATTTCCCACCACAAAAAAACATCGAATACGATGAATGTACGATATTAACGATACACTAATCCATCATTTGTTTCATAATAATCATCATGATCATCATCATCAGCCTTTTCAATGTTCCCACTGCTGGGACCCAGGCCTCCTCTCTAGGAGAGGGAATGGGCCGTTATCCACCACGCGGGCCCAGTGCGGGTTGGCGAATGTCACATGTCTTTGAATTTTTCTCCCTAGGACATGCCGGTTTCCTCACGATGTTTTCCTTCACCGTTTTGAGAGCAGTGGTAATGAAATAAATTACACAAAATAATTCGCCTGGCAGGGTTTGTACCCGCGACCTAATACCATATAGTGGATACCTCATAATAATAGCACACAGTTAAAGGCGCTCTTTTTTTTGGTGAGAAATCAACCATTCACTTCACCTGCCCTAGGATAAAGAGAGAGTGTGTGTCAAACTGACTAAAACCCACCTAAGTCTTTCTGTTGCCTTTTGCGTTCCAGGACAAGTTTTTCAAAAAAAGCCATAAGGAAGCCGGAGGTGACCACGCTACCGGTGCTCAAACCAGGTCGACACAGACCACTGTGTCAATGGCGCAACCATTACTGGGTGAAACGACACTTTAGTAGAGTTCGCGTGCACTGGACTGTGTCAGGCCGTCATAGTGCCGTCATTTGACCAAATTATGCAAACATCAATAATTGAAAAATGAAAAAAATTGAGCTTGGAGCGTTGACTAGTGATTTTCGGATGCCTGCCGTTTGAAACAAAATGATGGCTGTGTGGAAAAGTTCTACCACTTAAGAAAGGGATAGTACTATATGGTTCTGTATAGGCCCGTCTCTCTCACACCGGATTCATGATTGTTTTTAAGATATCAAAAGAGAGCAGTGGTGGCCGAGTGGTAACGGCCCCGACTTACGAGTTGTCAGTCGCGGGTTCGAACCTCTCAAAACGGTGAAGGAAAACATCGTGAGGAAACCGGCATGTCCTGGAACCAAAAATTCGAAGACATGTGACATTCACCAACACGCACTGGGCCCGCGTGGTAAATTACGGCCCATTCCCTCTCCTAGAGAGGAGGCCTGAGTCCCAACAGTGGGAACATTAAAAAGGCTGGTGGTGATGATGAGAATGGATGCAAAAGCCAAAGAAAGAGGTCCATATTAACAGACAACTTGTTGCTTGGGAGAGCCCAAATTACCTCCACCGAAACCAAACGCGTCGCCCGCAACGTGCGACGAAACCGGACCACCGGACGGACCTGCTATAAATCACGACAATGTAATAAAACTGAATGGTATTTGTGGCGTTTATCGACATGTTAATATGGGTCAATTTAACTTCCGCATCGTGTTATTAACTAAAATAAAAAGTATTTTGATTACTTAAATAAAACCGAAACTTCCGCAACATCTATGATTCAAAACTTCCCAAAAAGCTGTTCACGTCATTTGAAAAGTTGTATTGGTAAGAATAAGAATAAGAATAATTTATTTGTAAACATAGGTGTGTGCGGTGTTACAGGTAGCTAGATCCTCCATGTTTTGCCCAGAGGCGTACAAATATATATTGAACATTGTCCGTTTTCATTTAACTTTTGAGATCAAATAAGCTTTATCATTATTTATAAATTCAAAATTGGTACTAGTACTGACACTTCTTACTAACATCTAGTTTGGTATATTGTATTTCGACAAAATAATAAATAATAAACGTATGTAGAATACGCACACGCGCGCGTAGTAGATGGGTATAGACCTATATTTATTTTATTGTTTTTTTTTTATTGTCATTTTATTTGATGATATCCCACCCAAAAATATGTGTTTGGGTGGAAAATCTTGAAATAATTTCTTCGGTTGTAGGTAAGGAAAGAAGGTTTCAGATAGACCTTAACTCACATGTGTTTTTTCAGTTGCCTTTGGCATTCAAAGGCCACGGTAACTTTCGATCTCCATAGATTGAAGTTGCTTTATTTGGGCCAGTAATAAATTCCTAATGAAAAAATCCAGTAACTATTTGACCGCTTATAGGTGTAATTATATATAATTCTACGCGTACATTCCATTTCATAGTTTCATCATCACTCAAAAATGATCACCTTTTCCTGTCTTAAATGAAGCCACACTTATTCAATAAAAAATAATTTACAAAACAGATGCGTCTTGATATCCGAAGATAGATAAGAAGTAAGGAAATTGAGACACATTTACATAATGTATTATGCAGGTCCATTAAATTATGCGGACACATAAGGTCAGATGACTATGTCTGGTGAAATAGAAATTGCATCTGAGTATCTAAATTAACATGTATAATGGTATATTAACTTGTAATGAATAATTCTTTTTATCCTTTTTTTTTTTAAATAAAAACCAGCGTTGCGTTTTTTTTTTAAATTCCGCAGCTGAGACAAGAGCCTTTTTAGCCTCGCAAAGGTCTATCTCTGGAAATACTGGTCCGACTGAAAAAGTTTTTTCTCCGATAGAAAGTAGCTTTATTCCTGAGTGACATAGTCTATATTTTATGTACGCGGGCGAAGCTGCGGGTAAAAGCTAGTATTTCATAAGTATTTAAAGCGGCGTCCAACTAAATTTCCATTGACGCACGTCCAAAACAGATTCTCAGCACTCAATAAAACGACAGCTCATAAATCCGAACTTTCGACCACAGACAATTCATCGATTTCATTTTCATCGATCAACGTCTATATATTTTCGTTTTCCCTCCAATCAATGTCAGGCATTGGAAACAATGCGGCGTGCGTACTGCCGCGGTCCGGGCGGATGCTGTAATCGCTATTATCCGGTATTTTCAAATCGGATACGTTTACCGGGTAGATTGGTAACGAAATGGTGTTACATTATAAAAATGTTAGAGTTAGTTTGTTTTTAGTAGTAGATAATTCATAAAAACTATTTTGAAGAGGACGTAATATGTTTCATAAATATGCAGGATCCTACTATGCGACAGATTGGAATACTGAAATATCATCACTGAAAAATGGCACTAAGCTACTAAAGTTCTACATAATATACATATATAAATAATTTAACAAGCTCTCTCTTACTATTCTTTTCACTTTAAAGCACCTAGATCACCTTTTTTTACGAAGCCGTTTTTAATCATAAAAGATGTGAAACCGAAACCGTTAAATCCGTTTTTTATTCTTGAAAAATATGCATCCGTTTTTAACCACAAAGGTTAGTCAAAGTTGTTTTTTTTAATGTAAAAAGCATTAGGTCTTCGAACCGCAAACCACTCTCTCGAGGTTACGTTCACTTAGCCATTCATCTGAAATGCTATAAACACAAATACAGGCGTAAACGAGCATATATCGTAAAGAGCAACAATCTCGCCTTTCTAAGCGCAAGTAAGTAAAAGTCTGGGACAGTTATCATAACGTTAAGAATGGCAGAAGAACCACTCCAGTGAATATACAAAAAGATACTGTTGAAAAATGCTAACAGTCTATCACTTTTACTCGGATTGTTACGAAATATAATATTTCTTTTTCTTTGATGTCTTATTATTTTTTATTATGCACAAGCTCGCGTTTGAACACTATCTAACCTAATGGTAAGCGATGATGTGGCCGACGATGCAGCACTCTTGACTTAACTACCTCTAGATTATAACACAGACTCTGGCAGAGAATCCTACTCCTTTCTTTTCACTCCGTTCTCAAAACGGTTTGTACGTATGGGTGGGATATCCACCACATACGAGTGGCGCAGTGCCGTACGTATATATCGATAAGATTAGTTTGCTGATTCACTCAGATTTTTGATATCGAAAACCGTTTAAAACGTGCCTTCTGTCCTTATCTACATAGCGTAAAACAGAGCACTCTCCCACGTTAGATAGAACGACACGCTTTTGGACCGGCAACCGGTACCACCAACAATCCGTTAGTTTACCTTGGCGATGGGCAATTCCGAGATGTTTTTACAGTCGAAAAAATCGGACTCGTTGAAATAAACCATCGAGTCGATAATCGAGTCACCGTCCTACAAAATAATCGATTGTTTCGAGTCAACGAAATCGACTGCTTGTTTGCGATTGATGGAATCAGTCACTCTCACGGCGACTTTTTGTAGCGATGCTGTAGCTCGTTTGTATCGATACAGCGGCGATGTTGTAGCGCGTTGATTTTTTTTCTGTAGCGCTTGCAAATGCGACTGCTGTCGCGCGTGGCAAATGTGCGACAGCGCGATGAACGCGCCATGCGCCAGTCGCAATAACAGACCGAGTCGGACTGGAGTCAAAGACGAAACAATCGAATAAAACCTCTCGGCATCGCGCATCACTAGTCTACCTGAAACGTTTCTATATTATTACGTATCGTAGTCCGTAGCGCGATGTTTATTATAAATTCATAGCAGAGATAGGCTTCCATCGACTCGCCGTTCTACAAAATAATCGAGCGATTGTTTCGAGTCAACGGAATCGACTGGTAGTATCCCATTGATCGAATCGGTCACTCTCATGGACGGCGAAACTCTAAACTATCGAGAAACAACTCGCAAATGAACACGCCATGCGCCAGTCGCATTAACAGACTGTGTCAGACTCGAGTCAAAATCGAAAGAACCGAGAAACATCGAGATATTGTGCGAACAATCGAATAAAACCTCTCGGTATCGCGCATCACTAGTCTACCTGAAACGTTTCTATATTATTACGTACCTATCGTAGTCCGTAGCGCGATGTTTATTATGAATTCATAGCAGAGACATGCTCCACGTGTTACGTAATTTATGTATTTTTATGTTTAATGATGACTATAGTGAAATCGGGAAAACAGGAAGTTGTTAACGGAAAATTGGTTACGGTGTTTCGTTTTCATTATTTGTATCATGTTAGATTTTTTAGGATTCTGTATCTCGGTTGGTAAAAACGGAATTTTTACAGGACTTACTTTCCGTTGACTTGCAATCCTGAAATTTAGCAAGAAACAATATCTTATAGCATATGAAAAGGAAAAAGTCTGAAAACAGTTTTGCTGTCACATATTTTTTTTTTTTCATGTCGGTAAAATCTTCGAGACTCCATTCGGAAATTGTATTTGTGTACGGAACCCTCAGTACGCAAGTTTTTTTTTTTACGATGATAGTCTCGCGTTTGACCTCTATATCACCTGTAGTACCTATGTGACCTACATGTCAGCTAGTGGATGGTAAGCAATGATGTGGCCGGCGTCGTTTTTTTTTTTAATAATTTAATGACATCTCCTTCTCTAGGAAGGTGGGAAATCATCCAATGACATTTCCCTCTCTAGGATGGAGCGGGAGGGTGTGTCAGACTTTTCAGATGAGGTAGACATTGGAGCACGCTTCCTTTTGTAGATTTGTAGCTATTAGGGGAAAAAAAAACTCCGACAGATGATTTTACTTTTCCAGAACCATATAATTATGGAATAGTATTTTTTTATTCCCAGGAGATTTTTTACATGCAGTCACAGTATAGTAGAATACTATATACAGACTTTATATCCCAGAAAAATGTGCGGTTCCCATTGGACAGGCAAGCCACAGACTGTAGGCGCGGGTTTCATGCTCTTCTTCCTAGTTGGATTGAGAGAAAGTGTCAGACTTTCACTGACTAAAACACACCTGTGTTCCTTTATTTGCCCATTGCTTTCCAAGACCATGATAACTCATTCGAACTATTTCGCAGCCAAGACGCAGTTAAGCTCGAAATGAATAGAATAAACTTTATAGTACACCAAAAAGTAACATAACTTAAACTTTATATTTTATTTTATTTTAATGAGCAATGTTACTAACATAGTTTTTAAGTGCTACTAACATAATATGGATGTAAGAATTTGATTTACATAAATAATATTAATAAATAAACTTATAGTACAATTCACGAATGATGGCGGGCGTGAAGTTTGCGCAGAAGGCTGCGCAGTAACGTGTTTTAGGAACCAAATGACGTCGTGCGTGTGTTAGAAGAGTGTGATATGCGCGAAAGTTCGCAAAGGGTAACTTCACGCCCGCCATCATTCGTGAATTGAACTATAATTTTATGGGTACAACCGACTGACTGGTGGGTATGGGCGGGTAGCCAGCTAGTATTGTAATGTTTACGTGACTTCGGCAGTTTTAATTTGCCAAAAGAAAAATCTCGGCTTCTCAAAGCGTGGCATCTGCTTGCTCTATTAAAACTTGCATGGATGTAATGACAGGCTATTAGATCAAATCAAAGCTGAATTCCTTCGTTTCGTTCACTTAAATGCTGCGATTATATTAGAAATGAAGACTTACTTCAATTCTGTCTTTAAATGCTTTTTTCTCAAATATCTTTCTCCGCTCCGCTTGATATTACGGTTATACCTTTTTTTGGTGGATATTTATTAAATAACTTTTCCTGCTCTGGGTGGAGCGAGAGAGAGTGTGACTAAAGGTCTTCCAGTTCCAGGGCTGTGGTAACTTTTTCTATCTTTCCCGCAACCCTGGCTACCAAAAGCCCTAGCGGTAATAACTATGTCGAAAAAAAAGAAAAATGTGAAAAACGTAACATAATTTCAAACCTCCGTTCCTCGACATTCATATCACGTTAGTTATGGTTTAATATAATAGACTAGCTTGTGCCCGTGGTTTCGCATGTTTACATAAAAAATATAGTCTGTAACTCAGGAGTAACGCACCTTTCTATCGGTGAGAAAATTTTAGCAATCGGATCAGTACTTTCAGAGATACCTCCTACAAACAAAAAACAAACTACCTCTTTATAATATTATTGCAGATTCTGGGCTGCTTTTGAGACAAAAAAAAACACAATTACACTTTTCTTCTCTTGTGACTTTATATCTGAAGAAATAATTCTCTCGCATAACAATAAATACTTAGAATCTAACCAAAAAGACTTGCTCCATTTGCACCTATTTTATAAATTGAGGACAATTGTCTCTGCTTTAGAAGCTGGCACATAAGAAAAACTGCGGTATAGCGGTATAATGGCCAAAAAAAAAAATCGTACGCTTAGTCGCTTACCCATCATAGGTTCGATACATATAGGAGTTCAATGACCCTCTCACTCTATTAAATAAAATAGTGTTTTGTCAGTCTCGCACGTTTTGATCTTATTGCCGGATACTATTCAGTGCTTGCAATCTAAATTAGCTTCTAATATTGGGGTTTAACAGTTTATTTTCGATTGGGGTATTGCTATTTGGCCTGGATTCGCTTGATTTCTTCAAGGAAAAGCGAGTCATCGCTAAAATGCAGTTGAAAAATATTGCGCCAATAGTTCGCTGAAAGCGTTAGGTAAGGGTAATGAATCAGTTCAGTCGGCCATTTTGGCATGTTTCCTAAGGAGAAAGCAACAAAATATTCTTAACAGCCATAGGTTTAGCTTCGTTAGGAATGTTAGTGGTTTAGCCTATCCGTTTTAATGTTATGGAATAGTTACACCATCGTTTTATTGTTTTCTCACGATTTGCGGTTGGATATGATTATACCTAGAAACGAACGTTGGTTTTTTATTTCTTTTGCAAGCTAGAATGACAAATAAATTACATTACGTTATTTTACCGGTCTTTTTTAAATTAAATGAAGGAAATTGTTAAATGAAAAAAGAAGCGTAGTACCTATATTATGGAGACTATAACTTTATTCAATTTTAATATGGCCTTTTCTCAAAAATGCTTACGTTAAGTAATGGTATTTTTTGGAAAAATTTGTAAAACCATTTTTTTAGGACAATTGCATGATCTGCAATTTTGATACGAACTAATTTTATCTTAAAACTAACTGTTTCGGAAATAAATAATAAAAAATACATTTTTGTGGAACTTGCATAATAATTAGACTAGGAAAATGCTACTCATATTTTTCGCCTACTTAACCGGACTAACGTTTGATCCGATTTGAATGAAATTTGGCACACGGATAGTGCATGTCCTGGAATAACACATAGAATATCTAGAACTTTATTCCCTTGAGATAATTTTCTGCTATCACGCTAGTTAACGCTTCGATCTTGAGCATTTAAATAGGTAAGTATAAATACGGAAAAATGAAAAGGTTGCTTATTTGTGAAATTTACAGACTACTTTATGGAAAAATTCTTATTTACATTCTTAGATACATACCCAATAAATAAAACGCTCAAAATTTTAATAATCTACGCGGACTTTTAATAATCTAAGGGTGAGTTGCACCATTTAAGTATAACGATAACCAAACCATAACCAGCCGTCAAACGACCGCCTATTGGTCCATTCAACGATTTGACAACTGTTAACGGCTTTGTTATCGTTATAGTTAAATGGTGCAACTCACCCTTAGTGTTCAACCGAATGGCTTGGGGTTCTGGTAGCAGCTAATCTATCTAGATATATATAAAAGTGAAATACCACTCACTGAATAATCCCGAAATCTCAAAAACTATAACACCTACAAACTTAAAGTTTGGCAGGTGGGTTCCATAGAGTATAGACATCCGCTAAAGAAATTCACTCCAAAGGAGATGAATCGGGGGTCAAAGTTTGTTTAAAGGAACCGACTTTCACGCGGGCGAAGCCGCTAGTTTATCATAAATTGAACGACGAATATAAAATACCATTCTCTATTCTACCCAATCTGCTACATAGTATACCTGTGAAAATTATGTAAAGCACTGATCGGTCGCGCCTTATTTTACGGAACGGCTTCATTTACATAACCTGATATTGACAGAACTTACTCTGACATTTTAAATGGACACCTACAATGTTGACGCGAAATTATAGCTTTTCAATCATTTTAATATGGTCCTTTACGTAACAATTTGAAACCGTAATTTAAGTTTTTAAAGTCTCGTTCTTGATATGACGAGACTTATTTTTCGGAACTCGGAATAAATTGAGTAAGGAGTCTATACCTACTTTTAAGTTTTTAAATTTTTGTTCTTAATTCAAATGATAGAAACCATATTTTTTTAATTTTTTTTTTTGAAACGATTGGAGTAGTGGAGTCTTCGGCTTGCTCAAAATAGAGGGGACCGGAAGAAAGATTTTTTCAATACACATACTTGAAAACCCGCTTTTAAGCACGCAATTGACTGTTATCTGCTCTAGTGCGGAAAAGCCACCCTCGCCACAATTTATTGTAAGTATTTATCGTATCAGGCTGGGCGCTAAGTGACACCCCACGAGTTGCGCTTCAACCTCAGTGTATTTAAAAACTTCCCTCTTCAATATGACAATTGCAGCCTAGTATTGATTAAAATAATGACAACCCACCACTAAGGATAAGTAGCTTGTCATTAATTGAATTATTCTATACCATGTGTTTGTGTAGACAGGTTTGCTTGCAATTGGTTACTGACCTGTGATTCACTTCATGATATGGCCAACTTAAACAGGCCAGATCGTTTAAACGTTAACATTTGCTGATATGATGTCAATGTACGGTTGGCGCCGTCGTATAGGATAATATAGGCTTTCTGTGCATCAAAAATCTTCTTCTTGACTAAAAATACTTATTATATACCAAATATTGGGTCTACAGTAGACTTTTCACAATTATTAAAGGACTTGGGGCACCCCGACTCGGACAGGTTAGGTTAGAAGGGGATGGCAGGGTCTAGTGAGCGAGCGAAGCGACCGAATACCGGCCTCACCTTCTCTTTTGTGGTTATTTTTTTTTAAACCACCTAGATGAGGATATTTTAGTGCACAATTTTTTTTTTTATAAAAAACCGGAATACATTGAGGAACAGTTGACTCTACCGGTAGACAACGTAACTTTTTTACGACTAAAAATATTTTTTGTTTAATAAAGCACCAATTAATAATTTAAAAGTTGATATTAGGAGGAGTGTAGCTATTTAGTTATAGATTTACCTACTTTAAATTCGCTTATTCATTTTTGATATCTGTAGTTATGATTAACAGAAAAAAAAATATGAACGAATGGGTGTTAAAAGTTTTCTAAAGGCACACAACAATATTGTCTATGCTGATTGGCTAATATTGTGATTGACCTGGAAAATAGAAGCGAGATCTTTATAATAGCGCACAGCACATTATACTCGCTATGTAGGTACCATTCACTAATGAATGAGTTAGCATAGAATTTGTTAGGCCTCTTTTATACCAAGGGAGCGTTGAACGCAAAAATGCGGTCAGCGTGCGAGGACCATTGATTTTTTTTTGTCCTAATAAAATGGCGATGGACAGAAAGGAAAAATTGTTTGTTCCGTACAAAGAAAACGTATATATATTATTTAAAATAAATAAAATATACTTATAAATCACGTGTTGTACCGACCCCAAGTAATATGGGATAAGGGCAGGAAGAAGAAGAAGATATAAATCACCTAAACCTCTGTTATCGGTGAAAAGAGATTTGCCATCAAAAGAAAAGTTTTAATACTTATTACTCATAATAATATCAGTCAATAGGACCTTATCAAATACATATAATAATATAATCTCTCTTAAACGGGAAGAAGTAAAAAGAACTACACAAAATTATAATTAATCTTTAAGTCAAAACTTATTTCTAGGCAAGCGTGCCATCATTATGTGGTGGACGATAGCACTATGGTACGAACTATATCATCGGCTATGGCTCGTGCGAATTCCCCATTGGTCGCAACGACTAACTTTCTGAATTTGTATCAATATGTACTATTTGAGACATACAAACGGATAGATTTGTCCTATGACAAATTTTTAAGTGATCTAGAGATCCCTAAAATTTAAGACCATCGAGTTGACAACTTAATCAATGTAGTGTAAATATTTGTAGTACAATATAATTATGACTGAAGTACAGTCAACCGTAGATCCGAGAGATCGATTACAACTGTACCGATACTTTATGGTAAATGTTTAATAGATAATGCTTGTGTTTATGACTGCTATAAAGATTGGTTTATCTGTGTTCTTGGTTCTTGAGTTATGGTCTGTGATGAAGCTGTAACATTATTTTTGCTAGAAATAAAGGCCTTTAAAACAGAGTTAAGTTAGTTGAAATGTATTTATTTATTCAACATGTAATTGGAACAATGCACATTCTTACACACAACAATTAAAAAATAATTTAAGTACTAAAATATAAAATGCAATGAGTTTTTTTTTGAAGAAATTAGTTACCTTTCGTCATTATAGGCTAATAATATGGGCGCATACACAAATACGATAATGACGCAATCAAGGAATTTGTAAAAATGAGACTAGACGGCGTCGTGTGATAGCTGTGGAATATCATTATTATATTATTTTCCACATTCGAGCCCCTTTTCGCACGTCTTCACTCAATCAACATGAAGTACGGCTGTCCAAACGTATGTCTAAATATGACATCGTACCTTATGTATCACATTTTTTCCCATCCGAGGTACGTAAGAACTAACGGTAATGTTAAGTGAACTGACACCATTAAATGAACGTGTAGTGTCAGAGGTCAGAAATGTTATGAGCACTGACAGGTTGATAGCCCACCTGTGAGATTCCGTAAACTTAAAGGTTCAGTTGAAAACCATCGTCATGCAACTGCTATGTTGAGGTTGAAACTGATCAAAACGATAGACCTGCTATAAAAAAGAGGGTGATTTTTTTTCTAGCTTTTAAATTATTTTAGTTATGTGTCTAGAGAAACTTAGAAGTGACTATTGAGATGATGGCAATAGTGATATCATAATTACGAAAGAAGAATTAAAATTATTATTAGTAAGCTCACCTCATGTTTTTTTTCTCTTTTTTTAAGAAACTTTGTCCTTTATTAAAATCTAGCTTTTGCCCGTGGCTTCGCCCGCGTGACATGAGGTACTTAGGCTTACCATGTCAAAGGCTATATGCATGCCAAATTTCATCCAAATCCGTTCAGCCGTTTTTGCGGAATTAAGTAACAAACATCCAAACATCCACACTTTCACATTTACAATATTAGTTAGGATAAGCAAGAATCGAACCCACGATATGCAGCGCAATCGCTGAGCCGGTTCGCCAATTATAATAGCATCAAGATAGATTGAAAAACTTAAAACTACGCTTTTGAATCTATTTGTTTTCCAACGGTTGAATAAATTGGTTAGTCACTTCTTACTAAATTCAGTGTAAATAACGACAGTCAATTTTCAGCTACTTATTCTACTATTTTCTATACTTCATTCGTAATAATATTAATCATTTAAACAAACCTGTTTTACTGCCCGTACAACCAATTTTAACTTCTAATCCGTAGGCATAATGACGGCGTTAAAAGCAAAAAAAGTGGTTGCAACACCAACTATTTACTACAGCCGCCATAAACCATGCCACTAACGCAATAAGAGTCAAAATCGATTGAACGGACAGTAAAAAAGGTTTGCTTAAATGTTTAATGTTATTGCGATTGAAGTATAGTCACTGAAATAAGCTTCGCAATTACCCATTTCCTCAGTTCTCTTCTAGGATATTCCCATAAATTGTCTCCATTAAAATTAAACGTTCTATGAAATGTCTTGTACTGTAAACGATTCCTTGAACAGTGTTGTTGGCACTTCGTTTTCCTGAAGCTCGCGTATCAATAACCAAGTTCCTGGTAAATTTGGTTAGTCTTCAGGGTAAAATGAGCGCCTGCGGGTTTGTTCGAAAGATTAACCGAGGCCCTGGTACGCAAAGGTCAACACTGAAGGAATACAGGTGGTTTTTGTTTGGTAAAAGTTTGATACCCACTTTTGTTTCTCCCCAAGCAGAAGGACCAGTAGCGAAACTATTGGGTGGCAAGGTTGGCCAAATGCTACGGGCCCCCGCCCTGGTCCTAAAGGCCGTTTACTAGGAGGAAATAAAAGTCCAATCTACACCAATTTGCTCCCATTTCTGGTAATAAAAACGTAATACAGTTAAATGAACAGAATAAATTTGTATTAAACATGATACGGCTGTCACCAACTCTAACCATCCACTGGAGGGACATTCCACTACATCTCTAGCGATAATAAGAAGAATTTATCAAGTTATTATTACCCTATCAACAAGACTCACTCACGTGGTGATGTCATAAGAATTTCCAATAAACATTCAAAACTCGACACAGCCGAGATTTGCTTGTAAATATTAAAATTGGTATTCGAATTTATAGAATCGATTTAAATAAACAGGATTCAAGCGATTCGATTAATCGCGCCTTGACTCTGTGATTGAAATGATTTACTTTTAATGGCGTTCGTCACTAAAAACCAATGATTAGCTGGTCCATTGATAGGTTTGTAAACCTTGATGAATGTTTTATAATATTGTATAGATCTCTCACTATGGTTAAGTTGACGGCCATTTTGAAGCCAAGGATTTACATTCTCCATCAATCATCTCACATCCTTTCATTAACTTTATACTTAAACGTTAAAAGGTGATAAGTTCTATTGTTCTCTCACTTCGTCGTTATTAAAATGACAAGGACGAATATTTGCGGGCTATTTAGTACTTTGACTGTCAATCTCAATAAATCTGCTTGAATCACAATAGCATGTTCAGTCTTTACGGAAGTAATTTGTTTGGAATTATCTCTGTAATTTACAGAACATTACAATGTTGACTGTTAATGAGTAAGCTACCGGACAGAGCTATTTATAATACTTAAATAATCGTGAAAGTAAAGCCATAGTCATTATTTTGCAAAGTTGGCAATGATAAAACAAAAATAACGAGAGAATTCCAAAATTTTGAGCAACCAGGAGTCAATAAGTATAATGGATATGGATCAACACATCCAGATAGATTGTTGGACCTAACCACAGTTTTGTTCCTTTTTCAAATATTGAAAATATGGAGTTTGTTGTGTATACTAGTGTAGCAATTCCTCTGTGCTGCGTACACCAATCCATTTGATTCAATTGCAAATATTTGGCGTATCAGACCAAAATAGAAGCATTATATGAAAAAGGTTCTATTCTAGTAATAATTCTATCTTATGGTACCGACTGACGCATTCGATGACGACAAAGTAAATATTGTTCGACCAGTGTTACTCGGTTTTTGTGATTTTAAACTTAAGAATTCCCCATTACAAATGGATATGGTATTTACATATTTTTGTCACAGTGTTGTGTACTTATACAATACTACATATCAATACAAAAAACAGTTTAAGAGCATTTCCAAAACCATTGTGCTTACAGATAAAGAGGGAAATTCGTACTGCCCTTATAGTTACAACCTGGGGGCTTATAAGCCAAGAGTGAATAGGTTGATTCTAGGCGAGCATGTCTATACCATCGCTTACCATCATGAGCAAGTATGTCAATCTTCCTCCTTGAGTCGTTTATCCTCAATGCTAAGGGTCGTGACTTCGACGAATAACTTTCTTTTGGACAATATTTCACCATGTTGTCCTATTTTGGGCTATGTGGATCGGCTCGCAGACTGTGTTTTCCAGTGCAGCACGGATTTGGTCTGACTAACATATCGGACTCCTACCCCCGAAGTCTTTTCCTATCTACTTTTACTGTCATAGCATCTTTTTCATCACCTCTCTTTCTGGCAATGTCACTAATGAAGTCAAAGATTCTTTTTTGGCATATGGTGATGAGACTAATGAGTGATTTGAGTTCGACTATTATGGAGTTGTTGGTCCGATGCTCTGTCCAGTGGATTCCGAGCATTTTCCTTCTACACCACATCTCTAAAGCGTAAATCCGTGTCAATAGGAATTTAAAATTGCTGATACGAAGATTGTGCTCAATATTTTATCTGCTAGGTACTGGAATTTACTTGATAATATAATATTGTAATCATATAATTTTATTTATTTCCTAGTATTATTAGTCAGCATAATAACTAGGTTTTAATATTGCGAAGTTAACAAGCCAGTGAAGTAATATGTTTATGTGCGCGTTTACCTAAATAATTTAATATTTTCTGCTCGTGTAAGTTTATTCTATTTTGTAGCAGATTTTTTTTTATGAGCAAGCATTTTAATTGCCAATACAAATTGGCTGTATGTGCCTATAATATTTTTATGGTTGACTGCAAAGAAGAGAATATAGGAAAATAATAACAAGGCTTTAGTGATTAGGCTCTTAATAAACAAGTGCACCTCACCCCATCAACGAATGCATCACTGTTTACCATTAGGTGGGATCGAAGTCAAGCACTAGATCATATTATTTAAAAAATTTTTTTTTTTTTTTTGCCAAATGTGAATCCAAAAAATCTTTAAAAAATCAGGTCGTGCCATGAAATACTCGTACATGAGGTTAATTAGATATTTATCATGAAATTTGCCCTTGCAAAAGGCAAAGGCAAAAGGGCGATTCTTTGAAACCGAGAGAATGTTTCATTCATCTGGCTTAGCTTTCGTACCTATTTTGTGTCGTTAGCCACTGGGTGAAAATGAGTGCCTTTGATATATTTAGTATTCAGGGGAAGAGGAAAACTAATATTCAAATATAAAATTGTAAAGAAAAAACTAGGTCAGAGAAATGAGACACCCTCTCGTTTCGAAATCATCATCATTTCAGCCGATAGACGTCCACTGTTGAACATAGGCCTCCCTAAGTGTCGCCACATTGAACGATCCTGTGCGTCCCGCATCCGTCGGATTCTTACAACCTTCACCAGGTCATCGGTCCACCTTATAGGAGGCCTTTAAACGGTGCGTCTTCCGGTAGGCGGTCGCCATTCTAGAACCTTTCGGCCCCAACGGCCATCGAGCAAATGTTCTTAATGTTTTTCCGTTTGAAAGAATCACCCAAATGACCTTATTATATCAGTGAAATCAACCAAATTCCTGACCAGAAATAAAGTGATTTCTGGTAAATAATAAACACAGACGCATCACCAGGCCAAACAAACCCGAGACGAAAATTAATAATTCATCGTACAGTCGCAAACCAAAACTCGTAGGTCGCTAGATCCACCGTCCACCTGTGCGGGTCTGCATTCTTGTGTCCCGTTAACTGCGCCCGCGCAGGGTTGTCAGGCAGCCGAATAAATCTGGATAAAGTATAGCTTTTTAACCCCAGACGAAACGGAAAGGTATAATGAGCTTGACGTGCGTATCAGTCTGTGTCATTGTGGCTCCTAAATTTTTTTAACTTTTTTTTTTTAATTTACTTTAGACGGTGTAGGCACAGCTGGTCTGTTTATTTACTAATTTTTTTACACTCCCTTTAATTTTCAGTAGAAGAAACGTACCTACTGTGAAAATATTTATTCTTAGATGTGTTTTTTTTTGTTTGAAAGGTGACTTGTGGATGAGTGCCGTGCTTTTTAATTTTTGCCAGTGACTTTATTTTTCAGCGGACTGATTAATCGAAATAGTTATATCCTCTAGTTCTTTCCCTCTGTAACAGAGGAGGCCTGAGTCTTAACAGTGGGAACATTAAAAATCGACTATGTTATGCTAGTTATATCCTTAGAAGATAAGATGTCATGATAAAAAAAAATAACAAGTCTAGATTTTAGTACCTTTGCTAATAAAATAAGTTCAGTCTTTTCACCCAAACAGCTAAACCAGTTTAAGCGGACCTAAACTAGCTTAGCTAGCTTTCCTGTTTTAAGATCTGTGGCAACCCTAGCCCGTGCCGCTCCCGTCTCGCGCTTTTATTTATTTTGTGCTCTGTGCTCTGATGCGAGGCTGCGCCGAAAAAATGACTAGAGACGGAAATACCTGCGATTAACTGTTTATGGTTATTGGCTATTGGTTGTTCATTTTCGTCTTTTTGTGGCTTCGGAATGGGCTATTGAGCCTCTTGGATGAGAGGAATATTTTTTGATTGGCTACCTTTTTGAACTGCATTTTTTTTTTCAATAATTTTAATGATTGATTTGATATGATTACTTAATGAAATCGATAAATATTCGGAAAACGCTACAGAATAGGCTGCGTAAGACAAACTGTGGCAAAAGTGGCAAGCAGGAGCAGTATTGCTCTTATCTTAATTTTCGAAAAAATAATTTACACACATTTAAAAATAACTTACGAATAAATTTACTTACCTTAAATTGCATTAGTAGCTGAAAACACTTTTAAAGTTCTAAAATATTGTGCCCAACATTCTACCTTCAAATACACACACGAATTTTCACAGATACGTAGTTTTTTGTGTTCAACGTGTACCTATGTTACTTTAGTGGTCTCAGCAATGACCACTATAGGTCTCCCTACTCTCTTATCATTCATATATCAAACTGTTAAGGACCTATCCTTGTTGGAAGAGTCCAACTCATCTAGCCGTCCATTTCATCACCAAAGGCTCATCAAAGTCCGCATAGCCAATCTTTAAGTCAAGAGTGAATAGGTTAAATACTTCTAAGTAACGCGCTCCATCGTCGACTGCATCGTCGCTTTAATTCAGGTGAGATAGCGGTCAAGCGCGAACTAATCATCGACAAAAAAAAGAGTATTTGGAATGGGTATAATGGTAATGTAAGTAATTCGGTGGTAGTTTTTTAAACACGATACCATTATGGTTCCCATGGATGATGCGTGACTAGTATGAGGATGAGGATATTAATTATCCTCCTCGTAACGACTCGCTAGCGTGGTCTCATGAATGTGCTTGATTGGGACTGAGCAGTCTGTTAAAAAAAATAACACCAATGTTCTTATATCACCTATATATCCCCTTATCCTACATCTATACAAGGAGTTTTCAGCAACAGCAGGGGCCCAGCTGTGTCGAAGCCTACCGGGGCCAGGGTTAGTTTCGAAAGATAGCTCGAGCCCCGGTATGAAGGCTTGAAGGAACGGGGTGGTTTTTTGGTCAGTAAGAGTCTGACACTATCTCACGCTCCGCCCAAGAGTGGAGGTTGTCATACGATGATTTTCCCCACCTAAAAAAAACCCTATATCTATACAAGACTACTAAAAAGTACATATTCCATATTCCACAATTACCTCAACGTTACAAGAAGCTCGTCAAAGGCATTTGAACCTTTTAGCATGCAAGCAATGTTTGACACAATGACTGACGTATATTTCCCAGAATGCCACCTTACTGACTACAGGAAAAATGTTAAGGAACTCTATAAATAAAGGGTTTATATTTATCACAGGTAAGCGATTAGTCATAAGCCTGTGACGGGGAAGCCCGTATCAGCTTACAATAACATTTGCACTGTAATTATTATGTTAAGATTATAATTATTATATACAAGTCTCGCGGCATGTTATGATACTTGATACTAAGTGAGCAGCAGTATCTCTTAAGCTACCTCTTGTTATGATTTAAAGTCACTTTAAATCGAATTAAAGTGCTACAATTAATCGTTATATATCTAGGCGAGATAGACAATTTTCATTAAGCTACATTTGCCGACGCACGCGTGTATTAGCCTGATTTGCACAAAGAACGAATTAGCGTCACGTTTGGATCTAGTGTAGCTCTACAAGTCTAGTTTCCATATAAAATGTATGGAGACTGACGCTGCCAGATTGGTGTGCGTGGCACATCTGTGTGCAGTGTAGTTCTACCTTTACTTTAAAGACGTATTTTATAAGAATGGTTTGGAGGTTGTCTGTATAATCCCGCACAGAACAAATGTTTGTATGATAGGTGTATCGAGCATGGGTGTCTTGTGTATGCGAGTTTACATCTTTGTGAACGCACCCGCGATTCAGTAATTATTTCTGGTATCAGGCTAAGTTTTCATTTCATATCTTCAAAATTCACAATTTGGCACCAAAGATAACTTTAATTTAACGAGTACTTCTTGTTTATTTTGTATTTTGTCTTCCGTCTTCATTATTTGCTCCTTGAAGCCTCGTAGATGGTTTCAACTGATCCAATTACATTAACGCATACCTATACTATGAATTATGTTTTTACAAATCATGTAGACAATGCTAATCTTTAATTAAGCTACGGCATATTCAAAGGTATTCCATATGTACCAAAGTTGCCTGAGAATTTATAATATTTTATTATCATTACTAGTTCAGTTTACTTAGGTAAAGAATTGCAGCGTATTCCAAAGAGTTTCAGCGGCCCTGTGTAATACAGGTGTGTAGTCAGTTGCTTGATACTCTCTGTCGCTCGAACCTGGAGCAGGAGGAGTCAAAAATGTATATCTAAGCAAATATAGCGGCGGTGAAGCAGGAAACACAGAAGCAATAGGAATTAAAAGCTCAGCTAGTAATTGAGTTAAGTAATATGCTTTCACTAGTACTGGATCTACTTGCTGTGTGCACAGGGGCGTAACGTGGATTAATTTAAACGTGGGCGAAGACACATCAGCGAGGCCTTTTTATTTCGAGACAGCGACTACCGCAACCTAGTGTTCGACCAGCCGCCGCTGGGAGTCTGATCCCAATTTCCGGCCACCGTAGGCGCGGGCTTGCGGATGGCGAACAATGGGTAACTCTCTGTCCGTCCGTCCGGTACCTGTCCGGACCGAGCCCAAGTCATCGACGGCGCGCACTGTTCCCGCGCGCTTCAAGGAGTTCTCAGCAACAGCAAGGGCCCAGCTGGGTCGAAGCCTATTGGGCCCAGGGTTAGCTCCGAAAGGTAGCTCAGCCCCAGTATGAAAGGCAAGAAGGAACGGAGTGGGTTTTTTAGTCAATAAGAGTCTGCCGCTATCTCCTACTCCACCCAAGGGCGGGGATGTCATTTGGATGATTTCACCCACAAAAAAAAAAAAACTCATTGTTCGACCACAGTTACCCTCAGTTGAAATAGTGGTCATACGCGAGCCTAAAAACACCCTTGTTTTTAAAGAGTCCTTGCTTAAGCGAGGCCCCTTTGGGTGAGGGCCTTCACCCACGCCTAATTACGCCACCGTGTGTACAGGATTGGATTGAAATACACGACCTGACGATCTATAATCAACGCTTTAGCTTGGCAATATTAATTCATATTTACATACTTGCAACTTAGTTACATGGTGAAAGTTGCACAACACTGGTTATTGATATTACTTCTAAATGTTTAGTAAAAGAAATAAATTTAATATCCTGCAACCATATATAATGTTATATGTAAATTGAAGGAAGAACCGGTTTAACAACAGTTTTTTACTGATGTAAAACACATAAAATAAATTGGCAAAAACGAGAATAGAAATTCAGACTGTACAGTAAGTTAGATAAATTAATGATTTTTGTGGCACACTGCTGTGGCTCTAGAAGCTTAACTAATTACACATTTGAACCTGTTATACTAAAAAATAGGTGCTCTCGACATTACAATACACGAATATCAGAAACTTGCCAGTACAATGTGTTCCAAATTAAAATAGGAACGCCATGTTGTGACGTCACGATTTACTGTCAAATCGATGAAATAAATTTTTAAACATTAACTAATTTACAAAAAAAAAAAAATTTATTTATAAACTGTGAACGAAAATAGTCTAATCAGAATCCGGTACTTCAATTTTACTCATCGCTAAGTTCTTAAATTTAGCCAAAATTTCTTCGATTTGACAGTACGACGAGACGTCAAAATATTGGAATCGGTCCTATTCTCATCGTCGTAAATCACAATATCCTCTATAATAGCTGAAACTGTATTATAGTTATTCATAAGAATAGTCCTGAATAGTACCTAGTGCATTACCTTTTTTTTTCTTTGATGGGATTATCAAATAACTCCTTCCGCTCTGGGGGAGAGAGATTCTCAACATTTTTACTAAAGCTACATAACAGCTATGTTCTATCAGTTTCTTTTTAGGCATCGGCCCTAGGTCAAGCCTTCACTATACTGCACAAATGACGGCAACTAATGCAAAATTTGAATTTGCAGTGGCAACCCAAAAACTTTTCTTTTAATTTTGGTACTGTATTGTTAATTAACAGCCTGTAACGTAAAAACTAATTAACTATAGGAATGTTACTAACTGATACACCAATAGAACTATCGTGCTTTGGCGAATTAATAAAAATAGATTATTTCAAGAAGTCATAAAATAAAGTCGTGTCGTAATTAATGCACTCGAAGCCGGCTCGTGTACCGTTTACATACGTTTATACGCCATAAACTTTATGGGAACAATCACCCTGTGCATAATTAGTTTTTGAACTAATTTTATAGACTTAAACTTGTTGATAGCGTCAAGAAAAGAAACAGTTATTTGGTTTATCTTTAAATAATAGAAGGAGAAATTAACTAACTGACATATCAACGACCGAAACTATTTTTTTTTAAGTAGGATATCATCGCGGGCTTACGGACAGTGAGCAATGGGTAGCTCGCTGTCCGGCCGTCCGGTAACTGTCCGGACCAAGCCCAAGTCGTCGTCAGCGCGCACTGTTCCCGCGCGCCTCAAGGTATTGTCAGCAACAGCAGGGGCCCAGCCGGGTCGGAGCCTACTGGGGCCAGGGTTATCCGAAAGGGCGCTCGAACCCCGGTATGAAGGCTTGAAGGAACTGGGTGGGTTTTTCAGTCAGTAAGAGTCTGTCACTATCTCCCGCTCCGCCCATTAGCGGGGGTTGTCATTAGATGATTTTTCCCATCGGAAAAAAGGTAGGAAATCATCCAATCATTTATCTTGCGCTCTTGGGTGGAGTGGGAGAGCGTGTCAGACTATTACTGAATAAAACTCATTCCTTTCCCTTCTATGCTTTCGTTCTAGGGCCCCAGAGTACATTTTCAGAACATTATTCATTTTTTCAGAATTAGTGTTTTTTGATCTTTCTATTAGTGAAAATCGCATCGAAATCTTTTGCATGGTTTAGGAGGTGTTAGCGGATAAAACAGACTGACGCGGAAAGCGACTTGGTTTTATATTGTACTAGCTTCTGCCAGCGGCTTCGCCCGTCCCTGTCAGTCAGTGAAATTTTATCACTGGCTGACAGGATATTGGTGAAAGAATTTTTTATTATACAAACAAAAATACAAATATTTCTTCATTATAATATTAGTACCTATAGATTCCTAAAGGTAAAAGAAAGTAGCTGACCTGGCAAAACGTTGTTTTGCCATATTTTATCAAAGAAAAAAAAAAATCAAACGTGGGGGAAGAAGGGTAAAAAGTAGCTTACGAACTATTTATTCTTAGACCTACCTAATACATTAAAAATATTTCATTAACATCGGTCAAGCTGTTTCGGAGGACTTCGATAGCAAACATTGTGACACGAGATTGTTTTATATTAGAAGACTTGATGTAGGAAAATTTCTGTGAGTTAATCCTAATGTTTTTCTAATCTGTCCATTGCGGTTTTTACTGTAGCAACAAATAGACTCAATGGGAATCCAAGTAGCTATAAATGAATAATGAAAAACTGAATGAACACTATTAGTAGATAATAAAATAATTATTTAGCATTACCTAGCTATTACGGAAATGCATAACGTAATGACTGTCGGGCGACCGGACAACAAGACCTGTTTAACTAAAGAAGCTGTTTCATAAGAGAAGTCTTGTGAAGTTGGTTTGATTACCAAGCAGGAGACCAGATTGCAAGATACATTTTGGTGAATAAGTTTGATTCTACGAGAGGTCTTGCGAAGTTGGTTTGATTAGCCAGCAGGAGTGTTAAATTACGTTTTGCGGCAAAAACGGTGGCTTCGTTGCGACTTCAAATTGTGGTTTCGACACGGCGGGTTCGACGACTGCGCTTGAACAATAACAAATGATTTTGTCACTGCGTGCCTTAGGATTACCGCAAATTTAACACTGTTTTTGTCGCGACTCGAAAGTTTGGCTGCAGTGAAGCAAACTATTTGAATTTAGAATTTGGACCTGTCAAAGATTCTTTTTTGTTTTTTTTTAATTTTTTTATTTTAACACATTGCGGTTCAAAGGCTTCCCTCATATTCTGCCAGATCACTTGAGGAGCGTCGGAACAAAAACCGATATGTCGCATTTATGCCATTATTTTTTTTCCGTTGCAAAATGTTGTATTACATACCCTTCAGGAAAGAAATCTATTCAAAAACAGACATTTCCAGCTTTAAAAAATATCACAAAACAGTGGTCCAATCAAAACCCGACACATAAATATCTAAGGAGGTTCAGAGTTAGTTTTATTTATTTAGTTACAAGAAAATATATACATATTAAACTTAAATATTAAAAAAACCACTTAAATAATTAAAAATAATATATACACTAAATGCCTAGCTAAATATGACGTCATAAAACTCCTCCGCGTCGCTGTCGACTGGAACTGTGCCCAAAAGGCTGGCGGCATTGCCACGTTGTATGGCAATGCTTATTCTCTGACCGAGGTAGAAGCCAGCCCTTGGGTCACGCGAAGCGTCAATTAAGCGTGTCGCCAATTCTTTAAAAAGCATATGAGCACTCGGACCCGTTTCAGTTTCTAGTTGTCGTATCAAAAACCGATAAATCTATTTTAATCATTCATCAAAAACCGACATATCCAAATGATCGTGTCAAGAACCGATATATCCAATCGTGTTCACCCAATATCTCGCCAAATTATGTATCTACCTACAGTTTCGTTTCACAAATCAATCTGGGTCCCTTTTAACTGCATATTGACATAATTTACTTTTCCACAGCTGTAACATTAAAAAAGTTACAAACTTTTTTCTAATTTGTGTAAAATACGGTAACTTGGATATATCGTTCTTTGTTCCGATGCTCCTCACTTTTATCTGGTGCCTTTTCCGGCCATTCTGTCGTACAAATGGAAACTTAAGACGTTTTTTCTTCATAATGTGCAACTTCGTATTCGACTCACACTCAGCCGGTTCTTTTGTTTTCATTTTGATTCTTGCATATTTGATAGAAAACATTTGTATTTTTGTTTGTCACGAATACACTCAAAAACTAACCGAACAATAAAAAAAATAATAATATGCTATTTTATAACTGAGTAACATATTTTATACTTGTACTAGGCAAAGCCGTAGTCAAAAGTTAGTTAAGTACTTATTGAAGGAAAATCGCTATTTTATCACATGCACATGTGGAAAAAAAATAGACTAAGCTAATAAAGATTAAAGTAGTTAAAAAATAAGCTCAAAGATTATGGAATATTCTTGATAGCTATAAACCTGAGATACTAAACCGATTTCAAACTAAGGATATATAATTGCGTGTACACCTGTACCGATAATAATAATAACACTTCAATCTACACTAATATAATAAAAGAGGTACTTAAAGTTTGTTTTTGTTTTAATGTTTGTAGGAGGTAATCTCTGGAAGTACTGGTCCGCTTGCAAAAATTTTTTCACCGATAGAAAGCTTTTTTATGTACACGAGCGAAGCTGTGGGCAAAAGTTAGTGGTTTATGTTGTGTAGTGGTGGTGGTGGTGGTGGTAAGTGGTGTGTGTAGTGTGTTATCTCTTTATGTATTAGTTTATTATTTTGTAAGATTATTTTTGTATTTTATCTGTGGGCCTTAGATGCCTGATAATAAAGAATTATTATTATTATTATTATTAAAAACATTTACAAAAATTTTTCAAAAATTTCAAAATAACAGTACAACTAAAAGTTTTGACTAATCAAATATATTTTAAACTCATTAATTATCTACATTTACAAACAACTTAATAACTATAATTACAGTAAATAAATAAATTATAAAACCCTGCGTTAAAATACACTAACTAAAGTTTAAATAATTAATTTTTAGAAATAACAAAACTAAGTACGTCAGTACAATATTCGTGGTTAGTTAATATTTATTTAACTAATTACGAATAATTATAATCTTACTGCGTACATATATAATATTTTTTTTTTTATTATATGTAAAAACAAATACACTTAGGCGTCCAGCGTATTTCTCCACATGGCTATACGCTGCCATTTGGGCAAGATGGAAATATGTCCAGAAGACTGTCGGCATTGCCACGCGGAATGGCATGAACGCCAATGCTAATTCTTGATTACAAAAAGTGTCGATCACTCGGTGTGAAATATGTGTTTATTATTTTATTGTCTTATTTTCGTGAATAAATATGATTTAATAAAGGTTGATAATGTATTTTACTGATATCTGAAAAGTGCCCAGTCAAAATTACGTAATTCAGAAGTCAGCTGTGACGGTGACACAATTGAAATGGGATTACCTCTTAACGATAAATATTTATCGTTTTAGATAGCTTTATTGCTTTTTAATGTAATCGTCTGTTAAATTAATTTGGGGTATTAACCAACGGAAATTAAACGTCGGTGTCCAACTTCGTAAATTCCCCTTTTTCTCTTCTCCTGTTCTAGGGTGGAGCAAGAGAGAGCGTGTCAGACTTTTACTGATTAAAACCCACCTGTGTCCTTTAGTAGCGTTTGCATTTCAGGACCACGATGTTCCTTTCAGAGATTCCTCGTATCGGCATCGGCCTTATAGGCCTTCTACGGCTTTGCTGACATCTCTTTGAGGCAAATGATGGGATGTAAGTAACCCTTTGGGTTTGGGCTTGATTATTACAATTTTACTGTAAGTGACACAGTAAAAATGATATTATTCTCTTTTATTTTCTACTGTTGCTGTTGCTTTTAATAAAAGTTTTCTATTCTATTCTTCGATAAGTCGTTCTCAGTTCAAGCAGTATGGCAATGGAATGTTTTCCCCATGTTAGTAAAAAGAGCACAAACCTTACCATTTTTTTAAAATATGGTCAAGAATACCTCCTCCTTTTGAACCCCATAAGGTATTTGTACATATTGCTCCGTTTTTTATTTATTAAATGTAAACAGTGCCCCCAAGCTAGCAAATCTATCCAAAGTTCGTTTTTAAAAAATCACTTGTAGCGTTAAGACCGCCCATTACTTACTACTGTAATTTTTTTATCATGAAAATCGAAAAAATCCTCTATCACCTTCAACAAAAGACAAAATCTCCATGTGTAATTTTGTATTACCATTTCATTTAAAGAATTTAAATTACACAACACAATTACAATTTATTTAAAGAATTTAAATTAAACCAATAAATTTGAAATCCATTTTGAAGATCAGTAATTGGGTGCCCAACCCTGCTCATTATCAGTTCCAGTGAATATGACACCGCGGGTCAATTCGTCCCAAGCGGATACCCCTAACATGTGGCATATTTTTCGTTTTAACCCTATAAATGATATGTCACAGCGGGATGGCTACACAACGGGTCTTTTTGACCAACACATGTCGCATCCTGCCTAATCAGTTGGATTAGGTTACATTCGTGAAAACAAGTCATTTGTCAAGTTTGTTTTTTTTTTTTTTTTTTTTTTTTTTTTTGTTGATAGGTTCGCACTTGACCGCTATCTCACCTGATGGAAAGCGACGATGCGGTCGACGATGGAACGCGCTTACCTAAAAGAAACCTATTCACTCTCGACTTAAAGATTCCCGGGTTGTAGCTATCAGGAAACACAGACTCCGGCAAGGAATTCCACTCCCTAGCCGCACGCACAATGAATGTGTTCCCAAAACGTTTTGTGCGTGTTGGTGGGATATCCACCATATACCGGTGGCGCATAGCCGTACGTCTGGTAGTCCGATGATGAAACGGGCTAGGCGGAATTAGGTTATGCAATTCCGACGCACACTCCCCGAAATGCAACCGGTAGAAAACCGACAGGCTAGCAACTCTGCGTCTATGCTCAAGACTTTGAAGCCTCGACTCGACGAGTGTATCATCGCCAATTATCCTTCTGGCTCGCCTCTCAATTGCCTCAAGTGCATCAAGCTGGTATCGGGCAGATCCGTCCCAAAGATGAGAGCAATACTCCATACACGATCGAACTTGCGCTTGATAAAGTTTGAGCAGCTGTTCCGGCGTGAAGTACTGTCTGACCTTTGCGAGAACTCCCAGCTTTTTTGCAGCCAGTTGAGCCTTTGCTTCGATGTATGGCCCAAAGTTGAGTGTTGATGTCAGCGTAACACCAAGAAGGTCAAGATGGTCGGTTATCGGCACGGTTACACCCCGGAAAGTTGGAGCAGGACTGAATTGGCTCCTTTTAGCGGAAAATAGACACGCCTGGGTTTTTGCAGCGTTGAACCTGACCAAATTGGCATCGCCCCATTCGGAGACTGCCTCCAAGGACAAGTTCAAGCGCTCAACCATAGCCTCTCGAAGAGACTGGATCTGTGACCCACTAGCTCGCGCGCTGGATATGTAACTCTCAGCAACAGTGCTGTCGTCTGCATACCCAAAGGTACCGGGCTTAAGCAGATCGTTTATGTGCAGCAAGAATAATGTTGCCGAGAGTACTGACCCCTGAGGGACCCCGGCATTAATAGCCATTTGATCAGACGAGCAGCCATCGATAACCACTCGGATGGACCGGTTATTCAGGAAGTCTGCGATCCAAGCACACAATCCAGCGGGTAAACCGAAAGAAGGAAGCTTACTAATAAGGCCTTCGTGCCAAACCCTATCGAAAGCCTTCGAAATATCGAGGGAAACGGCAAGCGCTTCCCCGTGCTTCTCGATGGCCTCACTCCAGATGTGGATGGCATACGCTAGAAGATCTCCAGTTGACCGATTTCGGCGAAAGCCATATTGACGGTCACTGAGAATATCATTAGCTTCTAGGTATGCCAGGAGCTTAGTGTTGAGTACACGTTCCATAGTCTTACAGAGAATGGACGTTACTGAGATTGGTCGGTAGTTAGCTGGGTCAGCACGACTCCCTTTCTTGGGCACGGGCTGGACATTAGCTTGCTTCCATGCCATCGGCACTTTTCCAGCCTCAAATGAAAGCCTAAATAGGCGTGTCAGAATCGGAGACAGTTCAGGCGCACACGTTCTCAGAACAATTGCTGGTATCCCGTCCGGACCGCTAGCCTTGTTCACGTCAAGGTTACGCAGCACCCTACGGACGTCCTTCTGATGGATGCGGATATCTGACATACTCGCATCGCAACCATCAGGATGAGCTGGGGGCCGCGCGTTTCCTGGGTCTAGACGCGAAGATTCCGCAAAGAGTGAAGCAAACAAATTTGCCTTCTCCTCAGCGGTATGTGCCAGCGACCCGTCGGGTTTCAGCAGTGGCGGTAGTGAGGGGCGGCAGAAGTTCGATTCAACCGACTTAGCCAGGGACCAAAACGCTTTACTACCCGCAGGGTATGAAGCTAGTTTGTTCCCGATGCGGCTAATGTGGTCGAACCGAGACCTCCGCATCACCTTCTTGCAAGACTTGGCAGCTCTGTTGAAGGCTCTCTTCTTCTGGCTTACGTCATTCGTCTTGCGCATACGAGCGTCGGCCCATGCCTGATATGCTGCGTGCTTGAGCGCGTTAGCGCGGCCACACTCCGCACCAAACCAAGGGTGAGCCCGGCCAGACATGGTTACGTCGGAGAATGGAATATAGTACTCCATCCCCCGCCGCAAAACATCCGTCACAGCATCTGCGCACGACGATGGATCTCCCGAAGAAAAGCAAGTAGGCTGCCAAGGATAACATGCGAAGAAAGATCGCATGCCATCCCAATCTGCTGACCTGTATCGCCAAACCCGCCTGGTGCCTCTAGGGCTGGGATCGGGCGGAGAGTAGATTGATACAGATTTCACCAGACAGTGGTCGGAACTACCTAACGGTGATGATATTGCCACTGAATAGCGGTCTGGATCTGTTGTCAGCAGAAGGTCTAAGCAATTGGCCGTGTGCGAATCAACGTCCGGCACCCTTGTTGCTCCCTGGACCAGCTGGGTGAGATTTAACGCTAGCGCAAGCTTTCGCGTCTCTCGACCAGCATGGTCTGTGCACTGGTATGGGAAGAGCCACTCCTGATGGTGTGCATTAAAATCCCCCAGTAACACCAATTGTGCAGAAGGGTACCTCTGCTGAGCCGCATCCGCCGCCTCACTAAGGTACTGTATGAGCCCGGTCGTCTCCTGATCGCCACTGTGCGAACGGTAGACACAAGCATAGATAATTTTATCCATGCCTGTGTCCACCAGAGCCCAAAGCGTTGAGAACCTGGAATCTTCAAGGTTGCGGAGACGCCGATAGCAGATGTCGTCCCGGGCGTACAAACACACTCCAGCGTGCGGTTTAAAATTGTGCTCCAGGGTAAACCCTGGGTAAGACAGGTACGACACATCTGATGGTTTTCGTATCTGCGTCTCCGAAAGAAAAAAGAGAGATGGTTTTTCAGTCTCCAGGTGATGATGGACTGATGCGAGATTGGAGTGCAGCCCTCTAATATTGCAGAGGTGCACTTTGTTTTGGGATAAAGAGGATGTTGGCAATTATGAGTGACAGGTGATTTAGTGTCTTTGTTTGTTTAGAGAGGGGTTTGTCAGTGATGATGATTTTTAGGGTTCCGTACTCAAAGGACGGATGCGACTATTTATAATTCGTCGCATCCTCGGAATTTACTGGCCCGAACATAGTGCTGTTGGAGAAATGCCACAAAAGCCCGATCGACCTCCAGATCAAGCGTCATAAGTGGAGATGGATTGATCACACGCTTAGAAGGGATTCAGATCATATACCTAAACAGGCGTTGGACTGAAACCCCCACGGGAAAAGAAAGCGTGGTCGTCCTCGGCTAACTTGGCGACGTACCGTGTAGGATTGACATGGCGCGAGGTGAAGCCTAAAACTCAAGACCGGTCGCGATAGGTGACTACTGTCGACGCCCTCTGTTTCAGCTATGGGACATTAGGATCTTAAGTCAATCAAAGGATAAAACGAGACCCTATTATCAAGATAATTTGCCTGCTGCAGTCTTCCCGTCCGTATATAATTTGGGTATCTGTAAGGCTAGAGTGAATAGGCTCTTAATAAACTAGCGCGCCTCGCCATCAACTATTAGCTCGCCATAAACATACACTACCTTTAAGAACTAAGTCAAAGTAAACTAAAGTATATCATCGAAAAACTCCTCCATATCGCTGTCGACTGGTAATGTACACAAGAGACTGGCGGTATTGCCACGTTGTATGGCTATGCGATATAGAGAATAACTCTGTATGTATGCTCTGTATTGTACTTAAAAATTGATTTAATTCATACTAAAGAAGGTAGTATGTCTCAGACTGCGGGGTTGTTTGAAAGAGTTATCGTAAGAACATAAAGGTCAACTAAACGAGCAGAGATGGATATTAGTCAGTAAAAGTCTGACATTTCACACCACCCAGCACCCAGAACGGGAGAAATCATTTGAAAATTTCCCACTAAACACACAAAAGGGAAATACGTCTCGCACAGACTTCTTTTCAAGTAGGTATATCCCGTTTTTTACAAAACTTCCGCTCACTAAAAGAATCGACGAACCACAAGCAAAACTGACAAGCCTAGAAGATGTGTATGTGTGTGTGAGAACCAAGAGGAAAACAGTATGTGGCGTAGTGAGCGAGTGGGTGAACAGTGAATGTTTTCATTTGCCCACTGCTCGAACGTTTACCGAAGTGTGGCGGAAACACCGATATCGCTCCGATAACAGTATTTATGCAAATTTTTGTTACTTTTCATTTCCCTCTAGTTTTGCGTTTGACTTGTTTGTGAATGTATTTATGACCCTTTTTTTCTTTTGATTTCAGGTAAGTGATGACGCGCTTATGGTGTGGCGCTGGCGAGAGGGTATGTCCTGTTTGCGAACTATTTTATAAATCCCTTGCTTAATCGTAAAGAGACTTAACTCAAAAAGCGTGTATTTGAATCTGAAAATACCATCTTCATCATTTCAGACGAAAGACTTCCACTGTTGGACATAGGCCTCCCTCAAGCGTCGCCACAACAACCGACCTTGTGCCGCAACTCTCACCAGGCCGTTGGTCCACCTTGTGGGAGGCCTTATAACGCTGCAAATATCTGAAAATATATGTCTCGGAAATAAGGTTCAATTTCCAAAAACCTTCTTTTTTGAGTTACGTTTCCTTTTGATTATGCGTGCGAAATATCCACGTAAAACTTAATTTGGCACTTTTCCGAGAGGAATCAGGGGTTTATTTATTGTCAATATTTTAATCACCATTTCGCCACTGACTGTAACTGAAATCAAATCTTATTTAAAAATCATAACTAAGTAAGTAGATAAATATTTAATTTATGAAAGAACCCTTTTGAATGAATGAAGGTAAGTAACTTACTGTCATACAAATTAACTCAAACTCCACAAATCACAGTGCGTCAGACCACTTAATTATCTTTTTTTTTTTAATGTCGTTTCATATTTGGTCTTCGCTCGTATACAGTTATTTCGAGTCGGAAGTTCGTTCAAGGTACCTACTGTAATTAAGAATAAGATATTTATTGCGCATTGTCACATATTGTTGACCATAATTCCATGTTGATAAGCATGTGATTTTTTAATAATATATCAGAAAATTAAAATTGTATATTTATAATTTTACAGAGTTACTTTTGGATATTAACGGCTAGATTAGATTAGAACTAAACATTTTTGAGATTAAAAATGGTTAGGCAATTTCTTCCGTTAATATTCGCCATTTAATTCATTAAACCCCAAGCGACCGCCGGCGTTCGTGCACCTATTGTCTTTCTATTGTGTCTGTAATTTCCACATTGAAACATCAACAACAACACGGTTGAACAAACATCAGTAAAGGTCATAATTTTAGGACCAACCGAAATGATATTTGTATCTAAGAAAGGGAAGGCTTAATTTAACATTTCTGAGCTATATACGAATAAATTATTCAGGTAAGAGATTCGTAATTTAATTTAATATTAGGCTAGTGGCCGTAAAAATTTAATTAGTCCGTCTTTAGATTATTCAAAAATAAGGGACATGTATTTTTTTATTTGCTGCATTTTTTCGCACGGGGTGACGTCACACGTAATTTTAATGGACTATACCTTTGTTATTTTGTGTTTAATCAAAAAAAGAAAAATTTTTGTCCAATTTTTTATTATAATCTAAAATACGGACTAAATAAAATGTAATTATTTGCCCCTGGACACTACCCTACCCAGTTCATGTCATAATTAAATATACATATCCACTCTATATATTTATCAAATGATATTTATTTTACCATACTCTACTAAGGAAAGTCATAATAAAACATGTTATGATTGAGTTAACAGACCTATAAACCTAACGCGTGGCTTATACAGTATGTTAGATACTATTTATACATTTATTGCGCTATTAGGTAAGACAAATATCCTCGATCGATATTGTAAGTGTCTGTGTTACTATGTAAACTCTCTTGCAATGATAAAGAAAAGCCAAATGTAAAGTAATATACATAAAGTTTAAATCTCTATGTTGACATCAGAATATATTATATTGCCTTAATAAAAGACAGGTTGCTTGCGTTCTAACATAATAAAAACTTAGAGGACAATGTCCTCTCTCAGCTAACTGTCTACTTTTTCATATTATATTGCACTTTACAAATTGCTAACACGCTAATTATATACCTAGTGCTAAATACGAAACTTAGCTAGGATCGACATTAAAACCTACATATGAAGAAAAAAATGACAGACTGCAAAAAAATTCATTGTTTTAGTCAAACATTCTAATTAAAGGTTTTCACGAACTGACTAAAACGCACTCCTATGTTCGTTCTTTGCCTCCGTTTCAGGACCCTGGGGTTCTCTTTCGAACAATCCATGGCCCCAGTAGGTTCCTAACGGATTTGCTGACATCTCGATCTCGGTCCGAACGGTTACAGAAGGCCGTACAGCGACCTACCCATTGCTCGCCGTCTATAAGCCTAACCTACGGTATATCACGCCAGACTGTGAGTGACTTAATAAAGGGCGATGGCTAAAACACGCTTAATTTCAAGTACCTAATTGAGTAAACAAACTCGTGGCCCCTCTAACCTAACAAACAATGCGAAGCTCAAAGGTGTGAATTCGTAATAAATGCTTGGCAAATTCCTAATGTCTACTTCATTACGTAAATAAATAGCCATAGTTTGGCAGTCACGCGGCGGGTCAACGAACCCCGAAACGAATGTGCACAAGCCACTTTTGGCGCTCAAAAAACGAACGGAGCGTACGAAAGACATTTTGTTTCTTTTCCGCGACAAATTGGCAACAAAAGATACATTATTGGCATTATTGCATATGACAGTTTTGTTGTACTTGCACAAAATAGATGCTTGACATAAATTGGTAAGCTTTGTAAACAGCAAACGTGGTGTTTTGACAAGTTAAGTAATTACTTACCTACCTATTGTGTCGAATTTCTTTTACAAAACTGGATAATGTTTCTATTTGAATTTTAGTGTTCTTGTTTGGATTTTTTGGTAAAAAGAATCTAAGCTGTGATTATTGGGTCTGTTTAGTAATAACAGTATAATTTCCTCTTTTTGGCCTTGGATTCGCTTACTGTTAGGTACAGCTAGTAATAATAAATAAATTAGGCTTATCACGAAAGCATACGTTAGTAAAATATTATTAAGCTATGTATATTTTTAATAACGTAACGATTATTTTAGACATGTTCTTGAATCGTGTGTAAAACCCAAATTGAAAGACCTTAAATAAATAAATTCTTTGAAATGTATTTTATCCGTTTTTTTTAAATAAGTAAATAGAAAATGTCAAAGAGCAAAAAATCTCATTAAATAATTGATTTGGAAATTACCCGTGGCATATACCAAATACATATAAAATTACTACTTTACCTTATTATTTATTTATGTTACAGATAGGACAAACCGAAATTGATTATGGCGGCATTACGTAGACTACTATTTATAATTTATTGGAGAAATTAGGTAAAAGAATTATGTTGATTTTCCTTATAATAATAAGTGAGTTTATAAAACAGATGTCGTTGTTAATCGACAATAACTATTACCTTAATTTATACTGTGTTAATTACTATAACCAAAATACATATAATATATACTAACTAGCTAACCCGATTGAAAAATATAATTTTCGTTCTGTTTTTTCGATTTTATAGACTTTTAGAGAGGCAATACGGCGTTTGCGAATATTAAAGGAAATTAAGAAAATAACCATGGGCATTCTCTTTTACTATAAATGCGGGTATGGTGCATGGTAACCAAACAGGAAACATTGAGGTAAAAATATGACTCGAGATAAAAAGTATACTTACATTATCTTATCACATATATATCTTACCTTTCTCGACGATACAATTAATATTGTTTCCTGTCCAAACTTACAAGTCTAGTTTAAAAAATGCCTTAATTAAATACCTTAACGTTTCCTGATACCATTGCTAACTGTGCAAAATAACTGCGGAAATAACGACAGTTTAATTTAATTACCTATAGATATTTGATTATAATTTTTTCGTAATAGGCACTTAAAGAAAAGGTAAAATGTGCCATATTAATAAAAAAAAACGTTAAATTTTACCTTGTTTCGAAGTTAGAGAGTTATGATAATGGTTTTAATGTGTAAGATATAATTATAGTTATGTAGATACATACCTACCTTCTATATAATTGTGTAGATATATGCCTTCATGTTGTTACCGCAAATATAAATGATGGGCTAGGACCAGTAATGAGCCCTTTTTACTTCCTCATCATCATCACCAAATTTCAGCCGAAAAACGGCCACTGTTGAACATAGGCCTTTTTTTTTCGGTGGAGAAAATCATCCAGTGACAAGCTCTTGGGCGGAGCGGGAGATAGTGTCAGACTTACTGGCTAAAAAACCCACCCCGTTCCTTCAAGCCTTCATACCGGGGCTCGAGTTCCCTTTCGGATAACCCTGGCCCCAATAGGGACATAGGCCTAGTGTTAACAAAACGAACAGCCCTGTGTGTCTCACATCCATCGGCAGTGCCGTAACTATAGGTTGGCAAGGCTGGCAAAATGCCACAGGCCCTAGGCTCGACGGGGCCCCCGGTCTCAGAGGCTGTGAGCCCAGAAGAAGTAACCCAATATACAAAAAAATATTAAAATGAAATCACAACGTAACGTAATTTATCGGGGGCCCCATCTAATGAATTTGCCACGGGCCTCCGATGATATAGTTACGCCACTGTCCATCGGATTCCCTTGACATTCACCAGATCATCGGACCACTTCGTGAAAGGCGTTATGCTCTTTTTAACAAAACAATTCCACTTCAATACGAATCAAGTTTTACTCGTAAATCAACCAACTCTGTACATAGTACAAAATGTATATTTAAACAAAAGGGTCCAACCCACTCTTCGCAAATGCCAACAGACCACGTTAGAATGCACTTTAATCAAGAAAATTGTTGAAACTAGGTACATTAGGTACACATTGCCTGAGCGCTAACCTTCCTGATTTCAAGGGCGGCATTGAGCAACTAGCACAAGGCACTAGGGACAAGTATTTTAACTTCCATCGACAGTCCTTACTTGGAACTTCGTTAGTTAGCACTCAGCAGGATTGCATCGAAACAACGCTTTGCTGTGTGCTATTTTTCCAGTTTTATAATGCTTTTTAAATATTTTTGCACGTAATGTCATAATGCGTAACAAATATAGAGCCTTTTCAGGAAGAATATCGTAAGCAACAATTTGAGTGTTTTGCAGGAATAGGTTTTCTTAAGGACAAGTATTTTAACTTCCATCGACAGTCCTTACTTGGAACTTCGTTAGTTAGCACTCAGCAGGATTGCATCGAAACAACGCTTTGCTGTGTGCTATTTTTCCAGTATTATAATGCTTTTTAAATATTTTTGCACGTAATGTCATAATGCGTAACAAATATAGAGCCTTTTAAGGAAGAATATCGTAAGCAACAATTTGAGTTTTTTGCAGGAATAGGTTTTCTTTGTCATAATTAAAAAGTATTTCTGGGATGAAACCTTAAGGCCACAGTGGTCTTCGAGTGGTTTGAGTTATCAGGAAATGGCTAGTCGACTCTTCACGTGTCAACAAGGCTTTTTTAGCCACTTAAAAAAAATTGGGCTTGAACATTTCGAAATCTTTTTACTTGACAGCAATTTTATGGTACACCAAGATTTTAATCCTTTTTTTACGCGTTTGTAATATCTAAGTAAAATATTTATTATTATTATCATATTCAGTTTGTATGTGTTGCACTATTATTTTATTTAAAGTCATTTTAAACTTTATTGCGAACTAGTGTGGTTTATAAATGTTAACAATGTTAGGTAAAATTTGTAAGTAATATAAATATTTTAATTACATTTGTAGTAAATAAATTAAGCTAGAACTACTTTAGACCGACGCACACATTAACACGCCTGTTTTCTACGTAGAACGACGTCGCGTGGTGTGGATCAAATGTAGCTCTACAAGTCTAGTTTCGATATTTGAAGCCCGACTCGTCCAGATCGGCGTGTGTGTCACACGTGTGCGCAGTGTAGTTCTACCTTTAAATTTTGTCGTCTTAACTACAATAATCAAAACTATCCATTGTCACTCCAATATATCGCACTTAGGAATAAAGCAACTTTCTATTAGTGTAAAAAATTTAGCAATCGGGCCAGTACTTCCAGAGATTACGTCAAACAAAAAAATAATAATAAAAAAAACTTCACCTCTTTATTATATTATATAGTATAGATAACTGCATCTACAACACAAACTTATAAATCACATTCAAAACGCATTAGATAACTAACCCTCTTGCCTGGATTTAAAACACAGATCCATTATGTCGACCTTTCAGATTAATTGTGTCATTTGTACCTAATCGCCAGTCATAGCATGCACACGAAACACGCAACGCGTGCCTAGAGAGGGAATTCCACTAGTTACGTAACGACAACAATGTTAGCTTTTACCTAGAACAGCGCTTAATTAGATTATTTTAGGTACGAGTAGGTACTACACTACCTATCAGGATTAACAAGAGTTTTTTTATTGGACAAATTGTTTTACACAGTCCTCCACTTCTTTCCACTCTTCAGTGTAAGGTAGTTTTTTTTTTGAGGTATGATAACGTCAAATATCTCTTCTTGCCCCGGGTGGAGAGAACAAGAGAAAGCCAGGCTTTTACTGACTGAAACCAACCTGCGTTCCTTCAGTTGCCTTTTAAGTTACAGAACGGCAGTAACTCTTGTAAATTCTCAAGGCTCCAAGATCTTACTGATATCGCTTTGGAGATCGTATGGAATATAATGCGCCATCGATGACTCAGGCTCGGTCCTTACCAGACGGCCGCACGGCGAGCTGTGCACTGCTCATCGCCCGCAAGCACGCGCCTACGTTGCCGAGAATCGCCTTGCGGCTTTTGATGCCCAACTAGGATCAATACTTAATTATCAGTTGGTGACGACTTCTATCTCATCATCATCATCATCATTTCAGCCCAAAGACGTCCACTGCTGGACATAGGCATCCCCCAAGTGGTCTAAGCTGACAACTCGGATTCCACCAACACCACGCCATCAGTCCACTTTGTAGGAGGCCTTCCAACACTGCGTCATTCGGTACGCGGTCGTCACTCTAGAACCTCTCGGTCCTAACGGCCATCTGTTCTGCGAGCAATGTTCCTTGCCCACCTGACGATAAAATCCTCCTCTATCCACCTCTAAAATCCACCACAATCTCACCCCTCAAGAGTTATTCTGTTTATTTATTTAAATCGGGCTATTCATAATTCGTTTTATTTTGCATAAAAAGGTGCAGGATCAAAGCACAGCCCATTATTATGGCGCCAAACGTCTACCGTATTATAAAATATTGTAGGCACATAATTTGTTATCATGAAGCATTTTCCTCATAACATACATTTAATCATCATAATATGGCACAATGACACAAACAAAACGACTCTGTTGCAAATTGTGAGATTATTTTATTGATGTTTTTCTAAACGATAACGCGGGTTTACGTTTCATGCGGAGAATCTGGTCCTTCGTGATTGATTTGATGGGTTAAAGGACCAAATTTTCTTTGTTGTCTAGTTTCCGCACTTAGTCCTGGGGTGCTATTCTCTAAGAAAACAGCCTTGAGCTCAGCGCTGGCACAGGGACGAGTCGTGAGCGCAGTACATTGAATTAACAACCCAATGCTCCTTTACATTGCATTGTTAATTCAATGTAAAGGGTCTGTCGTCGCTGTGCCAGCGCTGAGCTCAAGGCTGTTTTCTTAGAGAATAGCACCCCTGATCGGACATCGTGCGTGGGCCACAGCGGCCTTTACTCCAACCAGCCCACCTCATTCCAGAAACAGACGAGTCTCTTCAGTTTGCTCACGGCGTCCATCAGTGAATTCGGTGCTCCCAAGGTTTTTTTTTTTTTTTTTTTCGATGGGAAAAATCATCTTATGACAACCCCCGCTCTTGGGCGGAGCGGGAGATAGTGTCCGACTCTTACTGACTAAAAAACCCATCCCGTTCCTTCAAGCCTTCATACCGGGGCTCGAGCGCCCTTTCCAAGTTTCGTGCTCCCAAGGTTCGTGTTCCTATCTCGCTGACGGCTATGCACTTGAGGAACGCGACAGTTTCTTCTGACTCCATGCATCTTCTGCACAGAGGGCTGTATAAAAAGCTTTTAATAAGACAATATTGTGTGAATTATCCTTAGATTTCGAAGTAGTTAACCACTGATAATAAAGTATTGGTGCTAGTTGGGAGTCGTAATGGACGTTTGCGGGGGATACGCGTGTGGAGTAATCCCGCATGGGTGGTCAAAACCGCACGATATTAAAAACATCCTTATAGTATTGTTCCTAGTACGTAACTAATTAAAAATAATAATGACATAAAACAAAAGATCTTAATCAAGACTTGGTTTATCCTTATGGTATGCAAGTTAATGCAGAAGTTATTGCAAGTACCTTGACCTTGAGAGGCTTGGCAGGTAATTGAAGCCTTCAAGATGTTCTACCTGTTAATAATAGAGTTTAAGCCAGCTTCCAAAACCGTATCTACATTAATGAATACTTGAACGTGTGTGCGGGAATAACATGACTACAAGGTGTAAGGGACAGCCCTCCACAAACTTTAAGGGCTTGCTCAGTAGACGAAACTGAACAACATTCCACAAAATTTTTTTTCAGGAAACGAAAAAAAAAATCTGCCTCACCATACAAAATTATTAACTTGATTGGACAGTTTGTATGGAGAGGCCGAATTTTTTTTTCGTTTCCTGAAAAATTTTTTTGTGTAATGTTGTTCAGTATCGTCTACTAAACAAGCCCTTAAAGTTTGTGGAGGGCTGTCCCTTACACCTTGTATATTCCGCCTTCACCTTTCTGCCTTCAGACAAACCGACTTCCGGCAAATATCTTAGTCGATTTCGCGTAGTGAATAAGGGTCAGATTGTCTTTCGCGGAATGAGAAATAAGACTGACTCTGAATATCGTGTTCTTAACTCTTTGAATGCCGTAATTAGTGACACAATAGAAAGACAATTGCTTATGTCGAACTGTGTTTAAATAAGACATTCAAAAGGTTAATAACGCTTAGTGAAATAAGGCCTTTACATTGTTAACACTTCTACGGTCTGGACTAAGCGTTTCATTCATTCTTTTTATATGCGTACGAGATTTTTCTTTACTTGTGCTATGAGACCTTGCTCCATGCCAAATTTCAGGATTGTAAGCCAACGGGAGGTACCCTGTAGGTTTTGATTTACAAGCGAGTGGCAAAATTATATGCCTTGACGGAGTATAGACCGCCGTATCTTTGAATTGCGTTGACTTAGAAGTTTGATTTTTATACTGCTGTTTAGGGTAGTAGATTTGAGTATTTGACATTAATTACAGCTTCATACCTCCACGCGTTCCTGAGAAAAAGGATCTTGACAGACGGACAACAAAGTGATCCAATAAGAGGTCCGTCCGTAAATCTAAAAAGATATTGTAAAGATTGGATATTTGTCGTTTAAGATATGATCAATCATTCTTTTCATAAAAAGAACCCTTTTCATTTCTTTTTTACAAATGTAATGAAAAAATCCAGCAAAAACCTAAACTTCTAATTTTATACTATAAATTCGAAATGTAACAAAGTAGCGATCACGACCTCGTACTTTGATAGGTACGAGATTAAATTATATTATAGGTTAGAACAGCAATACGGATAAACGGTTAGATAATACCATTCATAGTAATAATGCGCGTTCACGATCGATACTCACGCGCAGGCCAATCATTGTTCCTGGAAATTATTGTTTATGGTACCGGCCAGTGTTATCGCAAACTGGGAAATTGCCTTTTTTCTAGGTAAATCTGTTGGAAATAGCAATGTATTTTTTGTCTAATCATATTTTGGGATGGGGACCTTTCAATCAATTTTGACAGGCCTGTTGGTCTAGTGGTTAGTGACCCTGACTGCTATGCCGGAGGTCGTGGGTTCGATTCCCACCCAAGGGAAAATTTTTGTGTGATGAGCATGATTATTTGTTATGTGTTTGCATGTAATTTATCTGTAATATGTATGTATTTAGATGTATGGAAGTATGTTTATCAGTTGTCTAGTATTCATAACACAAGCTCTGCTAAGCTTGGGACTAGACGGCGAGTGTGATAGTTGTGGAATATATTTTTATTTTTCTTTCATTCTTTCTTTAACATCTACGAGGTAGAGTACCTAGTTGCAATCACACGATCCTGGCGAAAACACTCGTCGGACCAACTTCAATCGGGCCGGTTAGGACAAGGAGGGGTTTTTTTATGGGAAAAATCATCCAATGACAACCCCCGCTCTTGGGCGGAGCGGGAGATAGTGTCAGACTCTTACTGACTAAAAAACCCATCCCGTTCCTTCAAGCCTTCATACCGGGGTTCGCGCCCTATCGGATAACCCTGGCCCCAGTAGACTTCGACCCAGCTGGGCCCCTGCTGTTGCTGACAACTGCTTGAGGCGCGCGGGAGGGGTCAATTACAAAATCAGTGTGACGTTGGTAATTACTGGATGGCGCCTAGTCATAAAACGAAACCCTTATTATGGGCCTATTAAATGCACAAGCTTTACCACAGTTTTGCCTGCGCGGGTAATGGCGCATGCAGTTGGTAAAACTTATAGTTTTACATGGTGTCCTATGCACAAACCGGCAAATGTGTGGTGAAGCTAATGCATGCGATAGGCCCATTTCGTTCAGTAAAAAGATAAAATCAATAAATAACAATTATCTTAGTACCCACTGCTATAATTATTCATATCACATCAATAAATCATTTTAATAAACGCCTGCTATTACATCCAATTAGGAGGCATGATATACTTACATACATAGACAGATATAAAAATAGGATGGTCCTAGGGGTCTTTAAATCAAGAGTAAAAAGCATACTTCTAGGCAAGCGTGCTCCATTGTCGACCATACCATCGGTTACCATATGGTGAGATACATGTTATCTTTTTTTTCGACACACTTGCTCAGAAAAGACTATAATTGCACTACACTTAGGCATATAATGTAGCTTGTAACCAAACTGTGACTTTTTGATTACCATTATGCACAAGTCTGATAATGTAGTGATAACCTTTTTTTTTGTTAAACCTCTGTTCTCAAATCAAACAATGAATTCGAAAAAAAATGCATTAGGTATTGCGTTCAATAGTACAAATTAGTGTCTTGCTTGCTTATTTTATGCTAATTTGTGTTTAAATAAACTATTTTAGCTTTTAAATGTTTAATAAATAAAACCTTTCATAAAATAAAAATATTTTTTTGTTTATTTAAGTAAGCAACCTCATTCTTATTTTTATTTAAACAGCCTAGCTAGAGTAGCTAGTCTATGGCCGCCATTTTGGATGCGCGCGCATAAGAAGAAAGAACTATTTTTTGCCGCCATACTACAAAAAAAAAAAAAAACAGTTTTGCTGATATGTATAGCTAAATACCGCCTTAGCGGAACACCAACACACAAATTATACACTTGTATCATAATGTACTATTATAGTCTATTGTATGTCCACTTCTAGGCAAAGGCATCCCGTTTCTCTTTCCAAACTTTTCTGTCCAGGACGATATCTGACCAAGTTTGCCTCGCGAATATGATCAGATCGACAACGCAAACGCAGATTGAAACGCGAACTTCATCATCATCATCATTCATCATTTTAGCCGATGTACGTCCACTTTTGGACATAGACCTGCCCAAGTGTCGCCACAATGAACGATCCTGTGCGTCTTGCATCCATCGGTTTCTCGCAACCCTCACCAGGTCATCGGTCCACCTTGTAGGAGGCCTTCTACGCTGCGTCTTCCGGTACGCGGTCGCCACTCCAGAACCTTTCGGCCCCAACGGCCATCTGTTCTGTGAGCAATGTGCCCTGCCCATTGCCACCTAAGTTTGGCGATTCTTCGTGCCATGTCGACCTTGGTTCTATTGCGAATATCTTCATTTTTTATTCGATAACGCAACACGGACTTGTATAAAAAAAAAGGAAAAACCGAAGGGATTTTGCCACACGAAGACCGATGGATGGGAATTCCACAAAAGCTTTGGTATTACATCATTTAAGCTGACCTGATTTTCATAGCCATTTTGCGAAACATGTCATGAAATTTTCAGTAAGTAGGTATTAATTTACATCATGAGGGTGGCTTGACGATGCGGGCTGTTGGACTCAGTATCGTTCATATAAATAGCTGTTTAATTAAGTTCTGTATTCGTTTAGTTAGTGAAAATATGCGAGTGTTCATCCTTACGACCTCTACGGTCCGGACTAAGCGTTTCGCCTCGTCGTTTCTACAGCGCACATCGAAGTATTGGAACAATTTGCCCTTGTATTATTATAGAAACTTAACAGCTTTAACTAGGTATATCGGTTAATCTGGGGGCGTAACTATGACTCTGTGGCAGTAATTCTGTGAAATGATGACACAATGATTGTATTGACAGTGACTGACATCCCACCCATACGCACAAGAAGTTTTGGGAACATATTCGTTGTGCGTAAGTTACAGCTAAGAAGTAGAATTCTCTGCCGGAGTCTATCTTTCACCTTTTATCTTTTTTATCTTTTACCTGATCAGGTTGTAGTTATTTAAGACTGGAGTGAATAGGTTACTTTTGGGCAAGGATGCACGGTCAACTATGGGTCGACTACATCGAGATCAAGAGAACTGGACGGTCCTCTTGATGGTCCTTGGAGTCAGGTATTTTTTGTAAAGCTTCAAAATATTATTTGTCGTATTATCTATATATTTGAGTTCCTATATATTTATTTCAATGAAGAATACTGCTTACATTATACGAGTAGCATCGATCACTTATAAAACCTCAAAAATTAACTACTTTTTCCTAAAGTAGAAACTAAATAACATTATGCCACTCAGTTATAAAATATTATTATATTAATGAAAGAATTAAAAAAATTAGTTTTGTAGTTTTTGAGGTTATTCATAACAAATAAAAATGCAAACACACTAATCTTTCCTCATTATAATGTTAGTATAGACATATGCTTAGATTTAGTCCTTAACATTTAGGCGGGGCTCTAAGCCTACAAGTTAATACCGTCAACTTCTACTAAATTAAACATTTAAAGGCTTGAATTAATGCCAAACATTTATAGACAGGATATTTCATATCTTACGTCGGATTAAAGATCCTGACTTGATGTTAATCCTAGCCTAAAGGTACGTCCACACGGTATCTACAGATTTAGAGTCTGGTCACATTAAAATTAGGACAGTACGACGCCAATTCCGGGTGTGTGAAAATGTAAAAAAAAAAAACAAATCAAATACTGAACTTGTACGTCTGAGTCGCCATAGTAAAACAGTATAATATCTGTTGTATTTTTAAAATACGAGCTGCAAAATATGGTGTTAATAATATTCCAGTGGTAACTTTTCCGACTTACGAGTTATAAGTCGAGGGTTCAACCCCGCCAGGCGTATTACTTTGTGTAATTTATTTCATCACCACTGCTTTCAAAACAGTGAAAGAAAACATCGTGAGGAACATGTTCTAGAACCAAAAATCCGAAGACATTTGACATCCACCAACTCGCACTGGGCTCGTGTGGTGGATTACGCCTCAATATCCACCACGCTCCTCTCCTAGAGAGGAGGCCTGAGTCCCAGCAATGGGAACATTATAAGGCTGATTATGCTATGTTATGTAATATTCCCTCTGTCTGTAAAAAGGTTAAAAAAAAGACGTGAGTTATGCAAGTCTGTACCGTGTGGACACACCATTAGGTTTGAGCTACATTAGCGCTTTTAGCGTTTGTTTTCCTAGATTTTTTAGAGATTTAGCTTGTGTGGCCTGGTCTGAATGAATTCTCATTTTCCTGAATAAAAATAGCCTTTATTACTTGGCTTTAGAGTAGCTGTTTCTTAGTAAAATAATTTTCGTAAACAGATGAGAAGATCGTTACTCCCAGAGATACATTTTACCTTTTATTACGGATGTTATAAATTTTTGAAATTCTCTGCTTTTCTATAACATAATATGGAAGTATTATACAGCTAAACCTTCTTCATGAACCAGGCTATCTACATACCTATCAGTGGAAAAGAGATACGAAGAAACAAACAATTCGATCTCTATATAGTATTGGTTTAGATATATAGATAGGTATAGAACAACCAATGAAAAAAAAAAAATCAAATCAAAAAAAAATGAAATCGCCTAGTGCGATAAGGCCGCCAATTGTGTGTTTTTTATTATTTGGTTTTCTTTTTGTAAATTTATAATCTTGATGTGCAATAAAGTATATATAAATAATAAATAAATAATGACGTGAGTGGAGGTCGCGGCTAAAATAATTACAGTCCAACTTTCCAGTCTTAACTCCAAGATAAAGCAAGGCCTGAGGTTGATTTGTGGATGGGTGTCCGTCTTAGTGTACTGTATATCTTAACATACTTTTCGCACCTATTTATACACGCGCAGCTTATGGTTTTCTCTACTTGAGTGGGTTACAGTGCTCTCCTCATCCAGTATAACGACGCGTTTACTGGGCGGTATTGGGGGCAGCCCCAATACCGCCCCGCTTCTGCAGTACCTCCGGCATTATTGCGGAAGTGTGCACCTACTGTTTCCACACCACCATGAGCGGTGCGTGTGCGTTTATGAGTATATTATGAAAGGCCAATGTTCATGCAAGATGCTGATTTTCAGAGGTTTTTTCTAGATTAGTTTTATACTTTATGATTTCAATAGTAACCTGTGTTCACATTATATCTGTGTTCAGATTGCTTGTTATATGTGGAGAACGATGTTGATATCACATAAGGTTTAAAATATTTCTAAGCTTTTTAATGTAATTTTCCATGTGTTATTGTTTGTTTTCCTCAATAAGTAAATAAAATAATAACATAAGAGTGGTTGTATGAAAAATAATTAAAAAGTATCTTGGGTTGGGCACTCTTAAATGTAAAAAAATGCAATTTATTATCACGTGCGGGTTTGTCCTCGTTTCGCTCAATATAAATAAATAATAAATTAAAGTTTTGTTGTGACTTCGTGAGTCCTGAAAACATGATTACAATCTTTATGAAAGAGCTTATTGAATGTAAAGTACGTGAGAATGCGATGCACAATGCCAGCACATGAATGCATAATAATTACATTATTACGTACATAAGTTATAAGTAGGAGCAGATATTTTGCACTTCTACGGTGTATTTATTCTACGAATTGTAACTATATAAGTAAATTTTCCTTATAGGTAATTATAAAGCAAATCGTTATTTTTCTTTCGTTTTTATTCGATTGAATATCAAAGAAAATATAACAAAGAACCTTCAGAGTGCCTAACTAAGGCAAAAGAAAAAGCCTTTGAAAGTTTTCCCTATTACGTATTTTAGTAAATTAAAACAAAGTTGTCTTTATGCTCTCATTGGCGGCATTTAAATACTTAAACGCCGCTAATTGTACTTATAACACCAGATAATATACTTCAAAGCAATATTTTGTGTATGAGAAAAAAAAATTGTCTTCAGGAAAGATTAGTGGCTTTAAAAATATAGGTACATCATGTATTTTTAAGCAATATTTCGTCTATAAAGTTTCATATTTCATAAACTGGAAAGTAACATTGTGTCAGCGACTATCACACGACATTTCGTGTTGCCGCAAAGATTAATAGATAGAAACATCAGATAAAAAATGCAACGGACCGGTATGAATTCACAATTTCACTTATTACAATAAATTTGTCAAACTATTGTATTCGGGTATTTTGTGCACTAACATCAATTTATTTTGAGACTAACATTAGTCAATTGTTTTGGCCGCGCGAAAGTAGAAAATTATTTCCGGAACAAACAATGGTCTATCCAATTGCCAAATTTCATCTAAATCCGTTCAGCAGTTTAAGCGTGAGTGAGTAACAAACATACTCACGTACCTATATAAAAACTTTCGCCATCAAAATATTAGTATGCTTTTCCACTAGAACGAACAAGCGAAATACAGGATGTTTTCTTTCAAATTGCATTTGGTGAGGAAGAAAATATTGCATCGCAATGAAGAATTTGAGTTTGACTTTCACTCTAGTTTTATTTACACACAAAAATATATCCTGTGATCGACAACTGCATATCTTTAGGGTACTTTCCCTCGAAGCTCATTTTCTTGTTAGTATTAAAGTAAAAAAAGACATAACATAACAAATGCCTATTGAAGTAAATTTCCATAACCATAAAATAACGATTGTCTAAGAATAGATCAAGTTCAATGTCAAATTCAGAGAACTTCAAGTTTCGTAAAAACAAACTACTTATTATAAATAAGTGTGTTTTTCATATGAATGTGTTTTTCAATATGTAACTAACGCCGTTGAATATACTTAATTTGGTATACACAAAAAAAAAATTAAAGAAATCTGCAAATATCATCATAATGGCGGCACTTAGAGGGGACCTATGTCCAACAGTGGACATCTTTCGGCTGAATTGATAATGATGATGAAGAAATCTGAAAAAATACCGTCAATTTTTCCCAATTTAGTTTCAAAACCAGTACATAAACTTATCTTCTAGCCTCTAATATTTTTCTACACTAGTTTTTAACTTTAGCAATATAAAATCCTTAATAGAAATCGTGTCCCGGACTTGCGCATGAGTCACACCACCGTCATCTCTGGCATTAACTGGCCAACCTTGAAAAGGATCAGTCGTGATGGCGAAACACCGAGGAAAATTATTTTATAATTGGTAACCCTCTATTGTTTTTGTTTTATTTCATCATTTAAATACAGACCTTCTTGTCACATAAAGATAACTATGATTATCATGGATAATAAGAAATGCTTCAAGGTTGCAATTTGCTTGTTTATAATTATTCGTATTATCAACTTTAATACAACTTTCCGATTGATTAGTTTTATTTTTATCGTATTTGCTTGGTAGACTGATATGTTTGGTTAGCGACATAATTACTCATTTGTAAGCAATTTAAATTGAATTGTGTTTTTCGCATTGTTAACTAACCTGAAAAGTCAAATTGTTTATTTTACAATATATTAATTACAGATAGGAATGAGGCATCGGAGTTATTCTTGCAAATATACACCTGAAACTTGATAAAATAATTAAACATTTTTTTTTTATTGTAGGAAAAATCATCCAATGAAAACTCCGCTCTTGGGCGGAGCGGGAGATAGTGTCAGACTTTTACTGACTAAAAGACCCACCCCGTTCCTTCTAGCCTTCATATCGGGGCTCGAGCTATCTTACGAAACTAACCCTGGCCCTAAAAATAATTAAACATGATTTATAAATGCAAAGGAAATTAGGGGAAGGTTGAAGTAGCTATAGGCCACGTCAAATGCCAAATGGGCCAAATGGGCGAAAAGGGTTACACACAGGACGTCTGGACGAGAACTTCGCCGTCGAGGTCCTCCGCGTCGAAGGTGGTGTGACGATCTGATTTTGTTCTCAGAAAAAACTTGATCAGAGGTTACCTAAGACTGAGAGATTTGCAAGGAGAAGAGAGATCCCTTAGCCTAGCCGTGGAACACTGTAGTCTAAAAAAAAAAAATTGTCCAAGTCTTACACACGATGTTTACATGTCTTTTTTTCAATTCTCCTTGCTATGTTATTATTTAAATGACCTAATAGCTTATAACAACAATCAGCTGAAAATATGTCCCAAACAACACAAAAACAACTTACACTGGTGGCCAATTCAAAAGGGCGTCATTATACCTATAAATCCTTATAGGGGAATGATCTAGTATATGTAGTTATTAGCAAACAACATACGCCGTAGCCTTGAGTCGGTGCTTCACACTGTAGTTCAATAGACGGAGAGTTGAACAACCCCTTTTGGCACAACCTGTTTAGAAAACGTCGATAACAAACTTGACCAGTTTTATTTGGCCCGCAGTGTAATCAGGAACTAAAGACAACGTATAATTTAACGTTCCGTTTGACGTTTAGTTTTGACAGCAGCGCCGCTGTAATGTGTCAAAATAAAATGGCTGCCGTGAATGCGATTAACATTAAAGAAGAATTTATTTTACTTTTGTTTTGTTGATTACTTAGTACCTAAATTATGTGATTGGTGCTGGTTTGGTGACTGTTGTTATTTAATAGGCAATTGTCTTCTGTTTTCAAGAGTTATTTAGATATTGTTAAAGCCGTGTTACCTCGATTCATCATAGATTCAGCTGATGTCCACTGTTGGACTTATTCCTGCCTCAAGTGTCGCCAGATCGATCGGTCCTCCATTGGATTTCCGCGATCCTCACCAGGGCATTCATCATCAACAGGACGAGCGTGAAGTTTTCCAGCGCTGTGTATTCCTGTACGCAATCTTCACCCTAAAAATAATTGGTTTCTGGCTTGATTGCAGCACCGTTTTATTCAGGGGAAAATGCTTTAACCTTTCAATTGTGATAATTACAGACACAATTGAAAGACAATAGATGCGCGAACGCCGGCGTTCGCTTGGAGTTTAATGAATTAATTCACAAAATATGTGTACCTTCTGCTGCGAAGGATTTTTTAAAGTTAAAATATTAATATTAACCTTAACTACATATCCTCGCCACTCTTATCTAAAGTAAAAATACGAAAGAATTCGTTTCCTTTTAACATTTTAATTTTGGCAAAGCGTATTTAAAATGCCTCCTACAAAACTGCATAATTACCTCTACTCTGATAACGTCTAAAAACCTTGAAAAAGGTCAAAGAAAAATACCGCTTTTAGAATTCTAGTTCAACGTAAAACTTTTTTTCAATACACTTACTCGAAATCCTACTTAAATCCCTATCGCTTTTAGGAACGTAAATAACTGTTCTTCGCACTAGTGCGGCAAAGTGCATTTAGTACATTTATCACATGATTTGTAACAGCAGCACCTGGCTCCATAAAACCCTCGCTTATGGCTCGGGCGAATGTCGCCTCGATCACAATGACAAATTTTCGCGACTTTATATCAAAATGCTTTTTTTTTTATAACCTCATCAAATTACTTTTATATCAAATTGCTTTCAAATCATTTTCACTTGCTTTTACTAAAGGTAGATATTTCCTTCTTAAAAGATACATAATGGTGATAATATGCAGAAATCCCCTGATGAAGTTACTGACGTAAAGATCTGATAAGCTAAGTACTTACAACATAAATATAAAGTGTAAAAAGTTTTATTGCTATATTATAAAACGATATCACGGCGCCTTGATCAGTGATCGAAATCTGGAAAGTTCTGAAAGTCGTATCTATAGATTGGAAAGTGTTGCTAAGTCAACATTATCGGTCTTGTGAAAAGTCCCCAAGTGCTACAAGATTGCTACAAGAATACTCAAGTTTATCAGTTGAGTACCTGTTTTCATAAGTAAAATTTTGTGTAAAGCAGTCACCGGTTCAACAAGTCCTGAATCACTCATTGATTCATCAACGCCTAGTGCAGGCGCGGTCCGAAAGGGGGGTCATAGAGGACATGAACCCCCCCACCAGGGGGAAACCTACCCAAATCGTACAAGTCAAGTTGGAAAATCATCTGAAAATTTAAAAAATAAAAAAGAAACATTTTTTTCTCCTAGCCGCAAATATTCATCCAGAGAATAAAACATAAAAAACGTCTGGGGCTAGACGTTTAAAATATTACCTAAAAATCAAAAAAAAAAAATACTTAAATAAATATAGGACTTCCATCAGGGCCTCAAGTCTGCTATTACAATAGTGTCAGAATCAATGACGAAATTGATTTCATAATTGTTGATTTTGACATTTTTTGGTAATTTACTAATATAATGGCGTCATTATTCCAATGATGATACTGCATTGGAAGTAGTGGCATATAATGATAATCTCGTACATATTGACAAATGAATGTCTGACGTATCCGGAGATTTGTAAAAAAAATTACAGTACCTTTGACCAGTGACCTACCATTAAAACGTCATTGTGCACTCATTGCTTTTAATAAGCTCGATATTGTCATTCTACCACAACTTATCGCGAGACCATTGACCGATCAGTGGTCGACCATTATGAATTGGCAGATTACGAACTTTTAGCAAAATGACAATGGAATCGTGTTGAAATAGCAGACTTAAGCCCCTGTTATAATGTATGCACTAAAATATTGTGCAATAAAGTCCAATTTTTACCCCCTCGTGTTCTAGTTCCAAGGGTGAGGTCCTTGGACCTAGAATGCTAGAATTTTGTAAAGAGGTTCCTTTTATGCGGTTTAAAGAATAGGTGTTAAAGGCTTGGCAAAAAAAAAAGAATCATCATCGACGACTAATACGTCAAGTATTGGATAGGCCTTCCCCAAGTGTCGCCACAACAACCGATCCTGTGCTTCTTACATCCACCATATTCCCGTGACGCTCAACAGGTTTTTTCCGGTGCGTGGTCGCCATTCTAGAACCCCTCCTCCTTTCTCCTATTATTCTCTCTATTATCCTTTCTTATTCTAGAAAAAAAGATTTTCCAAAATTAACTCCCTAACAGGATGAAACGGGGGTCCAAGTTTGAATGCTTGCAAAATATTTTTGGAACTGTTGGGGTCAGTTTCCAGTCCAGTATAATGCAGCAGATTACACTTGTACTGTAAAATACTGGTTTTACATGAAGCGAACGAATCCATAACTCAGTTATAAGGTAACGCTCGCTTTTGACTATGCGTAAAGACTGTCAAAAATCTAAAGCCAGTGCGATATCAACAGGTTGTACTTGAAGATCGATCACTTTTTTTCATGAGAAATCATCAGTGACATCTCCCGCTGTGGTTGGAACGAGAGTATCAGTATTTTAGTGACTAAAACCCACAGTGTTCCTACAGTTCGCCTTTTTTTGCGCGGGTTACGGTTACTTCTTCGAACATTCCGCAACCCTGGCAGGCATCAGTCCTAACTGGCCCCGTCAATTTCGTGGATAGCATTTGGGCACGGGTTTGGTACTTATCGGACGGCTAGACTTCGACCTAGCCATTGCTCGCCGTCAGTAAATCTGTGACTGCCGACCCCTGAGGCTGTTATTGTTATACCACAAACTCCTCAAATCGAACAACCAAAAACATTGGTCTTTCGATACTTTCTAATGTTTAAGAAGTTAAAATAATATCCATAAATAACACCTACACACCAGATATGGCATTATAAATTTTGCACACACTTTTGCGAAAGAATTTTAAACGTCAATAATAATATTTGAAATAATCGAATCATGTACAGAAAAGTAAGTACGTGAAATCGTTTTTATACGCACTTGTGCTGGTTGCTAAGATCACTGTGACCACAGAATAAAAAAATTAGATATGGCAGTATAATAACCGCATTTTTATGGTGAACAAGAAGTAAGACCGAAGTGGAAGAGAAATAAAATATGATGGGATTTTTTGGTTTTACAAACCTAATGTTGGTGTGGTAAACGGTTCACTGTAGGGATGTTATGGACATGATATTTCGGATACGATAAACGAATACGGCTAAAGGAATAATATTATATCTACCACTTTCGGATGCGGTTACGGATATGAAATTATTTCGAAATATCCGCTAATTTCGGTTAGCGATAGTAAAATATAAATAGCAAAATTTGACTTTTATTTCTAACTAGCTGGCTCGGCGAACTTCGTACCGCCTAATTGTCAATGAATGTAGTTTAGCTTTTGATATAGTCAACCGATTGCGATGAAACAAAGCCTAAGTAATTTATCAAGTTACATAAAATTTTAATGTGTAAAAGTTATCTACATCGATTTTGTACATTTTACGTGATGCGTGAACAACTAAAAACTTCTTCAGATTTATTATAAGTATAGATTTAGTTTAGATTATCACTTGTTTGGCTGGGCAAAACTACAAAAACCTGTCATTGTCAGAAACTATTCCAAACTTTTATATTTCGTTTAAGGTTACGGATATTTTTTTATTATTTCGTGTATCCGATAGATTCGGTTATGATTATCCATACCATGCGTGGTTCACAGTATTCAGTGACAACAGCCTAGACATTTTTATCCTATCGTGAATGTTCTTCAATGATCCAAGCAAGCTTTAACTTTAGAGACTTAGAAATAGAAAACAGAGACAGAGAAATAGAAAGCTTGTACAGCTGCGTGCTGCATTTTTTCGCACGGGGTGACGTCATACGTAACTTTAATGGGCTACGTATTTGTTATTTTTTGTTTAATCGTAAAAAGAAAAAATGAGTATCCAATATTTAATTGAATAATTTAATTTAATAAAATGTAATTGATGATACCAACTTAAATCATATTTTTATTTTTCAAAATTGATGATTTATGGTATTTTATCTCCTAATTTACTAACTATAAATTATCTAAGATTGGCAATCTATAGTCTATCTGCATTATTGTCTTCAACTACTTCATTCATCTCTTGGTCGCAAGTGCGGCTGATAAGCCACACTCCTAAGGAACCCATGGTTCCAGGGTTTGTCTCTCAGGTCAGGCTAAAAGTACTATGGGTTTTTTTAATAAGCCAGACTGTACCAGCTCGAAGTAGCAAGTTTGTAGTCTGAAATCCCCCTGCCTCGGAAATAACGTGAAGCTATTGGTCCTGCGCCTAATCTCTCCACGATCGTGACGCATTGCCATCTCTTCGGACTGCAAGAGTAAAATAGCAAAAAGTGCTCCTGTGTTTCTGTCCACATTTGTGCACTTGGATAATCTCTGTTGATATTGGCTACCACGACCAAAATTCGCTCGGGATAGTTATCTGTTTTTTTTACTGATTCATACCTGTGAATCATTTGTCATGGATAATACGCCTAAATTGGTATGTTGTATTCAAAACACGTAATGCTTACATACAATTCGGCTCTTACAATGAATCACTGCAATCGATGAATTGACAACACGTAAGTTTTTGTAGTTGTATTAGAAATTTTATAACATGTACCAACATTCAACTTTGACATACTGGTTAACCAATTAAAATCGCATTTACTTTGTGACCATTTTATATTGAGACTTTGAGCATGGAACTTTTTTTTATGTGTAGATAGGCTCGCGCTAAGAATTATCTCAGATGTTGTTAAGCGATGATGCAGTCAATGATGGAGCACACTTGTCTAGAAGCCTAACCTAACCTCTCTTAATAAATCTCCTAATCTTTAGGTCAAATTCACATTTGACCTAAATATCCCCAGGTTATAAATATCTGGAAACACAGGCAGGAACCGCAGAAAAGATGAAAGAGGTCAGAAAGGAAATACTTTTCGATTTGTACTAAAACGAGTCTCGCCGCTTGTCTCCCACCCTTTAACTTCACAACAGGCCTTAAACCAATACGAACGCGAATTACGCAACTAACAGACCACGCAAACTTAGATGACAAGTTTGCTATTGGTAGTTGATCTATGAGCATTGCCTTACTTTATGGCACGCCTGCCCCTGCCTATAAGGCCATTCTAACCTCTTTCATCTGTTTTGTGGCAGAAACTGACTACATTTTTACAAAATTTGATTGCGTTTTATACATGAATGTTACTAGTAACATCACTATGAAGTATCAGGTTATACTGGTAAATGCTTATCAACAGACAGACGTCCCATAAGCTCGCTGTAATAAGTAATGATGTTAGTGAAAGTTTTTAATCACCCTCGACTCAACACAGCTCCATACATAAATCAATCATTCTTCAATTTAACAGTAAATATTACGCTAGCTTTGATGGCATTTATACTGACATTGATAAGTAGTCCATCTTAGAGCCTATCAATAATAATGTTTTTTTTTTATTATTATTATTGATAGCCTCACATTTGAACACTACTCACTTGACGGTAAGCAATGGAACACGCTTGCCTAGAAGTAACTTATTCACTCTTAAGATCCCTAGGTTGTAACTATCAGAACCTAAATTCCGGTAGGGATTCCACTTAACTGTACGTACAATAAATGTGTCCCATGTCCACCATGTATCTACTGGTGGTGCATTGCCGTACGTCTGTTGGTCCGATAATAGTTCAGGTATATAAGACTGAGTTGATAGAGACACGGACAAAGTCAACGGGGTATTGCTATCGTGATCGTGATTTGTATGTCAATCCTCCAAAAACAGTGTTATCAAAACAAATTTTGTTAATATTTATTCCAATAAGTAACTTGTGAATTCAGCCTTCTAAACCAATTTGAACATTTAGGAGAACAGATCAAATATGTTGTCTATTCCTCATGAAGACCACAAAACAAATATCCTATACAAATGTATGTAAACGCTGTGGTTTCTACACTTATTTGAATAGTCGGTGGAAATAAAACTAATGTTTTTGTTCCGCTTTGTTGATCCGCGGCTACAGATTTGCGTGTAATTGCAAATAGCTGTAGTTTTCAGTGTTTATGTGCGACTGTAGGATCAGTGTGAGTAATGTTTTGTTGCCTTTTGCTTACTGTTGCTTCATCATCATCAGTTAATCTCCAATCATCTCCGTTCATTACTGGATATATGATTTTAGCTACCAGTGCCAGTCTCTACATTACTGATACAGTCTTATCTACATGCACTTTCGTTTTCAGTTTACTTTAAATCAATCCAAATTTAAAATTCTCTTCGCTTATTCCAATTTTCCTGTTTCTGCACAGTATCATCTAGATTTATAGAATTACATGTTTACTTGACTGTTAACCAATCAAAATAAAAAGGCAAGTGAAGAATTACTAACAGAAACAGTATTTTGAATGTTTGTGTGCTCTTGAACTCTCTAACCTTCATGTCTACCCAACCAGAAATTAAGGTCTAGGTTGAAGATCATTACACCAGCATCCTCACTTCAATCATAACAAAAATGGTACCCATTCAACATAAACATACAACTTGTGCTACTGACAGAGGAAATGACACAAATTGCAGGCTCCGAGCTAGACGATATAATTCAGAACATAGCAATGATTATGTTTAATGATAACAATTATGCATCGTCTGCTCTTGAAAGTTATGGAGCGAAAATAAAATTATTTTTAGTACGTTAACCTCGAGAAACAGAAGATGGTGGGAGTTTGACTTGCATTCATTGGTTAGGCGAGGAACACACGAAGACTTTATTTGGATAGCTTTGAATTGAAGTAGCATCGCAATCGGTGGCATAGTTGCATTTGCGAGACAGGATTGTTCAAAAGCATTATCGCGGGCCTGGAACGCAAAGGGTAATTGAAGAAAAAAATAAGTGGATTTTAGTCAGTAAAAGTCTGACATCTCATTCTCAGTCTGACTGAGTTGTATGAGCGGATAAGTATTTAATGATTTTTTACCTTAGGAGAATGGAATCAGAAAACCTGTTGATGTAACTCTTTTTATGGTGGGAAATCATTCAATGATTTCCTTCGCTCTAAGGTGTTGTTCAGTTGTCTTTTGCATTCCCGGACCACGGAATCCTTTTGTGAAATTCCCAAGTAGATAGTTAGCATGGAACAAGGGCAAAAATATTTTTATGAACTTAGTTGTCACAACTAATTTGGATTTCATCATTGATACAACCAAGTGTTAACAAATATTTCCTCTTAAAACATTTGAAGCTCCGATTGAGAGAGCCTAAAATTGGTATGCCAGAGAGTGTATGCATCTGCGCAACGCCTTACCATACAGATATTAATGGACACCCATTAACGGAACGGGCATTTTAATACATTAAAACTCAGAAAGAATTATTAATGTTCTGTTATCTTATTAACGTTCAAGCCGTTTGTTCAGCGTTCGTAAGCAATAATCAGCCAGGCCTCGGAAGCAATCGGTCGACTGGTTATGTAAAACGTGATCTTTTCTACTCTGTGGCATCTAGCGGGCTGATGAAAGTACTGGCAACTTTCTTAGGCTGTAACTGGTGGCATTTGGTTGGCCAGACTGTATGGCGGGTCTATGGCGTAACTGTGGTTTGTACAGAAAATTGTTCTATAATTGAAATAATTATGGGTGCAGCGCTATTAAAGTTTAAATGGTTTTTTATTATGTTGATTGTTGTGATTTAACACACCTTTCGCGCGTGAGTGTATGTGTATGTATATCGTGTTGAAAAACAATGATAGGTCAGCGACTTTGCTCACAAAAACTGTGGTCTAAAGAATCTTCAACATTTTTTTTACAAAATGAAAAATTTGCAATAAAAACCGTTTCATCAGAATTCCATACAAAAAGACAGCAAAACGTGTACTTTCTCCGGACTACTCGACATTTGATCATGATTTTCCTCAAAGACGATTCATTGTACAGTCGCAAGCTTCATCTCGAACACTTTTTCTATTGAGTAAGTCATCACTTATTTGACTACAGTTGAAAAAGGTGTCATTCGTGCCGCGCCGCAAGGTATGCGAACTCAAAGGTGAGGGTTGTCAAACCTCTGAATTAAAAAAAAAATCAAAAATGGCTTCAAAAAAAAAACTCATGTCTGATTCATAATTGCCTTTTGTTAGTAAATAGAGGGACAAGAAAAGCCTTGCCTTTTATTAGACAAGGCTTTCTTAAATAACCTATTCACACTTGACTTAAAACCCTCATTATCTATTAGGGAAACAAACTCCGAAGACGCAAGCAACAACATACAGCGACAGATAGCAGTAAAAGCAACGGTAGGATCACGAGGGAATTTTTGTATGCAAAAGTCTGACACTCCCTCTTATTCTACCCAAAATGGGAGAAGTTATTTGATAATAAAAGAATAAAATTAATAATTCAATGCAAACAACATTCCTTTACAACGGCTTATGTTTACAGTACAACTAGTCATTACACTCATCAGCTGTCTATTCATTTCTCATTGAACGCACACCTATAATTCCACCTGTCATCATGGTTTAAGCTGTCCATCTTATATTAGAATGCTAAGCAATTACGGCGATGACGGGCATTCCACTAATACCCTTGCTTGCTTTTCTCTAGTGAGCAAAAAAGTTAGGAAAATGTCATGATTATCTTAAACTAGTGATCTTCATATCAGAAGACGCAGCATTTTTAGCCCAGGAAAAGTGTAAGTAGGAAAGTCAGGAACTTTCCACAAGGTGGACCGACGACCTTTGACTATCATATCCAGTCTAGATTATCATTTGTTTGGAACAACAAAATAAAAAATAGTCTGTTGTAACTATCCGATTTTTTTATACGATTACGGATATTTTTTTATTTCGGATATCCGATATTTTTGGCATCCTTGCTTAACCCGTTGTATGTTCGGAACGCGGATCCACGCGGGACACAATAACTTTTTAATTTTGTCTCTAAATACGGCATACGAAAGGTTAATACCATAGTAATGATTAACGCTATACTGAATTACAGCTACTTAAACTAAGATTTAATATTAAACTGTAGGTACTTGAAAAAATATTGATAACAACAAACTACGATAAAGAATACAACCCTTTACAATACTGACGCATCATCACTCAAAAATTGTTTTGATAAAGTGCATTTGCACTCGCATCAGCAAACTCATAACAATGTGTGTCATATCATAATTCAACGGTAAATTCACTTCATTTAATTACTTCTACGATATCCAACGCGTTCATACTTTGACTCACTATAATAGATAGTAACTAGATAATATAGATATGTACTTCCAACAGTAGAAGTATAAAGTATTGTGAAATGCATAAGCATATCCTGTGTATCCGTTTAGGTACTTATGGGCAGTAGTTTAAAATACCTAAGTTATTAACATTTGTATGCCACTTATTGTGGCAGAACACAGAGACACTATACAAATAATTGTAACAACTAAATTTTACTTGTGTGCACAAATATACTTTTTGTATTTGTATTTGACTTTTAGATGAATTAAAAGTGGGGCAGCCCTAGCGGTCGTGAGCGGTTTAGGAAAGCGTATCGAAACCCAGAATTTCCCTGAGGCGCCGCGTCGCCACGGTCTATCGGTTTGACACCTCGCTAAATCATTACATACCACTCAGACATGATACCTGGGCGTGATTCTAATACATATGTTCTAGTTTTTTGGCGTGTGACGATGGAATCTGTGGAACAATTCGTTTGAGTCGTTTGCTGTCTTAAGATCAACAGATATGTTGACGAAAAAATCGTGCTACAGTTATTGTCGTTATGCAGTATTTGGTAGAAAATATCTTCTTATTTTTAACCGATTTTGCCAGAAGGAAGGATATGTTTTTAAACATATGAGCATGCCCAAGAAATATGCTATTATGTATATTTCTTAGACACCATAGCGCCTTAACCACTTGTTGCATTTTCGCTTGAAAAGTGATAGTTGTTAGATTCATCTTAGTTGTGAAGATGATACTGGGAACATAACAATTATAAAATATTAAAATGGCGGATTTTTGGCGCCCAATTATTTGTTATTTTCATAACAAAATCATGTAGGGTATCAAAATTAAGCGCTCGACAAAACAAATTTCAAAAGTCTTACAAAAAGGTAGAAAATACAAAAAAAAATAAGATTAAGTATGTCGGGTTTTTTAACGCTGTCTACTTTTTTTATTTATGCATATTGGTACTTCATTAACTTAAAAAAATTATCGCTTGACAGCAATAAAAAATGATGCATCAAAAGTCATTAAAAGTTTCCTGGTCCTTTTGCGTTCACATAAAAAAACGCGAAAATTAGGACCAAAAACCAACAAATCTTTCGCATTACCGCCAACAAATATTAATTCCAGTACCCTTAGCCAAGTTGATAATCTACAATCGTTAACACTAGTACAAAACTGCAAATGTACGGGAATGACGTCATCTCAACCCTCATTCACGTGGTCAGAACAAAATAATCAGAGGCGTGCCCAACTCGAGACGTTCGACGCTAGAGAAACGGTTGTAATTTGGCTAGGGGGGCAGATATGTGTAATAGAGAAACTAACAAAGCCCTATCGTTTTACAGTATAAATATAAGTGTTGTAGTATCTACTAGCCTGTGCAGTGTCGTGTTCTGACTGATATGATTGACAGGACTACGAGCCTCAGATACGTTATCAATCTGTGACGCACCTCTACGAGAATCTGTAGTATTTGAGACTATGTCATAGATAATGATTTAACTGTGAGCTGAGGAACATTGGAATGTGTTGTTCATTTGACGTGTTTTTTGTTTTAAGGTCCCGGTCGGTACCACAGACTGTCGGTACATATCTGACGGAAAATGCATCCCGTATTATCGGTTGCGTAACGCCAGAACAGACCAATCTATACATATAAATAAAATTAGAGTGTCTGTTTGTAATATTGAAATAACCGCTTTTTACTACATGCATATGATATATATATACGGTACATACACCAAAATAACATTTTTACAATTTTTGTCTGTCTGTTTTTTTGTTCCGGCTAATCTCTGAAATGGCTGAACCGCTTTTGACGGGACTTTTATTGGCAGGTAGCTGATGTAATAAGGACGCTACTTTTATTTTAGAAAAATAAATTCAAAATTCTGTACACCACGCGAACGAAGTCGCGGGCACAGCTATTAATAAATAAATACAAACAGGACCATTTCTTATTGGATTAGAATACTACATAGATACTACGGAATGTGTGTATATGACCTATATCACTCAACTGATAATGATCTTCGAGGAACGATAAGAATTGTTGAGTTTTTATAGTACAACATTATTAACTTAACATAATAATAACAAAATGGAGGACTAACATCGAGTTACAGAATATCTTACATGTGTCATCATCATCATCATCATTTCAGCCGAAAGACGTCTACTTTTGGACATAAGCCTCTCCTAAGTGTCGCCATAATAAGCGGGCCTGTGCGTCTCGCATCCATCGGATTCCCGCGACCCTCACCAGGCCATTGGTCCACCTTAAGGCAGGTCTTCCAACGCTGCGTCTTCCGGTACGTGGTAGCCATTTCAGTACTTTTCGTACCCGTCAAAATTGGTCCAGCCATTTCAGAGATTAGCCGGAACAAACAGACAGACAAAAATTGTAAAAAATATTGTTTTTGTGTATGTACCGTATATTCATATGCACGTAGTAAAAAGCGGTTATTTCAATATAATATATAAAAATGTACAAAACTATCATAAAAAAAACAATGTCATCAAATGAAAATTCATTGGTATCACTTACACTTAATTAATTTTTTTTTTGTTAATGTATTACTTAATATCTTCTATCTTGAAAATGGATCCATATTATTTTGGTTCGCCTTGCGTTACTTAATTTAAAAAAACGATTAAATTAAAATAATACTGTATCATCAATACGTAGAGAATTCTCAGGTTTCTTGCACTCGCGCTGGTGTTTATCGCTACGATTATTATCGTTTCTAGTAAAGCCAAATTGTCCATTACAAGTGCTGATATAGAAAAATAACAGACGTTCAAGAGATTAGTGCGATAACAGCGATACAAAGACATCGCCGAAATTGGTGCACGAAGAATCGAAGTGTAAGAACAAAAAGATATCTTTTGTAATCTTTTGATACGAATCATCCTTAGGAAACTATTCTGCTTATTTGGGGTTGGTCTGCTTCTTCCATAGTCATATAATCTTTTATATAATCTATCCATCGTCTTTACTCAGGACAGAAGATTTATTTTATATAATGTACAAGCATTTTTTTTTTCAAGTTTTGTTTGTGTGTGTTAGCGCAATATATCTTTCTATATTTCTTGACTTGTTTCACATTAACGAGCATGGCAGTTGACAGTTTGTCATATATGTTCACATAAATGTCTCACAGCTGGACGATGGTAGCGCGTGTGTTGGATCATTCGGTCCCCTCAAAATGGTTGAGTGGAGAGCCAAGATAATTATGCATCATGTCCGAGAATGGACCCTGTCAGTTGAGACTATTTGAGACGGGTCAGCTCTTATCTGCCAGTGGCACATTGTTTTTACCTTATTTATTTACGTTCTTCTGACATAATAAAAGCAACAATAAATAATTATTTTCTCGAGATTTGTAGTATATAACATGATTTAAAAGAATGTTCATAGAGTTTCTTGCATTTTTTTTTCCATAGACATATTCTACGCTTAGGAATATGCAATAAGCAATTTTTTTTTATTCATTGACAATTCAAAACTATCTGTAAATAATTGTTGATCGAAGCTGTAAATGGTTTATTTGAATATAGTTTTTCGATTGAAGATATCAAAATTAAACCGTTAAGTGTTATTTCCGCCTCATTTTCAATCAGAATTTGTACACTATACGAGCAACTTATTTTTCTAAACACAATAGTTTTATATAACCTAATTATCGAGTGCTAGAAAAACATCACAATCAGAGTCACGGTAGTAACACTCGTAATTGCAATTATGCACCATAATTTTATTTCTAACTTATTTTATTACAGTCACGATGGTAACAGGCGATAAACAATTGTTTCCACTTATTTTTATAGCAGTTACGTTGCAGTATCATTTCTTAACAATTTTATGAAAAATAAGTAAACAGAGCATAGAAATCAATATTTATTTAGTTAGGAAAGCTTTTGTTTCTGCAATTAAAACGATTGAAAGGTTAAAGACTAATAAAATTATTAATTTTTACATATTTAAGGCAAATCGCTAATGACAAGCTTACATCTACATACGTTTTGCGTTGACTAGGAAAATTTAATAGATAGAAAATTAGATTAAAAATTAACAACTCTAGAGAATTATATCTATTATTTTAATATCAAGGACGAAGAATAAGTGTCTCTAATCATACATGAGAACATCTTTTAATTAGTTATGCGTTATATTAATGCGGATTGATTGGTCCTTTTAATCAACTAGGCCAGGCTAGAGCGGGGTTTTTAGGCCTGAGGGTACTCAGACACGTGGTTTCCTACTACTTCCCAGTAGTGAGAAGATTATAAGGCTTATTAAATTGCTTACTTTGCTATGATTAGTCGTTTTATTCACAACGCAACTAAATGTCGATTCACAGAAAACTCTACTGTATACAATTCCCGTCTAAGTAAAATTGTTTGAGAAAAAAAAAATGTATTTGCACTAACTACGCGTTTGCTTTGGTGATCAGCACAGTGATTTACAGTTTTATAAATTGGTTTGAAAAAACAACAGGATTAAACTTAGGTCCACTAAAGAACCCTAAGCATATCTCTTGGTATACTGTTATATACGAACATAATACGATACAGCACAAACAAACATCTGTACACAGAATTAATTATCTCAATTATCGTGATCAAAAAGTACCGCTTAAAGTTCCCGATAGATCAGAGATTTCTCGGTACAACAATGCGACGATTATCGAGTACTTGTAAACTAATTAACTCTTTTTAGCATAAGTAGAACAGTCGGCAAGAAATTTCAATTGAGCTGTCAAAGGAACAATTACTGGATGACTATTAGTCTGACTTGATTAGAAATCTTATTGTGTAGAAAAGTTCCTGTAGTTATTAATAAAACTAAAGGTATCCGGCTCGAAGGACCAAATTTCCCATTGGCAGAAATGATAAACTTCTATACAACTATTCTTTCTCAGTGTATTCATCGTCATTTCAGCCAAAAGATGTCCACTGTTGGACATAGGCATCCCCAACTGCCGCAATAATATCTGGTCCTATGCGTCAAGAATCCATCGTAAAAGAAACTCCAAGCCTCTTTGCTTTGGGTGGTCTGTCAATTAAATTAAACTTTTTATTTAATGCTTGGAGGAGTTCTATGTCCAACAGTGGACGTCTTTACGCTAAAATGATAATGATGATAATGATCTAATGAATAGATATTACTAAAAGTTCTCGATACTAAATCACTTATCTCACTTTACAAAAAATCTATTTTTAAAATAACTCAATCCCCAGTGAATAAAGAATCGATAAATTGAAATTCTGTACAGATCTGTTTACAAAGGCGTGTTCAAAGTATTGATGACTTACAAAGTAGAAACAAATTTCAAACTTTGAACTCAAAATGTCGAAAACTCGTTACAACCAAACAATGGTTAAACTGTGTATGTTTCCATGTAATTAGTATTGTTTTTATCAGCTGTATTCATACATATAAAAAGCGTTAGGTACATTTTGGCTTCAGTGTGACATGATGGATTAGTCGAAAGCAGATGATTTTTCTTAATTAAATTGGAAATCATCAAATTGCTCCTCTCGCTCTGGGTGGAGCGAGAGGGAGTGTCGGACTTTTACTGACTGAAACCCACCTGTGTTCTTTCAGTTGCCTTTTGCGTTCCAGGGCCGCGGTAACTCTTAGGAACAATTGACACTTTTAAACATTTGATAATCTCCATCATCCTCCCATTTTCAATTTCTCACCTCTCAGATACAAATTAAGACTTTTCTGTGCTTTCATCTCACACACATCAGACATCAACGCATAAAGTAGCACCATGGATCCGGTACATGATTCTGGAGCCCACAATGGTGAAATTTTTGGTCCTATTTCAATGAAAGACCTGCAAAATTTAAAAAATAAACATAAAAAATATATTTTGATTTCGCAAGATTTACCTTACCTAACGTACCTTTAGCTTTCTTGTACTACCCAAACGATGTTGCCAAGACTTCCGCCACCAATCAATTTTTTCCTAAACCTTTCTTCCCAGCAATTCTGTTCCCCGTTTACCGGTTGAATACCTGCGTCAATGGTACAATTAATATATTTTCCCACCGCTGGTAACGCCTGTATCTTATCAGCGGATCTGATATCGTCTGCTCACTCGAGCGTCCCACAACATCCGTCCATCGCATGCACACCGTTCATTCATGACATTGTTTGTTTTCCTTTTTTAATGACATTGCAATTTTCTATTCGTGACCTCTATTTTCTGTGTTTATTATGGGTTTCTGTTGTGTTGTGTTGGAATTGAAACGTTATACTGTTGATGGGCTACGCTATAATATACAGGGTGATCAACGTCACCACGGTTGTTTACTTGTATTGTATTTTGGGCTGGTGTTTGCAACTCTACTAAAGTGCGTATTTTGCGTATGGGTGCGACAAATGTATCATTCGATCCACCCCAGCTTCTCAAGGACGGTCAGCAGCGCCTTGGTGTTACAAATCAGTACACGGAGGGTACCTGGATTTTCTAAGTACTTTGCCCTGTGTCCAATGACCACTGGGCAACTTAGAAACAGATGAGCTGCTGTCTCGTCCTCCTCCATGCTGGTCCTGCAGAGTCTGTAACTTCTACAAAACGTTACAGGTGCATATACATGGTGACCACGGCTGTTAATTTTTAGTAACGTGCTTTTTATTATCATTAAATATTTGTCCTGCTCTGGCTGGACGCGTTATTGAGTCTTAGACTTTTACTGACTAAAACCTTTCTCTGAGTTGCCCTTTGTGTTTCAGAGCTGAAGTAACGTGTTGTGTTGGGATTGAAACGTTGCTGTTACATAAATATGTTTACCCTGATCATGGTAGATTATTTCTAATCCTCGACTTAATATATTTTTGTCAATTATGTTGTGCCTACCCTGTATATTAGTTTTGAAATAACTATCATATAATTATGACTGCTTGTTAATAACAGCTTCTAAATATATTTAATTTTATTTATTGTTATTTTAAACCCTGACCTGTAGTTGACTGATAGTGAAATAAACGAAAATGATCCATTTCTGATCGTGTGAATTCCCCATCTTTCAAGAATATGTAGATAAGAAATAAGTCTTACTAGGTATTTCCTTATTATTTGTAAACACAGACACGATACCAGAACACGTACTGGGGTGCTATTCTCTTCCAATGAATAATTGAATTAACAATCCAATGTAAAGGGGCATAGGGTTGTTAATTCAATGTACTGCGCTCACGACTCGTCGCTGTGCCAGCGCTGAGCTCAAGGCTGTTTTCTTAGAGAATAGGGTGCCTGGTGTCGCCACGATCAAAGAGTAGTATCCTAATAATCTGCTCTAGCGAATGATACTAGAAGGAAGTTGAGTAGTAAATCATGTTGTTTTGGCTATCATAGTGGTGAGGTGGATTCCCTTTCTTTGAATATACTTCCGTACAGCATCTTATGCATCACAGACTATGCCGTCACTTTACCGTTTTTCTGTGCCCCAAGAGCCCAAGCGAACTATGCTCAGACACTGACGATGCCTTTTGTCTCTTAAGATGCAGGTCTACGAGTTTAAGAGACAGGGTTTATAATTTTATGTATGCATAGACTTAACTTCTAGACTAAAATTATCTGTTCACAAAACTAAGCTTTTTATATTCCTGCCTCTCTGTTTTGAATTGTGTCTGTGTGTATTGCTTGGATAAATAAACTATTTTATTATTAATATTATATATGCCATGTAAATTGGTGAAGTATTATACATTGTCAAAAAGAGAAGTATAGTATCGTAATCGTAACTACACCATCATGTATTTAGTTACATACAATCATTGATATCACTAAAACGCAATACCAGCTAAGTAACACGCGTGCTAGACTCGGCATGTCGTTTATTTCAAATGTCAAAGTAATGTCAAGATATAATTTAGAAAGTTTAATCGCCTGCGCACGCGTCATGATCGGCTCGCGTGTAATTGCGAGCATTAGGGTACGGCACATATGAGTCTTTGCTTATAAGATTGGCGATTGAAAGGCGTCGCGATTTTTTCGCCGTATTGTTAGGTCTACTGTTCACGGACGCGTAGCTTCATTGACGCGTATTCGTCAATATACGCTTGGTGCAGGCCTCCTTCCACGGACGCACACAAGTCTAGTTTCCATATAAATATATCCAACGCATTGGCTTCTCGAGATTTATAAAATTTACAATTAATTCATGACTATAATGACTATTTACAATTTTTATTTTTTGACATCGTATTATTTATCTTTTTTTATTATTGATTATTGATTTTTATGTTGTTAATTGTTTAGTGTTTATTGAATGTTAGTTTACTGTTTGAAATCTAAAATATTTTTTTTTTTTAGATGTTATAAATTAATTAATGTACAACAAAATTCCAACACAATGCAAATTGTTATATATGAATAAATGAATAAAAGGTATAGACACCGACTCGCCCAGATTGGCGTGTGTACTCGTAGCACACATGTGTGCGGTATAGTTCTGGCATTATACTTCTCCAGAGGCTCGTTGTTGTAAACTGGTAGTTTACAACTAGTTCAGAAAACTTGCGACTTTTCACGCTACACTAGAACGCTGTCGCAAAAACGCTATTCGCCGATGACAGAAGCCTGATGCACGGCAAGCGTGACTCGTGTAATTAAACGTTATTATTATAGCACTCGTTTATTAAGACGTAATACAATAGACCACGATAATATCTAAATATGGAACGGAAGGAAAGCTGTGCAAGCTTGTATTTGGAGTGAACTGATTTATAGATGTTATGTACCTACGTGAGAAGTTATTAGGTAACATTTTGGATGCGTGGATCCAGCGAGAGGGGTCAATTAACTAAACCCCACTCGTGTTCCTGGTGTTGCCATTTGCGTTCTAGACCCGCGATATCAGAATTCTCCGCGAGATTGAAACATATACAACGTAAAAAATCAACTATTGGGCTGTTGCCTGGACCAGACACACCAGTCTCCGGTTGAAGGAAACTCCCCGGACCCCCCCTCAACGGAGATATTTGGGATTTCAAACCCCTATACCTCGTAAGAACAATCCGGAATCCGCGATCAAAAGTATGGTGGCACTTTCGATACTTATTGAAATGGGTACTTACCAACCAACCTGCTAAAACATTTGCCAAGTAGGGCTAAAGTTTTTAACATTGCATGAATGACTACTAACTCCTCATTCTGGCCTCTTCTCGGCCCATTGCCAGTATTTTCTTCCAAGGCAGGTCTACTTAAGTACCTCGCAGTCAAATAGTTTTCTAGGGTCACCAAGATACAGGCTTCGCCTTTCGGACCCATTGCTAACTTGTCAAGGTCATTGTTAGTTTTTTTCTGTACAAGTTGGTTCCTTTAATTTTCATTTAATTTAATTATGATTTAATTAAATTGTTTTTGACTCATTAATAAAAGTAAATATTATAATAAAACAAGGTATTTTCCTGCATCGGTCTGTTTATCCGCTAACTCCTAAACTACGCAACTGATGTTGGTGACATTTTCACTAACAGACAGAGCATTATTGCTCTATCTCTCTTTCTCACAAGGATTTAAACTGTACAAAACCGGGTCGGATCTCTAGTGGTAATTTTGTTTGAGATGCGTAGGCGTTTATGACCACTTCCATGAAGTATTTCACCTGTTTGTTTACCACTCAATTGAGCAAAAAATAAATCGCATAACTAACCAAAATCGAGTCACGTTCGAATAAAAAATGCACTCGATTCTTGGCAATTCCGCGAACAAAGTTATCGTTCCATTCAGATTACACATTACGACAAATTCTTTCGTCCGTTTACCGTTTAAACAATCGAATCTCAGATATATATTGGACAGAGTTCTCGGTTGCGTGAATAACTGAATACCAATTAAAGTTACTGCATCGTTTGGATGCACACCAAAATACATTGCCAATTATTTGTAGTTGTTTGTCTGCGTCATATAAAACAGTGTTTAAGAGTATTGTGTAAGAAAATGCATGTGAAACTGATAGTAATGTAGTTGTCAATCTTAAATTTTATGAGCCTGAAAATAGAGTTCATTTTCTAATTACTAGATTCTGACTGTGGTTTTGCCCGCGTGAACGTAAAAACATACACCACGGGAAACATGCTTCTGGGGTGAAAAGTATCGTATGTGCTATTTCAGGGTATGGTATACCCGTGTGCCAAATATTTGCCGTTAATCCGTTTAAGTATAAAGGAATAACAAACTTCATCATCATCATCATCATCATTTCAACTGAAAGACGTCCACTTTTGAACATAAGCCTCTCCCAATTATCGCTATAATGACCGTTCCTAACAAACACTATTATATATATATATATATTCTTCAAAGGCGTATTAGCTTCACTAGATAATTCTAATAAAATAATTATTTTATCAAAGCGGTGAAAGAAAACATCTTGAGCAAACCGGCATGTCCTAGAACCAAAAAATTCCACCAACCCGCACTGGGCCCATGTGGTAGATTACTGCCCGTTCCCTCTCCAAGAGAGGAGGCCTGAGTCCCAACAGTGGAAACATTATAAGGCAGACTAAGCTAAGCTCCCCCTAAGAACTATTTCTTCATCACTTCGAATCCGATCCGGAGTATTAGCGCCAATTAACCGCGAAAGGGCAAATATGATTACGACCTAAAAATTAAGTCAATATTAAAATCGCTTTGCAAAACGTTCAGCTATTAATCCTAAGCACTCAAACGTTTTAATTTTCATTATTCACTCATTAATATTGATGTTCGCACTGGAATGTGCAAGGACATTTCACATCGTTGGCAAAGGTACCTCGGTAAAAACCTTCCTTGTGAGTTAAAACAAGAGTAAATGACTTAAGTGAGTTACTTCTAGGTAAGCGTGCTCCGTTGTCGACAGCATTGTCGCTTTCCATCTGCTCTGCGTCCAAAAAAACCAGAGTGATGTGGAGTTGCAACCCAGGTTCATTTATAACTCGAGTAGCTACCCTAGAGTTAACCCAACTAACTCTAACTTTGAGCAGGGTAGGTTGGAGTAAGCGGCCGTATGTTGACAGTTGAACTCGTTCGCGTTCAAAAATGCCAGGGAAGAGTACATTACCTTATGACGTCATTAGAGTTAACTTTAAACTCAAATTTGAACGCATTAAACCTATCGAAAATTAAAAAAAATACTGCCTATTGTGAAAATCTCATGACAATCCGTTAAATGATTTTTGAGTTGATTGCGAACAGATAGATATGTAGGTAAAAATCAGCGGGTAAATAAAATAAATAAATTGTTACAAAAAACGCTAATCCCTCTGACAAACTGTTACGCAGTTTTGTGGGTTTATAAAATGTACAAAATTTTTGATCCAAATTAAAATTATTCTTGAAAACGGACTTTTACTGACTAACACGAACACCCATCTTCAGTTGCCCTTTGCATTCCATGAGTATGCTGCATCTTATGCTTCTATTTTATTTTCTCTATGTTCGTATTTAACTATTGTGTGTCCCTTGTGTTGTGCCAAATATGTTTTCTTTCTTCTTTTTCACAGTCTAAAGCCCCTGAAATCGTTTATTGTTGCCTGACTTTCGAACTGATGCAACCGAGTATTGACCCATTTATTGTTCTCTAATTATATGAGCGATGCGATATCTCGATGCGAACCGATCGATCTCGGCCTCGCATCGAGCTAAATCGATTGTTTTGTTCATATTATTAGCTGTTTCAAAACTTTGATGGCTCTCGATAACTACTTGCGATATTGGTATTTCATTATGAGTTTTGATTTAGTGTTGTGAAATAAGGATCTTTGATCATAAGAATATTTTTGAAAAGGATACTGTGGTCTTGATGCAAATGGCAACTAAGTTTAGTTGTGTATTTACACAAATGGATTTTAGTCATTGAAAGTCTGACTCGCCCTGTCGTTTTTCCCTAAATTGGGAGAAGTTTTTGGATGATTTCCTACTACAAAAGAAAAAAAGAATTTAGTTCTGGCTATCGTTTTAATATTATAGGTATGTAGTACTAACTGTAAACCGCAGTTTAACCCGAGTATTTGGTTACTGCTCTGTTCCTTTTGGTAGCAGCGTAATATTATATAGCCTAGCTGAATTTTTTTTCAATATGAACTAGTACTTTCTGAGATTAGCGCGTTCAAACAAACTGTTAATTTTTTTATAATATAAAAATACTTTTAATTAGGATATAGAAGTATATCTAGATAATGTTATCTTAATTCAATTCTGTCATTCATTTTAGGGTGAGGCTTAATGTAGCTGTTATTTTATTTTCTGTCTCTGAACGCATTTCTCTCTTCAATATTTCCAGTACCTACGTAAGTTAAATGGAATATTATGGCAAAAGTACCATAACATTCTTGGAAATCCTAATTTCCCAAAGGACCACGTCTGTAAGCATTTGTTTTTGATAAAACCGAAATTCAACATCATTCTTTTGTTTCGATGTTGTTATTCTTTCCATATAAGTTAATATTTTTTGGTGAAAATTTGTATGGAAGATACAAATTGATAATTTTTGGGATATATTCTGATTCACCAGAGATATGCTATGTAGCTATGCAGCGAGGATGTAATAGCTAAACTGTGAAGCTTTAAAGTGGCGCTTGTAAGATGTGCTATGAAGATGTGTCGTCGCAGAGTAGCTGCGCGAGGAAGATGCGTAGCTCGAGCTATGCGATGTATCGATAATAGGGATCCATAGCATGCATCCATAGCACACAATCAGAGCATGCATCATAGAAGTTTAGCACGCATTCTTCTATGTAAAAAACATAGCTTAGTTGGATCCGTTTCCATCAGTGCTAAGCTATGTGCACCAATGAATATGATTAGTGGATATCAAGCTCTTCCATAGCAACGTAACAAAGCACATCTTTGGTGGAAAAGTACCCAAAGACGAGAACGCGGCAGGCTACAAAAGAAGTGGACAGATTGGTCCAGAACTTTAAGAAGGAAGCTCGACTTCACGGGAATAGAGGAAGGCCCTTGTCCAGGAGTTAGACAAAACAGGCTAGCAAAAAAAACAAGGGTTATGATGAATTGACTGGCGTGTTGGTCTAGTGGTTAGTGACCCTGACTGCTAAGCCGGAGGTCGTGGGTTCGATTCCCACCCAGGACAAATGTTTGTATGATGAGCATGATCATTTGTTCTGTGTCTGGGTGTAATTTATCTATAATATGTATGTATTTAGAAATATATAAGTATGTTTATCAGTTGTCCAGTACTCATAACACAAGCTCTGCTTAGCTTGAGACTAGACGGCATTGTGTGATAGTTGTGGAAAAAAAAAATTGTGAATATATAACCTTGGTTCTCCGTTAGTTCATTTGGCCCTTATTTAAAAACTAATAAATAATTCGTCATAATCATCATCATCATCATCATTTCAGCCGAAAGATATAGAGACATCTAGATAGGCCTCGCATAAATAAAATAAAATAAAATTCGCGTCTAAAGTAAATACTTTAATTTAAGTAAAGGTAAATGATGTCATACATATTAACCTTTCACCAGTGAATTGTGGTTGATGATTCATCGTGACTAACTTATGTCGAATATCGAGATTTTGTGTAAAACATTAATGATTATTGTTTTATTAACAAAATGGTCAAAGGTTGATAATTTTAATAATTTATTATGTATGTTTTTTTTTCTGGCTTTTCGACTTGGTAAATAAATAATGAAAAAAAAAACACGATTATTTGTCCCTCACACAATGTACAGACTGAATCAATTAAATAACACTCAAACAAAATATATAATAATTAGTTATATATTATAATTAGTAAATAATTTAATAAAGTTAATTGAAATTTTGTATTTAAATCTCAAAAATATTATCTGGGTACTAAGTATGATTCATGTATAAAAAAACTGATTTATTAAATAAAATACAAATACAATATAATAAAGAGGTCTTTAAGAGCTTGTTAATACTGATCTAAATATAAGAAATAATTTAGTTATTAAAAATAACACGGTAAAAAAAATCATAATAAAGAATGTAAACCAATATAATAATACCTTTAGAATTAAGTACGTACACACTTTTGCAGTGTAAGTGTCACTGGAAAATTGCAGACTCCGTATGATTGTAATAAATCTTTATTAAATTAAAATTTTTCAACATATGAAACAATCGTTTTGTTTATTTGTATATAACTGTGTTTTATTAAGAAAAAAAAATACAATTTCTTGCGATATTTTACAATGTTACGACGTTTACAATTTTCGGGTGACGTATACATACGTTATTCTAATATATAAGCTGGTTTATAGTTAGCATCTGTGGGTACTCAATAACATTTTTTCTCGTTAAAAACATCTTGTACATCTAGACTCCTAACTATTCAAATCTGGTTTTTAGCTAGCCAATAAATAACGCCATGAAATGACGTCACTTCTTAATTCTTAGACCAAAACATAGACTAGGCTTGGCGAAAACATAATTGACGTATCGATATGTCGATATTTTAGATAAATTTATGATAAAAAAAAATCTTTGTATAAAACTCCAGTTGTTTGTACAAGGACGTACAAAGACCTGGAGATTTATACAAAGAAAAATACAGCTATCGAATCATATACATCGTTATCAATATTTTCTTTTATTGATAGGCTTGCGTTTGACCACTTTCTCATCTGATAAAGCGGGCTCCATCGTTTTGCCCACATCATCGCTTACCGATGATGTGGTGGACGATGGTGTACGCTTGCCTAGATGTAGCCTATTCACTCTTGACTTAAAGACCCCTACACAATAAAAGTGTTCCCAAAACAATTTTTGCGCATGGGGGTGTATATATTTTGAGATATCGATACAATATTTATCGATTCTTCTTGACACATGTGACATCCCTAGCATACTCTACCATGGATCGGACACCGGCCATTAATCTCGAATCCAATAAATTATAATTAGAAGGCGATTTTTGGTAGCAAGCCAGTTATTATCACTGTTTATTTGCGTGTCAATGACCTATTTATGGAGAGAAATAATTTGTGATCTGCGGTTTATGGTCAGCCTACTTTTATCCACCCCTAATAACAGTCGACCAAAATAAGTAGGGTAGGTTGTTGGTTTTTTCCAATGAACGTTTTTTTATCTTTTATTTTCTACTAGCTTTTGTCCACGGCTTCGCCCGCGTACATAAAATATAGCCTATATCACTCGGGAATAAAGCAGCTTTCTGTCGGTAAAAACATTTTAGCAATCGGACCAGTACTTTCAGAGATTATCTCCTACAAACAAAAAACAAACTTTACCTCTTAATTTTATTAGTGTAGATTGATCGGCTCCCTGGATCACTGTCTCACCTCTCAGCAATGAAGTGGTCTACGATAGAGCACGCTAGCTTAGAACGCAAAGTCGGCATCCATTTCTTCCATTGTTCCCGGCTCAGAGCCACTTCTTTCGGATTTATTTGGAATTTAAAAAAAAATTATTACAAATTCAAATAAACTTTAAGTGTATTATACAAGGTAAGTTATTCTTTTTTCGAAATTAGTTATATATTGGTTTCTTTGTTTAAGATTTTCTGCAATAAAGAAGTATTTAATATAAAGCTTATTCGAACTTATAATTCCAAATCAATCCCAAGTTATAACAGTTCAAAGTAACCCGTTTTTAAAAACGGCAATTTCTTTGGCAGAGACCTATTATTATCCTATGACCATAAAAAGAACAAGAAACATAATATCAATATGATTACAGATTAAGCTCCGAGAATAACTGTACCATGACAAGACGGGTGTGGCCACATCACTAAATAGCTGACAAGCTCCTGTACTATGACTCATATTCTATGTAATTCGATTTACATTGATGCATTGGTATGCAGTAATGAAACAACAAATACTTGGTAAGCCATCAATGGATACTTGTACATTTATAAAGAGTCAAATATCAATATCAATATCTAAAGCCGTGAACACACGTACGAACAAAGTAGCGTTGCAAGATACGCAACAACTTGGTTTGCACGTATGTATCGCTAATGGACATCGAGGACTCGTTCGTCAAACATTGTCCACAAAACGTTATACTTACATAATAGTTTAGCATCGTTGAGATAGGACTCTTAAGGTAGAACCAACTATTCACACGTGTGTCACACACGCTAATCTGAGTGCGTCGGTCTTCATACATTTTATGTATATGGAAACTAGACTTGTAGAGCTACACTTGATCCACGCCACGTGACATCGTTCTACGTACAAATCAGGCGTGTTAAACGTGTGCGTCAGTCTAATGTAGTTCTAACTTTAAAGTAGAACTGCACTATTCACACGTTTGTCACACACGCTAATCTGAGTGCGTCGGTATTCATACATTTTATGTATATGGAAACTAGACTTGTAGAGCTACACTAGAACCAACCACGCGACGTCGTTCTATGTACAAATGAAGCATGTTAACACGTGTGCGTCGATCTAATGTACTTCTAGCTTTAATTGGGGAATCTGGGGAGTTTCCATCACTATACTTAGGCGCTTTGCAAACGGAGACACTTTTTGTTCCAGTTACCGACACGGAACACTTTTTCATCGTCATGAGTATGTGTTAAGTGGAAGCAACTGGACACAAGAAATGTTTACGTGTGCGGAGGGAGTGGATGATTTCGTACTGGTTCTATAGAAATCAAATATTCATCGATAGGTTCTATCTGACAGAAGACACACGTTTGCGCCCTGCCATAGTTGAACAAGCCAGCAATGTCCTTGAACACACAGAGATCATCGACACTAGTTTGTCTAAATCCAGAATTTGTACCGTCTTACACGTGACTAAGGTTGCCAAACTACTTGTTTACCAAATTATAGGGTTTCCGTAATTAATTTCGGAGTATTGATTGCTAGTTATGTTTCTGATTTATTCTTGGAAAATTTTGCTCTGAAGTTGTTTGTAGAAAAGGGTTTGGGGAATTTGTTGAGCTGTGTGTTAATTGCCTGATTATGTCTATGATTGATTTTTCTTAAGGTAGGTCTACACTAGAGGAGCTGAGCACGAGCCGAGCTCTTATTCGTGTAGTGTCGCTCATGTTCGACTCCTCTAGCTGCATGAAAATCCATTCAGTAGTTTTTAAGTTTATTACGTTTACAGGCAGATGGACGCGTAAAGGGACTAAATTATGATTATAACTAAATTTTATAATTGTAACTAACATTCATACAATGAAGGTGTGCATCAAGGTAGAACTACTGTGTGTGGCACATGTATGAGCAGTTCATACATGTGTCACACACGCAGAGCGATCTGGGCGCGCCGGCTTCATACATTTTATATGGAAACTAGACTTGTAGAGCAACACTTGATCCACGCTACGCGACGTCGTTCTATGTAACAATCAGGCGTGTTAAACGTGTGTGTGGGTCTAATGTAGCTCTAGCTTTATTCCAGTTTTATATGTACAAGTGAATCGAAATAAAAGTTAGCAATAAAACCAACTATTCAGACTATAATTAGTCGGAGAAATTGAATTAGAGAAAATAAGAAAAAATAACATTTACTGATCATAATAGTTTGCGTTCTCGCAGGACAACCCTATGCAATTAAGGCCGTATACACACAACCAGTTTATGTACGCGAAGTAATTTATTAAGTTAATAATATAGAAAAGTACAGATATGTTAAATAAAATCGCTACTAATGCATTACTAATATCGCTATTAATGTATTAATACTCTTGTATTGTGTTGTAAATTCCACTCGTATCCTTCAGTTGCCGTTTGCGTTTCAGGACCACGGTAATTTTGTTTAAAATCCCATGGCCCTAGCGGGTATCGGTCCTATTGAGCCCCCCATGGTTTTGCTGAAATGATCTCTTTGAGGCAATCGTGTTACCGGACGGCCGGACGATGAGCTACCCATTGCTTGTCGTCCCCAAGGCCCGCGCCTGCAGTGATGGGGATCGCCTTGCGACTCCCGACACCTTTAAATTAAATGGAAAATTCATTAATTTAGTGGTAATATGGCATGTATAGTCTGTCTAAAAAGTCAACCGACTTGGGTAATTATTAGAGTAAAATGAAATCTGATGTAGTCAATACTAGTTCAGTAAAACACGCAAGTTGGAAAGACTCAAAAGGTGAACCGATGACCAGGTGAAAGTCGAGGGAATCCGATGGCTGCGATACGCACAAGACTGGTCGTTATGGCGACACTTGGGGGTGGACTTTCGGCTAAAAAGGTGATGGTGAACATGATGATGATGTTTGTTACTAACTCCGTCAAATCACGCTCGACCTTGGTACGGACCATAGATATCCGTGGTACGGACGAAGCAAATCCATCGTACCAAAGTCAAGCTTAAGTTAATACTACAATAGTCGGTATTTGTTTTTTTTTTACTGAGGGTAAAGAGCAAATAATTATGCACTTACACTCACAAAGACAACGGAGTAAACATCGAACTATTTTTAAACATCTTGATAACCCGTTCGCTCTTCAAACGCTCTAGAAAAAATTAACTGTGTGGCCAGTTAATTTTAGACTCTGCATCTTTGATTAGAGCACTCGAGTACATCAAATGAATAATAATAATAATAATTAGGTAAATTGTTTATCCATCGGATTATAATCTATCTAAAAAGTCAAACGACTAGGAAATTTTAAATTAATTAAAAAATCTGGTATATATATTACATCTTCTTCTTCTTCCTGCCCTTGTCCCATTTTATATGGGGTCGGCGCAACAGGTTTTTTTCTTCCATTCTGTCTTGTCACTTGTCACGCTATCACTAACTCATGTTAAATATATTACATACAATACTTTTTTAATAAGATTCTATTAGTAAACAATGATCATCTCTTTGCAACCTTGATTGTTCAACCAGTGTTGACTACATCAGATTTCAAGAAAAAGAAGAATTTGATAATTTGATTAGAGTATCCAAGTTGTTTGATTTTTTACACAGAGACAATTCGATCTACTTTTTTTAATGCTTTTGGTTCAGCTCGCGTTTCACCACTATCTCACCTGTAGCCCGATTCACGTAATGAAAACCGTAACGATATCGTAGCGATTTAGTCGTTTGAAATTCGTCGATTTTAAAAAAAATCTGTATTACATTATCCTGGTAGAATACTTATTAATGTAACTGGAAATAAATCGATAGATCGTGAATACCGCTTTTGGATAGGACTTCGATCGAACGACTATAAAACTTCAACGATATTTGGCTTGTTTGATTTTACGTGAATCAGGCTACTGATGGTAAGTGATCCACGATGGAGCACAGAGTGGCCACCACGTACCGGAAGACACAGCGGTGGAAGGCTTCCCACAAGGTAGACCGGTGACTTGGTGAGAGTCGCGGGAATCTGATGGATGCGAGACGCACCAGACCGTTCGTTGGCTTTTGGCTAAAATGACGATGATAAAGATAAAGATGACGAGAATGGCGGATTCGCAGATAATAAGTTAAAAAAAAAAGAAAACACTGTATGACGTAAAACAATGGCCAACCCATCATATTCTTAACCGAGTAATAATGTCAATGCAATATCAATTTGTTTCAACATAATCCTTTATGCGGAATATTACTTATGGTCACCACTTTATATAAAGCCATTCTATTTATACAAAAATAAACGGATTTATTCAAAACATTCTGACAATTCGAAAGCGTTTACTGCCGTGACTAAGAGACAGACAGAAAGTGAATTGATGAAAACGAATTCAGGAAATGTAATAAATGGCTGTAAACTTTAATTTTCGTGTCAGTGATATTAATGTTTATAATTGTACAGATGGTAAGATATCGTCAATTGTGGGAATAAATACAAAAATATTAAACAGTAGGTCGGAATTTTTTATTCATATTTGACTTTCAAAATTTTCGCAGTTTCTTGTTAAGAGTCAAGGTAAAAATTTTATGGATGTTCTGTTCTCAAAAAATAAACACCAATCAAAGGTTTTAATTATTTTAATTAAAACCCACGTTCCAATTACACTGATTTCTACTCAGGCATGTTTTCAAAATGTGCAAGCGCATGACACTTCTCTCGTCTAATGAGTTTGCAAAACGAACTGGGTTATAAAAACAAGTGCGAAATGATTGAATCAACAGTTTTGCGTAATTTGCTGTGTAGATCAATTATGATTACTTAATTAATTTGTTAAAATCTATAGAAAAAATAGAAAGTAGAAGCTCCGATAGATTTGTTTGGTGAGAGAATCGAATGCAATCGATTCAAACGCGTCACTGAAATCCAAAGCTCCAAACTACACCCGTATTATAAAGAAGTAATTACTTATGGTTAGAATTTCGAATAACAAAATCTCATTATATAGTGGAGTTACACACGTTACTTATTTGAGAAAATGCTCAAGCGTCACTCGACGCAAGGTGATTGTTAATCTTGCTTGTGGCTGTTCTGACTTCAAATAATTTTTTAATTATAGAATAGAAATCGTTACTTAAGTAGTCATTTTTAGCATAGCATAGTCGACCCACGGTCCCACTGCTGGGACTCAGTCCTCCACTCTAGGAGAGAGAATGAGCCGTAATCCACCACGCGGGCCCAGTGCGGTTTGCTGAATGTCAATTAATGTCTTCGAAATTTTGGTTCTAGGAATGCCGGTTTTCTCACAATGTTTTCGTTCACCGTTTTGTGGGCAGTGGTGATGAAATAAATTACACACAGTAATGAGCCTGACTGAGTTTGAACCCTCGACCTACAACTCTTAAGTCGGGGCCGTTACCACTCGGCCACCACTGCTCTCTAGTAGTTACTTTTACTTGTTTAAAAATACAAATGTAAGTCTGTTTGTTTCACCCACCGAACCAATCTTGATGAATTTTAGTATAGCAATAGATTAATGACATAAGATACTTTTTATCATCGATTTCCGATTGTGAGGTGGGTAAAGCCAAAAGCAAGTCTCTTATAAAATTGTTTCGTATATAGTCACTGATGTCTTTTTAATAAGGTCGATAACACTATTATTCATAGATAAAAGTGCAGTACCTACATTGATCTATCGATTGTATTTATCGGAAGTGTCGACTGATAAAAACCGAGTGCCTCTAAGGACCTGGCAACCTTTTATAAGCAATGACTACTGGAAAAGGAATTCTTTGCCATAAGCATATATGAATATCTAAGCATAAACATTAACCTCTTAATCCCCGCGCGAACGCCGGCGTTCGCGCTAATGTCATCGCGCCATTCCGTCAAACCCCAAGCGAACGCCGGCGTTCGCTCTCACCCACTTCATTATAAGCCTTATTTTGCGGTACTTACAGACTACTTCTCTATGAACAAGTTTGGATATTTACGTTCTTGGATAAATTTCCTATAGGTTGAACGCATTAATCAGCTATAAAATGTGCTCCGTGCTGGGACTCATCCGGATGCCTCCTCTCTAGGAGAGGGAATGAGCCGTAATGCACCACGCTGGCCCAGGGCGAGTTGGTGTTTCTTTATCAAATATAATGATTTTTAATGAAAATTATGGTAGTACCTACATACGTTTGATAACCTCGATTTTTTATATTTTTTTATATCATTATCGCTTTGATTTTTATCGTCAGTTCATGTTATACAATTTATTCTATATAAATGTTAGAAAAATATTTTTTTTTTGTAAAAAATGATTTATTTTATAAATGAGTTATAAAAAATAAACAGTTTTTACACATACATTTTTTCATTAATTTAAATCAAACAACTCATAAATTGAAATGATTACATAAATAAAATAAAATATATCCTAGATTATTGCTATTTTTGTATTTAGTTTCAATGCTCATTTAAAATAGAATAGGTACCCTATGCTCTAAAATTTCTAAAGTAGGTATTGAATAATCTTCACAAATGTATCAAATTTTTCTCGATACTAAAATTACTGTACACTATCTGTAAGATTATTGTAAATTCTTCAGATGACTATGACTCCATAAGTGATTAAATCATATTTATGGCCACAATTCAATCAAGGCCGTTCCCTTAGCGCATGGAGTCCATAAACACTGGAATGTCGTTGGGGTGGGTTTGAAGGCCGACCACAAGCACACCTGCGTGCCCTGACACTGGATATCATTGAAAATATAGTAATGCACATATTATTTTGTTATACTTTACGAGTCGTTGACGATTCGATCATGAAATATTCGGACAGTGTCCGAAACGATACATTTTATTTTCAAAAATTTTTTACTGTTGATTCGGACACCACAAAATTTATCGAAACTGTTTATTACAGTCAAATAAAAATAGTTTTAAAATATAAACTAATATTTTAAAAATGTAGTTGCTTTTTTTAGTAGGAGGTAATCTCTGGAAGTACTGGTCCGATTGCTAAAATTTTTTCACCGATAGAAAGCTGGTTTATTCCTGAGTGACATAGGCTATATGTTATGTACGTGAGCGAAACCGCGGGCAAAAGCCAGTATAATATAATAAAATATACGAAGTTGCCGCCTAAAATCCACTATAAAATAATTTTGGTAGCGCATTGTCTCCTCATTTATACCCGTATTATATTTTAAAACTTTTATCAGACTGTACCAACCAGTGTACCCGAATGGTCAGTGAAAAAAAATGCAAATTCGGACACTGTGTCCGAATCGTAATCAACTCTACTTCACGTTTATGAACTTTAAAATTTGTGAAGTGTGCAATAAACAAAGTTATTCAACACAGTTTTAATAAAGTAGACACAATCTTGCATGTCAATATTGTCAATGGTCACTAAATAAAATTTATAATCCGCAAACATATCGAAAGTGCCGCGATCATATCGAAAGTGTGAATAAATAAAATTGAACTAAAAAGTACGAAACTTAATTCGTTTTTATTGCAACACTTATGCAAGGTGATCAAGGAAATGTAAAACGATTCTCACTTTGTACTTCAATTTCATTCAGTAAATTAAGTGTATTAAAATGGAAGCTGATTTTTTTTATGCATTGCAATCGGTTTGACAAGTTATCTGAAAACCAATTGTCATTTATGTGGGGTTTTTTTGACAATGATAATGTATGATTTTTTTTTATGTCCTGTGAGCTTTTTCTTACATTTTTATTCATATTGTCTATGTTATGTAAACAGTATTGTCTGTGCGGTAAAAGTACCGTCGTGGCGTAAAGTGAAAACAACATTAAAGATTTTAAGTAGCAACCCAAACCAGCCATCCGTCAAATGCAAAACGTCATAAAATGTTGACACCGGCTTGTTGATTATGTTATTTTGTTATAATTTTCAATTGTAATCTTCAGAAATGTGATAAAAAATTTCACCGCGCTGCAAGGAAAATAATATTTAATATATTACAGTTTTGCCAAAGATAACAAATGACAAATCACACCATAATTGATCAAAACAAAGTCACCAACTTGGGAAACATTGGTATGCTGTTTTTTTGGTACGTAACACTTTTATTTTAATCTTTTTAGACTTCCTAGGTAAACTCCTGTCCCAGTTATCTCCAAATATATATAAATTAAACGGAAATTCATTTAAACATGACGATATTTCTTTATTTGGTTTTGGTCAATATTTTCGATGGCTAGTATAAAGAGTATTGATACTTTAAATTTATAATGCGTTTCGACTAACTAAGAATATTTTTTTTCAGGCTTGAGTAAGGAAGGAAGTAACTAAAATAAAAAAGGCAAGTGCGAGTCGGACTCGCACACTGAGGATTCTGTACAAATTTACCTATGAAATCAATTCCCGAATTGTGTTACGAAGATTTTTCCGAATTTGACCTTGATTTATGCTTTTCAGGATTCTAGGTCAACGGGATTCGGGTTTCTTTGATTCTCTTGAGTATTGAAATATACGTTTTTTTCCCGACATAAACGGCCGTATTTTTTTTCGTTAGCTCAGAAGTCTGATTTTTTCACAACTTCAAAAGACCGCTGACTTGAGTGTATGGTTTTAATTTTAAATCGATACCTCCAAGCGTTCTCGAGTTAAAGGGTTAACAGATAAACAGACGGACAACCAAGTGATCCCAAGGATCTTATATACGAGATGATCCCTTATAGGCTAAATAGATTTTTTACGAAGCAACATTACAAATAGTCATTAAGTTCATATTTTTCATTGATTAGCAAAAGGGAAAAATGTACTGAGGAAGACAACGAGAAAGTGGTAGTGTGTCCCGTTTTTACCTTAATATTTAACTAGGGAGTACATAAACATGCTGTTAGCTACAATATTCTAGTCAGTGATAATAGACCGATCCCAGTCAAAGTGATAGAACCATTTTCCTTGGAACTGGGTAAGTGGTCGTTGGTGGAACCTACCTAGATAGGCAGTACAGCAGTTTCTTCACGCTATTTTCCTTTACCGATTCCTGTTTGCATTTAAATGTCCATCATCATTACAATCGAAAGACGTCCACTGTTCTACATAGTCCTCCCCCAGGTGTCGCTACAATTAATGGTTTGTTACTCATAAGGCAAAAACTTATAAACGGATGAGTTTAATGATAAATGTTGCAATAATATAGCTTATAACCTATTTTTTTTTATAAGTTTCATCACGTGAGCAAGTTAAATAAATAGGCTACTAATATTATAAATGCGAAAGTTTGTGAAGATGGATGAAGGTACTCGTATATATGGATGTGTCGTGCAAAAACTACTAGACAGATGAACTTAATCATAAACATTGTAATAATATAGCACATAAGCAATAACTTTGCAGTTTCGTTAGGTCAGCAAATTCAGCCAATAGGATAATTTTTATTATAGGGTGAAGCCGCTGGAAGAAGCTAGTCTAACTGAGTTTCTAAATATCAAGATTTAACAGTCGCACTATAATGACGTCACAATGTTGCTTACACAACAAAAACGATATTTATCTACAGCAGCGCCCTCAAATCCCACGATGGTTTACTTTCCGCACAGACTTCTACATATTTCCCTTTGGCTCTGAAGTCTTGTAAATACATACCTATCTAAAATAATAGAATGTTATGAAATCTCTACAGCCCTCAGCATTTACGAATAATTAAAACAGCTACCGAAGTGCACTTGGAAAAATACCACTAAACTTTTCACTAGGTAGTCATCTCACAAATTCACTGACAAACATCTACCTATTCGTTTAATTTTTTTATTAATTGTAAATAGACCCGAAGTCAACTATTTTGCCAATGTCCAAAGTAAATTGGATAAGCAAGTGTGTGTATCAATAAGTTTATTAACATGTAGAACTAAAACCACAGTAACTGTATGCATGAAAATCACTGACAAACATGTTTCTCAACTCGATCACAAACTCATTATCATTCAATAATTCGTTCAACTTCTGTCACCGATATCGTTCATCGATCATCACAGATGAATGAATGGGTCCGCCACAGGGGCGCGGGCGTGTGAAAGTGGAAAACTACTATTGTCCTTCTACAATAGGTTAACGCAACTATATCGCTGTGAAAGTTGCTTCGGAAAGGTCTTTTAAACACACTAGTGAACTTAAGATTTTATTTATAAACTTTAAATGTTGATGCTGTCCACATATTTGGTAATGTGAAGGCTAGAAGGTTGGATGTGTCATATATTTATAGCGTCTTTACCTTGGTAGTAGACTTTTGAAAAGAGATCGGAAAGGTCTAACTCGTCTATCATACTTTGAAGTACAAAATCAAAATTATAGTGGCAACCAATACGGCCCACAGTCCACAGAAGCGTAGCTTTAAAGACGCGTATTCGTCATTATGTCATTATATGCATGCTCACAGCTTACACACAAAACTATGAAGCTCTGTCAACGAAGCGGCAACGTCATGCCGTCGAGTCGTATTGTTGCCGCTTTGTACACAGAGTAAGCTACCCGTCCGTGATGTAAGCTGCAAGTAGGCGTACACCAAGCGTATAATGATGAATACGCGCCTATGAAGCTGAGTTCGCGTGTTTTGAATCAACTGGTAGGTTCCCAGTCTGTTTAAACTACTTACCTAATATTAAACATCACAATACTACCTACAAATAATATTTCCAATAATAAATAAATATGATTTCTCTTGACGATAGTTGTACTCGTATACAAATAGTGATAAGTCAACTCACGAGTGCTATAGTGGCCTAATTTCTCGAGTTTGCCTTACTACGATAAGTTGTTGACATACTCCATATTTAACTCGAATACAACATCAACAAACACAGCTTACAACACCTTTATTATACTTAATTAACAAATGGTTTAATAATGGACTTTCAACGATGACAGGTTATATTTAAAACTGATTAGATTTGCATTGTCTGTGGCACAATTCGTTATGGTCGTTTATGGCGGGATTTCTTTGAGTGAAATTGATTCCTAGTAGACATAGTAGACCTATGTCCAACAGCGGACGTGTATCGGCTGAAATGATGATGATGATGATGAGACATAGTGATGTAAAATTGGTGTAGTTTTGTATTTCAAGTATCTGCGCAACTAGACAATATGTGGAATCATGAAACAGGCGTGAACTCGGAAAAATGAAGCTGATAGTTTTATTGTAGTTTTGACCACCTCAACGAAGTTTACGGTAAAAATTGGCTTGATACATATGTTGCTAAATACTACAAAAACCATTAGAATGTGTACATCCACATTATAATCGCATACAAATTAACGATTCATACGAAGGCCTGGCTTAAATAACTTAGTAACCAAGCCAAAAACAATTACTTAACAAAATAGAAATCATTAACCTATTAATTAAATTCAAATAATCGAGTTCCAAATTTGAATGCAATTTTGATTACATTCGTATTCGAAATTGAATAGATACTGACTGGTTTTTTGATACCGTTTACCAACTAACGATGTTATCAGACTCAGATCTTCAAACTGCTTGCTAAATTCCTAATTTAATTGTGTCATTGCCCTCCCGTGTTCAACATTCGTCTCTACGAACCTGTTTGATAGTTCTACTAAACCATGTTCAGCGGTGATCTGTATTTATAGCATAGCATAGCATAGTCGGCCTTATAATGTTCCTACTGCTGGGAATCAGGCTTTCTCTCAAGGAGAGAGAATAGGCCGTCATCCACCACGCGGGCCCAGTGCGGGTGAAAGTCACTTGCGAAGCAAGTGGCAGAAGCAAATTTTTGGTTCTAGGACATGCCGGTTTCCTCACGATGTTTTCCTTCATCGTTTTGAGAGCAGTGCTGATGAAATAAATTACACAAACTAATGCGCCTGGCTGGGTTTGAACCCGCGACATACAACTCGTAAGTCTGGGCCACCACTCGGCTTCTTGTGTTCTGATCTGTATTTAAGGCAGTACAATTACTACAAAATTCGATTGACGAGTTCATTATGAAACATTGACAAAATACCGATGCGGATTGGGACATGTTTTTCAACAAGTTGTATAAATAACTCTTTCCTTTTGCAGGTAAGTCACCATGACTCAATGGATTGCGGCGACATGGCATCGGCATTCTGTAGTAAGCATATTTGTTGGTTTTTTTATTTGGAAGAGAGACGGATTTGGGTTCTACATATTGTAATGATTGACAAGTCTTGGATCTGCCTAAGGTAGTGTACCTACTAAAACGCGAATACGAGATGAAATATTTATAAAAATTGTTTTATCTGTAAAGCCATTTTAGAACAATTTCTTCAAAACATGATTTAGTTTATAGCACCGTTTTTAAATATGTGATTAAAATATGTTTGGCAGGAGTAGTAAATATTTGCTTACCGAATTATCATTAAAATCGCGTGTATGCTGGAAGAGATTTCGTTAGAAATAAGCATCACCTATGTACCAAATTTTCTGTTTCTGTCTCCTTTTCTTATATAAGTTAAGTGTGTACATGAATTGTTAAATAAATAAAATAAATAAAATTATCAATACAACATTTTCAGTTCGTCTAATAATGTTAATGAGCTATTTCATTAAAAAGTCTACGTTTGAGCATCATTTTCCATACGTTATTCGAAACTGCAGAGGATTACTTTGGGAATGTTAACTTTTTTACTTACTGAACCGAAATTTATTGTTTTTCGCACTAATGCAGAAAAGTGCGCCAGCTTGCTCCCACCGCAATTTATTGTACTTATAAACGTTAGTCGCGACGTAGCCCCCATGGTTATATATTTATTCGTAAGTGTATTGAATAGCATTTGGCTCCATAACACCCTCACCTGCTGCTCGGGCAAATTCTGACTCAGTCGCAATTACAAAGTTTCTCTATTTTTATCAAAATGTAATATTTTTCTATACTTGTGTGGTATAGTATAAATAGTAGTTATTTGTGAATGTTATGACCAGCATAAAAAAAAATCGATCTTTCCCATCTCTACACACAACGCCAATTCCTACACCATGCAATGACGAATCCAAAACAAAAATTCCTAACGTGATTGCGTCTTTCTTTCTGTTTAAGAGATTAAACTGAGATAAGCCACGGACCGGGTTCTGGGGACATTCGCTATCTTTTAATTAGGTTTTATGGGGACAACTATTTTTCTAAGGAACACTGTAATTGTTTTACGGTACTCATCATTTTATATTTAAACGAAATTAATTTTCGAATAAAAGGAAAAAATATGAAGTATCACCGGTACCTACTTTATGTAAATATCAGACCTTACAAACTTTGTACAAGAACGAATGATAGAATGATTGACCGAACGATTGAATGACTGAGACGAATGTATTTGAGAGTTGCTGTCTATTTCGATGTTATTGGATGTTTTTCTAGATATTTTTTTTTCACGTTTCCGATATTTTAATAGTTGTTCTGTTATTCGGAGCGGAGAAGAATCTAATAAAGTAAATATCATTAAAATTCGTCTAGCCGTTCTTGAGTTATAAATGGTGTAACTAACACGACTTTGTAAAATGAACTTAACGGTGGTCAAGCGGAAGTGTCTTTGATGGTATGTGTACTTATACAGATTTTCAAGCAGTTACAAAAAGCATAATGACAACCAATTTTTTTTTTTTTTTGTTTTCACGACTCGCTCAGTCTTTCAAAGATTAGCTGTCGCGCTGCGTGTCATACTTCGATTCCCGCACTGAACAAATATTTGAAATATTTGTTGCTCGAGTATGGGTGTCTTGTATATGTGTGTTTAGATATTTGTCAACGCACCCACGATATGACGACTCATTCCTAGTGTAAGACAACATTAAAAAAATAAAAGAAATCAGAACCATCTGATTCGCATGAATCATTTAATCGAAATTAATATGCGAAAATCGCAACTATTGTATTCGGAAACGTTTGCTATCTCGAATAGTATCGCGCCTGTCACAATGGACCGCCAGTTATTCGATACCGTTAGTCGATTCGATAGTTTACTGTTAACATTATCACGACTTGAGACTCGATTCGTGCCCGTTTTATTTTGAACTTTTTTATTGACCTTGCTGAGAACTTTTTGTTTGTAACTTTTGGTGATGGATCGGTTTTTTAGGGCTGACTGGTTTATTGATTTAAACTTACTAAGACTTTGTTTGAGTTCATTAAATTGCATTTTTTTTTTATATGAAAACATGCCTTATGATAGGAAAAGAAGTCATTCAGAGATAGCATGCCGGTTGACAAAATCGAATGATTTTTTTTTCGGTAGCTAAAAGCATCCAATGACATCCCCCGGCTTAGGGCGGAGCGGGAGATAGTGTCAGACTTTACTGACTAAAAAACCCACCCCCTTCCTTCATTGCCTTTCATACTGGGGCCGAGCCTTCCTTTCAGAAGCATATCCTTGGCCGCAGTAGGCTTCGATCTTGCTGGGCCCCTACGGTTGCTGACAACTCCTTGAAGAAAATAAAAACGTGTAGAGGTCAGCTTTAAGTAACATGGGAGAAGGGTAGAAAGATGATGATTTTGGGTCAGGTTTTTGACATCCTATCTTGATCTGCTTTTACTGAACTGCGGGAAGGCTTCAAAGAGTCCATGGCCCTAGGAACACAAAGGGTCACTGAAGGGGCATAGGAAGGGTTTTAGTCAGTAAGTCTGACTTGCTTTCTCGCTCCACCCTAGAACGGAAGAAGTCATTTGAAGATTTATAACCACAAAAAAAATGCTTCGCACTAATAGTATAAACAATCACGGTTGAACCAATTCAGATTTTTTGTTAAGGTGAGAAAGGATTTAGTGAGAATGTATATAGAATACATTCCGGGAGTACTTACGTTTCCTTGTTATACCAATTTTTGACTTTCACAAGGGCGAAGTTGGTGGAAACAACATATTTTCTTCAAAACAAAAATTAAAGAAACGCCTCATGACAGAAAACATAGAACTTCATTGTTTGAAATTGTTTTCCACAACAGCCGATCAATCTAATTTTGCCGTACTACGTAGTTAGGATCGATTAGGATAATGATGACCTATTCAACCTTCACTGAAGTGAAATGACGCTGAGTTTTATTGCTTTTGTTTGTTTAATTTAATTCCTATTTCTCTTATGTTTTAAGTCCATTTTCAAAGCCTATATCATCAATTTGATGGATTCGAATGGTAGGAAATTACTTAGATTTTATGGGGTTTGGTCATAATTGGCTTTGGGATTGTTGGACATAGTGAGCCTGGAACTGGTTTTTAGTCTCTATAAGTCTGACACTCGTCCTACTTCACCCAGAACAAAAGTTATTAATATGTATTGAACATTCACCACAAAAAAACATTAATTTCATAAATTCTTTTTAAAAAACTAGACTTACCTAATAATTTAATTGATGCCTACTATTACCGAAGATTTAGAAAGATTAATTATTTACTAAACAACGCTTTTTATGCCTAATCGGCCATCTTGCTTTTAAAAAAATCCACTTTTAAAAGGACAATGCCCATAGAAAACCTTATACGACACCACAGTTTTGCAAACAATGATTAGTATTCGTCTCAACTGCGTGCAGTCTGAAACGCTTACTAATATATGTAGATGGGCCATAAAACTTTTCTTCCCGAACCTTCTATCACGTAAATCACGAAGGCATTAAGTCTGTCAGACAAGATCTGTTCAAGCTTGTATGAAGCCTCGAAGTTGAAGATCACGTTGCGAAGATTCATTGCTTGTGAAGTCTATGTGTCTTCGGTCTGTCACCGAATAAGGCAAAGTTGTTTTTAAAAAGATAATATTAATGGTTATAAGATTAAACTTAATCGTGTGATGCTTTGAGGTGAAGGATTTTTGGAGTTTCTGACGATTCGGACACAGTGTCCGAATCAATATAAATTTTATTTTCAACATTTTTTCACTGATGATTCGGACACCAACCAACCAATTATTATAAAAAATAGTTTACCTTACGGTTGCCAAAATAATAGGTCCAGTTTAGCATGATTTACCTTTTTTTTTAATATTAGTTTCTCAATACTAATGACATATTACACAATAGCATTAGTGATACAGCGCATTCTAGACTTTGAAAAAGACTAAGTAAGTACTTCCCTAGACAGTAACTTAACTTGCCGGCTTGAACGATGTCGTGGACCAAATTGCTGGCAATTCGACCTGCTCTGAAGATGAGCTCCGGCATCCCGTTGCCATAACCACCACAGATAGAGACAGATATATTCCACTTAGTTAGAACGAAAAGGACAGATATAGTGCGTCCCGTTTTAAAGCGCATGTTTGTTTTGAGGTATCTTGGGTGCTTAATCACGTCGTTATAATGAATTTATCTAACTTAGGACTGTTCGTTAGTGTGCGGTATGAGGCTTGAAGTAAATACCTTTTAACGTTTTTTTTGGTAGCTCAGAGCCTGGGCCGTTAAAATCATACAATTTTTGGATTGGATCCTAGTCTCCAAAACTAAAATATATTTTTTAATTCGAAACAGGAGTTTCTGAGATACCAAGTGGAAGTAAGTACTGAGTAGTTTTTTTTTCCTAATCAAGATCACAGTTTTGAAATACTTAGGTCAGCTTTTTTTGCATATAGCCTATTAAAACAAACAAATTTTACCTCTCTAGAATATTAGTGAAGATGTAAATTAGTTAAACATATAATATTTGTTTTAAATTTCATCCCTAGTAATCGTAATCCGATGTAAAAACGCTTAAGTACGCTTTAGTAGTAAAATACCATATACAAAATAGCTTTAGTTGTTAAATATCATACTGGTATTATGTCTAAAGTGAAAATTTTTATGAGGATTTACTTACTCTTGAATCGCTTTAATTAGAGGTTCCATCATCTTTGCCTTGGCAGTTACTTGTCAAAACTAGTGTGTTTTACATGAACTTGACAAAGTTGCAAAAATCAACGGTACCTATGTATGGATAATCATTTCAAAATCTTAGCAGCAATTAACTGTGTACCGTTTTATGGCACAGTGCCGAGATGGGAATTTATCGTAGGCTTGATAAGTGAAGACTTATAAGAAGTTCTTCTTCCTGCCCTTATCCCATATTACTTGGGATAAGGTTTTCTTCCATTCTGTCCTGTCACCCGTCAAACTTGGACAACCCGACGTACGGCGAGTATCCGCCCTTACGTTGATGAAACCTCTACGGTACGGACTAAGCGTTTCGCCTCGTCATTTATACCGCGTACATCGAAGAACTGGAACAATTTGCCTTCTGCGGTCTTCCCGTCCAATTATAATTTGGGTGGCTTCAATGCTAGGCTTTTAATAAACTAGTGCGCCTCATCATCAACGATTCCATCACTGCTTACCATCAGGTAGGATCGCAGTAAGCATTAATTTATATTAGATAAAAAAAAAATATCACTAACTGTGGGCTTGATAGGCTTGATAAATAAATTCTTAATATTATTGGTTTTGCAAGCTTTATACACATTGTGTCTAGGTACATCTCCCACTCAACTCTCTTATCACAGGTCTACTTGAAGAAATTTCTTTTGGCAGCTTTTTTGTGCTCTTCTATCTGTATTTTCTTTTTTAAGAGTTGGTTTGTATACCGTGGCTATATTAGAATTGATAATCTATACTAATATTATAAAGCGGAAGAGTTTGTTTGTTTGTTTGTTTGAACGCGCTAATCTCTGGAACTACTGGTCCGATTTAAATGATTCTTTCAGTGTTGGGTAGTCCATTTATCGAGGAAGGCTATAGGCTATGTTTGTTTTTTTTCAAAATTAGGGATCCGTAATAAAATTGCTATTTTGTAACACAAGGTGTAAAATCGAAAACCTATTATTGCGTGCGCTGCAAAAACTATTGACAATAGAACAAAATAATGTACTACGGGTTTGTAGATCCCATTAAGACTTACAAAAAAGTCCGCGAGAACATATATCTAGCTATCATGGTTTAATCACAATAACCGATTTTGTGTTCAAAATAATTATTAAATCGTCTGAAGAAACAAAACTACGTTAAATATGTATCGTAATATTAATCTTTATCGAAATTAAGCATTATGTTATCAAGAGTATTTATGTAGAAGTAAAATACTTTTTGTTTCATCTCAATCGGATATTTCGTTTAAAAGTTATCACGTGTGTAAGATGTTAAGAGTTGGTACCACGGAAACGAGAAAAACGCGGGTGAAACCGCGGGGCACAGCTAGTTTCATTATATGACTGGCCATTTCATGAAGTGGCTAGCCTAAATCATTATGTAGCTGACAGGCAAAGTTCTGTATCATGAAATGTAACCATTTCGTTCATCATCATGAATGTTGTGTTTCATTTTGTGTCATTTGTTTCTGTAGTTTAAATAAATTAATAAAAAATTAAATTTATGGGTGCCGAGTTAGGATTAAACCAAAGCTAGTTATAATGTACCTACAGCAATCAAAGAAACAATGAATAACAAAAGATTTATGAGGCATTTAACCAAGGAAATTCAAAATCTGTGTACCTACCCAAAAAACTTCACAATAATCAAGCCTGTAAAATTTCAAAATTAATTATCTTTGTTTCACAATGGCGAAGTGTAAAATGGTGTCTGACTCTAGATTTTAAGATTAAATTACAACCACGATAACAACAAGACATTTACGACCAACGATTTCTGATAAAAAATATTTTAAAACTTTATTTCCTCGTTCACCTTCTTCTGAAAAATATGATTACGATACGTTTCATTGAAATATATTTTATTTAATTAATTACGCTTTAGCATACGATTCGATTCACGCTTCGAAAATCTGTTGAGAATTTGGTCATAGTAGGTGTAATATTCTATAGATGCTAACTACAAGGATAATGTAAGGATATTTAATTATTGCTACAGACTATTTACTTACATATAAAATACTTAATGATGTATACCGAATTATGTTTAAACACTAATAAAATAATTTCGTCGAAAAACTTCTCTTGTCAAAGACTTCACTAGTTTTGATTCACATACTTTGCTAAGTGAATCAAAACTGGGTATTTCGATAGGTGAGAAATGCAAAATTTATAAAGAGGAGACCAGAATTATGAATGAAAATATTATTTTAGATTATTTATAAAAATGAATCAATCATAAATAGGACAACAATTATAAAACCTAGTCTGTACTAAACGCCTTAAAAGATTTGAAAATGATGGGTCTTTTTAATAATGCGGCAAATATGTAGGCTTCGCCATTTTCATTTGAAGAATTGTAAGAGCTGAAAACCGATCTCGCATCATCGAATTTGAGAAATTAGATATCTTTCTCAAATTCGATGACACGAGAGACTTACTTATCCTACTATTTATATTAATAAACTTTACTTTGAAAGGTAAATGTGGATAAAAAAGAGTTTCTAACATAAACACAGAGAACATTGGCAGTGATATCCCGCCAATTAATAAACCGATCTTCATAATTTAAAATCAAACTCATTCACAATACGAGTATGAATGAATGACTTATTGTTAGTATCGTGTCCGCTTTATTGTTACTAATGAGAGGTAATTAAATACATTGTGTTTCGAATAATAATGATTATTGAACAATCAATGAGCTTGGCTATCTGTTTTGTGGGGTATGGCAAAGTGGAATGATTTGTTGAGAAAATTTTGCTTCTTTGAATTTTGTTTTCGATTTATTAATTTATGTACAAGCAGATGTACAACGTACAACAAACAGTTACAGAGGGTGTCCAAGGCTTTGTACAACAGGAACGTACAAACTAAAAACACATTTAATAATAAAATAATAACCTTATAATAAATTCATATCGATTATGACTTGGTAAAGGCTGCGGGAAACCGATGGTTGCGAGACGCACAGGGCGGTTCATTGTGGCTATACTTGGGGGAGGCCTATGTCCAACAGTTTACGTCTGTCGGCTGGAATAATGTATAAATCCTATATGGATTTGTTTTCCTCACTGCGATTCCACCGGAAGGTAAGCAGTTATGCAGTAGTTGATTTTGAAGCGCATGTATGGCAATATTATGATATTGCCATACTTTCGTTTGGCGGGAACGCTAACAGAAAAGTTATTTATCTAAACCAGAAACTGGAGCTACGTCTGCCTTCCCGCAATCTAAAACAAACTAGCTATAACAACTAAAGTAAAAGTTTCTTACAAAGAGAAAAACTGTCATGTACTAAAAACACAAAACAAGCCAACTACAAACTCTTCTAACTGTCATCAGATTTATCTATCCCACTTGTTGACAAAAGTGCATTTTTCGCACATTTAACTTAAGACATGATGGCACGCGGCTTTCTCACGGCCCTTCAGTATTCAGACGAGCACGTTCTAACATTGCCGAGCTGTGAATGTGAAATTATGCCGATACTCGGACACGCATCACAAATCTACCTAACACTCACTAACTAACCTGCCAAAGAAATTTCAATCTTATTACAATGTATTAAGAGCGGAAAAGTAGTAAGGGCATAGAACAGTAAGTTTTGTTTTGTGACACGAATACTCATTACCACAAGCGGATTACAGAGTTGCGTCATTTCACTGTAAAAATATTTAGTTCGGCGTCTTTATGTGTCTATTATATTCAATGGGTGTACTAATTTGTGTGGCCCATTCAAATTGTTTTATAATTAGGTGCATAGCAATGATGTTCTCATGTGAATGTATTCAAGTATTTTGGGGTTGACTTTCTTTCGTAGAATTTTCCGGTGTAGTGAAAATTGTACGTTTGACTGCGGTAGAAAGTTGTCATTATTATAAGCTAGTGGAGTCTTATCTTGCTTTATTTAACTTTTTCATGTAGAGTTTCTTTGATTAACAGCTATCTGGCACTATGAAATCATGCCTTTGCTGTGGAAAATGAGTTGTGTACGCATTTACTCAGATTCTTTTTTCAAATGCAACACATCAACTGTCAAATTCAAAATTGCTTTTTTTATATCCTGGTTACTTGGACCTTTAGGTCAAATTTCAAAATTGCAAATCAATGTTCTAAATTCAATTACGCTGTTAAGTCTAAAAGTATGGCCATAGTAAGTACTTTATACAGAATCGAGCGCAATGTCAGTACAAATCTGGGCTATCGAGTACAAAATGTCGCTTGCATGTGGAACTCATGTACTCCACCTTATCGACACGAGATACCGTTTACTGACGGTAATTGAGCAATTACATTCTTTACAACATAGTTTGCACTACAGTGCAGTGTTACCGTTTTGGCGTTCTCACTTTTTGATAGCAAGTTACATAAAATAATGTAGGTAGGTATACTTAGTGCGTTAGGCAATTTGTTTTAATTTAGAGTTTAAATGTGTCGATCTGCGTAGATATAATATTTTGCGCTAGATTAATTTCTGTTCTGCCAAATTTTGCAGGTTTTAAATAAATGTTGTGAAAAAAAAAATGTTTTATAGATTTTTTGATTTAGCACATAAGTACTGAATCTAACCTAACATTTAAGGGGAAAACCCACATAGGTGTAACGAACTTGACCACCAGCTTTGAACCAGAGGAAACTAGCTGAGGTTTGGGCATAAATGCTACACACACTACAGTGCCTAATAGAAGATATCAGCAAAACCGTAGGGGCCCAGCAGAGGGCAAAACCCGAAATCTTAGAACGCAAGGCAAAGAAGAATAGGAGTGAGTTTTAGTCAGTAAAAGCCTGACATGACCTCTTGTGCAGAAGAAGTCATCGGATGATTTCCAACTGAAAAGGTATGATTTTTCCTATCCTACCTCATTAGTCTTGACAATACTTCTGAAAGCAAGCTTAAACAAACATTGACAAAATAGAAGAAAATTATAACCACACATGTCGACAACATGCATAAAAGACATCATAAAATCATTATATGATGTCCATCTTCTGTGCCCATACGGGTTGTAACGGCCAATAGAAAGCCAGTATTCTGCTACAAACGAGTTCTAACAGAACATAAACCAATGACGTTAGGATATATACTTGCCCTCTTATCGCATTCCGTAGTGATCCATATCCCGTACTTAACGCTCGCGTATCATGGGATACGGACCTGGATTTGTCCGGAAATCTTCCCTTGATTCTAGACTGTTGCGGTTTGAAATCATACTTTTATAGATAAACCAGCTTCTGCCAGCAGCTTCTAAAGAGCAGACTTGAAGTTTCTTGCTAGTTTTTCTCTATAGGAAACGGCCAATTAGAACCGTGACTAGCTTCTGAGGTTTCATAAGGGCCCATGTAGACTACAGATTCAATTGACCGCAGTCCGGGGTATATAGTTTTAATTTCAACTCGATACCTTCACGGATTCCCAAGATAAAGGGTCTTGACAAACAGACGGCCATTAAGGGATCCTATAAGGGCTCGGTTTTTTTTTTCCTTTTGAGGTATGGAACTCTAAAAACTAATCAAAAGCAGCTTACCTGAAAAATTATCCAGTAATATTTTTTGTCTATGTTTCGTTTGAGACTAGGTTTTAGGGATTTCTATAAATCCCTAGGAGTCAAAACTTAATAAAATATATATAATAAAATGGCATATTGGACAAGAAGATACCATGAAGATCAGAAATGAAGATATCCGCAGGAGAACTAAGTTTACCGACATAGTTTGAAAAATCACCAAACTTAAGTGGAAATATGCAGGGTACATTGCCCGCAGAACAGTTGGTCGATGGAGGTGAAACGACCAGTTACCGAAAGCCGCAGCGTTCGAAGACCTTCCACAAGGTAGACCGATGACCTAGTGACCGCTTGAGGGAGGCCTTTGTTCATCAGAGTACGTCTTTCGGCTGAAATGATGATGATGTTCCCTGTTGGCCATTATCTCACCTGATAATAAGCGTTGAAATGGCCGACAGTCAAGATCAATAAAAGTTCTAGATTCGAGGTTCATTGACTGATAGTATTTCTACTGTCGTGTCTTGTCTCATAAAACAATGTTACAATCTCTCTTTCAATACAGGAAAATTACTTTATAGTGGCAGGTTGCCGGCCCATTGCCTTCAAGAACACAACGGGATCCCTTTCCCCTGGTCGACTTACCAGTCATGCAAGGAATGATAAGTAGGTGACAGGTACATGCCATGTTTTTCTCTAACAGTCAGATTAATGTGGGATCGTACTAGTGCTGGCCGGCCAATAAGTGAAAATTCGGTGTGATGATTAATAATCGGGATTTGGAAACCTGCTATAATGGCCACAAATAAGACAAATAAACAGACTAAGTCTGTCGGGGAGCGTGGGCAGCAAAACTGAATGAGACCTGTTACTCAAAACTAAAAAAAAAATTTGCTCTCCATCTCAGAAAGATTAAGATTTCTTTTCAACCATTTATTTTGAATTATGAGACTTATATGCCTAAAAGGTAGATAGATAACAGAGTACTTATACGATGACGTTAACCATCTTAACCATTAAAATTAGCGATCTAACAGACTAAGGAGAATATTATGTGCTTTTAGAGATCGTAAGTTTTCTATTACTTTAACTATTTCTACTCGTGAGAACCTGTCATTGGCACAAAGTTTCTTGTACTGTTGTTATTCATTTGTTTATAGCTGTTGGTTTTCCTATGATTAAATAAATAAATATCCAATATCAATAATACCTTTGGCGCTCCGATCAAGGGACATCTGGCAACACTAGACCGTATATTTACAAATCGTTCTTAATATCTTTTAGACCAGGGTAGATGCCTTCAAAAATAATAAAAAGTGAAAAATAATAATAGTAGGATGAAACCCATCACAAAAGGAGGAGAATATTATAAAAATGAAAGGAAAAATAATTTACGGGCGATCTGAGGTCGGGAAGGGGGTGGGGGTGACTTTTTAAGGGGAAAAAACGGTTTTTCTCGATTTCCGGCAAAACTAAAAGTCCTATGGAAAAAAGTGAAATGGCAAAGTTGTAGGTAATAAAAAGATCTAAAACTTTTGTATTAACACTTTTTTCACATAACCTCAAAATTTATGTGAAAAATTCAAAAAACCATGTTTTTGGTTTTTTATTTTTATCTCTTTCAAAAAACAATATTTTATCACGAAATTTGGTGAAAACTTACCTTTTTATGTCCCAAATACGCTGTAATTTATTTGATTAGAAATATTTATTTTTTCACCTTATTTTGAATAAATATCGAAAAATCACCCTAATTTTCAATCGAAAAATCACCCGTCAAAATATCTTTTTTTTTCAAAAAGTTTATATGGTGTCTGTTCGTTGAAATCTCTACTTTCCGATGGTGAAAAAAAATATATATGTTACCATAGTAAATCTTCTCAGCAAATGCAAAAAACCGAAAAAAACTCGAATTCGAAATTTTTTTTCAATTATTATATTGAATGTAGAGCTATTTATTAAAATTTACACTTTAATTACTCGAAAAACGTAAAATTAAATGTTACATAGATAACAAAAAAAATTACAAATCAAAATATAGTACTATAATTAACAAACAAATAAGTTGATAAAATTAATACTTAATAAGACGTCTACAATATTTGGAGAAAGGAGTCGAATCTTCTTTAAGTTATATGCGTAGATGCCTATTTATAACTATTTTTAGATAACTTATATTTATCTGAGTGACCTACGAAAAATTTGAGCCCATCAAAAGATATTACATAGAGGAGTGGGGAAGGGGCTAGGCGGGTCCGGGTCTTACTACATACATACCTAATATTTCGTAGCAGCTGTAACAACCGTTAGCCTAGCCAGTAGGTATTCGAAATACAGTATAGTATACAATATCGTTTCAAAAAATACACGTGCACGTTGAGTTTCTTGAAGATAATTGTGACAAGTTTACAAAAAAACTAAGAAGATTAAAAAAAAAAAATCTCCTTTATTTTGCACAAACAAACTTAGTTACTCCTATAAGATATATAAAATACACATCGTAAATATATTTTTACTAACTAACTTTTGGCCGATTTTCATATATATATTATACATTTCAAATATGTTTCAGATATATTCAATTTTTTTATTTTATTTTTAGCTATGTTTTTTATGTCTTTTAGGATATATTTTGAATGTATCTAAAATATATGATATATATATGAAAATAGGCCATAAGTTAGTTATTAAAAATATATTTACGATATGTATTTTATATATTTATATATTTTATGGGAGTAACTAAGTTAGTTTGTGAAAAATAAAGGAGATTATTATTTTTTTAATCTTCTTAGTTTTTTTGTAAACTTGTCATAATTATATTCAAGAAACTCAACGTGCACGTGTATTTTTATAAACGATGTTGTATACTATACTGTATTTCGAATACTGGCTAGGCTAACGATTGTTACAGCTGCTACGAAATATTAGGTATGTATGTAGTAAGACCCGGACCCGCCTAGCCCCTTCCCCACTCCTCTATGAAATATCTTTTGATGGGCTCAAATTTTTCGTAGGTCACTCAGATAAATATAAGTTATCTAAAAATAGTTATAAATAGGCATCTACGCATATAACTTAAAGAAGATTCGACTCCTTTCTCCAAATATTGTAGACGTCTTATTAAGTATTAATTTTATCAACTTATTTGTTTGTTAATTATAGTACTATATTTTGATTTGTAATTTTTTTTGTTATCTATGTAACATTTAATTTTACGTTTTTCGAGTAATTAAAGTGTAAATTTTAATAAATAGCTCTACATTCAATATAATAATTGAAAAAAAATTTCGAATTCGAGTTTTTTTTCGGTTTTTTGCATTTGCTGAGAAGATTTACTATGGTAACATATATATTTTTTTTCACCATCGGAAAGTAGAGATTTCAACGAACAGACACCATATAAACTTTTTGAAAAAAAAAGATATTTTGACGGGTGATTTTTCGATTGAAAATTAGGGTGATTTTTCGATATTTATTCAAAATAAGGTGAAAAAATAAATATTTCTAATCAAATAAATTACAGCGTATTTGGGACATAAAAAGGTAAGTTTTCACCAAATTTCGTGATAAAATATTGTTTTTTGAAAGAGATAAAAATAAAAAACCAAAAACATGGTTTTTTGAATTTTTCACATAAATTTTGAGGTTATGTGAAAAAAGTGTTAATACAAAAGTTTTAGATCTTTTTATTACCTACAACTTTGCCATTTCACTTTTTTCCATAGGACTTTTAGTTTTGCCGGAAATCGAGAAAAACCGTTTTTTCCCCTTAAAAAGTCACCCCCACCCCCTTCCCGACCTCAGATCGCCCGTAAATTATTTTTCCTTTCATTTTTATAATATTCTCCTCCTTTTGTGATGGGTTTCATCCTACTATTCGTTTTTTTTGTTTTAAAAATTATCGACACTGGTCTATTTGTGTTGAAATAATTAAATAAATTCAAAAAAATGAGTACATGGAAAAAAAATTGTTCTTGACAGTTATATTTTTTCTAGTACAATGAAATTGACAGCTTAACAAAGAGTTTTGATTAGGCTTATACAAGAAGTATTTATTCTAACACTTTGACATTTAGAAATGATTGCTTTAAATCATAATAGCTGTCTAATTTACATTTTTTTCCTAAACGATATCATTTAAACAAGGTGATATTTCGATAGTATTTCATTTCGGCACACACCCTATTTCTTAAGTATAAAAATCAATCTTGCTGGCTATAAAATTGTTAATTAAGACCCTTATAAACAAGTCAGATTATAATATTTGTGTTCAAATCTGATCTGATTTATTTATAATAATTATGGATTTTGTTTGATTGACGTATTGACCTTTTTAGGATTACCTAACCAATCACAGGGCTTTACAAAACAGTTGAAAATATGGTTAATCATAGGGCTTAATTTAGAAATGTCATGTTTTTGTAAAAGCTGTGTGTAAAAGCAAGCATAAAATCAAAACAGCATTTAAATAAAAGTAAAACCTCTTTCCAAGAAATACAAATTTTGGTGTTCGGATTTTAAAAACCAATACGATTGTCAATTGTTTTCTTTTTTTAGGGTTGACTGGTAGTACCATCTATATTCCTCCAATAGCAAATCCGACGAATAAAAACAAAGAGCCTATCAAATGTTAAACAATCACAATAAACAAAATAGTGCGTGATTCGGATCGTGCCCAATGCGCATCCAATTAGCGCCCTCGTTATAGTTTGCGGGACGCTCCGAGGAATGTCGGTTATGTAACGTGTCCGTACCGTTACGGACACGTTAGCTGTGACTCTGTGAGTTATCGTGCGAAGACGATGACATTCTGCACTTAGTACCAACCTAACTACTTAAGTACCATAGAGCATGAAAGCTCGGCGACGGTGCGACTAGAATCGCTGTCCATAAAGGTTTTTGGCGAGATTTTTCGGAGTAAACTTCAGTGGCTGTTTTAATTATTCTCTTTATTCTTAGTGCTTATTGCGATATAAAATTGGTGTAGTATTGTATCTCACGAGTTTACACAGCTGGACAACATGTAGAATAGGAACAGGCACGATATGGAGCTGAGAATTTAATCGTACCTCAGAGGTAATGACTACCTCAGCGAAGCTTGCTGAGAAGACTGACTTGATACATTTGCTGCCCACTGTAAAAGAATTAGAATGTGACACATTGTGTGTAACGCTGCTGCGGACGTCTGTTCAAGCAGAAAAAATATGTTTTCTTTCTTTTTTGCTTCTTTCTTCAAAAGTCTGACACTCTCTCTCGCTCCACTCAGGGCGGAAGGATCTGATGATTGCCTACCTAAAAAAATAATGGCACTACTGTCTCTGGTTACTTCAGCTGGCGTGTCTCTATGATCTATAGTACTTCCAGACTAGCTAGAGAAATCATTGTGACAGTTGACGAGCGTGCCAGGATTTATGATAGTGCTGTCTCATCAAATGAATCGTTAGTGTTGTGAAAGGTAATTATGACATTATGTCAAGAGGATATGTCTCGGTATACCCATGTTAGGAAACTAATTTAGTCATTATGTGTCTGTATATTTTAGTTAGTTTTAATTTTTTAAGTATGTAAAAACGAGGGATAAAGCCAATTTTAGTAAAAGAATTTTGAGAATACTTGTAGATGGATGGAGAGGGAGGTGAAAAAAAGGATAGATGGATTTTATGAGGAGTGTTATGAAAGAAAAGTGAGTTAATGTAAGCGCGACAGGTGACAGGACCGAATGAAATAAAAAACGTGTTACGCCAACCTCTAATAATATGGGACAAGGGTGGGAAGCAGACAGTGTAGTATTTTGCAAGAATGTAGGTAAATAGAACAAATATTTAAATAAAAATCTAGTTAACTACTCAATAATAATGATTTATGCACGAAATTATACTTAGAGTGGAAGGGATTTCCTAATCATGTTAGGGAATGTCAATTTTAAAGAAAAACGTGGTGCTTCCAAAACAAACATTCCCACATAATGAAAAAATGGATAGATATATGCTTTACTATATGCACATTGTACTTTTAAACGTGAAATAAAGTATGTTTTGTTCCATTATTTATCAAAGATTAAACAATATTACGCAAAATATAGATACGAAAATAACCTAATCATCATTACATCAGATCCTAACACTCTCAGCTTACTGACGTTAATTTAGTTCAAATATTTGAGCAAAGCTTCCGTTGATAACTCAGCTTCCTTCCTGTGTTATGTTATCGTGTACTCCCTGTAACAATATTGTAGTAGTTAAATAACACTAGTGTTATCTATTTTCATTAGACGCTTACCGCACCTAAGATAGTTTAAAAATACTTTTATAAGTACTACGGGCCATTCTCGGTTTAATTTATCGACACAACCGTTACAGTTGGGTCAAACCAGCTGTAATTTGCAGATCTTTGACTACCTTTACGGATATTCAGAAGACAGGAAATCTATCACCAGTCTTTTCAATGGGTTAGGTACCGTGTTACTGAATATCTGGGTTATGAAGATCTGGCAGGCAATTGTTTCTTATAATAATGCAGGTGCATCTAATTAGATTGGATGCCGACCTCAACGTAACTGACTAAGAAGATTGATTAAATTAAAGTCATCTTTCAGTAATCGTTTCATCTTTGTGGTGTTCACTAAAATCACTAGTTAGGGATTTAGGTTTATAGTAAATGAAACAACCAAATTTTCAGTAAGCAGGCAAACCCAAGGGGTGACGTGTAGTCGATCCCTCGATGGGAGTACAACTGGCATGACGTCAACTACTTGACTTGTCCTACATTTAATGTGTATACCACAATCATTCTCATCAAATTCCCTTACCTAACAGAATCTAGATTCTTCTATACTGTCATAAAAGTTCAGGGTCGTTTATAAAAGTAATAGGAAACAAATGCGACATATTAATTTGTTTTCACCGCGGTGGGCCACTTAGGACCACTTCTCTTCATCATTACTGTGCCTAAGTCTATTCTTATACAAAAGTGTTGCTATCCTACTACCATTGTAAAGTTTTTATGTGTGTGTATGTCTGTTACTCCTTCTTGCTCAAACGACTGACCGAATTTGGATAGACATAGATAGACTTTGTCTCAGAATAGGACATCGGAATATCTGGGGTTATTGAGGACACGCGCTCCCACCCCGCCTAAGGGCGGGAGATGTCATAGGATTATTTCTCAGCTAAAAAAAAATTGCATTGGTTACTTTTTATCACAGAAATATGTTCTCTTGAGATAATATTCGATGTTCACGCGGACGAAGCCGCTGGCAGAAGCAATAGTAATCTACACTTCTGTATATACAAAAGTAGGACAGTAGGTATCTAGGAATAGATTAGTAGTTGTCGTTGTTCTAACAGTTTATGATAAAATTGTATGTTAGTCACAGCTGTCATGTGGGTGACAACTTGATAAGCTACTGTATGTTGTTTACAGGCATTGGACTTATGTAAGTGATTTCTGTAGCATTTAAACTTTGTTAAAAAATTTTGTTCACCTCGATGCGATCATCATTTTCATCATATTCCTGCCCTAATTCCATATTACTTGGGGTCGGCGCAACACGTTTTTTTCTTCCATTATGTCTTGTCACCCGTCACGCTGTCACCGACTTCTTTTTCTTTCATAACACTTGCGATATGATTATATATAAACTACATTCAAGCTACATTCAGAGTTGATATCGCTCTGAATTTAGCCTATTAAAGGTTAAGTTAAGGTATTCCATGAAAATTTTCTTACTTTTGTCCCATTTTACTTGTAGTCGGTGCAACACCTTTTCTTCCATTCTATCCTCTCAACAGTCACGCTCTCATTAATTTCTTTTTCATATCACTCCTCACACAATCCAACTATCTTTTCTATGACTTCCATCTGCATCCACCCACATGTATGTATACTCCTACGGGTGGGTTCATCCCTTCCTTTTTCAGTAACATGCGTTTCATCCCTCCCTTTCACATGACCATACTAAGCTCGAACTCCACACGTTAATGAGAAACGTGGTCTTGACAGACGGACAACAAAGTGACCCTATAAGATTTTAGAATGAGGTAGGGAACCCTAGAAAAAAAATGTCGCCAAATTCCATAACTTCTAAGTATTCCAGTAACAAGGGTGTTCACGTAACGAAGTCTCGTTAATGTTATTACCAATGGAATCCGATTAACATATCCATATTCGGTGAGCCTTTACGTAAAGCGAGGCTAAAATGTCCCTTCGTTCTTGTTATGGTCATTCATAATAATCATAACTAAGTTACGAAAATCTAGAGCAAGGTCAGCCATGAAGGTTGCTTCTGTTTTCTTTTTAAAGTCTCTTTTAGATAGCATGAGTAGGATGACAGCAGGACGGAAATATGCATCTTTAATATGATAGAAAAGGATAGGTAGCTACATAGTATGTATTTGACAGCTGTCAAACGCACCATACTGTAGCAATTGTAGTGTAAATCTAGAAATTAGTAGGTACCGGGAGTTTTTGATAGAATTTTCCGAATGAAGTTCTGTGGCGGTGGTGGTGTAAAATTGGTGTAGTTTAGTTTCTCAAGGGATTACCTTAGGAGATCTTATTAAGCTGCGAATTTTAAAGTTATATTGTTTACCTTAGTAAATAAAAGATACATTTGCTGCCAAATACTGCAAAATCATTAGAGTATGTTACCCCCGAATTCTAATAGAAAACGAAATAAATGATAACAATATTTTATATTTAAATTAAATACTTTTTAAACGTGATACTGGTAATAAACAAAACACAAAAAAAACACAACATAAAACGTGCTAAGAAGAAGAAAAAAAAAAAGATACCTACCTGTTTTGAATATCGAATCATTTTTGAAAATGTCAATGGACTTCTTGCTAAAAGATAACTATGTACATAAAACTTTTTGATTGATATTTAATACATTTTTAAGTTATTTAGGTCGAACTTTCAACAGTTGAACTGCTTATGAAGCTCCGTAGTCTATGGAAATGAAAATGTCATTTATTTTTTGCTTCAATAATGTTTGCATCATTATTGTGTACCAAAACTTTAAATAAAATCTGTCCAAATTCGTTTTCTGAAAACCAATTTTCTGTCGTCTGCACTGTGCTATTTTAATGAGTTAGGCACACTGTTAGCGTTATTTAACTTAGGCAGTTTAGTATCTATCCAGAAAACTGTTTCGATCAGTAGATCTCTCTCAACTGAAAAGGGTGTAGACTAGAGGTAAATAAACAAAAGTCCATTCTTACATTTTTGTCAGGATTATCTTTATTTAAAACAAAGCTCACTTTTTAATTACCTACGTTTGAAGTTTTAAATGAACGCAACTCATTCACTCGACATAATCCGTCAGCGCTTCTCGTCTAAATCTCATAAAAGAAATAATGAACGTTCTATAAAAGCTGTTAAAGCCTTCTTCAGCAACAAATGACTATAAATAGTATGAAAATCCAATTTACAAGTTACAGGCGTTATCTAAGTGGGCGCAGGCGGGGTAAGATATGCGGGAAATTGAGAAAAATGGCCCGAAAGCGACAGTGCGTGGGCGAGCGTGGGTTGGCGCGAAGACGACATGGCCGACGTGGGCCATGGTGGCCCAGCCCGTGACGTCTGCCGACGACGCCGCTCCCAACGGTCTTATTATAAAAATAATAACTCGATAAATATTTATGACCAGTCAATGAATAACTTTGGTAAAAAAAAACTTCGTTCGCAATTTGAAATTCGAACTTTTATAATTTATTTAAAAATAGAAGCGTTTTAACAAAAACTCTTTTCGTATCTATAATAATATGATTAAGTTTTAAAGATTTTAAAATACGTGAGAGGTAGGTTTTCAATTACCTAATGCACTTGTCTATTACGTATGAAAACACTTGTGTTTTTGATAGTAAGTGACGGCCCGCAACTTGTTACTGTCAGTCCATAACTATATATTAGATATTAAGGGCTAGATAGACAAGCTCCAAACTTTTTTAATCTAAATGCTTTTAACTAGTTATATTCCTACGAGTCATAATAAAAGAACACTAGATGTACCCCGCGGTTTCACTCGCCTCTTTGCTTACGGCTCCTTTGACGTAGGTTGTACGGAAACGTATATGGGGATAGTGTCTCTCTCACAACAGAATCATAATAGAATTAATAGACTATTGTCGAAAAAAATAACCCATTTTTTTAACAGCAGTTTGCTATTTTATCTCGCACTAACTGTTCACGTAGGGACATAGGGACAACGTCAGCGGACGGTATTGCCTTGGCCGAATACTGAGCCACCCAAGAAAAACTTAAAATAAAAAAAAAAAACCGACCAAGTGCGAGTTGGACTCGCGCACGAAATTTTCCGTACCGTCCTTAGCAAAAAAAAAAACCAGCAAAAATATCACGTTTGTTGTAAGCAAGCCCCCTTCAAAATTGTTTTAATCTGTTTTTTTTTTTTAGTATTTGAAATAATTATGTCATCTATGAAAATTTGAACTGTCTAACTGTCACGGTTTATAAGACAAAGGTGACATACTGACAGACAGCCGGACGGACGGACAGCGGAGTCTTAGTAGTAGGATCCCGTTTTACCCTTTGGGGACCCTAAAAATTAGTTTTGTCATCAACACGCTAAGAAATCTAGGTTAATGACTTAGTTCGAAAATATTCTGCCATAGATTAATAGGTATAGGAGACCATCTACATACAAAGCACGCTCGAGCAACGCACACATAGGCACCGCTCACGGACACGATATCTCGGCTCAATCGCTCGGCCGCGCTCATACAGTTCGGCGCAACGCGCTGACGTGTGTGCGATCGCCTAGCGTAGGCATAAAAAGTGAAGTACATACATGAGATTGACTTCTCTACCTATCTATTTTGTGTTAATACCGTACAAAGCTATGTGCCCCTTAACAGTGGCCGTAGCGTCCTCTGTATCAGATGACTGTAGTCAGAGAACTGGAAAATTGGATGGGGACGCAAAAACTTAGTTATTTTTCAATGAAACGTGGAATTGAAACCGAGAGTGCCTTTCTAGTTCTATTATCTCTTTGATTTAAACCTTTCTTGTACGTGTATTACGGAAGCTTAAAATAGAACTCCGAAGATTATATTAGGAGATAGGAGCTTTATGTATTTTATGTGTGTGTGGGTGTATGTTTATGTGACAGTGGGCAGGGCACATTGATCGCAGGACAAATGGCCGATGGTATTTTAAGGTTCTGGACGGAAGACGCAGCGTTGGAAGGCCTCCTACTAGGTGGACCGAGGACCTGGTGAGGGAATCCGATAAATGCGAGCTGCACAGAACTATTAACTCATCGAATACCGTAATTAGAGACACAATAGAAAGACAATTGCTTATGTTGAACTGTGTAACTTAAGACATGCAAAAGGTTAATTATGGCGACACTTTGAGGAGGCCTATGTCCAACAGTGGACGTCTTGGCTGGACATGATGATGATGGTGATGTGTGTAAGTGTCGGCTAGTGGTTAGTGGCCTTGGCTGCTCGCCTACGTCACAAGTGTCGTGTAAAATGCCACTGTCCTAGTCCCAGTAGATTCGGCTGTGTATTGATATGTCAGTCAGTTTTTCCTTTTATTATTACATCATCATCATCAGCCTTCTTTTTAATGTATCCACTGCTGGGACTCAGATCTCCTCTCTAGGAGAGGGAAATTTATTTATTATTATTACATACATAAATGTATATCGACCCCCGCATCGATCAAGGCAGGGTCTTGGATTACAGTTCAAACAAAATTCAAACACGGCACTATCACTTTTTTGTTCATTCTGAAAAATTACTGAATAAGGTTTCTACCTTGTCCGTTGCGGGTGTCGATTATATCCATTTTGATCTACATGTAAATTTTAATCAATCATTTATAAGAATCCAACTCAGATACAATCATATCCTTGGACTGAAAAAAAACCATATCTACACAGATTATCAAATTAAACTTAAAATCAACCTAAAAAAACCGTTTAAAAACTGGTATCATGTGTCCCATTTTTCAATCTGATACAAAATGTGGAGCAACGCACGTCACACCGTGGGTGGTTGATAACTCGTTATATGGAGCAGCAACGGTTAAGAGCGTCCTTTTAAATCTACATTTTCATACTACCGTTCTTACGTGATCATCATCATCGTCATATCAGCCGAAAGACGTCCTCTGTTGGACATAGGCCTCCCCTACGCGTCGCCACAACGACCGGTCCTGTGCGTCACGCATCCATCGTATTCCCGCGACCCTGACCAGGTCATCGGTCCACCTTGTTGGAGGCCTACCAACGCTTCGTCTTCCGGTACGTAGTCGCCACTCCAGAACCTTTCGTCCCCATCGACCATCGGTTGTGCCCCGCCCATTGCCACTTAAGTTTGGCGATTCTTCGAGCTATGTTGGTAACCTTGGTTCTCCTGCGGATATCTTCATTTCTGATTAATTGATTATGATGTTATTACACATCTTTCTCTAGATATCTTTTTCTTCTATTCTATTTTGGTAACCGACACGCTCACTAACTTAATTTTTCATTAAGGTAACTCCTCACACAATCCAACAATCTTTTCTTTGATGTCCCCCTCCAGCCACCCACACGTATACTCCTACACGTGGATATCACCCCTCTTCCTTCAGTAACATGCGTTTCATCCCTCCTTTTCACTTGACCATACTTAGCTTAAGGCTTATAGTCCCTGGAACCATCTGGCCGAAATTAAATTATCACTACTTTCGTACCCGTCTAGGCGACAGTACGACTATCTGTGCATTTGTTTACGGCCAGCTGCGCCCGGACAGAGCCCCGTTGACTTTTAAATCCATTTTCTTTGCAAAATAATGATTGATTTACATATGCAATGTTCACTTTGAAGAATATTTAACTCCCAATTTTTATGTGTAAAAACGTTTCTAAAGATTCAAGCCGTTTCGAAGAAGTAGGGAAAAGTTGCGAATGTGATGTTGTTGTATGTAATATTTTTTTTAGACAAAAGTATTAATCGCACGAAAAAATCAAATGGTGATAATGTTGTTCATGAATCTATAATAAACATATATTTTGTTCAAACCTATTAAACAGACCGTTACCGAGGAGCAGGCTCCAGAAAGTCACTGTTTTAAAAAGCACTTTTCGGGTGCTTGGGCCCTAATAGCGGGCAACTCGAGGTACATTTTCATACAACCGCTCTTACGTGATTATAATGTTATTTATACATCGTTCTCCAGTTATTTTGGATACACAGGTATCTTGTGGATATTATCTAAGCTTCTATAGAAATCAAAACATAAATTTGTGTAAAACTAATCCAGTAAAGACCTCTGAAAATCTGCTATTTTAAGTGAATTTTGGCCCTCCCTGTGTACTTATATATTAAAAATATAAAAAAGTACATCAATAGAAACTTTTCACATGGGTTTAAAAAAAATACCATACTTCGTGGAATAAGTTTTGTGAAATATTCGAGTACATTACGTAATCACCGACAAAATTTTCAGGCGTCATCTCTCTTTTTTTTTTGCCTCTCCATCAAAAATCGTTGGATTACATTAGATGAAGCAACAAGCTTTTAAACCTTGTTCGTTGTTGACGATACGCGAGTGGAAAAGGACCCTCTTAATGCAGTTACTGCGAGGCGTGACGTCATAGGCTGTCTAGACAAATTTTATGGTACGCAAGTAGTGACGTCATTAACACCTACCTAGAACTACGTAAAGAGAACTCATTTAGGGCTTCTATCATCTGTGGGTTGGGATTGGAAACAAAATTAATTATTCCATGACTGTTCGATTTTCAAAAATTTACTCGAAAATTTTGTTTTGAACGGTAGTAGAGGAAATTTTTAAGCGTAGGAAGTGATAGGTGTTAAGTCTACGCCTACGTGTACAAATTCTAATCAGTACTTCCTATCCGATCAACTGAACCGATCAACTGGTTGATCAGATTGGAACTCGGTCGGATCAACTTTCTGTACTTCCCATCCGATCAACCACTGGTTGATCAGATTGGAACTCGATCGGATCACCTTTCTGTACTTCCAATCCGATCAACTGAACCGACCAACTAATTGTGCGGAGTGGAACTCAATCGTATCACCTATATTTCATTCTCAACGATACAACTGTTTAGTTATTCCGACAGAAATATTTGCTTTATTGTCACTAGTACCATTAACAGTTCTATGATGGAATTTCTGACGTTTTTGAAATCGCTAATCCATTAAAACAAAAACCACTTTTGAAATTTCATAAGAGTGGAAAAACGCTCGAGGTAAAAACACTTGTGAAATTTCTTAAGGGTGGAAAAACACTCAAGGTAAAAACACTTGTGAAATTTCTTAAGGGTGGAAAAAAGCTCGAGGTAAAAACACTTGTGAAATTTCATAAGAGTGGAAAAACACTCGAGGTAAAGACACTTTTCTCAACGATACAACTTTTTAGTTGAAGGATAGAAACAAAAAATGCTTGAATAAAACAACTATTTTTTCACTCATAAAAAAATTTACAAGTGTTTTTGGCTATAGTGTTTTTCCACTCATAAAAAAATTACAAGTGTTTTTGGCTATAGTGTTTTTCCACTCATAAAAAAGTTACAAGTGTTTTTGGCTACAGTGTTTTTCCACTCATAAAAAAATTTACAAGTGCCTAAAATAATAAAGTGTAACTAGTAATAACAAAATCCAACATTAGTTGTAGTGATCACAAACCACCGTGCAGTCCATGATAAACTAGGTACCAGCTTTTATAAAATGGCGAAAGTCTGGTAGCCACAAGCTCTCAGTCTATTAGTCGAAGACAATTTATTGATCATTGTCTATTATAAGTAACCAGTTCACTAGAGCACAAAAATTAAAAAGGTTTAGTATCAAAGTTGAGTAGATAGAACAAATTAAAATAAAGTAAAATATTCCTATCGGATCAACTAAAAAGTTGTACCGTTGGGAAAGAAAACAGTTGATCCGTTTCAAAGTTGATTAGATTGGAAAAAAATCCTTCACCGAGTTCCAATCTGATCAACTAGTTGATCGGTTCAGTTGATCGGATAGGAAGTACTGATTCTAATCTGTATTTACAACTTTTTCTTACGCATGGTAGATATAGATTAAAGAAAACTTTACCATTTTATAAAATTCAAAATGTTTTTATTTCACATAGGCCTACTTGGGCACTTCTAAAACGTCAAAAGCTTATGCACCTGCATTATAAAATTAGTTAGCTACGAAAAATATAGATAGAACCAGAGTAGCATAAGCGAGAAAGGAAATGGTCTTTTCCAAATTCCCAACATTAACATTCATGAGACATCACTAATATCGATCAAACATGTTATTTACAAGCATTTTCGACATTCGACGAAAACATTAGCATGGATTGGCGTCAGACCCTTAAATATTGAACTTGAGAAAAAATGAGAAATTTTATTACACATAAGTCATTGCTGGGCCATAATGATTCGACGTCATTACTTGTCATGTTAAAGAAGGCAATGTACATCGATGTATAGGGGAAGTCGTGTATGCTACTTGAAGAGACGGGGCTGAGATGAAATTGTGTTGCTAAAGCAATTATCTCCCATCTATTGTCTAGACGGGTCATAGATGTGTTTGAGGTATATACTACTAGGAAAGTCTCCATTTGTTTCAATATTGTCTCATCATTTATTAGTGAATGTCTTAACTATAAATAATGTTTTTTTTTTATTATTGATAGGCTTGCGTTTGACCACTATCTCGCCTGCTGGAAAGCGATGATGTTGCCGACGATGGAGCACGCTTGCCTAGAAGCAACCTATTCACTCTTTACTTAAAGACTAAATCCCAGCTCTAAAGTTTAATATTTTGTTAACAGTTATTTTGTATGTAAACAAAGTTCTATCCATCTCTTAAGACGCTATTCATCGAACCGAAAACACAATCGTACATAATCTAATACTTTAATTACTTGCGCACAGACCGCATCGTTATATATTGTTGTACCAAAAGACCAGAAATTCTCATGCGATGACTCTGCTGCGACCTATTTCGCACCAATCTCAGAGTCCCACGATTGCAACAACAGATGTTTAAGCTAACAAGAACTGTGAATACTGCTCAATAGAATGAGCTATAAAAATCAAGCTGGTTCTTACATATACAGTACTAGAGAACTACTTATGTTGAGTATATCATTCGAAGCTTAAGGATTAGGCAATACATCTCTTAAACAAAGAAAATAAATATTATCTAATCGCCATCGAATAATATCTAAACGTAAAATACAACATTAAAAAGAAAAAAATGCAATATCAAAAAGCACCCATCTCAGCATATGCTAACATTTAAGAAATAAATTAATGAAAACGCAAGAAACAGGTTAAGAATATTTCCAACTTTATAGAAATGATTTATTGTTGTTGCTTAAACAATTTATTTCGTTTCAGCAAGCTTTAAAAATTTAAACAATCCATCATTGTCAAACTTGTTTTCTTTAAGGCTTTCTTATAATTTTATTTTGCACTCTATTTTAAACTTTTCACCTGTTAATGCTGCCTTCATAGCTAATTGACCTAGATGAAACATTTTTTAGGTCAAACTTGTTATGATAGTCTCGAAAAGTGTGCAACATAATCTTCTGTACAATCTAAAAAAAAAAGTTAAACAAAGATCTCTTTAAATAATCTAACTAAAGAACGGACAAAAACTTCTTTGAATACACAACATCGGACAATAGTGGTGTCATTAAACGACTTTACATTATCAAGTTAACAAGAGCAAGTCAAAATGCACTGCTCGATCGCGATAATGGCCAATCCGACAACGGTACAGAATGAACCGGATGCGAATCCACTATCGGTTGGTGAAAGTAGATGTTACAAAAAATGCTCCCATTCCTTGCACCGGTTGATATTTCATGAGACATTCACTTGATACCAAATAGCGTGTGTGTAGCCTGTTTTGTGAGCAACGTGATCTGGACAAACCTGGTTTTTGGATCTGAAGTGGGGGAAAGGACTTGTATGGCTTCTTGATCTGTTTTACCTTAATTTTTAAGTACAGTTTTAAATTTAAATATTTTTGCTTCAAATATTGTAATTTTACATGCAGTTTCTATTCAACAAAATTGTAATATCCTGATGTTCGTTTCTATTTGGACTCTGTATAATAAATTCAAATCTGCATAAGTATATGAATATATTATATAACTTCGTCATAAGACTTGTGCCGTACCGTTTTGATATTTGATAGGGAGCAAGTCGCGAACGTGTTATATTTCAATCTAAGGGCTAAAGGGGGGTACTGGAGCAAGATGAATGTCTGAAATTATTTATATGTAATTAGAGCTTACTATTTTTTAAAATATCTATATTGACAGTATCCCTCTGGGTATATGATCCCGATATTGGTGATATGTAGCCAGCAGAATACACGACACATAATTAATAATATGGGACTAAAGGAATAAATAAAAGCGATTCCATAACAAGCGAAACTCTCCTAATAATAATATTAGTACGACAGCGCTACTAATAGATCACGACCTAAAGTGAAACACGAATGAATTATTTGATTCCATCTTCCATTGCTCCCTGCTTATTCAGAAAATAGCTACATTTAAGTGTTTCTCACGTCTCGTGGCTCGTTTGAAAGCTACTCTGTCCTTTAGTATCAGGATGGCAAGTTAGCATGCACTGGCATGCACGACGGGCGGTTTACGGCCCACTACACTGCATGCTCCAAATTCTAGCGCATTTTGTCTTACCTATAAAGTTGCTCCACATCCTGTTGAACAAACGAATTTAATGCCGGCTAAAATAAACTACGTAGTTTAGTTTACCGGGAAAGTGTTTCTTGGTCTTAATCCTTAGTTACGGAAGCAGGAATAGTTACCATTGTGAGTTATATTACCTTCAGTAGCAATATAGTGGAAGTCCTTTGAACATCAGTATAGTTTAATGATTTTTCACTTCAAATAATTTAAACAAAAGCCGAATCATCTACACCAGCTATGTGCGATCTTGTGACAAGTCGATTAAAATTCCACTCCCCAAAAGACAGTAAGATTGTAATCATTTCGTACAAAAATTAACATTCCGTACCAAAAACGGCGTAGTAATGTAAAAGTCTAAAGAACTTTGGATATAAAGACCAAATATTGAACACGATCCAGTAGTCCTTGTGAATGGATAGGAAATGCCCGTAAATTTTTAAATTATTTCTAGAGATATTTTACACAATTTATGCTGGACATATAAAATACTTGGTGACCTTAAGTTTGCTTGGAGACCAGAACACGAATGTTAAATTGATGAAGCAGTCGAAACGTTTTCAATATTCGCATGCAAATACTATTAAGTTGTCTTATTTATGCAATGCACTATGAGAGACGGAATTTTACGCTAAAGTGCATAATCAGTTTAGTATATTTCGGAGAACAGGATCTTAAATGTCCGTAACATTATCTTGATCGTAAATAATAATAGACGACATGATTTCATTTATCAGAATTTACATACCGTAATAGTGTTGCTAACTCGGTAAATGACGGCAAATGGATTATTTATGTATGTTGTTTCTGTATCTACGATAAGTTTTATTTAATCACCGTTTCCTTAATTTTATAGACAGTTCATTTTAGGTACTTTGTTCTTTAATATTATAACTAGACAGCTTAGTCACTCATGTTTTATTACCAGTTTACGAACTTGTTTTCTCATAGGTTAAAGCGAAAAAAATCAAAATTAATTGCTCGAAGAACAATGAAATAAAAGAAATGTAGTTGGGCTGCCTCTAATTGATTAATGTGTTTAATTTGAGACTAGCGTTTTACTATCTTAAACGTTTGTTCCTTTCACACGTGGGAATTAAGTGAAATGATGAAAAGAGATGGGGATACAGCCAATTGTGTCCGTTGAAGCTCTCACGCGACTGTTCACAGCGAGAGAGATGATAAATTGTTTTGATAATGTTACGGCTTTGGAGTAGCGAAGTAACAGTACACATGTATTTTGTCGGATACTTAGAGGTGTTAATGTATCGTTAGCAAGAATTGCTATCGATATACTATTATTGGCGACTAATTTATTAGTATTTTTATTGTCTATTCGTCATTATTCTCTTTATCATATATCATCGGCCACTCCCAACTGTCGCCATAACGACTCTTCTGCATCATCGGATTCTCCTGACCTTCACCAGGTCATCTCTGCGTCTTTTGGTTCGTGGTCGCCACTCTAGAACCTTTCGTTCCCATCGACAATCTATTCTGCGACCAATGTGCCCTGCCCACAGCCACTTAAGTTTGGCGATTCTTCGGGCTATAGCATTAACCTTGGTTCTTCCGTGGACATCTTGTTAAATACTTATTTTTAAACTCTTGTACATTTTCTTTATTCTACATACTTAACGGAGAAATCGAACATGCTCAAAATTAATGCTCCAAATATATCCTGTGCTCTGTAAAATATAAAAAAGTTCAGTTATTTTATCAGGTTCTTTAGGTAACGGATGTCTGAGTGTATCAGAAAACCTTTAATGACCACTTATCTTATAAGTTAGGTCCTGTTCCTTGGGTCCGGTTCCGCGATATAACACGTACACTATATATATCTATCCAGCCTTACCTACCTAAGCTTATCAATTTGCTAATTCAAGTATGACATCATTTAATTATCTTTATCGTTTAATTACTCGTTCAATATTCTCAATTAATGCGTGATAGACTGGTCTAAATGTAGTTCAATCTATAGGTCATTTATTGCATTGTGCTGAGGCTGCTAGTGTTGTATATGTGATATTTTACGATTACGCAACCGGCCAACTTTGAGAATTGGTACGCGAACCGGTTTACTGGTCCAGTTGCATCACTATGCACATTTGACAGCGCACTTATGTGTGTGTGCGTGTATAGAGGTATGTAACCGGTCTAGGTATTAATAACTTCGATTAGTTGATGAAATCTGCCTCTTGTTTTGTATGGAATTGGCTGTTAGATTTGTCGTTTATCTTAAAAATAATATTGAGCACTTTTGAGTTAGCTTAAATTCATTATGAAAGTCTACGAAACATTTACAGTTGTATTGTCTTTGATACCATCTCGAGAAGCTCACGTTTGGTTGTCTCAACTGTCAATGACGCAACGGTCACTGTCAGTCAAGACGACTAGTACGGTAGCACCGATCGTGGGCTCATTAAAATGTGGCAACTTGAAGCCCCTACGATCACCACTGTTTTCATCAGCTTTGTAACCGCACGATGTATAAGTTAATTGGAACTCACCCAATTCAAAAATCAGATGCTGCTTAAAAAAAACATCAAGAATGGATAGGTTTTTTTATTGGTGGGAAAAATCATCCAACAACAACCCCCGCTCTTAGGCAAAGCGGGAGATAGTGTCAGACTCTTACTGACTAAAAGCCAAACGGGGTTGGCTTTTAGTCAGTAAGAGTCAAAGCCTACTGGGGCCAAGGGTCTGCTTCTGAAAGAAAGATTCCCCAGTACGAAAGGCAACTTAATAACAGGAGTGGTTTTTTAGTCAGTAACAGTCTGACATAATCTCTCACTCCGCCCAAGTGCGCGGAGATGTCATTGGAAGGTTTTCCCATCTACAAAAATAAAAAACACACGCACCTCGTATCGCAGCAGTGTGAGTTTCAATGAAGAAACCGAAGTTTTATACGACGCGACATTATGCTTCAGATTCAGAGTCCGATATGACTGCTAAATCTATTTCGTTAGTGAGGAATGCAAGATACTTATGTACTACATATTTGTACACATGTAAGCAAATGCATTTCACAATCAAGATTAATGCACCGACAATTCCTTCATTTCTATATTTCCGTGCCATTTGAGGAAGAGACTTGCATAAGATGTTTGTTTTATGTGTTTTAATGGACTATAGTCTGTTATATGTATGTTGGTGGGTTTATGATAGAGGAGCTGAGCACGAGAGGAGTACGAGCCGAGCTCAAATTCGTATCGCACAAAGAGTTTTTAGGAACACATTTATTGTGCGTACACCCAAAGAGTGGAATTCCCTGCCGGAGTCGTGTGTTTCCTGATAGCTACAACTTAGGGGTCTTTAAGTCAAGAGTGAATAGGTTTCTTCTAGGCATGCGTGCTCCATCGTCGACCACATCATCGCTTACTATCAGGTGAAATAGTGGTCAAACGTTAGCCTATCTATAAGTATCGCTTGTGCTCAAAATCTCTAGAGTCGGTCCACACTAGACGAATTTCTGATGAGACTGGCCTGTTGGTCTAGTGGTTAGTGACCCTGACTGCTATGCCGAAGGTCGTGCGTTCGATTCCCACCCAGGACAAATGTTTGTGTGATGAGAATAATCATTTGTTCTGTATCTGGGTGTAATTTATCTATAATATGTATGTATTTAGAAATATATAAGTATGTTTACCAGTTGTCTAGTACCCATAACACAAGCTCTGCTTAGCTTGGGACTAGACGGCGTTGTGTGATAGTTGTGGAAATATTGCATATTATATTAATTTCAGCTTGGTTCATGCTCTACTCTTGCTCGGCTTTTCTACCGTGATTAATTTAAAGTCTGCAGTGATTAACCAATTTAAATATCAACAAATACTAAACGTTTATGCCCGTCAAATAGTGAAAAACTAAGTCAAGTTTATTTGAAGTACTAAGTGTTGTTGTAATCATAGTTGTTTACCTAAAGAGAGATAATTCCTTATATTGATAATTAATACGTGATGTAATAGAGTTATTTTTACGTTGATAATAACGTTGTCGCGTCGTGCTCTTTTGAACATGATAAAAGATAGAGATTTTGATATCAGTGCTGATGAGTAATTGGAATTTGCTCAATATTTTGGCAATAGCAACAGGAAAATGTACGTTTTTGAAGTTGTTATCATTAGAAAAGATTATTCAAATAAAAGGGATTAGAAATTTCCTTTCAAAATCGCTGAAAAGTCTTGATAATTTTCAAATTGTGATGGGTTCATTTTTAAATTTGATATATCTCTCAGATCAATATCACCTTGATGGCGTTGCTATTTAAACTTAGTTTTCTTTTTTAAATATTTTTGGTAAATACAATTTTCCTTTTAAGTTCACGATTTAAAACTGTTTTTCTTTTTAATATTGTCACTTTAATTTATAAATTATTCTATTAGTTTAATCTGTATTTTGCTAGTGTAAAGCCGACCCTGGGAATGCCTCAAAAATAACTACTTCGTATGAAAGGACCAACATATTTTTCTGTTGTTACAAAAAGACGAATTTGATTCAGATCTTGAAACCTTCAATCTGAAATCAATAATCTATTCTGAGACATTCAGTAATTCGATCAGAGGCCCTATCGTGAGCTCTTGACGCGATCCATTTTACGATCTAAACTGAACTGCTAATGCGATTGGAGCTATATAAGGTGACTGGTAATTAGTGACCGATAATTATACACGCAATTATACTCATGATTTCAAGCAACTTTCCCAAAAAACTCTTTAGTTTTATCATAATAACACATATCACAATAACAGCTGTTCGTGCAAATTCGCGCTCACCGCGGTCATCCATTGATGTTCGCGTTTCGCGAGCCATTGACGGCTGATGCAAGCGGCGCCGGCGCGGGCACGGTAATAATATCATACGCGGGTGCTCTATCACTATTGTAGGTGAGGTACTGTGGCCAGGGTTATCCGAAAGGGAACTCGAGCCCCGGTATGAAGGCTAGAAGGAACTAGGTGGGTCGTTTAGTCAGTAAGAGTCTGACACTATCTCCCGCCCCGCCAAACAGCGGGGGTTGTCATTTGATGATTTTCCCACCATAAAAAAAAAGTTACATGAGACAACTGCATTACGCGGCTAACAGCTGAGCTTTGTTATTGTGATAAAACTAAATGAGTGTAAAAAAAAAAGTTTCTTTGGGAAAGTTGTTTGTAATCATGAGTACAATCACGTGTATAGGTATCGGTCACTAATTACCAGTCACCCTATATGGGGTGTATCTAGCTCCATCACTCTTTCTCGCTCGCACGTCTGATATTTAACACGTCATTGTAAAGCGGGACCTACCGACCGACACACACGTGGGCCACGTCTGATTTGTACGTAGAGTCGTGTCGTGTGGCGTGGATCTAATGTAGCTCTACAAGTCTAGTTGCCATATAAAATGTATGGAGACTGACGCGCTCAGATCGGCGTATGCGGCACACGTCTGCCCAATGTACAGGTCGCGCGATGAATCAAGATCGCTCGGCAAAAGTGGAAGGGGCATGCGCAGTATTCAATTCTACGGTCTATTTGGCGACGTACGGGCGGGTGTGCGCCGTCGGCGACACGTCATTGGTAGATAGAGTCGCTCTTCAATTCCCGCGTTACGTTCTCGCCTCTCATTGGATACTGTTGTACTTGGGTATGTTGCGTACAGCTTGTATTATCGTAATAGTAATACGTAGTCGTAAAAAAAATGGTTAAAAATAAAGATTTAAAACGGCTAGCCAGAAAAATGGTTTACGAAGTAAATTATTACGTTAAAGAAAGAAACTAACGAAATTTTTTTTTTTTAATTTTAAGTTTTATTTTAATTTTTTTAATTTACCTACTTACAAGATAAATTACAATCAGAAACTAATGTTATTATAAGTTATGTTACTAAGGTTCAAACATACCAAATTAAAAATAAAATCCTAACATACTAAGAATTTCTGTGCGCAATTGTACACATGCGCAGATTGCCCCCACTACTTTCACCGAGCTATCTTGATTCACCGCGCGACTTGTAGTAGTTTGATGATCATGTTCATCAAATGACCTTGTTCCGCTATTGAAGTCTTTCCCAAATTCACGGACAATCCTCACATTTACTAACTTAGCAAATCCTTCGTATACAATTTTATAATACACACAATTATCGGCTAAACATTGCCAAACTGTTGAATGTCTTAGTCACGACGGTTACCCAATAGCAATCGTGGATCCACACGATTCTAAACGTGTAATTATATATTTTTTAAGACAATGAGCGACTAGTTTCGTGCTGTGAATATGTTCTGAATAGCTTACAATGACAGACGACTTAGCTATTAAAGACAGACTGAAGCGCTAAACTACTATTAAGGTTTCGTCTAGACTGTGAAAGAATATATATTGAAGTGTTCGATACTGTAAATACTTTCCTACATCGGTTTTAGGATTCCGTACCCAAAGGATGTAAATGGGACCATATTACTAAGCTACCGCTGTCTATCTGTCTGTTTGTCCATCCGTCTGTCAACGGGATAAATCTCATAAACCGTAAGAGGTAAAGAGTTGAAATTTTCTTAGAATGTGCCACTAATACAATAAAGCAATAAATCTATATTAGTTATTATAAAGAGGTAAAGTTTGTTTTTTGTTTGTAGGAGGAAATCTCTGAAAGTAGGTACACTAATCCGATTGCTAAAATTTTTTCATCGATAGAAAGCTGCTTTATTCCTGAGTCATATAGGCCATATTTGATGTACGCGGGTGTAGCCGGGGGCAAAAGCGAGTTTAAAATAAAGGGGGTTCCCATACCAGAAACATTATTTAGTCGGCGTTGTTTTTTTGCTCAATTTAAATATTATGGTAAGGAACCCTTCATATAGTCTGATTCGCACTTGGCCAGTTTTTTATACTCGATGCTTTATCTTGTAAGTGTCGATCCTTTCTCTGTTTCTCTATCACTTTTTGGTGCTTTGTCTGTCTGTCTGTATAAGTATTTCAGTTCAGCGCAATTTAATTGTATCATTTTGTTCTGTGCTTCTTTTTTTAGGGTTCCGTAGCCAAATGGCAAAAAACGGAACCCTTATAGATTCGTCATGTCTGTCTGTCTGTCTGTCTGTCTGTCTGTCTGTCTGTCCGTCCGTATGTCACAGCCACTTTTTTCCGAAACTATAAGAGCTATACTGTTGAAACTTTGCAAGTAGATGTATTCTGTGAACCGCATTAAGATTTTCACACAAAAATAGAAAAAAAGCAATAAATTTTGGGGGTCCCCATACATAGAACCGAAACTCAAAATTTTTTTTTTCATCAAACCCATGCGTGTGGGGTATCTATGGATAGGTCTTCAAAAATGATACTGAGGTTTCTAATATCATTTCTTTCTAAACTGAATAGTTTTCGTGAGAGACACTTCCAAAGTGGTAAAATGTGTGTCCCCCCCCTCTAACTTCTAAGATAAGAGAATTATACTAAAAAAAATATATGATGTACATTACTATAAAAACTACCAACGAAAATTGGTTTGAACGAAATTTTTTTAATGCGTCATAAACCGAAAAAATACACTATTATTAAAACATCGATCAAAGTTACAACACATTACAAGAACTTTTATATTATGTTACTTGCTGCTACGGAACCCTTCATGGGCGAGTCCGACTCGCACTTGGCCGGTTTTTTATTTTGTATTGTTGCCGTTGTTGTCTGTATCAACAAATATTTTCTATTCTATTCTCTAAATGAATATTTGGAAACAATGACAAAAGAAATAAGACTTGCTTTTATAACTTGGCGTAATATATAATACGTAAAGACATAAAATCTTTATCATCAAATTAAAATATCGACGAGTCCCAAGAACAAAATCGTATATGAAAAATTATCATGTATTATATATAGGTTTTGAAGTTCTGTGTAAATAATAAGATAGTATTCGATTGGTTATTTCAGTAAGTAAAAGGATATTAAACAAAAAAAAAAAATAGTGCCTTACAGTTTTAGTAAATATGGTATAATACGAATATGTAATAAATCACGTCTTAATTTTTCGACAAAATGTGTTCTTGGGACCCGTCGTATTATTGTCGAATGAATAAATTATAATTTGAAGGCCCTTCTCATTTGTGAATTTCAACAATACATATTATAATTAGCAGTCAGTTTTCATTGTCCAAAAAAAATCGGTAAGCCAGGCATCCTACACGCTTATAACCTTTTTAACGCCACCATTGACTCACACAGGGCAGTCAATGACATCATAATTATGTACCATGTCAAGCCTTTTCTGGGAAAATTTCGTGCTTCGAAACATGGTGTGAGTTAATTACTAACGCCATCTAGTGACATGTGACGGAAACATTGTTGCTATGAGAACTTAATTTTTCGAGAGCTAACTTTTGCTAGCGATGTCCAACCAAAATATAGTTTCATAATCAAACAAACTATATAATCATCAAGGTCTAAGGTTTCACTTAAGTCCAATTCTTTTCCGGTTATTACGACACACGGATCGTGAAATTGTTATTTTCTGAAATGATTTTGGAAACCTAGTGGTGTGCCCTTATTTATTTCTTTATTTCCCTTGAGGCATCTTTGGCTGACATTTTCCTAAGTTTGACTCATAACAGTCACGTACGAAAGATGTTTAGATTGCTGATTGTTTCTGTCTTTCAACCACAAAAACATAACATCACGCCTGCATTTCCCGAAGGGATGGACTGAGATATAGGTTTAGTTACCGTGGCTTTAGAACGCAAAGGGTACCTGAAAGACATAGGTGTGTTTAATCAATAAAAGTATCTCTTTCATGATAATTTTACTCATTTTGACAAAAATATTTTCTCAAATAAAACAAACTGTCCTGTGTCTCAATTTTTACTTAGAGTGTTGGAAGATAGGTGGTGTGCTAGATTTTTAAACTAAATATAATCATCTTTATAAATTTCCCATTGTTGGGAATTAAAAATCCTCTCCTGGAGAGGGAATGGGCCATAACCCACCACGCGAACCCAGTCATCATTATAATCAACATTTCAGCCGATATACGTCCACTGTTGGACATAGGCCTCTCCCAAGCGTCGCCACAACGAACTTGCCTGTGCGTCTCGCATCTATCGGTTTCCCGCAACCTTCACCAGGTCATCGGTCCCGAGCCCAGTGCGGGTTGGTAAATGTCACATGTCTTCTTTTTGGTTCTAAGACAATAATATTCCACAAGTACCACACAACGCCGTCTAGTCCCAAGCTAAGTAGAGCTTGTATTATGGGTACTGGACAACTGATAAACATACTTATATATTTCTAAATACATACATATTATAGATAAATTAGGTAGGTACACCCAGACACAGAACAAATGATCATGCTCATCACATAAACATTTGTCATGGGTGGGAATCGAACGCACGACCTCCGGCATAGCAGTCAGAGCCACTAACCACTAGACCAACAGGCCAGTCAAATAATTATTGAAATATAAAATAAAATATGAAATATAAAATAATTGTACCGATTTCGGTTTCAACCGAATGTAGATACAAAGTTGCCAAACTATACGTATACATACGTATATACTTACGTAAGTAAATACCTAAAGTGCCAGTTTCGTAAGAGTACTTATTTACCTTCTTTGTTTGTATGACATTTTTAGTTCTCATGAATCTTATGTATGAACCGCATATTACTAAGAGAGTTCTGAGTATACACGTAGATGGATAGAGAGGGAGAGGAAGGCCGAAAAAAAGATGGATGGATTGTGTGAAAAGTGATATGAAAGAAAAGGAAGTTAGTGATAGTTTGACGGGTGACAGGACAGAATGGAAAAAGAAAACGTGTTGCGCCGACCCCAAGTAATATGGGATAAGGGCAGGAAGAAGAAGAAGATGAATCTTATGACGTGATTCACATTTTTAACGACTTACAATGTTACTAATGTCATATCTTGAACTGTGGATATTGAAATTTGGAGTTCAATGCGTATGTCCAAATGGAAGTAAGTCAATGTGCCTTCAAACTGAAGTACGTCCATGTAAAAGTATTCCATTTGGAAGCCGTTTACCGTGGCTCCTTTTTTTGTTGTGGAAAATCATCAAATGACTTCTCCTGCTCTAGGGCGATGCGGGAAGGCGTGTCAGACTTTTACTGACTAAAAACCACTCCTATGTTCCTTCTTTCGCATCCATCGGTCCCAGTAGGCTTCGGCCCTGCTGGGCACCTACGGTTTTGCAGACCTATTTTTAAGGCGCGCGTGGACAACTCGGGCTCGGTCCGAATACCGGACGATGAGCTACCCATTGTTCGTCATCCGCAAGCCGTAGCCCTGGAACGCTAAAAGCAACTGAAGGAACAGAGGTGAGTTTATGTCAGTAAAAGTCTGACACGTCCTTTCACTCCACCTTAGAGTGAGCCTTTAGATGATTACCCACATTGAAAAAAACATCTTTATAATATTTTATTTCCAATCATCATCATCATCATCATTTCAGCCGATACACGTCCACTGTTGGACATAGGCCTCCCCTAAGCGTCCCCACATCGAACGTTCCTGTGCGTCCCGCATCCATTGGTTTCCAATAGGTATTTATAATAGGTATTTGTAAATACCTATTGGAACTCTCAACTATTTTCACTAACAAAGATTTCGTTTCTAAGTTACAATTTATTGACAGTAAGCCTCCTGTCATTCTTTACTCTGTGGCATCAAACAGAAAGCTGATTGGTTCGGTATTATCAATCAATCTAAAAATAAAGCAAATTGATTTGATTGATGCACAGTTTTATTGTAAGTAACGAGTGAATAGCTTCATCATTACCAAGGAATGTAGTTTATATGCATTTTAGTAAAAGGTATCTTATGTATCATATCATATTAAAATCATGAAGGTAAAAAATTGTGTGTATGTTTGTTTGATACTCCTTCATGCACAAACGGCTGTACTGATTTGGGTGGAATTAAGCACATGAGTAGACCATGTTCTGTATTACTTTTTTATCACGCGGCCGTAACTGTTGACAAAAGCCTAGAATCCATAAATTGTAATTATATTCATTATGTACTACTTTTTTATTATTTTGTTTGCCATTAAGTTGCACAACACGGTAGTGTTTCTGCACTACCTAAGGTCGACTGGTAGAAAATGTCTAAGGTATTAAGTCCGCTTTTTTAGTGTTTTTAACTTGCGCATAAAGTAAATAAATAAAAGCCAATTAATTAATGAACTAGCTTTTGCACGCGGCTTCGCCCGCGTAGATACGTAAATTATAGCCTGTGTCACTCAAGAATAAAGTGGCTTTCTGTTAGTGATTAGCTCCTATAAACAAAAATAAAACAAACATTACCTCTTTTTAATATTAGTGTAGATTAACTATGTGAGTTATCGACATTTGAATAAAGAAAGTAATTAAATTAAAATAATCAAAACTCGTGAATATTAATGTTACTTTCCAAATAATTACTAGGTAACAGCAAACATTTTTATATGCATACCTAAGTCATTTTAATTCAATAAAGATTTAATTATGTTTACAAACCTTCCAATATTAAAAGAACATTCTTTCATTAATGGCACGTGTAAGAGAAAAGAATTTAAATTAATTAAGGCCAGGTTCTACTTATTTTAAACATTTTTAAACCTCTGGTAATCCAAAAATATATGTAAAAAGGAACAGCATGAAAAATGATTTTATAAAAATTGACTATAGGACCAAGCGAGCAACAATCAAAACATGATATATAAATTAGTTTGCTTGAAAAAAAAAATACGCGAATGTTACCCTAACTTACGATTTAAAACGTATAATATATGTCTACGAGATTATATCACGGAAATATTTGAAAATTACAAAAAAATAATAAAGCTGGTTTCTTAAAAGGGCAAAAACAAAAATCTTTTATAGTTATTGTTTTTTTATAAAAATAAAACCGCTGTCACGGGGCCGCGAAATCGACATAGACCCGGGCGGAGTTCATAGAAAGTACCCAGTGGCTACAACCGGCTCTTAAATATCTAATTTTAGACACGTTTCCATAAGCTACGCATAATTTTCATTCCCAATACATTCGTACGAGTCAATCACACCAGGTGTAAAGAACCCACATTCCAACCGAATTAAAATGTTTATCACGAACAAGTATTTGGTTTTTCCCAAGAGGACCAGTATATCGCCAGGTTCATTACCCCTGAGATTTCGAGAGCTATTTTATGAAAAATCGCATAAACATTTTTAGTTTGTTTGTAATAAAACGTAGAGGAAATGCAAATAACACGTGTTTCTCGGAAAAATTTGAAACACATGCGTGCAAAAAAATGTATCAACACTCTACAGAAGCGTCAGGTACTTTTTTTTTGAGGTGGGAAATCTTCAACTGTGTTCTCCAGCTGTAGGGTTGAGCGAGAGAGCATTTCAGTATTTAGGTACTGATTAAAACCCACGTGTGTCTTTCAGATGCCCTATGCGTTCCAGAGCCACCATTAACTCTTTCAAAATGCCTTTCCGTAGCCATAAAACACTTCTTTTAAAAAATATATCCGTTAATTCAGACGTTAGGAGCCGACAAACACACAGTACATACTCGTAGCATATACAGGTAGTTAAAATATGCCTTTCTTTCGCGTCTTTCGTGGTACGTAATGTCGGAAGCTCATCAAGCAGTCGGAAGGCGTCCGGCAGAGGTCGCCGACCGTGTTCGGCTCCATGGCCGTTCATTCGCCTCCTCTATTTGTACGATGCCTATTTACACTCACTGCCAAGGTGAGGGACACTATATTAAGGTGCACATTGATGAGAACGTATCAAGAAGCGAGATCTGTAATCGCGTTACGAATATTTTTGCACAATTCTATTTTGAGGCTACAAACTTTTATTGTATTTTTTTATTGCACTTTTTTTTGACAAAAGAATGTTGTAATGAAATATAGGGCTTTGAAAGTAGGCTGGTTTTTAGAACTAGTTTTTGGCTAGAACTAGTTTTAGAGCTAGTTGTATTTCGGGTTTTGTAAAAGGTTTATTGTTGGGGCCATCTAGATAACCTCGATGTGTATGCGACATGTTATATTTCAGTCTGCCATCTTTCTTTATGCCTGACATAAAAAAGTTCCATTCAAATTTCTATTCAACTTTTGAATGGGGCATTTGTAATGTCAATTGTCCATTTTTAAAATAGGGTTCTCAAACTGCTTATATGAGTTCAAAGAAAACATCAAAGACTTATTTCTAAGGACTAATCAATTACTAGGCAACCTAGTCTAAGTTGTCAGGAATACTAACTGTAATTTGAAAAAGCACGCCCACTATACAGTTTCTTTAGTACAAAGCACTTGATTGATCTATTCACAAAGCGTCGTTCGGCATTCTAAGCGAATGATCTAGTCTACCACTACCTTTAAAATAGTGGAATCGCGAATTTATTAGCCGTCGACTCTGTGAAGACAGAGCACCATTTTATGTCCACAAACTATATCATCATTGATAATAATGATTCTTTTATGAAACTGAACAGATTCAATGAACTATTTTAGGAGTGGCGTAGTCTTGATTTTGTGGTGTAGAATTGATTGTGCCAAGTGATTTTAAAATCGAGTTCAAAATTTATAATTATGATGTACACTTTTTAAGCACTTAAAAATGAAAAGAACAAATAAAGAAATTTCTTCCAGACCTGCGACAGGAGAGTTGAGTAAAAGATGTAGACATAGTAATAAATAAGTCGGAAAAGATACTAGATATCCTATCTAAATTCAATCATAAAATACATATATTAGGTATATATCAGTACCTAACAGTAAACAAAACAAACAATCAAATTGTAGGTTCATACGTAAATCTGAAAATAAAACCCTAAGAACAAGTTAATCGACAAACGAATAATAAATATAACAAAAAACACCTTATTTAAGAATTACACTTCAAAAACTGGCTAGTAAATTTGATTTACTGTGCAAAAATTAAATTGGAGGATAAACCAATATTATTATTTGACTTTCCTTGTGTACCGAGAAAAACTGATACAGGTAAAACACAGGACGTTAATTTTGATTCGACGCTAATGTTTTAGAAAACTTTTTAATATGTTATGTAAATTCACTCAAATAGAAAAAAAAAACAAACGATAATGAACTCTAAAGTGTTGCGAATACCGTTCACCACATTTTTTTAAATGTTGATAATGGCGTAACGTCTGGCAGTTTATTGACCTTCGAAAAGTTGGTCCACTACCTACATACTTATGATGTATCAGTATATAGGTAAACAATATGGAAACGTGGGAGGTTAAAAGACAGATGATGGGATATAAGACTTGTTTTGTCAAGTTCATGGCTGTTCGGCGAAAAAAAAAACTATTTATTTTGCGCGAGCCTAAAAACAAGTCACCTCCTGCCTTTTTATCGATGGAAATTAAAAACATTGTTCAGGCAGGGGCCATAGTCTTAATATAGTTCCTGGTAACCAGTCCCTTTAAGAATCCAAATCCATAGCTTTATTGTTTTGGTTTTCCATATGTTGCAACAGTTTCCCACCAACCGGGGCCTGCCCTTGGATGCACTAGCATAGCGCGTACAGGATTAATCGCCGGTTGATACCATGTTCCATTAGAAGCGTCAAAAGGGCCTCTGCGAGTTGGTTTTAACTCCTCGTACGCCTTCCAAAGGTCCAGGACCCCAGGTTTCTGAGATATAATAACCCATATAATAATAATATTCCACAACTATCACACAACGCCGTCTAGTCCCAAGCTAAGCAGAGCTTGTTTTATGAGTCTTAGACAACTGATAAACATACTTATATATTTCTAAATACATACATATTATAGATAAATTACACTCTAACACAGAACAAATGATCATGCTATCACGCAAACATTTGTCCTGTGTGGGAATCGAAACCACGACCTCCGGCATAGCAGTCAGGGACAATTACCACCAGACCAAAAGGCCAGTCGAATTCGACAATAAAATTTAAAAAAATATTTCTGGGAAATACCGTTTACATGAGCGAAGTTCATAATTATGTAGTTTCTAGTAGCGTTATCTGGAAAACCAATGAGGTAATGTTCGTGCATTGTCGACACAGCAACAATCAATTAGCATCCATTCTAAGTGCAGTGATGCACCGGTTTTTCTAGTTAAATCATAAGGTTCAACAGAAATCATTATTTTATGCTGGTAGCGACTGTAAATCTTAACTAAACATGTTTTGTAAGTTTTGACGTATTGAAAAAAAAAACTGTTTAAAGTAATTTGATAAGTCATAGTTTGTTAGTAAATTGTTACTAACAATGTGTGAAGATTTTTTTTTTTTCAAAAAGCTCTGAATAGAGCGAGAGGGAGTTTTAATTTTTACTGACTATAACACAACTGTTTCCCAAGGCCGCGGTAATCCATAATCCCAAAATGATAATAATAATAATAATAGTGTGCAAATCGACAAAAATCAAAAGAAAGTTAAACAGTGACATATTTTATTTCTGGACTTTAGATTTGCAAACCGTAAAACATGAAGATTAGGAACATAAATCCCTTATGTTCTAGTATGCATAAAGGTCAACCTTTAGAAAACCGCCCCTGCCTGGTCTGCCTGCATAAAAGTCGAAGATTATCTCAAAGAGACTTTCTTCCGGAGCAAAAAGTATTATAAATCCTGCTCTTGGACATGGTCTACCCATGTGATGAGTTTCATCCAAATCCGTTCAGCCATTTAAACCTGAAGGACTAACAAATACACTTACATACAAACTTGAATGGCGTAATTCTGTAAGTCGCCAAAAACTAATGACAATTATTCTTTCCAGGAGATGCAAGACGTACTAGAAGAGGACTCAGAGATGACAGACTGGCTGATCGAGCGGGACTCGAAGTCAGGAGTGGTGCTGCACGACAGGCTGATGACCGACGCTGCCCTGGGGGCCGCCCCCATCAAGACAGAGCACTCCTACAGTCTACACTCAGACGTAGAGTCTGAACCCTCCTCGCCACACCATACCAAAGTTGACGGTAAGTCCTTTGCACAGATTATACAAGAGATTTTGAATTGGATGACAATCTTTCAGAGCAAATAATATTTTTTAACAAGTTTCTAATGAAAATCATTTCTTCATAGCAAGCTTTTATAGCGCTGTATATGTCTATATAAGACCACTACTTACTACCTTTACCAGTCAAACGGTATAATTGTATCTTATTGCGCTTATAACTGAGTTCCTGGTATGGGACTGTTTGCTATTTGGCCTGTAACGCAAAGGGCAACTAAAGGCACTAGGGTGAGTGAGACCTGTGCGTCTCGCATCCTTCGGATTCTCACGACCCTCACCAGGTCATCGGTCCATCTCATGAAATATATATAATTTCCCGCCAAAATAACAAGCAAATAAGTCATAGAGAACTTGAAGCTATATGCTTTCATCTCCTTGAACATAATTTCGTCCGCAGTTTCATTTGCATGGCAAATAAGTAATTCAAAGCAAGCACTCGAAGTCAAGAGCAAAAGCGTACGCGACATTTACATTTCTTTACCAAGCTATATTTCTTAATCTATTCATATCCATTTATAATTTGTAATATTAGTTTATAGTTTCTTTCCGACATTAATCTACACGTTTGTCAATATAAATAAGGTCTAAATACTAAAGCACGCATTAGTGACGCCTTTCTACATTTGAATAAACTGCCTACTAACTTAAAATGGCCATTAAACCTATTAAGAAAGAAATTAATTGTAATAAAATTCAAAATATATTACCGTAAATACGAAACTTTGACTGCTGTAGTACAATCAGCATTCAACAAAACTCATATATTTGAGAATTAATGACGTACAGAAGCAGATATCAGAAAGACCAAAAAGAAAATGGTGTAAAGAAATAAAGACCTGTTTTAAAAAACTCGTTTCACGGCTTTGGCTACGAACGATTTACATTACAAAATCTACGTTGCGTAATTTCTGTAATACGGTGTTTGAGGACCCGGCAGATTTCTATGGCATATCTTTTTTTTTATGGTGGGAAAAATCATGCATTGACATCCCCCGCCCTTGGGCGGAGCGGGAGATAGTGTCAGACTCTTACTGACTAAAAGACCCACCCCGTTCCTTCTAGCCTTCATACCGGGGCTTGAGCGCCTTTTCGGATAACCCTGGCCCCAGTAGGCTTCGACCCGGCTGGGTCCCTGCTGTTGCTGACAACTCCTTGAGGCGCGCGGGAACAGTGCGCGTCGTCGACGACTTGGGCTTGGTCCGGACAGTTACCGGACGGCCGGTCAGTAAGCTAGTAATACGGTGTTTGAGGACCCGGCAGATTTCTATGGCATATCTGGAGTATAAGATTTCTATACTAATATTTTAAAGAGGTAAAGTTTGTTTTTTTGTTTGTAGGAGGTAATTTCTGGAAGTACTGGTCCGATTTGTAAATTTTTTTCACTGATAGAAAGCTGCTTTATTCCTGAGTGACATAGGCTATATATTATGTACGCCGGGCAAAAGCTAATTTTAAATAAAACTTAGAGAGATTTTTAGTAAAGGCTAAAGATAAATTAAGAGAATAATGAATTTGGACGACTTTAACAGTAGGTGAGTCATGGGTAACGAAAGGGAACCCCGGAGTCCTGGAATGCAACGCAAAGAAGGAAAATAGATGTGGTTTTTGTCAGTACAATTTCTGACACGGTCCTCTCGAAAAAAGTAATGGGATGATTGCCCGCCGTGGTGAATATATAGGTAACAGTTGCAGAAGTATGAAAGATCATATGACTAGTAAGAGGGTGACTATTGACTATATTTGATTTTTTGGATGAGAAATCATCAAGTCAATGTATTTCCATTATTGGTGGGTGAGGAGCGTGAGGGAGTGTCTTTATTTTTACTGACTAAAACCTACCCGCGGTTCTTCACTAGCCCTTTGTGTTTCAAGGCCGCGGTACCTACCTTGCGAGAACGTCTGAAAAAGTGACCGTAGTCCTAGAACGAAAAGGGCAATTGAAGGACACAAGTGGGTTTTTAGTCTGTACAAGTCTGTCACGCCCTCCCATTGCACCCTACAGCGGGAAAAGGCAGTAGAATATTTCTCCACATGTGACTACCGGAAATGACGAGAGAGAGAAGTTGAGAAGTATAAAACAATAACATTGCACCGACCTCAAATGAATTGGGATATAAACAAGATAAAGATAATCATCCTGTTTGACATTCTTAGAAAACCCGGGCAAGTGCGAGTCGGACCCGTGTACTGAGGGTTCCGTACAAACTTACCTATGAAAACAGTTGAATTCGCGAATTGATTTATCAAGCTTTTCCGAATCAAAAAAGGCGTTTTTGTGACTTGACTACAAATTTACAGTTTTCAGATTTTTTCCTGTACTTCTGCTATAAGACCTTGCTTCATGCCAAATTTCACGATTTTAGGTCAACGGGAAGTACCCTATGAATTTTGATTCCCTGTGCGACTTAAACGACCGCATCTTTTTTTTTCGCTTATTAAGAAGTTTAATTTTTTCACAGCTTCAAAGGACTACAGACCTTAGTATATGGTTTTAATTGCAACTCGATACCTTTACGCGTTACAAAGATAAAAGGTCTTGACAGGCAAACAGACAGACGGACAACATAGTGATCCTATAAGGGTTTCATTTTTTCCTTTTGACGTACGGAACCCTAAAAAAGAGGAACCCTAAAAAAGTTTAATTGGACAAAGAAAATATCAACTGAGTGTAGTTAGTGCATTCATTGTAGATACCTATGATATTGGTCCACCTTGTTCGGATGATAACCTCGTGGTCAGAGTTGCATGACATTTGGCGATTACGTCAATTTGTCATTTGATATGCAACGATAAGTCTAAAAATTGTCGTAAACGTTACTGACGTTATTTCATTGGAACTGAAAATGCTGTGGGGAAAGCATAAGCATAGCGTCATAGGTGATGTTCCCAATGGAACCTTTTTTTGTATAAACTTTTTGTTTTTGTATATATTTTAAAAAGGAATAAAGTTTATAAAAAAAAAGGTTTTCAATCCGGCTCGAAGGACCAAATGTTAGTGATGATGAGTTAGAGACAAGGAATTTGAGGAGCTTGAGGATGAGGGGAAATGACAACCACACCATGCAATTGACAACTGAAAATGTATTTTGTTTTATTCCTTTTTAAAATATATACAAAAACAAAAAGTTTATTTAAGAAAAGGTTCCATTGGGGACAGGTATTTTACGGTAGCCATACACGCTAGGGCAGGTATATCCGACATGTGTAGCTCGCTGTCCGGCCGTCCAGTAATTGTCCGGACCAAGCCCAAGTCGTCGACGGCGCGCACTGTTCCCGCGCGCCTCATGGAGTTGTCAGCAACAGCAGGGGCCCAGCCGGGTCGAAGCCTACTGGGGCCAGGGTTATCCGAAATGGCGCTCGAGCCCCGGTATGAAGGCTTGAAGGAACGAGATGGGTTTTTTAGTCAGTAAGAGTCTGACACTATCTCCCGTTCCGCCCAAGAGCGGGGGTTGTCATAGGATGGATGGATGAATAGGATTTTTCCCATCGAAAAAAAAAAAGGTATATCCGACAGGTTTGCCTGTACAGTAACAGTTGAGTTGTAGGTACAGATAAACCGGAGCGTGTACCTATGTTGCACTACTGTGCAAGTGCCTACACAAGCTTACTTGACAGGTATAATTGTGCAGGTAAACCTGTCAGGTACACCCTAAGTTTCACTACCTTTATAACGTTGCCGCTGCTGAATCTCAGGCTTCCTCTCTGGGAGGTTCAAAGTTCGGTGACGGTTCCATGTCTTAGACTTTTTGGTTCTTTGTTTTCTCACAATGTTTTTCTTCACCAAGCGGTGCTCGTCTCTGGTGCGTAGAGTGTGGAACAGCTCCAATACAGTTCTGACGATGATTGCCAGCAGATCTGATTATCCTTATATCGGACATTACTTATTTATTATTACTTTGTGTAATTTGTTTCATTACCACTGCTCTCAAAACGGTGAAGGAAAACATCGCGAGGAAACCGGCATGTCCTAGAACCAAAAATTCGAAGACATGTGTCATCCACCAACCCGTACTTTGCCGCGTGTACGCGTGGTGGATTACGACCCATTCCCTCTCCTAGAGAGGAAGCCTGAGTCCCAGCAGTAGGAACATTAAAAAAGGCTGATGATGACGATGATATCGGACATTGATGTAGTAGACATGTGGCTGGCTATGTTCGATAGTATGTACTTACATATTTCTCGACTACCAGCCACTGAAGGTGTGGGCTTGCAAGCTCGCCGTCCGGCCGTCCGGTAACCGTCCGGTCCAAGCCCCAGTCGTCGAAGACGCATAGTGTTCTGCACGCGACTCAAGAAGATTTTAGCTAAATAGCAAGGGTCCAGTAGAATCAAAGCCTACTGGGGCCGGAAAGGGAAATTCGTGGTCTTAGAACGCGCCAAAATCTGACACGCTCTAGGGAATTTCGCAAAACAGCTTAAAAATATGTAATTTTTTGTTTTAACAGTGTGTTTTCTGTTTGTGGTGGACTGAAATGAATGCTTTGTTTTATCTGATAGATACTACAAGCAATGGGACTAACACAAACATAAAGTACAGAACACTAGAAGTTAGAACACGCTCAACTGCAATTAAGGTTTCCATATTTTCCATTAAAACAATGTAGTACAGATGACCTCGGCCATTGTCAACAGCCTGCGACCTTGGGCTGTTCAACGAAAGCGAATAACTAACCATTGTTGTACTAAACTTCACTATTTTATGTGAATTCTATCGCTTGATGGATTTTTGACATAATCGCGGCAAGCGGCGCGGGCGTGAGAATGTTTATTGCCTTTGTAATCGTAGATTTTATGAGCATATATATTTTGTTCATTTTTTTTTAAATACCGGAGCATCCAATATTATATTCAGTTGATATTTGGTCAGTTATCAGAATAAAAGCCAAAAATATTTGAACAATGTGAATTCTTATCCTTTTTTTTGGTAGGAAAATCATCCAATGACATCCACCGCTCTTGGGAGGAGTCAGAGATAGTGTCAGAATTTTACTGACAAAAACCCACTCCTGTTCCTTCCTTGCCTTCGTCCCAGGACCTTGGGTCTCATTTCACATCCTTATCCTGTAAATCCCTCGATAAATAATATCAACTAAGGCTCATAGACAAAATACATAAATAATCTTGTAAAATAAAAAACTAATGCACATACAATTTAATCATAACAAATTATAAACTATTGCACACGAAGTGACGGCGTCATATCTAGCGATGATTTCTCTACCACGTTAAATATCGATACGATAAGATATCGATATTTCTCGTGTGAGACCAAACTAATGGAGCCGATTTATTGGCACTCAAACAAGAAAAAAAATAGAAGATCTAGGTTCTTATTTTAAATTCAATTATTTTGTTCATCATTACTACGCAGACTCAAGTTAAGATGGCGGGACACGATTGACGCCTATAGGCAGATTGGTCCACACTACCGCCAAATGTAGAGATTTAGGAAGAAGGAAAAAATACTGCCTTTGCCATACAGTAGGAGAGAAAAAGAGTGCTTAATATATCAGTAACGGTTATTTATGTAACAATATCTCAAGAATTGGACGTGACAGAGCTTTTGTGAATAAATTTGCCTATCTTTTTGTTTGTAGTGTTTTTGTCGACCAGCTTTATCATCAAATGATAATTTAATTTTATATATATATAGAAATGAGATCTGGGATGTTATGGAAAGCTAATAAAATTACAAATAAACGATAGTTAAATGAATTATAAAGAGTACATTTAAATAACTAGTTTTTGCTCGTGGCTTCGCCTGCGTACATAAAATACAGCCTATGTCACAAGGCTTTCTATCGGTGAAAAAATTTTAGCTATCGGACCAGTACTTTCAGAGATTACCTCCTACAAACAATAAAAAAAACTACCTCTTTTATATAATTAGCGTAGATAATAAGTAAATTAATTGATGACACTTCGCTTAAAAGTCGCATTCATTTCAATTTATAATAATTTTTTTTTCTGACTCAACTGTGTCATAATAAAAACAATAATATCAAGCAAAATGTCGGAAATAGAGATCACGTTCGTACTGTCAGCATTTAACATATTATTTCCCATAAAATTTCTACGTAATTTAATTATTTAGAACACATACATACCGATATGATCTCATAATTAATGTCAATTTTATTGGGTATATTGACGATTATGCAATTAAATATAAACTTGATTGCGTTTTATTTAGTACAGCCTGTAGTAATATGATATTTGGAACCTAACTATTAAAGTAATTATTGAATTTTTGGTTTTATTGAATCAAATTAATTCTGCTTCTAAGTATCGCGGCTCCAATGCTTCTATCTCATCTTCATCATCAGCATTTCAGCCGAAAGACTGTCCACTGTTGGACATAGAACTCCCCCAAGCGTCGCCACAACGGCCGATCCTGTGCGTCTCGCATCCACCGCATTCTCGCGACTCTCACCAGATCGTCGGTCCACTTTGTAGGATGCCTTCCAACGCTGCGTCATCTACCTGTGTAAAATTGACATCTGTATACAATTTATGATAATGTGCAAAAGTATCGACATAAGTTGCGGTTGCGTCCCACACTAAAAGCCTACCCATCTTCCATGGAATTAAAGACATGTCGACCAGCCTCCGTAAAATTAGTATTTCAGTAGCCGTTCACAAGTGTGTTTAAAGCAATAGTTTTAACAGCTGGCCCAGCGTTATGGAATAACAAATAAATACGAATGGCGTCATTGTTCGTTAAACTTACGTCTTGTTTCATCTCCATAATAATATTCACGTTTTATGCCTTGTGTGTAGTACTGAGAACTATAGTAATAAGGCGTGGTTAATTGCTGAAGAACTGTCACTTCTAGGAGGCAAGTAACCTTAAATTACAGTGATTATTCTGGCTAACGATAAGATGAAAAGTATTTGACAACTTTTAATCAAAAAGGGCTGAAAAAAACAGTGAAAAATTAAGCTAGATACTTTTTTTATTGTTGAAAGGTTCGCGCTTGACCGCTATCTCACCTGATGGAAAATGACGATGCGGTCGACGATGGAACGCGCTTACCTAGAAAAAACCTACTTTACACATCATTTACAACCGCGGATAACATATGTACACAAATGTTATCCGCGGTTATGCAAATCAATGTTATGACATAAAGTTCTGTTAAAAGAGTTGACTCTTTTGGATCTAATAAAGTGTCTCATATTTTCCTAGGTTTCATTAAAAGTCAAGAGAGAATAGGTTACTTCTAGATAAGCGCGCTCTATCGTCGACCGCATCCATCAAGTGAGATAGCGGTTAAGCGCAAACCTATGAACAATAATAAAAAAAAGAGTTTTTTAATATTTTTCAATAAACTATTAATGCCAAAATTCTGTAAAGAGGCTGCTCCATAGAAAAATAAATATATTTATGTATCTAGTAATCCGTAGTTTTCAAAATACCTGTAAATAAAAACGTTGATATCCGTTGTCAAATTTGCTCATACATATAAATACTTACCACTCAAAAGTTTTAGTAAACAACCGACAAAAGTTATTTAAATTTTACCAAAACAAGCTAGAATCAATATCAACATCCTTGCATTACAACGAGTTTACAAAGTTTCAAACAGTTCTTATCAATTTCTCTATAATACTAAAGATAACAGTATTTACTCTATGAATCACGACCATGTGCCCACAGCCTTCTCACAACATGCGTTCTAACCCTGACATATAATCTAATATGCGTTCTGTATTATAAGTGATAGAGTTCAAAGTACAATGAACGGGCACAAAGTCAAGGGTGGCCACGTGTTTTATGATAACCTTTGACTTTTATAGTATCCTAATAGTTTACAATGTAGTAGTTTACATACTGGATGTGTTTACTTTGAGATCTAAGTTCTAGAGATAACTTTCAGGTAAACTATCTTTACTGCAAGTAATTAAAATTTTCAATTCAAGTTTAATTTTTCATGAAATATAACAGAAATAATCATCAAACCTAACTAACCTAACCCATCATTTGAAAGCGCTAGTCAATAATTTTATAATCACATATACTTAAAACTGATAGCTCGTAGTAAAAAAAAAACTGGCTTTTTATTATTTTTTTACTTAATAATTATATTTGTAAATATTGTGTAATAAAATGTTTGTTCCTTTTTTACCCCAATATGAATACGCCTTTTCTTTAGAGTTGCACTGATGAGTCACTATTTTCTTAACGCGAATAGACTGTAATTACTATACTCCATTGGTAATAAGATTAGACATTTAAACCAACCTGTTTTACCAAACGCTCAACGGATTTTGACTTTTACTCCGTATACATAAGGATGGAATTAAAAGCTTAAAAGTGGTTGCAATACCAATTATTTACTGCAGCCGCCATTTTTCTTGCTACCGACGGAATAAAAGTCAAAATCGGTTGAACGGATGGTAAAAAAGGTTATTTTAAATGTCTGTATACCTAATCTTATTGCGAGTGTAAGTATATATTATCTCGAGAATAGTTCTTCCTCCAAGTATAGCCATAAACCAAGCCCTATTTCCTCTCAAAGGATTTTCACGACTTACGGATCACTTACTTTATCTTTCTTTTAAGTACATAACTATACTCTTATTTATAAATTATAACAACTAGGAAAAGTCGTAAAACATAATTCAAGCTAGTATTTCCCGAAGCGGGTAAGATAACGGGTGTATAATAACTCCTCTACATATCAGACGAGTATATTATAATTATCTATCAGTCGTGGCCAGATCTTAAAATTGATCACTTCATGTAATGCCAATTAAAACTGGCCAGATAAATGTTAACATTTGATGATATGTCAATCCTCGTTTGACATTTCATTGACTGCCTTTAGCCCGCGGCTTCGCCCGCATATACATAAAATACCGCATATGCATAAAATATGTCACTCAGGAATAAAGCAGCTTTCTATCGGTGCAACAGTTTTAGCAATCGAACTAGTACTTCCGGCGATTACATCCAACAGAAAAAAAAAAACAGAAAAAAAAACAAATTTTACCTCTTTTTAATACGAGTAGTGTAGATGTAGAATTTCTATGGTAATAAAAAGTCTAAAGAAAGTAAGCCAATCAAGGATTGACATATCGTCAAACTTTGAAACCAGGGCTCGAGCGCCCTATCGGATAACCCTGGCCCCAGTAGGGTTCGACCCGGCTGGGTCCCTGTTGTTGCTGACCACTCCTTGAGGCGCGTGGGAACAGTGCGCGCCGTCAACGACTTGGGCTTGGTCCGGACAGTTACCGGACGACCGGAAATCGGGATCAGAATCCCGGCGGCGGCGGCGGCGGCGTAATGTACGGATAAACCTGGACAGGAACTTAGAATTTTTTATCATTTAAAGAACTTTTTCAATTACACATTTTCAAATGCATCATCTAAATTCAAAACAAACAAGAAATGAGAATATTTAACATGTATCTAAAAGTATTTAATTACACTTTTCTTTAGTAGAATCTATTCAATACATATAATAAATCTGTAGAAGTATTTAGTTGTGCGCACATCACGTAAAATGCACGAAATCGACGTAGATAACTTTTATACATTAAAATTGTGTGAAATTTGATATATTAGTTAGGTTTTGTTTCATCGGAGCGGTACGAAGTTTGCCGGGTCAGTTAGTCAATAATAAAATTGCTGTCATTAATAATAATAAAAATTTTATAGAACCACTAAAATTACGTACGTACTTACCTAATTTGCATTTAGCGTATGTGACATTTACTAAATCCATACCAAACTATGCAGATTTTACATTTATGGCACATATTAAAAAACGGACTAAGTGCGAGTTGGACTCGCACCCGAAGTGTTCCGTACTACAATATTAAAATCGAGCAAAAAATGCAAAAAAAAAATATCTATAGTATGGAAAACCCCTTCCTTAAATTTTAACTCTCTACGTCTGACGGTTTATTTTTATTTATTTATTAAAAAAATATTTTTGTACACTAATGAAATACTGTTTTGTACTGTATTTCATTAGGCGGACTTAATGCCATAGACATTTTCTACTAGTCGACCTTAGGATGGTTTTTGAAATACAGCTCGCCGACAGGCAAACGGACGGACGGAAAGCGGAAGCTTTAGTAAAATGGTCCCGTTGCCACCTACCAAGTACTGAACCCTAAAAATGAATGGTTTACTGCAATAGGTACCTACCGCATGAGACCTTGAATTTTTAGGTACTGTTATTTAAAATAATTAATTCATATCTTGTCCTATTATGGCAGGACAACTAGTTGACAATCAAGTGGTCAACTTTTGACATTTCAAACCAAAATATTTGAACTTTAAATTAAATAAAATGTTACGTAGAACTGGCTCAAGGCCGTATTTGAAATAATACTAATATGTCTTGTTGTTACCTAACGTTGTGCATAACTTGAAATGGAAACCTACATAATTCTCAAACTTAATAATAATTTTAATTACTTTCTTAAAAAAAACCGGTCAAGCGCGAGTCGGACTCGCCCATAACGGTTCGGAAATACGGAAGTACCGTCCATAACAAAAAATGACAAAAAAATTACGTTTGTTGTTTGGGAGCCACACTTAAATATTTATTTTCTTCTGTTAGTTAGTATTTAGATACGTTATCTGTGAAAATTTCAACTGTCTACATGTCACGGTTCATGAGATATAGTCTGGTGATAGACGGACAGACAGACAGGCAGGCAGTCAGACAAACAGACTGACGGAGGGACAGCAGTCTTAGTAATACGGTCCTGTTTTATCCTTTGGGTACAGAACCCTAAAAAATGAGACTCATAAAATAATAGTGCATATTTAGTTTCCAATTTTCTTCAAATTAATACATTAAACGCATATATACTACTAGCGCCATCTCACGGTAGGAAAACGAAACTCAACGTACTAGATAAAATACATTTTGAGATTACTGCTATCGATAATATAGTCCTCTATCGTACACTTAAACAAAATTAATAATGATGTACAAGATTTGATAAAGTATCACGCAGTAAATTCCGGAAAAATATATTATTTTTGATAATAATGATGATAAGGAAACCGTCACAGATAAGACTGATTACAGTCGTATGCTTCGTAAAAACATCACCAATGCAACTCTTGTATATTTGCGTATGTTACCGACCGATATATTTAGATAATAAATAATCTACTTGAAAAGAGTAATAACTAATAAGCAAATAGCCAATCAAGTTACCTTAAGAAGGGATTTTAAAAAAAACAAGTAAATGTAAATTAACCCGTTTATTCGTTACTTACATATTAGCAATAGTTATTTCAATCTTAATATATATAATTCTTCTGTATATACGTGTGTTTATCACCTAACTCCTCCTAAACTGCTTGTCCGATGCGGATGAATTGACACTGGGTAGGTGGCGCTGCAATCTGATTCTCAATTTTTTTGTTTGACAAAGAGCCAGCTTATGGCTGGATAACGTCTGCAGGGACTACTAGTTGAAATATAATTATTAGTTTTATTCAATTAAGAGGGGAGGAGCTCGCGGGCTTGTACCTACTAAAGATGCTAGCTGACAAACCAAACAACACAACCACGTTATAGGGTATTCCAAAAAAAAAGGTTAATAAAAAAAAAGAAAAAGAAAGAACACTGATACAAAAACGTTACTTAGAAATGAGAAGGTTTTCGCACAAGAGTCTTTATTATTTATTTTTCCAACTTCTTATAACTATCGGACAAACCGTTACATGGCGAGCCAATCATTAAATTTAATCATGGCCAGTTGGTGTCTTCAATTTGCAACTGATTTTGGTGAAAGGAACACAGGTTAACGTACCGTGATGGGACGATGATTTATCTTGAAATGTCAAGTGTCTTTTTTAATCTATGAAGTCATGGTCAAGCCACTTGATAGTAACGTTTAAAGTTTATGGTAATTTCCTTATTTCGATAAAATTGAGGTTCTTTATGAAAGTATTAGTTATAGGTAAGGTTTCATTAGGTATGCAAAGTAATTTTAGCTTAGATACGAAACCGGGTTAATAAATACATACTTTAATTATTTTCTAAGTAAATGCCTTCTTTGTACAACAGCTGTTTCTAACCTTTAGTCCGCAAGAGGTTAAACTGTGGGCTTCGAAAGGTCAATCAATCTTTCCAACAAAAAGTAAAATTGATACGAACTGATTTAAATATTATCAGAAATATTTGGTCTTCTATGATAGATAATGCTGATTACTTTTAATTTTAAAGAACACATAGATGTGTGCTTTTGAATTTATCAAGTAAGTCTTTTATTAGATTAGTATAGTTACATTTTCTTTTGGAGTTCTGGTAAAAGCTAATGACTTAAAATGGTCCCAGATAAAAAAAATATATTGGGAATCAATTGTATAATGAAAATATCTCAACCTGTATATACATACCTAAAGCAAATTCCTGACTTCATATGGAGGAACCTACTTTTGCCGTACTAGCTGAAGCTAATGACAAAAGAGCTGATATTTGCTATGACAAAAGTCGAACAGTTTCAAATCATAACAATTTTCGTATCGACTCAGAAAAGGCTTAGTCTTTTTTAAATAGCATGGGTAGGATGATTGATAGCAGGACAAAAATATGCAACATTAAAATGAGAGAAAAGGATAGGTAGATACATTGTATGAACCCGACAGCTGTTACTCGCACCATCCTATAGCAGTGTAGGTGTCATCAAGTCTAAATAATAAAGTATCCCTAAAACAAGCTAGTCATACAGTCATCTATAATATAAAAATTAATCGCAAAATGTGTTGGTAAGCGCATAACTCAACAACGCCTGGACCGATTTCGCTAATTTTTTTTTTTTGTTGTGTTCGTTATTATGAGGAGAAGGTTTTTATGAAAAAAAAATGAAAATTAGGGTAGTGTAGGGTAGTGTAGGGTGGTGTAGGGTAGTGTAGGGTAGTGTAAGGTAGAGTAAGGTAGAGGAGGGTAGAGTAGGGTAGAGTAGGGTAGAGTAGGGTAGAGTAGGGTAGAGTAGGGTAGAGTAGGGTAGAGTAGGGTAGAGTAGGGTAGAGTAGGGTAGAGTAGGGTAGAGTAGGGTATAGTAGGCTGAAGTAGGAAAGAGCGGGAGCGAAGCCGCGCGGGCAAAAGCTAGTTGCATATAAACTTCATTACCTATTGTGTAATGAACATTTCTTCTATCGATAAATCAGCCGATTGTCCTGTCTCCTCATACATCATCGTGACATCATCTATTACGGACGACATCATCATGTCATCTATCTCACTTGTCGCTATTTTGATAGGGACATTAAGGCCTATTACGTATTCGTACGGAACTAACGATGATTTAGAAAGACAATGCTGATAGTTATCTTTACAGTTATTTTGTTCTAGGCGCAGGAAGGACGATTTATTACACCAGATGCACTCAGAAACGTCGCTTTGTTAGATGTTAAGGAATATGGTTCATTTGCCAAGTCAAAAATGTAACAAAAATATTTATTGCATAAAAATATTACTACTGCTACTGTAAAACAAATAAAAATTATAAACTCACAACATAATCAAGCCGAACCTGAATACTCGGCTGATGATGGCCGATGACATATGAGCCTCGAACTTACCCGAAGCACAGCCCGAAGTGTGTCGAACTAATACGCAATAATTCACGAACACAAAGTTTTGCTACGGTTGAAAATTTGGCAGATTTTCAGCTGAAACCGAACCTAATACCGGAACTACATTTTTATGCCAAGATTTGGGGGAACCGAACCAAACCATCTGTCAGTCCCTAAAAGCTACATTAACTTCTCTTAAATTTAGGACAATGTCCTTTTTCCTTCTTATAATACACAAACGAAGCAAGGGACTCCCTGGGGAAATTTCTCAGTTATGACATCAGAAACCTTTTTATCACCCGGACAGTAATGCTTGTAAACAGTTCCATCAACTACTATCTAATTGTTATCAACAAACGAGCATAGACTTTATAAATTATTATTAAGATTTATATCTGGTTTATACAAACACCTGTCACGTAATTAATTCTGTTCATTATCATTTTTATGACCAATCAGTCTATTTATGAACATATCATTGTAGAAAATGGCGTCCATAACTTTTGACTTTGTGTTCTTCATTAAGTTTCTTTCCTTATATTAGTTATTATCTGCCTTAAAAGTACTTGGTCCTCATAAATTATCTCAGTACTTTATATTACGGTAATAAATCCTACTATTGTGCTAACAAGACAATAATAATTGACTTCATAATTGGACTGTCTTATTAATAAATATAAACTTTCACGGATACTTGAATTTGTTGGTTGATAACGCTTAGATGAGTAATAAGACGCAAAAGTTACATACCTTTGCCCTGGAACACAACAGCTAAACAAGAACACAGGTAGGCTTTAGTTAGCAAAATTTTGACACTACTACACAATTTTGGATTCAAGCGGAATGAATTTTCTGATCACTTCCTATCACAATAAAAAAAATAGCACCTTTTCTATAGGTCTTAGTTGCAAGCATATCTAAAATGCCAATTTCGTACCTATTCACAAGCTAATATCCAGAAAGCATATAGCAAACAACGATTAAACGTTAAAATTAATTAGTGAATTACAAAACTTACCGTTCGTAGGTATATTCCGTTCTAGAAATTAACTGGAACTACTGGTAATTAATGAGTTAATCAAGCGTTCATGTTCAATATTCAATGATGTAACTGTAAAAACTGTGGGTAATAACCGTTTGGATGTACGTAAGCCTATATACACTAATTAAGTTATAGAAGACCCCTGAGTAAGGAAGGAACCTTGGACAGCTTTCTAATAAGTGGATCAAGAAACTGGCAGGAATTTGGTAAATTGCTTAGAAAAAGACTAGCTAGATTGTAACGCAGATACTTATAACTTAGATACTAAGATAGACTTAGGCCTACTGTCTAAGTGTCCACGGACGCATAGCTTCATAAACGCGTATTTACACTCACAGCTTACATACAAAACTATGAAACTAGCGACGAAGCGGGAACGTCGCATTATCATGACGTGTGCAGGCGTTCACTAAGCGTATAATGACGACTACGCGTCTATAAAGCTACGCGTCCCTATACAATAGGCGTTACCTTTTTAAAATTACAACTGTTGATAAATGTAACTCAAGAAAACTCTTTAATCAATAAAGTGCTGGCCAGTATCACAAAAGGTCTAAAAATAAACTGAACAGAGGGTAATGGAAAATGTCAATTTGAACTTTTCAAATTTAAACAGGAACAAACCGTGCTACACCACAAGAAAAAAAATAAACAACAACAATAACAAGCCCACGCAGTATAAAAATAGCTTTGAACAAAACCAGCATAACTGGGAATAATAGGAAAATGGCACATCAGGTGCATCCCACACAAACTATATAAGTCGCCCGAGGGAAACGGCTGGTGAAACTGAAAGTCGTGGGCGATACGACAATAGGGTATTACGTTGGTCCTGTTCGGAGACCAAAAATGCTATTTTGTAACCTTTAACATTTTCACATGAGTCTTTATACTAAAGGTACTAAGCAGATCTTAACTTTAAGATCTGTAGTAAGTTCCAACTCTTCTGGTCAGTTTAAACGAAGTTTTAATTCCTATGTGTGTGGTTAATTTTAGTTCTTGTTGGTTAATAATATAAAATAATAATAATAAGTATAATTTACTTTTCATCATCATATCTATTTAAAGATTCGTGAATAGTCGCATTTTAAGAAATATATTAATATCAACATCGTTTTTCATATATTCCTTGGAGACACTTGAATGTTATGCAAATTCAAAACAGCTGTGCAACACTGCGATATGGTCCTTATTGGTTCAATAAAAACAAATGACATCTTAATGTAAGAACGTTTTATTACGTCTTATCCTTGTGTCAATTAGGCGGTATTTATTACCGTATCAAAATTCGTACTGATGCACCATGCAGATCAAGTAATAATATACACTATAACAAACTGCTCGCAATATTGAGACTTCGGTCTTATACGATACTTTAAAATTAAAGAAATCTTTAAAACCACATTTGAATTTTTAAAGCATGAGAGGCGATTAGATAATGACATTAAAACAAAATACGTGAAAACAAAGATATAGGATAGTCCTAAATACATATAAGAGAAAAATACAACAGAAACGGAACAACAGACGTCAAAACTGATAAGTACTGCGAATATGGTTGCTGCAAATCTAAATAACACCTTACTTATACCGAGATATCCTACAGAATCAATTAGTGTAGAAACGCCACAAACCACAATCATCCGCACGAACGGTGAGGTGTTAACATCACGCAACGGTCCGAACGCACTTCCCACCGAAATGTTCGATGCCGTTACTTACATACTACTGTTGCAATACGAGTGTACGGCTATGAAGCGAAGCGCAGGTTTATTTGATAACTGCTTCGTTGGATTAGCGGTTACAAGTGCTACTGATTGGGTCCTGAGTTTGATTTCTATGCCGGCAGTATTTTTGGAGATTCGTGCCAGGTTGATCATAATAAGCTCGCTCTACAAATAACTTAATATAACTTGCGTTACAGCCATGTAATAAGAAGTTGTAGCGGTGAGAAATACTGATAATCAGATGCGTATGGTTCGAATAAAAACCGACCCCAATGAGATGTGGAAAGGTTAGGCTAGGAAGATAATGCAGTATGTTGATATTTCTACCACGACTGTCGGAATTCCAATAAAATTGACATACACCAACAACTATTTAATAAACATGATGAATCACATGACTTCTCGTGATTTTAAAAAGTAATTATAGACTATGTAATGGAATTTGCATATTTAAATCAAACAGGGGTCAAATAAAACTTAAAGAAGTTTGTTTTATTTCTTAATATGGAAACACTGAATATATATTACTGTTTTGATTGGCTTATTGTGCGTTTTAATTTACTCTTAAATCCTAAAAAAATTCTAATTGAATATTAACTTGCACTGTACCAAAATTGGCTTTCTGACCCTTACTTATATTCCACCTCTATTACTTTCAGACATGGAAGACGAATGCTACCCAGCAATGCCAGCGAGCGCATGGAGTAGCCGACGACGGTCCAGTGACTCCCCCATTCGGGAGGTGAAGGCAGAACCGAAGTCTGAACCGGAGTCCCCCGCATCCTCCTGCCCACCCTCACCTACCCCTGGCACACCTGTAGCACACCTCGACTATGTTATTGACCACACGGTAAGGAAGTTCTTTTTATTGAGGACTGAAATGATAGAAGAATTTGATCTTAGTCCAAATCGTTTTAGATCAGGATTATCGTATGCCTTAACTTTTTCATTACCTTCTATTGTTTCGTAACAGTTATACTTTTTCTGCAAAAACTTGTTGAATTTGCGTAAAAACTATTCATTGTGTCGAATCGCTACTGACAGCGAAGCGCCTTGAAATCAAACGCTTTCTTAGCAATGTCTTATCTAATACTATTTAATGTTAGCACTTATCTAACATCACTTAGAACGACTTTTAAAATTACATTATCAGAGATAGTTTTACATTCACAACGTTTACGATTTCGGCACTTTCAAAAGCATTTTCGGTTGCGTTTTGCTCACAAAAAATATCTATAACAGCATTTTTTCAACCTTCTTCTTTTATTGGACTATTATAGAGAATTGGTAATAGGATTTGAGATTTTAATTCGAAAGGCATTTTGTTAAGTGATTGGCACGCGGGCACGCCTTCTATCGATAAATCATGACGTGCAGCATCTTCATCTATATCTATAGGCACGACCTAATAACTTGGTAAAAACTAAAGGTCGTTAGAGTTCAAATATTTCGTGCACCTCACTTTTCAGCTTTCACCTGTAGATACCAAATATGCAAGTAAACAGGGTTTTTTGTAAAGACCGTATATTTTAGGATTCCGCAGCCCGACAGTAAAATGCAATCTTTGAAAATTTAATCTATGCCTAACCTAACCTAAAGACCGAACTATGGTATTACCTTCGATAAAGTCAAACTAAAGCCTACACGACACAGAGAAAGAATACGAGACCCCATTCTAAGTAGAGACTCAGTAAGCCTAAAACTACAGAACAATACACCAGAAAATGATACGGAACTAAATCATTTATTCTCCACAGACACGCACCGAGCATATTTTCCATAGCGTGCGTGAGCACTTCAGTAATTACGGTATAATTATTATCTTTAATCGAGCTCTCGGGAGGTTTTCGTTGAACATCGCCATCTTTAACGATTATTGTAAAACAGTAAGCAGTGGCTACAATGCAGTTTACATTCCTTTACTCGAAACACTTTGCGTTTATAGGTGTTGTATATATGCTTTAATAAGAAAATTGGTGTGCTATATCATCACCGAATATAACTTCTGACACTTCTTAATCAGGTTCATCATCATCTTCATCCTTATTCACCTCACCATGGGGTTCCTCTGATGAGTTTGGAATTATTTTATAAAGCATTCTAGATGTTAGTCTTTCAATACTACAAGACTTACTCTCGAGAACTTTTATTATTTATTAGTTTCCAGCTTGTCATTGATCTACATGCTGGAAACTAATAATTAGACTACTACGTCTACTGCTGTATATAGGCTTCTCCAATCGTCTAACATTGATTAGTCTTGTATTATTGCATCAAGTAGACTCCCTGGGGTATCTTAAGGATAATTCCGTCAGCCGTCTACTACGTCTACTGCTGTATATAGGCTTCACCAATCGCCTAACATCGATTGGTCCTGTATTATTGCGTCTAGCAGACTTCCAGAGCTTTCATAAGGATAAATTCATCAGCAGTTCGTGTAATCTATTTCTTTATGTTTTCAGACTGGCACAATCCACATGCCACAAGCAGTGCTACAGAAAGTCGGCGCAGCAGGCATGCCGCAACTGTTGCTCAGTGCTGCCCCACGTCTCGCCACATCGCTTAACTCTAACAAACTTTCCATCAAAGTCACTTCCAGCTCAGGAGCTTCAGGTACACTTTGGTTTTATTATAAATATTGATGATGCTACCATACCACCACCATAATTTTCTACTGCAGTGAAGGATATATTTTGGTCAGTTAGCCCTCCTCTATTTATTTTATAGACTTATAAAAATTTTGACTGCTTCGTTTTGTAAGAGTAAAACAGACTTATTATTATTTTATATAAAAGGTAATTTATTCAACAAATATTTTTGGCGAAATGTATACTAATTCAGGTTAACTCTAAATGCTTTTCCTTCTCAATGTCTTAGCTATTGTATTGTTATCCCAACTGGTACTAACTATATTTTTGGAAGTAACCTTTCTTACAACCGTTTCTACATCATTAGCTTCTCTGATAGCAGTTCTAAGAGGTACCCATTCTAACCATCGTTTGCTTTTATTCCAGGTTTCAATCTTCCTCCAACGCCTCCATCCTCGCTATCATCTTCGGACAGCGAGGGAGCGCTGTCCCCCGCTCACGAGGCTTCGGCCGCCCCGCTGGCGCCCCCAGCCGCACCCGCGCGTCGCTCTCACCTCTATGTGTCACACCACACCCGGCAGCCCATCAACACACCACTTATTAGCAGTCAACCGGTAAGGATCAGCGCAAGTTATAGTTACAGGAGTTTGAGCTGAGAGGTCAGTGGACCCAGCATGGTGAACAACATCCTTGTCCTACTCTAGATACAAAATACTGCTGATAATAGTATATCGGATAGGACTACGATAGGGTATGTTAAGTAACTCGTGGTGCTCATTAATATTGTAGGTAATTGATTTCATAAATTTTATTTGACTGCCTACACATGGTCACTTGTAATACATCAGACGCTAGTGCACAATTCTAATTGGTAGTTCCGTAAGAAAAAAAAAACTGGCAAGAAACTTGCTAGCTCTTTAAAAAAAAGATTGGTATACAATATTTCCATGAATTAGTATTAGATAAGTGAATACACGCACTCTTTATTCTATAAAAGAAACACTGCAAACTACACACATGTTAATGAAAGCCTAGTAAGTACCTGTTCTTCAACAAAACAAAAACTTGCATCATTTACATCTCATGATGAGTAAACGATCAAAATGCGGTCAACAAACAACCTGCTTTCATTCTTAGAAATGCAGTACACCAATTGAAATCTAAATAAGTAGTCAATTTAAATGAAAGATAAACTATCATAGAAACGTGCGTAGTTTCTCTATTGAACTGGATATAATTTTACTTGACCAAATAATTTCCAATGTTCATCGAATCGATTCAAATTGACATTAATGACGGTTTATATTTATATCAAAATAATAAAAGTGTCCCGAAGACTGACGGCTTCTGAATATTAACCACAGTGACCGTTTCGGGAACCAACTTATACATGCGATGAAATATTCATTAAGTGTAATTATTATTATTATAATCGCGTCCCGATACACAAAATAAGCATTTAGACAGAAGACTATCATAAAACTCTGAAAAAGTTTAAATGTATTCAGTTTACCACAACTTTAATCAAAGCGCTTTCTCCGTTTACAGAAAGGGTCGACTGGCACACTCGTGCTAACAGAGGAAGAGAAACGCACCTTACTTGCTGAAGGATACCCCGTCCCGACGCGTCTACCCCTCACCAAGGCAGAGGAGAAGTCACTCAAAAAGATCAGGAGGAAAATTAAGAATAAGGTACATATGGACACACCAGAAGATGAATCCAATAGTTCCTTCTTCTGTCACAAGACAGGATTTATTATCTGAATTGTTCTTCCAGATTTCAGCACAAGAAAGCAGACGCAAAAAGAAAGAATACATGGACCAACTGGAAAGGAAGGTCGAGATCCTTATATCTGAGAACACAGACTACAGGAAAAGAGTAGAGACCCTCGAGCAGAAGAACGCGAGTCTGCTGAGTCAGGTGGCCTCCCTGCAGGCCATGGTGGCGCGCGGCGCCCGCAAGTGACGTCGTTCGGCCGCCTCGCCAGACGTCACGCCGCGCGCGCTCCCACTCCTGACGTCACAGGTAGCTCGCTCAGCTCGCGCGGCCCGACACGAGCGCGCTCGCTGCGCTCGTGCCACGCCCGCGCGACCCGCAAGGCTGTGAGACCTCTCACAGTGCATCGTCTGTCAAAGTATGACGCTGTCCCATAACGGAATGAATGTATATTTTGGATGTATTTACATTTACGTCACGTACACAAGTGTCCGGGGAAAGAACTGTCAGCGTTTGAATGGTTGCTCACTGTAATTGTTAGTAAATAGGTATTCTGTGGTGCTGGATCGAGATACCCGCTACGTCGGTATACAAACTGTCAAGTGCCACACTAGATATTTATTTTATACAACTCTGAAACAGTTTTCGTTCGAGACGCGAGGGATGACTTGATAACAGGGAATTATAGTACTGGGGTTTAGATAAGTATCGATAGTTATTTACGCGTGTTGTTTGAAATCTCGTAATATATTATTATAGCGCTGTAGCGGCGATAACTAGATTGTAAGTTTTATTTTATGCGTGTTTTCATTGAAATGTGCAATTAGGTTAAGGATTTTATTGTTACCCAAAGCATACATTGTACTTGTGTGGGCTCTCCGTTGTAGAACACATCGCCGTGCACCGGTCGCCGGTCTGCACGTGGCCTAATGAAGTTAATGGTATTTTTGACACTAGATTAAACAATAGACTACTTATAGTTTGGGACATAGCGTGTAACGTACCTATGGAACTGAGATCGTGTCGCAGTGCGTTGTGTTGTCGGAATCTTCGTAGCATAATAATGTAAGACGAGCAGTGTACCAGCGTCTGTCTTACCGATTAATATTGAATTCCATGAATTTGCATTTATAGCGAAATGTGTATTGTCCTAGAGATTTTACCTTGTATTTAAGATAAAGTTAGTTATGTATCTAATAATGGACCTATTTAAAACCGATTTGTGTGACAAGTGTTTTCGGTTAATGTCTAGTCTGTCTTGTAGAACCGTCGGGCCTCGTTCTGCAGGCCACCATAGAAACATTAGCTGTATTCTCAGTTCTGTGCGCTATCGACAAGTACAAAATAATGGCATGCCTTCAACGAGGATAACGTAACTAACTATTATGAGCTAATTCATTTATTTACATTCAGTATTTTAACTATAAAGGTAGCCTGTGCAAGAATGGAGACGGAAAAATATGTCATACCAATGGTAGAGAGAGAAAATTTTAATATAAAACCCACAGGTTGTTTGTCAGGTCTCCCATTTTTTGTAAGGCACCTAAAAGCTTAATAAATAATCAATTTCAATCAATAATTTCTAGCAGAATCTCCAGAAAAATAGTCGTTGCATTAATGTATTCGTGGTCTTGCCAATTCTGCCTACTCTACACCGGTTCAGCGTGATAGTTCCATATAACAAGCTGCTAGTGATCTATCTAACATTCTTTTTAAAACTAAACATTCCATTTCTTTAGTAATATGAGTGACTTAAAGTGAGCTCGAGTACTTATTACAACTAATCGTAGACTTTAGCGCCGACACACACTTGAAACTTTTGTTTTAGGAGATAGTCTGATTCATATTAAACTTGATTTTTGTTCTTATTAAATCTGCTCTTGTTACACCATCACTAGTGTCGGAATACGAATCGAAATATTTCCCAAAATTAAATGTTTCCAGTGTGCCTCGTCTATATATAACAAACGTTTAAACAAAATAACGCATTTTGTCTTGTAATAAAAAGTGCTGTTATAAATTTTTGTTTCAATAAATTTATGTGACTAGCCCATCAATGATAAATTATTCAAAATTTTAATGTCGATTTTCAATGTCTCTGTAGAGTGAGATATCAAAAGATTTATATTAATGAAATAAAATTATTATCTTATTAATTATTATTGCTACTTACTTGACTTGAAAATCGACAAAATTGTAAATACCCTACATTTAAAAATTATATTTACCTGAATGCCTGTATATAGGTAATATCATTGTTTCGTGTTAATATTTCACTGTTTGTGCAATTAATTTTTTTCTCTTATACACTCGTAAATGTTCTTCCTATTTAGTCGTTTAAGAAAATGTTCTATTTATATAGCGCTGAATTAATATATCGACATTATTATAACCCTGTCTCATCGGGGAACGTTTTAAAGAATTGAGATATATTTTAAGAGATTTTTTCTAAGGAAATTTTAGATATATATATATATTATAAACACTGTTTTACATGTCTTTATCACTATACAAGTTAGGTCTCTAGTTAAAAGTATCGTTAGTACCTACGGTCCTACATACAAGTTTGTTATTGAAACTGCAAAGTGTGCCTGCCTATATCAGCTGTTGATTTAAAGGGATAAGCATCGATAGTGAAGTATCCTTTATAGAAAATATAATTATTTAAATATATGAAATATTCAATTCCTAATATGGCATTTACCGTCTGCAAAAGTGATTTAATAGGAATTATGATGAACTAACTGACCTTAGTAATATATTTAACTTATAATGGAATTAATATATGAGAGAGGTGCGTTTGCGCCAGGCTTATTATGACATAATAACTTCTTATGTAAACGAAATGCCAAACATACTTACTTTTTTATGTTAGTATGCACCATACATACTTGGGTGACAATGTTACGATTCATTTGAGATTGTTTAGATTGCATGCATGAGTTTGTTCCGAGGCGAGTTGTTGATCTCCGATGGATCGTAATCTGTGCGCATGTGCGAGCCCCGATCGGGGCTAATCGCGTCTTGTTATTCATTATAAAGTAATTTTATTAGATAGTTTTATTTGTTATAAAACTATACGTTACCTTGAGTCATGATTTGTTGAATCGTTTGTTTTATTATTATTTTTCAATGACATTGCGGATTTTACTGTCACTCTTCTAATAAAACGTCAAATATTGTAATATTAATTGTTTCTTTTATCTTACCCAGCCCACGTCTAGTTTATATTTTACCATAACTACCTTCAGTCAAGTTATTTAAAGAATATTATAGTTGTAGAACCTTTTTGATTTAAAATATTAAGATATAAATGAAAAATGCATTGCCATCATCCTGTTCTTACAAAGGCATTTAAGACGGTTTCGACTGGCTATTGCTCAAGAAACTGGAATGGATAGTAAGAGCAAGGTATTTATCTGGGTTGTTTTAAAAGCAACTTAACATATCGCAAACCATACACCAAGGTAAAGTCTCTCACTAGCGACTTACTCTCATTGACTTTGGAGTTCCGCAAGGCAGTGTACTAGGTCCCACGTTATTCATTATCTAAATTCATGACATTTCTGTTAAAATGTGGGCCAGTAAATGTACTGCCTGGACGATGACCTATTTATATTTATGACTATACTTGGGGTAGTCAATGTTTTGATGTAAAAAAAAACGATGCTTTAAGCTCAATTGGTACAGAGAGAATAATTGTACAAAGTTTTACTTTTAATCGTTTAATTTTCTTATCAAGCTTACTTATAGTCGCTCTCACATACAAATCATCCAAATACGCAATTAAGACTAGATTTTTATATAATTAGTACAATAAATGTGAAAACCAAAAGATAACATTTAGAACACTGTTGGAGCACCTATGGTTTATCTATCGCTCAGTCTTGGTTTAAATATCTACACTTAAATTATACTTAACTCCTAAAAATACAAATATTCAATTTATTATAAAATAATTAGAATAGAATCTCAACATTAAAAAAAAAACCGATGTTTTGCTGTAAACAAAAAAAAATTGTTTAGGGTTTCCTAGTTTTTTCAGAAAGTATTACATTTGATACAAAAGTAGTAATTACTCTTTGATATTGTTTTTACCTACTTATGGCAAATAATGTAATAAAAAAAATACGTACGTTATTCAGTTTTTCGAATTATACGAGTACATTAGTCAGAAACGTAGCAGTAGTCAATCAGTCCTAGAACTATAGTCACTTTCATTTTTACAACTTGTGAAGTATACTTGGTAAATAAAAACAATTCCAAAAATATATTTACACATCAATTCAAAGTGTTATAAACACTTTCTTTTTCGCCATAACATGTGCGATGATGACCCATAGTGCAGTTCCCCAAACGGCTTCCACAAGGCTGATTGCATGGGTTCTCATGTTGGGGACTCTCCAGTGGAAGGGGAAGAGATGGGCGCAGAGAGAGTGACCGATGTAGAGGGCGATGGCGTTCAACCCCGGGGCCCTGAAGGGACCACCGCCCCAGAGCCTCCAGGCATCGGTGAGGGTGTAGCAGAAACACAGGAGGATGAGGCAGCAAGCTGATGTTACGAGGACGAATGACATTGACCTGGAAAAGAAAAAAAAATGCTATTTTGAATTTATATTTGGAATACAGAACATGCATAGGTTTGATCGGTTAGATCCACAAACAATCGGGTCATCACCAATCATGCTTTCAGTGTAAAAAGATGCAACTATATACCAGACCTTAGGAGCTACTACCGATCTGACTTTTATAGCCTTTGTTTTAGAGGGTAAACTTCGGTTTGTTACCTAAGTGGTTAAGAGTTTGATGATCTCTCAAATGCTGTTCGAGAAATTCTGGAAAACTAGATATCCTCAGAAAAATCGCTAAACTTAAGTGGCACAGATGGTCGATCGGGCGTGCCGAAAGGTTCTAGAAAACGCAACGTTGGAAGCCCTCCCACAAAGTGGACCGATGACCTGGTGAGAGTCGTGGAAAAAAGATGAATGCGACACGCCAGGACCGTTCGTTGTGGCGACGCTTGGGGGAGGCCTATGTCCAACAGTGGACGTCTTTCTGTCTTCTAGTCTAGCTAGTCCACTTACCATAAGTTCTTGTTGATGGGCACAACTCCATGCTCCCTAGAGAATCCAGCCAACAAAGCTCCTGCCAGTGCGAAGACCAGAGCCCATGCCAGCCAACGAGAGATCCTGGCCTTGTGGGAGCGCTGCAGCAGGACCGTGGCGCCTGCTTGCACGCCCAGGAGTGCTTGGACTGCTGATGTTAAGCATCCTGGAGGGAAAAATATATTTAAAACATAACTCGAAAGTAGGTACAGGTGTTCTATACATAGTTAAAAAGTATCACAGAATTAAAGGAATTTAAATGTGTGACTATAATGTAATATAAATTAGTAATCAATTTAGACACTGCCATACGTTTTTAGCCAGATACTTACGTGATTAATTTGAATAATCTCAGCAATCTTAATTAGCCTAGTAGTGTAAATGAAACTATAATCAAAACCGTTAGTTGGGCTTGTAACGCCAAAGACACAAATAAGCGACAAACTTAATCGGCCACTAGAACACCAATAACAAGTATAAGCAACAAATAGAAATGCAGGATGCTGATATTATAGAGAAAAACCGGCCAAGTGCGAGTCGGACTCGCCAATGAAGGGTTCCGTAGCAGCAAGTACATAATATAAAAGTTCTTGTAATGTGTTGTAACTTTGATCGATGTTTTAATAATAGTGTATTTTTTTTCGATTTATGACGCATTAAAAAAAAACTACTTACTAGATTTCGTTCAAACCAATTTTCGTTGGTAGTTTTTATAGTAATGTACATCATATATTTTTTTTAGTTTTATCATTCTCTTATTTTAGAAGTTAGAGGGGGGGGGACACACATTTTACCACTTTGGAAGTGTCTCTCGCGCAAACTATTCAGTTTAGAAAAAAATGATATTAGAAACCTCAGTATCATTTTTGAAGACCTATCCATAGATACCCCACACGCATGGGTTTGATGAAAAAAAATTTTTTGAGTTTCAGTTCTATGTATGGGGACCCCCAAAATTTATTGCTTTTTTTCTATTTTTGTGTGAAAATCTTAATGCGGTTCACAGAATACATCTACTTACAAAGTTTCAACAGTATAGCTCTTATTGTTTCGGAAAAAAGTGGCTGTGACATACGGACGGACGGACAGACAGACAGACAGACAGACAGACAGACATGACGAATCTATAAGGGTTCCATTTTTTGCCATTTGGCTACGGAACCCTAATAAGTTAAATATTATTGTAAAAAAAAATTACATCTTTGTACCTACCTATGTCACTTAATCAAATAGAAACAAAATTAAGCTTGATCTTTTTATGAGTAGTATTCATTCACTAGAATTTTGTACGTATTTAATAGCAAACAAAAAAAAATTGCCATAAAGAGCATACTTCCCAAGCACAGAGCCAGGCTTTCAAAGAATTAAACAAAAGGAACTCCAGTAATATTTTTGTAAACAAGCGTTTGAACAACAATCACTCGCAATGTTAACGTTAAGACAGGCAGTTAATCATGGTGTATCATACCTAATAATCCCTCAGGGTCAGTAGGATCTCCGCCATACACACGGACAGCATCGCTATGCTGGAAGACATGTGACCTGCCCAGCAGCAGACGGTCGAGGTAGCCAGCCGCACCGCCGGAACAATTTGGCGCCACCCAGTCGTCGTGGAGACCACCGGGTCCTAGGTAGCCCCTGGAAAAGAAAAACCAAGGGTATAAAAGGGAATAAAAATAAAGGGGTATGTGTAAGGGTTAGGTATGGTTACCTATTTACCACAGATAATAGGCAGACGACACAGGACTCCATCTTTCGATTTTATAATATTAGTGTGATGTGATGAGTAACAGAGCCACAGACGTGCAGCTTTGTAGACGCATATTCATCATTAAACGCTTGGTGTACACCTGCTCACAGCTTACATAACCATGAAACTCTGTCGACGAAGAGGCAATGTCGTGTTATCGTGTAGTCGTCTTTATACAGCCCAAGTTGATTTATGGACACTGAATGCTGAATGCCAGTCTTTTTTACATTACAATTTTCAATCTTGTAAGACTTCATTATCTTTTCCTAAGTGTAAGTCTTGTAAGACTTCATTATCTTTTCCTAAGTGGGAGTCTTGTAAGACTTCATTATCTTTTCCTAAGTGGGAGTCTTGTAAGACTTCATTATTTTTTCCTAAGTGTGAGTCTTGTAAGACTTCATTATCTTTTCCCAAGTTAAGATAAACTTTATAGAATATCATCTCTGCAATATACTTACATTGGACAGTCAGGATCGTGAACTACGAAGGTGATGACGCTGTGTGCTGCCACCAGGACTCCTGCCAGTACCCAGCACCATACACATGACAACACGTCTTTTAAGGCCTGGCCACAAGCACCCTAGAAAATAAAAATATGAAATTTTAAATGGTCACGCCATATCATGGCGGGAATGAATATTCTTTGAATGGATTTTTTTTTCTCCTTTTTATCAAATTAAGTTCTTTGTGTTTATGTTCATTATGTTGTCAGTTTAACTCTTTAATAAATTCTTCTCATTTTGCCGAGACTGGCAGTTTCTAATGAAATTTTTAAAAGTAACTAATTTTTAAACCCAGCCAAGTGCGAGTCGCTTAAATTAATCTGACCATTTGTTTGTAGTAACTAAAAAAAAAAATATCTAGATATTGTACCAGTATGCAGAGTGAAATTGCCGAATATATAGCATATTGTTAAATCTGTCTTACGAGTATATTTCTGGATTAAGACCGAGTGATAGAAGATATTGGTTCTAATATTTATCTAGTTTTATCGTAAAATTAATATTGAATTTCTCTGTTATAATAATCCTCTCGTGTGCTCTGATAGCACTTTTAATGCATTCGGCAGCAATTTACAGAATACATTGTAGTGAACTACACGAGATGAAAATACTCTCAGAAAATGCCGGTCTGAATGCATTTTTTTTCACCGATAGAAAGCTATTTTATTTTTGAGTGACATAGGCTATATATTATTTAATCTAAAAAAGGCACCAGATAACTGTGGAATGAAGTACATTGACCTTTTCCCAATATCTCCGCGTAGGTACCCGAACAAACAAATGAACTGCTTTTCATAACTAGAAGGATCACAATACATGTCGATTCAAGACAGCTTTATGTCTCAATTTCCGTTTATGAAATTAAGAATGTCAATAAATTTAGGAAGGTCAATGACCATTATTCCATGTATATCTGGCACCTACCTTACCTAATATGTGTCAGAATTGAACACCAATAACAACAAGACAACACAATTTTGTCTTTGATAAGAGAGTATGAAATATCGATAGATTTATCGATTATTTAACCAAAAAAATATATATAGCCTGAAAAAGTTTGCTTTTGTATCCAGGAGAATGGTTGATCAATATTTTAGAAAATTCACAGTTAAATTTTTTTAATAAAAAAATTTAAACCAGTTAATTTTTGTAGGTATAATTTTTATCAGCTATTTTATCATATCAAATTAAAAAATAGTAGAAAAGGTTTAAAAGTGGACTCTTTTACATTTTTTTTCATGTTTATAAGAATTTGGTCTCACTAAACTCCAAATGTAGTTCCAAATCATATTTTCGTTGTATTGGCTCTTATAACTTTCTTATAGCTTTCGAAGTCCATGATGTCTAGATGAAAACGTTCTCTTTGTTCTTATGAATACGGCCTTATGTTGTTTTTAAAGGTATCTAAATAAGCATGTAGCATATGTACCCTTAAAGACATTCTGCAGCCCACAGTTTTAAAATCTTCTAACATGTTTTCAACAAGCTCTCGGTAACAGTCTGTGAGAGTGAGAGAATTCTTCTTCTTCAATATTTGAACTCTGAGATAAGCTTGAATGAGACAATTTTGTAGGAGGTTCAGGTGCTGGAAGTTGTGGGCTATGAGAGATTGGAGCCGAAGACTAACCAAGATCAGGATATTCAATAGGTTTTGCATTTTTCAGCAGGATTAACTACGCAAAAATAACAGTCACCGACGTGGTCTTTTGGCCATCGCCAAATTCTTGGTACTGCGAATTTCATACTCCGTTTTTCATCTCGATATCAACCTAAATTAAATAAAGATAACAATACAAAATTGTTTATTTAAAAGATACGTTTTTTTTTTACTAAACATTTCTTTACCTGCCTTCTAAACATCTTTTGCAATTACTGCAAGCAACATGTGGAGCCCAAGGTATATCTAAATTACGGACAGGGCATTTAAAATAAGCTTCGTAGGCTTCACAAAGTTTTCACACGTATTTAAATAAAATGTTATCTCTCTTACTTTAAATAACTGTACCACATATATAACTCAATGCATCAGCTTCATATTTACACTTTCTAGATGATATTTTAACCTCTTTGAGTCTTCTAAAAAACAGTAAATTCTTTTTTTTCACTTAAGTAACATCAGTAGATGCTGTGTGACAATTACGGCATCTTAATTTTTTTGCGGTATTTTTAAAAACATCATGATGACTATTGAATACTTTTTTCATTATACTAACTCAAGAAAAAATATTTATTGTCATAATCACCACAAAAGCAAACTTTTTAAGGAATGTTGGTATTTTTCCTTCATAATAGACCATAGTGAATAGAAAAATCACAAAATAAACTTTAGGACAAAGACATTTTTTTTTTCTGTAGAGTTGTGTAATTAAAAAAGGCGGTGTTTATCCATCAAAGTCAGTTTTTTTTTAAATATTTTTATCTTGAACTGATTAATCTGGCATATTTCCAGCTACCTATTTTAGCATACAGATATTTACAGTTTAATAACGGGTAATGTACCTACTTGCCTACCTTGGATAGGAATAGGAACAACATAGTTCGGCGTTTTAACACTTGAAACGAATCAAACTGAAAGTGAACGGCACCTTGACTTCGATCTGTCTAAATATAATGTAGCATAATTATGTATATGCTAACTGTTTTCATACATGCAAGTAGTAGTACTAGTAGGTACTTTATATGCTAGAATCCTAAGTCTAGTCGTTCAATAAATTTTTACTAAGCACTAACGGATACCCGGTACTTAAACGCTAAAAAAGGAAATACATTTTGTTTATTTGTTGAAAATATTTTTCATGATTTACAAGCGTCTTTGCATTATTGTTTCTTTAGTGAAACCTGTTTGGGGCATATCTGTTGGATGGTTCATAAGACTATTATATAGTATAATAGACGAACAGTAATATAAAAATGGTTACAAAAATAATAAACGCACTTCTTTTAGCATCAATCAAATTATTATATAATACTATTAATAACTAATCAACTATAAATTATTATATCCTTTATTTAAAAAAGATTAATATTTATTTAAACATAAAAAGAACATAGACGGCCATGGGAAGTAACAATTTATTTTCATGTAGGTACTAGCTTCTGCCAGCGGCTTTGCCCGCGTGTTCTGTTTCATACCCTTAGCGACCTAGCACTAAGAGAGGGTTTCCCAAAATCCATCCCATTTTGGGAAACCCTCTCTTAGTGCTCGCCTACGTCATAAAAAGAAACCTTGTACAAAATTTCACGCCCCAAGTCCCAGTAGTTTCGGATGTGTGTTGATATGTCAGTCAGACACTTTCTCCTTTTATTTATATAGATAAGGATAAATAGTAGTATTCATTCAAATTCTTTTTCTCTATTTACATACATAGGTATTAAATACTTAACTAATTATAATAGGCACACTTATAAACAACTAAACGAATAAATAACTTACTAGGGATATACAAACTGAAAAAAAAAAACTGTTTTTGGTTAAAAAGTTTAGTTGCTTACAATTTTTGATAAGCCACAGAAGCGGATCCGCGAGTAAAGCTTGTAAAAAAATCTTTGTAATCTAATTGTTGCAGTAGGTACCTCGCTTTTGTTGCTTTTATGAAACTGACTTTTTTGCCTATGTATGTATGTCATGCAATTGTGAAAACCACAACTGAGAGGGAAGAAAAAAGTTGTACGAGGATATTTAATTTAAGCTGAATCTGCTGTGCGAGGAAGCGGGTCTTCTATATACAATGCATGTGGATGCAGTTAAGCCTCGTTCGTCCTGCGCTTACTTTTCTCACACACCCTAGTACAGTTGCCATCACGGATCTTGAACGCTCGGCGTCAGAGTGGGGATCGCTTTGCGCATTCCATACATTGGCGAGCCAATCGTCTTCGTTGTTAGATACATGCAGCAATGTAGTGAACGAATGAGGAGTGACGTCTAAGACGCGATGGCGCGGCGAGCCAATCACTGACACTCCCCGCCCCCGCGTAGCACTTCGCACCACTAAAGAGACCGCAGATTTTACTTCTGCGCAAGTGTTCAAGATCCGTGATGGCAACTTACTGTACAGCTGGTGGAAACAAAGTCTAAAGGTAGATATTACACGCCGATCTTGACGCGACCGTGTCCATACATGTTATATGGAAACTAGACTTGTAGAACTACACTTGATCCACGCCACGCGACGTCGTTCTATCTACACTACTCTGTTACACGTGTGCGTCAGTTTAATGTAGTTCTAGATGTCAAAATTCAACTAATTGTCAAAACCACGAAGCGAAGTAATCGTTAGCTAAGTAGATATTCAGAAAAGGATCGTAGGGAAAGTATATTTCTTACCCATAATGAAGTAATCGTTACCTGAGTAGATATATAGAATAGCATAGTAGTAGATTTATATTAACACGTCATGTTTATCAGATTAAAATAGTGAATAACGCCTAATTTCATAAGAAAAGAGGCTAAAGCAGTAGTGGAATACCTTTTACCGCCTAAATCAAAAGAAAGATACCTACTTAAAATCATAGGTACGATGACTTAGGTTTTACAAACTTTTTATTTTATTTTTAGTTTCCTCGTATTCGTAATGAAAAGCACAGTGTTTACCTCGGGGTGAAAGTAACCCATTTAACCCCTCGAATTAGCGACCTCGCTTCACTCGGACGCCAACTCCTTCTCGGGACGAAATGAGTTACTTTCACCCCTAGTGTAACAATGTACTATTTCTTACCCATAATAAACAATACACCAAAAACCTTCAGCTTTTTACAAAAGCGTAAACAAAATCAGTCTTTCTTACACTCACCCGCGGAGGCGTGTAGTACTTGGGCGCCGTGAGGGCGTAGAACCCGGCGGCGATGAGGTATGACACTGCCAAGCGCTGCAGGACGCCGAAGATACGCAGCTCGTACAGCATGTTGGAGCCGTAGATCGTGTTCAGGGACATCCCTAATAGGAACATGATGACTGAACGCTGGAAAGAAACGAGAAACTACTTTAAAATGTACAAAAAAAAACTATTAAATTAAATAGCGTTGTATGATGACCAACTATTTACTATACGAAAGCACGAACTTCTCGTCTAACTATAAGGCACTGCGCAAACGGAGATATTTTTTGTTCCAGTTACCGACACCCAACACTTTTTAATCGTCATACTGATGACGATCTAAAAGTGTTCGGTGTGTGTTAAGTGGAAGCAAGAAAAGCGGACTCTAAAAATTTTTTTAGAGTCCAGCTTACGTATGCTCAAGGATTGGATGATTTCATACTGGTTCTATAGAAATCAAATATTCATCGGTAGCTTGTATATGACAAGATACACGTTTGCGCCCTGCCTAAGAGGAAAACATTGTGTTTTAATGGGGGTTGACGTATCCATGTGGATAAAAACTCCGAATTCAATATATAGAACAAAAACTTTGTCAGGTTAGGACCCGGTATAGAAATAAAGCTTGTGAATTTGTGAGTGGATGATGCGGAGTCGATGAACTGTCATGTTTGTAATGTGTCATGCCCGCATCTGTATTTGTTTGAACTGTATCGGTTATCATTAATTAGATACTAAAACAGCATCATGTCAATTTTATAAAGAATAAAAACATTAACCGTCCTAATATATCGATTCGGAGATTCAATTTGAGATATGGTTTGTTATTGTTAAACATTTTAATACAATATTCGTTCATCCTTTTTAGGGTGACCATGTCTCAAGATTTGTTCTGAGATTTCAAGATTTTTGGAATCTTCTCAGGATTGTGGCTGGATTTTGCAAATCATAGGATTTTTAGAACTTCCAATAAAATACAGCTTAGGTACACTGAAAAGTTAAACAAGTTTAACCTTTCAATTGTGATAATTGCAGACACAATTGAAAGACAATAGGTGCGCGAACGCCGGCGTTCGCTTGGGGTTTAATGAATTAAACTAATTGATTAAAGAACTTAATAAAAAGTTTAATAAATCTTCTTTTGGTAAAGGGGGGTTCTGCTGCCACCGCCACCACTTTGAGTGCGATGTGCAAGGCATGAGTTAGATTCGCAATGTAAAAAAAATCTTAAACTGTAATAAATCTCAGGATTTTTCAATGAAAATCGAGCCTTTTCTTTGGTGTTCTGATTTTTTTCTTCTGGTTGTAACCTTGTTGCAACTCAAGAGCTATAGGTATAAACTGCGAACAATATAATTGACTACATCAGTCCTGTCAAGCACGTACAATATTTCAATATTTGTGTAAGTGCCCATCCAATCTGTTTCGGACTTGTTCACCTTAACGACAACCAAATAAAGAATAAGGTGTTACAATATTCAACCTTAAGAAATCTAGACAATAAAAGTTTTAAAATCCATTGCTACTATGGCTCTAAAAAGTAACGAGGTTTCTAATCGATCCAGTAAATTATTTACGAAATGAAAGAAGCAATTTAACGACATCAATAAATAAATAAGCTACATACTTAATTCAAATACTTAACAATAGATTGATAACAAATGCTTACTTAAAAATGTAATAGATTTTTTTTTTTTAATTTTACTTGTGTAAACCTCTTGAAGAAAACTACACTTTAAGAGAATCGAATTACGTGATAGATAAATAACTATCACACTATCATCACATTCAACTTTGATGACGATCAGAAGATATGTATTTAGGCCCGACAAAATTCATGCAAACAAGTCATGATTGACCCAAAGTAAATTTTTTGAGTACTTATCTAATTATTACAAGATTTTTCGTTCACCGTAAACAGTGCACCTCATAATTAAATTACAAAAATTTAAATAAGATGTGGACTGCTTACGGTAAACAAAAAATCACACACGTATTTTATTTTCCAGTTCCAGATGATTGACAACAAACAGAATATCAATTGTTCATGAACGCCCCTAAAACTCGCAAGTCACTTAACAGCACAATGCCAACCATAACAACAATTGGCATCCTGGAAGAAGAAAAAAATAACAAACAGCATTCATCAAACCATGAACAAAAAAAGAATAGCCATCAGCTTACTAATCTGCACACGACAATTCTAACCCAAGCAGATGAAGAAAAGTGGACTAGACATAAACAGACCAATTAAAAGAATAGCCGTGGATGATAGCCCGACAATTACATCTCAATTAAAGTGCCCACATCTGCCAAATAATAACAGTCATTAAAACTAAATGCACCAATCACGTGTCACCGGCACTTGCCGATTGTTCTACACGAATCGTAACAGCCTCTTATTAGATCTAAACCAGGCCATGTCCGTTACTGGGTCACTATATCGAACAACTAGCGACGCTTTCAGTATAAAATGTTCTGTTCCCGTTACTCTCACGCATGTGATATACATTGGCGCTAATGATTACTGAGTAAAGAAAAATAAACGAGTAAAAGACGATATGGATGGTGTGGACAGCGATGTTGCAGAGTGAGGCGGAGAGAGCTATCTGGATGTTATCACGCAAACAGAATTTCCAATGAAATATGTAGCAAAAAGTCGACTTAGTATTAGCGGAGAGTGCGCTGATGTGATACTTGTATGCATTGGAGATCTGATAAAGGTACACAATGAGACAAAATGCGGAAGTCTGAGTGATATAACGAAAGTGAACGGATCGCGTGCGATGAATACAAATATCTGCGCGTCTATTGGAGAACACATTAATCACTTATTGCGATTAAGTGTGAGATAATTTTTAGTTCCTTGTTATTTAACTGCTTTATTGCTTAAGAAAATCCGAGAAAAAAACTAACAAAATGAGGTGCTTCTGCTGATTGCGCTGCCTAACGGCAATTTTAAGATTTCGTTATTTTATCATCGGTAGCAAATTAATTAAAAAATCTACAATTCAATTTGAAAATTTTGTGCTGTATAAAATATCACACTAATATTATAAAGTTTATGTGTCTGTTCGTTATTTCTTCACGCTGGAACGACTCAACGGATTTTAATTAGAACTTGGCACACGAGTAGACCATGTCTGAGAATAGCACATAGGACGACATATTCACGGAATATATACCCATAGATTTTTTTTTTACTTTCATTCAGGCGAAGCCACTGGCAACAGGGAATATAGTATGTATATTGAAAAAATAAACTCTAAATATCGTAATATCTAAAAAATTCAAATATCTCTAAATTCGTCTAAGTATCGTCGTAATATCGTGTTTTGTTACTATAGCCTAGCATTTATCACCACTGCCTCAATATCTCAAACTATAGATATCATCGAAATATTATCAAAGAAGGCAAAAACAGATCATCTAATCGGCGCACCTTTTGATTTTGACTCGCCTACTTAATTCGAAGTAGTATTTGCATCACAATGCAACTATGCCTTTCACAAGGAACTGATATGACCTCATGCCAAGAGATCACTTGCATATAAACCATCCAATGCATACCTAAATAATCTCCTTAGATTATCTTTTGCCCTCAATTTCACTTTTGAAGCAAATAGGTAGTTAACTACTGTCCCTTGAATTTCTCTGTCAATTTCATGTTTTTTTATTTGATTTTCTTTTGCCCGCAGCTTCGCACACATAAATAAAATATAGCCTATGTTACCCAAGAATAAAGCAGCCCTCTATCGGTGAAAAAATTTTAGCAATCGGACCAGTACCTTCTGAGATTACCCCTTGTAAACAAAAACAAACATTACCTCTTTATAATAATAGTAAAGACTTATAATATTAGTACTAGTGCTTGACTACGATACTACCTGATGGTAAGTAGTGATGCAATCGTAGATTTAAAAAAAAACGATAGGCGCAAAAAGCAGGACCCTTAAAATCATCTGTGGATTTAACTGGGCAATTATAATTTGAGTAGTTAACTTCTCAAAACTGCTAGCTGGTTATTGGATCAAATAATGAAGAATTCATCGTTGGAATGTCGAAACTCAGAGGGAAAATTCGACTTGCAGCTTGACACCAATGACGTATTGGATTAACGGTTTTACTCACGTCCATGTTTCGGGATGGCCCGACAAGTCAATAACGAGGTCCTTTCTGAGTTGGTTCTTGATGTTACAATTGATCAAAACATTATTACAATTGAACAATAGTACATTGTTACACTAGGGATGAAAGTAACTCATTTCGTCCCGAGAAGGAGTTGGCGGGCGAGCGAAGCGAGGTCGCTAATTCGAGGAGTTAAATGGGTTACTTTTACCCCGAGGTAAACACTGTGCTTTTCATTACGAATACGAGGAAACTAAAAATAAAATAAAAAGTTTGTAAAACCTTAGTCGTCGTACCTATGATTTTAAGTAGGTATCTTTCTTCTGATTTAGGCGGTAAAAGGTATTCCACTACTGCTTCAGCCTCTTCTCTTAGAAAATTAGGCGTTAAATCACAATTTTAATCTGATAAACATAACGCGTTAATACAAATCTCGTTGTACGGAAATGTAAACAAAACTCGAAAAAACCAACGACTGATTGCCACTTTCCCGCCATCTTGTTTTTTTTTCTGCGGCCGGCCAGCTATTCAGCCTCATTAATGAAAAATTAGAAATTAATTGTAATCTTTTAAAAATAAAGTATTTTAAAGAAATAGTTGAACAAATAAATCACTTAAAATATAACATTATTTAATTAATACTTGTCTTTAAGTTATTTCAATTTTATATCGTGCTGTGATTGACTGGCTGTATGGAAAATTGGAACATGTTTCAATAGAAATGTGAAGATTGAACTAGTTTTTTTTTTTAATAATTTAATAGCTGTCAGTTGTAAAGTAAAACTCCCTAGGGATGAAAAGTATCACTTTCAGCCCGCTCCTCAGGCAACTTCAGACCTACTTTCAGAGTATGAGTAATGAAATAGTACATTGTTACACTAGGGGTGAAAGTAACCCATTTAACCCCTCGAATTAGCGACCTCGCTTCGCTCGCCCGCCAACTCCTTCTCGGGACGAAATGAGTTACTTTCACCCCGAGGTAAACACTGTGCTTTACATTATGAATACGAGGAAACTAAAAATAAAATAAAAAGTTTGTAAAACCTGAGTCGTGATGACCTTTGATTTTAAGTAGGTATATTTCTTTTGATTTAGGCGGTAAAAGGTATTCCACAACTGCTTTAGCCTCTTTTCTTATGAAATTAGGCGTTAAATCACTATTTTAATCTGATAAACATAACGTGTTAATACAAATCCACTACTGCTTTAGCCTCTTTTCTTATGAAATTAGGCGTTAAATCACTATTTCAATCTGATAAACATAACGTGTTAATACAAATCTCTGTTGTACGGAAACGTAAACAAAACTCGAAAAAACCAACGACTGATTGCCATTTTCCCGCCATTTTGATTTTTTTTTCTGCGGCCGGCCAGCTATTCAGCCTCATTAATGAAAAATTAGAAATTAATTGTAATCTTTTAAAAATAAAGTATTTTAAAGAAATAGTTGAACAAATAAATCACTTAAAATATAACATTATTTAATTAATACTTGTCTTTAAGTTATTTCAATTTTATATCGCGCTGTGATTGACTGGCTGTATGGAAAATTGGAACATGGTTCAATAGAAATGTGAAGATAGAACTAGTTTTTTTTTAATTATTTGACAGCTGTCAGTTGTAAAGTAAAACTCCCTAGGGATGAAAAGTATCACTTTCAGCCCGCTCCTCAGGCAACTTCAGACCTACTTTCAGAGTATGAGTAATGAAAAATTTATTTAAGTTTAGCTGAGGAGTGCACCAAAACAAAACAGTGTCAAATAAAAAACTTTTTATAAAGTATGCTCATATTTGTGGATTATTTAACGCCGACTTTGAAAAATTGAGGTTGTTTAACACTTTTTAGTGTTTTGTTGAATTGAAGCCAATTGTGTTTTATTATTAGCTGAACTGATTAAAAGATGATTGTGTTTTATTACTGACCAAGATCTATAGTAAGGTATATAGATTATAACCATCTCAAGTATGCCTATATAGTTTGATGAGTTTCCTCGATTTCTCCAGATTCAATGACCAGATGACCGCGGGATCACCTGTGATCATAAATGTGGGTACTCTTCCAAATAAAACAAGTTTTTTTTTAATTAGGTCCAGGTGTCTTCAAGTAATGGCAGAAAGTGCATAAAAAAGATTCCGATGAATTGACAAGCTTCTGAAGTCGACATAAATGCAGCTGTTGCAGTTTTTAATTTCTGAGACCCGAACTGACCGATTTCTCTCGGAACTTTAGATATAATATTTTTATAAAGAGAAAAGATTAATATTTTTGTGTGCAAAAACTAATGAACCGATTTTAAAAATTCTTTCACCAGTAAAAGGTGTTACTTTATTATCGAGTGACATAGGATATATTTTCAACTACAAAGTGGGTATTTTATTTATTTAAATAAACTAGTGCTTGACTGTGATCCCATCTGATGGTAAGCAGTGATGCAATCTCTGAAGTTGAGGCGCGCTTGTTTATGAGCTTATTCACTCTTGCCTCACAAATACACTCAAATTATAATCAGACGGGAAGACCGCAGCAAGCAAATTGTTCCAGTCCTTAAGCAACTGAAGCGAGTAAAATAGTCATCATCATCAGCCTAATTCCCACTGCTGGGACTCAGGCCTCTTCTCTAGAAGAGGGAATGGGCCGTAATCCACCACGCGGACCTAGTGCGGGTTGGTGAATATCACATGTCATCGAATTTTGGTTCTAGGACATGCCGGTTTCCTCACGATGTTTTCCTTCACCGTTTTGAGAGCAGTGGTAATGAAATAAATTACACAAAGTAATGCGCCTGGCAAAAGGAGTAAAATAATATTTTTACTGAATTGCATAATCCTAATGAGACAGAAATGAAACCCCATGGAGGCAATTCAAAGCTAAGATAAGCAGACAGCACAAAGCAGGCGCATACGCATCGATCCGCGTAACGTTTACATAACGAGACTGGTTCTAAAGGTTGACCTTAAGCACCCCTTTCACAGCGCGCCTGTCGACCGACTGCTTACGTAAGTGTTCTGCTATAACTGTTACACCATACCATTATTTAATAAGGTCCTATTTAATGCCATGGTGTGATAAAACAATGCTATTGAAAATTTACCAAAATAATTTTTCGATTCCAAATTGTGGGTCATGGGATCTCCTTTTTCTTAACGTGTTTTCAGAGGCACGGAGAAATCTCAATGTGTTAAGATAAAGACTTTGCGGATCAACCAGTGTGGCGGGTATTACTAAAGAAGCGGCCAGTTGGATGTAAATCAACGTCCCTTACCAAGGTGACCTTGGATTGTGTTGTGGCTAAAAGGATGTAAACCACGAGCCAACTCTTTCGGTGGTTTAGGAAATGCGCCTCCCAACCAAGGGCGTTCAAAGTCATGGATTACAACTGCTGTCCACACGGATTGAAACTAGCAAGGTCAACTTGGTTAGGACGTTGGTTTACATCCATCTGGCCGCCCCTTTAGCTAAGAGCTCGTCATATGATTATAAGAATAAAATTAGTTCAAAACAGAATAATTTAGTCTATAGAACGGGTCAGCACATTGTACAATTTCACACACAGAAACAAATTACAAATACACAAATAAAATTATAAAACCTAAAGAAACTTTAAACATACTTAACATATTTAAATAACGCATGATGAATCGTCATCCAGAGGTGCCACATCATCAGGCGAACACTAGAGCGAGGAAAAATAATGATCTAGGCTTAGAAAAGTAAAAATAACAATACAGTAAAATGGGGTGAATAGAGACAAAACTTTAAAGGGTATTTTCTTGATATTTGAATATTTTTTTGCAGCATTTAACTATATCAATTTATTAATGAATTGTTATTCTAAAAAATAGATGCTTTATCAGAGGCCGATATAATGGTATCAAAGTCAAAAACCCAGCCAAAGTTTTGTCTCTAAGTCTCTATTCAACCCGTTTTTTTTTTTTTTTTTTTTTTATTGTTGATAGGTTCGCACTTGACCGCTATCTCACCTGATGTTTTACGGTAATTACACTTACCCTAACGATATGCATAACAATCTTCCACCTCGGAACGCCTTTAGCAAAGGCACTCTTCACAGAGAGGGGGATGCAGACGCCCATGATCCAGAGGAAGGCAGGGAACACCAGGTCACCAGCCACGAGGCCGTTCCATGTTGCATGCTCCATCCACCAGTAGCCACCAGCGCCATCATTCACGAATATCATGAAGACAATAGCCATTCTGTAAAGAAATACCTCATTTTGAGCTGATACTAAAACCCACTAGGTACTACTGATAATAACATAGTTAGTATTTAGGGTGAATAAGCAAAATCATGATGGGATGGGTGGATGGTGTAAAAGAATATGTAACAAAAATAACCTAAAAGGAGTCACTAAAAACTTAAAGTATTTTACAATTCGAACCAGTAGTTACTGAGATCAACGCGTTCACTAAAGAAACAAATTCTTGCGGTTTATATGCTGATAAAAATATTTCACAAATTCTGTATTAAGAATTAGTTCATAAGTTAATTAGTTTATTACATTATTTTAAAAACGCTAAGTAACCTAAAAAAGAATACAGAACCGACAAAAACGTGTGAATAGGGCTATTCACACGCATAGTCTTTCTGGTCGTGCTAGATTTTAAATTAACACAGAAATGATGTAGGTGTAAATGAAAGTCTTATCTGTAGATCATGTTCATAAAATCGGTTGCTTTATATTGCAACATAAAGTTTTACTAATTGTTGACAATTGGTCCAATGACATGGGACAAAAAATAATAGGTAAAGCCCTTTGAAACTATCTTCATAAAAGCCACAGTCAAGATCGAAAAAAATTGGATACTAATTTTGATCAGCTGATGATAATTTATTTATATATATATATAATATACGAGTCTCCGTCTTCTTGAGAATATAACATCAAATTGTAATTAATAATGATAGGTGTCTCCATTTAATCCCATATATATACCAATTTGTAGAGCTTAATTAAATGATGAACTGATTCAGTTTCATCGACTATTTTTGTTATAAATTTTTATTATTTTGCACTAGCTTTTGCACAAGACTTCATCCGTGTGAATGTCAATTAATTACTTTGTGTCTGCATCGAAGTCGAAGTCAAAGTCAGATAAAAAGTAGCCTATGTCCTCCACATTTATAATATTTGTATAGATTAAATTGATCATACCTAATTTTAAAACAATAATTATGCATATATGCTTTACTCACCCTCTAAAAGTGTCAAGCGCTCGCAACCTCTGTTGTATCGCCAGCTCCTTGTCCCCATACCTCAGTTTGCCAGTTCTCCTCACCCGTGACATGATGAGCTTCACGATGCCGTACAGCACCCATATCGCCAGCAACACGCCCAGTAACAGCAGGAGAGCTGGTAGAAGATATGGTTTAAGTTTTCATTCATGTAATGTTTTAAGTTTAGGCAAGGACCGCAAGGCCCAAGGCAAGGGTTCAAGAGAACATGGGTCTTTTACTCGTATTAGTCATAATCAATGACCTTACAGCCAGTAGACGCCTCGTGGTTGAATTAGCGCACCAAACAATACTGTTAACTAGCCGAGGTACGGGAAAAGGGTCTAAAACCCCGAAAACCTCCATTGAAAAGGGAGGGTCCTCCGACCAGACAGATATTAAGTCTAGTTTGGGCAACTCCCTGTTAGTGCATATCACGTTGTTTTATATGTTCTAATCACGCGGAGAATTTAATATCTACCACGATGCAGGATTTTGTCGTTTTTAGTTCCTATGTAGCGTCATAGAGGTCGCTACCGTCAGACACACCTTCCCGCTTCATCCAGAGCTAAGTTATTTAAAGATATCCCGTCCATAAAAAAAGGTCATCATGTTTGTTAGGAAAAAACTAATCCTACTTTAGTACTCCTAATGAGTCACCTACACGAGAAACCTCGGAAAGAAAAGAAGGAAAGAAATATTAATACAAATAAAGTACGAGCGAAAGCCTCGTAGCAACAGTCTTTGATTCCAACAGTGCACAGTATTTGTTTCCATATCAATTCCACTTTATCAACTTGCAAATCTCTGAACAATTCCACACATTGTAGTTTTCATCCATACATCAACAGATCATTGTCTGCAATTGTTTCAACACCTGCCACGCCAAGTCTAAACATTTCTATTGAATTCATTATGTTCCCATAAGAAACGTTTGACATTACGATTGAGCGCTCGCTGCCACCAGCAATGATTAGTTTTCATATCTTTGCTGACATATTTATTGATGTCAATGCCTATCGCAGGAGTCAGGACCTCACTATTTTTGTAAAATGTTACTTATATCAATAAAGAATTTATTATTATTATTTCCTTTAGTTTACATTTTTACATATTTCAAATTAAAAATATAAAAAAAGAGTATCCTACCGGTCTCGGGAACAGGATCCAAACTACTGGCGATCAAGGCTCCAAAGATACTGTTATTATTATAAACGATTAATGACTAAAAACTATCAAATTGTATATTCGATTTTTTTTTTTTGTGATTATGTCATCTGTATGTTTATTTTATTTTCTGAATAAATCAATTTTTGCAGTACCCACGAGGTTATGCATCAGGTCATCATCTATCGGTACTTGCCTATGCTGACGCATACCTACCTTACTACTTTAAAAACTTCCATCAAAACAGTCCATTGATTCTACAGGTATTGTTATATCAAACTCATTGATAGATTCACAATAATAATCAAGTTTATCCAAATCCGGCCTAAAGACCTTGCAATTGTCCACACCCTTGCCATTGAACTATTGTCGATTCAAGCGTTTGTGTCATCAATATAATCGACATTTAAATCGGCCTTTATATGCTTGTATCCTTACGTATATTATTTGGATTATCTCCATATATGGTAGCAGATGGCATTTGCCTGAATGGCCATAAGCCGTTTTTGTGCCATGGTCAGTAAAATTGCAACGTGCATATATCCAAGATCGATGGAAATAACAATACATTTTAAATTTATGGAGGTCGCCTTACTATTTAGTCATGCAAATAAGGTTGACTTCGTATAGACATTATGTAATGCTGTACTGATTAAGATTGGATTTAGTTAGATCTTGATATTATTGGAACAGATAAGGTTACCATTCTTTTTGAGATTCCTGTTACTATGTTACTTATAATGTATGATATTGGTCATCATTAAGTGTGATATGATTCATTAGGTACGAGTAGGCCTATCTTTCTTTACAGGTTTATAGTTTTTTTAGGATTTAAACGAAGAAATAACAAAACAGTCAACATATTTATCTACAGCATCTTCCTTTTTATCGTGACGTAACTCAGCCGCTTGTTCTATCCGATAAACATAATCCGAATTCATCTCATCGAAAATGTCCAGATAAAATAACTATATAACGATAAACTCTCTTATATGTCACCAGTACTTGTAAGCTACTCGAAATAAGAAGAATTTTATTACATTAAAATGGAGAAGACTCTCTTGTGTGTGTTGTTTTTTGTAATCAGTGTGTTTGGTGAACCTAGGGTGGATCCTTTGGTCCTGGTCAGCAGCCAAGGTTTAGTGAGAGGTCATAAAGCAACCGATGGAGACTATTCCATGTTTTTGGGCGTGCCTTACGCACAAGTGGACCCAGAAAATCCTTTTGGCGTAAGTAACATGATTGTTTCGAACTAAGAACATGGGACTGACACCTCACCGACGTTAATACCAGTCGTTCAATGTCAGACCCAGATTAGTAAAAGGATTTCAAATAGAGAACGTTGTTATGTTAGTTGTGTTTGAATTCCTTCCATACCAGCTACGTTAATGATAATCTATTTTAGAGCCAAAGAAAAACGAAAAGGATTACATTGGCTGATCCACAATAGTAGATAGATGAGACACCATTTACACCTAGTGAGACACCAAGAGATGATAGTATCTCTCTTAGTACATCATAGTAATTTGTACGTAGTGAGTCTCGTAACTCTACTCGTAACAACATTATCGATAGCCGTGATGAGGTTGTCGACCCTGATACAATGAGTGTTTGTTTTTTAATTAAAAGTTATGTGTCATCTTGTTTATAATTGTTATTATTTGTTCGATTTCGTTACGACGATGTACGGCTACAAATTCTGTTGGTAAACCATTAACAAATTTTATTCAGAAGAAGATTTGTTGTAAGTGACTACTTCCTCACGTTTTAAGTTTTTTTAAATGAAATTAGATAATTTGACTAAAAATATCAATAAATATTACTTATTCTAACGCTGAATTTAGAATATTGAAAGATTAGAAATATTTCAGGAAAGGACAGTCTAAGTATCAAAGTCAAAATATCCTTTAGTATCTCAAAGGCTAGTTTACTTTAGTTTAAATTCTTTGACTAGTGAACTCAAAAGATTGACTCAAGTTGTTTCAAGGTTCAGTTTACTGTAGTTTAAATTCCTTGAATGTTGACGTAATTCCACTCATAATAATATCAGTCAGTGATAGTTGGCAGCTGATATTCTATCTAAGGCTAAGACATATCTCAGAACACTCTATAGATACGTTTGATGTCAACGATCTGGTTCAAAGTTAGGTAAATACTCGTAATTTAAAAAAATAGAATATACTTGAATTTCAATCATGATCCATATGAATTATTCAAATCATTTATTTTATTTAAACGTATAAAAATAAATGCCAAAATAATGTTCAGAAATTCCTACAATTTCAATGAAAGCCGCGCTAATATACTAACACATAAATCATACTTTTCAGCCATCTCGCGCCAGACCACCATTTCAAGAAATAATATTTGATGCTAATGACGGAACTATCAAATGCCCACAAATGGGATCTGCAAACAGTGACTCCGAGTCGTTAGACTGTCTCCGGCTGAACATTTTTGTACCATTCAAAGCCAGTTCCAATAATCCTCTACCAGTTCTAGTATGGATTCACGGGGGACAATTTGTCCGAGGAAGTGCAGGAGATTATGGAGTCAGAAACTTGGTGAGACATGACGTAGTGGTCATTACCATTAACTATCGTCTCGGTCCCTATGGATTTATATGCCTAGACAACCCTAGCATACCTGGTAATCAGGGTCTAAAAGACCAGTACGCAGCGCTGAGGTGGATCAGAAAGAATATTGCATCGTTTGGTGGTAATCCTTACAACGTTACTATTGCTGGTCAAGGTGCTGGAGCCGTATCAGTTTTATTACATTTGTATGCTGATAATAACAAATTGTTCCACAAAGCCATAGTAGAAAGTGGTACACCACAAAATGAAGGTATGTTTGTTAATGCAGATGTCGATGCAGCTATAATGATAGCTAATCATTTAGGAGCCAACCTGACGAATAATGATGAAGCTCTTAAGTTCCTCATCAGCTCTCCTCATGATTTAGTAACAGCTGCTGCTCACGAAATGAATTTACGATTAAGACCCTGCAAGGAGAAATCATTCAGTGGTCTTGAAAACTTTGTAGAAAACGATCCCTACTCACTAACAAACACGATAAAAGTAAGAAACACGCCTGTACTGATTGGTTATACTAACCAGGAACGTAACTCACTAAGCAACGATTACTTTGATCGGGATCCATTCTATGAGAAACTGAGAAATAATTTTAATCTCAATGGAGTACAGTTAAGCAATGCCGCTACATTTGTGAGGAGGTTTTATATTGGATACGATCCTGTATCGGAAGATGTGGCGACGGAATTACAGAATTTTGAAACTGATTTTGTATTCAGTCATCCTTCTGAGAGAATTGTGACAAGACTGTTTGAAGAAAATGTTGGATCAGTCTATGAATATGTATTCAGCTATGGAGGAAGTTCAGGTGCTCAAGGTGCAGGACATTCAGCTGAACTTAATTATTTGTTCGACGTTGGAGGTGTAAACCTTAAGAGAAGTGAAGACGACCAATTGATAACTGACCGTATTACAACTTTATGGACAAATTTCATAAAATATGGGTAAGTTACGACTTAGTTTTAACAAGCTGGTCTCTGAAATTGTAAAGGGTTTTAGGAAACTCCTATGGAGAGAAAATATTCTTGATTTATCAAAAAATATCGCACTAAAAAATGGCCAAGTACGAGGCGGGCTCACGCATGATGGGTTCCGTACCGTCCTTAGCAAAACACAGTAAACTTTTTTTTAATTTTATATTTGATAGGTTTGTGCTTGACCGCTATCTCACCTGAGGGAAAGCGACAATGCGGAGATCACGTTTGATGCACGAGAGCCCCTTTAAATATTTATTTTATTCTGTTTTTAGTATTTGTTGTAGCGGCAACAGAAATCAGTGAAAATTTCAACTGTCTAACTGTTACTGTTCACGGGATACATACTGGTGACAGACAGGCAGACGAAGGGACGGACCCCGGAGGCTTATCGTTTTACCCTTTGGGTACAGAAGCCTAAAAGTCGAATAAAATGTAACATTCGCTCTTGCACTACTAACAAGGAATCTAAATAAATAACTACTCGTATGTTCTAATTTCCAGAAATCCAACTCCACAAACAACTGACCTAATCCCAGTGAGGTGGACCCCAGCCACTGCCACTAGCAGGCCGACCTTGGTCATTGACACAGACATTAGGATGGACAGCCGGGTCCAAAACCAGAGGATGGCTTTCTGGGACATCTTCTACTCAATATACGGCAGCTACAGCAATTTGGCTAGAGAGTGCGTCTTCACCCAGTGATATTAAGTGTTCTGAGATTTTTATTTATTGTAACAAAGTATTAAATTTTGATAAATCGAAAACAATTGATTATTGTGTAAATAATGTAATTAAATAATGAATTTATGAAAGCTCAAATTTCTTACATCATGACAAAAACAATAAAAGAGCTGCAACATATCAAAATGATTATTAATATTGATATTTAAATGCCAAAATGAAGTTGCAAGATCGATATCAGCAACATTTACATTCAAAACGATATTTGTTTGATATTTTTAATTCGCTAGTACAATGGCAAGTCAGTGGCTCTTTTCTGGGTCGCTCGTCTCCAACGGATGATGCTCATCAAGACAAATCGACTTCACAAAGGATTTGGGCCAGCTTCGCCTCACGCCCACTACAGCCCACTTAGGTTCACTTGATAGCGTGTCGTGATTCGTTTTTTTTCATTATTAACTACATCTAATATGGTGATAGCTTGCAGGAATTGAGGACGCTCCAATGAACAGATCCGTCGCCAATTTTGTTTTAAGAGAGAGATTATATAAAACCGTAAGATATGTTTGTTTTGTTGCTTATTTTGTAAGAATGGAGGTGATGATATGCAATAAAATACGTGATGCAACTGTGTTTTATTTGTCAAGCTTTTTTTACTTTCCTCAAGTAATATACGTACCCTAAGTCCATGACATAACAAGGTGACCCTTTGAAGGTCAACAATGGAAATTATAAAGATTAAGAACAGGAGAAAAAGAAAATCTAGTACAGTTTTATAAATTATGCTATCGATTAAACCTCCAGCACTAGATAAATTACTTACATAATCATTTATTTATCTAAATACTTCACTGCTAAGAATAATGAGGTATTTAAAGTTGTCATGGCGCTGTCTGTAACTGCTTACTTTCTTCTAATATTGCACACGCATTACAACCAAAGAAAGTATTGGAAAACCGCTAGTACTTCCTGTAATTGCATATTTACATCAAAATCATTATGTCTATTTGCTGATCGTGATGTGGTTTCCTTACCACTTTTCTTGCTGTATCGGAGATAAAACTAATCAAACATCATTATGACTTCGGCACTTGTAATCTAACTTTCACTAACAGGCCCATCGTCACCGATACAGAATATTAGTTACGCCATTTTCACAATTTTCTCCAAGTTCTGGTGCGTGACTGTTTCGATTTTACTTATCAATTTATTAATACTTCATAAATCTGCGGTGATCACCACTTGTCGTTTTGCTTTCGTTTTTTAAATTTATATTGAGATTTTGTTAGTACAACTTCTTTTTAACGTGATCTGGGTAGTCAAATCTTCAACACTGTAATTACGCACGCAATTTATGACTGAATATTGACAAAGGAGCCAGAAAGTATTATGAAAGAATGTTCTCGTATACTACAAAAACAAAGAAAAGATAAATGGATTATGTGAAAGATGATTCTCAGGAAGAAATTTATAATGACGATAGATAAAGATTTATGGATGAATTATTTAAATAAAATAATAATTATTCCTGCGGAGAAATTAATACACAAGTTATAGGCAGCATTGCCATGTTGATTGGCAATACTGGTTCTACGGAAAGATGACCAAATCAATGCTGGTAATTGTGGTTGCTGCTCAGAATTGGGCTAAATAAAGAGTGACAGACAGACGGCAGTGCGTAGTACAGGCACATATGTCTAATGGTAGCCTATTTTCTGCAATTGACTTCTGATAAATTTAAATATCTCTACGAAGCCTTCTTTCATTATAAGTATATTTCAGTCTGTTTTAGAACATGAAATGGTATTTGGAGCCTTTTGCACAATTTGTTGTTTATAATTAAGAACTTGTACAATTCTGAAATCAGGACCATGACTAACTAATATTTATTGTACCGGTAATTAACTGATTTACCTCATATTTCATATTAGTTTTAATACAGGCCTTGGTATTAACATGTTGAGGAAAAATAGAGAACATACATTAGGGTTTGCGGTCTAACGATGACACAAAGGTCTTTACAAAGACATACAATAAACGTACTGTATGGGGAATAATTGAGTTGAATATTAGTTACATACGAGTATATATACCGTACGTGTATATTAATTGTTATTTTATATTTCGAAAGACATAGTAACAGGAATAAAAATGTATAACTTTGCAGTATTACATGTATGTATATTCATTAAGATATACCACTTTTTTTTTCGGTAAAATGACGTGAGTCCAATTATATGACCACTTCCAATGAAAAACTACCCAAACGAAGGCAAACAATGCCGTATGGAGATGTTTTCAATAATAACATATGATACCCGCAGATAAGTATATCAACTTTCGAAGGAAAAGGCCAATGAGATTATAAAGTATGTCAAGGGATTTAAACTGATACAAGTTGAGGATACAAATGTTGCTGTTTACATTGATTCCAAAATTGTAGTTTCTTATAAATCAATAACAAGAGACATACAAGATGCCTCATTTTTTAATTTTTTTTAACCGACTTCGATAAGGAGAAGGTTCTATGTTCGGCTATATGTATGTTTTTTTTCCTATACACAGTCGAAATTGTACTCGAATACAAAATTTTTTTGGTGATTGGTAGTCGATTATTAAAACGATCATACTACAGGGGTCCATGACGTGTTAAAATACACAGAAAAAATTAAATAGGTTAGAATGGCCTTGTGGGCGGGGCACGCCTGCCTCAAAATATGATCATGCTCATAATTGACACAACCAATAGCAAACTTGCGATCTAAGTGTGCGTGGTCTGTTAGTTGCGTAGTTCGCGTTCGTATTATTGCCTGTAGTGGAGTTAAAGGGTGGGAGACAAGCGGCGACACTCGTAGTATAAATTGGAAAGTATTTACTTTCTAACCTCTTTCATCTTTTCAGTGTTAAAATATCAAGCAAGCGAGCAAGAGGAATATGGAGATATATACCCTATATAGCTCCATCCCTATAACAGTTCAGTTTAGGTCGTCAAATGGATCGCGTCAAGTGGTAGGGCCTCAGTAGACTTCAAAAAAAATATCTTGATAGTTTCAGTCTTGGTGTAAACTCAAACCTAAATGGTGCAAGGAATAAAATTAGACTTACGCAAGTAAATGTCGACGGGTTCCCTGACGGTGCGGATGTCGCATCCCTCGGTGGACGCGTTCAACTTGTACACGCCAAACTCGCCCAGTTCCGGCCTCAGCTGGCACAGCAAGCCTCTGCATAAAGAACATGAGGAAGTATAGAGTGCTGCGAATCAACTAAAGTAGCTGTTGCGGTAGTGTGGCCACACAGTAATGAAACACATTGTATTTAATCATCATCATCATTAGCCATTTTAATATTCCCACTGCTGGTACTCAGGCCTCCTCTCTCTAGGAGAGGGAATAGGTCATAATCCATCACGCAGATAGGCAGCTAGTGCGGATTGGTGAATGTCACATGTCTTCGAATTTTTGGGTCTAGGACATGTCGGTTTCCTCACGATGTTTTCCTTCACCGTTTTGAGAACAGTGGTGATGAAATAAATGTAAGTAAGTAAGTTTTGTTTATTTGGTGTACAATAAAGATTATAATAAATAAATAAATAAATAAATAAATAAATATTTAATCAAGACACTGTAATTATAGCTGAAATTACAGCAAGAGTACAGATAATGAACAAAGTAGACGAAAAGGCGGAAGTCGAAAACAATGACACTTCAATGTTGCCCTAGCCAGCATGCTTAAATGTATTTCTATAGGTTAACATTGTAGAGAAAATACAAACGATCGTATTGAGAATAGTAACAACAGTTTAGAATAGAGTTCATTACTTGAGGACGTCCTCAGAATATATCGTTAAAAGAAATAATATCCATACACCATAATTATGAATGCTTCCATGAAACGATTTCGGACAATTTTTAACACGCACAGAACTAACACCCCAAACAGAAATTAGTGGTAGTGAAGCGAACCAAATTACATCAAAATTACTGAGAAAGATGTTTTGAGAACTGAATTAGCTGGAGCAATTTTCCTGCCAATGGGAATATATCTCTGAGCTTATATGTATTTTTTTTTTTGTTTTATGCATTCCTATGGTAAGGTAAAAATCTATATTTGGCTTTACCAATAAATATAATATAATACAGAACGGTCAAAATATGTTGGTCACTCCGAAGTTGGCGTTCCGAACTATTGCGCATACCCGAAAAAATACGAATTTACCATGTACATGATTTTTAAAAAGAATTTCTTCGCCGTCAATAATTGTTCGAAGTACGGATCACGATATTTCGGCCGTAACAAATAACTTAATAACCAAATAAAAGTATTACCAACGTACATATTTATATACAAAATTTTACGGCACGGTTGGCGCAGAGGTTGAGCGATTGACTACTGCGCTGCATGTCGAAGATTTGATTCCCGCACGGGACAAATATTTGTATGGCCTATAGATAAATGTGCCCGGTCTCTTTGTGAACGCACCTAAGATACAGGAGTTATTCTTGATATGGGACAAAGTTAAAAAAAAAACAAATACTCTCAGGCGTCGAAGTACTGCTCCACATTGCTGTCATCTGGACTCGCCGGAAATATAGTCCACAAGACTGGCAGCTTTACCGTTATGTAATTATAGCACACTCATGAGTTGTTGTATGGTAATTACTTAAACCAACAGTTAACAGTGTACATTTGTCTTTGCAGTCTATCTGTTACAGTTTGCCTGCCAAAGGTGTGCAATAGAAACATATCTCTATTAGAACTTATATAATTATGGCCTATATAATTGCATATATCAGCATCAGCAACAGTACCCACGTAGCCTCGACTTGAGGAATCTTGGCATCCCGTAGGCGTCGAAGAGCATTTACCGCTCCGGAGTCAACTTCCTGTAGATGTGTGAGCTCTTTACTTTAATCTTTTTATTTGTATTACTAGCCTTTACGTATTTAACACTGCAAGGCAAAGGCCTCTTTACTCTATTTCCACTTCTCTCTATTTAGAACTCATCATCATCTTTCTGTCTTTGTCCCGTATTACTTGAGATCAGCGCAACACGTTCTTTTCTTCCATTCTATTCTGTCACCCGTCACGCTATCACTAACTTGCTTTTCTCTATTTCAGATACTAGTGTACCCAGACTGCTCTATCGAATGAATCCAGCTCTCTTGTCTTCTATAGTTAGCATCACATCTAAAGACGTAACTTTTAATCGTTAATCTAACTTTGCCAACCATCGAGATGGATTAGCTCACCTATTACAAAATCTTTACACTTCTGCAATTCCTTATACCCAGATTAACATACATAGACCACTGATAAGTCTAATTTATTCATATGCGCAATCTGATACAATCTCGCCAATGCCTCACTGTCTGCATCGAGCATTGTATTTAAAATGTCTAATTATGCACTATTCAATGACATACAAATCCATCATTCACAATAGTCGTAAGGTAGGTGCCAGATAAACGGGAAATAACGTTCATTGACCCCCCTACATTTGTTAACATTCTAAATTTCAAAAACGGATATAAAGTCATAAAGCTGTCCGATCCTTTACATGATCTAATAATGTAAAGCAAGTCTTTGCTTGTTTTTCGGGTACCTACGTAGAGATATTAGGAAAAGGTCAATGTACTTTATTCCACGGTTATATGCCGCCTTCTATAGTAATGTACTTTCAATCGAACTCCCACGATTTGTAGACAATTAAGCAATTATTAATACACTATGTATGTTTTTCTCTTACACTTAGGTCAAGGAGTTCTTAGTTACGTCTCATTGTATTCAGAGCATGATTTTCTCACGTTTTCTTTCTAAGTTCGATAGCTAATATTTTCATTTAGAAGTTGGAAAATTTGTTGCTGTTGTAATATTTTCGAGAGTTTTAACATGTGATGTTATATGTTATATACCTAACCTATTCCTTTTCCTACACTTTATGTTAGTTTGAAAAGGAAAAGTTTACTCTAGACTGAGAAAATACGCATTATGGCCCCTCACCCACGGCGACTTAATGTAGTGATGCTGTAGTGCGTTCGTATCGATACAGTCGCGATGCTGTAGCGCGTTGGCATTTATTCTATAGCGCTTGCATATGCGACTAAAGCGCGTTAGTAGCGATACTGTCACACGCTTACGAAACGCGCGACAGCATCGTTACAAAAGTTGTCGTGAGCCAGGAGCCTAAATCCGACCTACCCCGTCAAACTCAATGACGCGACTTAGGTACCTACTTAAGCGCGCATTTTTGACAACGACTCAATGAGTTCGCGTTATATGTTACTGTCATAAGTCTTTATAAACAAGTAACTGTAAAAGTAACTGGGTGTAATTTATCTATATTATGTATGTATTTAGAAATATATAAGTATGTTTATCAGTTGTCTAGTACCCATAACATAAGCTCTGCTTAGCTTGGGACTAGACAGCGTTGTGTGATAGTTGTGGAATATCATATTATCATATCATATTAACTAAGCAATACAAATATTTTAAAATATCAAATTTTTTATTAACTACTAAGAGAAAATAAATTTAGAAATACGTAAGTGCCTATGCACAACAGGGATGAACTAAGTATCTAATACAATTGAGTTTGTTTCTGAAAGGAAAACTCGGTCCTGGTATGATAGGTAACGATGGAACAGGAGTGGGTTTTTAGTCAGTAAAAGTCTGACACACCCTCGCGCTCCGCCCAAGAACGGGGAATGTCATTGGATGATTTTTTTACTTAAAAAATTAAAAGTATCTATACATAACAGTCGCAAATGTTGTATTCCTCATCATGACCATTTCAGTCAGTTATTTATTAAACAAACAGTGCTAGAACAACCATCTTGCGGCTCAATTACTTTTAGAGAAAGGTATGGACTGAAAATAATTTATATTCATAATTAATTTATCTAATAATATTTATAACTATATATTAAATATTTTAGTGTTTGTATAACATCGCCTTGGACTCTCTTGTGAAGATGTTATAATATAATTTTGTAAATAAAAAAATCTTCAACAAGGTAATTAAAATTAAAATAAGCTAAGTGAGGCCTGATTATCTCAATGACCACTAAACTAGCCACTTTAAGACCAATATAACCGCTGATCACTTATCCATTTACCTAGCGTAACTGCGTAATGATTGATTATGGTAATCTCTCGGCTCACCGTTCATTGTAGCTCTGGGTTATTTTCACCTACAGTTGCCATCACGGATTTTGAGCGGTTGCGCAAAAGTCAAATATTCGGTCTCTTTAGTGGTGCGAAGAGAGACGCGGGGGCGAGGAGTGTCAGTGACTGACTTGCCTTGCCATCGCGTCATAGACGTCAGTCGTGATTCAGTCGTGATTCGCTTGCTGCATGTATCTAACAACGACGACGATTGGCTCGCCAATGTATGGAACGCGCAAAGCAATCCCCACTCTGACGCCGAGCGCTCAAGATCTGTTGTGCCTACTGTACTGGGTTTTTTAGTTACAAGTCAAAAATAATCAAGCAATTTCTCTTGCTCTGGTTAGAGTGAGAGGGAATGTCAGACTTTTACTGCCCCATCAAGTTCTTTCCCCTTTTGCTTTCTAGGATTTTTTTTTTTTGGTGGGAAATCATCCAATGACTTCTCCCAATTTAGGGCAGAGCAGAAGGGGTCAGACTTTTACTGACTAATATCCACTCCTATGTTCTTTCTTTGCCTTCGTTCCGGGGTCCCGGGGTACTTTTTCGCACAACCCATGGCCCCTGTAGGCTTCGACCCTGCTGGGCCTCCAAGGTTTTGCTGACATCTCTTTGAAGCGCGCGTGGATCACACGCCGTCGACGACTCGAGCTCGGTCCGGATGGTTACCGGACGGCCGGACCGCGAGCTACCCATTGCTCGCCGTTTGCTGTGGTAACTCTTTCAAACAATCCCGCTACATTGGCACTCTAAAAACATGATGTAATTTGGTACTTCTGCAATTTGTTGATAACAAATTATATATCAACGGATGATATTGAGACAAGTAGTTTTCTGTCAGTAAATACTCAATTCTCTGAATAATAAAAAATAGAAAATTATCGACAAGTCAGATAAAATCATGCCTTATCTTTGAAAGCAAACGTCTTTCTAAGGTGTCAACCATAACTGTTTACTGATCCATTAGAACTACATAACGGTACAGAGATCTTACATAACGGTACAAAGGCCTTACCATGAGATCTTAAAGCGATCCATTTTACTACCTAAACTGAACTGTTAAAGCTCCATCCCTCTGGAGATATACACCCTATAAAAGGTGTAAGGGACAGCCCTCTACAAACTTTAAGGGCTTACTCAGTAGACGAAACTGAACCTTCCACAAAATGTTTTTTTAAGAAAACGAAAAAAGAAATCGGCCTCGCCATACAAATTGTCCAATCAAGTTTATCATTTTGTTGTTCAGTTTCGTCTACTGGGCAAGCCCTTAAAGTTTGTGGAGGGCTGTCCCTTACACCTTGTACCTATACGGTACATCCCTTCTCACATGCATGACTGAGATTTTAACATGTCATAGTATTAAGGCTATACAGCTTATAAATCATCATCATCATCCTCATCAGCCTATTTAATGTTCGTACTGCTGGGAGTTAGGCCTCCTCCCTAGGAGAGAGAATGGGCCGTAATCCCCCACGTGGGCCCAGTACGGGTTTGTGGTTGTCATCGTCACATGTCTTCAAATTTTTGATTCTAGGTTATGCCGGTTTCCTCACAATGTTTTCCTTCACCGTTTTGAGAGCAGTGGTGATGAAATAAATTACACAAAGTAATGCGCCTGGCTGGGTTCGAACCTGCGTCTCGTAAGTCGGAGCCATTACCACTCGGCCACCATTGCTCTAACTAATTATAATTACAGTAAAATAATAAAAAATCGTACTATTTTTTATTATTTTACTACGCCTACGCTAATTACAACTAACTAAAATCAAACTAAAATATTGCGTCAAAAAACTCTTCCACATCGCTGTCCACTGGTAATGTACCCAAAAGACTGGCTGGATTGCCACGCTTTACTTATAGCAATGCTTATCCTCTGTTAACAAGCTAATCCAAATAAACTACTCGTAATTCAACATCTTGTTTTCCTGTCTCGTTTGCTGTCACTTTAAAGTTTAAGCAAGCATAAGTAAACGCCGTCTCACTTTCTTAAGACTATATGTGTTGAATGTCTTATCATGTCCGCAAATAATTCGGCTCAATACTTGTTTAGTCAGCTGTCCATTACCTAACCAGAGAAAAGCTGACAGGACAATGTGCGCAGATTATTGCGTAACGAACTCTCGCTTTTACTTTTAAGATTAATATTTCTACGTAGAAACGTGAAAGATTCAATACACTGCAATACTAATGAAGTCATGGAAAAGGTTCCCGGATGAAAGTAACTTTTTCAAGTTATCTTTCGCAATCCCATTAGAAATGAAGATATCCGCAGGAGAAGCAAGGTCGCTGTCATAGCCAGAAGAATCACCAAACTAGAGTGGCAGTGGGCAGGGCACATTGCTCGTAGAACGGATGGTCAATGGGGCCGATAGGTTCTAGAGTGGTGACCGCGCACCAGAAAACGCAGCGTTGGAAGGCCTCCCACAAGGTGGACCGACGACCTGGTGAGAGTCGCGGGAATGCAGTGGGTGAAACGCACAGTATCAGTCGTTGTGGCGACGCTTGGGGAAGGTCTATGTCCAACAGTTGACGTTTTTCCTAGATTCTTATCCTAGATGCGTTCACAGACATGTAAACTCACATACACAAGACCCAAACCTGGAACACCTATCTGTATGCCATACAAATATTGGTTCTGTGCGGAAATCAAAACCCGTGATAACGCTTGCGGACGGCCAGCAGTGGGTAGCTCGCTGTCTGACCGTCCAGGAACCAACTAGACCGAGCCCAAGTCGTCGATAGCACGTAGTGTTCCACGCGCGCCTCAAGGAGATGTCAGCAAACCGTAGCGGGAACCCAGAAGGGTCGAAGCTTACTGGGGCCATGGGTGATGCGAAAAAGAACCTCAGGGCCTTAGTACGAAGGCAAAGAAGGAACAGGAGCGAGTTTTAGTCAGTAAAAGTCTTACACGCCCTCCTACCACGCCCTAGGCCGGGAGATGTCATTATATGATTCCCCACTTAAAAAAAAAAGAAACCCTGAAATGAATGCCACTTACGAAGTATCTCCAGCAGTGACATATTGTTCCGTGGCGTTGGCATACACCCTCCATGTAGACCGACGAGTTGTGCTGACCACCCAGAACTTCTCCTCACCAGCTGATATGTTCTCCTGCAGCTTGAACGGACACTGAAAGAAGAACGGAGATGATTTAGTTTAGATACGGTCAGAGGTCAAACTATCGCTGGTACAACGAACTAACAGCCTCTAGACACTATGACTAGACAAAGTGATACCATCACTTTGTTGTCCGTCTATCAGTCCGTCAAGACAGACATACAGACAATCTCGAAAACACGTAAAGGTATCGAATTGAAATTATAACCATAATAATATACTCAAATCTGCGGTCCCTGGAAGCTGTGAAAAAATCAAACTTCTAAGTTAACGCAAAAAATACGGCCGTTTTTGTTGCAAAAAAACGTGTATTTCGACACTCTCAAGGAAATCAAAATTTATAGGGTACTTCCCTTTGACTTAGAATCCTGAATTTGGCATAAAGCATGGTCTTATAGTACCTACAGGTATATATATAATTTATTTTTTTGGGATTCGGAAAAATCTTCGAGACTCCATTCTGGAATTTAATTATTTACTTCGGTAAGTTTGTACGGAATCATCTGTGCGCGAGCCCAACTCGCACTTCCCTAGTTTTTTTATTATGTCACGACCTCATACGTATTACTTCATGTTATAACCGTAATTAGTTACATATTAACCTCTCATTACTCAACCATCAAAATTACGTCAAAACACAACTTGTAACTGCAATTGCGATTTTGTATAATACAGGAAATGTTTAAAGTTTGTAACCTTCATTCCTATCACATGATCACATAATTTATGTGTGAATTTCTTAATTACTAACCACAGTATCACAAAACATAATAACTTTACATTATGATTAAGAGGGTACTTTGTTATTTTGCGTGGAGTTATGAAATATTTTTACACAGCAAATAATATTCACAGCAAAAAATTATTATCATGATTTGAATTTAGCAAAATTAATACCGGGTACAGACAGCTAACGTAATATGCAAGGCAACATTTAGAGCGTTCACTCCAAATTACGCGCTTTATAGCCCAAAAACTACGATTTTCAAACCCGTTTATATCCATGAATAATTTATTGTATAAACATGTAATTTACCAATAACATTAGGAAATATTCTTGTCTAAATAGTTAGATAGGATTTTATTTAAATTAATAGCACGCTTGTGAACTATGTTCACAATGTAAATAGAATTTTTTGAATGTTGCTTTCAGAATTAAATTCAAAGCCTGAGAACTTTTAAAGTTCTTACAGAATTAAGAAACAAAAAATACAAGTCTGTGTTATAGGAAAAGATTTCTTTATTTAGTTTCCTAGTTAAGAAAATTAAATTAAAATCAAAATCAAATTATTAAGAAATCATGAGTAATTGAAATGATAATTTGCACTGTTATAACTCTATAACAATCGAACTTCTACAAAACGGCTCGAACAATTTTCATAAAAAGAAGTGTTAAAGTATAATAATTGTTAGGTATGAAATAGGTCGTAGGTTATTTTTTACTCTCCTATGCCCTCAATTTTTTTTCTTTGAAAATGTATATAAGGCAGAATAAGAAGGAAAGAAAAACAGTTTACTTACACGAAATGACGCTCTTAAGGCTAGCTAACAATCATTATCATTACATAGGGAAAATAACGTTTGCCAACTAGTAATGAGAAAAATAAAGAATTAAAATTCGAAGTATTAATATAATACTTCGAATTTAAAATGAGTCGAATGTAAAAGACAAAATAATAATAACAAATAATCCATAAACAGATGAAACATTAAATTGTGTTACCACACGCACATAAGTTGAACTTTCTTACAGCAAAAGAACAATAACTTGAATGACTCATAGGTTTGTACTGCATGTGGCTACAACATGACGAATATTTTTACCCTTTTTAATATGCAACGGTTTAAATACAGAGTACGGAATTGGTATTACTGACATCGACTAGAGAGATACCGACTAGAGAAAAATTCATTTTAAATAAATAGAAGCGAGGGATGTTTGTTGGCTAATAAATAGAGTAGTTTCTAGAGTCAAAATAATTGCATTTCAATTTAGTCCGTATTTTAGATTATAAAAAAATATTGGACCCGTATTTTTTCTTTTTTCGATTTAACAAAAAATAATAAAGATATAGCCCATTAAAGTTACGTGTGACGTCAACCCGTGCGAAAAAATGTCGCACGGCTAAAATACGGACTAATAACATTTTTTACGGCAACCAGCCTATCATGCTTCAACAATATGAACTGATTTTGATGAAACTTGGCATACGTTTATGAATACTTTTTATCCCGGTATTACATGACCTTCGTGGTCATTTCTGACTTTCACGCAGGCAGAAATTAATTTATTAATCTGAATGCAAAACGCAGGTTGACGTAGCGTTCGAAGAAGCTCCTATAAGGTGGACCGACGACCGTGAGGGCCGCTGGAATCCGATGAATGCGAGACGCACTGGACTGGTCGTTCTATGAACACTTTGGGGAGGCCTATGTTTTTTTTTTTTCGATGGGAAAAATCATCTTATGACAACTCCGGCTCTTGGGCGGAGCGGGAGATAGTGTCAGACTCTTACTGACTAAAAAACCCATCCCGTTCTTTCAAGCCTTCATACCGGGGCTCGAGCGCCCTTTCGGATAACCCTGCCCCCAGTAGGCTTCGACCCGGCTGGGCCCCTGCTGTTGCTGACAACTCCTTGAGGTGCGCGGGAACAGCGCGCGCCTTTGACGACTTGGGCTTGGTCCGGACGGTTACCGGACGGCCGGACAGCGATCTACCCATTGCTCACTGTCCGCAAGCCCGCGCCTACGCTGGCTGGAAGGGAGGCCTATGTCCAGCAGTTGACATCTTTCAATAATCGTTTAATATTCTTGTACTCGCAATGTCCGATAACCGCAATTTTACCTTGTTATAGGCAACATTGACAATGTAAACGAAGACACATACTCGCACGCCTTCTTTATATCAAAGTTTTGACAATGACGACTCCAAAGTTGTCAAAATAAAAGGCCCGTTCTGACATTTGTATTTTGACTAGAGTCTGTATAATAAGTTAAACGACTTGGGTAATTATTAGGATTTAATGAAATCTGATGTAGTCAACACGAGTTCAATAATCAAGGTTGATTAAGAGATAGAGAACATTGTTTACTAACAGTAGAACCTTATGATAAGTATCGAATATAAGTATTTTTAAATGATTAAATATTATACCAAATTCCCAAGTCGGTTGACTTATTAGACAGACTATACCTAACGGCTTGTCCGGTGTAGAGTAGATACTACTAAAATAGCTACAACTACACCGGCCCCCTAATTATTATTTTATTGTTTATTTCAGTTTTGTTCCAAGTCACATTCTGAGGTCTTTCTCAAATGTCAAAACGGTTCTTTTATTTTTTAACGAGTTTAGTAGTGGCCAATGTGGCTTTTCCTTGTTCTGTGTTCGTAACAATAGCTGCGCCGGATCTTTGACTGGTAAATTGAAAGTTCATAAGATCATATTATTTCAAAACCGTCTTGCGTTTCTGTGTTGATTGAAAACAAATAGGAAGGTTTGAATATGGCACCGAATAAGACGGAGCTGGGACACTTTCGATTGAAATAATCAGAGTAATTGAGGCTTTTTTTATGGTGGGAAAAATCATGCATTGACATCCCCCGCCTTTGGGCGGAGCGGGAGATAGTGTCAGACTCTTACTGACTAAAAGACCCACCCCGTTCCCGACGCGGCTGGGTCTCTGCTGTTGCTGACAACTCCTTGAGGCGCGCGGGAACAGTGCGCGCCGTCGACGACTTGGGCTTGGTCCGGAAAGTTACCGGACGGCCGGACAGTGAGCTACCCATTGCTCACTGTCGTCTGACGGCGATAACGACGTTGCCTGATGCGTTCGGCCTCCACCTTTGCGAGCATTACTGCTTCACAGAAGTCGGCGACCGCCTACCACTCCTCCTCGCTCCGGACCATGGCCTCAACCAAGGCCCGGCGCGAGAGGTCTCCACCGCCGATCGCCCCCACGAGGGCACGGCGATGCTCCGCCCAAGAGAGTAATTGAGGCTGCACTTGGACTTGTTAATGCCATACACTCATATTGGATGCGAGACGTACAGCAGCGATAAAGTGAAGCTTGGGGAAGCCTATGTTCCCCTCTTGGTTGAAATGATGACGAGATCGTGATCCATAATCGTTTTAGGAGTGATAAAAAATTTGCATTTCTTATCAAAGTCAGGTCAGATTTTAACTTGATTGATCGAAACGGTCACCGTGGCCTTAGAACGCAAAGGGAACTGAAACAAGTCTAAATACGACGAAATCCCTCTTAAAATACTGGTGGTCCAGTGGCAATGGCTCCGAGCAATCGAGTTGTAGGTTGTGGCAGGCGGTATATTTTGTGTGAATTATTTTATTACTTCTGCTCTTAAAAACAGTAATTGAAAAACAACGGTAAGAAACCGGCATTTTCTAGAACTAAGAATTGCCACAATCAACATGTCTTCACATGTGACATATACCTACCCGCGATGTGCCATCGTAGTGGATTACTGCCCAATTATTTTCCTAAAGGGGAGGCTTGAATCCCAGCAGTGGAACAATATTCTAAAGCTGAGTACGATGTGTTATGCCATACTTCATATCGCTCTTTCGTAACAGAAGTTACCTATTTCCCTAAAAAAAGGTTTTGAGGTATACAGCAGCGATCCACAGTAGCAGTAAGTTGGTACATTACCTATATACCTATCCTTGAAAACGTTCAGGCGTAACATAGGTGCTTTGTTAATTCTAACATGATTTCATTTCCGTCCATTGGGTACAATTCATTCCAACTTGTGCCATAAAATAGTTGATTTAAAGCTGAATCAATTTTTCACTTTTGCATCAATTTAGTTGTCAGTTGGAGCGAGTAACGAACTCAGAAAAATAGTGTAGAAGCATTTCCAACGTTGTACGCTTCGCTACTAAATCACTTAAAGCGGTAATTTCTCTAACTGGCTAGCTGGTGCGCTCGCTCAGAATACTTGACACACATAGCGCAATAACACCGAGATTTTCAATGTTTACTACTGCTTTACATGTTGTTATGTGATTGTGGTAAATACATAATATGCTAATGATTGGCTTGTGACCTTTAGCTGTACTATTGTAACTGTTTATACTTGGTCATCGTTTTTTTGTTTTGCAAGCCCGTCTTCGCATAATCAGCCTTATGTTTCTAATGCTGGAACTGGACGTTATTACAGATTTTTCATCAGATATTTTGGAAACACAGTATCTTGTGAATATTGTCTAGGCTTCTACGGAAATCAATTTATAAATTTGTGTAAAACTAATCCAGTTGAGATCTCTGAAAATCTGCTATTTTGCATGAACTTTGAGACTTCATAATTTACTCAAAAATTAAAAAAGTCAAAAAAGTACAACTATATAAGCCTAGCATGTTTTTCAAAAACTTTTATGTGTTTAAAAAAAACACCTATTTCCTGGAACAAGTTTTGTAAAATATTCGAGTGAATCACGGAATTACTGAATGCCAACAGAGTTTTCAGGTATTAATCACTCTTTTTTCGCGTTGTCTTTTCGTCAAACATCACGTTGCATTACGTTAAAAGACGAAGTAACAAGCTTTTAAACTATCCTCGATGTTTACGATAGGCGAGTGGAAAAGCAGCCTCTTAATAGTGGACGTCACTTTGTCTTCGAATTTTTGTTTCTGGGATAAGTCGGTTTCATGGCGATGTTTTCATTCACTGTTTAGAGAGCAGTGTTTTCCGAGAACGTGTGAGTTTACATTGTGAATGCACAATACAGGATTTATTCCTAGTAAGCATTTTTTTTTCTTATTCGTAAACTTACAATGGGTCTTTACATTGGTCAAATATACATGATATTCTACGATGTTCTTACACAAACTTCGATTCGATCGATTTTATCTATGGGGGATTAGTATCCTGGTGGGGATTGGCAGAAGTACCCATGGCATGTCTGATTGTTTATAATTATTACGGTAAATTTATAACTGTATTATAATAATAGTTTTATTATCCATAATAATAAAATTAATAACTAGATTTTCCCGCTTCGTTACTCTCGTGGCCTACCTTACTAGGTTTATTTTGCCGAGATATCCAATCATACTCGAGGATAGTAGGTCGGTATGTTTTCTATCTCTAAATACATTATATAAATATAGAAAACAATTTTACCGATGGAAGAAAATTCCTGCGTGGATGCAAGTACAAAACAACCCCTCAGTCGCCTGGATGGCCCGGTGACCTTGTATTTTTGCTGACATAACAAGCTTATGACATTGTGATTTTTCATGATACAGTTATGGTACATAGATTCTTTACATAAAAATATTAGACACTTGTTTTGGGTTTCGCTTATGTTGTATGTGCTTCCTGATCTTATCTTTTCCGAACAAATATTATTTTTATTTTGTAGTATTAATTTTATTAGACCATAACATAATAATAATGTAATAATACCTTAGTTTTTTTTTATAGGCATTTCTGTTCGATGAGTAGGTAAGGTAACTTAGTTTTAAGAAGACATCAACTGCAATTTAGCTTCACTTTTCTTGGACTGACCGACATTTGACTATTCAAAAGTGCCTGTAAATGGTCTATTTGAAATAAATGCTTTTGATTTTGATTTTGACTAACAATAAAGTTACGCATGTTGTGCTTACCCGTAAGAAATTGCTACACTACTTTATAAGTTTATTTGATGTATCTCATATCTTTGCAATATGTAGTCAATTGTTAGTGAGCTAAATAAATACAATAAAATTATAAAACCGAAAGTTTAAATGTATGTCTGTATGTTTGTTAGACCTTCACTTCACGGTTGAACGGATTTGACAATAGGGTAGATCATGTCATCGAATGACACTAATAATTTTTATCCAGAGAGTCTTTTACGATAGTTTTTTACTTTCGCGCGGGTGAAGACCCTTGCAGAAGCTAGTATCTGATGTTATTTTTTTATAATAATGTATAATATTCCATATTTTTTTCTTTAAATTTACAGATAAAATGAATAATATTAAATCAATTGTCAACGAGGAAGGAAAGTCATTATAAATCCCAGCTGCTCAATAACATTGTAAGTTTAATAGGTACTTACTTACATTATGTGCTGTATATATACCTACACTAATATAATAAAGAGGAAAAGTTTGTTTTTATGTTTTTTTGTTTGTAGGGGGCAATCTCTGGAAGTACCTACTGGTCCGATTGCTAAAATTTTTTCACCCATAGGAAGCTGGAAAATATTTTATATACGCGGGCTAACCTGCGGGCAAAAGCTAGTACATAATATAGCCGATGTTTAATTTTAGTTTCTAAAAATTATCCCTCTTTGGATTGAATTTGATTGGTTGAGGCCATGGTCCGGAGTGAGGAGGAGTGGCAGGCGGTCGCCGACTTCTGCGAAGCAGTAATACTCGCAAAGGAAGAGGCCGAACGCAACAGGCAACGGCGTTATCGCCGCCGCCGCCGCCGCCGGGATTCTGTTCCCGATTTCCGGCCACCGTAGGCGCGGGCTTGCGGACAGTGAGCAATGGGTAGCTCACTGTACGGCCGTCCGGTAACTGTCCGGACCAAGCCCAAGTCGTCGACGGCGCGCACTGTTCCCGCGCGCCTCAAGGAGTTGTCAGCAACAGCAGGGACCCAGCCGGGGCGAAGCCTACTGGGGCTAGGGTTATCCGAAAGGGCGCTCGAGCCCCGGTAGGAAGGCTAGAAGGAACAGGGTGGGTCTTTTAGTCAGTAAGAGTCTGACACTATCTCCCGCTCCGCCTAAGAGCGGAGGATGTCAATGCATGATTTTTTCCCACCATAAAAAAAAAATCCCTCTTTGGATTTTCCTGTATCTAACTAATAAAATTTTATAATTTCAAAAGACTATTATGGTAAAACATCTGTTGCAATTACATCTAACAAAGTGTCCCCGCGAAACAAGGGCCACAAAAAAGCCGCTTCAAGCTTCTTTTTGAGGCGGCCTTTTTTTGTGAATCGTGTGCGGTAGTGTCGCCGCAAAAAAAGCTTGAAGCCGCTTCTGGCTTTTTTTGTGGCGACGCTTTTTTGTAGCGGCGCTTTTTTGTGGCGGCCAAAATGCTATGCCGTTCGCTCGCGCATATAATCTTTCTTCGTCAGAATCCATTATGATACTGCATGCATGGCCACAAGCTGTCGCGCGCTTCAGCTTTTTTTGTGGCCGCTTCTAGCTTTTTTTTGTGGTGGTAATTTTTTTGTTGCAGCTTTTTTTATGGCCCACTTAAATGTCTGCCTAGTTCATAAATATTTCGTAATAAAAATATATTCCAGATGAGAGTTGAAAGACAGATCTATGAAAGAAGACATCGCGTTTTGTGTTTAAAAGGATGTGAGCCTGGAGATCGGTCCCGAACCTAGTTGAGACTGCATCTCTCACAAAAGTTTTATTTTATAAGTAAATTTCTGTTGCAATGGACTAGCTTGATGAGGGAAATAAATGATTTTTATTATTTTCTGAAATTCCTTGTAACTCATAAAGAAAATCCAACAAAAAAAAAAAAACATATTTCATCACTGCCTGTACCTAAGTAGTCCAAGATCGTCAGTTTGATTCCATCTACCATTAGAGTCGCTTATTATCTTTATCGCAACAACATTATCTTTATCGCAACAACAAACTACACCTATGTAGCTACCTACCTGCCTACCTGCATGATTCACTAGCAACATACAATCTACCCTACAATTACCGACATGCGGGCACTTCCCTAGGAAATCCCGGTGACAAGGTGATAATCGATAGGCCAGCCATATTGAAGTTTGACGTATAACGGTAGTAGGGCCGTGCCTCACTGAAACGCCGGCGCCACAGTGGCGTAGTTATGGCATGATGTCAAAAATCGAAATTAAAAGCAGAATAAGTGATCAATTTTATTTATTTTGTCAACCTTCTGTACCTTATTTACGAAAATAAATGATTTATTATTATTATCTTTACATACACCACTAAATTTTGATCGTTTTAATCCCGTGGAGGGTCGATCCGGTACATGAAACACTATCGATTTGTAAAGATAAAATTAAAAAATAAAGTACCTTTTTTTCAAAACTCATATTAATTTACGCATGTATGAAATTAATTTCTTTAAGAAAACGTCAGCTGAGCGAGTCCAATGACCTGAACGTAGTTTGTACGCGACGCCGGCAACTACCTACAGGTCATTGGACACGATTTCTTCAAAATAATAAATCCTAAACCTAGCCGCTGATAAAGTCGACTCAACATTAATAAAGGCTCTCAGGTCAGCGAGCACTAATTAAAGAGTGTAAAATGTATATCACGATATCATACAAATACAATAATTGGTTAACATAAACAATTTGTTAGATAATTGTTAATTATTTGTTAATTAGATTTATGCTTTTTAAGCACTACTAACAAAATATGGACAGCTAAGGATTAAACTTCCCTGCCGGAGTCTGGGTTTCCTGGTAGCTACCAAGTAAGTAGAAATTTACTTCTGGGTAAGCGTGCCCCATCATCGACCACATCATCGCTTACCATGATGAGTCCATAGTAAAAAAAAATGGACATTGTCTGAAATAAATGCCCAAAAAAAACGTTGAAATAAATCCTAACTGGTATTACAAACTATGTTATTCCTTCACAAATAAGGTTTATATTATTATTATTCCATTTATTTTATTTATAAAAAATAATTAAAAATACAAAAACAGTAGCCCACCGGTAAATGATAAATGATAATTGATCTTTATTTTGCAAGTCACGTCAAATTTTTTTTTTCGTCAGTTAATGCTAGATGAGGCCGGTGTTTCCTAACGGACGAAAAGAAGAAGAAACACCGAAAAAAACTCAGGGGTCAGTCCATACAGCAAAACATGTTATGGTCAAATCATATGAGAACCATGCAGATTGAGCCGGAGATGGTCTTTTGAAGAAAGAACCACACAGTTCTAAGTGGACCTGTCCAGTCAGTGCAAGCATTTGTCAATATGCGTGTAGCTCAACTCAGGACTACTAGGGAGCTCAACGACTTGACGAACAATGCCAAAGAAAGGACATCGATCAACCCGGTATCGGGATCAGGGTGCAAGCTACCGGTGGCCAGAGCTCCTGAGAGAGGAACCCCCTAACAATACGCACCGTGTACAGAGTAGGTACTGCTTTCTGGGTCAAGCCCTTGGATCCAACTTCCCAACGAAAGCCTCCTCAGATGTTATTCACCCATATTGTTGTTATTGTGGTTGTGTTGTTTATTGTTGTTATATGTTATTATTGTTGTTATCTATATAACTATTGCCTCTACTCCGTACGGGTGCAAATTTATTATTATATAATTGAAGAACAAACAAACCTTCCTTGTTTATTGTTCTTTTTTTTAGTGAAATCCACATCAAAATCTATTGTGTTAGTTGGTTATAGTTTGGAAGTTAGTGGATAAACATCGAGATTGTTTAAAAATCACAAAAATAAAATATTGAGGAAAACATGTTCCTTTTAGAGATATTATTTTAAATTTTATAGATCCTTTTCCTTGGGGTCCGAGTGCTCACCGAGTTGTTCGGGATATCAACAAACAGCCGATCGACTCTTCGCGTGGCCGAATCAGCATTGCTATCCAGCGTGGCAATATGCTGCTGGCGTTCTGAGCATTTTTCCTATTGACATCAATGCAGATAAGTTCTTTTTCCATCCGTTTGTACATTATTTTCATTTTTTTAAATACCAATTAAGTTATAATATTTGATAGTTAAGATGTATAATTGTATATCTTCAAATGAATAATACTTGTTCTGATTTTTTTTTTTATATTTTCCTTAATTTCTGTAGCCATTATGAGAATCTCGTTTATCTCTCATGCGGAAAATTCTAGATCTATACTTTATTTTTCGTTCGAGATCAATATACTTACGCAGCGTTTCAGTATCAAGTGAAAGACTATCTTTCATAGCGACTATAAACACAAAGTAAATAATAGTCTGGGAAACGATCAAATGCCTTTGTAGCCACGACAAAAGACAAAAAAAAGTGACAAAAAGAAGCAGTTACGTTACAGTCGCTGCATTCGCTACTATAAATTTTAATGACACTTTATACAATTTATGATTGACAATGATAAATGAACAAGTGAATGTTTAATCAAGTGAGGCAGTATCCAGTTCCAACCAGTATAAGTATTTTTAATAATATTTAAATAAAATGTGTCTGAAACTATGATTATTTCCTACTATAAGACAATGAACTGTTAACATAATATTATCTAGTTCGGTTTATTGAAGTATTGATATATCAAATGCTGTAGCTATTTTAAACACGCTAAAGATTCGAGACTAAATATTTAAAATTCGGCTCTAAAAAGTAAAGTCCAAAATTATATCTATACATATAATATATATTAAATCTGTAAAAAATTTTAGTAATGCTCGCATCACGTAAAATCGATGTAGATAACTTTTATACAATAAAATTGTCTGTAACTTGATATATTACTTAGGCTTAGTTTCATCGCAATCGGTTGTCTATATCGAAAAATATACTACACTATGACTGTCAAGCGATATGAAGTAAACGGGGTCAGCTACTACAAAATAAATTGGTATTGCAAACTTCATATTTAAAAGTTAAATTGATACTTTTCCAGAAATTCAGAACTCGAAACCATCAGTATAAATAGACTTTAAAACCAAAGGCAAAGTGTGTTACTATTACACACAGTTTACATTTACCGGATATAAAGCTAACATTAAAATTTCATAAACAAAATTAAAATTACGAAACTGAAAAAAAGTCATTAAACTTAGTGTTACATTACATGTATAAGTATCAACTAAATTACTTATTGCACAAGTGTTTCTGTACAACCTAGATTCTTTTAAGATAAATGTAGCGAGAAATTGGAAAAAAAATGCTTTAGAATTTATTTATAAGGGTCTTATGTAACAGTCATAACCCGAGTGCTGTAAGAGTATTTAGATGTTTACTATTCTTTCCGTCTTAAAGTGTAAAAATAACTTTCAATAGACAATTTTTATCGTGTAATTGTGCATTATCCTGTTAAGAAAGCCTTGGCATAATTAGATAGTAATTAATTGTATTTATTTTGATTTTTATCTGGTTGAATTAGAGATTTGGAGCTGATAAATTTTTCAAAAATGGATCATTGGCAGCTAAGCCATTCATAATATTTACAAAATGCGAAAGTAGGTCAATCAGTTTGTCTTCCTTCAAGTCTTTATGGCTTATATATATATATATGTATATTTGTATAACACTTGGCATATGTATGAATAGGCTTGTTCTAGATTATGACGTAAGATACTTTTTATCCCGAGTCGAAAAATAGTTTTTTTTTCACAGGCTTTGTTGCCAGTTGATATTAGTGCCTCCGCAACAGTTTCGTGACTGACGGACAGAAAACACATATCAAACAGTATCTATCCTACCTATCAAATAAGAAATTTGAAAAAAAAAACAATAAGTAAGTAAGTAGGTAAGAGATTTTTTTTCAAACTGCACGCAACTTGCATTTCCAACGAGGCGTTAGTTTTTACCTATATATGGAAGAAGTAGTACGCACTTCCCTTATGAAAAACGTGCGAATATTATACAGCAGTAGTAGTATCATGCATTTGGCAACAAATATTTTTCAACAAACACTTTGTTAACTACCATGTTGCGAAAGAGGTCAATGACCGTCATTATTTTTAAGTAAAATTACCGGTCACATATTTTTTATTAAAGATATAAAAAGTGTATCTAGGTATTAACTGTTCCTATTTCCGTAACACAATACGGTACACACAAAAAGAAATGTCACCAAGGTCGCAGAAAAATCTGCTGTATTTTTATGGTTTTGTACCCAAAGGGAAACCTATTACAAAGACTCCTTTGTCTCTCTGTTTGTCAGCAATCTGTATCTCGTGAACTTCAATAGCTAGACAATTTTACATGATTTTTGTAGCCGCTATAACAACAACAAATACTACAAACAGAATAAAATAAATATTTAAGAGGCGCCCCATAGAAAAACCTGATTTTTTTGCCTATACAATATACAAAAGTGTCTAATTTATAATGGTACGGAATCCTTCGTACGCGAGTCCGACTAGACAGATATAATTTAACAACAACAGCTAAATATATGTTTTGGAAAATTATTGTGTGTGTTCAACACGGAACACTTCTGAGTAACCGTTAAAAACCAGGAAGAAGGCGTGAAGTTACGAGTATTTATTAAAATTGTGTATGACATTATTACGTCTTATTTATTTAGCGCGTACTCGCAGTCAAAATAAAACTGATCAGGGAAAACCAGTAATGCACAAACATCACTGGAACTTGTATTAAAAACCACAGCAAGAGGAACATAACAATAAATTCAAATTAATTACTTTTAAATACATTTCCTGTTAAAAATAAAGAAAACTCGCTAACAATTATTTTTTTGCGACTACATATTAATTTATTCGTAGATAATGTTATTAACACGCTCCAATACTCACTCGAAAACAATCATCAGAGACAGAGTAAACTCCAACGTCAATCTCTGACTCCCCGAGCATATAAGCCTGGTCCATCTTCAGGGCCGTCAGATTCAGCCCCTCGTACTCCGCCACCCCCGGGTCTTCCAGCCATGATCCCGCAGCAGTAACCACTTCCCGATACCACTGCCAACTGTCATTCGATGCCCCCACAGATTCATTCATTATTGCACAGTCCAAAAACGTTTTAAGACTTCTTCAAAAAGCGAAGTAGTCAAAATTTCACTTTTAAAAATCGAATATCATGTTTTTAAAACTTTTTTTTTTTCAACCGGTTAAGGTACGCGTCCGTTCGGCTATCTGGCCAGTGTGTGACTGAGCGGCAAACCGGTGCGGCGTCGCGTCGCCGTACAAGAGCATATAAATAATAAGCTTTCTGCAATGTGATCTGAAAAATCTTCTCAACAATTAGATGAAAGCGCGACAGGTTGGAGTGCGTTTACCTGTGGGCTGAGCACCATCAGCTTCCCACGATTTGTTTGTTTTAATTACTTGGTACTGTTGATTTGTCCACACGTTTATAAGGGTCTACAACGTAACAAGGTTGTATACTTGGTGTGCGCATGGCATTAGATATTTAATAACTCACAGTCGGAATTTCCTATAACACAAGACACTTATTTGTAGGCCGTAAAATTGTTGGTCCAGTACGGGAAACGAACCCGCGACACGCAGCAGCTAATCGTTCGACCATTGCAGCATTGCGCCAACCAAGCCATCATATTAAATTAATTCAAATAAAAAGAAATCCTTATCATGAATTATTTTTCTACAGTAATATTATAAAGAGGTAAAGTTTACTCCGATTACAGGTATTACTACTGGTCCGATTGCTAACATTTTTTCACCGATATATTCCTGAGTGACAAGCTATACTTCATGCAAGCGAGTAAAACCGCGGGAAAAAGCTAGTCTGATAAAAATAAATTTAAGTAACTTATAAGTATGTACCAATATAACATATCAAAGTCATAAAACAAAGGTTAAGTTAGGTTAGTTAAAGTATTAACAAAGTTTTTTAAAATCGAATCAATTTTTTTTAATTATGTATAGGCTTACGTTTGACCATTATCTCTCCTGATAGGAAGTGATGATGTATCATTGCGGTCATTTCTGCATGACTACTTTAAAAAAAAAATCACATGAATCCTGCAGCGCGGAGGCAATACCAAACCCTTTAAAGTTTTCGTTTCAGTGCAAGCAAAAATGAACTTAGCGGTGGTCAGGCGGAAGTGTCTTTGATGGTACGCCGACGCTTGCCTAGAAGTAACCTATTCACTCTTGGTTTAAAGACCCGGGCTATGTTATAGCTATCAGAAAACACAGACTCCTGCAGGGAATTCCACTCCTTAGCTGTACACATAATGAGAAGGTTCTATAACGCATTGTACGTATGGGGGGGGGAACTTACTGACGGTTCGGACACAGTGTCCGAATCAACACATTTTATTCCATATTTTTTCACTGACGATTCGGACACACACTGCTTAGTACAGTTAGATATAGGTATGTTAAAATATAATATACTAGCTTTTACCCGCAGCTTCGCCCGCGTATATAAAATATAGCCTATGTCACTCAGGAATAAAGCAGCTTTCTATCGATGAAAAAATTTTAGCAATCAAACTAGTACTTCCAGTGATTACCTCCTAGAAACAAAAAAAAACACAAAAACAAACTTTATCTCTTTATAATATTAATAATGTAATGGGAAAAAAAGCGTTACCAAAACAATTTTAGGATGAATTTGGTGGTGTGAGTGGTGTCCGAATCGTCAGTGAAAAAATATTGAAAATAAAATGTGTCGATTCGGACACTGTGTCCAAATATGTTGTGTCCGAATCATCAGTAACTCCCGACACCAAGGTTTAGTGCTCCTCATCCCAAAATGGCACAAACTCATTAACAGGTCCCACTCATTAGGTTCTTCAAACTGCATACAACCTGCATGCTGGTTAGCTAAGCGATTTTCTTCACTTCCTCCATTCATTTACTTAGGACTTCCCTTTCGCATATTTAAGATAGTTTCTCATATAAACGAGATTCAAAGAAAGTCATCGATACGTGGTTAATCAAAGATTCATCGAAATAATCGATTTCTATTCCTATATGTACTTTAGTACTGCAGGAACTTTCGTAAGAGTGACCGTGGCCCTAGAACGCAAAGGGCAAGTGAAGAACACAGACAGTGAAAGATCAGGCGGTCAGCGAAATACGGCTTCGCAGAAGGAGGCGACGGCGGTGCGTGGGGTTCCACGCGCTCCTCAAGGAGTTGTCAACAACCGTAGGGGCCCAGCAGGGTCGTAGCCTACTGGGGCCATGGGTGATGCGAAAGAGATCCTCAGGGCCCTGAAACAATGGCAAAGAAGAAACAGGAGTGGGTTTTCAGTCAATAAAAGTCTTGCAGTATCTCCTGCTCCGCCCAAGAGCGGGGGATGTCATTGGATGATTTTGCCACCAAAAAAAGAAAAAAAGTAAAAGGCAGTTTAATCAGTAAAAGTCTGACATGCCTTCTCGTTCCACCCTAGAACTGGAGAAGTCATTAGATGATTTCCCAACTAAATAAGCAAGTAAGTACCTACGTTGAAACTACATTGATAAAACATTACATTAGTCCGATGTATAATTGCATTTAGAGATTGTCTGCTGAAGAAAACCTTTCATCATTCTGGCTGGCACAACAGACGCTTTGCCTCGTTTTGAACACTCGAAATCGGTTCGAATTTTGAATAGTTGAACGTGTCGATTGTTTTTCTTGAAACATATTTTTACCAAAATTTTATAAATCCTGATTTTTACACGAGCTAATTAAATAATAATAAAATCTACCTTAAAGTTTCCAAAATGTCATTTTATATGGAGAAAAACATACAGTGCCACACATTTCCAAATAAGTGCAATAAAAATATAACGTGGATCGAAATATTTAATAAATCTACGAGTCTGCAGTACAAATTTAAAGTATTAAAAAAAGCAGCTATAAAAACATAAAAAGTCAAAATAAACCTATAAAAAATGACATGATTATAAACAATAACAAATCTCAAAATCATGTCAAATAATAAACTAACGTTAGTGATCTGAAAAAAAAATATTACAAAAAAAACATAGATTAAAGAATCCAAAGAGTAATTTAGATACTATATATATTTTCTATGTATATTTTCCAATGACTTCGCTACCGGACAAATATGGATTAATAAGCAAGAAGCCTTATTTTTTTTTTCATGCTGGATTGGCTGCACTGATTTGGATGAAATTAGGTACATGTGTAGACCATTCCTTAAAAAAGGACATAGAATACTTTTTTATCTCGGGGGTAGGTATGTTTCCTTGAACCATATTTCTACTTTCACGCGGACGTAGCCACTGGCAGCAGCTAGCAAAAAATAAATCTTCTCTCGAAGCAGCATTCTGAAACAAGTCCTAACTAACTTGTCCAACTACTAATATTATAATACTAGTATATACTATTTATAAAAGACACTAGAAAAACCAGTACCTATTCGATGTTTCCCATACATACACTAAGTTTAATTTATTGTGAGTATTTATATACCTGTGAGTCTGACTGGAATTTTACCTAAGCTCATAATATTTTCCGTGTAAATTCATCAAACCTATGTAAAATGAGTTAACTTGAATATGAATAAATTACGTACCCGTTATTTATAGCACATCCATCATACTTTGCTTTGACAAACATTACTTTTAGACATTATGTGTTTAATTTTCAACCGCAAAAACAACTGATATTTTCTGTAGTTCAAGAGCAATGTATCGTTAGGTATTCATTTATTGGGCGCTTGCCCATTTAATCGTGGTCTAGAGCCCATTTTACCGACTTCGAAAAGGAGGAAGTTTTATGTTCGGTTGAATGTATTTTTTTTTTAGGTATACGGCGCGTAGTTTTCTAAGCGTGCCGTCGGTTAGGGCGTGGGGAAGCCTGTTCCTTCAAACGTACGGCCACGGCCGCCTCCTTTGCTATCATTACTGCTTTGCAGGAGGCGAGCGCCTGTTATTCCTCCACACTCCGGGCCATGGCCTACACGCTTCGCCAAGTTGTTATTCTGCAATCGTTAACGCTGTCGAAAAGTGATGAAACGTATGGGAATGACGTAATCTCAACGTTGAGTCGCGTGGTCGGAACAAACGAATAGAAAATTCGTAGCCAAGTTCACATCGTTCAAAATGATAGAATGAATTTCTACAACGTTTAACGCTACATCCTTTGATAAACAAACGCTACATTGTAGAACGAGCGGCCGATGCAGGTGCGTCAACATGGCTACCCACTTATCTACAATTGCTGACACCGAAGCGTTTCCGATTGGAGAACGGAATTCGACACGATACGGTTGTAACTTGGCCAGAGGGGCTGTACCAGAGACCGGCGCAAGAGTTGTTGCCGACGATCGCCCTCACGAGGACACGGCGGTGCTGCATTCAAGCTGGGCATATTTCCACCATATGCTCCACCATGTCTTCCGAGTGAATATGCGATACGTTGGCCGCTCGATCAAATATTCGATATTTTGAACACTCGACGTATTGAGTGTTCGATTTATTAACCATTCGATATTATGAACGTTCGAGTATTTAGGTGTTCGATTTAAAGTGCTCGATTAATTATTGATGACGACTATTTGGCATTCGAATTGGCATAGTACACCCGTTATGTGCAGTCGATCACTGACTGAAAGAAAAGGGGGAGGAAATATATCGAACTGATGAAGCTGAGATGAGGTAAATTAATGTAATCTAACCGTGTTTGGGATTATTAGAAACATTATGAGATGCACTCTGGCTATAAGGTATTTAAGTTTGGCTGAGAGGTACTTTTAGTGGTGGTACCATAACTAAAAAGTGAAAAATAAAAAACCTTTTACAAAAAAAAATTAAACCGACCTCAATAAAAAATTAAAAACAAAACTATCTATTATAGAAACACCGACTTCCGAAATTAAGTTAATTTGTACTTTTAACTGTTTTAGATTGATTGAAGTTGATTTACTTTTTTTTTGAAGAAGTTTTTGTAGTGCAGTATCGGTAGGGTGGCTCCTTGTGTGATAAGATACCTAATAGCCTAGACAGTATCGTACTATATTTTAGTCATTGATTGTACTTTACATTATACAAAAATAATATAATACCATTGGACAACTCGACGCACGGCGAGTGTATATCACTTACATTATTAACACTTCTACGGTCCGGGCTAAGCGTTTCGCCTCGTCATTTATACCGCTGGAACTGGACGGAAACGATTGGTCGGCTGCGGTCTTCCCGTCCGATTATAATATAGGTGTCTTAAAGGCTAAATTGAATACGCTCATAATAAACTAGAGCTCTTCACTCTTCACCATCAACGATTGCATCACTGCTTATCATCAGGTGGAATCGCAGTCAAGCACAAGGTTCTAACACCCCACACTGTATCACACAGAGAAACTTGCCGAGAAGGACTCGGTATGTTAGTTGCTAAATAATAATAAAAAAATTGGAATATTTTACATTAGTATTCTAATCTATATCTATACATATAAATAAAATTGGAGTGTCTGTTTGTAATATTGAAATAACTTCTTTTTACTACATGTATACGAATATATATACGGTATATACACAAAAATAACATTTTTTACAACTTTTGTCTGTCTGTCTGTTTGTCCGGGCTAATCTCTGAAATGGCTGGACCGATTTTGACGGGACTTTTTTTGGCAGGTAGCTGATGTAATAAGGAGTAACGTAGGCAACTTTTGTTTTAGAAAAAATAAAATCAAAATCCTGTAGTCCACGCGAACAAAGTCACAGGCACAGCCAGTCAAAAAAAAAAAATGACGGTATTCTGCATAAAAACTAATAACTTTCTTAAACAACATTGGCTGGATGCACAAACAGTACAACAGAAAAAAAGATAATCCAAATTCGAATTGATGATGATAGATGCTCTGCTGTAGCCCATCAGCTCGCAAATTATTGTGTCATTGAACTGACAGAATCAGAGGTTCGCACAGGATGCACTAATGAGCATTTAACCAATAACGCAAATAAGCCAATCGAACCAACGCAATTAAAACGTATTATATTGCAATTAACATTTCATAAGTACCTAAAAGCCCACTCCTGTTCCTTCTTTGCCATTGTTCCAGTGCCCCGGGGATCTCTTTCGCATCACACATGGCCCTAGCAGGCTTCAACCCTGCTGGGCATTTCATAAATACCTATGCATCATAAAATATGACTAAAGAGTTTTTTTAAATAAATCACTTGTAATATCTGATGGATTAGATAGAAAACGCTTTACAATAGAACCTTCTTGTATTCGGATCGATGGTTTTCTTTCCCTCAAAGTTTTTGGCCCCAGGTGGCCACGTTTACAGCGTTGTTAGAGACGTTTTTAGGTCCTGCAAAGTGCAGATGTAGGGACACCTTGCACTTTAGTTAGTGGGTCCTCGTCTGGTCAGGAGTACCACACTTGCACTGGATATTGGAGGGGTCTATTCAATAGACCCAACAATTGTTCAGTTATATAAGGAACCAGGATGTCAAGGATCTAGACCTAATTCCCAGAAACCAGGAAAAAATCAAGACTGCCGGCAACAACTGAAAAAAAATCCAATTGCTAGTGGGGCAAAACCAGTTACATTATTCCCAAACTGTTGACGAACCCAAGAACACTGTTAACTTAGAAACTATTTTAATAGAAGTATATTTTATTTTATTGTTATTTTTATTTATTTAAGGAAAAACAAACAGTAGCATAATAAGAGATATACGTAACCACTTAAATATTACAATATAAAACAATCATGCTACCTACTACATTTTCCACAGATTACAATATCGAATAGGTACTTAAAACTTTATATGGTATATTAGAACATTTTATGGAAGTATTAAACACTTCTATCTTGTATGGAATTACTAAATAAAATATACAATTTTATTATTGGTACTCATAAATACCAACAATCCATGTCACGCGAACTTTACATTAATTATTGTAATCATAATAAATCGTGCAGGATACAAGTTTTTATCTCAAATTGACTTCTAACTTTTGCTTATAGTTTTTTTTTCTAAGGTAGAAAAATCATCAATGACAACTCCCGCTCTTGGGCGGAGCGGGAGATAGTGTCAGACTCTTACTGACTAAAAACCCACCCCGTTCCTTCAAGCCTGCATACCGGGGCTTGAGCTATCTTTCGAAACTAACCCTGGCCCCGGTAGGCTTCGACCCAGCTGGGCCCCTGCTGTTACTGACAAATCCTTGAGGCGCACGGGAACAGTGCGCGCCGTCGACGACTTGGGCTCGGTCTGGACAGTTACCGGACGGTCGGACAGCGAGCTACCCATAACTCGCCGTCCCCAAGCCCGCGTCTACGGTGGCCGGAAATTGGGATCGGTATTTTTTTACTGGTAATATATTAGTATTTTTTTAACCCAAAGGTTTAGTGGTATATAATGCTTTGTTGCATTAAGTCGGCCTATGTGCTACTGGTAAATATGTAAGTTTGCATAAATAAATAAGTTAGCAAAGAACAACACAACAAAAACAAAAGTTAAGATTTCAAAAAGAAAGATATTCTAATAATAATGCAAATGAAGAGTCTCTCCTACATGTCAGGAACAAAGAAAGTTAAATAGCTAATTTGACTGATTTCACGTATCTCGTTCAAGTCGGCACTCTCCTATTGTTTTGTCCATCATCAAGACATGGCAATGGAATTGCGGAGAATTCGTTTGTAAAAGTTGAAGATATTTCGACTAGTTCTTATTTGTGTACTATTTGGTGTCCGCGACTTCGTCCGTGTGCCTGGATCTTAAAAACAACGTAATGCCATTTGGTCACAACTTTTGTGCTGTTTTTTCTAAAGTTTATGGAGCTTAAGTTACTCCTTATTACATCAGCTGTACCAGTTGATAGTCCCGTCAAAATCGATACAGCCGTGTCGGAGATTAATCAGAACAAACGGACAGATAAATTTTAAAAATAGAATTTTTGTTACAGGTATCAGGATTAGTTTACATTAACGTATATTTAGTGTCAAACGGTAAGATAATCACATAGCAATATTCCCACATATTCTCTGCTACGCGCTATGACTACGTCATTGCTACGCTATCGCAACGCCTACGTCATAGCTACACGATTTTGCTACGTCATTGCTACGCGTTGGTGCTACGTCATTTCTATGATATATCTGCGCTATGCCTATGCTACGAGTTTTTATTACGCGCTCGCAAAACGTCATTGCTACGATGCTACTAGACGCGTATGCTACGTCATTGCTACGATATCACATATCGTCGAACCAGCCACACACATAGACTGCTTCGACGATAAATCTACTAAGTACTCGTTCACGTTGACTCGCGGGCGCGGTGGCGGGCGCGTTCACGAAATATTAAACATATGGCTTAATATCGAAGTGTTCACGTACGAAACGCACGTGCGGTCTAAGTAGCAGGCATACTAGCGATGGGCGCGCGCGGCGAGCTCGCGGCTGTATCAAACGCTTGAAATGTTTGTGTCTGTTCACGTCGAACTAGCGGAGGAGCGCGCGATCCACCCGCGTCGTCAGTAAGTTCAAATGGTATAAACTTGTCGCCGGGCGGGTGTGACGCGCAAACGCCTGGCGGCCAATGTGAACACGAATTCGCCATGTTTTCGCGACCGCACCCGCCACCGCGTCCGCGCGTTTCAACGTGAACAAGTACTAAAATACTCGTTGTGCTTCAACGGTAGCACATCACTATGTCCACTTGTGAGAGTTAGAAGCCGTTTTAATAGCGCTTTGTACTATTATAAATAATAGTTAGAACATGTCTCACAAATTAGAAACGTTTACTTCAAATAGACCAATTACAGGCACTTTTGAATTACCTATCAAAATGTCGTTCAGACAAAAAAAAAACTGAAGCTAAATTGCTAATTTGTAGATGATTTATTATGTTTTCTTCAATACAAATGACATAATATTAGTAGGTACTTATAAACAACCAAAGAACTATAATTACAGTAAAAAAATAAAAAAAGTAAAAGACTAAAACCCGACTACGACAAAAAAACGACGCTGAAAAAGTATGAAACAAGATTTTCAGGATGCTGAAATAAACAAGGTAACTGGAAAAAAAATTGTAGTTAAATTGCACGTTCCAAAGTGTAGAACTTTATGGAGCAGAAAATGCCATAAACACTCTTTTAAATCATACTATGATTTACATAAATCTTGGTTGCCTAATTCTTGTCGCTTCTATTACGTGAGAACAATGTAGATTAGAACAAAAAAAAGTAAAAATTGTCTCTTCTTACAATTTCCACTATTTCCTTTCTCTATATAATATGTCATTCCAATATGGACGCACTGTGAGCTTAAGAAGAAAAAACCATTAAGACTATTCAAATTTATAAAAAAAGACACTACTAAAAAAAAAAATCACAAATCCCAAGCAAACGCCGGCGGTCGCGCGTGTTTTCGACCCATTTCGGTTAAAAACACCGAGCGTGTTATGTTCCGCGACATAGGCCTCCCCCAAATGTCGCCACAATGAACGATCCTGTGCATCCCGCATTCAACGGATTCCCGCAGCGTCCGCATAGATTATAAAATATTGAGCGGTTTTTTTTATAGGGTATTTATCCAAGAATGTAAATCAGTTCTTCATAAAGTAATTTGTAAAAATCGAAAATAAGCAAACCTTTCAGTTTTTTCCTATCCATAGATATTGACGAGTTAAACCATCGTCTAAAATGCCGTTGTTAAAATGTTTGTTCCGCCCCTTCTACTCGTCCACTTAGATGGAAAGGATACAATAATTGCTTCGTACCAAGAACCCAGACTTGCCAGTTATCCTTCGAAAATTAAATTAACTGGCTGGATAGATTAGATCCGGTTCGTCTGTCAAGAAAACGATCGTCGCACTCTTGCGGGAGAGTATCGTCTAAGTTTTTTTGGATCCGTACACAAACTGTAAAAACGAAACTCTATTGCGAAGACTCCGCTGTCCGTCGGTCTGTCACCGGGCTGTATTTCATGAACCGTGGCAGCTAGACAATTGATTTTTTTTTTGTCTTCCATAGCACAAACGTGATTTTTTCGCGGTTTTTCTACGGAGCGGAACCCTTAGTTCGTGAGTTCGACTCGCACTTGGCCACTTTTCTAATGTAATAGACAAGCAGTAGCCCTTAGAATTCTGTTCAATTTATGAAGTATTTCAAAAGCTAATTTTGCTGTTTGCTATCGTTAATCAATTTTCTATTTTAACCTTCATCTCACATTATGCTGTAAAACAAATGGTACATTTTTAAGTCTTTATTTATGAATATATCGTCCACAGTCAACCCAACATGCCCTAAAAGAGATAAACTTAAAAATGTCGTTCGAAATTCAAGTACATCAACAATCTTACATTTACATTTTATGGAATGCAACTCATGAACATTTAAAAATCACTATAGTCGTTTCATTTTATGATGCTCGATTTGACACATGTCAAATGTCAACTATGTATGTGTATCAGAGATGTAATGGATACGAAATTTCAGATACGGGTACAATAATAATATTTCCTACATATAATAGTTTCAGTTACGGATATTAGAATTTGTAAATAACAAATTTTGACTTGTTTCTAGCCTATCTTATCATTTATTGGGCCGGGAAAACATAAAAAAACCTGTCGTAACCTGTCATTTACACTCCGCCTTTATCCGAAACTTTTATTAAATATTAGTTTCAGTTAAAGTTGCTTAATTTTTTTTATTTTGAATACCCAATAGTTTCGGATATAATTATATATGGAGCTTCATAACATTCTTGAATTTACTTCTGCCTGCGACTTCGTCCGTGTAAAACCCTTGTTATTATCTATTGATAATATATTCAAAAAACAATAATAATACAACTTTTACCGTTCTTGATGCTTCTCATTATTTTAAGGTTATACACAATGTAATCGGTTACTCACATGTCATGTCAGATCGATCATGATTTAATGAACCGACTATAGCTATAATTATTCACGTGTTTCATTACCACAACTCCTTCTAACTCGTAGGTCAATTATATGCACGACTATATCATTTTGGCCTTAGCAAAGGAAACTAAATACTCAAACGAGTTAGTTCAATGATCATCGGGTTGTGGGTCACACGCAACACTGTGTTACCAACATGTTGGTTTAGTGGTCGTTTGGTTGGTGATAATGAAAGTGTTAGTGTTTATGTTATTATGTTGGTTGCGTGTGAAAGCGGAAGACACTGGCCCACCGGCTGGATTAATGGCTTATTGTAAGTTTTTTTTTTAACCTTTTTTTTGTTTTTTTTTTTTAATATATTATTTGTTATAAAGTTTTTTAGTCTTTAGTCTTTTAACTGCAGACGTTAAGATTTTATGGTTTATGCGCGACAAATGCGATGTTTTTTGTGTTGATGATTTTATTTTTTATTTCCATATGTAATAGCTTCATCAGAAAATTATTTTAAATGTGTATAATATTTTACTGCATAAAATCCAAACTAAACGAAACAAACTCATTAGTTGAAAAAGTAATTATTTTTTTGTAACATTCAATTTGTAATCTCTAAAATGTATACTGTTTCAACTAGATTGAATAGCGCAGTTTAAAATTTATGTGTCCGATACCATTACAATTCACCACAAATAAAGCTGATCTTATGGTGGATCTACGCTAGAGGAACCGAGCACAAGCGACACTACACGAAATTGAGCTAGGCTCGTGCTTTGCTCGTCCTCGTCTCCTCTAGCGTAGACCCACGTTTAGGATCTATCTATCTTTGTCTAGGTCCAGGAATGAATCGCACAACCAAACTCTCTGAAGAAACAAAGAGATCCTTAACAGTGGTGGTAGCGTCCCCAACTCCAAGTCTATTTGGCTACCGGGAGACGAGATGCAAGCTGGACACACAGGGCGCCGCCTGCGCAGCAAAGCATCTGGATCTTGGGAAGGGGAAAACGCAGGTAAAATTGATAGCTATAGTCTTTATTGTACGATACAAAATTAGTAGTTAGTAGCAAAATTTATGGGGTGTAATATCTTTTTTATTTAATTATTTGATACTCTCAAAATACTTTTATTTACGTGGAAAATCATTAAATAACTTCCATCGCACTGGGCGGAGCAAGAGCTAGTGTCAGATATTTACTGAGTAAAAGTCATAGTGTTTCTTTAGATGCCCTTTTCGCGAGGGCTATCTAAGGTAATCGACGATGATTACCGTAACCCTCGCAATCATCCTCATCATCATTTCAGCCGAAAGACAACCACAGTCTGAACAGAGAGTTACGGTAATTGAGTCGGATAATCCGCAACCTTGGCAGGCGTCGGTCCTAACCGGCCCCGTCAATTTCCCGGGACACTGAAAACACCTAGAAGAGAAAAGTATACAAGGTGTTAGTAACTAACACAACGATGTGTTCCCGGCAGAGCACAAAAGATAAGTTCTTATTTCAAAAGTAATGTCTTCAAGCAGACCTGCGGCAGGAGAGTGGTTTATGGAACGTAGAGACATTGTGTGAAGAGTGGGAGAGAGAAGAAAACTTAACAACTCCAGTAGATTAGCTGGTTTTAGGCTTATTAAAATAATTATGTTCAAGGTAATTGGCCTTAAGGATTGACCAGAAGTAGCTAAGGACAGAAAAGAGTGGAACAACGAAAGGGAGTCCTTTGCCCTGCAGTTGGTCACATCGGGTTCATAATAATAATAATAAGGTGATATATTTTGCGAGTCGACGCTACGAAGGTCGATCAACCGCGGTCTAGTTTCGAGAGGACAATGAACAGTAATTATTTATTGATTCTCTTGGTTGACATAACTATCATTATCAGTTATCACTGTAGGACTAAGGAATCTAAACCAAGGACTTTAAGCCATGTCTTTGAAACATTTGCAAAAAAAATATTTATTTATCTTTTTTTAAGGTCGAAACCCACTTGTGTCCTTTCAATTGTCCCTGCCATTCTAAGGCCAAGGTAACTCTTCTGAACAATTATTTGCAGTTTTTCCTCTAGTCTGCCAAAGCCAAAAACATTTTTTTTTAATGTATGTCAAAAAACCACATTAAAATCATTAGTTACAATGTTAGAACACGGCCGTGACACTAATAATATGTTAGAATATGGAGTAATAGTATAAATAAGCTAATGTTCATTCACATTAACGACTAAAACTCAAGTAAAACCTTGATGGTTAACAGACGAACATAAATTTAAACGTCATGAATTAGATTTTATATAAATTGCATAAAATCTAATTCATGACGTTTAAATTTATGTTCGTCTTATATTAAACTAGCTTCTGCCCGCAGCTTCGCCCGGGTACATAAAAAAATACCCTATGTCACTCAGGAATAAAGCAGCTTTCTATCGGTGAAAAAATTTTAGCAATCGGCCCAAGTACTGGTTCGATTGCTAAAAGGCCGGAGATTACCTCCTACAAACAAAAAAATAAAAATAAAAAACAAACTTTACCATTTATTATATTAGTGTAGATGTAGACTATTGCGACCCACTCCATGTTCACACGGGTGTTACAAGTTACCCATGAGTCATCCGAAAGAGAACCCCTGTGTCCTGGGACACAAGGCAAAGATGGAACAATAAGAGTGGGTTTTAGTCAGTCAAAGTCTGACATGCCTTCCCACTCCGCCCTAGAGCGAGAGTAGTCATAGGATGATTGCCCACTACTATATTATGCATGTATTAAATACCTAAACCATCCTCATGAACCAAACCGCATGCAAATCCGTTCAGTAGTTTTTAAGTTTATCGCGGGTAGATAGACAGACGTGGTGGGGGACTTCGTTTTACAATAGGTATTATACTCAAATACTCGTATATAGAGATACTATATAGATGGTCTATACTATCCACATGGTATTATAATAATATAATAATAGCAAGTCCGCACAATTTTATTTATTTAATTTAACATTTTAATCCCGTTTGGTCGTTTTAATCCCGTTTAGGGTCATTTTAATCCCGTGGAGGGTCGCTTTAATCCCATGGAGGGTCGATTCGGTACATGGGGAACACAATCGATTTTTAGTAGTCGGCGTTGCGTACTAACTACCTATAGGATATTGGACTCGCTCAGCTGACGTTTTCTTAAATTAATTAATTTCGTACATGCGTAAATGAATACGAGTTTTTTAAAAAATGTACTTTATTTAATTAATTTTATCATTACAAATCGATAGTGTTCCATGTACCGGATCGACCCTCCACGGGATTAAAACGATCAAAATTTAACGATGTTTAGATTGTCTATACTATCCACATGGTAATATAATAATTATAATAAGTCTGCACTCAAGTATCTATATATTTGTGTGCAAACTGTAAACTATGAAAACTAAGCTGTGTATGAGAGATTACCTCAGCTATATGACTAAAATCTAACTTCGATGTCAGTTCGTTTTTAGAAGTAAATTAAATAGTCCGAAATCAACTATCAGGCAGTTGCCATGACCAGACACAATAACCGTCTAGTCAAAGGATCCTTCCTTTTCAGCATTGGTATGGGAAACTTTACATCCTTTTCCTTTTGATTCCAGCGGGGCTCTATCCGGCCAGAGGGCCAGATATTTAAGGGACTATAAGCCTTAATTTTATGTTAATATCCTCAGGTGATGATCAGCGGCTACATGGACGGTTCCTTCTCTCCGATGGTGCGCTCCTTCATGGCTTTGTACTTGGGTCTTGGACGAAACGTCATCGTGCTTGAGATATTCCCTATACTGGTGCGATCTTATCCTATGTAAGTAGTATTTTATATTGTTTCTGTTACACTACTTTTTTTACACTTTTGCTTTGCTAGCGTGAAAATAGAAAATATCCTTATAGAACGTTTCGCCTCGTCTTTTATACCGCGTATAACGAAGACCTGGAACAACTTGCCTGCTGCGATCTTCCCGTCCGTTTATAATTTAGGTGTCTTCAAGGCTAGAGTGAATAGGCTTCTAGGCAAGCGTGCTCTATCGTCGGCCACATCAACACTTACCATCAGGTGAGATAGTGGTCAAACGCGAGCCTGTCAATAATAATTTAAAAAAAAAAACTAGTACGCCTCAGGCCTCACCATCAATTATTGCGTCACTACTTACCAATAGGTAGGACCGCAGTCAAGCACTAGTTAGTTATCAATTAAATTAAAAAAATAATGTACTTCCAGGATTTTTAACTCCTGAGTTAATTATAATACAAAAAAATATAGATAAAATCATGCCTTTCATATCGCAAGGCTTAGGCAGAGATGTGCCTAAAGTAACCCACGTTTCGCCAGCGATATTTTAGTGTTACATTGTAATAAATAGCGTGCTACGGCAACTACCATCATCCGAACACATTATTATTTACACAAACACATTATTGATTAATTAAAAAACCACCCATACACCTGCGGATATCTTCACTCCTAATTCGATCACGCAAGGAAACTCCGAGCATAGCTCTTTCCATTGCCCTTTGGGTGACTTTAAGCCTCCTGATGAGGCCCATTATGAGCGACCACGTTGCAGAATAATGTGTCATTATTGGCAACACGCACTGGTCTTTCATCTTGAGACACTCACTGTGGTAACAACTGTACTGTGTGTATATATTATGGACCGAGTGATAAATTGGGCATTATACATACTGAAAAATGCCCAATATGAGAGTGCAATTTGATAATAATTATTCAAATAACCAAATTGACCGGGCATTATACATATTGCCCATCACCCTTTGAGCAGAGTATAACAAATATCAAACTCTCACAGGCTTTATAATATTAGTGTGATTCATTTATATAAAAGGTATCCAGTTCTTCTCGGGAACCAAATTAGGCCTTTGCAAAGTAATAAATAAATGAAACAAGGCTTACCTGTTATATAACAGAACAGCTTCTCGCCAGTTTCATTAAGGAACACGCCATAAAGGGACTGAGCAAAGAAGCCAGTATAAGTAGAGTTACCAGATCTTAAAACATAAAAACCGGATAGCCACTTTAGCCGGAAAGAGTAAAACTTCATCATAGTTTAAAAAAATCACTTATTTTTTTAAACTATGATCAAAAAATAAGGGTGTCCGGCGGTGTACTTAATACGACAAGGATAAAAAGGGACACAAAGGTTTTTTTTAGCGTTTTCTTCTGCTAATTACTAATTTAAAACGGAAAACAAGATGGAACAAAAGTCTAAAATCTTTTTAAGGGATCATAATATTATGCTGGCAATCATCTGGCGCCAGGCAGAAAAGAAACCAAAACATGTCAAACGAAATAAAGCCTATCAAAACCCCGTCAAGCCGCGAACCACCTAATTTGGCCACACACGGAACCAAAAAGTCTGACTGTCCAACTTTTTCCGAACGCCTGGCCACACTAAATACAAGTCATTAGCCAATACCTACAAACAGGTTGAGCACTGAGTACTGGCTGATTTTCTGAATCTTAAACCCGTTTAGGTTTTTTTTTTTTAATACTAGCCACGCTTTCTGGTTACACCAGCGAAGATAAATGTAATTGATAAATATAACATTAGGAGAGGTTTTTCCTGGGTGGTTCTTTTCATTCTTCTAAAACTTGATTTCTAGTGTCTGTGACGTAATCTCAGGGTTTTATTTTTACTAATATAATAGAAATCCAATAACCCTGATAAAAAACTTACATTTCGCCTTTGGAGCTGTAATCCTCACAACGGCAAAGGTTTTTTTAAATTAAAAACCTCATGTAAGAAGGATTTTCTTGAACTGGTACCTAGCTTTAAACTTATTTATTCAATAAATTGTTACTGTATCTATCCAAGGTAATAATTTAACGGCCAACCTCTAAATTCAACCTTAGCATTATACGAAACATGACGTACCAATTTTTCTTTTTTTCGTATTTGAAAATATTTCTTTTTTTATAGGTTCGCGCTTGTTTTGTTGATCAAATGACTTCTCCCACTCTAGGGCGGAACGAAAGGGCATGTCAGACTTGTACCGACTAAAATCGAACTGTGCCTTTCAGTTGCCCATTGCGTTCTATGGCTACGGTTAAGACTGTTTCCTTCTTTCACATTACTGCTTCTCAGAAGGAGGCGCTTCAGGCTCCAGATTATGGCCTGAACCAGAGCTGATCGCAAGTGGTTGCTTCTACCGATCGTCTCCTCAAGGACAGGGTGGTCCTCCGCCCAAGCGGCGCTTCCATTGTTTTGTGCTTCCACCATGTCCTCCCGGGCGATCCCCACACAATGATTGTCACCATTGCGCGGATTGCCCGGAGAATTCGAAACAGGTACCTCTTTAACTGGCCATGTCCGGTGAGGACTTGCATCAGGCGGAAAGTTAAAACGCTGTGGCATCTCTCCACACACCCCTCAAAGAGGAGACTTACCGCCGTGATACTGGTATGCCCTGATGACGTACCTAGGTAGGACTAAAGCAGTGTAGTCACGTTTATAAATCTGTTCGATCCATTTCTTATGGCACCTGTCGTCTGCAGTACTCAAGTTTCTAATGTTAAAAATAACATTTACATACATTCCCATGAGATCTCAATATGTTAATAACTTGCCACACGTCCTACTGCGTGCGAGAAGCGATTTAAAAGAGCCAATTGTTTTCTAAAAAAAACTATAAGGAATCCTTTACATTCGCCAGAATCGTTAGGCGATAGATATTCTTGTAGACAACAGCTTAACTGGCCAACTGAAATAATTGTAATATTGTAATTTAGCTATATTTATTCTATAAACGGAACCGAGGTTGCCGACATAGCACAAAGAATCGCCATACTTAAGTGGCAATGGGTAGGGCACATTGCTCGCAGAACAGATGGCCGTTGGGGCCGAAAGGTTCTGGAGTGGCGACCGCGTACCGGAAGACGCAGCGTTCGAAGGCCTTCTACAAGGTGGACTGACGACCTGGTGAAGGTAGCGGGAATCCGGTGGAAGCGAGGCGCACATGATCGTTCGTTGTGGCGACGCTTGGGGAGGCCTATGTCCAACAGTACCTAGTCGTCTATCGGCTGAAATGATACGGAGATTATTTTTTGACACTGTGTAGAGGTAGAGGGAGGCCAAAACAAAAGATGGATGGATTGTGTGAAGAGTGATATGATAGAAAAGGAAGTTAGTGATAGTGTGACGAGTAACAGGGCAGAATGGAAGAAAAAGAAACGTGTTGCGCCGACCCCAAATAAGATGGGACATGGACAGGAAGATGATGATGAACACTGTGCGTAAGTAGTATCAAGAATTCGAGCAAAATCGAAAGTTTAAAAAACCTGAAACACCATAATTCCCGCCTACAGTGATACTAAAGCTTTATAGAGCGTTGTCCACACATGCAGTCAGCGAATCTCCCGGTTGGCGGCGCGCTACTTTTTGCCCCCGCTCGCCAACGCAAAAGGAAACGCGTAATTTGCCGTCTCGAGCCACTTGCAACTTTTATTGAGATGGATATACATAATAAGTGACAGTCGCCGACCATATTCATTGACATACGAGTTTTTAATTATTCTCGTGTGGTCTCAGACACCTCTCGTGGTACGTTGTGGTCAATAAAAAATTGCATGGATTCACACGATATAAGAGATTTTTTTTTTTAAACTTACCTTTGAAATGTTTTGTTTAGGTAATCGTTTGCTTGCACAACATGCAAGAGTAAATCTATAGGCAGGTATTAAGAGATTCTCTGCCCCCCTAACCAAGTTAAAAAAGAAACGGTGGTACCGTTTCTATTCTATTCTCGTGTCGAACGCCTCGAGTCAGCCCCACCTCCGATTCCTTTGTGACCAAGCGTTGAGATGACGTCAGAACAAAAGAATCTGAGGCGTGGCCAACTCGAGACGATCGACACAAAGAATAAAATAGAAACGGTTGTAACTTGGCTGGGGCTAGTTGTTAGAATATCTGCTTAAGGGCGCTTTTAGCGATAAGACCGCCCTTTGTGACACCCTATAAATTTTAAGTTTCTCATGTAATTTTTATTTTGGTGTACAATAAAGAATAAATCTATCTATCTATCTATCTATCTATCTATCTATCTGCCTTAATCCTATTCCTTAGCTGGTTTCCCAATAACCATTAGCGTGGAAAACGGGCAGAAGTCAATTAAAACGCCGTCTTTGATAAAAACAAAATAACCTATCTAACTGTTCTTAATTTCTGGAGAATTGGGTTCCTATCATCATCATTTCAGCCTAAAGAAGTCCACTGTTGGATTTATACTTCCCCAAGTGTCGCTATATCGACTGATCCTGTCCTTCTCACATTCCAGTGGATTCGCGGATTCCAGTGACCCTCAACAGGACATCGGTTCATTTCCATCGATCATGTAATGCTAGCAATGTGCCCTGCTGTGTGTGCAGTGGCTACTTAAGTTTGGCAATTCTTCGGGCTATGTCAGTACAATTGCCGTCACGGATCTTAAGCGCTGGCTTCAAGTTGCGCAGAAGTCAAATATTCGGTCGCTTTAGTGGTGCGAAGTCAGACGCGGGGGCGGGAAGTGTCAGTGATTGGCTTGCCGCACCTTCGCGTCAATAACGTCACTCCTGATTCCTTCCCTGTGTTGCTGCATGTATATAACAACGAAGACGATTGGCTCGCCAATGTATGGAAAAAAAAGAGATCCCCACTCTGACTCAGAGCGCTCAAGATCCGTTTAGGCAATTGTAGCCCTGATTCTACTGCGGATATCTTCATTTCTGATGTGAACACACTAGGAAACTCCGTGGATAGCCCTTTCCATTGCACTTTGAATAACTTTAAGTCTTCTAGATTCTTTTATTACCTTCAAATTCACCTACCTGTGTTCATCATTCCAGAGCCGCCCGCATCACGAAGCCTTTAGGCGAGTTGCTGGGTCAGTTCCTGGCCGCGCTGACCTTCCAGGGCTTATCTCCTCGGCGGCTAGAGCTGGTGGGCGCTAGCCTGGGTGCGCACATCGCATCCTACGCATCCGACACCTATCGACAATTGACCGGACGACGACCCGCTAGGCTTACTGGTTTGTAGCCATAGAAAGCGCCAGATATCTGTGGAATAAAGTACATTGACCTTTTCTTAATGTCTCTGTAAAAAACAAACAATGATCATGTAAAGGATCACGATACAGTACAATTGAATGAATGATTTGTAATGATGGCGGCCCTGAAGTTTGCGCAGAAGGCTGCGCAGTAACGTGTTTTAGGAACCAAATGGCGACGTGCGTGTGCGACAAGAGGGTAGTATGTGTATGTGCGAACGTTCGCAAAGGCCACCATCATATGTCGATTCAAGACAGCCTTATGTCTTTTTTGATTTCCATTTTTGAAATTGAAATGTCAACAAATGTAGGAGGGTTAATGGCCGGTATTCCACGGTTATCTGGCGCTTACCATACGATTTTGTAGGAAGGAAATAGATGCAGTAGTAAATTGTGAAGCTGCAATTGAAATTTGTACCGGTTTTGAAGTCGTTTATGGAATATAACAGTATCTCAAGTCACTATTAACATAACTGATGAATGTAACATAGGCATGGCGATAGTTATTCATTTCTCTTTTTAACCGACTTCAAAAAAAGAAGGCTTTTCTCAATATGGTTGTAGCTTTTTTTTAAATCAAATACAGAAGATATTGTATTATTATAGTAGTAGGTTAATGTACCTAAATAGCAGGCTTATTGCTGATGAATGTTTTTTTATTGTATCAGCGGACGCTGATGCTGATATTATTTAATTACTTACTTTAAAAAATACTAACAGTTTTATCGTAAGACTAGCTTTTGCCTGCGCCTATATCACTCAAGAATAAATCAGCTTTCTGTCGGTGAAAAAAATGTAGTAGGTAACCGGACCAGTACTATAGAGAGATTACCTCCTACAAACAAAAAAAAAAAAAAAAATTTACTTATGTACCTCTTTAAATAACAAAACTGTTGGTAAATGTGGTATAAGATGTGTTAGGTATTTAGCAGCACAAACCGCTAATTTCTAGAACCAAAAATTTTAAGACGTGTGACATCTACCGATCTACACTGGGCCCGAGTGGTGGATTACGAGTTACGACCCGATCCTTCTCTTAGAGAGAAGGCCTAAGTCCCAGCAGTGGGAACATTATAACTGATTATGTTATTATTATTATCTAGGCCTAGATCCGGCTGGTCCGTGTTTCCGCAACGTGCCGCCTACATCCCGGCTGCACGCCGAAGCGGCGGACCACGTGGATGTACTGCACACGAACATCGACGGCTTCGGCATAGCGGACCCACTGGGACATGTCGACTTCTATGCTAATGGGGGTAAGTTTTAACAGAGTTTTTTATTGAGGTAGGTAGTCATCTAATGACTTCTCTCTGTAGGGTGGAGCGAAAGGACACACCATTCCTTTGTCCTTCAGTTGCTCTTTGCATTCTAGGACCGTGGGTTTCCTTTTCAGAAATTTACTGCAAGCTTAGCGGGCATCGGTCCTGTCGGCATTGTGGACCCGCTGGGCATATCGACTTCTGTGCTAAAGAGTAGATACAAGTTTTTACGGGTTCCCCATTGTATCATACGCGTTACATATACGTAGGTATAGCTTAACGAACATTGACGGCTTCGGCATAGTGGATAATCTGGGATATGTCGATTTCTATAATAATGGGTGTAAGCTGTAACGGGGGTGTAGCGATATCTGTGGCGTCACATAAGAACTAATCCTGCATCGCACAATCAAAGTTCTCCGATTTGAACATATAGAACAACCCGAAATCAACTATCGGGCAGTTGCCTACCAGACATAACACCCGTCTGGTCGGAAAATCCTCCCTTTTCAACGGTTTTACTCTCTGTTCCGCACACCTCCAAAGGGCAAAGTTTTATTGGGGTTAATTGTAACATCCCAATTGTACCTAAAGCACGCTACTGACGCGGCGCAGTAGGAAACCAGGAAAGCAATAGTGTCATGCATGGAGGAAATAAAACCGAAACTAACGATGCGTGACCTTTTTATAATTCATTCACCACCGTCACTAGTACACCATGGCTCACAGCTGCACTATTAAGTTACTTAAAAGTCGTTGCTAAACTAGTCTCTTGTGATTTTCGTAATGAGCCTTTCCTTACATAGCCCAGCAGCATAGGAAGATCCTTCACATATTTAAATCAATAATTTTATTATTCTTGTCTGGTACAGTTAGCATTGCGGGGCATTTGTCTATGTATGTACAACACTTACCTACCCAGTCCTGTTTACCAATCGCACAAAGATATGAACGCTTCTCGTATACATGCCAGCTTCTAAAACTAGCTTTAGCTAAAGTCATATCCTATGCCATCTAATTCTATTTTGTTGTATAAAGTTCACACAACGCCATCCAGTCCCAAACTAAGCAGAGCTTGTGTTATGAGTACCTGCTAGACAAATGATAAAAACATACTTACATATATTTTCTAAATACAAACATATAGATAAATCACACCCAGACACAGAACAAATGACCATGCTCATCACACAAACATTAGTCTTGATTGGGAATCGAACCCACAACCAGCAAAGCAGTCAGAACCACTAACCACTAGACCAACAGGCCAATCAAATCTAATTATTATTGCTAACATATTTTTTTTTTCTCCAGGCGAATACCAACCAGCAATAAAAGGGGACTTCATAATGCCATGCTTTCAACTATGCAGCCATGTTCGATCGGCGTTCTACTGGCTTCTTTCATACAACAATCCCGACAAATTCGTCGCAGTCCAGTGCGACTCAGTCGCAGACGCAAGAATCGGCGATTGCTATGAAGGAACACTACGGACTAATGCGTTGGGCCCGAAAACTAACTTTAGTAAACCGGGGGTGTATTATTTACCAACCAACGCTGTAGCGCCATATTACATGGGGTTGAGTGGTTTGAAGAAGAGGAAGTTTGGTGTCAATGACTACTTAATGACGCCAGCACCTGATGAAGACATGACCATATGAATGAGCCAGGACAGCCATTTCAAAATGGTTCGATAATGACAAGACTGGTGATGAGATATGCATAAATGCAGCCATAATGTTAAATACAATTAGGCTATGTTAAGATAGTGAATAAATAGGATAATGATCTCGTTATACTCGACTCGCCCACTATTTTAATTCTGTACTTTTTAGGGTACTAATTTAAAAATTATATTTTACTATTTTTAACCCAAAGGTTTACTGATAGACAATGCCTTGTTGCATTAAATCCACCTGCCATTACTATTCATGAAATTTAAATAAATAAAATACTCAATTCAGAAACCCGTCCTAATCATACTTTTTCTTTTACGGACCATACATTAGCTTTCGTACCACAGGTTGGACACCACAGTTATATCAGAATAAGGTAGATATAAATAGATAAAAAAGGTACTCGCTAGTATGTATAAAAGGTGTAAGAAACAGCCCTCCACAAACTTTAAGGCGTATAGTCCCTTGAACCATCTGGCCGAAATTATGTGAACGCAACTCTCGCACTCGCCTAGGCGGCAGTACGCAAATCTGTGCATTTATTTGCGGCGAGCAGCGCCCGGAAAGCGGTTTAAATCCATTTTCTCTGCGAGATATTGATTGATTTACACCTGCAATGTTCACTTTGAAGAATATTTAACCACCAATTTTTATGTGTAAAAATCTTTCTAAAGGTCCAAGCCGTTTCGAAGGAGTAGGGAAAAGTTGCGAAAAGTTGCGAAATTGCAATTTTTTTTTTTTACAAAAGTATTAATCACACGAAAAAATCAAATATTGATATTATTGTTCATGAATCTATAATAAACATATATTTTTTTCAAATCAAATGACCTAGCCGTTACGGAGGAGTAGGCCTCAGAAAATCACTGTTTTATGGCACTTTTCGGGCGCTTGGCCCTTAAGGGCTTGCTCAGTAGACGAAACTGAACAAACTTCCACAATTTTTTTTTTTCAAGAGACGAAAAAAAAAATCAGCCTCACCATACAAAATGATAAATTTGATTGGACAATTTGTATGGCGAATCCGATTTTCTTCTTTTCGTTTCCTAAAAAAATTCGTCTACTGAGCAAACCCTTAAAGTTTGTGGAGGTCTGTCCCTTACACCTTGTATGTATAGTATGATCAGGATGCTTAGACAAATGACATTTCTATTAGAGTTCCCGCCAAACACCAAGTACAATGCACAGCAATGACATTACCTGTCACGCCACTTGTCACGTGACTTTTCCGCAGGTCGTTACCGTACTTACATGTTTCAATTTAACGATTGGCGGAAACGCTAACTTTATTTGAACTTAACCAAACAAACTTTGTGTGAGTGATGCTATTCTGTATATTTTAATGTATTGATTCATGTTATTACTGATTAACGAAGATATTAAATAAAACCAAAAGTTAATATACAAGAGCAATTTTATTGTAAATTTCATCACAATACGCATTAACAACAACTAGTTATTATGTTCCAGTTAGGCCAGGTTGCTTCGGTACAAAATCTATCTACGAAGGTATTATGTACAGTACGCTGCGTTACTTCGACCCCGGTGCGCATGCGCAACTTTGGAAGCCATTCATACTAACATTACTATATAAAAGACTATTATGAAATTCGTGTATTACTATAATTGATATTACCTTAAAACTGGTTGATTTCATATAAAGTTCATTATTCAAAAAGTACACTGACAAAACAATCGTAACTATTAAAAACTTTGCGCAAAACAAAATACGTTTAAAAAAAATAATATCATAGCATTCTCATAAAAATATATCTTAACTACATCGGTCGTTATTACATTTTCCAATAAATAGTTAATCTATAAAATAACCTATTAACCTTTTTTATTGCCAACTTCGAATATACCTGACAAACACTCTCGCGCTCATTCCACCAGGATTGCACATGCACGACCAAATACTCCATCTCCTCACCTCTTCAGTCATCTATGGGGATTGGAGAGTTAGGGTCAACTAACACCGAAAGAGCGGCGAAGGGCAGCGCAATTTCAATATCATATGAATTTTAACTTTATTTTCATTTATATAATACTTATTATCGCATGAGAAACACGAACGAGAGAATTCCCCGGAATTCCTGCGGCGCCGCGGGCATCCGCGCGACTCATTCGAGTTTCTCATGCGATAATAAGTATTATGGTAATGATAATAAAGTTAAAATTCATATGAAACTGAAACTGCGCTCCGCTTCGCTGCCCTTCGCCGCTCTTTCGGTGTGAGTTGACCCTTAAACGAGTTAGAGTACTCACTCGCAAATACACGACCCTAGGGAATAGGACGCGAAAATACTCGTCGAACAAATCCGACGCAAGCACTTAAATAATAAAAAATCAAGTAACACATAAATGAATATTGTAAAGCGATATATTTCATCGAAACCAAGCGATAGTAAGTGACCGTAACAATCCATTCAGATCTCTAAATCACAATATAAAAAAAAATAGAATATATCTGTACCCCTAGCCAAATTGCCAATCTACAATCGTTAACGCTAGTAGAAAACTTCAAATGTAAGGGAATGGAGAAATTCAGAAAGTTTGTTTATTCTGTCCCCCTAGCCAAGTTACAACCGTTTCGCTTGCGTCGAACGCCTCGAGTTGGCCACGACCCTGATTTTTTTGTTCTGACCACGTGACTGAGCGTTGAGATGACGTCATTCCCGTACATTTTAAGTTTTCTACTAGCGTTAACGATTGCAGATTATAAACTTGGCTAGGGGGGCTGTATCGAGTGTGTTTCTACCATACTACGGTATGCTTGACGTAAATAAAGTTTTAGGCGACGCACAAGCACCAAACGCGACGTATTTATTATAAAAGCTTTGTAAAGTAATCTAAAAATAGTATTTTATTGGAATGTGACTATAATAATAGATGCCAATATGCAAATTTAAATAGCTACTACACTCGTAAAAAATTAAGCACTTGTAAGTAACACATTATACCGTCACGAACCGATGTGCAAATAAAAATTGGTGCTTAACTTTTTAATTCCACGACCTTATTTTACATTTCATAATTATTTTTTATTTGTATGAAATAGCTTATAAAATGTTTAAAAAAATGTATGTAATAAAGCTGTCCCCTGCGATTTCACTCACGTCTTTGGTTACTGCTCCGCTCTTATTGGTCGTAGCACGATATCATAAAGGGTATAAGGGACAGCCCTCCACAAACTTTAAGGGCTTGCTCAGTAGACAAAGCTGAACCACCATCCAGAAGATTTTTTTTTAAGGAAACGAAAAAAAATCGAACTTACAATAAAAAAGTCCAATCGAGTTTTTAATTTTGTATGGTGAGGCTGATTTTATTTTTCGTTTCCTTAAAAAAGTCTTGTGGAAGGTTGTTCAGTTTCATCTACTGAGCGAGCCCTTAAAAGTTGTGGAGGGCTACCCCTTACACCCCATAAATGGGTTATCCAACACTAAAATATTTTTTCCAATTCGAACCAATACTTCCCAAGATTAGAGTGCTCAACCAAAAAACTCTTTAGCTATATAATATTATAGGATAGACGTATCAACTAGCGGCCCACCCTAGTTTCATAGGAGTGTAAATCTTTAGATTTCTCGGTTTTCCTATGCACTTAAAACCTCCTCACGAATCACTATGAATAACGCATACAAAACCGTTGTTTTTGAGTTTTCCGCAATCAAACAGACATATAGACGCGGTGGGGAACTTGTTTTATAATATATGAGGATATGTGGATATAAAAATTGGGAATTCTAACTAGAATATAGGGGGACTGGTCCCAAGTGAAAATAAGGCGTACTGTCCACGGAAACGCAGCTTCATACGACGAAGCGGCAAGGTCGTGCCGTCGTGTCGTTGCCGCTCTTTCGAGAGTTTTGTACTAGCTGTGCCCGCGACTTCGTTTGCGTGGACTACAGGATTTTGAATTTATTTTTTTCTAAAATAAAAGCCTATGGTACTCCTTATTACATCAGCTACCTGCTAAAAAAAGTCTCGTCAAAATCGGTCCAGCCATTTCAGAGATTAGCCCGGACAAACAGACAGACAGATAAAACATAAATTGTTAAACATGCTATTTTGGTGCATGTACCGTATATATATTCATATGCACGTAGTAAAAAGCAGTTATTTCAATATTACAAACAGACACTCTTATTTTATTTACATGTATGTTTAGACGAAAGCTTCACGCTGACATACACCAAGCATATAATGGCTAATACACGTCTACGAAGAATATGATGATTTTATTGGCATGTCCCCGTAATTCCCCGCATTACCCGTTGTAATGAATTAAATAAATGAGGCTACGCGTCCGTGGACAGTACACTTACAACTATTCGAATCAGATTATTCCATGGGTATGACCGTTAAATGTTTTTTACATATAAGCCCAAAAACAGGGGCTGATTAGCTTGGTATAGAATACATAGTATGGTGTTTTATGATACATTCAAAGTTATCACTCGTTCAGTCGCTATTGTCCTACAATTTAGTGATACACATTAATACATTAGGCGCGGCTTAAATATTTATTATATGATATGTGCATTGTGCTTTATATTATTAGACAGGATAGGCTGCTTTAGACCAACTTTATTAGTATTTTGACCGCCATAGTCATGTATATGATCTTAGAATTGATCACTTTATGATATAACTAAAACTGGCCAGATCGTTTTAAAGTTTGATGATATGTTCAATCCTATGGACAAAGCAAAAATGTGCCCAGCACGCCACGGTCACGATAACGTGACAGAACGAAATCGTAGCTTAGCGCCGATAAAACGCTTTTGCATTTTGACGTGGCGGTCAAAATGCAGCCAGTTGTATACAATCGCGAAATGGAAAATTGCATCGTGTAGGTATCAATTTTGAACACTGTTTATTTCATTTAAATTTTGGCAATAAGTAGGTTGAATGCTCAAAGAGTTTATTCTGTAACTACATGTACCAAACACTAATCGGAAATCAAGCGCAATTATTTTTTGGTAGCAAGTGCAATGTTCTTTCAGTTGATAATATTTCATCCAATACGATAAGCAATTAAACGCTAAACCTTTTAACAATTCAACTATTAAGTTTTAGAGCTATCATTATTCAGATGTGAGACAACACTATACAAATACATATTGTCCTCTCTGTTTTACTGAAGAACAATGACAGTTCTAAAACTTTCTTACACAATTCAGACCAATAGCTCACTACCTTTGAAGCTTCACCCCATAAGGCATTTTGGCACCAACACATATTAGTAAAAGATATTTACAAAGTATTATTGATATGCAGGAAACAAGGCGCCAGATAACCATGAAATAACGGTCATTGACCCTCCTACATTTGTTGACATTCTTAATATCAAAGACGAAAATAATAGTAGTTTATGTGACTAGGGGATAAAGCAGTGTCTTTAAGTCGCGGGCGGCATGTTGAATTCCGAACGAAACGAAGGTTGCTGATTTTAATCCCGAATTTTAGTGAGGGACTTATATAATTAACTCCCGAGCATAGCGAGGGAATTAATAAAGCCGCCCAAGACAAAGACAACTTTATCCCGTGCTTCATATTCTACTTTTTACACCATCTGTGAGATAATGAAAAGACAATTTGGTCGACCAGATAATATAATATAGAAATATGAGTATTATATTTACAAGTTCATCAAACAAACAAAATTCGCTACTCCAAGATTCTATAGTTTCAATATTCTATAACGCTCACATCAGTAAGTACATTTTATTCTATTTTCTTTTTTTTTTTGTTAGTGGCCAGTTTGAATTTCGAGTCAACTAGTTCGATGCACGTACATTTTAATTCACAATGTTGACGATTTTTGATGTTCCATATTCAAATCTCATTATCCCCTAAGGATCGGCCATACTGCATTATCTGCCTACGAACAGAATGACTTGTAAGGTTTGATGACGTATAAAACGACATTATCGAGCAGGTGGTGTAAAAAGACATAAAGCTGTCTTGAATCGACATGTACCGCGATCCTTTATATGATTTAGTAATGAAAAGCAGTTCATTGTTTGTTTTTGGGGTACCTACGCAGAGATATTAGATAAAGGTCAATGTACTTTTTTCCACGGTTATCTGGCGCTTTCTATAGTAAATACTGAGGAATAATATTGAAGCTTTACTTGAAACGGAATACTGAAAGCTGCGATTATTTTAATACAAAAATGGTTATTGCATCCTTTATATCGTTTTACGTAGTAATGGCGAATATATTTATATTTAGTTGCAGATATTAAAATAGTATTAAAAGCAGAATATTCAAAATGCAGAGTGTTGTCTTGGCTTAATGATTTTAGTATAAAACGAAAGAGTAAAGAACGCATGTTAATTATAAATGCGTTTGCAAAATAAATCAAATCTTGTGGTATATCTGTTTCATAAGAAATACATTTAAAGTTTGATATTTATTTAACTAGTGAAAACATGTCCTGTCTTCATTTCTGAATCGAGTCTACGAATAAATGAAATAATATGATTTTATCGGACCGCTTAAAATTAGAAGACATGGCGTGTTTTCAGCAGTTTTATTTTTTCATAAGACATACATTTTATTTAGTCTGATATTTATTTAACTGAAAAAAACAAGTCCTGCCTTAATTTTTGAATCGATAGTGCGAATAAACAATATAATATAATTTTATCGGACCGCCAAAATTAGAAGACACGACGAGTTTTCAGCAGTTTTTTTTAATAGTTTATCCACATCACGAGCAAATATAATAATTTCATATTAAACCTTATATCTACGTTCATAAGACTCAACAAACACTCGCTCGTAATTTAGAAGAACTAAAAAGGCTAGGACACACTTTACGCAGCTGCGGTACCAGTCGTTTTAAAAAAGTTCGATATGAAGTTGCATATATCGTGCTGCCATCCTCTAACTAAAAAGCAGCTAAGTTACTTAGAAAACAAAGCACTTAGCTGCTTTTTAGTTAGAGGACGGCAGCGTGGCCAAATCATAAAAATTTATCACTTCACGAAATGACCATGTAAAACTGGGTAGATCGTTTTAAACGTTAAAATTTGATGATATTACAATCTTCGTTTGGCCTACTTTCTTTAGACGTTTTTAGTTAGTGTCAGACTCGTACTAACTAAAAAACCCACCCCGTTCCTTCTAGCCTTTCGTACCGGGGCCGAGCTTCCCTTTCGGATAACCCCGGCCCCTTTCGGATAACCTTCTTTAGACCCTTTATTTTTATTGAAATCCTACATCAATGATATGGCCTAACGGAGATTGACATATCAGCAAATGTTAACTTTTAAAAGATCTGGCCAGTCTTAGTTGGCCATATTGTGAAGTGGTCAATCCTAAGATCTGGCCACGACACGTACATATTGTAGCTGCGTTCAGTGCGATCTAACCGGAGTGACGTAACATTATTGGTTCGATAGACCTATCACATTATAGGGAACTCAGTGCTCCAAAGAGCGGAGCGGGAGAGCACTAGCTACCGAGGTATGTACTCCAGCGGGTACCACGCGACGGTCTCCTCACGGAGCGGCAACGTGTTCAGCGGAATGACAACGCCGCCTAAGAATTGATTCTCCTGCAAGGAGTCGTAGTTCCATACTGTTGCTTGAAGACTTCGGTTGGTGACTACTTCTAATGGTAGTCTGTATTCCAACATTTCCATGAATGAAGGATGTGAATTGCGTTTTAGGACGCGCGTTTTTCTTTTTGTTTCTTTTGTTGGGTCAGGTACGAGGTACACCTGAGGACAGAAGTTAAAATAATATTAGATCTATTCGGTATGTATACAATAGTCTTGTGTTTTATAAGTGAACGAACTAGGTCGTTACGCGGCTTAGTGGGCGATTCAACGTGAATGCGATTGCGAAGCGATCCGATGCGATTTAAGCGAATACAAGGCGACGTAACAAATTTGGCCGCACGCGCGCGATATGTCGTCGCTTTAGTAGCAATTTATTTAAAAGAAACCACCTCACCGCAAGAGTTCGCGCTAAAAATATCAACCCAACAGATCGCTTCCATTTCGTTTCGCTTTTCGCCGCACCGAACCCGCGTGCGGTTGATCTAACCGCATCGCTGCGCTTCGCAATCGCATTCCATCTCAATTTTTGTGGTTGAGAAATTATTACATAATCCACTGGAGGTGGAGGCGGCTTGCTCTTTGAGTTCTGTGCGAGTCGGTGCTCTTTGAGTCCTGGCAGGTGTAGTTAAGGGCTATTTCTTTAGTATTTAGTAGTGTGTTACCTTAACATAAGGGTTGGGCGGCAGGCCCTGCGGCGTCAGCGCCAGCGACTGCGCGTGCAGTATCAACACTGACAGAACTCCGCTCGCATACTGCACGGACAACTTCAATGATCCCGAACCGTTGTTCTCTGGTTCTGCTGCTTCACCTATAAAACATAAATGGAATAGCACGATTACTTAAACATTAAATACCTACTGGTTAAAATATTAGAATAGAATAGAATAGCATTTATTCGGCGCAAGCAATACAATATACCACAACATAAAACAATAAATTAAAAAATGGTACAGATATACAATACAGTTGCAGTGACTGTGCCTGATTATATCAATGTTAAAACGATACAGAAACTGTCTTGTTATCAAATTGTCTTATAATGGTAGTATTTAATTAAATATTAAAAGACTTTCGATTTTATTTCTTTACCATAAATCAGAACTGTCCAAAGCGACACGAATAACACGCGAATGGCTACTTTTGAGCCAGACGCCAAGTAATCGGCCTTTAAGGGCGCCTTTAAATTACGCGCTAGGGCAGCAGTCGCGCGTCTTTTATTTATGCGGAATAACAAAGCGCCGCGCTGTTCAAATCTGAAGGCGCTCTTAATGTTATCGCTGCTAAGTGAATCCCAACAGTGAAAATATTAAAAGATCTCAGGGAATGGGCCGTAATTCATAACACGGGTCCAGTTTGGGTTGGTGGATATCATGTCTCCGAATCTTTGTTTCTAGGACATGTTGGTTTCGTCATGATGTTTTTCCTGACCGTTTTGAAAGCAGTGGTAATTACACAGAGTAAAGCCTGGATTTGAACTCGCGACCGTACACGTCGTAAGTTGGAGCTTGTTACCACTAGATCACCACAGCTCAAGCCAGCACAGCTCTGTGTCTATCGGATTCCCAGCCATAAGAGGCGAGAGCGAGATGACATGATGACTTTTAAAACTTGAAACTACAATGGCTTTATAACAATTCACACTCCCACTATACTTGAATCGAAATAAGGTTAGATATTTAAACAAACCTTTCTTACTGTCCGCTCAACTGATTTTAACTTATTGCGTTGGTGGCATGAAAAATGTCGCCTGCAGTTAATAATTAGTATTGCAACCACTTGTTTTGCGTTTAATGCCATCCTTATGCCTGAGGAATAGAAGTCAAAATCGGTTGAACAGACAGTAAAAGAAGGTTTGTTAAGTTGTCTAATCTTATTTTGAATGGGGTACAGCATGTTTTGTGACCGATACTGTCTCATTCATTGGCGTCTAGTTAAACAAAACCATTAGTACTACTAGTACTGACCTCTCCTCCTCTGCGGCTCCACATCCTGTTGATCCCTCAGCAACGGATGGAAGAACGTATAAACAAGGTCCGAGTGCGCGATCTCGTCCGCCAGGCTGAACAGAGACGTGAGGAACGCTTGCACGTCGCCGAAGCGCCGCTCGGCCACCTGGCGGATATTTGAACGACCCACGTACACGCCTGATGGTAGACTGGAATGATGAAAAACGCATAAGTCAAAAACAAAAATTTTAAATAAAAATAATACGCTTTTAATCATTTTGATGTACCTAGTGCCACTCACATCTAAGGCCTACTGTCCACGGACGCGTAGCTTTATAGACGCAAATTCGTAATTATACACTTGGTGTACACCTGAATAAAACTTATATAAAAAACTATAAAACTGAGTCGACGAAGCGGCAACCACACGGCACGGCAATGGCACGTTCGCCAAGGACGGTCCGTACCCATCTGGGTATGGGTATGTATGGCAACATATTTTTAATGCAACTATATTTTTAAGTTTGGTGGCTAGTTTTAGACCCAGTTCATTAAAAAATACAAGAGAAAAAAATATATTAAAACAGTAATGACCATAATCTGCTAGTTTTTACCAGAGGTTTGACCCGCGTGAATGTAGAAAATTACTAAATAAGAATATGCTCTCAAGATGAAAAGTGTCCTGTGTGCTATTCCAGGACATGCTCTACCTTTCTGTCTTTTTTTGAGGTGATAAATTCGAAAATTTTAATCAAATCCTTTCAGCCGTTTGAGCGTGAAAAATCAACAACAACGTACATAAGACATTTTGCCTTTATAATATTAGTGTATGTGATTCGACTATATGGCAACTCCAGTATATCGTATTTATATAGTTATCATATATTGATATAATCCGAGAAATACGTGTAAGATAAAAGAAATAAGACACGTTAATCATCTTGTCAATGGCCTGTAGAAACTTCAAGTCAATGATATTCCTGTCTTGTGTAAACGTAATATAGTTGGAATGTTGTAGCCTAAAGCACAAAATAGATAGGTATAGAAGACAATCTGCATACAAAACGCGCTCGAGCAACGCACACATAGACACTGCTCACGGACACGATATCCCGGCTCAATCGGCCGGTCGCGCTCGTACAGTTCGGAGCAACGCGCTGACGTGTGTGCGATCGCCTAGCGTAAGTATAAAAAGTGAAGTACATACATGAGATTGACTTCTGTATCTATCTATTTTGTGCCTTAAGCCTTAAACCCTGATACCCTTAATCTATACAAGCGACGTTGTAGCCCCATTTTATCAAGTGTCAAACATTTCAACATAGGAAAGATACACGTATCAAACAATGACTAATATTTAAAAGGAAAATAACAAAAGCATAAATCGTTATATTTATCTGTATACATAAATACGAAAAACACAATATTTTTATTTCACGTCAACAATACCGATTTTTCTTCATTTGTGTTAAAATTAATAACTTAATCTAAGGGATTTATTCTGACAATCTGCACTTAATATAATAAAGAGGTAAAGTTTGTTTTTTTGTTTGTCGGAGGTAATGTCCGGAAGTACTGGTTGGATTGCTAAAACTTTTACACTGATAGAAAGCTGTATTGAATGTCCAGAAATAGGCTACATTTTATGTATATGCGGGCGAAGCCGCGGGCAAAAGCTTCTGTCAGCGTATTTGCCCGTGTGGTAGATAAAACTTATCCCACGGAAACATATTCCTCAGACAAAAGTACGTTTTATTTTTTTAAGTGAAAAATCATCCAATGACTTCTCCCGCTAGATTTAACCCGAAACAGTAACAAATAAATCTAACATTCTGATTTTTTTTTGTAACTTTTAACTGAATTTATTTCTTAAATGATTTGCATCAATCATCATAATATTCCAAGACCAGGACAGTACGATACAGTGTGGTTTAATAGATGACTTTTAAAAGGTAAATTAACTTTTTGCATTAGCTCAACGCTTTTACATTAGCTGCCAGGCGCATTACTTTGTGTAATTTATTTCATCACCACTGCTCTCAAAACCAAACCAACCCGCACTGGGCCCGCGTGGTGGATTACAGCCCATTCCCTCTCTTAGAGAGGAGGCCTCAGTTCCAGCAGTGGGAACATTAAAAAGGCAGATGATGATGATTAGCGCCAAGGTCATCTATAGAAGACAAATATGTCATTTTACATTTATTAATAAAAATACATTTAAGATTTTTTTTTTATTTTGTTCGTACTGTAAGTACCTATTGCATAAAACCTTATCTTTGATATTTATTTCAGTTATTTATATATTTTGAAATAAAATTATTTACTTTTTTATTTAGTAGGGTATTTTTTATTTTTAAAACAGCAATATTATAGTAAGTACGAACGAATACTCGTTATGCATTTATACCTTTAGCTCAAGAAGTTAATTCATGCCTACTCAACGGACTTCTATCTATGAATTTGAAAAAAAAATACTCTTTACCTAAACATATTACACAAAAATACATTATAAATCGATATAACTCCTCCTATCAATCCACAACTAGATCATAGACTTAAATATACGAAATAAATAGAGAAAGACAAATAACCATAACGCGAATTCCCAGCATTATTCAGGCATATCCGGACAGTTGATTACATAGAATAATTTGAGTGTGATAAGATTACAGTCATTATTCGAGGCTCTCACCCTATCTTATCACACAGCCGTATTGATTTAAGCAGTAATGGCTGAACGAGTGTTGTCACCACTTACTCTGTTTATTTGCATTTAGAAAATTGTGTTTGTTTTAAATTATTGACTGTTATTTAGAACTGGTTACACGTAAGAATTTGTTACATTTTCTCTATATTTTTTCCTTATTATACAAGTTATAATTGCAATAATTCTTTCAATATAATCCCGGTACTTGTTCATGATTCATTGTTCATATCTAATAGTAATATAACGTTATCTATTTCATGGTTCTTTTACAAAATTCTTTTAGTTAACAACACTGAGTTATATAGCAACCCTAGCCATCTTCTGTTGTGTCATGTTTGGGTTCAGACATTCCCTCAACTTCTTCAATGGGACCAGATCGAGGTCGAGAAAGGACAAAGATGATATTGGCTCGATTGTGTCCATCACAGGAGCTTACAGAACTAATCGAGATGAATTCTTTGGTAAGTATTTCTTTTTAACTCTATTCTTCTTTGTAAATTAATTTGCAGGAAATATCATGTAAAACGTAATGATCGGGGGATGTTGTCATTCATCGAAACTTCCTTTTTATTTTATTACTAGCTTTTACCCGCAGTTTCACGCGCATACATAAAATATAGCCTGTCACTCAGGAATAAAGCAGCTTTCTATCAAATAAAAATTATCGCAATTGGACCGTTACTTTCAGAGATCACCTCATACAAACAAAAAATATTAAAACAAATAAAACAAACTTTATCGCTTTATAATATTAATGTAGATTTAAACATTTTCCTTTTATGACCAATATCATGAGTTTCAAAAAATCAACTATGCTTAACATAGCCACATCTAAAATAATCTTGATACTATTTTCAGGATACAACCAATACCCTGAGGTGCAGAGAAAGTCAAACCCAAATGCCAACTTAATCATACCAACCACGAGCACAGGGCAACCAACAACACCACTACGACAGGCGAAGAGTACCAGCGACTTGGTTATGAACAAAAACCTCCCACCGCACTTACGACCACAGAACCCCGTAGTCTCACCAGACCCCCGTGGAGCCGAACTAGAACGTAACAACAGACCTCAAGATGCCCCCATACGACCGGAGAGAAAACTGGACGCACAAGTGCGCGTAGACAGACAAAGACTCGCAGAACAAAAGAAGTTAGAAAAGCAGCGGTTAGAAGAACAAAAGAAATTGGAAAAGCAGAGACAAGAAGAACAGAAAAAGAGAGAGAAAGAACAAGCGAAACAAGAGAAGTTAAGAAAAGAGAGGGAGAAAAAAGAGGCTCAGACGGCGACGAAGAAAAAGCAGGCGCCACAGCGTCCTGTCGCAAATCCTCTGGCACAAGCAAGTGGGAGCGCAGCAAATCCTTTAGCTCAAGGGTCTGTGTCAATGGCACATTCAACAAACACTTTAGAAAGTTCTATAAGTAAGTCTAGCGGACCTCCACCATACTCTTCAGCGGAGCCCGAAGGAGAGAAAGATAGTAGTGGTAATGTGATATACACCAAGCCTGTAGACACAGGCAGTTGGGACATAATCTCCAAGCATAGGGAAAATATAAGCCGGCCGGCGGCGGCCGCGTCGACACCGCAAACTAAGCAAACCGTGATGGACTTGAACTATAAAGTTGGTGAAGAAGTGAAAGAAAATAGTGAAGCTTGAAATATAGTTTAGTACAAGTTAAAACTTTGTATATGATATTTATAAGTGTTATGAGTTGATGCGTTTGAATAATGTTTCTTAAGAAATAAATTTATGTATATTTTTTTTAATTTTGGAGTTTCTCTTTTCTGTGTCTTATGGGTCTCTATACATCTGTAACATAAGCGACTATTATGTACGTTTATAACTTGCTCTCAATACTGCAAGCCTCTTTTAAAACCCTCAGAAACAAGCTATGCTATATACCCGATGCCTACTGGGGCAGGGTTATCGCCTACTGGGGCCAGGGTTATCCGAAAGGGAACTGGAGCCCCGGTATGAAGGCTTGAAGGAATGGGGTGGGTTTTTTAGTCAGTAAGAGTCTGACACTATCTCCCGCCCGCCCAAGAGCGACGGTTGTCATAGTATAATTTTCCCCACCAAAGAAAAATATATGTGCCCGATATTTTAACTTTTCCAATAAATACGATAGCACATTATTTATCAATAAAATGAATTGCATGTAAAAACCGAAGCGGTTTTAAAGTTTTGTTATGAATCTAATCGATTTTACTGATAATAATAGACACAATCTAATCTTTTACATGATTTATGTAACAAGAATTCTTTTGGATACTAATTAGGTGTTGTGATGCGGTTGTTAAAAAATGTGAGGCTATCGTGGCGCTAAATTTAGAAGTATTTAGAGTTCGGTTACTCATTAAAGAAGAATTATGCAAGTAAACATGATAGAAAAAAACACATACAATATTTTAGTATGTCGAAAATATATACTAGAACAGCCAACACCACTAAAACTATTACGAATAACAACGCTATCATCTCTCATTTTACTTGACTTATCACAATCGCCTAAATTGGTCAGTACCTGTAACGCCCGTAATTGTATTTTAAGTAAAACCAGTAATGACAATTCCGATTAACTAGATATCGTACTTTATATTTATCAATCATTATATCGACACGATAAAAATAACGATAATAATTAATTATGTAAAATTTTGTTTACAAGTTAGATAAATAAACTACTTAGACGTTATTTAAATTTTTGTTCAATTGATGACACCATTTTAACTTTTTAATTTTGTAATCATTTTTAAAGACCTATTATAGTTTAAACCTGGTATGCTTTTTAATTTAAAATATTGTAGCGACATCTATTGCGTCAGATAAGAACTAATCCTGCATCGAGCGATTAAAGTTCTTCGCGCGATTTGAACATATAGAACAGCCCGAAATCATCTATCGGACAGTTGCTCACCAGACATAACACCCGTCTAGTCGGAGCATCCTCCCTTTTCAACGGAGGTATATGAGACTTTACTCTCTGTTCCGCATACCTCTAAAATATATTCAGTTGCATTTAAATAATTTGATAATTGCCTACTTGTATATGTACTGTATATAATTATTGTACTTCGTTATAACATTTATATAACATCTAAAAAATAATAATAATAATAATATTTTATTAGCCCAAAATAACAATTTTTACACAAAAGTTAAGTAATAAAAAATAAAGAAAAAACTGTATTACACTGGTCAAAATAAACATTTGAACCCTGCCTCCTAAACTATGAAGATCCTGTATCTTAGGAGGCAGTGTCTTCGCATATTTAAAACGGTGAAACGAAAAAATTAAGAGCTTACAGCGTAGAAGAGTCACCAAGAAAAAACACCATGGAATGCAATAAATTAATATTAATTAAAAAGTAATCCTAACTAATTAGCTTGTCTGCAATTCAGCAGTATCAATTATCGCTATTAATAAATATTAAGCTGGTGTGTAATTTCCTTTTTTTTCCGGCTCCTTAGTCGAACCTAGTGACAAGTTTAAACGGCAATTGTTAGTGAATTTCAGGATTTGAAAGCAGGGTCAACCAACCGAGTAAGTTTTTAAGATTATTATTCTCTTACCTGTGAACCTTTGCCAAGGGGAAGTGCAAACAGATCTTCTGGTAAAGCTCGGTGAAGTGCTTGTAAGAACGGTACAGCACGAAGGGCGTCGTCTGTCCTTGTCTAAAGATACGAAGCGCGTACACGTAGTGCTTTTCTGGGTCGTAGCGCTTCTCGAAGCCGAGGCATTCCACGCTAACCAGGCGACCTTCTTGGGCCATACTGTGAATAAGAAAAGAAGAGTTCAGAACTTATCAAGGAATGTTGTACAAAAAAATAGATATGATCTACTTCTGAAGTTCAGTTTTTTCAATACTATTGCACCATAATAAGGCTTTTTCTTTACCGTATTTACTTACAGTATATACGGTATCTTCATGCTTACTTAATATGTCCCTTACCGCGTTTGTCTGCGCGATAAACCCAAAAACTACCGACCAGATTTGTGAGGAAGGCTTAGGCGTGCGATATATGCCTATTACAGTAGAGAAAAGTTAAGAATTTCAAAGATTTCTAACGTCTGTGAAAAGCTGGGAAGGGTTGCTATAGTCTATTTAGGAAAATAGTAACTCATCAGTGCAACTGTAAAGTAAAGGTATCATATTTGACATTAATATTAAAGCAAAGTTTTAATCACACAGCATTTTTAAATAATAATAATAATATTAAATCATTCTTAACACCCATCAAAAAAATCATCATCATTAATCATTCTTTTTTCAACTTAATCGGGTTCGTCAGAATTTTCACTTTTATTTTTATTGGTGAGGTATTTATTTTCTAAATTGAAGAAGTAGAAAGATAAGAAACGTCCATAATGTCTTGAAAGGTTTACTTCAACTGGTCATTGTGAACACAGTGGCTTACTAATTTACTATCTATTCTCTAATTGATCAAGAGGCGTGGCTTAGCTGAGTGACAACATTGAGTCATTATTTTCTTAACTCGAATATGACATGTAGCCATAATTTAACTGTTTCTTATACCCATTTGGGTCATCACTAAATGCCACTAAGTACTAAACGTGACTAATCATAAGAAATTACACTGAATTAGAAAGATTGGTTTACTTACGTGTACGTCCGCGGCATAAATGATAGTAGTTCTGAGGTGTTGTTGCTCTGGTCACCACTCGCGCGCAGCTGAGCTAAGTTGTGTAGGAAGAAGTTGATTGGAGTGAACCTAAACAATGAAAAGTTCAACATATAAGTTTATATCGTATGCTAATATTAACCTTGAGTACCAATGAAATTGTGGTTTCATGTGGAGCAAGGTACTCGTTTATTTTCGTATGCAAGTGTTTAATTAATTTTAAAGTAATTTGTTTTTTACTCGACTAGCAGATACCCATCGTGTGTTATTATGCTAAAAAAAGAAATACAATGCATTATTTTAATGTTTTGTGTTTTAGTAAATCATCTTAGCATTATTGCTTATTTAATGAAACTGTTTTAGATACATCGATGGATGGTTTCCTACAATGGCCCAATGGCCGTTCAATATCAATATAGAAACAATTTTTGTGTTGTATAGATTAATTAAGATTACAAATTTATCGAGGAAATACAACAAGTATTTCCTCGTTAATTTTCCTTGCTTTGGGATCATGTGAAAGTGATATTAACTACTACAGATGGTTTTTTTTTTAATCAACAGTTAAGAAACTTATATGAGCTTTTGAGCACAGGATCAGTCATCTAGTGGCACAACCGTCTGTTTGGCCACTTATTATCTGCCTTCGTAGTCGAAGCTTCTGCGGTCAAAATTCCAATGGAGTGGTAACTCTGGATCGTCGGGGCCCAGTGCACTAGTATCATAAGCAATACCTACTTGCTCTTGAGTGAAGAGTGTATGAGCCGGGCGAAGGCGGCGGCGGCCTCTGCGTTGGTGGCGGCGGGCAGCAGCGCGGCGCGCACGTAGCTCACGTGACAACTCTGGATCGTCGGGGCCCAGTGCACTAGTATCATAAGCAATACCTACTTGCTCTTGAGTGAAGAGTGTATGAGCCGGGCGAAGGCGGCGGCGGCCTCTGCGTTGGTGGCGGCGGGCAGCAGCGCGGCGCGCACGTAGCTCACGTGACAACTCTGGATCGTCGGGGCCCAGTGCACTAGTATCATAAGCAATACCTACTTGCTCTTGAGTGAAGAGTGTATGAGCCGGGCGAAGGCGGCGGCGGCCTCTGCGTTGGTGGCGGCGGGCAGCAGCGCGGCGCGCACGTAGCTCACGTGACAACTCTGGATCGTCGGGGCCCAGTGCACTAGTATCATAAGCAATACCTACTTGCTCTTGAGTGAAGAGTGTATGAGCCGGGCGAAGGCGGCGGCGGCCTCTGCGTTGGTGGCGGCGGGCAGCAGCGCGGCGCGCACGTAGCTCACGTGACAACTCTGGATCGTCGGGGCCCAGTGCACTAGTATCATAAGCAATACCTACTTGCTCTTGAGTGAAGAGTGTATGAGCCGGGCGAAGGCGGCGGCGGCCTCTGCGTTGGTGGCGGCGGGCAGCAGCGCGGCGCGCACGTAGCTCACGTGACAACTCTGGATCGTCGGGGCCCAGTGCACTAGTATCATAAGCAATACCTACTTGCTCTTGAGTGAAGAGTGTATGAGCCGGGCGAAGGCGGCGGCGGCCTCTGCGTTGGTGGCGGCGGGCAGCAGCGCGGCGCGCACGTAGCTCACGTGACAACTCTGGATCGTCGGGGCCCAGTGCACTAGTATCATAAGCAATACCTACTTGCTCTTGAGTGAAGAGTGTATGAGCCGGGCGAAGGCGGCGGCGGCCTCTGCGTTGGTGGCGGCGGGCAGCAGCGCGGCGCGCACGTAGCTCACGTGACAACTCTGGATCGTCGGGGCCCAGTGCACTAGTATCATAAGCAATACCTACTTGCTCTTGAGTGAAGAGTGTATGAGCCGGGCGAAGGCGGCGGCGGCCTCTGCGTTGGTGGCGGCGGGCAGCAGCGCGGCGCGCACGTAGCTCACGTGACAACTCTGGATCGTCGGGGCCCAGTGCACTAGTATCATAAGCAATACCTACTTGCTCTTGAGTGAAGAGTGTATGAGCCGGGCGAAGGCGGCGGCGGCCTCTGCGTTGGTGGCGGCGGGCAGCAGCGCGGCGCGCACGTAGCTCACGTGACAACTCTGGATCGTCGGGGCCCAGTGCACTAGTATCATAAGCAATACCTACTTGCTCTTGAGTGAAGAGTGTATGAGCCGGGCGAAGGCGGCGGCGGCCTCTGCGTTGGTGGCGGCGGGCAGCAGCGCGGCGCGCACGTAGCTCACGTGACAACTCTGGATCGTCGGGGCCCAGTGCACTAGTATCATAAGCAATACCTACTTGCTCTTGAGTGAAGAGTGTATGAGCCGGGCGAAGGCGGCGGCGGCCTCTGCGTTGGTGGCGGCGGGCAGCAGCGCGGCGCGCACGTAGCTCACGTGACAACTCTGGATCGTCGGGGCCCAGTGCACTAGTATCATAAGCAATACCTACTTGCTCTTGAGTGAAGAGTGTATGAGCCGGGCGAAGGCGGCGGCGGCCTCTGCGTTGGTGGCGGCGGGCAGCAGCGCGGCGCGCACGTAGCTCACGTGACAACTCTGGATCGTCGGGGCCCAGTGCACTAGTATCATAAGCAATACCTACTTGCTCTTGAGTGAAGAGTGTATGAGCCGGGCGAAGGCGGCGGCGGCCTCTGCGTTGGTGGCGGCGGGCAGCAGCGCGGCGCGCACGTAGCTCACGTGACAACTCTGGATCGTCGGGGCCCAGTGCACTAGTATCATAAGCAATACCTACTTGCTCTTGAGTGAAGAGTGTATGAGCCGGGCGAAGGCGGCGGCGGCCTCTGCGTTGGTGGCGGCGGGCAGCAGCGCGGCGCGCACGTAGCTCACGTGACAACTCTGGATCGTCGGGGCCCAGTGCACTAGTATCATAAGCAATACCTACTTGCTCTTGAGTGAAGAGTGTATGAGCCGGGCGAAGGCGGCGGCGGCCTCTGCGTTGGTGGCGGCGGGCAGCAGCGCGGCGCGCACGTAGCTCACGGCCGCGCTCGTCACGCCGGTCACGCCCGACATCGCCATCTAACGCAAAATATACTGCTTTCTAAACATCTGTTATTCGCTATACAGGATCAAGATCTTTCGAGACTCCAGACCATTCGACCTCAGTACAGAATAAGTAATAGTACAGGTACAGAATTTCACTCTTCAAAAGAAAACACGCTAATATAAACCTACTAATAACGTAACTAATGTTGATTGATATATGATACATTGCACAGCACGTACATGACCTAGTCGCACTCGTAACGAATCAAAATGCACCTTAAGTCTACTTTCGAAAGTCTTTTTTATTATGCCCATTATGCACGTTTGAACAGGCTGCTTTCGCTATAGGGTTAGGAGTTGTGTTTTTGAAAAATATAAAATAGGGACCTACATATTATAACATAAAATATATATAAAATATTTGTAATGTATTTTTAATGGCTTGGTGTTAGTAGTCTTACAATAGACTACAATTATGTTGGAGACAGCTAGTGTTAAAAATAAATGTCACACAAGCTCTAACCTTACATATTTATTTATGTGAATACAAACAAAAAATGCTTGAATGATAGACCAAATATGCTCAAAAACGTTTTAATATTTTTTTTAAATAAATTTAGTAATTTTGTTTCAACATAAAACTTGGTAGGCAGTTTATTCACGTTAAGAAAATAGTGACACATCAGTGCAATTGCAAAATAAAGTCGTAATCATAGTCGGGGTAAAAATTAAACCATTATTATTAAAGCAAATATTTTAATATATTCAAATAAGATTTTATTTTGTTGTTTTTTTTTTTATTCATTATTATGACTAGGTGAGATATTATTAATTTTCAAAATTGACAATAGTCACGTTCGTACTGTCTGAGGGGCTTAAATCAACTGATTAAGGCGTATAGTCCCTTGAACCATTTGACCGAAATTATGTGAACGCAACTCTCGCACTCGCCTAGGCGGCAGTACGCAAATCTGTGCATTTATTTGCGGCCAGCAGCGCCCGGAAAATTCATTTTCTCTGCGAGGTATTGATTGATTTACATATGAAATGTTCATTTTTAAGAATATTTAACCACCAATTTTTATGTGTAAAAATATTTCTAAAGGTCCAAGCCGTTTCGAAGGAATAGGGAAAAGTTGCGAAAAGTTGTGAAATTGCTAAAGATTTTTTTTGACAAAAGTATTAATTGCACCAAAAAATCAAAAGTTGATATTTATTGTTCATGAATCTATAATAAACATATATTTTTTTCAAACCAATTGACCTAGCCGTTACGGAGGAGTAGGCCTCAGAAAATCACTGTTTTATGGCACTTTTCGGGCGCTTGGCCCTTAATGTTAACACAGCTTTCTAATTTCATCATCATCATCATCATAATCATTTCAGCCGAAAGACGTCCACTGTTGGACATAGGCCTCCCCCAAACGACGCCACAACGACCGATCCTGTGCGTCTCGCATCCACCGAATTTCCGCGACTATTTCTAATTTACTATGTTCTAATTGGTCACGGGACAACATTCACTATTTTCTTAACACAAATACACTTACTAAAACCTAACTGACGTGTCTTAGGGCCTTCTATCTTTGTGTTTTAGGGCCACTGAATTCTTGCGAACATTCCCGTAGTCTTAGCAGGCCCTACTGAGCCCCTTCAGTTATGCTGACATCACTTTAATAAATTCAGTAGGTTCGGTTGAGATTGGTTTTACAGCTCTTAAGAAATTTTGGAGGTATACGGAACACAGTGTATAGTCCCAGAATTTCCGTTGAAAAACTAGGATCCTTCGACCAGACAGGTGTTAACCCGGCGACAATGACGCTGGGTCAAATTGACCCGAGGCAATTTTAAACTAACATATTTAATTTTTGCGTCGGTCTTATGGTTCGAACGTTTGTATAGCTGGAGATACGACCCCCCTGTACCCGTTTCGTTGGTTTGCTCAGTGCGACGCCGCGTGTGCTGGAAGATATACGTGCGTCAAGTGAAAACGGGTAACTATGACCCAGCGTCACCGCTGGCGTAGTAATTTCGTGACTTACGTTTATTTGCTTATTTAGTGATAAATGTTAATAAACCTTGTTTTTTTTAGGTTGTTATTGAAAATAACATTGACAAATGATCCAGCTAGAATTGTGGCATTGTTAAAGAAGTCTAATTCTGACAATGCAGACTCCCAAGATGCTTTAGTCGTGGATTTTAGACGAGCATTTATCTGAACGCAGCAATGACGCTAACATTGATGCCAACATTGATAATGACAACACTGGCGATAAATAGAAGCCCAAAATAATAACTTTACAATGACACCAAGAACGGTTTAGCTGTAGCTGACGAACGCAGTGCTACTTACAACGTAAGAAGGAATTCAAAACGATGGCCACTGACGATTTTCTATACAATGTTGTTGTTGTTGTATATATATTATATAATATAACAGGTCAGACCAATAACAATGATACACGTAGTAAAAGACTACATTTCCTAAAAAAGCTGGGACTCGCTCTAGTACACAAACTCGAATTGCGCAAAAGAATAGCGGATTTCCTGGGCGACCCTGGTGAAGAGTACCTCCCCTCCCCCCAAGTTCCGGAACTCGGAAGAGATGTCATGTATGTCCGTCTAAACAGGATAAGAAAACGTTTCACACTTGTCATGCGCGTCAGACCATTTGATTCTATACTGCAATAATTGCAGCAGATTCGTGGGCCTAAATGATGACGTAGAAGACTGATTTGTTTTTATTTTCATGTTATAAAGCTCATTTGATCTCTCTTTTAGTACATAAGATTATTGATTTTTATTATTGAAAAGAATACTTCACCAAAAACTCAAAATATAAAAATGTTAATTTTTAAAATTGATTTTGCATGTGTTATTGAAAAAGCTAATAAAAGTATAATTTCTAGAACTTATTGTTATTCTTTTTATTTTACTACCTAAGCAAATAAATCCTTTTCAATAAACAGTAACTATAATTAATGTGACATGCTAAATTTCTTGTAAAATTATCGATAAAATACGGGTCAATATGACCCGGCATCATCGTCCTAGTAATTATTTTTACGTCATTTGCGCCGGGTTAAGTCTGGTGGGCAACTGCCCGATAGATGATTTCGGACTGTCCTATATTTATGTTCAAATCGCGCGAAGAACTTTAATAGCGCAATGCAGGATTAGTTCTTATGTGACGCCATAAATGACACCACAAAATGATAAATGATCTTTATTTTGCAATTAGGTTTTATAAAAACACTTTTACACGTCAAATTTTTTTTTTTTCGTCAATTAATGCTAGATAAGGCCGGACAAAACAGCTTTTAGAAGCCTTAGACTTACCAAAGCGAACAGGTCAAGTATATGGTCGTGATGCGCCCTGACAACGTTGAAGGCCATGCAGCACAGCTCCACGAAGTGCTGGAAGCGCTGCGTGGGTCTGTCTCCGCCGTTGATGACATACACCATGTCGTGGGTCAGCACGAAGGGGGCTCTGTCTCTGTTGAAGAATTAGAAAAAGTGTTTTGAGTATTTACAAAGCTTCAAGGTGGCCCCCATACCCCATAAAATTTGTGAGGCTAGATTGCGATGGTACGATCACGTTATGAAAAAACCAGACAATCACGACATCACGTGATAAAAAAGTGCCTCTCCATCGTAACAAGAAAGAGTGGAAGAGGAAGGGCCCAGAAAACCTGCCTGTCAAATGTCCAGAAAGTGTGTCGAATATTCGCATCTATGAGAAGGACGACCGTAGGATGCTACGTCCGTAGGGACCCGACGAGATTCTGACAAATGTTTTAGGAACTTATGCGCCTGAACTGTCTCCGAATATAACACGTATATTTTTTGCCTTTTGTTTTAGACTGCAAAAGTGCCGATTGCTTGGAAGTAAACTAATGGGTAATACGTGCCTAAGAAGTGTAGTCAGGTTACCCCGGATGACAACAGACCTATCTCAGTATCGTCCATCCTCAGTAAGAGTGTAGAACGGGTACTCAACAGTAAGGTCCTAGACCAGGACCTTAGGTATGCCAGAAGTCCTGGCAAGAAGAAGCTACATCCTCATTGAACGTCAATAGGGCTTTCGAGTCATTTGGGAATCTTCTAGCATATAACATTCGCATCTGGAGTGAGGCTATCAAAAAGCATGGAGAAGCGCTTGCCGTCTCTCTCGATATCTCGTACTGAATATAGATTTAGACGTATGCGGAAGGAAGAGAAGAGGTATTGAAGACGATGTTTAGTCCTACGAACTTCCGTTAAAAAGGAAGGATTCTTCGACGAGACGGGTGTTGTGTCTGGTACAGGCAACTGCCCTTTCGGATTATTGTATAGGTTCTAAACTGCGTGGAGAACTGTATGCAATACCGCAATGCTGTATTTTGAATTTAATTCTTGTGGCGACATGATATCGCTACCATTTATTATTTCATTAATTCTTCCATAATCTTATATGTTGCCACAAAATCATCTAGGAGGAAAAAAGTGAGGCACAAATACGCAATAATACATACAGTATTCATTCAGGTGCTTACCTCTTAAAGTTGCCGAACATCTGCGCGTCTCCGAGGAATTTGCCGAAGTCTATGTGGAACAGGTGTCCCGACGTCTTCAGCATGATGTTGTCGTTGTGTCGGTCGCAGATGCCGAGCAGGTACGTCGCCACGCTGTAGCCGGCGCATGATGCTAAAAAAGAATTAATTATAGTAGTAAAAAAAAGATTTCCGACTCAAATTGATTGTTTATAGGAGGTAACCTTTTTTTTTCAATGGGAAAAATCATCCAATGACAACCACCGCTCTTGGGCGGAGCGGGAGATAGTGTCAGATTCTTACTGACTAAAAAACCTATCGCGTTCCTTCAACCCTTCATACCGGGGCTCGAGCGCCCTTTCGGATAACCCTGTCCTCAGTAGGCTTCGACCCGGCTGGCTGCTGTTGCTGACAACTCCTTGAGGCGCGCGGGAACAGTGCATAGGAGGTAACCTCAGAAAGTACCCGACTGATCATATTATGTTGTTTCAGAATGTTACAAGCTACTTCATATTTTTCTTCTTCCTGCCCTTATCCCATATTACGACCCAAAGTCGGCGCAACACGGTTTTCTTTCTCCCATTTCAAGAATTCTTGTGTGATGATGATGACGCCACAGAAGTAAATGATAGTTATTTTGCAAATAGGTTTCTAAAAACACCTTATCAATTTAAACTAGACGAAGCCGGAAGAAAGTGCTAGTTCATAATATGGCGCCAATTTGGCGTCTATTAGATGTTATTACTGCGTGATCGTTGCGGGATTTTTTTATATAATTACCATGGCCATGGATCGACAAGAGCGATGAAGGAACACAGGTGGCTTTTAGTCAGTAAATAAAAGTCTGACACGCTCTCTCGCTCCACCGAGAGCGGTAGGCGTTATTTGAAGGTTTCTCACAGAAAAAATATTTTATTCACTAAATATAGTCTAAACATGCTTTCGAAATTTGCTCATCCTTTCTCCTTGCGTCGTACTCTTCAATGCTGAGGGTCGTGGCCCTACTTCATCACTTTCATTCGAACGATATTCCTCCATTTGTTTCTATCTCTGGCGGTGTGAAGGGCATTGTATGCCGTAGAGTCAAGAGCAGTGCGGATCTGATCAGACCAACGTGCGTCCACAAGGCCTTTTTCCATCCACTTTACTGGTCACAATGAGCCTTTCGATTCAAAATTTGCTAATAACATAAAATAACCACAAAATCGAGTTTTTTTTTATTGTTGATAGGTTCGCGCTTGACCGCTATCTCACCTGATGGAAAGCGACGATGCGATTGACGATGGAACGCGCCTACCTAGAAGAAACCTATTCACTCTTGACTCAAAGATTTACCGGGTTGTAACCATCAGGAAACATGATAAATTATTTATTAACAGGATTTCGAAATTGAGATATAGAATCTATCTCACCTGTAAAGTTATCCCTGGCACGTTGATATTCGAGTTCAGACGGGTTGTGTTTCGCCAACCATTCTGCTATTGGTTTGTCCTTGAACGATCCTGTAAGACCCCATTCAGTCTGGATAGCACGCAGCGTTTCTGCTTCCGAGACGATTTCAATCATACCTAGAATTTAAAACATTTTTTAGAATAAGCATTGACATACAACGTGGCAACGCCGCCAGCCTTTTGGGCACACTTCCAGTCGACAGCGATGCGGAGGAGTTTTATGACGTCATATTTAGCTAGGCATTTAGTGTATATATTATTTTTAATTATTTAAGTTATTGTTTAATTTGTTAAACTACTTCAAAGAAATAATATTCTTTGAAGTAGTTTAATAAATTATTATTATTTTTTTATTGTAGAAGATGACATAAACATGAAGTTGCAAAAGAGAACATACTTGCAATTTTTTGTTTGTTAAATTAAATCATTTATAGCTTTAATAAAAAATTATAAAAGATTTTTTTAAATAGCGAACCTAAAAAAACTCTAACAACGAAGTTATAAAGCTTCTAAGCTCCTAATAACAAACAGAAATCAGACGAGGTCGGCTCGATTATTTTTCTAGCAATTTTTGTATTGTTTTCCCTGCTTATTTATTTATTTAATCTTCATGCAACAGAAAGCACTTAGGTGGACTTAATGCCTTAGGCATTCTCAGCCAGCCTATATTCTATTTTTGTATATTAATTGATAAATTGGTTAAATAACCAATATTTCTTTCGTGCACGTTCCCTATTGTGGTGATATCTGTATAAAGTTTTAGTTGCAACTGACTACATCGAATCGCGCTTTCCTATCCTTCTATCCATCGCTTAGTATTTACTGTAGAACCAGTATTTACTAGAGGGAGAAAGAGAGAGGGAGTGCGATCGCCCGCGGTGTAATCTACGAGGCGGTCTGCAACACGGCAAAAAAAGGATATGGAAAAGTGCGATTCGGTACGGCCCGAAGTAAGTGATCTCTAAAGCGTTCTGATACGCAGTGTTTGAATTTAGAAAATGTATGGATGTATTTACCTCTCTTATCACTAGTAGGTAGAGCTTGGAAAGTGACTATTCGCAAATCCAAGCGAGCTTTTAACCATAAACTGTCCATCACTTTGATTACTTGCAGAACTAAGGCGTCTTGTCGTAAATCATCACCAACCTGGAAAAATATAGTTTAATGGTCAATTATGTGTATGGCGGCGAGATGGGGCTTTTGCGGAATACTCCAGCGCGTCAAAAAATCATATGGGAAGAAACCTTGGACCTTGTAATGTACCCCTACCACATTATTTTGGACCCTTAATATGGTGGGGTTCGTAGAGGACAGCCCGTCAGATTAGTAAAATAAATTGACCCTCGGAAAAATGCGAGCGCGTCAGATTAAGACAAAGTAACTAAGTACATGCAGAAAAGTGTATATTTCAATAATCTGACAATTTGAGCATGGCATAAGTAAATGGACGAGTCATAAAGATGGATTGTAAGGTTCCTGTTAATATTTTGTTGCAACGAGTAATTGTTTTATCACTGTTTGCTAAAATAGCTTTGTTAGGTATGTTGAAAATTCTACACTTATCGATGGTTTCCCCCCCCCCCATGAAAACAGTCAGATTATAGGTTTTTCGTAATCCTCTCAGGATTACCTTCAAAATAAAATAAAAGACAATCGCGCCAAAGTACATTTTTAAAATGCTATCCCCTATTAAACCGGAAACTTGTCATAGACTTTCCGTTTTTCGAAGTTTTGGTCCGAAAAAGGTGTTAGTTAATGCATTTTGACATATATGTACTATAACGCATCGACTTACATTCTAGTGATAGACAAGCCCTTTCATGGAAACTATTTGTCATCATACTGAAAAGTTTAAACAAAAGTTCGCTGCAGCGCTACATTGGCGTTGTCGTCTAACAAAACTATTAAAACATGCAGCGCTAAGATACCTTTTGGAGTATACTTTTTTCGTGACCAAAATGTTTTAAGCGCCTTGAATTTTGTGGGACTTACGCGTTTCGTTCAACATAGTGTAATGTTCAAGGTGTACAGTCTACATTACACCTGAGTCGACTAAAGTGAATGTTCGGAACGCCTAATCTAGTGCGTAGTATAATTACTGGCACGAATCTTGAGCGCTCGGCGTCAGAGTGGGGATCGCTTTGCGCATTCCATACATTGGCGAGCCAATCGTCGTCGTTGTCAGATACATGCAGCAAGCGCAGGGAAAAAATCACGAGTGACTCTATGACACCATGGCGCGGCGGGACAATCACGGACACTCCCCGCCCCCGCGTCTCACGTCGCACCACTAAAGAGACCGAATATTTGACTTCCGCGTTTCTATATTTATTTATTTGAACTTCATGTTCAGTAGTGTTACATAGGCGGACTAAAATACTAAATGCAACAGGGCATACTCTATCAGTCAACCTTTATAAATCGAAGATATTAAGATATAGAAGAACGTTGAAACCATGCCATCTTTTCCTTTACCGACTGATTATTGTGTGCATTAAATAGTTCACTAATTAAAGACAAAACACGAATTATCGTAATATTACAGTTCGTGTTATTCTTACCTTGAACATAGCGGGGATTACGGCGTTATCACTGCCGATGAAGTTTATCTTGAGTGGCAGCGTATTCGAGGCGAAGTACATACATGACCTAGATAACAAACAATTTGTTGGTAAACATATACAATTGCAATATTTTAAGCTTCAAAGATAATACAGGATTTATCCTGACGCGCAATGATGTTACATTGTCCAACAACATGACCCGCGTCACGTGAATGTATTGTAAAATATTGGGGAGCAGGATTACGGTAGGGAGTATGGTGGAAACAACTAGCAACTCCTCCTCGTCAGCAAAAGTAAGCAAAGGTCTTTCCCCCCCTTCCATGCGTTGCACATGCATTTTACAATGTGTTTCATTAATTTATGAGCAGTAGTTATCAAGTCTAGAAATACAGAATAAACTATAAAGGAACAAAAAAACAAAATAAACTTCAGTGAAAATTTTCGCATATTAATTCAAATTGTCAGTCCTCAGTCCATGACACACGAATCCATAATTCTAAGTCTTCAATGACATTGGATGTTTACTGCTCAGTGATGTTTGTCTGCTCACTCTAGTGTGATTTCAGAAGATCGACATTGCCTTCTTTTAATGACATGGAGAAAAATAAGCAAATTAAAGACCCACCCATCCCTCTGTAGTGCTTACGTAATACTTGAAAAGCCCACTAGTTGTTTCACAAATAAAATGAGAACTCACTTGACATCCACATCATGCACATATTTGTGCAGCGCGAGCGGCAGCGCGGCGGGCTGCTGGCGCAGGATGGCGGCGAGCTTCTCCCCGCCCGCGCTGAGGGCGCGCTGCCGCCCCGTGTCTTTAGCGTCCTTCACTGCTTGCGCTACTTCTGACAGTGTCTGTATGAGAATAAACGATTGGCATTGTAGTTTAAAACAAAAGACAGTGCGGCTTGGTGGATGTCACAGGTCTTCGAAGATTTTCTTCTAGAACATCCCGGTTTCCTGACGATGTTTTCCTTCACTGTTTGAGTGAATAACACTAAAAGCGGCTCGTGATAACACCCCCCAAAGTGGGAAGTGAAGTTGGGATTATTTTCGGAGTAGATTTATTAAAAGAGCCAGTTATGGGTCCCATTAAACGCAAAGTGACATCGCGGCAAACCAAGATGATGGTGGAGAAATTATCGTAGACACTAGCTCGCAATGGCAGAAGACAGACGTGTGTGAAAAAGGAAAAGGAGGCCTTCACCCAGCTAATTAGAATAGATGTTGATTTTGGGTTGTTGGTTTGGGCCTTAAACTTTGGTCATTATCATCATCAATTCAGCCGGAAGACGTCCACTGTTGGAGATAGGCATCACCTAAATGTCGTTACAACGAACAGTCCTGTGCGTCTCCTCCGAATTCCCGCAACCCTTACTAAGTCACCTTGTAGAATGCATTCCAGCACTGCGACGCTTTCACCACAGGTTTTGGACCTTTCGGTCCAAACTTTGCTATTTACAAAGTAATTCACATCTTACCCCAACTGTTACTACGCTACTACGCGATTTCAGGCTGTAGTTTTCTGGATAGCTCTATCGTTTGCCTCGTTAAAACTCCAGATAAGGCACAAGTGGTGGCGCATGGTGAGCAGGAAAGGAAGAGGATTGAAGGTGTTTACCTTGACAAGTAACTGCTGCCTGAGCAGAGTGTTCTGCAGGTTCTCCCCGCAGATGGCGAGCAGCGCACGCAGCAGTAAGCGATAGCGCCACGTGGCCGCGATGCCGGCGTCGGTCTCGTGTCCATCAGCAGCTGCCTCCTCGAGGCTGATGCCTAGGTACTCCTGATTTGGGTCCTGGAAACATTACTAGTAATTACTCCAGAGATAAAAAAGAACCTATGTGCTGTTCCTGGACATAGTCTCATGTGACTAATTTCAACCAAAGACGTCCGTAATTTTTAATTACATGGACTAAAATGCCAGTCGGTGTATGGAAAGTTTTGTAAAAATAGTGCTGTGTCCTGAATTATCGAATTTAATAAATTTATTAGTTTGAGTTACATTAATCATATTTGATTATAAATTTGAACGACGCTTGTGAAGTACAAATCGGCGGATGCCCATCATTGTCATCTACCCTAATATAATAAAGAGGTAAAGTTTGTTTTTATGTTTTTTGTTTATAGGAGGTAATCTCTGAAAGTACTGGTCTGATTGCCAAAATTTTTTCACCGATAGAAAGTTGCTTTATTCCTGAGTAATATAGGCTATATTTTATGTACGCGGGTGAAGCCGCGGGCAAAAGCTAGTCTATAATATAAAAATGAATCGCTAAATGTGTTGCTAAGCGCAAATCTCAAGAACAGCTGAACCGATTTCGCTCATTTGTTGTGTTTATTATTGTGAGGAGGTTCTTATGGAAAATTATGTTAGTGTAGGGTAGCGTAAAGTAGAGCGGGATTGAAGCCGCGGGCAAAAGCTATTTATTTATAATTAATACTGATATCGAACTTCTTCTGGAAAATAAATTACAAACGACTATTTATATAAAAGGTTTTTCTTGTCTAAACAAAAACTATTTATGATATTAATACAATAATACATATACATTTAATTATGCGAATAATAAGTTATAAGATATATTAATTAGGAAAGCCCCTTTGCTATTATTAGTGCAAATCGATAACTTGACAAATCGACTAGGTTGAACCGTTTTGCAACACTATGCTTACAAGTTAACAACATTTAAAAAAAAAAGGTCGGCAGGAGAAACCTTTTGTACTGTCTGTTCAGCCGTTTTTAACTTCCTATTTCGTAAGCGTAAGGATGGCATTAAAAGCAAAAAAAGTGGTTACGATACCAACTATTTACTGCAGCCGCCATTTGTCATGCCGCCAACGTCATAATAGACAAAATAAATCAGTTAAACAGACAGTAATAAAAGGCTACATAAATTTCTAATGTTGTTTTGAACAGAGTATAATTATAGTATACTTACTTGAGGTACATTTGGTAAAGAATGGACTAGCAGCCAGAACAGTCGATGTGCGACTGCCGGCGCGGAGAGGGCGCGTGATAATAATAATTCTGGAACACAATAAAAATAAGTTGTTTAAAGCCCCGTTTTCATTAGAGGACATTTGTCCCGCGACCTTGTCACGCGACACGGATTCTACGTGTCGGGCGACGTCCCGGGGTACATCGGCCGACATCGACAACAAATCGGTTGTCGAGGCCCCGACACGACGACCTTGCACGAATTCGTGTCCCACAGTGTCCCTCGACAATCGCCCGACAACATTTGAGTTGTGCGGACGTGTGTCGCTCTTTGTTCCGCGACTACCCGCGAATATGTAAGCCGTGTTCAACAACACTTACTCTTCGAGCGACATCTTGATCACAATTCCGGTATGTGGACGAGAGAAATACCGGTCGAAACTGTTGCCGGACAGTCGCACGTAAATATCCTGCGACTGCTCGCGACAAGTCGAGCGACTTTGTTCCTCTAGTGAATATATCTTTATTCAGTAAAACTTCGAAACACTTCAATGGAACCAATGGGAACAGCTAAAAAAACGTAATCGTCTAATAATAAAAATCACCGCTATACAACGGATTTTAGAGCAATAGCAGCGGGACTGTTTGAAAGAGCTACCGTGGCCCCGGAACGCAAAGGGCTACTATAAATAACTTTAGAGGGTATGTGGAACAAAGTTTTAAAAGTCCCACAAACCTCCTTTGAAAACAACTGTCCGATAGTTGATTTCGAATTATATATATTCTAAGCGAACGAAGAGCTATAATACCGCAACGCAGGATTTTAAATTTTAGTTCCTATGTGGCGTCAAAGATGTCGCTACAGAACACAGGTGGGTTTCAATCATTAAAATTCTAATACAGCCTCTCGCTACGCTCAGAGCGAGAGTTGTCTGTTGATATCCCTCAAAAAAGGGCTTTTAGGGTAAATAAAAAAATATCTTATTAGCATAGTCGGCCTGGTTATGTTTTCACTGCTGGGACTCAGGCCTCTTCTTTAGGGGAGGGAATGGGCCGTAATCCACCACGCGGGCCCAGTGCAGGTTGGTGGATGTCACATGTCTTCGAGATTTTTGGTTCTAGGACATGCCAGTTTCCTCACGATGTTTCCCTTCACCGTTTTGAGAGCAATGGTGATGAATTACACAAAGTAATGCGCCTAGCTGGGTTTGAACCCGCGACCTACAACTTGGGCGGTTACCACACGGCCACCTTTGCTCTCTTATATCTATATCTTATTAAACCTTAGGTGTTGAACTGTCCAATACGCACCAGCAACAGGACTGGCCTCATAGGTCTCATGTCGCAGCGCCTGCACGAGCTGCGGCATGACGCGGCACAGGTCGTCGTCCGACATCTCGTTGATCAGCTGCGTCGCGGTCTCACGGACCGCGTTGTCTGGGAAACTGTAATATTACAACAACAAATAAATAAAAAAGAACGTTGGCGAAGGGGGTAATATACGAAGGAAATATGTGATGTGTGAATATGTTCTTATTCTGTCTGTTATATATCTGGGTGTAATTTATCTGTTTTATGTGTATTTAAAAATACATAAGAATTTTTATCAGTTGTTTAGTACTGATAGCACAAGCTCTGCTGAGTTTGGGACTAGATAGCGTTGTGAGAAAGTTGTTAAAAAAAAAAAAACAAATTATACACTAGCTGACAAAACAGCTGTTTCGCTCGCGTGAAAGTAGGTGTCTTCATACAAACTTTGACTTTTGGGGTATGAATTTCAAAATATTCTATTCTTATTCTTTGTATCTATATACATATGTAAAAATGAATCCCTATTTCCTTGGTCACGCCATCACGCGTCAACGGCTGGACCGATTTCGATAATTCTTTTTTTGTTGTGTTCGTTATTGTGAGGAGAAGGTTCTTATGGAAAATTAGGGTAGTGTAGGGTAGAGTAGGGTAGTGTAAGGTAGAGTAGGGTAAAGTAGAGTAGGGTAGAGTAGGGTAAAGTAGGGTAGAGTAGGGTAAAGTAGGGTAGAGTAGGGTAGAGTAGGATAAAGTAGTGTAGAGTAGGGTAGAGTAGAGTAGAGAAGGGTAGAGTAGGGTATAGTAGGGTGGAGCAGGAAAGAGCGGGAGCGAAGCCGCTCGGGCAAAAGCTAGTAAATATTAAAAGGGACTTTTTTCAAGGGTCTGAGCTGGACGTTGATAAGTCAGTAAGTGAGGCAGGACTGCTTTTTATACATATTGTAGGTCATATGGCTTGGGCCACATAACAAGATAAAACCCTGGCTTTATAAAATCCCTGTTCGCGATGAACTGAAAAACTACTGAACGGGTTTTCATGCGATTTTCGCCATGACAGTGATTTATGAGGAAGGTTTAGATGTATGCAGATAAAATAATATTAATGGGTGTGGGTAAAAGTAACACTCGTATGAAGCTGTAAGTGGTCGCTACTTCATTATAAACGTACGAAAAATTTCCTAGACATATTTCCACCAGGCTTCTCATTTTTTTTATTGTTGATAGGTTTGCGCGTGACGTCTAAATTAAATAATATCTATCAATTTTCTATTTTGATTAAACTTACCAGGGTAACAGCAGATGCATGGCGTTCAGAGGCGAGGGTTTCTCCCACAGCTTTAGCAGCGCGATCAGCTGTTCTCTATGCTCTCCGTACCAGTTGGTCGCCGCCATCAGGACTAGCGGCAATGCTCCGGCCAGTTGGACTAGGTATTGACGTTTCTCCCACATTATCTATGAACAAATTATTATGAAAACTTTATTATGAAGACTCAGCGGGATTGTTTCTAGGGTTGTTTGTTTGTTGCTAGTATAACAACAAATGGGATATTAAGCACTTGATTTTTTACTGCCTTACACAGGGCATAGGCCATTCTTAATGCAGAGTAGAAAAGTGGCTTTCCCGTCATCCCTATTAATAGTATCAATAAGTGGAGACAGACACAGAATGGGACAGTGGAGTAGAGTAGAGTGGGTGGTGGTGGAGTGGAGTGGAGTGGGTGGTGGCGATGTGGTGGTTTGTGGTAAGGTTATATGTATCAGTTGTTAGATTATCTAAAAATTATAATGTCCTTTTTTGTTTTTTTTTTTTTTAAGCAACAAATTTTATAAAGCAGCGTCACTTCTGGGTACAAAATAACATTTCTTACGTAGGTGCGTCGTCAAGCGAAATTCGACGCACTTTATAGTCTCTATTTTTTATTTACGTGACAAAAACAAATATCGGTTGGTTAGTAATAGTATAGTTAATCTAACTGACTTGCTAAGTTTTTTTTTAACCCTATTACGGGATGAGCACTCCGTGATCATCCCGTAATAGCGATTACACAATATGAATTACTTTCATAATAGATACTCGTTTTTTTACCAAATTGCCTTTGTTTTTCCCATAGACCTCCCGCTGGCAGATTAATGATTCAATCTCTTACTCGACCAAGTTGTCCCGGTTAATTTCGTGTTTCATCTGGCACCCGAATTTTAATTTTTTTTATTCTTTTACTTTCTATTCGGTCAAACAAATATTCATAATTTATTTAATTAAGTAACGTCCACAAAAATCTTTTTTTTTACTCTACTCTCGGGCGACCTTCCTCGCCGTTCGTCCATTTTACAGTTTATTTAGTCTATTTGGTACTATCTCACCTCTCGACATTCACTCGGCATCCTCTGGTAGGCTCCCTGCTCGATGAGCTGCAGCAGCTGCGACTGCGTGTGCCCGTCCAGGCTGTCGAACTTAGGCAGCTCGTCCTGGGTCAGTGGCCTCTGCCGACCTTCTTCGCCGTTCGTCCATTTTACGCCTGTGTGCGCGTAAACAGGTATTTCTGTAAAAAAAAAAATTAAAGAAATTATATGTTAGTGTTAACTATAGTAAAAATAAAAGACGACTGAAGATGGGGGTAGTTGCAAAAAAATAATACATCAATGACGTCCACTTTGAGGCGAGGAAACATCAAATAATGATAGTATAGAAAATTGCATAGCTCACCAATATTAACGACGGGGAAGGTGCCGGTGGGCGAGTGCATGGGGTGCGGCGCCGGCCCGATGCGGCGGTCGCAGTACGCCGGCCACAGCGCCAGCACGTAGTTGCCCGACGCTAGCATGCTGGGAATCAACGATACAGCCAATCAAACAACCTCATACTCAACACACTGTAAGATTACCATTAGAGGAAAGTATTCTATGAACCGCGTTCATATTCCGATGTTACCGTACCAACAGCCGTTCCTTCCGGGAAACTGATTAGTAAACGTGCTAACAGCGACGTTATCGGAACGTAAGGCAGATTTATTACAATGTCTAACGTCAATTTTACAAATTATCGACTAGGCGTTGATCTATTGTGCGTTTCACATAAGAAGTTCCTTCGCCGTAATGTTGGCAATACAGAAAAACAGTGTTGCTATATTTTTAGCAATAAAATTAATTAAAATTAGGAAGATCAACTGATATTTCGTTACTTTTAACAACCGCCTTATAATTTTGTTTTTATTTGAAACTTTAAAATCTATTTTTGAATAAAGTGTACGACGCTGGACTCCATTTCGATTATCCTGCAATTTTTTCAAATACCGAAAACGCCACACCTGTATATCGTACCTCGAACCGTAACGAAATCGATTTTTACGGTAGTCGCACCACTTCTTGAAGAATTATGAAGAATGGGATTTTATTTTTAAAAAATCAGGTCTAAAAGGGATGTATTAATGGATAAGTACGATATTGTGGCGTCGCGTTTTCGGTATTTGAAAGAATTGTAGGACAATCGAAATGGAGCCCAGCTTCATATTACTTTATTCAAAAACTAGTTTTTGCCCGCGACTTCGCCCGCGTACCTAAAATATAGCCTATGTCGCTCAGGAATAAAGCTGCTTTCTATCGGTAAAAAAAATTTAGCAATCGGACCAATACTTCCAAAGATTATCTCCTACAAAACAAAAAAACTAAATTATTATATTAGTGTAGATATGACATTAGTGTTCAAATTTCTTCAGAATAATAGCCCATTTTAGGACATGTTGACTGTTGCAAAGTTAGTTTTAGCTAATCCTCGTCATCCATAAGCCCACGCCTGCTTAAGCTTTGCAAGTTAAATAAAACTTTGTGAAAACATACCCATCAAAATCAAACATCTGTATAGCAGCCCAGCCTAGTTCAGTCAACTCGTACTGCACATCGCCATTTTCCTCGTTATCCTGGTTATTCGTCTGGTTGTTCTCATTGTTCTGGTGTTGACTGTCCACCGTACGCTGAGACCGACCGTACAGAGTAATGACTAGCCGAGATTCTCGAGGTAAATTGTTCACGGGAAGATCTTCCAAGTTCAACCTGAAAATAAAGATTTTGAATTTTTAAATAGATTTAATTACGATAAAAACTACGAAGTGTGGCCTCGTAAACCTGTTACGCTACTTTAGGGTCTAAACAGACGGACCGTATTTCAATTGCAAATCGCAATTTAAGTGCCGTTTGAATGCAGTTGACACGACTGCAATAGAACTGCAAACCAAACGTGCAGTCGGATTGCAGTCGTGTGAACTGCACACCGACTGCATCCGAACTGCACCATACGCGGGAGGGCGGAGCATGCGGGCGGGTGGGTATGGTGCAGTTCGGAGTCGTGTCAACTGTATTCAAACTGCCATTTGTAGTTGGATTGCAGTTGAAATGCGGTCCGTCTGTTTAAACCCTTAGAGTTTTTATCATGTAAATAAACTGTGTCAGCAAAGGTTTGTAAAACACTGGTAACCTCCCAGGACTATGTTACTAACATCGTAAACAACAACTTTTGTTATATGACTTATAAAAAACTATCATTTTTTAGTTCATCAGATTTATTACAAAGTCTATGCGAAGCAAGCGATAGTAATAGCGGAGGGGAGCGGAGATCGGTGCAAGATGTGCTTGCGTCGCGTCATACAAGCATAGATAAGTATAGCAAAGTATAGAGTTGAAATGTATTAGATAGAACAACGAAGTTTTAAAGGTTTGTTTCTGGTAAATAAATTACGTTTTGTAAAAAGTCATAGAACAAAAGTTGTTGTTTATAATGTTATTAATACAGTCCTGCAAGGTTGATAGTGTTTTAAAAATAATTTATTATGAATAGATACAAGTTTTTTTTTATAGAATCGGAAAGCTAGAAAGAAGAACGGAGATCAGACATTATTAATAATTAATTATCATGTAGTTCGACTCACCAAGTATCAAATATGATTCTAGGATAAAAACCACCACTTTCTATCCTCGAGGGCTGAGTGACGTGCAAAGACTTAAGCGGCCGGGTCCCGTAGTAGACTTGCGCTTGGAACAAGTAGTCTTCATAGACTGAAGGTCCCCAGCACAACGGCAGGCAGTGGACAGCCTCTATGCAGAATAGTGTAGTTTCCGATATTGTGTGAGCTGCGACCGCTTCTGGAAAATAATGTTTTTGATATCTATAAAAAAAAACCTTTATCATCACAGTGTTTACAATGCGTTCCAAATAAGAATAGGATCGATTGCCATGTTGTGACGTCATGTCATATTGTCAAATTGAAGAATTAATAAGGTGAACAAAACAAGAAATTTTTAAAATTTTATTTAATAAGGACTGTGAATGAAAAAAGTTTAATCAGAAATGGATTCCATTTCTTCAATTTTGCCCAATTTCTTGCGATTTGACAGTATAACGTGACGTCACAACATGGCAATCGATTTTATTTTTATTTGGAACGCATTTTACTTTCCTCAATTTTTTTTTTAAATTGTTTGTATCAAAAAGTAACTTTAACTAAAATCGCAAATAAAAAGATAGAAATAGAAATTCGTTCAAAATTATTCAAGTTAAAAACGTTTCAAATCTGGTGGAAGGGGAAATTGTCAAATGATTTTCGAACAATCGGCAGTCCTCTACTTAGCTTTAGAACTTACTCTGTGTGTTATTGGGCGTGAGGTAGTGCGTGTCGGTGAGCTTAAAGTCCAGTAGCCTCGTCCGGCCATAAAGCGCCAGCAGCGCGCGCACAGCGTCACGCACTCTTGCGCACTGCTGCGCGACCACCTCTCGGCGCGTAGAACCACGCAGTGATACTGAGCAGTAAGGACCATTGTCGGCTTCGATCTCGGGCGTCATGCCGTTGTTCTTGCCCTGGGAAATGCGCACCAGAAACGCTTTACTTTTAGGTAACCAAAGGCCCTACCACGACCTCGAGCTTAATGCGATCCATTTGACGACCTAAACTAAATTGTTAAAGATTGGAGCATTATTGGAGAAGAATGGAGCTTTATGAGGTATAAGGCTCCATCCATGTTTCTCACTTGCACACCTGACATTTTAACACGTCATGGTAAGGTTCCAGGATAACCATTTTGTTTGAATTTAAAAGATCTCCCATATAATTAAAATTTCAAATATCTATTTTATAGGAATTTCTTAGGCAACCCACCCGCGTTATATTATTTAATACACTAAAATTATAATAAAATACGTTTCATCCATTAAACAGACTGGTGAAGGTCGTTCTTAATCGGATATTAGACTAATAGTCTTTTTTTAGGTGGATCATCAATCAATGGCTCCTACCACTCCTCCTAGGGTGGAGCGGGTGTGAGACTTTTACTGACTAAAAACCCATTCCTATATTCTTTTTGTCTTGCTTTCCAAGACCCCGGAGTTCCCTTTCGGACAACTCAAGGCCCCAGTAGTCTTCGACCCCTACGGTTTTGCTGACACCTCTTCGAAGCGCACTAAAGCCTGGGAAACTTGTAAATTATAATTTTTCCCTCACCTGTGCTGTACAAGCCTGAGCGAACGCGTTCAAAGTATGCGTGACATGCAGAGTCTCGACTCCGCCGGCTAACGCACAAATAGCCTTGACCGCTTGGAACACGGCCTTGGGAGAACAGCAGCCTTCCGCGCTCGTCACGCCTATGGCGCGGGACAACTCTCCTTCCAGAGTTTCTGCAATGGATGGATAACGAATTATTGAATGAGACTTCTTATAACTACCTAACAAGATATTGATATTTGATCTATTTAAAATTTTGTTACACTCTAATAATTCTTATAAGTTGTTCGAAATGACACTCCCTCCTTCCGGATACTTCGCTTAGATTCACTTCGTGTAGCCTTCTGCAGTGTTGTGGTGTATGCTCCTGTTAACATTTGGGTCATTCCATGTAATGAGTGTAAAAGGTCGTTCACTTTTAACCAGTAATTTAACTGCTCCATGTCCTTTTTCGCTCGCATGAACACGTCATGGTGAAGCCTCAGTTTTAAGTAATGTTTATTTAATTATTAAATGTTCGATTTCACAGATATCTTGTACGACAAACGAAGGAAAGACCTAAGATTTCTTGGGAACATTTTATTTTTAACATTGACTGTGTCGAGTAGTAGAATAAAATAGCGACCATATTTTTATTGTTAGCTGATTCGGTTCCCGTTTGTCGCGAAATCTGTGAATGCAATTTTGTTTTTTACGTTAAATAAGCTATTTCCAAGATTTAAAATAATTCCTAATTCTTTAAATAATTCTTATAGGACCCATAGATTTTTTCCACCTTGTAAATACCAGCGACTTAGCACACCTGGGTAAGCAATTAGATATTAAACCCTAATAAAGTTACGAGTCACACGCGGTAAATAAACATAAAAGAGCACTTGCACTCTGAATGATTAAAGCTTTAAATTAAAAGTAGTCAGTGCCAGTAAGCTGCAATTTATAACTTTTTGTTGAATTCTCAATCTTCAGAATATTTGAATAATTATTCACTTTCATTAATATTGTTTGCCTCCAGAAAAGTGAACTTCAGACCGAATTATTCTGACATATCAAGAGACAGGTTTCCCGATTACGGAAGTTACAAGCTTAGCTTTTCAAGATTATGTCACTGCCGTCACTGGACAGAACAAAAATCTTTCATACAACCACCTACAAGGTCGATACATTCAGTTAATTAGAATAGTGTCCAACACTCACGTGAAAGACACTAATATCAAAAATATAAATAGGAAAGGCCTTTGTCCAGCTTTCGTGGAACAATATTTTCATCAACGCCACTGCGCTGACTACTACTTCTCGCGGTAACGAAACCATAGCGACTTTTAATTCGACGCCAACGCCATCTAGTTATGAAACGAGTACTAAAATGCGGGAGCAACGAGAGCATTCGACATTTTTTTGTTAAATTTAAACGCAAAATAATGCAATATTAACTCGCAAATATTTGATAAAATTATTACTCTGAACGTAACTTAAGCGACATAAAATATTCTCGGACGCACGCGCCAGACTGCATTTTTGTGTCATCCTGGTTTGAAATTTTTATTGCGTACAAATTATATGATATTTATTTGCGGGACACTACAAAATATAAAATCACCGTAATTAATATTATCGATATTTAAAACTTTTTTTTTTTTGGTTTTTTTCAGATTAAACTCGATGTTCCCGTGAACAATTTCCGTCAAGAATCTCGGCTTAGACTCTACGAGTAGAGTGCGTTTCACGTAAAAAATCCCTTCGCCGTAATGTTGGAATATGGAAAAACAGTGTTGCTATATTTTTAGCAATTAAATTACTTAATATTAGGGAGATAATTAATTGATTAATTACATTTACTAATTGCCTTATAATTTTGATTTATTCTTTTTTCTTTTGGAAACTGTAAAAACCATTTTTGAATAAAGTATACGACGCTGATGCGATTGTTCTGCAATTCTCTCAAATACTACTACTAAAAAACTCAGATCAACTACTACTGAAATCGCCACGCCACAAAATCGTACGTATCGTGTTCTTCATTAATACCTTCCCCTTAGACCTGTTTTTTTTTTTTTAATAAAATCCCATTCCTCTCATAACTCTTCATAAAGTGGTGCGACCACCGTTAAAATCGATTTCGTGTCGCATTCCGTGCAACAATTTTGCTGAAGTAAACAACTCTTTTCTTTTTTCTCTAGACAGACAGGGTAACCAACAATACGACTAAGGGAATTTTAACGTGAAACGCTCTATAACAGCGATGTTTTCGTGACTCTAAATGTGAGGCTGTGCGAGGCATACGTGACTTACCTAACAATATCGACAGGTTATCAAAAGACAACTGCGGCGCGGCTCCGTGACACGGCAGCAAGTCGTCGAGCGTCAAGTGCGCGTCCCTAGCGTCGTCACGCTCTGTTCGCGCTAACACGTTGTCTTTGCCTTCCGTCAGACTTAGCGTCACGTCTTTTTCCAGCCGAACGCATTCCCGTATATAATCGTATTCGCTGAGGCAACTACCGGGTGTCAGGTATTCTTTTGCTCCCCATACCTGGAAAATTCAAATTTGATAGTTCTGTCATTTTTATACTAGTATATTGTTGTTATATACTTTGTAACAACACAAAAAAAATCTTTTTCTGAAACCTGCATTAAAATTAGTTATTAAATGAAGCAGCAATTTATCATTTCAAATATACACCACTAATTTTTAATTAGTACAAATACTTAAAGGGCTTATTAGAAAAGCCCTTGTTATTATATAAGTAAAATCTCAATAAATAATATTCATAAACAACAAAGTTATTAGCGTTTGTGTTTATCCCAAAATGTCTCTCAATTTATGGAAATATTGTGCAGGCTATTGATTCATTCATAATGAATAAATGACGATTAAAATGGAAAAACACTTCCCGCAGTATTTTCTACTAGCAATTGTTATGTATGATTGAATCTATGATGAATTTACCTTTTCGTGGTCAATTTTAGGTTTTCGGTTTTTTCTACTTTAACGGGTACAGACACAGCCCCATTTTTTTGTGTACTAATTAAAAAGTAGGGGTGTATATACGAAAGAATGAGGACGTGGTGGTTAAATCCGCTGTCTGTTTTGTACACTCGTTACCCAATGGCGGTGGCACCACGTTTTAGTATCAACCAACAGTATCATATGCATCCTTATTACATACAAAATAAAATTTCCTTACCCGCAACATATACTCTGACATATCTTCTCTAATGTCCTCATCTAGAGAACACACTACAGTTAATATCACATGTTCCACTGTCGATTCCACTGAAAACATAAAAACAAGATCGTAAGTACAAAATGAATCGATCATTAGAGCAACAATTGCTAGTAAATAATTCAATACATATACTATGATATAATTAAACATAGATTTTTAATCCTAGACATATACTATCTCCACCATGAATTTGGTCTTTGACGAGTTCATTCGAAGCCTTTCCGTGCTCGGGAGTTAATTATATTTATAAATCCCTCACTAACGTTCGGGATTAAAACTTAGCAACTTTCGTTTGCGATCCCGCCGTTCCATTCGTTTCATTCGAAATTGAACAAACCACCTGCGACTTAAAGACACTGCTTTATTCCCTAGTCACATAATTCTAATATAAGATCCCACTCTTTTGGATGTAAAATCCGACATAAATGATTTTATTTTTATAAAATACATCATGCGGAGTACAACAATGAATTCAATGACAGCTTATTCATCAAAATCTATTCAGTATTTTAACCGCTGCGATAAAACATAAGTACATACATCTTGTTAACAAAAAACATGACCTTTCTTTTCGGTTTTTCCGTGGTCGGGTAAAAATTAACTTTGGCTGGGTGAAATGGTGGCAGTTGCATCGTCACAGGTAAAGGTGATGGTTTAGTCGAAGTAAGCTAATTAGATATCAATATAATTAATTTATTGGTATTCAAAGGACTGGACTTTATCAACAAGTAATTAAGTTAAAATTCTCTTACCATCGGAGGTAAAGGTGATGGGTTCGTCGGAGTGAGCGTGATGGACTAGAATTTTGATACTGGTGTTCGGTGGGTACTTGCCGCCCGACCGCGCCGCTATCACGTGGCCTGGGTTCGTCTTCTCGTCTAAATAATTGAATCTTTCTGGAAAAAACAAACCACTGGGTAAATAAACAGAAAATATTACCTAACACCACGAACACGGTTTAGTATACAGCTAAATTTGTTAGACTGTATTACTAATATCATAAATAACAACTTTTGTTCTATGACTTTTTACAAAACATAATACATTTACCAAAACAAACCTTCAAGATTTCGTTGTTCTATCTAACCCATTTCAACTCTGTATTTTGCTGTACCCACCTACGCCGCCCGCGCACAATCTCCGCTCCCCTCCGCTATTGTACTATCGCTTGCTTCGCATAGACAGACATTTAAACGTTCAATTTAAATATTTTTATTTTTGTATGAAAATCTGATGAACCAATGTTTGATATATTTTTTTTAATGTTCTTAACATAATCCTGAGAGGTTGCCAGTGTTTTACAAATAATTCTGTATATGGATATAGATTGGCAAGCAGGTAATGCCACTGTACAATTAAAGGCAAGGATCTTGAGCGCTGGCTTCAAGTTGCGCAGAAGTCAAATATTCGGTCTCTTTAGTCGTACGAAGTGAGACCCGGGGCGGGGAGTGCCGTGCCGGTATTTATAGTAAACGTTTAAATAAATCTGCCTAGTTTTTTGCCAATTATGCTGGTCCGTTTTGGTGTCACTGGATGCTGCTAAGTATCAGTATTTTACGTGCAGTAACTGCCCATCAGATCTTCACTGCCTAATAGCTAAAATATGTAACCGATTTTCCAATTAATCGATCTCAAACCGCTCTTCATATACGGTAGTAAAAAACAACTAAGTCTGACCTGTCTTATGTTACCTAGCTATTAGGCAGTGAAGATCTGATGGTCAAATAATTAGATTTTTTTTCATCGATTTTCAATCATGGATCGTTTCTGTGAATCGATTGCAGAAACTGCTGCATAATGCAACCGTATTATTGTTTCAAACGTTTAGAGCGCCTATTTTCCTCAAGCAAATTTTGATGAATGTTGTATCTATACATGATGTTTTATCTGCCATGAAACACATACACTTTTTAGGACTCGGTACCTACCTGCTCGGAAACCAAGGATCGACCGTTAAGAAGTCGATCTTTAGAACTCGATTTATTACTGAATCGATTTAAAAATCGATCTTCTTTATGAAGAATCGGCATCCCTACTACCATAACGATTGTCAAAGATCTTCTTTATATGACATTAAGAACCTACAGCTTAAGGCGATTATCACACTGCCACGCATACGCTGCATGTTGCGTGTCAACACACTTACGCGCGTAATTGCGGGAGTGCAGATCTGCATCATCATGCGGGTTTTTATGCACTAACGCGCGTAGGTGCATTTTGTAAATTCACGCAGGCACGCACTAATTTCATACAAAATCACGCACGGCATTACGAGATTCAGTGTACCATATCTTTTGTCCCACCCGCAACCAAGCGCGAGTGAGCATGTAGGCGCGTGATCTGCATGAACGCGCGTCGATGTATTTTTGGTGTGTTGGACTATGCGTGTTTTCTATACAAACGGAGATACTTACAAGCGACGTTAAGATTCACGCGCTACGTTGCGTGGTGCGTGGCAGTGTGATAACCCCCTAAGTTGAAAGCTACGGACCCGAGCGTGGCCATGTTCTCGCTAGACAGCGCCGAATTAAACATTTTAATTCATTTAGTTTTTATGTGTCTGAGAGCATTATTAAGTCAAGGAAATGGTATTTCCTAAAATCGGACATTCCACTTCATTGAACTTAGTCAAATTATTGTAAATAAAGCACTTTATTTAAGCAATAAACACCACTATTTTTTAATTAGTACACATACTTAAAGGGCTTATTAGAAAAGTCCTTGTTATTTTATAATTAAAATCTCAATAAATAATATTCATAAACAGCAAAGTTATTAGTGTTGGTTTATGTCCCAAAATATCACTAAATTTATGGAAATATTGTGCAGGCTATTGATTAATGAATGAATTAGTGACAATTATTGAGGAAAAACACTGCCCGCAGTATTTTTTACTAGCCATTGCTATGTTTGATTGATGCTATGATGAATTTACCTTTTCGTATTTAATTTCAGGATTTCAGTTTTTTCTACTTTTGACTACAAGAAAATATGATCAGTGTCGGGTACCGATAGAGCCCCATTTTTTGTGTACTAATTAAAAACTAGGGACGTAGTTATAAATATGAACAGAACAGTACAACAACACAACATGAACACACCAAAATACAACAATAACAGTTAAAATTAGATGGATTTTGATAATTTGACTCGAGTGCGATAAAATGGAATGTCCGATTTCCGATCCTACAATTAATAGTTCACACTTACTTCTAACATCCAGTACCATTTTGAGAAAAGCTTTGTGCTCGCTATCGTAATTTCTTGTTCTCGTTTTCACTATGCAGTCGTACAGCTTATTCTGAAACATATGAGAAATGCAATATATGTAGTATTATGTCGAAATAAATTTTATGAAGTAGTAAAATTGTTAGCTAAATTAAATATCTTGAATGATTAAATCCTAAACAAAATATACTATTGTTTATTTCTGTAACCTATTATCATTAAATAATAGGATAGAAAAATCTAATGGAGCCGTCAGAAGATTTATGAACATAAAGTAGAAAAATAAGAGTCCAAAAACTTTTTTTCTTTTGTCACGTGAATAAAAAATGGAAACGATCCAGTTACCAATTTATACCAAGAAGTTACGTAACAAGCCCAAATTCGTAATTATTTATACTTACGTTTTAGCTTTAAATATTTTTTATAAATTTAATAAAACTAAAAATACAGTTCAATATTCTCTCTTTGATACCGTGTGACGGGTGTCGCACTGGGTGGCAATGACGGTCGCGCGCGCGTAAATACATTTGTATACCCTATATAATTATAATTTATACGGGTCTAGGCGTCTTGCGTATGTGAGTTTATACGCTTTTGCACGCACTCGCTACATTCGTATCATAATGAAGAAATGTATCGTATCCTAATTCTACTGTGTGTGTGAGGTACGAATTAACGTTTTTCTTCCTTCTTCTTTCACTCAATGCACAGGAATCATTACTTACAGTGGTAGACCTCAAAGCAACAGCCGGCACGCTTGGTATTGACTTGGGTGGCGGCGAAGGCAGCATAGTATCCTTCTTGTTAATAGTCGCGTAGATGGCCGCATCTCGCATCTGCGTCTCCCCGTACAGAAAGTCGAGTGGGTCGTACTCTTCATACACACTGCTCGAACAATCGCTGGAAGCGGCTGCATGTTCTGTGGTTTAATTTAAGAATTAGTTAAATTATGCCCTGAGGTAAAGGCTTTTGTTTTCATGTATTTATTATTTAGATTTAGATGCACTATACCCTATCCAGGGAGCCGTAAGACAAAAGGTAAACGAACCATATTAAGTACTACTAAATTATAAAGCACAGATACTGTAAATATTTTAAATTAAAAAGTGACATTGTGTCATCGGGCGGGTTATAATCCGTCATCTTTCTCACTATCAACTTGTTTTTACAAGAGCGCCACTGTCAGATATTATCGTTGAATTCTTGTTATTCGCCGAAGAAAAAGCTTGCACAGAAAACGCCAATGTATTTAACAGAAAAGGAGACTGACGTTAATAAATGTATTATTCAAACACGTCAAAGAAACTCGGCCGAATTTATCATTTTTTTTATTGTTGATAGGTTCGAGATTGACCGCTACCTCACTTGATGGAAAGCGACGATGTGGTTGACGATGGAGCGCGCTTACCTAGAAGTAAACTATTCACTCTTGACTTAAAGATTCCCGGGTTGTAGCTATCAGGAAACACAGATTCCGACAAGGAATTCCACTCCTTAGCTGTACGCACAGCTAAGAAGTGTACATATTTCGTACCTATATTGTTTCCTTTGTTTACATTTTGTCTCAAGCCCAGATGAATAGGGTATATGGGATAAAATGTTCCCCAACATGACGCACAACGCTGTCAAATTGTCCAATAACCGATCCCGCCTCACATGTTTGCGTCGTAAAATACAGCGTCACGTAAACTGAGCGTTGCCAATAAGGCAACGCATCAATTCAATTTAAGGTCAATTTAACCTCTAGAGCCCCAGCGGCACAAAAACGTGCCAGTAAACAAGTATTACCGTTGAGCCCCGCTGGCACAAATTTGTGCCACCAAACCCGCCGATTTAAAACTGTATTTGTAATAAAGATAAGTCTTAAAATCGTTTCTGAACAAATGTTCTCGACGGCAGATAATATTTTACTGATTATTAATATTGGTTGACGTAAATAATGGCGGTCCTTGAGAGGTTAAGAAACCTTTTGTCCTCTATATATCTGAGGCTTTAGGCACAAAATAGATAGGTACAGAAGTCAATCTACATACAAAGCGCGCTTGAGCAACGCACACATAGACACCGCTCACGGACACGATATCCGCCCGGTCGCACTCGTACAGTTCGGCGCAATTCGCTGACCCTAGAGCGAAAGTGAAGTAGGTACATACATGAGATTGACTTCTACCTATGTACTTTGTGCTTCAGGCCAAATTACTCGGCAAATTAAATATAATAAACCACCCAAAAGTTACTGCAGCTAAATTCCCTATATTAGTTACACAACCCACCCCCTATTGTAACGATTGTCCCATCCCGATAAGTAGGTATCTAGGTTATCTCAATGCAGTTAACGCCACAGAGTACACCGCTTGTTTGCAAGCATATGCAAGCATTATTAATATATGTAGATATGACCCCTGATTTAAAGTTACCCTCATTTTAGGCAACATTGTTTTTAAGTGAAAAATCATTAAATTTCTCACGCTCAGAGTGGAGAAAGAGGGCGTGTCAAACTTTTACTGACTTAAAACCCACCGTGTTCCTTCAGTTACATTTTGCATTTTGCAGTAGCTCTTTAATTGGAAATATTGTAAAAAAAATAGTGGTATATTTTTTTAAGAATAACCATTGAATTTCTTGCCAGTTCTTCTCCATAGAAAACAACCAATTTGGAACCGTGTACTAGCTTCTGACGTTTTATAAGTGCCTATGTAGGCATAAGTGAGTTAAAAACATTTGTCTTTTTTTTTCGAATATTCCCGCAGCCCTGTCAGGCACCTCAGTCCTTGACCCCTTTTTAATTCACCGTGAAATTTAGTACATAATTTCATTCAACCAATTTTATTATACTAAGATTCTTCTAACAATGCACTAAAGGCCATACAAGACAAAATAACAAATATCAGGCCCCCTAGCCAAGTTACAACCGTTTCGTTTCGATTAGCTTGAGTCTAACGCCTCGAGTTAGCCACGCCCCCGATTCTTTTTTTCTGACCACGTGACTGAGCGTTGCGATGACGTCATTCTCGTGCATTTGAAGTTTTCTACTAGCGATAACATTCGAAGACCCTCACGGGGCCCACGTTCCCTCTCCTAGAGAGGAGGCACGAGTCCCAGCAGTGGGAACGTTAAAAAAGACTTATGATGACTAGCGTTAACGATTGTAGATTATCAACTTGGCAAGGGGTACAGGTGCTACCTTCATAACGATCAGTGTTTTAATTTAGATATTAGAACATTCTGCCACACAAAATTAGACAACCAATCATTAATGCAATGTTTTGAATGAAAACAAAATGGTTGAAAAACGAACTGAGTGTCGCATACACGTGCAAGTGTTTAAAGTAATGAAAATTTTAATATACAAATGAATGACTATGAGTATGGACTTAGAATTGAGTATATTTTCAATACTTACACCTCTCTGCTAAGGTAATATGCGGAGCGGTAGACTTATAAAGATGTAGGTGTACCTACATTTTACACATTGGAATTTAGACTGAAATTATGAATATGAGATTTCCTTGAAATGCACAGTACACATTATTTTTAAATATATCACGTCATCACATTGATATATTAAAGAACATTTAGAGATGAAAAAATTTACTGAAGGTACTCATAGTTTTGTAAACCAATGCTAGGTTCACATCAGTAGCTAATATTTTCTGTACGTTTTAAAATTTCAACGTTTAAAATTATGTTACATATTATATTATATACCCGGTTTTTGAAAGCCCCACTTTACTTTACTTAAATTAAATTACTAAGCAAAACTTCACAGGCACAATACCTTTTTTTAAGTGGGAAATAATCAAATGACTTCTCCCGAGGTCAGAGTTACCTACTGACTTATCCCACTTGACCCATCATGATCCTTTAGTTATCTTCAGGGATATGGTAACTCTTTCGAACAATCCCACAGCAATTTAATAGGTTGACGTTATTGATTACATTGTTGGTGTTTAATAATTTATATTTTTATTATTAATTCATTAAACCCCAAGCGAACGCCGGCGTTCGCGCACCTATTGTCTTTCAATTGTGTCTGCAATTATCACAATTGAAAGGTTAAATAACATGGCTTTTTTTTTCGATGGGAAAAATCTTCTTATGACAACCCCCGCTCCGCCCAAGAGCGGAGATAGTGTCAGACTCTTACTGACTAAAAAACCCATCCCGTTCCTTCAAGCCTTCATACCGGGGCTCGAGCGCCCTTTCGGATAACCCTGGCCCCAGTGGGCTTCGACCCGGCTGGGTAAACATGGCTTTCAGAAACCTTTTTATTCCTCTCTTCCAAGTCCATATGAGAATGCAACACAAACCACTCACCGACATTATTTTTCTCAGTTAATAGTGGATCAAATGCTTCGAGCACACTGACTCTCACGCTACCTGGCGCCGAAGAGTTGCGACCGAAGTCGATGAGGTTCATTGACTGAGGCAGGCTACCTACTGTGTCCGAGGCTTCGTTGGACTGAAAAATATAGACAAACAATTTTGTATTATGCTATATTTGTTTTTGTACAATATTATTATTTACTAGCTTTTTACAAACAAGAACAAACTTCACCCCTTTATAATATTATAAATATAAATGTAGATATCTATACATATATATAAAATTGGAGTGTCTGTTTATAATATTGAAATAACTGCTTTTTACTACTTGCATATGAATACATAAGGTACATACGCCAAAATAACATTTTTTACAATTTTTGTCAGTTTGTTTGTTTGTCCGGACTAATCTCTGAAATGACAGGACCGATTTTGACGGGACTTTTTTTAGCAGGTAGCTGATGTAATAAGGAGTAACATAGGCTACTTTTATTTTAGAAAAAATAAATTCCAAGCCCTGTAGTCCACGCGAACAAAGTCGCGGGCACAGCTAGTTAAACAATAAAAACCAAATTGGTTATTAAATGAAGCAGTAATTATTTCCAATATTGGTATGATACTAGAGTGAATTGACTCTTAATAAACTAGTGCACATCGCCATCAATTGCATCACTGCTTACCATCAGGTGGGATCACAGTTAAGCACTACTTTATATCAATAAAAACAAAATCTCGTTATCTCTTTTGTACACACATAATCTAATGGCGGTGATGTCACATATCAATGTGTGCGTAAGGATGCACACATTACAGAATAAGGATTCTGTTGCTTGTCAATTACCCCATCTACCAAACAAAGGTTTCTGACTTGCCTAATATTGAACAAATTTGGAGAAATCTATCATTAAATATTAGTAGCGATGCGCCGAATATTCGTTTGGTATTCGGTATTCGGCGTATTCGGCATTTTTGCCACTATTTGTATTCGGCCGAATTATTCGGTTTTAGTGCCTAATATATTCGGTTTGAGTATTTCTATTTTCCTGGCTACATGACATGGAATAAAACTGAAAGACAAGCTTCTTATGTAAGATATGTTTATTATAAGTTAAATAAAACTTGTGAAGAATGTGTTAAAAAGCTAATACCTGAATGAAAAGTGACAACGCGGTGTATACGCGGGTGGCGGACGGCGAGCACGTTTTAACCTATTTAAGCGGGAATGCAGTGAAATGGTAAACCGAATAATTCGGCCGAATATCCGGTTCGGTAAAGATTGAACCGAATACTATTCGGTATTCGGTTATTCGGTGAAACCACTATTCGGCGCATCTCTAAATATTAGCTATCAGTACATCCGACCAAATTGTTTACATACAGGAAACGCAAAACAGTAATTAAAATTAACGAATTTATAATTACACTAATCGCATCGTAATGATTAAATAATTGTTTTAGGCTACTTCAAGGCATCATTTTGTTAACCTTTTTACTGTAAAGAAGCCAGAATATAAAGTGTATCGTCGGCAGTCAACCTTACTGCCAGCATCCCCACAAGATTGTATTTCACATGAACCTATTATGGCTGTTATTGGATATTTAATTCTTACAATATAAGATAAAAATATTCAACTCACCGCAACACTCACTTCCGATAACTTCCTAGAACTATTGCTTTCGACTTTATCCCTCGCAGGCTCCGTCTTGACTACCGGCTGGTTCACACTATTATTATTCTTCACTACATTATTATTAGTACTATTCACAAAATTGACGTTCGCCGGATTCTGTTGCGTAGGCGCAGGTGGGTAGGAGTGCGCTTGATTCAGTTGCGGGTATATAGACATCGGCCTCGGAGGTCGAGAGATCATGTTTGTTGTGTTATAGTTGTACGCAGGCGGTGCAGGATACGCGTACGGCGATGGTGTCGCCATCCGCGTCTGAGTGTACTGCACAGGGTACATCGGGTTCACAGCCACGAAGGTTGGAGGCATGTCTGGAGGAACACCGACAGGTGGCGCGTAGTAGGCGTAGCTGGGTACGGGCGTAGGCATCGGTGTCGGCGGCTGCGCAGTCGGCATCGGCGCGGGCATACCGTACGGTGTGGGCATAGGGTACGGCGGGATCGGATTGTACGGCGGCTGATAGTTGTAGCCGAACGTCGGCGCGTAATAGCCCGGCCGCTGATTATAGGGCTGATTGTTCATTGTGACGGCCGGCTCAGGCGTGTTTAATGCTAGCTCTTCAGTCTGATGGCCTAACCTGGGAAACGGACAGTCAATTATTAGGTATTTACGTTGAACAATGAAACCAACAGTCATACAACGATGCTTGTTGCGACAGTGTGTTTATCCTCTGTATTTTTAGGCTAACAATGCAACCATTACCGTTATTAATTAAGGTCTATTATGAAACACATTAGTGATATTTTTTAGTAAATATTTAGGCAAAAACGTTTTCAGGATAATAGACAGTTACCTCTACGAAGCATAATTTTAATTAAAATTATTAAGTACTTCAGTAGCTTCTGCCAGAAATTATTCCAAGAGAACATATTCCCGGGATAAAAAGTATACTATTCCAAAACACAATGTACTCCTTCGCCAAATTTCATCGAAATTTGTTTGAGCTTTAAGAAATAACAAACATACACACACAAAATTACACAGGCACCTTTATAAGATAAGTGTGATTGCAACACAATAACATACTTTACTTGTTATCGATTTTAGTCACTGAAATCAATAAAGTATAAATACAAGACTATTTTATAAAACAATGCATCATTTGGATCCATACTACTATTATAAACTAGCTTTTACCAGCGGCTTCGCCCGCGTAAAAATAGAAAATACAGCTACTTTAACACTAAGAGTGGTAAAGCAGCTTTCTACTGGTGAAATTTCGAAACTTAGTAATTTCGAAATTTAGTAATTTCGAGTTAAATCGTAACATACAAACAAAGAAAAAATTAAATCTGTCCTCTATATAATATGTGAAAGTAACTCTGCCTGTCCGTAACTACTGAATTGATTTTGATGGAATTTGGTACGGAATAAGATTTAACCTCAACGAACGACATAGGATACAACTTAGTCTGAAATAATTTTAGATTTTGGAAGCCATACAGTAATAAACACAAATTCGAAACGAATCACTACTGTTGCACAAATAAATGCATTACGCAATTTTGATTAGTCAGACACAACCGGCATGTCCTAGAATCATAAATTCGAACACATGCGACATTCACCAATCTGCACTGGGTCCGCGTGGTGGATGGCCCATTCTCTCTCCTAGAGAGAAGTCCTGAGTCTCAGCAGTGGAAACATTATAAGATTGATTATGGTTATGCTCTATGTAAGCGCCCAAGCGCCCGCGCAGTGCGAAAAAACAGAGCCTTTCTGAAGCCTACTCCTCGCTAAAGGCCAAGTTAATAGTTTGAAAAAAATATATGTTTGTTATAACTGACTGACTATATTTTGACTGGCCTGTTGGTCTAGTGGTTAGTAGCTCTGACTGCTTTGCCGGAGGTTGTGGGTTCGATTCCCACCCAGGACAAATGTTTGTGTGATGAGCACGATCATTCGTTCTGTGTCTGGGTGTAATTTATCTATAATATGTATGTATTTAGAAATATATAAGTAAGTTTATCAGTTGTCTAGTACTCATTACACAAGCTCTGCTTAGCTTGAGACTAGACGGCGTTGTGTGATAGTTGTGGAATATATATATAAAAAAAAAAAAAATTATAAATTCATGAACAATATTATCGACTACTGATTTTTTCGTGTGATTAATACTTTTGTCTAAGAAACATATTTAACAATATCGCAACTTATCCAAATATTTTTACACATAAAAATTGGTGGTTCAATATTCTTCAAAGTGAATATAGCACATGTAAAACAATCAATATTTCGCAAAGAAAATGGATTAAAAGGTCAGTGGGGCTCTATTCGGGCGCAACTGGCCGCAATTAAATGCACAGATACGCGTACTGCCATGCCGCCTAGGCGGGTAGGAGTGCTATGTCCATGTAATCCGGCCAGATGTTCAAGGGACTTATAAGCCTTAAATACTATGAAGAAGCAATTTAGTTATTCCAAATACTCACTTATTAATCTGTTCAATATACTCCTTTAACTTGACATGCGGTTCTTTGGGAGCATTTTTGGTCGTAGGGCTCGAAAATGATATCAAGTCGCTACTCTCATCTCTCGTTGGACTGGTTCCAGTTGATCTGACGAATTGAGATAAAAATATTATGAGCATCACTGTTATTACCAGTGAATAGCCAACGTCACTGGTAAAAACATGCCTTACCGGCTAAGTCGTAACAAAAAAATACATTCAACCGAACATAGAACCTCCTCCTTTTCGAAGTCGGTTAATAAAAGGCCCTTTTTAACATTTGTATTTTGAGTAACTATAGGCTGGTCCGGTGTAGTGTAGCTACATAAGCGCGAACGTTCACGCATACTACACTCTTCTCGCACACGCACGTCGCCATTTATTTTGGTTCCTAAAACACATTACTGTGCAGCCTTCTGCGCAAACTTCACGACCGCCATTATTCGTGAATTGTACTGTAATGGCTACTACTACACCGAACCTTTATTATTTTATAGTACTTTTTTATGTAACACATAATATGATTTAAAATAGTGTCCATGGAGTTTCTTGCGCGTTCTTCTCCATAGAGACCTACGCTTTGGAACGTGCAATTTAGCTTCACTTTTCTTGGACTGACCGACATTTGACTATTCAAAAGTGCCTGCAAATGGTCTATTTGAAATAAATGCTTTGATTTTGTTTTTATTCTTTCTGTATCGTTCCAAGTTACATTCTAGCATAGCATAGTCGGCCTTATAATGGTCCCACTGCTGGGACTTAGGCCTCCTCTTTATGAGAGGGAATGGGCCATAATCCACCACGCGGGCCCAGCGCGGGTTGGTGAATGTCTCATGTCTTCGATTTTTTTATTCTAGAACATGCCGGTTTCCTCACGATGTTTTCCTTCACCGTTTTGAGAGCAGTGGTGATGAAATAAATTACAAGTCATGCGCCTGGCTGGGTTTGAACCCGCGACCCACAACTCGTAAGTCGAGGCCTTTACCACTCGGCCACCACTGCTCTCTTTTACATTCTAGTGTTTTTCTCAAATGTCAAAACAGTCGTTTTTTTTAACGAGTTTAGCCAGCCTACAAGGCGACGCGCATCAGTTACTATCGCATTTGTTCTTATTAATAATAATAATGATTAAAAAGTGTGTCATGCTACCTTCGTTCAATAAACAGGTGTTTTAAAAGATAGTGGTACTTATTTAAAAATTGCGTTTTACTTTATTATTATTATGTGACTGTGTGTGAGATTATTAATTTACTTAGCTTACATACTTACTTATAGAACTAGGAAACGAATATATGCTTTGTTTTATTGACAACTATAACTTATAGAACACCTTCGATATTCGTTTAAGTACCAGCCTGATTTATTTTTCAAATACTTTATGCACACACATATAAATGTCGTTATGGCCTAGTGGTAAAGTGGTTAAGCACCCGCCTTTCACGCAAGAGGTTGCGGGTTTTTAGGAATTTTTAGGTTCATAATTATGTACCTTTCTAAGTATATCTAGGACATTACTGTCTCCCCGTGCCTCAGAAAGCACGTAAGCCCGTTGTTCCAGGTTGTCCTCACAGACCAGAAAGTGACCATCAGTTCCATCCCATAACAGTTCAGTTTCGGTTCAAATGGGTCGCGTTAAGAGCTTGGTATGGTAGGGCGTCCCGTCTAAATCTATGTCAACTGGAATGTTCTAGAAGTAATCCTGATACCAGATGAATTTAAAGTGTTGTTATCTTTATGAATCATGCTGTACTTGTTATTGTATCAATCTGTACAAAATAAGAAAACTGCTAATCAACACATTCTTAGTAAAAACAATTGATTAGTTTAGTATAGATTAGTTTAGTGTAGATTAGTTTAGTGTGTATTAGTTTAGTGTAGAATATACCTAATTAAATATATCAACGCACAGCCGAAATTATAGGGCCTAGGAGAGTGAAAGTTTGCACAAAGTTATCTTTGCTGACCTAGGCAAGCACTAAGAGACGATTACCCAAAATTCACCCCGTAAGGTGATGAAAACGGGAATCAAAGTTTATTATAGAGAAACCTACTTACTCGCGGACGAAGCCGCTGGCAGAGGTTATATTATATAGTTTGTTTATATACAAGGCTAGATTGTAATAAAATTAGGGTTTCTTCTTTGTATGCGCTCCGAGATAAAAAAAAAAAAAAACAGTACAGAATTTTTAAGGTATGTGTACATTAAGCGTTCCATTCACTCATATAATTTACCTTTACATATGTAAATAAACTGGAAAGCACTGGCTCCAGTAAATCTAGTTAACCTCCTAACACAAGACTAAAAGTCAGACTTTATTGAATTTGTAACCCTTTCTTACATCAATAAAAATAAACATGATAAACCACAATAACCTACCCTATTACTCAAGTTTTTTCCTTCACAAAGCCACAAAAATTTTCTTTATCTACAAAACATTTTATGTTATTAACATTATTTTTTTATCAGAATGACTGACATTTAAATCTTAACCTAATATATGTACAGTCAAGGCCACACAGTGTACGCCAAAAGATAAACAATGCTATAATAATTATGTTATTGAGCACTTTAGGTTGGGACCAGTGTGTAGTGAGAACTTTTTGACAAAAATTTTAGTTTTGTATTCATAAAAAACATTATTTATTTATTTATATGAAGCAATTGTGGAGAAACAGAGAGACAGTCTCTCTCTTACTCTCTCTCTCTCTCATCAATACTAATTTAATTTAATGTTCACAGATACCATATTCCATGATGAATTTGATATCTAATCTTGTCTAAAGATCTGTTTCAAGTGCTATCAATTAATATGTAAACAAAGAAAAAAACATTAATTTATTAGACCTTAATATATTGATATCAATCCTTCTTTTCATCAATAGAACATCCCTTTTGCAAGTATGGAAATAACATAAAATCTGTTAGATCATAAATATCACATACCTAACAAAAAAACAGGTTTGGTTTGCCAATAACGCTGTTTATAAACTTATCAAAATACTTAACCAACAACAACAAAGAATGGCATGGTTAAAACCAGTTGATGCAACATTTTTTATCAGATTACGTGACAGTAACATATTGAACGATATACGTTAACATATCGTATATGTCTATAATAGCATTTAGTTGACTATTCACCTGGGACCATCAGAGATGGACGATCGTCCTCTGGGAGACTTGCGTGGCGGCGGTGGCAGCGCTGGCGGCGGGCCGTCGGTTTCCTCGCGTCTTCGAACACTGACACTGGCCACCTCGCGGACATTATCTACACAATATCACAGAGATAAGCTAATCACAAATGATTATTGGAGATATCAATAGTTTTTGTTACAGATAACAAAGTGAAAGAGATATAATATTCCGTGAAAAAACACCAAAACAATTCCTGAAAAAATAATTTGTCATTCATTAAAACCCCAAGCGAACGCCGGTGTTGGCTCTCTCATTGTCTTACTATTGAGATATACTTACTCTAATAAGGTTAAACTTGTTATTTCATAAATATTGGAAATTTTTATACATAAAGTATTTAATTTGTACGATACTCTCATATAAAGGTGATAAAGCTATCATGATTCCATTTAATCAGTGCCCCATTTACTTATAAGGTCGTTGACCTGTCACTTCCCTTCTGATTGATGTACTTGCAGACATTTTGCTGAACTGACAATGCTTATTAATTTTTCTTGTTTACATCGCGTCAATTGATCTCGTTGTGCCAATAAAATGTCAGTTAGTCACTTCAATTACGGCAGCCTTTTGTATTGGTATAAGCGATTGTTATAAACAGTTGGTATTACCATAACCTTTCAAATACCATATATTAGACACATGAATGGAAAGACAATGACAGCACTAATGCCAGCGTTCATTTGGGGATTAATGAAATAAACCACATTAACCACATAATTATAAAACCCTATATTCAGATAGAGGAAGTTCAGAATCTTTTTTATCGGCAATCAGTCAAAATATTAAAAAGTGTATATAAAAAAAAAATACACCTATATGTATAATAGGTGTATTTACTTATATCCACTTTGTCACACAACTTTAAAAAAAAAAAGATATTATCCAATTTAAAGGCCTTGAATAATAAGCAAGTATTTTATTAATTCATTAAACCCCAAGCAAATGCCGGCGTTCGTGCACTTATTGTTTAATAACTTAACATAAAAGAGAATGAGAAGGCTAAAAATATCAAGCAAAAGTAATGCTAAAATACACATTATCTTTCAAGGGGATAAAAGTGCTTGTTTATAAAAAGAAGAGTAACCCATTTATCCATATCAAAAAAGGTAAACCACAAACTAATTATTAATATACAAATAACACTATCTATGAATAACTGTCACAGGTAGAATAAATATAGAAGTTGGATAAAAATAAGGAAAGTTTTGACATAACTATGGCACAAAAATAATAAATATTAAAAACATACTTTTTAATATCATGATAGCATAGCGAACATTAAATATATAATGGCATTTATTTACCTACAAAATACCATTGAATTGAAATGTCTATTATAGCATAGTTAATATTATTATGATAACAATTTCTAGATGTTTTGATGTTACTGCATAGTTACATTCTATTACTAACAATAACAGTTAGGGTTGTAGTATGTTTACAAATAGTCAAGAGAACTAAAATCATTTAATTTCTTAAAATTTCCCACAGTTACCATAATTTCCGATACTATTGAAGTTAATGGTTATTTGTAGAAGATTATTGTAATAACTAATTGTTATTTCTTAGACAAGGAGACATTAATTGATCCTTTAAATCAATGAAACTGCTGTGCAATGCAGTGTTCATAGTGAACTTGAAACTAAAATAGTTTTGTTATGATCATTACTTTAGCACTGGTTTAATTAACCTGTTTACATCATGAGGCACTCACGTAGGTGGTTATGAAATAATAAAGCGTGAATTCCGAATTACGTTATCATTAACACCACATGAAAGGTAGCTGTGTGAAATGTTTGCAAAGCCTTGGATCATCAGTATCTCGCGGAGTAAACAAAGTTACGTCAGTTACCTGCGCTAGATAGTAGCTTCTGCCTACGGAACTGATCCAGAGCCAGACTTTCTAAACTCAAAGCCTGGGCCTTTTCCAAATCCGCTTGGAACTGAAGATCGTAGTCAGACATTATCGGACTTCCTTCAACATGTATCTACAACATTCATAAAACGAGCGTGGGAATTAAAACAATAATACCACTGTTTAGCGATGAGCACATAACACTACACAAAAACTTTAGATCTAAACTTGTAGGTGGCATACGAGCGCCTCTCGTTATAACGCCCTTTGTCTTACCAAAGGATTCTTTCCGATAACGCTCTATTTGCTTAATTTTCACTACATAATACAATTTTGGACGAGTCTCGGCTCGATTTTATTTTATTATTTTACTGGGTCAATTCAATTTGTATGCATCATTCAAAAGATAGTACGACAAAATTAGGAATGTATACTTCTAAAAGTTTGACAGTTGTTTTCTCTTGTATTCCAATGAAAAAGAAAGAGAAGCGCTTATCCAAACAACGTCAAAGGTGCCTTTTACATTTGGCTACATAATACTGGTGACGTTACCGTTGTCAAACGCGTTTTTCAATCGACTAATAAGGATCAAGTTACTAAAATATAAGTGCGATTAACGATTTAAATACGCATTTTATTATTCTACAAATAATAAATTTTATAATGAAAACATTAAAGTAAATTCGCAAAATCTATGCGGCAATAACTAACAAAAAGCAGATTTATGGTTAAGTTAGTATAGCAATCATTCTTTCAGTATTAACTATATATAAAACAATCAAGAGTGATATTTACCGAGCCTTTTATATTGGTTTTTGAAACTAAAAAAAAACTACGCAATCGAACAGTCGAGCACTATTTACGATTTAGTTTACTATTGCTGGCCATCACTACACCGTTCAGAAATGTCGAATGTGTTCGGAACTTGCTTCGGATAGTTCGGAAACATGATCTACTGGTCCGAGCGACCACACTCTTTGTTAATAAGTCAAAGAGTCTAGAAATAATAATAAAGGAGGTAGAGGGACCATAGTCTTCAACATTGTTACACCCGAAAATAGCCCATAGACCTTTGTTTTCCATACGTCGCAATAGTTTTTTAGCAATCGGGAGTTGTTCTCAGTGGCGGATTAGCCATCTAGTAGCAAATCCTATAGGCCCCGCGCATTTGGGGGCCTCGCGTATACAAAGGTCCTGTATTTGAACACAAAAAAATCTAGTCAAACTATATAAATATAGCGAAATCCGAATACAGCTGATTATTTCATTGAATATAATATTTAATCTCTTAGATTTCCCTCGTTATCGTACTTTCCAAGTATAAACAGATTCCGGGACGGATCTTGAGCGCTGGTTTCAAGTTGCGCAGAAGTCAATATATTCGGTCTCTTTAGTGGTGCGAAGTGAGACGCGGGGGCGGGGAGTGTCAGTGATTGGCTCGCCACGCCATCGTGTCATAGACGTCACTCGTGATTCGTTTTCTGCGCTTGCTGCATGTATGTATCAACAACGACGATTGGCTCGCCAATGTATGGAATGCGCAAAGCGATCCCCACCCTGACGCCGAGCGCTCAAGATTCGTGCCGGTACCTATACCCAATCTTAAAATCCACGGGTAGATAAGAATGAGAAGTATTTCATAGGTCTAAAATAGTATCTGTAGGTATAAAAAATAAATAGAGGCCCCTTGGACGTATTTGCAATAGGCCCCGCGCTGGCTTAATCCGCCACTGGTTGTCCTTGGGTGCAGTAGCATAGTGCATAATATCGGACCGAGGAAAGAGCCTCTGTGAATTGGTTTCGGTACGCCTCTCTTCATATGCTTTCCAAAGATCCAGGTCCAAGGGTTCTGAGATATGCTTACCCATAATGTAGGTGAGCAAATCTCTGCGATAATAAACGCACCACAGAAAGACATGTTTAGATTATTACTATTTGTAATTAACTTACTTAAGACCCTCGATTTCTAATTTAACAATTTGAAGCTGATTATTTTTCAAACATTTCTTTTTTCCTTTCTTAAAAAAAAGTTGCCCTTAATAAGAATAAAACCTGTATCGTGTGGGTGGGTTCACGAACATGTAAACACACATACTCAAGACTCCCAGACCTGGAACACCATTCACCATTCTTCTTTTTCTTCTTAGCGTGTCGATGGCAAAACTTATTAAATTCCATGCCTGGCCCAGTATTGGGCAACGGCAATGCCGTCTGCTGATGCTGTCATTAGATCCCTACGTGAACAGGTTATAGGGCACATTTTGCAGGATGGAAGGTGGGACATGGTCTGTGGAGAGACGCCACGCAAACACTGACAGTCGGAACCGCCAGAACCTCCATCTGTGGAGATTGTCTAGGCTACGCAAAACCTAGGTGCAGAGTCCGTTTAGAGTTTTCTAGGTTGGCCACGGCAACTCGTGTCCAGAAGAGAGGTTTTTCGACGGCTCGAAAAAATCTTATACATATATATTTATATATCTTTTGTATGCGGTGCACATTTACACCAAATAACGCACTAATTATACGTTCCACTCATATCGCTCTACGTGCAACTTTCCAGCTGGGGTAACGTACATACAGCCATATAAATATTTGTTCCATGCCGGAATCAAACCCGCGACACGCAGCGCAGCAGGCAATCACTCGACTACTGCGCTAACCATGCCGTTAAAGCAAGACCACCTGTCCTACTTTACAACAAATAGTAACAAGGGTTCATACTGAATTCAGAAACCGGCTAAGGCCCAATCTAACCATTTAGCCGCTCCGAGCCAAGTTAATTTTCGTAAACCTTTACATACACAAATACATAATTCCACTATGCAACCTGAAGTAGGTTGGATGATGCCTGATGTGGATAGCTAATGGCTAGGTTGGAAGATAAGAATAAGTAAATTTTTCTGCCACTCATTTTTTGCCGCTCTGGCCAAATGCCCGGCTTGCCCCCCCTTAGATCGAGCCCTGGTTTTAGTTAGTACAGGGCTGACTATTTAATCATCAGCCCGCATAGTTACATAATTGGAAACAAGGAAACAACACCTCAGCACCTTCCAAAACTTTTAGAGAAAACTATAAGTGTATACTGTGAATAGAATTGCAGTGGTACCACGAGCTCTTAACGCAATCCATTTTACAACCTAAACTGAACTGTTAAAGGGATGGAGTTATATGTAGAGTACATATTAAGGTATATATAGCTCCACCCTCTTTTCTTAATTGCACAGCTAATATTTTAACAACACGTCACGCAAAGTCCCCGAGGCCTGTTGAAAGAAATGACAATCTTTAATATAAAAATGAATCGCAAAAAAAAAACGTAAATGTGTTGCTAAGCGCATATCTCGAGAACAGCTGAACCTGAACTGAGTAGGGTAGAGCAGGGTAGAGTAGGGTAGAATAGGGTAAGAGTAAGGTATAGTAGGGTGGAGTAGGGTAGAGCGGAAGCGAAGCCTTGGGCAAAAGCTAGTAGTACCTAGATAAATCGTTGTTGCAGTTAACTGTTAAAAAAAATCCATCAATTTATTATTCATCATTATTTTTTATTCCTTGACGAACAATATATCTTTGCAAAAAAAAAATCGAAAGCACCAGAATTGTGGACTAAGTAACTGCTATCACATTATCTGTTAGAATTTGTCTAATGCGTTTTACTATCACACGCCCTGTTACTGTTGGTAGAGGTAAATTACGTTTATTGTTCGAAGCACCTGAAAAAGCACAACTCTTAAATATCTTCATCACACCACTTCCATTTGGAATCACATTTATTTCATGGATCTGGTGAGGCCAATACCTGAGGGTCCAGGTGCAGACCTGTTCAACGCTGTTGACTTTTTCTGCTTGCTACGTTTTTTTCTCACAACTTTACGGCGAGTAACACTTCCTTTAGCCGGTGCATTGCTTTCTTCCGGGTCCGAATTTGACTTAGCCTTTAACACCCTCTTGCTTGGAATTGAAACTCTTTGGACAAAGTTGAATGTAGTTGGCCTCTTCGTCGGCGGCGAACTATTTCTATTAGATGAACGTCGTGGTAAAATTCTGGGATAGACATCCTTTTCGTGAGACGTTGTAGCTCGATTGCCTGAGGACTTTTTTGGCACAAATAAACTTTTAGCTCTCTTAGATTTCTTCTTTCTGTGATACTTTTTAATTTTTTTAAGGGGAACGTCCAATTTATGTTGGGATTCTTCTTCACCGTCGTCAGTTTCTTTCGTTTCGGTTTTCTGTAAATATTTCATTAAAATATTCGTAAACTATACATTTTATAGGCAGAGAGATCTAGTAATTGAACTAAAAAGAGATTTAAGATAACAATGCCTACTTTATATGTAAAAATCTCAGATTAGTCAGAGGTTTGATAGAATAATAAGGGGAAACCGAGTCGCTGAATTTACCTACCTATACGCTATGAGCATACAACGTGATTGCTTTTTTAAGAGCCTGTTTTACAAGAATCGTGTCTTAAGCTAATGTCTGGAAAAAATTTTGACGGTGATAAAAAAATAAGACAATATAATAATATACACCCCTACATTTTAATTAGTACACAGAAAAATGAGGCTCTATCTGTACCCGTTACTGATTATATTTTTGTAGTCAAAAGTAGAAAAAACCGAAATCCTAAAATACACCACGAAAAGATAAATTCATCATAGAATCAATCATACATAACCATAACCACTGGGCCCGCGTGGTGGATTAGGGCCCATTCCCTCTCCTAGAGAGGAGGCCTGAGTCCCAACAGTGGGAACATTTAAACAAGGCTGGTGATGATGATGATAACAATTGCTAGAGAAATGAGTATATTAGGGGACGTTTGAAAGTGGCGCCAGTGACTGAAAAGTTGAAAGGGAATCGTTTGTCTTGGTATGGTCATGTGAAAAGGAAGGATAAAACGCATGTTACCAAAAAAGTTAGGAGTTTACACGTGGATGGATGGAGGGGAAGAGGGAGGCCAAAGAAAAGATGGATGGATTATGTGAGAAGCGATATGAAAGAAAAGGGAGTTAGTGATAGCGTGACGAGTGACAGGACAGAATGGAAGAAAAAAACGTGTTGCGCCGGCCCCAATAAAACGGGACTAGGGCAGGAAGAGGATGACTCAATAGCCTGCAAAATATTTCCATAAACTAAGTGACATTTTGGGACATAAACCAACGTTAATAACTCTGCTGTTTAGGAATATTATTTATTGAGATATTACTTATAAAATAACAAGGGCTTTTCTAATAAGTCCTTTAAGTATGAGTACTAATTAAGAATTTGTGGTGTATAACATAATATTCCACAACTATCACACAACGCCGTCTAGTCAAAGCTTGTGTTATGGATACTAGACAACTGACAAACACACTTATATATTTCTAAATACATACATATTTAGATAAATTACACGCAGACACAAAACAAATGATTATGCTCATCACACAAACATTATTTGTCCTGGGTGGGAATCGAACCTACGACCTCCGGCATAGCAGTCAGGGTCACTAACGGCTAGAGCAACAGGCCAGTCAACAATGCTTATTCTGGTTTAGCGGTACCTACATTCTGGCTTCAATATAAACCAAGCGATATTTCAAACAATGTATTTAGCCAATAGCTAAATAAAGTGGCGGGATGATCTGGACGCGTACCGCAAGGACTGGTTTGAGACGGCGCAGGAGAAGAAAGTTTGGAAAGACTTGGGGGAGGCCTTTGCCCAGCAGTGGGACAGCAACGGTTAGAACAAAAAAAAACCTCTCAAGTGGCTCCACAACATCAGGTTCTCTGGCATCGATCCTGACTGTCCCGGCCTCTAATGGGATTGACGGTCTATAATGTTGAGGAGCGTTCTATGTACATCCATAATATATCATTTACAGATTTCTATATAATGTAAAAGTCCATTGATACATTTAATAGGAAGTAACCTGTTCATAAAACATATCATCCGCATCCTGATGATCACAGAAGTCTAATATTTTCTTGCAGACTGTCCGAAGGTTCTTTATTCTTTCCTTCTTCCTCTTACCTATTACACATTTGTCCACTTCATCTAGTCTTAGTGTTCTGAAAAGATTTTTAATTAAGGAAGTGAGTATTTGTACTTTAGGAGACAACGTGTTGGTCTGACGTCTTCAGGAAGGAGGAATGTGGGCCACAAAGCTGATGAATGACCGAACGGCGAACTACCGTTAGCAAATCATGCCTGCTGGTGGCAGGGGATCGCTCTGCTACTATGGGACGCGGGACGCCCGAGGTGTCTCCTGTCGCGGCGGTTGGGGCATAAGGTTTTGTCCTTCGAGCGTGTGTCCGTCTTCTTTATTATCATCATGTGTCATGCGGAAGTTGAAGAAGCCGCGCTGTCTTTCCAGCAGCCACTCCCCAAAGAGGGGACTTACTGGCCGTAAACTATGCTTAGCAATTGTATATATCGAGGTACAGATTCTTATTTAAATTTAAACTTGCGTGTCTCTTAAAAAAAATATAAAGTATTAGGTAAGTTTTTTTTTCAATTTCAAAGGGACACACAATTTCAAATTCGACATTCCAAACATACTTGATGACTTTCGGTTTGGCCATGATACTGTCAACGTCCTTTTCATCAATCTGCATGGCTGTGTCCCAAATATTCTTGAACAGTTGTCTTCTGTCCGCATAACTTTCTTCCTTTGTCATAATCTCCATCTTTTATGGTGTTATTGTAGTCAGTGCTATTTGCCCATATAATGTTTATCAGAATAAATCAATGTTTACGGAAGTTTTTGTATTTTTTATTTATTTTGTTTCTTATTATTTTAGATGCATTTTTTGTTTCATTATTAGTTTATAATTTATTTTATATGTTGAGATTGAAAAATTTAATTGGGTGGATTATGAAATTTCACCATTGTCACGCTGACTTTTAAGGTGACATATTAAATGAAGAAACCTTCGTGCTTTTGATAGACATTGTTATTTTTTTAATTGTCTTTTTTATGTTCATCGAAAGCGCGATCTGAGAAAATGAGGTCAAATAAAAAAATATTGAATTTAATATTCTATTTAAATATAAAACAGTAAGGGTCCCCAGTGCCGGATTGTGTGGCATATCAAACGATGGCTCTTATATTATGTGTTCGATACCTATACGAGTAAATACACCAGGCAACGCAACAAGTTGTTACGAACTTACAAAGTTGGCGATCGCCTTGACTGACATTCAGTAGGCGGGAAGCTCTTGGCGAAAGCTTTTCTCCGATAAAAAATACACACGCGCTCACGAAATACCTAAACCATTCGAAGTTTCTTTTGGAAAATTTTTATAATAAAATGGTCCTACGAACCGGATACCAATAAAAAAACTTTTTTCATGACTAAGTAGGAGGTATCTAAAGATTCTTCGCAATGTTCAAACGCGAAGTGTAAAGAAAATAAAATATAAGTTAGTAATATCCTAACGTTGAAATGTCGAAACCATGCCGGTCAAATATGACCCGAACACTTTGTGGGTGGCTCTCAGTGAGTACAGTGATGGTAACATCTTCGAGGTCTATCCTAAACTCCTGGCTCAGCTGTTCTTGCAAGAGGAGGCGGCCAGACAAGATGGTGACACCAGTGAGGCGGAGAAGCTGGTCCTTCCCAGCGATAAGGACTATAGGCTACAGAAATACTTTGTCCTCGTCGAATTACAGAAGGAATTGGAAGAGTAAGTTTCCGCTTAGTTATTTATTATTGGGAGTGTAATTTTATTTTGTGATTATTATTAGATATAATTATCGTTTATTCGTTTAAAGATACATATAAATTATATTTTTAAATATTCAATAAAAAATATTTTTAAGCTATTGCATAGCTTCTATCACGGGCCTTGAGCGTGGAGACCGAATCCAGAAATTCCGTAACGAAAATAACCTAACACCCCCCACTCATTTGTTTATTGAGCGTGGTGTCCGATAAGAAAACATATGAGTGAACAATCAATCAAAATTCAATTCAATGTGGAAATGCTATGCAATAGCTTTACCGCGGCAGTCCCCGAGTGCCACACGTCTTTTTATTTTTAGTATGCATATTTCATTTTAATTTGATGTTGTTTGACAATTTTGTTCTCTATTAAGGGTTTTTACCTGAAATAAATGTGTTTTATTTTTATATAGTTTATTTGTGAGACGTGTTGCGCCGGCCCAAGTAAAATGTCAAAAGGTCAAAGAGTTGACGATATGTAAAGAATGTAGATTCCCCTTTACATAAAACTTGTTAAAGCCAGTGTTTTCCCAAGGGAACATGCTTCCAACATAAAAAGTATCATATGTGCTATTCCAGGACATGGTCTATCAATGCACCAAGTTTCATGGAAATTCGTTCAGTCGTTCGAGCGTGAAGAAGTAACAAATATAAACACTGGCAAACTTTCGCCTTTATAATATTTATTTATTTATTTAAACTTCATGTACAATAGTGGTACATAGGCGGACTTAATGCCACAAGGCATTCTCTACCAGTCAACCTAATATTACTGTGATTTAAATACCCAACTCACTCTACTTTTTTGTCTAGCCTGTTTAAAAAAGGCAAAGGCAGCACAACCTCCTTCTTCCTCTTCCACTCATGTCGGTCCTTTACATGGCAGCCTAGACCAGTCCTTTCCATAGATGGTCTTTGTCTTAGCTTGCCGCGATGTCCTTTTGATATTTTATGGAACCCAATAAAACGAAATAAAAAAACAATTTTACTCACACAGGCCAAAAACTTAATATAAATTAAATTATTAGAACTAATAATAAAAAAAATCTGGGCAAGTGAGAGTCGGACTCGCGCATTTATGGTTCCGTACAAACTTACCTATAAAGAGTTAAATCCTGATTGGAGGCTCGACGTTCATGCGTTCCTGAGGTAAAGGTCTTTACAGACAGTCAGACAGACAAACGGACGGATGGACAACAAACTGATCCTATAAAGTTCCTGTTTTTCCCTTTGAGATACGGAACCTTAAAAACCGGTCAAGTGTGAATCGGATTCGCGTGCACAGGGTTCCGCATAAATTTACATATCTGATTAGTCAATAGTTGGATTCCCGAATCGGCTCACGAAAATTTTTCGTTTTACTTTTTTGCAAAAATTTATTATTTTGTGACTCTACATTGTTTCTTGCCAAATTTTAGGACTTCAGGTCAACAGGAAGAATTCCTATTGAGTGCCAAATTATGCTCCATAACGAAACATAAATAAACAAGGTTATCTTGGATTGCGTTGACTTAGAAATTTAATTTTTTTCCCTGCTCCAAGGGGTCACATACTGAATAGGTAAGTATTTGATTTTTATTACAAAAGACATTAAAAAAAATACACGTCGTATTCTATAATTCTAAAACAACCATTTGATACAGCTATGCTCTTAATTCACCATTCCAAACCATTTTTTGAAACCATCCATGCAGTCGGAAACACTTATTCACTTATCGCAGAACGAGGAAGTTCCGAGACATAACTCATTAACCATTAGATTAGCTTCACGTAAAACAAACTGCTATAACCCTGATTGCGTGGTCCCGTAGCCCCATGAGCCCCATACGGCTTGGCCATGACCTACCCACATAATAACACCGTAAACCGCTTGTATGTACCAGACACCTTGTAATGTGAACGACATTCCATTAATTGGATGGAACACCATTGCTATCCAGTTCTAAATATAGAAATAATGGCTATTGTTCATTTGTAACAGTCATTTGCTGTATGATGTCAGCTAAATTGGACTGCGGCAATTGTTTTCTGGGCCTGTTGAAAACGCTGATTTTCATTGAAAAATAAAAATGTTTTGTCATCTATATTGGGTACCTATTCCACTATCAAAGAAAACATAACATAATCGGCCAAAGAACAAGTGATATGAAAGAAAAGGGAGTTAGTGATAGCGTGACGAGTGACAGGACAGAATGGAAGAAAAAACGTGTTTCGTCGAGCCCAAGTAAAATGGGACAAGGGCAGGAAGATGATGATGATGAATCGGGCTTGTAATATTCCCACAGCTGGGACTCAGGCAGCTCAGACTCCTCTCTAGGAAAGAGGACGGATCGTAATTCACCACGCGGGTCCAGTACGGATTGCTGGATATCACATATCTTTGAATTTTGATTCTAAGTCATGTCGGTATCCTTACGATGTTTTCCTTCACCGTTTTAAGAGCAGTGGTGATACACAAAGTACCTAATGTGCCCGGCGGAGTTAAAATCCGGAATCTACAACTTAAAAGTCGGAACAGTTAACGGACCACCCACTGATGAACAATGGTTTTAATCAAAATATGACTTCAGATCAAATCTGAGTAGCTAAGGAACCTGATATTATTACTAAGTGACATGAAGTGGCCGAGTGTATCCTTGAAGAAAATAAGAGACTCGCCTACGCCCTCTATGAATAGAACCGTTGATATAACTACCGTAAATCACACTAATATTATAAGTGTACTGAAGCATATGTGTGTATGCTTGTTAAGTATTCCTTCACGTTCAAATGGCTGAAAGGATTTGGATGGGTAGAATTTATTCAGGAATTGAACAGGACTTTTCATCTTGGTAGTATATTTTTTTGGGTTAATTTTCTAATCTATAAAACCGCTGGTAGAAGGCCTAGTCACATTCTACTAATATTATAAACGTGAAAGATTGTATGGATGTTTGTTACTTTTTCATGCACTAACTAAGTACTAAATGAATTCCAATGAAACTTGGTAGGTACATGGGTATGTCATGGAATAGAACATAGGATACTTAACTCGGGAGTATGTACTCTCGAGATATAATTTTGTCCTATCACGCGGGCGAAGACGCTGTCAGCAGCTAGTGTATTATAAAGGCGTAAGTTTATGTGTGAGTTTGTTGCTCCTTCACGTTCGAATGGCTGGAGGGATTTGGTTAAAATTTGGCACACGAGTAAAGCATGTCCTGACACATAGGATACTTTTTTTATTACCTTGGAACAATTTCCTACCGTCACGCGGTCGAACCGCTGGCAGTGGCTTGTTTAATCATAAACAATACGGCACTCGCATACAAACCAAATAATTTTTGATGTTTGACTTCACCTGACTTACGTAACCACATAAGGCTTGATGCGAATCACATTCATCGCATGTACAGGCACGATACCATTATTTCCGCGAATGCATCGAACAACCGTCGGCACTAAATTGTTCTGTTGGTGGATAAAGCCAAATCGAAATGCATCGCTCACGCTAAAAGGAATGTTAGATAACAATCAAGCTAGAAAATTCAGCTAGTATTGACATAATTACTTACCTAATTAAACGTATAGATTTAATAGTTAGCATATTCGGCCTTATAATGTTCCCACTGTTGGAATCAGCTCAGGCCTCCTCTCTAGGAAAGAGAGTGGGTCGTAATCCACCAAGCGGGCCCACTAGTGCAGGTTGGTGGATGTCACATGTCTTCGAATAGTTTGGTTCTAGGACATGCCGGTTTCCTCACGATGTTTTCTTCACCGTTTTGAGAGCAGTGTGGCAGTGGTGATGAAATAAATACCATGATGATTTATAGTTACCTATTTGATGAATAGTTACCTATTTATTTTTACAAAAATCCCCACTAGGCCGATATTGTTTAACTAATGGGGAATTTCTGGAAAAAGAAGTAAAAGTCCCCACTGGTGGAGATTTGTCGGTGAAGATTTCTGGAATAAACCGAAAATTCCACATTCCATCCTGTGTCACGTGCCCTTGTTGTTACCTCATCTCGTAGCGTAGGTAGGGATCTAATGACAGCTCAGCGGACTCGAAAACTGAGCCAGGCAAAGAATTTAACATGAAAAAAACAACAGTTTTGCCATCGTCACGCCAAGCTAAAGGAACGAAAAATTATTAATATTTATAATGGACATCACCATCATCATCATTTCATCATCGAAAGACGTCCATAGTTGGACATAGGCCACCCCCAAGTGTCGCCACAATGCACGGTCCTGTGCGTTTCACATCCATCAGATTCCCGCAACCCTTACCAGGTCATCGGTCCACCTTGTAGGAGGCCTAATAATAATGGACATGCTTAATAGATAAACCCAAGTGATTCAAGCGTAAGCTCGATAAGATCTGAGGTTCATAGAAATTTCAGGGGCTGGTTTCTTGAATCCTTCCGCATTTTGTATAAATTAAATTGAGACTAGCTTCTACAAGCGGCCGCAGTGGCAGCAACCGTCTAGACGTGACGACAACTCATCAAAGCACGTCAGTGAGTTCTCTTTCTCTCATGAATTCGAAAATGAGACAGTGACTGTCGCAACCCAAACAAGTGTTCGACCGCATCGTCGCTTACCATCAGGTGAATATAGTGGTCAAACGCGGGCCTACAAATTATAAAACAAAACCCGATCGTTCTTATAGAGCCCTCGCACACGAGAGGCCTTTTTGGATGGGAGACGACCGTGGGCGAGGACCCACTTCCTAACCAAAATGCTGGCCACAAAAAAAGTAACCACAATAAAAAGTTACCAGAATTCCGTCAAAACAGTTGCACAAATGACACATCACGTCAAACAAATAAAACACATTGAACCACATTGAACAGATCACGCCCCAAAAAAAGCAATCAAATAATTATATATTTAAATTATTTAGCGTTATTTATTTTATTACTTAGTTTTAATTAATTTTAATAAAACCGTATAAAAAGCCGATAAACAACAAATTTCATATCGAGGCCAAAATGCAGATGGTATTTTTTTAGAAAATGGATCAATACAGCAAATGGAGGTTATTTTAGAACAGGAGAGTCCTCGAATTACGTAAGTGAGCTTCTTTGTGTACCCTCAGATCTGGTCGTTACATCGCGGTAAAGGCTGCCGAAAAGTTAGGGATCCTATCAAAGATGAGGCGGTACTACACGCCGGAACAACTGCTCAATCTTGTTCAAGCGCAAGTTCGATTACCTACGTATTTTGTACTGTTTTCGTCACAGGGACAGTGCGCCGAGTGCCAGTTGTTGCGTTTGCCACGTTAAGCTCTCTAATTGGTTAAAAGCTTGGAGCGGGCCAATCGGAGCGCCGAACGCCATAAACGTAAACTCCCAAACAACAGGAACACAGGACCCTACAAATTACAGTGTAAACTACAAATTGATGAGGTTTATCAAAGTCCACTGCGTGACTCGGTTATACATAGTTGGACTCTGGTCTAACTGATTTTTTGCTGAGCACAAAATTGATTTTTTTTTGAGATGGGATATCATCTGATGACTTCTCTCGCTCTAGAATGGAGCGCAAGAGCGTGTGTGAGGAAGACTTTTATTGACTAAAACCACACCTATGAAAGAACGCAAAGGGCAATGAAGAACATTGCCCTTCGCGTTCTAGGATTGAGAATATCTTTTTCGATAATTCCCCGCGGCTCTAGCGGGCATCAGCCCTATTGGGCTCCAACAGTTATGCTGACATCTCTTTGAGACGTGCGTGGAACACTTGGCACCGTCTACGCCTTGGGCTCGGTCCAAACGGTTTCCGGACGGCCGGATAGCGTGACCATAAAAGTAGGTACTGCAGCAAAAACTTCTGTAAATAAAATCATATCTTTCCCTAGGGACGAAGATGGCAACAAGGTGGCAAAACCATCATTGGAGGAGCCGGTGGAAGAATGGGCGCCGTGGTCACTTGTCGTGGCCAGCAAGAACCCGCACGCACCACCGCCGGTCGCCGTCAAAACAACACCCGGACCTGCCTGGGACATTGAGCAGGTAGGTTATGATAATTTTAATCTCCCGAGAGATCTGCTCATCTGCCCTAACAAGTGTTGCTCAGATCTTTTCAGGATGATTGTTAAGAGCCCCCTCTCCCTTCCCTCTTCTCTCCTTTTTAAGGGAATCTCTTCTATGTGCTATCGATGATCACCGGAATAGACTTCCTAGTCTAGTCCCAAAAACTTCGGGTGCCTTTTGGAGGTTTCCAGTCGAAACAAAAAAGAAGATTGACGTAAAGTTCAACTAACTGGACCATAGATATAACTAACTGGACTGAGATTTGAAATCTGAGCTTTTAGTTCGACTTTTCAAAAGTTGTCCATAGATAATCTGAGAAGAGGATAAACCAAAGAGGCGTTCAGAGCAATAAAGACGCTTTTCAGGAACAGGTTAAAGCGTTAATTGTCATAAAACTAACTAATTTGTCTAAACATAAGTTATTTCATTCTCTAGCCTATCTATTCTTAGAAACTTAAATTAACAAAAGTTTACCACAGTAATGAGGTCTCTATTTAAGAGATTCCTATTAAGATTTCAAACAAGTCCGTAACAGTCAAGGCTTGAGCTATGCTAACTTTAGTAAAGCCTTGTAATGCTGTAATATGAGGCAATAATGGTGTTTCGGTTATGGATAGTAGGCGATGATATTTTCACATTCATCGCTGTTAATCACGCGCTAGGTACTTTAGCTAAAGAATTTATTTGCTTCTTCATACTCTGTAGATAGATTCAGCTAGAAATAATAAATCAAATATGGTGTCAAAAACTAACGACTAAACAGCTGCTCATGCTCAAATCATAATAAGACAAGATAGAAAACTTAGAAGATAATCAAGAAAGAATCCGTTGCGTCACGCAATGGTGACCGAAATTGAATTTAAACTGCTATAAAAGCGGTCCCTACCTGAATTTAGTGTTATATGTACGATTATTATAAAGTGTTTTCGAGCCACAAAACAAAGAAGTCCACACAAAAGCCTAACATTAGTCGTACTAAAGTCACCTGGGTTTCTTCAAACGCAACAGAAATGAGAAAATGTCGAAGTGAATTAAGCTCGAGTATAATTGCAACCTTCATTTCGCTTTGCTTATTGTCAACAATATTAAACCCATTAGTAATTATCAACATTTATTTGCAGGTGCTAAAAGCTGGGCGTCTACTCTGCAAGCCACCGCGACCCGTTGACTTCATTGATGAACAAGAGATGCGCTGCGTGTACTCTCTCATTTACGAAGTTTTCCGATGTGAGTTTACATACCATTTCAGTCTCCTCCTCGAATTTTACAACGAACAGCAAGTCAACGATCAGTAGCGTCGAAGTCTTGAATTTATTGCTGCCGTGTCAAAATTTCAACCACAAAACCCTCGCGTGAATCTTTTCTGCATAGGTAAGGCGAAGTCGTTAAAATAGAAAATAAACCAATAAAAACGCCTAAGTATATCACGAAATAAAAAGTTCCCTTGCGTGAACCTACTTGTAAATGACTGCCAAATAGCATATATCAGCCGTAAAGCGTTCATTTAACATAGCTGGAAAGCAAAAGTCGAATAAAAGTGAAGTGTCACGAAGTTCTGATGTAGGCATGGTGCCTGCTTGTAAATTAACAAACGCCATGCTAAGCTGTTTTATTGCAGTTACAAAGCGTTATCCAACTTTATCAAGTTGATGCCTATACGATAATGTTGCGATAAATAACGTGCTAACTTAAACTAGTTTCCTAGTTATTAATATGGCGGATTTTGGTGTTCATATCAGCTCTCTTTGTCTAAAAAATTTCTTGAGGTCTTACTAAAATTATGCCAAATATTTACAGTATTGGAACTCGCTCAAAATTCCTATTAAACATCGAAACAGTTTAGTCACGTAAACTAAAAACTGTGAAAGTATTTCTTTGTTTTATTTATGAGATGGAACTTGGAACTACCACAAGTACATGCCATAGATATTGCTTGATGGTAACCGATGTTTGGAAACTGTTTAAGGCGTATAGTCCCGTGAACCATCTGACCGAAATTATGTGAACGCAACTCTCGCACTCGCCTAGTCGGCAGTACGCAAATCTGTGCATTTATTTACGGACAGCAGCGCCCGGAAAGTGCTTTAAATCCATTTTCTCTGCGAGATATTGATTGATTTACATATACAATGTTCACTTTGAAGAATATTTAACTACCAATTTTTATGTGTAAAAATGTTTCTAAAGGTCCAAACCGTTTCGAAGGAGTAGGGAAAAGTTGCGAAACTGCTAAATATTTTTTTTTGACAAAAGTATTAATTGCACGAAAAAATCAAATGTTGATATTATTGTTCATGAATCTATAATAAACATATATTTTTTTCAAACCAATAGACCTAGCCGTTACGGAGGAGTAGGCCTCAGAAAAACAATGTTTTATGGCACTTTTCGGGCGCTTGGCCCTTAAGCTTTGTAATGTCCAAGAAAACAAAATTACTAGGTACAAAATACAGACTCCTACAGACTTAGTCAGGTGCTGACTGGACACGGTTGTTTCGTTGAGTTTCTGGAGAGAATTGAGTGAGAAGCCACAGCAAAGCGACCTGGATTCTGTACAGCACACGCGGAAAAAGTGGACAGCGTGATCCATTGAGCGACGAGTCCTGGTCGCCCAGGAGCGGGCGAGATCTGTTTCTGTCAGCAGTAATGAGAGCTATATTGACGGAACCAGAAAGTGAGAGAAGTGGCGCCCAAAGGAGCCCGCCGAGCGAGATTGTAAGAGGGCCGATCCCAGTCGGAGAAGGCAACCGCCTAGTTGCCTAACACACCGAAACTCTACTTGCATCACCCAATGCAGATGGGACTTTGGAACCACGGGCTCTTAGACTGGGGACCCTGCTCACCCATCGAGTGACTCCAGCTCCAGGGAAGACGGCGGGGCAGTGATCACGTGCCGGGCACAGTGAGACTCAGGGGAGACTTTTATACACTTTCCTCAGGGCTGCGCTGTGACAGGCATTTAGGAGCCTCTTATATGTGCTATGTGTGTATGTGGTGATCACCGGGGTGGTTTCTGAAGGTAAAAATCCCACATTTCCTAGTCCGGACTTATCCTTAAAGTCCGGACTTTTTAAAGAATTCCCCTCCATAAAAAGAGACAAAATTTAGATACGGTGATCTTAGAATCTTAGCAGATGAGTTAACCAGTGACAATTAATTTTCTATAAACTAAAGTCTCGCATGTAGCTATCAAATATTCGACGGCGCGCACTGTTCCCGCGCGCCTGAAGGAGTTGTCAGCAACAGCAGTGACCCAGACGGGTCGAAGCCTACTGGGGCCAGGGTTATCCGAAAGGGCGCTCGAGCCCCGGTATGAAGGCTAGAAAGCTCCTGGGGAGGGGATGTCAATGCATGATTTTTTCCCACCATAAAAAAAAAGCTATCAAATATTTTCCATAAGATTAGCTCCGAGGCCTTACCCTAAGGATCAGGCTCTAGCTAATTCCGATTTGGTTTCTGGAGTTTAACCATAAAGCTAGCTAGAGCAACTAAAGATTTGTCTACTGTTAAAGCCGTTATGTAAGTCTATCTATAACTGGTTTCGTCGAAATAAAAATGCCATGAATTCAATGCTTTTCTGCTCGTTTTATTATTCAGCACTTTGGACGTCTATCCATATAGAAGTTTTCGGTCACGCGACATATTTATTTTGCGGTTTTATTTGAACTTTGCTTTCATATGATTTATATTTTCAGATAAAACCATTTTGGATCAAGCTTTAGAAGATATAGGATTCTTGCAACGTCAGCGCGGGGTGAGTTGTGATTTCTTATGAAAATGTAGTCGTCGCCGCATCCACCGTTTGAAAGAATGATGGTCCACCAATATCTGTCAGAGGGAATTATGTTCCTGATTGATACTGGATGCTGGCGACTTAATTACCTACAAAGTATAAAAGAATTAATGAATCTGTACGAAATGGGTGTGGCTGCATCGGAAATCAGTCCTACGACTCATAATTTGAAATGTAAATAAAACGACGCAAACAAGACATTAGTGTAACAAGACCGTAAGCAGGTAAGCATTATCTATAAAAAAAAGTTAGAGTTAACCAAAAATTTCAAATACAATTTTATTGTTATGCCGTTCGTGAACTTGTAAAAAAAAATAACGAAGGTCTTTTTTACCATTTGCGGTCGTCAAGGCTGTATATTTAGCCCTCATTACTGAGCAGTAATAACTCCCGGTTTAGGGTAGGTTCTACAAGATGTTACAATAAAAAGTATGCCCCATCTAACTCGCATTACGACGGTCTCGTGACCAAAACCATTTCTTTTTCGAATGTTGAGAATGCTCACGAAAATGAGCTCCATATTTATGATCATTTATTCTTGTATGCGAACGAAAAAATCGGCATTTTGTAGATTTCGAGACTGATAAAATGATTTCTATTAATAAAAACACGAATCGTCGTGTTCGAGACGTTTTAGGGAGACACCATTTAATTGGCGTTATGACAAATGAGGAATAAACCCTAATTTATAATAGCTATTACACTATAAACTTGCTCCTTGATTTGAGTGAGTTAGAAGATGGGTAATTTTCAGAATTATATTGTGAGTAGGAAGATATACCTAATGTTTATCAGCTTTTGGCGATCGTGCTAAGTATACTTACGAAGTGACTGCTATAGCCATACGTCGCTAAAGTTCTAACACCGCGTAACTCGTTTTTTGACAAATTACGGTAATGTACCTGTGTCATCCGGTAGGAAATCGAACAAAAACGAAGAATTTAAACAATGATGATGCGTCATCTAACATATATAACAATACTGAATACCTACGTATGTCACAGATTTAAAAAAAACATTATTACAGTTGTACTCCCATAGCAACAGTGTGTAAGTCAATTTCTTTCTCAAAACCTTACGTGCTACCGGTGCTACTACAGTTTATTTCTCGAAAAGTTCTCGATTTTGACTTATGTGGTATTTGAACTTAAGCGACGCATAGCTAACACCAACAGTCTCATTAACAGTTTGGGGAGCACCGTCACAACGTATGGTTGTTCCTGATGGAGTTAGCGAGAAGACGATGGAGAGCGAGGCCAAGGAACGAGATCGAACGAGCCACGAAACTCTTGGAAGAGAACGGATATCCTTTCAAGGACATAGAGAGCGTCATATGGGAGCAAAGAGTGCACCTCGCAGCGGCTATAGCAAGGATCCGCATAAAAAATCGGGCGTTCTCGTAAGTTGTAACAATCTTTTATCAAAGTGGGGGCATTATTATTAGTAACAGTCTTTTAGAGCTTTTAGCATCTCATCCTCGTCGCCACTGTTATATACTTTTTTTGTTTGTTTGACTAGCCTGTTGGTCTAGTGGTTAGTGACCCTGACTGCTATGCTGGAGGTTGTGGGTTCGATTCCCACCCAGGGAAAAAGTTTGTGTGATGAGCATAATCATTTGTTCTGTGTCTGGGTGTAATTTATCTATAATATGTATGTATTTAGAAATATATAAGTATGTTTATCAGTTGTCTAGTACCCATAACACAAGCTCTGCTTAGCTTGGGACTAAACGGCGTTGTGTGATAGTTGTGGAATATTATATTATATATGTTGCTTAGCAGTAAAACACACGTCCGTTTTTACTCGCTTTATTTGAAGATTGGCGTTGTAAATCAAACTTAAGGCGTATAGTTCCATGAACCATCTGGCCGAAGTTATGTGAACGCAACTCTCGCACTCGCCTAGGCGGCAGTACGCTAATCTGTGCATTTATTTGCGGCCAGCAGCGCCCGGAAAGCGTCCATTTTCAAAGTCCATTTTCTCTGCGAGATATTGATTGATTTACATATGCAATGTTCACTTTGAAGAATATTTAACCACCAATTTTTATGTGTAAAAATGTTTCTAAAGGTCCAAGCCGTTTCGAAGGAGTAGGGAAAAGTAGCGAAAAGTTGCGAAATTGCTAAATATTTTTTTTTGACAAAAGTATTGATTGCACGAAAAAATCAAATGTTGATATTATTGTTCATGAATCTATAATAAACATATATTTTTTTCAAACCAATTGACCTAGCTGTTACAGAGGAGTAGGCCTCAGAAAAACACTGTTTTATGGCACTTTTCGGGCGCTTGGCCCTTAAGCTTACCTACGCACGTTACAGTTAACATAGAATTATGCGACAACTACACTAGACCGACGCACACGTCGACCACGCCTGATTTGTATTTAGCGTTGCGTAGCGTGGATCTAATGTAGCTCTGCAAGTCTAGTTGCCATATTTAATGTATGGAGACCGACGCGTTCAGATCGGCGTACCAAGCCCACGTCTGCGCAACGTAGTTCTTTCTAGCTTTATGCACTTAAAAAGGATAGCCACTTTATTTTCGATTCGCTACTGATCACTATTATCTCACTTGTATGGTAAGCAACGATGTGGTCGACGGTGAGGCACGCTTGCCTAGAAGTCATCATATCAGCCGAAAGATGTCCACTGTTGGACATAGGCCTCCCCCAAGCGTCGCCACAACGACCGGTCCTGTGTGTCACGCATCCATCGGATTCCCGCGACCCTGACCAGGTCATCGGTCCACCTTGTTGGAGGCCGTCCAACGCTGCGTCTGCCTAGAAGTACCTATTCTTAAATAACTCTAGGTGGTAGGTAGCTATTAAGAAACACAAAATTCCTCTCCTTACCTGTACACATAATGTATTCCCAAAACGTTTTCTGCAGATGGGTAGGTTTGTCACCATACGCCGGTCCCTTTACCTTATAATCAGTATGCTCTAAATTCAGATGACAAAAGTAATGGAAAACATTGACATAATTTATGTAGTCATGTCGAATAACCCCATCTTTGGTTATTGAACGTTTTGTCGTGCAGCCCAAACAAGAGTACGGTGCTTACGCAAAAATCGAAGGCCAAAGTAACAAACATTGATGTATAAAGGTCATTACAATGTTTTATTGTCTCCAGGCTATCGGATTTATTGCCAGCCCATCTGCGCGAAGAACGTGTGTCGGCGTGTGTCAACAAGGATACTGTCACTGGATGGGTCAATACTTTCAAAGCTAAGTTAGTACTGCTTTTTTTTTTCTAATAGAGGTTCAAGTTGTTTCTCAAACTGAACTGGCCGATTGCGAATTCCAAACTTGGACATCATTTGTCAGTTTGATATTTTTAGGATATTTTCTTCTTTCTTCCCTGGTCTCATAATTTGGGGGTCAGGTTTCCTCACTTTCCTGCGTCAAGTGTCTCTATCTTGGGTTGGGTTGTCAATTTTAGCAACTGGACTTTCTTGAGGTCCCTCTCTATACATATATATGACTATTTTTTTAGAATATCCTTTAATTTGACACATATCATGACATGTTTAAATTGCAGTCGTGTGAGCGAGAAAGCATGGAATTATACATCCCATATAACTCCGTCCCTTTAACAATTCAGTTTAGGTCATAAAATGGATCGCGTTGAAGAGTTCGTAGTAAGACCTCTGGTTTAAGTTGACAAGTAAGATATAAGTCTTGTGAACCTCGTTCACTGTAAAGAGCTAAGTTTTTGGCGCGATTTTTGCGGGTGTAGTTCCTTGGCTCAAAACGGTGAAGGAAAACATCGTGAGCCCGGTTTGGCATGTCCTAGAACCAAAAATTCGAAGACATGCGACATTCACCAACTGGGCCCGCGTGGTGGATTACGGTTCATTCCCTCTCTTAGAGAGAGGAAGCCTGAGTCCCAGCAGTGGGAACATTAGCTGACTATGCTATGCAGTTCCTTGTCTTTTTCAATTATTCGTAAATTCCTTGTGGATATTGTGACGTAGAATTCGTGTAGTTTTCAAAATCAAGTGTCCGCTCAACTGGGTATTATGTGGAATCATTGGAACAGGCGCGGTCTCGGTAAAATGGTGCAAACTCACATACTATAGACACCCAGACCCGGAACACCTAGTTGTAGGCCATACAAATATTAGTTCCGTGCGGGAATAAAAACGTCGCTCAATCACTGCATCAACAGTGTCATACGTTATGTTGTACTCTCGTTGGACGCCTAATAGTTAGTATTACATACTTCGTACAATTTTTGGGTAAAATGTTGCGTATCAGCCCAATATGATCGGAAATATTTTTCAGAAAAGTGGCGTTGCTAGTGAAGAGATTACACGAGTTGGGTTACACGTACAGCAACTCACGTCAGCTTTGTGCAGGAGAGTACAGATTTGATCGGGTCTGTCCAAGGTGAGAATTCTTTATTGGATCTTCTTGTAGGTATTAACTTCCTTGTCATTGGCATATCTAGGGTTATCTTTCAGGAGGGCCTGACCCCTGACATACTTAATTTTATAAGTATTTTTGCGTCCATCATAGAATTTCAAATTGGTAGCCCTATATAGGTACTGGGGTAGGCGACAGACATTCTGGGTTGAACACGTCCCTCTTCACGCTCTTGCGTAGAGTAGGTTTTGTTCCTTAAACTTGATTATATATATTTATACTTATTATTATAAATGCGAAAGTAGCCTTGTCTATCTGTCTGTCTGTTATCTCTTTACGTTTTAACGGATTTGGATGAAACATGTCCTGCAATATAAGACACTGTTCATCCTAAGAGTTTTTCTTGAGAGAGCCTTTACCTTGAGATCATTTTCATCTTTCATGCTGCCGAAGCCACCGGCAGTAGTTAGTTTTAAATGTGTGATTTTTTTATTTCTTTTCCAGATTTATCACTTTGCGTCCACCAGAAAATGGCAGCATTGGTCAAATGGAACTTGTTAGAGATGGAGTAATTGTGCTTCAGGTACCATACTTTTTAATTCTACTTCTGTTTACCTCATTACAACAAACGCTAACGCTGCCTGCTACCTGTGCGTGCCCTGTTACCTGCTCACGTAGGGACCTAATGACAGCATCAGCGGACGACATTGCCTTGGCCGATTCTGGGCCAGGGCAAGCAATTTAACTAGTATTAAAATTGATACGCTAAAAAGAAGAACGCTGCGTTTTTCGTCGGCGATTAGACACGAATGACGAAGCGATCCGATTTACTCTGCTCTGTATCTGCCCGGAGTTGGGAAGTTGGTGATGTGATAGCCTTTGCTTCGGATAGCAAGTAAAACCGTTCCGACCGATCGCCACTCAATCGGTCCCAGAGTAAAGAAACAGAGAGAGCACCTGTGCTTGCGCATAGATACGCTTGAGCACTAAACTACGAGTATCTCCAGTTGAATTTTAGCCACCGTAATGAAAATTCTGTCTCTCCTGATCGAATTTCGATCACGATATGCAGCACCCAAATATGACATCGTCATATGGCTTACGGGTCTAATGAATAATCCAGAACCCCACCAAGCACTGCACCGAAAAATTGTTTGTTATCTGCATCAGGAGCGTGAATTCTGCGAGGGTGCATCAACTTTGTGCCGCGCCCTCCGCGCCAACTCTCTCCGAGGCGTAGTGGCACAAACACACGCGTCTTCACCTCGCTGTTCGGCATACCTTGCTGCTCAACTGCGGGAACTGGCCGCAGTCCTCAAAGCAAAGGCTCCAGCAGCACCAGCTACACCTGAACTCGGGAAGCTAGTCGTGTTTGGAGCTGGTGACAAGTATGTACACTGTTATTTCACCAATTTAGTGTAGATTTAGCATATCCTTTGATTTTTTGGACATGTTTTTTTATTATGAATTTTTTTCTGTGTGTTTTTGTGTGCAGTCTACACTGTTCTTACATAATATCTATAAAAATTTTAACGTGAACCAATTTTTTTTAAAAGAACCATGGAGTTTCTTGCCGGTTCTTCTCCATAGGAAACGACCAATATGGAACCGCGCACTAGCTTCTGACGTTTTATAAGTGCCCATGTAGGCCTATGTGAAATAAAATATTTTGACTTTGATTTTGGGGTCTTACCAGTTACTATGACCTGTTAAAATGTCAATATACACTCTATAAACCTCCATTCCTTTAACAGTTCAGTTTAGGTCATCAAATGGATCACGGCAAGAACCATCCATTGTATTAGTCTCTGACGTACTTGTATTGTTAAACATCCGGATCGATTTTATTCGGTCTTTTCTGTTGTCATTGTAACCTCGATCTTCGGTCTTCTTTTTAGAGTGGAGAGCTACTTGTGTGCTCTACGCGAAATGGGAATCGAAGCGTCCGCGGGTCCACAATCTGGGGCTCCTGTGTGCGTCATCAGTGAAGCGGTCCATTGTGACACTCCCACAGTCACAAACGCGTTGGATGGAGTAGTGGCTGTGCTGGCCACTCCACCCAACTCTTACTCAGCCGTAACAGATCCGATTGATCTTGTTTGCGGACGTGGCGGAGATCTTGCAATGCTCGAGGTACGAATTATATCACAGAGATTAACAATTTAAAATACAGGATTAAGGTAATACAAATGTATGCGTATTTTTTTGCTCCAGATTCTCACAGAATCGGAAATAGATGTGAAAGGCAAGGAACGCGTGCAAATGATATTGGAGGAACAGAAGAAAACTTTAAGATCACTCATGTCGAAACCACAGGTAATTTACAGCAACAAAAGGTCTGTTAAGCTATTTGTTAACTCCCTGCTTCTTTTGTTTTCTTCTGCTTTAGATCCAATTGATATTGTACGAGACTCATTCAGCTTTGGAAGCAGAGAATCAAGCTCAAATCACGCGAGCAGTAGCTGAAGCGAACAGGCTGGCTCGGGAACGGCATGCGTTTTTGAAAAGGAGGCATCGACAACCTGTAAGTTAACTATACGAACCGCTGCCTATTATTTATTTTTGTAATATGGACAAAATACATTTTAGACCTAGTCAAAACATCAGCAGATGCCAAATTATCGAATCTACGTCGTTTTGTTCCAGAGCCCACAAAAACAAGTTGCCCAACCTACTGCCAATGAAACAATTGTTGTAAACGAAATCGTCGCCACTAATGAACCTGCCGCAGCAAACGAATCGATGACGTCACTCACTACTGTCTCTACGAACGAAAAAGATGAACCGGATGACGGGTCCATTTGCGAATGCCCCGACGACACGATTCCTTCCTCCGGTTCCCCACCTAGCACAGCCAAGGGCCAGCCTAGTGAAGCTGTTCTGAAGAAACAAGCAGAGAGTGTGGAAGTAAAGTCAAGACAGGGAACTTCCAAAGCAAGACCTATCCCTGAAATGCCGAACCATGACGTCCCAAGAGACCCTGACAAGGATAGTCCTAATGTCATTGTAAGTACAAATACTAACCGAAAAAATAAAAATAGAAAAAGATTAGACTTCTTCCTATCCTACATAATAATGTTGGACTCCATTGTTTCAGGTGCCAAGTTGTGATTTATTTGAAATAAGGACGCTGCCAAATCTGGGTAATGGTTTGGATATCAATTATATACTGGACAGGGACGGGTGTTACCTCGGCCTTATCCAGAGAAAGGTTAGTATTCGTTTTGTTCATTTAGAGATCAATTTTAATTTGACTGTACGATGTAGATGATAGAAGTAACAGATAAAATTTTACGTGAAAAAATATCCTTTAACAATATTTTAATTAAATGGAGACAATTCTCTTGATATCTGTTAGCTTACACACGTGACTACTCCAGTAGAGGTTTGACCTTCACAAAGTTTGGTCCAGCAGTGTATCATAGGCTGTGGAATTGTACGAAAGAGTTACCGCAGTCTTAGAACGCAAAAAGGGCAACTGCTATCAGTGTACTATACACAGGTGGGTTTCAGTCAGTAAAAGTCTGACTGTAACACTCCCTCTCTCGCTTCAAACTAGAGTAGAAGCACAGAATAAGAAGTAGTCATTTGATGATTATCCACATAGTTGCAGCAATCATCATCATTCACTGCACTACTTGAAATTAAACACAAATTAGTAATGATTGACCTAACCGATATTACTCGGTAGTTCTTTAGACTTTAAAAACGATGTGGCCTGCAGGAGATCACCCGGCTCGATGCTAAGTTTATGATCCGCGTGGCGGAAGATCGCGGATTGTTCGGTCCGGGCGCGGGCGCGGTTCAGCCACAGCGTCGCAAGCGCGTTGAGACCGCACAGCTTTCACCCAGGAGGAGAAGACGCAAGGCTAGCTTTGAGGTGATAAATTTCTAAATTCCTATAGTGGATTTTGCACTCTAGGGTAAGCGTAAGCGATGTCAATAATGGCCCTTATGTGTGCTTTAAGGTCTACGAATGAATGCGTAACAAGGGAGTTACCGATGTACACAGGTAGAAACTTTGCTGGAGAGAAGTGGGATTGGGCAGGCCATATATTTAAAAATAGCTTCGCCCAGCGGCTTTCCCTGCGTAAAAGACCAAAATTATCCCATAGATACATAACCTGTTTTTGGGATAATAAGGATCCTAGCCGTGAAGGTTACCTGCCTACTTGCTGGACTGGTTATCCAAAGACATGACAGGTGAACCAGAGTCGTCACGTAGTAGGAGCCCGTAATCATGCACCGTTGCTGGGGCGAACTAGAAAACGCTTTGCAGTCATGACTTGGATGCGTTTGAGAGAGATTGGCTGGAGAAGGCGTAACACCGGGAAAAGTGGTATACCATACCTTTGCCCGGCAGGAGGATTCCGTAAGTTGAAAAGAAAAAAAAATATATATAGTTATACAAACGTTGCCAGGTGGAGCGAGTAGCCGCCCCGACATATGCGTCAATGTCGCGCGCCATGCGTCGCGGGAGTGCGCCCGGGAGTCTGACGCCGGTGCGCTGCGACGCCGTGCGCTGCGAGCGACACGCGCGCCAGCAGGCCGCCGCTGCCGTCAATGCAGCCGCCTGCACTTGCAACGCTAGACACAGGTAGTACTAGCGCACCCACAGACTACAGACACATTTTAGAGGCTACTGCGCGGCGCCACTTCCAACAGCGAGTTTACACATTTGCGCAAGTGGTGAGAGGAATGGCGAGCACGTATGTCATTTGTAAACAACGCGCTTGCTATTCGCCTCGCACACTATATAAACAAATTTTTTGTCGAAGGATGAGGCGAATGGCGAGCAAGAATGTGTAAATCGCGATATTACGGCAATATTTATTATATTAACGTGTACTGCGCCATCTATCGTTGGAAACTTGCAACTTTAATGTCATAAAAACATAACATTGGCACTTCTGAACTTCCATCTCACTAAATAACAGCTGTATGTGATACAGTCATATTATTGTGGCACTTCGACGAGCAAAACATCAACTCGCGGAGATAAACTCGATCGTGGATGTGGCGCCCTAGAGAAAGCATTGTCCCAACTAGGTACTATGAATATAAATCAAGCGCGTCAGTAGTGCCACCGTGTCATTTCTGGCTATGGCTATCACGGCGTTCTACGCGGGCAGTTCATCGCGATTGCGATTGCGAAACGACCCGATGCAATACAAGCGAATTCAATGTTCGCGTAAAATATCAAATGATTGCATCCGCTTCGCTTCGCTCGCCACCGCACCGCATCTACGACGGTTAATCACGTACACCACCACAATACAGTATCGATTGTTTGTTCTCCATTCGCGCCACTTTGCCTGACGATCGCGTTCTCCTCGAGTTATGTACAGCTTATAAGTATTGGCGTCTCTGGTAGTAGCTATTATGACATTTCTGTGCTCTGTGGTTATTACCTTTTGAATACTAGCCAGAAAAGTACACTGCACGATCATTGTTCTAAACATTTATTTATAGTAGCAAGGCTAAAATTCATTGCGTACTCATATTATCGAGAATATGAATTTTCCAAAAACTAAGTCAACGATTAAAGTTTTATGTCTGATCGGGCCATATGGCCCAATTATGGTGTTCAAAAGTTTCAAAGTTTGGTCGATTCATTGCCACATACTTATCAGATTTTAAAGAATAGTGTTTTATTACAAACGATTGATTGGTTTAGCTCCGAATAAGTTTCGGAGGTGAGATTGAATCGATATTCAGCCGGGAGAGTACATTTCGTAAAATCCCTGTCCGTCTTCATAAAAACCGACATAAGGCTCCCCACCTTCTGATTTTTATTTACAATATTAGAAAATTCCGCATCGCATGACTGCATGAGGAGCCTTTAAGCGAGCCTCCGTCGATGATCTGTTCAAATATAAATTAAGACGTCGCATGGCTAAAACCGTATGCGTCAGACTTGACACGCGTAGGGGACACATGCGTCACATACATGACATGCGCTAGGGACACATGCGTCACAGGCTTCGCATACAGTGGGGACGCATGCATCACAGATATGACATATGCTGGGGATGCATGCGTAACAGTCTCGATATGCGCTGGGGACGCATGCGTCACATACATGACATGCGCTAGGGACACATGCGTCACAGGCTTCGCATACAGTGGGGACGCATGCATCACAGATATGACATATGCTGGGGATGCATGCGTAACAGTCTCGATATGCGCTGGGGATGCATGCGTCACATACATGACATGCGCTAGGGACACATGCGTCACAGGCTTGGCATACAGTGGGGACGCATGCATCACAGATATGACATATGCTGGGGATGCATGCGTAACAGTCTCGATATGCGCTGGGGACGCATGCGTCACATACATGACATGCGCTAGGGACACATGCGTCACAGGTTTGGCATACAGTGGGGACGCATGCATCACAGATATGACATATGCTGGGGATGCATGCGTAACAGTCTCGATATGCGCTGGGGACGCATGCGTCACATACATGACATGCGCTAGGGACACATGCGTCACAGGCTTGGCATACAGTGGGGACGCATGCATCACAGATATGACATATGCTGGGGATGCATGCGTAACAGTCTCGATATGCGCTGGGGACACATGCGTCACATACATGACATGCGCTAGGGACACATGCGTCACAGGCTTGGCATACAGTGGGGACGCATGCATCACAGATATGACATATGCTGGGGATGCATGCGTAACAGTCTCGATATGCGCTGGGGACGCATGCGTCACATACATGACATGCGCTAGGGACACATGCGTCACAGGCTTGGCATACAGTGGGGACGCATGCATCACAGATATGACATATGCTGGGGATGCATGCGTAACAGTCTCGATATGCGCTGGGGACGCATGCGTCACATACATGACATGCGCTAGGGACACATGCGTCACAGGCTTGGCATACAGTGGGGACGCATGCATCACAGATATGACATATGCTGGGGATGCATGCGTAACAGTCTCGATATGCGCTGGGGACACATGCGTCACATACATGACATGCGCTAGGGACACATGCGTCACAGGCTTGGCATACAGTGGGGACGCATGCATCACAGATATGACATATGCTGGGGATGCATGCGTAACAGTCTCGATATGCGCTGGGGACACATGCGTCACAGACATGACATGTTTGTGGAACGCGGTACAGGAGTAACGTGTATACGTCGTCAAGTGTACTGAATATTGGTTAAGAACTTAAATTTAAATGTATTGTGACAGCATTAAGGTACAATTCCGAAGGCGACGGCAGATTGCAAACGACAGCGGCACTGTCGCCATCTTCGGAAGGGTTTTCGTAAAATAGGGTATTTGACTACCATCAAAAATGTGTGTAATTGTAGAAAATGGCGAAGTTCTGCGCTTTTGAAGTTTTTTTTTCATTCCTTGTCACGCAAAACGTCGTTTGTACTGAACGCCGGCGGCGTGAAGACTAACGTTCCTGACGTTTGACATCGGACGCATGTAGTGCTGTCTCTGTTCATCATAATTTCAAAGCGCTATTTTTTTTACTATTTTAGCCTGGCTTTGAAAAACATAAAAGTCAAATACCCTGTTACATAGACAGCGTTATGTTCGCTGAAGTATTTATTCGTGGTTGGGCGGCACTGCCGCTACCGTGTGCCTTCTCCATCGGAATTGTACCTTCATTACAAAGTTTGCTTTCAAATTGTTCGTTCGTAGATCATACCGCCGCTCGTCCGCGAGTGGCGCGCCGGGGGCGCCGGGGGAGCCCCCGCGCCTGCCGGAGCTGCCGTGCCGCCAACCGTTCCCGCTCGTCGTTCACGAGCTAAGACTCAAAGCCGTTCTCCATCACCATAAGATTTTCGCTTCCTGATTTTGTACTAGACTAGAATGACACTGTAACTTTAGTCCAAACGGTTTATAGACACACACATCAGTCACTTGAGCCATGTCACCGTTAAAATTTACAAAATTGCTGTTTTTGTATTTTGGTTTTAACGGTTATTTTAGTAGGCTTTTTTGGCGACATGGTGGTTAAAAATATTTGCAACCCGACTGAGTATAACTCAGTTTAATTAGGTAGTGCTTCTATAAAGTTTCTTATGGCCATCGGCAAATCAAATAGGTATGCTGGCTAAAGTAATTGAAAGAAAATCTTTACTTATTAGCACCTATTAATGCGAAAGTGCGGCCTCCCTTTCAAGACTACAATTTATTTATCATCTTAGCAATATGTACACCGAACTTTGTACATACATATATGTACGTATACAAAAAAAAATACACTGTGCGAGTGTGTGTACGTAGGTACTCCACGTTCCGAGTTGTCCCTAGAAGACTGGCACCTTTTGAACACACGTTGAATGGCCATGTTAATTCTTTGGGCAAAGAACGAGTCAGCCAGTTAGAACGTTCCTTTTAAAAGAGACGCAATCTCGGACCCCATGCATGACCCAAGAGTTTCGATCCCAAATGGCTAAAAACTGTAATTTTTTTTTAGTATATGTACCTACTGCCGAAGCAAGTACAATTGTTAATTAAGTTGCAGTTTTTACGCCGTTTGAGGGTCTCGGAAGCCGCAGTAGCAGAGCCGGTACAGCCCACAGTACTTGGAACATGGAATGGAACAACGGTGTTGTCGGTTGCATCCCACAACAGAGGCCCACCCTTTTCACGGGCTTATGTTATGCCATCTGGTATCTTCCCATAATCACGTATCAAGCCGCTAGGTAGGTTATACGGCAACTACGCCGGTAGTGAGAACTCCAAGAATAATATCGTTGATGCTAGCGTGCCGTGCTATGCACTACTGCAGCAGGAAATGCCATAGTTTTAGAGGCCAACAGCTTCAGCGTAGTGGAGCAACACAAGGTGGAGTAATATGTATGTATAGAAATATGCCTAAAAAGATAGAAGTTTTAGTCAGATTGGTCGCGAAGCCGGGGGTCTGACTTTCCGTAACTGTGCGCTCTTTACGTTATAGACTGACGTGACTGTTGTGTGTGTCTGTTCTTCGGTTACTGTCAGTTGTTCAGGAATAGTCGTATGGTGTTGGTTTTAAATTCGAAAGTCAGGTATTTTTTTATTCCTTTGTTCTATTTTCAAGATTATGGATTTATTATGGTGATTCGCTGTGAAACTCAGACGATTAAAAGATTTACCCCCGATTTTTGAATTAAGAATTTGAGTAGTTCTCAAACTAGCCCAGAAAACTTGTTAAAACATGGGGTTACCACGTTCTTACCCTCAAATACTTAATTCAGGAACTGGCTCTTAGAAATCGTTTGTTGTTATCTCTCACTACTAACAAATTACTAGATAATCAAATATACTTTATCTTGAGATTCACGTGTTTATCGATCAGTTCGAAACTGTTTTCTCTTTAGACTATTATTTTTTCTACAATATAAACTTACATAACCTACTGTTGTTTTATTTAACAATAACCCGAACTTAGGACTTGAAACAAGGTGAATTTCTGTAAAAAGAAAAATTTGCTTTGATAAAACCCCCTATTAAAGTTTTGTTCCATTTTACCTCCTGCAGTCCTGTTTACCGGTCACAGTATTTTGTTAATTTGCTTCGATAGATCACTGCCCCATAAAACAGAATCGAGCTGTTCTTTACTACGGAATGAGAATAATACGCAAGCGTTTGGTTGGCTGTTCGCCTCTAAAATATCTGAGTTGTTTTTTCAGGCCAAATCATGCTAATGAATTTTAAAACAGTTGACCGATTGAGCTGAAATGACGACAGTGACGTCATCATAAATACAATATGGCGGAAAGTTATTTTAAAATGCACTGGACATGGAAATTTTTAAAAGCTTGTTTTTAACTTTTTTCTTTCTTATAATAAAAAAACAAAAACTTTGTATAAATAAAACAAACTTTATTCATTAATGTTACAAAGTCCATAAGTGGCTCATTTACAACAATACTCGTTTGTTCAATGTTTGTATTACTATAAGCGCGTCACATTAAAGCATTCCGAATCCTTTCGAGTAGCTAATTGCTTTCATCAGTCTGTCTTGTAGTTTGTCCTTTGTCTCATATTCGGGTAGAAGGAGGACATTGAAGCAGGTATGTGCGGTGGGGAGACGATCACAGTCCGGACCATTCCTTGCGATGACGAGCTTCAGGTGGCTGAGGCCGCCTACAGGCACCCGGTCGGAGCCAGTCGTGAACTGAAGGAGCTTCCTCTTATCGTCAAGCGACAAACTGTGAACGAGGCTCCAGAAGTCTTTTATTGTTTGAGAGTCAGATGTATAGCCGCCATCGTATTCTGTTGATTTTTCTAGTTCATTGAAGTCGAAGTTCTGTAAAGAGATAGTTATTTTAGCCACTAGTCTTTTAATTTTTTTGTTTTTTTTTTGTAGCGGCATAATAAGTGGCTGATAAAGTAAAGTTTGCTACTTATCTTTTTGCAAATAGAAATAAATAAAATAGGGATGTAATAATGTGCACTCTATTTAACGAGAGGCATTACACTATAGTGATGAGCAATAAGGATTAGCATAAATACAACTCGGGACGCGCTTCACGACAAATGTTATCGATATGAACAAAATCGATAATATCTCATATTTCTCATAGCGATAATTATTGTTTATTCCAACGGTACCATTATCGTAAAACATCAACCAAATTAGAAATAGTTCACAAGAGACGAGAGTATTTGTATCCGTGTTAAGAACATAGTGACTGATCGTTGTCACTCAGCTTAGCCACGCCCCTTGACCAATTACTGCACAGTAAATTAGTAAGCCAGTGTTCACATTAACCAGTTGATGTAAACCCTTAAGACCGTACGGACGAGACTTTTATCAATTTTAAAAATGAATACCTTTCCTTTTCATAAAAATACTAATGATTATGAAATTTTGAAATAATTACTATTTGAAGAAACTGTGTAATAAAAACTTTCCTTTAATTTAAATGGTTTACTTTTTACCCCAGTATGAATACGTAAAGACGCAAAGCGAAGGCTTTGCAGTTGCTCTGATGAGTCACTATTTTCATAACGTGAATAGAATATAGAGTCAAACCGATGATATGAAATGAATAAAAGCTGAAACATACTTTGAAAAGGTCACTTACCTTGCTACCACACACCAGCATCTCGACCTCCTCGGGCCGGAACAGCGAAGCCAGCGGGCTCTCATCCGTGACCATGAGGAACCCGCGTCTGAACGCTTTGAACTGTGTGTCTACCGACTCGTTTAGCAAGAAATCCGAGTACATTTCTACGAATTCCTGAAATTGAATAAAGAAGTATTGTATTATAGGGAAAATATAATTGAGATATGTGCAAATAATAATAATATTGCACAACTATCACACAACGCCGTCTAGTCCCAAGCTAAGCAAAGCTTGTGTTATGGGTACTAGACAACTGATAAACATACTTATATATTTCTAAACACATACATATTATAGATAAATTACACCCAGACACAGAACAAATGATTGTGCTCATCACACAAACAATTGTCCTGGGTGGGAATCGAACCCACCTCCGGCATAGCAGTCAGGGTCACTAACCACAAGATCAACAGGCCTGTCAATATCTAGGGGAATGCAAAAATGAAAAAGAAAAGAAATTATTGATCAACCGAAATACGATTTGAAACGGAAACCGTGATCGAAAATTGGGCTCGTCTTCCAGCTTCGGCCGTAATAGAAACTCCTGCTGAAACCAGCATTTTTTGGCCGAAACCAAAATCGAACCAGGAACAAATGTGTATATTTAGAAGTTGATTGACGTATTCTTCTCACCCTTTTATTTTCCTGAGTAACAAATATGTTATCTCCGTTTTCTTTGAGATCATGGAAGATGGCGTTTCCGAACACGTCCTGATAACAGATCCTGAACGTTTGGTAGTAAACTTCTTCTAAATCACTGCCTGTGTAGTCGAGCATGTCTTTTAAACCATTGTAAAGCGTCTGGAAATAAATAAATCTTTGTTACTTGGTGTAAGTGCAACGGCGTGGTCTGTAATCTACAGGATTGGTAATCAATATTCGTTACTTTAATTGTGATGCAATTGAAGAAAAACAAGTGGATTTTAGTCAGTAAAAGTCTGACACCCTCTCGCTCCACCTAGAGCGGAAAAAGATATCTGATCAAATGAAATCAAAAGCATTTATTTCAAGTAGACCATTTGTAGGCACTTTTAAATAGTCAAATGTCGGTCAGTCCAAAAAAAGTGAGGCGAAGTTCCAAAACGTAGACTCTATTTATTATTTAGAAGATAAGGAGCTATGCATCACCCATAGTGTAGGGGATGTAGTCACTGCGACCTAAAACATCGATTGTGACTCGCCACCTTGTTAGAGTAACTCTTTTAGCCCGGAGTCTTCCAAGAAATTTAGAATACTCCTAGCATTTAGAGTTTTAATCTCCTCCGGGCGAATAATGTGTCGGCCCAGATGGACGTAGACTCTAAGGGGAAGAACGTGCAAGAAGCTCCATGGTGATTTAAAAACTTAAAAACAAGGGTATACTCACAGGATTCCAATCAGCTAAGTCTTCGAACGAGCCCTTCTTGCCCATAAGCTTCCTGTACACAACCATGGGGAAATTGACGGCGAGAATAACGTTATTATATATCGCGAGTCCCAGTACTATGCCGATCAGCGTGAACTGTGCCTCCGTCTCGAATGATGTCATGTTGAACCTGTAAGTGGACAAGTTGGATTTAGTTATATTGATGGCTTTTTCATTGTGGCGACACTTGGGAGAGGCCTATGTCTAACAGTGGATAATGCCATGTTGAACCTGTAAGTGGACAAGTTGGATTTAGTGATATTGATGGCTTTTACATTGTGGCGACACTTGGAAGAGGCCTATGTCCAACAGTCGATGATGCCATGTTGAACCTGTAAGTGGACAAGTTGGATTTAGTTATATTGATGGCTTTGTCATTGTGGCGACACTTGGGAGAGGCCTATGTCCAACAGTGGACGTCTATCGGCTGAAATGATGTTATGATGGCTTTTTCGACGTGGCAGTGAAAAGATTAATAACTCGGCTATGGAAGTTAAAGTTTTGTTATTATGTGAAAATATAGGCTAAGCGCGAGTATTTTAGTATTTGTTATTTTCTTCATCTTTGAAAATTTCAACTCCCTAACTATGACGGTTTATGAGACAACCTGTGTGACCTGGTGACATACAGACAGATGGACGGACAGCTGAATCTTAGTAATAGGGTTCCGTATTACCCTTTAGGTAAGGAATCCCATGAAGAGATGAGACCTGTAGTTTTTTCTCATACTAGGAATATACCTCTTATTTAAATATCAACGTTAAGGTAAATTGTTTCAGTAGGATTGTTCTAAAGAGTCACCCTGAAACCCAAAGGGCAACTGAAAGAGCTCTAGTGGACATTAGTCAGTAAAAATCTGACACTTTTTCTCGCTCTACCCAAAACAGGTATTAGATGATTTTCCACTTCAAAAAAAATAGGTAAACTGTCTAACATATTGTACTAGCCTTAGGCTGCCTGACTGGAGCGGAGCGAGGCTTCGGAGCGGAGAAACGGAGAAATATTAACCAACCGCTTCTCCACTCCTGTGGACTGGCAGCTTTAAACTGATAACCAATCCAGACTAACCATAATTCAGAGATCACATAATCATAAAAAAATCGCAAAGCACGAAACTCAAGCTTAACCTAAACGTAGTACAAAACATACCATACAGTAAGCGAGTCGGGTTGCTGCGTGAACATGCCGTAGTCAGCGTTGAAGATCTCCTCTACGATCAGCTGAAAGAACTCCTTGGAGACACCACCTTCATCCACGCCTTGCTCGCCTTCGAACTCCACCACTAGCTGCTTCTTCAGGTCCAAGGCCCGCTCCATGGCTACCATTTCCAGCTGAAGATTAAAATTCAATATTATTTATCTTGAAGGATTTAGGGAGACCTTTGCTCAACTGTGTTTGGTTTGTAGGAGGTAATCTCTGAAAGTGTCCGATTTCTAAAATTTTTTCACCGATAGAAAGCTTCTTTATACCTGTGTGACATAGGCTATATTTTATGTACGTGGGCGAAGCCGCGGGCAAAAGCTAGTAGACAATATAAAGGTATGTAAAGGTCTACAGTAGTCTGTACATAAAATAACAATAAATGAAGTGTTGGAATATTAGTGGCAGGTTTAGTCATCATCTTCTTGCTCTTGGTCCATATTGCTTAGGGTCGGTGGAACATGTTTTTTTCTTGCATTCTATCCTGTCAGCAGTCACGCTATCATTGACTTCCTTTTCTTTTATATCACTCCATATACCATTTTTTTTTGGCCTCCCTCAGCGGCAGATTTATTACAACAGGTTAATTTGCTGCGTATTATAATAAGTGCGCAATAAAAAAGGAATAATGCTAAACAGCAGCAGATTTCCAAAAATATTCTAGTTATGTAAAGTACTTAGTAACGAAACTCTTACGAAAGTACTTTTTGCTCACTCTTACTGTCAAAGAGCAACCGTTTGCTTGGCGTTTGATTCACGTTAAGAAAATAGCGACTCATTGTTGTCACTCAGCTTAGCCACGCCCCTTTAACAATTAGACCATAGATAAAACTAGAAAACCTGTTTATATGACCAGGCCTTTCAGCTAGTAAGAACGCGTAATTAATCCCTCACATATAAATAACAATAATTTTGACGATCCTGATTACGTTTACAAAAATTACTTAATATTATTATTTGAAAATACTGTGTTGTGAAACTGTGTTGTGCTATAATATTAATGGGTGTAATTTTTATCCCACTATAAAATATAATCTTTATACCTTTACTCTACAGTTACACTGATTAATCACTATTTTCTTAACGCGAATAGACTATTATGGTATTAATTTTGGTGAAAAAAGCTTTGTTACTTCCACGACATCGTCCTTGGTCAAACTTGGGTACACATTTTAGGACATAGGTAGTAGAGTATAGAATAGATAAGAAGCATAGCTCACCCCAACAAGAGCATCATCAATAATATTGGTCCTCCGCACTTTGAGGCGGAGGAAGGGCATGGGCGGCGCGGCGCCGACGACGGCGTGCAGCAGCGACACGCGGCGCTCCGAGTACATGCGGATGCGGTTCTCGTAGTACAGCCCCAGGGACTTCGTGGCCACCGTCAGGATGAACGGGTACCTTAGGAACGCGAATTTTTTACCTGCAATTTTTTAAGTTGCTTTGTAAAGATTGTGTGAAAGATCTTTATCTGAATGCAGGCAAGGTAGCTATAGAGTTTTTTGTGACAAAAAATTACTTGTAGCATAACATAATCATCCAATTTTTTAATGTTTCCTCTACTAGAACTCCTCCTCTTTAGGAGAATGAATGGACCGTAATCCAACACGCGAGCTTATTACGGGTAGCTGGATGTCACATATCTTTGAATTTTTAGCTCTCGGACATGCCAGTTTCCTCACGATGTATTCCTACACCATTTTGAGAGCAAATAAATGCTCAATACAAAATAAATAAAGAAAAGTATCAAATTGCGCTGATATTGTATAATCTTTGCCTCTCTCAACGTAAAGTTTTTTGGTTAGGTTAAATATAATAGCTGTTTAGTTATGATGATACAGTTTGAATTACGATACTTATTACATATACATGCAGTTGAAAGGTTAACTCGGGCGACATTATTCATGGTTTACATTCTAGACTCACTATCTATTTGGTAGTTAGTCAATGGAAAAAAAAACATAATTTTTTAAATATATTTTTTCACCTTTTCAGATAATCGAATAATAATTTTCTAAGGATTGTTTAGTAAATGTTACGGAGCATCAACAAACACTTACCTTTACTTATTTCCGTCTTAAAATTACCAAAGTCTATGTCCATTTCAATAGTATCACTAAGAGGTTCGTTGTAGAATTCCTCAAATGGCAGGTATGGCTTTCTAGCATCTAAAACATTTATATCTAATTCAATGGCTGAAACAAAACAATCTTATATTAATATTTGGTGCAATAAGCTTGTAGCGTAGCGAGTGTTGCATCTAAAACAATAATAAAAGAATAACCAAATTAGCCAGATATTAATCTTTATAATCAAGTGGATCAAAAGCGCAAAAAGAAACAAAACTAAACACAAACTGCGCATTTCACTAAGGGGAAAAATGCATAGGAAAAAAAGACAAATGCGTATGTGCATGCATTGTATCAAGTCTGCATAATCAAGCCATAGGCAAAGGATATTTTTGTTCAAGCCTCAAGTTGCCTGTGTTTTTATAATTGGGTATATATTGTTTATGATTTGATGGCTCGATTTTGTTTATAAATAATTTAAAGTAACTTTTCCAAAATTGTAAATAAAAATATTATTTCAAATCCATCAAACTTGGTGGAAAGGGAAACTGTCAAGTAACAGAATAACGCAGACACTGAAATGTGATATCCCCGCTATTCGGTTATATGTATTGTGAGATATCCCCCCCACGCCCTACTCTTTCTCACACCAATATTTCTAATGCTGATTGCTGCTTTATTTCATAATTTATATATATATATTTTATTTGGTATAAAAATAAACACAAAGAAGTACCTAATTCAAAATTCAATCTACTAGACATGTCTTCAAAGTAGACTATTGTCTAGCTTTTATTATAGCGGTCCTTGCAATAAAACTAACAAAGTTACAACTTGATGATTCCGTAGTGATGTGTACAGGAGCATATTTACCTAAGGGGTCATCAGGCTGCAAGTTCTTCGAAGCCTTTATAGATGAGGGTGGGTACAGGTGACCCAGCACGTTCTCCAGCGGGTCCTGTTGGTTCGACAGCACTATTGGCTCTTCGCGCAGGTTGTTAGACTCCATCTCACCGGCTAGCATGTTCGCGTAGTATACTATCTGTGGATAAAATGATTATAAGTCGTTTTAAAAATTAGTTCTTAGGTATAAAATAAGAAATTGGACTGGTTTATGAAAGTTTTACACAATTTAATTTACACTTTCAAAACTTGACTCAAATTAATATTATTCGAAGGTTTATATAAATATTTTGTGTTACTCCTTCATGCTAAAATGACTGAACGGATTTGGATGAAATTTAACACTAGGATAGCTTATACCCTGGATAACACATAGACTATAATTTATAAAGGTGAGGAGTAACAATTCAAAGCGAGTTATCTATCGTCACAAATTAAAAAAATCGTGACGATAGATAAATTGATAATCGAGTAACCACCGTAACCATCAAACGTCAAACTGTCAACCGGGAGTTTGTGTCGAGTCGAAGCCGAAATCTTTGAATACGTTTTCGATTGCTTACATCAAATAAACCGAAGACAAAACTTCGGTTAGCAATTACGACTAGTAGAAGTCATATTATTTACTTCTTATTTAATTTGCTGGTGACATTCCTGCCTGGTTGAAGAAAGTGTACTAAAATAACGATAAAGATATCAACACAAGATCAGAACAAACTTTTATGTAGACATGGTTGTAATAATGGACGTATGCCTAATGGTTTACACGAGGACGTGACGATACGATAACATTCACAACTTCACAACAATCAATAAGAAATACATTGAAAAATATATAACCAAGTTACCTTCATAAACTTGGTTGCCATGGTGACGACCTCGTCATCCTGCACTTGAAACTGTCTCGTATAGTTGGTGGATATAACCCTGAGAGTTATTAGCTGCTGCAGCGTCTCCAGTATGTGACGGAGACTGTCCTTGCAGTGTTGTGCCCAGATACGTGCCAGCCTCGCTTGACCTGCCAACACGGTCATTAATTTAGGAAGAGGTAAAAAAGATTTAATAAAAATGTTTGGTTACAGCAACATAAAGTGAAAATATTATTCGGGCATTGAAGTAACACTCTAGAATGCCCGAATATTTGCACTTTGCAAATGATGGATCATATTATGGGCGTTTTGTAGTTGAGCTAATTCTGACAAATGGTTAAAGCTACCAAAGCATATTATCTTCAACATTTTAGAGGGGAGACACGCATGACAAGCATACAAAAGCGACGCCACGTCAAACCGTCACTGCAGATCTAATCCTTAATGTATCATAAAAAATTTAGCTGTATCAAAGTTAAAAGTGATTCATTGCAATTTGTACCTTATGTTTGTGTCATAAAGTCACCCGTTTTATGATAGCAACATAAAGTTCAAATTGCAATGAGTCACTTTAAGTACTTTTGATCACAAAAAGACCAATTTCCAAAATCAACTCAAAACCATAAACCATAGAGAAGTGAACTCTATAATGTATGGTTTTGAGTTGATTTTTGTTCAGTAACTTACCTTTAAGCGGCAGATGCTCTGCAGCCTGGCACAAGGCGGGCAGCGCTATCTCCAGATAGTCGCTGCACCCCAGGTCCGGCACCTCGAAGGCGATCACGAAGCAGTTCACGGCGTCCTCTACACTCATCTTCTTCGTTATCCGTAGGTCTATACACATGTTGTCTGCCAGCGTCTTTAGTGACGTCACTAATGCTGAACTGTAGTATTCTGATGGCACCTACGACAAAAATAACGTTTAGTTGGACGTAATTTACTTGGATAGGTAGGACTGATCTGTCGAAATGTAGAATTGTACAGTCGCCGGCACGAAACTTCGCAAGAGTCATTAAATGTATGCACAGAAGTCGACTTTCAGGTCAGTTTGAAGCGGGACGCGGGGAACAAGGTAACATCGCGTCGCTGCAAGCGCGCGAGCTGTTTCCGTTACAACAACTGTTTTGGCTAAGACAGATTGTCGCAACAACGGCACATGCTTTGCCGTTGAAGTTGACAAGTTTTTATCGTTTCACGACTGTCGTGCTAGCCGTTTTCACTATCATGACAATCTATTGTCACCGCAAAAAATTAGTAGACGCCAGTTATTCGTGTCGTGCTATATGTGAATACCTCCATTTAAATATATAAGCCACGATACTTAAAACTACTAAGTGGGAATGCGGTCTAACAGCAATCATAAAAAATCACAATTATTAAGTTGTCTAATAAACTGAAGAATTGTACATACTCGATAAGAAAAAAAATAAAAAAAATCATAAAATGTTAACTTACGAGCAAAGCGGCCGAAAAACTTCCTGCAATCGCTTTTAAGACCTAAAGAATGTCAAAGGGGCTTCACTTACTTTGGCAAGACACTCAAAGGCTCTGCGACACGAAGCCACATCTAACTCCGGCCCCGCCACGCTGTCCACGTCTTTGTCCGGATCACTTGATAAACACATTGCTTTTGACTCTTTATCTGCAATACAACATTAAATTATTTTAAAATTAAATTACGGTCAAAATTTTAAACGTCAAAGCTTCCTGAGGTGCTATTCTCTAAGAAAACAGCCTTGAGCTCAGCGCTGGCACAGCGACGAGTCGTGAGCGCAGTACATTGAATTAACAACCCAATGCCCCTTTACATTGGGTTGTTAGAGAATAGCACCCCTGAACGGTGCGATATGACGACAACGAGGCTTTCAGTCTTATTACATATCAAAAGTTCTGACACACAAACAGTGCCTCTCGTGGGCCGCTGTGAGAGCTACAGTTATATCATCAAATAAAGGAAGAAAAAAACATTTATTTGAGACTTGTGGTTAGTTGTTAAGCTATATACCGCACAAGACAAACAACAGAATCAAATAAAAATGGTAAACATTTTTTAACGCGTTACTATCTTATAAAAACAATAAGACCTGTGAAAGGTCAAAAAAGTTCCTAAGGATATGTTGCTTTAAAAAAAAAATCACAAACGTAACAAAACAAGTCACCATGAGGATGCAAGATGCGTCCTTATTTCAAATAATATTTAACTGCAATATCAATCGTTTTACCTGATATAAAGAGTCAATAAAGACTCAACTCACCTTCATTCATCTTCGCATCTTCATCACTATTGCCACCGCCCTTGCTGGCGAAGCACCGGGCCAGTATGGCCGGTTGTGTGAACGCCTCCCCCAGCGCCCTGATCAGAGGCTGCCGCACTTTGGTCTGCAGGCACTCCTCACACAGCTCATACATACGCTCCTCTGTCAATGGGGCACCATCTAACAACGTAATTAACAGGTCGTCAAGTTGCCTTACCAACCATATAAAATCTTTCATAGCCATCTTCCGTCTGATAAATTTATTCAGTCTGATGTATAGAAATAATGGTTTCGCTAGGAGCAATATACAACACGAAAATAAACACGTAAATGATCTATCGGTTGTTGGTGATGCTTTAAATAAGACCCTACATTAAGTTGAGCAATTAACTTAACTATTAATTACTTAAGTGATACTAATTATGTACTTAATAATTTTCATTTAAATTATTAGATGAACTCTTTTTTAAAGGAAACCTTAACGATAAAACATTAAAGTTTCCAAGATTGTGAAATTTAGCTTTCTATCATTGAATAGCCTATTAGCTAATGTACATAATGGTACTATTATGAAATTGGGAAAAGTGACTACTATCAGGTCACACGTCTACAAAAAAATAATGAGATGTACCCATCACGCCCCCATTCTTTCTTAAATACTAATATTTGAAATGCTAATTGCTGTGTCGAAATATAGCAATTTAGATGTTTTTTTTAGAAATTGAATATTATGTATTTTAAACAAATACCTTTACGAAATAAGCCTATTCTGTTTTAGATATAAGCGTCATTGCGCATTCTTAAAGTTCAATGCGTTTAGTGCTAGAAGAGTTGGAGAATATATTGAGATAGGAAGTATATATTTTTCGTCGTCATTTCTAAGACATTACAATGCATAAAAAGATATTTCAAAAAAGTTTTTGAATGGATAGAGATTGTGATGCATGTAATTAAATAAAATAAACATTACTGTAAAACAAGAAATCAGAAAACAATTAGCATTAGCAGAATAACTTACTGTTATGACTACGAGTTTTGGATTCCTCTTGGTGAGATAAGTTATGACTAGTTTGTGGTTCCTCCTCCCTGGAGGTGCTCTCCCTCACTACCAATGTAGTGGAGGCGGCCTCCTTGTCCTTATTATCATCTTTGTCTCGTCCACTTGCAGTGTTACATGTTGTGCTGAACAAAATAAACTGCTGTTAGTAATTGACACAACTGAATTGTGGTTACAGTGGCCCAAATCAATGGAGATCTTCAACAGAAACAAAGGTGCACAGTCTGTTCCTTTACTCTTATAGTCTGGTTATACGATGAGAGGAATAGACCACGTAAAGCCTATGGTCCTGTACCTCAGGACCGAAGAACAGGGGTATCACACCACCCTACAATTTTCTACTCCGTAATTCCTAATGGGAAAATTCAATAACACTTCGCCCGATTACAGAATTGAACACAGAAATTCACGCTCTGTTGTCGTGATTGCGATCACGAGTTTAATGGGGGCATAAGAATATTGATGTGCCACTTGGCAAGTCAAAAATGTATTTGTAGCTTTTGGGTGGCCTTTACTTCCAGACAGCATCCGCGTCAGATTTTGCAATAACGGTCATTGGCCCTCCAACATCAGTTCATTGTTTCTTTTTCGGGACCTAGAAATATATTGCAAATTTATCTGACGCCTGCTTTAGTTTTGGTAATAGAATAAAGAAAAGGTGTTATTTATACAGTAGTTCCTCTTTATTTCAAATATTTCAATTCTGGTGAATACACCAGGCTACAATAATCCAGAAATTGAGTTTTTAACATAGAACTTTAAAATTTCCTTGCCGCATGATTAGAAACCTTATTTTCTTTACACTTACTTGGTTTCTACTTCAAATCAAATATGTGGTTGTTTGAGATTTATTGATGCTGAGATCGACAAAGTTCTTACGAACTTATTTTGTATCATAGCATTGGATGGATTTAAACTGTAATACAAGTTACTTTAAATGTAGATTTATTTTCTTCTTTCTGCCCTTGTCCCATATTACGGGAGTCGCAAGTAGTCGGCGCAACACGTTTTTTTACACATGAATAAAAAAACTTATGCTATGACAACATGAGTTTTTATTCCCAGACATACTTTATAAGCCTATTACGAGTTACCATTTCTATAATTCTATTTCGGAGATCCATTACTCACGTTTTGTTTTTTTTAGCAACTTTTAAACCCTGTCTATTCCTCAGTACTTATGAGGACTAAATTCTCCCCTTCCTACATAAAATCCCGTGTATTATTTTGGTATACAAATTGTTTAAACATTTTTTTTTTGTTAAGTAAGTACATCACACTATACTTACCCCCAATTGTGATATTTCGTAAATTTGCCGAAATTTGTTCCTAGATAGTCTAAATATTTTACAAGAACCGAGTAACTTACCTAGCACTAGAATCACAGCCGCTAGCCTCAGTGCGAGGTACTTTGTTAGGCAGTGTGTCACATAGGCGGGCCTCTTTGTAGAACAGTTTTATGGCCTCAGCAGCTGCTTCATTTGGTGATAGATTCCTGGCCTACAAACAACAATTTTTATAGTATTGAGAGAGAAGAAAACCTATAACTAGAGATCGCGTTAAGTTCGTGGTAGAGCGCTCTTAAGGCGATCCATTTTACAACCTAAACTGAACTGTAAAAGAGATGGAGCTATATAGGTCGTATAGATCCCTCCCTCTTTCTCGCTTGCACGCCTGATGATATGATTTTAACGTGTCATACTAAGGCCCCTGTTCAGTTATAAGGTGTTATTAATAAGACGTTAATCTCTGAAACACCTACTTTTGTAAATATCAAAGTATCAAAATATTGGGAAAATTCCTGTATCGTGGATGCGTTCACAAACACGTGCATGCGTTCACAAACATCGCATACACATGAAAAGAAACTCACACCCGGAACACCATATTGAAGGTCATACAAATATGTGTTCTGTGCGGGAATCGAAACCGAGACATGCAGAACAGCGGTCAAGCGCGAAACTATCAACAATAAAAAAAAAATAGCCAATCGGTAAACTACGCTAACCCGTGGCGTCAAAGTTGAGCCAGATACAGCTGAATATTAATGTTGACATAGTGGTCTGGTTTATGTTATAACCCAAATACGGGTAACAAAACAATTGTTTGTTCTGTCATTTTCTGATGGAAAGTTTTTGCACTGTTTATATTACCTATTTATGTTAAATATTGCAAGGTTCAATCTAAAATCTCTTTAGTAACAAACTCAAAAACTGAAAAGTTGAAAATCATGTGCTTTCATTATTTACTAGCGAATACGCACTCGTGAAAGTACCACGTACCCAGCGTTTCGAATTGCGATAAAAGTGTCTGTGTACTACTACTTGACTTAAAGACCTCTGTTTGTACTTAGGGAATAAAGGCGACCGCGGTGAATTGCACACATAAAGTTATTCCCGAAATGTCCACCGTGTATGGGAAGCGCATCGCCGTACATTTAGTGGTCAATGATGGAACGGGTTCGGCGGAATCAGACAGATTATAGAATTCCAATGCACACTCTCTGAATACCGACAGGCTGACAATTCGAACTCGATGTTCAAGACTTCGGAGTTATAAATAATAAATAACTCACAACTCTTATTTGGTGGGTTCGCCCTGAATATGAAAGCAGTATTTGCGCATGATAAAGCTTAGGCAGCTTTTCCTGCGTTACGTACTTTCATACTTTTGCTTAGGAATTCAAATACCAATAAGACTTTCATGCCAAACCTGGCAAAACCTTCGAAATGTCGAGTGAGACGGTAATCGCTTCTTGTTAGCCTTATTCTAGATGTGAACGGCATACGCCGATGCCGATCGCAATGGCAAAAAAATCCTATCCTCAGTTGACCGATTTTGGCGGAAGCCGTATTGACTGACGGTCGCCAAGGATGCCGTTCATGAATGATGACGGACGTTACAAAAATGGGTCTGTAGTCAACAAGGTCCCGGCCACCCTTTAGCTTGTTTCCAAACAATGACGACTTTTGCAATTTCAAATCAAAGGCAAAGTAGGCGTGTCAAGATCGAAGACAGTATCCCAACGGAGCCAATAGATCTGTTCACGGCAAGGTTACTCAATATCCTACAGATGTCCTTCTGATGGATGCGAATGTCCGACACCAGTGTACCCAGAATCCAGACGAGAAGATTCCGCAAAAAGAGACGCAAACATATTTGCTTTCTCCTAGCTGTGTGCTAACAACCGGTCAGTAGCCTGATTCACGTAAAATCAAACAAGCCAAATATCGTTGAAGTTTTATAGCCGTTCGATCGAAGTCCTATCCAAAAGCAGTATTCACGTGTTCCTTAATCGGGATTGGATATAACGACAACTCAACTGCCTCAAAACTAAACGATCTAAATAATTTAAATCGACTCTTCGACCAAACGACTTTAAAATCGGTGTTGTTCAAACTCGATTGATGGATGGGAATACGGAAATGGTCTAAACGACTAACTCGCTACGGTTTTGATTACGTGAATCGGGCTACAGGTTACATCAGTGGTAGTACTGATGAGTTTGATATAACTGACTTAGCCAGAGACCGAAAACGCTTTACAAGATACCTGAAGCGTATGAAGCAACTTTGTTCCTGATTCGGCAGTGGTCAAATCGAGCCTTAAGCATCACATTTTTGCAGCCCTGCAAGAAGGCGATGCGGAAGGTAACCCAGATAAACACTCTTCTTGTCACGCCATTTGCTTTATCGAGCTTCACAAGACATTAAAAGAATGGAATGGAATACTCCATGCCCTGCCGCCACTCATTCGTCACGGCGTCCGCGCTCAACGAAGGATCAGCCGATATGAAGCGTTTGCCTTAAATCGCGACCTCTCTTCACATGTTATCCTAGACAACCTAAGTAGGACGAAAGATCGCCTTGCTAACTTGTATAGCTATACATGTGTGGTACCTATAGAGCTGGATTCGGACGAGGAGTATATAGACATAGGTACACTTTGCCAGAACTACTTAAATACACCGATAAGCGGTGTTGATCTGTTGTCCAGAAAAGTCCAAGCCATTGGTTGTGTGGTAGGATTTAATACTAGTCCTAGCTTTTGCATTAGATTGGTTTTTGTCAATTCAGTAGTAGGGGAGGAGTCACTCCTGATAGTGGGCATTAGTGTTTTAGTAAAAACAATTGAGCAAAAGAGTAGGTATGGATAGTATTATCATCTGATTATCCCTTTTTTTCTAAGGTATTTTAATGGTACCCCTCTCATACCCCAAATTGAGAAGTTACCCCAATTGATGCAGCTGTCTGTACTATTGCAGAGCCGCATACACTGTCCCCCTACGGAGACATAGGTCTCCTGCTCACTTCTGTGTGAATACTAGACCTAACTTGCGTTGATTATTTTCTGGCCCATGTTCACAAGAGATCACAATCCAGTTGGGTAGATCTAATTTCGAGAAAGCGGTCAACCGTCGAATCCGACTCGGCTGGGCAGCGTTCGGGAAGTTGCGCGGTATCTTCTCGACCAATATACCACAGTGTCTCAAGACGAAAGTCTTTGACCAGTGCGTGTTGCCAGTGATGATATAGGGTGCCGAAACGTGGGCGCTCATAATGGACCCCATCAGAAGGCTTAAAATCACCCAAAGGGCAATGGAAAGGGCTATGCTCGGAGTTTCCTTGCGTGATCGAATCAGAAATGAAGATATCCGCAGGAGAACCAAGGTTGCCAACATAGAACGAAGAATCGCCAAACTTAAGTGACAATGGGCAGGGCACTTTGCTCGTAGAACGAATGGCCGTTGGGGCCGAAAGGTTCTGGAGTGACGACCGAGTACCGGAAGAAGCAGCGCGGATGGCCTCCTATAAGGTGGACCGATGACCTGGTGAAGGTTGCGGGTGAAGAATCCGATGGATGCGAGACGCACTGGATCGTGCATTGTGGCGACACTTGAAGGAGGCCTATGTCCAACAGTGGACGTCTATCGGCTGAAATGATGATGATGATGTTCACAAGAGCCCAAAACATACAGAATATGCCGTCCAGGTCAAGTTACCAGTTATCAGAAGTTGCTCATACATGAGCATACATCAACATAACAATAATAATAATTATTATTATTCGATACTGTTGTTTTGGGCCAAAATTTACATATAGCCTTCACTCCTCCCATCTTTGGAAGTACCCACAACTTTTGGGAAAAATCGATCAAAATTATTAGGAACACTCTTTCTTCTATCTTAAATGTGGCCTTGGACGACCGAGCGTGGCAGCAAGCTACGCTTCCCATTCGAATGGGGGGCCTCGGCGTCCGCAAAATTGCAAGAATAAGTTTACCAGCATTCCTGTCCTCGGTGCACGGTACTGATACATTAACCAGGAATATTTTATCTTCCTCACTGGTTGATGTTGAGGTACCGTGTTTGTCTGATGCGTTGAATGCTTGGAAAATGGCTTGTCCGAACACGGATTTGCCCGACAACCTGGCCTCGCAGAGACGGTGGGATGTGCCGCTCTGCAGTATTATACGTAACAATCTAATTAATACGTCTTCAAATACTGCAAGCGTGCGCGTCTGCTGGCTGTGGGGGAATGGGAGTCGGGCTTATGGCTTTAGGCACTCCTGTCATCCACCATAGACACTATGATGGATAATGTGTCATCCACCATAGACACTATGATGGATGACGCCTTGTTTCGGCTCGCAACCTGTCTACGCTTAGGCGCACCTTGTGTTGCTCCACATTGGTGCCACTGCAGCGAAGCTGTCGACAGTCTCGGACACCATGGCCTGTCCTGCTGCAGGAGCGCAGGCCGCATAGCTCGACACGCTAGCATCAACCATATTATTCGTCGAGCTCGAGATTCGTCACCGCCGGCGTACCCGCTGTATTAGAACCAAATGGCTGTGTACGTGACGATGGAAAGAGACCAGATGGTATGACGTTGGTACCGTGGAAGGTGGGTAGGCCTCTAGTATGGGACGCAACCTGTGTCGACACCCTTGCGCCACCCCACATTCCATGTACGGCGGGCTGTGCTTGCGCTGCCGCTGCGGCTGCTGAGACCCTTAAACGGCGAAAATACTGTAACCTTATTGGTAATTACAGTTTTGAGCCATTTGGGGTCGAAACGCTTGGGTCATGGGGTCCGAATGCGCGTCTCCTTTTTAAGGAAATTTCTCGCCGACTGATCGACACCTTGCGTGACCAGAGGGCGGGCTCGTTCTTCGCTCAAAGAATTAGCATTGACATTCAACTGGTAACGCTGCCAGTCTTCTGGGCACATTCCCGGATGACAGCGATGTGGAGGAGTACTTCGACACCTGAGTGCACTTTGTGTTTTTGTATTTTATTTATTTAAGTAAGGTATTTATTTAGGTTTTAGTATTTATAAATAGTTTAAGTTTGTTTGTTTATGTAGAGTAACGAATAATAGAATAAAAAGTAAATGAGCAAAAAATAATAATAATAAATAAATAAGGTTTAATTCTGGGCTCAAAGTTAAGTCCTGGGTAAGAGAGGTACAATTCATTTATTCATTCATTCACACTTTGAAGATTTCCTCATAATTTGAATGAACAATCACAAGTTCAGTTTAGATTTATACCTAAATTCAAAATTAAAATTCAATTATCTTGTACAAAAAATGAGGTCATACAGATAAAATCTTTCTCTTATGATATTATCCTTAAGCCGTTTGCAGACCAAGAGCTAAGTTAAGTAAGTTTAGCTTGGCCAGCATAGGTGATGCAGTTTTTCAAGCTACGCATCAGCACACACAAATAACTTAGCTTAGCATATTATAGTTGGCTTACATAGCTTAGATGACATAGCTTGCGGTCTGCATACAAGTATCGATAACTGCATCAGCTATGCGAGCTAAGCTAAATAAACTTAGCTTGGTATTCAGTCTGGAACTGGCATAATGGAGACGAGTTGCAAAGGACAGAATATGATGGAAGAAATTAGAAGAGTGCCAAAAGGTACACTGAACTCCGTGACATTGTATCACCCAAATGAAATATAAAATCAACATCAAAAAGTTCAATAACAAAGGCATCTTGAAGATCCAAGGGCAATTGAAATTGAATATTCGAAACAGTATCAATAATTTTAATCAATAAACCATCAAAGTTAATATTACAAATGTAGATTTTTAATGAAAATAGTGAGTCGACTACTAGTAAAACACATTAATCACCCAGTTAGCACCTCAACAGGCAGGTAATTCAGCCTTATCTATTAGTTAAAAATAAATTAGTCTTTCTATTATATATTTTTTTGTATTGACTCACTTCAGCCTTGGGAACTCAAGGACTAGCAGTAAATATCGATTATCAACCAAAGTGATGAAGTAAACAAAACAAAATAGGTAATATTTACCTCTCCACTTGATGCACAGTACTGATTGTCGCAGTTGGGGTTGCCGCAGCCATCAAGTAACTGGTAGAAATACCTCTCGATCAGCTGTCTAGCGGCAGCGCGCTTCATAATGTCTTCTGTACGGTTGGTTACTGTACCAGTGCATAAACTTGACGTAGCTTCTTCCTCAGAATTATTTGGGGCAGGGTTTTTTGACGATGATGCTTCGCTCCCCCTTCAAATACATACACAAACTTTGTACACGATTCTTTCTGTCAATGCGGCGCAATTTCAGCACAAAACAAAGAACGAAAATAGCAAGTAATGCCTGACCTAACCTTTGTTATTATTACGCATCACTTAATTTTAGCCAAAAACTATTTTTCATAGTGACAATCTACTGCAGTATTAACGAAAATGACAATGAAAATTTTACGCAGAAAAAATAAGACAAATAAAATTACCTTGAAGCTTCGTCAGTTTCGCTTTTCGAGTTCATAGAAATTAATGCTCTCCGAATCAAAACAACCCCTAATCGATGTGTTACATAAATGCAATTGGGTAAAACTGTACATCCACCAGTAAGTCTTCTTTTTATTGTTTTCTTTAATTACACTGCAGGTATACAAAAATACCAACAACTGTTCTATTCTCTTCCATTCTATTCTATTTTCTGTCAATTTTGTCAACCATTTTGAATTTTGGTACTACGTTTAACGCAAAATTACGATACCCTCGATATTAATAAAAGTCAGTTTTACATTATTTCAATAAAAACGAAAAACAACCAAGTGGTTCACTGGTATTACACCTCCTCATCAGCGCTTGTCACTAATTGCTGGATTAATTCAATATACGTACATAAAAGTACGCATAAAAAATAAAATTTAGCGTAAAATGAAATGTACAAACTCTTCTAGCTCTTTGGCTCATCTCTGGTTTTGACTGCAGATAACAAAAATAAATGAATCAATACAGAAACGTTATTACGGTAGGTCTTTTTACTCCGGAACGGTCATTATTCGGTACACCTCTATTGAATTGTCTCTGCTATTCTCTCTGCCAAGTAAACGTAGTACCACAGAGTATAATTGTCTGTGTCACTGTCAGGTGCTTCTGTCAATTCTGTCAGTCTTGAGTCAATCAGTCAATGTCAGTCATTTTGTGTTCAATGTTGTGGCTTGTTTAGTGTTTGTTGTGCTAAAATCAAAATTGAAATAAATATTGTACGAATTACGGGCTTTCTCCTATAATCAAATAGTAATACGTCGGACACAATGACGGAAGTTATAACCGCTGAAGAACCACAAAAACGTGTGACGAAAATTCTGAAAGGCTTTCAAGTGTATCCTTTTTATGAACTTGGGTCAATATGTTGCGTGATAATTATGGCCACATTTTTATATAATATATTTAGCTTAACATCTACCTATAAATGCCTAACTCGCTAATGAACTTGACCGTTTTTTAGTGATATCCACTTCTGGCCAGTTTTTCTTTGTACTATTAAAAGCAAGGTTGTAAAACTAGAAATAGAAAAAAAATGTCGAGCCCTTTAAATACCACATGTCATCCATATTGTTCTTCAAATGGCACCAAATACTGCCATATTCTAATTAAACTGTGTGTGTATTTCACTAATATTCTTAAACTTTAATGATTTTTCTCTTTATGATCTTACTAGTTTATTGACATTTTCTTTACTATTGAATTGTTCTATAAATTTTTAAGCTATCATTATTTAAAATTTATCATTATAACTACAGTGATTATCCCTTAGCAAGCTTTTCAAACAGTAACTGGATGAATTTGCGAGATGCTGATTCAGGTTAGTTCAACCTTACCTGTAAACATTGTGTCTTTATTTAAAACAATGAAATCTTGTTGGGTATGTGTACATCCCTATGCACACATATCTATCTAGGAAGGCACTGACTACTGGACGGGTGTCCACTAGAGTCAGTGCATTCTAGGACCATGGGAATTTCTAAATGGTATCCATTTATCTAGGAACACAAAGGCCAACTGAAGGTCACTGGTAGGTGTTAGTCAATAAAAGTCTGACGAGAAGAGAGGAGAGGAGAAGTAACTGGATGATTTTCCAGCTCAAAAATCACACATGTACATATGGAACATAGGTTATGGCATGCAAGTGATACAAAAGAAAGGTATTTACTGTGAAAGTCAAACTGTTACCTACCTACACAGTTATACATGTTTGATAGGTATTGATTTATCATTGGTATAATGTGACTTCTAAAAACTCTTGAAAAGTCACAATAGTTATTATTTGAGGGAAAATTTGTCATAACAATAACATTCATTTTGTAACTACAGAATTTGGGCCATAGTTTCAGTAATTAACTGTGTCTGTCTTTTGTAAAAGCAACACAATGTAAATACAACAAAAAAACAATGCTGAAAAATTATGAAACAAGATTTTCTATATGCTGAAATAAATGAACTTCAATACTTCATTTGTCAAGTTCCAATAAATAGTTTAGGAGCTATGAGACTGTCAAAATCATATAATCTTTTGGCCTTGCCATAGTCGGGTAAAAAGTAAACCTGCTGGAGTCTGTGTTTCCCGATAACTACAACCTAGGGGTCTTTATGTCAAGAGTGAATAGGTTACTTCTAGGCAAGCATGCTCCATCGTCGGCCACATCATCACTTACCATCAGGTGAGAAGGTGGTCAAACGCGAGCCTATCAAAAATAATAATAAAAAAAAACTCTGTTTTTCTATCTGTTGGTTACTTCTTCACTAAATGTATTTGATGGTAAATGAAGACTGCTAGTCTTCATTGAAATATATTAAATGATATTTATTTTGCAAATAGGTTTAAAAAACGCTTACACATCAAATTTTTTTTTCGTCTGTTTAAACTAGATGAGTCCGGTTTAAACTAGATGAGGCCGGTTTAAAATAGATGAGGCTGGTTTAAACTAGATGAGGCCATCAACGTACTTGTTATCCCTTGGAGTAATTTTGATGGGGGTGAAGCCACAGACGAAAGCTAGTAATTCACAAATGTTAGTGATTGGGTTTCCGCACTTAGTCCTTGGTGGACCATGCGTAAAATTAAGACTTCAGCTGATATTGAAGTTGTCTAACCTTTTATTATCTTACATGAACCTTCCAGGCAAGATCCTGTGGCAGAACAATGAAGACATGTCCAGCCCCGATGTGGAGCACGAGGCTCGTGTCCCTAAGCGCATCCTGAAGTGTCGTGTCGTGTCACGGGAAATGAACTTCAGCTCCGTTGAAATTTTGGAGCGATTCCGTATTGAACAGGTAAATAAATAGGCTAGGAATTGCTTTCATATATAATTCCATCACATTTTGATTGTTTGGAAAGGGGGATTTAAGTCAATTCTAAGATCTCGTTATAACCGACACCAATGACTTTACGTACTTTCCGAGGAAAGACAACTTCAACTGAGCCATCAGGACACTGGCAATTTTGAGATCTATTTATTTATTTATAAATGCTGTCTACACATCGAAACCGCTGGCGGGTGGACCCGGCGGCGGCTTTAAAAGTTGCGAGCCGGACAATTTTCCCGGCGGTACGACAGTCGCGGCATGCAGTGTTCACAAAAAGCCGGCGCGCAACTGAAGAGCGGAAAGAGCATGCCGTGGGGTAGATAGCGCGGGCGCAAACCCTCGTCGGCAAGATCGTTAAAATCAGGCCTTGCCCGCCGAGTTCGTGCCGGCGGGCGGCGGCGGCTTCGGTGTGTAGACACCTTAAGCTTCATACATCTACTTTTTAGGGTTCCGTAGCCAAATGGCAAAAAACGGAACCCTTATAGATTCGTCATGTCTGTCTGTCTGTCTGTCTGTCTGTCTGTCTGTCTGTCTGTCCGTCCGTCCGTATGTCACAGCCACTTTTTTCCGAAACTATAAGAGCTATACTGTTGAAACTTTGTAAGTAGATATATTCTGTGAACCGCATTAAGATTTTCATACAAAAATAGAAAAAAAGCAATACATTTTGGGGGTCCCCATACATAGAACTGGAACTCGAAAATTTTTTTTTCATCAAACCCATGCGTGTGTGGTATCTATGGATAGGTCTTCAAAAATGATACTTAGGTTTCTAATATCATTTTTTTCTAAACTGAATAGTTTGTGCGAGAGACACTTCCAAAGTGGTAAAATGTGTGTCCCCCCCCCTCTAACTTCCAAGATAAGAGAATGATAAAACTAAAAAAAATATATGATGTACATTACTATAAAAACTACCAACGAAAATTGGTTTGAACGAAATCCAGTGAGTAGTTTTTTTTTAATGCGACATAAACCGAAAAAAATACACTATTATTAAAACATCGATCAAAGTTACAAAACATAACAAGAACTTTTATATTATGTTACTTGCTGCTACGGAACCCTTCATGGGCGAGTCCGACTCGCACTTGGCCGGTTTTTTAAAATTTTTATAGTACACCATTAGAAATATAATTGCAAAATGTTAGTACATAGTTGTAATTATTTCTACGAGCTTGCCCCAGGGTCGTACATTTTCACATTATATACACGTGAGCGCTTATAATAATGCGGCGTAATTTATTTCAGCAGAATTTAAATCTCGCTGAATGTGAGGTAGCCGCATTTCATTACTGCGACATTTTTAAATCCTAATTGTATTACGGCGTGATTAACGATATGGCTGCAACATAAATAAACCTACCTTGTTTATTACTCTTTCCATTATGTAATGAAAGTGTTATCAAAATCCGTAACTTGGTTTTGAAGAAATAAGGGAAGAAACAGACGCAGACAGCGACTTTGTTTCAATACTATTTAACTGGTGATGGTCACGGGAATGCGATGGATACGAAAGGCACAGAACTGGTCATTGTGGAGACACTTAGGGAAGGCCTATATCTAACAGTGGACTACATTCAGCTGAAATAGATATAGAAAAGATAGATAACAAACAGATTGTATACGTGTTTGCAACAAAATGTGATTACAGCAAAATCTGATTATTCCAACACTTCAATAGATCGCCACGTCCAATTATCCGCACCCCTTTGGCCGCGCCTCTCTCGCCTCTCTCTACGCCACGCACAGCAATAATGCTCTTTCTCAATCGATTAGAAAGAGCATTTGCTGTGCGTGTGTCAAAACAGAATTTTTCTATACAATCCAATAATCCGGCAACCTCTGGTTTTAATAGTGCCGGATTAGTGAGATTCTTCTGTAATCTAAACTAATTTTATAAAGAGGTAAAGTTTGTTTTTGTTTGTAGGAGGTAAGCACTGAAAGCACTGGTCCAACTGCGATTTTTTTTTTTACCAGTAGAAATCTGCTTTATTCCCGAGTGACATAGGCTATATTTTATGTATGCGGGCAAAGCCGAGGTCATAAGCAAGTTAGTAAAAAAAAACTTGTCTCAATCTTAAACCATACCTTACTCTTCTTTTCCAGAAAGTACTTTTCAAAGGCCGTTGTCTTGAGGAGTGGTTCTTCGAATTTGGCTACGTGATCCCCAACTCTACCAACACTTGGCAATCCGTTATTGAATCTGCTCCAGAATCTCAAATGATGCCTGCTAATGTCCTCAAGTGAGTCCTTTACTAAATTAAGAATTAAAAACCTATATTGGCTACTACCTTCACCAGGTCGTCGGTCCACCTTGTAGGAGGCCTTCCAACACTGCGTCTTCCGGTACGCGGTCGCCACTCCAAAACCTTCCGATGGATGCGGGACGCACAGAAACGTTCGATGTGGCGACGCTTGGGGGAGGCCTATGTCCAACAGTGGACGTATATCGGCTGAAATGATGATGTGATGATGATTGGCTACTATGGGCGCACTTGCGTTGGGGTAGATAAGGCACCCTTCGACCTAACCGAAATATGTAAAATTACACACATCACACCAATATTATAAAGGCGAAAGTTTGTGTATGTATGGTTGTTACTTCTTCACGCTCGAACGGCTGAATGGATTTCGATGAATTTTGGTACACGGGTAAACCGTGTCTTGGGATAGACATGGGTTATTTTTAACCTAAGATTCCAGAAGTAGGTTCTCTTGGGACAATATTCATGCGTGCGTTGGCATCAGCTAGTATTAATGTTAAGTAAAGAAAAAAATAAAGAGCAAAATAGGCAACTAGGAATTTCTATTTTGCTATTTTATTTATCATACTCAATCTTTTTGTAAGCCAAGACTAGGGACCGTACCAACCTAATTTCTTTTTCCACTGCAAGTCTTCATAAGCACTTGGTTTAGGAGGTCTTTAACTCCTCAAATGTCGCTTAGGTTCACAAGACAAGGCACTCGAAATACCAGCCGATCACCATAGATTTATGAGCTGTACATTAAAAAAACTTATGGTGGTGTTATTTTTTACCTTTTGTTTTTGTTTGGCGCTCGATGGATTGAATACACGACCCTGCATTGTGCCCGCGTGAAAGTAATTCCCTCTCTTCAGCTCAGGGATCATTTTTTTTTTTATCTTTTATAAACTTGTACTTGACTGCAATCCCGCCTGTAAGGTTATGTAATGTTATGTTATGTATTTTTACATTTTTCAGTGGAAACGTCGTCATCGAAACTAAGTTCTTCGATGGAGATCTGCTGATAACCACGTCGCGCGTCCGATTATTCTACGTGTAAACTACAACCGCACAAACAAAGCATTTACTAGTCAGAAATTATTTTAACGCATTTCCTCTGCAATCCTATTTCCTACAAAATACAGTTTTTTTACTCTTTAGCTCGTTTAAGGGGACTGCAGGAGCTAAAGCGTGATCACTCGGACTGCATACAAAAGTAAGAGATGTACAAAGACGATACTTGTAAAATATTAAGTACTAGCTTTTGCACGCAACTTCGCGTACTTAATAGTCTATGTTCCTCAGAAATAAAGCAGCTTTTTATCGGTGAAAAATTTTAGCAATCGGACCAGTACTTTCAGAGATTACCTCCTACTAACAAAAAAAAAAACTTTACCTCTTTATAATACTACTGTAGATAATAATAATAATATTCCACAATTATCACACAACGCCGTCTAGATGAAGTATTTAAATGATTTACTAAAAATCTACAGGTTTTATTATAACACTAACCGTAAAACATTGCTTGCATAATGATGGCGTGTATAAATTAGTCCAGTTATTAATCGAAAACAAACCATTTTCGGGTTTTTTTATTTTATCGTACTAAATTTGATGTAATATGTTTTTAACATACTATCCAGCATTTATCCTGAAGAACAACATTTCTTTTTGATTATGTTTACTGCAGTGGATCATATACTTTCGCGCGTTTAACTATTAGCTCCCGTAGTCCTCTTAATTCAAAATCACAAGTGACCTTACGATTGGGTTTTGAAATCGTTCCCTTAGTCCCTACTTAAAAGGCTAACACGTATTTATGTGGTGGACGAACTTTGATTAAAAATCAAGAATAATACATTCCCATCAAAAACCTTCCACAAATACATGTAAGCTTGATTTGTTTCGCATTCGCCCCAAGTTTAGTTTGTAAGGATTTTTTCTTCATTTTCGAAAATGGCGCGAATGCGAAAAACTCATTTACCTTTTGGAGTAAAAAAAAAATGTCAATTGAAATTAATATCTCTAAGTACTTACACCTACTTATAGCTTGTATAATTAATTTTATTAAAACGCATTTTCTATAGTTCTATGTAGTTCCTAAAAATTTTGTACGCAACAATTTTCATAAAGTCTGTGTTCTATTTTTATTATTTTTTTATAAAAATACCTACAAATTACTTTTAAAGTATACGAATCTGAAGTTCTAAATTTGTTTTAAGGCACTTTTAGAATGGAAATATTACTATTGTTTAAAGAATATTAAATAAAAAAAAAAAAACAAGCAAAAGGTTTTGTGTGAATTAGTAAAATACACTTTGAAGTTGTAAATGTAGGCAGTAGGCACAAATTATTTTTTATGTTTATCAAAAACATAATCAAATTATGATCATTCAGATTACAGGAATAAAATGTAATGTAATATTTATGAGTATTATAGTTTTTAAGTTTTAAATACATTTATTAGTAAGGTACGCCTAAAACGTGTTTCTTTCGGAGGATATTCATTTGCTTGGGTCCCTTTCAAATCCCGAATAATGTTGATATTCCTTTCAAGCATGTGTAGGGGTACTAGAGCCCCAGAATGTTCGCCAGAGAGCCTAGTGCAAGTTTGTTTTATGTTAACGCGATCGATACCTACGTTTACGACGCTCCCATTGGCCCGCTTCAAGCTCTTTACCAATCAGAGAGCCAAACGCAGTAAACGTTTGGCTCGCTGATTGGTTAAGAGCTTGCTTAACTGACGGGACCACTTGTATTTTTACTTAAATTGTTTTTACGCTAACGCGATCGGCATGTTCATGACATTTGACACTCTGATTGGCCCGTTCCACGCTCTTAACCAATCAGAAAGCCAAACACAGCAAAATGTCAAATAGACCAATCACAGGCATTTTTTAATTGTCAAAATGCAGGTCAGTCAAAAAAAAGTGAAGCTAAATTGCACATTTCAAAGCGTAGTAGATCTATATAGAGAAGAACATGCAAGAAACTCCATGGACGCTTTTAAATCATAATTATTGTGAGTTACATAAATTTTGGTTACATTTTTCTTGTCGTTTCTAAAATGTGAGATAATGTAGTGTAGTACAGAAATTGAATTAAACCACTGGCAGCTAAGAGACGACCAGTCTCAACTGACGGCACCCGTTCACGCACGAGCCTGACGCGTGTATTTTTTTTTTATGGTGGGGAAAATCATCCAATGACAACCCACACTCTTGGGCGGAGCGGGAGATAGTGTCAGACTCTTACTGACTAAAAGCCCACTCCGTTCCTTCGTGCCTTTCGGACCAGGACCGTGCTTCCCTTTCGGATAACCCTGGCCCCAGTAGGCATGACGCGTGCATTAGCCCCACTCAGCGAGACATTTGAGTGAGCATGACAAACTCTCAACTGCCATGCTCGTAATTTCAAACAAGTTGTAACCTAATAAAATGTTCCATGGTACTTCACATTCACAAAACATGAAAAAAAAGTGCTTCTATATTATACAATGAATACCATTGTATAATATGATGTTTCCTGTTCTGATTCAACTGGTCGGCACTATCCACAGCCCGATTTGGCCCTCTCTTTTGTGCCAATCTCCGCGTTACTTTGCTACTCTCTTCCTCGATGACTTGGGCAGAAGCTCTACCCGATATGGCAACAATAATTTCTCCCCACCGCGTTGCCACATTCTTTCTACCGATTCTTGGACGGCACTTGGTTGCTTACACCACCTTGTAAGGTAGGTAGGTAAAAGTTAAGGTGTGAGGGTGAGAAAAGAAAAGAATAGACGATGGGTTAGCAGAAATAATATTCCCTTTGAGAGGCAAGATTGCATTAATACAAAATTTAATAAAAAAAAGTTTAAGAAAAAAATATCAGGAAGTCTAGCGTAGCCTCCAGAGGACCACAGAAGGGAAGGCAAACCCAGGGTTATGGCGGTAATTCCCCTCTTTGACGCCTGGCTGGAAAGACCTCGCGAAGTCCTTACCTTCCGTATTTAGCAGGTTCTCACCGTACATGGTCAGTTAGGGAGGTTCCTGCACCGGTTTCGTACGGAAGTGACGCTTGGGTGCCACCGTTGTGTGGACCGCGTGGAGGTCACGGTGGTGGTGGAGCATACGGTAGAGGTATGGCCCGCTTGGGCAAAGTAGGCATGGGCTAACTATATCCGTTAAAAGATTGGATACGTAGTATATCACTCCAAGTAAAGATATATATCCGTTTAATATATCCATATCCGCATAATATATCCGGGAGTGAAGTAACTTTAGGGAGCGAGAATTATGTTACGGTCTAGGATAAACAGATTATTCCGACTTATAAATAGATCCACGGCCACGGAATGAGGCATTCTACATAATTCCAATGTTGCTCAAGATTGATATATCCGCGAAATGGTAAAAATAATTCGTAAAAATTGATTTCCCTTCATACTTAGCAGGCTTAGGATCGACTATAAAATTAAAACATTTCATACATATTTAAAAATCAGCAACATTTTATCGTTTTTGTCCCTAAAGCTCCTCTATCAGAAGCAAACTCCGATATTTATTGGATGCGTCTAATAGCTTTATTTTCTTACAGCGCTTTTTTTTTTGCTTAACCTTTAAAGTCAAAACACACACAAATGTCAGTGTCCGTTAATCGCTGCGTTCGGTTCGGATAGACTTGCATTCATTCAGTTCGGTCTCGGTCGGAACTCGGAGTGGCTCGGATTTACTTGGGGATATAGTATATAGAATTCTAAGAAACGGAAGGAGTTGATATATCCTCTTAAGGATATATATCCGAAGATATAGATGTGTCCGGAGTTACCCAACCCTAGGGCAAAGCACCGCCGTCCTCGTGGGGGCGTCTGGCGGCAGTGATCAGGATACAGGCCGTGGTCCGGAGTGAGGACGAGTGGCAGGCGGTCGCCTCCTTCTGCTGCTTCTAATGCTAGCAAAGGAGGAGGCCGCACGCGTGAGGCAAATTGGGATTCCGATCCCGATTTCTGAACATCATCCGGTAACCGTCCGGAGTCCGAGTCCAAGACGTCGACGGCGCGTATATTGTATACACCCAATGACTATACAACTGCTGCAGCTGATAAATTATTTTATCGATTATTCTCAATGGTGAATAAAAAATTAAGTTACATTTTAATGTTAACATTTAAGATTTCCAAATGTTCCGAAAGTTAAAGAAAAGTGGATTAATCTCAAGATGTCTTAATGAAAAAAAAATATTTTTTTAAATTTTTTTAGATATGTATTACTACATTTCTAAAAAAATAAGAATAACAAATAAAGGATATATTTTTCGGTTTATCTTCATTTATTTTTCCTTACAAAGAAAAATTAAAAAACAAGCAAAATTAATCGACGTCGATTTTATCGATAACGATATTATTGATGCAAAATTGACTTGTGCATCACTATGTTTGTTGACATTGTTGCATCTGCCAATCACAACCGCTGCATGTTCCCCCGTCCCCCGGCCCGCGTTAGTGAATCGTGTGCCTAGACGAAATCGCTCTATCAGCTGCTCTCAAGTGGTTTAATTCTCTTTGTATACACCCCAAGGAACTTTTTTACTTGGGAAAAGTATATTTAGTAGGTAGGACTCAGTACATAGTAACTAGGTACCTACTGAGTCAAATTTTTAATTTACTCTTATTCGAATTATCAAACCTATTATATTTCGTAAGGAAACCGGCATGCCCTAGAACTAAAAATTCGAAGACATTCACCAACCCGCACTGGCTCGCGTGGTGGATTACGGCCCATTTCCTTCCCTCTCTTAGAGAGGAGGCCTGAGTCCCAGCAGTGGGAACATTAATGCTTAACTTTTTTTGCGGATTGTTGCTATTGTATTTACGTGCGTCATCTAGTGAGGAAACAAATTCACATCTTCTCAGTTTTTAATTTTAAAACATGTCGCTTACGTGGTGACAATAATTATATGTATTGTACCTGTTTAAGTAATGATAGGCAAAATATATTCATAGAATCCTTTATCCTTTATTCTAAATTATTTAGAAATTATCCCAAGAAACAAACGGTTTCTCATAAAGATATTAATTTATTGACATAAAATATTTGCGCCATCTATCGCAGTAAATATAAATCCTTACGTTACAGTTTCAAACTGTAGCAGTTAGATGACGCTAGGAGTGTTTCATTTTACATACAAATTTTTCTTATAAAAATATTTTTTGGATACACGGATATACCTAGAATTAATTTTATTTTGTTTAGAAATTGGACCAAATAATACTATGTAACTTTAGTAAAATAGTATTAAATTTATGACATATCGATCAGTATTAACTTAGCATTTTAGTAACTCTTTATTCTAATAGATGGCGTTGCGTGTCATTCACGCCGCTCATATTCTACTACCCACATTATCAATTTCCATATTCATATGAGATTACTCGAGTATTCGTGTAGGATACAAGTCATCTTAGTTGCAAGATCTATTCATTATGCTTTTGCATGAATTACTTAGGTACGGTGGGTAGCTTTTGTAGCGTGGAGCTGCAATCATGCGCCTTCCTCTCTTAATTTGAGACCTAGGTCTACCAGTTTAACTGTCAACGGTTGAATAGTAGACGTTGCAATTAAATAAATGTCGCCATTCAATTTCAGTAGAACAATTATTACAAGAAGATTTTCATTAACATTCTAGATTGTATACCTATTCCCATAAATCTTATAGGTACCTAGGTATTTAGTTCTTACTACAATCCATTGATAAGGTATACAATAGTAGGCGTTTCCCTGTCGCACGTGAATTACCTCTCATACAAGAATCTCACATCCTCTAATAAATGAATAATGCCATTCATACAAGTTACAACAATCAATGCGTGTTCTGCTATTGGTAAATCGTGACTCGATCCCGTATCTCATTAGTACGCTGACACGTTTAATAATATTACCATAGAGGAAATGAAAAGCGCTTTACGTGGCGCAGTCGCAGGAAAAGCTGGTACTTACTGAGCATCGCTCACGACAGGAACTTTTTGTAAATGAAATCATTGCTGGCGAGGCGTACATCCTCTTTAGTAAGAACCGCTTGACGGATTTCTTCGTACAACACCGACGCCGGAGGAAGCAAAGTCGTTTCGATGCGCATCACACACAGCACTTCGCATATAAATAATAGAAATTATCTAATTATGTGCCGGCGAGTACTAGACTCGGACTTGTTGGGAATTGTAATATTAGGTAGGCAGTCGTGGCTACTGAACAATAATAATTATTATGATAAATATTGGACGCTTTTTTTCGATAGGAAGGTCGATGTTATCGGTTACAGCTATTACACATTGTAATGTAACGATAAGCTACCTAAGTAAGTACACATTAGGTTTAGGTGGCAGTTGATATGCTGCCTTGATATTTATTTTCAAGAATTCTTAAAATAAGCGAGTTCTATGGGGTAAAACCTACCATGGAAAGTAACTGCCTATGATGGCTATGATAGATTTATCTAGATCTCGACGATAGATTAAAAAAAAGAAAAACAAATGTATTGGCCCAAACAAAGACTTAAACTCCAAGAGTTGAAGAGTGGATGTAGGTAAGTTTTGTCCCGTTTTTTCGTTTCTAGATACATATATCTAGTTTCTTTCGTCTAGATTTGTATTCTGAGAAGCAAAAGTAAACCATTTTCGTTTGATGTGTTATTTGTAATGTTACTGACAGGTAAGTATTAAATTAGTCTACATTGAGTTCTAAAGTCGCGGCAACGCCGGCACAGCGCGCCGCTCGCCGGATGAACACCAAATGTGTGATATTTTTAGGAATGTTGATTGCCCTCTTCCTGTTTCCGGCATGAACGAGCCGCTCTGATCTGCCGACTAGCTCTCATACAAAACTGCTAATTAGTGATGAATAATTAATAGTAGTAACTTGATGACATGTAAATCGCTTGATATAATTTGATTTGAGGAGCCGCTTAAGCTTATTTCGTGATAAAAACTGTAACGATTGGCGGTTTATGGTTATTCAATATTTTTTCTCACACTTTATTTTTTATAGTGTGCCTTGCCATACTCGTTCCGTATTAATAATAGTTTCACTCATTAAATGAATTAATTTTACAGTTCGATCTCATCGGCATTGTGCAATCCTGCGCAGTACCTACTGTATCTAGTGGTTGAACATGAATTTAAAACAACCGAAACTGATAAATCTGTACCTAAGTACCTACCTACTTCTGGCTAGTCCTAGCGATACACTAATATTATACCTAAAGAGATAGTTTGTTTTTTTGTTTGTAGAAGGTAATCTCTGAGTCTCAAATCTCTCAAATCGGACCCATGTTCGATTGCTACATTTTGTCAACGATAGAAAGCTGCTTTATTCCTGAAATCCTGACTGACAGGCTATATTTTATGTAGGTACTATGTACGTGGGCGAAGCTGAAGTCAAAGGCTAGTTTATAAGAAAAACCAGGGTTATCAAATATTGTCATTGTTCCAAAACTGTATGGCAAATAAAAATTCACATCGTGCGTCTTGTCATTACGGCAAAGGATAAGAAAACACGCGAACAATTCATCAGATGCCTACAGATCTATTTCAGTCGTCCTTGTTCGTCGTCATCAGATCTGTGAGCCTGTGACCCTCCCAATTCCAACGTAATGATATCATCTACGACGCGGCACCGGAAATTTTATGAACTTCCCATTAACACTTAACCACGTCTTGTGTATCATGCGACCCAGCCGGCAGCCGCTTGACTGATAAATTTCTATGATTATATCTAATTCTGACCGGTCAAGTTCGTACAAACTATTCATAATTTATTTAACTGAAAACATGCGTTGAGACCATTTGGAAATGCTTCGTAATTTTTTGTGTAAAAAGAGGATTTTTTACCCATATCTCCTCATTTTAGTGCTCCAGCCATGTTGGATCTAATATTAGGGAATGCCAGTTCAATGTTTTGTCAGACTGATACGTGTTTTCTGTAATGAGCCTGCCATATGCACAAGTTTCACCTCACATGAGTTTTACCAACCACATGCACGTTGTTCCGTATACAAAGCGGTATGCGCAGGCCAAACTGTGTCGAAGCTTGTGCGTGCGGAAGGCAAAAAGAAGAGAAGAACTGAACTAGCCACGTATCTTCTTCGGAAAATTCGTTTTGTGGCTATCCAAATTGGATTTTGGAGACGGATTGTGAAGGCAACCCCATGTTTTGAATCGTTCGAGTTAGATTATACAAAAGAGAATCGATAACTAATTATTAGTAGTTGTTAATTAGTTGTTGTTGTTGTTATATCTAGGTACTCATATTCATTTATAGGTATGAAAGCACGTAAGTAGCAGGGTCTTTTCCTAGCCACGTGTTCAGTGTAGTTTAGTGCATTATCTAGACTCGTAAACTAGTCCCATAACAAATCTTGATGAAGCTGTATACCTAATGCAAATGGAAGACATAAACATGCGAGGAACATCAATATCTAACGCCATTCGATAGGGTTGCTAAGGTTATTTACCTATCTATTTTTAGAATTCATTCAACTTATGAGTGGTGTTATCTAAAGCAAACTGGGCTCTAACCTAATTGAAATAAATGTAGTTAAACTGAGTTCAAGTCAAGAATAACATTTAAAGTTAATATTACTTACGAATTACCCATAGCTGTCCTACTGTTTCGCTCGTCGGTTATTTTTTATGTAGAAACTAATTAGGTGGATTTAAAAATATTTTATTTTCTCTTTAGGTTTACGGTTGTTGGTACAAAAATATTATGTAGATATAAAAGGTAGGTTCGCATCTGGCTAATTCACAACAGTCAATTAATAATAAGAATTAATCAATAAGAGTGTATAAATTGGTGTACGATTTTCGCGGCAAATAACTAAAAAAGCGCGAATGGCGTAATTTGTCAGTAGAAGGCAGAATAAATAACGCCTTGGCCAGGATATGGCGACGATGGCTGCGCGAGCGGCCGCGGGTCAGCGTCCTCGCGTCTCCCCGCCCCCCCTCGCCCCGCTACGTCACGACTGCTACGTCAGTCGCTGCAGAGGTTTAGCTGATACCTGATAGTGACAGTTTGATGACCAATACTATCATTACTATTAAGATTATGAAGTACCTTCCCTTTAAGTGTATTTTGAACTGAAATCAAGTATGTTGATGGATGTTAGTAGGTACCTACTTACTTTAGTAGTAGCATTGATATCAAAATTGTTTATTTGAGTTTAATCACTAAGTTCACAGGGGGGAAGATTCCATTTGGAAATGTCGTAAGAGATATAAATTTGATTGATATTAATTCCTCGCTGGCCGATGTTGCCCTATCCAAGAGTAGCTGCAGTAGATATCAACTGATGATATAAATTCCAAAGCTCATTAATGCTCTAGACAATAATTAATTTTACATTTTCCGACAGCTGCGTGTATCTACTACTAGTGCTTAAAAGTGCCTACAGCGATGGCCTACAGAACAATTTTGATTCAATGAGCATTGGCTTGGCACCCTGTAGGTACTGAAGTTAGTAAACCTACATTACCTTCGATTAACACATAAGTGGATGGTGAGAAAAAGAAAGCCCTAGAAGAATGAACTCAAAAGTGGGATTGTGAAAGCTGTCGGCTACCCGTATTTTAAAACAGCACAAAGCTAGAACAGCGTACTCATCGTCCTACATTTTTACTAAGAAAAAACAAGCACAAGAACAAAAACTTCAGAACCTTTTGATGTCCCAATAAAAGTCATACAAAATCAATGTTTTGGAGATGACAGCGTTGCGGCTGTCGTGACTACGGGAGCGGACGCACCGGACCGTTGCGGAGGGTAGCTGTAAAAAACTATGCGCGCTCGACTATGACACTGTCCAAAAAGAACCATAGACACTACCTACTTTCGACGCTGTTTCTATTTTGAATTTCGAAGTTGTCAATGTTCATGATTTGGAACTAGGGATTTGGGATGATCACAGATAATGGTAGGTGCGTAAATTATCGTTACTTTAGATAACAAAAAAAAAAAGTTGTTGGAACTGTATATTTTTTTCCACTTTTCCTAAATATCATCTATCTACGGCAAGTTAGCAAGTTTCTGGCGTCGATGAAACCATACGCTTCAGAACCTTGAGATCACTTGTTTTATGGTAGTAGAGTAGCGAGTCGCTATAAATCCACGCTGACCCTTTCCAATATATACGTATTGTTGCTAAGCTGGCGATGGCACGTGCGTGACAATAAGCTCCAAGTTAACACCAGACTAGAGGCTTCTCATAAAACAATGGACCTGTAAAGACATTTATGTATCAAAGTATCAGATAAAACACAGGTACATACAATAATTTTAACAGACAATTAAAGCCATTGCAATCTCGTAACAGACAATACATACGAATAAAGTGCGATGTCGTAAACATCAGACTGCTGAATATAAATTTTTATGCTGTCAGTCCAATTAGACACTGCAGTTTGTCAAAGCAGACGTTCTCTAAAATATATTGCACTAACTTACTTAATAAATCTTCGAACAATGCTTTTGCAAGATTAGGTAGTATGATTTCGTAATTCTTTTTTATTTAAATTCGTACTTTGTAATGGAAGTTTTTTTGATCAGATAGTTTAGGAAACACTTGTATTTTCCAGTCGGTGCTGCTGCATAATTACATAGATGTTATCATTCAATTGGCTAGGTATCACAACGTTTACCCACATTATGATTAATTTATTTTTCTGCTTTTTGGGAAACAATTTTCTAACTACATAATTTCTGAATGATTGTATTTGGTAGATAACTACTCGTTTTAGACATCAAGCTAAGATCTTTTCTTGGTTGGAATTGAGACTCCAATTTAAAAATTAGAACCTACTAGTCATACTTACATTATTGTATGTAGGGTCGGGTACGTCCATTTATTATATTTAGGTAACCAATATAATAAACAATGGACGTTTAGTAGGTCGATATTAAATTTTATTGAATAAGTTAAATAGTGGAATGTGAAAGGAACTTCATTAAAGGAGTTAGGTACTTGGAAGTACCTAACTAGAAACCAAGAATTAAATGGCGAATAGACTCTGATTTAGGACTATAATAAGCTTAAATAATTAAGTCGATTATGGTCTTAATGACGCACAGAACCTAAATAGGTTCCTACCTACATTTTATAGCTTCTTCTCCAAGAAACCCAACGCAACTTCTCGTCTGCACACTTAATCAGTCGTTATTCATCCGTATATCTACGTACCTGTAGGAGCAGATACCGAATACCTTAAGAACCAACAATCAAACAATAAAAACGTACACATGTACTTCAAACGACCTCCCATAAAACAAATCAGTTTAATGATTCAACTGATCATTTTCGTGGGATCGATTTGGTCGTCTCAAGGATCCGGCGCGGTGCGCATTCTGATCGTGACACCGTCTTCCTGCTATAGTCCAGGTTACATCACAAGTTGTTAATAAGGTGCGATGGATATGAAATATGAAATCGGTTATCGATTAATTATCGATTCATCGTAAGTGCGCGGCCATCTTGGATGTAAGTGCGCGGCCGTTCCCGCGCGCGGCTTCCGGCGCGCGCGTGCGCTTGCATGCTAATGTTCGCGCATGCGCCGTGTCCTGTTCACCGCATGTGCGTTCCACTTCGACGTCTGTTTCATCAGCATAGGGCGGACTCTTGACAGAATATCTGTACACCATTTTGTATATCAATCGTATATGGTTCGGTAACTGCGTACCAATCTACCTATCCACCATCTCAGTAGTTATCTCTGAATGTCGGTTCCTACCGTCACATTACCAGTCGACAGCATTATTAATGGTGCTCACAGTTGGCAGTTTCCTGTTAGGCGATACGCGTATGAAATTCAAAAATGTTCACGTAATTTTTGAATATAACAGCCGTTAGTGACCCATACAGGGGCAATTCATGCCATATCCTTCCTAAAGTCAGTCTTACACATGATAATGACAATTGTTCAGACTGGTCTCTATTTTCTGCCCATGTATGTATTAAGTAATTATTATTATTTATCTATAACTTTCAAAGTTGTACCTAGTTGTCTATATCCAAATAATTTAAAATTGGGATTCCACTTAGTGCCAGGTACCTACAAAGTGAAAATTCGGGATGAAAATAATCAGGATTTTGATATTCAAATCGGAACAGCTGCTATTTATGCCTTCTCGGAGCGGGGACAGAAAAGCTAGATGAGCACGCTTCCTTAAAATTTAAAAATTTTTGCACTCTGAGTAGATAAGATTTTTTTTTAATATTCATAGACTAATACGCATAAAAGTTTGATAGACAAAAGCGAATTAAAAAATGGGAACTTTTGACGTTCCGATCAAGGGTTAATTTGGACGTTTCACCAGACCCCAAAAAATCGGGACTTCCCGCGCAAGTCCTAATTGGAGTAACTACCCACCGTGGTAACGCGCATTACGAGCAATTTTTAAACATGCAGACCGTTCTAGAAAAGGTGCCGTATAAACAAATCGATCGTAAGCAGAATCTCGCCTATTAGGATAACCTGAGGCCCTCTCTGGCAAATGGAAAATACCCCTTGAATTTAAAATTTTTGATTTTACAGTTTATTCAAGGTTAAAGATTTTGCCTAACATGTTCTATACACGCAGTATTCTCGTCACGAGTGATGACCAAGTGAGACTGCACGGCTGCGCAGGCGCTGTCGGGGCGTCGCAAACACATAACTCACCAACATCAATAACAGATAATACCACTCATTCAGTGCCAATCGCTTTGTTCACACTACACAATTTACTTGGAAATAGGTAGATATATGCGTACGTTCAATATTGTTTCATTATTATTAAATGTAGAAGTTGCATGATTGACGTGTACCCAGGCATATTTTAGCTTAGTTGGAGAGATTAACAGCAATTTAATGAAATATGCTACGTAGATTCCTCTAAATAACAAGAAAACAGATCGACATAAACCAATTTTTGGCGTTTCATACAGTGCTACATCCCATTCATTCTGCACCCAGAATTCGAATAAGTTCTATTGAGGACATTCGAATTTTGAATGCAGGACTAAACGATACGAATGCACTGCACGTTGATCTTCTGTCAAATCGATTAAGCTTGTTTCTTGATTTTGCTGCATCTATATTTTGTATGTTAAGTGACTTCTAGATCTAATCGCATATTGTTTGGATTAGACTTACAAATATAATATTTACTTAGTTTTTGGCGGGTTTGAGTGAGTCAGTCCAGACAAGAAATATGAAAAAAAAAAAATCTAATAGAAATCAATGAAGAAATAGGAAATGCAACAACAACGAATAGTTGTCTAATGTGCCAACTATCTACATTTTAGCTACAATGTAGTCTCCAAAATGTATTGTAGATACTACTTATTGACTTACCGAAACCTTACCGTCCACATAAAAATCATCTTCACCTAACTACTATCGGAGATGTACAAATCGTTTCGATTTAATAAAGTAAGTTGAAGTAAGTTCTGTTCCTATACCCTAGGTTTAAGATGATTCGTTCTTTTCCGTTTTTTGACATTTATAATGACAAAGTCTTGGAAACCCGTTGAAGAAACTGCTGCTATTAAAAACGTATTTCGCAGCATAACCCTTCGTTGCAAATCAACATAGTTTTTATTGAAATCGTTGCATGCACCTCCCCACCCCGTATGGGACCGTAAAGGAAATGACATGTGGTTCCCGAATTATACGCAGTAAGACATAGAGTGGACATTCGTCGACTTGAAACTGCTTTTGTGGTACCTATTAATAATGTCTCATATGAAAGTTTAGTGCGTACGTACGAATTTATCAAAGAACTATTTTCTGCCTTGCATTCCTATCTTCTCTCTTTAGTTCTTATTCTTGTTTACTTGATCTAATCTGATTTGTGATCAGTAGCCTGATTCACGTAAAATCAAACAAGCCAGATATCGTTGAAATTTTATAGTCGTTCGATCGAAATCCTATCCAAAAACTGTATTCACGATCTATCGACTTATTTCCAGCTACATTAATAAGTATTCTACCAGGATAATTTAATACAGATTTTTATTTTAATTGACGAATTTCAAACGACTTTAAAATCGGTGTCGTTCAAACTCGATTGATGGATGTGAATACGGAAATGGTCTAAACGACTAAATCGCTTCGATGTCGTTACGGTTTTCATTACGTGAATCGGGCTACTGTTATTGTGTCGCAAGTCTACTGAAAGAAATTTATTTTGACAACCTGCAGCATCTTTGTGCTCTTCAATTTGTATTTTATTGTTCTAACATAGTTTTTTTCAGTTCACCATTTGATAAACAGTATTTGTATGCCCAGCAAAGCAACGCATAGTGAATCGATATTTTATAATTAACACCATAATTATACTGTACCTATATACAACATAATACCTATGTTTAACAAATAAGTTAAACATATTTGATTTTGACGTTTTTAGGTGTTTGTGTAAGGTAGGTAAATAAATAAATAATCAGTATAAGCGTCTTTTTTCGGTTTAGTAGTTTTCCGATTATTTTAATCGCGCTTAATATATACTTGAAATGATTATGCTTCAGTATGTAACATTTTATTGACGGTGTCAAAATTAGATCTTTTCGTACTTCAATTTCGTTTTTGGGCTATGTTTCTTTAGTATTTTGAGTTTGATATTACACCTATGGTTCTCCCATTTAATTAGAAACCACGGCCATGTACTCAGTTAGAATCTTAAAGATTTATGTCTTAAGAGGTGGGTTTTAACGACGATCATATCCATGCTAAGCTTTACCTGACTATTGGCCGCACACCTGCCGAAACATTCCTTCTCCCAAACTTCGACACTATACACCCCACCGATTTGATTTCCCGCCACGTTGAGCCCGGATATATAACAACAATGGACGTTTAATTCATCAAGCTTGCCCCGCAGGCTGCGCCTGCGCTGCTTTTTGTTTTATAGTAAATCATAGTTAGGTGTCAGTTACAACCTTATGGTCGTTCAGTTTGAATTCGAATTTGTTATCAGATGTGATTCGGTTTTTACTTGATTTTTGGGATCCCCATTCATTACTCTTCATAAAAAAATATAATTTGAAAGCTAAAGGATATTTTTGGTTGGTTTATATTGTTTATATTTGTATTGTTTAGCAAACTTGTTTGAGATCTCAAACCGAAATATCTTTCTTGCCTGAACCATGCGGGTTTACCACGAATGTTTTTGCCTGATTAGAGTTCAATTCATTCATGGCATTACTTAGAATCGCAATATATTAACAGATTCGTATACTTGCAATTTTCCCTTTTTTTCCTAAGTTTTTGTTGCATTCATTGACTTTAGACATTTTAAGATCAAAAACAAGTCCAACAACCTCAAAAAAATAATCCATTACAAGAAGTTAGATTTACTTACTTAGTCGTTCTTAGTTTGGTACCGGTCGCAGTCCAGTCAGAAAAAAAAAACAATTTGCAAGTTTGTATTCAATTCAAGGACAGTTCTTCGTTCAACATGGCCATGGTACTTAGTTTATGCAACAAATACTGTTTAGCAACTCAGATACACAGATTAACAACGTCTCTATAAGCACAAATCTTTGCAAAATCATTTCAGACCGTTCCTAAATCTATTCTTAAAAACTCCTCATCCGTGACCAAAGAAACGTTCTTCTCGTTACATTTAAGCAACTGTTAAAATAAAAAATAAAGCATGTGAGGGAACAAAGTGTGTTTGCTTATTATTTGTGAAGGGGTGTCGCGGGGTGGGGCGCGCGGGCGGCGGGGTCGCTTTGTTTGCAGGCACGCGCGAAGCCTCACAGGACCCACTCCTGCGCAAGCCTGGTCAATCTTTGAATGTTTGCTTTTAAAATGTTTTTTCGTTTTATTGTTAGGCTTTACTGAAGGTCTTTGGGTCATTCGTGACTATTTTGAAATTGGACTAGAAGGGTGTTTGTTTTCGTCATGGTTTGTGCTTTGCCTATTTATTTAGCTAGCACGAAGCCACTCGTAGAGATTAAAATGTCTGCATCTATTGATCTATTCCCTCAACTTCGGGTGGTTGGTCAATAGTGAGTTTACCTCTCATCTTTGATTCTTCTCTACTCTTTCTTTAGCGTCTAACCAACTCTGTCTTTTACCACATTCTGCTTCCTATCTGGTGCATACCCTTGCTCAACATTGCCCGCCTTTACCATACCTTGCCTTTACGTATCCCGATGTCCTTATTAACTAATTAGCAAATTCCTGAAACAGATTTCTAAATCACAAAAAGCTCAGGATCACCGCCACACGTTTGCGCCAATGTCGCTGTTAACCGTGTAAGTACATAAACGCGTCAGTTTGCGTTTCGCGTTACATAACGAGTTACGAGGTTCGATGGCCGCCTCGCAACCTTTAAGGTCGAGCGGGCGGCCTCAAGCCCCTTTATTTACCCGTACAAGACTTGCGACTCGGTCCTTGAGTGAAATGAAATGAGCTTACAATAGGTGGGTAGGTATTATTTTTGCGCATGTGTTGATGCAAAGAGCTGCGTTCGGTACTGAGCGAGTGTTTTTTTCTAGCTGAAGAATTACCTATTAGAAATATCCATTGAACAGCCTTAAAGAATGGCTTCTCAAAATTCTCTTAGATCTTTTAGTGATAGGTATTACGATTTAGTGATGGGTACCTATGTCCACACGCTGATCTGGGCGCGTCAGTCTCCATACATTTTATACGGAAACTAGATTTGTAGCGCTACACTGGATTCACGCCACGCGACTTCGTTTGTATCAGGCGTGTTACACTTACACGTGTGCGTCTGCGTCGGTCTAATAGTTCTTTACTAATTGCTGTACTTACCAGTGCCAAAAGCAGCCTTTTATACGCCCGGTGCGAGCTTCTAGGACTGCATCCTACAAACAAAAGGGTTAGATATCAAATTTTGCGCTTCTCCAGGGATTGCGCCCTGTGCCTAAGCACCGCTGGCACCACCTTAGTTATGGCACTTACGACCATCAGCTCTCAACGGTCAGGGTAGGGAAAAAGACAGAAGTAGAAATGTCGTTGATGATTATCAAGATACCTATAGTGTTGCCAATGCATAATGAAATTAATCATCAATTAGGACAGTTAGCAGTGAGTGTGACGAACTAAAATCTGGTTAGTTCGTTACTACCCTCACTGCTAACTGTCCTAACTAGCAATTGATAATTTTCCAGGGCGACCGTTTTTTGGTCGGGCGTTAAAGTCTTGTTCCTGTAGTTACGTTAGCTGTAGCTTTATTTATGGTTAATCTTGGCTCATTCTTTTATTTAGTAGACTTTGCCCTAAAGGCCTAAGATACGCAGGTAGTGAGGATATTTTTCCCTTCTTTTGCACTTACGCAAAACAAAATATGACGTGATTATATTCTAAACGATACAGATACGACGATTAGAGAGAACTTATTCGAAATAATGTTATGAACACGTCAAAATAGGTAATATCAGTGCAGATACGCCAGTTTGTGAGATAGGACAGTTAGCGGGGAGGGCGACGAGTTATGTTGTCGAAATATCTTAACCCCTCCAAACTTCGAACAATTGGCTGCGAAGTAATTCTTTTTAAGAATCCTAAGGCGAATGCGTATTGTGTATTTTTTCACAAAAGAATAATTCGAAACGCCTAGTTCAGAGTGGCCAACATAATTTGACCGTCCTGTATAAGTCTTGGCACTTTTTAAATATTTTTACACTGACTATTATTTTTACCAAAAAGCCCCCTGCCCTTGCTTGTCAATTTCGGTGTTAGGCTTAGGTCAATCGCTCATTCATCCAACGGAACTCTGACGTTTAAATGTAGTGCCTATTCTAATTGCATTTTGGCCATTCTTCAGGAAGTACTTTTTAAATTTGGAGATTTTTTTTGTGGAATGGATGGATATTGCCAGCGGCTTCGCCAGCTTGAATTTACTATAAAAAACTGCAATTTAAGGATATGGTCCACCCCCTGTGCCAAACATCCACATTCATTAAGCCGTTCGGGCATAAAGAAGAAAGCTACTCACAAACTTTCGCCTTTATAATATTACTCCAAGTGTGATTGTTTTGATTTATTTATTTAGCTACTCACTAAGATATATATTTTAATGGGAAGTAAATTAATTACATACAGACATACATTGACCTATCTGCAATTACGTCATTGTTCTACTAGATTGGCGATTTAAAAGGAGATTAAACAAAAGTGAGAGGAGAATTTGACAAAAAGTTTATATTTACGTTTTTAACCTATACCTACCTACTTTCCCACTGCTGAGCAAAGGCCACGTCAACTTCTTATAACTTTAGTACAGGCAAATTACTTCTTTCTTTCGAGTTTTTCATTCATTCAGCGATGATGGATCAGACACCAGATAGTTATAAAAAAACCTTGAATCACGTTTAATATCTCATTATTTATATCTCCCATCTTCGTACCTACTTCCTTCTCTAATACTGTACATTACAGACCATTATCCTTTAATGTTGTTAAAACAATTATGCTGTAAACTTATCATCACAATACATTAATGGCGATAACGGCCTTGGATTCGTTTCCACCCATTGTTGGTCGAACTTAGCAGGTTTACCACCGAATATGAATACCATTGTGTCCATCAGGTAAGCATTTAGAACCAAAATGAGACACAATGGGACAGCGGAAGTAATTCCGTAGTTACAAGCAAGGACAGTATTTTACGAGCACGCTAATAACTTTCGAATACATCTCTTCCTTCCGGACCCTTGCGAAAGACCTCTATTGTGTAACTCCCCAAGTTTTTTTACTATTCAAAGCTTCAAAGCCGCTTAAATTATGACCATGTGCGTCCGACAGTTTCAGCACGGCTGCAAATATGAAACCAAAATTGTACGCGATTGTAATCTGTGTTACTGACACGTACATACGATAATAGCATGCGAGATTGAATACTTGCCATAACTGGGATGATCGTGAACAGTACAAAACGGAAGGAAGCGCAATAGAGCTGTAAAAGGACCGCCGGGTGTCGCTCTATGAATAGATATTTCGCTATTCGTGCCTTCGGCATGGTTTCGCAGCTGAATGAGTGAATCAGGCGATTTTTAGTTTTGATGGGAAACGAGTGCGTGAGCGATGGATCGATTCGGGGCTTAGCAGCAGTGCGCGGGCGTCGTGGGCCGGAGGGGCGCGGAGGGAGGGGGGACGGTTTCCGGCCGCGCGGGCGCAGCGTGGGAACGCGCACCCACCTACAAGACTGCTCCTCGGATTAAATGACGGGCACTAATTAATTTAAGTTTGCGGCATGTAAAAATAGAGATCCGTGCTAGATACAGCAGGGAGAGTGGTTAACTACTCGCTCGTACTTACTTATTGACTTGCACAAACCACTTTACGCGCGCAAAGTTGCTCTATTCTGTATGTATGAACCTGATTTCAGAATCCGATTCTTGTTTATTTCAAGTTTATTAGCTGAGGCTGCTGAGAACTAAGTTCTAGCTAACGATTTAATTTATTTTATCTTAAAAATGTTTTTTCTGTACCCTTACTTACTTACTTGGATACAATATACATAATTTGGAATGTTGGTTCATTTATTTCCAGACTATCGCACTCTGCTGCGGCTGTAGGCTTTATCTTCATCCACTGCACCTGCCGAAAAAGTAAATTGAAGTAAAAACCTGCAATCTTAAAGATAAGACAAACTTCTTGGAAAATTAAGCTCGCAGCACTTCGTATGATGCAAGAGTCGATAAATTGGCCGGCACTATATCGAGTTTATCGACTATCGATATCTATACACGAACATTTCGCAGAAGTGGTTCACCCTTTGTTCGCTTAAGAGGCAAGATGTCGACGCACCTGGCCAACCAGATGCTCCATTCAGGGCGAAGCTGAATTTTATGAATCGCCGACGATCCACTCTCGGCCCATTCACTACATATTTTTTATTTCGTACAACATGTGGCTAGGTAGATAAATTGGGACTTGGAGCGCACTTCGAAGGGTTTTAAATTTTAAGTAAGTGAAGTTCTTGAAGAGATTGGCGAAATACTTGAAGACTTATGAAAAAGTGTCGTTCCGGACAAGACAATGTGTCGAACAATGGGATATGGGATTTTCAAAGTAGTAACACAGATGGTCCGGGTTTTTCTAGATGAATGGTAGGTATATCCACTAGAATCAGTTGCATGTGGGATCTCACTTCCTTTATCAAATGGAATATACATAAATATATAGCACGGATATGGATTTCCTTGCTTACCTACGTAATCTTAGAATTTGTATCCCTAACATATCTGTCTTCGCCGTCAATTTATTTTTCCAGTCTGCGGTAGTGTTTATTTTAGTATCAGCACAGGAAATTATAATTAGGCCATTATTATTAATCAATATTTAAACAATGTTGTAGTACAACATAAACATTAATCCAATTGACCTTTCAAAGGGCTTATCTTAGCCAGAACCGGAACAAATGAACTAAGTATCAAACATATTCAAATAATATTTGTATTTAACGTTCAGGATAAACAAGATTCGTTTCTGTAATCAAAACAAATTAATGACAATTTATAACTGGCCTTATCGGAGTTCGGTTCATTCATAACTTTAGTGATAAGTTAGCAAATAAATCCATTATGTTATCTCTGAATACCGATCTGAGTGTATTATATAATGAGAATTGGATATCAGCTGGCATCCCGCAAGCAGTAAGTGTCAACTGATGACTGGCTGATCGGCGGATTTGAGAAAAAAAGGTATGCGTGGGTGAGCCGGCGCTTTAGTCGTACAATCGTTCTCGTAAATGAATATTATAAACAGGAAATTATCCTCGTACACTTGTTATCTGATGACAATGGTTGGGCAGTGGGCATAGCTAAATATCTAAATATGTACCTGGTAAATAGGTAAGTACAAATATACCAGGCATGTAAATGAAGTGATTATATTGGAACCGAATTCGGAATCGGAGTTTTTATTTGGTTTATCAGAATCGAAATCGCAATCAGTGGCGGAGGCGTAGGCAGAAGTGTCAAATGAAACCGTACTAAAAACAATAAAAAACACGAACTCACAACGTACCAAATACGTAACTAAACAACATAATTATGAAAGAAATCGACAAAAGACACGGGGAGGAAAATTTTCCGTGCTTAAAGTATAAACTTGTTTGTACCACCGATATAAGTTCCCATTAAAATTTCTCGGAGTCAGAATTGGTAGTGCAAAATTGTTTGGAAGTTCTGACCTTTCGAACTACCGTAACATCTCTGGTATGTAGAAAAGGGCGTTGTCTGTAATATTTCGATTTTTAGGTTCAGTTTTTTTGCCGAGGCTTGACAGTCCATTGTAAACGTGTAGGTACGGATCCTGAAAAAACTGTTATTCAGGATCCAATCTAGCGTACATTTTTGTCCGAACTTTATCAGTTATTCTTAATATAACTATAAACTAACAACGTAAGTGCGTCACTCGGGTACTACAAACTTCACGAACCCATTCCATCATAGCTTACATGACATTCTATTTTCAAACGGTTCCAGCCTGACCTGTGACGTAAGCACGAACTAGATTACAAACTGTGACGTTATCAGGACCGCGCGTGACGTACTACTGCCACACCTTTGGGAAACCAGGTGACCTATTGACCTGTGACATCTATTCTTGGCGTAAATCGACCTGGTACAAATATAGACATCCTGCATACGCCCTGTTGCTGCCCTGCATTTGTTTTAATGCAGTAGAAAGTGGAAAGGTCAAAGCTTTTATTTTACAATCCCTTTTAAGTACTTAGTGAAAGGTCAGGATGCTAGTTGATCAGTTTTAGTTGTTAACGAACCTGACTGAGATAAATGTTACTCTGAGAATGTTGGTCGCAGGAAATTGAATATTAGGCCTGTTTTAAATCAAAAACTTGCTACTACATATGTATATTGTTCAATTGCCTAAACAAGGGACTTTTTTTACCTTAAATTTGTATTTTCTGGCATCTGTGCAATCTAAAAAAGAAAGCGGTTGTGTATCTGCCATTAATAGTTCGGGATCCTGGAGATTTGCCTGCCTAATGGTGTGATAGTGATAACGCGAGCCTAACAATAATCTAAAGAAAAATCATACGTCTTTCAAAATGTGATTCTTTCCTACCCATTTTATTTTTGAGGTGACTGAAACTTAAACAAGGGCCTTACCAGGACGTGTTAAAAAGTTGGACGTGCGAGTGAGAAAAACGAATAGAGCTATATACACCGTATAGACTTCAAAGCCTTAACAGTTCAGTTTAAATCGACAAATGGATCGCGTTAGGAGCTCGTGATAGAGCCTCTGAAATACGTATTATAGACAATTATTGAACTGGATTGTCTCGCACTGAACGGTATAAGCTCCCACGACAATACAGCAATAAATGCCATGCAGTGTGAAGTATCACGTATTGTGAAATGCCGCCATATTCCGTGAAACATTGAAGGTATGAAGAAAAAGTTCCCTAAGGAAACTGTTAGCAACTGTACCTTGGCTCTGTATTAACTGTCTGGCCATGTAAAAAGTAAAAAGGAAAATAATGTTCTTGGCGCTACCATTTTTAATTACGAAAGATGAATGGGCCGTGAAGAGTGGTTGCGCTTGCAGACTTGCAGTAATAAGAACACGATTGTCTGCGGACTTGTTATTTGTAGTGTAGATAATGTAACTTTTGTTCAGATAGTTCTGACAGTGAAAAAAGTGGATGGACAGAAGGCTATCGTTGTAAAATTTTGTTATATATTATGATGTCCATCTAATGTCTCTATTGGTCACATAATCTCAAATTTTGAAGGGATACTTCATAGGACCATTTCTTATGTGAGTAAGATTGAATGCTTCAGTGTGTTGGTTAGCTTTTTCTGTCATTTCAGCTGTTTCTACCCTCTCTGAAGTTGGATTGGATATCAATGAGATTGTCATAAAAATATTGTAGGTATAAGCACAGTTGCGTGTAAAGTCAACCTTCGCGTGCCACCATCATTTTGTTTACGACGAAAAGAATCTAATTCAGTTGGACACACTACTTGCTATATTAATGAAAGAGCGGAGGTGGGGCACTCGCTGCCTGTAGCGGAACTTACATAATTATTGGTAAACCTCGTCTACCTTTAAACAGAAATAACATATCCACGCTTGAGCCAAAGGAGATTAAACTTTTCAGTGTAGACATAGAGCTTCATTTGTTTTAGCTTGTAAAGGATGTTATGATGTTTTGCTATGGGGTTTTTGTGAAGTGAATGAAGCAGCAGCTGTTGGTTGCAAGTCAGCCCACACTGTGCGTTAAAAGGCATTGTATTTCGCAAATATCAGTCGATTATATCAATGGATTTAGTTTTTGTATTGGCTTAGTCATTTGTTGCACATAATTCTGTATTAAAGTGGAAATGCGTTGGCAGATATTTTACATTGTAGGTAAAATATAATCTGCCTAATCTGTATTGAGTGCCTAAAAACTACATGAGTGGATAACTTTACTATGGGTGTAGCAATTAAGTATAACAACTTAATGTCTGTCGCCATCTACTTGATTTGTAGCATATTTGACTGCACTATTGTTTTTTTTTTACGTATATTGAACTAAATTTGCCACCGATAAACTGCGTTACCTACTGCGACTCTGGAACGCAATGGGCAATTGAAGGAACACGGAACCCGGACTAGACTATCTTACTAAACTATACACGAACTTTTTTTAGGTGGGATTAGATGTCCCAATGTATTAAAATGAGCAAGTTGATACATATAAATTTGATTCATTTAATATCAACAAAACAAAACAAAAATTTTTACAGGAAAGAATATTTAAACTTTAAGTCAGCGCAAACTACAAGAATGGCATTAGATGATATGGGACTGACTGCCTAGGTTGCACTGGAAATTTTGCAACTCCTTAATATTTTTCACCACCTGAACTGGAATATTCGTGCCTTCTCCGAGTTTGATCCTAAGCTGTTAAAGCTGGATTGAATAGATCAAGATTGAAAAACTGCCGAGAGTAATAAATTAGAAATATAGAGTACTTATTTGACCCGAACCTGTGAATACCTTACATTATGATGAAATCTGAAGAATTCTCAATAATAAGCCAGGTTGTACCAGATACTTTGCTTCTAAAGCAAAAACGGAAAAGAGTGAATACTATTTTAAGCATGGCGCTAAAAAGACAAGACAAATATGCCTCTATTTCTGCAATTGACTCTACTTAATGGTTTAGTACCACTATGTTATTCGTCTGCGTTTTCCTGTTAGGTACATTGGCAAGTATAAAAAAATATTCTTAATGGCTATCGATAGTTACTGATACACGAGATAAGAGTCATTAATCATAAAACCTGACCGCCTCATTGGTTCCGTGGTTAGCCGTGCGATTGTAAATCTTTCGATCCAGGGTTCAAACAGGTCATGATAAGTGGAGTTTGGTTTAGGCAGGAAGGAAACTTATAAAATTAGCATCCTGTTTTTTAGTAGCTTTGATTCACGTGTTTAAGTGTTACGCCGTTTACAAGACGGGCTCTGTATTTGCGGTAACAATTGAGTAGTTGATGATGTTGCCAATATGGACCCTTGACATGGTCAAACGCAAACATTTTACTATCATTATTGCTGAATAGATTATTACCAGTCTGCCTACACTGAGCCTTCTTGCAATGGGCTCTTGATCCTCTAGACTTCTGAAAGTCTTTCTTGGGTTCTAGACTATCTAAATTCTAGACTTCTGACTGAACAGTAGCCATATTTGGTTCTAGAGCCCCCAGATTCTAGACTTCCGTATAAACAATAGCTGTCTTGGATCCTTGAGCCCTATACTCCTGAACGAGCAGTAGCCATCTTGGTCTATAAAATATACTTCTAAATGAGTATTAGCCACCTTACGCTCTAAAATGTTTAGACTCAAGACTTCAGAAGGAGCAGTACCTAGCTTTCTTGCAATGGGCTCTAGAGCCTCAAGTGCCTATAGTATTGTGAAATTCTTGAGAAAATAACCTAGCTTTCTTGCAATGGGCTCTAGAGACTCAAGTGACTATACTATTGTGAAATTCTTGAGAAAATACGAGAAGACTACGAGTAATTTGCTATAAAGACAGGAGTTAGACGATTATAGTTTTTAGAGCCTCTCGCAGGTTAATCAAGAGGCTACGAGATGGTGATGAAGCTATACCTAGCTATAGCTCTTTTTCGCTCGTATGCCTAACATTTTAACACGTCCTGGTAAGACCCCTGGACTTGGGAGTAAATAATTTAACACCCAAGTTGTATGAATCATATATTATACCTAAATGTTCATAACCATAGATATAAGAAAGGAATTTTTATTTTTCTATGTTCATAACAGACTTAAAAAGTCTTCGGCAGTCGGCACCACAAAGATAAATTATTATAGTTAGGTACGTGTAGCACTAACCAGCACTCATTGATTGTTAGGTGAGAGGTTACTAACGTGCCTGAAAAATAACTGAATCATCAATTAACAGCAATTTTATGGCAGATGGGCCTCCATTCAAGATAACTCTGCTTGGTAGTAAAGAATAAAGGTTGAACTACACTGCGCACACGCGTATCGTACACCGATCTTGGCGCGTCGGTCTCCATATGTTTAATATGGCAACTAGACTTGTAGAGCTACATTAGACCCACGCCACGCGACGTCGTTCTACGTACAAATCAGGCGTGGTTCACATGTGCTTCGGTCTAATGTAGTTCGAGCTTTATGGTTTCGTCAATTTTTTTTTTTTGATTATCGAAAATCATCAACTGACTTCTCCAACTCTAGGTGGAGCGAGATGAAGTGTCAGATTTTTAACGAGTAAACCCACTCTTCAGTTGGCGTTTGGAAATACTCGTAGTAACTTTTTAAAATAATCCGGCATCCAATTGCATAGGTATTTTCATCTTTAAGCTTATGATTATGTTACAGTCAATGGACACAAATGCAAATTAATCGTCATTGGATATTCAAGCAACAAGATACTAACTACATACCCAATAAGGTATCTTGCTTCTTGCATATAACATAAAGTTCGCCACTATATCTGCTCAGTAATCGTTGTAAACAAATCTATTTCAACTACATGACATAGGTCACATCTCATGACAAGAAGTTGATTCTAGAACCTCATTTTAAATCTGTCCACGACCGCAACAAGTTCCGTACCTACTTGTAAATACAGTACATCTAAGCTCTATGTTATAATTATGTATATTACTCGCAACGAAGAACTAGATTGTCCAGCCACTCACAATGTTAATGCCACGAATACCAAATAAGCCTACCGGTACCATTAATTACGGAGACGTGCCATTTAAAAACATAAATCAGTCACTATCAATACGAAACTATTTATTAATTGACCTCTTTGATTGTTACCTTTTTGGTTCTGTCGGAGTTAAATCGAGAAAAATGTTTTATTATCTGTATTACTGGCCATCATTCTATTTTTGACAGATGACACTTAGATGAAATTGATTTAAAGCATTCCTCGATGTATTTTTAAAATACACCTAAACAGGTAGTTCTACATTGGGCAGATATAGTTTCACATTCAACTGTTTTAAAATCTTGATAAGACGAGGATCGATTGACAGACTCGTTATTTTAATTCAGGATAATTATGCAGATATTTAGCATTTGAGCAAATACTAAATTATGATTTAATAAAACCAACATGTCTTCAAGAAACATGCATTTAGATATTAGGTACCTCAATAAAAATAGTACAGAAACTCACAGTTGGTCGGTATATAAAAATACCCTCCCTTCGCCTTCATTCAGTGAACACGCGGCATTAACCGACCAAATGAAAAATAGTTTTATACACTTTATTTTATTTAAATACCCGCATACCTTTGTAAATTGTCGTTTTATTTTCATTCATGAATTAGAAGTTACGGTTAGTTCTGTCGTAACTCTCCCACGCTGTATGAATGAAGTGCGCTTGCACATGATTCAAGGAGCGAAAGAAAGGGGCGCGTCACTTCCGGAGCGAGGCGTATGGCGCTACTTCCGGCCGTCACCGGATACGCATGTTCCCTGTTCGCATCAATTATTATTTCCTTCTTAATGTTTCCTTTCATAAAAGCTTAATTTTTAACGTCTTTGAAATAGAGAAGTGACGTGTCAAGACTAACGGACGACGGTTAGAGATTTGAAAATAATAAAAAATTAAGTATTTTGAATTATTATCGCTTATTAAATAACATACAATTATTTTATATTATGTAATACCATACCTATGGGTGTACTATGCCGAATCGAATGCCAAATAGTCGAACACTTTAAATCGAACACCTAAATACTCGAACGTTCATAATATCGAATGGTTAATAAATCGAACACTCAATACGTCAAGTGTTCAACAAATCGAATGTTTGATCGAGCGGCCAATGCATCACACATTCACCCGGAGAACATGGTGGAGCACATGTGCCCCGCTTGAATAGGGCACCGCCATGCCCTCGTGAGGGCGATCGCCGGCAACAACCTCTTGCGCCGGTCCTTGGTACAGGCCGCGGCCGTAAATGTGAGGGAACGGGCTTCCTCACAGCCCAGCCGACGGCACGCGTAGAAAACTACTCGCCGTTAACGAATCGAGCTCGGTCCGGACGGTTACCGAACGATCAGAAGGCGAGCTACTCATTGCTCACCGTCCGTAAGCCCACGCCTACGGTGGCTGGAAAACGGAGTCGGGATACCGTCCGCTGGGGAGTGAGGATCCCGTTCCCACACACGTACGACCGCAACCGCCTCCTTCGCTATGATTACTGCTTTGCAGGAGGCGAGCGCCTGTCATTCCTCCTCGCTCCGGGCCATGGCACGGGTTGTTGCCGGCGATCGCCCGCACGAGGACAAGGCGGTGCTCCATTCAAGCTGGGCACAATATGCTCCATCATGTCCTCCGGGTAAATGTGTGATGCATTGGCCGCTCGATCAAAAATTCGACATTTTAAACACTCGACGTTTTGAGTGTTCGATTTACTAACCATTCGATATTATGAACGTTCGAGTATTTAGGTGTTCGATTTAAAGTGTTCGATTAATTGATGTTCAACTTTTTGGCATTCGATTCGGCATAGTACACCCATAAATAACATTGTAGGCAGGCCATAAAAAGAACACGTGGGTCGAATAACAGGAATTTGCCAAAACAGTTTTGTCATTAAAGCTTATACTTTCAGCAGACGTAGGCTGTATTCACTGTCCCGTGCCTCACATCATGCCATGTTTGATCGCTATAAGCTTTGGTATAAAAATAAAACGTGTTTTTCTGGTGTTCAAATTAAACTGACTCACTTCGGGTGCTTTTCCCCGAAAACTTATCTGACCCCGGCCGGTCTTTGAAAGCCTTTTCCTTTTATTTCGTTTTTGTTTTCGAGCATTTTCGGCAAAAAAATGGATATTCGGCTATATTTTCGTTTTCGGCTATAAACCAGCCGAATATAAACAAACAAACCTTGATGTACTTTTTTACTCGTATTTTTGATATTCAGTTTGGCTGAAGCTTCGGCTGGTTTTCATTTATTTATCTATGGTCAGATATAGTTCCCTCCAGGGGTGCTATTCTCTAAAAAAACAGCCTTGAGCTCAGCGCTGGCACAGCGACGAGTCGTGAGCGCAGTACATTGAATTAACAATCCAATGTAAAAGGGCGTTAGGTTGTTAATTCAATGTACTGCGCTCACGACTCGTCGCTGTGCCAGCGCTGAGCTCAAGGCTTAGAGAATAGCACCCCAGGTGATTCTGCTTGGTTATAGGTTTTGTAATAGCTAGTGGTATTACAAAACCTACAACTCCGTTGTATGAGACAATATCTAATTATCTACTGCTGTTCTTTTTATGGCAAGATTTTTTTGGGTGTAGCGGGTAGGTGTATTGTGATGTAAAATTAATGTAGTTTTGCATCTTAAAAGACTAATCATTGAAATAGGCGTGATCTTGGAAAAGAGGGACATACTAAAACTGCTTGCGGAGAACGCTGACTAGATAAATTGCTGTCAAATGTGGCAAAATGTATTTATAGATTGTGTTGTCCGCATCTCTATGGTTTATAAGGTGGCTCAATACTCAATACTTAATACTTTATTGCAATCCATATGTATACATAGATGGTTTTAAAAATTTACATAGATCAATATGGACCCTGTCGGGCACAGCAAAATGTAGGAGAAACCTAAAACTATTTTCTAAATTTGACACAACTGTCAAAAAAATGGTAAAATATCAGCTTTACAGTAATTTCAGAATTTAGTAAATAGTCTGTCTAAAAAGTCAAACGACTTGGGTAATTATTAAGGTAAAATAAAATCTGTTGTAGTCAACGCCGGTTCAATAAAAGGTTGATTAAGAGATCTTGATCATTGTATACTAATAGAACCTTATAAAAAGTATCAAATATAAGTATTTTTTAAATGATTAAATATTATACAAAATTCCCAAGTCGTTTGACTTTTTAGACAGACTATAACAATCAATTTTAAAATATTTCTGAGGCCTACCACGAGCTCTTAGTCCATTTGATCCTTTCTCGCTGGCATACTTGACATTTTAACACGTCCTGCCCCTGATCTCGCCAGATTTGGAATCCATTTCAGACCGTTTGGACTGGTGCTTTGATCTGAGCTTGATTTCCTTTGTTCAGTCTGGCGACAGCAGTCGCCACTGGCAAGTCTGGTTAAGCAAACGACGACCTATGCGGACCTGCGAGAAGCCATTTATATAAAAAAAACTTTTGTCTTCTTTTACGACCACAACAAAAAATGAGGTAGGTACCTACTTTTCATTATAGTCCTCTTTATTCTTGACTAGCTTTTGCTCGCGGCTTCGCCCGCATACCTACATAAAATATAACCTACTCGTATGTCACTCAAGTATAGAATAGCTTTCTAACGGTGAAAAAAATTTCGCTCCATGACCAGTACTTTCAGAGATTATCTCCTACAGACAAAAAAAACATAAAAACAAACTTTGCCTCTGTATTTGTTGATAGACATGTTGATCCTCCATATTACGAAACTAGAATCGATTTAAGTCAAAAACACTTACTTTGAAAAGATTGATTTTATTCAGAGTACAGGAGTAGGGCCATATCTTACAGTAGGTAAGTACTCTGCGTAGGTAATCCTCACGTCTTGATAGACTATTGTAGCCATATCCATACTTGAATAGTAGATTATAGAGTATTGTAGGAAACAAAGGAAATAGCTGTGTCAATATTGGCGTATGACACACGATAGTATTGAGGACTACGGTATAAATCTAGACTCTATTCAGAACTGCCCTTTGAGCGGTGTCCAATTACACAGTTGCAATTAATTCGACACGTGCGGATGTTACGTACTTGTCCTGGTACCTGTGTTGCCGGAGTGTAGGTTCTAAATATAGACCTGTATTTGTACCTATATACCTATCAGGTCATCTCTTAGCTGCCAATGGCTTATTTTTTTTTTTTGTATTAAATCTAGGTACATTGTGCTCACATAATAGAACTTAGAAGTAACAAGAAATACATATGTAACCAAGATTATAATATGATTTAAAAAAGAGTGTCGGAACGTACAATATTTTGAATATTTTTTTGGACTGACCGACATTTAGCTATTCAAAAGTGCCTGTAAATGGTCTATTTTAAATAAATGCTTTTGATTTTATTGGTAGTTGAAACTATTCGAAATATAACCGCACTTTTTTCACTGATAGAAAGCTGCTTTGTTCCTGAGTGACATGCTTAGGCTATATTTTATGTATTCAGGCGAAGCCACGGGCAAAAGCTAGTATGGTAAGTATAAAACGAAGAATATTTTCACTAGGAATTACTTCTTAATCTCATCCTAGGCCTCGAAATCATGACCTCATAATCTTGTTCCAGTTTATTTCAGCACAACAGGACAGATGCCTTGAATTTCCTTGCCCAGTAGCTCCTGCAACGCGATTGGTTCCCGCACGGTGGACCCCTCACTGTGACGTAGATTGCTGACGTTACTTCCCGACCCTGACCTGCAGGAATTGGGTCAAGCCAACTGGATACTCCTCCCACAATTCCGCTATTCAACTCTTGGTCAATCAATAGTGCGGAAATACACAATAATGCTCAAAGAATATTTAACTAAAATTAGGTATTGGTTTTGTCGGAACTTCGGAAGCTAGCCAACGTTGGCGGGACCGCTTTCACAGTCAATAAAATTGTTTCCATTGCACTTTGTGTAAGTAGGTAGCTATTCCCTCTCTGTCTAGCATTAGGTTTTGTGAAATGGGTGACAAGGACGGATAGAGGAAGCGAAATAAGAATGCAGTCGGGGTTCATTCATTGATGTTTCCGCCGCCATCAATGACTAGACACAAAATATGGGAGTGCAGAAGGCTCTGTCCATAAAAGTGCATTAAAGCATAGATAGAAATGCTAATTCATTAACGAGTTCCAACTCACGACATAACAATTTATGTCATGAGATGGAACTGCATGACTGCATGCTGCTGCTGTGTGGTGTGCATGGTTATACGAAAAAGAATTGATTAGTGCAGATGTATGATACAGTACAGATATTTAGTGAGCTGAGCTGTGGAAGTTACTAAATTTTGGACCTTAATTTGAATCCACCAACTATTTCGGTGCAAGTATAAGAGGCGAGGACGGTAGTTAGTTAGTTACTGCCGTATCGTATTGATAGGAACTTCTGTACTTATCTCTGTTGTAATAGTTATACACGAGCGTTTGTCGCTTGTTTGCAGGACTCTGTTTGGATAAGTTTAATGATGGTAGAGCACGCTGAAGCTGAAAACCACCCCACTGATGAGTTAAAGCATTTGAAGTTTTGGTAGGTACATAGCGGGAACTTCACAATCCTCAGTAATGCGTAATACGAGTCGAGGAGGCGGAGGAGGTACCTAACAACAAAGTAGCAATGAGTTTTTTGCGATTTCTTGACCAACATTTTCCTGAAAATCTAATTATAATAATGCGAGTTCATGCTCTATTCCCGGTATCTTAGGGTAGAGAAGAAGGATGTCAAAGATTAATGTTGTGTTTATTTTCAGTGCATTTAACCCTGAAATAGTAAAAAAGTATCTTACTATGAGCAGACGAAACGCGCATTTTCAGTCTCTACAAATAGCGCAAAAATCAATAGATTTTTTACTGACATCATAAAACAAATATGTACGTCATACAGTGCCTTAAAACTAAATTGAATTTTATTGAATTCCAGAATATAATAAAAACGTGTACGAAAACAAAATATTCATCCATCCAAACAATCTCGAGGGTCGCTCAACTAAGCACGTCATTCAATAAACAAGAGAACATTGCTGCTATAAGACTGAAGTTTATGCAAAATTAAACCTTAAACTTTAGCAGTAGAGGCTGTTTGTTAAGTTAGCGTTGGAAAATCATGTTTGGTTTCTGATGACGTAACGAGAGTATCCGAGCGTTCATTGAGATGTCGTGTCGCAACACCGCTCCCTCTGTATAACCTCACCCCTTATGTCGTTAATTACCCCTCCCGCAGTGACGTCAGGGGGTAATTTCGTCACACTAAATAAATTTCCACTTTCTAGATTAGTTTTCTGATAACGTTTTGCTTTTCGACACAAAATTTTGTGCTTTATAGTTTGGTGTCGACTGGGATTAAGTTTGGTACACTATTGATTTTGCTCAATGGAAGAATGCGTCTTTCTGTAGATAGATCGTGCCAACTTGTACATTGCTAGCGTAATAAACTATCTATGGAACCGAATACACTGGGGCCAAGGGTCTGCTTCTGAAAGGAAGGCTCGGCCCTGGTATGAAAGGCAAACAATGAACGGGGTGGATTTTTAGTCAGTAAAGTCTAACATTATCTCCCGCTCCGCCCAAGGGCGGGGGATGTCATTAGGATGATTTATACCCAACAAAAAAAAAAAGTCTATGGTACCTTCGTACTCCTTATTTGTGGATGCAGTATACTCTGTTTTTACTGTTCCGTGAGTATACTATACACTGCTCAATTTTGATCGTTTTAATCCCGTGGAGGGTCGATCCGGTACATGAAATACTATAGATTTGTAAAGATAAAATTATACATATATAGTCGGCGTTACATACAAACTACTTATAGGTCATTAGACTTGCTCAGTTGACGTATTCTTATAGAAATTAATTTCGTACATGCGGAAATTAATACGAGTTTTGAAAAAAAAGGTATTTTATTTTTATCTTTACAAATCGATAGTGTTTCATGTACCGGATCAACCCTCCACGGGATTAAAACGATTAAAAATTTAACGGTGTATATATTTTTAAAATTTTGTCTAGCTGTCTAGGTACTGTGAGGTTTGCTCTTTCTACGTAAAATTGAGAGAAGTTATTTGATGATTTCCTTTTCCCACTTCAAAACCGTACCTTTGATCTTCATCACAGCACCGATTACCTTTATTCTGAAGATCATATTCTACTTTAGATAATCATTCCGTTTAGTTAAGTGGTCCTTTAGAAATAATATTCTAAGGGACCACTCAACCAACTCAACTGACCGGTGGTCTTTGGTAAATCTCCCTGATCATCGTTATGACTAGGGAGAGGGAAATTTAAGCCAGTCGGTACGCATTTAAGCGGAAGTTGCGGCTTCATTTTCAACACAAATAGCGGAGTAGTCTCAAAAATCCTTTCGTTACCTTATATAAATTATATATATTTGTATGTATGTAGGTTTATATTATATTGAATATTTAAGTATGTTTACTATATAAATATTTGTACACTTGTTTTCTTATCAAAATATTCTTTTTTTTTTTTTTTATGCACCTGCCATGTTTTCTCTTCACCACCCTAGGTTGACTGGTAGAGAATGCCTAAGGCATTAAGTCCGCCTTTGTACCTTTGTGTTGCATGAAGTTTTTTAAATAAATAAAATAAATAAATAAATAAGCCACGTCTAAGTATTATACTCGTACAACAACTGCTTTTCACATGCATCTTATGACATATAATTTTTATGTAATGTAATTTATTAAATTTTTCCGGCTACTTACTATGGTTCTATGTTAAATGTTGTCTAAATAGAATACTGTGCGATTGCGATACAAAAGTTTTAATGAAGAAATATAGCAATCATAATCTTTATTTTCGTCTATTTTGGGTTGAAGCAATATGTCTTCTACTCATATATATTTTTTTGTCGTCATAATATACATTGTACAGTCGACTCCAATCGATCGTGTCTGGACCTAGTTTGACGTCACTTAGTGCGTCACTGTAGGATTCATAGTCAGGGTTCAATGCATTTTGTCTAAATATTGAGAGGACTTAATTGAATTTAACTACAACCTTCGTATGCTTGACACGAGGTTTTATATGTCCGATTTCTTTAAAATGTAGCTTGTTGTTTTTCTTAGAAAGTTCCTAGCTCTAAAACACCAAGCAGGAAGACCTTTATGCAACTTTTAGTGCGAAAAAAAAACCGCTGATTGTAAGCCTCAAAATCAAAATCCAAAGCATTTATTTCAAATAGACAATTTGCAGGCACTTTTGAATAGGCAAATGTCGGTCAGTCTAAAAAAAGAGTAAAACAAAATTGCAGGTTCCAAAGCGTAGATCCCTATGGAGAAGAACGTGCAAAAAACTCCATGGCTAATTTGCAGAGTTGGAAAAGACGCGACGAGAAGAGCCTAAAACAGTGTTTGCGAAATTCCATTGCCGAAATACTGAGTAGCGTCCCAGTAACAGTGACACCCAGAAAGGGAATTGTAGGATAGAAAATTTTATGGTAGATAATGCAACTTATGCAGATATCTACGATATTAATCTAATAGTGTGATTAAATAACCGTTCAATTAAACAGCCACCATCATTCATAAATTATAGCGATTACGTCAACATTAATGGACATTCATTCATATTATAAGTAGTTACCTAGTCATAAACATTATTTTCGTCATAATTATACACTTGCAACAACGTACAATCACAATATAATATAGTTCGGTAAGCTAGCCGGCGATAGCTTCGTAAACATTTTCGTATTACGCTCAGGTTTCCGGATAGCACGGTGTGTAATTTAAAGCTCACAACGTTACTAGCAAGCAACTAGATAATATTACTTCAACGGCACAAAATACAAGACTTGTGAATGAAACAGTGCGCGTCCGGCGGGTCGGCGAGCGGCGCGAATGGGAGCGGAAGCCCGCGGTTAGTCCACTTCCTGTTTCCTGCAGGGCCGAGAGCGACGCACGCGCAGCCGAGCGCGCCCGACCGTGGCCGATCATACACGAGCGCGCCCGACCCACTCCGACTTCAGCCGAAGCTCCAACGTACAACACCACGCTGTAATTTTTCATTGAGCGACACGTCGAGAAAATGGAAAATCTTTTGTCGCAAGTGCATAAATTGATTCGTTGAACAGCCTTTTATCTATGTATGATATTCTACTTGTTGTTTATGGGAACATGTCTTTGCGTAGAAGAATTTTAAATCACAATAAAAACGTGATAAAACGTAATGGAAATTGACCATCGGACTATCGGCTACCTAGACTACCCCCATCATTATCATAAAATCCAGTTAGAGTTTGTAGGTACAGTTATATAATATAGGAACCGCAGCCGGACTTCCTAAGAGGAACGTGCAGGGTAGGGTAACGCTATCGGTCAGTCAGTACCAAACATAATACATATAGATGTATGAGTTTTTGTCCCTCCCGTTTTTCTTGTGGGGAATTTGTAATAGAATCTTTAGGATTGTTTTCTTTTGCCTAAATAGGTCCTTCAGTCAGCGAATAATAGTAAAAAAGTACCTACTTAAGAGATCTAATTCAAAGTTTTTTTTTAATAGCTTAGACTGTAATACGGCTGGGCAAAGGCCTCCCCCAACTTCTTCCAGGTATTTTTGTGAGCAATGGGTAGCTCGCTGTCCGGCCGTCCGGTAACTGTCCGGACCAATCCCAAGTCGTGGACGGCGCGCACTGCTCCCGCGCGCTTCAAGGAGTTGTCAGCAACAGCAGGGGCTCAGCCGGGTCGAAGGTTACTGGGGCCAGGGTTATCCGAAAGGGAACTCGAACCCCGGTATGAAGGCTAGAAGGAACACGGTGAGCTTTTAGTCAGTAAGAGTCTGCCACTATCTCCCGCTCCGCCCAAGAGCGGGGGTTGTCATTGGATTATTTTTCCCACTATAAAAAGGTTTTGAGCCACCTCGAAGTAGTCCTTGCAGTACCTACGCATCTAGGTCGTCTCGCCACCTCTGTTCACTTCATGTTTTCCGTACAAGTGTCTATAATTTTAATTGCACTAGAATTTTAAAGGCGAAAGTTAGTGTGTATGTTTGCTGCTACTTCACGTTCGGTTGGCTAAACTGATTTCGATGAAACTTGGTACACGGGTAGACCATGTCCTGGAATAGCACATACGATACTTTTTATCCCGGGAGTATGTTCTCTTGGGATAGTTATCTACTATCACGCGGACGAAGCCGCTGGCAGTAGTTGGTTGATTATAAAGATAAAAAAAAGTTTTCAATGAAAATATATTTTCGTAGCAAGCTTTTATTGCACGGCACATATACACCGTTAAATTTTGATCGTTTTAATCCCGTGGAGGGTCGATCCGGTGTACATAAAACACTATCGATTTGTAAAGATAAAATTAAAAAATAAAGGACCTTTTTTTAAAACTTGTATTAATTTACGCATGTACGAAATTAATTTCTGTAAGAAAACGTCAGCTGAGCGAGTTCAATGACCTGTAGGTAATTAGTACGCAACGCCGACTACTACCTGCGAGCGAGAGGGTGTGTCAAACTTTTACTTAGTAAAACCCATAGGAGTGGGTTCCTTCTTTCGTACGTTTCAGGGCCCCGGGGTTCTCTTTCGCACAATCCTTGGCCGTAGGTAATAGGTTTCATAGAAAACTTTTTTTACTGACATCTCCTTGAGGCGCGCGTTGGACACTACGCGCCGTCTATGGCAGGTTAGGTTAAGCCTCCTCCGCAATGAGAGGAACACTTTTCAACTATTTCAATTTCCAAATAGTCAACATCAAAAGTCGAACAAAACTAATTTCCCAATCCGACACATTCTTCGTAACGGACATCCAATTCCATATTTAAAAGTATGATGACGTCAGAGCCCTATCGTGTCGCACATTAATTGCCCAAATGCGAATAACATTTTATTATAAGTAAGTATATAGCTGCCGATTCGCCTACACGCCGCCTACACAGCGCCCACGTCCCCCGGCTCCTCTTAGCTCAGACGGACGTAGTAGCGTAGGCTCGTACTGTGGGCGCGAGATCATGTAAGCTACAGTATCGACACTCATTTGACAGCGATTCTAGAGCTGTTTTTTATATCATGCGTATTTTATCACACTTGCGGGGTTGCCCCATCCCTTACGCTTCCCGCGTGCGTATTCCCCGCAATATAATAAATACTTGTATGAAAACGACAATTGCGGGGATTGCGCATGCGACGCAAATCCGCACAATATTAAAAACATCCTATAGTCTACGCTAGAGGAGCCGGTCACGAGCGGAGTACGAGTCGAGCTCAAATTCGTGTAGGCAGTGTTGCCGAATCTGGAGTCCACACTACTTGAATGTTAAGGGGAAATGGGGCAACGAGGAGGTACCACATGACCATTAAAGGCCCTACCTATGTAGCGATTCAGAGCAGTGAAGAAGTCCCGCACAACTTTTAGAGGCATGTAGGAATACGGAGCGGTGGATAGGCAATCCCGCAAGCCTTTACAAATTTAAAATCTCATAAAGGTCGTCTGAAGGAAGCCGGTCAAAGGCTAGGAGACCCACAACATACATAGCCGATAAAAGAAGAACACTCAGTAGGCACAAAGATCCTAGACTCAAAAGTACTCAAATACAGTCAAGTTTCAAAACGGTAAGAAATTCAGAAATTAGCTACAGAATATTACAGAACTCTCTACTCTAAAATAGATAAAGACTTTGAATTAGAAACCGGCAAGATACCACCTTATGATGAAGTACCGTCTATACTTATAGCAGAAGTACCTACAGAGAGCCATACACTCGCAAAAATTTGAAAGAGATAAAATATCAAACAAGCTGATGGGGGCATGGCGGAATAGACATTCCGACCCGAATTGATAATCTAAAATGGGGCTGGACTAGTCACGTGATTCGCTGCTTGCACGGCCAACAAATAGAGTAAGCAAAGAACCCTATGGTACCAAAGAGATGGCGTCGGAAAACAGTGTTGTCTAATGAGACCGTGGGTTCATATTGGATAAGGCTGCAATGGACAAAGTCCAATGGAAGCAGTTTGAGGAGGCCTATGGCAAAAAAGCACACTGAACTGAGGGACAATAACCAAAGAGAAAATGTATTAGCCTAAAATTTGGAAATAAATGACTATTATTATTATTATTTAGATACAAAGATTGACTAGTCCATGCACCCCCGAAACCTTTCCCAAAGATTTTGACCTGACAACCAAGCTAGTGATGAGTTATTTCTTAACGTTACGTGGTGAATCCTAAATATTTTGAGCTTTTGACAACCGACCACAGACCCAAATCTATCATTGTTTCAATTATCTGAATTTACCTTTCTTAGGCCTTTTTTTCAAGTTTTTCTTTGTTGAGTCGTTCCATCTTTAGCATCTCTAGTTCTCTACCTCATTCAAAGAGAAGATATTTTTAATATTACCTCATTCGAGTACGCAGTGCAAGTTGTTTCCTTTTTACTTCTTCTGAAGTAATGCCGCTATTTAATCATCCACATGGGCAACAACCTCTGAATTTATCGAGCCACCAGATTAGTCTATCAGAGAGGGTGTTATGCGTTTACGTTCTGTTGAAACGCTATTACATCCAACAAAAAAATATGATAAAATATAGATGGCAATGATGTCAAAATCGTTGTCAATCATACAAAAAACAAAATTTAGTCCGGCCATGGTGTTATTCAGCATGGCAACCAAGATCTTGTGAGCTATAAATACAATCAATCAATCGACCAAAGCACTTAATTTATAAGGTCAATCAATCAAATCAATGATGTTCTTGAATGCGACTCTCAACACTTTAATGGAAATCTTTTTCATCTTTCAAATCATATATTAATTACCTACGTCAAGCTACTTGCTTACAAAAGTTGATTACAAATGGAAACTGGGTAGTTTTTCATTCGCTTACAATCTTGCTGATTTGAACTTGAAACTAGAAAAGATTTTTTTTTCATAGGAACACGAAAAGTTTCATATTTTTTATTTTCGTTTTGAAAAGCCTCTATAATTCTTAGTTTACTAATAGGTGTTACTAGTAAAATATCTCAGTCAAAGCCCTGTACTTTGATTTCCCGTGTGCAAAGACTCAGAGGTGAAAATATTACAAAAAATGCAAATAAAAATAATCAACAGCCTAGACCAATTTCTATTATTATTTTATTTTATTTATTAGGGACAAAAAAAACAGTTACATGTTAAGGTGATTAAAAAAATATTAGATAAATAGGGAAACATATAGAAACCACATTATTGTACACTGATTTTAAGAATTATTTTCGTTTTTGATAAGCTAGTACGGTAGATAGGTGTATTGGCACATCTCCGACTCTTTTAATCTTTGCCATTATCCTTTTGTGTTGAACAAGGGGCTAGCGACAAGCCGATTCAATTGCGCCAACACGGACTGTTTCATGTCTTATACGCAGAATTAATTAGATTGTAGACCACGTTAATATCGTCGCTACTCGTACCTCTAGCTAGTGTCTTAATGACACAACACTATTAGCAGAACTTTATCGTTACCATTGCTCGTGAGACAAACCATTCCAACATAACTTATTCGGTCAACACAACAGAAGTAATCCAAGTTTCCACGACATTGAAAAGTTTCTCGTGTCGGCACAACGTGCCTAAGATTATGAATCAATACGTGCTAAACATAAATCAATGGACTCTATTACGTCACACAATCATTGCGAACGTTTTCAACAAATTCAATAGATTTACCTAATTTGAAATGCATCGATGTTATTTGAATGTTGTATAATGTAGTAAGTACGTACAAACAGATCATGCACATGTATTAGTTGTTACCTCACGAGTTGAGTAAACAGAGTTGGTATTACGTTACACTTAGGGCATGATTATGAAAGAGCGTCGGATTACCATGGCTTAGGTCTTCACTAAGAGTAAGGGGGGAGGCTCCTCACACCCGTACCCCCACACTACTCCTCCATTCACAACGTAGGCTGAGAGGGAGAGATTACGTTGCGTGTCGAGGGATATTTGCATAATCATATTCAGGAGGCGAACTTGGAAATCCCTGAACGTCTGATTTCTGGATGTTTTTGTTATCAGAAACTTGCTTTATGAACTTAACGTTCAAGTTTGGATGGACTGTAATTTCTAGTTACTAGCTAAGATTTTCAATATTATTATTATTATTAAAAGTTTGGATTAGCTACGTTAAGACTGTATAGTTTCATTCAATATTTAGTTTGGCCTTAGCACTGTTGCCACTTAGAATTACAGATCAATAGAATATAATATTTTTGTGATCATCATTAAATAACTTCTTCTGCTCAAGAAGGGTGGATCAAGAAGGCCTGTCAGACTTAACGGCTAAAACCCTGGACCTCCTTCATTTGTTCTTTGTGTTTCCCTTCAGGGCCACGCTAACTCCTTCAAGCATTCCCGCAACTCAAGAAAACCTCATTGATACAAAACCAAAGTTGTAACAATGTCTAAAAACAGTCGCAGTTAAACGGACGGTTGTATAATAGTGCTGAATGAGTCAGAGTAGCAGTGAGCTTGTCTTATACATGTGTTAACGAAACTAAAACAGTTTACGTAACCCCTACAAATCATTGAAAGGCTAGGGGAGGGGTAGGGGTGGTGCGTAGGCCGCAGTATGAATGAACGGTGAACGTCACGCCAACATTGCGTGTTTTTCAACACGGTGGAGATCGATAATCGCATTTTTGTTTGAGAGTTGGAGATTTGTTACCATCTTGAAGAAGAGAGCGCTTCGTGTATGACTTGTGATGGTTTTGTTTTTTCTGGACTGATGATGAACATTGTAAAATAAAGAAGGCTCTGAAGTGCTAGCTAGACAGAATTATATATCTACTAATCTACTCAACCCTAACCTTTTTCCTACTAACTGGGGTCGGCTGCCTGCCAGCTGAATACATTATCATCATCATGGAGCGTCTGCCTATCGGACCTCCATAAACCAGTTACTGGGCAACACGATACACCTTGGATATACTAATGAGTGTTGACAAAATGACATACTATTAGTGTTGTATAGTTAAAATGTTGGTGGTTATAGTCTGTCTAATAAGTCAACCGACTTGGGAATTTTGTATAATATTTAAAAAATACTTAACTATATTCGATATATATTTCATTAAATCCGTCTGTCTAATAAGTTAAACGACTTGGGTAATTATTAGGATTTAACCCGTTGTGTGTCTAAACGTGAATCCACGCGAGACACCATGGCTTTTTAATTGTGTCTCTAATTACGGCACTCCAGAGGTTAATGAAATCGGATGTAGTCAACACGAGTTCAATAATCAAGGTCGATTAAGAGATAGAGATCATTGTTAACTAACAGAAGAACCTTAAACCCCTACTTTTTAATTAGTACACAAAAAAATGGGGCTGTATCTGTACCCGTTACTGATCATATTTTTGTATTCAAAAGTAGAAAAAACCGAAATCCTAAAATTGACCACGAAAAGGTAAATTCATCATAGATTTGATCATACATAACAATTACTAGTAGAAAATACTGCGGGCAGTGTTTTTCCATTTTAATCGTCATTAATATTCATTCATAATCAATAGCCTGCACAATATTTCCATAAATTGAGAGACATTTTGGGATAAACACAAACGCTAATAACTGCTGTATATGAATATTATTTATTTTGACTTTACTTAAATAATAACAAGGGCTTTTCTAATAAGCTCTTTAAGTATTTGTACTAATTAAAAATTAGTGGTGTATAAGTATTTTTTAAATGATTAAATATTATACAAAATTGCCAAGTCGGTTGACTTATTACACAGACTATAGTTCATCAAATTTTCATATAAAAATAAAAATATTTAAATTGAACGTTCTAAATGTTACGAAAGCAAGCGAAACAAGCGATAGTATAATAGCGGAGGGATTGGCTGGTGAAGGTGCTTGATGCGCTTGCGTCCCGTCATACAGACGTACGTAGGTATAGTAAAATACAGAGTTGAAATATGCTAGATAGAACAACGAAATATTTTTTTTTTTGTAAATGAATTACGTTTTGTAAAAAGTCATAGAACAAATGTTGTTGTTTAAGATGTTAGTATACAGTTCTGCAAGGTTGTTAGTGTTACACAATTAACCCCTGTATAGTGTGTAAAGCTCCATTCGTCTTTATTGCGCATGACATTTTAAAACTTCATGGTAAGGCCCGTTTTGTTAAAAGATAAGTAAACGTCAATATTCTCAAAACAAATCGCCACATCTGTCTCAGAATCCGTTGAGGCAGGTCGCCGACCGATTCATCTCCGAATCTGCATACATTTAGCCGGCCGGCCGTGCGTCATATTTCCGAAGTCAGTTCATTCCGCAAACAAAGGTCACATTGTCAAACGGGATGCCGGATGCGGGAGCGGTCCGTATCTCGGCATCGGGCCGGTGTCCGGCCGGACGAGAACGGACGCGCGTCCGCTTTGTACCGCCACATCCGATTACGATGGAATTCATACTCGCGTATTGTCATGTAATGACAATGTCGAATACACTTGCACTCGCATTCATACGCCGACGGTCAAATTGTCGGTTTCCTTCTCCATTGAGTGATTTGGGACGTTTGTAGTAATTTCTGTTTGCGTAAACGACCATGACAACTGTGTTTTATTATTGTGCTCATTTATGGAACTTGTACTAGTTAGTTACAAAAAGTCACATATTTATACACAGTAGTTGTTTGTTGATTTTATGCCAGAAATTATCATCTTTCAGCCTGTGCCTGTTCAGATGTCCTGGTGTTTCATCACGCAGATTTACATCTCATCCGGCAGAACCACGCATGATGCTGTCGTAGAGGACTTCACGTCTTTGGTATGTAACATTGGCAGTCGCAGGACTAAGATCTCAAGATACTTTTTCAATATGAGATGTAAATACCTATTGCCATCATTTGTTTTTATTATATTTTGCCATTTCATAAACTCCTTTGTATAAATTAATGAAAAGCCTACCTTCCTCAGACTTCTGTCCTCTTATACCTCCAGTTCAGTTTTTCCTACCGTTTTTCCTACTCCGAATATGATACAGGCCTACTATTCAATTTTTCCCGAACTGAATGTTTTATTCCAACGAATGCAGTGTCTATTAAAATAATTTATTATATGTATAGTTATCATTATCATCGTGGCGGTGTCGTAACCGGAGCTCTTCCTGTGTTCATACGATATTATAAATGCATCGTAAGTATACTTATTAGAACAGTAGGTACTGCATATGATATGTGATAACCCCGAGCACGTATGCCTATAGCTTCTTTATTACTATTTCTAATGGTAGATACTTCGGCTTGTAATACGTGACAATTCCCTTTTTTCGCTGATGATACCGAATTCTTAGATTTCTACTTGAAATTATCTATCGGGATGACCTACCCTATCTTCTCCTTATTTCAAATATAGTTCCATGAGAAAGTGTGTCCATGGCACTACAGAGAGCACGTAACAGAATGTAATACCATAGCATTGATATTTATTTAATTTTTTTAAACTGCTTTTAATATCGCAGCGCGTTTGTGTTTAAAATTTTATTCATATAATTAGTCTGTATTGTTAGTTTTATTTAATTTTTGTCTTAGACATAATTTTTTTTTTGTTCGATCTTTATTTATCCACCTATCTGAAAATAAAGCACAAGAATTTAGTCATAGAAATATAATCTTTTATGTATGACTTTAGTAGAAGAGAGTGTAAAGTCCCACAAGCCTCGAATGAAAAGGATCATGTGTGTTATGTCTTGATATCGGATTGTTGTATGTATTCCAATAGCATGGAGAACGCGCTGCAGAATTTTGAAATTTAAGTTTATATGTAGCGATCGTCATTGGCGAGACGAAACTGACGAATCTCTGTTTTGCTGATGGTATTTTTTCTCTATTCTTCTTTACCCACCGTGCTCGAAGGCATGCCACAAGATCTAAACAATGTAAACCTTGGGGTTCAAATGAAAATAAACATGTCAAAGACAATAAATAAGTAAGTCATGACCAACGAAGCTCCAAATACCATAAAAGTAGACGGGGAGACAATATAGCACGTCCAAGAATACCTTTAACTGGGCCAAGTATAGTCTCTTTCCAGCTTCTTGACTTACCAATGGGACTAATAAAGTTGTTATCAAAGACGAAGAAGAAGAATTGTCATGGTTTGCCAACAAGAAATTGAATGCAGTACACTAGGTGTTCAATTAACAGATCGAGTTCGAAACACTATTCAGCGCTTTAAAACCAGGATAGCTAATGTGGCTCAAAAGGTCGCCAAACTTAAATGACACTGGGTATTATATTATGTCTGTCGCATGCTCGACAAATTGGAGGCCAAAGTGGCACAAAGTTGTTGCACTGAGACAGTGAGACAGAGTCGCGGCTCGCGGCAGACTACGAAGGAGATAGCGGGGCGAACCAGCCTGTTTTCTGTGGTGAATAAGTGTGGCCCCGTGAAAGGTGGAATGAGGAGAGGAGAGCCTTTATCCAGGAGTTGGACAGAATAGGCAAACAAAAAAAATGTGGCGTTGCAGCTACAAGACTTGTTAGTTAGAGGAAGAATTGAGGATGTGATCAGCTACATCCGTAAAACAAAGCTTTATTGACGTGCGTTTGGAGAATCTTTTTATAGTTTTCTACAAAAAACATTGCACATTTCAAGCTTTTTCCGTCTCAATAGAACAATTAAAATTCCATGAGATTTGCTAAATCAGCACTTTCAGACTCTTTATTTTTTAAAGGTGTCCTATTAACCTGGAGTGTGGGGTTGCGATGTAGGGGGAAGGATTACTTTTACTGCTGGTTTTCTGAATGTTAAAAATAATTTTAGCGCAGTTATCTGTGACATCTTTTAACTGCTCAAACCCCAATTATGGTAATTTTTATAAAACCGAAAAGTTGATATTCTGTTACAAAGAATTAGTCTTTAATTTGTTGAGTTTATATTAGTTTCTATTATTTCTAATTCTACTATAATATAAATTATTTATATTAACTTAAAATCACGTAATCAGGTTAGAAACAATTTTATGTATTTTAACAATCAAATCGTTCACAATCAATTGTTAAACAATTAAACCCAAAACAGCTATCGGAATTTAAACATGGTGGATAGTATTCCTTATTACTTTGCTTTGGACCCATTATTGCAATACTTAACCAATGATTTATTTGCGACAGGACACCGAGGACACAAAACAGATCCAATCTCTCTTCAGTTGACAGTGCCCTTAATAGTCGCATTTGCAAATAGTGCACAAACTTTATCTTTTTTATCCCTCGTAAGTTTCAGTGCCATTAAAAGTAAGTAGACATCATCTGAAAACACACATCACCCTGTTCAAACGCGGGTCTCGATTTTTTACCAGTCCAGATGTAGAACGAAAATTTCTAGATTACTTCCTCGACTTCTTCCCCGTGGTCTCCCTGATTCAAAAAGCGTACCAAACAGCCAAAATAGTGGGTGTACATGTAGATAATAATATATTATAATGTTTTATCTTTTCTCTTTATATGTGTGTACATAAATAATACAATAAAATAAATAAATTAGATTATAAAACTAACTAGTTTTTTTTTAAGTAGGTAACCTTAATGTTTCTTTCCAGTTCTTCTCTAAAGGAAACGATCAATTTGAATCGCGTACTAGCTTCTTTAAAGGTCTTATGTGAAATAAAATATTTTGAATTGAATTGAATTTTATGATGCTACTAAGCTTACCTGAATTGGACAGAAGAGATAGGTAATTTATAGTTTAAGTACCCATCATACCTACATGGAAAGTCGATTTCAGCTCATGGACCATCTTGTATCGGTCAAAGATCAAGATTGTACCAAATTGTTTAAGAGAGAAATTCAAGAGAGAAATCCACATAGATCCGTATATGTTCTTGAATCTCGGCACTACACACCTTGTTAGAAGTAAACAATATAATTAATTCAACGTTTCATGGCGTTGGTGTTGCCAGTGTTGCTACATAAGTGCGCAGGAGTGGAACTGACAACACAGGTCCGCGTGAAAGTTGCCCGTACCGTGAAATTTATAATATTGTATTAATCACTAGTATCATTACATATTTGAATTATTTCGTTGTTGTTATGATTGTTATGCGTCCGGCTATTCTGTACGAATCATGGAGAAACTACGTTATAGAGTACCGCTACTTAATATATATCTTAACTTTAGTTCTGTGATGATAGGCTATGGTCCACAAAGTGAATAAGAAGGCAATTTTACTATTGAAGACTTTTGAAGAATATTAATTTGCTTAAATTTTGCTTCCAGTTTTTTCAATAAATCACTACCTACCTGTTATGTTTTGTCCGTAAGCTGCTTCAGTAGGCTGCCAAAATTTTACGTTCAGGTGATCTAATGATCAAGCGTGAGCCTATCCATAATAATAAAAAAGTGTTCTTTATTACTTACCTAGCTACCTAAAACTAACATGGATCAAGAAAACAGAGATCTAGGCCCAGCAGTCGACGAAGTTAGACTGCAGATGATGATGTTGAAAATGTAGGTGAGTAGGTATATAGCTAATATAAATGAGTAGGTAATTTTGTGGTCTCAAAGCAAATCGCTACCGATGCTTATTATGGGAAAGATATCTGAGCTGAAGTACAGAATAAGTAATAGTACTTACAATTACTGAAGGTGACTGAAGGCACGTCTTGCTCGTCATAACCATAATCAAGGCGTAGGTAATCGTACCTAACCCATAATATTGAGTAGACCTCAAAGGCCCTCGCCTTTGCTACTGCGCGTACCGTGTTAGTAATGAGAATTTAAAGTAGTTTTGAAACTATCTTACTAAAAACGATATGGTATAGAAGTGCAAAGTTATTGTAACGAGTTAGGTACTTTGGCCCTGTAAAGTAATTTGTAACTGAAGGAATACAGGTGGATTTTAAGCAGCAAAAGTCACTCCCTCTAGCTTCATACAGAGACCCGGGCAGTGATGATTTCAGATAACAAAAATACTAGACGAGAAAATTAACTGTCCGTTTCAAAAAGAGCAGTGACAAATCTGTCACAGAATATCGCTAACTACAACCAGACTTTTAATAGAAACATTATATTTATGTAAGGGTTTGCAACAATGCACGCTTTAAAACACGTAACTGAATGAATAAAGCTATCCATGTCGAATCATACACTTACGTTTAATTCAAACAGCAAACTTCTACTCACTCTGCACAATACCTCAAACAGACAAAATATAAAGAAGATTTAAGTACCATATTGGTACCTACATAAAGCGCTGTATCTAACTGAACTCTCATCTAAAACTAGTTACCACAAGTTAAATAGCAAACTTGCGTCTATAACACATATAATAGGATAAAGTGGTGGCTCCCACGAGACAACCCACACAAAAACTTGTTCGCACCAAGACTGTTTCCATTGAAAGGGTGACAGTCGAGTTCCTAGCGCATTCGAGTTCTCTATGCCCTTTGAGTTTGCGCCTTTCCTTCGATTATTTATCAATTCCAAATGAGAATATCATTTGAGAATCGACGTATTTTCAGATCGCTCGAAACTGTGGAAATTTTATATTTCATTTTAGGAACATGCATGTGACTAAAAACAGTTTTCCACTCTAAAAGTGGAAAATTGTTTCTAGTCATTAATTATTTTTTGTTTGTTTTATTAGAGATCCTCTCCCGCCAGTGTTACTATAAGGATTTTTTGAAGTAATATTGATACGAATCATTTATTGTGGTTTTAGATAAAAATATTGTATAAGGTGAAAATAGGTAAATTTGCGTACCTTCTAGTCCTATGGTAGGTACTTCTCTTTTGAAATTGATTTAGGTACTGCCATTTACTTTCTTTCCAAGGTAATAAAAATTTACGGTAAATGTAATATTTCCTTATGTCATAAGATTATAGCGAAAAAAAAACCAAATAGTCATGTCTTTTAGTTTCGGGACTCAGGATGTCTCCCTGGTGAACTCCAAATTTGCATAATTGATTTCACCTAGACTGTATGTGACATAAACAAAGAGAAATTTAATAAGGGTAGTAAAATTCGACGCCAAAAAAAAATCAGGACCGATACCAACGGTGTCAAAAGCCTTTTCAAAATCTACAATGGTGCTGCTTTAAGATTCCTCCGATTATTATATAACTGGGTATTCGGACTATAAAGTATTACTTTATAGTCCGAATAACCTACATTTGTTAGTTGCGCTTACTGTAAATAATATATTATCCTGAAAACAATTACATTATAACGCAAACGAATGCCCACACAAAGGGCATGTGGCGTTAGCGACATCAAAACAAACAGGGTACTTTGATATGAATGGGTAAGCGCAGCCAGCTCCACTACAGACTCGTATAGACAGTGGCAGTAGTTACGATGCCGACGACGCCTACATTGAGGACGATTTTTTATCTACACTGTGCCGACGCATGACCCGATGACCGTAGTTTGCAACGTCGCCAATTTGTAGGAGATATCGTCCGCCTCTTGCACATGATAAGTCGCTGGCCACTTGCTCCAGCCACCGCGCAATACGAAAACTTCAATAATACACCAAATATAGACAATTTTTAAAACTTTTCTTTCTTGTTTTTAATTTAATCATTCTTTAGTAAATTACCAGTTCATGATTGATAGAAGGTTGTAAAATACTACAGATTTATCTAAAGTTTTCGTTCATTGACTGATTTATAACGTTGCTCATACATTAGAATTGAGCACAATATTTTATTATGTTCTACGTCAGAATGAAATTTATACACGCGTAGTATCACAGATGCCGTATAATTAAGTACGTAATGAAAGTATTTCGAGAATATTAAAGATCATTTATTGTTTTGTGTTTATAGAGCGACACGTATGTCGGACTTGATAAAATGAATGGCGTCGAAGCGACTCAGCTGCCCACTCACACTAATAGCGATTGTGATAGGTATAAACTCTGAAAGCAAAATTGATGACTCATATATTCTATGATATCACTTATTTAAAGCAAAAATATTATTAAGAATTGATGTAGATTTTAGTAAATAGAGATATGTATAATGAAATCGCACTTGCAGTCTATGCACTAAACTCGCTTATGATATAGATGATCCGGTCCTGACTAATTGACAGAACCTATTGAATTTGATAAATTATATTATGAATTGTAGCAATGACTATGACTACTACAATTTATATTTTATATAGGTACTCGTACAGTTCTTATCCCCCCCATTTAACAGTTCATCCTTTAACAATTCGAGACTATCATATTATAGTATACTCAAAATATTGCAGTTTAGCAGCAATTCGTCACTGCTTCACTACAATATTTTGAGTATTCTGTTGCTTTGGATTAAAAACATTGCTGTAGTCTTTTTTAGTTGTGATTCAGTCAATTTCTAATTTTTTATAGTCTCAACATTGAATTCTTTTGTATAAATTATCATGTCTTTCTTTGAAACATTTTTTTCCAGCCAAATTCGTATGATCACGTTTTGATAAACAAATTAAGTATTACAACAAGCTCTAATTATTTAGACTTATAAACCACTTATCAAGATCTAGAGTTGCAGTGGTGTGGCAAATAAGAAGCAAGTAATTCAGCTAGCTGACAGTTTTTTGAAAGTCACTTGCGGTAGTTAGATTCGACTCTATTTATATTTTTACTTTTTATATAAATTATGATGGCAGGTAGATATCATATTTTTTATGTGACGAATAAAAAACATCTCGCCCATTGTAACTGACGTCAGAATTCGAAGTGGAAGCCGCTTCCTTCTGAATCTTTTATTTATAGACGATTGATTGATGAAGCGAAACGTCGTATATGAATGAATCGATTTATGGTTTCGTTGAGCAGATACTGTTTATGTACCCGCTTGACGTCAGGAATCTTAAATGGGAAAAGAATAAAGTCCCTTCGAATTCATAAATCCAATAGGGAATATTTTATAGTCCGTCCGAAGCTGCGCAGCACACTATGAATGACAAGGCTGCTCTTTACTCGAACGCTCATTGTCTTATTCATAAGAGAGTTGGTAAAGTTCGTCAGAGTGTACGAATGTTATCTTACACGCACTATCGCAGTCGTCGAACTTCGTAAACATGGAAAAATAAGATTGGGTGTCTAATAAATTTTACGTGACATAATTTATATAACATCGAGACAGACGCTCGTAAAAATGACACTATATGCTGCTGTCTCCAATTATCTTTTAATTTCTGTATTCTAATTTCTATGATGAGATAGGTTAGCAACTGTCGGTGGTCGTTATATGATTACCCAACAGTTGTTATCTGTTCGTTGGGCAGAATGTGGGCTGTTTGAAGCGCCGCGACTTCCTGCGCGATGACCTGCCACTTTATCGGCTACGCTTGCGACCGACTCACTGCAGCTACGCGTACAAACAATCGCCAAACATTTTGCCCCCTTTTCTTATTATACATTTTGTTTTAAGAACTCAAACATACACAGAAGATGGTTATATAGAGTCTAATACTAATCAGATAAGTAACACATTAGCTACCTACTAAGAGAAGATTTCCTTGGCAAGACAAAAATAAACGAAATTGTCAAAAGTTGTTCTGACTTTAAAATAGGAAGGTTTTTCTGGCCTATAATGTTACCCCTAGTCTTTTTTTGTGATTTCTTGTTCCTAATAATATGTCATGCTGGAATAGTAGGTCAAAAAGACAAAAATTTCAACAAACAAAGAAATATGTTAAAGCGTTATTATACGAATGACAATCTGTCCAGACAGAAGAACTGAATAGTAAAATAAATATGGATCCACAATACTTTGATGATATATAGGAATATAAAAATCAATTGATTATAAATGATGTTCCTACATGTACAGGTACGTATTCTTCATTGTTTGATAATCTCACACATACGAGTATAAACATTTCAATTGTTAATTTCTAAACCTGTCGTTTATAAGGAATATTTTAACGTTAGAAAACACAATAGCGTGTGTCACTGGATCGGAATGTTCAGCCAATGATCGAAAGCTGTCAGGTTCGGCCCATTATATTCTTTATAAGGGATTCTTATGAAGGCACACCAGTCGTATTTTTAATAAACTCGCTTTATAAATAGCTGGCCCTATAGCAGGCTACTAAAATATGGAACGCGCACCTACTCACAGGTAATGAAACATAATAAGGACCACAATCAATAATTTGCAAGGGAAATGAAGTTACTGAACCTTAAGATATGAATAAGACCCTTAACAATACAAAGCGAACATCGAAGAAATCAAACTGGCAGTGCATGATGCATCTCAGGGCACAGGTCAAGGAATGCGCTCGATAACTGGCGAGATTTGACAGTGAAATAACGATAGTCTTGTACAAAGTGTACATCAAACCAGAATGTACCACAAATGGCAGCCGTGGTCACAAATCAACCTGACAATGGCGCGGATGATCCATCTCCTCCGTAGCAGAGGTCAACCGACCGACTCCGACGCAGCCCGACACATTTCATGATACTTTTTATAACAAAAGAAACCCTAGTTCATCTGGATCAAACTTGTTTGTCTATTATAAATTTATATAATACATCAACGTTGTCATATTTATTATAAAGGAAAACGAAAAGTATTTTTGAGTCAAAAACCCACGGAGGAACTACGTTTGATGCAAAATAGAACATTAAAATTCCCTATGCTATGTCGTATGCTTACGGCACAACATGAATAAATGGTCAGCGTTTAATAATGTTGTACAACTTGATGTAAGCAGGATACGGCCCGGACATAAAAGACGCTCAGCTTTTCAAAACAGTGTGGAAAAATGAGGGCACCACTGCCACACCTCCTTTGGACTTTTAATCAGCAGAAAAAACAAATGAATAACAATGAACGTTATCTGTGTATGACAGAAAAACAGAATTTTAGAAGTAAGTACTTATTTCATTATAAAAAATGTAAATGACTTACTTTCAGGAACATTTTTATTTTTATTCCTAATGTAATAAATAAATTAAAAATTTAAAATAATTAAAAAAATTAAAAAAAATAAAATAAACTCTATAGATGTTTGTATAATACATTACAATGTTTTATGTATTCATTTGCATTTTTAATTGTTGATTAGATTCTATGATAGGGTAAAATTTAAATGAAAACAATAATGAACAAGATGGCATTCTCGTCAGCATTACCAATGATAAAAAAAATTTAAACACACATAACTATTAATTTGGATGAATATTAAGGAATAGTAAATAAATTAAATATCTAATTTAATTCCTTTTACAATTACGCCCAATAACCAATAATATCCTTTAATCACATCGCCAGGCCTCATCCGGCCATCAAACAACGTTGTCGACAGCCTGTCAACATCTGTTGTTCCAATTTAAAACGATCTAACAGTGGCCGTACGCACTAGTTACGTGTTAAATTAGCAGCGGGGAACAATCCAGGCCATGCGGGGAAATATTATTGTAGTGGAAGCTATTAAATTGTAGAGTAAAGTAGTTATACTAGTAAATATGTAGTAACACTAACTACGAAATAATATATATTGTAGCTTGATTTTTTTATTTGTAGGAATTCAAATCTTAAATTTTGTAAAAAAACGAAAAAATAGGACTTTTACGCAATACTTTTTGATAATTCATGAGCCTATTCTTTTGCCTAATAATTCGCTTAGAGTTTTGACGATCCACAGGTTAAATAAACGACCACACTATATTCTATTTTATTCCTTTAACAAATACCCATTGAAGCCTTTTATTTCATCGAAGTAATATTTAAGTAATTATTATTCACAAAGTAAAACCTATCAATGTCTGTGATACAAAAGGCACATGACAGTATTTTATTACTTGCGTACGTGAGGGGAGAAGGAAGAGAGTAACAGGAGGCGTGCTCCGAACATCCCGGATGGTGACGGTAAAAGGAAACGGGCGCGACGTGGCACCGCCGCCGATGACGCGTCGAGCCGTCGCTACTTCCTTCCAAACGAACGCTCCAACTTGTGTGAAGAAATTCCTTTCCCATCATGTCGTGAACATTCATTTTCCAATTTATATACAAGAAAATTAGGTACGATAAATATTTTTGTGTCAAGCAATTGTCGTAATTTGCCCAAAATGTACTATTTTTCTTATTGAGTGTTAAATTTTTTGATATTTTGTCATGTTAAGATTAACTGAGGAATCAAACGTAGTCAAAAAGACAGGCATTTGTGTTTTGTTCTCTAAGATCTCCGAGGACGTAAATAAGTACCTTCTACTAACTCTAAAATTCTGCAGCAAGTGTCAAATAAAAAAATAACATCCATAGATAATTCTTTAAGATTTTGACAATATGATTGACATTGTCATTTCCGTCATTTCAAATTCATTTTTTTTTTCTTTTGGTTGTTTTGTTTTATTCCATCATTGTTTTTATTGGTGATTTTCATTAGAAAAACAATTTATGTATATTTGTGGTGTACAACTTAACGAGAAATATTTACCATGCTATTAGAGCAAGATGAAAGAGGTTACGGTTTTTTTTAGCGCTTGGAATGAATAGTACGTTTGATTTATATTACATAATTATGCTTAAGTCTTATTCAATGGTTAGTGCTTGATATTGAAAATATGCTTGTTTTTACTTCCTTGCTTTTATTTTTTGTTGCTTTCTATACGCATGCATGATTGTTTACCTATACCTAGGTGCTTGGATTGTACATAGGAACGCTTATTGACGACCTAGGCAAGTATACAAAACACACATGCTCAAAACATACAATAGGTAGGTGTAATGTTAATAAAAGTATATGAAATAATTTTACAAATACTTAATGGGACAATATAACTTACAAAAATACATAAGTAATATGTATAAGTACCTAACACTTTCAGAATATTGATACCAAAAAATCTTTGTTGTTTATTTTTCTCCTCCTGGTCAACCTCACAAAAAGAAATTATAAATTATTTGCAAATTTTTACTGTATAAATCCTTGTAAGGTGTAAAATATGTACGAACAGTCTTTTACAAGAATGTCTTATTATTACATAGAAGATGTAGCCGCTTAGATAGATCAGCATTTTTTGAATGTTTGTATTTCATATAATGGCTTTTTAGTAGGTCTCTATTTGTACTGTGTTATATTATCTTTCTATTATAATTTTATTGTATCTCCAAATATATATCTATATAACAAGTGAATTATGTGATAACTCCAAATGTTCTAAAGTTATGGATAGTGCTATTGTGTACATAAATGTAAACTAACATTCAATACTGTGATGAATGTGGCCCGTGCAGTTTTGTGGTCTGATAATAGTTCCTGCCATTGTGATTGTGGAATTGTAACCTGCATCATACATGTAAGTACCTATCAAATTCTAAATATGCTTTAGCACAGTTATAGAACAGGGTACGGTGTCTGAATGTAAATACCCAAGGAATAGAAAAAAACAAACATAATGTAGTAAACATTCGTATTTATAATATAATGTTGTCGTTTTATTTACAAATAAATACAAATTCAGTTAATAAATAAATGGTAAATTATCTACATCTTAATAAGTATGTTTTATATCTCATTTCTTAATCTTCTCTGGATTTTTGTGGAATCCAAAATACTAGCGTTAACGTTTTCTTATGACACGTTACGGTCTCAAGAAAATTTGAGACTTTCGACGTTCGGGCGACACGTTCACGTACATTCACACTATACGACTATATTTACAAGGTACTCGTAGACGATTCACTCAGTGAGCGCGGGGCGCTCGTCCGACGCCGGCCCCGCGCCACCACACACCACTCGCACCAGGCACAGCAATCACTGAGTCCACCCCCGCGCAGTCCGAAGCTCTCCGCTCGCAAATAAATATTTGTACAACGCGGTCGCGCCGCTCGACTCGGCGCTTCGGAGGGCGCGGGCGGCGCGCGGCGGGACTAGATAATACTGGAGAGCCGCGGAGGGGGCTCGGGGCAGCGGCAGCCGGAGCGGCGGCAGCGCGCGTACAGCGCCGCGCCCGCTGCCGCGCAGCCGCGCAGGGGCCAGTACAGCCACAGGCACGGCAGCGGCAGCGCCAGCGCGCCCACGCACGCCAACCGAGGCCCGCACGCGCAAGGCTCGCCCGCTTCCTCCTCGCCGCTCCCGCAGTGGTAGAACAGCGCTTTCACGCAACACATGCACGACGCGTAGTCGACGCACGCCTCGGCGCTGCACAAGCACGAGCCGCACAGCCAGCGGGACGGCAGCGGGCGCGGGCGCGCGCACTGCTCGCAGCGGCAGCGGCCGCAGGTGTCGCACACTATCGAGTCGGCCGCGAGGGCGCCGGCGCGCCGCTTGTCGGCCGCGGCGGCCGGCTGCGTCGTCACCGGCTTGAGCGGCTGATGCGCGGCCGTGTGGGGAGGCGCGGGCGCAGCGTGCGCTCGCCGCGGCGCCTCCACGTAGGCGTTCCGCTCGCGCTCGGCCTCTGGTCGCGGCCGCAGCAACGACACGGTGGGCTGGCGCGCGCCCGTCGGCCTGTGGACGCGCGCCGCCGGCTTGGGCGGCCGGGGCGGCGCCGCCGGCCCGCCATACTCATCCATCGAGTACGGCTAACGGCTCTCCGGGCCGTCGCCTTCCTGTTCCCTCATCGTCCCCACCTGCCGAGCGAACACACATTCACATTAGATAAGAGATCACGACACTGAAAATAAAACTAGACTAAATCACAGACAGTTCTCGCTTTCATCCACATCCATTACGTCAAATGCTCGTGAAACCTGCACGGGTTTCACTAGTTACACACTAGCCAGTCACTAGACTACATAGTCTGGTGACTGAAACTTTTGTCCAAAATACTTGCCTGCTTCGTTTCTGAATCATTACTAACAAACGAGATACTTTTTACGATATTAAGAAAATCAAGAGACTTTACCTAACTTGATTTTGATATAGATAAATAATCCTTATAAATAACGAGTTCAAAAACTTTTCTTAATTAAACATCAGCAACGTTGTTTCCACAACATTTAATGATAACAATACGCCAAATATTTATCCAGTATTTTGGGTGCCTAAGACATAAGTTACATTATATTCATGAATATAATTATTGCGAATATGCATTGTAGTCTTAGCAACACCAAAATTCGATTTAAGGTTAATTAAAACTGCGTTGGTAGCTGTTTCTAAACTGCAGTAAGGCATATTTCTAAGCTAAGTACTGTTTAATTTTGACGCTGATTCGGGTTCCGTTCGTCTGTTTGCCGACTAAAATGAAAATTGTAAGTGCCACACAAAACTTCTAGGTACTGCAGTAGAGCATAAGATTCAATATTTCTTGAAACAGTATTTTAATACGTTGTTTTAATTCAAATGAACCACCAGTTTAACCTTTTTTTCACGTCATTGCTGCTTAGATTGAAACTTTCCATGTGTTTTTTTAATTCAGTCACGTAGTCGGGAGTCATTATAGTGTAGGACCGTTTTTGTCTCACAGACTTGTCTCTTTAAAGATTGGATTCATCTATTCAATAGGATTTTGTGCATTGAGATTATTCACTTTGGAAAGTTAGTTTCGCTGCATTAATAATTTCCTTTTACAGTTTTATCTTTTCAATATAGTAATGGCATATGGTGATTTATGTCAACAATATTTTAGCGTTATTTTATTCTCACCTTATCGATTTCAGTCATAGGTCAATTGTCAATACGAATTTAAATGTATTTTATCTCATAATTAAGAAAATAGTTGACAGATACCAAATACTACTGGTTTAACCTGCTTAGCTCTCAAATGTATTCAATATCACATCCATTAAGCTAATTTTATATTTTCTTCAATCTTCCAGGCAGCTGGCGCACTTTCCGTTTAATCTATGCATCAAGCGATTTTGATTATTGAAGTCGTTTTAATTACATACGTGTTTCACTTAATTGATAACTTTATTCTCATTTTATAAATAGTTCTCAATCGACATGTTATCTCAAATCCTCTTGAGAGGAGATAGATATTGAGAAATCTGTAGTACCATTAATATCTATCAAATTTTTTATTACATAACTCGTTATTTTTTTGTTTGTTGTATAGATGTTCTTATAAGAAAGGTTATCATATCAGGTACAGTACGGGGTAAGAAGCTGTGCTATTCTTCCTAGGTTCCTATAAACTATGAACCATTAAGAAGTAAATGTTTTAAATGAACATTTTCCAATGAGTGTCAAGTAAAATGTCGTCAATGTGATATTTAATTTTGTTATTTTATGGTTTTCTTACAAACCAACTAGTAGTTTGCTTACATGTTCTTCTGAACAAAAGAGATGGTATCTTTTGTTAGTAAAGACAATTCTTTATTCCGATTGATTGAAAACGAATTGACATTTCATCTTTTTGTTATATATCTTCTAAAACGTACCTAACTACTATTGGTAACAAAATATTCTGACAATCATGATAAAATGTACATTGAATTCTTCCATTGGAATGCAACTGAATTCTGTACAAATTAGTTATGGACTTACACAGTAAATATATTTTTGTCTAAGTATAACATACTTTGTGTTCGTTGAAAAATATCTGTATAAAAAACGAATGAAGAATGACTAACATTATTTCATGTAAAAAATAGAAAGGTGTTGTGCTAGTTTTGCGTTTGTTAGTACAATAATTGAAGACTACAAATACAAAGACGTGTCTTACGTTATGAAGAACGTTCATGTGTACATTGTTGTAATCTTGATAAATGTGATGCTACTGCCTACTCACATTCAAATACAAATAATGTGTAAGTAGTTATGACCTTTCTGTAGAATGTACAAGTTGATTCTATCCAATTCTCTTGAGTGCCATTGATACTAAGTACATATTTTACTCAATTACAGCCATAATCTAACAAGATTTACGTAAAACAAGCCGTTACATTACAAATAATATTCTTATTTTGTTTTGTCTAAATATACTTCTTATCTGTAGAGTTCGTTACAAGCTATTAACAGTTTATGTGACCATTGTTTACAATTTATTCTTTATCTGCGTTCACAGTTATCAACTCTCTGTCGAAATTCGTCTCTCTGTTGCTATAATAATGCGGTTATGTTCATTATTACTATTGGTTCTTGCTTCATTGCGTTATTTGCCTTTAAATACCTACTGAAATAGCTTTTTTTTTACTAAGAAGAATCTAAAACGTTTATTACATTCATGTAGATTTTGAGTACTATACGATTAAGTTTTTTTGTTCAGTATAAATTACAAACGCCGTATAAATAGATTTGAATCATACAATAAATGAAAGCATTATTATTAACTCGTTTGTTGAGAACGTTCTCGCTATGAGCGCTGATCGTTGCACGTGTGCCGGTCGCCAGGCGGCGAAGTGAGGCGTCGCCTCTCGTCATTCATGTTAGCTTGATTTCTTCGCAATCCATGTAATTACTACCTACGCATGACTACGTGATCTACATGCAAAAAGCAGCTACTCGAAACCGCCGCGAGTTTTGTGTCCGAACAAACAGACGGTTTGATCGGTGGGCGAGAAGTCCCACGTCAGGACATCGTATGTACTTACGAAGCAGACATTCCACGGTCACACGTCTCCTACACACATCGCTCCACACACAAGGGCACTCGGGCCAAGCGGCCCAACACACAACACTGAGGCTACTTGTCGCCTAGCGACCAAGTGGTCGTACCGCACCGAAACCGCGCCGGAAGATTCACTGACACACAAAAATACGGCAGAACCACCGAATTTCGGCCGCGCAAATCCACGGGAAGGTTCATGAGACCGGCGCGGTCCGGAGCGGCACCTGGCGCGGGCGGGGGGCGGCCCACGCACCGGCCTCGATTCTCGTCCGCCCGCCGCGCGGTTATCACTGCAATATGGCCGCTACTCACTTCCTCGCTGAAGTTCTTCGTTGATTTCTACTCCTAATCTCGACGACGGCGTTTTTTGTAACCGTTCCGAACTCGTGCGGATTCACTGCACTTATTCTTATACACATTTTAATGGAAAACCGGGAGCGCTAGGGCTACGCTCCGACGAAACGACCGTTCCGTTCGATGGCACATTCCGCACTGGCGTCGGCAGCGGGTGCGGGTCGGCGGGAGAGGCCGCCCTCCCTTCGCCGCGCAACAAGCCGCCCGCGCCTCGCCTTTTTATGAATGGAAGGCGGCCATACTGAATGAACCGCGTACACGGAGCGGTTGGCCGCTATTTTCGCGGGCGAGAGCGACGTTAGGAGTCCGGGGGGCGGAGGCCGGAAGCGGGCTGCGAGCGCTCGCGGTGCCAAATTTTGCGGCGCGGGCGGCGGCAGCGGATGTGCTCGTTTACCAAGCTTCCGGCGAGATCCCCCCGCGCAGCCGCATCCGGGAATTGGGTTTCCGGTCGGCGAGAGTCGCAGCACCGGGATACCACCCACATTCGTCTTGCAACTGCACCGTACATTCAGATGTAGAAATCTGCAAGCCTCATTTCCAATATCGAAGTCAAAATAACATGCAAATTCCATTAAATGCCGTATAAAGTTACGTAAAAGCTTTAGAATACTCACAACAATATTTTTATTTATACAGAAGGAAACATCATTAGCATTCTATTTCAGATTAACGATGTTTTGAAATTCATGGGCACGTAACGTTTCCATTCACTACTATATTTTGGTAAGCGCGTGGTCGAGAGACGCGCCGCCGACGACGACGACGGCATCTGTTATCGCGAGCGGTAATTTTCGCAAGGTTGCAGCGACAATAAGGCGCGTTGTGCACGCCGCGTCTCTGTGTCAAGGACATGCGATAACGCAGCGCCACACCGCCACACCGCCACGGATGTCACATTACAACCTATCACCATTAACACGCAGTTACATTTTACAAATCTTACGACTGTAAAACGACCCACTCTTAAACTAGAAAAAAGTTTTCAGCACAATCTCGACTGTTCTGGCAAGCTTTTTTTATCACGATTTTTAAACTTGGAATAAAACTCAGTAACTACTTATCTATGCCATAATTCTCTGTGAAATATGGTAAACTGGGCTTAGCCGTTCTCCTTTGAACTAGCTGGATTAATTAGCCCCGGCACTCAGAAACATGCTGAACTGAAGCTAACGTGACTATCGGACAAAGTTCATTCGCCCAATTTTTTACCGTCAATGATTGTAATCAATGAACGTTATGAATAAACAAAAAACTTTATCTCAGTGAAAGCATTATACATGACTAAATAACCAAATTAGAACAAAAGAACGTGCAGTTACTGTGTCGTTGAATGGATGGGACGACAGAATGACTATACGTATACCTTTACAAAAAATATTTCTCTACCTGCCGCTGTACATTCGCCTCAGATTCTATTGTTGCATGTGTTGCCGGGGCCTAACGCTCAGGGTCTACTCTCGATTCAAAGAATTTATCTGACCAGCTGAACTGATGTCAAACAAACTAAACATTTATATTTCATTTCAATGACACAACCATTTTTGAAATGTCTAATTTTGTGCATAGATCCTATATCGTTTCCACTCGCAACTCGAAGTAGTGTTAGTATAATGTTATAGCTTCATTTTACCTTACAATCATTATTTAATAAGGAAATTATTTTTATCTTTTTATGTAAGCACTACAATCGACCAAATAATATGTTGTTTGAGTATCGGCGAGGATTCTTATACTCGTTTTTGGTTACTGCTCAGCTCTCGTGTGCCGTAGCGTGATGTTATATAGTCAGTAGCAATGATATTACATTGAACATTGGTCAATAGCCGTCCACTATAAAATGGATTGTCTAACACTAAAATAATTTTTCAATTCGATCCAGTAAGTTCCTGAAATTAGCGTGTTCAAACGAACAAACTGTTCATTTTTGTAATATTAGTACCTACCTATAGATTTGATTATAGAAAGCATCCCATGGAAAACCGGCATGTACTTACTTACAATTATCATTACCTATATTTTATTCTTATTTATTGTAATTGAGAGTATGTACCCACATTCATTGCTACTCACGTGCTTAGGCTTCAACGTAATTGTTTGTCGTGATAAGAAAACTTGCTAATCATCTTCCTGTCCTTATGCATGTTACTTGGGTACTTCACGACACTTTTTTCCATACTAAGACAGTAAGTCAACCGTCACGCTATCTTTGACTTCTAATTCTTTCCTATCCTTCTAACTAGAACTAATTTTGTACACAATACCTTCATCTAATTTAACTGATGTTTAATTTATTTTATGAATCTATGAATATTCTGTGCCTTAGATGCCAATCAATCACAATCGTTAAAATTACAATAAGCACTTTTTTCGTATAGGTGTAGTACAAAAACAAATAAGGTTTCTCGTAATTTATGTTAAATATATTGTCATTGTTTGTAAGGTTTAATCATTCTTTTGTTTGTGTACGCGATTCTTCCATCAATTTCATGCAGTACTACTCAATGGATTCATAAGTTACGAAAAGTGATGCCAATCATGGAAGAACAATGACAATGGGTGGCCTAAATAGGTATACATCGTTAGTGAAAATGATACCATTGCCTTCCAAGCTGAGCGCTGTATGGCCGCACTTCGTGGAATGTAATAGTCCACCCACTATTCTGGAGCCTTGTCCAGACAATGGGGTTAATAAGAATTCAGTTTTCGCCGTACAATGGCTCCTGTTACCCTTTGTTATATTTCTATAGGTTGTATGCAGATTAATTCAACACCTCTTCAAGATATCATGTCACGTTGTTTTGTTATCGTATTGATACTCATTTTCTGTAGCGCATGTACATTTTCTTTCTAAAATTCCGTGCTAATAATAGTCGTTACTTGAATCATTATGGATAAAAGTGTTCTCATGGTGGAGTAGGCGGTGTAATCGTTGGCCCAGTCGATAGAAATCAGGTTTCGTTTGTTATTCTGAAGGCGGTACGAGTCGACTCGAAGCGGAAGCCGCCTTCGCCTCCACCCGGACTTTCCATTCGCCATTGCTTGCACCTCTGCAGCTAAATTGGTCCCATCTGTTTTATAACTATAAAGCTATATTGATGTTAAAGTGACTCGAAATCTGTACAGAATCTAAAAAACGAAGGTTCATAATGTTGGTCATAATACATATTCTGATAATCTTGGATTTACTGGATCTGGTCTAGGTGAGTTAACCAGTTAGAGCATTACTTGTTATCTCCATTTTTAATTGTTTCTCAATTATGTTTATCATCTTTGATCTTCCTTTTACAATTGAATGACTTTATCTTGTTGTATTTATATTCAAAAACTTCAGTTACTACAACTAAAAATAGGCCGGTCGCTAGGATGATACCAATGGTGTAAAACCAAGTTTGCAGCTTCGAAAGGTCTGTGTTAGGTGCGTTATGTTCGGAAAACGATAACATTTTCGGTATTTTTTTCAGATTTACGCTTATTAGTTCTAAATGAAAGGAAATCCTACGAAAAAAGTCAATCAGTACAGTCAACCTTTGAAATAGCTACATTTCACATTTTCTACAATTTGAAGTTCAACAACGACGCGTGACGTATAAATAAATTATGCAATCGAAATTATGAATAAGAATTACATAGTACTTTTTTGAACAGAGGGAGTTCGTTCGATGTCACCTGCACACGATAGTTCAAGCCACTTCAAGCACACTAACAATCAAAATGAATTGGTCTATAATTATTAAATTCGACTCACTAATTTGAATTAGACTCATGAATCCAAAAACCTCAGTGTCCATTTACTCACTTATTTTGATCATTAACTCTAAAGGAACTAACATCTGACAATAATTGTGGAAGTATCAAATATATTTCTTGGAAAGCTGTTTCTAATTGTATCTAATTTCGGGCATAGAACACTAAAAATATCTATTTAAGACATTATGTTCAAGCAAACTAATAATTGGCCATAGACGGGTTGGGTGTATTACTAGCAAATTTTCTTCTTGACGAGTTCTTTCTAAATAATTATTATATGTATTTTATGGCTGTATGGGTGCTAACAATCCTTTTTTTGAGGCGGGCATTAAGTGTCGTCTCCCTTTCTTGGTTGGAGCGAAAAGGCATGTCAGACTTTTACTGGCTAAAACCCACCTGTGTACTATAGTTGCCCTTTGCATGCTAGAGCCACGGTAACACTTTCAAAAGTTCCTGCAGGTGCTAATAATCCTTCCGAACTACACAAATACCAAAAGTCGTAAGTGGCATAGATTCTTCTTGACAAAATCTTTTAGCTGTGTGTGCCCCGAACAAGGACACACAAAACTTTCGATGTCGAATTATTCACATCTTTAGGTCATTAACTCCAAATGGACCTATTAGCAATACATATAAGTATTAACAGCAAAGATTTTTTCTTAAAAAACTCTTTTCGATGATTGTTTTTGTTGTTGGTTTCGTTGGATGATGATACATTATGTTGGACGTTCTTCTTTATTATCGACAATTGATAAGTAGAAAAAAGTGCGACTGAGGTGTATTTCGTCCCCTCTGTCACACGAAGTAAAAAAAGGAAAATTTATCCAATAGCCAATTTAAAGCCCTTGAAGTGTGGATTGTACATAACGTAGAATAAAAGCGAATTGTGAAACTTGAAAATATCAATCATAAATACGATATCTACATTCTTTTACAAGAGGACAAGTGATTGTCGGTAAAAAAGAAGAACGACCCATAGGTATACCTACCATATGGCGCTAAACAGTCCTTCACTTTGGTGCTCAAAATTAGTTACCCGTATTATAAACTGCAACAAATGTTAATCGGCAAAAGCAGAGTAAGTTGTAAAATGTTCTTCTCGAAAACTCTTTCCAACAATGTAACGTGTTAACTATTGGGCTTCTATTCTGTTATTCTCTTTGACTATAATAAACATATTATCTTACATTCTAATATGAATTTTCGACACCAGCAGTCGGCTGAGGTTCCGCTCATTACGTTTATTATTAATGTCTTTTAAATTTTATATATTTTGTACACTGAACACCTATTTATTTATTATTTACTTCACATAAGCATATATAATATGTAAATTATTTACCCTACACCTAACACTAATAACTGTGTACTTCAATAGAAACTAATTTTCAAACGTACACTCGAAATAAGGTTCAGTTGAAAACCAGCGTCAGGCAACTACCATGTAGTTGTCTGGCATTATTGCTGAACTGGACCTATTTGGCGCCGCCGTGAGACACACTTTGTTAGTTGTTTATTTTTCTAATATAATAATCTATTAGTGTCTACATTTTGTTACTACATTGTATGTATTTACGAGTGTGTATGTCAAGTAAAATAGTTTTTATTTTTCTTTTTCATGCAGTACAACAAAATCTTGCAATTCATCAGGTTCCATTTTTTTATATCACTTTCGAACGTTTTCAGAATAATGCCCAATGTTTGAAGAATCTCATTTAATGTACCTACTTGCCTGTAGATCTACGAGTGTATAATATAATATTAAGAAACGTTGTCTTCTTTAAACGAGAAATTAATGTTTTTATTTCATATGCACCGTTGTTCACAGCCAAACGCTGAAAAATGACCAAAAATTTCGAGTCTCCGAGCATCAGGAGCCGGTCCACTCACGTCTGCTATTACAATAGTGTCAGAATGGTCTATCATTGTTTTCATAATGGTTGATTTTGACAAGCTATGGTAATCTGCTAATAGAATGGCTTCATTATGACTTCCCAATGGTCAACCACTGACAATCCATTGAAAGAAATGGCATAGAATGGTAATCTCGTACAAAATAACAAATCAATATCTGACGTATGCGGCAATCTACTAAAATTTTGACAGTTCCTTTGATCATTGAACTACAATTTTATTAGAACGTCAGCGTGTGCAGTTATTGCTTTTAATAACCTCGATATTGTCATTTTACTACAACTCTTGCGCGGCCATTGACCGATCAATGATCGATCTTTATGAATTAGCAGATTGCGAACTTTTAGCAAAATGACAATGGAATCGTGTTGGAATGACGAATTTATAAAAATAGCAGACTAGGGCCCCTGGTCTTTGGAAGCTGTAAACTTGGTTTTACACTATTATATAGATGATAGATATCCGCACAACATCTCAAAAAAGCAGCGCAGTGCATTTTTGCGACTTAAGACGTTTTCTGGCCCAAATAGATGGCAGATTAGTGTAAGATATTTAAATTAATTCAATGTGATTATTATTCATTTCAACATACCAATATTACGAAATAAAATGTCTAGTTACATAATAGTATTGTTTTGAACATAAAAGTTATCTTTTGCGAGTTTAAGAGCTGATAAACGATTTATTTAAGTATGTAGTTATTTGTCTAAATATATTATCGTATTGTATGGTCGAATCGTTTGATAATATTGGAGTACTAACGCCGTGGACGCGTTGAAAATAATACCGGATGTTTGTCACAGATAAAAGAAACGTGAATTAGAGCGTTGCGACTAATGTCGGTGCGATCCGCGCATATTTTGCGTCCGTTCGACTCGGGTCGTCGCGCTTCGAACAATTTTCTTGGGCGCAGTAGAATTAAACCGAAAAAATTCATTCAGAAAGATCATCTTAAAACCCGTCAATAATCTAAATTGATTTAATTCTATCTAATAATATGCACAAACCCTCCTTACTAAGTACGGCTAATTAAGATTTTCCGTCGATCTTTATTGACATATTACGAGTAATATATTATTCGATTTATAATACTTTTAATGAATAGGTTTTTGATTTATTTAACTATGTAAAAATTAATATGTTTTGTAAAAGATTCTTTATCATAACAATATTTTGCTTTCTTATGAATTATCAGATAATAGAATATCTTTGCTAAGTAAAACCACTTCATACACGTGGGTAGTTCTTAATAATCTTAGTGTTCTTGATGAGTTGTTTTCATTTGTGTCTCATAAAATAAACGTATAAACCTCTAATGTGTACTTGCAAAGCATAGGGACGAAGTATTACCCACGTATTGCATCTGCATCCCACCTACACAATAAATATCTACGTATAGTATAATTTGTAATTATGCTCTGCCATGTGTTGGCTGTGGGTAGGTATGTACTCGTACTGTGCTTACATAACTGAGAGATAAACTTGCGTCTGGCCACAAGTTTTAACAGCAATATTTTTAATTAATTGACCAATATGATCTGAGTATTACGTAATAACAAAAACTAGAATGAAGGATCTCGTTGAATGGTCGAGTATCGTGCACGACTCCGTCCATTCATGGCACACACTCATCGTCGGTGACCTTAGCAGTTCCTATCCCATGCGGTTAATACACACTGCAAACGATCATTTACATCGTGTATCAAATTTTGATATATAATACATATTGTATCATTTACCTTTCGTAAGGACTGTAATAGCGTACACAATTGACAGATGGGATACTATAATGTTATTATGCTTACGAGCACCGCGCCGGTGGATGTGTAGTAGTGAATATTCGTCGCCGTGTAATTAAGATGATGAAACATTATTCTCGCGATTCGTTCAGTGTTTCACTAAACGGTGTATGAGTAATTAAAAATGGCTACATCTATGTTTGTGTATCAAAGATGGTATTCGGTGTATTCTTGTTTTAATTGAAGGCAATTATATAAATTCCACGTAGCGGTCGGGTGAGGGCGTGCAAGTGAGGTGTGAGGAGGAAGGCGGGAGGGGGGTCGGAGCGGACAAGGCGGTCGACCTTCCGTGAGGCCGTCCGTCCGCGTCGTCGTCGGCCGGCGCGGCGGCGGTCCTCCGTGCCACTCCGCTGCTTGCCATCGCGACGGCTATTACAGCTCCCGGCTAGTGGCGACCGAACGCAGGAAGCCACACCACTTCACTCAACCCGCATGCCAAACTAACAGTGACGTACCATATAACATATCCTTTTTACATCAACTTCCAAACAAGTGTCTACAGTAATTTGAAAATACGCTTGTTTACCCTCATATTGAGAGGAACTTTTATCATTTTCCCGTTTGCTAATCTTTTCACATTTTCCAATGTTCTGTTAAACTGACTCGAAAGCATAAGTAATTCAGCTCTTTTTCATGTCCACCATCCATTATTTTGTTACACACTAAACTTAGGTAATAATTTTTTTATGTCATCGGTATTTAGCTCGTTAACCAAATTCTTACTTCAACAAAGCTCAACTTACTTCAAATTTCACCTTTACAAAGTTCTTCTAGCGTTGAATGACTCAAAATTTACAAAAAATGGTTACAATCAAATCTAAAATGTATTTCTTCGTAGTTGTTATAAATTCTCCATATATACGGTTTAGGATAGCACTTTTTATTCTTACTCATGACAATTTTAAGTCAGTTTTCTACATAAACTCGTGATTAGAAAATACCAAAGTAATGACGTGCGCGGCCAGAATGGACAATGTTCACTCGAAAAGCAAAAGTAGCTGTGACAGAGAGCGAGTGGAGCGTCCACAGCACGCAGTAGGGCCAATGACATCACTTTCCACCTTGAATATGCCTTAACTATCTCCACTGCGGCATTTGATACTACACTTTATGACTCACGAAATAGATCACAAACTCGTTTCCGACTCCAATAGTTTTGCTTCATTACTCCCATCGGTGGATACATGTACCATTATTTCTACAGTCCTATCTGTCCAAGTTGAAAAATTAAAATACTAGTATGTAACGTGTAATGGCTTAACATTGCTCATTGGTTACTTTGAAATGTTAAGGATATTGTCGCCTTTGTTTGTTCTATTTAATCAATGTAGGTTGTTTGGTAGGTATATCCGGTTCAGGCGTTTTACTTCAAGAATCCAATAATATGTCTTATGCTACGTAAAAAATAGGATGATCATAATAGTTCGTGTTGTGTTTTCAATCTTGTCTTCTAATCAATATTATTTTAAATGAATTTCAAGAAAAGTTTTCAAACTCACGTTGATTCACCTATAATTTGGAGCATTTCATTCTAAATGTGGGTTTTTAAGGTTCCAAGTTAATAATTGAAGGAATTTCTCTGATAATAGTGTGGCCATCCCAGAATCCTTAGTAGCGAATTTGCGAAAATGTTTTTTGTTCTGTTCTCACAGTCGAGATTATGTTCCAAGAACCAATAATAGGTAATTTATTAACTACTTTGAACCTAACAACAACCTCGGTTAAATCAGTTTAGCTGATTTTAATGGGATTTCTTCGATTTGGTAAATAATTTAATTCAATATTGTTGTTATTGCAACCAGCTGAAGTGTTACGATTTTTCTTATAATGAATAATCTTTAATTTATTATAATTTCAAATGTATCTTTTTGTACACATTAGGAATAAAACACATAGATTTGTACTATTGTCGATCGATCTGTTATTTGTATCATGTTGTCCATAATTGGAACAAGTATTCCTTAGCATTTGTTGTGATACCTGGTATTGAATATTACCGACAAAATCTGTACTCTAAGTGAACAGTTTTTGCACGTATGTATTTAGATTATATTCTGTCATGTACTGCAAAAGTATCTGTATATGCATCTGCATAATGAATTACACCTCAAAACCAGTTACGAGCTGTGAGAGGAGTTCTATCTACTGGCTCTTGGTGACGTCCTTAACCAAAAGTATTTGGTAGATAGATTGCTATCTGACCCCTGCTCGTAGCTGGTGGTAGGTAGTTGTAAGTGGTGGTAACTGGCGATTCTGTACGGAGGTGTCGTGATTTACACCTTGGCGGCGATGCGGCTAGGTGCGGCGCCGTGGGCGAACGGGCCAGCCTCTGCCCACGCGCCTCCCGCGCCCGAGCGTCGAGCAGCGTCGCCGCAAATTCCGAGCCCACCACTACTCTGCGTCCCACACCTGTGCTGTTAAGGTCCACATCGAACGACCAATATGTCGTCGATAGTTCAAGCGCCGCCTTTAAGGGCTTAATCTATTTATTAAAAGTAATATATAAAATTCGATTCTAGCTAGAAAATCTAACTTGCTTTGCTCTACCACTTCATCGACTGGTGAAGAACCCGAATGTTTGAAGTTTTCCATCAGTTTATAGCTAATAAATAACAAATGATCACACTTTTCCTGTTTTTAAATTGAAAGTTTTTTGTATTAGGTACTAAGAAATTAATCTAAATCGATCTTAAACTTGAATCATGAATGAGCTTTTTCCTTGTACATTAGACATTAAAATGAGATGCAAAGACGATGCGCATTCACATCTGCAATGATCGAAAATTAAAACATTTTCTCATGACGCGTTTTCCGCTTAATAAAAATGCGGTTTTCCTTGTCAGTGGATCTGGTCCTTAACAATCACGACGACGTACTCGCTTATGACATGCCATATGACAATATTGGTTGCCACCCGACTTTGCTCTCTGTCATCCTTTCGCAATAACCGTTTCTTGACTGTAGCCGAACCGGTGTTCGGGTATTCCTATAGTGGACGATATTTCTGCAAAATTTCACTAATTCGACCTTTTTATGTTTCGCAATTTCGCTTTGTTCAATTCAGATCACGTTTACATTTGTGGATTGAAGGTTTTAATGAATGTAAATATATAGTTTTACACGAAATTATTCTTCAAGGCATAATTTTGCATGGTATTTATAGTATTGTGTATATCTTACACAATACTATGAATATCATGCGAATTTGATTGAAACTATTTGGTACCTATCTATTACAGTTGGTTTTCTTTTTAATAACGTTACTCGTGCTACCCGTATTTCATCTCATCCTTGTGTATGTTTCCTTGGTCGCGTGTCATCAATGCAGTGCTCATAGCAGTAGCCACAGAACCTACGTTAGACACTGGGGGTAGTTCAAATAGAGGTACATACATAACCTGATGTATAGTGTAATATAGCCTGATGCCTTTACTCACCTACATATTACGTGGGTCACGGAATCAGCATCTGAAAAAAAAAATTTCATTAGCGAGTGACCAACAGACTATAGGGCATAAACCAACCGATATTCTAATAAGTAGTTAATTTTCTGAACTAATCGTCAAGTTATAACAAATTCATATTAGTACCTACTTATAAGTATATGATTGTATAAATTATTATGTCCCAACTAGACTAATACCCAATGAGTACACTCTATTGAAACTTTTAAGTCAACGTAGTAGTGATTAAAGTCGCGTACAGTGCTTGCTTGAGAAACGGTGGAAGACACAAGCAGCTTTGTGTTATGTGGAAAAAATTTAAGACTTAGAATACGGATAAGAAAAACGTTCATTTGATATAAAATATTCATCATGAATGAATAAACAATTCCACGTTCATAGCGTTAATCAATGAGTTGCATGCAGGCAAGAGTCCGAGTCGATGTCGAGCTCATTGATCGATCGACTCGATACAGCGCACTACAGGCGCGCGGCGTCTGTACACATTGCTCACACGCAAACAAAACCGGATGGTGCACACTCGCGCCGGTGTCAGTGTGTGAGTGCGTGCGCGAAGGATTTCCTACCGCCCCGCGCCCGCGCCCGCGTCCCGCCACAGACCTGTTGCGCCGCTACCGGAGTTACGCCGCATAGTTACCAGACTTGATATGCCTGCTCCGCGCCGTATCGACTCAGCGCCGAGCCCACGCACACCACGGCACACCGTTCGAACACTTAATTATCATGGCGCAGCACTCGTGAAATTGCTGTGCATCTCGCCTGGTCTCATCGACATCTTTTATTAATCTGATATCTTCCATTACCGGTTGCACTGAAGTAAAACATCTAACCCGTTCGATTTATAGCCCCTCTTATGGATGCAGCCGGATACATGACATCATGTGATGCTAATTCACTCAGACGGCGCTATCATTTAGTATTATAAATCTTCTAAGGAATCGATCGTTTTATTAGAGTTCCGCAACGAAAATTGATATCGAATTTACTTAATTAAGTTTATTTCTAAACATGCATTTATTTTTTCCTTTATTTGATATAGCTTGATTATGAAAAGTAATGAGTTAACGACTGAAAAATGATTCATCGCAAGAATCAGATACACAGGCAAGTATGAGTTTCAGATTCAGCCAGGTAGAAAGTTTAACTGTTTTGGATTCTTCCTTACATATAAGCCGAACTAACGCAGGTAGGTACTATAGATCTGTATTATTTTCTAAGTATGTAACATACACAGATGTAGGATATTTCAAAAAGTTTTTGTAATTTTAAATTTATTTACATAGAGAAAGCCAAAAGACTTGCGATGCTCATTAGCAATTCGCGTCTCATAATTGATTGAAGAATACGAAAACAAAACATCACAACACCCTAATTTAAACGTTGACATAAATAGATACTGCTGTAGTCCTAAATTTCGCCACAATTTTAAAGAAATGATTGGCTATACTGTGTTGTAGGTAGTTAGTTGACGGTAGTGGACTGTACAAGAGAAGAACGGTGGCCGCAAGCTAAGCACAGTGAAAAAACAGGTAGCGCCGTTCCACCGTATCGATCTTTAAGTTATTTTTCTTATTTATCTTTTTTATCTGGAGCTCCGCTCCGCGTCTCGGACCCGAACGGAAGTTGTAACGATTTTTAATCGTAGCAAGTATCTCGGCCGGCCGGTTCGTATAGCCGCTTTGGACAAGAGTTTATATTATATTTTTTGTAAACAACCACCGGAAACGGGCTAGAGAACGCACTGCTCTGGAACACATATCTTCCATTACGTCTGTCTCTCGGTTCTCAGTAATAATGATAAGGAATACAGATAACACTCAAAGTTAAAACAAGATCTACGACATTTGGTTTCATTTAAGAATGGTGGAGGAAAAACTTACAACACGCTCTAATTAAAAGGATCGCGACATAATATCGACAGGAATGAAAGAGTCCTCTGCCGCAGTTAAGACGGTCAAAGATGGTATCAATGTCAGTAGCTGACCCCGCATAAGACTGACTGTAAATTGCGACGATGTATTTTTGTAACATTTTTCTGCCAATAGCGAAGCGTGGGCGCGTGATAATGGCCCAAAATATCCACGTTCTCAACGCCCACCCGGACCATCGAGAATATTACTCTACAGATAAATATTCTTATCCGAACATATATCCGCTGGACGTCGTAGGTCCAACTAAGTTAGAAATCTTTGTAAAAAATTAGATTGGTTCCATTTAAAACTGGAAATGGTTTTAGAAAGCACAAGTTTGTTACTCTGGAAATGATCAATTTAATACTCGCAAGAGAACTGTAGTTAATTGCTTACTCTAGAGCTGACTTACATATTACGAGTATCACATCGTGTTCATACTTATAAGATAATATAATTATGTTTGCTTGCAATCATCTTAAAATTATCGATACAGGCGTTTTCATCGGAATTACAGTTAAGTACACTCGAGTTGATCTTGCGCAGTTCCCTATCGAAGCTTACCTGAAGGTCGCAATGGGCCGCACAATGTATAGATTGTTTGGGCATATTGACAAGAAAAAACTTCAAGGATAGTATGATAATGTAACAAATCAAAGTTGACTTTTTGTAATGACATACAACATCGTAAGAAGTAGGTACATTATAATGTGTGTATGTAGATACGTAACTCAAAATTGATGTCCTAAATTCGTATACATCAACTACACAAACTAAATGTTTTTAGAAATTCATTGGTCCTAGAAGTCTTTGTAATAGAGCGATCCGGTACGTTTTTGACGTGAATTTTCAGTGAGGTTTCTCAAAAATACATTACGGCTCTTCTTTTGAAGTTACTACGTTTTTAGAAATCAGGATTTGCTGATAATGGCCATAAGTTCCTTAAGTTATAGGAACTCAGCCTACACCTATTACATCGTCTATCTTACTGAAAGATTGGCTGTCAAGATGAAGAGTTCCGTACGTTGTCGCGGACCGGCGCCGACGAGTATTTATATCCCTTTGAAGCGGCCGCTTCTTCTGTTTTAGCTGTTAAAGTTTACTTAATCTATAGTAACTCCTTTCTGTTTAAAATATTGGAAACAGACGAACCCTATCCATTAACATTTACGAATACATAGGTTAGAAATCTGTTCAAATTCGCTTTTGTGATCATTAGTTGAAGATAATTTGAGTTTCTATTTTGTCATAGTAAATGTGGAAACACATATGTATACCTACCTATATGTGTACCTTAATGTTCCGGTGAAATGCATTGTAAACGGTTATACAATATGGTCAGTATACGAGTAGTATCTTAACACTTCTCCAGGTACGATTCCGAGCCTATACCATAGGTTCAGTCATATAATGGTTTTAGAATTGTAACTTTAAACTTCACGGACAGTTTGCGAAGCTAAGATTTTATAAAAGGTAGTCATAACTTCAGATATTTAAACGTCTGTTACTATTAAAGAAGTGAACAAAATTATAATACTGAACCATTAACGAAGCGGTAGCGGATGTCGAAAGTTGTTCAGGATCCGAGTGCTAGTCACCTGGTTTCGATTTTATAGTTAATCTTTAGTTATTAAATCAGATTTTGTAGTATACCTTCCATGAGAAATCGATAACACATTTTGATATATCTAGTAGATATGTATTACAAATATATTTCTGATTATAGGACAACCTTTGTTCTTACAAATTTCTTAATTTTTGGCTACTTATTGTATAAAATCGCAGCTCGAGATATAATTTTAACTGTCGCAGTCAGGGTAGTCAGCTGATACATTAATTTCGCTACGTCACGCACGGACTGCTATGGAGTAATAGGTAATAATTGCCTATTTTACATTTTATGGGTATGGTTGTGTTTCTCTTTAATATAACGTATCTTCTGTTAAAAATAATGCTCACAAACTATTTTACGTCTTATGGCCTCAGCGTTAGGAACGCGTCGCGCGTTATTCGATATTTAGTGGAGGTAAGTGAAGAATGTCTTCTACACATCGACATCCCGGCAACGGAGCGGTCGCCGAAGAACCAGTTTCATTTAATCATCATAATTGCGTCCTCCGTTAAGCCTATCCCGCGCTCGAGTGTGGTAAAGACGAGAGCACACATGTATCGCTCAACATGACACTATTCAACTCCATTTGAAATTTTTATAAAACATATTTGTGAGATCCAGATTGTTATCTTTATTCGGTTGTTTTTATAACCCAAGACATGAATGAAGCTTTCTGAAGTCGTAGAGATAAAATGGTTTCTGAATCGAAATTAAACATCACTGTTGAATAATATGCCAATATTTATATTTATCTATACGCAGAGCTGTTAAAACTACGTTATTTATATATTGAGAATTTTGCCAAATTCTCAAGCATAAAGTCACTCGTTATTGGTCGCTTTGATAAGGTGACACAATGTGTTATCTGTGTACGCCACACGAGAACGAGAAAAAATATTTAGCCAAAATCTATCAAGGCCATGCCTTACGCGGAACTCTCGATTCTACAGTAAGTTTTTGATATATATGATACGCGCTAAGTTGGACAATGTCAAATAAGTTAGTGAGGACATTTAAAGGGCATGTATCTGCTAGTAACTGTCTAACAGCTATCTTAAGGTAAAATTTGGGCAATTTAAAATGTTTTGTTGGGGTCTCTGACGGTAAGCAAAGAACCTTAATCTCAGAATTTGTGCATATTGTTTTCCTCTTTTTAATTAGCATTCAGGAGTATCGGAGTCTCGAAATCCAAAATGTTGCTCTAGATAATCGACGTGTCTGGCAAGACGAAGCATAAAGCGCATTGGCTGCAGCCAGTGAAAAAGGGCTTCAATTTAAGTTAGTTTCTTCCCAGAGCCAGTCACGACATAATATGCTTCGTGTTGTTTCCCGCTGCGAGCTAGATTTCTTATGCCTTACTTTTTACAAAATTATTTTTTTCATTCCTTCTATACAAATTATATCAAGATGACACCATAACTAGTTATATCACAAAATAATTATGACTACCAAATTTCAGCTACGGGTCTTTGGTTCCGCAGACTTTTAAATTGACCACTAACACAAAACAAACTTTTCACAACTAAATTATACCTCCTGTGGCCATTAAGCACATTACTGCGAGTGCTCTCGTTTCTTCATAACACTTATTTACACGTCCGTGCTTCCCAGTTGTGACGTAAAATAGCTTTTGGTAATTCCGCTAGACCCCGTAGAGGCGTAGTGTCGAACAGACGGCGCGGTAAACAGGAAGTGGTGTCGGCTAAGCGAGCGTTGGCAACTCTTCAACTACCACGTGGTACCGCTGACGACGCGATGCGCACTCGCAATATTTGCCTTACATTACGCTAATGAGGAATTTTATACACTTCTTAGCAGAACAAAATTCGAATGCTCTATTTGAATGAAATATCAGTATATCCAAAGAAATAAGAACAAAGATGATGCAAAAGAAAAGAGAGATACTAACACTAAAATGATCAACTAGATCTAAAATTTGTAGAAAGGCCGCCAATACTTTCATATAACCGGATTGTTGACGAATGTTAAATATAGTAAACGACTGCAATTACACTATTAATAGACTCCGGTCTTGACCGGCACTAGTGACGGTATATTTCAACAATAGCCACATGTATAATCTGGTATTCTCTTAAAAACTTTTTCGTATACCGAAAAAATGCGACAAAAACTAGCGCGTTCCGTCCGCGGACCACATGGTCAGGGTTGGAACAAAAGGCGCGTCAGAATATGCGCTACAGATGTGATATGTGGTCCACATGTCACGAACAATGCTTGCCTTCATCGAGCGCGAGACATTACACTCGTTAGCAACACTGAAATAATTTGATATGCTTTATAAATAAATCTAATATTTAATATTTCAATGTACCCGAGGTAAAGACCATAATTTTGAACTCTTTGAAAATACCATGTTTAAGTAGGTAGGCCAGCATATACCGCGAAAAGATTTTTTATTGCAATCATTAAAATGCCACATTACTATGTATGTATGCCTATATTGATAATTTTAAATTGATAGTCTAAATTTAATCACTACAGATTGCATTTAACTACACTATAGATAGAGCGCCTACAATGAACGAAATAGTAAAATAAAATACCTATTAATAAAATATTTATATTTTTGGAATTTCAAATGAATTGTTACTAAATGTTAATTAACACTTCGCAATTTACATTTCGAACTCATCGCTGACTGCTAAAACAGACTTAACATTGATGACTGCGTGCCGCGATACTTTTTACACGTTACCACGTCAGAGTTTTAGATTTTGTAATAATAGACTCATAAAAAAATAATTCAAGTAGGCTGTACATTGTATGAGGTATAGATAATGAGTGCGACTCAGTTTGTCAAATACAATGATCGCTTATGAATGAATTAGTGAATGACAGTTCGGCCATGTTTGTTTACGCGTGCGCAGCACATCGCACGGTCGGCTCAAGTCGGGTGCGCTCGCCATCGCTCGCCGCCTCGAAATAGCACGGCACCAGCACCGAAGAGTGCGGTCGACGACCCTGCGGCCTGCCACACCGAAATATTGGAACTATACTGCGATTCAATCCTTTCTCTAATTATGATACAGGACACTAATGCCCTCTACTACCCACGTGCAACTTCCTGTTCAATCTTAATAATGTAACTAATATATAAAGTTCCTTTTTTCGTGCTAGTCTTAAAGAAAACCATATTAGTATTTATCTTAATCTTCATTATTTTAATAGCAATGGATATAATAATCTTTGTAAATAAATGATTATTATGATTGTAACTTAAAGTGTTCCTTACAATCTATATTATAAATTGAATATCTAATCATCACAACGCCATCTGGAGGCGCTCTGGTGAAGGTGGGTGTAGTAACCGTTAAAACTAGAATTATTGTTTATTTATAACTACTAATTAATAGATATGTTATTTATTGTTATTAGGTTAATTACACAATATTGATTTGTTTAAGAGAATAGTTTGTTTGAACTTGTATTATATATTCCCACATACATATATTGGAATGATGTTGAGACTACTTGTCTTGTTATTTATTTGAATTGTTGTAATTTCTAATCTAATGGTTTTATTTATTTATTTTAATTTATAAGTAATATGTGAATTTGTGATCTTGAACAACCACTAGATATTTGTGAATGATGTGCATGTCTGTACCTAATTGACTTTCTTACACGGGGCTATCATTTTGTAAACAAGTTGTTGGTATGACTTAATAATAAAAAATAATTAGAAAAAAACTATTTCTTGAAGAAACGAATCGAACATTCTCCATCGAACGCACGACTACTGTTCGTAACGTCATAGGTTCGAAATCTTTGCTGAACGCGGAGTTATTAAATGTTTTTTTCCGTAATTTTTTTGTCCGGATAAAGAGATGAGAAGAAATTCAACAATGTCTCCCTTGACTATCTTCTTACTAGATAGATGGAGTCAGTATTATACAGAGACACCATCGTTCTATCTACCGATGATTTCCTAGCCACCACCTACAATCCTCGAAAGACCGAGGTTAGTAGGTGAGTTAGCAAGGAACGATAGGTTAATGTGTAATTTTAAGACAATCTTATTATTCCATGGTCTGCCAAATCCAGAACAACGACCTCGCGAATATTTCAATAGTAATTTTATAAAATATCTAAATTCTTTATCGATGACAAATGCTTCAAAACATCACTTATCAACAAACAAAAGCTGTAAACAAAAAAGAACTAATTTCTGATTATAAAATTAATCGCTCTTGGTTTTTCCCTGAAATTTAAACAATACGTCATCAGTTTATTAAGAATTCTTGGAACTACACCAGATATTGAGCTGAGCTGTTAGTTACCACACTTATTAGTTATCCCAGCCACTTGTACGTAAGACTTCAAGTATGTGTGTGAATTACAAATTAATATTCATGTCTAATCGTTGTGTCTAACCAACTCATGTGCGTCGGTATTGAGTGGGTTAAGCGTTTTGTATAGCTTGCAATGCTTGCATCTATTTGTTTATTAGCCATTGGTTCTTTATTAGCTTCGGCTCCTAAGTAAAACCAATCAGCTAGGGTAGTTCAGAATATAAGTATATCAACCTAAAAAACATACAAATCGAGAATTTACTCGATTTTTTTTAAGATTTGGTATCGCTCTGAGTTTTTAGTTCCTTTTGGAAATTCAAATACATATCCAATTCCATAAAATGTAGCAATTTCGGAATATTATTTTCCCATATTATTATAAATATTATAATTTTAATCATATAAAAAGCTTTGCCTTTATTAAATCTCTAAAAGCAGTTACTAGTATGTAACCTTAGCATTTTAGAATTCATAAAATTCTTCAGATTGGCTCTGTAGAAATTTACGTGGAAATGATTCAAACCGCCGCGGATATTGCATACAGACCAACATTCCTTACGTCTGCGGCTTTTCCCTGTATGACTCTCATTTCTAAGATGCATATTTAAGCCGTTATATCACAAGACATTCCTGTTTCCGGCGCCTCGTGTTGACCCCATGGCATTTCTTAGAGTTTTCATATGATACTTATATCGTTTCCGGCACCAGTTTACATTTTATTCTTAGTAGACACCACAGAATTTAACTCTTTTAAACGACTTTCAACTTTAGAATCTTAGGCATAGAGGATATTTAATCATAGAATCTATCGAAAATAGTGTCTGGTAATGGCATATTTTTGGAATGACTGTATTAATTTATTGATAAAATATATGTGTAACCTTTTATGTAGTTGAAGATAGTACGGTATCTTTTTAAAATTGGTATTGTTCTCGAATTAATGTTTACTTTGCATCATCCCTTCACTGATTATTTAAACAAAGTTTCAACTTGATCAGGTACATCCGATATTCAATTGTCTACTATCGTAATATAATGAAGTATATCCTTCCTGTTTTTAAGCAGTAGGTATGTCTCCATAACTATTCACATTTTACAATTCGCTGGGTAGATAACGCTCATAACTCGATACTTTTTCAGAGGACGATCAACTGCTTGCTAAAACCAGAAATAAGTTTTAATTATAAACGGTTATACTAGTCTATAAATGTCTAGAATAAAGCTAGGTGCCTGTAGATCTGGACTAGATCTATGAGTTGGCGCATATTTCCGTATTGACCTTTCAAGCGTCTCGCGTCTGTCTATCGGTCTCAAAGTATTTTTGTAGTGAAGTTCATATAATGTGGTAGTTATTTATTTCAATTATGAAATTATAAAATTAATTATTAATTGTGTGTAAGATTTGCATAAAATTTTGATGGGTTTTGGGTGGGAAAACATCAAACGTCTCCCGCTCTGGGTGGAGCAAAATGGAGTGTCAGACTTACTGACTATAACCCCTGTGTTCTTTCAATTACATACCATTTGGTTTCCAGGGCCTCAATTCTGCGGTAAGTCCCCTCTTTGAGGCGTGGCTGGAAAGACCTCACAGCGTCCTCAGCTTCCGCATGACGCAGGTCCTCACCGGACATGGTTCGTTCGGGAGTTTCCTGCACCGGATTCATGCGGAAGTGACGCCCGGGTGTCGCCACTGTGCGGAATGCCCGGACGACACGGTGGAGCACACAGTCGAGGTATGCCCTGCTTGGGCGGAGCATCGCCGTGCCCTCGTGGGGGCGATCGGCGGAGACCTCTCGCGCCGAGCCTTGGTTGAGGCCATGGTCGCCGACTTCTGCGAAGTAGTAACGCTCGCAAAGACGGAGGCCAAACGCATCAGGCAACGGCGTTATCGTCGCCGCCGCCGCCGCCGCCGCCGCCGGAATTCTGATCCCGATTTCCGGCCACCGTAGGCGCGGCAAGCGCGCGCCTACGGACAGTAAGAAATGGGTAGCTCACTGTCCGGCCGTCCGGTAACTGTCCGGACCAAGCCCAAGTCGTCGACGGCGCGCTCTGTTCCCGCGCGCCTCATGGAGTTGTCAGCAACAGCAGGGACCTAGCCAGGTCGAAGCCTACAGGGGCCAGGGTTATCCGAAAGGGCGCTCGAGCCCCGGTATGAAGGCTAGAAGGAACAGGGTTGGGTCTTTTAGTCAGTAAGAATCAGACACTATCTCCCGCTCCGCCCAAGAGCGGGGGTTGTCATTGGATGATTTTTTCCCGCAATAAAAAAAGGGCCTCTAGTCTGCTATTACAATAGTATCAGAATGATCTATCATTGATGTCATAATTGTCGATTTTGACAAGTTTGGTAATCTACTAATATAATGGCGTCATTATGACTTTCTAATGGTCAACCACTGACAATCTATTGAAAGAAGTGGCATAGAATAGTAATCTCGTACATATTGACAAATGAATATTTGACGTATGCGGTAATCTGCTAAAACTATGGCAGTTTATTTGATCAGTGTTCTACCATTAAACAGTATTGTGCAGTTATTGGTTTTAAAATGCTCGATATTATCATTTTACCATAACTCTATTACAATACCACTGACCGATCAATGATCGATCATTATGAATTAGCAGATTACGAACTTTTAGCAAAATGCACATTGTCATTTTTCTTGTTGGAATTACGAATTTATAAAAATAGCAGACTTGGGCTCCAGGGCCTCCGTATCTCTTCCGAACAATTCCGCAATGACGACGGCTACGGGGCATTACAGTGCACACATGAACAGTAAGTAATCTTTATTTCAATACTAATGTTACAGTTAAAGCCGAAGAGTATATTTGCTTCAACGCGCTAATCTCAGGCACTACTAATTCGAACTGAAAGTTTGGTTATGGATAGACCATTTATCAAGGAAGGCTATAGATATTCATATAACATCACGCCACGACACCGAGCAATAACCAAAGACGCGAGGGACTGCTAGTAAATTATATTTCTCCCAAAACGCAATTCCATTACTCCTGCGTTTTGCATTATTTGATAGTTTTAATGACTTGTCCAATAGTAGGAAATTAACTAACTACAATGCATATTGTAGCTTCATTATATCTAGTGCCTCAAATGCAATAACAATATGTGCGTGTGTGTTAATGTGTTGATGATAAATGGAATTATATTCGTGGGTCGCGCAGGCGCACCCACAGTGGTACCCACACCTACACCACTTGTACCAGCGTATCCCTATTCAGAGAATGTGGTTCCACCTACTACAGTTGCACAAGCATTGATATTCAATTCACAGGTAATCACACGATAACTGCCGCACAATGGAACCGACTGCACTGATGATTAAATGCTTTGATTAATTTGTGGAAATTTCCTGGTTTTGCATATGCTACCGCTATTCAACTTGTATGGACTGTTATTTGCATTCTGGTCTGGGATTGAATCGATGTTTAAATAGCCAGGTTGTTGTCAACTGACGCTACATATATTTAGTTTATTTATAGCAACAACTGGGAATCACTTAGAATGTTTCTGAACTCGTAAAAGTATTTACCTTATTATGTTAGTAAAGTAGTCTCGTAGATAAGTAAGTCAGTATTGCAACAGCTATCACGATTGAAATCTCTGAATTAAGTGGAACAACAATTTGAATTAAACTTTCAGCTGATTTTCATCACGTGGCATCAAACTGGACGAATTGTTTGCTAAACTTCCAGAAAAGTAATGTAATCAGATTCAGCAAAACCATTTATGAACTAACAATGCGCATACAAACGATTTAGGAATCATTATAAATCAGATATTGTTTAATTGGAGAACATAATGAATGGCGGTCATTTTAGTACCATTCCTACCAGTTTTAGTAAGAGGGCCATCTGTGTTAAAGTTTCCTAAGCACCTATACCTAATGTTATAATAATATGGGACTTGATTATTAAAACCAGTCGTGGGCAGCATGCTATTCAGCGCGCCTACGTATCTCTGTTCTACCTCCAATTTGGTCGTATCGTTTCGCAACGCCACACAATCCATGCCTGGCTGTTAGTACCAAATTCTTAACCCACAGAGTAACCCGTGGGCAGGTGGAAAGTGGACCGAGCCGATACTCAACTGTTATGCAACACATCAATATGGCATGCACCTTATTGGATGCGAAAGTTGACGGCACCGTCCTTCACAAGGCGATGGCATTTAGTCCAGCTCAGAAAGCCGTAAACCTAGTGATCACTGCATTTTTTTGTTTTGTGTTTTAGCCTTACCTACTATCAGACGGTAGCTGTTAGACGTTAGTCGAATCAATGTTATGCCGTCGGACTTTTATTCAGACTCCTTTTGATTGAGATAACAAGGAACAGCTGCAGAAATCCTTTTAATTATTATAGCAAGTTTGCACTTTGCATCTTATTGAATTGATTGTCCTAATAAGCAGTTAAATCTATGCCTAATATCTTTATGTTTGACAGTGCTAGCTGATTTAGGTGCTCAGTTGATAAGTGTAATCAATGTTGAGATGTTCTAGAACGGTCTACCTTTGGAAATCAGCCCACATTCACCCACTCTTGACTATAGGGCCTTCGTTTGTGCCACCTACATAGCTAAACCGATCCGACCGTCATGAGAATACAAGAGGAAAACTATTGACCATGTCTAAGTCAACCATAAAGTAGTTGAATTATACTTTATAACTTAATTTTAATGAGGTCTATACTTTTTAAAAGGCCAGGTATCCTTCAGTTGTCGAGTTGCCCACGCCTTCGACTCAATTAGCAGTCTTGAGAGTTGTTATATTTCACAAATACGAGAATAACGATTTGTTTACACTTTGATATTTTTATTTCATTTGCTGTATTGCCGTAAACAGCAGTACTGCCTACGCTCGTATCAGAAATCCTTTCCGTTCGTTATCAGTAGGTACCGTCGACGCATGAATGAATTAACAAAGTTTTTATTTTTGTAGTTTCGCAATACATATTCCGCAATTAGTACCTAAATTTCATGAAACGTAGTTAATTAATTGCTTTATTTGTGTTTCCGATGAATTTTATTGTTTTTTGCATCATTGCTTTCGTGCGTTTCGAAATTGATTCACAATTAAGTAAAACGTTTCTCATGAACTCCAATTATTTAAATATTTGAAAAAAAAAATATATAAATTTCGTTAGTTGTTGAATGCGAATATTTATGCATCGGGCATAAGATAATTCCCTAGATAAAACAAAATCTCCAAAGGAACTGATTTAACTACCTAATTAACTTATACCAATACAAAACAATAGTCTACAAATCTACCGATTAACTTACTAGTTCAGTTTGTTTATAAACTAAGTAATATTTGTATTTAATATAAATAAATGTTCTGCGGAATTGTACGAGTTACCGTGGCCCAGAAACACAAAGAGCAACTGACTTACTGACTTAACCCACCTTTCTTCCTTACACATGTGGGTTTAGTCAGTAATAGTGGACCCTCCTTGTCCATGATAGTGGGATGATTTATTTGATGGTGCTCTCAAAAAAATAAAAATATTTCTGAAAAACTAAACTTAGTCAGTTTATCATTGTCTGTTTTTGTGGATTTTACTTGAGCTGACCATTCAGTGGACAGTCTGTGGGTTTTCCGATTTTATTGATAAGTAATAATATTGTTACATAGATATTTGAATGTACTAAACAAATATTATGTAATATGGGCAGATATACTGACGAGAGACATGAATTGAGTCCTTACTGTCAGTGCCGATAATAAGTCTAGGAGCTTCGAGCTAAATGATATGACATCGTTTTTCTGGGAGACATAACATGCAAGATCTTAATTCGGTGAATGAAATATTAAAGGAGACCCAATTACAAAATAGATTAGATACGAGTATTATAACAGTATGGATGGTAGAGATATAAGAGATATTATAGAGAAATGGTAGAGAGCTACTGGATATGAAAGAGAGTTACGCAGTGTCTTTCTATGTAATCAGATAAATTATTTAAATAAAACACACCTAGTTGTGTGTTTTTGTGAGATAGGAAAAAGATTACAGAAGCCTACAGAATCTATTAATGAACTAAAATACTAAGCCTTTTTTGTTTTGCCCTAAGGACGTTGTAAAATCAGGCCCTGATTGACTTGACATAGTTGTTTAGTAACTGCAAGTTTCAAATAAACATCGTTCGATATGTTTTTGTTGTTAGCCTCAAATATGCAGTAGGTACCTACTATATACACATAGAGTAGGTACATCTACCGGGACGCATTTAAAAGTCGTGAATGATGTATTGCGAACGATATGGTGCGTTGAGTTCAGTTCAGAGTGCAGGAGGCGAGTTGGGGCACTTCCTGCGGTTGCGTGACACGCGCCCCCCTTATCGTGTTCATTGATAGATTTATCTGGACGAGGTCGAGTTGTCCGCTCCTCGATCCACACAGCACACTAGTCACGCGCGCACTCTCGCGCAAAACATCACGTAGGTAGCATTCGCTACTGCGAAAACTACCCAACTCAGGTAGGTATGTCAACGCTGATACATGTAGATCTGAAAATTAATTACTATCTAATCGCAGTTACAGTCTTTCAACAGAAACAATCTGTCCTAAAAGGAATTATTTATAAACGGAACCTCGACGTGCCTCGACTCGACGCTGCCACAAACAGAGCACTGTTGTCATTCAGCGAAATCAGTTTCCGCGAAAAGGACCTCCCCATTTGGTCAGCGACGAGTGATGTCGTGCTGCCTCGCGCTACATCCAATACATACATTACTAAAATGTTAAATACCTAAAACTGCATCTCAATATTTTTCTTCGTAGTTAATGTTTATTTTTGCACAATCATTCCTTTGTCGTCGTTTTAAATATCGAGTCTAGTCGGTTGAATTTTTTTTCACAATTCACTCAACATTATCTTTGGCAAAAAAACAAGACTGGCGCCACATTGATATCCACCTATCTAAGTTTTAAAAAACCCGTCGTATTGGCTTTTAAGAGAGATAACGTTAATTCTTTCAGAGCAACGGTATCTCGTTGGGAGCCCTTATAGCGATTCTTATCTCTGAAACTGTATCCGGATAGCTGATTTTTTGTTATGCTCTTTTGGCACGTGTTTTGTCGTATTGTTTGAAAGTCGGGTGTCGTAAAGATCGTTCGTTTTGACATGATTCGGACATATTCGTTCCAAGAAACGATGAAAGAGGAGAACCGCTTCCTGTATTCACTGAGTAGGTGTAGGGTATCGGTACACCGTCGCCGGCGCTGTCTAGCGGTCTGTACTTACAGCGACCTACGTGCAACGGGACACCGCTAGTGCTAACCTAACTACTGCTGACGACTTATAATTTCCTGTCAATGTTCTTTGAATCTTAATGGAAGAAATACACTAGGTTTAGATAACGCTTACTTTATAAACGACTAAGGTTTTGAATGCGTGAGACACATGGCGTGATGTTCAAGTAGATACCTAGCGATGAAAATGAATAACGTGTCGCGTAGGAAACTATGACTTCAGCGGTTAAATTGACGAAATGGTTGCACGTCACCCAATTAATATCATCTTAACAACGGTTATATATCTAATAAATTATCTCCAATTAGCGAATCGTCCGTCATCGCATGTTAAGAGCGTTTTGCGTCTGAGATACGTTTGAAAGTGATAATTTTAATGAATGAAACCAAAGCACATTTGTTCAAGGTCGGTGTTCGGGACGTGTTTTTTAAGATTGGTATAAATAGATGACGCACCGAGAGAAGATCCGGTGTGTGTGCTGGTGGTAAGCAGTGGCACAGTTTGTTCGTGTGGAGTGTCACTCGCGGTGCGCAGACGCCTGCGCCGCGTGGAGCGCGCGGCCGTTCGGCGGCCGACTGTTTCAGCTCGCCAACACTCAATGCTCCCCATTCATTCGCACGCATGAATGAACGACGTTTAGCACGTGGCCGAAAAAAAATATACTGAAACTGTCGTCTACTCTAACACGACGGTAATACAGAAACTGTTGAACCGACCTTGCGTCTAGCTAGACTGTAAAACCTACTAGTTTCAGTAACACTCGTACTCGGAAAATTTACAGGAAAAACTAGTTTTACCGAGTCTAAATGTACTTGTAATGCAAAGTCAATCGTAATGAGCGGGTAATTTAAACGAGTAGAACATTAAAATAAACTGATTTGACAAAACACATAATCTTTCGAAGTTATAAATATATATTTCTTATCAATTTATACTTAAGATATTTTTTCATTAAGAGTTCAAGTTAGGTACCTACTCATTAGTGAATTAACGAGTGTACTAGCTGCTATCTGCTGTTTCATATGTAAGGGTCAACTCACATCGAAAGAGCGGCGAAGGGCAGCGCAGTTTCAGTGTCATATGAATTTTAACTTTATTTTCATTTCTATAATACTTGTTATCGCGACCCGTTTACCGTTTATAGAATTCCCCGGAATTCCTGCGGCGCCGCGGGCATCCGCGCGACTCGTTCGAGTTTCTCATGCGATAATAAGTATTATAGCAATGAAAATAAAGTTAAAACTCATATGACACTGAAACTGCGATCCGCTTCGCTGCGCTTCGACGCTCTTTCGGTGTGAGTTGACCCTAAAGGCAGGTTTGCCTGTACAGTTGAGTCTATAGGTAAACTGGAGCGTGTATGTTGTACAACTGTAGGTACTTAATAGGTACACCCTAACGTGTACCTATGGCTACCTTTAAAGTTCTTTTGCTATTTCCATGGGAGCACGATATCTAGTCACCGAGATGGTAAGTAGGTAATCTCTGTATCCAGGTATCCCCATATGGCAAATGCGTATGATGGGTTCCCTCTATTTGTCAGAATCTCGATGCTCCGAAATTTATTTGGCATACATATCACACATGGTATAATCTTTTTTAATCGAATATTTCAAGGCATACAAATTATTCAACATTGCTTGGCCGAATGTTTGTGTCCGAATTTACAATAGCATACTTTTAAGATGGCAGAATTTTATTTCGCAAAATTACCTTTGTCATTATTAAATTAACCTAATTTCGTTTAGCATCACGTTTATTTAGAGCGACGATTATTTGATATAAGTAGGTAAGTACAATATATTTAAACGTCGAAAATAAATATCTACTGTTAAAGTGCATAAGTCCATGAGCGAGCATGCAGAGCTCGGAATTTTAAGGCACCCCGACACGGACAGGTTAGGTTAGAAGGCTAAGGCAGGAGCGGAGCTAAGCTGTCGCCTTAGACATAATATATGTGGTATTTTTTAAATAATCAATTAAAAACAGGAACATTAAACTTCGCAGATAGAAATATAGGATACCACCTCAGGGGGCCTCCGTCAAGCTTTTTTTTTATGGGGACTAAATTGAGTGAACGAAGCAAGGAATAAACCCTCCGTTATCCCCTTTGTGTTAATTTGCTTTAAACCCTGCAGACAGAAAAAGGATGCGCAGGAAACCCCCATCAACACTATCCATGCAGATTTTGATGTTACTATTACAACCGCAGCTAATGACTATCGATATAAAATGTATGCCAAAAGAATTCTGACTAAATTTCCTGCGATATGATGGTTCTGCTTTTTAATTATTATGGATACGAAATTTATGCATAAGGATGATTCTGAGTATCAAAATTATGAGTCTTGAATGTATACTAAATCAGTGTACGCCAAAGGATTTTCTGCGAAATGAAGTTTGTATGACATAAAAAGTTCAGCCATAAAAGGTAGACCCGTGTACCTATATGATATTAGCAGGATTATCATCCTGCTGATAAAATTACATATATTTAATTTTGTTTCAATATAAACGATTTATGCTGTCTAAAATTTTGTGTTTGAGAAAAGGACATAATTTGTAATGATAGGTAAGTACTAAGTATCAAATAATATATTTACCTACAACAAAATTGTAAAGCACACACCAGAAGTGCGACGGCCTTATTTAGGCCTACGTAAGTAAACATGTTTGCCTTACCCAGGCAATATTATGTGGCATATCCATTAATTACATATTTGTGTTTAATTTAACAATAACTAATATATTAAAAAAAAAATAGATTAAAAAATCTATCTACATAAAAAAAAAAATCTTGATCACTTAAATCACTAATACTTACGCACTAATGATTGTTAATTTCACAGATATCACTTAAACCCACTGAACTTTCAATTTGGACGACACCACACACTTCACTTAAAACGTGTTACCCTGCAGGCCAGGAGTGGCGGCAGCGCGCGAAACTGATGGTCCTACCATGAGGAAGTCCGATGAGCTTTGAACGGGATAGTTCCTGAACGGGAGCTACCAGGCCCGCGCATGCGCCCCGTGCTCCGGGGCGTGACCTAGACCCTGAAAAGACCACCCCCTCGCCCACTCAAATCACGTTTCCATGGTTACGGGCTCAAATAATTTCCAAAAATCCGCCAAAATTATGCAGAAATCGAAAAACTTCAAAAATACGATAAATCAACACTAATTAAAAATCTTAGAATTTTTTGTGAGACACCTTTCACAGTCAACTTCCCTTGTCCGAGGAATATCATTGTTGCAAAATATGTCATACGGAAGCGCAGCGAAGAAAGTAGATCTGTGCCTACATTGGTGGCTCCACCCAATCAACGAGCCTGCTAGCCTCGCATTGGTGTTTCCTAGAATGGTATGAGAAATGATGACCTTCTTGGTGAATTATTGACGACAAACAAGACCTACCTAGGTAGTATTGCAGCCTATTAAATTAGCATGGCTGGTAAAAGAACTATAGACACTAAATTAAAGCACCCGACATGTTAGGTACTACATTACCAGTGCAAGTGATTTGAATAAAATAATGTGCATTTTATGAAACCAAGTTTAAAATATTAAGTTTGGAGCCTAATGAGCAAAAAGCCTCGGACTCTTCCAAACATTCCCGCAGCCCTAGCAGGCATCGGCTCTAGTGGGCCTCGTCCATTTTGCACATGGATATCTTTTTGAAGCGTGTGTGGAACACACGCGCCGTCGACCTGAGCTTGATAAGGAACAAGCTTGCTCTCCGGCTCTCTAGTAAGGACTGGACGGCCAGACAGCGAGCTTTCCATTGTTTGCCTTCTGCAACTCCTAGCCTACCTGGCCGGTGTCAGGGAATCGTCCTGCAAATCCCGACGCCCTGGTTGTCTCCTGCAACTGCGGTCACAGAGTACATTTGACTGCGGTAGCTTCCGCAGATCTTGAAGGTAACAGCTCTCCTATCAATTACTTAAAAAGTTACCGTTTGTAAATACTTACGGTTTTAGATACTATAAACTGCGATAACTTCGGATTGACTGACGGAATTATATGTTCATTAAAGTTTCTATTTAATTCGTGTTTTTCTTTTTTAATTACCTCCTCATATTTGTATATTTTTAACACCATTTTATAAAAGGGGTAGGTATCTACACATGTGTAAAGTTCACCCTGGTATGTACCTATAGATACCCTACCCTCACTTCAGCAATATATTATGAAAATTCCATGTTATTGGGGTTTATCATAATCTGTCCATAAAACAAATACCTATGTAGTATTGGTTTATGAACAGATTACAATGATGCTTTTTGTGCTGGATTAAATTATAAAACCACGGTAGTCCCAGTAACTTAAATTTCGGAGGTCGATGTCGAAAAAGTTAGAAACACAGATTTCCGTTAGAAAAGTTAAGTATTTAAATTTTTTTAAAAAGCCTGGTGTTGGTATTTATTTTCGTTAAAGAGTTATTGGTTTCTTTGTTTCGTATTTTGTATAATATCGTTATATTATAATGATTTTTATATGGAATCTAAAAAAAACTTATGTTATTTAATGCGTATCAAACAGTAGGTAGTTTTTAGGTACCTATCTATCTACTTACTTACGCTGTTGCAGTGCTAATCGGCATGCAGTTCGTTAACGACTGTACTGTGTATTTTTGTTCCATCGCTTGTATTTCGGTAATTTTACATCTTAATTTTTTTTCTTCTCTGGGCGGTTCCGAAATAAATTTCCGAAAACAAAAACAGTTACAACACATAGGCTGTTTATTAGAAGTGAGTGGAAGGTATAGGTGCTATAGTCTTTGATATTGCGTACCCACCTCTTGAAACGCTTTCTATTTCCATGTTGTAACAAATTTTATGAAAAAATTGATATTTTCGAGATTTCGCGGTTCTATATTACAGAAAAAAAATCCAAAAACGCAAATGATTATTTAACTAATTTTAAACGAGTAAGGTACCAACATGCCTGAAATAAGTATATGAATTAGGTATTTATTTAAACTTTAAAATTTCAAGTCATATCGAAATTATGCCAGTTCAATCTTTAGATTCATACAAGTCCAAATTCGTGGGTACAATAAACCCAATACCTATATCAACCTACGAATTAATGTAGGTAGGTACCTACCTAATTATGATAGAAACCTGAAAACTAAGTAGGTATCTACCCACCTAATTTAACATACCTTTTATAAAAGGTGTAAGGGACAGCCCTCCACAAACTTTAAGGGCTTGCTCAGTAGACCAACCTGAACAACCTTCCACAAAAACTTTTTTTAGGAAACGAGAAAAAATATCAGCCTCACCATACAAAATGACAAACTTGATTGGACAATTTGTATGGCGAGACCGATATTTTTTTCGTTTCCTGAAAAAACTTTTGCAGAAGGTTGTTCAGTTTCGACTACTGAACAAGCCCTTAAAGTATGTGGAGGGCTGTCTCTTACACCTTGTATATGCTTTAACAGTTGAATAGCTAGTTATAATAAAATATCTCTATTTCATCTTCTCCTCTCGCAGAAGCCATGGAAACAACCATCTAAGGTTTCAAAGGCTGGGTTTTTACTATTTGAAAATTGAAAGATTCATAATCACTCTCAGAGCTCTTACAAATGAGCTAGCTAGAATTGATCTATAGTTTAACTAGCAACAAAGTGCGTTTATAATAAGTGAAGATGTAGATTTTATAATTATTGTTCATGAATCAGTAGGTATATGTTGTAGCTACTTTAGGTACAGTGAGACACTTGCTCAGATGTCACCTGAAATCAATGATTTAAACTGCGATAATTGACTCTTGAATATTTTTCTCTAACTTCCTGCTGATTAACCGCAGTAGATACGTGGAGGACTTTATAAATGAATGATTGTGTTTAGGCGCTGCTGTTGACAATGGCATAAGAAAACAAATAATTACTATCATCGCGATAACATTAACGGTCATACCATCTGTGAATGAAAGTCTTAATAATGATAATAACAAGCTCCTTACTGTTGTCAACTGATTTACGTGGCAATCACAGGACACCTATAACCAAACGTGGTTAATATGGATAAAATTTAAAGGCAGCTAAAAATTTAGGGATAACAATTTCCCATTGTTTTACAATTTTCTCTCTTTCTGTATTTATTCATAAATTGTAATAAAAATCGATGCTCTAATAGAAATCGATAATATAAATAAGAAGCTCTGTCAAAGAGAAAATCCTAGGTAATCAAAGTTTTGTTCCTGCGGTCCGGAACGTTTAACGGTAGGTACCTACTCACAGAACAGGCATTTCCCGGTGTCGTCACATTACTGCCATAGCTGCTTCTCTTAAGATCAAGCTAATGAAGCTTGAGCGTAGTTGAGGTTAAAGAAGCGACATTTCGCTAAATTTCTTTGATAAAGTTAAGGCTTAGGGTACTTACAAGCAGCATAGGTATCTATCTCCTCCCGTCTCGACGTCTTGATATCACGTTGGACGATATCAATAATTTTGTCCAAATTTCCAAGATGTATAGATTGACACGCGCTCCGAATGTATCACGTGATCCCGTAGATATAATTTAGGACTACTTTATCATCGCTGCTGACAGAAAGTTAATTTTTCCATAGCTTTTTTTTCTGCTAATACCTACGGCAACTATCGCGTACCTAAATCGTAGTCAAAATTTCACTTTCATAATGGATCTCCATTTCTTCAATAATGTGCTCTATGATGCCAGAGGTCTGTGTCAGCATCTATGTTTATTAAAAATATGACTTGCGACCGTAACAAATTTGGTTTTTCTTTTTTTCTTTCAGAAAGCACTTTGCAGGTTAACGTCACGTTAACCTACAACGTGCAAAAAACTTCTGTCTACACTTATTTCACCTTACGTTTGATGATGTTGAATTATATCCACTGTTCAATCTCTAATCAAGAATAGAATACAACAGTTTGACTGTTAGAAATTTCTCAATTATAACCGGGGATTGGAACCGTGCCCAATAAATAACAATAGGATTCGGTACCTACCTATCTATACCCTATATTAGCAGCTCTACTGTTGAGTTACGAAACCTCTTTGTAAAGGCTAGACTGAGTAAGTCGTGTTGATTTCAACCTTAAATGTTTTTCGAAGATGATTAATTGAATTTAGTTTTAGTAGGCGTTTATAATGCTACAAAATCTTGCTGTATATCTCGAATTGAACACTTAAAGGGAAATTACGTTTAACCTCGTTTAGTGAGTTCTAATAACTGCTCGAGTTCTTACCAATCAGATGTTTTTTATAAGTCTTATTATGTCTTACAAAGTACCTACTTACTCTTCTTTTGTTTCCCACGGAACGCTTGTTCCCAGGATTCCTCCAGGCTAAAAACCAATTTAGGTCCGGCGCCTACTATCGGCATCGGCAAGGAAAAGGTTCCTTCGGCATCCCTACATGCATGCCAAGACAGAATCCTCTTCCTAGCCGAACCCAATAAGGGGCGCCGGAGCCTAAGGTCTTCAATAAGATTCTTACCAGTTTCTTCCAATCGGTATTCGGTCATTAATTAAATACTTAATTATAGGTCGGTTGATTTCCTTTGCAATAACTAATATGAGTTAAGATTGCTTTGCATGATTGAAAGTGTATTTTGTCAATAATATGTCGAGATTTTATACCGGGAAAAATAATACAATCAAAATTTTATTACTTTATAATTTAATAAAAGTTCTTCAATATAAGAATATGTCCGATTCCATCTATATAATACAAAGCGTTTCAAAAAGGGAAAATACCTACATATAAAATACAACCTCCTTGGACTCCTATTCCGATTACCATCATCACGTTCAGTACTCAATCCCTGTATGTACTACATACGAGGAAAATATTCCAAACCGCATTCAAATTTCAACGAAAATATACTATTTTCGTACAATAGACGACCTCCTTTCTTACGGATAGGTAGACAGTGCCCCTAGTGGAGTGAACAGTATCGTAGCTACTTATATTTAGTAAGACAGTGAATATTATAAAATTTTATCTACATTCAGAAGCACCGCAGGAAGGTCTTGCCTCACAACGACACTATTGACATCGAGATCGTTTATTGCACTACTTGACGTTACAATTAAGACATGAAAAGATTTCTCATATTTATTTACACAAAACTACAAAATTTTATTGTAAATAATTCATGTGAACATTTTATTTACAAAGGATCATTCTTCATCAAGGAGTATTCTTTTTAAAATGAACTGAAGACATATTGGTAATTTTTTTTATAAAATTTGACATCCATCGTCCAAAAATCCTTTCGTTCCAACCAAATCATAAGAACACGTGGCGTTGATAATAAATAAATAAACATGTATAATACTATTTACAATGCGTCTCGAAGTATGAGATATTCGACAATTTTGCCATTCATGATACGGTAGTTACAACTGTTACAAGACGTGGCAGTAAGTAAATCATCAGATAAGATAAAATACAAGGCTTAACCCTGACATTGACATTCGCATTTTCCCACCAATATGTTAGAATAGTTTCAGATATAAATCACGTTAGTATTATAATTATAAAAATTGATAACAAAATGTAGACTGGTGAGATTCTATGATACAACGGAGAGGGGACTAGGTTTAGATGGAACAGACAAAGCTTTGACGAAATGTATCTACGTCGTAATATATTAATTGGAGAGCTTCACCGTGTGGGGTAGGGCGGTGGGATTACAATATCTGGAAGAGTTTCTTCAGCTCCACCATCAGCTGCCAGTCGGTCTTGATGAGGTCGTCGCGGAAGTAGTCTTTACACGCGTCGATACTGGCACGGGATATCTGGAACAGCACAAAATGCTCAATAACTGTCATCGTCAACATTCTGTAATACAAAACCCCTTTTGTTCTCAAGGGCAAAAATTCCACTCATTCCAACCCCATCTAATAAGGTGGACAATCAAAACCACGATTTCGCCGGCATGCGGTGTAATTCGATTGCATTATTATTCTGTGCATAGGCAATATTCTCATATTCATAAACTTTCAAGACATAAAACTCTATCTGATCAACTTTAACTATCTTTGTCGCTAATTTGGACGTATAAATGCATTGCAAATACTTAAGCAACGACAGACAAACAGTAAACAGAATGCCCGTTATTAAGGTTAAAACTATTAATATTTAGCATAATAATAGGTCTCATAAATAATTTCTCTGGAAAAAGTTAATTGAAACGAAATTATAAAACTCATCGAACGTCACAATTAATTTAAAAATTGCTAAATTTAATTGCGGCCTACCAAGACATCCGTAAAAACTGGTTCGAAGCGAGACCCAATCGAGACACCTTCGGAGCTAAAAATAGCGGGTCCATGTTGAATGTACAAGTGGTTCATTCAGGTCGACCCAGTTTGGGGCGCATCGATTCAGCACTCCGGGGTGAATGGAGGTTTTGACGTCATAGAGAAAATAGAACAGGTTGTGCAAGCAAGGAATTGGGTCACAAGTACCCCTTGCCCCTCTGGCATGGCGAACGCGACCCCCAGTGCAGCCTGCCCGGGCCTCGAGCTAACGACATTGGATCCGGCTAGGAAATCATATTATCAGCCGCTGGAAAATATGGGAAACTGTGGCGTGTATTTTTAGACCGAGGGACGGACGATAAATAAGTCGTGCAAGGTGAGGAGCCGAAGGTTAGGCGAATTTATATATTAGGTGCTTGGGAAATTCATATTTTGATGGAATAGTATTGACGCATATTCCTTTTTATCGAAGTGATGTTTCAGTGATGGTTGTAGTTACATTTTCTGTAAATTTTCTAAAATAGATTACAAAATATTTTATATCTTATACATAAAAATTTCCTTGAAACTAAAACAAGCGAACCCAAAATACGCAAATCCGGAATCTAGAAAATTGGACTTTTTTCTCGATTCTTATATTCATTCAAAGCACGATATTTTCACGATGAAGAGAAGTGGTCTCTGTCACATAAACAATGTGAGTCCCATCAATGAAACCGCACAGCAAAATATCAATGGGGCTTCTAGAATGGGCCTGACCCGGTCAGCGCGCCTGTGTGCGAGTTGCCGACACGCTGTGCCTGTGTGGCTCCTTGCGCCTGTACAGAGACTACGACGAAACGCATGGCCCTTCTAAAATGTATACAAGTAACAAGAGTGTTATAAAGTACTCAGTACTTTGTGCGATGTTTCGTTATGTCGATTGTAATCATTTAATGGCTACAACATTTGAGTCGACTGGCTATTTCGTGTTCAATTTTTGTGAGATTTTTCTAGATTTCCACATAATACGTACTTAGCATAAAGTTTCTACGTAAACAATAATACTAAAGTTCATTTTCAGGAGCTAACTTAGGTTATTATTGAGTAAAAATATCAACTCTCAGAAAATCCTGAATTAATTTAAGAAAAGCAAAACTATTAATTTTATCATATATTTGAGTCGTAAACAAACATAAACGAAATTAAGAGCCGGAATTGCGACACCCAACACCAGTCATAAACGTTACTCATTACACGTCCAGTGACATCAATGTAATTACAAAACGACACAAGTCCTGCATCACGATGACGTTTCTCTCTATTTGGCCTTGGAAAGTTTTACGTGATCCTTGTCAAGACTTCATGGTGGAAAACTATAAATAAGACACAAATGGGAGGCTACTTATAGGGGACAATCAGTTGAGCAACATATCGACTAGTGTAGATAGCATCTATCTCGAAAGTATAAGTAGGGATAAAATTGTTGTGTAAGAAAATGAAATTGCTTTTGCCAACAGCTATTTCCAAGGTCTTCGAATCAGAACATTAGTTTCATTCAAGAACTTGTCCCGGATGAATATTGAGGGCAAAAGTAGATAGCAATTTCTACTGAGTTTTCCCAGTTGCGTGTGAAATTACTAGTGAGAAATCAGAAAAAAAAAGAAAATTTCTGAAGTTTTCTTAATGACATAACAAATGTATTTATTTTCTTTTTAAACTGTTCAAAACACATAATGAATGTAAGAGTGGTTTGACATCAAAGTGATTCAATTCATACAAGTGGTCAAGAGATCGTATGGAAAACTATGACGTCATAAAGTATCCAAAAATACACCCGGCCTTCGCTCGGGTGACGGAAAATCGTCGAGTTCACATTGAGTGCTTTTATATTGTGCAAAGGAAAGATTGATGTTTTCCACTAATCGAAAACAAAACAGGAAGCTTTTTATGTAGTGTTTAGAGGTTTCAAAGTGAACTGACGCCAGTTTATTCGAGGAAACTTAAGAAGACATTGCTGTTTTTCTAAATATTTGTATGCATAGGAGTAGCGTAATATGTTCCTTCTAGACAAAATAACAGTGAAGCAATATCTTGCAACACCACATGTGTATTTCAATTAAATGTCCCATGTGATTATTGCGTGCTCGTACTTCATCTTGTCCGTGTATCTTACTAAGTAGCGGTTACAAACACCCATTGATGCAACGACTGATTCCAATTTAGTCCTGACCTGAGCAATGACTTCTTTTGTTTCTAAACGTATCAAGTAATAGAGTTCGTAACTTCCTACTAAAGCAAAACTATGTAATTATAATATCAATATGAAAAATGTTTCCTTCTTTCTACATAACCAACCCAAGGTAACCCTCGTACAAAATTAGGTTATAATATTAATCTCGTGATCACCTAATATTAAAAAAGGAACATCAATTTTTCAAAAAGCTGTGTTTCATGTCACAGAACGTTTTCTGACACGTTGTATAATTTAATACTTTAAAAAAAGTAAAGAAGCGAGAAAAATGTAATCATAAACAAACTTGGAATATCTGGCGTGAGAGCATGCCTAGCAACAGAGCGCTCGTATATAACTGATATCATATAACTGCAACGGCTATAGCCCTGCTTCCCCTGGCGGCTCGGTTCCCCTCGACCTAGTGACCTGAGCATCCCCCCGGCGCCCCCCGCTGCAGGCGATCAATGGAGCCGCGAGCCCCCCTTCACCATTGATACTAACCTTCTACTTGCATTGATACAATGCTTTAGTAGGTATGAATGAAAATCCTTCAATGAGTTTCTTTACGCTAGTTCTGCGGCCCACGGTTGTTATCACACTAATATAATGTATGTAATACGCACACATGCACAAAATGCACGTCGACGCATTTTGTTGGATTCGTCGTGCAGAACGACGCACGAGTTTAGAATATACATCGTATCGGTTAGAAAGGTCGATGCTATGAACATAATGATAGGAGAATAAATAGACTGCTATTTTCTAACTGAATGGACACTGATAAATGAATAATAATGTTTGTCACATTACGGATTGATAAGTTTTATCTGCATGCAGATTTAGGTATTCTACTGGAGCCATTTAATCACTGTGTGTGTGTGTGTGTCACACGGTACCAAATTATGTATATGAGTATGTATGTATTGTTCACGTTCACATCACGACTAGAATCGATTCAAATACAAAGTCAGTGGGAGCCGCTAATAGTAATAACGTATTCGATGTTCTGCTACAAAACCGTTCGAGTTTATCGGAAATCCTGAGCCATTACGAGGTAAACAGACCATCAATTAAATTGATATCTTTCGAAAATACACGTGTAGAGAAACGTTATCAAACGTCTGCTAATATTAGCATCATAGTAACGTGATTCTTGATATTCAGAAGACGAAGCAACTGATATTGCTTGTTTTCATTCGCGAATCAACATGTAAACTGTTGGGTGTTAGTATTCATGCTTGCTCATATCACTGTAGCGTCAACATGCTGGATTGGCAGCAGCCAACTGCGGTTGCAGCCTCTGTTTATACATTACTATCAATAGTTGATACAATGTTGCCGAAACGCAACAAAACGTATACAATCACGAGTCGACACGGCGCTTCCGTTCTCGTCTATACAAATATTTGCATACAACACGGGCCAGGGAGCCATCACGAGAACACGATTCATGATTTATTTGTTCAGTTTCTGTTCGTTTGCAAGTTTTTTAAAGGAAAATATCGATAAATTCCATTAAGATTCATTGTGTTATCGTGAATATTAGTGCCAGAAATCATTGAACATTTCTGAGAATTATTCACATTCATGAATGACTTTCCAGAATTTGAGGAAAACTTAATCCACCGATAGCTATGTCCACGGTTCTGTAGGTATCTCAATTTGTTATTCCTTATTCAATAAAGTGCTTGGAAACCTGTAACCTTTGACTTCCCATACAGTCACCAGTCAAGCAAGACATGCCTAGGTAAATAATCCTCTGTGTCGAACGCAATGCATTCTAATAATAGCCGTATCAATCGGTGCCATTTGTCTATAGAGCTAAAATGGTACCGATATCTTGTGCAATGTGCAGCCCATTCATTAAAGCGTCACCCGTGACATATAGCGGGCTCTACACACGGGCGGATCGCTCGAGACCGCCACTCACGCGTAGGCGTTACCGACGATTGATGTACGAGTGCTAAAAGAATTCGTTATATCTATTAAACTTTCACACGTCATGTGAAATGTATTGTTTATTTTCATTGCAATATCAGATATAAACTTTTTTGTTAAGTGTTTTAGAATCTAGATCTGAATTGCGTTCTAGGTTATCGTGTTACTTTCAAAATATTTACAGTTTTGTTGCCGAGTTTATACTGATTCATAGAAAATTTTCAGGTAATTCTTTGTAATACAAATCTGTTGTTCGTTTAGAACAAAAAAATAAAAACGACATTTCCCACAGAGTAGGTATCATATAATAAAAAGCAAGGTACGAAAGCTGATCAAGTCCTGGATCTGATTCATATGGACATATGTGGTCCGATGGAAGAGCCGTCATGGGCCTGGCTCCCGTTGTGTTGCTGTTCATCGATGATTATACACGTAAGACACATGTCTATTTCTTGAAGAAAAACAGTGAAACTTTTACAAGACTCAAGGAATACAAAGAAAAAGTTTGAGTTAGTATGTGGAAAAGCAATAAAATGCATTAGAAGTGACAATGGCAAAGAATTTGTCAACAATGTTTTTGAATTTTTTTTACAGGCGTCTGGTACAAAGCAGACGACGATACAATACACGCCTGAACAGGACGGTGTTGCAGAGAGGATAAAGTCGCTGCAGTTGTAGGCGCCCGTCTGTAGCGGGTCTTGGGTGTCTACCAAGTACCAACAGATTAATCAATTGGCGACATCAATTTGTAGTTATAATAGCCACTCCATTGTCCTTTTAGACTTTCTAAATCGGATTGTTGCATTTACATTAAGTAAATGAACATTTAACTAGATATGCATTATGTTCGAAGACATTTTATACCATTCTATTCCATCTTGGATCATCGGTTGCAAATCTGTTTTACTTAAAAAAAAAATATTAACAGGGGTCCAATTGTCCAATACTAATTGATCGATGCAGAGAAGACATGACTGTCTCCACATTAACAGATAATTAAGTCTTTTAAAACTACATACTAATACATATTTACTTTTTTATAATAATAGTTTCTTTCAGAAAATACATATAGAAAAATTCAATTGATATAGTTTTCAAGTAAATTCACCCACGTTTATTCAGTTACCCTATACGTTTCAGGGCTTTCATAATACTTTCAAACATTCCCGCAGCACTAGCAGGCATCACCCCTAGCGGGCGTGGAACACTTTGCGTCGACTTGAGTTTGGTCCACACCGGACGGCGAGCTACCCCTGACTCGTCGTCTGCAAGTCCACTAATTCAGTCATCTATGATATGTAGGAGAAAGAAGATTCTTCTACACTGTTTGTTCAAAGTCCTTACTTTTCAAGTCACTTCATACCATTGCACATTTAAATGATAATTCCGCATAGAAACAAACACGCAAGTCGCACCTTCTGCCCTGCCATCTATTACTTAACACATAAACTATTGGCGCAATTTTCATTCATCACCAGCGCTCGTTCACATATCGTTGTAATAAATATTTTGCAACGATAAAACTATCGAGAGTGCGCGTTGATTCATTGACTTGTATTGTAACTCTGATTGACTGGGCTTCTAGAAAATCCTGCCACGTTTGTATTAAATTTTCCTTATGAATCATAATCGTAATTTTTTTCCGCGTATTAAAATTGAATGGTTTGTTGAAGTAGCGATAAATCGTGTTGTAATGATTTTTCTGAGAATTAAGGAATATTATCTGGATGAGTTTGCAAATATATGCCATGTGGTTTCCGGTGTATGTACTTGATAGTTTATTACTGAGAAGACTGGATATGATCTTAGATTAAAATTAATTAAAGACGCAGCTGTCTATCCACGATTGGTAATTGCAGTTTTATATTTGGTGCTCAAACATACACCTAAGTAGGCTATAATAAATGTGTCACACGTCTGAAAAATTACTATTGTATTTCTGTACTCTTTTACTAATATTATTTTTTTATTATTATTGATAGGTTCGCGCTTAACCGCTATCACACCTGATGGAAAGCGTCGCTGCGGTCGACGATAGAACACGCTTACCTAGAAGAAACCTATTCACTCTTGACTTAAAGATTCTCGGGTTGTAGCCATCAGGAAACATAGACTCCGGCAAGGAATTCCACTCCTTAGCTGTACGCACAACGAACGTTTTCCCAAAACGTTTTGTGTTGTTGTAGTTGTTGCCTATTTTTTTGCCTGCGTCGAATAAATTCTATTGTATTGCTTCTTACGAGGTAAATATTATAATATTATATTTTTTTAATTTTTCGAGTGTGGGTTGATTTGTCTCAACCTTTTCCGGCCACGTGTAGCAGCTTAGTTTTAGATACACGTGTTGGCAAAATTCGCGGAAATTTAGTAAGTATCGCGATTATTTAAATATTAATGTAACTTTTGCCGTTTAATATTAATTGAAATTAATTAAGTAGTCAATTGTTTGTCAAATGTTTAATGTTTTAGTTTTTTCTTTTAAAATCGATTATACGATATTATGAAATACAGGTAAGTATTAATACCTAGCTCTGGAGTTAAGGTTTTATTCGTTTTTAAGGATGTTTATGAAATAAATAAAGAATGTAATGCGTAGTACTAGCGATATCGTCTGCGTGAATGTAGAAAATTGGCTGAAGAGAACTAATTCACGGAATAAAATGTACACTAATATTATGTATAGAGGTAAAATGTTTTATTTTTATTTTTTTGTTTGTAGGAGGTAATGTCTGAGATTACTGCTTCGATTGCTTTTACCAATTACTTCGATTTTTTTTTAACGGTAGAAAGCTGTTTTTATACCTGAGTGACATAGGCTATGTTTTATGTACGCAGGCGACGTGGCGGGCAAAAGCTAGTCGTAAATAAATACGGAGTAAAAGCATTTTATTTCAGGACATGGTCTACTCGTGTGCCAAACATCTAAGTCCGTTCAACCGTTCGAGCGTGTAGAAGTAATAAACAAACACACAGAAACTTTCGCCTTTGTAATATTAAGTATTATAATCGACATACTCCATCCAACTGGTCAGAAGGAAGGCTGCTAAATCCTCACGGTTCCTGCTGCTACCATTTTTTTTTTGGTGGAAAATCATCAAATGACCTCTCCCGCCCTTTCGTGTCAGACCTTTACTGGCTAAACCCCACTCCTGTTCCTGCTGCTCAGTCAGGGCCCTAGATACAAGTTTCGCTGTACGTTATCAAATGTATAAATGGTCTATTTATAAGAGGTTGCTTCACCCTTAAAATTTATCTGATTATTGGAAAATCAGCCTTAACTTTTTTTATTTTATTTATTTTTTATTCCACAACTATCACACAGCGCCGTCTAGTCCCAAGCTAAGCAGAGCTTGTGTTATGGGTACTAGACAACTACTATTATAAAGCAAAGTCCCCTACCGCGTCAGTCTGTCTGAATCTGAATGTTCAGGATAAACCAAAAAACTGTCGACAAGATTTTCCTGCGGTTTTCACCAAAAGACATAACTCTAATGATGAGGAAGATCAAGTGTTTACACCGCTAAATTTTAATCGTTTTAATCCCGTAGAGGGTCGATCCGGTACATGAAACACTATCGATTTGTAAAGATAAAATTAATTATGTAGTTTGTACGCAACGCTGACTAATAACTATAGGTCATTGAACTCGTTCAGTTGACGTGTTCTTAAAGAAATTAATTTCGTACATGCGTAAATTAATACGAGTTTTGAAAAAGAGGTACTTTATTTTTTAATTTTATCTTTACAAATCGATAGTGTTTCATGTACCGGATCGACCCTCCACGGGATCAAAACGATTAAAATTTAACGGTCTATACATGTATATTATTATAGTAGATAAAAGCCGTGAATTTAAAATGAGTAGAGGTCACTAAAGCTTTTAACCGACTTCAAAAAAGAGGATGTCAAAAGATGGCAAATCGTCATTTTGTGCTGAAAAGTTTGATCTAACCATTTGGCCATCTGGTATCTAACTACTGAAAAATCGGCCCTTAGTGATGTATCAGTTTACCAAGAATAGGCGAGTCAATGTCCAAGGCTAAGCAACGTTTCTGTCACCATTAATTAGACACATACCGAGAATCGTCGGAAAGTACGCTAAGCCATTGATCCCGTCTGTCATTAGTAGATCTTTGACAGTTGCTACGGATAGTCAGAAGCTTTCGCCAAGGGTAATGCTAGAAATACCTTGCACACACGTGGCGTGTCGGTCTCCCATACATTTTATATGGAAACTAGTAGTTGTAGAACTACATTAGATCCACGCCACGCGACGTCGTTCTACGTACAAATCAGTGGTCCTGGTTCACTTTTGCGTCGATCTAATGTAGTTTTAGTATTACCGTGTTTTTTTTTATGGTAGAAAAAAAACATCCAATGACAACCCTTGCATAGTGTCAGACTCTTATTGACTAAAAGACCCACCCCGTTCCTTCTAGCCTTCATACCGGGGCTCGAGCTGTCTTTCGAAACTAACCTAGGCCCCAGTGGGCTTCGACCCAGCTGGGTCCCTGCTTTTGCTGACAACTCCTTGAGGCGCGCGGGAACAGTGCGCGCCGTTGACAACTTGGGCTTGGTTCGGACAGTTACCGGACGGCCGGACAGCGAGCTATCCATTGCTCACTGTCCGCAAGCCCGCGCCTACGGTGTCTGGAAATCGGGATCAGAATCCCGGCGGCGGCGGCGAGAAAGCCGTTGCCTGATGCGGTTGGCCTCCTCCTTTACAGCTTTATCGTGTTAACCAATAGTTATGGCGCCTGCCTCTCATGCACCGGGCAAGTACCTAACAACGTGAATTTTCCAATTCTTATGTAGGTATTTTTCTAAGTTTATATTACTGACCCGTCAAGACTTTGGTCCTGGTTATCGTTTGCAGATCTTTGACAGTCTTTACAAGTAATCTGACCATTCGTCTCAATGAGTATAGTGTTGACCAGTAACTTGGTTGTGGAGGTCTGATAGGCAGTCGCTAAATATAAAATACAGGTAGGCAACCCCGATCAGACTGGAAACCGACCCCAAGGTAGTTGGGAGAACGCCAGGGAAAGCAGTAATGCTCGCAAAGGAGGAGGCCGACTGCATCAGGCAACGGCGTTCTCGCCGCCGGGATTCTGATCCCGATTTCCGGCCACCGTAGGCGCCGGCTTGCGGACAGTGAGCAATGGATAGCTCGCTGTCCGGTCGTCGAGGCCTCAAGTTGTCAGCAACAGCAAGGACCCAGCCGGGTCGAAGCCTACTGGGACCAGGGTTATCTGAACGGCAACTCGAGTCCCGGTATAAAGGCTAGAAGGAACGGGGCGGGTCTTTTAGTCAGACAATATCTCCCGCTCCGCCCAAGAGCGTGGGTTGTCATTGGATGATTCTTCCCACCATAAAAAAGGGAGATAATGATTGTGTTACCCAGTTACTGAGTTATGGAGGTCAGATAGGCAGTATCTACGTATACATTATGTTGGTGAAGTCAATAGTACGGAAGCTAGATAGACAACGAAACAAAGCGCCTTGACATTGTTAATGACGTTTGTGGTGTGTCCGGCAATAAAAGAAGTGATCAAGGTCCAAGAGCCCTCTCTTGATCTATGGAATTCGTGCACACAACAGTGCGTAGAAACTGGCTCTCGGGTCATTGTGTTGAATTGAATACCTAAAGCCTACATCACAATAAACTATTGCGTGTTCTGGAATAGTTTGTTTTTGTTGCTCGATTCATCACCCACACAATTTGTTCTTTGGAGGAGGTTCTGAATCTGATCGGCATCCTAAACTGATATATATAAACCGATATATAGTATAATATGGTATTGAGCTAGATTGAGAAAAAGGCTCGAATTCCTATACGTGGGTCATTTATAAACAACATACAAGCTTCTGCCAGCGGCTTCACCCGCGTGAAATTAGATTTCATTCTCTTAGAGAGTGAATTTCATCCTCTTGGAGTGAATTTCATCCTCTTGGAGTGAATTTCATCCTCTTGGAGTGAATTTCATCCTCTTAGAGAGTGAATTTTGGAAAATCCTCTCTTAGTGCTCGACTACGTCATAAAAGAAGCAAAATTTTACGCTCCTAATGCCAGTAGTACCGGCTGAGCATAGATATGTCAGTCAGTCAGTTTCTCCTTAATTTGTACTTTATAGAATTACCAGTTACCATTGAGTAATCAGACAGTAATAGAGTTTTCTATTTGTCACGCCTAGAGATGTGCTGCTGCCGACAATATTGCCACCAATATTCATACTTCGGGCAATATTGCCACCAATATTCCCACTTCTCGGCAATATTGCTGGCAACGGCACATCACTAGTCACGCCCATGGCCTGTAATTTTGTAAAATAATAAAAGTAATCGTTAAATATAGAAAAATTACAAGTACACTATAGGTACCTTCCTTATAATTTTTAAGTAGTTATTGTTGGTAGCCGTCACAACGCATTATAATCGTGAAGAATTCAAGATATTTTAGAGTCGTAAATAACTGCCATCTTTAAATTGGGTTAATTTAAAATTGATGACCAAACAATAATGTTAATTATACAACATTATTTTTAGTTTATGCGAAACCTGAATACTTATAATAATCAGTAACTGGATGGATTCCAATAACTTTTAAATCATGTTATATTTTTTCCTTAATTTATTTTAAAAGATCATAGCAAGCATTAGGCGTCAGCAAACAGCTGGTTGCAAGTGCAAAAATACCGCTCAGTCGCCTGGATGGCCCGGTGACTAAGTATTATTGCTGACATAACAAACACTTATAACTTTGTGATTTTTCATGATAATTATGAAGTTTTGTACATAGATTTTTTACATAAGATATGCTATAACAAAATACAAAATGTAGACTTACCTTGCTGACTAGGAAATCAGTCTCATCGAAATGTCTGCCGAACATCTTGGGCGACTCTCCGGGGATGGGCTCGATCTTGATGCACACCTCCTGCCCCTTGCGCGCCGTCTCCACTTGCTTGTGGTTAATCTCGATAGACGTCACTATACCCAGGTCGATGAACTGTTGGGCAATAGGTAGAAATTAATTAGATTGTTTATGATAGACAGTTTAAAATTTCATATTATTTACTTTACTATAGAAAGTCAGTCATACACGCTAGGGTGTACCTGACCGTTTTGCCTGCACAGTTATACTTGTCAGGTAAGCTTGTTTGGACACCTGCACAGTTGTGCAATATACATGCTCCGGTTTACCTGTAAAACTCACCTGTACAGGCAAACCTGTCAGGTATACTCTAGCGTGTATGGCTACCTTAAGGCCGAAGCTATGACCCTGGGCGTGACCAGTGGCGTAGCTAGGTGACCAAGGGCCCTAGGGCAAAAACCAACTGGGGCCCCTAGATTGTTTAGGCTATATCAGTATATTAAAAAAAAAATTATACAAATTTTAGAAATGCAAAACTATCTTTTATATAAATTCCAGATTAGGACAAGAATATGGAGATAATGTCGTTGTTAATATGATCGGCAACGATATCTTTCACAGCTTAATTACCGAATCTTCCTGAGTAGACTTTACAACCAATACTGCAGTGGTCACAGTGCCCCGGTGCACTGCCCCGCCTAGCCCCTTAGTAGCTATGCCACTGGGCGTGACTAAGTTTTCGCTAGATTGCGTTGAACTCAACATTTTTAGTTTATTCTGTTTTTTTTTAAGGTGGCAAGTCATCCAATTACTTTTCCTGCTCTAGGGCGGACCGCGAGTGCGTTTCAGACTTTTACTGACAAAACCACACCTATGTTCCTTCTTTGCCTTGCGTTTCAGGACCCCGGGGATTCCTTTTTCTACCCATTGCCACAGTAGGCTACGGCCCTGCTGGGCCCCTACGATTTTGCTAACATCTTTTTGAGGCGCACGGCTCGTGCTCGATAGGGGATAGTTACTGAACGGCCGGACGGCGAACTACCTATTATTCGTCATTCGCTTGTTTTTAGTGTATGGGAGTATTAAGCCAAGGAAATGGTCTTTGCTAAAATACGATATTCCACTTTATTAAAATTAGTCAAATTACTGTCCTAAAATACACCTTTTCCTTAAAGCATTTAAAAATAATAATAATCCCATCAACCGAAATTCAATTTTAATTAAGACAACACAAGTAAACAGCAGCACAAGTGTGAGCGTAAAATTTTTTTTTTTCTCTTTATCCGATGAGACTGCAATCCGGGATTCTTCTGAGAAATTCCTTGATAGAAAATACCTGTAACACTTTTTGACCGACGTACCGTAGCCTGGTTACGACTGTTTCGTTTCGAATCTTGTTATACAGTCGATAATGCCTCCGATTCCTTTTTTCTGACCACGTGACGTTGAGATGATGTCATTCCCATATGTTACAAGTTTTCAGATAGCGTTAATGATTGTAGACTATTAACTTGGTATCTGGTCTGGTCTTCAGTCCTCTGGGAATCGAACCCGGTCAAGAGTCGCGCTTGCGACCACAAGACCAACCATGCAGTTGTATAGCTAGAATACTTACTTCTTGGCTAGGCACGCAGATAGGTGTTCCTTCTTTCACGATGCCAGCTTCAACCATGACACCGGCGACGATTGGATCACGAGAGTTGAACACGAATTGAGGCAAGATCTGTGTGCAAAGAAAACGACATTAGCAGACTATAATTTACAGAATCTAATGGCAACCACAAGAACTACGCTGAATCAATGAAGATTGACGACTCTCGGGGGAAACGATTTGACTATCTTGGATGCCATAACGAAATTAATGTGAAAGCGCTAAGGTAACCTACGAAACACAAATTTTCTAAAGTTTTTCCATTTTGCAGCTTGGTACCAAGTTCTATGTTCATTAAAACATGATTTACGACCGTAACACGGTATTTATTTACGAAATTATAACCATTAAAATCATCATTATTATTTCGTTTATTCATTTAAAGATACATATAAATTATATTTTTAAATATTAAATAATAATTATTATTATTATCAATAAAACTCTATCAGTTCGTCTAACTAAGGGTTAAGTCTAAGGGTTACCCATACTGACACTGATCTGCAAATAGCAAAAAATAAAATTCTGTCTTTTTTTTAGATGGAAAAATCATCCAATGAAATCCTCCGCTCTTGGGCGAGTGAACCATGAGTCCTAAAGCTCTCGCCTACAGTGGATAAGAATTGTCTTGCAACTCCTGATGCCCGAACGCTTTCTGCGGCGGCTGGAATGTGAGGATGTCCTCTCTCTCTTACGCTTTCCACCACCTCCTTCATTAACATTACTAGCTCCATCATTATTCGCTTTGGAACAGGTGGACCAATATAATACTTGGGGCATTGGATAACATCTTACTCGAGGGATCATGTCTAAATCGAAAAGAAATGAAGTGCACTGTTAAAAGAGTAAATACGATAGCCCATAGGTTTGCATGGCCCTTTTTAATGCTTTTTGCACTTCATTGTACACGGGCAGCCTATGGGTTTCCTAAGCGGTTTACGGTGCCCTGCATACCCAGTACAACAATGCGTTGCGGCTGCCCCGCTTGTGCAGTGCCTCCAGCCGCAGCGACCGTTTCCACAACAGCACGTGGCACGGCCGCGGTGAGCAGGGTACGGCCCCAATACAGTTCTGGCGATGATTGCCGGCAGATTGGTTTGCTCTTATATCGGACATTGCTGTAGCGGAGATGTTACTGGCTGTGTCCGATATTATCATGTATTATTTATGTGTTATGTTTTGTGGTTACTTTATGATTGCCTGAACTAAATGCTTATTGTTACAGATTTGCAGGAGATGAGTGCTTCCTAAGGACAACATACCTTAAGTTTGCAAGGGAACACGGCGATATGTTTGAACTCTTCCCGTTTCCTTGCCTTCAGTTCCTCGCGGTAGGCAGTGAACTTATCGAACAAATGATAGATGATGTCTGCAGCGAATATCTTCACACCTAAGTTATCGGCCATCTCTTGAGCATCGCGTTCGATCTGAAAACATGTGTTACTGTTGAATTAATTTATTTAAACTAACCTATTTACAGGCACTTTTGTATTGTCGAGTCAGTCAGAATAAGGAAGTCACGATGGAGAAGAACATGCAAGATACTCCTAGAATAATCTTTTAAATTACCATGCGATTGGAGAGGCGGATGGTGATGATCATGACGAAGATGCTCCATATCGACAAGACATGTTATCGCTCTCTACACTTAACACTTCGATGAATGGGTTTTATTTTAACTGTAATATGAAGCTAACCTTAACATCGAACGCCAATATGACCGCGTATTGTGAGTCGTGCTCCAACATGGCGGACGCTTTCATGACGTCACGTTTCACAACCGGCCCTATCCTGATCGCAGAATACTGAAACAAACATATAACATTAACACATCATAGATTTAAATGCTCATTCAGTTAACTGACAATATAAGATTAAATTTTTGGCAAAATTTTATCGCGAAGAAATAAAAAAACTTGCGACCTCGACTAATGTCTTAAAACTGATCTCAAATCAAATCTTTATTGCAATCCACAAAGTAGGTGGTAAATATTAAAATGGAAACAACCATAGATCCTGCCAAGCACAGCAAAATTATACAAGGTGTCTTTGACATCGACGCACAAACATATACCATGGATTCAGTACATGATACTGGACCACCCAATGGTGGAATTTTTCGTCGGTTTTTTCATAATTAAAAAAAAAATACTGTATTACATAGAATAAATTGTAGAAGTTTTTAGTTGTGCGCGAATCACTTAAAATGTACGAAATCGATGTAGATCACTTTTATACAATAAAATTGTGTGTAACTTGATATATTACTTAAGAGGCCGGCGACAGATGAATTTCCATACAAACGTAATACCACGCTCATTTGCAGTTGGAGCATATTTCCAACATATTATGATGATATTCGGTTATAGACAATATTTATCTAGGTTCCTACGTCGAGAATATTAGAAATATTGTTATTTTAAATACAAAAAAAGCCAAATGGCATGTTTTGCCATTTACGCTGTAAAAAAGTACAAAATACCATTCGCTTAAATTTCTTTTTGTTTTTTTAAAAAAGAAAGACGTAGGAACCTAGATAAATGTTGTCTATAATCGAATATCATCATAATATGCTGGAAATATGCTCCAACTGCAAATGAGCGTGGTATTACGTTTGTATGGAAATTCATCTGTCGCCGGCCTCTTAAGCTTTGTTCCATCGCAATTGGTTGACTATATCGAAAGATATACTACATTCATTGACTGTTAGGCGGTACGGAGTTCGCCGGGTCAGCTATTAGTCTTGAATATTGACTTACGGGAATTTTGCTAGTCCTGAGGAACTCAAGCAGTGCCTCCAGAGAGCCGAGCGTGGAGGCTTGCACGTACACGCCGCGCTCCGTCAGCTTGATGGACGACAGCGCCGACTTCAGCTCGCGAGCCACCTCCTCTCTGGGAAAAGAAAGTTCTTCTTGATATGGGCTAAAAAATTTCGCATTATCCGACTCAGAACTCCTATCACCATCACTCATCTGTACCATTTTATTTTAACGAATAGGTGAGGTATTCATTTTTAAGACTCCATACCCACGGGTAAAATGAGACCCTAAGACCCCGCTGTTCGGTCCTTTGTCTGTCTGTCCGTCTGTCAGCCTGTATCTCATGAACTATGATAGTTAAGACTGTAAAAAATTTCATATAATGCTGCTATAACAACAAATACTTAGAACAGAATAAAATAAAGGGGGTGCTCTCACACAACAACGTGATTTTTTTTGCTACGGACGTACAGAAACTTTCGAGCGAATATCCCACACGCAAAAGGCCGTTTTTAAAAATAAAAATAGACGCGTCCACACTGTCTGAAGGGCTTACTTCAACTGGTAAATGTGGACACGGTTTTAGAATTGATCAAGGGGCATTGCTAAGCCGTATGACGATGAGTCACTATTTTCCTAACGCGATTGCACTATAATAGCATCATAGTTGTACCTTCTCGAACAAAGGCAGACCAGCAAACTAATGAAAGCATGAATGTTACTTACTTGAGCACCTCAACTTCATCCGGCTTCTGTGCGATCTGTAGATTGAGACCAGCGATGGCCTTCTCTAACTCTTTAGCTGCAATCTTCACACCCTGAGCACCTACTACTTCTTTATACTCAATGTATGCGTTCTACAAACGAAATAGTCATCATTTGAATTTTGTAAATTAAAAATAGACCTTAACTACAAGAGCATAAGCAGTAATCAGCCTTATAATGTTTCCACTGCTGGAACTTCCTCCCGCCTCCCTTTTTAGGAGAGGGGAGGGACAATCCTTAAGTGCTGTAAGCTATAATACATTTTCTACTTTCACGCATGCAAAGCCACTGGCGGAAGTAGTGAATTCAACCAACCAATCCGCACCGGGCCCGCGTGGTTTATTACATTCCCTCTCCAAGAGACGAGACCAAATTCCCAGCAGTGGGATCATTACGACCCATCCGAAGAACAATGTTACATTTGAAATTTACTAGGTTTTCAAATGTAACATTGTTCTTCTGATGGGTCGATTATATACCTTCCCCCCTAGCCAAGTTACAACCGTTTTGTTTCGATTATCTTGCGTCGAACGGCTCGAGTTGGCCACGCCTCCAATTCTTTTGTTCTGACCATGTGACCGAGCGTTGACATGACGTCAATACAAAGGAATCGGAGGCATGGTCAACTCGACTTAGCCAGGGGAGCAGATTATGCTATGCCATGCTTATGAGCAGACGGTGTGAAAATTCTGTATCTTACCTTTACTCGCAGTTCCTTCATGGGTTGTGGCATAAGTAATGAACGAATCTGCGTGACGATGGGTCCGTCGGTACCAGCGAGTATCATAGTGTCGCCTTCATGCAGCGTACCGTTGATTAGGATTGTGTCTATGGTCGTACCCAGACCGGGGATCGCTTTGACCTGTGGAAAAAAGGATGTTTCAAGTATCAGAATGTGTAAATAATGAGTAAGACATTGAAACGCAATCATCTCATTTGTTATTTATTTAGATCTGTGAACAAAAGATAAGTTCAATTACCTATGTGACGAACAGATAGTTTTGGTATTTAGGCAACCCAAGGTGAACAGCAGTGCAGAACAAATGCTTGTTGCTTTAAGTGTGAACAAATCATTGAGCATTCGCTCGTTAGTATGTTTTTACAGAATTACGCTTAATGTTACCTCAAGCACCGTGGCCAGCAGCTGCTGCGAGAAGACCAGCCTCTTGTGAAGCGGCCCCTCGCAGGCCTGCACGATCATGGCCAGCAGGTTGCCCATGCCCTCGCCCGTCACGGCCGACGTCGGCACCAGCGACACGTACGTGCGCGGGTCCGGGTTCTCGTAGAACAGGGCAGCGTTTAGACCCTGGAAAAGATGTATGCAGTCAGACTCGGAAATACCTGCCTGTGTTTATTTTTGTAGACTATTTAGTGCACAAGAAATAAAACTAAAATTAAATCTTTTCCTGAAAACACATCAAAAATGATAATAAATAATAATAATAAATTTTTATTCAAAGAAAACTTTTGGACCACATTATACGTGACATAAATTATGTGTGTTAAAATAAAACAGTAATTAGCATTACAAATATTTGTATGAGGAAGAGTGAGCGCGTGTTGGAAACATGTCGATATCTCTTTGCGGTGTCATCACATTGTATTTGTGAATTCCTTCACTAACATTACTACGGCCGCCTCTTTCGCTAACATTACTACTTCGCAGGAGACTGCCGCCTTCCATACCTCCTCGCTCCAAATCATGGCCTGTACCAGGACTTCGTTACACGACTACAACCCCCTTTTAACTAGTGATGCAAGAGACTCAGTCGTTTAAGGCCTTTAAAAAGGACTCGACTTCATTTTAAGCGACTCTAGTCTGGAAAGAAGACTAGAGTTTCCAGTCTTTATTAATAAGACTTGAAACCCTGAAGTCTTTTAACTAAAGGACTAAAAGGCTTAAACGACTCGAGTCGTTTATAGTAAGGCTTAAACGACTCGAGTCGTTTATAAAAGTACTCGCGCTTCATGATGTTTTACTGAGTCGTGCTTCATATTCAATACAGCTCAAGCTGTTTAAAATCTGATTGGGTGGGTAATAAATAATGCCTAAATTAAAACAATGAAGTAAGTACATACATAATCACACTTAATTCGATGTCAATAATACCAAAATACCTACCTATTTCTATTAGTAATTTTGTTTACTTCAACATCCTGAAAATCTTTAGTTGTTTTTTTTTAACAACACAATATTAAACCAAGCAGTAAATACAGTGAAATAAGTGAACTTGCGTTTTGTCATAAATTACTCATCATAAATAATACTGTGCACAGAATTTATTCGTATTCTGTAACCACTATATTACAAACACAAATATTTTAAAAAATAGTAAGCTCCTAAATAGTTACGTTTCTCTAGTTTCATTACAAGACTCCCGACTCCCGATTCGTTTAAGGCGTGAGTCCTTTTAGTCCTTTAAGGCTTTTAGTTGTATTAACCTTTTTACGTTACGACTTAGCTTTTTTGTTATGAGGTTAAAGGACTGCGACTCAAATTAGTCTTTAGTTTAAGCCTTAAGACTCCAAGACTTGAGGGTTAAAAGACTAATTTAGTCCTGAGTCGTTTAAGTCGTCAAAAATAAGTCTAGTCTCGTTTTAAAAGACTTAAACGACTGAGTCTCTTGCATCACTACTTTTAACTGACAATATCAGTAGTGATGTAACGAACGTAACTTAAAAATTCTACTTAACGACGACTGTATTGACTTTGAGAATTCGATCTTACTCGTATTATTATCATTAAATTTACCTGTTCCGAAAACTGCAGCATAACATCCTTGCTCCTCTTCTCGAACTCCAGCTGCGTGTTGGGCTGCTGCATCTTGAGGATGTCTCTGACGTCCTTGCGTTGCGCGCTCTGCCAGTCGTACAGGCGATCGATCTTGTTCAGAGCCACTAGGAACGGCGTCTTCTTTTGTTTCAGAAGGTTTATTGACTCTATAGTTTGCGGTTCCAAGCCGTGCATTATGTCTACTACCTGTGAATTTGAAAATAAATTAATTTGATTTAAAACTTTAAAATAGGTGCGTGTTAAAAGAAAATATTCAGTCTCATTAGAATTTTCAGTTTTCACACTTTTTGCATTTTGAGATTATTTTTTTTTTGGAAAGTATCACAAAAATCTATTTTATACAACAAAATGTCTTCCTACATAATAAATCTCGTTGTCTCATTGGCTTTTACAAACGACAAAATTACTTACGAGAATAGCAATATCGCAGAGCGAGGACCCTCTATTCCTCAAGTTACTGAAGGACTCGTGCCCAGGAGTGTCAATAATCAACAGACCTGGTAGCTTGAATGCTATCTCGTTCACCTAAAAAGAAAAACGTCATTAACAATGATTAGGGGGCACGTCATTGATATAAATTATAACGATAACACAAGTTTTATTGTAACGCGGAGAATACGTACGCAGGACGCGTCAATCCCGAATGCGTGATAAAATTCGCTTGATATTAAAAACACCTTTAGTGCTCAACTAATTTTTACAACACGTTTAGTTATTTGAATCTACTCGTTTAAGGGAGGCCACTCACGACGACTGTTGGCATTGATTCAGTAGTGTTTTGTTGCTGAAGGCTGAATGCATTTTGCGTTATGCTGCATCGTTACTATTGCTCGACTGCATGCAAAACAACAGCGTTATCGGTAGCCGCTATAACACATAACTGTATCGATTCTGTATCCCATATCCATGATACAGAATCGTAGTTTTATCGGCAACCTATTCCATCGAATAAAATGCAAAAGTACCCCAAGACCTCATTCGACCTTTTGGCATAATCTGATGGACTAGCCACTGGGCTAAGTTCATTCAAGACAAAGTGAAAATACATGACCTCTATTAGCTAAATGCCCTGATGTAGGCAGATTGCAAGAAAAAACAGTACATAAAAAAAAAATTGGCAATGGTTTAAAAAATAAAATCAGTGACAAAATCGCGACTGTATCATTATTTTTTTGTTATTATATCACTACTAAAACGCTGCAGAGTTTTAATCCCTAGCTTTTATAATAATTACTATAAGCTATATTTAGTCAAACTTACCCCCTTAACATGTTTAGTCTGCTCCTTAATATTCTCAATAGGGACGTTGGTGGCTCCAATCTGCTGGGTAATACCGCCAGCCTCGCCATCCTGCACGTTGGTCCTACGCAGCTTGTCCAAGATCTTCGTCTTGCCCGTATCTACGTGACCCAGTACGCAGACCACGGCAGCGCGAAGAGGGTTGTTGATTTTGTTCGCCTCGTTGTCTTGACGGCGTTTCTGGGGAAAAATGGAAGATATTGATTATTTTCTGATCCAAGAAGATTCTGTGATAACAACAACACAGTTATGATGCTAATTACACAACTGGAACTGGAAAGACATAACATAGTCCAAATGCTAAAGTGGACGACTCAGCAAGTGATTGGGTAGATAGATGGCTCACTGGAGTCACGCTCATACCGCCACGAACTTAAACTACAAAACGGCCTACGTCGGAAATATCTGACAAACACTCTCACGATACCGATACCGCACGGCGATATTTCACCGCGCGGAAAATATTCGTGCGGATTTATTTCCGCACCGCATCGCGTCAAATCTGCAAGAAATCACAGAATTTTTATCGCGCGTTTTTTTTTATCGCCTGTGCGGAAACTTCCATAAGATTCAATGTGTTACAGAATAACGAAAAAAAATACCGCTGTGCGGACAGGCCCTTACTCTGCTGGGGTCGCACATCCACGAGTACTCAATCGCAAACACACGACCTAGGAGAACACGAAAACACTCGTCGGACCAGTTCGACAACCACCAACGGTTAAAGGGTTAATTAACTAATCAAAACTAGAGTACTCTTACCTCTAATCTCTTCAAGACAAGTTCCCTCTTCTTCTGAGCATCAGTCAAGCCCTCATCATCTTCTGAGTCCTCTTCGGAGCTATCATCATCTTCATCGGAGCTATCTTCTTCTTCTTCAGAGCTTTCTTCTTCTTCTACCCTCTGTAAGAGAATAAGAATAGGGTTGTCATATGATGGTGAAGTAAAATTTGTGGGAATTCTATCAAAGGCAGCACGAGAGTTCCTACTCTACTCTAAATACTATATATTATAATAATATGCTACTGTATAGCATACAGTGGCGTAACTATACCATCTGAGGTCCGTGGCAAATCATTAGATGGGGCCCCAGGAAAAGTGTCAACTTAGTAATTTAATTTTGATAAAACACTGAAGTACAGATGTAAAATATTCTTTCATATTAATAAATCGGTAAGTGTCCAATACACAAGGATTTTTATATTTCATCTCTGAACGTAGGCTTCCTAGCGGCGTATCAGAATTAGATATTGATCCTTTTCTTATGAATGCGTTTAATAAATCTTAATAATTGATTTGAATTATTTCTTCTCAACCAAAAAAGAAGACAGACCACAACCCGAGAACAAACGTCAAAATGATTACCCTAAAAATAAAGACAAACAAACGTATGCCGATATCACAAAAAATGAACCCAAATTAGAATTACTACTCACACAACAGACTGTAAAGTTAGATAAATTGATAGACCAGATGTCAGCAATGATGAATCTACTCACAACAATCATCAGTAAACTTGTACGATAAAATGGCCACACTTAGAGTTGCAACCTGGAACGTTAATGGTTTGATCAAACATAAGCAGGACGTAGAAATACTCCTGGCACAACATGACATTGATGTACTTTTAGTTTCAGAGTCACACCTTACATCTAACCATATTTTTAATTTGAAAAACTATTGCGTTTACTCAACCTTTCACCCAGATGGAACAGCACATGCAGGGACGGCAGTAATCATCAAAAAGCACATCAAACATGACGTTTTGGAGGAATATAAAACAGACTACATACAAGCCACCTCGGTAATGGTTCAGGATAAGCAGAGTTCACTCACCCTAACTGCTATATATTGTCCTCCGAAACATACCATAAAGGAAGACAGTTTTACAACCTTCCTCAGAACCCTTGGGCAAAGATTTATATGTGGTGGAGATTGGAACGCCAAGAATGCTTTCTGGGGCTCTCGACTGACATTACCACGAGGAAGAGAACTGAAAAAGAGTCTTGATATAAACAAAATACATGTCCTGAGTTCGGGTGAACCCTCATATTGGCCCGCAGATCCCAATAAGATACCTGACCTATTGGACTTCTTTGTGTATAGGGGACTGTCGAACTTGTACCTTAAAGTTGAAAGTTGCCTAGATAGTAGTTCAGACCATACCCCCCTCATAGCCACTATAAGCACTACTTTAATAGAAAGACAGCAGAAAGAAAACCTCTATAATAAAAAAACTGATTGGGTTGTCTTCAGGCAATACCTGGAAGTTAACATGAACCTAAAAGTACCACTAAAAACAAACGAGGACATCGACGAAGCTGCAATGTACGTAACAAACCTTATCCAGACAGCAGCATGGAAATGCACACCAATTCCTACCATACCAAGACGTATTAATATCACTAAAGAGATAAAAAGTAAGGTGCTAGAAAAAAGAAGACTTCGCAGAGTATGGCATAATAGTCGTCATCCTTTTGACAGACGAGATTTCAATAGAGCAGCCGCTGATCTGAAGCAATATTTGAAGAATATCGAAAATGAGACCTTAAAGAATAAGCTGGAAAATCTGGACGCTACAGCAAAAAACGAATATTCGCTTTGGAACACAGTTAAAAACAGCAAAACTGCGCCACAAACCGCACACCATCCTCTAAAGCTGGAAAACAACAACTGGGCTAAAAACGACGAAGAAAAAGCTGAAGCCTTTGGATCTTTCTTGGCAAAAGTATTTACCCCCAACACAGGTTGTGTGGCAACCGACTGTGAGGTTCAAAACTATTTAGGAACAGACATTCAACTTAGTCCACCTCTACAGTGCTGCTCTCCTCGCGAAGTTTGGAAAATAGTGAAAGGACTAGAGTTAAATAAAGCGCCAGGATACTGCTTGATAACTGCTGAAATTCTGAGGCAACTTCCCAAAAAGGCCATAGTCTTCATAACGCAGCTCTTCAATGGAATTCTAAGGACTGGACATTTCCCAAGCATATGGAAAGTTTCTGAAATCATTATGATTCCAAAGCCAGGAAAACCACATCACCTTGTGTCATCATACAGGCCAATAAGTCTTCTGCCTGTCATGTCAAAGCTATTTGAGAAAGTCGCTGCTCGTAGGCTTAACGAAATACTTAAAAATGCCGAAATTATCCCACAACACCAGTTCGGATTCAGAATAGGGCACTCAACGGTGGAGCAGGTACACAGAGTGGTAAATAAGATCCGAGAGGCATTAGAGCGTAAAGAGTACTGCTCAGCTGTATTCCTGGACGTACAACAAGCGTTTGACAAGGTCTGGCACGAGGGCTTATTGTACAAAATTAAGAAACAACTCCCTCATAACCTGTACGTACTATTAAAGTCATACTTAGAGGACAGAATCTTTCGCGTGAAAGTTAATGACTCGTACTCTAAATTTTACGATATAAAAGCTGGCGTACCTCAGGGTTCCGTATTAGGTCCTCTGCTCTACCTTATATACACAGCAGACTTACCAACAACAAAAGAAGTTCTTTGTGCCACCTTCGCTGATGATACAGCTGCTCTGTGCAATGACAGGAACCCCCATGTTGCCTCACGTAAGCTGCAAGTACAGCTCGACAAAATCAACAAGTGGATGTCAGAGTGGAAAATAAAAGCGAGCGCAAATAAATCGACTCACGTAACATTCACGCTAAGAAAGGATGATTGCGCACCTGTTAAACTTGGAGAAGATACACTTCCACATGGAGTAACGGCTAAGTACCTCGGCATACATCTTGACAGGAAACAAACATGGAGACACCACATAGAAAAAAAGCGTGATGAGCTAAACATCACACTTCGAAAAATGAACTGGCTCTTAGCAAGAACATCACATGTATCACTTGAAAACAAAATTTTTATATACAAAGCAGTTCTGAAGCCTGTCTGGGCATATGGGGTTGAACTGTGGGGCTCAGCAAAGAACTCAAATGTGGAAATTCTTCAGCGATTCCAGAATAAAGCTCTCAGAATAATATCAAATGCTCCATGGTTTATCAAAACTTCTGAACTACATGAGTATCTACAAATTGGAACCATAAGGGAGGAAATAGAACACAGAGCAAAGTCATACAAAGATCGACTGTTGACACATAGCAACACTCTAGCCACAGTTCTGAGTGAACTAGCAACACACAAAAGGCTAAAACGCCACCAAATTTGGGACTCTGTTAAATAGAGCAGAGTGATAATTATAATGAGAAGGCAGATTCTTCACTGGAAGAATGAACCTTTGCATCAATGGATTCCCAGAAACATTCTGCTAATGGTTATCCAACCGATTGCAAGAACTAAATAAAAAAAAAAAAAATAAAAAAAATTATTTCTTCTGAACTCAAGGCCACACCCGGGCAGGGGCCTGTGGCATTTTGCCAACTGCACTTTGTAAGCCATCACCCACGGTTTCATTCGCGTCATATATCGTAGCATGATGTTATCTGGCCTTCCTTGATAAATGGACTATCCAACCATCAAAAACCAACAAAATAATATTATCAAACCAAATCTGCTTACCTCTTTACTCTTAACCTGAGCAGGCACAGGTCTCTTCCCCTCCTGGACGGGAGTCTGTGGTGGCTCAGGCTGTTGCGGTTCTGCTTCATCTTCCGAAGACTCCGCGTCCCAAGCGTCTTTTACAGACTCTGTATCGGATTCTTTCTTTTCTTCAACTTTAGGGGAATCCTCCTGTCGAATTATTATACAGCCTAATGGACAGCCCTCCACAAACTTTAAGGGCTTGCTCAAGATACGAAACTGACACCTTTCACAAGACTTTTTTTCAGGAAACGAAAAAAAAGTCAGGCTCACCATACAAAATTAAAAACTTAATTGGACAGTTTGTATGGAGGCCGATGTTTTTTCGTTTCCGGAAAAAAAATCTTGTGGAAGATATTCAGTTTTATCTACTGAGCAAGCCCTTAAAGTTTGTAGAGGGCTGTCCATTACACCTTGCATATTTTTAACTACAGTGCGACTTTTGGTTACATGATCGACGGTAAAACTTTGCTAGGACAGACTGTAAGTAGATGTCATAGGAGGGAATGATAACTTTAAGTACAGAGGTTCCCTTAGTTTTCCCTAGTTTGATGTTCACTTGGCTGGCATTATCCAAGGGGTCAAAAATGTTTGATAACAAAAAAATATATATAAGGTAAAGTTTAATATAATATTTGATATCCTCTGTTCATTATTATCTTACTAGTTGTAAATTATGTCAGTATCAGTAAAGTGCTACATCATCGTAACTACTGAAAAATTCTGTAATGTGCTGTCATTGAGATTATCTTATAAATTAATGTAATAGATAAAACAAAGCCACAGTAGAATAAACAAGGCACAGTAGAATCAAAACCCAATTTTAAGCTATAAATAATAAAAAAAGTCATTTCCATGAAAGTGCAAACAAGTGATTTCCATACCTTTTTGTCTTTATCGTCAGCCTTAAATTCAATCTTTTTATCTTCAGATGGAGTAGCAGGTGCCTCTTGTGACATCTGAGTCTTTAGCTTTCCAGGCTTGACCCTAGTGCCAGGCCTGAGTGGTTTCTTCTCAGCTGAACCAACTTCTATACCTTGAGCCTTAAGAGAGTCCAACAAAGCCTGAGCCCTCGCCTTCTCTGCCTTCTGCTTTGGAGTCAACAATTTTCCTTCAGCCTTTAATCTCTCCTTCCTCTCCTTTTCTTTCTGCTTTTTCCTTTCTTTCCTCTCTTTTTCTAACCTTATAGCTTCCAGTCTTTGATTTTCGCGCTCTTCTTCTTGCCTTATTCTTTCCTCTTCCTCCTTTTTAAGACGCTCCTCCTCTTCTTGGACCTTCTTTAAAGCTTCTTGCATAGCAGCAATGGTCTTTTTAGTTGGACCTTTCTTTCCTTTATCATCTTTCTCTTCTTTCTTTTCGCCCTTCTTCTTCTTCTTTTTTCCTTCTATAGGGGCGTCGGGATCTAGATCTTTTTCCTCAGATGGTTCCTTGGCAGCAGCTTCTACTTTAGCTTCCACTTCAGGTTTGCTCTTTACTGGTTCAGGAGCTGTAGCTTTAGCATCAGGCTCTTTCTTAACTTCTTGATCCTTTTCTTTCTTCTTAGCTTCTAACTTCTTCTGCTTTTCCCGTTCTTTCTTCTCTTTTTTCTTTTGTGCAGCAGTTTTTATGGTGACATCGTTTTCATTGTCACTTCCTTCTTTGTCTTCCTCTTTCTCTGGTTCTGGCTTTGGCTCCTCTTTTTTGCCTTTCTTTTTTGTTTTAGGCTTTTCTTCTACCACTTCTTCTGCTTTTTCTGGTTCAGCAGGAGCCGGAGTGGGTTCTTTCTTGACTCCAGCATATTCCATTTCTAATTCAGCTAATACTTTTTCTAGATCGTCATCACTATCATTTTTATTTCTTCTACCTTTTTTACCTTTCTTGCCAGCAGGTTCTTTCTTTTCTTGGGTGGGTTTCTTTTGAGGTTTTTGCGCGGGCTTTTCGTCGTCTGATGATGGAGGAGCTTCAGGTGGGGAATCATCGCCATCTTCTATTTCTAACATAGAGAAAGCGCTCTTCTTTTCTTCTTTCTTTTTATTAGTTTTCTTTGGCTTTTGCTCCTCTTCTTCTGAATCATCTGTAGAATAATAACCAAATAAGACAAGACCTTTATATCTGTAGACTGTTACGGAAGTGGTTATACCGGAAAATTAGAAGCAGGGTACTTTATCGGAATATGAGGCAGACGCTGACGCTCGACTTCACAACAAATACGAAACAAAATAACTTGTGGATAGTAACCGACAGAAGGCACAAGGTGCTGCTCGCGGCTGCTGCAGCCACGGTGCATATTGACCTCTGGTATAATTTCCGATTAAAAGTTATCGGTACCGAAATCGTAATCAAAAGTTCAGAACTTTAAGAATCGGAATCGAATCTCTGATTTAAACTAGTAGATGTATCTGTTAGAGACCAGTGCTTTGGAAACGAAATCTGATCTACCAACGCCAACAATGTTAGTATATGGAAATGGAGACAGAAATGGAAAAATATTTGGGGGCATGGTGGGCGCCCGCCAAGGTGAACAAAAAACCATGCGCCCATACCATCCTTTTCTCGAATCAGTTCAGGCCATTTTCAAACCCTATAACTTGTGTAGTCCGATTGCTAAGTCAATCTATTTATTTAAAGTATAAAAGATTTATAATAATAAATATGGTCACTGCAAGATGTTGCAGAAAGTCGTTAAGTAGGGACCAGGGTTGGCATGATTAAAACAAGATGTTTTATAACACTTTTTTTTTGTTAAAACAGTGTAGGAAGCATTAACATTAGAAAAGCACCTAATATCAGCTATCGAGAGAAAGTAATTAATGGACTAGTGGCTATTCCCCTCATTTAAATACGAGGTTAGATATAAATATTCGCGGCCTAACACATAAATACTTGAACTATTTTAATGTAACTGACCTCATTCGATTTGCTTACTCTCTGGTTGTCACATTGTAAAATTCTATCGCAATAGCATTATCTGTTTTTAGACTGAATTTTGTGAGGCTAAATGCAGCGTTTTTAAAGAATGGAGAAAATTGAGCTACGTGCCGTCATCAAATACCTGTTTAACCTTTTGAATGTCTTAAGTTACACAGTTCGACATAAGCAATTGTCTTTCTATTGTGTCTCTAATTACGGCATTCAATGAGTTTAAAAAAAAACCAACTTCAAAAGAGATTCACGAAGATATGTCAACAACATTGAAATCTGCTCCGTCGTATACGACTGTGAAAAAGTGGGTTGCAGAATTTAAACGCGGACGAGAGAGTATTGAAGATGACCCTCGCTCCGGCCGGCCTACGACGTGTATGACTGAAGAAAACATCGGGAAATCTGTGATCTGATATTGGCAGATCGGAGATTGACCATCAGGGAGATTGCAGACACTATTGGCATCCGTATGAACGAACACAAAACATCATAGTCAATGAACTTAGATTTTCTAAGGTTTTTGCGCGGTGGGTACCCAGATTGCTTTCAGTTGAACAAAAACGAATACAGCTCACGATTTCTCGCGACTGTTTGGAAATGTTTGAGGCTGATCCACAAGATTTTTTGGCCAGATTTGTGACAATGGATGAAACCTGGGTACAACACTACACCCCAGAGTCAAAACAGCAATCTAAGCAGTGAAAAAAAAACTGATGAACCGACTCCAAAAAAAGCCAAAGCATTTTTGTCAGCTGGCAAGGTCATAGCATCAGTTTTTTGGGTTGCTAAGGGTGTCATCATGGTGGACTACCTTGCAAAAGGTGAAACTATAAACTCGGCTTATTACTGCACCCTTTTACGTCGTTTGCGTGAAACAATCAAAGAGAAAAGCCCAGGATTGTTCAAGAAAGTGTTGTTCCATCAGGATAATGCACGCGTTCACATGTCTGTTGAATGTATGGCTCAAATTCGTGATTGTGGCTTTGAGTTACTGCCCCATCCCGCCTATTCCCCTGATTTGGCACCTTCAGACTTTCATTTATTCCCAAACCTAAAAAAACACCTTGGAGGTCAAAAATTTTCATCAAATGAGGAGGTTGAAGCTGCGGTGGGAGACTTTTTTGAAGGCCTTTAAGAAACTTTTTTTATGACTGAAACCAGATGAAAGAAGTGCATTAAGTTGAGATTATGTGGAAAAATAAAATTACTTTTGTTTATATTTTATATTGTTTTCTTGCTGAGGCCACGAACTTTCACGAACAATCCATCCTCATATAAATATTGGTGTTTCCCTTATTCATAGAATAGAATTCATAGGCCATAGGTAATTCCTCACCAGTATAGCCCTGTAAGGATAATCCCTGAGCCCAATTTAAAAATGAGCATTAGTTACAACATACAGAATGAATGTGAAGCGTTCAGTATTGGTTAGAGATTTGCAATATAAAATAATGTTTACATTATTGATAGTTTTTTGAAAATATTTAATTCGCCATATTAGAAAATATATAGTCTAGAAATGAAACATTATAGATTTTATGTCGAATTAATTTGAAATAATCCCTAAACTAAAAAGAGCAAACAAATCACTTGTTTATAACAAAAATTGTCATAAACAAGTGTTTATGTTAAGTTAATAAACATTCAAACATTTAGCATAGCATAAGCATAATCAGCTGCATAATGTTCCAACTGGTGGGACTCAAGCCTCCTTTCTAGAAGACGGAACATGGCCCGCTGCAGGTTGGTAGATGGCACATGTCTTTAAATTTTTGGCTCTATCTAGGACATGACGGTTTCCTTACAATGTTTTCCTTCACCATTTTGAGAGAAGTGGTGATGACTTAAATTACACAAAGCAATGCACCTGGCTAGGTTTGAACCTGTGATCTACAACTCGTAAGTCGGGATTGCCATTCGGCCACCACTGCTTTTACATTAGCAAACTTTCAAATCTTTATAAAAATAGTAGAAAACAGGATACTTACCATTATCACTGTTAGCATCCTTTTTCTTGCGAGACTTATTCGAGATTGAGACATTTTTTATATTCTTTGTGACTTCTTTAACATCCTCGTCAACAGATTTCTTGTGTTTGGCCTTAGCTTTAGGCTTTTCCTCTTCACTATCAGACTCTACCGATATTCTGCAATATTAAGATTTGAGCTTAAATAAATTGCAACATATGTTGAAATTATATTCAAGTTATTGTTGCATGTCTCAAAATTAAATTTATTTTATTTGTCATTAAGTTATCATACTATTGGCCAGAAGTGGGCAATCTTGTTGCAAAGATTTATAACCAATTTCCTTAAGTTTTTGTTCATATTACTTGACTGTTAAGCATTTTGCTGCATACAATTTCAGCGGGAGGCAATAAGTTATTTATTTTTATACTTTTCATTCTCATAGTGGATCTTACAATGATAATGTTTATTATAACAATATCACTAGGCCATAAGTACCTATTTGTATTTTGTTAGTAAACAATTGCTAAAATCGAGTGGTAATTTTGATAGTTAAAAAGAAGTAACAATAAATATGGTTATGGTATGGTAAGAAATTTCAATTTCCGTAGCGTAATGACAAATAACAGGGGAAACTGTACACTGTACGTAAGCGTATCAACAGTAAAAATCCCATGCATTCAAACAATTTATATTACTCAAAAATAGTGACTGGTTAACCTATAAGTAACCACTTACTTCTTCGTCTTCTGCGCCGGTTTAACATTATCGATATTTGTAGTTTCTACATCACTGTCGCTGTAATAAACAAACATTGTGAATATTCCGGAAGAAAATACGCAAACAACAGCGAAAACATATGCCATTAACGAAACTTACCCCTCATCCACTGTAGAGTTCTTCTTCCCCTTTTTAGCCTTCCCCATTTTGTTAGTATGCTATACTAAGTCACGATGCCTGGGATATAATGATCTGTTATCATATATTTTGTGAACTCTATCATGTGAAACGTGATCAACGCACAGGATAGCCCTTGCAGCCGAAAATTAACACGATCAAGTCGTCGTCGTGTCCGTCCTACACTCACGTCACGTCACACCACAGAAAAAGGAAAGGAAAAGCAACGAGAAAAAAATAGAGTAGTCCGTGAGCCCATAACACAGATTACTGATATGTCAATATTTGTTGTGGCGAAAACCATCTCAATAACTGATTTAATACCTGTTCCAAATACTTTATTTGAAAAAAAAAAACATTTAAGGCCCTTAATAGACTAGCAGATTGCGAGCGTCCTCAAAGCGGAGTGGGCCAGCGGGTGCGAAACGAATACATTACGGGTGCGCAACGATTTCGCTATGTACTATGGGCTATGTGGACGAGTTTGCTCACAGTGAGCATTCGCGTCGTACGATCGTTGTGAACGCCGCCTCAGTACGAGCCACGGAGTACGTACGAGCCGTGCGCTCTGAATAGACGGACAGGTGTGGTTTGCGTTTTCTACTGAAGAACACTGTGCGTGCGTGGTGGTTTGCGTGCTCAGCATGAGCATGCAGCTTGAGCATGTGTCATTTGGGACGTACGCATAAATTTACCGTCGTTTACTTCAGGTTGAGGCAAGCCTGACGAACCATTCGCGGCGTACGCCTCGCAATGTCTGCACGCGGCTTTACGGACACACAATGAGGTGCGAGTTTCCCGCGTCTTTGAAGTGCATGCAGCAGTGTCTCTTCGTCGGAATCAATTTTGTTGCTGAGTGTATTCTCCGTCGTTAATTACTATAAACACGCGTTAAAAACGTTGCGAATTTGTCACGCGTCCAGCCACGACGTCTTCGCTGTGCAGCCGTGGCGGGTTCGCGACGTAGCCGCTGCGCGCCCATCCCGCCCCGCAGCCACTCGCAAACCGCTATTGTGTTATAACCCTTCTTTTCTTCTTTTGACCAAAAGAAAGGACCTTCCTTCTCAGTGTACAATACTCTACTCCAATTATTTACCCACCAGCTGCTTAATTATGTTGAATTGTCCATAGTCTAGTTGTCTTTGGAAGCAACGATGTTCAGCACTACTGTTAAACTTAAAAGACATGTTTTCAATTTTTGAAAACTCTATTTACACACGAGGAAATAAAGAAACAAAATGCAACGGGAATGACAGCCGAAGATATAAAATTTTTAGTCAATTTATTTTTGTTTCATAATCAATATGTATAAAGGGTTTACACGAATACTCTCTCTCCATTGTGCAGATAAAGTACAACCATGTGTTCCTCCTATTCTAAGAAAAAATGTTTTATGTGCGCGGAAAGGTGGTCATAATATAGGTTATATTTTCGTACGAACGAAGAAACACGACAAAAGTGCTCCTGCAGCTCTATTTGTTCCTGTACCTGTGAAACCCAATCCTGATGACATAAACATTGGAGCTGAAATCACAGGACGTCTAAAGAAACAAGACCTTCTGAAGATTCTTAACAAATTCTATCAGAAACCAGAGGTCAGAGAATTGGCTTCAAGCAATGGATTAGACGACCAGCTGTTGCACCAGGCTTTCTTGTCGTTCAGGAGACATTGCTTAGAACACGATTTGCCACCTGATTTACACATAGTAATAAGCGATATTATACAAGGTAGGAATTATTTATTTTTAAATTATTCTCATTGTTTTTCTGATTTATTGAACATTATTTTTCGTAACAGTAAAAATAATATTATTATTTAGATATTTAAGTGTCTTTTTTTTCTACACTATAAAGAACTATTTTAAATATCTATTACAGATACAGGCAGACTATAAAATCAATCTAATACCAAGTATTTAAAAACATGCATTCAGCCAAACATAGAACCTTTTCGAAGTTGTTTAAAAATTAACTGCTATTTCTTTTTCCTATAGGAGCGGGCCATGTAGATGATTTGTTTCCTTACTTCCTAAGACATGCAAGGCAGGCATTCCCACATCTGGACTGTTTAGATGACCTGAAAAAGATTTCTGACCTTAGAACACCTGCTAACTGGTTTGTAATCAACTTTTTTAAATATGCAAATAATCATCATTATCAAAAATTCCAATTATTTATTTTAGTTGGTTTATAAAGCGATTTTAGTGTGCTTAGTCAATGTTTTGCATTGTATACAAATAAACAATATAAAAATAATCTTTTATTTTCCATTACAATTGCTATATTCAGATTGTACCTACACATCTTTAGAAATTTATGGCTAGTAGCCATTGGCTACATCTTCCCTCTAAGCATCATACATTGTTACTGCTCTTATTAAACTATAAATAAGCTAAACAAATTTTTTGTGTCAATTTTAAAAACAACTGTCATAGACTAAGCAGATTCTTATAAGGCTGTTGAAGATACATTCTTGTTTTTTTTTTGTATACAAAAAAAAGATTAGTGCCAATAACTATACATAGTTATCGGCACGGATTGAGCGCTCGGCGTCAGAGTGGGGATCGCTTTGCGCATTCCATACATTGGCGAGCCAATCGTCGTCGTTCTCAGATACATACACAAGTGACGTCTATGACACGATGGCGCGGCGAGCCAATCACTGACTTTGCCCACCCCCGCGTCTCACGTCGCACCACTATAGAGACTGAATATTTGACTTCTACCTAGAAGCCAGCGCTCAAGATCCATGCCGATATCTATAACACTGATAAGAAAACAACATATTTTTTTAAAAGTGCATTCATTTGACACTGTTTTAAATATTAAAACTTGTTATCATATAAGTCTATTGACAATGCTTTTTTTGTTATTGAATAACTTTGTTATCAGAACATATTTTTTAACAAAAATAGTATTGTTCTTCATTAAAAAGGGTGAAACTCAAGGTCAGACAATATTTGTAATCATAAGAAGTATGCTAATTTTAGTAACATAAGAGAATTAGTAGCTGAGTGGTAACAGCAGAATAAAAAATTCAAAATTCAAAACATACACCAACCCGCACTGGGCCCACATGGTGGATTACAGCCAGGGTTGCCGCCTTTTTATGTTGGAATTAAAGTACATTGGTAATAATAGATAAGGAAAAAAAGTACATGGTATCAAAATAAAGTACATGGTATCAAAATAAAGTACAATTTATTTACTATATAATAATTGTTATAAAAATAATAAATTGTAAAACAATATCCTATCAGAAAAAAAAAATTAAATATTTATTTATCTTCATTATTATAATAAAAACAATGTTTTTTATTTTTATTGCTTTTTGCAGTTCTTTAGCACATCAGTATACTATTAAACAATTGCACAGCATTTTTACAATCATATATATATATTTAAATCAAAGTAAACAAGTACTTAATTTTTATCATTCAGACACGCAAGAAAAAGTAAGGACTTAAGAAATCAAATCATGCGAAATTAAGTATTTTCAAGTACTTTATTGTTCTCATAAAGTATAGAGTACAATTACTTGAAATAACGTAAAACACTTCATTATAAAGTATGGGTGGCAACCCTAATTACAGCCCATTGCCTTTACTAGAGAGGTGGTCCGAGTCCCAGCAGGGGGAACATAAAAAACCTGATTATGCTTATGTTTAAAAGACAATGCCTAAGTAAACAATATTAAATTGTTGAGTTACCGATGCCGTCAATGCCAAGACTTTATACGGTTTATTTATCATTTATTTCTCTAAGATTAAATATATAATCTCTCTACGAGAAATGAAGTTTCTACAATATCGTAATAGATGATGCCGAGTGCATGCACTTCAAATCTAATTACTATCTAATGAGTGGGTACATTACAAAAAATAATTTAAAAGTGCTGTTGTTGTACAAATTGAGCGCAAAACTCTTATCAGTATTTGTCTTATATTGTAGAAGCACCTATACAACAAATGCAATAACAAATAATAATTTTGATGTTGCCAGATTGGTGAGACAGATTATGAATTTTTTAAGTAAAACTTTTGATTTTTAATTTAATGGTGGAACCACTGCCATAATTTTATAATAAATTTTAACAATGTTTTTGTAATACACCTCACAGCCACACAGCCACAGCCAGTACCTATAGGAAATAATTTGTTGCCTTTGTTTAGTCTTGTTCTTTGTTTTTTCGAATCCTTTGATCTAAAATAACCACCTTAAAGCTTGGCCAAAAATACATACTATAAAAATTAAATGTTATGCAGGTATCCCGAAGCAAGATCCATAAATAGAAAAATCGTGTTTCATGCGGGTCCAACAAACTCTGGCAAGACTTACCATGCATTGGAAAGGTTTTTATCTGCAAAGTCTGGTGTCTACTGTGGCCCTTTAAAACTGCTAGCTACTGAAATTTACCATAAGTCTAATAAACGTGTAAGTACTTTCATAATTATTATTTTTATCCTGTGCGAATCATCATTACAGTCGAAAGATGTCCACGTTTGGATATATGCTTTCCACAAGTATCGCCAATACGACCGGTCCTGTGCATCACCCATCCATTGGATTCCCGCGAGCTTCACTAGGTCTTCGGTTCATCTTGTAGGAGCCCTTCAAATGTTGCGTGTTCCGGTACATAGTCGCTACTTCATAACCTTCATCCCATCGACCATCTTCTTTGCAAGCAATGTGCCCCGCCCATATTATTTATTCTCTTGTTTATCCATGATAAATGTAGTGACCATAATGAAGATGCTTTAGTTATACTCAACCTACGACACAGATTGTACGATTGGCGCCGTTGTTGAGCGATTGGCTGCTGTACTGCATGTCTCGGGTTCAATTCCTGAACAGAAAAAAAAAAATGTATGGCCTACTAATACGTAATCTGGGTCTTGGTTTCTTGTTTATGTGAGTTTTGTAAATGCACCCTCGATACCGGAGTAGATAATTCCTATAGTTAGCCGCCAGTTAAAAAAAAAATATATATATAAGCCTATTTGTTATAGTGGCCAATATATTTGAAAGTCAAATATTTAGTTTTAATATTAAATCTAAATTCTTAATGTGGCCGATGTTCTGGCGAAGCACAGACACAGTCGCGATGCCAGCTAGCAATATTGATATTTGATTAAATATGACGTTTTCACTCGCCCCCTAACGACCTGTTCAGGACTTCGGTCTTAGCGGCGAGCGGCGCGGCAAGCGGGGCGGCATCGGTACGCGGGCGTCTCATGGCGTGCTTCAAATATTTTTCGCTCTTATCTCACCGCTTACAGGCATGCAATAAGCTATTTCCCGCACAAGTGCTAAAATGCGCGTGCTCTCCCCCGCCATAACTTTATTACGTTGACCGTATCAGGCTGGGCGCGCATCGTCCCCCACGCTGCCGTCCTCTAACTAAAAAGCAGCTAAGTGCTCTGTTTTCTAAGTAACTTAGCTGCTTGACGAGTCGCCGGTCAACCCCCGTTTATTCATTTCAGTGAGTGTATTGAAATAAGTCGTTTGAAACACGTGAAAATTTGACACTGCAGCCCTCGGCTCCACAACACATTCGCCTGTTCGTGCGGATTCCGCCTCGGTAGCAATGACAAACTTTCTGCACTTGTATCATAATGTACTACATATTAAACTTTTGTTCTTACCGCTCGCCGCCCCGCTCCTAGCTCCCGCTCACAGCGGCAAGGTCGTGAACGGGCCGTAATAATGTTGCCTGTTTATTTTTATTTATTTATTTATTTCTTCATCTTACATCTATCTTTACAGGTTTTTTTTATCCCCAATGCGATAAATGCGCTTATCCTAACTTAATTATACTAACATGTATAGCTAATTATAAATAATGCATTCCTTGTGAATTCACCCAGAGTACAACAAAATAAGTCCTTCTCATTAGCTATTAGGTTGACCATGTGAAGTGCGCGCGTAAGCGGCGCCTCCCTTAAGGTCTCTGCACACAGCGGGCGCGGCGCGGCGGGACGGGACGGCGACGCGACACTGAGCAGTTGTAATTATTGTAAATAAATAACAGTTGTAAATTGGCAACATTGTTTTTCCGTAATATCTAGTACATTACAACTGCTGAGTGTCGCGTCGCCGTCCCGTCCCGCCGCGCCGCGCCCGCTGTGTGCAGAGACCTTTAAAAGGTTGGTCCGGCCTCGCGGCTCCACCAGCAGGCGCGGTCACCGTCGTCGCCACACGTACCTAAACAGTTTTAATATCAGTATATTTTTACAGGGCACACCATGCGACCTCATAACAGGTGAAGAAAGGAGGCATGCATCATTGTACTCATCAGATACAAATACAGATGAAGGAAAATTGGACACACCGGATGATGATAACATGTTACAGCATCACGCTTCAGAACTAACGGCTTCCAATCATGTTGCTTGTACAGTGGAAATGACGTCACTTAATAATAAATGTGAGTTGTTGCTTTTATATTCGAATTTTCAAATGACTGTGGTGTACCTGTATCATCTTTGCAATCGTAAAACTATTACGTTTATTTGAGGATTTATAATAGTTAAAAAAATATATTAACGTTTATTTTGATATATTTTTTATTTAATAATTAAAATTAATTAATGTAGTAAGGAGAAATTCATAGAAGAGCTGACAATTTTAAGTACGTAATTTTATGATTTTGAATGTGTGTTTTTTTTAATATTTCACGAATCTATAAAAATGTCGATGCTGGCTGCTATGAACTAACTGGTTTATGAGATATACATATTTGTAACTTTGCAGGACTTATCATAAACAACAACTTTTGTTCTATGACTTTTTACAAAACATCATTGATTTACCAAAAACAAACCTCGTTTTGTTGTTCTATAATTATATCACACTAGCTGTGCCCGCAACTTCGTTCGCGTGGACTACAGGATCTTAAATTTATTTTTTCTAAAATAAAAGTAGCCTATGTTACTTACTCTTTATTACATCAGCTACCTGCCAAAAAAAGTCCCGTCAAAATCGGTCCAGCCATTTTAGAGATTAGCCCGGACAAACAGACAGACAGACAGACAAAAATTTTAAAAAGTTATTTTCGTGTATATACCGTACATACATCGCTAAATTTTAATCGTTTTAATCCCGTGGAGGGTCGATCCGGTACATGAAACCCTATCGATTTGTAAAGATAAAATTAAAAAATAAAGTACCTTTTTTTCAAAACTCGTATTAATTTACGCATATACGAAATTAATTTCTGTAAAACTTAAACTTAAACAAAATTAAATTCAAAATCCTGTAGTCCACGCGAACGGAGTCGCGGGCACAGCTAGTTCTACTATATAAATTAATAAAAGAAAAAAATGGAGGTAGGAGGCTGTAAAAAAGCTTACAACCTATTCTCAGACCTAACAAAAACCGGTCAAGCCGTATCGGAGGAATGCGATATTAAACACTGTGATACAATATTAGAAGATTACAAAAATTTTTTGATTATTACTTTATTTATTTATTGAATTTATTTTTGTGTCAACAGATGAAGTAGCAATTATTGATGAAATCCAAATGATTGGTGATAGAGGAAGAGGTTGGGCATGGACAAGAGCGATATTAGGTAGGAACGTTATTATGATAAACTAAAATGCATTTTAATTGGCTGGAAATAAAGTATAATATAATTTTCTTAATTTGTAGGACTACAAGCTGATGAAATACATTTGTGCGGAGAAACTGGTGCTATAAATCTCATAGAAGAAATATGTAATACTACTGGTGAAGAATTGGAAGTAATTAATATTGTATTATATTTTAGAAATGGGACATTCTTTCTTTTACAACCCATGAGTACAATGAAGTGTGACAGAGGTGTATTTCGTTAATTCTGTCAGTTTTTAGGGTTCCGTAGCCAAATGGCAAAAAACGGAACCCTTATAGATTCGTCATGTCTGTCTGTCTGTCTGTCTGTCTGTCTGTCTGTCTGTCCGTCCGTATGTCACAGCCACTTTTTTCCGAAACTATAAGAGCTATACTGTTGAAACTTTGTAAGTAGATGTATTCTGTGAACCGCATTAAGATTTTCACACAAAAATAGAAAAAAAGCAATAAATTTTGGGGGTCCCCATACATAGAACTGAAACTCAAAAATTTTTTTTTCATCAAACCCATGCGTGTGGGGTATCTATGGATAGGTCTTCAAAAATGATACTGAGGTTTCTAATATCATTTTTTTCTAAACTGAATAGTTTGCGCGAGAGACACTTCCAAAGTGGTAAAATGTGTGTCCCCCCCCCTCTAACTTCCAAGATAAGAGAATGATAAAACTAAAAAAAATATATGATGTACATTACTATAAAAACTACCAACGAAAACGGTTTGAACGAAATCCAGTGAGTAGTTTTTTTTTAATGCGTCATAAACCGAAAAAAATACACTATTATTAAAACGTCGATCAAAGTTACAACACATTACAAGAACTTTTATATTATGTTACTTGCTGCTACGGAACCCTTCATGGGCGAGTCCGACTCGCACTTGGCCGGTTTTTTTTTTAATTGTGTTATTGTGTGGACGAAATACATAAAAAAAACCGGCCAAGAGCGTGTCGGGCCACGCTCAGTGTAGGGTTCCGTAGTTTCCCGTCCGTCAAAATAAGTGTACCCACTAATGAGTTTAAAAAAATGCTTATACTACAAACTTTGTTCAGAAATTATTTTGTACAACCTTTTTGTTTTTTTTTTTGTACAAAAACTGTTCTTTCCATCAAGTTCAAAATAATTTTCCTAGAAAGTCCTTATAAAGTTCTACTTTTCAGAATTTTTTCATATTTTCTAAACCTATGGTTCAGAAGTTAGAGGGGGACACACATTGTTTTTTGTTTTTTTTGCGAATATTTCCGAAATTATTGACATTATCAAAAAATGATTTTAGTAAACCCCTATTCATTTTTAAATACCTATCCAACAATATATCATACGTTAGGGTTGAAATTAAAAAAAAAACCACTTCCTACTTTACATATAGGGGGGCTACCCTAATAAAACATTTTTTTCCAATTTTTATTTTACCACTTTGTCGGCGTGATCGATATACATATTGGTACCAAATTTCAGCTTTCTAGTGCTAACGGTCCCAGAGATTAAGCGAGGACGGACAGACAGACAGACATGGCGAAACTACTACGGAACCCTAATAAGGGTTCCTAGTTGACTACGGAACCCTAAAAATGGGAATAACAATTTAAAGCCCTTGACTGGGACCGGGAACAATGATAGAAATTTGCCCAGCAGTGGGACAGTATAGGCTAGATATAAAAATCTACATTGTAATATCATAAAGAGCACTGACTGACTGTGAAAGTACTGATTCGATTGCGAAAATTTTTTCACTGATAGAAAGCTGCTTTATTTCTGAGTGATAGACTATATTTTATGTATGCGGGCGAAGCCGCGAGCAAAAGCTAATAATAAATAAATATTTCATTCTATATTTTTTAAGGAAAACTGTCTTAGATAAACAAATAAGAATATCTTGTGCGCTCAAACTTTTATTTAATCATTTTCATTGCGACATCTCTCCAACCAATCTTACTTTCAAGAGCCTGAAATAAATATGACATGATCAAATTAAGGTATGCATGATAATGTAATATCTATTGCAATGACATGCGTAATAATTGGTACAAGTCCAAATTAAAATGATTGTTGATAAGAATTGACATAACATATGTTTATGTTGTATTCTTTGCTATTTGTTTACCTTTAAATCTCAAATCTCAAATCTTTATTGCAATCCATAATGTACATGTCAGGTGATACATAATAAAAAAATAGAAACAATTATGGACCCTGTCGGGCACAGCAACATTATAAATAGTAGGAGAGAGGAAGAGCGCCAATATAAGTACCTATTTAATTTCTCATCTGTACATCTTTTATATCGTATTGCTAAGAGTATACTTAAACTTAGTTTTTTTATTCAAATTTAAATTATTAACTAATTATTATATTCAGATAAAATTGTCCAAATTGTTCACATTGATAATTATAAAATAACATGCTAAAAAAAAAATACAATTTTATGTCATTAAAAAGTAATTAACAATATGTCAAGACAAAAAAAAAAAAAAAAATTGATGTGTGAATAAGTCAATATGTGGTAAAAAAAAAAAATGCACAAATTGTTCACAATTAAAATTACAAATATATAAAAAAATACAATTAGATTTCATTAATTTGTTAACAATATGTCAAAAAAAAAAATCTTTTATGTCATTAATAAGTGCAAAATAATAATAATAGTAAATAAAAAATAAAGTGATGTCAATAAAAATTACGAAATAAAATGTCAAATAAAAAATAAATAAAAATAAAATAAAAATATTATTAATCTATTCATTATTTGATTTATCTGTTAGAAATTCGTCGATTGTGTAAAAAGTTTTGTCAATTAGGAATTGTTTTAATTTTTTTAAGAATATATTTATTTTACTTTCTTGTTTTATGTTTTCCGGTAATTTGTTATAAATCTTTATTGACATTGAATATGGACCAGAAGAGTGCAATGACCGTCCGTATAAAATTTATGTTGCATCTACCATGTTATGTATCTGTACCACCCTAAGGTTGACTGGTAGCAAATGCCTAGGTATTAAGTTCGCCTTTGTTCAGTGCGTCTTATGGTAGAACAACACTGCTCACACGTGTGCGCCGATGTGGGCGCATCGGTCTCCATACATTTTATATGGTAGACTTGTAGAGCTACACTTGATCCACGCCACGCGACGTCGTTCTACGTACAAATCAGGCGTGTTACACGTGTGCGTCGGTCTAATGTAGTTCTAGCTTCACTAATACTGTACTATTACTTATTTTGTGATATTGCTAATACATCGTTTTTAATAAATAAATAAAACGCAGTACCTACGTAACAAAATAATCTTGGGACTAGTCCAGTTTCCCACAGACACGACAATGCTCATAGTAATTGTTTTACAGATGGTATATAAATACAATTTACTTACCTGTATATGAAAAATTTAACATTACTACTACTGCATAGTTGGCGCAGTGGGTGACCGATTGGCTGATGCGCTGAGTGTCGCGAATTCGATTTCCGCTCGGAACAAATACGTATGGTCTATACCCATAGGCCACTGGGCCGAAACAACTATTTAAAATCACATACACAAGACACCAACAACTGGTGTCTTCTGTATGTGATTTTACATGTTCGTGAACGCACCCACGATAATGCGTCATCCCTATTTTTTTAAACTAAAAAAAAGTACTGTGCTTAGTTTTTTTCATGTTTCCTGAATGATAACTTAACATTTTTCCGCCCACAGGTACGCAAGTACAAAAGACTAACAGAACTGAAAGTGGAGGACACCCCTCTCGGGTCGCTGGACAACGTGAAACCAGGCGACTGTATAGTGTGTTTCAATAAAAACGACATTTACAGTGTAAGTCGAGCCATAGAACAGAGGTCAGTCCCATGTTGAGGCAGGTATCCAATTACTAAAGTATTTTAGGAAGGAATGTGATTTAAAACGTCTATGTTGTCTTTTGTGGAGTTGAGATTAAATTTTGAGTTTCAACCCATTTTTTTTTTTTTGAGTTTGGAAATCATCAAACCTGCGTTCCGAATTGCGACAAAAGCGATAATATCGCGAATCCGAACAATGTGCATCATCACGATTATTAATCAATAGCCATTACATTTTGTGACAATTCGCGTTATAATCAGTTTTATCGCGATTCGGAACGCTGGGCAAATAACGTTGAGAGTGTCTCAAACTTTTACCGACTAAAACCCACCCGTGTTCCTACAGTTGTTGAGTTGGTCTTTCCGTCCCAGGTCCACGGACCTTTTGGACCTTTTTTTTATGGTGGGAAAAAATCATCCAATGACAACCCCCACTCTTGGGCGGAGCAGGAGATAGTGTCAGACTCTTACTGACTAAAAGACCCACCCCGTTCCTTCTAGCCTTCATACCGGGGCTCGACCTTTTGGACCTAGTGAAACGCCTTCTATACTTTCTATACTAAGGGCCTTCACACGTGAGCGAGGGGCCTAAGACTTCACACAGATGGGTTTTAGTCAGTAAGTCTGACACTGACCTAAACTAGGATAAGTTATTTGATGATTTCTCATCCTAAAAAAAGGTGTTTGAGAAAGAATGATTAATTTTGTATGTATGACATTACATATTCAGTAGTCTGTATATACAGGCTTATTTGTAAAACAGTAACAATCTTGCAGTACTGTATTACTAACACCATAAATAATAACTTTTGTTCTATGACTTTTTACAAAACACAATTCACCAACACAAACTTTTAAGATTTCATTGTTCTATCTAACACTTTTCAACTCTGTATTTTGCTATACCTACCTACGTCTGTATGACGCGACGGAAACGCCCCCTGCTGGCCGATCCCAGCTCCCCTCCGCTATTGTACTATCGCTTGCTTCGCATAGACTTCGTGATATTTAGAATGTTCAATTTTAATATTTTTTTTTATGGAAATCTGATTAATTAAAATATGATAAATTTTCAAAAGTTATAGAACAAAAGTTGTTGTTTATGATGTTGGTAACATAGTCCTGAGAGGTTGCCAGTGTTGTAAAAATAATCCTGTATAAACAGCAAAGTCACTAACAACGCCCAGGCGTGTTATTCTCTAAGAAAACAGTCTTGAGCGCAGCGCTGGCTGCAGCGATGAAATCCAAATAGATACATTGGATTATCAATTCAATGTGCCTATACATTGGATTGTTAATTGAAAATACTGCGCTCTCGACTCGTTGCTGCGGCCAGCGCTGCGCTCAAGGCTGTTTTCTTAGAGAATAGCACCGCAGTTCAAACCCTTGGAACTGGAATGTTGAAATTTACTACAGAAGTTCTTCTTTTCTCTCTTTATTTTGTATACAAAGTACATATATGAAAGGATATTTTGAAATTCACCCCCTAGGGAGATGAAAAGGGGCTCTAAACGTTTGTATGGAAAAAACTACTTTCACACGGGCGAAGCCGTTGGCTGCAGCTAGTAATAATTATAAAAACAAACGCATAGACTTTTAAAATCATGATACCTGCAGTATGTGTTGTGATAGTTGAAACTTCATAATATTTATGTATTGAAACGATATTGAAAGTGCTCATTTAGAGTGAGCATTACAAAATATTCTTGAGTGGGTCAAGAATATTTACACGTAGATACATTAGAAAATAATATTCTATATGTAGTATAATTTTATTTAAAGTGTGCTTTCATGTAATATGGGATATTAAACTCATCAAATACATAGATGTGAGTTAACTGTGTATGTCTCATTTGATAAAAAATCAGAGCAGGGATGGCGAACCTATAATATGGCACACGTGCTAATGGTGGCACGAACAATATAACTTACCAATGATTTCTCTTCGCTTGGGTGACTAAAACCACAATTGTGTCCTTCAGTCGGGCACATACAAGTGCGTTTGCAAAGCAAAGGCGTATTCTTACTGGGGTAGAAATTAGGTCATTATTATGGCAAACTTTTTACAACACAGTATTTTTGCATGATAATATTAAGTTATTATTTTAAAATTTAATCAGAATCGACAACTTTTCCTTTTTTTTACAAATAGGTTATTGCGTTAGGTATGGCATTTTTGAAATTCGGGCTTACTTCAACTGATAATTGTGAACACGACTTTTTATTTTACTCTGATCTGATTGGTCAAGGGGCGTGGGCAAGCTGAGTGACAACGATGAGTCACTATTTTCTTAAGTGGAATACACTATACATTAAGAAAAGGAATCACACTGACTTTTACTTACATAAAAATACATAGAACTGTTCACATTACGATTGAATTTTTTTTTTAAATGTGTCGCGCCATCAATAAAGGTTCGCCATCTCTGTCATACGAGAGAGATTGGGTTGACTTATTTTTATGTAAAGCCGTTTCTACCTTCTAATAGCTTAAAGTTGTTTCAGGGGCCAAGAAGTAGCTGTGATATATGGTAGCTTACCTCCGGGCACAAAGCTGGCTCAAGCCAACAAGTTCAATGACCCCAACAGCTCGTGTAAAGTTATGGTCGCCACAGACGCTATCGGACTTGGAATCAATCTGTAAGTGACCTGTTGTATTTTAACCTTGAATCATCGCCAAATCGTGTTTCCTTTCAGTTAGAATGCAGATCATATAATTATTGTATGCAATCTGGCAAGCTCTGGCGTTCTATTTTTGATTTCACTTGCACTCATAACAAATAAACATTTAATTTTCTACAAGATAATAAACAACAAAAACTTCCTCCTTGTTGGGGTCGTAATCTTTTTTTTAAATATAATTCTCGATTAAAAAAAAAGATTAACTTCTTTACATAATTGTGTAGGTAATGGGCCCAGTAAGGCCGATACCTGCTAGGGCTGTGGAACGTTTGAAAAAGTTATCGTGGCCGTGGAATGCAAACGGTAAACGAAGGCACTTGGGTGGTTTTTAATCAATAAAATTCAGCTATCACTGTGCCCCAGAGTGAAAGAAGTAATTTGAAGATTCCCACCTCAAAAAAGAAATGTAGTTAATTAGTAGGTAACCACAAAAAGAGATTTTTTATATATATACTAACCACCTACTCTCCTACAACCTACTCCATTTTGCAGTATAAAAACTCTTGTGAAAAATAGCAATTTTTTAGACACAGAAGTTTAGGCCGGACGTAGTGAATAAATTATAGAAAAACAAATATTTATGCCTCACACAACTTGCTAAAAACTGTATGTTTAAAAAAAGAACAAATAAAAATCTGGGCGAGTACGAGGCCAAAAAGGCGTCTAACTCAATATAATTGTGCTGCACCTTTTAAGACTTGTATTATATAAATTTAGTTTATTTTAGGAGTATACGAAGAATAATATTCTATTCGCTGATAAAGCCAGTAGTGAATGAAGATGGAGATAAAGAGATGGATACAATAAGTATATCTCAAGCCTTACAAATTGCTGGTAAGTTCTATTTTATAGGAATAGGAATAGGAATAATAGGAATATTCCAAAACTATCACACAACGCCGTCTAATCCCAAGCTAAGCAGAGCTTGTGTTATGGGTACTAGACAACTGATAAACATACTTATATATTTCTAAATACATACATATTATAGATAAATTACACCCAGACACAGAACAAATGATTATGCTCATCACACAAACATTTGTCCTGGGTGGGAATCGAACCCACGACCTCCGGCATAGCAGTCAGGGTCACTAACCATTAGTCCAACAGGCCTCATTTATGATCATCATCATTGTTGCTGTTGTTCTCAAAATAGGTCTGATATCTTGAAACCATATTGATATAATCACTTTGTAAGATTCCAAAGTCGGCTTCAATTGGATACGAAATCGTACATAAGTTGCTGTTTCATACTAAAATGAACCTTATTTTCAAGGAAATGAGATGCAAATTTGTAAAAAACTGGGTGATTAATTCATACATAGTCTGTAGTAATTCATTACAAAAATACAAATCTCTCCTATTTATTCTATTAGTAGGTATATTCTGTCTGAAAAGTCGAACGACTTGGGTAGTTCGAACAAAGTTAATAATTATAATCTTTCGCTTCATCAGATTTGTTTATCATAAACGGAGTACGCTAGACAATTGACGTCATTTATTAACCCTAAGAAATGTTAATAAAAATAAAGTACATACCTCTACTAAAATTATAAAAACAATTAAAATACTCAAATAGTTTGACTTTTTAGACAGACTCTATTAGATATTTGTACGTTTGTTTTAAAGAATAATGCCCAAATAATGTAGTATATTCAGAATTCAGATCTATGTATATAGATTTTTAATGTAAACATAAAACTTTCTTGGATACCAGGTCGAGCGGGTCGCTACGGCAGTGCGTGGGAGACAGGTTACGTGACGACATACAAGCCTGAAGACTTGGCCACGCTGAAACAGTTGCTGTCCAACTCGCCCGACCCCGTCACGCAGGCGGGGCTGCACCCGACCGCCGAACAAATGGAGCTCTACGCTTACCATCTACCTCATGCCACACTTAGTAGTCTAATGGTAAGTATTTTTTTTTTCATCACTATTCTCAAGTATTTTTTCTATTTTCAAAACGGTAAGGAAAACATTGTGAGGCCGGCCATGTCCTAGAACCAAAAATTTGAAAAAAAACATTCACTACCCGCACTGGGCCCGCGTGGTAGATTACGACCCATTCCTTTTCCTAGAGAGGAGGCCTGAGTCCCAGCAGTGGGAACATTAAAAAGGCTGATGATGATGATGATTCTTTATTGCAATATGGTAGCGATGTTAAAATAGATAGGTAAAGTGTGGATAAACGCGTGATAAAATTTAAAAAAAATCAAGTAGGTAGGTCTGTATCTATATTGAAGTAAAGTTAGTAAATCTGTCTGTTTGTTCCGAATTATTTTCAGAAAGGTTGGTTGGACTGATTTTGGCGGAACTTTCACTGGTAGATTGCTATGTTATAGGGAATAACTTAGGCTACTTTTATTTAATAAGTAAAAAAATTACAAGCCTGATGTGGACAAAGTCGCAGGCACCAGCTAGTTACACGTAATTTTCAAATAACAATTTGACAAAGGTTCTCAAAAAGTGCAAAATATTAAAATTCTGTTTTAAACTGTACACCTTTTTGAGGAATTTTATTTATTACTAGCTTTTGCCCGCGACTTTGTTCGCGTACATAAAATATAGCCTATGTCATTTAGGAATGAAGTAGCTTTCTATTGGTTTCAAAATATTAGCAATCGGACCAGTACTTCCAGAGATTACCTCCTAAAAACAAAAAAAACATAAAACCAAACTTTACCTCTTTATTATATTAGTGTAGATTAAGAACTCCGTAAAATGTACCAAAAATCTCATCAATAAATGTATTTGAATTTTAAAACATTACAATTTCCTTTCCAGGATATATTCGTCCACCTATGCACCGTGGACGCGTCACTGTACTTCATGTGCAACACGGAAGGCTTCAAGTTCCTAGCGGAGATGATACAGCATGTGCCCCTGCCGCTGCGCGCTCGCTACGTCTTCTGTTGCGCGCCCATCAATAACAAACTGCCGTTTGTTTGTGCTACATTCCTTAAGGTTGGGGCTGAATATGTTTTTACGAGACGTTTTGCACAGTTGCAAGTAAATTCTCACGTGTAACGTCCCTTTCACGACCTTGCTGCTGTGAGCGGTAGCTAAGCGCGGCGCGGCGAGCGGTAATATCAATAGTATGAAAATGTTTGGAGTACAAGACGCCGCTTACAACGCCCGCTTACCAATGCCGTCCCGCTCGCCTCTAAGACGAGTGAATAACTTTAGAGATATCTAATTTATTTATTTATCTTTATTATTTTATAGGTAGCCCCTACTGTTCCGCAGCAAACCTCTCTTCCTTACTATTATAGATTATGCATATTAACAAGTATATTTCCTTCTTTTATTATTATTAATAGGTTCGCGTTTGACCACTATCTCACTGATGATAAGCGATGATGTGGCCGACGATGGAGCACGCTTGCCTAGAACTAACCTATACACTCTTGACTTAAAGACCCCTACGTTGTAGCAATCAGGAAATACAGACTCCGGCAGGGAATTCTACTCCTTAGCTGCAAATTTACATTCTCAGATGGTGCGACAATACAGTCGCAACGAGCCAATCAACAAGCACTGGTTATGCACCGCGGTGGAGTGGCCGCTGCCGCACCCCAAGACTATAATGGACCTGGTACACCTGGAATCCGTGTTCGACGTGCTGGAGCTTTACCTATGGTTGAGGTGTGTATCTAACATAAGTTTTAGTATATGCAAAACCCGAAGCTCTTGTTTAGTATTTTTAAGATCACAAAATTATAAGCTCATTATGTTACTTGCCGCACAAATACATGGTCAGCGGGCCATCCGGGTGACTGAGGGGTGATTTTGCTCCCGCACTCAGCTGTGCGCTGGCACCTAATGCCCGCTACGACCTGCCGTAACCTATGTTGAATTTAGTATGGATGGTGTCCAACTTGTGACCTTTTTTAAATATTTTGGGAAAAAATATAACGTGGTGTAAAAATTATTGAAATCGATTCAATTACTGATTCTTTACAAAAGATGGATACTCGGAAAAGAAACCGGGCATTCGTGGTGTAAACTTGTAAGAATGTTTGTTGATAATTTAACCTTGGTATTTTGTTCACAGTTATCGATTCCCCGATATGTTCCCCGATGTAGTACAGGTGCGCAATATGGAGGTTGACTTAGACTCCACCATCCAACAAGGAATATTCCAAATTACCAGGTAAGACAACTGTATGGCTTGCTTTTTAAAACGGGGGTCTTACCATGACGAGTTAAAATGTCAAGCGTGCGAGCGAGACAGAGAAATGGAACTACACACCCTATAAAGCTCCATCTCTTTAACAGTTCTGTTTAGGTCGTAAAATGGACCAAGTTAAGAGCTCGTGGTAAGGCGTCGCCTCATAACTTTAGAGGACACAAGTCAAGGACCAAATTGAGCGTTCCAAACTATATTTGAATAAATAATTTTATTTCAATTTTTAAAAGTAACAATAAATTAATATGTAGCTGAGATAATTGATAACATATAACATGATTTAAAAAAAAACCACGCTGTCTCTTGCACATTCTTCTCCATAGAGACCCACACTATGAAATGTGCAATTAGCGTATTTTTACGGATTGATTCAAAAGAGTCTGAAAATGAATTGAGTAGGTTTTTTAAATAAGATTTTTTTAATACAATTTTAACAATTTAAAAAGTAGGAGGTTCTTTAACCTCTCAGACACCAGTATACCCAATACACTACACCTCATGCCAGCTAACTTAAACCTTATTACGTAAAAATAAGGTTTTAGTTAACTGCTACCGAAGTACACCGAATTCGGTACACTTGTGCCTGAGGTTAAATATTACTTACAGTTTGCAGCGTGAAACATGGCAAGAGTCGTTAGATGCGCAGATTTTTAGGTCTTTTTGGTCAAAAAGCAGAACGCGGGGAACGAGGTACCATCGTTCTGAGCGCGCGAGTGGTTGGTCAGTCCGTTTGCTTCAAAATACACTTGCGTGCAGTAAAGTTGTACTCTTTGTTTACGTAGAATTTTTGTTACATGTTCGAATTATTGTTTTGTTGAGTTTTTGTGCTCGTTTTGTTGCTGTAAATTTAATTGTCATTCATATCATGATCATAATAATATTTCTATGAGGCCTATTCGGGAGTACATAATATCCTTTCAGTTATAGAAAAAAAAATAGTTCCACAATTCCGAGAAATCGCTGAACTTACATTGCATATATATAAATCATAAAAGTAGTCGGACCATTTTTTGTTGCACGAAGTGTAGCATGCGTGAACTTACCCCCACTACGCCAAATCCTTGCCATCTTTCATGCCACCGACAATAATTGTGTGTCAACTAGATATAAACGAAGTGACATCCTTTCAATTGTGATAATTACAGACACAATTGAAAGACAATAGGTGCGCGAACGCCGGCGTTCGCTTGGGGTTTAATGAATTAAGGATCGTAGCAACGAAAAAAGCGTGATTTCAAATCACGCTTTTTTCATGCAAGTAATTAAAAAAATAATATTTTTTCAGGTTGCTAAGAAACTCTGAACAAGTACTCCGTGACGACCCACAAATTCAAGCTTTAAGTCATAAGAGAGCGGCCCGCGCTGCTTCTAGCTCGCACACGAAGGCCAAAGGTGACGAGCCTAGACTATCAGAGATGCTCGTGGCCAGGGTAAGCAAAATTATAGGAATGTGTCTTTAGTATGAACGCAAATGACAACCATTAGACAGAGATAAGACCGCCATTTTTTAAATGATGGAAATTGTACGTTGGGCGTTCTGTCACTATTTTGGTGTACAATAAAGTTTTGGATTTACCAGCGATTGCTAACTTGCTCAGTAAGAAGAAGTAGCATTATTTACTTACTTTTAACGGAAAGGAGTTGTCTGTGTTCTATAAAATTTACGATTTGTGATCTACATTACCAAGCCATTAGGCTAATTATCAATTCCATTTTTTTTTTTATAAGATATAATATATATTTTTTTTATTATAAAATATTTTATTGGCAGTCTTCTCGCTGCCAAAACACGTGCAGAATGGCGAAGTTCTTTTTCTGTTTCTGAGAAAAAAGATTTCATAATCATTTTGGATATTTTCGACACAGACTGTTTGGGCTGATAGGGCCGACAAAATATCGATATGGAATCATTACATACGATTGCAATCCAGCGATCCAACAGAGGTTACCTTGGTTTAAGTGTTTGTATTGTGTTGCGGATTTAATCCACGCGCCAACACATTCGCAAATCAGTCACTGCGGTCGAAACTGCGGTTGGGAATCCGCACCCGCCATCCAAGGACTTTGAAGATCATAGATTACATCTGCTCTCTACACGGATTGAAATTAGCAAGGTCACTTCTGTTGGGACGCCGGCGCTGGATTGCAACCGCTTGGCCCATGCTTAACTTCTGGCTGTAACAGCAACTGAGATAATATTTTATTTATTACAGGGCCTAATAACACCACAGATGTTGAAGAAACTCCAACAAGAATTGACTACAGATAAGAAACCAGAAAGGAGTAGACCCAATAGAAATAGAAGGAAATGATGCTTTAAAATTTTTGTAAATACTGTTATTGTAAAATTATAAAAAAGTACTTTTAAGTGGCAATAAAAATGTTCCCGAGATCTAGTTTATTTTGATATTTTTTTTTTAGTAAGTACCTTATTTAAATTTTCTGCATTATACAACATTTTAGTTTCTGGGTTTCTTTGTAGTTTTATTTTTACTGAAAGAAGAATAAATATGTAGTTGGAATTACTTAACTCATTAAACCTGAGTAAAAAGTACCGAAACTAATCCTGTTAATTCATTAAACCCCAAAAGGCCGGCGTTCGCGCACCTATTGTCTTTCAATTGTGTCTGCAATTATCACAATTGAAAGGTTAAAAGAAACCATGCTGACTTTATTTATAAAATAACTATTGCTTTTACAGAGTAGGTACATACTAAACATGAATACGACAATCATTACACATAATAGGTAGATAGCATTTTTTTATTATTGATAGTATTGCTTCGGATACCAACGCAATCTGGTAAGAAAACGTACCAAAGACCTACACATAAACTATGGATGGAACATGATGACTGCAGACAGGCCAAGGAGGCAGGTCTACGTTTGACCAAACCTCAGTTACGCAAAGTGACAGCAGTTGCAACTGGGCACGGGACCTTTTATAAGCACCTCTCTGTCATAGGAGTTACAGACAGCCCACTCTGCAGAGTCTGCATGGAGGAGGACAAGACAGCAGCTCATCTGCTTTTAGGCTGCCCTGTGGTCGCTGGATACAGGGCAAAGTACTTCGGAAACCCAGGTACACTCCATGAAATGGTCAGTAACATCAAGGCATTGCTGGCCTTCCTTGAGGAGCTGGGCTGGATCGAATGACACTTGGCCCACCCGTACGCAAAATACGCGCTTTAGTCGTAGAGTTGCGGGCAACAGCCCGTTGTACTATACTGTACTAGGATCACTTTGTTGTCCGTCTGTCAAGACTCTTTATCTCGGGAAATTGTGGAGGTATCGAGTTAAAATAAAACCGTATACCTACTCAGGTATGAAGATGTGAAAAAATGCAACTTGAGTTAATGAAAAAACAAAAATACGGCCGTTTATGTCGCAAAAACGTAGGTATATTTCGATAATGTCAAGGGAATCAAAATTCATAAGGTACTTTTTTTTTTTTTTTTTCGTTGGGAAAAATCATCTTATGACAACCCCCGCTCTTGAGCGGAGCGGGGGATAGTGTCAGACTCTTACTGTCTAAAAAACCCATCCCGTTCCTTCAAGCCTTTTTTTTTTTTTTTTTTTCGATGGGAAAAATCATCTTATGACAACCCCCGCTCTTGGGCGGAGCGGGAGATAGTGTCAGACTCTTACTGACTAAAAAACCCATCCCGTTCCTTCAAGCCTTCATACCGGGGCTCGAGCGCCCTTTCGGATAACCCTGGCCCCAGTAGACTTCGACCCGGCTGGGCCCCTGCTGTTGCTGACAACTCCTTGAGGCGCGCGGGAACAGCGCGCGCCGTCGACGACTTGGGCTTGGTCCGGACTGTTACCGGACGGCCGGACAGCGAGCTACCCATTGCTCACTGTCCGCAAGCCCGCGCCTACGGTGGCTGGAAATTGGGATCGGAATCCCGGCGGGAGCGGCGAGAGCGCCGTTGCCTGATGCGGTCGGCCTCCTCCTTAGCGAGCATTACTGCTTCGCAGAAGTCGGCGACCGCCTGCCACTCCTCCTCGCTCCGGACCATGGCCTCAACCAAGGCCCGACGCGAGAGGCCTCCGCCGCCGATCACCCCCACGAGGGCACGGCGATGCTCCGTGCAAGCAGGGCACACCGCGATTGTGTGCTCCACCGTGTCCTCCGGGTTCCTTCAAGCCTTCATACCGGGGCTCGAGCGCCCTTTCGGATAACCCTGGCCACAGTAGGCTTCAACCCGGCTGGGTTCATAAGGTACTTCCCGTTACAAGTATAAATCTGGAAACTGTAAATTCGTTGTTACGACACAAAAAAAAACTTTGCGATGTGGAAAAATCTTCGAGACTCCATAAGGCTGCCCGCCCCACGTCAGACATTTTGTAGGACATAATCGAGCCGATTTTGTATATTTGTAACATTGTTCTGTATATTTCTGAACAACTTTTTGTAGGACGTATGCGTTGTACTATTACTATCAGTGTTCTATTTTTCTCCTACAAAAAATCGGCCACCGATATTATCGGAAGCGTGCGGACAGCCTTAGGCCGCGTTTCCACTGACGGGGAGCTGGGCGGAGAGGAGCTTAGCGGTGCACAAATTGACCAATGACTATGCTTGAAATCTCCGCTCCGCTTCAATGGAAACAGTACGAGCGGGGTGGAGCAGAGCTGAGCGGATATTCATACATCGAGGCGGTGCAGTGCGGAGGCCAGCGAGCATTGGGGTGCAGAGCGGAGAACAGCGGGGCGGTACGGAGCGGTGCGGAGCGGGGCGGTGCGTGACTCGCGTGCAGTGTGTCAGTTGTCTTCGTTACGTCACTAGGTGCATACGTATCAAAATGGATGAGAAGTTCATTGAAACTGTTAGACAATTGAATCGAGAGATTGAGTGTAACTAAGTGCAAAAATGCGCGATTCCAAAAGTATGCTCCACTCCGCTCTGCTCCGCTCACTGACCACTCGCCGCTTTTCATTGCTCCTCTCCGCCCAGCTCCGCTCCTCTCCACCCAGCTCCGCTCCTCTCCGCCCAGCTCCGCTTCAGTGGAAACACTGACCACTTTTCACCGCTCTTCTCCGCTCCACTCCGCCCAGCTCCGCGTCAGTGGAAACGCGGCCTTAGGGAATTAAAACTATTTACATACATGAGTTAGTAGGTACTGGACCCTCAGTGTGCAAGCTGACTCACACTTCCCCATTTTTTTACTAGTAGGCAAATATAACGCGATTTTTATTTTTGTCGAGGGTTACGGGGGCGTAAATAGGGAAATTCACAATCTACTTATGAACTGCTGCGAACTCTCGGCGCTTCTCGTTCCGAGAATATTCTTATTGTAAGAATGTTACTTTTCCACATCACTACCCCGGGGCCTTGGAACAAAGGTAAAGAAGGAACAGGAGTGGGTTCTTGTCACTATAAGATTTATTGAAAAGGGTCAACTTCCTGTGGCATTTTGTCAGCTTACCAACGTATAGGTAATTACGCCACTGGGAAGCCCAGCTTAGAAACGTAATAGTCTTCGTGTATTAGAGAACTTTCTAATTTGTTTATAATAAAGAATCATACTATGTCTACCTACTACCTACCTACCTACTTGAGTACCTAATTTATCCTTGAAGTTAAATTGCAACGGGACAATCTTTAAGGGGCCCCATCCAATGATTTCACGGGCCTCAGACGTTATACTTACGCCACTGTTTAGATTAATTATATTTATTAGTATTTGTCTCAAGTTATCATCGGTGCACGTAAACGGCGACCTATGACATACAATTATCACTATGTTGAGGGTAGTTGATTTCATAATTGGTCGGTACGCTTTGCGACGACAGTCGTCAACCCAGCTTTGTGCTGAAACTTGAAAATGTGTAATTACAATCCATTTATCGTGGTTCTAATGTATATAGCAGTGAATTTACCCTTACAAACACATGGTATTTATTCTCAGTTTTAAAATAAAATGTTCACAGTCGTGAAACAGACAAGTGCTGGTTTTAAAATGGTGTTTTTAAACAGGTTTCAGAGTGTTTTATGTGGACGGTGTGGAAACTATTTTGGCATTAGAAAATGAGCAGATTAATATAGAATGTAAGACGGATATGCCTATGACTTACTGTGGATTCTTACATCCTTCTGGGAAGCGATATTCGTAAGTAATTCATTATCTCCCTAGCCTTTTCCGTACTAGGCCTAGCTTGAGGTTGGCTACTAGTCTAATCAGGTGCGGCTGAATAGGTAGGCACACAACAGGCAGTGTTTTACATGGAGCGAGTGCCTATCCAACCTCCACAACCCAGTTACTGGGCAACAGGATACTCGTTAGATAGACAGACTGATGGTCAACTTTCTGACTTTTTACTTAACGCTAATAATAGGTACCTACCGAAATATGGATAAATGAGTGAAGACAGTTGAACTGAAATAAATCACATTTCAGTTTAAGAGCTTTAGTCTAAATAATAAGGACGGGCGTTTGTCTATATTTGTAGGTATGAGATCAATCTCTAGAAAAACAGTACCGGTTTCCGAAATTACATTATTGTTGCCGCGAGTTTAAATAATGCCGAAAAATACTCAGAGCCTGTGGGATAGGACCTGCAGCGATGTCGCGGGCAAAAAGCTAGTAGGTAAACTACGGGCGAATATGATTAAAAAAATCTATTTACTCCTTCATTAGCGAATAGCCGAGTATCACCGAGACTCCTAGAAGTTGCGCGATTGGTACCTCGATCAAAAGGCGCCCGGACTTTGGGATTTTGTCCTCACTAAAACCACCCCGGTGATCACCATCAGCACATAGAAGAGGCGCCGTTACCTCTTAAAAGACCATTCCGGAACCCCCTCTGTGCAACACCTTTTAAGGCACATCCCTGAGGAGACTATACTACGGTCTCCCCATGCGTACCTAGTGCTCTCGTGCTCATACTGTCGGCTGAATAACTTTTGTGTTTAGGGGATGTTTGGTCACTACAATTTGTCTGACTAATGAATAAAGCGTCTGACAAAAGTTTTAATACATGGAAAGTGTCTGAAACTTATGATAGGTAGGTACTAACTACTAGAATAATATTCTATAAATAAAGCATATAATATAAACATCAGCCATAATTTAAGTAAGTAGGTACTTAGGTACTCTTATTAGTAGTTCCCTTTCTCACCTGGTACCTGCCCTGGGGTGCTATTCTCTAAGAAAACAGTCTTGAGCTCAGCGCTGGCACAGCGACGAGTCGTGAGCGCAGTAAATTGAATTAACAACCCAATGCCCCTTTAAATTGGATTGTTAGATTGAATAGCACCTCAGGTATCACAAGGAGGGTTTCACAAACTCACAGGTATTCAACACACATATGAGACGCTACTGAGAACCTAAGGAGTCATCCGTAAGAAAATAAGTTATGTCTGATCGCTCTGGGATCTTGGACTAACAGAGCTGTCAGCCGCATTATCCTATAGCAATAAAATTGTAGTGTAGTATGTGTATACCAGATAATTTGAGATTAGCTCCACATTTCTTTTTCTACTCAGCAGTGTGATAAAGATGATTTTCAAGTAAAGTCGAAGATTAAAGAGTCTTTAATCTTTTTATATCAAATCAAATGATCTTTCAGTCATAAATAAAAACTGAAAAAATGAAAAAAAAAGTTCATGTTTTTCTCTTTTTATTTTTTTCTTATTCATCGTATGTCTGTCTTTCTCAAGGTACTCGTAAAGCCATCCAATTGCTATATTCATACGAAGTAGGTAGGTAGTACTTCAAACTTTTCTCAAGACATTTTCTACATTCCATAAATACCTGGCCGGAAGAATGGCAGGCAGTTGCTCCCTTCTGCGAAGCACTAATGCTAGCGCAGGAGACGGCCGTATGCGTGAGGATACGTACTTCCTCACGCCCCAGCCACCGGAACTCCTAGTGCTACCCTGATTTCCAGCCACCGTAGGCGTGGGCTTGCGGACGGCGAGCATTAATGGGTAGCTCGCCGTCCGGCCGTCTGGTAGCCTTTCGGACCGAGCCCGCCCGAGTCGTCGACGGCGCGTAGGGTTCCACGTGCGCCTCAGATGTCAACAAGTTCGTAGGGGCCAGCATGGTCGAAGTCTACTGGGGCCATGGGTTCGCTTCTGAAAGGAAAAGTCCAGGTCCTGGAACGCAAGGCAAAGGAAAGGAACATTGGTTTTAGTCAGTAAAAGTCTGACACGCCCTCGTGCTCCGCCACAGAGCGGGAGAAATGATTAGATAATTTCCTACCAAAAAAAAAGATTTCATGACTAATTTTAGACTGTTTTTAGGGTTCCGTAGCCAAATGGCAAAAAACGGAACCCTTATAGATTCGTCATGTCTGTCTGTCTGTCTGTCTGTCTGTATATAACGGCTACCTACTCGAAACTGTTATAGGTACTTATGCCTAACTTCCTAACTAGAACGATGGCGAAATATGACTTGTAAGTTTAGAATTAACATTTGCTGTGCTAAAGTGGGTCTCTTACTTTTGTTGCCACGGTAATCAGCCAAAAATTCTTTTTATTATAGTTTTGTCAAATAACGGCATTATGTAGTCTGTGGAAGGCTATCTAGTTGAACTTGAAAAACGAATTAGTATATACCTACTTGTAGCACCTAACGCATAGGTGCTAAGGCCTTCTTCAACTTCTGCATTTACCCTGTGTATTTTTCACAAGCTCTTGTGTGACTTGAGCAGTAAATACTCACTTTACCATTAGGTTTTCAGGCACCACCCTCAACGCTGGCCACTGCGCCATCAAAATTCAAGCCACTAAGAACGACACAGGCGAATGGCGGTGCCACATAGGAACGCAGGTCACTGGTTTAGAAATAATGCAGACCATCCAAGTCAGGGTGGTGATGGAAGTTGCTGCAGTCCAACAGAATATTTCTGCAGTCCATGGCAAGCCTATAACGATAGCCTGTACGACTACGAAAGGAATGGTGCCGTTGAGTTACTGTCGTTTTGAGCCACCCAATGGGCAACCTTTTGCCATCAATTCTGAAGTCACTAGTAAAAAGTAAGTTATATTTTATTTTTATTTCATATTTAATAAACCAGTTCTTGACTGCGAGCTCAAGTAATGGTAAGCAGTGATGCAATCGTTGATGGTGAGGCACACTAGTTTATTAAGAGCCTATTCACTCTAGCCTTGAAGACGCCTAAATTATAGTTAAATTATAATGAATTACCTACGTATTTTACAGTTAAGCCCGAAGAAGTCATTGTATTTTTCTTTTATTTCTGACTTACTGCCAGCAGATTCACCCTGCCAGCGTGAAAGTAGCAAATTGACCAAAGGGAACATACACCTGGGATAAAAATTATCCTTAGTCCTATTCCAGGATATGATCTACCCGTGTGCTAATTTTATCCGTTCAGTTCGAGCGTATAGAAATAATAAACACACATACGCACACACTTACAAACTTTCGTCTTCATAGTATGTATTAGTGTAATAGACTTGCGCTTGACCACTATCTCAATTGATGGGCTATGATGTTATTGACGATGGAGCACGCTTGCCAAGAAGTATGTAACATTCATTCTTGACGAAAAAAACTCAAGTTCAGGACTCGTTAATGAATTCTGTACTTCATGTGATAAAACATAAGATGTACCTACTTTTCAACATTAGAGAAATCTTTCTTGTGGTCTGCATGTAGCGCACAGTTTATCAATTCGTCGGCAGATTTAAACTGCCAACTGCTTACAATCGCAAAATGATGCTCTATTTAAACTATGACCGGATTTCAAATTAAGAAACGAGTATTTCCGAGTATTTTTTGTATTACTGACCAGAAAAAAATGATTTCGTTTCAGTCCGATCCTGGATAGATATTATTTCCCGGCCAACAGGAGTTTAGATCGTGGTGACTGTGCAGTTACTATTCGGAAGGTGAAATATGAAGATGTGGGCATATGGACCTGCGGGGCTGGCCTTGACGATGGCGAGGAGCATATCGACTTCATTGAATTTGAGGTAGAAGGTGGGTCATTTTAAACTGTTTTTTTGTCCTGGTAAAGGCGCAGGAAATCCGCTAGAGGCTAGATATAGAGGACTGTTCGTTGTGGCGAAACTTAGTGGAGGCATGTCTGGGAGTGAGTATTTCGGTAGAAACATGAATTAGTTTAGGATCCTAATACGCAGTAGCAGCGTGGGCAAAAAGCGTGGTAAGTTTCTCTCGCTCACGATCTCGCACCTAAAAGGGACCTCGCGGCAGCGAGGGCCCTTTATGAGCAACGGCTATTTCGTGTACCCAACTATTACTGAAAATCACTTCATTCTTTTTTTTTTGGGAAAATAAATCATCAAATTATTTTTCGCACTCGGGTCTGGGTAGAGCGAGACGGAATGTCAAATTGTCATTTTTGCTGACTTAAACCTGTTTGTATGACTATATAAAAGGATTTCTTCATCGCCTTAATCATCGGGTCTTAGCATAATAAGTCTATACCACCATAGCCTGGATTCGGTCAGCTTCTCGGCGATAGGTGCGACTTTAGAACTATTCCGGACTTATTTATATTTTAAGAGTAACTTCTTCCGCCCAACATATAACATACCTACCCATTTCTGGGGTATGCAACTTTGTTCACCTATGTTCTTCATGGGTTATGTTTCGCTGCCGTAGAGCAAAACCGGTTTTCCGACCGTTTTATAGACTTTTCGTTTGGTTTTTACAGGCATTTTGGGATTGCATAGAACTACAGATAGTTTGCGGCATCTATACCACCCAGATTTTGTGCAGCGAGTTATCGTGCCGTCTTCGGCAATGACAGATCCCAGGTATTTAAATTTAGCTACTTCGGGTACGGTTACACCACTTGGTTTGAGCTCTATATTTTCTACTGGAATCATCTGCGTTAAAGCTGCATACTATATATTCGGTCTTGTTTCTGCTAATGCGCAGGCTATGGTGTTCGTAAGATGGTCTCCATTGGTCTTAACTTTCTTGTAATTCATGGATGCTATCTGATACCCAAGTCATCTGCATACAAAGGGTTCCAAGGCAAAGGTTTCTGAATATTCTCCGTTAGATAGTTCACAATGATATTAATCAATAGTGAACTAAGAACACTTCCATGATGAACTCCAACTACAATTTTGAAGCTTTCCGAAAACACAGGCGGACTAACGAATTTCTTAGGGTACTTCCCTATTCGTCATTTCTTGGTGGCAATGGAAGCTTTCAGTTTCAAGGCAGTAAGTAGGAGCCTGTATTGAGAAGAGATTGGTTCTCCAGGAGTTACCTTGTAGTTTTTTATTTGTCTGAAATCCGTTGTATCTATCAGGATATAGTCTATCTACGTCTTCGACTTTCTGCATTTGTAAATCATAAGGTGTTGAACACCTTCTTTTAAAATAAGTCTTCTGAGCGATTCGTATGTTACAAGTACCTACTTTTCACATTAAAAACTGTGCTAACTATGACCGTAATCAAAATAAATTCATACTATCTAAGGTCGCTAAGTTATCTACTGGTTTCATTTAAGCAGTACCGGGTTAAGCCAGCGCGTGGGGCCTATAGCATATCCTACCAAGGGGCCTCTTTATAATTGATACCAAATTAAAACTTATTTTTCAAAAACAGATTACCCTCTGGTAGCGAGGGGTCCATAAGCAATTGCCTCCACTGCCTTTATAGAAAATCCGGGAGTAGTTAGAATAAGTATGGTATCTTCAATGATATTTGGGTATCTTGGTTTGTTTTTGACCAAGCAGGGGCCCGAAGTCCGAAGAATCGCCAACTAAAGTGCTGTCGCTCGTAGAACGGTTGGTCGATGGTGCCGAAAGGTTCTAGAGTGGCGTCTGCGCACCGGAATACGCAGCTTTGGAAGGCCTTCACAAAGTGGACCGACGAGCTGGTGAGAGTAGGGGGAATACGGTGGATGCGAGACACACAGGATCGGTCGTTGTGGTGACGCTTGGGGAGGCCTATGTCCAACAGTGGATGTCTTTCGGCTGAAATGATGATGATCAAGCAGGGGCCTATCAATGCGTAGGGCCAGTAACATTTGCTATTCTTGCTACGTGGCTGATTCGGCACTGCATTTAAGTAGTATGTAGGTACTTTACTTAATAATAACTTCAAAAAAGTTACAGTTACTATTCTTTTCAGGACTGTATGCCATGTCGACAGCATCAGCAACAGGCATAACTTTTGGAGTATTCGGGATTTTTGGTTTGTTGGCGATTCTCGCCGTTATCGCATGGAAAAAGCGACACTTCTTAGGTGCCAGGAGACCATGTGGTGCCGGGGATGTTGAGGAAGCAGAGGCTCATGAATTGGAACAGCTACCGGCTAGTCCAAGCCCTCAAAGAAGTCCTCAACCAAGTGCGAGTGTACCTCGAGTCGTTATTCAGTCGCCTTCAGAGCCTAGTGCGTCTCCTTTGCTGCGACAGTCTGACGCGTGAATATCACGTATACAGCGTCGTATAGTATGATTTAAACTTAATTGCGACTCGGAAGAAAAGGCGCATCGCTATGCGTAGCAAATTTATTTGAGAGCAGAGGTGAAGGGTACTGTGTAGCTAGAAGCGCACTTCATGACCGCCATTAAGTTTAAATAGAACTATAGCTATCAGAATAAAATTATAAACTGAAGTAAACTTCATTTGTTTTACACTGCCATATAATATAAGACTTCTCTGACATAGAAGCCAGTCTTTTGTAGCAAAACATTTTTGAGTAATGAATTGAGAAAAGAAAAGTTTAAGTTTTAGCATGCAATTGTTTTGCAAATGCACATTGTTTTCTACAATTTACCAAATGTTCATCTCTCATTGACGGTGATATTCTGTGATAAAGACGCAAAATTAATAGGAATAATAATAATAAACAATTGAGTGATTATCTTCTTACAGCTCCTACTCTTGTCCTATGTTTTTTCTTCTATTCTGTCTTGTCACCCGTCATGTGATCACTAACTCCTTTTTCTTTCATATCACCCCTCACACAACGCATCCATCTTAGGCCTCTCTCTCCACCGATGAATGCAAAATGTAAAATAAGAGTAACTGTTATTGTTTGTTAATAATATATTTAAATATAATATGACTTATAAATAAAACTTGTAATTACATTATTTACTATGGCTAAACACAAATAATCCTTACATACCTTATTTTGATATAGTAATTAAGACTATTTTTCGATGGCTTACATACTAGGATGGTTTAACAAAGCGGCTAGCCGTTCCATGTTAATTGCGTAAACAGAGTGACAGGATATAACATTTTTGTGTGTGAGGAGAGTGTTGTAAAACTCATCTATGGTCAGTTTGTCATCGTTTGGCTCTGTGTCGGCACTGGAAATAAAAATAAGTATAGTTAATAATTATATCAATAACTGGAGGAGACCTAGGGCCTAAGTCTGCTATTTTTATAAATTCGTCGTCTAACACAATCACATTGTCATTTTGCTAAAAGTTTGTAATCTGCTAATTCATAATGATCGATCATTGATCAATCAATGGTTTTGTAAAAGAATTGTGATAGAATGACCATATCAATCTTATTAAAAGCACTAATTGCACAATGACGTCCTAATGGTAGGTCACTGATCAAAGGAACTGTCAAAATTTTTGCAGACTACTGCACACATCAGATGTTAATTTGTCATTATGTAAGTACGAGATTACCATTCTATGCCATTTCTTTCAATGGAGTGTCAGTGGTAGACCATCGGAAAGTCATAATGACATTATTATATTGGTAGATTACCAAAACTTGTCACAATCAACAATTATGAAATCAATGTTAGACCGTTCTGACACTATTGTAACAGCAGACTTGAGGCCATGGGGAACCTACCCAGCTTTGCATTAGTGTAAGAAATCTTTTAAATTCTAGGCTTTTCTTTTTAACACATTGAATGCCCAAATATGAGATATCTCATATTTGGGCACCAGCAAAACCTTTTAACTAACTGCCTATGCCAGATATATATATAAACACCAGCTGTGCTTCGATCGCGTGGACTACGGGATTTTGAATTTATTATTTCTAAAATAAAAGTATGTAGCCCGGACAAACAGACAGACAAAAGTTTATTTATATTCATATGTATGTAGTAAAAAGCAGTTATTTCAATATTATAAACAGACACTCCGGTAATTTTGGAGATAAGAGTATTTATACAAATAAAAAACTCTCCCTTTATTGATATATATAGTATAGATAGTGTTCAGTTCTTACCTGCATGCAATTTCAAAAGCTGCAGAGTGTTCCATCTCATCTATAGTAGGCGGACATCTTGGTCCCAGCAAATCAGTCATCCCTTCATCCACACTAACTCGCCCTTCTCTTTGCGGATCATACAGCTTTGTGGTATTTCTTAACCACATGTTAGGCACGTCAGTACCAACATCATACATGAAGTTTGTATTGTGCATCTTATAGCCTTTCCTTTGGGATACTACAGCAGTGATTACGTTCTTAAGGAAGTGTTGTACGGCAACAACAATAGCGTCTGCTGCATCATCTTCTGCTCCCTCTAGACCAGTCTCCCAAGCTGCCAGCATGAAGCGGCCTACGACTAGTGCATGATCTGGTAGGAATATTTCCTGTAAAAATAATGAGAAAAGTTATTTTTTTAATTGTATTCATTTTGAGGGTGTATAGATGACCATAGTATTGCCCATGGTATTAAAAAATTGGAAATTATTTTTAATATTACCTGAGCTGCATATTTGACACCATCACTGCCAGCCCCTGGAGGAGAATTAGGCGGCAAATATTCCAGCAAGTCAACCGGCTCGAAGTTCGACTTCTCAGAGGTCCTGGAACTTCTCTTATGCCTCCGACTGTTCCTATTATGTGAACTAGCCTTTTCTTGAGCAATACTTATAGACGCTTCGGCTAATCCTTCCACTTTGTTCAACAAAGCAAGAAGAAACTCATTGTGGTAGTGCACCTGGTCGGGAGTCAGCAGTTTTCGAGCTTCGGCGTCAAACTCTTCCTTAGTTAACTTCATTCGAAACCATTGTTTCATGTGACTAAAATATTTTGTGGACTTCTCGCCTAGCACGTCGTTTAGCTTACGCCTAGCAATATTTAAAGGGTCGGATGACATTGTTCTAAATTATAAATGTATCACTTTATTTGAAAACGAAACACTTGGTTTTATAAACAAACACCTTGTACACTTGTACACCAAAATGTAGGTACTCGCAAAACTGGAATTGAAATTTCAGTCTGTCACTGTCAATGTCATACTTGACATGCCTTTTGGCCTTTGTGCCATGACATGCATGGTATTTTTTTCAGGGTACGTTCAGATTATGCGTTCTTATAGTTATTACTGACTACTAGTAACCCCGCGGTTTCACTTCTATGTGGGTCGTAAAATAATGTTATTAGCCTTCTTTGATAAATCGCCTATCCAATATACATATTTTTTCAATTCAAATCAATAATTCCTATGATTAGCTGGTTTTAATAACCCAACAATTAAACCCTACAGCTTTTTAATATTATAACAATAGGTCTAAGCACTTGCGTTGGATGTGTGCGAGCGTCATGTGTTTGCGACTGCGTATTCAATCTCGTTTAGCTCTTCAATTCCCATAGATTACAGAAAAACTGACGAGATGGGTTAAACGCTAAGTATTTGTCGGATATATCCGACCTACAGTTGCCATCACGGATCTTGAACGCTCGGCGTCAGAGTGGGGATCGCTTTGCGCATTCCATACATTGGCGAGTCAATCGTCTTCGTTGTTAGATACATGCAGCAACGCAGTGAACGTGACAGTGAGGAGTGACGCTGACGTCTATGACGCGAAGGCGCGGCCAGCCAATCACTGACACTCCCCGGCCCCGCGTCGCACTTCGCACCACTAAAGAGACCGAATATTTGACTTCTACGCAAGTGTTCAAAATCCGTGATTAGCAACTATAGGTGGGTAAAAGGAGATTTCATGATGAGTTGGTTGTAGGGGTTGTAGTTAGTTATTCGCTCTATATAAAATACTGCCATCTAAGCATCCCCTCCTCCTTGAGTCGTATTTCTCAATGCTGAGGGTCGTCACCTCCCTGCTTCATATCATATCTAGGCAAAGCCATTGTTAATTTGTTACCATTGACAGTGATTTTTTCATGCCTGCAAGTACAATTCACTTGTCAACTACAACTGTCGAATGTCGTCATAAAACCGTATCACAGAGTACTTTGTAACAACCGTATTTCCCATAAACTCAGAGTGTGTGAGTGGGAGGGACAGGCAAACGCACTAACCTGTAGAGGTCAGTGGGCAAATGTCTCTTCGTTTCGTGTTTTTCTAGAAACTGAACGACCCTGCTAACTATTGTCTATGGCTAGAGACGATATGGTCCAAGATTTTAGTCTGCCCAAAATAGGCGAAGGAAGTTCAAGGAAGGAACAAAATTGTCTATGGCACGTCAGCTGTCATTTTGTAACGCCCGGATTGTGTAAAAAAATATTATTTCAAGCTAGAACTGTATATAAACGAAAACCAAAATGTCTCTTAACTTTTTACTAAATACAGGCAAAACAAATTCAGTCATGAAAGGTAAGATTTACTACAACAAAGTTTTGAGGTTATGTTATTATTGTAGATTGAAGAAATTACTTACAATATTTTATTTCAGAATTTGTCCGCAATGCCAGTAAAAAGACTGGTGGTAGTACATCCAACACAAACTGCTCGGTGAAGCCGAAGCGTAGAGGGTGGAAGGTGCAAGATGGTCACTTTGTTCAGGCTGGTCATATGTTAGCCACTCAGAGGACACCTAGGTTTCATCCAGGATTGAATGTGAGTGTATCAAAAGCCTTTTAAATATAGGATCTAGTCTCTTGATATATTATGTGTAACACTTTGTAATAAGTAGTAAAAGTACTTACCTCTTTCTTTATAATATGTAGGTTTTTCTAAGCATGTTGCATTGAAGTCATTCTGAATAGGTATTGATTTTATGGTAGGTAATATTATTTTATACTTTTATATTATTTGGAAACCATTCTGGAGAACCATACTTTTAGGATTAAAAGTCCATTATCCTGTTTCAAAACATGGTCTAAAGTTGCATCAAATTCAGTTCAGCCATTAAGACATGTGAACGTAATAAACAGAACGACAGAATTACTTTCAGGATTATAATATTAATTCATTTAATCCAAAGCGTACGCCGGCGTTTGCGTACCTATTGTCTTTCTATTGTGTCTGTAATTTCCACGATTGAAAGGTTAATATGGCAATAGAAGTACTATGCATTTGAAATATAGTGACGGCTAGTCGGTTTATGTGTTTTGCTCGTTATTTCTTATGTATCTATATATTTTTTTGATTCAGGTTGGCATGGGCAGGAACGGAACCCTTTTTGCGATGGAAGCTGGCAAGGTTGTAGTGACGTGTGAGAAGTTTGAACCTAATTGGGAACACAATTGGGTGAAGAGAAACTACGGAGGACGGGAACAACAGACCATACTGAAGAAGTACTACAACATATTGCCTGTACCTCAACATCAGAGGTTTAAGCTTGTCAATGAAGTTTAAATGTATTTTAGTGTTATTTAGTTATTGTTAGGAAGTATATTTTTAGTTAAGTTTGTTGTTTTTTTTAAACCATTATGATGTACCATTGGGGTAATACCTGCCACCTAAATTTACTTTAATTTAATTTACCCAGTTAAATTTTTTTTCTCTTGAATCCTGTAGCACTGCGCCACACCAAATCCTTTGAAGTTTCTGTTTTAGGTGCACACAAAAATGAACTTCGTGGTTGTCAGGCTGGTGGAAGTGTCCTTGATGGTACTTACATACCTTTTTCTTTTCTCTGTATATTGTCCTTACCCAATTAACCCAAAAAAAAAAAAATTAAGTGTCTGTAACACCAAAATAACATTTTTATACTAAATGCAAAAGTATATTCAATACATACAACAATAAGGAGAGCAGTGGTGGCCGAGTGATAATGGCTCCGACTTACGAGTTGAGGTCATAGCACACTAAAGGTCATAACACACTTAAACGACTCTGCTCCAACACCGTCCTAAACAAAGACGACTGCTCGCAGTCCACGCGGAGACAGCTAGCAGGCACCCAGCAGTCCACGCGGCGGCAGCTAGCAGACGGCCAGCTGTCCACCCGTCGACTGCTCTCGCTTTTGTGTAGATACTGATCGAATGAGCGGCGATGGCGCGGCGACTGCTAGCAGTGAGCGCGCTGACACCGCGCTGACCGCTCGTCCACAGAGTACTTTGTAACATACTGAAACGCTCGTCTACAACGTGCGGCCAGCGAGGCGTTAACTACCGAGCAGTCTGCCGGCGGTAAGCTCGCTGAAAGCGAGCTGTCTGCTAATTTATGATGCTAATATGTAAGCCCATATTTGAATGATATTCTTTTTGCCGGGTGGGAGCAGATTCGTGTAAGTGAGCTATGACCTTTGTAGGTCGTGGGTTCAAACCCTACCAGGCGCATTACTTTGTGTAATTTATTTCATCAGCACTGCTCTCAAAATGGTGAAGGAAAACATCGTGATTAAACCGGCATGTCCCAGAACCAAAAATTCGAAGACATGTGACATTCACCAACTCGCAATTCCCTCTCCTATAGAGGCCTGAGTCCCAGCATTGGGACCATTAAAAAGGTTGATGATGATGTTGATACAACATTAATGCAATTTTGCAATGCATTTTCATGGACACATCAAATTGAATTGGTCGGTCACAACATCACATAATCAACTCTACATCTATCTCTAACTTACCACGCGGTCCATTTGACGACATAAACTGAACTGTTAAAGGGATTGCGCTATAAAGAGTGTATAGCTCCATCTCTGTTTCTCGCTCGAACAGCTCACATTTTAACATGTCATGGTAAGGCCAATGGCCACGACATATATATAAAAAATCACCCTTTTTGTGGGAGGTGAAGTGTAGATGGCGCTACCTGTACCTACGCTATTTCCTGTTGCCAGTAATGTTAGTGGTACTTTTAGCTCTCGTTAGGTAGCGCTGCTAGCATAAGTAGAAAAAACAGGATGCTACGCTGGCCTGTTGGTCTGTTGTGTAATAGCTTATGCCAGAGGTCGTGGGTACGATTCCCATTCAAGAGAAATGTTTATGTGATGACCGTAATCATTTGTTCTGTGTCACTGACTATCTGGGTGTCACTTTTTTATAATAGAAGATGTGTATTTAGAAATACATATACTTATGTATGTTTATTAGTTATCTAGTACGTACTCAAAACACAAGCTCTGCTTAGTTTGGGATTAGATTACCTACAACAACACTATTGTAAGATTTGTTAGCGTTTAAGCGATTGCATCGCGACTGTGTCGATGCGAACGCGCGACAGCATTGCTATATTGCATCGCTACAAAGTCTTCTTGGGCGAGGGGCCTAAGGTTGTCATTTAGCCGTACCTGTGGCGTGATTGACATATTTTACTATCATGTATCTAAGTGACTGAAAAGGTTTTTAACAGGCGACCCAAATGTTTGTACACTACACTATCTTCTTAGCTTTCTTACCACAGATATCTATGGTCGGTACCTACACTCTGGTCAGGGTGGTCGTGGTCATCATTGTGAATCACGATTAGTGATGACCTTGGTCACGGATATCGACCTTAGTAATATGGCGCCATTCATCGCAGACTGAAGCTTTCCGGGTACTTACATCATTACAAGGTTATGCAAGCTTCAATCAATATCATCAATCATCAATGATGGTTTTCGTATATCAGTACTAAAAAACGCCAATCATCGCATTAGACGGTAACTTTTTTGACAATCAAAACATTGACTGTGGCAAACCTGACAGCAAAACCTACCGTGTAATGTTCGCCTTAAAGCAAGCAAGCCTCACCGAACGCGGAATTCAGATTCAGACCGGTCTAACTCTTATTACACTACGCGATGCTGAATACCGTGTGCTCACGTCTGCTGAATATAGTAGTGTTAAGTGTAATAGGCCCTTAAGTTGCATGCGGCCTTGGTCTGGACTCTGGACTCTACACTATAGGCCCTACTATAAAAAACACACACATTATCACATGGTACTTCCCTTAAACACACAATCCGCTTCTTTATGAAACCTGGCACCAATGACATATGGAGAAGTAGAAACACCTTCACAAGAGGAGCTAAGGACAAATTTTATTGGCCTAATAAATATCTCGCGACTGTAAATCATAGCATATTGCCAACTGGAACCCGGTAAGGGATTTGAAGGGAAATATTCCATTTAGCTCGAGTTGGTTTACTAGTTTTTTATAAGTTTCTGTAGCTAGAATAGTAATAAAACAACCCGTGCGGTTGTTTTAACCATTAGTTACGTATTCTACATGGAGTTTTGTTCGTTTTCGAGTTTAACGCCTTTGGACCGAACCCTGTCTGCGAAATTGAAAGAGTTATCGTAGCCCCAGTGGCAGATTAGCAACGAAGCAAGTGTAGCAAATGCTACGGGCCCCGTGCATTTGGGTGGGGGTCCTGCGCTTTCGGGGACTTAAATTATTATTAATTAGCATCGTTTAACAAGAAAATTTGTTGCATCATTTTGTTCAAAATATTTTATTTTATCTATTTTAATTAAATAAGGTTTACATTTTGTCGAATTTGCTACATGCCCCGTATTGGCTTAATCCGCTACTGTGTAGCCCTGGACTGCAATGTACTCGGGGCCCTGGAACAAAGGCAAAGAAGGAACAGGAGTGGGCTTAGTCAGTAAAAGTCTGATGATGAGGAATAAAAATATTATTATTAATCATTAGATGATTTCCCAACTAAAGAAAAAAAATCCGTGCCTATTCTAGCTAAAGAAACTTATAAAACTAGTAGGTCCCTAAACCAATTCAAGCTAAATGAAATAGTTTTAGTCAGTAAAAGTCTGACACAGACTCCCGTTCCACCCAAGGGCGGGAAATGTCATTAGATGATTTTCCCACCTAAAGAAAAAAAAGCCCTGGTCTGCAAATGACAACTAAAAGTTTTAGTAGGTATTTAGCAGCAACAGTTTGAAATGCATAAAGACATGAGAGTATGTAAGTTGAAGCCATCAAAAACATAACTTGTAAAAAAACCAAGGCTTGTAAGTCAGTTCTTGTACCGTAAACAGTTGTCAGATCCAAGTAATACCAAGTCGATTAATTTATTCCGTCCCTGCTTGAGAGACCTTTTGTAACATTTTTTATTGACCAATTCAATATTACCCCAGCCGGGTCGAAGCCTAGTGGGGCCAGAGTTATCCGAAAGGGCGCTCAAGCCCCGGTATGAAGGCTTGAAGGAACGGGATGGGTTTTTTAGTCAGTAAGAGTCTGACACTATCTCGCGCTCCGCCCAAGAGCGGGTTTTTTGGATGATTTTTCTCTTCTTGTTGTCATTTGAATCTTTTATGTTTTAAATAAATATATTGACTTGGCAATTAAATTAGATTGTTTAGGCCGATTGCCAGGTCTTTCAAGTCAAAGTACTTGAAGGGCAACAGAAAATTCAAAGAAAAAATCTACAAAAATATTGCAGGTAGATTATTGGAAAACGACACCTACAGTCACATACAAACTACTAAATTGTATAAAGTACAGTCGGCACCAGATGTCAGTAACGCGAGCGTGTAAAATAAAAAAAAGACCCTAGGGAGAGGAGATTGGCGATTTTCCGGTCCTGAAATGACGTCCGGCCGGTACGGATGTTGACCGTACCCGGCTGCGCCTCTCGTCAGCGACTGGATAAAGGTGAAAACTGTATCCTTGGAATTAGGTTAGGACAGTAAGGTAGAATTAACCTAGTTGAGATTCTGAATCGAGGAAGCGGTGTTTCTTTCTTTTGTGAAAGCAGAGTTATCACCGGCAGAGAGAATTGGCCTCATAAAGGACATTTTTATGTTCTTTTTTTTTGCAACTGTGGATTTTTTTTGCAATTATAGTACTTAAGTAATCGCTATCACTCCAAGACATGTTAGACAGAGCTTTCACTTAATCTGCCCTCCATATACAAGTCAACCTTCGAGACATACCTAAGTATCTACGCTTCTTAAAAAATCCTTCATCATCATTTCTGCCGAAGATGTTCACTTCTGTACATAGGCCTCCCCGAAGTGTAGTTACAATTGGCCAGTTTTGTGCGTCTCGCATTCATCGGATTCTCGTGACCCTCAGCAAGTCATCAGTCCAACATTTGGGAGACCTTCCAACGCAACACAACGGTAACTGAAGGAACGCGGTGGGTTTTAGCCAGAAATTGTCCGACACTTCCTCGCGGTACACCTAGAGCGGGAGAATTAGTCATTTTAAGATTTCCCATAAAAAAAAGTTTTACGCGTAGTGCGTAAAAGCTAGCGATAAGGATGGTTTACGCAGGTAGGTAATCAATGGGCATATTTCAAACCAGCGTAGATACCTACATAGGTACCTACCTACTTAAGATTAATAAAGTATTTTTTGTTTAAGTAGATAAACAGAAAACATGATGTGCAATAAAGTATATAGGTATAAATAAATATAAATAAACGTTAGGAGTTGATTTGTCATGCTTGTATGTAGAATCTTCAAGTAGCCACCTAGATTATCTCCGTAGTTTTACATGAAGCACGGTTGGCGCAGTGGTTGACTGCTACGCCACGAGTCGCGGGCTCGAAGCCCGCAAGGAACAAATATTTGTATGGCTTACATAGGTGATAAGGGTCTGGGTGTCTTGTGAATTGAAATGTTTGTGAATCCACGATATAGGAGTAAGTCCTAGTGTGGGCCATGTTTTTCTAAAAAGACTGAAAATAATATGGGTTCCCAAAAGTTTGTTATAAATTATAATTATTGTAGTTGAATGTAACGAAGATTTCATGTAACTCAATACGATTTAAAAGACTGTCCATAGAGTTTCTTGCACGTTCTTCTCCATAGAGACTCTTTAGAACGTGCAATTTAGCTTCACTTATTTGACTGACCGACATTTTGACAATTCAAAAGTGTCTAAACTAGTCTATTTGAAATAAACGTTTCTGATTTCTGATTTCTGAATTTTGAAAACTAACGTATCTGATTTAATGACTACAAACTAGAAATTCCATCCTGGATCCGTATAGGAGTTTGTCTTTTCCGTTTGTTTGTAAAAGCTAAAAGGAAAATATTATTGTTCCATCCTTTTATCTCCTCACACGCAACATGAGCACCAAAATCCGCCATTTTCATTATCACAAAGCATTTTCAGTCGTCACCTCGAGCTCCGTTCCCCTCACTGCAGTTTGAAGGGTGCTTACTGTGCTCAGCCTTTCCCACTTGTAATTTTTCTCGTCCGCCATATTGCAATTTTCGCCCAATAACACTTGCCGTTAGGGCCGCCATACAACACTTTTTTATTGAAACTACTCTTAGTACATGTATAAAAGTTGTGAAAAATAGTTTAATTAAATATTAAAGAAAAAATAATAAAGTTGACATTGAAGGGCAGGAAAACTGACATTAGAAGTTTTCTTTTTTTTTTTAGTTTTAGTTTTTATGATCTGGCGACCCTAAATAACACCAGCTGCCGGTTATAAACTTTTTGCTTGATAACATAAGTTGTCAAGTGCGAACGACTTTTATGGATTAGTTTGTTTTAGTCTGATATTTATTCTGGTGTTTTGGACGAAAAGAGCTTTTTTGGGTTTAAAAGGTAATGGGGTAAATGAGAGCAGTGGTGTCCAAGCGGTAACGGCTCCGACTTACGAGTTGTAGATCGCGGGTTCGAACCCAGCCAGATGAAATACTATGTGTACGTAATTTATTTCATCATCACTGCTCTCAAAACGGTGAACGAAAACATCGTGAGGAAACCGGCATGTCCTAGAACCAAAACTTCGAAGACATATGACATTCACCAACCCGCACTGGGCCCGAGTGGTGGATTACGGCCCATTCCCTCTCCTAGAAAGGAGGCTTGAGTCCCAACAGTGGGAACATTAAAAAGGCTGGTGATGATGATGATGGGGTAAATGAATGGATTGTCCTCGCTCGTTCAATAAAATGTATGTAGGAAAATAATTTTATTACCTATAGCAGAATATACAGTTTAATACTTATTTGATTTATTAACTGTTATGAGTTTTTAAACTTGGTTTTACAAGTAGACACCTAAATGAGTAATATACCTCAACTATCAGTAAATGGAGAAATTGGAGAATAGTGATGGATTGAACTTTCAGTAAATGGTTGGCACCTATTTACGCACCTCATACGTCTAATCTAATGTGCAAAGTACCTACACTTTTTTGTCTTTAACATGACTAAAGAATCTTACACTACAATCCATAAAAAAGTACACAATAATCTCTTCGTTACATTCATGCTATGCCGAGTGAGGAGCGAGTATTCTTTCCATTTTTCACACCCATTCCGATCTTAAAGTCTTCAAGCCTCCACTCAACATCCGAGGCGTTTTTAAAAGTGAAACGTTTGTGTTGTTCCATTACTCAAGTTTCAACCGTAACTGTGTTTCTTTAGGGTTCATTCTCATGTTGTGGGGTGTCCTACTCCAATTATAGTATCGGAGACAACGCTCTGGCAGTGTCTCAGTAATGAAAGATAGTGAGACTGACTTGGTGACATAGTGTTATTCATGGCGGATAACTATCTAGCCATTTGGTTTGTTCAGCGTCTGTCTTGTTTGATGTTGTGTTTGCGATCTCAGTTACTACAAGAAATGTGGGGTATTATCTTCTCAAGTTCTCAGCAATGCAGAATATTTGACTGACTTTATATTTATAGTTGTCTATAAAGTAACTTTGGGCCAAAGTATTAAACGATTTACACTTTTAGTACCTTATCTATCAAGATCTTAAGCGATAGGTATCTGAATCTTAATTCAAAGTTACAAAAAACACTGAACTGAGAACTTTAAGAAAATGTCTAGTTTTCGCAACAAAAAAGACGCCTAACATAATTAAGCCACCACGTCCCATTTAACTTCCAAACAGGCTGTTACAATACTGAAACAAAATAAAAACTCACAGTAAAGACTTCTAAGTTGTCGCACATTACGTACTTCGTTACCTAAATCCGACCCCGTGGGGACACAGCCCTTGCGAAACTTTGCCCTTTTTAATCCACCTGTACGTGTTTTACGATCGTCAACTTTTTCGTTATAAAAAGTTTAGACTCAGCCAGTAATAAACATTCGTATAATGAAGGTGGCCGTTCCTTGTTACTGAGTTACTTATTGTTTTAATCTATTAAGGGTGTGTTGACCTTTTTAATCTGTGGTGTGCATTTGGAAAATGCGCGGGAAATGTTAGCAACTTTTTGACGTAAAGCGAGTTTAATGAGTTGTGTGAAGTTGTTATTATGTATAATGATAGAGTTGGCGGGGGATAGAACCTACCTTTAGGATCGAATTCGGTTTTATTTACAGCCGTAGGTAACATGTTTTATATTGTAAGTACCTACCTAATATGGTGTAAGATGTGCATACCTATAATAGGTATTCACAGCTTAGATACACCATATTAGGTAGGTATAATATAAAACATACCTACCAGTGTCTAGATTTTAATATTGTTTTCTATTAATAATCTTGTATGTTCCGTTGTTGGTAGGTCAAAAAAAGCATTTCATTTCCAGATTAAATGAATAAAGGGCTTGAAACAACTGTCGAAAAAGAAATCAGCTCGACCCTAGCAATGCAATCGCGGAATGATATTTCAAGCCGAACCGAATGACTGGCCAGCCTGTAAACTTTCAGCCGAGCACCAAACACTTGTACGAGAGCATCCACATCGGTATGGCATTAAGGCTATCGATTCACCTCCAACGTTAGGTGATTTACATTGTAGCCTACGTAATTCGTTGCCCTGACGGACGTCCTGTATAAATCAACGTTGGACCCCCGCTAACCGGACATTTATCTCGGCTCTACGATAAAAAACTACGGCGCCGTAGGGGGACCTGCCATGGACGGATACATTGCCGTGATTATTTGCTTTCCACGAGATTGAACTGTGATGCGAACCATCATTATTTTTTTTTACATTTAAATGAAACCTGTTTCAGTGAGTGCTTGTAAAAGAGGATTCATTGATTCGTAGTGTTGTTCCAACGTTCGTGTATGTGCGTTCCAAATTCGTAATTCAAAAGTCAGGGTTATAATTCGATTTTTAAATTGCGAATTTGAAGTTGAGTAGGTTTTATAGATTTATCAAATTCTACTTTAGCTTGTTAAACTTTGGCAATAAAGGAGGTGACAAATTTTTAACTTTAAATACTTAATTCAGAAACCGGTCCTTAGTATAAATATAACGGTTGGCTACGCAAGTTTCTTAACTACTTACACTCACGAGGTAAATCTTTCTCGGAGAAATGCAAAATAAAATGCATATCCAACTCCAGTTTTCTGCAAACAGCGCACGTTAGCAACTCAAGTGCAGATTTTAAATTCAATTTGAGTCTTCAAAATCAGGTTACGAGCGAAAAATTGAAACTAAAAATCCACATCATCTTAGAAGAAAGATGATCCATATTACCTGGCCGCTAAGCTTAAGATCCTTGCACTCTGGAGGATTTTATATTATGATTCATTGACATTTTTTCAGCCGAGTCTCGGTTGAGTAACGCAAAAAGATTGCGACATCGAGTATAATATTCATGGAAAAGCATAATTTAATTCCCTGAGACAGTACGGGGCGGGTCGAGCCCTTTGGAGATTAGACTCTTGTCTCGAAAACGTGTAATGAAGGAAAAACGCTCCCAAAATATGAAATTATGGACTCACGAATGATATTTCTTCATTTGTTACGCGGAAATGTACGATCTCATGTTTACCTAAGCCCAAAATATACAGCGTGTTTTTTTTTTGTTGCAAAAGGTTGCCGTTGCAAGCATTCCGTATTAATTTCAGCAGGAACGAAAATGTCTAGAAAGCATGACCTTTTTTGTGGAGAATACGGAGTGGCTTGAAATAACGTCAGATAATATGCAATTTAAGGTGCTCTCAATGGAGCCAGTGAGTTGTATAGGAGCTTTTGCATTTTCATAATTTTGTAATATCACGTAAGAATAGTTGATAAAGAGGTTTGAAAAAGAAGTTATGTACTTAATGTTATGAATAAATGCCTGTATGTACAAAATGCACTGTAGGTTAGCGAAAACAATAACCAATCGGATCACTTTACGGCGTGACAGTGTCTGTATATTTCTGTGTATTTTCAGCATAAAAAAATGTTTTTATTTCAAAAGGACACATGGAGGGTCATCCTAACAGAAAGTAGATTCAGGCACATAAAGTTTTGAACTTTTATCAGAAAAGACAATAGATCTACACCTAATCTTATATGGTCGCCGACGGCGCCTACTAAATACTACATTTCACGCGCGCCTCAAGATGTCAGGAAAATCGTAAGGGCCCAGCAGGGTCGAAGCCTACTGGGGCTATTGGGTTGTGCGAAAGAGAACCCTGGGACCCTGGAACAAAGGCAAAGATGAAACATAGGAATGGGTTTTAGTCAGTAAAAGTCTGATACGCCATCCTGCTCCTCCCTAGAGCGAGAGAAGTGATTGGATGATTTTCCAATCTAAAAAAGAATGTGGTTGTCGGTTTAAAAGTTTGTGAACACGTACCTAATAAATATGAGACCTAAAAACATGAAATTTTAATTAAACAATACCACAGTCTAAAAATTCCCGCCAAGAAACACAATAACGTCGGCAGAAAAGGGGTTTACTGTGACATGACATTTACAGGTTAACTCAATTAGGTTGCTTGGTAGACGCGGCCCGTTAATTTCTTTATCGCTTTAAGCTTAGACGTCCAATCTTAGAGATCTGACGGCTTTTGAGGGTTGAAAATTTTGTATATTGTTCTGAAGTTTTCGATGACGGGTTTTGTTGTAAGGAATTTAATTTTGAGATGAAAGGAGGTAATGAACAAGGAGTTTGTAGCTCAGTAATAACAGCCGCATTAGTAGATTTAGAAGCAAACAACACTTCCTTTTTTTTTTTGCTTTTTTTTTGTCGACTAGCTGTGCTCGCGACTTTGTTCGCGTGGACTATAGGATTTTCAATTTTTTTTTTCTAAAATGAAAGTAGCCTGTGTTATTCCTTATTATATCAGCTACCTGCCAAAAAAAGTCCCGTCAAAATCGGTCCAGCCATTTCAGAGATTAGCTCGGACAAATAGACAGACAGACAAAAATTAAAAAAAAAATTGGTGTATGTACCGTATTTAAATTCATATGCATGTAGTAAAAAGCAGTTATTTCAATATTACAAACAGACACTCCAATTTTATTTATATGTATAGAAGAAGTATAGATAGGTTCGCGTTTGACCGCTATCTCACCTGATGGAAAGCTACGATGCGGTCGACGATGGAGCGCGCTTATCTAGAAGTAAGTACCTCTTTACTCTTGTCTTAAAGATCCCCAGGTTGTAGCGATCAGGAAATACAGACTCCGGAAGGGAATTCCGCTCCTTAGCTGTACGCACAATGAATGTGTTCCCAAAACGTTTTGTGCATGTAGTTGGGATGTTCACCATTTTTACTTTGTTTAAATAATAACAAGACCTATTGTAATAAGCCCTTTACTATATAAAATACACAGTGATGTTGGAAGATCTCCCCAAGGTGGCCGATGACGTTGTGAGGGTCGTGGGAATCCGATGGATGGGTGACGCACGGGACTGGTCGTTATAGCGACACTTGGAGGAGGCCTATGTCCAACAGTGGACGTCTTTTCGCTGAAATGTTGATGACGAATGATGTAAATGAAATCCTAGTCACTACACATTAACTTTACAGGCTTTGTAGCAAAGTCTCAGTTTAAAAGATAAAAGTAACTAAATTTTATAGCTAAAACGCAATTAGCTATGCTCTTAAAATATTTTTAATTAGCTCATACGTATTCCGTTCTGGTTTAAGGTAATATTTTACGTACATTCCTTACTTTTCTAGCCGTTATTTTTTACTTTTAGCACTATTACTTTGCTTAACTTAATTAGGTATTCAACGCGTTTAATTGCTGCCATAATTAATAGATGCTTGCTCGTATGAAACATTTAAGTTTTCTACGAAATCAAGCTCATAACTGTTTTTCACCATTTTACTGTAGTTTCTAGTAGAATATTCCAGTATTGTTAAAAAACTCACTCTGTATTTATTGTGTCATACACAAGTAGCAGATACGGGCTTTTGAGCCGATTTCCTGATTCCATTTTTCAAATTTCAAAAAAAGAACTAATATTTCAGACATAGTTTATAGTTGAGATATACGCAAAGTTTAAAATCTAATGTTAGTATTTATTAAATTTATAATTACCAGAAAAATACATTTAGTGTTTACCTATCTGCTATAAGTAGTCGAAGGATGATGGAGACGCATCGCTTGCACAATGTGGCGTGAATGATGCTATCAAATTCTGCATCTGCAAAAATACCGGAGGTAGGTAGGTATGTACTGCAGAAGCGCAGTAAATCTATCGACACCCAAAAAGTATTATTTCATACGTAGGTAAAGGGTCAGCGCTGAATGCCTGAATGAAGTGACCCATAGACTGGACGTAAATAACGACTAACAGTATGTACTAAACAGTGTGCAATAGAGTAATTTGGATTAGAATATGTTTGAGTTTGGATCAACTTAATTTTTTTAAATCAGGCGTCTCTCAACTTCTGAATTCAAAAAAATCAATTGTCAATGCCTCTGTTATGAAAATAAACGAATACCTCTTGTAAAAAAAATTCAGAAGTCAGAGGACTTCTGAATTAAAACAAAATTCAGTGTCTATGCCTCTATTATGAAAATAAACGAAACCTTTTTTAAAACAGTTAAATAGTGTCTTAGACACTCGTAGCAAAACTTATACATCTTGCTTCAAAAAGCATTAAAAACAATTCGAACTGATCCTCTCCCGTTCCACCTCCTATATAATCGAATGAGAACAATTTCTCAATAATTCAGAGAATTCCTGTCATTGATCAATTGGGCTGATCCGACCCGCGTCGTGTCTATCCCAGCCCGGGATTATTAGATTTTCTCGTAACAATTTAAAATTCCCCGGATTTCCTTATCTGTTTCGTTTTATTGTATTATACCCGTCTTATACTAAACTTAATAATGTGTATTTACATATTGTTTTCAAGGGGCCTTATGTAGAGAGCAAAGGGCTACGAGCTCTTGATGCTAATTTGTGAAAAATGGTTGCCATTGTTCATGACACTTTTCTTCCTACAATGAAATAAGATTATACGATTCTTGCCGGTAAAGCAGAAGCTCAAAATATATGCTACGTCTAATACTAATATATCTAGATCTCATGTTCTCCAATAGACAGATCAATATTATTTGATTAACACTGTTATCAGAAACATATTATTTACACAACAAAATGAGATGGCCTATATCTTAAATATTTTTGATGCCCAATAAGTTATTTTCTTACCCGTTTGTAAATATTATTAGTTTTAGTTTGCTAACTAAAAAATATTATAACTTAAAAGGTATATTATATGCCTTTTAAGTTATAATATTTTTTAGTTCAAAAAATTATAAGTGGTTACATAATTTGTATTATTAGCATAATTAAAGCTTATATTTTCATTAGGTATAGGTATACCTACATATGCCCGAAATATTGTGACGTCAGAACTAAAAGATCTAGTTTAGTTCTAACGTCATTAAATTAACTAAATCGAGCTAGAATGATGTGGGACAGAAAATAAGTACCTAGTCCCCAACTAACATAATAATAACATTCTATTCAAATCAGTAACCTAGTCTTTTCCTAACTAGGGTTGGGTTAATTTCTTGTGTGTGTTCTGATTTATGCGGTTATCATCCCACCTATTTAAGTACCTACTATCAGGTCACTGTTATCTAACTATCAGAATTTGAATATTAGCAATGTAATATTGATATTCTGGACAGGGCCGATGTCTGCTCGGGCTGCGGGATTGTTCGAAAGAGTTACCATGGCCTTGAAATACTAAGGGAAAATCGTAACTTTGGTGAATTTTAATCAGTAAAAGTCTAACATTACCCCTCGTCCCTACCACTCAGAGCGGACTAAGTTGTTAGACTATCGCCTATCTCAAAAAAAAAAAATGTTTTATATCTTGTCTAACCAACAATATTCCCATTTTGCCAGCAACGGCACATCTCTACTTAGGACTACTAAGGAGCTCAACGATTTTATTATGCTCGAGACGAGAAACTCTCACCGTCTAAAAATCCTTATATCTGAGTTGATTTATTGCTCATCAATAGAGAAAGCCTCTATTTTTCATCAACAAGATTTTCCTATAAAACTCTCAACTAACCAAACAAAAACATGGCCAGGATTAATGATCACACCGCGATGTTATTAACGGAAATAAATAAAAATGATAACAGTTCCCGTTAGCCCGATATTGTGTGTGATAAATTTAAAAGCGTCTTGGTGCCATTTTTCATGGCAATATTGTATTTTTTCATATTGTTTGTTTCGTTGTTATTGTACTTATATAACGTTATTTTCAGGCATCTCCTCTCCGCGGGTGCCGTTTTAATTTTCCGCTACGTTTTAAATTTATATGTTCTGAACTGTGATTCTGTGTTTATGTACGTGTTGCATTTTTAATTCTTGCTAATTCCGTGTCTGTTAAAGAACGATGTGTATTCATTCGCATTTTGAATATATATTCTGAAAAAAAATCAAATACAACTTAATAATTAAATAATAAAATAATCAGTAAGTTGTATTTTAATTAATTACTTAGGTACATCTTACAAGAGCTTATACTAATAAGGGGGCTTATCAACATGATAGGTTTAGTCATCAAAACAAGCAAATTTGTTATCTTTGGGAGCAGTCGGCAATCATTGGGTGCAGTTATGTATCTACTTAAGTAAAGATAAAGCCCGGATGAGGTACTCTGGGTACTCATAAACGTCGCAAAATCAGTAAGATATGCATACTGATTTTGCGTCGTTTGTGAGTACCTACCTACGCTCTCTTTACAATAAAGAATTATTATTAAACTAAAAGGTATTCCCTAAAAAAAATCCAGATTGTAACTAAGTTCATTTATGCGAGCCGATCATGTGAAACTCAACTAAAGTCTCCAAAGTCCACTCAATGCTTATCGAAACAACAATTCAGATACGATGGTTCTAGGATTCGGGGGAAAAATAAATATTTTTAAATTTGGAACAATATGGCGGACAGCGGGTTGCCATAAATCTCAAGATGGCGTAATGCGAGAATGCACGTTTAGAATTCTTTATGAAGGGATACAAGCTTTAGTTCAGATCGCATTGAGGAAAATAAATTGCTTTTGAATGTTTATAGGTTCTGTTACGTCAGATTTATTTTATCGTTGTTGAAAATGTGCGGCACTCTACAATGCATATTCCATTTCATGCATGCACAATATGATTTTATGTGGTCAGGTATTCGGAATGATCTATTCATTATTTTGTTGAAACATGACCATTTTATTTCCGTAACTTTTTGTTTGGATAAAATTGGATGTTCACAAAAAAGCTTTGCGTACCTACTCTGAACTGAAACTACAACCACTATTGTGATAATTTAGGAAACTATTACACGTAATTGTGCATTACTAGTACACGTACGTAGATATTAATCGAATGGTATTAATGAGTGGTCGGCGGCCTCCTGCCTCCTGGTAATGGGAACAGTGCAAACGCATTAGTGCATCGTTAACCAAAACGATTGTACGGCCATCGGGAATTTGAAGAAATGGCGCGTTAGCGGAACGACCCTAAGTACGTGTGGTTCCGATTCCGATTGTTAACTAGGTATTCAGAATTGCTTTGTTCATTTTGTAGGATTTTTGCATGACTTAGAATGTTTATTTTTATTTTCTATGACTAGAAAAGGAAGGAAAATACTGTAAAATCAGACCTATATCCAAGTTATAAGACCTTAAGTCACCATTTTAAAACATTCGTATTTTCATCGTATCCGAGTGTGCTGTGTATAATGTCCCCCATTCATCGGATGTAGGATTTAGTTTAATAGTATTAGCACTTTCAAAAAGAGAAGAAACTAAAAATACTATCAAATTACTTTCAGAGCTTGAATTGCGCACTTCGCTTTCAACGCTCTCATCAATTAATTTTATAAAGGTCCTTTGACAAAGAGATGTCTGCAGGGATTTTAAATCAAAAAGACTGATGCTGTGTAAAGTAATGAGAGATTGGTTGATTATTCCCGGTTCGACGGTGTGCCAAACGACACTGGGCCCGGCTCACTGCCTCGGGAACCTTTTTAATTTTCCGCTAGCCTTCAGATTTATATGTTTTCAGTGCGCCCGTCAATTTTCGCGATTTTTAATTTAAGTGGTACGATGGCTCCAAAAGGCGGTTCTTAACACTTTTTGTGATTTATTTTTATAATGATTCATAGACGGTGTTTTTAAGATAATTGTTCCTGGAGTGCTGTGTCTGTTTGTTCTTTTTTGGGAAAGCTTTGCGGTAAAGTGTTTGGGTTTTTATGGTATTGTTGTGATGGTGAATATAAATTAAGGAGATACGCGCTGACTGTGTTTAATGAGGTAAAATAACGAACTTGACGACTAAGTTACCTTAATGATCATTTGCTAAGAATTTCCAACCGTAGACTTCGCAACCTCACAGACTACTGTTTCGATCCATGTTCTTTTTTTGAACCTACTTATTTGGTTTTGCTGACTATATCTGTTAATATTGTAATAAGAAAATACTAAATTATGTTTTGAAGGTAACCGTGGCAAGATAGGAGTGAAGGAAGGCCTTTGCTCAGATTGTTATTTTTAACATAACTAAAAAACATAATTAATCATCCAGAGGGGCATTTCCTATAGGTTCATATTTTTAAGTAACTTTCGCATTCGTATCTTATTCTCATAAGATTGCAACTTGAATCGGAACGCTTTTGAATTGGCCTTGTTAAAGAAAGAAATAGAAAAGAAAGAAAGAAGGAGAGAAAAAGAAAGTAGGAAAACCACGTTTATTTATCACATAGACACACACAGTAAAAAGATTTTTTATTAATGAACAATGAAGAAACAAGTACCTACATAGATAGAATCTTAAATCAACAACATTGTATGTGTCACGGCCTGCGCTAAATAAGTCCAGTTCAGCATAAACGAATAAAAAAAAAAACACTCTTTGCTAACTTCACTCGTACTTATTCGTAGATATCTCTCTATCATTCATCAAGATCACACTTCTATCTATAGAAAGCCTCCATAGCCCAGCTATTGCTCACAATGGTTATCTCGTAGTGTACCTACCTGTATCGGGCAATAACTCCAAGTCACGTGGAACACCCCTTTGATCCGTGTAATGGATGATTTGACTAACGCTGCCCAGTGTAGGCTATACGTATATATTTGTAGGTATGTACAAGACTGATCACATTATCTGTGCAATCTGCTATGGTGTAATTTAGGGATAATGCTAATCAATTGATGATTATTCTGATATAAAGGGAAATAAGACGACCAAAAAATTTCATGATCTGAATTAGGTAGGTGTTAATTCACTTATTGCTTTGCGTACAAGGGCTCGCGTTTGATTACGGCTCATTTTTTCTCCTAGAGAGGAGGCCTAGAGTTCCAGCAGTTGGAACATTATAAGGTTGAAAATACCTAAAAATACGGTACATTTAATACCAGCTGATTTAAACCTTATTATTACGTAATCAGGTTTAAGTAGAGGGGGACATTGTGGCCTGAGAGATTAAATTATGAGTGTAACTTAATTTTGTAATAAAACATGTAACATAGATAATGCTCACTTTAATTAAGTTACATGTTGTATATAGATTAACACCGAAATAATTTATATATAAACAAATTTTCCAATATATTTAATGACATTATACAATCAAAGACTTTTTTAAGCTACGTTTACTCAGACATCATTATTTCTTCTTTTATGCTTCCGTTTGGAATTAAAACGATTAAAAGTAGATTAAACCAGTTTTTCACGTTTATGGACATCCTGATTGTGGTATCAGATTAATGTTCGATCGATACGTAGGTAATTGAGTCTATTTCCTGACTTCACTACCATTATAAAAGTGTCTCTAAGTTCGTCTCGGTTACCTGCCCTTAATAGTAAACGTTCATATTTGGTTTATACACAGACTTCTTTTGTTTGAAATTGAAGATGTTCGATTGAGAGAAATAGCTTTTGGATTAGTGTTCTTAATTTGAATTCGATTAGTATTCGTAATTTGAATTTGATTATTAGGCCAGTTGTCTTGCCAGCCATTTTACTTTTGCTTTTTTATTTTATATGATACCACGTTTATCTTACTAAATATTAGTAGAGACGAATAATTAGTCGTAAAACAGGGTTTCAGAGGCCCATTTTTGGCTTGTACCTTCAACCAAGTTCCCGTAGTACGTACATACATCTTGAAGGTTCGCAAGGCGCTCGCGCTGGGGGACTACGGAAAATTGCAAACATAAAGTTTCTAATCGACGGATCTTTTATTCCCTAGCTTTCGAGATACAGCCCATTAGCTCTGTAATGGGGGGATGTTCAAAATTTATTTTATCATCTCTTGGCACGTGATGTCTTTGTTTTAGTGGGCAGACGCTCTGAGCAGACGGTTGATTTATTGAAGTCATAATTCAAAGAAAAAATTACAAAATGTGATGTTGATATTAAAATGTAATTACTAAACAAGGCTGGAACCAGATTACGGTACGTAGGGATTTATGTTCGGCTCCTTCTGATGGTTCTGGTAAAAAAAATTGGTTAACGAATTTTTATTTTCTTTTCGTTTTGTTTCGTCAGAGAATCTAGATTCTGAAAGTAAATGGTACTGATTAAAATATTTGAGTTTATGTATCTCAGTTATTTTTTTGTTTTTGGCCATGAAATCATTACGTGATTTTATACTTTTACTGCTCTAGAGTGGAGCGATATGGGCGCCTTGTCAGAATTTTACTTTCTAAAATGAAGGAACAGGAACATTGGTGAGCATGTTCCTTCATTTTCCCTTTGCGTTTTAAGGCCGCGACAATTCTTTCAAACGTCTCCGCTGTCTTAGTAGGTATCGGCACTACGAGATCCCCTGGGTTTTGCTGACTTCACTTTGAGGCACGCGTGAAAACTACATACCGTCAATTGACACTCGGTTCTTATCGGAAGTTTGGACAGCGAGCTACCGATTGCTCGTCGTCTACAAGTTCATGCACTCGGGAAGTCTTCTGTATAGTGTTTTAGTTACCTACTGCTACTATTATTTATAAAAAAAATGGTTGCCTGTAAAGTCGGTTTTACGGGCGAAGATTTTACGTGACAACGTCCATGCGCCGATTCAATGCGCCTAATTCTCTAGTGCTGCGCGCGCGGCAGACCGATCATAGTTGAGTGGGAGAGAGACGCAAGGCATTCGGCGGGCCTCTCTCTCGTTCGGTGACTCATCGTAACGTTACCGAGCGTTACACTTTTTCATAAGTGACTCCCAGCCGCAACCTAATTTAAGACGTTGTCACGTCAAAATTATTTTGAATCAATAACGTTGTTACTATAACACAAGGACGCGAAAAGAAGACCCGAAAGAGAGGACGCAAGTGTTATTTTTAAACCGTGCCTAGAAGTAGTCTAATGTGCGTTGTGTATGTTTGTTAATTGTTTTTGACGTGACAACGTCTTAAATTAGGTTGCGGCTGGGAGTCACTTATGAAAAAGTGTAACGCTCGGTAACGTTACGATGAGTCACCGAACGAGAGAGAGGCCCGCCGAATGCCTTGCGTCTCTCTCCCACTCAACTATGATCGGTCTGCCGCGCGCGCAGCACTAGAGAATTAGGCGCATTGAATCGGCGCATGCTTGTGTCTCTGTCTTTGTCTTTCTCGAACGTTCTTGGCGTTGGAAAAACAAGAAAGCGTCATAATACAAGTTCACACGTGTGGTTAAAGTATCGTCAGCTGTGTCTGTAGTGAAAATGTGGAGTGCTTAGATTCGTCATTTACAACAACTACAACAATAAAGGTAAATAATTGTACACTGATATTTCATTATCGTAAACTATGATTGATTGATTAATTGTTAGATTGACACAAAAGTTGAGAAACTGAGTTTATAGGTTATGTCATACTATTGATAAATGTTGATAGTGTTAAGTAAATTATTAGTTTAAAATTAATTAATTAATTAATATTCTACCGAGAAAAAGACGTTGTCACGTAAAATCTTCGCCCGTAAAACCGACTTTACAGGCAACCATTTTTTTTATTATGTGATTTAATTATTATTATTGACATGTTTATTTAATTTATTTATTAATTGACAGATGTTTTTTATAATTATACTTAATGCACCTACTAACACTAGCTTATAAGTTGTGTAAGTATGTCTTTACTGACAATGTGACAATAATGGATTGTGTTATCTGAAATAAATAAATAATGATTATTATTATAACATCGTTATTGTTTTAGTCATAAGTTGATTGCTACACTCTAACAGGTTAATTTTGGTAATTTAATCACTAAGTTAGGCGTTGTCTGTAAATGTACATGTGTTTATACTGTGTGCAATATATGCACTTATAAAGAAATAAAGAAGAACCTAAAATAATAAAGATAGATAGGTAATAAACATTCAAACAAATCCATGCCCCGAAAATGTTCAATTTCATCGGAAGAAAACAGGAACCAAATATATTTTTGGCTCAAAACTTTTACCAACTCTAGCGCACTAGCTAACAGCCCGACAAGACCAGCCGAAGTCTGTTTATAGCAGATATATGCGCATAAAGTCGAAAACAGTCATATCTCGTAGCAAAGGAAACCAGGAATTCCCTCACAACTGCATCCTGACGATTTCTATTCATACGCGGGGCTGCGGTACACTCGCGTGCGATTTATATGTCTCTCGCAGCGGGAGTCACTCATACATTACTGGCATTAGGACAACCGCGATAGTCCGCACTAGCAAGCTAATTTACGTGGTGAATGAGAAAATGCCGGACGAAATTCAAAATTTTGAATTCGGAACGATAGTGTGGGAAATGGGAATGGTTTTGGAATAGTTTTTCTTTTTTCTGATTGTTGTCTATGGAAAATTTAGGTTTTAAAGTTTACATGTGGGCCTACTTAAAAATGCTTGTTGTGTAGTGTTAATGTTTTTTATTTCTTTTAACTTTAATTTGTTTTTGTGTACAATTGCCATCCTTTATTCAGACAGTCTCTATTCAATCCAAGAATTCTTAAAAGAGATCGTAGAATGCAAAAAGTCCGCCAAAAGTAGGTATGTATTTTAGTTTAAGGTCTCTTTGTACAATATTAGTATATCGACATTTAAAATAAAAAAATAAATATGCATGTAATACGCAAAAAAGCATTCCTTTCGTGTCCGACCTAAAATCCTATTAGTCCGCGACTTAATATCTGCAGTCATTCTAAAAGTATAAGAGGAAAAGCCTATCGATTTTTTGAGAGCGCCCGTTAACGAACTTTTAAAAGGATAAGTTACTAACAACCTATTAATTTGGCGCATTCATTAGTAACTAGGGGGAGAACTCTGCACTAATTTGATAGGATCGGATTCGGATGACGACTCAATCAAGACTAGGGTTTAAACTCAACAAAATTTAACTCTAAAACGTTGAACAAAGGCCAAACAGAGCACAAAGGACTATCCCTTTTAAATGTAAATAGACTTAACTAAGTTACTTGACATTAACCGTCAAGGGTCGTGAAATATTAACGAAACACAATAACAGTAAAGACAAACCAGTCTACTTACCAGTGTGTGAAATGAAAGCGACTACAAGAGTTGTGAAGTTGCGCTATAAATCCAGGCTACGTCTTGGCAAAGATATTGAAGAACCTTTACCGAACGAAAATAGACTTTAAATATCATTTTTTAAGAGTGTTTGGGAGTGTATAGTGAAATTTGTCAGCGGGCACAGGCCCAAGGGAAAGTGTTGTCAAGGAACAAGGATAAGTCGGGATTGTCGCAAGCCTCGTCTGCGAGGAAATTACAACTAGTATAATACAAAGAGGCTTCAGCATCCACGTTTCTATTCGGAAGTTTCCGCGGGATTATGCGGTAATGTACGTAGATCTGGTTAGTTTTGTGTGGTTGGTAGTTTTGTTCAGGGTTCTTGGGGAGGTTGACTTTGAATTGAATTAATTGATGAGTTTGGCGGGAGTGGATTAGTAGATTTTATCAAACTTGAGGGTTGGTTCTGATGGTTTACGAATTGAGAATCTTATAAGATTTCTCGTTAGTATATTCAAGTAAGAAATCAAATACCAAACTATTATTTTATCCTTCGAGACGCAAAGTATACGATGTGAATTTTTGTCCGTTAGGTACAGCTAATTGAAACATAAATAATTTTGGGTAAAGAAATAGTTATTTAAAAGCATCAGTAACTTCAGTGGCACTACTACCTATGTCAGGATTCAGTAACTACCTACTATGTATCTACGGATCCTCTATAGTACCTACTAATAGGAAGGAACTATGGATAAAGCGGACCAGCTATAAGTATAACTTACTATAAATTGTGTTTTGTGCAACCTCTACAATATTATGAATGCGGTCGCTATTGATTTTAGTTTAAATACATATCTGTCCCACAGCAGAAAAGATAAACAGAACAGACAGATATTCGCAAAACAGATGGTCGGTGGGGCCGAAAGGTCCTGGAGTGGCGACCGCGTACTGGAAGATGAAGCGTCGGAATCCCTCCCACAAATAGACCGATTACCTGGAGAGGGTAGTAGGAATCCGATGGATGCGAGACACATACGACTGGTAGTTTATGTCGACACTTCACATTTGGGGAAGGCGTATGTCTAGCAGGGGACGTCTTTAGGCAGACATGATGATAATCATGATGATGACCTAGTGGGTAATAATAAGTGCTTTATTTTTGTTTTACAATTTTAAAATAAATAAGGTAGGTATATCAGTTTGTTGGCAGACCTAGCTACCGTGTTATTAAATTATTTGTATTGTAATCATTGTCAATTTTCTGTAATCATGCGGGCAAAGCCGCTGACAGTAGTTAGAAACTACTTTTATGTTACTACTTTAAAATGTCCGTCAATATACCACATGTTCAAAGAATATCAAAAAAAGGTTGAACTTTATTACAATACGGCACACGATGTTACACGATAACTCTTCCCCTTAATAAAGAATTGATCGCCGAAATCCCCAAAAAGTTTGATTATTACACATTCAAAATTAAAACCCCCTTCATGTTTTAGTCAGAGATCAAGCTTAGTTGCCGTCTGGTAATCCGATTTCATTCACCAAGTAATGAGCACCATTAAACATACAGCTTTATAATTCCAAACGGGATTAAATCCTCTACCCCAACAAACAAAAAACCACTTTAAAATAAAAGCTTTACAGTTGCTATTTCATTACAGATGTTCATCCAGATATCGGTCTGCAAATGGAGTAGTAATCTCGACCTTTCAAGCGAATTTGAAGTTTGAACATAAGTGTTACAGTCCAAATTGGCTTGTGTGATCCAACTCATGTACAATTCATTTTAGACCTGAAAAGATATGCCGAACCGGGTGCAGACGAAATATGAGGATTAAATTCCTGTACTTGCACTTAACAAGACTAATTTATGCGCGGATGCTTGCAACGTGGGGCAACGGGGTATTCGACTTAACTAAACTAATTGAGAGGTAATGGCTGAAATTTCGTAGCAATATGTTTGTATATTGTTGTTCGAGAATGGTTATTCGAAGTTATAGTTCGGAGTTATATAATAGTGAATATGATAGTGATTTTTACTTCTTGGGTTCTGCAGTGGCGACCACATACCAGAAGACGCAGCGTTGGAAAGCCTCCAACAAGTTGGACGGATGACCTGGTCAGGGTCGCGGGAATCTGATGAATGTGAGTTGCACTGGCCGATATGGCGACACTTGAGGGAAGCTTATGTCCAACCGTGGATGTATTTCAGCTGAATGTTGAGATAGTTATTATAAGACCAGTATAGAAAATATACTGTAAATCGTAAAAATAACATATATCGAAATTTAACTTTCCTTGGACAGTGAAAAATTTAACATTTTTATACTAAAAAAAAGTTCCCCTTATTGCCACAGTTTCATGATTAAATTTCGTGTTACATTATTTCAATACAATAATGGTTGAAATTTTTCAGTGTCGCGTTAGGAATATTTGCATGTTGGCAACGAATTACATGGCAGGCTTGCGACGACGTGGCGTTAAATTGCCTTCAGATGAAGTAGGAACGTGTTGCACCTTCCAATCTTATTTTATATTGTTGGCTATGATTTGAATTTCTTTTTTTTTGTTTTCAATAAAGAATCTATCAGATCTAACTATATATTTATGTTTTGTAGAACGTTCGAATTTTAAATGATAAACTAGATTTAATTCATATTTTGGTAGTTTGGCGGTATTTTTTCGAGTGAACTAACAGTTAGTTCACTCGAAAAAATTGAGACAACTGGGCTGTCTTAATAATTCCGAAATAGATTCCTAGTGAAAATTGTTGTGTAATTTTTGCATTGTTGTTGTATTTTTGTTGTTATATTTAAAGTGCGTAACAGGACAGCGTGTGGAAATATTGAAACAGGCTCGATCTCGGTAAAATGGAGCTGATAATGATATTGTAGCTAGCTACCTCAGCAAAACCTACCCAAAAGGTTGATTTGATACTTTTTCTGCAAAATACTACAAAAATATTAGAATATATACAGTCATATTCTAGCGGTAAACAAAATAACTATACATAGGAAAACATGGCTTAAAGAACTTATTACCCAAATCTAAAATACTAAAACTTATTACAATAAAAAAAAATCGGTTAAACGTTCGGATTTTAAATAATAAACCTGTTTTAAATCATATTCCTACCTTTTTTAAACTGTATTTCAGATTTCAGCCATTATATTCTAGAGTAGGTAGGTAATTGATTTCTTTTAGAAGCGTTTCTATAACGCAATAAACAATACAAGTTATTCAGTTCACTTTGTAGAAGAAAATGATACGGTACTCTAACGTAACATTATAATCCCTTTCGTAAATATTGTTATACCTCGTACACAAAAAGAAGATACCGCTCCAAGCCATATTCTCGCTATACGCACAAAAGAAAACCAGTGAACGTTACCTAAAATCCATTCGACAAAGCTCAGGTGGAAACGCGCCACAAGAGAAACTCAAGAAAATCAAAAAGAAAATGCTTTCCGTTGCCAAGCTAGCACTGAGACCGATCCGAACAAACGGCTAGATCAAGTCTTCGCCGGTCGTAAACGCTCATATTGTCAGATACTAAAATCTCCATCTTTGAATATCTAAAACGAGAGAAAATTTCAAATGGAAACAATAAATAATTCGAATGTTGCGGTTTTTATTATAAAAGTGCGCCTCAAAAGGTTGTAAAAGCTTTCACGGCAATAAGTCTTAGCACAAAAGGCGATTAGGCCTGTTCGCACGCTTTTAAGCGTTAAATAATAATAGGGGAAAATCTTAAACTTTTAAGTGGCCACATTTTGTTCAGTTGCCATTGGTAAAAAGGTAGGTATAGACGCGATGATTCAGCATCATATATTTTTCAAAAATCGTAAATGGCTTCTTTTTTGTATAGCGTTCTTAAAAAGAATTCGAGACCGATTACGATTTCTTTTTTTAAATTTGAGCCGATGCTCTTAAAAAACGAAATCGTAATCGGTCTTGTAGGTACATACGGGTTACTGTCAAAGTGATACGAATATTGTTGAAAACGTGAAACATGTTAAAATTTTAATTAACTCAAAATAATTTTCTCACACATTTGAACATCGACGAAATGAGAATTTGCCTCTCTAATCTAACGCACAAAACTCCATGACAATGTTAATACTATTGGACGCCATTTTGAAGGGCCGCTTTAAGATGTTTACTTTCATACGAACGAGCATGAGATCCCGCTATTGTTTGCTCGGATGAATTTTCATTTATTTGCGTAAACCGTACTGCTGTTTCCTTTTATTTCCGCCTGTTGTTTGACGATACTGCCGTTTTGTTGAATTATTGACGATCTTCAGTCATGATATAACCATTTGTAATGTGTTTCATACAGTACAGTTGGTTCTGTAATAATTTACGTATACAGTCCCACTTTTTGCGTAACGCTCGGGACCACTCGTATAATAAAAAGCCGTTGTATTTTGTCACCAACTTTTTTGTTCCATTGTTGAATATATTCGATGAAAATTGAAATTTATTGGTGTATTACTTTTTATATGGTTTAACTTATGTATTTATAATGTATTTTTAAACAAATGGTCCACTTTTGAAATAATATTGTCGTCGTGTCATATTACATAACTCTAACTTCTGCCGACGACTTCGTTCGCATGAACATAGAAAATAGTCCTAAACCTTTCCAAGACATGGACCACGCGTGGGCCAAATATCATTGAACAAGTTACGAACATACATACATACAAACTTTCGCTTTTATAAAATTAATAATGTGGTGTCAACCACTAGGGCTGCAGTAGATATTATTCAAAATTCACGGCCTAGCAGAGGGCAACTGAAGGTGGATTTTAGTCAGTAAAAGTTTGACACTGACTGTAGCTTTACCCAGAGCGAAAGGTGTCATTTGATGTCTTCCCAAGCAAAATAATAGTCCTTCGCTTTGTTCCTAAGTATTTTCAATTTTATTGATATTACAAAGTAGCTTAGCTAAACTTAAAAGGTCAGTTGACAGCAGCAATGAAATGCGTCTTTGAAATAATATTCGAAGCAACCAAGGTTTGACCAATCCAATCCAACCAAGGTTTGGCCGATCAGGGTTAGTCAAACCTTGGTCAAACATTCAAAAGGGGAATGTCAACAAGAATTTCAATAAGCTAATTTCAGATAGCCAATCAATCCACACATCAACAGTTATTGTTCAATATGAAAATCCTCAAACACCGAAAGGGGTTATACATTTATTTGCATTACAAATAATATGAGCGGTGGACGTGTTCATTTCCCAGATTAAATTCCATTCTCGAGTCTGTGAGCCGACGATAGCGGGTATTAATATCGAAAATATTCAAATATTGCGTTAATTTCAAAATGTTTTGCTGGCAAAGATATTGGAAATGGTGAATGTATTGCTGAATTGACAAATACGTGTTTTCTAAAAATAATGTATTATAGTGGAGTGCCCAGGTCTTTTTACCTCGAAATACATAAAGCTACTGTAGACGGAATTTAAAAAAAAACCAAATAAGATATGTTTAGCTAATTATATGTATAAAAAGTATGTATTCAATATTGTACGCAATGATGTAAGTCATTTTTTTTTCAAGGTTGGAAATTATCTAATGTGTGTGTGCTCAGATTGATGTCAGATTTTTAATGATTGAAACACCAGTCAGTTCATCCATCATTCAGTTGCACTTTGAAGACCCAGGACCACGGTCCCCTTTTCAGAAGTCGACCCGTTCCCTAGTAGGCTTCAGTCCTGCTGGGCCCTTACGGTTTTGCTGATATCTCTTTGAGGTACACGTGGAACTCAACGAGCCGTCGCCAAGGGCTTAGCCCTTATCGGCAAGCCCGTGTCTACGGTAGCTGGAAATTGCCCTGCCTTGCCGCAGCCAGGACTTGAGTATTGCCTCGCTCACGCTTTCTTCTACCTCCTTCGGCTTCGCAGCATTACTACTTCGCAGAAGTAGGTGGCTGCAGCTGGCCATACCCTCTTGTTCCGTACTATGATATGAACTAGACACAAGAAGTTGCCTCCACAAGAACACGGCGTTGCTTTGTCCAAATTTCGTAAAACCTACACAGTATTTAGAAATCGATCTAAAAACCTGACTCATAGTTAAACAATAAACCTATATTCAATTGATTTATCTGTCCTATTTCGTTATCAATCACGTTTGCCCATCAATCGGATTTAACCCTGCTATTGCCGTTAATGTTAGTAGCTGGGGACATGCAACCCCGGCTATCTGTGGTAGCCTACATATTTCGATAGCTCGGCGATAGAAATTGGACGACAGTAAAATGGTATTTAGATTGGTAATCCCTGTGTTTTGACGTTCCATTACCGGATGAGATTGGACCGTTTGAATTTTTGGAACGCGAAGCGATTTCATTCACATTTACTGGCAAAATTTGGTGAACAGATTTCTTGCAATATTATCTTAGGATCTCTTTTTATAGCCTGTTCCCTAATTTGCCTTTTATTCGATGAGTTGGTTTCTGAGTTGAGTATTTAGTGGGTAGAATATGTCGAAGTTTACTTTAGATAGGTTTCAGGCTAAAAAGTAGAGATTAAAAATGCTCAACATCAAATTCTATCAGAAGTCGGGGTGTCATGGAAAATGGATCCACTAATATAATATGTGGACCAACATATAGTCTGTATAAAAAGTCATTTTGTTGGTAAAATATTTTATAACTAGCTAGTAGTACACAAATAAGGATAAAAAATATACAGTGAACTGTGAAGTGGGTGTCTGGGTCTAGATGTACAGAAAACGATATAGACAATTATAGACTATATAGAATATATACGACTATTCTTAGTGCCTCAGAATTGGGGAGTTAGCTGGACTCTCAACCACTGTTATCACACTGATTTATACTTTTAAGTAGCTTAGCTAGCTAGCTTTTGCCCGCAGCTTCACCCATGTACATAAAATGTAGTATATGTCACTCAAAAAAAATGTTACTCAGGAATGAAGCAGCTTTTTATCGAGGAAAAAATTTTGCAATCGAACCAGTATTCCTATAGATAAAAAAACAAACTTTATCTCTATACCTTTTATCTTATATTATATATAGGTGTAGAAGTGTAGATTTTTGAGGATTTCAATCGATCAACAAGAAACATGACTAGCACAGCACACTGAAACCACAGACGCTGAAATCTCAGAGTACGTCAATACAACAATAGTGTCGTAATATTTTCTTTAGAAAGCAACATTGAACGGAAACCATAGATCTGCATCGAGTAGACATCGGACAAAGCCGGGGGCTGACAACAGTTCTATTTAGCCATTGTTCGGGAGTTGCAACAATGACAATGTGCGGCTGACCTATTTGCGGCACAGTGCAATATTGAGAGCCATCTGAGCGAGAGTTTTGTATATCGCCGCTTTTTTGTCGGTTAGCGGTTTAAATTTGTACTTTTTTATGCTAAAGGATTATCGTGGAATATACGAGTGGCGTAACAGAGTATTTTTAGTACATGAAAATAGTTTTTATAACATGACATGATGCTTATACTTTATTTAATATACATATTTTTGGGCAATTGTTATTAATTGGGGGTTGGAGCAATTGGGTTGCTTGTTTTGTTTTAGAAATATTGTCTTCTGTCTACTAACTAATATTATCTCGACTTTAGGCCAATCCGGAAAGAGCTCTAATCGTCGACTCGTGACTCGTGAAAACCGTAGGGGCTTAGCAGGGCCGAAGCCTATTGGGGCAAAGGGTCGTCAAAAAAAAAACTACGTGGTCCTGGGACGCAAAGACAACGGAGTCAGTTTCAGTCAGTAAAAGTCTGACACGCCTTCCCGCCCCTCTTTAGAGCGGGAAAAGACTTTGGGTGATTTCCCACCAGAAAAAAAAAAGCGCGGCGTTCGTAAGAGTTCGCGGTACTGGACCTGAAGGAACACTTTTGATCACTAAGAGTCTGACACTTCCTCTTGCACTTACCAAAGCGGGAAAAGTTATTTGATACGTTCCGAAATATATCCACCATCAGAAAAAGGGACAGACGCGCTATCTGGCAATAGACAACTGACAACGAAGTTACTTTCTAGAGAGGCAAAACTATTAGAGTCCCAACCCAACTAAAACAACCACAGTACGTTCACAAAATAGATAGGTACAGAAGACAATCTCATGTACGTACTTCACTTTTTATATTTACGCACGGTGGACGCACACTAATGAGCGTTTGAGCCGGAACTGTTCGACGAGTGACCCGAGACGCGACCGAGACATCGTGTCTGTGAGCGGTGTCTATGTGTGCTTTGCTCGAGCGCGCTTTGTGTGTAGATTGACTTCTGTATCTATTTTGTGGTACGTCAAACTATATATCAAGCGAACAAGAAGCAAGTAACCAAAACATTTTGCTCATTAGGTAACTACGAGTAGGTAAGAGTATATCTGGAGCATTACCATAATGGTGAACAGGAGCTTCGTTAAACGAACACGGATTTAAACGATGTGCCTTATTAAATGTAACATTAATATGGAAAATTAATTACGTTAATGTAGCCCCGAAGTTATTTGCACACCATCTATATATATTTACTAGCTTCTGCCAGTGGCTTCGCCCACGTGAATGTAGGTTTCTTCATACAATTTTAAATCCCTATTTCATTCCCTTAGGGGGTGGATTTAAAAAAAATCCTTTCTTAGTGCTCGCGTACGTCATAATAGAAAACTGTGTCGAATTTCACGCTCGGCAAGTTTCGGCTGTGCGTTGTGTGTTGTGGCTGTGTGTTGTTGTATGTTAGTCAATCAGTTTCACCTGAACACTTGACATGTCAACGCACTAAGAAAGGATTTCTTTTTAAATAATTTTTTTTTAAATCCCTATTTCAGTCCCTTAGGGGGGGCCACCCCCTAAGGGACTGAAATAGGGATTTAAAATTGTATGAAGAAAGCAACATTCACATGTTGACTTGTCAGTCAGTTTCTCCTTTTATACATATAGATAAGAGGTGAAACTGATTAACTAACTTATCAATGCACAGTCGAAACTTCTGGGAGTAGGAACGTGGAATTTTGCAGAATACCTGTATTTACGATGTAGGTCAGCACACCTCTCGCGCCGGGCCTTGGTTGAGGCCATGGTCCGGAGCGAGGAGGAGTGGCAGGCGGTCGCCGACTTCTGCGAAGCAGTAATGCTCGCAAAGGAGGAGGCCGAACGCATCAGGCAACGGCGTTATCGCCGCCGCCGCCGGCGCCGGGATACTGATCCCGATTTCCGGCCACCGTAGGCGCGGGCTTGCGGACAGTAAGCAATGGGTAGCTCGCTGTCCGGCCCAAGCCCAAGTCGTCGACGGCGCGCGCTGTTCCCGCGTGACTCAAGGAGTTGTCAGCAACAACTGGCCCAGCCGGGTCGAAGCCTACTGGGGCCAGGGTTATCCGAAAGGGCGCTCGAGCCCCGGTATGAAGGCTTGAAGGAACCGGATGGGTTTTTTAGTCAGTAAGAGTCTGACACTATCTCCCGCTCCGCCCAAGAGCGGGGGTTGTCATAGGATGATTTTATTTTATAATTCACCCCCTAAATGGGTGATACGGGTGTTCCCAGTTTGTATGGAGAAACTTTCATTCTCGCAGATGAAACAGCGAGCAGAAGCTAGTAGTATGTATGTATAAAAGGTGAAACTGATTGTCTGACATATCAAAGCACAGCTGAAACTTCTGGGAGTAGGAACGTGAAATTTTTCACTAGAATATTTTTCTTTTTATGACACGGGCCAGCACTTACAGAGGATTTTTCTAAATTCAATCCCTGAATAAATGAAACGGGGGTTCCAAGTTTGTATGGAGAAATCCTACTTTTACGCGGTTGAAGTTGCTGGCAGAAGTTAGTACTTAAAATAATATTTTAAAGAACTAAGGTTTGTGTTTTTTTTTTTGTTTGTAGGTGGTACTATCTGTTACACTGGTCCGATTGCTAAAACTTTTACACTGATAGAAAGCTGCTTTATTCCTGAGTGACATAAGTTACATTTTATGTACATGGGCGAAGCCGCGGGTAAAAGCAAGTTTGGAATAAAGTTTCTAACAACATGTTGAGCTTAACGTACGCTGCAGGCTGGAATTTGGCTGTGAAAATGTTTGGATAGAAGTTGAAAGCGCTGTGTATAGGGTTAACTAACTATTTGGCTGTAGCAGCGCGAATGTTCAACCATTTGAGGTGTTCATGGATAAAAACCAGTAGAATGCTGCTATGTGAATGAATTCATGATAAGGTAATGTATGTTAACAACGGTTATAACACCTTCTCCCGTTCCGAATGGGGCAGACCCGTGTTCTTTCAGTTTTCTTTTTTAAGTGGGAAATCATCTAATGACATCTCCCGCCCTTAGGCGGTGCGGGAGGGCGTGTCAGACTTTTGCTGACTAAAACCCACTCCTGTTCCTACTTTACCTTAGTTCCTGGGCCACGGTGTTCTCTTTCGCATCACCGATGTTTCAGTTGTCCTTTGTGTTCCAGATCCGCGATGATATAGGACGGGTGCCTGAATTAAGTATTTTGAGTTGAAAAATTCTTGGTTGAGAACGTCTCGAATTCTACTTAAATGCCATTTGACAGGTTTTCAAGCTAAAGTAGAATTTGAGAAATACAGAAATGCTTAAATCAGGAATCGGGAGTTATTCTACTCAAACGTATTTACACATTACACCGTTCCAGAGTCTCTGTGTTGACATTGCCACCGGTTTGCGCTGAAAACCAGAGCTGTGGACTCGTCGCATTATGCTGAGTGTTTGGGCATTTTGCTTGGATGTGACGTCTATTTTCAACTAGCTTTTATGATTCCTGTGCAATCATTTAAATGTAGGTTAGTAAGATTGAATCATTACCCGCATATGTGTGTCTTCAAGGCTAGAGTGAATAGGTTCATAATGAACTAGTGCGCTTCATTATCAATGATTGCTTCATTTACCATCAGGTAGGATGGCAGTCAAAAATAATGTTTTTTTTTTCTTTTCGAACAATTTCTCTCATTTAAAAACCGGCCAAGTGCGAGTCGGACTCGCCCATGAAGGGTTCCGTAGCAGCAAATAACATAATATAAAAGTTTTTGTAATGTGTTGTAACTTTGATCGATGTTTTAATAATAGTGTATTTTTTTCGATTTATGATGCATTAAAAAAAAAACTACTTACTAGATTTCGTTCAAACCAATTTTCGTTGGTAGTTTTTATAGTAATGTACAACATATATTTTTTTTAGTTTTATCATTCTCTTATTTTAGAAGTTAGAGGGGGGGGGGGACACATTTTACCACTTTGGAAGTGTGTCTCGCGCAAACTATTCAGTTTAGAAAAAAATGATATTAGAAACCTCAGTATCATTTTTGAAGACCTATCCATAGATACCCCACACGCATGGGTTTGATGAAAAAAAAATTTTTGAGTTTTAGTTCTAAGTATGGGGACCCCCAATATTTATTGTTTTTTTTCTATTTTTGTGTAAAAATCTTAATGCGGTTCACAGAATACATCTACTTACAAAGTTTCAACTGTATAGCTCTTATACTTTCGGAAAAAAGTGGCTGTGACATACGGACGGACAGACAGACAGACAGACAGACAGACAGACAGACAGACAGACAGACAGACAGACAGACAGACAGACAGACATGACGAATCTATAAGGGTTCCGTTTTTTGCCATTTGGCTACGGAACCCTAAAAATCAGTCTGTTACTGAATTTGAATTTGTTTGAATGTGACTACTAACCCAATAACAAAAGGAGCTTAACTGGGACAAAGATCAATCGATCTACATTAACCATTATCATTACCTACAACCAAACTTATCGGTCAAATCTGTAGTCACAGTAGTTATAATATCATTAGCATTAACTTTTATTATAACTGTACATGCTTTATTAAACTTTCAAACGTCAATTTTAATCCTTTTGTTAGTTTAATAAAGGAAGAATCAAGTTCTACTACCAGTCTTCTGTTACAAAAACAAATATTAAAAGTTGGGATGTTATGGATATGAAATTTCGGATTTGGATACGAATAATATCGTACTGGTTTTAGATACGATTGCGGATGTAAAGTTATTTCGGATTATCCATTAGTGTCGTCAAATCTATGGTCGGATAGTTTTGTTTATGGATATTAGATTTTTAGATGAAACGCATGTTACTAAAAGAGTAATGAGTATACATGTAGATGTATGTATACATGTGGATGGATGGATGGACAGAGAGAGAGAGAGGCCAAAAAAATTTTGGCTAGATCGTGTGAGGAGTGATTTGAAAGAAAAGGGAGTCAGTGATTGCGTGACGGGTGACAGGACAGAATGGAATAAAACATATTGCACTGATCCCAAGTAACATTGGACAAGGGCAGGAAGATGATGTTTTTTTTTTATTATTAAGGTAGGTTGGGGGAAGATCGCCATTGGGGTATAATGTCCGTATGTGTATATGTTACGTCATTATGTTCCTGGGCAAGGTGGAACATAATGACGAAGCACGCAATATGGCTAGCATTAAAAATAAAGCTAAATAAGTGGTATAATTTATATTTATACGTTTTTACCCCAATGCCATCTTACTCCAACGCACTATAATGATTTTAGTAACCTAGGTACTTGCCTACGATTATTGAAGTCAAAGAGTTATATAAATAGTTCTTAGTTTTAAATTCCGCGGCTATCCACAATTATTTGAATCTTTTACTCGGATCGGATATCAGGTAGTTTTGGTATCGGTTATACAGTTCCATTCCATAACATTCCTGAATAAAACATCCCACTCTAAAAGATATAAGACAAAGACGCGCAGACTTCAAACATTTCATACACTCGATAATAAACTCTAAAACTAACTTCTATATTACGGGAAACTTACACCTTAAACATACTGCGTTAGAATGTTTCTAACTTTAGTCTAGAATGTTGAGAACTATACAAACATGGAGGCTTTATCTCTACTGTGTGCTGACTAAAGTAATTAGTTCCGAAGATCATTAAATTTGCATGACACTGCCATTTCCTTCGGGGGCCCTCGACAATGTTCGGATGTGCTCGGACATTGAGATGCACCCTTCAGCAATAAAGATAGGCTGAACTATTCTTTGCGGTCTCAGTATTGGTAAATGGAATGAATATTCAAGTGTTGTTTTTAAAATTCTAAGTGCTGCGCTGATGGTAATGATCGTTTTCTCTCGTTTTCCTTTTTGTATTTACGCTTTATGCTTTTGTGGCACTTTGGTCGGTCTTATAAAAATGACATAAACCTTTATAGTTACGAGTATTATGTACGAATCGTCGAGCACATGCTATCGTAACGTAACAGGTCGTTGTATAAACACAATGGCCAATAATTTCGAGTTCAAAAAGTCATTGATACGTACCGTCATTTCCGATATTTATGTACGGCGCATAATCGCGGCGTTTGTATCGGAAATCCATAATTACGGGGAAAGAACACATCCATACAGAATTAATATTCAAAAAGCTTGTGTCGATAACGACCCCCGATGCGTGATCGAGATAAAATTTCAAATTCCATTGTTTATCCGACAAAAATTGGATCATAAAGTGGGAGTTATCGCTCCCTGAACCCCAATCACAATTTCGGAAAGATACATAACATATTTCACTGGCCTTTCTTGTGGAGGATTTTTTTTTTAAATATAGGCTGCATGGCGGTTAGAAAGGTTCGCTATAAATCGCGCTGGCATATGTGAGGCGTGCCCACTGTGCCCAGGAACATCGCGCGTTTACTGCTCCTTAGACGGTTTTTGATTGTTGCTAGGGTAATTTTATGGTGGTTGAACATTTTTATTGTGGCCGCATCTTTGAGATTTGCGGTTAGTTTATAAATGTCTTGTGCTGGGGATGAATTTTAATAGACTTATTTTAGGAAAACAAGGAATGTTTGTTGCTTTATATTTGAGATGCTGGAAACTCAGAATAATATTAGATACTTATATTTTGCTTTTTTTTTGTATTTTGTATTGAGTTTGAAACTCAATACAAAATACTTTTTTATTTCATATAAACTTTTGAATTATAAAAATATCGAGTCCATCAGAAAAATAAAGTTAATACACACATTCCCAATTCAAAAGCCTGAGGTCTACGCTTTTGAAATTGTCAATATAGAAAAAAAATTGGTCATTCAGAAAAATTTAATTAACACACACTTTCCAAATTCAAAAGCGTGAGGTCTTTTTTTGGTGGGAAAATCATCTAATGACATCCCCCGCTCTTGGGCGGAGTGGGAGATAGTGTCAGACTTTTACTGACTAAAAACCCACTCCTTTTTCTTCTTTGTCATTGTTCCAGGGCCCCGGGGACCTCTTTTGCATCACCCATGGCCCCAGTAGGCCTTGACCCTGCTGGGTCTGTTGCTGACAAATCCTTGAGGCACGCGTGGAACACTACGCGCCGTCGACGACCTGAGTTCGGTCCGGAAGGTTACCGGACGGTCCGACGGCGAGCTACCCATATTGCTCACCGTCCGCGAGCCCGTGCCTACGGTGAAGGGGCGGAAAAGTGAAAGGTCGGACATCGGGATCGGAGTCCCGGCGGCTAGGGTGCGAGAGCCCATTGCCTTCCGCGTGCGGCCGCCTCCTTTGCTAGTATTACTGCTTCGCAGAAGGAGGCGGCCGCCTGCCACTCCTCGCTGCGGACCATGGCCTGTACGAAGGCCCGACGCGAGAGATCGATGCCACCGAGCGCCCCCACGAGGACACGTACTACCGTATGCTCCACCGTGTTCACAGGGCGGTCCACACAATGGTACAGGAACCTCCCGAACTTACCAGGTCCAGTGAGGACTTGCGTCATGCTGAAGGTGAGGTCTTTCCAGCCACGCCTCAAAGAGGGGACTTACCGCCTTAAATATATGTATACTTTTTTACTCGCGTTTTCATAATAAATTTTCTTTTTATGCGGCTACCATGTAGTCTTTGCACCACCTTAGGTTGACTGGCAGAGAATGCCTAAGGCACTAAGTCCGCCTATGTACTTTGTGTTGCATGAAGATTAAATAAATACCGCCATAATTATGGCGTGCCCATAATTAAATCGTGAGGTCTACGTTTTTGAATTGCGATTATGGAGAAAAACGTGCAAGAAATTCTATGGACTTCAAACCAGATGATCAAATCCTTCCAAATTCAAAATGATACAACTGCCAATATTTCCTATCAATAAACTAATCAAACACCATAATCAGTGTTTGTTTAAATAACAAATACGATTGTCCTCTACAATCGGTATCTAGGTCGGTCAGGGTATCGTGTCGGGTCGGCATTAGCGTGTCATTCCTCTAACATTTTTCACAAAACGCCTGTCGCACGGTTGCATGCGAAATCGGTTTGATTCCAAGAAGCTATTTTGCCATACATGTCCGGGTACCATACAGGTTGTTCTTTTATTAAATTGAGTGTTACAGTGAATGCTCCAGGGAATGCGCAAAATTTAAAATTTTGAAAGTTTTTTTGCTATATGCTTGGTATCGAATAGTATGGTAACAAAATAGTACATTTTGATACAAGTGGAGAAAACAGATTGAGGCAGAATTCTGAAGAATTGCGGAGAAGGTGAAGTGAGGAGCTGAGTGCGGCAGTGACTTTGCAGACGACATGTATCATACGATGTTTTTCAACACATTTACGAATACAAAAAAAAATAAACTGGAGTTGACCGGCGATTCGTGGAGGTCGCTTAGCACTCAGTCTGATATGATAATTACAATAAATTGTAGTGAGGGTGGACTTGCGTACTTTTCTGCACTAGTGGGAAACAGTCGATTGCGTGCCCAAAAGCGGTGGGATAAGAGCGGGTTTTCGAGTAAGTGTATTGAAATATTTTTTTTGGGTTGTGCTCTAAGAAAAACTTCAAAACAAAAACTAAAAAAAAATCACGCTGTACCTTAGAACTTTACGTAAGACCCTGGCCCATTTCCGATTTCGTTGCGTGTCTCAAAATATAGAACTAAGACAATTCGATTCCAGGTAAATTTATTTTTTCACCTTCCGTTGACGACAAACGAATTTAAACAAGGTAATTTGGAAGCTTAGCTTGATATTTGCGTACCTATCTGTTATTGGCGGCCATTTGTAATTTTGCTGTGCTTTCAAATCTTACAGTGAATTGGATTTGACAGTTTATTGGTGTTTAACATACAATGATGTGATATGATCTGAATGTTACATTTGAGGTTTTTATATTTTTTTTGTAATATTGAATGAATGAATGTAGGCTTTTTATTTGATTCCTAAAAACAGAAATACGAGTACCTATAATGTGAGAATTCCCAAATTTTATTAACTAGTTGTTACTGTTAGAACATTACTCTCACTTGCAGAAGAACTAAGGTTTAAAAGCTGTAGCAAACCGCATGTATTCGGTACTGAGTAACGGATGCGCCATCTAGTACCGAGTAACGAAGCGTTACTCACGAATGCATTTCGTTACTCGTATGTTTCGTACTTTCAGTTAACTCGAGTACCATTGATGAGGGTATTCATGTATAGTAACGTCTGTAAACCGTATGTTACTGAGTAACGAAATCACGAAATGTTACAATTGAATGTATTTTTTTAGTTACTCGCATTTTTCGTATTATGGGTATCCCGATGAGGAAAAGTAACGAGTAACGTAACGATACGATAGTAACGAGTACTAATTATTATAGTAACGAATACATACGGGTGCGCTGTTTTTCGTTCCTTTTACACCTCTACTAAGGTTACCAATACAGCCCGAATAATCGCAAAACTTAAGTGGCAGTGGGCTGGGTACATTGCTCGCAGAACAGATGGTTGATGGAGATGGCAAGCTCTAGAGTATCGACTACGTACCGGAAGATGCAGCGTTGGAAGGCCTCCTTCAAGGTGGACCGATGATTCAGTGAGGGTTTCGAGGTTGCGAGATGCACAGGACAGGTCGTTATGGCGACACTTGGGGGGAAGCCTGTGTCCAACAGTGGACGTCTTTCGGCTGAAATGATGATGATGGTCACTGACTTCAAAGAAGAAAATTTGACGAAGATTTGAATTATCATCATCATTATTTCAGGCTGAGCGGACAGGCCTGTTGGTCTAATGGTTAGTGACCCTGACTGCTATGCCTGAGGTCGTGGGTTCGATTCCCACCCAGGACAAATGTTTGTGTGATGAGCACGATCATTTGCTCTGTGTCTGGGTGTAATTTTATCTATAATATGTATGTATTTACTTTTAGAAATATATAAGTATGTTTATCAGTTGTCTAGTACCCATAATACAAGCTCTGCTTAGCTTGGGACTAGACGGCGCTGTGTGATAGTTGTGGTATATTATATTATATTATATCGTATCTAGCCCATACTGTCCCACTGCTGGGCAAAGGCCTCCCTCCATTCCTTCCAATGTTCCCAGTTTTGAGCCAACTCTTTCCAATTCCCAGGGAATGTTTGAATAATTCTTGTAAATCGCATACATTTTATTGGCATCGCATCGTACATTCGACATCCAGAAATAAATTCGCACGGTCGACTTTGGCATTTTTCATAAGCAATCAATTCCGAATGACACGAATGTATGGATGACCGAAGGGTTATGGGGAAAAAAATATATTCACATCAAGTCCCATCAATCAATCCACTTGGTGTGACAGAGTGATGTTCGCTGTCATAGAAATTCTAATTGATTTTTAGATGAAATCATTCGTAACGAGTTCTTGACGAATTTATGTTTGAAGTTGAGCTGGGTTTAGTTTAGAATATGTTTTAGAACAAATAAATCTGATTTGCATTGAAAAATTGAAATTGAGAATGCATGCAGATTGCTTTGCTGACATTTTTTTATTTCTTTATTTATTAAAAATTTTATGCACTAGTAAGTAACTCTGTACAAAGGCGGGTTTATTGTCTTAGAAATTTTCTGCCAGTCGACCTTAGGGTGGTGCGGAAACAACATGGACGATGTATAAGCAAGTAGACAAACTGAAAAGAAATATATGCAATAATCAATACATACTACATACAAATAAACTATATATTTAGATACATACATATAAATAGGCAATGGTTTTGTGAAAAAACAAATCCAGCCATTCAATGGTGTGAAATGTTGATAGAATATCAACTTCTTGCGAATATGATCATAGTGTGTTTATCGAACTGAAAAGATCAAAAATATGAATAATACAATCCTTAGTAAATCCTACAGCAATTCTATCACAGAACAAACAACTTCATTTAAAAAAAAAGTTTTCAGCGCACAGCTCTATTCATTTTTGAAAAAATACACAATACAATCTGTTATCAAAATCCAACCTACAAAAACCATACAATTGGAACTGCCCGCGTTTTAACTTCTGCTGCAGATCCATTGACAAAAAAATCTATAACGCGATTGGTAAAAAAGAAAAAACTGGCCAAGTGCGAGTTGGAATCGCGCATGAAGAGTTCCGTACTGTCTATTTCTATGGTACCGTCCTTAGGGAGCCCTAAACATTTATTTTATTTTGTTTTTAGTATTTGTTGTTATAGCGGCAACAGAATAGAATAGAATAAACTTTATATTAATACATAATAAAAAAAATACAGTAAAATAAAAAAACAAATAATAAAAAAAAACAAAATAAAAAACACAAATACAAAAAAAAAAACAGAAATACATAATTTGTGAAAATTTCAACTGTGCTGCTGTCGCGGTTCTTGTGATACAACCTGATGACAGACAGACGGACGGACAGACAGCGAAGTCTTAGTCCCGTTTTTACCATTTGGGTATGGAACCCTAAAAAGAAAAAACAATGTTCAGTAAAAACAGAGATCCGCTAGTACGCAGCCGTTTAATATTTATTAGCAATATATGTACATGTGCGTGTAAACAACGTCGCGTCGTGTTTGCTCGTCGGCAAGGATTAGCCGTTTTGCCTTTAATTATTACCCTGTTGTCGAGTGCATGGTGTGTACGGGACATAGAGTAGGGTTGAGACAGAGGTGACAGTTTAATAGGCCTAAATTAAACTGTTCATGAACGTAGTTTAGAAAGATCAACTGTTGTAGCTTTTGGGGAGAGGCAAATGGATCAAATCGAAATGACATTCTATCAGTGACTATGGTCGTTAAATCCAAAATATGTAAAATTTAATTATTATAAATATATCATTTAAAAATTCGCTACCTAAATGTCACGCCACATGTGGCCTATCTCTTTTGTTTTATCATTTCGACATACGATTTCGTTATACATAATGAAATAAAAAAAAGGCTGATGATAATGAAATCAACAAAAGGCAAAAAAAATCAAAGGATTCATATTTTTGTTAATTATTAAATGTACGTTTACTATCATTCTTGTTAGTAAAGAAACCTGTACTTTGATTGCATCTCTCTTTCATCAAAAAAAAAAAAGTTTATATACCTACATTATGTCAACATGTAGACGACGAAGTCTTTTAAGTCAAGAATGAATAAGTTAACGCAAACGCTAGGCAAACGTTTAGACTCTACACATAGTAAAAAAAAGGTAAGTTAACTACAGAATTTAAAAACTGGGCCTTTGTTAAGCATCCGTCAGTTTCTGCCAACGTTCCGTGCCGCTTCTGTCCTCTACCGAATCTGTAGCTAAGCTTTATGAGAGAGATTGCAAAGTTTATTTGACGTCTCCCCGAAGGACCCTCGCGACTCCACGGCGCGTAACCAGCGGTTCACGCACAAACGCCTCGCATCAACCTGTAATAAAATTAATTGCTCAGCTTTGTTATGTGGGATAAAAGTGGACGTGCCGTGGAATGGTGGCTATACACAATGGACCATGTTGGTGGATTTAAATTCGGAAGTACCTAATAATATTCGAAATTCGAATACAAACTGACAATGACTTAATTAAATTGATTGAATGACTGATGATTTGGAGGTTTTGTTTCTTAGTGCTGGCGAGAATTTTCATACCATTTATTCATATTTCAATATCTTCAGTGTATTATATGCATATACATGCATTCGTTCAATGTCAAACACGGAGTTATTTAAAGGATTTAAAACAAAATGTAACAACCGAGTGTTCCCTGGTGTAGTCCAATTGAAATTTCTAAATATTTTCAAAAATATAACCGTCGCTTTATCAACTTCAAAATTAACCATAGCATCCGCCAAAAACTTCCACTATCCTTCAAAAATGAGAGCCAAATCCTCGAACAACAAAGTTTAGGTGCCTAACTAAACTCGGTATCTCACAGCCAAAATTCGGCGCTTTATAAAAAACGAGTACCTACTTTATTACATAGATACCGTCTGCGATCCGTCTGTAAGGATCGTAATAAAGTGTTCTCCACATGCTAGGAACTCTTGTAGCTTCGGCAGACTCAATACTTTTAGTCGAAGCGATTTGTTGTTGGCCCACCGCGACTTATCGCTGCATACTAGATGCCACGTATCGCTACGAATTAGTGGAGGTACAACTTGATGCTCAATTGAAAACATTGTGATATTGCGTTCATTCAGAGCAAGTTTTGAAAATGCAAACAGACTTTTATTCATCTTAGGCCTCATCCATCACTTGCAAATTGTAATCAATATAAAACAACAACATAAAAGGTCATATTCAGACAAATAAACATTGTTGATTTGATTTGAGATTTTATTTTTAAATTATTTGATTTTATTAATTCATTAAACCCCAAGCGAACGCCGGGTTCGCGCATCTAGAGTCTTGGGACTATTCAAGTATTAAGTAACGCAATTTGGGGGAGGGGGGTCTTGTAAAACGTTACGGTGCGCTACAAGGGCTGGAGGGGGAGTATTTAAACAACGCGTTACGTAACATTTTTTTATTTGAATAAAAAAGCTAGGGAATAGAATCTTCCAAATCAGCAACCCTTTTCGTTTACGGGGAAACCCTCAATAGTATTGTACGTTACTTTTATTTTTGTTTCCTAAGTTGACAAACCTTTCGTTAACATAATTGAGACTTTAATGTCGTCACTTTTCTGGGCATATTACCAGTTGACAGCGATGTGGAAGAGTTTTTAGAGGCCATATTTTAGTTTGATTTTAGTTGTAATTAGCGTAGGGTTTTATTTTTAGTTAGTAAAGTGTTTCAATGATGTTGAGTTGATGATGTTAATAATTACTTAACTTTTACTTTATATTTATTCAATTTCTAAAAAAAAAAAAATTTTAAGCGATTCTGCGACTTGTCAACCAATCGCAAAATCGCAAATTGTTATTTTTAAAAGTAGCATGTCTACTTTACCCCTCTGCCTTGAACTGTTTACTTTTATTTTTCTAAATAGCAACACTGCCGACAATTTAGTGGTGCACGTAGAATATCAGAACTTTGTCCGTGGTTAAGCTCATGTTTTCTTGAAGTTTTCTTTGTCGAGTGATTAAGTTGTTACGTAGAGCGCTGTTTAGTGTTTTTGTATGGTTTACTAGTCGTCTTCTGTGTTGTTGGGTAAATGAATATTCAATGGAGCTTTTGTGCTTGTGTGTGTGTAATTCGTGACGGTTTAAAAGAAAAGCTACTACTGAAATATTGCATTTGTCCAGGATTTAGTATTCCATCAGTGAAAAAATGTTTTAGATCAGTTGGGTACGTCCATAGAGTAACTCCTATAAAAAAACTAATTTTATCTCCTAAGTAGCTTTTGCTCGCGGCTTCGCGTATGTATACAAAATATAGCCTAGGTCAATCAGGAACAAAGCAGCTTTCTATTGGTGAAAAAATTTTAATAATCGGATCAGTACTTTCAGAGATTACGTCCCAGAAAGAAAAAAAAACAAACTTTACCTCATTATAATATTAGTGTAGATGTAGATAGTGTAGATAATATTATTATTTTACGGTAACTCGAACAATCTTGCAGCCCAAATGCTGCAGGATTGTTCAAAAGAGATACCGTGGCCCTGAACGCAAAAGGAAACTGAAGCAACACAGATGCGTTTTAGTTAGTAAAAGTCTGACAATCCCTTACTTGGGTGGAAACACCCAGCGAGAGGACTCATTTCGAGATTTCCTGCCAAAAAAAATGTTAGCGACTGTTTGACGGAGGGTTTTGGTATGCTTAAACTTTTGTTATTATTTATATTGCCATACTTATACGATTTGAATTTAACCATAAATTTTAATTGAAAATGTTAAAATGAAAAGTTTAAACTGTTAAAAGTCTGCAGGGTCATTTAAATGCGTTAACTTTCTGACTCCCATATACGAGCTCAAAGGGTTTAATCGACAGCTATCAACAGTTAACACGTGTTTAGAGAAGGGATCTCCCAAGAGATAAATATGACTATGTAGCTCCATAAAAGTTTTAGTATAGGTATTGTTTTATATGCAACGTTATTTTTGGTAAGTTAAAATAATATTGACTAATACTTACACCAATATTAAAAAAAAATTGAAGTGCCGAGATACTCATTTAGAACGAAATTCCTTTCGCTTTGTGGAATAAATATCAGGCACAATGGAATAAAATAACGTGATTTTTTTAATGATATAAACTATTGCTTGGCTGCGATCCCACTTGATGGTGAGCGGTGATGCCATTGTTGATTGTAAATCATTCTAGTTTGTTAAGAGCTTATTCATTCTAGCTTTGAAGAAACCTAAATTATAATAGACCGGAAAGATTGTTGCAGGCAAAAATATGTACTTTAAAAATAAGATTGATATGATTTGATCTTCGAACTCTTTTAACTTTCATTCGCATTGGCCAGGTGATAAATACAATTGGGGCCAGGGTTAGTATGGGGCCAGGGTTAGTTTCGAAAGACCGCTCGAGCCCCGGTATGAAGGTTAGAAGGAACGGGGTGGATCTTTTAGTCAGTAAGAGTCTGACACTATCTCCCGCTCCGCCCAAGAGCGGGGGTTGTCATTGGATGATTTTTTCCCACCATAAATAAAAAAGTTAAGCATTAAACTTTCACATTCGATAACTTTAAAATATATCCAATTTTATTTATTTGTTTATCCACGTATAAATTAGGGCTTCCGTATTTCATAGCCACTACGAGTCTACGAAATAATTCCATGCAAGCGTAGCAATACGATTCAAGCAAAAACACAATACCGTACCGGGATGTAGGTTCTGAAGAACATTTATGATTGCATAGTGTAACACAAGAGCGATCTGTCCGGGGTTAATTAATAGATCCATCCCTTTGTTGCGTCAACAATGGGCTCGCATTGTGCTCTGTGGACCAATCTTCCCGTGCTCCTTTATGCTCCGGCCCTGTTGCAACTAACTTAGCCCAAATACGAGCATAGTATCGTTGCTAACGATGCTGTTGTGATACTGGAGTTCTGTATTCAGTTTTTGGATAAAAGGAGGATTGTCATTCTCCTTTTTTCTGTTTTTTTTTTTATTCGAAACTAGCTGTGCGTTCGCGTGGACTACAGGATTTTGAGTTTATTTTTTATAAAATAAATGTAGCCTATGTTACTCCTTATTACATCAGCTACCTGTCAAAATCGGTCCTGCTATTCCAGAGATTAGCCCGGACAAACAGACAGACAAACAGACAAAAAAAAATTGATTTGGTGTATGTACCTACCGTGTATATTCATATGCATGTAGTAAGAAGCAGTTATTTCAATATTACAAACAGACACTCCAATTTTATTTATAAGTATAGATGCATACGTAGATATGACAAAGTGAAAAATAAATTATATTTATTTTCCAAATAGGTTTTAAAATAATTTTTCGTGTTTTTTTTTTTGTTAATTTTATCTAGATGATAACTTATTTTCTAAGTAACAAGCCTGAGAAGAAACACTGAAATAAACCAAAGGAATAATCAGCTCTTGTTAGCAATCATGTTGTTTTCTAATGGTGTAAACTAGTACTTGACTGCGATTCCACCTGATTGTAGGCAGTGATGCAAGCGTTGATGGTATGCACGATATGCGCGTAGAGATGCAACGCCGGGGTGAAAGTCTGCCGCCGCGACAGGTCACGGCATGGCGGATTAAGCTCATGGAGAAATGGCTCAGCGACTATCGCAACCCAGTGCTGGGCACGCCATAATCATGGCGGTAAGTCCCCTCTTTGAGGCGTGGCTGGAAAGACCTCACGGCGTCCTTACCTTCCGCATGACGCAGGTCCTCACCGGACATGGTTTGTACGGGAGGTTCCTGTTCCAAATTGTAGCGGAAGTGACGCCCGGGTGTCGCCATTGTACGGAATGCCCGGAGGACACGGTGGAGCACACAGTCGAGGTGTGCCCCGCTTGGGCGGACAGCGGCTGATTTATTCTACCGTCGATGACATCAATTGACCATCAAATTATTGTGATAATGAATTCTTTAGATAATGATCTAAGTAACGTAGAAAAACCAACTCGAACATTCCCTAAACCCAACTCCGTAACTCACTAAAACATCCCACATATTTGAACTAATAACCAATTAAGTTATGTAAGCACGTAAGATAATAATATTTCAAATATGCCAGGTGTTATGTGTAAAGTAACAAATTATCTCTGGAAACTGACGATGTAATGCCACGTTATCCTGTTATTTCAAAACTTGCGTATCATCGCATGGGAATTATAAAACAAATAGTGAAGTAAATTTCTTTGGGAAAGATATAAAATTTATGAGGAGTATTGAGATAGAGTTCACTAGGGATTTTTCTAGAGAATTCATCATCACCATCATCATCAGCCTTTTTAATGTTCCCACTGCTGGGACTCAGGCCTCCTCTCTAGGAAGGGAATGGGCCGTAATCCACCACGCGGGCCCAGTGCGGGTTGGTGAATGTCACTTGTCTAGAAAATTCGCGAGGTGATTGATCAAGACGGGAAAAAAGACACAACGCCTCGAGAATTCGACAAATCAGTTTCATGCAATAGATTAGTATTAGTATATTATAAAAAAGTGTGTAATTTTAATTAAATTAAAATTACACACTTTTTTATAATATACTGAAAAAAGAATTACTGTTTACAATCATCCGTCAGTTTACGTTTTCGTGTTTCCGTAAGGTGTAGCATCAATGAAAATAATCTCTAGGAGAAAGTAATTGACAAGCATGGAATTAGTAAGTACTTATCTTATACCTAACGTTACTATTATCATGAGCACACGTATATTTGTTTATAAAATGTAAAGTTTTAAATGAGATGAGAAAACTACATCATTTGTGAGCTCATTTCTCTTTAAATACGACAACAATGTAAGAAGAACATCTCTTTGAGTAGTTAAGAATTTCTGAACTTTGTTACGTTGCGTATACGTAAGAGTTACTTAGGTTTGTCTATTAGTACTACATTGTGTTGCTAGAACCTACACAATGTACGGTAGTCGGCCTTCTTTTACCTAATAAAAAAAAAGAAGGCAGCTAAGAAATATTCTGACACAGTACTTCACAGTTGAAAAACTTAGTAGGCAACTAAGTTGAAAAGAACTGATTTTTTATTAATTATCGATGTTAGATAAAAATATTAGACCAGTGGAATTTTCCTTTCAACTGACACTAATTGTAAATTCTTTTTTGTCCGTTCACTCCTAATCAGGTTCAGTTAAAAACCAGCGTCAGACAACTACCTCTGTCTGGCATTTCGCTGGCTTTTTCGCAAACGTGTGACATACACACAGTTACTTTTGTTTTGTGTTTGTCTTCATTTTTGGTTTTCTACAATGTTTCGTGCGCCAAAATAAATACTTTTCTTTTTTTTCTTTAATCTCGCATTTATGACACCAGTGGATCTTCTACCATCTCCAGGCTCTCATTGTGTAAAGCTTAGCTTAGCTGCTAGCTTAGCTGGCCCAGTGAGAGTTGGTGGATGTCACATGTCTTCGACTTTTTGGTTCTAGGACATGCCGGTTTCCTCATCATATTTTCCTTTATCGTTCTGAGAGCAGTGGTGATGAATTAAATAACACAAAGTTTTGCACCTGGCTGGGTTTGAAACCGCGACCTACAACTCGTAATTCGGGGCCGTCACCACTCGGCCACTATTATCCATTTCTAAAACATTAACATGACCAAGGCAAAAAATAAAATAAACCATGTACATTAAAAACATTCCCTCCCTGATAATCCCAGAACAAGGTAAGACTTATCTCGCTCAACTTAGCCCAAGTCGCGACTTCACGTTAATTTCGAAAATAAATTAAAGAGGGCGCCTGGAGCCACGAGCCGGCAGAGTTCCGAACAACTGGCGGGCGGCAGTTAGATGTTGAACACACTTTAAAGAGCTGTTTAGATGAAATTTTCAAAGGATTTGTTCCTCACTTTTCTTTGTACCCGATGGCGTAGATACCAAAGGGCTAGGGGCCCCAAGCTCGGAAGGGGCCCAAAACTTTAGTAAAAAACCTCTTATTGAACTATCGAAAAATTTTCCCACCTTCGAAATCTAAATAAAATCTATTGCATAAGCAGCTTTTTAATATTTCCACTGTTCAGACTCAGGTCTGCTGTCAAGGAGACGGAATGGGCCGTAGTCTCCAACCCGGGAACCCTTAAGTCAAGAGTGAATAGGTTACTTGGTACTTGGACTAGGTAAGCGCGCTCCATCGTCGACCGCATCATTGCTTTCCATATAAGCCCAATCCTATCAACAATAAAAAAACCACCACGCGGGACCAGTGCGGGTTGGTGAATGTCACATGTTTTTGAATGTAATGTTTCGTCATGTCTGCGGGTTGGCGAACGTCAAAATCTGTTGCAAAACTACTTAATTATGGCAACTTGTTTTATTTAGTAAAAGTCTGACACTCTCTCGGCTTCACCCTGAGCAGTAGAGGTAATTTGATGATTTTTCCGTGTAAAAAGGGGCCCCAGTTTTTTTTACCCCAGGTCCGTTGGTCACTTACGCCACTGCCTGTACCGCTTTTGTTCTAAAGTTTCACCTGCTCAGAGATGTACGTGTCGTTCTTATCTCGTTCATTGTGATAATTAGCTATTTTTGAGCGCGCAGATGAAGTTTTGTATAAAAGCGACTGGAGTTGTTCTGTTAGGAAGTTTAAGCAAGCAAGTGGTATTTGTGCTTTGTATTTGAATATTTTTAATGTCTTGCTCTTGTGTTGTGAGATTTGAAGTTATTTACTTTGTGTGTTTGTTGAATATGTTGATATTTCTTAAAGTTTTTGCTGTGAACTTCTACTATCTCTGCAGTTGATTTATGGATGATTGTGCTGTAAGCTGTAGAACTAGTACAAAGACTAAGTGAGGGAGTTGGTGGGCTGATAAGTAGGATTATAAATTGATAAGTCAGAACAACCAAACACAAAGGTCCTGTTGGTCTAGTGGTTAGTGGCCCTGACTGCTATCGTGGGTTCGATTTTCACCCAAGACAATTTTTTGTGTGATGAGTGCGATCATTTGTTCTGTGTCTGGGTATAATTTATCTATAATTATGAATGTATTTAAAAATATATAAGTATGTTTATCGGTGATTTAGTAATCGCACAAGTTCTGTTTAGTTTGGGGCTAGATGGCGTTGTGTGATAGTTTTGGAATATTTATTATTATTATTATTATTCTCGATGACTAGGACAAATACATCTCTAAGCATAATCTGTATCTACATTTTGGATCCAGTCACTTCCACGGTAATCCTTTACCATCCCTACCCAAAATACCACGTACCCATGTTCTACCCATTATGCCCATATCTTCGCACCATAAAACATGGTGTTGTCAACGGTCCTCGTATTTGCATCGCACCCAGCGATAAATAACGCGGTGCCCACTTTCGTTGACAGCCATTTTGCCAGTTTCCTCTGAATCTAATTTGGAGTGATACATGCCACCGTCGCAGACCACAATTACGTTAGTGTAGGGTGCCATAAATTTGGCAATTACAGGCTCGCAAAGCAGGGGTGTTAAAATGCTGCTGAAGTACGATTGTCTAGGGTCGGTCTGTTCAAAAATGGCAGCTCGAGAAGTGAAGAAAAGGAATGAATTGAGTTATTTGAAACAACAGTTTCTAATGTTTGAACAATAAATTGCAAAACGGTTTTCATATGAATACTGTCCACTAAACATAGTTAAACCGACCCTAATGACTCTTTTGGTTTGTTCCAAAGGCCTCCATCTACTCCTTCTATTTTATGCAGGCCAGCACTTTATCCTTCCAGGACTGGTGAAATCTATCTAACAAGTTCCGCCATCTTCTTCGTGTAATCGTGTTCTACCGGCACTATTACGATGACACTACTATTTCAGGGCACTAGTGACTCCAAATATAGGGTGACTGGTAATTAGTGTACAATACTTAAACACGTGATTGTGCTCATGATAACCAACAACTTTTACTATTGGAACAAACATGAAATCGCGAAAAAAAAATCAGCTGTTCAGTACATTTATGTTTGCCTAATGGTATGATTCCTATGTTCTGTGGCCTAATGTACTGAACAGCTCATATTTTTTTCGCGATTTCGGCTTTGCTTCCGTAATAAAAATTGTTTATTATCATGAGCACAATCACGTGTTTAAGTATCGTACACTAATTAGAGGCTTATCCAACTGCATGTAAGGTGACGCTTTGTATTATTTTCTGTTTGTGTTTCGTTTTATTTTATTACATGACATTGAAATTTTTGACATTGTTGACATTAATATGAATTTTTGAAATCACGAATGTAAAAAAGTAATACTAACATAGTTTTAAGACCATTGTTACTAACAATACTAACATAGATTTTAAGATCTTTCTAACTAATAATTCTATGGACATTATTTTTTAGTCCGAAATAAATGTATTTAATTTAATTTTTTTATTTTACTAATTGCCAGTCACCCTATATAATAAATTTTCTTTAGTTTCTATGTATGTACATGTCCTGACCATGCCAGGTATTTCACAACATTTTAGGCGCCCAAGAAGCAACTTAATGCAGGCGGCGACGACGCGGCGGGGACGCGCCAGACGCTTAAACTTCCTTCACGGAATCTTACAAAAAAGATACATATTTTGGCACCACACACGCTTTTATTACACAGCATCCTTTATTCTAGTTAAAAGTGTGGGGTTTTATCTTAGAAAAATATGCTTTGTAATAGATAGGTCTGTTTTAAAAAGAGCTTGAACATTTTAAGCTAGAAATTTAGACTTGAACGATAGATGGCGACCGGGCAAAGTGACGTAAATTGTTTCTTGAACAAAATATTTAGTGCACCGACCCTGATATTCACGAATAAACTCCTTTTGTTTTTCTCTTAGCTTGTCATACATTATGGTGTATTCTTTTGTACACAAGTATGAACGGAACCACTCGTGCACATACCTACATATTAAAGGGAAGTTTCTCTATATTGTATACAACTCAATAAAGTGAAAAATAGAGGTCTTCTGCAAATTGCCTCTCTATCGTTCCTCTTTACTACATTTCATAGTGTCTGATTGTATTTAGTGAGCCAAACAACACGTCCATAAATAACACTTTTGCAGTAAAATGCTTTTTTTTTCGACGGGAAAAATCATCTTATGACAACCACCGCTCTTGGGCGGAGCGGGAGATATTGTCAGACTCTTACTGAAAAAAATAACCCATCCCGTTCCTTCAAGCCTTCATACTGGGGCTCGAGCGCCGTTTCGGATAACCCTGGCCCCAGTAGGCTTCGACGCGGCTGGGCCCCTGCTGTTGCTGACAACACCTCGAGGCGCGCGGGAACAGCGCGCGCCGTCGACGACTTGGGCTTAGTCCGCAGTAAAAAGCTTGACAATGCTTGTTTTTGTTACAAATGTATACTATCAAAGAGATGTTTCTCAACATTTTTTCATTGATAGAAAGCTGTTTTATTCCAGTGTGACATAGGCTATTGCATTTTATATACTGTACATAGTACGCGGTCGAAGTCTCGGGCAAAAGCTAGTAACTAATATATTAAGAAAAAAAAAAACAATAAAAATAAGTAAACGAAAATAATAGTAAACAGTCCAAAGCAGATATAACGACCAAAAAGAAAAACATTAACATCTAAGCCGATATAAAATGACGCAATTCAGCGAACAATGTCTGTAATAACGAGCCTACTGTGAAAAGAAATCTACAAAATATATTTTTTACAACTGGCAATATTGTCAACGCTGAAGGAAAATTATGTTCTAAGGTATAAAGGAAGGGTTTCCTCGTGATACGGGTATGTTTTATAACCATAATAAAATATCATCGAGGTATAAATCATACCGTATTTGCCGGGGTCTTAAAATTGGCCTTTCTTAGCTGATTTGCCAATGAAATGAACGTTAATATTCCATTTATTATCGCGTCTCAAGGCCGCTTTAGCGAAACGTAATAAATCAATGATTTAAGCCCAATTCTTCTCTTTAAGAATTATTACGATTATGCTAAGTGATTTATTTTACGTTGTTTGATTTTAGGAGTTATCTCCTTCTGCATGATTACTTTTGTTTAGTTTAAGTATTTTAGGTTTATTGAAGAGAAGTTTGTTTATGTTAAAAGGAAGTTGTGTGAAGAATAGAATAATCCACATGCACCAAGAATCCATGCTGGAATCCGATGGTTGTGACCATGTCGTGACACACAGGACCCTTCTTGGGAGAGGTCTATCGGGGTTACCGTGACGTTCAAAATAACATTGTTTTAATCTTATTTCGGTGTGGGTAAGAGATGGTGCTAGACAACCTGTATAGCTCTGTCTCTTACCCACACCAAAACAACATTAAAACAATCTTACTTTAAACGTCATGGTCTTGGTCCAGGTCCAACAGTAGACGTCTTTCTGCTTAAATGATGATGATGACGACAAAGTCCATTGTGGGATTATTCTAAAGAGTTACTTTGACCTTAGAACGCAAAGGGCAACTGAAGGTACACAGATGTAACACTCTCTCTCAATTCACCCAGAGCTGGAGGAGTTGTTTTATGGGTTCCCACTTAAAAAAAAGACACTAAGTCCTTTAATTCAATAGTTTATCTAGCTAAGATCATGATTTTGGTCCAAATTCCAAAAGTACTCAAATAAAACCGAGGGCAATGGTCCCACTGCGTTGTTGCCATAATAAAAAAATGTTTGTAAAAATAAACTAACCTAACAGAATATCGTATTGTTTTTCTTTGGCCGGTAATTTCAAATGTGGATCAAAAAATTTAAAGTAAGTGATGTCCTTAACCACAAAAGTAATATAAATCTCAAGAACCCTCTACTCGGGGCATGAGAGCCGCGATGTGCACTATTTGCCGCTGCATCAATTATTCAGTGCACTTTACCGTCCGCAGTGATAGATTGCATGCCCATACAAGCAATGACGATCGTTTGCTAGCTAAATACTTTCCTACATTTCTCAATACCCTTACTCAAAAATCCGCTCGAGGGCACGCAATTTACTATTTTCCGCACTAGTGTGGAAAAGTACGCGAGCTCTCCTATCTATCCTATGTAAAGGTATATAGGGTTGTCAATCCAATGTACTGCGCTCTCGGCTCGTCGCTGCGGCCAGCGCTGTGCTCAAGGCTGTTTTCTTAGAGAATAGCACCTCAAATCGGATTTCATTAATTCACTCTTTTTGCGATTTTGGATAAAGTTACTTTAAGATACAAATCTGAAGCTTGCGATTACCACAACTTGTGGACACGAATATTACAGGGCACGGAAACAACGTCGGTTTCGAAACCTGAAAGCGTTACCGCACACTGTTATTTAAAGATAAAAAGTATTTGAAAATAAATCAGTCCTCTTCTCTTTTAGCGAAGGGCATTAACCTTAAACAAAAAACGGTAATAGACATTAGTCTGTCCAGTCAATAGTCCAGAACTTTACTAGGCTATTTTAATCCCGCCATAAAAGCACTGGCAGTCAGTGTTGCCTACCTATTTGTAGACGCATCAACAATTTAGCACAAATTACCGTCCACTCTGATAGATTGCGAGCTAACATCTAAAAGCAGCAGTGACCGGTTCAGACTTGCTGTTTAGTTAATGCTCTGCAGTTTTTGTAATTTTAATTTGTTTATGACACATATTGACAACGATATCAATTGTTTTTGGAAAAGAAGAACGCAGGTATTCTTCTTTTCCAACGACAATTTATTAAATTGACGTTTGTGTGATTCTTGAATTTACTAGAGTTTGATAAGTTTATTAGGTCAAGGATTTTATGTAATTACAAGAAAATATATACATAATAAACTTTAATATTAAAGAAATATATATATATTTAAGTATGCTTAACCTAACTATACACACTAAAGGCTACTCCCTACTAAAATATGGCGTTATAAAACTTCTCCGCATCGCTGTCGACTGGAAGTGTGCCCAAGAGGCTGGCGGCATTGCCACGTTGAATGGCATTGCTTAATCTCTGATCGAGGTAAAAACCAGCCCTTGGGTCACGCGAAGTGTCAACTAAGCGTCTTAACAGTTCTTGAACGACTATTGATTGAAACTAATTAAAAAACGTATAATTTTATAATATCCAATTGAAAGTCTTTCAATAATAGTGTAACATTTGTTAAATGTTAAGTAGGTGCAGTATTATTGAAGGAAGTAACGTTAGAAACCTTTCAAATCTGGCGAAAAGGGAAACTGTAAAGTAATTGAATGACACGCATTGAAATGTAATGTCATCTAAAAAGGTAACAAGTGTATAAAAAAAAAATGAAATGGTTAGTGCTGTTTCATGTAAGTAATAATCAATTTTGATGCTGTTTATAGAAAAAATATTAAAGAATTTTTTGATGTTTAACATAAAGCATTCTATAAAAACAAACTCAGGATATTTAATATCCTTAAATTAAAATATAATTGAGAAATTCTAACACTGCTAGCGAAAATACGATACGATATTTACACTATTTTACAAAGGAGACTAGTGTTTGACTGTATAAACATTAGAACGACCGTTATTCAATAGCGATTCTTGACTTGAACACTGCAAAAAACATCAACGCATTATGCGTGAGGCCGCAGCTTTATGCTGAGCGTTCGGCCGTTTTGCGCGGAGGAGACGCATATCTTCCCTATCTTGATGTTATGTTCTGTTTACCTATTTTTAAGTTTGCGTCTTTAACGCGTAAATAAACGGTTTTTCTTTCTTTCTTTCTTTCTTCTTTTTTCGACGAATCGAAAACAACCTTTTAACCTATTTCGATTACATAACTAAGGCTGAGTTCAAATGCGCTGTTGCGGCCACACTATTTGCGGCTTAAGATCAGTGGTGGCCGTGTGGTAATGGCTTCGACTTACGAGTTGTAGGTCGTGGGTACAAACCCTGCCAGGCGCATTATTTTGTATAATTTAATTAATTACCACTGCTCTCAAAATGGTGAAGGAAAACATCGTGAGGAAGCATGTTCTAGAACCAAAAATTCGAAGTCATGTGACACATTCTCCAACGCGCACTGGGCTTGCGTGGTAGATTACGACCCATTCCCTCTTTTAGAGAGGAGGCCTGAGTCCCAGCAGTGGGAACATTAAAAAGTCTGATGATGATGATTCGCGGCTGCATCTAGTTTAATTAATGTAACAAGGAAAACAGAAAAAACGATGACAGATGTTGTACCTAATATTGTATCAAGGTAATTTGATTATGTATTGCAAGAAACATATATTTTCAACTTTTTTAATTGATTAGTTTGTTCTAAACACGTCCACTGTAGGATATAGGCCTGCCCCAAACGTTGCTTCAGTTTTTCTAAGCGTTTTTCAGGTTCACAGTGACTCTTTTAAAAATAATCCCATTACTCAGGCAGGCTTCTTCTGTCTTATTTAATTCCGCTAGTAACATAAATCATTCAAAAAACTTTAGCACAAAAAACACACTGTACCATGTAAACGCAGCTTTATATGAAAAACTAAGGCTGAGTTCGCAAGCGCGGTGTCGCGGCTGCACTATTTGCAGCGGCATCACTTATTCAGCGCACATTATCGCCGTCCGGTGCGGAATCATTGTGGAAGCGACACGGATATTTTTGGAGCACTTCAGGAATTTGTCATTTTCGATGGCAGGCTATTGTAAGTGCACGATTATTTTGGGTTTTGGATTGCTGTGATAGGAATAAATTTTATTATTTAGTTGGTTGTTTTGCTTTTGCAAGGAGAGAAAATGGAGCCATGTGTTAGTGATTTTAATAATTTATTACATATACTGCCGTTATTTTTTGAATTAGCAACACTAAAATGATTTTTTTTGTTACACTGACAACTAAAATGGAATGCGTAGAAAAGCGCGCGCGGTGCGCTATTTTAAATGCATCTGTCAACGTCAGTTTTGCCAAACTTTTACCACTCTTATTGGTTGGGGCCGAAACGCTCTGGAGCAGGTTTTGCTTACCGGAACAAGCAGCGTTAGAAGGGCTCCTGGTAAACCGATGATCTGGTAAAGGTTGCTGATGGGGATAGTAAAAATCTATCGGCTGAAATGATGATGGTGATGTAACAAATAATAAAAATCGCTAACACATATTCCAACAAAATGTGTTCGACTAGGGACTTTCCACGAGGCATTCTAGGAGCGTCCCTAATCCCTGTTTGCACGCAACTCATGGTGTTCGTGTATCATCCCTGTTTATGCGTGTTACATGATAGGCATAATTTGAGCTATTATGTACGTATGTTGCATTTAATAATTTGGTAATGCGTAAGTTTTTGATTTAGTTTTAACAACGTAAAATTACGCCTGTCTTTTTGATGAGTTGAACGGAAGTGTATATAGTCTAATTGGATTATTATCTATGTACATAGTTATTTGTAAAACATTGGCAACCTCGTTTTTAGGGTTCAGTAACCAAATGACAAAAAACGGAACCCTTATAGAGTCGTCATGTCTGTCTGTCCGTCCGTATGTCGCAGCCACTTTTTTTCCGAAACTATAAGAGCTATACTGTTGAAACTTAGTAAGTATATGTATTCTATGAACCGCTTTAAGATTTTCATACAAACTTAGAACTGAAACTCAAAAAATTTTTTTTTCGTCAATCCCATACGTGTGGGGGGTGGGGTATCTATGGATAGGTCTTCAAAAATGATATTAAGGTTTGTAACATCATTATTTTCAAAATAGAATAGTTTACGCGAGAGACACTTCCAAAGTGGTAAAATGTGTGTCCCCCCCCCTCTAACTTCTAAAATAAGAGAATGATAAAACTAAAAAAAATAAATGATGTACATTACCATGTAATCTACCAACGAAAATTGGTTTGAACGAGATCTAATAAGTATTTTTTTAATACGTCATAAATCTAAAAAAATACACTATTATTAAAACATCGACCAAAGTTACAACGAACTACAAGAACTTTTATAGCGAGTCCGACTCGCACTTGGCCGGTTTTTTGGTAAATGAATTATGTTCCATAAAATGTCGTAGAACAAAAGTTGATGTTTATGATGTTAGTAATACAGACCTGCAAGTTAGTGTTTTACCTACAAAAAACCCGGTTTAAAAAAAAAGGAAACTGACTGACTGACATATCGTATGTATGACGTAGGTGTCACCAAGATAATATTTAACAAAATTCACCACCTAAGGGGATGAAGGGGTTTCCAAAGTTTGTATGAAAAAACCTACTATCAAGCGGACGAAGTCGCGGGTAAAAGCTCCACTGTAGGCACGGGCTTGCGGACATTGAGCAATGGGTAGCTCGATGTCCGGCCGTCCGGAAACTGTCCGGACCAAGCCCAAGTCGTCAACGGCGCGCGCTATTTCCGCGCGCCTCAAGGAGTTGTCAGCAACAGCAGGGGCCCAGCCGGGTCAAAGCCTACTGGGGCCAGGGTTATCCGAAAGGGCGCTCGAGCCCCGGTATGAAGGCTTGAAGGAACGGGATGAGTTTTTTAGTCAGTAAGAGTCTGACACTATCTCCCGCTCCGCCCAAGAGCGGGGGCTATCATTGGATGATTTTTCCCATAAAAAAAGCGGGTAAAAGCTAGTTAGTATATGATTTATTACCAATTTAGACTCCAGGCTACCACTGTGATATAGAGATAGAATCTCATTAATACTAGGACGAAATTTTGTGAGTGTGTATGTTTGCATGTTTGTTATTTCTTTGCGCTCGAACGGCTAAACGGATTTAGCACATGGCTTGAACATGCCCTAGAAACAGTCTTGATACTCTTTGACCGAGGAATATGTTCCCTTGGAACTGGTCTATAAATCTAATGTTTTGTGGCCCTGAATGTTATCCCCGGAGGCGTGTGTTAGATCAACTGCCCATTGAGATCTAAGACCACGGAGTTTCCTGCTGATTTTTCTCGATAGAAAAAGACCAATTGAAACTGTGCACCAGCTTTTAACGTTTTATAAGTGCCCATGTAAATCAATATGAAATTTGAAAAAAACCATTTTGATTTTGATTCTCCGTGGCCCTAATGTGTATTGGCCCCTAAGGTTTTGCTAACATTATGTAAGAATAAAGATAAGGAAGTTATTTTCCGTTACCTCTGGCTAAAAAAGACGGAAGGAATCTACGTGACTATGCGATAATCCTAACGCTGCAGTCTAAAACACTTGCCTCGCAGATAGTGCGGCAGTGATTTATGAAAAGAATTATATTATGAAAGTGCTGGACTGCAGACTACGGTACAAAGATCGTATCATAAATGGTCTAAGGAAGCCTCTAAAAAGACTTTGTAACTTTCGTAGTTTGTTAAAACAGTATTTAGTTATACCTACTAAAAAAAATCTAAAACCAGTTTCATTATTTCTTGTTTAATATCACATCGTTTTGAGAGCAGTGAGGAAACCGGCATGTTCTAGAACCAAAAATTCGAAAACATGTGACATCCACCAACCCGTATTGGGCCCGCGTGGTGGATTTCCTCTTCTAGAGAGGAGGCCTGAGTCCCAGCAGTGTGATTATGGCCATGATCGTCGATATCACCTATAAGCTTAGTGAGAAAGAGAATAAGCGTAAGTATGGAAGGTGTATACGCAAAAATCTAACGGAACAGGTAATTTTCTTCCGAATCACACCACAAGCTGCATTAAGTATTTAACTACATTCCAATAAAAACAATTTCAGAATAACTTATTTCTAGTGTTGCAGTGAATACATTTCACTCTACCTGCAAAGGTGTGGCTTTACACTGTCAGACTTGATATATATTTTATTCAGAAATCTTCATTACGTACACGGCAAATACTTTGCATATAACTTGAAATGTGAAACTTTAGCTTCGCTATCATGCAAATGAAATGTAATACGGAAGCAATTGTGCGTAGTTTATGAACAAAATCCATTCAGAGACTTGTTGGGACTTGAGTCCTGAGCTTACTTTACTTACTACGCGACGCCGACGAACTTATGCAATGCAATTCACCTGAGTTTGTGATTGGCTGAATTTTGAACTTCTAGAATACTGGAATTTAAAATTTAAACTTGGAATTTCATCTTCTTTTCGAATCGATGGTTTGCGGGTATGCGGAACAGAGAGTAAAGTCCCACAAACCTCCTTTGTAAAGGACGGATCCTCCGACCAGACAGGTGTTATAGTCTGGTGGGCAACTGCCCGACAGATGATTTTGGGCTGTCGTTTAATTATGTTCAAATCGCGCGGAGAATTTTGATTGCGCGATGCAGGATTAGTTTTAATGTGACGCCATAGATGTCGCTACAATGGTAAACTCGTTACACTGTTTGGGCCTAGCAGATGGCTACGTTGACTGCAGCAACTCTAGCACTCATTAAGTCCTCCAAAGTGCTGGTGTATGGGCACTTGGGGCACTCCATCGTGTGGCTCATGTTCCGAACTGGGGCAACGCATTCAAAGGGAGTGTCCGGCGGGTCAATAAAACCCCATTTTGCTAAGTTGTATTTGCAGAAGCCTGGGGGCACAATCGTTTTAGTGCTTTCCATGTAGGCCACTGCAATTCACGATTAGGTGGCAGATGTTCTTGAGGTTTCAAGAAGAGTGATGATGGTAGATGATATTCTTCGTAAAGCTTGATTCTTTAGATGGTGGGACTATGGTAAACTCAATCTTAAAAGTATGATTGGTACTGCAGTTCTGACATTCTGTATTTGGTATTTAAAATAATAACATAACATACATATTTGTACATAATCAGTCTTATATTGGTAAGTGGAGTGGGAGTGAGCGTAGTCCACCACGCAGGCCCAGTGTGGATTGGTGGAAGTCACATTCAAATTTTTGGTTCTAGGATATGCCAGTTTCCTCTCGATGTTATCCTTCACTGTTTTGAGAGCAGTGGTGATGAAATAAATTACTCCTAATAATGTGCCTGATTGGGCTTAAATTCACGACCTAGAAACTAGTAATTCGCTTATCATTACCACTGGTCCACCATAGTTCAAATAATAATAAATAATGTACCTAGATAGACAAAATTATTATTTACTTCAACGCCATCGACACTTCATTGTGCTCAGCAACATTTCAACATTAAAATCTCACAGATACCAGTATCTTTTCAAAAGCGAATCATTTTCATTCACTTCAGAACATAAAACCGAGTGCCTACGCAATTCCCGCAGGACGTACTAGAGTTTATCTCTGAATTAAATTCGTTTGCTAGAATTTACAGCACAGAATTCATACAGCCCGGTGTAATTTCGTAAACAGGGGCTTGTCCTAATCGAGGCTCTCAGGGAGTGCATTCAAATAGGATTATAAAAAGGACACGCCTGCAATTGCATTGGAATTTCAAATGAGTGTATTTTTTTAGGCCGTCTGAGTGTTTCGCGAATTAAATTAGAGCCGAATAGTAAACTCAGACTAGTCGGCTATTTACGTACGTGCTCCTGCCGGCCTCGAGTTGAGCAAATAAACTGCACTTAGATGAGCATGCCGAGATGTCATTAAAGTTTTAACGGATTTCAGTTCGAAATGTGAATAATTATCATGTCTGGTTATGGCTATTTCTGGAGTTTTTATCGATCGAGGTGTGTGGAGAGAAACTTGGGACAGTTTCATTTTGATACTTTAATATTTTAATATGGAAATATTTTTAAAAGAGTCACCATGGGATTTCTTGCAGGTTCTTCTTCATAGGAAACGAAGATTAGAACCATGCACTAACTTCTGACATTTTAGAAGTGCTCATGTAAGCTTAGGTATGTGAATTAAAAAATCTTTTGAATGTCGTTTTCTGGATATTCCTGTTTTTTTTTTTTCTATCACATTCAAATCTTATTTTAAAGCTCAATACATTAATAATAATATAATATAATAGCGGCCCCAGCCATTGCTGTCTCATTGTCTTTCTATTGTGTCTCTAATTACGGTATTCGAAAGGCTAGTGTATATTTACTGTGTGTTTTGCCTGCAAAACTATTTCCAATTAACTAAAGCACTAAATATTCATCATCGGAACGTTCTAAGTACCACACCATTTTGCACTTAGGCTAGTATCAGACTATCGGCTGATCATTCGTCTGCATTTCAAACAGCTTCTGTGTGTTATGGCGTTCAATATCGTAATTGACGTGCCGGCAGCGTGCGTCCGAACCCGGTCGAATTCGGCCGGATTATTGCTACTGCCGGCGACTGTACAAACGGTCTGTCAGTGTGTACTCGCTTTTATAGTACTATATTGAGCATAGTGCTGTAGTTCAGCAATTGAGTGTAATAGTGTTGTAAAAGTGAGCGTTTCTTTATGGTTTTGTCTTTAGGTTAACAGTGTGCTATCTTTTTCGTTTAGGGGTTCTGTTCTTTTTTTATTTGATTCATGATGAGTCAGTACTTGACCTCGTTCAAGCCAGATGGAAAGGGATGAGGTCAACGATGGAATAAATGAGCCAAATAGATGCCTTTGCTTTTGTTCATTCTTGCTTTGAAGGTTGACGGGTTACAGGTGGAACACAGAAGCTAGCAGAGAGTTACTTGTTACTTACATTGTTTGCATGTTATTAATTAACGTGATTAAGGGTCCAAAGATTGTTTGGAGAAAAGATTGTCTAGAGAAAACTGCTTTCATGCGGGTGAAGATTCTGGCAGAAGTTTATATTATTATACTAGGTTTTGCTCACTGCTTCACCCACGTACACAAAATATAGCCTATGTCGTTCAGAAATAAAGCAGCTTTTATCGGTGAAAAACTTTAGCAATCGGACCAGTGCTTTCAGAGATTACCTCTTACAAACGAAAAAACAAACTTTACCTCTTTATAATATTATAAGTGGAGATAGGGTACGCTACACAACGTGATACTCCTTGAATCTCCGATAGTGTCAGACTTTTACTGACTAAAAACACACTACTTTTCCTTCGTTGCCTTTCGTACCAGTGCTGAGCTATCTTTCGAGACTAACCCTAGCCCCGGTAGGGTTCGACCCAGTAGGGCCCCTGCAGTTGCTGACAAATCCTTATGGCGCGCGGGAATAGTGCGCGCCGTCGACGACTTGGGCTCGATCCGGACAGTTACCGGACGGTCAGACAGCGAGCTACCCATCTGATGGTCAGACTTTCTGGCGTCTGACTGTCTGTGACGATTGTCAAAGATCTGCGAATGATAGATCTTTGTATTACGTGCTTTATATATAATTATGCTGCCAGTCTTCTGGGCACATTTCCGGATGACAGCGATGTGGAGGAGTACTTTGACGCCTGAGCGTACTTTGTCATTTTGTATTATATTTATGTACATAGTTATGTTTTAGTATAAATAGTTTATTTAGTATTTAAGTTTTTTATGTACATATGTATATTATAATAACTAAATAAATATCATCTTCCCATTATATAGGTACAATAAAATGGTAAAATAAAAACTGCATAATCAGACGACTGTATCACAAGTGTAGCCACCATGACAGTAATACCGTCCTGCAATTTTCCATCAGCAATGAAGATCGACTGTTGAACTTAAACAAACAATTCGCTAATTGATGGCAGTAGGAGCGAGCACTCCAGGCCATTCCACAATTTGTTATATCGACGGCCAATATCCTAATTGACACGTGTATAATACTGGCCATCGATCTGTAGCAGGGGTGGTGAACTTTTTTACACGTGCGTGCAGTTTTATCGCAGAGGTTACGTGGTCTTTTTAGACGTATGTCTGAAAAGCTATAAGCAAAATTTTTGTTGTGTATTTTAGTGTTGTACCACTTGTTCCCTTTTGTTTTTGAGGTGGGAAATCATCCAATGACTTCTCTTACTCTAGAATAGAACAGGACGGCGTTTCAAACTGACTAAAATCACACCTGTGTACTTCAGTTGCCAAATGCAAAAAAAAAACTCGCGAAAGTTATATCACGAACCATATCATAGGTTTACCATCCCTGCTTAGCTTTGGCGCAGAATTGGGGATCGGCTTTTAGGTCATAAGATAAGGCAAAGGTATTGTTGTGTGCAGGGGATCAATTTGCAGGTTGGAGGAGTGCTTTGTAATGGTGGAGATTAGTGATAACTGCAGAATTAATTTGCGTTATACTGTCAGACTATCATCGTCAATAACGATAGCGCAAAGATGTTTAAACTATATTAGACTGACTCACACGTGTAACACGCCTGATTTGTACGTAGAATGACGTTACGTGGCGTGGATGAAGTGTAGCTCTACACGTTTAGTTTTAGTCTTTATAGATACGTGTAGGTTAGAGAACAATTGTAAATAAACCTAGCTGTTACTTCTAGGCAAGCTTGCTCTATTGTCGACTAAATTTAGCTATCCATCAGGTAAGATAGTGGTCAAGCGCAATCCTGTCAACAATAAAAAACGCATTGATAAAAATTCAGTTTGTTTTTTTTTTCACGTAGGCCTACATTGTCACTTATGAAACGTCAGAAGCTAGTGCACGGTTCCAAATTGGTCGTTTCCTATGGAGAAGAGCCGACAAGAAACTCCATGGTATGTAGCTACATTAATGAGGTAACGGTGGCGCATCGCCGTACGTCTGGTGGCCCGATGATGGACCGGGCTAGGCGGAATTAGGCTATGCAATTCCGACGCACACTCCTTGAAATGCAACCGGTAGAAACCGACCGGCCGGCAACTCGGCGTCGATCTTCAAGACTTTGAAGCCTCGACTCGACTCGAGTCAAGTCGACAACTACAAGTAAGTTCTTATTTAACGAAGGTACGAAATCTGAGGAAGAAAAACTATTTTTTTTACAAGCTTTTTAGTTTCACCTGTCCTGGTATTTCTCTGTTATCAAATCTTTCAAATTAAATTTGACCCACTTCCCGGTTTTCGATTGAGCTGAAATTTTGCATGCACGTGTAAATCAGATGACAATGCAAAATCATTATGACATGAAGCTGATCTGATGATGGAACCGAAAGGTGTTTATAGGAACTTCGTAGTTAAATGACACACCCCATCGAGTTTTGGCTCGTATGATTCGTCTTGACGAGTATTAATTATACGGATATACCGAGCTATAAAAGCTTGCTATGAAAAAATGATTTTCATTAAGAGCTTGTTTTAATGTAGGTACATATTGTCATCAACGTAGCTGTGTATTTAACTTACAAAATTTGTTTTGAGTGTCAACATTTCAGCTCCAAAAAAAAAACTACGAAAACTAATTCGTTTAGCAGACTACGATTATTTGTGATTGAAAAAAACTTTTCCAAGTTCCCAATATTTGACAATTACTGAACCATTATGTGAGTTAAACTTTCAGGAAAGTTAGATTGAGAAGACACAACAAACAGTGGAACTTATATAAAGGATCTAATAGCGCTTCCCATCGTTTAGGGCGAAGTACGTAAGGGCGAGTAAAATATGTGACAGCATGGACACGCTTCGCGAAGCGGGGAAGAAATGTAACCTTTTGAGACCTTTAATATGTATGAACATTGTTCTCGAGATACATTACATAATAACGTAGAATAAACTCGACTGTGTTAATGAAAATAGACATCTAAACAGACGATAACTTCACTTGACTACTGATTTAAGCTCTCGAATATCGTAGAGACACAATAGAAAGACAACGAGAGAGCGAACGCCGGCGTTCGCTTGGGGTTTAATGAATTAATAAAAACTGCAAATAGTTTTAATGTAAATAGTTCTTGAAATTTAATTTGAGTTTTTTTAATTAGGGTTTTGTTTTATCCACAGGGATACGCCAACCCTGTCCATGGAGTTTCTTGCACGTTCTTCTCCATAGAGATCTACGTTTTGGAACGTGCAATTTAGCTTCACTTTTCTTGGACTGACCGACATTTGACTATTCAAAAGTGCCTGCAAATGGTCTATTTGAAATTAATGATTTTGATTTGATTTGATTTGATTGTGAAGTACTGTCGAGGATTTCCAAGTTTTTTGCAGCTAGTTGAATCTTTGCTTCGATGTATGGCCCAAAGTTGAGTGTTGACGTCAGCGTAACAAAAAAAAAGTCAAGATGGTTGGTTTTCAGCACGCTTACACCCCGGAAAGTTAGAATAGGGATGTATTGGCTCCTTTTAGTGGAAAATAGACATGCCTGGATTTTTGCAGACTGCCTCCAAGACAAGTTCAAGTGCTCAACCATAGCCTCTCGGAGAGACTGGATCTGTGACCCACTAGTTGCTTACACCAAAAAAATAATCTTTATTTCAGAATCTTTAAACAACGATTTCAAACCAATGATAGTTCAGTTTAACTTCAGCTTAACGTTCAAACAAACTTTTCTAATACAGATTTCTCCGTCGTGATCAAAAAGTCGATTCACCGTCTTCATTACGGGGTGCCAATCACATCGTCTCGTGTGAAATCATAACTCAGCAAGACGCCAACCCCTCCTGCTAAATCTTTGGGGAAGCTCCATCTATTGCGTTTAATTATAGCCCGAGTCCCGACCCCAGCTCTCCACTACCTGAAGATCGTTAATCTTTCTTAAAGATATATACCCTGCCTTAGAAGAGGCTTGCTCGCTGTAAGCGCTTCATACAGCGCTGTACGAGTGCTTCGTCTAACGGCACAGTTTAACCTTTGCTGCTGTTTCGCTACATTTGCTGCAGGGCCGGATTTGGAATGTGTCGCGTGTGGATCAGTTTCAGGGTTAATTTGTTACAGGTTGATGGCAAGAGATATGAACATTATCACACTATTTATTTAAAAATGTGTGTTTGTTTGTTACTTCTTTACACTTGAACGGCTGAACGGATTTCTATGAAACTTATCAAACGGGTAGATCATGTCCCGGACTAGCACGAGATAATACTTTTTATCCAGAGAGCACGTTTCATCACGCGTGCGAAGTCACAGGTAGGAGCAGCTAGATTTTATGTTTATTCAAGATTTTATTTAGGGGTTTTTGTCCAAAAAGGATATGTCAGTCCTATCGTACCTTATAACAATTACTTCACAACCTCTTTGTTCGCAAAACAAATTTTGAGTACGAAAAAATTGCACATAAGTTATTGCGTTTAATGGTATAAATTAGTGTCTTACTTACTTATTTCATGCAATTTTGACCATTTTAACTTGTACAAACGATTTATTTAATAAAAAAAAAAATAGTAAATAAATCGTACATTCAAATAAAAATCGAAAACAGATTTTTACCACCATGTCACAAAAAAATACTAGTTTTACTATTATTTTCTTCACAAGTGTATTGAAAAACGTCGTATTATACACGTGAGTAATTAATGATTACCGTTCTCGGCTCTCTTAACCCCTCGAGCGCCAGAGTTTAATGACCCGGAAAATTGCCGTGTTTACGTAAATCACCAATAAAATAAATAAAAAAATAAATAAAATATTTTTTTGGTTTTTTCTAGGAAAGACAAATAATACAATAAATATGAAATAATATAATAGAGAAACTAAAATTTTCGGTCAAATAAGTTTCGTACAGACGTGTGTACAAAATGAAAATTAAGCGTTTTTCAAGGTCTTCAAGTTGTACAGACGTATGTACAATCGGCGCTCGAGGGGTTAAGACCCTCACCACGGCTCGGGTCTAAATACCACCTCGACTGTAATCACTAACATTACACACTTACATCATAATGTACTATTACCAATTAGCTAATTAACGTATCCTTTGTTAAACCTATAAAATTTCACTCTCGACAGTGCGACCAAAATCGTCACAGTAATCGATAGCACCTGAAAGCTGGCAGGACGCCAGAATAAGGTTAAGCAGAAATGTTCAAAAAACTTGATTTATCTTCGACATGACATGGCCATTACTTCAGAGCGGTCGCGGCATAGTCGCGGCGCCAATCTAATCTAAATCCGTCTCTGGTTCCAAATTGGAAAGTCTTTGAACTTTCCCCCTGAGTATTAAGATGGGTACACGGCTTTACGTGTTCAAATCTCTGAATCGACGTTTATGTTTATTGATTAGCGGGACGAAGGCAGATTTCAATGAGCTCCATTAACCAATTTGGTTTGAGTTCAGATGGCTTAAAGTTTATGGCGTTTCAGCTATCAAGTTGATTAGCCGACGTCTGTCAACTGTTGCTTTGAACTTTTGATTTTGATTTACATAATGGTATATCTTTAAATGGGTCTTAAAACGTGCTAAGTGCCGTGTTTAGTTAATTTTCCTCTGGTCGTACGAGCGAAAATAAAAAAAAGTACGAGGAATCTTGTTCTACTATTAGGTACAAGAATCATCAAATTTAAGTGGCAATGAGCACGGTACATTGCTTTTTTTTATGGTGGGAAAAATCATGCATTGACATCCCCCGCCCTTGGGCGGAGCGGGAGATAGTGTCAGACTCTTACTGACTAAAAGACCCACCCCGTTCCTTCTAGCTTTCATCATAAATAAAGCAGCTTTTATCGGTGAAAAAATTTAGCAATCGGACTAGTGCTTTCAGGGATTACCTCTTACAAACAAAAAAAAACAAACTTTACCTCTTTATAATATTATAAGGGGAGATAGGGTACGCTACACAACGTGATACTCCTTGGATCTCCCGCTCTTGGGCAGAGCGGGAGATCAGTGTCAGACTTTAACTGACTAAAAACCCACTCCTTTTCCTTCGTTGCCTTTCGTACCGGGGCTCGAGCGCCCTTTCGGATAACCCTGGCCCCAGTAGGCTTCGACCCGGCTGGGTCCCTGCTGTTGCTGACAACTCCTTGAGGCGCGCGGGAACAGTGCGCGCCGTCGACGACTTGGACTTGTTCCGGACAGTTACCGGACGGCCGGGCAGCGAGCTACCCATTGCTCACAAGTCTCGTAAGGAAGCCCGTGTCTACGTTGGCCGGAAATCGGGATCAGAATCCCGGCGACGGCGGCGGCGATAGCGCCGTTGCCTGATGCGTTCGGCCTCCTTCTTTGCGAGCATTACTGCTTCGCAAAAGTCGGCGACCGCCTGCCACTCCTCCTCGCTCCGGACCATGGCCTCAACCAAGGCCCGGCGCGAGAGGTCTCCGCCGCCAATCACCCCCACGAGTGCACGGCGATGCTCCGCCCAAGCAGGTGCTCCACCGTGTCATCCGGGCGCTCCGCACAGTGGCGAAACCCGGGCGTCACTTCCGCATGAATCGAGTGCAGGAATCTCCCGAACGAACCATGTCCGGTGAGTACCTGCGTCATGCAGAAGGTAAGGACGCTGTGAGGTCTTTCCAGCCACGCCTCAAAGAGGGGACTTACCGCAAAGAGGGGACTTACCGACGGTACATTGCTCGTAAAACAGATGGTCGATGGGGACGAAAGGAGGACGCAGTGTTAGAAGGCTTTCCACAAAGTGGACCGAAGATCTGGTAAGGTTTGTAGGAGACATTTGGAGGAGGCCGATGTCCAACAGTGGATGTCTTTCGGAAATGAATTCCCTAAGATAGAGAAAAACACCTAACAAGTCTGATTAAAACCACCGTCATCAAATAAAAGTCAATGTTGACCCTTAAATCACGATATTTACACTTGAAGCCAGACAAACAAGTTTTTTCAATTTGTCCACATTCGAGTACACAGGCGGTTGTCCCAGTCTTTGACACAAGTCGTACAAGAGCTGTACACACAGTGTACAGACACAGTCTGGATACGGGGAGCGCTAAGTAAATACTCCTGCGTCGGTGCTCGCTTTCAATTAACGTAGTAAGCGGCGTAAATATAGGGTGGCCACTGTGGCAAGGCTGGCAAAATGCCATGGGCCCTTGGCCTGGTGAGAGCAGTGGTGGCCGAGTGGTAACGACCCCGATTTCCCAGTTGTATGTCGTAAATGTAGGTTTGGTTACTATCCATACTTATAACCAACCAAGTTTCTGTTAGGTTGTTTGGGTTTTACTTCACTCCAGGTTAGACGAGCCTTTAATCAGCTTGTAACAGCTTGCAAGATCATACACGGAAAAATTGATTCGCCTAGTCTGCATGGGGAGCTGTGTAAACTTTTTGTTCCTGATAACTATTGCCGGGCAAGACGGCATAAATTATTTGTAGTGCCGCGGTGCCGTACGGTTGCACGACGTATGTCACCTATTCCGCGAATGTTAATCGCACTCAACGCTCTTCTTGAATCCAGTCCTAGACTAGATCTATTCGCTGATGAATGGAAGGAGATATTGATCGAATGTCTGGCGATTTGCGAGAAGACTGAATAAGAGGTTTAGTTGTATTATTTGTTATATTTTCTTTAATTAGGTTTTACATAATTTGTACCTTTTCTAATCAGTGTAATTGGCATTCTGTCGTTCTGGTTAAATAAATAAATAAATAAGTAAATAAATAAATAAATAAATGTCGCGGGTTCAAACCCAGCCAGGCGCATTTCATTGTGTAAGTTATTTCTTGACCACTGCTTTTAAAACGGTGAAGGAAAACATCGTGAGGAAATCGGCATATCCGAGAACCAAAAATTCGAAGACGCGCACTGGGCCCTTGTAGTGGATTATGGCCCATTCCCTTTCCTAAAAAGGAGGCCCGAGTCCCAGCAGTGGGAACATTAAAAGGCTGATTATGCTATACGATGGCCTGGTCTCCCGATCCAAGAGGCCTTGAGGTCTGATGAAGTAAATATACAAATTCACGCATTCATAAGAAAAAGATTGATCCCGAGGTATTTAGCTAACCTTACTACCATATAGATATGTCAGAGGTAAGCCCACCATCAGAGACGAAATATAAGTCCTCGTTTATTAGATGTATTACACGACTATATGTTACTTACCGATTTATTAATAATAAAGAACATTAGTTGGAAGGCCTCCAAAATGGTGGACCGATGACCTGGTCAGGGTCGTGGGAATCCGATGGATGCATGACGCACAGGACTGGTCGTTGTGGCGACGCTTGGGGGAGGCCTATGTCCAACAGTGGACGTCTTTCGACTGACATGATGATGACGATGATGTAAGAATATTTTATGTCGGCACTGCAATGATTTAACCAAATTAAATTATAAAGTTGTCGATTTTCTTTTGGCCCCATCCAATGATTTTGCCACGGGCGTCAGATGACATAGTTACGCCACTGCATGGTACAAAGTACCTACAGTCTACAGTTAGCTATGATACCTGCCTTTGATGTCCTCTCATATTCGTCCAACTGAAATGTGTAACTTGCTTTTGTGAATGCTCATTTTGTAAGCTAATTTAGTTGATGGTTCGGGGGTTTATTGATTGTTTGTGTTTGGACAATTCAGTTGTGCTATTATTGAGGGGTGTGTGGGCATTATGCACCTCTATGACTATATTATACCTTGCTTTTGCCTGCGGCTTCGTCCACGTACATAAAATATAGCCAATATCACTCAGGAATAAAGCAGTTTTCTATCAGTGAAAAAATTTTAGTAATCGGACTAGTACTTTTAGAGTTTATATCCTACAAACAAAAAAAAAACTTAAAAACAAACTTTACCTCTTTATAATATTAGTGTAGATAACTTCTTCCACCCTGGGGGGAGCAAGAGAGAGGGTACTTTTGAAAAAAAGTATGTTTTTACTGACTAAAACCACCCGTGTTCTTTCAGTTACCTTTTGTGTTAAAGGGCTACGGTAACTCTTTCAATTCCGTAGCTCAATGACTGTGACCTTGGGTCGAATAATATTACCTTCATAACTACAAGATTATCTTGAAACTGTCAACCACAATTTAGAGAGAATGCTTTTGTAAGAACATGTACTCTCCAAAAATAAAGTACACTTTCAATAAAGAAAACACGACATAACAAAATTGAAAAAGATTTACGCAACTTTAACATTTAATAAGAACGAGGGCCTCCAACAAGCCCCTATAGAGACAGCGACATAAATGTCCTCAACAAAAATGAAGATGCTTCCCTGAAACTGGAAGATTTATACACTCGAGGTCCTCTGAGCTTCAAACCGAAGACAATGGGAAGGTCTCGACAAAGTTATTTAAATTACGCGACAATTTTCTTGGGCCATAACGTTTAAGTGGTGGAGGCGTCGAGACCCAGCTAAATGAGGTTTTAAGCCGTCGTTTTCATGAAAAGGGATTCGCAAAGCAGATTTGAGGCAGACGTCGCGGCACGGGTACAATGGTGGGACTCATCCCGTGATCCCACGGCCTGACAACTCTACGCGAACATTTGCATTGTTTTACGAATATACTGTGGCTTATGACACTTCAAATTAAGCGAGACGAATTCCGTCTTTTGTTTCCTTTCATTCAATATTTTCTGCCATAAATTGGTATTTATAATGCGTTTGTTTTATGGGCTGGTGTTTGAGTCTGGATTTTAATATAAGCCGTGGCGACATGTTAGAAATAAAGGTTTAACTTCATTAAATGTTTAATACTTGCTCGAGTGATGAGCGCCGCTCATACAAATTGGGTTATGACATTCCCACCCATAAAAGATGGTCTGTTAATTCATTATTTTGCTTAATTAAAGTAGGTTTATGTTTCAATGGCCGAATGAGGACGGCAGAATGGATATGGAGCAAGAATGCAGCTTAATAGATTTGTAGTTTTTTTTTTTTTGGCTTCGTATTGTTTGTGCATTTAACCAGTGTCAAGTTTAGAAAGTATTTCCTGCTTTAATTTCTAGTGTGAGGCAATTTATTCTAAAATATACACCGTTAAATTTTAATCGTTTTAATCCCGTGGAGGGTCGATCTGGTACATGAAACACACTATCGATTTGTGAAGATAAAATTAAAAAATAAAGTACCTTTTTTTTCAAAACTCGCGGGTTCTATGACCCGTAGGTAGTAGTCGTTGTTGCGTACAAACTACCTACAGGTCATTGAACTCGCACAGCTGATGTTTTCTTAAAGAAATTAATTTCGTACATACGTAAATTAATACGAGTTTTGAAAAAAGATTCTTTATTTTTTAAATTTAAATCGATAGTGTTTCATGTACCAGATCGACCTTCCACGGGATTAAAACGATTAAAATTTAACGGTGTATTTTTTAGGATAAATTGCCTCACACAAGAAATTAAAGCGGTGATGTTTGACAAAAGGAACCGTGGCCCTAGAACAAAAAGGACAACCGAAATACAGGTGGGTTTTAGGCAGTAAAAGGCTAACATTTCGCTCCCCCAAGAGGGCGAGAAGTAGATAATAATATGATGACTTCTAACTCCAAAGAAAAAAACTAAAATTATTCCTGCATCGTGGGTGCGCTCACAAACATATAGACTCATATACACACAAGTCACCCAGATCCAGGCGAAACTATCAGCAGGCCATTTATAAATATATTTGTTCTGTATAGAATCGGACCCGCGACATGTAGCGCAGTAGCCAATCGCACAACCACAGCACTCAAGTTAAAATCATTTTCCAACTTGCAATTTTTATAAAGACCTGCTATACATACAATCGTATTTTTATATACCTTATTAATATTTTTTTGTAAAGAATCTACGTACAAAACTTCAAAACTGTATTATGAAAAATCACAAAGTTATAAGCCAGCTATGGTATCTGGTTAGCGACATAAATACATTGTCACCGGGCTATGCCAGCTGTGGGCTGGCACATAATGCTTGCTATAACCTTTTTTTTTGGTGGGGTAAAGCATCCAATGACAACCCCCGCTCTTGGGCGGAGCGGGAGATAGTATCAGACTCTTACTGACTAAAAAATCCACACCGTTCCTTCAAGCCTTCATACCGGGGCTCGAGTTCCCTTTCGGATAACCCTGGCCTCAGTCAGTGGTGTTCACTTGTGACTTTTTAAATATTTTTGGGAAAAAATATAAGATGGTGTTAAATTTGGAAATTTGGAATTGGAATCGATTCAGTTAAACTGTATTCAGGTTTCGCATATACTAAAATAAAGTTTTACAAGTAAATGTCTTGCTCATATAAAATGTAATGGATGATAATTCGGGACACTGTAGGGTAGTTGAGCGTTTAGTTCGAGACGAGCTCGCAATAACTATTGTTATAAGGAGACATTTTTATGGCAATCTCAAATTGGAAGAACTTTTATCGACTTTTCCAATGTTGAAAGATTTTGCAATAGTCTGCATTTGTGAAATATTTCTGCTTTCATAGATTATATTTTGCGTGGCTGTCAAAAACTGGTAAGTATAGATAGTGTATGTACCAGCAAAATTTTCTTACTGTTTGAATATTTACTTCCTACGCAATAAGCTTGATATTATTTGGAGGCGTAGTTTGCGTCCAAAGGTAATAACGTAAGTCACAAGTTTTTTTTCTGGTTCACGTGAGAATATTTAAAAACTTTTATTTTTTAAACTTTACCTACCAACAATTTTAGAAACAAAAGAAGGAAGAAAGAAAGAAAAAATGTTTTTTTATCTAAACAGACGCACAATTATTTGATTTAAAATTTTAAAGGATTCAATTTTTTATTTATTGGATTTTGGAATTAGGTTATAATTGATTAAATTTTGCACCTATTTGTTATTCTTTTTCTTAATTTGGATGATTTCCAATATGGAATAAAAGGTACTCGAAATAAACGAATTTTCTTCTGCCACTCACACCGATACAAACATTTGCGCTGTACTGTATAACTTAGGTACACACACAGCCTATGGCAACCGACAAAAGGTTGTATGCATGTATGGTTGTATGTATCTATGTGTACGGTGTGCATCGCACCTTTGTCTAATCCTTTGTTGTTGTTCTTCGCCTTAATTTATTGCACTATTTACAGAATGTTCGCGGTTCAGGGGGATCTTACGATCGGTGCAATTTGTTTCTTGGTCGCTTTCATCAGGAAACACTTTTCTTTTGTGGTTACATCGCCAACGGTGTTATTATTAGTGTAGTAGTTTAGATATACATACGTACGAGCAGTTATACAAATAGTTTACCACAAAATTATTTACAGTCGCACAGTGATAGCAAATAAAAAAAACCGTTGCCTAACAAAGTAATTAAATAGCAGTGTAACATAACTTGTTGCTGTGCATAAATTGAGCGCTAGTCAATGTAGACTCTAAACTTGGCACCTAATGTATGCACGCCCTTAGTTCACAATTAGTTCACGTTTAATATGACAATGTTGCTGGTTTACACTTCTCCTATTTCTTTATTCTTCACTTGCTAGTGCCCGCGACTTTGTCCACGTCAGACTATAAAACAGTATCATACCATCTGTAGCCCGATTCACGTAATCAAAACCGTTACGACATCGTAGCGAATAAGTCGTTTAGACCATTTCCGTGTTCACATCCATCAATCGAGTTTGAACGAACGAAAATTCGTCGATTTAAAAAAACATCTGTATTACATTATCCTGGTAGAATACTTATTAGTGTAACTGGAAATAAGTCGATAGATCGTGAATACCGCTTTTGGATAGGACTTCGATCGAACGACTATAAAACTTCAACGATATTTGGCTTGTTTGATTTTACGTGAATCAAGCTACAGGTCACAAATTCAAGAAGTTTTTTGATTTGTCGGAACCCTAATGATTTTTCTAAAATGAAAGTACATAAGTTACTTCTTATAGCATCAGTATAAATTAACTTATACCCGCGGCTTTGCTTGCATGAAATCCCTTTTCTCTCTATTTCGAGAAACCGGTCCCATCTACGTCTTAAAAATAACACCTGTGAACAAATTTTATGTTTCTTTAGAAATAAGCATCACCTTTGTACTTTGGGCACTCCATAATCATGGTGGTAAATCCCCTCTTTGAGACGTGGCTGGAGAGGCGTCATGTCGTTACTTTCCACATGATGCAGGTCCTCACCAGACATGGTAAGTTCGGGAGGTTCCTGCACCCGATTCAGGCGGAAGAAACGCCCGGGTGTCACCATTGTGCGAACCGCTCAGAGGATATGGTGGAGCCATGGGTATACAGTGGAGGTGTACCCGGCGTAGGCGGAGCACTGCCGTGTCTACAGCGAACTCTCGCGAAGGGCTATGGTACTGGCTATGACCTGGAGTGAGGGGGAAGGAGTGGCGGTAGCCTCATTCAGCAGTAATGATAGCGGAGCAGCACGCCTGAGGGAACGGATACCCTCATGCCCCAGTCACCGTTGGCGTGGGCTTGTGGACGACGAACAATAAGTAGATTGCCGTCCGATCGTCCGGCTATTCGGTAACCGTCTGGACTAAATCCGATTCATGGATGGTACGTAGTTTTCCATGCGCACCTCATAGAGATATCATCAAAATAATAGGGCCTAGCAGTGCCGAAGCCTACTGAGGCCAGGGGTTGACTTCTGAAAGGGAATCCCGTGATCCCGGAACGCAAATGGTACCTGAAAGAACATAGGTAGTCCGCTCTGTGGTAATAAATATATTTTTTTCTTTCTTAAAGTAGGTACTAACTAGTCCTTAACGCTTTCATGCTTCCATTAAAAAAAAATGTAATCAAGCGAATGGCACAATACTTACTATTCATTACATCTCATAAAAGTTAATTGAAAATAACTGAACAGAGTGCTTTAGGATTATTGTTACCATTCGACCAGTTTGTTCCATTATAACACCGATGAAGTGGCGGTTAGCCGTGGTTCTTAGCCTGTTATGGAAAATAACGCTGCTTCCATCTTTAATTTTACGATCTTATTAGGATGTGAAAGAAAAGAAAGAAATAAATATATTTTATTTGGCGCACAAACATTGTAGAAACATGTTGAAACTTAAGATAACAAAAATAAAAACCAATATTGCATGTCTCATGTTTGCGCCAAGAAGCTCCAGTTCAGCGAAAATGCCAGAAAACTACGGATATAGATGGATGGAGAGGTAGAAGGCCAAACAAAAGTTGGATGGATTGTGTGAGTAGTGATGTGAAAGAAAAGGGAGTTAGTGATGGCTTGACGCGTGACAGGATGCAACGGAAGAAAAAAACGTGTTGCGCAGACCCCATGTACGAAGATGATGATGAATTTCACGATCTTATTAGCTTGACGGTGGATTAGAGTGGGTCCAACTGGCTGCGGGATTATTTGAAAGAATCAGCTCAGCCCTGGATTGCAAAGACAACTGCAAGAGCCCAGGCGGGTTTTAGACAGTTAAAGTCTGACACTTCCTTTCACTCGGTGATTTGTTGATTTTCCACACAATCAGCATTGTCTTTGATATATAGAATGCATTCAACATGCGACTAAAAAAATTTGTTCTAGAATACTACTTGATACTTCTACATACTCTACATCTCTCTTAAACTCTCCTGTCGCGGGTCTGCTGAAATAAATTTAAATAGCCTCCTCCTTAGCGATCATTACTGCTTCGCAGAAGTCGGCGACCGCCTGCCACTCTTCCTCGCTCCAGACCATGGCCTCGACCAGGGCCCGGCGCGAGAGGTCTCCGCCGCCGATCACCCCCACGAGGGCACGGCGATACTCCGCCCAAGCAGGGCACACCGTGATTGTGTGCTCCACCGTGTCCTCCGGGTGTTCCGCACAGTGGCGACACCCGGGCGCCACTTCCGCTTTAATACAATATTACAGTTCGGAATATATAAATTTAAAACACTTCTTTAAAGTATTGTCAACACAAAAAATAAACCTATCGTATGAGCTTGGTAAAAAAGAGTAAAGGACACGATGATAAGCATATTAAAACTTGCCAGCAAACTTTGTATTGATAACAGGTAGGTTCATCCATATTTTAACAACATAAAAAGAGAATACAACAAATAAACTCCCATTAGATACAAGATATAGACAACAAAAGTCTCTAAACAGTGAACTCGCGAGTTTTCATGAAATATGAAACTAGATAAAGTATCAAGTCCCCGAATAGTTTGCAAAGAAATGGTTGTAGTTTACCCTAATGCGATACACTCAGTCATCGGCCCTTATCTAACTGAATATATAGTGGGTTCTTCAGCTATTAATCAAGTAGTAGTTTCAGCGGAAAAATGGTTGGAGTTCATAATTCTGTCGCTTTGATAACATCTCGACGGATCAAGACGATTTATTGAACTATTTGATGTGCGCTTGCAGTTATAATGGAGCTGTATATCAAATTCAGAGGATATCTTTTGGGCCGGTGTAGTGTGAAGCAAGATTGTTGCGAATATCAGCATCAGCATCAGATTTTGCTGATGTTAGATGTTGATATTCAAAGTTCGTGTCGCGACATGACCGGCGGAGGAAGGAGTTAATTGCACGTGGCGCTGTCGCTTCCGAGTTTTGGCCAATCAAAATACGTACATTTCAAAACAAATGGTCTATTGGTTCTCAGTGATTTAGTCCATATAACAAGCAAAGTCTATGCAGAGCGCATTGTTATTGTGCGTGTTTATGAGCGGAATTTGGCAGTAGGAACTTTAAATTAGTGAACAGACTGCAAGCTAAAAAAGCAGCATAGTTGTTGTTTTTAAAATACAACTTGCCGTTAATAGAGTTCCAGTTTTAATAATAATTTATTATTTAATTAGCTAGTGTACGTGTTGACTGTAGTTCTTCATTAAAAAGTTATAAAATTATTATATCTTTTATTGAAAATTTATCGAAGAAAATAAATAATATTTATCTAAAAATCTATAAAATTCAGTATTTTACAAAGATGTGACAACATTCTGAATCAGCAACAACCCTGGTGTGAAGTGTGGTAGTTATTGTTTGATTTTAAAAGAAAGGTGGATACAGTGTCTTTTCTTCTTTCGGTGGGAAATCATCCAATGACTACTCCTGCTCTAGGGTGGAAGGTGAGGGTGTGTCGGACTTTTACTGACTACTGGGTTTTAGTCAGTAAAAGTCGACACACCCTGTTCCTTTTTTGTCTTGCGTTGAGTGAGTTAAAATAAAAATCCGAGGCGGTTTTCCTTTCAGAAGCGAAACCTTCTGCTGAAACCCTACGGTTTGCTGACATCTCCTTGAGGCGCGCGTAGAACATTACACGTTATCAACGACTCGGGCTCGGTCCGGACGGTTACCAAACAGCCGGACGCAGCAATGGGTAGCTCGCTGTCCGACCGTCCGGTAACTGTCCGGGCAGAGCCCAAGTCGTTGATAACGTGTAATGTTCTACGCGCGCCTCAAGGAGTTGTCAGCAACAGCAGGAGCTCAGCTGGTTCGAAGCCAACTGGGGCCAGGTTCTCGGCCCCGGTTTGAAAGGCAAGATGGAATGGGGTTGGTTTTTTAGCCAGTAAAAGTCTGACACTATCTCCCGCTCCGCCCAAGAGCAAGAATGTCATTTGGATGGTTTTTACCCACCGAAATAAAAAGCCTAGTACTAGTGTGAAAATGTGATGACCTGCTTATTTGCCATCCAATAACAAACCCTAACTATTCTAAAATTACACATTCGTGTCGACTGATGTTATCACTGTAGCACACAATATAAAATATGTATAATAGTAATATTAAAAAAGTAACGAGGCCGTTTGCATCTAGTCATATATTTTCCATGGTTGACATTTATTAGCTATGCATAGGGATGGCTTTATGTCCTTTGTTCTTTTATTGGATAATCTATGGTTTGACAGTTTTCGTGGCTACTGTGATATATGACTTTGATATGACTGTCTTATTGATTTAAGATTATATCTGTTAAAAACGACGGCGGCACGGTTGGCGTAGTGGTTGAGCGATTGACTGCCTTTTTTTTAGGTGGGTAATTTTCCAATCCCTCCCGTTTTTGAGCGGAGCGAGACGTGTCAGACTTTTACTGACTAAAACCCACGCCTGTTCCTTGTTTGCCTTCGTTCCAGAGCCTCAGGGTACACTTTCGCACAACCCATGGTCCCAGTAGGTTTTCATCTCTTTGAGGTGCGTGTAGAACATATGTGCCGTCGACGGCTCGAGCTCGGTCCGGATGGCCAGACGGCGAGCTACACATTGCTCGCCGTCCGCAAGCCAACGCCTCCGGTGGCTGAAAATCAGGATCCCGGCGGCTGAGGTGCAAGGGCCGTTCTAACGCGTACGTCCGCCTCCTTCGCTTGCATAACTGCTTCACTGAAGGAGACGACCGCCTGCCATTCCTCATAGCTCCGGACTATGGCCTATACCAGAGAGATCGTTGCCACCGATTACATCCATGATGACACAGCGGTGCTCTGCACAAGCAAGGCACACCTCTACCATATAGGCGTTTCTTCCGCAAGTCCGGTGCAGGAACCTCCCGAACTTAGTATGTCTGTTGAGGATCGATTCGTTTGTATGGTCTACAAATGGTTGTTCCGGTCTGGATGTCTTCTGTATAAGAGTCTTGTTGTTTGTGAATGCATCCATGATACAGGAGATATTCCTGAAAATATTAATTTAAAAAAGAAGTCTATAGAAAAAAATTAGATACCTATGAATTTCAAGCAGTACTTGTTATATTTTTGGTAACATGTAGTGTCGTCTTAACCAAAAGATTTCCACTCTTAGGTACTTGCCTACCTTAAACGTTATCACATTAGCATTTGTAACCCTCAGCAGGCCATGTCTATCTTAAAAGAAGTTCAAAAGCTTGCTCCTTTCATTTTCAACTCGTCAGTACGAAACCGCTGTTTCGGTACTTTTGGTGGTACACACTGAAAAATAATTTCATTTCAAAAACCAATTAACCTTATTATGTTAAAATATTTAATGACCTCATCAACATGATAGCACATATTATAAATTTCATAGCTATTCATCGCTAATTCCTCTGACTTCTACACACATACAAACATATACACACACCTCTCAAATGTACGGTGTACTCACGTTTGGCGTCGAGTGTATTGAGTACTCAGTCCAAGTGGGGATAAGAGTACACTGGTGATTATCGTTGCTCTTAAAGGGTATCTGGAGATTCACTTAGTAATAATGAGCTCTTGTTGCTAATACGACAGATTTATTTTTACTATTCCTTTGTTTGAGTACGGGTTGAAGAAGTATACGGAAAAGGTAACAAGGTTTTTTTTTTATTTATTAGTCACGGGTATACCTTAATCAACTACGAAGGTCCAGTGCGGGTGTCACATGTCTTCGAAATTTTGGTCTAGGACACGCCGGGTTCCTCACAATGTTCTCTATCACCGTTTTGAAAGCAATGGTGATGAAATAAATTACACAAAGTATTGCGCCTAGCTGGGTTTGAACTCAGGACTTAAAACTTGTAAGTCGGGGTCGTTACCACTCGGTCACCTCTGCTGCTGTATAATTGTATCTGTATTTCCCCTAATAAAAAAAAATGGAATTCTCTCTTTTTTATATCTAAGCAAGTAATAGGTACATTGATTCGATGACTCCAGTACCTAGTTTCACTAACAAAACCCATTAGTGAAATTATAATGATTTAAATAGTATACCTATGTATGTACGAGTTATTGTGCAGCTACTTAAATCCCGTGCTCTATTTCAAAACCCACAGTCGTTCACCATAAAGCTTTTAACAAAATTGGTCGGCGACAATTTTGTTTTAACTCATATTAACTAATAGAAAAGCTGTGAACTCTGGATAGTATTTAGCATTCTGTCTGAAATTAGTGTGTATTTTTAGCAACTCCAATGCCATTTAAAGAGACCGGGAATGAAATATCGAGTGTTCGTGATGAATGGCTGATATTCAATAAATTCACGTAGCGTGACTTTGCCTAAGTGACTGAATTAATGACACAACTTTGTAGTATCAAAGATTAGTATGCTAGAAAGTTTGGTGTAATTAACCTTTAATGTCTAATTTGGTGATTAAAGGTATGAGGAACATTGTGTAAAATTTGACAATCTCTGTAAAGGGAGGATTTTCCGATGAGAGGATTGATGTGGCTGGTGGGCTAACATCAGACGAGTGTTTAGGTTAGGTTTCGTGATTTTTAAATAATATGTACTCCTGGGATAAAAATGTCCTATGTGCTATTTTAAGACACGGGCTACCAAGTAAAGTTTCATCGGGATCCGTGCAGCATTTTCAGAGTGCGCAAGTAACTAACATACCAATACACTTTTCGCAATTATTTTTTGTGTGATTGCGAGAATTTAGACTATAGTCTAGTTGGTAAGTGGCAATGTAGATGGCGCTACATGTTCTATTTGAACATTTATAAAATATATATTTACAAGCACTTGTATAGAAGATGTCCAAGGCATTGTACAATGGTAACTTACAAACCAAAAATTAATTTAATAAAACAAAAATAACTAAACTATACACATTGAAAAAAGAAACTAACATATTTTTTTTTTCTATTAAAAATAAAATAGGTATATTAAGACTAAAATAATATATCCAACAAATCTAAAAAAAGAAAAACAAAAAATGCAGCAGTAGAAACATTATGCATAAGTTTGAATAGGTTCAAGATAATATCAGCCTATCGCAGTCCACAACAGGATAGAGGCCTCTTCCAAGCTTTATCACCACATCAGGCTTTCATCTTCCATATCCAGTCGAAAGTTTATTTTTCTAAAATTCATAACAGAAAATCTTGCAATAACATGACTTAACTTTTCCGTTGCATCCCTTATAATATTCTCTTCACAAATAAACCATACATGAGCAGTTGCGAACCATATTAGAGCAATCCTACAAGCGTTCGTATCAGTGCCTGAGTTTAGAACTCGTTATCGTGCGCGAGCGGGCCCGAAGTTTGCCGAGGCCTCCCGACGTCGCCCGAAGCCAGCTTCTTCACTAACAATAAATGCTTTGTCAAAGTTCGACCTGCCACCCGGCTAGATAACCGGCTTGCGTTTGTTTCGAACTAACTTGTCAGGTATGTTTCTTTTCATGATTTTTGTTTGTAGCTTCAGAGCGAAGAGCTTTGAAATGGTGGATTTTATTGTTGAAGTGTTTAGAATTGAATTTTTGTTTGAAGCCATATTTCAGTTTGAGCAGTACTGTCACTATTATTACTTTAGCGGGATGTGGAACAGAGAGTAAAGTCCCGCTAACCTCCGTTGAAAAGGGACCGACCAGATGGGTGTTATGTCTGGTGGGCAACTGCCTAATAGATGATTACGAGCTGTTCTATATGTTCAAATCACGCAGAGAACTTTAATTGCGCGATGTAGGATTAGTTCGTATGTCACCCCATAGATGTCGCTACATTACTTTTAAAAAACCTTGTAAAGTATGTGAAGTTTCGCTAAGCACATAAAAAATATCGTTATGTCATCTACGTCTTTTTTTAGTTAGTCTATGAAATCATAATCTTAATTTCAGTCAACAGATGTCCATTGCTACACATAGGCCTCTGCCAAGCGCCACCAGAACGACCGGTACGGTTGGTATGATTATGTACATATATATTAGGTGCCCCTATTAATTAGTATATTTCATATTTTAATAAGAAATTAATTTTATAAGGTTCTTTATTATTTCTTTATTAATTTTATAAGGTTCTTTATTATTTACCATAGCGGACAGGTACGATTCTTCTTTTGTTACGTGATGTTGTTCGCCGATGTTTCAGGAACAATCATCTTGTATTAAAATAGATATTAAGGTTACTAACATAGGTTATAAGTTTTTCTCAATTGTTTACTAACCCATATGGATGTCACTAATCCGCATTAAAGATTATTTTATTTTTATAAGGCTCTGCAGAGATTTTTTGCTACCTAAGTAAAAATCTAAAGCTACTAGGTAATCCCTTTCCTTCTCCGTGTAGGCTACACAATGCTTGCATTCTTTCGAAACTTTTAATCAAATCATAAGAGGTGTAGAACTTTATCGTCACGATGATCTGTGAGTCATCCTTGTTTTCGTAGTCCACTGACGCAAGTATATATCGATTATAATCCACTACAATATTAAATAGATAAGATATACCGGCCTTGGCCGTCAAAAAACTGTGCAAGTCGGTGTTAAAAAACAAACAATATATACCAGAAACACCCACTTCAGAAACTGGAGTTATTTTCATCGTTTTAATGATTTAGGGTTCCGCACCTCAAAAGGAATAAACGGAACCCTTATGGGATCACTTTGTTGTCCGTCCGTCTGTCTGTCTGTCTGTCAAGCAATACCCTTTATCTCGGGAATACGTGGAGGTATCGAGTTGAAATTAAAACCTTATACTTAGGTTTGCAATCTCTTGTAGCTGTGAATATATACTTCGGTAGATGTGGCAAGAAAGGAACATTTCGACACTCTTGACGAAATCAAAATTCGTAGGGTACTTACCGTTGACCACAAGATCGTTTAGCACAAGTATAGGAAAAAATCTGAAAAATACAAATTCGTAGTTACGTTACGAAACAAAAAAAAAAATCTTTCGGAAAAATCTTCGAGACGCGATTCGGGATTGTACTACTTACCTACATAAGTTAGTTTTTACGGAACCCTTAGTGTGCAAGTTCGACTTACACTTGCCCAGTTTTTTGTAGTGTTGGTTTTTTTTTTAATTTGAACTTTGAAGTAGCAGCTAGTTTTCTTATACAATATTTTGCTTTTTTTGCTAAGCGATATAAAGTGACTTTCAGAAATATGGTATTTAATTCGCTCTTACTTTAGCATTGTCTTGAATGTTTAATTGACAAAAAAAGACAAAGTTACGTAAAACAATTCCAAACATTGTCACAAGAGACTCCTGACTCCATTATATACTGATCACAGAGGCTTTATGGGGTTCCCCGGTACACGGGGGTAATCCATTGCGTAATAAAGAGGCACTTTTTCGAAGATCTCCTTAGATAAGGGAAGGTGAGCGCCGATATATCAGCAGATTAGTCGTTTCCCGCCGAAGAGAGCGCGTTGAATGCAAAGTGGTTACAGGCAGGGCGGGGAAACACCTCTTGAAGTGTCGATAAGAATATTAATTTAGTAGATTAGTTTGGTGTTGTTGAGAGAGTCGTTGATTGTACTAAAGTTTGCCGGAGTTAATGACTGTTCAATAGAGTCAGAAGAGATGATGTAGATTGATATATGTAGTAAGGTTACCACAATATTGTCACAATTATAGTATTTAGAGGCATGAAAAACAGGGTGTAAAGTCAAGTAAAACTCCACTGAGAAGGGGGGATCCTCTGAATAGACGGGTGGTGTGTCTGGTTTGGGTTACTGCCCTATAGTTGATTTTAGGCTGTTGTATATGATCTAATTGCACGAAGAACTAGTACCGCGATTCAGGGTTTGTAATTTTAGTTCCTATGTGGTGTTATTGATTGTTCTACAATTGCACCAGTTTTTGTAAAAAAAAAAACATTACCAGAAGAAATGAAACCATGAAGTTCTTGAACGTACATAGCGTAATCTCATGGACACTTGCCTTTTAAAATCACACACAAAATCACAGTAATTCACGCCATTTTTTCATGCGGCCGTGCAGTGTCAATAAATCCTTCTATCAAAACATGCCAACACTACACATCAAACAACAATATCAAAAAAAATAACGTCGATACTTACCGTTACAACACTAGCAAGATAAGGAACTCCATAAGTTAACAGCTAGATCCTGTCATATATTAGCGCTTGGTGACATATTCACCCGTCATGTACGCTTTGCATATCCGTGGACCGTACGAGACTACGTCTTGTTGAGCCTACAGTTTATGTGGCAAGTTTTTACTGCTTTGATGCAGCTGTTTTATTCAGTGTAGTAAACCTTTGACCATGGCTAGTATTGAAACCACAGAGCGCTACCTGCTACCATCGTTCACAGTGTCAATAAATCATTTTATCGATACATTCATGACAACACTAAATATCAAACAACAATATCAAAACAAACAACATCGATACTTACCCCGTCACAACACTAGCAAGGTAAGGAACTCCATAAGTTAACAGCTAGATCCTGTCATATATCAGCGCTTGGTGACATATTCACCCGTCATGTACGCTTTGCATATCCGTGGACTGTACGAGACTACGTCTTATTGAGCCTACACTGTTTATGTGGCAAGTTTTTATTGGTTTCATGCAATTGCTTTATTTAGTGAAGTAAACCTTTGTCCATGGTTGATATTGAAACTGCAAAGCGCTACCTGCTACGATCGTTCACAGTGTCAATAAATTATTCTATCGATACATTTATCACGGCACTATATATCAAACAACAATATCAAAACAAAAAACATCGATACTTACCCCGTCACAACACTACCAAGGTAAGGAACTCCATAAGTTAACAGTTAGATCCTGTCATATATTAGCGCTTGGTGACATATTCACCCGTCATGTACGCTTTGCATATCCGTGGACCGTACGAGACTACGTCTTGTTGAGCCTACAGTTTATGTGGCAAGTTTTTATTGCTTTGATGCAGCTGCTTTATTAGTGATGTACTTTCTGTGGCAAATTTTTTTGATAATATTGTTGGCGCGGTGCGTCACGGGTTTGATTCCCGTACGCAACCAAAATTTGTATGGCCTATAAATATTTGTCTGGGTGTTTTTTTTATGGTGGGAAAATCATCTAATGACAACCCCCGCTCTTGGGCGGAGCAGGAGATAGCGTCAGACTCTTACTGGCTAAAAACCCACCCCGTTCCTTCAAGACTTCATACCGGGGCTCGAGCTATCTTTCGAAACTAACCCTGGTGTTTAATTTTGTGTAAGCGAGTTTGCCTCTAATGTTTTCCGACGATTCAGGAGCAATTCCTTGTGAGGGGCAAAGTTTGTTTACCTGACTCTAGGAAGACATTTAGGTACCTAAATGCCGATAACGGGCTTTAACATTAATATATAAATCTGTAAAACTATAATAATCGATATCTCATAAGAATCGGAAATTATAGTATTTTTCGTACTTTATTATTTTTCTAAAATATGTACAATTGACAAAAGTTCATTCCATTCCACCCAGAGTAGATGTCATTTGATGATTTCCCACTCAAAAAAAAGTATGCTTTTTTTAACATTTTATGTACAAACAATATTAAAAGAACAGAAGAAGGAAACAGAAGAATAGTACAAAGGTTATGCTTATTTCTATAGAAAACTCTTCCAGCATACCTGCGAAAGGAAAATTGGAGAAAAAAGAGATGTAGACACTGTGTGTAAAATGTGTGTGTATGTTTCTAAATACGATTAAAAAAGCCAGCACATGTTAAGTAAACAGTGTTCTCGTCTGTACTCTCATTGATCATTCACTTTGTCGATTGTACGTATGCAGTTGCCTATCGTGTCGTACTTTTTCCTCTTTTTAATGCGTCTGCTCCCCCTCGATAAATTGTAACCTTTGTTAGGGAAGCCATGTTTATGTATGTAATTTGGCTTTTACGTTGCATTTCGTTTTTAAATGGCGTAAATACTTGATGAGAATTAATTAAGATAGACGTCGTCTTTATGCGTTGTTCTTTTTAATTAGAATTTGTTTGCTTATGATTACAATCCGTACGCATTAACATGGCACCTGATAAATGACGTTTGAAGCATTAAGTGCATTTAATTTAATTTTAGTTTTTTGAATAACAACATTTGTTTTGCGCTGAGTAGTGTCTCATGACATATTTGTACTACTTAATTTACGAATTTAGGATGCTTTAAACGTGACAATACAAATTATTTTCGAGTATTCAATGTGGCAACTGTTTTCGAGGCAGGTGCCAATGCGCTCGGGTTGTAAGGAACAATCTTTTTCTTTTGGTGTCGATTGGTTTATTAACTATTCAAATTTTATCTGGCCAGTATTGTATCTGTCTTCGGCCCGTTTGCTTACTGGAAGGTGTAGACGATTGACTAGAGTAGTGAGCGATAATGCTTCACACATCACTATGACTGAACGGTTGGTCTAGTGGTTTGTGGCCGTGACTGCTGAGCCAGAGGTCATGGGTCGATTCCCATCCGGGACAAATGTTTGTGTGATGAGCAGGATCATTCGTTTTTTGTCTGGGTGTAATTTATCTATAATATGTATATGTATATATTTGTAAATTAAGTATATTATCTGTTGTATATTATTGATAGCACAAGTTCTACTTAGTTTCAGACTAGATGACGCTGTGTGAAGTTGAGAGAAAATATATTATTTATTTATCTTTGAGATAATACAGTTCTCCATTTGTTAAGGTTGTTTTTTAAATCAAACTTAAAAGTATGAAAGTACTCGGATTTAAATTATGTGCATATTGAGCCAGATGAAACAAAGATCTCAAAAGTTAATAAAGTCATTGATATTTTATATTTTACGACGACAACATTGTTTCAAAGTCTCGCAATAAAAGTATTTTAGTGTTGGCAACAGTCCGAATATTTCCGGGACATCTTTGACTACTCGAAGATTTATTGTCAATTAAGTTATGTTTTCGAAAATGGTGGATTTTTGTGTAACTGTACGAATATCCCTGTTAGAACGCTCTACAGCAATCATACCAACATCAACCTCATCATCTATCATTTCCCAATTGTCTTTTTTTTTAGGTAGGAAAATCATCTAGTGACATCTTCTGCTCTTAGGTGGGGCGCGAGAGAGTAGTAGACTTTTACTACTATTTCATACCATGGCCGAGTTTTCTTTTCAGACGCTTGGCTCCAGTAGGTTTCGACCCTGCTGGGCCCCTAAGGTTTGCTAACATCTCCTTGAGTCGCGCGTGGAACGGTACGTGCCGTCGATGACTTAAGCGCGGTCTGGACGGATACCGGACGGTCGGACGGCGGTTCCTATCTAGCTTAGGCTTGGCATCCAGTCGGCTTTGATGCGGCTATATAGGTACCTGTGTTTTACATGAAGCGACTGCCTGTCAGACCTCTATAACCCAGTTATTGGGCGAGACAATACTCCTTGGACAGACCGATGGCCAGACTTTCTGTAGAACTTATAAAAAATGATCTAAGACCACTTCTGCAAATTTTGATCATCCTCAGTTTAATGTAGCGGCGGGCATCGAACTGGCGAGGGTTTATACCTCTAAGTACGGCTGCACGCACGCACATTTTCGCAGCATCAGGCCGATATTATATCTTTTACTAAGTTATATATGGTTTGTATTGTTGTATATCATATACACAAATAACAAGCCCTGCACAAACAAGTCACAAAGTTTCCCAGAAGTTTAAAACCTTCGCATAAAGTTTGTAGCACGTTGATCTCTGAGCTTCAGTGCATTATCATCGATCGTCACCGACATGGCAACGTTGTCTGGAGGCTGCACAATAAAAGATAAGTAGCTGTTGCGTAGTGTTGGCAAAAGTCGGTATTCACGGGATGGGATCCCGGGATTTTGTGAAGGTAGGTTACTGTTAATTTCCTACAATGTCTAGTTGGAATGAGAAAGGTAAAGTTGATTTGGATTATTCTGAATAGCAAATAAGTGGAATAGAGACACTACCACGAGCTCTTAATGCGATCCTTTTGACGACGATGGTGCTATATAGGGTGTCTATGCCAATCCTTCTTTTTGCTCCAAAACTTGTCATTTTTTTAAATTTGTTGAGAGGTTCGCGCTTGACCGCTGTCACACCTGATGGAAAGCGCTTACCTAGAAGAAACCTATTCACTCTTGACTTAAAGATTATATCACGTCATGGTGAAGCCCCAGTATTCATCGAATTAATATAAAAAGTCTAGAATAAATACATTATTACTAAGAAACTTATTATCATCTGCGGTGTCACCCGCGTCTTTGGTTATTGCTCCGCTACTGTGGGTGTATCGGGATATTATGAGTATAAATATAGTCTTCCTCTATAAATGGGCTATCCAATGTTTTTGTATTTTAATTCGAACGAGTATAAGGACTAGGGCGTTCAAAAAAAAACTTTTCAGTGTCATAGTATTATTATAAAGGTTGATATGATAACAAAGCTGATTATAAGTTTTTCTTACCATGTAAAGAGAACTCATCTATAAAGCAAAATAAACTCTTAAAACTTTCAACATCACATAAGCTCTGTCTACGATATTCCCGTTCCGCAACTCAATTCCGGGCCTTGTCGCGTAGCAACACTAGTGCGAACCCTCCTTAACAGTTACGTGAGGTATTAAGAATTTAGCGAGAGTCCCGACAAGCCCTCCTCATCGATTCGGTGCCCGGTTGTTGCTTTTATAACCTTGTTGTGATTGCCTTCAAGGTAACGCTTTACGACTCAATACAATATAAAAGTATCGGAAATTCGGAAGTTTGCTGTAAAACGTTGATGGCTCCTGTCTTAAAGAAATGTCGTTACAGTTTTTTTTTTATAACTTTGTCGTAAGTGAAGTTATTGGCATTGCTGGCTGCGTGGCATATTGCTTTATAGAGATTCGAATTTTGTAAATGTCTTCAGTTGTCGATATAGCATGCATGTAAAACGGTGACATTTTATATTAAACTTTTTTAGAGAACAGTGGTGATCCAGCGGCAAGGCCCGACTTTCGAGTAGCCAGCCAGGCGCATTACTTTGTGTAATTTATTTCATCACCACTGCTCTCAAAACGGTGAAGGAAAACGTGATGGTTTCGTTGACAGTGTGCTTACCTAGAAGTATTGTTTTCATCCTCAAATGAAGTAGATTTTATATTTGAAGAAACATAATTTATGATGGTTAGTTGAAACATCTCATTTATTGATAGGTTTATTTTTAATTTATGGCCTCTTTTTATAATGTGAATGTGAAAACACTGTAGACTCTACGGATTCATAAATTACTTTTTGTATTGTGAATTTGGGTGCAATGTTCACCGATCTACACTGTCTTCTCATACCGAAATATTTTGAAGTCAATTATTTTTTTAAAGAGTAAACGTGGAGTTTCTTGCTTATTTTTCAATATAGGAAACGACCAATTGGAACTGTGCTTAGCATATGTGTCTATGTAGGCCCATGTAAAATGAAATATATTTTTGAGTTTGAGTTCCATTCCTTAGCTGAAGTATTTCCTTAATATAATCACCGAGTACCCGAAAAAGTACATCAGGACTAAGCGTACTCCTTTAAATTTTATGTAGGAACCTATTCTAAATGCAGTGAAAACTTAATGGGCCATATTTCAGTTACCTGTCCACGTAAGCGACGTACATTTTCTAGCTACTCCCGAAGGCTACGGCTATAAAAGAGGCTGAGGAAATAAGCTGGGATTAGATACGGATGGGTTAGTAGGGTATATTTTCTAATCTTGATTAATTTATTTTACCTTCTTTGGAAAGCTATTGCTAATACATACATGCTTACTTCTTCTAATAAAAAATAATGTGTATCGAATCAGCCTTCTCGTCAAGTCTCCTTATTGAGGTAGTAATAATAATAATAATATTCCACAACTATCACACAACGCCGTCTAGTCTCAAGCTAAGCAGAGATTGTGTTATGAGTAGGTACTAAACAACTGATAAACATACTTATATATTTTAAAATACATACATATATATATAAATTACACCCAAGCACAGAACAAATGATCATGCTCATCACACAAACATTTGTCCTGGGTGGGAATCGAACCCACGACCTTCGGCATAGTAGTCAGGGCCACTAACTACTAGACCAACAGGTCAGTCAAAAGAGAAGTTGGAGTACATAAGAATGAAAAAAAAAACTATGTTTTTGTGTACCTAAGTAACTTTTTTAGACACTCCCATTAAAAGTGCTTTACGGTACCACTTTGAAATACCTTTCATCTATTTTGATTCGTCTACCTATAAAACTTATCTTGCCTTCAACGATCCAAACACAAATTCAACTTCCAATTATAGTGGAGAGGTATACTAGTATCTCTAAAGTACAATACGATTTAAAATCTGGATGTATATACACGTGCAGTCATATTCCGAAGTCGAGTCGAGTCGAGTTATAACAAGACAAACTTGCGTCTAGTCGCTAACAAGTCGCGTGAGAGCTAGGGGTGACAGTCACTCGAATATTGTAATCGGCTTAGTTATCCTTCCTGTGTATTGCAGCCCTTGGAGGATTATACGTACATAATACAGTAACTATATACCTTTATAATTGTTGTTTTAGGGGGTTAAGTGGATAGTTTCGTATCCATGGGAGAGTATTTTTCGTAAGAAAGGTAAGTTGGAAAGCTTGCTGGTGCACGCGGTTTTAACCGTGCAAAAAATGTTTTATTTAATCATTTATACATTTTTTTTTTTATGATGAGAAGAAATATCATCCCATGACACACCCCGCTCATGGGCGGACCGGGAGATAGTGTCAGACTCTTACTGATTAAAAGACCCACCCCGTTCCTTCTAGCCTTCATACCGGGCTCGAGCTGTCTTTCGAAACTAGCCCTGGGGTGCTATTCTCTAAGAAAACAGCCTTGAGCTCAGCGCTGGCACAGCGACGAGTCGTGAGCGCAGTACATTGAATTAACAACCCAATGCCCCTTTACATTGGATTTGTTGGCAGCCGTGGTCCTGTAACAACCTCAAGTTGAGTTTTGCCGCTCGCGGATATACCGCCCCAGACAGTCCATGAGCTACCGCCATAAGCAACCCTCTCTTCAAAGCAGCATTGTGCGAAACGCTCTCCCTTACGTCGGTAGACCTTCTTCCTTCCATCATTGCCATGTAACACAATTTTAGACTCATCAGAAAAGAGTACACGGCTCCAATCTTGCTGTGTCCAATTTAAATGACTGCGTGCGAAATGAAGGCGCGCTGTTCGGTGGGCTCGCGTTAGTTTGGGCCCATTAGCTGGCTGGTTTGGTACCATATCGCGTTCTTTTAACTTTTTCCGAACAGTTCGAGCGCTCACAGACACTCCGTGGAAGTCGCGAAGTTGGTTTTGTATCTCAATGGAGGTAAGGTGACGATTTCTCAAGCTGGTCGTCACGATGAATCGATCCTGCCTTTCAGTTGTGAGTGTTGTGACCCGAGATCGTGGCCTTCCTTGGCGACGAACAAAGCCGCCAGTCTCTAGGTACCTCCGATAAACATTTCTGACCGCAGATCGACTTAAATTAAGTTGAGCACTCACGTTTCTTTGGCTGTGTCCGGCCTGAATAAGTGCCACAGCTTGGGCGGCGACTTCAGGTGAAGTATCCATAGATTATTGATAGAACCTCACCTTAATGTTAAGAATAAGTAATGTTTGTTGCAAAACCAAAGATATCAATCACTTTTTCAAGAATTAAATCCAAGTAAACCAATAAAACCAAGTTTTCTTAGTATTCGATTGTTTGATATCAACAAACAGGCTCCAAATTGTCTTTTGTTTCTTTAAATTCTGTGTTCGAAATTCAAAAAAAGACTATTGAATGAAATTGTGAATGTGCCAGGTTCAAAACTGCATAAAAACTTTTTGCTCGACCTAATATAAAATTTTAGCTAGGACCAAACGAAACTGAAAATATAAGGTGGGCCAGTAGATGTGTCCAGAAGTGTATTACTTAGGCTTTGTTTCATCGTAATCGGTTGACTATTTCGAAAGACATACTACTTTTATTGACTGTTAGGCGGTACGAATTTCGCCAGGTTGGTTAGTACATAATAGATCGTACAAATAAAACATTGTACAATCTCACTGCACAAAGTTATTATATAAGTACATAAATGATAATAATTTCAAGTATAATGTTGTCATAAACTGCTTCGGGCTATTTCCACCCCTTCACATGGAATATCCGAACCAATTCGATATCGTAACTGCACCAGATCTTTATCCATAATCCATAATATAAATATTATAAATGCGAAACTAAGTTCGTTGGCTTCAATAGAATTGTATAAAACATACCTCGAGGAGAGATCGTGTTAGAGACCATAGTTAGTATCTGAAATGTTTAAGATAAAAGAGTGAAAGAGTATCCACGGAGAATCTTGCACGTTCTTCTCCATAAGAGATCTAGGCTTTGGAACATGCAATAGGCTAGTTGCCGGAAAAAAAGTAATTAGTCCGTCTTTTAGATATTTTTTTTATTTGTAAATGAAACCAAAAATGACAAAGATATATATAGCCCTTTAAAGTTACGTGTCACGTCACGCCCGCCGTGCTGCATTTTTCGCACGAGGTGACGTCACACGTAATTTTAATGGGCTATATCTTTGTTATTGTTTGTTTAATCGAAAAAAGGAAAATACGTGTCCAATATTTTTTTATAATCTAAAATAGGTGCAGACTAAATAAAATGTAATTATTTTGACACCGACCGATCGACATTTGACTATTCAAAAGTGCCTGAAAATGGTCTATTTGAAATAAATGCGATAGAAATTACGACACGACAAAAGATTTAATAAAAAAAAAAAAAAACAAAATACTTAAGTTTTTTTTTAAATACGAGAGCATACTTTACACAACAAACCAACCAATTGGACAATCAAACGAGGGGACTAAGCCAAAATGGATCGTTCTAATTTACACTGAAAACAGACACATACGTACGGTTTCACTAGAAAAACGGTATGTGTGAACAAAACCCCCGGACCCGTGTCACAGCCTCCCTCGGATTTGCTTAACAAGATTAGAAGAGCGAAAAATGCCTGACAATGGGACAAAATTAACTGCGAATGTGAATGTAGGACATTTGTTGTTCTACTCACAAGATTTGGATTAAGAACTTAGCAAGGAAAATAAGATTTTATTTTGGAAACAGCAATTAAGCTACATTATACCGACGCACACGTCTGATTTGTACGTAGAACGACGTCGCGTGGCGTGGATCTAGTGTAGTTCTACAAGTCTAGTTTCCATATAAAATGTATGGAGACCGACGTGCCCAGAGCGGCGTGTGTGGCACATGTGTAAGCAATGTAGTTCTACCTTTAGACCTTTTAGGGTTTCGTACTTACGTCTCGGCAAAAACAGAACCCATTTAGGATCATGTCCCTTCGGTCTATATGTCAAGTCTCATTTTCTCAAGATCGCGTGGAGGTGTGAAGTTGAAGTTAATTACTCAAGTGCAACCCCTTGAAGAGATGAAGGAGTGAAAAAAAAATAAACTCAAAATTAGAAGAGCGGAAAATACCTTACAATGGGCTAAAATAAACTGCGAATGTGAATGAAGGATATTTGTTGTTACACTATACGAGTTTATAAATTAGTAAAAAAAAATAGATTTTATTTTAGAAACAAGAATTAGACAGCATAAATGGAACCCTTACAGGATCCGTCTGTCAAGACCCTTTTTCTCAAAAAGATGCGGTCTTTTTTAGGTGTCTTCAAGACACCTTAATTAAGCCAGAGTGTACTGGCTCTTAATAGACTAGAGCGCTTCACCATCTTCGATTGCATCACTGCTTACCATGAGGTGGGAATTGGCTCACAGTCAAGCACTAGTTTATGTCATATAAAAAAAAAGAACGCATAATGGTATGAAGCTGAAATTTATAACAAATACTTAGGTCGGCAACTTCTTGAAGCAGTCAGAAAATCAAACTTCTTAGTAAACGCAATTTAACGATAAGGCCATTTATGATCCGTTTAGGCGCTTAACACTCGCTACGATATCAAAACCTATAGAATACATCCTGTTGACCAGTGTTAGAGTAAAGGAAAAAAGCTGTAAATTTGACCATCAGAAAACAAAAAAAAAGGTACTTTCATCACAAGAATAATAAAATAAATAACTTTTTGTGATTGAGTTGACCGAATTTTTTTTGGCAAGTCTTCTTTTATTATTATTTACTAGTTTTTACCTGTAGCTTTTCTTTTGTAATAGTAATTATTTTTTATTTTTTTTAATTAAAAACGGGGTAGTTTCGGTCTATTTACCATATTTGTGACAACCTGATGTACTGTCGTCAAACAAACTAACTATTTATTAACTATTTATAATTTATTCTTATGTGAAAAATTTCTTTGATCCGATTTGGTTCTGAAACTTCTCACAAACATATAATTGACTAAAAAATTAATGCAGCGCCAAGTGTATTGTGGGTTCGATTCCCGCACGTATTACCTACCTACAGATAGTGGTTTCGTGTCTTGGTGTCTTGTCTATATAAGTTTACCTATGATACAGAAGTTAGTCCTAAGGTGGAGAATTGTAGGTATATTAAAAAAATAAATAAATAAGATATTTATAAACAGGTATAAAAGTATAGATAAAGTGTTAGTTACGTTAGTAACTAAAATGTATTAGTTTAATATGCTCTGTTAATAATGTTATACATTTTTGTAGGGTACAGTAGAATGATAAAGAGAATCCTTTCTTGTAGTCAATGCTGCTACGCGCTACGCCAGGGTCTACGAGCTGCCTACGAGTGCTACGACGCACCGAAGAAAAGATAACCGACCAAAAGTGAAAATGTAATTGATCAAACCACTTCTATAAGAACGTAGCATAATAAGTAAAAAAATCCTTTCGTTTATTATGGATAGGCTCGCGTTTGACCACTTTGTCTTCTTTGGAAAGCGATGACGTGGCAGACGATGGAGCACACTTGCCTAGAATCAACCTATTCACTCTTGACTTAAAGACCCCTAAGTTGTAGCTATCAGGAAACACAGACTCCGGCAGGGAATTCCAATCTTTAGCTGTGCGCATAATGAAAGTGTTCACAAAACGTTGATTTTTTTTCCAATCTCTCATTTTTTTTAGAAAATATTAATAGCAAGTATTTATCTGAACGTTTCAATTGCTTCGGTTTCCTTCTTTACACGAAACGATATCAAGAAAAATTTTGCCTACACCAGTACAAGATTTTCAATGAAAGCACAAATCCACGAATTCTTTACCAAAAGCTAACATTACTAGAATACTTTCGAAATGAAAATAGTTCTACAAAATATTCTATTGAGTGGATATTCATAAGTTACATAAAATAGGTTATATTATGATTCCAATTTTTGACATGAATGTATATAGTATTTAATTTGGGCCGTGGGAGTAAATATTACCTGAAGGTCGGAGGGATCAGGAGGATCAACCTTGTAAAAAAGGATCGTTCGTTATAATTTATGAAAAATAAATTGGTTTTAACGTTTAAGTATAATAAAGAGATATTTCAGAATTAAGGTTTAATACGGATTCAGTCGCTTTCAAAATAAACATCGAAAAGGGTCGTGTTTAATATCTATTTTATTTATTTAGGTGGAATATTTTTTAATTTACGTTACAATTAACAATTTTATGGGTTGACAATTTTATTGTTATTTCGCATGTAAATTACAAGTCGAGTTTCATGTGCAAAAAGAACGTTTCCAAAGAAAATGATGAGGCATTCATATTTCTCTCTGTTATGTCTGATTCGCAACAAAAGTCCCATGGAGGATGAGAACGAAGTTTAAATAAAAATTAAAATAGGGACCCGCTCCGTCTTTATACGGTTACAAATTATTCAACATATCGACGGTGAAGTACCTTCTAACTGACAATTCGAGACAATTACTTTTTAGCGCTTATAATAATTAAAACGTGTGTTTCCGCATGTTTTTGTGTAATCTCTGAAACAGATATTTAGTTGCAACTGTATCAAGATAATTCTGGGAACACTTCCTAACTAAACCAACGTGTCAATTTATAGTATTACGACCTAACATTTTTGGGACAGGAAATTTTTAATTCGACAGTTAGGAGTTATTGGCACTTCGCCGTCGATATGCAACAGTCCGAAATAACTATCAGCAGTTGCCCAAACCAGATTCTACACCCATTTGGTTGGAGGATCTTCCCTTTTCAACGGAATTACGTCCTCCGTTTTCAACGTGTCACTTAACACTATTTCGCATACCTCTAAAATACTTAGTAAATAACATTGCATGAGTACTGTATACTTTAATTAATAAACAAAGAATCGCCAAGTGGGCAAGGCACATTGCTCGCAAAACTGATGGTAGATGGGGATGAAAGGTTCTGTAGTGCTGACCTCGTACCGAAAAACGCAGCGTTGGAAGGCCTCCCACCTGACACACAGGACAGGCCATTATGGCGACACTTAGAGAAGGCCTATCCCACAGCGGAGGTCTTTCGACTGAAATGATGGTGATACTTTAATTACTCCTGCGCATGTATAATGCATCTCCATGTAAAAAGTATAAAACAACCCTAACAGGAAACATATTACCCAATATTTGCACTACAAAAACCCTTTGAAATCGTTCAAATTGCATACGAGAATCGATTTAACGGCAATTAAATAACTGTAACATACGAACAGAATCGTTTGATCATTCGATTCACAAACGTTGTGATTAAAAACGGTTTTTCACTGTGTAAATAATCCAGAAATAACGAGGTAGCAATTAAATAGAGCTTTGAGACAACACTGGGTGGACAGGGGCTTACATCAAAGGGCCCGCTGGGGGCGTGGCCACGTGTCATCGAAGATAAGTCCGTTACTTAACTGAGTGAGGCTTCTAATTCAGCGATCTGGACTTGACTAGCTCTAAGCGGGAAATATATAAGACTGACGTACACGTGGGACACGCCTGATTGGAACATAGAGTTGCATGGTGGGGGGCGTCGCGTGGCGTGGATCTAATTTAGCTCTACAAGTCGTTTCAATTCCCTTCGACGGAATTGTTGCAGTACGGAAAAACAGTGTTGCTATATTTTTAGCAATGAAATTACTCAATACTAGGGAGATTAACAGATATTTCGTTAATTTTAACGATTGCCTTATAATTTTGTTTCTTTTTTGTTTTGGGAACTGTAAAAAATATTTTTTAATAAAGCGGTAGCAGCAATTCTTTCAAATACTGAAAACGCCACGCTATAATATCGTACCTCTTTATTAAGACCTTCCTTTAGATCTGTATTTTTTTAAATAAAAACATCCCATACCCTCATAATTCTCCATAAAGTGATGCGACTACCGTTAAAATCGATTTCGTGTCGCATTTCGTACAACAAAACCAGACTAGGCAACACTTTTCTTTTTTCTTTAGACAGACAGGGGACTCAACATTACGGCGAAGGGTATTGTCACATGAAACGCACTATAATTACAGATCGGCGTACATTTCCCACGTGTATGTAGTTCTGTCTTTAGTGGAGTTTATTAATAAGTCAACTTGTATGAGCATGGAGGTCCTTTCAGTAAACATAATTTTTTTAAAAGTCCCTAACAACGAATTCCCGCTGTTTTAGAAGCCCCAGCCTGACATTTATGAGTACGACTACTAAAACGTTTGTCCAACGCTTTGAAACGAGGAATGTTTAATATTTGTTCCAAATGCTTTTATTAATGACAGTAACTACATGCTGGACGTGCGTCAGTAGGATTTGTGTTTAATTTAAAATGAAATCTGGCTTCGCGACTTAAACTTTTTAATTGAAATAACGAGGCGGTGTTTGGAGTATATGCTTCTGTTTCCGCTTTTACAATGGAATCTGCGATTTATTTTTTCCATGTGTTTTGTGGCGTAATTCCGTATATTCCATAATTTCATGTATAACTAACTGTGCCCGTGACTTCGTTCGCGTGGACGACAGGATTCTGAATATTTTTTTTCTAAAATAAAAGTAGCCTTATTTACTCCTTATTACATCAGCCATCTGCCAGTAAAAGTCAGCGATTCAGAGATTAGCCAGAACAAAAAGCAGTTATTTAAATATTACAAACAGACACTCCAATTTTATTTATATGTATAAATTAAATGTATAATTTGTTAAATAAAATTTTGTTAAAATTTCCAACAGGAGATGGCGTGACTTGTTGGACTCCTTCCTAAACGATGGGCTAGAAATAGCTAAGGAAAAGAAAGAATGGAAAGGAGGCCTTTGCCCTGCAGTGAAACACAACGGGCTCATAAAGTAATGATAATTCTAGACGTAAAGTTTTAAATAAACTAAATAAGTCGTCGTGGAGGCTTTTAGGGTCAGCGCAGACAGAGAGGAATAATTCTCGCGCGGTCTCGGGCATTTTCTGACGGATGGTGTATGTCGAAGATACGCTTCCCGTGTATCTTCGAGGACGCACGAGTATTTTTTGTCAGGTTCAAGCTTATACGCACTTTATTTCAATAAATTTAAAGTTGATTTTGGAATGCCTCAATAAAATCCTTTCCGCTGCGCTCCTTTCTGTCTGCGCTGACCCTTATGCAATGGTTATCAATGCAATATTGTGGTACTTTAGAGTCCAGGGTCATAAGATTTACCGTGGCCCGGAAACGGAAAGGGTAACTGAAAGAACAAGTGTTCGATACAATCATTACGATCGAACACGTTTTGTTGATCTAGCTACACAATTACGCCGCGCTAAGTGCAGTGCGGCATCAGTACATATTCGGACAGCAAACCGAGTGCTTTCGTACTCATTAGCATATCATATCATTTAGCGTAACTTAGCATAATTACCGTTTTATAAATAAATCTTTAAAGTTATTTAAAGTATTTAATTTAATAGCATAGCAGTCCATACCACTTCGGTCGCGACTCATACATTTTGGTCCTTCGAGCCGGATGATTTCGCGGTCGGTTTTATAGTTTTTCGGGACTAACGGCAGTGAAGTGAACTTGTACTGAACCTGTGAACTGTTGGTTGCAGTAATTACTAGCTTAGCAGTGACTGTAGTGGTAACGACTTTAGCAGCAGTGTAGTGAGTTAAGGTGCTCGTTACAACTTACCGTGTGAGTTGATAGCTCACAAGGCAGCAAAAGCAGTACTTGGTGGAGTACGAATTCAGCAGAAGTGTCCTGCGGACAGCAGCATCGCCAGCGAATCACTGACTTGGGGAGCAACCCTCGTCGGGCTAGCAGCAATTAGGACTTCCTCAAGTAAGATCGTTCAGTTTTACTTATTTTAGCAGCAGCAGCGAGATGGAGACTCTGTACTTCAATCAAACCGAGATTTCGGAGAGCTTGGGGAAGCTACTCACGAATTTTAAAAAGGATAGCGTTGAGCGTAAAACTTTTGACTATTGTAAGCGTAAGATCGAGTTACTTGAGAAGTACTGGGAGGAATTCCAAGTAAATCATGAAAAAATTCTTCCTTTCGAAAAGACCAATCATAAATATTTTGTCAATTCGGAGTTCAAGCGTACGGAAGAAATTTACATGACAGCCAAGAAACTTATCATCCAACGTCAAAATGAGTTGATTCAACGGGGTCAGCATTCAGCATACCCTGAACTAGCACAGCAAGAGGTGGCTGGAACTTCAATGAGTCAGCCAGAGCGGAATACAACAGCAGCAGCGCCTCCGAGGTTTGAGTCGAGAGGAACCAACAGCAAGCTTGACGATATGCTTCATAAGCAGTCGGTCAATTTTAAGGCATTTGTTAGAGCTGTCGACAATATTGATGTCGAGATAATTGTCGATAAATGGGAGTTTGAAGATGCTCTTCGAACTCTGCAGAACCGTTGGAGCACCATTGATAACCTTCATTGGGAAATCATTAGCGAGTCAGGAGAGGAGATACCGATCGAGTATGAGTTCCAATTCAACAGCCACGAGCGAACCTTCAACAGGATGAAGAAAGCTATCAATTCCAAAATGTGGTCAACATCCTATCGTGAAAAATCAACGCCACAAATGGAGATTCCAGTCTTCACGGGCAATTATCAGCAGTGGGTGTCGTTCAAAGATCTATTTAGCGAAGCTATCCACAAGAACACAGCACTGTCAAACGCTCAGAAAATGCAATTTCTGAAAGGCAAGGTAAAAGGTGAAGCCGAGCGTTTGATCCAGCACTTACCTATCAGCTCCGACAATTATATTGTCTGTTGGGAGATTCTTAACCATCGATTTGACAACAAGAAGCTCATCTTTACATCCCACGTCAATGTGTTCCTGAATCTTCCCACTATACAGCAGCAATCATTTTCAGCCATCAAAAAATTACATGACGTCACATTAGAGAGTCTACACGCTATCAAAAACCTAGGTGTGAATATTAGTACGTGGGACCCTCTACTCGTACATATTTTATCAAACAAATTGGATAGTGAGTCTTATTCCGAGTACATAGAGTCGTTAAAGAATGCTAGGGAGCTTCCAGTGCTTCAAGACTTCTTAGATTTCTTAGAAAATAAGTTCACTAGCCTAGAATCAGCTCGTCGACGTCAAGATGTCATACCGAAATCACAACCATCTCATCAGCAAGCTACAAATAATCGAAAGTATAATAATTATAAAGCAAACCAATCTATTACGAAAGCCATGCACGTGTCGGGAGTTAAATGCCCTCTTTGTTTTGCTGAGCATAATTTATACAATTGCGAAAAGTTTATCGAATTGTCGAATGAAATGAAACTAAAAACCTTAAAGCAAAATAATATTTGTATTAATTGCATTTTTAACCATAACGGCAATAAATGCCATTCCACAAAACGATGTCGCAAGTGTTCGGAAAATCACCATACTATATTGCATGAATGCTTTACGCAGCAAAAACCTAGTTCAACGTCCGGTCCAATGAAGCAAAAACCAAACTACATGAAAAAAGAGGAGAAGGTGTCAGCGTGCCGGAGATTCGCCCATCCAGGGGCGGACCGAAAGCGTACCAGCCAGTGTGAGTGTGTGTATAAACCAATCTGAGCCACAAAAGGGCTCCAGTGTCAGTGCGCGAAACCTGCCTCCATCCGAGATGGGGCCGAGTGTCAGTGATAGTGCGCGCGTATCTCGTTTTTCAAAACGGTGGTCTAGTTTACGTTCGAAAAGGCGAGACATGTCAACCTCGCCTATTGCCAAAAGACAATCAGTATTTTTCATCGATGACTCAGCCGTTTGAGCATTTAGCTATAGATTGTTTTATTCACCTTGTAAATCATCATTCAGCATTGTTCTAACCTTCTTTAGCATATAAGCCCACACTCACGTAACATACTAGCTTTGTATAAGTTTATCTCATTTCTTCCCCTCGGGAGCATGTTCGATACAATCATTACGATCGAACACGTTTTGTTGATCTAGCTACACAATTACGCCGCGCTAAGTGCAGTGCGGCATCAGTACATATTCGGACAGCAAACCGAGTGCTTTCGTACTCATTAGCATATCATATCATTTAGCGTAACTTAGCATAATTACCGTTTTATAAATAAATCTTTAAAGTTATTTAAAGTATTTAATTTAATAGCATAGCAGTCCATACCACTTCGGTCGCGACTCATACAACAAGGTAGGTTTTAGTTGGTTAACGTTTTAATGAATGAAGGTTTGGTTCAATTCCTTTTAGTGTAAGTTTAAAGGTTTTTAAAGTTTTTCAAAAATATTTAAGGGAATTACGATTCATAGCTGGCTGATAGCATCGAAATTCAGCTCCAACATCGCTTGTTGCTTCAACCTTTGACATCAAAAGGGTAGTAACCCGCATGGGGAACTTTCTAAAACATTAGGTATCCCACAAAAAGACAAAGTACCAAAGCCACGGACCACATCAGCCGCTAAGTTTACAAATCCAGTGCCTGGTAACTGGCAGAGCAATTACTTCCTAAGACAGTTTTAAAATCCCGCAACATTCGGGAAATGGAAACGTCGGGTTACGAGGCTGCATGATCTAGTTTGTTTTGTACGGAATAAAATTTAAAGCAACAACTTTATTGCTTTAGAGGAATTTCGTTTTGGGTTAGGTTTATATGTAGTTCCAAAACAAGATTGAAAAAAGAATGACAACTCTCTTGTTGCTTGACCTTGTCTCATTATTTTGGAACAGCGTTCTTCATCGTGAAAAATCAACAATACCTTTAAAGAAATTATATGTTTTTCTTTTACAGATAGTGGCCTTTTTTCGTGATGGGAAAATCATCTAATGACAACCCCCGCTCTTAGGCGGGGCGGGAGATAGTGTCAGACTTTTACTGACTAAAAACTCACTTCTGTTGCCTTTCGTACCGGGGCTTGAGCTATCTTTCGAATTAACCCTAGCCCCAGTAGGCTTCGACCCAGTTGGGCCCCTGCTGTTGCTGACAACTCCTTGAGGCGCGCGGTAACATTGCGCGCCATCGACGACTTAGGCTCGGTCCGGACAGTTACCGGATGGTCGGACAGCGATGTACCCATTGCTCGCCGTCCGCAAGCCCGCGGCTACAGATTGTGGCTTGGAATGGCGACCGGAGGAAGGCCTCTCATAAGGGGGATCGATGATTGGGTGAGGGGCGTGGAAATTCGATGGATGCGAGACGCACATGACCGATGAAACCTCTTTCATCTGTTCTGTGCACATGACAAGCCGTTGTGGCAATTCTTACGGGGAGGCCTGTATCCAGGCTGTGTACATCTTTCAGTTCAATTGAATGAATGGTTTAACTTTAAACTGTTCTTTTTGTTGCAGGATCTAAGACAGTTGAACCATTTTTTCGGGACTCGTCAAGCTCCATTGCTTCGGCACTGTTCCGAATGTCACCATTGTTGATTCTGATTTTTGGAAATTCAGTGTTCAACCGTTACAATTCCTGGAAGCCAAAAAAATATCAAAAGAAAATAAGAGCCTGAGACTCTGCAATTGCTCCCAGTTACATGTTCGCTCACAATGAAAAAGTTCGTGGAACGACCTGGGTGTTTTCCAGGAATTGTAAAAACGAAACCAAAAATCAGACTATTGGAAAGAATGGAGGGAGGGCATTGTCCAGCAATAGGAAATTCGGGCTAAAATTTATTAATAAAGATCGTAAACACAGATTTTATTCTTTATAGGCGAAATGTAGGACATGTGAATTGAACCACGTCTGCATAATTTATTGCGAATGCTCGCAAAACTATTTCACAAACTCCACTTCCACAAGACATTAGTTCAAACTAAAATCGTAAAACATTTTATAAAGCCTCAATAAAACCAAGTTTTACAGTCAAACCCCGTTGGAATTCTGTATAAATAAACAAAATGCTATAATGAGGGGAGGTGGTATCAAGCGGACTATCAAACGACGTCGCAGTGTTGGCCAGTCCGTTGTGTCCCCAACTAGTCATAAAATTGTACGTGCGTGTTCGTATATATAAGGCAGTTAGTGGAGGAAAATGGGGAAATTGGAATCTTTCTGATTAGTGGAAATTATGTAATCGACTAACTCTTGCTTGCGGCTTCGCGTACATAAATATGCCTATGTCACTCAGGAATAAAACAGCTTTTTATCGGTGAAAAAGTTTTTGCAATCAGTCCAGTACTTTCAGAGATTACCTCCAACAAACATAAAAACAAACTTTACCTCTTTACAATGTTATATGACGTAGATTATATTTATTTTGGTTCGAATTCTCTACTAGATTAAATTATCATGCACAAATTAGATTACAGGTTTTTTTTCGTCCTATCTATTAAACGTATTTTCGAAAATTCCAATCAAAGTAGTAATAAACTAGTGCGATTCGCCATTAAAGATTGCATCACTACTTACCATTAGGTGGGATCGCAGTCAAGCACTAGTTCATATCATTAAAAAAAAACGAAGTATTGCCTCTATTTTACCGTGTATATGAAAGTACCTGCTCAAAAAATTCAAAATTAGAACTAACAAGAAAACTCCGAAATCCTGCCAATCAACGACGTTAATAAAAGCACAGATTAGCTCAATCAGATGTGGCCGAAAGCGTGAAAGTCAGTAATTCCGTGTTCTAGCCGAGAGCTGCAGACCACTGGACGTGATCCGAATAAATAATAGCAGCTGATTACCTCTGTACAGGTGTTGGGACGTGCCATCTACTGGCGCCATTACTGGGGCCAATTGCCGGCCAGCATTGGGGTGGCTAAAAATTGCGTGTCATAGTTTAGCTAATAACTTTATGTGTTTCATAAAAGGTTGTGATTTTGTGATAGGAAATGGGATTTGTTGGGATATTTACGATGAAAAGGAAAAGAAATCATTTTGATGTCGTTGATTAATATGAAACTTTTTTGCCCGCTTTTTCTTCTGTGTGACGTGAAGTTGAAGTCGAAACCATTGCAGTTAAAAAGTAAAGTACCATTATCTATTATTTTGTAACTTTTTTTTTCACTCAATTTATTTTATTCTGTTTGTAGTATTTGTTGTTATCATCATCATCATTTTAAACGATACACGTCCACTGTTGGACATAGGTCTCCCCCAAGCGTCGCCACATCAAACGTTCCTGTGCGTCCCGCATCCATCGGTTTCCCGCTACCTTCACGAGGTCATCGGTCCACCTTGTAGGAGGCCTTCCAACGCTGCGTCTTCCGGTACGAGGTCGCCACTCCAGAACCTTTCGGCCCCAACCGCCATCTGTTCTGCGAGAAATGTGTCCTGCCCATTGCCAATTAAGTTTGGCAATTCTTCGTGCTATATCGGCAACCTTAGTTTTCCTGCAGATATCTTCATTTTTTATTCGATCACGCAAGGAAACCCCGAGCATAGCCCTTTCCATTTGTTGTTATGGCGGCAACAGAAATACATGATCTGTTATAATTTCAACTGTCCAGCTATCACGTTTCACGAGATACTGCCTAGTGATATATAATAAGTAAACCTTGTCGCACTGCCAATTCTCTTCTTCTTCGTACTCCATTTCACATTTCCAGCCGTTATGATGGATCCTTCTCTGTCACTGCAGTGCGTCTATGAAACTCTCTTCCACACTCCTTACGTGACAGCCCTTCTCTGGACGTCTTCAAGAGGAAACTTAAAGAGCATTTCCTTTCACAATGGCATAGTATATATATATATTTATGAATATATTTTGTAATTATAAGTATGTATGTAGGTATGTTTATATATTATTTTATTCAAATTATTTGTAATTCTAAAATTGTGCACTGGATCTTACCCTCTACTGAGTTCTCTCTCTATCACTCAATGGTTTGCTGGAAGAAAACTCAACTATTAGTTAAGCTTACCTATATACATGAACTCTGACATCCACACATTTTGTTAATTATCATGGTGTACAATAAAAAATTAAACGAATAGGGTCCCGTATGTAACTTTAGGTACGGAATCCGAAACATGATCCAACTATCTAATTGCAATTCATTGGGTCCAGTACCGCTGATCAAGCTCTCTCACATACAGTGATCCAGTAAATACTGCGTATCATGACAAGGTAGAACACACCAAAGTCCTAACAATAGGAAGTGTCGGTGTATAAGATCAATTATCAAGTCCCGGAGTCCGGGGTCCCGGTGCAAGCTTGTTTAGTTCCCGTGTCAGAACAATTTCGTTTGCTCTCAACGGGATAGTTCGGATGACAGAGTTCACTGCTTGCTACAGTTTAAACTGTATATAGTGTACGAATACCGTTTGGTAAATGTGATGGGTCTTCTGGGAATTAAGGAGTTAAGGTATAATAATATGGTCTATTTGGATATGTAAACTTTGAGCGTAAACTGTTGCAATCTAATTGCAACAACTTTATCAAGCGTCTACTCATTTATCTGTTTGCTACACTTTTTTTATGGATTCAGACTTTTACAGACAAAAGAACCACCTATGTTTATTTAGTTACTCTCCAGTCTTTCAGTAGCAGCTGTCTTCCAGGGCCACCATATCTCTCGAACAATCCCACATCCCTAGCAGGTATTGGGTCTTGTGGATCTCCATGTGATGTTTGCAAAAAAACATCTCTCGTGCGAAGAATGCAATACGCACCGTCAACCCAGACTGGCTCCTTACCGGACGGCAAGCTGTCCTACGTTCGCCGTCTGCTAGCCCGGACTTACGGTGGCTGGGAATCGCATTGCGATTTCCTATGCTCGGGGCATCACCTGCAACTGCAGCTGGCGCGTGAGGATGTTCTGTCCTTAATTGTTTTAGCCGTCTCCTTCACTTGCATCAATGCTTTCAGGAAGTGGCCGCTTCCCATACTCTCTTACCCCGTACCATGGCCTGAACTAGGGCCGGATGCGAGAAGTCGCCTCTTTGTACTGTCCCGTTTAGATACTTTATTTAAACTTTTTTGGTCAAGTGCCCCGACTTATGAGTTGTAGATCTCGGGTTTAAACTCGACCTGACGCATTACTTTGTGTATGTATTTTATTAACATTGCTCTCAAAATGGTGAAGGTAAACATAGTGAGGAAACCGGTACTTACTAGAATCAAAGGCATGACTTGACATGTACCAATCCTCATTAGGTCTACGTGGTAGATTACGGCCCATTCCCTCTTTTGAGCAGAAGGCCTGAGTCCCAGCAGTAGGAACATTATAATGTGCTTTGTGGCTTTGTAGTTTGCGTTATTTAACTATTTTCTTACCGATAGATGCGAGACGCACAGGAAAGTTCGTTGTGGCGACGCTTGGGGGAGGCCTATGTCCAACAGTAGACGTATATCGGCTGAAATGATGATGATGATGATGATGAACTATTTCCTTTGTTCAACAGACGAGTGACCAAATTAATAAAAGGCATTATGCTAATCAAAGTGTTGAGATACAGCAAGTTAAAACCGGGTTTATTGTAATGAATATGGTAATAAAGACGCTACTTTCGCAAATTCATTCGCGGTCTTCCCGTCAACGCCTTAATATCTAAAAGATGAATGCCAGTCCTCAAACTGCTTGATTTATGAGCTCGTCTTCCATCGAGAATAACGCTGTATTACACTTAATTTTATTTAAGATTAATGTTGCATTTCCTCCGTCTATTTATTTCCGAATTAGATTTGAAACTGAACATTTTTCATTCTAAGCCGAGGATGAAACGAAAATACTTTTGTTTCAACTAAAATCATTGTTTCATTTCACGATGGACATTATTCATAAAGATACGGTCACAGTTTATTTTTAAACTGCAATAACCAAGGGTCCGAACGATATTTTTTGTAAAAAGGGCTATAGTGTCCCTTTTTGTGTTTAGTTTATGGCCGTTCAATGTTGTGGAAGTGTGTGGAAAGTCAGAGATATGGCGGGAGCATAACACGCCATAAATATCGACGGGAATATACGGATTTATTCGCGTATAGGCCGAAAAATCGAACAAGTTTTCTTTTTTTAAGAACAAAAATTTAAAACTCTGAAATGTGTGTTTTGGAATTTTTATTTATGGGAGCTTAGATCTCGTATATTTTTCGAAGGGGCGCTGCCGGGCGTCGATAGTGTTCGTAAAGTCAACTAAAGCATGCGCTTCAACGTTTTGACACTCAGTCTAGACTTTATTGGTTCAGAGCTTTAAGGTTTAGTGACAATTAAGTTAAATATTAAACAAATTTACAAACGTATTTCAACATCGAAGCGAAATTGATTCGGAGATCATATCGAAATGTAAGCAAAGTTAATGATTGATTATAATTTTCATTTTCTTCATAATGTTAATGAAAGAGGTAAGATAATATCTCTGCTTTTTAAGTTGAATTACTTAATGGTTATAATTATATCTACATAGCTGTACAACGGGTTCCTTCTATTTGGCAGAATCTTGATACTCCGATTTTTATTTGGCATAACTCACATGGCATAATCTTATTTAATCGAATATTTTTAAGGCATAAAAATTATTTAGCATAACTTTTGTTTGGCAGAATATTTACGTGTCCGAATTTACAATGGCATACTTTTATCTTGGCAGAATTTTGTTTCGCATAATTACCTTTGCCATAATTAATATTATGCATAATTTTGTTTAGCATAACATTTATTTAGAGATACGATTATTTGGTATGGGTGCATATTTGAACATCAAAAATTAAAATAGATGTATCTTCTTGTAAAATTAGTGTTCAAAACATCAAAAACTTATAATATATGGAATAAAACTGATAATTTAAATAAAGTAAATTTATGCTGTCGAATGGTTAGATAACCTACGTGCAATGTATTTAAATATAGCATGTATTGGTAGCATTTTCAATATTAAATTAAATTTGTGTCATAAAAAGTCAATACGTTGTGCTGCAAAATTTTGTGACAGAATCGCTGCGAAACCGACTTTACGCAGTCTTGTCTGCCCTACCCCTAGAGTGATTTTTAAACCCGCGTAGGCGCGGAGGGGTAGGGCGGCTCGCGAGCTGAGGAGCTTCGGCTTGCTCAGCCGCGGTGGCGGGCCTTCAAACCATCTGTGACGATAAGCTCGCGTGGCGCCGCCCAAACCCCGCAGCGCCGGAGCCGTGACAGAAACAATGCTTGCTGCATGTTGCATGCCTGCTTGCATGCTGCATGCCTGCTGCATGTTGCATGCCTGCTTGCATGCTGCATGCATGCTGCGGTGTGCGTGTGTGGCGAAAAAAATCAGTTCTGCCTTTTAATGACTATCGATATAAAATGTATGCCAAAAGACGATTCTGATTGTGAATTTTCTGCGATATGATGGTTCTGCTTTTTAATTATTATGGATATAAACATTATGCCTAAAGATGATTCTGACTAACAAAATTATGAGTTCTGAATGTATGACAACTGAGTGTATGCGAAATGATTTTCTGCGAAATGAAGTTTATGCTATCCGTTGTTATGCAAAACAATATTATGACGTAAAAAGTTCTGCTATAAAAGGTAGACCCCTGTACAACTTTTAGGTCTTACAAATATTTGTCCTATGCGGGAAACGAACTCGCGACAAGTAGCGCAGCAGCCAATTACTTAACCATTGTGCCAAAATCATACCTTTTGAATTGGCCTATAAGTCTCAACATAAAATCATATCAAACCAACTTATATGTAACGGTTTGACTTGTTTGTAAATTAAATTAGATTTTGATAAACACGACACTTGAACTTGAATAAAACCTCCGTTTTCACCACTCTGCAATCACTGAAACAGGTTTCATTTACATAAGAAATGAAACCAGTTTCAGTGAGTATTAAATGTAAAAGAAAATAATGATGGCCGCCCTCGTCACAGTTCAATATCGTGGAATGTAAATAATCACGCTATCGGAGGCCAGGGAGTTTAACTAATACCTCATAGCAAAACGAGCATTATCAACCTTATAATGTTCCCACTGCTGGGAATCTCTCAATCTCCACTCTAGGAGTGGGAATGCGCCATAATCCACTACGCGGGGCCCCCAGTTGTTGTCACACAGGTATTTTTGTTGGTTTCACATATCTTCGAATTTTTGGTTCTAGGACATGTCGGTTTCTTCACGATGTTTTCCACCGTTTTGAGAGCAGCGATGATGAAATAAATTACACAAAGTAATACGCCTGGCTAGGTTTGAAACCGCGATCTACAATTCGTTTGTTGGGCCCGTTACTGATACTTAAAAATTCGAAACAAATACAAATCGGTAACGTACCCCACTTGCAACACTAAGACACTCATTTATATTACACATTTACATATGGTTTACATCGCCATTTTACTTATAATACTGACCAGACTGGCTCAAATAAGCCACCAATTTTTTAAGTTTTGCAAGTGAGGAACGTTTCTCAACGTCTGGGGTACGTATGCCATGGTTTGCCTAATTTGATAGTTAGATAAGTAACCAAAAACCATTCGTCATACACTTATTTCTTGAATAGCAGGAGTCTAACTCAGCAAGTATTAGGCAAGATACACCCTACAAAAAATAAGCTCGACGATTAAGCAAACTAGGATAAAACCCCACTACTATTTTTACCCAAATAGATCCTTACACTTTACCGTTACAAAAACCTGGCCAATAATCACCGGTATATCTTAAGCCTTGTGCGTCGTAAACTAGCCAGTGTTTATGTTTCATTAGCTTGTTTTGTTGAGTACACACTTCAGAAGCAGTAAGTGTTGAGCTCAGGTGCACCCGCGACTATTTACTAGTCGGTGCCCGGGGTCACTACACCGAATTGCGAAGGGTGCGAAGAATAGGGAAAGATGGGGAGACGACTTTGTTTATTTTTTTTTTTGAAAAGTAAAGACGTAACATAGTCCAACTGCTTAAGTGGACTCAGCAATTGATTGGGTAGATGGCTTACTACTACACGCTCATCGCGCCACTAACTAAAACTCCAACAAATCTGCTAAAAGTAAAACTGATTGCAGATTAAGGAAAAGAAAAAAAAATAACTTAGCTATCTGCGAGAGAACCATGGTTACCGATATAGCCCGATAAATCTCAAACTTAAGTGGCGATGGGCACGACACATTGCAATCAGAAAAGAGACGGTCGAATGGGGCGGAAATGTTCTGATATGGCGACCACGTACCGTGTGACGAAGCGTTCGAATGTCTTCAACATGACCGGTCGTTTTGGCAATGCGTCGGGGAGACCTATGTCCAACAGTGGACGTTTTTCGGCTGAAATGATGATGATGATAATGAAACTTAGCGAATGATTTTTATATTGGTAAAATTAGTGATGTGGTAATATCACATGATTTTGTTTTGTACCAACTACGGTGATAACAGTAATGGTAATTTATTAGGCAATTATATCGGTTGCAATTTACGATAAATGCAGATTATAACGTTAAAAATACAGATTAGGCTTCAAGATGACTTTTTTGAGCCGGTTATTATCAAATAACTTCTCGAGCTTTTAGTGGAGTTAGAGGGAGTATCAGACTATTATTGACTCAAATACATCCGTCTTCTTCGTTCTTCGTGTCGATGCTCTCAAACTATACTTTTTCTGACCAATATTTCGCAACCTGTACCTACAGTTCTATTGTTATCCTCGTATAGATCCTGAAAACTGCAGGTGGTTACGCAAGATTATCAGCATAGCAGGTGGCGCATGTCCTGTTGAGAGGCTCCACACTGGTATTGATGTCTCAAAATCAAACACATCCATGATCCTTCAATTGCCCTTAGCGTTTCAGGGCCCCGGAAACTATTTCGAACAGTCTTGTAAGCCTGCCTTCAATATGTCTATCATAATGCACAAATAAATCATTGCGATAGCGCGATTATAAAGTGACGAATTTTAGTATGTACTTTAACAAAAAAAATCGTTGAGCAATACCTACTCCAAGGATTTCCAATTCCAATATCAAAATTACGTACGTCGAAGATTATCGTTGTCAGAGCCCCGCACGGACCGGAAGCTGCACAATGCGGGGGTGACGCGCCCGACCACGGTTATTATCTACCTGCAACGTCACTTCCGCCCGGGCTATCCCGGTTGGCGCCCTTTCGCTTCGTTGAAAGGGGCTTCGATTTTTGAAAGTGCACGTTTCTATTGACGTCTCCTTTTTCAAAAACATCACGCATGAATTCTCGGGAATAGACAATATTGTTTTTGTTTTAACGTCTTTTTTTTTAGATCTTTTGTAGTAAAATTCTTTTTCATTTTTTCTTATTGTTTTTGAATAATTTTAATTTAGGTTTATTGGTTTTGTGGGCTTTGGTGTTGTTTTAGGTCTTATAATTTATTCTTCTGTGGTTTTCGTTGTGAAAAGGGTAGAATGAAAGAACCCATTCTATAAAATTTCGATTTCCATTGTTTTGACAATTTGGTAAAATATTTTAAGTTTTATTGCTTGTTGCTGAAGCTCTTGGAAAAAGCTGAACATCCGCTCATATGATCAGGACCAGCGATAGTTTTCAATTAATAAAAGAATTTTCTTCATAAATTAAATTATCTTCTTCACTGTTTCTGTTCTGAGACATCATACATCGACAACCGATAAGCCCAAAAAAAAAAAAATTGATAACATGTGACATTGACTAACTCTCACTGGACCCAAGTGACTGAATCCCAACCATTATAAGGCTAGTAATGCTTATGTTATGTTAATTTTCCCAAAGAGGTCTTCTTAAAAATAAACAATTTTAACCCCTTGATAACACTGAAGACTTGAAATTTACTTATTTAGCATACTCGTAATTTAAACGTTAAATATTCAAATCTCTACTATCAGAATCTGTAAGCTAATTCGATTGTTGTTCACTCGAATCAACGCTGGCCACTTGGGACATATTAATTCCTGTTCTCGATTTCAAATAACTGTCTAATTAAACGGTTCCTGGCTCGCAGCCATATGTCCTGAAGTTTTGTGGCGGACACACGGACTTTAAGGACGTGCAATCATAGTAAGTTTATATGCCTCTACCTTAAGTTTATTCCCACCTGTTTAACCTGTAACAACATTCGTTTTAGTATATGCTAAACCCGGGATTCGCGTCTAGTATTATTATAAAAAGAATCTACTTACGCACAAAATGGATGCAGAGAGATACAGATCATGAAAACAGAGCAGATGATACAGATCATGAAAAATGACAAAGTTATATACTTGTTATGTTTCCTGGTCTTCCGCACAAATACATGGTTACCAGGCCATTAGGGCGACTAAGGTGTTGTTTTGTTCCAGCGTCAAGGTGTACTATCTACAATCGGCGCTCGAGAAGTACAGTAGGCACAACGTATGTTGAGCGGTTGCGCAGAAGTCAAATATTCGGTCTCTTTAGTGGTGCGAAGTGAGACGCGGGTTCGAGGAGTGTCAGTGATTGGCTCGCCACGCCATCGCGTCATAGACTTCACTCCTCATTCGTTCCCTGTGTTGCTGCATGTTTCTAACAACGAAGACGATTGGCTCGCCAATATATGGAATGCGCAAAGCGATCCCCACGCCGAGCGCTCTAGATCCGTTGTGCCTACTGTACTTTAATTGAATGAAAATAAAATCCATTTTGTGATCATCATCATCATAATTTCAGCCGAAAGACGTCGCCACAACAACCGGTGTTGTAAACCTCGCATCCATCAGATTCGCCCTCACCAGGTCGATCGATCCTCACCAGGTTATCGGTCTACCTTGTGGGAGGTCTTTCAACGCTGCTTTTTCCAGGACCTTTCGGCCCATCGACCATATGTTTTGCGAGCAATCTGCCCTGTCCACTGCCACTTAAGTGTTGCGATTCTTTGGGCCTTTTTGTAGTCAGTTATATAGTTAATAGCTACTTTATCAAATCGGTATAAATATAAAGGGAGAAACTGACTTATTGATATATCAACGTACAGGTTATTACTGGGGCTAAGAGTGTAAAATTATGCACAAGGTTTTCTTTTATGACGTAGGCGAGAGACTAAGGGTTTTTTTTTTTTTCGATGGGAATAATCATCTTATGACAACCCCCGCTCTTGGGCGGAGCGGGAGATAGTGTCAGACTCTTACTGACTAAAAACCCATCCCGTTCCTTCAAGCCTTCATACCGGGGCTCGAGCGCCCTTTCGGATAACCCTGGCCCCAGTAGGCTTCGACCCGGCTGGGCCCCTGCTGTTGCTGACAACTCCTTGAGGCGCGCGGGAACAGCGCGCGCCGTCGACGACTAGGGCTTGGTCCGGACTGTTACCGGACGGCCGGACAGCGAGCTACCCATTGCTCACTGTCCGCAAGCCCGCGCCTACGGTGGCTGGAAATCGGGATCGGAATCCCGGCGGCGGCGGCGAGAGCGCCGTTGCCAGATGCGGTCGGCCTCCTCCTTAGCGAGCATTACTGCTTCGCAGAAGTCGGCGACCGCCTGCCACTCCTCCTCGCTCCGGACCATGGCCTCGACCAAGGCCCGGCGCGAGAGGTCTCCGCCGCCGATCACCCCCACGAGGGCACGGCGATGCTCCGTCCAAGCAGGGCGAGAGACTAAGGGTGAGTTGCACCATTTAACTACAACGATAACAAAGCCGTTAACAGTTGTCAAATCGTCGAATTGACCAATAAGCGGCCGTTTCACGGCTGGTTATGGTTTGGTTATCGTTATAGTTAAATAGTGCAACTCACCCTAATAAAGGATTTTCCAAAATGTACATCCTAAGGTGATGTAACGGGTGTGCAAAGGTTAAAATAAACGTTAAATAATATCGTTTACCAACCTTCTAGGCCGTGTAACCCGAGTCGAGCAAATTATCTTGTTGTGCCCAAATGAGGAGTCAAACACGGGCCCCTTCTGTCGGCTTGTGTTTTCGCATCGCTGCACCTAAACGGGGCGGCCGCAACCTGTTAGAAAGGTAACTCTTAAGTCTTTAGTCTGTCAGTTAAAGTTTAAAGCTTTATACGGAAATAACTTTACCGTATTTTCATGAGATAATGCAGAAGTTAGTTATGTGAATGGTCATGAGTTTAACATATTTTTTTAAATTAAATGACTGGCTTTTGCTCGCAGTTTCGTTCACATATGTATAATATCAGGAATAAAGTAGCTTTCTATCGGTGAAAAAATTTTAGCAATCTGACCAGTACGTCCAGAAATTACCTACAAACAAAAAAAACTTTACCTCTATAGAATATTAGTGTAGATATATAAATTAGTGTCTGACTGCGATCTCACCTGATGGTAAGCAGTGATGCAATCGTTGACGGTGAATCGCACTAGTTTTTAAGAGCCTAGCCAATCTAGCTTTGAAGACACTAAATTATAATCTGACGGGAAGATCGCTGCAGGCAAATTGTTCCAATCTTTCGATGTAAGTACGCGGTATTTATATCGACGAGGTGAAACGCTTAGTTCGGAATGTTTAATTAATAATGATTTAATTTATTTCAGGAATGGTCAGATGTTCTGAATCATACAAATGTTATAGAGGCAAAAGTTTGTATGTAATGGGTTAGTTTCCTGTTTGTATGTTTGGTACTCCTTCGCAGCTGTATATTTAGATTAAATCACGAAACATAATATAATGGCATAATTTCTTTCTGTGTGTCCGTCTGCACGCCTGTTAAGATCCAGTAACACATATATTTAGCTGAAATTAATACTCAGGTCTGCTATCCCTTACAGGAGCAATGAAAAGTAAAACTTCTGGATATATATTACACCAGGACACCTACAGGACTTGACCATTTTTTTATAATTCCAATGTAATGTTTAATTTCCCTAAAATATATTTGAATACAATATGTGATAATACATACTGATATGTGTTACAACTACCTAAACATAACTAAACTTTGAACCAAAACTACCTAATCTGGACTCAGTGGATCCATATTAAGTCTAGCTTATTGGCTCATACTCCCCGAAGATTACCTCACTATTTAATAGTGGCACAAACTATTACCAAAACAATCCCAGGGATACATAACATTGGTGTAACTTCTACCCGGAGATTTCCTTTAGTAATTTGATAATTTCGAGCAAAATGTTGGTACATATTAAGATATATTGCCACGACAAGGTGTATGTAGTTATGGTATCCCACAAAATGTTGTTCATCTAAACATCTGTATTCCATTAGCAAATACGGTTTAACCCGCCTTACATGGGCCAGGTTACTTAAAGCCCCCCCTCTCCTCTCGCTGGTTATGTAATTGGGTGTGTTAAGGGTCGGAGCGTGTTTAATCAGAGTTCTAATGTGGCTGGACGTGACGTAAGACGCCACAAACGCCTGAGGTGCCATCAACCAGGTAACGAGTGAGAATTAGGGCTGGCAGGGTTGTAAAGAATGTTGTAATATGTGGGTATTTATAGTGTCTATTGGTAGTTTTTGACTAGTCATGCCTGTGGTTCCGCTTGGGGGAAAAGTTGTTCCTAAAAATAATATAGATTGACCAATAAAGCCTAGTCTACAAACTCTAGAACGTAAATATACCATTTTTTTCTAGTAGACAGTCATCAAATAACCTCTTTCACTTTGACAGGCCTGTTGATCTAGTGGTTAGTGACCCTGACTGCTATGCCGGAGGTCGTGGTTTCGAGTCCCACTCAGGACAAATGTTTGTGTGATGAGCACGATCATTTGTTCTGTGTCTGTGATTTATCTATAATATGTATGTATTTAGAAATATATAAGTATGTTTATCAGTTGTCACTAGACAACTAAGCTAAGCAGAGCTTGTGTTATGCGTACTAACGCATAACACAAGCTCTGCTTAGCTTGGGATTAGACGGCGCTGTGTGATAGTTGTGGAATATTATTATTATTATTACTTTGGGTGGAGCGACTCCCAGACTTTCACTCACTAAAATCCACCTGTGTTCCGTCAGTAGCTCCTTTTACCAGGGCTACGAAAACTCCTTCGAATAATCCGCAGCCTGAGTATTTGGCCTTGTCAATTCTGCTGAAATCTCTTTAAGGCTCGCGTGGCCAGTTGTGTTGGCTATAGACTCAGGTTTGATCCTTGCTAGAAGGCCGGACGGCGAGCTGCTTATTGGTCGTTGTCCGCAAGTTCATGTCTGGTGTAAACATATGATGTCTTTAAGATCATCGCTCTTAGGTCAGTACTATGTAGGAAACAGTTGATTACTTTGTTTCTACATTGTGTTACGACAGATTAGTACTCAATACATGTTTAAGCACTTAAAGTCAAGCACATTTTGTTGACGGATCCTAAAACGATTAAATTCGGTCCTAAAGTATCCTGAAACTCATTTAAGATTGTCAGGTGTGTGTGTATGTTTGCTACTTCTTCCAACGAGAATGGCTGAATGAATTTCGATGAAACTGGTACTGGTAACGGTACTGGTACTCGGGCAGCCCATGTCCTGGAATACCACACAGGATACTTTTTATCCCAGAAATATGTTCTCTTAAGACAATTTTCTACTTAAACTCGGGCAAAGCCACTGGCAGGAGCTAGTATTCTATGTTTAAAATGTTACTATCACCTCGCATGCCATCCTTAAAACAGAAACATGTCAGCTAGCCCATGTAATCTCGTTCGGATCGCGGCCACGAATTTCATAAGTGCTCGGTTGAGTTAATGGCTGAAAACATTAACTCCTTAGGGTCGTATTCTGTACATGGCTTTGCCCCCGGGTGTTGGCGACATTTGCATATGCGATTGTGGGTTCCAGTGTCGGATTTAGGCTTCGGCGGCCCATAGGCAGAACATGTGTAGGCCCTCAAATCGTTTGTAGTAAAATACTGATAAATCGCGCCTCACTCGCTTTCTCAATGAGAAAAGACCTAAAATTTGTGCTCGCGCCGTGTGCTATTGGTCAAGCGTGGCGCGGTAGAATGCGCGAAAGGCGCTATTTGTGTTCATATTTCATGCTGCTTGATTTCGCAGATTTTAAACAAGTTAACTTTTCCCACTCAAAGAAAAAAAAAAGTCTTTGGTCCAGTTATTTGTAACAAAAATTAGAATTTTTTGTTTCTATTCGGCCTTTATTAATTTTTTTTTTGTGGTCTGTTGGCAGCCTATGGGCAACTGCCTAAGTTACCTATGCTCAAATCCGGCACTGGTGGGTTCGCTTACTCCCGAGTGTTCCCTACAGTTTAACTTACCAGAACATTGTTATATTGGATGGTTATAAAATAATATTGCTGCACTGTGGGTTTTCCACTAGATAGACCGATGTCCTGATGAGCGTCGCGTGAATCTGATGGATACCAGACTCATAGGATCGTTCATTGTGGCAACATTTAGGAGGCCTTTATGTTCAGCTGAAATGATGTTGATGATAATGATGGAACGCTCTCTTACCCAATTTGGCCGTGCACATGGTTATAGTAATAAATTATCATATCTTTAGGGTTCTGTACCTCAAAAGGAACCCTTTTAGGATCAATTTGTTGTCTATCTGTCTGTCTGCTAAGATCCTATATCGCAGGAACGCGTGGAGGATTCAAGTTAAAATTAAAATGGTATCTTGAAGTCTGCGGTCCCTTAAAACTATGAAAAATTAAATTAAACTTCTAAGTTAACGGAAAATAAGATAGGTACGGACATTTACGTCGCAAAAAACGTGTAGGTATTTTATTTATTTATTTAAAGCTTTATGCACAAAAAAACTGTACAAAGGCGGACTTAATGCCTTAGGCATTATCTGCCAGTCGACCTTAAGGTGGTGCAGAAACAAAACATGACAGGTGGGTGGTATGGTATATTGACACTCTCAAGGGAATCAAAATTCATAGGGTACTTCCCGTTGACTTAGAATCCTGAAGTTTGGCATGATCCAAGGTCTCACAGCACAAGTATAGAGGAAAATTTGAAAACAGTAAATTTTTTGCGACTCAGAAAAATCTTCGTAACTCAATTCGAAAATTAAACTGTTTTCATGGTTAAGTTTTACGGAACCCTTAGTGCATGAGGCCCACTCGCACTTGCCCAGTTTTTAAGAATCATTCATATTAAGCAATTTGATAAAGATTTCCTTTTTACTGGAAAAGGTAAATACAAATTTCAAACACAAATAGAATCTTCTTTTCTGAACATCTCACATGATATATGAATTAATCTTTCTCAATATTTCAGAGGGAAAAGTGAAACAGAAAATAAACAGTGGCGAGTCGAGGCGACTGGCGTCCGAAACTTTCGCGACAAACTCGAACTGACCCTAAAGTGAACTTGAATGTTTCCTAACTTTGTTATTGCGTCGAAACGGTTCGTAGTCCATATGTGGGTAGGTAGGAACGCGTAACGCGTTGTCAACGTGAGTGCTAGGGGTAGGTTTGTACACTTGAAATGAAAATTGGTAAAAATATGTTTATCTTTGTGTTGTGATAAAATCTTGGGAAATACGAGAGTTTGTGGAATGTGACATTTTGTTTGTTTAATGTAAAATTGAAATCCATCAGTTTCACTTACTTTCACAATATTAAAAAAAACTTAATTTTTTTTCTTTTCTTTTAATAAGTCCGTCATGTTGTCTCTCCACCACCCTTGAAGACAGAGTGATTCATGAGGAAGGTTTAGATGTAATACCTCTCTCTTGAATGTCTACTAGTAAAAATTTCATGAAAAACCGCTCAGTCGTTTTTGAGTTTATCGCGAGAAAACAGAAAGACAAACACGAAATTTAAAATCAGTCTACGATTGACCGAGAAATCGGTGAACATACATAAAAAATATACACACAACCGAACATAGAATCTCCTCCTTTTTGAAGTCGGTTAAAAACAAAAGCTAAATTCGTCGATTGTCCAAATATTTATAAAATGGCGTCATGTGCATTCAATCGTTTGGGAATATCATCGTAATGCCTATTTGTGCTTAATACCTATAGTAATAATAATTAGCTGAGAAGAAACAGCTTGGTCACCACTCAACATGCTAATTCCCTAATTAGCTTGAATGGCGTTGTTGAGCTGGAATTATAGTGCCATCACTAATCACTAAGTAGTGCCTATTAAGCAAAGTCAATGGTTTTTCCTATCTGTGCCGCTTACGGCTTTTACTATCTTTTAGATATTTTTTCCTGGAAGGTTTATTATGTACTAACTTTTGTCCGCAGCTTTGTCAGAAATCAGAAACTTTATTTTCAAATAGACCAATAACAGGCACTTTTGAATTGTCAAAATGTCGGTCAGTCAAAAAAAAGTGACGCTAAGTTGCACGTTTCAAAGCGTAGATATCAATGGAAACGAACGTGCAAGAAACTCCATGGACACTGTTTTAAATCATGTAATGAGTTACAAAAATCTATTATGTGAGCATAATGTCAATAAATAATGAAAAAAAAAAAGAGTATTTAAAAAAATATAAATTGAAATAAGCCACTGGCAGTTAAAAGATGATCAGTCGCAACTGACGGCACCCGTTTACGAGCATGACGCGTGCATCAGCCCCACTCCATCCGCATATAATAATATGTTTATTATTTTGACCACGAAGTCGAAGCCAAATAGAAAGTAGCCTGTGTCCTTCCTTAGGGTCAAGCTTAATTCGTACCAGACTTTATGACAATCAGTTCAGCAGTTAAACCGTGAAAACGTAACAGAAAAACAGAATTACTTTAACATTTGTAATGGATAATATACGTAATTTAATTATATTCAAATTACGTCCAAATCCATTCTGCTATAGAGCCTTGACTTACTAACAAACATCCAGACAGATCGGCTTTACAATATTAGTAGCAAAACTAAGTTCAACACATCCAATTTATTAAAACGCCAGGTTTTAAAGCCAAGATAAAAGTGAAACTGTAAAACAGACATTGAAATCCGTTGACATAGATCCGAGGCCTTCCGTGGGCGACGCGACATCTCAATTAGGCGATTGCTTGCTCTGAGCGTTGTGGGACAAATAGCGGCCTTTGTGAGCTAGCGACGGGTGCTCGACGAGTCGAGGATGAGCTTGAGCATCGAGTAGACGAGCGCAGAAGGACAGGTTTAAATCTGGAACTTTTTTTTTCAGGAAGAAAAGCGACATCTATGTTGCCACATAAGAACTAAAAATTCAAAATCTTTCATCGCGGTGTCTAAGAACTCCACGAGATTAGGACATATACAACAGTGTAAAATCAACTATCGGGCAGTTTCCTGGACCAGACACAAAATTCGTCTAAGGACTCTTTTCAAAATAAGTTTACGGAACTTTACAGTCTGTTCTGACTTCCTCTAAAGTTATATGAAACATTTTTTTTTTGCAGGTGGGAAAATCATCGAATGACATCTCCGCGCCCTTGGGCGGAGCCGGAGATAGTGTCAGACTTTTACTGACTAAAAACCCACTTCTGTTACTTCGTTGCCTTTCGGACCGGGGCCAAATTTTCCTCAGAAGCAGACCCTTTACCCCAGTAGGCATTGACCCTGCTAAGCCCCTACGGTTTGCTTACAGCTCCTTGAGGGGCGCATGGAATAATACGCGCCGTCGTCGTCTTGGGCTGGGTCCGGACTGTTATCAGACGATCGGACTGTGAGCTACCCATTGCTCGCAATTTGCAACATAAAAGGTGAATGTAAGTTATTATTTTATAAGGTGAACGGTGGTCTTATCTTAATCCCCTGTCTTTAAAGATTTCTTATAGTAATAAGAAATCTTTTTTTTTTTTTTTTTTTGAAAGTTCTCCAACAACTAAACCCTATGTCTGGGGAACACTGGAGAACTAGCACTTTGTTGTCCTTGAAACCTTGTATAAACAATAGCGTAATAATCTTGGAGAAGATCTGGATGAATAATCTCTGTATGTTCTTCTACCAGACGAGCCGTTACTTAGCTATATGGTTTGAGATTTTCCTTGAATTTATGTATATGTTTTCAGTAGTGAATTCTCTGTATAGTCCTATCTAGTACCATAAGCCAATACGTTGATGAAATGCAAGATTTTGATAGACAGAAATGAATATGAGCTTTTTTTATATCGAAATTGACATTTAGTAAAAATTTAAGTTGCTTGTAATAGCAGTGTTCCGAGTCAGTGGCTTGTAATTTTGAGTATTTTAGACACATGTGTATACGGATGATAATGAGATGTGTAACTTAGTAGTCAACAAAGTATGGACAATAGGGTGGTTTCCAGGTTGAAAAGAATTATATTTTATTTAGTAATTATTTAAGATTATAAAAAACCGGCCAAGTGTGAGTCGGACTCGCCCATGAAGGGTTCCGTAGCAGCAAGTAACATAATATAAAAGTTCTTGTAATGTGTTGTAACTTTGATCGATGTTTCAATAATAGTGTATTTTTATCGATTTATGATGCATTAAAAAAAAACAACTTACTAGATTTCGTTCAAACCAATTTTCGTTGGTAGTTTTTATAGTAATGTACATCATATTTTTTTTTTAGTTTTATCATTCTCTTATTTTAGAAGTTAGAGGGGTGGGACACACATTTTACCACTTTGGAAGTGTCTCTCGCGCAAACTATTCAGTTTAGAAAAAATGATATTAGAAACCCCAGTATGATTTTTGAAGACCTATCCATAGATACCCCACACGCATGGGTTTGATGAAAAAAAAAATTTTGAGATTCAGTTCTATGTATGGGGACCCCTAAAATTTATTGCTTTTTTTCTATTTTTGTGTGAAAATCTTAATGCGGTTCACAGAATATATCTACTTACAAAGTTTCAACAGTATAGCTCTTATAGTTTCGGAAAAAAGTGGCTGTGACATACGGACGGACGGACAGACAGACAGACAGACAGACAGACATGACGAATCTATAAGGGTTCCGTTTTTTGCCATTTGCCTACGGAACCCTAAAAATATTGGACGCATATTTTTTCTTTTTTCGATTATACAAAAAATAACAAAGATATAGCCCATTAAAGTAACGTGTGACGTCACCCCGTGCGAAAAAATGCAGCACGGCGTGACGTTACACGTAACTTTAATGGGCTATATATTTATCATTTTTGGTTTAATTTACAAATAAAAAAATACGTGTCCCTTATTTTTGAATAATCTAAAAGACAGACTTACGGCAACTAGACAGAATTACATTTTTTACGGCAACTAGTCTATTAGACTATTGCCTTTTTTGTATAAGTTTTCTATTTAAAACTGATGAAAAATTTTCTTTTCTTCAAAACATTTTCAAACAAGACCTGAAGAAAATCGGTGAGCTTTAAAATCCATGAATTTCAAAGAGTGCACGCATTAGACATTCACGAATATATGATATTCTCCGTTCGCAAAGGTGATCGTTTAGAACCTTTGTACGTCAGGCGAACCCTTCTTACGCACTGCGGTAAGTGCGTTTGAGCGATGCTAGGGTATATTCCAGTAGCTCGTACGAGTCGGTTACTTATATAAAAGCGAAGGACTGAACTGCAGTGACTGGCTTCCGTTCTCTCTCACTTTATTGTAGACACTTATTTTCAATTTTTACAGACTACTTTAGTTCGAAAAAGTTTGATTATTTACGTTCTTGGATAAATTTTCTACAACTTGAACGCAAATCCGTTTTTTGAAGCCGGCTTTTCTTTAGGGATATAGGGGTCATCGATGCAAAAATGTCAAAAAAAAAAAAAATTTCATGACTGGTTTCATTTTTAACATGGAATCTAAAGTATTGAACTTCCAGTCCAAAGAACTTTTAGACTTTAGTATTATTAGAGTGCAACTGCACTTTAACCATTCAATCGTGATAATTACAGACACAATTGAAAGACAATAGGTGCGCGAACGCCGGCGTTCGCTTGGGGTTTAATGAATTAATCCTTAATTGTACAAGTCTAAATATATCACTAAAGTACCAACAATTCCCAATTATTTCATTGATTCAAAATAGAATCGTCATCAAAACGGACGGACGAACGGTCCGACAAAGTAACAAATCGAAAAAAGATAATTACAAGTAAGAGTGTTTGAACATGTTGCGCCGACCCCAAATAAGATGGGACAAGGACAGGAAGAAGAAGAAAAAGTGTTTGAGGAAGTTGAAAGAAAGAAACTGAACGATTATTTTTATAGAAATCTTTGGCAAGTATACTCGATCAAGTACTACACCAATACAAATGCGCTTCTAACGGTTTTTTTCCTGCGAGCACAGATGTTCTGAATAGTTCGACGCTTTACGATCAAGAATATTACATTTTGGATACATCTGACGTATGCGAGTCAGAAAAAATATTCAACATGTTTATAGGAATACACGAACGTGTTTCGGTATGAAGTATTATTGTCACGTATGGAGAAACGCTTGTATTTTATTATTTCACATTTGACTACATGTACGAGGGATTTTTCAGGCTTTGGTGTCTTGGTGAAGAAAATATGTGGTCTACTTATCTAATACATAAAAATCTTGTGTCACAGTTTTTACTATCGAACCAAAATAGTTTGACCGATTCTTATGATTTTTTTTGTGTATATTTGGTAGTTTAGAGAATACGTAATCTATTTTTTGTTTAGTATAAAATATTTAACAAAAAACCAGGCAAATAACCAATTCAAGATTTATTAACTGTATATATAATAAAGGGACGAAAGATCCTAATACAGGGTTAGATATCCCTAAACCGGATTCAAATGGAAATGAGTTTAAATAAAGCAAATTTGACATTCCTCGGTCCCACACAATCTATTTAGGTAATTGCACGGTCGTTGACGACATTATATCCGTTGATTGTACCCGGTCTTGCAATCCCGAATCTTCGGTAACGTGGCCTGCATAGTAATGGGCCTACCATCGACTGCTTCAAATTATATGCAATGATTTTAACGAGACCTCGAGGAATATTCAATAATTTGTTCTACAAGACAGGGAAATGACAGACTTACTGTATTATGGGTATCTGTAATACACAAGTTTAAAAAAAAACGTTTTTTTTATTTCTTACAAAACATCAGAAGGTGGTGTACGATTCCAAATTGGTCGTTTCCTATGGAGGAGAACCGGCAAAAAACTCAACCATGGAGTTTTCACTAAACACTTTAAACTAACATGACTCTTTAAAAAAAAAAGCTAACATTAAAACATGAATTTTATTAGTTTTGAAGTGTAATGTAGTGTTTATTTTAATTGCCCGACTACGGAGGGTAATTACATAAATGTAATTAAAGTGATTCGTTTGGTAAATAACGTGTGACTGCGGCTTTTCTTTTTGTTCTGTTCTTGTTTTTCCAGTTACCTTGTTTATTTCAGTATCCTGAAAATCTTGTTTCATACTTTTTCAGTGTTGTTTTTTTGTCGTATTCGGGCTTTAGTTTTTTCACTTTTTTGAAATCAGTATCTAGGCGAGTTTTTTCCATTTTGTTGATCAAAAGTCGTAATAATCAAGAAAACATACTACGACTCGCAAATCAAAAAGTTTTTGTGGGTTTTAGTTTTTAAGAAGTTTTTAAAAGTTTAGTCGGTTAAGTCTGATACTCCCTTCCGCTCCAGTTCTTTGATAATTCCCATCTCAAAATAAAAGGATGATGTATGATGTTATCATATTATCACGGATCTAAACGCTTTGTTATCAGGCAGACTAGGTACATAAATTTATATATATGTATATCTAGATTACTTACTATGTCTCGATTGGCTCTAGTTGGGGCAGTCGGCAATAAAAACGATTAATACAACGATTTTTTTCCAAGTCTTTGATGATGATGCCATCTAGCCGATTTCGGCCACAGCGTCCGCATTCCTTGGCTCTTCATGGTGGTTGTGAGCTCAGATCTGCTGCTCTGTCATGTGCCCTCATGTGACTTGCATATCCAACCTTGGTCGAAAAACTCCGATCACAGAGCGGACATGTCAGAACACCATTAACGGTATGATACACTATTGCTGTTGGTGGTCTACCCTTGAGGTCGTCGCGCTATTGGTCCAATTCCGACCTCCTTTTATTCTCATTGTACAGGGACGCCGATGAAAATATGGATAGATTGAACTATGAGTGATAATTTCTCACTCAAACTATCCATAATAATAACAACGCGTCATCGTTTCATCTAAAAAATATCTGAAAGAAAAGGGAATCAGTGATAACATGACGGTTGATGGGATAGAATGGAAGAAAGAACATGTTCAACATAATGCGTTACCTTTTTTTTCTATTCATCAATAATCAGTAGAAGTTTGACAGCGAGAGTCGTCGTTAAATGACTTCCCACATTAAAAAAAACATTCCGATTATCTGGGTACCTTCTATAGAAAGGTAGAATTTATATACTATCTATATTGGCCGATACTTTATCTATAAATCGACATTTCGGTGAACTCAGTTCAGTACAGTCATTAGACTCATTCGAAAACAAGGCGAAGCTGATTTTAGTGAAACAGGAAATAAAATTATCAGTGAAATGAATCATAACAATGAAGAATTACATGATCGTGAGTATTTTAATTTTTAAAGCAAAATTGGTAAAAATACAGCCCGCGATTCCCTCTAGAGTTTGTCCAGTATACTCGAAAAGCTAAAATTGATTTTTTGCGTCAGCATTTTAAATAAATATATCGTCATACAGTTATTTATAATCATCATAGTCTATGTTTAATTTTTTTTTAGTGTTTATGTTTATTTCGATTTTACTTATATTTATTTGTTACACTTTTATTGATTTGACAGTGTTGTTTATGACTTTAATTTAATTTATAATATATGACTTGTACTAAAGATTACTTTATATAAAGTAATATTATGAGTACAAGTCATATATTATAAACCGATTGCAATGAAACAAAGCCTAAATAATATATCGAATTAAAAAAAAAATTAATGTATAAAATTGTCTACATCGAATTCGTACATTTTACGTGATGCGCGCACAATTAAAAACTTTTACAGATTTATTATATGCATAGATTAGGTGAAAATTATTAAATATGTAAATAATTTTACTAAGCATTTGATCGTTAGAAGGAGTGGAGGGACTAGCAGGACGATATGGGGTAGTAGCTGCACGAAGGCTGCGCTGACGTTCTTTGTCGAGGGTCACCAGTACGGAGGTATGTGGGACTTTACTCTCTGTTCCGCATACCTCCAAACTGGTGACCCTTGACAAAGAACGTCAGCGCAGCCTTCGTGCAGCTACTACTTCGTGACGTCATCATCACTTCCTCAAGCTTTCAAGCAGCGAGCCATACAGCTAGCACCCACGGCTATAGAGGGTATCCTGACCACCAGCATGCCTACCTGGTCATACCTGGTCATCACCTTCAGCCTCATCAGCAACCTTGGCTTGGCACACCGCACCTTCGGCCAGTCACATGAAGAGCCATGAAGAACCTCTCCTGGTCGACGCCAACAGTCAAGCCCTACGTCGCACAAGCACCGCTGCGACTCACTGGAGCCAGCAGCACTACTCCGACTCACTGGAGCCTGCAGCATCGTCCCGACTCACTGGGACAGCACCACCCCGACTCACTGGGGCATCATCCCGACTCACTGGGATAGCACCACCCCGACTCACTGGGGCATCATCCCGACTCACTGGGACATCATCACCCCGACTCACTGGGACATCATCACCCCGACTCACTGGGGCATTATCCCGACTCACTGGGATACCAACACCCCGACTCACTGGGGCATCACCGCAGACAGTTCCGACTCACCGAGAACTATGCGGCATCGGTTCCGACCTACTGGAACCAACCTACGCTGGCCTGGCGCGCATCAAGAACCATCGATCTCCGATCTCCGGAGGGGAGTGATGTAGCGACATCTATGGCGCCACATAAGAATTACGAAGAAAGTACGAAATCCTGCATCGCGCAATCAAAGTTCTCCGTGCGATTTGAACATATACGACAGCCCGAAATCATCTATCGGGCAGTCGCCCACCAGACTATAACACCTGTCTGGTCGGAGGATCCTCCTTTTTCAACGGAGGTATGTGGGACTTTACTCTCTGTTCCGCATACCTCCAAACGATAATAATAATAATAAAATGAGCATTTATATCTACATATGTAAACGAATGAAACTTATTCTTAATTTCAGCCAAAGGCCAGGGTCAGCCTCCGCCATACACAAGCAACAATCCTCCTCAAATCACTGCACCTCAAGTCATGCAGCCAACAGTTATGATGCCAATGCAAACGATGCAACCCATGTTTGCACCAGTAGGACAACCTGTTCACGCAACAATGGGACATACGATTCACATACAACAAGCAACAATGATGCAGCCCACAGGGGGTTTGTTCCAAACACAGCCAGTCGTCCTCCCGGTGGTCGTTGGTAATCAGATGGGCCCCCAACCTTCATCTATAACCTGCCAATCCTGTAAGGAAGTCATCGTCACAAGAGTTGAAGCCAAGACTACTACAAAAACTCATTTGATTGCAGCCATGCTTTGTTTTATGTGGTCAGTATTCTGTTTTGTTGTTTGTGATCTTTAAACTATTTAACCTTTATATCGTAGAGACACAATAGAAAGACATTGAGAGAGCGAACGAGGGTTTAAAATCGCATTACACAACCAAATCCTATTCGATTAAATGCAATTTTTTCAAACGTTGTTTCACACTAGAAATAACTGTTATATCGTGGGCGCTTTCATAAACATTTGTAAACTCATATCCACAAGACACCGATACCCGGAATACCTATCTATTTTTTAACGCAATCTTTATTGAGTATAGATTTGTGTTTGTAATATAATCTCAAATGTAGTTATCAGCACGAATATTGAGAGCCCGGCGTCAGAGTGGGGATCGCTCGTTGTGAGATACATGCAGCAAGCGCAGGGAACGAATCACGAGTGACGTCAATGACACAATAGCGTGGCGAGCCAATCACTGACATTCTCTGCCCCCGCATCTCATGTCACACCACTAAAGAGACCGAATATTTGACTTCTGCGCAACTTGAAGCCAGCGCTCAATATTCGTGCCGATAACTATATTACTGGACTGACAAAAAATAGTATTTTTTTTTTTCTTATCTTAGCATTCAGCATTTCTTTCTCTTTGTTTTCAGTTGCTGGCCATGCGTGTTCATCCCGTACTGCACGGATAGTTGCCGCAACATAGACCACTACTGCCCGAACTGCAGCTCTTACATCGGAAGCCACGTCCACTAAAAAGAGTCTTATGACCGATAAAATAGGTTTCTTTTTCTAATATCCGCGTGCACCGAAGGACTGGAACAATTTGCCTGCTGCGGTCTTCCCATCCGATTGTAATATGGGCGTCTTCAAGGCTAGAGTGAATAAGCTTTTAATAAACCAGTCCCTTCACCATCAACGATTGCATCACTGCTTACCACCAATTGGGATTGCAGTCAAGCACTGGTTTATGTCACCTTTCAATTGTGGAAATTACAGACACAATAGAAAGACACTATTGTCACGCCGGCGTTCGCTTGGGGTTTAATGAAATAAAAAACTATTATTTTTGTATGGTAATGGAAATGGTGCATAATTAACACCAAGCTTTAGCTTGAGTTTTACCCTGCGTGAAAGTAGAAAGCTAAGGGAACACAACCTTGGATAAAAATGTGGCAATTGTGTCCAAATTCGTTCAGGCATTTTGGCTTCAAGGAGTAATAATGTACGTGGGTAGTCTGAAAATTTTCCGACCTCATTGTGAAGATAGCAACATTAGTCAATAAAAGCTAGTGAATGTATTGTGCATCTTTTGACTGTTACGCACCAAAGTTTTAGTAAATTTGGACACACAGTTGTTTATTTGACAATTATTCGAGTGAGTGGATGTGATATGCAAAAAAAGAAAATCTTTGTTTACCAAGATGACGCGCCTTCTCCCCTCTCACACCTTAGCGGTTGCTACGGCGATAATGTACGATTTAAGGTTTGAACTGTAAATAAAATATCTTATTTTATCTTTCATATATTCAGATTTGTAACCAATAAATATATTTTAAGCCCAGTTCTGGGCACATTCCCGGATGACAGCGATGTGGAGGAGTACTTCGACGCCTGAGTCTTTGTGTTTTTGTATTTTATTTATATACGTTAGGTATTTATTTAGGTTTTAGTATAAATAGTTTAAGTTTGTTTGTTTATGTAGAGTAACGAATTATTTATAATAAAGTAAAGCGAATATTTTAAGCTAAGGTGTTAAGTTTTTATTGGAAGAACTTATCTAAGAAACCATCTTCCGAATTTAGATACATACGAAATCTTGATTATGAGCGGTTCTGCTCCTGTCAAAATATGTATCACTGTGCTCAATAAATTCTGAAAAACGCTCCAATAGTTGATGAGTTACAAACATAACATATATTTATTCCTATTTATTATATGTATGACTAAATAAATAAGCGCGGGCTTTCGGACAGTGAGCAATGGGTAGCTCGCTGTCCGACCGTCCGGTAACTGACCGGACCAAGCCCAAGTCGTCGATGGCGCGCACTGTTCCTGCGCGCCTCAAGGAGTTGTCAGCAACAGATGGGTCGGAGCCTACCGGGCCAGGGTTAGTTTCGAAAGACAGCTCGAGCCCCGGTATGAAGGCTTGAAGGAACGGGGTGGATTTTTAGTCAGTCAGAGTCTGACACTATCACCCGCTCCGCCCAAGCGCGGGGGTTGTGATTGATGATTTTCCCACCAAAAAAAGCCACTTCAGCCAGGTATGTGGAAACTTGAATTTTTTTATTATACAAGTCTAGACATCCGGGTTTGGTCGGTTACCAAGGCACCAATTAACTGTTAAAAGGTTTTCTTTATAGGCTTTTGGTATAATTTATACGGGAACCGTACCTGCGACGTAGCGCAGCGGCAAATCGCTTAACCATTGCGCCTAAAATGCAATAACAACAATAATACTGCACTAATTTCAGTGAAAAGTCCTCTTCAAATCATATTGGTTACGTATTTAAGTATAGATACGGCTTGAGTATCCGAGTATCTCTCAAAACATAATATCTAAATGTGGGTCTATGCTATAGGAGCCGAGCACGAGCGGAGCATGAGCCGAGCAAAAAATTAAAAAAATAATATTCACACACAAAAACTAAGCAGAGCTTGTGTTATGGATACTAGACAACTGATTAACATACTTATATATTTCTAAATGCATACATATTATAGATAAATTACACCCAGACATAGAAAAAATGATCGTGCTCATCACACAAACATTTGTCCTGGGTGGGAATCGAACCCACGACCTCCAGCATAGCAGTCAGGGTCACTAACCACTAAACCAACAGGACTCATAATATAGTGTGAACCGAGTTACAAGCTTTGAACGAGCACGCTTCGAGCAGTTGGTTCGTGCTCAACTGTGTTCCGCCTGTTGTCGGCTTTTTGACGTAGTTTTGCATCGTGGAAAACTACGTTCAAGGACAGTGATTTTGTAGGCTCGTTGCATGTTGACATTTGACAGCACACACAGAGCGGCTCGGCTTGTGCTCAGTTCGTGCTCGGCTCCTTTAGTGTAGGCCTATCTTAGTACATTTTGTATTAGTGTTTATCGATTTTTTTATCTATAGATTGTCAATTCATTGGATAAAGTTCAGTACGATCGCTTGTCTCTTTCAATAACAGGGTAAAGTTGATTTTTAGTGATAAAAGGATATATCAGTGAGTTCAGTGAAATGAATCTGAAGAATGAGGAGACAAACGATGAGCGTGAGTACATTTTTGAAACTAAATGCGTTGACATAAGGTGTATATTTGCTAGTTGGAATTTTCAAAAGCATTAGAGTTAGTGCAGCGTAGGCTAAGTAGTTTTATATTGTCACGTTATGACATTGATTGTTTTTTTTATCTTTATTTATATTGATTTTAATTTATTCTGATTTAAATTTAAATTGATTATAATTAATTTTATTTTAATTTGATGACCTTGTTTTGATTATTTTAATTTAATGTATTTGATTAGGTTTCAATTGTATGTTTTGATATTTAATATGTTATAATTGTGAAAATGGGTACTTTGACCTGAATAAAGATTATTATTATTTATTTTTTATTGATAACAGAAGAGATACACACAGTCTTTGATCTTTTTTTTTAGAGATTCTACACATAATCTTTTGTAAATGTTTATTCTGTATTAAGCTAAGGTGTACAATAAAGTTATAAATAAATAAATAAGAGTTCTTTTTTATTGTTTTGCAAGTATATGACAGGTTTGACGAAAATTTGCATAAATGTGTGTAGATATGTTTACTATTTCATTAAGACTGAACGGATTTGGGTATTTGGGACACAAGTTGACCATGTCTTGGAATAAGTCATAGTCTCTTTCCCAGGGAGAACGTTTCCTTGGGATTGTTTCCTAATTCGTCCATGCTTTGCAAATAATATGAATATTTTTTAAGCAACACAACTGCAAGCTTAAGTTTTTTGAAGGTTTTCCCTTCTGCACAGATGTACCTGTAGTATTCTCGTGGTTATATTATATCTGTAGTTCCATGGAAAAGATACCAACCTATTGCCATCAATCGGGGTATTACTTTCTAAACAAATACAATATTATTTCTAATTAAGATCTACATGTTTATAAAAAATTACTTCCTCAAACTAAAAGTATTACACTCATGATATTCAAAGATCACAATTTAACTAACGCAAGGAATTAATAAAAATATAATTAAACACTTTTTTTAATTTCAGCCGTACCAAATGCGCCTCCGGCATACAGACCTCCCGAACCACGCCAGATTATGCGCCCTGCGAACCAAAAATATAAGGAGGGACAACCCACTCTTATACCAAGGGGTGAACCCATATTAGATAAAAACGGACAACCTATGCAGATACAACATGGGACCATATTAGAGCCTAGAAGTCACGACCATCTCATGAACCCGCCGATTATTCCTGTCGTAGTGGGCTATCAGATGGGGCCGGTACCAGCGTCTACGATCTGCTCATACTGTAAAGCAGAGATAGTCACAAGAACTGAAGCCAAGGCCAGCATGAAAACACATTTGTTAGCTGCGATGTGTGCAATGTTATGGTTAGTATCAATTTATTTTTGATGTTTTTTTTTACCATGTTTCAGAGTCAAGGTTTAAATACACACTAACGTAGGCGCCAGCACGCTTAGCCAAGTTGTTATTCTGCAATCATTAACGCTGTCGAAAAGTGATGAAACGTATGGGAATGACGTCATTTCAACGTAAAGTCGCGTGGTCGTATCAAACGAATAGAAAATTCGTAGCCAAGTTCACATCGTTCAAAATGAAAGAATGAATTTCTACAACCTTTGATAAACAAACGCTACATTGTAGAACGAGCGGCTGACGCAGGTGCGTTAACATGGCTAGCCACTTATCGTTTTCTACAATTGCTGACACCGAAGTGTTACCGATTGGAGAACGAAATTCGCCACGATACGGTTGTAACTTGGCTAGGGGGGCAGATAACCGCGGAATAACGGTCATTGATCCTTCTTCATTTGTTGACATTCTTCATTACAAAAATGGAAAAAAAGACATGAAGCTCTCTTGAATCGACATGTATCGTGATCCTTTACATGATCCAGTAATGAAAAGCAGTTCATTGTTTGTTTTTCGAGTACATACGTAGAGATATTAGGAAAGTCCAATGCACTTTATTCCACGATTATCTGACGCCTTATAGTATTATTATTGAGATGAAAATGTATGTGTTTGTGCATGTTATACCTTGTCTTACGAAGGACATCGAAAGACAAAGCCAATATACATTTGTGACTCACTAGTAAGTTTCACTAGGGGAACATCCCTATTGACTGACCTTGGTCTAGTGGTTAGTGGCCCTGACTTCGATTGAGAGTTTGTGGGTTCGATTCCCACCCAATCAAATGTTTGCGTGATTAACACGATCATTTGTTCTGTGTCTGGGTGTAATAAAATACAAGTAAAGTATGTTTATCGTTATCTAATACCCATAGCATAAGCTCTGCTTAGTTTGGGACTAGACGGCGTTGTGTGAAAGTGGTGGAATATTATTATTTATTTTGCTTCAGATAAAAGATTCATATTCTGTGTTAGAAAGTTAAAATTATGTTAATATACAAAAACAAATACAAGAGAGACAGACATTAATTTGTTCTAACTATTAATTTTCTATTTTCAGTCTTTGGCCATGTGTGTTGCTTCCGTACATCTTGGACACTTTTCGCAATACGGACCACTACTGCCCGAGCTGCAAAGCGTACATCGGCAGCTACGTTCGCTAAGACCTGTACCCCTAGCCAAGTTTCTAATCTGCAATAATTAACGCTTGTAGAAAGCTTTTAATGTACTTACGGGAATGACGTCGTCTTAATGCTCAGTCACGTGGTCAGAACAAAAGAATTGGCGGCAAGGTCAACTCGAAGCGTTCGACGCAAGGGAAACTGTTGCAACTTGGCTAGGGGGGCTGGATACGAGGTTTCTCTGTCTATATATATAAAAGGAGAAACTGACTGACATATAAACGCACAGCCGAAACTATTGGTACTAGGAGCGTGAAACTTTGTACAAGATTTCCGCTTATGACAAAGGTGAGCACTATGAGAAGATTTTTCAAAATTCTTCTTTTAAAGAGATGAAATGGGGGTCCAGTTTATATGGAAAAACCTACTTAAACGCGGGCGAAGCCGCTGGCAGAAGCTAGTCTGAAGTATGCTGAAAATATTGTACAACAATAATTAATAATTTTAATTAATATTTTTTTGAAAAACCAGCACCTATTTGCACTTGAAACATAGTATTATTGTTTGATAAAATTGTTGTGAGTAAACCAACTGTGTGTTAATCTTGTGGGACCAACTTTGGTTTTTTTTTGTCATCATAACTACAGTTGCCATCGCGGATCTTGAACACTTGCACAGAAGTCAAATATTCGGGCTCTTTAGTGGTGCAAAGTGCGACGCAGGGGCGGGGATTGTCAGTGATTGGTTGGCCGTGCCATCGCGTCATAGACGTCACTCCACATTCGTTCACTGCGTTGCTACATGTATCTAACAACGAAGACGATTGGTTCGCCAATGTATGGAATGCGCAAAACGATCCCCACTCTGACGCCGAGCATTCAAGATCCGTGATGGCAACTGTACCTACATGTGAAAGCTTGTAATTAGCAATTTAATTACCTACTATTGTCATTATGTTGTTATTAGTCTGTAAGCTTTAATAAAATGGAAAAATAAAATAAATAAACAAGCACCGGAACGTACAACATATCGGAAAACGCAGCGTTGGAAAGCCTCCCACAAGGTGGACTGATAATATAATCTAGTAAGGGTCACGGGAATCCGACGGATGCGTAACGCACAGGACCGGTTTTTTTTTTTTTTTTTTTTTTTCGATGGGAAAAATCATGCATTGACATCCCCCGCCCGTGGGCGGAGCGGGAGATAGTGTCAGACTCTTACTGACTAAAAAACCCATCCCGTTCCTTCTAGCCTTCGTACCGGGGCTCGAGCGCCCTTTCGGATAACCCTGGCCCCAGTAGGCTTCAACCCGGCTGGGCCCCTGCTGTTGCTGACAACTCCTTGAGGCGCGCGGGAACAGTGCGCGCCGTCGACGACTTGGGCTTGGTCCGGACGGTTACCGGACGGCCGGACAGCGAGCTACCCATTGCTCACTGTCCGCAAGCCCGCGCCTACGGTGGCTGGAAATCGGGATCGGAATCCCAGCGGCGGCGGCGAGAGCGCCGTTGTCTGATGCGGTCGGCCACCTCCTTGGCGAGCATTACTGCTTCGCAGAAGTCGGCGACCGCCTGCCACTCTTCCTCGCTCCGGACCATGGCCTCGACCAGGGCCCGGCGCGAGAGGTCTCCGCCGCCGATCACCCCCACGAGGGCACGGCGATGCTCCGCCCAAGCAGGGCACACCGCGATTGTGTGCTCCACCGTGTCCTCCGGGCGTTCCGCACAGTGGCGACACCCGGGCGTCACTTCCGCTTTAATTCGGAACAGGAACCTCCCGAACTTGCCATTTCCGGTGAGGACCTGTGTCATGCGGAAGGTAAGGACGCCGTGAGGTCTTTCCAGCCACGCCTCAAAGAGGGGACTTATCGCCGTAATTGTGGCGTGCCCATGACGGGGTTGCGATAGTCGCTGACGCCATTCCACCATGAGATCCCGCCGGAGCTCTGTCCGCCATGCCGCGACCTGTCGCGGCAGAGGACTTTCACCCCGGCGTTGCATCTCCACGCGCATGTCGTGCATGTGTGCAAGGACTGTTGCCTCCAGATCCCACGGTGGTAGGCCAGCCAGAAGGCTCGCCGCTTCGCGGGAAATCACAAAAAAATTCTCACTACCCAAACAAATTCTTCCCATGCACATTTCTCGATATCTGTCATATGGTTGATGAAATTTTTCAAAATCACTGTCGCTACTACAGTCGTCATTATTGGTTTGTCGGCTGCACTCATCTGGATGTTCTGAAGATGTTATATAGTTGATGAAATATATAAATATATTGGTTTGTTGGCTGCTGTGGTACTGGTGTGTCACTAGTATTCAAGACTGGTCTTATAGCAGATTTTAAGTTGGGATACAACCACTTCGAACAAGTTTTATGGTTTATTCCTATGATTTTCGTAACACAGAAATAACAGTCATCGTGATGATTGGATGGTTCACGCCAGATCATAGGGGCTTTGTACTTAAAAGAGGGTCTTTTTTTGTTTGCCCATAATCTCAAAGACTCAACACAAGTTTTACAAACCAAACTAGGTATCCAGGGCTTAGCGTTAGTCGGCAAAGGAAACCCAAAGTAGTCAAAGTATGTATTTTTCACGAAGTCCGACACGTTCAAACGGAATTTTTTGAACATATATTCTCCACAAATAACACAAAAACAGTCAGGGCTGTTTAAACACGTCCTTCTTGAGGAAGACATAATAAAATTTATACAGAAACTAGTTTAGTTACACTGCTATTGATAGAAATTATCGACTGCTTAAGTAAATTCAAGACGGTACCTGTATCTCACTAACTAGAGCTGCTACAAAAAATCTGAGGATAGATTTGAAATCAGCGCACCCAAATTAGTAAACAACAGTAGAAAAATTGCATGCAACAAAAAAAAAGTTCGATTTTGTTTTTCTGTGTTATAGGTAAATTATGGGTTTTATTTTATTGTCCGACATTGTTTTTATGAGAAATTATAAGGCAAGCCACACAAGCGACGGAAAATGAGATAACCTCTAATAAAATAATTCGTCTTTTTTACAACTAAATATTCTTAGTCCAAGAGCAGATAAAGAGAGCTCAAAATCGTAGAGCATTCCGACACGGACAGGGTAGATTTAGAAGGCTAAGGTAGGAGTAGAGCTTTAGAAGGCTAAAGCAGGAGTAGAGCTTTCGCCTTAGTCTACGTTGTTATTTCTTTATAAGCACCCAGAAAGTGGCTTACATAGAATTGCTAGTGGCTAAGATAGTATCATTCAGACGCTCGTTAGTTGTTGTTGACTTAGTAATTTAGAAGGCAATGGAGATTTAGAGGCGAAAAATACTATTAACAAGAAGTTACTTTGATTAGCATCCTTTTATATTATTGTTCGGCTCGTGATTGACCTCTATCTCACCTAATGGTAAGTGATCATATAGTCACACTTGCCTAGAAGTAACCTATTTGTTTAATCTTGGCTTTTAAAGACCTGCAGGTATTAGAAAACACAGTCTCTGGCATAGAAATCCATGTCTGTATGCAAAATGTGGGTGGTAGTAAAGACAAAGAGCACATAAAATTATTGATAAGTATTCAGCACTTACAAAAAATATAACAGATAACATTAAATACAGAAAGTTTGAAAACCAGTACCACCATTGCTATAGCAAATGAGTCCTGCTTAAATGGCGTCCTTATGCTCTTGAGGCTAAAATAACAGTCAGTTGTGAATAAGGTTAACACGTTGTAAGAGAGCAAACGTATCAACATCTCCCTCACATTTTTCCAACTAGTTTGGTAGGCCTCCAGTCTAACTGGATGAGGCTGAATACCCGTGTTTTCCATGGAGCGACTGCCTATAAGACCTTCACAAGCCATTTACTGGACAATATGGTATTAATTCGATAGACGGATGATCGCGGTTTCTGGCGTCCGGCTACCTATAACAAAGTCAAAGATTTACGAATGACAATTACTAAGACTAACGGCTTTCCGTGCTTTCTTAGGCACGGGGTGTCTTTAATGTCCTGGTTAAACTTATAAGAATACATAATTATGAATAGAAATATTCACAATGGTTACTTATTCAGTGTGAGATTTTTAACAAATGCATAATGGAGGAGAGGGAGGCCAAAGACAGACGTGATATGAAAGAAAAGGGAGTTAGTGATATCATGACGGTAAGTGACAGGACAGAATGGAAGAAAAAATGTGTTGCACCGACCCCAAGTAAAACAGGACAAGGGCAGGAAGATGAAGATGATGATAATATACATATTACAATGTAATGGTTACTTCTGTAGCGTTCCATTTAGTACCAGGATTATACGGTTCCCAGATTGGTTGGACCCCTTCCGGCTATATTTGTGAAGTCTGGCCTGTTGGCTTTGTTTAGGTAGAGGAAGATGCAAGTGATTTTGCTTGCTGCTGTGACGCATATCCTATAAAAGATATGATATTTAGTTATCTTTAAATAAAATCGATATTCCGTGCATAGTGTACTTTGTTTTTGATTCATGTAAGAAGATAAGATTATCAGTACAGTAGATGGAATTCAGTTTAGTCACTTGTCTCGCTCGATATGCTGGTTTCGTAAGCAAAGAGATTTAAATACATATTTTGCGAAATGAATCAGCACAATAAAGAATTTGATGATCGTGAGTATTGTGCTATTATGAGTTTATAGTTATTAAGAGTGCGTTTGTTAAACTCGACTTATTTTTTTTTACGGATTTTTTATGTGCCAGCTTTTGCCTTTAGGGAAATCTGTTCTTATTCTTTGTAAGTAAAAGATCATAAAAGGCAACTGCATATATGCAACTTTCAGCATGCTAGGTTCAAGTGCTGGGCGTTGATGAGTGAGACTGAGTTAGGACTTTGCCTTTGTATATATTTACAGACGCATGTATATAAAAAGCTTTCTACTAGATAAACATATGATATAGAAGTTCTGAGACAGACCTGGATCCTTTCAATTATTAATTTACCTCATTGTTTTTCAAATAAATATATTTTATTCATTTATTGTGTACACCTACCACAGTGTAGACTACACCGTGTTTTTAATACTATGATTGACTGATAGTGAATGACTTGTTGCATTTGCTGCCTATGTACTATTGCCGTATATAAAGTTTAAATAAATTATAGCAAATCTTCCTTGATTGCTGCAATCGCATGTGTGTTTGTATTGTTAACACCATTTTATAACATAATATCGCGCCAGTACACTGTGAATTGGACCGCAGATGTTTAAATTTCAGACTGACACCCTCATTTTACCATCTTCAAATTCCATTTCATTGGGGTTATCAATTCGCGCATAACTTTTTCGTATACGAACCTATCTTAATGATTTTGTTTTGTGTATATCATTAATTTTGTAAATTCTAAATCAATGTGTGAATTGAGTTTTTTTTTTTTGTCAATACTATAAGTACTAAAATTTCAGAGAAATTACTAAGTACTAAGTTAGATAATTTAGAATGTTGCTATTATTTTTTACTCTATGTTATGTTCTATATTATATTGTTTTGAATTTGCACTATCTTTAACTTCTTCCCACTTTTCCCCATCTCTTTTTTCTTTGTATTCTGTCTCTTTCTCTCTCTTGTCTTCTGTCTTTGTTTCTTCTTTTTTTTTCTAATCGTCTATTTTTCCTTCTATCAATTAGATTTACGGACATATTTCATCATTCAGTACAAAACTAAATATAAATTTTATAAACCGCAGTTGAAACCCTACAATATGATCTCAAATAGATAGACACATAAGCTCCACAAGAGTTATTTGTTGCCAATGTTGTCAACCAACCCGAGAAATTATAAAAAAAAAAAAACAAAATTTAACTAAATACTTATGATGTTTTAATTTCAGTTAAAGAGCAGGCGCCGCCTCCACCATACACGCCCAACATTCCACATCAAGCCCCCACAGATGTAGCACTACAGGGACCTATTCTAGTACCAGTGGCGCAGCCTGGCACAGGAGTACCACAAACCGGTGCCTACATTATACAACCAACCCCGTATGTTCTCCCCATGCTCATCGGGAACCAGATGGGCCCAGAACCAACTTCCATCACCTGCCCGTCCTGCAAAGAAGTCATTGTCACCAAAATTGAAGCCAGGGCCAACACGAAAACTCACACGTGTGCTTTCGTTCTCTGTCTTATGTGGTTAGTATCTTACATAAAAATGTGGGCTTGCGGACGGTATGCAATGGATAGCTCGTCCGCCGGCCAACTGGTAACCGTCCGGACCAAGCCAACGGCGCGTAGTGTTCCAACGCACCTCGAGTAGATTTCAACAAACCGTAGAAGCCTAGCAGGGTCGAAGCCTATTGGGGCCATGGGTTCGCATCTGAAAGGAAAACCCGGGGTTCTGGTTCACAGAGCAAAGAAGGAACATTGGAGTGGTTTTGAATCAGTAATTTCTGACAACAATCTGCCCTCCTGTTGCGGCCAAGAGCGAGAGAAATCATTGGATGATTTCTCACCTTAAAAAATGGTAAACGTCAGGTAATCGATCTGTCCGCCGGAAAATAAATAGTGTATTCCGTAACGAATTATTGTCAGATGTTTAACATGTGATGTTATATTCCTGTCCTACTCTTTTTCTACAATTTGTGTAAGTTTGAAAAGGACAGGTATATTAGAGACTGTGAAATTACGCATTAAAGCCGAACGCTTGCGCGGTTTTTTACGGCGACTCAATGAGTTCGCGTAACCGTTGAGGGGTAATAAAAAATAGTTTACTCGCGTTTAGTTTCTCACACTAACTTTTGCGATCCTTTTTCTGTTGGAGAAAGTGGTGTTACCAACATATTTTGTAGGTCTACTGTGCAAAATAATCTTAGCAAAGACTTATTTCTAACTTTACTTTTCATTTTTCAGTTGCTGGCCATGTGTGGTTCTTCCCTACTTCGCGAAAAAATGCCGGAACTTGGACCATTACTGTCCACATTGCAGCTCTTACATCGGCAGCTACGTCAACTAAAACATTATGGTACTTGAAATTGGATTTTTCGATTACAAACGATGAAAAAAAAAAAATGATAAGTGCCATTATGAATTAAATGGTGTAAACTTTGACAAAATGTTCAGATGAAACGATACATGTAAAGCGGGAACACCATTAGACTGACGCACACGTGGGTCACGCTTGATTTGTATGTAAAGTCACGTTGCGTGGCGTGTTGTCGTGGCGTGGCAAGTTTATTTGCCACAATGTATCCTAGCAGGGTTTGAGTTAATTGAAATTGTCATGAGAAAAAGGTAGCTACTCTGGCTGTAATTAAGTGTATTGTAACAATTCAAACACTCCAGGATAAATTGTATAAATATTTTATTCACTTTGATAAACACAATTTCATACTTACGTTCTATTAACAATCATTTACAAATACACAGATTAGTCGGACATGTTTTCTGTTCAACCACTCAAAGGTGTGCATCAGAATGGCGGGTGTAATTTCCAGATTTGCGTAAATTTATTACAGTTATTTGGTACCTTCTGTGTACCTTTACGTACCTCTTTTGAAAATCTGTGTACCTAAACCCATACAATGATATTTTAAAAATTAGGTACACCCGCCATCCTGACGTCAGAACCGCGGGTGTACTGCTAATCAAGATATGTAGCCAAGCGTACTGTATAAGTAAATTTGGTACCTCTTGTGTACCTGCAGATACAAGTATTAAAGGACATACTGTAACGTCGCTGCGAAAAAAAAATCTTTCTTTGACGTATTTTTCTTTAAAAATAACAATTACGTAAGTACTGATAACTTAAGTTAAATATTAAATAAAAAACCGGCCAAGAGCGTGTCGGGCCATGCTCAGTGTAGGTTTCCGTAGTTTCCCGTCCGTCACAATAAAGTGTACCCACTTATGAGTTTAAAAAAATGCTTGCTACGATTATACTACAAACTTAGTCCAGAAATTATTTTGTAGAACGCTTTTGTCTTTTTTGTACAAAAACTGTTCTTTCCATTAAGTTCAAAATAATTTTCCTAGAAAGTCCTTATAAAGTTCTACTTTTCAGATTTTTTTCATATTTTCTAAACTTATGGTTCAAAAGTTAGAGGGGGGGGGACACATTGTTTTTTACTTTTGCAGCGATTATTTCCGAAATTATTGACATTATCAAAAAATGATTTCAATAAACCCCTATTCATTTTTAAATACCTATCCAACGATATATCACACGTTAGGGTTGAATTTAAAAAAAAAATCACTTCCCACTTTACATATAGGGGGGCTACCCTAATAAAACATTTTTTTCCAATTTTTATTTTACCACTTTGTCGGCGTGATTGATATACATATTGGTACCAAATTTCAGCTTTCTAGTGCTAACGGTCACAGAGATTAAGCGAGGACGGACAGACAGACAGACAGACAGACGGACAGACAGACATGGCGAAACTATAAGGGTTCCTAGTTGACTACGGAACCCTAAAAACCGGCCAAGTGCGAGTCGGACTCGTCCATGAAGGGTTCCGTAGCAGCAAGTAACATAATGTAAAAGTTCTTGTAATGTGTTGTAACTTTGATCGATGTTTTAATAGTATAATAGATGTTGTTTTAATAGTTTAATAGTATTTAAAAAAAACTACTTACTAGATTTCGTTCAAACCAATTTTCGTTGGCAGTTTTTATAGTAATGTACATCATTACTATAAAAACTGCCAACTTTTTTAGTTTAGTTTAGGTAGTAGTTTATTTTTTTAGTTTTATCATTCTCTTATTTTAGAAGTTAGAGGGGGACATTTTACCACTTTGGAAGTGTCTCTCGCGCAAACTGTTCAGTTTAGAAAAAAATGATATTAGAAACCACAGTATCATTTTTGAAGACCTATCCATAGATATCCCATTCGTATGGGTTTGATGAAAAAAAAAAATTGTTGAGTTTCAGTTCTAAGTATGGGGACCCCCAAAATTTAGTGCTTTTTTGTGTGAAAATCTTAATGCGGTATACAGAATACATCTACATACAAAGTTTCAACAGTATAGCTCTTATAGTTTCGGAAAAAAGTGGCTGTGACATACGGACGGACAGACAGACAGACATGACGAATCTATAAGGGTTCCGTTTTTTGCCATTTGGCTACGGTACCCTAAAAACCTATATGTATACATAATTACAAAAACTAAAAACATATTGCCTATTTTACAATTGTGAAGGATTAATGGAATTGGAATGTTTGTCTGTCAGTGTTTCCAGAATCAAAATAAAATAAGACACTTTTAAAGTATATTTTAATTGATTTCAACGATAACGAAATAAGTAATGATTAATATGAATAACGCATTAATTTCATGTGCATTAACTCGGCCTTATAATTTGTTACAAAACTATAAATCAATATAATAAAAATAAGACTAGTATATAATTAAAACATCTTCTATTACTACACAGTATATTAACGTAAGTCATAGTATTAATGAAAGATCCATTTATGTTACAGACGTGATTTTAATCCGTACATGACACATTCTGCAATCATACGACCTGCGTCCATCCTGATACGATAATGTAATAAAATTATGGCGAGGGAGAGGTTGAACAAAAGGTTTTAACTACATTATAGGACTAGTGCGTAATGGTAATCAAAATGTCACAGTTTGGTAAGAAGGGCTATTATGTATCTAAGTGCAGAGCAATAAGTCACTTTCTGAGCACGTGTACTGAAAAATAGTGTAGTTCTACAGTCAGATTAGGATGGGCATGGAAATAACGATTATTTCCATGCCCATCCGATAAAATAATAATTGCTAGTTCAGAATATTCAAATAGATATTTTTCTACGAAGTTATTTTATTTTTTTCAACTACCAGTGGTAGTAGACTACCAGTGGTCCAGTGGTCGTAGTATGCGACTACTGAACACGAAGTTGTGGGTTTGATACCCACTTATGGGGGTGATGCGCTAATTGTTGTTTTATAACAACAATTAGCTCATCACATAAAGTGTTCTCCTTAGTCTGTGTGTAAGTTTTGTCAAGTTTTGTTAATTTCAATTCCGACTCTCGGTATGGTCACGGAATCGTGACTAAATGATATACGGAAGTTTAGGATTCCTGATATTAAACATAACGTATTGTGGCCATAAAGTTTAATGTAGATATTCCTTTGACATCGTTACTATTTTTGGTTATTAGTATTATGAAATACTATTTCGACGCGCCGTCTAAGAAAAATCTTTTCTTTTTTTCGCAGCAACGTTTCAGTATTTCGTTTATTTAATACTTGTATCTGCAGGTACACAAGAGGTACCAAATTTACTTATACAGTACGCATGGCTACATATCTTGATTAGCAGTACACCCGCGGTTCTGACGTCAGGATGGCGGGTGTACCTAATTTTTAAAATATCATTGTATGGGTTTAGGTACACAGATTTTCAAAAGAGGTACGTAAAGGTACACAGAAGGTACCAAATAACTGTAATAAATTTAGGCAAATCTGGAAATTACACCCGCCATTCTGATGCACACACTCAAAGCAGCCCGACCCTGTCCCAAAAGATCGTTACAAAAACCCCCGTGTTTTGCTACTACCCACTTTCACAAACACTCGGTCGACTGACCGACCAATCAGCGCAAAGTAAAGAGATTGACTATCTAATATACATTAGAGTTTATCTAATAATTAACTGCAAGTAACTATTTCATTTTATCAGATATGATATATTATACAAAACAAATCCATAAAGTGTAATATTATAAATTATTACTTAATATCTACAATGAATGTCTAAAGTTAATGTAACTACTAGCGCCATCTATCGCTTATTATTGGAAGTTGAACGATTTATGAATATTTTCTTTAAAAATCATAACATTCGGCCATCCGACATCGTGCGATCTCCTGACGCACGACTACAATTAACATGATAGGATATTTTCATTAAAATTATGAAACTTAATTCCAGTTCTACAAGGAACCGAGTCTTACATTCATAATCATAACATTCGGCTTAGTCTTGATTATTTGCTTTATCGTCACGTCATATATTTATAGTATTCATCACACGAAGAATAGTTAATCTATGAATTTTAAAATGAGGCAAATTCAATTTTACCCTCATAATTGCAATCAGATCTACTAATCTTTATTAAACTACTTATGCTGTATGCTGTATCAAGGAGTTTACTGATAACGAAAGTATCTTTTTGCTAGTCTAACCCAGATATTGACGCTCACTTCATATCTTAAAATTTATAACGTACTAGCTGTGCCCCGCGGCTTCACCCGCATTTTTCTCGTTTCCGTGGAGATACCGAGATAAAATATTGCCTATAATTGCCTCCCTCAATAAATGGACTATTGAATATTTTAAATAGTTTTCATATCAAATCAGTATTTCCCAAAATTACCGCGTTCATAAATGTATTTATTTCTCTTCAAAGATCTTATACTTACAATCATCAACAAATATATTTCGAAAAAGATTATTACAGGATTTTACGTTGATAAAAAACTCCATGGCCCATAACTCATTAATAGGTACCAACTCTTAACATCTTACACACGTGATAACTTTTAAACGAAATATCCGATCGAGATGAAACAAAAAGAATTTTACTTCTACATAAATACTCTTGATAACATAATGCTTAATTTCGATAAAGATTAATATTACGATACATATTTACGTAGTTTTGTGGCAGTCCGTCTAGTGGGACATTTAACAGAATTAATAACACGCCATAAGTATATGTTTCATTGGTGTTCGTCATAGGAATCATTTTATTTTGCTAGGGGATTTAAAATAGTGGTTATACATTTTAGCAAAACCGCGCTCGACTTAGACAATATACAGCTTTAAAAACAAGGTCAATACTATGACTATCGCAAAAGCTCTTGATAGTAGGGTATCTAAAAGAAATCCATGATTGCACTATTATTCTAGTTAATAAACTACTGTCAAATATGTTTTATAACCAACACTAAATTAGGTACTCAAAACCATTGGTCAATGTTAATTATGCGAGACTGTAAGCATAAAGTAAAATTGATCAGCTTTTTGTTCGAAAGTATTCTTCATTATCTACGCGCACTGAATTCACTTCATGTCATTAGGTTTTTCATAGGGTTCAGCTATAAGAATTTGGAATCTAGATCTTATTCATTTAATCCCAAGCAAACGCCGGCCCCTCATTGTCCCTCTATTGTGTCTCTAGTCAAAGTATTCGAAAAGTTGATATTTAGATCAATTCTCGTCTCAATACTATAAACAGAAACAGTATTCGTCTTAATTTCTGTGGAAAACATGATATTACGGCTTATGGTATCGACATACGCGTCCTAGATCTTACTCTCAGCGGTTAAACGAAACTCACAAATCTGTAGCCACCATGTTGCTACATGTTGTGTGGCGACTCGTGTAGTCAGAGTTCATTACTTTCATTATTTGGAAGCATAATATAAAACAGAAACTTAAGCATTTAGAATAAAGGTGATCCTTCGGCTAGAGGCTTAGGGCTTAATTGTACTAAAATTATCTCTCAAATAATATTAGCAGCATATGTGCGTGATTTCGTACCAAGTAAAGGTTCCAATAATGAAGTTCGGATCGCACTGTTCGTCAAACTTCATTTTTATTTGAAACCCTGAAATTGGTCCTCTACTCTAGTGTATGGATTTTCAATCCATCTTCCCCTTAACCGAATAAATAACGATGTAATATTTAGCTCTATTTAAATCATTCATTGTATCATAATCATCTTAGGAACCGGCTTCGATTTCAGTCTGGACGACGAGAACTAGTTATGGTCATGTAATAGTATATATTTTATCCTACTTGTAAAATAAATATCATTGTGTTCTCTATCTATGGAATCAGTCTCTGCTACAGTATGCACACGTCACAGGAATTGAAAACGTGTGATAAATTCATTTCCTCGTCTACAATTTAATGGTTTGGCTCAATTCCTAATAGATTTATCATTAATACCGTGTGTTTAAACTCCTATCTGCAGCTCTTTTACTTATATGTTATCCGTACATAAGCATTGATTTGTCGTAATAATATTCACATAAGTTACACCTTAATTCTTACCAGCTAACATTTCTGCTTGAAACCGACCATAATTCTGCTCATTAGATAAAATCATTTTAGTTTAGTTTACCACTTCGTCACGAGATGCTAACTTACAAAACTTGGCAAGGTTCCGTAAATTTTCTATTTTCTCTTGGTAAGCAAGTTTTTGAGACAAATTTTATAGTCAGTTTCTGATCCTACTTGCTTAATACAAATCAATTATAATTACTCTTTCTAATCAAACTTAAATACTCTAAAAATTTACAGAAGTGGTAGAACTCCCGTATCACAAAGTTCCAATGGATATGTTCAAACCTCGATACTTGTAACGCCTTCCTCCTTGAAAATCAACCACTCTCTTTGACCAACGTGGGGTACCTCTTCGCTTCTTGCATCGTGGTGGTGTCTTATTCCTTCCAAATCGTCTCTTTGCAGCATTTTTCTTCAAGCCTGTACTGTTTGAACCAGGAACTATCTATTGTTCAATAAAACTGGCAATTTTTCCTTCTGTAGTTCTGTCGGAATCCAAGTCCTCAAAAATAAAAAATAAATCAGTGGTTAAAACATTTACAGGAAATAGTACTTGTATCATTCATTTGAAACTCTTTTAAGAATCAAATCCCAGTGTTAAAATATACTTTCAATTCAATTTATCTAAACCTATAATATCTTCAAAAACTATAACAGAATGTTCAAATCTCATCCAATAAACAGTTCAAAAATGATATGAATAAACTTAATAAATTATTCAATTCATTTACAACATCTGCATTAAACCAACGTAGTCAGACTATAGGTAAATTCATACGTTACTTACGCTCTTGAGGATAACTTCATCTGCACCGGGCACACTTAACCCGAATCTTAATTGGCTCATCTGGCCAAATCAAATGGCCCACTTGGCTTCATCAAAGGCACGCTTAGCTTCATCAAAAGCACGCTTGGCTTCATCAAAGGCACGCTTAGCTTCATCAAAGGCACGCATGGCTTCATCAAGGCACGCTTGGCTTCATCAAGGCACGCTTGGCTTCATCAAGGCACGCTTGGTTTCATCAAGGCACGCTTGGCTTCATCAAAGGTACACTTAGCTTCATCAAAGGCACGTTGGGCCTCATCAAAGGTACACTTAGCTTCATCAAAGGTACACTTAGCTTCATCAAAGGCACGTTGGGCCTCATCAAAGTCACGTTTGGCCTCATCAAAGACACTCTTGGCCTCATCAAAGCACTATCACTGATCATTCACTAATCATCAATCACTAACCATTAACCATCAATCACCAATCATCAATCACCAACCATTAACCATCAATCATCAATCATCAATCATCAACCATCAACCATCAACCATCAATCATCAATCACCAACCACTAATCATTAATCAGTAATCATCAATCATCAATCATCAATCATCAATCATCAATCATCAATCATCAATCATCAATCATCAATCATCAAACATCAATCATCAATCATCAATCATCAATCATGAATCATGAATCATCAATCATCAATCATCAATCATCAATCATCAATCATCAATCTTCAATCTTCAATCTTCAATCATCAATCATCAATCATCAATCATCAATCATCAATCATTTATCATTTATCATTTATCATTTATCATTTATCATTTATCATTCATCATTCATCATTCATCATTTATCATTCATCATTCATCATTCATCATTCATCATTCATCATTCATCATTCATCATTCATCATTCATCATTCATCATTCATCATTCATCATTTATCATTTATCATTTATCATTTATCATTTATCATTTATCATTTATCATTTATCATTTATCATTTATCATTCATCATTTATCATTTATCATTTATCATTATACGAATTCGATGAAAATAAAGAAAGGAAAAGCAACCCAATTTGAAATATAGAAACTAAAAGAATCACCAGCATATAAGAGGTGTTTAGTCTTGTCAACGTTCGATTACGAACATGACGCGCATATCAATACCATTCAGTTCACACATTTGCAGGGAATCGAATGATTCAATACACGAGCCTGTCACCATCAGTAAGAAATTTGGGTGAGTATGATACTGGTCTAAAATACTTGGCACATTTGGCTAAAAAAAAATAAATAAATCTCAAGCTCATTTAGCTTCAATTTAGGCACACATAACCTCTTCCTGTTATCACTGCACATATTTGTAGGCATAATTAAGAATAAGAGAATTTAGCAAGCATACATAGCTCACTATCAACCGGCAACGATGCGCCTACACACAACTAGTGGGTAGTGTACTTTCTAGTAAGATCGTACACATATGTACACTGGTGAACAGGTCATAGTTCACCCCCTAACATAATCCGATGAACATACATAGTCCACCCTTAACATAATCCGATGAACGTATATAGTCCAACCCTTAACATGATCCGATGAACATACATAGTCCACCCTTAACATAATCCGATGAACGTACATAGTCCATCCACTAACATGATCCGATGAACATACATAGTCCACCCTTAACATAACCCGATGAACGTACATAGTCCACCCTTAACATAATCCGATGAACGTACATAGTCCATCCACTAACATGATCCGATGAACATACATAGTCCACCCTTAACATAATCCGATGAACGTACATAGTCCACCCTTAACATAATCCGATGAACGTACATAGTCCATCCACTAACATGATCCGATGAACATACATAGTCCACCCTTAACATAATCCGATGAACGTACATAGTCCACCCTTAACATAATCCGATGAACGTACATAGTCCATCCACTAACATAATCCGATGAACGTACATAGTCCACCCTTAACATAATCCGATGAACATACATAGTCCATCCCCTAACATAATCCGATGAACAGACATAGTTCACCCCCTAACATAATCTGATGAACATACATAGTTCACCCCCTAACATAATCCGATGAACATACATAGTTCACCCATTGATATAAGAATATTAAATATTTTATATCGAGACATGATTGTCTCGATATAAAATATTTAAAATCAATACGATACTTTATCATTAGATAGAGATTTAAAAATCAGTGCTACGATGTATTAACAATTACCCTGAATATTTCATGTGTTATTATATAATGTGTCATATTTAGATAATGCGTGATCGTAATGCAGTATATATTGTCGATGTGAGAAGTAAAACAAAGAAATCAAAACGCTACCAGAGTGAAGCTCTGGCTCTCTCTCTCAATTTGTTTATCTAACACATGTTAAACGTCTGTTAAGATGAACGTTATCGGAGTGTAGCCCCGACCAAACGCTTATACAAGAAATAGTACTCAAAATGTATATTAACTAAAAATTTTGTAGGTTATATCGAGATTATTTGTCTGCTGACAGTTTTAATGTGAATAGTTGATAGATTAACGACTATGTATCCATGTGATATAGAAATTAACATTGGTGGGCGTTGAAAATTTCTCGATAAACGTTATAATATTTGTTCAACCATACCTTTTTGTCTGGTCCGTGTCACTTCTGAATTGTAACAATTCAAACACTCCAGGATAAATTGTATAAATATTTTATTCACTTTGATAAACACAATTTCATACTTACGTTCTATTAACAATCATTTACAAATACACAGATTAGTCGGACATGTTTTCTGTTCAACCACTCAAAGCAGCCCGACCCTGTCCCAAAAGATCGTTACAAAAACCCCCGTGTTTTGCTACTACCCACTTTCACAAACACTCGGTCGACTGACCGACCAATCAGCGCAAAGTAAAGAGATTGACTATCTAATATACATTAGAGTTTATCTAATAATTAACTGCAAGTAAATATTTCATTTTATCAGATATGATATATTATACAAAACAAATCCATAAAGTGTAATATTATAAATTATTACTTAATATCTACAATGAATGTCTAAAGTTCATGTAACTACTAGCGCCATCTATCGCTTATTATTGGAAGTTGAACGATTTATGAATATTTTCTTTAAAAATCATAACAGTATTGCAACTAAAAAGTGTGAAATAAAAACCTTTTTACAAAAAAAAAAAAAATAACCGACTTCAATAATTTTAATTTCGGAAGTCAGTGTTTCTCGATATTGTTTGTTCCTTATTTAACACCGACTTCCGAAATTAAAATGATTGAAGTCGGTTATTTTTTTTTTTTGTAAAAAGGTTTTTATTTCACACTTTTTAATTGCAATACACTTAAAATTATTATGATGGTTTTAGTGTTTTTTTAGGTGAAGTCGGTTATTTTTTTTTTGTAAATTTTTTTTTTCTATAGACTTTTTGTACTACGGTGCGTTATTTGACAGCAGATGACCATCTTTTGAGCGTCTGTAACGTAAAATTATGCGATCTTCAAGCGTAAATGTTCAACTCTGTACAAAAGTCACTCAACTTTAGAACTGTCTTGGTACGATTTTTAGAGATTCAGAAGCAGGCCTGCTTTTGAAAGGAATTTGCCTCACTGGGAATTGAACGTTTCCATAAGAGGTCATGGTAAGCCCCCTGATTGGCGTACGTGGTGCACGTGTGCGCAATGTAGTCCTACCTTAAATTGTACGCACACCACGACGCAGTGGACACGAGACAGATTAAAATGACTGATTGAGTGGGGGGATTACAAAATGTTTTTGTAAATAAACTAGGTTTATCTGATTATGTCATAATTATTTTGTTCGTGTTTTCTTTTATATAATGTAGTCTTAATATGTATATGTTACCAGCAATCTGTATAATTCAGATATTCTAAACAATACCTAGGCAAGGTATGTAATACCTGGCGCGATCAGACAATGCATGAAATATTATGAATATTATTGTTTATTACATCCTTTACTATTTACTAAGGTAATGTACACAATTCCTAGGGATTATCTATAGTACCTACCTGCTGATCCTCCGGCAATGTGTAAAATAAATACATTTATCAATGATAGCCGGCTTGTTTATAAAATTACGGGCAAATGAAATATATTCTATTATTTAGAATCAAAGTGTGTAGAAGGTAAGAGCAGGGAAGAGATTGACATAATTTTAGGGCATCACAACACAGATAAGGCTAAGGCAGGAGCTCCGATCCTGTCTTAACCTTCTACGTCGGATATCCTTGAGTTAATAACGGAAGAAATAGACGTATCGACGTTTCTAGTAGCGACTTTTCTTGACGCTACTATCATGTGAGAATAGTAAATTAACATTATGGCGACACTTGGGGAGGTCTGTGTCTAATAGTGGACGTCTTTCGGCTTAAATGATGATGCTATCATTCGAATGGTACGAGTTTGATTTCGAATAAAGGAAACCTTGGTAATAATGGTAAGCGTACCTTCTCGCTGGTTAGAGGTTCTACCACGCAGGCTTTTAACACGTTCCATTTGACAACTTAAATTGAAATATATGTATATGTATTTTTCACAACAATCACACAACGCCGTCTAGTCCCACGCTAAGCAGAGCTTGTGTTATAAGTACTAGACAACTGATAAACATACTTAAACATTTCTAAATACATACATATTATAGATAATTACACCCAGACACAGAACAAATGATCGTGCTCATCACACAAACATTTGTCCTGGGTGGGAATCGAACCCACGACCTCCGGCGTAGCAGTCAGAGCCACTAAACACTAGATCAACAGGCCAGTCTGTGAAATGTTTTATGGATGGAGCTTGATATTTCTATAGTTCCATTCTTTTTTCTCGCTTGCACACTTGAGATTTTTACACGTCATGGTTAGGACCCCTGATCTGATAAAAGCGATAATAAAAGATTCTATGCTGTGACCAGTTGTTTTTTTTATTATTATTTATAGGCTCGCGTTTGACTACCGTCTCACCTGATGGTAACCGACGATGGTGTACGCTTGCCTAGAAGCAACCTAAATTACTCTTGACTTAAAGACCCCTAAGTTGTAGCTATCAGGGAACACAGACTGTATACACCGTTAAATTTTGATCGTTTTAATCCCGTGGAGGGTCGATCCGGTACATGAAACATGTACCTTTTTTTCAAAACTCGTATTAATTTACGCATGTACGAAATAAATTTCTTTAAGAAAACGTCAGCTGAGCGAGTCCAATGACCTGTAGGTAGTAGTCGGCGTTGCGTACAATGTTTGATTTGCCAGGCTCATCCTATGCTGAAAACAGTGACCTTGAAGTTTATTTTACATGAGTAAACCGTGACCAATCCTATATGATGTGGAAAAGTTCTGCTTAAAAGTCTGATAAAAATGTTTATCTATTATCGTTATCAATATTCGACATTTTTTATCTATAAATCGACAGTACGTTGGGAAGAGTTCAGTACAATATTTGACCTCGTACGAAAAACCAGTTAAAGGTGATTTTTTGTGATAAAAGGATATTATATAAAATAAACTAGTGACAATGAGCGGCGAAGAAGAAAGACACCGTAAGTATTTTTAATGGTACATTTAATCTTTATTTATAACTCTTCTGTACGTATTTCTGTCACCTAACTCTTCTTAAAGTTTGACCGATTTGGATGAAATGTTGTGTGTATATTTGAGTGGGTGAGATGGTTTGAAAATACAATTGAACCCATGGTGGCATTGCAGTCGAGTTTTTTTTTTTGACAAAAACCAGCTTTCGGGCTGGGAAAAGTCTGTCGGGATCACTAGTATTAATATAATCCTCCTTATTCGTTCACTCTTTACAGAGTGGTCGTGGTTGACGATATTACATTTTCATTTGGCGAGTGAGGCTCCCGCGATGCGTCTCCATTTGTCCCGGTTTACGGCGTCTCGAGAACTCCGAACTAAGGAGATTTGTGTTGCAGCTTTGATGAGGTCTGTCCAACGCGTAGGTGAGCGCCGCGTGACCGCTTCCCCTCCACTTGTCCCTGGACAACGAGTTGCTTCATGGAGTGACCAATGTGACCAATTATTATAATAGTATGTTTAAAACTAACAAAAAAAAGTATCTTATAGGTACCTATCTTATCAGCAGTGTGGTGGTTTGAAAGAGTTACCGTGGCTCTGGAACACCAAAGACTACAAGAACACAAGTGGGTTTTAATCCGTGAAAGTCTGACACTCCCTTTCGCTCTACCCAGACCGGGCCAGCCGGGTCGAGCAGGGGCCCAGCCGGGTCGGTACTGGGTCCAGGGTTATCCGAAAGGGAACTCGAGCCCCGGTAAGAAGGCTTGAAGGAACCGGGTGGGTTTTTTAGTCAAGAGTCTGACACTATTTCCCGCTCCATTCAAGAGCGGGGGTTGTCGTTTAGATGATTTTCTCCACTATAAAAAAAAGACGTGTGGCACTCGGGGACTGCCGCGGTAAAGCTATTGCATAGCATTTTTATCAACTTATGCAATTATAATTATTTATTTACTTTATTTATGCAGTATATTTTTTCCTTTGTTTTTTTTTTCTTTAATATTAAATGAACTTACACTTTCACACATTCAATTGAATTTTGATTGATTGTTCACTCATTTGTTTTCTTATCGGTCACCACGCTCAAAAAACAAGTGAATGGGGGGTGTTAGGTTATTTTCGTTACGGAATTTCTGGATTCGGTCTCCACGCTCAAGGCCCGCGATAGAAGCTATGCAATAGCTTAAAAAAACCCAGACCGGGATAAGATATTCAATGATATTCCACCCATGAATAACTCTCTCTTATTAGTGATCGACGAAATTGACGAATGGAATTGTCAAAATGGTCTATAAGTTTAGTAATATAGGCTCCTGTTATTATTGCTTTCTAGAATAGCAAGTGCTTAGTCTTATAAGAAGTTGGATAATGGATATCCATAGCATAACTGAGGTGATACACATTTGATTGCCATACAATTTCCCACAGGCATTTAATGCTCCCATTAGTATAATAAGCAAAAATAGTATCTACAGACTACAATATAAGGTAAAGACCAAGGTACAAAGAAAAAGCAGTAATAGATTTTTTTTTATAAAATAAGGGTTCATCATAGTGTGTCACTTTTGAAAAGAACCGGTCCACTCAATCGATAGATTGGCCTTGATTTTATAAAGTGATCATCCTCATAGTCTTCAGTAGTATACTGGCAGTCTCTGCAAAGACACGTCATTTATCTCTACTCTTCTCAACCCTCATCCAGCCGCTACCAACCTAGCGAAGATCGAAGCTTTCTATGCTTCGATCAGAAGTTAGGTAAAGCCACCTAGGCTATATCTGACTTCTGCTGTCCAACTTGAATTTGTTAATTCAGGGGTCCACTCTAAAACAGAGATGTCGGCACTACGACTAACATGGCTAGTCTGATTTCATAGAGTATTCTCAGAATTAACAAGTGCTTGACTGCAATCCCACCTGATGGTAAGCTGTGATGTAATCGTTGATGGTGAATCGCACTAGTTTTTTAAGAGCCTATTTTATTTAATCCTATTTTTTCCTGTTTTATTTCATCCTACTTTATTTATTATGTTTTGCATTGAAGATATCTCAATTGTGTTTGGACGGGAAGACCGTAGCAGGCAAATTGTTTACACTGAATAAATGGCAGCTGATAACAAGTACATTACGTAATTTGTATTGTTTAACGATAAAAGGGCGCGGCAATATTGTAATCTGTTTCAATACAATACCCAGTCACAAAAGGAAACATTTTTAAAAATAGATTCTCTTGAGATAAGCACATGATACTATTTAATGTTTATTGATATAAAGATATCTTTTTCCTTGTATAATGAATTAGCGATCCTTTCCAGCTTCGCATCAGTGGCATCGCTTTTATTTTTCATTTTTTTTTTAACTTTAATTTTTAACTTTCCTTCAGAAATCACTTAGCTACACCACCGAAGTTTCTTATTCATTTTATCAGCATCTTCTTGCTCTTTTCTCGTGCTATTTGGGATTGGCGCAATTTTTCTTCCAGTCTGTCCTGTCATCCTTTATGTTTCTTATTCTTTTGCCATGTCAGTATTCTATGAACCTTGGATTTTAACAATCTCTCAAAATCGCAGCTTGAGATGACAGGTCTGCGTTCACTTATAAAACTATAAAACTGTATTTATGTGTATTAAGGTAGTCAAGATACAGGATTTTTTCTAATTTGGACGACAGTGTTTTTTGCGTGAAATAGCCACTCATTTTAGGTGTTTTGTCTTTGAAATTACGGCTATTTTTTATTATATTTTGTTTATTAAGTGGGCCGCTATAGATTACGCTTCTTTTAAAATAACACAGGGTTTTTCACGATCACCATTAGCACAAAATAGATAGGTACAGAAGTTAATCTACATACAAAGCGCGCTCGAGCAACGCACACATAGACACCGCTCACGGAAACGATGTCTCGGTCGCATCTCGGATCATTTGTCGAATAGTTCCGGCTCAAACGCTCATTAGTGTGCGTCCACCGAGCGTAGGTATAAAAAGTGAAGTACATATATGAGATTGTTTTCTGTACCTATCTATTTTGTGCATATAGCCAGCTTTAAAAAATAATAAGTCTTATAGTCCATACTAAAGTTTTCCGGTCGATATCGTTGTCAGCGTTAAGACCGATATTGTACCATAAAATTGTTACCATTTTGGTGGACAGTAAATATTTTATTTCTTCTAATAATAAGCCTGGTTCCTGCTTCCTACATTGGTGGACTACATTTTTATATTGTTTTAAATACAGTTGCTAAAATAAAAATATTTATATGTAAAGCTACTTAAATGATTAAAGAGACAATTATAACAACTTTATTGACAGAAAAGTTTACGAGATTGTTGATGCGCGACAAGAAAATACCAGAGCAAAAATTATAAACAGCACCCACTGTCGAAATCTACCTAGTTCTGTATGGACCTGTGATTCACCGTATGGCTGGTGCCTCCCAGAAGTTAATATAATAATAATAATAATATAATATTCCACACAACTATCACACAACGCTGTCTAGTCCCAAGCTAAGCAGAGCTTGTGTTATGGGTATTAGACAACTGATAAACATACATATATATTTCTAAATACATACATATTATAGATAAATTACACCCAGACACAGAACAAATTATCATGCTCATCACACAAACATTTGTCTTGCGTGGGAATCGAACCCACAACCTCCGGCATAGCAGTCAGGGTCCCTAACCACTAGACCAACAGGCCTGATATGTCGATGTCTAAATTAGATAAGGTCGGAAAGGAAAAAGTTACTTGTAATCTCTTACTTCTTATTTCAGTTAAAGGGCAACCTCCGCCGTACACGGAGGGCGAGGTGACAACCACATCAGGAGTAGTGTACCAAGCGAACCCCGTCCCAACTGTCGTCCCCGTACTAGTTGCTCAACAGATGGGGTCGAAACCCTCACCTGTAACCTGCCCGTCCTGCAACCAAGAGATCATCACCAGAGTCGAATACAAAGCTACCACAAAAACTCATCTATTCGCTGTTTTGCTTTGTATAGTGTAAGTATTTTTTTAAGGGCCGATGTCAAAAGGTCAATTCTCGTACTTATTTTTACAAAAAATCAATACCAAAAAATTGGCAAAATGAAAGAAATTTAAAGGTGCTTTTCATGGATGGTCGATAGCTGCGAAGCGAATATAAACGTTCCTAAGAATAAGGGGTAATCCCTTCTGTCTGGTTTCTCTCTGGTGGCGTTGATGGGTAAAACGCTGTCCTTTGTTAGATACATGCTTAGTTTACCACCAAGATGGATGTAGCCCAGGATTACATTAGCGGAGACACAGAACTTAATATCCCGATTAACAAAAATATCATAAAAAAATATATGAACAGCAAATAAAAAAACCGTCACTATTAAACAGTCAGACGTAAAACTGTGACTTAGGAGAAAAAGTTTCAACTTAAATACTACCACAGTTTTCGAATAGATGAAGCTGATTTTCTCTACGTTGCAACGTTGCAACTCCATAAAAAATTGGAGTCTAGATTCGGTTATATCTGGTATCCTTGAGTTTTTATTTGTTTATTATGTCTTCATGCAATATAAAAGTACATAGGAGTACTTAATGCCTTAGGCATTCTCTACCAGTCAACCTAGGGTGGCGAAGAGAAAACTTGGCATGGAGTATCCTTTGTATCAAATCATTTTAGCTGAAGTAAAAAATATAAGATCCGTTTTGACATTTGTCAAAGCTAATACTTCATCATCATCATCATCATTTCAGCCGATACACGTCCACTGTTGGACATAGGCCTCCCCCAAGCGTCGCCACATCGAACGTTCCTGTGGGTCCCGCATCCATCGGTTTCCCGCTACCTTCAAGCTAATACTTAATTACACAAAAATAATACTCGCAATATATTCCAACATATTATTTTAAGCGCCAAAAAATGAAAGTATTAAAAAAATACTATATGTAATTAATTCCCTCTCTTAGAGAGTAGGCCCGAGTCCCAGCACTGGGGACATTAAAAGGCTGATTATTGTATGTAATTAATTACTATTTTATTGTGTCTTTCAGTTTCGTTCCAAGTAACATTTTATAGTCTTTCTCAAATGTCAAAACGGGGTATTTTTTTCATTTTTTAGCGAGTTCACATCTTCTTCAATTGTGATATCAGTAGAAAGTTTAGATTTCATCGATTTGCTAAAATTCAGTAATTTTGTTCACTACAGCTGTTTTGTTTTCTATTTCCAGATTTTGGCCCTGTGTGTGCTTACCCTATTGCATCGATAGCTGCCGAAACGCGGACCACTACTGTCCAAACTGCAGCGCATACATTGGCAGCTACAAAAACTAACAAGTAAACAAACATAGGTTAACGTGATGATTGATAATGGGTTTTTTTTTATCCGAATTATACAATGGAACAAACAGTATGATAAACCCAGATTGTCTTATCGAATTCTGGTGGAAAACGTGACTAAGTGTTTTGACGCTTTTTAAATGTAATTTATTTTAAGGCGATAATGTTTCGCTTTAAAATTATTAAATATCACCAAAATGAAGCTTTACAGATATATGAAAACCACCAACTAACTAGTATAGTATTAACGAAAAACTAAATTATTACTATTCTTTAAAACCGCAGTGGATGTGGGTAGTCGTAATGAAATAAGAGCTTTTTTGTAAAGCTTGGAAAGAAGAGTTAATAGTGCACGCATGGTGTATGTAAGAAAATTTAATTTAGTCAGGAACTTATATTGAAGTCACGTAAATATGGATGGCATAGCATACTTGCTCTGATACGTCTTGGTTAACGAAAATAATAGGTACAGTTATGTTATCAAGCGTTCTTATACTTATCTAGAACTACTATCAATAATTTAAGAAGCCACATACTCGTGATGAAATGAACTTGCTACTATTAGAATGTGTTTTACCTTTGAAAATATGGATCATCCTACGTATCGGCACGAATTATATAAGAATAGTTCGAGTCTAGCCGCATACAAAAGAAGTCTACAGCATATATGATAATTTTCTCAGGATTTTTCCGTTTTATGATTCCGTGTACATTTCTAATGAAATGTATTGCATAAACTAAGGTGCCTGTGATATTGTTCTTATTGTCTTTAAAGCTATTCCAATATCATGAAAATAAGCTTTTCTGTTCTATTTTTTTTTTTTGTAATCTTTATGTATGAAATAATGTTCTTCCATGGCCAATGCTACAATATTTACATTGAAAGTTTTGGGTTACTTATTAGATTTAAAATGTATTAAAGTAGTTATTTTTTATTAAATAATAAACATAAGTAAATTATTTGTTTTTGTTATATTTGATTTTTTTCATATTCAAGTTGTTGTTTATGATTTTAGTAACATATAGCCATAAGAGGATGCCATTTTTTTTTACAAATTACCCTGTATAGCGTAGCCAAATCGGATTTATAAAACTTTTCGCCAAAATTTTGGTTTAAGACCAATTTTCGCTGTTGTTTGTTATTGTTTTCTAAGTTAAAGAGTTGCAATTTTGTTATGTATAGTCTTTAAGACCATGAACACTGCATTAAAATCCAGTATAAATTATAAAACGCTCATATTATTATATATCTACTTCCGTTTCTGTTGAAATAATTAATTGACCTTTAACCATTCGATCGTGATAATTACAGACACAATTGAAAGACAATAGGTGCGCGAACGCTTGGGGTTTAATGAATTAAACTCAAAGATTCGATCGTTCCTCATTTATTTTTAAGGTTATGCAAGGGACGTGTCATGGTCAATCTTGATAAACAGAATAATTGTTAATTTATTACAAAATTTTAAAATAAAACACGGTAAAAATTTAGCGTATTTCCTCAAACTTTAACTTTGGTTGGTTTATTGAGTTAAATACCAAGGTAACTACTAGAAAACTCAGTGTTCTTGCAAAGGTTTTCAAGGTTTCTTCTAGGCAAGCGCGTTCCATCGTCGACTGCATCGTCGCTTTCCATCAGGTGAGATAGCGGTCAAGCGCGAACCTATCAACAATAAAAAAAAAATGGTCCGGCGGTACTTTACACTGGGACAGCCTTTTAATGCAGCCACATATAGGCAGCAGCTTTAGACTCAGTGGAAAGGCGTGTGAAGTGTTATAGTTCTATATAATAGTAATTAATTGTTCACCCTGTACATAGTACTTCCTTACTATACAAGCACAAAATAGATAGGTATAAAAGTCAATCTCGTCGTAATCGTGTTTGTACTTCACTTTTTATACCTAGGCTAGGCGATCGCGCTAGGGTCAGCGCGTTGCGCCGAACTGTACGAGTGCGACCGGGCGATTGAGCCGAGATATCGTGTCCGTGAGCGGTATCGAGCGCGCTTTTTTTTATTATTGATAGGGTCGCGTTTGACCACTATCTCATGGTAAGTGATGAAGTGGCCGACGATGGTGACTGATGATGGAGTGTATACTTGCCTAGAAGTAACCTATTTACTCTTGACTTAAAGACCCCTACTTTGTACGTACCAAGCCTTCTGTACCTACCAATTTTGTGACACAAGTTAGGATCAGTTGGAACAAACAGGCCGAACTTAAAAATGTTTTGTGTTAGTTGTCCTATGATCAATTTTTAATTGTGTCCGAATTGAAACTTTGCGGAAGACCTCTCCAGGGTAATGTTATTGGTTCGATGCTACTTAAAGCGTTAAGAACGTTAATCTTTTATTTACAACAGAATCTAACTACAATAAGGTCTAATAAATTACATATTAAATTGATAAAAATAATATAATATTCATGAAAATTTATATTTGGTCCATCAGTTGGATTAGACAAATAGAATTATATATATTTTTTAAATCTAGGAAATGACGGCCTGGGTGCCTGGGTACCGCAAGAGCTGGTTTGAGGTGGTTGGAGACGCAAATACCTGGAGGAATTGGCGCAGTTATGGGAAAATTTAAGCCCAAATGAACATCAGAGTAAAAGAAGCATTCTTATGAATGCTAAAATGAAATAAACGCTCGGGCGAGAAAACCGTTTATGTAAATTTTGTGGTTAGCTTGATATATATAATACAACACTATTAATTAAAAACTTCAATCAAATTGTCTAGCCTTGGGTTCTCCAGAGCGGGGATTGTCATTGGATGATTTTTCCCACCGTAAAAAAAGTAAATTTTAAATTTTTGAATAGTGGTTATCTGAACATCCACCAATCCACCAATGAAATAAACATCTCGTCAACTCAATAGCCTGATTTAAAAATATCACACGATTTTAAAGAAATAATTTAAAATTTACTTTTTAAATTGTGATTCATATTAGTGTATGAAACAGGGTGTAAAGTCTCGCAAACCACCATTGAAAAACGAGGATCCTCCGATCAGTATTGAGTCTGGTCTGGTCATCTGCCCAATAGTTGATTTCGGGCAATTGCATATGTTCTAATCGTATGGAGAACTTTAATACTGCGATGCAGGATTTTGAATTTAAATTCCAATAAAGCGTAATAGCTGTTACTCTTACGTGTGTTTGAATAAAACTTGAATTAGGTCCGTGGTTGAGGACAAACTGCACCTCCTCAGCATATTATTAAGAATTGTTGTGGTAAAAATAACCAGTCTTTGTCTGATAGTCTTCAGTCTTTGTGTCAGTACATTTGCCAAATATTGAAAGATATTTGAAAAGCGAGGTTTTTTTATTATTTTTTTATTATTGATAGGCTCGCGTTTGACCACTATCTCGCCTGATGGTAAGTAACGATGTGGCAGACGATGGAGCACGCTTGCCTAGAAGTAACCTATTAACTCTTGACTTGAAGACCCCTAGGTTGTAGCTATCAGGAAACATACACCCCGGCAGGGATTTCCACTCCTTAGCTGTTCGCATAATGAATGTGTTTCCAAAACGCTTTGTACAATTGGGTGGGATATCCACCATGTACCGATTGCGCAACGCCGTACGTCTAGGTCCGATGATGGAACGGACTTGGCGGAATTAAATTATGCAATTCCAACGCACACACTCACCGAAATGTAATCGATAGAAAACCGTCAAGCCAGCAACTTGGCGGCGATGTTCAAGGCTTTGAAGCTTTGACTCTACAAGCGCAACGTCACTGATCTCTTGGGTCGCTTCTCAATCCACTCTAGAGCATCAAGCTGATACTTGGCAGACCCATCCCAAAGATGAGAGCAGTACTCCATACACTATCGAAATTGCGCTTGGTTTAAGTTGAGCAGCTGCCGCATCACCTTAGCTAAGATTCCCAGTTTTTTGGCAGCCTGTTGTGCTTTTGCCTCGATGTAAGAGCCGAAATTGAGGGTAGTCGATAACGTTACCAAGAATTCAAGGCTGTCGGTTATCGGCACGCTCACACCCCGGAATGTTGGAGCCGGGTAAAATTGGCTCCGTTTGGCGGAAAAAAGACACGCCTGGGTTTTAGCAGCATTGAACCTGAACAGGTTGGCATCGCCCCAATCGGATACTGCCCCCAAGGACAAGTTAAAGCGCTCAATCATAGCCTCCCGCAAAGACTCACTAGTACATGCGTCGGTCACGTAACTCTCAACAACAGTGCTATCGTCTGCATACCCAAAGGTACCGAGTTTAAGTAGGTCGTTTATGTGCAGCAAGAACAGTGTTGCAAAGAGCACCGACCCCTGAGGGACCCCGGCATTAATATCCACATACCAACAATTGCTTGCACGATCTGAACAGGTCACATTCAAACCAATGTGGTAGTTTCTTCAACGCCCACCCCATATATTATCTACATGGTTATCTTATGATTATGATCGAACCATTACATTATTTCGCATGGACCATAAAAAAGTTAACTTCAGAGTTAAAATAGTTAGCTAGGAAACATTTTTTTGAGGTTAAAAATCTATATAAATATATACAAGGAAAAACTGACTGATTGACATATCAACGGACAGCCGAAATTATAGGGCGTTCGAGAATAATATTTTGTACAAGGTATCCTTTTTTTCATAAATCATTCCCTAAGGGGATGAAGCTGTGAGGAAGGAGGGAACCTACTATCAACCGGCAAAACTGCTGGCAGAAGTAAATCGATAATTCAATCAGTTAATCAATAATTTCTCCCACTATAAGGACGGCCAGACATTTACTGAATAAACCCATCTCTGTTCCTTCAAACATCAGTTACCGTTTACTATCCAGAGCTAAAGCTACTCTTTCGAACATTCCTGCAGCCGGAGATATCGACATCATCTAATCTTTTATTTATAGAAAAGATTAATGAGTTTAACTCATTAATCTTTTTAGTATTGAGTATTTTTGATAAAATTGCTATCATCATTTTTTCACTGCACACTTCCACCACACACAGACATCTCCCACTCCCAGATTTAATTCAGGACCGTCAGTAGTGACAGTGAAAAATAAATCATTAGAGTGCAGTGTGTTTTTAGCGTAGGTTTTGGCTATTGGCAGCTTACGTGACTCAACCGAAACCTATTTGTTATCAGCCAGATCCGCCTAAAAGTCCGATAAAAATATTAATCTTGCAGTGTTATCTACTTGTGTTCGACGTTATTTTATTGTATAAATGGGTGGATCAGCAGAACATAGGTCAGTACAATCATTTTCCTCATACGGACACCTTGATATAAAGAGTATATTATAATCCAGTGAAATGTCCCAAAACATCTACGATCGTAAGTAACAAAAACATAATTATTATAATTTTACTATATAAAGCTCTAAAAGTTTAAAATTGATATGAAATTATAATATTTACCAAGTTGGTAACAGTCTAAGTAATACATAAACCTTGGAGTATTTTTATGTAATATACACATAATTATATCTTTATCATAATTTTATCTAACATTATTGATTTTATAAAATCATGAGGTATTGCTTTCAACTAAAAATATAGTAGGTATTATCTTTTTGCAGATAATAAAGATACCACCCGTGATTTGTTAGGAGCTAAAGATTTTTTTATATACTTGTATAAAAATACTTGTCATAAACTACTTCTTTCTGAAGTTCATACCAGATTACAGATTAGTGAAAAGTTATAGGTTGGGTAATAATTAATTATTATCACCAGAAGTATTTGTGCAAAAGTATGAAAATGTGCGATATGCGAGTAATATGACACGTGACAATCACGCCTCGAGTTGGCCACGCCTCCTCCTCTTTCGTTTTGACGTCATCTCAACACTCAGCCACCAAAGAATCGGAGGCGAGGACAACTCGAGGCGTTTCACACAATAGAATAGAATAGAAATGGTTGTAAATTGGCTAGGGGGGCAAGTCTGTCGAAAGAATAGACATATTTTATTATTCAATATTCTACTTTATTGGATCGGAGTTAGTCTCTTAGTTTTGCTAGTTCATTATTAATTAAAAAAAAACGATAGTAAATTTAATTTGTTTTTATTATTCTTAAATCAACAGCCAAGAATGACACTGTACCACCATACACCGGTGGTGGTCCACCTCCCGTCATTATTACACAGCCGGGGGTTGCGTACCAAGTGCCCGTTGTCGTCACAAGTCAGATGGGCCCAAAACCAGCGCCAATAACGTGCCGATCGTGTAACCAGCAGATAGTCACAAGAGTTGAATTAAAGTCTTCTACGAAAACACATCTATTCGCGCTCTTACTTTGTTGTGTGTAAGTATTCTATAGTTTTCAAATATTTTTATCGGTTTCTTTATTTCTTTATTATCTGTCCTCGTTACTATAGATCATTGGAAAAAGTTTTTATCTCCAAGAATGTTACTATAGGCATTGCTCAACATTAAGTCTCGTTTTACTCTGAAACAAGATTTTTTCCTGAAACTATTATTTTTGCATTTACAGATTCTTCCCCTGCGTGTGTCTACCCTACTGTATCGACAGTTGCCACAACGCAGACCATTACTGTCCAAACTGCAACGCCTACATCGGCAGCTACACTAATTAAAATTTTTTGATGGTAATAAGTGGTTTAATCATTATTTTTATGAATACCTAAATGGGTAATATACGCATATTAGCCATAATTGGTTGGTTTAAATTTTGCAAAGTGAAATCATTCACTACGATCTCAATGGTCTAAGCTAGTCCAAAGTAAACGTTTTTCACACTTCAACCGTTTCCATTGTTTAAATAAATTTTAATGGAGACACGAACAAGAGTATTATTGTGATCAACGTTTAATTAAGTATATTTTAATTTCATAACTACATCTGTGTGAATTTTCAATATTTATTAAATATTGTAAATATATTATAGAGATATAGCTAATCGTAATTGTGTTATCATAATTGCTATCATAGCTTATAGACAAAAATCAAAGCACGTCTTATCTCTAGCAAAAAGATTGGAACGATGTTAAGATTGCGAAAAATTGAAGTATTGTTAAGATTGCGATACATAAACTGTTTAATCAAGATAAATAAGAAAATCGATACCTCCCTATAAATTATATGTTTTTTTCATTTCATAATTTAGTCGTACGTATTTACACAACACAACGAAATCATAATGTTCAACCACGAAGTCATTTTGAATCCACTGTTTCAGATTAAGAAAATAAATAAAGGATTTATCTAAAGCTTTTGATATTGTTTTATTATGTTTTATTTTGATACTGTTTCGTGAAAATTTATCTTATAAAGTAATTTTAGAAAGAAAAGAAAGATAGAACGATTTTAGTGGTTCCTTCCATACAACACTTGGTACTGTAAACTAGCATAATGATGGAGTTCTCCAGGGTAGTGCACTTAGTGCTTTTCTATTTATAGACGATAATCAGGGTTATATATAAAACACTGGCAACCTCTCTAGACTATAAAAAAAAGTTGTTGTTTATGATGTTCTTAAACATCATAAACAACAACAATAATTATTATGTATTTATTTTTAGTATAAGGTATATATAGTTATATAAGTATTTATTGGTTTAATTTAAGATTTCACTAACTCTTCTTTCTCATTTCTGCACACTACTGTCTACATCTCTTGTAATTTCTCCTTTCGCAGGTCTGCTGGAAGAAGTTTCTATTTGAAATTAGCAGTACGTCTGTACAAAGTTTTCTAATAATGTTATCCTCCTCAGTATATTTGTGTGTACATAAATTGTAAAATAAATAAACAACAACTTTTACTTAAAAAAATATCATAGATACATTGGTTCATCAGATTCTCACACAAAAATAAAAATATTTTAATTTAACATTTTAAATGTTACAAAGTTTATACAAAGCACAATAGCGGAGGGAAGTGGGGATCGTACGAGGTAGACGTAGGTGGGTACAGCAAAATACAGAGTTGAAATGTGTTAGACAGAATAACGATATCTTGAAGGTTTGATTTGGTAGCTCGCTGTCGTTGTGTGTTACCGGACGGCCGCGTCCGGTAGCTGTCCGGACCAAGCCCAAGTCGTCGACGGCGCGTTCTGTTCCTACGCGCCTCAGGGAGTTGTCAGCAACAGCAGGGACCCAGCCGGGTCGAAGCCTACTGGGGCCAGGGTTATCCGAAAGGGCGCTCGAGCCCCTGTATGAAGGCTAGAAGGAAAGGGTTGGGGGTTTTTAGTCAGTAAAAGTCTGACACTATATCCCGCTCCGCCCAAGAGCGGGGGATGTCATTGGATGATTTTTTCCCACCATAAAAAAAAGGTTTGTTTTGGTAAACGTGTAATGTTTTGGAAAAAATTATAGAACAAAAGTAGTTGTTTATGATGTTAGAAATACAGTCTTGCAAGTTTGTTAGTGTTATACAAATAGCCTTGTATATCAAAGGCTTTTGTAAACTGTTGCTCTTGAGCAGCAGAATAGAAACGTAAAATGTAGACATAGCTAACTCACTCTATCATGGCATCCTACTTTAAAATACCGATCCTCTTTAAAAACATATCTAACTCACAAACCATACCGCCATCATCTTCAATTAATTTACATACAATTCGAGCGTACTTGCCATAAAAGTATCCGATGTTGTCCTTACCATACATAGTTTTCATTCATTATTTATTCCTTTTGGTTTGAACGGGTCCCACGGTGGTATTTCTAAGTACTGGCTTGTTTCATTAGTAAAATCGGCCTCCAAATATATTTTGACCATGGCGAAAACAGCACCACTGGTGTGATATACCTATGCTTTACGTCTCGACACTAATCTGAATGGTTCTCATAAGATTTGACCATTACATGTTTGCTGTATGGACGTGAAAAGAGACTTTGACTCCTGAGTTTGTTTCGGTGTTTCTTCTCAGTGTTGCCAGCTAGGAAATGCCTGCCTCCTACTGGGGCCAGGGTTATTAGAAAGGGAACTCGAGCTCCGGTATGAAGGCTAGAAGGAACAAGGTGGGTCGTTAATTCAGTAAGAGTCTGACACTATCTCCCGCTCCAGCCAAGAACGGGGGTTGTCATTGGATGATTTTTCCCACCGTAACAAAAAAGGAAATACCAGCCTCATCTAGTTTAAACTGGCGAAAAAATGACGTGTGAAAGTGTTTTTATAAAACCTTATTTGCAAAATAAATACCATTTATCATTTGTCTTATATTAGTAATATTAACACGTCATATTTATTCAACTGGTCGGCCACAGTAATGCAAATAAACCTTTATAACCTACAAAATAAAAACATTTTTTTTTGTAGTAATTAAAACTACAAAGCCATTTGTCTATTAATACAAAACTCAAAGGTTGCGTAAAAAAAAGAAACTCATTGTTTAACAAATTGTTTAATTTATTTATACACATAATAAATATCTATTTGTAATATAAAAATACTTAAAAATATAAGATCCACAGCGAGACCGAACATAGTCAATAAAACAATAAAAATAAAATTAAGTCTATGCAACCGAATTCGGATACAAGAACCTTCTCAAAGTACATATCGAAGGATCTCCAAGACATAAGACGTAAATCAAAAACTTTGTTATTAGAAAATTGGGGTTTATTAAAATCAAATTCTACATGCCAAACATGCTTAGTCGATCTAAATTGAGCTTTTTAAAAATCTCTTGTGTTATCTTTTATAAAATTTTCGTCAAGCGGCATGATAACATCTGTTGGTGCTGTGCATCAATTGATCTATCATACCTACATCAGGTTTATCGAGACATTAGTTCTAACAGTGATGATAAATCTGCCACTGTTCGATGATATGGCCATCTTCGAGCACTAGGTCGGTAACATGGCTGTAATACGGAACCTCACTATCAATGAGCTAGTATTTCAAAACAAGCCTCTAGTTTGCATAAATCTATTCATAACAATTATAATTATAAATAGTTTATTTACACTTATATGTCACGAAATTTATAGTGACACTATACTTCATCCAAACATTTAAATCTGTTATACAGACTCATTTCATAATGATATTAATGAAATAGCTGTAAGTAAACAATTGTTGAGCATTAATACATTTCACAAACAGTAATTGACCGAAAAAAAAAGATTTTTCATATAAAAGAAACATTTGCCTCTTGCGTTCTTCTCGACTGATTACAATTTTGGTGCCTTCAAAGCTAGACTGAATAGGCTCTTAATATTAATAATACCTTTCAATCGTGGAAATCACATTAGAAAGACAATAGGTGCGCGAACGCCGGCGTTCGCTTGGGGTTTAATGAATTAATAAACTAGTGCACCTCACCATCAAAGATTGCATCGCTGCTTACCATCAGGTGGGATCGCTGTAAAGCACTAGTTTATATCAGATAAAAAATATATATATGCAGGGCAAAATCATAAGAGATTATTCAGTGACATTTGACTACGAATACGCAGCTGCTGATAAATTGAAAATATTAGTTTTACACAATCTTAAAACTAATTTATTTCATCATTGATTTTACAATATATTTCAAACATTGCGCAATATGCGCATACAATATTGATATCACAATCACGTATAGGCAATTATCTTATATTTTAAGCATAGTTTAGATAAATAAGTTTATGAGGTTTAGCTAGATTCAGCTGTTGTAGCTGCCGATGTAGGCGTTGCAGTTTGGACAGTAGTGGTCTGCGTTGTGGCAACTGTCGATGCAGTAGGGCAAGCATACTAAGGGCCAGAACCTAGAAATATAGGCACAGTTAGAATAATCAAGAAATAAAAATGAATTGATGAAGATGAAACATCATGCAATAAACGGGCAAACATGCCAAGGAAAACTGAGCAGAAATTGAATGTTGGGTTATCAATATTCCTAACTTCATAATATATTAGAAGAAGAGAGATAATTTAACAAAGACTCCTTGTCTTGGTTAAATTATGAGCAAATTAGAAGTCAAAATCAAATCTTTTGAAAACATTCATTTCACAAAATACTAGTTAAAACAATAGAATACTTACACACAACAAATCAAGAGAGCGAATAGATGGGTTTTCGTAGAAGTCCTTAATTCAACTCTGGTGACTATTAGCTCGTTGCATGATTTACAGGTGATTGGTGTTGGTTGCGTACCCGTCATGGGTTGATGACTGACCACCACGGGGACGACGGCGGCACCAGCCTGGTACACCACTCCTGGTTGTGGAGGGTATGTGTGAGATGTATGTGTGGTCACTGTTACTGGTGGAGGAGGACCCACTGAGTACGGTGGAGGCCTGCCCTGGCCTTTGGCTAGAATAAAAAAAAATATATCTTTAAGGCAATATGAAATGCACATTTTAGGTAAGATTTAAAAAGATATGGATGGACTGTGTGGAATATGATACGAGTATCTAAAAACCCGGCCAAGTGCGAGTCGAACTCGCCCATGGAGGGTTCCAATTTAATACAAAAGTTCTTGTAGTTCGTTGTAACTTTGATCGATTTTTTTAATAATAGTGTATTTTTTTTTTTAGTTTTATCATTCTCTTATTTAGAAGTTACAGGGGGGATGGACAAACATTTTACCATTTTGGACATTTTACCCCTCACACGTATGTTTGATGAAAACAAAATTTTGAGTTTCAGTTCTGTGTATGGGGACCCCCAAAATTTATTGTTTTTTTCTTGTTTTGTGTAAAAATCTTAATGCGGTTCACAGAATACATCTACTTATTAAGTTTTAACAGTATAACTCTAGTTTCGGAAAAAAACTGGCTGTGACATACGGACGGACGGACAGACAGACATGACGAATCTATAAGGGTTCCGTTTTTTGTCATTTGGCTACGGAACCCTAAAAATGTGAATGTTAGGAGTTAACGATACGAATAAAAAATAATGGAATAAGAAGAGGTAAACAATTGCATATAAACGATTTCATGAATAGACAAGAATTCATTCAAATGTACCTTTTTATTTAAAGATTGTGATTTTGGTAGGTAATAACTATATGCTTGATAAACAGTATTATTTATCTTTTAATACGTAGAAGTGGATTATTTTACATGAAAATCGCATTCCTACACTTTGTTTTTTACAAAAAGATTTTATTTTATCTCTTACTTTAAGTAATAAAATTATAGAATTAGGATGAGTACTGAACGAGTGCACTAATATATTACATTAGTAAGCGTATCATAAACATCATACGAAAATCGAAAAAGAAAGGTAAGTAATGTAATAAAATAATAAATTAGTTAGATGCTGGTAAGGATTTTGACTTTACTACCAGGATTATTCAGATAGCCATGGTATACTTCTCAATTTCTCAAGCACATCATTATACGTTGATCCCTTGCATTCCATCACTTCATGCTAGCGATCATTTTTGGGGCCCTTTTTTTATGGTGGGAAAAATCATGCATTGACATCCGGCCCTTGAGCGGAGCGGGAGATAGTGTCAGACTCTTACTGACTAAAAGACCCACCCCGTTCCTTCTAGCCTTCATACCGGGGCTCGAGCGCTCTTTCGGATAACCCTGGCCCCAGTAGGCTTCGACCCGGCTGGGTCCCTGCTGTTGATCTTTTTTTTTTGGGGCCCCATTTATTGAATGAGCAAGTCATCCCCTTCCTTTTTCTTCGATGATTAATCTTCTTCTTTTTCTTCTCGTGTCGATCTGACTCACATTTTGTCTGACCAATATTAGCCACCTGGATAGCTTAGTCGTTGGCTTCGTAAAAGTTGTGGAGGTTGCAAGTAGTATGCACTACTACTTGCAACCTCCAGAACTTTGGGCTGCAAAAGCTGGGCAGGCAAGGAGGTGACGCATATCCTGTGCAGGGACTTCTCACTGGCACTGTATTTGCAATGGGTCAAGAAAACCCCATTTGACCAGGTTATCTCAGCAGCGTCCAACCTGAGCCCGCAGTCGGAAAGATGAAATTGTAAATTGGTTTCATTGTCTATACATAGTTTTTGGTAATCAATCCACATAAACCTCCCAAAACCATAAACCTCTTTGTTTTCCTTATGTTGATATGTATACCTAGTTGAGTCAACCGGGAGTTGTCCTTGAGTGCACTATGCAAATCATGATTACGTCACTAGTGTTTTTGTGTGTGCGCAAATAACAATGATTCCCATATTTGACTACACTTAGGATAAATAATTTTATTAAAAAAAGACCTAAAACTTTCATTTTATAAAATAAAATATGACTGTAGCTTAATCTTCTACTTGGGTATGTGTGCAATATTCCAGTTACACGTTTTTCTTTTTTATAAAACGGTTAACTTTATCTTGTCAGCTTCGGTAATATTTTCCACCAGGTTTTTTTTTAAATAAATATTATTTTAAAGGAATCAGTGATTGTATTTTTAATACAATTTCAGTTTACTAAGGTCTTGTTATATAGCATGGATAGGATGAGAGCAGGACGAAAATATACATTTTTAAGATGAGAGAAAAGGATAGGTAACTACAATGTATTAATCCGATAGCTGTCACTCGCACCATCCTATAGCAATTGTAGTGTAACATGACGGTGATGATGTTTTCAATTTATGTACCACTAGATTTTGCAAACGACTTCGCCTGCACACATAAAATAATATAGCCTATGTCACTCGGGAATATAGCAGCTTTCTATCGGTTAAAGAATTTCAGCGATCGGGCCAGTACTTTCAGATATTACCTCCTACAAATAAAAAAACAAACCTCTTTATTTTATTCAGTGTAGAAGTGTAGACTATAGGTATACTTGTAATTTGGAGTTTCACTAGTAGAAATGAAAAATACTTACGATCAATAATATCACTGTTCGGATCCATTTCACTTTTTATTTTTAATCACAAAATGCACCTTTTACTGGTTTCCGTTCGTTGTAAGTAATTGTACTGAACTGAAACAACGGATTTTTGCTTTATAGATAAAAGAAATATCGATTATAGATAAGGTTATTTTGATAAATAATTATCTAAGACATTTAATCAAATCCGGTTTAGCTCATACGTATACAGCGTTATTTGCAAAACATTGGCAACTTCTCAGGACTATGGTCCTAACATGTAAAAAAATGTTTTTTTTTTTTCAACAATGTAAAAAAAATATCATCAGATTTTCCTACAAAAATAAAAATATTTAAATTGAACGTTCTAAATATTACGAAGTCTATGCAAAGCAAGCAATAGTACAATAGTGGAGGGGATCGGGATCGGGTGATGGGGGTGCTTGATGCGCTTGCGTCGCATCATGCAGACGTAGATAGGTATAACAAAAAACAGAGTTGAAATGTGTTAGATAGAACAACGAAATCTTGAAGGTTTGTTTTTGGTGAATGAATTATGTTTTGTAAAAAGTCATAGAACAAAACTTTTTTTTTTTATGTTAGTAATGCAGTCTTGCCAGATTAAAAATAAAATAGCCCTGTATACGCTTTGTAGCATAGTCACCTTTCAGGCACGTTGTTTTTTATGATTAGAGGCTATTGCAATAGATAAGCATTTATCTTTATATTGCTTCGATGACTAATATGAGTTATAAATTGACTTACGTGTTTATTTAGCTCAGGAAATTCAAATGCTGTTTTATTTTTAATCGAACTTATGAAGTCGTTTATCTACTAGACAGAAGCAATCTGCGCCTGGGGGCGGGGACTGCTACATCGGACACTGCTCACTGAACTAACAACTCTGCACAATTGCCATCACGGTTTTTTTTTTTGTTTTTTTCTCATCTTAAAATTAAATCATCTTATGACAACCCCGCTCTTGGGCGGAGCGGGAGATAGTGACAGACTCTTACTGACTAAAAAACCCATCCCGTTCCTTCAAGCCTTCATACCGGGGCTCAAGCGCCCTTTCGGATAACCCTGGCCCCAGTAGGCTTCGACCCGGCTGGGCCCCTGCTGTTGCTGACAACTCCTTGAGGCGCGCGGGAACAGCGCGCGCCGTCGACGACTTGGGCTTGGTCCGGACGGTTACTGGACGGCCCGACAATGAGCTACCCATTGCTCACTGTCCGCAAGCCCGCGCCTATGGTGGCTGGAAATCGGGATCGGAATCCCGGCGGCGGCGGCGAGAGCGCCGTTGCCTGATGCGGTCGGCTTCCTCCTTAGCGAGCATTACTGCTTCGCAGAAGTCGGCGACCGCCTGCCACTCCTCCTCGCTCCGGACCATGGCCTCGGCCAAGGATTGGCATCACGGTCAGACCCGTGTGCAGAGCATGCTCGGAGAAGGAGGACACAGTTGCGCATATGCTTCTTGACTGCACAAATGTCATTGATACACGGATACAAACCATAGGCATAGCTTACAAATGCCCTGAAAAACATGGAGGGCAAAATCTGGTTTCGAAGTAAGATGAGCTGTATCGATTGAGCCTTCTAAATGATGGCCACCATGGCCCACGCATAATTTCCTACATAGGACTTAAATCGAACTCGAATAGGTATTTTATCTATTCAATCAAAATATTCCGAGACATAACACATCGGATCAGTTCAGGATGGATGAAGACAGGTCACTGGAACAACTTGTGACCCACGGATGCCCCTCAAGTTGAAGGGTAAAATCTACAAGTCCGTGATAAGACCTGTCATACTGTATGAATCAGAATGTTGAGATGGATGTGTGGTGTGACGAGATTGGATAAAGTGAGAAATTAGTATATTAGAGGAAGTTTGAAAGTGGCGCCAGTGACTGACAAGCTGAAGGGGAATCGTTTGTCTTGGTATGGTCATGTAAAGAGGAGGGATGAAATGCATGTTACCAAAAGAGTTATGAGTATACATGTGGATGGGTGGAGAGGGAGAGGGAGGCCAAAGAAAAGATGGATGGATTGCGTGAAGAATGATATGAAAGAAAAGGAAGTTAGTGATAGCATGACGAGTGACAGGGTAGAATGGAAAAAAAATACGTATAGCGCCGACCCCAAATAAGATGGGACAAGGGCAGGAAGAAGAAGAAGGAGTTTATCATATATTATATACCCAACTATGTAACACTATGGAACGCAATAAATTATTGAGTATTATTATTATTATATCTAGCCCATACTGTCCAACTGCTAGGCAAAGGCCTCCCTTCACTCCTTCCAAAGTTCCCGGTCTTGAGCCACCTCTTTCCAATTCCCAAGGAAGACATCCAAGTCGTCCCGCCATATCCTTCTTGGTCTGCCGCGGCCTCGTCGATTGAGCATACTCGTATAATACATTTTTAAAAGTCATAAAACTAAAGTTGTTGTTTATGATGTTCGTAGTACAGTATGTTTAAAAATATCTGTATGCCTGATAGCATTTATTTCGTGTATTTCTATTTAAATCCACGCTATACATAAAACTTATCTGAAATTAAATTACGCAATAGCAAGACCACATGAGTAAATAAATCGGCAAGAAACTACGATATAACCTAATGCGAATCATTCGATATCTTCCGAATCATCACACGTCATTAGACGATAAGCAAGCCGATCACGATTATGGGCACGCCACAATTATGGCGGTAAGTCCCTTTCTTTGAGGCGTGGCTGGAAAGACCTCACGGCGTCCTTACCTTCCACATGACGAAGGTCCTCACCGGACATTGCACGTTCGGGAGGTTCCTGTTCCGGATTAAAGTGGAAGTGACGCCCGGGTGTCGCCATTGTGAGGGATGCCCGGAGGACACGGTGGAGCACACAGTCGAGGTGTGCCCTGCTTGGGCGGAGCATCGCCGTGCCCTCGTGGGGCGATCGGCGGCGGAAACCTCTCGCGCTGGGCCTTGATTGAGGCCATGGTCCAGCATAGCGAAGCAGTAATGCTCGCAAAGGTGGAGGCCGACTGCATCAGGCAACGGCGTTCTCGCCACCGCCGCCGGTATTTCGATCCCGATTTCCGGCCGCCGTAGGCGCGGGCTTGCGGCCAATAAGCACACACTACACACTGTAACTCGCTGTCCGGCCGTCCGGTAACTATCCGGACCAAGCCCAAGTCGTCGCAGGGACCCAGCCGGGTCGAAGCCTACTGGCTTTTAGTCAGTAAAAGTCTGACACTATCTCCCGCTCCGCCCAAGAGCGGGGGTTGTCATTGAATGATTTTGTTTTTATGATTTGTTGTTGTTTTTATGATTTTTCCCACCATAAAAAAACAATTATGACGTATTTTAAATTAGAAACTGCGAATTGTCAAATGGTAAGGTCCACCTTTATTATCCCATAGGAGCCATCCTCCATGGGGCCTCTTCAACAGCACGACATTCTTCTCGATATAAACACGGCAGCTCTCATCCGGCTACCAGTCACCCAGCGACGTAAGGGTGTCCAACCTATCCACTAACAATTTGTAGTTTCCAATCAAGAATGCGTCGAATCGATCCTACGGTTATTATTTCTAAGTCATATGGGCGGCCCTTAACCACATCTACTTGGTTATCGTCTGATGACGTTTGGTGATACGGAAGATATCGGATGATTCAGATTAGGTTTTTGTTCTATGTATAGTGCGGTTTGAAACAGGAAAAACTATACGAAAATAATCATATCAGGTATATTGATATTGTCATACATCCCAGCCCCCCTAGCCAAGTTACAACTGTTTTTCTTGTACTTGTACGCCTCGAGTTGACCACGCCCCCGATTCTTTTGTTTTGACCGAAGAATCACTTTTTTTTTTCTATTATGTTTTTTTTTTGTGTGTTTTTGTGTGCAGTCTACACTGCTCTTACATAATATCTATAAATATTGTAACATGAACCACTTTTTGAAAACCCATGTAGGCCTATGTGAAATAAAATATTTTGACTTTGTGTGAGCGGTGTCAGGTAAATTAATACAAAGCCTTCAACTTCCTGAAATCCTTTAATTACGTGATAGTATTTCTAGTTTTACATAAATACGAGTATGAATGTCACAACTGTTAGGTCTAACGTTCCAATTCACAATGGCCGCCGTCGCTATTTTTCTACCTTCCAATATCTGTCAGAATCAACAGTAATATTATGACTTAAAATTATTTATTTTTTTAAATGTAGGTATCGCTAACAGACGGCCATTCTGCAATAGGAATGTCCCCATTCCTAAATGAATCTCGGCCATTCTTTAATGCATGGTATGACCTCATACCAAATAAAACAAAAATAATTAGAAAAATACAAAAAAATAATTACATCCAGTAAGTACCACTTAGTTAATAAATAATCAGTCTGATCTACATCTTTTCGCTTAATAACTAGTAAATCTTTATTTCGGTTATCAACACAAAACAGTAATTATGTAATTCCGTAGGTGTGGTCTACATTAATAATATATCACTCACTATTAGTGTTTAACTTCATGTACAGGTTGTCCGACAGCCTGTCCACCGGTAACAATAGAACCACATAGTTTCAAATTAGCACAAAGCTCCCGTTTAGCCATCCGAAAGCCACGGTCTGCTCGTCTCCTTGGATCATCAGAATTATAAGGCCACCCGAGAGCCATTAGCTTGCAATCTGCCAATTATGAATCAATCATCTGCCGTTTAGCCACCCGAGAGCCACGGTCTGTTAGCACCTGGTCATCATCAGTGCTCTCTCATCAGCCTCTCAGTATGATTAACCGGACACTGCCGACTCTCCGGTGTCGACACTAATCTATGCTGCAAATGACATGGAAGATGGGTTAGGGGCTACCGGCCACTATCACTATAACTCCACTACGGTGTCTTTATATATAGATATACTTATATACAGGTATATACATACAAATAACTTATTTTGAATTAATCGTCCTGTGAATCAGAAGCACTATTGTCACTTTGCTCACTAGCTAGTGGCGATAAACTCAAATTGATCCATGGTTTTAACTGATCAGCCGAGAAAATATTTTTGTATTGCCTTTGAGGAAGACCCTTAATGCTAGATACTTCATAACGGTCTTTCTCTAGTACTGCTGTTATTTTAAACGGGCCTTTAAACTTAGCAGCTAACTTTTTACTCTTGCCTCTGTCTGGATTATTATTTGGGATCATGACAAGATCACCTTCTCGAAACGTTTTAGTTGGAGCCCTTGTTTTGTCAAAATGTTCTTTCATCTTTTTTTGACCTTCTATAATTTTTTCTTCCACAGCTTTCCTCATTTCATCTCTGTCGGTATCTGAAATCTGTGTATTCGTCTCTAGAGCTCCTTTAAGAATTCCTTCCGCCTGACATGTAGTTCTTTGTCCAAAAACCACTTCAGCTGGCGATTTTCCGGTGCTTTTATTAGTTGTATTATTGAGACTCCATTGTAATTTTGCAACATTGGTGTCCCAGTCCCTCTCATCCAAACCATGGTTCATAGCGGCTAACGAATTTAATATTGTTCGATTGTAGCGTTCAATCTGCCCATTTGCTCGAGGCGTTGCCACAGCATTTAGAACATGTTTGGCTCCAATCGACTTCACAAAAGTTTTAAACTCACCAGACGTAAAGCTTGTGCCTTGGTCTGAAATAATTATTTTTGGACAACCAAACGTTGCAAAAATGTCTTCGAGTGTTTTAATTGTCGTCTTAGACCTAGTATTCTTTACAGCTCTAACAAAAATGAATTTGCTGAACCCGTCAATAACTCCGAGGATATATGCATTTCCTTTTTTACTTTTTATAAATGGGCCCAAATGATCCATATGTATGGTGTGAAATATTGCGTTTACCTTGGGAATTGGATTTAAGTACCCCGACTTTTTCCCCGACAATTCTTTATTATAAGCACAGTTAATGCAAGCATTTACGTACTTTTTGACGAAGCGTTTCATTTTTGGGAACCAATAGTCGGCTCCAATCTTCTCAACTGTTTTATCAGTTGAGAAATGTCCCGCTTCGTCATGATTAAGCTGACAAATTCTCCATCGTGCTGAGTTAGGTACCACCCATTTCAGTTTGGATCCTAGACGCCTATATATTTTACCATCGCGTAATACGTAATTATTGGAAATATCTTTAATATCCTCCTCGTTAGTTTCTAAAATAGTTTTGATATGCTTTATCCTCGGATCTGTCATTTGTACAGTGTGAAGCCAGTCATGAGTCGAGATATTAAAGACTTCTAATTCCTCTGCGATGTCTGGTTGTGAGATAGGGTTTCGGCTCAAAGCATCGACATGTTGCATATTATGACCTGGTCGATACTCTATAGTAAAGTTATATTCTTGCAGCATTAGCCACCACCTTGCAATTTTAGGTATTAAATCTCTCTTTACTAAGGTAGTGCGTAAGGCATTGCAGTCTGTTATAACCTTAAATTCTAGACCAATCAAATAAACTCTAAATTTCTTCAACGTATGAACTACTGCAATTGTTTCCAGTTCATAGGAGTGCCAAAACGATTCTTCAGGAGTTGTTTGGCGACTAAAGTAAGCAACCGGCCTAAAAGGATATTCATCATTAAGTCTCTGAAGCAAGATGCCCCCGATTCCTAGTTTACTGGCATCGCAATGAACTTCAGTGACATAATCTGGATTGTACAAGGCCAGCACAGGTCTGACTACCAATCTCGATTTTATTTCTTCATATGCACTATCTTGTTCGTCACCCCAATGCCAGGGAACGTCGGCTTTGGTCAGTTGCGTCAAGGGTCTTACAATAGAAGCGAAATTGAAGACAAAACGCCGAAAATAACTGGCCAAGCCAATGAACTGACGGACTTGATGTACATTTGACGGTTTCGGGAATTCAGATACCGCCCTTATTTTAGTGCTGCCGGGTTTAAGACCTGCTTCAGAAATCTCATACCCAAGATAGTTGATTTCCGATTGGAAAAAGAAACATTTTTCCAAATTAAGGGTCAGTTTGGCATTACGTAAAAGGCTCAAGATAGCCTCAAGCTTGCCGAATGCCTCGTCAAATGAGCTACCTGTAGAAAGTAGATCATCTAAATAAGGAATAGCCAGTTCGAACCTTTGTGCTCCCAATGCTTTGTTAATCATACTTTGGAATACTGCTGGGGCATTCACAAGACCAAATGGCATCCTCATATATTCGTAGTGGCCGTCAGGAGTCACGAAAGCTGTCACGTGACGCGACTCCTCAGCCACTGGGATCTGATGGTAGCCAGATGCCAGATCTAAACTTGTGAAGTATGATTTGCCGCTAAGACGATCGAGCTGATCGTCAATGACCGGCATCGGATAGCTGTCTTTTACTGTCTTTTTATTCAATGCCCGATAATCTACGCAAAGTCTGTATTCATCGTTCTTTTTACGCACTAACACTATAGGACTGGCATAAGCTGATTGTGATTCTCTAATAATATTATTAGCCAACATGTCACCTATCATCTCTCGTACCTTTGCGCGCTCACTAAATGGGAGTCTATAAGGCCTATACATCACAGGTGTGTTATCGCTGAGACGAAGTGTCATTTCAGTTATGTGAGTCAATCCAAGCTCTTGCATATTAAATGCAAAACAGTCCCTAAACTTATTCAGGAGGTCTATTAACTGATTCTTTTGAGCATTAGTTACTTTAGGGCCAATATTTAACATATCCAGAGTAATAGGTTTCTTCATGGACTTGTGTTTATCACAAGTGTCAGGCAATTGGGTGTTAATATGAATGGAATTTACATCCAAGGTTTCACGCTTTGATATAAATGGTCCATGATTGTTTAATTTGATTGCTCGCGATAATAATTTTGATTTGTTGAGAGAAATTGGATTTTGCGACAAATTTATGATTATACATCGACTATGCCCATTATGAAATTGGTAGACACCTTGTAATATTATATATTCATTACCAGGTTTCAAGCATGCATTGCCTGGGATAAATAGTGGCCCTGTAAACCTATTTTGTGTATGTACCTCTATATCCTGCAACCCCTTAATTGAGATGTCGTTAGTATTATAAACATCCATTTTTTCTATGTCGGAATCATCACAATAAAGTATTAGTTTAGTGCTAGTCTTATGAACGGTAACCGTCGGCAACTCTGTTAAAGACTGGCCAATAAGAACGTCTGTCTTAAGCAAATGATCCGGGACAATGAATGCTTCTATATCTGCTTGAACCGCATCTACGATAACGGTTACGTGTATCCTAGCAATTGGTACGACACTTCCAAAACCAAATCCACTAATAACAGGAAGTTTCACATTATCCGAAACTACATTTAGATCCTCAAAAACTGATTCTCGAATTAATGTACATTGACTTCCAAAGTCTACAAACGCTGAAGCGGGTATGTTATTTACAGAAATTGTCTTGAAATACTTACTATTCGATTTTTCGTTTGATGTTATTTGTAGAACGTTTTGGACAGAGGTATTACTTGTGTTCTCTTGTGTTTGTTCAGTTCTTTGACGAGAGCCTATTAGCTCACAATTTTGTGTCATATGTCCTAGCCGCGAACACTTATCACACCTTTTTAATGGTTTGCTACAATTACGCGCTGTATGTCCAGTTTCACCGCAATTATAACAATGAAAAGATCTAAATCTTGGCCGGGTAGTTAATTTATTTGAAGTATTGTTACGATTAGTGTCCGAATTCTTTATTTGTTGCGTTTCCTGTCTAGGTAATAAAGTATCTCTCTTTGAGACTGGATTTCCTCGCTTTGATATTCGGCGTAAATATTTTAGCAAATCGGATGTTCTTATAAAACTAGCTCCTTGGGCATTTAGTCTTATCCCATTATCAAAAATACCACTAATTATGCAATCAACGGCATTTCTCCCCTTAATGCCACACATTTTTACCAATCTAGCCTTCTCATGGAAATAATCTTCCAGCGTTTCTTCTCTCCTACTTCTTCTGCTAAGCATTTCCATCAGCCGATCGGCGTAGTTGCGATCATCAGGGAACGTTTTTAAAATCTTTCTTTGCCACTGCTTCCAGCTTAAATCAATGGTAGTTCTTCCTTGATACCATTTTTTTGCATGACCAGATAGCTTTGGCATAGCATAATAAATAATTTGCTTCTCTGTCCATCCATATATTTTCGCCGTCTCGTTCACCTTACGAATCCAGTCTATTGCCGTCTGTGAATGTGCATCGGGATCGAATTCTGAGATTACATTATGTGATCCTTCAAAACCACTGCGTTTAATCATTCTTGAAAATGTTTTTAGGAAGTGATTCTTTTGACGGCCATGGGATCGTCTTTGTTTTCGGTGAGGACGTGATCTTGAACGAGATCTTTTTCGTTTTATGGATGGCGAATAATCGAATCGATCAGATGAATTCCGTCTTCGCTTGTGTCGGTTAGTGTGTACAGAGCCAGTGATACTGGTGTCATCACTATAATTACTCAACGAAACAGATTTACGACTATAACGCTTATGGCGTCGGGAGGGCTCGGTCTTGCGTCTATATCGTGAATGGTGATCGGAATAACTACTTTCCGAACTCGTACTACTACTCCTATGACGCCGCCGCCGGTACGACAAAGGTGACGACGAGTAAGATACCGTTCGACGACGAGATCTACTTCGGTATGTATCACGTCTTCGTTGTCTTTGATTTGGTCTAGTTTCAGAACGTTTCCTCTTCCTCGGCTCCTGTATACGTTCAGGATTTCGCGATGACCTACTACGTCTACTCGGCTCTAAAGGCGGAGTATAATTAGAAAAATCACTAGAAGGCATTATGCAGAACTATATGTATTTGAAGGTAGAGACTGAGAATTTTCTCCAACACTTTTAGTTCTTACCACTTCTGACTGTGAGCGGTGTCAGGTAAATTAATACAAAGCCTTCAACTTCCTGAAATCCTTTAATTACGTGATAGTATTTCTAGTTTTACATAAATACGAGTATGAATGTCACAACTGTTAGGTCTAACGTTCCAATTCACAATGGCCGCCGTCGCTATTTTTCTACCTTCCAATATCTGTCAGAATCAACAGTAATATTATGACTTAAAATTATTTATTTTTTTAAATGTAGGTATCGCTAACATTTGAATACCTGACTTTTGAATTTGACTAAGCGTTGAGATGACGTCATTCCCGTACATTTGAAGTTTTCTACTAGCGTTAACGATTGCAGTTCAAAATGCTTGCAGAACAAAATCATTATGAAATGTTTATCACATTTTAAGGACATAAAAGTAACATGATATTATTTTTTTTCTTGCGGCTGCTGCAAGTGCAGAAAACCTCAAACGCCGTAAAAATATGAATAACCTTATCAAAAGTTTTATGTTTGAACCGTTTAAGGTTGAAAAACTAGGGCCATAGGGTCTGAGGGCTCATCGAATTGTGCGTGATATTAGCAATTAGCTTCGACCAGCTCTTCGCGTGACCAGAGGGCTGGGGGCCAATTCTCGATTTTCGACATTTCGAGATTGCAAGTCTATCTCTATGTCTATCAAAAATATCTCTATCTCTACCAAAAAATGTCGAATTGAGTAGAATTCCCTATTCTCAGCACTTCTCATTCAAAATAGAAATAAATATCACAAAAATGGCAAGTGAAGATAATGTTCCCATTTGGAAGAATCCACTTTCCGTTTTATGTAGTTATGAGTGAATGAATGATTTGGTTTTAAAATGCTGACTAAATATAAAACGATTCGTTTAGTCTAAAAATAATCAGCTTGATATTTGAAGAATTTGCGGTTCCTTCAAAACTTTTCATTTGCTTACTTTGGTGGGCTGTGCTGTCCAAACTTTTACGTTTCATATAATATTTTAAACAACATGGAGGGGAAAAAATGCAAAAAGTCTTGGGATAGTTGGCGAAAAGTAAGTACAATCACACCGATAGGACTATTTGATCGATAAACCTAATACAGGGATTTTTTTTAGGTAGTTAAATCATCCAATGACACCTCCCGCCCTTGGGCGGAGCGAGAGGGCGTGTCAGACTTTTACTGACTAAAAACCCACTCCTGTTCCTTCTTTGCCATTGTTCGAGGGCCTCGGGGATCTCTTTCGCATCATCACGGCAGTGGTCTGTCCAGGCGGGGCACACCTCCGTGTTCTCCGGGCGAAACGTAATATAGAGATGACAGATCAATTGGTGCACCGTATCAAGGCATTCGATGTTACAATGCCGCTTGACGACAATTTCATACACGATGACACAAGAAATTTAAAAAAAGCTTGACTAAGATCGACTAAGCACGTTGGCTAGTGGAATTTGATTGTAATAACCGCCAATTTTCTAATGACAGAAAGTTTTTGGTCCATGTCTTAAGAGATCCTTCGATATGTACTGTGAGAAGTTCTTGTATTCGAATTTGGTGGTTTAAACTTTATTTTATTTTTATCGTTTTTTTGACAGCTATGTGTCTCGCTATAGATTTTATATTTTAAAGTATTTCTAAATTGGTTTTGTACAAATACATATTTAAAAGTATAATTAATATATGTAAGTATAAATAAATTAAGCAAATTATTAAACAATGTGTTTTTAAGGTATTGCATAGCTTCTATCGCGGGCCTTGAGCGTGGAGACCGAATCCAGAAATTTCGTAACGAAAATAACCTAACACCCCCCACTCATTTGTTTTTTGACCGATAAGAAAACAAATGAGTGAACAATCAATCAAAATTCAATTCAATGTGTGAAAGTGTAACTACAATGTGTAAAAATGCTATGCAATACCGCGGCAGTCCCCGAGTGCCACACGTCTTTTTTCTTTCTTTAATTAACTAAACCCCAAGCGAAGTAGTTTGTAATCATGAGTTCAGTAACGTGTATAAGTATCAGTCACTAATTACCAGTCACCCTATATAATAGTATGTCTAATATAATTATATAATAGATTTAGTTATGTAGGTTTATACTGTGCATTGGATCTTACGGTAAGATCTAAGATACGATAAGATATAAGATTACGTTTTTACATATTCGAGGGTAAGAATTATTCTTACCCTCGAATATGTAAAAACGTAAAATGTAAAACTTATTGCTGAGTTAGGCTTGCTTTTGCAGATTAACTGTCTATATGGATGAGATACCTACTATCACCATTTATTAATTATGCGATATTGCGCGTAAGACTATAAAGTGAGATTTGGGCTCCTGATTAAAAGTACGATAAAAATGTTTATCAAAGTACCGTTATCCGAACTCGACATTCTTTTATCTATATATCGATTTTTTTACTTTGTTCAGTATAATCACTTACCTCGAACGAAAACCACTAAAAGGTGTATTTTGTGATAATAAGAGATACAAACCAGTGAAATGAATCAATACAGTGACTGTGAGTATTTATATTGTCTTTTTTTGTTGTTTAAAATGAGAGAGAGAGATAGAGTTGCAATAAGAACCATGTAGGTACATAAATAGTATTGTAACCTTTCGTCATCTTTGTGTTAGTTAGTCATTAGAAAAAAACAAACATGTATCGTCTTAGTTGTTTAACACAGAAATTTAGAGGGGAAGGCTGAATCCCAGCAGTGGGAACATCAAAAATGCTGATGATGATCGCCATCTCAATTTAACTAACCCCTTTCTAGACATATTATCTTACCTTACACTCAGTCCATCCATCATGTCAACATTTGTGTTATCTTTTTTTTTTCTTACATTATTTTTACTTATTCCAGCCAAAGGCCAGGGCATGCCTCCTCCATACACACCACCACCGGTGATAACGACCACACACACATCTCACACGTACCCTCCACAACCCATGCAGCCTCCACCAGCTCAAGGAGTGGTGTACCAGGTTGGCCCTGCCGCCGTCATCCCCGTGATGGTCAGCCAGCAGCCGATGATGGGCCCCAAACCAGCTTCAATCACCTGCAGATCATGCAAAGCGCAGATAATCACCAGAGTCGAACTTAAGACTTCTACGAGAACCCATCTGTTCGCCCTCTTGCTTTGTTGTGTGTAAGTATTCTATTTTTATTAATCTCTAAATTTTCTCATTGAAAAATTACAACCAGCGTTAGTCACCATCACTGCGTGGTGATACTTCAAGACTATTTTATTTAAGTTTGCCAAAAAAAGACTAGTTGTGTCTCTATCATCCTATTTAATTCTTTTTTGTTTCTTAATTATTCTAAGTGTTGGTATTACATTTGTTGTTTTTCCATTTCCAGTTTCTGGCCTTGTGTCTGCCTGCCCTACTGTCTCGACAGTTGCCACAACGCAGACCACTACTGTCCAAACTGCAATGCTTACATCGGGAGCTACACCAATTAAATTTAGCAAAACGTTATCTTTAAAGATAAGAGGTTTCTTAATCTGACCTACGCCTAAGATAAGTGTCTTTGAACGATTGTTTTATCAAAATTATATGCGCAGTTTGGATTTAACAAAGTCAATATTGAAAGTAACAAGTTTCAGTTTATCAGTGGCTGCGGTTTCGTAGCCAAATGGTAGAAAGGATTCCTCATAATTTCTCATGAATTGTCTTTCCGTTTACTTATTTTTCTAATTAGACCTAATATAATTACATTAAGCTGTAAACACCTTGAAATGTCAGTAAAAGAAGAAATTGTTTTACTGTAGTAAAAAAATGAGTTTCTTGTTTTACTTAATGCGGTAAAGCCAAATGGTTCGATGTTCTATCTGTGTGGCAGATTGGAATGTTTGGTGGTTTTTGGCAATAGGAGATATGCAAGTTTTTTTTTTTTTTGGCTTAATTGCATAACCATTGCATTGCTTTCACATAGCTAGGGAAAAACAAACTGAATATTTTTTGGTTTCCTTTTTAAAATATCATCGTCAGCAACGAAATGATAAAGCTTTAAAGCTGCTAATGAGAAAGAGAAGTCCAACATTAAGTTTGACGTCGAAGTTCATCAGCTTCGTTTGGACGCTACAGAAAATAGTGTCTAGGGCGAGAGAGAAAGATATATTTGTTTAAAATTGTTGTAATATCTCATTTGCTTTTCTACCAATTGTGATACTGGTTTTCACAGTTAGTATTCCATTTTTGCATATTTATTGTTGTACTGGCCAGGTGCTATTGGTACCTATAAATATTGTATTTTGACTGTGATTAAACAATATATGATTTTATTGTGAATAGGTTTAAGTAAAGTAGAGGCTTACTTTGAAATACGACCTCATCGATAGTGAGGTGCCATATTACAGGCACGTAGCCGAGGCAGATCTGTCGTCACTATCAGGACTATTGTAACGATAAACCTGATGTAGGGGTGATAGATTATTTATTGGTGCACCGCACTATGGTAGTCGAAAGCCGATATTACTATATTGCTAGACGACAATTTAATAAAAGGTGAGACAGCGGAACCAACTTATAAAAGCTAGACTTAGATCAAACTAAGCCAATATAATTATAGCTATGTTTTTTTTTTTTTTTTTTTTTCGATGGGAAAAATCATCTTATGACAACCCCCGCTCTTGGGCGGAGCGGGAGATAGTGTCAGACTCTTACTGACTAAAAAACCCATCCCGTTCCTTCAAGCCTTCATACCGGGGCTCGGGCGCCCTTTCGGATAACCCTGGCGCCAGTAGGCTTTGACCCGGCTGGGCCCCTGCTGTTGCTGACAACTCTTTGATAATTATAGCTATGTCAATATGTGGAATGTGATTTTGACTGCCAATATTAAAATCATCAGCATCTATTCTTCTAAATATGTATTGTGAGGAAGTTCCTGTCTCTGAATTATGGATCGGGTGGCTTGAAATATATTTATGGGCCTTTTCTAGTGGATTTTATATTTTTAAGTATTGTCGTTTTATTTTGTACAATAAGATATTTAATGTTATAATTATTGTGTACGAATATATTAAGAAAATTGGTAAACGATATGTTTTGTTTTCTTTGATTTGAATTAAACCAAAATAAGATCTGGAGATACATTGTTTGGGTTTTTATTATTGATCAAATGATCTCCGATTTTCGTGTTCAAGGATGAGTAAAAAATTCAGTTTGCATAAAGTGAAAATAAAGAAGAATATTAAAAAAAAAGATAAGATAAAACGTCGCAAGTAAATGGACGGACGACCTTTTTAGTTTGTTAATCAATTTTGTATTTGGTATTTCCAAATAGTTCAGTTATAAAGAAAATACATAGATAAGATTAATAAGTAAATAAATATGTCTTATCAACTGGATATCCGACAGTTTAATACAAATATAATAATTATGGAGGACTAAAATTATTTGAGGGTTGTAAAGATTCTAAACAGTTGAGTAAACTTTAAGATATCCATGATAAAATAATGACAAACTGTACTCAGGTTGTTGCTATTATTGAAAATTCTATGAGGAAATTAATACGATTCCAGAACCTCGAACGAAGCGAACGGGCGTTCGCGCTGCTATTGTCTTACTATTGTGTCTCACTAGACAATCTTGTAAGCTATTAGGTACTTCCTTTTTATAGAAGTTACTTGGATTCTTTTGAAAATATATTTCAACAAGGCATAATTTTAATTAAATGTATTTCATTAGTTCAGGATGAACTTCAATATTATAGCGACGGACGGTAAACGTGAAAGAGACGACGCTATACAGATCAGTATAGCGCGTCGTTTCTTTTGTTTTAGCAGGGAATAGACAAATTTTTAAAATCATTATTTCCCAGCCCTTAGCAGGAATCCAATCATACTGAGCGATTAAGGCCCAAGCGCCCGAAAAGTGCCATAAAACAGTGACTTTCTGAAGCCTACTCTTCGGTAACAGCAATGTTAATAGGTTTGAAAAAAATATATATTTATTATAGATTCATGAACAACATTATCAAGTTTTCATTATTAAGTTTTTCTTTGTTATGTTTTGTATGTACAATAAAGTATATAATAAATAATAAATAAATAAATAAATTATCAATATTTGACTTTTTCGTGCTATTAGGTAATACTATTTTTCTAAAAAAAATATTTAGTAATTCCGCAACTTTTCCTTGCTCCTTTGAAACGGCTTGGATCTTGAGAAACATTTTTACACATAAAAATTGTTGGTTGAGTATTCTTCAAAGTGAACATTGCATATGTAAATCAATCAATATTTCGCAAAGCAAATGGATTTAAAGGTCAGCCGCGCGCTTTCCGGGCGCTGTTGGCCGCAAGTAAATGCACAGATTTGCGTACTGCCGCCTAGGCGGGTGCGAGAGGTGCGTCCACATAATTTTGGCCAGATGGTTCAAGAGACTATAACCCTTAAGTTTATGGTACGAAATGAAGTAATATTACTTTATTATGGAAACAAAACGTTCCTGCAATAAGATGGTTTTCTAAACCTTTATGGTTGACCCCCATGACGTTTAAAGTAAGATTGTTTTAATCTTGTTTTAATGTGGGTAAGAGAACAAAGCAAAAGATTCCCGTAGAGATTTTTATAATAGGATTATTTATGACGTTTGTACCCCAGATCTCTGAAATAATGATGCAGTCACTGTTATTATAATAATAATAATCTGTGATTCAGCTGTCAACGTGTGACAGCAAATTTTTTCTCCCTGTATTATTTTATCGAAATATATACATACATATATCTATCAAAAGTACGAACAAGGACAAAATAACCCAAATAGCTGATTGAAGACCAATCTAGCTAATCAAATTTTATCGAAATATATACATATATCCATCAACAGTATGAACAAGGAAAAAAAATACGCAAATAGCTGTTATGAGACCAATTCAGCTAATCAAGGATATTACAACGATTTTAAAATGACAATTGACTCTGGGAGCATGAAACCACAAAAATGCTGACTAGAAGCCGAGCACAGCATGACAGCAGCTTCACAACACACAGCCAATATCTTTTCTCAATTATAATATAATATAATATAATATAATATAATATAATATAATATAATATAATATAATATAATATAATATAATATAATATAATATAATATAATATAATATAATATAATATAATATAATATAATATAATATAATATAATATAATATAATATAATATAATATAATATAATATAATACAATATAATAATATTTCACAACTATCACACAACGTCGTCTAGTCCCAAGCTAAGCAGAGCTTGTGTTATGAGTACTGGACAACTGATAAACATACTTATATATTTCTAAATACATACATATTATAGATAAATTACACCCAGACACAGAACAAATGATCATGCTCATCACATAAACATTTGTCCTGGGTGGGGATCGAACCCACGACCTCCGGCATAGCAGTCAGGGTCACTAACAACTAGACCAACAGGCCTGTCAATTATGATATTATTGTATTAAATTGTCTGAAGTCCCGCTGATAAGATGTATTTATTTACTTATTAATCTTATCTATGTCTTTATTTATAATTGTACTATTTGGTAATACCAAAAGGAAAATTTTGAATCAAACTAAAAAGGTCGTCAGTTCATTTACATAAGACGTTTTATCTTATCTTTTTTATCTTATCCTTCTTTCTTTTTGCATTAGGTAAATATAATTTTTTACTCTATTCTTGAACGCTAAAATTGTAAATCGTTTGATTAATAATTACAACTCAAACATTATGTACAGTGCAGCTCTTATTTTCGTTTAAACAACAACTTTTGTTCTATGATTTTTAAAGATATATGATATTTTATTTCATCAGATTTTCATACAAAAATAAAAATGTTTAAATTGAACTTCTAGATATTACGAAGGCTATGCGAAGAAAGCGATAGTACAATAGCGGAAAGGTTACCGGGGTGCTTGATGTGCTTGCGTCGTATCGTACAGAAGTATAGCAAAATACAGAGTTGAAATGTGTTAGATAGAACAACGAAATATTGAAGCTTTGTTTTTGGTAAATGTATTCTTCTTCTTCTTCCTGCCCTTGTCTCGTTTTATTTGAGGTCGGCGCAACACGTTTTTGTCTTCCACTCTGTCTTGTCACTCGTCACGCTATCACTAACTCCCTTTTCTTTCATATCACTTCTCACACAATCCATCCATCTTTTCTTAGGCCTCCCTCTCCCTCTCCATCCATCCACATGTAAATTCATAACTCTTGTTTGGTAAATGTATTATGATTTGTAAAAAGTCATAGAACATAAGTTGTTGTTTATGTTGTTAGTAACACAGTACAGTCCCGCAAGGTTGTTAGTGGTTTAAAAATAACCCTGTTTAGGTAAGCGGCGACTTTGCGTTGAATTCGCGACTGCATCGGATCGCTCCGGAACCGCTATGTGCTGGACTCATGTAGAATGCCACGTTATAGTTATTTACTTACGAAATTATAATCATCCATACAACTATCTCAGTTCATCTTTTTGACAGGCCTGTTGGTCTAGTGGTTAGTGACCCTGACTGCTAAGCCGGAGGTCGTGGGTTCGATTCCCACCTAGGACAAATATTTGTGTGATGAGCACGATCATTTGTTCTGTGTCTAGGTGTAATTTATCTATAATATGTATGTATTTAGAATTATATAAGTACGTTTATCAATTGTCTAGTACTCATAACACAAGCTCTGCTTAGCTTGGGACTAGACGGCGTAGTGTGATAGTGTGGAATAGTATATTATATTATCTAACTATGTTAGTCACTGACTACCCTATCGTTTTCATCTTAACGATGCCGTGTCGTTGCAATCTGGCCAGGTTCTTTAAGTTCTCGGTCAACTACAGCTAGATATATATTTAGATACTTGGGATACTTACATACAGCAACCACAGCTAGATATATACTTAGATACTTGGGCTAGTGTAGGATCTGGGTCGGCCATTTATATAAGCGATCAATGACCTCAGGCTTTTGTTTTTACAAGAAAAAAAAACCACAAATAGATTATTATAGCTGATTGAAGATCAATTCAGCTAACCGAGGATATGACAACGATTTTAAAATGACAATTGACTCTGGGAGCGTGAAACACATCATACACACATGCACACATGTTTTAACAAGAGCCTTAGGCCGTTGAAGGACGGATTCGAAAATGAAGCAAAAAAAAAATGCTTTGAAAATAATCTTTTCGCTCGGAGTACTAACTAAGTTATATATTTACGATTAACAAAGTATTGTAAAACTTCAAAACGCTGATAACTACTTAATTTTTTAATTAGACTTTTAATCAACATCACAGGGTTGTACGGTCAGCTCGCCGTCCGGTAAGGACTAGGCCTGAGCGGACGGCGCGTTGCGTACCACGTGCTCCTCGTAAACTGTCTGCATAATCCTTTCGCTAGCATTACTATTTACACCTCCGAGTTTTGGTTTTATTTAAATATACATTGTGAAATAACATTCGTGAAACAATACTAATAGATTTTCCCCCTTGCGAATACCTCTTTTGGACTACGGCAATATCGTTGCCAATACCCGTTTGTTAAGACTTTTTATTTGGCAGTTGCCCAGTTTAAATTTGTCAATTTTATGCCAATGTCTTGTTTTCACTATTATACATTTTGGTGCACATTTTAAAAAGTGGTTCCGATTATTTTGCGAATGCTTGTTAAAGGGTAAAGTGACGGGGCTCACTCAGGCCGATGCCTACAAAGGCTGCGAAATTTGAGAAAGTTACTGAGGCCCTGAAATGCAAAGGCAGCTAATGGAATACTTCTGGGTTTTAGTCAGGAAACGACTGACAAATCTCACTCCACCCACTCCTGATAGTATTTTTATATGGATTTTTTTTAGTTTCCTAAATAAATAAATGTATGATTCATTTAGGTAACAAAAAAATGAACATTGTACTTATGGTACTGTATACCTACACATTATACTACTACTGCCCTGCAAATATTACCTGCCATATCAATTATAAAAAAGAGGGTTAGGTTTAAAGGGGAGGTGTAAAAAATAGCCTGCGATCTATTCGAAAACTTATCAAATATACACAAAAAAATCATAAAAAGTTGGTCAAGCCGCTTCGAAGGAGCTCGATAACTAATATATAAATGTCGTATCATTTGTATTTTTTTATGTATTAGATTAGTTTCTTTTTTGTAATATAAATGGATGATATACAAAGGTAATTACTTAAACATTTTACATTTTATTAAATTATGTTACAACAGGGTAAACAGCTAACACAAAGCAGGATAATTAATAATGAATTCCTATATAATAATGTTTTATTGGTTGATTAATCCAGACGACATGAGTCATGATACAATTGCGCAATTTAATATGAAGTTAACAATGAATAATAATAGTTTATTTTATCAATGTAACTTTTCCTGTTTGCAACGCCTCTATAGTTGGTGCAAACACGTCATTTCTTATCACATACGGTGCGTTTGCATGTTTGCAACTCAGTATGGCATTTTAATTAAGAGCAGTGGTGGCCGGGTGGTAACGGCCCCGACTTACAGGGCCTCAAGTCTGCTTTATGATATATAGTGTCAGAATGGTCTATCATTGATGTCGTAATTGACGATTTTGACAAGTTTGGTAATCTACTAATATAATGGCGTCATTATGACTCTCTAATGGTCAACCACTGACACTCCATTGAAAAAAGTGGCTTAAAATGGTAATCTCGTACATATTGACAAATGAATATTTGACATTTGCGGTAATCTGCTAAAACTTTGACAGTTTATTTGATCAGTGTTTGACCATTAGAACCTTATTGTGCAGTTATTAGTATTAATATGCTCGAAATTATCATTCTACCGCAATTCTATTACAAGACCATTGACTGATCAATGATTGATCATTATGAATTAGCAGAATACAAACTTTTAGCGAAATGACAAAGGGATCGTGTTGGAATGACGAATTTATAAAAATAGCAGACTTGGGGCCCAGGTCGCGGGTTCAAACCCAGCCAGGCGCATTACTTTCTGTAATTTATATCATCATCGCTGCTCTCAAAGCGGTGAAGGAAAACATCGTGAGGAAACCGGCATGTCCTAGAACCAAAAATTCGAAAACATGTGACATTCATCAACCCGCACTGGGCCCTCGTGGTGGATTACGGTGCATTCTCTCTCCTAGAGAGGAAGCCTAAAAGAGTCCCAGCAGTGGGAACATTAAAAGGCTGATTACGCTATGCATACTGTGATAAGTTAATTAATCCTTTTTTTTATTAATTGTAGTACATTTACTTTACATTTGTTGCAACAAAAACACTTGTCTGCAACCTAAACAACTTGATGTGAAAGTTCTGTTATTTTTTTAAGCTAATAATGTCTTGTATTTATTTAATTGGAACTCCAACAAAGGATACACAGTAACAACAAAAATCACAAATTGTACCAAAAAAAAAGGACTGCTTCGTTTGGCGCGAGCTTCTTCAGTTACAGGAGTTTATTTTGTATACGATTTTATTCTTGAGACCCGTAAAGTTATCTATCGATGAAAATCCCGTTAAAATTGGTTCAGTCCTTTTGGAGATTAGCCAGAACAGCAACACAAACAAAAATTTTTGAAATTGCATTTCGATTTAATGGGTGTCGAATATACTTTCATATGCATTTAGTAAAAAATATATTTTGATAATGTAATCATATTTTTATAAGTAGGTAAAGATGTAATTTATATCTGTAAGTAATAAAATTGAACACAAGGAGTGTCATTGACAATGCATTTGATTTATTTGTGATAAAGTCTATTACAATTTATTTTCGGCTAGGTGCTGTCGGCGGCTTCGTCCGTAAACATACACATAATCACACACTCACTAAAATGAGTTGGGTAGTTAAAAATAAAACTATAGACAAGGAAGAAATATGAGCCGATGGAGTAATTATGATGGTCAGGGGAAGTCCCCTGACTGGAAGTGTAGGACTGATAGACATGCGTCAGCATGTCAGTCATGTGGGTGGGAAAGTGGGTTAGAGCTATACGCCCTATAAAGTTATCGGCACAAATATTGAGCGATCGGCGTCAGAGTAGGTATCGCTTTGCGCTTTCCATACTTTGGCGAGCCAATCATCGTCGTTGTTAGATACATGCATCAAGCGCAGGGAACGAATCACGAGTGACTTCTATGATACGATGGCGCGGCGAGCCAATCACTGACATTCCCCGCCCCCGTGTCTTACGTCGCACCACTAAAGAGTCCGAATATTTGACTTCTGCGTAACTTGAAGCCAGCGCTCAATATTCGTGTCGAAAACTATACAGAGATATTTGTAAAACACTAACAACCGTACATAACTGTATTACTAATATCATAAAAAAAAAAATTCTTCTGGGACATTTTACAAAACCTAACACATTTACCAAAAGTAAACCATCAAGATTTCGTTGTTCTATCTAATACATTTCAACTCTGTATTTTGCTATACCTACCTACGTCTGTATGATGCGACGCAAGCGCATCAAGCACCTCGCCACCCGATCCCTGCTCCCCTCCGCTATTGTACAATCGGTTGCTTCGCATAGACTTCGTAATATTTAAAAAGTACAATTTAAATATTTTTGTATGAAAATCTGATGAATTAAAATATGACAAATTTTTAAAAGTCATAAAACAAAAGTTATTGTTTATGATGTTAGTAACTAAGTCCTGAGAGGTTGTCAGTGTTTTACAAAGAACCCTGTGTAGCTCCATCCCTTTAATTAACAGATCAGTTCATGCCGTAAAATGGATCGCGTTAAAAGCCCATGGTAGCACTGGCATATGACACATACTCGAGAACTGGAGAAGACCTTCATACAAAGAACACCCTCTTTTTCTTTATCGAGCAAAATGAAATTCTTCTTCTTCTTCCTGTCCTTATCCCATATTACTTGGGGTCGGCACAACACGTTTTCTTCTTCCATTCTGTCTTGTCATGTCACCCGTCAAACTATCACTAACTCCTTTTTCTTTCATAAGCAAAATGAAATAATGTGTATAAAAAACTACATATATAAATATAATATAACTTTCCTACATACAAGCTGTTTTTATTCTATTGTATTTTTATATAAAACTAGTTTTTGCCTGCGGCTTCGCCCGCGTACCTTGAATATAGCCTATGTCACTTAGGAATAAAGTAGCTTTGTGACGGTGAAAAATTTTTAGAAATCGGACCCATACTTTCACAGATTACTTCCTACAAACAAAAAAAAAATGTAAAAAACAAACTTTATCTCTTTATTATATTACATAGTGTAGATGTAGCGTCATCTGGACCATATTAACGAAAAGGTTGAAACATTTTCCGTTTAGACTTAGGTTATTTGGACTTAAACATGATTGGTTTTTGCAAGTTTTTTCCTACTTCATAATGTGTTCGGCTTTGGCAACAAACCTGTGTCACGTACAGCACTAGTGTTTTAGGAACCTTGATTAGTTTTGGTCGGTGAAGTCCAACAGTCTTTAAAATAATCAGGTTTCATTTTCTTCATTCTTCTCCATCGTGATTAGCCTCAATTATACAGTGATAGTCAGTTAATATTTTACTTAGGAACCGGAGGTGAGAATTTTCTTTTTTTTATGAATAGGTGTACAAAATCTTTAAGTAAAGAATTAGTAAGAAGAAGTAAGAAGCACTAAGGGTGCCCAGTTGACGTGATGTAAACTTAATATAATAAAGAAATTAAAGAAAAGAGTTAAATTAAAGAGGTAAAGAGGGAGCTGCTTTATGTCTGAATAACATAGGTTATATTTTATGTATGCGGGCGAAGCCATGGGCAAAAGGTTAAATACATAATTACACTTATTTATCTGTATATTGTCACCCAGGACGCGTTTTTTTTGCTGACGCCATAATTATATTGACCTGTAAATAGACAAATTAATGGTGGCAATCAACTTTGGCCATGGAGCTAATTTTAGCATTTAACAGGTTAATTGGAAGCAGATAAGCAACCAACCCACGCAACTGCGACTATGAGGAAAAAGCGTTTGAAATTTTTGAACCTGCAGGTTCATAGTATACCTATTCGTCTAGAGGTTACCTAGGAGAACTTACAAAATCAAAAGCATTTATTTCAAATAGACCGTTTGCAGGCACTTTTGAATAGTCGAACGTCGGTCAGTCCAGAAGAGTGAAGCTAAATTGCACGTAGCACTACTTTTATCTATATTTATATCGTCTGTCGGAACCACTAGTATATTAATATATAAAAATGAATCCCTTTTTACCTCGGTTTCGTCATCATGCCTGGATTAATAATTAATACAATACTTTATTTTATTTTATTTGTTATTGTCATGAAATAGTTCTTATGAAAGACAAAATAGAAAAATTCTGAAAACTGCAACGGCTATATTAAAATTTAATCTTCGCGCGTTTGGCAGTCCATAGCTAAGATAGAATCTACATCTGTCGGGTCAGCCAGTATCAAATAAAAAATAGATTTAAAAAATATTACTATTTGTTGTACGTGTAAATGTTTATAAAACACTTATAAAATGTAGTTCATATTTTTTTTTATTTAGAAATCTTTTTTTAAATAAGGTATGAAACACATCAGCGCTTGAACTATAAATATCTCGTCGTTATGTGGAATGAATTGTTTCGCGTGACGTGTAGTGGCAACATGTTCAACCTTCAACTCGAATTTTTAATCGACTAGTCTTCTGTATAATATATATACATACTACATGCTGTGAGATAGTAATATGCGTCATTAGAACTGACGGGCAGGCAGTTGAAACCGACAGCCATACAGCTACTAGTGTCTGTAGTGAGCATTGAGCTCCCGATAGAACAGTTTTTTTTTTTTTTATCTGAGCAACATTATCTACACTCAACGTTCTTTTATCTATAAGTCGAATTTTTGTTAAACCATCCAGTGTTATTGCTTAACTCGCACGGACACCAGTTGGTGACACGGTGAATTTTGTGATAAAAAAAAAAATATATATATATAAATCAGTGAAATGAATCAGGATAGTGGTTATAATGATCGTGAGTATTTCAATTCGATTTTATTTATAATAAATGTGTTATTTAAATTGTAAGAATAGGACCTTGCAAACAGAACTAACTATATACATAAATTATATTAAAACCTTTCGTCATTTTTATGTTGATTTTGGTTGGTGATAATACAAACGGACGGGCTGAATATTTAACATAGATTTATTTATTTTAGGAACGTAATTTGGTTACCTATTAACCTATCTTTTTTTAGCTGTACTCTGTCGCTACGTTATAACGTTTTAAATATTATTTCTACGCCTTCGTCGTAAATAACTCGTAGCAAATATAGTTTCAATATCCATATAGGTTAGGGAAATATTTTCACATTTCCAGTATTTGTCGGTTAGGTAAACAATGCAAAGAGGAAAATGTCGAGTTTAATTGTATTAAGAATTTACAAAGACTAGCTTAAACAGTTTTAATAAATAAAATAAATTCATCTCCACCTACGATCTACGCATTAAGTCACTTATCTTTGTATATCATTTTCATGTACGTTTTTTTTTTTTTGTTAAATAATAAACTGTACTTGACTGCTATCCCATCTGATAGTAAGCAGTGTGTTTATTAAGAGTCTATTCATTCTGGCCTTGAAAACATCTATAATCAGACGGGAAGACCGCAGCAGTGGGTGTGTTGGTCGCCTAGCTCTTACTAAGCGGCTTGACCGATTTGGATGACATTTATGCGTATATTTGAATAGTTCCCTAAAAGGTTTAAACATGCAATTAAACTCGATAGCTGGCGCTACAGTTGAATTCATAATATCGGATTTGTCTGACGAGAATCCAGCTTTCAGACAAGGAACACACACATTGTCGCTAGATTATAGGTATATTTCCCAAGTCTGCAATACACTACGTACGAGATAAGATAAAAAATGATAAAACCATTCTGAGAATAACACTATGATGTAATCCGTGTTTCATGTAAAATAATCTACAATATTATTCGTATTGTAGACATTTAGGTATTTTGATTGTTAATTCTTTATTGTACATAAAAACATAACATAATATATGGAGATACAGACAATGTATAAAGGCGAGCTTAACTCAGCAATGTGTATTCTCCCAGCAAACCATTTTAATGTGTTAATTTTTAACAATCTTTTGTACTAAATAAATAATAATTGCCAATTGAAATGAGCGTCAAAATTGGTTGTTAATTAATGAACCAGGAATTTACGTTTCATATGCAGTACGTACGTATGAGGAAAAGAGATGGTGTATTAGGAACACAATGACCATAAATATACAGCAAGGTTATTATTATTTATTTATATGTATAAAACCTTCTGAACATACCACTACAAAGGCGGACTTAATGCCTTAGACATTATCTGCCTGGTGGTGTAAAAACATGACATGGCAGGTGCAATTTAATAAATAGAGAAACAAATACAATAGCAAATACATACTAGATATATATAAATAAGCAATGCTGTAGTATAAAAACGAATCCGACCAAACTGTGCAAACTTCTCGCGAATATGCTCACGTAATAATATAATAATAATATTCCGTCTAGTCCCAAGCTAAGCAGAGCTTGTGTTATGGGTACTAGACAACTGATAAACATACTTATATATTTCTAAATACATACATATTATAGATAAATTACACCCAGATACAGAACAAATGATCATGTTCATCACACAAACATTTGTCCTGGGTGGGAATCGAACCCACGACCTCTGGCATAGCAGTCAGGGTCACTAACCACTAGACCAACAAGCCAGTCCAAAATATAAATAAGCAATGCTGTAGTAAAAAAAACGAATCCGACCAATCTGTGCCAACTTCTCGCGAATATGCTCACGTGCCTTCATCTCCTTCAGGAAAATCGGTTGTTCACCATCCTGATGTATGTACAGAGGAAGCGTATTCCTGCCTGGACGAAAAAGGAGGAGTGGATATAATATAAGCCCAGAGCTATATGGTGGTTGTGGGAACATCACGATATCTCTTTTGTACGGGCGTAATCTAATCGGCGATGACTTCACAATTCAGTTTGTGTTAATTAAAGCCATGAGAGCAAGAGTGGTCAGCTGTAATTTTGTTTAATACTGATCCCATTTGAAAAATAAAACAGATTCCACCCGAAATCCGCCCCTAAGACAACCTACTGAACTTCAGCTCTAGTGGGAACGGAAAGATAATATGTGTGACTTTTGTAGCGACATCTATAGTGTCACTTAAGAACGAATTTTGCATCGCGCAATTAAAGTTCTCCACTCGATTTAAAGATATTTAACACCCGTCTGGTCGGAGGAATCTCCCTTTTCAAAAGAAGTATGTGGGACTTTACTCTTTGTTCCGCGTACCTCCAAACTTTTACTGACTAAAACCTGTGTCCTTCAGTTGCGTTGCACGTTCTAGAACTGCAGGTTTCCTTGCCTGAAATCCCTCATAGTCCTAGTGGGCATCAGCCCTATGTAGCTAAAATAAGGACTACTAAGGAACTCAACGACTAGACAAATAATACGGGAGAAAGGACATTTGGGTAGGCCAAACTGCCAGATTTACTTTGAAATCACTGAGAAAAACACGTGATTCCCACATTCACAATATCAAGCAAAGTAAATTACTAACGCACAACTATGTTACTACATATGTTATTACGAGTACTAACAAAGAAATAAGTGATACTAACATAATAATGTGAACCAAAATTTGTAAATAAATAAACTACGTATTATTATTATTTAGAGTTTGGTGCCTTTTTGGCCTCACACTGATTATATCTTTCTTTTTTCTTTTCATTGTGTATTTTTAGTTTATATTATTGTGTGAGGCACGAATAAACGTTTTTCTTTCTTTCTTTCTTTATTTCATTTATTTTCTATTTATACATGTTTTTTTTTTACTTTTTGAAACATTTCATAAAAAAAAAACATTTAAATTTTATATAAAATAGAAAGCCCACAGGCATCGGGAACACGGTCCAATCTACCAGTGTTCAGGGCTCCTGAGTGAGGAATCTCCTAAAAATGCGCGCCGTATCTGGATATTATTACTCCTGGGAGTACTGCTTTCTGGATCAGGCCCATGATCCAGCGGCCTAACGAGAGCCTCCTCAGATGTTGTTCGAGGCTCTTGGTCATTAAGCCATTAGCCGTTATGAGTATCGGCATAATGATTGTTGTATCCACTTTCCACATGTCGAAAACCTCGTGGGCTAAGTTTGATTATCCCCAGTTTTTAGGAGGTTCTCGTCATGAGGGAGGGTTATCATGATGTTCAAAGTAAGATAGTTTTATTCTTATTCCAGTATGGGTAAGAGACAGAGCTTGTAGTCTGTCTAAAAAGTCAAACGACTTGGGAAATTTGTATATTATTTAATAATTTAAAAAATACTTATATTCGATACTTTTTATAAGATTCTTCTATTAGTAAACAATAATCAAGATCGTGTATTTCGTATTATTTTGACATTTATACTTATTTTGGACATTTATATTTATTTTGACATTTAATTGATTTGACATTATCCAATTATTTATTTATTTTAATATCGGTAATATTAATATTTTTTGCCTTTTTAAATGTACCTAATATTGAAACTGAATTTTAAATTTTACTGAAATTTATTTATTTGTTTTGTTTTGCAGTGCCCTTACAGGGTGCATGTTTCAAACTCTTTGTTTTTATTCCAACCACTGTACAATATGTTTGCAATAAACTGATTTGATTTGATTTTTTGATTTGAGATCTTATAGTCAAACTTGTTTATTGAACCAGTGTTGACTAGGTACATCAGATTTCATTTTGCCATAATAATTATTCGAGTCCTTTGACTTTTTAGACAGACTCTATACAGATTGTCTAGCGTCATCTCTTATCCACACTGGAATTAGAATGAAACAATCACACTTTATACGTCATGGTAACCTTATCTGCATAGTTCTCATATGATTTGACCATTACATATTTACTGTATGGACTTTAAAAGAGACTTTGACCCCTGAGTTTGCTTCGGTGTTTCTTCTCAGGGTAGTCAGATAGGAAACACCGGCCTCATCTAGCATAAACTGAGGAAAAAAAATCGACGTGTAAAAGTTTTTTTTAAACCTATTTACAAAATAAATATCATTTATCATTTATTATAATTATTTATATTCATGTTATGTTAATGTGAAATATGGACAAGGATAATGTATGTTATTCTACGTTGTACTTATACCAAAATTGTCATTTCAATGCAGTTGGCCTCTTTCTAGATAAATACATTATCCTGGAACACTTATCCATCACATATTTTGCCTTCCCCTACTTTCCTCGTATCTAATAATATCGTACTTTTTGTTCCAGCCAAAGGCCAGGGCATGCCTCCGCCATACTCAGCCAACCCACCACCACCAACAGCACCATTGGGGTCATACCCGTACCCACCACAGCCGACGCAACCACCACAACCCATGCAGCCACCACCAGTTCAAGTTGTGTACCAACCTGTCCCCGTGGTAATGGCTCCAATGATGGGAACTAGGCCAACTTCAATAACCTGCCGATCATGCAACCAGCGGATAGTCACCAGAGTTGAAACGAAGCCTTCTTCGAAAACTCATCTGTTCGCTCTCTTGCTGTGTATTCTGTAAGTATTTTATTTTTTAACGTCAAACGTAAAGAAACAGCCCCCCTAGCCAAGTTTGTGTCGAATTCCATTCTCTAATCGGTAACGCCTCGGTGACAGCAATTGTAGAAAACGATAAGTTGGTAGCCATGTTGACGCGCCTGAGTCGGCCGCTCGTTCTACAATGTAGCGTTTGTATAACAAAGGATGTAGCGTTAAATATTGTAGAAACGATTTAAAACGATTTGAACTTGGCTACGAATTGTCTATTCGTTTGTTCTGACCACGCGACTTTAAGTTGAGATGACGTCCTTCCTATACGTTTCGTCACTTTTCGATAGCGTTAACGATTGCAGAATAACAACTTGGCTAAGCGTGCAGGTTACCGGTGCAGGCAAGTCTGTACGCGTCGGTACCGATCGGTACAGGTATAATTCTCAAGTGTGTTCTTATACGCTCATATTATAAAGAAACAGGTTTATAATTGTCGGTACCGACTGCCTGTACCGAGGCATACGGGTTTAAGCATTGGCCAGTGTAGTGTTTTACACGGACAGATTTACCTGTTTCTTTATGTGGTTTTACCGGTACCTGTCTGTACCGACCCGTACTGATATATCGGGACCGAAAAACCTGTGTCTTAAGGTTTGCACCCTTAGTTGGTTTTATTCCCATTTCTTAACCAAAAACCTTTTTAAATATAGGAGTGATGACAATTTGTTATAATCGTTACGATTTATATGAAAATGAAAGCGCATTTGAATTAAATACTGGAGGCGCTAGTTCTAACTAGTAGCTCTTCAAACTCACAGTATTCCTTCAATTGTCCTTTATTGCAAGACCTGTGGTTTAACACATACCTAGCCCTCGCGATCAACAAAAATCAAGAAGTCATCCTGCAAATAAACTGCAGCTCTGACTGACATTGGTCCTAACAGGCTCCACCAAAAAAACTGTTATCGATACTTCTGCAGTTTTTCGTAATCACAAATTATTAAAAAAAAAAATCTTTAAATAGTGATCGGTAGAAGCCTATCTTAGGGCCGATTTTTCAATCGCCAGATAACTTTTATCTGAAGAATATTTTTGACATTTTGACAGCTTTTGTATATAAATAGAAGTTAACTGCTGATTAAAAAATCGGCTCTTAATCAGTTATAATTGAATATATATTATAATAATAATATTCCACAACTATCACACAGTACCTTCTATTCCCAAGCTAAGCAGAGCCTTTGTTATGAATCCTAGACAAATGATACTCGTTAACATACTACTGACACAGGGCTACTAACTATTAGACTAATAGGCTCATCAACACCAATCAATCAATCAATCATTATATTTGTTATTTTTCTATTTTCAGGTTTTGGCCCTGTGTCTGCCTGCCCTACTGTATCGACGATTGCCAAAACGCAGACCACTACTGTCCTAACTGCAACGCCTACATCGGTACCCACAGCGACTAAACCTAGTTAAACCTTATCAATAATGATAACAGGTTTCTTAATCTGAACTACAGTAGGCACAATGGATCTTGAGCGGTTGTGCAGAAGTCAAATATTCGGTCCCTTTAGTGCGAAGTGAGACGCAGGGGCGCGGAGTGTCAGTGATTGGATCGCGTCATAGACGTCACTCCTCATTCGTTCCCTGTGTTGCTGTGTGTAACAACGAAGGCGATTGGTTCGCCAATGTATGGAATGCGCAAAGCGATCCCCACTCTGACGCCAAGCGCTCAAGATCCGTTGTGCCTAATGTACGCTGAAGAAAGACAAGAGTATTTGTATGAATGTATAATTGTGTATGCGCATTTTGGACGACGTGGTAAAAGATTTTGATAAATGAGGTTTTAAAAGCATATTTAACTGATATTTTCAGTTAATCAACAGTAGGTTATTTTATTCTGTTCATTGTTACTTAATATGAAAAATTTCATTTTTCCTACATTACTACGTATTTTTTTAATAATTTTAAATATTTACTTAATAGATTTTACGACCATTCTTCATAAAATTTATTACTTATAGTTTTTATTTAATATTAAAGGAAAATTAATTTCATTTAAAGATGAAGTATAAAACCAATGTCAATGAAATAAAGACTTTATTCTGTATTCTGACTAATGCCGATATGTTTAGCAATTCAAATATGTACCTACTCACTTGGGGCCACACTTATCACAAAAAGTTAAAAAAGTTTTTTTTTTCTGCCTATGAAGACAAAACAGATTGTCCATTGTTGGGCAATTCTTTTGTGTAACAAACCTTTTTTATTGAACGCAGTGCTGTCAGTTTAACCTCAATATTTTTTTTTTGTCTTCAAACAGAGTGCATTAGTGAAAACATTGTATGTAAGACTATGAATGAGGTATTTTTTTTTGTTGATGTTAATGTAAGTAAACTATATCTTTATGATCTATTATTAACAGGAATAAGCATTTGCTAGTTGATTATGTGGTGCTATAATTTATAGGCATACTGCCGATCCTGCAACCTTCGCTCGATTTTTATAACGTACTGCATTGATTAGGCTGCCTGTCCACAAGAGCGGAGCGAGGCCGCTCCTCTGATTTTGTGCAAACCAATAGGATTGCACAAAAAAAAAAGTGCTATCTTTTTGGTTAATGTTTCCCCACTTCGCAGCCTTTGCTCCTGTGGCCAGGCAGCCCTGCGCTCTCACAACAGTTCGCTTATGTCGTGTCGCGATGTTGTCGGTAATTGTTACCAGATGGTGTTTATACATATACAGTTCTAGTATATACAGTCCTGATTGCGAGTGGTTTTTACGTCAACTTTATCAAAACGTTTACCACGTTTGGCCTCTGATTAGACCGCTCTAAGTTCCTAGCCAATCAGATAGACAAAAGCCGTAACCGCCGTTTCGATAACGTAAACACAACTCGTATTCGACACTTAGATTGATGTTTAATTTAACTTAGTTGATTTTTTTTTTTTAACTAAACGTATTTGAGTGCGTTAAATTCTGCACTAAGGCCGCAGTTCTCGAATATGACCAAAACCTAGACCATGACGTTTAGAGTAAGATTGTTTTAATCTTGTTTCGGTCTAGCGCCATCTCTTACTCACACGGAAACAAGATTAAAACAATCTTACTTTGAACGTTATGGGAGCTTTGTTCTGAAACAGATCTATCACCACTGGCAGGATTATTGCTTCAATAAATCTGATTTAGTGGTGATAGATCACCACTTATCATATCACAATGATCGTCTGTGTTATTCGACCGCACGACGAGATTTTGATGAAACCTGAGACAGAGAAATAAACTCAAAAAGTCTCGGCTCATGACGTTCAAAGTAAGATTGTTTCATTGCTATTCCAGTGTGGGTTAGAGACAGAGCTACACAAGATATCTAGCGCCATCTCTTACTTACACTTAAATACGTTTAAAAGAATCTTACTTTAAACGTCATGGTCTAGGAATAATACGAGAATGTTGATGTTTGAGAGATTATGACTACCTATTTGTAGTAATTACAAATTTTCTTATGACTGAAAGCTTCAAACATCTCATGTGGTTTTTACACATGTATTGTGGTGAGGTTATTGTCTTGGGAATCTAAACCAGTAGGTTTGGACTTTGTTATTTTTAGATACTGGAGGATTCCATTCCATTCTATCATTCAAAAAATTAAAAAAAAAAAAACGATTTTTTTTTTCATTTTTCCATTTAGGATTTTTTTTTCTGTATTTCCGAATTTATTTTATACAATTTAATAATAAAATAATTTAAATACATAGTGCGTATTAGAATAATGGATTTTGTATTAACAGATTTAAATTATACGATTTAAAAAAAAAAATTGTGTATGTATACGAATAAAAAGGAAAATTGGTAAACTAAGTAAATATATACATTTTGTTTTATTTTTATTGGTCGATTATATTTAAGCATATTTTATCATACGTTATGTGAATTATGAATGGTCACTCAAGATAAAAGTTCAAAAAAAAAAATACTGCGTGTTTGTGTAACTAGAAAAGAAAGAGAACACAGATAGATACACACAACGGAAAAAAAACATAAATAAAACATTGTGTGTCTCACGGCTGCAATAACTCGACGAACGGGAAGACAACTAACCGATCAGCAGTTGTTTTCACAATTTCGGGTTTGACCCCGTGGCAAAAGTTCATTTTAATAGAGTTTAGAATGAACAAACCGGGGGTTATCAGTTATCTCTATAACACTTCATATACTGGTTTATAGTAAGAAATACCTAAAACCGTTTAAAAAAGAGCATCTTAAGTTTTTTTTTTTCCCTGTGTACGTTTTTTTTTTATAGCGTAATTTTTGTCCCACTGCTGGACAAAGGCCTCCTCTCTCTCCTTCCAAACCTCTCTTTCTAGGGCGATCTCTGGCTAAGTTTGCCCAGCGAACATGATTTCATCATATAATAGAGTGAATAGGCTCTTAATAAACTAGTGCGCCTCACCATCAGAGATTGCATCACTGCTTACCGTCAGATGGGATCGCAATCAAGAACTAGTTTCTATCAATTAAAAAAAAAACAAATGACACCACCTTTGCCGTCGTCGGCCTCAAACTTCTACGTTTATAATAGTACTAGCTTTTGCCCGCGACTTTGTTCGCGTGGAATAGTGACTTCCGGTAGCGGCGGCGAATTGATGCCGACTCTTGACCAATAGATGGCGCTGTAAGTCTGGAATAAATTTTATTTTTTATTTTATTTTTTGTAATAAAAACTATCCTATGTCCTTTTTCAAGTTCCAAACTATGTCTGTACCAAATTTCACACAAATCGGTTCAGTAGTTAGGCGTGAAGCAAAGACAGACAGACAGACAGACAGAGTTACTTTCGCATTTATAATATTAGTTTGGATAAATAAAAAAATAGTGGCAAAAATCATAAAACTTAACACTGAAACAAGACTGAAAAAATATATGATGAAATATAAAAAAAAAAACAAATGGTCTTGATGAAATATTATGCAATTTATTTCTGTTCAACGCCTAATAAAAATTTCGTACTTACATTAGAAAAAAAAAAAGTAATAAATACATGCAAAGGCTGCTAGTGGTTGGCCTTCCAGATTAATGACTTCTCTAATTATTAGAATAGAATAGAATAATAAAATTGTTGACTATTTAAAAAAATATATTTAGATAAGACGGTTTCCTGGAACTCACACTGAGATTATGCCCAAGCTCTTTCTTCTTTTTTTTTCATTTTGGTTATAAATATTGTCTATATAAATAAAAGGAGAAACTGTCTGACTGACATTTCAACACATAGTTGAAACTACTGGCAATAGGACCGTGAAATTTTGCACAAGCTTCCTTTTAAAATCCAGGTGAATACTAAAAATGGATTTCTAGTGTTCACCCCAAAATTCAGCCCCTAAATGGATGAAACGGGAATCTAAAGTTTCTATATAGGGAACTACTTTCACGCGGGCAAAGCCGAAGCTTAGTACTAATATTATAATATGATCCCTTAACTAACTTAATTTATAAACAGTAAAGGGTATAAGGGATAGCTCTCCGCCAATTTTAAGGGCTTGCTCAGTAATCGAAAAAGATGTAGATGTAGAAGCACTTTTTTCAAATTTGTGAATGTGAAGTACCTACCATGGAGCATTTTTATTAGGTTACAACTTATTATTATTATTTTTGACATTACAAGCATGGCAATTGAGAGTTTGTCATGCTCTCTCAAATGTCTCGCTACCAGTGGCTTAATTCAGTTTCTTTCTTTTAATTATTTTACATTTTTATTTTATTATCTACATTGTGCTTTTTTTTTTTTTTTTTCGATGGGAAAAATCATCTTATGACAACCCCCGCTCTTGGGCGGAGCGGGAGATAGTGTCAGACTCTTACTGACTAAAAAACCCATCCCGTTCCTTCAAGCCTTCATACCGGGGCTCGAGCGCCCTTTCGGATAACCCTGGCCCCAGTAGGCTTCGACCCGGCTGGGCCCCTGCTGTTGCTGACAACTCCTTGAGGCGCGCGGGAACAGCGCGCGCCGTCGACGACTTGGGCTTGGTCCGGACGGTTACCGGACGGCCGGACAGCGAGCTACCCATTGCTCACTGTCCGCAAGCCCGCGCCTACGGTGGCTGGAAATCGGGATCGGAATCCCGGCGGCGGCGGCGAGAGCGCCGTTGCCTGATGCGGTCGGCTTCCTCCTTAGCGAGCATTACTGCTTCGCAGAAGTCGGCGACCGCCTGCCACTCCTCCTCGCTCCGGACCATGGCCTCGACCAAGGCCCGGCGCGAGAGGTCTCCGCCGCCGATCACCCCCACGAGGGCACGGCGATGCTCCGCCCAAGCAGGGCACACCGCGATTGTGTGCTCCACCGTGTCCTCCGGGCGTTCCGCACAGTGGCGGCACCCGGGCGTCACTTCCGCCTTGATCCGGAACAGGAACCTCCCGAACTTGCCATTTCCGGTGAGGACCTGTGTCATGCGGAAGGTAAGGACGCCGTGAGGTCTTTCCAGCCACGCCTCAAAGAGGGGACTTATCGCCATAATTGTGGCGTGCCCAGCACTGGGTTGCGATAGTCGCTGACGCCATTCCACCATGAGATCCCGCCGGAGCTCTGTCCGCCATGCCGCGACCTGTCGCGGCAGAGGACTTTCACCCCGGCGTTGCATCTCCACGCGCATGTCGTGCATGTGTGCAAGGACTGTTGCCTCCAGATCCCACGGTGGTAGGCCAGCCAGAAGGCTCGCCGCTTCGCGGGAAATCGTGCGGTATCCCCGCACCATCCGAATTGCCATGACCCTCTGGCAGGCGTTCAGTATGGCCGCCGGTTGCTTTTTCAGCGACGGCGCCCACACCGGCGCCCCGTAGAGGGCCAAGGACCGAACGATCCCCGCGTAGAGCCTCCGGCAGGAGGCGTCTGGACCCCCAAGGTTGGGCAGGAGCCGCTTGAGCGCAGCCCCAGTCCGGTTGAGTTTGGGAGCCAGACGTCGGAAATGCTCCACGAAATTCCACCGGCTGTCGAGGACGAGTCCCAGGTACTTCATCGTCGACCCGACACCGATGTGAACTCCTCCTACCGTTAGTTGGGAACTCAATGGCGGCGCGTTCCGAGACCGGCGACCGTGGAAACACATGGCCTCGGATTTGTGAAGCGCCACCTCGAGTCCCAACTCCTGGATCCTACCAACGACTATCGCAACCCCGCGTGTCGCTAAAGCGACCGCCGCCTGGTACGATCTACATTGTGCTCACATAATAGAAGCAACAAGTAATATGTAACCCATAATATGATTTAAAAGAGTGTCCATGGAGTTTCTTGCACGTTCTTCTATAAAGTGATCTACGCTTTGGAACGTGCATTTAGTTTCACTTTTCTTGGACTGACCGACATTTGACTATTTAAAGCATTTATTTCAAATAGACCATATCTATTTGAAATAAATGCTTTGGCTTTGACTTTAACAACCTTACAAAAGACTTTTTTTCAAGAAACAAAAATAAAAAAATCAGCCTCATCATATAAAACTTGATTGGACAATTTGTATGGAGAGGCCGATTTTTTTATTATTATTTATATCGTAACGCATTTTGCCAAACGCCAAATTGCTTAAAGCGCGGGTTACATTTTTTGGATCATAAAGGGCTTAAAATATTTTATACCAATCTTTACACAAAAACGGGCCACTTAGACTTACATAAAACAAAAGCTTTTTACTGCGGGACAGAATTACTAAAATAATATTGTTTTATGTTATGCAGTTAAAGGTTGTAATATTTTGGGCCTCTTAGAAACCCATTTATTTTGTATTTTATGGGACAAAAACTGGCATAAATGCCAGTCATCAGGGAAAACAAATATTTTACGTTAATCGAGACGCAATACTTTCTACAAATTCTAAGAATAGCCAAAGTGGAATAACCCGCATAACTATTTTACCCACATCTGGTTATCGTTAACGTACAGAAACGAACTTTACTTTAAAATACAAGAAAAAAAAAACAATATGCGGAGGGGAATTTTCGGAAGAATGGACTTAAGATGCAAGTTTTTTTATTTAAATTTGGTGTAAACAACATGAGGTTTATTTAATAACACAGCTAGGTATGACATGGCGAACTTTGTACCGTTTGTTTGGACATTCAATAAATGCAGTCGATATAGTCGTATTTTTCGATATAGTCATCCGATTGCGATGAAAGAAAGCCTAATGCCGGCCATATACGGTCAAACTTGTCGTCCAATTGGTATGACGCTACATGTTTTATAAAAATTTGAAAAAAATGTTTTATTAGGGTAGCCCCCCTATATGTAAAGTGGGAAGGGGTTTTTTTCGGAAATAATCGCTCCAAAAGTAAAAAACAATGTGTGTCCCTCTAACTTTTGAACCATAAGTTAAGAAAATATTTAAAAAATCTGAAAAGTAGAACTTTATAAGGAGTTTCTAGGAAAATCATTTTGAACTTGATGGAAAGAACAGTTTTTGTACAAAAAGACAAAGGATTCTACAAAATAATTTCTGGACTAATCACTAATCAATAAGTATAATCGTATATGCGAGCATTTTTTTTAACTCATAAGTGGGTATACTTATTGAGACGGACGGGAAACTACGGAATCCTACACTGAGCGTGGCCCGACACGCTCTTGGCCTGTTTTTTGTGTCTTGCGATGAGGTGATGATTGGAGCCAGAAGCAAAAATCCAACTAGTGGTGTTTAAAGAGTATTTATAAAGTCTGAAAAACTGACTAAAACCTAACTGTATTTTTTATATTATTATTTTACTTTTATATTTGTATAACGACAAAGTGAGATATAGCGATAAAAAATATATATTTGTAGTCAAAAATAATAGTAAGCCGATGTAGTCTATAACTAGCTTGAAAGATCGGACTAATGACAAAGTGATAAATGATCTGAGTGCGTATTTTGCTATGGTTGAAACGCAATACAGCGAGAGACGCTAAGTGTAGCGCCCCAAAAAATTGTGAGGCGCACTAGTTTATTAAGAGCCTATTCTTTCTAACCTTGAAGACACCCAAATTATAATCGGACGGGATGACCGTAGCAGGCAAATTGTTCCAGTCCTTCGAATTACACGCTATAAACGACGAGGCGAAACGCTTAGTCCGGACCATAGAGGTTTCAACAACGTAAGGGTGGATACTCGCTGTACGGGGCCAGATCCTGGAAAAAAAAACATTTTTTTATTAGAATTTGGATAGAGCACCTGACGATTTTAGCCGTTTGCCAAATTACATTTCTGTAAGTGCGTAACATTTCTTATCAGCTATTCATCGCTATTAACGTGGGCAGTTATTCGTGACTAATTATATGATAAGCCGGGTTTTGCGATGATCCTACAAAAAATCCAAATGATTAGTCACGAATCCCGAAAAATCGAGAATCTGGCAGTGGGCACACTGCTCGTAGAACAGATGGTTGATAGGGCTGAAAGGTTCTGGAGTGGCGACCGCGCACGAGAAGACGCAGAGTTGGAAGGCTTTTCACAAGGTGGAGCGATAACCTGGTCAAGAGTCTGGATTCGTGGGAATGCGATGGATGCGAGACGCACAGGACCGTTCGCTGTGGCAACACTTGGGGAAGGCCTATGTCTAATAGCGACGACATTCGGCTGAAACGATGATGATGATTAGTCACGACAGTTTTTCTTACTTTCCAATATAATGATTCTAGGATTTTCGCAACATGCCACAGCAGGTCTGCATACTCGCAAAAGTTAACAAAAGGAACTTTTATATATTTACAATTTAGTATTACCACATCAAAGGTCGATAATCCGATGGTAGAAAGGTGATGGCGGATTCAAGTCATGTAATTCCCGCGCACACATCCAGGGGCCCAAGCCTGCTATTTCTATAAATTCGTCATTCCAACACAATCCCATTGTCATTTTGCTTAAAAGTTCCTAATCTGTTAATTCATAATGATCGATCATTGATCGGTCAATGGTCTCTTAATAGAGTTGTGGTAAAATGTCAATATCGAGCTTACTAAAAGCAATGACTGCACAATGACGTTCTAATGGTAGGTCACTGATCAAAGAAACTCAACATTTTTGTAGATTACCGCATACGTAAGACATCATTTCTAAATATATACGAAATTACCATTCTATCCCACTTCTTTTAATGGATTGTCAGTGGTTGATCATTGGAAAGTCATAATGACGCCATTATATTATTAGATTACCTACCAAACTTACTCAAAATCAACAATTATGAAATCAATGACAGACCATTCTGACACTATTGTAATAGCAGACTTGGGGCCCAGGATTTATCCTACAGAATACCAAAAGGCTGGCTACCCTACGCCTATGCTCCAGACTTTGTACATTGGTCTTAACTAGATTGGCCTCTTCACAAAGCTGCTAGGTCGCATTTTCTCATACGATCGGACCTGTGCCCCGATCGTATATGAAAATGCTGGTATTCTTTTTATATGCATTTTCTATACGACTGTGTGAGACACAACTAAATTTTTAATTCTTTCTATAGAAATTGGTTCAAGATTTTTATAAATATTTTCTGATAAAAGTTTAGGACTTATAATAACTGATAAATATTGTGAATCATGCTACCTTATCGCTCGTGTTAATCACAGTGATTTTTTAAACAAGCTGTGCTCGTGACTTTGCCCGAAAATACGTTTTTCAACATCTTTGTTTTTTAGCCAAGCGACGTAGAATGCCCTGGCTGCGGGTTTGTTTGAAAAATGTATTGTTGTCCTAGAATTCAAAAGGCATAGATGGATTTTAGTCAGTAAAAGTCTGTCACTCCTTGCTCTACCTAGAGCGATAGGGGTTAGTGATGATTACAAACAAAAAATATGGTTCTGGGCCAACGAGTAAGAAGATAAAGGAGACAATAATATGTTAGAAGGGAATGGAAGTTATATGGGTTACCTGCAGAGGCGTAGTCTGGTGATAATTTTCCCTAGAAAAATAAAAACTTGGGCTCACTTTTTACGTGCAAAATCAACAAATAACTTCTCCCGCTCTGGGCGGAGCGCAAGAAAATACCAGACTTTTACTGACTAAAACGAGCTGCCATAAAGTAGTGTGGGAACCTTTTTTGTTTAGATTTCGAAAGAGGGACAATTTTTCGTTAGTTGAATCATGGTGGTTTGTTAATCAGGTCCTGAGGCCCCAGGTGGTTACTTACATTAGCTACATTCTCCAGAAACTGTAACGCTTTTGAAGCGTGACGATGGCAAGTAACGGATATCTTGTCATCTGGCCGTCCGGTAATCGTCTGGACTGAGCTCAAATCGTGAACGGTGTGTAGTTATCCACGCACCTCAAAGAGATGTCAACAAACCATAAGGGCTCAGCGACGAAGAAGTCTACTGAAGCCATGGGTTGTGCGAAAAGAAGGAACAGGAGTGGGTTTAAGTCAGTAAAAGTACGATACCCACTGCGCCTAAAAGCGGTAGAAGTTGTTAGATGATTTCTTGCCTAATAAAAAAAAAACTTTTGTAGCCTAACGTTATGTTAATTTCGCAAATGATCTAGGTACGTATAAATTTACTTGTGCTGACAAAATTCTTTGGTAAAATGGACCTTTGTTTTTTTTTTTAATTGATATTGTAGTGTTTGTATTAGGAGTATCTATACTTAAATATAGATATACGCTATCTCGGGCGAGCGACGCTTATGTCAGCCACGGAGTTACGAGAGCGCTGTGAGCGAGAGTACACGTGTTGCTGCGGCGCGTGCGCTTGCGAGCGAGCCAGTGTTTGTACGAGAACATTACAGTGGACAGAGGTCCTACATTTGGCGACGAGTAAAAAGGTATGTTCAGTATTTTATATATAAATCAAAAGAAGGAAAGGAAAGTACCTACATTTTATGACTGGTAGCAACAATACTCGTAACGTTTTCTTAAGGGGGGATGCATCCCATGCATTTTCACTGTTTTTCGTACAACCGCTTAAGAGCGGTCAAATCTAATAAAAACAAATTCAAATCAAATCCAGTTAAGACCTCTGAAAATCTGCTATTTTGCATGGGCTTTGACACTTCATAATTTGCTCACAAGTGAAAAGTAAAAAAAGAAATACAACATAAAGGCCTAGCAAATTTTATCAAGATTCTAAATGGTGACAATGTTTTTCAAAACTTTTAAGGAAAAAAAAAACACGCATTTGCTGGAACAAGTTTTGTGGAATTTTCGAGTAAATCACGGAATTACTATTACAGAGTATTCAGGTATTATCACGTTGCCTTTTCGTCAAGCATCGCGCTGGATTGCGTTTGATGAAGCAACAGGCTTTTAAACCATGCTCGATGTTTGCGATGGGTGAGTGGAAAAGCAGCTTCTTAGATATCAACCTACATAATATACGCCTTTCAACTTTGTAGGTACGAGTACATACCTACGGTTATTTTTCTATAATCCACAACGTTTTGTTTTGTATACCTTCGTGAAGACGTTATGTTGTTTGAGATATGTAGCTACATTGTAGCGGATGTACACTGTACGTATGGTCCGTTTCTGGGCTTGGAAATATAAAACAACGTGATGGCAAAATAAATATGGTGTACAAAGTTGCAATAGTGGTTGCGTTGTGGAGCACTTAGAACAAGGAAACATATTCTTCACTGCTTGAATAATTAACTGATATAATTTGAATTCTGATATTTGTACTTGTAATGGACGGGCCTGTTGGTCGTGGGTTCGATCCCCGCCTCGTTGGCGAGTGTTTGTGTGATGGACGCGAAGTGTGTGTGATTCACCTCCAAGGTGAATGGGTGTGTTTGTCGATCGTCTGGTGCCCATGACACGAGCTCTGCTTGGCTTGGGACTGGATGGCGTTGTGTGAAAAAAAAAAGTCCTTTGTGGTTTTAAGATCTCCATTAAATTGGAAACATTTGCGATCTTAAAACATCCATTAAATTGGATTTTTTGTGGTTTTAAGATCTCCATTAAATTGGAAATACTTGCGATCTTAAAACATCCATTAAATTGGAACTTTTGTGATTTAAAGATCTCCATTAAATTGGAAATTACTGTGATCTTTAAATATCCATTAAATTGGAACTTTCGTGGGTTTAAGATCTCCATTAAATTGGAAATACTGCGATCTAAAACCATCCATTAAATTGGAACTTTTGTGATTTAAAGATCTCCATTAAATTGGAAATTACTGTGATCTTTAAATATCCATTAAATTGGAACTTTCGTGGGTTTAAGATCTCCATTAAATTGGAAATACTGCGATCTAAAACCATCCATTAAATTGGAACTTTTGTGATTTAAAGATCTCCATTAAATTGGAAATTACTGTGATCTTTAAATATCCATTAAATTGGAACTTTCGTGGGTTTAAGATCTCCATTAAATTGGAAATACTGCGATCTAAAACCATCCATTAAATTGGAACTTTTGTGATTTAAAGATCTCCATTCAATTGGAAATATTTTGCTCGCGAGAATTAAATATTCATGTTCTCCTGTATACTATACACTTGTCATTGACAGCAGGGTACAGTTTAGAAATGACTTTTCAAGTTGCCACAATAGACCTCCTGAAGTCGATTTATCATCAATTTGCTAACGCCCGAAATACTCCATTTGGGCAATAAGTTAGACCGTGAGGTATTGTTGTAAGGACTCAGTTCAGTTAGTATGATCGCGATACATTTTAAAAAATTGCCAATTTCCACGACGTAAGCAATTGTAATTTCAACTATCGTCGCGCGTTGGCAGATCTAATAGATACTGTTACGATTTCTTTTATGACAGTGCTTATTTCTCCGTAGATAATTTTGACATTGTTGACATTGACGTATCCCTGGAATATTAATCTGCGATTATTTCTGCGTTAAATCGAAATTGAACTATTTTATTATCGGTATGCTACAAACGCGTGTCACATAAAGTGACCTTATCCGTTTAATTAACTCATCTTTGTAAAAGACGACCATAGCGGTCTAGCGCGGAACAATAAAAATAATGTGTGAGCGGGTAGATAGATAGATAAATCCTTTGATAGATAAATCCTTTATTGGTTACAGCACAAAACATGCACCAAAATACATAAAGCACACAGATTATAAAAAACTAAGCACATAGACAACAACAAAAGAAAGAAAAAAAAAAATAATAACACATGTAGGTACCAAGAAAAAAAAAAAGAGAAATAGCAATATAGACCCATAGTGCGGTGTGCATGTCGCGCTGCACCAATGGGAGTCTAGCTCAGCATGTGTCAGGCAAAAGTACCTGACGCTGATATTATGCTGGATCCTTGTGGTGATATTCGGACGCTCAGATGGTTTTGAGTGAAATGTAGATAAATACATAAAGTTAATAGGCATAAAATAATAAGCAAAGTGAATAATTAAAAAATAATGTAATGTACATAGATATCGATATCCATGGTAATGTACGAGTATGTGTGTGTAATGGAGCAAAAAAGGTGAGGTATAGACAGCATTTTCAACATGTGTACCTATCAAACGCAAACTACCAAGCGGAATATGTGGGTACGCCCAGCAGACTGTCCCGTAAACAAGGAACACGCAGACCAGCTATATGAAGGACGTATTCGAAAGGAACATACCACGTTCTAGGGTAGATGAATTGTTGCGTGTAAATATTATTTGACCGAGTAGTTCAGTGTTATTTAGGTAGCTTAAGGTAGTTGTTAGTTAGGCAGGAGTAGTCGGCTAGGTACGAAATCATAATATTTATATTTTATTGGACTACCATAATATTCATTAGAAACATTTATACGACAAAACAATATTTGCCGAATCAGCTGGTTTTCTATACTATTCTCGCGTTCAGGAGAAACTAGTCTTTGGGCTACGGTTTCTTTGGGTGTCTTTTTGGTAAAATTATAAAGGGAATAAAATTAGTGTGCTGGTGGTTCAAAGTTGCTCGTTTTAAATGAAAAAGTTGATACGAAACTAAGTAAACAATCTATTTCAAATTGTCATGATTTTTAGATATTGATATGTCGGAAAACCAACTAAAAAATTGTTTTACTAAAATAATTTTTTTTAGAATTTAAAATAGTAACTAAAAAAGTTGAAGGAGTAAATTAAATGTACCCTCAGTTTTAGTTACAAGCTGTGATTGTTACTGATATCAAATAAAATTTAATGTTGTGGTCCGTAGTAAATAACTGATATCACTGACTTAAACTATGATCTGTAAAAGAGTAAATAGAAGATTCAACGTTCAGAGCAATTTGCAATAATATTGTCAGGTTGACCGAGCGATGTATTATGTTGGTAATAGGGCTTTCAAATACCGGATTTTTTCAATACCGGTATCAATACCGGTATTAGAATATTCAATACCGTGATCACGTGATCACGGTATTGAACTCAAGTTTTTTTTTTAACTAGTGCTTGACTGTAACCCCGTCTCATAGATATTTTAATTAGGAAATTAATAAAACCATTTAAATACGTATTTTTATTTTCAAAACAGTGTTTTTCTCTCTTAACTGTTCTAATAAGGTTCTAGTAAGCATGGCGCTACCGTACTGATTGTTTACCGGCGATTACCAAATAAGGCAGATTAAAACCATAGATCTGCGTAAGGTTTAGGCTTACTTGACGCTGTACATTTTTACAACATATCTATATCTAATAAGGTTAAAACGCAGTTCTAAGGTTCAAGTAAGCATGGCGCTGCCGTACCTATAGTTTACTGGCTGATACATTAGATGCGTACTTATACTGCCCTTAGAGGTCAGCAAGCGTCAAGACTCGTGTTTTTTTCTTATTATTATGAGAATATTTCACATGTACTTGTTGTACCAAACTACCAATTAAATGTAGAATTTTGAATTGTTTCTTCGAACACGAAAATAGTTAATAAGTACTAATTAGGCAAAATTAATAATATTTGAAGATAGAAAAGAAAGCCACATCGAAACCGCTCAAATATTCAATTTTTACTGTCTAATTCTAGATCTAACGGATAACGTGATTCGTTAAAGGAAAAAATATATTAAACAAATTGGAAAATGACACAATTTTAGATGCTTCAATTTGTTGTGAATTCGTAATTAGATTTTACAAAAAAAAAAAATGCGGTCGCGTGATCCGTTGAGAATTGAGACAAACCCCATAAAATACAAGTATTAATATTATGTACCATGTTGCTCGTCAAGATTACAAACTTATCAAAAATACACAATGACCAAGATTGCACATGTTACCCGGGCACCTTTGCGATACTGACTAACAAAACAATAACATCGTATAGGGCCTATCACTTTACGCGTTATTCAGACCATTTTAATTTATGGTTCGACGTATCGCGAAGAGTTGGCGCTTAATACAGGTGTGAGAATAATATTACATCGTAATTTATATTATATAATACAACTTCTTGCTACTTATTACAACAAAACATAATAATATATATTAAACATTGTAATACCGTAATCACGGTATTGGCTCGTCAATACCGTGATTGAAAAAATACCAAAATATATCCGTGATCACGGTATTGCGGGATCCCGTAATACCGGTATTAAAAGCCCTAGTTGGTAATCTTACTAAAACAGGCTAGAGTTTATAGCCAACTGGAATAATATTAAATTATTGATTAGCCGTTTATTTTGAAAACAAATTGATGCCACTGAGTCAAAATGATTATGTTCGAACAGAGTACAGGTGAATATAGTTGGCGTGACTAGGCATTTGGCTTGATGATTCGCTGATAAACTATTAAGAGAGACGTCGGGAGACTTAAAGTAGTTTTAAAAAATCGTTGTCTACAGCCGGATTTTCGTTAGATTTGGAAAAGTGAAAAAAAGGGTTGTTTTGATAATGCAACTCGTGTTGCTAGGATATGAAATAAAGTCAAGTGGTGAAGTTAGAAGAAATAGGACCTATTAGCAGAAAACAGATAACGTACATTCGACTCTGCCCCTACTTTTTATCGTAGCTCAGTTAGAACAGTTTATAGGTCTAGTAGCTTACTCCTGGTGGTTTTTACCTAAGTTTTCTCGAGTATGGGGTCGTTCTAAAGACGATTTGACGTGTGGTAAAGTTTATTTTTTGGCAACTGCGCCACAAAAATTGAATAAGAAATAATTTAATTTTTATGAAAGAGTCGGGTTTTATGATTTAACCTTTCGATCGTGTCAATTGGAGGCACAGTGGAGGGACGGTGAGTGCGCGGGCGCCGGCGTTTGCTTGGGATTTAATGAATTGAGACTCGCAAGTACCTAGTCGTAGAATTTTATACTGATACCAGTTAGCGGGCTACCTCAAACGGGTGAAACCATAAGATATGACTGGACCCTAAGCGTACGTCCTGTAGTAGTGCCATACGTGACTTCTTATCGCGAAACTGTATCTCATTGCGTGATCGTAAAGTTAATTTACCGTCAGTTGGAAGTTGGTCAGAAGGTAAAGCTAAAAATAACTCTCTGGTAATTGGTAACGACACTGAAACATTGAAGGTTTTGATTAAAAATTACTGGTAGTCTCATCTAAATAATTTAGAGTTCTGTGATTCAAGTAACATTGTCTAACACTTTCATCGCGACGGGACAAACCCGTGTGAATGAGGAGGACAAATATGAGATGTTCGTGCTAGAACCAATGCTAATAGCGACTGTAGAGACCAGGGACCATTTGTGGTAGGGTCCATTAGGCGAAGTCCAACTCACGATTGGCTGTACAGTTACAGACACTTAACCAAACGACGAACACTGGTGCTTCTTTGGAACTCTCGATAGGCAAGACTTCGTTTTCTCTGCCGTTGATGTCAAAAGAGGATGTAGAACCCCGAGGTTAATTTAAGTGCCATGATAAATGATGCGTTACGCAATATAGAGTACGTAGTAACCTAAAAAAAAAAAGTGTAGGTTTAATCAGGATAAAAAAAAAAATTTTTTTTTCTTCAATCTGAGACTTCCTAATGATTATAAACGGGCAGAGCAAGTAAACTAAACTAGATCCATTTAAAGATTTGTTTAAAATAACGGAGATGAGAATTAAGGATCAGCTGTTAATCAAAAGTTTAAATCGATGTGGAAGGATATTTCTTTACTGTACCTTTGCTTCGAATTTTTTATAGTTTCCTTTTAATCTCAAATAAATATTTTTGAACATGAAAGGGATGTAGTGTTTGTATTAGGAGTATCTATACTTAAATATAGATATACGCTATCTCGGGCGAGCGACGCTATGTCAGCCACGGAGTTACGAGAGCGCTGTGAGCGAGAGTACACGTGTTGCTGCGGCGCGTGCGCTTGCGAGCGAGCCAGTGTTTGTACGAGAACATTACAGTGGACAGAGGTCCTACAGATATAAACTAGAGCTTGTCTGCGAATCCACCTGATGGTAAGAAGCCATTCAATCTCTGATGGTGAGGCGCACTAGTTTTGCCTATTCATGAGTTTTAACTCTAGCCTTGACTACTTGACTAATCGGACAGGAAGACCGCAGCAGGCAGATTGTTCCAGTCCTTCAACGTACGCGGTATAAAAGACGAGGCAAAACGCTCAGTCCGGACCGTAGAAGTTTTATGTATTCAATAAAACCTTGGCAGAAGAACTGTAAACGCCTATTCTTAGTATAATAGTATTAACATAAGTGAGGAAATATCAACATGCGTACATGCCTGTTGTACACTTGCACAAGGAAGGAAAAATAGGAATTATTTCCTGTATCGAAACTAGGTTTTTTTCATTATTGATGACTACATAATGAAATAAATAAAATTAAAATTGTGAGACTTGAATCACGGAACCAATTACTATTAATTAACCTAGGGGTCTTTAAGTCAAGAGTGAATAGGTTGCTTCTAGGCAAGCGTGCTCCATCGTCGGCCACATCATCGCTTTCCATCAGGTGAGATAGTGGTCAAACGCGAGTGAGAGAGCCATAATAAAAAAAAAAACCACCAGAGCTGGATATTTATGAATTATAAATTCTTTGATGCCCAACAAAATCGGTCAAAGGTAAACATTAACTGGATCCCGAATAACAGGAACTAGTGACGCAATAGGCCCGAAAGAAGACGGCGTGACGTATTTTTTTTTTGTTCGTAAAACATCTAATGACCTCTCCCGGTCTTGGGTGGAGCGAGAGGGTGTATCAAACTTTTACTGACCAAAAATCCACTCCGGTTCCTTCGTTGCCTTTCACACCAGGACCGAGTTTTACTTTCAGAAACAAATCCTTGGCCCCAGTAGGATCCGGTCCTGCTGGCCCCTACGGTTTGCTGACATCTCCTTGAGGCGTGCATGGAACACTACTCATCGTCGACGACTTGGGCTAGCTTGAAAAAATGAACTAGTTTTGTTATCGACACGCTAAGAAGAAGATTAGAGACGCCTTTACAGGCTACGCACAACTTTTGGCTGCCGTAGCAAAAGTTAGAAGTTCCTTAAATTTATATGAGTACCTAAACGGTAACACTGGTACGCTTGGTTAGTAAGGTAAGTGTCGACAACACCGGATTTAGAAAAAGCTACGGTAAGGTACCTTTAATGGTGCGTCCAGATCCACGAAGTAGGTTACTTCTGGGCAACCGTACTCCATCGTCGGTCACATCATCGCTTACCATCAGGGGGCCTAGACAAAGTCACATTTTCATTAACGATAACGAAATTCGATAACATGAAAATGTATTGAGCTGATATAAACTTTCGAAACCTAGCGTGATCAAGCGTTCGATCGCTAATTGCTATTTCCGGCCAACGTAGGCGCGGGCTTGCGGATAGTGAGCAATGGGGAGCTCACTGTCCGGGGCCGTCCGGTAACTGTCCCGACCAAGCCCAAGTCGTCGACGGCGCGCACTGTTCCCGCGCGCTTCAAGGAGTTGTCAGCAACAGCAGGGACCCAGCCGGGTCGAAGCCTACTGGGGCCAGGGTTATCCGAAAGGGCGCTCGAGCTCCGGTATGAAGGCTAGAAGGAACGGGGTGGGTATTTTAGTCAGTAAGAGTCTGAAACTATCTCCTGCTCCGCCCAAGGGCGGGGGATGTCAATGCATGATTTTTCCCACCATAAAAAAAAAAAACAACATAAACGATATTCGCATACAAATACGTAGATAAGTGGCACTTTTGGTATTCGAATTAGCTGAGATTTGGTCGTAAGATAGTGGTCAAACGCGAGCCTAATACATAATATAAAAAATTAGATATATATTGGGTCTACACTAAAGAAACCTAGCACAAAGTTGTGTGTCTTTTGTTGCTCGACTCCTCTAGTGTAGACTTTAGGTACCTATTGAACCATTTTCCAGACTAATTGCTCAGTTTTGGCCACACATTCAATGTCCAATACCTAAATTCATGCACAGCGGTCAACGATTACTTTTATTTTGGTATCGTTTTTATCATTTTATCTCATCATGTTTTTTGATAACACGTCAAATACTTTTATTCCAACTTCATTAACGTTAGTGGCAATACATCGTATACACAAAGATTATTTTTCGTGACTTTTTTATTTATTTTTTTTGTTTTGTAAGTTTTATAAGTTGACTTTCTGATTGAAATTGATTTAAATCATCCATTGTGTAATTTAAAAAAAAAAAACATTGTTTTTTAAAAAAAAGTGTGCGTTATTAAGGCTTGGATTAACTAAATAATTCTTGTATAATTTTTATAAGACTATATTGTAAGTATTAGTTTTTGTTATGATTAGAAAATGGAATTCTTTCTAGAATGCGATAGATTAAAAACTGAATAGATTATTACATACATCAATTTTTTTATTACATTATCTTTATAAGCCGAGAATTGATTGCTTTGTGTAGTCTGATGTAAAGATGTTTTATCGATTTAATAAAATATTTTATCTTTTTGAATAATTATGTTTTGGCCTGGAGTGTTTTGTGAACCGTGAGTTTTTGTTTGCCTTGCGATTTTTGTGTCCAATCTAAAAGTCGAAGAATCGCCAAACTCAAGTGGCAATGGGCAGGGCACATTGCACGCAGGACAGATGGCCGTTGGGGCCGAAATGTTCTGGAGCGGCGACCGCGTACCAAAAGACGCAGCGTTGGAAGGTCTCCCAGAAGGTGGACCGATGACCCTGGTCAGGGTCGCTGAAATCCGACGGATGCAAGAAGCACTTTACCGGTCGTTTTGGCGATGCTTGGGGGAGGCCTATGTCCAGCAGTGGACTTCTTTCGGCTGGAATTATGATGATGATGAATCTAAAAGTAGTTATTGGGACGATCCCATGGATACCCTATACCCTACCTACCTTACGGTAGAACTAGATCACTATTTAATTCGTTATGGGAAAGCACTAACAAAAAAAAAAAAAACTAAAAAGTCCTTTATACAGAACCGGTTTTGATTTTTTGTTTTAATTTCGAAAGTAAGGGTGAGTTGCACCATTTAACTATAACGATAACAAAGCCGTCAACAGTTGTCAAATCGTCGAATTGACTAATAGGCGGCCATTTCGCGGCTGGTTATGGTTTGGTTATCGTTATAGTTAAATGGTGCAACTCACTCTAAGTGTTAAAAACTTACTTTCTAAATTAAAATTGTCGTAAATATTTTTTGTTTTTGGTGGTCGGTTCTATGTTTTTAGGTAAGTAATCGTGTGTTGTAATCATGATATTTGAAATCATGTTGATGATAAATGATATTATTGTACCAATAGATTTTAAAACTTTTTTACACGTTAATTTTAATCGTCAGTTTAAACTCAAAACAGTACTTAAACATAATGGTGAAATCATATGAGAACCATGCAGATTAGTGCTTCAGATGTCATTTTGATAAAGAACCACTCAGATTTGTGTACCTAACTTAGGTGGTCACGATTCCACCTGCAAGCAACTCTCAAGCAAAACGTACCTTGATTTCATTCAACTTTTTATACTTTTTTTGGGGTGAGAAATCATTTATTGACTTCTCCCTCTCCAGGTGGGAGTGGGTGGGCATATCAGACTTTATGCATGCGAGTTGCTTTCATGCAGGTGGAAACGCGCCCTAAGTTTGAATTAGTTATATTATTATATACGTTTTATCATTATTTCGTCCGAATGACGTCCACTGTTGGACATAGGTTTCAGTATAATATTTATGTACTTTTATTCAGGAAACGAAAAAAAAAATCGGCCTCGCCATACAAATTGTCCAATCAAGTTTATCATTTTGTATGGTGAGGCCGATTATTTTTCGCTTCCTGAAAAAAAATTTTGTGGAAGGTTGTTCAGTTACGTCTACTGAGCAAGCCCTTAAAGTTTGTGGAGGGCTGTGCCTTACACCTTGTATAAATATATATAAATATATATTTGTTTTTTTTTTTTTTAATAATACGCTCAAAATAGTTGTTATACCATCTACCTACAATGTTAGGTAATTTTTTTTTTTTTTTTTACAGAAAACATGAGTCACCCCGAGAACCCGCCTCCCTATCCAGGCCCCAACCCGGCCACACAGCCAAACATTCAAGTGGTCCATGTGCAACCCATGCCAACACATCATTACGTCACAGGTCCAGTACTGATTGGCCAGCCTGTGGGATCTGAACCAGCGGTGATCGTCTGCCCATCCTGTCGCCATCAAATTGTAACCAGAATTCAAGTCCGACCTTCATTGAAGACACATCTTTGGGCGGTCTGTCTTTTTATGATAGGGTGAGCTATGTTTTTGTTATGTTATTTTACTCAGTGTTGTATAGTGGGTCTATAGTGCTTTGGACCCGCGGGTCCACTCGACCAAACAATTTATTTTTTTATTTTTAATGGTTAACTGGACCCTACTGGTGGATACAGTCAAGTGCAAATGTAGTAATTCAAATGTTATTATAATTAAACTCAATTCAGTTAGATTTTAAACGTTAATTATCAATCATTTTTTTTTTATTGTTATAATTTAGGTGGTAAGTAGTATATACATATAAGTAAAATAAAGACAAACGTTTTTATAACGAGAATATACTTAAATATAATACAGAAAAATTCTTGCAACGACTACGCAGTTGCAGTGATAGGTACCATCTTTATTACAAAATAAACAAAACACAACAAATTAAAAAAAAAAAATCCTACACACTACTCCCCCCACCCCTTCTTACTTATTCAAACTTCTTGTTTGTTCAAAATATAGTTTTGTGCAGTTGGCTACTGAGGCCATAGATGATTCGAAAGAGATCCCCGGGGCCCTGAAGCTGTGGCAAAGAAGGAACAGGAGTGGGTTTTAGTCAGTAAAAGTTTGATACAAAAAGGGCGGGAGATGTCATTAGATGATATCCCACCTAGAAAAAAAATAAAGTTAAGAAAGGGCTGCGAATTATGTATCTTTGAGAAAGTGAAAAATGCAGTTTTTTTTTAATTTTCTTGTCTAAACTTATCAAGAAAAGTCGCTAAACTTAATAGCAGTAGGCAGGGGTTTAAAGGAGGCCTTTCTCTAATAGTGGACTTCTTTTAGCTGAAATAATGATTATGGTGAATTTATCAAGTATCTATATACATATTTTAACAATGGGTATTATTTTTTTTATTTACAACAAAATAACTGCAATATACTTATAAATAACTGTAATATCATTACAAAACTCAACAACTACACTTATTGTAATTAAAAAAAAAAAAAAAAAACAGTGCCTAGTTATTTAAAAATCATACCTTTTACCAAGCGCTCAAAAATTCAAATGCCGATATCTCATCATCTTTCCTTATCTTAACTAACTTAGAGTCAGCTTCCAGTCTTTACATGAAGCGACTACCTATCAGACCTCCACAACTCAGTTACTGCCTCGGATAAAGATAAATGCCAATCGTAACTATTGATATCTAATAAGTAATAATTATATTATTGTTTGTTTCCAGGTTCTGGCCATGCATGTGTATACCATACTGCACCCCTGCCTGCATGAACGTCGATCACTACTGCCCCAATTGCAATGCGTACATCGGAAAATACGACTAAATTGGAAATGGCTTAATTATCTGAGGACATGCATATTTGAACCGTCGTAATCTATACATATAACAAATCTGTAGAAGTTTTTAGTTGTGCGCGCATCACGTAAAATGTACAAAATCTATGAAAATAACTTTTATACATTAAAACTGTGTGTAACTTGATATATTACTTGGGGTTTGTTTCATCGTAATCGGTTGACTATATCGAAAGATATACTATATTTATTAATTGTTTGGCGATACGAAGTTTGCCGTGTCAGCTAGCAAATAAAAAATTAATGGAATTTTTAAAACGATTAATGTAATATTATCACTATAAAAGGCGCCAGATAACTGTGGAATAAAGTACATTGACCTTTTCTTAATATCTCTGCGTAGGTACCCGAAAAACAAACAATGAACTGCTTTTCATTACAATATTACGATACATGTCGATTCAAGACAGGTGATGTCTTTATTTCCGTTTTTAGGGTTCCGTAGTCAACTAGGAACCCTTATAGTTTCGCCATGTCTGTCTGTCTGTCTGTCCGTCCTCGCTTAATCTCTGTGACCGTTAGCACTAGAAAGCTGAAATTTGGTACCAATATGTATATCAATCACGCCGACAAAGTGGTAAAATAAAAATTGGAAAAAAATGTTTTATTAGGGTAGCCCCCCTATATGTAAAGTGGGAAGTGATTTTTTTTTTTAATTTCAACCCTAACGTGTGATATATTGTTGGATAGGTATTTAAAAATGAATAGGGGTTTACTAAAATCATTTTTTGATAATGTCAATAATTTCGGAAATAATCGCTCCAAAAGTAAAAAACAATGTGTCCCCCCCCCTCTAACTTTTGAACCATAAGTTTAGAAAATATGAAAAGAATCTGAGAAGTAGAACTTTATAAGGACTTTCTAGGAAAATTATTTTGAACTTGATGGAAAGAACAGTTTTTGTACAAAAAAGACAAAAGGGTTCTACAAAATAATTTCTGGACTAAGTTTGTAGTATAATCGTAGCAAGCATTTTTTTAAACTCATAAGTGGGTACACTTTATTGTGACGGACGGGAAACTACGGAACCCTACACTGAACGTGGCCCGACACGCTCTTGGCCGGTGAGGGTAAATGACCGTTATTCCACGTTTATCTGACACTTACCATAAAACAATGTCAGTATATTTTCAGCTGCATAATCATTTAGTCCTAAAGTGATCTATGCTCAATCAAACATTACAGTTCCATTCCGTTTCATCACGACATAAGTCGTTGTAATAATATATATTTTTTAAAATGTGTAGTTATTTTTTTTTTTTAATATTTATAAATGTTTATGTGCCACACGTCTTTTTTTAAATTGTGTCTCTAATTACGGCATACGTAAGGTTAAGGCAACTAGACTTGTAGAGCTACATTAGATATACGCCACGCGATGCCACGTGATTTACAAATGTGTCTAATGTAGTTCTTGCTTTATTTTTATGTTAAATCAGAAGTATATTTAAAAAAAATACGATAAACTTAGGTTTATAAATTTTTACAATAAGATTAAAATTAAATGATAAAACTTTCAGTTAAACTCAAAATGGTCAATGAAGGAAAGCGGCCTTGATTATTGACAAGTCTTGTATGATTCATCAAATGCTTGCATTAAACATGATTCATTATTATGAGTAAATAGCTTATCTCTGAAGGGAATATTATATCTAAAATTCATTGTAAAGTCAATGAGATAAAGAATAAACAAAGCAGGCAAAGGTGTACACAAAGTGCTACTTAATTTTGTTTAGGCTCCCAATAAAATTGTCATTGTCATTTTACAGCAGCCATTGCGCAAGCGCAACTTTTTTCTATCTTGAGCCACATATCGCTTCTAGTATTATCATAACAGGCCACAATAACTTATAGTAAATCAACATTTTTCATTTGATAGTACTTTTATGAATGGGATTTTTGAATTCACGTTAGTATTAATAGCAATGTTGAATTAATAGCACAGCTGGGAATTGGGACTCAGGTCTCCTCTCTAGGAGAAGGAATGGGCCTTATTAACCCACGCGGGCCTAGTGCGGATTGGTGGATATTGTTTTCACATAAGACAATTTTATTGATTTGTTTGTAGGTGAATAACCTCTGCACACTATTGAGGCACTGAGTAAATATAGCTCAATTATGTCCTTCTTCTTTTCATGTCAATGCTCTCAAACTATACTTTTTTTGGCAAATATCTGGCAACCTCTACAGCTCTATTGTTGGTCTCGTATAGATCCTGAAAACTGCAGGTCGTTACGCAGGATGGGCAGCATAGCAGGTGGCGCATGTCTTGTGGAAAGGCTCCACACTGGCACTGTGTTAGTGATGGGTCGAGGAAACCCCATTTGGCCAGATTTCACAGCGGCCAACCTAGGTTCGCAGTCGGTTTAGAGATTATGTGTTATTAATTATGTACTAGGCTATAGAACATCGAAAACAAGGCTTGGTGGGTCACATTTGGCTCGAGGTTGTACGCTGGGCTTAACTGTTAAAGAGTCAATTAGTAAAAATGATAAATCGCACCTTTAGTGTCATCAAGACTGGTTCAAATTATGGATATAAAATAATCTATTAATATGTAAATAAAGTACTTGGTGCTAGGTATTATATTCTACTAATATGTATTATATTTAACATTAAGGTGTAAATATGAAATAAATTATATTATTATTTTTGCACAGACTTTTTGTTTCCTTGTTCCATATATAATGTAAATAATAAGTATTTATACCTAATCACCTTTATGTTTCCACTGCTAGAGCTCAGGCCTCCTCTCTAGGTGAAGGAACGGGCCGTAATTCACCACGCGGGCCCAGTGCTAGCTGATAAATGTTACATGGGTATAATTTTTCTGTAATTTATGTATGTATTTAGAAATATATTTAAGTATATTTTTATCAATTGTCTAGTACTCATAAGACAAGCTTAGCTTGAGGCTAGACGACGTTATGTGATAGGTGTGGAATATTATGTGGAATATGTAACAACCTTACCAAAATAGGTAACAATATTGGATGTTCTTAAGAAGCTTTGTCTCTGTTCTCTCTTATCAAGGTTAACGTTATGTCATTGGATCGTAGTGGGCGACCGACGGCAAAGTTGGAGTGCTGGGTGACGTCACTAGATCGGCATGTGGTATGGTGGTCGATGGCGAAGATAGAGTGCTTACACTGCGATACCCCGAGCTGCGACGGAAACATCCGATAACCTCTTGACTCAAGGGGCAAGGGAACTATAGTAAGAGGGGTTTTTTAATGAGACATTATTCGTTTAGTTTTATTTTCGGTCAGCTAAAAAGAACGAGGATATTTGTTCAACTGTACTGTATTTGTTCTTTTTTGCATGTTCATCGATTTACCGATCAATAAAACTATGGACTGATTTTGTTTTTATGAACGATATACTCCTTCATTGATTGCATAGAAACATTGTTATGATTAGATGATCAATACCGAAGATATGGATCAGAACTCCTCATAGGATCATTGGCAATGATAGACTCGTCGAGTCGAGGCTTCAAAATCTTGAGCATCGACGCCGAGTTGCTAGCCTGTACGTTTTCTACCGGTTGCATTTCGGGAAGTGTGCGCCGGAATTGCATAGCCAAATTCCGCCTAGCCTGTTCCATCATCGGACCACCAGACGTACGGCGATGACCACAGGTACATGGTACACATCGCACCTATACGCACGAAACCTTTTGGGAACACATTCATTGTGCGTACAGCTAAGGAGTGGAATTCGTCCTTTTTTAAATGTGGCAACGGTATATGGTGATTTTCTCAAAATTGATCTTTTTAGTATGGGCAAGGCTTCAGACTCGTCTCCAAGAAGACGTACACAAATTCAAACATTATTTTTGCACTCCAAACATTCCCAGAGAGATATAACAGCTATTAAATTTTTTTCAAAGTCTATAGTTTACAGAATTAAAAGAAAAATTCATCAAAATAAACTTTTGGAATTACACCGTGTTAAAAAATGCAGCAGGAAGAGGATGACCACACCTCGTAAAAATCCTAAAATCTCGTAAAAGACTTTAGCCTACCTTACTACGATTGCAAACGACGAGATCCTAGAAGTTTTCGATAGGACATTAATCGAGGGTAGGCAAAAGAGGAGTTGATAGGTCGTCCGCCTACCAAAATACACGCCTTGTCGAGTTCATGAAGAAGAGATTATCGAACAAGGGTATGGTCTACATATTGTGAAAGCGACCGTGATGCAAGACCAGTACAAGCGAGTACTAGAAACTGAACTGCTATCGCAGCTCGGAGAACGGTTCCCTATTGACGAAGAGTTCATTTTTATGCACGAAACTGCATCGTGGTTTAAAACCAGGGGTGTTACTACATACCTGGATAAAAATATTAATGTTTTACCCTAGCCAAGTAATTCACCAGACATGAACACTATTGAATACACGTGGGAGCTCACCAAGCAGGCGATCGCAAGTGATCACCACCGAACAAATAAATGATTTATTATTATTCTTATATAAGCACTAACTGATTGCAGGTCTCATTAAAGAGTGGTATTATAACACGAACCTGCAACAGAATGCCAGAATTTGCATAGAGAAACTATCACAAAATTCTGGTAATATTCGTCCGACTTACTACGTATCTTTTTAGGGTTCCGTAGTCAACTAGGAACCCTTATAGTTTCGCCATGTCTGTCTGTCCGTCCTCGCTTAATCTCTGTGACCGTTAGAACTAGAAAGCTGAAATTTGGTATCAATATGTATATCAATCACGCCGACAAAGTGATAAAATAAAAATTGGAAAAAAGTGTTTTATTGGGGTAGCCCCCCTATATGTAAAGGGGGAAGAACAATGTGTGTGTCCCCCTCTAACTTTTGCACCATAAGTTTAGAAATTATGAAAAAAATCTGAAAAGTAGAACTTTATAAGGACTTTCTTGATGGAAAGAACAGTTTTTGTACAAAAAAGGCAAAAGGGTTTTACAAAATAATTTCTGGACTGTTTGTAGTATAATCGTATATGCAAGCATTTTTTTAAACTCATAAGTGGGTACACTTTTTGTGACGGACGGAAACTACGGAACCCAACACTGAGCGTGGCCCGACACGCTCTTGGCCGGTTTTTTTTTTTCAAAAATATATAAATGATTTTCCTTTTAATTTTGTTGTTTTATGATCTCAATCAATAAAGTCAAAAAAGTACCAACCGGACCTACAACCAACCATTTGCCTGCAATATTCAGTTAAAATAGATAATAGAAAAAATTTGGTGCTGTCTCTAATAATATGGCCACCTACTGTATCAGTGAAATAATAGTTGGTAATTCCCCACATAACCTCAGTCAACCGATGCAGTGAAACCAACTTTTTGTCAAGATTTTTTAAAATGAGCTCTAAAAGCGTTAGCGTAGAGTAGTTATTTACTTAAGTGAGAGTCTATCTAAGTGGCCATATATTAACATATTGTTTACAAAGACGTATACAATGGACCTTTATAAGCATCGCAGCTTAGTTTACAAAATGCCAACTGAACGTAAGTGGACCCCGTCAATTAAGATATGAGATTTTAGTATGGACTTCGCTGCTTTAAGACGCCTACACACAGCCGACAGCCGACAGATTATCAACACAGTTCCGATTTGGCTGTTACCAAAAAAGTTGGAAAGTATGCTTCCAACATATTTGTTGCGGTAGGCAGGCAACCTTGATAAGATAAGATAAATTTTACTTGTCAAAAATATGTGTAGGTTATAAATCAGTTGGAACGATTACAAAAACAAATAAAGTTTCAGCATGTTTTGCCTAGAAACGCGTAGAAATACCTGTATCGTACCATAGCCTGTTTCACGTAAGTACGTGGTTGGGAAAGGGATAGCTAATTCAGGATTATTGTGGCAAGAAGTTGATACTCCTCCCAGATTCAACCGAGAGCTACACGTGGACTACGCCTAATTTGTATGTAGCGACGCGTTGCTCTTATGAAGATCTGCAAGTCTAGTTGCCATATAAAAATGGCCCACGTGCGCGAAATGTAGTTCTACCTTTAATCATACAATACTGTTCGGCTGTCTTGAGCTCGTGGCCCGTTGCGAGCAAACCGAGCGCGGCGTGACACGAATTATGAGAACGTGACGTATGATTTCCACATAAAAAAACATTTTATAGTGTTTAACTCATTGAATGCCGTAATTAGAGACACAATAGAAAGACAATTGCTTATGTCGAACTGTGTAACATAAGACATTCAAAAGGTTAACATTGGTAGTAGATATTTACTTCCTTGAAAGAGTTACCGTGGCTCTGGTAAAGAGCACCTAAATGAATACAGGTGGGTTTTAGTAGTAAATTTCTAACACTCGTTCCTGCTCTACCCAGAGTGGGAGCAGTCATTCGATAATTTCTCTCTATAAAATATAAAATAAAGATTTTTTCTCTACTTGTAAGCGGTAACTCAAAATACATTATGACAAAAAGGTCTTTTGATACTTTGTGTGTTCGTTCGTTTTTTCCATGACAACATTTTTTTCAAGTTTTCATGGATAACGCGAGCCCGTTTGACCACTCTCTCACCTGATGGAAAGGGATGATGTGGCTGACGATGATTTACTGAGTTGGCACACATGGAGCACCAAACCAACCAAACTAACCTAAGTTGGAGAAGAGTTTCGAATAAAGACCGATCCAACTACACCGTTATAATGTTGGACATGTTGGTTACACAATCGGTCGTGTATGAGTACCCTAAAAGCTTCGCACAATACAAGTGCCGACTGCCACATCTGTTAATCGTTCAACACTTCCTTAGAACAAACTTTTAAACAATATACGAACGACAAAACCTCGGTCAAGTGTGTGTTGTATTCCACGCTAAATGAATGGTTCCGTATTTAATTTACTCATATAAAATCTTGGTTTATGAAGTTTTATAAATTTCAAAATTCATAAAAAGAAAGTAACTTATCTCCGTGGTTAAAAAACGTTTTTTGGCTGAAAGTGTTTTGTCTGTTCTGTATTTTTTTCACTAACTTAACTAAAAAGTTACGTACTTTACACTTTAACTTTTAAATACTTCGAGGTAATTTTAATTCAAGTTTCTTTGATTGATTTTTTAAATGATCGTTTCTATTCGAACTTAGTCATGTTACAGTCAAATAATTATGTATTTGATAAATCTAAGCAATCAATATTTTTATTTATGGCATCCAATAATAGGTGACTTAATTATTTTTACCTATCCCATAAAACCGATTTAGGTGACACTTTCTTTGTCACTCTTCTATTTAAAAAAAAAAAAACAAGAATTGTATAGGCGTATGTCTAAACAATGGTAGAATACCATTATTTAGTAGCTCTTAATAAAATTTCTACAAACACGGTCATATACGTACAGACGGGGTACAAGACGAAATTATAAAGAACCCATTTTTTACCTGTGGGTTAAGGAACCCTAAAAGGGCAATAAATCTAATATATAAAAACACGGGACCATGATGAAGTTCTCATTTTTATTTCACACTCTTCGGGTGAAATATCCACAATGCTGTACGTCCTATAAGTCCATTTGAAGAAACTGTCATATTTTTGAAAAATTATTAAAATTAATTAACGGAAAAGTGCCTGAAAGTAAAAATTGAATTAAACTTAAAGTAATAAATTAAGTTAATAAAAGTTAACTTTCGTTGTGTGTGTGCAAGCGCGAAGCAGAGGTGGTAAGTATTTCATGAATTCATTATTAATAGTTCAGGTTTACTAGGTTTGCCCTCAGGTTCTACTTCATTAAGGTCAGGTTCAGGTTTCACAGGTCAGGAAGGTTCAGGAATGTTCAGGTTTTACTTGCGACAACCATCAAGAGTTTATTTTGATAATGTGTTAGTGCCTATAGGTACCTAAATAATAAATACAGGGTTCTTCAATCAGTGAATGTGGTTCTGTTAGGTCATTTTCTATGGCACGAATCTTACTAGCGCTAAAAATCTGCTGTTTTAGGCTTACAATATTTTCGCGAACTTTTTTTTTATTTTTGACGACCTTTATCATTTTAAGAGCTGATTTACAAACTTACGACCACTGAAATCCGTTAGTTTATGAACGAACAAGTAAATAAAATGCCTTTCAATATTACTGTTGTCTTCCTGTTTTATTGGAGTTACGTACCTACTTCAAGAAAAACAGCTGAATGAAATCTGACGAACAGTATGTATTTATTTTAAACTAGCTGCTGCCTGTAGCTTGCTTCTGTAGAATGTGAATGAGTAATTCTCACCTTTAAGAGGCAATACCTCGATGAAGATCTTGATAAATATTCAATTTTTTTTTGTTTTTGTGGGGTGTTTCTATTAATTTTTCTTATTTTTTTACTCCTCTACTTCATTTGATTCGGGGGTTAACTCAAAATTCTATGATCAACATTCACACTTATTCATGTAATAATAGGACCAACTACGCAATTCATATTAAAATTAGTTTTTTTTTGTTTACAATTAATATGTGGTTTACAATTATAATATTCGAGTAAGAGACGGTATTACCGAATGCCAACAGAGCGTCCAGGGGCCTATTATGACCGTTTTAAAATCCAGTCTTTTTTCAGGCAAGTCAGTTTACGGCCGTAAACTGCCTTCTTATTTTTCATATTATGACGTACGTTATTCTGATTCGAATCATCCTGGACAGTTGTCTGTGGCTGGTTTGCACAGCTTTGAAACATGGCATTCGAAAACATCAAAACAAAGGTTACCGGTATTTACGGTTTTTAAATTTTGAATGAAATATTGTTTATTTTTGAAATTAACGTAATTTTATAACATAAATCGAGATTAACAACAAGTTTACGAAAAAAAAAAACGTAAAACGAATACGTAACGTTTAAAAACGAATTGTCTGTTATTTTTTTTTGTTGTTTGAATTGTTTGTTGTTTGTGTTTTGAATTGTTTGTTATTTGTTGTTTTGTTTATACAATGTATGACATCGTATAAGTTGAAAATAGAGCGTTGTCTCATATACTTCATTTCTGACCGTACTGGGATAACTCTTAACCCGGCAAAAACAAAATTAAGAGTGTGTACGTACTTGAACAAAACTTCTAAACAAAAATAAGTTGGCTTGGCGATCGCTGTGCTGTGTAAGGGCGATGGCGTTGGAGTGCTGGGTGACGTCACGGGATCGGCATGGTGGTCGCCGCGGTGACGGTGTTGAAGTGCTGCGCCACCCTGAGCCCAGACGTAAACATCCGATAACCTACGGGCTCAAGTGCACTCAAGTACCATGGGAATGTAAGCGCAACCCCCACAAATATAGAGACATTACTTATTTGTTAGTTTTTAAGCAACCTTTGCTTATGACAGTCGTTGTAATTTATATTTATATCGCTTTTGTTTTGACCAAGTAGTTATAGTTAAGTAAAGTTATACAGTTAAAGAATATTAATAATGGAGTAAGTAGTACCTACTTTATTTATAATTACCAAATTAATTATTGCTCTTTATTTTAAACTCTAAATAAACCATTTTACTCTTTATAGAAGTGCAAGTAATGAGGTTTCGCGTCGTCGCCGGGTATCCTATGAGCAATTAGAGTATTTGTGGGAGTTTTTGAACTCTCATAGGGTCATAGGATGCAATAAATCGGCGCAAGTACGCGATTACTCAAAACGGACGTGGGTGACTGTGTCCGACACACTGAATTTCTTAGGGAAAGGTGCGACCAAGGACTGGAAAGGGTGGTCTAATGTGAGTATGTTACTTCTTTACTAAACACACTGTTGCACACATTTTATCTAAATCTTTGTCATTCTAACATTTATCCCGGTTGTATCTATAACAGAGCCCATGGTATACAGACTTGGTCCTTGAATTGGCGAGTTTGGTCACTTTTATTTAGGTATGGGGTAACTTAAGTAATATTTGATAATTGTTTTTAATTTTTCGGGTTATACACCTATTAACTACTTAACTAACATAACTTTTCAACTAATAGTCAAAACTAAAATCAAAAATATAATTAAAGTAAATTAACCTTTTTGCATACAGAGCATTTGAAAAAACATTTAATACAGAATATTAATAACATGTAATTATGTGTACCTATTTTTCTTTTCTAGTTTGGAGGTATGCGGAACAGAGAGTAAAGTCCCACATACCTCCGTTGGAAAGGGAGGATCCTCCGACCAGACAGGTGTTATGGTCTGGTGGGCTACTGCCCGATAGATGATTTCGGGTTGTCGTATATTTTCAAATCGCGCGGAGAACTTTGATTGCGCGATACAGGATTTCGTACTTTCTTCGTAGTTCTTATGTGGCGCCATAGATGTCGCTACATCACTCCCCTCCGGAGATCGGAGATCGATGGTTCTTGATGCGCGCCAGGCCAGCGTAGGTTGGTTCCAGTGGGTCGGAACCGATGCCGCATAGTTCTCGGTGAGTCGGAACTGTCTGCGGTGATGCCCCAGTGAGTCGGGGTGTTGGTATCCCAGTGAGTCGGGATGATGCCCCAGTGAGTCGGGGTGATGATGTCCCAGTGAGTCGGGATGATGCCCCAGTGAGTCGGGGTGATGATGTCCCAGTGAGTCGGGATGATGCCCCAGTGAGTCGGGGTGGTGCTGTTGGCTCCAGTGAGTCGGAGCGGTGCTTGTGCGACGTAGGGCTTGACTGTTGGCGTCGACCAGGAGAGGTTCTTCATGGCTCTTCATGTGGCTGGCCGAAGGTGCGGTGTGCCAAGCCAAGGTCGCTGATGAGGCTGAAGGTGATGACCAGGTATGACCAGGTAGGCATGCTGGTGGTCAGGATACCCTCTATAGCCGTGGGTGCTGGCTGTATGGCTCGCTGCTCGAAAGCTTGAGGAAGTGATGATGACGTCACGAAGTAGTAGCTGCACGAAGGCTGCGCTGACGTTCTTTGTCGAGGGTCACCAGTTTGGAGGTGGTCACCAGTTTGGAGGTATGCGGAACAGAGAGTAAAGTCCCACATACCTCGGTTGGAAAGGGAGGATCCTCCGACCAGACAGGTGTTATGGTCTGGTGGGCTACTGCCCGATAGATGATTTCGGGTTGTCGTATATGTTCAAATCGCGCGGAGAACTTTGATTGCGCGATACAGGATTTCGTACTTTCTTCGTAGTTCTTATGTGGCGCCATAGATGTCGCTACACTAGTATTGGGTGGACGATAAGGTCAAACTGAAGAGAAGAGCTACTTGTAGGAAATTTATCCAAGAACGTAAATATCCAAACTTGTTCATAGAGAAGTAGTCTGTAAGTTTCGAAAAATAAGGCTTATAATGAAGTGGGTGAGAGCAAACGCCGGCGTTCGCTTGGGGTTTGACGGAATGGCGCGATGACATTACCTAGCGCGAACGCCGGCGTTCGCTTGGGGTTTGACGGAATGGCTCGATGACATTAGCGCGAACGCCGGCGTTCGCTTGGGGTTTGACGGAATGGCGCGATGACATTAGCGCGAACGCCGGCGTTCGCTTGGGGATTGAGAGGTTCCATAAATATGCTCCTTTAAGGGATGGTTTGCCCAGATAAAATAGTCACGAGAAGCTCCACCAAAACTAGCGTCCACACTGACTATTTGCATGTCTGCATTACTAATCTAAAATTAAAATAGTTTCAGATTAATTCCAAAGAAATGAAGACTGAAGAAGAAAATTAGTTTTATTATAACTTACACAAATTTTTAAATTTTGATGTTTTATTTTTTTATATCTTACCAGTTGAACATTTAGCGAGTGATACCATTTTCTGCAGTAATATCTTTCTTCATTTTCTACTGGACGTACAATTGCAACATGTGTGCAATCAATACATCCTAATACTCCCGGCATTTAAACTTATTGAAGGGGATTAAAACGATTAAAATTTAACAGTGTATAAAACTTACTATTAAACTTGGTTTAATTATGTTTTTTTTGGAATTAAGATGGGCGAGTTTTTTTTTAGTTTCTTGTTATTATTGTACTTATTTCTTTTTGTTTGTCTTTTATTAAGTTGCACCTACCATGATATGTCTTTGCACTACCCTAAAATCGACTAGTCGAAAATACATAATTATGTCCGCTTTTGTAGTGTTTCATTAGTGCATAAAGTTATAAATAAATAATATCAATTAAAGTTAATTTATTTATTTCAGAAGTAACCGGTCTGTTCATGGCTGCAGCGGCACAGCAACGACGGATGTGTGCAATTTGCCGTTCGTCATCAGTTCGTCCGTATGTCATTATGCCTCTGCGATTTTAAAGTATGCTCTAAACAGTAGAAGATCCTGGTCGTCCGTTTGTACCCACCAGACAGTTTGCAGGTGTATTTGACTGCAGTTTGCAAATGGTTCGTAAGTATTGGAGTTCATAGTAGAAAGACCGCCTTCTGAGCCAATCATAGACTTCCATTTTTAACGTGCAATTTTTTTTTAACGAAAATAAGTTTTATGTCTTGTCAGGCAAGTCATCGCCACTTACGGCGTTGGCGTATGATAATAGACGATACGAGTCGTATTTTTTTTTAAATAAAATTTTAAGTCAGGAAGAGTCGTGGCTTTTTAGATCTAAATGAGTTCTGTAGATCCTGGGGACTAGCCTTTGAGGACACTCTTAGGATGGTAAATGGTAAAAGTTATTCGTCTGCTGCAAGCAATGATATTATATTAATAAACAGATATGTTATGAGCGCGTAATCGTAAATACTCGAAATTATCCCAATTGGGATCTTCTGGCTTTAGTCTGCATCGCCCATTGCATCGAGTTATACTCTGCTACGAATTAAAAAAAAAAATCCTAATTCAATCTAAAACCTCAAATTCTTCAGAGTGGATTCTTTTTATTTAAGATATTTCTTTTTTGCTCTTCCTTTTACCTGAGTATCAAGGGCACTATTTGTCAAAGTTTTACTTGCAAGTGGAAATAGTATCAAGAACAAATTTTAATTACCCTTCATACAACATACTACTGCAGTAGTAAGAAAGGAAATAAAATTAAAAAACGGACAAGACACCCATCTGTGCGAGTGTACTGCCGCTGCTGCGGAGAATACATTTTTCGGTTGATTTGTATAAAATATCTGTTTATTAGAATATCATTGGCTAAAAGATACTTTTTTCAGAGAAAGAAATGCCTGAAAATTGTTTTTATTCCAGGCAATTGTCCTGTACGTTGCTCACGCGTAGTGCAAAATTGGATCTGGCAGTAGCTAAATAGACGGACAAGTAGCTCTTTCGTCCTCTGGATTTAAAACTCCACTCGGTGCAATACTTTACGAGCCGTTAAAAAGATGCAGTCAAATTCACCTGCAAACTGAATGATGGGTGCATAAGCGGATGCTCTTCTACTGTTTGGAGTATGCTTTGAAGTTGCTGAGGCTAAAAACCCATGGACGACCTGGTGGAAAACGGTTCAGCCATGTTCGGTGAGGACTCTCGCTATACGGAAGATGAAGACACCGTAGCGCCTCTCCAGCCAATACTCAAAGAGGGGCCATATTGCCTCGATAGTGGCGTGCTCAGTGCTGAGTTGCAGCAGTTCCAGCTGAGGTTGGCTAATAAATAAAGTTTTTTTCAATAAGGGGCCGCCAGGGGGCGGAAGAGGGAGACAACATGTCAAATTTTTATTAAATACACTCCAAGATTTCTTGTATAAAACATAATATACCAAGACCAAAATTATAATTTCTTGTCGCTATATTGGTTCACTTAATAAAATTTTGTTTTATCCTTATGTTTTAATTTCGACACATTTTCCTGTTTTCATATATAAACACATATATAGTAAGGGAACTAATATATAGTACCTAAGGGAGCCCGGGATGCTAAAGTTACTAAAGCGTCATAGGGTGGGGGGTCATTGTGATGATTAGGTTTTAAAACGAAAAACAGTCTATCGGGGTTACCATGATGTCCAAAGTAAGATTGTTTTTATCTTGTTTCGGTGTGGGTAAGAGACAGAGCTATACAGGTTGTCTAGCGCCATCTCTTATAATGGTCTAGGTCTATGTCACCTTTTCAATATAATGGGGGTAAGCGTGTAAGAATTTTCATAAAAGTAAAAAAAGAGCGTGATAATCTGACAATTTGAAAAAATAAAAACGAATAATAACCAAACGACATTTTGAAAATATCTATAAAAGCTGGCACATTGTATGGTCATTAAAGTATTAAAATGATTCGAGTAATACGAAATGAATTTTAAGAAAAAAATCAACAGTTTACTAACAAAATGTAAAAAGATGATTCTCCAATATTTCCTAAGCATATCTTATATAGAGACAGAAGACCTACTTACTGTTTGTAAATAAAACACGCCGTATCTTCAAATTTAGTTAAGTTTTTAAAATAGTCATATTTAATGTTAATTTATTTTTTTTATATTTGCTTAGCACTCTCTAGCCTGAAACACAGGTTCATCCTAGTTCAGGCAAATTAGCAACTGTGTTCTTTTTAATATTTAAAATACTTTATTGTAAATGTGCCCTATGCTATATATAAACGATTTTTTTATTATTATTTTTATCCTAGTATTATTATTATTATCCTAGTAAAAAAAATACAACTAAACTAGAGCATGCTATTTTAGGATTTTAATTATAATTACTATTATTAATAATATTGTTTATATATCACATAAACTATGACGACCGTTTTGAATTATTTGAATTAGCACACGTACTGCATGTACTCAACTTACTTTGTCATGATTTGAAGCGCTTGAGTCCAGTTAGCCACGCACCTCACTATATTAAAGGTTCATACGTGCTAGGGTTACATTACAGGGTGCAAGGCTTCTCCTCATTTGCTTTTCTGACGCGCTCGTGTAACGCTCCAGATATCCTGTTGGGCTCCCCTACTATAAGCCATTAACTGACTTCAAAACGTTATTTAATTGTGCTAATTCAACAAACATTTAGAGACGAAGAAAGCGTGAGTGCGTGTATTGTGTGAAGTTTAACAATCGGTTTGTAGACTTCCAAAAATTTTAACAATCTGTTTCTGACTTTCTCCATCTTTTTAGAATGTTCAATTATTGCTTGAGGTGAGAAGATATCGAATAACTTCTCTCGTATTCCTTCCAATAGGTGGTGAGAGAAGGCGTGTCAGATTTCCACTGACCAAAACCTACATGTGTTCTCTCTAACTCTTTCGAACATTCCTATAGTCCATGTTCACTAAGTTTAAGTACATTTATTTTCAGTGGTTTTTAACAACCGGGCCTTGTGGCCCTAAAAACTAACACGACTGAAATGATAAAGGGACTCAGCTACATAAGAACTGAACGGTTGAGTGAAAGGGATGGAGCTATTTAGGGTGTAGAGCTCCATCCTTCTTTTTCACTCGCACGACTAATATGAAGCCATGGCACATTATAACAGGGTAAGGCCTCAGAATCCTGACTTGAAGGCTTGAGGAGACTTGCCCCTTCCCAACTTGCCTATGTACCTGTTTTCATTAAACTTTCTTCTGTTCCAGTACTAAAGATGTCGGCGATACCCGTTGGTTCGAGGCCGTTCCCGGTCACCTGCCCATCTTGCAAGGCCTCCATCGTCACGAGTGTTGAGACCAAGACCACCATCAAGACACATCTCATGGCAGCACTCTTATGTAGTTGTCTGTAAGTATATTTACTGTGTTTCTTTGTAAAACACACTCTATTAAAAGATAATTTAATACACTGTACCGAGTAAATAAACCGTACAAAGACAAAGCTTTCTACAACCGCGCATCGGTTGTATTACTACAAGCGCGCGGGGAATGTGTGAGTGTCCACTGGCCGCTTGTTGCGTACGCGACACTGGATAAAACCGGTTCACGCAGGTACAGTCAGTGGACAATCTTAGGGTCTATGCGACGTACTTTGTTAGTTTCGAATTTAAATATTTTAATGTAAAAATGTAGTAGGTATTTTATTATTAATAATGGTAGTATAGTGTACTGTATAATTGGTTTTATTTTTATTTCTATTTTGTAGGCATAAGGATGGCATTAAAAGCAAAAAAGTAGTTACAATACCAACTGTTTACTGAAGCCACCATTTCTCATGCCACCAACGTAATAAAAGTCAAAATCGGTTGAATGGACAGTATTAAAAGGTTTTCATAAATGTTTTATGTTTTTTTTTTTTTTAATATAGTATAGTATAGTCGGCCTTATAATATTCCTATTGTAGGGACTCAGGCCTCCTCTCTAGGAGAGGGAATGGGTCGTAATCCACCACATGGGCCCACTGCGGGTTGGTGGAGGTCACATGTCTTCGAATTTTTTGTTCTAGGACATGCCAGTTTCCTCACGATGTTTTCTTTAACCGTTTTGGGAGCAGTGGTGATGAAATAAATTACGCAAAGTAATGGACCTGGCTGGGTTTGAACCCACGATCCACAACTCGTAAGTCGGGGCCATTACCACTCGGCCACCACTGCTCAACACTGCTGAACAGAGTATACATAGAGATTATTGGTTACAGGTGCGGCCTGCTGTGCACCTGGATCCCGTACTGCATGAAGTCCTGCAGGAATGCAGACCACTACTGCCCCAACTGCGGCACTTATTTAGGAACTTACAAAAGATAATTTGACGGTTTCTATTTAGATGTTTGGGTTTCCAATATTATCTATTTTATATGTATCTCACTAATTCTAACAGTATGGATAATAACAAAAACCAAATTTCTATATGACACCATGTTATTTATAAATTAAAATTATAAAAAATCATGTCAAGATACTGGTCCTACCTAATTTGGGGGACTACTTCTAAAAATGTATAAAATTCCTAAAGTATTTACAGACATTATTAATGATTATAGTTATAGTTTAGAGATTTTTTTTTTATTTAACAATGAATATTAAATATTATTCTTCATATTATCATTCATTCTTGTACGGCTTTCAAGTTATCAATAATTAACATAAACATCAGACGCAAAGTTCAGATCATATGGAATATTTTAATGAATTGTTACAATCAATGCATTTACTTCGTTCGTTTTAAAGTAATTAATATTATTAAATGGAATTAAAACTCTTTCTGTAATGATATAACTAGTTTTAATGATTACTTTCCCATCTGCTCAAGGCACTGCCCACATGGCAACTGCACAAGGCAAAGTACTTCGGAAACCCAGATGAAATGGTTAGTTGCTGTTGACCTTCCTTGAGGAGCTGGGTTTTTTTTTGGCAAGAAAATCATCTAATGACATCCCCTGCTCATGGGCGGAGCGGGAGATAGTGTCAGACTCTTACTCACTAAAAACCCACCCCTTTCCTTCGTACCTTCATAACGGGGCTGAGCTACCTCTTGAAACTAACCCTGGCCCCAGTAGGTATCGACCCAGCAAGGCCCCTTTTTTTTTTAAGGTGGGAAAAAATCATGCATTGACATCCCCCATCCTTGGGCGGAGCGGGAGATAGTGTCAGACTCTTACTGACTAATAGACCCACCCCGTTGCTTCTAGCCTTCATACAGGGGCTCGGGCGCCCATTCGGATAACCATGGCCCCAGTAGGCTTCGACCCGGCTGGGTCCCTGCTGTTGCTGACAACTCCTTGAGGCGCGCGGGAACAGTGCGCGCCGTCGACGACTTGGGCTTGGTCCGGACAGTTACCGGAGGGCCGGACAGTGAGCTAACCCAGCTGGGCCCCTGCTGTTGCTGACAACTCCTTGAGGCGAACGGGAACAGTACGCACCGTCAACGACTTGGGTTCGATCCGGATATTTACCGGACGGTCGGACAGCCAGTTACCCATTGCTCGCCGTCCGCAAGCCCGCGCCTACGGAATCCCGGCGACGGCAAGAGAGCCGTTGCCTGATGCATTCGCCCTCCTTTGCTAGCATTACTGCTGAGGAGCTGGGATCTAAATATGCACTTGTACCACCAGTATGCAAGATATGCACACGCTCACAATCTGTCTCACACACACCACGACACATGATATCATGGTTTAGAAATCGATTTTCCTGTTTGTTCAAACTAACAAGTTTTCCCGTAAAATATCCACATTGTTATAAAAACCCCAGATAGAGGGTCCATCAGGAGGAACGCGAGATTGAAACCAAACCTCATATTTAAACCTGCTTTTTGAAGTGTTTGACAGTGTGTTGAGCTTTTCTAGTTAATTTTTTTGGATCTTCCGAGGTAACATTGTTTTTTTTTTGTTATTCATGTCAAAATTAGCTAAAGGATATTGCCATTTTTATTATTTCGACTTGTATGGACGTTTTTAGAAGAAAATTAAGGAGCACTTCTTTTCACAATTGACATAATGTACTACAAATTTCTTTAGTTTATTCGAAACCTGAATATAATTTGTTCAGAATCAGTAACTGAATGGATTCCAAAACTTTTACACCAAGTTATGTTTTTTTCCCAAAAATATAAAAAGGTCGTAATTTGGACACCACCGACATTAAGTACAACACAGGTCACGGCAGGTTATGCCAGGTATAGGCGCTAGCAAACGGCTGGGTGTGCAAAACAACCCCTCAGTCACCGGGATGGCTCGGTGACTATGTATTTTTGCTGATATAACAAGCTTATAACTTAGTGATTTTTCATGATACAGATATGAAATTTTGTAAATATAGAGCAGGCGCCATAGGGAGTTGAGTATGCTAAATATAAGGACCGCCTTCTGTGAATGGTTTTGGACTCGTGCCTATGCATGCTCATGCAAAGCATGCAGATTATGATTCTGGATGTTGCCAGGAGGCATATTGGGCCATTTTTTTTTATACCCTTCTCCCTGAAGCAGTAAATAAATTGACTGAACAAATGCTTAGAATCATTTTATTAATTGTTTAAGTAACAATATCTAATTGTTTCTTATGATTAAATATATCTATAGGAAATCAACTAAAAAAAAAGTAAGTGTCTTAAATAAAGGCCACCTCTTTCTAGGCCGACCTCGACGGCGCTTTACTTCAGTAGGGACCCACTGTGTGGCGACGCTCTCCCAGATTAATAACAAAAATTCCTTTTAAATAAAATAAATCGAAACAATCACATTAATTGCTGCATTGTTATGAATAACTTAGATACATATATACATCATAATAATAATTATTTATTATGATGTATATATGTATGTGGCCCGGCTGTCAAAGTGAAAGACAGAAAATTTTTTCTCGCCGAATTTTTTCCATTAATTTAATTCAATAATATCTATCTATACTTATAATAAAACTGTAGAGAGGTGAATTCTGTACATTGAATATATATTCAAAATTAATATTAGAGGATGACTGGTGATCGATACTGATGCCAAAAATGCAATCAGTAAATTTTTTGTCTGTCTGTCTGTCTGTCTGTATGTGTACGCATGGGTCAAAAACTATTGAAGGGATTTTAATCAAAATTGGTACGATTGTGGTCCATACTCCTGGGCAGGTTATAGGCTATATCACATAACGCTAAGATACATAGGAGCTGAGAAGGGATGATAAATTTGAAGCAAGTCGGTTGAAAATGCGCTTTCGAGCTCCTTATCCTCGCATACGTTGATCATACACCAAAAGTATGTATTACAAAAATGATGGTCTGTAATAGATCTACAAAAAAGTCCTCGATAGTATATATCTATATTTTATAAATTAGCCACAATAACGTGTTTAATCGTTAGGCATTTCTTCAATAATAAAATCGTACATATAATAAAATCGTCAAAACTGTACACTAAATATTTTTTTAAAAGAATACTTGGGGCGTGATCTACAATCGATATCGAAGCCAAAAATATAGTTTTTAGAATTTTTGTCTGTTTGTCTGTATGTATGTCCGGGCTAAACTCAAAAAGTACTGCATGGATTTACTTCAAATTTTGCATGAATATTACTAAGAGGTCGGGTCAACATATAGGCTACATATTATCACGCTATCACCTACGGGAGAGGAGCTGTAAATCTTTATTTTTCTCACGCATTCTGTGACAGCGTGTAATCTAACGATGCATATTTAAATGTTGTTTTTGAGTAAGCCATGCTATTATCTAGCTTTACACTATAAAAACTACGCCATTTCAGTAACTTGGGCAGAGAAACATAGTTTAATGAATGTTAGTAGTATAAAGACAATTTTGAAACAGCGCCATCTATGAGATTTCATAAAAATCAAATCAAGTCATATGTTAACACTTTTTGGAAATTAATAATTTAACCTTTCAATTGTGATAATTGCAGACACAATTGAAAGACAATAGGTGCGCGAACGCCGGCGTTCGCTTGGGGTTTAATGAATTAAATTTGATCATGTTGGCGAGGTTAGTAGTTATTCTTAAAATTCATAGATGGTGATGTGATGTGATGTGCATTTTCTTCATAAAAGTTATATCGTATAGTTCGTTTTGACAAATTCAAGTTCCAACAAAACCCTCAAAATCTTGAGCAGAGTTGAGGAAGACAATTTAAAAAAAAATGCGGTGTTAACATGGTGACATATTTCCAGCTCTGTGAAGTCGACCAGTTTGTGAGATCCCTTACGTATGACGAGGTGCCTTCATATTACACGTACGACAAGCAAAGGGGTGTATTTAACCTACGTCGACGAGGAGGTGCTGTGGAAAGTTTTTCGGGAACTTTCAAGGACACCGCATTGGATACCTACCGTGCAACCGAATAATGGCAAATGCTATTTTCTGCGGTTGTTACTTCCCACTGTTCGAGGCCTGACGTCTTTCGCCTTACAGAGGATATTTGATGGCGTGGAGTATCCCACTTACCGCGCCAGCCTGCGTAGCACGTCACCTTCTCGACGGTGACAAAAATTGGGATCGGTTGGTGTTTTGTGGAGTCGCGAACCCGGTAGCTTTGTGGGAGAAGTATCGCCATCATCTGTCTGAAGATTTTCTACGAGCATTGAGGCGTGCTACTGGAGACGAAGACGAAGTAACTGATGAACGCGTGCTGAACACCTGTCTCAGTTCACTTCAAGATGTGGTCATTTTTATCGGCGGCAAACCGCTGATCGAATATGGATTACCAGCTCCCCAATCATCACCGCATCAAGGCTGTGAAAATCGGGAGTATAACGCTGGGATAAATTACGATCCGGGCGAAATGACCACCATACGAAATGACCATGTCACTTTGTTCTCTTCAGAACAAAAACAAATTTATGACACCGTCCTTGAAAGCGTTGGGTAAAACCAGGGTAATATGTTTTTCTTGGATGCTCCTGGTAGAACAGGAAAAACATTTGTTACCACTGACATATTACTGTCAGGAGGCAAGCCAAAATTGCTATTAATGTAGCGTCGTCGAGAATCGCTGCCATACTGCTTCCGGGTGGCAAGACAGCACATGCCATGTTTAAAATTCCCATCGATTTAGAGAGCGCCGACAACAGCGATAAGGGACACGTGCTCAAGGATTGCTCTTTGATCATATAGGATGAGTGTACCATGGCCAATAGGAAGGCAGTTGAGGCCGTGGACATCCGCAAGAACGAACATTTGATGGGTGGTGTCACATTTCTGTTCAGTGGCGATTTCCGGCAAACACTTCCCGTGGTGACGCGGGTATCGAGGGCTGACGAGGTGAATGCTTCGTTGAAACGATCTTCGTTGTGGTCACGAGTTTGTTAGCTGCGCTTGACCATAAATATGAAAGCTCGGCTCGGCGGCAATGCACGTGCATTGCAAGAATTCTCCGATGTCCTTCTAAGTCTTGGCGAAGGCACTCTGACAGGTGGTGCTTCCAGAGTCTCTCGGTAGAGTGGTATCCAGCTTAGAAAAACTCATTTGATGTGTGAACGGGGACATCAGTCGTATACCGCACCAGCTTCTTGGTGTGTGAGGGACAACGCCGACGCCCAAAAATGATCAGGCTGCAGCAAATAACGAATGCATTCTCTCAGAAATTGAGGGGAATGAAGTGGTCTACACCTCGATAAACACTTTTGTCGAGCAAGATGACGCCACACATTATCCCGTGGAATTCTGAACTCCCTGTCAGCAAGAAGACTTCCAGCGCGTATGCGCTGGAAGTCTGATGGTATCATCAAGCTGAAGGTTGGTGTCCCGATTATAATCTCTGGAACCTTTCTCCTCCGAAATTGTGTAACGGGACCGGCCTTAAAGTCATCTCTCTCCACAGACACACCATTGAGGCGGAAATTTTTACGGGTTGTGGCGTAAGCGAGGCAGTATCTATACCACACATTCCCTTCATACCTCACAACTTCCCGTTCCAGTCCAAGCGCGTATAGTTCCCCGTGAGTGTTTGCTTCGCGATGACCATCAATAAGTCGCAGGGGCAGACACTGAGGGCAGCGGGTGTCGATCTCAGGACGAGTTGCTTCTCACACGGGCAACTGTACGTTGCTTGCTCTCGCGTCACCAGTCCTGACTTTACATTTTGGCTCCTGGCAGCATAACTACCAACGTAGTTTTATAGGGAAGTGTTGTAAGGTATGATACCTTTGTACGTATTTTTATTTTTTTGTGCCCTGGAATGTATTCCTGCATTATTTTCTCTATTTCCTTCAGTCACATCTTATGACTGAACTCAGCAGGATTCCCATATAACTCTTTTCACTTGCTTCGCTTGAAAAAAAAAATATTTTAAAGCAATTTTCAAAGTTGTTTACTTAATACTATAGCTACACTGACATCTTAGGTATTTTTGGTACTGCAGTGCCTTCACGCAGACGACGTCGCGGGCAGCAGCTAGTATCAAATAAAATGCCAAACCACCGAAAAACAGTCCGAAAAAAAATAAAAAACCACATTACATCACCGTATAAGTACCAACAAAAGTAAATATACCATCGAACAAAGTGTCATACAAGACGACGTGGCGATGAAATTATAAAGAAATGTTGACGAGAAGCCGGGCAAGACAACAACAAACACACCCAACATCTTCGGATTCGTCGTTCAGCTCCACCTCGCAGCCGCCGGGACCAGCGCCAGCCGTGAGTCCAGTGATTCCGGTAGCTGCAGTTGCGTCGAGCTCGAGCGACGAATACTTCTCGACACCACCACCTACGCGTCGGCGGGGAAGAGGCCGACCTCCGGCCTGCTTGGGACCTCGAGGCCCTCCGGCCTCTGGCGGGGTCCCCGCTGCCGGCGGAAGTGTGCAGCGCATGCGATGGACACAATCCATTAATGAAAATGTCATGCGCTCATACTTTGGGGCTACAGAGGGGGGAACTAACCTGACTGCGTACCGTAGTCGGATGCTCTCTCTGTTTCAGGTGCTTGAACCAGCTGTCAACGTTTCGGCTCAAAGATTATCGGATCAGGTGCGGGTCATCCAGCGTAACCGTATGTTGGATGACGCCGTACTTGATAGACTGCGCCTAGAATCACGGAATGGCCGTGTCTGACCTGTTCCACCACCGGCCGCGGTGCAACTGCAACCCAGTGTTTCACCGCGACCCGACCACGTTGGTGAGGATGATGATGACGGGGCTATATCCGTGAGTACCCAGTGCAATGCACGTTTGAGGAGCGCTTTGGAGGATGCATTCCGGGAGTACCGTTCTAAACCACCAGAGCTTAGACCTCGTCTACCTCGTTTGCCTATGCATAGAAAAAATAGGGCGTTGATGTGTGCTCTAGATTCGCAGCTATCAAATTGTTTTGATAGCAGCGAAGACCTTACCGATACCCACTCGATCTTATACTGTGCGGCTGCAGCGGCGTGTCGTGTAGCTCACGTCAAAATTCCAAATAGTGACAGAGCTACACGACCAGCTAAACCAGCTTGGCAGTGCAGGATCGAGCGTCGTATCGGTGAGGCTAGAGCGCTCATCGGCAAACTTATCTGCTTTAGGGAGGGCAACACTCGCCCTAGAGTGATGCGCTTTGTGAAGCGGGCGTTCTCGGGGACAGATGTTAGTCCTCGAGATTATCTACCCCGTAACACAGAGCGTATCGACTTCCTGAGGCAGAAAATCTATGCATGGGCAAACCGTATACGACGGTACAAGCGGCGAGTGGAGCGGTACACCCAGAATCGCGCGTTCCAAAGCAACGAAAGGTGGGTTTACAGGGCTTGGGAGCGACCGGACCAAAGTGTGATTGATACGCGCCTACCGGATGATGATGCCATGTATTCATTTTGACGCAGCATTTGGTCGGTGCCTGTCAATCACACTGAGGGTGATTGGACTCGGGAGGTCGAGCGAGAGTGCGAACTTATACCAGAAATGGGGACAATTACCATCAGCCCCCAAGATGTAGCTCGGGCAGTCCGTCCGTTACCAAATTGGAAATCTCCAGGGCCGGATGGGCTGCACAACGTTTGGCTTAAATGGTTTAAAAGTTCGCACGCTCGCTTGGCGTCCCAATTCCAATCTGCCTTAGAGTCAGGGTCGCTGCCCCAGTTCCTGACGACAGGAATAATCCACCTGCTCCATAAATCGGGTAGTACTGCGGAACCCAAAAATTATAGACCGATTACGTATTTGCCGACGGTCTATAAAGTTCTTACATCCATCCTGAGAGCTAAAATTAATAGTCATATTGAGACAAATTCCATCATGTCTGCTTCTCAGAATGGATGTAGGAACGGGTCCCGTGGTACTAAGGAGCTGCTCCTCATTGATGTTGCCATTAGCCAACAGGTTCGTCGTTCTCGAAGAGATCTGTCGACATGTTGGATAGATTACAAGAAGGCCTATGATTCAGTGCCGCATACATGGCTCATGAGGGTGTTGGAGCTATATAAAATTGATGTAACTCTGCGCACCTTTCTGATGTCATGTATGGGGCAGTGGAGGACGGTCCTTCACTATCCAGGGTGTCGACGGGTTTCAGAGAACAGCGAACCGTTAAGGATCGAGCGTGGCATATTCCAGGGTGACAGTCTGAGTCCACTGTGGTTTTGCCTAGCTTTGAACCCTCTCAGCACACTGCTGAAGGGTTCGGGTTTAGGCTACCGGTTGAGAAGAGAGGGTCAGGTCATATCTCACCTTCTTTATATGGATGATCTGAAACTTTTTGCTTCCAACAACTTGCAACTGATGGAGCTACTGAAGGTAACTGAAACCTTTAGTAGTGCCATCAGAATGGAATTTGGTTTGGACAAATGTGCAGTCATGCATGTAAAGCGAGGGGAGATTATGGAATCTGTGGGAACCCAACTCTCGGATTCCATACACCTCAGATCCCTCAGCTCAACCGAAACTTACAAGTATTTGGGTATGTCGGAAGCGTTGGGCATCAATCTGCTGACGTGAAACAATTTTTGAGGGAGCGCTTCTTTGGCCGCCTGAATAAAGTGCTGAAAAGTCTTTTATCGGGTGGGAACAAGGTGCGCGCCTTCAACGGTTGGGTCATGCCGGTTTTGATGTACTCTTTCGGCATACTCAAATGGACTCAGACGGAACTCGACGCCCTGGATTGCTTACCGCAAATCGGATGCATCACCCACGATCATCTGTGATGAGGCTGTATATCCCGCGGAAGTGTGGGGGTCGTGGCTTCTTAAATGCCAAGACCCTGCACAACCGTGAGGTATGCAGTCTCAGGGAATACTTCCTGGAAACCGACGTGGGGATGCACCGAGATGTAGTGGCGGTGGACAAAGGCCTCACCCCGCTCTCCTTGGCCAACGAGAACTGGCGCAAACCTATAGTAATGGATACTAATGAACGCAAGGAAGTATGGAAGGGCAAGGAGCTTCACGGGCGCTTTTACCGGGCCTTACATGGGCCAGATGTAGATCTTTTAGCGTCCGTCTCCTGGCTACGCTTTGGTGATCTCTTTGGAGAAACCGAAGGTTTTGTCTTTGCAATTATGGACGAAGTTCTGATGACGAACAACTACCGGAAATATATTGTGAAGGACGGTACGGTTGACATCTGTCGGGCATGCCACCGGCCTGGAGAATCAATCCGACACATTATTTCTGGATGTTCTCATTTAGGTAATGGAGACTATTTGCACAGACATAACCTTGTAGCCAGGATTATCCATCAGCAACTTGCTCTTAAATACAATCTTGTTGAATCAGAAGTACCGTACTATAGGTATGTGCCCGACCCAGTTCTCGAGAATGGCAGCGTCACATTGTATTGGGACCGATCTATCATCACTGACAGGACTATTGTTGCCAATAAGCCTGAAATATGGTGATAGATCGCCTAGAGCGTCGCACAATGATTGTTGATATAGCGGTCCCTCATGACGAGAACCTCGTGAAAGCTGAGAAAGATAAACAAACTAAATATCTTGACTTGGCTCGCGAGGTTGTCGACATGTGGAAAGTGGATAGAGCAATCATTGTGCCGATAGTCGTGACGGCCAATGGCTTAATAGCCAAGAGCCTCGACCAACATCTGCGGAGGCTCTCGTTAGGCAGTTGGATCAAGGGCTTGATCCAGAAAGCAGTACTCCTAGACACGGCGCGTATTGTCCGGAGGTTCCTCTCTCAAGAGCCCTGAACGCCGGCAGCTTGGACCCTGTTCCCGATGCCGGTGGGCTACTATTTTTTATATTTTCAAATTTTTTTTTTTTATTTAAGGAATATTTAAAAATTTACTATAATATGTATAAATGCTAAATAAAGGAAATAATAATGTTATTCAGAACAATATGCATAACATTTTGTCCGTTGATATTACAAATGCCTTCTAATTAGCACATAGTACTCCGATACCGCAAAAATAGTTGCACCAGGACAAATATTTAGTTATATTTTTATCCTTTCGATAGTGTATTTAAATATTTTCAATGTACAGGAAACTCAAGAACACGGTTTATAACTAGCTGCCGTTTAGTTTTTTTTTTGTGTGCTAATATAGCAAATGTGTTTTGATAAGGAAATTCCCGTACCTAATAAGTACGTAATTCAACGAAGTCTCTTTAAGGCCCAAGCGCTCGAAAAATGCCATAAAACAGGGACTTTCTGAAGCCTAATTCCTCGGTAACAACCAGGTTAATAGGTTTGAAAAAAATATATATGTTTAATAAAGATTCATGAAAAATATTATCAACATTTGATTTTTTCGTGCTATTAATACTTTGGTCTAAAAAAAATATATAGCAATTTCGCAACTTTTTGCAACTTTTCCCTACTCCTTCGAAACGGCTTGGACCTTTACAAACATTTTTACACATAAAAATTGGTGGTTACATATTCTTCAAAGTGAACATTGCATACGTAAATCAATCAATATTTCGCAAAGAAAATGGATTTAAAGCGCTTTCCGGGCGCTGCTGGCCGCAAATAAATGCACAGATTTGCGTACTGCCACCTAGGCGAGTTCGAGAGTTGCGTCCACATAATTTCGATCAGATGGTTCAAGGGCCGAAAGGGCGCTCGAGCCCCGGTATGAAGGCTAGAAGGAACGGGGTGGGTCTTTTAGTCAGTAAGAGTCTGACACTATCTCCCGCTCCGCCCAAGGGCGGGAGATGTCAATGCATGATTTTTCCGACCATAAAAAAAAGATGGTTCAAGGGACTATAAGCCTTAAGGCCCAAGCGCACGAGAAATAAAACAGTGACTTTTTTTTCTCGGTAACGACCATGTCAATAGGTTTGAAAAAAGTAATTAACTTGGTCGTTATCGAGAAAATAATATCCATTTAAGTAGACCCGTCCATGTGCCTGTGTATATGCTTTACATTCTGAATCTTCTTGAACCTTACCAAAGTATTAAATACAATACCTATCTAGCAAAATGCTGATGTAGAATAAACAGCCGTCACGCATTTTGCCAATCAACATAGTCTACAGTTGCATACCTGTTTTAACTCGGACAATCGTATTTACCCTTATATCGAATCAGTTAAATATTTGTAATATATTATTCAGTAAACTTCGTGCTATGACGGACATAGCACAAAGAATCCCCAAACTTAAGTGGCAATGGGCAGGGCACATTGCTCGCAGAACAGCTGATGGCCATTGCGGCCGAAGGTTCTGGAATGGTGACCACGTACCGGATGACGTAGCGTTGGAAGGCCTCCTGCAAGGTGAACCGATGATTTGGTGAGAGTTGTGGAAATCCAATGGATGCGAGACGCACCGGACCGTTTATTGTGGCGACACTTGTGGGAGGCCTATGTCCGACAGTGGAAGTCTTTCGACTGAAATGATGACGATGATTCAGTAAACGGAACTATAAAAAGTTTTGCAAACTAATGACTAAATTAGTACACAACAAAAACTTTATATTAAATCATCATCAGTAATTGTAAGTCTTTTATGTTCCAGGGTTAACATAATGGCGCAAAGGCCCTCGAATACCAAGCCGCATATGGGCGAAGTACCCATGCAGTCCGTGCCCATGCCCCAACACTCGGCCCAACAGCCTCTCATGCCCCAACCGGCCCAAATGGTCCCCGTGCCCCAAGTAGTCCTCGGTCCTGAACCGTGCTCCGTGACCTGTCCATCGTGCGGAGCTTCTGTTGTCACTACTGTGCAGTCACAACCTACTACGAAGACACATCTAATGGCATTACTATTATGCTGGTGAGTAGAAAAATACGTCCTGATATTTTGATTTATCTTTTATTGAAACTAATTATCTTTTGTGAAGAGCACGATCATTTGTTCTGTGTCTGGGTGTAATTTATGTATGTATTTAGTTATGTATAAGTATGTTTATCAGTTGTCTAGGATTCATAACAGAAGTTCCTCGCAGCTTGGAACTAGATGGCGTTGTGTGATAGTCATGGAATATTGTTATTGTTGATAAAAATAGAACATTACTATACTTGGATTTTTTCTTGTATCGTTGAGGAATTTACAAACATTCAAAACACACACACCCGGAGCAACAATCTATAAGCTTTTCAAATTTTATTCTGCGTGGTAATCAAACTTGCGACTTGCAGGACAGCAGCCGCTACACCAACCATGCCACAGGCTTTATATAAATCAATATTTATTGATATTGTACATGTCTACTTTCTTTCTTCTCATTCGCATTGTCGCTTTCACCTCAGCAGGGTCGAAGCCTACTGGGAACAAGGATCTGTTTCTGAAAGGAAGATTCGGCCCCGGTACGAAAGGCAAAGAAAGAACCGGAGTGAGTTTTTAGTCAGTAAAAGTCTGACACTATCTCCCACTCCGCTCAAGAGCGGGGGATGTCATTGGATGATTTTCTCACCAGGAAAAATAAAGACTCCGGCAGACAGTTTAGTTTACTGTTAGAGTAGTGGTGGCCGAGTGCTAATGGGCCTGGCCTATGAGATGTAGGTCGCGGGTTCGAACCCAGCCAGGCGCATTACTTTGTGTACTTTATTTCATCACCACTGCTCTCGAAACGGTGAAGGAAAACATCGTGAGGAAACTGGCATGTCTTAGTACCAAAAATTCGAAGACATGTGACATTCACCAACCCGCACTGGGTCTGCGTGGTGGATTACGGCCCATTCCCTCTCCTAGAGAGGAGGCCTGAGTCCCAGCAGTGGGAACATTAAAAAGGTTAATGATGATGATGAGACAGTTTATTATATATTTCTTTTTTGTTGCAGTTGTTGCACGTTGTTAATGTGCGTTCCGTACTGCATGGACTCCTGCCAGAATGCAGATCACCTCTGTCCTAATTGCAACGCTTATTTAGGAACTTACAAACGATAGTTTAAGAGTAAGCTTTATTTTTATGGAATAATAAACAAATGGTATTCGTTTTTATTTTATAGGATAAGATGAAATATAATTAAAAAAAATGATAATTAGCATAAGCATAAACTGTGGTTGCCTGTAACTGAGTGTGCATTATAGGACTAGGTTATGTGTAGGTCCGAAGTTTTATTTCTAAGTTTTATTTTTGTAACACTCGTTGGATAAAAGCATTGTCATTGTTCGTTTTCTTTTAAACACATTTACAGAAATGTACAATGTGTGTGAGTGTGTGTATTTTTTAGTTCATAGATTGTTGGCTTGTTAGCTTGCTATACGGTTTGGTGCGTAGTGTAACTATAGCAAGCAATTGATAAATAAATAATAATAAATAAAGTACATTCGATTTTTGATCTTATGTTTTTTTTTCTTTCACGCTTCGTTCGTAAATTGAAATAGTTTTCAATTTACGAACAAAGTATAATTATGCTCAAAAATGTATGTATGTCATGTTTTATTTTTCTTATAAGTGTTGCGGTTTTAAACGTGACCAGCTTTAATAAAGTAAGGAAAAACAGCCGTTTGTGACAATATTGAATAAATAATATAATTATGTGACAAATAACTTCAAATTATACAGACAAATTCAAAGACGGTATTCTGTCGTACAATAATAATAATGTACTAGAAAAATGATTGTTGTTAACTTTTGTCTTAGACCTGGACCACGTGAATGCTAAGGACCACTAACCTAATAGAAACGTAAAAGTATCCACTACCCATGGATGCCTTCAATACCCAAAGTATGAGGGGGTGTGTTACACCGCAGCAACGCGACAATGTCTTGATTTTAAATAATCAAGGCAAGTACCTACTTCATTGCCATTACAGCTGCACTCATATGCGTTTTTAGATTCTTTACCACAAAAGGAAAAAAACGGATCCCTTATTGGAACACTTTTTTGTCTGTCTGTCTGTCAAGACCTTTTATCTCGGGAACTCGTAGAGGTATCGAGTTGAAATTAAAACCTATACTCAAGTCTGCGGTCCCTTGAAGCTGCGAAAAAGTCAAAATTCTGAATTGCTATATTTTTCATTATAGAAATGCGTCTGTAGCGTTCGTATGTACGTTATATGTAAAAGTGCCAACAGAAACAAACTTGATAACAAGTTCTTATGCTGAAAATCAGAGTTCAGCTAAGAATGAGATAGCACGCTATTTTTAGTTTTTTATTTACCTACGCGTACTCGTGCAGTGGTGGATCAACTGTGCTATCTAACAGTAGTGAGTGAATCATAGTCTGGTAATTCTTTTAATCAATCTTATTATTTTCAGCACACTTGTATAAATATGACACTCGGCTTTAGAAGTAGACTGTGTAGTATCTTTATATATCCCCTCGAGCGCCGATTGTATATACGTCTGTACAACTTGGATGTCGTTGGAAAATGCTTAATTTTCGTGTTTTCCCCAAGTTTGTACGAAAGTTATTTGGTCGAAAATTTTGGTTTCTTTACATATTCTTCTATATATATTATATTATTTGTTTTTTCTAGAAAAATGTGTTTTTTTTTTAATTTTTTTTTTTTTTTGTTTTTGGTAATTTATTTTGGTAATTTACGTAAACAGTGTAATTTTCCGTGTCAATGAACCCCTGGCGCTCGAGGAGATATAAAAGTAATGCCGTGCCATGCACCTAACTGAACTGTATAACATTTGGGTGGGTCTTTGGATGGTTTGAAAATACACTAAAGCCCGGTGGTTTAATTGTATTGTATTGTATTTGTAAACCATCCAAAAGTGTGGCGCTGCAATCGGTTTCTCATTTTTTTATTCAGACGAAAAACTAGGATGTTTGTCGGGATCGCTAGTTATATATATGTAAGTATAATATTTATACTAAAATATTCAAAGTTATTCATTCCCATTACTAGTTACACTTGTTCTTACGTCGATTCTAATTATGTTTTCTATGAATTTATAATCCTTATTTCATTTTTTGATATTTTTTATCTATTATATATGCTATATTTTATTAACTTCTGTTAGAAGTTTCTGTTAAAAAATACATAAACTCCCCAAGTCAACAATACAACAACAACAACAATAGGTATTGACAACGTCTTGTCAAAGAGAAATCTCTTTGACATGACGTTGTTTGTTTTTGGTAAATAAATTATGTTTTGTAAAAAGTCATATAACAAATGTTGTTTTTGTTGTTAGTAATACTGTCCTGCAAGGTTATTAGTATTTTACAAATAACTCAGTAACTGATATTTCGTTACTTTTACCAGTCTTTTAAGCTATTGCATAGCTTCTATCACGGGCCTTGAGCGTGGAGACCGAATCCAGAAATTCCGTATCGAAAATAACCTAACACCCCCCCACTCATTTGTTTTTTGAGCGTGGTGACCGATAAGAAAACAAATGAGCGAACAATCAATCAAAATTCAATTCAATGTGTGAAAGTGTAACTTCAATTAATATCAAAGAAAAAAAAAAAACAAAGGAAAAAATAGTGCATAAATAAAATAAAATAATAATTATAATTGCATAAGTTGATAAAAACACTATGCAATAGCTTTACCGCGGCAGTCCCCGAGTGCCCCCCGTCTTTTTTTTTCCACAACTATCACACAACACCGTCTAGTCCCAAGCTAAGCAGGGTTTGTGTTATGCATTACTTTGTTAATTTATTTCATCACCACTGCTCTCAAAACGGTGAAAGAAAACATCGTGAGGAAACCGGCATGTCCTGGAACCAAAAATTTGAAGACATGTGACATCCACCAACTGGGCTTGCATATTGGATTACGGTCCATTTCCTTTCCTAGAGAGGAAGCCTGAGCCCCAACAGTGGGAACATTATAAGGCCAGCTATGTTATACTATGCTAAATGCTATGCTAATCCAGTAAAGAATTAAAAAAAAATTGCTATTTTGCGCGAACTTTGGCCCTTCAAAACGTACTCACTACTCATAAATTAAAAGTATACATAAAAAAAATGTCAATCATCTATAAAAACCTTGCACTATGAATGATGATTTTATCCAAAATCGTTCAAGATTTTTAGGGAAATAAGTTTTGTGAAATATTCGAGTAAATTAGGGAATTATCGAATGTTAATAGAGTTTTAACACATTATCTTTTTTTTCGTGTTAACTCTTCGTCCTCCTACAAGGTGGATCGATGACCGGGTGAGGGTTGCGGGAGGCCGATGGATGCGAGACGCACAGGATCGTTCACTGAGGCGACACTTGGGGAAGGCCTATGTCCTACAGTGGACGTATATCGGCAGAAATGATGATGATGTGTTGATGACCTCTTCATCAAAAATAGTGTTGGATGTAACAACAAGCTTTTAAACAATACTTGCATAAACGATAGACGAGTGGGGATGGGCACTCTTAAGTGTTTTCGTGCGGAAGTATCGCCCGGGTGTCATCACTGAGTGGACCGCCCGGAGGACATGATGGAGCATAAGGTAGAGGTGTGCCCTGCTTGGGCAGAGCACCCTTGTGTCCACGTGTTCCTGCTCGTACTTCTTTCGATCCACCCTAAAACAGGAAAAGTCATTTGATGATTTTCCACCTCAATAAAAAGACAGATGTAGTAGAGTTGAAGCTGAACGCTCTTTCCCGTGATGCCTTTGATCCACGTAGCTGTGACGTTAGGACCGCTCCCAAAAAGTAAAGACCTTGCTGGGTGTGGTATCCTAACGCTAACGTCATCTAGACCGGAGCGATCTAGTCACGCGATCGGCTGTTGTCGGGAACGGTCATGTTTAGATACTTTTACTGCGCTGTGCGGTCAAGAACAGCGTGAACTGAGATAATAAAAAAAAAAACATTACACAAACAATTAACGGTATGTGATATCACGGTTGAGTCAATAAAAATATGTTTTTAAACTAAAATTCGATTACAAGAGAAAGTATGTGAAGCAATATATGCTTCGATTCTTGTTATTTTATCTTTTAACGGAGCTTAGGTATGTTATTTTTTAATTTTTACAAGGTAAATCAATAAACATCTTTCCCTGCTCTGGGTGGGACGAGAGATCGAGTCAGACATTTACTGACTAAAACCCACCTGTTTTCCTTTAGATGCCCCTTGCCATCCAGATTTGCGGTGTGTTCTTTTTTCTTGTTTTTGTGTTGTGTCCAACATCGCCTCCTTGGTAACTTTGAAAAAAAAAAAACGGCGTTATCACAAACATTCGAAGTTCGAACGTGGTTCGAATAGCAATTTAGCTTCACTTTTCTTGGACTGACCGACATTTGACTATTCAAAAGTGCCTGTAAATGGTCTATTTGAAATAAATGCTTTGATTTGATTTGATTTGATTTGAATAGCCAGATAATTGCATCCATTAAAAGTTACTTTTTTTCTGAAAAATTGTTATAGTTAAAGCATCGTATTATTGTATCTTTTTTACGAGCTTTTATTTAGTTTCACCTGTCCCGATGTTTGTCTGTAATCACGGTTCCCGATTGAGCTGAAATTTTGCATGCGTGTGTAAATGAGATGACAATGCAAGATTAATATGACATGGAGCTGATCTGATGATGGAACCAGAAGGTGGCCTTAGGAGCTTGGTAGTTAAATGACACAACCCCATTAAGTTTGGGCTCGTAGGATTCGTTTTGATGAGTATTCAATTGGTACTTACTTATTATACAGCTATAAAAGCATGCTGTAAAAAAAAAAATATTCTTTAAAATTTTGTTTAAAAGCGTGGTGCTTATATTTTTACAGGTAATGATGTTTATAATCTATGTGCATGTGATAACAGAAAACACACGGCCGTTTAAAGGCGCGGGCCCACCGCGGCGCACGGAGAGGCTACGCACGTGTATAAAGCTTCGCTTTGTAAGAAAATTTATACATTTTCTTATAAAGCGACCCATGGAGAGACTACGCATGAATTCACTCGACAATTTTGTCGTCTTATTCTACTTATAAAAAAATATTAACTAAAACACAATAAAAATATCACATTCCAGACCACGTCATTATATCCAAAGAAACATCTTTGGATATAATGACATGTTGATTTTATGGTGATTTATGATAATATTTTTTTTTTGTATCGATGATTATGACGCACGGTAAAACTCAATGAGTTGATGATTTGCATCGTCTGTATTGTACCTATTACTTGTATTTTAGAAACAAATAAATGAAAAAAAAAGACGTGTGGCACTCGGGGACTGCCGCGGTAAAGCTATTGCATAGCATTTTATCAATGTTATGCAATTATAATTATTTATTTATGCAGTATTTTTTTCCTTGGTTTTTTTTTTCTTTAATATTAATTGGAGTTACACTTTCACACATTGAATTGAATTTTGATTGATTGTTCACTCATTTGTTTTCTTATCGGTCACCACGCTCAAAAACAAATGAGTGAGGGGTGTTAGGTTATTTTCGTTACGGAATTCCTGGATTCGGTCTCCACGCTCAAGGCCCGCGATAGAAGCTATGCAATAGCTTAAAAAAATTGACGTCATTGATACATATATGTGGCTTGCTCGAATAGGCGGTTACATAGCTCAACGCTGTCGACCGCAACGTGGTGAAACGTAAACCCACGTTGTCAAACAAATTAATACACACAGCTAAAATGCCGTGTCCGTGCACAGCATGCACAGCAGGCACCGCGGTGGGCACGCGCCTTTATGTCCAGACTGTCTAGTCTGACGTCGACTGAAGACGAAGAAGATGTCTGTCTTACATGCCTAATTCTGTACATGACAAGGTGCTTTGAGCAAGCATACAAATTTGCAAGTAGCGACGCTCACAAAATGTGTGCATGTGGACGGCGGCATACATTAGTACTTAATGTCGAAAAATATCTGACGTTGATATGATCTATTTGGCCATTTAATATGTTACTATAGTTTTCAAATAATAAAAAGCCCGTTTTGATATTTATTTTAATTTTATTTTTACATTAAAACAGAAAAAAACAAAAAAAAAACAGTTTTAGAAAAACATTGCTCGCAGTATTTTCTACTAGCAATTGTTATGTTTGATTGATTCTATGATGAATTGACCACGAAAAGGTCAATTTTAGGATTACGGTTTTTTCTACGTTTGACTATAAAAATATGATCAGTGACGGGTACAGATAGAGCCCCATTTTTTTTTGTTCTAATTGAAAAGTAGGGGTGTATACTGTTTTTTTATTTTCTTTATTTTTTAGGGACTTAAATCTCAAAGGTCAGCCCCATCGTAACCTAAAATAAGTTTACAATAACAACTTAACTTAATAATCAACAGAATTGATTAAACGGTTTTTTACCAAGGTTGAGCTACACATTGCTATGTCAAATTATGATCTTAGCAGCATCACTTCTAGGATTAACCAAGATTTCAAAAAACAATCCCATATCGAGTATATACTGTTCCGATGCATATACATACTACCTAATTAAAATAATAAATAAAGGAATCCTGTATAACAACTTATTTTCAAAATACTAAGTGTTTAAAGTACCATTGCTAATACTTGTAACTAAACAAAGTGTTTCTAATTCTATATTATACGTTTCAGGGTCTGAAACATGTCAAAAGAAATGGAAATTCCTCTGACTTATCCTAGAGAAGAAAAAGTACCACTCAGTAATGCTCCGCCCCAATATACGCCCCTACCTATGCCCCAACCTATGCCTCAACCTATGCCCCAACCTATGCCTCAACCGAACTTCCAGACGGCTCAAGTACCCCTGAACCCCCAACCGATCCAAGTACCCCTAGGTCCTGAGCCGTGCATGGTGACCTGCCCGTCTTGCCGTGCGACCGTCCTCAGCAATGTTCAAATGGAACCTGGCATGCAAACTCATTTAATGGCATTGCTCTTATGTCTGTAAGTATTAAAAAAAAAACGCACGAACTTATTTCATACTAGCTTTTGTCCGCGGCTTCGCCCACGTTCATAAAATGTAACCTATGTCACTCAGAAATAAAGCTACTTTCTATCACCGAAAAAATTTTAGCAATCGGACCAGTATTTTAAGAGATTACCTCCTATAAACAAATAAACACGATACCAAACTTTATAATGATATCCCCATCCCCGTATCTCTCCGTTGACGTCGTGGTGGGGCTTGCGTGCTCCAATATACCCTAGGTCTGTAGCGGTAGAGTTGGCTTTGCCGTAACATGCCTAGAGTGAGGGGCTAGACTAAAAGGGAGTACAATACTAAAAGAGGTACAATCCACAGTGCTGTTTAGTGGCGAACTGTTGGGCATTAGCGACTCCATGGACCCTACAAATAAATGAATGGTTCTGAATAGTTATGTTGCAAATGGTATCATTGAAGTGATCTGATGATAATGATGAAGCTGGATGATAGGCACCGGAACTTCGTAATTAATCAATATATCCTAGCCTTGTAGGGTCATTTTGTTGTACGAATCCATCTGTTCGTTTGTCCACCCGTCCATCTGTTCGTCTTTTTCATAGGAATGTGTGGAGGTATGCACCTAAAATTAAAATCAAATACCCAAACACCACTCGAAACTCGATTCGGAAATTGAACTATTAACATAGGTTAGTTTGTATGGAACACTTGGTGCGTGCTGTGCACTACTACCCGATGTTATAGTTTAAAAATACACGCACCCACATACATGCATCTGACCAGCAGCTGTGGAATGCGAAGATAGTCTATGACTATGTAAAAATCGTTATTTATACCGAACCACCATAAATTTTATTTACAAATTGTGTCCTTTTTTTTCAGAATCTGTGTATGCTGCACATGCATCCCATACTTAGTAGACGCCTGTCAGAATGTGGTACACCGCTGCGGAAACTGCAGCGCATATTTGGGAACATACAAACGCTAGTTTAATTTTTCATTTAACACTTTTTGTCCTTCTTTTTCGTTGCCATCTTTTTAAGTTTTTTTTTAAATACTCAGTCAAATTATTTTAATTATTATTTACTTTTTTTATATAAATAGGTAATATACAATTTGTAAATTTTTCATTTTACGCAGCAACTATTTCAATCACAAATTATTGAAATAGTTGCTGCACCAATAAATGGTCTAGTCGATCGATGACATAGATCAACGATGCGCTATCGATAACATTTGCCACTCTATCATCGACCGGTGGTATCAATTTATCGTTGTGGTGTGGTCATAAACTCGTAAACCTAGACTTTGTTGTAATCTCCGAGACGCTATTGTAAATCTAGCGCAGAATGTTAAAAACACAAGTGAATACACTTTCATGTCGATTACGCCTAGTAAATTATATTTTTTCAAAAACAACTTCATGTATTGTTTTATGTTACCAAAGAGATATTTTTATTTATAAGTTTTTTTTAAATAATACACTGTTTTTTTTTATAAGCATAATGATGTTTATTCTGTAAAAAATCATTAAAAGTTTGTGACGCACATCGTCTTGCATCAAAAAACCGTTAGCCCCGGCTCTCAATTATGGATGTTTGACAACCGTTATGGTTAGTCAGAATACAAAAAAAAAACTGTATTCAGTCTTGCCAAGGATATCGTGTTACCCAGTTATTGTAAAATACTTGTAATCAAGCTGCCTTTAATGAGACAAAACTCGGCACATATATTTTTTTTATTGACATAATCTAGTGCTTGACTTCGATCCCACTTGATCATTTATGACAAAGCGCACTAGATTATTAAGTGCATAAATTTTAATCGGACAGAAAGACCGCGGCAGGCAAATAGTTTAAGTCCTTCGATGTACGCGATATAAACGACGAGGCAATTAAGAAACGATGTAAATAAGAAAATAAATAGAAAGAAAATGAGTTTGTTTGGCATAAAACAGGGTAAACAAACACTAGTTACATATAAACGATACTGAAAAGAAGCAAAATATTAGATAAAGTGTCTCATGTGTGCGCCAAAATAGGTCTAGTTCAGCATGAATGCGAAACAACTAGTGCCTGATGCTAGTTTTCAAGTGAAGTTGAAGATGTGATGTGACGTAAACCAGTCTATTAGCAAATTGAATAAAGCATATTAAAGTTGACAATATAATTTTTGCACAGTTGCACAGTTAGGTTCTGCCTAGCGTTAGTGAAAACGTGTATAAAAGTACTTCTATTTATTCCTTCTGCAAACAATATAACTCAGTAGCTAAACATAAGTACTTCATTAGTAAGTCATAGGTACTTATAATTATCTAAGTGCTTTTAATGTGCATAGATGTTTCAGTTGCTTGTGAGCATACACGAGTGTTAGCCGAGCTGGTAATAAAAAACTAACCCGTTTTTAAAGGTGAGTTTTGTTATTTGTTTATTTCTTTAGAGAACTTTATGAGGCCCTAGATAAAGTGACATTTGAGATAGGTGTTGGAAATCAACTAATGATTTCTCCTACTTTGGGTGGAGTGGAAGTACTTCTCTGACTTTTACTGACTAAAACCACACCTATGTTTTTTCGTTGCCTTTCGTTCCAGGATCCCGAACAAAAGGCAACAAAAAAGACATAGGTAGTAAGCATAAATCTGACTTCCCACATCACCCGGGAAATGTTATCGTATGATTTTTCACTTAAAAAAAACCCTTGCTCCTCGTATGCGCTGCATAGCTTCGTAGAATATAAGCTCGATCCATTCTCTATGTCCATGTCGGTCATGAATTGTTAGTAATTTTGCATTGTTATTATAAAAGTACACCGAAAAACATAGAATCACTCTTACTACACTATCTAAGTTTATTCATATCCCTTTTATCTCAGGAATAAAAAATGGAACTCGCTCCCGTTCCTGCTCCTGTTATCCAACCCGTCCCAGTCGGTCCCAGGCCGTGCCCGGTCGTATGTCCGTCATGCAAGGCATCCATAATCACCAAAGTCAACAGGGAAACCACAATGAAGACCCACTTCATGTCGTTGCTCATATGCACATTGGCGTAAGTATCCAAAGTAATTATTAAAAAAGGTATTATTAAAATTCGAAAATAAAGCAATCAACCCTGGACTCTTCCAAGCAGTGCAATCAATGGAAAGGGCTATGCTTGGAGTTTCCTTGCGTGATCGAGTCGAAATGAAAATATCTGTAGAAGAACCACTAGCCAGAAGAATCGCTAAACTTAGTGGTAGAGGTTTAGTTCTGGAGTGAGACTACTCGTCGAACAGTTCCGGCTCAAACGATGAGCGTTTCGTAGTGTGTGTCCACCGAGCGTAGGTACAAAAAGTGAAGTACATACATGAGATTGTCTTCTGTACCGAAACAAACTGCTGGATGTGAGACTTAGGACCGGACGAAGTGGTGGTTTTCAACTGAAAGACGTACACCGTTAGAGATCTCAAAAGTGTCGCAACAATAACCAGTCTTGTACGTATCACATTTATCGGATCCCCATTACTCTCAACAGGTCATAGTTTTTTCTTGTAGACAGCCTTTTTGGTGATTATTTGGGATTACCAGATTATCCCTACCAATATCTTCATTTCTGATTTGATTACGCAAGGAAACTAAAGAACATTTATTACTTTACTTATATTATGGCACTGAAACATAGTGATTTGCTATGGATCATATGTCCATATCTTGGTAGGCTTACAATAATTCAAAAAGAAATAGAGAAAGTTATACTCGGATGGAGACGATGATGATAATGATTTATTTTATGTTCCAGTTGCGGTCTGCTATGCACATGGATTCCGTACTGTATGAACTCATGCAGGAATGCTGATCACTACTGCCCCAACTGCGGTACTTTTTTGGGAACCTACAAGCGATAGTACAACAGTTCAATGATTACTACGTAATTAGTGTTTGGATATTTTTATAAAAATAATTAAAAATATTTCTGTATTTATTTGTTTTTTTTTTCTTCTAATAGGGAAACTGGCGAATAATTTAGGGATCGAAAAAGGATACTATTATTCGTCAAAAAAAAAAATCCAGAAAAAGTTTTTTATGGTGATTTACGTAAAAACGCGCAGTTACGTTATAATAATACTCCAGGGCGCCATAAGGGTTAAATTGAATGGATGCTTTAAGTCAAGCTCATAATATAGGCATAGCATGCTGAGGTGGACAAGACACATTCCTGTGAAGGTAGGGAACAAAAAAATTACATTAATAGGGGTATCCTTGATTCATCACACTACACTGTTGTGATGGATCAAGGATACCTCCATTAATATAATTTTTGGCCAGATGTTCAAACGTACGGTAATTTGCTACTCTTACTTATTTTCGTGATCTTTTTGAAGTGTAATTTCAATTAATAACCAAAACACTTAATTTGTGATGCTTAATGAAAAGTGTTTTTGATATGCAACTCCTCAGTTGCAAGTAGGAATACCTTGACGGTAGCCGCGCTAGTTCTTCAACATATACGAGTGTAACTTTATTCTTCAGAGTAAGTTTAATTATTTGTTTTTGAAATTGAATTATATTGAAAGCGATCGTCATATCTTCATAAGTTTGAACGGTTCTTACACGTTTCATTTGAGTACTAGAATGTTACAAAAAAGAAAGAAAGAAAGAAAGAAAGAAAATGTATTTGTCAAACATGCGTTTACGTAAACTGAGTTATCAGAAATGCCAGGTATTCAATTGATAGTGTGTAAAGCTGCTGTATTATACGTTTTAGCACCAATATTTAACTCATCATCACCGATTTGTGAAGATACTAGTGTGTAGTAAACAACATTATTTTTAGTATATGTGAAACCTCAATATATGTAGTTTGTACAAAATCAATAACTGAATAAATATTAAATATATAATATATAAAACCGCAAACGGCGTAAATATAATAACCTCATTGGAAGTTATGTGTTTGAGCCGTTTGGAGTTGAAACACTAGGGCCATGGGGTCCGAGCGCTCATCGAGTTGTTCAGGATATCAGCAAACAGTTGGTCGACTCTTCGCGTGACCAGAGGGCTGGACTCTTCTTCAGTCAACGAATTAGCATTGCCATCCAGCGTGGCAATGCTACCAGCGTTCTGGGCACTTTTCCCATTGACATCGATGTGGACGAATTTTTTGATGCCCTCTGAGTTTACCCCGTTTTTCAACCTTTTTTACTCGTTATTTATATATATATATTTTTTAGGTTTGTATATATAAACCTAGTGATTATTTGTTAGATTAATTGAATTGAATTAAAAATATTAGTAGAAAAAAATATATTAATAAGTATATAAATATTTAAAGAAGGTCACAAGTTGGACACCACCGACACTAAGTACAACACAGGTCACGGCAGGTTATAGCGGGCATTAGGCGCCAGCGCACAGCTGGATGCGGGAGCAAAACAACCCCTCAGTCGCCCAGATGGCCCGGTGACCATGTAACTGTGTGGTCAACCAGGTAAAATAACAAGCTTATAACTTTGTGATTTTTCATGGTACAGTTATGAAATTTTGTACATAGATCCTTTACATAATAACAATAGACACATTTTTCGGGTTTCTCATAATATGCTAAAATTAATGTTTTATAAATAATAATAATAATAATATTTCACATTAATATTTCACAACTAACACACAACGCCGTCTAGTTCCAAGCTAAGCAGAGCTTGTGTTATGAGTACTAGACAACTGATAGACATAATTATATATTTCTAAATACATACATATTATAGATAAATTACACCCAGACACAGAACAAATGATTATGCTCATCACATAAACATTTGTCCTAAGTGGGAATCGAACCCAAGACCTCCGGCATAGCAGTTAGGGTCACTAACTACTAATACCACAGGCCAGTCATTAAATGTGTAATCATTGTAATTATAATCATCATCATCATCATTTCAGCCGATAGACGTCCACTGGTGGACATAGGCCCCCCCCAAGCGTCGCCACAACGAACGATCATGTGCGTCCCGCATCCATCGGATTCCCGCTACCTTCACCAGGTCATCAGTCCACCTTGTAGGAGGCTACCAACGCTGCGTCTTCGAGTACGCGGTCGGCACTCCAGAACTTTTCGGCCCCAACGGCCATCTGTTCTGCGAGCAATGTGCCCTGCCCATTGCCACTTAAGTTTGGCGATTCTTTGTGCTATGTCGGCAACCTTGGTTCTCCTGCGGATATCTTTATTTATTCTTATAATATAAAAGAAGAATTGGGTAATTTACACAGATACTATAGTTATTGTTGCAATCTAAAATACATATTTTTGAAGCATAGAACTCCATTTTCAACTACCTTGTTTACGAAATTGATATCTCTATTAGCATTAGCATTCAAACCCACTTAAGATTCCAACCAATACTAAAAAGATAAACCAATTTATCTATCTAAATCTAAAGTGTTTATACTTATACTCATCATATACCTACGTATTTACTAGATAAATTGCTCATCACTCAAACATTTGTCCTGGGTGGAAAATCGAACCCACGACCTCCGGCATAGCAGTCAGGGTCACTAACCATTAGACCAACAGGGCAGTCAATATGACCATTATTTCAGACAAAAGTCCATATATTGTTAAAAGAAACCTTTTAAAACTATTGTTAGTACACACATAAACACACACACACACTCTCAAAGCGGCCGTGCGGAGCCGTAGTACCAGTTTATCCCGGCCCGAACGCGACTACCCTCAGTGTGTAGTCGCATCCAGTGGTCCTAAATCGGCAAGTCCCAGCGACCCACAAACACGCTCAGAAGGCACCTATTATTGTTCTAGGAATAAAAAATGAATCCTGTAGCTGGTCCCGTGTTCGTTGGCCCAAAACCGTGCCCAGTCACATGCCCATCCTGCAAAACAGCCATCGTCACGAAAGTTGACCAGAGTGTCAATATGGGCACCCACTTCATGGCGTTTTGCTTGTGTGTACGTGCGTAAGTATTAGTATTCATGTACCTATTCTTAATGTGGAACTGGACTGTGGAAAATACTTGGTAACTACACTTGGTACTTGATACTTGATGCACTACCATTACCAAGATTTTTCTGCAGTTTTGCTCCCATGGCAATAATTGCCAAAAAAAAACATATTGAATAATCTACACTAATATTTATAGGGTGACTGGTAATTAGTGTACGATACTTAAATACGTGATTGTGCTCATGATAACCAACAACTTTCACTATGGGAACAAACCTGAAATCGCGAAAAAATATCAGCTGTTCAGTACATTTATGTTTGCCTAATATACTGAACAGCTGATATTTTTTTCGCCGATAGAAAGATAAGATTTTTTTTTGTTTGATCTAAACTAGTAATTGACTGCGATCCCACCTCGCATAAAAATATTGTTTATGTCCGTGTAAACAGAATTTCAAAGCCATAATCGTATTTCGAGAATTAATGTCAGTTGCTACACGAGTGCATGGCACGAGAGTGTTTTAATCTTATATCTGCAATGGCCTTCTAAAATAAGTATTATTTAAACGGAAACAAATGGAATAGATTATCTCATAGCAATTAATTATTGCTTCTGATACTAGTGTACGATTTCACGAACTGAAACTTCTCTTCGTCTAAATGGGCCTTGAAGGCCGAGACCGGAATGGCAGCGACGCGGCGAGCACTTTCAGTGTGAAATAATTTCAAACTTTATCTACATACTTGTACACATTTATTGTGTGTACAACCAAAGAGTGAAATTCCCTGCTACTCCACTGGAGTCTGTGTTTCCTGATAGCTACAACTTAAGGGTCTTTAAGTAAAGAGTGAATTGGTTACTTCTAGGCAAGCGTGCTCCATCATCGACCACATCATCGCTTACCATCAGGTGAGGTGGTGGTCAAACGCAAGCCTATCAATAATATTAATAAAAAATAATAAAACTTAAAAGACCATCCATATCGCTTGAAAAGCACGAGAAAGTCACTGTTTTATGGCACTGCTCGCGCACTTGGGCCTTAAGGACCATTTTCGGTAGCGCATGAATCGAAAATGGTTATGTATTTTTATCACCGTTGATGTGGTAGGATTTCAACTTGTCTACAGTCTTAAATAGTTTTACAGGAAAAGGTTTTTATCATTTAGAGATAGCTCTAGTGAGGGTTTTTTTGACATTTTCATTTTTTATTGCAGCTGCGGCCTCTTGAGCATGTGGATACCGTACTGCATGAAATCCTGCAAGAATTCAGACCACTACTGCCCTAAATGTGGAACTTATTTGGGAACATATAAACGATAGATCTTTATATATTTTTTTTTGTCATGAGTTATATTTAAAAAAAAAATCTTAAAATAAAAACCACTTATTTCAATGTAACATACACGGTTAAACACGATTAGGATACATTGATTCGTTAGAAAGTTCCGGTGCCTACCTTTCGGCTTCATTATCGGATCACTTCGATGATGAAGCCGAAAGCCCTTTTTCCTTCATAAAAAACTTTTTCTAAAAATTAAAACAACCTACTTCAATACACGGTTAAACACGGTTAGGATACATAACACCTGTCTGGTAGGAGGATCCTCCCTTTTCAATGGAGGTGTGTGGGACTTTACTCTCTGTTCCGCATATCTCCAAACATTGATTCGTTACAAAGTTCCGGTGCCTACCTTTCGACTTCATCATCGGATCACTTCGATGTATTCCCTTTCTCCTTCAGACAGTCATCGACTACACGCATAAACGAAACAATTTACGAGTTGTGGGCCTATACCCAGCCACGTGCATTACTTTGTGTAATCTATTTTATCACGACTGCTCTCAAAACAGTAAAGGTAAACATCGTGAGGAAACCGGCCTGTTCAAGAACAAAAATCCAAGACATGTTACTTTCATCAACTCGCACTGCACCCGCGTATTAGCAGAGAAGAGGCCTGAATTTCAACACTAGAAAGATTACAATATAATTTTGATATTAAATTATTATATGGCATAAATTATGTTTTTAATGGGATCATCTTTTTATGAATGTATAACATGACACATTTTATTTTTAAAATTAATTGACATATGGTTTAGGAAAAAGTTTATTGACCCTGATTTGTATAACTTTAATAATTTTGTTAGATGTTTGTTGCTAAGGTAAATCTGGCAGGCGTTTTATTTTTCAAGTAATCACTAGCTAATTCATGAATGTTCTGCTGAATAAAAAATCTGGTTAGCTTCTAAATGTTTTCTGTCAAAAAACATTGAGGCTAGAAAATTTATGGACAGTTAAAAAAAAAAAAAACCGGCCAAGTGCGAGTCGGACTCGCCCATGAAGGGTTCCGTAGCAGCAAGTAACATAATATAAAAGCTCTTGTAATGTGTTGTAACTTTGATCGATGTTTTAATAATAGTGTATTTTTTTCGATTTATGACGCATTAAAAAAAAACTACTTACTAGATTTCGTTCAAACCAATTTTCGTTGGTAGTTTTTATAGTAATGTACATCATATATTTTTTTTTGTTTTATCATTCTCTAATCTTAGAAGTTAGAGGGGGGGACACACATTTTACCACTTTGGAAGTGTCTCTCGCGCAAACTATTCAGTTTAGAAAAAAATTATATTAGAAACCTCAGTATCATTTTTGAAGACCTATCCATAGATACCCCACACGCATGGGTTTGATGACAAATAAATTTTTGAGTTTCAGTTCTATGTATGGGGACCCCCAAAATTTATTGCTTTTTTTTCTATTTTTGTGTGAAAATCTTAATGCGGTTCACAGAATACATCTACTTACAAAGTTTCAACAGTATAGCTCTTATAGTTTCGGAAAAAAGTGGCTGTGACATACGGACGGACAGACAGACAGACAGACAGACAGACATGACGAATCTATAAGGGTTCCGTTTTTTGCCATTTGGCTACGGAACCCTAAAAACCAGCACAAGAAAAAGCAAACCGATGACCTGGTGAAAGGTTGTGGGAACCCGGTGGATGTGAAACGCACAGGAACGTTCATTGTAGTGACACTTGGGGGAGGTCTATGTCCAACATTGAATGACTAGAAGAAGAAATTCTCAACAAAATATGTAGAATAAATACGTAATACGCATTTGCCGTATGATTGTCGAAAAGAATCACTGTGCAGTCGGTTCAAAGTTCGAAGGGGTCAAGAGCGACAGTAATTTAGCTCAACACTTAGGGATATCTCGACAATAAATCGAATTTTACGTGCTCTAACGTGGGTATTGACGCATTTAAGAAAAACCCACTTCAAAAAAACAAGTGTTACAGAACGATGATTGAATTAACGACGTCACGATTGACGCATTGCTTGACTGCTACGCTGCGTGTCGCGAGTTCGGTTCTCGCACGGAACAAAATATATTTGTATGGACCTGAGATAGGTATTTGGGGTAGTGTCTTGTTATTATTTGTTTTTTTTTTTAATTGATATAAACTAGTGCTTGACTGCAATTCCACCTGATGGTAAGCAGTGATGCAATCTCCAATGGTGAGGTGCACTAGTTTATGAGCCTATTCACTCTTGTCTTGAAGGCAATCATATTATAATCGGACGTGAATACCCCAGCAGGCCGATTGTTCCAGTCTTTGACGTACACGGTATAAAAGACGAGGCAAAACGCTTAGTTCGGACCGTAGAGGTTTCAACAACGTTTGGGTGAATACTCATCGTACGTCGGGTTGTCCGATGGTAGAATAGGCTAGTGGCCGTAAAAAATGAAATTAGTCCGTCATTTAGATTATTCAAAAATAAGGGACACGTATTTTTTTATTTGTAAATTAAACCAAAAATGTCAAAGATATGCGTGTGGGCAAAGAAATTTAAAAAATAAAAAGAAATTGACCGTTGTTTTCCTGACTGAAAACACCGCCACGAATTATAATTTCTGTTTGAACTGAATAAATCATTTGAATGCTTTGAGCGTTGGTTTTACGATCAAGCGATAAATATCGTAAATGTATTGTTTTAAGCTAACATTTGACGTTTGTATCACGTGTTTGTTATATTAACAGGTGTCTAAACTAAATTAGAGCTGCCACCACGGATATTGAACGCTCGGCGTCAGAGTGGGGATCGCTTTGCGCATTCCATACATTGGCGAGCCAATCGTCTTTGTTGTTAGATACATGCAGCAACGCAGTGAACGAATGAGGAGTGACGTCTATATCGCGATGGCGCGGCCAGCCAGTCACTGACACTCCCGCGCCACTAAAGAGACCGAATATTTGACTTCTGCGCAAGTGTTCAAGATCCGTGATGGCAACTGTACAGTAGTTCAAACATATTTATACAGGGTTGTTTGTAAAATATTGGTAACCTCTAAGGATTATGATACTAATATTATAAACAACAATTTTTGTTTTATGACTTTAAAAAAAATAACATATATTTTAGTTCATCGACCTTCCGAGTTCAATGACCTGTAGGTAGTTTGCACGCAACGCCGACTATTAACTACAGGTCATTGAACTCGCTCAGCTGACGTTTCCTTAAAGAAATGAATTTCGTACATGCGTAAATTAACACGAATTTTGTATAAAAGGTACTTTATTTTTTAATTTTATCTTTACAAATCGATAGTGTTTCATGTACCGGATCGACTCTCTACGAGAGTAAAATGAATAAAATTTACCGGTATATAGTTAAAATACACATGCACATATACTTAAAATAATATATATACATACGACATATATGGTAAGGTTTCAATCATGCTATCATTCGATTAAGACATTCATACCTATGCTACGTTTCTATTATAGGGATGCGTTTGATATCCACCAATCATATTCATTGGTGCTGATAGTTTAGCACTGGTGAAAACGGATTCAACTAAGATATATTTTTATATAGAAGGATGCGTAATATGGAAGCTTGATAAGGATGTGTGTTATGGATGCGTGCTATAAGTAGTCGCAAGTGGTGTTACTACGTGCAGAGCAAAGTACCTAGGCCAGCGTTTGTCGCTGAAAGTAGAGTTGCGCATCTTTCTCGCGCAGTTACTTTGCGGCGGCGCATTTTCATAGCACATTTTACTCGCACCGCTACATAGCTTAGTATCAGTGGAAACGAGCACAAAGTAGCACAGCTTAGCTACTACATCCACACAGCATGTGCATAGCACATCTTTGGTGGCAAAGTAGCCTTATATCTATATAAAACATGTGTGCAATAAAATAAGGTTGCATTGTTGACTAAGATGCTGCGTCAGATTCGTAAGAATGACTACTCGTGGGAAAAGTTTTTTGTAAGTATGTGTTTATAGTAGAAGGAAATAAACTAGGTGTGAATATATTGTTGAATAAATTTTGAGTCATGATGGGGTCAAAAGTGGCTCCAAATTAAATGTGTAATGTTTATTACACATGGGTACTGCTCATCAGTTGTTTTTTCTCGGCTTGGACTTTTTTTATATGGTTTGAAAAATCATCTCTTGGGCGGAGCGAGAGATAGTGTCAGACTCTTACTGACTAAACGACCCATCCTGTTCTTTCTAGCCTTCATACCGGGGCTAGAGTTCCCTTTCGGATAACCCTGCCCCCAGTAGGCTCCGACCCGGCTGGGTCCCTGCTGTTGCTGACAACTCCTTGAGGCGCGCGGGAACAGTGCGCGACGTCGACGACTTCTCGGCTTGGACTTGGTTTGTCACACTAGTACGTGTTTATGGCAAAGGAAAGGTATGTTACAAACTTACACCCGTCTTTTCTAAATATTTTCTATTCTATCCTATTCATGTAGTCTGATTTCACTGTAATGTTACCTCAAAATGCCTAATTTACTATATGCTTATTTATTTATCCTTTTTTTTGCTAGCCAGAAAAAGTAACACAGAAATTATAATTTTAAATCATAATTTTTGAGTTAGGTCACTTATTTCTACCTCTGTATTTGATTTTATTTATTTTTTATTTATTATTTATGTTTACCGTTTAGAAGATTATATTGTTTTGCGTAAGTGTAAAAAAAAGGAAAATATACCCTTACCACCTTCGTACCTTAGGGCTTTAGGGCCACTACTATGTTAAAGTATAAGCCAAAACACTTATTGATTTATTAATAAAGCTACAGCTAACGCAACTACAGAAACATGATGTTAACGCCCGAACGAAAAACGGTTGCCTAGGAAAAACATCAATTGCTAGTTAGGACAGTTAGTCGGGAGGGTGACGAGAGATAAAAAAACGAAGATACATCTAAGCAACAACTTACAGCGTTGCGCCAACGGTACATGGTGAACATCCTACCCATATGTACAAAGCGTTCTGGGATCACATTCATTATGCGTACAGCTAAGGACTGGAAGTCCCTGCCGGAGTCTGTATTTCCTGATAGCTATTACCTAGCGGTCTTTAAATCAAGAGTTCATAGGTTATATCAGGCAAGTGTGCTTGATCGTTAGCCACATTATCGCTTACCATCAGGTAAGATAGTGGTCAAACGCAAGCCTATCAATAATAAGAAAGCAATCTGTTTCGGAGAGCTAAATTATTTACAGAAAACATGGATTAGAAATCTGCCTATATCACACGTTCGTCAACTAAAGTTTCAGCGTGATTCAAGTTCAACGCGGATATTCATTAGACAGGCCGAGTGAAACAAAAACTAAATAATAGAACCCACAAGACTTCCTTGTTTGGTGCCAATGACCTTGACCTTGATTGGGGACGCAGGCGCGGAAGACTCAATGACGTCATGGAAGGTGCGTAGCCCCCAATTTAGCCGGTGTCAAGCGATGCGTCATTCTTTACTTTGCTGGATGTATTGGGATAATGATTTGTTTTCATGGGGTCGACCCACGACAACAGGGAAATTGATGGTTAATGTTATTAGTGCCTATAGTCAAAGTAAATTGATGTTTGGACTAACAATCTTCTTTACATAGTTTGTATTTATAAAAAGCAAAGTCCTGAATCACTCACATACTTTATCAACGCTTGAATATAGAGCGTTGAAATTTAGCACAAAGGCTTCGACCCTCCTGAGCCCCTATGGTTACTGACAACTCCTTGAGGCACGCGTGGAACAGTACGCGCCGTCGACGACTTGGGCTCTGTCCGGACGGTTACCGGGCAGTTCACCGTAGGCGCGGGCTTGTGGACGGCGAACAATGGGTAGCTCCGGTAACCGAAAATCGGGATCGGAATCCGGCTGGGATGCGAGGGTCTTTGCCTCGCTCGTGCGGCCGCCTCCTTTGCTAGCATTACTGCTTGGCAGAAGAAAAGGACCACTTGACACTCCTCGCTGTACCAAGGAGTGGGAGATCACTGCCGCCGATCGCCCCCACGAGGACAGGCGGTGCTCGGCCCAGTCGGTGTATACCACTACCGTATGCTCCACCATGTCCTCCGTGCGGTCTACACAATGGTGACACCCGAGCGTTTATTCCGAATGAGACCCCCCTAGACAGTCGAAAGTTTGTTGGAGATTTTTTTTTACTTTCACGCAGGCGAAGCGCTGGCAGAAGCTAGTCTGAAATAAAGTCGCTTTCTAAGTCTGTCTGTTTCACGCAACGTATATTGATGTGGTTTACATTAATATAACAAGCTAGGCACTAAGTTTATCTAGGTCAAATAATAATAATAATAACACCTCGTGCATGTCGCAGTGTCAGAAAGCATGTAAAGCTGTTGGTCCCGTTGTCATTCCAAGATCTTTAACAGTCATTACAGGTAGACCATCAGCCTATCCAAGGAGCGTGTTGCCTGGTAACTAGGTTGTAGATGTCTGAGGTTGAAGCAGACGCCGCGTTAGTTTGGAAGCAGATCCTTAGTTGGAAAAAGGCTGGGAAGATGTTGCCTTTATGAGTGAAATTCAATGGCTGTTTCATGTAAAGGGTTTTTCGACAGGGATGCTCAAACTTTGGTAGCACATAGTGCCTATCTTGGTAAAGCGACAGCTCTTAAATTGGCATGAATAGATATTTAGTCGAGACAATTCACCACGGAACAGTACACGCTACAACGATGTGAAAAAAAAAATATCGCAATCAGTACTTAACCTGACGTCAAACCTTGCGTGTTGGTGATATCAACTAGCCACCGAGATATGTATTTTCTGTGGGGCTACGTGTCAAATGCGGCTCGCATTTAACCTCTAATAAAAAAAAATTAATTATTGATAAAAACAGTAATTCCCTCCACTTTGTCTCGAGTTTTCCTGTTAGTTTTCAAGACTATGCAGTTGATTGGAGTGGATGAAGGACTTTGAATATTTTATTTATTGGGGAAAACGAACAATAACAGATATGGAATCACATAAAAAATGCTTAGAAATAGTTTTACACGTGTGATATCAACATCGTTTTTCACATAAAAACAGACATTAGGTTTGACAAGCGCTGTAGTTTTTTAATTATTTTATTTTTTAAAGGAATGCGAAAAGTGTTTTTAAATTACAATAGAGCTTACAATAGGCTTATAATAAAATTATTATATCGAATATTCTTTTAGTTTCAGAAAATAGAGATCGAGATCGCTGAATTTTTTATTAAAATTGCTCGAAACATTTGTCTGACTGATAGTAGTGGCAATTAATGGAATATAGGCCCACCCAAAAATTACTTCGTAAAAACAATTTGTTAGAAAATAAATCACATTATTATAAGTAAAACGTGATAAAGCATATAAATTGGAAGACCCATCCAGCTGTTCTGTATTGGGTTCTATAAATAATGTTTTTCCTGAGCAATACGGCTAGGGAACTAGCAATTACGTCATCCGATAGTCTGCCGCCAATATGACGTCACAAATTCATTCTTTTTACAAAATTATCTATTTTTTATCTGTGGAAGCACATTAGTGGGGCAAGGCCGGTACACACTGTAGCGTGTTGACATGTCATTTATTTGTATTAGACTGAAATGGTTTTTTACACAAATATAATTATGAAACTAGTTATTATCTCGTGACTTTTCTTTCGTGGTTTTTTTGAAACAACCAAGCATTTTTTTTTCGGTATACAAGTTGCTTGTTTGTTGCTTGTTTACGTGGGAACAAATTTTCACAAAATCGGATCACTACAACAAACCAACTAACAGTTTTACCTATTTGTAATTAGTTCTTAGTATTCTATTCTATTCTTTGTTAATGGCAAGTAGAGCCGATGTCGACTATTCTGCCAATGTCTAAAGTGAATTGGAAAAGCAAGCGTGTATATGTATATTATTTCAGAAAATGGAAAGGGACGGTAACTGTAGACCATAGTTCTTAGAAATAAAGTTTATTTATTTTTTTGTTAAGTAGGTTACCATGATACACGAAAATAGTTCATAAAGACCAGTAACAAAAAAGGCACAAATAAAAACCAAAATGAAACCAGTCCAGCTCATAAAAATAATTACAACGAAATTTAAATTAACACTGAAATGGATTATTTTTGAGATTTTATCAGCTTCTAACTAATCGCTGGAAGCATTTAATCAAAGAAAAAGTTGACTAACCTTATTATTTATTCACTAAGAATACCACTAAGATTTCAACGAAGTTGTGCTATAATTTATGCACGCGACTGTTTAGAAATACAAGAATAAAATATTTTTTTTAGCGAATTCCATGTATTTTCTGCAATGCATTTCTCATGGTCATTCTAATGTTCTTATGGCCATTTTTCTCTTTTTAGGGTTCCGTAGTCAACTAGGAACCCTTATAGTTTCGCCATGTCTGTCTGTCTGTCTGTCCGTCCTCGCTTAATCTCTGTGACCGTTAGCACTAGAAAGCTGAAATTTGGTACCAATATGTATATCAATCACGCCGATAAAGTGGTAAAATAAAAATTAGAAAAAAAATGTTTTATTAGGGTAGCCCCCTATATGTAAAGTGGGAAGTGTTTTTTTTTTTAATTTCAACCCTAACGTGTGATATATCGTTGGATAGGGGTTTACTGAAATTATTTTTTGATAATGTCAATAATTTCGGAAATAATCGCTCCAAAAGTAAAAAACAATGCGTCCCCCCCCCCTCTAACTTTTGAACCATATGTTTAGAAAATATGAAAAAAATCTGAAAAGTAGAACTTTATAAGGACTTTCTAGGAAAATTATTTTGAAAATGATGGAAAGAACAGTTTTTATACAAAAAGACAAAAAGGTTCTACAAAATAATTTCTGGACTAAGTTTGTTGTATAGTCGTATAGGCAAGCATTTTTTTAAACTCATAAGTGGGTACACTTATTGTGACGGATGGAAAACTACGGAACCCTACACTGAGCGTGGCCCAACACGCTCTTGGCCGGTTTTTTTTTATTGATTTGTTTCCGCCAACGGAAACTTGAAAGTTATTCTACAATGCAACACTTCTGGATTTTTTTTTTATGGTGGGAAAAAATCATGCATTGACATCCCCGCCCTTGGGCGGAGCGGGAGATAGTGTCAGACTCTTACTGACTAAAAGACCCACCCCGTTCCTTCTAGCCTTCATACCGGGGCTCGAGCGCCCTTTCGGATAACCCTGGCCTCAGTAGGCTTCGACCCGGCTGGGCCCCTGCTGTTGCTGACAACTCCTTGAGGCGCGCGGGAACAGTGCGCGCCGTTGACGACTTGGGCTTGGTCCGGACAGTTACCGGACGGCCGGACAGTGAGCTACCCATTGCTCACTGTCCGCAAGCCCGCGTCTACGTTGGCCGGAAATCGGGATCAGAATCCCGGCGACGGCGGCGGCGATAACGCCGTTGCCTGATGCGTTCGGCCTCCTCCTTTGCGAGCATTACTGCTTCGCAGAAGTCGACAACCGCCTGCCACTCCTCCTCGCTCCGGACCATGGCCTCAACCAAGGCCCGGCGCGAGAGGTCTCCGCCGCCGATCGCCCTCACGAGGGCACGGCGATGCTCCGCCCAAAACACTTCTGGGATGTAAAAATATCGGTGCTTCTCAATCTAATTTATTCCTACATACTTTCACATTATAATATTAGTAGCATTAGCATATTTTCTAGATTCAGTAGACAACAATTGAAGCAATTGTCCATTTCTTGGAGTTATACGTGTCATTGGATCATTTATCAAAGGATCGTCGTTTAATTTTGATTGGAGAATTTTCAAGGAGCTTGTACTGGTTATGTTTAGTCAGTCTAAAAAGTCAATCGACTTGGGAATTTTGTATAATATTTAATTATTTAAAAAATACTTATATTCGATACTTTTTATAAGGTTCTTCTAGTAGTAAATAATGATCAATATCTCTTAATCAACATTGATTATTGAACCAGTGTTGATTAAATCAGATTTCATTTTACCATATTAATTATTCAAGTCGTTTAACTTATTAGACAGACTATACAAACATAGATACAGTCGAAAATCAAAGACACCTTATTTTGTGAAACGTATCTAAGTACATTTATTGGAATATAAAGAAATTAAATGTATGTCAATGACTTAAATATTAACTGATTATGACGATTTAAGTATTTATTATTCTCATTATGTACAATCTACATATATAAAAATCAAATACAGAATGCTCGCAGTGGGAGTGTATTAGCGTAGAACTAGATCGCTTTCATTTAGGCACGCTGGATCCGTGCCTAGAAAACTGGCAGCATTGCCACATTGAATGGCAATGCTAATGGCCAAGAACAAGTCTATCATCAGTCATCGGCAATGATTTTATGAAAAAAAAAAACAAAAAAAAAATCCTAGCGATAGGCAATAACTTCGCTTAGTGTGTGCCGCGCCGACACAAACCGATGACTCACTTTAGTTGTAAGTACTAATGAAATGAATCGTGCTCAGCCGACTACAGCTCTTTTGCCTCAGTAGCGTGTTGATATTGCTAGAGGTTACCCGCTCCATATTGTTATTAAACAAGTGTATTTTCTGTTGTGTTAACGTTAACGTTCTAACTAGGTAAGTGATGTGTTTATGTTACCTATTTCATCTTTAAGACAGTTTAGTTTCGCGACCTGTATTTTTTTTGTTTGTTTGTTCTATTATTACCTACAATCCGATCGTCACGGAAGTGTACGATCGCGTCGGTGTCGGTAACGTTATTCAAGAAGTTCTTAGTAACTAGGCGGTTTATGAATGTGGTCGTCGCATGGTTCGTAGTGAAAGTGAGAGACAACAGACAGAGTGTTGACACTATTCTACGTGTGTTTATGGGTTCTATGCTTGGTTTCCCCACCCACTATTACGTCAGCTGCCTGTGAATTATCTGTCGGGACTACGGGAGTGCCGTTAAGTGATTAGAGTAATTAAGAAGTCTCGACCTCATAGTCTTTTCCATCGCAAGGTCACCACCAACAATAATCTGGATATATCTGGTTCTAATCCGTCTAATCTAAAAATGTACGTTGCTATTGATAATGTTACGAATACTCGTATGTAGGTAGCTAGGTATGATACTCAGGCATGCGTAAACGCCAGAATGGTTTTGAATATATTGTGGCATGCAGATGTAACGTGTCCTGGATGAGCTAACAAATAGGCAAGTCTGACTTTCCTGATAGTGTTTGTCTACCCGCACATACCTACATACTTCGCGATACCGAGAGTCAAGTAGAAATACGAAGAACAACTTGATTTTATAACCTTTCCGAGTATTTCGTGACGTGTTGTTTATCTATGTCTAATCGCAATATATAATTACCTACATACATTTTTCTGTTGCAACGATAATATTTGTACTGTTTGTATTTTATACGCTGCTTAATGTGCAAATAGGTATGTGTCGTTCGAATACTTTTAGAGCGCTTCTTCAAACAGCAGTTTCGAACTTCTAATTTGCAAATTTTTCATTTTTACTGCAAGTTGGTAGAAGTATGATGCTCGACAACTGTATGTCGAGTTACGAGAAGATATAAACGCCCAATTTAGCTAGATATCGTATAGTTATAATATCTATGCAGATAAAATATGTACAAAATGTATTCCTGAAATAATGATATTCCAAAATTATCACACAACGTCAACCTTTCAATCGTGGAAATTACAGACTCAATAGAAAGACAATAGGTGCGCGAACGCCGGCGTTCGCTTGGGGTTTAATTCCTAAACTAAGCAGAGCTTATATTATGAGTACTAGAGAACGGAAAAACATACATATGTAAATTATATTTTGTATTGTAGATAAATTACACCTAGACACAGAACAAATGATCGTGGTCATCACATAAACATTTGTTGGGTGGGTATCGAACCCACGACGTGGGTCACTAACCACTAGAGACCAATAGCCCAGTTAATCATTAATATAACTTAGTGTTCGATATAAATATTTATACCTATATAAATACATTTTCAAACAATTATTTATTAACCTCTAACTTTAATCTGTCTAATAAGTCAACCGACTTAGGTATTTATTGGGGTAAAATGAAATCTGTTGTAGTCAACGCTGGTTCAACAATCAAGGTTGATTATGAGATATTGATTAATATTGATTATTGTTTACTAATAGAAGAACCTTATAAAAAGTATCAAAAATAAGTATTTTTTAAATATTATACATAATTCCCAAGTCGGTTGACTTTTTACACAGACTATACACACACTTGTTTTCAAGCAAGTAGATAAATAAACAGATGACAACCTGTCTTTGAGTCAATGGATAATAGTTTTTTTTTTTGCTAGGCTTTTCTGTCAGACAGCTAGGCATAGGTCTCCCTCCCCCCCTTCGATGTATTGCGAACCCGTCTTTCCTTTTTTTAGTACAATTAATAATTATTATTATTTTGCAATAATGAAAAGCGTGGTATCATTTCGCTTAAATTTTTTCGCAGTCTGACATTGACTGCATTTTAGTTGTTCCTGATAACATTTTTTTTTGCAAACCGATAGTTCTTTGATATCGCTGTTCAGTTGTTCTGTTGTTGTAAATGATAATGTCACATTCCAAGTACACATGAACTAAATTTTTTTATATACGGGCATCGTTACAAGCCTACAACCGGTTTTAAGAACCAGTTTTTTGTTAAGGCATGTTATGGCATATTTAATGATTTTATGGATAGCTGGGCGTCTTTACTCGTGTATTAGTTTTCCTCTTTAAAATTTTTCTCTACTGGTAAATCCCAACTACTAGTATCTAATGGTTTCTAGGAAGATTGCTGGGTCATCGGTTTATTAGAAAGAATCATCATGGTTCTGGAACTGGAACGAAAAAGGCAATAAAAATCTGACACTTCCTTTAGTGCCCCTAAGATGACCCACTGTCTGTGTAGCCCTTAAAATGTTCCCCTACTACGACCACAAAATACATAGGTACACCGTACAGAAGACACACTAATGAGCGTTTGAGCCGGAATAATAGACGAGTGATCCGAGACGCGACCGAGATATCGTGTCCGTGAGCGGTGTCTATGTGTGCGTTGCTCGAGCGCGCTTTGTACGTAGAATAACTTCTGTACGTAGAACTCTCTCTGGGATTGTCACATGTCTTCGATTTTTTGGTTTTAATTTTTTGGTTTCCTCACGATGTTTTCTTTTACTGTTTTGTGAGCCATGGTGATGAAAAAAATTACACAAAATAATGCGCCTGGCTGGGTTTGAATCCGCGACTTACAACTAGTATGTTGGAGCTGTTACCACTCGGCCACGGTTCACTGATCCACTCGTAGCGTAAGGTTATTTGATGATAAACTACACAAACTAAAAAAAAGTTTTCTGTTGACCTTTTGTTAATATTTATTAATGTGTACCTACAATATTATCTTTCATGTGTTTTTTTTTATAGTTTCGTCGTATTTAGTTATCGAAACAATTCACGTTCTGTATGTGTTTGCCTGCCAGCTACAAGTAGCTAGCCAATGAAAAATAAAATAATGTTCCACTTATAGATTGATAAATGACCATGGTTCGTGCATGGAATTTTAATGGAACTGACTGAAAAATAGTGATCTTAAATTAAACGAAGTACTTTTAATTCAGTTGTTGAAAAATCTACTTGCTATCGTAGCTACTAATGCCTAGTGTTTGTTTACGTTAACACGGTCGACAGTTCGACACGTTTATGACGTTAGGTGTCGTGATTGGCCTGTTCCAAGCTCTTAACCAATCAGAAAGCCAATAGCGGTAAACGTTTAGATTGCAATGACGTAAAAACAACTTGCACTTAGCGGACAGAAAACCAAAACGCCTTCTGTATTCTCCAAAAGGGTGTGGCAGCGGCACACCCAGTCTGCCAGTTATTAGACCAAGTCTATTGGACATCTAATTGGCAGAAGTCCAGATACTGGGTCGGTAGATAAAAATATGGTACGAAAGAATTCGAATATTCTGCTTTGTAAGTTGTAGTTTCTTTTTTAACAACTGGCACTTTTTTGGCAGATAACTTTGACGTAACATTAAAAAAAATCGATTACTATTGGCTTCCAAGGCAATGTTACAAGGCCGAATTCATTTGTTTCCTTGCAACAATCGTTTTTGTGTCTATAATACTTTATCGTATTTGTGAATCTGTGCAACATTCACATAATATCAATTCGTCAGCGGTCACTATCTCAATATCTTTCTATTGTTCACTTACGGTATTCAAAAGGTTAAGCACTTATCATCATGTATTATTTAGTTCAGTATCATATTTATTTTGTGGTTGAAATTACAATCACAGAAGACCTTCTATAAACTTCTCAACGTGAAAAATTCAGGTGAAGCAAGGTTGGAGGGTACAGCTATTCCTCAAATGGAGCGTGCTCACGTCGTACTTAGTTTTTATGAACGTCAACATTGAACTGTCAATATCTAAAGTGCGGTCAAAAAATCTACGCTTATAAAAAGTATTATAAATCAGATTGCGACTAAAATTTGAACATTTTTTGCATGGAAATTGGCGTTTTGAAGTTGTGAATTCTCAAAGAGACCACTTTTTAATTTTACATGACTAACATAAGTTATTAGTAAAGAGAGTAGAAATATCGAACAGACGGCTGTCTGGTGTTCCAGTAGACATACAATAGATATGTATAACTAGCTTCTTCCAGCGGCTTCACCCGCGTGATAGTAGGTTACTCTATACAAACTTTGGACCCTCATTTCATCTCCTTTGGGGGTGAATTTTGGAAAATCCTCATTAGCTTAACTACGTCATAAATGAAAATAATATGCAAAATTTCACACTCCTATACCCAGTAATTTTGCCCATGTATTGATGTGACAGTCAGTCAGTTTCTCTTTTTATAAATAGACTAGCTTCTACCACCGGCTTTGCTCGCGTAAATGTAGGTTTTATAGATTTCTCCATACAAACTTTGGACTCCCGTTTATCCTATTATGGGCTGAATTTTGGAAAATCTTCTCTTAGTGCTCACCATATTCCTAGTCCTAGTAGTTTTGTTTTACGTTATGATATGACAGTTAGGGTGAGTTGCACCATTTAACTATAACGATAACCAAACCATAACCAGCCGTGAAACGGCCGCCTGGTCAATTCGACGAGTTGACAACTGTTAACGGCTTTGTTATCGTTATAGTTAAATGGTGCAACTCACCCTTAGTCAATTTTCTCTTTTTATACATTATATAGTTGACGTTCAAGTCTCACGAAAGGTATTATTTAACACAAAACAATTCAATGAAACGATGAATAATAAGTTTTTAAATACAATTCGTTCAAGTTAATGAATATTACCTCATGTTTTTCTGGCATTACTCACTTAGGTGAAGTATTGTTTGTTTGTAGTTTGACTGACTTGTGTTGTATTCGAACTCATCTTTTTTCAAGGTCACAAGTAGCATCTGTGAAACGAAAGTCAAAATTTTGTTATGAGTTATATTATTTTGAAATTGTAATATCTTGTTTTACTTGCAAAGTATATGTGAAAACTATACAACTAGGTATAGGTATTTGTTTGCCAGAGATACCTCGGCCTTGTCCATCGTAGGAGCGGGCTTGGAGACGATGAACAATAGGTAGCTCTCTGTCCGGCCGTCCGGTAAGGGCCAAACTCGGGTCGATGTTGCGAAATGATCGACGCACGCTTTAGAGAAATGTCAGCAAGACTGACTAGGCAATTTGGGGTCGATGTCTGCCAGGGCTGTGGATTATTTGAAGGTCATTGAAGGAACGCTGTAAGATTTATTTGGAAAAAATCTGACAGGGTGTCTCTGATTCCACACTCTACCCAGAGCTGGAGAATTTATTTGATGATAACCCAATAAAAAAAGTACAGGTAACGATGACTGGTAATTAAGAAAATAAATGTACCTAATAGGTTATCGTGTATCTAATATAGGTATAAATATGTAAGGTAGGTCTTGATAATCAGAGTTTACAAATCACATTACAATACATATTAAAATATTGAGCAACAAAGTTATAGTCATAACAATCATTATTGCGATAGTTAGCATCCGTTTAATTCCGCTCTTTCGACAACGGGAAAATGATAAGGAAAAATACTAAATTGTATATAAAATGCCTAATCGTTTATAAACAAATAAAATATCCATGAAAATTATAATGCCTAGTTTGACTTTGCTTTACGTTAAATGCGATCGCGTTTACCGCGTTTTGCGCTTTGATTGGTTAAGGCCCAAGCACAGATTACTGAATAGTTACTACGTAAGCCCAAGCGCCCGAAAAGTGCCATAAAACAGTGACTTTCTGAAGCCTACTCTTCGGTAACGTCCAAGTTAATAGGTTTGATAAAAATATGTGTTTATTATAGATTCATGAACAACATTATCAACATTTGATTTTTCGTGCTATTAATACTTTTGTCTAAAAAATATATTTAGCAATTTCGCAACTTTTAGCAAATTTTCCCTACTCCTTCGAAACGGCTTGGATATTTAGAAACATTTTTACACATAAAAATTGGTGGCCTACGTCACATAAAAAAAACCTTTGTGATTCGGAAAAATATTTGTAACTCAATTCGGGAATTGAACTGTTTTCTTAGGTATGTTTGTACGGAACCCTGAGTGCACGAGCCCGACTAGCACTTGCCATGTTTTTTATAAATTTACTTGTTGATTTAGGATAAAAAATTGGTACCCATAAACAATGGTAACGGTTCTATCTTCCATAGACTTTGATCAGTCAAGGTTACTCGACCAAGTCAATGTCAATGTTACAAGAGAAACAAATTAAAAATGTTCTAGTGTCTGCTTTGAAACAAATAAATTTGCTTGGTTGGTTGTTTAAATTAATATTGTGTCAGTTTTATTAGCTAACACAGCAATAAAATTTGGGACAATTTCTGGGATGACCTTGCCGAGCATTATCTCGTATCCGGACGGTAATATGACCCGTCAATTTGACTATTTAGTGGCAGTAGGCTAGCAACAAACATATATGACCAACTAAGGGCAAACGCTGCGTAAAGTGGGCGTACGCGTGGGCGTGGGCACCCGTCACGTGACGTCGCGCGTGTTTCGGGTTCGATGGTCTCCGTAGCGGAATCCGGACCTACGCAATGTGTCTATTTCAACTGTAGCAGTGTGCATGTAGTCGTGCCGATGAAGAATTTTTACGTAATAAAACGGGAGTAGGGCGCGGCTCCCCGGGACGGGTGCCAGCGACAGAGCACTTTTGTATGGAACGCATTGTCGGCCCTTTTTTTTTATGTTGTGAAAAATCATGCATTGACATCCCCCGCCCTTGGGCGGAGCGGGAGATAGTGACAGACTCTTACTGACTAAAAGACCCACCCCGTTCCTTCTAGCCTTTATTCCAGGGCTCGAGCGCCTTTTCGGATAACCCTGGCCCCAGTAGGCTTCGACCCGGCTGGGTCCCTGCTGTTGCTGACAACTCCTTGAGGCGCGCGGGAATAGTGCGCGCCGTCGATGACTTGGGCTTGGTCCGGACAGTTAACGGACGGCCGGACAGTAAGCTACCCATTGCTCACTGTCCGCAAGCCCGAACGCATTGTCGGCCCTAAATGCTGCTAACGGCTTCACGCATGTGATAGTGAAACTTTTCCCAAGGGATCACTTTCCTGGGATAAAGAATCCTATGTGCTTTTCCAGGACAAGGTGTAACTGTGTGCCATATTTCATCGAAATCAATTCTATCATTCGGTCGTGAAGAACTGACAAACATACCAACTCACAAACTTTCGCCTTAGTAATATTAGTATGATATGAACAAGGAACTTAACCTGAATATCTAGCGCTAGTTGGTTTTAGGATATCGCAATCGACACGTTTGTGACATTTGGCGCTCCTATTGGCCTGCTACAAGGTTTTAACCAATCAGAGAGGCAAACGCGGTAAACATTAAATAATTCCTAAAAGCGGAAAATTCTTCTTTGCATAATATAAAATGAAGTCACTTTTTTTGGCTGTCTGTTATCACCATCAACATCATATCAGCCGAAAGACGTTCACTGTTGGACTTAGGCCTCCCCCAAGCGTTGCCACAGCGACCGATCAGTTCCACTAATAGAGATATTCGAGAAAAGTTTTCAGTCGACGCTTTTTCATAGATATTATTTCGACCAAGTATATGGAAATGCGTTGTCGATTTGTTCATGTCATTTGAGTGATATAAGGCTCAACCATAGGAAATACTACGTACGTTCCAGGGCCCCGGGGTTCTTTTTCGCATCACCCATGTCCCCAGTAGACCCTTCTGGGCCCTGGTTTTGCTGACATGTAAAGGTGTTAGGACTGCAAATTTTTACCTACTCGTATATGAGCATACCTGTTTTACACAACTTTTTACACAGGAATAAATATTTTATCGTTATGTGTTAATAATAAGAGTTGTAGATCGTGGGATCAAACTCAGCCAGGCTCATTACTTTGTGTAATTTATTTCATTACTACTGTTCTCATAATAGTGAAGGAAAATATAGTGAGGAAATAGGCATGTTCTAGAACCAAAAACATTAAGGCATCTCTTGTGACTTCCTTCAATCTGCACTAGGCCCGCGGGGTAGATTATACGACCCAGTCCCACTCCAAGAGCCTGCGTCCCAGCAGTGGGAAAATTATTAGGCTGAATATGCATAAGCTATAAGGAAAATTATTTAAATATTTTCCTCATTAGATGTGCGATTATTTCAACATAAACATTGCTATCTATATCAGATTATATGAAGCTTACTTTTTATTGCAAACACTTGATATTTACAACATATTTTTTAGAATATGCGAAACCTGTATCCCTAGCCATGTTGCAAATCTGCAATCGTTAACGCTTGTAGAAAGCTTCAAATGTACGGGAATGACGTCATCTCAACGCTCAGTCACGTGGTGAGAACGAAACATTCGGCGATGCGGCCAACTCGAAGCGTTCGTCGCAAGCGAAACGGTTGTAACTTGGCTAGGGGGGATGAATATAGTTTGTTCAGAATCAGTAACTGAACGGATTCCAATAGTTTTTACACCATGTTATATTTTTTATACAAAAATATTTAAAAAGGTCACAAGTTAGATACCACCGAAAATAAGTATAACATAGGTCACGGCAGGTCATAGCGGACATTAGCCGCCAGCAAACAAAAAAATCCCTCAGTTGCTTATAACTTGTAAGCTTATAACTTTGTGATATTTATGACACAAAGTCAACAATCCGTGTAGACAGCAGTTGTAATCTATGACCTTCAACGCTCTTGGTTGGGAGGCGCGTTTTCCCAACTACCAAACGTGAACATGTAGCCGCAACACAAACCAAACACATAAACCAAGGTCACCTTGGTAGGAACGCCAGTTTGCAACCATCTGGTCACACCTTAATTCATGAAACCCCAAGCGAACCCGGCGTTCGCGCACCTTTTCTTTCAATTGTGTCTGCAATTTCCACGATTGAAAGGTTAAAAATCACTCATAGAAAGCTGTTTTATTCTTCGAGTGACATATGCTATATTTTATGTACGCGGGTGAAGCCGTGGGCAAAAGTTAGTTTAACAATAGGAACTGTACTTTCTTATACAGGGTGACTGGCAATTAGTGTACGATACTTAAACACGTGATTGTGCTCATGATAACAAACAATTTTTATTATGGGAGCAAAGCCGAAATCGCGAAAAAAATATCAGCTGTTCAGTACATTAGGCAAACATAAATGTACTGAACCACTGATTTTTTTTCGTGATTTTAGGTTTGGTCCTATAGTAAAATTTGTTGGTTATCATGAGCACAATCACGTGTTTAAGTATCGTACACTAATTACCAATCACCCGATATGTCTATGGTAATTTCAGAGATTATTTTTATTTAAATTGATATAAACTAGTGCTTGACTGCGATCCCACCTGATGGACAAGAAATAAAACAACAAACTTTATCTCTTTATAATATTGGTGTAGATATAATGATGTGTCAAACGCCACAAACATGTCGAAGGCGTTAATGTGAAACGAACTCGTAATATTTACGAAAATATTCGTACTACAAAGTTTGGGTTGCAATTTATCTAATTAACTAGTGTGACACTCGCTGTTTGCCGAGGTCAGTCTCTGTGGTCTGTGCTCCCAATTTTTTTGCTCACCATACATTTTCTTTACAGAAACTCACCATGAATATCGTACCAGTTGGTCCCGAACCCTCCCAGATTACCTGCCCATCGTGCCGAGCGACCATCGTCACGAGGGTCGAGAGGAAAGCCACCACAAAGACTCATGTGATCGCACTGCTTCTGTGTTTGTTCCTGTAAGTATATTTTATGCATTAACTTGCTAAAAAATGTATTTACGAAACCTGAAACAACTGTCTAGTATTTTTATATAAAGAATCTTTATACAAAATTTCATAACTGTATTATGAAAAATCACAAAGTTATAAGCCAGTTATGGTATCTGATTGGCGACATAAATACATGGTCACCGGGCCATCCAAACGACTGAGGGGTTTTTTCGCTTCCGCACCCAGCTGTGCGCTGGCTTCTAATGCCCGTTATGACTTGCCATGACCTGTTTCGTACTTACCGTGTCCAACTTGTGACCTTTTTAAATATTTAGGTATAGGAAAAAATATAACATGGTGTAAAATTTATTGGAATCGATTCAGTTAATGATTCTGAACACTATATCGACAGTCGAAAGGTAAAATTACTTAAACACCACTTTGGTCGAAAATAAGTTATGAAACTTATAACATTTAAAATAAGGTATAAAACTTATTTCCGACCAAACTGGCGCTTAAGCAGTTTTACCTTTCCACTGTCGATATACAGGTTTCGGCAAAAAAATAATATTGTCACACAAGTCACCGAATACATACGCGATAGGCGCTCGCGTAGGTGGTAATAAAACCAGTATACACTGATCTGGCATCCTTAAAACTATCTGTATAACGGTAGGTCAGCTCAATGTCAACATGCTGCTGTTGTATACACTGGCATGTGACTTGTTATGACAGTAATTCTGCTTTTGAACTAATGTTTACAAAGGTGTTGAAAATTAAGAGACTCATGACGTTGTACCTTATAATAATCTTGGTAGCTCAAATTTTTATATGGATATCGTATGTAAATGTTAATTAATAAAAATAGAACTATACTGCGTACATTTGTGTCACACACGCCGATCTGGGTGCGTCGATATCTTTACATTGTATATGGAAACTAGCCTTGTACAAATCACCACCCCTAGCCAAGTTGATAATCTGCAATCGTAAACGCTAGTCGAAAAAGTAATCAAATGTATGGGAATGACATCATCCCAACGTTAATTCACGTGGTCGGAACAAACGAATAGAAAATTCGTAGCCAAGTTCACATCGTTCAAAATGTTAGAATGAATTTCTACAACGTTTAACGCTACATCCTTTGATAAACAAACGCTATATTGTAGAACGAGTGGCCGACTCAGGTGCGTCAACATGGCTACCCACTTATCATTTTGTACAATTGCTGACACCGAAGCGTTACCGATTGGAGAACGGAATTTGACACGATACGGTTGTAACTTGGCTAGGGGGGCAGGCGTGTTACACGTGTGCATCGGTCTCTGCCAGGGAAAGCAGTGGTGGCCGAACGGTAATGGCCCCGACTTTCACCCGCCAAGTTTTAGGTTGCGGGTTTGAATCCAGTCAGGCGCATTACTTTGTGTAATTTATTTCATCACCACTGCTCTCAAAACGGTGAAGGAAAACATTGTAAGGAAACCGGCATGTCCTAGAACCAAAAATTCGAAGACATGTGACATTCTTTAACCCGCACTGGGCCTGCGTGGTAGATTACGGCCCATTTCCTCTCCTAGAGAGGAGACCTAAGTTTCAGCAGTGGGGACATTAAAAAGGCTGATGATGATGATGATGATACTCCTTTCTGGCTTCTGTCAACCTATAAAGACTGTCAAAGGTCGACGAATGGCATCCGAAACCAACGGCTCTACGTGCTTTCCATATATGCATGCATAAGATGTCAGTAATGTATTATTTCCTAAGTTTCCTTGTCTACAGATGATAATTTCATACCTAACCACTGAACCGCATTATTGTACGTGTAAGTTCTACATTACTCTAGATAACAACAGTAGTCTACTTCATTTTCCTCAATATTTTGCACACCTAAGTAGATTCTTATCGTAAAACAAATACTAATTTGATAAAAGTATTTACCGTGCCACTAATGCCTGTATTAAACATGTGCTGAACAAACTTAGGAATTCCTTGTAATACCGGCAATAATGTTGGCTGTTACGCCAATTTTAGATATTCAAAGTAGTACATTATTCTAGTTAGTATATCATACCATCTGCAATCGCTAAATTTGATGTTACAGTGTTCTGTCATTGATTTGATGTCTGTTTTGATTACCTTTTGTTTCTTTGTATTCTGAAATAAGACACGGCACAGACAATCCTCATAACATCAATTTTATTGTAGACAGCAAATCGAAGAAGAGCACGGAACTCTGAGCACTGTTGTGACTGTCACTTTCTGTAACAAATCTAGCACCTAATTCATCAATATCTAAGCTATCATAATCATGCCTAAAAAACGAAAAAAATAAAATATACATATTCTGTCTATTATTATTAAGCTTATACTGTCTCACTGCTAGAAAAAGCCCTCCACTCCCACTTTTAATTCCACCGTTTGCGGCTTTGTGCCCTTTTTTGCTAATTCCTAAGGAGGACATCTAAATCGTCCAGCCATTTCCTTCAAGATCTTCATGACCTTGTGTAGGTCATCTACCCAGGTTACAATAATATATTTATTATACTACATTTTCACTTGGTTTGCTATAACTGTTGATTATATATCTGAAAAGGGGTTCTTAAGACCCGTCGGATACACAATATGAATTCAGTATTTAGAACATCAGCCACACGTTGGAGTGCTTGAAATTCCCTTACTCCTGTACTTAGGAAGACTTAATAAATGCCAACAAAAATGCCAGATAACGTGACTACGTTATCACAATATTGATGGCATCATAATTATGTCGTTTGGGTTCAAAAGGTGGCTACCTTCTGGGCCCAAACCAGATATGGTAAATTAACATTGAGTCGAAAAAAAACAAGTATTATGTGTTAGTTTATAATATTTTTAGTCAAATAAGAATCGGAAACATAATAAAATATTGAGAGTTTTCAGTCTCACTTTTTTTAATACCGTGTCTAAAATTCAGTTGATATACTTAATCTATGCATTTACGCCATGTGTTTGGCGCAAGTATTAAGTTTCTCGTGCAGCTCATTTTGTTTGTCATGCAGTAACTCAGTCACATTTTTATCAGCTAATAATAGCACGATTCAGTTTTTTATTTATAATTATTATAGACTATTTCTACGCGCTGATTGCGATCAATTGTGAAATATTTATTTTTTGTTATAATAATAAAATTTATATTATTTATGCGGTCATTTGATCAGTTGATTTATAAATTGGTGCATCAATATTGCTAAAATAAATACATAAAATGAAGCTCAACATTATCTAAAATTTAAAAGTCTGGCTTTTAATCTGTCATGTGTATTTAGTGTTAGTGTAGAATTAGTTTGGTACTCATGATTACATCACCGATCAAAATAAAGGTTGGCCTATTATATTAGCATCCCGTATATATATGCTGTGCCATTACTACTTTGGTATTTAAATTACCATTTTGGTATTTAAATTACCAAAAATTTAGGAAACTATTAAATTTAAGAGACTACTATGAAAATGACCTTGCTATAGTCAGAGCTAAATATAGGTGCAATAGAAAAATACCTAAAGCAAACATTATAATATCATTAATAACGAAGAAAAGCCACTCATTTATGATTGTTTTAAAATGGTACCAAGAAACATGTTTAAAACATTCGTGACCGTAATAACAATTACGATCAATACCTATATGTGCAGAAGGTTAGCTTCATACAATTATGGAATAATTAACCTCTAGACACCGCATAACAAATGATAGAATTATCTTTCAACACAATTGAGAACAAAATTAGATCTTACCTTATAAATAATAACTTTATGCATACTGTGCACAGATGAATTTTATGCCATAGGTATTTTATACCAATCATCTTTAGCACAGAAAAAACTTGGCAGGTACGATTTAAATGAAAGGTAAACAGAAAAAAAAACACCGTAAGAAATAGATCTGTATTTTTGTATTCATCATCAGCCTTTTAAATGTTCCCACTGCTGGGACTCAGGCCTCCTCTCTAGGATAGGGAATGGGCCGTAATCCACCACGCAGGCACAGTGCGGGTTGATGAATATAACATGTCTTCGAATTTTTGGTTCTAGAATATCCGGCCGGTTTCCTCAAGATGTTTTCCTTCACCGTTTTGAGAGCAGTGGTGATGATTTTTGAATTATTATGTTATATTATTATGTACGATAAATTCTTAGGGTTATTTTCTTTTTGCCGGAGCTATCTTTGTAAATATAGGTAAGTGTTATAGCTAATAACCAGTTTCACTTGCAGATTCGTCCTGATGATGCTACGAATCGATAGCTACATTTAACTTAATTTGAGTAAAAATGAAGATAGTTGTTTTTTTACAATAAGGGTACGATGTATAAATTTTATCACCACCACATTGACATACGAATAAATAATTTATCTTAGGACCTTAATTTATTTGAAATTGTAGCAAGTACTGAATGCATAACCAAAATTGACAATGTTATTTTTAAAAGCGAACCAATAAATTAACGCATTGAGGTTGTTCCAACGACTTGTATTCGCAAGTGTTCATGTGCCGACAATTTAAAGCAGAATGGACTTAGGCCACTAATTGATGCAATCAATAAAGGCTTCCTCATATTTCGGGAAGTTGATTGAATCAAAAGAAAAATCTACGAACGAAAAAAGACACACAGATGTAATACATACAGCCCAAATTTATCTCAAATTTATTCTCAGACGAACGTAAGTCGCCAGTACACTTGCACTCGCTCGTTGTACGTGAAGCGTGGCAATGGGCTAATAAATCAGAGAGACATTTTATAAGCATAAAAAATTTAAAAGTTTTTTTTATTATTATGGAGAGGCTTGCGTTTGACTACGATCTCACCTGACGGTAAGCAATGATATTGCCGACGATGGATCATGCTTGCCTAGAGGTAAACTATTTACTTTTTACTTAAAGATCCCTTAGTTGTAGCTATCAGGAAACAAAAAAATCCACTCAGTTTTACGCGCAATGAATGTATTCCCAAAAAACTTTGTACGTATGGGTGGGATGTTCACCATATACCGTTGGCGCCACCATGTACGTACGTCTCATCTAGTGGTCCGATGATTGAACGGACTTGGCAGAATTTAATTGTGTAATTTCAACATACTCCCCGGAATGTAAACGATGTTTGGTAGATATTGTCAACGTGACTACTTAACTAGGCAGGTAGTGCATATCAATTTCATATATTTTAGACTTTTAGTAATATTTATTGGGAATATCTCTTTTTTTGTTGCGTAAAAATCATCCAAATGACATCCCCTTGCCCAGTTGTCAGCCCTTGGGCGGAGCGGGAGATAGTGTCAGACTCTTACTGACTAAAAACCACCCCGTTCCTTCTTGCCTTTCATACCGGGACGGTCCCGAGCTTCCCTTTTGGAGCTAAACCCTGGCCGCAATAAGAAATGTCCCTTATCGCTCGTTCGTTGCCTTAAGCGGACCTTCTGTGTCCACTATTCTGTGGTAACACATCACTCGTGTCTATCAATAGTTCTCGATTTGACCTTGGTGTTTAGACTGACAATATACATACCCATATCAGATCGTTGACACGACAACGGCGTTAAAACAACCAATGTTTGTAGATCAACTCGGTTTGGATATGCGTTAACAAATTTGTAGCCTTGAATCGGATTGGTCTTAATTTTTTGTCTAGACATCGAATTAACGTATTAACAGAATGTTTTTCCGTAAGGTTTTAAAACACGTGATCTCTCTTTAATCTTTCAGTCTATTTAGAAAATACGTGACAGTAATAGATTTATTTTAAAACCAAGGTTACCGACAGAGCCCGAAGAATCGCCAAGCAAGTTGTAGTGGGCAGGGCACATTGTTCGCATAAACACATGGCCGATAGGGCCTAAAGATTTTTGAGTAGCGACCACGTACTGGAAGACACAGCGTTGCTAGGACTCCCACAAAGTAGACCAATGAGCTGGTGAGGATCGCAAGAATTCGAAGATTACGAGTTGCACAGGACCAGACGTTGTGGTGATAAATTGGCGGAACCCTACGATCAACAGTTGACGTCTTTCATGTTGTTCATTTGAGTCTGTACGCTTTCAGGCTAAGTAAAGTGATGACATTCTCAGGGTGTCAAGTGGTGGTTCGAGATCGAAATATTTGATGTCTAATAAAATACTAGTGATTACTAAGATCTCCCTTCTTCTTAGTCCTAAACTCTTGGTGGAGTGGTAATGATCAAGGCTTATCTGGTCGGTTGGTTTCGGCTTTAAGGCGAAATCACCATCTCTCTCTATTCGCAACACTTGTACTTTTTTTTTGGTGGGTTAATCAAAAACCCACTCCTTTTCCTTCTTTTCCAGAGTCCCAGGGATCTCTTTCGGATCACCCATGACCCCAGTAGGCTTTTTCTCAGCTAGGCCCCTATGACTTACTTGACTCTTTGAGGCGCGTGTGGAATACTACGTGCCGTCGACGACTTGGGTTCGGTCCGGATGGTTACGGGACGGCCGGACGGCGAGCTACCCATAGCTCGCCATCTGCGAACCCGCGTCTACGGTGGCCGGAAGTCGGTTTCTGATTATACATTTGATAGGGGAACACTTCGAAGATGATTCAGTGGTCTGCCTCTCTGTTGTGGCTAGTAGTATTTATTTATTTATTTGTTAGCCTGTTCGGTCCCACTCCTGGGCAAAGGCCTTCCTCCAGTAGTAATGATGACTAATAGATTTGCGACAAGATACTTGAAGTGGATTCATGTAATTGCAATGGAAAATAACTTCAATAGTGTGACCACGATTAATATGAAGGAATAACATTTTAGCAACAAAATTGTTGCCTAAAACTGTTCTAATAACTGAAGTCATGCGGATGTGTACAAGGTCATAGTCAGTGTCATTTTATTTTATTTATTGTGTAGATAATACAATCATTTTTAGGTATTGGTGTGGTTTCGATACGTAAATAAAACATATTGAATGTTTAGGTCACACTTAGGGATTGAGTATATTGTTCTCTTGGGATATTTTTCAACTTATATGCTGACGAAGCTGCTGGCAGAAGCTAGTTTAAACTTCTATACTATAACTAGCTTTTGCCAGCGGCTTTGCCCGCGTTTGGTTTCTCCAACAAACTTTGGACCCTCGTTTTACCCCCTTAGTGAGTCTCGTTTCAAAATTTGAAGTTTGTAGCTGTTATAGTTTCTGAGATATCTTGATTATCAGTGAGTAGTATTTGGCTTTTATATATAGATTATTATAAAGAGGAAAGATTTATATTTTTTTCTGACATCAGTCGTTCGAGATCTAAATATTTGATGTCTAACAGAATACTAGTGATTGCTAAAGATCTCTTTTCTTCGTAGTCCTACACTCTTGGTGGAGTGGTAATGATCAAGACTTATCTGGTAGGTTGGTTGCGGCTTTTATGCGACTTCACCATCTCTCTCTATTCGTGACACTTGTTGTACTTTTTTTTTGGTGGGATAATCAAAAACCCACTCCTGTTCCTTCTTTGCCATTGTTTCAGAGATTGGTTTCTCCAACAAACTTTGGACCCTCGTTTTACCCCCTTAGTGAGTCTCGTTTCATAATTTGAAGTTTGTAGCTGTTATGGTTTCTGAGATATCTTGATTATCAGTGAGTAGTACTTGGCTTTTATATATATATATATAAGAGGAAAGCTTTATATTTTTTGGATTTTTGTTTGTAATGAATAAACTTAAAAACTACTAGACCGATCGTAAAAATTCTTTCAGCAGTAGAATGCTGCTTCATGTATTTTTTACTACCACGCGGGCGCTAGCAGAACTTAGTAGTGACTTCAGTCGCGTGAATACCGATTATTACGAAGCCAGATAAAAAGTAGAATCTCCTGCTTTGGTATTCAAGCATAATCCGGACCAAACAATGATGAAACAGATTCATAGGTATTAAGGCTTATAGTCTCTTGAACCATCTGGCCGAAATTAAATGGACGCAACTCTCGCACCCGCCTAGGCGGCAGTACACAAATCTGTGCATTTATTTGCGGCCAGCAGCGCCTGGAAAGTGCGCGTCTGACCTTTAAATCCATTTTCTTTGCGAAATATTGATTGATTTACAATGCCTATGTTCACTTTGAAGAATTTTTAACCACCAAATTTTTTATGTAAAAATGTTTCTCTTTTTGAAGGAGTAGGGAAAAGTTGTGAAAAGTTGCGAAGTTGCTAATTTTTTTTTTTTTTTTGACAAAAGTATTAATAGCACGAAAAAAATCAAATGTTGATAATGTTGTTCATTAATCTATAATAAACTTATATTTCTCAAACCTATAAACCTGGCCGTTAACGGGGAGTAGGGTTCAGAAAGTCACTGTTTTAAGGCACTTTTCGGGCGCTTGGGTCTTAAGCTAGAATTACATCGTGCACACATGTGACACACGTCGATATGGGCGCGTCAGTTTCCATACATTCTATATGGAAACTAGACTTGTAGAGCTACACTTGATCCATGCCACGCGACGCCATGCTTCGTCGTTCTATGTACAAATCAGGCGTGTTGCCCGAGTGCGTCGGTCTAATGGAGTTCTAGCTTTAAAAATTCATATATTGCTTATTGACGTCAACGAAGATAAAAAGTATAGCAGAGGAAAAATAAACACATACCTACGTAGCTATTGTAGCAAATTCTAATGATATCGAATTTATATTTTGGTCGATGAGCGTAGGTGAAGACTGGCGAGTCAAGGAAACGCTTGAGAATTGACATTATTTTTAACGTGCAGAAAAACCACACTAATATTATAAAGTACTAGCTTTTGCCCGCAACTTCGCCTGCGTAGGTACATAAAATGTAGCCTATATCATTTGGGAATAAAGTAACTTTCTATCGGTGAATAAATTTTAGAAATCGGATCAGTACTTCTAGAGATTACCTCTTACAAACATAAAAACAAAAAGACAAATTTTACCTCTCAATTATACACCGCTAAATTTTAATCGTTTTTATCCCGTGTAGGGTCGATCTGGTACATGAAACACTATCAATTTATAAAGACAAAATTAAAAAATAGTTTGTACGCAACGCTTGACAACTACCCACGGGTCATTGGACAAGCTCTGCTGACGTTAATTTCGAAATTAAATTCGTACATGCGTAAATTAATACGAGTTTTGAAAAAAAAAATGTACTTTATTTTTTTATTTTATGTTTTCAAATCGATAGTGTTTCATGTACCGGATCGACCCTCCACGGGATCAAAACGATTAAAATTTAACGGTGTATATTATTCGAGTATAGTGTAGATGTAGATAAAGTTCTAATGTAAATGTGTGGATTTTGTAAGTAAATGTTATACCTGAATAACTATTGGCCCCGGAGAAAAAAACTGGAAGCCTTAACGTAGGAAATCATCGAATAACTTCTTCTGCCCAGGGTGGAGAGAAAGCGACTGGTAGTATTGTAATTTATTTTATTACTAGCTTATACCCGCGGCTTCGCCCGCGTACATAAAATATAGACTATGTAACTTAGGAATTAAGCAGCTTTCAATCGGAGAAAAATTTTAGCAATCGGACAAACAAAAAACATAAAAACAAAAAAAAAAATACCTCTTTATAATATTATAGTATTGAAGATTCCGAAGGTACGAAACCTTTCGTACGTGAGTCCGACTCACAATTAGACGGTTTTTTTACGTTTATTAAACAACCACATTAAGATACATTCATGTTAAGGTACCAGCATCAAACCATTTGGTTCTTTTGCTAGATTTCAAACAAGCGTTTTTCTTTTTGTTACAGCTGCTGGCCATGCGTCTGTGTTCCATACTGCACGAACTCATGTCAGAATGCCGACCACTATTGCCCCAACTGCAGTTCTTACCTAGGCACCTACCAGCGATAGTCCACACAAGATCTTCTATTTTATATGTTTCATGATAATGAAGTATTGTTTAAGCAAAATATTTACCCTATTTCGTACTTATAAAATGAAGTTCAAAGTGTTCCATTCAGTGACCTTCCCCTCTATGTATATTGAATATGAATCCAGTGTGAGGAGCATGGGGGCTATGGAACGGTAATTTTTATGCATATACTTATATAAGCGTAATTGTGTATTTTTATATATTTTTATTATTGTTTTTGTATAAATAAGTCGGATGATACAATAGAAATAATGTTCGATCTTCGAGTAATGCACAAGTTTGTCAACACAGTTTTTTATATCAATGGCAAAAGGCAAACATGATGTAATAAATTATATATTTAGCATGCTTGTCTTAGGCCTGTAATGGTAATAATATTGTAGTGAGCATAAAAAAATATATTTTAATGCTAACTGCAATATTTAATTTTGAAGAGTTTGCTGGCACCAATATTCCATCAATACGAAGCACAAACTCCAAGTTTATCAGAAATATAACAAATAATATACACTAAGGTTTACCAAACTACTTTTATTCACGATACGATATCAACTGATATAAATTTATCTTTTTTTGTATTTATATTAAAGCAACCACAAATATGTTTGGCCTATATTCTAAGTCTTTTTGAACTTTGCTTCATTTCAAATATCAATGGTCGTGACAGTAAAAAAAATGCCCCTATTAATGTCAAATTAGCAACATAGAACTGTCAATGTCATTGATTTATGGAGGTGAAGGGGCGAAAAGGGCTTAGAATATAGAGGAATATAGAGGTGTTACAGTAAATACTGTTGGTTAGTCAAAACTAGTTTTAACTGGCTTCTGTCTACATTTTTGTTACGTTAAGACGCGATTGTTTTACTATTTAAAAAAACACGAAATGTTTTAGTACCTAGAATTATATTTTTTTTAAATAGTGACAAAAATAAAAACTTACCAATAAAACAGATATTTAAATAAATTTTAGTAAGTTTAAAGTAATAAAAATTTGTTTAGTTAAAAGTGGTTTTCACCAATTAACAGTTTTGACTGCGACATATAATATACATTCTTGAGGTCTTTTGAGATTACATTAATTTTTTAAGAGTATACAGAAGACATTGTATGTTTGATAGTTTCGAAAATTTGTCTTTTTTAACCACAGCAACTGCACTAGCAACGCTTGCTACCCAAGTATTATGACCTTTATTTCAAGGAAATAAAGTCTATAATGCTTTATTTTTACTTACTATCAAGTGATACCACATAGCAATGCAATTTTTCAAAAATTGAAACATGTTAGTTCGCTAGACGAAGTGGTTAAAACAGTGATATTGAATCGTATTTGTAACTTTGTTATTTTTTCAATAAACATTTTGTGAACTAGTTAATTTTTTGTATTTTATTTTAATAATACTGTTTAATAGACCATTGTTGCCTATTACATTAGTGGTATACACATATTACATAACAAAGTCTCTCACTGCGTTCATCTGTCCGTTTATTCGCGATAAACTCAAAAACTACTAAACGGATTTTAATGTTGTTTTCACTAGTAAGCTGACTGATTCAAATGGAAGACTTATATGTACAATTAATGTATCTAATAGTAGAGAAAAGTCAAGAATATCAAAGAAAAGTAACCCCCATGCTTAGGTGCGGTGGTTGTTAGTGTAGGATACTTTAACATTGATATACAGGTATTGATGTAAACAACAGATACGCAAAAAGGTAACATTGACAATAAAAGAAGTCCCTGTACATTCTACCTCTACCTTACAATTTTCTAAAAAAATATAAAGCAGCTAATTTAACGCGAAAATCGTTCGTGCGTAAATATCCAAGTTTTTTGTATGAACGTGACGTCACGAAGTCGGCAGCATTGAGGGTAGTTCCGCAATAAACTCCGTCGAGTGCTTCCGCACATAAAAATATCTGTCACGCGCCTCTCCGTCCGGCCGCGGGGCGGCGCTAGTAGCGCGGCGGAACATCGAGGTTTATGTAAACGATCGAGGTGGGTAGGGTTGGCAGGATAGAATTTAAAATGAAATAAGGTTTTATTTATTTAATAAACAAATAAAAACGTCAAAAGAAAAAAAAGATTATATTTTATTAATATGAGTACAAAGACACCATTTATTTCCAAATATTTTTTCATTTCGATTAAATGTAGATTAACACCTCTTTTGTAATTAATTACATACATACATTTAGTAGAATAAATATCATAATAATAAATACTGACAAAGCACTACGACGAAATAGAAAGATAGTGTTCTTTCACACCTCTTTTGAAAACTTTAAGAGTTAGGAATGGATAGGATAGGAATTATGTGTGGATATGAAAGAAAAAAAAAATGGCACACATAGATCCATAATGAAGAAATAATAAGTAGTCACTTAAGATTAGAAAACGAAGAAAAGTAATATTGTATTTCTTGCGACTGCGACGAATAGGTTCATATAGGTAGGTTTTTTTTTAGGTAGAAAAAACCTTCAATGACATCCCCCGCTCTTGGGCGGAGCGAGAGAGCATTTCAGACTTACTGACACAAAACCCATTCCTGTTCCTTCTTTGCCTTCGTTCCAGGTCCGAGTTTTCCTTTCAGAAACAAAGCCATGGCCCCAGTAGGCTTCGACCCTGCTGGGCCCCTACGGTTTGCTGACATCTCCTTAAGTGTGCGTGGAACGCGCCGTCGACGACTTGGGGTCTGTCCGGACGATAAAAGAACGGTCGGACTGCTATTGTTAGCCCGCGATTACTGTGGCAGGAGGTACCATCGCGGTCATTTCTGCCTGATCACTTAAAAAAAAATCACTTTTATCCAGCGGCGCAGGGGGCTATTGTTTCGAATGCAAGCAAAAATGAACTTAGCGGTGGTCAGGCGGAAGTGTCTTTAATGGTACATATAGGTAGATTAAGAATTAAAAAAAAATGTCAAACACAGCAGTATTATGGCAGTATTACTGCTTCTGTAAACAACAGTAACCTAGATCATAACATTATCGGAAGTAGACTCACTTTTGTCACATACATATATGTGACGTGTCACGGGACAATGACCCAGTGATCTCAATCAAGATCATCAAACGCCTTATCAGTGACTCGGGAAAACCATCATCTTGAAATGAGTGACAGAGAGAATCCGAAATAGGCGTAGATAAGAGGGTTTTACCAATGAATCATGATCGATGATTGTTTTGTTACTCTTTCTGAAGTCATCATCATCTTCTTATCGAAAATACGATCGGTTCGTCGAAATCGAAAAAGACGGAATGTTCAAGAGTGAACACTGAATATCAAAATATGCAGTGTTGGAAGGTTTTCTAAAAGATAGACCAATGACCTCTCTTTCAGTTGAAGTCGATGATGATGATAATTTTCTCTCTAGTTTTCTCTCCTTTTCATAACTAGTTTGGGGTCAGCTTCCAATCTAACCCTGTTCGGCTATAGAATTCTTCTGTTTTACATAGAGTGACCGCTTATCAGGCCTCCAAACCCCAGTTACTGGGCAGTACAAAACTCCTTGAATAGACTAATGCACCGACTTTCTATGGCGTCTGACTACCAGTAACAACTGATGACAACTGGAACCAACGGCTCTGCTTTCCATGGCGCGCGGTGACAGCGATGTCCTAGAGAAACTTAAAAAAGTACATATGAATTAAAAAAAAAAACGCATTGTACTTGCCCAGTTTTGAACCCGCAAAGTCAAGCATGAGATGCTTTTTTGTGTTTTGTGATCTTCGAGATCTTAACAATAATTCCAATTACTAATCAAATCAAATCAAAAATATTTTATTTCACATAGGCCTACATGGGCACTTATAAAACGTCAGAAGCTAGTGCACGGTTCCAAATTGGTCGTTTCCTATGGAGAAGAACCGGCAATAAACTCCATGGTTACTCTTTTAAAAAAGTGGTTGTTTTACAATATATAGAGATATTATGTAAGAACAGTTTAGACCAGTCAAATATTGTACACAAAATATTGAAATATTGTCTTCAACATAAGTTAACGATAGCGAGATAATTTTAAGATATTTTTTTTTTACTGAATTTTGTGATGGGACAACCCTTGCATAGAAACGGTTTCTATTCTAAAGATAGAGCACTGGCATGTGGCTAGCTACTAGTGTACTATCTAGCTGATAGTAACTAAACGAGGCACAGTTGACAAAATACCGATTTTTTGATTTCGTATAAATACGAAATCAATTTAGTAATTTAGTAATCAGTCATATGTAAGCATGTGTTCACAAAAAGTAAAGATAACATGTCAGTATGTTTTTCAATGTCGCGAAATTATTTTAGTTTTTGTCGTAGTTTGTGAATGCCTGAGATCAAAGCTGGTGGCGCTTGTTGCTGGGTCATTCAGTTTTCTTCAAAATGGTTGAGCTGAGTGAGGCTGATGCATGCATCTTACTTGTGAACTAGCGCCGTGATAGACTTGGCATCTCTTAACTGCCAGTGACTTATTTCAATTTCTTTTTTTTAGTGCTCATCTAGAAGTGACAAAAAATATGTAAGCAGGATTTTTATAACTCACGACATTATTTAAATCTGACTATGGTGTTTCTTGCACGCTCTTTTTTTTAAATTATATTATTATAAACTGATTCTTGACAGCGTCCCACCTGATCGTAAGCAGTGATGCAATCATTGATGGTGAATCGCACTTGTATATTAAGAGCCTATTCTCTGTAGCCTTGAAGACACCTGTATTATAATTGGACAGGAAGACTGCTGCAGACAAATTATTCTGATTGTTCGATGTATGCGGTATAAACGACGAGGCAAGACGCTCCTTCTCCATAGAGATCTCCGTTTTGAATATGCCACAGCACACACACACGCTTGTCACACTAATTTACCTGTAAGTGGTTTATCTACACTAATATAATAAAGGGGTAAAGTTTATGTTTTTGTTTGTAGGAGGTAATCTCTGGAAGTACTGGTCCGATTGCTAAAATTTTTTCACCGATAGAAAGCTGCTTTATTCCTGATTTACATAGGCTATATTATATGTACGCGGGCGAAGTCGTGACAAAAGCTAGTTTGAAATAAAGGTCTTTGATAGATTGCTGATCAGAATGAAAAAATAGTATATGGTTAAATGGTAGCTTAAAGTTTTTAATCTCGATTCAGATAGAAAAACTTTAAACTACCATTCTACAGTTCAGCTGGACCACTGCTTCAGCTAATCTTATTTCCAGCTGATCTAGACTAAACCCACAGTCTCTAACTCGTACGAGCTTGTACCAGCTTTGCAACAGTTTCAATACATTCCTGAAACACCATGTAGTGCATCTCACGCAGATCTTAAGTCGGTTAGTGATAAAGTTTGTCTATTGAAGTGAAGCCGCAACTCGCTCACAAGGAGACCATACAATTTAATTATTGCTGGTTCAAAGGCGGAGGCGACTGTACAACGGCCGCGCTGGCTATGGAAATGATTTTAGCAAGTTGAGCATCTCTGTATGTTTGTGTATAAAATTTTGTTAGTTAAATACAGCATAATAAGATTTTTTTTTAGGTATAGCTTCTATCGCGGGCCTTGAGCGTGGAGACCGAATCCAGAAATTCCGTAACGAAAATAACCTAACACCCCCCACTCATTTGTTTTTTGAGCGTGGTGACCGATAAGAAAACAAATGAGAGAACAATCAATCAAAATTCAATTCAATGTGTGAAAGTGTAACTTCAATTAATATCAAAGAAAAAAAACTAAGGAAAAAAATACTGCATAAATAAAATAAATAAATAATTATAATTGCATAAGTTGATAAAAATGCTATGCAATAGCTTTACCGCGGCAGTCCCCGAGTGCCGCACGTCTTTTTTTTGTTGTGAATGCTGTGGTTGATGATATGTTTCCTTCCTTTCTTGTCGGTTTCATTATTGGCATAGTGTTTGTGGTCATTACTTTAGGCATTGGTGGCAAGCTATGGCTGCCTTCCCCGTGCATTCGTGCAGTGATGATGAGCCATTTACTGCCGCATTTATCTGGTCAGTCCACTTCATAGGCGATCTTCCTCGTGGCCTGGTAGTCTCAACCTCTTAACGAACGGTCGACACTCTATCAAACTATTTTTATTTTTAATTATTTTTAGGCTCGCGTTTGACCACAATCTCACCTGATGATAACCCATTGTTTGGCTGACTATGGAGCACGCTTGCCTAGAAGTAACCTACTTACTCTTGACTTAAAGACCCTTAGGTTGTAGCTATCCTGAAACACAGACTTTTGTAGCGAATTCTGAAAACAACTTATACAAACTGTACGCATAATTAATCCCAAAGCGCTTCGTACTTATGAGTGGGATATCCACCATGTAATCATTTGTAATCACAGTATCTCCTAAACTGTTCTTCAAAATTATTACTTACTTAAATATTGTACCTTATCTATTTTCGGCATTCAGTCGGTCATTTTAAGATTCATATCTATTTTTTGCTTCTTCTTCGTGTCTAGTCATCGAATTTTTAAGATTAAGAAACGGAAATGTCGTTTTAATTTGTCGTAATATAATCAACCAATTGCTGTCAGTAACTTCGCCAACGTGCTAGCAGATTTATCACAAAATGGTATGAAAAATAGCCAAAGACCTATTCTCATAGTAACAAAACTACACATTTAATAAACTTTTAAGCTATTGCATAGCTTCTATCGCGGGCCTTGAGCGTGGAGACGGAACCCAGAAATTCCGTAACGAAAATAATCTAACACCCACTCATTTTTTGTTTTTTGAGCATGGTGACCGATAAGAAAACAAATGAGTGAACAATCAATCAAAATTCAATTCAATGTGTAAAAGTGTAACTTCAATTAATATCAAAGAAAAAAAAAGAAGACGTGTGGCACTCGGGGACTGCCGCAGTAAAGCTATTGCATAGCATTTTTATCAACTTATGAAATTATAATTATTTATTTATTTTATTTACGCAGTATTTTTTTTCCTTTGTTTTTTTTCTTTGGTCTCCACGCTCAAGGCCCGCGATAGAAGCTATGCAATAGCTTAAAAAAACAAAGGGAAAAAATACTGCATAAATAAATAATTATAATTGCATAAGTTTATAAAAATGCTATGCAATAGCTTTACCGCGGCAGTCCCCGAGTGCCACATGTCTTTTTTTTTGAAAATAATCAGTCAAGCCGTTGCGAAGGAGGTTGACAACAAACACTATAATATGAGATTTTATATTATGTATTAGATAATAATTCAGCCATAACATTATCACTTTAGACACCAAAATCACGTTTCAGTTTTTTGTAGAAACGTGATTAGTAAACACAAATATTTTGCGCCGTAATAAACAAAATTATCTTATCAGGTAAATGGTAGAGCTCAACCTATGTGCTCAAAGATTGTTGTGTTATCAAAGATCAGTCATAAATGTTAACAATGGTGATAGGTTTACTGCTCGTCTCCATTTATAGGGGCTGTTGTTATGCTCTTCTTCTTCATTTCTTATTGCTATCTTCGACCCGCTGTAATGATTAAGGTCACTCATTTCAAGTTTTTCGAATTGTTTTATAAAGATTAAATTAAAACTTATTTTATATATATACTACATACTTCTTTTTCTATATACTTTTTTTGTATATATGTATTTATAATTGATTATTGTGTTTTATATAGTTAGCAGTACACCACAGACTACCCCCTGTATTATTTTTAGCTCTTATCCATCCTAAGGTTGTCTGGAAGATATCGCTTTCAGCGATAAGACCGCCATAATTGTACCCACAAACTGAAGTTTTTGTATAAGCTGTATTACTTTTTGGTGTACAATAAAGTCTATTCTATTCTATTCTATTCTATTCTATTCTAGTCTATACAGGTACACGTGCGCCGTTTTCATATTTTATAAAAAGTTCAGGGTGCCTAGTGCATTGACGTTCAGCGCTACGATTGGCCGGTCCAAGGCTCCTAACCAATCAGAGAGCTAAACGCGGTAAACGTTTCAATCGCGATAACATAAAAACAACTCTTAACGGGATCCATTTGACGACCAGAACTGAACTTCTAAAGGAATGGAGCTATATAGGGTGACTGGTAATTAGTGACCGGTAATTATATACCTGATTGTACTCATGGTTCAAATAACTTTCCCAAAAAAAAAAATTTTTTTTTTACTCATTAATTTTATCACAATAACAAAGCTCAGCTGTTAGCCGGGTAACGCCATTGTCTCATGTACCTTACCTACAATAGTGATAAAAGCACCTGCGCCTCTTACGCGTTTCGCGAACACCGATGGACCCAAACCGATGGGTGACCGGGGTGGGCGCGAATTTGGGCGAACAGCTATTTTGTTATTATGATAAAATTAATGAGTATAAAAAAAGTTTCTTTGGGAAAGTTGTTTGTAATCATGAGCACAATCTCGTGTATAAGTATCGGTCACTAATTACCAGTCATCCTATATATGGTGTACAGCGCCATCCCTCTTTCTCGCTCTCGCGCTTGACATTTTGACATATCATGGTTGGGCTCCTATTTACATTATCTAGGCAAGGTCAAAACTGCCCCATCGAATGTGGCTACTAGTGACACTATCCGGAAATGTGCGAATCATTTTGACATATCATGGTTAGGCCCCTATTTACATTATCTAGGTAGGGTCTAATTACCATTAAACTAATTACCAGTCACCCTATATATGGTGTACAGCGCCATCCCTGTTTCTCACTCGCACGCCTGACATTTTGACATATCATGGTTAGGCCCCTATTTACATTATCTAGGCAAGGTCAAAACTGCCCCATCGAATGTGGCTACTAGTGACACTATCCGGAAATGTGCGAATCATTTTGACATATTATTGTTAGGCCCCTATTTACATTATCTAGGTAAGGTCTAATTACTATTACACTAATTACCAGTCACCCTATATATGGTGTACAGCGCCATCCCTCTTTCTCGCTCTCACGCCTGATATTTTGACATATCATGATTAGGCCCCTATTTACATTACCTAGGCAAGGTCAAAACTGCCCCATCGAATGTGGCTACTACTGACACTATCCGGAAATGTGCGAATCATCAAAAATACCTCTGTATTAACATTAATTTGCTTAACACATACAATGGTGTAATAGCATGTAATGGATTATCTCGCATGAATTCATGGTTGAGTCTTATAACTCTTCATCCGGGCAAAAAATAACAATGACGTGTTGCTGTACTTCCCCAGAATCAAATGATAAATTGATATAATTTTTTCAAATTGCTTATAAGTAAACAACACTTATGCACGTCAATTTTTTCATCCGTTTTAACTAGATCAGGTTTCCGAGCTGACGAACCTGACAAAAAACATCGAAACAAATTCAAAGGTCTGTTTTGAAATTTACACACTATACAAGTAATGGTCAGACTCTTATTATGTACTAGCGACCCGTCTTGGCTTTGCACGGGCAGTAAATAGATATATTGATAATATATGTATATATAGCCTATGTTACTCAGGGTGAATGTAGCTTTCCAATAATGTAAAAAAAAAAATTGGCCTAGTAGTTTTTGAGTTTATTCATTACAAACATACACACAAAAATACAAATTTTCTCTCTTTATAATAATAGTGTAGAAAACCTTCCTGTGTTCTTCAATTTCCCCTTATTCTAGTGCAACACAATTTAAAAAAAAAACTTGAAAGTGGCGGAAAAGTGTATATTTTTATTTATTCCGCTACAATACAAGATACTCACATATACAAGACACCCAGACCCAGAACAACTATTCACAGGCCATACAAATATTGGTTCCGTGCTAGAATCGATCCCGCTACACTCAGCATAGCAACTAATTGCTCAACCACTCCACCAACAATGTTGTCATTTCCTTATTTAGTTGAAAAACATATAGGCATCCACAAAAAAAAAATACTAAACCTACACTGTTTTGTTCTTTTATTATCGTATTTCACAGGCTTCCGGCGACAGGGCAGATAATATATTGCAGTGGAATTTTACTGAATAATAATGATAATAATGAATAATCCCGTCATTTCAAAAGAGTGAAGGTTATATCACTTTTATATTTACTTAAACTAATGACCCACTACAACTTTTCACGGATATAAATTATATATACAAACCTTCCCCGTTTATTGTTCTGTCTATTAGTAAAACTGCATCAAAATTCTTTGAGTGGTTTAGGAGATAGAAGCTAAACAGATAGACGCAAAAAATTACTTTATACATGTACACTGTACACACCATGTGGTTGCCCTGCTATGGTTAGATCGCTGTCTGGCCGTCCAGTAATCATCATACCATCAGACCAAAACCAAACCCGAGTAGTCGACTTTGCGTAGAGTTCCAGACGCGCCTCAAACAGCTGACAGCAAAACCGTAGGAGCCCAGCAGCACAGAAATTTACAGCTGCCACCACGGATATTGAACGCTCGGCGTCCGAGTGGGGATCGCTTTGCGCATTCCAGACATTGGCGAGCCAATCGTCGTCGTTGTTAGATACATGCTGCAAACGCAATGAACGAATCACGAGAGTCGTCTATGACGCGATGCGCAGCGAGCCAATCACTGACGCTCCCCGCCCCCTAAAGAGACCCGATTTTTGACTTATGCGCAACTTGAAGCCAGCGTTCAATATCCGTGGTAGCAGCTGTACCGAGGCCATAGGTCGACTTCTGAAAGGGCTACCCATAGTCCTAAGACATAAATGACATGGCTTTTCGTGTTGCTTCACACAGAAGTAGACAGTACCAGTCACCAGCCTAGAGCCCTAGAAGTCATTTTAGATGATCCCATCTTAAAATAAATAAAAAAATACTACGTAGGAACTTACGATAAAGCTTTACCTTATGATAAAGATATCAGCTCCATATTTGATCTAAATTATGGACTGAATGTTACAAATGCACACGCCACAAATTATCGCGTACAACGACCTTGAACTATTATAGACAGAGTGACGTTCTATTAGTGTCACAGCCACAGACACCGCCACGAGAACCTAGAAGTGGCTATAAGCCACTTGTGGCCAGTGGCAGCTACTTATTTTAAGCCATGTGTGCCACAGTAGTATAATGGACTCTGTCGAATAAGGTTTAAATACGCGAGCGACGTGAGACAGCATTTTGTATCAGCGTTTAGTAGCCAATACGGGCCACAAGAAGCGAGCCATTTAAAATGTATGAAACCTACAGGAAATATGCCAGTGGCGGCGACCCTTATCGTCACTGACTGACAAAGCTCCACAATATTTACATTTGACCACTTGACATTCGGTAGTGGCTGTCAACATCATACGTTTTGCCACACAGGGCTTGATTTAACCGGGTTTGTCGACGTAAAAGCAAGCAGGGGCCGAGGTATCAAGACCACGAAAGGATACATCGCTGTGTTTGTTTGCATGGTAACCATAGCTGTACACATCGAACTAGTATCGGACTTCATGATTCTTAACGGCCTTACGGAGAATGGCAGCTTGAAGAGCACCTCAAGCCATGTTTATATTGATAAGAGCATGAATTTTCGAATTTCATTTTTAGGGTTACGTATCTCAAAAGGAAAAAACGGAACCCTTATAGGATCACTTTGTTGTCCGTTTGTCTGTCCGTCCGTCTGTCCGTCTGTCTGTCGGTCTGTCGGTCAAGACCCTTTATCTCAAGAACACGTAGAGGTATTGAGTCCAAATTAAAACCATTTACTCAGGTCTATGGTCCCTTTAAGCTGTGAAAAAATTAAACTTCTAAGTTAACGAATAAAAAAGACGGCAGTTTATGTCGCAAAAAAACGTATATTTTGATACTCTCAAAGATCGAAATTCATAGGGTACTTCCGGTTGACCCAGAATCCTAAAATTTGGCACAAAACAAGGTCTTATAGCAAAATATATGGATAAATCTGAAAACAGTAAATTTGTTGTAACCTTCATCAGAAAAAAAAATTGCAATGCGGAAAAATCTTCGAGACTACATTCGGGAATTGTAGTTTGCACGGAACCCTCAGTGCGCAAGTCCGACTCGCACTTGCCCAGTTTTTTTTTTATTGTATTATTTGAGCTGGATCGTAACGAATTTTGCGTCTGTTCAGGCAGAATAAACCTGTTTTCTTTTTTTCTTTCTTTTGTTTTGACAGTTGTTATTGTTGTTTAAAGCTAGATCTATCTAGGCATTCTTATCGTGAGGCACTCACCTCGATGCTTAACACGCCGAAACCACGCTTACATTATTTAATATAGGTTGGACTATGGAACCGCGACTGATTGGTAAGATTGGGGACTCTCTTCGCCCATCGGGGCAGCCCTGTGGTCCTTCTATGGGCTAATGGTGAATACTAGGGTGGTTTTAGTAAGGTAAAAATCTCGCACATGACATTGCATAGTATAATCACAGTATACTCGTATTGTAAAACTGTGGTATAATCTACATTATAATGGTCCTTCTGCTGAGAGTCAGACCTGCCTTTCTACGAGAAGGAATGGGCCGTTGTCACATCATACGAGACCAGTGCGGGTTGGTCCTTCTTTTTAATGTCCCCGAAGAACAGGACAGTGCCTTTTTAATGTTATCTCCCAAAATCAAAAAAACTTATTGCGAAAGTTACCGATATTATACTTAGATAAAATTGAAATGAAGGTCACTAAGTAACTTCTTCACCCGGACCTTTATGACCAGACAAAAATACGAAGTATTTTTAAACTTCTGGAAACCAGCAATCTTTTTAGTCTAATCTTGTTTAGTTAAATATTTGACTAGCGCGTGCACAGAACAGATGAAAGAGGTTAAAATGGCAATGGCATGGTAAACAGGCGTGCCATAAAGTAGGGCAATGCTCATAGTTCAACTACCAATAGCAAACTTGCGATCTAAGTGTGCGTGGTCTGTTAGTTGCGTAAAGCGTGTTTGTATTGGTTTATTGCCTGTAGTGGAGTTAAAGGGTGTAAGACAATCAAGGAGTTGTCAGCAACAGCAGGGGTCAGCCGGGTCGAAGCCTACTGGGGCCAGGGTTATCCGAAAGGGCGCTCGAGCCCCGGTATGAAAGCTTGAAGGAACGGGATGGGTTTTTTAGTCAGTAAGAGTCTGACACTATCTCCCGCTCCGCCTAAGAGCGGGGGTTGTCATTGGGTAATTTTTCCCATCGAAAAAAAGGGTGTAAGACAAGTGGCATCATTCGCTACAGGACAAATCTGAAAGTTTTTCAGTTCTAACCCCTTTCAACTTTTCTGTGAGTGTGTGTGTGCCTAAGCTGTTCTGTTGTTTCCATATACTATACTTATATGTAAGGAAGAATTGGGCATGACATACTTCCTTCCTGTTCCTAAAGTAATCTGGATAACATCCTTTCGTGATTGAAGGCCGTAGCCTCATATCGCAGCAGACCATGCAGCGTTTTGAATAAAGCATCATTTCTTTTATTAGCTCCATAGTATGACAACAAATTGTCGTGTGTTTCGCCAGTCAAAGGACATTATTTGCATCGTCGCCGGTCTTCCGTACCCTGATACTACCCGATCACATGCCATCGTGGTCTATCTTTAGAATGGAAACAGTTTTAGATGTCGGACGTCTACAAACGTTGGCCCCATCGATTGCGTTAAGCTAGTAGATAAGCCAACAACTTGTCTGCAATGTATTTTAATGTTTTTGGTACGTTTACAGTCGACAGCGATGTGCAGGAATTTTATGACGCCATATTTCATTTTTTAGTTAGTTTTTATCATCTTCCTACCCTTATTCTATTTTATTTAGAGTCGGTGCAACACGTTTTTTAGTTAATTTTAGTTCATGTAATAATCTAAATTCCTGTTTTAAATTGATTTTGTGACTTTTTTACATACTTTAAGAACGTTTTTAAAAATATCTGATTAAAACCAACGAATCAGATGCCATATGGTAGAAAATATTGATTAACAAAGTCTGATTTATTATGTATTTAGGTGGATAATCATCCAATGACTTCTCTCGCTCTAGGATGGAGCGAGAGGGCGAGTCAGACTGCCTAAAACCTAGATGTATTCTTTGTTTGCTTTGAGATCCAGGGTTTTCTTTTCAGAAGCGAACCCATGGCTCCAGAGGTATGATGTATACTGAGATGAACTATAGCTTGTGCCTTTGTGTAATGAGGCATGAGATGAAGCCAGGTATGATTAAAAAAATCTACAACTCCATATTGAAGATCTTACGTTTACGTACGACCGATATAAAGCGAGTAAGTTACAACAAATAAGTATTAGAATTGTTAGTTCCAAAAACAATTTATATATTTATGTACATATAAACACTGGAAATGTAAAAGAACAAATAAGGATAAAAGAGTACAAAGGACCTGCTTATTTCTAACGAAATTTCTTCCAGCAGACCTGCGACAGGACAGTTGGAAAAGATATTATGTAGACACAGTGTGTATAAAATTAGAAAAATATTAAAATTTAATTACTTTCTACGCTAAATATGTTTTCGCAAACATAAATAGAACCAGAAGCCAAACATCAAAACAAAACCAAAACATTCGGTCTGTATTGCACGGTAACTTAACCTATTTGAATGATGTAAAGTATTTGTGCATTAGGTACGAACAGCGACAGTTTCAAGCGGTATTTTGAGGTAGGTATTTGGCAAATTGAGCGCATCAACGTTTCATTTTCGACTGGTGAAAATGTCGAAAATGAATTGTTGTCATCTCATTTCTCAGTATATACCTATTTTTGCGATATATTTTCGATAGTGTTGCGTCCCTGTTTGTTTTTTTTTTTTTTTGAGTTGAGAAATCAATTAATTACTTCTCCCACTCTAAAATAGAGTGAAAGGGTATGTCACTCAGCAGTTCCTTTAGTTGCCATTAGCGTTCCAAGATCACGGCATCTTCTTTCAGAAATTCCCATGGCCCTAATTCACGAGTTGTAGGTTTGAAATCCAGGCAGGCGTTTACTCTGTGTTGAAAGGAAATCATCTTGAAGAAACTTCTCAGATCAAAAAAGCAAAGGTATGTGACCTCCACCAACGTGCACTGTGCCTAAATGGTGGAAAACGACCCATTTCCTCTTCCAGAGATGGGGTCTCTCGCGTTCCAACAGTGGGAACATTATAAGACTGATTATGTAGGAATATTACATCGACAATGCGTAGTATTTTTAGGTATTCCTTGCTAGTAGACTAAATTACTAAATTATATCCACGGTAAGAGTTTACAGTTAACTGGTAAACTAAAACAAACATGAAACACTGGTCTATTGGGAACACAGGTGTTTATGTATTACAAAACCATCTGTTGAAGTCTTTGGGTGCCAAACATCAATTAATTTACTACTAAGGAAAAAGAATAAGCCTAACTATTATGCCAAACAACATTTTTTCACTGATGCTCAAATGAGTCTATTTAAAAACAAGTATGAGTTGGACTCACGCCCTGAGGGTTCCGTACAAGCTTACCAATGTAAAAAGTTCATTTCCCGATTGGAGTCTCGAAGATTTTTCCAAATCGCATTTGTTTTTTTAATTTTTAGATTTATTTATATATTTTTGTTATAAGGCCTTGCTTGATGCAAAAGTTCAGGATTCCGGCTTAACAGGATGTACTCTAAAGTTTTGGTTGCCTTGAGCGTCGAAATATATGTGTTTGTGCCATGAACGGCCATATCTTTTTGCCGTTAACTAGAAGTTTGATTTTTCACAGCTTCAAAGATCTAATGTAGTTTTAATTTCAACTTGATATCTCCACGGGTTTCCGAAATAAATCGTCTTGACAGATAGACAGATGAACGGACAACGGACAACAAAGTGATCCTATAAGGTTTTCTTTTTTTTTTCTTTTGAGGTTCGGAACCCTAAAAAACGTAAATAATTAAAGACTAAAAACATAAAGAAGCTCATGCTCTTCCGGACAATGTTTTTTTTGACGCTGTACTGACGCGAATCATCTACAACAGTCATGCAACCGAATTCTCTACACTTTCTGCAGGAATTCGTCATTATATAACTGGTGGTTGTACTGATACGCATAAAGTTCTTCAGACAAGTCTACAGAGTTTCTTCGGTACCTTGTTTTGCAGCACAAAGTTTAAGGAAACAGAGCACAAGGAGGTTTTCCCTTAGAGGGTTCGACCAAATAAAATCTGTTGAGGGTGATCCCTTGCGCCAGTGCAACCAGGATGACAGTTAGCAGAGAGTAGTGGTGACTGGTGAGGTTAATCACACGACACACTGGATCCTATAGAAAGCACTACATGTTGATCCCGAACGCTCAAACAAGACGGTCGCTCCGAAGAATAGGAAAAGTATATTGTTCTCCTTGATGGTATTGTTGATACCGATCGACCTTAATAAGTCTAGATGTTTTTTTTCAGCTATAAATACCGAATAGCTCCTCCAACTATGGATAGAGCAGGGGCTGTTAGACTTTTTTTTAAATGATACAAACTAGTGCAATGCCACCTAATGGTAAGTAGTGATTCCAACGTCGAAGGTGAAGCGCACTAGTTTATTAAGAATCTATTCACTCCAGCCTTGAAGACATCTAAATTATATTTATAATCAGACAGGAAAACCACAGCAGGTAAATTGACTAAATCAAATCTTTGTTTTTTTAATTGCCCTTTGTCAGGACCGCGGTAAGTCTTCCGAATAATACCGCAATCCAATAAATCGAGACTTGAAAAATGAATCGAATTTTGATAGTAGATAATATATTTGTTTTTATTTTTATCATTGTAAGAGACGCTCTTGACCTAATGGTAACCGACGGTATGTTGACCATACCGTCGGTTACCATCAGGTCAAATGATGAATTCCGCTTGCCTAGAAGTCCCATATTCACTCACTATCCATCCTATTAAAACAACACTCATATGTCTGCAATCATTCTTAGATAACTATTTCGTAATCATGGCATAGCTCTACGATAGTTTATAATAGGTACCGAAAAAATTGCAAACATCGCTAATAATCCCGAGTTGTTTTATTTGGCTTAAAGCCAAAGCGATGGTTAAAAATGTCGGCTAACCTTGAACAATCTCTTAGAGAAAAACTATGCGCAGCTAATGTTGACGTTATCATTCGGTAAAAAATTGAATGAAATTCATTCGAAGTATTTCAATGATCATTGGCAGTCTGATGCCGAGCTATGTTTGATGTTGGTTAAAAGAAAAGATAGGTACAAAGGTCGATCCAGGCCTAAAATGATTCCATGCAGTAGCATAAATTGGTTTCAATACGTGTAGGACGTATTGAAACCAATTTATTGTTGATCCTGTGTATGCATTGACAACAAATGAGAAAGAAAACCAGAACAAAACGTTTATTCGTTTAGCCGAATATTTCACAAAACCTCTTCCAAGAAAAACGTGTTTTTTTTTTTAAACTAAAAGTTTTGTGAAGCATTTTTGACACTTAGGATCTTGATTTTCAATGCTTCTATAGTTAAATTTTTTACTTTTTCTATTTATGAGTACATTAAAAAGGGTCAAAGTTCAAGTGAAATAGCAGATTTTCAGAGGTATAGAGGTATTTACTGTATTAGTTCTAAGCAATTTCTTTAAATTGATTACAATAGAAGCCTAGATAATATCCACATGATATCTGTGTTTTCAGCATTTGATATTCTAATGATTAATGTGTAATAACGTCATAATCACGTTAAAACGATTATAAGATAAATAGTAAAAATGTATGTCGCTTAAGACGCTTTTAATAGCGTGCAACGTGAAACTCAAGAATTGCAATTTGTGAGTAAGGAAATGAGTACGTTATTACGAGTATTTAAAATACTATATTGATACGGGTAAATTTAAATGTATCGCCTACGTGCATCTATGTTATTCATTTTACCTCATTTTTTTTTTAACCGCAGCGTAGGCATATTCTGGTCTGTTTATAACAAAATTAGAAGTTACTAATATTTTTAATTACATCACTTTTATTCTAAATTTGTGACATATTCTGTCACACTTGACTGTCGCAATTCACTGAAAACTTCAAGCAAATCTTTTTTAGTAAATTTTATGTTGTTTTATCGTTTTGTGTATTAAGCGACCAAATCGTATAGTAGTAGTAGGTACAGGTTCCGGCATTCAGCTCATTGACATTTTACTATAATTGTCATCATTTCAGCATTCACAGGCTTGCAGATGGCGGGCAATAGGTAGCTCGCTGTCCGACCGTCCATGTAACTGTCCGGACAAAGCCCAAGTCGTCGACGGCGCGCACTGTTCCCATGCGCCTCAAGGAGCTGTCAGCAACAGCAGGGGTCCAGCTAGGTCGAAGCCTACTGGGGCCGGGGTTAATTCGAAAGATAGGTCAAGCCCCCATACGACAGGCAACGAAGGAACAGGAGTGGATTTTTAGTCAGTAAAAGTCTGACACTATCTCCCACTCCGCCCGAGAATGGGGGATTTCATTAGGTGATTTTCCCACTGATAAAAAAAAATCATTTCAGCATTAAATCAGCCACTACTGAGTTTAGGTATTCTTCTGTTAAACTAAACTTCTGTAAATTAATTCAAATTATTTAACTTGTTCTGTAATATTATTGTTATTGTTGTGATTGTTATTGTAAAAACCATCTCCGTCCAAACTTCCATCTGAACTGAAGATATCGTCAAACCTAACCATTTTTGGATGGCCTGCTTTCTTATTGACTTATCTATAAAGTTAAAATTACCGTCTATTGACTATTTTGGAGGCTTGCATTTGCTAGAAAAAGCTGTTTTCTACATTGATCTTCAAATTGTTTTTAATCCTAGTCTTCAGCTGACCCACAACAATCGCTTTAGAAGGCATAAATTATTGAATGTCTCGTTTTGTGACACTGCAGTTTGATTCACCTCCCTTATACAGCGTATGTTAACGATTTTCTAGTCATTCCGAGAGGCTATGGTTAAACGCGTGAACTCGTCCTTGAAGGCGATCTCCGATTGGGGTGACGCCAATCTGGCCAAGTTCAATACATCTATAACCCAGGCGTGTCTTTTTTCCGCTAAACGGAGTCAATTCCACCCGGCTCCATCTTTCCGGGGTGTGACCGTGCCGATAACCGACCACCTTGAGCTTCTTGGAGTTACGTTATCATCTACTCTCAATTTCGGCTCATACATCGATGCAAAGGCTCAACTGGCTGGCAAAAAATTGGGGATCTTAGCAAGGGTGAAACGGTACTTCACGCCGGAACAGCTGCTCAATCTTTATCAAGCCCAAGTTCGATCGTGTATGGAGTTACTGTTCTTATCTTTGGGGTAGATCTGCCAAATACAGCTTAATGCGCTGGAGTCGATTGAGAGGCGAGCCAAGAGAATCATCGACAATGATGCAATTGTTGAGTCGAAGCTCCAAAGCCTTGAGCATCGCCGCCGAGTTGCTAGTCTGTTGGTTTTCTGTCGTTTACATTTCGGGGAGTGTGCACTGGAATTGCACAATCTAATTCCGCCAAGTCCGTTCTATCATTAGACCACACGACGTACAGCGTTGCGCCACCGGTACATGATAGACATCCCACTCATACGAACAAAGCGTTTTGGGAACACATTTATTGTGCGTACAGCCAAAAAATGGAATTCCTTGCCGGAATCTGTGTTTCCTGATAGCTACAACTTGGGAGTCTTTAAGTCGAGAGTGATTGGTTTCCTCTAGGCAAACGTGCTTCATCGTCGACCACATCATCGCTTACCATCAGGTGAGATGGCAGTCAATCGCAAACCTATCAATAATAATAATATTAAAAAAATGCTCAACGTACTCGTGGAGACCAACCCTGGAAAGGATTTGTTTGCTGATGAATGAATGACGATATTTTTAGAAAGTTTGCGGTTCTGTGAGAAGACAGCTTATAGGATTAACGTATTTTTGCGGTAATGGCTATTTTTCTGTATGAATAATAGTAATACACAACAGACTTACATTTGACGTCAAATTTCCTTTATGATTCAATTGTCATATGTGTCATATTGTATTTTGTTCATATAACACAATCCCCTTCAATGTATTTACATAAATCATTACGACAAGTCTTTAATTATCGAGTGTATTAGATTAGGTAATTAAATTATGAAATCTTACCTGGGCAAATAAAAATATGTTTTATTAAAAAACTATTGGTTATTAAAGAAAGAAAAATATTTAATTTTTCGGAAAGGCCGATAAGTGTTAAACTAATTATAGACCCGTTTAATGTGTAATTACGTCATAAACAATTCTCCGTAATACTCGGCTGAGATAACGAGACTTCCGATTATAGTTTATGATATTTTAACATATCATTGGGACTTTCCCATACCTAAAAAAGTAATAGTAACTAACTGTTAAGCGTGATTTCACTAGTGTTCTGGGAACAATGAACAAGGATAAAATTAAATTTTGTATTATATTTATGTACATAGTTAGGTTTTAATAAAAAGTTTAGTTAGTTTTGTGTACATATGTACCAAAGTGTCTAAGTAATTATTTATTTGTTTATTATAATATGCATACGTACATAAAACACTTAAATACTAAATAAACTATTTATACTAAAACCAAACTATGTACATAAATATAATACAAAATGACAAAGTACGCTCAGGCGTCAAAGTACTCCTCCACATCGCTGTCATCCGGAAATGTGCCCAGAAGACTGGCAGCATTGCCACGTTGAATGGTAATGCTAATTCTTTGGGCGAAGTGTCTAAGTTAGTTTTTCTTTATAAATAAATTGAATGTAACTCTGAGGATAAAATTATAATAATAACTTACTTGTCTCAGAAAAAACAAGCAACAATATAATACAAGAACGCATTTTGTGTGGAACCATTAATTTTGTTTGTTATCTACTCCATCACGTGTTTATGCGTGACTAGCTTCGGCCAGCGGTTTTACCCGCTTGGAAGTAAGGTTCTCCATACAAGCTTTGGACGTTTATTCCTCTCTTAGTGTCCGCCTACATCATAAAAGGAAACCTTGTACAAAATTTCAAGCTCATATTCCCGGTAGTTTCAATAGTGCGTTGATATGTCAGTCAGTCAATTTCTCGTATATAGATGATGACATAAGTTACAAACATTCACAATCCCGTTTTAATCTTTAAGAAGCACGCATAATTTAGTTAGGTATCGTAGATTCTAATGTAAAGTACCGAAAGAGAATCCCTATCAATAATAATTTATTGACAGGGATTCTCTTTTGGCACATTATCATAAAAATTGAGTGACGCACTGTGGCTAATTCCCCTTCCTTTTTCTCCAGACTACCGTATTTTGACCGTAGTAGACGGGCAGAAGACCGTTTGATTTGAATAAATAGAATTTAAATAAAATTGTTTGATTTAAATATTTCAGTAGACCGCATGCACACTGACCTTTGGGCAAGCGTCTTCACAAATTGGGTGCCTGAAGATGGACTACGCTGCAGTAGCCGACCTGGGGACAGGTGGTGAGATCACTTAAACGCTTATCGCCAAGGCTGGTTCAGAGGTTTGAGAATAAATAAATACCTGGAAGAAGTTGGGGAAGATCTTTGCGTGGCCGTGGGAAGGCTAAAATAAAACCTCAATCATTAGTGTTTATTATATTAGTCATTTTATGTTTTTGGTCGTTGCTACAGGTATTATCTTGCTAGAAAACTTGCTCATTATTTAGTAGAAGGGGTACCACACCTAAATAGTGATAAGTAAAAAAGCTTTTCTTTTAAACGTAAACGACTTTCAAAATTAAATTTATTTTGTAAGTCGGTTGCATGTTTATATAAAAAAGTTTTTGTAGATCGTAGCAATGCCACGGATGACTGTACTTTGTATATCGTCAATTTATGGTTGATGATATATAAATATTACCTGTTGCATAAATATATAATATAAGGAAAGTGAATCCCCGGTACCTACAGCAATGTTATCAACCAATTATAATACTAGGATCATATAAATATAATATGATAATAATTACAGCGATAAGTAATCAATAGATTGGCATGATGTGCGTGTTCAGTTGGGGGATTCTGTCTTATACGCCAAAAATGAATGTCTGATTAATTGTTTGCGAAAATGCGAAACAGGTTATAAAGTCCTGCAAACCTCTATTCAAATAAAAGACTCTTTACAAAAGAAAAAAAATACAACCGACTTCAACGTTAAAAATAGTGAAAAGTACAAAATAACTTTAATTTCGGAGTCGGTGTTTCTATAATAGTTTTGTTTCTTCGTTATTTAACAACGACTTTGTGGGTGTAATTACCAACTAATCATTAGTGAAAGTAAGGACCCTCCTTACTTTTTGTAGGAAATCTTGATGTTGTTTTTGTCCGGCTAGCTTGTTCTAGATGAAACATAGTGCGACTTCCGAAATTAAAGTTAATTTGTACTTTTTAGTGTTTTTGTGACATTGAAGTCGGCTGTATTTCTTTTATAAAAGTTTTTTATTTTACACTTTTTAGTTGTGGTACCACCACTAAAAAGTACCTCTCAGCCAAATTTAAAAACCTTATAGCCAGAGAGCGTCTTATAACAATTTTAATAATCCCAAACACGGTTAGATTATATTAATTTATCCTTCTGGCTTCATCATCAGATCAGTCCAATACGGGACGTATTGGACTGATCTGACTCCCCGTTTTAATTCAGCCAGTCATCGACTACACGTATAAACAAAGCAATTTTACTTGTTACGACAGTTCTGCTGTGACCCTATGAGGAGTTTTATGCCATATCTTCGAAGTTCATGATCAGATCATAACAATATTTCAATGGGACCGACTTGGAAGCTTAACCTTTCAATCACAAAAAGATTTTTTTAAATCGGTCTACTTTTGACGGAGATAACGGTGAACATACATAAAAAAAAACATACGTTCAGCCGAACATAGAACCTCCTCCTTTTCGAAGTCGGTTAAAAAGAGGATCCTCCGACCAGATGGGTGTTGTATCTGGTCCGGACACAACACGACTCGACGAACGATACCAAAGAAAGAATTATTACATTACATTTAGGTTTACCACGACCTTAAAAGGTTATCTGTTGCTATGACCTCTCAACCTTCACATTGCAGAAGGTAGAATCAAGACAATTATGTGCCCGGTGATTGAAGGAAAGGTTCTGGAGTGGAGTTGGAAGTCCTCCCACAAGGTGGACCGACGACCTGTTAAGAGTCGCTGGAATGCGGTGGTTGCGAGACGCACAGGAGCGGTAGTTGTGAGATGCACAGGATCGGTAATTGTGGCGACGCTTGGGGGAGATCTATGTCTAACAGTTGACGTCTTTCGGTTGAAATGATGATGATTGCAACAGACTTTACCCTATACTCGGTCTAAAAAGTCAAACGACTTGGGTAATCTAATCAAATTCTCAAAATCTGATATAATTAACACTGGTTGAACAATTAAGGGCCAAGCGCCCGAAAAGTGCCATAAAATAGTGATTTTCTGAGGCCTACTCCTCCGTAACGGCTTGGTCAATTGGTTTGAAAAAAAATATGTTTATTATAGATTCATGAACAATAATATCAACATTTGATTTTTTCGTGCAATTAATACTTTTGTCAAAAAAAAAATATTTAGCAATTTCGCAACTTTTCGCAACTTTTCCCTACTCCTTCGAAACGGATTGGATCTTTAGAAACATTTTTACACATAAAAATTGGTGGTTAAATATTCTTCAAAGTGAACATTGCATATGTAAATCAATCAATATCTCGCAGAGAAAATGGGTTTAAAGCGCTTTCCGGGCGCTGCTGGCCGCAAATAAATGCACAGATTTGCGTACTGCCGCCTAGGCGAGTGCGAGAGTTGCGTTCACATAATTTCGGCCAGATGGTTCAAGGAACTATACGCCTTCTTAAGGTTGCAACGAGATGATAAATAATAGAATTTTTAATTCGTTTAAAAATTTCCAAGTCGTTTGACTTTTTAGAAAGACTATATCACTCTATTTTTTTAAGGTAGGTAATCATCCAATGACTTGGTTACAACAGTCGTTGTCGCCGTATCGCCATAAGACCCCATCACTAGAGACTTAAAAAAATACCCTGCCTTCTTATTTTCGTGTCGATGAACTCAAATTAATATTTTTTCTGACTAGTAATTGGTAACCTATACAGCTCTGTTATTGGTTTCGCATAAGTCCTGAATGGTGAGGTAGTTGTGCAGGACGGGCAGCATATTAGATGTAGCATGTCCTGTGCAGTGGCTCTACACTAGCACTGTGTTTGAGTCAGATGAGTCGAGACTCGAAAATCCATTTGGGGATGGGCCATTTGACCAGAAGCTTCACCGAAAGGCGTTAAAAATATCGCACAGCGATTCTATATGCCCGGCGCACCCTAGAACTGCTCTTGGAATAGCTCTTGGTAACGCAGAATCTAGCTGACTAATCCTTTGATCTCGATGACGGCACTGTAGGCGTAGTGATGGAGCGTTTGGTTGCTGTGCTGCGAGTCAAGGTGTCGATTCCCGTACGGAGCAAATATTTTTATGACCTACAGATAAGAGTAGGTGTTCCGGGTCATGTTGATGTATGATACAGAAATAAATCCTAGAGTAGGGCAATTTAAAAAAAAAAGAAAAGTAAGTTTGTAAAGGGTCTACACTAGAAGAGACGAGCACGTGCGACATTACACGATGTTGAGTTCGGCTCGTGCTCGGCTCTACCGTAGATCCACCTAAAAAATCCTAATAACTGGCAAAATGATAGCATTAACTTAACCTTCCTCTTCAGCGAATACAGCCTATATTATATCTACTCTGGTATACATTGTACACTTCTCATACACTGTGTAATCCCGTTGTTCATTAATACATTGGCAAGACAAGCATGAAAATCGCAAGGGTGCCTTCAGTAATCAAATATAGCGAGTAAATAGGCATTTGAGTCGAACAAACATGAGAACAGTTTGCTCTGCATCTACTGTATTAATTCATTACTTTGATTTAGCTCGAAGATTCATTGATTACTTTGTATGGTGAATTACATTATTATTTTTTCTTAATATAGGTTAATATTAAATCTAAGGATTGTTGAGCGGAAGTAGGAGAATTGCATTTCTTTGTGAAGAATTAAAGACAACTTTTATGTAAATTTTTTTTACAAGAGCAACTCGCAACTTCACCGTTCTTGCAAAGGTCCGGCAGTAAATACCGGTACAGCTTCTAATGATTTACAAAGCACAGGTTCAGACGTGTGTGGAGTACTGCAGTCACATAATTATGGGCTAGTGCAGCAAAATGCCATCTAGTAGCTTTGAACTCAGCGGAAAGGCGTGCAAATTTGCGAGTCGGTGATCTTTTAGTTAAGGGGCCGGCGACGGATGAATTTCCATACAAACGTAATACCACGCTCATTTGCAGTTGGAGCATATTTCCAACATATTGTGATGATATTTGGTTATAGACAATATTTATCTAGGTTCCTACGTCGAGAATATTAGAAATATTGTTATTTTTAATACAGGAAAAGCCAAATGGCATGTTTTGCCATTTACGCTGTAAAAAAGTGCGAAATACAATTCTCTTAAATTTCTTTTCGTTTTTTTTTTTTTAAAGAAAGACAGAAACCTAGATAAATATTGTCTATAACCGAACATCGTCATAATATGTTGGAAATATGTTCCAACTGCAAATGAGCGTGGTATTCCGTTTGTATGGAAATTGATCCGTCGCCGGCCCCTTAAATCTAATCTATAAAGCCTAGAGCACAGGCACACGGTGCGATGGAAACGCCTATTCTCGGAGTTTCCTTGCGTGATCGAATCAAGAATGAGGATATCCGCAGAAGAACCAAGGTTAACATAGCACGAAGAATCGCCAAACTTAAGTAGCAATGGTCAGGGCACATTGTACGCAGAACAAATGGCCGTTGGGGCCGAAAGGTTCTGGAATGGCGACCACGTACCGAAAGACGTAGCGTTGGAAGGCCTCCTACAAGGTGGACGGATGACCTGGTAAGGGTTGCGGGAATCCGATGGATGCGAGATGCACAGGACCGCTCATTGTGGTGACACTTGGGGGAGGCCTATGTGCAACAGTAGACGACTTTTGGCTGAAATGATGATGACAGGCACACAGGCGCAGGGTTGTCAGCCTTTCAATATTTTACAGGTTACATTGTGGAGAGTGTGTGCAGGCTTACTATCACGTGGGATCGCACTAGTTTATGTAAATAGAAGGGAAAGTTAGGAAAGGTTTGACGCTCTCTCTCGCTTCATTCTGAATGGAAGAGATTTCTTATTCTCATATTATTTTCCCATAAAGTCATTAAACCCCAAGCGAACGCCGGCCGTTCGCGCATCTATTGTCTTTCTATTGTGTCTGTAATTTCCACGATTGAAAGGTTAAAAAACTCTATAATGTAGGTATCCTAGTTACAGTTGACACAAAGAAATTTCGGCCAACTACAACAGCAATCCTTTCTCACAAATTGCTCTTAAGCCGTCCATTCAAGCACATAGAACATCTACATAACTGTAAGTGCCCTTTCACAAGATAACTATATCCACAATGGCCGAGGCTCACGGCTTTCAGCACAAGTCATTAGTGTAAGGCACTATTCAGAGTTGATTACTCCCCGTTTGACACGAGTGCGTAACGGACAAAGCAAACGCATTAGTGCATCGATATACTATTAATATAGCGTAGATTGAAACGGTTTATTGAATTCTGCTTTGATTATGGAGACGTGGAGTGCTTGAGTTAGACCTATTGTACACGGACGCGTAGCTTTAAGGTCACAGCTCATTAGAGCCACTCCGCACCGCGTCGCCGCCTGCGGCTAGTATTCTTTATATAGACTTGTATGGGTATGCGCTTACCATATCAATTCTGTAGCGTCACCGGATCACCTCGGTCGTAAGCCCTCTACGCGCGGACGGCGGGTGGACCACTCGGTGACAACTCTCTGCTCGCATTGAGTTGATTGCCAACGTGCGGGTCCCGAGTGGACCTAGTGCCAATTGTTAACAGATTACTCGAAAATTCGTGGACCAAGCGACATCCACTCGTTGACCGCACGGGGTCCACTGGTTGACCGCGCGACGTTTATTGGTGATAACGCGGCGTCCACCCGAGGACCACCTGTCGACAACTAGTGGACGCCGTGCGATGAGGCGGTGTGGGGTGGATGCCGGGTGGTTCTAATGAGCTGTGACCTTTATAGACGCGTATTCGTCATTATACGCTTGGTGTAGGACGTACGCCTTTGTGAAGCTTACATACAAAATTGTGAAACTCTGTTGAGGGCGTAGCCGTGTCGCGTCACGCAGCGTTTCTAAGCGTCTATGAAGCTACGCGTCCGTGGATAGAAGGCCTAAATTTATTTATTAGAGTATGTACTGAGAAGGAAGCAGGGGCGAATTTTGATGTCCTAAAAAACATCCCGTTTACTGCAGTGTATTAGTATTGATCCGTAGATATGCCATTTCTGAAATACAATTTTTAACTCCCGACAAAAAAGAGGGGTGTTATAAGTTTGAGGTGTGACTGTCTGTGGCATCGTAGCTCCTCAGTGAATGGACCGGTTTTTGATGCGGTTTTTTTTTATTTGAAGGCTGAAGTTATCGAGATGGTTCTTAGATACAATTTATGAAGAATCTGTTCAGATGTTCAAGGTCAGCAGCTCTTTTGTTGGCTGTGGCAGGGATCTTAAACACTTAATGGATATATACACTACTAATAAACACATATTATGTGACCTAATGTTTGAAATACTCATGTACCTACATGCCAACGTAATGAAGCTGGTCTGACGATGGAGGTCGGAGGTATGAGACATAACCTTGGAATGCCTATTAATAAACCCATCCAGTTTCGGCTCATTTAGACTCATCTTAAAACGCATCTATTTACGCATCACCTTTACCATATACGAATGACACATTAAGTGCCGACGTCATCTATACTCTGTTTAAAATAACATTTGAAATTGAACAAACACAACACAACAACATTGATTTGGTTTTTTTTTTTTACTTTTTATTTCTGCCCGTTCAACCGATTTTGATTTTTATTACGTGGCATGACAAATGACGGCTGCAGTAAATAGTTGGTATTGTAACAACTTTTTTACTTTTTATGCCATCCATAAACCTACGAAATAGAAAAACGGATTAAAATCGGTTAACAGACAGTCAAAAAGATTTTGTTTTTCTAATCTTAACTCGATTATGATATAGTTTTAAACTACTGTTCTGTATAATTTACTAGCAGAAAAAAAAAATCATTTTACGTTCTATAGTTTACCTACAGAAAGTTTATTGTTTTACGAACATGGTAGGTACAATGTTCTTACTCCATAATGTACAAACTGGAAATAATATAATAAAATAGTGGAATAATACTATTTTTTTACTTATTGTATAATATCGTCATTCTACTTCGTTAGCTCGTAATCCTGATTTATAAGTGGATTCTTTGTTTAGTTATTTTATAAGTTATTCTGACACTAACAAAGTATGATTTTTTATTGAAGCTAATTCTGAAATAAGAAGATTATTATTATTATTAACCTCTTATCCAGATCACAGAACCCAGTACGAGTTTATGACGTTCGGCACTCTGATTGGCCCACTCCAAGCTCTTAACCAATCAAATAGCCAAACGCAATGCACATCGCGTTAAAAAACTTGCACTTAGCTCACAGAATTGTCAAAAGTAAGAGAAAACTACCGCAAATAGTACAAGTCCTCTTGATGGTCAGAATCTCGACCTTTTGATCGGAATATTCGAATAATAAATTTGTTCCTGGCAAACCCATTCAAACAGTACTAACTGTCCTCATTTATTTTCATTATGATTATTTCTGGATCACTCAATACCGCTCTTTGTAAAGGTCAGCGCACTTACTATATCAGAAAATATTGATTTTTACTTGTAAACATGATTGAACTGAGTCACCCCATACAAACACAAGTATCGATTAGATATCGCACAAATAGAGCATGTGTCAGACTTTCATGCCAATGATTAACGTAAACGAGTATCATCATCATCATAAAAGGCCCTTAGAGCCAGAGTGGCCTAAAATTTTTTTTCATTACTGATCCCATTTGAAAAAAAAACGCTTTTTTAAAAATTATAATTAGTATCGAAAAAAATTTTTAAGCTACTTTGGCTCTAGTATTATGAGAGCCACAGCGTCCTAACTATTATTTTTTCAACAAGTACTTAAAAAAAAACTGTTTTTTTTTTTAAGCGCGTGGAGATGCAACGCCGGGGTGAAAGTCCTCTGCCGCGACAGGTCGCGGCATGGCGGACAGAGCTTCGGTAGGATCTCATGGTGGAATGGCGTCAGCGACTATCGCAACCCCGTCATGGGCACGCCACAATTATGGCGATAAGTCCCCTCTTTGAGGCGTGGCTGGAAAGACCTCACGGCGTCCTTACCTTCCGCATGACACAGGTCCTCACCGGAAATGGTAAGTTCGGGAGGTTCCTGTTCCGAATCAAAGCGGAAGTGACGCCCGGGTGTCGCCACTGTGCGGAACGCCTGGAGGACACGGTGGAGCACACAATCGCAGTGTGCCCTGCTTGGACGGAGCATCGCCGTGCCCTCGTGGGGGTGATCGGCGACGGAGACCTCTCGCGCCGGACCTTGGTCAAGGCCATGGTCCGGAGCGAGGAGGAGTGGCAGGCGGTCGCTGACTTCTGCGAAGCAGTAATGCTCGCTATGGAGGAGGCCGACCGCATCAGGCAACGGCGCTCTCGCCGCCGCCGGGATTCCAATCCCAATTTCCAGCCACCGTAGGCGTGGGCTTGCGAACGGCGAGCAATGGGTAGCTTGCTGTCGGACCGTCCGGTAACTATCCGGACCAAGCCCAAGTCGTCGACGGTGCACACTAATCCCGCGCGCCTCAAGGAGCTGTCAGCAACAGCAGGGGCCCAGCCGGTTCGAAGCCTACTGGGGCCAGGGTTATCCGAAAGGGAAGCTCGGTCCCGGTACGAAAGACACGAAGAAACGGGTTGGGCTTTTAGTCAGTAAGAGTCTGACACTATCTCCCGCTCCGCCCAAGAGCGGGAGTTATCATTGGATGATTTTTTCCACCATAAAAAAAAAATCTTTCGACCCTCAGAACCCAAGTGATCTTCACACTCATATACTCCTCGACTTCCTTAATCAATCAATATTAAAATATGGATAAGCCGGAAATACTACAAGTCACTGTTATTTCTAAGAACGCTATCTTTAAAATAAGTTATCGTTGATAAATAAATGATAATTATATATTTATACAAACAGGTTTTTAAACTAGATTAGGCGGGTATTTTCGAGCTCACTATCCTTAAAATACACACCGAGGTCAAAATCGATGAACAATACAAAAGAAAGGACTTTTGAGTAGGCCGCTTAAAATAGGTTCCCGAACTCCCAGACGAAATCGATTACTGAAAAGAAGAATAACCAACATTTACGTTGGTTTCCTTTAGCTAGATTATTGTCAGTTATCCAGGCTTTTGACCATCCGCAACGGCAGTCAATAATCTATAGATGAAAACCGAGAATAGCTTAACTTACCATCAAAGACACTTCCGCTTGACCACCGCTAAGTTTATTTTTGCTTCCACTCGAAAAAAAAATTCAAATGGTTTAGGTTTGGCATCGCGCTGCAGGATTCAAGCGAAAAATTTTTTTAAGTGATCAGGCAGAAATGACCGCAATAGTACATACTATCCGAGGCATGAAGGACTACTTATGTTAAGATGATCCATATTTTTTTATGGTTATGTATGATTAAACTATCATAAAAGAAATTGCCAGCTCATTAGAAACCGCCACCATTGTTCCGGAAACTAATCAATTAGTAATCAGCACAGCGCCGTATTGACTTTACAATATGTACCAGTGTACACGTATAATGAGGGAATGTTCAACATTAATTGGTTTGCAAATCCAATTAGGTTAGCTCCGATACGCATTAAGCACGTACGGATCATTATAGATCACTAATGACCGACGTCTGAGGCCCAACTACCATTCTAATTTTAATTGTTTGATTTAATTTAATTTGGTGGGTTCATTGGTTTCATTTGGTGGTGGTTATTTTGTTTTATTAGTAGCCAGTGACAACAAAAAAAAACAAAAGGTATTAAGAGCGCACTTTTCGAAGTACATTTTCATACAACCACTCTTAATTAATCCTGATGTTATTACACCTCTTTTTCTAAATATTTTGGATACACAGCTATCTTGAGGATATTATCTAAGCTTCTATATAAATAAAACATTTTGTGTAAAACTAATCTAGTAAAGAAATCTGATATTAAACATGAACTTTGGCCCTCCATAATTTATTTATGTATTAAAAAAAAAATAAAGAAAAAACATCAGTACCTACAAGCCTTGCACGTTTAATCGAGATTCTGAATAATGACAATTTTTCTGATAAACTTTTAAGGGTATAAGAAAAGCAGGTATATCCTGAAACAAGTTTTGAGAGACGTAACGTGACGTAACGTGACATAACGTGACATAACGTGACGTAACGTGACATCCACTCCTCAAAGAGGGGACCTCTTTGAGGAGTGAGTGGAGAGACATCACGCAGCCCTCACCAAACATGGTAAGTTCGGGAGGTTTCTGTACCTAATGCGTGTGGAAGAAACGCCCGGGTGACACTATTGTGTAGACCGCTTGGAAGACTCGGTGGAGCATATGGTGGAGGTGTGCCCTACTTGAGCAGAGCCAACGCTTACTGAGATCATTATTTGACTTCCTTAAGGAAACCCGTGGTTCTGGAACGTAAAGGGCAAAGAAAGAACACAGGTGTGGTTTTAGTCAGTAAAAGTCTGACATAGTCCTGATCACCTCGCACTCTGTCCTAAAGCGGAAAAAGTAATTGGATGATTTAATTTATCAACCTGATAAATACCTAACTACAAAATGCTACATACAAATTGCAGACTTATGTATTTAAAGCATTTAAATTATGTTTATATTGGATTACAAGGAAAGCCGTATGGATATGGACGGAAATATGTCGAGAATCGTTATCGCACCTTGTAAAACAATTACTCGGAATATTACCTAAATCCTTTAATTCCGAGTAAAAAATACCTAATGATGAGGTAAAATTATTATGTTATGATTGCCCATGTGTCATCAGTAGTTCCCCTTTTCATAAATTATAATCTACGCATTGAACACAACGTGCCGTCGACTCGGGCCAGGTCCTTATTGGAGTGTGAGCTACGCCGTCCGCAAGTCCACGTCTATGGAAGAATAATATTATTATTATTATTATTATACATCTTTATTGCACACCTTAACTTATTAAAGAATTACATTTAACAAAAATAAGTGTACAATAGGCGGTCTTATTGCACAGGGCAATTTCTACCAGACAACCTTTGGATGGACTGAAACGAAAGGAACAAGATTTCGGGTTGAAAGTGTACAACAACTTAAAGAAACAATGTAAAAATAAATAACAAATAAAAATATAATACATAAATAAAAAGCCAAATAATAAACTAATAAATATAAAAATAATATACTAACAATTAGAAAGGAGAAGAAGAACTAAAGTGATAGATAATGCTCCTTCACCATTTTTTTGAACGTTGGTAGCGTTTGGGCTCGCCTCACTTCTATGGGTAATGCATTCCACAAACGAGCTGCTTGTATCGTGAAGGATTTATAAAAGAACGAAGTGGAATGCATATGAATACTAAGTTTTAGACTTTCCGATGACCTCAAGGACCTAGAATGTGTGTCACAGAGAAACTGAAAGCGTTCTTTAAGATAAAAAGGAGTAGAAGGATTAAAGAGTACATTGTAAAGCAAAGAAAGTATGTGAGCATTCCGGCGAAGGCGAATAGGAAGCCATTTGAGCTGAGTACGAAATTCAGAAACATGGTCATACTTGCGCAAGCCAAATATAAACCTGATACAGAGATTTTGAAGTCGCTCAAGCTTATCCAATTGGTCTTGGTTGAGATCAAGATATCTGGCATCAGCATAGTCCAAGATTGGGAGAAGAAGAGATTGTGCTATCGCAATTTTAGTAGTGATGGGAAGAAAATTGCGAAGGCGCCTCAAGGAGCCCGCCGAAGCAAACAGTTTACGACTAACTTCCTGCAGTTGCTTAGTCCAGGAAAGAGTGCTGTCGATATAAATCCCCAAGTTCTTCACCATGTGAGTTAGAGGAATTATGGTGTTGTTGAAATAAACCTGGGGAAGTGTCGACCAATCTATCTTACATACAGTTCGGGAACTACCAACAACAATCACCTGCGTCTTGGTTGGATTGATCCTCAGCCCAAACTCAGTGCTCCAGTCACCTATACGATTCAGATCTGTATTAATAGTCTCAATGGCATCACACAGCTTATCGAGAGGGGGAAATATTTTAGCATTCGGACCAGTACTTTCAGAGATTACCTCCTACAAACAAAAAAAGCATAAAAAAAACTTTACGTCTTTATAATATTAGTGTAGATTGTACTGCGCAATCTTTTTGCACAATCCTATAGTACTCATAATATAATATAATAATATTCCACAACTATCACACAACGCCATCTAGTTTCAAGATAAGCAGAGCTTGTGTTATGAGTACTAGACAACTGATAAACATACTTATATATTTCTAAATACATACAGATAAATTACATGTATAGATAAATTACACCCAGACACAGAACTAATGACCATGCTCATTACACAAAAATTTTTCCTGGGTGAGAATCAAACCCACGACCTCCGGCATAGCAGTCAGGGCCACAAACCACTAGACCAACAGGCCAGTCAAAAGCATATTCAGTCTACGTTCTAAAAATTTCGTTTTTCAAACGATTTTTATACATAAATATCATACTTGCATAGCAATTTAAACATTATAATATCTTCTTCCATAAACTTCTCCCTCAATGTTGAGGAAGTAATGCTGTTATATATTACGTAGTACATATATTTCGATGTATATTACCAAAACTATTGACAATAAAAAATCAATCATTAAATAGACTCTATCACTGGTAAATATATAGTTGAGCGGCGCCAGAACATAGATTACAGTAATTTATCCGCCAGACAGCCCAGACATACAATAATCTGGCAACATATACATACGTCACACAACGTTCATAATATTTCCCTTTCCCAGACTATATCAAAGGGGAATGTTTCACCAAGCTCATAAAGATCCTAATCTCCGACTGTTTTATGCCATCCTAATTTCAGCCGCAATTGACTACGTTTAGTTTAGATAAGATTTATTTTTAGGGGTTATAAGGAATGTGATATTTATGGATTGATGTAGCCATTTAATCTTACAAATGTTTGGGCGTTTTAGAATAGACCATTAAAATGCAAATATAGAGATCAACAGACAACACAACTCCCAGATTTTTTTTTGGGAAAATCATCGAACTGACATTCCCTGCCCGGGCGTTGCGGAAAATAGTGTCAGATCTCTCGCGCCGGGCCTTGGTACAGGCCTTTGGTCCGGAGCGAGGAAGAGTGGCAGGCGGTCGCCTCTTTCTGCGAAGCAGTAATCCTAGTAAAGGAGGAGGCCGCACGCGTGGATTCCGATCCCAATTTCCGGCCACCGTAGGCGCGGGCCGTCCGGTAACTGTTCGGACCGAGCCCAAGAAGTCGACGGCGCGCACGGCTCCCGCGCGCCTCAAGGAGTTGTCAGCAACAGCAGGGGCCTAGCTGGGTCGAAGCCTACAGTGGCCAGGTTTAGTTTCGAAAGATAGCTCAGCCCCGGTATGAAGGCACGAAGGAATGGGGTGGGTTTTTAGTCAGTAAGAGTCTGACACTATTTCTTGCTCCACCCAAGAGCGGGGGATATCACTGGATGATTTTCCCTCGCGCGCGAGGAACACTAGGCGCCGTCGACGACTTGGGCTCGGTCCGGACGGTTACAGAACTCCCAGATAGGGAAGGCACATAACTTGCGGAACGTATAATCGATGGTTGTTAGATTCAGAAGTGACCACAGCGTATCGAAGGATGCAGCATTGGCAGACCTCCCACAACATATACTGGATGACTGGAATGCTTGAAGCCTATGTCGAGTAGTGGACGTCTTTCAGTTGAAATGACGATGATGGTTATGATAAAGGGCTGACATTTCAACGTTTCAGTACACTTTAGACTAATGCAAGTTAATATGTGTAGCACTCTAAATATGTCAGAAATCGGTATTTGCATTAACGTCTTAGCTAAGCCACAGGCGAGGCAAGAGTTCTATACAAAATTAATTATCTACAATCATTTAAAATAAATTAAAATACATTTCGCTATGATGGGGCGACATGGTCTATATTGTGATAAAGCGTCACAGTATTGATTATGTCGCCCCATCTTTATCCTTAGTAAATATTAAAAAAAAATACTATTAATAAAACGACTTTCAAACAATTCGATGTAGATGTTTTCCATCTACCTTACATTACAATAATGATTGATACTACAAATTTAATCGTCAATAAACATTCTTTGATGTTTAAAAGTATCAATAAAAAATCAAAGTAGAGCAATATCTTCGAGCCATAAATTCTAAGAATAACTTGATAATAAATTTAATTGAAGCACTAAATTATTGTATGTCGTAGCTACTTCGTAGCGGCGTAGCGTTCGTAGCTCAAACAAGCGACCTGCGTAGCGCTACGATAGAACAACTTGTACTACCCCCTACAAATATTGTTGTTAGCCAACCAAACAACGGGTAGGTACTTGCTCCAAAACCATATAGCTCATGACTGGAAAATTAATTAAAACTCTTATTAACCATCTTGTTTATGAGTGTTTCATTAATTTTAAATTAATTTTCTAACGTGGAAACTTTTTGTAATAATATGTTATAAAATTTTCCTTTCGGTTATCTTTGTCGCGTATTGATTAGGCTTTATTAATTTTCGATGTGTTTTCCAATTAATTTACTTTCGCATGTTAATTGTGCCTTCAAAGCTACGTTGAAGACTCTAATTATTAATCAATAACCTTCTGTCTGGGTTGCTGTAAGCAAACCCTTGCCATTGTCGAATGTGGTTACACCACGAAGCGTATCATTAACTATGTGCCTGCTATTGTTAGCTCGAGTGTAATATTGTTCTGTTTATAGAAGCTAACATAAACGACAACTACATTAACTAACAAACAAAGACGTATCGGTATGGCAGAGAGCACCTTGACACAACTGAATGGAATCTGAATCGAAAGGAATATCTCGCGTAAGACCAAGAGTACGCTGTCGTCATCACCGTGATATTCCCCATATTTCTATAAGGTACAAAGGTAGGTGCAGGTGAGATAGTGGTCAAGTGCGAGCATATCAATGATAATAAAAACGATGGTTACTAATTAAACAGACTTCAATTTAATGGCATTCTTCACTTCTAAAATGTCCATTGCTTCATGCATTACTAAGTTACCCACAATTAACAACTGAATACCTTAGCCACTAGTTATCCTTTATGTAAAAATAACCACGAAGGTTGAAGGAGCTCCGCTCCGCTCCTACTTAAGCCTTCTAACCTAACCTATCCGTGTTGGAGTGCCCTACAACTTCGATCTCGCTTCGTTAGCAGTTGGAATAAGAATATTTAGTTGAAGTTGCGAAAAATGACGAAGTAGCTCATTAGAGGCTATCTTATTTTCCCGTTGCTTAGTTATAAAATGAGAAATTTGATCAAGTGGCCAATAAAGAAATGTGTGGTGTGACTTATAAATTCTCTAAATATATAGACCCTTGATTGACGCTTTTGAGATGTGGTGTTAAAGGAAAATACTCGGAATTTACTAGACAGAGCATTGACGTATCACTTCCATAATAACTGAACTCAAAACATCTGTAATACTCACCACCATATGACATAGAATAAGCTTGAGATAATTTGGTCATAATTCATTCCCATAAAAAGAGAGATCTTTAAAAAGTTAAATACCTGTTTAGTGCCTTCAAATTGTCATTTTTAGGATGAAGTGTTAGAAGACAATGCTCGGAATTTACTGGATGAAACAATAATTACATTCGAACTCTAGACACCTATGAGACTCACCACCATATGCTAAAGACAACGAAGGAACGGGGTGGGTTTTTTAGTCAGTAAAAGTTTGACACTATCTACCGCTCCGCCCAAGGGCGAGGGAGGTCGTCTGGATAAAAAAAAAACCAAACGCCAAAGAACAAAGCTTTGAATACTTCGTCCATATTTCTTGAAAGAGGGACGATAGTTTAAAAAAAAACCATTACAAAAAATAGGCCGGAAAACACGAGGTAGTACTTAGGAGCCTGTTACCAAATTCATTCCAAATTACAGACTACAGTCTGCAACGTTATCCTGATAGCCAAAGATAGAACAACATGGCAAAATATATCTAGTCCATAACAAAGTTATTTGTCGAGGTCAACACCCTCAGCATTAAGGACACCCGACAATGAGGACATCATTAAAGTGAATGTCAAGTCTTTTGAAGAAGAATATTGTAAGCGACAGTACACAATTTTTGCAAGTAGATTTTTTTCTTCTTTTAATATGCTAATAATAATCTATACATATAATAAAATCGTAGGAAAGTCAAAACTGTACATTGAATATTTTTTAAAAAGAATACTTGGGGCGTGATCTACAATCGATACCGAAGCCAAAAATATAGTTTTTAGAATTTTTGTCTGTTTGTCTGTTTGTCTGTATGTATGTCCGGGATAAACTCAAAAAGTACTGCATGGATTTACTTCAAATTTTGCATGAATATTACTAAGAGGTCGGGTCAACATATAGGCTACATATTATCACGCTATCACTTACGGGGGAGGAGCTGTGAATCTTTATTTTTCTTACGCATTCTGTGACAGCGTGTAACATAAGGACGCAAATTTAAATGTTGTTTTTGAGGAAGTCATGCTATTATTTAGCTTTACACTATAAAAACTACGCCATTAAAGTAACTTGATGAGAAACATAGTTTAATGAATGTTAGTAGTATAAACCAATTTTTAAACCAGCGCCATCTATGAGATTTCATCAAAATCAAATCAAGTTATATGTTAACAGTTTTTGGAAATTATTCATTTAAATTTGATCATGTTGGCGAGGTTAGTAGTTAGTTATTCTTAAAATTCATAGATGATAATGTGCATTTTCTTCATATTATAGTTCGTTTTGACAAATTCAAGTTCCAAAATCTTAAGCAGAGTGGAGGAAGACAATTAAAAAAAAATTGCGGTGTTAGGTATTACATGGTGGCATTTCTCAGACTCTGTGAAGTCGGCCAGTTTGCGAAATCCCTTACGTATGACGTGGTGCCTTCATATTACACGTACGACAAGCAAAGGGGTGTATTCAACCGACATCGACGAGGAGGTGCTGTGAAAGGTTTTCCGGGAATTTTCAAGGACACCGCATTCGGTAGGGTTTATACCGTGCACCCGAATAGTGGCGAATGCTATTTTCTGCGGTTGATACATCACACTGTCCCAGGCCCAACGTCTTTCGCCTTTCTGAGGACATTTCATGGCGTGGAGTATCCCACTTACTGCGCAGCCTTTTGCCTAATTGGGATGACACCCTCGCGGAGGCAAACGTCAGTGACAGTCCCAGCCACATGCGTCATCTGCTTGCCGTCATCTTGGTGTTTTGTGGAGTCGCGAACCCGGTAGCTTTGTGGGAGAAGTATCGCCATCATCTGTCTGAAGATTTTCTACGAACTTTGAGGCGTGCTACTAGAGACGAAGTCGAAGTAACTGATGAACGCGTGCTGAACACCTGTCTCAGTTCACTTCAAGATGTGGTCATTTCTATCGGCGGCAATCCACTGATCGAATATGGGTTACCAGCTCTCCAATCATCACCACATCAAGACCGTGGAAATCGGGAGTATAACGCTACAAATTACGATCCGGGCGAAATAAAAACCATACGAAACTACCATGTCGCATTATTCTCTTGAGAGCAAAACCAAATTTATGACGCCGTCCTTGAAAGCGTTGGGCAAAACCAGGGTAAAATGTTTTTCTTGGATGCTCCTTTTTTTATGGTGGGAAAAATCACGCATTGACATCCCCCGCCCTTGGGCGGAGTGGGAGATAGTGTCAGACTCTTACTGACTAAAAGACCCACCCCGTTCCTTCTAGCCTTCATACCAGGGCTCGAGCTTCCTTTCGGATAACCCTGGCCCCAGTAGGCTTCGACCCGGCTGGGTCCCTGCTGTTGCTGACAACTCCTTGAGGCGCGCGGGAACAGTGCGCGCCGTCGACGACTTGGGCTTGGTCCGAACAGTTACCGGACGGCCGGACAGCGAGCTACCCATTGCTCACTGTCCGCAAGCCCGCGTCTACGTTGGCCGGAAATTGGGATCAGAATCCCGGCGACGGCAGCGGCGATAACGCCGCGCCGTTGCCTGATGCGTCCGGCCTCCTCCTCTGCGAGCATTACTGCTTCGCAGAAGTCGGTGACCGCCTGCCACTCCTCCTCGCTCCGGATCATGGCCTCAACCAAGGCCCGGCGCGAGAGGTCTCCGCCGCCGATCGCCCCCACGAGGGCACGGCGATGCTCCGCCCAAGCAGGGCACACCTCGACTGTGTGCTCCACCGTGTCCTCCGGGCGTTCCGCACAGTGGCGACACCCGGGCGTCACTTCCGCATGAATCGAGTGCAGGAATCTCCCGAACGAACCATGTCCGGTGAGTACCTGCGTCATGCGGAAGGTAAGGACGCTGTGAGGTCTTTCCAGCCACGCCTCAAAGAGGGGACTTACCGCCATGATTCTTGGATGCTCCTGGTGGAACAGGAAAAACATTTGTTACCACTGGCATACTTGCAGAGGTCAGGAGCCAAGGCAAAATTGCTATTGCTGTAGCGTCGTCGGGAATCGCTGCCACACTGCTTCCGGAAGGCAAGATAGCACATGCCATGTTAAAAATTCCCATCGATTTAGAGAGCGCCAAAACGCCTGTTTGTGGTGTGTCACGTAACAGCAATAAGGGACACGTGCTCAAGGATTGCTCTCTGATGATGAGTGTACGATGGCCAATAGGAAGGCAGTTGAGGTCGTGAACAGAACCCTGCAGGACATCTGCAGGAACTAACATTTGATGGATGGTGTCACAGTTCTGTTCAGTGGCGATTTCCGGCAAACACTTCCCGAGGTGATCGAGGGCTGACGAGGTGTATGCTTCGTCGAAACGATCTTCGTTGTGGTCACGAGTTCGTACACTGCGCTTGACCATTAATATGAGAGCTCGGCTCGGCGGCAATGCACGTGCTCAAGAATTCTCCGATGTCCTTCTAAGTCTTGGCGAAGGCACTCTACCAGAAGAGAGAGGTGGACAGGTGGTGCTTCCAGAGTCTCTCGGTAGAGTGGTATCCAGCTTTAAAAAATTCATTCACTGTATGTACTGGGACATCAGTCGTATACCGCACCAGCAGAATTCTTGGGTGTGTGAGCGGGCCATTTTGATGCCCAAAAATGATCAGGCTGCAGCAATTAACGAATGCATTCTCTCGGAAATTGAGAAGAATGAAGTGTTTTACACCTCGATAAACACTGTTGTCGAGCAAGATGATGCCACACGTTATTCCGTGGAATTTCTGAACTCTCTGTCAGCAAGTGGACTTCCGGCGCATACCATCAAGCTAAAGGTCGGTGTCCCGATTATGCTTCGAAGTTGTGACGGGACCCGCCTTAATGTCATCTCGCTCCACACAGACACACCATTGAGGTGGAAATTCTTACAGGTTGTGGCGTCAGCGAGGCAGTAGGTATTTAAACCACGCATTCCCCTCATACCCCATAACTTCCCGTTCCAGTTCAAGCGCGTACAGTTCCCCGTGTGTGTTTGCTTCTCGATGACCATCAAAGTCGCAGGGGCAAACATTGAGGGCAGCGGGTGTCGACCTCAGGACGAGTTGCTTCTCACACGGGCAACTGTACGTCGCTTGCTCCCGCGTCACGAGTCCCGACTCTCTTTACGTTTTGGCTCCTAGCAGTATAACTACCAACGTAGTTTATAGGGAAGTCTTGTAAGGTATGATACTTTTATACGTATTTTTACTCTTTTGTGTCCTGGAATGTATTCCTGCATTATTTTCTCTATTTCCTTCAGTCACATCTTATGTCTGAGCAGGATTCCCATATAACTCTCTTCACTAGCTTCGTTTGCGAAAAAAAACTTATAATGCTATTTACCTTTCAATTGTGATAATTACAGACACAATTGAAAGACAATAGGTGCGCGAACGCCGGCGTTCGCTTGGGGTTTAATGAATTAAAAGTTGTTTATTTATAATGCTATAGCGACACTGGCACTTTAGGTACTTTTAGGGCTGTAGAGGCTTCACGCAGACGACGTCGCGGGCAGCAGCTAGTATTTTAATAAATCAGTAGATATACATAATAACAAGTTTTATCATTTTAAAACAATATTATCTTAAGATGACAGTTCCTAAGAAACACCTCTAACCGTTTTAAAAATTTCTGTGAAACTACACCGCACTCACTTATACAAACAAAACAAAATAAAAAAAAACTTAAATACCTAGGTGTGCCAACAGTTTTACCGCGAGATATTTGCAAACATATCCTTAATTTTGAGGAAAAAAAAATGTCCATTTCTCTCAAAAACAGCTAAATCGACCTATTCTATTTGCAGGATTTAAATAAATATTTTTTTTTTTCAAATCTTTTTCTAATTTAATTCGATATGTTTTTTGAAATTTTTAAAACTGGCCTCATTGGTGTTTCCTAAGTATGAACTTAAATTCTTTTAAATTAGGAAAGAAAGAAAACACTTCCTGCAATAAACGCAACATTGTACGCACAATGTTCTTCCTATAAAAGGTCGATGTAGTCTACAACAAAGTTATTCGTCGAGGTCACGACCCTCAGTATTGAGGACGAACGACTCTACGATCACTAAAGTGAATGTCATACCATTCAAATGATTGTTAACAAAATCTAGTTATATTTTTATTTAATTTAAGACTTTTATGAAGATAATTCTTTTCAAATTATAGATATTAACAAGGGCGGATTTCTGACTTAAGTAATTTGAGTTAAAAAAGTCTTAAACCCTACTTTTGTGTCAAATGACTGGTTTTCAGGCTAAAGTACAGTTGAAGATATACTCAACTTCAAGTGTTTAAATCAGAAATCGGGATTTTGGAAAAGAGGATGCCTAAGTGACGCTAAACCTTTTTATTTTGGGTTGGGTAACCTTCCAATAACTCCTCGAGCAGCTATTACGCAGCAAGAGATAATATACGTAAGTAAACAATAATAAGAATGAAAATAATTGTAATCAATAATTTAATTTAATGATGTATGGAATACTCAGTATAATAATTATAAATGTATGAAATTGTAACAATTGTAATATTTGTTATAATAATCAATTTATTTGTATAATGCATGCAGTATACATAATATAAATGTTGCAGTGCCCTTCCGGGGTTCATGTTTGAGACAATATATAAATGTAACAACTATTTACAACATGTGTGCAAATAAATAAACAAATAAAATAAATAAAAATATTGATCACACAACGCCATCTAGTCTGACATTAAGCGGAGCTTGTGCTATTAATAATAGACAACTGATAAACATGCTTATACTCGTATATTTCTAAATAAATAATTACATATTATAAATTAAACCTAGACACATAAAAAACGATCGTGCTAATCATACTAACTTTTGTCCTGTTTGGGAATCGAACCCACGACCTCCGGCATAGCAATCAGGGCCACTGGACCACTAGACTAACAGGCCAGTCAACTAAACGGCAAATAAAGTAAGTATCCTTGAAACAAAACCGCTGTATCACAAGAACAATAAACCAGGAGCTAACAGCCAGTACAAGATGCGTTCATAAAACCGGCCATCTCCCCCGGAATTAGGCGCAACGCATAAAGACTATTGAAATGACAGCGGTCACCCTCCTTGTTGTCGTTCTAAGAATTACGACACACTTGCCTTTGAGTGTACGTAAATAATAAAATAGATGTATTTACAGACACTTGGATTCACGTTCCTAAGATTAGGTAGCTACTGTGAGGGCTGTGGAATTGTTTAAAAGAATTGCTATGGTCCTGGAACACATAAGCATAATAGCCTTATAATGATCCCACTACTGGGATTAAGGCCTCCTATCTTGGAGAGGGAATGGGCCGTAATCCACCACGCGGGCCCCGTTCGGGATGCTAGATGTCACATGTCTTCGAATTTTTGGTTCTAGGACATGCCCGTTTTCTTACATGTTTTCCTCCTCCGTTTAGAGAGCAGTGGTTATGAAATAAATTACACAAAGTAATGCGCCTGGCTGGGTTTGAACTCGTGACCTTCAACTCCTAAGTCGGCCACCACAGCTAACAGAAAAGGCATTTGAAGGAATACAGGTGGGTTTTAGCCAGTATGAGTTTGATCCGTCCTCTTGCTCCATCCAGAGTGAGATAAGTTTGATGATGTCTCACCTCGAAATGAAAAAAAGGTAAGTACTGGGATACTGGAAGAATAGAATTTTTCGAAATACGAATTTTTAAACTATCGAAATTTGAATTGAACGCCGATCGATCGGTTGAAACTTAAGAGGGCTCTTGCCGGTCTGTCTGTCGTAATAGGCATAGTCAAAAAGCAAGTTGTTTCATGCAAAGTTTAACAAAGAGGCGAAAAAAGAGAGATAGCGCCTGAACGCACGGTCGACATACGTTACCGAATGCCGGTAACTTATAACGCTCGAATATTTCACAAAACGTGTTCCACGAAATACTTGTTGTTTTTAACAACCTTAAAGGTTTTTGGAAAAACTTTTCGTTTGAATTTCGATTTAATGATAAATGATTTTTATTTTGTAAGTAGGTTTTATAAAAACACTTTTACACGTCAATTTTTTTAATATGCAATTGCTTCAAAAATTTGTTTTCTTTACTTTTTAAATTATGCGTGGGTGCGTTGTGAAAAGTTCTTTACTCGATTAGATTAGAGAGATTAGATTTTACACTATGTTTTGTTTCTAAAATGCGAGTATCTAGAGAAAGATGTGTAATAACGTCATAATTATAATAAAAGTAAAGTATCGGGTTGGGTGCTCTTAAGTTGCTTAGTGGATACTTAAGTGAATTAGATAGTTTCAGTGCTTTGTTACAAGTGTAATGAAGACGTAAAATAATATAATTATTAACTAGATATTATCGGAAGGTTGTTTATTAGAGATTGTCCTGTGCGATAAAATTGCCTATTGTATTTTTTTTTTATTTACTAATGTTTTTTTCTGTCACAGTAGGAGTGGTACAAAAAAGTATTATTTTTTCAAATAATCATATTTCTAAATAGGTATATTTTTTATTAGTATCCTGAAAACTTTATTTGATCATTATTTGATTTAATGCTATTAGTATCGTTGATATTAATACAATGGTGTATATTAACATAATAGGTACATAGTAAAACAGGAAACTATTTCAATAACTACATAAAATTATAAATATTAATTTCCTGTGATGAGATTAGGCAGCTTGCCTACTTATGATTCCAAAATTCAATATTTTATGGAAAAAATAATATAAAAACATTATTTCCTGCATTCTATTAGCAATTTTTAAAAGGAAACTATTTCAATAACTACATAAAATTATAAATATTAATTTCCTATGATGAGATCAGGCAGCTTGCCTACTTATGATTCCAAAGTGCGATATTTTGAGAGGAAAAAATAATATAAAAACATTATTTCCTGCATTATATTAGCAATTTTTAAAACAAAGCTGTTCTATAAAAAATAAATGGACTTTAAAAAGTCTTAAAATTCCAAAATGTCATTTAGAAATGACAGTAACGAATTCGGACATAGGCTCTCGTTTCCCGGTACATTTAGTGACACGGGACGACGTGGGTACCCCGTGGTCACCCTAACACACGCTAATGAAAATTCTTTCGGACATCGGAACTCCCCAGTTTTAAACGGGACAGTTTCGGTTAAATCGTTGTCACTGTTCCGCAAAAGTTTGTGGAACCGTTGGCGGTGTGAAATATTTGATGAACTTCTGCAAAATGAGGTCCCAATGTTGGGGAATAGTTGCAAGTGGTTTGAAATATGTTTCCTATTTTCAGGTTTGCCTAGATTTATGTAGATGTGGACGTATCTCGCCAATATTTTAATAGTATGTAATAGTCATTTGCGTGCAAAAAAGCGAGTAGATACATATTTTGTTTGTGGGAAGTCATCTGATGACATCTCGCATTCTAGAGTGGAGTGAGAGGAGGTGTGACAGACTTTTGCTGACTATAACCACACCAATATTCCTTATGTTGCTTATTGCGTTCAGGGCCTCAAGTCTGCTATTACAATAGTGTCCGAATGATCTATCATTGATGACATAATTGCCGATTTTGACAAGTTTGGAAATCTACTAATATAATAACGTCATTATGACTTTCCCATGGTCAACCACTGACACTCCATTAACCCTCGGTCCATCGCGTGGGGTCTTTGAAAGCCTAGGTGTTAGAATTATGTAAAATTAACACATTCAAAACTATCCATGATTTATGATACTTTTGATACCCTTCGAAACTGGATTATAGTTCATGTGCATCACCGCTAATTTAAGTTCGCAAGCCTGCGCTGTAAGATATAGACGTGTTTTGTGCGCGCGGGCTTTGAAAGACCCCACGCGACGAACGACGTAAGTAAAAATTTATGGTTGATTTCTTGTGTAACATGGGTTTTTATTAATTTTTTACTCTTTATGATTAAAATTAAGTTGTAATTGACTTCTAAAATGTGTGAATGACAACAACAACGTATTTTGAATTGGTAAGAAAATGAAACTGATGATGATATGAGGATGATAATGAAATCGCTTCATGCCAGGACGAAAGAAGTAAACATAACTCGGATTCAGAACAAGAATGTGATGATTTGGTTCCTACAGAACAACATCAGGAATCTTTGGAGGAACCGGATCAAGTTTTAGAGTCGTTGAATGAAAAGCACATGAAGTTGGGAAGTTCATAAAGGGATGGTGGTGAAGAGCCCTTGATAAACAAATCATCACAGAACTTTTATACATCAAAAAGAGACAAAAAATTGTCCATGGATGGTAAGAGTTTTAGAGGATCGTGTCGATTTCGCCAATAGGGGAGACCTGTACAAAACCGTATACCGGGGTAAAACAGTACATCCTGTCTATTCTTGTCAATAATTCAAAGTTCCCGCGCGCAAACTGTTCGTCGGCGTCGACCAATCGGAGCTATTTGTCCACAAACATTGGTCGCTGTAGGCATGCGCATTATTAAAATAATCGATTTTATTGTTTTTCGTCGTTCTTGATCTTATTTTTGTGAAGATTCAATCAATAATAGTGAAAGTTACGTTTGTAACAGGTAAGTGTGCAATCGACTATGTTAAAGTGTGTGTATTAACTCGTAATTAACAAATATTTGAGTACGTCAACTCAGTTTACGTATATAGTTGTGAGTGATATATTTAAACATTGAGTCTTAGGTCAAAACCGTACGGGGTAAAACCGACCACTATACGATTTTGACCCGCATGAATAAATATAAACTTAACTACTTGCATTTTATTTTATTTTAGGTGTTGTTAAAATACCTACTTCTAGACAAGAATGGGATCCGGATAACATGAAAAAAGTCAAAATCAACATTACAAGATCGAGTAAAATGTTTTAGACAGAAAAATGACGGAGTGTTCCACACCCAAAGACTTGGGACGATTTAAATTGATTTTTTCGGCTTCCCAAGAACAGTCTAGTTGAGAAGAGCATGTCTTGATCATAGAAAAAACGATTATTTTGTATTTTTGGGGTAATATCAATAATATACGGTTTTACCCATGTGTCGGGGTAAAACCGTAATTAGAAGATGTTTAGTTTTTTTTGGTTTTTATTGTTTAAGATCTTAATTATTCCAAATATTTTCAAAAGATTATGTTCCTTATGAAACTGACTAATTATAAGTGTTGAGAACATAAATGAGTGTTATGAGATGAAAGACCTACAGCCCTAAACCCTTAGCTATACGATTTTGACCCGGTCTCCCCTACATGCCCATGCCCAGTACATCGGCAAAATACGGGATCAAGTGGTGTTCTCTGATGGATGCCGTTACATTGTACCCAAAAAAGTTGTAAATATGCATCGGAAAGTAAGTAGAAGGTCTATGTTTTCAAGATACGTGCCCAAACAACAACAAATGCCCTTTTCAAGAGAATGAATAAAAAAACACATACCAAAGCGGTGTGTACAGTCTGTGTCTAAACCAAAAATTTGTCGGTTTTCATTTCATAAAAGTTGTATATTTTTTTTGTTGCTTTAATCTAAATTTTATGTTAAATTGTTAATTGGTCTAGTGTGACATTATATAGATATAATATAATTTAAAGATTATTGATTTAGTACTATTAAAACAAAAATATCTGCGGAATGATCTCAAAGAGTGAATTTGTATATTCCTAATTTTATTTTGTAAGTTCAGATAGTAAATATATGAATACTTTTGATTAATTTGTTGTAGTTTTATTGGCATTTAATAAAAAAATAAGAAACTGCCAAAATAGTGCAAAAAATACAAGTTATAAAGCATATCATAGGTGTTATACTGTTGGGGTCTTGAGGGACCCCACGCGACGAACCGCGTTACTAAAAATGCGCGACGGATCGAGGGTTAAAAGAAGTGGCATAAAATAGTAATCTTGTACATATTGACAAATGAATATTTTTCGTATGCGGTAATCTGCTAAAACTTTGACAATTTATTTGATCAGTGTTCTACCATTAGAACGAACGTTATTGTGCAGTTATTGGTTTTAATATGCTCGATATTATTATTCCACCACAACTCTATTACGATACCACTGACCAATCAATGATCGATCATTATCAATTAACAGATTACAAACTTTTATCAAAATGTGATCTCGTGTTGGAATGACGAATTTATAAAAATAGCAGACTTGAGCCTCTGGTATGTTGTACCTATGTGAAGCGGGAAGTTAAGATCATTGGCATGTATGGATACATCCATAGAAAGAGGTAATATAGTTTCAAGATTATAAGATGCAATTCGTTTAGAAACAGTTCAGGCCTTAACTAATCTGTGGGATTCTTCGAAACCTGCCTAGGCTGCGGATTATATGAAAGAGATACCGTGGCCCTAGCCTATGGCAACTGATTAATCGATCGAATCTGATCTGATACTGAAAGAGTGTGTTTACCCACTCATCCGTTTTCAGTCAGAAGAAGTCTGACAATCCGTCTCGCTCATCAGTCAGTCGTTTTAATCAGGAAAAATCTGACACGTTCTTTTGTTTTACACAAAGCTGGAAAAGCAATTCAAAGTTTACCCAACCTGTAAAAGCCCATAGGTTACTAATCTACACCTACTATAATAAAGAGGCAAAATTTTTTTTATTTGTAGGAGGTAATCTCTGAAAGTACTGGTCCGATTGCTAAATTTTTTTCACTGATAGAAAGTTGCTATATTCCTGATTGACATACATTTTATATACACGGGAGAAGCCGCGGGCAAAAGCTAATGCTTTATATGACATAAGTGTCACTTGAGCTAGCTAAGTAGGTACTTACTAAAGTGTTTCAACGTTTGGTTAGATGCTAAGGTTAGCATCTATTAATAAAAGTGCACTATACGACCAGCCACCAAAAGACCTAATTCTCCCAATCAGTACCCTAAACTCGTATATCTAACCTCACATTGACAAGCAGACGTAAAGCCACCCTACGCGATTGGTCGTTAAACGCCAAGGGGCTCGCGACGCCCTCTCAATCGGCTTCTGCTGACGTGGCACACTGGCTTGTACCACTGACGGCCCCTTATAGACAGCTGGAGTGTTTAGTATGGGCCATGAGTTCAGTCGACTGCATGCGATGTGATTGAGGCAGTTGGTGTCCTTGTTTATACGAATTTGCTGCTAAAGATGGTATTAGTCACTATTGTCCTAAATAAATCATTTGAATAAGAACGTTTACATGAACGTATTTATCTAAATCTTGCATAAACTTAAAAAAAAATAAGGATGCGGGGCCGAGGCAGACCACGGAGGAGATGGCGGGATGACCTGGATGGCTTCCTTAAGAACTGGAATGAGAAAGCGAGGAACCGTGATCGTTGGAAGGAGTGGTGGGAGGTCTTTGCCCAGCAGTGGGACAGTGTGGGCTAAGTAATAATAATAATAATAATTTTAATCTTACCGTCGCGGTCGTTTGCTTTTTTTTATAATAATAGCCTTTTATTAACAATCTAACACACTGTTTTGTTTACGAAACGTAAAAAAAAAAAATATTATCCAACATCGGTTTCAGAAGATCGTTTTGCTTTATCATAGGCCTCCCCCATATTCTTCCACAGTTCCCATTCATGGGTTTGCTACTTTAGGGTGTTTTTAATATTGTGCGGTTTTGATCACGCATGCGGAATAACTCCGCACGCGTTAGCCCGCAAATGTCCATTTCAAACAAGTATTTAATGCGAGCGATACGCACGCGAGACGCGTTTTTTTTTGCGTTTTGATTTTTTTTTGCACGCGGAGCAAACCCGCATGCGTGATGAAATCCGCGCGATATTAAAAACACCTTAGCTTAATAATATAATAATCAGCCTTTTTTTCCTACTGCTGGGACTCAGGCCTCCTCTCTAGGAGAGGGAATGGGCCGTAATCCACCACACGTGCCCAGTGCGGGTTGGTAAATGTCACATGGAAGACATGTGACATTCAATATTTCTTTACATTGGTTCTAGGACATGCCGGTTTCCTCGCGAGGTTTTCCTTCACTGTTTTGAGAGCAGTGGTGATGAAATAAATTACACAGTATCGCGCCTGGCTGAGTTTGAACCCGCGATCTACAAGTCGGGGCCGTTACCATTCGGCCACCGTTGCTCTTATTAAGCTTAGTCCTATTAAAACTTTCTGTAACTTATCTTAGTTACAGAAAGTTAGTATTCTTAGTTATCGCAAAGTTTTAGCAGGACTTCATAATCGAGAATTCACGGTTGTTATTGACCAAACACTGCAAGTTATGCCTAATCACAGCATCAAACTCAGCCAGCTATTACTAACACATTTCACACACGTGATTACACCATGTACTTAGCAATTCAAACATGGCTAGAAACCATGCATGCAACACACTACCCGCTTATGTCGACAACATTAAAAATTCATAAAACATATTCAACTCTGCAAAAGCGCCTACAACTTTACGAATAGCAAACAATCGTTCCCGCACGGTTTAGCGATTCATGTAGGCGTTACGAAATAAAGGTATGGTATAAAAGGTAAAGTAAACTAGCGATAGGAAAACTTGGTTATGTCAACGCTATCAAAGGACTCTACTAAAACTCTGCCCACGGCTGCCAGTGACAGATAAAAACGTCGGATTTGGTGGCGCGGTATACCCGTGTCTTCGTCAGCGTATTTACTTACCCTGAAGCTGTTTGCTCCTTTACCCTTAACCTAACCTTTAGGGCTATCATGCAAGTTATAAAAAGATAGCGGAAATATCAATAACTGAAAATTATTCAAGTAAGTTTGCCCATATTGTGCTCACCCCATTCCTGTTCCGAATCTTTTATGTTCCAGCAAACTGCAGTTCGAAAAATATTTTATAACACACTTAAACATTTTACTGGTTGAACGTGTTGTCTTAAAGTTATGATGAAACTAGTTTCCCGAAACTTATCCATTAGGCTTGCTTGTTATAAACAAGGGGAGAGTATTTTATGAGTTAAGTTATAAGTAAATATTAAAACGATAGTTAATTAATGGATAATAAAAATATAGAAGACATCTTCTTTATTTTTATTCTAACAGGCCTGTTGGTCTAGTGGTTAGTGACCCTGACTGCTATGCCAGAGGTCGCGGGTTCGATTCCCACCCAGGACAAATGTTTGTGTGATGAGCATAATCATTTGTTCTGTGTCTGGGTGTAATTTATCTATAATATGTATGTATTTAGAAATATATAAGTATGTTTATCAGTTGTATAATACTCATAACACAAGCTCTGCTTAGCTTGGGACTAGACGGCGTTGTGTGATAGTTGTGGAATATATATCTATATCTATCTATCTATCTATCTGTAAAACTTATTATTTAAACCATTTGATTGCCAACATACTGGAGACAAAACGACGTACTATTTAATAATAAATAATAAAAAAAATAAAAAAACATACAAATATAATAGAACAACTCATCTGTTGTAATTCCTGATAGTGATGAGAATATGCATGGAATTACAGCCACAGTCACCACAATCCTTGACTGCTTATAGTAGTTGTGAGCTCAGATATACTGCTTTGTTATGTCAGTATTATTTTATATGCAGTCATGAGTCGTGGGATATTAATGAGTCACTATAACAAAGAAGACGTGAGACGAAAGGTTCTGGAGTGACGACCACGTATCGGACACGCGGCTTTCCAATGCTGAAGGCGTCCCACAAGGTGGACCGATAACCTGATGAGAGTCACGTCAATCCGATGGAAGCGGATGGACCTGTCCTGACAGGTGGTTATAGTGACGTTTGGGGGAAATCTATGTCCTATAGCGGGCGTCTTTCGGCTGTAATGATGAAGATGGTGAACAAAAGTGGTTGACATTCATGCCAAGTATTTGAATGTCGAAATATTTTATGAGCGCTTAGGTTCTGGGTACATCAACGCCTTAGATATTTTTATAGCAACATGTCAGACAAAGTAGGTATTTCTCCCAGTAGGCGCAATCATTCGCGTCATCTTTCAACGCGCTTAGCTCATCACTTGAGCCGCCCATCCTATTGATTCTGCACTCCTTCTCCAACACTTTACATATTGCTTATTTAGCATTATTTCATTTCGGCGTGCCGCTATTTGTCTTTCGTATTTTGCTGATATTGTTATCGCTGTTCACTTGTTTCACGTGAGATTTGCTATTGCTGATTTTGTGAACGTGATTTTCTACGGAAGTTTTTATTTTAATCGTGATGTTAGAAGACGTTTAGTCTCATATTTTGTTTGGAAAATAAGTATCTATTCATACGATATAATAATGATATTGCTTTGCTGTTAAATTGATACTTTCTTGAAAAGTCGCGCGTTGCTAGCAATTCATTTTTCTCGGCGCCTCATTTACGAGTAGATTGTGTCGATATGGTTGTGGAGATATTGAAAGTGTGAATGCACTCATTATTTTCCTTTAAGATTATTCTGTCGTAGCGAGAGATATTCCCAAGCGTATCGATATTTGCGCAAAATAGTTTGTTTGATTGCATTGCTGATTCATCAATTTATATTGAAGTATTGCGTTGATGTTTCTCATTAGCGTTAGTGGAGTCAGATTTGCAATGTACTTAGTACTGCATCTTTTGCTCCCCACAATTTACTAAAAAAGTAGAATTTGATTTTTTTATTTTCATTCTAACCAACCAAAACATACGTTGAAAAAAAAAATTAAACTTAAAAAAAAATCTTAAAAATGTGGCCAATAATCGGAAATCAAAACTTCTAAATCCGGCCACCGAGACCAAAACAAGTTTAAACAATTCCCGGGTTTGAAAGAAAGGGAAAGTTCTGGTCCGAGGGTTAGGGAAGTGGCGTCTTACGGGAAGGCTCAGGGGATCCCCTAGGCTTCGGCACGCAAAGCCGAAACCGCGAAATCTCTGGGTCCCATCCGTCATAATTTCAAAGAAAAAGCCTACGCTTTCGGCTGAATCGTTTCGGTTATTCTCCATACAAATATTGTTTATATTAGTTTTATAAAGTTATAATAATTAAAATAAAATACTTTGAATTACAAGACTTATTATACTTAGCTATTAAACATTTTTTTTTATACTCGCTAACTTTATGGTATGTGTGACGGATGTATTTAATTTATTATGGTATATAGTTTTCAGAATGAATAAATTAAGGATTTATTTGCCAGAATACAGGTGCATACTAGTGGTAACCATTTCAAATGGTTTCACTATAAGCAACGTTGAAGCCTTGAAGTCATACTAATATTTAAATTGCATGCATGGTAAGTATGTACAGTAATATTTTGATATGTTAGTAACCCGTTAATTTAAAGTGGCTCAACATTAATGGCAAAAGCATCTGTATAAACGTATGTAAACATTACGTTTTTATTAAAATTTTGTAAAATTAAAGCAAAACAGTAGAACGTAGGACCTGTTAAAAAAAAGAATGCGAATTAAAATATTTGTATGAAGAAGAATCAAAATACATACCCTTTAAATAACGCTCTACCGTACGCACTCGTGAATTTTTACAACCTGAAACATAGATACGTTTCCACAATGTTTTTTGGACATTTATTTTATATCATAGTCTATGGTTACGATCATAAATGACCGTATTTACGAGGTTGCATTTTATGTTTTAAATCAAATTTTTGTCCACCCTTTCCTAGGGGAGTAATGTTTTATTGTATTTGTTTAGGAAAGTAAAGCTTACAGACTGTGTGAGTATATTTATTTACTTATATAAATTGGTATTGTTTTTCAGATTAGGGGTATGCAAAACTTGAGAATTACTCGATGTACTCAGTAGATATTTCATAACTTAAATATTGTTACGTACGTGGGTAATCAAATGCCGATTTACTGACGAGAGAACTTTATTTACCACAAACAATAACAAATTAGTCCAGTCAACAATAATCCGAATCGCAATTAACACTAGAATACCGTTACACTATCGCTTTAGTCGTTGATAAAAATCACTTCGAGTACTAGGGTAGTTCGCTCTTGATCGCAGTCGAAATCACAACTAACTCGCTTCCGGCCGGGGGCCCGTATTTATATGCGGAGCCAAGAAAATTCTAGATACCGACGTCCCCGGATCTATCCAGAATTCCAGAACAATTGAATCGCTTCTCGAAGTCATAAATCATTTTTATTTCTCGTAATAATAAGAGTCACGTTCATGCGAATTTCGACTGTATTGTTAACGTCGGAGAGTACAATTTCCCTTATCAGTTAGATATATGACTACTACTGTTTGTAGGTATGTTGTGGATGTTTCGAGATTTTTCCAAGTCTGTCTAAGCAAAACTACTCTAGACCTTTCGAACAGCAATGCGTTTTAATTATTACGTGCCACTCGTTATTTTCTCGGAGATATGGCGTGTTCACGTTTAGTGGCGTAACAGTGCCCCCCTCTTAGTCATGCTCGTCCCGAGCATTATTAGATCCGTGATACGGCGCCAATCTATCCACATGAACAACCTTGGGTTTCCCTCTTAGCCCTTTCTTGATGCGGTAGGTCACGTCATTAATCCTTTTTAACACGGTGTAAGGTCCCTCCCATCGAGCTTGAAGTTTCGGCGACTTCCCTTTCCGTCGAAGCGGGTTGTGGAGCCAGACCAGTGTACCTTCCTCAAATCCCTTGGCATTGGCATTACGGTCGTATCTAGTTTTCATTTTTACGCTGGTGTTCATGCTATTCTCACGAACTCGTTTATGCACTTCGTCCAATTGATCTTGAAGGTCACTTACGTAATATGTAACTGGCTTAGTCTTGTCAGGTGGCACGCCAGTTATGGCATCGACCGGGAGTCTCATCTCCCTGCCGAAATTCACTCTTGCTGGGGTATGTCCCGTGCTATCATGCACTGCCGATCGGTAAGACATCAGAAATAGTGGAATATACCGGTCCCAGTCCTTCTGATGGTCATCGACAACCTTAGCCAGATGATTCTCCAGGGTTTGGTTAAACCTTTCCACCATTCCGTCCGACTGAGGGTGCGCAGGTGTTGTGCGTGTCTTATAAATTCCCAGAAGAGTACACATTTCCTGGAACAGCGCAGATTCGAAGTTACGGCCTTGATCGGAATGGATTTCCAAAGGTGCGCCATACCGACATACTACTTCTTCGACCACCTTCTTCGCCACTGTCGTCGCTTCCTGATTGGGTATGGCGAAGACTTCGGGCCACTTTGTGAAATAGTCCTGGATCACCACTATGTACTTGTTTCCGTCATTTGTAACTGGAAAAGGTCCAGCAACGTCGATAGCGATGCGTTCCCATGGGGCTCCCACATTGTACAGCTGAAGCCTGCCCCTGCTCCTAGTCTGTGGTCCTTTCACAGATGCGCACGCTGTACATTTCCGACACCATTGCTCTACGTCATCTCTACAATTGAGCCAGTAATACCGCTGTCTCACTTTCAGTAGAGTTTTCTTGATGCCCAGGTGTCCTCCAGAAGCACCATCGTGTATTTCCTGTAGCAAGGGGACTACTTCGCATCGTGGTACTATCACTTGTGTGGTCACCACCTTGCCATCGTTCGATTCCCATTTCCTACAAAGCACATCATTTTCTAGGACTAAACTGTCCCACTGTGCCCAGTAGCTCTTAGTTACGGGACTGTGTGACGATACTTCACTCCACTGGGGCCTAGTTCCGCTGCGCTTCCAGTCCAGTATAGGTCGAATATCGTCATCTTCTTCCTGGGACTTCTTGAATTTGCCTTCAGCCCTAATTAAATTAACGCGTTCTCGGGCTTCATTCTGCTGGCAGGGTCTGCAGTCATCATTACATGGACGTCGCGACAGGGCGTCAGCATTGTTATGCCCTTTTCCACTACGATGTTCTGTCACAAAGTTAAATTCCTGCAGCTGCTCGAGCCATCTTGCAACTTGGCCCTCAGGGTTTTTAAATTGTAGAAGCCATTTCAATGCAGCGTGATCCGTCCTCAAAGTAAATTGTCTTCCTATGAGGTACTTGTGGAAATGCTGCAAGGTTCTTACCACAGCCAGCAGTTCTCGTCGAGTCACGCAGTAGTTCCTTTCCGGCTTTGAAAGTGCCTTACTGAAGTAAGCGATTACGACCTGTCTGTCGCCCTGCACTTGTGACAACACTCCACCAATTCCCGTGTTGCTGGCATCGGTATCAACGACAAATCTTCCGTCTCTGCTCGGATACCCCAGTATAGGCGCTTCACATAGCCGTTGCTTTAGCTCGTCGAATGCTGACTCACAGTCCTTGTCCCAAATAAAATCTCGTTTATCCTCAGTCAGCTGATGTAAAGGTTTTGCAATGTCCGAAAAATTCTTGACAAACCGCCTGTAGTATGTGCACAATCCTAGAAATGCACGTACTTCAGTTTTGTTCTTTGGAACCGGCCACTGTTGGACTGCTATTGTCTTCTCAGGGTCGGTTCTCACCCCGTCGGCGGAAATAACATGTCCTAGGTAGCTGACCTCCTTCTTGAATAGGGCACACTTCTTTGGGCTTAGTTTTAGGTTAGCCCCTCGTATCCTGGTGAACACTTTCTCCATATTCCTCAGGTTTTCCTTAAATGTGCGACCCATTATAATGACGTCATCCAAATATACCAGACAGACGTCACCAAGAAGGCCCACCATGACTCTCTCCATGAGGCGTTCAAACGTCGCTGGGGCGTTGCATAACCCAAAAGGCATGACGTTAAATTGCCACAGGCCGCTGCCAATACCCGTACTGAACGCTGTCTTTTCTTTATCTTTCTCGCTGATTTCCACTTGCCAGTAGCCACTTTTCAAATCAATGGTCGAGAACCACTTCATGCCACTGAGCATATCCAGCGTATCGTCTATCCTTGGTAAGGGATAACTGTCCTTCTTCGTCACATTATTCAGCATTCTGTAGTCCACACAGAATCTGGTGCTGCCGTCCTTCTTCTTCACCAGAACGACTGGAGAAGACCATGGACTCGTAGAAGGCTCAATTATTCCATTATCAGCCATGTCCTTTACCATTTCTGCTACCTCAGATTCCTTAGCCCAGGGTATGCGACGCGGTCTCTGTTTAATTGGTCTAGCATCACCCGTATCTATCTCATGCTTGACGAGACCTGTTCTCCCGCAGTCTTTTCCCGTTGCAAAGATATCTCGAAACCGTAGCAGAAATTCCCTGGCTTGCTGTAGTTCCGAAGTCGATAAATTGCTCTTAGAATTTTCCAGAAGTTGCTGGATGTAATCAGTTTCGACTTTGGTCGTGTCTTGCTTTGCTGGAGATTTATTGATTTGACGGAGATACTGAACTTCTTCACATCTCCCAACAACACTGTTTTTCTTCAGTTGGACCTCTTCTTTCCCAAGGTTCACCATCCTTACTTTGGATTTCCCTTTTGTCATAACTAATGTCCTCGCTGTGATGACCTCCGGGTGCCGGCCAGTATCCTCTACCAAAACACATCTTGTTTGCCTGATTTTCTTGGGAAACTTTACTTCGACTAAGGTTTCTGTTCTCGGAGCCAGTGTAGTATTCTTTAAACAGTAGAGGTTGCATGAGTTAATTCCTCGCAGGAAGACTTCTTGATCTGGGAATTTCAATACTCCCCTGTCGATATCTAAAATACATCGGTTATTCCGCAAGAAGTCGAGACCCAGTATGCAATCGTCGGTAATATTCGCAATTAACGCAGGATGGATATACACTTGATCACCGATTTTGATCTCAATTTCTGTATCACCGAGGACGGAGACTGGCTGGCCGGTTGCTGTCTGAAGTCGGCAGGATGGAGACTCCCTTTGCCACAAGATGGTGCGTTTCAGCAACTCAGGTCTTATAACAGTCCGTGACGCCCCCGTGTCAATGGTAAAATTGCAAGCCCGATGATTCAGTGTTCCTTCGATGATCAAACTATTTCCGTTGTGAACTTGATTGATGGTGATGGTTGGGGCCTTCAGTTGACCAGCCAGCACCCGCCCCGCGGCCCTGGCGACATTTAGTTTAACGACTCCTCGTTAACTTGAGTTCCGGAGTCCACACTCCCCCTCTTCCTCTTGGGGCAATCGGTACGAATGTGCCCTTTTTCTCCGCACCCGTAACACGTCGGGATATAGCGGGACTTAGCTGAAGAAGAAGCCACCACTTCTCGGTGACGTGGTTGCGTTGTAGGCGAGACCACCACTTCCCTAACTCTATGCGTACGTGAGTCTTGTCGTACGGCTTCTACTTCCAGAGCGTGAGCCATCGCACTCTTCAGAGTTTGGTGGTGTCCGAGTCGCACCGTAGCTCTGACTTCAGTATCCCGTAGGCCGTCGATGAATGCTTGCACCAGATTTACTTCCACCATCTCTGGTGTCATTGACATGTACGCACGCCGGACCAGCCGTTCAACCTCAACTCCCCATTGCTGGAGACTCTCATTAGACCTCTGCGTTCTCTCGCGTAACTGCGCGCGGAAAACGTGCTCGAGGTGCTTGTCTCCATAACGAGTGTCCAGTCCCTCCATGAGACGCTCCAATGTCCTGCCGTCCGCAGGGAGGTTCTCTAGGACCAGCAGGGCGTCCCCTCGTAGAGCCAAAGTTAATGCCGCAAAAGACTGCTTATCATCCCAGCGGTTTGTTTCGACCAATGTCTCGAATTGGTACTTAAATGCCGTCCAGGAAGACGTGCCATCAAAACGCGGCACATCAAATTTTGCGGCAGATGCACAGGGGGTGTGCGATGATGAGCCGACAGCAACGGGTTCGCGTGCTTCGAGCTTGATAATTTTTTTGTTGATGTCCAGCAGGCTTGTTTCGAGGCTATCAGTTCGGGCGGAAACCTCCTTGACCTCTACGGTGAGATTCTTAACCTTCTCGCCCAACATGACGAGGCCGTGATCGATCTTATCGAGGATTAGGTTCTGCTTAGCCTCCTGTTCGCGGCGAGCAGCTTCTTGATTAGCCGCGATGAGGTCCTGGAGCTTGCGCTGGTTGGCCTCCTGATCGCGGCGAGCGGCTTCCTGTTCGCGGCGAGCGGCTTCCTGTTCGCGGCGAGCTTCTTCCTGGTTAGCCGCAATCAGGTCCTGGAGTTTACGCTGGTTAGCCTCCATACTAGCTTGCATGGCGGCCAACACCGCAGCGAGGTTTAATTCCGAGGATAGTCCTGTTGGCGCCTCAGCAGCTTCTGTTGCTACCATACCAGCCTGATCTTCCTCCTCCATACGATGACGCGCAGCATCCATCTCCATTTGCCTTCTTGTTCGTGGTCGCTGTTCGTCGTCTCTCGGTGTTAGTGGCATCCCACTTCTGACACCAGTTGTTACGTACGTGGGTAATCAAATGCCGATTTACTGACGAGAGAACTTTATTTACCACAAACAATAACAAATTAGTCCAGTCAACAATAATCCGAATCGCAATTAACACTAGAGTACCGTTACACTATCGCTTTAGTCGTTGATAAAAATCACTTCGAGTACTAGGGCAGTTCGCTCTTGATCGCAGTCGAAATCACAACTAACTCGCTTCATTCCGGGAATTCGCAACGTCCCCGCAGGGGGGCGCGGCGGGCGGGGTGTAGGCACTGCCTTTATCCCGCGGTATCGGGGTTGGGGCCCGTAAATACGGACCCAGCGTTGGGGGTGCCACGTGGGCGACGACCTTGTGGCAAGCGCGCGTACGCAGCTTGCCTGGGTGTAGCTGCTATGTGTTCAGTGAGGGCGCCGCGGCACTGCTCCTGCAGTGCCGATTTTTCACGACATCTCGGCGGTCAGTCCCCCGCCAGGTGGAACCCCCGGTTACCCGGAGGAAGCCCAGCGAAGGACGACCAGCGACGAGAATGCCGGCTTTGATGGCGCTCCCACCGAGGATAGTGATTGGCCCCCGTCCGTCACGCTTCCAGGTCTAGCCGGTCACGCTTCAGACTCAGGGGCCGTAGTGAGAGTGTGAGCGGCATTGAAGTGTGTAACACCGCTCATGTAAGCAAGCAAGGGCGTGTAACCGCGCTACACGCCTGCTGCGTGGGTTAAATGTTTGTAGAGTCGTGAGTGTGTGTGGGCTGGTGCACGTTATGCCTATATTAACTCAACTCGCTTCCGGCCGGGGGCCCGTATTTATATGCGGAGTCAAGAAAATTCTAGATACCGACGTCCCCGGGTCTATCCAGAATTCCAGAACAATTGAATCGCTTCTCGAAGTCATAAATCATTTTTATTTCTCGTAATAATAAGAGTCACGTTCATGCGAATTTTGACTGTATTGTTAACGTCGGAGAGTACAATTTCCCTTATCAGTTAGATACATGACTACTACTGTTTGTAGGTATGTTGTGGATGTTTCGAGATTTTTCCAAGTCTGTCTAAGCAAAACTACTCTAGACCTTTCGAACAGCAATGCGTTTTAATTATTACGTGCCACTCGTTATTTTCTCGGAGATATGGCGTGTTCACGTTTAGTGGCGTAACAATATAATTTATCTTGTTTCATATCTAAACACCTCGCTAATAATAATATAATATGTGTATATTACTATGTATATACTTCATAATTTTACATACTACAATTATTTGTAGTAGCTAAGCCAACATAAATTAGTAAGTACCTATTTACATGATGTATAAAGTTTAATACCGAGAATATAACCTGAAAATATTCTAACCCATTGTCTGCCTGAAATTAAACTTATTTTAGATTAAATTTCTAAAACAATTTTCATAGTAAATTAAGTACCTAGCATAACCTTTGTGAGAGCTTTTGGCTAAGACTATTAATAATGTACAACCATTTCAGAACAAAATTTAACATTAACTTGGTTAAGGAATTTTAAATGACGGTCGTGGGTGTCATAGTGTGAGTTTTTTTTCCTTATAAGGTAACGTAAAGTAAGTGCTTGTCAGTCAACAGTGATATCGCAAATAGCCTAGGGAGGAATTTAAAACGATTCTATTTTGACAACGTATATGGTACTTATACATTCTACCTCTTCTTCTTTTTCCTGTCCTTGTCCCATTTTATTTGGGGTCGGCGCAATTTGTTTTTTTCTTCCATTCTGTCCTGTCACTCGTCACGCTATCACTAACTATCTTTTCTTTCATATCATTTCTCACACAATCCATCCATCTTTTCTTTGGCCTCTCTCTCCTTCCATCCTCATGTAAATTCATAACTCTTTTAGCAACATGCTTTTCATCTCTCCTCTTTACATGACCATACCAAGATAAACGATTTCCTTTCCACCTTTCAGTCACTGGCGACACTTTCATACTTCCCCTAATATACTAATTTCTCACTTGGTCCATTCTCGTCACACCACATATCCATCTTACACATCCTACCTATGCGCACAAAACGTTTTGAGTGAACAATTACTTTGCGTACTGACAAGACGTGGAATTTTCTGCCCGAGTCTGTGTTTCCTGGTAACTACAATCCAGGCATGTTTAAGTCAAGAGTGAATAGGTCACTTCGAGGTAAGCGCGCTCCGTCGTCGACCGCGTCATCCCTTTCTATGAGGTGAGATATCAGTTAAGTGCGAACGTATCAACAATAAAAAAACAACGTATCTGCTGATTTTCTTTAATATAGATCGTTGAGAAAAAAAGACAACAACGATGGTTGAATCTGAGATTGTTCTGAAAACCAAACGCAATACTTTACAAAAACAATAAAAGTAAGTGTACGGTAAAGTTATTATTAGTACCAATTCATTCTTTTAATGCAAATTAATTTTATATTAATTCACGGCAAAAGTTTCCAAAAATCAAATTCAAATGTGGAATTATATTTTACATTTTTAATCACGACATCCCATTCGGCCAGTCAAAGCCATTTGTCAAAGGTTGCATATTCCAAATTCAAGCTTCAAATGCTACGTAAAGTCGCTTTAATTACCGAATAGCCTAGTCTATGGTTGCACTGCCACAGGGTCGGTTGTTTTGTAATTTTCCTTTTTGTTCCATCCTGCTTGCATGCTTTGGTAGGATTTTTATAGACGGACATCGTGAATAAAATTATGTCCTTTTATCAGCTTAAACGAATAAAAATTCAAAACAATTTTCACGTTCAGGATTATTAAAGATGTCAATGACCAACACGCACTGGGCCAGTGTGGTGGATTAAGGCCCATTTCCTCTCCTAGAGAGGAGATCTTAGTCCCAGCAGTGGGAACACTAAAAAGGCTTATTATGCTTGTTATGCAATGAGTCTTTTGGTTCTTTAAGATTGTTTATGATTAAATACATTGGTGTTTGTGGTTTTTTCAACGATTTTTAGTATAAATATTTTTTACCAGTTGGTAAAAATAAATTATTGGTGGCCAGTACTTTTGCAATATTTTTCCTCCTTGTTCTTAAACTTATACACCAAGCCAAGTTAGCTTGGCAACACTGGTATTCTATATACGGGCAAGAAAAGTATTTGCTCAGCGAATTCCGATTTCAAAAATATTTTGAATAGAGATTGTTATCTTTGAGGGGAGCAGGTTATGATAGTTTTTCTTGAAGAGTGCATTCTTATGAAGCCGTTTGATGTTTTCAATTTTGCTACCAATATTGAAATTTTTGACCGAGAATTTAAAAAGCAGTATGGCAGGCATTATTTTATGATGTAAAAATATGTAGAACATGCCCGGGTTTTAACGTACCGACCTCATATTAAATTGATAGCATTGTTATTTTATTTCGCTGGATTTTATATCCTTTGTCCCTGTCAGTTTTTATGACTTTGCAAGCAGAATAAATCAAAATTTGTACATGACTTGTTATAATATGTTGCATTGATTTAACTTGCAATACCAAAGTACTTAAGCTAATAAATTAAGGGAAAAATAAACTAAAATTGTTACTGAGCGTTAACCGCTGAGCCTAAGCTTCTGTGTTTAGTTTCTGGTGTGTGCAAACTGTTATTTAGTTTTACCATTAGAAATGGCCACAACACCTAAATAGATGATCGATGGGGATAAAAGATTCTAAAGTGACGACCGCATACCGGAAGATGCAGCGTTGGAAAGCCTGCCACTGGGTAGACCGAAGACCTGGTGAGACACAGAGGACCGATCGTTATGTCGACACTTGGGGAAGGCATATGTTCAACAAAGGAAGACTTTCAGTTGTAATAATGATGATTTGGAATGTCGCAGCTCGGTGTCTGAACCAGAAGTAGGCACAACCAGGCGTATTTCTAAAGGATCTCCGCCAACGTCATGGAAATGTGGGTATTCTTCACACCCATGGTGGAACCCAGTAGTTATCTAATACAAGACTCAACTCCGAGACTACTTTTTTAGTTATTATTGTCATTGATAGTCTAGAGTTTGACCACCATCTCAGCTGATGGTACGCGATGATGTGGTCGACGATAAAACACGCTTGCCTAGAAGTAACCTATTCACTTTTGACTTAAAGACCCCTAAGTTGTAGCTATCAGGAAACGCAGACTCCGGCAGGGAATTCCACTCCTTGGCTGTACGAATAATAAATGTGTTCCTAAAATGCTTTGTGCGTATGGGTGGGATGTCTATCATGTAACGGTGGCGAAACGCTGTACCTACGTCGTGTGGTCCGATGATGGATTACTTTTCTCTATGTCTCTATACTTTTGCGGATGAAGCCGCTTGCAACTAGTATATTTTATGTTGCTATAGTTATTTTATCAACAATAAAACCAACCAACAAACAACTGCAATCACACAATTTATCTTAAAAACTTGTATTACATTAGTCGACATTAAGAACCACTGGTATACGAGCAACGAGTAAAAGACGGTAACTATAAACTTCAGAAGAAAAACTCGCATAGAACAAGTTACTCTGGTTAACTGCGCTCGAGTCATTTAGCGGACTTGTTAGTGCTAGTTATTAGTTGTTTTTACTTGTTCGGCTGTAGTATTTTCATTCGTATTTAGTTTTTTTTTTTTATTATAATATGTTACAAGATCAAAAGCACGATCCTACACGCAAAAAAATGTGTAACTACGAACTAAATCGAGCGTTTCCTAAATTTTAGCGAAATTATTCATTTGGCATACAGTTACTCTATTTAATGCTAGCTTTTGTCCACGGCTTCGCCCACATACATAGATTATAACTTATGTCACTCAGGAATAAAACAGCTTACTATCGATGAAAAAAAATTAGCAAAGGGACCAGTACTTCCAGAGATTATATCCTAAAAGCAAAAAAACATAAAAACAAACTTTTTCTCTTTATTATATTTGTGTAAATGTAGATAATATATTACAAGATCAGAAGTATGATCCTACACGCAAAAAAAAATTATAGCTACGAACTAAATCATGGGTTTCTTAAATTTCGGCGAGTTTACTCGACTGAGTCATTTTGCATGCAGTTTGATTATCCAATATTTCTGCACCAATAATGTGTGTATTCATCAATCAATGTTTGATGTAAGATCTCAATTTGCCATATCTTAGAAATAAATGTTTATTTCTTTCTAAACAACATTGATAACATTGACAGGATTGATTGAGTCATTGCATAATTATACAGACACTGCCTATATAAACAGTGTGAATAGTGTACATTTTTATATTTCGGTGTGTTTTGTCTTTGTGGTATTCTGGACATACTTTTTATTTTTTTCTATATCTCTAATTTTTCATTTTGTCAATATCATTGAAATATAATTTTTAGATATAAGTTTAATTTGAATTATACTATATTATACTTATTACAAATAAATAAACAAAACTTTGTGAATAAATTAAGTTAAGTCGGTGAAGTTACTTAACTACTTTTATACAAAAGATTATTTCAGCGTAGATTTAAACCAAACATGAAACAGCGTTCATATTCGTCCGTCGTTGTTGTGAAATTTAGTCTTCCGTTTAGTGTCATTAGTGTCTAAGTGATATTTTTAAGTTTTGTCTTTGAGGAAGTATAAGTGCATTTTACCTCTCACAATTTTTTATCGATCAATCAAACTCACCCCATTTTTTTCTTCCGAATTCAATCAACAATTCATTATATCTTCATTTTAAATTTGATTACTCTATATAACTTGTAAATTGAATCCATTGAGCGCAAACGTTGTGAGGACGGTAAAACGTGTGCTGAACATGCATCAGTATGCATATGAAAATGAAAATCGTTCTCAAAAGTAGAGATGGGGAAACGCATCGATAGTGAGTGGTATCGATACTTCTGATAGAATTCTTAGTGTAATTTCTATATAAGAAAGAGGAAGATATCTAAATTATAAATCAGTTTTGTAAGTGATATTCCGTAAATATCTGAACATAGCATCATCAGCCGTACAATATAAGGCTGATCTCCAAGAGAAAAGGCATGACCTTTTCTATTGGAGAGGAAATGGGTAACGACCCATAAAAAGAACAGGCCTGAGTCTACTACGAGCTGATAACGATCCACTACGCGGTGCAGGTTGGTAGTATTTTGAAATATTGATACTAAATCCAAGTACATAAAAGTAATTATTATTAAACTGATATTGATGCAGAAAAACTATATTTAGTTAATATAGAGATTTATGCCATATTTTTTAACAGACGTGTAAGGTGGACAAAAAAATAATTTAGACATATTTTACAACAACATGTCTACAAGAATATATTCTTTGTTCCAATTCTGCCAATAGAGTGTCATATCAAAAGAGATCGACATTGTTACTAATAACGAGAAAGAAAGAGATTAGTACTTTTATTATAATTTAATATCTTCGCCTAATGAGTAAAATATCGATACTTTTGACTCGATCCCTACTCGCAAGCTGTTGAAGCAGTAAATAAGATCCGGAATAAATATCCGGCCGCCAACTGAACCCGTGGCGTTCTGTCTCTATCTAACTACCTGGGAGAGAAAGGGACGGATACAGTCACCCAGTGTTGATGACGAACTGTGATAGTCCCTACGGCTTCCCGCGAAGTAGTGATTGACAGTGCAATCGATGCACAGTGGGCTTGATGCCAGCTCTGTTAGAATAAAATGCTAGATTTAATTGTGATGATATCGTTAAAATTACATTAGTGAGAGAGTTATTCTTTTTGCTTACCTGTATTTCCTAACCATATCTAGAACCAGTTGTGTAATTCTATATTTCAAGATTTGTTTCTCGGTATTCCCATCTGAGGCTATTATATGGACTTGGACCTTATTGTCTCACCGTCTCCTTTTGAGCCTATCGGATCGCCAGTTCTTGATGATCTTAAACCAATCTTATTCTCACATGTTATTATCATTTGGAGAAATTACTAACAAATGCCAGTAGCTTTGCTCGTGATAGTAGAAAATTATCTCATGGCGACGTACTCTAGAAATAAAAAGTATCCTATGTGCTATTTCAGGTCATAGTACATGAAACCCGCCTAACAATTTTTATTGAAATCCGTTCAGCCGTACAAGCGTAAAGAAAACACAAAAAATTTCGACTTTAAAATATAAGTGTGATATTGATAAAACTATTTTTTCTGTTAGTCAAATTACTTTTACCACTGTGCGGCATAACGTTGCATCGGAAATAGAAACGTTAAATTCACTGCGCGGTGAGATTTGGAAGTGAAAGGTTTCAGAAACATTTGCTAAGCAATTCCACAGAAATACACGCTATATAAAGGTTTAAGGTAAACTTATACACATCGTGTTAAGGCTAATAAAATTGCTCTATTTGGCTTGAAAACGCTTAAAATCAGTAAAGTATCACAATACTTTACGTATTTTTTTTTATTTTGATTTCGTTATACTAAAGGTGCTATTCGAACCTCGGCTGCAGGCCGTGGATGCAGGCAGCACATGGGGCGGCTGCACCAAGCCAGCTACAGCTGCAGGACTGGTTTACTATGTGTGGTAATATGAATTTTTGTTACCACCATTCCGAAAGCGGCTGCGGTCGCACATGCTGCCACAACTTGGAGTTGCAGCCGATTGTAGATCAATAGTGCTGCGGCCGCAAGTCAACACGCACGTAGTTACGTCACTCCAACCTGTTTAGACAAGGGCGAAATAATCACTACCCTTTTGATTATCTTATGTTACACAGTTCGACATAAGCAATTGTCTTTCTATTGTGTCTCTAATTACCACATTCAAAGAGCTACTCGGGGCGGATAGCGCTCATAAAAGTCAAAAGTCAAAAGTCAAAAATATTTTTATTTCACATAGGCCTACATGGGCACTTATAAAACGTCAGAAGTTAGTGCACGGTTCCAAATTGGTCGTTTCCTATGGAGAAGAACCGGCAAGAAACTCCATGGTTACTCTTTTAAAAAAGTGGTTGTTTTACAATATTGATAAATGTTATGTAAGAACAGTGTAGACCAGTCAAATATTGTACACAAAAGCACAATCAAAATTTTCTCAGTAAAAAACAAAGTAAGTCGTAATAGGAAGTAGTCTAAGAGTTCGTGGAGTATACAGTGTTCTCACATTTACAATACAAAAAGAGGCTATATATAAAAAAAAAAAAACAGGAATAATATAATAATTACAACTATCAATAAAATATTAACAAAATAAATTACTAACAAATTTATGACAGTTGAAATAAAAATAAAAATATTGCAAAAGCAATGTGTCAGAGAAAAAAAAAAAATGTATATATAATTATTAAAACAAAGGTGGAGCAGTTAATAGACAAAATATTGATGATTTACCAGGGGGCCACATGTGCAGAGGTAGTCATTGCCAAACAAGCGTGTCCTCGACATAGTCTTTAACCTTGTAATATGCTTTTTCGGTTAGGACACGCTTGATATGACTCATATTGGATTGAATCGTAGATTTGGGCCTGGCAGCACGTGCAGCCAGCCTCAGAATCACTCCCGTCTGCGAATGCAGGCAATGGCTGCGTGTCATGCATGTGCTACCTGCATTCGCAGCCTTCATCTACAGCCTACGGTCGAGATTCTGGAACCTATTTAGAGTTCAAAATACCAACAAAATCCGATTTTCACGGTTGACAGACACAAAGATTAGTCGTAAAACTCTCATTTCATAACAATGATAAATGGCGTAACTTTCACAACTTTTAGACTTGCTTAAAACTATCAATCAAACTAAACCATTGTTACAGAATATAGCCTAAATGGAAAGACTGAATGAACGCTAAATATTCTAGCACTAACTATTATCTAACTTACCTGCCTCATCAAGACACAGACCCGTGTATTGCGTACGAAAGCGTTATCTTGTACTAATTAATTTTATTAATATCAGTATCAGAACACCATATTACCTTAACCTACCACCTCCTCTCTTGCAAACCATTTTACAAGAACCAGGGAAACTTTAGCGGAGATGTAGGGTTCTAATTAACTTGGTCCAATGTAACAGGTGACGTGTAGTGATTTACTTGGGAGCGATAAATTGGTACATAGATTGTAGTTGTACATCTACGTAATGTAGATTGTTATTATAGATAGAAATTTCATAATCGTTTTAGTAGTTTGTTGCAGTAAATGTAAATTAGAATTGTTGTGACAGTCGTTACTTATGATTTTGGTAAATGTTAACAATCATTTGTTAAAAGGGGCGTGGATTTGTGAAAAGTTATCAGTGATTTAATTGTTAAAATTGAAAGCAAAATGTAAGGGTTAGTAGAGTTTCAGAAAGGTTTATCGCCGCTCTAGAACGCAAAGCGCAATTGAAGAAAAACGTGCGTTTCATTCAGTCCGAGCCACACTTATTTCGCTTATTTTTTGGATTCCGTAGCTAATAAGGAAAAAACGGAACCCTTATAGGTTTACTTTGTTGTCCGTCTGTCTGTCTGTCAAGACCCTTTATCTTGGGAACGTATGAAATAATCGAGTTGAAATTAAAACTATATACTCAGGTCAGCGGTCCCTTGAAGGTGTGCAAATTTCTGAGTTAACGAAAAAATAAACGGTCGTATATGTCGCAAAAAACTTATATTACGACACTCTCAAGAGAATCAAAACTCATAGGGTACTTCCCGCTGATCTTGAATCCTGAAGAGATGAAGCAAGGTCTTATAGCACAAGTTTAAAACCAATCTGAAAAGTGTAAAATAAAAACAGTTTGTTCGGAAAATTTTCGTAATTCAATTCGAAACCCTCAGTGCGCGAGTTCGACTTGTATTTTTTTTTCTGTTTCATTTGCTAATATAAAATTGGATTTATTTACGTAAGTTACTATAACAATCATCTAATATTCAAAGTCATTTTTCAAACAGGAAATATCACAGCTTGCCACATCATCACGGAAGAGGGTAGAAAATTGCCGACTGCCCCCGCATCGCGTATGTGAGAGTACATCGATGTACGAAGAAAGTTTTCTTTCAAATATTTTTCCTGTTACACTATTTGACCGTGTAAGATCTATTTATAAAACACTATTTTTTTTTTTTTTAAAAGTCACAAGTTGGACACCACCGATACCGACATTAACTATAACATAGGTTACGGCAGGTCATAGCGGGCATTAAGGCGTCAGCGCACAGCTGGGTGCGGGAACGAAACAATCCCTCAATCGCCAGGGTGGTCCATTAACTATGTATGTAAATTTACATAAATATTAATGATGAACTGACACTTCGAAGAAGAAGGCAAAGATTCTTTGATGAAGTCTCTCGCAGCCTTGAACAATGAACATTACTAGGGAGAACTTATATATCCGGAATCTTTAAGTCAATAGTGAATAGGGTACTTCTAGGTAAGCGCGCTCCATCGTCGACCGCATCGTCACTTTCCATCAGGTGAGATAGCGGTCAAGCGCAAAACCAATAAAAAATAAAAAAACAAATTTGTGATATGAGTTGTGATAATATTAAATTAGAATTTCACATTGTCATAGTGAGTACCTAGTTTCAACAATTGAGAGACAAACGTCCTCCATTAAGAACTAGGACAATAAAGTTTAAAATAGTGCTTTGACACAATGACTAACAAAAACTAACTTTTGGGATCACAAGGCTTACTGAAACTCGTACTCCGTATATTTATTCAAATTGTTTGACCCGAAACGGTAATAAAACAATATAAAACAATTAGGTTAGGATCACAAGTTTAAACACCCTAACTTTGTTAGTAACAAACTGGGTTTTATTGAAGTAATGGTGGAATTTGCGTTTTATGGAAGGTCAGTGCTTATTTACTAAACGTTTTTGCTATACATACAATGTTATAATCCTTGTAAAACCAGTTTTTATAAAATTACAAAGTATTCATTTATTTTCGTTTTTTTTTTAGGGTTAGATAGCGAAAGTATAAAAATGGGGTCCTATTGTATAGTAGACTCTACTGAAATGTGAAAAAAAGAAAAAAAAAGTAGCGGTAGCACAGAAGATATCATTGACTGCATCTTTGCTGAATTTCCTGAATCAAATATTTAAATAAAAAAAATCGATAACTCCTGGCCGGATTTAAAAAAATCTGTCACGGCAGAATTCTACGTAATTACTAAATGACAAAGGCATATAATTATTATCTACTTTCACGTGGGCAAAGCTAGAATAAGTTAGTAATTACTAAATCATAATCAACTAAAGTACATAATCGCATTATTTACGATTAGTGTCACTAACCTGCAAATTGGTTTCCAGTTAAAATTTTATTTTTTGGTTCTTCTTCTTCTTTTTAAGTTGATGATTATTATTTTTGTATATAGCCTATACTGTCCCACTATTAGGTAAAAGACCTCCTTCCATTCCTGCCATTGTTTTTGGCTTTGAGCCAGTTCTTGCCGATTCCTAAGGAAGACATCTAAGTCATCCCGCAATCTCCTTCTTGATCAGCCACGAGCCACGATCCCGTCGTGCGATTTCAGGGCACCAACCGTCTATGGTATACTTCGTAAATTGTTTGGGCTCAATAAGAGACTACAATTACTGCAGCTCCGTGCACAGGATCGTGCATTGTGGCAACACTTGGGGGAAGCCTATGTCCAGCAGTGGATGTCTATCGGCTGAAATGATAATGATGAGATGATTCACTACAGTATCGGTGGTACTCATTAAGTCCCTTGAAGCGCATTAGCCCTATGCGATTTGAGCCAAGTTGATAATGTATTGTACATTATCAACTAACATTTGTAGAAAACTCGCTCAGTCACGTGGTCAGAACAAAGGAATCAGAGGAGTTGTCGACTCAAGGCGATTGAAGAACGAGAATCGAAATGAAACGGTCGTAACTTGGTTAGACCTGCAGGAGTTTTATCTGGTCAATATATTTATCAAAACACAAAAAACCAAGTACATCCTTGCCTTCTTGCTTCTCATTCACAACAAAAATAACATCAAAACACAGATGCAGAGAAAGTTAAACGTCTTAGTACATCAAGGAGCATCTTGCAACGCAGGTGTCGCCGGGGAAAGTTGGGGTACTCCGACACTCCATACCACCCCTATAAGAGGAGACGGGGGATTTTTTGTCGATTTAGACGTAAACACCGTTTAAGACTTACCGAGTGTTATATCCTTGTTTTGAGTATCGTAGCTCTACTGTATAAATTATGTAATATGGCTCCTGTAGTGAGCTGTGTTTTGTTTTATGACAAGTTTTATTTTTGTTTTATTACCTCTATGCTTCCTGGAATTTTAAGTGTGAGTTGCACCATTTAACTATAACGATAACAAAGCTGTTAAAAGTTGTTAAATCGTCGAATTGACCAATAGGCGGCCGTTTCACGGCTGGTTATGTTTTGGTTATCGTTATAGTTAAATGGTGCAACTCACCCTAAGGCCATAAAAATCGCATCGGCTCTTTTAGAAAAAGTTTTCAAACATACTGGTAATCGGAATTAGATTTCTACTGAGTAAATATCAAATTTATAATTGATTTAAATTGCTGCAAAATATTCTTAAACCGATAATAAAAGACGTATTTAATTTTTATTCCAAAAGTGACGTATAAGACAAAACCACCGACTTTTATTTCATTTATTTTTTATTTTATTTAGTTTCTGATCTATCACAATGAAGATAGAGTCATATCCCTGTTATCATTTATACTTAAATTAAGATGAAAGGACACATTTTGGTAGAAGTAAAATAAAAAGACGTAATTGTGTATATAAGTCTTATAATTGGTAATAAACTAGTAATATTTTTCTCGACTATGGTGCAGTCGGCTTTATGTGTAATCCCTTGCAACTGCATACCAATATAATATGGAGTGTCTGCTTATCTGACCTCCAGAACCCAATAAATAGGTATCAATAAAAGGGTATTTTATTCTATTTGAGAAAAAATCTAAAAATATCTTATTAAGATAGCTAAGGCAAAAAGCAATCGGTAAGTGTTAGTTTTATTTCGTAAAACAACAACATAAATTTAAAATTCAATTCAAAGTTTTCAGATTTTTTTATCTGTTATTAATCACACCCTTTATTAAGACTAGTGTCAGAATATCTTCTTTCTGACCACCCATAACGACTGTCAAAGATCTACAAATAACAGCTAGGATCAACCGCTTTAGTACTCATAGGTGGGAAATCATTCAATGACTTCTACCGCTCTAGAAAAAAGCGTGGATGTATCAGACTTTTACTGACTAAAACCTACCTGTGTACTTCAGTTGCTCTTTACGTTTTAGGACCACAGTCAACTCTTTCGAAGATTCCCGCAACCCTACTCGACCCCTTCAGTTTTGAAAACATCAACCCGTGCGTCATTTATTGTTGAACTAAAATCTTGCACCGTGCCGGTAATAGTAGTAGTAGTTAACATAATTCAAACATCTACGTTATCATTGTTAACACACAATGTGTGCCAACACAACACGTTTTAAACACAATAAAATGAAAGCGAAAGCCATAAACGCTCGTAGCAAGTAACGTAGCAAGTTGCTACGCCGTAGCACCCTTCGTAGCAGTTTTTAAACTGGCGAGTTAATTGTGCAATTACGTCATTAGAAGGCTTCGCAAAAACGTGCGTAGTTGTGAAACTTTGAAAAACCTTGGGGCTTAGTAAAAGGAAAATGAAAATGGAACTTTGTTGGTAGGTTTTCTATTTCACGTGGACTTTCGTAACGTACCTAATTATTTAAACATTTTATTGTTTTGTGTTAGCTACTGAATATTTAATTTGTTTCATATAATTAAACTAATATTGTAAAAGTGAAAGCCTGTACGTATGTAATCGATCAAACCGTTCAGGATAAGATTAGTAATTTCTACTTTGACGTGAGAGAAGCCGCTGGCAGAAAGTAATAATATTTTGTAATTATTATTGTAATTGAATTGAAATTTCACTTAAAATATAATATTATGTAAGTACTTAGTAGTCGTCTAAATCTGTACGCACCTCGCCTGTCATTATTTCGTTGCCACGGGTTGAACTTTTGATAGTTTAGAAGAAAAAAAAATGTAAACTATTGACTGGTGTGCTTTATTAATTAAATTATTTATTTAAAATTCATGTACAGTACTGATACATAGGCGGACTTAATGCAACAAGGCATTCTCTTCCAGTCAAACTTTGGGTTAAAAAAGACAACACTGGGTAGGTTTGCACATTAATTAATCAATAATTCTGCAACTAAAGAAACTGATTGACGTTTTATTTACGTAAAAGTAATAATAAAAACCTTTGATTCAGACCCTAATATCTATATAAGCGAAAATATCACAAAATTTAACACAAAAAAATGATATAAATAGGTATTTCATTAAACATTTTTATTTTTATAGAGATAATAAAACCAGCGGAAAAAACTGTTCTAAATTGATACAGTCACTCATGTTTGTAGCCCTTAAACACAACATACTTATCTTCAACGCCAACAAATGTCATGAGTAATTAATGTGGAACACAATTATCAAATAGTAAGGGGTCCTATTAACGAGGTAAGTGTCTGCGGGGTAAACAGTTTATCACAGTGTATTGTCGTTTCCTACAAATATCCGCCTTCAGTGGTTAGACAGGGGAACATGAACATGGGCGATCTGGATAGTGCAATGAACATTCTGAGATCGATAAATGCTTATACATTTCTTTTTTGTAACAAAAACCGCCTAGCAATGTGAATACCTTATCATCACTATTATTTCAGACGAAAGAAGTCCACTATTGAGCATATGCCTCCCCTAAGTGTCACCATAATGGTCCTATGCGTCTCTCATTCATCATCAGTCCACCTTGTGGCAGGCCTTCCAACAATGCGTCTTTCGATACGTAGTCCACTCCAGAACTTTTTTTCTCCATCGACCATCTGCGAACAATATACCCTGTCCACTGCCACTTAAGTTGCTCGTATTTATTGTCATCTTAGGCTCTCTTAGGCGTTTAGGAAAGCCACTCTCCAATACGGGAGGAGACCCACGGGGATCGCGTCACCACTATTCCGGGGCATCGGAGATCTAACTGTACTGGTGTACGAGCGAACACCAGGGTGATTTTAGTCAGTAACAGTCTGACATGGGTGTCCTCGGCTTAGGGGTAGGTGGAAGGGACACCTACCCCAAAGCAGAAGACATCCATGAAGATTTCCACCCCGAAAAAAAAGGCCCACAGTGCTACCAACCCACTTTGCCAGTACTGTAAGCCTTAATATCCCCAACTCATCTCATAGAAATAAACACTGGGTAAATAGCAAACACAATATAAACTCAGAATTTAATTTTAATTTAGTAATAAACAATGCTTAAGCAAATATTAGAGTTTGTTCGTCCCTAATTAATTTCTGTACAAGGTGAATTAATTTTTAGAGGGTACTTGTACTTACGTAAGCCCCGATGGAGTAGGTCAGTTATTTTATAAAAAGTTTTTATTCTGTTTTGTAATTAATATTATAGTTTTAGTTATATTATTTGTTATTTACTAAACTGAACTACTTACTTGCTATAAAATATAATTTATTTCTGTGTGTTTGACTTTTATAGATGATTTTAACTAGTAATTTTTCGCGGTTTTACCCTTACTTTTGTTTGCTGCACCACTTTCATGTTTTTTTTTTGGTGGTTAAAAATCATCCATATGACATCCCTTGCCCTTGGGCGGAGCGGGTGATAGTGTCAGACTCTTACTGACTAAAAACCCACCCCGTTCCTTCGTACCTTCATACCGGGGCTGAGCTACCTTTTGGAGCTACCCCTGGCCCCAGTAGGCTTCGACCAAGCTTGGCCCCTGCTGCCACTTTCATGGGTCATAGAATGATGTTGCAGAGCTTATTTGTCATAAATCTGGCTATCCTCAACAGATTTTTTTACTGAATCCTGTATCAGTTAGGAAGCTATTACTGCTAAATGGTTCAAACCCCGAAACTTTGTATTATGAAATGTGATTAATTTGTGTAACTCAAATTTTAGGTAAAACCCAAAACAAATATTTCAATTAAACCATTTACATTTTTGAATTACATGTCATTAAATAATTGCAAAAATAAAACTAATTGCACATTCCAAAGTGTCGTTTTGGAATACCAATGACGCTTGTCAATGGAGAAGAACTCTCGCACTCTGGACAGAATTTAAAATCATGTCATACGTATTATATGCTATTCACCGACCCAAAACCTAGAATCCTGCTAACTACGAATGTAATTAACATAGTGAGTTAGTTCGTTCTATTATAAAATAGCTAATCATTTGTTATGAAAACTCCTCAATGCCCACATTTTCAAACTCACCAAAACTAGCTTATCTAGCAATCATTACATCTCCGATTAACAAGATTTACGCTCTCGTTCGAATTACAACACGCTACCTTCACCGTGCGAAGCGTACGTCGAATAAATCAAGCCATGCCCGTTCATGCCCGTTCAGACCCGTTCAGGCCCGTCTTATTCTCCCCTATAAAGTCTTGCCCGAACGTGACGCTTGCCGTTTGATGGCCAAGATTTGCGCTTGAATATTTTATTTGTGTTGCAAGTATTGTGATTTGAGTTTCAAATGTTTTGGTAACACGCTACTGCAGGTTCGAATTTCTAAATATTTCTTTTTTTTCCGGTGCAACACTGGTCAGTGACTATTTTTATTATTTGAATTCAGAACTCTGGATGGTTATCAAATTTTGAAATAGTAAACTCTGTTTCCTTAATCATAAAGTTTAAATTCTATTGCAGTATTCATTTTATTAAAGGGCCTTTTTAATAAAAATAGTCTCTTAGATATCAAGTTGGTGGCGATGGCTTGAAATTATTTCAAATTAAGAATCGAAGGATGAAGGTATTCGCAGTTTTCTCGAACAAAATGTTCGGATTAACTGTAGTGTTGTACTTTTTAACTTAGTTACAAATTCTCACTGTAACTATGTTAACCGCGGTAGGGCAACTAAATGTGAACTTACGTAACTTTGAGCTTGACTCTTCTCTTTCTTTCTGGTAAAAACAATACAAAGAAAAACTAAAATCCGGACTTGGATGTTGTTTTTTTTTTCGAAATATATGTAAGCTTTATAATGATTCCCGTCTGATTATAATTTAGGTGTCTTCAAGCATAGACGCTCTTAATAATATAATACGATTCAAATGCGATCGCAGTCAAGCACTAGTTTAAATATATAAAAAATATGAAAATTATAAAGTGTTATTACTGAATATAATGACAAAAGTAAACAACATTGCAGCCGCAATATATAAACTGTTTATAAATAAAGCCAATAAGGGTGCATTCAACCCAAAACCAAATACAATAACCCACAAAATCCAAAAACAGCGTAACCAAAATATACATAATAAAAGGCCATAATTTATTTAATCGGCCTTCCTACCCTTTTAAGATGCACCGCTTATTATATAATTCAACACTTCATAATCCGGCTGCCCGCTACAACTTGCAATGAAGTTTTAACTCTACCTGGCAGCCATTTTGATTCCGTGCTCAAATTAATCCTGCGGCATGTCCGGCCTGCGAAAATTATTTAGACAGTAAATAAAGGATTTAAAGCGAAGTCTAAATGCCCGTGTATTTAGATTTTCACCCTCGCAACCCTTTTATTTGTTCGCGTCAGATATTTTTGCATTAACGCACAATATGGCTGACTAGCATTTTGCCCGCGATTTCGTTTCTATAAAAACTTTATTACAGCTTAATCCGTGTTTTGAGGGTCATTTTATTTATTTTGGTAAGAATTTGTGCCAACTTTGAAGTTTATAGAAATAATTTTTTCCGTACAAACTTTAAACCACCTAAATTATTTTTTGGGGGTAGTTTTTAAAAACAAATGATGGTAACCTGTACTTATTTTTATTATTATTTGTGCTAATTTATAAGTATATTGGCTAACGAAATGAGTTTTCCAATACATACGATAATTCGTCTTTTGAAAGTTGACGCTCCTAGTCCCAGTAATTTCAGGTGGACATTGATATGTCAATCAGTCAGTCAGTTTGTTCTTTTATATATAAATAGATTAAACTGGCCATGTATGAAAAGGTCTGAATACTTTCAAATTTGTTTGTTGTCCAATGCCAAGGACGGTGACCCCGGAGGGTCGTGTCGGGTAATGACGCGGCAGTTCCTAACTTTTGTTGTTATCTTCTATCGATATATTGACGTTCATATGTCAGCTAGCAACCAGGCCGGGAAATATGTTAGTAATCTAAACAACATTAGTTTTATTATTTTTATGTAAAAATCTATGTACAAAATTTCATAACTGTATCGTGAAAAATCACAAAGTTATAAGCTTGTTATGTCAGCAAAAATACATAGTCTACATAGACCATCCAGGCTACTGAGGGGTTGTTTTGCACTTGCACCCAACTTATGTTGGGGCCTAATGCCCGCTATGACCTACCGTGTTCTGTGTTGTACTTAGTGTCGGTGATGATGACTTGTGAACTTTTTAAATATTTTAGGAAATATAACGTGGTGTGTGAACTCTAAACCATCGAAGTCTATTCAATTACTGATTCTGAGCAAACTATTTAGGTATACTAAAAATAATGTACACTAATATAATAAAGAGGTAAAGTAAGTAGTAAAAAATCTTGTTTTTTTGTTTGTAGGAGGTAATCTCTGGAAGTACTAGTCCGATTGTTCAAATTTTTTCACCGATAGAAAGATGCTTTATTTCTGATTGACATAGACTATATTTTATGTACACGGGCTGTGGAAGCTGTGGGCAAAAGCTAGTGTTGTGTATTGTTGTGATATGTATATGTGGTACAATGGGAGGTATACTTAGTCTAGTATGAGGTAAGCCCGCGATTACATTCGCATGAAACTTTCAACCCTCATTTCATAACCCCCATAATATGGAGAATCGAAATTCCTATTCATACAGGCAGATCCTACCTGCATTATAAACTTGTAGGGTTTATTTGCTGTGGAGAGTTCTTGGGCAATGTAGTTTAATTAACAGTTACAAGAAAAAATGTTATTAATTGGGCTATGAAACTAATATCGTAACTGTTTTTTTTTTCTATTCTTACATAACTAGTGTTAAAACTTAGATGGAATGAGGTACCAATCCGTAGTATTATGTAGTATGACAGTTCTCTTCAAGCCATTTTCACTACTTTTCTTTCTTTTTTCACCCTTGCCTTATGCGTTCTGCGTAAAGGCTTAGATTAGAGGCCCAGTAGGGCCCTGGGCCTGTACGCTTTTGCTGACATTTCTTTGAGGTACACGTGGAACACTACGTGCCTCGTCGACGATTCGAGCTTGGCCGGACGGCGAGCTATCTATTGCTCGTCGTCTGAAAACCCGCGACTACGGAGGCTGGGAATCGCCCTGCAACTGCCGATGTCTGGTGTGTCTGTTGCTTACTTTACCTAAGTTTTTATTTTGAGATTGTTGCAGAAAAGTTCAATATAAATAAATTATACGTAAATTATAGGCATTTTTTTAATACGTCCACATTTACAATCACATTACTCTAATATTTTAAAATAATAAACTTAAAATAGAAGAATATGTAATAAAACCATTTATTTATTTACAACTTAAAGCAACAAAATATGTACATAATTAACTTAAATTAAAATATTTAAGTATGCTTAACCTAACTATACACACTAAGGGCTACTTCCTACTAAAATATGGCGTCATAAAACTCCTCCGCATCGCTGTCGACTGGAAGTGTCCCCAAGAGGCTGGCGGCATTGCCACGTCGAATGGCAATGCTTAATCTCTGACCGAGATAAAAACCAGCCCTTGGGTCACGCGAAGTGTCAACTAAGCGTCTTGACAGCTCTTTAAAAAGAAGAAGAATATTATTAATACATACAATATTTATATTATTTTTCGAGTAGAAAAGCAATTGTCTGTAGAAAGTAAGAAAATATTATTTAGTGAACATTTCATATTAGTTTTTATGCTTATCACAGCAATCCTTTCTCTCAACAATAACAACATTACAATAACCAATAAAATAATAAAAAGAGCACTACTGAGTTACGTAATAACAACCAGCAATAAATAATATAAGGGCGACGTATTAATCCAACGTGACACCTGCACAGAACGCAATGTTTTACTCACTGCGCTCCACTTCAGATAAACGAGGATATTTTCCGTTTTAAATTCATTTAAAACTGCTACTTTGTGCTGTTTTATTTGAGCTAGTTTTATGAGTTTCCTGGTTTTTAACACGCTTATATTAGCTTCACCTGTATTTTTGTAACCAACGCCTATAAGCTCGAATTTGACCGCCTTTGGGCGATCAGATTTTCTTCAAACTTTGCACACATCAAAGACTGCTGACAATACAATAATCCGTTTTTTTTAGTGAAAAATAAACATATAGTTTTAAAACACTAAAAAAACATGCTTTTTTCACAATGACATTAATATTTTTCGTTCATTATTATTATTTTCTACCTATAACTATTGAAAATTATTTTACACTTTTTAGTTTGATAAGCTATGAAAGCGTGTTTTTTTAGTTTTTTAAAACTATATTTTTTTAATTTGGGGTCTTTTCTTTGGAAGCACCTTATTCTTATTTTTTTATTTTATAATCATCATCATGTCATCCAAAAGACGTCTGAAGACGACCGGGCCTGTGCTTTTTGCATCCATTCACATTCACGGTTTTCCTCAACCTTCACCAGGTCATCGGTCCAACTTATGGAAGGCCTTCCAACGCTGCGTCATCCAGAACTTTTCGGCCCCGTCAACCATCTGTTCTGCGAGCGACGTGCTCTGCCCAATGCTACTTAATCTTGCAATAGCTCTACTGAAACAATTCATATCTGTGAAAACACACCTCCCAAAACTTATCGCGAACGAAAACCTCCAAACTTACATCACTATGAATAAGTTAAGAGGCCTTCCAAAAGCCTATTACATTGCCGCGAGTGACACCCATTCACGTCCCTACATTCGTCATGGTGGCACAATGTCGAAGGGAACCACGCAAAAGATTTGGTTCATTCGTGAGTGAATGGAATAGACCGGGAATCCCTTGAGCCGTCTTGTATGATGAATGATGTTGTTCTTTTCATTCGTACTTAGAACCGTGATCTTTTGAGGAATATCTCGGAATAAATAACGTTTTTCTTGAGTTGAAAGATGGTGCGTGAAGTTTGAGGTTCGTGAATGTTTTAGCAGTTATGAATTGATGTTGCAGATATACGAGTAATATCTATTCATCTGTGCATGTTTAAAAAAATTTGAAGTCTCTGTCTTTATAATATCAAAATATTTTTTTTACTAAATGCATACTAACACCTTATCTCTTTCTTTTATTGCACCTACCATTATTCTTCTCTGCACTACCCAAAGGTTGACTGGCAAAAAATGCCTAAGGCATTAAGTCCGCCTTTGTACTTTTATGTGCATGAAGTATAAATAAATTAATAAATACTAAAGTATACTCGAGATTTTTAATCAAAATGCAATTTTTTTAATGTTTTGTCTGTCTATCAGTTTGTCTATCTGTCTGTCAGTCAGTCTGTTTGTTCCAGCTAATCTTCGAAACGGCTGGATGGAATTTTCAGTGATAGATAGCCAATGCTATAAGCAGTATTTTAGTCTACTTTTATTTTGCAAAAAGAGAATTGGGGATTGTGCAAAAACAAACCTTTTTGAAATTGTAATCAAATCGCATTGTTCTGTTTTATAAATCTGACGCGGACAAAATCGTGGGCACCAAATGGTTCAAACCATGCTCAAATGAATATAACTTTTTCACTGTTGAGTATTTTCTTCGTTAAAATTTTTAAAAGAAATAATTAAAAAATAATTTATTTCTAGAATACGATTCTCCGGTCAGTACTATTTTCTAATGTGACTCAAAATTGTTTTATCAGGTCTATCCTGTTGGTCTAGTGGTAAGTGGCCGTTTATACTATGACCGAGGTCGTGGGTTCGATTTTCACCCAAGATAAATTTTTGTGTGATGAGCTCTGTCTTTGGTTCTGTAGGTGTTATTTATCTATAATATATATTTAAAATATATAAGTATATTTATCAGTTGTCACTAAGTAAGTGTCTATAAGTACTAACTTATAGTCCAAGCTCATAGTAAAAAAAAAACCGGCCAAGAGCGTGTCGGGCCACGCTCAGTGTAGGGTTCCGTAGTTTCCCGTCCGTCACAATAAGTGTACCCACTTATGAGTTTAAAAAAATGCTTGCATATACGATTATACTACAAACTTAGTCCAGAAATTATTTTGTAGAACCCTTTTGTCTTTTTTGTACAAAAACTGTTCTTTCCATCAAGTTCAAAATATTTTTTCTAGAAAGTCCTTATAAAGTTCTACATTTCAGATTTTTTTCATATTTTCTAAACTTATGGTTCAAAAGTTAGAGGGGGGGGGACACATTGTTTTTTACTTTTGGAGCGATTATTTCCGAAATTATTGACATTATCAAAAAATGATTGTAGTAAACCCCTATTCATTTGTAAATACCTATCTAACGATATATCACACGATAGGGTTGAAATAAAAAAAAAAAATCACTTCCCACTTCACATATAGGGGGGTTACCCTAATAAAACATTTTTTTCCAATTTATATTTTACCACTTTGTCGGCGTGATTGATATACATATTGGTACCAAATTTCAGCTTTCTAGTACTAACGGTCACAGAGATTAAGCGAGGACGGACAGACAGACGGACAGACAGACATGGCAAAACTATAAGGGTTCCTAGTTGACTACGGAACCCTAAAAAATTAGGGATTCTCTGAAACTTGTAAATCAATTAAAACCACAAAATAAAATTAACCAGACTCTATAAGATAATCCAAACAATTAAAAATTACGTAAACCACTCATCACACAGCTTACGAACCCCCTAAAATTAATAAAACACGGAGCCTCGAGAAAAATTGCACTTGTAATTGAGAAAACTGCTGTCGACTTTTATTTCTGTGTTTTTAAAATGTACCTATAAATATCCCAGCGTGATGTTGCCAGCCCCCTGTCTTAGAAGGGCATCGATTCTATATAATTATCTTACTGTTAAGGTAAAGCCGTGTGGTGCTGGTTGGGGGAAGCCCACATACAGACATGGAAGTCTTTCAGTTGAATAGATGACGACGAAGAAAGACCTTCAAGATCTAGTTTGGCTGAATTCTATTGAAAATTCTACCATTTCTTTAGCAGAACAAAATATGAAAATAGATTTGTAACTAAAATTATCATCATCACCATATCATAGCTAGTAGACACGATTGTCCACTAATGTGGAAATTAGTACAGCGGACAAAGTCGCTGCTTACTATAACATATTAATATTACTGTAATAAGATGGATCTCAGTTATCTGATTAAATAAATTATATTATTATTACATCAGCCGAGAAACGTCCACTGTGGACATAGACCTCCCACGAGCGTCGCCACAACGACCGGTCCTGAGCGTTATGCATCCATATCGGTCCGCCTAACTAGAAGGTGTAACTAGAATATCAAAAAATATATACGTTTTTTTTATTTATTTCTTCATCTTACATCTATCTTTACAGGTTTGGTTAATTGGTGACAGTTACACACTACACACAGTTACACACTACAGTTATACACTACTACTAGTGGAAATAAAATCTCCATGGTCCGGACTAAAACTAGAACTACGTTAGACCAATGCACACGAGGATCACGCCTGATTTGTACGAATGTTGCGTGGTATCGCGTAGCGTGGATCTTCGTGTGCTCTACAAGTCTAGTTTCCCTATAAAATGAGAGACCGACGCGCCCAGATTGGCGTACATGACACACGTGTGCACAGTATAGTTTTACCTTAAGCATTTTGCCTCGTCGTTTACACCGTGTACATCGAAGGACTGGAACAATTTGCCTCCTGCTGTCTTCTCGTCCGATTATAATTCAGGTGTCTTTAAGGCTAGAGGGAATACTGTAGTCTTAATAAACTAATGCGCCTCGCTATTAACGATTGCATTACTGCTTACTAATCAGGTGGGATCGCAGTCAAGCATTTATTTAAAAAAAGACATCAATAAATAATAATAGATTAAAATTTTATGTGCAAAATAAACGATGATTTCATGAATTTTAGACGAGAAAAAATCAGACTCTCTTCTAACTGGGTAATTCAGAAAAAATACTGGAGTTCAGTTCAGAATGTGTTTTTCTGGTTTCAGAAAAACAACATCTCTGTATGTGACTTTCATTGCTGTTTTTAAAAACTCCCTATAAATATCCCAGCATGAGTCCTACAGCCCCCCGCAGTACTTAGGAGGGCATCGATTGGCCGTAATTATATTATCTTACCCTAAGGTAAGGTGACTGTTAATCTATGAAAATAAGGGGAATGCGGTGGTGTCGCCTGTTCATTTTACTTAAGGATAGATCCTTAGGAGAATTGCTTAGATGTCTTTGATGTATATTGTTTGTACTTTGTGTAGCTTTAAAATTAAAGTCAGCTACTGAAAGAAAACTTGAAGGAATGAACGTTTATTTTTCTACAGAAAGTTTTTAAAGTATTCCCGAATCAAAAATACTTGTTCATCAATCAAAATACCTCAATTCTAATTAGTTTGAATTAGTTTTTGATAATATTTAGTGATTGACCAAAACTTTAACTTGCTTTTAGTCCAATTCATATTCAACTCCACCTTGAGTATGAAGACTATAATCATCTGTCCGGCCGTCCGGTAACTGTCCGGACCAAGCCCAAGTCGTCGACGGCGCGCACTGTTCCCGCGCGCCTCATGGAGTTTGCAACAACAGCAGGGACCCAGCTGATCGAGGCCTACTGGGGCCAGGGTTATCTGAAAGGGAGCTCGAGCCCCGGTATGAAAGCTAGAAGGAACGGGGTGGGTGTTTTAGTCAGTAAGAGTCTGACACTATTTCCCGCTCCGCCCAAGGGCGGGGCATGTCATTGGATGATTTTTTCCTGCCACAAAAAAAGAAATAAACAAAAAAAAAAAAGACTATAACCACATAACAGTATTAACAGTATACATGGTTATTTTTAAAACACTGGCAACCTCTCAGGACTATGTTACTTACACCATAAACAATAACTTTTGTTCTATGACTTTTAAAAATTTGTCATATTTTAGTTCATCAGATTTCCATACAAAAATAAAAATATCTAATTTGAACGTTCTAAATATTATGAAGTCTATGCGAGGCAAACGATAGTACAATAGCGGAAGGAGTGGGGATCAGGCGGCTTAGTGCTTGATGCGCTTATGTCGCGTCAGACAGACGTAGGTGACATGTGTTAGATACAACAACGAAATCTTGGAGGTTTTTTTTTTGGTAAATGAATTATGTTTTGTAAAAAGTCATAGAACAAAAGTTGTTGTTTGAGATGTTAGTAATACAGTCCTACAAAGTTGTTAGTGTTTTACAAATAACCCTGTATAGGTATACACTGAAACAAAATAAAAATAAAAACCTTTAACTAATTCAATTCTATTCAAAATATTTTCACATAGGCCTCTATAGGCAGGCACCTATAAAGATATAAGCTACTGCACGGTTTCAATTGGACGTTTCCTTTAAAAATCAATTATTGAGTTTTACTCAATAGAGTAAAACTTAATAATATCGTGTGTGTAATAAATATCGTGTCATTGAAATATCAAATAGGACAATGTGTGAATAAATTAAATAAAATTTAACAAAGAACTAAGATAAATTTAAAATATAACATTAAAAACTCTTCCCCATCACTATCGACTAATAAAGCCCTTATGTCTGGGAGTTGGTACACTCAAAGCTACGAGTAACTATTATTAACAAGAATCGATTCTTTCGTTGTCATAGTGATTGAGTTTAGTGCAAATCCTATATACGGACTTAGAATAGAGCCTTATTTCATATTCGAAGCATTAATCTAGACTGCACTTTGCATCACCTGAATCTCGTTACTTAAAGATAATCCGCAAAAATCCCAAAACATTCCTGTTACCATAATTAATGCAGGAACAAAAACAAAGTTAGTATAATCCTATTAGATGTCCCGGTGCTTTTGTCCGAGGATTTATCCGGTCGGCACTACCTCGAATAGAGTGATCATCGGTATTAGTGAGGACCGCGACTGACTAGTGATGTGGCTACTACTGTTACAAGACCGGGAAAATGACGGTGACATTATGATAAGACCGTGTAAAGACGACGTGTGAAAGGTTTGGATGCTTTATCATACTATATTTTTAAATAGTAATCATAAAGTTTCTTTCCAGTTCTTCTGGAAAAGAAACGACTTATTATAACCGTGTACTATCTTCTGATTTAATAAGTATATACGTACGCCTTTGTGAAATATTTTTTTTAAGCTATTGCATAGCTTCTATCGCGGGCCTTGAGCGTAGAGACTGAATCCAGAAATTCCGTAACGAAAATAACCTAACACCCCCACTCATTTGTTTTTTGAGCGTGGTGACCGATAAGAAAACAAATGAGTGAAAGCAGCTGTCGGCGTTTTGGATGGGTGGGGTTAAGCAGCTGTTAGCGAGGTCTGGTTTTTGATGGAAGAGGTTAAGCAGCTGTTGGCGAGGTCTGGTTTTGGATGGAAGAGGTTAAGCAGCTGTTGGCGACGTCTGGTATTGGATGTGTGGGGATAAGCAGCTGTTGGCAAATTCTTATTTTGGATGGGTAGGGTTAAGAAGCTGTTAGTGAGGTCTGGTTTTGGATGGGTGGGGTTAAGCAGCTGTTAGCGAGGTCTATTTTTGGATGGGTGGGCTTAAGCAGCTGTTGGCGAGGTCTGGTTTTGGATGGGTGGGGTTAAGCAGCTGTTGGCGAGGTCTGGTTTTGGATGGGTGGGGTTATTGCATAAGTTGATAAAAAATGCTATGCAATAGCTTTACCGCGGCAGTCCCCGAGTGCCACACGTCTTTTTTTTTTGTTTATTTATATTTGTGATTAGCACACTTTCCATTTACTATTGGGTGGTAACAAATTAATTCACATATTTTCCCTCTTCGAGTCACTCGACCAATGAACACAAGGCTCCAAGAGAGACGCAAGTCCCAGCAGAGCATTATGACGTTGTTTACGCTCATTATGTGCTTAGTCACTCTGCAATAAAAATGTTTTTTAAAGGCAACGGAAATGAAAACCTAAAATTAATCATCGGAGTCTGTTAGTGACCTAATATTTTATAAAACCTAAGCAACATTTTGGTCTAAAACATTTATTTATTTAAACTTCATTACCAGTCAACCTTTTGGGTTAAAAAGACGAAACACTGTGGTAGGTGTGCAATGGTGTGCATAATAAATAAATACTAGCTATATAAAAATAGAATGAAGCATCAATGAAATTCGGTGCTTATCTATATAAAAACAAAACATCCTAAAATACACCGTATCGATTTTCCATAATTAAAGACAACACTATTACAGTACACGAGCTTATCCACGAACCGGGATAGCAAACATCCCGGAAATTCACGACACAAACAGCACTATTCCGGGACCAAACCGTCCGAGATAGGGTAGGTACATTAATATTCTAACTTTGTCGAACGTGTTTTGTTTTCAGTAGCCATTTTGTTTTTGTTTTAATTAGTACGCTCGTCCATATCCGTAAGGTGTAAGCCATTAAGTGGAAGGTGGGGTTTTTAATTAAACAGTGTAACTACAGTAACAAATAAAATGACTTCGGATTAGATTGTTGTCATAGGTGTATAATGTGTGTACCTATTTACCTATATAATATACATTTTGACTGACTGACTGGTAGGTATCAGCCCTGGCGAATTCCATAGCATTTGATATCCACCAGGGCTGAAGGTTTGACCAAAACAGTCACCATGATCCTGAATCGCACGGGGCAAAAATCACTGGTGGGCTTGAATCGGTAAAAGTCTCGCGCCACCCAGAGTGGCAAGAGTCTTTAAAAATAGTCACCGTAAAAAAAAAACAAAGCTTGTTCATTTGAAATTAAATAAACCATTTTTTTATTAATATAAAACTAGACCACGAACAAACCCCACGCACCACGCTTGCCGACATCGGCAGGCGGAGCTTAGCTTTGAAGATCATCTCAAGCAGCTGTTATTACGCTAGTCACGAGTTCCTTAAACTGCAAAGTTTAGCAAAACAATCGTCCTCTGTTGGACATAAGACTCCACTAAGTGTCATGAAGGGTCCTATGCATCTCATATCCATCGGATTTCCGTAACTCTCATCAGATCATCGGTTTCTTCGTGTGGGAGGTCTTCCAACGCAGAACTTTTCAGCCCAAACGGACATGGGTAGCTCGCTGTCCGGCCGTCCGGTAACTGTCCGGACCAAGCCGAAGTCGTCGACGGCGCGCACTGTTCTCGTACGCCTCAAGGAGTTGTCAGCAATAGCAGGGACCCAGCCAAGTCGAAGCCTACTGGGGCCAGGGTTATCCGAAAGGGAGCTCGAGTCCCGGTATGAAGGCTAGAAGGAACGGGGTGGGTCTTTTAGTCCGTAAGAGTCTGACACTATCTCCCACTCCACCCAAGAGCGGGGATGGTGGAAAAAAAAGCCCAAACGGACATCCAACAATATCTAGCAGTTAATATAAAACAGCCAATTAACAGAAACAATCTTAAAAAAACATAGGGAGTGTTTTTCCACGTTTTTCCCTTCACCCATCTCTCAAAATACATTCCTCATACCAGCCATTTCCGTCCATATTTAAAAACAAAACAAACAAAAGGTTTAAAATGCTTTGTGTACGAAACGTGGGAAGAAGAAAATCCTCTAATTGCGGCGTCGCACGGCTGGGCATTGAAGCGATAAACATGAATAATGTCGCGAGATGTCCAACACTACTGCCATAGACTTTATTTTCTCGCTTTCATTTAGAGATGTTCCATTTGTTCTGTTTTTAAATCGGATGGGACATATCGATTGATGTAAAATCGACATTTAATGAAGTTTTGTATACTGTGCTTTGCTTTTAAATACGTGTCACATGCATTTATCATTTTAACCGACTTCAAAAAGGAGGTTATAATATGTTTGGCTGTATGTATTTTTTATTAAAGTGTTCACCGATTTCTCGATCAACTATGGATTGTTTTTTTTATTGATAGATTGAACTCCTGATACGGTCCCATAGAAATATTGTTATGGTCTTTTGACGAACTTAGAAAATATGGAATATCTAATCATAGCAGAACTATCGTAACAAGTAAAATAATTTTTCTTACGTGTAGTCGATGACTGAATGTAGGAAGATGGAGAGGGGATAGATTGAACCGATCTAATGATGGAGCCAGAAGGTTTGTTTACTATTTCGTCTGATCACTCTAACCAGATGGTAACACTTGCATCTTAGAAATAATTAATTCACTCTTACAGTGTTTATCGAGCAAAATCTGGTCAAGTGTGTAGGAATAACAAGCCGCTGCCTTCGACTTCGTAAGTGTGATAGTAGAACATTATCCCAAGGAAACATAAGCCCGGGTAAGCCCATATGTAACTCCTAGACATGGTCTATCCGCGTGCGAAGTTTCATTGAAATCTGTTCAGCCGTTTGAGTGTGAAGAAGTAACAAACAGATAAAAACTTACTCACAAACATTGCCTTTATAATATTAATGTGATATATGTATTTTTGTATCTGGTACCTAGTCTGATAGTCCTTAATTCCTAGTAGCACCTAATAGTACCTAGTACCTAGTCTGATAGTCCCTAAGTCCCTAGTTCGATTTAAAATTGGTTTAAATCGATTTTTTGCCACAATCGATTCTAACATTTCTAAACCTCCAACCCTAAAATGTCACCTGGTTTTGCGAGATAACACGCGCTATGCGAGAGTCTCCAGCCTTCGTAATTCTCTCGACATTTTGATTCATTTTGATTAATAAGACTTTGTAATGACACTGAACTTGCACGGGTTAGAATGTGATTTATAGGATTACTTGTAATTTATTACGTAATGGGGCGAATATTAAGCGCTGGAGATTATGATGCTTAAGTCTTTGTACCAAACTTTGTAGACGGAGCAAGTTGGTAGTAAGTTATATGTCATTTAAATAGGCTGCGTGAAATGAATGAAGGAAGACTGTTTGAAAAATTACAAATAATCTTTCCTTTTCCATTTATTAGATGTTCTAAAGCTTTAATTGACGGCACGATTGGCGCAGTGATTGAGTGATGGCTGGTACGTTGCGTGTGAACAAAAATTGACAACAACCGTGGCTTCTCCCGCGTACATAAATATAGCCTCTGTCGTTCAGGAACAACACAGCTTTCTGTCGGTGAAAAATTAAAAATTGGACAAAACAAAACAAACTTTGCCTCTTTAATATTAGTGTAGACAGGCTTACATGGGCACTTTAAATAAGACGTCAGAAGCTAGTGCATGAAAAAAATATTTGTATGGCCTACAGATATTGTCCCTGGTCTGGGCGTCTTGTTTATCTGCGATTATGTTTGTGAACGTACCCACAGGAGTAATTGCTAGTGTGGGGTAAATTTTTTTTTATATATTAATTTTTTTTTATTCAATCAGACATTTCAAAAACTAGGTACATTTAAAACTTCCTTCACACTCAAAACAAACAATTAAAACGTCTTCAGACAAAGAAATTGAAACAATCAATTTGCATACTAAAACACGGCCATTTTGGATGCAGCGTCACCCGTAGTCACCCCCGGACAAAAACGGTAAACTTGTAACGTTTATTTAATGGGCAGACGACTCCCGACGCTGTAATCCCTGTAATTGCGCTCTGCGCTCTTGCCTTGCATGCAGAAGAGGCAGATGTTCCCAAATTAGCATTGTTTAAACACAGCGACAAACGAAATTTGTTATCATTGTAGTGATTTGACACGCCACGCTGAGCGGATGAGTGTGGTCGGTGTCTTGCGTATTGAGAATGAATAAATATTGCAAAAGTGAGCATCAATGGTTAAAGTGAATTGGTGAATTAGTAAGACAATAATTTAAAACACTAGAAGTAGATAAAAATAAGTTTCAACCAACGACTATAGCAAAAAACAATACATGGGGAAGGAGCATGGCTGATTTACCGGAAGAATTAAAGAAGTGTGATAATGTTAATATGTTTAAATCTAAATTAAATCATCATGAAACCCTAAGCGAACGCCGGCGTTTGCTCTCTCATTGTCATTCTATTGTGTTTCTAATTACAGTATTCGAATAAATATGTTGCCTTATGACATCACCAATACACCAGATGCGAATAATACGATACTTATAATATAGGCTCATAGTATCGTGAATTTTAATTGTTCATAATTATGAGGAATCAAATTCTTTAAAGCTAAATACGCAAATTTTACAAAATAAAAAAATGCTTTACTACTAAGCTAGACTTCAACATGGGATGTACTTACACTATACTCTATGTACAACACTATAGTGATCAGTTTGCTGGGAGAAAACACAACTGCGAACTAAATTCGCCTATATAGGGTGACTGGCAATTAGTGTACGATACTTAAACATGTGATTGTGCTCATGATAGCAAACAATTTTTATTATGGAAGCAAAGCCGAAATCGCGAAAAAAATATCAGCTGTTCAGTACATTAGGCAAACATAAATGTACTGAACAGCTGATTTTTTTTCGCGATTTCAGGTTTGTTCCCATAGTAAAAGTTTTTGGTTCAGCCATCCCATATACACGACCTCTATTATCATTGTATGGTATAACTTGTTCTGGTGCACACTAAATAATGAAAGGAATTAAAACGGACCACTGTAAAGGACAAAAATATTCATATATTTTCAGAAGCACAACTGATTCTGTTAACTTGGCAACGAATGGTTTTCACAGTAATAAAAATTTTTTCTTCATGTGATTAATGTTGATTCGAGTAAAGCGATGTACACGAGAAAAATTACAGATTCTTTACAAAGATCATTAAAACTACATTGCGCCGCAAAAATTTTGAGTCGCTACTAAAAAATGTGATGAAAAAAACTGTTTTTGTTCTTGTCGTCATCAAGATGATGTCGTAAGCTGTAAACCAAATACATACAGTTTTGGTTTACCCTTAGCATGCTCATATAAAATCTCCTCTACGTATCTGAGATCAATCTAAAAACCGTTTTCTATCTCCGTCATGAAATTAAATTTTTACATCTCTGGAAAACCAGGATCTTGAAAAACAGTATAACAGTAGATTTGCTTAACCTTTCAATTGTGAGAATTACAGACACAATAGAAAGACAATAGGTGCGCAACAATAGGTTCGCTTGGGGTTTAATGAATTAAGATCATTTACTGCAATAACTCTGCAAACATCAAACTAAATACCACAGGACCATCTTTGAGAATTGATAGAGGCATCAAACAAGGTGATCCTCTTTCTCCTAAATTGTTGGCAGATGTATTTAAGTATTAAAGGCATTGACGTCAGTAACAAGATGCTAACAAATCTCCAATTTGCCGACGACATAGTCCATTTTCAGTATCAAACGTAGGGTCGAGGTAGATGCGCAGAAAATACATTATGTCGATGAGTATATCTACTTGGCCCAGTTAGTGTCTTTCGAAAACAGGCACGAAAAGGAGATCGATCGACGTATTTAAAACATGACGTAGAAGTGGGTAAAAAGGCTGCCGGGCTCAAATGGGACTGGGCGGGTCACTTCAGCTGCATGACCAGTGACCGCTGGGCAAGTGTCGCCACCCAGTGGGTTCCTGCAAACCGTAAGCGCCATCGAGGTCGCCCTAGAAAGAGGTGGCGAGATGATCTAGACGCGTATCACGAGAACTGGTTCGAGACGGTGCGAGAGAAGATTGTCTGGAAGGACTTGAGGGAGGCCTTTGCCCAAAAGTGGGACAGTAATAGTAAAAGGAAAAAAAAAACTCCGTCAACTCCATGCGATTTTTTGGAGACATCACAGCCTCATTAATACATATTTATCATTATGAAATTTCCACCAAGTAGTATTTTTACTTCAAAATGAGCTTGATTCCGTGCCAGTTTCTTGAAATCACTAGAGTACTCTCTATATCATAGACAAAGATTATTTTACTGTTCTAGCAGTAGCACGTGCTTTTCCTTCTTGTACTGTGTGTGTGATAATAATTCTTGGTTTTAATTCTACATTGTATTTTCAGATGTTAGCGACATGATGTTGCACCGTCACACTGTCAAAATATTTTTTTGAATTGGTTAAAGTACTACATTATTACTGTAACCTATCTAATAAAATGTTTTGACAGAGATATATAATATATTATGGCTTTTTATCTATGTGACCAATTATTTTTGGAGCCCATTGTAAAATTAAGTGTCGCGCATTTTTATATTGCACATAGTTTTATTGAGAAGAATACCCAAACACTACATTAATATTATCTTTACATACACAAATGCACATGCATTCATGGCAGGACAGTTTTCACGTTTGGAGTGCTGCCAAACTTGACCACTCTTATTTATTAAGCCATAAATGAAGTTGTCATCCAAGCAATTTTCAAGTAAGAGCCTGCTGTTATCTACGTGCTTAAGTATTTACGTTTTGTCGAGCACTGCGACTACGTCTGCCAAAATTTAAGCGTATTTTAAAATGGAGTAATACATTTTAGTCTAATTGAGGGTGAATAGCACTCGGAAGAAATAATTACTGTTTAAATGAAGCTAAGTAATAGAAGTTTTTTTTTTCTATTATTTTAGACACCGGCGTGATAGAAGAAAATTATCTCAAAGGAATACACAGCATCTCAAATTAAGACTATAATTTTTTGTGACTTTTTATTTAATTTATTTTATAGATTATTTCATCACACACATCATCCCGTTATCATCAGATGAGATAGTGGTCAAACGTGAGTCTATCATGAATAATAGTTAAAAAAAATACGATTTGGCTTCTATTTATTTGTGTCTTTTATTCTTATTATATTTTTGTTTTTTTTTTTTTTTTTTGACATTGTAATGTAACTTATTTGTTGATTATTATGTAATATTCTATATATGACTTGTAAGAATCCATTATCAATAAACTACTATGACTATGTATCAGATACCACGAAAGCCAAGCTGTTATAAATACCACCTAAGTAAATCAAACCAATACGTATTTCACCACCACACCACGACCAAAACGTCCAAGCCAACTTCTTTCAACGGTAAATAGTACAAAATTAATGAGCTTGTAATTAAACCTGTGTTTAGACAAACATGGGGACCGTTCACATCAAAGGCATGGGATGAAGATTAAACAGGGCTGCGCCAGCGCCACGTGGCAGCATTAGTCTGCTTTGTATTGCCAACTTTACTTTACTGGCCGGAAAAATTATACATAACCTTATCACTACACATGTAAGGGTGTAATTTCTTTAGCAGTTATTTGAGTGGGAGTAACGTTATCCTTGTTTATAACGAGAGTTGACAATGCAACTAGTCTCAACTATCATGGGATTTGCCGTGTAATAGGGTATCTCTTACTAGTAAGCGTTTAAAAGCAAAGATAAGGCTGTTTGCTAAGTGCCGGAGTATCGGGTTTTTGTAATCTGGCTGTGATTTTGTCTGAGCGCCAGTTTGCAAGTCACTCCCCTTATGTGGATAGGGCTTATTCTGCTTTTATAACGGGAGCTGCGCTATTAGTTTTAGGTTTTGGTAGTTCAAAATATAAAGAAAAAGACATAAGTCGTTACATACCCGTATAATTTAGGTATCTTCAAGGCAAGAGTGAATAGGCTCTTAATAAACTAGTGCGCCTCACCATCAACGATTGCATAGTGATGCAGATGTTTTGAAGCAGTGGCTTAGCATCACGTGGGATCGCAGTCAAGAACTAGTTTATATCAATTAAAAACAAAGGAAATTAAAAAAAAAAAAAAACAATTGTGCTTATTACTGAGTCGTCAGCTTTATATTCTTTACTACTGTTAAAAATATAGATCTGTATTGGTGTCCTCTTCATCTATTTAACCCAATGATACATGTTTCACAAAATGGGTAATTATATCTACATTACATTTTAACACTTCAAATAAACAAATTAAACAGTTCTAATATAATTTTGATAATATTCTTGTTCATTAAATTAAATTGTCAAAAAGGGTACATATCACAATTTTTTTTTTACATTTTTTTTTTCTAGGTAACATCGCTCGGATTTGAAAAAAGCGCATTGTTTTTTTTCAGCTCTTCAGATTTTCATTTACGCAATCTACGGTAAAAGCGAACGATATTCGATATAGCACCTTCGAGTATGTCAAGCTATCGATTTCAATACTGTTACAGGGATTTGCTCCTTGTCGCCCTCTTGAGATGTTCCCTTGACTGAAGTGACAAGGATTCTGAATTATTTTATCTTATTTTTTTCCAATTAACTTATTCTCACGATATTATATTTTTAATGTGGCGAATTATCCAATTACTTCTCTCGGTCTGAATAGAGCGAGAATTACTGTCAGATTTTTAAAAAGAAAACTTTCTTACGAACGATCTTGCAACCCTAGCTGGCTTCAGGCTTAACAGGCCTCATCAATGATATCCCTAACTTCATTACAGTCCAACAACACCTATTGCAATCCAAAAGATTTTATCTCTATTGCTTCAAAAATTTAATAAAAAATTTAGGTGGTCAACAACGAAAAATAAGGAGTAAATATTGATAATACGATTGTTAATTACTAAAAAAATTCAAAAAAATCTATGTGCTCTGCAACGAAAAATAAGGAGTAAATGTTGATCATACCATTGTTATTACTATTAATTTTTTGTATACGAGCTCATTTTGTGTAAGTTCATTAAATATATTTCCGTCAGTCAGAGTACATACGCAACAAGAAAACCGTCAGATTTCATTACTCAAAAAAACCTATAAACAATATTTTTATTTTATGAATCATTTATTAAAACCCCAATAACTTCCCACCTGCATCAACAATCTTTCGTAATACCTCCCAACGGATACATCCAACAAATACAAAGGGAACAGATCTGTTATAGCACAATAACCTAGATGCGTAAGCACTTAGGGATATGGCCCGAAGTAGGTCAGCCCCCAAGAGGTTCGTCTCGGCATAATGCTCCGAAGACATGCGAACAATGGAACGGTGCATCGAACACAGCTCGCACTTGGCACGTTGTAATATTCCACTTTTTCAATAATGCTGAGCACTGCAGCTCTGGAATATTTGGTGCATGTTCTAGAATTCTGTACACGAACGTGATAGTATTTCTGGAGGGAATTGCAATTTGAAGGAAGATTATATCGAATGACTTCAAATCGAAATTGTTCTTTTTGGAAATAAACACTGATAGCTCTAATAAAAAACTTTCTTGCCGACTTTAGTAGGTTTTTCTATTACATAATTATGTATGTTACTGTTGCCTGTGACTTCGCCTGTGTGAAAGTAGAAAATAGTCTCAAGGGAAATAATACTGCCATATTTCTGGGATTAAAAGTATCCTATGTGCTGTTCTTGAAAGAGGCCATCATCTATAGAAGGGTCCATATCCCAAAGAACGTACTATAATACAATACCTAATTAATGAGAAACCAAACTTATATATAGATTTAGAATGCTATGTAAAAAATTCTTATTTTATTTTTGAGGACATAGTCTAACTGTGGGCCACAGCTTTTCTACATATATGATACATAGTTTTTTCTTTATGATAGTGATGTGATTATGAACAACTTGTTTTTGCCTCCACGGCTTCGCTCTCACTTTTCCCTACTCCGCCCTACTATACCCTACTCTATCCTACTCTACCCTACTCTACCCTACTATACACTACTCTACTCTACCCTACTATACCCTACTCTACCCTACCAAACTTCACATAAACCATCTACTAAATAGTCCGAACAAAGCCTAAACAGTTGGTTTAGATAGGTGAGCCCGTTCTTGAGTTATAAAATTACAATGAAAAGTGGCATTGATTTTTATATATATAGATTATCACTTTAATTTCCACCGACGGTCTGTTCCTTTCTGAAAGAACTGTACATCGTATAAAAAAACAGTTATTGATTATGAAATCAAAAATTAACGTGTGTCAAATAAACTTGTTTTCTTTCTTTCAAATCGCACAAATTTGACTGATGCTCGAGCCCCGGTATGAAGGCTTAAAGGAACGGAATGGGTTTTTTAGTCAGTAAGAGTCTGACACTATCTCCCGCTCGGCCCAAGAGCGGGGGTTGTCATAAGATGATTTTTCTCATCGAAAAAAAAAGTCTTGAAGGAACGGGATGAGTTTTTTAGTCAGTAAGAGTCTGACACTATCTCCCGCTCCGCCCAAGAGCGGGGGTTGTCATAAGATGATTTTTCCCATAAAAAAAAAACTGATTCTAGACTTAAACAATGTGCCATAAAATAATCGATTTCCCGCATCCATGTATCTGATGTGGACCTACGGTATTTACCAACCCGTCGGCTACTAAGCGTACCGATTACGGCATTATCCACTGTGCACGATCCTTTGGGACTGGCGGTCCCAAGGGCAGGCTCGCTTTACCGCTGGATATTTTACGGGTCGATGTTGTAGATTTCTATCAGTTTTCAGTAACAAAATTTAACTTTAAACTATATTATTATTATGGACTAGCTTTTGCCCGCGGTTTTGCCCACGTACTTAAAATATAGCTTATGTCACTCAGGAATAAAACAACTTTCTATTGTTGAAAAAAAAAATTGCAATCAGAATAGTACTTCCAGAGATTACTTCCTACAAACAAAAAAAAAAACACTTTACCTCTTTATTTAGTATGTTTTTTTTATCAATGTTAGGCTTGCGTTTGACCACCATTTCACCTGATGGTAAGCGATGATGTGGTCGACGATGAAGTACGCTTGCCTAGAAGAAACCTATTCACTCTCGACTTAAAGACTCCTAAGTTGTAGCTATCAGGAAACACAGATTCCCGCAGGGAATTCCACTCCTTGGCTTAGATGTAAAAAAAAACAAATAAAATTATTTGAGAAGGAACTTTTTTGAAATCATATAAATTAGTGATTGACTGCAATTCCACCTGTTGGTAAGCAGTGATACAAGCGCTAGCTTATAAGAGCCTTTATTCACTCTAGTCTTCAAGATAGCTAAATTATATTCGGACGGGAAGACCACAGCAGGTAAATTGTTCCAGTCCTCCGATGTACGCGGTATAAACGACAAGGCGAAACGCTTAGTCCGGACCGAAGAGGTGTTAACAATGTAAAGGTGGAGACTTGCCGTAAGTCAGATGGTCCGACAGTAGAACTAACTGTAGTGTTCTGCTGAAGGGTGAGGGTAGATTCTGGGTGAAGTGTTTCAGAACTTACCAGTGCCATGATTCGGTAGATGTTTTTGAGTAAAATGGAAGAACTTCTTATTTTTTGGACCAGCAAAAAGGTAGTTTACCAAAATATCAAATCAGGAATGAGGATATCCTTACAACTGAGGCTACTGAAATAGCCCGAAGAATCGCCAAACTTAAGCGGCAGTGGGCAGGGCATATTGCTCGCAGAATAAAAGGTCGATGGGGCCCAAAAATTCTGGAGTAACGCGTACCGGAAGCCGTTTTGCCTCCCACAAGTCAGATCAAAGACTCGGTGAGAGTCACAGGAATTTGATGGAAACGAAACCCACAGAACTGATTGTTGTGGCCATTTTCTAAGTCCAGCTGTGGATATTTTAGCAGAAATTATGATGATGACGATGAAATAGGTAAGTAGGACTTTTAAAACATACTGCTTTTTAATTAATTGACACACTACAAAACACTATACCATAACAGCTCCAATCCGTCCACCATTTTACATATTTTCCATCCGCCTTTATGAACGCTAATCTCTTTTAATCCCTCCAATACTGCATATTCGGAATATATTACTGAGCATACGTATTTTCCGATTTAGTATTCAAGTCAGGTTGTTTTGCGTGCACCTCTGTCTGCCGGGTCCAAAAGCCCGAAAGCCCGATTATATTAATCCTACGTGCGTTTTACGTCCTCCCAAACTCTATGGACGGTGGACCACTCTCATTTCAATGCAGCGTTCTGATTGGTCGGTTTTCAATGCGTGTGTTTTTAATTAAGTAATTAGTTGAATGACGTAATGGCGGGCTGTGGTGGTATTTTTGGTTGATTTAGCACGGAATTGATTGAGGGTTGAATGGAATTTTTATTTAATTAGACTATTTGATTGACCGCAGTATTTAGTCATTAGTGATTTTAATATACAGGGTTTTTTATAAAACACTAACAACCTTGTAGGACCGTTTAACTATCAGCATAAAAAAAATATTCTGTGACTTATTCCAAAACATATTCATTTACCAGAAACTAATCTTTAAGATTTCGTTGTTCTATCTAACAGATTTCAACTCTGTACTTTGCTTTTCCTACAGAGGTCTGTATGTCGCGACGCAAGCGCATCAAGAACCCCCGCCACTCAATACCTACTCGTTTCCGCTATTGTACTATCTCTTGCTTCGCATAGACTTCGTAATATTTAGAACGTTCAATTGGAATATTTTTATTTTTGTATGAAAATCTGATGAAATCAAATATGATAAATTTCAAAATGTCATCGAACAAAAGTGCGCTAGTAAAATAACACTGTATGTAAGTAATGGAGCTATCATTGAGTGATTGGTAGAGTTGTCTGGTACCCATAGATTGAAGTTTTGTAAAAATATGTTACTGTTTGGTTGTACAATAAAATTTATTCGATTCTATTTCCTTATGCCTAATAAGGATAACAATCGTTAAACTTGTTCACAACTGTATGTAGATTGGGCCTATTAAATAAATGAATAGTTATTTTCTAAACACTTCTAAATATTTCTTCTCACCGCACTGGATTTATGTTTAACTAGCTTTTGCCCACAACTTCACCCGCGTAGATAACATATATTCTTTGTCACTCAGGAATAAAACAGCTTTTTATCGGTGAAATAATTTCAGTAATCGGACTAGTACTGTCAGAGATTACCTCCTACAAACAAAAAAAACAAACTACCTCTTTATAAATGTAGATTGTAGAATTAGATATTTTAGATTTTTACGCTGTCTCTACCATAAAAATCTGCAATGTACTTCTCCTTGACATCAAAAAAGCTGAAAGTAAATCTTCCTTCAAGCGTAAAGTTCGGAAAGACTACTTGAAGTCCTCTCAACCTTAGTTTGGTATCATATTTGATATATTTTGAGTACTCTTAATTATAATGATTTATCATAGTATTGGGGCGTGGGGAGACTCCAATGAAAAGGCTTTTAGTTAATTTAACTAATTTATATTATGCGTAGAAGCCTTAAAACATATTTTAATATTTATAATACTCTTAATATTTTACTTTATTCTGTTGACATCAAAATCTATTCTAAACTTTTTCAAAAGCATCAACCTTAAAAGACTATTTACTTGCCAGTTAGCAAACTTATTACTATGTGACCTTCGCAGTCGTCACAGTATTTATTACTTTAAAATTTTAGTATATTATGTATGTATTTTATTATTATACGCACGTAATTTTATTGATACTTCATTCTCTTACAAATATCTAGTATTTATTTATTGTACACACCTATCACAGTGTAATCTTTTTAATTCAGAGTGTGACTGATAGAGAATGCCTTGTTGCATTAATTCCACTATGTACCCTAAAGTTTAAATAAATAACTAAAAGTTGACCACCTTTTTCTTATGTGAGAAACCATCTCATAACTTTTCCAGGTCTCAAAGTATCGAGCAGGAGTCTCAGACTTTTACTGACTAAAGAGAGAAAAAAAAAACTTTTCCAGTGTGTTCTTTGAGTTAATCTTTTCTTTATAGTTTAGGTAATCCATCTGAGTGATCAATCACTTATGAACAAGAGCTATTAAAATAACATTTAAAAAAATATGCGTACACTTTAAACTTTTGAAATGAAAACGGAGCAGAAGTGGATGAAAATTCCCTATATTTAATATCCGCACTCGTCGATGCATATCCGATTCCATTCAATGTAAAAATAAAGAACTGAAGAGTAATCACTGTCCGTATGAAAAGTTCCCATTCATAGCAGAGTTAACGTTCAACTAAGTTTCATTTCACTCTTTTTGCGAGAGCCGATCGAATTCGCGAAAACTGCTTCATTTCGATATTTTTTTTTCAATCTCTACCATTTTATCGTAACCTCCCGCGCTGTCGGATATGTAAACAGTTTAAGGTAGGGAGGGAGTTATGAGAGGTCTTTTCGAGCTGGTGATGTCTGTGGAAGTCGGGAGTGCCGTTGAAGCCGACAATGTGTATAAATAGGCAATACCGATTGCGATCACGTAGCTGTAACGAGCCGTCGCGACTGTACCTAGTGCTATCGATCTTTATCGTGATGGAATTTGCTGACGGACGCTCGTAGGTGATGGCGTTAAAGCCATGTTGCTTGTCTGCGCTGAAGATTTAGTAGTACGTGTAGACGTGAGTGAAAAATGCTGGTATTTTCGGCACGAAATACAAACTTAGACGATATTTATTTTCGCTTTTTCATCCGTAATATCGCAACTCGTAGTATAATTAAAACTATGAATCATTTCTACTGTTTAGTAGTGGTATGAAGTTAAAAAGGTTAGGTTGTCATCTGGCGATCATAATACTATTCTTATATCTCTCTGATCATGTCTTTTAAATCAATTATTATGCAGTATCTAGAAACACGACATCTCTTAGAATCAAATATTCAAAGATATAATGTGATCTCTTATTATAATTATGTATTGGGTAGGCCTGAGTGGTCAGTTTATAGCACATCTGTCATGTTCGCCGATGCGCGTGTTCATAGCTTTCATGCCATCCGACGTAAGAGGGCCGCCGCATCGCTGCTAAGTCACATCTGTGGCAGTAGCAACTAGCAGTAGGAATTGTGGTCGATTAGACTGCCCTTTATTGTGGCATAGCATAGTTGGCCTTATAATGTTCACACTTTTAGTACTTAGGCCTTCTCTCTAGGAGAGCAAATGGGCCTTAGTCCACACACGGGCCTAGTGCGGGTTGGCGAATGTCACGTCTTTGAATTTTTTGGTTCTTGGATATGCTGGTTTCTTCACGATGTTTTCCTTCACCGTTTTGAGAGCAGTGATGATAATATAAATTACAAAAAGTAATGCGCCTGACTGATTTTGAACCCGCGACCTCTAACTAGTAAATTCGGGCCGTTGCAACTTGGCGTCTACTGCTCTCTATTGTGGCATTGTATACAAATGCATGTTGAGAATTAAGTAATATTTAATTTTAGAATACTAACATTATTTTTAAATAGATGTTTTGTGTCTAAAATATATAAAATATAATTGTTATTTGTTCAAACCCACCTGCCCTCACAGAGAGGAGGCCATTATATCTGCGCTGATGATACCACTAGCAAAATTGCTGATTTTATAACAAGATGCAGAATTTACAGCTTTATCCCAGTTTTTTTTTTTTAAGGTCGGTCGAGCGAAGGGAGATGCCATTAAAATATATTTTAATGAATTTTCTCGTTCTATAGTGGAGATCAGTGCGTGTTTAACTTTTACTAACGAAAACCACACCTATGAATCTTGAGTTATCTTTTGCGACCACGAATATCCTTTGCAGAAATTTTTCTATGGCCCTAGCAGGTAGCAGCCCTGCTAGAACCCTATGGTTTTCCTGACATCTCTATGAGGCGCTTGTGGAACGTGTGTAACGCGTCGTCGACGACTCGGGTTTCGTTCCTTATAGGATGAGAGATGGCGAGCTACCCGGTGCTCGTCGTCCGCAAGCCCGCGCCTGCGATGGCTGAAGATCGTTCGAAAAGTTCCGATGCCCGGGGCGTCTCTTATTGCAGCAGCTAAGGTGTGAAGATGTGTGTCTCCTAATGTCTGCAGCTGCCTCCTTTGCTAGCATAACTGGTTTGCAGAAGGTTGTGAACGCGTCCCATTCTTTGTCGCTCCAAGTCATAGCTTGAACTACAGAAAAGATGCAAGAGATTAATAGAGAAATACTTTGCGATTTGTACTACAACGAGTGTCGCCGCTTGTCTCACACCCTTTGATTCCACTACAGGCAATAACACAATACGAGCACGCATTGCGTAACTAACAGGGCACGCACACTTAAATCGCAAGTTTGCTATTGGTGGTTGAACTATGAGCGAGCATTGCCCTACTTTGTGGCACGCCTGCCCCGCCCACTAGGGCATTCTAAACTCTTTCACCTGTTCTATGGCCTGAACCAAGGCCCGAACCATATCCACAGGTAAATTAATGTTTTAGTAAACCATATAAGCACGGCAACCTTTTCTCTCTTAATACATTTTAGTGTATGTGTATTTTTGAAATGCTTTTACAGTGAGTTCAGGATCATTAATATGCATAGTAAGACAACATACAATGTTACCTTACTATGCATATTAAATAGGTTCACGACTCGCTACAATAACTAAACTTTAGGAGCTGCATTAACAAAATATTGTAGTAGGTACCTAAGTTAAAAGTTTCCTGAACAACTTTTAGTGAACAAAGTAAACTTGTAGCTTTTAGATTTTCTCTCTATGAGAATTTATAACAGAATAATTTTATTGTTTTTCTTTTCAATTCATGAAAATCGTTTATGGATTACATTAATAATAATAAATGTTAAAATCATTTAATTGGGCATTTCATAAGTTTACATAGTAACATATTTAAAATTTTACCTTAAAATGAAAACTTAATTTGTGAGAGCTTTGTTTTTAGGAGGGAAAATAATCCGATGACATCTCCTCGGCCCCAGTAGGCTTCGACCCTTTTTAAGCTATTGCATAGCTTCTATCGCGGGCATTGAGCGTGGAGACCGAATCCAGAAATTCCGTAACGAAAATAACCTAACACCCCCCACTCATTTGTTTTTTGAGCGTGGTGACCGATAAGAAAACAAATGAGTGAACAATCAATCAAAATTCAATTCAATGTGTGAAAGTGTAACTTCAATTATAATATCAAAGAAAAAAACAAAGGAAAAAAAATACTGCATAAATAAAATAAATAAATAATTATAATTGCATAAGTTAATGAAAATGCTATGCAATAGCTTTACCGCGGCAGTCCCCGCGTGGCACACTTCTTTTTATTATTATTTTTTATGGTGGGAAAAAATCATCCAATGACATCCCCCGCTCTTGGGCGGAGCGGGAATAGTGTCAGACTCTTACTGACTAAAAGACCCACCCCGTTCCTTCTAGCCTTCATACCGGAGCTCGAGCGCCCTTTCGGATAACCCTGGCCCCAGTAGGCTTCGACCCGGCTGGGTCCCTGCTGTTGCTGACAACTCCTTGAGGCGCGCGTGAAGCGATACGATGGGACTGGGGCGTGAGGACCATTCCCTGTCGTGTGCGCGTGTGGCCTCGTCCTTTGCTAGCATTACTGCTTCGCAGAATGAGGCAACTGCTTGCTACTCCTCCTCGCTTCGGACCATGGCCTGTACCAAGGCTCTTCTTCTCTCGGCTTTAGTCTGAATTTGGTTTAAGGCCTGTATGACAGGTCTTCAGGCTCACATCCTTTTAAATATTAACGCATTTATTATGCTTAACAACAATATTACTCCTGGAGAACTCAAGAATTTTTATCTTAATAGTCACTGATGTCTGTCATCGGGCTTGCGGACGGTGAGCAATGAGTAACTCGCTATCTAACCGTCTGGTATCCTTCTAGACGAAGCCCTAGTCGTCGACGGCGCGTAGTGTTCCTCCCGCGCCTCAAGGAGATGTCAGCAACCGTAAGGGCCCAGCAGGGTCGAAGCCTAATGGGGCCAGGGTTAGCTCCGAAAGGAAGCTCAGCCTCGGTATGAAAGGCAAAGAAGAAACTGGAGTGGATTTTTAGTCAATAAAAGTCTGACACTATCTCCTGCTCCGCCCAAGAGCAGGGGATGTCATTAGATGATTTTCTCACCGAAAAAAAACCTCTTGCAAACAAAAACCTTATTTTATTAGTGTAGATTACTAACACAGCATGAATCCTAAAGAAGAAAATAACAAAACTTACAGGAATCAGGAAAAGAAATTGTTCCTGAACAAATTTAAGGAAAGTCATGATTTATTTGACGTAATACACTGCAGGCTTAGCAACGATATGAATTCAGTGTATGTCCGCCATATTGTTTGTAAGAAGTAGGTGACACTCGACATTACAGATGGCGCTACTGTCGCTTTCCCGCTATCACACTCGCTTAGAATTTATTATTCAATCAGTGTTTCTAAGCAATATTTTTTTTCTTTGTTTTTCTTTCTTTGCGAGGAAATCACAGCTTGAAGCGATGTGATAGGGAATATTGGTGTCACGTGTGTAAACGTAAAAATAACTTGGAAGTATTCATAAAAAAAGTTAAAATATTTGTTTTCTTCAAGTAATTTATTAAATTCTTCTGGAAGGGTTTTAATAGTACATTTTGATACAAGTGCAAATTTTGCCCGAGCCGTAGGCGAGTGTTATGGACCTGAGTGATTAAGAACAACGGCGAGGTATTTGTTGATGAAATTATTAAACGTCTACAACAGAACCCATACATATATCACCATGTTATATAGGTGCCAGATAATAGACTACGTGTTATCAAATTATGCTAATAGCCAGTTTTGGGCAGTGCAAAAATTTCGTCATGAATCCTTTTTTTTTTATTCTTTTGGAGTTACGTAGGTATTATTGACATATTATACGTAATCTCATTAAATTAAACTGGAATATCTTTAAAATGAGGATCCTTTTAATAATAATGTCTGAAAAAAAAAATTGTTTAGAAATTTAATCTGTAATCTTGAGGCAGAGGCGAGATGGCGTACTTTTCTGCACTAGTACGGAAAAAGGAAAATTGCGTCCTTAAGAGCTGTAGGAGTACACTCTTGGTTTTTCAAGTAGGTGTGTTGAAAAGTACCTTTTTGCAAAAAGTACATACTAATTCTACGAGTATGTTTAATATTTTCTACCAAGGTTCCGTACTCCATAATTCCATGGATACTATCGACAGTCATGAAAAACAAAAACACTAAGATAAACCTATATTATTTAGAGAGTAGTAAAATTTGAAAGGTCTAAATAAACCGGTTACGAAAATGTATTGGCGTTTTTCATCCCTTAACCATAATAAATGTACGGCTAGTTTGGTAAAGCGTTGATTTATTGGGGATCAGCCATGTTTAAAATTGCTTTATAAATTGTAGTGGTTGAACGTGCAAGCTCAGGGGTAGAAAGGGTTGTAAATAGATGCAGGTGCGGGGAAACGCTAGCTGTTAAGTAGGTAAGCAGAGTTCATGTTAATAAGGTCAAATTGATCTTGGTCAGCAGTTTTTGAGGTCCTCGTTGCTTGTTGAAGTTATGTTTTATTTTTATATATAAGAAAATTAAATGCAGCAGTCTCTTAAATTAAGTTACCTATTTGTCGAAACATTAAAGAAGGTATTAAAAATCTACTTTCTACCTTGTTTTGCAAAGATAAATGGTTACATTTACAATATTTTACATACGTACACCCCAACCACTACTCATCCTAAGAGAAGAAATACGCCAAAATTCACTACGCGGGCTCGGTGCATGTTGGTGTAAGTAATACATGCCTTCGATTTTCTTTTTCTAAGACATGCTGATTGCCTCACGATTTTTTCCTCTATCATTTTAATAGTAGTAGTAATTAAATAAATTACACAAACGAATTGCGCCTGCCAGGCATTGTACCTACACACGACCTATAAATTCCTAAGTCGGGCCTATTACCACTGCTCTCACGATTTTTCCTGAAACATAATTTACCTTAAGAATCTTTCTAAAAAACTTCCTCCTCACCTGTTTTACGTTACGTCGGTATAAGAGTTATTCTTCCAAGTTTCACGGATGAGCGCCCGTTGAGTGTCCAATAAAACAACGGCCAACTTCCGTGAGACCGACTATAGTAGACGTGATAAGAAATGTGTACAATGTCGTAAAGAAAAAGTTGGATTATGTTTGAGAATAACATCCCTAATGTAGGTACAGAGTTGAGTGGTTTTGTGATGATATTCCAAGTAGTTGGAATTGCTATTGTAATGGTTGTAACAGAGGTTTTTCTCTTTATTACGTAGGATAGTGGGTGTGGTGGAGAATAGAGGGTAGTACTCAAAAGATATACTTTTAAGCTATTGCATAGCTTCTATCGCGGGCCTTGAGCGTGGAGACCGAAACCAGAAATTCCGTAACGAAAATAACCTAACACCCCCCACTTATTTGTTTTTGAGCGTCGTGACCGATAAGAAAACAAATGAGTGAACAATCAATCAAAATTTAATTCAGTGTGTTAAAGTGTAACTTAAATTAATATCAAAGAAAAAAAAAAAACAAAGGAAAAAAAATACTACATAAATAAAATAAATAAATAATTATAATTGCATAAGTTGATAAAATGCTACGCAATAGCTTTACCGCGGCAATCCCCGAGTGCCACACGTCTTTTTTTTATATATATCTTAATTTTTACTATAAGTTCTGTGCAAGGTTAAGCGCAATTTTTAATACTAATTTTTTTTTTTCAAAATGTTCAGGCTTTAGTTTTTATGTAACTTACTTTGATCTCCTTAGTGGGGTCTGTTCGCCCATCGATGGTACAGTGATCATGTATACTGTGCTATCGTCTTCCCTGGTGACACTTTTAGTCTCATCAAGGATGTGCTGCAACCGGCATTGCATTGGGGGGTTCTGGATTGGTTTTTGTAAGAAGTTACTGGGCTCCTTCTATGTTTTTCTAGTAAGATAAAAGTCTTTGGGGTAATTTCGAGAAATAACAATTAAGGCATTGTCACTTCTCTAAGTCACCCCAAAGCGTGGGCTTTTTAAATGTTTTCTCCCTCTCTGCTCCCTTCTCTCTCTGAAAACAAAAAAAAAAAATTCTAATATTATAAAGACAAAAAATTGTGTGAGTGCGTTTCTTCACACACACGCTCGAGCAGCTGAACGGATTTCGATTAAACTTGGTACACCGTACAAGGGTAGAATTCATCCTGGTATACTATTTATTACGTGAGTATGTTTCCTTGGAATGATTTTCTACTAATAAAATAAAAGGCACCGTTATACCATACTGACACCGTACCTATTATAAACCACCATGTGTAAGGCACTTTTTCTTTGCTTGTGTTTTTTTCAAAAGTAACATTGAAGATGAGCTTTGAGGATATTCTGGATGACTTAGATGGGTACTTAATTGGAAATGTGAACATTTTTCATTTGCCTAACATAATTAACGATTTCTTAAGATCAGAGAGATGGTTAAAGAATAAGATAAGTTAAGAGAAACTTACATATGTGGCGAGGGAAACTAACAAAGCACATGTAAACCCGATCCAACAAATGAACACATGTATCAAAGTACCCACGCAAATGCCTAGACAACTAGGTAACTATGTAGACAAAGGCACGCCCTAGTCCGCCCAGTAAATGTAGCTAATTGATTCGAGGCAATTAAGTACGTACAACATAGGAAGGTTTTAATTACCTTTATGACTTGTTCGTAACCTTGCCGCTGTGAGAGGAAGCTAAGCGCGGAGGCCGAGCTGTAGGATATTTTTTTTTTTGATCGGAATAATCATCTTATGACAACCCCCGCTCTTGGGCGGAGCGGGAGATAGTGTCAGACTCTTACTGACTAAAAAACCCATCCCGTTCCTTCAAGCCTTCATACCGGGGCTCGAGCGCCCTTTCGGATAACCCTGGCCTTAGTAGGCTTCGACCCGGCTGGGCCCCTGCTGTTGCTGACAACTCCTTGAGGCGCGCGGGAACAGCGCGCGCCGTCGACGACTTGGGCTTGGTCCGGACTGTTACCGGACGGCCGGACAGCGAGCTACCCATTGCTCACTGTCCGCAAGCCCGCGCCGAGCGGTAGGATCAAAAGTATGAGAATGTTTGAAGCACGCTACGAGACGCTGCTCATAGCGCTGCGCATCCGCTGACCGATGTAACCCCGCTCGCCGCGCCGCTTACTGCTAAGACCGAAGTGGTGACTTTTGACGTAACATTTGCAAAATAAATTTAACTAAAAGAATTCAATTTACCAAAAAAAAAAAACAGTTGTGACCAGGGCCTCAAGTCTGCTATTACAATAGTGTCAGAATAATAATAATATTCTACAACTATCACACAACGCCGTCTAGTCCTAAGCTAAGCAGAGCTTGTGTTATGGGTACTAGACAACTGATAAATATATATATTTCTAAATACATACATATTATAGATAAATTACACCCAGATACAGAACAAATGATTATGCTCATCACACAAACATTTGTCCTGGGTGGGAATCGAACCCACGACCTCCGGCATAGCAGTCAGGGTCACTAACCACTAGACCAACAGGCCAGTCAAGAAGAGAATGGTCTATCATTAAGAATGGTCTATCATTGATTTCATAATTGTTGATTTTGACAAGTTTTGGTAATCTACTAATATAATGGCGTCATTATGACTTTCCAATGGTCAACCACTGACATTCCATTGAAAGAAATGAGAAAGAATGGTAATCTCGTACATTTTTATCTAATAAAATACATATCACAATTGAATATCTGACGTATGCGGTAATCTGCAAAAATTTTGACAGTTCCTTTGATCAGTGACCTACCATAACAACGTCATTGCTCAATTAGTGTTTTTTATAAGCTCGATATTGTCATTCTACCATAATTCTATTACAAGACCATTGACCGATCAATGATCAATCATAATGAATAAGCAGATTACAAACTTTTAGCAAAATGACAATGGGATCGTGTTGGAATGACGAGTTTATAAAAATAGCTGACTTAGGCTTCAGGATGTAATAGATACTTACTTTATTTTTTTGCTCAATTCCTTATGGTTGATGGTTTTGTCAAATAGGGGCCGAAAAGTCTTGTAGTGGCGACCGCGTACCAAGAGGCACAGCTTTGGAAGACCTCCCAAAAGGTAGGTGACTTAGTAAGGGTCGCGGGAGTGCGATGGATGTGAGACGCACCAGACCGTTTGTTGTAGCGGCACTTGGGGTATCAATAAGCCCTCTGTAGAGTGGGCGTCTCTCGACTAAAATAATGATGATGATGATAATGAATGTCCCCTGAAAAATTTACACTCTAATCCGTGCTTGAATTCATCCAGATCTATAACACTTTGGGCACGCCACAATCATGGCGGTCCCTAAGTCCCCTCTTTGAGGCGTGGCTGAAAAGACCTCACGGCGTCCTTACCTTCCGCATGACGCAGGTCCTCACCGGACATGGTTCGTTCGGGAGTTTCCTGCACCGGGTTCATGCGGAAGTGACGCCCGGGTGTCGCCACTGTGCGGAACGCCCGGAGGACACGGTGGCGCACACAGTCGAGGTGTGCCGTGCTTGGGCGGAGCATCGCCGTGCCCTCGTGGGGGCGATCGGCGGCGGAGACCTCTAACGCTGGGCCTTGGTTGAGGCCATGGTCCGGAGCGAGGAGGAGTGGCAGGCGGTCGCCGACTTCTGCGAAGCAATAATGCTCGCAAAGGAGGAGGCCGAACGGCGAATCAGGCAACGGCGTTATTGCCGCTGCCGCTGCCGCCGGGATTCTGTTCCCGATTTCTGGCCACCATAGGCGCAGGCTCGCAGACAGTAAGCAATGGGTAGCTCACAGCCCGGCCGCCCGGTAACTGTCCGGCCCAAGCCCAAGTCGTAGACGGCGCGCATTGTTCCCGCGCGCCTCAAGGAGTTGTCAGCAACAGCACGGACCCAGTCGGGTCGAAGCCTACTGGGGCCAGGGTTATCCGAAAGGGCGCTCGAGCCCCGGTATGAAGGCTAAAAGGAACGGGGTGGGTCTTTTAGTCAGTAAGAGTCTGACACTATCTCCCGCTCTGCCCATGAGCGGGGGATGTCAATGCATGATTTTAACCATAAAAAAAAGATCTATAACACTTCTATGAGAATTAGTGTTTCCATTTTAGGAGGCTGTAGGTATTTATTCTTAATTATAAACTAGTCCAAATGTAAAACAACTAACTTATCTCTAACAAACATGTCACGAAAATATCACAGTATCTAGAGTCTAGGTACGTGGCTGTAATCAGCGCAAAACAGGTATATTGATTGGTTCACAACTGTTTTCCATTAGCCCAACACAATTCGGGTACATACCGGCATTAATTCGCTTCAGGCGTACAGTCGTAGACTTTAAAATTATTATATACTCCCATTTTACTTCGCCGTATGTATCTGTATGGAGTAATTGGAAAAATATTTTAGAAGAACATGATTTTTTACGGGCCTTCAATAAATATTTTATCCGTGAGGCAATTGTTTCTGTGAATTCTTTTGTTTTATTTTTTTAAATATGGAAGTAATGATTTTAGATTTCAACGTCCCCGTACACATGCTTCAAAAAAATGCCGCACAAAAAAACCGCTAGAGACGGCCGCAAAAAACAGCTGAAGCGCGAGACACCTTGTGTCGCGGAGAAGCTTGAAGCCGCTTTAAGCGTTTTTTTGTGGTGGTACCGCCACACACGAGCCACAAAACCAGGCCGCCTCAAAAAGAAGCTTGAAGCGGCGTTTTTTGTGGCCCGTGTGCGGGGACAGTAGTCAGCAAAAAGTGCAGTGCTTTGTGATTATTCTTAAATAGATGGTAGACTTTATATTTACGTGGGAAAATCATGTAATGACATCCCCCGCTCTTAGGCGCAGCGGAAGATAATGTCAGACTTTTACTGACTAAAAACCTCCCCTGTTTCTTCTTTGCCATTGTTCCAGGGTTCGGGGATCTCGTTCGCATCACCCATGGCCCCAGTAGGCTTCGACTCTGCTGCAGCTATGGTTGCTGACAAATCTTTGCTACACGCATGGAACACTACGCGCCATCGACGACTTGAGCTCGTTCCGGGCGGTTGCCGGACGGTCGGACGGCGAGCTAGAGATAGTTGTACTTAAGGGACTAGTTAGCTGATTTTAAATTCAAAACCCCTTTCTTTAGATGGGTAATCATCAAATATCCTACTCTGATTAGACGGAGAAAGAGTATGATTTTTATTGAATCAGACCCGCGGTAACTCGTTCGGATAAATTTAGTGCTCAAATTCAAATCCTTGAGTTCTGATTTAAGCAAACTATTTCGCCAACTGATTTAGCTTAACTACCTTCTTTTTCTTCCTGCTCTTATCTCATATTACTTGGGGTCAGCTTAACACGTCTTTTTCCATTCTGTTAAGTCATCCGTAAAACTATCACTAACTCCCTTTTCTTTCATATCACTCTTCACATAATCCGTCCATCTTTTCTTTGGCTTTCCTCTCTCTCCATCCATCTACATGTATACTCAGAACTCTTTTAGTAATATGCGCTTCACCCCTCCTCGTCACATGACCATACCAAGACAACCAATTTCCTTTCAACTTTTCAGTAAGCCTGACAACTTGACAAGCATTAAATTAGGGTTTCGGACACATTGAAATTATCTCACTAAAACTTAGTACTGGATATGGGTCTGAGAAAATACGGTACGTTTTATTTGGAGGTATACAGGGTATCCAATACGGTTTCCCAATTAAAATACACCCATATAATACGAGCAAACCAACAATTCTAATTTCTAGCTCGCAGTGAGCAGCCTGAATAAAATACACCAGAACTTGTTAAACCACGGTAGTGAGCACTGAATCGGTTAAATTCGGACGTTTCATTACAAGAATTTGATTTATCGGATGAACTCTGAAACACTGGGCACGTAGCGAACGTTCTACAGGAGTAATTTGAATGCGATCACTATGTACTGTGTCCATAATGACTGCGGGATTTAGCTCGTTTCATAGTTCTAGGAGCTTTATTAATCCAGTCAGTCAGTTATACTTGACAGCCTTTTCGTAAATTAATTAGATCTTTTTTTCAGGCTTGAAAGTCAAGAATAACTTCTTCGTTTCCGTTTTAAATATCGTTGTATATGCTATAGATTCCCTTCGTGTATGGTCTTTTGCGTCTCGCATCCATACGATTCCCGCGACCCATACCAGATCATCAGTCCACATTGTGGGAGGCCCTCGAACAAACACAAGCACTAACAACAAATAATAAGCTGAAGAAACAGTTGTATCGGAGAGAAACGAGACTTACGAGTATTGCATCGTTCTCTGAACATAAAAATTGAAACAAATTATTAACTGGCCATAAATAAGGGTTCGGAGCTCGATATCTGGCAAACTGCCAGCCACGCTTTAGATAGTAAAAACTCCCTTGTTCGAGCTGGAAGCTAGAAAGGACATTCGGACATGCAACTAATGGGATTCTGTGATTACAGGCGTGATTTATGCTAAGTATTTGAACCTCTTTTGGAACAATTTCTTAGTATTCACGATGTTACCGAGAAGAGATAAATTGGTTGAAGACTTACCGTCTAGGAAGATCCGTTTTTAAGGTTTATGTTTTAAGATCTTTACAAAAAAAATCTTGACTATAAGCCATTGCCTTTGCCTTACTGTAGGGTAATGTATAGGGTATTTAGATTCTTCTTCTTCCTGCCTTATCCCATATTACTTGGGGTCGGCGCAACACGTTTTCTTCTTCCATTCTGTCCTGTCACCGGCAAACTGTCACTAACTCCCTTTTCTTTCATGTCGCTTCTCACACAATCCATCCATACTTTATTCGGCCTTCCTCTCCCTCTCCATCCATCTACATGTATACTCAGAACTCTTTTTTAGATTAGATAATAAAATATCTTTTAACCAAGGTCAAGCAGTGGTATTTTTTTTTCGGTGGGTAAAAATCATCCAGATGTCATCCCCCGCGTTTGTGCGGAGCGGGAGATAGTGTCAGATTTTATCTGACTAAAAAACCAACCCCGTTTCTTCGTTACCTTTCATACCGAAGCCGAGCCTTCTTTTCAAAAGCAGATCCTTAGCCCCAGTAGGCTCTGATCATGCTGGGCAGGTAGTGTTTGGTAATTTTAAATAATATAAACTAGTAGGTACTTGACTGCGATCCCACTTGATAGTCAACAGTGAAGCAATCGTTGATGGTTAGGTGCACTAGTTTTGGTTGAGGCCATGATCCGGAGCGAGGAGGAGTGGCCCCGACAGTGGTCGCCGACTTCTGCGAAGCATGCGACCGCATCAGGCAAAGGCGCTCTCGCCGCCGCCGCCGGGATCCCGATCCCGATTTCTGGCCATCGTAGGCGCGGGCTTGCGGCCAGTGAGCAATGAATAGCTCGCTGTCCGACTGTCTGGTAACTGTCCGGACCGAGCCCAAGTCGTCGATAGCGCGCACTGTTCTCGCGCGCCCTCAAGGAGTTGTCAGCAACAGCAGGGGCCCAGCTGGGTCGAAGCCTACTGGGGCCAGGGTAATCCGAAAGCGAACTGGAGCCCCGGTATGAAGGCTAGAAGGAACGGGGTGGGCTTTTAGTCAGTAAGAGTCTGACACTCTCTCCCGCTCCGCCCAAGAGCGGGAGTTTTTATTGGATGATTTTTCCCACTATAAAAAAAGGTGAACTAGTTCATTAAGAGCCCATTCACTCTAGCCTTGAAGACACCTAATTTATAATCGGATGGGAAAACTGCAGCAGGTAAAGCCCTTCGCCCTTCAATGTACAGGGTATAAATGGCGAGCCGAAAAAATCAGGCAAATCTGATGGAAAGATGAGTCTACAATGAAATGACGTGCCCAAAATTTGACGTGTATGTTTACTCTAACTTTGAAAATTGGTCGTTTAGAGTCCAGTTTGGATATAAAAAAAAAACTCTTGTTCGAGCTGGAAGCTAAAAAGAACATATTTTAGCAACTAATGGGATATACATTTCCAACTTGGCCATTCATAATAAGCTTTGCCTTTGTTTTGCTGTAAGACAACCCCCTTTTAATAATAACAATAATAATATCCCACAACTATCACACAATACCACTGACTGAGGCCCCTGGGCCTCAAGTCTTCTTCCAATGCAATAATAATATAATATAATATAATAATAATAATATTTCCACAACTATCACACAACGCCGTCTAGTCCCAAGCTAAGCAGAGCTTGTGTTATGGGTACCAGACAACTGATAAACATACTTATATATTTCTAAATACATACATATTATAGATAAATTACACCCAGACACAGAACAAATGATCGTGCTCATCACACAATGACTTTCTAATGATTACACTCCATTGAAAGAAGTGGGATAGAATGGTAATCTCGTACATATTTACAAATGAATGTCTTACGTACGCGGTAAACTGCAAAAATGTTGACAGTTCCTTTGATCAGTGACCTACCATCAGAACGTCATGCAGGCATTGCTTTTAAAAAGCTCGATATTGTAAATTTACCACAATTTTATTACGAGTCCTTTGACCGATCAATGATCGATCATTATGAATTAGCAGATTAGGAACTTTTATCAAAACGACAATGGGATCGTGTTGGAATGACGAATTTATAAAAATTGCAGACTAGGGCCCCTGGGTGGGAATCGAACCCACAACCTTCGGCAAAGCAGTCAGGGCCACTAACCACTAGACTAATAGGTTAGTTATCCTTGATCTTACTTGATGGATTGCTATGGGTGAGGTCTACCGGTCTACAATAACCCATGACGTGCCTAGAAGAGAAAAGATACAAAAAGAGATGCAAGTCATTGACTAAGGTCTTTTTTCTAGTGAGAAATCATCAAATGACTTGGAGCAGAGATTTACTGACTAAAACCCGCTTGTGATTCTTCATTTGCTCTATGCGGTTGAGGTCTATGGTAACTCTTTGTATCAAACCGACTGCCCTATGGACGGGAGACTGAAAAATCTTTTTCAGTCCCAAAAATATTTGGACTGAAAAATTATACGTTTGGACTTTTTAGAGACTGAAACAGAAAGACAAATTATTTATTTCATCATCTTCATCATCAGCCTTTTTAATGTTCCCACTGCTGGGACTCAGTCCTCTTCTCTAGGAAAGGGAAAGGGCCGTAATCGACCACGCGGGCCCAGTGCGGGTTGGTGAATTTTTTGTTGTAGGACATTCCTCGATTCCTCACGATGTTTTCCTTCACCGTTTTGAGAACAGTGGTAATGAAATAAAATACACAAAGTAATGCGCCTATCAGGGTTTGAACCCACGACCTACAACTCGTAAGTCGGAGCCATTACCACTCGGCCGCCACTGCTCTCGTTTACCTAAAAATAAACACAATAGAAATACTTAGTTTCAGTGGGCAAAGCAGCTAATGGACAGCCAAAGTAATTCTCGCTAAAACGCCTCGTGCATAATAGAAATGGAATTTACTTAGGATAAGTAATTTGGGTAATAGCGTGATAAATCCATGTCCTACTTAAAGGCTAAGATACAAAAAAAGCTTTTTTATAAGAATATGATAAACGACTTGGAATATAAAAAGTATATTTTTATCAAAAGTAAGAATGGTGGTCCATTAAAAATGCTTGGTAAGTTGGTTTAATGGTTGTCGTGCAGATTACATTCGTCCGGAAACGTCGACAGTTTTATATTGGTTCGTGTTGTTGCTCTTTGGCCTGTTGGTCTAGTGGTTAGTGGCCTTGACTGCTATGGTCGTGGGTTTGATCCCCATCTGATAAATGTTTGTGTGATGATCATTTGTTCTGTGTCTGGGTGTAATCTATCTATGTTATAGTTATACAGGGATTTATGTTCCGTTTATGACGCATGTTTTTAAAGAAAGAAAGTAACAAAATAATATTTTATGCGATTCGAATAAACTTCATGACGCGATTCGAGAATTGAACTATTTACATAGGTAAGTTTGTTCGATTTGTACCGTCGTCAGTGGGCGAATCCGAAATGAACTTGATCAGTATAATAAACTACCTTTTGCCCGCGACTTCACCCGCGTACTTTTATGTACGCGGGTAGTAAAGTATAGCCTACGTCAATAAAGCAGTTTTCTATCGGTGAAAATATCTTAGCAATCGGAGCAGTAGTTTCAGAGATTACCTCCTACAAACAAAACAATAAAAACAAACTTTACCTCTTTATAATACTATTGTAGATAATTATTTTCACTTTTGCCCATAGGTACTATAACAATCCAATTTCCTTGCCTTTCTGTACCGAACAACCTACCAACCCTATACTTTTTAAACTTTTCACCGCTTGACAAGTATGAATGTTACAAGCTTTCAAATCACATCTCTAAACTAATACCTGCGAGTTGAGGGGTTCCATTCTCCACGCACCACCATGTCTTCGCATGGGGTGTGCCAATGGGGCGGAAAAGTCGTTAAATAGTGTCTTCCTGCGTTTTTCACTGAACTCTTATCGTGGTGAATATTTTTTGACATGCTGTGACATTCAACTTCTATATTTCTGTGGGGACGATTTTTGATTGAGTACTTCCTGGCACATACAAGTTTTATTATTAAAGTAGATATAAGGACCTACTGTTGTAAGTTTTTTGTAAAAAAACATCGTTTGTTTTATTTGTTGCTCATGAAAAGGATACATGAAAAAATTTAGTGGAGACCTTCTACCTGTTACAAACAGTTGGAAACAGGTAGTTAAAAATATAAGTGAGTATAAATATAACAGTTTCATAATTTCCATATTTACTGTGAAACACGTGCATATTTGACTGACCTGTTGGTCTAGTGGTTAGGGACCCTGACTGCTATGCCGGAGGTCGTGGGTTCAATTCCCACCCAGGACAAATGTTTGTGTGATGAGCATAATCATTTGTTCTGTGTCTGGGTGTAATTTATTTATAATATGTATGTATTTAGAAATATATAAGTATGTTTATCAGTTGTCTAGTACCCATAACACAAGCTCTGCTTAGCTTGGGACTAGACGGCGTTGTGTGATAGTTGCGGAATATTTTATTATTATTACCTATGTGTATATTTATATGTAAATGTAAACTCTTCTTGATAAAACACACTAACTATATGCGAAATTAAAAAAGTGATTAATGGATTTAAAATTCAAATTCTCCAATTTTGAATTATGAATCTGGTAATCACTGATTAAACTGATTATGGAGTTAATCACACTGATGACATTATAAAGGAGAACCTATTTAAGTATATTTTTTACTCTTTACCACTGAAGTGTTTGCACGTCTCTGACCAAAACCAACGTCTGTGTAAGTAACATTAATGAGATAGTCAGAAAGGATAAGATGCGTAATAGTATAGAGGTAGCTGAGATAATTTGTAAAAGGATAACGTTCATCCAAGGTCCGAGTTAATTGTCGGCAACGATAAGAGCTCTCTGTCAACGGGAGGTTGTATTTCCTTGACCGAAGCACAAAATAGATACGTACAGAAGACAATCTAATGTATGTACTTCACTTTTATATAAGTACTAGCTTTTGCCCGCGCGGCTTCGCTCCCGCTCTTCCCTACTTCAGCCTACTATACCCTACTCTACCCTACTCTACCCTACTCTACCCTGCTCTACCCTACTCTACCCTACTCTACCCTACTCTACCCTACTCTACCCTACTCTACCCTACTCTACCATACTCTACCCTACTCTACCCTACCCTACTCTACTCTACTCTACCCTACCCTACTCTACCCTACTCTACCCTACACTACCCTAATCTTCATTTTTTTTCCATAAGAACCTTCTCATAATAAAGAAAACAACAAAAAAAAAAAATTAGCGAAATCGATCCAGGCGTTGTTGAGTTATGCGCTTACCAACACATTTTGCGATTCATTTTTATATTATAGATCTACGCTCCATTGACGCACACTAATGAGCGTTTGAGTAGGAACTGTTCGATGAGTGGGCCGAGGCGCACCAAGATATTGTGTCCGTGAGCGGTATCTATGTGTGTGTTGCTCGAACGCGCTTTGTACGTAAATTGCCTTCTGTACATATCTATTTTGTGACCGAAGCCACCAATCTCGTATATAGGTACGTATAAGAGTGTATTAGTTTTGGTTTTCTTATGATATCCCTTTCTGTATATTAATCATAATTTAGTCTTGGATAGCACGGTCATTTTGTTGGTCAAGGTTGGCTTGGATACGGTGGAGGTCTGATCCATTTGGGCGAAGCATCCTTTGTCTTTTTGGTACGATCGGCGATAGCAGTTTCTTTATAATGGACAAGCTCGTGTTTTCATTTCCTCAACCGAGCGATTGCCTCCGAGTATTACTGCTCTGCAGAAGAGGCAGCCGCCTGCCATTCCTCCTCGCTCCAAACCTGTACTTGGGCCCTGTGCAAAGGGTTGCTGCCATTGATCGCACCCACGAGGACACGACGGTGCTCTGCCTAAGCGGGGCCCACCTCCGCCGTACTCTCCACCGTGTCCTCTAGGCGGTCCAACAGAAAGAACACTGAAAATTCTCACATAATCGTCATAAATGTATATTTTAATTACTTCACATTTTTAGCCTGTAAACGAGTCCCTCAATTTTCATCACACGTCCGCAATTACAAATCAGTCTGAGACTAGACCAAGGATTTTATATACCCTACGGACTAGACCTTGTATTTTGGCAACAAGAACAGAGTATAGAACTCCTATCTATTACGTTATAATTATTCAACGTTCCTACATAACATTTCTCTATATATAGGTACGTAATCCTTTGCCAGCTCTGCACATATTAAAATTACTCATTCATATTTCATCCCTACCCAAATCGCCTAAATCCCAGATTTCTTCACACGAGACTTGGCAGTCCCAGTCTCTGCTCACTTACCCGTGAAGGTTGTCGTCAAGCAAGGATGCGGGCAGAATAATTCCTGCCAGCTTTTGTGGGCAAGATAAAGTGTCGCACAAACGTGGTCACGAATACTGGTCAAGAGTAATGTGACGGCCCAATGATTTATGGATCTGCATTCGTATTATGGCGGTTTTGCAGGAAATTGTATGTTTTGGCTACTATGGGAGCTTCAAAGGACCAAATACTTTGGCTTTATGAGGTGTAGAATGTGTTTTTGTTAGAACGGAAAGTGAAGCAGTTTGTAGTTTCCGTTTAAATTCTTTACGGGTTCCGTACCTCATTTGACAAAAACAGACCCTTATAGGATCATTTCGTTGTCCGCGTCTGTTAATACCATTTTTCTCTGGACTGCGTGGAGGCATAAAGCTGAAATTGATGTCTAATGCCCTTGGGGCAATGCCTCTTAATCAATGCATTCTAAAGATACCTAAAGCCGTTTATGTTTTATTTAGGTGTATATTTTGACACTGGCAACTACCACGCAGCAACACTTGACTTACTGCGCACGGTGGTAATAAATTGCTTGGCACTGTATTAAGTTCTTAAGACGATGACAGGCAAGTCTTACCTTGGCAAACCGACCTAGGTTGGCCACTACATACAAAACTTGGCAAAATAGGGTTTTAAAAATCCGACTGATATTAAAATATGAATGCTTTGTCTCTGTCAACAACTTGACTGACATGCTGGAACGCACTTAGTGCCTAAAGATATAAACGTTTGAAGGCATGATTTATTTCGGTGTTCCTGCTCAGGGTAGTCAGATAGGAAACACCGGCCTCATCTCATCTAGAATAAACTGACGAAAATAAAATTGACGTGTAAAAGTGTTTTTTTTAAAACCTATTTACAAAATAAATATCATTTATCATGATCCACGCCACTGATGCAGCAAAAACAATTAAACATCTTCACCGTTTAGATCAAATTATATAAAAAACCAGCATCGACAAGAAAATATTCAAGTTTTAAAATGCCAACTGTACACTAATTCTATCGATAATCTTACACACATTTAACTACTTTCAAACAAAGAATAACACGATCTAAACCAGCTTTACTGCGAGTATTTCGCCAAATCTCGTGGTCGTAAGTCGGTGTACTAAATCTGCGGATCCTATCGATTGCCAATAATGTCTGTAATTACTGCCTCGCCGCCTCGACCGTTAATCTTACTTAGGATTATGCCCACCCGTGCCAAGTTTAGTTAAAAAATATTGGTACAGGTACCTGGTTTGTTGTTTAAAAGGTTGCTGAAATTTGGCGATTATCGAGTTTGGATTAGAATGGTCGTTAGCGTTTAGACAAAAAAATGTTTTTTTTTTTAATACTATTTGTAGTTTTTGTTTTATTATTGACTAGTTTTTGCCCGCAGCTCTGCCCACGCACATAAAATATAACCTAAGTCAAATGTTGAAAAAAAAATTTGCTGTCGGACCCGTACTTTCAGAGATTACCGTCTACAATAATAAAAAAAAAATCAAACCAACTTTACTTCTTTATTATATTAGTGTAGATTAGTTAGGCTCACATTTGACCACTCACCTGATGGTAAGCAATGATCTTATCTAGTTAGTTTTGACTTAAAGGTTGTAACTATCAGGGAACACTTCGTCAGGGAATTTTAAGGTATCTGGCTTTTACTGAATAAAACTGAATTGTATTCCTGCAGTTTCCCTTTGCGTTTAAAGGCCACGCTAACTTTTTTGAACAACCGCGAAGGCTCGAAGGTCAGATTAGATCCATGTTCAACCTCCAAACATGAAACCAAGCTTAACTGTGATATACTATCTCGGCCCTGAATTGACAACAAACCGATATAACCTTGACCTTACCAAGCAAGTTCCTTAAATGGTCGTTTCTTTTTCTCCTGCCAGCAGCTGCGCCCGTGTTATTATAACCCCCACAGAAAATTATCCTAAGAGAACAGACTTCCGAGATAAAAGTATTTTATGTGCTTACTCAAGACATATCTTCTATTCATCTATCCGTGTTCTAAGTTTCATCAAAATCCGTTTAGCCCTTCGAGCGTGAAGAAGTAACAAGTATACTCAGAAAATTTCGCCTATAAAGTATTAGTGTGACATATAAAACCAACAATTCCTACAAGAAAATCACACCATTATCAACAAACAAACCCAATAACTACAGCGTTTATAAAATAACTTGCTCACTGCAATAGAATGATGGCGAGACTAGTTCCAACCATTTCCCTGCGTGTTGGGAGGCAGGTCACGTGGCCCCGTTCAGTTATACGCGCCAGCCCCGGGCCGCGGTTTGATACGCTCCTTTAAGTGGCCCGGATACTGGGCAGTTTCGGCCCAAAAATATATGCGGAGTTTTAGATAAATGAGGAGTTAGATGTAAGCGGAAGGGATGTTGGGAGGTGTTTTTATGAATAAATGCATTCTTTCTAGCATAAAATAAAAATAATGAATAAAAATTCATCATCTTTAAAGAATGTTCATAGAAAAAACAAAGTAGTGAATACGTATCTTCTAGGCTCGCTTGTTCCATTGTAGACCTAATTCGTTGCTTTACATTAGGCCAGATTCACATCGCATGAATCTACAAGAGAACTAAAGTTATCGACGAAGTGGCGGTAGACAGGGCAAATTGTTCGCAGAACAGATGGTCGATAGGACAAAAAGGTTCTAGAGTGGCAAACAAGTTGTGGATGCTCCTCAATGCAATAGAATGATGATGAGACTAGTTCCAAACATTTCTGGAGAGTCAGGTCATGTGGCCCCGTTCAGTTATATGCGCCAGCCCCGGGCCGCGGTTTGATACGCTCTTTTAAGTGTCCCGGATACTGGGCAGTTTGGGTCCAAAAATATATGCACAGTATTGGATAAATTAGGACTTATATGTAAGCGGAAGGGATGTTGAAAGGTGTTTTTAAGGATAAATGCATTGTTTGTAGTAGAAAATAAGAATCATTTTGAATAAACATTCATAGAAAAAACAAATAAGATGAAAATTATCTTCTAGGATCGTTTGATCCGATAATCTTAATGATAAAGAGTAAATGAGTTCTACTCATTTATGATAAACATGTACATGTAAATACATGTAAATATTAGGCCATATCGAGGTCAAAAATGGACTCATCATGAATAAAAAAACGTTTTCCTAAGGAATCCTTCAAATAAGAAATCCTGCAGCTATTTTCCTTAAAAAGGAATAAACAATACACAAGAAGTTCCAGTCGTAACCTCTTCAAGTAGAATAAAAATAAAATTGTAATTAATATATCCGTTAAGAAGATAAGATTTTGGGCTGTAAGATTGTTCGAAACAGTGATGATTTCAATACAGGCTTGCGGACGGCGGGCAATAGGTAGCTTGCCGTCTATTGCATGTGTTATACGCACACTTCAAACAGCAGTCAGAAAAATTGACGGGGCACGTTAGGGCCGAAGCCTGCCAGGGCTGTGGGATTGTTAAATGTATTACCGCGGACTGGAGGTAACTGAAGTTGTAATATAGGTAGGTTTCAATCAGTAAAAGTCTGACTGTCACTCCACTCGAAGTGATAGGAGTTATTTGATGTTTTTTTTTTTTTGTACTGGTCCTATTTGGCGCAGCCGTGAGACACACAATGTTATTGATCTTGGTTGATGTTGTATCTGTGTGTATATGTGTGCTAAACAAAATATTTTCCTTTCTTTTCATTTCCCAAATAAAGAAAGCAAGATTTTAGTATCCAGATCTCCCACTGCACGGTACGCTTTAACCCCTTCGTTACGTAGTCGGCCATCGCAGATATAAACGTCTGCGACGTCTCCAGAGCGGCATTAGTAGTCGAGAACAAACTGAGCTGTCAGTTTGGCCCAAATATCTACTTTTGTTCGGGACAATCGTCTGAAGCAGACTTTATCAGGTAATAAGACAGTGTATTTTGTGGAAAGTTTGTTGTTACACTTTTTGGATAAACAGTAATAAAACCTCCTTTCTTGAACGCAAACTTGAACTTCATCTAAACTGCAGGTAGTCACGTTAGGGTATACCCCACAGATTTGCCTGTACTTTGAATTATACAGGTAAACAGGTGCGTGTATATTGCACAACTGTGCAGGTTTCTACATAAGCTTACCTGACAGGTATAGGTATAGGCTGTGCGGGCAAACCTGTCAGATATGGTATATATTAATATTATTAATAGGTAAAGCTTGTTTTTTTTTGTTTGTAGGAGGTGATCTCTGAAAGTACTGGTCCGATTGCGAAATTCTTTTTCACCAATAGAAAGCTGATTTATTTCTGTGTAATATGCTATATTTTGTGTACCTACGCGGGCAATAGCTTTTTTATTATTATTATTGATATGCTCGCGTTTGACCACTATCTCACCTGATGGTAAGTGATGATGTGGCCGACTATGGAGCACGCTTGCCTAGAAGCTAATAGCTAATTAATTAAATGTAGCGTGTGTATGTGTATATTATAATATGTATGTATGTATATTTGAGAATTGTGTATTTATGTATTTATAATTGAGGATTGTGTTTTATATTGTTAGCAGTACACCACAGACTACCCCGTGTATTATTTTTAGCTCTTATCCATCCTAAGGTTTTCTGGAAGATATCGCTTTCAGCGATAAGACCGCCATAATTGTACCCACAAACTGAAGTTTTTGTATAAGCTGTATTACTTTTTGGTGTACAATAAAAGTCTATTCTATTCTATTCTATTCTAGCGGTCCCCGCAGAAATTGTCCGATAACTGGCATTTTATCAGGAAAAAAAAAATTAAGTACCCGAAAAAGTTTAGGTCCAGTTAGGTGACAAACACACGTACAGAAGAATTGAAAGAAAGAAAAATAATTTATTTGTGTGTATTTATATGAAGATTTATAATAAGTTGTACATCTATTTTCTTCTCTGTGTAATCCATTTGAAAGTTGTCTGTAAAATAATGCTTTTAGCGATAAGACTGCCCATTGTTTTACCCTATTAATTTTAAGCATTTACTATAATTTTAATGGTGTATAATTAAGAGTATATTTATCTATCATGTTTTACACAAGCTTAATGAATACAAAATAGGTGTTTTTATTATTTTTTAGTTCTATGCAAAACGTTGGAACTTACCTAGGGCGGTCTTAATGCTAAAAGCCATTATCTACCTTTCAACCTGGGCCTCAAGCCTGCTATTACAATAGTGTCAGAATGGTCTATCATTGATGTCATAATTGTCGATTTTTTTTTTTTTTTTTTTTTTAATTCAGATAAATTAGTGCTTGACTGCGATCCCACCTGATGGTAAGTAGCGATGCAACCTTTGATGGTGAGGCGCACTAGTTTATTAAGAGCCTATTCACTCTAGCCTTGAAGACACCCAAATTATAATCGGACGGGAAGACCGCAGCAGGCAGACTGTTCCAGTCCTTCGACGTACGCGGTATAAACGACGAGGCGAAACGCTTAGTCCGGACCGTAGAGGTTTCAACAACGTAAGGGTGAATATTCGCCGTACGTCGGGTTGTCCGATGGTAGAATTGCGATGGCGGAATCAAGTCATGCAATTCCTGCGCACACTCTCCAAAATGCATCCTGTAAAACACCGAAAGGCTGGCTACTCTACGCCTATGCTATTTTGACAAGTTTGGTAATCTACTAATATAATGGCGTCATTATGACTTTCCAATGGTCAACCACTGACACTCCATTGAAAGAAGTGACATAGAATGGTAATCTCGTACATATTGACAAATGAATATTTGAAGTTTGCGGTAATCTGCTAAAACTTTGAAAGTTTATTTGATCAGTGTTTTACCATTAGAACGTTATTGTGCAGTTATTGGTTTTAATATGCTCGAAATTATCATTCTACCACAATTCTATTACAAGACCATTGACCGATCAATGATCGATCATTATGAATTAGCAGATTACAAACTTTTAGCAAAATGACCATTGGATCGTGTTTGAATTTTTGTATATTGTGTTTGAATTTTTGTTTGTGTTGGAATGACGAATGTATAAAAATAGCAGACTTGGGGCCTTGCTTTCTTGTATTACGAAACCAACTGCGATAATACATATTGGTTCTCTTCTCTGTCTCTCTCATTCTCATTCGTACTCTGTCACAATTGCGAGGTACCTACTACTCCTCTCGCGCCGGACCTTGGTCGAGGCCATGGTCCGGAGCGAGGAGGAGTGGCAGGCGGTCGCCGACTTCTGCGAATCAGTAATGCTCGCTAAGGAGGAGGACAACCGCATCAGGCAATGGCGCTCTCGCCGCCGCCGCCGGGATTCCGATCCCGATTTCCAGCCACCGTAGGCGGGCTTGCGGACAGTGAGCAATGGGTAGCTCGCTGTCCGGCCGTCCGGTAACAGTCCGGACCAAGCCCAAGTCGTCGACGGCGCGCGCTATTCCCGCGCGCCTCAAGGAGTTGTCAGCAACAGCAGGGGCCCAGCCGGGTCGAAGCCTACTGGGGCCAGGGTTATCCGAAAGGGCGCTCGAGCCCCGGTATGAAGGCTTGAAGGAACGGGATGGGTTTTTTAGTCAGTAAGAGTCTGACACTATCTCCCGCTACGCCCAAGAGCGGGGGTTGTCATAAGATGATTTTTCCCATCGAAAAAAAAAAAAAGGTACCTACTACTAACCAATGTAACAGAAAATAATCGTTCTTAATCCAGATAAGGTATTTTTCCTGCATTGGGATTACATCAGATTACATCCTGATAATACAATCAAAGCGACATTCTTAACCAAATATCGCTAAAATATTCACATGCACGTCTTTCAAACTACCCATTACGATACGCATTGGCATTTATATGCCTTAATAGACAGACATGAGGCGGTCAATGCGACATAGGACACCCTCTGTTTTCACCCCAATTGCATCATATAAAAACATTGCTTTGCGACGCTTATCCATAGTATCTGTAACGTTTAGTTGAATGGGGAAACAAGAAATAAGTAATAAAGCATTACAATTTTATTCTGTGTAACTCGCCATCCATGTTCATTTTTATTTCTCCCCGCCCTATGCCTGACGTTTTTTGTTTGAAGAACTTTTTACAGTATACCCTATTTGGACATAGACCATACCCTCGCCGTCATTAGTATTATATTTTTAGTCACTTTAAGTTGCTTTCATTTCAATTAGAATGTGGTTGGAACACATTATTTTGTATCTATGAATAAGTCAGCCTTCTCGGTAAGCTCACTGAGGCTTCGCGACATTAACCTCTCAGGCACAAGTGTACAGAATTCGATACACCTAGTTATCAGCTAATTTAAACCTTATTTTTAAGTAAGAAGGTTTTTAAAGTGTTGGTATAAGGTGTAAGGTATTCGGCCATATTCGGTCTGAGAGCATAAATTCTCAGCATTTTTCCGAGATCGCGTTTTTTTTCAATAATTCCACATATCAATCGTATATAGATATAAAACTTCGCCAATTATACCCCTTAATATCCACTAAGAATAAAAAACTAATTATTAGATTAGCCACTGAATTTTACTCAAAAAAACCTGCTTAGGACTCCGTTTCAAGAACAGTTTATAATTTGATTTGACGTCAATATTTTTTTATCTTAATTATAAGGCATCCGATAAATTTTAGATTTTTTTATTCTCTTTTTATCTTTATTATCCAAGGTTTTAATACTATGAGGGTGAATATGACCTTAGGCGGTATTAAAATGACTTTTCGATGCTTCAGAAATTATCAAGTTTAAATATGAATGTGGGGTTGAGAAATTAGGGGGGCCCTAAATGTTATCACGGTTGGTTTCGTAATTTGTCACGAGCAAAGAAAAATTCAAAGCAATGGTAGATTTATTTATTGAAAAGCGTGAGCAGATGACGCCCTTACCTTTTTGAAAATTTATCTAGTAAAAACTTCAGTTGCGATACATTCTGTCTGAAAACCACTTTAAAGGGTAACATTTTGTAACCTCATTATGGTTTTTTTCGGTGACTTAATAATAAACAACATGTATTATTTATACTTACCTACTGTTTTTTCAAATAACAATATTGTACTGCAATCAATATACTTTCTTTTTAAATCAATGATTTAATAAGAGCTTCCAAATATGTACAACAGTGACTTGGTTATACTTACTTTGGTCATACGGGTTTGCGATCCGAATTTCCAACCGCAAGTATACAATCTCTATAGATTAAAAGGTAAATTCATGAATGACAAAAGCAATATTTCTGATGTTTATCTAATATAGTTTGAAAATAACTACTATCCATACATACTAATCCGAATGAATTACGACATTATTAGCCAGGTTAATCAAGGTCCAGATCAAATGCAAAACTTTGCTTAAATACCTATCTCGTTTTTGTTTCATTTTATGTGAAATAAATCTAATGTAATATTCCAAAACAACATATTTTTCAACCAGCATCATTGTTTGTCCAACATTGCCAATCTCTATCCGTCTGTGTCGATGGGACGCAAACTTTTATCTCGTCGGGGGAAACTAAAAATATCCCCCATTGTGTTATGCCATCAAAGAGTTTGGGGGTGATGGATTAAGCTTGTATCGACGTCCACGGCACGTGTCCTCGGGAGATAAGAGATGTAATACTAAACGTTGTAGTGAGGGAGTCTGTGATACTGATTGTAATGCTGTAGATTTAAAATAGTTGATATCTGGGTTTATGCAGTTTAATTACCTACCACATTTTGTGTGCAGTTGTATTTTGCGTGAGAATATTTCAACAAAGTGTCTCGTTCATAATGCAAATGCCTAATTCGGAACATCAACCACAGTAGATCGTTCTCAAAATCGATATTTAAAACTGGTTTAAGCTAGCGGCTTTGCCTGCATATAAGTAGATGTTTTTTGATTTTAGATCTTTAAGGGATAAATTCTGGAAAATCCTCTCTTAGTTCTTACCTACGTCATAAAAGAAAACGTGCAAAATTTCACACTATTATTCTTGAGAGTGTCGGGTGTGCGTTGATATGTCAATTAGTTAATTTCTCCTTTTATATAAGTATATGGATGAAACTGGTAAAAGTTTTGATGAGGTGTCTAATCTATACAACCTCTCTTACATATTATAAAACAAAGTTCCCCAACTATCTGACTGTATGAAGTTATGAACGCAATAATCTAGTGAAATAATTTTCATTCAGTTTTCAATTATTGACAGTGTGGTTCATGAGGACGGTTTAAGTCTAAGCCAGCATATTGCTGTAGAGAAAAAACGTGAATTTCAAAGATATTATAATAATACCAGGTTTGAATGCACTAATCGCAGAAAGTATTGAGTTGAATTAAAAAAAATATTTTGGTGTTGAATATCCTATTTATCTATTGAAGAAAACTAGGCTATACACCGCTAAATTTTAATCGTTTTAATCCGATCCGAGGGTCGTTTCGGTACATGAAACACTATCGATTTGTAAAGATAAAATTAAAAAATAAAGTACTCATTTTCAAAACTCGTATTAATTTACGCATGTACGAAATTAATTTCTTTAAGAAAACGACCGCTGAGCGTGTCCAATGACCTGTAGGAAGTAGTCGGCGTTGCGAACAAAATAGCTACTACTACACCGAACCCCTAATTATTACTTTTTTTCAGTTTTGTTACAAGTTTCATTCTAGGGTTTTACTCAAATATCAAAACGGGCCTTTTATTTTTTAATGAGTTTAAAATAAAGATACGGGAAAAACCGCGTTGGACTACTCGTTTAATCATAATGATGTTTGTTCTGCAAATATCTTTTCTCACAAAGACATTTTCATCAATCCAGAAACACAAAAAGAAATTTCAATCACTGACAATTTCCAATGTTATTTAATACCGCATATGTCAGAACAATAAATGAGCAAAAAGCTCCTCTCATTAATATTGATGCTGCCTTCCAATGTTTGGCAAAAATTAATTCGATTTTTTTTGGGGAAATTGCTTTGAGTATGCGTAAGTTAGAACGAGGGGAGAGATTTATCATATTACCGATTACTGCTTGCACCGAAGGTCCCCGTTGATATTAATAGCTCGCTGTGCAATTTACCAAATTGTAAATATAAATTGGGACATTTTTTAGGCATATTGATATTAATTTTGTTTGTTCTATGTAAGATCAGTGTTGATATTTTTTCTTTTTGTTCGATTCAGTGTAGCTCAAAGAAAAATTGTTATTGGGTTGTTATTGTTTCATTAAATATATTTTTAGTTTGTAAGTTTCCAGTATACAACGCCTTGGACATCCTCTGTTACGTTGTACCTACATGTGATTGTAAATAAATAAAATTAGATATTAATTTATTATTATATTCTTTATAATGGACCACGTAAAAAAAAATATACAGGACACACATTATCTTCTATTCTATACCTATAAATAAAATTGGAGTGTCTGTTTGTAATATTGAAATATCCGCTTTTTACTACATGCATATGAATATATTATATACGGTACATACACCAAAATTTTTTTTTTACATTTTTTTTCTGTTAGTCTGTCTGTCTGTTTGTCTGGGCTAATCTCTGAAATGGCTGGACCAATTTTGATGGGCAGGCTTTTATTGGCAGGTAGCTGATGTAATAAAGAGTAAGGCTAATTTTATTTTAGAAAAAATAATTTAAACATCCTGTAGTCCACGCGAACGAAGTTGCGGGCACAGCTAGTTAAAAATAAGTGTATAATTGGCGGTCTTATCGCACAGGGCATTTTTTTACAGACAACCATTTTTATATTTATTTATGTTTAAAAACTGCATGCAAGTCTGTAGTTAAAGTTAAATGATTTAACTTTAACGGCAGACAAGCTTTAATTTACAAAAAGTCGCAAAAAGTATCGAATCAATTACACACAAAACTTAAAGTAAAATAAAGCACTTAAAACGCAAAACAAACTCGCAAATGACCAACAGCTCGGTAAATGTTGCAATTTAAAATCACAAACTTCGCCTTTAACATTATTAGGGAATTTCACCAAAATTTTGACGCAACCATTCCTAATTATGATGTAAAAAAGTTTTCTAATTACGTCGCTCAAACCGCTAAGTTGCCTTGTAAATATATAAATGAGAAATAAGTGTCAACTTTGCCCGCCTAATTTGGTGCAAAAACGACAGCAGTGAAGGTCAATGAAAATTAGATGGTGAATTAAGTCGTAATTGAAAAGAGAAAGATGTGATGATTCTTCTTCTTCTTCCTGCCCTTGTCCCATTTTATTTGGGGTCGGCGCAACATGTTTGTTTCTTCCATTTTGTCCTGTCACTCGTCACGCTATCACTAACTCCCTTTTCTTTCATATCACTTCTCACACAATCCATCCATCTTTTCTTTGGTCTCCCTCTACCTCTCCATCCATCCACATGTAAATTCATAACTCTTTTAGCAACATGCTTTTCATCTCTCCTCTTTACATGACCATACCAAGACAAACGATTTCCTTTCAACCTTTCAGTGATTGGCGCCACTTTCAAACTTCCTCTAATATACTCATTTCTCACTTTATCCATTCTCGTCACACCACACATCCATCTTAACATTCTCATCTCCGCTACATGCAATCTTTTTTCATCCGTCTTTTTCACAGCCCAACATTCTGATCCATACAGTATGACAGGCCTTATCACGGACTTGTAGATTTTACCCTTCAACTTGAGGGGCATCCGTGGGTCACAAGTTGTTCCCGTGACCTGTCGCCATTTCATCCATCCTGCGTTGATCCGATGTGTTACGTCCCGGTCTACCTCACCATCCCCTTGGACGAGCGACCCGAGGTACCGAAAGTCGGAACAGATCGGTATGGGCGTTCCGGCGAGAGCTAAGGGCACAGGATTGGAGAGACCGCCGAAATCGCAGAACAAGTACTCCGTTTTGGTTCTACTCAATTTCAGGCCAACACTCTCCAATCTCTGCCACCACACCTCCAATCTGTTCTGGACCTCTAGGCCACTCTCGGCTACCAGCACAATGTCATCGGCAAACAACATACACCAGGGAGCCTCTTCCTGAATGTCCGACGTCAGAGCGTCCATGATCATTAGGAAGAGGTAAGGGCTGAGGGCCGACCCTTGGTGTAAGCCGACAGCCACATTGAAGCTTTCAGTAGTGCCCACTGAAGACCGGACTTGGGTACTGCATCGGCTGTACATCGCTCGGATCAACTGCACATACTTCCCAGGCACACCTTTCTCCTTAAGGGCCCACCACAGAACCTCACGAGGTACCCGGTCATATGCCTTTTCGAGGTCAACGAATACCATGTGCAAGTTTTTATGCGCACCTCTGTATTTCTCGCACAGCTGGCGTATAGCAAAAATGGCATCTGTTGTACCCCGACCAGGCATAAAACCGAATTGGTTCTGTGAAATTTCACTCTCTTCTCTCAGTCGCCTTTCAATAACTTTCTCCCAGGCTTTCATAGTATGTGACATTAGCTTTATTCCTCTATAATTGTTGCACTCAAGCACATCACCTTTGTTCTTAAAAATGGGCACCAAAGAACTGTTGCACCACTCATCAGGTATGGCTTCTTCCTGCAACAACTTATTGAAGAATAAAGATATTGATTGATTATTGATACATTATTTGAAAACAGTTTTAATAAAAGTGTAATAGCTAGCGAGTTTTATTATTAAGGCTGCAAGTATCAAAATCCGTTAAGCCATTTGAATTGTCTTTTGCGTCCTAGGACTGCAATGACTATCTGAACAAATCTGCTCAAGGCATAGGTGGAACAAAACGCATCGTTTACTCAGGTCTGGCCCTTATAAGTAGAGTTACCCATTGCTCGCCGTCCGCAAGTATAACATGTTACCTGCAGAATGCCTCTCTCTCACGCTATCCGCTAAATACATTGCTCACCTTACTGCTCGTAGAAGGAGGTGATTGCTTTTTATGCCCTTTCGATCACACCATGGCTTGAACCAGGGCCACACGAAAAGACGTTGCTGCTACTGTTTACCTCACAGAACTCAGGAATCATATAGTAACGAGCGTCGCTGTTGGTATTCTGCTCAACTGGGACAAATCTCCACCGTATACCTCACCGTGTTCTCCGGCCGATCCACATAGTGGTAATAACCATTTTTTTCTCTCGTAAAATTTGATACAGAAACATCTCAAAACAACAGTTTCTGGTGAGGACCTGCGTCAGGCAGATTAAAAGAAAACGGTTTAAAGACAAACAATAACGCAATCACCACACTAAGCAGATAAGCATGCAAACGGTGTAAACTTCAAAAGGTTTACACCTTTTTCACGCTGACGCAAACGTTTTCAACTACAGAAGCTTTATCTTAGCTCTAGTTTTCAAGACGAGAATTCTGAAAATAACATAATAAATATTTTCTTAGATATTTAAATGAAAACTAATTTTCATCGTGTTCCTGGAATTTTCTCAAGATAATAAAGCAGAATCTGTTTTGAACTAAATACTGAGAAGACAGGCTTACTTATAGTAATATTTTCTATAAGACTAGCTGTTCTCCGTGGTTTCACTCCCATCTTTATTTACTTTGCCGTTCATTTAGTTTTTATAGTTTTCTTCTATAAATGAACTGTACATTACTTCAATAAAACAAACTCTTCATCTTTGAATATTATCGATAGGCTGGCAAATAATACGAACCGTTTTAACTTTGCCGTAACCATAATAGATATATAAACCTCAATAAAAACGAAACAACTTCGAAACAAAATGCTAAATAGAAAAAAACAACGAACCGTTTCTAACTTCTTTCATAAGAGAAACTAATACATTTGAGTTGCAAGTTTTTTTTCTTTTTCAATTTAATATAGCTGAAAGGGTAAGAAAGTGTAAGTACCTACAACGGTGACTGATGTGTTTTCTTTACATAATGTAATAGCTCTTTCGGCGAATCGACTTTCCTGTTTTTTGTATTGATAAGATGAGAAAATAGAGTAGTCACTCAGACTTATTATTATTAGCACTTTTAATAGTGTAATTTTAAAAGTGCAAAAGTAGCTCACAGTTTTTGTTACTGTTGAATTTTTCTAAAAGCTTCAATGACCAATTACAATAAGATACTTAGCATTGCCTATAACTCTGTTCAAAATTATATTAGAAAATGAAAAACTTTTATTTCTATCCGTTTAACCGATTTTGACTATTATTACGTTGGTAGCATGACAAATGGCGATTACAGTAAATAGTTGGTATTGTAATTAGATGTTAAAACCGTAGACCAGTGTCGATAATTTTTAAAACAAAAAAAACGAATAGTAGGATGAAACCCATCACAAAAGGAGGAGAATATTATAAAAATGAAAGGAAAAATAATTTACGGGCGATCTGAGGTCGGGAAGGGGGTGGGGGTGACTTTTTAAGGGGAAAAAACGGTTTTTCTCGATTTCCGGCAAAACTAAAAGTCCTATGGAAAAAAGTCAAATGGCAAAGTTGTAGGTAATAAAAAGATCTAAAACTTTTGTATTAACACTTTTTTCACATAACCTCAAAATTTATGTGAAAAATTCAAAAAACCATGTTTTTGGTTTTTTATTTTTATCTCTTTCAAAAAACAATATTTTATCACGAAATTTGGTGAAAACTTACCTTTTTATGTCCCAAATACGCTGTAATTTATTTGATTTGAAATATTTATTTTTTCACCTTATTTTGAATAAATATCGAAAAATCACCCTAATTTTCAATCGAAAAATCACCCGTCAAAATATCTTTTTTTTTTCAAAAAGTTTATATGGTGTCTGTTCGTTGAAATCTCTACTTTCCGATGGTGAAAAAAAATATATATGTTACCATAGTAAATCTTCTCAGCAAATGCAAAAAACCGAAAAAAACTCGAATTCGAAATTTTTTTTCAATTATTATATTGAATGTAGAGCTATTTATTAAAATTTACACTTTAATTACTCGAAAAACGTAAAATTACATGTTACATAGATAACAAAAAAAAATTGCAAATCAAAATATAGTACTATAATTAACAAACAAATAAGTTGATAAAATTAATACTTAATAAGAAGTCTACAATATTTGGAGAAAGGAGTCGAATCTTCTTTAAGTTATATGCGTAGATGCCTATTTATAACTATTTTTAGATAACTTATATTTATCTGAGTGACCTACGAAAAATTTTAGCCCATCAAAAGGTATTTCATAGAGGAGTGGGGAAGGGGCTAGGCGGGTCCGGGTCTTACTACATACATACCTAATATATTATTTCGTAGCAGCTGTAACAACCGTTAGCCTAGCCAGTATTCGAAATACAGTATAGTATACAACATCGTTTAAAAAAATACACGTGCACGTTGAGTTTCTTGAAGAAAATTGTGACAAGTTTACAAAAAAACTAAGAAGATTAAAAAAATAATAATCTCCTTTATTTTGCACAAACAAACTTAGTTACTCCCATAAGATATATAAAATACACATCGTAAATATATTTTTACTAACTAACTTATGGCCTATTTTCATATATATAACTTTTTGAAAAAAAAAGATATTTTGACGGGTGATTTTTCGATTGAAAATTAGGGTGATTTTTCGATATTTATTCAAAATAAGGTGAAAAAATAAATATTTCTAATCAAATAAATTACAGCGTATTTGGGACATAAAAAGGTAAGTTTTCACCAAATTTCGTGATAAAATATTGTTTTTTGAAAGAGATAAAAATAAAAAACCAAAAACATGGTTTTTTGAATTTTTCACATAAATTTTGAGGTTATGTGAAAAAAGTGTTAATACAAAAGTTTTAGATCTTTTTATTACCTACAACTTTGCCATTTGACTTTTTTCCATAGGACTTTTAGTTTTGCCGGAAATCGAGAAAAACCGTTTTTTTCCCCTTAAAAAGTCACCCCCACCCCCTTCCCGACCTCAGATCGCCCGTAAATTATTTTTCCTTTCATTTTTATAATATTCTCCTCCTTTTGTGATGGGTTTCATCCTACTATTATTATTTTTCACTTTTTATTATTTTTGAAGGCATCTACCCTGGTCTACCGGTTGAACAGTCAGTAAAAAAGGTTTCTTTAAATTTCTAATCTTAACACGAACACGGTATAGCATATTATAGCATAATCAGCCTTATAATGTCCCCGCTGCTGGGATCAGGCCTCCTTTCTAGGAGAGGGAATGGTCCGTTATCCACCACGTGAGCTCAGTGTGGATTAGTAGATGTCACATGTAATATAAAAGGCTTTTAAAACTGCAAATAAATAGTGGCGATGCACTATCGGTACTTGGTAGACATTTCACCGTCCATCCCACACGTTTTGATGGAATGGGATTAGTCTGACGGAATCGGTATTTTAGATAGCTACAACTTGGGAGTTTTCAAATCAAGATTGCTTACCATCAGGTGAGATAGTGGTCAAATGTAAACCTAAAAATAAAAAAAGGAATTAAAAAGGTCTGAACGAATGTTTTTCACTTCTTAACAAGCATCACATGTAGTAGTCCTGTCGAATTATATCGGGATGCCTTAAACCTAACCCTGCTTAAATAAGCTCTATCCGTACGTAGTATACGAGTATCGTAGGCACAATTAAAAAGAAAAATCAAGAACCCAAGAGCCTCTTCCCTTCCGGCTCTCGGGAATCTTTCACACAGGCCATCCTTTACAAACCACCTAAAGAAAGAATTAAGCTTCGGGAAGAACATCGTCACCACCACCGAAATCTTGAAACTCCAGGACATCTACCGCCTGGACGTAAGTTGCAGTGGCCTATACAAAATTGACTAAATTGATTGCGCACCTAGGTAGGCGTGTTAAGACGTTAACGGCACGTATTATCCCACGCGCGCCTAAAAGAGTTGTCAGCAAACTGTAGGGGCCAAGGATCTGTTTCTGAAAGGAATATTCGGCCGCGGCACGAAGGCAATGAAGAAACATCAGTGAGTTTTTAGTCAATAAAAGTCGGACATTATCTCCAGCTCCACACTAGGGCCCGGAGATGTCATAGGATTTTCCCACCTAAAAAAAAAAACAGTTAGGCGCTAAATGCCCTCTATATTCTAGGGAAGCGATTACTCTTTCCAACAATTCCACCCATTACAAGTATTCAAAATCGATCACCCCAAAAACATCATTACCGTCATCTGAAACCGGTAATGAAGAAAAGACGAACTCGCATCAATCAAGTCTGTAGCAATGTTTTAATGTCATTATTTTCTAATACCCGACGACAATTTCCCGGCCTAACTGTATTACGATGGTGTACGTGATTTTCGATAGCGTTCCTATGGTTAGGGTAATTTACAAAGGCTTATAATCGAATGTGATTTATTATGGAGATTATGACGTGAGCAGATTGTTAGATGTGTTAATTAGAAGATAACTTTAAATAGGGGGAATGTTTGGTTCAAAATGACAATTCTGAAAAGACTGATAAAAGTAATTAAGGGTGATCAAAATCTAGCCATAAGTTTGAAAAGTTATGATTTTTAGTGTTTGTGAATACTCATTTATGGCAGAAATAAACTTGTGGTACTGACAAATAGTTTTTTGTTTACCTATACCTAAAATAATTTGACTTACTTACCTGTACAATTTATCTTATAGGTAGACCACATTTCTCAAACATGACTCAACGTGTCAAACATGATTGATCATCTACCTAAACCTTGGGGAATACATCATAGTTACAACAAACAAAACATAGGTATTCCAATCAAAACAAGCTTGAACAAGGTAAATGTACCATCATCTGTATTTTCTCTACTCTACTCTTTTTCACTAACAATCAATAGTCTAGAAAATTAATTTGGTAAACTATTATCTTTCGTAGGTACATAAAATTTTGCCTGTATCATTCAAGAATAAAGCAGCCTTCTAACAGTAAAAGAAATACCATTTGGACGAGTACTTTCAGAGATTACTTCCAACAAACAAAAAAAAAACTTTACCTCTTTATAATATTAGTGTAGATATAATTCTGTGGTCCTTCGAGCCGGATATCGAAGTCTAAAATCTACGTTTTATCAAAAAAAAATATCGTGGCTGAAAGTCAAACCAATTACTTTAAAAACACGCTTATCTAATTTCAAAACCCACATTACCACCACGGAAATTGTCGGAAAGGTGTTTTAATAATAAACGACGACAAGGTTCACAATTTCTCCGACCGAAAAGATATTTACTAAAGATTTTCGCTGGCAAATAGAATTACCTGCCCTCGACAATATGCAGCCAGGAGAAAAAATATGCCAAGGAAATCAGCCACTGTTTCTTGGTAGAATAACCTTTATGTAACGTGGGAAACGAGGGATGAAATTGCGCTTATAGTTCTTTGAATAACCATATTTACTATGCGGTTGCTTACCTTTAGAGTTTCAAGATTTAAACCTTGCTTAATCTCCGATAACATAGTGAGAAGTCAATCCTATTCTCTTGAAAAATCATAATTTTTTTTATAACTTTTGCCAATCTGGAAATAACTTCGCGGAGGAAAAATTATCTGTCACATAGATGAATAAACCCAAAGGCTAGTGTGGAACTTTTAACATACTCAACTAGTAACTAAGTGATAATAAAATGGTAATTGTTTTGGGATACTGACTTTTATCTCGCAGTTCGGCAAGGACTAAGCTTGAGTGGCGCGTTGCGTTCCAGGCACACTTCAAAGAGATATTAGCATTACTGAAGGAGCCCAGTGAGGCTGTTATCTGTTAGGGGTGCAGTATTTTTCGTAAGACTTCACGTGGCTCTGGAACGCAAAACGCAACTGAAAGAACACAGATGGGTTTTAGTCGGCGTTCACGCGTAATTTCGCGCCTTTCGGTTAACACTAAGGGTGAGTTGCACCATTTAACTATATAAACTATAACTATGTTAAATGGTGCAACTCTCCCTAAGATTATTAAAAGTCGTCATAGATTATTAAAATATTGAGCATTTTATTTATAGGGTATGATGGTAAATAAGAAATTTTTCGTAAAGTAGTCTGTAAACATTTAGGGACTCAAACTGTAACCGTAATAGTACCATAAATAAGCAAATTGCAAATTTGGCAACGCTGCGATTACCTGTTACACTTATTAATACTGTTAACACTTTTATATCTGTTAAAGATATAATATGTTACGGTTAAACTATTATAAGTGTTTTGGGTTAACACATTAAAAACACTCATAAAAGTGTTACATATATTATTCTGTTACCAATTCAACATGTAACACTAATAATTATGTAACCTTTATGAAGGTGTTTTTAAGTCCCTGTTTATTCCTACTTAAATCCTCAAAATCGAAACATAATAACTTTTATATATTAAAAATGTGTGAAATTGATATATTATTAAATCGAAAGATATACGTACTATATTCATTCACTGTGAGGCGGTATAAAGCTTGCCGGGTCAATTAGTAACTTATAAAAACAGTTTAAATCTTCCCTAAAATAAAAATACATATTACGTAAGTACCAGTACAATTGACAAATTCTGAATATAAAAATGGTAAATAAAACATTTTTCAACATACACTTTTATCTCGCCAAAATACCACAACATTTACGCCCCTTTTAACTTCAAAAGAAATTATAATCCTGCAAAATAATAAGCAGCTTTATACCCCACCATCTGAAGTAATGTCAGCATCACTCAAATTAGCCGGGTAACCACCCTTGTGTTGCAAATGCCATGTAAACACGGTACGTCTTCATTTCATTAGGGGGATGCGTCTTACATAAGTTCTATGTTGAAGACGAGGCTTTGGGCTTAGGAGAGCTGAGCGTATGTTTGTGTTGGATAAAAATTGTATGAGCTAAAACAGGTTGCAAAGCACGGTTTTGTGCCATTGTCCCTATTACTTAAATTCCAAAATCTCAAAAGTGTGGGTAAGGATGCTTCAGCACGTCGCGCGTCGTGGTAAAGATGTAGTTATTGTATACCCTAATAAAAAACTGTTGTAACTAATGTACCTAAGTGCTCCCACATAGAACTGCGATGTGATTTCTTGCGGCAAAACGTCAGTTCAGGTGAGGACCATAGAATGTGTGATGCGAGTCAATTCGCAAGTTCTTGCGATGCGTCGTGTGAGCTCGTAGATTTTTATCATGCGACATCGCATCCCAGTTTTGGATTTGGGCCCCAAGTTAAAAAGTTTTAAGAAGTTTGACCAAGTAAAGTCCTATTTAACTACAAGTATATAGATTTTTGTTTACAAAAATTTACATTTTGCTACGACTGCAGTAGCGGAGAAGTAACCAAAGTCGTAAAAGGAACCATAGGGACAGTTAGTAAATTATATCTATGTGTTTGAGGCTGATTTCATAATTTTGAATGGCGTTCATGAAGTCGTCATAAAATTTTCAAAATCGGTATCCTTTCATCTGAATTCATTTTATTAATTCACATATAGGATTTATTAATTTAAATTTAATATTCAGTAGTGACATAGGTACTACTATTGTACCATAGAATAGATATTTTTTTCGTACTACTAATATTTATTGCCATGCGATGGTAATAATCTAGAGTTATTCCACTCTAACCTAAAAGGTAGCCCTTCGACTTCGCTTATTATTCCTGCCATTTTTTTCCAAAAGTAAGCTGGCTTGTCACATGACTTATGGCTTATTTACTTGTACGTACCTCTTTTTATAATAGGGTGCGTGGAATCCTAGGGGATTATAACATCAGGTGCGTCGATGCACACCCTTAAAATCCGTATGTGATGGGTGGAAAAGCGGAAAATTATTTTTATAAAAGTTGAGTTAAAAACGGCCAGATTTTTTAAAATAGAAATAATCTGCCAAGAGTTTTATTTTTTATTTTGATCGGTTTGTATTGCATTTTTGTGAGTGAAATCAATTTATTAGTCAAGATATTAATACTAATGCGTCGCTTTCACCTACTGAATTCTGCAATCTATATCTATACTTATAATAAAACTGTAGAGAAGTCAATTCTGTACATTGAATATATATTAAAAATTAATATTAGAGGATGATTGGTAATCGATACTGATGCCAAATATGCAATCAGTAAATTTTTTGTCTGTCTGTCTGTCTGTCTGTATATGCACGCATGGGTCAAAAACTACTGAAGCCATTTTAACCAAACTTGGTACGATTGTGGTCCATACTCCTGGGCAGGTTATAGACTATATAACATAACGATAAGATACATAGGAACTGAGAAATGACGATAAATTTGAAGCAAGTCGGTTGAAATTGCGCTTTCGAGCTCCTTATCCTCGCATACGTTGATCATACACCAAAAGTATGTATTACAAAGATGATGGTCTCCAATAGATCTACAAAAAAGTCCTGAATAGTATGTATCTATCTTTTATAAATTAGCCACAATAACGTGTTTAATCGTTAGGCATTTCTTCAAAGTGTATTTACATATAATAAAATCGTGCGAAAGTCAAAACTGTACATTGAATATTTTTTTAAAATAATGCTTGGGCGTGATCTACAATTGATATCGAAGCCAAAAATATAGTTTTTAGATTTTTTTCTGTTTGTCTGTATGTATGTCCGGGCTAAACTCAAAAAGTACTGCATGGATTTACTTCAAATTTTGCATGAATATTACTAAGAGGTTGGGTCAACATATAGGCTACATATTATCACGCTATCACCTACGGAGGAGGAGCTGTGAATCTTTATTTTTCTCACGCATTCTGTGACAGCGTGCAATCTAACGATGCATATTTAAATGTTGTTTTTGAGTAAGCCATGTTATTATCTAGCTTAACACTGTACGCCACTATAAAACTACGCCATTTCAGTAACTTGGGCAGGGAAACATGGTTTAATGAATTTTAGTAGTATAAAGACAATTTTGAAGCAGCGCCATCTATGAGATTTCATAAAAATAAAATCAAGTTGCATGTACTTTTACTTTTTGGAAATTAATAATTTAAATTTGATCATGTTTGCGAGGTTAGTAGTTAGTTATTCTTAAAATTCATAGATGGTGATGTGATGTGCTGTGCATTTTCTTCATAAAAGTTGTATCGTATAGTTCGTTTTGACAAATTCAAGTTCCAACAAAACCCTCAAAATTTTGAGTAGAGTTGAGGAAGACAATTTAAAAAAAATTCGGTGTTAACATGGTAACATTTTTCCAGCTCTGTGAAGTCGACCAGTTTGCGAGATCTCTTACGTATGACGAGGTGCCTTCATATTACACGTACGACAAGCAAAGGGGTGTATTTAACAGACGTCGACGAGGAGGTGCTGTGGAAGGTTTTCCGGGAACTTTCAAGGACACCGCATTGGATACCTACCGTGCATCCGAATAATGGCGAATGCTATTTTCTGCGGTTGTTACTTCCCACTGTCCGAGGCCCGATGTCTTTCGCCTTCCAGAGGACATTTGATGGCGTGGAGTGTCCCACTTACCGCTCAGCCTGCGTAGCACGTCACCTTCTCGACGGTGACAAAAATTGGGATCGGTTGGTGTTTTGTGGAGTCGCGAACCCGGTAGCTTTGTGGGAGATGTATTGCCATCATCTGTCTGTAGATTTTCTACGAGCTTTGAGGCGTGCTACTGGAGACGAAGACGAAGTAACTGATAAACGCGTGCTGAACACCTGTCTCAGTTCACTTCAAGATGTGGTCATTTCTATAGGCGGCAAACCGCTGATCGAATATGGGTTACCAGCTCCCCATTCATCACCGCATCAAGGCCGTGGAAATCGGGAGTATAACGCTGGGATAAATTACGATCCGGGCGAAATGACCACCATACGAAATGACCATGTCACTTTGTTCTCTTCAGAGCAAAAACCAATTTATGACACCGTCCTTGAAAGCGTTGCGTAAAACCAGGGTAACATGTTTTTCTTGGATGCTATACCACTGACATATTTGCAGAGTTCAGGAGGCAAGGCAAAATTGCTATTGCTGTAGAGTCGTCGAGAATCGCTGCCATATGTGTGAATGCTTCCGGGTGGCAAGACAGCACATGCCATGTTTAAAATTCCCATCGATTTAGAGAGCGCCGAAATGCCTGTTTGTGGTGTGTCGTGTAACAGCGATAAGGGACACGTGCTCAAGGATTGCTCTCTGATCGTATGGGATGAGTGTACGATGGCCAATAGGAAGGCAGTTGAGGCCGTCGACAGAATCCTGCAGGACATCCGCAGGAACGAACATTTGATGGGTGGTGTCACAGTTCTGTTCAGTGTCAATTTCCGGCAAACACTTCCCATGATGACGCGGGTATCGAAGGCTGACGAGGTGAATGCTTCGTTGAAACGATCTTCGTTGTGGTCACGAGTTTGTTAGCTGCGCTTGGCCATTAATATGAGAGCTCGGCTCGGCGGCAATGCACGTGCATTGCAAGAATTCTCCGATATCCTTCTAAGTCTTGGCAAAGGCACTCTGACAGGTGGTGCTTCCAGAGTCTCTCGGTAGAGTGGTATCCAGCTTAGAAGAAGTCATTTGCTGTGTGAACTGGGACATCAGTCGTATACCGCACCAGCTTCTTGGGTGTGTGAGGGACGTCGCCGACGTCCAAAAATGATCAGGCTGCAGTAAATAACGAATGCATTCTCTCGGAAATTGAGGGGAATGAAGTGGTCTACAACTCGATAAACACTGTTGTCGAGCATGACGCCACACATTATCCCGTGGAATTCTGAACTCCCTGTCAGCAAGTGGACTTCCAGCGCATACCATCGTGTTGAAGGTCCGTGTCCCGATTATGCTTCTTCGGAACCTTTTTCCTCCGAAATTGTGTAATGGGACCCGCCTTAAAGTCATCTCTCTCCACAGACACACCATTGAGGCGAAAATTCTTACGGGTTGTGGCGTAGGCGAGGCAGTATTTATACCACGCATTCCCTTCATACCTCACAACTTCCCGTTCCAGTCCAAGCGCGTACAGTTCCCCGTGAGTGTTTGCTTCGCGATGACCATCAATAAGTTGCAAGGGCAGATACTGAGGGCAGCGAGAGTCGATCTCAGGACGAGTTGCTTCTCACACGGGCAACTGTACGTCGCTTGCTCCCACGTCACCACTCACTTTACATTTTGGCTCCTGGCAGCATAACTAGCAACGTAGTTTATAGGGAAGTGTTGTAAGGTATGATACCTTTGTACGTATTTTTATTTTTTTGTGTCCTGGAATGTATTCCTGCATTATTTTCTCTATTTCCTTCAGTCGCATCTTATGACTGAACTCAGCAGGATTCCCATATAACTCTCTTCACTTGCTTCGCTTGCAAAAAAAACTTACATTTTAATGCTATTTTAAAAGTTGTTTACTTATAATACTATAGCGACACTGACATCTTAGGTATTTTTGGTACTGAAGGCTCTACCTTCACGCAGACGACGTCGCGGGCAGCAGCTAGTGATTATAATAAATTAACATGACCTACAGGAGATGCCTCGAGTATCGGGACTTGTAGGATGATATCCAAACACCGTAATGCCTTGATCACACGTACCGACAAAACAGGCGAGACAGTACTCTCGGCCGAGTACTCGGTACGTGTAAACACAGCGCCGAGTGCTCGGCCTACCATTTATCTCTACAACTCGCTTACATCACTGTCTCGGCCGAGCAACATTTTACTGTCTCGCCGTTTTATTCGGTACGTGCGATCAAGGTATAAGTGCGGGCTTACGGACGACGGGCAATGGATAGTTTGCCGTCCGGCTGTCTGGTCAGAACCGAGCAAAATCCATGGACCGCGCGTAGTGTTCCACGCGCGTCTCAAAGAGATGAATCGAAGAAGCTACCGCTTTGCTGATATCTTTTTTATTTTATGGGGGGGGGGGGGGGGGGCGTTAGTCCCACGGGATTTTTGAAAAAGTTACTGTGGCTCTGTTACGCGAAGGGTAACTGCAGGACCGAGGTGGGTTTTAGTCAATAAAAATCTGACACCTTTTTTAGCTCTACACCGCTAAATTTTAATAATTTTAATCCCGTAGAGGGTCGATCCGGTACATGAAACACTATCGATTTGTAAAGATAAAATTAAAAAATAAAGTATCTTTTTTACAAAACTTGTATTAATTTACGCATATACGAAATTAATTTCTATAAGAAAACGTCAGCTGAGCGAGTTCAATGACCAGTAGTTATTACTCGGCGTTGCGTACAAACTACCACGGGATTAAAACGATTAAAATTTAACGGTGTATAGATATCGGCAGGAGCTATTCCATGATTTCTCACCTCTACCAAAAATAAGTTTGATAACGTTAATCTACTACCTACGATGCGACGTCTGCACTTTGCTACGGTATAGCGACTGCAACAAATTATATCCGTAACGGTTAACGATACTAATTATATATCTTTTAACTCGGAATCAAACGAAGGTAATTGACGCCGGTCCTCAATTAAAACTAACTGGCGATATTCTTCTAATGATGCTATTTATCTCGACGAAAGGGGATGTTTTCTTTAATTTTTCGAACGTGATATTGACCAAGATTTTTTTAAAGGGGTTTTTTTAGGATTCTGTAGGTACCAGAACACTGCCAAAGGGGCTCACTAAACAAACCTTCGCTATCCGTCTGTCTGTCTGTCCGTTTATCAGCGGTCTGTAACTTATAAACCGTAGGAAGTAAAGAGTTGAAATTTTCTCATTATATGTATTTCTATTACCGCGACGAAAAAAAATAATAATAAAAATAAAATAAAGTTAAAAATTGAAGGAGGTTCCTATACAAGAAACTGTTATTATATTTTTATTTGTCAGAGTTTTTTAAATTGATTTCTAACTCGAAACTAATACCTGATTTCTGATTTAAGCATTTGAAGTTGAGTATTACTTAAACTCAACTCTGAAAACCTGACATTTGGCATTTAAGTATGGTTTGAGACTTTCTCAACTCAAAGTACTCAATTCTGAAACCCGCCTTATATTTATTATCTTCTGGAGAATACTCAACTCCAACTCTCTATATTAATGGCACTTTTGGTAGAGACGCCACAATTTGGTCAAACGCTGGAGAATATTATGTAGCGAGTATTAACAGTAAATTACTGGGGCGAAATTGCTTCTGAAAGGAAAACTCAGCCCTAGTATGTATGAAAGGCAACGAAGGAACAGGAGTGGATTTTCAGTCAGTAAAAGTCTGACACATCCTCCCGCTCCGCCCAAGAGCAGGAGATGTCATTGGATGATTTTCCCACAGCAAAAAAGTAGGTAAATAAAAAATACTAAAGTTCAAAATAGAAAAATTTCTTCGCAAAATGACTACATGACTGAAAGTCGTAAGAAAAGTATAGTAGTCAAGATTGACAAGAACAACATTCATTCATTTGTTTTTCCTGCCCCAACATCTTGTATAAATGAGTTACTACGTGTTATACTTAACTTATGAATAATCATAACGTTTGACATACCCCTGCTTATATTACACGTACGCATACCATATCTCTGTTACGACAAGACCTTACATACAATGTAAATAAACATAGATGCATGTACAAGATCATCCATACATTATGTAAACAAAACAACCGATTTCTGCCTGGTGTACTATATTATGTACAATGACAATAGAGTCATATTGAAGATAAAAAATTGAGGTTCAAAGCTGTGAATATGCCGCAAAAAAGTGTCAACGCTTGATGTGACTTTCTATTAAAATTATTTCCCTTCGCAAAACTCATATTACGGGCTCCAACAAAAAGGGTACCTACGTCTCGATAGAAGATTAGGGACTTGTTACATTTTGATAGGTTTAACGTCATTACGGCAATCTCGTGGAATAATCAAGGTTGATAATATGAAGTATTTTACAGAAACTTCAAAAAAAGAGAAGAAGCCCGTAACTTCCTCATATATAAACTGTTTAATTTTTTTTTTTTAATTCTGAATTAGTCAGATTTTTATCAAAATCAAGTTCTGTTGATGGAACACAAAAATAATTGTTTAATCTCCTTAAATATTATAGGCATTATGTACATTATAGTGCTTTTAGTATTTCCTTAAAAAAATCAAGTATTTTTATTCAGAAAGTATCACGTAATGAAGTGAAACAAATGTAAGGATATCACATACAACAGAAGTTTACAAACCCATGATAGATGTCTCGATCAAAATAGTTTAGTATTAAATAGTTTTGATAAAAGTTGGTATAATCGTACTGTTTTCATGATAAAGCTGCTATTCTGGCTGTGTTTAGGCTTATTGGAATTGTTATGAGATATACTCCAGCTAAAAGACTTTAATCATTAAATTTCATAGAAACCTTACTAAAGAAAACATAAAAAAAAAAAATAGCTACGGGATACCACAAGAATCAAATCTGCATATTTTCATAATTCAATTGACCAAAGGAAAATGTATGAAACATTGTTTCCAATACATATCAAATAATTATACGACTTTAAAGTTTACTCTGTTTAGCCTGTACCATCATTTTTAGTAGAAAGTGCCCACTGATAGATATGGGCCATCGCCAAGAGTCGCTAAAATGACTAGTCGTGTGAGGCCCGCGTACCTACAGCGTTGGGCGATAATTTTTCATAATTTCTTATAAAATATTTAAGTTAAATTAAGCCCTACTGCTTTACAGAAGCGAAACGTGGGAGATACCACAGGAGATCGCAATCCAGGTTTTCTTAAACCGTTGTCTTCATCGTATCCTCGGAATCTACGGGCCCGAGACCATCTCCAACGTAAAGCTGTTGGAAAGAAGCTCGATCGACCACAACATGAATTGTCATACGCGTAGGAGGAATTCCGATCATACATATGTGATTAGAAACTAGCGTTGATCTGGAATCCTCAAGGCAAAAGGAAACCTGGTGACGTACGTGTTGGCAGTTGATATGGAGCAAGGTGAAGCGTAAAGCTCAAGACCGGTCGCGATGGATGACTACTGTCGATGTCCTCTGCCCCAGCTACAGAACATAGGATCTTAAGTAAGCCTTTTTTAATTCAAATATTACTAAAATCAATCCAAGTTTTCGTCAACCGCTGTCTGCGTCGCATCCTCGGAATTTACTGGCCCGAGACAATATCCAACGTAGAGCTGCTGGAAAAATGCCACGAGAGCCCGATCGACCGCCAGATCAAGCGTCGCAAGTGGAGATGGATTGGCCACACGCTCCGAAGGAATTCCGATCACATACCCAAGCAAGCGTTGGACTGGAATCCGCAAGGAAAAAGAAAGCGTGGCCGTCCTCGTCAGACCTGGCGTCGCACCGAATTGGCGGAAGCAGTGACCATCGGAATGACGTGGAGCGAGGTGAAGCGTGAAGCTCAGGACCGTTCGCGATGGAGGATTACTGTGGACGCCCTCTGCTCCATCTAGGGGACATAAGACATTAAGTAAGTCATTACTAAAAGGCGTCACTTAACCTCGGTCGCAACTTTTCCGACTACTCTTTATTCAGGTCCGTTCGCGTGTAACGGTTCCCTAACAAAACTAGAGAGTAAAAAGCCGCAAGCCATACAACGGGTTCAAGGGTGGGCAAAAAGTTAAATTGAAACATCCCACAGTCTGCCCCGGCTAACGCGACCATAATTAGTGCTGCACTGTGTAACTTATGATCATTGAATTTATGGATAGAGAATTTTTTACGGGCTTTTTTTGATGTGAGTGATGTTCATGTGGGAGGAGCAAAAATTGAACTACCTATTATTAGTACATATTGGTATGTATGTGTAATATATTTATTAATATATTTACTTTTTGTGAAGATTTATATTTTTTTTATTATTGATAGGCTCGCGTTTGACCACCATCTCACCTGATGGTAAGCGATGATACGGTCAACGATGGAACACGCTTGCCTAGAAGTAACCTATTCACTCTTGACTTAAAGGGCCCAAAGTTGTAGTCAGTAAACACAGACTCCGGCAGGGAATTGCACTCCTTGGCTGTACAATAAATTTGCACGCTGGATTCTACCTTCAAATATGATCTCTCTCTAGTACTCAAAGGTTTGATAAGTTTTTTTCTTTTAGTTAAATTCGCTTGCTTTGTTCATGAATTGTCAAATCATAGTAACCATTGATTTACTCTGTTCTGTATGTGTGTACAATAAGGAATTGATGACGTTCAGGTGACTATTAAGTATTTAATAATATGTCAGCAGGTGAAAGGTACTCATAAATATCAGCCACTATTATTATTGAACTGTAACCACATTTTCAACCGTGAAGTATTGAAAACAAATCTGTTTACTCATGTAATCAAATTTTCGCGTAACTCGACTTTATGTTGGACAATATAACAATTAACAGAAGGTATAACGTCGCATCGATGTGATCTTTCACGCTCTGAAAAATTTAAAGTCGCTTAATATAAAATTACTGATAACTTCTATTATGGATTACAATATTAACGGTTACATAACAACATCGCTGGAAATAGAAACACGCAAGTACTCTACGCTGTTACTTTTAAATTACACATCCCGGAGTTCTAACAAAAGAAACTTGGAATCAGGTTAACGTAACAAGACCGGAGAACAATTAAAGTTTGACGTCTTTCGAGTAAAAAGCCAAAGCTTGCCCTAAGTGCTTCGCTTGATTTGTTTGAGTTTCACGACATTTTCGAGAGGAAAAAAGTGAATTGCAACTTTTCGATTAAACGAGAGGAAATGATTTTCGTTTTGGGATAGAAAGATTTTTGGTAATTACTTCGAGTTTTGGAAGTTTTTCTGTGTTCTCTAAGTATCAATTAATCTGATATACCTACTTGTAGGCAGATCGATGTTGAACTGATGTCCTTCCATCAAACACTTAAATTACACAATTTTAAAAATCAAAAAATTTTAGTAACTTTACTTATTCTCCGCGTGATTAGAACATATACAAACGAAATTGGCTATCAAATAGTTGCTTGAACGAAACACAACGCCCGTCTGGGCGGATGATTCTACGAGTACCTTTTCTTTGACTGGCCTGTTGGTCTAGTGGTTAGTAGCCCTGACTGCTATGCCGGAGGTCGTGGGTCCGATTCCCACCCAGGACAAATGTTTGTGTGATGAGCACGATCATTTGTTCTGTCTCTGGGTGTAATTTATCTATAATATGTATGTATTTAGAAATATATAAGTAAGTTTATCAGTTGTCTAGTACTTATAACACAAGTTCGGCTTAGCTTGAGACTAGACGGCGTTTTGTAATAGTTGTGGAATAATATTATTATAACTCATTTTTTTATAATCTATAAAAGCTAAACAGTCGCTCTTGTTGACCGTCTCATAATTCCATTCTGTATTTATGAAACCGAGTTCTTTCTTCTTTACTCAAAATAAAGATATCACTCCATTTCTCACAAAAGTACAAAACTCCAATTATGAAACGACCATAATTAGGGCAACACCTATTTATTACCGAAATTGATGCCAAAACTTTGTCGTTCAACAAATCCGCGTCAATTTTAAAAGTAACCAATTAATAAAACAAGTTCCAGGGTTCCGTATGTCGTTCCAGAGCAACATTTGTCAACCTTAATGGCAACCCCGTAATTCCGAAACTTAAACTGTTCCACGCTTTCGTCTCTATAAATTAAAGTGATTTATAGACGCGAACTCTAAGGGTTGAAACTTTTGTCGTTTTTTGTTAAAAAAAGCAGATTTCTCTTGGGTACTAATGAAAGAGGCTTTTTGTCTTTCACTGTTCGTACTGTGGTTTATTTTACTCATAATACTGAATAGCTCATGATAAAAGAAATGCTCTGGCATGAATTTTATTTTCCTGTTTAATATCTATCTGAATTTTACGAGAAACCTTGCTTTTTTATTTTATTAATGGATCATATTTTGTTGGTAAACACAAAGAGGTTTGGTTTGGGTTTATCGACATGATTTTTGTGGTTATCGATATTAATAAAACGGTTGCTCTGTTTCTTTTTCTGGAATATATAAACACTGTAAAGGAATTGGTTTTTGATAGTAACAACCAGTAAGTTCTAAGCATGAAAAATATTGGAAGTAAAAAAAGTCAAATAATTTGAAGTAGCAAACATAGGCCAGATTTTGAAGCCAGTTATAAGAAAATAAGACAGTTCTCTTCCAGTTCACTTAGTAAACTAGTTACATGGTATCGCAAAGTGACTTTTTAACTTATGCAATCATATTTATGTTACTTTTTTTTATTATACCAACCTTATTTTCATTTTTACAAATGCTTGCACTTGATTGAGTAATAAATTGCATGTTTTTGAGTCGTAGGTTCACTCCACCTACGACTCAAAAACATGTAATTTATTACTCAAATTTACAAATTTGCATAATATGTTTAAATATATATAATACGCTGGGGGGAGGCCTATGTCCAACAGTGGACGTCTTTTGGCTGATATGATGATGATGATGATGATATATAATATTTTGAAATATTTTTTAATAAGAATTAGATTTAAATTGAGTCTTAATAAAATTGGGAGGGCGCTGACTCCTGACATAATGCCTAGTTCGGGAGTCAGAGGCTTCATGAATTGTATCAACCTTATAATTGTGACAATAAAGAATTTAATTTTATTATATTTGATTATTACACAAAATAAATACCATCTTTGACATCATGTTACATGTTTCTTATATAACTTAATCATTGCAACTCTACGGTATGGATTTTAAAAAAGACTTCAATTCCTGAGTTTGTTTTTGTGTTTTTTCTTAGAGTTTTGGAAGAATTGATTCAAACAAATGTTATTTAAACCTTATCATTATATCAATGTAAACATTATTTATGGTTTTATAGTTATCCATTTTGTTACTTGGCTAAGTATATCGTCAGACATTTTACTGCACATTGTAATTCGAAGAAAACTCGTTTAGGTAAATACATTTTCGCATCTAATAATTCAGATTATCCAGAAGACATACATCTTCGTCAGAATAATGAATCGACGTTCCGACGTTAACCGAGAGCCTTCAGTAACTGATGAATGTATTAATCTCCGTTCAAGAGAGATTTCAAATTATATGGCTTTAAAGTTTTAATACAATGTTGATACATTTCAAATATTATTTTCTACTTAAATACTACTTAAAACTATACAAAGCATAAAATAGGTATAGAAAACAAACCGGTCGAAAGAAAAAAAATTGAAAATCGTTTTGTAGTAACGTAACAAAAATCTTCGAGCCTCTCTTCGGGAAACGCACTCACTGTAAATGGTGGAAATGGAGTGAAAACTCACGTGTAAATGGTGGAAATGCACCATTATTACATAGGTGAGTTGGTAATCCTCAGTGTGCGAGTCCGACTCGTACTTGCCTAGTTTTTTACTTATTATGTTATACAAAAATTGCTGTGCCGGACAGGGTCCATGTAAACTTTTAAAACTATTTTTAACACCTTATAAAGCACATGTGAAATCTAGGATTATGGGTTTTTACCCATGAACCTTACCTTATGGTAAGGTTCCGAAGGAAGGATAACCCCAGATTCCTGAAACGCAAGAAAAAAAAGGAACATAGATCCCGCTCCGCCCTAGAGCGGAAGAAGTCATTGGATGATTTCCTATCTAAAAAAATAATAAATGCTACTTGCTTACTTACTAATAAAGATTGAATCGAAAAAAGAAACAAGTAAGATAGCTGTTGTAAAAGATAAAGATGCGCTGGCATCCTGACAAACTGGCAAGTGACACTATGTAGCTCTATTTTATTTTCTTTTGTTTAACTTTGTTTGATTCAAAGTGCACGAGGAAATCTTTTTCAGTTTGTAGTTTTAGGTAGTCCGATCCAAATTCAAGGAAATAATGAAGAATTCATGCAGCATATGTGACAAGACATCCTAGAGGTGATGCCTGCCAGGACTACGGGATTGTTCGAACAAGTTAAAGTAGATTTACACTGCTCACACGTGAACTACTCACGCCGATCAGGGCGCGTCGGTCTCCATACATTTTATATGGAAACTAGACTTGTAAAGCTACATTTGATACACGCCACGCGACGTGGTTCTACGTGTTCACACGTGTGCATCGGTCTAAGGGTGTTTTTAATACCGTCAGTTTTAGTCTGCAAAAGTCTGATTTCCCGCTCCACCCAAAGCGAAAGGAGGAACGTTAAATTAACCTGATATTAGTAAAGTATACAAAATTATTTTCTTTTCTTACTAAAATAGTTGTTATAACAACAGTATTATCTGACAACAAAATATTTTCCCACATAAACTCCCACCAACATAATATTAAGATAATATGATCCGCAAAATATCTACTTACCCCAGTAATCATGTAATCCAAGACACTTAGACAGTCTCCCTGGAGGCTTGGGGTGTAGACGACAGCCTACATTATGTACAACCTTGACCTAACTATATGAGAAGGGTTTTACTGACAAGATCGATACTATGATATAGTGTGTGTTTTTCTAAGTTTGGTAAAATTAACCGATGCCTTTTTCTGCTCTACGGTAGAGCGAAAAGGCTTGTCAAAATTTTATTGACTAAAATCAAATCTATATTTCTCTTCTTTCCTCCTCTTTCTGGGTGGTGGTGCCCGCGTTTTGAATTACGGCCCTTCCCCTCTCCTAGAGAGGAGGCCTGAGACCCAGCAGTGGGAACATTAAAAAGGCTGATGATGATGATGTAAAATTGAACCCCGGGATGAAAGCAAAGAAGGAACAAGAGTGGATTTTAGTCAGCCAAAGTCTGACACGCCTTCCCGCTCCGCCTAAGAGCGCAAGAAGTCATTGGATGATTTCCCCCCTAAAAAAACCTATATTCCTTTTTTGCCCAGTTTTCCAAGACACCGAGTTAAACTATCGGAAGTCGACCTATGTAGCCCCAGTAGGCTTCAGCCCTGCTGGACTCCTGAGGTTTTGATGACATCTCTTTGAGGCGCTCATGACAAACCATCTGGACTGTCCAGACAGTCGGTAAGGAGGCTCGTCGTTTCGCGGGAGGTTTAGTGAGTATAATCATTGTTACGCGCATCTTTGCTCTAGGCGGATCCTCTGAAGGAGCTTTTGTAGGTCTCGCAAAAACAGCAATTGAAGGAATGCTGTGAGTTTTAGTCAGTAAAAGTCTGATACTCCTTCTCGATTTTCCCAGAGCATCAAGAATTTAATGACATTTTACCTTAAAAAAATTATGCGTTTTCCATTTTACCTACTAATAAATATTATCTACTAACTGCAAACCCGTTTATCAAACAGTTTATTCAAAAAATTAAGTTTCAGAAATAATTTGTTCCAAACTTGAAAATAATAACTTAATTCCAAACACAGAAAGAATCTTACTTAGCTGTAAGGTTTCGTATCTTATCTTTTAAATTATACTTATCAGGCAGTTTAAAGTTATCTTTTTCTTGATCTTTTATCTCTCAGCTTTCAATGAACGCTTCTCTTATCGAAATAAAGTTGATTATGTTATCACAATCAACTTTATAGATATAGAGGGTGATAAATATTTTGATACGTAGTAAAAATTTTATGTTGAATTGAGGAAGACTTAGACAATTGAATAAACAAGAATCCACTGAAGGCGATAAGCATTGGATTGGTTGGTGGTACTTGCGACAGACCTATGTCCAACAGTGGACGTACTTTAGCTGGCATAATGACAAGTAATGGACATACTCCAACTGCCATAATGATAGGCTTCACTTCAACACAAAGGAAATTGTGCAGCTTTGGACAAAATACTGTACAAATGTAGGAACTCTGCTAAATGGAGAATCGGTCCTAAGGTTGAAAAGTTTAGTTCTTAAGGTTTTCTGGAGAAGCTTTGATAATTTTTTTTGCTTACTTTTGTTAAACTATAAATAATATTTAGGTCTATATCAAAGAGATTTGAAGTTTTGAATACATAAAGATAGATAGAAAATACATTTGACTGCTTTAGAAGAGTAATTTAATGTGAATTGGATTTGAAAATAGACGAATAAGGATGTCTGGCGGGGACACAATTTAAAATAACCTATATTCATTTAATTCGAGTATGCCTAACACTATTATCCATTTAGTTTGATCTCTTTTTCTCGAAATTGCTCGGGTAGATTTGGATTTATTATGTTTATAAAGAAAAGTTAGCCCAAGGAACTTAATATTATTATAGCCTATAACTTGATCCAATCCCCAAACAAAAAATAAAATAATAAAATTTTCTGACTCATTTGTATACACTGTGTCTACATCTCTCATCCAACTCTCCTGTCGCAGGTCTGCTGGAAGAAATTTGATTTGAAATAAGCAGTACCTTTGTACTCTTTTATCTGTATTTGTCCATTTCATTTTTAAGTGTCTGTGTGTACATAAATGAATAAATAAATAAAAAGATACACGAATGGTCAATGTCAAAAAAACATTACTATCACTGTGTCCGGACAGATCTAATGAAATAAAGAAACTAAATACAATTTAGTAACCAGAAAAACTTAACAACGTCTGGTTGCTAACTTGCAAATAAAACTAGTAAATGATCGGTAGCTAAAAACTGAAATCTTTTCAGCAAAGTTTTCTGTCAATACTATCTGGTAAAACCGCTTCCTTGCCTTATCTGAAATCTCCACTGAAACAAATACGTATACAATCCTCTTTTTCTACTTCAACACATTTTGTTTGTCTCAACCAATCACGAATGAAACAGCATTAAAATTTGACAGTTCTTTATACCACTTTCAAAATCGTCCTCAGAGAGTTCTAAAAACAAAAGCGCATCGTTTTTTCCCCGCCCGTTTGTGGAACACAGGATTCAAATGTGTCTTAAGGCAATTCTCACACTTACCTGCGAAGTAGTGTTCCGTGTACCGGATCTATCTGATAAATGGAATGATCAGGAAACAAGTGTGAACGAGGCAGAATCGCTTCCAGCTAACTTATAGTGTAGCTCGTAAATTCGTTTGAATATCTGTTTTTTTTTTCTTTCAATCGGTTCGCTGTTTCGAATTTGTAGAAAAGATTTTTACAATAGAATCGTTGTTTCTACTCTTGAATGCTGGAATTTCAATACTTATCGGGATATAGAAGTTTAAGTTGGAAACCATTTTATTTAAAGATAAACACTTCGACTTGATTTAACTATTACGTATCTTTTAAGTACAAAACAATTTGTCTTGCTAAGTAACATTTTCAATTATGTAATCATAGATTTTTTTTTAAATGTTTTCCGAAGACTAAACCTAATGGCTTATAATTGGAACTGTTATAAAAAAAAAACTACAGCCTACTCCAAATGTGCACAAAATGAAAATACAACTATGAAAAAGTAGTAAAGTTAATTTTCTAAAGACAGATATATTTATGAATTATGTTATAACTTTTGCAAGCGGCCTGTGTAAAAGTCAAAAAATTATTTCAAGAAAAACTTCTAGAATAAAATACACCTTATGACCTATTCCATGGTATGATTTACCTACCCGTAGGTAAATCATACCAGACTTAGCCACTAAGTATCACCTAAATCCGTTTAGACGTTTGATTGTGAAAGAGTAATAATTATTTATGCATATAAATAAAATTGGAGTGTCTGTTTGTAATATTGAAATAACCGCTTTGTACTAAATGCATATAAAATATATACACCGCTAAATTTTGATCGTTTTAATCCCGTGGAGGGTCAATACGGTACACGAAACACTATCAATTTGTAAAGATAAAATTAAAAAAGAAAGTACCTTTTTTCAAAATTCGTATTAATTTACGCATGTACGAAATTTATTTCTTTAAGAAAACGTCAACTGAGCGAGTCCAATGACCTGTAGGTAGTAGTCGGCGTTGCGTACAAACTACCTACAGATCGAACGAAGTCGCGGGCACAGCTAGTAATAAATAAACTTTCACTTCTATAGTATTACTGTAATTTACTAAAAAAACATATTTCCTATGGTTATTTAGTTACTCTAGAGGAGAGAGAGAGAAGAAGCCTGTGTCCCAGCAGTGGGAACATTAAAAGGCTGACTATGTTTCTTCTTCTTCTTCTTCTCAGCCGTACATTCCTGGTGGAGTGGTCGTGGTCATGGATCATTGGGTAGTTTGGTTGCGGCTTTTGCGAGACTTCTCATTCGTGGCATTGCGTGATTATGTTATGTTATGTTTTTTGAGTTTACTTACAAAAAAGAGACTATTTTAAAATATACCAACCATCTGCATCAAGCCTTACTAAACTTCGAAACCATCTCTACCATAAAGAGCGGGGGCGTAAATTTTAATAATGACGCAAAAGAAAACACCAGAACTTGACTATAATGAAAACAAGGCTCCACCCACGACATTACTCGCGAGTCGCGACTGCACACAGTCTAACGGGTTAAATTCTGAATAAATAAATACCCGAGCACCTGCACACGGCATTTAAGTGGCCATTAGCTTCTCAAAATGCTATCATTGTTATTATAATTGTATTCTTATGGCTTGTGGGAGAATTGTTAGCTTTTTTCTGCGTTCATTTATTTGAGAGTTAAATAGGGAAGGTTATGCGAAAATTTAATAATGAGGTACTTAGGTAAAGAAATTTTTGAGCCTAATGGCAGATAAGATTGACCCTTAACTATCCCATTCATGCTCAACAACGTTTTTAAAGTTCGATCCTGGATAAACATCGAATAGAGTTGAGATTTTAAGATACAGCTTGAACCTTTTTTTGGGATAAGACATCATGAAATCATTTATATTCTCCCGTTTTGGATGGAAGAGGAAGTGACAGACATTGACTGTATGAACCCATCTGTGTTACTGGAGTTCCTTTTCGTGTTCTCTTCGACTCGAGACTTTCGATCAAAGTTATGAAATGTGAAGTTTAAATCTCGTTTGCAATTACTAAATTAATTAAATATTTAATTATCACTATTTTTCTTCTTCTTCTTCTTCTTCCTGCCCTTATCCCTTATTACTTGGGGTCGGCGCAACACGTTTTCTTCTTCCATTCTGTCCTGTCACCCGTCAAACTATCACTAACTCCCCTTTCTTTCATATCAATTTTTATACAATCCATCTATATTAAATTATCATTATTATAAACCCCCACTTATATAACCGACGGCCTGTACAGTTAATATAATCATGAAAAGATGATGAAGTAAGTAAAGTGTAAATTCGAGCCACTTCACATAAGTAATGTTTGTTGAAAAGACTAGGCTGGTTAATGAGATTAAAATATCCAATTTTTCGTTCAGTTTTTTTTACTAGACGCCTACAAGCCCAAAAGAAATAGTGCTATCCTAAATACAAAATGAAACACACCATTTCCATCTTCCTCTTGAAAATTTCCTTAAATTTTACTCCAACGTTTTTCTTCAGTAGTAAATTAAGTCGCCTCTCGATCCCGTCCTTTGGTACATAACAGTATGACCGTATTATGCTAAACAACTCGAGGCAATTGCAGAGCGCCTCCGCCTGCATTCATGGGCTATTCTCACTTCAATGGCGAATTACCATGGAAAATTGAACGAGCGAATTATGTGCCTACCCGCCTTTGCAAGAAAATTTGATGAATGTATCTAGTTGATACGGAAGAAATGAGACGTTGGAGAATATTTATGTATAACTTTTGCTTAAACTTTTCTTTTCAAGCGTTATATTTTGGTTGTAAGTGTTTATGATTACAAACTATTATACTTTGAGTACAATAAATATGGTACATAGTATTATGATAATATTGCGGAATTATTCAATAAAGTTAGCGCTGGAACGTAAAAGGCAATTAAAGTAAAAAAGGTTTTTTAACGTAAGAAATCATCATCATTAAAACCACGCCTATGCTCTTTCAGTTGACGTTTGCGTTCTAGAACCATGGCAGGCCAACCAGGCATCGGCTCTACTAGACCCTACAGTTTACTGAGATTATCTCTTTGAGGCGCACGCGTTGCTCAAGGAAAACAGGTAGATTTTAGTTAGTAAATGCCTGGCACTTCTCATTCTACTCTGAGTGGGAGAAAGCTTTAAAGGCACTAAAAAAGTATTTTGTTTATTATTTAACCTTTCGAATGCCGTAATTAGAGATACAATAGAAAGACAATGAGACAGCGAACGCCGGCGTTCGCTTGGGGTTTAAAATTATTCTTAGGATCACCTACATTGCAAACACAACATTATTATGTGTACATTAATATAATAATATTCAAGTGCGGCCCATTCCCTCTCCTAGAAAGGAGGCCTGAGTCCCAGCAGTGGGAACATTAAAAAGGTTGATGATGATGATGATGACGATGATTCAAGTGCTGAACTTTCAATGAAATTATATGTGGCGCATTTATTATTTCAAGCCCCTAGTCTGCTGTCAGCTCTGAAATTAGCTACAGTACCATCAAAATAATGATTCCAATTAATCAAAAGAAGACATTTCAAATAACTGTCACACAAACAATATTTTCTTATTCTTTTAATTAACAAGTACAAAGAAACCAAATTAATCTAACTACCATAAACTAAATGTATTTATCAGAATGCGTGGCGTTGAGTGAAGTTTTTATATCGGCTCAATTAGCGAGCAATTAAACGTCTAAGTGGTTAGTTAATTAATGGGCGTTAAATAATTAAGATAAGGTGTATTCAGACTTGGTCTTAGAACGACTTTGTTACTTGGAATTTTCTTTGAAAGAAGGTGCATTTTATGAGTGAAAGTAAAAGCAAAAATAGGTAGATACATATTTTAAGCCCCGATTGAAACTGAATACATTGCTTGATGTTTAATTTTGTTAGGAATTTGCAGGGTTCATAATATAGATAAAGGGAATTTTAACACTTTTATTATTATTATCTATTCATATTACTACTAAGACTTCTTCGCTACAATCTATATTTTTAAATACTTGTTTAATTATTAACATTTATAAATTCACACTTTTTAATTTAGATATTTTAATTTAGTCTATTTTATTTTCTATTAACAACCAATCCTTTTTTTTAATTTTAGGAACTATTTTCTGTAAGTACATTTGTGACAACACATCAGGACCTTGAAGAATAAAAGCGCATATAACCTCGTATAGATTTAAATTCTGTATATTTTTTTTACTTTTAGTTCTTAATACTTCTTGTTACTACTTTGAGACACTTAAATATATATTGCAATCTCTGAAAATACTGTTCCAATTGCTAGATTTTTTTTCACCGATAATATGAATACTTTTATGTACGCGGGCAAAGCCGCAGGCATAAGCTACTAGTAAATATTTTCGAGTCCAAAGCTTCAAGTACCTGACCACGAAATGTTAACTAAGTCAGAGGTAGCTACAATCTAGCTTTGACCTAGCAACAAACACACAACTCTCGATTCCAGAAAAGAAACAATTATTCAGTCCAGAGTAAGCTCAAAACGCACCAGAACTATAAACCCGACATTTTCATTACACTCACTAGATTTATTAACATGGAGGTCATCTAAGAAAATAAGACAGGCAAACCAAGCTAGCAGAATGCTTGTGAAATGTAGAATTTCTATTTGGACCGTGCTTATTCGTACGTTGATTGCGATGCAAGCTAGCAACATAACAGTTTACTGAATACATTTAGACCGTTGATATTCAGCGATCTTTTAGCGGGAAAATGGGTTGATGTTTGCTTGCATACAAAATGGATCTGTCTATCTAATGAATGAGTAGAGTTGTTTATGTGAATGGTTATTTTATAACTAGACCATATTGTCCTATTGCTGGGTGGCTGGCTCTATTCTTTTAAAACTATAACAGTTCCTCGCTTTTTCTTTCAGGCATCCAGGTCGTCCCACAATCTCCTTCGTGATCTACCGCGGCCCGTGTTGTTAAATCTGGACACCCATCTTGTGTTTTACGGGCCCATACGGCAGACATGACCTGCCTAGTCCCATTTTGGTTGGGCAGCTTTTTGAGCTACAGTATGAGAGTGGTTTAACACACGCTCGATTTGGTACGATAGATTTGGTCCGTTTGTACTAAGGTCGAGCGTGATTCAGCGTAATTAGTATTTAGTATACACGCGCTTACTTGGTGCCACGAACTAAACTTACCATCTTAAAAACCAAATAATGGTAGGACTAAAATTATCTCCTACCGCCCTGAGTGGAGCAAGAGAAAATGTCATAATTTTGATGACTTACTCCCACCTGTGCTCCTTCAGTTGCCTTTTCATTGCATTCCAGGGTCGACTATTTCACACAATCCAGAGCCCAGAGGTTGCGGATTTTGGTCTTTAAAAGTTTGACTGTTTTGGACGTATTTTGCATTTCACACCAACATACGTACATGTTACTGCTTCTATTTAACAGAATCGTTTCGAAATGCAATACAGCAGGATCAGACATGTAACTTAAGTACGTTCTCCACCGTTCAGATACCAGTACCATCACAAAGATTTTCCTTTTGGACTATTTCACTGGCGCGCGGCGTTGTCTTCCCAACTTATTATTCGTTCCAAACAGAGGGTGCCTCAAACACACCACTTAGACACCAAACAAGGGTGTATTAAGTGTGAGTTAAAATTTAAATTGATTCCACCCTCCCTTGGGATAAAATTCAAATAGTGCATGGTGTGATCTGAAGCGGGTAACACTGTGTTTGTGGGATTCTTTTTCTGTAAATTGGACGCTTCGGGGCGTTTACACACAAAAAGAATGGGGAATTAGAATGTGTGTATATGTGTGGGTGGCTGGATGTACAAATGGCGATGACACGGTTCATTTGTCTGGGGAGTTGGCAAGCTTGTGGCCAGAAACTATACAATATAGGGAGACAGTTATAGCTGTGTGCGTGGAAGGGTTAAAGCGAAAGGATTACTTGGTATTTCCTCTTACAAAAGTTTTTGCTTTTTGCTTAGGTATTGTTTTCGTACCTTTTTTTGTGCATTACGACAAAAATTGATCCTAAATTCAAAATATAAAATAAAGATTCAAGGTAAATAGTCATATAAAACAAAGTAATGTTATTTTTCTTTTTTAACAAGTTCTTATAAAATTTTCCGTTGTATTGCATTTATTGTGTAGTAGTTATTTTATTCGCGTTCTTCTCAACAAACACTTTTAATTGATACCCAGGCGAGATCATAGTCAAACACTAGATTATCTTATTTAACAAAAAAAAAAACAAATCCAAGGAATGCAAAAAAAAATAGCTCGCAATTTCCAGGAGTTCGCCGTACTGGATTAAGAATGACGTCGAATAATTTAGCTTGCATTGTCATCCAAACTTAACATACCTGCATAAATTCAGCTCAATTGGGTAGGGGTTTTGAAATTCATTGGCAAGATTTGAGGCCTTACCAAGACGTGTAAAAATGTCAAGCGTGCGAGCGGAAAAGAGGGATGGAGCTATACTCCCTATGTAGCTTCGTCTCTTTAACTATTCAGTTTAGGTCGTCAAATGAATTGCGCTAAGAGCTTGTGGTAGAGCCATTGCACTATACAAACATATAAACATTGCAAGATAAATAATACCTTGTAAAAAAAAAAAATACAACGAATATTTTTGAATACAGAACAACAAGATGCCATTAAGTTCAAATCAGTTTAAAAAAAGATTCCCCAACAGGAATACCGTCGATCTAATTAGCAATTCTTCAGTAATTCAAAGGAAAAAATTCAAATTTCTGTTGCGGATCGTTTACCGCTGTACACAAGGCTCGCGAGGCAGATGAGCTGTAATATCATGCAAATTTCCACGAGTTCAAGTAGGGAAGCGGAGAGGATGAGCACCGAGTTCACTCGATACAATGGTTTCTTGGAAGAATAATTTGAAATCGAGAAAAACGAAGAAGTTGTTTTTTTTTTTTAAATAATACAAGGTGTAAGAGACTGGTGTCCGCAAACTTTAAGGGCTTGCTTAGTAGACGACACTGAGCAACATTCAACATTTTTTATTTTACAGGAAATGAAAAAAAAATCGGCATTGGACAATTTGTATGGAGAGACCGACTTACACCTTGTATACACTAGTGCTTGAATGCGATTCCACCTAATAGTAAGCAGTGAGGCAATCGTTGATAGTGAGGCGCACTAGTTCTTGAGGAGCCTATTGACTCTAGCCTTGAAGACTGACCCGATTGGCGGATTACTTTAATTTGAAGACCTATTTTATCCTTAGCCTTTTGCCAACTAGCTTTGGATCGATTTCCAATCTAATCGGATGCAGCTTCAACCACTATAAACCAGTTACTGTGCAACACGGTACTCTTTAGATGTTATATTAAAATTATTTATGTAACAAATGAAAAAAAATATATAAAAAACCGGCCAAGAGCGTGTCGGGCCACGCTCAGTGTAGGGTTCCGTAGTTTCCCGTCCGTCACAATAAGTGTACCGACTTCTGAGTTTAAAAAAATGCTTGCATATACGATTATACTACAAACTTAGTCCAGAAATTATTTGGTAGAACCTTTTTGTCTTTTTGTACAAAAAATGTTCTTTCCATCAAGTTCAAAATGATTTTCCTAGAAAGTCCTTATAATGTTCTACTTTTCAGATTTTTTTCATATTTTCTAAACTTATGGTTCAAAAGTTGGACACATTGTTTTTAATTTTGGAGCGATTATTTCCGAAATTATTGACATTATCAAAAAATGATTGTAGTAAACCCCTATTCATTTTTAAATACCTATCCAACGATATATCACAAGTTACGATAGAAATTAAAAAAAAAATCACTTCCCAGTTTACTTTTTTTCCAATTTTTATTTTACCACTTTGTCGGCGTGATTGATATACGTATTGGTACCAAATTTCAGCTTTCTAGTGCTAACGGTCACAGAGATTAAGCGAGGACGGACAGACGGACAGACAGACATGGAATCCTAAAAAACCGGCCAAGTGCGAGTCGGACTCGCCCATGAAGGGTTCCGTAGCAGCAAGTAACATAATATAAAAGTTCTTGTAATGTGTTGTAACTTTAATCGATGTTTTAATAATAGTGTATTTTTTTCGATTTATGACGCCTTAAAAAAAAACTGCTTACTAGATTTCGTTCAAACCAATTTTCGTTGGTAGTTTTTATAGTAATGTACATCATATATTTTTTTTAGATTTATCATTCTCTTATTTTAGAAGTTAGAGGGGGGGGGACACACATTTTACCACTTTGGAAGTGTCTCTCGCGCAAACTATTCAGTTTAGAAAAAAATGATATTAGAAACCTCAGCATCATTTTTGAAGACCTATCCATAAATACCCCACACGCATGGGTTCGACGAAAAAAAAAATTTTGTGTTTCAGTTCTAAGTATGGGGACCCCCAAAATTTATTGCTTTTTTTCTATTTTTGTATGAAAATCTTAATGCGGTTCACAGAATACATCTACTTACAAAGTTTCAACAGTATAGCTCTTATAGTTTCGGAAAAAAGGGGCTGTGACATACGGACGGACAGACAGACAGACAGACAGACAGACAGACAGACAGACAGACAGACATGACGAATCTATAAGGGTTCCGTTTTTTGCCATTTGGCTACGGAACCCTAAAAAAGGTAGACGGATGGTCAAACATTCTGGAGTCCGACTACCTGTAATAACTGTCAAATATCAAGTGCTTTACGTACTTTCCGAGGCACCCATCAGTAAAGTGCTAGAGAAACTTAGAAAAGTACACATTTTCATTTAGAAGACTGTCAAAAAATAAGTAGGAGAAAAACATAAAATTACCACATACCAAGTATTAACGAATTAATTCTAGTCTGAATTCGTGAACTAAACGATTCATTAAAATGTAACCTGGCTAGATTTCCACGTCCTGATTTGAAATTATCATTCGAGTTGGCTCGATTCCGAAATCCGTATTTATACGATTTTTTTTTTTTTTTTTTTTTTTCCGATGGGAAAAATCATCTTATGACAACCCCCGCTCTTGGGCGGAGCGGGAGATAGTGTCAGACTCTTACTGACTAAAAAACCCATCCCGTTCCTTCAAGCCTTCATACCGGGGCTCGAGCGCCCTTTCGGATAACCCTGGCCCCAGTAGGCTTCGACCCGGCTGGGCCCCTGCTGTTGCTGACAACTCCTTGAGGCGCGCGGGAACAGCGCGCGCCGTCGACGACTTGGGCTTGGTCCGGACTGTTACCGGACGGCCGGACAGCGAGCTACCCATTGCTCACTGTCCGCAAGCCCGCGCCTACGGTGGCTGGAAATCGGGATCGGAATCCCGGCGGCGGCGGCGGCGAGAGCGCCGTTGCCTGATGCGGTCGGCCTCCTCCTTAGCGAGCATTACTGCTTCGCAGAAGTCGGCGACCGCCTGCCACTCCTCCTCGCTCCGGACCATGGCCTCGACCAAGGCCCGGCGCGAGAGGTCTCCGCCGCCGATCACCCCCACGAGGGCACGGCGATGCTCCGTCCAAGCAGGGCACACCGCGATTGTGTGCTCCACCGTGTCCTCCGGGCGTTCCGCACAGTGGCGACACCCGGGCGTCACTTCCGCTTTAATTCGGAACAGGAACCTCCCGAACTTGCCATTTCCGGTGAGGACCTGTGTCATGCGGAAGGTAAGGACGCCGTGAGGTCTTTCCAGCCACACCTCAAAGAGGGGACTTATCGCCATAATTGTGGCGTGCCCAGCACTGGGTTGCGATAGTCGCTGACGCCATTCCACCATGAGTATTTATACGATTCACTTCACTAAGTTTAAGTATGAAATTCGTTTTATTTTTTCCTTTCATTTTCTTAGGGTTTTGGGTCATGTCGTAAAAATGCTTTTACATTCGTCTCGCTTACAATGTTAACAAAGGCTCGACTATTTTCCAAGCAGAATGCTTAATTGACTGAGAATTTTGGTACATTATACTTTTAAAATGAGGACCCTAATGGCTCTAAACAGCCTGTAATAGAATATGAGGCCGATACTGTATTTTCTTTATGCAGCCATCTTTTATGGAGGTCGTATGAAAGACGTTTTTTTTTTTTGGAGGAAGCCATTAACTTGTTTTTGGTATTTTGAAAATTGAAAATAGTAGTATTTAAAAAGTAACTTACTACTTTTAACGTGAATACTTTCGTATTTTGGTCTGACAACAAACTAAGAAAATGTTTGTCTTACAAAGTTGAAGTTTGAGTTCAGCTAAGTCGTAAAACCAGACTGAGGTAGAAAATAAATGCGATGAATCAAACCGTGCTTTAGCATTATTAAAAAACTCCTCGTATAGTCCTATTAGGACTCAAAATCTACTCACCGGAGATAATCCAAGCGTCGGGAGTCGCAAGGCGATTACGGACGGCGAGCTAACCATTGCTCGCCGTCCAGTTTTCGTTCAAACTCGCGTCGACGACGTTTTGTGATCTACGCGCACCTCAGCAAGATTGACAGGGCTAGGGCCTGTTAGGGCTGCGGATTGTTAGATTGAGCCTTTAAAAGAGCAACTGAAGGATAACTGTGGGCTTTTAACAATAAAAATCTGACACTCCCTCACGCTCCACCTCCATGATTTGCCACGTAAGAAAGGACCAAAAACCAAATCAGTTTCTAACCGAAAAAGATCTGTGATATAACCGTATAACACACACATAAACACATTTTGCCCTTTTCGGAAGACGATGCCCGTCAGCCATCTGCCCAAATCAATCTTAAATATTGAATTTGCGTCGTAATCTGATGGAAACTTTTACGGGAAACGAGTTCTATTACGTTTTAACGCAATTTGTATCGAGTTTTCACCTTCCAGCGTGTAGGTGGTTCTAGGGGTGGATTAAGCCACGCGGGGCCTGTAGCAAATTCGACCAAGGGGCCCCTGCATAAATCTATTTAATAGGTCCGAGTATAGTATAAGCATAACTGCCTTATAATGTTCCCGCTGCTGGGACTCAGGCTTCTTCTCTAAGAAAGGAAATGGGCCGTCGGGCAATAATCCACCACGCTAGCCCAGTGCGGGTTGGTATAATTATTCTCATTTTCAATAATCCAGTGGATTTTAAGATTGGTAAAAATACGTTGAAATTACAGAATGTCGGAAATCTAAGAGATTGACTATTATATTCAAAACAATGCTGTTCATTCTGATTTCAACAAATCAAACAAAACAAAGTGCAGGATCACCGAATGCGCGGGGCCCGTGAATGCGCGGACCCTGTAGCATTTGCTGCTCTTGCTACATGGCTAATCCGCCACTGGGTGGTACTTCAAAACTTACAAGCAGGGGGTTTCAAAATTTAATTGCAGACGTGAGATGAGCGAGGTATTATAACTCGTACAGGTTATAAATGTATTAATTTACAATATGAAATGTTGTTGTAAAATTGTTCGCTTGGAATGCTTTTGGCTTTGTTCTAATGGTTTGGTTAAAATGGGAATTCATGTTGATTAAAATATTTGTATTATACATATATTAAAGCTAAAATTATTTCAATATAGTGTCCGTATTAAAATTATTTGAATACATTGAGTATTACTGACGATATTGTAATATTCACCATGAAAAAAGGTTTTAACCAAATAACCATGCTTTACTTAATTATAGGTATTCAATAAGTGGTGGCATGGTGGCAATTTTTTTATTGCATTTTACCATTGGGCCACTCGGTCACTTCTTACATAGTATGCTTTTATGACCATCATAGGAACGTTTCAAGCATGAAAAAAAAAAAAACAGGACTTTGACTACTTACTATGCCTTCAAGGCGTAGTAGTCAATGTCTTGTTTTTTTTGAACGCATCAACAGTCTATTACATCTGTGCATAACGGTTTTAGTAACTGTAGCATCTACTAGCATCCGTGTCACTTTCATATGCTTTATCGTAATCCGTACGTAATCTTGGTGAACGGTCACATGGTTACCTCGCTTTAAAAAAAAAAACTTCAGAAAAATACTCGATTTTAGTTTGGCATTTAATTGGTGACAAAGAGAAATTGCATGTATGGGTTTACTTTCGTACAGCGTCATTTAACTGGCTTAGAACGATTATCATAAGCGGATGCAACCTGTATCGGCAACGTGGCGTACCTTGCACCAACAAAAAACAAACAAATTATTGATGTCTGTACGTGTCACGCAACGGTGTTGGCCAGCGACGGAATGGTGTAATGAGTAGTCTTATACTTTTCAATACACAGAATGTACTTATATTTTTTCCGAACACTTTCTTAGCACAGTCATTCTTCTTCATAAGAATTTAAGTTTTGCTTTCAAAGTTTATGTAGGTACCAAAAAAATACAAGCAATACATCCTGATTTAAAGTTGAAGCATATTTCATACTTCGTTTACCGTATCTCATACATCATTTAAAAGCGATTTAACAATGGAAATCCTCGCGTCGATACTTTGACAGAGCACAGTATATTCGCCTGCATTATTCCCAGCTTACAGCTGTAATCCCAATTTTCAACGGTTGGCAACACTTTTTCCGTATTCGACGGCCCGTGATGGATTAAAAGCGAGTGTTGCAAACTTTGGCCCTTTTAGATGGAGTTCTGTTTTTTAGTGTACACCTTATTAATTAGTTAAACCCTTCGTTTTGTGATTCAAGTTTGAGGGGGATGTCTGATGTGCTTTTGTTATTTTGTAAAAGTTTTCTAAAAGATATGGGAGCAACATGTTGTAGAGTAAGATTCTTTTTAAGACTTATGTGTACCTACTTGAAGGAACCTACAGGTATGGACTTATCGGTTTTTTTTTTCAGTTGATATAAACTAGTGCTTGACTGTGATCGCATCGTTCGTGTGTGTGGTAAGCAGTGATGCAATCTCTGATGGTGAGGCGCAATAGTTAATGAGCCTTTCCACTCTTACCTTGAAGATACTCAAATTATAAAAGATTAAAATAAAAAAAAAAACTTTTTATTTTATTTTATAAAAGGGTTATCGTGAACGTGGAACTCGAAGGACAACTGAAGAACACAGAAAAGTACCGCTCCATCCTAGAGATCAAATAACTTCTCTCAGAAGTTATTTGATGGTTTTTCACATAAAAACGGTCTGTTTCTAGAAATATTTATTTTTGCAAAAAAAGGTTTTTAAAAGAAAATCTGACAATTCTGTATTCAAATCTAGTAATCTGACAAATAATATGTCAACTAGCAGGTTGAACGTTCGGTCAGGATTCAAGACCTTGTCAATTAAGCAGTTCAAGCTTTTCGGGTGGGTAAACTTCATGCTGTGAGGCAAACTAACTCTGTGAGAAAATGAAGATTCCCCGACTAATTGGAAAGGACAATTTTTTACATTAAAATTTTTCATCATAATTGATTGCCACAATATTATTATTATGTAGTGTTTATGTTACACTACCTTTTGTCAATGCCTTCACCAAAATGAAAGTAGAAAATTATATCCTGAGTGCTACTCCGGAATATGATCTACTCATTTATCATCACCGTCATGGTCATCATTTAGATGACTATGATGGTGATGATACCCTTTAGACGTTTGAGCGGGGAAAAGATTCTTTCTTCTTTTTAAAAAACGTTGCTCAACGCTAGAAATCTAATCGTGGGTGCGTTCACAAACACGTAAATTTTTTTTACTGGCCTGTTGGTCTTAGTGGTTATAAGCCCCGACTGCCATGCCAGAGGTCGTAGGTTCGATTCCCACCCAGGATAAATGTTTATGTGATGAGCATGATGGGCATGAATATCAGAAGACACCCAGACTAGGACCAACTATCTGTAGACTAGGTATACGGGATGCGAGAATCGGTTTCACGACACGAAGCACAGCAACCAGGCATTCAAACACGCCAACGATTTTTTTTTTTATCTTTATTACGGTGCTTTGTCACAATTTTGACCATGTCGCTCCATCATAGCCAAATTTTGTATTTTGATTTATTTTAGATGATTGTAATAAATGTTGAATAAAACTCTGCCATCAACATTTACATAATATACAAACTTTAGTCTTTATAATATTAATGTAATAAATAGGTAAGCAACAACAAACTCTACCAAATAAATGAACCTTCTTAAATAAGCCATTTTACGCAGTCTAACAGACCATTTTTCTTTTCAGCAGCCATCAGATTACACAAACAACTTAACTATCCACAAAATTACATTCCACAAGTCTGTATCCAAACTCAATCCATTCTTATTTTGCCTGTTTTGTTATCATAAATCTTTTGTTATCTTTCCGAACGTTTTCCATTAACATTTTTATTCGGTATTTTACATTAACGTGCGCGTTTGCGTTAATGTTTTGCTTCGATAACTTTTCGAATTGTGAATTCGTGATTTTGTTTTTTCAACCGATGAATATTATCATACGGTACACGTTAAAATAAATTGTAGAAAATGAAGCAAAACAAATATATATATATAATATTTTTTTGCGGCGGCCATTTTTAAATAGGAGCCTAGAAACTTCATAGCCATTGTTGTTGCAGGCAGAAAAAAAAAAAAACAATTAAAATCGGAAAAGAAATTTATTTTTATTTTTTATTTATTTTTTTATTTATTTCTTCATCTTACATCTATCTTTACAGGTTTTTTTTTTATCCCCAATGCGATAAATGCACTTATCCTAACTTAATTATACTAACATCTATAGCTAATTATAAATAATGCATTCCTTGTGAATTCACCCAGAGTACAACAAAATAAGTCCGTCTCATTAGCTATCAGGTTGAGCGTGTGAAGCGCGCGCGATAGCGGCGCCTCCCTTAAAAGGTTGGTCCGGCCTCGCGGCTCCACCAGCAGGCGCGGTCGCCGTCGTCGCCACACGTACCTGTCCGGAACACACAAGCTCAACTGTCCCAAAACAATTGGATTGTGCACCTTTCCTCTCAATATTTTAAATATATATGAGGTAAGTGCTAGATCCCTCCTAACCCTTAATTCGTTGTATCCTACCATACCCAAGATAAATAGAGTAGGATACATCAACGGATACATTGGATAAACACCGTAATATCTCATATACAAATATCTTATAAATTTATTTTGTACCTTCTCCAGCATGAGACTATATTTAGCTTCATGCGGAGACCAGATGACTGCGTTACACTCTAGCTGACTCCTCACCAGTGCGTTATACAATGCTACAACACCTTTCAGATTCGTGAACCCTCGTACTGTACGAAGCATGAAGCCCAGGTTCCTAAAGGCTCTTTTACAGCATCGCGTGACGTGATCACGAAAAGTCAAGCTGGTGTTAAAACTTACCCCCAAGTCCTTGACTTCTGTGACCCGTACCATAGGCACCCCGTCAATATGATAGCTGCATAAGATAGGATTGTGTGCACGAGAAAAAGTGATTGTCACACACTTCGAGCTATTGAATTGCAAGAGATTTTCTTTGCTCCAGCTCACGACCCTGTCAATGTCCCCTTGTAGCCTCTCACAATCCTCCTTGCTCCTTATTGCGAGAGATAATTTGAGGTCATCGGCAAACAACAGGCAGTTAGCGTCCTGGACTACTTCTGGTAGGTCGTTTACTACTAAAAGGAACCCTAAAGGTCCAAGGTTACTGCCCTGACTCACTCCTGACCTCGTGAAATATGGATCTGACACGTGTCCCGCATATTCCACATATTGCCGCCTATCTCTCAAATAACTGGCAAAAAATTGGAGCGAATGTGGGGTGAAACCAACACCAGCTAACTTTGTAAGCAACACGTCATTATCGACTAAGTCAAATGCTTTTCGGAAATCAAAGTAAGCAGCATCCGTTTGCCCCCCACTATCCACTGTCGGCACCAAATGAGTCATGTGACAGAGAAGATTACTGGTGGTACTTCTTCCCGGTCGAAAGCCATGCTGAGCGTCTGAGAGCTGTGCGCTTACCTGTTTATATATGCTCGTGTAAATAGCCGTTTCCAGTACTTTAGCCGCTGTTGATAACACTGCAACCGGCCTAAACTCATCTACAGATTCAGCTGATTTCCCCTTCGGAACCGGAACTACGCGAGTAACTTTCCATCTCTCCGGGAACCTGGCAGCTTGCAGACACTGGTTATAAATATGAAGCAGCGGCTGCGCTAGCACCGACCGACAATCCTTAAAAATGTAGGGTGGAATGCCGTCCGGGCCTGCGGACCGCTTTGGCTTTAGGTCTTGAAGTGCTTGACATACGTCTACTAGCCTTAACTGGCCCAAGTGCACTCGCGCTGCTCCGTTTCCACTACCAGCTCTCGATATGGCCGCGTCCACATCCAGCACAGGTGGCTCTGCCCTATAAACCGAGTAAAAATACTGCGCAAACTCTTCAACACACTGTTGACCAGACAATACCTCCCCATCTTTCAAAATTTCCTGCGGACTTCTCCTACCCCTCTTGGATTTAGTATAATTCCAAAACGATTTAGGGTCACTCAGCATTTGATTTTGGACGCGGTTAAGGTATTGTTCCTGTGCGATTATAATCATATCTTTAACGCGCTTCCTACAGCAAGCGAACGCTTCGTAGTCGACTCTCGACCCACTGGCCTTGTACTTTTTATGTAGCAAAGCCTTTAATTTTATGTCGCGAATTATTTCACTAGTGTACGAATCAGGATAAATGTATCTTGACTTTACACTACTTCGCTTTTTTTTCGGAACACAGTCATCTATAATAGAATTAATAATAGTATAAAAATAATCCAAACCTGCTTCTAAGTCCATGTCATATAAAGGGGTCCAATCAACGGCTGCCATTAAAGAATATAACTTCACAAAATCGGCTTTGTTGAAGTTCCAACCTCTAAATTCAAAACTATTTACGTCGGGAGCAGCCGAGCCCGCTGAGCCCGCTGAGCGGGGTGCAGCCGAGCCCGCTGAGCGGAGTGCAGCCGAACCCGCCGAGCGGGCTGCAGCCGAACCCGCCGAACCAGGGTTCCGATGCTGATGCAAGCGTGTACCGACCGAGATCTCGAGCGGCGGGTGGTACGCGTCTACCGGGACGAGTGGCGCCTCCGACGCGCGCACACTCACAGACCCACCCCCAGCCAATGTACTCAACACTAAATCCAAATACCGTCCATTACGATTTTCCACCTTGTTACTCTGAGTGAATCCACAAAATGTAAGAAAGTATTCGTAATAACTACTTACGGCTAAAGAACATGAATACAAGTTAAAATCCCCTATCACTATAACATCATCGTACTTACTACAGCACTGTTCAATAATGTGAAATAATAACATGTACTCATTATCACTGCTATTAGGCGGTATATAAACCACACAAATTAAAAACATAAATCTGTTACGTAGGTACACAGTAGCACAAACTAGTTCAAACACATGATTGTCAACGTTCAAGCCATCGGGTAGCGACGCACGCCGCAACTCAAAACGCGGTGTGGCCACGAGACACGCGCCACCTTGTTTCCGCCCGTCCGCTCTGTCACACCGTAGAATTGTGTAACCTGGCGGAATGATTTCGGCGTCATAGATGGAGTCATTGCAGCCCGTTTCCGTTATGGCAAATAAGTCTGCATTTCCGGTTGAAATATTGGTGTAACATTCCTCCAACTTAGTTCGCAGCCCTCGCACGTTTTGATATAGTATTTCTACTGTGCTATATAGGATATCTGGGCTTGCTTGCTCTGCGAAACCACACCCATTCTGCGAATTCTATGTTAACTGCCCAGCTCTCCGGTTGACACAGCTTTTCGTATTTGCTTTCTGGGACCCCTATTATAAAGGATGCGTAATCTCTCTCAGTCTTGTGTTTTATTTGTTCAACTGTAATGGGTACTTCTTCCTCAAAAATTTTTTTAACATGTTTTTCCATATTTTCCGTTGTCGTTTGCTTATGTAACCGCCATACATGTAAATATTTTTTCTTTTCCATTCCCTGTATATCAATTGTTGCACTCGTATTTCCGCCTTTTTTTACTTCGCTAGTTGAAAATCTGCTCTTTTTCCTGGTAACGGTAGTCCAATTTTCTTCTTTATCCAATTGTTCCATTTGCACGTTTACAACATTCTTAGATTTCTTTTCACTGTAAGTTACTTGCATCTGTTCCTCATCATCCGCTGTTTTCGCCGATTTCGTGGCCATACATTCCTTCGCTACATTATTTCTTACTACCTTCTTATTATCTTTTACAGCATTTGCAAAAGATAATGCTAATCCTTTAGAGCTTTGTTTTACCTGATTTGGCAACGGACTATTCTTAAGTCTAGCTTCTAGGTTCTCATTCTTTTCTATAAGTGTTTTTATTCTCGTTTCTAGCATCTCAACTTTATTTGCCTTTTCTTGTACTACCTTCAATATTTGTTTCATTTCTCTTAACTCAATTTCCGTGTTAATAAATCTATTTTGTAGTAAAATATACTCCTTTCGTTGCTCTTCTAACTGGGACATAACTTCGAGCCGAAATTGACGCATCTCCTCTAGAAGTTGCGTCCCATCACAGACAGTTATTTCCCCTGTATTACGACGACTACCTCGGTCAGCGGTGTTTACAAAGCTGCTGGGTGTATACGTCTTGCCGATGCTTGCAGTTCCTCTAACAGGCGTGTTGGTATTGCAGCTTTTCGGCATTAGGCATACACATTCTGGACAAATCCACTGATCCTTGTATTCCTGCGTTAACGCTTCAAATTTTTCTCTTGTTAAGGCCAGGCACTTAAAATGGAATCTCTTTTTGCATTTTACTTGCGAGCACTCCATACTTAGTAAATCGTCCAAAGCAGCATCACAGCCGCTACATTTCGGACCCATTTAAAACTTGGGATAGTAAAATAAAATTTCTTTAATTTAATAACACACGCGATCCGAAACACGTCCGTTCGCTCGCGAACGCTCGCATAGTCGAAATAAAATAAAAAGAGCCATTGCCAGTTAAGAGATGACCGGTCTCAACTGACAGTGTACATTCACGGACATGACGTGCATATCAGCACCAATCAGCTCAACCTTTGAACTGAATATAAACTTTATTGTTTAAAAAAAATACTTTTTATGAATATACAAGAAAACCTAACAAAAATCACCTCAAACAATATCAATAGTCTAAATAATTTTCATAAAACCTTTTTCGTTTACACAGAGTTGTCTAAAGCGTCGGTTTTCTGGCAGCGTTGTCCCGCCAGACATCGTAATGGAGATAGGCTTGCGGCCGCCGACTGGGGCTTACCTCCACCTCACTTTATACCCAAAATGAAGCACCCGTTTACATACGTGGTACTGTTTGTGCTGTGCGGAATATTTTGTGCATTCTAACGCGAGTTTTGGCGGGTTATAATTATTGTAGTAAGTTCAAATTCGGAGTTAAATAGATAATGTTCTTTATTATACACCAAAAATTAAAATTAAAATTAATAGGGTGTCACAATGGGCGGTCTTATCGCTATAAGCGATTTTCAATTTTTTTTTTAAATTTTTCACTTTAATGATGAATTTCAAGACATTTCCCGCCCTGGGGCGGAGCGGGAGGGCGTTTTTACTGGATAATCCTAGTCCTGTTCCTTTTTTGCCTTCGTTTCAGGGCCCTGGGGTTCTCTTTACTCTGCTGGGCCCCTACGGTTTTGCTGACATCTTCGAGGCGCGCGTGGCTATAACTAACACTACGCGCCGTCAATGACTTAGGCTCGGTCCGGCCGTAACCGGACGGTTGGACGGTGAACTATCTAGTGCTTGTCGTCCACAAGCCCGCGCCTACGGTGGCTGGAAATCGAAATTTGGATCCCGATTGCTAGACGTGAGAGCCGTTTCCTTGCACAAGCAGCCACCTCCTTCGCTATTATAACTGCTTCGTAGAGGGAGTCCGTCTGCCACTACTCCTCGCTCCGGAACATGGCCTGTACCAAGGCCCAATGGAGCCAAACATTTGGTAACGGTTGTGGCTGCAAATTGTGTTTCAGTTGGTCACTAAATAAAACCTCATCCTTCGATAGGTTCAGGCTTTTTATTGTTTCCCAAAAAACAGCATAGAATAAAAATAAGTAAATAAATAGGTAAAAGGCCACAGATAAGTACTACCTGCTTGAAATTGGACAAATTGGATACCTGCCTAAAATATATATCCAATAATTTTAGGCACATACCACGTTAACAAAATGTCTACAGTCCACAACTTAGAACGGTTGGGACTAAGTAAATGGATTAAATGTCATTGTGAAATCGAACCGTAATCCACCCGCACCGTTTTAACGTTATTGAAGTTCGAGGAGCTTTATAAATATATCGAATGAAAACGTTAATTCTTCAGTATGTGTCTTTGTTTCAGCTCAATAAACCGTGGACTCAGTAGAAATAAATGTTGTCTTATATTGATAAGGATTAGCCTTAGTTTGCTCTTTGTCATATTTGTTATATTTTGAGTTCTCTTAATTATATTGCTTTCATATTTATCATAGTATTTATTAGTTTATTATATACGGTTATATACTTATTTTATCTATGTTTATAAAAATCAATGCCACTTTTCGCTGTAATTTTATAACTCAAGAACGGGCTCACCTATCGTACGGTAGAGCAGGGTAGAGGAGGGTAGAGTAGGGTATAGTAGTGTAGAGTAGGGTAGAGTAGGGTAGAGTAGGGTAGAGTAGGGTAGAGTAATGTAGAGTAGGGTAGAGTAGGGTAGAGTAGGGTAGAGTAGGGTAGAGTAGGGTAGAGTTGGGTAGAGTAGGGTGGAGTAGGGTAGAGTAGGGTATAGTAGGGTAGAGTAGGGTATAGTAGGGTGGAGCAGGGAAGAGCGGGAGCGAAGCCGCGCGGGCAAAAGCTAGTTATTATATCTAACTTAATTTAACTGCACTACCTTCTATATCTGTTATTTGTTGATTGCGCACATCTACCACAATGTTGTCTTTTTTAACCCAAACGTTGACCGTCAGAGAATGCCTTGTGGCATTAAGTCCGCTTATGTATCACCACTGTACATGAAGTTTAATTATATAAGCAAACTTTTGCCCGCGGCTTCGCCCGCGTGGCATTAGGTAGGTACTTAAGGGATCGGGATAAAAGGCATACGTTCTTTTCCATGTCAAAGGCTATATGCATGCCAAATTTTATCCAAATCCGTTCTGCCGTTTTGGCGTGATTAAGTAACAAACATCCAAACATCCACACTTTCATAATTATAATATTAGTAAGGATTACTTTCGGAATCCGAATCTTGTTTATGTATTTAACAATGTATGTACTCACAATAGTAAAAGAAAAGAAGAAGGAAACAGAAGAATAGTACAAAGGTGATGCTTATTTCTAAAGAAATCTCTCCTGAAAAAAATACCTGCGATAGGAGAGTTGGAGAAAATAGAGATGTAGATACTGTGTGTAAATGCTAATGGAAAATCTTTTGAATTCGCAATCATTTGAAAGTGATCTATAATTAAATTTTGGTACTGTTTTGATGTCGCTGCATAGGAACTAAAGTTCATAACCCTGCATCGCAGTATTAAAGTTCTCCACGCGATTATAGCATACACAATAGTCCGAAATCAACTATCGGGCAGTTGCCCGGATCAGACACAACGCTCGCCGGGTTTTAGGATCCTCCCTTATCAACGAAGCTTTATGTCCTATATCGATATTGGATTTGGAAATTTAATACTTCAAAAATGTATAAGGCAAAAAACTCAGTTGCCCGGATCAGACACAACGTCGGCTTCGTTTGAGGATCTACCTTTATCAACAAAGTTTTTACCCTGTATCGACGCACTACATCGGTGGAATTGGCATCGACTCACACACAAACACGCTAGTGACAATTAAAGTTTATCAAAGTAGGCTTTTTTTTACTTAGGGTGAGTTGCACCATTTAACTATAACGATAACTAAACCATAACCAGCCGTGAAACGGCCGCCTATTGGTCAATGCGACGATTTGACAACTGTTAACAGCTTTGTTACGGTTAGAATAGTTAAATGGTGCAACTCACCCTTAATGTCATCAAGTATTAAGCCCGCCTTTTTACTTTTGGTATTGCATGAAGTTTTAATAAATAATTTTTTTTAAGCTAAAATTATTAATTTAATAAAAAAATAACAGTATCCGATTCAGTAGCCGATTCCAAATATAGTACTTTCAAAAAATGTAATTATTATGTTACATGTTGTAACTGAATCAATTTTGTGTTATTTTTAAATAAACTTCCTCAAAAACTGTCTTTCATCGCACTACAATTAGGTTAAACACGCGATGTTTGTTTTTTTTTTTTCATTTATCGCAAAGTGTTTTTCTGATTATTTTTTTTCGTAATTTCATTTCAGTTGCAATGACAAAGTGTCTCAACTTCTACCAAAATGTACTATTTTATTAGATCATGAGATCAACTACTTAAGGGCCAAGCGCCCGAAAAGTGCCATAAAATAGTGATTTTCTGAGGCCTACTCCTCCGTAACGGCTAGGTCAATTGGTTTGAAAAAAATATATGTTTATTAAAGATTCATGAACAATAATATCAACATTTGATTTTTTCGTGCAATTAATACTTTTGTAAAAAAAAATATTTAGCAATTTCGTAACTTTTCGCAACTTTTCCCTACTCCTTCGAAACGGCTTGGACCTTTAGAAATATTTTTACACATAAAAATTGGTGGTTAAAAATTCTTAAAAGTGAACATTGCATATGTAAATCAATCAATATCTCGCAGAGAAAATGGATTTAAAGCGCTTTCCGGGCGCTGCTGGCCGCAAATAAATACACAGATTTGCGTACTGCAGCCTAGGCGAGTGCGAGAGTTGCGTTCACATAATTTCGGCTAGATGGTTCAAGGGACTAGACGCCTTAATATAACACTTAATTAAATATAATGAATGATCTGGCTAGACATAATCAGGTCAAAACAAATGACTACCTATAAATCTAATTTCAAAACTCCTGAAAGCTGCACAAAAACAGATAACACAAAGCAAGCAACCTCCTTTCCATCTGACCATTAGGGGCTAGCAAAACGGCTAATATACATAACTATAGTACTTACTTAGGTACCAATGATAAAAGCCCGTATAACAATAGCAAAAACCACCTAAGAATGGTCTCTCTCATACAATTGTACTGCGTTAATTTTTTGTGTAGCACAGAAGGCTTTTAGGGGACATTGATTAATAGTCGAAAGAGGCACATGTATCTCACTTTTTATTTCACGACCACTGTTACAACATCTCCCCTGCTTCTCTTATCCTTTTAAACTTTGTATAGGATGGGGGAATTGTGAACTGTGATCATAGATCTGGTTAGGTTTGGCAACGAGGTGTTTTCAAAAGTGCGTTCTGTACGCCAGGAGAGCTCTAAAGGAAATCGCTTGTGTCATTGCCACATTATTAGTATTAAAGGCTTTTTGGTAGATAGCGTGGTGTGTGGTTTATATTTATTTCATTTTCTGTGAATTTCTTTTTACTCCGCTGCACCTCAAAGAACACATACCTTTTTTTCTTTTTTTTTTTTTGGAAATAACACATAGAGATAAGACGATTTGTTTGTTTAGGATACAAGAGGGAGTGCCAGACTTTTACTGACTAAAACCCACCCATGTCCCTACAGTTGCCCTTTGAGTTCAACACTCCATACATTTTCTTTTTATATGACTACACCAATGTGATATGTATGACTACACTAATCTACACTAATATAATAAAGAAGTAAAGTCAATTTTTTTAAATTTTTTTTTTTGTAGGATATGAAAGTACTGGGCCGATTGCTAAAATTTTTTCACCGATAGAAAGCTGCTTTATTCTTGACTGACATAGGCTATATTGTAAGTACGCGGGTGAAGCCGCGAACAAAAGCTAGTGAGTACATAAATTAAATTGAGTAGTCGACATCCTTATTGTAAGTGCCTGCAACAATTTCTTATAAGAAAATGCTACGAAGTTTTCGGTTTTGTACAAATGTATCTTTGTATAAGTCGGGAACATTAGTGTTTTTTCCCTTTAACATCAAAAATGTTGGCAAAATATACTTCTCATTTCGATAAAAAGATTCAAAGCTTTTATCATAAGGGTACAATCTACTTATACCCACAAAAATATTTAAGACTAATGGCCTAAACACAACCCAAACGGAAAAATAAAAGTATTAAATGGTGGAAAACATTTCATTAAGAAAAAAGAAAAACAGTTAATGGTGTGATGTGAAAACGTTGAGATATTAAACCTGAAACAGATTTAGGTTACGTCACTTTAAGCCGGGGAAAATGTGGGTACTTTGTTTTCCTATTTTTTTGTTTTTTTTCGTTTCGTTTTCATATTTTAGAATTAAGCGTTTAAGGGTTGACTGTTTAATTAAGTAAGATATCTTTTATCTGAAAAATAAAATGTTTTTCTATATAAAAGCGGTCTATCCACCATTTTCATTCCTAAACTAGCGTCTTCTCCAACGTGATTTAATCTGAAAATGATGCTAAGAGAAATAGTATCGGGATAAAAGGTATTTTACGATCAATACTAGAACATGTTTTACCCGTGTACCAAGTTTCATCGAAATTCGTTCAGCCGTTCGAGCGTGAAGAAGAAACAAACATACACACTCACTAACTTTCGCTTTATAAGAGTGACGTGTTTATATGATGATAAAGAAATCGGCTTACCTACTCAAAATCTGCTTAAAAAACTCAGCTCTTTTCAGTTTGTAAAATACAGACACTTGCCTAGTTTAGAAGTAACGGTTTCATTGTTTTTAATTGTAGCTTTGTTTTGTACACCATACCAATTAAAACTTTTTTGATGAATAAAAAAATATTATTAATTCATTAAACCCCAAGCGAACGCCGGCGTTCGCGCACCTATTGTCTTTCTATTGTGTCTGTAATTTCCGCGATTAAAAGGTTAAAGAAACCTTTAGGAGTTCGGAAATTGAATTGACAATGCCTAAAAACAAGTATTTTGACCCCTTCAGCTCCGATTGTACATACGTCTGTACAACTTGGATGTCCTTGAAAAACGCTTAATTTTCGTTTTGTACACACAAAAGTTATTTGGCCAAAAATTTTGGTTTCTATACATTATATTCTATTGTATTATATTAATTGTTTTTCGTAGAAAGAAAAAACATTTTTTTTTTTTTTAGTTTCTTTAGTTTTTTTTCGGTAATTTACGTAAAAAGTGCAATTTTTCGGATCACGACATCCCCTGGTGCTCGAGGGGTAGACAAAAAATCAGGTGCAAATAAATTTTGGTACTACAGTAGAGTTAATTTTGTTTTTATGAGTGCTGTTATCTTACATACAAGTACACATAAAAAATCAGAACATGAAAAATTTTCTTTCCAGCATCATCTCCCGTGGCGTAACCTACACTTACACTTATTCGGTTACTTTCCCCGGGCATTAAAAGCCGCAGATAAGCTGAGTTGCTGTCAACTGGTAACATCGTTAATTTCTAGGGAACTCCGGTTTTTATTGTGCGTAATTTTTCCCGGGAAATATATTGCTCTCACCGCCGACATGTGACACAATGTACGCATTTATCTTTGCTAGAGCAATAAAAATTATGCTCCGTTGATTTTCTCTGGGCAATTAATTAAGTGCTTAAGGTTTAGTACTTGAACTTAGTTTCGTTTTTGTTAGTTTTTCTTTTATTACTTTTAGTGAGTAATAAAAGATGGTTGTTAGTTTTATTTGTATTGTTGTTTTGTAATAGATTCTTTGGTACATAAAATAATTATTGGCGATAGTAGTATGTAGTCTCGCTAGTAGTTATTTACTGTAAAGGTATTTACTAGCTTCTTCCAGCTGCTTTTTTCTCGTAAATTTCGGTTTTTGTGGACAAGAAAGTCGAAGTCGGAGCCAATTAAAAAGTAGCTTGTATCCATCTTTAAGATTTACGTCAATACGTTTCGTAGTTTAACCCCGAAAACGTAACAGACAGACGGTTACTTTCAAATTTATAATATTAAGTATAGATTAAGTCTTTTTGCAAAGTTTAGGTACGCTCTATTTTAACAAGATTTATAAAGACCTTTTTTATTAGAAACATTTGACCGAAAGTTTCCGATTCAATTCTCAGAAGAAATATTCCAACGAAACTTTAGAATCAGTAAGCCTTCAAGCTAAGACACTTCTCATCCACCATGAACTAAAGAAACAGCTGTTCCATTTTCGAATCTTGGCTACCTGATACCTAACATATGAAGGCTCCCTTAACATGTCCACAGCTTAAGGTACAGATGCGCGCGTCTGTTGCCTCCCGAAGTCCCGAGCTGTCCCGAAGGTATCCCTCCCCTCAGTACCGTTTCGACTGCCAGGGAGGGTGCACGCGTTTAGGCGGAAAATCCGCCCACGGAAAATTCGAAAAGCCGGTAAAAAAAAATCTAGTGCTGTGTTGTGGGACATCGTAGTGATTGAACTTGTTGTGTTTTGAATGGATCTATTAGATTGGTGTAAGTATTTTTTTTATACTAGTAGTAATATTTTTTCGGAAATAGTTTTCTTTTTCAGGAATTTTTTTTTTTTTGTTAAGTGGATTTTCGGTATCATTTTTTTTATACGCCGTCTACAATTAAATTAGATTTAAATGATGAATCAAACAAATTTAGAAACTAAGTTTCTAATTGAAAAAATATTTTTAATAAGCAGAGAAAGAGCAGTTCTGGTAAGAAATCAACATGTAGGTAAAATATAACATTAAAAATTCCAGTTGGAATGAAATAAAATTACCAAATATTCACCATGTCTAAAAGTAATATACTCTGTCCTAATAAAGAAACCTCATTAACTAGAACAAATAAAGGAACCTGCATTTTATTGCTTGTACAAAAAATAATTAGAAAGTTTCGCGTGGCTGCGACGAATAAAGGCGTAAAGCTTAGCGTGATAATATTTGAGATTGGACACTAAAATATAATTTACAGGTCACTAATGTAATTGTTACCATGATTAGTTAAACTCGAGTATTAACATTTTATTGTTATTTTCTGTTAATCTTTGTGACAAATTTTGATAGTCACAGTTAATTTTCGTAAACTGTCTACAACCCGAGCGCATTAACATGGCACCTGGCTCGAAACAAGTTCCCATATTGAATACTCGACCATAGTTTGTATTGTCACGTTTAAAGCATCTCGTAAATTCGTAAAGTAAGTAGTGTGTCATGAGAAACTACTCAACGCAAAATAAATGTTGATATTCAACAAACTAAAATAAAATTCAATGCACTTAATACACTTCAGTCGTCATCCATCAGGGGCCATGTTAGCGCACGGGTTGAAGCGATTAATTTGATGAATAAAAATAATATAAAAGAAACAATCGTAGACCCTGTCAAGCACAGCAAAAGAAGGATAAGATAAGCGGAGAAATCTTTTTAAGTCTTTATGTAAAGAGTGAATATGTTACTTCTAAGCAGGCCCATGTATAGTCAAATTCTACATAATTATCATTCTTGTTAGGTTTTCTTAAACCAACCATCTAAAAGGTTGTTAAAAAAATTAAACGACAATCTATTTTTTTTACACCTGATGCAAGTTTAAAATAAAGATACCAGCTTGTTGCAAAAATCTAAAGTGACAATTTCTTTTTGTAAGTATCTAAAGCAGTAGCAGCTAAAACTTATTTAAAAAAATGCAAAAACAGAGCTCGTTGACTTAATTCGAAAGAGTGCGGTCACAAGCTTGTAAAAAAAATCAATTCAAAAATCGAACACATTTTAACGACTAAAAAACACCGACCTCACACGACTTACATCGTTATGTCTTTTGTAAATTAAAATAATAATAAAAAAACTACAAAATTAAAATAAAAAGACACAAAACTGTACCTCACGCAGCACAACCCAACATTTACGTCTTCGTGAACACAAAAGCTAAGGTCATTGCCAAACAAAAATAACCCTCGGAGATCCGACTCACGATTATTCAAATATTATTCTTAGACCCTATCTGTTTCACTTGTACCAACACGAATTTTAAAAAGACTAACATGTTAACCTCCTTTTTTTAAAGTCAGTTATAAATAACTGAGACGCCTGCGAACAAGACTGTACCGGACATAGACCATCAGGAATAGAGTCATTTAAATCTATTGTCATCTTTGGTGTATCACTGAAGAAAACAACAAGGATAATATCGTTCAAAAATCTCGTGCCAATCAAAAGTCAGTCTTACTACGTACAGATTTGAGATGGTTGGTAAAAAAATTGACCGTGTCATGATACTTGTTATAATACAAAGAGGTAGCGATAAAACAGATAGCGGGACACAAAAGGCTATAACAAAAGATATTATTGCGTATAAATATAGGTACATTGTGTTATGTACAATAACGCGTTCTTTGGTTATTATTATCCAATTCCTGATGGCCTCTTACTAATTAAATATACAAAATACGATATTCAGGTTTTTCGTGATAAAAGGAAATGTATTTTTTTATTTATGTTTTTTTTTTGCTTAGACCCTTTGCTTTTGGTTCTTTTTGTGTTCATTATAACTATATAAGTACCTTTAAGATCATTATTACAAAGTTTTAAAGAGTACTTATTTAAATAACTAGTTTATGAAAATATGTAAATTGGACATCGTCTTAAAAATAAAGAGTGACCACAATTAACTAGTGATCCATGGATGTAAGAATCTATCTTTGAAATTCACGGCTTTTCTCTATTAAATTATTATTATTTATTTTCCAAAATACTTAAATTATAATAAAGTATTTTTTTCCCATACAGCGGAAATCTCTCAAGGTTTACCTGTGTGATGGCGAGTCGCTAATTTAATTATGTAACAATAATAAATGTAACAATAATTTACCTGATATAATTAAATATACATTAAAGTTTTATAAAAAGAAACATTTTAATTTATACTTATAATTATGCATTTATTATAATTGTGAATATCTTCTTCATGAATCACTTTGTTTGTTAGTAAAGACTAGATACAGTCACAACAAAACAGTTCAGTAATTTTTGAGTTTATCGCGAACATATAGACTGACACGGTAGATGACTGTGTTTTATAATATGTATAATTGTATATGGATTTTTTTTTATCATGGATAGGCTCGCGTTTGATCACTATCTCACCTGATGGTAAGCGATGATGTGACCAACGATGAAGCACATTTGCTTAGATCTTAGAAGTAACATATTCACTCTTGACTTAAAGGCACATGGTCCCAAAACGAAACAATTAAATGTAGCGCTACCCGACATGTTATCCTTTAAAACTATTAAACACTTATTTGAACAAATGACCGTTTCAATTTAACCTAAATGAAGGGACAATATATAACTTTTTATCATCTTTCACATCAAGCGGGTATCTATTACGAAATTGCGATTTGATAAATCGCCAAACATTATTATGGGCGGCGAAAGAAATGGACTCGCTCAACTTGAAACAGTACTGAATATCCCCTAATATTTTAACCAAAAAGAACTTTATGCCATAAAAATAAAGTCGACTTTTAGTTGAAGGTAGTTAGACCATGTAAAATAAATATTATGAAAGTAATAGGAAAACATAATGCTACGGATACAGTGATGAAAGCGAGGTCTCTTTACTAAATTGACTGAAGGTTGAATGTAAGGAAACGGCCCTGACGTTACAAGAAGAATAGGATAAAGTTTTTCTACATTCAAGCTTTAAGATACTCGTATATCGTTAAAATCTACACTAACATTGATAATGTAATGGTAATGGGTATTACCACAAAATAATACTACTACCACAAAATAATATACTAATAATATATTTGACTGGCCTGTTGGTCTAGTAGTTAGTGGCTCTGACTGCTATGCCGCAGGTCGTGGGTTCGATTCCCACCCAGCATGAATGTTAATGTGATGAGCATGATCAATTGTTCTGTGTTTGGGTGTAATTTATCTATAATATGTATTTATTTTGAAATATATAAGTATGTTTATCAGTTGCCTAGTACCCATCTCGCAAGCTCTGCTTAGCTTGGGACTAGACGGTGCGCTGTGTGATAGTTGTGGAATATATTATTATTATTCCTTTATTTTAATTTTATATACATGTTATAGTATATTTTTAAATATTCCTTATAAAAAATCAATTAAAAAAAACATTTAAAAATATAAAAAACAGTATCCCACCGGTATCGGGAACAGGGTCTAAGCTACCGGCGGTCAGGGCTCGAGAGAAAGGAACTTCCTAACGATACGGGCCGTGTCCAGAAGAACTGCTCTCTGAATCAAGCCCTTGATCCAGTCGCCTAACGAGAGCCTCCTAAGGTGTTTTTATTATTATTCCTTTATTATCTATTTTAACATATTAATTACATTTTTAAATATTCCTTAAATAAAAAAAATATTTAAAAAAAAACATTTAAAAATATAAAAAATAGTGTCCCACCGGTATCGGGAATAGGGTCCAAGCTACCGGCGGTCAGGGCTCCAGAGAAAGGAACCTCCTGACTATACGGGCCGTGTCCAGAAGTACCGCTTTCTGAATCAAGCCCTTGATCCAGCCGCCTAACGAGAGCCTCCTAAGGTGTTGGTCGAGGCTCTTGGCAATTAAGCCATTGGCTGAAACGACTATCGGTACAATAATCGCTGAATCCAATTCCCACATGTCGACAACCTCGCGAGCCAAGTCAATATACTTGATTTGTTTATCTTTCTCGGCTTTCGCGAGGTTCTCGTCATGCGGAACGGATATGTCAACAATCATTGCACGCCTCTCGCTTCGGTCCACCACCACTATATCAGGCTTATTGGCTACAATAGTCCTGTCAGTGATGATGGACCGATCCCAGTACAACGTGATATCGCCACTATCGAGAACTGGGTCGGGCACATACCTGTAGTATGGCACCTCCGATTCCACAAGAGAGTACTTCAGAGCAAGTTGCTGATGGATAATCCTGGCTACAAGGTTGTGTCTATGCAAGTATTCTCCGTTAGCTAGACGAGAACAACCACAGATAATGTGGCGGATTGATTCACCCGGTCGGTGACATGCCCGACATATGTCAACCGTGCCGTCCTTCACAATAAATCTCCGGTAGTTATTCGTCATGATAACTTCGTCCATAATTGCACATACAAAACCTTCGGTTTCCCCAAAGAGGTCACCGACGCGCAGCCAGGCTACGGACGCTAGTTGGTCTACATCGGGCCCATGAAGGGCCCGGAAAAAGCGTCCGTGAAGTTCCTTACTCTGCCATACTTCCCTGCGTACGTTAGTGTCAAGCACTACAGGTTTGCGCCAGTTCTCGTTAGCCAAGGAGAGCGGGGTGAGTCCCTTGTCCACTGCTACTACATCCCGATGCATACCCCCGTCGGCGGCTAGGAAGTATTCCCTGAGACTGCATACCTCGCGATTGTGCAGGGACTTAGCATTTAAAAAGCCTCGACCCCCACACTTCCGCGGGATATACAGTCTCATTACCGACGACCGAGGGTGATGCATTCGATATGCAGTCAGCAGTGTACGAACTCTCCTATCCAGGGCGTCAAGTTCCGTTTGAGTCCATTTGAGTACACCGAAAGCGTACATCAATACCGGCATGACCCAACCGTTGAAGGCACGCACCTTGTTTCCACCTGACAGAAGGCTGTTAAGTACCTTCTTCAGGCGGCCAAAAAAGGGCTCCCTCAACGATTGCTTCATGTCAGTGGCATTGATGCCTAACGCTTCCGACATACCCAAATACTTGTAGGTTTCGGTTGGAGAGAGGGATCTGAGGTGTATGGAATCCGAGAGTTGGATACCCACGGATTCCACAATCTCCCCTCGCTTTATATGCATGACCGCACATTTGTCCACACCAAACTCCATCCTGATGGCACTACTGAAGGTTTCCGTTACCTTCAGTAGCTCCATCAGTTGCAGATTGTTGGGGGCAAAGAGCTTCAAGTCATCCATATAAAGAAGGTGAGATATAACCTGACCACCTCTCTTCAACCGATAGCCTAGTCCTGAATTCTACAGCAATGTGCTCAGAGGATTCAAAGCTAGGCAGAACCAAAGCGGACTCAAACTGTCACCCTGGAATATACCTCGCTCGATCCTTACCGGTTCGCTGTTCCTCTGGATATTTCGACATCCTGGATAGCGAAGGACCGTCCTCCATTGCCTCATACATGACATCAGGGAGGTGCGAAGAGTTGCATCAACTTTATACAACTCCAGCACCCTCATGAGCCATGTATGAGGAACTATTATTATTATTATTATTATTCTAACAACTTAGTTATAAGTTACTAACACTAACCTTTCAGATACCGTCAATTTGAGACAAAATAGTAGGACAATAGATGCGCGAACGCGTATATGTGTGTATGTGTCCGAAACATAATAAATTCATTCATTCAATTATTATAAAGAGATAAATTTTGTTTTTTTTTTTTGCTTTTAGTAGGTAACCCTTGGAAGTACTGATCCGATTGCTAAAATTTTTTTAGCGATAGAAAGCTGTTTTATTCCTGAGTGACATAGGTCATTTTATACGGAAAAGCTAGTAGGTAACCAATAAATCTAACTTCGGAACAAAGTCGAAGTTTCGAACGTACCTTTTACGGAAAAGCGAAAGTTTGAACCAAATATAAGTTTAACAAAACATTGATTTAGGTAGTGGCTATTTTTATAAACATATATCTAAAGAAACCTTTACGTAATCTGTACGAGTTTTGGCCTTTATTGTGTAAGTGCTCCGCTGAAAGGTAAATGGTGGGTTGTCTTAAATTAACTTTCAGAAAAATAGAGTCGTTTCCTTATCTTACATTTATTTCTTTCGTACTCTCTCTCTGATTGTGAGTGTTATTTTTCTTGGAAACCATCTTGAATATTTATCCAGCTCTGTTTCATTAGATTGGACAGTAATGCTGCCAGGAAAACAGGTGAAAATGTTTATGTATTTTTTTCTAACACTGCTTTTTTGGTAACGTTGCCAATATTTTGTGATCTTGAATGAAGGATTGATATTGTTTAAGATATTTCGGTAATTCTACACGGAATGTATTTTAATTCTAAACCAAAAATTTATTCAGTAGCGAATAGCGATGCGGAGTTTTATAACGCCGTACTTTAGATTTTAATTTATACTAGCTGTACCCGCGACTTCGTTCGCTTGGACTACAGGATTTTGAATTTTATTTTTTCTTCAATAAAAGTAGCCTATGTTACTCTTTATTACATCAGCCAGGGACTTCAAAACACTTTCATAAAGGTTACAGAATTATAAGTGTTACATGTTGAATGTGTAACAGGATCAAAAATGTAACACTTATATATGTGTTTTCAATGTGTTAACCCAAAACACTTAAAAAAGTGTAACCATAACATATCTGTAACAGATATAAAAGTGTTAACAGTGTTAATAAGTGTAACAGGTGAACGCAGCGTTGCCAAACTTACAATTTACTTATTTATGGTTTTGTGTAATTATTTCAGTTACACATATTAACACTTATTAACACGTATAACAGGTTATAGTTTGATTCGGTAGCACTTCTTAACACATATAAAAGGTTACAGTTTCATTCGGTAACATTATTGTATCTGTTACTCTTAAAAGTGTTTTTCTGTTATAACTCTTTTAAAAAAAAGGTGTTAAAACACATTATTACGGTTACAGTTTGAGTCCCTGACATCAGCTACCTGCCAAAAGAAGTCCCGTCAAAATGGGTCCAGCCATTTCAGAGATTAGCCCGAACAAACAGACAGTCAAAAATTGTATAAAATGTTATTTTGGTGTATGTACCGTATATTATATTCATGTGCATGTAGTCAGAAGCAGTTATTTCAATATTACAAACAGACACTCCAATTTTATTTATATAGATTTAATACAGCAAACTGACTGACAGACATATCAAACACGACATTTTACATATAGATAGATGTATAGATATGTATAGATTATTTTTAGATCTTTAGGGCTTTACTTCTTGTTCAACGTATAAAATGATACTTATGTGTTTTTTGTAAAGTCCTAGTTAATAGAAAATAAAAAGCCTAACCATTTAGAAACAAAAGAAAAGCGATATTATTTCATCATTATCATCATCATTTCAGTCAAAAGACATCCATGTTGGACATAGGCTACCCCTATGTGTCGCCACAAGATACAGTCCTGTGCGTCACAGATACATCGCATTTCTGCGACCCTCACCAGATCATCGATATCACTACGATCTATATAATTCAGTCTCATTTGATATGTACCAGAATAAAACCATGATAATATATGTAGCCACTTTTATTTTGAGGTGGGTTTGGAGGAGGAAAATCACCAAATAATTTCTCACGATCTCCCGATCTTGGTAGAGGGACATAGAGTGTTTTTAGCTTTTATTCATTTTATTTTGTTTTTTGTATGTAAGAGGTAATCTCTGAAAGTAGGTACTGGTCAGATTGTTAAATACTTTTCACCGATAGAAAGTCACTTTATTCCTGAGTGACATAGGCTTTATTTTTTGTACTTGGACAAAGCTGCGGGCAAAAGCTAGTTGACTATAACCTACCTATGTTCCTTCCGTTGGCCTTTTAGTTCCAGATCACGTAACTCTCTCGAAAAATCTCACAGACATTCCGGCCCTTTAAGCCGATATTTCATTATCAAATATCTGGCACAAATCTGTCCAAAACATTTTCAAAGAAGACATCCTTTTGTCACAACAAAAAATAAAAATATCTCAGAACACAAAACAAATTACGATCCCACGCAAAAATCCATCTTCAGAATCCTTTCTTAGATAACTAAAATATCCATTGCCAAGCGTGCTAGTAAATCATAAGTAACGTTTTCTTTGCTATAGAGAAAACGGGATAGCGTGCAGCGCCCCCTAGTCTTTAGACACGCGATACCAAAATTTCCTTCTACCCACATTACGTAGCAAGTTTTCTCACGGTGGTATATATGACGCGGTTGAATTATGGCGTTTGTTAGAACTTAGAAGTTTCGTAATTAATTGCTTGGTCATCTTCGAAGTTTTGTGAGTTAGGGAGGAGGTATTGTTAGTGTTTTGTTGTTAGTTTTTACATCTTTGGCTAGTAGGAGTTTGTATATGTATACAGTAAATCAAGAACTCTACTCTTAATTCATTAAACCTCAAGCGAACGCCGACGTTTGGTCTCTCATTATTATCTTTCTTTTATGTCTTTTTTTTATTAGATGGGAAAAATCATCCAATGACGACCCCCGCTCTTGAGCGGAGCGGGAGATAGTGTCAGACTCTTACCGACTAAAATACCCATCCTGTTCCTTCAAGCCTTCATACCGGGCCTCGAGCGCCCTTTCGGATAACCCTGGCCCCAATAGGCTGGGCCCCTACTGTTGCTGACAACTCCTTGAGGCTGTCGCCGTCGACGACTTGGGCTTGATCCGGATAGTTACTGGACGGCCGGACAGCGAGCTACCCATTGCTCACTGTCCGCAAGCCCGCGCCTACGGTGGCTGGAAATTATCAATAAATCATTACTGCTTCGCAGAAGTCGGCGACCGCCTGCCACTCCTCCTCGCTCTGGACCATGGCCTCAACCAAGGCCCGGTTTCTTTTATGTCTCTAATTACGGTATTCGAAAGGATACTGAAAGAAAATCTTAGTTGTACGTTTATTGGATGAGGCACGACCAAAATGTCTCAATGATTATCACAGAATTTGATCGATGGCAATCTGTGCTACTGCTATTTTAAATCTAACTATACATGTTTTTAAGATTTCTTACCCAAAGGCAATAAAAGGGACTCCAAAAAAAAAGAAAAAAAAAAGGGGGGGGGGGGTCGCTAAGACTCCACTATGCGTTTGTCTGTCACCAGGCTGTATCTCATTAACCACGATAGCTATACAGTTGAAATTTTCACAGATGATGTATTTTTATTGCCGCTATAACAAGGAATACTAAAAACAGGAAATAAATATTTAACTGGGGACAAACGTGATTGTTTTGCCGTTTTCTGCTTATAATACGTACGGTACGAAACCCTTCAAGCGCGAATCCGAATCGATTTTGGTCGTTTTTTTTTTTTATATATTATAGGATTGCAATTTAGCTTCTCTTTTCTTGGACTGACCGACATTTGACTATTCAAAAGTGCCTGCAAATGGTCTATTTGAAATAAATGCTTTGACTTTGGATTCTAAATTCAAAATGACCAAATTACATCTTCTTTTATTACCCGTCCCTAACATTCACCCAAACTGCCAGGTACAATTCTAATTGGACCGTACATCAAATCGTTCATAACAAAACTTTTCTTGTGTACATACGGGGACATAAAGGGGGGCATAGATTGGACGACGTGTTAATTTGGCCTGTCATGCGATGAGTAACAACAATGTACAGATTGTGAGGGTCGTCAGACCTCACGGAGGTATAAGAGGTACGTCACTCTCCTCACAAAAGGTACGCACGCAATTACGTTTTGCGTGTAAAAGAAAAAAAGATGGTCGCCTAATCACTTTTGGATGTATTTCTTTTGCGAAGTCTGATTGATGGCGTGTTCTTTTTTTGTGTGTGGGGCTGGTCTAATTACTTAATCGTGGATTTGGACCGTATCTGTCTTAATATATTTTTTTCAAAGGATTTGTTAGAAGCTTGCTTTATAACAAAGCATTTTTAGAGCTCTGCAATGCAATGATAGAACACTTGTTACTTTTTATTTTATTTTATAAGCATCTCATTTGGCGTAGATTAATTTTTTTTTGTCTTTCTATCACATAAGATAAAAAACCACCAATGCGTATGACCACATACTTAACTCACCTGATGGTAAGCAATAATAAGGTCGACGATAAAGTACGCTTGCCTATAAGTAACTTAATCACTCTAGACTTAAAAATCTCTATAATAAAGCTATCAGAAAACAGACTCTGGCAGGGACCAAGGGTGATGTGAAAGTGAACCTCGGGGCCTTAGAAGGAACATAGGAATCGGTTTGAGTCAGTAAAAGTCTGACACGCCCTCCCGCTCCACCCAAAAATGGAAGAAGTCATTGGATAAATTCCCACCTAAAGAAAGAAAAAGTCTCCGGCATGTATTTGACTCCAATTAAATTTATCCTTAATTGCTTGATCGGCGATAACCCTCTGAAATAAACCTAAGCAGTCAACCCTTCAACAAATCAATGCACAAAATCCAGCCGTAAAATTTCCCCGCTATAAAATAGCTTAATTGTCAAAAGCCAACAACATAAAACATACAAAATGCATTTACAAAAGGTCAAGGCAACGCCAAACTAAACGTGAACGCGCCAATTAGATTAGCCTGAACGCCCGACGCCCGTAAATTGTTGAGAAGGGGTGTCTATCGAATTGTCCGTCCCTGTCTTTTCCCTAGGCACGGAGAGGGACACAGCTAGGGTAATTAGGCTAGGGCTGTGGTCAGGTTTACGAGTTTACTCAGTCGCTCGCCTCTATTACTGAAAATATTTACGTAAATTATCCTTAATTGCTTTTAATTGCTTTAAGGAGTTAAGCTTTTCATTTTGATGCTTTTTTGTTTGTAAGTTAGTCATTATTAGTTATATAAATGTGATGATTTTTTTTATTTATATGATATAAACGAGAGCTTGACTGCAATCCCCACTTGATAATGCAATCGTTGATAGTGAATCGCGCTATTAATACTAGTTTATTAAGAGACAATTGACTCACCTTTGAAGCAAAAATTACAACAGAAGGGAAGACCGCAACAGGTAAATTGTTCCAATCCTCCAATTTAAGCGTTATGTATTATCCTCATATAGGTTCTTTTTGATTACCATTAATAACTTCAGCACGTCTACCTCCTTTGCAATTTCAATAAATAAGAAAAAAAAAACGGTTCTTAAAAGATATTGAGTTGCATAAAGACTAATAAAATCGGCCATAAATCCATCAATGATTCTCTAAAAAGACCTTATTTAAATCCATTGTCTCTAACAATGCATAAATCACGTCAAATGTATTCCAAAGCCTCTCTCTACAGCTCCAAAACCTTTGCGAAAAGGAACAATCGAACCTTATCTTACAAATAATTCGTTCCGAATCGTGGTAAAAATATTTTGTACACTTTAGTCCACTAGCAAACCATTGTAAACCCATTTAACACCCATGAAGCATTTTTGGGAATCGTCCGCACAACAATGGGTCAATAATTATGTTACCAAGTGTAATAATGCAACATTGTAAACGGCTATTGTTTACACAGAAGCGGTTACAGCCAGCCATCATGATTTAAAATTTTGTATACCCGCTTACTTTATTAGGGGATAAGACACCTTATTGTGTCGGAGTAGAGTGTACTGTTGATTGATGACTGACAGATGTATTTGCATTCAGACGCGTGTACGGGACCCCTGTGATTTATATTCGTCTTTTGTTTTTGGCTGTTTAGCTAGCATCAGTATCAATGGCAGAGTGTCTCGGAAGGTCGTTATTCTTGCATTGTACCAACACTATTGTTTTGAAAACGACATCGTTAGGGACTTCGGCGGGTGGTCGTGTCCATTGAAATTCTATTGGCGTAATGATAAATCGTCTGTTATTAGAATCCATTCGTTTAATTATTTCGATTACAACAGGTGACATTTTTATGTTAATCGAAACATTTCTTATCGCACTACTCTTAAGCGGTAACGTACGCTTTATGCCTTTAAAGCACTTTAGAAATTGAATTATGAATGCAGGCAGCGAAGCGAAAGAAACATTTACATCGATATAAATTGAAATAGTTCCATTCAATAATCGAATATTTTGAACTTTATTGATTCGACTACGAAAAAGGCTCCATTCACTTTTTATTTTTTTTTACAAAATTAAGTGTCAACGTTGATATATCGTACTGAAGACAACAAAGGGAATTCACGTTCGTTTGTCAAAATAAAACGACACCGACCTACGCGTAACATGGGGACATCACACATCAAAAAACTCCATACATGGCTAAAATAAATCACCAGCGTGCCAGTATGTTTAGTAGGTTCCATTTTACTCTACGAATCTGGAAAAAAGCCGGCCAAGTGCGAGTTGCGCTCACGTACGAAGGGTTCTGTACCACACTGACACTATATTGTAACAGTTATTAACATAGAGCAAAAGCGGCAAAAAAAAAACGTTTGTTGTATGGGGCTTCCATACAACAAATTCTTCCTTTTATTCTGTTTTTTTTTTTAGTTGTTGGTATAGTGGCAACAAAAATACATTATCTGTGAAAACTTCAACTGTCTAGATATCACGGTTCATAATACACAGCCTTGTGACAGATAGACGGGACGACAATGGAGCCTTAGTTATTGGGTCCCGTTTTTATCCTTTGGATCTTTTACCTTGCGTCGTATTCCTTAATGCTGAGGATTGTGCCCCCCCTGCTTCATCACTTTCACTCTTACGATATTCTTCCTTCTGTTACTGTCTCTGCCAGTGTGAAAAGCATTGTATACCGTAGTGTAAGAAGCGATGCGGATCTGGTCGGACCGACGTATTGAGCTAGGTCCACGAGGCCTTTTCCCATCTTTTGGATACGGCGGCGAGCAATGGGTAGCTCGCTGTCCGACCGTCCGGTAACTGTCCGGACCGAGCTCAAGTCGTCGACGGCGCGCACTGTTTCCACGCGACTCAAGGAGCTATCAGCAACCGCAGGGTCGAAGCCTACTGTAGTCAAGGGTCTGCTTCTGAAAGGAAGGCTACTCACGGTATAAAAGGCAACGAAGGAACAGTATAGGTTTTTTAGTCAGTAAAAGTCTGACACTGTCTCCCGCTCCTCCCAAGGGCGGGGGATGTGATTGATTTTTACCCAATGAAAAAAAAAACCTTTTAGATACGGAACCCTATAAGAGTATGTTATTGTTAGAAACATATAGTTGTGATCGATCCTAAAGCTTATTACAAAACCGATGCCGTATTGTTGCCCGGAGACGGGTGATCTGTGTTGTCGTCTATTGTCCGTGGTCGGTGTTGAACAATAAGTGACCATCGAGAATAGACTCTTTGTCGATGGCAGCTGTGTTTTTATAGAGGATGTCTATTGGACCGAAATGAGGTATGCGCTTTGATAGAGAGTATAGAATATTGATAGTAAATCTAAAATTGTTGTTAGTTGGATTTTCGAGTTTTTGATACATCGAACTTTTGTGTCTTGGTTTATGGTGTGTATAAAATTGTCCTACTAATATATTATATAGTAAGGAAACATCTGTACAGTGATACCTTTATCGACGTGTCAGACTTTTACCGACTAAAAGGCGTGTCCAGACTATTACTGACCAAAACCTACCTGTGTTTCATCAGTTGCTTTTTTTGCGTTCCAGAGCCTTGGTAACTGTTCCAAACATTCCCACAGCCGTAGCAGGCATTGGCCTTACAGGATCCGTTCAGTTTAGTTGTCATCTCTTTGAAGAACACGTGAAATATGACGCATCATCATCTCGTGCTTAGTCCTTAGAGGGCGAGCTACCCATTACTCGTCGTCCACTATCCAGTGCCTAAGGTGACTGGGAATCACCTTGCGAGTCTCGACGGCTGGAGACACTCAATACTGTTAATATTGCGAATTTTCAGCTAGATATCGATGGGTCCTATGTAGGGGAGCGAGGGGCTTGTTGTAACAGTTTTCATTAAAACTAATATATCTTGAAATCTATTGATTAAATTTCTACTAAATAAAGATGGATGAATACTGTAACTCTTCCTCTACCAAATCAAGTAAAAATAATACCATAACTATTGGTCATTATTTTACAATCAATTATTTTCTAGAAGAAGTGCGGTGTTACAACTTACCTCGTGCTTGGGGCAAGTTGTAACATCTACCGGGGCAAGTAGTAACGACAAAAAAAAACGACAATAATACCTCTAATGATTAATTCTTTTTTTTTTTTTTTAAATTGACATCTTTCTAAAGTAAGTATTACGTAATTCTTATCAAAAATCAACTCAAATACATTTTTTTAGTAATCAACACTTAAAAATTAAGTAATTAACAGTTTTATTTAGTTAAACACTACTTATAATCACCATGGCACTTTTAAATCACAGTAAGTAATTAAATTATTTAAGGTATGCTCGTAATTATCTCTTCTTAATAGCTATCTAACAAAGTATTATACTTATGTAAGAATCAACATTTGGTGGGTTTCATTATAATTAAATTCAGTCTTCATCTGAGTTACAATTAATACAAATAAAAGATATAATGTCTCCTGTAACATATCCTACAAGTGCCCACATCTTACAAATGATACACTCTATCCAATCTTCTTTATTTGTATCTGTCTAAGCTTCACCACATACCAGACAATACCACTCTTCTGCTTCAGATTCTGAATCTGAACATAAAATCTTTTTTTTAGCTCTGTCCACTCCGGTTTTATTATTTGTTAATTTACCTTTGGCTTTTCCCTTCCCCTTTCCTTTCCCTTTTCCTTTCCCTTTTACTTGGGGCATGTTGTAACACGTTACAACAAGCCCCGGGATTTTGTTACAACTAACCCTATGGTATGATTTTCAACATTTATCAAGATAACTATTTAAACAATTTAGCAATCATAAAAACTGTTACACACTATCAGAGATAGATAAATTTGAATGAAAATAAGATATAGAAAATTTGAAATTAGTCTATATTAAATACGCAAACCGAAATTTTACGACAGTACAATTTTATATTACCTGGCAGAAATGAAGCACGTGCACACTTCCGCTCACTGCGCCGGCCGGCGGGACATTGGCTATGGCAACATGATGCGGCGCGGTTTATAGGTTAAATCGAGTCAAAGAAATACGTTAAAAGCGTTTAAGATCCTAGTGAAAAGGGCCTGTTACTACTTACCCCTGTTACAACAAGCCCCTCGCTCCCCTATAAGGGCCAATGTGTAAATTGACAACTTTTCAATAGATGCTCTAAAAGTATCAATTTTATATATTTCTTTACTTAGGTAAGTTAATTATATATATTTTTTTTATATTATATATTAAAGTATCAATTTGAAATATTTTTACGTGCTTGTAAAAAACATATCAAATAGAAACTTTTAGAGCCTATATTAAAAAGTTGTCAATTTGCACATTGGCCTTTAAACATAGGACCTATCGATATGACTGGCCTGTTGGTCTAGTGGTTAGTGGCCCTGACTGCTATACCGGAGGTCGTGGGTTCGATTCCCACCATATTCCCACATAATTTATCTATAATATTTATGTATTTAGAAATATATAAGTATGTTTATCAGTTGTCTAGTACCCATAACACAAGCTCTGCTTAGCTTGGGACTAGACAGCGTTGTGTGATAGTTGTGGAATATTATTATTATTATTATATAGTCTCGGTAACAAGAGGCTAACAAATCTCCGATTTGCCGACGACATAGTCCTTTTTGCCCCCACAGCTCAGGAACTACAAATAATGCTTCAAGAACTGAGCACGGCTAGCCTCAGGGTGGGACTTGCAATGAATCGGTCTAAAACAAAAGTGATGACTAACAGCATCAAACATAGGGTCGAGGTAGATGCGCAGGAAATACATTATGTCGATGAGTATATTTGGGCCAGTTAGTGTCTTTCGAAAACAGGCAGGAAAAGGAGATCGATCGACGTATTCAGAACGCCTGGAAAAGCTACTGGTCCATGAAGACGCTAATGAAGGGTGATCTGCCGATCTCCCTGAAGCGTAAACTCATCGACATGTGTATCCTGCCCATCCTAACCTACGGTGCTCAGACCTGGTCACTCACCGAATCGCAAAAGTTTCGCCTTGGTGTTTGCCAAAGAGCTATGGAGCGCAGCATTCTGGGTGTTAAAAGAGCAGACCGAGTTCGCAATAACACGCTGCGCTCCAAAACGGGCGTAATTGACGTGGGCAAAAAGGCTGCCAGACTTAAATGGGATTGGGCGGGTCACGTTAGCCGCATGAGCAGTGACCGCTGGGCAAGTATCGCCACCCGGTGGGTTCCTGCAAACGGTAAGCGCCATCGAGGTCGTCCTAGAAAGAGGTGGCGCGATGATCTAGACGCGTATCACGAGAACTGGTTAGAGACGGCGCGAGAGAAGAACGTCTGGAAGGACTTGGGGGAGGCCTTTGCTCAGCAGTGGGACAGTATTGGCTATTAAAAAAAAAAAAAATATATAGTCAGAAGAGTACCTATCGTCTGCCGTCAACCTTCAAATTTAAGTCACCCACTATAACTCCACGTTAGCTCATACGACGAAAAATAATGACCAGCCCTCTATCTCAAAAACATGAGCCAAATAGCCTCTCGAGTTTAACGAAGCACATAAGAGACAGAATTAAAGGCGAATGAATGTAAAATTGTAGACAGAATTAAAACGGGCAAGTGAAGTGCCCACTAAAAGATTTCACTGGCATTCACTGTTAACACCAGACCTTTAAGGCGTATAGTCCCCTAAATATCTGACCGGAGTTAAATGCACACATACTCATCATACTGCCATGCCATCATCACCATTGATTTGCATTATGCTTTATACATTCTGAAGAACACTTAGAGCGCCTTCAAATTAGCCGCAAAGAGCCGCGTGGCGGCAGCGCGGCTGCAGTGCTGCATGTCGCCGTACTGCTCTGTTATTCCATGTAAATAACAAAGTAGCATGCAGTGCGATTGCAGCGCGGGTGTAACGCAACAGTCGCGCGTTTTTATTTATATGGAATAACAAAGCAGTGCGGCGCGCTGTCATCGCGTGGCTCTTTGCAGCTACATAATTTGAAAATCATTTTTTTTCTGTGTAAACGTATTTGTAAAGATTAAAGCAGTATGAAAGGAGTAGGGAAAACAAGCGAAAAAATTTCATGTTGTTAAATTTTTGGCAAAAGTATTTAGTTATATGAAAAAATCATACGTTGACAATTATTGTAAATGAATAGGTAATATTTTCTTCTAATCTATTAACCCAACCACTACCGAGGAGTTGGCTTCAGAAAGTCACTGTTTTTTGGCACTAAATGGGAGTAAGGGCCTTAACAACAGTCCTTTAATGAGTTGGTAGTGAAACTTTGGAAGGCTTCCAGCATGTCTTGTAAACAGTAGGACTTGACCGTTGCGAGGAAAATTGTGTTTACAAGCAACGTTGGCAGCGCACCAGTTATTATTTTATTTATGAAGCTAATGTATTACAGAGAAATTACCCTTGTTATGTAACGTAGAACTGATTTCATGAAATATTTACAACAGTAACAAATAAAAATAATGACACGATGATCCTCAGTTCTATTAAGTTTATTAAACACGGTATATTCTAAACAAGTCATGTGATGAGATTGATTGTTGATTGAATTAATTGAACCAATCATAGCAGTTTATTAGCGTTTGATATTATCACAACCTTTTTTGCCATCATCTTAATTAAAAATTAACCACAATAAATTGTTGTTTGATATTTCATTTCATTTATTTATTCATATATGTATACCGATTGTGTTTGAATTTTGTCGTACATTAATTAATTTATAACATCCAAAAATAATATTATATTTTCTAGGTTAGTAAAAGCGTAAATTTATATGATTTTATAGAATCAACTAGTTGACCCAGCAAATGTTGTTCTGCCATATAACAAAGAAAAAAATGGAGGGTAATTGTAGAAGGGTAGAAAAGCCTACGACCTATTCTCAGACCTAACAAGTACACACTAAAAAAAAATATTGTAGGAGGGTTAAAAATATCCCACCACCTATACTCAGACCTACCAAATATACAGAAAAAAATCATAAAAATCGATCAAGTCGTTTTGGAGGAGTTCGATAGTAAATACTTTGACATAAGTTTTTTTTTTAAATGTATTAGAGAAGTTACTTTTATACTAGCTTTTACTCACGTCTTCACTCGCGTACATAAAATATAGCCTATGTCACTCAGGAATAGAACAGTTTTCTATTGGTGAAAAACTTTAGCAATCAGGTACTTTCAGAGATTACCTTCTACAAACAAAAAAGAACAAACTTTATCTAAGTACATTTATTTCATCACCACTGCTCTCAAAACGGTGAAGGAAAACATCGTGAGGAAACCGGCACGTAGGACGTGCGTGAACCAAAAATTCGAAGACATGTGACACCAACCCACCAATCCGCACTGGGCCCACGTGGAGGATTACGGCCCATTCCCTCTCCTAGAAAGGAGGCCTGAGTCCCAGCAGTGGGAACATTAAAAAGGCTGATGATGATGTAAAATTATAAATAACTATATAAGCGTAGATGAAGATCACTCTTGGCTAATAAATTAAGTAACAATAGATCATAGTTGTGTGTTGCTTTTAGTACACTACCAATTTAAATCAATTACATTAACTCACACTTGATATTTACATACACTTACTAAAACCATACATTAGGGTAACAAGAAAATCTCTCCGTAAAACGAAATAGAATGTCTGTGCCAGTAAAATATCACTTCACATTTACGTCACCTAATAACATGTCTGCGTACTCCTTTTACAATATTACACGTATGCATTAGTTAGAGAAAGTCAGTTTCACTCATTGAAATGTAAGATGGCGGACGTATAATTCGGAATATTTTCTCTAACTTGTAAGTTCTATTAACTATATAACACTAGCTATCACCCGCGGCTTTTCTTACTAGATGCTTCACTCCTGTAAATCGTAGCGTGGTGTTACAATATACAATACATTTAGGTCTTCTCGATAATTGGGCTCACCAACACTAAAATTCGAACCAGTTGTTCCTGAGATAAGCGCGTTCAAAAAAAAAACAGTAAATTCTTCAGCTGGTGGCCTTAGTGCAAAGTTTTTTAACGTACTCGACAGCGGTAAAGTAAACGTCAATTTGTCATAAAACTCTAAAAGAGTCGTCTGGCAGCAAAAACTTTTTTTATTTATACTATTTGACATAAGCGAACGTTTGACCTCACAATATCGTCTCTATATTTACTCAAAACGTAGCTTATAGACTAGCAGACAATTTGTTAAAGTACTATCTCCAGTCTAGTTTGGTAACTCCAATCACTATAATAAATGGTACTACTGTGACTGTCTCGTTTTCAATTTTTTTGGACAAAGATAGAAATGCTTTTCATCTCAACACAATTCATTTCATCAAAAACTGAGCAAAACTCGTCACTGATAAAACCTGATGTTTCAACCACTCCTGTGTTCAATTTAATGCTGAGAGAGAAGAATTATTCGACACACTAGGTTTAGATAAGTTGCAGGTCGGAGTTATGAATAACATCCTCTCATACCCTAACAGTGAAGGAGCTTGTCTTTTGTTTAGACTTTTAACATAAGAATGTAATTTAGTTTGATAAATCAGACTGACATATACTTAAAAGTATAGAAGTCCAAAAAAAGAATGGAAAAAATACACTCCAGTTATTTATTTGGTACTCTTTTTATGTTACTTCTAAAAGAGTTAAATAAAAAAAAAACTCCTTTAAAATTTAACATTTAACAAAAAATATTAATTAAAACGCCAGTAAACCGTTACACCGTACAAAAACCAACACAAATATGTCAATCAAATGAAAATGTCAATGAAATAAATTTTCATAAAATTCACCTGAGTCATAAAATTAACTTCACAAGGTGAGAATTTCGTACGCATTGAGTTGAGTCAAGTTGACTCGCGAAGTATTCGATGCTCGACGACTCAACTTTGAGCATAGTTGAGCATTAACAAGTTGCACGTTCGCTTATTGAGTCGCTACGGAAAAGCCGCTTAGTTTTCAGTATCGGAGCGTGAAATTGCACTAAATAATTAGCTTGATAACTAATTAACTAAAATTAAAGTGCTTTTAACTGGTCATTAGTCTCGTTATTATGTGAATAATGGCTAGAGTTAATTAAATATTTAGTATGTACGTTAAAATAGGGTTGTCTCTTTTGTCGTTGTCGATCAAGGTAGAGAAATTGATTAGGGTTGAAAGTCAAACTACGCTTGATGACACTCTGATTAACAACTAGTTTTTTTTAAGGTGGGAAATCATCCAAAGACTTTTCTTGCTCAAGGGCGTAGCAAGATGGCGTGTCAGACTTTTACTGACTAAACCCACACCCATGTTCCTTATTGGTTTTGCTTTCCAGGACCTCGGGTTTCCCTTTCGGAAGTCAATCTATGGTTCCAGTTGGCTTTAGCTTTACTGGGCCTCTGCGGAAGATCAACGCATATTGGATCTGAGTTCACGAAGTAAATTAGCATATGAATAAACTCATTGGTCATTCGATTAATGGCCTGTTACATGATTATAAGATTAGGGTTCTACCTTTAGATTACCGTCCAGTTAAGACCAAGCAAGGACCAACGGTGTGTTGTTTTCACGTGTGCCTCAAAAAGATGTCTGCGTGATTGCCGGGGACCAGTCAGGACAAAAACCTGCGAGCGCTGCAGATTGTTTCAAAGAGTTACTACGGCCTTCACAAAGGGCAATTAAAGGAACACTAGATTATAGTCAGTTAAAGTTTGACATTCCCTCACGCCCCATCTAGAGCGAGAGAAGTTATCTGATGATTTCCCGAGTAAAAAAGGGTCCATCCTTTGGATGTATTACGATCTAGCCTTGTTTATAGATATTAGTCATTAGTAATTTAATTATATCCTAAACCAATAAATTGTCTTTATTATGAATGAGTCAAAAAGTACTTTTCTTATTCTTCCTATTAAGAGAACTAACAAATACACTTCGTTCTCTTGTTTATTTGGCAGCACATACCATTAAATGGATAGACAAAATATTCTTCCATTAACTTTAGTTAAAAAACAATGTATTCACGAAGACATCAAAAGTTTAGATTGTTGCTTATCTCTTAAAATAAATCGTTACCGCTTTCAGATTAGAAACTTTTGTCGAATTAAGTTTTAATTAACTTTTCAGGGAACATTAATTTAATTATCCGAGCTACTTAAGAGACAGTTTAATTTTACAGAAAATTTACCTGTCTGATGTCTGATTGAACAAACTTTCATTAATTCCGTGGGACAATGGACAGTTCTTTGTTTCAAAATAGGTTAACTAAAATGTAAGGATAAAATTGGCTTTACAATAGCTATACAGTGTAGCAATGCTGCCAGTCTTTTGGACAAATTACTCAGACGATAAAAATGTGGAGGAGTGTTTTAACACCATATTATAGATTGTTTTTTGTTTTTTACACTAATATAATAAAGAGGTAAACTTTTTTTTTGTTGGTTGGAGGTAATCTCTAGAAGTACTGGTCCGATTTCTGAAATTTTTTCACTGATTGAAAGCTGTTTTATTTGTGAGCGACATTGGCTCATCATATTTTATGTAGGTACATCATATTTCGTCATATTTTATGTGTCGTGTGTGTTTTTGTGTGAAGCTACAGGCAAAAACTAGTAGGATATATTTACACAATTAAAATTAGTTAGGTATGTAAGTATGCGAATATTTTTAGTTTTACTGTTCCTTGGGGTACGTTCTTTAGCTGATGACTTTCCCAAATGACAAATGACGGCAATCGATGTCAAAAATGAACCAAACAAATTTTATTGTTTAACATCATTGGCACCAGATAGACAACCTATTTGCAATGTCTTAATGAAGCCATTATGTAACATATAATATTTATCTTAATCAAATAACGATGAGACAAGAGATTACTCCAATCGGATCTCGTATTAAAATATATCACGTCCGAAAACTATCAATGCGAATATGCCATTGCAATTATGACACTGACAGCTTGGAAATATATTTAAGACTTTACATAATGACTCTCAATGTCAAGTTGTAGTTTATCAATAAATTTCTCATTATATACTCAACTTAAAAAAAGCTAAAAGTGTAAGAAAGATTTCAAATCAGTTTATTATAAATCCTAAATCTGTCTACAGCTGTGAAATTAATGGATTTAGGAAGGAAGCGTTTCCGACCGCGTCTCGCTCTATTGTTTTATTGTCATAGCCAGCGACTGTTCACTGCTACTTAAGTGGCTTTGACGTACAATGTTTCTTTTAAAACAGTGACCGATATTAATAGACAAGTAGATTAAGACTGAAGATGAAGCATAAAGATTAATGTGAGAGAAATGTAAAGAAGAATAATCCTGTCCCGTTTTAGAAAGAACAGTCTCCCCTGGCCAAGTTAATAATCTGCAATAGTTGTAACTTGGCTAGGGGAGCAAATCTTTAAGCTAAGTTTTTGCAATGTAAATTATCAAAATTGGTGATTGGATGAATGAACTTTGCGTGCTCAATCAACCACATTGTGGCTTAACATCAAGTAAGAGTGATTAAACGCGAGTTTATCAATAATTAAGAAAAGTAGCCAATCATATCAATTGGTTTGCAGAAACTAGAGTCAGTTATGGGACACAAAGGGCAAAAAAAGGAAACAGGGTGGTTTTTTTTTTCAATAAAATTGGACGAACTCCATTATTCCATACCCGAGCTGAAGCGAGAGAAATCTTTTGATAATTCCCCATCTCATAAAAAAATAATTTGACCATATTATTTCCACACACAACACAATAAAATTTCTGTTGCAGAGCTTTTTAGTACTTAATTTAAAATTCCCGTGCTAATCCGATAAACTAAAATTAATAATAAAATAATCCGAACGCAAACATTTACAGGCCATGCATATTTAATTAAAATCATAAACAATTCTATTACACAAATCAGCGGATTTAATTACATATTAATAGCTTCCCTAATTAATACTCCACCTAACCATAACCTATGTAAATAATGACGTACTATCACGTGCATAAATATGTTACAATAATACAAAATACAAATGTGTTTTTCTCCTAAAGTAATAGCGTGGCAGTAGGTGATGCCTAAAATTGAAATTATATTTCGTAATTGCATTTGTATCTGAATATGTTTTAATCTGAACTTAACAATAAAAATATAATACCTATACTGTGAAAATGACCATATTGTCGTCTCTCATTATATTTTCGGTTTTCGGCTTTTTGGACGTCTTCGGCTGATATGATGATGACGATGATGATTATATTTTCACGCCACATGTACTATACTGTGATGAGAGCATACTTTTATTTTATTAATATTATGCAAAATTTCATCATCGTCATAATTTCAGCCGAAAGGTGTCCACTGTTGAACATAGGCCCCAATCATCACAACGAACGGTCATGGCATGGTGGTATTCGTGGTGGATGATGTCTTTTGGTACACCAGAAATTTTTCGACCCTATCGAATATCTGTTTTGCAAGCAATGTGCCCCGCCCATTGTCACTTAAGCTTTTCTTCTTTCGCAGTACTTCGGGCTACGGCAGTAGCCTTGATTATCCTGCGAGTGTTTTCATTCCTGATTTGATCACGCAAGGAAACTCCGAGCTAACACTTTCCATTGACCTTTGGGTGACTTTAGGCATACATAATGTACCGGCAAATAAATTATTTTAGGACCATGCCGTTGCAGACGAGTTATTTTTAAACCAAAATAATACACAACTAAGTCACTTAATTCTTAATTTTTTTTTTTTAATCTTAGAAATTTAGGGACTTTTGGTCACAGTACGACCATGCCAGCCCCATCGTAACCTAATACAAGTCAAGCTTTATCAACTATGAGGGCTCACAACCTTACTCATTATTTTATAAACAGCGATGGCTTGAAGTTTCAAACTAACAATATTTTTATTGTAACTTGTTTTTTTAATTTTGTGTAAAGTATTTATACTGTTGATTGTACCTATTTATGCTCACACAAGATAATGTTGTGTTCAGCCCGGCGCCCGTAAGGCCGGCTCCAGCTTTATCTTTAGATTCTGAGAGCTTACCTCGACATGAGGATTAACTGATTAACTAGTACTTTAAGCAAACTTCGAATTAGCCCGTCTATTAGCCGTCACTAGTTTTATGTAAACATTTCGTGTCTTTTTCTAAGAACAGAGACATTTGTAGGTGTTTGGAATTGTCACATTAAGGGTTTTAATGGAAATGCGGTGTTTTTACTTTGTGTGTACTGACGAACATCAAGCAAAATAGTGAAAGAACCTTCGTTGTCATCTGATATTTCCTGTTAAAAAATATCTAACCACTTTTATACTAACCAACTGAACCTATTTCAGATCTCCCTGTCATTAATATGGTTAAGTTTGCTCTTAACAACCGATCCAAAAACTGTTTTTATTTTATTTATATTTGTTTACCAACATAATTACATATTCGCAATAGAAAAAAACCTTTTTAAGTAAAGATTTAAAAAAATCTATTAATCTCTCTTCTTCCGCTTTAACCTGGTTCAATTCATATCTTCGGGGACGCTCTCAGTGTGTCCGCCTTGACGGTTCGTTCTCTGATTGGCGTAGTCTCACTGAGCGTGTTCCTCAGGGTAGCGTTCTCTCTCCTCTACTTTTTTCAATTTTTATTAACTTTGTTACCAGTGTAATATCTTCTAGTTTCCATCTTTACGCGGATGACTTGCAGCTTTACCGTCACTTTACTGTTGCTGACGCAAATTCTGCTATTGCTGCTATGAATCATGACCTGGATTGTGTCAGTGCTTGGGCTAAGTCATTTGGTTTGCAGATCAACCCAACAAAATCACAGGCCATGATCATAGGCAGTAGATTCGTTCGCAGTGCGGCTGTGGTTTCTACACTACTACCTTTATTTCTCGATGTCGTTCGTATTGAATACTCCGAAACTGCCAAAGACTTGGGTGTTATTATTGACTCCAATCTTTCGTGGCGTGCACAGGTCAACGAGGTTAGTCGGAAAGTTAATTTTTCTTTTCACTCGCTTAAGTGCCTCCAGGGTCTATTGCCTTTGAAAACAAAAATCAGTTTAGCCCAGACACTTATTCAGCCGATTTTAGATTATGCTGACGCCTGCTACCTGGATGCTACTGAGGAGCTATTGAACAAGCTTGAGCGATTACAAAACTTATGCATTCGGTTTGTTTTTGGATTACGAAAATATGACCATGTCTCTCATCTTCGCAAGGAACTCAAGTGGCTCCCTATCCGTCTTCGCAGGAACACTCGGATTTTATGTCTTCTCTTTAACATCTTACACAACCCGTCTTACCCCTCCTACCTACGTGATCGTTTTTCGTACTAGTGACGCGCCGTGCAGATCACACCTTAGATCCCTTCTTAAATCCCCTTCCCATAAATCCTGTTACTATTCCTATTCTTTCTGTGTCCATGCCGTGAGGTTGTGGAACTCACTTCTGCCTAGCATTCGAGATTTAAATTCAATCTCACTTTTTAAAAATCGAGTAAAAGAGCACTATCTTTCCTCTCAGCTGTGATATTTATTTATATATTGTATGTATTGTATGTATTATGTTGTTTATTATTTAATATATATTTATAGTAGTAGTTAAATATTATTTTTATTTTAATTATAGGATACTTTGGATTAAGACTTCACACATTCTTCTTTTGCTTCTTACACACTATTGTCTACATTTCTTTTTAATTTCTCCTTTCGCAGGTCTGCTGGAAGAAATTTCTTTGGAAATAAGCAGTACCTTTGTACTAATGTTTCTTATGTATTATCTTTTTCTATTATTTTTGTGTGTACATAAATAGTTAAATAAATAAATAAATAAAAAACTTAATCCACCACCATCATTATTATTTTAGCTAAAAGACGTTCTCTTCTAGATATGGGCCTCTCTCAAGTGTTGTCACATAGGTCCTGTCTGGCTCGCATTCATTGGATTCCTGCAAACCTTACCAGGACTTGGTCAACCATCCACAATAGGTCCATAAATGGTTGTTAGGACAGACTGGTTTGTGCAATCATTTTCAGGCCTATTTGGCAATTTTATTTTTATAGATATATGTTTTCTGCGTGATTTTTAAAGAGTTACCATGGCCCTTGATCGCAAAAGGCAACTGAATGAACACAGGTGTGTTAGTCTGTCAAGTCTGTCACTCCCTCTTGCTCCATTCAATGTGGAAGATGTTTTTGATGGTTTAATACCTCAAAAAATTGGTATGAATTGTCACTTGAACGACCTAGTACCTGTATTACATTGTGACAGGTTACAGGGGTGTTACAGGCAAAATATAACATTAAAATAGGTGAGTTGTATTACAATGTAGTTTAGCTTAGTGATAAAATATTGCTTTACAATGTAAATAAACTCAGGTGGCTAAAATAATGTATAAGGATAGGATACCCCCCTTGGGTTGGGAGGAAGTTACACAGTATCGCAGGGGAACGGAGTCGCGGACAGACCTCACAGCCTTCGTATTATTGAGCAATTGCGGTGCTTCTTTAAAGACTATCTATAAAGTAAATAATTATTTATTTTTTATCTACATTCTGTATTGTAAAAATAAAAAAAAAAAAACAAAAATTATCTACTCTTACACAAAAATTTTATAAAGAGGTAGTTTTTTTTCTTTTGTTTGTAAGAGGTAATTCTCTAAAAGTACTGGTTCGATTGCAAAATTTTTTTCACCAATATAAAGCTACTTTATTCCCGAGTGACAAGGGCTATATTTTACGGTCTTATTGCACAGGGCAATTTTTTGCAGACAACGTTTGGATAGACTGAAAGAAAAGAGATAGATTTACTACATTATACTCGTACTTACCAGACTATTTATATTATTTTGCTATACGCCAGCTGTGCGAGAAATACAGAAGTGCGCATAAAACTTGCACATGGTATTCGTTTACTTCGAAAAGGCATACGACCGGGTACCTCGTGAGGTTTTGTGGAGAAAGGTATGCCTGGGAAATATGTGCAGTTGATCCGAGCGATGTACAGTCAATGTAATACCCAAGTCCGGTCTACAGTTGGCTCCACTGGCAGCTTCAATCTGGCCGTTGGCTTACATCAAGGGTCAGCTCTCAGTCCTTACCTCTTCCTGATGATAATGGACGCCCTGACGTCGGACATTCAGGAGGAGGCTCCCTGGTGTATGCTCTTTGCCGATGACATTGGTTGGTTGCCGAGAGTGGCCTAGAGGTCCAGAACAGATTGGAGGTGTGGTGGCATAGACTGGAGAGTGATGGTCTGTAATTGAGTAGATCCAAAACGGAGTACTTGTTCTGCGATTACGGCGGTGTCTCCAATGCCAGCGCCTTTAGCTCTCGCCGGAACGCCCAAACCGATCTGTTCCGACTTTCGGTACCTCGGGTCACTCGTCCAAAGGGATGGTAAGGTGGACCGGGACGTAACACGACGGATCAACGCAGGATGGGTGAAATGGCGACTCAAGTTGAAGGGTAAAATCTACAAGTCCGTTATAAGGCCTGTCATACTGTATGGATCAGAAAAATATTGCATGTGGCGGAGATTAGAATGTTAAGATGGATGTGTGGTATGATGAGAATGGATAAAGTGAGAAATAGGAGTATATAGGGGAAGTTTCAAAGTGGCGCCACTGACTGAAAAGTTGAAAGGGAATCGTTTTTTTTTTTTATAATGGATTGGCTCGCGTTTGACCAAAATCTCACCTGATGGTAAGCGATGATGTTGCCGACGATGGAGTACGCTTGCCTAGAAGCAATCTATTCACTCTTGACTTAAAGACCCCTAGGTTATAGCTCTCAGGAAACACATGATGTTTGTCTTGGTATGTTCATGTAAAAAGGAGGGACGAAACGCATGTTGCTAAAAAACTTATGAGTTTACATGTGGATGGATGAAGGGGGAGAGGGAAGCCAAAAAAAAGAGAGATAGATTGTGTGAGAAGCGATACGAAAGAAAAAGGAGTTACCAGATTATTATACTTAGACATTCTTTTATTCTTCTTTCTTACAAGTCCGTTACACAGGTCTTGAACCAAGTATGGACTCCATTTTATACAAAGATTAAAAATCTTGCTGGAATGTATGATATCTTGAACCAAAAACATATGGAGAGAAATAAGCAACTATGTGTTTAAAGACAATCCATAGCATTAGAAGCAGAGCCTAAAACCCGCTAAACTTAAGTGGCAGTACGCAGGACACTGCTCGCAAAACAGATAGTCATTGGGCCGAAACGCTCTAGGGTGGTACCGAAAGATGCAACGTTGGAAGATATCCCACAAGGTGGACCGATACTTGGTGAAGGTCGCGGTAATCAAAAGATTACATTAAACACCTTCACGCGTATACGTGTATTATTATTACGCAATTATGCGTTTTTTTGTAAAAATCCTCTTAAAAAAGAAAAAAATCTTGATGTGCAATAAAGTATATATGTATAAATAAATAAAAATCGTTTTGAGTAAACCTTAGAAAAAACGAAGATATACCTAAAGATCAAAATTTTAGGCCGAAAAAATTTCGTACACCCGAAAGTTCGTGTACGGGTGTTTTTAATATCGTGTGGTTTCGATCACGCATGACTGCTCCGCACGCGTAACGCCCGCACATGTCCATTTCATATTGTAATGCGTCTAATACGCATACGGGACGCGTTTTTTTTGCATTTTGATTTTCTGCATGTAGACCACACCCGCATGCGTGATGAAATCCGCAAGATATCAAAAACACCGTTTTTCAAGATCATACAAGTGGTTTATACGTATGTAAAAACGGGACGTGAGGAGCTATTCTAACAGAGCCGTTTCCTGCTACGTCTTGTTTGTGTATTTATGTTCGATAAACATTGATTTAAATGTTTTGTTATGCCTGTACAGTGGTTGGTCACTGGTATCAAAACATGACGACTGTTTAGTTTGATGTTTAGACGCTTGGTTTGTCAGAGTTTACGAACAAACATTCTAGATGTTGTTGTTTACTGAACAGTTGTTGGATGACTTATGAGCTGTCAAATCTCTGGTTAAGTGAAATATGGGTCACATGGTTACACCAATTTAGCAATAGTTATGGTGATGTCAAATTTGGGCTGTTAAGGGCTGTAAGTAAGTTACGGTTGACGGTTAAAGCAAATGATAAATAATGACTCTTTTTTTTCAAATTTAACACATAATCATATCATGGCGCAATAGCAAATGATAAAATTAAATGGTCGAATAAATGTAAATGACACTTTTAAACTTAGCTTGCATTACGTTTGATGCATCCCACTTTGAGCGTTAGTTTAAATTACGGAATACTTTAGTATTTATCAAACAATTACTTAAAAAAAAAAAGGAAAAATCTGTTGTATTTTCCCGAATTTTTAAGCTATCAGAAAATCGTATCTCATCTGTTATATCTAAGTTTGTCATTGTAATATCGGCTCTTTATCTGACTTTCTAAACAAAACACAGTCAGTTCTTTTTGATATCGGCTGTTCCTTTTTTAAAATTCAAAGAACATAGAACGCGGCATAGATTACATACACAAAATTGTGCTCCATCACCACGACTCTATTATTCAGTGCCAGTACACGTTGTATTAAAACGACGCGTCATAAGTGCATCAATTTGTCATTACACCCGCATCTCCTGTACGAGACGGATCACGTAGGATTTGCTCTTAATTTTGTAATATGTTGTTTAATACAGTAGCATCTTCATAAAGAGAAGAGTTTAAAAACTACTGCTGTCGTTATAAATCTAGATTACTTACTGCATAGTCGCACCTTAATAGATCTTTATTTATTTACTAGCTGACCCGGCAAACTTCGTATTGCATAATAGTCCTTTTAGCTAAGCTGTCAAATAACGCCATCTACGGGCATAATTAATTTAAAAATTACATTTTAATTAAAGATGGCGTTGTATTAGATTTTTTTTTTCGTGTTTTTTTCCAGATTTTCTCACCGTTTAAACTTTCCCTGGACTTTCACTAACATTTCAAGACTAAAATTAGCCAAATCTATTCAGCCGTTCTTGAGTTTTAGCGAGACTAACGAACAGCTACTCATTTTTATATATATAGACTAGCTGAGCTGATAAACGTTTTGCTGTATAAATTATCGAAAAAAAAATGGGGAATTTGTCAAATATAAAACAAAACAATGCACAGTTTCAGTCATTTCAAGAAAAAAAACAGATTTATACTTTATTTGTAACGAATAAACTCAAAAACCACAGGACTAATTTTAAAATTATTGAACCATTAATTAGTATATTACTTTATTATTGAGTGATTTATACATATATTTTCTATATTTCCGCGGGCGAAGCCGCTTGCAGAAACTATGTAAAATGCTGGAAGTACTGATCCGATAGCAAATTTTTAAAAGTTACTTTATTCCGGAGTGACAAAGTCTATATTTTATGTACCTACGCGGGTAAAGCCGCGGGCAAAAGCTAGTTAAGGTATTGTTTCTGTAATCATTTTGTTTCTTCTTCTTATTCACTCTTACACGTGATGTCTAAATCTCTTTTTTTTCCGCATCTTTCCTTTCGCAGATAATTGTGTCGGAAAAGATTTCTTTAGAAAATACTAGCTGACCTGGCAAACGTTGTTTTGCGGGTATAAAAAATAAATGTTGGCTGATTCTCAGACCTACTCAATATGCTCACAAAATTTCATGAGAATCGGTCAAGCCGTTTCGGAGGAGTACGGGAACGAACATTGTGACACGAGAATTTTATATATAAGATAACTATCACCGCTGTACCTATTTTCCTGTTTCCTTCTTCTTAGACTCTATTTGTGTTTCCATTTAATTTTATAGACTCTTTTAAAGTGAGTTTAAATTTAGCAAGATAAGATACAAAACAAGGCAAAGCTTCACCCATTTTAAGTCAATTAACTTTTATTATTAGCAAAAATGTTCTTTTAACTACAAAGTACCTTTTATCCGTCCTCTACTGTAACAAGTTTCTGTTTAAGGACGCAGGACATAGTAGATAAGTCCAATAAGCAATTAAATAAAACATTACAGTCTCCAAACGGTTTTCACATCGGGTCCAACGTGACTCTGTGCTCAGAGCATTTCCTTTTACAGTACTGAACTAAATTTAACCCAGATCAATACGGATTATTCTCAGTGCAATGGCGAAGCAGACATTTTATTAATAGAATATTAATCTATTAGCTATTTCTAACTGATGAGATCGTGGACTTGGTATCTAATAAAATTGGTTTGAGTATTCTTTTTGCTTTGTGAAGACGGACTTTTTATTACCTATCCACTTTAGTGAAGTCTTTTAAGTTTTTAATTTGATGATAGTTCTGTTATTGGAAATTGGCTTTTTTGAGATTTTTTCATCATTTGGGTGAGTTTCAAGAAATAATGTTTACTAACTACTCACAATATTTGAAAAATTAAATGTCTATATACATTTAATTTTCCTCTTAATGATGATTGCTGTAAATCTTGGGTGGAATTGATTTATTTACGTGATGTATACTACTTTCAAATTATCTATACATTTATACATTTTCGACTGGCCTGTTGGTCTAGTGGTTAGTGGCCCTGACTGCTATGCCGGAGGTTGTGGGTTCGATTCCCACCCAGGACAAATGTTTGTGTGATGAGCATATATAATAATCATTTGTTCTGTATCTGGGTGTAATTTATCTATAATATGTATGTATTTAGAAATATATAAGTATGTTTATCAGTTGTCTAGTACCCATAAGACAAGCTTATCTTAGCTTGGGACTAGACAGAGTTGTGTGATAGTTGTGGAAAAAATAATAATAAAGTAAAGTCAGAGTATTTCTACTTTTATGAATTAGTCAGAACATTGAAATTCTGTCAATCATATTATTGTTGTTGTTAGTATTTGAATAGTAAGTAAGTACCATAACTTATTGTTTCACAGAATTGGATATAGTTCCTAGTGCTCTAAATAATTGCGACTATTTCGCTAAAGCAATCTATTTTTGACATCTAGTTACGTACTTTTCGTGAACAATGAGTGGGATATCTTAGTTTATTACTGCTTAGTATACCATAAGGTTAAGCTTACATACCTGCTTTTGTATCTTATGCTTTCTTTAAAAGACTAACGAGTCTCCATGGAGTTTCTTGCACATTCTTCTCCATAGAGACCTACTCTTTGAAACATGCAATTTAGCATCACTTGTTTGATTGACGGACATTTTGACAATTCAAAAGTGCCTGTAACGGGTCTATTTGAAAATAAACGTTTCTGATTTCTGCTTTTTGATTGCATCACAGCTTACCATCAGGTGGGATTGCAGTCAAACACGAGTTTATATAAAATAAAAAAAAAATACATTTAAGAATGCTTTGGACGTAATTCCATATCCCCAGTTTTTTTATGAAGAGCTTGTCAATGATTAATACTTCAGCAGTCTTACCACTTCCTAATTTCAAATTATTTATTCAGAAACTGGGTAAAAGTACGGCATTATTTTGTCCACCTACTTATTACCTTTTTCTTTGAGCTAAGAAATTATCAAATCATTTTTCGCGCTCCAAGAGGGCGTGTTTTTACTGACTAAAACCTACCCGTGTCCTTCAGTTGCCCTTTGAAAACGTTTACTACGTTCTCTAATAAACATAACATCTATACATCTATATATAAAATTTGAGTGTCTGTTTGTAATATTGAAATAACTGCTATTTACTAAATGCAAATGAATATATACACGGTACTTACAACAAAATATTTTTTTTACAATTTTTGTCTATCTGTCTGTCGTTATGTTTGTCCGGGCTAATCTCTGAAATGGCTGGACCGATTTTGACGGGACTTTTTTTAGCAGGTAGCTGATATAATAAGGAGTAATATAGGCTACTTTTATTTTAGAAAAAAATAAATTTAAAATCCTGTAGTCCACGCGAACGAAGTCGTGGGTACAGCTAGTTTCAAATAAAAAATAAGTTTTATTTTTAACTTATTTATTTTCACTTAGGATGATTCTCACAACAAGTTTTATTAAAAAACAGACAAGCAATAAGTTTTCGTAAAAATATTTAGGTAAGAATTATAAACACAAACATGTTTTTGCACATGTTATTATTTCGAGTCGACGAACTTCTTTATTTACATTGAAATTCTATTTCTATAAATAACATTCAAGATTTAGGCTTTATTTATGTCATAGACAGATTTATTGCTCGTTACTTTTCTTAAATATGGCAAAGCTTTTAAAACTGAGTTATTTGCTGATTACCACTGATTTATTTGGATGGGTTTAGGAAGGCCTTTGTCCAGCATAATATTGGCTAGCATAATAATGAGAGCAGCACTGTGGTGGCTCCGTCTTACGAGTCGTAGGTAGGTCGCGGATTCAAGCCCTGCCAGGCGCATTACTTTATGTAATTTATTTCATCACCACTGCTCTCAAAACGGTGAAAGAAAACATTGCGATGAAACCGGCATGTCCTAGAACCAAAAAGTCGAAGACATGTTACATTCACCAACCCGCACTGGGCCCGCGTGGTGGATTACGTCCCATTCCCTCTCCTAGAGAGGAGGCCTGAGTCCCAGCAGTGGGAACATTAAGAAGGCTGATGATGACTAATTTGTGTGGATGGGTTTGGGAAGGCCTATGTCCAGCAAAATATTGGCTAAACAAATAAAATAAATTGCTGGTAAAGAAACGCTTACGATTTTTTAAAGATTTTAGAAATTATTTAGCACTAACTTTGCCAGCGGCTTAACACGCGTTTACGTAAAAAAATATTGCAAGGGAACATATTCGCTGGATAAAAAGTATTCCAGGATATGCCCTAACCATGTGCCAAATTACATTCGGTCGTTTGAGAGTGAAGGAAATAAAATTTACATACACATAGATTATACATGTACATAAATCTTTTACTTGTATGATATTAGTGTGATTGTAGGTACAACATAAAGAACGAATGTAATTTGCCACACGATACGAGTAGGTAGTGCGTCAAATGGAATGACTGAAAAGAAAAACACTCATCCATTTTCCTAACTTTTCGACAATGTCCAGTCGGTTGAAGCAAAATTTACCTGAAAACCTCAGAATAAAGAACACAAACCGCCCCAACCGAAGAATAAATAAAGTTACAACTTCAAACTTTGCTTACAGGCGAAAAGTTTTCAATACGAAAACGCTTTAATTATCTTGCTTCGGGATCGCCTGCAGCAAATCTCTGTTTGGGATATCACGTCAAATGATTTTATCTAATTGAAGTACAAAGTCGACGTTATTAATACTTAATAAGATACTTCCTTATTGATGTTTGAGCTTGGCCGTTTTCTGGGCAAATGTTGGCCGGGGTTGATTTGCCCTGTGCCCCCCCTCCTCTGCCGTTCCCCGTACCGCCCTTGTCTAGACATCTGCGGAGACCGCTTCAGTTCATTCCCGTCGTTCGTAGGGGAAGGGTGTCGCGCTCTGCGTACGTTTGGCGCGAATTTTGAACGTGTGTGCGTTTCTACGTGACTTTTTCGAATTTGCAATTCTACGGGATTGTTGAGTGTTTTAGTGATTGACTATAGACTGTTGTTCTTGTAATGGATTTGATATTAATGTAAGTAAGCATTGTTTGATTTTATTTGCTATTTATGTAACGTAAATGTTTTGTTATTATATTTTTTTAGGATGATTATTCTGTTACATTAAAAATAAAATATTTATCTATTAAATAAAAATTCGTGCAGCTAAGCACTGAAATAAGTAATAATTTCACTTCAAATCACTGTTATAACTATAGACACTAATCTGCTTCTCAAATATGTGTCTACCTAATTTACATTTGAGGAAAGGACTCTTCACCATACAGCAATACACACTCTAAATACTAACACAAACACTACTTATCCTTCAAGGACCCACTAATTTTAAACCAAAGAGTAATACATACATAAAGCCGCAACCAGATAATATTTTCTTCATGGCCAATGAGTTCTACAAACATTGGACCCAACACTACCATCCTTAAGTGCTACCATTGTAAAAAAAATGTTGAAATGTACTTAAAGGAGAAAAGTCATTTCGAAGACATTTTGCGGGGCTCTTGAGAGTTTGCGGGATGAAAAAACCGAGTTCCGGCCGTCGTCGACCACTTATCGACGCCAAGGAGACGCGATGAATTAGCGAAAATGTACTGAAAGTGTGTAGTGGGGGGAGTCGATGTTTGAAATACGGTGTTTTTAAAAATAAAAATGATTTTTGGGACGAGATTATAAAATATTTTGGTCCTTTGGAATACTGATTTTTTAGACACTGAAAAACCTAATTGTATAATGAGGTAGAGTAAGTTTTCAGTAACTTGTACTTAAAAAGTTTGAGTTATTTCTCAAATGCGCAACGAAAAAAAAATGTGAAAAAAAAACTAATGTTACTTTTTGGTTTTTATTTTATATGTGCTTATATAACTAAATTTGGTTTTTATTTTATGAGTGCATAAATAACTAAATAATGTGATTCAGACTTATATTTTTTTTTTCTCATACGTACTAGATACAAATTATACTTCGGAAAAAAAAAATTGTTAGCATACAAAACTAAAGATTTATACTTACAAGAATCATTGTAAATGCCGAGTTCATTGTCGAGATACTCGTAGTAAAAAGCCGGAAACACGAGATACAAATAGATACATTAGTTCTTGTAATCGTAACATCTGATACATTCATTTTGTATTCACTTACGGCGACGGAAATAAAAAATAAAATATGTAAAACTCTTTTTGTAACTGTCTTGTTGACATCGCTAGATTTTTTTTTCCTTTTGGTCCTTTATAGTAAACACGGATTTATTCTTGGTCCTTAGATACTTAGGTACCATTCGAATTTTGCTGTTGCAAAATATTGAGTGTTTGTAAAAAAATATTTTAATAATGTTATTAAAAAATCATACTGGGATAGATATCTCGTAATAAAAACCTACCATTGCAGTTTTTTTCACTTTCAGAGTTTTAAAACCGTCTACCAACCGACCGAATTCCGGAATATTCCTATAAGTAGTATTTGCGTATCTACTTTAAAAATATTGGATTAAAATATAAATATAGTACATATTTACTTTACCTACAGTCATATTAGAAAGTTACATGTTTTATCTATCATTTGTCAACAGTTGTCATAATATTTAATCAATTCCAACCTTACACACACATTTTTGAATTTATTATTCGCCAGTAAATAAAAAGGGTTGCCAGTTGGCAAAGGTCAAAGGTAAAATTTGGCATTTAGGTACAAAAAATCTGCGTTAACATAAATAAACACAATTATTGTTAGTGAGCAGATATATTATTATATAGATTGCAATTTGATTTGTACATTCGTAAATTCGAACTTCGATGCAGTGCAAAATATAATTGCAAAACTTCAAAACAACTACATACTTGTGAAGTTTTAATATCTATACTGAAGGATTTATAATCAGGCATATTTCTGTTCTTACGGTTTATTTTGGTACCTACAAAATTCCGCCAGCTGCTTCGATCTCGTAAAATTATTTCAAAGGAACATAGTCGAAGTTTTTAATGTCTCTGATATGAACGCCAATGTTGGCCATAAAATACAAAAATCACGGTTGAAAATATTATAAGGTTTTTTAAGCGTTTGTTCCTTTTTAAAAACAAAATAAAATTTGAAGTTCGAACAGTCGTGCACGATCGCAAAGCATCAATGAATTATTCTATCTCGAGACAGTCATATTGAACTACTTACGGCTCAAACCCGTCCCCCTGTGCTCCCGTAGCCCAGCCTCAGAGGTCATCAACAACAGCGTACATCACTTACCATACAATACTGAAACATGCGCATATTTAGCAGCATCACCGACGGCCCACTTTACTGTTTAAAACCCCGTACTGTTTGCAAAATGAAGGGGGAAATTAAGAAAATAATTTCGGTATGTTTTCATGCACGTGCGATTTCTTGTTTAGTATTCATCATTGTTTTTGTTTAAATATGGTAATAAGGGTGACATTGAAAGTTTTAAATAAAGTATTAAAATCATGGTTCAGTTAGTTCATTGAAGAAAGAAAATTAAAAACATTTATTTGTTATTCGCACAGATCAAACAACAATAAAAAAATAGTAATCTATAAATAATTTAAAATAAATCAACTAAAACTAAAATTTTAAAATGAAAAAAAAAAGACATGTGTGAAGCTTAAAAAAGCTCCAATATTAGCACATGATGCGATATTAAAAACAGTAAAATAAATAACTCAGCGCTGATATTCTGATACGGCTTAGTGATGCCACGGACAAACTCACGAAACACAGATAAGGATAAGATAAAGGCAATAAAAAAGAAATAACTGAAATATTATATTACAATGTCAATAAACTTAAAAAGAAAAAAAAAGTATTGTAAACATGATTAACCAGTCACCGACGCCTGATGCTCCGATAACACTCCTCAGATTACTTTATTCACAATAAAAGTAATCCCATGTCGCAGAAATTCGCAAGAGTTCCCAGTGGCAATTCGCCCGACTGGCAGGTTTTCGTAGTTTTATTTTCAACGTTGCAAAAAAACCGTTGCCCGTGGCTTTACAAGCACTACAGTACGCGTTTTTGCGTGCAATTGTACCCTGCAAAGTGCTCAGAGCACTCTGCTGCGTTCCGAAATATAGCATGCCTTTAACTGTTCAAACACTAACGAATTAAGCATCCACCAGATTAGAAAATGCCCGGATAAATAAAACGCCAAAGTAGTCAAATAGTATTAACGCTATCACGAAAATAAAAAAGCCATACAAAGAATCAGTCGCGATAAACATTTCACTCTATGAAATGAAACTTTTATCGGCGATTTACGAGAATTTCGGTGCTATAAAAGCGACCCTTATCCTCTATTGTAATCTAGCACCCGATAATCGAAAACTTTGAATTCATTCACGAAATCCGATATCACCTTAACTTGGAAACAAATGGAGTCCTGTCCGTTCGAAAACTTCCAATTTCAAGAGGTCACGTAATTATTCCACTTGGTATCAAGCGCCTCTCGTTTTAAAAGCCTATTCTTGTTACAGATAAAGCTGAGATATCTTCTGACCTTTGTGTATCTTTAGGTATGTATTTTCAGGATAAGAAACAATGAATTTTAATTCCTTGAGCGACTGTCGACTCTTATCGCATAGGTAATTGGGAGTGCGGGCGACCGCGGCCATAACGCATGGGTTATCGATATGGGCGCATAAATTAAATTATACTATCTAAACTCGATCACGGTTTTGACAAAATGATACATATCTGTCCCTTTATGACTATTACAAGTGACCTTGGGGGGTTGAATAAATTTTTATGTTACATTTAACATCACAATTTGCAGACAACATTTTCACTCTAATGTGTTTTTTTTTATTCTGATTTCGTGTGGCAGTCCTTGCTAATAATTTTCATAAATAAGTTTCTTTTAAACGTATTTTCAGAAAGTTTCTCCTTATCTAGACACTTTTTGTTCTTAAAAAAATAAATATTGAAACTTGTGTTACGTCAAAGATAAGCTGTACAAATTACTTGATTATAACTTCTATTTCATTCTTCTTAGTCTTATAAGCTAATAAATATAATCAATAGTGAGATTGATAGCCCATTGCACTTATCAGAGAAACTCAATACAGGTTGACCTATATTTTATTAAGCGTTTGTAAGGAGGTCAGTGTTCTTCTTACGGAAAATGAGACCAAATAAATAAATATTATTGGGGTTTCATGGCTGTTGTCCATAATAAAAGAGATGGTGTTGACCGCGCACCTTTTGTCAAATCAGATACTCAAAATCATGTAGAAATCGAGATCGACTGAAATATTTATTAACTTGAAACTATGAAGAGTTGAGAAAAGCGACAAACCGATATTGTGGCATAACTTGGGTTGGTCTTTTTTACAGGCTCGTCCTTGACCACTGCCTCTTCTGGTGTAAGCGATGAGGTTAAGTTACACCCTGGTTATTATATTATGTATATATTAATATTGCGCCGACCCCAAATAAAACGGGACTAGGGCAGGAAGATGATGATGATGTATATATTAATATATGATCCCAAAACGTGTTGTGCACATATGTAAAGTTAGAATGTCCACCATGAGTACTTAGCGATGGTGCGCAGTGCACCATGTAGTGGTCCGATGATAGAATGAATGGAGTCTCATATTAAGTTAATGTTCTCATTGACATCAAAATTAAAAACAATAACGAAACGACTCCTTAACTCCTAGAAATGAAACAGAATGACAGTAAAATCTTTTGACAATTGCGTTTCCAAACAAATGTCAAGATAAATGTGATATTATGATGACCTGTTTCATAAAAAAAAATGTTTCTCCGAGAACTATTTACCCACTTTTAAAATGTAGGCTGTGACATTTGAGCCCGAAGCTTATCTTTAGAAGGACAAATATATCAAAATGCTACTTCAGAAGTAGTCTTTGTTGAACTAAGATAGTGTTGTCTAAAAAAAATATTACTTTTATGGTAGAGGACACCCATCTAGCAATGTTGTGATGTAGATTAAAAAGTTACTCATGTTATTTTAACATAATGGAAATATATATATTAATATAGTGAGGATGGCGGGAATCCAATGGATGCCAGACGCACAGGGACCGATCATTATGGCGACGCTCGGGAGAGGCTATGTCCAACAGTGGACGTCTTTGGCTGCAATGATGATGATGAATGGTGACATTTAAATGTTAAGATAAACGTATTTCAAATAAACATTTCCATAGGGCAATATTTTTTAAATATACAATGTCCCATTCTCTACTAACTCTCAGTCTGTTTTGAACGCAAAATTACGTCTTATCAAAAATGTATCACAGCTCATCGAAACCCTTCAGTGACACTGGGACCTAAATCCACCATCCAAGTCTATCAAAATCGAATAAAGTACAATTTTCCTCCATTACCGCCCTTCATATCTTCCGTCATTTCACGTATCGCTTCCGAGCCCAAAAGAGGGTAAGATGTTAAGATGAAAATAATAAATCCGTATCGAATATGCACGGCTGGAGCGAATGAAAAAATTCTTTGCGCGAAAATATTATATTCGGCCGTGTAATTCGCCTGTCGGGGATTCGTAGCGATCCATCAACAATTAAATGTTGGGTTGTTGGCGATACATTATCGGGCGTATTGCTAACGTTCTGATTGATGGCGGCTGGTGCCATGAAACCATAGATGCTTCCCGCACCATTGGACGCTAGTCTATCGAGACCACTGTCACTAAGTGACCGATCACCGATCACCGATTCCGCTACTACTCCATTCATATATATTGACACAGACTTTAATTGATATACGGCTCGCATTAACACTAAATAAACACGAAAATATCTATTTTATTAAACAAATACGTTCGAATTATTCACCTCTAGGGTGGTCTTTGATAAAATTTTGTGCAATAAATTTACACGAAGCACGCAGATAATTACCTCCATTTAACAACCAAACAATGTGCACCTGATATTATTAATATTTTAGAATAGAGCGGCTTTAATCACGGCCTCGAATTCGAGCTTAATTATTCCGTCCGTTGGATAATTAATTAAACAAAAGATGGTATGCAAGCTAGGTGAGTATTGAAACTGACTTCCATTGTTGTTGGGATAACAGGGAAAAATCCACGATGCTTCCGGCTGCGTCCCTGCTCCTTCATTGTTCAGTCTTCCGCCTCATTCCAATTTACGCAGCTCTTTCATCGCGTGACTGATGCATTTATCATTTGTGTTTGAGAAATTTCTTTATCCCCAATAAATTGTTTATTGAACGGGCGTTTCTAATCGCGTCGCTACGACTATCTCGATGTCTTTTTGATTCGGGCCCGTACGACAGATTTGTAGGCATTTAGCGTGAGGTCGTAGGGTGGGTCTTTCGTTCCCATGGCATTGGGGTGTTACGCTATTTTAGTGCGTCGTCGTAGGGTAATTTACGAGCATGCAATGCACACAAGCAGCCCTGCTTTTAGGGTGATGGCCTGGAATAACGATTTTTCGTGAATTTATGTCTCAGTAAAGATGATAAGTGATGGCACTCTGATATTCACATTCACGTTGTGGAGTATACAGTTTGAAATATGTACGGAACAAAATTAACTGTTACAGTTTTATAAATTGTCGGAAATGTATTGATAGTGATCTTAAAATTAAATGAAATTACGGTGTTTAGTGAGGTAGGTGGTAACGCTGGAGGCGATAAACTAATATCTGTAGTTAACTTATTACTGAACGCTTAATTAAATTATGTTCTGGTTTTGTTAAGCGGTTTGGCTTTGAACTTTTTGGCTTTGTATTGTCCGATCATAATAGACTGTACGGATATTTATTACCAAAGACGACACCAAAAAGTTGTTGTTTTTGAACTGCCTTTAATTGAATGAATGATACTGTTAATGATTAAGGAATATAAATAAATGTAATTTCTTAGAAACACGAACAGTTTTTTTTTGTTATTACAAGGAGATATGAAGATAATACTGATACAATTATGAATCATTCTTCTTATCGATAATACGATGCAACACAGACGCATAAAAGTCCAATATCTATATTTAACCATCAATGTATTGCTAATGTATTTAACATGTCTTACAGTCTCACATTCTGTTAACATAAAAGAAGAATAAAAGTGAAAGCTCCATTTCTCCATATGTGGCTCGTGAAATATTTAAGTACATAAACAAACCCACTTAATAGTTGAACTGTTGGACCAATTTGTCCTCAAATTATTTGTCACGGCGTCCATTCCGAAAATTGTTCCAGATTTAGAGCTGAAGGGGTTTGAATGCCGCCGGAGTACCGATGTTCGGATTTGTGGCAATGTTTTCGACTATAGGAAGACTAATGTCATAGAATAGATACCTCCGTGAAAATTTAAGACTTAAGATCCTTACAAATTAACCGCGTAATTAAAATTTGAATAAATTAAGTTCTTTGATTTTTTATTTGAGGTTCTTTGATTTTATTTGAGGTTCTTTGATTTTATTTGAGGATGAAGGTGTTAAGAAAAATAAAGAATAAAAAAAGAAATGATTGTGGTGGTGTATGATGATGATGTATGTGTTGACGTTGAGTTCAAGTTTTTTTTTTAAATAACTTCATAAATGAGCAGACGAACAGACGCAGTCATAAATAAAACCGATAACGATGACTAATTATTATAAATAAACTTAACATTACTATGAGTATAATTAATTATCGTAATTAATGAATGGAGCCTTGATAACCTTGACCCGAAGACCACCGCAAAGAAATTCCATTTTATTCACTCATACAAAAGTATCTCAGAGAGAAAGACCTTTTCGCTAGCATTGATTTAGAGTATACTTATTGGTAATTTATTTGTCAGGGTTGCAAAGAAGCAAAAGCCACTCTCAAAAGTCTCATAAATCAACAAACTACTTTAATATTATTACAAAAGTCCATATCTTTTATGGCATCGCGCAATGTCACGGAAAAAGGCAATGAGGTGTGAGCTTGGCGCATCTGCCAGTATTGTGCTCGATAATGATCGTTTGTTGCATATAATACGCTAGTTTTAGGACCAATTCACACTGATACGCGACGCGATGCGATAATGCTTGATCAAGGGCCTTACTACGGCTCGTGAGAGCGAGAAAGAGAGATAGAGTTAGACATGCTAAATAGCTCCATCCTCGCTTTGAAAATTCAGTTTAAGACTGGTTGTTCTGCACAGTGCAGCGCGATTATATTGTGCGTTCATCCAAAACACAATCTGGTTGTTCAAGACACTGTGCTGGGTAGAAGGAAAACACGCTAAAGTAGAGCAAGATGGTCAGACGGAATAAAGACGGTTATCAGAGGCAGTATATAACTTAGCGGTCTACACACTGCTAAATATCACAAAACTAGGACACGTGTCTTATGTTTTTACAAACAAACGAATAAGAAGAAGCGCTGTACTGCGTAAGTTGCAAAACATAATCAACAAGCGCAGTACGAGCGAAGCATCGCTACGGTACGCTGCGTCACGCTGTGTCACGAAGCGCATCGCAGGCGCAGGGTGTGTTTTCTTTTGTTTCATTTCTATTCACAAAAAGGTGTAAAAGCTGTCACAAACGATTAAATTAGAAAAGCATTATATGTACAAATTAATCTCATTCCTTAGATATTATAGTAAGTAGATAGATAGATAGTAGTAGTAGTGATAAATACTTGTTTGCCTAAATTAAGTGATTTACTTAAATTAAGTGACGCTTGTTCACAATCTCTAATTAAGGGTACATGAAATATATAAATATTATCATTTAAATATGTATCAATATGTTCAGAGATAGACATAATAAATTCTTCAAAATGCGTCATCAAACCTTAGGAATCTATTTATAAAATTAAAGAAGATTCACATTTTCTCGCTCAACATCGCGTCGCATCTCAGTGTGATCTGACCATAACGCGATGGTTTTAGCCGAATTTACGATACTGATAGCAATTGGCCGTCGTGGAAATTAATATGGTCGTTATACTTATGTATGTTTATTAAGCAGGCCGTTAGTGGTTGCGGATTAATAGTTAGGGGTTTGTGAAATGTAAATTTTCATTTTGTTTTAGCCATAAGGCTTAGCTTATCGGAAATTGCGATGTTGTGCGAACTGTTTATTTAAAGGCGTTCAAAATATGTATTGCCATTTTTTTTTTACAACGTAGTGTTTTTTTTATGTTTTTGGAGAAAGAAGCTATACACACACACATACAAGAATACAGAAAAAAGTTATACAAAAATATACAACAAGAAAATATTATAGTAATAGCAAACTAAAGAAAAAGAAAGAAAGAAACAACGTTTATTCGAAATTCGTTTAAATAAATATAATATGCTTAGTTATTATTTTGCATGCCATAAATAGTTAATATAAATAAGAACAATCACACAACAAAATTACTAAGTACTTCTTGGTGGTCCTTTCATCCGAATTCCACACCTTCATTTCTGCACAGCTGCTCTTCCACAAAGTAAACAAACATACCACACATAAACTAGTACAACTACAAATCGCGTTCGACTAATTTTATTTGCCGTGTCTACGCGTACCGAGGTCTACAACCTTCCCGCCGGGAATAGAACAGTAAGTTGAGTATATAAATTAGCTGTCAGGCCGCTAATCGCTCCGACAGGCCGCGATGAAACTTTAGAATCCATCAGTGGTCTTCTGAAAGGCCAACGCGTTCAAAAATAGACGTAATATATTTATATTGTTATCCTTTTAGCGAAAGCCGAAGAAGTCGTTACTTTTAACGCACAGAATGCAACTGTTTGCTTAAGGATTTCGAGAGACGCCAATTTATGATTTCGATGTTGTAAAATCGATTTATCGGATTTGACGGTGGTGTTGAAACGTAAAAAGTGTGTGGGTTTTTTCTGGTTTCAGTTTTGGGAATCGACTAGTTTTTTTTTTGTTTCTAGGAAATTGATTTCCGATACGTTCAATTTGTGATGTTTTTTTGAAAACTAACACACGTAAGTTATCTATTGCTGCTTTTTATTTTTGACCACCGTTCCCTGCAGTTTCACTCGCGTCTTTGATTACTGCTCCGCCCCTATCAGTCATAGCGAGATGTTTACCCTATAGCATTGCTCGATAAACGGACCCTTCGACGCTAAAATGTTTTTTTTAATTTGGACCAGTAGATCAACCAAATGACTGAACAAACTCTTCAGCTCATCTACAGTTTTATAATATTAATATTTGTATATTAGTATAGATATGCTTGCTTTTGACTATTAATGTCCCTTGATGGAAAGCAATCAGAGGTCCTACCACGAGCCCTTATCGCGATCTATTTGACGACCTAAACTGAACTGTCCATCCCTCTTTCTTGACATTTTGACATTATACTCGTACGCTTGACATTTTAACATGTCATGGTAAGGCCCATGACCTGTATATCCCCAAATAAGTAGACATGACTCTACAAAAATCAATTCAACAAACTAAAATCACTGCTACTTCAAACATTAAACCATTAAATCCAGAGTCAGCGATCCTCCACACAAATTACGACCCTCGTCCTAGATTCGCACGGTTCACAGAAAAAAAAAATGTCGCCTGCCGATCGTACAATAGAACACAATTACCGCTCTTGGCTCGTAATGAGCGCGAATGAGATAGCAATAAAATTTCGCCGCACAATACGGTCATAATTAGAATTAACTGTCTCATTCCCACCCACATCCGATGGCCATCTCCATTTTGTCCATTCGCCCCATTGATGTTCGCCAGGGTTTTCTCGGTTCCGCGAGAATTATGGGCTCTATTGAATTTGTCTCGCTTGCTGATCCTGGACTGTGATAATGACTGAACTTTTATGAAGTGTGCTTCTGGGAATGGAATTTGGAAATTGACATTTTAATTCTGCTGTTGCTGCTGTTTTTAGACTATAATCAAATCACACTCCGAAAGTTTGTGAGCGTTAATATTCGTATGTTTGCTACACTATCACGCTGAAACGGTTGAAGTGATTTGGATGGAATTTGACCTACGGTTAGACCATATCTTGGAATAGCACATAGAATACTTTTTTACCCCGGGGATAATTTTCTACTTTCACGCAGGCAAAGCCGCTGGCAGCAGCTAATATATAATAATGGCGAAGATCTGTTGGTTTGTTGATCCATCACGCTAAATGTGCTGAAAGAATTTGGATGAAATTTGACACGTGGATAGACCATGTCCACGAATACCACATAGAATTTTTTTTTTGGGGTATGTTCTCGTAGAATAACTTTTTACTTTCATACGCTAAAACTGCCGACAGAAGCTAGCCACCACAGATTCGATGGCTCTCTATTTTGTCTATTCGCCCCATTCATGTTCGCCAGGGTTTTCTCGGTTCCGCGAGAATTATGGGCTCTATTAAATTTGTCTCGCTTGCTGATCATGGACTGTGATAATGACTGAACTTTTATGAAGTGTGCTTCTGGGAATGGAATTTGGAAATTATCATTTTAGTTCTGCAGTTGCTGTTGTTTTTCCAAAAGTTTATGTGCTTGTATATTTGTATGTTTGCTACACCATCAAGCTGAAACTGTTGAAGTGATTCGGTTTAGCCCACGGTTAGACCATGTCTTGGAATAATTATATTTTCTATTATCACTAATATTATAATGGCGATATTTTATGAGTGTGTGTGTATGTTTGATATTTCCTCACGTTCAAACATCTGTAACGTTGTGGCTTCCTAAAGACCATGTCCTGCCTATCACACTATTGTATCCTGATAATTTTTCCCTTGTGATAATTTTCTACAACTACATTCACGTGCGCAAAGTCCATATCAAGGTAGAACGTTGAGTAAACCTCACAGAACACTCGCTAAAGCTACTAGTCAATTCACAATCTCCAACCTATATAGTTAATTAGCCTTTGCCGGCGGCTTCACCCGTGTACCTGAAATATAGCCTATAGCACCCAAGAACAAAGAAGCTTTCTATCTGTGAAAAAAATTTAGCAATCAGACCAGTACTTTCAGAGATTACCTCCTACGAACAAACAAAATAAAAATAAATTACCTCTTTATTATATTAGTGTAGATTTTCTTCTCCATTTTATACTCTTGCAATTTTCAAGCCTTTCAGTATTATATTTATCCTCATACTTTCCCTAATTATAATTAAGGAAGGTACGAGGATAAATATAAATATGTAAAATGTAAATATAAAACCAATATTTACTGGTTTTATTAAATTTTCTTAAAGAACGCGCCTTTATTTTCACCATCTAGAGACATAACAAGTAATATCATTGTAGCTAGCTCAGCATACAGACAAATACGGCTATAAAAACAGAACGAGAGCTCGCTAAAAGTACCAGACTAAAGTAGCCTACTCCAAACTCAACAAGACCATTTTGCTAACAGAATTTCACAAAAAACCTTTCAAGAAAAACACATGCGTTTTCTTAAACTTCCAGTAGCAAAAACATCGTAAACGCCACTCTTTGTTCAAACATCTGTTGTTGTAAAACACATCTTAAGCTGGTTATAGACTGTTGTAATGTAACATGCAATGTAACATGAAATGAGCGTTACTTATGGGTGGACGCAGCGTGCGCATGAACCGTACATGTAGTTCTCCAAGATACAGGTTCGACCATTCCTAATTAGTTACAGACAATATTAATGATTATGTAATCATTAATATTGTCACTTGTTGTTGTTGTATTGTGTGTTGTTTAATGTTTTTGTGTTTTAAGGTATTCTTTATTTATTGTAACAATGAAAAATAAACATTATTCTTATTCTTAGTTCAAATGCTCTGTTCGCGAACGTAGTATGCACGATTTGCTTACACAAGGCGTGAACACTGTGACAATTCTGTTGCATTGCATGATAAATTGCAACAATGAGGACGGCAAATTCTTTAATTGCATGTTACATTGTATATTATGCTACAGCGGTCTGCACTCAGCTTTACGATTTTAAGTGTAAGTTTTTGTTGAACCAATTAAAACGATAGTTTCTTGTGTGTATTGAAATTCACGGATCACTCAAGCGGGGCTCATTTAGAAGATTTAAGGAATTAGGAGGGAGAATAGTGTACGTATTGTTGGGAACAATGTTCTATTGTTTCCGACTTAAATGTAGAGGTTTTGTGTTAATAAACTGTTTCATTCAGGGCTTATTTCACGTGGTATTGTTGTTTTCAGCTCGTAGAGAGCTCTTTATGTAGTGTTTTAGTAACGGTGTTATGTTATTTAATACACTCACCCTGTTTTATTCTCTGTTGTACAATAAGTTACACTCCGAAGAATCGCCAAACTTAAGTGGCAGAGGGTAGGGCACATTGCTCCAAGAACAGATTGCCGTTGGGGTCAAAATAATAATAATAATATTTTTTTTTATTTGTAAAAAGTACACAATTACAGGTGACACTTAAATTTAGGGTACAATTGGAAAAAAATGTAGAGGCGATCGCGTACCAGAAGACGCAGCGTTAGAAGGCCTTCCTCAAGGTGGAACGATGACCTGGTGAGGACTGCAGGAATACGATGGATGCGTGACGTACACAGCCATTCGTTGAGACATTTGGGTAGTCTATGTCCAACAGTGGAAGTTTTTGGCTGAATTGATCTTTTCATTAGTGAAAATCGCATCAAAATCTGTTCTATCAAAATAACATTCTATTAGAGAAAATAATTATAAAATCGGTCTAGTAGTTTTTCAATTGATAAATTACAAACAAATTTACACATCTTTCTCTTTACAATATTAGTATAGTTAAAAATATGTAAAGTTAGGTATAACAGAACTGTTTACTGTCAGCCGGTATGATAGGTACTGAAAACATTCCAACTCACACAATACAAATATTTGATTAAAAATGATGAATGACCTTTAATTTATTGCAACAAAATGTATTTGCGATAACAATCCATTTCACACCTAACCAAACAAAATCTAAATCAGATTATCGCCATTAGTAAAGCTTAATCCACGAGGGAAAAAACGAAGCACACACACACAGGCACACTAAAACAGGAAATAAACGCACTGTGGGAAAACAAACACTAAAATGCAAATGTTCGTAATTAGTTGTGCCATAAATACCGGTCGATTCGACCCATAAATAACATAATGGAATCTCTAAACCGAATTCATAAAGCATTGCTTGTGTAACCGGAGCCCTGAATATTAACAGGATTTGATTACGGCTCTGAAACCTTTTGGGAAAAAATGTAGACTGTTTTTTTTTTTATATAGTTTGCGCATACAGATGCTGTTTATCGTAGGGTTAGAAGAAGGAAACATTTTGCGGGTTAGATTTTTTGTTACCTTACTTTTGGAATAATAATATCTTATTTCCTGGAACTAGATGCTTTCATAGATTGACTTTCATGGAATCAATGTGCAATATTATTACGAGTATCAGAATATTCTGTCAGATTGAGATATGACTTTTGAGATATGATTGTTTTGAATTGTAAAGTTTATAGCGCGTAGTGGTCGCCTCGACCTCGAGTAGCGCTTTACCATGACGAGTTAATATGTCAAGCGTGCGATCGAGAAAAAGGGATGGAACTATACACCCTGGAGAGCTCCATCTTACACAACTAACAGTTCAATTAGGTCGTTAAGTGGATCGCATTAAGAGGCCTTTAGTACATAGTGAAATCAAACCTGAGCAGTCGTTTTACTTTGTGTAATTTCACCATCACTGCTTTCGAAACGGTGAAGGAAAACATCGTGACGAAACGGGAATGTCCTAGAGCCAGGAACGCGAAGACATGTGACATCCACCAACCCGCACTGGTTGGGTCCGTGTAGTAGGTTAGTTACGACCCATTCCCTCTCTTATAGAATAAATTTGAATCCTGTAGCGGGGACATTATAAGTGTTATCATACTCATGATTTATGCACCAGCTATGTTTTCTCTTCGCCACCCTTGGTTGACTGGTAGAGAGTCAAATAAAATCAAATCAATCAAATCAAAAACGTTTATTTCAGTGTCTCAGTGCCTAAGGCATTAAGTCCACCTTTATATCTTTGTAATCCATGAAGTTTTAATATATAAATAAATAAGATTCTGCTATGCTAAAGTTTGTTACATGTTCCACTTGGTGTCTGTAGGAGCGGTCCTAATTTGAGGAGCTATATAACTCGGTACACTTTCGTTATAATGAGGCACGGTGGCCTAAAAAATATGAAACATACGCATACAACCTGACTGAAGCTTTCATTGTGCTACTAATTTTATACTATGTAGTTTTTGTCGGCTTATTTGAGTTTGTCAAGTGCTGAAAAGTTGTTAGTTACATACGTAGAAAAATAACAATGTTTCTTTCGCAATATACAATTGAAGTTTTTTTTCTCTATTTTCTTTTATTTTAAGTTTATAAAAAAATACACTATATTATTCAAGGGCTTTCTATTAGGCCAAAATATTTTACTTTTTTGTTAAGAGACGGAGTGGACAAAGTACGCCTCCATCATCCTTTTTTGTACTATTCGATAGTTGGTACGAAATAACGTCCTATTTCACACTTATTTTATATGGGCGATTTGGGAGTATATGTGTGAGTGCACTTTTTCACGCTTGAACCGTTGAACGAATTTGGGTGAAATTCAGCACACTGGTAGACCATGTCCTAAATTATCTCATAGACCACACGATCACGCGGGCGAACCTTTTTTTTTTTTTTTTTTTTTTTTTTTTTTTTTTTTTTTTTATGGTGGGAAAAAAATCATGCATTGACATCCCCCGCTCTTGGGCGGAGCGGGAGATAGTGTCAGACTCTTACTGACTAAAAGACCCACCCCGTTCCTTCTAGCCTTCACACCGGGGCTTGAGCGCCCTTTCGGATAACCCTGGCCCCAGTAGGCTTCGACCCGGCTGGGTCCCTGCTGTTGCTGACAACTCCTTGAGGCGCGCGGGAACAGTGCGCGCCGTCGACGACTTGGGCTTGGTCCGGAAAGTTACCGGACGGCCGGACAGTGAGCTACCCATTGCTCACTGTCCGCAAGCCCGCGCCTACGGTGGCCGGAAATCGGGATCAGAATCCCGGTTGCGGCGGCGGCGGCGATAACGCCGTTGCCTGATGCGTTCGGCCTCCTCCTTTGCGAGCATTACTGCTTCGCAGAAGTCGGCGACCGCCTGCCACTCCTCCTCGCTCCGGACCATGGCCTCAACCAAGGCCCGGCGCGAGAGGTCTCCGCCGCCGATCGCCCCCACGAGGGCACGGCGATGCTCCGCCCAAGCAGGGCACACCTCGACCGTGTGCTCCACCGTGTCCTCCGGGCGTTCCCCACAGTGGCGACACCCGGGCGTCACTTCCGCATGAATCCGGTGCAGGAAACTCCCGAACGAACCATGTCCGGTGAGGACCTGCGTCATGCGAAAGGTAAGGACGCCGTGAGGTCTTTCCAGACGCGGGCGAACCTGCTCGTAGCAGCTAGAGTATATATTTCCTTGCAATAAAACTAAAGTCTCATATGGATCAAAGCTTTTACTGAAAGTGAAAATACTCAACTTCATTCGCCAAAACGTGTGTAGTATTTCTTAAGTAAGTGGTATGTCTGAGTATTGTCGCAGAAACAGTTGAAAGATGTACTCAAGCGGGACTCATTTGCCTGTGATGTGGTGTGTCGTGTCGTGTTCTGGTGATACTTTACGTATGCTACATTTATTAGGTACAAGGGTAACATATTTGTCTAAGAGCTTTATACAATTGCTTTGTGATGTGATGCTACTACATTACTCGGTTTCAAGAGTAATTATCATAGTGTGAATGTATGAAGTTTAGTCATCTTGATTCTTGTTTTATAGGGCTGCGGGATAGTTCGAAAGAGTAACCGTATCCTAGGAACGCAAGTGGCAACTGGACAAACCGCGAATTAGACCAACTATGAATTGAACCTACTGCGAATTGTTTCATCTACGAGTTTTACCAACCGAGATTTTCACCAACTGCGAATTGGATCAACCACGATTTGTACCAACCGTGATTTGCACCAGCTGAGAATTGGACCAACCACGTTTAGGACCAACCGTGATTTTCACCAAGTGCGAATTGGATCAACTGCAAATTGGACCAATCACGATTTGAACCAACCAGGAATCGGACTTTTTTGAACATCGAACCAAACGCGTCTAAAATAAATAAAACTCAGACTCCCCCCACTTCAACTGAAATAAAATGTTACTTATCTTGTACTCATGTTGCTTTGGTTTTGGTGCAAAAAGTTTTTTTTTTTATTCCGTACTATCGACGGTCACGATATCACTGACTCCAATTTTTTTCATATCTTACTACACACAAAACATCCATCTTTTCTTTGGCCTTCATGTGCTAAACGTTAAATTACATATGCATTAATTCCTCATTCATTTTAAATGTACGCTTTAATTTAGATTTAAATTTTGTTCCAGCTTAAATAGTTACAATAATAGCGAAGCTTGTGTTAATAACTAAATATAATCCTCGCTATTATAATTATTAATTAGGTTTATGTTCAATCAATTGATAATTCTAAACAATCTTTTTGATTAGCAAATTCGCGAATGTTTTACTAGTAGTTTGTCAACTACTGGTGGAGGCAGTGTGTGTGTGCGTAAGTTACAATCAATACTTACTGTTGATATTAATCAAAATTAGTTTTGACTGACTTTTGTCAAAACTCTTGTTATGTTAAAATACGGTTATTTTATTTACTTTAGAAATACTGAATGTTTGAATTAGCTATCTATTAAAAACTAAAATAACTACAAAAATAAAATGTTTTTAAACTGCCACAAGAAGACCTTGCCAACTTAACAGATTTTTGTGTGTGTTTAATCTAAACATCATACTAACTATATTGTAATATCGAAGCAGATCGCATGAGTTATTTTTCTTATCAGCTAGCGGACTGGCTGTCTGTATTTTTTACTGTATTCTTAAGGTTTTTGCACATTTAGATATAAATTACTACTACGACGTATTGTTTGATTTCTTTGAGTACACATCCCGGGAAAGAAGGTTTACCTACCAGAGCACAGTTCCAATAATATCTAGAGAATATTATGTATCTAATGACTTATGACATTACTTTTCCTTAAAATATCTTATTTTATTATTCTTACACATTAAGTGTCGATATCAAACTTTTATTAGTCCGCGGTCCGAGCACTGTAACTTATCTTATGATAATTAGGCTAATAAATTCCAGAATTTAAACATGCATCATTATCGAAAACACTACGCTTAGGTAAAAAGCTATCAATCAAACCCTTTGAAATTCAATCCGTATTTTAAACCCTTCAATTAAGCATAATTTTGAGATAAGCCTTTAATTTTTACGTCACGGGTGGCCCAAAGAAAGTGTAAGACAGTCATTAGCCAGTTTTTATGTACGATCTTTTACTTTTTGTCTTGCACACCATATTTCTCCGACATAATCCATAATACATGAGATACCGCGCTCCTCATAGCAATTATGTGTAATAAATCTCATGTTAGATCAACAGCTGATGCCTAAATTTATTTTATTTTTCTTATGCATTAAACTTCATACCTAAAAATGTTCGGTAATAAAAAAAAAAATTAAATCATATTTGATTTTCGTTGGAGCACCACTTCGGTGACCTCAAATCACTCGATGCCGCGGCCGCGTTATCATCGAAAATAAATGACCAATTAAACAATCTAATTCATTTCGGTTGGGTCCTCGTTTAGGGTGGAAACATAAATCAACATGCCGTCGAGTGGCGATAAACATTTTGTGACTTCCAAACCAGGTGATAAAAAAGTGTCCACTTTTTTGGACATTGCACACGCGAAGAGCCTTTGAAAGGGTGACATTTTTTAACTCTAACGGCTCCTTAATTGTTACAGCCCACCCTTTAGGGTTAAGCACGTCCCTTTTTGACAAAAAATGATCCTAAATAAATGACTCTAACGAGCCGATTTGGAGCTTCGACAGAACAAAAAAACTAGTAGGTAGCCGTAATTGGTCAATAATTCGTGTGTGATAAGATGGAATTCTTTCATATAGCCGTATAGACGCCACTTAAATCAATATTTTTAATGCCGCATGCCTGGACATTAAGTGCCCGCTAATAGGGTAAGCAAATAAGGAGGTGGACACACTTGTATAAAGTGCGCACAGAGCGCGCTGCGGATGAGAGGGTCAATATTTTGATAGCGCGCGTGGTGCGATGATGGTAGAAACATGTGGTCAAACATTGAGCAACACTGTATGGCTGTTTAATCGTTGCGGCGTGTATAACTGCTCGGCTGGGCAAAACAAATGTAACCGCGCTTTCGCCACGCTCGTACGTAAAACCATGGGGTTCAGGCGCCAAAAATATCCACCGCGATGAATCAACCGCTAACTCGAGAAATTCCTGTACATCAAAGGCGGGAGTTTCGCGGAACTCCATTTTATATTTTGTACCTTATCGCTTGGAATGTCTGACATTTTGATTGGAGAGATTTTGTACGTCGTTCATAATTACCAGCTGTAAATTATGTTAGAAATTAAGAAAATTTTATGCGATGTTCGCGTTATATTAATTATGGTTTTAAGTTGTTAAATTATACAATTATTATGTGTATGCCTATCCACTTTAAATCCTAAATAATCTTCTTCCATCAAAATTGAAAGAGCAATTAATAATAAACATCCAATTTCGCAAACCATCATAACATGATTTAGATTGATTACGAGACCGACGCGAATCAAAAACGCTTGTAAATTTTTAAAACTCTAATTTTAAAGTTAAAAGGCACGGTTTAATGACGTGGAAAATTTGACACTTGGCCGAGGGCGGTGGGCGAGCGTCAAATTATTCAGAATTTTATTGACGGCCCGAGAGATTTACACACACAGCTGCCTCGGTGAGTCGGTGCCTTGCTCGACTTTCCTGCTATTCGTGCTTGCCCGTTTACCTCAGGCAACGCCAGTGAATACATAGCCTTACATTTTATATCAACTATTTTGCATATTACAAGTTCTTATGTAAATTGTGTGAATAGCTCCGATATAGTTTTACATGGTTATTAAAATTAAAAAGCCGTAAATGGTGCACGCGAAGTGTGCAATTTATTACAGTAACCTAATTTTTTGTTTGCTTTAGTTTTAAGACTTGTTTGTAGTTAATTTATTACGGCACACCGCGTTATGGTTAGCCGCAGTATTTGGTCTCAGAGTTATTGAAAACCGCAGTGTTAATAAAGTTAAAGAAATGTTTTATGTTTTACCAGCTTTTGCTATCGTGAATATCGGTTATTGCAGACGTGAAGTCGAAGTTGAAGCTAGATAAAAAGTAGTCTATATCCTTGCTTAAGGTTCAAACTTATTCCTTGCCAAATTTCATCAAAATCGGTACAGTAATTTTGCCATTAAAGCGTATCACAATAATGGCTAAACTTTCTTAAAGCTTTTACAATTATAATATATGGATAACGTCTTTAGTAGTGTAATGTTACTCTTATTGACTTAGTGCCGATATACTGTACACTGCTGTTTATTATCTTAAAATGAATAAAAATAATAATATAGATTTAGTGAAAAGCTCAAACGTATGGTTACGAACTGAGTATAGTCTGCCTTATAATGTTCCCACTGTTGGGACTTAGGCTTCCTTTCTAGGAAAGGGAATCGGCCATAATCTATCACACGAGCCCAGTGTGGGTTGGTGGAAGTCACATGTTTTAGATTTTTTGGTTCTAAGACATACCGGTTTCCTCACGATGTTTTTATTCACCGTTTTGAGAGCAGTAGTGATGACATAAATTACACAAAATAATGCGCCTGGATGGGTTTGAACCCGCGACCTACAACTGCCACTTGGCTACAACTACTTAAATGTTTATCTTGTCGCAGGTCTTCTGGAAGAAATTTCGTTTGAAATAAGCAGCACATTTCCACTCTAATATCTATGTTTGTTCTTTTCGATTTAAAGAATATGTGTCTTCTTCTTCCTGCCCTTATCCCATATTACTTGGGGTCGGCGCAACATGTTTTTTTCTTCCATTCTGTCCTGGCTCCCGTCAAACTATCACTAACTCCCTTTTCTTTCATATCACTCCTCACACAATCCATCCAACTTTTCTTCGGCCTTCCTCTCCTTCTCCATTCACCTACATGTATACTCAGAACATTATTGTTTGACATTCTTTATCATTTGACATTGTATTTAATCACTTGTTGTAGTGTATTTGACTTGTAAGAATCCCTTACCAATAAACTACTATGACTATGAACTTTTTAAGTAATATGCGCTTCATCTCTCCTCTTCACATGACCATACCAAGACAACCGATTACCTTATTTAAAGTTACCGATTTAAAGTCTACAAGAGAATATAAATAAATAAATGCATAAAAGAAAGTGGACCACCTGGATAAGTTCTCAATAGTAAAAGAAAACATTTCACACAATAGGTTTTAACTTCTACACCTTATGGTGAAGTCTGAAACTGAGAAATATTTTCACTTATTTATTGACCGTTTCACTCGGCTGAACTTACAGAGGGATCATAAATAACAGTCTTTATTTCAGCTTAGCATTTCTTTTACGATGCCGAATGGAAGTTTTTAATTTCTTGTTAGAACTGTTTTGGGGAGTTTGTGCTTTAATATTGCACGATTCTTGATTTGGTATGTGTTTTTATTATTTCTTATTATTTCTATCTCTCGTCTTCACTAATATTATCTACAAAGAGGGAAAACACAAACTATAAGATTATTTTTTGCTAACGATTTAAACTAGGTAGAATTTGTCTGTAATCCCACCTAAGGGAAAGCGGTAATGCAATCGTTGATGGTCAAATTAGGTTTTTCCCGCGACTTAGTCCGCGAATATACATATAATATAGCCAATGTCACTAAGGAATAAAGCAGTTTTCTATCGGTGAAAAAAATTTAGCAATCGAACCAGTATTTCCAGAGATTACTTCGTACAAACAAAAACAAACTTTATCTTTTTATTATGGTAGTGTAGAAGTAGAAATAAAATAGTGTAATATGCAGTCTTAAATGTGTATCTAAATCTACCGATCCGCCAACGTCTGATATAATCTCAAAACTTACATCGATCCTCATACATTATTTCCAGATGAACATCATACTAAAACATCCGGGAAAAACGAAAGTTCCCATGGGAATTTAAAACAATAGCAGGTGCAGGACGCAGTTTGGTGAATTTTTAAACTATTAAAAGGTTCGCTAGACAACGAGCAGCTTCCACTTATGGCTTTAGGTGTAGATACCTTATTTAGCGTTTATTTATTTATTTAATCTTCATGTAACATAGGCGGACTTAATGCCTTAGGCATTCTCTACCAGTCAACCTAGGGTGGTGAAGAGACAATATGGTAGGTGCTTCATGACTAAAAACTGCGGTCATACAGTTTCTTGCTCATTCTTCATTCAAAAGTGACTGTAAATGGTTGAATTTAATATTTGAAACCTGAATCTTTGAATGGGTATCTTGATAGATTATTTCTCTTTATAAGCAAGATAATGTGTATGTATTGCTTCTATGTTAGAATGTAATAACAAAAATCAGCTGCTACCTGAAAATGAGCAGTGTCATTTATAAATACACACATGCATAAATTAAAAAAATCTTACCTAAATTTGAAGGAACTATACTATCAGCCACCGTGCAGCAACATTATCCACATTTGTGGCATTAAAGTGGGAGAAAAAAAGCAAGCAAAATGTTCAGCTGGCTAGTGTAAAAACCGAAAAAAATATCTTCAACTGAAGATCATTTGGGCTCACAGAGACCGCGCACGCCTGTTGACGGTTAAGACTCAAATTATCAAAAAAATTATAAGATGGGATTTTTATTACAAATATGTGAGCAGATTGCTTATAATAAATTCCTTGAACAGTCATGAATGTGCTAAATTAATGACTTTGAGATGCAGTTGTGCGTGCTCCGGCAAAATATTGGAAGCGCTTTTAAGAATCATATGAGCAAAGACTTTGAAACTATGGCGATGGTGAATGAGTTTAGCATGTCGCCTTTCTTTTATTCATATGTGTTTCAGGGAGTATGCATTGGAATTGCACCAATTAATTCCGCCAAATTCGTTCATTCGTCGGACCACTAGACGTACGGTAGTGTACTACTGGTAGAGTGACATGGTGGACCTCTCACCTACGGATACAGAGCGTTTTAGGATCGAGTTTATAATGCGTACATTTAAAGAGTGGAATTCCCTGGCGGAGTCTGTGTTTTCTGATAGCTACAACCTAGGGGTCTTTGAGTCAAGAGTAAACGTTACTTAAAAAAGTTACTTCTAGGCAAGCGTGTTTCATCGTCGAACACATTATCGCATACTATAACGTGAGATAGATTAGGTAAGTGAAACTAAAAAATTATAAAAAATTAAAACACAGACAAAATTATAATATTTTTCATAAAATTTATTGCGATGTCACACTTCTTTGCATGATCCATAAATGCAGTCTTTTAGGTTCAGAATGTGAAGGTCTAGGTCAGGACAAAGTGACATTAGATCTTACGTCAATATGTCTAGGAGCTTTTATACCAGTACATGACCAAACAAAGCGACTATTACTTGAATAACAATTTTGTGACAAAACGGATCAAGAATTTAGTGATAACCGTAGATAATCCCGTCTGACTTTATAGGTTATCTGTTTAACCCCTCGAGCGCCAGAGTTTAATGACCCGGAAAATTGCCGTGTTTACGTAAATCACCAATAAAAAAAATAAAAAAATAAATAAAATATTTTTTTGGTTTTTTCTAGGAGAAACCAATAATATAATAAATATGGAATAATATAATATAGAAATTAAAATTTTCGGCCAAATAAGTTTCGTACAGACGTGTGTACAAAATGAAAATTAAGGGTTTTTCAAGGTCTTCAAGTTGTACAGACGTATGTACAATCGGCGCTCGAGGGGTTAAATTAATTTATGGAAGTTTATCATAAAATTAATAATGTGGCACATTTTGTAACAGAAAGGGTCTGTTGGACCGTGAAACGACTCGTTGAGCGCGTTTTATGAATCAATAAACGTATTAATATGTAATGCATTAATTTGAATACTTTTCTGGGCTAATTAAATGTTAATTGAATGGTATTCAATGATGTTAAATTAATTGGAAAACTGCTGGTAGTGAAACGTATGTTGTTTATTTTTTAAATATGTAACTATTTTTGACTTGGGAAACTGAGGATATAATTATGTAAGTATGTGGAACCTGACGTGAAGTCTGTCTTACAACCTTTATGGAAAAAGGTGAATTCCGAGGATCAGAGACCGGTTTTGTGTCTGATCTGGGGTACTGTATGATACTGATTACGGACTATTATATTTATATTCTAATCACGAAGAGAACTTTGATAACACAAACTAAGATTTTATCTTACAATTTCCAAAATAATCTATCGCAAAATTAATGTGACAATAAAACTCCCGTTAGCCATTGTAGCTAACGGAAGTTTTTGGCTAAATTAATGACCATTCTAAATGTTGGTCACATCAAAAATCACATCACTTTTTTATCGCGTTCAACTTGCAACGCATTTTTGTTACATTTTCATAAAAATGTTGCATCAATTAATTAATTCGATACTGCAGGTATTTTTTTTATACATATACCCATAGGAGTAAGGCATAAATCTCGAATAACGCTTTCACACCACTCCGAGAAAAGCCGTACGATAATAAAACACAAATTATAAACTTTACAGCCGCTCAGTCGTCACTCAGGGTGTCGCAACCTAATAAAATAAAACGTAATCGTAAATTCTTCATATATGTACCTTTATATTTATCACGCTGCAGTTTCACAAGCTACCGCAAAGGAACTCAGAACTTTGATCGGTATACCAACATAATAACATAAACTTTTGCTCCTTTAGACATTTTGACAGGTCCGAGACTTCAAAGTTGGCAAACGTTATTTATAATATTTATGTCTTGTCTGGAGACACTATGGCGCTTCGATTTTTGATATTATGATGTCTTTCATGTTTTAATATATGAAGAAGTTGTTTATTTTATACGAGGATAAATTTTTATGGCTGGTCATCAGCAATGCTATTAGATTTAATTTTCAGTTTGTAAAATTATAGAAAATCAGGGCGATGATAGGTCGTGTTTGAAGTAGCAGCGTTTTAAAATATTGTAGATATCAACATTTTAATTTAATATAGGTAAGTACATATTGTTATTATATTACAGTTTGCTTTCGGACAAAACTTATGTTTAAGTAATACCTTCTACTACAAGAAACAACAAAGACGTTGGACATGGATCTCTCCGAACAATAATATTAAAAATGAAATCGACTACATCCGTTCGTCTAACAAACAAATAATAAATAATGTGCAAGTTTTAAATCAATTTAAGTTCAGCTCAGATCATAGGCCCGTTCGCGCACTTCTAAAATTAAACATTAAAATTCAACGTAAAAATTTATTCAAAAATAAAATCAGAAAACTAAACAAAGAAACCCTGATAAAATGTAAAAAAGAATTTAATCTAGAGTTGAGGAACAGCTTTGACATATTAAACAAAGGAAATGAAGAAAAATGTGTCGACCTACAATATAAAGAAATCTTAAATAGTATAACGAAAGCTAATAAAGCTATAAAACAAAACAAAAACCGAACTAAAAAACTATCAAAACAAACCCAGAGATTAATAGAAGACAGACAAGTTCTAAGTAAAATAAACCGAGATTTAGAGTACAGACTAAAAGATAAGGAAGTTAAACGTAGCATAAGAAAAGATATAAGAGATTACAATACAAAATTAGTACAGAATGCGTTAGAGAGGAACCGATCACTGAAAGTAGCGAAACAGGGTATCACCAAGGCTAAAACATGGATTACATGTCTAAAAGATGACAGAGGCGTTAAACAAATCAACAGAAATAACGTTCTAGAGATCTGCACAATTCTATAAGACTCTATATTCCGATATACCTCAAATACAACCAACATCCAAATATTCATGTTCCGACGGTATACCACCAATATCTGAAGTGGAGGTTCAAGATTCACTTCGCAAACTAAAATACAATAGGTCTTGTGGTGAAGATGGTATAAGCACAGAAGCCCTTAAAATAGGTGAACCATCACTACTTTTCTACCTTGCGCGACTGTTTAACGATATTCTCCAAACCGGTAACTTTCCAACAAATTTTTGTCATTCAAACATCATATTACTGCACAAAAAGGGTGATAAGTCCGACATCAATAATTATAGACCAATTAGTTTGATCTCCCATGTCTACAAAACCTTTATTAAAATTATAGAAACACGTATATCTGGTCAACTTGATTTAAAACAGCCTCCAGAACAAGCAGGCTTCCGTCGAGGACTTTCCACCACCGATCACTTGCACACCATCAATCAAGTAGTTGAAAAATACCACGAATATAAGGCTCCACTGTATCTTGCATTTGTGGACTACTCCAAGGCCTTTGATAGCATCACACATTCTGCAATATTTGATGCACTGACGAAACAGGGAATAGAACTAACCTATATTCAACTGCTGCAAAATATTTACACACAAAGTACAGCTGCCATAAAACTTGAAACGTTAGGTCCTAAATTCGAAATTCTCAAGGGAGTCAAACAGGGTGACCCGCTATCTCCAAAATTGTTCACAAGCACTCTTGAAGAAGTCTTCAAGACGTTGGCAGACAAATGGGAAGAGAGCGGTATTGCCATTGGAGAAGAGAGATTGACCAATCTACGCTTCGCGGATGACATTGTCCTCTTTTCTCCCTCAGCCGCTGGACTTGAGCAAATGCTACAAGACCTTAGCGACGCAAGCCTTAAGGTTGGACTCAAGATGAACATGTCGAAGACTAAGATCATGACCAATGGTTCTAAAAGCAACATATATGTAGGTGGGGAGAATATACAATATGTCCAGGAATATCTGTACTTGGGCCAAGTGATTTCTTTCCAGGCAAGGCAAGACAAGGAAATAACACGCCGAACAGAAAATGCCTGGAAGAGTTACTGGTCCATGAAAGAACTATTCAAAGGCACCTTGCCGATGTCACTCAAGCGAAAGCTAATGGATATGTGTATTCTCCCCATTCTGACCTATGGTGCGCAGACTTGGTCTTTGACTAGCCTCCAAAGGTCCAAACTTAAGGTTTGCCAATGTGCTATGGAGCGCAGTATACTAGGTATTAAAATAACGGATCGCGTTCGAAACACTACACTGCGCTCCAAAACGCAAATCGTTGACGTAGTTCAGAAGGCTGCCCAACTTAAGTGGGACTGGGCTGGACATGTCTGCCGCATGCCTACCGAGCGGTGGGCCAGCAAAACGCAAAATTGGTGCCCTGAAATTGCACGACGGGGCCGCGGCAGACCAAGAAGGAGATGGCGGGACGACTTGGATGTCTTCCTTGGGAATTGGAAAGAGGTGGCTCAAAACCGGGAACATTGGAAGGAGTGGAGGGAGGCCTTTGCCCAGCAGTGGGACAATATGGGCTAGATATAATAATAATAATAATATAATAATACATATAACCATGTTTCTCTGTAAAGAACTCACAATGAATCGATTTGATTCTTCGTGAGCTCTCAATACATTCCTTTTAAAGGACAGGGTATGGTCATGCAAAAAATAAAGTTTTTTTGACACCACAGTCACGACATTTTCATGGGCGATTTACTTTTTACTGTAAAAAAAATCAGAAAAGGCTCAAAGGTACAAAGAATATAACATTATCCCAGGTGTGACGTTGATGTTATTTCTATACCAACATAACAAAACTTTAGCCCCGAGTTAAGTAAGGGGTGTTAACTTTGTCTTGTCTATGGTCGATTTTTTGTTACATGACAACTTTTCTTTGACGCCCCCGCTAATAATGTTCTTTTATTTACTTACCGAGTTTGGAGGGATGCTCAAGATTTTTGTGGGAATGGTCCTTGTAATTCTGGGATTAGCTTTACTTATTACAATTCTTCATGTTTTATTTAGTTTTTTTAGTCCCAAAGTTAGTATCTATGCACTAGGTGTGAAGTGCTTACGTTCTGAGTTTAAGTAAAAAAAAGTAAAGTGAAAAAAGTATTTTGTTAACATATAGGCTGTTCAGTCGAATTTACTTTTAAAGGATTTTTCTTAATCATTAAATGATTTCCCAACAAAAAAAATCTCAGCAACCTAAACCTCAAACCGAGTTACAATCCCTACAATATCTACTAATTAGAACCTAAAACTCTAAGTGCTTTCATTCCAGTAATAAAATAATTTAAGTTAGGTACTTATACTAAGCAGTTATATAATTTCAAACTTCAAAATGACTGCTTAAGGGTTTTGTTTTATTTTACTCAAACCTAAGTACGGTGATTTGCCAAAACAAACGGCCAAAGCTGATTATCCATTGCAAAATATTATATTTCAAATCCCCAATCATTCACGAGCATCCCAAATTCCCTCTTAACAATAATCTTTCGGGCGCTTTGTAAAGCCGCTTCCGCTGTTCACAATAGATGCATGCAAACTTCGTGAAATGGGTAAAAATAATCCTCTGCTTGAGCCCAATACATCACGCGAACTGTCAGTACCGACCGCACGAACAAAAATATACCATTGTGAACGACGAGACGCGCATTGTACAAAACTTTCGTAAAAACTTGTGCAATTTCGACTGTACGCACCGACGCAATGACAATACCCTCCTTAGTACCATGTCGCAATTGCCCAAAAAAGTAATCGCCCCCTGTCAAACACTTTTCACACGAAACGTCTATTTTGAATTCCAATTGTCCATTAAGACGGATCGTTAGCTTATAAATCAACGTCGGCTGAGCGATTGATGGTACAAGCAATTAAAAAACTAGCTGCGCCGTCGACAAATAGACATTTGGGACTGTTCTTAAATTGGAACAGGCACTCGCGTTTTGTACGCAACTGACAATTAATCAATTCCAAAAGTGGAACGGTTAATATTTTACAAGTTTGGAGCGATCAATCCCTCTTTGTGTGGGTCCGCCTCCGCCGTTGAGCCCCTCAAAACAAACATTATTCAGTATAGATGTTTTCATTTATTTTTATAATAACACCCACGTTAAAGGCAACCGCGTGTGATCGTGCGAGCGCGCAGGTTCCGTGAGACTTACCTATAAACTTAAAGGTTGAAGTCAAAATATTTTCATATGTTATGTTCCTACGACATGACTTATAAGGCCGCGCTCAGTAAATATTACACTTCCAAAGCACGGGCAAATTCTGATGATATTTTAGGGATTTGATGTCGTTGAGCTACATAAATGGGTTCTGCATACAATGTTTTCAAAGTAACTATGTGAAGAGTAAACAGTATGTCTGAATTCCAACCGTTTAAAACGTTTGCTAAAGCTATCTCTGGGTCGCGCCTTGAAAGTAGAAATGTCAACAGCGTCCATTATGGCTCTAAGTGTCATCCGAACTAACTATGCTAGTTGTCACATGTCTGTGAAATGAAAATATTATGAGTATTGGATGAAATGTTTTTCTTAGTAATTTTCATAGATTGCACAATCAAAACCTACACAGATATTTCGTGATAAGAAAATAAAAATTTCAAGCGTTAAAAAAATATGGTAGTTTAGTAATCGTTTCGATATTTTTCCTTGTCTCAATTTATATCACAATTCATTATTTATAGCTTCGTTGACATAAAGAGGTCTTTGTTTAAACAAACAGTATGAAAGTTCAACACAATACATAAATAAGTTTCGTTAAAGAAATATCTTAATTACTATTATGGTACAGTTTCTGAATGGTAGCGAGCAAAGAGAGCATTGTTTATTTATCAGATAATTATTTTCAAGCAGTGGCTGTCGACGCTGAAGTGGCCATAAATTATAAACTTAACCTTGGGCACGTTTGTTTTCGTTCAGTGTCTAGACAATTCAACCCTGCATGTGTAGGCGCATATGCGCGCCGTGAGAATTTTATAGAGAGGTTATTTTTATGTATTTTCGGGTATTTGATTGTTTTTGGAACCCACTTGTTATTTTTACTGGGAGTTTGGGTATAAATCTCTATTATTATCTTTTGATTTGGACTACTGTACTATGTAAAGTCAGTTTTGTTATGGTAGGCAATCTAACTTCCACAAAATTTTAGACAATGGTGGAATGAAGTCATGTAATTCCTGCGCACATTCTCAAAAATGCATTTTATAAAGTAGGTATTGAAAGTCTGGTTAACCTACACCTGTGCACCAAGCTTTCTAGATTGCTGTTAACTAAATATGGATCACCAATTAGCCACTTTGCACGCCTTTCCACTGAATCCAAAGCTGCTAGAAGGTATTTTGCAGCACCAGCCTATATGTAGCTTCAATACTCCACACACAATCAGACCAATTTTCCAATTCATTCATTAGGCTTGTTTTTACCCGACTGCAAGAAGGGTTATGTTTTAATTTATCGTACTGGTAGGTTGCACCTATCATTTATTAGCAGATACAGTGTAATAGCAGAAGTTTATTGCAGATAGAGTATTTTCGAATCTTTTTATTTGGAATACACACCTGAAATATTGGTAAAAATTCAGTTTGTTTTATTCTATGACATTTAAGTAAAAATCCATCAACACGACTTCAATTTGTACAAAATATTAAACTTTCGACGATTATTACGTAATTAGGTCTTTAAACAAATTAACCAATAAATCTATTGAAACATCTAAATTATGACCAAATCAATTAATACCGATTCTAACTGATTTCAGATTGGAATCCAAACACTCGGATTATCCATCACAGTAATGAACTAATATCCGTGATTACTGGGCATAGTGCTGCATCTATTTCGATACAATCAGGTTTATTGGATGTTAACCGTTTCCCATTGCTGTGTAATGTGTCGTTAAACTGTAACGCATCCGTTACAGTGTGTTACCGGCTTTATTGGTGCTTCCTTTAAGCTGGACGACGTTTTTAGTATTTTCAGCGAGTAAAATGTGATTGTTTACGTGAATAGTAAACTTTATATGAATTTATAGAATCTTGAAATATCTGACAAGTAGGAAAGGTAAGAATAGAATAGAATAGAATAGCATTTATTCGGCGCAAGCAATACAATATACCACAACATAGAACAATAAATTAAAAAATGGTACAGATATACAATACAGTTGCAGTGACTGTGCCTGAACCGAAAGGGTCACCAACTCAGCAATTGCTGGACGTCAAACACCCAGCGCTGGTTTTCAGCTAAGGTAAGGTGAAAATTGTTTCATAAAAAAAAAAATGTAGCTTGTTTTCCTGGCCGGTATTTGAATAGCAAGCCTGTACCTATACAGGTTTGAGTTCGGGAGTTCCAGTACCTGATGAGTGGACGTCCTCACGTTCCAGGAGCCGGGATCTCAGATTTCCAGCCACTTGACTTGCGGACCATGAACAATGAGTAGCTCGTCGCACTGCCGTCCTGTAACCAGCTGGACTAGTGTTTCACGCACGCCTGAGAGAGATGTTAGCAAAACCGTTGGGTCCCAGCTGCAGTACTGAAGCTTACTGGGGTCATAATTTGTCCTCTAACCCTTGGTCCTGGAATGTAAAGGCAAAGAAAGAACATAGAAAAGAAAAGAATAGAAAAATAAACTTTATTTTACACCAAAAAAGTAACAAAACTTATACACAAACTTAAATCTATTTATAGGTATGGTTTTAGTGGTAGTAAAAGTCTGATATGCCCGCCTATTCTTCCATCACTCCATTCTAAAGTGGGAGAAGTTAATGATTTCCTATCTTTAAAAAAATGTAAGTTAATGCTGTAACTTTAATCTGTACACACTATTTTAAATGAATTAATTAAGTAAATTAAAAAAAATAATAATAATAAAACCGTCAAAAAACTCTTCCACATCGCTGTCGACTGGTAATGTGCCCAAAAGACTGGCGGCATTGCCACGCTGTATGGCAATGCATATCCTCTGTCCAAGATAAAAGCCAGCCTTTGGGTCACGCGAAGTGTTAACTAGACGTTTCGACAGATCTTTAAACAACTTGTGAGCACTGTTGTAACTTTAAGTCTTCTATATTTTACAATAAGTTACAAACCTTTACTTGCATTCCAGTCTTTTTATAGCTTTTTGTTATACAGTAGCGCTCTCAATAATTGGTTACATAACATTTCGACTAACAACCTAATAAACGAGGAATATTTTAACATAATCCATGTATTTACAACCCGTCGGTAGTATCCCCCTTATCTTAGACGCAACGTCTTATTACAGGAGATTTTGATATCATAACAAAATGTTTTCGAAAGAATAAGTTATGGCCGCAATCATAGTGCTCCACTTTAGATGGTACACAAAAAATGGAACATCGCTACGTAAGTTTGATTTCGTTTTTATAGTAAGGATGTTGTTACAGTAAAGGTATTTCATCATTATCATTATCACCCTCAACCTTTTTATTGTTCTCACAGCTGGGACTCAGGCCTCCTTTTTAGGGGGTTCGAAAGTTATATTAACATTTCGAATGCCGTAATTAGAGACACAATAGAAAGACAATGAGATTGCGAACGCCGGCGTTCGCTTGGGGTTTAATGAAGGTATCTTGCCTTATACATTTATAGACCCTGAAATACAAATTGTCATAAGTTTTTTTTTTTTATTTTCGTTTTATAAGTCAGTGCATGGTCAGTGCCAACTGATTCAGATATGATTAGCGGCCGTAACACGTATTTACAAATATTTAAGGAATTATAATTAGTTAACCCTATTGAATATTGAGAACAGTGGTAGCCGAGTGGTAATGGCTCCGACTTACGAGTTGTAGGTCACAGGTTCAAACCCTGCCAAACGCATTGCTTTGTATAATTTATTTCATTACCACTGCTTTCAAAACGGTGAAGGAAAACATCGTGAGGAAACCGGCATGTCCTAGAACCAACCCGCACTAGGCCCGCGTGGTGGTTTACGGCCCATTCCCTCTCCTAGAGAGGAGGCCCGAGTCCCAGCAGTGGGAACATTAAAAAGGCTGATGATGAACCCTATTGAATGACTTTTTACGAAAATCAAGAATTTTTCATATTCAACAAGCATGACCATCATTTAGATTTTAGAGAATTTGAATGTGGTGTGCTAACCTGGTGACAGACGAACTCTGAGACATCTCTTCGCTTTACCATAGAGTCATAAAAGTAATTAGATGATTTTCAATCTCAAAAAACCTGGCGCTTTTACCGTAATAAAACAATATTAGAAAGGTCTTTATTTTTTACCGACAATACCGTGTCTACCTAGAAGAATAATTTTAATATCTTATTTACGCTTAAACTTTTTAAGTTTATTATTATAATTCATATTTTATTTTTATTTTACTCTATTAGAAAATCTAGATGAGTTCGGTGTTTCCTAGCTGACTGCCTGACAAGAAACTCTTTTGAAAAGAAAGTCTATTTTTTTAAAGTTCATACTGCAAACATGTGAGAACAGTCAAATCATATGAGAACGCGTCTGAGATGGTCTTTTGAGGAAAAAAACACACAGATTTAAGTGGGCCTCGAGGGTTCGATTCCCACCCAGGACAAATGTTTGTGTGATGAGCACGATCATTTGTTCTGTGTCTGGGTGTAATTTATCTATATATGTATTTATTTAGAAATATATAAGTATAAGTATGTTCATCAGTTGTCTATCATAACACAAGCTCTGCGTAGCTTGAAACTAGACGGTGTTGTGTAATATTTGTGGAAAATTATATTATATATTATTATATATAAGAAACTTGACTGGTGAGAGTAAAAGTTGCAATTTTAAGCATTAATTGACATTTTTAGTTACTTTAAGTAACAATCATTACGAACATTTTTTATACCTCTTTCCAAAAATATTAATGCTAGTACAAAGGCTCATTTTCATCAAGCAACAGCCATTACTAAAAGGAAAAAAAAACACAAATGTACGACATTAATTACGCGTAGCTCCGAGTAATTAAAATTGCAAAACGGGCTCTTATTCAAATCTGAAATGACGCTAACTTCCACTGTCTTGAACCAAGTTTATATTTTGTAACTCGCATACAACTTTCAGTGAGTAACAAAGTACTAGGCATAATGAAAAAAATATAATTAATCTTTGTGAACAAGAACGTAGGAGGCTTTGTTTGGCCATTGGTCGACTTCTGAAATGCGATGGTTCGACTCCTATAAGGAAGGCCCGTGGTTCTGAGACGCAAAGGGTAACTGAAGGAATACGTGTAGTTTTAGTCAGTAAGTTTAACACGCCCTCCTGTCCTGCCCTAAGGCGAGAAAATCAGAAGATGATTTCCCACTTTCAAAAACGGGGGCTCTTTAGTTTGCTTAATTTGATGATGTGGAGTCTATGCGGTAATTAGGTGAACATCTTAATATCTCCTTTTCTGATTTTCTGCAAAATTACATTAAAATCCTTATTTTCTGACTTGATAGCTACTGCCCAAAATGTTAAGGTAAATGTTTCCGGAAGCATACGCAATTTCTATGCAAGTAGCATGATAAGGCCATTGATATTATTATGACTAGGAGGAGGGCGAGGGTTAAAAATCTAGAAAATTAGTTTAACTGAATGGAATGGTCACAATTCTTCGTGTTTTAATCAAAGACTACAATTTGACAATACGAATGTTGCATGTTTTTTCCATTTCATAAATAGTGAGGTACCGCAACCGATACTAACCAAAAAACCGAAAAAAAATCGTAAAAATAATTTCGTTTTTTATGCAACTAATTATGATCAGCTTTTGTATTTCCTGAAAGTAATTCGGTAGACATATATATCTCTAGCATTCTACAGAAGTGAAAACCGCTTCGTGAGTTCTTAGCCTAAGTAAAAGGCGGAGTGTTAAAAAATATGGTAATATTTTTGATTATTTTAGTTTTCAATTCATATTAGACTTTATATAAACACACACATACAGTATCTTAGTCCTATTTTCCATAAAGGTTCTAATGTTAAAAAACCGGTATGAAAAATCGAATTTGGAGACATCACTTTTACTAAAAATCTGGCAACATATTTTCAGAAATTGACATTTGCACATGTCAAATCATAGTCTTTAATTAAAAAATGAACGATAGACATTTTTATTGACTGTTCCACAAACTATTGTCAAAAAGGCCTAATTACCAAGTCTACGTCATCACAATTCAGTTTTAGTCACTATGGTACACAGGTTAATAGACAAAATTAAATTATAACATTCATTTATCCAGGTGAAACATCACACAAATACAGCGTCACTGATATACTATTCCTTGAAATACTGAAAACTTTTACATTAAATCTGTAAAAGTTACGAGCGAATTTCCGGGGAATAGCGAGTATAACAGCACAATATACTTACCTACAAAGTGAGAACGTGAATCTCCGTATAAAATACTGCGATTTTAGGCTATGTGAAAGTTGAAAATTATATTACGGAAACGTACAGACAACTGGATCAAATGGGTTTCCCTTTTCATTAAAATACTTTAGAAAAGGTAGTATCAGTTGATAATACTGTCCAAGATACAAGGCGACGCTGACCTATCACTGGTACAAAAAATATCATTTATTTTTTATCGGAAATCATCAAATAACTTTTCTCGCTTTGGGTGGAGTGAGACAGAGTGTTAGACTTTTACTAAGTAAAATTCACTGCTGTTCTTTCAGTTGCTCTGCGTTTCAGGGTCAAGGTAACTCTTTCGAACAATACCGCATACAAAAAGTTGCCTATGTTTTAGTTTAGGACCCGGTATACCTATGTTTTACGAAACTGTGAGCAATTGACCAAATATCGACTCCTAATGAGACCCCATCATTCAAGTGAAAGACGTCCACTGTTGGACATATCTCTTCTCCAGGAGTCGCCATAATGACCGTCCGTGTGTGTCTTCATTAGATATCCGCGAACCCCCCAGGTCGCCAGTCTACCTCGTGAAAGGACCCACTTCAGAACCATTTGGGCCCCATCGATCGTCTGTTCTTCGAGCAATGTGCCCTACGCACTGCCACTGCAACATTTACGACGATGATAGCTGATGAGTGTTGGCGATTCTTCAGGCTATATTCATAATCTTAGTTCTACAAATACCTTCATTCCAAATAAGACCTACCCAATAATTTTTAATCCAGGTCCACTTAAGTTTACCAGTAATAAACATCCAAACTTTTAAATTTATATTACGAGTATTACACAACACTTGGTGGGGTAGTCACCCATACTCAATCTGAATAATCAAACAATATATTCACGATTTAGTATGATATTATATCGAATCATGAAGCCAATAAGCGGTTGTTACCCGCCACGGAAGTTGTCAAGAGCACTTGAGTTCAGATAAACTAATTTGAACCAGTCAAAAGTTAAATCAGGGTCATACGTTCTATAGTTTTACTGTGCAGGAATATAGGCAGTAGGTTCATGGGAGTTTTTGCTATATTTTATTAATTATTTTTCTATGCTATATTTTTATTTAATGTGCATAGTCTGTCTAATAAGTCAACCGACTTGGGAATTTTGTAAAATATTTAATCATTTAAAAAATACTTATATTCGATACTTTTTTTAAGGTTCTTCTGTTAGTTAACAAAGATCTCTATCTCTTAATCAACCTTGATTATTGATCTCGCGTTGACTACATCAGATTTCATCAAATCATAATAATTACCCAAGTCGTTTAACTTATTAAAAAGATTCAGGGCTATATTTCACCGAGACACCATTGCAGCGCGACCAGTCGCCGCTACCAACAAAATGTAACAGCTCTATAGAGAGTTACTCACCTGGTGTCCGACCAATTTGGTGGCGCGATCAGCTCGGGCGAATGACGACTCTGGTGTCTAGTTTGGTAGCTTAGGGCTATATTTCACCGGGACACCATGGAGGCACGACCAGTTGTCCCGATGAAATGCCCCCAAAGGCCCTCACAATTGGATGAAAATTCATAATAATGAGAAAGGTTGTACGAAAATAAAAAGATACTTAAAGGCTAGATTTTTAGGGTCTTCTCATAAATCTCAGACGTTGTCAATGGATTAACCGGACTTGCTTGTGGTGACCTTAATAAAATTAAAGCCTACGCACTAAAGGGCTCTTTGGATGCGGACCTCGGCTTAGGTCGTTGCTGGGGGGACAGCAAGGAACGGGCTGGATCTAAAGGGATCTGATTAACCAACATTTTTTTTCTTTTCTTAAGCTATCTCAAACCAGGCTTTGCGGTAGGTGGCTAGGTCATCTCGCTTCCTCTTTCTAAGTGTGTCCCAGTGGTGTCGTCCATCCTAAAGTACCTATACAACATTATTTTTAGTTTATTCGAAATTTGAATATTTTATTTAAAAACAGCTGGAGGCAAGTGCAAAATAACCCCTCAGTCACCTGCGTACCTGGATGGCCCGGTGACTATGTATTTTTGCTAAAATAATATAATAATAATACCTACTAAAACATAATATGTGGAGATATACTAAAAATAGGATTTTTAAAGTTACCAAATTGTCACTTAAAATATATTGTCAGATATTTTTGCTGTTGATAGAACAATAATTGTTAATTTTTATACACTAAACCCCTTTAAATACTGTTTCCTTTCTGTCTATCAAAGTAACTCGCCAAATCCTTTCACGGATAACTTATTAAATACCCGCAGAATATTGCTTAACACTTTCTTCCATCGAAACACATGATATTGAACCATATTCCTACAAAGACAAAGTTCAAATTCCCCTGCTCCCATTAAGAGGATAAACCCAACGCTTTTCACTTTAACACGACTATTGAATATTTGTTTCCAATCAGACATATCAATATTATTGGATCAATGGAGAGACTGTCAGTTTTAATTGAAACATCCTTGTCAATCATCAGATTGGTTTTGAAGTTCGACGAAATTTTGGAGTGGTTTAGAGTGTTTGCGTACTCTGGGTATTATGGTTCATTTATGTAAGAACACGAATTATATGGGCAGGCTTATTAAGTTGTTCGTTAACTAGAAGCCAAGATTATTATTTTAATGTGGTTGGAAATCATCAATATAACTTTTCCGGCTTTGGGTGGAGAGTCAGAAATCACAATAAATTGGTACAAGTTTGTGAGTGTGTGTGTATGTATGTTACTTCTTCATGCTCGAACAGCTGAACGGATTTAGATAAAATTTGACACATGGACAAACTGTCCTGGAATGATACATAAGATACTTTTTATCCAGGGAGTATGTTGCCTTGGGATAATTTTCTAGCTTCACGAGTGAAGTTACCTTTCTTCTGGTACTTAAGGGGCCGGTGACGGATGAATTTCCATACAAACGTAATACCACGCTCATTTGCAGTTGGAGCATATTTCCAACATATTATGATGACATTCGGTTATAAACAATATTTATCTAGGTTCCTACGTCTTTCTTTTTTTTTAAAACAAAAAGGAATTCAAGCAAATTGTGTTTCGCACTTTTTACAGCGTAAATGGCAAAACAAGCCATTTGGCTTTTCCTGTATTAAAAATAACAATATTTCTAATATTCTCAACATAGGAACCTAGATAAATATTGTCTGGAACCGAATATCATCATAATATGTTGGAATACTGAGGCCTGTGCTAGAGACGCCGATTCTACCTAGCTTTGGCTGTGTGTATAAATAAATAATAAAAATAATTACCATATAACAAGACAAGTGGTAATAAACTAGGTACCTAATAATATTTTTGAAACAAGATCTTTTTTGTCAATTCAGCACATTAATACTAGCAAGATATAATATTTTAATAGGCATGTGCCAGATCGAGGCTCAACAAAAGCACTTGTACTACTTTTCCCACATTTCAAAGGGCTTATTCTAAGACGCGAGTGACAACCACGAACTAACCCGTGTACATTTTATTTGACAGTAGTCTCTGATACTAATATTCCAGGAATACATATTTTTGTGACACATGGATCAAAGAAGAGCTTTGGACAGTCACAACATGAGTCGACGTCTTGAGAAACAAGAAAGCTTTACTACAATTGTGAGGAAAAATATGAGTAGTATGATCGATGCTTTGTATAGGTTTGTAGATGTAATAGATTTGTGATTTAAAAAAGAATCAATTGTTTATAGTGACTAGGTTACTTCTAGGCAAGCGTGCTCTATCGTTTACCACGTCATCACTTACCATCAGATGAGATGGTGGGCAAACGCGAGCCTATCAATAATAAAAAAAATATCCTACCTTTTTTTTATGGTGGTTGGGTAAAATCATGCATTGACATCACCCGCCCTTGGGCGGAGCGGGAGATAGTGTCAGACTCTTACTGACTAAAAGACCCATCCCGTTCCTTCTAGCCTTCATAGAATATCCTACCTCAGGTATATTAAGAAACCGAGGGAAGATTTGGAAGAGTTACCGTGGCCCTGGAAATCAAAGGGCAACTGAAGTACACTGTTGAACAATAGAGCTTAATCATTAAAAATTTAACAGTATTCTCACTCTACCCTAAAATAAAAAAATCATTAGATGAATTCCCAGTTCAAAAAATTGGCAAGTTAAAAATGAGCTGAAGAACTTTTCAAAAGATTGAAGATTATTCAACTAAAAGAACAAGCTCCAGCAAGAGCTGGAGGAGAAATTTGATGATTTTGCAATAAAAAAAAAATAAGATATATAAAGACCAGACCCGTGATTTGTTTTTCCTCTCTCAAATAGTTTCTGTCATCAATTTTTAAAACTCTTAATGTTTATCTAATTTGTCACATTAAATACGACATGTTACATTTAACCCAATATTTATAATAAACATGCATTTAAAATAAACAAAACATTGCCAAAGGTTGCCCAATGCGTTTCAAAAGTAGGTGAAACTTCGTGGTACAAAATTAATAATCATTCTTTTTAATGTCTTCCGACATGAACCCTTTTCGTGAATTCCATAAATTTCGTAAACCTCACATATTATTTTTGAAACATCGCCGTCGTCTGATTTTCAAGACAGTTATTGAGTAAACTGCATGTTGTAAACTTGTAACATGTCCGATGATCTCGAATGAATGTTTACAAACATGTTACTAATATAACTTTCAGATGAAATAAACTTGTAATTACTAGAAGTTTATTTGAAATATTTTGTTGATATTTGTGATTTCAGGAATTCTTAACTAGCGTGTCTGACACACCCATACTTTTGGTTTTTCTTTGACATCTTTAAATATTAAACCATGAAAACGCTATACATATTGTAGATATACCGGACTAAGCGTTTCGCCTCGTCGTTTATACCGCGTACGTCGAAGGACTGGAACAGTTTGCCTGCTGCGGTTTTCCCGTCCGATTATAATTTGGGTGTCTTCATGGCTAGAGTGAATGCACCTCACCATCAAAGATTGCATCGCTACTTACCATCAGGTGGGATCGAAGTCAAGCACTAGTTTATCTCAATTAAGTGAAGTGAAGATATAGGCATGCATACTTGTACATTTGGCCAATGTCCACGCGCCACAAGATCTGAAAAACATTCTAGCATCTTAGACATAATCGTACTGCTCCAAACACACTTATACACAGACCTATAGCAGGCTTAGTCAAGAAAAGATACAACTAAAAAAGAGGAATTGGAAAATTAAACCTCATATAAATTATAAATACGTATAAAAATGGCAGAGTGCCTAGTCTGAGTTTGTTCTACGTTAACGCGATTGGTACGTTTATGACGTTCGGCGTTCCGATTGGTCCACTCCAATGTCTTAGCCAATCAGAGAGCTAAACTCTGCAAACGTTTCAATCGCGTTAACATAAAGACAACTCGCACTCGGCGCTCAGTAAGTATTACAAATACTGTGCCGCGACGTAGAAAGATATACTGTGGTATATATGTTACTCCCAAGCTCAGAAAACACTAAACACTCGAGTTAAAATCTATATTTCAGTTTCCATCTGACATATAAAATACTTTCAACAAGACATTTGTGACAGATTTAAGAGTTGAAAATCTTTCTTGACAGATGTTTACTGCTTGATAATCCGAATAAATATTCTGAAGTTGTTTACGTTTATGTAAAGAGAAGTGTCGCGGGTATGGTCGTGATTTTGTTTGTATAATTTCATCATGGAGGCTTAACGCTGCGTGGCACAGATGCGGCAATTCGGTCCCCGGCTCGCCCTCAAAGTTAAGTGATTGAATGGTTTAGAATTTTAGATATTTACTGGAACTTTGAATGTGTCACCTGATTTTAGTTATGGGGTTTGTTGAATTTTAACGCTGGTTTTGTGATATTAACTTCAATACTAACCAATGACAGGTATATTTAAAAGCTATCTTTATTAATTAGACATCATTCAAGTGAGCAAACCTAGGTCTGATAAACAGTCTCCGTGAAAAAAAAAAACACTAAAAGCTACATCCAGTTAGATTGGAAGCTGACCCCAAGCTAGTTGGAAAAAGGCTAAGGAGTTGATGATTAGGTGAACAGGCAGGGTGTAGCATTTACTTCTACCTAAATATTAATATTATAAAGGTGAAAGTCTACGAGTGTGTGTATGTGTGTCTATTAGATATTTTGTTACTTTTTCACACTCTGACGACTGAACGGAATCAGACGAAATTTTGTCCACGGGAAGACCATGTCCTGGAAACTTAGGATTGGATACTTTTTATCCCGGAAGTAGGTTCCTTTGGTATAACTTTCTACTATCACGCGAGCCACAGACAAAAACACGCACTTCTTTTTCTTCTTCTTTTCGTGGTGAAACTCTCAAACTATATTTCTTTTGACCAATATTTGGCAACCTGTACAGCTCTGTTGTTGGCCTCGTATAGATCCTGAAAACTGCAGGTCGTTTGCTGCTCATAAAACGCACTGTTTGTTACGCTTTCACGCACAAAAATTAAATTAATTTGGCTAAATTGGAATAAGATTGAAATCTACTGGATTTGGTTGACAACTCGGCGAGATAGTGGTCAAGCGAGAGCATACCAATAATAAAAAAGAATTGGGACAAGGATAGAACTTGTCCTAGAATAGCACATTGGCTTCTTATTCCGAGATTACGGTCCCTTGAGATAATATTCTACTTAAACACGCTTTTGGTCACGTTTTTGTGAAGACTGCTTCTTTCATCAGTCTACTGCATGGAAGTCGCCATAGCATCCTGAGTTATATTGCTAACAGACATGATTGTCCACTAATGTGGAAATTAGAACAGCAAACAAAGTCGCTGCTTACTATAACATACTAGTTTCACTTATTTATAAGAAGGATCTCAGTTATCTGATTAAATAAGTTATATTATTATTAAACGTAAGCAAAGCCGCTCGCAGAAGCTAGTTAATTGATACGTTGAAGAAACATGCAACAAAACAACAACTCGAGACTATCTGCATATCCCGACTAATCTACAAAACGAAGTAGCTTTTGATACTGTATTCACCACCACTTAGACCGTCTGTCGCGAAGGGTTTTTGTTGCACTAGTACAAGTGCGAGCTGGCAACTCGCCAACGTGTTCACAGGCAAACTTACCTGTGAGATAAGAACTAAATTACTGATTTTGGATACTTAAACTTTACTAATATATATACATACCTAAATAAATGAATATAATAGAATAGAAATACTTTTATTCGGTACTGACACAGCACAACGGTGTCTTAAACAAAAAGTACACAGAATAAAAAAAGACGTGTGGCACTCGGGGACTGCCGCGTTAAAGCTATTGCATAGCATTTTTATCAACTTATGCAATTATAATTATTTATTTATTTTATTTATGCAGTATTTTTTTTCCTTTGTTTTTTTTTTCTTTGATATTAATTGAAGTTACACTTTCACACATTGAATTGAATTTGGATTGATTATTCACTCATTTGTTTTCTTATCGGTCACCACGCTCAAAAAACAAATGAGTGGGGGGTGTTAGGTTATTTTCGTTACGGAATTTCTGGATTCGGTCTCCACGCTCAAGGCCCGCGATAGAAGCTATGCAATAGCTTAAAAAAAATGAATAGCTGTTCGCCTCGCTAAAACTCGAGGACGGCTGGACCACAAAATAGATAGGTACCTACAGAAAACAATCTCATGTAGTCGTACATGACTTTACGCACTTTTTATACCTACGCTCGGTGCACGCACACTAATGAGCGTTTGTGTGAAGTGGTCCGAGACGTTCCGAGATATCGTGTCCGTAAGCGGTGTCTATGTGTGCGTCGCTCAAGCGCGCTTTGTATGTAGATTGACATCTGTTCCTATTTATTTTGTGGCTGGACCGATTAGATTTATTTTGGTCTTGAAATATTCGTGATAGTCCAGGGAATGTTTAAACAGTGAGAAAATATAAAAACCACAAAAAAAAAATGAATATAACGCCATCTCTAATTAAATTAATTATGCTGGTTCTGGTAATACCTGTAGATGGCGGTATCTTTTGGCAACTTAGCTTTATGGACTATGGCAGTACAAAGTTTGCCAGGTCAGCTAGTCTATATATAAATCTGTAGAAGTTTTTAGTTGTGCGCGCATCACGCGGTGTAAATAACTTTTAAACATTAAAATTGTTTGTAACTTGAAATATTTAGACCTTGTTTCATCGCAATTAGTTGACTGGATCGAAAGATATTATTACATTGATTGACTTTTAGGTGGTACGAAGTTCGCCGAATTAGTAGTAGTAGAATAGAATAGAATAAACTTTATTGTACACCAAAATAGTAACAATTTCCCAGAAACTTAAACCTATGTGCACAGCGGCGGTCTTATCGCTGAAAGCGATGTCTTCCAGACAACCTTGTCGTTGTTGGCTTTTTTTTTGGATAGTAGTTAGTCATCTACTATGTATATATAGGTAAAAGGAGAAACTGACTGACTGACATATCAATGCTCAGCCAAAACTACTGGGAATAGGAACGTGAAATTCTGCAGAAGGCTTCCTTTTATGACGTAGGTGAGCACTAAGAAAAAATTTTCAAAATTCATCCCCTAAAGAGATGAACGGGGGTTCAAAGTTTGTGTGGAGCAACCTACTTTCACGCGGGTAAAGCCGTTGCCAGAAACTAGTATTAATATAATAATATTATAACCTTATACCAGCATTTCGGTCAACAACATTCCCTCGAACAAAGTCGCGTCACCTACAAGAAAACGACTTAGGTACCTCTTATACCTTGGGAAAATTTTCGCCCTTTATGTGGGCGAAGTCGCTGGCAAAAGCTAGTAAAAATTTAAAATTGTTGATGAATAATATTTTCAACCCAATAAAATCATAATAGAAACGAAGGCGGAAACATTCCTCGCCTTAAATTTACAAGGGCCAAACCCATGGGTCCAGTTATCTCGTTATATCATTGAATAAAGGGGTAAGAAGGGGTTTTGCAAAATCCAACGTGTAACTAAAGTAAATTACGAAAAGGTCCTAAACTGATGAACTTAATAAAATTAGGGCGGCTGTTTGAATAAAATGTTCAAGGTGTTTATTTTGGACCGAAAATATATAGTTATTCGTTAGGGTTAGTAAGATTTAGGTGAAGGTACAGATAATTTTGGGTTCTATAGAAATCTACTCGGGTTTTAACGAACTGCATACTTGTAATATTTGTGGAGGTTATCACATCAATATTTATAATATAAAGGTAAATAGAATTGAAATGTCTATAACATCAAATATTAAAAGTGTATTTGGCAAAGTAAACTAATCACCTAAAGTCGCAGGAAAAGGAATTGCGAGACGCACAGGACCGGTCGTTTTGGCGACATTTAGGGGAAGCCTCTGTCCAGCAGTAGATGTCTTTTGGCTGAAATAATGATGATAATAACATGGCATGTCAGTAGTTCATGTCTATCTTAAACCGTTTTTTAAGCGACGCTATGATCGAGAATAAAGCAGCTTACCTAGAAGTAACCAATTCACTCTTGACTTAAAAACCCGCAGGTTGTAGCTATCAGCAACTATAAACTCCGGGAGAAGATTCCACTCCCTAGCTGAATGAATTTAGACAAAATATCAAATTCTTCTATTATCCTGAAATAACACAACAATACAACATAGAACTCATGTGATCCTTTTTTGTTACAGATGATTGAAAAGCAAGAAAATGTTGAAGATACCCATTGTCAAGGAACATCACTCGTCGAGCTGAGGATGTGGTAATACTGCCACGATGGATACTTTGGCCGTGGTAACATCTTTACTTGGACTGATATGCTTCGGCTCAGGTAAGACCTTAAATCATCTTGATAGACGTCCACTGTTGGACATAGACCTCCCAAAGTGTCGCTACAATGCACAGTCCTGTGCGTTTCGCATTACCAGGTCATCGATCCACTTTGTTGAAGGCTTTCCAATGCTGAGTCTTCTACGTTCGCAACAAACCATTCTACTCCACTGCCTCTTCAGAACCTTTCGGCCTCAACGGTCATCTTTTCTGCGAGCAATGTGTCCTGCGCATTGTCATTTAAGTTTGGTGATTTTTAGATCTAGCTTCATTCTACCCATTTAGTTGCAAGAAGATTATGACGATCAACGCCGAGCCTTTCGGTTTTCTATCGATTACATTTTGGAGACTGTGCATCCGAATTGCACAATTTGATTTGGCTAAGCCCATTTCATCATCGATCGGTCCACTAAATGTAAAACATTGTGCCACCAATACATTGCTAGATAAGGAGTGGAATTCCTTGTCGGAGTATGCGATTCCGTCGAGGCTTCAAAGTCTTGAGCATCGACGCCGAGTTGCTAGCCTGTCGGTTTTCTACCGGTTGCATTTCGGGGAGTGTGCGTTGGAATTGCATAACCTAATTCCGCCTAGCCCGTTCCATTATTGGACTACTAGACGTACGGCAATGCGCCACCGGTACATGGTAAACATCCCACCCACACGCACAAAACGTTTTGGGAACACAGGTAAGCGCGTTTCCATCAAGTGAGTTGGGGGTCAAGCGCGAACCGATAATCAACAAAAAAAATAACCAAGGGATATTTAGGTCAAGGTTACCTCCAAACAAGCGTGCGCTATCATCAGACTCATCATCGCTAACCATCAGAGGAGATTGCGGCAATAATGAAAAAAAAAGGTTATCATTACACTATTAATGTGAATTATTGTCATTTTTAATAAACAAATATTACCTTACTACTATGTAATGTAAACTGGCATACAGAAGACACCCAAACCCGCAAAAATTATTTGTATGGACTACAGATAGGTGTGTTATCCATAAAAATATTTTTTTCGTCTGCCATTCAACAGCAATGTGATTGCACATCTCCATATTCAGTTAAAACGCCCTTTCAAAGTCAATACCCTATAACAATTTGGTTGTTTTAATTCCCCGATGAATTAAATAGTATAAGTATAAAAAGCAGCTGTCGGTGGCTATTAGGCTGTCCATTAAGTACTGGAACCCATTATTTAAATTTTTGTCCCGAGCCAAATCCGAATGGAGTTAAAACCTGGATGGTAGCAGCATCCTTTCAGATCATGAGGTAGCCTAATTGGATATTCTCTTTAAATAGATACCTAATTAACTCGACGAGCCCTGTGTTGAAATTTTCACAGACGTACTGTTGAGCCGTTTTTCATGTAAGGGCTAAAATGCATTAACATTGACTTTCACGGTTGGTGATAATTCTGCTGTTTTTTGTTAAGCTTGCAATTGCAAATTGCAAGCTTAAAGATTACCAACACCTAATACACAACTCAAAATATTGGCACAGCTATTTTGAAGATGCCAACTCACTCGGACTCGTGCGAATCGGTTAAGCGAGTTGACGAACAAGCTAATTAAACCGTACGTAGTTGTAAGTAAATGAAAATCATATGTAATTGTGGTTAGGTAGCATGGGCCTTCACATTTAATAAATGAAAATCATACATAATTGTGTAAAGCAATATGTGCATTATAATTATTAAGTCAAAAGGCGTCTACTGCTGGACATGGCTTTAGTCCATAACATTATGGACTAAAGCCATGTCCAGCATCAAACATCAAATAATATCGCAGATAACGTCATAAAAGAAAAATGTAACGTTAGGCAAGAAAAACTCAAACCTTCTGCAATTTAATCAAAAGCAGCTACAAATCTAAGATGGTACGGCAAGGTACTAAAAATAATATCTGTAGGGGATCGCAACCCCAATGGGAACAAGGTTAATAGAGGCGAACCTTGACATTTTGCTTATTGTTTTGGTTATTTTTGTTGTTCTTATTAATTGGTTTAGTTTTATTTGAGACTACGACGCTAATAAAGTTTTGTCTTACATTTGAGTCGGAATGTAAATAATTTGGCTTTTGTTATTACTTTGCTGGCTTTTATTATGTTGCCATACTAGGAATAATTCCTCTAAGCCATACAAATATTTGTTCTGTGCGGGAATCAAAATCGTGACACGCAACGCAGCAGTGAATCTCTCAACCACTGCACCATCTGTGCTAATCCATTTAATAATTTGACTGCAACCTGAGAGAGCCTTGATTCTCAAACACTCTTATCGACCACATCAATCCAAAGAATAATAAAAAAAAATACGAGCCTTACGGTACGTTATTTATTTCACACATATGTATGTATGTTTCGTATATTGTTATTTTTTTCATATTTATTATGCGTACAACCAAGGAGTGGAATTCCCTGCCAGGATCTGTGTTTCCTGATAGCTTAAACTTAGGGGTCTTTAAGTCAAGAGTGATTATGTTACTTCTAGGCAAGCGTGCTCCATCGTCGACCACATCATCGCTTACCATCAGGTGAGATGGTGGTCAAACGCAAACCTACCAATAAAAATAAAAAACAAAAAAATTCAAGAGACAACCCTAAAGTTGTACTCAATGAACGCTACCTAATAACGCAACAAATTAAAGGACGCTTCACACTCTATAAAAAACACGGCCACAATTTCTAAGCGTTAAAAATCGTGTTTTACAAATAAACACAGTAAATGATACTCTAGGGACCAATACAGAGCGGGAAGCGTAACTTATTGACAAATCTCATTAGGTTAACAAAACACATGTGTATCCCGCATCTGTCTATCGCATATTTTACAATCAACACCGTTTATAAATACCGTATCTGGTCATTGTCGAACTTTTAAACTTGAATGCCGCTCTTTGGTAGTTAGGCTGAACGGTGAACATGTAACGTGAATCAATGATAAAAACTTACTTATAGAAAAGGTATTTTATGAGAATTAAATAAAGGTATCTAAAACCTCATTTTACGTTGGAGATGTTGATTCATGAAACAGTGTTTCTGAATAATAAGAATTTATAACCGAGCACCGGAAGACGCAGCATTGGAAGGCTTCCTACAAGGTGAATCAATGACCTGGTGAAGGTTGCGGGAATTCGATGGATGCGGGACGTACAGGATCGTTCATTGTGGCGACACTTGGGGAGACTTAAGTCCAACAGTGGACGTGTATCGGCTGAAATGATGATTATGATGAATACATACATAATAAATTCTTCAATGTCACAATTTATACCTACAAAAATATCACAATCTAACGGCAAGATACGAAATACATTGTAAATGGTGTGATCTGTTTACAAATTTTTGCAAGTTATTAATCTCGCTAGATTATCGAAATCCGGTAAGCCCTTAGAGCGTGCTGAAATAACAACCCTTACGTTGTTGAAACCTCTACGGTCCGGACTAAGCGTTTCGCCTCGTCGTCGAAGGACTGGAACAATTTGCTTGCTGCGGTCTTCCTGTCCGACTATTATTGGGTATAGGCTCTTAATAAACTAATCTGCCTCAACATCAACGATTGCATCACTGCTTACCATCATGTGAGATCGCAGTCAAGCACTAGTTTATATCAGTCAATAAAAATACACACACTCACAAACTTGGGTCTATATAACATTGTTCTAATATATCAGATTGTGTGTATGTTATTATATAGTGATATTTAATTTTGTGCATTAACTAAATTAGGTACCAGTGTAATCACAAATAGGGTTCCACTATTTTCTTTACGGAACCCCATACAACTCGCCCGTGTCGCCCATCAAAGCGTAAAGAAGTTAAGCTAATGTCAAGCGACGCCCATCTTTTGTAACATTGCATTGTACAAAGCATTAGCTTTATACTTCGATACAATTGTAAAAAATGCTGTACATACAATGAAAGCGTATCAAACTGATGCGCTATTGAGATTTTTTTCTGATAGTATTTTTGCCAAAATTATTATTAAGTTAATTTTTTGCCTACCAAAAAAAAACATCACGGAATTATAAAAATCAAAATAGAAAGTATAGCCTGTGTGAAAAGTCAAATGACTTAGGAATTTGACATAATATTTAATCGTTTAAAAATACTTCTTATATTCGATACTTTTTATAAGGTTCTTCTATTAGTAAATAATGATCAAGATCTCTTAATTAATCTTGATTATTGAACCAGTGTTGACTACATCAGATTTCATTTGTCCTAATAATACCCAAATCGTTTGACTTTTTAGACAAACTCAAGACTAAAATAGAATAATATAAATATAGATATATATATTAAGTGATGATCATTTTATGGAGGCATTATCTTTGAAAGGTAGCTTGTCAGCTATTTGTCGGAAAGCTTTTAGAATTACCAAACTTGATGGCAAGTAAATATTGGAGAGGCCCACGGCCAATAGTGGCAAATATCTATGATTGAAGAGATATACATAAAACAGAAATGTGCTCTAGCTCGCGTATATGCTCAGCATTGCAATTTTAATTGCTCCTTTTTGTTACAGTTAATCTCATATATTTATTTAGTTAAATGGATTTTTTTAATGTTGCCCTACTCTAGTAATAGTTTCCAGGGTCAAAATAATTACATTTTATTTGCTCCGTATTTTAGATTATAAAAAATATTGGACACGTATTTTTCTTTTTTCGATTAAAAAAAAAAAATAACAAAGATATAGCCCATTAAAGTTACGTGTGACGTCACCCCGTGCGAAAAAATGCAGCACGGCGTGACGTTACACGTAATGGGAGCTATATCTTTGTCATTTTTGGTTTAATTTAAAATTAAAAAACTACGTGTCCCTTATTTTTGAATAATCTAAAAGATGGACTAATTACATTTTTTACGGCAACTAGCCTATTGCGTCGTGAGTGCGTTTACAAACATCTAAAGTCAAAGTCATATACACAAGACACTCAGACCCGGAACACTTATCTGTAGGCCACACAAAAATTTGTTCCGTGCGGTATCGGACCCACGACCCTCAGCATAGCAGTCAATCGCTCAACCACTATGCTAACCGTGCCTTTATCCTAGATAAAGTTCCATTTGTTGTTTACGCATCGCCTTAAATGGATTGGTAGAGTTTTAATGGACTTTTCTCTGTTTGATAGCTTCCATCGATAGGGTTTATAGGAAAATTACATTATGGAGTAAAAATACACGGTGGAGCTTTATCCGGGTACAAAGGGATTCGTGACACAACTTTGTTTTATACGTTTTGTGTTGATACACTGCCGAAGTCTTCAAAAAAGTTTGCCTTTAATAAGATTACGGGCCCGTACCTGTGTAGAAGCATAAAAATAAAATGATTTTTTCTGTAAAATTACTCGTAATATACAGTGTATTTTTTTTATAACGGCAAACTACATATAACATCGCAATTGCTTGATTTTGGTTGATTTACCGTGTTTTTATACAATATACACTTTCTATTTAACGACGACAATCACTATCAAAACGGGTTATTTTTTTTATTGATACGCCATTATCATAATTATATCTCTCCTAAAACCATACAGTTGTATAAATAATATTCTAATAGATCATATTAGACATCATTACAGTACTTGCGTATAGTTCTAGAATATAATACTAAAATAAAATAAAAAAATCAAAATTGACACTGGCCACAAAAATTATACTTAAAAAAGAACAGTTACCATGGACACAAAGGGCTTATTCATGTAGTGAACGTCATTGTTCGACATTTGAAAAAAGGCGCGTATCTCAAACGATGGTCTAAACAAAGCTATGACATTTATGAACGTTGACACGTGTGTGTGACCCCTAGATATATGTTTTTTCGTTTTTAGGAATATAAATAAATACTCGTAAAATCCTTATAATAAATTCCGTATGTTATATGCATGATGTAAATCAGTGTAAATTGAGCTTTGTGCGTGAAGTTAATGACCGAAAATTATTGCATTCTTATTTTGAATTTGAGCCGCCATTTTTTTTTCAAGTAAATCGGTTTTCTTCGGTTTAAACGGACATCAATTGGATTATTTGATCGGTGTAGATTTGATTTCTATCGTGAGTTATCGAGAAGTTTGTTTCACCAATAGAACACTGTTGAATATAACTGTTTATGTAGCAACAACAGGGGCCCAGCTGGGTTGAAGCCTACTGGGACCAGGGTTAGCTCTGAAATGGAAGCTCGGCCCCGGTATGAAAGGCAAGAAGGAACGGGGTAGGTTTTTTAGTCAGTAAGAGTATGACACTATCTCCCGCTCCGCCCAAGGGCGTGGGATGTCATTTGGATAATTTTTACCCACCAAAAAAAACCTAAGCTTAGCTTTGAACTCTTAGCTTACGGCCATACAACATCCACCAACTTGTAGCTTCAAACCGATTGGACGATGTGTAGGATGGTGTACCTATGGCCGGCATTAGACACATAGCTATGTGCAAAACGAAAAAAAGGGCCAAACGTGCTTTATAAAATAGGCAGCAGATTCTTATCTCGCTTTTAAATATAGTCGTCGATAACTAATCAGTAAGCAAGGAGCGCCTTTCAAGAACTTTTTTGTTACGAAGATCAAGATATCTTTGAGTTTGCGAACTAACTTTTTGTATTTTTTGGATGAAGTACCTGGTTCTACATAATGGCTTCCGATTTTGTATTTTATTTTTGCTTCTGTTTTTTATCGGTTTCGGAGCTGGGTTTGTTTGTTCGAGATTTCTTAAGTTAGATGAACTTCCGTGATTCACTCGTTCGTTATTGATTGAAAAAAGATTTTAACCGAAGACTTATTTATTTTCAACAAGGTTTCTTCAACAAACTTGTAGATAATTGTACAATTCCCTGCTGTGGTCTTCCCGTTCAATTATAATTTAGGTTTTTTTTTTCGTTTGGTAAAAATAATCAAGATGACATCCCCCGCCCTTGGGCGGAGGGAGAGATAGTGTCATACTCTTACTGACCAAAAAACCCAACGGGATGGGTTTTTTAGTCAGTAAAAGTATGACACTATCTCTTCGTTGTCTTTTATACCAAGGCCGAGCCTTCCTTTTAGGGGTAGACCCTGTCTTTAAGAGTGGAGTGAATAGGCTCTAAATAAACTAGAGCTCACCATCAACGATTGCTTCACTGCTTACTATCCGGTGGAATCGCAGTCAAGTACTAGTTCATATCAATTTAAAAAAAAAAATCGTCCACGATTTTATCTTTTACATATTCTTGTTTCGTCGTGCCTCAGAAAACGATTTTCCAAGCATCTACATTTTTTATGGCACATTGTAATTCTAAAAACACAATATCAGTGGGAGTCTTAACACAAAGCTACATGAAAGATTTGACATTACTCGAATCGTATATCTAAAATCTAACAACTTTTTGTTTGTATAGTATCGAAATCTGTTATTCCATCTGCCCACGCGCCGATCTGACACAACAACAAACCGTCCTTTAGACAACGACTGTCGCCGACGCATTTCCGTAAACATCGATGTCAAATGGCTGTACCTCGCAAAACTAAATATACTTAACAATACACCACAAACCTAACCAAACTTTGATAGCTTTGCAATAGAGTTAAAAATCGAACAGCAAAATTTTGACAGAGAACTTTGTTGTCATTTATTGCACGGATAGCTGCCCCAGTTTCAACCAGGTATCGGTCCCTACGAAAGATGACACTGTGTCAACAATTTGTCCCTTCGTACATTAGGACGCCTTACAAGACAAACATGGTAACTCACGAAAAACACATTTCAGTAATCCGTCCATCCGTCTGGCTAATTCTTAGCACATGGTGCGTGTTTTTTGCACCGTAAAATATAAGTGTTATTTCATTAAGCGTGTCGTTTCGTTGTTCATTTAGACGAGCCGAAATGGCGTCAGTTTCACGTGTTCGTGTTACGTCCGATGTGTGAAAACGCTTCTAATAAAACCCTAAAGTCGGGTAATGGATTTTATTGTTATCGTTTTTATTTTGGGCGCTTTGGGCGGGATTTATTAGCTAGATTATCCAGATGGGTTTCTGAATATCTTTTTGATGGTTTATGATAGTAAGCCGACGTATAAAAAGTAGGACTGTGAGTACCACTTTGGGTTTTGAAATAATAAGTTATAAAAATCTTAATTAATGCCCAGTTGCTGTTTGCAACATAAACTCAAATTAATTAGAAGCGTGAAACTGTTCGCAATAATAATTTCTTGCAGTTTTGCCCCTGGGGGGATAGAACAAAGGCAAAAATGAATTCCAAAAATATGTTTTAATTTTGCACTAATTACGTACGTGCAGTCAGTTGTGACGTCGCAAACGCACTGGCAACTAATAACTTCAAACGCATCATATTGCAAAGGGTTCCAAAATTGAACACGTGTTCGAACGAAAAATCATGATTACCTCCTAAGGGAGCCAATCACTGCCATTAGAATTAGATATTCGAAATTCAAACGGTTATCAAGTTACTTGGGGTGACAGTTCTGGCAGTTATGGGCATTTGAAAATGCTCACTCAGTCTATAATTACGTAACTAAATAGAGTAATGAGATTTTTTCGGCCTAAATAAGTTTTATTACAAACGATCAAAGGGGATAGGGCTTTGAGGATATTACGAGCCCACTGACAGGTTTATTGCAAAATCAATGAACTAAAATCGAAAGTTACGTTGGTTTAAATTGCTATAAACCAAAACCGATTGAACTGAGTGCGATCGTATGTTCTAAAAGTTTATTAGTTCACGTATATACGAGAGCTATCAATTTCAACCGACAAAAAACATTAAAGGATCAGTTTAAACGGACTTGCAACAGTTTGAAGTTGGTTGGCCGCGTGTCGCGCGCCTTAAATGCGAAATCCATGTCTCTATAACCGATTTTTTTTTATTTACTTTTCTCTTGCAGCGCGTGTCGACATGTGCCTGTAGTAAATTAGTAGGGGACAAGAATCACCCTCGCGAACTTTTTTTTAACAAAGATTTTTGAACAATAGCGGTAACTACGAGCGTGTGAGTTGTAAAGTCACTCCCTACGGCGTTTGCTTGTTGGGTAGGACGTAAATATCATATTTTTGAGTAGTAACACTTATTTATTTACGGTTAGTGATTTCAGTAGCTATACATGTGAAGGCTACGGTTTGTAGGCAAGTTACTAGGTTTTTGCGATACATGACTTATGTCCATGATTACCTGTGGTGATATTAACGATCTAAGTTTTTAAGATGATTGGTTTAGAGTGCGCGTTGCTTAGTTTAGGAGTTTGCAAGTAAATATACAGAAGCAAAAATAGATTCTTTGTTTTGTACTCCACTAGCTTTTACCAGCGGCACCGCTCGCAAAACTCATGATATGAAAATAATTTAAAGCATAAAGCTCTCAAGGATAATATAGCTAATAATAGTGAAAGGATTTTTGGAATCAGTTTAAGATTTCTCTCGCATACAAACTTATTGTGACCAAAAGGCTGTCCGTTCTTCGCTGCTAGTTTTTTGGGCACATTTCCGGATGATAGCGATGTGGAGTACTTCGACGTCTGATTATATTTTGTGCTTTTGTAATACAAGGTGTAGAGGACCGCCCTCCACAAACTTTAAGGGCTTGCTCAGTAGACGAAACTGAACAACCTTCTACAATTTTTTTTTTTTCAGGAAACGAAATATAAAATCCGCCTCACCATAGAAAATTATAAACTTGATTGGACAGTTTGTATGGAGAGGCCGAACTCTTTTTTCGTTTCCCGAAAAAAGTTTTTGATGGTGGTTCAGTTTCGTCTACTGAGCAAGCCCTTAAAGTTTGTGGAGGGCTGTCCCTTACACCTTGTATATGTGGGAAGTGTGCTTAAAAGCTGGTGGCATTGCCACGTTGTATGGCAATGCTTAGTCTCTAACTGAGGTAAAAACCTGCCCTTGGGTCACGTATGTATGGATTGTGTATGGATGGATTACTATTTGTTGAACTTATCATTATCGCAAAGTTTCAAACTTTCCTTAATGTATTTCTCAACCGCAAGCGTCTAAGAAAGTGGGAACGAAAACCACATTAAATCTTAAAAATAGGTCACACGCTTTTTTTTAAATTACATAAATATTTATATATGTGCGATAATAAAACTTTATGTCATACACATAAACCCAAGGAAGGATATATTGAGTAAATATCTAATAATCGATACATAGAGTTCTAACGCACAACTGCAATAAAGTTAGTTTTATGTGCGATAAAGTAACGTATCGAGATAAACATAAACAATATTTTATGTTACTCGCAATCTGCTAAATCTTATTTTTATCTCTGCACGTCTTGGAATTTGGAGCTATGAAAATAGCGGTAGAAGACCCAGAAAAAAAAAACTGTTCTAGAATTAAGTATTCCTTTTTTGAAATCAGTAGTATGACGTCACAATAAAGAACACTTCTGTATGCTACACTTTTTATTTAGCTTCTAAATGTTAGCTGCCAGTTTTACTACAAAAACACTGTTAAAAACCTATTCAGTGCTCTTGCTCTTTATTTTACACATTTCAAACGTGACCGTCATTTGTTTTACTCCTCTCAACATATAAACTTTTCAATCTTTTATTTATTAACACACCAACACACACACAATGCACAACACTTATACAGTAATTAAAAAAAAATGTGATTGCATGAAAAGAATAAAGTTGAATTACATACATTGAAAAGTATTATAAAATTACATTGAAATAAAATAAATTAAGTCTTGGATATGAAAAGTGTAACAAAGTCTATAGATATTCAATCCTCGTCATCATCGCTTATGTTCCTCCGCTGTTTCTACGGCCTCACACTAGTATCTATGTAGTGTAGCCGTATCATATCTGTGTGTTCTTTACGATGGCGACACTTAATTTATAGCTGTCACACCGCCGGTCTATGGTCAATATTTTTTGCTCTATATCCATTCATATGGCAACTCCGTGCTATCATGGGTTATATTTTTTATAAGGCATTATGAAGAGAGTTATGAAAGAATTTTTTGTTTGCTGATTTGGGGAAAGAAATATAGTGGTTTGTCTGCTCCCGAATTGTCATTATGGTTGAGTGTTTTTCCTCTGTGATATAAGCTGAAAGAGACTCATCAAATAAGGGTTTCATAATAATAATAAACGTTTAATCAGATAACTAGGATCCAATTTGTTAGTAGTATAAAAAACTTAAAACTAGTGTTAGTAATACAATTGCTTAATCTACTCGCTCCCTGCCTGACCCAGGAATTGAGGTATCTATACTCAACGATTCCTAAACAGGCAGTCCACTCTACTGGCTATCATACTTAAAATTTTTAAGGTACTACTTTAGTTTTTTTGTTGTTAGTAAGAACCAGAAGCCCACAAGAAAACTTAGCCATGTTAATAAATAAAAACTTATAACTTAAATCATAGATTCAAAACTTGGAGCACATTTTATTCTTTAAAATCATAAGTAATAGGCAACAAAAAACACTTTTTTTTTTGATACTCGTAAATCATTAAAATTAGTTCATATCAATGTAATTTTTTAGTCAACTTTTCAAATGTTTGAAAATTTTCTTATGTAGAAAATGGTAAGTCCACATTTTGGCTCTTAAGGCTTTTTTTTTTCGATGGGAAAAATCATCTTATGACAACCCCCGGTCTTGGGCGGAGCGGGAGATAGTGTCAGACTCTTACTGACTAAAAAACCCATCCCGTTCCTTCAAGCTGGCTCTTAAGGCTCAATAATGAACCACAAACCACATCTCCAGTTTAAGACCTAAGAACAGATTACTTGCATTCAGGCTAAACTTCGAAGTTTTCGATTTTTAAACATTAATAAATAAAGTTCCCATAATATTATTGCTCGACTTCAAAACTAAGGTAGTATTTGTTTCTGAGTTATAGAAAATCGTCTTTAGTAACTATGTAAAATAAAAATAAAAACTTTTATAAGAATGCAAACACGCGAAACAGCCATTATTTTTGTCACCATCGCCATACCCGACGACAGTTTTTTTTTACTTTTTAACATTTTTGAAGGGTCTCAAGGTATTTTTTTTTATGGAATTGTGTTTTGTGAAAGAAAAACTTTTAATGTTTAAAGATCGAACTATACAACTTTTGTGTCTATTTGTTGTGCTTATTATTTGTATAAAAACATAATATTTCAATAATAAAAAAAAAAACAAAGGATTCATACTTAATTAGCCACTTTCAATTTCCATGCTGTATTTTTTTCCTAAGTTTTTTTTTTGCAATTAGGTCACCCAATACTTTACAAAAAAAAAACGTTATAAAAATAGGGCTGTGAACACAAAATTCGAAAGATAGCAAATCGAATGGAGATTCAATTATAGATTAGCCCTTGTATCGTACCACATCCACAACTGGGACACGTGAATAAATAAACACAATTATTACACACAAAAGAGTAATCGCTATTGATTTCGTTCACAAAATACAAGTCCGCTAACGAAATCGACTCACATAATATCGATTATGAAGGTTCATTTTGCTAAAATCGGACACCGAATCGAATTTTTTTTTTAGACGATTTTTTTGCGTTACAATAGCTCGCTGTAACAATAGACATTCATCAATTCGAGTGTCAAAAACTAACATCTGCGCGTTCGTTGTAAACAGAGTAAAATAGTGGGGTCTTGGGTACCCCAGCCTCCGAAGGGGACCCTGGCCAGGCCTGTGTTTATAGCTCATTATTATTGTGCGACGCTTTAGAGTAACTGCAAATGACATACTCCACCTATTATTAAAATAAACCGTAGGTTAGAAACGGTTAGAAAGGGCTTTTGTTAGGGAAAATTTTAAAATAAAGCTCGTGTGTTGGTGAGAAATTGCAGTGGGTGGCATCGAACGTCGCCTTTCACGAGGCTTGCCCAACACGCCACTGCATAAACACTTGAAATAAGTGCTTACACAGTAATTTATATTGTTAGGGTCGATGTGACGAGAAGTAGCTGTGCTAATGTTCAACACCAAGACAAAGAATCCAGTAGCTTTTTTTTCTGCGTGATACTACGTTTACAGAGGCATTAATTTTTGTATTATTTCCATTCCTGGATACGGGGCGTTTAAGGCCTCGTTGAAAACTATCATTTATACTGTAAAGGGCTTACTAGACCCCGTAATATTTAAGAAACTAAAACTTTTTTTGCTAAGCGCGAGAGACATGGTCAAAGTGACCTTATATTAGAATAGATATCTCCTTTAATACGAATCAACGATCAACGATTGCATCACTGCTTACCATCAGGTGGGATCGCAGTCAAGCAATAGTTTATATCAGATAAAAAAAAGGGAATCACTAATATTCGATTCTGCATTCGGTTTTAATAGGGCATCTAATTTTCTTTTCTAAACTAAACCAAAGTTACCGCCTTTACATACTAGGCGTAAGTATTAGATCTCGTTCTGAACTGAACGTAATACCGAATGTCACATAAAGACGTTCTGAGATGAAGTCAAAAAATCTAGTTTAAATAACATTCTAAACGCTTTTTTTGTCAGCAGGTCCAGTAAACGGTGGCATGAGCGATGACTACGTCAGCACAGGAGAAGCACCCTACATCATAGAACAGCCAATTGACGTCACAGTGGCTCGTCATCAACCTGCAACTCTCAACTGCCGCGCTGGAGGCTCACCCCCTCCCACCATCCGATGGTACAAGGGAGGGATACTGGTAGTCTCCGATACGCACAGGAGCTTACTTCCTGCTGGCGGCCTGTTCTTCCTCAGAACTACTCATGGAAGAGCACATTCAGATGCAGGCGTTTACTGGTGTGAAGCCACTAATCCCTACGGTACAGCAAGGAGTCGAAACGCAACGTTGCATGTAGCAGGTAACTTTTAATTATTCAGTAATTTTGTAATTGTACCGGTTCTTGCTTTCTTTTTGCAGTAAACATGGTTAATCTTGATTTGTAAATGGGGCAAACGGTTTAAAAATGTAGGAGTGGGAAGTTTTAACCTCGGGTTGGATAGCCAGTTGTTCGTTTGATTACGGTACCCCTTTACAAATGATTGCGTAGTCACTAAGGCATGTAAAGTGCAAATGTGGGATGTCTTGAACCTTTTTTGCACGGTTTAACGCCGCCATCGATACCCTCCACCAGGGTTGGTAGGAAACCAACCGACTAAAATCTTATAACATTGTTTCACCTTTTTTCAGGCAGCTATTGCCCTATGCTAATGCCACTTAGATTACTCAATTATCTGAGTTTCTTTATCTCCCCCAATATACATATAATATTCCACAATTATCACACAACGGTGTCTTGTCTCAAGCGAAGCAGGCAACTGATAAACATACTTATATTTTTTAAATACATACACGCCGTTAAATTTTGATCGTCATCGTCATTAAAACGACAGCTGAGCGAGTCCAATGACCTGTAGGTAGTAGTTGGCGTTTCGTACAAACTACCTACAGGTCATTGGACTCGCTCAGCTGACGTTTTAATGACATTAAAGAATGTTTTAATGACATTTTCTTAAAGACATTAATTTCGTACATGTGTAAATTAATACGAATTTTAAAAAAAAGATACTTTATTTTTAATTTTATGTTTACAAATCAATAGTTTTTCATGTACCGGATCGACTCTCGGGATTAAAACGATCCAATTTAGCGGTGTATAGATACATGACACCCAGACACAACAAAAGATCATATTCATCACACATTTGTTCTGGGTGGGAATCGAACCTACGACCTCCGACATAATAGTCAGGGCCACTAACCACTAGACCAACAGGCCAGGATTATTTATTTAAAAAAAGATTTTAGATTTACTTCATGAAAACTTGTCTTCCTTCTCTCCTCTAGTACTCCGTGAAGAGTTCAGACTGGAGCCAGTGTCGACACAGTCGGCGCAAGGCGAGACTGTGATACTAGAATGTTCCCCACCGCGAGGGTCACCAGAACCTACTGTCTACTGGAAGAAGAATGGACAGATGCTGCATTTTGATGGAGACTCTAGGTCAGTACTCGAATACTTTGCTTTTTTTGTATAGAAGGAGTATCTATGGGCCTTACGCCTCACTCTAAGTGCCTACTGCGAGTTAGATTTACGTTAACGCGATCGACATGTTTATGACGTTTGGCGCTACGTATCGTAGCTCCAAGCTCTTGACCAATCATAGAGCCAAACCCAGTAAACATTTTGGTCTAAGAATTGATGATGATGATGATGATGCCATCTAGCCGATTTTGGGCACAGCGACTGCATTCCTTGGCTCTTCATGGTGGTTGTGAGCTCAGATCTGCTGCTCTATTATGTGCCCTTATGTGACTTGCATATCCAACCTTGGCCGAAAAACTCCGATCACAGAGCGGACATGTCAGAACACCATTAATGGTATGATACACTATTGGTGGGTACTGTTGGTGGTCTAGCCTTGAGGTCGTCGCCTGAGAATTAATTAGGATAGAAAGAATGTTAATTAGGGTTTTTAGTCTAATAGAAGCTATTAGTAAAAACAGAACTCAATTTGTAAGTCTTTAAATAAAATCGAAAATACAAAACTTTCGCAATCTCAGAAAAAAATATGGTTTAACATCATTGGCATTAGATTTAGCTAGGTAACCTATTCGGAATGTCTTAACAAACGCATTGTCAAGCACATGAATCATGCATCATAATGGTATAACAGATGAGAGATGAGATTTCTTCTATGGATCACGTACTATTTTGATCGCATTGACGCCATGACGTAAAAAAATTCGCACTCTGCACACTGATCCAGATAACAGTTTTAAACTCGAAATATCAGAGAGGTTAGCGAAAAAAACAAAATAAAAGCATTACAGGACTTAATCTACTTGATCGTTTAATGTCTAGACTAATAAACAATACTGACAGAATCCAGAATCAAATTAAAGTTGCACGAAACCTCTAACCGCATAATTTCAACAAATCTAACATTAAATGCAATCTCCCAACTTACAACTTAAAAGAACATGAAGTTATCCAAAGTTACGGCGTCTGTGATAAACGGTAGTTGGAAGCAAATTCGAGGGTAGTAAGTGCTCATAGTAGCAAAGTGGGATGGTGGAAACATGATAGTCTTCAATAGCTACTTGAACAGTCGTTTGATATCGGATATCTCCATACGTTCAACCGCACAGTTCTGGCATGGAGTAAGAACATCATGGAGTGTTAATGAAAAAAAAAAGTCTTAGAAATTAATAACCAAAGCACAAATGTAATACGCAATACGCAGTCTTGTATTCACATTGACTTCCATGTATTTGTATTTAGCTTCTTACTAATTCATGATAAAATGACACGCGCAATAATGTCAATGTTATATTTGTTTCTATGAACCTTTTTTTTTCTATGAAAAGATTAATTAAATAAAGTTTTATGATGTATTTCTTTAAATTTTTATGCTAGTTTCACATCAAATTGAAGTCTAATAAACGTGTGTCACAATCAGTTTTGTGAATAAAGTAATAAAAAATATGGCTCCATTAATTGTACTAATCTAACGTAAAAGACATAACTAAGTTCAACGTTTTTGTTTTAAATTCGTCTTTACCTTATAACTCACCCCGTTTGATTTCTAAAAGCAACATCAGTACCTCTTAGCACTCCATTTTCATGACTCAGTGTTTACGGCCAATCAAACTAGGTACTAATTTATGCGGATCTTAGCTGCGGGAGCGAACATTCTTTTACGAGCAGGACTTTGTAATGGTCGCAATTAAGTGTCTGAGAATATTTATAGAGCCTTTGGAGACCTGATTAAGATCTTACGACAATGATTTTGCTTTCATTTTGTTTATAGGGTTGAAGCTTGAAAGCATTTTATTCAGTCCTAAACTTCGAAAAACTTTTTAAAACTAGTTACAGGTATTATCGACGTCTTCACTCTAACAAAACTCTTAGCTTGTTAGTTTTACTTTGTAATAAAGTAAAACTAACAAGCTCAACATTGTTTAAAAATGAGATAAATCTTAACGCGGCGAATTGAATCTCGCTCAAAAGTTATATTGCCAATTTTCACTTTGCTCTCTATGAATTTTTATGAGCTTCACATCTTGAGGGCGCGGAGTTACGTATGGCGGAGCATAAAAATAATTAACAGCCGTACGCAGAGAGGGAGGTACATCAAAGTTATAAAAGAAGGGGATATTTGAAGAGCTCGACAAGCAATCAAGTAAAAATCTCAATAGTTCTGACTCACCGGACCCTTTATTAAATGTTAATTTCCCATTGAAATATTCCGCCCCACATTTGAATGACTTTGTTACTATGCACTTTGTTCAAAGGAATAAATAGCGTCATTATTAATATTGGAACAATTGTTTGCTTTCAATGCTAAACTGTTATGCTTTATTACCCCAGGATGCATTTAGTCGACGGTGGCAACCTCGTTATACAAGACGCCAGGCAAACCGACGCCGGAAGATATCAATGTATCGCAAGGAATGCGGCGGGAACGAGGGAATCGGCCGTTGCGATGCTCAGAATACACAGTGAGTAACAATTCATTTCGTACCTCGAATTTACAACTAGCAAAGATTTGTTGAATTCAATTCATAACACTGTAATTTCTGCTTGCGACTCGACGTTTGTGAGCCGTTGCTCGCGAACACCTCTTTTGTCATATAATTCAGAGAGACATTTCTCACTGCACAGTTAAGCCGTACTTAATCACGGGCCCGGAGGACGTTGTGGCACAGACTGGAGGCAGCGTCACATTCCAATGCCGAGTGGGAGGGGACCCCCTTCCGGACGTGCTGTGGCGAAGGACCGCTGGAGGTGGAAACATGCCACTCGGCCGCGTCAAAGTTCTTGACGACAGGAGCTTGCGACTTGACAACGTTATTCTAGGGGACGAGGGAGAGTACGCTTGTGAAGCTGACAATTCTGTTGGCGCTGTGAGCGCTACTGGATACTTGACTGTATACGGTAGGTTTTAAAATTGATACGTTTACTTCTATTTCTTTAGTAATGGATATTTTATTAGAGGTTGAGGTCAATATTGAAATTAATGTGATATATTTGTTTGTAGATCCACCTTCAATTACATTACGACCACAATCAGTAAACGTTGAAACCGGAACAATGGCAACGTTTACATGTTCTGCCTCAGGAAGACCAGATCCCACCATGTTCTGGAGCATAGAAGGCAATAGAACAATTATATTCCCCGGTACATCCAGAGGCAAATACCACGCAACGACGGTACTAGATGGGGTGACTGTACTAACAATCAACGACACAAATAAAAACGATAGTGGAAACACGATAGTTTGTTCGGCGGTAAACTTCGCTGGCAGTTCGTTTGTCAGAGGGAAACTAACCGTGACGTCAGACGATGACCGCCCACCGCCAATCATAACAAACGGGCCCTCTAACCAAACGTTACCTATAAAATCGATGGCAGTTTTCCCCTGTACAGCCGTTGGCACACCTGAACCAATCATCGCCTGGTATTTCGAAGGGGAAGCATTAATACAAAATCATAGACGGAATGTTACTAATGACGGTACTCTCATATTGAAGGATTTGGACAAAACCGACAGCGGTACTTATACGTGTGTCGCATCCTCGCATCATGGGAAATATGTGTGGAGCGGTGTGTTGCTTGTGGATAGTCCGATCAATCCGAATATACACTTTTTTCGAGCTGCCGATGTATCTTCATTACCTGGACCGCCAACAAAACCTCTGATATACAACATAACGGAAACTAGCGTTACAATAACATGGAATCAGAATAATAAAATAGGGTCGTCATCCATACTCGGGTATCAAGTGGAAGTTTTTTCAAGAGAAACTTTATCGGGGAATAGCACTCCACGGAATTCGAGAGGTTGGGTAGTATTGGCGAGGCGGGTCCATCATACGCAATACATAGCTAAATCTTTAGTACCTGGGGTCACTTACATGTTTATAGTTCGGACGGAAAATTCCCATGGGCTGTCTGGACCAAGTCTGGTCTCCGATGCGGTTACTATTGGTGACGATGCAAACTCTTTATGGGAAACCGGAGTATTCTCGAATAATACGGAATTCAGAAACAATATCCTAACCGACAATATTGTAGAACTGATTGAAGCAACACCGATTGACTCCAAAACCATCAAGCTTATGTGGGAAATACTGAACTTCTACTACCTAGAAGGCTTATTCATATATTTCAGACCCCTAGATAATATCACGACCGAGTATGAAATGAAAACTATTTTGCATTCCAACGATGTCTCAGGATATGAAATAACGTCTTTGAGAAAATACACAAAATACGAGTTTTTCCTTATACCATTTTACAAAAAATTCGAGGGGAAACCGTCAAATTCCAGAGTGGCTCAAACTTTGGATGATGGTAAATAACTATATTATATTTGACTTTTATATCTTCATACCGTGCCTTTTGCATTTTTGCTCACATTTTGTAATTTTTTTACAGTTCCTGACGGTCCTCCAATTAACATAGAAATGTTCATTTTAAATACCACCACAGTTCATTTGAAATGGTCCCCTCCGGAGGCCCATTTACAAAACGGTGTTATTACTGGTTACAACGTGCTGGTTAATTGGTTGGACATACCTGCGAACAAATCCATGGTGGCTATCAACACGACCGTACATCAAGCCACCAGTCTAATTATGACTAATTTGACGTCTGGTGTCAGCTATTCGGTCCAAATTGCCGCCGAAACTATCGTCGGGCTCGGTCCATTCAGCCAAAAAGTGTATTTAAATATCGACTCTCGCTCGGTTGGACTCGACCCTTTATCCAGGTAATTTCATTTCCCAAATAAAGTCCACAGAATATTATAATCGCAAATGAAATGTCATTACATGTAACATCAGATGGACGTTCTGACATATTTATTTTATTTCAGATACCCGATAAACGGGGAGGTGTCTATAGTGGCTGGGGACTTTGTTATGGAAACATGGTTTTACTTTTTGATTGGAGCGATTGTTCTGTTCAAAATAATTGTGATTGGCGGCATCATTTATGTGCGGAAGCACAACATTTTCGCCAAAAAGTCTGCGCTCCCTAACATTTATGGTAAGTGTCAGTCTATATTGTGGAGTGCCGAGCCACCCTGCGCAACAAACATAATAAATGTTCCGCGATTATCCGCGAATATCTTTGATTGTTTGGAGTAGATCGCATTCACATAAAACAACCGGCGACGCTAACTCGAAAATAAACAGTTATTCAGCTTATCTCGAAACGCTATTTTTTCCGAGGAATCAGCTTCAGAATTTCAAAATTAAAAACATTCCTCGGGTGTCGTGGGGTGGTGCAGGGCGCGAGCGTTTGTTTGATGGAGGCTTTGCCATGCGACGGTAAGGGAGGGGAGCTAGATTACTTTCGAGTTGAAAGGTAGCGCGAGCCCTCTCGTGAGCGCAGTGGATCTCTTTCACTTTGCATTCACGTTCGGGGCACAAAGGAATGATACAAATCCGAGAAATAAAGACCCAGTAAATGTAAATGTTTTCTATTTTGTTTTCTCCGGGCGATTCGTTTGTTGACTCACCCAGTTACCTTTAAGCCAATTTCCATCGCTTTGTTTGTCTTATATTGCGTTTTACATCTTTTAAGTATTCAGTAAACGAGATCATTTGCATCCGGCTTATGAAATGGTTGTCAAACGGTATTATAATCAAGGGAATCCTCGGTATGTCTAATTGGAGATGTTGTTTTAGATTCCAACGGAACGAGCTTAGTGACTCAAATGAACATAAAAGCCGCAGTCTCTTTGTCACATCCTCTCAGCAGTTGTTACAATAAGAATACGGTGACGAAAACTGAGTCATTGTTGTGGATGGAGAATCAGCCGGGATTATGTATGTCCGGCACTCAAACCAATCAGAGTAAAGACAAAACGAACTCTGAGTACGACAAAGTTGCGCACCAATTACCTGAATATGCTGAAGTGACGTCTTCACGAGCAATCGCAAATGAATGGAACACAAGTAAAACTGCAACTTCACCGGCGGCGTATGCCTCGGTTACTTTAGTTGCCAATACCAGGCAATGTGTGAGTTCATTGGTAAGTGTCCAATTATATAATGTTCTCGATTTCGATTTGAAGCTTTGCCAACTTGGAGTTGGTACCATTTAATTTATTCACTCAACTGTCGAAGCCTCAAGTACTTGTGAAGTATCACTTGTTTGGGATGTAATTGATGCCTGTAGATTGCCAGAACTTTCTCAATAGCAAGCCATTAATTTAATTTGAAATATTCATCATTGTTTGTGTTTTTTACAGGGCTGGTTTCCTCCAACCGGTAAAAATGTTGAATCTTTCGACAATCGGTATGCTCCTGAAGAAGAAATGTATCCAGCCAGCAATGGAGGCTACTATAACAGAAATGTTTATAGCGAAAAATACTTCCAAGGTCATCCAAATGTCCTGAAGTTTTATGACTTGCCTTCTTTAGAGAAAACTCAGAAGGCTCAGATACGATACAATCAAAGTTTAGACGACAGAAAAGGCGATAAAAACTCAAAGACTGACGCAACACAATCGCTTATAGGTCGTACATATGGGATTAGTTCTAGGAAGAATTCCGAAACGGAATCAACGTACAGAGCCTTCGGCGAAGAAGAGACGGATGAGGAGAATTATCCAGAAGATGGTGGTTACGATGAGTTGCAAGCGATGCAACCGCAGCGGCAGAGACCACAGCATCAGTACGAACGGCCTAATTTCGACAATGACGCGACTCGGACGCTGGCCCGCCTGACGTCATTCAGGCAGGCGCAGGGGCTGGCCGGCGGCGCCAAGCCTTCCCTGGCACCCGCGCACCCGCCGCCCGCGCCTCACCCCCGCGTGGACTCCGTGACTCGGTAGTATCACGCCTTGCCGGTTTTCGGCGACCTGTGCCAAACGGACGTATAGACCGATAATCTTTCCTAGTAGTGTAGTGACGTCACTGAGATCGCCGTTCTTCCTCACGTGGTATAAAGGATTGTGATTGGTTTATTTTTGAAGATAAACGTGACAGTGAGTGATTTTAGTTCTGATTTCTGCGGACTGCAAAGGCCTAAAATTGTGATTTAAAAGTGACTGGCCTATTTTGTTACAGCGCACAATAACTGACAGTGATTTATCTGAAATTTCTTATAATATATTTTGAAGTATTCCTAGTCTTTGTAATTATAGATTATTGTATAATATGTAAATAACTTAATTGTAATAAATTGATTTAATGAATATGAATAACGTTCTTGAATTAACTAAACTTTGATGGAGTTAAATATTAATTCTGATAAATGTTTACAATGTTATTATCGGAATTGGAAATTCAATTGATATGTCCGTCTGAATATCAATAAACGAATTTGTAATCCTATATCATTAGTGTAAGTGTAACAAATAAAAATAGAAAAAACAAATTAACGCTTGGCAATAATTTGAAATAACATAACCTTATTAAAATGATTCATATGCATTGTAAATAATAATAATAATAGACTTGAAACTCGAATAGCATTTTGTTTTGATACTGCATTTAGAAAACAACAATTTATTCGAATAAAACTATATTATTAGTTCTATTAACTGTATTTAATTAGTATTATTATTTAGTTTATTTCACGTGCCATAAGTAGGAATCATAGCTAAATAATAATAAAGTAACATTGGAGTTGTGAGATAAAATTCAAATGAAGCTTTTACGAAACTAAAATTATAATCTACGTAAGATCATGTGATATGAGTTTATATAGCCACTTGTTATAATATTAAATAGCACGACTTGTATTGCATATCAAATGTATTAGTCATGTAATAGTTAAAAATGTTAATAATTAGGACGCTTCCATATCTGACAGATAAAATTACTATAACATGTATTAAGTCCTTCATTTTGTAAATAATGTAAAATGGAGTTGACTTGCCTTTTATACTTCAAATTGAATGTATCAACTGTTTTTTTTTTATACTCTGTCGACTGTTAAACGAACTATTTTAGGCCGAGATCACAAGATCGCGAGATGTGGTGACAGGAACAAACGGTGGCGACATTAATCTAAATGAAGAACGTTCAGAGAATTCTTCAAAGCACGTTTGTCAGGGAACTTCTTGAGTTGTCATTTAAATTGATGTTATTACTGACCGACCGCTCGATTGTCGCCGCCCGCGTTTTTGTGTATCTACCCTTATCTAGATACCTTGCTTTGCTATGTACAGCAAGTTCATATAAAGTAGAGTTTAGACTGCAGGTTCTTAAACTGAATTCTTCGTAGTTCCTATTTTCGCACTCTGTTCAAAAATAATAAAGGCAATAGGCATTTCACATAATAATACTAAATAAAAGATTGTTTATTATTATTACTTATATTTATGAATAATAATGAGGCTCTATACGTGTTTATTGAAGCTGTTTTGTTTATTGCAAATAAATTGAAATTGAACAACTCTGTTAATAGATCAGAGAGGTCTAGAATCATAGTGTTCGAGATAATAAATTTTTAAGTTATGTTACGTTTTAAGGTCTATCTACACATGGACGTTTACATTCTTTTTAGTTAAACTGATCAGAATAAAGTCGAGTGTAAAATGTATTCTCTAAGATAATAAAAGAAGGGATACGGGATTTTTCGAAAGAGTTATCCTGAAACGCAAAAGCATTTGAGGCAGGCAACTGCCTGTTAGTAAAAAAATCTGACATTCCCTCTCGCTCCCCCTAAAGCGGGAAAAAATATTGGATAAGTTCCCACGCTAAAAAAGGTGTAGAAATAAAAATAATACAGTTGGTAACCTAATTATTGCCATACCAAATTGCCATTACAATAATATTAAAAAAAAAATACTGACGCAGTCCACAAATGAAAATGTGTAGACAGGCCATAAAACGATTACAAATTCCCACATTTGAAATAAAATAGCAAGGTGTCTATTTATGAATATTGTACTAAAATAACTAAATAACATTGTAACAAGCCATAAGGCCTATTTTTCTGTGCGATATGCTACGACCATACTTTGAAATAGACAACACAATAATTATAAACTTGATGGATTTTAATTTTTGTATTAGTCTTGGGATACCTATTTTTTAATAAAATAATTTAAATACTAATATTCTTGCTTTTTAATCTACCTATTATTAAAAAATATCACATTATGATATAAGTGTGTAATGTTAGTGATTACCGTTGACGCGGTATTAAGACCCGAACCATGGGTCTTAAGAGAGCTGAGAACGGTAATCATTAATTACTCACGTGTATTATACGACGTTTTTCAATACACTTGTGAAAAAAATAACTGTAAAGCTGCTAAACTTTTGTGGCGGTAAAAATCTGTTTTCTTATGCGCGCCCATATTTTTTTTTTAATTGACCTTTCAAAACACGCACTGAAATGAATAATCGGGGGTTGACCGGCGACTCGTGGGGGACGACCTGCGCCCAGCCTGATACGATAATGTATTAAAATTATGGCGGGGGAGCGGTTGAACAATAAGGTTTTAACTACATTATAGCACTAGTGCGTAATGGTAATCAAAATGTCACAGTTTGGTAACAAGGGCCATTATGTACCTAAGTGCAGTGCATTATGAGTTACTTTCTGAGCAAGTGTATTGAAAAAATCCTTATAGCTTTATTACATAACTAGTTTCGGCTAGAGGCTTCGCCCACCTGAAAGGGTATGGCCGAGCAATAAGCCAGTTTTATCAAAATCTGTTCAAAAACTTTATCAAAAGTTTCAGTTAGAAAAATTTGCCAAGAAAGCTCACTATATTTGCTACTAACATACATATAAATTATAACGGAAAGCAAAATAATTGTATCTAGTTTAAAAACAAATGTACATTACTATTTTCTGAACTTGACTATGAAACTATGAGCAAAACAAAGAAAAAATAATTAAGCTAAAGTATGACGTTTACCCCTGATAAAAGGCAGACCGGCAGAAGTATAAAAACATACCCTTACCGAGATTATTAAGTGATTACAATAAAAAAACTAAGCTAATGTCACAAAATATATAGATACAAAAGTCAATCTACATACAAAGCGCGCTCGAGCAACGCATACAAAGACACCGCTCACAGACACGATGTCTCGGTCGCGTCTCGGAACATTCTTCGAACAATTTCGGCTTAAACGCTCATTAGTGTGCGTACATACATGAGATTGTCTTCTTTTCCTATCTATTTTGTGCTAAAGTGTTGAAGTCTACCCCCAGCAAAAGGCAGACCGGCGGAAGTGTAAAAACATACTCACACCATGACTATAGTTTAATTACAATAAAAAAAACTAAGCCTAAGCTAGAAGTCTACCCCTGGCAAAAGGCAGACCAAGACTATAATCTGATTATAATCACCAATCTATTAATGTTAAAACATTCATATACATGGTATATGGATAAAATATATTTTACATAAATACATATAGTTAATAGGATAAAATATATCGTTACTGTCTGCTAATGTTCCCAAACGACTGGCAGCATTACTACGCTGTACTTTTATGCTTTCTGTAAGGTCAGATAAAGTAAGGCTAGCTCTTGCGTCACGAGAAGTGTAAACAAAGCGTTTATTAATTTACTAGTTTAGGTAGTGGTGAAATTTCAAATTTTTTGTGGCCTGTTGGTCTAGTAGTTACCCCTGACTGCTATGCCGGAGATCATGGGTTCGTTACCCACCCAAAACCAAAATATTTGTGTGATTAGTATTATGGTGGTTTTAATTTTGTTTATTTAAGGAAAAACAAACAGTAGCATAATAAGAGATATACATAACAGCTTAAATATACAATATAAAACAATCATGCTACCCACTACGTTTTCCACGGATTACAATGTCGAATACTTAAAACTAGCTAGTAAAATAGTTTACAAAAATCAGGTTCGTATAACAAATAAGGTTCATCTTAGGGATCATTAAATATATATATATATATATATATAATTAAATTTATGTGCATACAGCAGACAATAGTAGTAGTAGTAGTGTACAATAAAGAATAAAGAATGTGATACTACTGCGCATCTTTAAGGGTTGCTTGGACTTGCTTCCTAAAGGCGTTTTTACCAAGGAAAAGAATGTCGATAGAATTAAACTCATTATTTTATGTCTCAACCAAACGATGAAGTGGTGAGCGTGAGCCAGCGTTGGAATTACAAAGACTAGTCGCAAATAAACGACGAGAACGGACTTCACGAACATGAAAAGTTCGAGTACCTAGTATTTACAGAACAAGCTCTTCTTAGGACTAGATGGTGGTATGTGAAGGTTCTGGAATATTGTTACTATTAAATCAGTCGAATAATAGCTCCTAATTTAAAACAGCATAATGCTTGACCCCTAGGGGTGTAATTAGACCGTTAGGCGCCACCGCAGTTGTTCGACAAAACTATATTTGGTTGTGGTAATGGTCCAACTGTCATTTGCAGACAAACGACAATTTTATGGAGTCAATTGTGTTTCAATACATTTTTAAATATCGATACAATTGGAATTGAATCGGTTCTGTATGAACTGAACTGGAGTATGTTATTTTTTTACACAATTCAAACTTGGTTTTCAATCCATTAAAACTCTGAAAGGCTGTGGCGAGAAATGAGAAAGGTAAAATAAAACATCAGTATTAAATAGACAGTAATTTATTATACCTTTCAAAAAAAAGAACTCATAATTTTTTAAAATCTTATTCGTCTTTTTTGCAAACTCACTCACGCATCACTTCCGCATGAGTCCGTGTGACACTCAAACACGATTAAAAATATCACTTCTGTGCGAACAAACCCGCGGTCAAAAGCCATCATAGCCATCCTTATCTAACTCCCATTAATTAAATTCAATGGTAGGCTAACAAAAGCATTACGTATGAATGAAAATTTAAATCGGGCCAAACATGAGCTCGCTTTGTTTGACGGCTCATTCAATTTATGGCTGGAAATCTCTGTCGTACACTCTTCGTGAGTATATTATTGGTATTTAGCAGGATTGCGGGCAGCCGACTCGTCTGTAAACGGTAGATAGCTAACATACACACAGACATACAGACATACATTACTACACATGCCGATTGGATTCCGCTTTGCCTTGTAGTACGGGGCTGCTGCATTGTAAAGTGATGCGGAATTGTATCGTAGTATTTTTAATGGATTTATCGCCACTTTTTTGTGGTATTAGTTTGACAAATTTGCAAGATAACCCATCAAAATAGTCGTAAATTTATTGACCACATGACCAAACTTTTCAATTTATAACTAAACAACGGGTAACAACGAGAATCAAAAATTCTAAGACATATATGTGACATTAACCTGCACTGAGCCCGCGTGGAGGATGACAGACCATTCCCTCTCCTAGAGAGAAGGCCAGAGTCCCAGCAGAGAGAAAATTAAAAGGCTGATTATGTGTATGCTAACGGGTAAATGGGTTAGCCTACAATAAACTAATTCGTCCTTTTTGCAAAGCCAACTAAATATTCTTACTTCGAGAACGAACGAAGCAAGCTTGGAATTATACAGCACTTCTATGTGGACAGCTTAGTTTACAGGGTTCGGTCGCGTCTTAACTTTCATGGTTACTTATTAAAAACCACTCAGAGAGTGACTTACATAAAAGATAACTATTTTTCTCTGCACAACCCAAAGGTTGACACTGGTAGAAAATACACGTATAGGTGAAAGGTCTACCATGATGGCACATGAGCATGGATGGCGCAACGCAGTACACTACTACGCTAGTGGTTCGACGGTGGAACGGACTTGGCGGAATTCAATTGTGCAATTCCTATGCACACTCCCCGAAATGTAAACGATAGAAAACTGACAGGCTTAGCAACTCTGCTAAACGCTTTGGAGTTTTGACTCGACAGACAGATGATCTTTTTGGCTCGCTTCTCAATCGACTCTAGTGCATCAAGCTGGTATTCAGCAGACCCATCTCAAAGATGAGAACAGTACTCCATGCACGATCGAACTTGAGCTTGATAAAGGTTGAGTTGTGTGAAATAGAGATTATTTTAGTAATGTTAGAGAGGTTGATTTTTTGTTATGGAGAAATAATAAAGTGCTTCTAAAAATAAAACCTAGTCATTTGGAAAACAGAAGCTATCCATCACATTTCCGTCTTTACATTATAATATCATTTTTGAAGTGGACTTCACCCGGAATTGTTGAAATCCAGTGTATACACTGGATTTCAACAATTCATCTAATAAAAATATTGAGTTTTTACAACAAGAATTCCTGAAACTGTAAGATTTTTTAGAAATAGACTTTAACATGAAACAATAATTAATAAATAAATTATTAATAATTACCGGGTATTTTGCGGATTAATTTATTTATATAGCATGTTGCGTCGGTGTTTTACTACCGCTTAGACCAGGCTGTTTAATTTTCAATTTGGCTTAGAATGAAAACTTCAAAGAATTTTTCTTGACTCTCATTTCATGTAACTCTCAAATATACTTTTACCATGAGGTATCTGCTGGTATTAGTCTACTCATCAGAGTTACAAGATATTTAGCGCAGCTTGTCTGTAGCCTGCAGATAACCTCGCATGCCTATTGGATTCCATTTTGTCTTGTGCGGGTGGCGTGCGGGTATATTGGCGTATGCCTGTACTACAGCTTGAGAGTTTGCTGCGTCTTTGAGAGCTTTCAAAATAACCTTACACTTACGTAAGGTTATTTTGCAAGCTCTCAAAGACTGTGAACAAAAATACATTGATAGATATCTATAGTATTTGAGTAGTCACTTTTCTGCGCAAAACTCGTTCACCGAAATGAATGCTGAATCATTTAATACAAATAAGCGTTTGATTATATCTATTTTCAGAAATACTGTCAGCATCGCAGTCAAGCACTAGGTTATATCAATTTAAAAAAATGGGAGTCTAACCCAAAACCTATTACACGACAGTAACACTTGCAATCACGAGACCATCGAAACAGTACACTACCAATAAACAAAACTACAGGTAAAACTGTATCACCATTTCCCAAAAGACATAGAACGTCCAACTCTACATACTACAGTTCACAAACATTCGAACAACGAGCGAAATCCGTCCAACTCGAACCGATAAACTTTTTATAGTAAAGTAAACGTATGAAAACACGCGAAGTTTTTCTCTTACGCTCTACTTTCATACCCACAATACAATAGGTACCCCGCCGGTGTGTGCTACGCCTCGGGCGCCATTTTAATTTTCCGCCAGCCTGAAAATTTACACGAAATGAATGAACCATCTTTTTTAATGAGCTTTAAAAGTTAACTGATCATGGGGCTCGAGAATGCTCGAAGATATATGATTGTGGAGTAACTAACCCACACTATTGCTCACTTTTCCATTGTACAACTGCTCCATATTTTTGTAGAATCTAGACTGTGTCATCTGAAATGATTTGTGGGACGGCTATGCCTGTATTTTGTGGGTGGAAGCTCAGTTATGTACTGAGATTGGAATTTCTACTCTGAACCTGAAATTTTGTAGCATAGTGCATCGGGTGTTGTCTAAATAATTAAAAAAAAAACAGTAATGGAATTTTGAGCATGAATGCAGATGATACAAAGGGTAAAAGGAAATGAAAAATTGTGGGTGGACGATGAATATAGGGTAGTTTCCAGGGTCAAAATAATTACATTTTATTTAACCCGTATTTTAGACTATAAAAAAATATTCGACACGTATTTTTTCTTTTTTCGATTAAACATAAAATAACAATGATATAGCCCATTAAAGTTACGTGTGACGTTACCCCGTGCGAAAAAATGCAGCACGGCGGGCGTGACATTACAGGTAACTTTAATGGGCTATATCTTTGTCATTTTTGGTTTAATTTACAAATAAAAATACGTGTCCCTTATTTTTAAATAGTCTAAAAGACGGACTAATTAAATTTTTTACGGCAACTAGCATATTATAGCTGACAAACGAAATCACCCCTAATTCTGATTAGTGACATGATAACTAATAGCGTAGTATGTTAAAAGATAGTGAGTGACTTCTAAGATGATCAATAATAAAGAAGCGAGTCTTGAAGCAGCGGTGTAAGATCTGCCACAAGGTGGACCGATGACCTGGTGGCGACACATGGGTGGCTATGCCCAGCAGTGTACACTTTTGACTGAAATAATGATGATGATGATTAGGTCTCGAAGAAGATCACGTTGTAAGGATCTTAATAAAATTATTAGTTAACTGGTAGAGAAAGCCTAAAACACCTAAATCCACCTTTTCACCGTGCACTAGCTTCTGACGTTTTATAAGTGCCCATGTTGACCGATATGTAATAAAAACTTATGAACCTTTTTTTAATTTCTGGACCTTTGTTTTGCTTGAAGATTAAATGAAGAAATGTTTTATAAGAAAGTAATAGATCTACTTAACATTTGTTCTCTATAAAAATTACGTTTATCTCGAAAAATAAAAACGTATTCGTACTACCAAAATCACACAGAACTCCCCAACGAAATCAATTACGCAATCCGGAAAAATAAATCAACTGCCACTCGTCCAGGCACATCGGTAGACCTCAAATCGTCCACTCACGTCAAACCCAATGACGTATGTAATCAAATTAGAGGTTAATTGCTAAATTAAGTGTCATCGGAAATTGTCCTTTTGCCTGATATATGATTTTGTCGGAAAGGCGTGTACCCGACCAATTAAGGTAATGGAAAACTGGGCACTGAGTAGTCGCCACCCAATTTCGAAATGAGTGGATGGTTGTGAAAAGTGATCTGATGAGTTGTTGTCAATCAATTAGGTAAGTGTTGAGATTTAATTTTTTGATTGACGTGATGATTTTTTTGTTGATCGTTGACATGGTTCGGAAGGCTCCACCTTTTTTATGGTGGGAAAAATACATGCAATGACATCCCCCGCTCTTGGGCGGAGCGGGAGATAGTGTCAGACTCTTACTGACTAAAAGACCCACCCCGTTCCTTCTAGTCTTCATACCGGGGCTCGAGCGCCCTTTCGGATAACCCTGGATGGTTCGGAAGGCTCTACCTTAACTAGACTGGAAATGTCTTCAACGTGTTGATCAAATAGTGGGCCCGTAAAACACAAAATTAGTGCCCTAAAATCTCACGGCAGGGTCGCGACAGGAGAAGATGACGGCCTTAGACTTCTTTCTTGGGAATTTACGAGAAATGACTCAGAGCTGGGAACAATCGAAGTAATGTAGGAAGGCCTTTACTCAGAAGTGAGACAGTAAAGTCGATGTGACCTGTCTCACAATATAATCTATGCTTTTCTATCTAATCCCTCAGGAATGCATTAAATTAATAACTGAATAACAATAGTATTTATAATTTTTTATTAAGGAAAAAAATGTTATATTCGGATCAGTACTTTCAGATATTTTCAAAGGAAAAATGTTTTAAAAACAGAAAACCATTTTTAATATTAAAGTACTGTAACTGATAAAAATATACCAGTATAAATAAGTTTTTGCCATAATTGTACCTCAGTTATCAAATTTATCGATTCTATTGACGTTCCGACCAATGGTATCGTATTTCAAAACTGATTAATTTTAGTATGTATTTAGGTACCACCCAAATATTAATTACACAGTATTAACTTCCCGCGAGGGCCACAGGGAATTACTCAAAAGGAAACCCGTGGACGTAGTATGGAATGGGCAACTAAAGGACACAGATGGATAAAGTCAGTAAAAGTCTGACACTCTTTTTTACTTGAGAAATTAACAAATAACTTATCCTAAGCAGGGTAACATTTTTACTGACTATAACCCATAATGTTCCTTCAGTTGTTTTTATTTTCCGAGGGCTGCGGTAACTCTTTTGGACAATCCTCTTTTGGCTACCCTGTTAGGATCCACACCCATAATAGGTCCCACTCCACGCTAGAGCAGAAGAAGTCATAGAATGATTTTCAAGCTCATAATAAAAATAACAGTACTAACTTATTAAGCTCCTTTACCGCTACATCCTCTTCCCCATTTAAAAAAAATCGTACACATTTTCTATAAAATTTGAAATCACATATAAGAAAAAGCAGCCATAATATACGGCGGCCCTTAAGCCAAAAGTGCCCTTAATACTGTGTTTAAGTGGGCAAGCCTCAGAAAATGTTCAGCGGCTTTCAGGCAGCACTCGTAAGCCTTTTAATATCGCACCCCTAGACGTGTGCTTATCGGATCTCTTAACTGTTGCCATTTTTAATGGCGTTTGCAGTTAAATCTTTTTGTAAATAACATGGAGCTGCTATTGTTGGATGCGGTTTTGTGTCAAGTAAAGAAGAGAATGAGTGAGCGTAGTTATGAAATTTTGATGAGTTGAGCTTGTTTTGTCTTGATGTTTACTTATTCGTTTCATGTTTTTACCAAAAGCAAAGAAAGCCTTTAAGAAAAGTGATGTGAAAATCAGAGGTTCTTATCATTTATTATTCTGCCAGCTTACGCTTTGGTTTGTCAGGGACTTTACCATGACGTGTTAAAATGTCAAGTCAAAGAGGGACGAAACTATACATTCTAATTTTTTTTTTTCGATGGGAAAAATCATCTCTACTGACTAAAAAACCCATCCCGTTTCTTCAAGCCTTCATACCGGGGCTCAAGCGCCCTATCGGATAACCCTAGCCCCAGTAGGCTTCGAACCGGCTGGGCCCCTGCTATTGCTGACAACTCCTTGAGGCGCGTGGGAACAGTTCGCGCCGACGACGACTTGGGCTTGGTCCGGACAGTTACGGCCGGATAGCGAGCTACCCATTGGTCACTGTCCGCAAGCCCGCGCCTACGGTGGTTGGAAATCGGGATCGGAATCTCGGCGGTGGTGAGAGCGCCGTTGCCTGATGCGGTCGGTCTCCTCCTTAGCGAGCATTACTGCTTCGCAGAAGTCGGCGACCGCCTGCCACTACTCTACGCTCCGAACTATGGCCTCATCCAAGGCCCGGCGCGAGAGGTCTTCGCCGCCGATCACCCCCACGAGGGCACGGCGATGCTCCGCCCAAGCAGGGCACACCTCGACTGTGTGCTCCACCGTGTCCTCTGGGCGTTCCGCACAGTGGCGACACCCTGGCGTCACTTCCGCTTTAATTCGGAACAGGAACCTCCCGAACTTGCCATTTCCAGTGAGGACCTGTGTCATGCGGAAGGTAAGGTTCTGTTTTAGCTACTCTTAGTTTTCATGTGAAGATTTTTAGAGAAAATATCGACTGATCGTTGGGATTCGCAGTTCAGTCTATGTTAGTTTGTGTCCTGGTGTTCAAAGTTCGTTTGAAAAAATGGCTTATCGAGCAAGCTTTTTAATTCTTTTGACGAATTTATGATTTAATGTAATTTAAATTGTTGTGATTGTTAATTGTATAATTTATTTTAATCTGTGATTTGACATTGACCTGTTTTCTTGTATTTTATTTTATTTGTTTGACATTTTATATTATTTGACATTGTAAAGTAATTTGTATCATTTGTATTGTGTAATTTGAAATATTTGTTTATGACTTGTAAGAATCCCTTACCAATAAACTACTATGACTATGACTATGACTAAGTTTTTAAGGAAAAACATTTTTTTTTTTTAAGAATCGTACTGAATATAAAATGTTTAATTCTATATACGAGCATGTTACACTGTCATATTAAAACTGCCTACATTAAAACAAATTGACGACTCACTTTACACTCTAAATAAACGCAAGTCATGCCTGCATCAAACAATAAAATCCCGAGACGAACGTGTTTCAACTTAATTCACTTAATTCTCACTTGGGGTCACTGTCAAACTAACGTCCTTAGGCCTCACAAACACAGTGACAATCGTCCGAATTTAATTACGTCACTGCATGCCAACTAGAGATGGGCCAGTTAGAGACTTTAAGTCTAGTCGGCCAACTAGCTTTTGCCCGCGACTTCGCCCGCGTACATAAAGTATTGCCTGTCTCTCAGGAATAAAGCAGTTTTCTATCAGTGAAATATTTTTAGCAATCGGACCACTACTTCCAGAGATACAAACAAAAAAACATAAAAACAAACTTTACCTCATATTAGATTATATTAGTCAACTAGTCTGCCCACTAATGGGTGACTAGTTGGTTCGACGTATGACTACTTAGTCGAGCCCTTTTAGCTAGTTTTACCTTTTTTAATTTGTTAGTATGCACGTTTCTTGTGAGATTAATTAAATTCTTAAAAAATATAATCGTACGATATGACTGCAGTTACGAACGTGAACGATTTATTCTTTATTTGTACACCAGAATATTTATTTATTATTTTTATATTCTAATATAATATAAAGGAAATTAAAACCAAAAATTAGCGTAATCAGCCTTACAATGTTTCCACTATTGAGACTCAGGCCTCCTCTGTAGATTAGGAAATGAGCAATAATCCACTTGTTTTCACATTTTTTTTGGTTCTAGGACAGGTCGGTTTTCTCAATTTTTTTTTCTTCACCGTGTTGAGAGCAGTGGTGATGATGATGATGCGCCTGGCTGGGTTTGAAGCCGGGTCCTACAACTTGTAAGTCGGGGCTATTACCACCAGCCTACCACTGCCAAAAACCTACAATAAGGGATTTTTTCCTTTTCCATGTTTTTTTTATTTTTTATTATGTTTCCATCGGCGTCCTCTGCCAAGTAATCGTCTCTCCCAACTAGTTGGTCCCACCTCTATTTCCAACCCTTCCGATGCGATAGGACCCAACTCTAAAGTTTAATAGCGATATGGCGATAGTCACTCCGCACATGGGCACGGGGTACTTTTGTAATTTTATTAATGACGTAATAACAGTTCTGTCAGACGCATGTGTGTGCCCATGAGCGATAGTGAAGTCGTTAGCTCGGACGGGTTAATATTGGAGGGTTGAATTGGGGATTATCTATGAAATCTATGTGTTATTTGGTATTGAAATGTGGCGTTGAATGAAAGGCTTTCGTGAGTAGCGACTATGCATTTTTATGCATTTTTTGCAGCCACACAAGATGTGAAAGTTTCTTCATTAATTACATTCGGTGTATCAAATAGACGACCGATAACCTGTAATGGTTATCGATTATGCAAGTTAGATCATGCCTCAGGTTATACCAGCGGCTTTGACCTGGTGAAAGAAGAAAGTTATTTATATGTATTATGTATCTTATGTGTGTTTTTTGGAACAAGAAATTATTATTAATATCCTATGCAAATAAGTATCCTATGTAATATTTCTATGAACCAAATTCCAAGCAAATCCGTTCTGTTTGAGCGTGAAAGAGTAACAAACATACATTTCACAAAGCTATATAGGTATACAGGTATACTGAAACATAACAAAGAAATAGAATAGAATGAAATGAATTTACCGTTTTCTTCCATTTTAAAGGATATCCATGCCAATCGTGATGTATAATATAATTTAGCAAAGTTACCTATCTGTAATAAACGATGCTTATTGTAATAAAATTATGTGGCTTAATATTATTATTTTCATATTATGATTACATGCCTATTGTGTCCAACTTTATGGCTTATAGATAGTTGTTTCTGGTCTGGATGTCTTATGTATTTCAATTTACATGTTTGTGAACACACCCACATTACAGGAAAAACTTCAAGCGGGTACAACGAATTTATTTAAAACTAGCTTTTGCCAGCGGCTTCGCCCGCGTTCATAAAATATAGCTTATGTCACTCAGCTGTAAAGCAGCTTTTTTTATATTTTATAAACTAGTACTTGACTACGATCCCGCCTGATGGTAAGCAGCGATGCAATCGTTGATGGTGAGGCGCACTAGTTTATTAAAAGCCTATTCACTCTAGCCTTAAAGACACCCAAATTATAATCGGACGGGAAGTCCGCAGCAGGCAGACTGTTCCAGTCCTTCAAAGTACGCGGTATAAATGACGAGGCGAAACGCTTAGTCCGGACCGTAGATGTTTCAACAACGTAAGGGTGGACACTCGCCGTGCGTCGGTTTGTCTGATGATAGAAATGAGATGGCGGAATCAAGTCATGCAATTTCCGCAGCTTTCTATTAGTGAAAAAAAATTAGCAATCGGACCAGTTCTACCAGAGATTCACTCCTACAAACAAGAAAACAAATTTCTCCTCTCCTCTCCTCTTCTTCCTATTATATTAGTGTAGAAAAAGCTGCAGTGCAAAGGCCGTCGTTCTATTTTTCCATTTTCCTCTGTCTCTAGCTACATACAAGCCCTTTAGGTAGATAAAAATAAAATGACATTAGTCAGACAAAACTCATTGTCAAATATTTTTATCCCTTTTAAACCCCTTTCACTCTCTGAAGGGAATCTGGTTTTCAAAAATGATTACACCTTTACATTGTTGTCTGTTTTCTATTGTTTTCAACTTTTCATTGTGCAATTTTCGTGTGCTTTTCAAAGCACATTTTTTCCGAGTTTTCTCAGTGACGCGTTTTCGTTTATTTATAAATAAGCTCTATATTTGTCTTTATTAAAGCATTGACAATTTATAACCGTGAAATCAGACTATAAGATGTAGCGAAACGATCGAAAAAAAAGTAACGTGTATGAAAATCCATAGATCCTTAGTTAAATGGATCCTGGATAATATGTGACAGACCTCTGCTACGGATAATTACAACGAGTTCTCGACATGTTTAGATTATGATACACCATGTACTGGGAATCAGAAATCTATAATTTTGTCTGAATTATCCACCTCTGATCCTTTTTTTCCAGGTCATCAAAAGATCATCAAAAGACTTCTCTCATACTATGGTGGAGTGAAAGGGGCCCGTATCTAAGTTTTATTAACCCACCTTTGGTCTTTCAGTAGCCCTTTGCGTTCCAGGATCTCTATTAAACATTCTCACAGCCTTAGCAGGCATCGGTCCTACTGGGCTCCTTGAGTTTTGCTGATATCTCATTGAAAAGCTCGTGAAATGAACGCAGGTGTCTCTTCAGTGGCGGCTGGGACGTTAGGATGTCCATTCCCTCACGTTTGCGCCCATTTCCTGCTCCTTGCTCTCATTACTTCTTCACAGAAGGAGGCACAGCTTTACTTTCCCTCTCGCTCCAGACCACCTCTGACCTATGTGACTGTGTCAAACAAATGTATTTTCATTACCAAATATTTAACATGATTTTCCCTTGTGCTTTATAGCGATTAAAGGCACGGTAAAATAACGGACAAAATTGCCACAATTTGGAAATTAGTAACTAATTACATCACAATAATGGTCAGATTTTGTTCGAACTCCCGATTAAACCTAAAGTGTTCAGACAACGAGCTTCTATTACTGACAAACTTGATCGTATTCAAGTTTTCCGACGGCTACCCTGAAATATGAGCACGGAATGGCCCGCTGAAATTTAACTTGGTATCTGATCGAAGCATTTAAGTGGCAAGTAAATTTTGTTACATTAGTTATTTGGGTGGCAGCGAAAAATTTGTTGGTTCATTTTGTGTTTAACAGTTTTTGATGAGTTACTTTTGATGTTCCGCATTGGTTATGCTGTGTCCTTGAAAGATTCTACGTTTTTTCTTGATTCAATTTTTGCAGTATAGATAAATAATAATATGTCAAAAAATATAAATTTGAAAATTTGACTTCACTTTTAAAATGCAGTAGTTTTGTTTTGCTTAGTCTTACTTATTATTTTAGATCAGATAATATTATAGTCTATTTATTTTGTAGTGTAACACTTTTTCAATTTATTTTTTAAAAGTGTCTGTGGATTCACCGACCTTATCAAAAAATTACAGCCAGTTAGCGTTACGTTTTTACAGAAACTTTTAAAAACTTACGTTTTTACGCATTTATGCTAAGATAGAAGCCTTTTTGTCTTCGCATGAATATATTTTTTTGTTATCATCATCATATCAGCCGAAAGACGTCCACTGTTGGACATAGGCCTCCCCCAAGCGTAGCCACAACGACCGGTTCTGTGCGTCAGGCATCCATCGGATTACCGCAACCCTGAACTTATTCCTATTGTTATTTTATTCATTCTTAATAATTTATTTAACTTTTTATTTTATTCTTTGCGGTTTATAAGTAAACCTTTTTCTTTCTTTTTTATCATCATGTCAATATCAGATAAATAAGACAAAAAAATAATAATCAAAACGACAATATTGCATAACTAAACGTCATTCTTTCCCTTTTCCTTTATGGTACAGTCAGCGTAAACAGAAGCCATGAAAGCACAAAAGACATTCCGCGCGATACTATTGTGTCATCGTACGAGAAATATTGCGTGAACGTCACCAATAAATAGCATATTCCTAGCTGTTACACAACTTCACAACTTTGTCGCTTTACTATGTCTAGACACGTAAATATGGCATACATTTGTAGCTGTAATTATTCATTGTACGAAACTTTGAATGGCGGTGGAACTCCTCATTTTGTATAACGAGTTGTGTTTAATTCGTTTCAGCTCAGCGCGCGGCGCGGTGTCAGCCAGATGGATTTTGGCGAGTTGCAATTTGTTTTTTTTTAATGTTCTATTTTTAAAATGTATTTGGTTTCATAATTTGGTTGTTTTATAACATGCTATTAAAACACGTCCAAAGCCCATACTTGGAAGCCAGTTTTGAAGAAAGGCAAGACAAAACATTCAGTGCGAAAAAAACTGAAATCCTAACATGGAGACAGCGGTATAATCTAAAAGCTTAATAATCGACCCCCACAAATTCTTGACCAGCTGTGTCACATTACCAACCCTGGTCAACAAATTCCCTCTCATTTTCTCTCCCTTTGCTGCACCATACGGTAGCGAACTCTTTTTATTTTATCGTCTTTGATAGACGACTAAATTAAACCCCTTCACCTGATTGATTAACAGAACCCAAACATGAGCTGGCCACAATAAAAGAACAGAAACTTGACCTGTCGTCCCATTAAAACGACTTTGCGATGCGATGCGTTGCGATATTACGTGACTTCAAAATATCTTTTTTTTATTTGCGAAATCATCAAATAGTCTCAATCACTCTTCGTGTAGTGATAGAGAATGTAAGACTACTGCCTCAAACTCACTTGTGTTCTTTTTTTGCTAGACTGCACAAAAAGAAGAAGGCGTGGTTATGATTTTCAAACTTAGGCAATCTCTACCAATCTCTACCAAAGCAGCAAAGTGCAGGAATATGGTTGCCTGCAAACATACCAAAATGATAAAGCGGAAGAATTTTATTGTTGGTTTAAACTCACTAATAGGTACTCTGGAACTGTAAGTTGAATTGAAAAACATCTTTTGTATAGCTAGATTCACAACCAATATTGTAAGTTACATAACATCACGCTATGACCTACGAAAACGGATCAATAAATAAAGATAAGGGTAAAATCGCGATGAAAAGCTAGTAAAACTAATAAATGTGTTTATTTTAGGTTATGAAGGCAAAGCGAACGAGTATTTTAATATTTAGAATCACTTTAAATTTTGGTAGATGCTCAAGTTTTAGGCCGCATACCAACAACTTTCCAGTAAAATTCTTGTATTTTGTCGCATCACGACGCATTATCGCCTAGCTTCCTATGTGGAACTAGAGCTTAGCGTCGCACGTCGAACAGTGATGTCACGTATAGATAAGTGGCGGCTATCCATCATGGCATTAGGGGACGCAATATTCTATTGATTTTTCATGTATTTTTGCAACGACATCCCCTGTGTACTGTTTCGGAAAAGTGTAATAATTTGAGTGACCTGTTGGTCTAGTGGATAGTTGCCCTGACTGCTATATCGATGACTATCCAAAATTAATGTTTGTGTAATTAGCATGATCAAAATGTCCTGTGTCTGGATGTAAATTATCTACAATATGTATGTGTTTAAAAATATATCCATGTTTATCCATGTCTAGTATTTATAGCAAAAGCTCTACTTAGTTTAGCACTATATTGCGTTGTGTGAAAGCAGTGTATTATTAATAATGATAAATACAACTATCAATATTAATATTCCGTTATTAAAATATAAAGTTATTTTACAAATCTAAACAAATATCTACATACTGTCATGTAAAGGGCATAGTTGCCTAAAAACGAGAAACAATGAATGAACTACTCGTTCTCAAGTTTGTGCTAAATCCTTTAATATCAGGTACTCGTATAAAATTTTGACATGAAAAAAAAACATTTCATTTAACTTGATAATTTTTCACAATATTTAAGACACCACTTTAGTATGTTTCTTTATTTATACAAAGTATGAAGCAGTTCTACATATATTTAAATTATGTCTCACAAAAGCATTCCAGTCAAACTTTAAAATAATTAGAACTATTGATAATAATAGAACTAGTTAAACTAATAATATTATCCATAAACCTAATTATATTTCCATATTTACACCACACATAATCTTCTAAATTAACCACACTCGATAATCGTGTGGTCAAATAGACACAGGATTATCCCAATTAGAGTGAAATCGGAATACTATAATCCTATCAAACGTTTAATCTCCTACACTGGAGGCAAGTTACTACCTTATCAATAACGAACCATAATGAGTTTGATAGCAAAGTTCCACTCAATTACAACCACGCATGTGCACTGAACTACCAAACTTACTAAATGGGTATTTAAATAAGTATCGTACAGATAATTTAAACTCCAAAACTTTACTCCTTTAAAGTATCACCCAAATTGGCAATTGTTAAATAATGTCGTGGTTTTCTTCACCCTTATTAGACATATTTATCACCTAAGCTCAACAGTTTCCTTTTAAAATCAGTTTTGTTTAATTAATTTGGTAAAATATTGCGTATGAGAGAGTAGGGAGCTATTTCGATCTGCACATGTTGGGCTCAGTCAAATTGGACTAAAATTGTCTCCTAAACACACGAGAATATATTAGTTAAGCTCAGCTGCTAATTCTTAATAGTTTATGCAAATCTGTGTCAAACGGTCCCTGTGTAAATCTCCCATCCCTCTCTAACGTCATCTCGCTTCAAGATGAAAACAAAATGCTGATTTGCATGTGCAAATAACATTGTAGTGAAATCCAAACAGCAATTTGGGAGACAATTGGGAACCAGCTGTGTCGTCCCTTCTGAGTTTGGGGACAAGAATTAAACAATAATTTCTTCCTACTCTGTCAAGAACTACTGTCAAGGGTTTCATTGTTTTCTTGTTAAAGCACCTGATTCGCGAAAATGGTCGTGAGAGGTCTTAGATTAAGCCGGAATTCAAGTTAATTTTGAGGAAATTTTAGACACACAAAAGGATCGCAGACGGGCTTTGTTTAATTAAGTCAGTCAAACCCAATGTTTCAACCTGCAAAATGATTTAAATCTGTCTATTATATTAATTCCTAGAAATCTTATAAACACTTGATCAATTACAAAGGTCAAATAAAGGAATATTATTTTAATAGCGACTTAATAAACTAAGATAACAAAAGCTACATTTCAATTTACGTTAATCAATAATCTATAAAACCAAGAATCAAAAAGAAAATGATTAATGATACAATCTGCAAACGATGTCGAACAAATAAAATGGAATCTTGTAACAATAGTTCTCTATCAAACGCAATGCCGAAAACATAAAACTGTCATGTGCATTATGCACACAATAAATATTATTCCCAATAGACACTACTAATGCTATTCAGACTCTCCAGAGATGTAGGTCACTATGCTATATCTATGATATCCCGATATCATTAAAAATACTATCTTATCTATGTGTACTTAAGTTCCATTTCCGATGATCCTAATTTTCACATGCAACCTCAGTCAAAAGTAAACTATGACCATAAAATTCAAGGTTGAAATTCCATTGACACTAGTACGATGTGCAAAAAAATGCACACACGACAAGGGTAGCGGATTTGTGCACGCGTCTAATGCGTGGGGAGTCGAATGGTTTCTGCATTCGTTCAGAAGTCTAAAACACGAGTGCATTTAATTTATGTTTACTACAAGAACGTGGGATAATCTATTGTCAACATTATCTTAAATATTTTACGTTAAATTAAGTCTCCTTTTATTTTGTGCGGCTATAAATTTCGCCACAACACAAGATATCGCGTTCGGGGATCATATGAGTAAACTAACCCTTCATTTTCCTTATTTTCTCTAATATATTACTTTGGATAAATATTTATCTTGCATATGTAATAATATTATGATTCTCTTGTCTTTTTTGACCCAGTTTAACTGTTGTTATGGATTTTATTTCCTCTTTGAGTTTAAGTATTTTTTTGTTTAGTGTTAGATAGTTCTGGAAATGTAAATACTGTGAAATCTCATTAAACAGGTTTTAGGAAACTCATACTATTGATAATTATAATGAGGTTTTGACACTTGAGCATTAAAATATTTCTGTTACTGATAATGTTAAACCTCAGCTGAGATAATATTATTTGTTTTTTTTTTCGTAATCTCAGTTCTACGCTGTATTAATAATTTACCACTTTGAATATTGTTCTAGATAGGTTTTTGTAAACATTACCACATACTAGAAATTTCGTGTGTGTGCGTTCACAAACATGCGAACTTCTCTGGGTGCCTGGTATGTTGCATATAAGATACCCAAACCCGGCACCACAATCTTTAGGTCATACAAATATTTATTTGTTCCGTGCGGGTATCAACTGCGGCACACAGTGCAGCAACCAATCTCTCGGGACCCTCTATATATACATTTGCATTGTTATTAAAGACTATCTATACATACATTAAACAATAAACCTGTTGCTTGATAAACACGTTTGTCATTTCTGTTCTCTCGCAAGCAACTCTTTACGCCAGCATAAAAGTTGACGCAAATTACTGTATTTCTTTTTAATTAAAAAGTATAATTTCTCTCGCTCCCAGTTTAGTGAAAAGGAGGATCTGCTTCCCCTTTGTAACTCTCTTAAACAATACGGCAGCCAAAATGACTGTACACACAGTCAGTAAACATTTATCCGAAACAAAATACACCTGACAAAGTACCAACTAAACGTCACTAAACTATAACCCCGAGACAAACTTCGTAAGCCCATAATTAAAATAGACAATAAACTTTATCCGCGCAAGCCACGTCTTAAACCCTATCCAAAGGGCAACCACCCCGGTCTGTTTGCACAGTAACCTACATTACTGCTTACCATGAGGGATGCTCGCCGTGAGGGATGGCATCATTAATGATAGGGACTTGATCGGGGGACCCTTCGTGACTTTGAATGCATTGAGCGTCATTCAAAATGGTTTGCTTATAAGATTTCAGTCTATTTTAGGAAGTGTCAGAATTGTGTTCAGATTGGTTTATTAGTTTTTTTTTTTAATTGTAGTGCATAGCAGTAAATTGATATTTCTATTACAATATTTAAGAAAAAAAAAGTTTTTTTTTACTATATTTTTTTTAGTGATTTATACTAGTGCTTGACTGTAATCCAACTTGATTTTAAGCATGAATGCAATCGTTGATGGTTTGGTTGAGTTCTCTCAGGCCTTGAAGTCACCTAAATTATAAAATTATAATTGGTTGGGAAAACCACTGCAGGCAAATTGTTTCTTGAATCCTTTGATGTACCCGTAGAGGTGTTAACAATATAAACTTGGACACTCGCCGGACGTCGGGTTGTCCGATGGTAGAAACGTGATAGCGGAATCAAGTCATGTAATTCCTGCACTCACTCCCAAAATTAAACCTGTAAAAAATAAATAAATTATATATATTAATATTATTGGTAATATAGCGACACAGCGAAAAAAAAATCCCAATATATCCTATCCTATCAATACAAATACAAGCCTTTAGTCAAAATCTTTTATTTTTTCTATTACATATCCTCTGATTGGATTCCGTACCAAACCATGGGACGCATAAAAGAAAATCGACGTTAGTTCAGTTCCAATTTCAATATCAGATCGAGTCCGTGCCGATCTATTGTGAAATACGTCCGAGTGGTCGGAAGTAAGCACGCTGAGCCGAGGTGGGCGTCACCAGTGCCTTTCATGCCGCCCTGTACGTATATTCCATTCAAATTTTTACCCTCAGAACGGTAGGCATGCTCGATGAGTGCTCTAACGGCCATTCAATGCAATTTGATGAAGCCAACGCGGTCTACGCTATTCAAACTGAATAGGATCGACCACGACAATACTGTGATTTAATAGAACCGCACCGAAATACTGGTTTACATGACATGGCATGTTCTAAACGTATTTGTCACACAGTAATTGAGTTAATATTTTGGGAATTTAAGATATGATCAAAGGCAGAATCTGGGTTGATAGATATTCTTACACAAAGGTGTGTAACTATGTTACCATAATATAATCAATTTGGTTGTAAAGGCATCTTGTTGCGTGATAAAATTTGGTGCTCTTCATCAAAATAGTTTATGTCAAAATACGTTAATATTTTGAGCGGTGTCTATCAAGTAATCCCTTTTTTTGAGAATGGGAAATTATCCAATGACTTGTCCTGCTATAGGGTGGAACAAGAGGGCGTGTCAGACTTTTACTGACTACAACCCACCTATGCATTTGCGTTCTATGGCCTCAGTCACTCTTTCTAACGCTACCGCATGGCAGGTAATCCCTGGAGTGTTATTTTTATCGATTTAAACTTTTTATTACTCCCTTCCCCTCACGACAGACGAATCCAGTTTAAACAGTGATTCAAAACCATATTACAGTATAAAGTTTAATGCGTTTGATGTAGAAGAACATAACTCATTAAAATCTGCCAACGATTTCATTCAAAACCAGCGCTTACATTAAAACAATTACAAAACACATCCAAGCCTTACAATACTTGTCACTGTTTAGCAGATTTCACTGAGGCAATAAATCTGCCAACGACGACAAACAACTAAAACTGAGTTATAACAACAAAGTCAAATTACTGAAGAAGTTTACCGCATCCAGGGTAGAGGGGGGAAAGCAACCGACACCGGGGGTTGTACGTCCCCAGAATACTGATGCACCTAACTCTTGAAAGATTTTCGGATCGGGATTTTCCTTTCTTTACAATGGGTCCTACTCTTGGGGCATATCAATTGCACGTGGTTATGTCGTTAGAAAGTTTCTTCGGGCCACACCGTCGACATCGATTTTCGGGCTTAAGGGGAAGTATGCGTGTGGCGGGAATAATGCCGAGGTTGTGGTGATAGGTTGAAGAGACTGATATATTATTGGATAAACCAGCTTCATCTTTCATTATTGTTTGATCGTGACGCTTGTTGTTGCGTATAGTTTAATTGTGGTTTGATGTAAACACATAATAGAAATAGAGAAATCATTGATCCTTTTGATAAAGGATACCTACTTACTCAGCTGGCTTCTCTGTGAAAGGTCAAGGATCATTGAATTTATACTCTCTACAGGTACATAAAATACCAACAATTCACTACTTTAATATCATGTAAATGGTTGCCCAGTTTCCGGTTCAAGAATGGTTTGACATTAATCCACCTATATCTTAGAGGTGGTTTAATTGAACCATCATCGCCTCAAACACCGCTTTCCATCAAGGGAGATAGATTAAAAAAAAACGGATTTATTCTGAAAAAATGAGTGGCAAGGGTTTATTGAATGGGGAATATGCACGGTTGTTTTATGTTCTAAATAAAATATTTGTTACCTTTAACATTTAATATAATAAAGAGGTAAACTTTGTCTTTTTTATTGTTTTGTTTTTTTTTGTTTGTAAGAGGTAATCTCTGGAAGTACTGGCCCGATTGCCAAAAGTTTTTCAACAATATAAAGCTGCTTTATTCCTGAGTGACATAGGCTATATTTTATGTACGCAGGCAAAAGCTAGTAGGTATAAAATAATTTAAAAAATATCCTCGTCAATGACGAAGGCTAATAGTAAGAAATAAAAGTCCATCATGGACTGTGACGTCAAAGTCCATCTCGTCCATATGGCTGCCAAAGAGAACAGTGGCTGCGTGTTTGCGAGAGAGACTAATTTATTATGTTTAAAAATTGTTAAATCTCGTTAGTTTTCCAATTAACTTGATTTTGTTTTCATAGCTAGTATTCTATCTTTGCATATTTATTGATTAATTGGTTAGACGCATTTTAATTTATTTTAAATGATTGTAATAAATTTTGTATTGTAGAACTATATAATCGAGCGCCATAGTCAATATTGTGACAAAACTTCTAAATAGAGATTAAAAAAATGGTTAGACGTAAAGACGAAACATATTTTTACCATGCACGATTCCTATTAAATTATTCGCTCTGCACCTTGTACTGCTCTAAGCCACGAACACACTCCAATAATTCACAAAACCATGCCATAACGAGAAAGAATTAAATCAATCAAAATAGTCCAGTTGGTCGGCATTAGAGAAGCTTACAACTAATTCTATAGGAAATAATCGATCTCCCTCACTTATCTAGCACATTAGGCACATGCGATCCCTTCATTTAATTTACATGAAAGTATCGGCTATTCATTTTTCTGTAAAAGGGGATTATCTATACGGAATAGTGATCCCTTGGGCATTAGCTGTATTGTAATATGTTGGAGTATGTCCCCATACGTTCGGTGGATTTATTGAATTATGAAAATTAAATGAATTGGCATTTGAAATCGGAAATTTCTTGTCAGATGTTAAAATAAGAATAAGGTTATTGTTATATTGTTTTTGTACCTCTACCACCTTTAGTAAAAGTAATTACCATTTTTTTTTTCTTTCCGTTGCTGTCCCACTGCTGGGCAAAGGCCTCCCCCAAGTCTTTCCAAACTTTCTTCTCCTGCGCCGTCTCAAACCAGTCCTTGCGGTACGCGTCCAGATCATCCCGCCACCTCTTTCTAGGCCGACCTCGACGGCGCTTTACTTCAGTAGGGACCCACTGTGTGGCGACGCACGCCCAGCGGTCCCTATGCATGCGGTTGACATGACCCGCCCAGTCCCATTTGAGCCTGAGCCAAATTACCATTAACAAACAAAAAACCTATAATCTTCTTTTTTATTACAAGTGCAATTATTCAACATAGCTTTGTACCAGGCATTTGTCAATTATGAAAAGGCTTTCGATAGCATTAACCATGATGCATTATTTAACGCTTTGATCAACCAGTAAAGACTCCACCTACATCAATATATTATATACCATCTACACACAGCTACAATTAAAATTATCAAAAATGGCTCTACCATCTTTTTCAATTAAAATAGGAGTCAATCAATAATACTACTTTAGAGGAAGTGTTTAAATCCCAAGCACAGAACTGGATAGACAAAGAGTTAGTCTTTGGTGACAAGAGGCAATCAAACTTTTGCTTTGCCGATGACATTGTGTTTTCCTCTTCTTCGGCAGCGAACTCTGGTAACATGATCACAGAGGTAACATAGCGGTAGACCTCCTTCCCGCTATACTATATGTCTACTGGTATTTAAGCCTCCTCTCTCAGAGCATTGCATGGGCATTAATATCCCACGCTGACTCGATACAGGTTGGTAGACATCGCATACTTTCGATTTTTTTTTTTAATTCTTAAGGTTTTCTCACCTTTTTGTCTCTCACCGTTTTGAGAGCAGTGGTAGTCGATGTGGGAAGCGCAGGTTCGTTCACTGTGGCGACACTTGGTGGAGGCTTATGTCCAACATCGGCTGATATGATGATGATGGTATTGAAATAAATTACACCATGTAAAGCGCTTTTCTGTGTTTGAACCTATGACATAAAACCCGTAAACCGGCGCCGTTACCACTGCTCGTCATCACAATCCTCCAATAAATTAAGTCAAGTTAATGTATCTATTTTCATAAAGCCTTTATCCCATAGAAAGGTCTAATTTACACTTAACACAGCACATTTTTTAAATACTTAATAACTCTAATCATCGTCATTTCAATAATAATAATTTCAAATAATAATGATTTATTTATTTCTTATCACAAATTAAATGGAATGTAATTAAACAGTGTACAGACACAATTTTACAATTAATTTGTGGAAGACACTAACTAAACTAAGCTAAACTAAGCTGAGCTTAGCTGAACTAAGTTTTTTTACTCTATCAGGGGCCTAAGTCTGCTATTTTTATAAATTCGTCATTCCAACACGATCCCATTGTCATTTTGCTAAAAGTTTGTAATCTGCTAATTCATAATGATCGATCATTGATCAGTCAATGGTCTTGTAATAGAATTGTGATAGAATAACAATATCGAGCTTATTAAAAGCACTCATTGCGCAATGACGTCATAATGGTAGGTCACTGATCAAAGGAACTGTCAAAAATTTTACAGATTACCGCATACCTCAGATCTGAGGTATGCGTAGTCTGAGGTCTATATTCATTTGTCATTATGTACGAGATTACCATTCTATGCCATTTCTTTCACTGGAGTGTCGGTGGTTGACCATCGGAAAGTCATAATGACGCCATTATATTAGTAGATTACCAAAACTTGTCAAAATCAACAATTATGAAATCAATGATAGGCCATTCTAACACTATTGTAATAGCAGACTTGAGGCCCAGGTCACCAGTAATTCTTTATCATTATCAATATCATCATTTCAACCCGAAACCCGAATTCACCTACGTAAAAATTGATCTATATTTATTCTGTCTCAATTTACCCCACTTGAGTATTCTTTAAGCCCCCACCTAACTGAATCAATTCTCTTCATACACGACGTCGTATTGAAACAACGACACAGCATTGCATTCCGTACATTCAGGTAGTCCCATAAGAGGCAGGATCAGTCCGGGCCCGCCTAAACTCTGTTCACGGAGTTGGAAAATTGCATTCGTTATCGCATATCCGTATCCGGACTGCCTACTTGCATTCTGGCTTTGTTTTAGGGGAGATACGACTAGAACAAGGGGAGAGAATGTTAAGATGTTGTGTTGAAGTGGCACAGGAACCGTTTGATTGAGGTGAAAAATTGGAGTTTTAAATTAGGAACAGGTGCTTAAAGAGCAATAATGAGATTGCACTTAAGGTAGAAATAAAGAAGACAGCGAAATTTACGTTGTATCGACCTTAATTTAATGAAGCAAACAGTAGTCATTTAAAGAATTTTTACGAATTAAATATTTACACTTTTACTATTAAAGCATTTCAAGTAATAGTTTACTGGTTTTTTTTTATTTATTTTTTATGATGGATAAGCTCGCGTTTGACCACAATCTCACCTGATTTATGTTTTATCTTCATGTACTTTTATCTGGGAGACGTTTCTGGCTTCTCTAATATCTAGTTAATTTTGTATGTATATAAACGTATTAGGAACACATTAATATTATGCGTACATTATTATTTTTATGACAGGAATTTCTGGCCAAGTTTGTTTCCTAATTGCTACAACTTACGGGTCTTTAAGTCAAGAGTACATAGGTGACTTCTAGGCAAACCCACTTCATCGTCGGCCACTACATCGCTCACCATCAAGTGAGATAGCGGAAATAATAATAAAAAAGCTTATCAGAAATAATAATTAAAAATAAATATATACTTGTAATAACAAAAGCTTTTCTTTCATGACCCTGATCACATTTTATTTTTTAAGTTCTTAATCTAAATCAACAAAAACACACTAACACAATCAGCTGACCGCAGTCTTGTCCACACTATGTCCCACTTCTAACAATACCAGTCCATTGTATGGACAGTGAGTTACAAATGTCAGCCGCTCTCGGTAAATAAATGTCTGACACAAATTGATTTATTGCTGATCGCGACTCCAATCTACTGTGATGTCCCTTCATGATGGCTGCCATTATTTTTGGGTCAAAAAATGGACGTGAAATAAGGCTGAGCGGTGAAATTCAAGGTTTTTTCATGAAATAAAACGCTGGGATATGTTTATTTTGGTAAATAATATTTTACTAGACGTACCCTTCGAACGCTGATTGTGTATACGGTTGTACAAATTGAATGACCTCGAAAAACGCTTTTTGTTTATTACCGAGCTGGTAGGTAATGTTAAACTAATTAGAACTAATTGAGAACACTAATAAGGTTGAAAATAAAACATAATTGTGTCCTGATCTAAGAAGAAACTGTGGAACTGTAGAACTTTAATTCGAGTTACATCTGTTACCCTTAAAGGTACTATCGCCGGTAACGAAACCATATCGACTTATAAATCGACCTTAACGCCATCTATCGAGCAAGTTGGTACTAAAATAAAATAACATAAATGTTTCATCGTCAACTGTTTTCGTATTATACATACGGGTGTACAAAATTTATTTGGCAAAAACTTTGGTCTCTATTGTCTTCGTTTTTCCAGGAAACATTTTTTTTTTTTTGATGATTTTACGTAAAAACGCACAATTACGTAATAATAATACCTTACAGGCGTGCGAGGGGTTAAATGTGATATTTTCTTTTGATTTTACCCGTGAAATCCTATAGTCAATGTCTCTTCATATACCTACAATTGTAATAGCTTTTGGTTTTTATATGATTAAATAAATAGGTACATTATTAATATTGTTGTAGAAATAACAGTTTTAACCACCCAATAGGTTAGTGAACATCATTGGTTCACTTTCGAAAAGGTTTTTGCATTTAATTGAACTGAATAGTTAATTCCCACACATTTTAATATGTTTTGATCATGCTTCATAATTGTCTCAATCACTGTACACAGCGAAAATTCCCCATCAATATAATGTTACAGACTTTTCGGTTTTAGATCTATAATAAATATAAATAACTAGCGTACATAAAATATAGCCTTGGTCTCAGGAATGAAGCAGCTTTCTATCGACAGAAAATTTTAGCAATCGGACCATTACTTTCAGAGATTACCCCCTACCATTAAAAAAACCAAACAAAAAACAAACTTTATTATATTTCTTCTTTCTTGTATTAGTGTAGATAGATGTAGATTATTATAGTAGTGTAGATACACAAAGTTATTTCTTCCACTGGTCTTTCAAAATAGAACCATGAAGTCCCTCATCACGCACTTCACCTTTTGTAATTACTTATTTCATGTTATCCCACCTGCCAATACATTTTCTTGTACCCCATACAAAAGTTCCCCGACATCAAACCGAGCGTTTCAGTACCCAGCAAAAAGTATACTTCCCCACATCCCCCTGTCTGCACGACAGACGACATCTCCTGAATGACCTATTCATCTCAGTTCATTCTGCTAATGGAGTTGCCTTTTCAAGGTGCAAATAAATAGTCAGTGCGCTTCAAAGACCGCCTCTCGACGTTAAAGTGTGGCTAATTAATTAAAAAATTCCTACACTTCGGCTACTTTGGTAGTTGGTGAATATTCCCACAATTTTTCTTTTGACTTCTCCTTTATTTAGGTTTTAATTTAGTTTTGCTGGTTTCCTTTTAGTTGGTGTCTGAGGGCTTTTAACTAAGTACCTTCTTATAAATTTCTTTGAAACGACACTGCTGTCTTTTATGAATTCTGAAGATTATTTGTTGAGAGGATTCCTGTTTTATTTATTTTACTTGAAAGTTGAGAGGAAAATATGGCTTGTTTTTGATTACTTATCTACTTAGTGTTTCATCGTAAAAAACATTTTTTTTTTTACTTCTATCATACAACGCCGTCTAGTCCCATGCCAAGCTGAGTTTGTGTCATGAGTACTAGACAACTGATGAACATAATATTATTTCTATATACATACATACTCCTATTGTAGATAAATTATACTCAGACAGAATAAATGATCATGCTCATCACACAGACATTTGTTCTGGGTGGGAATCGAACCCACGCCCTACGGCATTGTAGTCAGGGCCACGGACCAATAGATACATGCACTGCTCCAATAATCTAAATCCGGAGCAACAAAAATAATGTCTTTTCCTCTCCTCCAACACAAAACAATGAAAGCAAATAAAGCCTCATTCCATAAAGAAATATGTACTTGTTCATTTAAGATTCCGTTATGCATTATTAGGATGGAAGACGCCAATCTTGCTGGAGGCAGCATTCTTCACAACAGCTTCTATAAGCTCCACATGCCGATATAATTGAACATTCTCAAGTGCCTTAAATATTTGCGACTAGCAAATTATACTGACTTTACGCTGAGCCATGTTTTTTGGATTTTTGATGGTAAATGTTATGTTTTTGTGGATAATAATTTAATTTACTGGCTATTTTAATAATATTAGATAATCAAATTCTATAAGTGCGGTACAAACCTTTAAGTGAAGAATTTGCTGTAAAAATTGTATATTAATGAAATTATGAAACAATTTGCCTGCTGCGGTCTTCCAGTCTGATTATAATTTGGGTGTCTTCAAGGCTAGAGTGAATAGGCTCTTAATAGACTAGTGCGCCTCACCATCAAAGATTGCATCGCTGCTTACCATCAGGTGGGATCGCAGTCAAGCACTAGTTTATAACAATTAAAAATATATAATATTATAATATTAATAATTTTGTGTAAATGTTTCAATGAAAATCTTTAGAGTGTAGTAATAAATAAATGAATGACCTTAATTGATCTAAGGATGGAAGATTTTTGAAATTATGAGTATAAAAAAGACCTATGATGAATGATTGAAACAATGATAGGTTAAGTTCATATAATTAAAAAAAGAAATCTAAACTCCATGTAAAAAATAAAATATCAACAATGTTTGAGTATTTTGTTACGCCATAAAAATAAAACTACCCATAATAATAAAGATTATATTTATTTATATGTATATGCATTAATATTTAGATATAAGTTATATTTTTGAACATTTCAATAGAAAATAAAAAATAATTAAAAATATATTTAAATATATCAACAATTTATTATTATTGTATTTATTTACTTTATTGTACGCCTTAACTTAACACAGGTCAAACATTCACCATAATTTTATTCATCTTTCGCAATTGAGGACATTAAGTTCTTCGTCAACATTTAATATTCTACCTTTAATACCTTTACAATGAGCATGGGTCATTGCTCAATACATTCACCATTTCATTACCCAACATAAGTGTTAATTTTGCCTTGCAAAACCAAAGACAATAGACAGACAGATGCCCCAGACATTCCATTTCATACTATTTGGTAATAAGTCGGCAATAAAGCCGGTCTTGCATTTATAATCCCCGTTTTGCCCCGCGCCCCCTCGCTCAGCCCCGTTCAGATCCATTCGGTATTGGTAATGAAAATTCGAGACGTCTCGCCGTGGATTTTACTCTTGTTTGGGGAATCCGATTCCTTTGAATGTGGGAAGGATTGAAAAAAATTTGACTGATTAATCTGAGTTTTGTTTTGTTGTTCTTTAAGGTTTTTAGTTCCTTTCTTATCCTGTTTTTACCGGCGGGGGGAATTTGTTTACCAAAAAATTACTAGATCAAATAAGCTCCGCCTTTGCACGGGACGAATTTCACTAAGGCGAAAATTTGTGAGTATATTTGCAACTTCTTCTTCTTCTTCAGATTTGAATGTAAGGAACACGCGTAGATTGTGTCTAGAAATAGAAAATTCGATACTGTTTATCCTGTGACTATGTTCTCTTAGGACATTTTTCTATTTTCACGCTGGCAAAGCTGCTTGCAGCAACTAGTTTTTATACATAAACGTTCTTTTTATAGATTTTTTTCTTATTTTCATTGTTAGAAACCAATCGCCTTCTTTTTCCATTTGTCACTACTCAAACAGTTCACACAATGACGCAGAGATGATCAAAATTGAAGAACTGTATTCTGATTAAAATTTTTTCGTTCAAGATTCGTAAATTAAAACAAAATACCAAAATGATTACTCAGAACTATTTCATTATTGCAACATATTGCCAGTTCACAACATGGCTAAACTTTCCATACTAAAAGATGAATTTAATAACATAAATAATTTAATTAAGAATGCACGTCATCCGTCACTAAGAACGTTATCGAACATGAACACCTTTACCTTGCCTAGATACAACAATACATACGGTATGAGAACATACACATACATTCTGTCAAAAATAATTAACGGAACTTCCTGTGGACATACAAAATAAATACCTCAGCAACCCTAAAAAATCAAAGCGTGAATTAAAAAAGTACTTTTTGCAAAAAGTGAATTAGTTTAGATAAACTTATTACTAACATTTAATTTATCCGAACTCACTAACCATGCATAAGCCAGTAAAGGCTTTAGTGGTTTTTAGTATAAAAGTCAAATGTATACTGTTTTTTATCTTGAACATAAATAAATAAAAAAAAAAACCAATTAAATATTAAAAATGTCTTGTTTTGTTCACCCTCCCAATTTCTTCGATTTGACTGTATGACGTGACGTCACCACACGATAATCGATCTTATTCGTATTTGGAACGCATAGCAGTCCACGCACACGAGCCTTAAAAAAAATCCGCGCCCCAAAAAAACGCTAGTAGCGGCCACAAAAAAAGCTAGAAGCGGCCGCAAAAAACAGCTGAAGCGCGCGAAACCTCTTCTGTCTGGAGAAGCTGGAAGCCGCTTCAAGCGTTTTTTGTGGCTGCACCGCCGCAGACGAGCCACAAAAAGGCCGCCTCAAAAAGAAGCTTGAAGCAGCATTTTTTTGTGGCTCGTGTGCGGGGACAAAAGTACTTCCAATAATAAGCAGTATCTGAAATAATCCAGGTCTGCATTATTTCAGATACTGTTTAATATCAGGCTTCTATATTCTCAGGTAAGAAAAAGGTAATCTATAAGCAAGGGGTACCTAACTAAACTCATCTATACACCTGGCTAACTGTAAACTGTCCGTCAGTCCGTCAGCTGTAGGGGAGAGCGGGGCTACAAGTTCCGATTTTCAGTTAACCTCAAAATTTGTTAAGAATATTTGATTTTACTATTCCTATTTTGCGATTAAAATGAACCTACATATTTAATTTTGCTATTAAGATAGTTATCCGAGTCATTTACAGTGGGATTTATTTGTTATTAATTTTTTTATGACCAAAGTCGGAAAGTAACAACATACCCCGACTCGGGGTAAGTTGTTAACAAGCCCGGGTAAGTTGTTACCATATCTGTTAAAGCTATTATTTGTGAAATAAAAAGCAATAAACGATTAAATCAAGTAAAACAATAAACGATTAAACCAAATCTCTTTATTCAGTAGTAAATAATCAACCATATCCTACGCAATATCAGGTAAACATTTGTATGTTTTAACAAGTAACTATAATTTGTACTTCATCAATTTATTGAACATTTAGTCATTAATCTTTGGCCTTGTCTTAGGCTGAAAATATAAAATAAAATAATAATAATAAAGAAATGCCATCTTATGCAAAAAATAAATAACTGTGATTCTAATATATCTTCTGAAGATTAAATATATTAATTAGATTAATTATATTAATCTTCACAGTTCAGGCATACATAAGTGTATAAAGCTTGATTCTGCCTTCATCTGGAATGTGCCCAGTTCTTACATTCTTGACACTGAGCCCATTCTTCTCCAGAAAATGAATTAGAGTAACTATCACAGCACACTAGGCAATAGACAATACTCTAAGCAGTCCTCTTTACTCTCAGAATGTTCACTACTTGTTTGTAATACCTGTTCTTTAACAGACTTTCCCTTTCCTTTTCTATTTCCATTTCCTTGCTTTATTTTACTGTTCCCTTTTGTTTTCTTGCTTTGCTCTTCTGCTAAGACTTGGTTTTTCAAGAGTATCCGTTAGAATTGTGTATTTCCTTATAAATCTCTTGTGCGATCCGATTCTGGGAGGCACCTATAGAAAAGGACGTACAATTTCTGGAGAAAATGGGACATGCTTTCCGAGTTGTTCTTCTATGGCACCTGAAGATGGAGGCAGATCAACAAAACCTGATGACCCTGGCGCATCAAAGATTTGATTTTCACTAAAAACTAATGTTGGGGTCAAAAAGCCAGCCTTTCGGAAAGCGCTCATGACGTTTACGGGAGTCACTGTGAGAGGTAGCGCATATTTAACTATTTCTGGTATCTCGTAGGGTAGATTATTTTTGTAAGTCCGCAGACTGTAAAAAAATAACAATATCATTATGGTGCTCATTTGGAGGAGGCCTATGTCCAGCAGTAGGCTGATGATGATGATACATTACTGGTATAAATTCATTGGGGCAAGTTGTTCCGAGGTCACAACCTGCCCCAGAAAAAAGGAACATCTAGCCCCAATCACACGAGTTCAAAAAAAATCAAAATATAAATTAGGTTACAAAACATACGTCATTTACGCATAGTGTATCACAAAAATAGATAAATTCTTACACTGAAACAATAAAACACTAAACGCAAATCGTTAAAATCCATGAAATAGACCAAAAATTTTGAATAAGAAAATATTTACTAACGTGTATCCGCGACGCACATGCTGCCGATCCAATATTTCCGGTGCCACTGGCTGGTTTAAGACGGCCGCCGTCAGTGCGCTGTGGCTTTGCATTTCGTGACGTATTTATTCAATATTTTTATCTCTTTTCCTCGCGGAGTTATTTCAAACGGAACAACTTACCCTGGTAACTTCTAGCCCCGTCCTCCCCTACTTAATAATGTATTAACCCAAGAGCATTGTTAAGTAGCTGGCTACCCGCAGCCGGCTAGCATCATGCTTTGATTATTTACCAATAAGTGGATTATTGTAGTCAAAATTATAGATTACATATATATAATTATTTGCCTAACAAGCTTTCTAAATTGTCTGATTTAGAGAGATAATAATTATATATTAGAAAAAACCTTGAAATATAATGTCTTCAAAAGAAATTATTTCTAGGATAAAAAGTATGTATTTTTCCAGGTTCTGGTCTACCCGTGCGGCAAATGTCATCTAAGTTCGTTAATCAGATTTTAGCATCAAAAAGTAATAAGTATGTATACACATAGGGTAAACCAGCCATATGTGCCCCATGTCATATTTTAAAAATTATTGTTGTAAGCAAATCCTTTCAATGTAAACTTTTCACTTACTAATTGAACCTTACAAAATTTCCCTCACACCAGATTTGGCGACTTATTTGATATGATTTGTTAATCGCTAAAGTGGGGAATGCTAAGGGTGAAATGTTTCCCCTAAACCATTACTGTGAGGATGCATTTCCGCAAAGAAATGCCTTATTCAATAAATTAAGCGAATATTACCCTCCGGTTACCTCACGATAAATTGCCTTAGGAGACAAAAAACTTTGAGCAATTTTGCTGTTAAACAGTAACAATGATAAACATTCTACTTAGTATGTAGACAAGAGGGCTGATGCCTACTAGTTTTTTTTTGAGTTGAATATTTATCTAAAAACTCCTCCCTCTCTAGATAGAGCGAAAGATGATATCAGTAACCTACCCGTTGCCATTTATGTTCCAGGTGCGGTGACTCTTTCAAACAATCCAGCCAACGTTGAGGATTGTAGTAGACCTTAGTAAGTAAAAGTCTGACAATCTCTCTTGCTCCAATCAGAGCAGGAGCTTTTTTTATGAATTGCAAAGAGAGTACAAGACAGCTGATAAACATACTTATATATTTCTAAATACATACATATTACAGATAAATTACACCCAGATAGAACAAATGATCATGCTCATTACATAAACATTTGCCCTGGGTGGGAATCGAACCCACGACCTCCGGCATAGCAGTCAGGGCCACTAACCACTCGATCAACAGGCCATAATATCCTTCGAAACCATACTTTAAATCTTTACTTAAACATCAACCTCTACTTACAATGTAACTTTAGTCCTAGCTCAAATTTATTCAACTCCAGCTCGTCCTTAAAACTTCCAAACGATCATCCAAACTTAACCCGTCAAAACTCTCGTCCAAAAAATGGTACAAAAGTCCCGAACTTTATATACGGCTAGGAAAACCGTCGCGTTATCCCGGACGCTTTGTGATCGGGATTCGACGGCTACGGTATCATGAATGAGTAACGCTAGGGGTCATGAATGTTTTATAAGTCGCCCGGTGATACCCGGCTCGATCACACCTCTCGCCAAGGACACGGGATACGGTGTGAGATATTATTATAACGTGGCCTTTTGAGGGTTGATTTTTTCGGAGCTTAAATTTCAGTGTGATCTGTTTTTTTGCTTTTGTTCTTTTTATTTTCGAGTCTACTTCAATAAGAAATATGTATACAATCTTTTTAATTGTTAAAAAAATACTTTTTAACTTTAGTAAACAAAAATGAAAAAACCGGGCAAGTACGAGTCAGACTCATGCTCTGAGGGTTCTGTACAACCTATGAAAACAGTACAATTCCGAAATCGAGTTACCTTCAGTTTAGTAAGACTTCACCAATTTGCAAAAAAACGTTTTTTTTTTTTGTGACGGACCTATTTTATCGTTTACAGATTTATGCTATCAGATTTTGCTTAAATTTTAGGATTCTGGGTCAACTGGAAGTACCCTATGAAATTTGATTCCCTTGAAAGTGTCTAAATATACGTTTTTTTGCGACATACATGACTGTATCCTTATTTTTAGTTAACTCAAAATTTTGATTTTTTCACAGCTTTAACAGATAGCAAACCTGAGTATATGGTTTCAATTTTAACTCGACTTAACTAGATAAAGGATCTTCACAAACAGACGGACAAGTGATCTTACAAGGGTTCCGTTTTTTCTAGATATTAAAATACCTTCATCAACAACGAGGTTATAAATCTTCAGTACTGCTTTTATGAAAGTAAAGTTCGATATGGCCTTTGACGTTAATAGCCATGATACTCTTATGGCCGCCATAGAAGCGCAGAAGTCTTGGCGTAAGAGATAGATATATTTGTTTTAAATTGTTATATTATAATATATACCCAATTAGTATTCTATTTTTATACATAGATATACATATATTGATAAACTAGCAAGGTGATAATTTTTTTCTCATTCATTATTAAATTGTGTCTGTGGAGTCAATAGTATGGAAGCCTGATTGACACCGGGACGACAGCGCTGTGAGACGTTTACGCTTTTGACAAAGTCTCTCAGGATCAAAGATTTTATAAATCCTACGGATAAACATCAGTACCCCTAGTCAACATGCTAATCTGCAATAGTTAACGCTTGTAGAAAGCTTCAAATGTACGGGAATGACGTCGTCTTAACGCTCAGTCACGTGGTCAGAACAAAATAATTGGCGGCAAGGTCAACTCGAAGCGTTCGGCGCAAGCGAAACGGTTGTTACTTGGCTAGGGGAGCAGGATACACTTCGTCACACTCACATGTCAGGACATTCGTACTGAGTCCAGCAAATAAAAGGAGTAATCTAGACCCCAAAAGCCATCTCTTGATCTTTGTATTTCATGCAGAAAACCAAACTGTATTTTAGCTCGTTGTGAATTGAATATTTGAAGCCTACATCAGTTGCGTGGTCTGATCTCATCATCATAATAAATCTTTTTCAATACACTTACTCAAAATCCCGCTCTTATCCCACTGCTTTTAGGCACGTAATGGATTGTTTTCCGCACTAGTGCAGAAAAGTGATTGTGCTCTCCGCATTTTTCGTATCAGGCTGTTCACGCGTCGACCCCCACGAGTCGCCGGTCAACTCCCTTTTGTTCATTACTTGTAAACGTGTTGAAAAAAGTCGTTTGATACAGGTACAAATTGGTCACTGCAAACAAACTTTCTACACTTGTTTCAAAATGTATTATATCACTCATCACACACACAATATGTTCTCTAGAGGAGATCCCTTTTCTGATCGGGACTCTGAATCTAATATTTGCATGCTTAATTAAAATCCATAAAGAATGAGTTTTTCGAAATAGCCATTCCATAGGATTAGACGAACAAAGAGGTCTGTTTTGATGTTTAAATTCCGTAAATAAATACGTATTACGGTCGCAATCATATTTTAATGACTACGTAACCTGACCCTTCTCACAGCCGCCAAAGACCGGGAGGGCTACCAGCACTTTTCCACTCACATAATAACGTTTCACTTCAACTGTAACTCTCAGACGCGCGCTACACAAAAAAAAAAAAATACTACTAGACCATTATTCATAAATACTTTCCATCGTAGGCGTGGGCTTGCGGACAACGAGCAATGGGTAGCTCGCTATCCGGCCGTCCGGTAACCATCTGGACTAAGCTTAAGTCGTTGACGACACGTCAGCAACCGTAGAGACCTAGCAGGGCCGAAGCCTACTGGGGCCATGGATTGGCTTCCAAAAGGAAAACCCGGGATCCTGAAACACAAAGCAAAGAAGGAACATAGTATTTTTTTTATGGTGGGAAATCATCGACTTTTCTCGCTCTGGGTGGAGCGAGAGGGTGTGTCAGACTTTTACTGACTAAAACTACACCTGTGTCCTTCAGTTGACCTTTGCGAAGAACATAGGGGGGGGGGGTCAATTGGAGTCTGATAGGCTCTCTCGCAGCGCCCTAGAGCAAGAGAAGTAATTGGATGATTTCCCACCTCAAAAAAATCCTTTATAAAATAAGAACCAGTCTTTCGAACAAAACAAGTTTTTAATAAAAATCTTTTTTTCACAGAAAGCTTTTATAGCGCGGTATATCTGTATAATTAATACCCGTCAAGACGAATCATACGAGCCTAAACTCGATGGGGTTGTCATTTAACTACCAAGTTCCTACGGCCACCTTCCGGTTCCATCATCAGATCAGCTCCAAGTCACAATAATTTTGTATTGTCATCTGATTTACAAATCCATGCAAAGTTTCAGCTCAATCGGTAACCGGGAAGTGGATCAAATTTAATTTGTACGATTTGATGATAGACAAACATCGGGACAGGTGAAACTTTTTTTTTATATAATTGATAGGCTCGCGTTTGACCACAATCTCACCTGATGGTAAGCGATGATGTGGCCGACGATGGAGCACGCTTGCCTAGAAGCAATCTATTCACTCTTGACTTAAAGACCCTTGACTTAAACCAAATAAAAACTTGTAAAATAATCAAAGTAATTCATCGTATTTTCTGTTACAGCTCTAACATTAGGCATAAACAAACTGAACAATCGATGCACACGTTCGGCAGATTTCCCGGATCGAAGCACGAAGCAGTCCCGGACATCCTTACCCTATCCGATAATGGTGGAGATTTATAAAATATTCAACGTCCTCAGCGTTATTTATGAACCCTTCATGCTGGAACAAAAGCTTTATGTTAGTCTCCTAAGGTTTGTTAATGTGAAAATAAGAACAAGCTACCGAATAATGTTAGGTAAATATAAATGTTTTGTGTCGTGTTTTCCGCTGGCTTGTTATTTTCATGTCAGTCATTTTGTGACTTAATGAAAATTTCCAAGAAAGTAATAAAATACATAGACCGTCATTTTGTTTGCTCTTGTAAGTAATGAGTGCCTAAACAAAATTTACTGATAGATATCAACTAAGAAATTAAAATGTTGAACCAATTCATTTGATCGTCTACTTTCTTTGTAACTTAATTATTATATTAATATTCGAGTCTTTTTAAGTGCGTCGTTGTTTTAGTGGCTATTTTTTTTTTTTTGACTTGTGTCTCTCTAGGATGAAACGAGAAGAAGTTCCATTAAGCTTTTACTAACTAAAATCCATCTATGTTCCATTTGTTCTCTGCTTTCTAGGAGCACGGTAATTCGTAACGTTTCCCGAAGTCCTATGAAAGCCTTATTAGACTTTTATGTCTGAAGCTTCTCAGTAACAGAACCTGGGATTGCATAATTATGTGGTTGAATACAATAAGTTAATTCCTTTTTAAATGGAACTTTATATAACAGGCAAAAATATAGATGTGCTCAAACACGTCACTCTAGTCAGAGTAAGTACATAATGTCTGAACAGGGAACTTTTCTCGCAGAACAGATGGTTGATGGGAATGAAAGGTTCTGGATTGATGAAAGCCTCCCATAGTATATAGTAGACTGATGACCTGGTGAGGGTCGTGGGAAATCGATGGAGGCGGGAAGTACAAGACTGGTCATTATGGTTGCACTTAGGGGAAGGCTATATCCAACAGAAGACGTCTTTCGGCTGAAATGATGATGATAATGATGATGATGGCGATGACGAAATGTCTTTTTAGAAAACTATAGAGGTTGGTAATACCCAAGTTGAACTTTATTTAACAGCTCCAAACACGACAGTCTCACAATGAAATCACCTCCACTGAAATTCCAATGAAAAATCCGACCCTCACGTTGAACTATAATAACGGCTGAACTTCAAAATGCACAATAAAGACATATGATTGAGGAGTTGGACTGACAGTTAATTACATGTATGATACGAGTCACACGGGGCGTTTCATTCACGCCCCCGTACTTACGGGCCTGACACACTGGCGTAAAACTTTATAAAACTATTAACTTTTCACCCTTTTTTGAGAAGGCCAGGAAGGGTTAATGATGTAATAACATTACAGTCAGTATTGTTATGAGATATTTACTTTCAACTACAGTGTAAAATATAAAATGGATTTTAATGAATTGTTGCCAGATTCTGACACTCTCTACTTACTTGACTATCAAGTAGTGGATGGTCTTCCTTGTGGTCTGTCGGGGATATTTAGGGCGTATACAAACTTACATAGCGAAGACACCAGGCTTGTGTGTGCGTTCGTGTCAGCCTGCGCTCATGGAGAAATTTCTGAAGTAGGGGCAACGGTTATAAATAAAATGAGATTTAAAAAAAGCAAATCAAAACTACTGACGTCATAAAAAATAATACATGGCGCCTACTAGACGTTATGACGTAGTTTTTACACACTTAATTGTAGTGTTTAAGTCTTAACTGTTGACCCAATTACTTTAACTACGCTAGTTGCATTTCACGTAATCTCATACCAACCTCTATAATTTACCATAAATAAAATCAATTAAAATAGTGAACGAATCAGCATTACGACTGTGTGCACGGAACCTTTACCTGCATTACGCGAAGGAAACTACAACGCCTTTTGCATGTTGCAAATAATAATAACCAACACGTCCCTCTAACGTAATTAGAAGGCATTCACATCAATTGCGACTGTTTTATTTGTAACTAGCTTCAGACAACGACTTCGTCCGCGTGAAAGTAGAAAATTATCCCAAAGGAAACGTACTCTTAGGACAAAAAGCATTTAAGTCCTATTTTAGGATATTGTCTACCCCTGTATACCCCATATTTCATCGTGATTCGTTCAGTTATGTGAGCGTTAAGGAGTATCAAACATAAACACGCACATTCACAGCCATACATACAAACTTTTGCCTTTTTAATATTAGTGGGATTAATTTTCTTTTTAGGCTTGGTATTTTTTAATCTTCAACTTTTTTTTTTATTGGATAGACAATGCCGATCCAGTCTTAGCAAATAATATCATAATTCTTTCCAAGATCTCTTTTTAACCGATTTCAAAAAGAAGGAAGTTCTAGGTTCAGCTGAATGTATTTTTAGAACAAATATTCCGAAGTCAAAAAATATGAGACGAGATTTTCAAACAGTAATGTCGAAGATCATTAACAGAAAAAATAATAAAAAAACAAAGGGAGGATTGGAAACTTATTCATAAAAATCGATCGGCGAAAGCTTAGAAAATAAAAAATTGATATAACAAAACATCATACTGTTTCTTTACTTTTTGAAAGACGATTGTTAATAAAAAAAGGTTGTCGGGATTGGAGACACAAAAAGAAATCCGTAATGGACCGGATGAAGTATAGAAAATAAAAAATGAACGCAAGAAACGGTAAAAAATCTTAAATAAGGTCATGTACTGACAACGACAAATCTTCTTGTACTACATTTTTGGTATTAGCAACACGTTTTTAACAGGAAAACACGTGTGCGTCAGGTGGATTAGTTCCCACGCGTGTGGTAACATCATGTACCTGCATGAACCTAGGAAAACAAGACATCTAGTAGGCAACGAACTACGATAACAATAAACAGACCGATATGATTTTTGGTATTTTGAATTTGAAAAAGTCCTTAGCTAATATGGGTATGTTGATTCTGATATAGTTACTTCCATATATTTTTAACACGTTTGTCTTTGGTTCAAGCAATGGCACGAAGAGAGAGCCGTAGCCGTATAAGCAGTAGTCACCTTCTTCTGTAAAGTAGTAAAGCGAGCAAACAAGGTGGTGGAAAATGTGAGGGAGTGTCAATCCTAAAGCTCCAGCCACTGCAGATGACGCCCCCACCGTCGGGAGTCATAGGCTTTCGAATAAGACCAATACCGTTTGTAGGAATTGGTCTTAGTAATATTATTTAAGTAAAGCTCCCACACAAAAAGCGCAACGCAAAATTAAAATTCATGAATGGAGTCTCGAAATTTTTTCCGAATTACAATTTTTTTTTTTTTTGACTTAGGTTACAACAAATTTACTGTTTTCAGATTCTTCCTATACCTGTGCAATAAGACCTTGCTTCGTGCCAAATTTCAGGATTCTGGGTCAACGGAAAGTACCCTATGAATTTCGATCTTTGAGAGTACCAAAATATACGATTTTTTGGCGACATAAACGGCCGTATCTATATAATGTCAATGTTGTATAAATAAAGGTACCCTTCTCGAGCGAGTCCAACTCGCACTTGCCCGATTTTTTATAGATTGATAGGGCGTTGATAAGCCACTCTAAATAAGCGCAAAATAATAATAATCCTGAGAAACCCGTCTTAATACTTTAATCTCCTCAAACTTCAAAGGCTGACCTCCGCATCCTCAATTTTAAGGTCAATTTCAAAAATAACTGAAATCAATTTTGTTTGAATTAAAAAATAAAAGGAGTAGATGTCCAAGGGGAAAGTTTCTCGAGATTAATTCTCTTGATAAAATTTCACGGTTCAAGAAATCCAACTACCGGTTGCGTGGGGCGATGAACGATACTGATTACGTTCGTCTTGGTGAAGACTTACGACTCGGTTAGAGTTGACAGTTTTTTTTTTTTTTTAAACAAATGGAAAAATGAAGGAACAGTTTATTTTTTTGAGTCATTTTAAAATGTACGTGTTTTTTCTTTGGTTCAATTTCATAATTTGAAAGCTCTGTGATAATGAAAATGTCCAACCGCCCAGCCAAGATACTACCGTTTCGCTTGCGTCGAACGCTTCGAGTTGGTCGCGCCGCCAATTCTTTTGTTCTGACCACGTGACTGAGCGCTGAGGCGACGTCATTCCCGTAAATTTGAAGCTTTCTACAAGCGTTAACTATTGCAGATTAGCAACTTGGCTAGAGGTACAGGTCTTAATTTAATGTGTTTCTGATGAAATGGCTTGAAATGTGTATTAGTTTATTGAGTGATTTTTTTTTCGTATTTGACGATGATGAAGGTTGCCTTTAACAACCTTTATCATCATCATCATCATCAAAGCAGCCAAAAGATGTCCACTGCTGGACATAAGCTTCCTCCATGTATCTCCATAATCACCGGTCTTGAGTGTCTCGCACCAACGCTGTGTCTTCCGGTACGTAGGGTAGTCTAGAACCTTTCGGCCCCATCAATTGATCGACCGTCTGATCTGCGGGTATCTGTTTAGCGAATCTTTGGCTACGTACGTAACTGTGGTTCTCTTGCAGATATCTTCATTCCTGATCCATAATTATTATTATTCCCAATGTAAATAAATTCCAAACCAAAATCCCAGATAGAATTGTAGATATCTTTAACTCAGCGGAAAAATAAGCGTTTTCTTATTCCATTTCTACCATTTCGCTCAGTCTATATTCGTAGCCGTAACGCTACGTCTGTGCTACGGCGTAGCAAGCGCTACGAGTCCCTGGAGATAGAAGGCCTTCGTAACCTTACTACGTTTTTGCCTTCGCTTAGAGCTAAGCTGCCGTCTTATTATTTTCTAGATCATTTTCAAAAGCTGTTTACATAAATGTATGTATATTACGTTCAGAAGGGACAATTTATTTTAAGGGAAAAGGTAATTGAGGAAGACTTTGGCGTTGACGTTGTTTTTAAATTTTAGGAACGCTTGTGTTGGGCTATTTGTTTTCTACTTAGAACCATTGTGTTATGGATTGGATATTCGGGCTTAAGGACGATGAGCCATGGGTGGTTCGCCGTCCGGCCGTCGTATGTGATATTAGCAAAACCGTAGGCACGTACCAGAGCGGATATCAGCTAAGACCTCGAGATTTATTGATAGAGTTATCGTGGCAATAGTGGACAGTTTCTCTAAAAAAAAAAAAACTATACGAGAAAAGTTTTTTAAAAGATTGGCACACACTCGGAATTACTCTTGTATTATGGATACGATCGCAAATTGGTAAATTCACTTTAAAAAAAAAAAAACACTTAGATCCGGAATGACCATTACAAATATTGTTTCGTGCGGTAATCGAATCCGCAATACGCAGTGCTACAGCCGATCTCTCAACTACTGCGCTAACCATGGCGTCAGTGTTACACTTGAACAATCTTTATATTCCTTAACAAAGAACCTTAAATATAGATTTAAAAGGTCACATAAGTAGACTTCGTACATTTTAATCGGGCTCAACTGTCCATTACACAAAGACCGACTTTAAAGCAGCAAATTGATAGTAAATTGGACCCACAAAACACCCATTACGGTAAGTAAAGAGAATCAAACTGTGCATCGGTAATACTAAGTCGTTTAGACAACTTCTGTTATGCGCTAGTTGTAGATAAACAATCGAATTAAGAACTTAATGGAGCCACAAATTGAAAACTACTGTTTTGTTGTTGCCACTAACCTAAACTGTTATGAGTTTCGGAGAATGTTTCATTGTTATATGTTACCATTTTCCGCGTAGTTCTCGGTAAATGCAGTGACATGAATTTGAGCTCGAAGTAAATGCTCAAAATACATGTATTTAACATAACTTTACTGCTGACAGTAGGGTTATGTTAAACCAGGGCTGTGGGAGTGGATGTTTTTTCGAGGTAGGATCCAATGACTTCTCACGCTCTGGGGTAGAGTAACAGAGAGGATGTCTGATTTTTTCTGTGTTGCATGGCCCTGAAAAGTACTTAAAGAGCAGCAGAAAGAGTACAAGTGGATTTTAGTTAGTAAAATTCTGACACTCTCGCTCCACTAAAAACAGAGACTCCCCCTGATTTTAAGTGATTTGATGCTTTTGCATCAAAAAAAAATTACAGTGAAGAAACTGCTTATTAATAGTAATATGACCTATAGTAAAATCGGCTTACGTCTTAAAGAAAAGTTAACATGACAACTTCAACCTCGATCAGAGATTAAGCATTGCTATACAACGTGGCAAAGCCGCCAGTCTTTTGGGCACACTTCTAGCCGGCAGCGATGCGGAGGAGTTTTATGACGTCATATTAAGCTAGGCATTTAGTGTATATATAATTTTAAATTATTTAAGTGTATTTTATTGTTTGATTTGTTTAATTATTGTTAACTATATATAAATTATATACATGACAAAGTTATATTTAAAAGGTGCTTATAGTGTAAAACACCCCCGTTTAGGCTTAAAAGAAAACTGAACCCAGACAAATAAAAACAGCACACAAAAAATCTTTTATCTGGTACATGCGGAGAATCTGTCAGAATCTTACTGACAGAAAACCAGTCGCTGTTCTGCAGCTGCCTAGGCCCTTGTATTACTTCTTCGTGAACCAGCCACGGCATGCTCCAACAGTAGTGTTTGCAAATGTTTATACGCTTCTTTGATCAGGTCGTTGTTATTGGCAATGAAGGCAAGCAGACATCATATTGCTCTGACCAATGGGACATTCCCCACACTGTGATAAAAAATATGACAGTTAGAATGGTTGGTAGCAGACCAGATGCAAATAATCTATGTGATTAAGAATGGGTGCTAATTAAGCAGACTTCTTTCTAATAGCATTATTCGCCCCCGAAACTCCTTTACCTTCATTTAGAAGGTGAAGGAGTTTAACTAAGTCAGCCAACCAATCAATTAAAAAGCGTCTGAATGATACTGTCTTAACTACTTCATCTTCAATATAAGCCACTGTCTGAATGGTTATATAAAAAAAAACTAACCTATCCGTGTTGGAGTGCCCTACAATACCGAGTTCGCTCTTGGAATAAGAATACTTATTCTTTATTGTACAGTTTATTTATTTATTTATGACACACTAAAGACTTATTCACTAGTACATTTTTATATATAACAATCAAACTTAAAATCTAGAGTGAATTTGTCACTTACTAATGCTGTGCACACTTAACCTACTAATGCACACTTGCACAGCATTAGTAGGTTAGTGTAGGGTAGAGTAGGGTAGAGTAGGGTATAGTAGGGTAGAGTAGAGTTGAGTAAGGTATAGTAGGGTGGAGTAGGAAATAGCGTGAGCGAAGCTCGGCAAACGCTAGTACACAGTAAAAATAGGACAGCACAGTACAGTAGAACAGTACTAGGTAAAAAGACGTTGAAAGAATGTTGCTTTTACTTTTAATTTGTCTTTACAAAACATTCATTATAGATGACATTGGTTCTTGGCAGGTAAAGCTTTCCCAATGCATCATAGAAGCAGGGATAAACCAAGATAAAATCTATCAAAGCCAACAGATTTATTTCCCAAGCACACACAAGTCTTTCCCACCTCCATCCTGTCTTGGAGCAAGTTCTAAGAAACTTCGTACTCCACTACCGACACTGGAGGCTATGAGCCAACCACCGCATGTTATTTTACACAATTAACCAGACAACACGCCCGCTACTTAGTTTGTTCACAAACTTGGTAATGTTACGCTTTTTGGCACAAAAGCTAATACAGTTTTTCTGAGAAAAAATCCCAGTTTTGTATGAGGATTCGGAAGTTAGAATGTTAATAGTTTTTGAACAGTTTTGCGAGTTAGAGATAACGTGAGATAACTTTTAGAGTGTTTCTGCAAATGCGATCGTGCAGAATATTGGATAAGGTAACAGCTGTTTTAGATGTCTGTTTTACTACTAAACAATAGGTAACTAGATGGTATAAAAAACATAAATATATTATTATGTAAGCAGGGAAATCAGTCAATGACTCTCCCGCTCTATGGTGGAGCGCGAGGAGAGTCAGAATTTTACTGAATAAAACCACATCTATTCCTTCTTTGTATTGCGTGTCAACATCCCGGGATCCCTTCTCGGACTACGGATATTTTATATATATATTTTTATATGTTTTTGTTATTAGTGTAAATAAAACACTTAAGGTTCTATTACAAATTCCAAAATCTTGACCCGACTTTATCACAACAAATATTTCTTTTTCTACAATATATCAATTACCTAAGAAAAAGGGTCTAAAACCCGGTTATAAAGGGTAAAATAAAAATTTGCTTAAAAATAATGTATTTATAAATTTGGTCTTAATTTCACGTTATTATTTTTATCTTATCGCTGTAATTCAGCAGCCTGTTATTACACAGAATATTGTCGACATCTTTCAAGTGGCAAGGGGCCGACGTGCTATAATTTATGTGCTAGGGTGAGGCCTGCTCATCGCAGGGCACATCTGGTTTTATTCAAGGCACTACCATTCTGAAGAAGCCTTCAAATAAGGTGGTTCCGGTTAGATACTCATAATATAGTGATTCGACAACGCCTGTGAGAATAAAGTTATAAAATGCAATACACGCGCTGATGATTTTGCTATTACAATTTGGTCAGGCGTTGTTTTCTAGTGTAGGTGTTGCTAAAACTGTGTAAGTACCTACTTGGATCTATTTATTTATTTATTATTATTGGTACACCTTATTATGTGGATAGGATATTTTTTTTTTTCAAATACATTATGTAAGTATATACCACAGTGTCTCCAGACGAAAGTATTTAACCAGTGCGTGTTGCCAGTGATGACATATGGCTCCGAAACGTGGTCGCTCACAATGGGCCGCATCAGAAGGCTTAAAGTCACCCAAAGAGCAATGGAAAGGGCTACGCTCGGGGTTTCCTTGCGTGATCGAATAAAAAAACCGGCCAAGTGCGAGTCGGACTCACCCATGAAGGGTTCCATAGCAGCAAGTAACATAATATAAAAGTTCTTGTAATGTGTTGTAACTTTGATCGATGTTTTAATAATAGTGTATTTTTTTCGGTTTATGACGCATTAAAAAAAAACTACTCACTGGATTTCGTTCAAACCAATTTTCGTTGGTAGTTTTTATAGTAATGTACATCATATATTTTTTTTAGTTTTATCATTCTCTTATCTTGGAAGTTAGAGGAGGGGGGACACACATTTTACTACTTTGGTAGTGTCTCTCGCGCAAACTATTCAGTTTAGAAAAAAATGATATTAGAAACCTCAGTATCATTTTTGAAGACCTATCCATAGATACCACACACGCATGGGTTTGATGAAAAAAAAAATTTTGAGTTTCAGTTCTATGTATGGGGACCCCCAAAATTTATTGCTTTTTTTCTATTTTTGTGTGAAAATCTTAATGCGGTTCACAGAATACATCTACTTACAAAGTTTCAACAGTATAGCACTTATAGTTTCGGAAAAAAGTGGCTGTGACATACGGACGGACGGACAGACAGACAGACAGACAGACAGACAGACAGACAGACAGACAGACAGACAGACAGACAGACAGACATGACGAATCTATAAGGGTTCCGTTTTTTGCCATTTGGCTACGGAACCCTAAAAATGAAGACATCCGTAGGAAAACTAAGGTTGCCGACGTAGCACAAAGAATTGCCAAACTTAAGTGGCAATGGGCAGTGCTCGCAGAAAGGATGGCCGTTGGGGCCGAAAGGTTTCGGAGTGGCGACCGCGTACCGGAAGACGCAGTGTTGGAAGGCCTCCTACAAGGTGGACCGATGACCTGGTGAAGGTAGCAGGAAACCGATGGATGCGGGACGCACAGGAACGTTCGATGTGGCGACGCTTGGGGAAGGCCTATGTCCAACAGTGGACGTGTATCGGCTGAAATGATGATGATGATGATTAGGTAAATATACAGTGTGCGGACTAATCGCACAGGGCCATCTCTTACAGACAATCTTAGGATGGACTGAACTAAAGTAGATAGATTTGGGGCGATCAGTATAATATATATGTAGAAGATTAGATTTTCATCGAAAACTTCTAAAAGATTTATATTGTTTTTTTTTTTTTATTTTAAATGAGGTTTTTAACAAACTTGCAGCTTTTTAAAACAAAATTGTACTTAATTATTTATTCATGTTTCGGTATCTTGCGCCGTATTTTGGTTAAGTTTCGTAATGGAAAAACTTTTTTAAATGCCCGAATCTCGGGGTCCATTCATAAATAACTGTTACAGCAAGCTGTTACGCACGACCGGTGCTTTACGGGGTTGCTAGTGTTGAAGTGGAAATGTACTTTGCTTGACTTATTTATCATGTATTAATTTTTCCTTATATGATTCATGTGCAAAAGCCTTATTTAGAAGCTACAATAATGTGATTTTATTTCTAAAGGTTTCTTCTATGAACTTTTGTTAGGGATTTGAATAATATCTATCAGATAGCTTTAATGAGACGTATGTATAAAAAATTCGTTCTAATATCACACAGATGAAAATTTGTGAATATGTGTGTATGTATGTATGTTTGTTACTTTTTCACGTTTGAACGGCTGAATGTTATTTGGTTAAAAATGTCACTTTTTGTGGGAGTACGTTCCCTTGCAACTATTTTCTACTTTTACACAGACAAAGCCGCTGATAGTAGCTAGTACGAAATAAACTTTTTCTACAATACTTTACCCTTTCACATCCCTCTTGCATCTCTTCGATATCTTTGGCCATAAAATCAGGGAAGACAATAAAACCTGGCAACACTTGCAAGCCATTCCTTCTCTAGATCACAACGAGGGGTCAAACAGCACGTAGGTAATTATTTAAATGTCCCTTTTGCAAAAACTTTTTTTGTTTTTTTGTGAGTTAAAAACGTGGAGAAAATAAGCGATTTTCCTTAAAGATTAAGTTAAATTAGGTACGGCGATAATATGTTTGGAGTGCTCTTTACAATTTTCTTCTTATCTTTAGAGTATTTTATGTTTCTTTTTTTAAAGGTGTTCATTTTTTGTTTCTACGTTTTAAACGGTTTTTGTTTGTATTGTTTAGGTTGTATTTTTCTATATTAAATTTCAGTTATCTACATAATAGAAGGATAAACTAACAGTCTGACACATCAACACACAGCCGAAACTACAGGGCCTAGGAGTAGGTATAACATTTTGTACAGTGCTTCCTTTTATTACGTAAGCAAGTGTGGGTTTTTCAAAACTTTCCCCATAAGGGGATTCAACGGGAGTTTGCAAAATTGTTTAGAAAAATCTACCTTCTCGCAGGCAACGCCACTGTCAGAAGTTAGTCTGTATAATATATAAGGTAACTAGTAATTAGTGACCGATACTTATACACGTTATTGTACTAATGATTACAAACAACTTTCCCAAAAAACTTTTTTTTTACACTCATTAGTTTTGTCACAAGAACAAAACAGCTGTTCCCGCAAATTCGCGCGCACGTCTGCTATTACTCAGCTGTTAGCCGCGCAACGCTGTTGTGTCATATACCTACATATACCGAATGAAAAAGTGGTCGGTAATCATGATTACAATTACGTGTCTAATTATCGGTCACTAATTACCAGTCACCCTATATTAAAAAAATAAGCCCGGCTTACTCACTGACTCATGAACGTCTAGCCCAAAACTATGGACCTTGAAAAGAAGTTTTTTTTTGATATTTAAAAATATATATATATATATTTTTTTTTTATTGTTGATAGGTTCGCACTTGACCGCTATCTCACCTGATGGAAAGCGACGATGCGGTCGACGATGGAACGCGCTTACCTAAAAGAAACCTATTCACTCTCGACTTAATTTAAAAAAGAATTTTTTGTAATTCACCCTCTACGTGGATGAAACTGAGGTCCAAAGATTGTATAGAAAAAGGTCAAGCGGGCGAAGTTGCTAGCAGAAGCTAGTATGTATAAATTATCACACTAATATTATAAAAGCTAAAGTTTGGGTGATTGTTACTCTTTCACGCTCAATTATAATTTTCTAATTCTATGAGGGCTATGCCACTGCAAAAACCTAGTTTATTTTATATTTAATTAGATGGTTTAGGGTAAACCAATAAAAAAAAATAGAAATACATAACCTATCATAGATGGTCTTATCGCACAAAAAAATCATTTTTTTTTAAGTGACTATACTGTCCCACTGCTGGGCAAAGGCCTCCCCCAACTACTTTCAGGTATCCTTTTCTTGAGCTACCACGAACCAGTCCCCGCGGTAGGCATCTAGATCGTCTCGCCACCTCTTCCTAGGAAAGAAATCATTTAACGATCAAAATATAAAAGAGCCATATCCCGGCGTTAATATAAACTGTATTTACATTTAAAACGTAAACCGCAGTAAAATAAAATATAAAAACTGTTCCTTTTCCGACGAAAACACATATATTACCCCACCGGCTATTGATAACACAAAATCAAAGCCTCACAAAGCGTTTAAAACCACAAAAGGAGGTTCTCAGGTCGGACTAGGATGCGCTATCAGCTGCAACCCGGACGCTCTCTCTTTGAGTTATGGCGGACCGCATCCGGCGAATGTATTTCCGGTTGTGTGTGCCCGATCGCCATGGACAGTTGACCACTCAATGAATCATAGCTAATCAGGGAATGGTCTAATGTCTTGGTAGCTTTTTAGCTCAATGTTTAAGCTAGAGAGGAAATTACAGAACCAATTTATTGCGAGTTCGATATTTTTGGTGATAGCTGTTAATGAGTTGGTTGTGTTTTATTTGGACGTGTAAATTAATGTATTTAAAGAAATTCAGCGGTAGCTTTGGTCGTAAGAGTTAGCATGTCCCTGGACCGTAAAAGGTAACTGTGAGAACACAACTAGGTTTTGGACAGTAAAAATATGTTACTCCCTCTCGCTTAACCCAGAGCGGGAGGATTTATTTAACGATTTTTAATTGAAAAAATAAATGAAGGTGCTTATCTAAAGGCACAGTGTAGGAAGGCCTCCTACAAGGTAGAGACTGAATGACCTAGCGAAGGTTTTGGGAAGATATCGATATGAAATGCCGCAGGAACGATAGTCGGTGAGACGCTTGTGATAGATCTACGTCGAGCGGAGCCTAGAGCAACTCAACAAAAAATAATATCATTAAGCTCCTAAAAAAAACAAGTTTAAGTAAAGATTCTCACAACCTAACAGTTTATGGCCTAACATAAACTGTTAGGTTGTGAGAATCTTTAAAAGAGTTGCTAGCTGCCCTGGAACGCAAAGATCAACTAAAGGTCTCATAGCGGTAATTTCTGCCTGATCACTTAAAATTCACTTGAACCCTACAACCTAAACCAAACCCTGTGAAGTTTTTGTTTTGAGTGCAAGCAAAAATGAACTTAGCGGTGGTCATACAGAAGTGTCTTTGATAGAACGCGGGTGCATTTTAGTTACGCCCAGACTAAGCAGAGCTACAAATTGTAAAAGTATACGAAAATCTGAATGTCGTGAGTTATCCTGGAACACACCTTAATAATATATAAGTCAACAAAAAATACTGTCATTGATCTTTTACTTATTTATTTAACAATTTATGTACACACATATAATACAAGACAAGAAGTAGTAAACAGAAAAATAAGTACAAAGTTGAATCTTATTTTTTATAGAAAATAAATACTTACATTTAGAACATATTACTTGACTTATTATATTTATTAATACTTCATGCAACACGTAGATACAAAGACGGACTTAAAGCCTTAGACATTCTCTACCTGTCAACCATGGGTAGTGAAGACAAAACATTGGAGGTGCATAAAAAAACGATTATTAAGAAAACTAGGGTAAAAATGTACCCTGTAGAACAAGGGTACAAATGTACCCTTGTTCCCTAATGTGTGGATCTTTTATACAAAGAAAACTGAGACTGTTGGCTATTCTAATTAATAATACAATCCCAAAAACAAAGACCAAAGCGCACCAAACCAGAGTAGAACTAAACCCAATTTACATTCCAATACTTCCGTTGTCCTATTATGATGTAAAAATTCATTTCTTTATATACCTACATGTACAGAATATTTTAACGTTCATTAATGTTTGACTTTCTCCCAGCGATCTCGGGTAGCGGTTCATAAATATGTAATGGTACGCTCTGTGAGCTATGCAAAGTATCCCGGGTTCCCTTTCGTAAACAGGTCAACTTGAATTTAGAGTCGGTTTATATCTGCGGTTGATTAAGTAGAAATTGTGATTGAAATTGATGGCAAGTTCGTTGGAGGTGGTAGAGAGGCAACTCCTTTGACTATATGGTTATAAGTTGTCATCATTGTCATTGATATAATGACTGACTGAAAAGTAAAAATAAGTATATACAGTTTAAAGAGTTACCGTGGTCGTGGAACTCAAAAAGCAACTGAAGGGACACAGGTGAGTTTCACTCAGAGTCTAACATATCGCTCTACCTAGAGCGGGAGAAAATACTTCATCATCATCATCATCATTTCAGTGAAGACGTCCACTGTTGGACTTAGGCCTCCCCCAAGCGTCGCCGTAACAACCGTGTATCTGACTCTCACCATGTCGTCGGTCTACCTTGTGGGAAGCCTTCCAACGCTGCGTTTCCTGGTTCACGGTCACCAATCGAGAACCTGTTGGCCTCGAATCAAAATAAAAAAAAAATCTATTGATTTTGAGCATAGAAATAAAACTCTCATCAGATATCTTATGAAAACAAGTATTTAATCTTGAATTTTTTTCTGAAAAATAAACTGATGAATCAATTTCTCAATCGTGTCAAAATCACAAATCTAGGACAGATTTGTATGAGAAATTGAATGTTTATGAAAGACAAGCTTAGTATCTCAAATACACATGCCATCGAGAATGTCACTCAAAGGTGCACAAAATTCAATTTCTTTAAAAACCATTCAAAACTTTATAAAGGTCAAAAAGGAATTCCGTCTGTCTCACAAAATGTCGATTCGGCTTTATTTATTAAATTCTTTGGAAACTCTACAACAGAAGCTAGGAATATTTAAAATTTTATATTTATTTATTTTAAAAATACCAGTGCATAAGGTATGAGAAAGGACGTCTAGGAATTTAATTTACTCTTGAATGGCTACTGGCATTAAATAAGTGGGTATTTTAAATTTAAAATAACAGATTTGAGTCAGCCTGTAACATATTAAAACATAATTTGGATACCGGCCGAAGGGAGCAGGGTTAACAAGGTGCCTTTAATAAAATAGGAGATGCGACGACCTCTGAAGGGGAAAATGTGAATTTTTATTTAGAGAACACTGAAATGTGGTAACACAAAGGTTTTGTAGTAATCATTCAGTGTTTTGGACAAGATTTACATAGTCATAACGTTTGTACTGAAATAGAACTTCTCACAGTAGGGTAAACATATAATTTTACCGCAAAATATTTGTGTCGATTTTATATATTTGTCAGCTCAGTATGCTGTCTAGTGCGAGATTCTTCTCCAGATATCTTTATTATTTAGGTGGTTTCTGTGATGTAGGTGATTACCCTATCGGGTAATGAGAAATAAACAAACAATTTTACATTTCGTAACTGATTTATATATAGGTAGGTATATAATTTATATTGTATATAGGTATTTAATGCACTACGAGATGAGAAAGTTTCTAGGCTCTGTTGTCCACACGAACTCCAAAGATCAAGCGACCTTGTGGTCTTCATGACTTCTTTTATTACCCGTCTCACTGCAAATGTCATTCCAGATTTTGTCAAAGCATGTCCATACGTCACAGTGCTTCTTCTCATTATAAAGCTTGTTTCCGTACTTACGTATTTTAAAAATGTTCCATATTGACCTTTTAAATTATAAATACATGAAAAATTTTACTATCACGAAATGTCGACCCAAGAACTAATCAGCTTCCTTACATTACGACCGCCAAAAACCTATAAAAGCGATCCCATCTGACCAATATAAGATTAATATACATTCAAACATTCCTCACGACGAACGATGTCTAAAAAATTCGTCACGGATCTGAATATAAGGCCCCTTTCGCTTGACCGCGGGTCCTCATAACTCGACTCTTCCAATAACATCGTCATATTTTTTTCTAACATCGCGAAATTGGTATAAAAGGGCGAAAGGGAAGTTCAGGACGAAATTGCTGGGGTCGCGTGTACTGGTAATAAATAATATACGCAATCTGCGACTGTTACTTTGGACAACACGTTTTGCGTTGCACGTGTCTTTGAGGCTAACATGAGGAAGTGTTCATTTGGCAATGATTTACTGGACTTTGCTAGTTTATGTGTGTTTAGTTCTGGTAGTAACGTTTATGATAATGATCGTAATCATTAGTGGTCTTAGGACTTCTTTGGCTGAGTCACAGGGGTGTTTTTGCTAAACTTTACCATATTCATAAAGTGTGATAGAATAGCAGATGTCCGCTAGGGCTGGGGGGACCGTTTGAAAGAGTTGCTGTGGCCCTGAAAATCTTGTTTCATTCTTTTTCAGTGTCTTTTTTTTTGTCGTAGTCGGTTTTCAGTTTTTTTATTTTACCATGCATAGGTAAAATAAAAAAACTGAAAACCGACTACGACAAAAAAAAAGACACTGAAAAAGAATGAAACAAGATTTTCAGGATGGTGAAAAACAAGAACAGAACAAAAAGAAAATCTTGTTTCATTCTTTTTCAGCGTCGTTTTTTTTTGTCGTAGTCGGGTTTTAGTTGTTTTACTTTATTTTTATATAAACAATTTTGGTGCTAAATCACAGTGTTTCTATATATTTATTTACGTGAAGCCCTATCAAATGATACCAAACACGACGTATTTATCTTATTTTTTTAACATATTTTTTTTTCCACCAGAGGGCGTCACATTGAATTTTGATGATATTTTTTTATAAGTACCAGTGAAGCCCTTTCAAATGATATCAAACACGGTCTATTTATTTACATTTTCATTTTTAACACATTTCTTTTTTTTTTTTTTGGAGGGCGCCATATCGCGTTTTGTGACACGTCATGCCTATGTTCAGCGGACGATTAAGACGATTCTAATGATACCTCACATGTCAAATTCCAATAAGTAGATTAGGAGCTATGAGGTAATAGACGAACATACTGACATACATACATAGCCTGTCAAAATCATAACCCTCCTTTGGCTTTGCCGTAGTCGGGTAATGAAGGAACATAGGTGGGTTTAGCTAGTATCTGAAATCGGACACAACCGCTGTTCACTAGAGTGGAAAAACTCATATATAATGATTTCACATCACAAAATAAGTAGTTTTTTTGCTAAACTGTAGGTATACATAGTGTATCGCTAATGGGATTAATAGAGTCACTTTAACGCATAAATTGTTTAAATAATTGTTCGAATTATAATATTGTCCAATTTGTTTTGTTTTTTAAATGTATCGTTTGCTGCATGAATAATATGAATACACAATTTTCCTAGATAGTATAAAATTACATGCGAATGAATTTTCAATATGTGAAACGGTTTTACCGATCCAATAATAGAAACAATCACAGCGCAATTCCGTAAACTGCAGTTTGAATTTTGACAACTGTTCATTATTCGCCATTTCCCGATACCGTTTACCATATAAGCGTGGTCGTCAATTATCGTAAATAAGTGAACAGTCGTGCTACGCTGCCTGTCGAGCGGGGCCGCCTATTCGCTGTCTGTGGCAAATGAGACGGCTTGATGCGCCCCTGCACAACGGTAAGTTTTAGAAGTGGTCTAGTTGTGGGACGGTAGCGGATTGTATTAAGTACCTATCACTCAAAAATATCATCACAATTTCAGATGTGCGGGCTTGTGGACAGTGAGCAATGGGCCGTCCGGTAACTGTCCGGACCAAGCCCAAGTCGTCGACGGCGCGTGCTGTTCCCGCGCGCCTCAAGGAGTTGTCAGCAACAGCAGGGGCCTAGCCGGGTCAAAGCCTACTGGGGCCAGGGTAATCCGAAAGAGCGCTCGAGCCCCGGTATGAAGGCTTGAAGTAACGGGATGGGATTTTTAGTCAGTAAGAGTCTGACACTATCTTCCGCTCCGCCCAAGAGCGGGGGTTGTCATAAGATCATTTTTCCCATCAAAAAAAAAAATCACAATTTCAGATGTATAATGTCAACTGTTGGACTCAAACATTACTGTGAAATATATAACTCAAAAAAGACAATTGTTTCTGAACCATCATATTTTTTCACCTATTTGACTATGGTTTGTTAAATCGCTGAAAGAACTTAGCTTTGCAAGACCAAAAATAACAAGCCAGTTTTACAGCAATTATTGGCAGTACGATTTTGTAGCAGTGAACTGCATTGGCTCCACTTTTACCTAGGTAAAAATACATTACCAAACACGTTTGAAAAGGCTGAATGCGTATAAAAAAAAAACTCGAGTTTTTATCGCTAGCATCTTGTGAATTGGACCAAACCATTTTCTAAGAGGGTAAATTTACACCTATCCAAATAATAGACCATTCGGTCCTTATGCGAGATTCGACGCTACGCAATATTGCACCAGTGTCTTAGTCAGCATTAGAAGTCACTTGGGGTAAAATGGAGTATTTTATATATCAAAATAAACGACTATTACATCTCTATATTAAAACACTTGCCAAACTACTTTCTTTAATTACGTAATAACGGTAAATTACTTATAACTACTTCAGGCGCTATCTAAACGCCTTTGCTGATTGCCACAAATTCTGTTAATACTTGTTAGATAGAACTTGCCACTCAAAAGAAAAAATAAATTAAAGAAATAACTATATTTTTCTTAAAAATAAACTTGGATTATATATCTTGCCATTTATATTCTATAAGAAACGATCAATTCAAACCATTTTCTAAAGATACATAACTGTCCATATGAAATAAAATGTCATAATCATTTCAGCCGAAAGACGTCCACTGTTGGACATAGACCTCCTCCAAGTGTCGCTACAATGAACGGTCCTGTGCGTCTCGCATCCATCGAATTCCCGCAGCCTTTACTAGATCATCGGTCCCCCTTGTAGGAGGTCTACCAACGCTGCGTCTTCTGGTATACGATTGCCACTTCAGGATCTTTCGGCCCCAACAGCCATTTTTTCTGCGAGCAATATGCTTTGCCTATTGCAATTTAAGTATGTCGGAAACCTTGGTTTCTCCTGCGGATATCTTCGTTCCTGATTCGAAATAAAACATATAAATAATGTCACCACTAAGTTCTCCAAATGCCAAATATTTTTATTAATTCACAGTGAAACAATGCACGAGCTCTCTAGTTTTAACAAAAATTTCTATACGTATATTATTTTTAACCAACGCACACCTTAATAGTTCTACATAAGCCTGGATCTAAACGCTAATGCTCGTGAAAGACTAACTTCCACTCGTATTCGCGTCACGTTTTAGCAGATTTTATACACTCCATCTCGACTCTTAAGTCACTGGTTTTACCTGTTATAAAAATCGTATAAAATCTTAGGCGCTTGAGTCACCCGCTTTTTGTGTAAAGGTTTGTATATTATGGCACAACGGATGGATAATAATATAATATTTATTTTATCACAGCAATTTTTTTTCGTATTCATCTTTTTTTCATAGTACTATCATCAAATGACGCACCCACTCGTGCTCCGTCCTCTGGACGAGCAAGAGTGGGTGTCAGGCTTTTTTTGACTAAAATTTGACCTGTGTTTCTTCAAGCACAGCGGCCAAAAACCGAAAAGGCCTTATAGGCCGCTGTTACTCTGTCGAACCATCTGGCATCTTACCTTTAAACCATTTCAAAAATAATCTATTCACAAGCGTTAGTTAGAAAAATAACCTTTTAATCATTTAAATGAAGGAACCTCTGCATCTATTAATTGCAAGCAAGTACAGTTCAAGTCAGCACACACTAATCAAAACTCTGCTTAAACCTGAACACGAACTCCAATTTCCCGATCGACTTCTATCCCTTCACATACAAAGACATCGATTGTTTATATACGGAGAAGTTGGTCGTCATAAGCCACTGAATAGATAGAACATGGAAAACTCAGACTTTATTTTGTTTCAAGTGCGAAAACCATACTTCAATAGATAAAGCGACATCCTTGAAGTGACTAGTTAAGGTGGGCATCTCTCAGGGTCAATTCTTCTGCCTTGACTGGCTTGTTGGTCTTATGACTAAAACCCATCAGTATTTCTAGGCCAGATGAGAGTCCCTGACTGCTATACCGGAGGTCGTGGGTTAGGTTCCTACCCAAGTCAATTGTTTGTGTGATGAGAACGATCATTTTTCCTGTGTCTGGGTGCAATTTATCTATAGTATGTATGTACATGGATATGTTTATCTGTCTGTTGTCTATTACTTATAGCACAACTTCTGCTTAATTTGGCACTAGAAGACGTTGTGTGAAAGTTGTGAAATAGGTACCTATATATTAGTTAGGTATATTGTTAAAATTTTGGCTCTTTCCCTTTCATAATATATAATGATTATGACCTTTCTTACATGATGTAGTTAAAGTATGATTGTATAGTAGTTGTAATAAGTTATCCAATATACTACTCACACATGATAGTTGTCTTAATTTTAAGCAGACTGTCCTCTTCTTTATGTATTTTAAATGATTGGTTCTTAATAGAGACTGCTCTGCGGCATTCTTTATGGTAATCGGTGGTCACTCCAATATCTCTTACTCTGTGACATAAAAGTTGTTCAGGAAGTTGTATTGTGGGTTGACGGTTATGCGGGAACTTGGTTCCTTTACACGTTTAATTCGACAGTGAGAAGCGTTCGGATGTGGAGAAGCAGAAATAGTATCGCGATTGTTGCGGAAAACGGCTGGTTGCTCTGTGTACTGTTTAGTTTCTTGGACGGTGTTTTATCATCCTCCTCCTCCTCGATTCGTATTCCTCATTATTGAGGGTCGTGAAGTTCCCGCTGGATTAGCTTCTTATTGATGGAATCACGCCATCTGTGACGGTTCTTAGCGTCATGAAGTGCGACGTGCAATTGAGTGTCCAGTGTGGAGCGAACCTGATCTGCCCATCTTATCGGGCTGCGGCCTCTTCTTCGTATGCCATCAACCATGCCAGTTACGAGCTGTTCAAGGTTGCGGCCATTATTCCTAGTAATGTGGCCAAAAAACTCCAGTACTTTGAGGTCACAACACTCAGCATTGAGAAATACGGCGCAAGTACGAGGGAAGAGGATGCCATCGACACGCTAAGAAGAAGAAGAACTTGCGACACGAAGTGTACTAGCCAATCGCTCAAACACTACGCCAACCATGCTGTGGCAACTGTCTATTATAGTTACGACTCATGTGAAACATATTTCCATTGTCTGAGATACAAAAACAAACTAATGATACTAAACTAGATCATCCATAAATAGCTTAAAACACCTACTATGCTATTAGTCATGCTTTGTTGAACCCATTTATTTCTCATTCACTCTCCTAGATAAAATCGTTAAGTTAATATGGCCACAATAATGACCGAAATCGGTAGGTAGGTAGCCATTGTGATCGATGTAAAAGCAATATCAGAATCATTTTAATATGTGCCACATTCAACCAATTTGATCCATTGGGCATGATTCCAATAACGTGATAGGTTGAATTGACCGAATTCGAGTTCAACATACACTGAATAAAATACGAAATAAAGCTACGACTACACTGGGTTTTAATTACAAGATGAAAAAATAAACCTGTATTATAAAAATGTTACCGTTTGATCATTCAAAAGGTAATGACCGTTACCTTAAAAACAATTAACAGACATGTTCATAAAGGCCTCGGAATAACAAAATTAAAACGTGCAAAAAGTAACGTCACGCACAAAAGTTTGTAACAATAATACTGGGTGTATGTACGGAATTAGCATAATGCTAACATTGGTGCCCGTGGGACTACACACGTGGGCAAACAGAGACAACCGTGCGCGAATGTACCCAGCCCGACCACCGGGAAATATTGTGACGCTACAAAAACACAGAATTGCCAGAATAAGGCTTGTTGATGTTACCCGTGTTTTTGTTTCAGATATGAAAAAGAAATTCTTAGTAGGTTAACCAGACGAAATAGGTTACCGCTTTGTGGGACGAGCTATGAATAAAAAACGTCGTGACGTGGAATATGAAAACAACCTTTATTTCGGTGTTGGTTTTGTTTGGGTAAGCTAATAAATGATTTGAAGATTTGAAAACGAAAGAAACAAAATGCTGTGACATTAGTAAAAATATCCACAAAGCTGTGTAGTAATAAAATCAGGATGCAGAGAAAAACATTTAGACAACTAAATGAAAACCACCTCCTGTTTTAAAGTTAGTTAACCATATTATGAATGAAAAGAACATGAAAGTGCGTTTTCCAACCTTCTTAGCATTCAGAGATATAATTATGACGTTCAGAGGTAATGGGAAGCAGTCACCTCCTTTTGCGATGCTGTTAATTAATCAGGTGGCTAAAACCGTGAGGGAGAGGACATCTTGATTTCAAGAAGTTGAGAGTTGGAGGGCGACTACCATACTCTCACCAGAGCCACCGGGTTCCATTTGCGCTTAAAACGGATGTGAATAAAGTTGAAGATTTTTTTTATCCTGGAGGCCTTCCAGATTTGGAAGATTCGGCGTTTCAACAACTTTTATTTAAAGAATTCTAAAATTCTTTTTTTTCGATTCGTTCTACGCGTTCGATTCGGATAAGTTAGTAAACGTCCACCTTAAAACTAAAGGCGCCCAATGCCAGCTAAGGCCAATGCCGGCTAAGGCTGTGGTAATGTTTGAAAAAGTTACTATAGACCTGAAATTCAAAGAGAAAATGAAGAAACCCAGGTGGGTTTTATTCAGTTAAACTCTGACATTTTAAATCCAGCCAGAACAGGAGAAGGCTGCCCGATAATTTGCTCTTAAAAAATAAATGTTGTTATGAGAGATCTATATAATAAAAAAGTGAAATTCTACTCACTTATTAATCATGAGATCTTAAAAACTATAACATGTATCAACTTAAAATTTGGCAGGTTTCTTATAGGGTGTAGACATCTGCTAAAGTCTGTCTAAAAAGACAAACAACTTGGGTAAATATAAGAACAAATTTAAATCTGATGTAATCAACCCAGGTTCAGTAATAAAAGTTGCTTAAGAGATTTTAATCATTGTTTACTAATAAAAAAATCCTTATAAAAAAAATCGAATATAAGTATTTTCACTAAAACCTAACTATGTATATAAATATAATACAAAATGACAAAGTACGCTCAGGCGTTAAAGTACTCCTCCACATCGCTGTCATCCGACTTCCCAGAATTTTCATTGTATTTGTCATTTTGTATTATATTTATGTACATATGTAGTTAGGTTTTAGTATAAATAGTTTATTTAGTATTTAAGTTTTTTATGTACATAAGTATTTTTAAATGATCAAATATCATATAAAATTCCCCAGTCGTTTGACTTTTTAGATAGATTATAAGAACGGATTTTCCAAAAGTCACCCCCCTAAGGGGATGAAACGAGGGTCCAAATTTTGCATGGAGAAATCGACTTCACGTGGGCGAAGCCGCTAGCAGAAGCTAGTATCCCCATAATAATATAATCAGTTCAACACATCTCAAACAAAAATTTCTGCTCACCGTCTTTACAAAATTAAGTCCAACTTGTTGAACCTTTGTAAGTAATAAGCGGCCAAAACCATCTGACTTGTACGGTAATATTTTAATTACTTCCCTTTAACTGTCTCACAAGTTCTGAGCGTATTGTACTGGCATCGCTAGCCTAATTAGACAAGAGGCTTTTAATTACGCTTTTCAGAAGCCTTACAAAGAATTTTGTACCAAGAAACTTGTATTAAGATTTTTTAATGCATGAAATCATCAAATGACTATACTGCTCTAGGTAGAGCGAGAGAGTTAGCCCAAGTCGTCGATGGCGCACGCTATTCCCGCGTGCCTCAAAGAGTTGTCAGCAACAGCAGGGGCCCAGCCGGGTCGAAGCCTACTGGGGCCAGGGTTATCCGAAAGGGCGCTCGAGCCCCGGTATGAAGGCTTGAAGGAACGGGATGGGTTTTTTAGTCAGTAAGAGTCTGACACTATCGCCCGCTCCGCCCAAGAACGGGAGTTGTCATAGGATGATTTTTCCCACTGAAAAAAAAAGAGGGTTTGTGAGACTTTTTTTTTACTAACTAAAACCTACGTGTATTTCTTCAGTTGCCTTTTGCGTCCCGGGGCTACGGTAATTCTTTCGATTCCCACACTTTCGGGAATCTTGTTGACTCTTATATCTCTTTTATTATATGGTGTACAATAAAGTTTATTCTATTTCATCACTTTGTGACTCGCATAAAATACGACGCACCATTGACCAGTTCCTGGTTCTTATTGGACGGTGAGCTATCCATTGCTCGTCGTCTACAAGCTCCCAACCTACTGTAACCCGGGCGTCTACAGTAAGAGCTGGGGCGTTAGGACTTTTCACAGTTTCGCTCGCATTATTGCTTCGCAGTAGAAGGGCTGCATCCCATGCCCTTCTGCTCCATAATATAACCTGGACAAGGGCTGGACACGAGAGGAAACTCCAATAGTCTACACAAATAACATCGCAGTGTTTCGCCCAACTTGTATTAAGCCCTGTCTCAAAGTTAAGGTATGTAGGGTTAGTTTAAGTAAGACTAGCCTTAAGATCTTAGTTGAGTTAGGAGAGCGGTAAGTCGAGTACGTATTAGTTTATTGTTTTTGTAATATGTCCTTCGTGTACGTAAATGGATTGTGGCTTGCTTGGTCTATTAGTTTAATATTATATACATATAATGTTTGAGAGGCCTGTTGGTCTAGTGGTTAGTGACCCTGACTGCTATGCCAGAGGTCGTGGGTACGATTCCCACCCAGGACAAATGTTTGTGTGATGAGCACGATCATTTGTTCTGTGTCTGGGTGTAATTTATCTATAATATGTATGTATTTAGAAATATATAAGTATGTATAGCAGTTGTCTAGTAGGTACCCATAACACAAGCTCTGCTTAGCTTGGGACTAGACGGCGTTGTGTGATAGTTGAAAATATTATTATATTATTATTATTATTTCGTTTATTTAAATATTAACATATAAATTATATTTTTAAATATTCAATAATAAAAAAAAACATTTAAAAATATAAAAAATAGTAGCCCACCGGTATCGGGAACAGGGTCCAAGCTACCAGCGGTCAGGGCTCCAGAGAAAGGAACCTCCTGACTATGCGAGCCGTGTCCAGCAATACTGCTTTCTGAATCAAGCCCTTGATCCAGTCGCCTAACGAGAGCCTCCTAAGATGTTGGTCGAGGCTCTTGGCTATTAAGCCATTGGCTGAAACAACAATCGGTACAATGACCGCTGAATACACTTCCCACATGTCGACAACCTCGCGGCAACAATTATTATTATGTAATATTCCACAACCATCGTAAGGAATATTTGATTAAAACCAATGTAAAAGTCTTAGCAGTGGGTGTATCCACATTTGAAAAAAAAAGCTATTCCTAAAAAAAACATACTGCGACGAAGCGAATCTTATGTTTTGGTATTGTTTATTGTTACCTATTAGGTAACAATAAACAATACCAAAACATAAGATTTAGAAGAATTTGCGATAAAAGCGTCTGAAAACCCCTACAGGTGCAATGAGGGAAGAATTTTTGAATTAAGTTTGCCTCCAGCTTGTACCCCTACCCAAATGTTAAGCAACACTGTAATGTCACACACCATGATTGACTTTTGTTTTTTACTATCAGCCTTCGTCATTGACGAGGATATTTTTTAAACAATTTCATCGCGCATTTTCGCCCGCGCTCAGAAAAAATGCCTATGTTACTTTTTACCAGTGAAAAAATTTTTGCAATCAGACCAGTACTATCAGAGATTACCTCTTACAAAGAAAAAAAAACAAAATAAACTTTACCCCTCTATAATATTAGTGTAGACGTGTAAACGACAGATTGCCATTAGTAACTGGAGACTACCTGCATTGTACATAATAGAGAATATGACGTTCTTACTGAAAAGGATTGACCTTTTCAGAAATGAAAGAAAAATCATTTGCACTTTTAACTTTTAAAATTAAAAAAATACTTATATGTTAACAGGAGCTATTCTAATAAATTTGTTAAAAAAATAAATTATATCTGTCTCTTACGTCAAAACCGATTTATATGAAGGTCATTCGGGCGTAAAGGTCTTTGACGTTACAGTCCACGTTGGACTTCTCTTCCTTATGACCTTTAAATCTGGAAAATATCTTTAATCTTCGTCGTTATTTATAATATTAGTTATGTTTTCATATTAAGGTACTCGGAGTACTTAATAAGTATTTTATTTAGCTCATTAAAAAAATACACACATTATATCACATAATTTATGCAAATTCCACAAACATGGAGAAGCCTAATGCGATCTCTCAAAAACCTAAACCAGCGGCCTTCCTATAAATATATCATGAGAAGTTTGTCCGTGCGTGCGCACTGCCACGGAGCAATCCATCCGGACAGCACAAGGATAATCTCCCATGTATCTCTGGGCGCTGACATGAAACCTGGGGTCAAACGGAATTATAAATCATCCAACAACGGACCTCCTGAGTGTTTAATATTATATTCATACGGTAATGTATGGTTCGTAATGTTAAGAGTTGAAAGTAGGTCGCATTTACATACATTTTGGTCGCATTTCCCTTGTTGGTTTTAGAGTGATGTCTAATGTGGTTGGAGCTGATGACGAGAGGACTTATAAGTGGTGCGTTTTATGGAGTAAGAAATTGCACATTATGGCAAAACATAATCAGCCTTATTGAAATAAATAGTTTGATTTGATTTGCACGTTTTGTTGTTTTGTGTAGATAAATTAACTTTAATTGTATAATATGTCTTTAGAAATATACAAGTATTTTTATCGGTTGTCTAGTACTCATAACACAAGCTCTGCTTAGTTTTGAACTAGTCGGTGTTGTGTGATATGTATGCAATGTTATTATTTTTATAAGCCAAGTACATCTTATGTCTTGGAGGTCAACGTAAAATTCATTTAAAATTAAATCAGTGATAAATAACTTACCTCAAAACACACATAGGTTTATCATAAACTCTGTATGTTCAGAGAGTTTGTAGCTTTTAGAGCAGATACAATATGGAATTCCTATATCATTCCATTTTCCGTATAAAATATAGATCTAACAGGATTCCGCCGCGAGGCAGGACTGGCAGCTGATAGAAATTGAAATAAAAACATTTCATTTTGCGACTCGTTCACCTCTCCGCCTACAGCGTTTTATTGTTTTTAAGCTTTATTATCTCATTATCTATTTTATTTATTTAATAAACTGAGAAGAATGTTTTTATTTTTTCGTTTATCAAACGCGTTAATCTCTGAAGCTATCAATCTATTCGTTACAATTATGTATTTTGTTACGAAGAAAGATACTACTACTAGTAGACTGGTAGAAGTAGTAGTTGTGAGCGATAGGTAGCTTGCTGTACGACCGTCCGGTAACTGACCGAACTAAGCCCAAGTCGTCGACGGCGCGCACTGTTCCCGCGCGCCTCAAGGAATTGTCAGCAACAGCAGGGCCCAGCCGGGTCGAAGCCTACTGGGGCCAGGGTTATACGAAAGGGAACTCGAGCGCCGGTATGAAGGCTTGAAGGAGCGGGGTGGGTTTTTTAGTCGGTAAAAGTACTGACACTATTTCCCGCTCCGCCCAAGAGCGGGGGTTGTCATTGGATGATTTTCCCCAACAAAAAAAAAGTAGTAGTTGTAGTATGACTACTACCAGTCGGATTGAAAAAATCTTTTTGAATAAGATAGGCAGCTTTATTTCGATAACATTATTAAATAGCTATAAGCCACAGAAATGGAGCAGTAAGTAAGTCTTAAATATAGAATATAAAACAATGGGATTGTGTTGAAGGAAAGTCAAGAAAAGCATACTTAAAAAATTCCAACTCATCACAAGTTTTAAAAAAGCCTTGTTATAACAGCGATATTATAAAATTAACTGTAATAGCGCTAACAGCACAGTATTAAATATTAAATACACGAAGCTTTTAATAATAAAAAATTAAATGACTGCGCACGACAAAGGACAGGGTGGCGTAACCAACATGCTAATTCATTTCGCGAGCAATAAAGTAGGAACTCTTACTGTTCACTGTCGTACCGTCAAATTACGGGAAGCAGCTAACAAGCAGCATAAGTAATATTAAAGACGTAAGTAATCGCTCAAAGGAAACCGTCCTTCCACAGCTCCGCGCACAGAGGGTTCCGTACAAACTTACCTGTGAAAAAACAGCTCAATTCTTCTTGCACGACATTCTTCAAGAATCGAGTCTTGAACATTTTTTGTGATATAATTACAAATTAACAATTTTCAGATTTATTCCTATACTTGTGCTAAAAAAGGTCGAATAGCACCAGCAAGGACTTCATGCCAAACTTCAGGGATCTTGGTTAAAGGAAAGTACCCTACGAATTTTGATTCTCTTGTAGTATCGAAATGTCCACGTAAACCCTTCGGTTTCAGTTTTCGGTATACTTCTATCGAGTATATAGTTTTAATTTCAACTCGATACTTTCATGCATTCCCGAGATAAACAGACAGGTCTTGACAGACAGACGGACGGACAACAAAGTGATCCTTTAAATGGTTCTGTATTTTTTTCTTTTGAGTTACGGAATCCTAAAATTGCAAAATTATAGACTATGAACGATATGGCGTAATTGGAAAAAATGTTGAGCAACCCGCGCTGGCCTACAGCATACCCACGATGTCAAAGGTTGATCACCTCTGCTACTACTGCAATTGATTTTTTATTGCTGCAAAAAGTATAACTATGAAACGGAACAAACGATTCGTTTTGCAAATAGTCGTAGTATACAAATGGGCACTGTTGCTTTAAAGTCTCGTTTCGACCCAGAATTTTATGAACTGTATAGCTGTATGTACCAACACTAACAGTAAGAGAGTATATATTTAAATCATGTTACTAGTCACTGTAACAATTTGACTGTCAACTAGTAGCTTAATTAAACTATAAAAGCTGTTTCCATCAAATTCTTCAAAATTTTTTTAACAAAACTGAAAACTTCAACAACGCAAACAAAGACATTTGAAGTAAAAAATTCACCTTTTGATCCTTCCTTTATCTAATACTTTTACAAAAGAAACATTTACGTTAAGGATAGCGGTGAAAAATTAGATAATAATCTTAAGATTTTTCTCTTTTCAGCCCTTCCTTGTAATTACGTTTTTGTTCATCTAGGAAGTTCTTTTGTTTGAAGGGAAGGCTGAGTAACAAAAGCCTCCGCAGGGGAAGCAAACAATGATGTCTGCTATGAAACCATAGCTCGGTGGTGTTTCCCATTCACGTCATTCAAAATCGATGGCGATATGAAAAGCTTAAAGAATGTCTAATTATGGATATGATGTGAGCGTATGTGCGTCGGATTTTTTTTTTTGTATATTATTTCTTTTTTTATAAAACATATTACATACAAGCTGACACGGTAAACTTCGTATCGCTACAGTCAATGAATGTAGTATCTATTTTGATATACTTAACTCATTGCGATGAAACAAACAATTTTAATATATAAAAGTTACCTACATCAATATCGTAAATTTTACGTGATGCGCACTAAAGTAACAACTAATGCAGATTTATTATAATTATGTTTAGAGTTCGTTGAATGTTTGTATTAATAAGAATGGAAAATAATGTATAAATATAATGTATAATAATGTGTATAATAGTACCTTTACGCATTTAATTTTTTTTTTGTTTCACTGTCGCTGACATGCAAAGATTTTTCCAACGTTCTTAACTTACTTGTCAATCTGTCAGAAGCCGAGTAAAATTTGAAAACAACGAACAAAAACATTAAATATATTTTAAATCTCTTTGACAACGAATGATGATCATCATGTAAGTAATATAAGCTGCACTTGATACAACCTGAGAAGATTAAGTTTAAGAGTAAATAGATTACTTCTAGGCAAGCGTAGTCCAACGTCAATCAAATCATCGCTTACCATCACGAGAAATAATGGTCAAAGGCAAGCCTAAAAATTAATTAAAAAGAAAACTTTCACTATCATCTAAATACAGACAGATATAAACAGATATAGTTACTGTCTATTGTAAACCATAAATAAAATTACAGTAGAACAACCTTTGGTTAGTTTTGACTGAGAAGGAGAAAAAGATACGCAGGTATAACGTGGTTTACAGATCATTTACTCAAAAATAAACTATTATATTATATTATCAGAACACAATACATACACATACATTGGTATAAAAGTGCTAAAGGACGTCATTCTTAGTTTTAAAAACCTATAACAGATAAAAATAAGTTAGAGTTAGTTTAATTTAATTGTTAATTGTTAGAGTTGAATTATCTTTTAGGCTAGATTGTAATCAATTATTAAGAAACTAGCTTTTGTCCGCGGCTTCGCTCGCGTTTAATTCGGGGTAACACGGTTCCCCTATCTGTGGGGGGTTAGAAAGAGACAAAAAGTAGCCTATGTCAATCTCCAACCCTTCAACTATCTCCACTTAAAAAATCACGTCAATTGGTAGCTCCGTTTTGTCATGAAAAACGGACAAACACACACACAGACACACACTTTCCCATTTATAATACTAGTATGGAACATAGTCGTGTGCAGCGCCCCTTGGTGAACTCCACTGCGGGTGACGTAACCTACGACAATCTTATTATTTGCGGTTGGTACAGTTATCTTTTCCGGGATAAAAAGTACCCAGTATGGGACCAGGATATTAAAGAATAACTATAACAAGTTTCATCGTAATGGAACCGGTAGTTTTTGCGTGATGTCTGAACAAACAGACAGACAAAAATTTTTTCACGTTTTTGGGTTCGTTGTCGGTTTAGTAAGTAAGACCCCTGCCATTTATTTTTTTTGATATTTTCAAAGTACAGTATTTTCACTTCTACAGATTTCTTATAAGTATAGATATAGATTTCTTCTTAATAATAAAGGAAAAACAAATAACAAGCAAAATGGTTTACATACAACAAGCACCATAAAAATAGACTAATAAATACCACCAACAAACCACCTATCAACGAAAATCATCCGGCCGAGCGCTTCTAAAGATAGTTTTTCATCTGTTCAGACATAATGCTCGATTAACACTCCATAACGGTCAACCGGAAGTGCGGACGCCATGTTGGCGGCGAGATAGCGGAAATATATCGCAGGAAGTCGACAGCCATTATTCAGGAAAGGAGTTCTTCCGTCATCACTCTATGGCTCTTAATTTTTGGCGATATCCCGGTAGTTGGCGATAAGGTATGATGAGTTATTAGGGTATTGATAGGGCGTAAGTGGGCAGTAATAGGTTATTTATCGTTCTTTGTTAATGATTGTGGGTATTGGGCAGAGTTTTGTGTTGTTTTGAAGAAATCAAAGATTATTAACTCTTTGAATGCCGTAATTAGAGACACAATAGAAAGACAATTACTTATGTCGAACTGTGTAACATAAGCCATTCATAAGGTTAATAAGTGCACTGATTGATGATTGTTATTATCAAAGTTGGCACTGAACATGAAATAACATAGGAAGGAACAAAATAAGAAGTGGGATTTAAGAAAATCGTTTAAATATAATTATTAGCTTTTGCTCGCAGCTTCGCCTGCGTACATAAAATATAGACTATGTCACTTAAGAATAAAGTAGCTTTATATCGGTGAAAGAATTTTAGCAATCGGACAAGTACTTTCAGAGATTACCTCCTACAAACAAAAAAACATAAAAACAAAAAACTAACATTCTCATCTCATCTCTTTATTATATATTTTTTTATTGTTGATAGGTTCGCGCTTGACCGCTATCTCACCTGATGGAGAGCGACGATGCGTAGATATTGATTTTTAAACTTCTGAACTAAATAATTAATTTATGATTGCCTTTTTTATTTACTAAAATGGCCGGAGGTCGGCCTCTTCCCCGCCGACGCGCAGGTGGTGGTGTCGTCGGCGGCGAGAAGTATTCGTCGCTCGAACTCGACGCAACTGCAGCTGCCGGAATCTCTGGACTCACGGCTGGCGCTGGTCCCGGCGGCTGCGAGGCGGAGCTGAGCGATGAACCCGAAGATGTTGGATGTGCAATTTGAGAGCGTGCCCGGCTTCTTGTCAACATTTTATCTTCTAACTCATGTACCTATTAATATTGTAATAGTGAAGTATTTTCAAAACCAAACATTTTTTTTTTAAAGAGTAACCATGTTGTTTCTTGCCAGTTCTTCTCCGTAGGAAACGACCATTTCAAACCGTGCATTAGTTTTTGACAGTTTATAAGTGCCCTTGTAGGCTGCGAAATAAAAAGATTTTCAATTTGAATTTATAAAAAAAAAGTTAAAAACAGAAAATCTTTTTTAGAATTAACTAAAATTTATCTAAAATATACCGTCGAAAAACTCTTCCGCATCGTTGTCAACTGGATACGAGTATGGAACTAAATATTTTATAAAAAGCTAATATTTCATCCGGAAGCAAACACCGTTTTATTTTAAACTAATACGAAAACCTCTAATTAAAACTAGAAAAATAATAAAATCAGACCAATGGGCAGATCCAGTGGTAAATAAAATATACATTGCAACTTACTACAACTAGTGTTAATTACTAAATTACAAACTAATGAGAGCACTTCAACTATCGCTCCGGTGGAAATTTAAAAAGCTGTAACTCTTTTTTACTCCTAACTTTTAGGTAGATCCAAGATCTGAGCGAAAAGAGGTTCGATCAAAAGATGTGTAAAAGCTAATCTTAAGAACTACTTGTTTTAATGTTAGGTTGCCTATTTATTCAGGAAAAGCTATATATTATACCGCTACGACCAACAGAAATGTAGTAGTAACCGAAGACGTGGGCGAAACCGCGGGAGACATCTAGTAGGTTATAAATAAAAGGAAATATTCTTGCAGGAACTATAAAGGCGTTTGTGAGAAACGTTAGAGGTTCCACGTGGGTAGTCGATGAAGAAGCACACTACTTGTTACCCGCCTACGTATAGTTATTAGACCTACTTATTGGCATTAAAATAACTTCCAGGGGTAGCGAATTCTTTTCAACTTGCTCGAGTGTGAACTCGTGAGATCTAACGTTAGTTAGATCTTCGAAATTCCTCCATTGCTAGCGATAAGAGCGCCCATTGTGACACCCTATTAATTTTAAGTTCCTATTGTAATTTTTATATTTAATGTACAATAAAGAATATATCTATCTACCAAAACGACTAGTCCAACGTCATCCACGGTTTTTCGGTAACCTTCATCAGTACCTACCATTTATCACTTCTAAACATTTTGATCTTCAATGATTGACGTTGCGTGGTCAATTGATTATGTTTTGTCATTTAGATCATTATTGTGATTGCTGATAATAATATCACTTCCTTCCTTCACCTTTTAGAGACCTACCTTGCAGAGTGTACGGAGGTCGGTCATCACTCCAGAATTTTCCAGAACTGTTGCCATCCGTTGTATTTCCTTGCGATCTTTCAAGTAATCTTATTCATCTTCATCATATCAGACATCAACCTACATGATTCTTATAATGTTCACGCTTGTTCTTTTACAGTAAACATGTTGTTAGTGTTTATTCTATGGACTTTAAAAGCAGACTTTGTCGCCTGTATCTGTTTCTGTGTTTCTTCTCTGGTCTGAAGTTCTCTTCAGCTAATAAATTGTCGAAAAAATGTACGTTTAAAAATATTATGTGTATAAAACCTATTTACAACATAAACATCATTAACATTTATGCCCTCTGAATTATAATTTTTCGTGTCCAAAATCGCTCTATCCTCATCGCCTTACACTCCTATATTGCACCACCACCAGTTATGAACAAAAAACTGTCGTAGTCCCTCTCTAGAGACGAGTCGTGAAGCTAATGACGTGTTCTCGTCGGGACACGTGTCTTGCACGCGCCAACATAACCTCTAATGTGTAATAGCGTGCTCGGCAAATTGGCAAGACGGATTTGTTATTTTGACGATCGGAGAGTAAAGGGTTTTGGTATACAGTCTACTGAAGTATGTGCTTTCGCTATTGAATTTTAGTGCATGTTTCATGTTCGGGAAGAAGAATGTTGATGTTAGAGTCAATACAGTACAATTTAGTTATTATTGACTTCAGTCAAAAATATAAAACGATTTAGTTATTGATAAGCATCTAGAAACACAAAAAATGTTCCTTTTTAAAATAATCACAAAAAAAAGTAAATGTTTATAATTTTCAAGTTGTGTTAACTCGTCAAAAGTAGCTTTGACTGACTAGCTTGACATATAAAACATTTTAATTCGCTAAAAGTAAAAAAAAACGCTTATTCGATACAAAAAAAGTATAAATTTTCCTTTATGTAGAAATAATGTTATAGGTTGACTCACCTGTCTATTCCATTTAAACATAGTCACGCATATAAGAAAATACCATTCTTAATACAGCATAATAGGGCTGCACCTAATATATTACGAATTACGATAATAGAATGAAAATCCATTAGTTCTAGTGAATCGACGAAACTTACTGTTGACATTGAGGTGTTGTTTATCAACCCAAGATCGGAGATTGATTGATAAATAAGCTAAAAAGCTGTAGGGTGATATAATTGAGCGAATTTCCTCACTTTCCCTCATAGGGACGTGTTATCGTGCATACCAACAATAGTGACACACTGGCTTACAGTTTGGCAAACATTATTTTATTTTTGAATTTACAATTTAATTTGCATTTTTAAATATTTCAACGAAAAATAAAACCATTTAAACATACACATAAACAAAAGCATTATATTTACTTTTATTATTATTTTAACTAGAGCGCCTCATCATCAACGATTGCATCACTGCTTACTATCAGGTTGGATCAAAATCAAGCACTAGTTTATTCTACCAATATCATTAAATTACGCTAAACGGATTTATCCATCAGTTAAACCAAAATCAATTTACCTTTCCTTTCCTCAACACTATAAAAAACAAACAATGAGTTAGGGCAAAGGTGACTTTTATTGTGGTTGTTATATGTTTATGCTTATAATATGGAGCCCCGAAATGTTTATTTTTGGTTATTAAGTTTTAATTGTTGTCCAGAAAGGCTTCATTATCATTTGATAATGAAGCCTTTGACTCGCTTTTTCCAATCCAGTTGAGGTTGGTGTGAAATCCTAAAACGGCTTAATTAAACAATTATTCTATCATAGTAATTCCCGTCTCAAATGATCATAACGCGACGATCTTTACTCAATTATATGATTTTTTGAAAATTTTAAAATCCTCGTAGAGGATACATTATTTATTTACGTAATAAAACAGTGAAATCCATTCAAAATTGTTGCCAGAACAACTCCAGTCTGTGTCTTACATATTAGGGTGTGCAGCGTACCGTGTGACATATCTCAAATTAATTCATGTTTTGTCATACCCCCACTTTATATTCACAGCTTAATGACATAGCACTATAAAACATAGTGAAAGCCTTTATATCCAATGCGTAAGATATCGCGAACGTGCGTATCGCTGTAAATGGAAAAACATGGCTTTGCTCTTACTGGACGACGGGTATAGCCCAACAAAAACCAATATTTGGAAGGGGTGCCATTCAAACGCACCCTTTGCTTGCAAAAAACGGGATATCTTTTGATTAATATATCGTACACACGTTATTGATTAGTTGATTTTTGGTGGACCTATTTATTCTTTTGCTTGTGGAGCCGACTAAAAAAGCTAACATGTGAAACCTTTTACTGTGGACGCTTTAGTGTCCATACATCCATCACTACTTTTCGTCAACAGAATAATTCTATAACCATTTTTCAAAAATACTGACTGAAAGTACAATGTGGTGAATATAAATACCTACATTTGCCTGCCATAATAGTAACACAATTCGAATCATCCAATTCTACTTAAAAATACATGCTTCATTATTATCGAATATCAATTTGTCTTTATATAATTACCTGAACACACAAAGGTGTACAAAGTTTAACAAAATGATGATGTATTTTGTAATTAATTCCGTCTGTGGTTTTTAATCAAGCGGTATGTGTTGAAAATATGCGGTCAGCATCCATGCATTCGTTTAAAACAACTATTTTAATTATTCACTGAGAATCAACTCCTGTTTGAATGAAAACAAAGTTATTCGGCACAAAATGTTCGGAACACAAAATGTTTCCAGCGCAAAATTGGTTCGAACGTAACGGAGTGTGACACAGGATATATTATTTAAAAGCTCAAACTTTGTCGCGATTGATAACCATAAAAGAAGTATGAATATATTCTCAACTTTACTCAGATTTATTAAGGATATTACAGAAAAATGGGAAAACGTTATTCAAGCGCAGGTGTGCTGACGATTTGCTAAGTTGCCATATTTTCGAAAGGAAATTGAGTTGGAGCATTTCACAGATATAGTATGCCGTAAGGTATTGTTCAAAATCTTATATCTCCCGGCCATTATTTACTGTGAACGCGGCCTATTCAACGATGTGGCACGTTTATTGCGTCATAATTTAACACTCACTCCACTCTGAATGTATGCTTATTATTATTTTGTGTCACATAACGTCGTTTTTAAGAAGGAAAAATTTATTGCTGGCAGTAAATTACAATATGCTAACAGATTGTTATGACTGGAAAAACGGTTATTTTTTTTACAAGCAACAACAATAAATCAATTTTCGAGTACTTTTTTACCAAGTTTAGAAAGTATAATAATAATAATAATCCATTTATTTCCAAGTATACGGTACATACACGAACTCAATATTAAAAACGTCTCACGTACACTACCATTGCCGATGTAGAAAAATTATTGAAATTAAGATTTATCTTATGTAATATTATCTATATCAGCACAATTTTGTTACCTACATTACTTATATTATTACAATGAAATGGAATGTCAAAATTATCACACAATTATATTTATCACTATATAGTGACATATGTCAAGTACCCAAAACCAAAAAATAAAATAAAAACAAAAATACAAGTCAATAGGTATACACACAAAATATTGATAAAAAGGTAACATCAAAAAAAAAATAAGAATAAAATAAAATAAAATTGTCAGTTTTAATAATGTCAAAACAATATATATAATGTCAAAAATTACTAAATAGAATGTCAAAATAATAATAATGTCAAAAACTGTGATTTATGAATTCATTAACCGAATAAAAGCATATGTCCAAGAGCCATGCAAACATCTTACGTTTAAATTTATCTACTGGCAGCATTCTGAAATCAGGGGGTAATTTATTATATATTGTTATTGTCATACAGCTGGCATTTCTACTATATAAATGCAATCTCTAAAGAGGAACCAACAGTTTTCCAGCATTTTTTTTATTTAATCTTTCTGAGACTATACAATACTACAGTACTATGTTAATTCTAATCACCATTGAATTATGCACAAGATCATCAACAGAAACTAATTTATTTTACTATTTTATTTGCCATCAAAGTAATACACTTTTACGACACATGGTTCATGTTTCGGTTTATATTTAGGTATAATCTATCACATAAAATCCCCATCAATACAGGGTGCCATCGAAAATAATAAACAAACAAAGCATAGGTACTTGATAATAGCCAATATGCGTCGCCAAAATTGCTTTCCTAACGTTGTTTCCTTAACTAATATTGTAATGTTATTATCGGCTAGAGCTTCTATTTCACACGTTGCTTTCTCTTTTTCTTTAACTAGACTGCGTGTTTTTACTAAAAAGATTGTAATAGCTTTTTGTTATTCGTTTTCCTTTACATGATCATGTTTGCTGTTGTTCTGTATTTAATTAAAAGTGGTATTCTTTTGCTGTCTGGTAACAGCAATTTATGGTAGACATTTAATTTGGATGTTCATTTTTATTTTGTAATTAGCTTAGCAATATAGGTGTAAATAATAAAATTATTATTCGAGAATTCTCTGAATATTATTATTTTTTTATTTAGTTTTTCCGCTTAAGGTTGTTTTTTACAAGAACAAACTTAATTATAGACCAGTGTCGATAATTTTTAAAACAAAAAAAACGAATAGTAGGATGAAACCCATCACAAAAGGAGGAGAATATTATAAAAATGATAGGAAAAATAATTTACGGGCGATCTGAGGTCGGGAAGGGGGTGGGGGTGACTTTTTAAGGGGAAAAAACGGTTTTTCTCGATTTCCGGCAAAACTAAAAGTCCTATGGAAAAAAGTCAAATGGCAAAGTTGTAGGTAATAAAAAGATCTAAAACTTTTGTATTAACACTTTTTTCACATAACCTCAAAATTTATGTGAAAAATTCAAAAAACCATGTTTTTGGTTTTTTATTTTTATCTCTTTCAAAAAACAATATTTTATCACGAAATTTGGTGAAAACTTACCTTTTTATGTCCCAAATACGCTGTAATTTATTTGATTAGAAATATTTATTTTTTCACCTTATTTTGAATAAATATCGAAAAATCACCCTAATTTTCAATCGAAAAATCACCCGTCAAAATATCTTTTTTTTTTTTAAAGTTTATATGGTGTCTGTTTGTTGAAATGTTTACTTTCCGATGGTGAAAAAATATATATATGTTACCATAGTAAATCTTCTCAGCAAATGCAAAAAACCGAAAAAAACTCGAATTCGATTTTTTTTTTCAATTATTATATTGAATGTAGAGCTATTTATTAAAATTTACACTTTAATTACTCGAAAAACGTAAAATTACATGTTACATAGATAACAAAAAAAATTGCAAATCAAAATATAGTACTATAATTAACAAACAAATAAGTTGATAAAATTAATACTTAATAAGACAATATTTGGAGAAAGGAGTCGAATCTTCTTTAAGTTATATGCGTAGATGCCTATTTATAACTATTTTTAGATAACTTATATTTATCTGAGTGACCTACGAAAAATTTTAGCCCATCAAAAGGTATTTCATAGAGGAGTGGGGAAGGGGCTAGGCAGGTCCGGGTCTTACTACATACATACCTAATATATTATTTCGTAGCAGCTGTAACAACCGTTAGCCTAGCCAGTATTCGAAATACAGTATAGTATACAACATCGTTTAAAAAAATACACGTGCACGTTGAGTTTCTTGAAGATAATTGTGACAAGTTTACAAAAAAAAACTAAGAAGATTAAAAAAATAACAATCTTCTTTATTTTGCACAAACAAACTTAGTTACTCCCATATGATATATAAAATACACATCGTAAATATATTTTTACTAACTAACTTTTGGCCGATTTTCATATATATATTATACATTTCAAATATATTTCAGATATATTCAATTTTTTTATTTTATTTTTAGCTATGTTTTTTATGTCTTTTAGGATATATTTTGAATGTATCTAAAATATATTTAAAATATATGAAATATATATGAAAATAGGCCATAAGTTAGTTAGTAAAAATATATTTACGATGTGTATTTTATATATCATATGGGAGTAACTAAGTTTGTTTGTGCAAAATAAAGGAGATTATTATTTTTTTAATCTTCTTAGTTTTTTTGTAAACTTGTCACAATTATCTTCAAGAAACTCAACGTGCACGTGTATTTTTTTAAACGATGTTGTATACTATACTGTATTTCGAATACTGGCTAGGCTAACGGTTGTTACAGCTGCTACGAAATAATATATTAGGTATGTATGTAGTAAGACCCGGACCCGCCTAGCCCCTTCCCCACTCCTCTATGAAATACCTTTTGATGGGCTAAAATTTTTCGTAGGTCACTCAGATAAATATAAGTTATCTAAAAATAGTTATAAATAGGCATCTACGCATATAACTTAAAGAAGATTCGACTCCTTTCTCCAAATATTGTAGACGTCTTATTAAGTATTAATTTTATCAACTTATTTGTTTGTTAATTATAGTACTATATTTTGATTTGCATTTTTTTTGTTATATAAGTAACATGTAATTTTACGTTTTTCGAGTAATTAAAGTGTAAATTTTAATAAATAGCTCTACATTGAATATAATAATTGAAAAAAAAATTCGAATTCGAGTTTTTTTCGATTTTTTGCATTTGCTGAGAAGATTTACTATGGTAACATTTATATTTTTTTTCACCATCGGAAAGTAGAGATTTCAACGAACAGACACCATATAAACTTTTTGAAAAAAAAAGATATTTTGACGGGTGAATTTTCGATTGAAAATTAGGGTGATTTTTCGATATTTATTCAAAATAAGGTGAAAAAATAAATATTTCTAATCAAATAAATTACAGCGTATTTGGGACATAAAAAGGTAAGTTTTCACCAAATTTCGTGATAAAATATTGTTTTTTGAAAGAGATAAAAATAAAAAACCAAAACCATGTTTTTTTGAATTTTTCACATAAATTTTGAGGTTATGTGAAAAAAGTGTTAATACAAAAGTTTTAGATTTTTTTATTACCTACAACTTTGCCATTTGACTTTTTTCCATAGGACTTTTAGTTTTGCCGGAAATCGAGAAAAACCGTTTTTCCCCCTTAAAAAGTCACCCCCACCCCCTTCCCGACCTCAGATCGCCCGTAAATTATTTTTCCTTTCATTTTTATAATATTCTCCTCCTTTTGTGATGGGTTTCATCCTACTATTATTATTTTTCACTTTTTATTATTTTTGAAGGCATCTACCCTGGTCTATTAGCAGAACATATGTTTTTGATTCAATGTTTGCTAAAACATTATTATCAACGTAGTAAATATGTTATTAGATATATTATTTCATCATGGGTCACAACTGTCACTTGTCTCCAAAAAAACTTATTACTCAAATGTAACTTTTCTACTGAATTCTCGGAACTTGTCACAGTATACGTTTTACCGTTCAGTTATTTTTAGCGCACGTTCACGGCACCCAGACGGCTTCTCGTTTCACTAATGGTACAACTACCCTGAATTGGATCCGCTTTTTGACAAATCAATTTGTCCTGCACATGTCGTCTTATATTTTTATCTGGTTAAAAGTTTTACAGACTGTGTCCTTGTATATTTACACTGAAAAGTCTAGACTTCTTTGAACCCTTTTCACTTACCGAACATTTTCATCAGAATCTTACTTTGAATATTATTGTCAAAGTCACATTTAAGTGACTAATTGGGCGAACTGATCGGTTACAGCTTTTAATTTAGATGTTAATGCGCATTAATTAATCGTGGGATTTTCGTCGTGGTGGTTAAGTCGATTGGAAAGGAGTAATATTTCTTACACGTATTACGACGATAATAATAATAGGTATTAATCGTTTGATTCAGAATCGCTCGTCATTCATTTAAAGTTTTAAATTATTCTCGACTATTTTTCTGTCCACTCACTTAATTTTTTATTTTATTTGAATTTTCTCGAAAAATCTTTGTAAAATAAACAAAACCTATTTTGTAGCACCGCTTCAAAAATATAGTCTCCATATCGTCGCAGTATCTTGGTTATAAAATTCCCGAGCAAAATATTTCAAGTGCTTATGTTCAATATTACATTCTTATTGCATTTTCTACATTTCACTAGTATCTATAATTCAACCGCACGTATTGGAAACAGTGATTTTTATTGCTACTCGATTGATATGATAGTATTTCAGAAGTTCTTTATCGTATTGAACCTGGTTTTCTTTAAACATTTATGTACAGTTCTCATTGGAAAGCTATATTACTGTATTCGTTATTTGTTCTAGAATTAGGCAGGGGTTTTGGACTAGACACGTTTCACACTTGCAGCCATATTTTGTTGAAAAGTCATGATTGATTTTTAGAATTCTCAACCTCACGCATACGTATACAACATTAGTTTTAATTTATGCGAAACCCAAAACGCTTATCTAGTATTTTTATGTAAAGAGTCTCTGCAAAAAATTTCATAACTGTATCATGAATGATCATAAAGTTATAAGCCTCTTATTTCAGTAAAAATACATAGTCACCGGGCCATCTAGATGACTGAGAAGTTGTTTTGTACTTTCACCCAGCTGTTTGCTGGCGCCTAATGCCTTCTAAGACCTGCCCTAGTCGGTGATGTACAACTTGTAAACTTTTTAAATATATTTGGGAAAAAATTAAACGTGGTATAAAAACTATTGGAATCCATTCATTTACTGATTCTGAAGAAACTATAGTCAGGTTTCATATAAACTAAAAATTATGTTGTATAAAATTAAAATGCTGTTTCAGTAGATCAGAAAAGAAAATAAAAAATCAGAAAAATTTTATTTGAACATATTTTTTGTACCCAAGGGACAGTACAGACAATTTACTTTCCGATACAAATTCAAATACACTTCAACATTCTTTATTCCTCTTATCTAAACTACAATTCCTTACAGAAAAAAACAAAAAGCAACACACACAAATCTTACTGATTTCTATCTTTATTGACATCGGTGTACCCTACCAGTTTATTCACAAAAACCCTTAGAAATGGTACTTCCCAGCATTACACCGGGGATCCTATGTAAATATGGTTGTATGAATGTAAATTCCTTTTAAGTAGATACCATACGTGGTGGGCTTATGTCGTTACCTAAGGTTATTGGTGCTCCTTGGTACGTGCGGCGTGGCACGCCATGTTACAAATAAAAGTATAAGGGACGGTATTAACGGCACTAAGTTTGAATATAGACGGGGGTATTAGGATTTCTTTTGGTGGCTTTGATTGTTGTAGATTTTTTGGTTCGTTGCTTTTGTATTCGATGTGATTTCGGTGTAGACTGAAGACTAATACTATTACGCAGATCTGTAGTAATTGGAACTATTTATATTGCCGACCTTACAGTTTTTTAGTAGTGTTTCAAGGGCAATGTTTGTCCGTACCAATACGTTTACCATAACTAAGTTTAGCGTTTTAATATTCTCAAAAACAACATGGTTTCCAAACTGACCACTATCAACAGCCATAGCCTTCAAAGAATTAACTACCACGTTTACACATTTACAAAATATGACTACATACATAGCACATACCATAAAATCGACCATATATAATTAATAATTGCCCCGTTTGGCCCGGCCCGTAGGCTCTTTTATTAGAAAATATTACCCGAGCCGGCCACAACGGGCTTTGCCACAATAATTATGCAGTAACTAGCGCATGTGCTAACGTGTTATGTAACTACATTAACGATTATATTTAATGAATTTTCTTTTAACGCGTTTAAAAGAAAGTTCAAGTCACGCCTTCACGGACCGATGCACTTTTTAACACCTGCATCACGCGATTTTTAGATACATCTTAGTTTTATGACGGCGGTATTAACGTAATTAAAAAAAAAAAAAAAAACAGAATTATTTTTGAAATTTCATTGTACGATCGAAATTATAAACAACAGCTTCTTTGATGACATAAATGGTCATTGAATGTGTTTATGAGCGTCTATAACCATCAATGTAGCAGAGGCTATTTATATATTTGCTTTTTTACGGCATATCATGGCAAACTCGTATTTTAACGGTGCAATATAACCCATCCTTACAAACAGCACCTATCTCAAGTCACATAAATTTCCCACCGCATCTCCACAATCAACATCATCAAAACTAAGAAGAGAGGTTTTATTAAAAAATATTCCTCCAAGATGCAACGCGAGTATAGGCACGCACCACACTAGGGTGTACCGCGTAGTGCTGGGGCGTACCCCCGCGTACTGTGAATATGCATATTGTCTGGGCCGAGGAGTCCTGAGAGCACTTCTCTCGACAACAATAGGCTGGCGTAATTTCAAGTTTTTATAGCCTTATTGTGGATGTACCCGTCCACAGTATCTAGACAATAAGTTGTTCTTACTATGAATATTGTGGAGTTTGTTTTTAATTTTAGATAGCGGTTAGTTTACCTGTGCTTATGTTATTTAAAGCGTTGTTTACTTAACGGGAATGGATTTATAGCTGCTTGTTTTTTAATTGAAGTTTGAAACTGTTTGAGATACGATATTTTTATGTACTTTATTGTACACCTCATAATGTGAACAGTATAAACATTATTAACGATAATAACATGAGTAGATGACAACATTTATCATCATCATCATCATCATCATATCAGCCTCCCCAAGTGAACGGTCCTGTGCGTCATTTATCTATCGGATTCCCGCGACCCTGACCAGGTCATCGGTCCACCTTGTTGGAGGCCTTCCAACACTACGTCTTCCGGTATGTGGTCGCCACACCAGAACCTTTCGTCCACATCGACCATCTGATGACAACATTACCTCTTTTATATTTGAGGTGGGCTATCTTCGACTAAATTTCACTGTAGCTCTAGTAGACATCGACCCTAGTCTATCCCATCATTTTTTTGAGAACTTTTTGAAGTTTGCATGGAACATAACACACACAACGCTGCCGCTGTCACCTTGAGTTTGTTTTATCCTTTTTGGACAGCCGGATGGCGAGCTAACCATCGCTCGCCGTCCGTATGAATCGCACTACGACTCAGGTCCTCACTTTCGTCGCGTCAGCTTCACTTTTCGAAGCTACATCATCATTTTATAAATGAGAATAGCATAATAAGTTAGGTTTCTGTTGCGAAATCTTTTCTATCTAGTTACAGCATAAATTAAATTTTAGTATTTTCAGCAGTAAAACGAACAATCTCTTACAATAACATAAACACGAATGTAATTCGAAACTCAGCTTTAATATCCCACATATTCTCTAAATGTAGGAATGCCATCTCTTGTACTATCTGTACAATAATGGACTCGCATGAAGCTTAGTTTATTTTTAATTTCAGATAACGTCACGCTGAGCAAGGAACTCTGCATAATTTCAAAATGTCGGGTACTTTAAATAAAGTAGTTTCGTAAACATATAAAGGTTATTTATAAAACACTAACACGCTTGCGAGATTGTAATACTAACAACAACTTTTGTTCTACGATTTTTTACAAAACATAGGTAATACATTTACCAAAATCAAACCTTCAAGATTTCCTACCAACTTTTCACACGTTACATCTCTGTATTTTGCTTTACCTACCTACGTCTGTATGTCATGACGCAAGCGCATTAAGCATCCCTACCACCCGAACCCCGCTCCCCTCCGCTATTGTACTATCGCTTGCTTTGCATAAACTTCGTAATATTTAGAACTTTCAATTTAAATATTTTTATTTTTGCATGAAAATCTGATGAACTAAAATATGATAAATTTTTAAAAGTCATAGAACAAAAGTAGTTGTTTATGATGTTAGTAATATAGTTCTGAGAGGTTGCCAGTGATCTACAAACAACCCTGTATGTAATTTGACTGGTCTATTGGCCTAGTAGTTAGTGACTCTGACTGCTCTGCCGGAGGTCGTGGGTACGATTCTCATCCAGGATAAATGTTTGTGCGATGAGCATGATCATTTTGTTCTGTGTCTGAATGTAATTTATCTACATATGTATTTAGAAATATATAAGTACGTTTATCAGTTCTCTAGTACTCATAACACAAGCTCTGATTAACTTGAGACTAGACGGCCTTATGTGGTAGTTGTGGAAAATTATTATTATATTAACCCATGTTTTCTTCTTTGATTTTTGGTTCCGAAACAGTTCGAAGTGATTTAATTTTCGCTTCCCCTGTTTCTCTGTCACTTTCAATCTCTTGGTAGCTGAACTTTCCTGAATTCTCGAAACAAGAAATATTTTTGTGGACACCGGAGATCGCTAAGTGCTTTTATCCCGTAATATTATTTCAGAATGGTCAAGAAAAATTTTCTAAGAAAGTCAATCCCGTGAAGACCACTCCATAATATCTTTCTCAATATACAACATTAGTTTTAGTATGTGCGAAACTTGAAACATGTGTCTAGTATTTTTATATAAAGAATCTATGTACAAAATTTCATAACTGTATCATGAAAAATCACAAAGTTATAAGCTTGTTATGTGGGCAAAAATACAGTCACTGGGGCATCCAGGTGACTGAAGGATTTTTCTGTACCCAGCTGTTTGCTGGCACCTTATGCCCGTTATGACCTGCCATGACCTGTGTTGTACTTATTGACGGCGGCACCATCCAGGTGAATGAGAGGTTTTTTTGCACTTGTACCCAGCTGTTTGCTGGCGCTTTATGCCCGCTATGACCCACCATAAACTGTGTTGTACGTATTGACAGCGGTGTCCAACCTGTAACCTTTTTAAATATTTTTAGGAAAAAATATAACAGGGTGTAAAAACTATTGGACTCCATTCTGTTACTGAGTCTAAACAAACTATATTCTGCAGGATTACTCTCCAAATTAATTTCAATGCAATCTAAAGTCAATCCGATTGCAATGTCAATTTTGACGTTACGTGATTTGGTACTCTTGAAAACAATATTGTCAACATATACGATTTCAGTTAGTTCTCAAAATGGTCACACAATTTTGAACCAATTTGGCGCTAGCATTGAATTCAAGGGTACGAAACGTCACCATTTCAATGTCGACCGATCGGAATTGAACTCAAGAGTAAGCCTGCAGGTTTCGCATAAACTTAAAATAATGTTGTCTAATGTTAGCAAGAAAACGTCCCCCAGAATTGTTATTCCACGCACTCAAAGAGAACCAAGACCAAAAGATTCCGGAAAAATATTTCCGGACTACGTATTTCTATTTTCCTTATATCTTAGGTACATTTCTGTTTCATCCAGCAAAGCTTAGTGTATACCAAAGCGTATTTATCAAAAGAGATTTATCTAGCAGATAGCAAGTGAAATAATGGCCGTGTTTCCTGATCTGCAGGTGTAGTGTGCAGGCGGTAGGTTAAAATTTCCTGTTGAGTATTTTATACTGAGTAAATTTGAAACTGTTTCGAAGTATACGGACCTCGAAACAGTTTCAAATTTACTCAGTGTGTTCGTAATAATTTGTTTTCAGCCATTGATAGTGTTTATCTTTCTCCCCAGTTTTTCCGAACTGTGTTTTTTTAGGTCGGAAAATCATCTCATGACCTCCCGCTTTGGGTGGAGCGGAACGGCGTGTTAGACTTTTACTGACTAAAACAAGACTAAAACCCACTCCTATGTTACTTCTTTGCTTTCGTTGTAAATCCCCGGGGTACTATTTCGCATAACCATTGGTCCCAGTATATAGTAGCCTTTGAACCTGCTGGGCCCCTGCGGTTTTGCCGTGTTTGCTGATCTTCTCGTGTAGTGTGCGGGCGGAAGGTTATTTCCTGTTGAGTATTTCATACTGAGTAAAACAGTTTCGAGGTACGTAGAATGTTCATGATAACTTATTTTCAGTAAATGATAGCGTTTATCTATCTGTCCAGTTTTTCACAACTGCGTTTTTATTTAGGCGGCTAATCATCCGATGACTTCTTCCTCTCTAGGGCGGTGCGGGAGGGTGTGTTAGATTTTTACTGACTAAAAACCACTTCTATGTTTCTTCGTTGCTTTTGCTCCAGGACCCCAGGATTCTTTTAAGTATAACCCATGGCCCCAGCAAGTTTCGAGCTTACTGAGCACCTACGGTTTTGCTGATATCTCCTCGAAGCGTGCGTGGAACACGCGCTACTTTACCGGACGGCTGAACGGTGAGCCCATTGCTCGCCGTCCGCAAGCCCCCGCCTTCAGTGGCTGGAAAGTGGGGTCACACTAGAAAACAAAACAAACAAAAAAAAAAAAGACGGGTTGCACTCCGGGAGTGCCGGCAGAAGTGAAAACTTGATTATTAACGTTGAGCATGTTTGATATTTTGGAATAGTTAGGGAATAATTTTGCACCAATTGCTTTATCAGTATAAAAGTACTATCATTTATGTGGTAGAATACAATATTCATTTATTGCGCTATCGTACACAAACATGACAATTTATATTACATTAAAAATTTAACACTTTAAAACTATTACAATTATTTTACATTAAAAAGTTTATCTCTCCGAAAAATCAACTTTCATCCATCTTACGCTTTTTCGATCAGGTCACGTGTCCTGACACGAGTTTAAGATTTTATACCCATTACAGAAAAAGTGCTCAACGCCGCTAAAGAAGTTTTCACTTCAAAAATCTAATTTACTAAAATACCAAATAGTTTCGTAACACATTTTTTTTTACTTTTCTGAGTGTTCTAATATTTATTATTCGCTTCATAAAAAATCGAAAATAGAACACAGACTTCAAACTTATTTCACAGCTACGTACACTTCTTTAGTTGATTTACATACAGTACACTTTTAGTTACTCCAAGTTCCTTGGATCTAAGTAGATACCCAAACGTGTACTAATAAATTATGCAGTTAGTCTGCTGTAGCCATTACGTTAATAAGTTGTAATTAAATAGGCCGAACTGTGTTTGGTGTTAACAATGGCACGAAACCGAGCTCAGAACAAGTACACCTCGTTTGTAAGCTTATGTTTTATAAGTAGGTGAGTTACTGTGTTCTTGGGTAGACTCACTTTCATAAAATGATCCGGGGCTTTAGATAGGATGTCGACGAACTTTTTTTTTGACATGAGTATAAACACGTGGCTTTTCGATAATGAATGCAGTCCCATAGACTTTGACTTTTGTGCATTCTGCATTCAGTTCACATAGATTTTGCCTTTCGGGCAGTCTGCATGTAGATTCCATTGATTTTGACTTTCCTGCCATTTTTTTCGCTGATAAGAGCTTCTATCATGCTGTAAAATTTTAAAATGTAAAATTGTATTATTTTAACCGGGAGAGGAGTACTTTCAAAGCTTAATATCTTAATCAGTCTTATAATTTGCCCACTCAGCAGTGGGCCTGAGGAGTAGGAAACCTGCTGAAACCCAGTGGTCTCAGGTTTGCTCTCTGGGAGAGGAAATAGGTTGCAACCCGCCTCATAGGTCTGATGCAAGTTGGTGGAGATTACATGTTCTCAAATTTTTAGTTTCAGGACATGCCAGTTTCCCCACGATCTTTATACCTTCACTAATTTGTGAGCAGTGAAGATTTATTAAATTTCAAAAAGTATCAAAGTTTCAACCCTGTCTGGAACCCACAACATATAAATTGTATATTGGAATTGTTACCAGTGGGGTACCGTAGTTAAAAATAAACAATCAATAAATTCTAACCACCACATAAATATGATTTTTATAGAGAAGTTAAATGGCCATGGCGTCTCCCACTCTAGGCTGGGCTGAGAGGTCGTGTTAGACTTTTTACCGACTAAACCATAACTACGTTAGGTACTTCATATGCTCTATGTGCACTAGAGTCACGGTAACTCTATCAAACGAAAAGTTGGCTCAATCAACTATTCGAATCCAATCAATTATAGTTATAGTTATGTATCTGGAGCTGGGGGGCCGTCTGCTTGGCGTGGCATTTTGGGCGGCGGGGGGTTGTATGTGTGTTGAAGGTTGGGAGAACCCTGATCTTTGATGCGCTTATGACTCGTTGTTGCTTGGGTATCGCTTCGGGCTGATGGCCTCTCAGCCATTAAATTTAGACGGGATTTACTGTAATAGCTTAAGTGCTCTGGAGTGACGCCACTTGCACGTGGAGTTGCCCAGCAGCAAACAATGTAAAACTATTAAACAAGGGCACGGACGTCATGTCTGTGGTTTAAATGTAAGGCAGGAGTGTGGTTTTAGTCAGTAGGAGTCTGACACTGCCCAGACTGGCTCGTTTGTGAGGCAGCCTGGCCGTCCATGAGGATTTCCCACTCCTGCCGAAAAAAAAAAAAAAAAAAAAAAAAAAAAAAAAAAAAAAAAAAAAAAAAAAAAAAAACTATTCGAATCCACACTGCATATAAAATCTAAAAATATCTGAAAAAAGAACCTTTGTTTCAAAACTCCCTCCATTTCTAGTCATTCAAAACTAAAAACCCGAACCCAACTGATATTAATATCACGCAAAACTTCACGGAACAGCATACCGGCCATACCATAGAGTTTCACTAATGAAATAAACTTTCAGGGCTCAGGTATATGGGAGAAATAATGTATTAATATTCATGGTACGTCCCTAGCCCCCTGGTAAATGTTTTATTCGTTAACGAGAGTCCGGATTAGGTTAATCATGTCACGTTGTGTGTTACAGGCTCGCAATTAATTAGAAGCAATCAATTATCTTTTAGTTATTGTGTTATTGTCGTGGTTTGTTGGTTGGATAGTTTTATTTTCAAGTGGGTTATTGCTATTTTTGAGGAATATGAACTAAAATTATAAAGTGGACAGATTTGATTTTTTTAAGCTATTGCATAGCTTCTATCGCGGGCCTTGAGCGTGGAGACCGAATCCAGAAATTCCGTAACGAAAATAACCTAACACCCCCCACTCACACTGAGTGAACAATCAATCAAAATTCAGTTTAATGTGTGAAAGTGTAACTTCAATTAATATCAAAGAAAAAAAAACAAAGAAAAAAAATACTGCATTAATAAAATAAATAAATAGTTATAATTGCTTATGTTGATAAAAATGCTATGCAATAGCTTTACCGCGGCAGTCCCCGAGTGCCACACGTCTTTTTTTTTGTTATGATTTAAGTCTAAATCCCAAAGGTGGGAACATTATAAGTCTGACTTTGCTATGCTATGATTTAACTCAAGAAAACTACTTGGCCGATTTTGAAAATTCTTTCGCCATTATAAAGCTACATTTTCACCAAGTAACACAGACGTAAATTTAAAAAACCGGCCAAGTGCGAGTCGGACTCGCCCATGAAGGGTTCCGTAGCAGCAAGTAACATAATATAAAAGTTCTTGTAATGTGTTGTAACTTTGATCGATGTTTTAATAATAGTGTATTTTTTTCGGTTTATGACACATTAAAAAAAAACTACTTACTGGATTTCGTTCAAACCAATTTTCGTTGGTAGTTTTTATAGTAATGTACATCATATATTTTTTTTAGTTTTATCATTCTCTTATATTAGAAGTTAGAGGGGGGGGGACACACATTTTACCACTTTGGAAGTGTCTCTCGCGCAAACTATTCAGTTTAGAAAAAAATGATATTAGAAACCTCAGTATCATTTTTGAAGACCTATCCATAGATACCCCACACGCATGGGTTTGAAGAAAAAAAAAATTTTGAGTTTCAGTTTTATGTATGGGGACCCCCAAAATTTATTGCTTTTTTTCTATTTTTGTATGAAAATCTTAATGCGGTTCACAGAATACATCTACTTACAAAGTTTCAACAGTATAGCTCTTATAGTTTCGGAAAAAAGTGGCTGTGACATACGGACGGACGGACAGACAGACAGACAGACAGACAGACAGACAGACAGACAGACAGACCGACAGACAGACATGACGAATCTATAAGGGTTCCGTTTTTTGCCATTTGGCTACGGAACCCTAAAAAGAGATCCCTAAGAGATCTCTACCCAAATGGAAACAATTCAACCCTAGGAATCAAATGTTGCCTATAAAAGTAATTATTTTCGTACACTATGAAAACAATTGATGATAGAACAATAGTACATTTTGATACAAGTGGAGAAAGTTTGTCATTACGACCGAGGCGGAATTCACCCGAGCCGTAAGCGAGGATATTAGAATTGAGTGCTGCGAGTAACCTAAGTTTCTAAAAGTAATGCTTCCTCTTATTCACTAAAATAAAATACTTTTCACTGGTTATGACAGGTTGTAGAGCAACCGATGCCTATGGGTTCTCTGAAAACTTAATAATGACTGGACGAGCAAGTGAAAATAGTAAATTTCGCTACCAACAGCGGTACCGATATCCACTTAGGTACATGAGCGTATTTACCTATCTGTTTATGTAAATAAAAATGAATTATCGAAAGTGCACGTTTTTGCTTCAGAATGGCGGTTTCTATTTGCCTGATTTTTTTAGTGGTGTTTGTGGATAGGCTTTGTTAGAAAGAAAACTAAAAGATACTGAAAATAAAATTGCACACGGGTGAAGTTGGGGCGTGCAGTTAGTATGTAGTATTTTGCGATAGAAATCAGCGAAGATTTTTACTGAAGGTCAAATCTAGAATGACCAAAAAAAATATTGAACCCCCGACAGCTTATAGGCACTCCTATTCAGTTAAGTACTGATTCATCACAAAGCGAATGAAGTACAGCCAGCCTCTTGTTAATAATGATTTAATTTCAGAACAATTTTATCGAACATCTAAAATGTCCCAAGGATCCGTGGGCCCAATTTTAAACAAAACCATAATCATATTAATTCGTTTGATACAAGCCACCAGAAACAGAAGAGCGTCTACGCCATTAAATATTTACCGCAAAATCTTCTGAAAACAATTGACAATCGCACCGGCTGTCGCACAATCGATGTCGTTATTATCTCAAACTGCGTTTCATTTCAGTATAATTTGCGCATTATTTCCGCACAGACAGACGCTGTGTAAGGATTATCTGTAGGAGACGTCCCGACGGTATCGTCAGCGACTGTAGGCTTAAATTTTCATTATGTTTATTGGATAATTCGCTTCTGAAGCGGCGTGAGGCGAAGAGATAGAGGGGATTGTCAATGCAACACTGAGCAATCCTTAACGCATCACTATCAGACGTTGGTAGCCGTATAATGTTGAGTCTACGGAAGAAATTTTATTACAGTGTCCATTGACGCTCTTGTTTGTAAGGCGGACGGAATTTTGAAGTATGATTGATGAAAATAAGCAATGTATGTTGAAGTAGGGTAACTTTTCTTATACATTGTACTTTCATGGTATGAGACTATTGTTTCAATTCATTCGAAGGTTTTTTAGGAAGACCATCAAGTATGTACGTAGCAATATCAGCCTGAATAAAAAAAGATAATAGGTATAACGTAATAGACTAGTCATCAAAAAAACATATCACAACTATACGAACTCAGTTTTTTGTATTATCGAAATCAGTTGACTATATCGAGATATATAATTCATTGACTGTTAGGCGGTACGAAGTTCGCTGGGACAGTTAGTATTATTCATTAAAATTACTTACATTATTCTCTGACTTAGGAAACCGCTAAATTCTATCACTTTATTTTAAAAAAAACTTGATGTTTTATTTCAAGGTAAAACGCAACCAATCAACAAACATTACTATAATTTTAATTCTCTAACTTAGAGACCACTTTAAGTTAGAGAGAGATATGTTGATGATTTTAATGAGTATAGTGGTTACGTAGTAACTATTCAGTAATCTGTGATAGTGGTGTAAATATAAGCATACGAGTATGTACATCATCTTGAAGAAACTCAGTTCGAACTGCTTTCGGTTTAAGATCAAGCAGTGATCTCTCCAAAACGACCAATATCCTCAAAAAGATCACCTTTACATCTTTAAAAAAAAAAAAATAGTCACCATAAGACGTAACAGTACTCTTAATACTTCACCAATTACAAGTTACCCCCAAGCTCCTTTTCCTGCACTAACAACAGAGAAAACTTACAGCTGCATACGACCACATTATACATTCCTGTGTTTTTGGACAACTTTCACTAGTTTATGTCGGCGACAGCGTCTGGCTGTTTGCCACTACCTGCGTGCTCACCAATTACGCAGAGTGTGCTGAACCAATAAATAGTATGTGCAGTTTGTTGGTAACGGGGTAGGAGGGGTTTGAAACCTTTAGCTAAACAGATCGATCTGTCTAGCAAGTTAAGCATGGTTTCTGGAGGTGAGGGATAGATTGGTGGTTTTTTGGTTCATTATCCGTTTTGTATAGATGCTGTTTTTTTTTTTTATTATTATTGATAGATTCGCATTTGACCACTATCTCACCTGCTGGTAAGCGATGATTGCAGTTTGCTAAAATTCGTGTAAAATATTTATGTTGATTAGTTTTTCGTGTCTATATTTGTTACTTTGAAATATCAAGGTTTTCCACAACACTGAGTATTTATTTATTTAAACTATATGCACTAATAAATAAAAGTACAAAAGCGAACTTAATGCTTTCTGAAAAATAAACGGAATCTTAAATAAGACATCCATTGTGACCATTAGTGACAAAACCCTGAAAAAGTTTCCGTTAAACCCTCTTAAGTAAAGCAACAACAGAAGTCCTGTTGTTGCTTTACTTACGAGGGTTACTCCAACAATGACCTTAATTCTTTGCCTTGAAGACAACGGTAATCAAGAATCTCAACCTTTTATGTCTTCAACAAAAGCAAAAATTGTTATTTAAAAACGGAATTGTTACTAGCAGAATTTTTATTTAAAAATGGAATTGTTACTTATAGAATTGTTTTTAAAAATGGAATTGTTATTTTTAAACAAAAGCAACACTTGGAGAGGAACAAGGAATTATGTCAGCCATCCGAAGTAGCATTTTAATAACGAGCTGTTTCACGCTACAATGTCCCTGCAAGCAGGAAATTAATCCATTTTGTATATCCAAATCCCCTTTATTGAATGGCGGAAATAAGAGAATTGGAACTTTATGTGTCTATTTATATTTCTTTTTTTTGCCAATAGACAGATTAGAGCATAAAAGCTTCTTCCCGTGCAGAAAAACAAGTAAATGAACTAATTAGATCTAATTGATTTTAATTTACAAACTTAGGAAATATATGAGTACTTAAATCTGGCGCCCAGCTTTGCTAAAAGATAGTGACGTTATAAATTGATAATAAAAGTTTTAAAGGAAAAGTTTGTTTTATTATATTTTTTTTTAAATACTTTATTATTAATTGCAGTTTATATGTTTCAATTTATTATACTACTCAATAATACTTTTACTTATAACTCACCCGCAGAATAACTTATCGTGGATATATTTTCTAGAAATTATTTGGTAGTCCCTGTTACAAAAGCCAATCACTATTGATTGGGTTATGTAATATGGACTTGGTCTATACCAAGTCCACATTAAAGGCTCATAAGACACTGACCGATAATAACGCCGTACTAAGCCAAAAAGCTGTAACTCTAAAAAAGACAATTTTCAAAAAAAAAAGATTTAGTAAAATCGATTGCCGTCATCTTTGTGATGTATACTAAATACTTAATGCCCTGGCATTTGGGAGTATCATGCTTACTCTTGACGGCAGCGCATGTGCTGCATAATTCGGTTCCCTACAAAATTGTTGAGCTAAATGGTACCAGCGCTTGAGTCATACTCGTGAACGGGTTTTAAAAAAGCTAGGTATGTCTATATAAAGTATAAGCCATAGCCTAAGTTAAATTCTATAAAGATCAGTTTAGCGACTTCAACTTTAAGTCTTTATTAATGGCAAGGCGTGAAGACGTTAAAAAGAAACAGAAAAAACTTTTGCATTTATATCTATATATTTTAGCACAAAAAAAAAATAACAAAAAAGATGCGGGTTTTTCGAATAGCGCTTATGATGCGGAGCGTTTTAGGTATTTTGATGCAAAAATGAAAAATTTTGATTGAATTTCGAGATACCTCTTTTTGTTTTTGTAGAGCAATTCTGCTCTACAAAGACAAAAAGGGGTATCACAAACTTTCGTATCTACAATATATATGAGTAGGTACATATTGTGTTTTTTTTTTCAAATATCCATAAAGATGCTGGTTTTTCGAGAAGTCCTTATTATGCAGAGCGTTTTGGGCATTTTGATGCCAAAATCAAAAACGAAAAATTTTGAGATACAGCTCTTTTGTTATGTAGAGCAGAATACTAACCCAAGATATTGAAGGCGCAACATTTTGGTGCCGCTTGGGTCTCATATTAATAACGAATTTGGGTCTAGCCGAGTAAGCAGCAAGTGACCCGTTATCCTTCAGTTATTTTTAGATCTAGTCTGATATTATAGTAAGAACTTGTTCTAGCTTAGCGCTACCAGCGACTTCACTTGCGTGAAAAAAAAATCAAGTTTTTTTATTCCTACATATTATCTACTAGAGATCTAGAGAGCAGTGGTGGCCGAGTGGTAACGGCCACGAACCAAACTCAGCCAGCCGTATTACCTTGTGTTATTTATTTCATCACTCCTGCTCTCAAAATGGTGAAGAAAAACATCGTGAGGAAACCGGCATGTCCTAGAACCAAAAATTCGAAGACATGTGACATTCACCAATACGCACTGGGGCCGCGTGGTGGATTACAGCCCATTCCCTCTAGTAGAGAGGAGGCTTGTCCCAACAGTGGGTGATGACGATTGTCTACCACCGTAGGTGCGAGCTTGTGGACAATGAACAATGGGTAGCTCACCGTCCGTCAGTCCGGTAATCGTCCAGACCGAGCCCAAGTCGTCAACGGGGCGTAGTGTTCCAAGCGCACCTCAAGGAGTTGTCAGAAATCGTAGGGGCCCAGCAGGATCGGAGCCTACTGGAGCCATGGGTGAAAGAAGGAACAGGAGCGGGTGCGCTCCGCCCAAGATCGGGGATGTCATTGGATGATTTTCCCACCTAAAAATACCTACATAATAGCTCAATATATCTGTTTATTAAAGAATATTAAAGTATAAAAAAACATATTAAAGTAGCTAATCCGAGGTAAAACCCCCAGGCACTACAAGGCACAACAAATTAAAAGTACATGTTTCCTCTTTATATTTTCTTTCACCATTGTCATTGTGTTGTACAAGAAAAACTAGGTCATTATATCTTAGTACTTTGGTTTATTGTACATCGTAACATTTGATTCAATACCAGATTTAACTTCTAATTGTAAAAATAATCTTCTATTTGTAAAAATAATCAAGTTTTGGAGTAGAATTTTAATCAATTGGAGTATATTTATGTACAATATTTTATACTTGACAACAAACATAACTAAAAATAAATTTTAATTTGTTTCTGAAAATCATAATATAATTAGTTATAAAATATAATCATGATAAATATATAGCTTTTAGCGATAAGACTGTCCATTGTAAAATCCTATTTTATGTTCCTATTGTAATTTAATTTTTAATGTACAATAAAGAGTATCTGTCTATCTCTTTATAGCAGTTGACATTTCATGCAATTATTCATATGTGGTGGAAACATCTCGCTATCTATTTTCTACACTCGTGGCCTAGTGGCTGTAATGTCATATAGTATTTTGTGCATTCATATGTAGTTTTAATAAACATGCCCATTTCTTTGAATTAATATAAAAATCTCTGCAACAAATTCACACAAAAGATCTTAACAAATCACCTTATATTTAAATTCATATAAACCACTCAAATAAATTGCAATCTGAGAATATAATATCCTGGAAAGGCTCGGCACAAATGACAAATATCCTTAAACAGTCATGAGGTCGCAGATGGCCCGGATATTTTAGTAAATGAGGCCTACGTTTGTGATGGAGCTACGAAACTAGCTTTAGATGTTTGAGTACAGATTGGATTGGAGAAGGCAGAGTGGGGGAAATAGGTACATTTTGAGGATATATCGGCACTTTAGCAACCTACCTACTTATGATATTTAGACTTAAGCGATGGGACGTATGGAGGCAACCACCTATACCGTTTTTTTTTTCTTGCATTTCATATTATTTATATTTTTGTAGCAAGCATAGTTATAAGTTCCTTTTTATGTTTTCTTAAATCAGCTTAATAATAGACTAACAAAAGTTTCATTTAATTAATAACTTGCTCAATGTAACTAAAATTAAATATTCCCACAGTGTCTACATCTCTTTCCAATAATTTTCCTTTCGAAGATTTGTTAGATGAGATTCCTATAATAATAAGTATCATTTTTGTGCCTATTTTTTTTTTATTACATGTTTTTTTTTTTGTTCTTTTTTTACTTTTTATTTTACTCCTTATTATTCCAGTTATTGTACAATATATGACGAAAGAGACTAACCTCCACAATACAGGGAATCCTAGTGTGAAGGATAGTGTATTTTATTACATTATGTTATATTATTTTTCTGGATAATAAAGGATTTATTAGTGTGTGTCTCTGATACCTTAATTGTTAAATAAATAAGGTTATTATTTTAAGGCTTCCGAACTCAAAAGAAAAAAACGGAACCTATATTGGATCATTTTTTGACTGTTCCGTCTGTCAAGACCTTTTATCTCAGTAACGTGTGAAGGTATTGAGTTAAAATTAGAAAAAAAAAATACTGAAATCGGCAGTCCCTTTAAGCTGTGAAAACATCAAACTTCTAAGTTAACGATACGGCCGTTTATGTTGCAAAAAAACGTATATTTCGAATTTCGATACTCTCTCAGGGTACTTCCCGTTGATAGAATCCTAAAAATTTGGCACAAAGCAAGACCTTATAGCACAGGGTTAGGAATAAATCTGAAAACAGTAAATTGATTGTTATCTACGCCATAAAAAGATATATTTAAACCTTTCAATTGTGATAATTACAGACACAATTGAAAGACAATAGGTGCGCGAACGCCGGCGTTCGCTTGGGGTTTAATGAATTTATATAAATGGATTGAAATTTGGAAAACATTCGGGAATTGTAGTTTTCACAGAACCCTGAGTGCGGAGTCCGAATCGCAAATGCCCGGTTTTTTTTTTAGAAAATTACTCGTACTATTATACAACAGGCTGCACTTCGAAAAGACTAGATATTGATACAGCAAAAAATACAAATTCAATCTTATCAACAACATTCTTGACCATCACTACAACCGCATCCAATCGCAAGCTCCATTCCTACCTCTCGTTCCTCCGTATGCGACACGACTGCCCATCTGTCACAGTGTAACCGGGACGCAGTAAATTACTCGCCTTCATCATCCCTCGGGCTACTGACCTGAAGCTGTCGCACCCAACTCTTGCGACGCTGTGGCTTTTATTTAACATGAACAATGTTGCAGGATAAGTGTCAAGGATTGTGTGGTGGACGTCCCTTTGCTTTGTGCTGACAGGTTTTCTGGCCTAAGGATGAGGATTTTGATGCTATGTTATAAGTGCTAAATACGCGTTTACGTTATATATGGGACTTCATTATAACAAGTATTCAGAAATCAAAAACGTTTATTTCAAAAAAAGACCATTTACTTTTACACTTTCGACACTTATTCAAAAAGTGCCTACACTTTTTGAATTGTCGAAATGTCGGTCAGTATGAAAAAAGTAAATCTAAATAATTGCACGTTCGGAAGCGTTAATCTCACGTATAATAAGTATGCCAATCATACTATTTCAAACCATTGCGTTTCGCATTTGAAAACCAGTCATAAAATGGTGACCATAAGAAACGGACGGACGATTCAGACGATTCAACTGTCCTCGTAGTAAACAGAATAGAACCGCGGAGAATTGAGAAAAAGCAAAGCATACAAACACTATTTTCTATTCTTGGTGATTAATAAAGAGGGTGAAAAGCCTTCCTGCAAGTTTTTCATTGCGACCGAGGTAGAATACGCTCGAGCCGTAGGCGAGGGTGTTATGGAGCCGAGTGTTGCAATGACAAATTTTCACGAGAATCAAACGACGTTTTTCAATAACTTACGAAAATAGAAATAACTGGGGGTTGACGTAGTGAAGTTATTTAGTGTGCAGCCTGATACGGCAAATGTAATAACATGAGGCGGGGACGTGCTCGGGCACTTTTCCGCATTAGTGCGAAAAACAGTAAATTACGTGCCTAGAAGCGTTCCATAACGCTATAGGAGCGGGTTTTCGAGTAAGTATATTGAAACAAACACATACATAGTCTCACGTGTTCATAATGATCACACTTGACCATTTTTGAAATAATGACTTTCTCACTTAACTAAGCACAGTCTTCCATGCTACCAACATAATAAATAGTACTACGAATAAATAACATTGACTTACGACTTTCATAAGAAAAAGTAACATTATTGTGGAGTAAGGTCGTCATAATATTAAGATAGAGTTCCCTTTATTTATGACCGAGGAACGATATGATATTTGTCTTAGTTTTATTAATATGAAACAGTTTTGTTTGTGTCTATATCAACTGAATTGTTTTATCCAAATATTGGGACTTATTTGTTTTATTTAACTGGTAGAAATATGAGTATTCTTATAAATTCTTGTTTTAGATTTAGTATTTTGTATAATTTTTCAAGCGAGTCCGCCCGCGTAAGACTTGAATATTATACTAAGAGAAATTACACCATAGATAAAAACTATTCGGGGTGTTATTCCAGGACATGTTCTAGTCGTGTGCCAAGTTTCATCGAAATCTGTTCAGCCAAACGAGTGTGAAGAAACAAACATACATACACACTCACAAACTTTCGACTATATAATAAATTAGTGTTTACATTTAAATAAACGCTGTAGTCTAATTACATTCATTATGGTAAAAATGTGAATAAAATAATCTGGCATCTAACTTAATTACAATTATTGGTAATTTTATGCTTTTTTTAGCTATCATTCATTTATGAATATACTTTTATTTTTTTGAGGTGTGTCAGACTTTTTCAGACTAAAATCCACCTGTTTTTGTTTAGATTGGTTTAAGTCTTTCAAACAATTCCACAGCTTATTTATGATCATGCTTGCACTTTATAATATTAATCTATCATCAATGACGAGATATCGATCATTACAATGTCAAGCTTATTAGGAAATAAGCTTGACATAGTGATGATAGATCGAATGGAACATCATAATGATTGTCGATATAGCGGTCCCTCATGAAGAGGACCTCGTGAAAGCTGAGAAAGATAAATAAATAAAGTACAATATTGACCTGGTTCACGAACTTGTCGATATATTGGATGTGAGTACACCAGTCATTGTGCCAATAGTCGTGACGGCCAACGACTTGATAGCCAAAAACCTTAACCAACAAGAAGCCTGTAATTCGAATAATGTAGTCTATTAACAGGGTGATGACTTTGGGGTTAATTATATTTTTAACAATGTGGCTGAGCGTTCGGCCGTTTTGCGCGGATACGAGCGTATATCTTCCCTATCAATTGCTGTAATACTATGTTTTGTTTACTAGTTTTTAAGATTGCGTCCTTTTCACGTAAATAAACTGTTTTTCTTTCTTTCAAAGGAATGTCTAGAGAACATCTAGAGTGAATTTATTCATCAGTGAATATTCATGTCCAAAGCAAGATTCACAATACAAACTAATTAAGAAGATGAACGTCTTTTCAATTTAACTTGATTATTCAGAGTACAATAAAGGTAAACAGAACTAGCCACGAAGTTTGTAGATTTTAAAAACAAAGTTGTGCGCTGGCGTGAAACTGCCAGAAAACTTAAAAGCTGGTTAAGCTGGTGTACGTACGGGCTTGTAATTTATCTTGTTTGTCTGTCGTAGTCTGATTTGTTTATAAAAGATATGACAATGAAGTTAATAAATAATACGGAAGAACTAAAGTCTGTTGCATGGTCTTGATTAGTTTGTATGTTGCTCGTTACCCACTCGCCACCCATAAAATAGAATCTCTCAAAGAGATTTCTACTCAGATTGACATCCTAATCCGACAAGTCGATACAAGATATACGCAGTAAATTCCTGAAGCTATAGGCTTGCCAGCCTTGAGGGCTAGTGCCATCAAGGCTGGCCCAGAAAGTGATATGATCTAGACACGTACCACGAGGACTGATTCAAGACCGCGTGGTAGAAGAATGCCTGGAAGGATTTGGTGGAGACTTTAACCCATCAGTAGAACAGTAATGGCTAAAGGAAAAAAATCTTTTGAAGAAGATACGAAGAGGTAAAACCCTCAAAACAAACCTCGAATGAAAATACTACATCGTCATATACAACCAGTAACCGAGTATTTTCCAAAACTATGTAACATTTGTCCCAAAATTTCAAAAAAAGGATCACCAATTTCATTTTGGTTCCTTTCAGATTAACCTAAAACATTGACCAAGTAATATATCACATGATTTTCATTTCAAAGAAAAGACACACACAAACCAACAACAATCCAACACCAACACTGATCACAATATCAATACAACAACACGAACAACAGTTTTAGTTTATAGCTCGTCGCGTATTGCTAGCTGTAATATCAGCCCGTATACTGCGCGCCGTAAGCCGACATCAGACAACACCTTGGCAGGCACTCCTGTGAAATTGGAAGAGAAAATAAACTGGAAAGTTCACGTAGCTAGTACAAGATTACACCTGAGAAGGATGCAAACATGATTTCGGCAGGCGCTGTCGATAGGTGTACAGTACAGTTTGGCTATATTTTTTACTGTCGGTTATCTGTTGTTCGACAAATATACTCAATGGCGGAACTATATCATTTCTGAAGCCCCTGGAAAATTTGTTGGATAGAGCCTCTCCTCGCCACGTAGTAATTAAATTTTAATAAATCACTAAAGTACTTACATAAATGATTCTTTATCTACACTCATAATAATAAAGAGGTAAAGTTGGTTTTTATATTTTTTTGTTTGTAGGACGTAATTTCCGAAAGTACTGATGCGATTGCTAAAATATTTTCATCGAAATAAAGCTGCTTTATTCCTGAGTGACATAAGCTATATTGTATACACGCGGACGAAGTCGCGGGCAAAAGCTAGATAACAATAAATCAGTTAGTTTATATTTTTTCTCTGAAGGTAGACCGAAATCTTACAATTTCTTTGGCATATTTATGGTCTTTATTTGTGCCAGTGGTAAAATTGTGTATGACAATAGGTTCGCAGCTAGTAGAGCGGCTAGTGAACTAAGGCTTTATTATTCGATGGTAGTATGCACTAAGACTTTAGTATTGGATTATATTCTTTTATAAATGTCATTGCTATTCTAGCACTCAAGTGTTTAATTTCATACTGGCAATTTTGCCTGTAGCAAATATGACATGCGTCTGATAACATTGTACTGTTAGTAGTAGGTAATAGTACATTATGATTTAAGTGTGTAATGTTAGTGATTACTATCGAGGCGGTATTAAGACCCGAGTCATGGCGAGGGTCTCAAGAGAGCCGAGAACGGTAATCATTAATTACTCTCGTGTATCATACGACGTTTTTCAATACACTTGAAGAAAATAACTGTAAATATAGTAAACTTTTTTGGCGGTAAATATCCGTTTTCATATGCACGCCCATATTTTTTTTTAAATTAACCTTTCAATACACTCACTGAAATGAATAAACGGGGGTTGACCGGCGACTTGTGGGGGACGACCTGCGCCCAGCCTGATACGACAATGTATTAAAATTATGGCAGGAGAGCGGTTGAACAATAAGGTTTTATCTACATTATAGCACTAGTGCGTAATGGTAATCAAAATGTCACAGTTTGGTAAAAAGGGCCATATGTACCTAAGTGTAGTGCAATAAGAGTCACTTTCTAAGCAAGTGTATTAAAAATATCATAAAATTACGTCCCAAAATAAAATTATCACCAACAAATACACAATAGATACGCAACTTTAAAAACAGCGCACGCAACTCGTTGAAAGAGATAACATTACGAGGAAAAGGTTCCAGCGTGAGGCCCAAATTCCGTTTATTATTTACAAGTAATTTTCTGCCAACTACCTCGGAGCATTGCTTTGATTCTAACACAAAGTGAGTGTTACCAAACTTGGTGGAAACGTGTCATGTGTAGCTAGGAAGTTAGGAAAGATATTTGTTTTGGTTCTTTTTTTTTCAAGTTTCTTTTTACGAATTTGTTTGTTTTCGTTTATTATTACAAAATCAAGGCTAATTTTACCAATAATACACCTTTGTTAATCATTGTTAAATGATTTTAAGCGTTAAATTATTATAATTTTGCATGATATTAAGTCCTGTTTAACCTAGGAAGAAAATTAAGTGTTGACCACCAACCATTACAACAAAATGTGGTAGGTTACATATTATTAGGTACAGGTATTACCCTAATGTTTTTACTATACACCAATCAACGACAATCCGAAAATTTTATCTCTTTTTTAACCAATCCACGCCTGAGTTGCTAAGTATCCAATGATGTTTAGAACAAAAATTAATTATTTTGATTTTCTTTTCTTTAATGGCATTTAGTCATTCAAAAAATATTCGTTTGTATGCGAATTAGAATAAAGTCACTTTGATTTCCGTTAGAATGAGGATGTAACACATTCTTTTATTTCTTACGTTATTGCAATATATAGCAGCAAATATATCGAGTCAGCCTTGTTGGGAAGCTTTGCTGAGGTAGTCAATCGTCATCATCATCATCATTTTAGCCAAAAGACGTCAACTGTTAGACATAGGCCTCCCCCAAGAGTCGCCGCAATGAACGGTCCTGTGCGCATCCGTCGGATTCCCGCAACCCTTACCAGGTCATTGGTCCACCTTGTAGGAGGATACTGCAAAACAAGTATCAACTCTAATATTTTCGTGCCTATTTCAATGGCTTCACATGTCCAGTTATGTTGACACTTGAGATACAAAACTGTACCAGTTTTACATCTACTAGGAACCAATTTGCGAATAATTAGAACAACCACTGCACTTCACTCGAAAAATTACGGCCAATAATTTTGAGCCATATTAAGCAAAAAATTGCGTAAAATACATTGTCGTTAAAACCCATAACTAATCCCTAATGTCAGTATCAATTTTCACTCGAGCTGAAAATATCTACATGTGAAATTCATCGCGCTATAAAACGCGATTTAAAATTCGTAGCATGCACTTAACCCGTTATTCACAAGTGCATAGTGCATCGAGATCTTTGGAGGGGAAATGTTGCAGTACTAAGTTGTTTTAGTAGTTTAGGAAAATTACTAAGTTTACAGTATTGGGGTAAGCGTGAAGACAGAAAAAATAAATGAGATATATATTTTTTATTGTTGATAGGTTTGCGCTTGACCGCTATCTCACCTGCCCCTCTAGCCAAGTTACAACCGTTTTGCTTGCGTCGAACGCTTCGAGTTGGCCGCGTCGCCGAATCTTTTGATCTGACCACGTGACTGAGCGTTGAGATGACGTCATTCCCGTACATTTGAAGCTTTCTACTGGCGTTAACTATTGCAGATTAGCAACTTGGCTAGGGGTACTGGAAAGCGACAATGCAGTCGACGATAGAGCGCGCTTACTTAGAAGTAACTTTGAATAGGTTGACTTATACTCGTAGATGCCCAGGTTTTAAGCATGAGGGAAGAGACTCCGGCAGGGAATTCCACTTCTTAGCTATACGCACAATGAATGTGTTCTCAGAACTTTTTGTACGTGTAGGTCAAGGGAGATTTAAATTAAATTCGAGCATGGAATGCGAAAATTTGTGAACGTGAGTGTAAGTTTGTTACTTCTTCACGCTCGAACCATTGAACGGATTTCGATGAAACTTGGTACATGGATAGACAATGTCTTGGAACAGCTTATAAGATACTTTTTATCCCAGGAGTAGTATATCGTAGTATATCTTGGGATATTGTTTTCCTATCACGCGGGCTAAGCCGCTGGTAGCAGTATAAATATTTATAAACTGGGAGTATTTCCTGGTGGAAAACAGTGAAATCGATGCATGAATCTTTGAGTTTTGAAGCAAGAATTCAAGTTCCTTCAAATAGCTATGGTAAAACAATACTATTCATTCCCGACGATATTTGACGCATAATGTATATGATTTGCGAAAAAATAACGGCCAATTAAATATGTTACACAATCCGTCACGCTATTCGTTTGTTAATTACGTTAATTTAGCGTGTCTCCGTCAAGCGCTCACCGCGATAATTGTCATATAATTAACTACCTTCCCGTAGGGTAACTGCCGGATTCTTTACGAGGTGATTTAACCGTAAATTTTAATGTAACTACTGATGAATTTATATTGTTGTTCTCATGTACTTACATTATTATATGCTCTTACATACTTTGCTGAGTATGAAAATAATTTTAACTAGTTAAATTAAATGGGATATTGTGGGATGGGATGTAGGAACATGCCAGTTTCCTTACGATGTTTTCATTGATCGTTTTGAGAACATTAGTGATGTAATAAATTACACAAAGTAATGCGCCTGGCTGGGTTTGAACCCGCGACCTACAACTGCTCACATCATAATTGTTAACCAGAACTGTATCGTAAGTAAATAACTAGATAAAAAATAATGATAATATATTTTTTTGACACAAAATGAACAATTAAGTAGGTAGAAACTTAAATTGGAAGAAAATTGTCTCTCACTCTCTGGCTATGAGGAACTGGTCCAGTAGAGAAATAAATAGAAGTATCCCCATGACCACCAACATATTTGAAATATATCGACGACCGCCTGTTTAATTATTTTTATTTACATAGAGATGGCCGTTGGAGCCGAAAGGTTCTGGAGTGGTGACCGCGTACCAGAAGTCGCAACGTTGGAAGGCCTCCTACAAGGTGGATCGATGACTTGGTTAAGGTTGCGGGAAACCGATGGATGCGAGACGCACAGGAACGTTCGTTGTGGCGACGCTTGGGGGAGGCCTATGTCCAACAGTGGTCGTATATCGGCTGAAATGATGATGACTGTGATGAACATAGGGATATTTAAAAAAAAATTGACATGGGAATCATTAATAACTCCTTTTGTTCTGAATGGAGCAAGATGGACTGCCAGAATTTTACTGATCCACCTGGACTTTTGGATACCAGTGTTACGGTAACTCTTTGGAACAGTCCCGCCTACCGTCAAAACTATTTACTAACACAACTAGAATCTATCTAAAAGTATCAATTTCATGTTTTTACAGCAACGGATATCACAAAACTATTTATACATGGCGAAGGGTCAGAAAGCCGATTACAGGTCGCCTTTGGAACGGAGAGCTTTTGCTTGTAAGCCACTAATGTGGCAGGCTTATGAAGGACGAACTTATGATAACTCCGTTGATAGAATATTGGGGGATAATCCCATTACAATGAAGATGGTTTGCTTATATTTTTAAAAGGGTTCCCGTATAGCTACTACGAATTCTTTAAGCAGTCCATTTTACGACCTAAACTGAACTGTTAAAATGATGAAGCTCTATAGAGTTAGAGTTTTTGCCCACGGCTTCGCCTGCGTACATAATAATATAGCCTATGTCACTCAGGAATAAAGCAGTTTTCTATCAGTGAAAAATTTTTAGCAATTGGACCAAGTACAGGTCCAATTGCTAAAAATTACCTCCTACAAACAAAAATACAAACTTTACCTCTTTATTATATTAGTGTAGATCTAGCTCCATCTCTCTTACTCATTTATCCGATTGTCATTTTAACTCATTATGGTAAGTCCCTTGTCTATAGTAAGTGTGCAGTATGCATCCGTAGCGACATCTCTGAAGCCACATAATAACTAAAAAGTCAAGATCTAGCAACGCAGTATTAGAGTTCTTCACGCGTTTAGAACACATACAACAGCCTAAAATTCACTATTGAGCAGTTGCCCGGACCAGACATAACACCCGTCTAGTCGGAAGATCCTCTCTTTTTAATGGAGAAGGATTCTCTATACTCTTTTTTGTTTTTTATGGTCTTTACACCCTGTTCTACATGACTCTAAACTGGTGACCGCGAAGTGAACGATACCTCATATGACCCCAAGTATACTGCTTGCAAGGAACCTGGGCCTCAAGTCTGCTATTACAGTAGTGTCAGAATGGTCTATCATTGATTTCATAATTTTTGATTTTGACAAGTTTTGGTAATCTACTAATATAATGGCATCACTACGACTTTCCGATGGTCAACCACTGACACTCCATTGAAAGAAATGGTATAGAATGGTAATCTCGTACGTAATGTAATTAAAAACAAATGAATATCTGACATTTGCGGTAATCTGCAAAAATGTTGACAGTTCCTTTGATCAGTGACCTATCATTATGACGTCATTGCGCAATTAATACTTTTAATAAGCTTGATATTGTCATTCTACCACAATTTTATTACAAGACCATTGACCGATCAATGATCGATCATTATGAATTAGTAGATTACAATTTTTTTACAAAATGACATTATAGAATTGTGATAGAATGACGAATTTATAAAATTGCAGACAAGCCCCTGATGCTGAACCTTGACGCCTGTATTAGAGTCGAGTGGAGAGAATGACTTAGAGTATACGTTAATCTCTGAAAGTGAATAACACTAGTCCCCAAAGAAGTGAGTAATATAAGGTTTTATGACGTCTACGAGGAATAACTTATTCATATTAGTGAGTAATAAAAAGTACATAAATGTGACGGTGGTAAAGAGGGAGAAGTACGAGTAATATAAGTTTTCCCAAACGGCCTGCCTAACTTACTGAAGAGGTTCTGATAAGAATTGGATTCTCTTGACATAATGATCTGAGAGATACAGATATTTCATAATGTATATTACAAGTCCTAACAGATTTTGTTTAAGCATAAGCTACACAGTCAAAAAAAATTCACCGACTTCAACAGACCTTACTAATGAAGCCATTTTATGTACAATGTCCTCCCTTTTAATTATTTTGCCATCGTTGAACTCAAGCTACCACTCAATGGATGCCAAAAGAGGGACGATGCTGCTGAGACCAGCTCAGAAAGAGGTAACATAACCTAAAAGTGTACCAATGTATGAGAGCTGGAAGATAAGAAAACCTGGAAGGACTCAGAGGGGATCATAACCCAGGTATAGTCACAGTATAATAAAGAGGTAAAGTTTGTTTTAATGTTTTTTTGTTTGTAGTAGGAAATATCTGAAAATACTGGTCCGATTGCTAAAATTCTTCCACCGACAGAAAGCTGCTTTATTCCTGAGTGACATAGACTATATTTTATGTACGCAGGCGAAGGCGCGGGCAAAGGTTAGTAGTTAATATTTTAAAGGTTAAATTTTGTGAGTGTGTGTGTGTGTGAATGTCTGTTGGTTATTTCTTTATGCTTAAATGGCTGCACGTAGTTTAATAAAATCTGGCACATGGGTAGACCATGTCATCGAATAGCACATAGGATACTTTTTATCGGAGAGTATATTCCCGTGAGCCATTTTTTTTCCTTTCATGCAGGCAACGCAGCTGACAGCAGCTAGTATGGCAATATAATAAAACTGCCACTTACCTCACCTTCAATACAATTTCTTACCTTAAAATATGATAATCCAAAACACAAAACCTTCTAAACTTTGACCCACAAAAGAATACTGTTATCCTGTTTTTACAGATTTCGGTCCTCTGAGCGGCAGTTTGACACTGACGCCCCTCCATAAGCTGAGCTTCATCACCGGTCCCATAAGGACCGTAACCTCGTGTCTACTGCCTACATCGCAGAGTATGATGAAGTTATAGAGCGCCTTGCGTGGTACCTACAAAAGTTATTTCACCTACAAAATTAAAAAAAAAGAGAATCTGGTAAAGGATAAAATAATATCTTACATGATATTTAAAACTTATGCCATAAGTGACAACACATAAGTGATCGAAAGCAATACGTTGTTATAGACAATGTAAATGAAGACTTACTAACTTCCCATTGCTCTGACTCTAGGATAAATAAATGTGGCGTCCCTCAAGGAAGTGTAGGTACTAGGTCCCATATTGTATTATATGTTATTATATGTGAATGATATATCACTGGTGTCCAATCATAAAATTATATTATTTGCAGATGACATTTCAATTATCGTGACATCTGATAAAAAATCGATTTCTGACCATGAATTAGATATTAATAATACTATTGACAAAATTTTACATTGCCTACAGAATAATAAATTAAAAATCAATTTAGATAAATCAAATTATATTCAATTTAATAAATCAAAACATGCCAAATGCAATTTTAAACTTAATGTTGACAGACTCAAACAAGTAGCACAAACCTTTTTTGATTTATGCAATAGGATTAATAAATTTACTTACGCCCTCAGACAAGTAAAGAACGTAACAAACGTAAAAACGGCAATTACTACATACCATGCATATGTTCAATCGATCTTAAGTTACGGCCTTGTTATTTGGGGGAACAGTACGGATAAAGACAGAGCATTCATTGTACAAAAGAAGTGCATCAGGGCCATATGCGGACTTCGTCCTGACGAATCCTGTCGGTCATTTTTTTTTTAAACTGGGTTTATTACCACTTCCTGCACTTTACATATACGCAACCTGTAACTTTGTCTACAGTAATAAGGGATTGTTCAAGAAAGCTTATGAAGTAATCTCTCGTCCAAGGGATCCACACAGACTTGTAAGAGATGATAATCCTAAATCAGCCAAGTATGCTAACAGCTGCCTTGTGATGTTTGTACGCATTTACAACAAAATCCCTAAAGAATTAAAATGTATAAATAATGCAAATTTATTTAGAAACAAATTGTATAAATGGCTGAATGGACATAATTTCTATGACATTAACGATTTCTTTGACATAAAATTTTAATATTGTATCCATCTATTTAACTGAATTAACTGTATACTTACTGTTGTTTTGACCTAATTTTTTTTTTGCATGCAATAGACACTTATTCTGTGTAGCTAAACATGTGGACATTGTATTTAAATAAGACTAACACCATTATACCATGTTTAAGGCAAATAAAGACTTATCTTATCTTATCTTATCTAAGACTTCGACATAATGTGTACACACTCAACCATAATTATGAGCGAAAACGATTAACAAGAAGTTCATTATAGATGTTTAGTAAGTAAGTAAGTAATCATTTATTGCGCGACAAATTATAAGCCATAACATCAGTGATGAAACATTAAATGAGAGTGGCTATTTCACTATAAGATCACTGTTCTTCAAACTAGGAGACAATTCTGTATCTTGAAGTACAGTACATTTACCAATAATAGTATGTAGGTAGACATTACCGAAATGTCACGTCGTCAGTTTCAAACATTTTGGATTCATCATAATTGCGGATAGGACCTTAACTAGTGTGCTATGTTGAGGATCATGTTTTTTTAGTTCGTTTAATATTTTTTTTTATAATTTTCAGTGAGGTTTCTATGAATAAATTGATTTTTCTTCTTGTTAGAAATGATGGATTAGTGCTCTGGAACCTCAAATATTTTCAACCCCTCTGTTATGATAAATGTAAACTTTTTGTATATTTGAAGCCTGTAGCATCCTTAAACCATAGTAAATTAAATCATATACTTGCTGAACTTAGGGTATATATCAAGAGACCTGAACCACCATCAGAAGAGAAGCTGAGCTATACAGGGTGAATTGTATCATTTTTTTCACAACAGATTCATAACGGCAATGATACGTCCTAGTATCCACGAAGCCGGACCAATTTTTGTTTATATTCAAATACAAGTGTACCTTAAATCTTCATACGTTGTCTATTGCATACGCAGCGTGTACCATATCTCGGGGCCTTACGCGGAGAACTTTACGAATGGGCAATAGTACTCGTTTCATTGCACCCCGGTGCCTACTGGCGCGATATCTACTCCACGTCGGGTTTTGCAAAGAATTCTAATTCAGTCAACTCTGTACTTTTTAAGTGCTGTCACGTGATAGTTATACTTATTTCCTTATCTTATAATATACCGTTATACTTATAATATATGTTTATAAGAAATCCAAGTTGTATGTTTATAACATTTACTCGTGATCAAAACAAGAATGTTGAAAAAATAAGATAATGAATTTTTTTTTTAATTATTTTTAGGGTTCTACCTCAAAACCTCAAAAGGAAAAAAAGGAACTCTTAAAGGATAACTATGTTGTCTGTCTGTCTGTCAAGATCTTTTATCTCGAGAACGCGTAGAAGTATAGAGTTAACGTTAAAAATATCAAATATTCAGGTCTGCGGTTCCTTGATGCTGTGAAAAAATATCAACCTTCTAAATTAATAGAAAAAAAGATACGGCCGTTTATAAAAATCGTATATTTCGACACACTGAAGAGAATAAAAATTCATAGGGTAGTTCTCATTAACCCAGGATCTTGATTTTTTTCATAAAACAAGGTATTATAACACAGATAAAGGAATAAATCTAAAAACAGTAAAGTTACGTCTTTATCCTTTATCTGCCTACACTTCAATCTGCAAATTGACATGACGTGACTTTGAAGAAATTTTATTTATAAACTAAAAAGGGCTGAAAAACGGGGAAGACTCATAGGGCATCAAAAAATTCGTCCACATCGATGTCAATGGGAAAACTGCCCAGAACGCTGGCAACATTGCCACCCTGGGTGGCAATGCTGTTTCGTTGACTGAAGAAAAGTCCAGCCCTCTGGTCACGCGAAGAGTCAACCAACAGCGCTCGGACCCCATGGCCCTAGTCTTTCAACCCCAAACGGCTCAAACACATAACTTCCAATAAGGTTATTATATTTATAAACTAAATATGTGTCTCTATGCTGACAACATTCAGACTCGAAGTACACAAAAGCACACCACCCACAATATACAAATCTAAACACTATTCAAAGTGACACCTGATGCCATCGAGTGCAACTCCTCGCCTCGGGGACTACTTCGCTACGTGTAGCAAATGGACCTCACTAGTATACGAGGGCGTTCTTCGTTTTGGACCATTAGAAGCGAATGAAGGAAACAAAGTGAAGTATGGCTGGCTTAATGCACATAGAAACGCGGGATGTAAGTTGGAGCAGCTGGTTCGTGAAACGTTAAAAAGCGGAAACTAAATTTATCGAATATTACTGAAGGAAAAACTTTGTTCCTGCATCTCGGAGTTGGATAATCGATTTGATATGACTCTAAATCGATTTAAATTGCAGAGAATGTTAAACGATCACCAAGTACAATTTTATGACTTGTTTTGCTGTAACGATCAAGCGATTTAAATAGTCATTAAAACAAAAAGCAGTTTACAGTCAGCCCTCAGGCACTTGTTACCTGGCATTCATGCTGAACTGGACCTATTTTGGTTCAGCCATCAGGCACACAACTGTTTCTTTTTTGCTTCTTTTATTTTTGATTCGTGTTATTCAATTATTGTCCTGGTGCTTTGTGATGTACCAAACAAATTAGTTTTCTTTCTTTATTTCTTTCATGCACTCTATAGTTTGAAATTCACACTTTTGATAAACTGGCTCAGAATTATTTTTTTTTCTTTTTTGTTTGTAAAATGTTGGGGGAGTTCATTTACAAACATATTTAAACTCACGTACACAAGACATCCCAACCTAGAACTACCACTTGTAGGCCCAATAAATATTTGTTTGTTGTGGAAATCGAAACCACGTCATACAACGATGCACCCAATTGTTTAACCAGTGCGCAGTGGAAATTGTCTAAACTTATAGCCTCAGATTTACTAGATGGCAATCTGCCTCCCAACATGATATGTTACGCTGTCAAATTGTTCCGCGACACATAAAAAAATGTTATTATAACTATTCGCATAGCTCCTATGTAACTATATAGCCTACGTATGTATAAGAATTAAATTTTAATCTAATCTAATTTAAATTAAAAATACTGTTTCTCCTTTCTTTCAGTCCATCCAAAGGTTGTCTGTAAGAAATTGCCCTGTGTTATAAGACCGCCCATTGTACACCTATTTTAAAAAATGTTTGTCCTGTATTTTTTTGTTTATCTGGTTTACAATAAATAAATAATAATAAAAATGTAGATGCGCATTTGTAAATGATGTGCACGCTCTTTGTTAGTTTGTTTGCACTGTTCCATTTTCTGCAAGTAAAATGGAAAAAAATCGTTGGTGTGCCTTATAATAAAATAAAATATAAAGTCAAAAACATCGTAAAATATTAAAACGTACACTCCTATCCAAATCCTCCTTTGCGTATCAAAACAACCCCAAAGCAAGTGACCAGCAGACAAATAAATATTCTGCAAGGTACTGCTATCGTGTTATGCGCAATGTAAATTCAGGCCTGAAACATTTAGACCACGTAGTAACCCCCGGTTGGGGATACGGAACCCTTTGCCTGCGATGCGTCTGGAATGCGATACTCGATTGTAACGGACTAGCTTTTGTTTTTATTTATTTGTTGATTTATTACGAAAAAGGGTAAGTGTATCTTACACCAATTAATTTTATTTATTGATTATTTGCTTTAGTCTCGTGATCGTGATGGTACAGTGGCTAAAGTAATGTATGAGCTTAGGGTCTGAAACCGGGCAAGTACCAATGCAAATTTTTCAAGTCATTTGTTCTATTCTAAGTTTACCTAGAACATAAGTAATTGGGAACTTAATTAAAATTAGGAACGACGAGCGTTCCTCTGAAAGCAAGTAAAGCTTAAGCTTAATTTAAGTTTATGTATAAGCTGTGTTACTTTTTGGTGTACAATAAAATTTATTCTATTATATTTTATTTTTATTCTATTCTATTATATTTTAAAGCTGTTGGTCTCGGTTGTCAGATCATTAATTAGGCGTGACAGTAGTAGAAAGTCTGACCATCAGTTTATTCAAAGAATACCGTGTTGCCTAGTAAATGGATTGTGAAAATCTAGTATATAGGCAGTTAGACTTAAAGCCGACCCCAAGCTATGTAGTTGGGAAAAAGCTAAGAAGATGATGATAATTACTTGCTTCAGGCAGCGATTCTGCCCGAATAGACGGCAAAAATTAATCCAAGAGAACATACTCTTTCAGATTTGAAATTCATCTAAATTCATTAAACGTAACAAAGAAGCAAACAAATCCAAAATCGCTTATACAATACTTTTTATCGCGGAAGTATGTTCCATTGGGTCAATTTTCTACTTTCACGCGAGCAAAGCCGCTGATAGCAGCTAGTCTAATATAGGCTTGATTTTTAATCAAAATTCATTTTATCGTGTAGTGAGCCGTTATTATTTGTATCAATTGGCAAAAACAAGGTAAATACTTACTTACTTATATTGCTATACCTACTAACTAATAAAGATTTGATTTATTATTATTACAATTAAAAAAAAAACAAAGTAAACCAGAGCTCATTTATTAAACAGTACATCTAGTCACCTTTAAACCCCATCCAATTTATTAGGACGACATCCGGATAACCACAATGATGTTGACAAATCGACCAGCCATACTGTTCCGCCTTTTTGATGTTCGATCTCCCTGCCGCAGATATCGAACGATGCGAGTTCTCGATAAACTCAAACGATTCGAGTAAACTCGAATGTTTCGATGAATCTGATAAAAGTTTATTTTTGAAAATGACAAATGCAAGTGTGAAAACATTTCAGCAATTTTTTGTTTTTTTTTTTTGTTATTTATGATAGACTCGCGCTTCACCAATGACTCATTTGGTGATAAACGATGATGTGGTCAATGATAGAGTATGCTGCCTAGAAGTAACCTATTCACTTTTGACTTAACCTTTCGAATAGGTATTGTGTCTCTAACTACGGTTAATTAGAGATACAATAGAAAGACAATGAGAGAACGAACGCCGGCGTTTGCTTGGGGTTTAATGAATTAAAGACCTCTAGTTTGTAGCTACTGAGAATCATAGACTATCGTAGAACCAATGATCTTCTTGGCTAGTTTCTCTGGCAGATCCCTCCCAGAGGTAAGAGCAGTACCTACTCCATACACAATTGAACTTGCGCTTGATAAAAAGTTGAAGTTTGAGCAGCTGATCCGGTGTGAAGTACTGTCTCACCTCTGCTAAGATTTAACTCTTTTAAAGTCCTCACCGCGGCTCGGTGATAATCACCAACATAACATACTTATTTTATAACTTACTATTATTTGATAGATTGAGTGGAATTTAAATTTCAACAGATAGATTTTTTTAAATTGACATAAACTAGTGTTTAACTGCAATCCTATCTGATAGTAAACAGTAAAGCAATCGTTGATGGTGAAGCGCGCTAGTTTATTAAAAGCCTATTCACTCTACCCTTGAAGACGCCTAAATTACTATGGGATAGGAAGATGGCAGCAGGCAAATTGTTCTTGTCCTTCAATGATGGATAGATAGAATCGTGTTGGTAGAAGATATAATATTTACAATATAATAATTATGCTGTATACAAAAATAGGTTACAATCCTGAAATTGATTATAATTTTAATTTAATAACCTCCCTCTGTTTACCTCTACATAATAATTACGTAAACTCAAAGTTTGATTTGCCGGCTCATCATGTAAATTAAGATGAAGCTAATTACAGATTAGGTCCTTAGCTATAATTACAAATTTAAACGGGTTTCGCTATTTTAATTATTCAGTGGTTTGGTTTATCGGCTTTTAGAGGTACCTTTGAACTGTTTTGGTATGCAATAGATAGGTAAACAAAGTAACCACAAGGCTATTTATGAATTTAATTATTAGGTTATTATAGGGTGACTGGCAATTAGTTTACGATACTTAAACACGTGATTGAGCTCATGATAACAAAACAAAATAATATAGGAGCAAAGCCGAAATCGCGAAAAAAATATCAGCTGTTCAGTGCATTAGGCAAACATAAATGCGCGTCCGCACGCCTCAAGGAGTTGTCAGCAACAGCAGGGACCCAGACGGGTCGAAGCCTACTGGGGCCAGGGTTATCCGAAAGGGCGCTCGAGCCCCGGTATGAAGGCTAGAAGGAACAGGGTGGGTCTTTTAGTCAGTAAGAGTCTGACACTATCTCCCGCTCCGCCCAAGGGTGGGGGATGTCAATGCATGATTTTTCCCACCATAAAAAAAACAGCTGATTTTTTTTCGCGATTTCATGTTTCTTTCTATAGTAAAAGTTGTTGGTTATAATGAGCACAATCACGTGTTTAAGTATCGTACATTAATTACCAGTCACCCATATTCTTATCAATGTCACCAGTGTTAAATTTAAAGCTTGATTTTATTAGTTTTTTTTAAGGAACCGATTTAGCTTATATGGGCTATATGACATACGATAACTTTGTTGTCCGTCTGTCCGTCTATTCGAGTTTATAACTGTTCCTCTAGCGTTGGTCGTAGCGTAATTTCATACCTGACTATCTTTTAGAAATTGTAAGTATATCATTATCATCATTAAATTAGTATCTAAATAGTATAATGAATGGGATATAATAATTTTATAAGTACGTAAGATTTACAGTGCCCTTATAGCAGGCATGATTTAATACTATGTCACGAAATTTTAATGCTTAATATCCAGTCTTTTACTTGTTACCGAATAAATAATTATTAAATAAACATGTTTTTTTTTATGCGACTGGTAGTTTAAAAGATCAAGACTTTATTGTATTATACATTTAACTTTTTAAATACCGTAATTAGAGACACAATAGAAAGGCAATGAGAGAGTGAACGAATGTGCTCGAAATAACTAATATTAAATATAGATATGCTAATGGTTTAAAATCAACCAAAAAGGTCCTGATATAAAAGTCGCTACAGTACCTATTTAACTGCTTACTCCACTAAGTAATGTCCTCAAAAGTCTGTTATATTAGAGCTGCACTTCATATCAGCACATTTACGTCATAAAGCGGAAGCCCACTTAGTATCTGCATAAGTACTTTGCTGGTATGTACTAAGTTCTTAGTCGGGACAACACAGGACTTCCATAAACCAATGGACGTTAGTTTTCTTAAACTGCTCTGTTGCACCGTTATCTTGGGTGCAACTTCATTCAATTTAAAAGAGAAAATAACAATTTCTCAGGTTCAATTAGGTGAAATCAGAATCTAAATCAAAATATAAATAGTCCAAATTCAGAGAAGACTAATTTTATGTGAATTAATTCAGAAATCTAGCCAGTAAGTCCCTTTTCTATTTTATAATTATGTATTTATTTAAGCTTTTTATAGAATTTACATATACACTTCATATAATAATAGAGAATTTAAAAAAATAAACCCCTAATAATTCTCTACCGGAGTCTGTGTTTCCTTATAGCTGCCTGCAACCTAAAGATCTTTAAATCAAGAGTGAATAGGTTACGCCTAAGCAAGCATACTCCATAGTTGACTACATCATCGCTTACCTTCAGCTGAGATTGTGGTCAAATATAATCGTATCCCATCAATATTAAAAAACAACGTACTAAGCAATAATAAAGTCAAGACTTGACGCAAAAATGTACCATGAAAACTCCGGGTCGCTGGGAGGGCTCAGTAAAGTCTGACACACTTCTCCCGCTTCGCCCTAAAGAGATTTCACACCTAAAAAAAATCTCTCTTATAAGTAGAGGGGGGACGAATAAGATGCAACTCCGTCACCTGCATCACAAACTGCCTACCCTACTTACATAAACACTTACTCTTGGCTGTTTCGTTTTCAACAATCCCATCAAATCACAACTCAGAGGTACCAAGGGACCTGATTGAATTGAATCCCCTCCACCGACGCCATATTTCTTTTTCCGGTTTTCCCCAAATTGAACTTTTACCTACAGTTAAATGTACTTTAATCTGATTGAACTTACGACTTAGATAAATCACTTGAAGTAAAGTCAAGTTAACGAAAGCTTTAAAATGTCGGAAGTCGTAAAAAACAGGTATTGTGTGTGATATATCGTGTTCTTATAAAAAATGTTACTTATTGGAGCTTTTAATGTTGTTTTCAAAGTGTATGTTGAGATTGATGTGAAGTACTTATAACTGAATGGGGTACATTTAGATTGTAATATAATGTAAAGGAACGTAAACCTGCCGCAATTTAATGGTTTTCATAAAAGTCTACAATTTCTATAGACTTCGTCAAATCAACAATGCAATGTGATTATATTAGAAACTATGTTGACCAAAGTCCTGCATATAAACTGTTCATGAAAAAAATGATGTGGTTTTTTTTTAAGATGAGAAATCATCTAATGACTTCAATGAAGAAGCCAACCCATGGCCCTAATAGCCATCGGCCCTGTTGGACCCTACGGTGCTGCTGACATCACTTTAGGGCTCGTAAAAAAACCTTTGATCTATTTTCAAACTTACGAGTACTAAATGAGTTGAGAATGAAATGAGAGAGGCCAAAATTTCATAATTTTTGATAAAAAACACTAACTTCACCAAAAAAAAAAACTTTGCGATTTGGAAAATCTTCGTAACTCAATTCGGGAATTGAACTGTTTTCATCGGTAAACTCGTATGGAACCCTCATTGTGCGAGACCGACTCGCACTTGCCCAGTTTTTTTTCTATCAAGAAAAATATGAGACACGTAAATCTCAAGAAAAAAAATAAACAATTGAAAGTCGACTCATAAAATATCAGCTCATAAAACTCGGTGTCAATCATAACAAACTTTTCGAACTACAAATCGATAGTTTTTCTAACCCGCTGTGCTCATAAGAAATGCATGCTCTTCCGCTTTATTTATTTACATGGGGTTAGCCGATAAATCCGAGACTTGCTAGCTGGGGGACTTTTATTGAACTTAATATTTAGCCCACACCCAACGGATCAATACACAGACGATAAGTTTGATGCAATAACGTCTATTGTCTTGGCGATTTCCAGAGGTTTTGTTTTATATTGTAGAAAAAAAACGCTAATGCTGTTTGTTTTGTATCGTTATTTTATTTATATTTGTAACTAGCTTTTGCCAGCGGCTTCACTCGCGCACATAAAATGTAGCCTATGTCACTCAGGAATAAAGTAGCTTTCTGTAGGTTTTTTATTTTAGATTACCACTTACAAATAAAAAAACTAACTTTACTTCTTTATAAAAAAAAAAAACTGTGTTGTGTGTTTGTTTTATAAAAATACTATAGTGTTGATGTAGATAAAACCTCATTCTTAGGTAGCAAAATAAATCATTTAAGTGAATAAAAGAAAGATTTATGTATACAATCTGCCTGCTACGGTCTTCCCGTCTGATTACAATTTGGGTGCCTTCAAGGCTGGAGTAAAAAAGCTCCTCATATTTTTTTATATTACTAACATCTGTGTATTTGTATTTGTTTACTAACATAGTTTTGTAAGTTAATATGATAATATGATTGACAAAATTGTATGATTTATTCTGGATGTATTATTAATCAATAATTCCATCACTGTTTACTGTTAGGTGGGATCATAATCAAGCACTACTTTATTTTATTAGGAAAACTATACTAATAATTTTATTTTATTTTTCTTGTAGTAGTATTAATTTGTTACAAATTAAGCAATTTATAAAAAAAAACTCAATAAAATTATTCAATATTTTTTATCTCAATAAATTAAAACACACGTGATTTTAGGCTAAACTGCAATGATATCAACTAACTGCAAAACTTAGGTAACATGCATTCTAAACGTTACCATCTAAAAGCCAATGAACATAAAATTAATTCACAAACTGCACAGCCTAGCAAAATAGCCCGGTAAAGCGTACACCAGGGTACAGCTTAACAATAATTGTAGTTGGCTATTTACAGCATGTAATTAACGAGGCGACACACAAGAGACGTGCCCAATTTGTCATGGCCAGCCGGGGCGTAGTGCTGTCGTAGCTACGCCGTAGCGTTACACTTGGGTGGCTAGTCGAGGTATGCTTATTAGAAATGGAGGTTTTTATTTTATTTGGATTCGAATGATTATGATATATGATATATTATTTGAACAAAGTAATTATACACGAGTATCATATGTGTTTTTTCAAAACTCGATCACTATTTACTTTTCAAACTGATTTTTAACGCATCATTCCTTATTAAGAATTAATTACATTTAATTTTATTTAGTTAATTTTATAGTAATTGTCGGCAATTAATAACTAAAGCAAGGAACCAACTGTTTTAAAACTTATATTGTTTGTATACATATGACTTTTTGTGACCAAAAAAAAAAAACTCAAAATTAAAACAGTCTCTAAATAATTTAATCTATATATTTCATATTTCTAAAATATTTTAATCTACTACTGCGCTTTTTTTTTTTAATCGAGTACCAGAACAGTATCTAATCTCGGTAGATGAATACAAACAATAGATAAAGTACAATAACCCACAGCACTGTTTACCAATCTAATTCAAATATCGGTTAACAGAAGTCGCAAAATCAGCAAACATCGCAGCAGCGGCACGGCGGCGGCACGCCTGCGGTGCGACTGCGGTACGGCTGCGATGCGGCAGCGATGCGGCCGGCCGGTGCATTACACCGGAAACATTGTCCGATTGTTGCGGTCCCGCCGTAATGGGCTTAATTCTGATGCGGCTTTCGGCTTTTAGCCATTGTTTACCTGCGCACGATACACCGAAGCAAACATAAATCTGAATTTGTATAGGTAACGTTTTTGTGCGCGGCTGTACGCAACGCGGTTGTTTTTTGGTGTGTACTTCGGTTTCGGGCGTTCTGGGGGAAACGTATATTGAAAATGTAGTGCGTTAAAAGCAACGTAATTTTCGCTACGTCAAAATATGTTGTTATGTCAACAACTAAATTATTTTCACTATTCCTATTAAACTAAAATAATAACAGCTACGTGATTGATTTTTGAAAGTTAAGCAACGTTCAGTGAGGACATTCTATGGATGGGTGACCATCTTAATATTTCGAAATACTCTAATTTTTTCTAAAATAAAATTAGCTTAAGCGAAGCCTAAACTCCTTTAATATCGTTTATCCACCAGTGAAAATCCTGTCAAAATCGGTCCAGCAGTTTCGAAGATTAACCGGCACAAACAGAAAAACAGATGAACTTCTTAAAAATTGCATTTTTGTCATAATAAGTTTTATATAAAAAAGTACAAACAAACGGATACTTAAATTTTATTTATAATGAACTTGACTTTTTTCGCGACTTTGCTCGCATACATAAAATATTATTTTAGGCTTCGCTTAAGGTAATTTTATTTTAGAAAAAATTTGAGAATTTCGAAATATTAAGATGGTCACTCATCCATAGAATGACCTCGCTAAACATTGCTTAACTTTTAAAAACTAATCACGCAGCTGTTATTATTTTAGTATGTTACTCAGAAATAAAGCAGCTTTCTACCGGTAAAAAAGCCATCGGACCAGTACTTTCAGAGATGAAACTGGCCATTACTAAATAATCTATTTACTAGTGTCTATTATGACTGCAACTGGCTTGCAGTGCGGACTCATACTTTTTAATTTTAAAAATGTTTGAGTTGACTGACGCTGTCATTGTCCTAAACTAAAGTTAACAATATATAAATATTTTTACTGATTCAGCGTGTTTACATTAGTATACAGTCCACTTCATTCCATCGTTTTTATCAATGCCATAATAAATAAGTGTGATTCCTAAGCAAATAAAAGTGGCCACAAATATTTAAGCCAACATAGTCGTATAGTCAACCGTTTTATGTTCGACTGTACACAAGCCCGTATTGTTTTAGGCTTCGATGTTTGGGAAAAAGGCAAAAAAAGTATTTGTGATAGCAACTGAAAAAGATCGAGTGCCTTTTTTAGTTACATAGACACACAGTGTTATTATTACTCGTTTGATAGTGTGTTTTTGTTAAGGCTAGTGTTTTTGATAACCCGTTATAGTAGAACTAGTTACTACTAGCGGATTTGTCTGCATGAAAATATATACCGTTTTGAGGAAAAATATTCCCGGGATAAAAAGCATACTATATGCTATTCTAGGACATGATCTATCTCTGAGTCAAGTTTTATCGAAATCTGTTCAGCCGTTTGAGCATGAAGAAGTTGCAATATGTACACACACAAACATTTTTATCTACACTACGGTATCTGAAACGTTAACCACAATGTGTGGTTAGTCCAAAATAAATGTAATAATTCAAAATCTTGATCTTTTACAGAGATCTCTATTTCTGATTCGTTCATGCAAAGAAGCTCTGAGCATAACCCTTTTCATTACCTTTTGGATGACTTTAACCCTTCTGATGAGGTCCACTGTGAGCTACCTTTCAAATACCTACATTCCAAAGGGTAGATCTATATGGAGAAGAATGTGCAAAAAGCTTCATAGACTGGTAACACGTACTGGTCAATGGACTTTAGAGTTATAACTAATATGGCTCTATTACACTTTTTCGTTTATAAATTGATATGCAGTCACATTTCAAAACTCACACAGACCACTAGCGAACATAAACATCGTTTACATGTTCAACCCGAAACTGTTTCTAACACATTGACGTACAACGAATTTAGTATCAAACTTCCAATTTTATGACGTCACGTTACCGTACAACCGTTGGGCCAAAAGTTAAATTGAAACTGGTAGGCAAACCGCACTCCCATGATTTATTAGCCGCATGCGAATACGTTACACGCTGCCTGTATGTATGTAATTGAGCGTATTGTACACTGCCACCTAAGGGATTTGACGCAGGGATGTTACAGAGGCCAACTAAGCAGAGGTTGGCTATGTAGAAGCGAAAGTTCATGAAGGCTGGACTCTAAAAATAAAGACTGCAAAAATACTAAAAATACGCAAGCGAAGGTAAAAATTACAATAATTGTCATTTCTAAAAAATATTTATTTGTTTAATTTATTAAAGCTATGCACATAACACTGTACAAAGCCATGTCAGGCAGGTCCTACTAAATAAATTGACAAACAGTAAAGAGACAAATACAATAGTAAATACTTACACACGTACAAATAAACAATGTTGTTGTGAAAAAATCAAACCAACCAATCAGTGCTGTGATGATTCTATCAACTTCTTGCAAATATGCTCCCGTGCCTTCACCTTAAAGAAAAATTGGGTTGCCAGATATTCAGAGGGAGCGTATTATAAAGAGATATCACCTGGACAAAACAGAAGGAGTGGATAAGCCCAGAGCGGTGTGAAGGACATCGTAGAAGACAATAATTGTAATAATTATAAAAATTGACATGTTAATCTAATTTTAATGAACGTTTTAAAACTTTTTATATATAGTTAATTTTATTTTTGAGTAAGAGAGGATTCTCTTAGTTCTTTGTAGCTCACAGTTCGATGATTCAGAAAGGACCAGACCCGTTTTGATGTCGCGTTATGTTCCAGCCGCGCCTTAAAAAGATGTCAGCAAAACTGAAGGAACCCCACTAAGGCCGATGCCTGCTAGAACTACGGAAATGTTTGAAAGAGTTACCATGGATCGCCAAGGGAAACTGAAGATTTTCTTTTTCCACCCAGAGCGTGAGATGTTATTTAATTATTTCCAACCTTAAAAAAGGGATCAGACCTGTTACTTTTTACAACTCTGTCACAACTCTGTTAGGAACTTACGAAAGTAGATACGAATGCGATGGTAGGATTTCTTGCAGGATTTAAAGCGGAGGCAAAGATCTGTTACAACTTACAACCCTCGCATACACTGACACTTAGGGATTTGAGGTTACAATTGTACTGCATATGTTTAGTCATAACCCTTGAAACTTTTGGTCGTAAGAGGTTATGTGCTTAAGTACGGAAGTATGGAATCACGTTTGAGGTGTCTGTTTTGTTATTTGCAGTAGCATCCCTAAGGTGCCATACATATTAGGTCGGATCATAAAAGTCTACGACTGAAGAAACGCCTTCGAATGAATGTTTGAAAGACAAATTGCCACCATGAGTTATGTCATATTATTTTGGAAAAACAATGCCAATAATAGGATAGCTTCCAGGGTCAAACTAATTACATTTTATTAAGTCCATATTTTACATTATAAAAAAATAGGACATGAGGACACGTATTTTTTCTTTTTTCGAAAAAAAATAAAGTTACGTGTGACGTCACCCCGTGTGAAAAAATGCAGCACGGCGTGACGTTACACGTAACTTTAATGGGCTATATCTTTGTCATTTATGGTTTAATTTACAAAAAAAAATTCGTGTCCCTTATTTTTGAATAATCTAAAAGACGGACTTATTACATTTTTCACAACAAGTAGCCTATTAAAAGCGCAGTTCTAAGTTTGGCGGTCTATTGTCAGTTATAAATATGTATCCCTAGATCATATCGTATCATTCATTCATAAAAATTTATAGATATACCCTTTATTGTACACCAATGATGAAATTACAATACGAACTTAAAATTAATAGGGTGTCACAGTGACCTGGTGACAGACAGGTGGACAGTAAAGTCTTCGTAACAGGGTTCCGTTTATACCCTTTAGGTACGGAACCCTAAGAAACAAAACTAGCAAACGGTTCATAATAATGTAACTGTAAATGATAATATTGAACATCCCATCCACATAATTTAGTGTTGGCTTTTCTAAATACTTGTATTGCAAATGGTCTATACAAATATAAATAACTAAGTCAAATAAACATTCCGCTTCATTAGCTCTGAAATAGCCGAGTTTGTTTGTGTTTGTTCGAACCAATTCACACGCTTAATTTGTGCTAAAACATTACTTTGTGGTACTAGTTAAATTGAAGTTTTAAGGTAAATAAAACATGAAATATTTAGTTTAGTATAAATATTTTATTTGCTGTGTTTGTATAAATTGTAATATTACAATATCATAATATATATCGTATATATAAAATTGAATAGCTGTTCGTTAGTCTCGTTAAAACTCGAGAAAGCCTCAAGACCAAAATGAACTCAATCGGTGAGTTGATTTTGGTCTTGAAATATTCGTGATAGTCCAGAGAAGGTTTAAACGGTGAGGAAATCTGGAAAAAATACGAAAATAAACATTCGGATACAACACCATCTCTAATTCAAATGTAATTTTGAAATGAATTATGCTGGTTCTGGTAATGCCTGTAGATGACATTATCCTTTGACAGCTTAGCTAAAAGGACCATTAGGCGGTACGAAATTTGCCGGGTATAGTATTTAAATAAATAGATTTTAAACAAACACAATTTTAAGTAGATTCCGATCATTTCGAAAACTGTAATTCTTTTGTCACGTTAGAAAGAAAAACAAATGTAAAATAGGACAGTAATAATATAGAACAAAACAAAAAAAAATATTTTTTTATTTACGTTCATTGTATTTTTTTACTAACTCATCAACTCCCTAGTCAATTCCCAACTAGCTTTCTAGTCTAACCGGGTAAGGCTGAATACACAAAAAAAAAAAAACATCACTATAGTATAGTTCTTAGTAACCAGTTCATTAAAACCTTCTGAAACATAGTTCTATAAAGGTCACTCGGAAATCAACTATTAAGTTCAAGGGGGCTTGTTCAATCCATTTTTCATTATGTAGGTCTTTACTTTATGCAACACAATTTTATTTTATTGGTACAACAAATAAGCTGCATCTGTCCTTACCCGTTACTGATCATATTTGTGTGACCAAAATTTAAAAAACAATGAAATCCCAAAATTGTCCACGTCGTAATTGGTTAATGCATAATTGAATCAATAATTTATAACAATTGCAACTAGAAAATACTACGCGCAGTGTTTTTTCATTTTGATCGTCATTCATTCAATATTTCCATAAATTGAGTGACATTTTGGGATATAAACCAACGCTAATAACTTTGCTGTTTATGAATATTATTTATTGAGATTTTGATTAAATAACAACAAACCCTTTAAGTGTTCGTGTGTTTTTTTGTGTTATTAAAAATTAGGGGTGCATATGTCGCTATAGTTTCCCATCAATTGGGAGTTTTCTATGGATGCAATTATGCAACGCTTACTGGGATAATCGCCGGTTAATACCACGTTCAATAAAAAGTGCGGCTTCGGCTCTTCTTATGGCTTCTAAATTTCCAGGACTCTAGGTTCAGCAACTAACATATTATAATAATTTATGTTATCAAATTAAATCTCCAAAAAAAAGAACTGCGTCCTGTCATTCATCATCTGGTTCTAAAAACAAGGGAAGCATTAAATACAGTACAATATCATCCAAATCCACTATCTAAACAGTAACTATACCTGCCAGTTAAAACTGAAGTGATCACGGTCAGAGGTACGCGATAAGCCCCGGGTAGATAAGGCGCAGTTAATCCGCAAGAACAAAGGATGTCCCGGGGCATTGGCGCGATTTTAGCCCTTTATGGCTATTCTTGAAGTTTAAATAACGTACGGTAAGACACATCTTCCCTTTGCTGGAAAAATATCGTATAAAATTATTTTTTATAGATTGAAAAATTCATGTTAATAAATGCGAACTTAACCCTATAATAAAAAAACCTTTGAATGATAGAGAAAGATCGTTTTTGAGAGTAGGGTATTTTTTTAATTTATTTAGGTAGGAAAACATCCGATGACATCCTTCGCTCTTAGACAGAGCGGGTAATAAGCTCAGACTTTAATTATGAATAATTATTAGGAAACACAGAATTCCGGCAAGAAATTCCACTTCTTAGCTGTACGCATAATTAATATGTTCCCATACAACCACCATTACGGCCCGTTCACGACCTTGCCGCTGTGAGCGGGAGCAAAGTGCGGGGCGGCGAGCGGTAAGGACAAATGTATGAACATTTTTGAAGCACGCCAGGAGACGCCGCTCGTAGCACCGCCCACCCTTACCACCTTACCGATGCTACTCCACTCGTCGCTAAAGCCAAGCCGTGTGTAGGCAACGCATCTTTGACGAACAGAACCACTCGCCAATTTATCGCACAGTTTAATAATAGCGCCCTAACCAAATCCTAGCCACGGTCCCGTCGACGTCTGTGTCTGAAACGTTATTATCTACTCTCAAAGGGCCTCACTTCCGACTGGCTGGTCTTCACAAATGTTTCTTTTTACGCACCCTTTGATCAGCTCAGTCTTGAGACAGATAGGTACTGCGTGTGACTGATACACAGGTGAATAAGGGTTACATTAAGGTGCTTGAAAGGTGAAATTAGAGCAGAGCCACCGGGTAAAGTAGCTTACTGTAACTGTTTAGTTTTGAAGTCTCGAGGCTCTTTTAACCAACAAGTTTGTCGTATAAACTGAGGTCTGCAAATCGCGTTGCAACATAGCCTCATGCCTTGATTACACGTACCAAGTAAAACGGCGAGTCACTAAAATGTTGCTCGGCCGAGACAGTGATGTAAGCGATTTGTAGAGATAAGCGCTAGGCCGGGCACTCGGCGCTTTGTTTATACGTACCGAGTATTCGGCCGAGAGCACTGTCTCGCCCGTTTACCGGATACGTGTGATCAAGGCATAAGACGTGGCTCTCCAAAACTGATACCAGTCAGGGCTGTGGGGTTACTCGAAAGAGTTACCGTGGCCTTGGAAAGTAAACGGTCACGGATCATTAAAAGTTCGAGACTTCTTCTCGGTCCACGCGGGGAAGATACAGTGACATGGACTTAAAATACAATCTATAAATCAAATGACACACGTTCTATTTATATGTTTATGTATAGCTTTCTAGTATAATATCCACTCCCACGGCATATCACAGGGGAGCCGTCTGTTTTTCATAAAAAAGTAGCCCTTTTTTTTTGGTGGGGAAAATCATCCAATGACAACCCCCGCTCTTGGGCGGAGCGGGAGATAGTGTCAGACTAAAAAACCCACCCCGTTCCTTCAGGCCTTCATACCGGGGCTCGAGTTTCCTTTCCTGGCCCCAGTAGGCTTCGACCCGGCTGGGCCCCTGCTGTTGCTGACAACTCCTTGAGGCGCGCGGGAACAGTGCGCGCCATTGAAAACTTCGGCTTGGTCCGGACAGTTAGCGTTTCCATAATAGTTTTGTCTCTTCGTTATTTAACACTGACTTCTGAAATTAAAGTTATTTTATACTTTTCAGTATTTTTTTAACATTGAAGTCGGTTATATATTTTTTTTTTTGTAAAAGTTTTTTTATTTTACAATTTTTAGTTATGGTACCACCACTAAAAAGTACCCCTCAGACAAACTTAAATAATTTATAACCGCAGTGCATCTAATAACGATTCTAATAAACCCAAACATTAGAATCGTTATTTTTTTCATTCGATCGTTCATTCGAACGGTTAGATTACATTAATTTATTTTTTTCCCTTTTGGCTTCATCATCAGATCAGCTGAATACATCCCCCCCCCCCCTTTTCTGACAGTCAGTCATCGACTACACGTATGAACAAAGCAACTTTACTTTTAACCACAGTTCTGCTGTTATTCTATGAGGAGTTCTCTATAACCTTCCAATCAAAAATAATTTTCAAAATCGGTCCACAATTGACCGAGATATCGGTGAAAATACATAATAAAAAAAAACACATTCAGCCGAACATGAACCTCCTCCTTTTTGAAGTCGGTTAAAAATAGTTTACATAGTGTGCGCGGCTGAATATAAAATATTTGAAAAGCAAAACAAAACCATTCGTGGAAATAAAGACAAGTTGCTACCAGACGAAAACAAAAACAACGTATAAATAATATAAAACCAAGAAACTTAAACCCGATTGATATTGTTATGTCTGCGAAGTTTACTGAATAAAAATATCAAGACTGCAATCGAAAGAATAACTTGTTCAGCAGTCATTATAAGTTACTATTAGCATTTTTGCTTTCATCTCGATGGTTTGACTTTAATACTCTCCGTGAAGACTTAGGGAACTCTTGGGGTCTTTGTTTTAGACTGTTGAAGCAGAATGACGTTGAAAGTTGTCTAAAACTATCCTTTAGGTGCTTACAGACTATTAACTCTACGAGAAAATGTCGTTCGGAGAAGAAATTGGTTGGAACTTGTTTTTTTTTTTTTTTTTTTTGAGAGCCGGTGTGATAACGGCCCCGACTTATGACTTGTAGTTCGCGGGATCAAACCCAGCCAGGCGCGTTACTTTGTGTAATTTATTTCATCACCACTGCTTTCAAAACGGTGAAGGAAAAACATTGTGAGGAAACCGGCATATCCTAGAACCAAAACTTCGAGGACATGTGACATTTACCAAACCGGTCTGGGCCTACGTGGTGCATTACGGCCTATTCCTTCTCCTAGAGAGGAGGCCTGCGTTCCAACAGCGGGAACATTATAAGGCCGACTATGCTAGGTTATTTTTGTTTTTTTTTTAAATGTTCTGGTGTACTTAGTTGCCAAAAAAAAGGCCCGTTGTGACATTAATATGTTGACTACCTAGCGGGTTGACTGCTGTAGTTTGTCTACTACAAAAATAGCTAAAATAACTACAACTACACCGGTCTCCTAATTATTATTTTATGACTTCTTTCAGTTTCATTCCAAGTTACATTCTAGGGTCTTCCTCAAATGTCAAAACAGTCCTTTTTAAAACGAATTTCCAGTTTGCAGTTTAATTATGGAATCGTATCCCACGGTTAAGAATTATTTGTAGGTGTTATTTACTGAAGATTATTTAGAGATAAAGTGTTTGTTGTCTGAGTTAAAAATAAAATTTCTTCACAAAAGCTTTTGTACAAAAAATTTTTTGTTTAATTTCGCAAGTTGAAATCTGTGTAATTGCAAATTGACACATTGATCTATCACTTAACTAATTGAAAATATATCAACATTCAGCAAAATATAAATAAAAAATATACAAAAAAAATCTCTTAGATCTAAACCAAAGTCACTTTTGCATTTTAATATCCTTGACGACATCAAAAATACAATACAAATAAAATAATGGATATATCTGTAGAAATCCATTACTTTATTCCCCCCAACGGGCACAATACATCTTAGCGATGAAGGCGTCAAACAAAATTGAAAGGGATCTAACGGATCAGTTTTTTTTCAAAGAAAGATTAGAAAAACTTTTTTCGGGATCAAAATAGGGAAATTCATAATTAATTTGGCACCCCCAACTTTTGAATGAAGACGCCAACAATAGAGTGCATTTTGTAAAGTTTGGAAATGGACTGAAATTGAGGAAATGGGCCAATTGTTGAGGATAAACCTGAATATCCTTTGTCAGAAAGTCTTGAATGCTCTTTCAAAATAATTTTTGTTTATAATTAGGTAGGTAAGAATTTCAGCTTTACACTTTTTGTTACTTGAATTTGCTATTTTTCTATTGTATTAGTTGGGCAAGGTAACCACTGACTGGATTCTGAACAGTAAGAGCCGACGACGTGGTAGACCCAGAAGGAGATGGCGTAACGATTTGGACTCCTACCTAAAAGATTGGCCAGAAGTAGCTAAGGACAGAAAAGAGTGGAATAAAGGAAGGGAGGTCTTTGCCCTGCAGCGGGACACAACGGACTCATGATAATAATAATAAAATAATTAGTTGAATAAAGTCAATGACTAGTTTAGTCCTGTTAAAAGCACAATTTGCTGACCATGAAAGGTAACAAGCCAGAAAGAATGAAAGGTCACATATACGATATCAGTGCACAAAACTGGAACAATACAACAAGACTCGTTAACAAGAAAAAATGGAATACAAAAAAGATCACCTTTCATAAAAACAAAAGACAGAATCTGAGTAAAATAGAAATAAAAAAATCCAACTTAGATAAAGATTGTTTCTTTTGGCGATCATGAATTACGCTCACGTCCAAGGCTTAGCTAAATTAATCTGAAAAAAACCGTTTAGGCGGATTACACACTATCCGATATTGTTGCTTATTGTACTGTTTACAAACAAACAATAGGTATTGGATAGAAGAGACAAAAAATTTGTAACCAAAATATAACACTAAAATTTTAAAAACGAAAGTTTGTGAGTGTGTGTTGTTATATAGGTATGTTACTTCTTCACGTTCAAACGGCTGAACGAATTCTGATAAAATTTGATACACAAGTAGACCATAACTGGAAATAGCATATAAATAATTATATTATAATAAATAAATAAATATATTACGATTAGATTCCCTTGGAACAATTTACTAGTTTTATGCTAATGCGTACGAAAACTAAAATTTAAAAAATACAACCGTTTGCCATTTAAAACACTAAAACTTTAATTTCGAAAGTAAAGGGTTAAATACGATGAAACAAAACTACGCCGACTTCAGAAATCAATGTTATTTTGAAGTTTTTTAGTTGTTTAGTGTAGTTGGAAATCGGCTGTATTTTTTGTTTAAAGTTTCTTCTTGCAAATGTGTACTTAGAAGTTTGAGGGACAAAGTTAAAATTCCAACACATGTCTATTGAAAAATGACGTTGGTTGACGATATTGTTGTGTCTGGTTTAGGAAACTGCCTGATAGATGATTTTTGACTATTGTATACGTTCTAATTGCACAAAAAACTCATACATCACAGCAAGATTTTATGTGTTTAACTCCTATTTGACATAAATGTCATTACTGTCATTACATGTCTTGCATATTTCCAAAACCAGTGTGCATACCGCTTTATATCCACATGCTTCTGCCTCCAGCTAATCTGTTATTCAAACGTTGAATATTTGTTTTCCTTACAGCATCCAACTTACTAATTAATTCTCTTTTATTCATATTTAAGCTACTCATCAACATCTTGACTTAATTTAGAATAACAGCTCTAGATTAAGTATGACGTAAATACCAAGTAATGGCGGCTTCAAATATTTTTGAAAAGGAATGACGTATAGTTTTACTTTGTTATTGTTATGAGGTGTTTCAAGTTTTATTAAGGTATACCATTAAGGTTTTATGTTAGGTTTTTATGTGTTTTCTTTGTGATTTCAACCTTCAAAATAACTTTTAATTCATTAAACCCCAAGCGAACGCCGGCGTTCGCGCACCTATTGTCTTTCAATTGTGTCTGTAATTATCACAATTGAAAGGTTAAAGTTCCATCCTAAGTAATTTACTTTTGATGAGATAGGTTTACACTTTATTAGGCAGATAAAATTAATCGATTAGGTACTTCGTTTTTAACTTGCCTTTCGTTTTTACTCTAGAAGCTTTTAATGTGCACGTCTTTCGACGTCTTCATACTTAAGTGTAATATCAACAATAACATTTTTTTTTATACGGTTGACTGGACAAATATGCCTGATTTTGAAGGATATTGCGAATTTAAATTTGATTAAAAAGTAATTGAATATTTTATTAAGTTAGGTGTCTTCAAGGCTAGACTGAATAGGCTCTTAATAAACTAGTCTGCTTCACTATCAAAGATTGCATCGCTGCTTACCATCAGGTGGGATTGCAGTCAAGAACTAATGTACATCAATAAAAAAAGTTAAGTATGGATTGACTATGTAACAGAAATACCGACGACATTATAAAGTAATTAAACACCGTGTCCAGTGTTTGGCAGTATCACAACAAATTCCAGGAACCTGTACCCCGAAACTCATCAAGGTCTTCACTAAAACAGTAGTTTGGTAGGAAACAAAAGAAAACTAGCTATAAAGACATTACTACGCAACAAAGCCAACAGTTATGTGCTCCCATTCCGTTAATAACAACAGTCAGACCGACACGTATGTTGTAACGAACATCTCATTACCAGTATTTCGTTCTCATTACCAGCCTTATAGTGAGCCGTCACAAGAGTAGATAGGCGACAGAGTCCGAACTTCCCGTTGACGGGTACTGTAAGTAAAGAAATTTTGACAATCTATCTATTAAGCGTATCGCTACAGTATACTGAGGCATTTCGTTCCGGAACATCAGTTTTTTTTGCTATAAAAACCAAAGAAAAATAGTTTAGTCTGGAAATGCCACTACTCATACGTTTTGCAAGATGCGTTAACTTGCAACAGTTCATATTTTTTTTTCCTACCATTAAGGGGAAATATTGATTTTATGTACCAGTGTGTAGTACACTAGATAGAAGTCATACTATATCCATGTTATTTAATCTATTAGTACGAAGGACAATCAGGCAGCTCGACACAGCGAGTGAGCTACTTGGACATTTTATTTTTTTATTAGACATTTCTTTCTAACTGCTGGGCAAAGACCTCCCCAAGTCCTTCTAGATATTATTTCTCTACGACGCATTTTTCTGGGTCGGCGAAGGCACTTTGTTCTGCAGGGACAGTCACTGCAACGGTCACTGTACTTGCTGCTGACAAAGACTCTAGTAGCCTAGAGCTAAATCAACTTAACAAACTAGGTACGCAAATACCTGCTAGTAACTAAGTACTAAAGTTGAAAGCTTGGAGCAACGAAATTGACTACACGTCCAAAGTCGGTTGCTTTAACAAGTGTCTATTTACGAGTATACAAGTATCCGAGGCATTAGCGAAAAAAAAGCACACCTTGGGTGCCAATATAGGAAAAATATATAATATACGGTCGGTAGTGTGGTGTCGGTAGTGTCTTTCGCCGTCTTACTGCTAAATTAGCTTGTCGTGCAGTCAAAGAGGATATGGCCCGTTACTTGCAGCCACATCAGTTAGGTTTTGGCACGCGTCTAGGTTGCGAGGCTGCCATTCACGCCACGCGAGCATTTGTGATGGACCCGGAGAACGAAGACTCGATACTGCTGAAGCTCGACATTCGCAACGCGTTCAATACTTTGGAAAGAGACGTTCTGTTGAGTGAGGTAAAGGAAAAAATCCCCTCTTTATATCCCTTCCTTCATCAGGTTTATAGGCTGCCTTCTAATCTTTTCTCCGATAATAGTCTTATTCCTTCAAAAGTGGGAGCCCAGCAGGGGGACCCGCTCGGGCCACTCGTTTTCAGTTTGGCCATTCATAAGACGATAGTCGAGCTGAAATCCGGTCTAAACGTATGGTACCTTGACGACGGCACTATCGGGGGCAGACCTGAAGATGTTTTTCAGGACTTAGAAACTTTAGTCCCTCGACTCAGAGACCTGGGTCTGGAGGTGAATCCTTCGAAGTGCGAATTCTTCCCCTGTGGTACAGAAGCTCGTAGACACTTTTCTCATTTTAACTCCTTTCTTCCTGGCCTCAGAGAACTTTCACGCTCCGACTTTAATCTCTTAGGATCACCTATTTTTCTTAGTGCAGTTCCTGAGGCCATTACTTCTCGAACTCGGCTTCTTCTTTCTGCTCAGGAGCGTCTTAAAGATCTTTCCGCGCACGTTGCGATTGTCTTGTTGCGTATGTGCTTCGCTCTCCCAAAAATCACGTATCTGTTGCGGACCACCCCTACTTGGCTCTGTCCAGAGGAAGTTTCCTCGTTTGACAACGCCTTGAAATCGGTTGTGGAGTCTGTTCTGAATGTTTCCCTAGATGGGCCCCAGTGGAGGCAGGCAGCTCTACCAATCCGATGTGGTGGTCTCGGGGTGCGGTGTGCACGGGATGTGGGTCTGCCGGCTTTCTTGGCGTCTGCGCATGGGGTTGCCAACCTAGTCACTGTATTACTCAATACTAATGGTGACGGGGGAAGCATACCATTTGCGTCGGATGCTGTATCAGCTTGGTTGACCCTCAACCCGGGTGCAACAATCCCCGAATCAGAACATGTTCAGCGGGCGTGGGATGACAGAGGGGTGATGCTGCTCCAGGAGCAATTGTTAGAGGGTGCGCTGGGAGTCGATAGGGCCAGACTACGAGCTGTGTCGCAACCCGAGTCCGGGGCGTGGTTACAGGCAATTCCTTCGCCTCATCTGGGCACTTTGCTCGACGATGACTCTTTGCGTGTGGCGGTGGCTCTCCGCCTGGGCTGTAAGGTGTGCGAACCACATATATGCACCTGCGGTTCCATGGTGGAGGCCGATGGCTATCACGCACTGAACTGTCGGCGCTGCACAGGGAGGTTCCCACGTCACCATGCCCTGAACGACATAGTCCGTAGAGCCCTTATATCGGCAAACATCCCCTGCGTGCTTGAGCCTGCAGGTCTTAGCAGGTCTGATGGTAAGAGGCCGGATGGGCTGACTCTGGTACCATGGAAGAACGGGAAGTGCCTGATCTGGGACGCAACTTGCGTCAGCACTGTCGCCGCCAGTCACCTGAGTCGCACCATGCACACTGCTTCTGCCGCCGCTGAAGACGCCTGCTCTAAAAAAAGGCTGAAGTACGCTGCCTTGGAGCAGCTTTACCATTTTGTGCCGGTTGCTGTGGAGACTCTGGGCAGTTGGAGTATGGAGGCAAAGTCTTTTGTGCGAGATTTGGGCCGAAGGCTCGGTGAGGCAACGGGTGACTCCCGGTCCAGGTCGTTCTTGGTGCAAAGAATGGCCATCGCTATTCAGCGAGGTAATGCGGCGAGTGTTATGGGCACCTTTGCACCGGGAACGATCAGGGGCGGGTTATTTATTGACATTTGACGTTTTTATTTAAATTGTATCTTTGACAGTTTGTATTTATAATATACGTATATTATTATATTTGTAGTCATTGTCCTACATAGAAACCATACACGGATGTATCCAGTCGGCACTCAATATGTTAACTACGTCACTACACGATTGTACAAACTTCAGCCTCTGTTTTATCTCTACTCCTGTACCGCCATTCCGTCCGAAATGGGGGTTAATTTCATTAGCACGGGCGCAACGAATCGTGTGATAACTTTAGTGATGTTGATGTTTTGTTGATGCAGAACAGGCCTATGTCCAGCAGTGGACGTCTTTCACGTCCACTGCTGAACATAGGCCTGTTCTGAAATGATGCTGATAGAATTTGCTTAACTATTCTAAGGAAAAAAAAAAATACTATGCTTGATTTTAATAGTAACACCACTTCAACAAACTGCCCGGATCCTGATCCCGATATCCTGGTACTGTAAGCATGGGCTTGCGGACGGTGAGTAAGGAGTAGCTCGCCGTCCGACCGTCCAGCAATCATCGGGACCGAATCGTCAATGGAACGTAGTGGCATATCCGTGGAGGCCTACTGGAACCATGGGTTCCTTTCTGGAAGGTAAGCCCACGGTCCTGGGACGCAAAGCAAAGAAGGAAATTACGAGTGAGTTTTAGGGTGAGTTGCACCATTTAACTATAACGATAAAAAAGCCGTTAACAGTTGTCAAATCATCGAATGGTCAATAGGCGGCCGTTTTACGGCTGGTTAAGGTTTGGTTATCGTTATAGTTAAATGGTGCAACTCATCCTTAGTAAATAAAAATCTAGCAGCTCTCCCGCTCCGCTCAAGAACGGGAGAGGTCATATTATTAGTCAGATGATTTCTCACCTAAAAAAAAACCACTTCAACAAAACTTGTTTTAAAAACACCCTTTCTCGTCTCTACGCCAAACCTGACGTTATACACACTGATTGAGCAATCAATAGCATCGTTCGCATCATTACCATAACTGATTGGTTACTAGTGCTGTCCAGAAAATTCGTGTGGCAATTACGAAAACGCAGTCCTCTACCGTATAATTATCGTACTGGGACCAAAACTTTAATATATAAAACCGACGGGTGGACAAATTAAAACAATTATGTGTACATGTGTAGGTACTGTAAGTTTGTTTGTTTGTGTTTGTCGAAGGTATTGGCTGAAGATAAATATCGGAAAGAGTTTATTGCTATGCTTAGTGAAATATTTTTCAGTAAATAGCATTTTAGTCGTATTTTTTTTAGTCGGCATTGATCGCAATAGATTTCAATAAAAATAGCGTAGTCAGTAATTTTTTTTACTTGTGTGTATAAGTTTGTTACATCTTCACGCTCACATAGGTAGCTGCCGTCAGGATCCCGATTTCCGGTCACCGTAGGTGTGAGCTTATGAACAGCGAGCAATGGGTAGCTCAACGTTTTTCCTCTCAGCAAAAAAAAAAAACGCTCACTAACTAAGCGGACTTGCAAAAAATTTAGAACACCAGTATATCTTTGAAGAGTACATAGGATCAATCCGAGATTATGTTGCTTTATGATACTTTTCTAGTTTCACACAGGCAAAACCGCTGGTAGAAGCTAGTTCAACATAAAACTAGGCATGTGCTAGCCACAACGGCTCCAACAGATTTCGACACACCTCACTAATTGGCCAGCTCAGTCGTGACCGCTCGATTGACTATTTGCAATTGCTTTTTCCAGAATATTTGAAATTGTATTGATTTTGTGAATTGCTTGTTTGAAATGAATGAAGCGTGGGTTGAAATAATAATATCTATGGATATAATGATATTGGTAGCAATGTATATCTATGAATTGTTTCATATTAAATCCTACAATTTTGTAAAGGCATTTGCTTTTCTATAATATTAATAACTTTATTCATGGGATGGTTGATGGGGGATGGCATTGTTATGGTTGAGATTCTGGAAAGGTAATTGCGTTACAGAAGGTTCAGTGTGAGAAGGCCTCGAAGAAGAAGACTCGAATAGTCAAAGAAAGTTACTCAAAAGACCAAAATATAACAAAACTCACCTCTTTCAGAATCATTACTAAAACCGTACTACAATCAACTAACATCATTATTTCATTTCCATTTCCAATCAGAATGCAAATTCGGAACAACCTTTAACAAAAATTTTCATTACACTTTTTATTTCGTACTCGAATAGAATTTTAAGTAGGTACTAACACGAAATAATAAAAGTTTGCAAATTATATCAAAGCTGCTTCCTGGCTGTTAAAGTTAAAATATTACCGTTCGGATCACGTTCTTGCCCCTTAATTAAGAAGTTAATGAGAACCTGACCTTAACTGTGATCGATTATACACTATATCACTCGGTACTAACGAGACTTTGGTCGGGATGTTTGTTTGCACATTAAATTGCAATTATATATTTGTTTTTTCCTACTACCTATACTGTTTAAATTTTTTCAAGGCTAGAGTTTTCAAAATGAGTTTGTTTCTATATCCAATCTGCCCTGTTTTGAACGGTGGCAAGTTACACACCAAAACTTTACTTTTTTATTGCTCTTTCTATTAGTGAACCCGCATCAAAATCTATTGCATGGTTTAAAAGAAATTAGCGAATAAAGACTTTGTTTTATATGAGATTTAATATTTCGCCCGTGGATGAGATCGTAGCGCTTTGCAAGCTACGCCGTAGACTTGTAGCGCTCTGTGTGCTACGACTGTTACGATGTAGTCTAACGCGTAGCCTAGCGACGGCGACGGTAGCTGACCATAATCATCTAATATTTACGTACAATTAATAGGGTGTTAAGAATTCATATACTTTACTGGTAACAGATTCTTACAATACATAACAATACACATAATATAAATATAATGTAATTTATATTCAAAGAAGTTTACTTCTAGGTAATCATGTTCCATTGGCGACCACATCGTCACTTTTTATCAGGTGAAATAGTGGTCAAAAGCGAGGTATAATTAGTAAAAAAATAATTGAAATTATGTTGCACCATTAAATAATGTAAAATAATAAAAATAAAATATGTCAATCCCGTAGAAGTATTAAAACATGAAAATAATAAATTCTATAAATGAATACAAGTTTCAATTACTGTTTCATTTTCATAAACATTACTTCACAATAAAACACTCTACTTCGATTAATATATTCAGGTACATTCCAAAGATTTGTTCACAAATACATTGTCATTCTGATGAAATTTACAAATAAGTGCAATGAATTCACTACGTAAAACCGAAGCGCTAAGTTAGTGAACATTTTTCCCTAAGAGTGGTTACCTCGTTAGAGTTGGGTTCAAATTGAATTAGTTTCATCAATCTCTTAACCGGTCACTAGTTTCAGTAAAAATTATGTTAAAGTTGAAGAAGCTGTGGGTTGATAAATCTTTGAATAACAAATAGTTTTGGAGTTTTCAATAACTTAGCTTTTTATTAGTGATCGCAATTTTGTTGTTTGAGGCTTTTTTAAGATGAAAAATTGTCCAATAACTTCTTAGTGACCGTAATTTTGTTGTTTGAGGCTTTTTTAAGATGAAAAATTGTCCAATAACTTCTCAGTGACCGTAATTTTGTTGTTTGAGGCTTTTTTAAGATGAAAAGTTGTCCAATAACTTCTTAGTGACCGTAATTTTGTTGTCTGAGGCTTTTTTAAGATGAGAAATTGTCCAATATCTTCTTAGTGACCGTAATTTTGTTATTTGAGGCTTTTTTAAGATGAGAAATTATCCAATAACTTCTTAGTGACCGCAATTTTGGTTGCTTGAGGCTTTTTTAAGATGAGAAATAGTCCAATACTTTCTCCCTAAGGCGGAGCGGAAAAGGCGTGTCAGACTTTTACTGACTAAAATTATCGATAACTTCCTTCTTTGCCTTGCTTTTCAGGACTAAGGGTTTGCCTTTCGGAAGCCAACCTATAGTTCCAGTAGGCTTCGGCTCTGCTGGGGCCATATGGTTTTGCTGACATCTCTGTGTGGTGTGCTTAGAATACCATGGAATACTACGCGCCGTGGGTGACTTGGGCTGGATCCGGACGGTTACCGGACGGCCGGACCAATTGGTTGTTTGAGGCTGACACTGTTTTTTTTTTTGAGTGAGAAACCATATAACTTCTCCCACTCTGGGTGGAGCGGGAAGCAATGTCAAACTTTTAGTGACCAAAACCCGTCCGTGTTTCTTTAGTTGCGATTTGGGTTCAACGGCCACGACTCTTTCGAGCAATCAAGCAACTTGGTCGCACGTCACACATCACCATCATAATTTCAGCTGAAAAACGTCGACTGTTAGACATAGGCCTCCAAGAGTCGCCACAAAAAACGGTTCTCTGCGTCTCGCATCCATCGGATTCCAGCAACCCTAACCAGGTCATTGGTTCACTTTGTAAGAAGACTTCTAACGCTGCGTCTTTCGGTAAGCGGTCGCCACCTCAATGCTTTCACTTTGTCGCCCATAACAATACATTTTCATGCTACGATAAAGTATGGCACTATTAACAACAATTTCTATACAACATTCCCTAACCGAATTTCACAGCTATCATATTCGAGAAACTAACACCAAATTCGCATTAAACGCTCACTACATAAACAAAGCACAATATTAAACTGCCGTTATTTACCACAACAAGATCAAACTAGTACCTTTAACGGGAATTCTGAACACGGAATCCCATCCCAGACTCCACATAATCACGTACGAAATACGCCATATAGAGAACATTTACATTGAAGTAAGCCACAAATATGCTTAAGTCTTGGTCGTTATACCTACATGAATATCGAGGACGCATTACCTCGAACGCTAATAGCCAATATCTGCCACCAAAATTGCCTTCCTAACGATATTTCTGCTGCATGTAATAAAATCCGTAATCCTATTACAGAGTGAAATCGTTTTTGCCCACGTGGACATAATATCGGTCATAATATGAAAAAAATATTACTTTTAAACGTCGATATGTAGAACGGTTTGTGAATAATTAATTTTGAGTTGAATTTTACGTTTTTATGGTAGCTTTTGGCTCGCGGTAGGTTGGTTTAATAGTTTTTTTTTTTTTTTGTGAACTGGCCGTCAAGTTTTATGGTTAGCGTTTCAACTATGCAATTACATTGAACGAGCTTTTTATCCTTTGCATCGATATTGTGAAATGTTTCATTATATATTTTTTTGTTTTACTTTTTGTGGAATATTTCTTTTTTTTTAAATAATATAAAGTAGTGCTTGACTGTGATCCCAACTGATGATAAGCAGCGTGCAATCGTTAATAGTGAGATACACTACAGTTTATTAAGAGCTTATTCTCTAGCCTTGAAGACACGCAGACGGGAAGACCTCACCAGGAAAATTGTTCCAGTCCTTCGATATACGCAGTATAAACGACGAGGCGATACGCTCAATCCAGGATGTAGGAGGGTTAACAATGTAAGAGTGGATACTCACCGTACGTCGGGTAATCCAATGGTAGAAAGGAGATGGTGGAATTAAATCACTTAATTCCCGCACACACTCTCCAAAAGGCTGGCTGCCTTTTGCCTGTGCTTTAGACTTTGTACATTGGACTTAACCAAATCTGGATTACTAATTGGTCTCTCTATTATGTAGCCCTTGACTGTTAACTTTTGTGAAATAGTGTTATTTCGTTGCATCAACGTAGACAATTTTTTTATTAACTATTATTTATAGGCTCGCGACTGACCACTATCTCACCTGATGGTAAGTATTATGTGGCCGACGATGGAGCATGCTAGCCTATTAGGTATAATATTAGGAATTCTATACTTGAGTCAAACCTTAAGTAGAGTTATAGCTTAACCATTTTCAAGCAGCTCCTTGCTTGGGCTTCGGGAGTCCAATGTTTGTAAGTAGAAACCTACTTTCCCGTTGGCGAAGCCATTGGCAGAAGGTAGTAAATAACAAATCAAGTTTAGTGATTGGACTGGGGATTCATCGTCATCATCATCATCATTTGAGCAGAAAGACGCCCACTATTGGACAAAGGTCTCCCCAAGTGTCACCACAATGAATGTTGGTGTGCGGAGATTGCAGTTATCTATTTATGACAAACTGTGCCCGCGACTTCGTTCGCGTGGACTTATTTTTTCTAAAATAAAAGTTTACATATGTTACTCCTTATTACATCAGCTACCTGTCAAAAAAGTTCCATCAAAATCGGTTCAGCCATTTCAGAGATTAGCCCGGACAAACAGACAGATAGACAAAAATTGTAAAAAATGTTATTTTGTTGTATTTACCGTATATACATAACTAGCTTTTGCCCGCGCGGCTTCGCTCCCGCTTTTCCCTACTTCAGCCTACTCTACCCTACTCTACCCTACTCTACCCTACTCTACCCTACTCTTCCCTACTCTACCCTACTCTACCCTACTCTACCCTACTCTACCCTACTCTACCCTACGCTACCCTACTCTACCCTACTCCACCCTACCCTACTCTACTCTACCATACTCTACCCTACTCTACCCTACTCTACCCTACTCTACCCTACTCTACCCTACTCTACCCTACTCTACTCTACCCCTGACGTTTCATGTCAAGTCACACGGAAACGCTGTCGAACGGGATAAAAAGTATCTTATGTCCGTCTCCTGGCTCTAAGCTACCTCCCTACCAATTTTCACCGAAATCTGTTCTGCCGTTCTTGAGTTATAAGTGGTGTAACTAACACCACTTTCTTTTATATATAAAAATAGAAGATATCTTCATATGCATGTAGTAAAAAGCAATTATTTCAATATTACAAACAGACATTCTAAGTTTATTTATATGTATAGATTGCCAAACAAACAACCTTGACAGACACATACTCGTAATTAAATTAAACACGTGTATACAACATACCTATCTACGTTTACACTTAAGGGGGTAATCTATCACTCAACTTAAGGGTAGTCCCTAAAGTTGAGTGATAGCTTAATAATTTCAGAAAATAATTTGTCATAGTCATCAGGTTCGGTAGACGGATTGATGATTCCAGTTTTACATTGAACAAATAACTGTAGGTAGAAACATAATAAATTAAATAATTAATAAAAAAAATAATAATATAACAACTATTTTTTTCTTTTCCGTTATATTTGAATAATAGCTCATTTATACAACAGCAAAAAAAATGTTCGAATCAGAAAAATAATTAGTGAATTGATTGATTAAGAACTGATTTACATCATTACATTTTACAATCTAAGCTAACTTTTTCTGTCATGTCAATTAATTGTTAAGTTTTTTCCAGCACTGTGTACTTTTGTAAGTGACGAATTCACTATGTCTAAACCTTTACTGAGTAAGTCGTTGAGATGCCTTCTCAATAAATAAATAAAAAATAATTAAATAAGGAAATTACACATTGTTACCACCACATGTATCCTCATTTAAACTCAAGGGATAATCTAATTATTACTGCATTGGCAGTGTTCAAAGCCGCATGCGTGTATTGTCATAACCATAAGTAATGGCAAGTTGGCAGCCACTGGCCAAATGGTAAACAAAGCATTCATAATGCACTACCACAAAAGAGATAGATACAGAAGTCAATCTACATACAAAGTGAGCTTGAGCAACGCACACATATCTCGGACCGGTTGGAACTAATGCGAATGCGATTGCCATCCGCTTGAGAAACACGTCATCTGTGAACTGTTCAGTGCAAACAAGGATCTACAAAAAAAAAAATTAGCTGTTCAGTAGATGTTTTAATAAATCTAATTATAAACAGTTAAGATAGGAACTGCTCGTGAGCCGGCCGCCTAAGCAGCCGCCATCAATAGCGTGACCGCCAAGCGTAGGTATGAAGGTCCGGACCAAGCCCAAGTCGTCAACGGCGCGCACTGTTCCCGCGTGCCACAAGGAGTTGTTAGCAACAGCAGGGACCCAGCCGGGTCGAAGCCTACTGGGGCCAGGGTTATCCGAAAGGGCGCTCGAGCCCCGGTATGAAGGCTAGAAGGAACGGGATGGGTCTTTTAGTCAGTAAGAGTCTGACACTATCTCCCGCTCCGCCCAAGGGCGGGGGATATCAATGCATGATTTTTCCAACTATAAAAAAAAAGCGTAGGTATGAAAAGTGAAGTACATACATGAGATTGGCTTCTGTACCTGCCTGTTTTATGTCACTACTCTGTGTCCTACATACAATTCTCGCAATTCACAATAGGCTTACGAATATTTAACAATAAATCGATGTTTGCTTTAGAAACTATACCTCTGTGGCTATAACAGTGGATCATAAGTTACTTAGATAGAATAGCATAATCAACCTTATAATGTTCCCACTGCTGGGACTCAGGCCTCCTCTCTAGTAAAGGGAATGGGCCGTAGTCCATAACAAGGGCACAGTGCGGATTGGTGGATTTCACATGCCTTCAAAAGTTTGGTCTTATAAACATACGAACATAAAACTCACGATGTTTTGAAATAAACTACGTAAAGTAATTTGCCTCAGTAGGTTTAACCTGTGACTTACAACCTCTCAGGACCATTTTACTAAAATCATAAATAAAAGCTTTTGCTCTATGACTATCTCGTGTTTCTATTCTGCATGTTATAGTAGAAAAAACAAGAATTCCAAAGATTTCTAACGCTGGGTTTTTTTTTTTCGTTGGGAAAAATCATCTTATGACAACCCCCGCTCTTGGGCGGAGCGGGAGATAGTGTCAGACTCTTACTGACTAAAAAACCCATCCCGTTCCTTCAAGCCTTCATACTGGGGCTCGAGCGCCCTTTCTAGGGTGAAACTAGAAAAGTTGCTAGTGTATCATAACGTAATTTGCAACAACACCCACAGATACAAACTCCGTACGCCATCGAGACAGTATCGTCAACCGAAGCGGACTCATTAAAAGCGCACGCTATCGGGTAATATTACCGCCTTAACGATGTTGCCACTCAAACAAAACCTTAATTTTATTAGCATGACCCGCATGGCACATCGCTACGTAAGCCTCACCAAGGATTGTCAACATTGTATACGATTAAACTGCTAAGCATATAGTCAGATCAGGGAAGTAACGCCAAGCAGACTTAACAAGGTCAGCAGAAATCCATGGTTTTAAACTTTTAAGTAGGACATAGCTTTGTTTAATGAACGGCGTCTTTGCATTCATTAGTTATTCTCAATACAATACAAGAGTTTACCGTAAATGGCGAAAATCTAGATGTGATCGATTAGTAATTTCTATTTGTAGATGTCTTCTTCTAATTAAAAAAATCTTCTGCATTATTTTATAGGTCTGAACTTACAAGGTTTCTTAGAAAGGCAAAACCTTCTGCAGCAGAACTTCCTTAACCACTAAGTTACAAATAAGTAATAATAATATTCTATAACTTTTACACAACGCCAACTAGCCCTAAACTAAGCAGAGCTTATAATGTGAGTACTAGATAACTGATAAACATACAATTTTATTATATATTTCAAAGTACATACATTTAATAAATAAATGACACCCAGCCACAGAACAAATGATATACAACCTTACTTTTATCATATGTGAAATCCGAAACATGTGTCTAGTATTTTTATATAAGTCTACACACTAAATTCTGGGTTTCTGTTATTTTTGTCTGTACATAAATTGTAAAATAAATAAACAAATAAAATTTCTTAACTGTATCATGAAAAATCATAAAGTTATAAGCTTGTTTTGCTATGTGGTTGTCCGCACAAATACATGGTCACCGAGCCATCCGGGCGACTGAGGGATTGTTTTGCTCTCGCACACAGCTATGCGGTAGCGCCTAATACCAGCCGTGATCTGTGTTGTACTTTATGTTGATTGTGTCCAACATGTTTATGGATTGTTACCTTTTTAAATACTTTTGGGAAAAAATCTAACAAAGTGTAAAAAATATATTGGAATCGATTAAGTTACTGAACAAGCTATATTCAGGTTTTGCATATACTAAAACTATTTGTATAAACTGAGTCCCTAAATAATCGTTTTTAGGCTCATCAACAGGATTTAATAGCAACCTAAAGGACAAACCCGCACAATTTACAGGGAATGTTCGGAGGCCATATAATACGACTCCACCGCAGCCTACAGCGGAAGCAGGGGCTCGTAACTTTAGCTCGCTTACTGCTAAATGCAAATTACTTTAAGTTTAATTTAAGTTCCCATGTGCCCTAATTATACGAGTCGTTTTTTGCTGGCGTAAATGATGACTACTGTCCAGCCTGTGGCCAGGACAAAAGAAAACCAGGATAATGTAATGTTAAAACCACTTGGATTTTAAAACTTGAATAAGTAGTAGAAGTTAGGAATTGCATTTTCTGATAGTTAAGCTATATAACTTCTATCTTATCTTTAAGTCAAGAGTGAATAAGTTGCTTCTAAGCAAGCGCGCTTCATCGTCGATCACGTCTTTGTTTTTCCATTAGGCGAGTGAGATAGTGGTCAAGCGCGAGCCTATAAACAATATAAAAAAATAATTGTATGACCCAACTGTGGGAAGGTTTGAAAGAGTAATCGTGGACCAGGAAAGCAAACGGCGACTGTAAAAACACATGTGGCTTTTGTCAGTAAAGTCTGACATTTCTTTACGTTTCGAAAAAAAAACTTGCCACTATTCTTGTCACTTCAAAAATCAGCAGGATTGAGAAATAAAGCTGATTACTTATTGTTTTTACTCTGATATTATAGAGGCAAAAGTTTAACAGACAGACAGACGGGCGGACGGACTAATAAAAGAGTGATCCTATAAGGGTACTATTTTTTTTTTCCTTTTAAGGTACAAAACCCTAAAAATACCAACATAATGTAGTTAAGTTAGGTACCAGTTTAGTTTTTTCACGTTTCTACTTTAATAAATATTATTGGACTAGCTTTTATTTAAATATAATACTAATATTATAATAAAGGCAAAAGTTTTTTGACTATGAATGTGTATGTTTATTACTGCTTCATGCTCAAACTGTTGAACTGATTTGGTTGAATTTCTGCATACGGGTCGATCTTGTTATAAACTAGCACATATTTTTTTATCCCAGAACGTTTTCTACTTTCGCGCGGGCGGAACCACTGACTGACGTTAGGAAGTACATTGGATCCTACTGTGCTGTAGTATACTGGCCCCTATAATATGTCTTATACAGCTACGTAAATAAGATATAGGGGCCAGTGTATAAAATAATGAGAAAATAAGCGTAAACAATGTTTAATAACATTCAAATCTTAATAAAATATCATAATAAAATATGTACCTACTACAATAATAAATTAAGGTAAACTACAGAGTCGAACGTACAAAATGAAATTAGGAAGAGAAAATTGGACGTCAGAGAAAATGATGTATGAACGGTAGCAAAAAATATATTTTGCGCGGTATTTGACCCAGTTATGATACTTTTGATAGATGACTATTGTTTTTTTTTTATTATTGTAATAACCTGACCTGTCTGTAATTTTATTGAGAAAACAATCTGTGGAGTTTGGGGAATATGTATTTTATGTACTAGCTGCTGCTAATGGCTTCGCTTGCATCTTCTTCTTCCTGCCCTTATCCCATATTACTTGGGGTCGGCGCAACACGTTTTCTTCTTCCATTCTGTCCTGTCACCCGTCAAACTATCACTAACTCCCTTTTCTTTCATATCACTTCTCACACAATCCATCCATCTTTTTTTCGGCCTTCCTCTCCCTCTGCATCCATCTACATGTATACTCAGAACTCTTTTAGTAATATGCGCTTCATCCCTCCGCTTCACATGACCATACCAAGACAACCGATTAACTTTTCAGTCACTGGCGCCACTTTCAAACTTCCTCTAATATACTCATTTCTCACTTTATCCATTCTCGTCATACCACACATCCATCTCAACATTCTCAAGCAAGAAAATTATCCAAAGGGAACATACTTCAAGGATAAAAAGTAAGTTATGTGCTATTCCAACACGTGGTCTACCCGTGCACCAAATTTCATCCAAATCTTACCGGATTTGGATGAAATTTGGTGCCGTTCGAGCGTGAAGAAGTAACAGACATACAAATACACAAACTTTTGGATATATAATATTAGTGTGATTAGTATGTTTTATTTATCAGTAAACTACGAGTACTTAAGCGCAGGCCACACCGCCAGCTAGCGGGCGGGCGGGCTAGGCGGGTGGGCGAAGCGAACGAAGGAAACTATACAAACTACGCGAAATATTGGCGAGCTAAACTATGGGGTTCACACCGAAAACTACGGAAAGACGAGCGACGAGCGGAGCGGGCTAAGCGGGCGAAGCGGGGGTAGTATTTGTAGTTAAGTCATCATCAGAACTTTCGTCGATATATGACATATTCATCGTTCACAAACTAAACACTACACTGCTATTCGAAAGACGAGCGTCGGCTAGTCTACTCGAAACGGGGAGGACGGGCGAACGAACCGGGCGAGCGGCCTGGCGGGCGAGCTAAGCTAGCGAAGCGCGGGTGCGCCAACGAGGTGAACGAGTAGCTTCGCTGGAATCGTCGGATATTTCGTTAGCTTAGCTCGTTAGGTTCGTCGGTAGCTCGCGGTGTGAACCGAAGTATGTAAAGAGGTGAAACGATGTTCGCCTGCCTAGCCCGCCCGCCCGCTAGCTGCCGGTGTGGCCTGCGCTTAATAGTTTCAATGAGATTTATGAGAAAATTGATAAAAACCGTCTACTGAGCTACAGCAAAAAATAAAAGTATCATTAGATTTCCTGCTTTTAATGATGTTATTTTTAGTTGAAATTAAAAGTAGTATGATAGTAAAAAAAAAAACCGGCCAAGAGCGTGTCGGGCCACGCTCAGTGTAGGTTTCCGTAGTTTCCCGTCCGTCAAAATAAGTGTACCCACTAATGAGTTTAAAAAAATGCTTGCATATACGATTAAACTACAATCTTAGTCCAGAAATTATTTTGTAGTACCTTTTTGTCTTTTTTTACAAAAACTGTTCTTTCCATCAAGTTTAAAATAATTTTCCTAGAAAGTCCTTATAAAGTTCTACTTTTCAGAATTTTTTCATATTTTCTAAACTTATGGTTTAAAAGTTAGAGGGGGGGGGACATTGTTTTTTGTTTTTTTTTGCCATTATTTCCGAAATTATTGACATTATCAAAAAATGATTTTAGTAAACCCCTATTCATTGTTAAATACCTATTCAACAATATATCACACGTTAGGGTTGAAATTAAAAAAAAAATCACTTCCTACTTTACATATAGGGGGGCTACCCTAATAAAACATTTTTTTCCAATTTGATTGATATACATATTGGTACCAAATTTCAGCTTTCTAGTGTTAACGGTACCAGAGATTAAGCGAGGACGGACAGACAGACGGACAGACAGACGGTCAGACAGACGGACAGACCGACGGACAGACAGACGGACAGACCGACGGACAGACAGACGGACAGACAGACATGGCGAAACTATAAGGGTTCCTAGTTGACTACGGAACCCTAAAAAGTTAAAATGTAAAAGTAGTATTTTATTAGGAAGCACATTGTTGATCTTTAAATTGGTAAACAAATAACTAGAAATAGATTAAATCGTCGTATACATATGATAGACCTTCAAAATATTAAAAAGAGTGGTGTAAAAAAATGATTTTGCTAAAAGTGGCAGATAAGAGGTCTGAAAGTCGCAACGACTATTTGATTAAAAAAGACTTTATTCGCAGACGTTTCCGTATCCTTATGTTTTCGAACTTCTTCGACTATTTTTAGCAAAAGAATTGAATAAGACTGTAGTACAAAAATAAATAACCACTATATAAAAAGGTAAAAAAAAAAACAAAACGCCTGAGTAATTTCGTACATTCTAGAAAGCGCTTTGTCTTCAAATGTCTGAGGGGCTGATTGGAGACACAAATAAATTCCCGTCCTCACGGATTCGTCGGTGGGTTCCGTACACTCTCGTTCACTCGCGCACACCACACGTGATTCGAATGAACTAGTTCAATTGAAGTTTTATTTGAAATGTGAGACAAATATTTAGTAGCGTCTAGGAACTTGAGTTTGGGTTAGTACCTACTCTAGTGGTGGGAAGGAAGTTACAATTTTTTTGTGAGATAAAACAAAGGGAATTCGCCTTTTGTCAATGCAAATGCGTTTCGTCTTGTGAGTTTTAATGGGACTAGTAAAATAGAATTTAAAAAAAGTTTTTGAAGTTGAAGGTCATCAAATATTTTCTCCTGTTGTAAGGTTGAGCAAGCCAAGAGGGCGTGTCAGAGTTCTAATAACTAAAACCCACCTGTGTACTTCAGTTTCCTTGTGTTATCTAGGTCCACGGTAAACGCTATCCAACATTCTCACATCCCTAGTAGGTATCGGCTTTACTGGGTTCTTTCAGTTTTGCTTCACCAGAAAACCCATTGCTCGTCGTTATCGTCTGAAAGCCCGCACCCACGATCGCTGGCTGGGAATCGGTCTGCGACTCCCGATACCAGGGGCATGACGATGTTTTTGATTTTTTTTTAATGGTAATATCTTACAATGACAACTCCCGCCCTTGAACGGCCTTCCCGAGACGTGTCAGACTTTTACTGAATAAAACCCACTCCTGTTCCTTCTTTGCCTTTATCTCAAGGCCCCGGGTTTCACTTTCACACTGCCCGTGGCCCCAGTAGGCTTCGACCGTGCTGGGCCCCTACGGTCTGCTGACATCTCCTTGAGGCGCGCGTGGAACAGTACGATCATAATAGTAACTTGGCATAGCTATGAGCATATAGCGGCTTTTGATTTGAAATTCAAGTTTTATATAAATTTACAGCATATTCTGAGTTAGGCGCCTTTTTGGCCTTAAACAAATATTTTTTTTTTTGGTTTATTTCATCGTAACTTCTCCGTTTTGTGGTTTGACCTACGTGTCGAAAGATCAGTTAGTAACAGTTGTTTTTTATACATATGTAAAGATAGATAAATTATATTTTTACTTTAAAAAGTTCTTGTATACTGCACCATTTTTTTTTCTTTCTTTTTCTTGATATTCTTGTCAACAATCCCTCGTGCAAATCAGAATCAGATACATAAACATAACATAGCAAGAACTACACTAACCCAAAAACTATTCCCAAAAGTTAGAACTACAGAACATTCTCGAATATAGCGTATAATATTACATTCAGCCAACATTATTCTGCAGAGAGCAAAACAGATTTATAGCACGTAAATCCGTAAGGTTGTCGTGTTAATAATTTTAAAGTTGGTACTGGATTTGAGCAACCCTAAAGTTTCCCAATTTATATTCATATTTTAAACCTGACCAACTCCGGGCTGTTTGCTTGGAACTTTGCGTTGATACATACTCGATTTTATGCAGCTTTGGTAGAACTGTAACATCGTGATTGGATCATATTATATATATTCCGTGAAAGTTTACATAATTATGCATGTTCTTTTTTGCTGTTACGCATGTTTAAAAAACTGGGCAAGTGCGAGTCGGACTCGTGCACTGAGGGTTCCGTACAAACTGAAATTCCCGAATGGAATCTCGAAGATTTTCTGAAATGCAAAATAGTAGTTTATGTGACTAGGGGATAAAGCAGTGTCTTTAAGTCGCGGGCGGCATGTTGAATTCCGAACGAAACGAAGGTTGCTGATTTTAATCCCGAACGGTAGTGAGGGATTTATAAAATTAACGTTAATAAAGAAACGTTAAAAGAGTTAATAAAGAAACCTAAGTGAAGTGAGGAATTTAAGCCGCCCAAGACAAAGACAGCTTTATCCCCGTGTTGCATACTCTACTTTTTACACCATCTGTGAGATAATCAAAAGACAATTTGGTCGGCCAAATCATATATTAGAGAAATATAAGTATTATATTTACAAGTTCATCAAACAAACAAAATTCACTACTCCAAGATTCTATAGTTTCAATTTTCTATAATGCTTCCGTGTCGTCAGTACGCACGTTTTATTCTATTTTCTTTTTTTTTTTTGTTAGTGGCCAGTTTGAATTATAGTGATAACATACTCTTTGGTTTAAATTTCGAGTCAACTTGTTCTCTCACTTGAAGAAAGTCATTATATGCCTAGGGATCGGCCATACTGCATTATCTCCCTAGGCATATAATGACTTGCTTTAAGTGAGGTTTGTATGACGTGTAAAACGACATTATCGAGCGGGTGGTGTAAAAAAGTTTTTTTTTTATAACGAAGGTAACAACAACTTTACTGTTTTCAGATTTATTCAAAAAGACCTTGCTTTGTGCTAATTTCAGGGTTCTGGGTCAACGGGAAGTACCCTATGAATTTCGATCTTTGAGAGTATCAAAATATGCGTTTTTTTGCGACATAAATGGCCGTATCTTTTTAATCGTTAACTTAGAAATTTGATTTTTTCACAACTTGAAGCGACCGCAGACCTGAGTATATGGTTTTTTTTTTAGTTTTGTTTGGTTTTCAACTCGATACCTCCACGGGTTCTCGAGATAAAGGGTCTTGACAGACAGACAGACAGACAGACGGACGGACAACAAAGTGATCCTATAAGGGTTCCATTTTTCCTTTTAAGATACGGAACCCTAAAAACAGGTAGGAATATATTAAATAATATTCCTACCTGTTTTTATCATTAAAGAAATAGTTAATGTATTTTAAAATCAGACACTATATTACTACGATATACCTATTAAGATCATGTGACAACGTACAACTAAGGAGTAGAATTCCCTGGTAGACGCCATGCCGTGACTTGTCGCGGCAGCGGACTTTCACCCCGGCGCATCTTCACGCGCATATCGTGCATGTGTACAAGGACCGTTGCCTCCAGATCCCACGGTGGTAGGCCAGCCAGAAGGCTCGCCGCTTTGCGGGAGACCGTGCTGTATCCTCGCACCATCCTTATTGCCATGACTCTCTGGCAGGCGTTTAGCATGGCCGCCGGTTGCGTTTTCAGCGACGGCGCCCACACCGGCGCCCCGTAGAGGGCCATGGACCGAACGATCCCCGCGTAGAGCCTCCAGCAAAAGGCATCTGGACCCCCAAGGTTGGGCAGGAGCCGCTTGAGAGCAGCCCCAGCCCGGTTGAGTTTGGGACCCAGACGTCGGAAATGCTCCACGAAATTCCATCGGCTGTCGAGGACGAGTCCCAGGTACTTCATCGTCGACCCGACACCGATATGAACTCCTCCTACCGTTGGGAACTCAACGGTGGCGCGTTCCGAGGGCGGCGACCGTGAAAACACATAGCCTCGGATTTGTGAAGCGCCACCTCGACTCCCAACTCCTGGATCCTATAAACGAACCCGCACTGGGCCTGCGAGGTGTGGATTATGGCCATTCCCTATTCTAGAGAAGCCAGAGTCCCAGCAGTAGGAACATTAGAAATCTGATATTGCAATTCAATTCAATTTCTTTATTTCAGACGTGGTCCATGAATACATTTCATAAAAACAAATTAAATTCTAAAATAAAACAAAAATTATGCTATACGTTTATGAATGTGAGCTGCAAATTGATGGACCGAAACATAGCATTAGTATTCGTAATTCGTTGAAAAATACCTCATCCTGAATAATATTTTAAAATTCACACCAATTTCAATATTAAAATGAAGAGGTTTACACTGCAACGAGGACACAAAGCCACGCCATATCTGTATGGTAATGATTTTCCGTAATGATGTCTTTGAAGTATTGAGCACAGAATTCCAAGCTGAACGATGCGGTATCGATTCAGAGAACACTTTTATTTGCATTTAACAGAGGAAGGGCGGGTTTCCAACTTGTGTATTCCAATGGAAATACATGAAGAGTTTTTGTACAAATTTTTAGAAGGTGGGTAAAGTATCAAGATATTTACCGCATGGAATTGTATGACCTATTTTATCTATTATTGATGTGTATGCCTTATATATGTTATGCCTTGTATCTAGAGGTGGAGTGAAATAAAGCTTTATAATTATGAACTAGCTTTTGTCTACGGCTTCACCCGCATACATAAATTATAGCCTATGCCACTCGGGAATAAAGCAGCTATACTTTTAGATACTGCCTCCTACAAACAAAAAATCATAAAAATAAACTTTATCTCTTTAAAATATTACTGTAGATATATATAATATAAATTAGGTGTGTATTTATTTACTGTTCTTGATATAAATGCACGCATAACATGATTAAATTTAGTTATTATAATCTATTTTAACTTTTCTAACCTATTTATATAAAACTCACTGTATCTATATCTCTCAACCTAATTTTATACAGTTTTTATAGGAAAAAACCGACGAAAAATTCCACCACAGTCCAGAATCATGTACTGGATCCATGTATAATTGGTTTTTGTTGTGTTGGATACATAAATAAATAAACTATTTTAAAGTTGGCTTCCAGTCTACCCATTTACAAATGAACTAGTATAATATTGTCTGTTCTACATTGTGCGACGGCCTATCCTCCACAACCCACTCTACCCTTTGGAAAGAGAACCATTCAAGCAACTTCTACTAAACCAATTAAATCATAATTTTTCAAACGACAAAAGGTATAAAGTAATCGTTATTACATGAATTATTCAACAATAAGATTACTTGGTTCAACGAAACTCAATTCAAAGTTTACTGGCAATTTAAATGAAAATACTTTTCTCTTATTCTAAGATTTTTTCCGCTTACAACTCGCTTTTTCTGATCCCGCGAAGAGATTAAACATTGTTCGAATGGCGTAGCTGTTAAATTATTTAAACATTAATACTGTTCTTTGAGTTTTATTTGATTGTAATTGTTTTGAAAAAAAAGGCTTAATTTTAAAGGCTTTTCTACTTAGCGACAGTTTTATAAAACGACAGCGTATTGAACGCTTGCGACAGAAATTAAAATTAATATGTGGGTAGAATAATTTTATTGATAGAAAACAAACATTATTCAACTAATAAATCTCCTTTCAGGTAATTTTGTTTTTCTTAAATATGTTATGGTTTCAAATTACATAATATCTTTTCTAATAATGTTGCTGAAGAATTTTTGTGTGTTTGTTTTACTTTGGCCTATACTAAGATTTTTTCCTATTCGTAAATGCGTTTACACACATGTAAACTCACATGGACAAGACACCAAACCCCTATCTGTATGCCAAACAAATATTTATTCTGGCGGGAATCGAAACTACCACCACAGCGCAACCGTGCCATTTAAATTCGAGTTTCTCATTTAATTTTAAAAGATCTTTATACATTTCATATCCCAATTTTTGAAAAAATACTGTCGGCTATTTTAATTGAATAAAGTTAACGGCAAAAACTAAAAAAGACCTAAAACTCTGTTTTTATTTAAACTCAGTAATCTGATCCAACTTCCCGTTATCGAAGATAATTAGTTTTTCGTAGAACTGTTACCACGAAGAATTTTGAGCTCACTGAGCTTTTCAGAGTCACAAATTGGAAACGAAAAGCTTTTTCAGTGAAATTCTACCAGGAAGGTTAACAAGAAAATTAGAGCCCATTGTCAAGTACAAAATTAAATATTAACTCTTCTTCCTTGAATAATTCTTCAACAATTATATTTTTTTTTAATCTGCTAACACCCACTTTGGATGAAGTAAGAGGAAGTGTCAGATTATTAATTATTAAAACCCAACTGTGTCCTTTTAGTTAATCTTTCAGCTCCAGGGAGACGGTAATTTTTCTGAACAATCCCACAGCCCTGGCAGACATTGGTCCTAGTAGGCCTCGTTCGTTTTGCTGATATCTCAATGAGGCACCGTAGAACAGAACGCGTCAACGACTCGGGCTTGATCCTTACCAGTAGCCTGATTCACGTAAAATCAAACAAGCCAAATTTCGTTGAAGTTTTATAGTCGTTCGATCGAAGTCCTATCCAAAAGCGGTATTCACGATCTATTGGCTTATTTCCAGTTACATTAATAAGTATTCTACCAGGATAATGTAATACACTTTTTTTTTGAATTTCAAACGACTTTAAAATCGGTGTCGTTCAAACTCGATTGATGGATGTGAATACGGAAATGGTCTAAACGACTAAATCGCTACGATATCGTTACGGTTTTCATTACGTGAATCGGACTACAGACGGCGAGCTACCTTTTACTCGTCATTCGCAAACCCACGCCTACGGCAGCCTGAAATGGATCGATGATCGATGGGCCTGTTAGAGTTTAAGTTTGCGACTTCTAATACCCGGGGTGTCTCCTACTGCACCAGCTAGAACATGGAAATGGCCTCTCCCTCACGGTGTCAGCCGCCTCCTTTACTAGCATTACTGTTTCGCAGACGGTTGTTACTACTTCTCAATCCCCAGGGCTGGACATGAGAGCTCACCGCTGTTAAACAACAATAATATCAATTAGTTTATGATGCATCAATAAACCTCTTTACCGAATGCGGGTCTTACTCACAGAACCCGAAACACTTTCGTAAATCTGAACCCACCTATCCCTAAGCGAGGGAGAAAGCATCAAGATAAATCCCAGACGACGGCAATCAAAACAAGAACTGTCTCGTTCTCACAACGTAAAGCCAATCTAATATTTTTATAACCGGCCGAGATGTTATCTTTTAATAATACGTCTGGTCGGTACTGAACGACTCGGCTGTTTTATTGTCGTACTCCGAGGTACATTATTCCGAATACTGTAGGTACTGTTCACGTGATTTATTACTGGAACTGAAATTAAAACCAGGAAAAATACTACGCCTACACATAGTGCGCTCTTTTTTTAATTTTTTTTTTACTGGTCGAGAATTCCTTTTTTGCATTAATCCATTTAGTAGCGGGTTTTTTTAAGGAATTGTTCATCTAATGACTTCTCCTACTGTACGGTGGAGTATTAAAGCGTGTCAGACTTTTACTGACTAAAAGAACACCTAAGCTTCTTTTTTGCCTTACGTTCCAGTACCCCGGGTTTCGAGATCAGGATTCCGGTGACTGTAGCGTGAGGAATTCCGTTCTCTCACGCGCCTTTGTTAGCATTATTGCTTTGTAGAAGGAGGCGGCCGCCTGCCAATCCTTCTCGCTCCGGGCCATGGCCTGTACCAGGGCCCAGCGTGATAGGTCGTTGCCGCCAATCGCCCCCACGAAGACACGGCGGTACCCTGCTTAAGCTGGGCACATCTCGTCCGTGTGGCCCATCGTGACAATCAGGTGCAGGAACCTCCCGAATCTTACTACGTCCAGTGAGGACCTGCGTCATGCAAAAGCCACTCCTCAAATAAGGGACTTGCCGCCATGATTATAACATTCCCAATCGAAATTAATAAAGAAGTGAAAGTTGTTTTGGTAATTTTGCTGTTGTGTAGTTTCATAGAATAGTATTTAATAGGTTAACTAACTTTTGCTATCGGCCTGACAATTTTATGAAATAAATTTTTCCATAATCGAAAAGTACACGTACAGTTAGTTTACATAGTTTTCAGCAAACGGCATTGCCGTGGCCGAATTCTGGGCCAGGCAAGGAATTTAACTAGTTTGCCATCGATACGATAAGAAGAAGAAAAAGTTTACATAGTAACTTTTCTTCGTCGTCTAAAACAATATTTGAGATAAACACCAATCATTATTTTATCAAATTGTTATTCGATATTCATATAATCCCTAACTAATATATTCTATGAGCTCCTGGGAAATCTAAGACATCATATTCTGAGAAAGATGCCAATTTACTTCATTATAGTGTTCAACTCACAAGTCTTATAATAATATCGGTATGAAGGAATAACTAGGTACATTCCACCATGTATTATGCCTGTTCTTTTACTAGGCATTTTTAGGGTTCCGTACCTCAAAAGGAAAAACGGAACCCTTATAGGAACCCATATAAGATTCCTTTGTTGTCCGTTTGTCTATCAGTCAGTCTGTCAAAACTCTTTGTCTCAGGAACGCGTGTAGGTTTCGATTTGAAATTAAACTCAAGTCTGAGTTTCCTTGAAGCTGAGAAAAAATCGAAATTCTGAATTAAAGGAAAAAGAACACACGGTCGTTTATGTCACCAAAAATATGTATTTCGAAACTCTTAAGGGAATCAAAATTCATAGGGTACTGCCCGTATCCGACATCACCAAATCCGACATGAAATAAGGTCTCATAGCACAAGTATAGGAAAAAAAACTGAAACCTGTAAATTTATAGTTATGTCACAAAAAAAAAAAAACTATTTTTGCGATTCTGAAATATCTTCGTAACTCAATTCGGGATTTCAACTGTTTTCATAGGTAAGTTTGTACGGAACTCTCAGTTTGCGAGTCCGACTCGCACTTGCCCAGGTTTTATACCTAGATACGTTATACCTAGTATTTATGTCTGCTTCGTGCAGACCTCATTTTCTCGCCTCTCCCACTATTTCCACGAACTAATTTATCTCCGAAGCTCGACTCGACAGTTACCTGTGCCGCAACATGCACAATTATTTATTATCAGTTGTGGCTAGCATTAGTGGGTTTTTTTCCGTCTTTCCGCTTTTCCTCATTTGCCCGCAACCGTGACGGATGCCCATAGCAATTAGTGCCCGGAAATTACACAAGAAAACACAGGCAATCCATCACCTGAAAAAATAAAGCTCAGAAATCTGCGTTGGCCGCACAGCTTCAACAAAACGTCATTCAAGCAGCCGTGACTCAGCTCATCTCGCTCACGTTATGAGAAAGAAGGTATTTTGTTCTAGGGATCGTCGTTTATCATTTTTCTTTTTTTAATATTGTGATTTTAATATGTTCCGTTATAGTGAAGTTACAGTTATAGTGTAGTAGACATCTTTGCCAATTTGTTTTTTGTGTTTGTTGGTCACACAGGTTGTCTTAGTTCAGGGGTTAAGACCACATTGATGTAATGTTTTTGAAAATTTGTAAAATAAACAAATTATTATTATTATTAATTTACATCTGAACGTTACAATATATTTGTTTGAACGTTACTGTAAAGTGAAGTTACAGTTTTAGCGATGTTCGTTTTAGACATCTTGCTATGAACAAGACAAAGCTCCATGTAAGTTTCGACTAGCTGAATCATCTTTATTGTTTACGTTAGAAAATCATCTAATAAATTCTCTCGCTCTAGGGTGGAGCGAGAGGGTTTGTCCGATTTTTACTGAGAACCAGGCTCATACTTACCCTCATGGCCTTAGCAGGCATCGGCCCTACGATTTGCTGAAATCTCTTTGAGGCACGTGTAGAACATTGCTCTGTCGACGACTCGGGCTTGGTCTTTATAGGACGAGGGTACGGCGAGCCCGCGCCGACGGTGGAGCTGAATCATCTTGATGGAAATTTCCCTTAGGTATACATAATGATGGTTGCCTCACAATGTCTTGTCTTTAACTCCTAAATGTCGGATGACACCGCTTAAGTTCGCAAAAGATCGCGCTCGATATGTCACCCGAACATTGTAGGTACATAAGCAGTAAGTAGGTTCAAAGATCAAAAAGTTCGAGAGGAACGGAGACGATAAACATAGATGCATTGTGTTTTATCAATCATTAATAGTTTGAATAACCCCTGCTGACACACTTTCCCAAAAACCTCAATGACTTAACACAAACAAAATCAACTCAGCACCCTCAAAACAAGCCCAATTTTCTCAATTTAATGGCCGTCATGGACGTATTGGCAGAAACGCCAACGTCTCCGGAAATCACGTGTAAAATCTCCATTAAGAACACCTCCGTTCGGCGATTGATCTGGGATGAGCAGCCATCCATCGGACACGGCCCATCGCCGGAACTCGTGACCCGAATACCGGATAACCCGAAATGTTTTAGCTGGAGTATAAGGGATGAGCGGTTTGCAGATAAAACAGGGATAACACAAGCAGAGTGAAGAAATGTTTACCAGATATCAACATTCTTTTGAGGCCTACGCCGTAGCGCTACGGCGTAGCATAAGAACGTAGCAAGCCATGCGCCGTAGTGCACTCGGTGCACTGTGTGGATAATTTATATTTTAAATACGCATTCGCTTAATAGGTAGTAGTTCTTCTGACAACGGCTACAGTATGGGCTACACTGATTCAGCACCCTAACAGAAGTAACCTTACTTGTTTCAATCCATCTAGCCAGCAGATGGAATCCAACAATCCAATATAAATTGAACCGACAATAAACAATGGTTGTCTTGGTTTCCCACCGAGGTGACCTTTTTTTGGACGTTAGATTACATCTGTGTAGCCCATGCTTTAGCCTGTGTGAAGGTATAAAATTATCCTAAAGCAACGAATTATCAGGATGTCATCCAGGACATAGTGAACATTTTTAATTTTAGTAGAATTTCCTTAATATTTTTTACGCTGTAACATCCTAAATTGTACCAAACGCACTGCCATCATTGCAAAGCTTCTTCACAAGGTTGACGACGGGTAATTTTTTGAATGATGTCCCAATTTTGTTGTTTACTGTCTATCTTTATGTTGCGATATTTTTTCACGCAATAAACTCAATTTTGTAGGGTTCTTACAAAAAATTTTAGTACTGGCTGTTAGCAAACCTTATCGACTATACTTATAATAACGTCTGCACTGGCTCATTTATTTTAATTTATTGACTTTGTTTTAATTTAATGTAATTGATTAGGTTTCAATTTTATGTTACTGCTGATTAATGTATTTTAATTGTGAAAATGGGTACTATGACCTGAATAAAAATTATTATTATTTTATTATTAGTTATATGAAAGCTTGTACGAGAATTCATATTATGGAAACAAATTCTTATTATCATTTTATTGATAGACTCGCACTTGACATAACCTAACTAGATGGATAATGATGATGTGGTCGACGATAAAATAAGCTTGCATAAAAGTAATCTATTGACTTAAAGACCCCCAGGTTTTAGCTGTCAGAAAACACAGACTCCAGTCTGGAATTCCAATCCTTAGTTGTATGCACAATGCATGTGTTCCTAAAATGCCTAATTAAAACAGAATAATTGGCTGACAAGCCGAATCAAGGCCAGTCAATGCTTAGATGAAATGGATTTTGCTTGTCATGACCAGAAAAATTAGTACATAGATGACATGTCAAATACAATTTTTTTTTTTTATAAAGTGGTAAGATCCGGGGTCCTACAACGCAAAGCAATGAAGGAACAAAACAGCTTACTGAAAAAAGACTATGGAGACGATGATGAAATAGACAAACTTCAAACAACATAATAAACTACTATATGTATGTTTATATTGCAGGTATATTCTTATAATAATTGTTTTGTTTGTTTCTTTTTCCTTTCACTTTTACACACGGTGTCTACTTCTCTTTTTTTTCCAATTCTCCTTTCGCACTATGCTGGAAGAGATTTCTTTAGAAATAAGCATCATCTATGTACCTATTTTTCTGTTTCCGTCTTCTTTTTTTATGTAAGTTAAGTGTGTACATAAATTGTGAACTAAACAAATAAATCTTTACATTGTGTGAAAATTATGTTCAAACAGTTATAAAACAAATTATTGCACTCCTACACAGAAAGTACTGGAACATTTTAATTAAAAGCACTTAACGAAACTTCCCATCATACCGGATTCACCTGTTGATGAGTTATAAAGCCCAAGACAAACATAATGCGAAGGTAAAACATTCCCTTGTGAAAATCCACGCGGAATTTTCTTTAAACTTATCACTCACGTCGTAGGCAGTCTAGGAAGTTTGAGAGTGTATGCAGTGATAACAGCTGTAGATTTATTTACCACTAGCTTTTGCCCGCTTCTTCGTCCACGTACATAAAATATAACGCAGCTTTCTATCGGTGAAAAAAATTTAGAAATCGGACCAGTACTTCCAGAGTTTACCTCCTACAAACAAAAAAAAAAACAAACTACCTCTTTATTATATTATTAGTGTAGATGTATAAGGCTCACAAAAGCCTGCTAGTGCTGAGGAATTGTTCGGAAGAGTAGCCTTAGAAAGCGAACGGTGAAGGTGACTTCTCGCTCCAGGCTGTAGTTCAGGCTATGGTTCGGAGCCAAAAGGGAATGGGATGCGGTTACCTTCTTTTGCGAATAATATGCTAACGAAGGAAATAAGCTCAAGAGTGAATGAACGCACATCCTCACGCCCCATCTACTGCGACAGAAGATGGAGTTGCAAAGTGATCCTCGGTCACAATAGGTGTGAGCTTGCGGACGACGAGCTATGAGTAGCTCGTCGTCCACCCGCCCGATAAGGTTGAGCCCGAGTCATCCACAACACGTAGTGTTCTATCCGTGCCTAAAGAGATACCAGCATACCATCAGGATCAAGGCAGTTGAGTAGGGGTCCAGCAGTGTCGAAACCTGTGCTCTTAGTCCGCGAAGGGCAACTGAAGAGACATGGATGAGTTTTAGTCAGTCAAAATCTGACAATCCCTCTCGCTCCACTTTGAGCAGGAGAGTTATTAGATTTTTTTTAATCATATAAACCAGTGCTTGACTGCGATACTACCTGATGGCTGGAAGTTATTTGAAATTTCTCATTTCAAAAAAAGGCTTACCTACCTACCGTGCGTTTGTGGTTTTGTTCGTCAAAACTGCAGTAAACAACACAGTTATTTTGAGTAAAGTCCATTTGGATAACCAGTTTTTACTAAGCTCTAGGTTTTATGAACCCACACAACCTATAAACTAATGATAGTGTTAGGTAATTACACGCAAGTTCTCGCCGCCGCCGCCCGGATTCTGATCCCGATTTCCGGCCACCGTAGGCGCGGGCTTCCGGACAGTGAGCAATGGGTAGCTCACTGTCCGGCCGTCCGGTAACTGTCCGGACTAAGCCCAAGTTGTCAACGGCGCGCACTGTTCCCGCGCGCCTCAAGGAGTTGTCAGCCTCAGCAGGGACCCAGCCGGGTCGAAGCTTATTGGGGCGAGGGTTATCCAAAAGGGAACTCGAGCCCCGGTATGAAGGCTAGAAGGAACGGGGTGGGTCTTTTAGTCAGTAAGAGTCTGACACTATCTCCCGCGCCACCCAAGAGCGGGGGTTGTCATTGGATGATTTTTCCGACCATAAAAAAAAGGTAATTACACAACAATCAACAAACAATCACAAAGTATATTTATGTTACGCGTTAGTGACATGTAGGCGTATCTACTGTCCATATACAATTATACATACATAAAGGTCACATAGAAGCTAAAGTACCTAGTCCTTTACGTGTATTTATATAAGAAAATAAAAATAGGTTAAAGGTTAAGCGTAGGTTGCAGGAATGTTTATAAAAGAAATTCAGGTGTGCGAAGAGACTAATTGGCGATCCAGGTTTTGTTAAATCCAATCTACAAAGCTTTGGGCACAGGCGAAATGTAGCCAGCCTTTCGGTATTTTATAGGATGCATTGTGGATAGTTTTCGTGGAAATTGCATTACTTGTTTCTGCTATCTTATTTCTACCATCAGACAACCCTTACAAGAGTGTGGGGCGCTTTGTGCGATATTTTTCGTAAATCGAGCACCCCACGCTTTTTTCACAATGATATTAATATTTTTCGTTATTATTATTATTTTCTATGCATATTGAATATTATTTTACATTTTTTAGTTCAATATGCTATGAAAGTGTGTTTTTTTAGTTTTTTTTTTAAACTATATTTTTATGTTTCACTAAAAAAAAGACGGATTATTGTATTGTCATCAGTCTTTGATGGGTGTGCAAAGTTCGAAGAAAATCTTACCGCCCAAAGTTAGTCAAAATCGAGCTCAAAGGCGTTAGTTACAAACATACAGGTGAAGCTAATATAAGCGTGTTAAAAACAAGTAATCACGACAATTCAGTAAAACTCTGACACACTTCCTTGCTCCACTTCAGGCGGGAGAAGTTTTTTTATGGTTTCCTTCTCACTCATGAATAAATATTTACATAGTCTTTGGTGTATAATAAGTATTTAAAACATTGATTTGGCTCATTATCTACTCTAGTGTGCATATCAATCTCAAAATATAACTAGATATATATTGCAAAACCAAGTACCCCACCACGTTTAACCATCAGTGTGAGCGCGATAAACTCAAAAATTACTAAACGGATGATACCGATTGTTATATGGTTTTCACAAATAGACAGATATATGAGGAAAGTTGTATGTTAAATACTACAGAAAAACTAAGAATTTCAAAGATCTGTAAGAACCATGCAAAGTTAACGCAGGTCGCGATAAATTTTGACCCTTAAAAACATACTTAACACTTTATACCAAATATTAATTAAGATCAAACCAATATTTCACAGTAATAAAGAAGCGTATGAGCGCTTTCAGCATTATTTATCTCGGGAGAAACAAATTGACTGCTTCATGAACCGTAAACCCTGATCCCCTCAAGAAAAATCTTCACTCAATTGGAACATACGATACCACGTGATATATTCTCATTAACAAGAGTATCGTGATGTAAGTAAATGGGGAATATTGAAAAGGGTGAGTTGTGAGGTTAGATATACTCGTACAAAGTCTAATATTAAATGCGCAAAACCTCTGATACCCCAAATGATTTTTAATTAAATTGACCTAATTATGTGAAAAGAAAAAACATTAATAAAATTTAAAGGGTACAGTTTTAGTTTGTTTAAAATTCGTATCTGCATTAAAATAAGAACTTTAACCAACGGACAAACTTTTTTTTTGGCATTAAGTCCACCTATGTACTTTGTGTTGTATAAACATTAAATAAATAAATAAATAATAAATAACTTTTATTATCCCGCGTATGACAAAATTTGTTTGGACTACAACCATTTGTGTTTGTTTACCTATTTGAGCGGGTTTGCGCACGTGCGTGGTGCGTTCATCATCATTATCATCATCAGCCTTTCAGTCGTAAAATATCCATTGCTGGGCATAGGCTTCCCTCCTTCCTTCCTGAAGTGTCGCCACTACGACAATCTCGCATCTATCGGAATCCCGTGCACCTCTCTAGGTTACCGGTACAACTTGTAGGAAGCCTTTTCACGCTGTGCCTTCCGGTACACGTTGGCCACTCCAGAACCTTTTAACGCTTTCGACCATCGTCAAGTGCGTTTAGAATCATGTAAACTGACCTACATAAGACACTCAGGCTTGGAACAATTATCTATAAATTATACAAAGATTTGATTCGTACGCGAATTGAAAATGCTTGTTGATTTTGATGGCTATGCTGTCACCTTTATTTTAAGTAATTTCCACCACAAGATCCAACCTCGACTCTGCCTCATTTATTTAATTAAATAATAATAATAATAATCCACAACTATCACACAACGCCGTCTAGTCCCAAGCTAAGCAGGGCTTGTGTTAAGGGTACTAGACAACTGATAAACATACTTATATATTTCTAAACACATACATATTATAGATAAATTACAATCAGACACAGAACAAATGATTATGCTCATCACACAAACATTTGCACTGGGTGGGAATCGAACCCACGACCTCCGGCATAGCAGTCAGAGTCACTAACCACTAGACCAACAGGCTAGTCGAAAAACAAAAACAGTTATAACTTCTGTTATTTATTTTTATTATGGCTAAAAACGAGATGTTTTATTTTTTCGTTATTTATTTTATTTTATTTATTAGGGAAAACAAACAATAACACATAGGGAATTACATAAAAAAGGCTTGACAATTATTTTACACATGTGAAATCGACAACGTTCTCCACATATAAACATGAGACATTTGGTTTGATAATAATGCTGTTATTTTTTTTTTTTTTTTAAAGGAATGCTAAAAGTTACTATAAATTATAATTGTGGTTCACAAAAAATAGAGCCGGATTAATTATGTTGATTTTTTAACATGTTGAGTAACATCATAGTGTTAGTAGAGTTTAGTGGAGGAGGTTTGCCTCAAAAAGACTTATTGGAGTGTGGGTGTGAAGACTTACAAGAAGGATGGAAATAAATTGTTGGTGTGTATTAAGAATCTCTTTTGCAAAACTTTACGTGGGTAGTTTTAAAGGAAGTATGCTCAGAATAGAATGAAACCACACTAGTAGTTTCAATCTGAAAGGATGCGACATTATACTTTGAAATAACAAGAAATCGTGGGCGAATTGATATTTCTTAGAAATATTCTCCACATCTAAATCCACAGTGAGAACACGATGTTTACGACGAGAACCGTTTTGAACTATCAACAAACGCTGATGTTGCTTTATCTACGTAATTAAATTAATTAGCGGATTTACAATACCCAAGTATTTTAGGTACTAGGGTTCTAAGATTATCATTATCGTTTTCAAGAATTTATGCGCTGTGAAAGTATGAAAATGCTTGAAGCATACCACCAGACGCCGCTTATAGCTAAAACTCACGCGTTTACCATTGCTACTCCGATCGCCGCTAAGAAGAAGCAGTTTAACTTTTTTTAAGCTATTGCATAGCTGCTATCGCGGGCCTTGAGCGTGGAGACCAAATCCAGAAATTCCGTAACGAAAATAACCTAACACCCCCCACTCATTTGTTTTCTTATCGGTCACTACGCTCAAAAAGTGTAACTTCAATTAATATCAAAGAAAAAAAAACAAAGGAAAAAAATTACTGCATAAATAAAATAAATAAATAATTATAATTGCATAAGTTGATAAAAATGCTATGCAATAGTTTTACCGCGGCAGTCCCCGAGTGCCACACGTCTTTTTTTCTTAGACCGAAGTCGTAACCAGGCTGTCAACACTCTTAAGAAGTACTGTAAAAATAGATTTCTTCCGTACTTTTCAAGAAATGATAATAATATTATATAATAATATTTTTTCTTTACTGTCAGAATTTAAGAATATAGAAAAATAATAATAAAAAGGATTGTGTCGTATATACATATATATATATAATTATAACGTCTTTTAGAAACAAATTGTTACTTTTTAAATTGTCTATATTCATTCCCAAAACGATGTCAACATCACAATCCCATATTAGCAAGTAAGTAGGCAATCCATTTGAAACGTCCCCAAACTTTGCGAGGTAACCTCAGAGCTATTTTAATGATTAATGTGCTGAGCGACAATACGAATCCTCGGCGGTTATCTAACCCGGACAAAGAAAGGGCACATCTATTCATATATCATATGCAGGCTTGACCCTTCCTTCACCGCAGGTTCGGGAGATATACTGGCTGGAAACGTCAAGCCATTTATGAATGTTCTATACTCATGTAAAACACACATGCAATAAAAACAATACCTACTTCATTATATTATTATTGTAATAATGAGATAATCCGCACCACAAAATAGATAGGTACAGAATAATAATAATAATTTTTATTCAGGTTAAAGTACCCATTTTCACAATTATAACATACTAAATATCCAAACATAAAATTGAAACCTAATCAAATACATTACATTAGAATAATTAAAATCAAATTAAATAAATTAAAAACAAGATAAATTAAAATTAGAATAAATTAAAAATGAGCACACTAATGAGCGTTTGAACCATAACTGTTCGACAAGTGAGCCGAGGCGCTCCGAGATATCGTGTCCGTGAGCGGTGTCTATGTGTGCGTTGTCCGAGCGCGCTTTGTATATAGATTGACTTCTGTACCTATATATTTTGTGCCCGCACTGAGTAAACCAACCCGCACTGAGTTTGTTTGGTGGATTATGCCCAGTCCTTCTTCTAAAGAGGAGACCTTTTTTTGGGATATGATCCAATGACATCTCCCACCCATGGGTGGGGCGAAAGGGCGTGTCAGACTTTTACTGACTAAAATCCACTCCTGCCTCCTTCGTTGCCTTTCATTCCAGAGCCGGATTTTCCTTTTAGAAGCGAACCCGTGGCTCCAGTAGACTTCGATTCTGCTGGGCCTCTACGGTTTGCTGACATCTCCTTGAGGCAGAGAAGAGACCTGAGTTCCATCAGTGGGAACTGACTAACTGACTGATGTTATTATATTATGTTATCTGAAAATACTATGTGTACGATGGTTTTTAATTCATAAGGAGAAATAAGTTTAGAAATTAAATACCTACAGGTGTTACGTAGAGGTTTTCCAAGAAAATTACAAAATCCATACAAAGCGAGAATCAAAAATGTTTTGACTGAAGAAATCTTACCCAACTTAAATTGGGCACAAAAATAATCATATAATTGTATTTTTTATTTCTTTAAACAAATATCCACATTTAAAACTTGTTCCCAACAAACTTTTCTATTTACAAGACATTTAAATCTTTTGATTAAACTGTCCAACATAATGAACAACATCCAGAGAGATTTTATTTCTTTGTATTTAAAGAGTAGTAACCTTTCTGTCACTGTCTTTACTTCTAAAACTTGTATTGAAATGTCTGCCACATTCTACCAATGTTTTGTACTGCCTCGAGTCCAAAGGTTTATATAAAAAAAAAAATAGCTTTTATCAGTGGCTTTGCCCGCGAGAATGTAAGAAAATATCTCGAGGTAACACACCATTACACCCAGATGCAGAACAAATAATCATGCCATCACACAAACATTTGTCCTGGGTATAGAACCCACGACCTCTGGCATAGCAGTCAGGGAAACTAATCACTAGAACAACAGGCCAGTCAATGGAAAAGATGTATAAAATTGACATTTTCGATGAATACTAGTCGTGTTAGTAAGTTACCTACTTTATCACCTTTACAGAGTTAGTACAAGTCTTTTTTACTCACTGGCACAGCATTTACTTTGGGTTCCAAGAAGATTTAATAAAATATGGATACAATAAACTGCAGTTACTGTTGATTACGAAAAGATTCAATAAATAAATATAATAATAATGAAATGTTTTCAATAAAATATGATTCGTTACTTTACGCATATACATAATATTTTAATCCAGCAATTAGATTAGCAACTTATAGAGAGACACGGCAGATCTAACCTTGCCTGCCTTCGCTGATGAGCAGTCGTATTTTTAAATACTTTGGCCATATTTGTCGACGTGGAGGTCATTGAACGCCTTGTTATACAAGGAAAGGGGGACAGAATAAGGCCGCGTGGCAGATCACCGATGCGATGGACTGACCAAATAAAAATGGCTGTTAGCGGCCCATTGAACGAGTGCGCCCAGATGCCAGCAGGCAAAATTGGCGGGAAGTCGTGCGGCGTTCCCTGAATCTGAAAGATCTTTTGAAGATCTACCTTCGTGATAACCACGACCAATCTGGCAAGAGTGAAACGACTAAAAATAAGAAGATTATGCTTATGTTTTGCAATGCACAAGTTGCTCCTTAGATGGGGCACCAAACACTGTATACCGAGTTTCTTCCATGTTTCAGAAAGCAATTTACCAGACATGAAATTCAAAAATCACGGACATCATTAAATCAACACTTGATAAAAACCTTACAGCTTCAAAATTCCCGTGATCTAACAAGTACCAGTAGTTAACTTAAAGTTGCGCTTTGGCAGAGGTTGTTCTGTACTTGAATCGAACCCACGATACGCGGTAACCAATCGCTCAATCACTGCGCCAACCGTCCCGTGTAATTAGAACCCGTACAAAACCGCAAGGAATCATTAGTTTGTAATAACAATCGTTAAAAGATCACATAGAAAACTTAACAATCTACTATTTTTAGAAAATATCACTATTTTTCTAACTTTCGATATTATCCCACTGAAATTGTCTGGAAAGATGGTAGTGCAGAAGTTTTGAACAAAGGTAAAGAGTTCGACGCCTGCAGACATAGAATAAACAATGTGAAACACAATTCAACCGCAGCTAGGAGTTTATTTTAACTGAAACTGTTCCGTAAACTATTGTTATAACAGCTGAAACTTGGTTATGTGTGTCGTCTATTCTCAGAAGATCAAGCATTATGCATAAAATATAATCGGCCTTATAATTTTCCGTCTGCTGGGACCTCCTCTTTATATGACGGAGTCGGTTGTAATGCATCACGCGGACCCAGAGCGGATTGGTGGATGCCACATGTCTTAGAATTTTTGATTCTGGGCTGTCGGTTTCCTCAGGATGTTTTTCTCCATCGAGCAATGGTGATGAAATAAATTACACAAAGTAACACGCCGAGTTCTAACCCATGTCCCACAACCTATAAGTCAGGTTAGTTATCTTTTTGCGTTGTGCCAACACTGCTACTCGTATCAAGCATAATTTTGCAATATGACATTATTCTTGTTACTTATGGACTTGCCTCTTGGTTAGTCAAACATTGCTTCAGATTTAAGTAAACTTTCAAATGCCAGATCTGGACGCACCATAAGACTGGCAAAGATATAAATGAAAGATTGGACAACCCAATCGTATGATCGGTCTATTGAAACAATGTGTTTCTCGCAAATAAACATATTAATTTGAATTGAAAACCTGCAATTAAACTAATTCTTAAAATATATCACATTCAAACAACGCAATTCCATTCTCTTGTTATTTCGAATTTCTAGAATGTACTAATAAACATGTTTCGACATGAAAATATCCATTTGAAGTTTTAGCTGTTTTGGTCTAAACAAGCCGTTGTGTGCGGTCGCTCCGAGTCCGTTAGCCTGCGACCGCCTGCGACCGCCTGCGACCGCCTGCGGCCGAATTCTGTTGAAAACGATCTCTAATGTTCTGCTTTGTGCGAAATTAACGAAACAAGCGAATGTTAATGCTTGCTGCGCTGTTTTAGTGGCGCGATTTAAGAGGTATGTTCTATGTAATGGCTTGTGTTTAGACGGGAAACGGGAACTATTTTTACTTTGACGGTTATGTGCTTGAGAATGAGAGTAGGTTTTGTTGCTGTAATTTTCATGGTTTTTTTTTTTATTTGGCTTCAACAATGAGTGGGTACCTATTCTATTACATACAAGTTTCTGCCAGCGGCTTCGCTTGCATGAAAGTAAGTTTCGCATACAAATTTCAGACCCCCTTTTTATCCCCTTAATTAAGGAGTAAATTTTAGAAAATCCTCTCTAGTGCTTGCCTGCGTCGTAAAAGTAAACTTTGTGCGAAATTTCACTCTCTTACTCCCAATAGTTCTAGCTATGCGTTGATATGTCAATCAGTTAGTTTCTCCTTTTATACAAACAGACGTAGGAAAAAATCTTAATTCTAACTGCCCTATCACGTAAATAAGAGCACTACATGCACTAATGTAGTGCTCTTATTTGCGGTGCAGGAAAAACATCGTGAGGAAACCGGCATGTCCTAGAACCACACTGAGGCCGCGTGGTAGATTACGGCCCATTCCTTCTCCTAGAGAGGAGGCCTGAGTTCCAGCAGTGGGAACATTAAAAAGGCTGATGATGATGATGTTATGCCTTAACAGCTGACTAAACAAAAAGAAAATAATATTATAAGAATATTAAGTTTGAACAGACAGAACAAACGTATTTACGTTAATTATTATGTAATGTTATTGTATTTATATGCACTGTATACCTAAAAAATCTTGAACATTTATTACTTATTCCAAGTAAGAGTTTTGCGAAATATATCGAAGCCAGTATTCATTAAACGAGGAACAATTTTGATACTTTCATGAAATAATTCCATTTCAGAAAACAAATACTTATTAAAAATTCTTACGATTATGTGCTGCTGATTATGTCTAAAAAAATGCAACGTTCAACGATAAAAATAAGGTTATTTCTAATTGTTATCATTTTTAATCACCCAAGCCATTAAAAAACAATGAAAATAAAAAATAACTGAGCAAATGCGCTTAATAATTTAAATAAAACGGGAACCTTTTTCGATGATGAAATTAACCTTAACAGAGGAGAGTTGGACGGGTTGAAAACCGATAAAAGGTATATAGAAAAACCACTCCGAAAAAGTCCACTCCAAACAACCCGTCAGGATAGGAGTTGTCAGGGGCCCAGCAGGGTCGAAGCCTACTGGGGCAAAGGATCTGCTTCTGAAAGGAAGATAGATAAGTCAGTAAAATTCTTATATTATCTTCCGCTCCACCAAAGAGTGAGGGATGTCATTGGATGATTTTCCCACATAAAAAAAAAACCGTTAGCATATTAAAAATGAGCTGACAGACGGTGAGTAATAGTCAGCTCGCCATCCAATGAGGACAAAGCCATCTCAAAGAGCTGACATCATGATTGGTGGGGCCCAATAGAGGTAATGTCTACCAGGGCTAAAGGATTAACTAATAATAATAAAAATAGAGTCACCACGCCTTCTCGCTCCAACAAGAGCACGAGAAATAATTTGAAGACTTCCAACATCAAAAAAAAAAATGTCTGTATTTCATGATAACTACAACCTTTCCCAGGTTGTTTTCTTTAAGTCAAGAGTAAGAGTTAAAGTAATCTATTCAGGTTACTTCAACTACAACATCGCATTCCATCAGATGAGATAGTGGTCAAGCGCGAGCCTGTAACAATAAAAAAAACCACTTCTTCTAAAAGTTTCAAGTTTAGCGCCATCCAGCGAGAACAGAACCACGGCTTGTAGCTTTTAGCCGAAACAATAAATTGTTAGTAGCGAGTTCGTACCGGTTAGTACCGGGTTGGCATCGGGTTATATCTGGTTAGTACCACGTTAATACCGGGTTAGTACCACTTATATCCGGTTTGTACTGGGTTATTACCGGGTTAGAACCGGGTTTGTACCGGGTTAGTACCAGGTTAGGTTATCCAATACACATAGTGGAACTTCTGTTCGTTATTTATTACAAGCCTGAACCGCCTGAAGCGTAGTACATGTCAATACATTTTACACGGCAGAGCACATCAAAAGGTTTATTTTACACTGGCCTGTTTTTTGTGCCTGTAATTGAATGGCCAAGTTTACGATCGACCAAAAATATTTACTGTGGAAACTAAAGTAAATAGTGCGGGATGTGCTGTTGCTGTTTTTTGTGCAGATATGAAGGCAAATAGAATTCGGTATATATTTGTTTGTTGAGACTGTTGGCTGTTTTTTTTTTATTATTGTTTAATTATTATTTTTTTCAGTGAATTTTCCGCTGAGACGCTGAATGTAAAAACTTTGTAGTAAAATAAGTAATAACCACGTTGTGTGTCTCACATTTGCTCCAAATAGGTTCAGTTCAACAAAATGCTAGACAACTAGTTACATAGCATTTAGACGCTGGTTTTTAACTGATAATTACTTTACGAATTAGATGATAAGATATTCCTTTATAAATAAGTTAAGGGTTGACTGTAATGTTGTTTTTAGACACTAATTTACAATATGTATTACAATTTAAAATTGACTTTCTTGCAATTTGGAATCGAGAACTAATTCTTATATTTTTTATGATTAGGTAGTAGATGTATAATGAGCGCCGAAGAAATAACTGGTTGATTTCCCATCTCATAAAAAAAAAAAACTTCAACTGCGAATAGATCCACGCGCTTCTCAAAAAGATGTCACCAAAACGTAGGGGCCAAGCAAGTCCGAAGCCCGCTAGGACCGCGGGGATTTTCTGAAAAGGGACCCCGTAGTCCTAGAACGCAAAGAGCGACTGAAGGACACAGGTGTGATTTTAGTCAGTAAAAGTCTGAAATGCGAACTCCGCTACACCCAGAGCGAGAGAAGTAATATTAAGATGATATCCCACTTAAAAAAAAAACACATTTTTAAGAAGCAAAATCACAAAATTGCTTCTTCCGCTCTATATGGAACGAAAGAATATGTCAGACTTTTACTGACTAAAACCCACCTATGTTCCTTCAATTGCCTTTTACATTCCAGGGTCACAGTAACTCTTTCGAACAAATCCGAGTTCAATCGTTATTTACCTTACAATTTTATTTCGGTTTATTTACGAAACCCGACATTTCATTAGAAGTGAGCCGTACATTTCGATGTCTGCGTTTAATTTAAACAGACAGACCTCATTACAGACAACGATTCTCTCGCAAACTTTCTTAATCTAGTCCCATTCTTAGTTTTCTCATAAACGTGGGAAACAACATGCGGTGTGTAGGTATTCATGTCTGATTCGTGACTTACTAAACTTCTAGGTACATAGACAAGGTTTTTTGTAAATCATTAACAACAACAGTACTGTATTACTAATATTATGAACAACAACTTTCATTCTATGATTTTTTACAAAACACAATTCATTTATCAAAAACAAACTTTCAAAATTTCTTTGTCCTATCTAACACATTTCAACTCTGTATTTTGCTATACCTACCTATGTCTGTATGACGTGACGCAAGCACATCAAGCACCCCGCCGCCTAATCCCCACTTCCCTCCGCTATTGTACTATCACTTGCTTCGCATAGACTTCGTAATATTTAGAACGTTCAATTGAAATAGTTTTATTTTTATATGAAAATATGATGAACAAAAATAATTATAATAATTTTTTTAAAGTCATAGAACAAAAGATGTTGTTTAAGATGTTAGTAACATAGTCTTGAGAGGTTAATGGTAGTAAAATAGTCCTGCGAATCTGCCAGTATTTTACAAATAACTTTGTATAAGTAACTAATATATTTATTTAAAAGCGTCCATTTCGAGGTACCTACATTTTCATACAACACCTCTTACGTGATTATGTTGTTACTACAGTTCCTCTAGATAGTTTGAATACATAACTATCTTGTGGATATCTAGGCTTCTATAGAAATCAAAACATAAATTTATGTAAAACTAATCTAGTAAAGACCTCTGAAAATCTTCTATTTTACGTGAACTTTGGCCCTCCGTAATGTACTCATATATTAAAAATATAAAAAAGTACACCAACAGAAGCCTTGCACATTTAATAGAGATTCTGAATAATGAAAAAAAAAAAAAAATATTAATGTTTAAAAAAAACACGTGTATTTCCTGGACCAAGTTTTGTGATATATTCGGGTAAATCACGGAATTACCAAATGCCAACAGAGTTTTCAGAAGTTACCTCCCTTTTTTTGCACTGCCTCTTGTGGAGTAATAAGCTTTTAAACCATGCTCGATGTTGACCATAGGCGAGTGGAAAAGAACCTTCTTAAGGGGATGCATCTCGACACACATTTTCCCTATTTTTGTTACAACCGCTCTTACGCGATTATGACGTTATTACACATTATTTATTAGATATTTTGGAAACACAGTAACTTGTGGATATTATCTAGGCTTCTTATTGAAGTCAATTTATACATTTGTGCAAAACTAATCCAGTTAAAACCTTAAAAAAATCTGCTATTTTGCACGAACTTTGACACTTCATAATTTACTCAAAAATTTAAAAAGTCAAAAAAGCACAACTATACAAGCCTAGCAAATTTTATCAAGATTCTAAATAATTAGTTACTATATTTTTCAAACACTTTTAAGGGTTTAAAAAAAAAAACACGTATTTCCTGGAACAAGTTCTATAAAAAAATATTCGAGTAAATCACGGAATTACCGAATGCTAACAGAGTTTTCAGGCGTTAGCTCTCTTTTTTCGCGTTGCCTTCGTGTCAAACATCGCGTTGGATTGCGTTAGATGAAATAACAAGCTTTTAAACCATGCTCGATGTTAACGATAGGCGAGTGGAAAAGCAGCCTCTTATGTCGAAACCATCAGAGATATTATTATTATTATTTTGCACGTCAGTATCAAGTCATACGACTGATTAAAATATGTTTAGTATTAGTTCCACTAACCCTATTGAACTTTTCCTTTTTCATATAATAAAATTAGACGAGAGGATTGTATGGATGATTTTAATTATTATAATTCCGTAAATGAATACATATTACGGACATCAATATCCTACCCACTGCCACTGCCATTATTAAGGTACAAGACATAATTTTTGCAAAAACATATAACCGATAAGAAATGCGGATCATACGGCAATAACACGCGGATAATACAGTCATTGAAACCGTTACACACGGGTATGACACGCTATTAATTCGTTCTAGGGACATAGTAGACCGTGTCGTGTTTCTTTCTGTGTTACGTTCTTAACACGATCATGGTGTAGTTCGCAAAATCATTTAGACGTGTTGTTATCTTCTAAACTCAATACACAAAACAGGTCGGCTCAGTATTTGAAATGACATTTTACTCATAATGGGTCCAAAGCGAGTGTTTAAAGAAACATTAGCTACGGATAAGTTTAGTCATTAGAGCGTTCGCCAGTTCGCAGACGAGCGTCATATAAAATGTTTTTTTTGTTTTTCATTTTCTGTTATGGAATACAGATACTACAAAAAGGTTGTACGTTATTTTGTACATGTAGGAGATAAGACTTCTTTTTCAACTTAAACTTATGCAAATTTGTATAAAGATTTGTCTACGAGATAGCATAGAATCTATAATACCAATGGGATTGCAGAGGCCCATCTCGCGCTAACCACAATGGATGCTGACTGTCAATAAATTACCAAGTAAGTTTCTGCTTTTCAGACTTTTTAGTACCGTTTATTTTTTCCGGACTCCTCTTATACACAGAGTACGTCTCTTTTTTTTCAACTCTCCTTTCGCAGGTATCCTGAAAGAGACTTCTTAGCAAATGGCATCAGTTTTGTACCCTATTGTTCTGATCCTTTCTTCTTATCTTTATTTCTTCTTAGTTTTATAACCATGTACAGTGCCCTGGTTTTCTTAATAATCTTTTCCATTTTTGTGCACCTGCTACATTTTCTCTTCACCGCCCTTGATTGACTGTTAAAGAACGCCTAAGGCACGAAGTCCAATGTAAGTTACAAAGGCAGACTTATGTCGCATGAAGTTTTAATAAATAGTATAAGTAAAAATATATATGTATGTGTACATAAATTGTTAATAAGGCGAAGTTAACAAGCATAGCCCGACAATAATACTAGTATAGCAGTCGAAATAAAAACGGTGTTAGCTGACACAAACAAACCTCGGAGTTTCCGAGGAACATTAAAAAGTTTTGAATACTTTTTTACTTCATCACTGTAATGCTTTAAGTTTAGTTCTTTTAAGCCTCTTGGGTGTAATTTAGACTTCTCGCTGTTTTTAAAACGCGAAACATATTTTTCTGTAACGAGGACAAAACAAACGTGACTGTTTGCGTTATCTTTGTTCATTTTGGTTTTTAGGAAGGAATGCAAAATATTGTTCTAACAGTGACTATGTAGAGCAATAATATTTTGCCATTGTATTGCATTATAATAATTTATTGAAACAACAAATGAAATCGAAATTTAAATTAAATTACTAACCCACATTTTGGCAATTCAAACTGCCTGTAAATACTCGTAGTTCATTTGAAATAAATATTTTGGACAGCATGTCTTTATTTCTATAGAAGATGGGTAGGCTGTTAGTGTGGAACGCTACTTCTGTCGCTATTCTTGCGCCATCTCATTTTCCTAGCTCGTCGTGATGAGCTGATACTGCCGCTGTGGCTGCGGAGAATCTCAAGCAGTGGATACATAATAACCTTGTTGGTAATTAACTCTTTGAATGCCGTAATTAGAGACACAATAGAAAGACAATTGCTTGTGTCGAACTGTGTAACATAAGACATTCAAAAGGTTAAGTTTACTTTGAGCCGGCCAAAACTTTCAGATCGTGAGGTCCGAGTGCACATAAGTTACATAAAGATCTGTCTCAACGTCTTGTTGAGACTTCACGTGACCCGAGGGCTGGCAGCCTTGAGCAGAGCACACAGCGTGGTAATGCCATCAGGCTTTTTAGCACAGTACCAGTCGATAACGATATAGAGAAGTTTTTCGATGCCACGTTTTAGTTTGGTTTTAGTTATTTTTAATTAGGTTAGGGTTTTTATTATAATTTTTAGTTTTAGTGCAATTATAGTTAAGCATTAGAAATGCTTACCTATGAAAACAAAAAGTAAATAAAGCACAAAATAAGGCTAAAATAACATTTATAAATCAAAATTGGAACAGCTCTGTAAGAGCAATATGATAACATTTCACTGAATTCCTGCAAAAATATTTACTGAAGCATGTTTTGCTTAAGCTGTAACGTTGCTTGAAGGAGTTATCGTGTCCCTGGAACGCAAAGAGCAACTGAAAGAATACAGGTGGATTTCAGTTAGTAAATATCTTATACTTTCACACCACCTATAGTAGGAGAAGCAATTTGACGATTTTCCATTAAAAAAAATATAATCTAATAAACTTTATTGTACCAAAAAAGTAACATAACTTATACACAAACAACACGCTAATCACTAATCTACATTTAAATGATAATTTATCATATCTAGCTTCAAAATACAAATCGATACAAAACTGTATCCTTGAAACTGTTATCAACAATTGATATCAAATAAACTTAATCAATTAATCAAATCCCCAAACACTACATTAGCTACGACAAAACTCATTCACTCATGAAAAATGGAATCAATTCAATTTTTAATTCAATCAAAAATTGAAATTGGAATCGCAATTGAAATTCTAAACCATTTCCCGATCAATCAATCGTCTATTACCTGTCAGGGTTGTCATCGAACGCTTTATGATAGTATAATGACGGGTGGCAACCCTAATGGGCCTTCATTAAGGTAACAAATATTAATGGATGCCTTTTGTGATGGCTAGACTGTAGGAAGTGATTTTATAGGTGACCAATTTTTTTGAACTCAATTTTTTCTTTTGTTTTAAACTTCTAGTTAGACACTCGAGCTAGGCAGTGTATGAGCATCGATAGCAAAATAATCGATAAACTAACTTCTATCGATAATGTTCATGATTAATATCATGCCATCTTAGCGAATAGCGATTTGAGTTTTTCTAATATACAGTTCTTTTTTATTTCTTTTTTCAGGCACGAATTACATGTATATTTAGTTTCTTGCGCTAACTAGTAATTTGAAAAAAAATTCGCCATTGTAGATTAAAGTTTGTTTATAAGTTGTATTACTTTTTTGGAGTGTTATTCTATTCTATTTATTTAATCAAATTTGACACGTAATAACTAGCCTATTGGACTGCTGTTCTCATCTTAACTAGTAGGTAATCACAAAATTGATCGTAAACAATTAAAAGCCACTTAGCCTCTGCCGTATTATTTCAGAGCCACCATACATCAATCGTTCGGACAGCTAATTTCACCAAACAATAACTTCTCGCACCTTTTCTTTCTTTTCGGATATCTTCCATTGTTACAAAGATAAAAGGAAAACGCTTGATAATCGTAAAATATAATCACACCTCCGGGTTTTTGCGTCGGATGAATCATTCATAAATCATAAAATTGTAATCGCGGTGAAATAAAACAGTTACTGTTGGTTTCTCTCAAAGGGGACTTGAGAAATATTAAAAAAAGAACCTTCTTGTTTTTATGCATAAAATGGAATAAAATCGATCGATTTAGTAATGAGTACCAACTTAAAATTTATCTACGCTAAATAGTTGATACCAGAATTTTTTTTTTTCGATGGGAAAAATCATCTTGTGACAACCCCCGCTCTTGGGCGGAGCGGGAGATAGTGTCAGACTCTTACTGATTAAAAAACCCATCCCGTTCCTTCTAGCCCTCATACCGGCGCTCGAGCGCCCTTTCGGATAACCCTGGCCCCAATAGGCTTCGACCCGGCTGGACCCCTGCTGTTGCTGACAACTCCTTGAGGCGCGCCGTTTCAGGGACTAACTGAAATATATACCTACGTAAAATTTCATCCAAATCGGTCCAGGCGTTTATGTGGATTTAGTTGACAAACACACGTACAGGAAAAATATTAAAAAAAGCATTAAAAAGAAAGAAAAAAGAAAAATAAATTATTTGCACACATAGATACACACACTGTAAAAACAAAATTTAAACTAAAAAGCGACTTTTGTTCAGCTTTACAAAGATTATTAAATACTTTTTTTGTAGTCAATCTAAATCATGTGGCTTGTTTGCAAATAGTTATATAAATATAGGATAAGTATGTGTTGATATCTGTCACATTGGACGTTAGTCGTCAAACAGTTAAAAGCTTAGCTACTTTTTGAAGTTTTTCACAAATTTCTCGCGTTTTGCAAGAAAGAATGCTTAAAATGTTGCCATCAGCATTTCGCGGGGAACCGTGACCCCATTTCAAAAACTTTTCCCTTCAAGTAAGATTGATGTTTGTAGAAAAAATTACTTCTCGCTAAAAAAAAAAACGAATGAAACTTTGGACTTAGCGGGTTTTACGGCGATGGATGTTAAAAGGTATACCTATGCTTTCTTTTTTAAATATTTCACGAATTTTTTTTTCTGACAAAACGCAGCGACCGGAATTTTTCGCTGTCCAAACTTTTTTTGCGCCCGTCGGAAAACGTAAGGTGTTTGAATAATGTTTAAAACAAAAACAAAAATGAATTATTATATCAGGGGATCTTTTTGTCTTTTGTAATTCTCGTGATGATCATTCTTATTTATTACTAGCTGACCGGAATTTCGTTCTGCCTAACAGTCAATGAATGTAGTATTCTTTCGATATAATCGACCGTTTGCGATGAAACAAAGCCTTAGTAATATAAGTTATGGTTTTGTTTTCATGTCGGACCGCTACCACACATTTACCGTCCCGCAGCTGGCCGGTTGCGGACTTGCAGTACGTTAGCAGTTCGACAACAAGCGCCTAAATTGAAAACGTATCTGGCTGCCGTGCGTTTGTATGCCAATAATGCGCTATTCAACGCCGCACTATTTAACATCGAATTAAATACTGCTTGTGACGTTGCCGTCCTGTTGTCGACCGTTCGCGGTATCGGCACTGCACTATTGCCGCACCGCGCGCTTTCTATGACAAATACAATCGTCCGTAGGCAGCGCGCATAAATTGAAAATCACACAACTCACACAGTTTTGTCACATCAACACCGAAAAACCTCACAGCCAAGAAAATTCTCAACAAATAAACAAAACACGATCTAGAATCGTTCCAATCTACCAACTTGTTTCATCTCCAGCGACTCACGTAGCCAGCACGGGGGTAATTCGATGATATTAGGCGACAGATGTTTTCTCGTATATTTTTCAATCTCACCCCGCCTGAGGCGATTTATGCCTCGCGTCTTTATAAATGACCTGCGTGGCCGAAATGAGATATAGAAATGGCGTAGCGATATTGGCACCGAATATTTCGTGACTGAAAAAAGGAGGTTGAGTTTATCTTATTACGTTATATCTTAGTATCGTATCGTACCTTCCCTAATAAAATTTGTAAGAAGTATTCCTTAGTTACAAGCGTCGTACGTAAGTAGCCATATAAATTCAAATACAAATTTGACTAGCTTCTGCCAGAAGATTCGCCCGCTTGAAACTTTCAATCATGAAGGAGTAATAAATATACACTCACATAAATCATAATGTATAAAAAATCATCTGAAATGAAAGTTGGCACAAGGGTATACTATGTCTTGGATTAATTTACAAAACTTTTTATCTTTCGAGTATGATCCTATAGAGTCTGTCTAATAAGTTAAACGACTTGGGTAATTATTAGGATTTAATGAAATCTGATGTAGTCAACACGAGTTCAAAATTAAGGTTAATTAAAAGATAGAGATCATTGTTTACTAACAGAAGAACCTTATGAAAAGTATCGAATATAAGAATTTTTTAAATGATTAAATATTACACAAAATTCCCAAGTCGGTAGACTTATTAGACAGACTATAACATATTTTTCGACTTTTACGCGAAAGAAGTCGCTGGCAGAACCTAATATCTTATAAGGCGTGACACGTCTCCTTGTTTAGTGCAAACTAAGAAGGACTTTATCACCTAGCTGACTAGTTTAACTATTTACTTTCATAAATATAGAAAAAAATCTTAGAAACAAAAAAAATCCGATACAACGTTCCCAACCCCGATCAAAACTCATTAACATTCGAGAATCACGGCGAAAGAATTTAAAAAAGCAAAAATACGTAACACAATCGAATTCGAGATACAATCACAGAGCTTGGAAGAACCCTTTGTACTGCGGATTGATGGCCAAAGATACCGCGCTCACAAAGACATGGCGAATGGAAGCGATCTCAGCTTGGACAACGATCTATCAATTTGTTTAATTGGATTCTTTTCATTGTTATTTTTCTTTCTTTTTCTGTTTGAAAACAGGTTTGTTGAGCTTTAATGTTGTATTCTTTTTGTATTGATTGTTAGCTGTTTGAATTTAAGATGTTTTAGTAGGGTAAACGAGGTTTGTATGTTGCGTTATATACGTTACATCATGTACCATATGGTAGTACAGTTTAGGGTACATTCACAGCTGTGTTACTTATTGTCCTCCTAATAAAGACTAACATTCAGTAAATATTTAATGAGGAGGCAGAGACAATTTGATGGACAGCGAGGTTTTTCAAAAGACTTTTCACGACGCTGGGATGCAAAAAGCATCTGGAGGAACACAGTTGGATTTTAGTCAGTAAAATTCTGACACAGAGGAGCTCCACCCAGAGCGTGAAAATGTATTTGTTGATTGAAAACCTAAAAAAACTAAAGAGAATTTTCTAAATACTTAATTTTGCTTTATTAATTTTACATAACTGGCGAACAATCCAAACGGGTTTTAGGTATTACCTAAAAAGGAACCCCATCAAAATTCAACCACCTGTAATAATAAATTTATAATATTTGCAACACCACAAAAACACGTCTAAATTAGGCTCACGTCCCCATCGAGACAGTCAGCAAAAAAATAACCCCGTCATACATCGAAATACTGGCAGCAGAAACGAGCTGAACTGAAGCGTAACTGAAAAATGTGTAACACCTTGCAGTGTTTCCGAATGGTTATCTTGCAGCGTTGTCGCTTCGACGACATTTGTTAAAAATGTTGTAAGAGAAAAGTGGGGGAAATTCGGATGATCGGATACGCTTATGAATATTTTTTTTTTTTTGGCTGTTGTTGTTTGAATGTTATGAGACGCAATATGGATCTTAGCTGTAATATATATATTTTAAGTACCTTACTTGCTTACCTACACTTTTTCGTTTTTAACCAATTTTTTTGCAAGATTTTTTTTTTAATTCTTTTAATATTTTTGTGTTCACATTAATTTTTTTTTCATTTGCTTTTTTTTTGTAAATGCTTAGTTATTATTCATAGTCTAATTAAGCTTTTGTATATTTCCTGTATCGCAAAAAAAATAATGTTTTACAAAAATATCTATCTTTGTATCCAAATAAATATTGAAATTATTACTATATAATTTCCGATGGCTGGGTATGGATATCCCTGTTTTTTTTTTTAGTTTTTATTATTTAGGTGCCAATATTTATCGAAAGTATTATAAAAATTTATAATTTAATCAATTAGGTAATATTTTAAATTCTATATACTGTAATATGCAACGTAAACACATACCTACCTAAACTTTTCAGTACGTGCTATTTCCTATTTAACCCATACCCAGAACTAAATATGCTTTTACCAAAATTGGATTGGAAAAGGTTCACACTTTGGCCTTCTTACAAAAGTAGAAAACATTTTGGTTTCCTTGTAAAGTGAAATCGTAGTATCCTTTTATAAGAAATTAGATACTTATAAAGGCAATTCCTATGATAGTTATTTAGTGTGTTAAGCCGCGTTTACACATTTGAGCACCCAAATGTAAAGAGCGCGCTCGCTATTCTCCTTGCGCACTTTGTATACGAATGTTTCGCTAAACGACTAAGCGAATGGTGAGGCGAATGGCGAGGCGAATGGTGAAGTGAATAGCGAGGCGTATTTCCGGCCACCGTAGAAGCGGGCTTGCGAACGGCGAGCCATGGGTAGCTCGCTGTCTAACCGTCAGGTAACTGTCCGGACCGAGCCCAAGTCGATGACGGCGCGCACTGTTCCCGCGCACCTCAAGGAGTTGTCAGCAAAAGCAGGGGCCCAGCTGGATCGAAATCTACTGGGGTCAAGGGTCGGCTTTTGAAAGGAAAGAAGGAACGGGGAGGGTTTTTTAGTCAGTAAGAAACAGCATCTCCCGCTCCGCCCAAGGGCGGGGGATGTCATTTGGATAACTTTTACCCAAAAAAAAAACCCTTAACTTACTAATCCTTCCCTACAATATAAGAAATTTTGACTTAACAACAAAAATACTTACCTATTTTCAAAAAACACCATACTTACGCAAGCGAAACCCCTAACAATACTGCCTTTATAACTCGCTTACCTGTTTCAAGGAAACATAAACATACAAAAACTTCTTGGGCCACGTCACGGGTATTTTTAACCTGAGAAACCTTTAACAGGCCGTAACAAGGTGCCTGCGGGTATCGTGGAAAACTTGAGGGCTTTCCTACTTAATTAACCATGTACCTACAACTTCCCGAACGAGATAAAACCCGCTATGTGCCGACTGAATACAAACATTACGCGGTAACTCCGAATGTACGAGAGAACGAATGAACGAAACAAGTTGTTCGTGTAATTCGCTAATTTGATAGTTGCGCGCCGATATTAAGCCCTAATAAAGTTAGCCATTGATCTTTGCGTGCGCTCTGATGAAATGAACGTGTGAGGACTGTTAAAAGGAAGTCTTTTTGGCACAGGGTTTTATTATTATTATTCCGTTCATTCATTAACATTAACATATAAATTATATTTGTAAATAATTAATAAATAGAAAATTAAAAAAAAAATACATTTAAAAATCTCAAAAATAGTATCCCACTGGTATCGGGATTAGGGTCCGCGCTACTCATCAGCTTTCAGAGAAAGAAACCTCCTAACAATACGAGCCGTGTAAAAAAGACTTTAGAACCTTTTACCTTTACTTTAAAAACTAGAAAAAAAATACATATAAAAAAAAAAACAATCAGAAAATAAAATTTAAAAAATAATATCAACGGAAACCAGAAATTCGAATGTTACCTACGTCTTGGTTTTATATACCAAAGCAATTTAGATTTGAGAGTGTAAAATTCATCTTGTCCGAATACCAATCGTGTCTGCAGTAACCATGCAGTCACCTTCTCAGCAAAATCCTGTCATTTGGAAGTGATGAGTTTTATACGAGCGATCCTAAAATTGGACTCTGACTCGACAACGACATATAAGGCATATGTTCACAGATTACATAGATCTCAAACTTCAAACAAGGAAATGAAGATAGTAATCACACTAATGGTATAAAGGTGAAAGTTAGTAAGGATGTGTGTTTGTATACATTGTTATTTGTAAGACACTGACAACTTCTCATTAAGAATATAAATTATAACTTTTTGTGGTTCTATGACGTTTGAAAATTAATCATACATTGATTTATCAGATTTTGAAACAAAAATAAAAACATCTTTTAACATTCTAAATGTTACGAAGTCTATGCAAAGCAAGCGATAGTACAATAGCGGAGGAGAGTGGGATCGTGCGTGGGAGGCGTAGGTGGGTACAGCAAAATATAGAGTTGACATAATATGTTAGATAGAACAACGAAATCTTGAAGGTTTGTTTATGGTAAATGTATGTTTTGTAAAAAGTCATAGAACTAAAGTTGTTGTTTATGATGTTAGTAATACAGTCCTGCAAGGTTGGTAGTGTTTTATAAATAACCCTGTTGTTACCGACCAAAACCGATTTAAGAATAAACTAGTTTAGCCTAGGCCAAACCTGCAATATTAGTCCACGAGTGAGCTAAGCGAAATCAAAATTACGGCACCCCTACAAGAACATGTTAGGTTAGAAGGCTAAGGCGGGAGCTTAGCGAAGCAGAGTAGTTTATCCTAAAATCGGGTTTGGCCGGTAACATAACCAGTTTGTCAGTTTTTTACGCTCTCTTGCACACTGATAGACTACGTCCCGGAATAGCACATTACGATACTTTTTGTCCCAAGAGTTGTGAGTGTTCCCTTGGGACAATTCTCTACTTTCACGCGGACGTAGCCGCTGGCAGCAACTAATATGAAATATCACGGAATGGTTTCGATTTTCTACAATTCTAGAACTCGTTTATTTGTGAGAAAACTATTACATCTTCCCGGCCACCGGCGTTTCTTAACGACCAGCGCCATCTAGTAACTTTCGCCGGAAGCAGCGATTAAACGTTCGTTTCAGGGCACTTGGCTACGTTTAAAATTTATACGATGACATATTAAAGGTAGTGTGAAGGTACTGTTGGTGGCAATCTTTCACAGACCACATATCCCAGGCTTAATTGCATTGAACAATTTATTGCATAGCAGAAACAGGCCGGTTTTGTAATTACGCAGGCTGCCGCCCTAGCTCTGACAGGACAATTAACTGTTACCAAAAATGACTACATTTGCCTGTGAATTACTGATTAACTCGATATGTGTGTTGTTTTTTTTTTTTAATTTTGTGAGGATATAATGGATTAGGTGGGTATCAAAAACGAATAGCTTGATGGTTTTGAATGGTAATTTAGTTATTAGTAATTTTAAGCTAAAATACCATTCTATTTTAATGCCATTTTATTTTTTACTGGGCTGTTGGTCTAGTGGTTAGTGGCCCTGACTGCCATGCCGTAGGTCATCGGTTTGATTCCCTCCCAGGACAAATGTTTGTGCGATGAGCACGATCTTCTGTGTCTGGGCGTAATTTATCTATAATATGTATTATATAAGTAGGTATGTTTATCATTTGTCTTGTACTCATAACACAAGCTCTGCTTAGTTTGATACTAGACAGCGTTGTGTGATAGTTGTTGAATAACTAAATTAAAAGTATAAAAACCATTCTATGACAATAATAAAATTACAAATTAGTTACATCAATTCATTAATTACGTTTGATATGAAAGTTGTTCTGGAGATTCTGGTGACAACGCAAAACAATTGGGAAATCACTACATAGTGAGACTAATTACAATTAAAAAAATATAACTAATATGTAATTTAAAATATACTATTAGTTGCCATTTTTTTTAGATGATCTAATCCATTTTTAGTTATTAAATCAAGAGAGCCCCAAAAATGAAATTCCAAAATGATTTTACAACTTAATAGTATTAAACGCTAAGATAGCTGCTATACCAAGGTTATGAGCCCTGGCTGTGACACCGCCTACACCGTGACTTGACAATCACACGGCTCGTTGGACCACTGGTAATTAAATGTACTCTGCAACGGAAGCTTAGCTCAAATAAACATTTTGCTAACTATACATTTAAGAAACATGGTTTATTAACAGGACTACAGAAGTTTTTGAGGTGGAAAACCATCTTATGACTTATCTCGAATGTCGACTGTCGAATTTTTACTGAACAAACTACAACTATATTTTTTCAGTTACCTTTTGCATTTCAGGACCATGAGTATATCCTTTTCAAAACTAATCCCATGACTTTAGAAGGCATTGGTCTTGCTAAACCCCGTGCCCCTACGGTGGGACTATAGGAGAGTATCGCATGTTTTATATTACGCACATGTTTATGATGAGAACCAAAAAAAAACGTAAGAATATTGTTATTTGTCAATACGAATAATAATTATAATATTCCACAACTATCACACAACACCGTCTAGTCTCAATCTAAGCAGAGCTTGTGTTATGGGTACTAGACAACTGATGAACATACTTATATAATTCTAAATTCATATCTATATATATAAAAGAAAGTCGTGTTAGTTACACCACTTATAACTCAAGAACGGCAGAACAGATTTGGGTGAAAATTGGTAGGGAGGTAGCTTAGAGCCAGGAGACGGACATAAGATATTTTTTATCCCGTTCGACAGCGTTCCCGTGTGACTTGACATGAAACGTCAGGGGTAGAGTAGGGTAGAGTAGAGTAGGGTAGGGTAGAGTAGGGTAGGGTAGAGTAGGGTAGGGTAGAGTAGGGTAGGGTAGAGTAGGGTAGACTAGAGTAGGGTAGGGTAGAGTAGGGTAGAGTAGGGTAGAGTAGGGTAGAGTAGGGTAGGGTAGAGTAGGGTAGAGTAGGGTAGAGTAGGGTAGCGTAGGGTAGAGTAGGGTAGAGTAGAGGAGGGTAGAGTAGGGTAGCGTAGGGTAGAGTAGGGTAGGGTAGAGTAGGGTAGAGTAGGGTAGAGTAGGGTAGCGTAGGGTAGAGTAGGGTAGCGTAGGGTAGAGTAGGGTAGAGTAGAGGAGGGTAGAGTAGGGTAGCGTAGGGTAGAGTAGGGTAGAGTAGAGTAGGGTAGGGTAGAGTAGGGTAGAGTAGGGTAGCGTAGGGTAGAGTAGAGTAGAGTAGAGTAGGGTAGAGTAGGGTATAGCAGGCTGAAGTAGGAAAGAGCGGGAGCGAAGCCACGCGGGCAAAAGCTTGTATATTATAGATAAAATAAACCCAGACACAGAACAAAATGATCATGCTCATCACATAAACATTTGTCCAGGGTGCGAATCGAACCCACGACCTCCAGCATAGCATTTAGGGTCACTAACCACTAGACCAACAGGCCAGTCAAATGTAAATGTTAAGTAGACAATGTGTCATCAACATAAGTCAGCTAATTTAGTACGATAGAAAAAATCACAAAGATAACTATAAAAAATATTTTAATCGATTAAAACCATCTTGGTGTACACTAAAGTTTATTCTATTTTATTTTATTCTAGAATATCTACATGCAATCATTATGATTGTTTACCACATTATTTTATAAGCGACGTTTTATCATTATAGTATTTTAATTTTGTAATCTGTAGATTATTAGTAAATCGCTAAAATGCTTTATATTTTGCAAACTTTGTCCAAGTCCAAGAGTAACCGCGCTTTCTAAAGTGCTGTAGTCCTCTTAAATATTTAAATAATATTTTTGTGTTATTAAAATGAGAATCAATAGCATCGTTTGAATTGGTGTTGGTCTGATATTTTTCATAGGAACTGGATGGCGTATATCGAAACCCTGAAATGCCTACCAGCTCTTCAAGTGGTACTGCCTATTAGCTCTTCAGTACTGTGATATCTAAGGCTGATCGACAAAATATACTTTTTAAATAAGTTTGTTCAAAATTGAAATAGTTTGGGATAGAAAAATAATCAAGTCAGTTCTTAGTAGTGGAGTGGTGTGGCGACATCTATGACGTCACTGAGAAACAAAATCCTGTTTGGACGTAAGTGAAACAGAGACTAAAGTCCCGCAAACTTCCATCCGCTCGATTAGAACATAATAAATATATACAACAGTCCGAAATAAGCTATTGGGCCTGATGCAACATCAGTCTGGTTGTTGGTTTCTCTTTTTTAACGGAGGTTGTGGGGACTTTGTACTGTTCGGCATATCTCAAAGTATAACAAAAAAATTAAAAGTGGTATTATAACTATAACTATAACGGAATGTTTGGTTTGTTAAACGTGTTACAACTACTCTCTATTTCAACAAACACGTTATTTTTTCTATTGCATGCAAGCACACTAGAGTAGTACACTATAATTTGGCTTTATAATTCATGACCATACTTAAAAAATAATAAATCACTTATTCAAGCATCATGCACACCGCACTACGTCGTGCCAACTATGTTACCAGTAATAAATAAACGTCCACAGTTATTTATTATTCTCGCTCATTAATTACTTAATTGGTTAATTGATGCGTAATGCAGTCCCACTGTGGTATTATTTACGCAATTATTGTTAATAAACATTGACATTAATAATGCAATTCAATGACAGTTTGTTTATTTCAATAATTCGTGTATGATTAAATACCTGTATTTAATTTCTTAAGCAAGAGGATTACCGGGGATGATGCACTTGTCAAGTCAAATCCGAGTGCCATATATCTGTACGTGGTTTTTGTAGCATTTTGGGAACAGATTCATTATGCGTACAGCTAAGGATTGGATTTCCCTGCCGGAGTTTGTGTTTCCTGATAGCTACAACCTAGGGGTCTTTAGGTCAAGAGTGGTTACTGCTAGGCAAGCGTGCTCCATTTTCAGCCACATCATCGCTTATCATCAGGTGAGATAGTGGTCAAACGCGAGCCTATCAATAATTAAAAAAAAAAAGTATGACGATACCTTATCAACACTGTGTAAATAGAAACTTTTTATATTCCATATTTATGAGACCATGTCAAAGAATCAACTAGCATATTTATATACTCGTATATCAATGTCGGAGGCAGGTCGTAAACTTAATCACTTCAAGATCTGGGGTGCTATTCTCTAAGAAAGCAGCATTGAGCTCAGCGCTGGCCGTAGTGACGAAATCCAAAAAAATGCAATGGATTAACAACCCAATGCCCCTTTACATTGGATTGTTAATTCAATGTACTGCGCTCACGACTCGTCGCTGTACCAGCGCTGCTCTCAAGGCTGTTTTCTTATAGAATAGCACCCATGATCGGCCATTTCATGAAAATATTGCATTTCATGACATAACCAACTAAAACTAGCCAAATTATAATAATTAATGTAGAATTTCCTAAATGACAAAGGTCTAAATAAAAATGGAACATTATTTATGTCACATAATTATGTTCCATTTTCATGTACATATCTATAGCTCTTTTAAGAAAAAACATAAGCTTAAAATTAAAATTAATTTATATATAGATATTTTGCATTAAATAAAAACCAATTGCTGAGTGACCGGAGGCTTATTCGATATATTAGTTATATCGAATAAGGCAGCTTTATATCGTAATATTATTTCATTGCGGTTTTACCATCCATTTGAAATAATTTTTCGCTTTTAATAAAGTAGGATAATTATATGCCACCATGTACTCGTAACATTACGAAAACAATGTGATATCAGCATCTCTATTGGCGAACAAAATAACTGTTTTACAATATGATCACATGTTTGAACATTGCATGAGATAATCATATTTAGCTGCATCTATATATCGTTCATTCATTTGACAATCCATATTATCATCAACGAACAAGGATTTATATCATGAAATTTCATGAAATGGTCAGTTATATCATGAAGTAATCAATTTTAAGATTTGGCTACGACATTTATACTGTCCATACTAATATTGTAAAGAGGAAAGATTTATATTTTGTACTTTAGTTTGTAATGAATAAACTAAAAAAAATCTAGGCAGAAATAATAAAAAAACATTTCACTAATAGAATGCTACTTTATCACTGAGAGACTTAGGCTTTAACAATTTCCCGCATGTAACTTCTGGGATCGTTGCCAAGATTTCCTATGCTTAAAGGTATTCGGAAGGCACTCATTAGATATCGCCCGACATCTACGACTGTCTTCATTTGCCTTATAATCCTTTAGGAAATTAGTTTCAAAAGTTAGCTATTTTTTATTCAGACTCCGTGATAGGTAGGTTTTTTAGAATATTTGTGACCTCGTGGCTAAGTGTGAAGTAAAATCCAAATTTTTGGTTTTACAGCCACACGACCTATCAGACAATTCTTGAGGTTAAGCAATAGTTACCGAGGTCAGTTTGTGTATGGGCACCATCTTAATAAATCGTGATCCCTTCGTATCTTAGAAAGCACTATAAGACAGTCGTTGCAGATAATTAGATGCTTTGGCTTGTACAAGACTGGTGTGAACTGTCTTATAAGTTATTTAATATTATGAAAAGGCACCTCTCGGTAATTTCCGCAAGTACTAAAGGTTACGGTTAGTTGGTTTCGGCGGGTTTTTTATTTTTGTTTGTAAAAGGTAATCTCTAAATTTTGTTGGTCCAATTGCTAAAATTTTTTCACCGATAGAAAGCTGCTTTATTCCTGAGTGACATTTTACATTAGGTACGCGGGTGAAGCCGCGGGAAAAAGCTAGTCTAATATAATCTGACTCTGGAAAAAGGCTAAGTAGATTATTAGCTTTAGGTAGAAATAGGAGAAGTTTTTGACGTGTGTCATAAACTACACAGAAACGTATTGGTTAGCGAGATTCTTCGAAAGAGTTGCCATAGGTAATTTTTTTTATTTTAAAATCCAATAAACTCGTCTATGCCAGGGTAGAGCGGGAAGGTGTGTCAGACTTTTACTAACTAAAACCAAACCTTCAGCTGACCTTCGCATTCTAGGGGTTTTCCTTTTCATAAATTCCCCATGACCTCAGCGGGCAAAGGACCCTGATGGACCCCTACGGTTTTGCTGACGTCTCCTTGAGGCGCGCGTGGGACACCACTTTCCATCGACGACTTGGGCTTGATTCGGACGGTTCCCAGACGGCCAGACGGTGAGCTACCCATTATCCGTCGTCTGCTAACCCGCTCCTGCGGAAGCTAGAAAGCTGGTGGCTTGCTTGGTATAAAACTGTTTAAAAAAATAGTGAGAGAGAGTTTTTGAGATGTAGCATATGCAGCACAGAAACCTGTTAGTGACAAGACAACTGTTAGTAAGAACAAAGGTGGATTTTAATCAATAAAAGTCAGCTACTCGTTCTTGCTCCACCCAGAGTGGGATCGTTTGATAATTTCATATAAAACAAATCTTGATTATTTCGAATATTTATCAATACTTCCCAACGTTTCGCAAATTAATAAATAATTCAGAATGTATACATTTTTTGGCGAACTTCAAATTTCAACTCAATAGAACAATAAACTTCCTGATCTTTAGCGTTCTAGTGTTTTCACATCACTGTGTAAACATGTTAAACCCAACACTGTGAAAAATCGTTTGTTTGCTCTTTAATAAAGTAATAAAATAAATCGCTGCACTCCGCTCTCCGACGACGGTAGCACAAAATGTCAATTTTAATTTTATTCAGCAACCACCAACAGTATGTTTACGACAAAGCGCTTTAGCGGCTAATGGGTTAAAAAGTTTTTGTAGCGTTATTAAAAAAGATAAATCAGCGCTTTTAATAACTGGTTTTATTGGAAATATTTCGGAATAATATGAGTGAAAATATTTTTCGGAATAACACGTAAAGTTTTTGGCCAATAATACTGTCTGCCTGTGTAATTGCGAATTTATTATATTCATAAATGCTATTGTAGAAGTTTTGGAGGCACAAATCAAAATTAAATCATTAGTGACAAATTACTCGTAGTAATCTATTCTCAGTTTTAAATTCTAAATACAAACACTATTTATGAATTCCAAGTTGAATATATAATTAAGCTTTCCTTATATAGTGTTATTTGCATATTTTTTATTATTATTATATTTAACCACTATCTCACCTGATGGGAAACTATGATGTAGACGACAATGCAGCACGCTTGCCTATATTCCATCTGTACCCCTAGCCAAGTTGCTAATCTAACGCTTGTAGAAAGCTTCAAATGCCCATACATTTCAGCTTCAAATGCACATCAATGACGTCGTCTTATCGCTCAGTCACGTGTTCAAAACAAAAGAATTGGCGGCAAGGTTAACGCGAAGCGTTCGGCGCAAACTTAACGTTTGTAACTTGGCTAGGGAGGCTGTTTAGATAGTTAACAAAATGTAAAAAAACTTAACATTTTTTTAAGTATCTAAAACAACGTCTAAATATATTATTATCTAAAAATGTTGACAATTAGGTATACCTAAACTGATGTTAGGTAATTAACTATATGTAAATAACCTTTGTATGCCTTTATAAGATTTATTTTATACATCAAGATTGTTTACCTTTCGTTAACTACCTTAACATATGAAGTGTAGAAATTATAATTTAGAAACTCTTTTTTTATGGTGGGAAAAATCATCCAATGACAACCCCCGCTCTTGGGCGGAGCGGGAGACAGTGTCAGACTCTTACACTGACTAAAAGCCCATATAATGTCTAATTTTCCAATTTCATTTGTGATATATTATATTGCTTCTTCAATTATTACAAAATTAATTACCCAAAACACGTTATTAAGAAATTCTTCAATATTCATAACAAGCAGATGGAATAATTACCTGTAATAAGTTCATACATTCCCTTGATAAGGAAACTTTTAATCTGGCTTATGAGCCCCTCGAATTAATCAAGGCGGAGTTACGAAGCCGAGACACCTCCTTTGAACAGCCTGACAGACTCCTTAAGTCTTCTTGATAAGTTGAATAGAGGAAATACACCTTATTTTGTAAGGCAAGTGTAAAAGGAAATTTAGAGGGAATTATTTATTAGATAACTAGTTCCTGCCATCGGGTTCTCCTCGCGTAAAAGTAGATAAATATTTCTAAGTAATCTACTACTGAGATAACTAATTTCCCATTAGCTATTTCAAGACATGAACCAATTTTTTTCCCGAATCCATTCAGCCATGTAAGCCTGAAGGAGTAACAAACATATATGCATATTATTTACAAATGTTCGCCTTTGTAACCATCATTAATTCAGCCGAAAGATGTCCACTACTAAACATAGGCTTCCCCCAAGTATCGCTACAACGACTAGTCCTGTGCCTCTCGCATCCGTCGGATTCCCACGAACATTACTAGGTTATCATATTATATACTAGAATATCATAGGCACTTATGAAGCCAAAACTCCAAAGTCTTGAGCATCGACGCCGAGTTGCTAGCTTATCTGTTCCATCATCAGACCACAAGACGTACGGCGTTGCGCCACCGGTACATGGTGGACATCCCACCTATACGTACGCGTACAGCTAAGGAATGGAATTCCCTGCCGGAGTCTGTGTTTCCTGATAGCTATAACCTAGGGGTTTTTAAGTCAAGAGTGAATAGATTGCTTCTAGGCAAGCGTGTTCCATCGTCGGCCACATCATCGCTTACCATCTGGTGTGATTGTGGTCAAACGCGAGCCTATCCAATATTAAAAAAAAAATCATTCGTTCACCTTGTGTGAGACCTCCAATGATGTATCTTTCTGTATGCTGTCGCCACTCGAGAACATTGCGGCCCTTGACTTGACTTGAGCTATGTGCCCTGTCGACTGCTTCTTAAGCTAGCTAGTAATTTTAGCTTTTATAATATAGTCCACTAAATTTAGACATCCGAGGTTCCAAAAATTCGCACCCAGCTGAAAATTGGTAGGATTGTTAAAAACACCAAAAGTTCTACCTAACCTAAAAAGTTCTTATCGATCCGACACCTAGAAAAAAATACTCGGGGTAAATAAACTTTTTTGCGCTTTTCAGCAAAATGGTAAGTTTTATCATAAAATTAGCTCGGACAAAAATTGTAGATTTTTTTTTTTTTTTTCGATGGGAAAAATCACCTTATGACAACCCCCGCTCTTGGGCGGAGCGGGAGATAGTGTCAGACTCTTACTGACTAAAAAACCCATCCCGTTCCTTCTAGCCTTCGTACCGGGGTTCGAGCGCCCTTTCGGATAACCCTGGCCCCAGTAGGCTTCGACCCGGCTGGGCCCCTGCTGTTGCTAACAACTCCTTGAGGCGCGCGGGAACAGCGCGCGCCGTCGACGACTTGGGCTTGGTCCGGACGGTTACCGGACGGCCGGACAGCGCGCTACCCATTGCTCACTGTCCGCAAGCCCGCGCCTACGGTGGCTGGAAATCGGGATCGGAATCCCAGCGGCGGCGGCGAGAGCGCCGTTGTCTGATGCGGTCGGCCTCCTCCTTAGCGAGCATTACTGCTTCGCAGAAGTCGGCGACCGCCTGCCACTCCTCCTCGCTCCGGACCATGGCCTCGAGCAGGGCCCGGCGCGAGAGGTCTCTGCCGCCGATCACCCCCACGAGAGCACGGCGATGCTCCGCCCAAGCAGGGCACACCGCGATTGTGTGCTCCACCGTGTCCTCCGGGCGTTCCGCTCAGTGGCGACACCCGGGCGTCACTTCCGCTTTAATTCGGAACAGGAACCTCCCGAACTTGCCATTTCCGGTGAGGACCTGTGTCATGCGGAAGGTAAGGACGCCGTGAGGTCTTTCCAGCCACGCCTCAAAGAGGGGACTTATCGCCATAATTGTGGCGTGCCCATGACGGGGTTGCGATAGTCGCTGACGCCATTCCACCATGAGATCCCGCCGAAGCTCTGTCCGCCATGCCGCAACCTGTCGCGGCAGAGGACTTTCACCCCGGCGTTGCATCTCCACGCGCATGTCGTGCATGTGTGCAAGGACTGTTGCCTCTAGATCCCACGGTGGTAGGCCAGCCAGAAGGCTCGCCGCTTCGCGAGAAATCGTGCGGTATCCCCGCACCATCCGAATTGCCATGACCCTCTGGCAGGCGTTCAGTATGGCCGCCGGTTGCTTTTTCAGCGACGGCGCCCACACCGGCGCCCCGTAGAGGGCCATGGACCGAACGATCCCCGCGTATAGCCTCCGGCAGGAGGCGTCTGGACCCCCAAGGTTGGGCAAGAGCCGCTTGAGCGCAGCCCCAGTCCGGTTGAGTTTGGGAGCTAGACGTCGGAAATGCTCCACGAAATTCCACCGGCTGTCGAGGACGAGTCCCAGGTACTTCATCGTCGACCCGACACCGATGTGAACTCCTCCTACCGTTAGTTGGGAACTCAATGGCGGCGCGTTCCGAGACCGGCGACCGTGGAAACACATGGCCTCGGATTTGTGAAGCGCCACCTCAGGTCCCAACTCCTGGATCCTAACAACGACTATCGCAACCCCGCGTGTCGCTAAAGCGACCGCCGCCCGGTATGACTCTCCCTGCGCTAGAACCAGCGTGTCGTCTGCGTAGCAGACCACGCTGACCCCGTCAGGGAGGTCGCCCCGCAGCACGTAATCGTAACCAATGTTCCACAAGGGTGGCCCTAGTACCGACCCCTGCGGAACACCGCACGACATCTCCCGACGTTTCCAGTCTCCCTGGTGACCGAGGTAAACAATATACCTGTCCGACAGGTAGGCCTCGACTACTCGACAGAGGTATTCGGGCACCCGGTGGTACCGGAGTGCCCTCCGGATCGTACTCCAGGGCAGGGAATTGAAAGCGTTGGCAATGTCCAAGGACACTGCCACGACACACCTACCCTGGGACACCGCATCCCCCGTCGTGAGGGCTCGCACGCGCATGATGGCGTCCACCGTCGAGCGCATCCTGCGAAAGCCGAACTGTCCGTCCGAAAGGTCCGGCCCCACCCGTGAAAGGCGCGCGACGAGGCGGCTCGCAATCACTCTTTCAAAGAGCTTGCCCACCTCGTCGAGCAGCACAATGGGCCGGTACGTGGACGGAGAGTCCGCAGGACGCCCTGGCTTCGCGATGAGGACCAGTTTCCCCGTCTTCCAGCGAAGTGGGAACTGGCCCCTCTCCAAGCATGCGCTGAAGAGCCCTCTAAGTCGAGGCCCGAGAGCCTCCATGGCCAGGACCCAGGCTTTCCCAGGCAAGCCATCGGGTCCTGGGGCGGCGTTCTTGGCACTCAGCCTTTGCACCGCCACTCTCATCTCTACCTCGGTCACCTCTGGAGCATTGTCGTCGTCGTCGCTATTGCGGTCCGCGTCAGACACCGCTGGCGGAGGCGGAGCCATAGGCGGGGGGGAGTGTTCCCCTCGCACAGGGAACAGAGCGCTAACAAAAATTGTAGATCATGATAATGTAAAAAGACCAAAAAAGTTAACGAAAAAAAAGATACAGCCGTGTGCATATTATGACGACTGCCTTGACTGGACCAATATAAGTAGATATTATTTAATAATTAATCTAACAAACTATTACCTACCTACTTAATAAAACTATAACAACACAGAAATAAAGTAACCTCTTTGTAATTGAAATATCAGTTTAGACTTTCCGTTCCAAGAATCGTAGAAAAGTATATTTAAAAACCATAAGTATGATATCACCCGGAACATTCCCAGCCCTACAATGCCGTAGGTACCGTCTGTTGACACGCAAATCACTCAACCATGCTTCAGCGGTAATATTTCAGTAGTTAATCGAATAAACCTCGCTGCCTGACGACTCTATTATTAACCATCACTAGTTGTCAACTCGCTCGCTTTCTTCGACTGCATCGAGCGATGAATAATTAAATGTTTTTGTCATCGATTAGCGGTACTGCTTTACAGACATTACCGGTTTATACCCGCGTGATTTTAGAGAAACTGTTTGCTTGGTATAAAAAATTCGTTCGGACGACTGGATGAGTATGATTCGAAGATTATGTGCTTCGAGCCATACTCATTCAAGTTTATAAGATCGTTAGTCTAAAAATTAATTGCGGGTTCAAAGTATTGTGTACAATATTAAAGGATAAAAGAGTAATTTTTCCAATCGATAAAAAGTGAAATAAAATATTACTTTTTTAATTTTGTAGTGTTTCGAAGCTAAGTGGAGCATCCATTCGTTTATTTTTTATTGCGAGTACAAATGTAAACGCCTTTAAAAACAAAAAATTCAATTACTTAGTGGTTTTCCATAAAAACACTATTTTATTCTTGTATTGAGTGAAGCTTCCCACAAGGCCAAGGTAGACCGGCGACCTAATAAGGGTCGGGTCGACACTTAGAGGAGGCTTATGCCCAGATGATTAAGCGATCAAGTCTCACTTAATAAAATGAAAAATGTACTACCAACTCAGTCATTACACCAATCAGCCTTTACTTATACACCGCTACCTACTCTCCACTCTCTCCATTTTAATCCTAGCCAAACCCTTTCTAACTTCTTTCTAAGTCTCAGATACGTCTTCTTTTTTTATCTACATATTTTTTGGCTTGGATACTAAGTCGTTTAAACTATGTCTTCGTCTGGATGAATTATTTTAAGTTCTTGATGTAACACAATCTAATATTTTTGCAGTATTTGGCAGCTAATGTATTCTGTCAATCATTTCAGTTATTGTAGGTTGTGGAAGCATTTGGGGTACGAAACTACATCAATTTCACTTCACAGTGGTTACTAAGAATCAATTTATGAATAATTAAAATAGCCGCTGAAATTTACTCGAAAAAAACCCCTCCATATATGGAGGCTTCTTCCAGCCACAGATTACAAATTCGCGTCACCACTTCATATTCCCGTCACCCCAAAAAATCCATCAGCCGAGCACACATATGTTTCGTCTCCAGATAATGTCTAGCGATGATAGCGTTACATTATTGCCAGGGGACGCCGCTTAACGACGGAGGAAACTCATTAAATACGCGACAATTTATGGCCTTCCAGGGGACTGATGTTCTTACGTACCGCTTACCTAGAAGCGAACCCTTTTGGTTTCTTTAGACAGGAGGTACTGCGAGTGACTTAATTTGGGTACAAGTGAGTGATGAGGCTTCAAAAATTTTCCTGTTTTGTGGAATGTATTATATTTGTTTGGTCGTAACTTTAAAAAGATAAATGTCAAATAAAAGATATCGGTGAAAAAACACCCATGCTAAAGTGTGATTGGGCTGGCCACGGCGCACGAATGCATCTGGACAGGTGGGCGAGGATTATCACTCAATGGACGCCTGAAGGTGGTCGATGCCGTCTAGGTCGAACGCAGGTGGTGTGACGATCTGATCATGTTCGCGGAGCAAACATGATCGAGATCGCCCTAAACAATGAAGTTGGGAATTAGAAAGGGAGGCCTTTACCCAGCAGTGGGACACATAATACACTAAAATAAAATATTAATTAGAAGAATGTTTGGAAGGACTTGCCCAGATGCTTTTGCCCAGCTGTGAAACAGTGATGACTAGAGACAAAATAATATGAAGTAGAAATAGAGTAGTTCTTGGTTAACTAATAACTATTATTACTTAACCAAGAACCACTCTAGATAATACATACAATATAATAAAATATAATATACAATAGAGTAGTTCTTGGTTAAGTAATGTCTATTATTACTTAACCAAGAACTACTCTATTTCTTTTCGTAAGGTTCTAAATAACACGAGGTCGATCTGAGGATGGGTGAATGGGTGATGGGTGATGGTGTGGTTTCCGAAAAATCAAATTAGTATAACATAAAATCTGGGGAGCTACAATTTAAATGGACTAATTATTAACTTATTAAAATTAATGAACTAGTAAGAAAGCCTTATCAATGACCACTTCCGAATAAAGAAAAACAATATCAAGACAAATTAATTAAGAAAGACTCTCAAATGAAGATAAAACACGCCAAAGTAACAGTTCAAAGCTTAAGTTAAATCTTTAAAAACCAAAGCTGTCTGTAAAGTTGAACAAAAATCGAATTAATTCAGAAATCCACTTTGAATTTGAATTGCGTAACGCGAAACTTTAAAATTGCCTTTGTGTACCTAAATTAAACTTCCACTTGGTTCCGTTCAAGTTTCCAATGATAACATTAACATTTGAACCTTCGAGATTGAACTCAGTTATGTAGAAACCTGGGCGATTTAAATCGGTAAGTTGTTCAGGAAATCAAAAAAAAAATTACATGATGCAATTTTTTTTTTTCTCGTGGCAATACTAAAATATACACCTGATTTAAATTAGTCCCTTGTAATTTGGAATGAATAAAAGAAAAGTTAAAAGAGTTTAACCCAAAATTTGGGAATTAGGAAGTTTCAAATTTTTGGTCCTAACTACACAGTAGGTAAAACAATTTCGGTGTACGTAACCCTGGGAGCAGTCAGTCACGATTTCCGCATGGTTCTAGTATTTTTTTTAATGATAGACCTGTGTTTAACCCATTATCTCTCTTGATAGCTAAGGCTCAATAGTATTTTGAGTCTTCGACAAGTATTTTAAGCTAATACACTCGCTTTCATAATGTATTCTTAGAGAGCTTACGAGAATATAAAGAAAATGGACAAAAGGAAAAAGCGGAGACTCATTACAATAACATAAAGAACAAAATTAAAATACATGCTTACCATTAAACATTTTTAAGATAAAACAGAATCTAAACCAAAGAAAAACGAACAAAGAAAGAGACAAGAACCAAATGAATACCCAAATATCATATTACAAAACAACACAACATTCGGTCGTTTGTCCAAATTATTATAAGAAAATTATAACAAGGTTCCCCTTTCCTATAATAAAACCAAAGAGGAATGAGTTCGTTATTTACATCAACGATCGGAGAGCGGAAGATAAAAATCTTTTATCTGACTGAATGGGATGTTTGTGCCATGATCTCAAAGAAAAATTTCACCTAATTACTGAGGCATCCAGGCTCCAGGCGATTTGAACGAACTCTAAAAGGGAACGATGAAAATAATTTTGTAAGGAAAAGATTTGCGGATGATTTAAAAATTAAACGCGGTTTGGAACAACAATTTTTAATTACGCCTAAATGCTTGGTAAGGAAAACGAAAAATTACTTAACAAGATTTATATCTGTTATTAAATAAGTATATAGGTAGGTAGGTATGGTATAGTTTCCTACTCCTAGAGAGGAAGCCTGTGTCCTAGCAAAGGGAGCATTAAAAAGGCTGATGATGGTGATGATGACGATATAGGTATATAGTATTCTTAAAATGATTTTTAAAGTTTATTCAAAGATGCGTATCACACTAATATTATAAAAGACAAATTTTGTGTGAACTCGTATGTGTGTCTGTATGTTCGTTACTCTTTCAGGATTTGGAGGAAAGACTTCAGGAAAGCTAATTTCCTTGATTAACATATAAACTATCTTATATATATAATTCTTCTGTACCTACGTGAATTTGTCACCTCCTAAACGGCTTGACCGATTTAAAAGTAATTTTGTTTAAGTATTTGCGTGGGTTTTTGAATGGTTTGAAAATACAACTAGACCCGTTAGGTGGCGCTGCAATCGGGTTCTTAATTTTCATTTTTTCGATCAAGTGCAAGTCGGACTCTCGTACCGAGGGCTCCGTTTAAACTTAGTACCAAAATCGTAAAAGAATAATTATTTTGTGTAACTACTAGTTTACGAATTTTGAACTTTTTCCTAGATATTTCACTTTGTTTTTCATGACTGCCCAAAAAAAAGGAGTATTATTTAGCCAAATTATGGTTAAGGTCCATAGGAAGTCCTCTGTAGGCTTAGATTCTTTTGCGGGATTCTGAAGATAAGCCATAAACGGAGCATAAATTTTACTTTGAAGTTCACGAAGAGATAGATTGATAGACTTGAGTATTAATTATATAAGTGGGTATATTAATATATTAATTTCAGCCTCCACGCGTTCCTGAGAAACAGAATCTTGACCAACGGCCAGAGGACAACAAAGAAATCTTACAAGGGATCCGTTTTTGCCGACTGAAGTACAGAACCCTAAACACACTTCTCATTCTCAGTCCATGTCGGCATATTTTCATGAACAATAATATGCATAATATAACGCTACTTTCCCTACCTGCAAAATTAATTCTCCTCATCAAAACCAGTCATTAACCCTTTGATAAAATATAATCTTCTTAGCACCCTACCTTGACTACATACCTTAAGACCATACCTTACAGGGGCGCCCAAGGTTCAAAGAGACTAGGTTCGATATAATCAGCCTAAGATACGGGCTCTATTGAATGCGACCCAGATTGAATGATAATTAGGACCCCTGGCTTCTGGCTGATTAAGCGTTCTGATAAGGCTTAATAGATTGGAGGTGATTTATTTTAGAGTTTATGTTGGTGTGGCAGAACTGGAAAGACGAATTTCGATTTAACCAGGAAAATTCACGACATCAAAAATCGTATTGATATTTGGATTTGGATATCTCCCAAGTATTTTTTGATGTTTATGTTGTTGATATACAATATTTGCTTTTTATTAAACCAAATTAATATGATACGAGTATCAATATGTTATACTTTTTTTAATAAAAAATTATCTCCTTTATTTCAGTCCATCCAAAGGTTGTCTGTAAGAAACTGCCCTGTGCAAAAAGACAAGCAAACACTATTGAAAATAAGTGTACAATGGGTGTCCATTATACACTTATTTTGTTTAATGTGTGTTCTGTATTTTTTGTTTTTGTGATGTATAATAAAGAATATAACAATAATAATCTAGAGCTTTAATGCGATCCTACCTGATGGTAGGCAGTGATATGAGAGTGCAGAGTGAGATTTATAGATATTTGTCCCTCATTAATGCTTTTTTAATTGGTGTTTTTTTTTTTGTTAATGGTACTTATCAAATAACTTCTACAGCTAAACAAATAGAGCGAATACTAGGATAGATTTAATCAAAAGAGATACTGCGGCCGTGGAAGCCAAAGGTCAACTGAATAAACACGGGTGGCTTTAGTCAGCAAAAAATGGTCACTCCTTCTCGCGGATGTCACAGCGAAAGAAGTCATTTTGATAATTTCTCACCCTTAAGGATATAATGTCACAAAAATCGAAACCAAAATTACATGATAGGGTATAGCTGACCAATTTGTCTGTACAGCTGAGTTACTGGAGTATGTTGCACAACTGTGCAGGTTTCCACTCAAGGTTAACCGACAGGTATAACTATGCAGGCAACCCTGTCAGGCACCCAACGTGTATAGCTACCTTAACATTTACCTAGGCCAAACCCTCTTGAAACTAAAGTTTTATTCCTAAAGGGTAACTACCCGTAAAGTTGGCATAATCCCATAAAATTTTCCCTCACTATGATTTCAATTAAACGTGTCTTCTAAAGCAGCCGTTATGTATGACGTGGGAGACACGTTCTAAAGTTAAATTGCTCTAATTTGTGCCGTGCACCTTATTGCAACCCCTTTTCAAAGTCACTGCGTCGGGATTTATCTAGTGGTGGGTCTTGCTTGTCGATGAAATAAGAAGATATGTCGATTAATCTCAAACTACTTAGCTGAAAGTGTTTTATTTTTATTGGATAAAAATAATCAGGTCCATGTACTACACGTACATTTTTGAGTTTAACTGAACTGCTGGTCCAGTCGTTTGTGGCACTTTTTTTTATGGTGGGAAAATCATGCATTGACATCCCCCGCCCTTGGGCAGAGCGTGAGATAGTGTCAGACTCTTACTGACTAAAAGACCCACCCCGTTCCTTCTAGCCTTCGTACCGGGGCTCGAGCGCCCTTTCGGATAACCCTGGCCCCAGTTCGACCCAGCTGGGTCATGGTGACATGCTTCGGCTATAGAATATTATTATTGGTATTGTATAATTGTTAAAATAATTCAGATAAATATTGAAAAAATACTCTAAAATACATACTTTTTCTATTACATGATATTTTACTGAACACTAAAATATGAATCCTTTAAAGAACCAATCTCTAAGGAAGTCCGAAAGGGTAAGTAGCTACCTAAAAGGTGTTTACCCGGAATTTAAATATTTATTTACAAAAGTCCGCAGAGAGTGCAAAATTATTATTGAACCACCTTAATATTTTCCTGGAAGCTTAGAACCAGAAGATATCCCAATGGAATTACATAATGTTTCGAGATAAAACGCCTGACCTTTCCTTTGTAGGCAAATAGGAAGGTCAAAGAGCATTTTTTATGCTAATGTTAGGTTGTTTCTTTATTCAGAAATTAATTAAGTTGTTCGTTGCTTCGTCTGGTCGTGATTAATTAACAAACTAATTTGAGTTCTGTATTTGTAAGTACATAATTACAAGTATTAACTACTTATTGTTTAATAGAGGCACACAGAAAAATAAAAACTAATAATGACAAACGAGAAGCATTGTCGCAGGAAACGACCCGGGTGTCACGACTCGCAGGGAAATTTCCAGTCACCATAGTACAAGTTTCAGTTATCGTGTTTGAGAATAAGATAAGTTAATTTTTTCGTCTGAAAACCTACAAATAAAAAATACCACCGAAATTAGCAAAATATGAGCCTGCGTAAGATGACTCAGAAAGTGATTTTAAATAAGTGTATACACCGTGTTACCTTGAAAAAAGAAAAATTCCTCCACTAGAGAGTCCAGAATCATATAGGTACATAATGGATTCGTGGTACACTTTTATGCGTCTATGTCTGAGACACAGTGTATAAATATATGTCCCATAATGACTTTGTACAACAAGTTATTGAAAGTCCAGAATCTCTGATACATAATAATATTCACACTAGTGTGAAAATGCTTTATTGCGTGCCTAAAAGCGGTAAGGTAGGAATCAGTTTTTAAGTAAGTGTGTTAAAAATAATTTTCCATCAATAAATAATCTTATCGACACAAGAGCTCTCTAACCTCCACCACATTTAACGGATACGTCCGCCTTTTTTCCCCCCTCTATTTACGGTTTGATTTTCTCCATTTTGCTTGTGCACATCGCCTTTGAACTTGTCTGAATTATTTAATCGTTTAATAGAATTACTGTAGAACACGATACCCTATCTGTTGCTCACTACAGACTCCCCCTTAATTGGCTGGCTATGAAAATATTTATCTTCGACTTTTTGTGGCTCTTCTGTATAAGTCGATGTCTTTGAAAAGTGCAATACCTTCTGGGAACTTCATTAAATTGCAATGGGATTCTTGTAGACTTTACTGAGAAGCCAATTACTTTGGTATTTCTATTTAAAAGAGTCTGGCTAGGAAGATATTGGATGTTTGTTTGGTCTTATTAGGTACGCTCGCGATATTTAAAAACATTTTTTAAATACCTTATAATCTATCTTTTTCTTCTTTCAATATTATAAAGCTGAAAAGTTGGTTTATTTAGTTGGGTGAAAGCGAAAATCTCAGAAACTTATAGTTCGATTAAAAATAGTTTTTTTTTCACGTTAGACAGCCAATTTATTACACATTTATTACAACATGACCTATGGGAATGGAGTAGTAACCAAAGACACGGGTGAAACCATGGAATATAGCTATTAAAATGTATGTAACTATGGATTGTCGTCCTTTCCTCCCAAGGGACCATCTCTTCTTCTTAGTCGTTTCACTCTTGTCAGAGTGGTCGTCGGTATCACGAAGGTAGGTCTCCGGAAGCCGTCAGGGTACGCCGCACAACTTCCCACCACTTTTGCCTGCTGGCAGTCATCCGGGCGCACTCGTTCAATGGGCCGCTAACAGCTGTTTTTATTTGGTCAGTCCATCGCATTGGTGATCTGCCACGCGGCCTCGTTCCGTCCACCTTTCCTTGTTTAACAAGGCATTCGATTTAGTCACCACCACGTCGACAAATATGGCCAAAGTATTTGCAAATACGACTGAGCACCATCGTAGACACCCAGTTCCTTTAAACCCAGTTCCTTGAGAATGTAAGCGTTTTAGCGTCAAGGGAAAATACTAAAAGTATTATAAATGCTATTCCAGGACATGGTCTACCTGTGTGTCAAGTTTCATTGAAATCCGCTCAGCTGTTCGATAGTAAAGAAGAACTGCACACACGCACCTTTCACCTTTATAATATTACTAGCTTTTGCCCGCGGCTTCGCCCGCGTGGCATTAGGTACTTAAGGAATCGGGATAAAAAGTAGCCTATGTTCTTTTCCATGTCAAAGGCTATATATGCGTGCCAAATTTCATCCAAATCCGTTCAGCGGTTTTTGCGTGATTAAGTAACAAACAACCAAACATCCACACTTTTACATTTATAATATTAGCTAGGATGTGTGACATTGTGATATTACTTGTTGTTACATTCATTTGAAACGAAAAGTAATATTACACTTTTATTTTCATAGGTAAGAAAATCATCCAATAACATCTCCGCGCCCTTAGCCGGAGCGAGAGAAAGTGTCAGACTTTTTCTGACAAAAAAAACTCACTCCTATTCCTTAGAGGCCTATTGCCTTTCGTACCGGGGCCGAATCTTCCTTTCACAACCAGACCCTTGGTCTCAGTAGACTTCGACCCTGCTAGGCCCCTACGGTTTGCTGACAAAATTACACTGTGATTCAAAACCAATACCAAATTAGTACTAGTAGATTATATCACCAATGCACACACTACCACTACAAATTACGCAATAATTAACGAAAATCAATTACAAAGTCGAGAATATTCCCATGAATACTCTCATTTATATCACAAATATGCATAATATGGCTGAAAAGCACCGTTCATCAATCTACTAGCTACTCATGGCCTCATTCGAGCCTTTTAATCAACGCGCATCGCATTCAACAGATTTGCAACCAGTTATAATTCATTATGGTGGCTAAGTGAGAGGGGATTAGCAGCCCACAGTTAATCAGGTATTAGCGTACTGATGTCTGTTTTGAAATAAATGGTGATTGGAATATCGATAATGTAATTGAGTCGATATTGCTTTTTGTTCCTTTAAAAGTCGAATGGTAATTAAAGGATAAGACTTGATATCATAAATATCACATCGTGGCTCAACCACTGTGCCAGTCGTACCGTAAATTTAGACTGGGCTGTTGGTTTAGTAGTTAGTGACCCTGACTGCTATGCCGAAGGTCATAGGTTCGATTCCTACCCAGGACAAATGTTTGTGTGATGAGCATAATCATTTGTTCTGTCTCTGGGTGTAATTTATCTATAATATATAAGTATGTTTATCAGTTGTCTAGTACCCATAACACAAGCTCTGCTTAGCTTGGGACTAGACGGCGTTTTGTGATAGTGGTGGAATATAAATATATAATAATAAAAAAATACTACTATGATAATTTATTTATTTAACTATTTATGTACACACATGGAAAATATTACTTAATTAGTAAGTAAATGAGCCATATTTTGCAAAGGAGATGGAAAACGGTGGGCCCAAATGTAATAAGTTAAGATATGATCTAAAAAATTAGTCATAATTTTTTATCTAAGAATATGAAAAATCACTTCAATTCTCATTCTGGAAGCGGAGAAATATGAAAAAGATAGTTTTCGTGAGATTATCGATTCAGTAATCGATTACACAGTTATGAAAATAAAACTTTTGCACTAAACAATTAACTCAAAGTAATTAAATGCACTATATATACCTATATGCAACATATTGCATATAACTACAGTCATATTAATAAATCAAATATCAATTAATTACTGAAAAACCAATATTAATGATTGTCGATTTCATATCGATTCAAATCTCTCTTATATTTTTAGTCTATGTCACTGACATGACAGCTGACTGACATTGACACTAGACAGTTGCCGACTGTTCTTGTTTGTTCACTCGTTTCGTGTTTTCCGATGCGTTTTGAGTGCTTTCCCGATTATTCGTCATTTTTCACGACCACTGCTTTGTATTTTACGGATTCTGACCCTGCCTACCTTGTATGACCCTTGCTTTCACCTTGGACACCCAAGATCGCTCACACGTTTGACTTGGAATTGTTATTTTGGATTTTACCGCCGGCTTCTGGATTGGATATTATTCTAACTATGGATCGCTGTGTGAATTGTGGGATATCCACTGTTCACTGCAATACACTGGGCCGACGACCCTTACACGATGAAACAATTCTGTCAGTGATTCGGCAATGGAATGCACCTCAGTCTGTAAGTAAATATAACTTCATCTAACCAGCTACCATCCTGGTAGGTTTAAAATACATTTAATTAGAAGGTCTATGGAGATTGTTTACAGTTATGGCAAATAATTACTTATTTATCAAACAATGTTATAATACCCTAATACACAATAGTTAATTAAGTATTATTTTTGTAGCTAAACATTGATAAAAACGTTCCATTTTTAGGTAAGCAGTAGTGACTGTGTTTGTCAAGCGTGCTGGGACTTGGCTCAAAGCCCATATGTTGATGACCAAAGAAGACCATTATGCCACCGTAATGTTTGCCTCCGCTGCGGACGCTCTCTTGCATCGCGAACCCATCACGTACTTCATACCAACACAACCCGTTCATTCATTTATTTATTTATTTATTCATTTATGTACACACACAAACACTTAAAAATGAAATAGACAAATACAGAGTACAAAGGTGCTGCTTATTTCAAATTTAATATCTTCCAGCAGACCTGCGACAGGAGAGTTGGAAGAGAGATGTAGACACAGTGTATACAAACGAATCAAACAATCAATATGATTTTTCAAACATTTTCTAGTAAATATAATATCTATTATTGCAAAAGAACACATTTTGCACTTCAGGAATCAGCTGTTAGTTAAAGATTGTAACATAACCTCACTTTTACTTAATCTTTTATATCTCTGTTCTCAGATTGACAAAATCGGCAGAATTTTCAGTGAACGTTTGATAATATATAAGCTATTAATTGACACCACTTTCATCTCCTTACACCTGGGCCCAAGATTGTATGAAATCGTTTCAGTCTCCTTTGGGTACAGTATATAGTGGTAAGTTGATAAAAAGCTGTAGTTTGATCTAATATAAATCACCATATAATGATTTAAACTACATGTACAATAGTGGTACGTTATCATTTCAGCCAAAAGATGTCCACTGTTAACATACGCCTCCTCCATGCGTCGCCACAACAAACGGTCCTTTGCGTCTCGGATCCATCGCAATCCCGAGACTCACTGGGTCATCGGTCCATCTCGTGGTACATAGGTGGACTTAATGCAACAAGGCATTCTCTACCAGTGTATTATGGGGTTAAAAAGACAACGCTGTGTTTTCATAGAAGCCTTGCATTAACAATGCGAAAGACAGGTATTGGATAGACAGGTCATTGTGTGTATAGCTAAGAAGTGGAATTAAACCCTGCCGGTGTTTGTGTTTCCTGATGGCTACAACCCGGGAATCTTTATGTCAAGAGTGACTAGGTTACTTCTAGGTAAGCGCGCTCTATCGTCGACCGCATCATCGCTTTCCATCAGGTGAGTTAGCGGTCAAGTGCGAACCTATCAACAATAAAAAAAAATATATTCTTCATTTTACGGCGCACCTGAAATAATAAACCTCTACGGCTAATTTATACTTGATGGCTGCTATCAATGGTCCTATAAAGTCGTCTAGATGGCCCTAACACTCGATTGAGACATTTAACGTTGACGCGCCCACTAATTGGGTGAGGACAGGGAGGTGAAGGGACAAATTGCTGTTTTAGGGTGACAATAAATTGATACCGGCCGAGGGAAATTACCATACAACCCCGAACGTATTTCACAATTGCTTTAATTACTGATGCCCGTTGGTGGCAAGTGCTGAGAATGGGTACGTTCACCCTACGTGGTTATGTTTTCTTTACAATTGTTGGTGGAGGCACCTCCACCCACAGAACTGGTATTTAAGTGTTTATTTGAATTCTTAGGGGCAAGGAATTTAATTGTTGGTTATGAATCTATAGTTACTGATATTGACGCCCCTGTCTAGTAATTTTCAGTTGGAGAAGGAGTTTACGGTGTATAAATATTTTTTAAACTGGTAAATGTGTGATATTGTTATACCTAACCACGATTATAATATGGGGTCATCTATCTCATCATAACGACATAATGACTTAATCAGTTGTAATTTAAACCATGCGTGTACGCTTCGTCGTCTGTTTAAGCTGGTTAGGTACTGAAAGATCTAGAATAGGAGTGTGTGATGTAGCGCAAAAATCTTGCGTGCACCGACACTTATAAAAGTTGACAAAAAGGCACACACACACAATTTCCATAATAATAATAATAAAATTGAACATTTAAATGAAATTCTCTAGCTTCTGAGCTAAATAAACTATAATTCACGCGCTGCCCATTTCATAGATACAATTTTATCAACAAATTTAAAATAGATGAAATACGATAAAATCATAGAATGTGTCAAAAATTTATATCGATAATAAAATGAAGGACAAAATGTCAAAACATAATATTTTAAATAAATAATAGGTAATTAATATTTTTATATAAAATGCTCGTTAGTGCTTGCTAAATGTATCTGCGTATAGTATGATTACACAATCACACTATTTGTGAACCATAACTATAATATACGCCTAAAGCATGAAGAAGCTCTTTTATGCTCTTTTCCTTTTGGAATCCCTTACCAATAAATTATTATGACTACTGTGACTATGACTGTTCATCTCTAAAACACTATGTTTCCTATCTCGAATCAAACAAATAACTTTTTAAATAGTACACAAAAGAATGTGCAGGCTGGTCACCCCATTGCTAATGAACGCACAGCTCTGTTTTTTTCTCAATCGAACTCTAGGGAAACAGTGGGATGAAGATTTTATCCGTCACCAGCATTTGTCGGCAATTTGCAAATAACAGTAGAGAAAAACGTAAGAAAAACCTGAACTATTTTTAGACTTACAGTGTTGCGCCACTGACACATTGTGGACAATGGACATCCCATACGTACAAAGCGATTTGGGAATACATTGTGTGCACAGCTAAGGAGTAGAATTCCCTGCCTGAGTTCGTGTTTTCAGAGAGCTACAACCTTGGAGTTTTTAAATCAAGAGTGAATAGGTTGCTTTTAGGCAAGTGGGCTCGATTGTAAGCCACATCATCGCTTACTATCAGCTGAGATAATGGTCTAACGTGAGCCAATCCATAATTTAAAAAAAAAAAACTATAATAGCTAACTTCCACAGGATGGACCGATGACCTAATGATAAGATGCACTGGACCAAATCTTGTAGCGATGTTTATGGAAGACCTATTTCGTGCTGAAGTTCTTTTTCTACTGTGTGGACATATTTTACCTGAAATAATGAACATAATTACATATCCACAGCTAGTAATTGAATTCAAACTATTGAACATACCCTAATCACACTTATAATGTTCCCACAGCTTAGACTCTAGCCTCCTCTCTGTAAAAGGGGATTGAAGAAGCTCGTACCTAAATTGAAATAAACTGTACCAGCTTTTGTCTGTGACTTTGTCCTCGTCAATAATTTCAGTTATTGCAAATGCGAAATCAAAACCAGATAAAAAGTAGTCGAGGTACTTCTTTGATGTTCAAGCTTACTCCATACGAAATATCATTAAAATCAGTTCAGTACTTGAACCATGAAAGCGTAACAGAGAGACAGAGTTACATTCACATTTATAATATTAAATTACGGATTTATCAATCCACCGCTGCCAATGAAAACAAACTCGCCAATTAACAAAAACAAATGAAAATCATTTCGGAATAACAAAACGAAAACCTTTAAAGCATTCACTCACAGACCACTGACCACTCATTCACTCACTCACACACACTCACATTATGTTCACTAAAAATAACATAATTGAATGGTCTTCAATGCGTGTACGAAAACCTAAACACCGTTTACAATCTACAGGGGTAGCTACCCTGGGGTTATTTTGGCCGACTATAAATTAATTTCGGCAGAGGGCACTGCAGTTAAGCCTCCATACATTTTAATTGCTTCCATTATCGGCTATTCTGCAAAATGGCGAGCTGATGACAATGGAACGCACCCCATGACAGTGTTTTGATAAAAGCCTTCATTAGGATTAATTTTTGTGTGCACAAATTAGAGTGAAGTTGGGTTTTATAGTAATCTGGTTTTGCGGCGTTTGTTTTTTATTTTTTAAACTACCGTCATCGAATGTTATGTTGACCGCAAATGTTAGTTAAAGCTTTAAAATTATTATTTTGTTCCTATAATATGAAACTATCGTCCCAACCAAATAAACTAAAAAGTAATATATCGGATAAAATTAGCAATAATCTAGTGAATGAGACGGCTGTACACGACCTTAATCTCGACTACCAGCCACCATAGGCGCGAGCTTGCGGACGGCGAGCCATGGGTAGCTCGCCGTCCTGGCATCCAGTAACCATCTAGATCGATCCCAAGTCGTTGATAGCACATAGTGTTCTTCGTGCGCCTCAAAGAGGTGTCAGCAAAATTTTAGAGTCTTCTATAAAGGAAATTCTGGTCCTAGAACGCAAAAAGCAATTGAAGTCACAGGTGTTAGTCAGTAAAAGTCGGACACTACTGCTGAATGAAGAGCGGTAGAAGTCATTGGATAAATTCCCTTCAAACATCAAAAAAGTGATAAAATTGATAAACATTGACAACAGCAGACTAAAACAATGTATGATTTTCATTTAATTCCGTTTTCATAAATGTTGAAATCTACCCTTAAAATTCGATGGCTTTTTTCATCGGTGAATGACCCACAAAAAAAAGCATCGAATATAAGGACAAAAGGACCAAACCCAAATATTCACACCATCGTTATTTCTAATTAAAATTCATAAAAAATCCAATCTTGTGTATTCAGATGGCCTTTTCCCAAAAAGTAAATGTATTCAAAATGTTAATTAGGTTTAATTGCGATTCGTTTTAGGAACGAGATCAACCTGCCGAAAATAATTACATTATTCAATTATAGCTAAAATAATAGCAGGGGATCGTGTTACCGTTTCTTTGTAATTTACGATTTAACCTGAGTTTTGTCATCATCATCATTTCATTCGAAAGACGTCCACTGTTGGACATAGGCCTCCCCCAAGTGTCACCACAATGACCAGGACCTATCGTTGTGGTGCGTCTCACATCCATCGGATTCTCGTGACCCTCACCAGGTCATTGGTCTACCTTGTAGGAGGCCTTCCAAGGCAGCATTTTCCGGTAGATAGTCGCCACTCCAAAATGTTTCGTTCCCATCGACCATCTGATCTGCGTACAATGTGCCCTGCCCATTGCTACTTAAAATTGGCGATTCTTCGCCAATTGGAGATTCTTTGAAGCTGTGTTTGCATGAAAGTAATCCTAATATATCAATGAAAAATACTATCATTTGTTAAGCTTGATAATACTGTGAATTTATGTTAAACGTAATATGGTTTTTAGGGCAACAAAGTTGTTGTTGTCAGCGCAGTCTATGCAGCCCTTAAAATTCAAAACTTTTATGAACATTTCGTTAAATAGGGAAAGGCAATCTGTATTACGTCTGTTACGTTTTAATCAATATACAACGTGTCTCTGACCAGGAAAATACAAAAACACCTAAGAAAAGAATTTCACATACTTCTACTTCACATACTTATACTTCAAGGGCTTTGAATTAGGTAATCATACTTTACTTTTTTAATATTTATTACAGAGAGGACGAAATTCGCCTCACACTTTTTTGTACTGATCGATTTCTGGTAATAAAAAGAACCCAAATACTCATAAATTAATAAGACACAAAAAATAATCTCAAAGAGAAACTAACCAATAGACAGTTATTTTTTTGTGCTACCTGGAAATGGATCTGAATACGCAAAGAGAACACAAGAAAGAAACGTAATTACATTTTAAGCTCACTCTGAACCTCTTGATGCAGACATTTTCAAATAATTTAATTTAATAAGACCATTGTAGGTTTTTGACGTTCTTTTTTTTCAAGTGCTTGTGTACTATTTTTTTTACTGATCGACACTAAATACGTGACCAGAGGGCTGGCTCGTTTTTCGTCCAAAGAATTAGCATTGCTATTCAACGTGGTAATGCTGCCAGTATTCTGGGCACATTTCCAGATGACAGAGATGTGGAGGAGTGCTTTAACGCCTGAGCGTACTTGTCATTCATTTACATAGCTAGGTTTTAGTATAAATAGTTTTTTTTTTATGTACATATGTATTGAAGTGTATATAAAAAAATCAAAGTAATACGAAACCTGAAATACCTGTCTAGTAATTTCATGTAAAGAATTTATGTACAAAATTCAATCACAAAGTTATAAGCCCGTTATGACTATGTATTATGTTATAACATAATACATAGTCACTGGGCCACCCAGGCGACTCAGGAATAGTTTTGTAGCTATCCGCTAGTGCCTAAGCCCCGTTATGACCTGCCGTGACCTGTTTTGTACTTAGTGTCGGTGGTGTATAACTTGTGACCTATTATTGGAATGGATTCAGTTACTAATTCTGAAAAAACGATATTTAGGTTTTGCATATACTAAAAATAATGGTGTAAAGTTCAGTAACAGTTTTAACCTATTACTAATAATATAAAAAAGAAATATTAGTATTTTTATTTGTAATAAATAAACCCAAAAGCTACTGGACTGATTCTAAAAATTTTCCTTCTTTTTCGAACCACCTCGAACCAGTCCTTGCGTTTAGGCGTTTAGGTGACCTCTTCCCAGGTCAGCCTCAGCAGCGTCGTGCATCATCAGGATATTTTGATGTAAAGTTGATAAGTGAAATCGTTGAAGCACACGCGATCTCGGTAAAATGAAAAGCTGAACATTTTATTGCTGTATTAATTACCTCACCGAAGCTTACCGAGAAAGCTGACACGATACATAAGGTACCAATAATTTAAAAAAAAACATTAGAAAATGTTTTTTTGAGGTCGGAAGTCATCTAATGACTTTTCCCGCTCTAGGATGGAATAGAAGGATGTGTCTGACTTTTATTGACTAAAATCACACATTATGTTCCTTTAGTAGTTCTTTACGTTCAAGGACCACATGGGTGTTATTTTCAGGGGTCCTCCCATTGCAATTACCTATCCAAGCAGTCATCAGCCTTATTTAACTCTTACAGTTAGATCTGCTTTGTAAACGAAAAAAAATGACTAAATGATAAATGATAAATGATGATAAATGATATTTATTTTGTAAATAGGTTTAAAAAACACTTTTACACGTCAAATTTTTTTTTTTCGTCAGTTTATGCTAGATGAGGCCGGTGTTTCCTATCTGACTACCCTGAGAAGAAACACCGAAACAAACTCAGGGGTCAAAGTCTCTTTTAAAGTCCATACAGTAAATATGTAATGGTCAAATAACTGTTTACTGTCATCATCATTCATCGTCATCGTCATAATTATTTCAGCCGGAATACGTCCACTGTTTTTATAGGCCTCCCCCAAGCGTCGCCTCGATGACCGGTCCTGTGCGTCTTACATCTACCGGATTCCCACGACCCTGACCAGGTCATCGGTTCGCATGTCTTCCGGTTCGCGGACGCCAGTCCAGAACCTATTCTTCCCCACTGACCATCTGTTGTGCATGCAATGTGCCCTGCCCATTGCCACTACTGTTAACTGTATCAAAAAGAAGTTCTTTCTAAACTTGACACAGGCTAAATGCATAAACAATATGACGTCATAGAAAAAAAATGAAACGGGCTTCTCCAAAGAGTTTAATTGAACAAGTCCATCCTACTTTACCGAAACAAAATTCACATCGCTAGCAGACACTTCGGTAAAAATTCAATTTCATTTACCAGTACCAAAGACCACGTCCGACAACCGCAAGTACTTTCATAGGAACTAATTAAACGCAATAATTACGTAGGTATAACCATTCGTTTCATCCCTTTACATCTTCATCCCTTTTGCATAGTTCCAAGGCTGGCTGACAAAGCAAATCCAATTGTCATTTTCTCATTACTGAGGTCCTACCACGGACTCTTAACAAGATCCATTTGTCGCTCGAAAGGGACGGAGCTATATAGGACGTTTAGCTCTGTCCCTCTTTCACACTCACACAACTGACATTTTATCACGTCATGGTAGGATCTCTAGTCTTTCCAGTCTGCTCTTTGTTTCAAACAGAAATACATTGAAAAAAGGAAATAAAGAAACAATTGCAGGGACTCGATGCCAGACGGATATTTTTTTGTTGATCCGGTTAACTAAGTTTGAAGGAATTTCTTTTAAAAAAGCAATTCAGTTATCTTCGTAAGTGCTTTGAAAAGTTTTGAAAGCATTTCTGAATCTTGATTTTCTAATTTTATTATTGTAATTACAAGTTATTGTTCTGTAATCTTTTGAATTGAGCTTGACAGTAGTAGAGATTATGGTAGGGTGGAGCGCTTATTTTTTTTTTTTTTTTATTTCAAATCTCTTAAATTACCAATGTATGTTCCATAGTCTTAAAAAAAACCGGCCAAGTGCGAGTCGGACTCGCCCATGGAGGGTTAGATGAAAAAAAAAAATTTGAGTTTCACTTCTGAGTATGGGGACCCCCAAAATTTATTGCTCTTTTTCTATTTTTGTGTAAAAATCTTAAAGCGGTTCACAGAATACATTTACTTACTAAGTTTCAACAGCATAGCTCTTATAGTTTCGGAAAAAAGTGGCTGTAACATACGGACTGACAGATGACAGACAGACAGACATGACGAATCTATAAGGGTTCCGTTTTTTGCCATTTGGCTACGGAACCCTAAAAATATCGTATAAAATATCAGCGTTGAGTCAACATCTTCAGATGGCGTGTTTTTTCCATAAATTCATATCTATTATATATGAATTTATAGAAAAAAACACTTTTAGCTGGCAAATAGAACTGTGTTTCAGAAAATCCAATCCCTCTGATTGGGCCGTAATCCACTACGCAAGCTATATACGAATTGATGGATATCACAAGTCTTCGAATTTTTGGTTCTTGGACATGCCAGTTTCCTCAAGATGTTTTCATGAAAACAAGCGTTTACAAATTTTAAAAGCAGACAAAATATACGTAACTGCATGCACAAACAGCCCTGACCTCATCACTTTTAAAATATATAAACAGCCAGCTAAGCAACCAGAGTATAGATCTAACAACCTTATCAAGCAATTCTAAAACTGCCAAGGTTAGTACAATCAGCCGCAGATATACCAATACTATATTCGCACTAAGATTAGACATTTAAATAAACCTTTTTAGGGTTCCGTAGCCAAATGGCAAAAAACGGAACCCTTATAGATTCGTCATGTCTGTCTGTCTGTCTGTCTGTCTGTCTGTCCGTCCGTATGTCACAGCCACTTTTTTCCGAAACTATAAGAGCTATACTGTTGATACTTTGTAAGTAGATGTATTCTGTGAACCGCATTAAGAATTTCACACAAAAATAGAAAAAAAGCAATAAATTTTGGGGGTCCCCATACATAGAACTGACACTCAAAAATTTTTTTTTCATCAAACCCATGCGTGTGGGGTATCTATGGATAGGTCTTCAAAAATGATACTTAAGTTTCTAATATCATTTTTTTCTAAACTGAATAGTTTGCGCGAGAGACACTTCCAAAGTGGTAAAATGTGTGTCCCCCCCCCCCCCCTCTAACTTCTAAGATACGATAATGATAAAACTAAAAAAAAATATATGATATACATTACTATAAAAACTACCAACGAAAATTGGTTTGAACGAAATCCATTAAGTAGTTTTTTTTTAATGCATCATAAACCGAAAAAAATACACTATTATTAAAACATCGATCAAAGTTACAACACATAACAAGAACTTTTATATTATGTTACTTGCTGCTACGGAACCCTTCATGGGCGAGTCCGACTCGCACTTGGCCGGTTTTTTCATGTCTGTTCAACCGATTTTAACTTACATACGAGTATATTTCGTAGGCACAAGGATGGCATTAGAATGAAAAAAGTAGTTACAATATTAACTAATATTTACTGCAGCCGCCATTTGTCATGCTACTAATGTAATAAAAGTCAAAATCGGTTGAACGGACAGTAATAAAAGGTTTTCATAAACGTCTTATATTATTTTGAACAAAATATAAATGTACAGAACACACCATTTATGCTAAATTTCTTAACTCTTAAAACCTGTTAAATACCATTTTTTTGAGGTGGGATATCATCAAATGACTTCTTTCGCTTTAAAGTGGAGCGAGAAGTACTAACCACCCATTTTCTTACATTTGCTTTTTGCGTTCTAGGATAACAGTAACTCTATTTTTAATGTTTCTACAGAGTTATTAAATATCAGCATTTCAAAGGTATATTAACTAATAAAAACGCATTCATCAAATACCTTACCTTCTGCCAGCAGCTTCACCCGCGGGAACGTAGACAATAATCCCAAATGAACATACTCTTAGGGTAAAGGATACCATATGTACGAGTATTAATCCAGGACATGCTCTACCCGTGTGCCAAATTCCGAATCTGTTCAGCCATTTGAGCGTGACGATGTAACATACATGCCTACAAACTTTCACCTTAAAAATAATTATTATGACGTCAACATTTTTTTTTATATTCCACAACTATCACACAGCGCCGTCTAGTCCCAAGCTAAGCAGAGCTTGTGTTATGGGTACTAGACAACTGATAAACATACTTATATATTTCTAAATACATACATATTATAGATAAATTACACCCAGACACAGAACAAATGATCGTGCTCATCACACAAACATTTGTCCTGGGTGGAATCGAACCCACGACCTCCGGCATAGCAGTCAAGGTCACTAACCATTAGACCAACAGGCCTGTCAAAATGTCAAAACATTGCTAAACATATCTATAAATCAGCAGTCTACTGTGATGTCTACACTGTCTACTAACTTTCAGTTTTCAACGAAATACTTGTCAATTTGTGAGTTCAATTAAAATTGAAAAGCTTGGATGCTTATATAATTATCGTCATTTTTGTGGACACACTCTATTACTAAGCTCTTTTTGCTGCTGACTGTACCGTTACAAACTTCACCAGAACTAGTTACCTAATATAATATGTCAATAGTGAAATTATAATTTCAAAGTAAGTTAGCAATCGCCCCGGGTATACCAATTGTTATATTTGTTTAGGATTGTTTTTGTTATTCTCTAGGTACTTGTTGAGAATTCTAAATTAGTTAGCGGTTTGCCAGTTACATAGATACGAGTATAACTGTTTTATGAATATGTAATTGATTGATGAATGAGTAAATAAATTAGACGATTGGGAGTTATTTATATTATACCATAGGCAACTGTAATTGTGCAATTTTTGGTAATTTACTTTTATATTAACGTACAAAACAACATTACTTATCGTAATTTATTATTGTCACAAGAGTGTGTGTGTGTGTGTTTGTTAATATAATAGCATAGCATAATGAACCTTTCAACGTTCCTACTGAGCAGTAGTGATGAAATAATTTTACACAAAGTAATGCTCCTGGCTGGGTTTGAACCCGCGACATACAACTCGTAAGTCGCAGCCATTACCGTTCGGTCACCACTGCTCTGTATATTTGTTATTTCTTCACATTTGAAGGTCTCAACAGATTTCGATGAAACTTGGTACACAGGTAGATCATATCTTGAAACAGTACATAAAATACTTTTTATCCTGAGAGCATGTCACCCTAAGACAATTTTCTACTATATCTCGGGTGAAGCCGCTGCCAGCAGCTAGTAAGTAAGTAAATTGGACGATTGGGAGCAATATATATTATTAAGATAATAACTGTGCTACTTTTTGGGTAATTTACTGTGGGTATATTAATGAACAAAATACCAAAAAAAACATTTGAATAGACATTTAATATAAAACAAAGTTACTTATTATTTCCTACAAAAATTGAAACAGATAACTGTGTTAAACTAATAGCTTTTTTCGCTTTAATGACGAACTTAGAGGTTATTTCACGGATGCGATTTGTTTGCCAAAAATATGTGCTACAAAATGCAAAAAAAAAATACACGAGTACATTTTTACACATGTTTTTGAACAAACTCTAGCATTTATAGAGCAAGTTTTACTATCATCATCATCATTTCAGCCGATACACGTCCACTGTTGGACATAGACCTCCCCCAAGCGTCGCCACATCGAACGTTCCTGTGCGTCCCGCATCCATCGGTTTCCTATTTTACTATCTTGTTTAGGAAAAAATAATACCAACACTTTTCACTTTTGCAGCCATCAGTTATTGCATTTTACAGCTCATCTTTTTGAAAACACACACAATATCATTTTATGGAGAACATTTTATTAGATATCTTTTTTTTTTAAAAAAAATACAGCGTTTCACTTTTGCACCCATCAGTACACAGCAAAGCACAATTTCCATGGAAACGGCACAGATTTTCCTACAATTCGGTACTTTATTACGAATAAATGTTATCAATACAACATAATGTCATATCACGCTGGGCAGGCGCCAGACCCCTGGTGCTCTGGTCATCCCTTCAAGCTATAAAGGACAATCATAGCGAGCCCAGTTGTTGGATTGCTGTTTTTATTTTGTTTATTCAGTCGTTACGACGAAGAGGGTAAAATATTCGTTTAATTTTGTTCTGTCGTTGTTTAAGGTAAAGGGACATGACATAATGGGTGATGCAGGAAATGAAAGGGTAAAGAAAAGAAGTACATGCAGGGATATTATTAGGTAACTAGTTAGTTACTACTTATATAGTTTGTTCGTCTGTGGAATGCATTCTCAGACCCTATAAATCGCGGTCAATCGTTGCCAGTTTGAACCGACTTTTTATTGAATACTACCTGTCACTGCGATTATCGATCGTTGCCTACTAGCTTCTGCTAGTAACTTCGATCGCTTGAAAGTAGGCTTCTCCATACAAATTTTGGACGCCCGTTTCATCTCCTTTCCTTCCTTCTTTGGGTGCTCGCCAACGTCATAAAAAATCCTTATGCAAAATTTGACGCTCCCGGTTCCAGTAGTTTCGGCTGTGTGTTGATATTTCAGTTAGTCAGTTTTTCCTTTTATAAATATAGATATATTTGGTATGTATTTATATGTAGATGTCCATAATATTATATAGCATAATTATGTATGTACATATCTATTATAATATATTGCCGCCCATGTTTTAGATATAAGTTTTTCTTTATTATATTTTCGGTTGTAAGTACAATAAAAGTATTAAATATATAAATAGTGGCGAATACGTTTGATAAAATACTTTTTATTTAATATTAACCGTTTCAGTATTTAATTCTCTCTTTCTCATCTAGATAATCATTATATTATTATATCTACTAAAACTACCCAAAAATGCCAAACGAATTCCTTCAATACTAAATCTAAAGTAGATACAGTTAATAACTTGTGGTCCTCTGACCCCTAATCCAGCGAAGTGGAAAATACTTGATAAAACTGAAATGGGTTTATCTTAACCGACCATCAGAAGTGTGTCACAGACTAAATGAACCCTTTTCCTTCAGAGACAAACTAAAAAAGATAAAATGTTCCTTAGCGTACATTAAAGCAGTACCGGACTGGGAAGAGGCCATAAAAAGGCAGGAACCCGCGACTCCTTGGGGACGAGCTCGACTCGGTCCTTCGAGCCGGATTAAAGTATAGAGTGGACAACCGTAGAGATTCGTGTCGCTGTAGGCAAGAATTTCTGTGGAATTATATTTTCATACCTACACTTTTGTTTAAAGCATGAATTTTAAAATTATTTTTGACCTAGTTTTACACACGTAGGTATTTTCGCGACTGTTTTGCTTCTTTTGTTTTACTCAGCTTAAAATTTAGGTAAATCTCATAATTATTTTCGTTCTTCCCTTTCAGTAAAGATCTCAAAAAGAGAGCGAATTTATTGAGCGTTAATATAATAATAGTAAGCGGTAGTGACAATTTAGGCATTATTTTTTTATTTTATTTCAATAAAATTAATATTACAGGTTAAATGTATTTTATAAATAATTATTTATTATTATACTCAAACCCCAAGCGAACGCCCGCGTTCGCACGTGTTCGCGCCATTCGGTTGAACACTAAAATTATTAAAAGTCCGCGTAGATAATTAAAATTTTGACCATTTTATTTATTGGTTATATATCTAAGAACGTATTTAAGAAATTCTTCATAAAGTAGTCTGTAAATTTCGAAAATAAGCAACCTTTCTATTTTTCCCGTATTTATACCTATTTAAATGCTTGAGATCTCAGGGGTTAAATTAATATAATACAAGTATGACTTAATGTCTCATACAATTTTACTTAATTTTAATTTTTGACTTTTATTTGTAATTTAATGGTTTTTGTTATATAAAGGAATCCATTATTTGTACATCATTGTATTTATAGTTTAATGAGTACATTCTATAATATGGTTTCATGTTGAATATTAATAAATAACAGAAAGAGTATTTTGATTTTCTACGAATTTTATAAAATCTATTCTAAAACAAACTGAACGTCTATCTATTTCTTTGTTACTCTGCAGAATCAAACCGATATCGGTCCACAGCCTGCCCTCCGAGCTACCTAGTTACAAGATTTCAAGCGTGAAATTTTATCGAGAGAATTAATCTTCAAAAGTTTTCCGACTCTGCCCTTTTGTCTTAGATGTGCCTGCAATAAAATTTATTCCTATTTCTAATCGGAAATGGATAATTCGAAGGGGAAGACTCCCGTGGGTTCAATGATTCTCGTCTTTATTTAATACGCTATAGAGGAAATCGGATAATACTGGTAATTATGATAAGTAGGGGACTTATTTATTAGCTTGGTTACTAATACATATATTTGGTGATGTATAATTTCCTGAATGTATGAATATATACAAGGTAAAGGTAAATATAATGGTTTCATTAGGAAAATGGTGGGTAATTTAAATTAGGCTCATTTGTTTTTCTTCCGAGTAATACCAACGAGTAATTTTGGTATAACAGAGATTGCATTCTACAAACCAATAAATTTAACTCTGGATTTTTTTAGTGGTGACATCGTCTAATGATATCTCTCGCCTTTGGGCGGAGCAGAAGGGCGTGTACTGACTAAAACCCACTTCTGTTCCTTCTTTACCTTCGTTCTAGGACGGTTTCTTTTTTGAAAGTCAACCCATGACCCCAGTAGGCTTCGGCACTGTTGGGCACCTGCAGTTTCGCTGATCACTCGTTCAGGCGCGCGTGGAATACCACGCGCCGTCGGTGACTTGGGCTTGGTCCGGACGGTTACCAGACAGTCGGACGGTGAGCTACCATTGCTCACTCTCACGTGAAGCCGCCTCCTTCGCTAGCATTACTTTCTCGCAGAAGATAGCGACCACTGCCAATCCCCCTCGCTCTGGACCATGGCATGAATCAGGATCCGGCGTATGGCACGAGAATTCACCGCCACCGATCGCCTTCACGACGGAGGTACTCCACCCAAGCAGGTAATAGCTCCACCGTGTTCTCCAGGCGGTCCACACAATAGTGGCAACCTGGCGTCCGAACTTTGGTAGGTAAGTTTGGAAGGTTGTCCAGTGAGGATCTGCAACATGTAAAAGGCCGCCGCCGTGGTGTCTCTCCAGCCACTCCTCAAAGAGGGGTTTTCAACTCTGGATGGAGCAAGAGGAAGCGTTAAATTTTTACTGAATATATGAGTCATTTACACCTTTACTTCATATTTTTACGAAAGTCCGATAAATACCGTCCCCCAACGCTAAGTCAAAGATCATGAGATTGTCTTCGTAACTTTTCAACATGCTTAGTTCAACACTAAAACAGCAGTGTTCTTGAGACAGGTTCAAGATCTTTAATCTCCTACTAACTTATGGGTAAAGTTGTTTATAAGTAGTACGAAACTAGAACTCGATTTTAGGAACTAGGAACTAAGTTTGCTTGCTACAGTTAGCTACTAGACCGAGCAAGGAACAGGCCAAGTGTCCCATTTATGCAGATTTTGGTTTAATAAGGGGAATAATAGTCTTCTATTTTAGCTAATGGCATTCGAAGACATATGATGATCGTGGTCATTTGATTAATATGACTTACTAATAATTTCATACTTCACTTATTTACATAATAGTAAAATTTTTAATTATATATTTATTGAAACTTCATGTACTGTAGTGGTACTTAGGCGGACTTATTGCAACAAGGCATTGTCTCTTGTCTTTTTAACCCAAAGGTTGACTAGGTTATTTTGAAAAAACAAACTATTTAAAGGTTGACTGGGAAAGAGTTTAAATAAATAGTAACTCACCCACAAACATATTTAAATTGTAGTAGATACCTATATATAGTACATATACCTATATCTATGAACTCACTGGTATCAAGAACAGGGTCCAAGCTACCGATAGTCATGGCTTCAGAGAAAAGAACATCCTAACATTGAGTCAAGTTCAACAGTACTGCTTCCTGATTCCAATCGCGTAATAAGATCCTCGTAAGATGTTCGTCAAGGGCCTTTACTATTAAGCATTAGCTGACACGACTTTAAACATGATTATGATGTACTAGGGGCCTGTCCTGGCTTTGCACGGGCAATAAATATAGCCTATGTTACTCAGGGTGAATGTAGCTTTCCAATGGTGAAAAAATTTTTGAAATCGGTACAGTAGTTTTTGAGTTTATTCATTACAAACATATACACAAATATACAAATTTTCCCTGTTTATAATATTAGTGTAGATGATATTGATCAGATCAGATTTTTTTACCTACTAATTACATATTGTTATAAGCATTATCATCATCACCTTCCTGCCAACGTTTTATTTGGGGTCAGCGCAACACGTTTTTTTCTTCCATTCTGTCCAGTCACTCGTCACGCTATCACTAACTCCCTTTTCTTTCATATCGCTTCTCACACAATCCATCCATCTTGTTTTAAGCGTTGTATGTATGAGTAAAAAGTCATATGGCAGTTATTCTTCTTTTGGCCATTAAGATAAACGTGGGAGTGACTCAACTGAACAATATTGTGTATCTCGTAAACAGCTCAGGAATGTCATTTAAGTACTCAGAAACTAGACAATTATTTCAATGATGATGATGACGTCATCTTGGCAATTTTGGCCAAAATGACCGCATTCTTGGCCTTCCTTATGATTTTTTTTTTTATTTTTTTTTTATTTTTTTTTTTTTTTTCGATGGGAAAAATCATCTTATGACAACCCCCGCTCTTGGGCGGAGCGGGAGATAGTGTCAGACTCTTACTGACTAAAAAACCCATCCCGTTCCTTCTCGCCTTCGTACCGGGGCTCGAGCGCCCTTTCGGATAACCCTCGATAACCCCTGGAAGGCCAAGAATGCGGTCATTTTGGCAATTTTGGCCAAAATGACCGCATTCTTGGCCTTCCTTATGATTTTTTTTTTTTTTTTTTTTTTTTTTTTTTTTTTTTTTTTCCTTATGATGGTTGCGTACTCAGATATGATGCCCTGTTATGTCCTCACGTGACTTGTATATCCAATTCTGCAAGCGGACATGTCAGAACACCGTTAACGACATAGTAAATGATATCTGTTAGTGGTCTAGCTTCAAGGTCGTCGCGTTCTAGTCTAATTCATGTGTTTCCATAACACTTACACACTTTGTTAAAGTGCGCACCCGTGACTCGGTTAGTAGAAATACTTAATAGCGTCTCTCTGCGAGTAGATAACATCTTTTCTTACTCATTGGTGACGCTAAGTGTGTTGTCTTCTATGTAATTTGTGATGGGTTCCACGGCGTTTCTTGAGACTGAATATCGATGATGGACGTAAGGATACTGCCTGTACTGATAAGTATGTGATCAGTTTGTGAGTGGTGTCTCTGAGTCTGAGTGCGGCTATTTTGCGACTACTTTTGTTACCTGTCTCCCTAACCAAGTTACGACCGTTTCGTTTCGATTCTCTTACGTCGAACGCCTTGAGTCAGCCACGCCTCTGTTTCTTTTGTTCTGACCACGTGACTGAGCGTTGAGATGACGTCAGTACACAGGAATCGGAGGCGTGGCCAACTTGAGGCTTTCGACGCAAGAGAATCGAAACGAAAAGGTCTTAACTTGGCTAGGCCTGATGGGGTCTATACCTGTTAATACAATTGTATCTGTTAATAAAATTAATTAATTAATAAACATTCGTATGAACCTTGAACAGCTCATCGTAACTGGCATGGTTGATGGCAAAAGACCAACAGGCCAATAAGATGGGCAGATCAGGTCCGCTCCACACTGGACGCACGACGCATTGCACGTCGCACTTCAAGACGCTAAGAACCGTCATAGATGGCGAGATTCCATCAATAAGAAGCTAATCCAGCGGGAACTTCAGGACCCTCAGTAATGGGGAATATAACTCGAGGAGGAGGAATAAATATTCGTATGTATAGAATCATTTATAAAATTAACCAAAGTTCTAAAATTTCTATTTAAAAACAAAATTTTCCTAACAGCAAACGCAACACTACTCTAAAATTCCAGATACTTTTACTAAATTAATTAACTGTTGGGAAACATTAAAATGAATAACGGTTAGAGTTGACGAAATTAAACTCATTATGTAGGCGAGAGTACTCGGCGGTAACCACAAGCTTTTTGTGATTCCTGTGACAAATGAACAGCGCTGAAAGCCGGCTGAGTTGATTTCCATGCGTAGACCAGTTAAATTCAGATGCCTCAGGCCTTTTAAGTACGATTTTTGACGGATTACGTTTGCATGGATCAGCTTTAGTGAAAGGACATTTGCGTGAAATAAATTTACAAAAAACCCTTATGCGATAACATATGCAGTGTCTATGCACGATAACAAACCGCGAAAGACATTTCTGCGAAAAGTTTTTGCAAAAAGACACTTGTGCAAAAGATTCTGATTTGAAAGACACTTGCTAGAAAGATTCTAGCGTGAAAGTCACATTCATGAAAGATCTTAATCTAAGAAACACTTGTGCGAACGATTCTAACGTAAAAGACACTCGCAAAATTTTCGTCATGAAAGACACTTGTAAAACCGCGAAAGACATTTTGCAAAAATACACTTGTGCAAAAGATTCTGATGTGAAAGTCACATTCATGAAAGATCTTAATCTAAGAAACACTTGTGCGAAAGATTGTAGCGTAAAAGACACTGTCGCAATTTTCGCTGTGAAAAACACTTGTACTAAACATTTTAGCACGATGGACACTTTTTTGCTGGTGGAAACTTTTGTCTAGACTTTAGTCGACTGAATATCATTAATTACAATTTGAAAGATATAGTTTATATTGTATTTATTTTCACGTTTTATCATGTCTGTTTTATTGAAGAGTTTATGTAAGAGAAAACATTTTTGTAAAATCTGTAAAAAGCTTTTTTTTGCAGTCTTAGTAGAAATATTCTTTCTCTATAATAAATGGCGGAGTGCTGTATCAGACCATATACAAATTAAAATGGTTTCATTTACCAAAATCGTTTATATTCTATGAGTTTTTCATTTCAACAAAGTTTTGTAAACTAATTTCAGTCGTACATCACTCGTACAAAAACGTTGCTCTGCTCTGTGTCGCTTGTTGTTTTGTAACTCTGTTTTTTCAGAGACAAATGAATGGTGGAAAAACGTAGCAGCTTTCCGTGTTACACGGTTTCCTGATTGGATGACATTTTAACTTTAGTTTGAATATTACGTTTGGTTTTATCATGAAAACTGGCATGTCTGTTAAAACTGAAAAATGAAACAACTTTGTTTCTTTTTACGTTAAAATGTCTTCTTCCACTCTTTGGCTGAGAAGGTGACTAATAACTGACTAAAACCCATTTTTCGTCGTCCGCAAACCCACGCCGTGGCTGGAAATCGAGGTCGGGATTCCGGCAGCCTCTACTCTTCTCAAAATGGTGAAGGAAAACATCGTGAGGAAACGCCGATGTTCTAGAACCAAAATTTTGAAGACATATGACATCCATCAATCCGCACTGGACCCGCGTGGTGGTGTTACGGCCCATTCCCAACGTTGTGAAGCAAATGTGATTCTCTACTTATTATTACGATAATAAATCTTTGACTCATAAAAACATTACCAATATTTTTTGATCTTTGACAGTACTTTATGCATCGTACCGGGTTTCGTACTTAACGCGAAATTGAGTAAATGCTCTCTTACGCGGAACTGTTCATTTGGAACAGAACCTGTTCCGAGTATATCTGTTACAAATAACAGCGTGATTTCACGCGTCCGCTCTAACGCGATTTAATTCGATGTGTGTTCAGTGAATCTTCAACCGATTGTTCGTTTTTGGGTGTTCGGGAATAGCTTGATCCTTTACGGTTAAATTAGTTCCATGGATTTAGTACCCAAATTATGAAGTCCTGTGTTTCTCTAAGGACTCTTGTTTAAGCTAAAAAATGTATGTTTTTACTGTTAATTTTTCTTCTCTTCATCTCATATATAATGTATATGATAAGAACCAAAAAAAAATTTAAAAAAAAATTTGAACTCTTATTTTGTGCTCTCTTTTGTATTCCAAATACTTAATCAGAGTTTTTCTATATATTCATAGTATCTATGTAGTAATTTTTATTTATATGTCTATTAATTTGCATGCATAAATTTGATGATTCTAAATTGTATTTCCTAGCACTTGTATATATTACCAACATAGAACACCTACATACGTATATGTACCGTTAAACCATTCAAAGTTTGAAGTCTCCAGACTTTTGGAAACTAAACGTTTTTTTGTTCGAACCAGCCTTAGGCAATCACAGGTGATAATACTTCTGAATAGGTTCTTTTGAAAAAAACAACAGCCCACCCTACGTTCCATCAGAAGCGACAATGTCTACACGAACTAAGTCCACAACTATCCCGCAAGCATAAGGCTCCCCTGTATTCAGATCACATCACCCACGCCACTTTCCGAATCAAAGTAATACTCAAAGCAAACACTCGTTGAAAATGCGATGTAAATAATAAAAAGGTACGCAAACGTAAGTAGAGGTGAGTTAGAGTGCGTTTACACTGTTCTTCTCACAGTCTGCTATTACGGAAGCTTGAACGCCTGATAGCCAGTTTTAGGTACCAACAGCAAAAATGCGGATTTTTTTTTATTTGATACTAGCTTTTGCCCGCAGCTTCGCCCGCGTACATAAAATATAGCCTATGCCACTCAGGAATAAAGCAGCTTTCTACCGGTGAAAAAAATTTAGTAATCGGACCAGTACTTCCAGAGATTACCTCCTACAAACAAAAAACAACCTTTTACCTCTTTGTTATATTAGTGTAGATAAACTAGTGTTTGACTGCGATCCCATGGTATACAGTTGCAATCTTTGAAGGTAAAGTGCACTAGTTTATTAAAAGAGCTTCACAGCCTTGAAGATACCTATATTTTAATCGGACGGGGAGAACGCAGCAAGCCAATTATTCCAGTCCTTTGACGTTTGCGGTATAAACGACGAGGTGGGATTAAGTAAATAAAAGTCTGACACTCCCTCTCACTCCACCCCGGATAAGAGAAGTTATTTATTGATTTCGCACCTCAAAAAAAGTGTCAATATATAGACAGAAATTACGATAAGTAGAAGGCAAAATAGCAATCGAAAAGCGAATAGGATATCTATAGCTTCATACAAAAAAAAACCAGCAAAGTACGGAACAAAAAAATGCAAAAAAAAAAGGAATTCGGAAATCCGGATCCGTCTTTTCTACTTTCACCATCCCGTCATCGTGTAAAAGTGCCCTAAGGTAGTTGAAAGCCTTCTGAGGCTGTCATTCGCGCAATTGTGGTGGGTCCCCTCTGCCGCGGTTTATTTCAGATTCAATATGCACTAGAGATGAGAGACCATGAAATATGGCGGCGCATCCACTTTCAGCGCTGTTTCCGATGTGGTTTGAATATTTTTATAAGGTAAAAAATATAACACTGCTTTTTTTCAACATATTTTTGGCCCTGAATAAGAATTATTGTCTTCAGGAGTGTCGTTATGAAATTTACGGGGAATATATTTTAAAGCAGAAAAATGTAATATTCTTTTGTATTTCCTCCTGTTATAAAAAGTAATTATGAAATTAATTTTTGGGAAACTCTTTTAGCTGACCAAAAATGTCCACTCTCGTGCGGTGGCCTACGTGAACAACCATACGTTGGTGCGGAGTGGCTATGAAGGAAGCAAAGCAGTCCCAATGAATTGCTTTGATATTTTTGAGCGAGGAGCCGCGAGATAGAACCCCATTATAAAATCACTACAAGACTCTCCCTCATAGAAATGGTACCTAAGTAAACGGTGTGTATACTTACATATAGGTTGAAAATTGTTAATGAAATTTTTTAACCTACAACGTTTTTAAATACCGGTGAATTCAATATGCAGTAGAGATGAGAAATCATGAAATATGGCGGTACAGCCACTTTCAAGAATATTTCGAATGTGATTTGAATATTTAAATTAGGTAAAAAATTTAATACTGCAATTTTTTTTACAACTTGTTTTTAGCCCTGAATAAAAATTAATGTCTTCAGAAGTATTATCATGCATTTTGCGTTCCCTCCAATTACGAGATAAATTAGGAAATAACTTTCGTGTTATCATTTTTCAGCTGTTCAGCTAACAGTTTATAATGGCCAATTTACCAACTTTATGTTTTTTTCTAATGATTTATACTAGTGCTTGACTGCGATCCCTCCTAATGGTAAGCAGTGATGCAATGGTCGAATGCTGAAGCGTACTTATTTATTAGGAGTGAATAACTATAAGGAAAGTGGCATAAGTTTGCCGGAACCAGATATAACACTCATCTGGTTAGACGGTCTTTTGTTTTCAACAGATGTTCGCAGAACTTTATATATACCGTTCCGCAAACTTCTAAATTATTTTATCGCCAAAAAACTTCACAAAAATAACAATTCACTTTCATCATCTTAATACACATACATAATAAATAAAAAACATTGAAATAAAACGGTGCCGAGAGCCGTTTTAAAAATGAGACTTGAAAGCTTTAACTAGGACAAGTCCATTTTGTAAAGAGCTTGAATCCGTTGTAAAAACAGTTCCATCTTTTTAATTCTTTTTTTCAACAATAAGTGCAGTAAAACCGGACTGCACTTTAATGGAAACTCATTTTGGACAAAGTGCATGAATTATGATGACCTGTATAGCCTTTATAGCCATTCGTGACTTTGCAAAAGGAGGGTAGTGCATTTGTAGAATTCTCTAACGTTGAGACTTTTATGGGGTTCCGGACATTTTTAGGATTCCATACCCGATGGGTAAAAATGGGACTCTATAACTAAGATTCGACTGTCTTTCTGTCAACAGGCTGTATCAACATAAACAGTGATAGCTAGACAGTCGAAATTTTCACAGGTGATGATTTATTTCTGTTGCGGTTGTAGCAACAAATACTAAAAATAGAATATAATAACAGTTTAGGTGGGGCTCCCATACAGCCAACATATTTTTTTTCCTCCGACTCGCTCCTGGACGGTATTTATTTCTAAATACCTAATATTCCAGTTAAATTAGAGGTTGTTGAGAATATGACTTTGAATTAAAGTGTCTAAAATTTACTCTAAGAACTATTTAGCTACATCAAAAAAACTTTGTAATGTACCTAGTCAATAAAAAGATTGAAGAGTCATAAGAACGATCAAAAATCTTGTACATGTATTTTACAACGTACCTAAAGTATTGCAATACTCTTCAATACAGTCAAAACAAATGTAGTCCTTGCATTTTTATTATAAGTATGAAAAATAATCCTCTTGCGGCCCCAGGCAGCAATCATCAAAAACCCATCAGATTATTGTTCTTACAAGCAACTGAAACAAATAGTTCTATTCATTATTAATTTCGGAGCATCTTATGACAAGTTCGACGGTATAGGGAGACTGGGGTACAAAATCCTAGACACAAAATACATAGCAACAGAAGGTCGGCTCCGTGCAACGATCGAAAATGCAAATAAACACAAAATAGAGAGAAACCTGCTTCTGCACATATATGTAGCGAGTGCAAGCGCACTTGTGAGAATGCCTACTTTGGCCATAAGTGGCCCAGTTCAGAATGAACACAATGTGACTAGGGCTTGTGCATTTGCAAGCGTGGTTATTTGCTAGCCACAGTCTTATTGTAGTAGGCAATAAAGGCTATACTAATAACAGTTTCCTCAATGTGCATGCAAATTCGAAAGAAAAATATCGTAAGAATACGACTTGCATCTGCTATCCTCACCCTGTCCCCTCCTGTCCCTTGCGTGCCCCATTTTCTGTCTTGAAATAAAGTGAAGCTTCTGTGCATATTTTTATTGTGTGTCATCGATTCCGTACATCGTAATCGGCTTTTCTATTCCATTTCTAGTATGTACTTCGTCTAATTGTACTTCGGTCTCTTGAGAGTGCAATACTCGTGTACCTGGGGATCTAATTTTTGATATAAAGTTACAAGTTGCTTGCCGGATTAAGTCTTTTAAAATACATAGTTGATTTTCGGAACAAAAAATAATTAAGGCTAACCATTTCGGCTAGTGGCACCTTTTCTAGAGGGTACATCGAACGACTGTAACAATTTTCTTGCTGCGTTCTTCCCGTCTAATTATAATTTAGGTGTTTTCAAAGCTAGAGTGAATAGACTCTTAATAAACTAGTGCGCCTCACCATCAACGATTACATCACTGTTAACCATCAGGTAGGATCGCAGTGAAGCACCAGTTTATATTATTATAAAGGGCGGTCTTTAATTTTTTTTTTAAATTGCAATAAAAACCAAATATTACGGAGTTGTAACAAGAAAACCAAAACATTTTTCAATAACAGTGACACACTTTCAACGATCAAATTGTATCACATAAGAAATCCGCGAAAATCACAACTTAATAATATTTTCACTGGCAACATTTAGATTAAAAGCAAACCCGCCAATATTATGCTCATCTCACGTTAATTGAATACAAACATGGAGCCAGCAAATGCGAAGATTGTTATGGAAGAGCATTAAGTATAATTGAATTTAATATCTACATACATAAGCACATAGAACCTACAATGTATTTAGGTAGGAGGATAACGTTATCTGTTCAAATAGCTACTTCGTGATGAATCCTATCCTACTTATTGCATATGATTTTAATCCTAGTAATATAATAAATGTGAAAGAATTTCTTTAAAACAACTCTACAACATACATAATTGCAGGCATATACCAGTGTTGCGGGATTTCTCAAAAGAGTCACCGCAGTCCTGGGACGCAAAAGGCAACTGAAGTAACACAGGTGGGTTTTACTCTGTAAAAGTCTGACACTTCGCGTATAAAAATAAAAGCATACACCGTTACAAAAAGTTGTGGTTTAACTGACTTAGAAACTGCCCGTATAATATCCACTTATTATTATTTTCACGGTATTTTTTGTGGGAAAAAGCCCCCCAAATTCAGTTAGTTTTTATTTTACTTGAAGGTTAGATATTCATGCAAGTTATAAATTATGTCCTAGACAATCTCCAAACTTAAGGAGATTAATATTGTAATACTACGGGGGTATGGTTATAATATTAGTCTAATCTAAACTAATATTAGCATATTAATAATTAAATGCTCATGAAAATATTACCTAGGACAGATTATAACCTTGCTAGAACCTATTAAACAAAATCGTACACTCATATTCTTAGCATAAATACTAGAAACAATTAATAGAAATGGTTTTTTCCCAAGCTCAAGTTAATAAGTTTATATGCCATATTACATACTTTTTTATAAGAAAGTTCCATGCATCGTAGTACCTACATTTATATCGATGGTTCCATGTCATATTTAAAATGGAAGCATTAACAATTTTTAATTATTTATACAAAATAAGCTGCGAAAAAAAGCTTTTTATACAGTTAAAAACTATCTAGAGGATAAAAAAGCTTGGGAACGAGTTGTTTCAATGAAATGATGTTTAAAAAAAAAAACACAAAATTACTCAAACAATATCACAAAACTTTTAGGCAATTCACCAAAAATATTTAGTAGACTAATATAATTTTACTGTAATCACCAATCAGCTAGCCAGACACTGTGATTAAGGGACTATCGACCCTAAGATCGTTCTACGTAATGGCCAATTTCGAAGAACAATATTGAACTAAAGACGTCAATGGGTTCTTATGTTGAAATATAACAGGTATTTAAACCCGCTGTATTAGAACCAAATGGCTTGGTACGTGACGATGGAAAGAGACCAGATGGTATGACGTTGGTACCGTGGAAGGTAGGTAGGCCTCTGGTGTGGGACGCAACCTGTGTCGACACCCTTGCGCCATCCCACATTCCATGTACGGCGGGCTGTGCTGGCGCTGCCGCTGCGGCTGCTGAGACCCTTAAACGGCGCAAATACTGTAACCTTATTGGTAATTACAGTTTTGAGCCGTTTGGGGTCGAAACGCTTGGGTCATGGGGTCCGAATGCACGTCTCCTTTTTAAGGAAATTTCTCGCCGACTGATCGACACCTTGCGTGACCAGAGGGCTGGCTCGTTCTTCGCTCAAAGAATTAGCATTGCCATTCAACGTGGTAATGCTGCCAGTCTTCTGGGCACATTCCCGGATGACAGCGATGTGGAGGAGTACTTCGACGCCTAAGTGTACTTTGTGTATTTGTATTTTATTTATTTAGGTTTTAGTATAAATAGTTAAATTCATTAAACCCCAAGCGAACGCCGGCGTTCGCGCACCTATTGTCTTTCAATTGTGTCTGCAATTATCACAATTGAAAGGTTAAGTTTGTTTTTTTATGTAGAGTAACGAATTATTTTTAATAAAAAAATTCAACGTTCATATATTTTTCAAGATGTAAATAATGTACAAGTAATGTAAGGTACACACTCCAATTTAAACCTCCATATAATTAAGTTCAAAGAGTTAGGTGACTATGAAGATATTTGGCTTTTTAATGACTTGCTAAGTTTCAGGTTATGTGTCTAGACGGCTAAGAGATTCTATGATGTTGTATCTTTGGACTCTTTATCTCTCATTTTTCTTTATCTTTTTTTGTCTTTTTCTTTAGTTTATTCACAATTGTAAATCAAGAGTGAATGCAGTCTCTCACAAGTGTGAATCACTCTTCATTCACACTTGTGAATGAAGTTGAATTACTTGTGAATAAAGAGTGAATGAAGTCATTACCAAGTATGAATGAAGAGTGAATGAAGGCATTCACAAAGTGTGAATGGAGAGCAAATGAAGTCATTCAGAAGTGTGAATGAAGAGTGAATAAAGTCATTCAGAAGTGTGAATGTAGAGTGAATAATGCCATTCATAAGTGTAAATGAAGAGTAAATAAAGTAATTTTTACAGCACGAAGCGGCTCTTCAATCTTTAGAACATCTAATTCCAGGTTATTGACGCTAAATACAAAACTTATTTGACAGAATATGGAATGATACCTAGTTCTTTTGTGATCGATATTTGAACACGATATTGGTTTTCAGCAGCTCTTTAAATCATTATAAAAGATGTTCTATATTTTATGATTTAAAAAGCTGCTTCTGAATTATTCTCTGAAAGGAACAAAAATACGATAAAAATTGCTGGTATCAATCTAGAGACCAGCAATTTTTACTTCTGATTATACTTGAACAATATTCTAGGTCACAACATAAACTACGCGTTACAACTTTTCAAGTGTCAAAGAATAAATAAAATTATGAAACAAGAAAAAACTAGCGCCAACAAACAATATACTTTTTCGCCGTAGGAACGACTTCCACTTCAGACTTTCGCGAACATCACAAGTCAGGAAGCTGTCTTATAAAAACTTAAGGCTTCAAGACAAAGTCTACACTTGAAAGTCTCTGAAGTCTGCCGCAAACGCAGTAATGGCGAAGTTGCTTTAATAAATTTATAATAAACTATATCTAGGTACGTGCTTGTTTACCACCGTTTGTTGATGAGAGCTATTGTTCTAGGTGCAAATTATTGAGTTGCTTCAAAGTTAGAGGTTGCTTTGCGGATACGTTTGCTTAAATCAAATAGTATAAGTACTAACGTCTAATCTGTTCTGTGGAAATGGAAAAGTTTATGATCTCTCTCCGTTGAAAAATAAAGCTCCACTGACCAGACAGATGTTGTGTCTGGTCCGGGCAACTGCTTAATAGTTGATTTTGAGCTACTGTATATTATTTTCTAAACGTCTGGACAATTCCGATTTTGAGTATTTCTTGAAATATATTTATTTTGTTTTTTTTTTATTTCTTGGCAGAAGCTAGTATTTTAATTAAGCTGAATAATAATTTTCAAAGTGAGTGTTTTTTTTTCGTTGGGGAAAATCATCCTATGACAACTCCCGCTCTTGGGCGGAGCGGGAGATAGCGTCAGACACTTACTGACTAAAAAACCCACCCCGTTCCTTCAAGCCTTCATACCGGGGCTCGAGCTCCTTTTCGGATAACCCTGGCCCCAGTAGGCTTCAACCGGCTGGGCCCTTGCTGTTGCTGAAAACTCCTTGAGGCGTGCGGGAACAGTGCGCGCCGTCGACGACTTGGGCTTGGTCGGGACAGTTACCGGATGGCCGGACAGCGGGCAGAAATCTCAAATATGTATATCAAATATGATCAACAGCTAGGTAAAAAGAATATTTGGCAAAAATAATTCACTTTCTTTACTGATACGCCGTTATGATATATTGAAATGAGATGACTTATTTGGCACTGAAACGTGGTACCCGAAATGTTTAAAGGAAATGTAAGTAGATGGTACATTATTGTGTTAACCAAAATAGCTTACACATCATCGGACGTAGATAAGAAGATAAGAAGGTTACTGAATTTACCCTATATATGAATATAAAAAATGTTTTTACTGAATAGCAAGTCAGGATTTATCCAGTACTAAAATAATCAAGTAAAATAAACAACACGTGAGTACATACACGTATGTACAATCAGCGCAATCCTACCTAATCTACATACAGCGGCGATTATCGCCTTCATCGCAGTAATATACCAGTGTTGATACGCATCACTGGGGATTTGTTCCGCCTTGATCCGGCAGCATCTGACCACAGACTAGCTAACGGCCCGTTCACGACCTTGCCGATATGAGCGGTAGCTGTGTGGGGCTGCGAGCGGTAAAAATGTTTTAAGCAAGCCACGAGACCCCGATGCCGCCCCGCTTGCTACGCCACTACCCGCTAAGTCAGTCGTGAACAGCACGCTTGGCCAAGTTGTTATTCTGCAATCGTTAACGCTGTCGAAAAGTGATGAAACGTATCGGAATGACGTCATCTCAACGTAAAGTCGCGTGGTTAGAACAAACGAATAGACAATTCGTAGCCAAGTTCACATCGTTCAAAATCGTTTCTACAATATTTAACGCTACATCCTTTGCTATACAAACGCTACATTGTAGACGAGCGGCCGACTCAGGCGCGTCAACATGGCTACCAATTTATCGTTTTCTACAATTGCTGTCACCGAGGCGTTACCGATTAGAGAACGGAATTCGATTGTAACTTGGCTAGGGGGGGGCAGGCCGTAACGAAAGGCCTCGTCAACCTTTACTAAAGAAGGTCAGCACTGTCAAAACTTCGTGCAATATAAACCAAATGAATCAACTGACTGTTTGAATTTTGCCGCTAGGATATTGTTATGTTAACCAAGATTGTGGGTTCGGAAGAGTTACTGTTGCCCTGGAAGGCAAAGAGTAAGTAAAGGAATACAGATAGGTTTAAGTCAGTAAAAGTTCCGACACTGGATCTCACTGGGTACTCCATCTTGTTTAGCTCTTCAAACCCCATAGCGATGGCTTAGAGAGAAAACCTCGGATATGCAATTTTAGGTAATTTTATTTTATTACATTTCTGAAAAGAAAAGTTCATAACGCACAATCTTGTAGAACACAAAATTTGCATGCATATCTTGCTCAAGTCAGTTTGATGTGAAAAATTAAAAACAAGAGCAACAAGCGTTTAAAATAAAACAATAGTTTTAAATATGGGAATAAAACATGTATAAACACATTAAAATTGCATGATAATAAAGGTCCACTTTGGTTTTTTGTGCCTCCTGAAAAGTTACGTATTTCACAGTTACGAGTTATCCACTCTAAGCCATCGATAGACCGTGACAGAAGACGAGATGGAATATTTGGTCGTGGATGTGTGGTGTGATCCTGGCAGAATAAACGCGAGAGTGTTTGTGGGATATATCCGACGTAGTCGCTTGTATGACTGAAGTAGATAAAGTGAGTAGAGAAGTATGTATGAGTGTAGTGGATTAAAATAACGCGATAGTGTTTGTGGCATGTATCCGACGTAGGTAGTCGCTTGTATGAGTGTAGTAGATTATATGGATGAGTGTAGTGGATTAAAATAACGCGATAGTGTTTGTGGGATGTATCCGACGACGTAGGTAGTCGCTTGTATGAGTGTAGTAGATTATATGGATGAGTGTAGTGGATTAAATAAACGCGATAGTGTTTGTGGTATGTATCCGACGTAGGTAGTCGCTTGTATGAGTGTAGTAGATTATATGGATGAGTGTAGTGGATTAAAATAACGCGATAGTGTCTGTGGAATGTATCCGACGTAGGTAGTCGCTTGTATGAGTGTAGTAGATTATATGTATGAGTGTAGTGGATTAAATAAACGTGATAGTGTTCGTGGGATATATCCGACGTAGTCGCTTGTATGAGTGTAGTAGATTATATGGATGAGTGTAGTGGATTAAAATAACGCGATAGTGTTTGTGGGATGTATCAGACGTAGGTAGTCGCTTGTATGAGTGTAGTAGATTATATGGATGAGTGTAGTGGATTAAAATAACGCGATAGTGTTTGTGGGATGTATCCGACGTAGGTAGTCGCTTGTATGAGTGTAGTGGATTAAATAAACGCGATAGTGTTTGTGGGATGTATCCGACGTAGGTAGTCGCTTGTATGAGTGTATTAGATTATACGGATGAGTGTAGTGGATTAAAATAACGCGATAGTGTCTGTGGGATATATCCGACGTAGGTAGTCGCTTGTATGAGTGTAGTAGATTATATGTATGAGTGTAGTGGATTAAATAAACGCGATAGTGTTTGTGGTATATAACCGACGTAGTTGCTTGTATGAGTGTAATAGATTATATGTATGAGTGTAGTGGATTAAATAAATGCGATAGTGTTTGTGGGATTTATCCGACGTAGGTAGTCGCTTGTATGAGTGTAGTAGATTATATGTTTGAGTGTAATAGATTATATGTATGAGTGTAGTGGATTAAATAAATGCGATAGTGTTTGTGGGATGTATCCAACGTAGTCGCTTGTATGAGTGTAGTAGATTATATGTACGGGTGTAGTGGATTATAGTTGGATTATTTATTTATATACACTTTATTGTACAGCAATATTACAATATTTTATGAAAGAAACATTATAATAAACAAAAAAAAACATACAATTGGCGGCCTTATCGCACTTGGCGATTTCTTCCAGGCAACCTGGCAAGGATAGAGATGCCAGGACACAAAATTTAACCTGACCTGACCTGACACAAGATTATGTATATATAGGCTATTTTGTATCCCGGGTGTATGTTCTCTTGGGATAATATTCTACTTGTAACCAAACGAAATCGCCGGTAGCAACTGGTATTATTATAAAAATAATGGTGTCTCTAGTCGCTCCTAACGCATTGTTTCCGTGTACTGTGAATCTAACCATGTTAGGAGTAACTAAGAGGTAGTGCTAATAGTTGTACGTACCAGTTTGCGGTGCAATTTAAAGTTATAACTACAATAGTAGTTTACAAAGTATTGATAGTGTTTGGATAAATGTAACTTATTGACAACATACCTACCTAAAATTCACCGTGATTTGATAATTCATGGACAGAGGTGAACCTGACTCAATAATGAGTTTTCCCCAAGCAAACCCTTGAGTGATAGAAAAAGATTACAATCAAGGAAAGGATCCAGTGTAGAAAATAAACATTTTAGCAATAACAAACTATTCTGGAGTGCAAATTTTTCTATAAATGTAATTCAAATAAAATATCGCTGCTTATATTTTTAAACACATGTGGAAACATTATAAGGCTGATTATGCTTATCTACACTAATATTAAAGAAGAGAAAGAGGTAAAGTTTCCTTTTTTGTTTGTAGGAGGTAATCTCTGATGGTCCGATTGCTGAAACTCTTTCACCAATTGAAAGCTACTTTATAAACTGCGGGCAAAAGCTAGATATTATTATTTTCTGTATCAGTTCTATCAACTTTTTAGAAATCAATAACGATAGAATTTTTCTACAATGTCGCTCCAACATTGTTTCAATAACTAGCACATTCAACTCATGAAGCCCACTATAAGACTGCGAATCGTCAATAATTCTCTCATAAAATTTTATTTATCCCATACAAAAATATTTTTACGGTTCCAATCTCCCAGCGCACGGTGGAACGCACCTCGCAAACGATTACTATAATGTGTGCGATGATGAGTTCTGTAACATAACGACTGTAATGATAGCCCACATCTGTGCACAGATTCTGCCAGCATTACGATCTAGACTAAAAACTCTATTACCTTGAGCTCTCGTTTGGATATTCAGATTTTATTCAAACAAACATTAGAAGGGATTTCGCTGGAAAAATTTTGCAGTTGGAAGGAATTTGTGTGTGATTTTTAGATAAAATTATGCATGATGGTATTCGATTTGAAGTTATTGGAGTTTTCTTAACTTCCTGAAAAAATTTGATCATTTTTCGACGTTTATACCGCGTATATCGAAGGTCTGGAACGTTTTGCCTGCTACGGTCTTCTCATCCAATTAATAATAATAATAATATTCCACAACTATCACACAACGCCGTCTAGTCCCAAGCTAAGCAGAGCTTGTGTTATGGGTATTAGACAACTGATAAACATACATATATATTTCTAAATACATACATATTATAGATAAATTACATCCAGACACAGAACAAAGGATTATGCTCATCACACAAACATTTGTCCTGGGTGGGAATCGAACCCACGACCTCCGGCATAGCAGTCAGGGTCACTAACCACTAGACCAACAGGACAGTCGAATTAGAATTTAGATGATGTCTTCAAGGCTAGTAGTGCGCCTCACCATCAACGATTGCATCACTGCATGTCATCAGGTGGAGATCGCAGTTAAGCACTGGTTTATATTTTATAGTATATTAATAAATAAAGAAACGTTAGTATTATCCAACTGTGTCACAAATGTTTGGTTAACGAATAAATAATAATGGTTATGGATATTAATAAGGTATTTTATTATTTTTGTTTATTAACATTTAGCATCCCCAAAGTGAAAGTAGCCTAACTCAACAATTATAATTTGCGGGAAATGGGCATGAAACTCTTTAAAATATGCATGTAAATGTTGACAAATTTTTAATTCATCGCTCCCGTGATACTTTCTTCTTGATAATCCGGGTTTATTCACTGAACAGTTTCATAATCAGATTTTCATGGTAAAATTATAGCTAAATTAAGTTACCAGTATTTTGAGTTATTTCATAATCATCCTAAGGATTGCAATTTACGCGGGCGTAAAAATAAAAAGGAAGGGCAAGTATCAAATGTCATCTTTGGGCAAAGCGAAAGAGATACTGTTATGCTTTTGCTGACTAAAACCCACCTATGTTCCTCCAGTTGTTCTTTACGTTTCAGGGCTAGAGTAACTCTTTCGAACAAATCCTTAGCCTGCCTAACCTTAAAATAACAAGTAAACATAAAACAGAAACACAATCAGCCTTGCAATATTCGCCCAGCTGGAATTCAGGCCTTCTGTCTAGAAGAGGCAATGGGCCGTAGTCCACCAAGCGGACCCAGTGCAGATTGGTGGATGCCAGTTACCTCACGATGTTTCCCTTCACCAAATAACAAGTAAAGAATTGACTTAAAATCTTTCAATTTGTAGTCACTGCACTAATAAAAGATGCTATGCAATCTTGACTATGAATAAGGCACCGCACCATTTTCAGCCGGTTAGAAGCGATTAAGGGATTATACCTAGAGGACGGACGGCTGCATTCATGTAGGTCGGACCTAATGACATCGGATTGTGGTCAGCAGTCAAGCCTTGCGGTCGATGCGGCTATATCGCTCGGTGTGTGAAGATGATCGTCAGGTAGAACGGCTTTAGTTGAGCAGTGAACACTTAGGGTTATATTGTAATTGTGGTTGTTATGGTGATTATGATTGGGGCCATAGGTAATGCGAAAGAGATCCCGGGGCCCTGGAGCAAGGGCAAAGAAGGAACAGGAGTGGGTTTTAGTCAGTAAAAGTCTGACACGCCCCTCTCGTTCCTGCCAAGAGCGGGAGCTGTCGTTAGATGATTTTCCATCCTAAAAAATAATGGAGATTGGTAAAATAATTTATTCTCAAGTCTGTAAGTTTTCAGTCATAAACCAACTTTTCTAGAATAGGATGGATGATTTCCGCTACATAAAGATTAACTTGCTTTCCAGCATAGCTCTATGCTTATCTTCCCCAAGTGAGGTTTTTATGAAGTATCAAATTATGTGTGAATACAAGATAAAAAAGAACTATTCAATTGCGTTTGAAGTTAAGGGTTTTTTAATTACAGTTAGTTAGTTAAGTGTTATACTAAAACCTATGTCAATACTTTTAAAATTTAAATAAAATGACAATTCAAATGCATAAAATTATTTTAAAGGTGACATAAATGAAATGAAGAAAACGCACGTTTCTTCATGTTCAGCTGAAGAATTGAAACCGACTTTCGAAGCCGAACTTCGCTGCTTTTGCCCAAAAACTTTAAAACGACTATTAAACTTTACGACGGGCGTTATCACGGAGTAAACTTTCAAATAAATTCGGTCGCCCATAACCTGACGTTAGGGTACAGTCGAACAAACAGTTTGTTATGTAGGCTACAAAATTGTATGCTGATATATTGCCAAAATTCAATTTTTATGCTTGAGACTTTTCAGTACTCTTAAAACTATGGTTTTAAGAATACTGAAAAAGACTAGACTTCTTAACTCACACATAATTTGTTTTTCAATGTACCTGCCTGTACACCAATCTCTTTGTTCGTCTGTACAAGTGTTTTCAAACCATTTCTTCATCTATCAAAGTGACACGCAATCAAACAATACAATAAAACTTCTCTTCCGAAAAATACTTGAAAATAATTTCCTCGTTTAAATTCAGAAGGGGAGGTTGCAAGTTCGCACAAAGGTTTGCAGGGTAGGTAGGTAATAAGCGGAGGTGCTTGGTACATTGTCTGATGAAAAACTGGAATGAGACAGGAGTGCAGTGTGTTTTGAAAGAACGCTGTTTGTCTTTGAAAGCCTTGTCGTCTGATTCTTTAGATGTGCTTGCGTGTACTACTTAGAATTTACTTGCTTGTTTTTAAATTATTTCACCATAAAAGTGTTATTTTCAAAGTCAACGGGTCAACGGAAAGTACCCTATGAATTTTGGATTCCTTGAGAGTGACGAAATAAACGTTTTTTTTTTTTCGACATAAACGGCCGTATCATTTTTTTTTATTAACTTAGAAGTTTGATTTACACAGCTTCAAGAGACCGCTGGCTTGAGTATATGGTTTTAATTCCAACACGATACCTTCACATATTTTAGAAATAAAGCAAGCAGACAGACAGACCATGAAGTGATCTTATAAGGGTTCCATTTTTTATTTTGAGGTACGAAACCCTAAAAATGTCAAGGCAGAAAACAAATAAAATCCGATGATTTACACAAGCTCTAGACCTAAAAGTGGCTTCTAACTGTTTCGTTTTACTTCCCAAAAGGCAATTAAGATAATAGAAAAAGATCTCATTATACAAATAAAACTCCTTAATGTAACTCATTTTCCATTTATAAAAATATATACGCTCCAAAAATGGCCTACATGGAAAGCATATTTACCCACCTACATTCTATTTTCATTTAATTTGGAGTCCCTTTAGGATCCGTCCCATTTTAATTGACAATACAAAAGTACTTAACACCTACCCTACTTAATTCCCCGCCCATTTTATTAACTTTAAAAATAAAACAAAAATGGCGCTCTTTCGTATACAGGGTGTATTTGAACAATTCAATTGTACGGAACCCTGTGAGGTGAGAATCCCCCAATAGTGCTGTGAGACTGCGGGCAAAATAATACAAACAGAATTAAAATAAGAATATTGTGTTGACGATGCCACTAGATTACATTTTACTGTTTACAAGATGAGACGGGTTTTTTTGAGATCGTAAATAGTTATTAACGCTCTGGGTTAAGTAAAATGGAGTGTCAGACTTTTACAAAATTAATCTAGCCGTTTCGGAGATTAGGCGGAACAGACAGACAGATATGCAAAAATTACATTTTTTTTTGCTATTATCAAATGTAGTTTTAATATGTAAAAAAAAAAAAACATTTTGATATTACAAACAGAAACTTCAATTTAATTTATTTACAATTAAAAGTTTAGATTATAAACAGTTTTATTCTTAGCGGTCTACTGATGGTAGCAGTAAAAAACAGGCATATAATATTAGACGGTATGGTACGGCGAGTATCCACCCTTAAGCTGTTGAAACCTCTACGGTCCGGACTAAGCATTTTGCCTCGTCATTTATATCGCGTACATCGAAGGACTGGAACAATTTGCCTGCTGCGGTCTTCCCGTCCGATTATAATGTAGGTGTCTTCAAGGCTAGAGTGAATAGGCTCTTAATAAACTAGTGCACCTCACCATCAAGGATTGCATCACTGCTTACCATCAGGCGGAATCGCAGTCAAGTACTAGTTTATAACAGATAAAAAGAGACAAAAGTTACACACACTATATATTGGATACTTTACATATCAGATAAAATAATACGTACATAGTACATTATGATACAAGTGTATAATGTTGGTTAAGCTGAGCCGCTGAGGCCGTAATCGCCAATATTCACGTGTATCATACGACATTTTTCGACACACTTGAGAAGAAAAATTTTACAAATTAATTAATTTTATTATTGCTTTATCAGCAAAACTGTTTTTTTTTGTAGTATGGCGGAAAAAAATTGTTCTTTCTTCTTAATGCGCGCACATCCAAAATGGTGGCTATAGACTAGCTACTCTAGCTAGGCCGTTTGAATAAAAATAAGAATGAGGTTGCATATTATATGTTTATAAACAGAAAAAATATTATTATTTTATGAAAGGTTTTATTTATTAAACCTGTAAAAGTTAAAATAGTTTATTTAAACACAAATTAGCATAAAATAAGCAAGCAAGACACTAATTTGTACTATTGAATGCAATACCTAATGTATTTTTTTTTTTCGAATTCAATTTTTGATTTGAGAACAGAGGTTTTACAATAAAGGTTATCACTACATTATCACACTTGTGTATAATGGTAATCAAAAAGTCACAGTCTGGTTACAAGCTACATTATATACCTAAGTGTAGTGCAATTATAGTCACTTTCTGAGCAAGTGTGTCGAAAAAGCATTTTCTTTTTTAATATTTCAACTACGAAACATGTAATTTTAAATCGATTTATGTTTTAAAATTAGAGTGCAGTAAAGTAGGTGACTCGTATTTGAATATATGTAAATAACGTACGGAGCGAGTAGACTTTATCAAATTACGATCGCAGTCATCAATTCTTGGCACTCGATTTTATTCTCGACATTTCTTAAGGAGTGCCTATATATCAAATATATGCAGGCATAATATTTAACACGATGAGTGCAATACCAGGTTTAAACATCTTGTAAACGTCTCGCTTACAGTGAGGCTAAGAAAAGTATAGACTTCTTTGTCGTACGGAAGGCATAACTTCAATTTGGTCCGGTGTAGGAAAGAGATATATTTTTACATGAAGCCAAAAATAGATCAAGGTTTCTTAAAAGTTGTAGGGTCTATCAGCCGGCGGCACTAGCCACTACAATGGAAGTTTTATTGCCAGGTGTATAGACCTTGTACCGCAGGTATGGAAAGTGCAGAAAAATCTCTGCTGCAGCGAACGTGATAATACTTCATACTTATTTTAGGTATAACTCCCCTGCAAGAGACGCCCTGGGTCTCTGACTAGTGGCTATCGTAAAAGCGGGTTTGTGAACGGGTAGGTCGCCGTCTGATAAAAACCTGTATCGGGTCGGTGCGATGGCGCTTGAGAGATATGTCAGCAAACAGACGAGCCCCACTGGGGCCGATTCCTGCCAGAGCTGAGAGGTCTCATCTCCTCGAGTCGTATTCCTCATTACTGAGGGTCGTGAAGTTGCAGCTGGGTTAGCTTCTTATTAATGGTATTTCGCCATCTCTGGCGGTTCAGAGCTGAGAGGTAGTTTGAAAGAATTTCCGTGGCTGGATCACAAGGGGCAAGTAAAGGAACTCACAAGTGAGTTTTAGTCAGTCAAAGTCTGACACTTCCAGTCGTTTCATCGCGGGAGGGATTATTTCATGGTCTCACACCACCAGAACAAGATTAGGTTGTCTATCTTACTAATAGGAGTTGGTCTTGGATATGTGTATTGGTTGTCGTATACTTTTGTTTCTGTGCGTATACTAGGAGCGCTCAGTTTTATTGAAAAATTTTTACAAACACATAAACGTATCTAAATACACACATGCAAGACCAAACCTCCTTCTTCTTCTTTCTTTTTTACTTTTTTTATTGGTGGTAAATCATCATACATGTGATCTCGATCTAGGTGGTCCGAAAAGGAGTATGTTTCTTCAATTGTCCTTTGCGCTCCAGTGCCACAGTACTTGTTTCGAACATCCTTCACCATGCATAAGACAAAAATATTATACAATGAATTTTCATTTCGAATCCTTAAATCAGTTGACTTCTAAGCCACCTTTTCTACTACCAGTTGAAATTCACCAGTCCGCGTATTTATATAGAGTGGAACATGAAGAAGTAGCGTTGTGTTGCTACGACGCCGTAGCAAATCGATGCTACTTGCTACGACAACGTAGCTTATTTGCTACGAAGCGAGTATAGAACTGAAGTACGGACAGCTTCGTTTACCTGTTGAGATACCAATCCAATTCGTACCTATATACTTTACTCTTCGTAACCAACATATATTAGTTCTTTTAACTAATTTCGATCGTTTGTCAGCAATCTCAATGAAGACCACCGACCGAAACGTGAGATATTACAAAACACCAGTGTGTGCACAAACACATATGCGCTTTCCCTTCCCTCAATCCGTTAGTACAATCCTATTTTATCTATGAGTGAGGGTCTGAGAGTCTAAGTTACTTACCAAGAGACTAAAGAACACTATAATTTATTTATGTTTACCAAACTATGCACAGTTTCACTAAAACACACAACACAAAACATTTAACAGCCTCATCTTCATAATATAATGAGGTTCATTAATAAACTTCAAAAGCTGTAAAACCTCCATAAACCTTTTCCCCAAGAATGGAGACGGGGACAACGTAAATATTCATACCATTCTACCAAAACTTAGTTCATAAAAATTATTACAAAATGTCCTGCATTGATTAAATTCATGAAACTTTAAGCGGGAAACTATAAAAGTTTATGAAGTGAGCGACGACCGACGTCTCGGGAATCGCGAATGAGATCAGAATATTGCAAGAAGAGCGAGTTTTGTCTGTACTTATGTGTGCTAGATATGGTATTTGCCGTGGAGATTTATGTAACCTTCCTGTTTGATAAGTTTTAAAATAAAACATTTAGAGGACGAAGGTGAATAGGGAGGCTTTTGCCCAGCATTGGACATGAGTTACGTAAAAAAGGATATTTTTAGTCTATTTAAAGGTAAACCGTTTTACAATCGATGGGTTCACAATACCTAAAAAAAAAATTAAATCTGACATAAATTTTTCGGCACTGAAGAATTTTGTACATTGTACAAAAAAATCCCGTTTTCATTATCATTTTTAATATTTCTACACCGGCAATGGTATGCGAAATGTACCTTGTACTCAGAAATAAATGAATTATTAATAAAGTAAATTATTCTACACTGCTGTACGTTTTCAAAATACAATTCAATTACTGTTTCAATTTAGATGTGTCTGTGTGTGTGAAGCATTTCCTGCATAATTGTATATTCTAATACACCATAACATTACATCCTCATCCCAAAACCAATTTTCCAAATGAAAAATTTTTCCCACCTCTAATTTTGCGAGAAAATCACAATATCTACACACTTGCCCTAATTTCGGCAGCAGTCGTTCCGAACCCGGTTTACCGTGAACCTCATACTCTTGGGGGCAATCGTAACATTTGTTATATAAAGTGGGGACGAATAAACGAATTTAAACGAACAATTTTAACCCATGCTTAACTTCAGGGCTCGAGGTAAAATTTTTGGCCGTTAAACCCAGTTTTAATGAGGTTCTGTTTGTTTTAATTTGGCTTGTTATCAACGATTTTTGGTCACGCTTCTTAACCTGCGCTACGTACACCATCTAATATAATGAAAAAATACTTTATATTTGAGTAAGTATAAAGTTTTTTTTTTACTCGACAAATATTTTATATTTTGTATAGATTTCTAATGAATAAAAGAGGGCATTAACTTATTTTATTTGTGATATTTTTTATATAAAATGTTAAATACATCGATATATAATGTTCTACGCAATGGTTAAATATTATTTGTGATAAGAGGAACTTTATATCATAAAATGATTCAGATTCGAACACTCTTCTTTAACGTTATTATGTAATAATAAACTTCCCTCGGATATATAAGAATTCATATTCCTCTTTCCAAAAGTGAAAAGCGCATCAAAATATGTTGTGTAGTTTAGGAGGAGTTAACAGACAAACAGGTTTACGCGAAAAGTGTTGATCCTTGTTTTATACTATGTAAAGAAAAGATAGAAAATCTTCATATAATTATTTAGTAACATACTCTTACATGCAAAAACCAGAAATCCTAAACGATATTCAATATGCAACTGGAATAATATAACTAAGTAGGTAGGTACATCCTTATGCACACCACTTAGAAAATTAAAATACATACAATCATCATTCAAGGGCTTTTTTTTTTTTTTTTTTTTCGATGGGAAAAATCATCTTATGACAACCCCCGCTCTTGGGCGGAGCGGGAGATAGTGTCAGACTCTTACAGGGCTGAAATTTTACTTATATGGACTTAAGTATTTTTTTTAAGAAATTAGTTATCCTAATTGTAAGCCAATAATTATAGGAACCTACTATGTATATATCAGTAGTGATGATTTCCAAATGATATATTATATATATATATATATATATATATATTGCACGCACACACAAATAGAGATAAATCTTGATTACAGATTTATCAAAAAAGTTAATTTTAAAAAATTACCTTTTAAAATTATTTGAAATGATGATGATTGATGTGCGTTTATTATAATTACATGTATATAGAAAAGATATTGCAGTAACTATTGTAATCAAAGTGATTACAGCCTTCATCCAATAACGTGAAAGTGTTTACCTTTACTTAAGGAGGATTGATGGTCGTGTTCTACTTGACTCGATAATAATTATTTACATGCCAGTATCGTGACTGAGGGCTGAGCAGGGTCTAGACGTGGCAGGATGCGTGTGGTAGACACAGGTGTAAAGGAACACCTTTGCGCAGGGATGGTGAACCTTTGGCACGCGTGCTAGTGGTGGCACATGGCAAAATAAATGGCGACGCCTCCAATGTAAGATGTTTAATGGAACAATTTGCCTGCTGCGGTCTTCCCTTCCGATTATAATTTTGGTGTCTTCAAGACTAGAGTAAATATGCTCTTAACAAACTAGTGCGCCTCACCATCAACAATTGCAACTGTGCTTACCATCAGTTGGGATCGCAGTCAAGCACTAGGCTATATTTAATGCTAGTGCAAGGCCGAGACGGGCCGCTAGTATTAAATAAAAAGCTATGTACATATAATACAAAAACACTAAATACACTCAGGCGTCGAAGCACTCCTTAAGATCACTGTCATCCAGAAATGTGCCCTGAATTTTGGCAGCATTGTCACGTTGAAGAGCAATAATATTTTTTTTGGGCGAATAACGAACCAGGTTTCTGGTCACGCAAAGTGTCGAATAGTCCATGTGAAGTTTTTTTTTGCATGTCGATTGGGCTAAATGATTTTTCTGATTCAAGGTTGTGGAGCTTTATATCCAGATACAGAATCGGCGCCAGAGGGTCATGGCAATTCGGATGGTGCGGGGATACCACACGATTTCCCGCGAAGCGGCGAGCCTTCTGGCTGGCCTACCACCGTGGGATCTGGAGGCAACAGTCCTTGAACACATGCACGAAATGCGCGTGGAGATGCAACGCCGGGGTGAAAGTCCTCTGCCGCGACAGGTCGCGGCATGGCGAACAGAGTTCCGGCGGGTTCTCATGGTGGATTGGCGTCAGCGACTATCGCAACCCCGTCATGGGCACGCTACAATTATGGCGATAAGTCCCCTCTTTGAGGCGTGGCTGGAAAGACCTCACGGCGTCCTTACCTTCCGCATGACACAGGTCCTCACCGGAAATGGCAAGTTCGGGAGGTTCTTGTTCCAAATCAAAGCGGAAGTGACGCCCGGGTGTCGCCACTGTGCGGAACGCCCGGAGGACACGGTGGAGCACACAATCGCTTTGTGCCCTGCTTGGGCGGAGCATCGCCGTACTCTCGTGGGTGTGATCGGCGGTGGAGACCTCTCGCGCCGGGCCTTGGTCGAGGCCATGGTCCGGAGCGAGGAGCAGTGGCAGGCGGTCGCCGACTTCTGCGAAGCAGTAATGCTCGCTAAGGAGGAGGCCGACCGCATCAGGCAACGGCGCTCTCGCCGCCGCCGGGATTCCGATCCCGATTTCCAGCCACCGTAGGTGCGGGCTTGCGGACAGTGAGCAATGGGTAGCTCGCTGTCCGGCCGTCCGGTAACTGTCCGGACCAAGCCCAAGTCGTCGACGGCGCGCGCTGTTCCCGCGCGCCTCAAGGAGTTATCAGCAACAGCAGTGGGGGCCCAGCCGGATCGAAGCCTACTGGGGCCAGGGTTATCCGAAAGGGCGCTTGAGCCCCGGTATGAAGGCTTGAAGGAACGGGATGGGTTTTTTAGTCAGTAAGAGTCTGACACTATCTCCCGCTCCGCCCAAGAGCGGGGGTTACCATAAGATGATGTTTCCCATCGAAAAAAAAAAAGAAAAAAAAAAATTTTTTTTTTTTAATCGGCGGTTTTATACCTGTACGCGCTATTATTATTATCTTAGCATTATCCGTAATGAGAAGAGTTCAGATATATTAAAGTTGGTGGTTAAAAAAAATCTTTAAAAACATAAAACATTTGTTGGTCATGAACAAATTTATATTTCAATAATGTATTTTTAGTAGCACGTTCTTCAATAAAGGTTTGCCTTCCCTATCCTAACACTTAGCGAGTACGACATAAAAGATACCATTTGTGCTCTTGCTTTGGGATTATAGATCTGTTATAGGTGCAGCTATTTATAAGCGAATTAAAAAGTTAGTAAGTAAAGATCAGAGTTGGCCTGATGGTAACGTCTCCGACTTACAAGTTGTACGTCAGGTGCTTTACTTTTTGTAATTTATTTCATCACGTCCTCAAAACGATGGAGGAAAAATTTGTAAGAGACCTCTACCAGCCCTAAGCCCAGTACTGAGAATGTTATAGGGTTGAAATTGCTTAGGTTTAGGTAAGCAGCTTTATCTTTGTCAATTCTTTTTCTTCTGCCTATCGTTTTATGTTACTTCTTGACGCAAAATTAGTTATTTCTTATTTTAAATATTCAATAGCACCTAACTGCTACTTTTCCTTTTTGGATCGATAGTTCTTTTTCCTCAGAGGATTTGGGCTAAGTTTATAGCGGCGTTAGTGTCGTTTTTATCGTTCCAAAGTGCTATTTATCTGTAACGTTACTTTCACCTAGTCTTATTTTTCATTAAAAATCACGAAAACTTAAAAAATATCAGGTGACACACAATATGCCCTAAGAAAGTCCATTTTCTTAGGTACATTTCGTTCTAAAATCAATATTTGAATAAAATTGCTGCTGGCAGTTCAAACGAAATAAAAAAGCGCTTTACAGTCCGGCACACAAGTGCTTTACAAGTTTCGCCCAGAGGCGTTTGTAGGTCGACAGAACCCGCTATCAAACAAAGCGTAAAAATATTTGCATCCGTATTATTTTAAAACGCCCAGCTTTCACATAAAAAGCAGTTCATAAAATGCTATGCATTTTAAAGTACAATTTCCGTTAGTACTGAAAAGCATGTTAAATGTTTTACAATTTTTATTTGGAAAAATCTTTACAGCATTTTCCCGTTACGAATAATTGTGAAGATTACCACATCCATCGTATTTGCTTAATACTTATAGCTTGTATCCCGTCTCAGGTGTGTGAAAGGAAGTTTCAATCAAATCAACGCAAGCTGAGTAGCAGGCAAAGGAAAAGCGTTCGGCCTATGAAGCCCTGTGACTGATTGACAACATTGTAACAGAAAAAATGGCCCGACATTTTCCTTAAAAGTTGCGGAACTCGTTCATTTGTCAAAATGACTTTTTTCAAGACATTTCTCTTTTTGAATTTCATGCGTATTTTTAAAATGCGTGTTGAAAAAGTTTTTCGTTTTGCTCAAAGTGTTTTTGTAAGAATTTTACCGTTTTGCAATATTGCCATGAGAGTACGGAAAAGCTTCTATAATCACAGCTTTGCTCTGGTTACGTAATGAAGGCATGCGTTTCCTTAGTTTCAGGTTGCTCTCAATCAAATCCACTGCCGAATTCCGAATGTGTAGTTCGATTAGTCGAGCAATAGTATGTCTTTGTTCAGCATTGCTTACTACTCTAAACTATGAATACAAACTCAATTCCCGAACCACCTAACAAAGACATAGAACAGATACGTCCACAGACGTAATGGGGACTAACTTTCTAAAGTCAACACACCCCCTTTCCCCCCTACCACGAGACGTTCCGAACGTCACTTGGTTAGCAAAGTTATTGAGTTGTGGCGACCACAAGCCCGTCGTGCCAACTGCTCCGACAACTTGGTACCGACTTGTGTTAGCCCTAAATATCGTTTATTAGAAAAAGTTTTACAATTTATTGAATGGTATATCGGTTAATATTATGTTGTGTTTATTGGGAGTTTGGAATGGTGTAGTAATTCGTATTTTAATGGTCCTCATTAATCAATGAAACCAGTCTTAGAACCATTTTCAGCTGTAAATTAGATAACTTTGGATGCTACATCTTTAGTTATTGCTGTATTCGATAAGATCCTTATAGCAACTGACGTAAAACGTTACATCGAATCAGTACCATACTTATAGATAGCAATTGCGAAAAACTTTCTAGGATTTTTTTTTATATCTAGGAGAGTATCAGTTTCCTTTTTTTATTTAGCAATATAATTTCATTGTAGCAAAATTGCGGTCAAACGAACCACAAAACAGAACAAAACAGACCACAACAAAAACAAAATCCCTTACACATAATTAAAAGAAAAAATCAACTAAAACTAATTATTTCCGCACAAGTTCATCTGGCAACGTTGTCCCGATGTATAATTAAAATTTCAGTACAAAGCTGAAACCTCGCAGAATACGTGACCACGAATAATTTAGTTACAGGGATTCCCCCGTCTGTCATACGCTTTGACTGGGGTCGCCATGTGTACGGGTTTCAGCGGACACGATCTGTTCTGACTAGAGGTGGGCTGACGCTGTAACTCTATACTCTGATATAATTTGTGGGACTGGATATCTAATCTATAATTGCAGTATCTGCAGTATTCAGATTGTTTCTTGTTTTGATGTCTTCATATAAATAGAATAGTCGAAGAGATATAGATATAGTCATTGGTTATATTGATTTTGTGTGGTTCAGTTTGCTGGTTTCTTTGTGGTCCCAGATATTTCTGGCTTCGAATTAGTCTTATCTGTCTAAAAGGATCAATGTTATCTTGGTAACGATAGATAATGGACATAACTATTGCTACAAATAGTCCACTTGATTGTTTAGGTTTCTGATTTATTGCTAGTGGAACTGACTGCAGTTCCACCTGTACCTGCTAAGGTATAGACGTAAGCCGGGTTGTGGGTTTATTTGAAAAAGCTACCATGACTCTGGAACGTTGGGGCCATATTAAGAGCGCAGGTAAATTTTAGTTACTCTAAGTGTGGTGTTCCCTCTCGCTCCACCCAGAACAGAAAGAGTTATTTGATGATTTTCCACATATAGATTTTTTTTTTAAATTAAGCAAAATAGCTTTAACTTTTGCAAAAGTTACTGCTTCTCCTCATACAAACAATGTATAAATTACGATTTTACTGTCGATAAAATATCCTTGATTTTTTATTGCATCCATGGCTACCCTACCAGCCTGATGATTACTAAACACAGGACAAGGGAACGTCAGAGGCATATGAAACGTTAAAATAACGAGGGAAATGCAAATCTGACACATTATCATTGAGTTAACGATTGTCTATGCGCTCTTCAGATAAAAAGGGCGTGATGAAATTATTCTGGTGCGTTTAGGGGCGGGGGGAGGGGATGTACGTAGTATGGAAATTGTGTGCTTTGGTAAATTGGATTTCCTTCAATTTACCGTTTTAAGGTTGACTAATTTGATATATTTTCTACAGAATTGCATTTTGCGCTAGATGATGAAATTATTTTTTTAATCTGCCCCAACTCAACAAAAGCCATCAATGGCTTGATATTACTGACAAACTCGTGAAAGATACCTGAGTTATCAGAGATTCTACTTTGCCCAAATTATAGGTACAGTCTACGAAAAATGTAGACGACATAACATAAACGCTTTTGTATGTAATAGCTTAGAGCATACTTTTGTTTATATAATTTTTAAACCAAAAGCCTTGGGTATCGCCGCCGAATTGCTGACCTGTCGGTCTATCGCTTACATTTCGGGGACTGTGCACTGGAATTGCACAATCTAATTCCGCCAAGTCCGTTCCATCATCGAACCACTAGACGTACTTTACGCCACAGGTACATGGTAGACATGCCACCCACACGCACAAAGCGTTTTGGGAACACATCTATTGTGCGCCCGTACAGCCAAGGAGTGGAATTCCCTACCGGAGTCTGTGTTGCCTGTTAGCTACAACTTAGGGGTCTTTAAATCAAGAGTGAATAGGTTACTTCTAGGCAAGCGTGCTCCATCGTCGACCATATCATTGTTTACCATCAGGTGAGATGATGGTCAAGCGCGAGTCTATCAATAACAAAAAAAAACCTATTATAAAACGATACGCCACATGTCACGCTATTGTTAATTGTAGCTAAGTCACACACCAATTATTCAATTCTATCCCAGGCCTTGATCAATACAGTTCATTCAAAAGTAACTATATTTTCGTTGTACGCCTAATCTTGAACAAGGACTAATGTAGATATTCATAGAACACACGTGTATTGTATTGCGTTTAGGAAAATTGTACGGCTCACCAACGATAAATATTTTTTTTTTATTTTGCAAATAGGTGTTTTAAAAACACTTTTACACATCAATTTTTTCATCAATTTAAACTAGATGAGGCCCGTGTTTCCTAGCTGACTACCGTAAAAAGAAACATCGAAACCAACTCAGGGGTCATTGTCACTTTTAAAGTCCATACAGTAAATATGTAATGGTCAAATCATATGAGAACCATACAGATAGAAGTCTGAGATGGTCTTTTGAAGGAAGAACCACACAGTTCTGAGTGGACATGTAAGAAAGAAAGAAAGAAAACACGTTTATTTGGCACATAAAACACACAATGAAATAACAATTATGGAAACACATAATTTTAAAAATACATACACATTGTGTGTCTCACGGCTGCGCCAAATAGGTCTAGTTCAGCATAGTGCCAGGCCTGACGCTGGTTTTCAACTGAACCTTACTATGAGTCTACGGATGCCAATCAGTTTGTTAGGTGTGAGGTAAATAAATATATGTATATTAATGTGTGTAGTAAATTATAAATAACAGGTGTTTAGAGATAGATATATATACATGTATATATGTGCAATAATAAAAATAATGTTCAAATAATAATAACGCCTCTTCCGCTTTAAACAGGTCTCAAACATACGTGGGAACTCAGGTGTTACGGATGACACGTCAACAATCCCCCGCCGTGGTAGTCAGCTCATGCACATGTCTAGTCAGGGTAAGCATTTGTCAGTATGCGTGTAACTCAACTCTGGACTATAATGGAGCTCAACGCCTTGACGAACAATACCATATAAGAAAGAACATTTGGGTAGACCCCAAAAAGTAAAGTACTCAAAACTGCCAGACGTTATGTGAGAATGTGACAGTGTAACACACATATATATTCACATAACAGAACTGCTCCAGTCAACCGCCGGATGGCCACTGACTCGTGTCAAATACATTACATCACAATGCTCGAGACTACCCTCACAGCCTACACTACAACAAGCACATACCAACCCACTCAAACATAACAACTTTCAAAATAACAAAAAGCAACTCACAGTAATTATTTATATTCCACAAAATCATTATCAAACCCATTGATACTAATTAAAAGCAAAATAGAGAGAAAATAACGAGCGTATACATTAATTAATCCAATATTTTACTCATTAATTCACTTGCATTATTCCCTGTCTGTCTGAAAATTACCCAACAATGGTTTTGTCGACAAAATGACGGAAAAATTACGTAATAAATTGAAACAGTGGATCGTTGAAGAATACGTTTACAATAAAGATAAGAACAGAAGGTTGATTCCAGCCCCTCATCTAGTTTAAACTGACTGAAAACAAAATTGACGTGTAAAAGTGTTTTTTTTTTAAACCTATTTGGAAAAGAAAGATCATTTATCATTTATGTACAAAAGGTTGATTCTGTACAAAGTCACAGTCAATGGCGCGTTATTTTACATGCGTGTCTTAATGAAATGTAGAACACAAACTTTGGTTTTAACAAAGCTATTCAAATAATACACGTCTTTGCGACAATGACTGGGCAATTGTCGAACCAAACGATGTCACACCACGCACGTCGTGTACTTCACCTTTGTACCGCTTCTATGTAGTCGCCTTGTCGCGATTAGTAATAATGCGAATTCGCAGCGAGATCGCTGTCTTCTTCCTTTTACAGTGTTGGGCCATGAACTGCTCATCTAATTTGTTGTAAAGCATATGTGTAATGTAGCCAAAGCATCGCCAAATTTTCGCTTCTAATGTAACCACATTAAATATGTGGTTACATCTTCTCACATTCTTTTCGCTCTTCGGTCAGTCTCATCGCAAATCGCTAGCCACTGTAGTCTAAGCCTAAGTCCGATATTTGTTTTGGATGCAGGAATGTTGGAAAGAATTACTATGGCCCTGGAAGGCAAAGGGCAACTAAAAGAATACAGATAAATTTTGTACTCATAATAATACGCTTCTATTATTTACATTTCGATATTTTTAATTCTTTGCAGTTTTTATTTATCAGCAATTTAGATGGCTTAGTCAGTAAAAGTTCGACACACCCTCTGGCTCCAGTCAAAGCGGGAGGAGTTATTTGATGATTTACCTCTTCAAAAAAACACACACATGTACGCATACTTACATAAAAAAACCGAAAAAAATGGTTTTGAGAGAGCTTTTGCACCGGTTCTACGTGAAACGGTTTTCGTTCTATGGAGTCAAAAAAAAACAAGAAATCACCAAGCTCGTAGCGATTACAGGTACATTTATAATAATATTTATACCCTCTCATTGTTCTGTAGTCGGGAATAGTACGAGCTGTCAATTTCCCTAAGCCAATTTTGATATTCACTGACACGATTGGTGACTAATGTTTTTGTACTGTTTGTTCTATGTACTGTACTGTTTGTATATGTAATGTTACGATTAGTTTTGGGGCGTAGGTTCCTGAGATGTGGTGCTATAATAATATAATAAAAGATACCTACGCCCCAAGACCAATCCACCTTCTATAACTGAACTTCTGTAGATACTTATCTATGACGTGATACAGCCCTGTCAAAAGTCTTTGTGTACCCTCACAATAGACACTTCGTTGAGATATACTGAAAGGCTTTGGCAGTCGTTGTAAATATTTTTTGCTTCAAAAATAGGTTCATGGTATTATTTTTTATATGTTTTGGAGCATTTTTCAAAGCTTATTTTACTGGTTCTAGTTAAGGGGATGCGTGTCGACATACATTTTCACTGTTTTTCATACAACCGTTCTTACGCGATTAAGACGTTATTACACATTTTTCATCAAATATTTTGAAAACACAGTATCTTGTGGATATTATCTATGGTGGCTTCTATGGAAATCAATTTATAAATTTGTGTAAAACTAATCCAGTTAAGACCTCGGAAAATCTGCTATTTTGCATGAACTTTGACACTTCATAATTTACTCAAAAATTAAAAAAGTAAAATTTTATCAAGATTCTAAATAATGACAATTATTTTCAAAAACTTTTTAACTATTTAAAAAAAAACATGTATTTCCTAGAACAAGTTTTGTAAAATATTCGAGTAAATCACTGAATTAATGAATGCCAACAGAGTTTTCAGGTATTATCACTCCTTTTTGGCTATGCCTTTTCGTCAAACATCACGTTGGATTGCATTAGATGAAGTAACAAGCATTTAAACCATGCTCGATATTTACGATAAGCGGGTGGAAAAGCAGCCTCTTAAGTTACATTTTTTATCTGAAAAAGAATGTCATACGAAATCGATTCCATTTTTGAATAGTTCTTTATTTGTGGAAATAGTCTATCCAGAGTTGATCCAGAGACAATGGAACGGGTTCGAAAAGTCCTTAAAAATAAAATACACTAATATCAAAACTATCAACTGATAGTCTATTTCAGAAAAAAAATACAGCTTCGTGATCCAGTAACATAGTGCTATTGTTATGTCATGATAGACAACAAAAAGCTTTTCAGTGGTTTATCAATTTTCATATGAGCTGTCAGAAGCAGTTTTGGAAAACCCTGCAGGCGACAATGTATCAACGTTACACACTACTGTTTAAAAATTATTAAGAATTAAAATACCTATTAAAATTAAAAATATCTACTGTTAACATTATTTGAGAAAGACTTAGAAAAGTATGAGAAATACCTAAGCATCATCTAGTTTAAATTGACGTAAAAAAAAATTACGTGTAAAAGTGTTTTTCTTAAACCTATTTGCAAAATCATCATTTATCCTTTCAAATACCGTAATTAGAGACAATAGTGAACGGCGTTCGATTGGTTTTAATGAAATAATATTTATTTATTTATACTTCATGTTCAGTAGCGGTGGCATTCTCTACCAGCCAACCTTTGGGTTAAAAAAGACAACACTGTGGTAGATACGATAAATAAATAACAGATATTTCAAACGGAAAAATATAAAATAAGTTATTTATCATGTTAAAAATATTTATTTTATAATAAATACTATAAAAAATATCAAACCATTAAGAGAACTTAATGACAAGTCTGTTGTTACAAGTGGTAGTCACGAATTTTACGCTTGAAAATATATGCTCGCGTGACGACATAAAAATGTCAAGGATTAAATAGCAGGATACAAAGCACATCAAGAAAACCTTTGCTCAGCAACTGTCTAACAACAGTGATCATCATTATCTTCCTAGCCATAAGGCTAAAACCCAACTAGTGGTCAGTTTCCAGACTAACATGTTTTATATGGAGCGACTACCTATCAGATCTCCACACCCCAGTTACTGCTGGATAACACGATACTCTTTGGAGTGACTGATGGACAGATTATCTGGTGTCTGACTACTTGTAACAACTGCCAAAGATGTACGAGTGCCTACTGGGGCCAGGGTTATCCGAAAGGGCGCTCGAGCCCCGGTATGAAGGCTAGAAGGAACGGGGTGGGCCTTTTAGTCAGTAAGAGTCTGACACTATCTCCCGCCCCGCCCAAGAGCGGGGGATGTCAATGCATGATTTTTTCCCACCATAGAAAAAAAAGGTGTACGAGTGAAAACCGGGACCAACCGCTCTACTTGCTTTCCGAGATATGTTGTGTGGGACAGTAATAACGATAAAAAAGTACACACATACAAATTATCACCATTCACCTAGTACCTATCGCACCTAGACCAATATTTTAATGGTAATGTTCTTGTAATATTGAACTACAGTTTTGTCACCAATTGTACACTTTCATTTTAATATACCTGTGTCCGCTTGAGGCGATACGCACGTGTACAGTGAAACACAACACGCATTAAAATAGATAGTAGACACGTTTTAAAGCACGTTGTACTTGAGAGTACAGCGAGTACAAAGCGTACATGGATACTCACTCAACGCTGGAGGCCGACAACTCTTGCTTTTATTACGTAGTTATACCATAGAGTAAAGACACAATGTAGCGGCCATTGAAAGAGATACGTAAAACTTTTTGTATAAACCAAAGCTACACTACTTAAACTTGTGTTTTTATATTGACCCGCTTTTGCTTAACACTTAGTGTGACACTATTCTCATCTATTACTCTGTCTGTTAGTGAAAACTATATCAAAATCCGTTGTGTAATTTAAATGAATTAATCGACCAAACAGACAGAAGTAGACAGCGATGTATTTAGAGAAGAGACTGCGTCACTGCCGGCGCAGAGATTCTGAACTCTGTGCGGTGTCAGATGTTCGAGTTGGTACCACTAGCCATTTCAATGCGAATATTGTTGTGGTTTATCAAAATATTACTCCCATTTTTATGCATCTTGCACCATTCACCTGGAAAATGCATCAATTCTTTGTGTGAAAAGTGTTTTTTTTCCTATTTTGTATTTTATTTCGAATTTTTAAAAATCAAGAAATTTTTGTATCATGGTTTTTAAAGTTAATGGTTTTTTACGGATAAAAGAAAAGTTTTTTCTAGAAATACTAATATAGATATTTTGTTCTGTTTTCCTTTCGCGGAACACTAATCAAATCATTCATGAATGTAATCGTAATTTTATTATTGGTGTACAATAATAAAATCTATGATTGTTTTATTTTAATTAGTTTTTTTTTTTTTAATAAGCTGTAATTCCTCGAAACTGTAATCTAAACTTCTTCACTAATAAAGTTTATTTTTTTGTTTATAGGAGTCAATCTCTGAAAATACTGGGCCGATTGCTAAAATTTTTTCACCGGTAAAAAGCTACTTTATTCCTGAGTGACATAGGCTTTATTTTTTTTTTATGTATGGGGGGGAAGCTTCTGGCAAAAGCTAGTAAATAATAATAATAAAGAATATATATCTATCTATCTATACCTCAAACCAAAAACAGAATTTATATGTGTGCTGCATAAAAAATATTCTATTAGAACAAATAAAAAATCAAAATGGTGGCGCGTGTCGGAATCGAATGTGAATTGAATCGAAAAGTTTTTTTTTCGGCGTCCGATAAAAATACACGCCATCATATTGTACGCAGGCTATCGACTGCGGGATGACTTTTTCCACCGTGACACTGTTGTTTGTAATATTTTACGGTTGTAGTTAAAACGAGAAATCCTGGAACTTTTACCAATGCCATATGTGTGCAATGTGTGCAACGCAAGGTTTGGTGGTATGCAGTAACCTTTTCTTCTTCTTAGTCTTACACTCCTAGTGGAGTGGTCGTGGTCATGGATCGTCTGATAATTTGGTTGCGCCTTTTGCGAGACTTCTTCATCTCACTCTATTCGTAGCATTGCTTGTGCATGCATTTACTTAAGGGTGCAGGATTTTGCGGAAGGTAAGCAATGCGTAGCTTGCCGTTCGGCCGTCGACGACGTCAATAAGCATGAAGCCAGGGTCGACAGCACGTTGTGTGCCAGCTTGACTGACGGGGCCAGCTAAAGTGCCAAAAGAAATCTTCACAGCTACACCACATAGATCTTGCATAACATAATAGCATAAACGGCCTTTTTCAATGTTCCCACTGCTGGCCGTAATCCACCACGCGGGCCCATTGCGGGTTGGTGAAGGTCTCATGTCTTCGAATTTTTGGTTCTAGGATATGCCGGTTTCCTCACGATGTTTTCCTTCACCGTTTTGAGACACTGCTCTCATCTCGTTCGTGATGAAATAAATTACAGAAAGTAATGCCCCTGGCTGGGTTTGAACCCGCGAGCTACAACTTGTAATTCGGGGCCGTAACCACTCGGCCTCCACATAGGTCTAGTTCAGCAAAATGCCAGACAACTACGTAGCAGTTGTTCGACTCTAGTTCTCAACTAACCTTACTTCAAGTAAAGGTCCAATCAACCGCTTCCTAATGAAACTTCAATAAAACCCAAATTAAACGTTAAGAACACATAAACAGTAAACAGTATATCAGTTAATAAATTCAGAGGGTCTGTTTTATAGACAGATCGAATTACCTACCACATAGTTAGTTCACCCTCATAAACGTCAAACGTGTACCGGACATGGGTCCTACTTGGGTTTCATAGTACCGTCATCCTGTGTTACTGGTTTAATGTAAAAGGAGTATCGGTTGCGGAACTGAAAAAATGTTATTAGGATGTGAACAGGTAGAGGTGTTTGGGTTGAAAAATATTAGTTGGCTGTTCTTTTTTTAATGATACAAACTAATGCTTGACTGCGATCCCATCTGATGGTATGTAGTGATACAATCGTTGTTGGTGAAGCGTACTTGTCTATTAAGAGCCTATAGACACCTCAATTATAAATGGAACGGGAAGATCGCAGCAGGCAAATTGTTCCAGTTCTTCGATGTATGTGGTATAAACGGAACGCTTAGTTCACAGTAATGGGAATTATACTATTTATTTGAACGAGTTTTTTTTTAAAAAAAAAAACATCGTCAGGCTAAAATTATTAGCATCATTCTACACCAAGTGAGGGGTGGTTAGTAATTTGTTGTTACTATTATAATTATTTGACCCAGATCAAGAAAAAAAAACATATTTGTATGTAATTATACTTATTCGTACCAAGAAATTAGCATAATAAATAAATGATAACACAAAGAAATTTATAAAAAAAAAACACTGTTGGAGGATTTTTCGGATCAGTTAGTGCAATATACACCGTAAATTTTAATCGTTTTAATCCCGTGGAGGGTCGATCCAGTACATGAAACACTATCGATTTGTAAGGATAAAATTAAAAATAAAGTACCTTTTTTCAAAACTCGTATAAATTTACGCATGTACGAAATTAATTTCTTTAAGAAAACGTCAGCTGAGCGAGTTTAATGACCTTAAAATGAAATTGAAATGTGGTAATAGTCGGCGTTGCGTACAAACTACCTACAGGTTATCTTGCAACCAAAACCGTTCAGCCGTTTGATCATACAAACATGTTATACATCTACATATGAACATACCTACATACAGATACAACATCATCATTATCGACGCGTAGCAACATAGACGCGAATTCGTCATTGTAATCTTGGTATACGTCGGCTCACAGATTACATACTAAACTAGGAAACTCGGTCGTCGAAGCGACAGCGTCGTGCCATCGTGTCATTGCAGCTTCGTCGACAGTTTCATATTATACGTACATCAAGCGAATAATACACGAACACCTACGTGTCTATATAACTACGCATTCGTAAATGATAGGCATTAGTGTCACCGCACATGCGCCACAAAAAAAAAGCCGCTGCAAGCTTCTTTGGTTACAAACTATCGCGCGCTTCAGCTTTTTTTGTAGCCGTTTCTAGCTTTTTTGTGGCCGCTTCTAGCTTTTTTTGTGGTGGCTTTTTTTCGTGACCCTTGTGCGAGGACACTAACATATAAGATAATCAAATGGACATCAGTATGTACACTTATCTACACTAATATTTTAGAGAGGTAAAGTTTTTAACTGATAGAATGCTGCTTTATTGCTGAGTGACATAGGCATTATGTACACGAGCGAAGTCGCGGACATAATGAGTTTCATTTAGTATTAAATGGAACTCATGAAATTAAAAAAAAACAAATGGAACTCAGTAAATCAGGGAACTAGAAATGTACCGTCGATACTTGGATGTATACCACTAAATGCGTCCAATCGCGAACGTGCCGCGCCGGCCGCAGCTGTCCACGCGGGACGACACATAAAATTCTCAGCTGCGAAAAAGTCACATCGCAAACTCGTGTAGTTCAATCTCTCACGAGCGAGATTCTCACGAGGACACGCGGTAGATGATAGACAGAAGTTAAGGACGGTGGAACTATTGCACGGCAGCTTCAGCCCGCAGCTTTGCCCGCATGTGATTTGGTTTCTCTACAAATTTTAGACCCCCGTTTCATCATTTTGGGGAGTGAATTATGTTTTTTTTTTTTTCTTAGCGCATGCCAACATCACACTAACTACTATCTGTGTGCCAAATTTCAACGCCATTTGTTCAGTGTGTTGAACTATGTGTTGAATGGTTCATAGCACAAACAGTAACAATTACCTTTCACACTTGTAATAAGTACCTATTACAAGTGTAAAAGGTACAATACAGGTGTAAAGTGTACAAGTGTATCGTCTTTGGTAAGGATCCCGAAACTGCTAAGATTGAATAGGCTCTTAATAAACTAGTGCGCCTTACGATTAGATTGCATCACTGTTTACCATCAGGTGGGATCGTAGTCAAGCACCAGTTTATATCGATAAAAAAATATTTGATGAAAGAGAATTTTTACAATACTTTATATTTTGTTAGCCTGTTCTGTCCCACTCCTGGGCAAACGTTTCCGTCCACTCTTTCCATTTTTCGCGTACAATACTTAAGGCCATATTAGGACTGTCGTCAACATCCTCTCAAAACTCCTGAATATCCCAGCTGCTGCTGTATGTCCCAGATATCACTTTACCATTTGTCTTTTCTGATATTCACCTTTACAATGTCCCAACACACTACGTACTCAATTTGTCCGCTTGGCATATGCTTGGCATGCGAAACATGACGCCGGCAACATTTACGTTTCCACGTAAGCGGGAAACGTCCCACTCGCGTTACCAGAAAATCAAGTCGACTGACAATGTTACGAGAAATCGAGGAAGACTTGCTAGGATTATTTTCTTCTTTTTTTTCCGCGAAATATGTCAAGAGTCGTTCCTTTTATGTGCCTGATTGATTTATTCTGTGGCAATAGTTGTGTGAGAAAAAACATGGGGACGATTCTTTTTTCGAAATTCAAGTGTTTTCTTTTTCTTTTGTGCTCATGAAGGGGTCACATATTTATTACGTGCCAGTACTGTAGAAATAGTTGACAATTGAACAATAGACAAATGGAATTTGTGGTTTATGCATGACTAGTGTCAAAGTATTAATTGGGTATTTGTTAATTTTTTGTATCTACTAGCTTCTACATGTTGCATTGCTGGAAATTATTGTAAGAGAACATACTTCCGGGATAAAGTGATATATAGTCTGGTCCAAGGGATCTTTACCCATGTGCCAAGTTCCATTCGGACGTGCAGAGATAGCAGACTAAAAGACAGATTTACGCCATTTTATAGACAGTGCGGATTAAAACACTCAGTATCCTAATGAAAAGGTATGGGCGGGATTTTTTCAAGTGACTTTCAGAGGTCGTTTTAATTATACTATTTACAAAGTACCTAATTCCTAGTTGATACTTAATTGTCTACACAACAAAATCGACGATGACCAACGATTCATGACCTTTAACGATATTGAAAATAGTACATGTCGGCGCATGATCGCCGTCGGAGTTAACGTCACACAAAATTCACAGTCACAGTGATATCAGGAAATGTTTTAGAGTGATAATAAAGAAATAAATTGCTTCAGTTCAAGTTGTTTATTCTATGGTCGGTCAAAAAGTGCCTTTCTAATCACATTACAAAGGTTTTTATACTCAGAAATTGACAAGCATAAAAATTCACTATGAAGGTAGAAAAATATTTTAAATAAATTAATAGAACGGAAATTGTCACAGTAAATTCTTATTTAAATATGACCGGATGCTCTGATATTTTTTTAAAGAAATAAAAATTAAGTGGTCAACTTAAATCCTCACAAATTCGACCGGATGTTTAATATTTTCTAGAAAGGAAGTTGTCATTTAATTTGTTATAAATTCAACAATATTTTAAAATAATTCTAAAGGAAGTTATCAAATGAAATCCTTTTATAAATTCAACAGGATGTCGTAATATTTTAAAATAATTCGAAAGGAAGTTATCAAATGAAATCCTTCTTTAAATTCAACAGGATGTTGCAATATTTAAAAGAAATTAGCAGGAAGTGATCGAATTAAATCCTCATCAAAATATTCAAATAGTGGTTTTGCGCCCACACGGCCATTCTGATTTCAGCGCGCTCTCTGCGCTGTTCAGAACTTTACATTAAAATTAAAAAAAAAATCAAAGCATTTATTTCAAAGAGACCATTAACAGGCACTTTTGAAAAGTCAAATGTCGGTCAGTCCAAAAAAGTAAGCTAAGTCGCACGTTCCAAAGCGTAGGTCTCTATGGAGAAGAACGTGCAAGAAACTCCATGGACACTCTTTTAAACCATATTATGAGTTACATCTTATGTTGGTTACATATTCCTTGTTGCTTCTATTATGTGAGCACCATGTAGTTGAATGACTCAATGACAAACCCAACTGCCATGCTCGTAAAGTCACAAAAGTTGTAACAATAAAAATACTCCATGGTACCGCACATTTACAAAATTGAAAAAATTGCTTCTACATTATACAATGCAAAACTAATAAATGATCACAAGCTTCAACTATGATTTCAAATTACAAAAATAAAAGTTTCCAAACTAATCAATTACATTTTATCGTTACCCACATTTTGTTAGCCCAAAATTACATAGCATCAAAACATTTTATTGGCGTCACCCACATAAGGTTAGCCCAAAATCAAACAGTTTATCGGCGTCGCCAATATAGGCTTTGCCCAAAAATTACTCAATAACAAATATTTTATTGGTGTCACCCACATAGGGTTAGCCCAAAATCAAACAGTTTATCGGCGTCACCCACATAGGGTTAGCCCAAAATAAAACATTTTATCGGCGTCACCCACATAGGGTTAGCTCAAAATCAAACACTTTATCGGCGTCACCCACATAGGGTTAGCCCAAAATCAAACACTTTATCGGCGTCACCCACATAGGGTTAGCCCAAAATCAAACATTCTATCGGCGTCACCCACATAGGGTTAGCCAAACTTACACAGTATCAAATATTTGGTGTGAATTGGCTGATTGGCATTACACGGCATCATTCGCCTTCTAGCCCTAACTTGGCATCACCCGCCTAGGGTCTAGCCATACCAAATGGCATCACCCGCCTTGGATATAGCCCCCTAACTAGCATCACCCGCCCTGGATCTAGCCATACCACATGGCATCACCCGCCTTGGATCAGCTCTGGACATGGAAAAAGGATACGCATGGTGGCCAGCCAGCGTAATAGGTGGGAAGGGGACTAATTAATCTAATGAATCTAAATATCGCGCTTGAAAAATGATTAATGGCTTGAACAGGTCCGAACAAAAAATCAATATAATTTGTTTTAAAGCAATAAGCCAATTCACATTAAAACTATCTTATCTACGGCATCACCCGCCTTGGATCTAGCCATATTCCTTCATGGCATCACCCGCATAGGATATAGCCTCCCTAACTAGCATCACCCGCCTTGGATCTAGCCATCTCTTATGGCATCACCCGCCTAGGATCAGCTCTGGACAGTGAAAAAGGATACACTGGTGATCAGTCAGCGTAATAGGTGGGAAAGGGACTAGTTACTGCGATAAATCTAATTCACAAATTCTCCGCCCATACGGTCGGCTCATTATCTTTATGATATAAATCGTGAACAGCGATTTTTTCGAAACATCTTAAATAATGGTTCCAACCATGCCTCACTTTATACCGCCATTTGGCAGTACATGTAAAATTTTAATAGAAACTTCTACATCTTAGATCAAGTTTTAATATTGCCTTTCATGCTGATACATTAAGACATCCTTTTCTCAAAATGTTCCATGATATCGCTTGTGTCTAATCTTAACTTGTCTCGAAATTATCGCTCGTCCATCCTAAATTTACATAAAAGCTCAAAACACAGTGGCAATAGGTTAAAGCAATAACATGGGGAACTTTCACGTACTTTTTGATGTAAAATAAAATCAACTGAAAATCTTTAATTGCCACTGTTTATAAAGCTCTACAAATGTCAACCTGACAGTTTGCCCGACCAGCATTGCCAACAATTAGATTAAGCGGACACTGCCCATTTGTAAGGTCTGCCGATACTTTTCCTAATATTATTTTGTTTGTAAACAAGAACATCGATTCAAGAATCGATCTAACCATCGATCCAACCATCGATTAACAATCAGTCCAACAATCAACTAACACTAGATTAACAATCGATTGGAGATCAATCCAACAATCGATCAACAAACGCCTCGCCGATCGACTAACAAACGCCTCGCCGATCGACTAACAAACGCCTCGCCGATCGACTAACAAACGCCTCGCCGATCGACTAACAAACGCCTCGCCGATCGACTAACAAACGCCTCGCCGATCGACTAACAAACGCCTCGCCGATCGACTAACAAACGCCTCGCCGATCGACTAACAAACGCCTCGCCGATCGACTAACAAACGCCTCGCCGATCGACTAACAAACGCCCTGCCGATCGACTAAAAAACGCCCTGCCAATCGACTAAAAAACGCCCTGCCAATCGACAAAAAAAACGCCCTGCCAATCGACTAACAAACGCCCTGCCAATCGACTAACAAACGCCCTGCCAATCGATCCAGCAATTGATCCAAAAATCGTCCCAGTAATCGATTAAACCATCGACCTAATCGATCCAAAACAATATTTTATTTCGCTTAATTCTTCTACCTTTCCAATTGTTGCATGATCACCAGACTAGAGGAACCATTTGGAAAACATTAAGGCAGATAATGCAAACGCTTTGTTTAGTGGGTATTTGTAAAAATGAAAATAACTACAGCGAACGATAAATTATTAGCACCCCGACACACAGGTCACTTTTGTTTGCTAACCAAAACACGCTACACTTTTTTTTTTTTTTTTGTTTGCACTGCGTTCTTAAAAATATTAAATCTTACTAGCAACCCGCAATGTTTAAATCTAACTATCAAAACCGGTACTTACAAAAACTAATCTGTACAGAATTTAAATCATTTTAATTTTGACAGGTATTGAAAATTTCACAAAAACAAAACTCAACATTTCACTTTTTGATCGTTAATTTCATTCTTTAATTTCAACAGGTTTTTTTTTTTTTTTTTAAATGATCTTTTTGTCACTACTAGCTTTTTTCGGAGCCGGTTCCGGAAATCGTTTGCGGAAATATGTTTTGACGATTTTTCCCTGCTGTTTCGGGTAAATTGACAACTTCTAGAAACGACAGTGACAGCTTCTAGAAACGACAGTGACAGCTATAAAAAAAACGACAACGACAGTTCCTAAAAACGACAATGACAGCTATAACGGAAGTTTTTGGTTTGAATAATTTATGTTTGCACCGTCAGTTTCTGATTGGTCAGATTTACGAAAAGTTTTGAAAATGGAGACTAGTTTGGGCAAAAAGTCAGGAGTTTTACACTACAATACACATTTCATAAAATCAGGATAAAAACCAGTGATTATAGAATCAATAACCTATATAAATTACAATATAAATTAGAATATTGTCGCCCACTCAATTTGGTTTCAGACAGGGAGTATCTACTGAAGACGCAGTTTCTGCCCTCAGCTCAGTAGTTTCTGAACATCTAGATTCAGGGAAAAAATGCCTCTTAGTATTTCTAGATCTAAAAAAAGCTTTTGACACCGTTTCTGTTCCAACTCTTGTGGCCAAACTAGAAAGAGTTGGAATAAGAGGAGTCCCTCTCAATCTCCTTAAAGATTACCTATCAGAGAGAAAGCAAAGAGTTAAGATAGGTGCATATCTCAGTGATGACGCAGATGTCTCATTTGGCGTGCCTCAAGGTAGCGTTTTAGGCCCTACACTCTTTTTAACGTATATTAACGATCTCTGTACCTTAAAAGTCGAAAACGCTAGCATTTTTTCGTACGCTGATGATACCGCTGTTGTATTTTCTGGAGATAGCTGGTCTGAAGTTCAGCTTAAAGCTGAGATGGGTATGACCACTATTGCTAACTGGCTAAATGATAATTTATTAACTTTGAACACAACGAAAACAAATTATATTTGTTTCTCTGCTTCAAGTCGTTCACAACCAAATGAAGCCTTTAGCATTAAAGTGCATTCATGTAAGCAGGAAACCGCTAATAACGACTGTACATGTCCTCTAATTGGTAAAGTATCTCAGACGAAATATTTAGGTATCATAATTGACCAAAGGTTGTCTTGGTATTTCCATATCGAACACGTAACACGTAGAATTAGGAAATTGTGTTGGATATTCAAAACATTAAGACACGTCGTTCCAACAATTATAAATAACAAAGCCGCCCAAAACCGAAATCTCTTAAACGAAATTTACATCGCCCTTGCACAATCTATCATAACTTACTGTATACCGATATGGGGCGGTGCAGCAAAAACAAAATTTATAGAGGTGGAACGAGGACAACGAGCCCTCATTAAAATTATGTATTTTAAAAGAATGAGACACCCTACTGAAAGTATTTATCAGATAAGTGGTCTGCTTTCTGTTAGGAAGTTGTACATCACACAACTGATTTTAAAAAAACACAAAACTCTTTCTTATGATAGTAAAATACTATCAAAAAGACGGAAAGATATGATTGCACAAGTTCCACAAACTAAAACTAAATTTGCTGCTACACAATACAATAAACGCTCTGCACAAATATATAATAAGGTAAACAAAGAAATATATATTTACACTAAACATCTACATGAATGTAAGAAATTGCTAATAGAATGGATAAAAACCTTAACATATGAAAGTACGGAAGCACTGCTGCAATACGTAACATAAACCATCCCTTACACACTCCCGCAAACACACCATGACACGCACGCCACACACACACACACACGCACTCTAAACACCCACACGCGCACCCCACACACACAAACATCCCACACACACAAACACCCCCTACACATAAACATGTATATAGATCATTGGTAACTGTAAATTGTAAAAACCAAATACTATTAATATATTGCTAAGTTATGGAAGAGCGGAGTCTCCTAATACAGGCATTATTTACCTAAAAGGAGGCTCCAATCACAATCTATTGTTAAAAAAAATTTGGTTCGGAAATAAAACATTTTGTATTTTTTGTATTTGTATTGTATTTAATAACCTCACCATACGTTGCTTCTGGCTGCACTCACTTGAAGAGCGTCCATACTTCAGTTGCGTAATCCGTGTGGCTGCTCGCCTGCTCCGACGTACAGTCACGCTACCGCTGGATGTCGTCAGCATACCGGAACTCTTCGCCAAACGTCTGGATCAAGTCCTGCTTCCATGTGGTGTATTGCAGAGACCATGTTTCAGCCTAGGTCTTCGATTCCTGGTGTCAAAGCGCACCTTGGGATCGAAAGGCAATAGGTAGAAATTGCCACGACCTCGTGAAGGCGCAGGAGTAGCGAACCATGTTGCAGTCACGGCACATGACCCGGAATCCAGATGACTTCAGTAGGAGCGGGCTGTATCCCACCGCTGCTGTCGGCGCATGATCGCCGTCGGAGTTAACGTCACACAAAATTCACAGTCACAGTGATATCAGGAAATGTTTTAGAGTGATAATAAAGAAATAAATTGCTTCAGTTCAAGTTGTTTATTCTATGGTCGGTCAAAAAGTGCCTTTCTAATCACATTACAAAGGTTTTTATACTCAGAAATTGACAAGCATAAAAATTCACTATGAAGGTAGAAAAATATTTTAAATAAATTAATAGAACGGAAATTGTCACAGTAAATTCTTATTTAAATATGACCGGATGCTCTGATATTTTTTTAAAGAAATAAAAATTAAGTGGTCAACTTAAATCCTCACAAATTCGACCGGATGTTTAATATTTTCTAGAAAGGAAGTTGTCATTTAATTTGTTATAAATTCAACAATATTTTAAAATAATTCTAAAGGAAGTTATCAAATGAAATCCTTTTATAAATTCAACAGGATGTCGTAATATTTTAAAATAATTCGAAAGGAAGTTATCAAATGAAATCCTTCTTTAAATTCAACAGGATGTTGCAATATTTAAAAGAAATTAGCAGGAAGTGATCGAATTAAATCCTCATCAAAATATTCAAATAGTGGTTTTGCGCCCACATACACCTATGTATATATATACAATGACATATTTATGTTTAAATAATAGCAACGGAATCGATATTTTGTTACTCGCTGTCCCCCACGGTTTTACACACGTCTTTATTTACTGCTCTACTCCTATTGGTCGTAACATGATGTTATATTATAACCAATAGTCTTCCTTGACTGAAGATGGGCTGTCTAATACTAAAATGTATTTTTTCAATTGGAACCAGTGATTCCTGAAATTAACGCGTTCAACAATACAAACAAACTCTTCAGCTTTATAATTCCACTTAATATATTAATAATAATAAAATTCTGTTAGTATCATAATAACTTATATAACTATGTTAGTAATAAAAAAACTTAATAACTATGTTAATAGACAGTGTTTACAGGAGCATGTAGTCGGCTTAAAGAACAAATTATAGGGCAATCCAGTTTATTGGCAATGGCACTCAGCAAATTATAGGGCAATCCAGTTTAATGGCAATGACAGTCAGGTAGCCGTTGGTACTGGCTCGCACCCTGCGCTTCAAGGATGCTGCTCGCTTGCGCTTGACCGCAGTGAAGCTGTCAGTCTGGGCATTCGCGAACATCCCTGAGGCACTACAGAAGCGTGGAATATTATTCGCATAAAGTTTACGAGTGCATGTGTGTATATTTGATAATTCTTCATACGTGCGGCTGAACGGAATTTAGCACATTGATATACCACGTTTTGGAATATATGTTCTCGGTAGTATTTTCCTTGGGACATTTTTCTATGTTCATAAGGGCGAAGCCGCTGCTAGCAGCCAGAGTTAGTACAAATTGAAATGGGATGAATGGAAGTCGACTTCATACCTACAACAAAACAAAAAGAAACCCTAAAACAATCGAACGACCGACCTCCTACAAAACCACCCGACAGGCAGCAATCCTTCACGATTAAACTATCCTTTCAAAGGGAACCTGCCTCATTCTATTCAAATCCGAAGCAATTTCCGAGGCAATATTTCACAATCTCGTAGCTACCATTGAGATTTACTTGCATCGAGATAAGGCAGCTGGAGTGGACGGTGGGTGCTTGATAACAATGCAATTTACACTGAACATCGGGACCGGGTGAAAAGAATCGGCTTGTAATAGCGGGTATCGATGTGTTTTGTTACGTGGTGTGTGTGTTTAACCTTTGTTACTTTTGTGGGTTTAGATTCAGAAAACGGTACTTTTGGTCTCAGCTCGTATTGTGGGGAAGTTCTTGCCTTTGGAGCTTTAACTGCCGGTAGTTTGGACCCTATTCCTGATACCGTTTGGCTACTTCTTGTTATATTTTACAACTGTCTGCTACCAGTGACTTCTCTCGCGTATAGGTAGAGAATTTTCCGAAGGGAAGATACTGTAGGAATGCTGAAACAGATTTCTATAGAAATAAGCATCATCTTTAATTCCGGGTTTTCCTTTCAGAAAAGAGCCCATGACCCCTGAGTTTGTTTCGGTGTTTCTTCTCAGGGTAGTCAGCTAGGAAACACCGGCCTCATCTAGCATTATTTGACGAAAAAAAAAAAATTGACGTGTACAAGTGTTTTTATAAAACCTACTTGCAAAATAAAGATCATTTATCATTTATCATGGCCTCAGTAGGCTTCGGCCCTGCTGGGCCCCTACGGCTTGCTGACATCTCCTTGAGGCGCTCGTGGAACACTACGCGACGTCGACGTCTTGGGCTTGATCCGAACTGCTACCGGACGGTCGAACTGCGAGCTACCCATTACTCACCACAATTACCTTCAATCCTTCATATATTTGACCGTAATGAAAAAATGTGTAACATATCAAAAAAGCCTTCAAATCTCTTTGAAGTAAATTACTCAGTCACATACCACACGAACCGTAACCCAACTAATCTAAGCTGTTATTGGAACCGGATTCCCTTCAATAGCCGCTCGCGATCAATATCCCAAACATTAGCCTGTATTCGCTTCATTGCACGCATTGTGCCAACTGAATTGATCCAGTCTGCACTTGGACCAAATCTTATTGAAATGGCTTTTAGATCTTGATAGAGAACTAATTTCGGTAATAGAAGCTCGTGATGTGATTGATATTTCTTAATTGAACTCTGATATCATCTTTCTAATTTATTAGCTTTTGCCTACGGCTTCGCCTACGCACAAAAATTATAACTTATGTAACTCAGGAATAAAGCAGCTTTCTATCGGTGGAAAAATAGCAATAGGATCAGTACTTTCGGCGATTATCTCATACAAACAAAAAAATAAAAAGACGTGTGGCACTCGGAGACTGCCGCGGTAAAGCTATTGCATAGCATTTTTATCAACTTATGCAATTAAAATTATTTATTTATTTTATTTATGTAGTATTTTTTTCCTTTGTTTTTTTTTTTCTTTGATATTAATTGAAGTTACACTTTCACACATTGAATTGAATGTTGATTGATTGTTTACTCATTTGTTTTCTTATCGATCACCACGCTCAAAAAACATATGAGTGTGATGTTAGGATATTTTCGTTACGGAATTTCTGGATTCGGTCTCCACGCTCAAGGCCTCCGATAGAAGCTATGCAATAGCTTAAAAATAAAAACTTTACCTCTTTGTAATATTATTGTAGATTAATTCAGAGATGCAAGAACCACTAATCTTGTTACAGAATAAAGATTTTGGGAAGGGCCAGTCTTTTTTATGTATTGAGAAATTCTGTCAAATGACTTCACGGGCTCTAGAATAGACAGAGCTACATCTCATTATGTCGCTTTTAATGACTAAAATCTGTGCTACTTCAGTTGCCCTTTACGTTCCACGTAATCAATAATCCTTTCAAACATTCTCGCAGCTCTTGACTATGCGCCCTTGCCAACCCCGGAGCGAGGAGGAATGGCAGGCGGTCGCCTCCTTCTGCGAAACAGTAATACTAACAAAGGAAGCGGCCGTAATGTGAGGGAACGAACTTCCTCACGCTCCAATCGCCGGAATCACGACTCTGGTTTCCAGTCACCGTAGACACAGGCTTGCGGACGACAAGCAGTGAGTAGCTCACCGTCCAGCGGTCCATTAATCATTCGGTCCGAGCCCGAGTCGTACAGCGCAGTGTTCCACGCGCGCTTCGAAGAAATGTCAGCAAAACCGTAGGAGCTTTAGCTAGGCCCTGCTGCCCAGAGACAAAGCCTACTGGGGCTATCGGTTCACTTACAAAAGGAAAACCCGGGAACCTGAAACCCAAGACAAAGAAGGAACATAGGTGTGGTTACAGACAGAAAAATTCTGACACGCCTTCCCGCTCACCCTAGAGCAGGAGTAGGCACTGGATGATATCCCATCAATAAAAAAAGTGTTTTGACTATGCGTCCTGAATAAAAATTACTCAATTTAAATAAATATTCTTTGCCACGAGTTATTTGATGATAACTTGCCAAAAAGAAAATACAGAATACGTAAGTTCATTATTAAAAGCGTTAAAATAGCATTATGAAACAAAAAAATATCTCCTCATTTGATTAGATTTCATTCCATTGTCCTATTAATTTGCATATCTAGGCTTTTTGCGAAGGTTTCGCTTCGTCTCGTTTCTCGAGTCGCATTTCCGCAAATGAAATGTAAATAAGAAGGAATGTGGAGCATATAGGGTAAACATGTGTTCGCTTTTAGGTGGATTGCTCCTATATTTCAAAGAATATAAAGTACCGACTGAATGATTGGCAATTTGTTTCATAATGTTATATTAGTGCTGTAACAGTATCAAATATAAATCAAAATTCGTATTAAAAATCCGAAAAAAATCTTGTAACAAAATTATACCTTGTATCATAATATACCATCTGTATCGTGTGTAAACAGAAGAACCCTATTTATATTTAAGTTCGTTTATACTTACGCAAAAATTGAATTATGAACCTACTGAGGATGCCCACTTGTCTTAAAGAGATGTCATCTAGATTGACGATGCCCGCTAGGACCGATCGCTACGAGATTGCACCAAAGAGTCACCGCGGCCCTGAAACACAAAGGCAACTGAAGAAATACTGTGTGGTGGGTTTTAGTTAATAAGTCTTTTTTATCAACCTTTCAGATACCGTCAATTTGAGACACAATAGTAAAACAATAGATGCGCGAACGCCGACGTTCGCTTGAGGTTTAATGAATATTATTGATAGGCTCGCGTTTGACTACCATCTCACCTGGTAGCAAGCGATGATGTGGTCAATGGAGCACTAGAGCTTGCCTAGAAGTAACCTATTCACTCTAAACTTAAAGACCCCTAAGGTGTAGCTTTCAAGACACACAGACTCCGGCAGGGAATTCCACTCCTTGGCTGTACGCAGAATAAAATAGTCTGAAACACCCTGTCGCTCCGCCCAGAGAAACGTGTTATTCGATGATAATAATAATAAATATAGTATTCCACAACTATCACACAAACCCATCTAGTCCCAAGCTAAGCAGGGCTTATATTATGGGTAATGATAAACATACTTATATATTTCTAAATACATACATATTATAGATAAATTACACCCAGACACAGAAATAATGACCGTGTTCATCACACAAACATTTGTCCTGGGTGGGAATCGAACCCACGACCTCCGGCACAGCAGCAGGCCAGTCAGACACACACATATCCCACATATCCATATCAAATAATGTCACTTTATAAAACTTAAGTCTACAAAATAAAAATGCTTACTTAGCCAGAAGACAGCATAACAAACACTGTAGTTTTAAACTTCTACATAACTTTTGGTATCGTTTCCCCAAACCGCGCTGTCTGAAACTGGGGCTTCTATATAATGTTCTTTAGCGTCGCAATGTGCTTACCTATGTACGCAATGTTCTTTCATAAGTACGCAATATTCTTACATAAGCACACGCAAGCCTCAAGGCTTGTCCTGGTTTAATTATCTAAGGTTTTCGTATCATTTGCGAATTTCTCTAACATTGTGTTTGCTGTGGCAGTTGTATCTTGTTCTTTCGGAGAATGAGCGGATTAGTTTAAATTTCGAATTAATTTTCATTTTATTTTATTACAATTTCAAACTAGTTTAGACTTGAAAATCCAATGTAGGGGTATTAAAAAACTTGTATTCCAGTTTTTATTATTGAACCCTGGAGGAGTTCAATAGTAAACACTGGAATACGAGTTTATTATTAACGGATTCACCGATTTTTATTTATTTTTTTGTGTGCAAATTTGGTAGGTCCAACATTAGGTCTTAGGCTATTTTTTACCCTCCTACCCCAAGTCCTCATTTTTTGTTTGATTATTTATATGGCAGAACTACGTTTTCCTGGTCAGTTAGATTATAACAAAATATTTCTGTAACCCGAAGAAGGTACAAAAATAACTCAGAGTAACAATATCTTTAAGTCTGTAATGAGTACGTTATCGTTAGATTGCTTACTAAATTAATTTACAAAAAAAAGATTTTTGCCGGTAACACGGTTTCTTGATATGTTGACATCATGTCTGCTTATAAACCTTCCAACAATTACAGCTTTCGAATCTAAAAGTAAACGACAACATTAACGAAAACTGAATTCACATCACGCCTCCGAAGGGCCTTCCATAATAGTTTTACGTACCCTGCAGGCAAACCACAAACATAAACTACTATGAAAACGAGTCTACTATCTACTCCAATTAACCAGTATAAACAAAACACAAACGGAAAAGTATGTTTCTTCTGTTTATTTAACAGAACGACAAAACGCCCGAGGATTATCAACAACGGAACCTATTTCCAAGATAATATTAAAATTTCGTTTGTTTGTAACAAATTGAGGAAACGGAAAGGGCTCCTCTAATGAGATAATAACATTTTCCGCACAGGTGGCCTTTTCAGGGCTCGCGCTGTGAATATTACAATTTACTATCTTGCGGCGACGGCTGTGTAATCTTAAAACTTTATGGGTCAGCATGCCTGTTTATAGAAGTTTTGTTTCCGCATGTTCCACTTTCAGAGGAGTGTCAAATTAGTTGGCAGTGTTGAAATAGGATTGCCTCCAATTATTAAATGAAAATTATGCTTTTTTATATTCCTATAGCCTTTGCTTTGTATTGTATTTCGTTTGTGGTACTCAGAGTTTTGCCTGCGGTCAAGACAACTGAATTCGACTAAGATTTTACTATGTAGCAGGTTTTCAATAAAATAATGCTTGCATAGATATCGTTCTAATATTTCATTAAACAGTTCAAATACTGTAAAAGATGCTAGATAGCACGCAGCAAATTTTCTCTGTTCTTCATATCATCAGCTACGAAGCGTAGCCCGGTTGCTACGCTGTAGCAAGAGTGCTACGCTTTATCGTAGACAGCCAGCGCGTTGTGCACTAAATCCCATTTTATTACTTTTTCAGACAGGCTAGTAAACTGTTTACTCTTAGATGCCCAGGATATAGTATGGAACCTCTGTTTAAAATTATACTATGAAAATGAGGCTAAACATTTACTTTGTAAGTTTAATTCCCGTTCAGCGAGAAAGATGGCGCCTCTTATATGGGTCATATAAATCGTGGTAAGCAAATGATCCCCTTACTAATTGCTGAAATGAAAATAAATTGCTCAGTCCTGTCATGAAAATGAGCACACGAAAGTTTTAATATAAACGTTTTTATTTTATGTAAAAAATATGGGAAAGATATTATTAATGAACAGACGGCTATCTTTTTTTCTTCTTTTTGCTTTTTTTAAAATTTTTCTTCTTCTTTCTTATTTATTTATTCATTTACTAAATCTTCAAGCCCAAAAAACAGTACAAAGGCGGACTTAATGTCTTAGGCATTATTTGCCAGCCGACCTTAGGGTGGTGTAGAAACATAACATGGCAGTTGCAACTTAATAAATAGACAAACAGAAGAGAAATAAATACAATAATAAATAAATACTTAAATACAAACACATAAATAAGTAGTGCTGTAGTGAAAAAAAAAAAGAAATCCAACCAATCAGTGCTGTGATGATTCTACCAACATCTTGATTTTTTTCCTCTCTTATCTTCGATTTTATCTGTTGTACGTTTTCCAAATCGTTCGTCGCTAACTCAAGACTAAACAGACGCTTTAATTTGGGTAATTTATATCGTCACCACTGCGTACTGCTCTGAAACCGGTGTATCCATGAACCAAAAATTCGAAGACGTGTGACATCCATCAACTCGCAGTTTTTGCTTGAAGGAACGGGATAGGTTTTTAGTCAGTAAGAGTCTGACACTATCTCCCGCTCCGCCCAAGAGCGGGAAAAAAAAAACTCGCAGTTTTTAGTTGAAGTTTAGTCGAAGTTTTTAGTTTTGTACGAAATCGATATAGATAGCTTTCATTAATAAAAAAAATAATCGTAATCATCGTCAATTTAAGTATTTGTATAAACTGTGTTACTTTTTGGTGTACTATAAAGTTTATTCTATTCTATTCTATTAATTAAAATAGTGTGTAATCTGTACCCCTAGCTAAGTTACTAATCTACAATAGTTAACGCTTGTAGAAAGCTTCAAATGTACGGGAATGATGTCGTCTTAACGCGCAGTCTTGTGGTCAGAACAAAAGAATTGGCTGCAAAGTCAACTCGAAGCGTTCGGCGCAAGCGAAACGGTTGTAACTTGGCTAGGGGGCCTGATATATTATTTAGGCTTTGTTTCGCAATCGGTTGACTATATCGAAAGATACTATATTGACTGTTAAGAGGTACGAAGTTCGCCGGGTCAACTAGTATTACATAATTGTGTTGTATTTAAGGTTTATTTATGCTTTTTTTTCGTATTCGCTTTTTTTATTTATTTTTTTCTTTACTAACCAAAGGTTGACCAGTCTCATCTGCACTTTTTACATATAAATTTGGAGTGTCTGTTTATAAAATTGGAATAACAGCTTTATACTACATGTTCCGTTCCGGTTAAAATGCAACGTGAACCGTTATGTACTAAAATAATATTTTTTACAATTTTTATCTGTCTGTTTGTCCTGGCTAATCTCTAAAATGGCTGGACCGATTTTGACGGGACTTTTTTTGGCAGGTAGCTGATGTAATAAGGAATAACTTAAGCTACTTTTATTTTACAAAAAATAAATTCAATGTCCTGTAGTCCACGCGAACGAAGTCGCGGGCAAAGCTAGTTAACAAATATATTCTAACTGCATTATAGTCCAACTAGAACTAAACTACTCACAAGCGCAATTTCCGTCGATTTTCTTTTAAAACATTTCGGTACAAACCTTCAGCTTTAACGGTTATACCGATTGCTGAACACGTAAACCGTAATTCAGTTCGCAGGTGTGCCGACAATCCAAAGACAAGTCTACACATCGAAATTTAATAAAACTTCCCTTATTCGGGCGTTTACAATTTACGATGTGTCAGGAAGACGCGAGAAATCTATTGTAGTCGAGAATATTAGTGGAGATAAATGTTTTTCGAGTTGTGTCATAAAGTATGGAAATGTAGCGATATTAGGATAAATAATTCTGTTAGAGATGTTAGCAGCTGTTAGGTCTGTGAAGGATAATGTACTGATCTCCCTGAAGCGTATACTCAAGAAGTCTATCCTGCCTATCTTAACCTACGGTACTGTAACGTGGGGAGACGCTAATGAAAAGGACTTTTGCTTTGACTAATTCTATTGTAGGGGGAGCCTTTGAATTATCTTAATATACAAAATTCAATTAATATTTTTCTTGTTGACAACTATCTATCCTTTTCGAATCTATCTTTTTAATTACCTGCAATTAATACCTTTATACCTTTTTTTTTACCTTTATAGTCGTCACAGTACTCAGACCTGATCACCCACTAAATTGCAAACATTTCGTCTTGGGGTTTACCAGAGAGCTATGGTGTGCTTCATTCTGGATATGATCAGAATTGATGTGAGCAAAAAAACTGCTAGGCGCAAATGGGATTGAGGGGTCACTTCGGCCGCATGCACAGTGACCGCAGTGGCAAGATGATCTAGATGCGTACCTACCATGAAAACTGGTTCGAGATGGTGTAAGAGAAGAATATCTGGAAGAACTTGGGGGATACTTTTTCCCAGTGGTTACAGTAAATGGCTAAGGTAAAAAGAGGAGTTGGGACAATCTGACCGCTGAATTCGCGGGTCCAATTTGGACGGAGATTGCTTAAGATTGAGAGCTTTGGAAGGAAAAAGGGGAGGTCTTTGGTAACAGAAGTAACAGGACATAAATTAGGATCCAAAAAAAGAGAAGTTAAAAATGATTTTTTTTATTATTATTGTAAGAATTTTTCAATTTATTGTACTGTTCTAATTAAACAAGCATAATTAATATTCTTCCACTTGTTGAGTTTTAATGAAATAATAAAAATAAAAAACGTCGTTTAAAGATAAAAATACTGTACATTGATAGATAAAATCGTTTAAAAAAAAATCAAGTGTAATAAAGTACAAAAATAATTTCTTTTCCAAAAAAAAATAACATACACAACTTTAATTTCAGAATCGGCTACGTATTTTATTATTTTGATATTTTTCACTTTTTAGTCGTGGTACTACTAAATCTGAATCTTTAACAAGAAAAGCATAAATGCTAATCATCACAGTAAAAAGATGTACACGTACATGCCCTTAACAACTTGTATAATTACATACTTTGAAACATATTCTAGGGTTGTGTTCTAATCAAGCTTGCCTATTACAACTAATTCATGATCAATCAGCGTGGTTCCTACTTGTACTCGATATATCCACGTCTGGCTCGAGCTTTGTGTACCTGAATACACACATTTCAGCACATCCTACATCCTATATACACCCTTGTTTTACAAAGATGGATCTACAGCTTTAATTAATACACGAATCATTATTTTAGTAAATTGCGTACTTGCGTAAATTTGATAGCACGGCGCACGGTTCGATTTTCACAAATTAATATTATATATTCCTTATTGTACACCATATATACAAAAAATACAGGTCAAACATTATTAAAAATAAGTGTAAATATTTCTATACAGTCAAAGTCAGTCAGTTTTTTTCACGTTGTTAAAAAATGGTTCGCAGCACTTAAGTACTGCAATTTATTTAATGTCTTTTAATACAAACATAATGGAAGCTTTGTTATAAATCAATATAAAAATAAAATAATGGAAGTCCTAATCAACATTTTGTTTCTATTCACCCTGTTCGAGGTGTCTTGTGTATGTGTGTTTACAGAGTGTGGGACAAATTAAAAATATATATATATGTATCTTTTTTTTATGGTGGGAAAAAATCATCCAATGACAATCCCCGCTCTTGGGCGGAGCGGGAGATAGTGTCAGACTCTTACTGACTAAAACACCCACCCCGTCGGGGTGGGTGTCGAGTGGGGCTCGAGCTCCCTTTCGGATAACCCTGGCCCCAGTAGGCTTCGACCCGGCTGGGTCCCTGCTGTTGCTGACAACTCCTTGAGGCGCGCGGGAAAAGCGTGCGCCGTCGACGACTTGGGCTTGGCCCGAACAGTTACCGGACGGCCGGACAGCGATCTACCCGTTTCTCACTGTCCGCAAGCCCGCGCCTACGGTGGCCGGAAATCGGGATTAGAAATATATACCGAATGGCCTTAGGCATTAAGTCCGCCACTGTACCTTTACGTGCAAAAAGTATCAAATAAAGAAATAAATAAGTACATCATGACTTATGATACATCAAATTATTTAAATATATTATATTTTTTTACAATTAAAATTCAATACAAAATGTCAAAAATAAATAAACCGTCAAACATCATTAAATAACCCGCCCCTGATCATTCCCGGTGCAAAAGTGCCCATGACACTCGCCGCATTTCCCCGCTGAATTGCGATAGCCAACCTTTGCACCAAACCTTTGAACCTTTCCTTTTGACTTATGATTAAATGATAATATAATTGACTAACTTTTGCCAGGGGCTTCGCCCGCGTGATAGCAAACTCCATTCAAACATTTGGCCGCCGTTCATCCCCTTGGAGCCGAATTCTTTCTCATTTATTGTTTACATCATAAAAGTCATCTCAGTGCAAAATTTCAGCGTTCTAGGGCCAAAGGTTTGGGCTGGGCGTTGATGAGTCAGTAAATGAGGGAGGACTTTGCCTTTTAGGTATACAGATATACAATTTCCTTTATCATGTTTTTACTATTAAATAACTTATTTCAATTATCATCATCTGTCAGATCTATATTGTCATATATCAGAATCTATTAACCTTGTAGGTTTCAATCGTGAGAATTAGAGACAATAGAAAAAACAATGGGTGCGCGAACGCCGGCGTCCGCTTGGGGTTTAATTAATTAAATCCGTAGTCTAGATACTCGTATACAACCTTATTTTTAGTATAATTACCTATGTGAAACTTGAAACACCTGTCTAGTATTTTTAATGTAAAAAAATCTATGAAAAAAAAATTGTATTATGAAAAATCACAAAGATTTAAGACCATAATGGTACCTGGTTGGCGACATAAATACATGGTCACCGTGCCCCCCGGGTGACTGGGTCACTGTCTTGCTCCCGCATCCAGCAATGCGCTGGCGCTTAATGCCCACTATGACCTGCCGTTACCTGTTTTGAACTTAGAGTCGTTTGTGTCCAATTTGAGACCTTTTTAAATATTTTTGGAAAAAATATAACATGGTGTAAATATTATTGGATTCTGAACAAATTATATTCAAGTTTCGCATTCTTTAGGTATACTAAAAGTAATGTTGTATGTATTTTAAATAAAATTTTAGTTCTAAAGACTAAAACGCTAAACGAATTCCCCTTTCTCCCAAACGCACCAAAACGTCGCCGTACACCCGAATCAAATAAACATTTTACACACAAATATACATATAAACAGTCGTATGCGTGCGTCCGTATTCCCGATACCTTTCGATACAATGGCCGAACGAAATCGAAACCCGGAATCCATTACGCACTACACGTTGGCGTGTACAATTTATTTTTTGTATGAAAGCCTCGGGGGCCCGTAATGGCAAAAGTTTTTCCTTCAGTGGTAATTGTGAGGGCCGATGCAAGGCAATAAATAACCGCAGTCCTCGGACCCTTGATTGAACTTGCTAATGAATGTAGGATAAGAAATGCGGCTATCGAATCCTCGAATCGAAACTCTCTCTCTTCCTTCTCAGTGTTGCTACACTGAAAAATGACTGAAGTTTTTATTCAATTTCGACATCGAGTTTCCAAAGTCGACTTGTAATTTTCTTGTAGACGATACCCCTAATTCTGATATGACATCCCTTATTTGAATTCGGAAATCGGTGTTCTTTTTTACTTGGAGCAATTTAAAGGAAACTTTTTCAGGTGATGTCATTTTGGAATAATTTATTGGCTTTGATTGGAAGTTGGGGAAGTCTCTGGAGATGTAAATTGCTTTAACAAATCGCATTAATTAAATGAGAAATATTAATTTATACTCCACAAAGAAAACGCATTTGAAATTTTACTTTGTATTATGAAAAATCACCATGATCAATTACCGTCCGGCCGTCCAGTAACTGTCCAAACCGAGCCTGAGTCGTAGACGATGCGTAGTGCTCTACGCGTTCCTCAAGGAAAAGTCAGCAAAACCGTTGGGGCCCATCAGGGCAGAAGCCGACTGAGGCTGTGGATTCGCTCTTGAAAGGAAAACCTGGAATGTAAGGATAAGAAGGAACATAGGAGTGAATTTTAGTCAGTAAAAGTCTGAGACGCCCTCCTACTTTGCCCTAAAGCAGACACTTGAGACTCCCGAAAAGTCTATAGATGATTTTACACCTTAAAAAATAAACCATGATTAGGTCTATTCCTCAATTCCTAAATCAATACTTCGTCCATTTGATTTTCTTATTAAAATGACGAGAACCATTGACAAATAAAAACAACCGTACGTCAACAAAAACATTAGCAACAAGGAAAACCCGATAACAAACTCAAAATGAATGTTCCAAATAAAAAAAAAAAAAACATTAAAACACACATCTTAGAAAACAAATATCAAAGGCAAAATCCGTCGGCAAGATCGGGTGTAGTTATCAATAATTCTGTTCAAGATATGCATTAAAAAATGTCTAGTCGATACGTCAAGGGGAAGTTTGTTTTGTTAACAAAGTGTGTTCGTGATCTGCGATCCAATGAGACGGGGCCAACCCTTGTTTTCAATAAAAACAACTCACTTTCATCTGTGTCCACGCTTGGGAATCTTGGCTATGTGACACAAGTCGCAGTATTAATATGGAACAGTGAGAAAACCTCGGAAATGTTTCACTTATGTGCGGAGTTTGGACTTCCTACGGGAGGCTTTTTGGCGACGTGGATGGACTGTGGTAAGAGATGAGAGCAGGTGTAGTGAAAATGCTGGCTGTTGTTGTGTTTGCAGTTAATGATAGTCTGTTCAAAATGGAACTTGTAGTTTTTGTAGGTATAGTATTTTGTCCCGAGCGCATACGTCAATGTGCTGATGAGGTTTGAGCAGTCTATGTCCACAGATTACATTATGATATAGTCTGTGGTTGAACGAGATATATCATACGTCAGCCCAGAGTACAAAGTGTTAGTTATTAGTTCGGCAGAGTAGTACTACCTTAATTTGTTAAATCAAAAAAGCAAAGGGAACGAGAAGAACTGACAGACTTTTACTGACTAAAATCTACCTGTGTTCTTTCAGTTATCTTTTACGTTTTAGGACTATGTAACCTTTTCGAACAATCCCAAATAATGATTCCTACACAAAGAAAGCTTTCCTGTTTACGAGAAAAATCATAAAAAAAAAACCATTTTATGTTCGCAGTTTATTCGTCTTATTTACGTATACACGTGCATAGTTAAGATAAAACCGACCTCTGCTATTAACTAGGCATAATAGAGGTGTTTAAAGCGAAAGCCTGCAATGCCTGCCTATCTCCCTCCCCCCAATCAAATCGAGCACAAAATATTGTGAATTTCAATTAGTTGGAGAACAACCCCTTTTGCGGGGTCACGTCATATTACAAAAGGACAACGCGGACTCCCGCTATTCTATGGTCGGCCAATTAAATATAGGACTACGGTTCTACAGTGGTCTCATAATTTTTTAAGAATTTAGATATATTAGTTTTGGGTATAATTTTATCAGGCAAATTGCCTAAATAAATTTTCTAGGAATTTTATAATTTTATATTCCTTCGCTTTCGCAATAAAATTCTTCCTTTTATTTCTAGTTTTTTTTTCTTTTATTTTTTGTTCCTAATATAAAATTGAACAAGCGAGGCTGACGGGCAGATTAATCTTTCCTCCTTTTTCTACGGCTTAAAGCCTGGTAAGCGAAACTTAACGTTTAGTACATATTTTTTATAATTTTTACAAAGTAATAATTTAATTAAATGTTTATAAATGTAAGAATGTATGTATATATTCATATATATAAAATAATTATGCATATATTTATTTATCACCCAACATAGTTAACACAAATAATAATATAATTTATTCTATATTAGCAATATTTTAGCTTATAACTTGTGTTAGTACTAATACGCTACTAAAGACAATGTTGTATTTAATGATATTTAACAAAAGTACTATTTTAAAATGAACTCAGGCTATAAAAACTAAAACTTCGTCGAATAATTATTCAACATTTATCTAACCAGCTGCAATTTCCATCACATTTTCTCGTAATAAGTTTCACAAACATTGGCCACTGTGACACCACCCCGAAGCGACTAGATAAAATTGCATCGGATTAATTTGCCTACCTGTTCGAACGATGCGACCCCTGGCCCTGACAGGCTTTGTGGCGGAGATATGGACTTCATTACATACATACACATCGGGGGCTATTATGGACCAGGAATTAATATGGCGTTGTGATTTGACCTTACTTTTTGATTACTTTTATTAGGATCCTCGGGGAGAGGATATTTTTTCCATATTTTTGTGGATTATCGATATCAAATAAGGACGTAAAGGGAGATTTGGATATTAAATTCCACATATATTAGGTATATTTACCAGATAATTTATTCGAATAGCAAGGCTGCCACGTAGTTTTCAACTTTTTATCTTCAAAGAGGTTATAAAAAGGAGAAATGCATTTTATTTACTTGGTACACCAAGGGTCGATAAGTACAATGCTGTATGCAATCATACATACCTAATTTAAGATTTATTTCAAATTGTACCTACCTAGATAATTTATTTATTTATTGACAATTTATACTTACAGTATACACCACACAAATACGAATTAATTAGACAAAACAAAACCACTTAAAAAACTAAAATATTAAAGGGCAATGTAAATAAAAATACATAATTGTATTAACATAACATAAAAAAAATATATTTGCAATTGCAATCAATCAACAAAACTTCTAATATTATATCACACCAATGACCACTTCCTCAAACTAATCCAAAGAAACGAGTAACCCTCACACAAGTAATCCGTTGCCAATACAATAGTTTGTTATAACAACCGCCCATCTTTGTCCACGCGAAAATATTGCCCAACTAAGGCAATAACGAGCAGTGTTAGTTGCCAAGTTTGCCCAAGTCTTGCCAACTATTTTTGCCCGTCATAATAGCCCAAGTTCGGGCAATCTGCTGTTTTCATTGGGACTGTCTTTATGCCGTTTTTTTTCTTTTATTGTAGAATAAAAGTGGTGTTAAAGTTCCTATTACGTGTTTGAATTGGGCGATTGACACTTTTTATTTTATTTTAGTTTGTTGTTAGGTTTTCAAAGAAAGTAATTTGAATGCGAATTGCTGTAGAATCGAGAATAAGTGAAACAATTGTTTACTTTTTATTTTCAAATTGTTTGGCTCGACGATGGCTTAGACTCCCATTGTTTTGCTAAAAAAGAGGTTTGTTCTCTCTAAATTGAGACTTTTATCTGACGGCTTTAAGACTTTTAGTTTTATTATCCAATTTTTTCTATTGAACTTAGATCAGTTGCAACAACAAACAAAATGTCCGTCGTTAAAACAACACTCCGCATTCAGAAAACTATCGTCATAACTAACAAAACCGTAGCACGCTTCGATCAACGACCTCCTCAAAATCCAATAAGCAGAAATCCACAACAAACTACATGAGATCAGTGAGCAAGTGAACTCAACAATAGACAGTCAGCAGATATCGAACTTCCGTGCTTCCATACTATTGAACTGCTAACATATCGGTCTGCCGTAAAAAGTGGACATTGTCCTCATAAAGACGCCTAACCGATACCGATATTAGAGACGATTCCGGAACGATTCCATTACGGGTTATTGCGATATTGATATTTATATTGTCGTTTTCTTTAGTTCATGAAATAAAGTTTTGTAAGTGATGAGGATCATTGTTTGTGGGAACTTAGAGAAGGCTCTGGAAAGAAAACTCTATTAAAGGAATGGATATTCCAGGCCTACCTGTATTCGTTTTATAATAAAAATATCTAATTAAAAATACTTGGACTTTATGTGATTTATATTCCATCACCACTGCTCTCAAAAAGTTGAAAGAAAACTATCGTGAGTAAACTATAATAACCTAAACAAAAATCGAAGACTTATAGGTACCTAACATCAACTAACCTGCACTGAGCCACACGTGGTTTTTATCTCCTAGAGAGGAGGCTTGATTCCCAGCAGCAGAGACATTATAAAGGCTGATTATATTATATTATGCTATAATAGCACAACAATAATTCCTTAGTTGGATGGTCCTTTGAGTAAAATATAACAACAGCTAATGTCTTTGCTATAGAGCAGTGGTGGCTGAGTAGTAACGGCCCCGACTTGTGAGTTGTAGGTCGCGGTTTCAAACCCAGCCAGGCGCATTACTTTGTGTATTTATTTCATCGCCACTGCGTTCACAAAAGTGAAACAAAACATCGTGAGGAAACCGGCATGTCTTAGAACCAAAAATTCGAAGACATGTGACCAAACCGCGCTGGGCCCGCGCGGTGGATTCCCTCTCCTAGACAGGAGGCCTTAGTCCTAACAGTGTGAACATTATAAGGCCGACTATACTATGCTAATGTCTTTGCTTAGAAACCGTAGACACGGAATTATATAAGTTATTTTCTTATCATACTCTTAGTTTTACTACTTCCGTATTTGCTGCAATAACTGTCTAACTATGTAACATTACTCTCAGCAAAAATCATAACCTAAAAATATTTTTGTCGAACATTCATGACATAAAAATATATCACTTTTCAAGACAAAGAAACAATGACGTCATCATTGGCCAGGTGTGCCCAACCTTTCATAATCCCTTACACGACACCCGCGGGACTTAAACCTTCGCAGAATTTCTAACGCCATATTTTTGTTGGCTTGTACAACATTTGACGCGTTTGAACATACACATAGAGAATTGGACCGAGTATAGCGTCATTAATTTACAGAAAGCTAAAATGCGGTCAAATAAGTTCGATTCAAACATATTGACGGTTCCAAACACGAGATGAGTCGCTGCGTAGTAACAAATTAATGTGTCAGCTGGGGTAAGGGGTAAGTTACAACGCATCGAAAATTGTACTTCGTAGTCACAATTATCTAAGTATGAATCTACTTCTAAGTAAATAGTAGTGACAAAAATTACACTAACAGCCTGTCATAATCACCAACCTAGATCATCATGATCATCCTGGAATCTGACAACAACTGGCCGATCAGCCGCTCTGTTAACCTTCATACTTTTCTGATCGTATTAGCGCTTGACAGCTAGTGCCAGCTAGACTGGGAACGCTAAGTCCAGTTCTCTACATCTGATGCTAACATTTGAGGCGTCTGTAGCGTCACGTCCAAGCTGACGCGAAGTGTTTGATTTATAATGTTGTATCCTTAGACCCACGTCACTCGATTTGTACAATAAATAATCGTTTCTCCGTGACAAGTAACGGGGCAGGATATTTGTTGTCGCGTCCTGAATACAAAGGAACTGGTTAGAAGTCGGAAAGGCTTTTTAATAAGGGGTAGTGAATTTTCAGGTAAAGTGTGGAGTAAATGTTTCATTGTTGGCTAAGATAAGTAAACGACTAGCAATATTGTGACTTATATTCTATGTGAGTTAAAAAAAGTAATATTGTTGAATGCAATATTAATTTTCATATTTTATTTCATGGTAGCTTTTGCCCGCGATTTTATCAGTATTAATGTCAGAAATTGAAGTCGAAACCAAATAAAAAGTAGTCTATTTCCTTCATTTGGTTTCAAACTTGCTCCATATTAAATTTTATTAAAATCAGTTCAGCAGTTTAGCAATGAAAGCGTAACAGACAAACAGTCACTTTCACACTTATATTAACAAGTTAAACATGTGTTTTTTTTATTTTTAATCTTCAGTTTCATTGGTTTACATTGCAAGCATTGATGGAGCCGTAAAAGCCATACCTAAGCTCCAGAACTGCAAGGGTGTTCGAAATAAATACCACAACTTTGGAACGCAAAGGGCAACTAAAAATATAGGTAGGTTTAGTCCGTAAAAGACTGACAATCTCTCTTACATCACAAGAAATCTAAAAAAAAAACGTGAATATTGGTTCACATTTTTATCACGCATTATTCTTCAGCTTACATGTGGAAAAGTCATTCCATGCCTGGCAAAACCTTGACACTTGACACACGTCAAAAATGTTACGAGAATTACTAATATAAGAGAGTAGACAGCAACATTTGCGCGAACAGTAGGAAGAGTTACCGTGGCCCTAGAACGCATAAGGCATCTGAAAGAGATAGTTAGGCTGGACAGCAACGTTTGCGGGAACAGTAGAAAAAGTGAGCGTAGCCCTAGAACGCTTATGGCATCTGAAAGACATAGTTAGGCTGGACAGCAACGTTTGCGGGAACAGTAGAAAGAGTGAGCGTGGCCCTAGAACGCTTATGGCATCTGAAAGACATAGTTAGGCTGGACAGCAAGGTTTGCGGGAACAGTAGAAAGAGTGACCGTGGCCCTAGAACGCATAAGGCATCTGAAAGACATAGTTAGGCTTTATCCGCTAAAGTCTGACATTCTCTCGATCCACCCTAGAGCGGGAGAAGTCATACCATGATTTGTTTCTACCCAAAAAAAAATGTGCAGTATTGTCGTGTTAAAGGAGAAGTACGAAAAGGTATTAGTTAATTATTCATTATAGTCCATTGCTGGGACTAGTGTTTTTTTTTTTATTCTAGGTCATCTTACAATATTTTCCTTTTTGAGAGCAATGCTAGTAAACAAGTAAATAAATTACGCTAAGTAATGCGCCAGGCTGGGTTTGGACCCACGACCTACGACCCCCGTTACCACAAGAGAACTGATATGTGATTTTTTGAAACCGAGGAAATGTCTCATTCATCTGGTCAAGTTTTCGTACCTATCTATTTTCTGTCGTGAACCACTGGGCGTAAACACAAAATATATAGGTACAGAAGTCAATCTACATACAAAGCGCGCTCGAGCAACGCACACAAAGACACTGCGCACAGACTTGATGTCTCGGTCGCGTGTCGGATCACTCGTCGAACAATTCCGGATCAAACGCTAATTAGTGTGCGTCCACCGAGCGTAGATATAAAACCGGCCAAGAGCGTGTCGGGCCACGCTCAGTGTAGGGTTCCGTAGTTTTCCATCCATCACAATAAGTGTACCCACTTATGAGTTTAAAAAAATGCTTGCCTATACGACTATACAACAAACTTAGTCCAGAAATTATTTTGTAGAACCTTTTTGTCTTTTTGTACAAAAACTGTCCTTTCCATCAAGTTCAAAATAATTTTCCTAGAAAGTCCTTATAAAGTTCTACTTTTCAGATTTTTTTCATATTTTCTCAACTTATGGTTCAAAAGTTAGAGGGGGGGACGCATTGTTTTTTACTTTTGGAGCGACTATTTCCGAAATTATTAACATTATCAAAAAATGATTTTAGTAAACCCCTATTCATTTTTAAATACCTATCCAACGATATATCACACGTTAGGGTTAAAATTAAAAAAAAAATCACTTCCTACTTTACATATAGGGGGGCTACCCTAATAAAACATTTTTTTCCAATTTTTATTTTACCACTTTGTTGGCGTGATTGATATACATATTGGTACCAAATTTCAGCTTTCTAGTGCTAACGGTCACAGAGATTAAGTGAGGATGGACAGACAGACAGACAGACAGACGGACAGACAGACATGGCGAAACTATAAGGGTTCCTAGTTGACTACGGAACCCTAAAAAGTGAAGTACATACACGAGATTGTCTTCTGTACCTATCTGTTTTGTGGCCTAAATGAGTGCCTTTGATACTGTAGCGACATCTATGGCGCCACATAAGAACTACGAAGAAAATATGAAATCCTGCATCGCGTAAGTTAGCGCCATTAGATATGACAGCCCGAAATCAACTATCGGGCAGTTGCCTACCAGACATAACACCTGTCTGATCGGAAGACCCTCCCTTTCCAACGGTGGTATATGGGTCTTTACTCTCTGTTACGCATACCTCTAAAACACATTTAGTGATTAGGGAAAACTAATATGCAAATAAAAATATCAAATTGTAAAGAAAAAATTAGACCAGATGAATGAGATATTTGCTGGGATTCAAAGAATCACCACATAATGTATTAAAATGTCTTCGTTTCCAAATCACAAACACAAATGTAAGTAACGAATACGGCTGATGATCTACAACTAATTGTCCAATAATGGAAATCCTTATCGTGCACCTGAGGCAAACGATGATATCTGATAAATAATTTCCTCGTTAGCGCAGCAATCTCGCGGCGGATGAATCTTTTGCCCATTACTTGGACTGGGGAAACTGTAAATGAATAGTTTTGGGAATATTCGTTTCAATATGTGTTTTTATTTTTTCTTTGTTCTACTCTAATCTATTTGCACACTACATCGTTTCGAAGTCTTTGTGTCGACATTGCCACCAGTTTATGTTGAAAACCAGCGCAGTTGACTCGTCGCATTATTATTATTATTTTATATATTTTTATTTATCTAAGGACCCTGAGGTCCTGGATCTTTGGAAGGCATACGAGGAGCCGAAACCAACTCGCAGAGGCCCTTTTAGACGCTTAATGGAACGTGGTACTAACAGGTGATTATCCTTGTATGCGCTATGCTAGTGCATCCAAGGGCAACCCCCGGTTGTTAGGAAACTATTGCGATATGTGGAAAACTAATATATAGGGCTATGGTTTTTGGAGTCTTAAGTGGGCTGGTAACCTGGAATTATTTTAAGACTATGGCCTTGCCTGAACAATGTTATTAAAATCCATCGATAAAAAGGCAGGGGATGATTTGTACACTCAACAAATGGGCCCCCAAAACGGTCGCTAGCACGAAGTGACGTAGCAACAAGAGGACAACATATCCTGATATGCTTGAGGAGTGAAGAGGTATACCACGGCTATCAGGACAATCCCGGAAGTACGGTCAAGATCCCTACCAGCACCTTACTGGAGTATACATCCTTCTGCCGAGCACGTTTGCTCTTGCGAATCTCCACTCAAGCCAGCCAATAAAGGCAAGAGAGAAGTTGGAGTTCTGTTCCTCGTCAGTATTATTCACTACGGCCGGCCAACAAAGGCAAACCGGAGATGAAGAACAAGAATTCTCCTGGGAGATCAGGTCCGTGGGGATGCTAATGCCCAACAGTTCGCTACAAAACTGCTCTGCGGATTGTATCTCTATTAGTCTGGCCCCTCACCCTAGGCACGTGACGGCAAAGCAAAGGCTACCGACACAGACCTAGGTTATATTGGAGCACGCAAGCCCCACCACGACGTCAACGTAGAGATACGGCCATGGGGTTATTATTATTATTATTATATAGCTTTATTGCACACCTTAACATTATATATGGGGCCACGGCATTATGCTGAGCTTTTGACCGTTTTGCGCGGATATGATGCATATTTAAATCAAATCAAATCGAATTACAAACATTTATTTCAAATAAACCATTTAAAGGTGCTTTTGAATTGTCATTATGTCGGTCAGTCAAAAAAGTGAAGCTGAATTGCACGCTACAAAGCGTAGACAGTCCTTTAAATTACAATACGCTGATACTCCATACAATTAAAAACCGTTTATTTCTTTTTTTCCCAAATCCCGAAAAACTATGTAAAGAAAAAACGGTTACATAGACAAAGTTCTTAGACAAGATTTCGATGACTTAAAAAATATAGTCTCAAACTTAGAAGCAAAAGTCCTAAGCTCAAACTAAAATAAAAATTCCATGACGCAAAACCTACTTCCAAACTTTGGACTAATAACAATACAAACAAAAAATGTCCGTCGAAAGATTTTTAATTTCTTCGTCAAAGTTCGCAGACGGCGTTTTGTCAGGATTTCCATCGGTTTAGTGGGACCACAAGGTTTTCTGAGTAAAACCAACTATTTTTCTTGGTCGCGACTTTCCTGGATAAAAGAAAACTTACTCTAACTAAGCGAGGGAAGATTGCACTTATTTATTTCTAGTACTTACGTATAGTCGACACCTGCATTCATTTTTGCTGGTACTTTGAAAATGGAGCTGTATTTTTAGATGTTTCTGGAGTTTAAGTTTAGTTTAAAATGTTAGAAACTGCAAGATAAGAATGAGATATTTGTGTTTCGGTCTTCTACGTGTTTAGTTTATGTGTAGTATTGGTGACATCAAGCAACTACAAATAAAGGAAATTGTGCTCGGAAATGTAATCGAACAAAGAAGCCATATTGTTAACACGGAACCTAACTAAAAGTGACGTAATCGTAACGTAAATGGAACAATTTAAAACAATGCTTTCTAATTATGCGAGTTAGAAATTTGTAAGATCTCTATCTATATTAATATTTGTTGGCTGAAGAGTTTTTTTTTTTTTTTGTAGATAATAATAACTAAAAACTTTTATTTCAGTTCATTATGATCCTGAGCACAAAATAATTCAATAAACTACTTTTAAAAAATACATAAAATATTAAATTAAAACTTAATTCTCGATAAAAATTAGGTTAGAGAGAAATAAAATAAAAACAATCAAAACTTATTAATTTAGCATAAATAAATTATCAATTACGGTTGTAAAGAAATTGAAAAATTCAAGTAAAAAAAAAATCATAAATTAGTTTTTGTTTGTTTGTTTGAACGCAATTATTATTGCTTTGAATTGAAAACCTATTTCAATGCTATAGCTCATTTAATTAAGAAGGCGTAACATCACGTTGTGACCCATAGGAGCTGAGCACTAACCAAAGACGCTAGTGAAACCACGGGGACAGCTTGTACAAAATAAATCCCCAACTAGCCAGTCTTAACAAGTCCTCAAAAAAAATCTAACGACGCAGAAAATCCAGCTTACAACCACAATGAACCATCTGTATTTGAACCGGGAGTACTAGGACCTCATTCAAAGACAGGAGGCTTAACAGGCCAGCAAAATGCAAAGTTAATTTTAATGCAGCCCGATCTCGTTATCTGGATGGTCGATGCTTCTAAAAGGATTGCCTTGATCTTCAAGCACGGCGGGGTAATATGGAAGTAAACTTTCTCGAAGTTACGACAACATGCGGCCAAGTTCGCTCAAGTCTGAAAGTTACAATCGGTAATGTATTGAGAGCCAATTAATAATTAGGGGGCAAAAGTTTTGCTGTTTTGACGACAAATATTGCTGGGGAGTTTTGGAGGGGATGTTTTATCAGAGGCTCGGTTATCGAAATGTCTTTATCAGAAAAGGCGACTGTTAAACTAAGTAATTGGTGTAAATCTATATTCTTGTAACTTTATTGGCATTTTAATCAAGACTTTGATTAGCTTTTTTTTACCCTTCAATAAAATTGTTCTTTGCGGTCTAGGGTCACGTTAACTCAGTCAAAATATCCTGCTGCTCTAGCAGGTCCTAGTGAGCCATGCCGTAATGCCGTAGACCCCGTTCTGGTTCTTATTGAGCACCGTCCGTCCGTCCGTCAACCGAGTGATGTCAGCAAAACCTAAGGGGCGTAGCAGGGTCAAAGCCTACTAGGGGCCACAGTTGACATCCGAAAGGGAAATCCAAGATACTGGAATGCCAGGCAAAGAAGGAACATAGGTGTAGTTTTAGTTACAAAATCTCAGAAACGTTCTCCCGCTCCGCCCTAGGCTGGTGAAATCATCGGATGTTTTTCAACCTTAGAAAAATAATTTTAAAGCCTATAGTTAACAGCCGTAAAATTCATCATCATCATTTCAGCCGTCGACACAACGCCCGATCCTGCGTCTCGCATGCACTGCATTCTCGCGACTCTCACCAGCCTCCCTAGCCAAGTTACAACCGTTTCTCTTGCGTCGAACGCCTCGAGTTGACCGCGTTGGGTTCATTTGTTCTGACCACGTGACTGAGCGTTGAGATGACGTCATTCTCGTACATTTGATGTTTTTTTTTTTTTTTGCAGATTATCAACTTGGCTAGAGGTATAGGTAAAAATAAATTAATGTAAATAAATATGAGCGCGCTCTCTCCACACTTGCTAGTCTCGTAAGAACGCAATGCTAATCCCTCTCCCGCTATTATTTTCTCATTGCGAGCCGTTTTTACTCGCTGCAACTCGTACGTCAGCGTATAATTAAAATACTCGCAATACCGGACGCACAGGATCCTACAGTACAGATTCTTTATGCTGAAGTAGATATTTAATTTAGATCTCGGGTTTAATTTTTTGAGCTAGATGAAAAAATCTTAACAAAAGATTTGTCAATCAAAAAATGGCAATGGAGAAAAGAAAATGATGGTCTGGTGGGGCCTTACCACGACGTAACAATTCAAATCTTAAGCGAACGCGTGATTTCGTGCTATTTCGGTTAAACATCATCGCTTACCATCAAGTAAGATAGTGGTCAAACGCGGATAGGTCCGCATTTGACCACTATCTTACTTGATGGTATAATCTTGATGGACATATCTTACAATAATAAAAAAAAACACCGAGCGAGTGCCAGCCGCATAGATTATAAAATATTGAGCGCTTTTTTATAGGGTATTTATCCAAGAAAGTAAATAAGAAGTTCTTCATAAAGTAGTTTGTAAATATCGAAAATAAGCAAACCTTTCCGTTATTTCGTATATGCATGTGGAGATTGATGAGTTAACATTTCAAGCATGTGATCTAGAAAGAGAAATGGTTTACATCCTACATATCACCATCCTTTTAACAATTCAGTTTAGGACGTTGTAGGGCCTCTAGACTTTGATTCTAAAGGCCTCAAAAACCTTTGAAAATGAAGTTTCAAACAAGCAAAAAAAAAAGTAACAACACACGAAACGAAAATTATGAAAACATTATACGTACTTACTTTAACGGTAACTTAAACTTAACTCGAAAAAGAAAAGCAATTGTGGAAGTTTTACCAATTTGTGAGAATAAAATGAATTTCAATCAAAGTTGTTGGAAACACAAACTAAAGGAGTTGCGGAGTACAGCGCACACCTTCGACAAACACCCGCAGCCAGTTACCAATCAGATAAGGTGCCTGTACGCTTCTGTGTGTTCGAATTTTGAGAGGGAATTCATGAGAGAAAATACATGCTTATTTTGAATGCAGAAATTATTATTTAATGTTCATGTGTTTTTGGTAACGCTGTGAAAGAAAAAGATACTATGTTTTTTAAAAAGTTTCAGTAGGCCATGACGGTTTTGATATTTCGTGCCGAAATATACAACATGACATTACAACTGGGGCCTAAGACTGCAATTTTTAAAAATTCGTCATTCCAACACGATCACATTGTCATTTTGCTAAAAGTTCGTAATCTGCTAATTCATAACGATCGATCATTGATCAGTCAGTGGTATCGTAATAGATTTGTGGTAGAATGATAACATCGAGCATATTAAAACCAGTAACTGCACAATAACGTTTTAATGGTAGAACATTGATCAAATAAACTGTCAAAGTTTTAGCAGATTACCGCATACGTCAAATATTCATTTGTCAATATGTACGAGATTACTATTCTATGCCACTTCTTTCAATGGAGTGTCAGTGGTTGACCATTGGAAAGTCATAATGACGCCATTATATTAGTGGATTATCAAACCTGGAATAATGCACACCCTTAGACATTTAAGTTAAAATCAAACACTGCCATTCTAAGAATTTCATTTTCAAAATTTCAAGCTCTGAAGCTTTACTTAAATGTGTTGTATTTTAAGGAATTATTTACCTATCCTAATAATTGGCAAACAATATGGCCGTCGACCTATTATGTTGCTAGATAGCGCAATGGTATTAATGTTTACGCACGTACACACAGACTCTAGTGATGCAATCTAGATTTATCAAAATAGGTAACTTAACTTTAACTGACTTCAAAAAGGAGATTCTTAAGTAAGTTGGTGCAAGAAGAAGTGTAGTTTTCAGTTTAAAAAATATAAACTTTACAGGCAAGCGCTAGCATCAATTTTCACTAAACATAAGAATTAGTAGGCACTTACCTATCTACATGTTTTTTTGAGGTGGTAAATCATCAAATGAATTCTTCCGGTGGTGATTCTAGGGTGGAGTGAGACTAAAAGTACACCTATGTCCTTCAGTTGCCCTTTGCTTTCTAGGGCCACAAGTTTCTTTTTCACATATTACCTATGGCTCCAGCGGCCCTGATGAGCCCTTACTGTTATGCTGACATCTCGACTACTTGGGCTCGATAGTTAAGTTACCTGGCGGGCGGACAGTGAGCTAAAGTTAAGTTAATGGAACAGAATTGACATCTTCTGAGATACTCACATTTTATCTAGAAATGATGAAAGTGACAATAAAAACTTATTAGGTACCTTGTAGGCATATCACAGTCATAATATACACCTCTAACATTCACATAAAGACGTAATTAATTCGATAACAGTAACATGCCGCGTCGCTAATCAATCGAATAATAGTAGTAATTAATTTAGTTTGACACAAATGCTCGATCGATTGATTGGAATACCTGCCAGTATTATCTTGTATTTGACTAGTTTCTCCAATGATGAATGGGCTGCGATATCGTCGCACTAATTTGATTGGATATGTAGATAAGATCTATGGTTTAAAATTGGAATTTCAGTGTTAATTTGAAATTAAGCATGGAGCTTAAAAGTATAGAGCTTAATCAGCCTTATAATGTTTGCATTGCCGAGAATCAGGCCTCCTTTCTGTAAGAGGTAGGTAGGTAATGGGTGGTAATCACCACAGGCCCTTTGAAATTTGAGATTGTCTGTAGATATATTTATCACTTAGCTTATTTACACTTAGCACTTAGTTTTGGAATATCAAGCCGCTTGATGTTCCATAATTTAACTTAAAACTGTTGATATGGGCTTGATTTTCAAGATCATATATCATCAGCATTTTATTTAATATGTTCGTACGCACATCTATTGTAAAAAATGGCATATTACTAAAAACAGGCTTTGACCTCCTTATCACCCTCAATGCAATGGTTCCGACGAACGAATGCACAAAACATTAAAAAACCGAGTTAAAAGCACGTTTTGATACCAAAAACTGGGTACACGAATTAGCATGACCGTTGCTAGGATTTATGAGAAAGAGAAGAGTATGAGTGTGTTCCTAGTAACTTAACAATGTTGAGAGTTATTTACACTACACTTAATGGTGCTTTTATTGATCGGTAGAGTAGAGGATCAAACTTTAATTTCAATTATATCACTATACACACTTTTTTGTTAAAATAGTTTTTATAGGGGCTGCGGTGACTACACGGTTGCAGTGTTCAGTTTCTAGATTACTAAATCTAGAAACTGAACACTGCAACAGAAAATGATTTTCAAGAGAACGCATCCATCTCTCTCTTTGCTCAGTCTTCAGGTCCCGCTATTCAAGGTAAGTATTTCAAGTATTTTAATAAGAAATTATAAAAACAATGGTCTAAATCTGTATGCAATAGTGTTGCGGAAAAATATGACCTCCAGTCAGTTGGTTTCAATCGACTACAGTATTTATCTCTAGCAGCAAGTTTAAAACTCTTCCTCCTTGCGTCGTATTCTTCCTCCTCGCTTTATTTCTGTCTCTGGTGGTGTGAAGAGCATTGTATACCGTAGAGTCAAGAGCGGTGCGGATCTGGTCAGACAAGCGCATTGGTCTAAATTTAATACTAGGCTCTTAATAAACTAGTGCGCTTTTCCAGCATCGATTACATCACTGCTTACTATCAGGTGGAATCGCAGTCAAGCACTGGTTTATATCAATGATAAAAAGACCTTATGGACGCTACCATACAATTTAATCATCCTACATGAAAAAAATACCTCCCCACATATCTTTTATTAGCCCAACAGCCTTAAAGCCTGCCCCCTACATCCCCATCTAACACGTAGTCAACACGCGGCGTGACGCGACAGCCCTTCATTTTGCGCGGCCGGCGCCGAGCGACGTCCGAACGTGTTTATTTTTCATTTCCGCCCTGACTCGGCTCGGCCCTCGAGGCTCTGGGTACGGTCCCGCGCGACCCTGTGGGGTGGAAGCTATAAGTTATCAGCGGAATAACTCTGGAATAGATACTGACGCGACAAAGTGAGTTTTTCACCAATGATTGTACCAGTGCACAATTAATGTATGAAATTGATGGAGATAAGACCTCCTAATAGCAATGCAACATCATGTCGATGAGATAAGCGTTGCTAAGGTTCTTGTTGATTGTGTTAATGTCAGTAAAAATATACTTTGGCCTTTTGTAGTTGGTACCTACAGGATAGAAACTGCAAACACTTTACTTATTTTGTTTTAGTCCTGCAGCTATGTAGTGTGCAAGCCTAACATATAAAATGCAGCAATGTCACTCAGTGCTACCTAGATATGAGCCTACATAAAAAAAAAGCTAGTTGCTGAATAATTAGCCTCGACAATTACGAATTAAGAAATAGTATCTAATAAAGTAATTAGGTACGAATATAATAATTATCTTGCGTAAACTACTAATTATCTTGTTTAAATTATTCTAGCAATAAATACTTTTTAAAAAGACTACTATTTGCTACAAAAATATTGGAAAAATTTGGAATGGTACCTATACAGTTCTATTAAGGAAGGCTTGAAAAAGCAGGACATTCTTTACAAAATACCTCTAGTTTTAATGAAAATCTAAGCGAATGGATACGAGGGTATGTACTAATTGTAACCTCATTTTCACCGCTCCGCCTATGACTTGCACCACACAAAAACATAACTCGATGGCTCTATAAAGCTATGTAAGTACGGAACGGACTAAAATAATAATATTTTAACAAACCCTAAGGTTTACTCATTAGCGTTGAAAGTGACCCTAAAACTGTATTTTGGATATCACTGCAAAGCACCAAGTTTTCTCGCTAAAATATATAAACAGAGCTGGTTTATTACAATATTAATTAGTTTTCTATCTGTTATATTTCGGAGAGTATGCGGCAGAATGATAATGGTTTAATTTGACTGGTCTGTTGCTCTAGTGGTTAGTGATCCTGACTGCTATGACGGAGGTCGTGGGTTCGATTTCCGCCCAGAACAAATGTTTGTGTGATGAGCATGATCATTTGTTCTATTTTGTTTGTGTGTCTGGGTGTTATTTATCTAAGTATGTATTTAGAAATATATAAACATGTTTATCTGTTATCTAGTACTATAACACAAGCTCTGCTTAACTTGGGACTAGACGGCGTTGTGTCATAGTTGTGGAATATTATTATTATTTATTCCCTTTTTATCCCCTTTCATTTTTTATTCATATTTAATTTTTTTTTATTATTATTATTAATTCCGCCAAGCCTGTTCTATGGTTGGATCTAAGCAGTGGACAGTTGAACGTATCATCGACACGTACAATCTTTTTTGAAAACACATTAATTATGCGTACATCTAAGGAGAGAAATTCCTTGCCGAAATCTGTGTTTCCTAACAGCTATAAAATTGTAATTTTTCCGATTCTATTATTATTATATTAGCTTTATATTGCGCCATACACATCGATTGAAAAATATTACAAAATCATCAATCAGGTGTAAAGTGTGTACCTACTTACCTAACATTCACGAAAATACCTGTAGGCAGGTAACCTTTAATTAAGTATTTAACATTTTTCTTGATAAACCTAGCTAAGCACACGTCAAGTACCTATTACTACTACGTAGATATTTTAAAGAAATACTCATGTATTATTCCACGTTCATAAAAAGATACCAAATAAAGAAAATAGTTTGATATTAAAACCATATTCCAATTTTTTCTATCCAAACAATTCACTATTTATCCGATTACATAAATTACTCAAAACTGTTCTTAATTTAAGTCTATACAGATCCAACCAGTATATTCTCCCCTTGATAACTGAGAAGTCACTTTAGCTTGAACATATTCATACGTATATCTATAGTACCAACGCACCCCGCTCTCCCCGTTACACTTGCCTATAAAACATACCAGTTGGGTGGCAGCGGGGTATAATCGCACAAGCACGGGTGTAAAATTGCAAACACTGTTGTTCCCATCATCTGCCCTTTCACGTGTTTATTTCAAACATTATGGGTGTGTGAGCTGTTATTTTTTTAAACGTTCCATTTATCGCGGGGATAATGAAATGTTCAAAAAAAAAATGGTGTTCTTTTTCTCGTGTTTTTGGACCCAATGCAGAATAATATGATAAATAAAAAAGAACATAGGATACATACATCATTTGGATATTAATACTACTTTTTGGAAAAGCAGGTTAAATATTTTTCATTACTAATACTCGGAAAAACTTAGGTCTGAAGTTGCTTAAGGAGCGGGTAATACGGCGGGTAAGCGGAGTACCTAATACGTTTCAGCCCTACGGAGAATCATTTTCAAATGACAGCTGCCAAATTAAAAAAAAAACTAGTTCTATTTTCACATTTCTATTGAACCATTTCCTAACGTAAGTTCTATACAGCCACACAATTACAGAGCGATGTTCAATTGTTATAACATAAAAGATTTATTTAAGCACTAGCTGCTGCCCGCGACGTCGTCTGCGTGAAGGCACTGCAGTACCAAAAATACCTAAGATGTCAGTGTCGCTATAGTATTAACTCTTTGAATGCCGTAATTAGAGACACAATAGAAAGACAATTGCTTATGTCGAACTGTGTAACATAAGACATTCAAAAGGTTAAGTAAACTTTTAAAATTGCTTTAAAATATTTTTTTTTTTCAAGCGAAGCAAGTGAAAAGAGTTATATGGGAATCCTGCTGAGTTCAGTCATAAGATGTGACTGAGGAAATAGAGAAAATAATGCAGGAATACATTCCAGGGAACAAAAAAATAAAAATACGTAGAAATGTATCATACCTTACAACGCTTCCCTACGTTGGTAGTTATGCTGCGCCAAAATGTAAAGAGAGTCAGGACTGGTGACGCGAGAGCAAGCAACGTACAGTTGCCCGTGTGAGAAGCAACTCGTCCTGAGATCGATACCCACTGCCCTTAGTGTCTGCCCCTGCGACTTATTGATGGTCATCGTGAAGCAAACACTCACGGGGAACTATACGCGCTTGGACTGGAACGGGAAGTTGTGAGGTATGAAGGGAATGTGTGGTATAAATACTGCCTCGCTTACGCCACAACCCGTAAGAATTTCTGCCTCAATGGTGTGTCTGTTGAGAGAGATGACTTTAAGGCGGGTCCCGTTACACAATTTCGGAGGAGAAAGGTTCCAAAAAAGTATAATCGGGACACCGACCTTCAGCTTGCTCGACAAAACTATTTGTCGAGGTGTAGACCACTTCATTCCCCTCAATTTCCGAGAGAATGCATTCGTTATTTGCTGCAGCCTGATCATTTTTGGGCGTCGGCGTTGTCCCTCACATACCCAAGAAGCTGGTGCGGTATACGACTGATGTCCCCGTTCACACAGCAAATGAGTTCTTCTAAGCTGGATACCACTCTACCGAGAGACTCTGGAAGCACCACCTGTCAGAGTGCCTTCGCCAAGACTTAGAAGGACATCGGAGAATTCTTGCAATGCACGTGCATTGCCGCCGAGCCGAGCTCTCATATTAATGGTCAAGCGCAGCTAACAAACTCGTGACCACAACGAAGATCGTTTCAACGAGGTGAATGCTTATTCACCTCGTCAGCCCTCGATACCCGCGTCACCACGGGAAGTGTTTGCCGGAAATCGCCACTGAACAGAAATGTGACACCACCCATCAAATGTTCGTTCCTGCGGATGTCCACGGCCTCAACTGCCTTCCTATTGGCCATGGTACACTCATCCCATACGATCAAAGAGCAATCCTTGAGCACGTGTCCCTTATCGCTGTTACATGACACACCACAAAAAGGCGTTTCGGCGCTCTCTAAATCGATGGGAATTTTAAACATGGCATGTGCTGTCTTGCCACCTGGAAGCAGTATGGCCGCGATTCTCGACGACGCTACATTAATAGCAATTTTGGCTTGCCTCCTGACAGTAATATGTTAGTGGTAACAAATGTTTTTCCTGTTCTACCAGGAGCATCCAAGAAAAACATGTTACCTTGGTTTTACCCAACGCTTTCAAGGACGGTGTCATAATTTTGTTTTTGCTCTGAAGAGAACAAAGTGACATGGTCATTTCGTATGGTGGTCATTTCGCCCGGATCGTAATTTATCCCAGCGTTATACTCCCGATTTCCACAGCCTTGATGCGGTGATGATTGGGGAGCTGGTAATCCATATTCGATCAGCGGTTTGCCGCCGATAAAAATGACCACATCTTGAAGTGAACTGAGACAGGTGTTCAGCACGCGTTCATCAGTTACTTAGTCTTCGTCTCCAGTAGCACGCCTCAAAGCTCGTAGAAAATCTTCAGACAGATGATGGCGATACTTCTCCCACAAAGCTACCGGGTTCGCGACTCCACAAAACACCAACCGATCTCAATTTTTGTCACCGTCGAGAAGGTGACGTGCTACGCAGGCTACGTGGTAAGTGGGATACTCCACGCCATCAAATATCTTCTGGAAGGCGAAAGACGTCGGGCCTCGAACAGTGGGAAGTAACAACCGCAGAAAATAGCATTTGCCATTATTCGGTTGCACGGTAGGTATCCAATGCGGTGTCCTTGAAAGTTCCCGAAAAACCTTCCACAGCACCTCCTCGTCGACGTCGGATAAAAACACCCCTTTGCTTGTCGTACGTGTAATATGAAGGCACCTCGTCATACGTAAGGGATCTCGCAAACTGGTCGACTTCACAGAGCTGGAAAAATGTCACCATGTTAACACCGCATTTTTTTTTAAATTAAGACAATTTTTTCCTCAACTCTGCTCAAGATTTTGAGGGTTTTGTTGGAACTTGAATTTGTCAAAATGAACTATACGATACAACTTTTATGAAGAAAATGCACATCACATCACATCACCATCTATGAATTTTAAGAATAACTAACTACTAACCTCGCCAACATGATCAAATTTAAATTATTAATTTCCAAAAAGTGTTAACATATAACTTGATTTGATTTTTATGAAATCTCATAGATGGCGCTGTTTCAAAATTGTCTTTATTTAGTAGTATAACACTAGTTTACAAAATTAAACTTTTTGTCTGTTGCCGCGAATTTTATGGTTGATAATGTTCACTTATGACTTGTTTTTGTCAAATCTACCCTCGAAAATTTTTTGAGCAGCTCGAGTTACTTTGTTTTTGATTTTTATCATTTAAGCCTAAATATTAATCGATAACATGCGTATTTTACTGTGTTCAGATTGGTATCTGAAGTTTTTGCGTCATGAGTAGTTCAAGGAGACGCTGTTTAAACAGTCCAGATCATTTTTGCTATATATGCGGAGAATATGTGTTTAACGATTGTAGAAAAGTTATATCAGAGTTGGTGAAAAATACCTATTTTGAGTGTTTTGGGATGCTCTTGGATAAAAATGAGAAGTCTTGGGCTCCTAATTGTGTTTGTAAATCGTGTGTGGAATATTTAAGATTATGGAAAAGTGGTAAAAGAAGTGCCTTTAAATTTGGAACGCCGACTATTTGGCGAGAACCACGAAATCATTTCGAAGACTGTTATTTTTGTAGCGTGAACGTAAACGGTTTAAACACTAAAAATCGAGCTAAATGGCAGTACCCAAGTACTAGTTGTGTTCAACGTCCAGTGCAGCGTTCATCTGACTCTTCAGTGCCTAAAAATATATAAAGACGGGAACTGCTTTTCTTACATTTGCCAAAAATTTCCTCAGCTCACTATGGAAAAGATTAAAGCCGGTATTTTTGATGGGCCCCAAATTAGACAACTTACGAAAGATACTCAATTTAGAAATTCTATGATTGAGTTAGAACTAAAGGCTTGGACAGCTTTCGTCTCTGTGATGGAGAATTTTCTCGGAAACAAAAAATCTGAAAATTATATTGAACTTGTAGAAGACCTGCTGCTACAATTAAAAAATATGGTGTGCAATATGAGCATAAAACTCCACTTCCTTCATAGTCACCTGGACAGGTTTCCGGAAAATTTAGGAGATATGAGCGAAGAGCAGGGAGAGCGTATGCATCAGGACTTACGCGTCATGGAAGAGCGCTATCAGGTTTTCTGGGATATGAATATGATGTCTGACTATTGTTAGTCTCTGATATGTCATTTTCCAAAGTCTACACATCAGAGATGAGCTTTAAAACGAAGTTTTTAAGAACTCAATGATTAATTATTATTTTCAATTAAGTTTTTCTCAGTAAATACGTGTTTTTTTCTGTTTTATACCTACATAGCTGAAACTCGGAAACTAGAGCTGATAAAAATCTTCTAATTATATTTTTGAAAATAGCATATTATCATATGTAGTCAGCAACAACTGAAATTTCTTCGGCAACAGATGTACTGTAAACTAGTGTAATTCATTAAACTATGTTTCTCTGCCCAAGTTACTGAAATGGCGTAGTTTTTATAGTGTAAAGCTAGATAATAGCATGGCTTACTCAAAAACATTATTTAAATATGCATCGTTAGATTACACGCTGTCACGGAATGCGTGAGAAAAATAAAGATTCACAGCTCCTCCCCCGTAGGTGATAGCGTGATAATATGTAGCCTATATGTTGACCCGACCTCTTAGTAATATTCATGCAAAATTTGAAGTAAATCCATGCAGTACTTTTTGAGTTTAGCCCAGACATACATACAGACAAACAGACAAAAATTCTAAAAACTATATTTTTGGCTTCGATATCGATTGTAGATCACGCCCCAAGTATATAATATTCTTTAAAAAAATATTTAGTGTACAGTTTTGACGATTTTATTATATTATTGAAGAATTGCCTAACGATTAAACACGTTATTGTGACTAATTTATAAAAGATAGATATATACTATTGAGGACTTTTTTGTAGATCTATTACAGACCATCATTTTTGTAATACATACTTTTGGTGTATGATCAACGTATGCGAGGATAAGGAGCTCGAAAGCGCAATTTCAACCGACTTGCTTTAAATTTATCGTCCCTTCTCAGCTCCTATGTATCTTAGCGTTATGTTATATAGCTTATAACCTGCCCAGGAGTATGGACCACAATCGTACCAATTTTGGTTAAAATCCCTTCAGTAGTTTTTGACCCATGCGTACACATACAGACAGACAGACAGACAGACAAAAAATTTACTGATTGCATTTTTGGCATCAGTATCAATCACCAGTCATCCTCTAATATTAATTTTGAATATATATTCAATGTACAGAATTGACCTCTCTACAGTTTTATTATAAGTATAGATATAGATTATATTTTTTTATCATCCATAATTTACTATCAACTATTTCGTTAAAATAACACAGATTTGGGCAACATATTTATCATATTTTCAATGGTGAAAAAAAAATGTCTGAATTGCTGACCGGTCACAGAAAAAGAAAATAGGCGGGAAAGCGACAATTCGATCTTCATTTCTTTTTTCGAGTTATAGAAAACAAAAGAAAAGAAAAGAAAGAAAGAGAGAGAGAAAGAAAGAGGGAGAGAGAGTTTAAGAAAGTTTAAACTAAAGTTTAAACTTTCTTAAACTCGTAACAGAGATTTGTATTAAATTAACACGATGAGTTCATCAGATTCAGTTAAGGATTTAACGCCTGATTTTATAAGAGAAGAGGCTAAAGCTGTAGTGGAAAAATTTTACCGCCTAAATCAAAAAATAAAATCGTATGTACGACGATTAATGATTTTATTTTTAGTTTTCCCTGTATTCGTAATGAAAAGCTTAATGTTTACCTCGGATTAAAGACTTATTAAGTCCCTCAAACTCTAGGTGCCCCTTCTCGGGATTGAATACCTAAGTTACTTTCATGACTAGGGGTTACCCCTAGTTTCCTATTCTTTATTTATTTATTTATTTATCCTTTATTGTACAACAAAATAATAAATAATAATTCTTTAATATTGATGAATTCGGGCTTAACTTAAATAATCTCACCTGATGGTAAACGATACCGTCGACAAAATATTTCAAATATATTCCCCACGTAGAGCAAGAAATGAGCAGCTACACAAGTACCTAGCAATAAGAAACAGGATAAAAATAAATCGCGTACTAAGGTCTAGGTGGTAGGTACATTCGCAGCCAATGTGCCGGTTCGTTTATCTCAATATCGTAGACGGACAGGCGAACGTGCCTGCCAGATCCGTACGAGACTGAAATAAAACACTTTTGTAACGAAGCGTACAGCGAAATTTAAATGTAGCTACAACTTTAACGAAATAGTTTCTTTTTTAGCAGAACACTGCTTTTGTGGTTTTTATTTGAATAGAAAAAATCATGGTATAGAGTGAAATACCTACCTAAGCATTAGCAACTTTTTGGGCTGTGGGTCTGAATGGTTAGTCGCGTTTTCCGTATTATCCAGTGTCAAATACCCCTACTATTTTTATTTGTTTTTCTTTGGTTTCTTATAACACAAGCATAATCAGCCTTCTAATGATCCCACTGCTGGGACTCAGGCATCCTCTCTAGGAGAAGGGATGGGCCATAATCCACCACGCGGGCCCATTGCGGGTTGGTAAATGTCACATGTCTTCGAATGTTTACCTTCACCGTTTTGAGAGCAGTGGTGATGAAATAAATTACACAAAGTAATGCACCTGGCTGGGTTTGATCCCGCGACCTGCAACTCGTAAATCGGAGCCGTTACTAGGTACTCGGCCGCCACTGCACACTTGGTTTCGTATAGTCCGTGCATTTAGCCAGTATCTTATTTCGGGTACCTACGCCATAATCATGGCGGTAAGACCTCTTTGGGGAGTGGCTAGACAGACGTCACGGCGTCCTCGCCTTCCGCATGACGCAGGTCCTCACCAGACATTGTAAGTTCGGGAGGTTCCTGTACATCTTATTCGAACCGAAGAAACGCTCGGATGTCTATATTGTGTGGACCGCTCGGAAGACACAGTGGAGCATAAAGTGGAGGTGTACCCTGCTTAGTCGAAGCCGTGCCGCCGTGTCCTCGTGAGGGCTATCGGCGCCGGACCCTGGTACCTACAGGCCATGGCCATATATGAACCAGTAATGCTACCTAAAGAGGTGGCCACACTCGTGATGGCACGGAAGTCCTCGCGCCCCAGCATAGCCGGACGGAACCCCGACCCCAACTTTCAGTCACTGTCGAGGAACGGGTAGCTCACCGTCCAGACCGAGCCCAAGTCGTCGACAGCGCATATTGTTCCACGCACGCCCTAAAAAGATGTCAATAAAACCTAAGGTACCCTACAGCCCACCTACTGGACCCATGAGTTGACTTCTGAAAGGGAAAAAGTCTGATACCCCTTCCGCTCCATGCTACAGCGGGAGAAGGCATTAAGTTTGAGTGTTTGTTACTTCTTCTTTGGGTAGACCATGCCGCAGATAGATACTTTTTGTCCCGAGTGTGTTCTCTTGAGAAAATTTTCTACTATTACTTCAGTGAACGAAGCCGCTGGCTGCAACCAGTAAAGACGTAATACCAGCTCTATTTTTATCGAGATAGATCTATTCGAGAACACACCTGTTTCAAAATTTATGTATAGGTAGGTACCCAGGGGGTCGTCTAGTTTTGTAGAAAATTGTCATACAAAACTACACCAATACACTAGAAATTAATTTGCGAATGATTAAACCAGTCGCTTAATTAACTTGACTCATAAATTGCGCCAAAAACCTCTTAGAATAGGTTCTTAGGAATTATCTATCACAGCTAGCTGATAGGCAGCCACAGCAGCAAACTGTGGTGGGATAGTACTGATCCTAATTATTTGTAGCGAGGTTCTTCTTCTTCTTTATAACTCCTTAATCTATACCAGATGTCCAGGTCTATATTAAAAAGATTTTTCTGGTGATGAAACCCAAAGAACAAATTAAACCACATCTGAGAATGAACAGGTATTTCGCCACGTCATACACAGGGGGCGTAGCTCAAATGGTAGAGCGCTCGCTTAGCATGCGAGAGGTACCGGGATCGATACCCGGCGCCTCCAAGTTCTTTTTGCATTTACAATATGGAAAAAAAATGTTTTATAAAAGTTTCTATATACATACTTGTCAGTGAAAACGAGTATAAATTACTGCCGCGGCAAGAAGCACAGAATAAGGGTGACAAATTAACATCGAGCTATGCTGCGCTGTACTGCGCTATGCTGTGCTGTATTTCTTAAGCTACGTTTTTTTAACAATCAACATCAAGCTGTGCTGCGCTTTGCTTAGCTCAGTATTAAAAGTAATTAGCAGCTCGTGTAGTCGTTTATCTCGTCAAAAATGACTTTTTTTAAAAAAAAACGTAAACATTATGACATAATTAAATCCGATGAAGATGAAACTCGTTCGTTCTTGTTTGTTTGTGCGCTCATACACTAGTTCGACACAGCGCAGCATGGCAGAGCTCCATAAAAAACATAGCACAGTTTGGCACAGCGCGGCTCAGCACGGCGGGTAGCGCGCCTCGCTCGAGACTGCTGCGTTTTTAAACAGAGCGTAGCCTCACACAGCGCAGCACAGCATGGTTTGTTTGTATCCTCATTAAAATATTAGACGAGCGAGTTGACCAAACATCAGCACAGTACAACGCAGCATAGCTCGATGTTGATTTGTCACCCTATTTCCTGTGTCTCAGTGTCTCACTGTTGCTCGTGCTCAGTCTCCAACACCTCGCACTTTGGCTGCACTAAATGATCTCTTGGACTCTTATCCAACAAACGATCTGTTTGCGGATGAATGGAAGATGATTTTATTGGCATGTCAGAAGTATTGTGAGAGGGATTGATGTACGTGTTGTGTATACTTTTATTTACTTATATTTTTGTTTAGTTACTGTAATTGGTTGTTTAAACCGTTGTAATTAATTAAATAAATAAACAGACCGACATATTTACGACGAGACAATTTTGTACGCCAGTCAATTCTAAACTTTATTGACAGTGCGCGTGAGGTGGAGCCACTACACGCACAAACTATCAGTTTTAGCCAGCGCAGGACAGTTTTTACACGGCACTCTGGGTAAACCTGAATGAGTTTTATGAACTACATTGTGATAAGTAGATATAAATATGGGCCTTACCATGGCGTGTTAAAAGGCGTGCGTGTGAGAAATTCTCCATTCCTTTTACGGTTCCGTATAGTTCATAAAATAGATCGCATTAAGGATCAACTCACACCGAAAGAGCGGCGAAGGGCAGCGCAGTTTCAGTGTCATATGAATTTTAACTTTATTTTTATTTCTATAATACTTATTATCGCATGAGAAACACGAACGAAAGAATTCCCCGGAATTCCTGCGGCGCCGCGGGCATCCGCGCGACTCGTTCGAGTTTCTCATGCGATAATAAGTATTATGGTAATGATAATAAAGTTAAAATTCATATGAAACTGAAACTGCGCTCCGCTTCGCTGCCCTTCGCCGCTCTTTCGGTGTGAGTTGATCCTAAGAGTTCGTGGTGAGGCCACTGTCAAACATGAAACTTCCTAAATTCTCAATTGGGTTAAAACGGAGTATTAAATCCTTGCGTCGTATTCCTCAATGCTGAGAGTCGTGACTTCCCTGCTTCATCACTTTACTTTTTATGGTGTTTTTCCATTTATTCTTGTCTCTGGCGGTGTGAAGGGCCTTGTATACCTTGGAGTCAAGAGCGGTGCGGATCTGGTCAGACCAACGCATTGCGCCCGCGAGGCCTTTTTCCATCTACTTTACCATTATTACATTATAAAGAGCATGTAGTATTAAATAAAAGATTTATAATAAAATATTATATATCTTTATTAAATTAGAAACAACCTTACAATTAATTTCTACACTAATTACATTACTGACTTACTTAAATTTTGCAAAATTAACAATTTTACAAAGATCCAAAATAGGCCTACATATGAGATATTGCTTAGCAAAATGGGAATAGTTTTAATTGAAACAGGTATATTACTAGTAATGGGACTATAGGTGGCGCTAGTTTTTCTTTTAGTGCTAGTGTACGTTTCACTGCCAAACAAATATCAACACTGAACCTCTTAGAATAAAATCTAAAATCAATAAATAACCTGAGACCACTGTGCGTCTTTATGATTCCTGGACTGATGCAGGTTTATTAATTTTGAACATTATTACTACTACAAAAAGAGTTGAGATTTGTTTGGCAGTAAATGGCACACTTTGCAAAGTCAGAGCTGTCCCATCCTCGATCTTAACCTTTTGACCACTGACCATGTTAAAAAAGCAACTGTGCTCTCGGCGCCAAGATACGATTTCATTCTTTGATCCGTCACGTGGTCGAGACCGTGGCGTCGTGGACACATTTTACTTTGTCATGTACGTCGTTTTAAATAAGAATAGGAACGTCAGTGACCTCTATCTGTCAAATGTCACTTGAAAAGTACGGTTTACCAAAAAAAACTTATTTGTGTATTAATAACGATTTTTTTTTTTTTTGTTTAATAGAGTCTTTGTTAAATCTTACTAAAGCAAAAACGAAATTAGATAAATACAAGGTGTAAGGGACAGCCCTTCACAAACTATAAGGGCTTGCTCAGTAGACGAAACTGAACAACCTTTCACAATTTTTTTTTTTCTGGAAACGAAAAAAATATCCGCCTCACGATAGAAAATTATAAACTTGATTGGACAGTTTGTATGGAGGCCGAATTTTTTTTTCGTTTCCTGAAAAAAAAAATTGTGGAAGGTTGTTCAGTTTCGTCTACTGAGCAAGCCCTTAAAGTTTGTGGAGGGCTGTCCCTTACATCTTGTATATGATTTAAGTCATAATTACATAGTATTTTTATGATTGGCAACAATTGGCCTTCTTCCTGGCGCTAAGTCAGTCCTATTATTATTTGAAACGCACTGTTTACATACGTGTAGAGGTAAAAAAGTTAACTTGCTTTCCTTATTCAAAAGTTTTTCTTTAATTCACGCATCATACTATTCCCACACTATCTATCTCTTTCTTCCAACATAAGAATCAATTACAGCCATCCATAAGTACAGGGGGGCGACAGAGAGCGATGGAAAACTATACGTACGTACATAGCTATTATCCTCCGAAAAATATATCAATTTTATATATTCTACTCTCTCTTCTATTATCACAGTCCATAGCTTCAACAGTGATATTTAAAAAAATCATATTAGGATTCATATTAAAATTGACGTAAAAAGCAAAGAAAATGATTGAAATATAGTAATTTACATTTACAAAAATAAATCAATACAACATAGGATACACACATATTAAAATTTAAAATAGGTTTTTCTTAGTATTTTTTTACTTAGGACTACAAAATCGAAACTTAGGTTGGTAATGTATTGAAGTTTAATAAGATTTTATTATCACATCATTTTTAAATAGTAGATACACTAACATTTAATCAAAAATTTAGAAATGTTAGGTAGATGATTCTTTGAAACTGAGAGAATGCCTCATTCATCAGGCCAAGTTTTTTCTTTACAATTTGATATTTTTATTTGCACATTCCGATGGATGCGAGACGCCCATGACGTTGTGGCGACACTTGAGGGAGGCCTATGTCCAACAGTGGACGTCTTTCGGCTGGAATGACGATGATGATGATGATTTGCATATTAGTTTTCCTCGATTATTAAGTGTATCAAAGTTTTTCTCTTTTACGCCCAGTGATTTATGATAGGTACGAAAACTAGCCCAGATAAATGAGACATTCTCTCGATTTCAAACAATCACCCAGGTACACAAAATTTTTTATCAACAATTTTGAAATGTTTTATTTGAAAGAACTTACTTGATTTTAAACACTTAAGCAGTTAACTGTTCAAGTTTTAATTTGAAAAAGACCTCGTATCATTTCACATTTGATAACAATAAATTTTCTTCGTAACGGGTCTGAGGCCTTAGTGCGAGTTGTTTTGACGTCGAAACGTTTACCACGTTTAGCTCTCTGATTGGTTAAGAGCTTGAAGCGGGCCAATCAGAGCGCCAGACGTCATGAACGTGTCGATAACGTTAAAGTAAATCAAACTCGCACTGAGACTCTGTGTGCACTGCCACTACTATCTTAGATGAAATGAAAAGAGGTTTTAGTATGGTTAAGTAATTACGAGGTCTATAAGGGTGACCAGTAATTTGAAAGCTTCAAAATGTCTTGTATTAGAGCTAGTTTGCAACATTTTTGCCACGAACTTTTCAAGTCTGATTGGAATTTGGTCTGCACACCGGTCAAGTGCCCAGTATACAAAAAAAAGAAAAAAAAAGAAGAAAAGGTATAGCGCAGGCAATAAAAATACACCGTATATTCAAAAAAAGGTAAAACCAAAATCAAATCGGCCACTATTTAAAACAATACCAACTTTCTACAAAAACTTATCATCATTTCACTTGACATAGTTACCAACGTAAGGAAATGCTATTAAAATGCAATTAGATCTACTGTTTTACGGTAATAAAATACGTGAAACCAGTTAACTCTATTGATATGTGAATGAGGAAAAATATACAGAACGGAACATAATAACACGTCAGTACTACCCTCGGAAGCTAACAAAGCGGTACCCAACTCGAATCTAAGTGTGGGTTTTGAGAAAATAGATTTCGTAAAAAAATTTTTTACGTCTTCGTAATGACACATATTTAAAAATAGCGAAATGTTGATAAAAAGCATTTAGTAAGTTAATTCCGGTCCAAGGCTATATATTTTTATTCAATTTTAAAATACCACATTCACCACTGCTTACCATCAGGTGAGATCGCATTCAAGCAGTGATTTATCTATACATCTATATAAAATTGAAGTGTCTGTTTGTAATATTGAAATAACTGCTTTATACTACATGCATTTGAATGAGAGATTTTTTTACAATTTTTGTCTGTCTATCTGTTTGTCCGGGCTAATCTCTGAAATGGCTGGACCGATTTTGACGGGACTTTTTTGGCAGGTGATGTAATAAGGAGTAACATAGGCTACTTTTATTTTAGAAAAAATAAATTCAAAATCCTGTAGTCCACGCGAACGAAGTCGCGGGCACAGCTAATATTAAATAAAAAAAGCTGCGCCACACTACGAATTACTTTTATATTGTGGGCGTATTCACAACATTTAAACTCACATGCACATGACACCTAGACCCGGAAATAACGATCATACAATTATCTGACCTAGAACCCGCGACACAGCGCATCAGCCAATAGCTTAAACACTGCGCCAATGGTGCCGTCAATAGTGTATATTATGTTAAGTTTAATTTAGATCGGTTTAGTGGATTAGGCGTACTTTCAAAACGAATAACAAAAGGACTGAACAGAGTCTGGGCCTGATGACGGGATCTATCACACCTAAACACAATAGGCATCACCGTCAGTCCCCTGTGCAGAGCATTCTTGACACAATAGCGCATGTGCTCCTTGACTGGTGTCACTGACGTACGAATATGAGCCCTAGGATCCCTGAATCCTTCATAAATGTCCTTAAAGTTCTGGGAGGCCTAATTAGCTTGCGGAGACAGGTAAGTTGGATGTAATAAGCTTGCCAAATGGCCACCAAACCAAACCAAATTCCAAAAAATAGCTTTTTATAAAATATTAGCTGTTCCGGCAGACAGTCTTGACCGAAAGTTGGAATTTCGTGGAAAAAAAAATTTAAAACGTAAGTTCTAGTGAAGTTGCAGGTTTTTTGACGGGCTTGCCTGTTACATAGGTTTAAGCTTTCCGATGCAAATATAAACATAAGTTTCAGTCATTTTGAAATACCGTTTTGTGGCTTCCGAAGGTTAAAGTAAAGGTGCACCTATATTACAGAGACACATATCGTCAGTTATATTTATCCCATGCAATAGAACCCTATTTCTATAGACCATAATAAAAATCGAATCAAAGATATCTATCAGGTATTCTTGAAGCATATACATAACTATATTGGTGTGGTAATAAGAATAATGAATCAACTTACATCGAAAGAAATGCTTAAATCGAATATGAAGTCTCAAAAATTTATTGTGTTGTTATATGTTACTATTTGGTTATAAAGAGTGCTGCACTAATCGACTAAAGCAAATATTTTTACAACGTAATTAAGGTAAGCCTCAGATAAATTTAAGAAAAAGTTCTTTGACCCAGTACCGTAACTAGTTTTTTATACGTCCGGTGCGAGATTCTATAACTGTCTCTAGAAAAAAATAAAAATGACTAAATTTGAAATTTTTGCGCCCCTCTAGGGACTGCGCGCTGTGCGTGGGGACCGCTAGTGCCGACCTAGTTACGGCACTGCATTAATTCTCCAACATACATTGACATTCTTAATTTTTAAAATCGGAAATAGAGACTATGTCGAAATCTACATCTATCATGAAACTTTATATTTTCAAGTAATAAAAAACTTTACTTAGGAAAAAGGTCAATGTAAAGTATTCCAAATTTATCTGGCGCCTACTTTAGTTAAACATTGTAGTCGAGTTGTTACCGATATCTTTGTTATTGAGTTTCTCGAAATAAGCATAAAATACAAGATCACACTACCTGGCATCTGAATGGCTAAGTAGAGTGTATCAGTAAAAAAATATATAATTTCGTAAAACATAAATAACATTTTCGTATAAAAATTACCAGTAATAATACTAATTTAAAATGTAAGTACTTACTATTTTCAATTTGACAGTAAAAAAAAAATATAAGATGGCACTTTTTCAAAATAATCAATTTTTATTAAAAAAAAAATATTTTTAATTTGAAGGAATCTGACATTTCAAAGTAAAAAAAAGTAGCAAAAATATAAAAAAAAATACTGCGTATTTCTTAGGAGAACCGATATTTAAATAAATTACAATTATCAACGAAGATCCTAAAATCAGATTAACCATATAAGTAAATAACAAAATACACGAGATTTGAAATTATTTAGAAATAAATAAAAATTATGCAATATTATAATATACCTACATGTATACTTATTTCATTTTAAGAAAAATAATATAATCAGACATCAAGCCCTTAAATAATGTAGATCTAAAAGTAAAATTGTCGGAATATATTGCAAACATCAAAAGCAAACGGAAATAATTATATTACAAAATGCCTTATCTACTTTTCTTACATTAATTTTAAAGCAGATACATATCCAATATGACTTCAAGCATACTTCTATATTAGTTACTCCATAAAATTCGTATCATTATCAAATTACATGAAGGAAGACAGTGCGAAATACCGGTTTTGTAAACATCCAATCACCTTACTATTTCAATACAATTGAGTACTTAGTTTACCATCTTTTTATTATTGGAATTAAAACTTTACCCAAAACCGCAGATTGAATTTTCCGTTAAAATCTAGTGGAAGGGATAACTGTCAAGTAACAGAGTAAGTGGGCAGACACTGAAATGTGACGTCACCGCCATTACGTTACGTGTGAACAAAAGAGATAGCGATACGTTTCCACCACGCCCACACATTTCGTCTTACCCATATTTCAAACGCTAATTTCTGCTTCATTTAATAACTTTAATTTCTGCTTCATTTAATAACTAATTTTGATAATGTTTTCAGAAAAAGATTTCCTTTTAGTGTTATTTGTTGTTTAGTACAAAATATTGGAATTAGTAATGTAGTAATGAACATATCCGTAGGAGGCTGTCTTGAACCTTGGTTAGGTTGCCGACATAGCACGAAGAATCGCCAAACTTAAGTGCATTGCTCGCAGAACAGATGGCCGTTGGGGCCGAAAGGTTCTGGAGAGGCAACCGCATAGCGGAAGACACAGCGTTGAAGGGCCTCCTATAAGGTCAACTGATGACCTGGTAAAATAATAATAATGAGTTTATTCAATAATGACGATGACCTGGTAAAGGTTGCGGAAATCCGATGTATGCAAGACGCACAATACCGTTCATTGTTAAAATATTGTACTAAAATAAACATAGATAAGCACTCAACTGTTTTGAAAGTGCAAGGTCAACGGATTAGAACCACGTTATAGAAATGCATTGACTGTGAAATTACAACGACACCTCTTACACCAGAGTTTGTTTTCATTAAATAATTTCGACATAACCTCTCAAGTGGTCCATTCAAGGTCGCACACAATAATCAATATCTAATTTATCCACAAGCGAATTACCACCGTCCATCCATGAACATAAAATCCTCTTTTGCATTTCCATAAGAATACGCTTCAACAAACATGCAGTAAAAAAATCGTAGTTTAATTCGTTTGAACTTTGAGATGGTTTCCTCAATGTTTGTTCAAAACACATACTCCTGATAACATTACGTTTTTGCTTGTGAAGGTCGCTAGACCGTATTACATAACTACTACAGTTCATAATGAAATGCTACATTTACATTGCGTGTCTGAAAGGCCTTGTGAAATATTCATCTCCAACAATAAAACTAGTGATGCAATCATTTGGCGAAAATATTATCTTAACAGCGACATGAACATTCTAATTTGTTCTTCGTGCGTAATACTCATTTAAGCGTCAAACTTAAATTTTGCACTGGGTCTGCTTAATATTTGAATACACAAACTAAGACGTACTAAAATAAGTACATTTTAGTAATACCACACAGTCAAGACTGCAATTTAAAACCTATAAAAATTACATCACAATGCCACCGTCAGGTTATCAAAAAATACCTATATTTCTTACCAATTTAAGCAATATCAAACTGAAATAGTACTAAGAAACTATGATTTTGTTTATTCAATAACCTAACAGCGGTTTTATGAGAAATTTAATCAATAAAATTTCCAACATCAATTCAGATTATGGCGGATAAATGCGACACGCGCTTTTTAACTTTTGTATCGTACAGTTTACAAGTACAAGACAGAAATTATAATATAGACTTACTACCATTACTGCTCCAATTGATTAGCGTATCAGAATTGCCGTCTTCAATGTCTAAGAGTAAGTTTTCTCTATCATTATCTGTGCTATCTTTTGGAAAGACTATATCTTCATCGTTCGTTTGCAAGTTCACATAGGATAGTGATTTCTTCTTCTGTTCTAGGTCGAAGATCTCCAAGTCTTCGTCCTCATCTTCATCCGACTCCATGGTGAGAGGCACTCGGGACAGTTCCATGTTATCCCTCCTGTCTTCTGATTGGAGGACCCCGTAGCGGAACTGGTTCGCATCAATTGTAGTGTGTGCACCACCTGAATCGTTGTTCTTGCTTTTTCTTCTGAAATTTGAGAAATTGTGGATGTTAGTTTACTGTTTAAAATTGTATCCCAGTATTGTATGTATTGTGTGTTGTATTATATTGATAGAGATATCTATCCCAGTTTCAAAAGAAAATTATAAAGCGTATAAAGTGCTGTGATTGGTTCAATTAATTGATTACTACCATTCACAGCAATTAATGTGGGCTTGAAAATGTCTCGTACTAATTTAGCTACGTTTTCTTCAACTGGAAGCAGTTTCTCGAACCAAAATTATAGCAGGACTAGCTTTTGCCTACTACTTCGTTTGCACGACTGTCTGATATAGCGAAAGCGAAATCAAACTCGAAGACAGATAAAAAGAAGCCTTTGTCCTTCCTTAGAGTTTAAACACCAGTATCCGAAGACGCATGAAAATTGAGAATGTCACAACAAGAATAAGTAAACTAAAGTGGAAATGGTCCGGCCACATAGTCAGAGGCATTGAAAAGTGGAATAAAAATACAATATATTGGTACCCTAGGGTTAAGAAAAGAAATCGAAGTAGACAGTATCGAAGATGGGATGACGAAATCAAAAACATAGCATACATGGACTAGAAGAGCTCAGAATAGAGCAGAGTGGAAGGAAATGGAGGAGGCCTTTGCCAAAGTTGGGCAAACAGACCAGGTTGTTGGTGTCACTAACTCGTCAGAGTCGTTAGATTAAGAGGCCGGCGACAGATGAATTTCCATACAAACGTAATACCACGCTCATTTGCAGTTGGAGTATATTTCCATCATATTATGATGATATTCGGTTATAGACAATATTTATCTAGGTTCCTACGTCGAGAATATTAGAAATATTGTTATTTTTAATACAGAAAAAGCCAAATGGCATGTTTTGCCATTTACGCTGTAAAAAAGTACGAAATACAATTCGCTTAAATAAAATTTTTGTTTTTTTTAAAAAAGAAAGACGTACGAACCTAGATAAATGTTGTCTATAATCGAATATCATCATAATATGCTGGAAATATGCTCCAACTGCAAATGAGCGTGGTATTACGTTTTTTATGGAAATTCATCTGTCGCCGGCCTCTTAAGAAACTTTTTGTATATAATAACTTTGTGTTCAACAATTTTAATTAAGGTCTGAATAAAGGCTTATTTTTTTTATTATTTTATTTAGATTTCAAGCTTACTGCGTACCGCATTTCATCAATATCGGTCCAGTAGTTTAATCGTGAAACGTAACAGACAGACAGTTACTTTCAGATTTATAATATTAAGCATGGATTATGTATATTTTGCTGCTACGTTTGTGTGTGTTTTTTGTGATATAACCGGAAGAAGAAACTTTGGGCGGACTTGGGAGAGACCTTTGCTTAACAGTGGGAAAATACCTAAGGGCTAGATAAATAAAAAATAATAATAATTCTTATAATATATACACTAGTGCTTTGCGATCCCACCTTATGGTAACGTTGATGGTAAATCGCACTAGTTACCTAAATTATAATCGGACGAGATGACGGTTGCAGGCTATCAAACTAAAACAAAGCCTAATTATTTTAACAGCAAATGCAGCATGAAACCTTGCATCATGTTCAACTCAACTCACAGTTACCGATACTCAGTAATCAGTAAATGATTAAAGAAGAACACGTCACTGTTTGAAAATTCTCTCATGCAAATAAAGACTATAAATCCTGACTGATAACACTGACCTTATCAATAACGTGACTTAAAGGTCAAGTATTAAGTTTTAACAGAGTTAATTGACATTGATTTTATAAACAAAGTAAAAAAAGGATTAATAAACTTGATTTTTGAGTATCCAAAATTACAAAATGAACAGAAATTGAATGCGTGTTTTATTAAATATGCATGTAGGTATATTTAGTTTTAGCTTTATAAACAACTAGCTTTTGCCCGCAGCTTCGCCCGCGTAGGTACATAAAATAAAGCCTATGTCACTCAGGAATAAAGCAGATTTCTGTTGGTGAAAGAGTTTTAGCACTTTAACTTATTATTATTACGTATCTACCTACATTGTGCTCACATATTAGAAGCGACAAGAAATATGTAACCAAGATCTATGTAACTCATAATATATTTTAAAAAGAGTGTCCATGGAGTTTCTTGCACGTTCTTCTCCATAGAGACCTACGTATTGGAACGTGCAATTTAGCTTTACTTTTCTTGCATTTGCAATCGGATTAGTACTTCTACAGATTACCTCCTACAAACAAAAAAAAAACAAACTTTACCTGTTTAGTATTATATTAGTGTTATTATATTATCCCCTATTAGATTTTGTAATACTTGTTTTAAATAATATTTTCTTTTTTTTATGCACCTGCCATTTTGTCTGCACTTCCCTAGGTTGACTGGAAGAGAATGCCTAAGGCATTAAGTCCGCCCTTGTATCTTATGTTGCATGAAGATTAAATAAATAAATAAATGGGCGATGTGTTCACTTCTGAAAGGCAAAACCCGGGGTCCTGAAAAGAAGGCAAAGAAGGAACATACAATTGCCGGCACGGATCTTGAGCGCTGGCTTCAAGTGCGCAGAAGTCAAATATTCGGTCTCTTTTGTGGTGGGTAGTAAGACGCGGGGGCGGGAAGTGTCAGTGATTGGCTCGCCGCGCCATCGCGTCATATCCGTCACTACTGATTCGTTCCCTGCGTTGCTGCATGTATCTAACAACGAAGGTGATTGGCTCGTCAATGTATGGAATGCGCGAAGCGATCCCCACTCTGACGCGCTCAAGATCCGTTTCGGCAATTGTAGGAGTGGGTTTTAGTCAGTAAGTCTAACACGCCCTAGCTCCTAGAGCGGGAGAAGTCGTTGTATGATTTCCCACTTAAACAAAACGATGGTAACAGAAACAGATAGTCATAGTTTTAGATATTGCGTCTCCTCTTAGAAACTTTCTTCATGGAAGATGTAGACGATTCTCTAAATGACCATACATTTCCATTACACCCTCTATAATTGCAGCTATGGATTTGTCAGTTTTAATAATAATAATAATAAATCATTTATTTTCAGGCATCTTGGCCCATAGATACATACCTTACAGACTAACATAAATATAAAGTAAATACAGTGTATTATTAGTAAATAAGACTTATGACTAAGTTAGTAGCACTTCCACTGCACTAATTCACTTTGTGCTGTTCTGTGGCACCTGTCCGCGGAAGCGACGGAACACCACGCCCTGCGGCCAAAAGTCTTCCTTCAACACAAGGGGCAGAAAACTGTTCGGGACTCGCACCACGAACGCCTTGAAATTGACGTTACGGTGCGACTCCAGCAGTTGTACCCTCAGTGCGAACTTCGTCTTTTGGCGCACGTACTCCACGATATCTTCCACCCTTGTAGTGTAATGTAGGCGGGAGATGTATACTGGAGTGTTCGGCGGAGCGGCACGCAGACTCACGCTAGGAGATGTAGGTGCAATGCCGCAGCCGCAGCGATTCTTGCTGGTTTGCGTTCGACGCTTCCTCCTTTGCACCAGAACGAAACCATCGTCATTCTCGACCTTGTTCTTTGCCTTGTTTGGCACAGGTCTCGGATTAGGAGGGAGGTTTTATTATGCTCAATAGAAATAATAATATTTTTTCGTTACTTGTTACCTCATCCAATGACAACCCCCGCTCTTGGGCGGAGCGGGAGATAGTGACAGACTCTTACTGACTAAAAGACCCACCCCGATCCTTCTAGCCTTCATACCGGGGCTCAAGCTGTCTTTCGAAACTAACCCAGCCCACCTAGCCAAGTTACAATCGAATTCCGTTCTCTAATCGGTAAGGCCTCGGTGACAGCAATTGTAGAAAACGATAAGTTGGTAGCCATGTTGACGCGCCTGAGTCGGCCGCAAGTTCTACAATGCAGCGTTTGTATAAGAAAGGATGTAGCGTTAAATATTGTAGAAACGATTTTGAACGATGTGGACTCGGCTATAATAGCTACCAATAAACAATAGAAAGGCATGGTTGATTTCGTCTATTTTCAACAAACCGTGTTTACTCAGTTGTTTACTTGTTTTTGCCTCACTCCTAAAACAGACACGTAACACGTAATAACACTTTCAAATCGATTCTAAATTCGCTCGAGTTAGTATTTGTTTATAGCATTTTTTATTCTAGCAACCTGCATGGCGTAAGGTTCTCTTTGACTGACAACCTTTACAGTCAGCAGGTACCTATAATAATAGGTACGTATAGGTACGTTTAGGTAAATGTAGGTAGGCACTAGGTAAACAAAGGTACACATCTGCTTACCCAAGTTAAGTTATCAAACGAAGATTAAAGACTATAATTGAGTAAATAATATCCTTAAATTCTTCAGTCTATAGGGATGAAGCGCATATTACTAAAAGAGTTCTGAGTATACATGTAGATGGATGGAAAGGGAGAGGAAGGCCGAAGAAAAGATGGATGGAAAGAAAAAGGAGTTAGTGATAGCTTGATGGGTGACAAGACAGAATGGAAGAAAAAAACATGTTGCGCCTACCCCAAGTAATATGGGATAAGGGCAGAGAAAAAGAAGAAGTTCTTCAGTCTATCCCTTTCAAAGAAACATGCATGGTATTCTGAATAATATAATATAATTTATTTTTTAATAATGAAAAATCGCAATTCCCAAGACACAGAAAGCAAACGGTCATAAAACATTATTAATTGCCCTGGCAAATACTGAAGAAAATTACGTCATTCATGATTTATTACAAATAATATTATCAATAATATTTGCTGTAAGTAATCACAAGAACTGATAGAGGAACTGTTTTTCAAAGCAAATACTCGTATACAGACCATTCAATCAATAGAATGGTGAAACGAAGTACTATTTATAAATCATGTCTGTAAGATAGCAATCATTGCCAGTGGCGTAGCTAGGAAAGAGCGAAGTGGACCCACACCCACGGCCTCGCACCCACATGGGCCTCGCATAAGCGAGGGCTCTTTAAGAACGAGGATTGTTTTATAATTGATAGGCGTCGAGGATATCTGCAGAAGAACCAAGGTTACCGACATAGCACAAAGAATCTCCAAACTTAAGTGGCCATGGGCAGGGCACATTGCTCACCAAACAGATGGTCGTTGGGGCTTGAAAGTTCTAGAATGGTAACCACCTTCCGGAAGACGTAGCGTTGGAAGGCCTCCTACAAGGTGGATCGATGACCTGGTAAAACAAGGTTGCGGGATTCCGATGGATGTGAGACGCACAGGACCGTTGTGGCGACACTTGGAGGAGGCCTATGTCCAACAATGGACTTCTTTCGGCTGAAATAATGATGATGATAGGCTCGCGTTTTCGCCACAATGTGGTGGACACTGGGCTTCGACTGTCGCTGCCTCGTTTTCGAATTTATGAAAACATCGATGTTGTGTCTTCACCCACGTCCAAACTAGTCCACGCTACGCCTCTGATAATTGCTCATAGAATTAACTGATAAAATGTCTTGTTAGTAGATTACAACGAACGGAAACACTATTAAAAAACCTAATAATCTAAAAAGATAGGCGGGGACTTAAAGTGCTGCTAGTTGCTCGGGGAAGTAAATTATGCCATATTTGTTTTTCAAAACAGCACATGCTGGCGCGAAATCGTAAACAGCGATCTTGTGTTTATACATGACTCACTATTCTCATTTAATATGCTGAAACAGGCAAACAAAACATCCGCAGAACTTGTTTTTCAGTAGGTCTGGCATGCTCGGAATAAAATTTTTGAGACTAAGGAAAAAAATATCAGTCGAAAGCCACTGCTGGCCATAGGCCCCCCAAGTATCATCACAACGATCGGTCATGCACGTCTCGCATCCATCAGAATACCGCGTGGTCACCACTCCAGAACCTTTCGGCTCCATCGACTATCTGTTCGACGAGCACATTTTCTAACATTTTCATGTGCCGCAAGTTACGGGGCACTGGGCAACGTTGCAGCTTCACGTAAATTGAGCGTTGCGCGTCATATTAGAGGATATTTTGTCCCATAAACCATAACCAAACATAAACTTATTGGAAACGCGGCCTAAGGTTTAAAGAAACAATCCATGGACTGTAGTCTGTACGTACGTTGATATGGCTAGAAATGGTTTGACTACAGAAACTAAAGATGAGGTACGGAAAAAAAGGAAAAACATGTTGCATCTTTCGCAGATAGAAGACAGTGATGAATTGATGATGACCACTTTTCTGCATTAGTTCGAAAAACAGAAAATTGCATACTTAAAAGCGGTAAGGATAGGAGCGGGTTTTCGAGGAAGTATATAGAAAAAACATTACCTGTAAAATATAAAATATGCAACTGCCAGCAGTGCAAATCCTCCAAAGACAATAAACCCTCTCTTCAGGACTCCAGGACTGTTCAGGTCAATCTGCTTCACCGATTTCACTGGTAGTGTAGCATTGGTCTTGGTTTCGTTGGCCCCAATGCGAACGATGGTGCTGTTGTTGTTGACAGTACTATTGCTGTTGGTGGGGGTAAGGGTGTTGTTGCTGGTGTGTGTACTGCCTGGAATGACAAATTTAAACTCGTTAAAAATTATAAGACCCGTTTTCATATATGAGAATAATGTAACTAACAACTAATGTAACTGGAAACGAAACTGAAAGAAACAATAAAGTAATTGTAGGTCTGGAGTAGTAGTACACCAGTAGTGCGTTCAAAACTGAGTCGAGTAGAGTTGCAACCCAGGTTCGTTCTTTTATAACTCGAGTAGCTACCCTAGAGTTAACCCAAATAGCTCTAACTTTGAGCAGGGGTAGGTCGGAGTAAGCGGCATTATGCTTAACATTGACAGTTGAACTCCATTCGCGTTCAAAAATGTCAGGGTAGAGTACCTAATTACCCAATGACATCAGTAGAGTTAACTCCAAACTCAAATTTGAACACAGGGTAGACAAGCCACTAGGTAGGTACCTACTTAGTCAAAATACAAATGTCAAAATGGGCCTTATATTTTTTTTCAACTTTAATTCATTAAACCCCAAGCGAACGCCGGCGTTCGCGCACCTATTGTCTTTCAATTGTGTCTGTCATTATCACGATTGACAGGTCCAATTTATTGCCACTATACTTGCTCGATTCTGTACGGAAAAACAAATTAAGGCTAGTCATCATTTTTGAAGGCTTTGTTGTTTACCACTTCTATTACTCTATTATTATTATTAACTCATTTAATAAAATAATATCTAATGTTAATCGGAATTTTAAAATTGAAGGATTTTATCCCAGTAACTTGTGACATAAAATGCGGCAGCCAGCGTAAAATTTAATTTTTGTGCAAACTTTTAAGTACCTACCTATACAATTAATTTATCATATCTTTTGTTTCAGAATGAATCACTACCTATGTATATTAAAAAGAGTAATCGGAAGTTTTAGAATAAGTTTTTAGACATAATTGGGTATACTATATTCCGACTGAAATACGGCTGTAAAAGGAACAAACAATAAGGTAAAGGACTCAAATGAGTACAGCATTTTAGACTTGCACGGGTTTATTATCCCCTCTTTTTTAGCTCTTATTTATAGTTACATAATCCTCTCCTCCTCTCCATAATCGTCTCCATACATTTTTTATGGAAACTAAATTTGTAGAGCTACACTTGATACGCGTCACGCGACGCCACGCAACGTTGTTCTACGTACAAATCAGGCGTGTGCGTCGGTCTAATTTAGATTCTACTTACTAGAATTCCATAGATATATAATAATAAAAAGTAAAATAATGATGACATTGTTAAGTGTCAGTGGTTGGAGCAATGTACATAACAAGGTCAATTAAGTTTATTGAATGCTTGTGTACCTATTTTAAAGTTTCAAAGACATCTTTTGTAAGTTACTGTCATTAAAAAAAATATTACACTAAACTATTATTTCTGCAACTTGAGCCAATTTCCCAAGATGACTGTAGCCTATACTGAATACTAATATAGTCTTCTACTAGTGAAACTAATTTGGATAATGCAGATACAATTTTTTTTCTGTGCCATCAAAGCATTTTTTCATCTGTCCAGTAGAATGTCTGCCGTCTGACGCACAATGGTCCATGAAGGACTAAGTGCGGAAACCAAACCACAAATAAGACACCACCTGGACACAAACCACAGTGAAATAAGAGACAACCTGAAAATCTCTGAACTTGGCTCTCTGGCTCAGGTTGGGCGCTATAGAAACAATCGAAGCAATCTGGTCCATCAAGTATTGTTTACCCATCGCAAACACAGTGCCAGTGTGGAGCCTCTTCCCAGGATATTTGTCACCTCCTTTCTCAGTCAGCAGACACTACCACCTGTACTTTCCAAGACTTAAGCAAGGTCTAAGACAAAAGAATGTAGGTGACTGCATAGGTATTGGCTAGACAAAACTTGAGTCGTATCAACTCAAAAGAAATATTAAAGCAATTTTTCAATGTGTTTTTTATTACATTGTAATTATGAGGTATTATTTTACATTATAAAATAGTTTCAAAATTACTTAGCTGTAATATTACATACAAAGATTTAAAAAAAAATATGCTGTGAATCATTTCGTAAAATAAGGCATTAATTTGCTTAGCATGAATCAGTCATGTGAAGCAGTTTACAAAGTATGAAATACCCATATAAGGTGGTCAAACCACAACCTGTAGTCATGCAACACTGCTAATGAGTAAATAGATGTGAATATAATGTACAACTGTTTTTGTAATTAATAAATAATTAAGATACTAGAACATGTGATAAACAATAAAATTAATAAATAGAGAAAGAATCTTTAGAAGAACAGCTATAAGACTATGTTTTCTTTTTTTTTTAACCTTTCTATTGTGATAATTACAGACACAATTGAAAGACAATAGGTGCGCGAACGCCGGCGTTCGCTTGGGGTTTAATGAATTAAAGGTATAAATAGTGTTTGACTGCAATCCTAAGACTGTTGATGGTAAAACACTAGTTACTGTGCCTTTTTACACTTTTAACTGTAAAAAACTTTCAGTTGCCCCATATAAAATATTGGGTTACATACTAAAGAAAAGAATAGGCTAAGGCAGATTGAGCGACTTGTGGTCCAGGGAAGGTTACCCTCAGTACCAGGAAGATCACCTAACTGGCTAAATGGCTCATCATCACTGCATGAATTCACAAGGAAGGCGGCCATCAGAGAGGAGTGGCGTCATATTGTGAAGCTTGCCACCAACACCTGAAGTAATGAGCACAACCACTCTGTCAAGACTGATACCAACAAGGAAGAAGAAGTCAGATGACGGTAAAATAATATTTTTTTGCTGTACAACAAAGAATATATCTATCTATATATCCAGGGACTTAAAAACTCCTTCATAAAGGTTACAGAATCATAAGTGCTACATATTGAATTGGTAACAGAATTAAATATGTAACACTTATTTATGTGTTTTCAATGTGTTAACTCAAAACACTTACAAAAGTGTAACAACTAACCTAACAAATCTGTAACAGATATAAAAGTGTTAACAGTGTTAATAAGTGTAACAGGTAAACGCAGCGTTGCCAAAGTTACAATTTACTAAAGCTATACTAAAACTGATTATTTCAGTTACACATATCAACACTTATTAACACATATAAACAGATTAGTTTGATTCGGTAGCACTCCCTAACACATATAAAAGGTTACAGTTTGATTCGGTAACATTATTGTATCTGTTATATTTAAAAGTGTTTTTCTGTTAAAACTGTTTTAAAAAACAGTGTTAAAACACATTATTATCCCTGTATATATCTATAATATATTCAAAATCCAATCTGCATCACAATTCTTATCACAAATGAATTCAGATTTATAATTACACCAATTATTAATCTTAGGCCATTAAATTACAACAGCATATTTGCTGCATTTTTAAATTGATAGAAAGTTCAGTTTGTTGGAAAAGTTACCTAGTGAAAGGTTTTATATAATACAAACTTAATTGACAAGTGTTGATGATGATAGTACATTTTGTTAAAACAAGCAGACTTAGTTAATTTCAGGCCATATTATATTACTTTATTGCACACATTAATTTATTACAGGACAAGTACTTTTAATAAATGTACAACAGGCAGTCATATTGCACAGGGTAATTTCTTATTAATCTTTGGATGGACTGAACAAAAGAAAAAGATTTTTGTAACTCGTTACATGATTTGAAAGTGTCCTTGGAGTTTCTTACACATTCTTCTCCTTATAGATGTACACTTTGGAACATGCAATTTAGCTTCACTTTTTTTGGACTGACCAACATTTTGATAATTCAAAACTGTTTCTGATTTCTGAAAGATTTACTATAACTTTGGTTAATTTCTAAATGATTTTTTATGTTGAATTAAATTACACAGTATATTTTTCGTAATAATAAATGTGGTTTCAACATAGAATTCAGATTCAAACTAGAATCTACAATCTTATTGGATGGTAGTGATCTCTCTACCTAATATAAATATTTGAGAGAAAGTCAAGTTCACAAATTACTTAACCACTCAAGTTTCATTTTGACAGGATAAATTTGTGACTGTGGTAACAGATGTGGCTTACATTTTATCGACGCCAACTTAAAACCCTGGGATAACTGGATAACCGGCTAACCATTTAATATTTATCTATAAGGAAGTTGTAACATTACATTCGAATCGATAAGGCGAACTTGTACAGGAAAACATAGGGTTAAATTGTGCAACTGTAATTTAATTGTGTAATCTTACCATTAGTAGGTGGCGTTGGCGGCGACACGGACTGAACAGTACCATCGTTCACTTTAGCCGAAGGAGCAGCGTTTGTAGCTCCCGCCAAAGTGTTATCGACAGGAGGTAACTTGTCCGACCCACCCTCACTCTGCAGGACAGTAGCCTCCGCTTCCCTCCTCACTCTCAGCAACCTAGCAGCATTATGCACAGAAGGCCAAAGCGAAAACCTTCTATTGAACTCTGCAACACGATCCCCATCACTAACAAAATATTCAGTCGTCCTCACACAGTTCAAACACAACAACAACAGACCACAACGTATAAGCATGGTAGGTTTTTTGTTCCTGTTCCTTTAAAATAAACTGATACCACCGTTTTACTAATTGAGGTGAATCACTCCCTCATAATTATAATTTAAACTTGTGGTTAGTTTCCGATAAATTCGCAACGCATCAGGTGGATTGATGGGATTGATGTAACAAAACTGTCAGTCGGTTGTTAATGTCAAATTGACAGCTGACAGAGGTGTGGAAGTTGCAACTAAAAAATATTGGAGTTTTAGTCGATTATAAGATAAATAATGTTACCACAAAATGAAAATATTATTTTTATTTCTTCTATATCACGTTTTGTGGGTAAAGCAATGAGTTCGTATTGTGTTCAATAATTCAGTTAGTCTACATTTCGCTCTGCAACATTAGTGATTGTTGATTCTTGCTCAGCAATCCCACAGTATAACCCACAAGTCTAAGATGTTCTTCCACGAGACCTCTGTGAATGCAGAGCGAGATATTATCAAGTTTTTCAATAGCTCTTTCCCGTCTACCTTTTTAAGAACCTGGATTAACGGCTGATGATGAATATAACTACCGTTCCGGGCCCGTGGCTCCCCTGGATGATACCCCTGGGGGTGCCACGGGAACTGAATTCGGACCTGTGGCACCCCTAAGACCTCAAATCCATACAATGATGTATCAGTGGTATCACGGGTACTATTTCCTAGTTCCCATGGATCCACCAACCGAATAGTGATGGGACAGATGGTCAACCGGTCAGTAGCGGACTGTACGAATTAAACTGGTCCTCATCCTCCCCTACCCATGGCTCCACCACATGCGGTGTCCGACCACGATGGCGATGATGCTGATAATGCTCCAGAGGTGACCGAGATTAAAATGACAGTAGTGGCACGAAAGTTGAATGCCAAAAATACCGCCCCTAGACCCAACGGCTAGCTTTGGAAAGCGTTGGGCCTAACCATGGGAGCTCTCAGTCTTCTACTAAAAGGGCTCTTTATCGCATGAATGGAGAAGCGCCAGTTCCCTCGTCGTTGAAAGATGGAGAAACTGGTCCTCACCGGGATGCCCTGCGGACTCTCCGTCTCCATACGGGCCCATCGTGCTGGTCAACGAGGTAGGAGGCAAGGTCTTTTAAAGAGTAATTGCAGGCCGTCTCGTCGTGTAGCTGGTACTAGTGGGGCCGGATCTTGCAGTTAGCCAGTTTAAAGTCATGCGCGTGCGAGCCCTCACGACGGAGAATGTGGTGTCCCGGAGCGAGGTCGTCTTAGCGGTTTCTTTGGACATCTCCAACACCTGTAATACTCTGCCCTGGAATTGCGTTAAGAAGGCACTCTGGTATCACCAGGAGCCGACCTAATTTCGTCGTGTGATCGAGGCCTGCCTGACGGACAAGTTCATCGTCTATCTTGGTCACCAGGGAAAGTGGAAACGACTAGAGGTGTAGGTGGTGTTCCACAGGAATCGGTACTAACTGCTCTTGTGGAACATCGAGTATGACTAAGTGCTGCGCGGTGATCTGCCCGATGGGGTCGGCGTGGTCTGTTACGTAGATGACACGCTCGTTTTGGCACAGGGAGAGTCGCACCAAGCGGCGGCCCCTGCTGTTGCTGACTTCTCCTTGAAGCGTGCGAGAACAGAGCGCACGTCGATGACTTGAGCTCGGTCCCGACAGTTACCAGACGGTCGGACAGCGAGCTACCGATTGCTCGCCGTCCGCAAGCCCGCGCCTACAATGGCCGGAAATCGTGATCGCAATCCCGCTTAGGTTAGGGCGCTGTGAGCGCCGTTGCCTGATACGGTCGGTCTCCTCCTTTGCTACCATTACTGCTTTGCAGCAGGAGGCGACCGCCTGCCACTCCTCCTCGCTCCGGAATATGACCTTCACCAAGGAACGGCGCGAGAGGTCGCCGCCGCTAATCGCCCTCACGAGGGCACGGTGATGCTCTGCCCAAGCAGGTCACACCTCCACTGTGTGCTTCACCGTGTCCACCACAGTGGTGACACCCAGGCGTCACTTTCGCACGAGCCCGGTGCAGGAACCTTCCGAACTTGCCATTTCCAATGAAAACTTGCGTCATGCGGAAGTTAAGGACGCCGTGAGATCTTTCCAACCACGCCTCCGAACGCTAGGAGGGGTTCACATCAGCGTTGGGTCGACGATGAACCACTTGAACTGGGACTCGTCCTCGACAGCCGCTGGAATTTCGAGAAGCACTTCCGACCTCTGGCTTCCAAACTTAAACGGACCGTGGTTGTCCTCAAACGGCTCCTCCATAACCTTGGGATCCAGACGCCTTCTGGTAGAGGCTCTACGCGGCGAAAAATCGGTCCATAGCACTTTACGGAGCGCCGGCGTGGGCGCCATCGCTGCGGAAGTGACCGGCGGCTAAGCTGAACGCTTGGCCATAGATTAGCTTCTGAAACGGAAACCCAAGGTCCTAGAAAGCAAGGCAGCGAAGAACACCAGAGTGGGTTTTAGTCACTAATTGCTTGACACCTCCACCCGCTCCCCCCTGCTCGAGAGTAGTCATTGGATGAAAAAAGTACACACAGTTTTAACACAAAGTACTAGTGGTGCTTACAAAACAGTAAGCACCGCACTAATTTACCTGGGGGTGCCACGGGTCCGAATTCTAGTTCCCGTGGCACCCCCAGGGGTATCTTCCAGGGGAGCCACGGGCCCGGAACGACTACTACCATTGAACAATGTAATAAAACTGCTATGTGTTTTACGTGTATTAAAACTGCCCAAACTCTTACACCTACCTAAAGCGGGGCAATCAGATCTCAGATCCTCCATTGTTCATTATTACATAAGCTGACAGTCCTAATGAATCCATCACTATCTTATTCAACCGTTCTCTTTTGAAGGTAAAGTCCCAATGATATGAAAGTCTCTTTCGTCACTCCCGTTTATAAAAAAGGCGCTAAAGCTAATATTAAAAACTACCGCCTCATTTCTAAAATTTGCCTTTTTTGTCTATTTCTTGAACGTGTATTTTACACCGATGCCTACGGTAATTTTTGATGATGAACAGCACGGTTTTGTTCGACCTCGTCTAATTAACTTCAGTCACAAGACTTTATTTAGTACGAATTTTATAGTCGGTAGACTACAGTAAATGTTTTTATCGTATTGATCATCGCATGCTGCTGAAAAACGCGGTTTCTGATTGGAATTAACCGGACTTGTACCGATGGTTCGCCTCGTTTATAGAGAACACAGATTGTCGTGCTTCAAGGTTACACCTCTGGTTGGAGTTCTGTCCTTTCGAGAGTGCCTCAGGGTTCCATACTGGGTCCTTTGATAATCATATTGTCCATTACAGATATCAAACAGTGCTTCTATCATTCGTATATTTTACTCTATACTGACGACATGAAGATCCACAAAACTGTATGAGACATATCTGATGCATATCATTGCAAGACGACCTGCAAAGATTTAAGATAAGTATTTTGCATCCGTAACAAACTCCAAATAAATGTCTCTAAATATTTCTTTCTAATATTATCACGTTGTACGTCTTTGAAAAATGTTAATTACACCATAAACAATCAATTAAGTAATTAGCAGACTAAATAGCATATGAGATCTAAGGATGATCGTTGGCAACAAACTTCTGTTTGATCAACATTGTGCTTAACATAGTTACAAAGGCATCGAAAGCTCCGGGATTTACCTATACCTACCTACTAAGCACTATGGCCTGTTTCCGTTCTCTTAAACCAGTTAAATTATTGTTCTTTCGTACGTAGTCATTTAGACTACGCATCTCGGGTTTGGAGCCCGTAGTACCTTTTGAAGGCGTTCAAAGAAATTGTCAACTTTACCTAGAATAGAGGGTTCAGCAATACCTACTCAGTTGACATCGCTGTAAATGGTACCACTTCCTTCCTCTACAGTTCTGGAGATGAGGCGTCATATTGGAGACATAAGTGAACTCGTTGCTAATTTAACATTACGCACAAATCTCGACCAATGTCAGCGACCAATATTAAGTGTACCTTTCGCATTGACCAATTATGTATTTAAGAAAAATGTTTTTTCACTAACATGTTCTGCCTAGTGTGGCGCTCTTGCGTCGGCAAATGGCACATAATTTTTTTAATGATTAACTTATTTCTCTCGTTAGTAATTTATTGACTTGTGTGTACTTTCTTTATCGATATACTTTTTTTATCTAAGTATGTCTAGAGGCACTTACTTAATTAACGATTTGATAAAATTCACTCTTTAGATCATTTATTCTATTTGTCTGTAAGCCTTCTGTAACACAGAATAAATAATTTCAGCTTACCTAAAAAAATACGAGTCTCTCGTTAGGTATGTAGGAATAATTATACAATGACAACTCAATTGAAATTTATCATTGACAGTAATACTACTTACATATATAATCCGATAATGTGACCATGAGATACTCGTATCACTGAGTCTAACCCAAACTAGTAGGTAGGTAATAATCATTTGACGCTATTAATACAGCGGATCAGAACTATAAAAATTGGTTACCACTAAAACTAGAATTGCTTGTTCGCCTGTTAAATCTGCCTCTTATTCATCATTTGGTGTAAGCAGAAGCACATACCTATCTGTTAAATACATGATATACCTAAGTAATAATTAGTTAGGTAAATAAAACAAACAATCACGTATAAGTATTATTTAATTTATTCAAATAGACATTTACATATATTAATTATATATTTTAAAGTAGAATTTCCAAATTTTTGGTATCTATATAACACTGCGATGGTCATAGGTTGACAACTCGTAACCCACATTTTTTCGCAAAATGAGTTAAGCACATCAAAAATTTTTAAATTAAGCGCCGAATCTTCCTATTGATAACTCGTAATAAACAAAAAATGTCACTCGAACAATTTGTTCTACAGTTGACAACCCACAAAGAAAAAGTATCAACCTGAGCTCACTAGTACGCGAGTTACAAGGTGTCAACGCAAAATGCAGTTCGCAATAACAGAATAAGATTAGGCTACCATACTAAACAAATATCGGAACAGCAATAAAAATATCATCAGCTGAGGAAAAACAATTAAATAAGAGGCAGATGAAGGAAAATGCATCTTGTATGTTCTGTGAAAATATGTCATTATTATAGGAGCAAGCTTTTCCGAAGTCAACTCTGATACTCAGACAAGGTCAGGCATCAGTTTTTGTTAGATGCATATTAGATTAGCTTTATGATATGATTTCCAATTCTGATGGCGAATTTGTAACAAAACCTATCATTATTTAGAGTGACGGTTGTGCACCTATCAAAATAGAATGCAGTGGTGGCCGAGTGGTAACGGCCCCGACTTATGAGTTGTTGCGGGTTCGAACCCAGCCAGGCTCATTACTTTGTGTAATTTATTTCATCACCACTTCTCTCAAAACGGTGAAGGAAAACATCGTGAGGAAACCGGCATGTCCCAGAACCAAAAATTCGAAGACATGTAACATTCACCAACACGCACTGGGCCCGCGTGGTGAATTACGGCCCATTCCCTCTCTTAGAGAGCAGGCTTGAGTCCCAGCAGTGGGAACATTAAAAAGGCTGGTGATGATGATTAGTAGCTAAATGCTCTAGCCAACTTTGCTGCTGTGAATAATGTGGTTATTTACCACTAATATCTAAAACCTGAGCATAAGCAGATGAAAGTGGATAGCATCATGCTGCTATCGAACGTGGCATAAAAAAATATGACGCTATTTATGTTCCATCTATCACCAATATGCAGACATAACTTGGATATCACGATAAGATCCATACGACAAATTTTAACAAAATCCAAAAGTGATGCGTCATGAAAGTATCAGGCTTGAAAAGAAAACAGGAGATCCTGCTGTCACAGATCTTGAAAGTTTTATTGTACAAACCAGATAGCAACAAAACTATTCTTTGTTGCCAAGCAGGCCAAGAAATCTTGGTTCTCCTGCGGATATCTTCATTTCCGATGTAATCATGCAAGGAAACTTCAAGCATAATCCTTTCCATAGCCCTTTGGTTGACTTTAAACCTACTGATGAGGTACATTGTCACTGGCAACATACACATACACAGTCATGGACTTTCATCTTGAGACACTGGTATATTGAATAAGAAGATACCGCGCAGTTTCCCAAAAGCTGCCCAGCTGAGTCGGATTAGACGATTGTTCTCTTTCTAGAAGTTAGACCTACCTAACTGAACAGTCGGTCTCAGGTAAACGTAGTCCAAAACTTCGAGTGTAGTCTCCGATCTTGATAGGAGTGGGTGCTACATGGATGTTTACCATGACTTTGGTTTTGTCCATGTTCATTTTATATCCCACTCTTTCGGAAGCTCTACTGAGGTCACCGAGCATTATACTGAGCTCCTCCGTAGGCCTTTCACAACCGATGACCCGGTGAGGGTTGCGGAAATCCGAGGGATGCGAGACGCACATGATTGGCCGTTATTGCGACACTTGGGGGAGGCTTATTTCCAAGAGTGAACGACGATGATTTGGTTGAAATAATGATGATGATGAGGCCAAGAAATATAAATTTTCCGGTAACAACCTACGAGCAACATTTTAAGAACTCGCATAAACTTTATAAAATTTTAATGACTTGCAAGCTCCTAAAACTGTACTACCTACTGATTATTACTCTTATTTACGATAATTAGTCGCAAATTTAATTGTTTCAATTTAATAAAATAGTGTTTATTTAAATTGACACCTCGCAAGTGTACGTTGACTGCTCGTAACTCGTCAGAAGTGAGGATTTTTTAATATTGTTTCCTCGCAATTGTTTGTATATTGAATAATTAATAAAAAATCTATGTGGGTATTTCATTTTTTTTAAATATATCAATAGATAACTTGATTTTCTACCAACTACTTTTTTATTTCATTTTTTTTAAATTTAATTTCGAAATTATACAGTTTTTTCCCTCTCCTGTAAAATTCTATACATTACAGTTACGTGCTGTCAACCTATGACCATCGACTGATTGAGTATCCACATAGGTATGATAATAATGTTAAAACCTAGAGTTACAAACATCGGTACATTTTGTTCCAAACATCAAGGTACACATTAAATATCACCTACAAAATTGAACAAGTTAGAAATAGTATAGGTTTATCAAAGGACTTACTAACAATATCTATTGTTAAAAATATCGGCAGTGATAAAACAAGCCAAACACGCTGATTGGTGTTATTAACAATAAACATGCCAAGACCTGTTATTGTTAAGCCATTAAATTTCTCAAAAACCAATACGATTGAGCTCTTTTTTCTTATTTTTGTTTTTTACATCCACTGTTTTTAAGAATAAATTACTAATCATAATCATTAAAATATTTTAAATCAATCGAAAACTACCTACATTCACTCGAAATCTCACGTTGTAAGCACACGTTTCTCTCAGACTCTAGAGCAATAAGTTACGATTTTACCTTATTAGTTAATTTACAAAATTAATAAATATAAATAATTAAGTATGAACTATTTTATACAAAATCCATAACATAGAAATGATATCACGTGTAAATCACGGTTGATCATTGCGTTACACGAATAGACAGGTATGTAAATTAGTCAGCCTATAAAAATAGATTGCACAAAAATCATTATGAAAATATTTGCAGAGAAAAATTTTAACGTACCTTAGCGTTTATAATTTTGACGCTGTGAACTTAGTCCCACATTAAAACTTCGCAAATTGTAATCGATTATAATAATCACTAATAGGTAGAAGTTACGCTTTAGCAACATTTAATAATGTTGCCAGTAATTGATCCTTAATTACTAGATCTAGTGTTACCACATCTCTGAACATGCTAACGTCAGCGCTATAAAATGTGCTTGTTACATGATAAAAAAATTACATTTTTATGGCCCCTTTGCAATAAAAATGTCTCCTAAACTCAAATACCCAAATGATCCGTACAAAGCGGCGTTCTGCAGCTCAAGCGGCAGATCTCTACTCTTTCTCTAAAGTTAAGTACGTTTAATCAGATATAAATGTAGTTTTTCGACACGTCAACTACCCTCTTATGATACCACATAATTTTTAAACTTTTATAGTACCTAATCCTACTTGTTTACCTCAAATTTATGTTGGCTAATAAATCTTCTGAAACTTTAATATAGTAATTAATTTAATAATAATTAATTTTATTTTATATCTTATAATTTAGATACGGTTTTAAATACACAAAACGGCTCCCACTTTGTGTTGAAATGTTAAATTCATCGACAACATGTATCAAATTCAATTAATTATTACAATTAATTAATAACAACAAAGAATAGCAGTTGCGGAGAAGATAGATTTTGTTTTAAGTTATTTCCTGAAATGTAAAATATTGTCAAATTTTAATCAAGCCTTAACCCTAAAACCATGGCACACAAATTATTTCTAACAAAGGAGGGAACTTTTCACAACTGGGATTTATTTTTATTATCGTGTTTCGATCAGATCATGCTAAAATGCTCTCGTTCAATGTTTAAAAATTTGCAAGGAGATATAGAATTTCGAAAACTGAGCAATTCTGTTTACGTATCATAAAAAAACGTCCGTATATATAAAAGAAAATGAGCGGAAAATATACTTGGTCGCTTTAAAGTCTCCACAGTCAGTCTTTCAAGAAACCTAATTCTTATTGAATCTGTTAAAATAGAAATGGAATGTGAAAGATAATCGAAGTATGAAAGAATCGTTGCAAATAATAACCAACATAACGATGATACATAGGGTAGGTAGATCCAGGTGATTATATCGTGTCAACTACAATACAGTCCGGGAGAGCAATTACTTAGACACTTCTACATTGTAAAATGCAATGTTTACCATCCTAAATTCGTCACACCTATACTAACACTTGAAATAGCGAGATGATTTTGAAAACTAGCAGTAATTTTATCCGTTCTACCTACAAAAAATTGCTGTCCCGGATGAGGACGAAATCCGTAGTTTCATCCTAGTTGCATTAGGATGTTGTTTATTGGACTTAGGTCTCCAACTTGGTTAGCTTGAAGCGCTCACTCCAGACGCGCTTTGTAGCTGGTCTTCCATATTTCGGCTAGGGTGACAGCTGAGTGGAAGCGGTGGAAAATACAAAGTGGTAGGGTGAAGCGCTGAACGAGAGACCAAGCCACGAAACCGTAGAAATCAAGTTGCACCTGGAAAGAGAACAAGTATCCGTTAGTTTTAGACAATATGAGAAATAGTAAAATGGTTTTGATACTATCAATACTCACAGGGTTAGCCAAGACTTTTTGTGCTTCGAAGGTGTAGATGAGCCACATAGTAACGTTGCAGATAAGGAGGAAGGTGACGGCCTGGCGGGCAGGCTTGCTGCGTTCTTGTTCAGGCAAATGGACGCGACGGCGGGAAACATCAGCGATAAACAGCAGTTGGAGAACCACCTGGTTTTTCAAAAAAATTGTATTGAAACATATGTCTAATAAAACAGTTACTAGAAGAAAATCAAAAAATAAAGAATTATTAAAACAGTGGATTACCTGAAGCACACTTAAGCAGCCAGTAATCATAACGAGAAGGTTCGGTTCATGAGTGAAGGCTCCCATCCCACCAGCGATGACGCTGAATACGGCATACACGAAGAGACCGAACGCAGACACACGAAGCAAGATGTCATTCAGGTCAGACTGTTCTTCGGAGCGGAACTTCAAAGATTGCACCCTGCGGAGAGGCTCGGTACAGGAGGGAGGAGAATTGCTCCATTTCATTACACGACCACTAATATTATGAAGTGAATAAAACCAAATAATGGTAATCAAAAAGACAAAACACAAAGAAATCAGGTTTGGTAAGAACAGAAAATGCAATGAAAAATATTTCGGAAATGTGATTATAGATAATGTGGGTTAGCACGGTCGATGTGCAAACATAAAACCAATTTGGAGCCATTGATGGAGTAAAGGATATACAAAAAGGAAAAGGATAACGGGGTTTTATGGAGTGGGAGAAAATAAAAACAAAATAATTAACACAAAAAACTAAAATCTAAAAAAACAACACAGAATGAGAAACTACAAACTATGGTAGGTAGTGAGGTGCTTTTACGTCAAATCTAAACTTACCGTATAAATCCAATCAGAATCGCCAGAATAGAGAGAACCATCAAAGCACAGTGGGATACATCAGCCAAATAGATCGACAGGCGCTTCAACTCTTGGTGTCTGATCAAGACGAAGAAGAGTATCAAGCAGATGAGGGAGGCGACGAGCAGCAGTAGTCCACAGAAGAGGCCTTTGGAGGCTCCGGCACAATCGACGCGGTTTCCTCGCTGAGCCGCTGCAAGCGCCGCCGCCCTGCGGGAGAGAACAGCCTCCAGACGTCTTTCCAGATCTTCGTCGTTGGCCACGCTGTAACCAAACGCGTGCAAAGTCACGGACGCGTTGCTACTCTTTAATTCTCAGACTACTCTATGTGCTCTAGTGTTAGGTGAGGAGCGTGACTCTAATATTAGGGGTATTTACAAGTGGTTACTATATTTAGTTATTGCAACTTCATTTCAATGGAGGTGCTGAATGGCATCTAAACTGTGGCTAATATTACTCTACATTTACAGTTTTCGGGTTATGAAATTTACATAGGTAATACAAAACAGTTTATATTTACCTGGGGTAGCGGCCAATATGCTTCCACATAACGTAAATGACGGCGGCGCCGATGAGGGAGTATTCAATGATGAACGGATATAGATAAGGCGCCGAGTCGGTTACGATAGTGCCCATAATTGGGTTTCGGCCGCACACCGTTGTGTTATCAATGTTGGCGATCAGCGCCGCTGGATTGAGTACATCGAATGACTCGAAGATCTCCGAAGAGTTGGGCACTGAAAAAAATGTTCATAATCAAATATTTTAATCAGAATTTGGGAAAGATTATCAAAAAACTAGTCTACACATTAAAACTACTGGCATCCTTTGCTATTCTAGATTTAAGTACAGTGACACTTTAAATTCAAGATATTTGTGCAGGCAAATCGACAAAGTATTGGTTTGCAAATCTATAAATAGCAAAAGGTGACTGCATAAACCATAAGTATTTTCATGCAAAAGACGCAAAGAAACCTTAACCTATAAGTAAAATATGAGGAACTCATGTGCAACGGACGCGTACATGGGATACGTAATCAACACAAACAAGATTTGACAAACCGCAAATAAAAAGTGCAACGGCGTTTTACTTTTGAAATAATTCAATGCGACACTCCAACGACCAACCTGGCGAATGTGGCGGATCATCTACGCGATAAGTTTCAACACTATTGCCCCACTCATCTCTATCAGTTACTACCTGCCCGGTAGTCGTGCTTGGCATCATGGTCGATATAGCATTAAGAATCGGTTTCAGAGTCGAAGTACGAAGCCACTGGAAGACTTCTAACATGGCCGTCTGTGTCTGGGTCACTTTATCGGACCCCGTTGTTAATGGTGCAAAAGATGTCGTAGTGAACGGATTGTCATTAGGCCATTCTCTGAACTCGCGACCATATCCCATTCCATTGTCATAACCTACCGTACTTTTAATAGTGTCGATCAGTTTTGACTTAGGAAGTAACCCACCACCCACGATATTATATGATGAGATAGTAGTTGCTGAAAAATTAGTCCAAATAAATTTTAATTGACATACATGCACATGTTAGCGAAACAGGGATAAAGAACATTGATGGGAGTGAATACTAACTTGTGGTAGGAGTGGTATTTGGAACAGCTGTGGAGGTGACAACGTTCATGAGTTGCTCTCCAGTGGTCTTAGCAGTGGTTAAAACAGTAGATGTGATAGAGGTAGCAGCAGTGGAAGCAGCACCGAACACTTTGCCGGAATGCCTCAGAGTGTGCTTACGGATGACTTCTGGAGACGAAGGAGCCATTAATTTATGTACAAAAGTGATTTACGCTACGTTATACATAAAAACATAAGCAGGTTATGCAGTGGACTGAAATGCAAAATGCTCATATAGCAATCGTATTCCAAAAAAGTAATAAAATGATAAGAAAAAGATACTCACTGCCTAAAACACCTTCGCCAGAATAACCGTTGGGATTCTTAACATGGTAATCGGTAATTTCCTTCAGGGACTCCAGTACTAAAGTACGAATCCAAACACAAATATTTGTAGCAACTACGTGCATCAGACCAAATCGGGCAATCACTTTGAATCGATGAATGTTTAACTAAAAAATCAAAGGGTGTGTAAGCGATTGCGAATTTTATATATACCTAATGTTGTTTAAGACAATTTTAAATAAGATCTTTACCCGAGAATTCATGAAGATGAAGTACATTTGCATAAAGGTGAAAACCATTTGCAAGACAGGGTTGACTCCCTTTAAGATTAAGTAGCAAGGCGACTCCAGAGGCAATTCAAAGAATGTGCCAAACTCCAATCCATTGTAGATCATTGTCCCGAGACCAAAGGCTGAAATACATTAAAGATAACTTATAGTAATGTTGAAGGGGAAATAACTGAAATGCGAAAAATATTTTTTCATACCAATAGCGCCAATTCTAAGGAAGAAGCTGCCATGGCTGTGATCGTTCTGCGAAGTCTTGCGCCTGCGAGCTGGTCTCGCAACAGGCCCTGACTCCAGCTCCACAATATCCTGCTGTTGGTGTTGCTGGAATTGTTGTAAATGAAAATATTAATAAAATGAAAGAAAAGCAGCTCCCGAAATCAAGGACCTTCAAATGCGGTTTTTTTTAAGTTAAAGATAACGTGGAGATTATTTGATTTATCATCTGAAAACAAGGTGGCAATTGCAACTAGCTCCAATACAATTAGTATAACTAAATGAAAATAGGGTTCGTTCGTTAATTTCAAGTTTCAACTCAGGAAATGTCGATGCATTCTACAATCAAGGTCAATTCTCATGACTTCCAAGTGTGTACGAAGCCTACATGAAAGCAAGGTGATCCATTAGCGAAAACAGAAGCAGTATATGAACAGACGAACTACGACAGCACATCCAAAGCACTCCGTATGATATGTTACACTTCAAGCAGGATGCGTCAAGATACCTCACCTGATCAGACGCATACAATTGCGCCATTTGCAATTGCAATTGCTGTTGACGAACTTTATCACGCATCTTACGGGGATACACCTCCTGCCCAAATGATATGGAAAAAACAAAAAAGTAGGCAGCGTAAACAAAAAGGGATTCATGCGGCCTGATGTGTTTGGACGAAGCATTGACCATGATAATGTGAACGGTCAAATAATAAAAATTGCGAACGAGTGCAAATCACAAAAAGTTAACGTAACAAATCACGTTTAAATTAATAAAACAAATATATGGTTAACTAACACAGGACGACACGCGAAAGCGACAAGAGAGTGAGGGATAATGTTAAATACAAATATAAATGGATGTGCTGTGTATGAAAGTGTTGTGAAGTGTACCACTCACCTGGAATTGACTTTGTTTCTTGGCCTCTTTAGAAGCCTTTTCTTTCTCCTCCTTGTCCTTTCCTTTGTCTTTAGACTTGCCTTCTTTCTTTCCATCTTTCTTATCTTTGCCATCCTTTCCATCTTTGCCTTCTTTTGCTTCCTTATCTTTGGTTTTCTTTTCCTTTTCTTTCTTAGGCTTTTTCTCTTTTGGCGGGGGCTTCGGTTTTGGAGGGCTTCCACTGCAGCATGCACTCTCTGTATAGTATACAATTTATTTTATTAGATCACTGGTATTTAATTATACAGTCATGATGATATGTTAATGTGTTGCCTGTGACCCAGCAGTGGGAATATTAAAGTTTGAATAAGTGATGTAATGTATGAAATTTTATGGTAATTAACTTAGGATGTTTCAAATACGAGTACGTACCTTGAAGTAAGAAGCAGAAGACGTACAACAAAAACAGAATGCTCATGCCATAAAGGTAGGTGAAGAACCCCTCATAATAATAGAGGGGGAGGTTGTGTGTGATGACATCGCTGATAACGTAGGCTATACAGACAACAACCAGTAGCTTGGCGTAGATGAAGCTCGAGATGATGAAGAGCGAAGTTCTGTGAAAGAAACAAAAGAAGGTAAGTCAAAGTCAGAAGAATACGTAACGAAGTTATCTTGCTGTAAACTTTTGAAGTGGGTTGTAGGTACTCAGAAAACCAACCAACCGTTTTAATTTATGAATAACGCATTGCACGCTTTATTATTTTTGAACATTCAATAATCATATCTAACATAGTGATATATTAAAAGTTAAGGTTTAAGATAAAATGTTTTAGGTATCAAATGACATATTCTGCCATTTTCATGATGCCTAATTTTAATTAAAATAAAACGCTCAAAAAATATCTTAAAAATCTACTTCCTGCTGATTAGAAAATGATAAACTTTGGGAAATATGTGTTTGAAATTTAAAAAAATTCTTTCTGTATTATATATTTTTCAACACAAACTCGGACCTTGCAAACATCGTTGATGGGACGGCCGCTGAATTTATGCACACCCAACTAATTTTTAATTCACGAGTACAATTTTATTATTATTTTAAAAGACGTTTTCTAAATGACTCAAAATCATATCAATATTTTTGTTGTTCTTGTCTACGTTAAATATGGTAATAAAGCTACCTATATAAACATTATCTATATGACATACTTTTTAGACGGCTTGGGTTGGACGCATTTCAACTCCATTTCTTTGTTCGCGTTGTTGTGCTTTTCCGCGATCGCCATGTCGCTGCCCTGCTGCCGATGCTGGCCCACCGGCAACGTAGCCATGTTATCCACGGACTCCAGTTCCACGGTAGCCACCTTCACTTCAGCCTCGGTGGGCTGGTGCTTATCTTTCCCCATCACTTTTTAACACTTAGGGCGGTAAGAGGAGTTACAGAGTGCCCATAATGGTGTGCTCAGGGTTAAGGACAGGTTGAGGACCGAGGAACACGATAAAAGACCTCCGGAAGTATCGAGGTGCGGCGACGAACCGTGCCTCTGGCTCGAGTGTGCCGAGAGTTGCGCAGTATTGGATGCTGCGCGGCGCGTCCTCCCAAAACAGGGGCGTCACCGACCCTCCGAGCGCTCCCCATTTTGTATAAATTGCACTCTTTAATAGCGAGAGGGTCTTTGTACCGCTTATGGAAGGAGTGTCGAAATGTAATCTCGGGTCGAATGATGTTTTAATTTTTAACGATTGAGCTATAAAAGTTTTATTAGCTTTTACATTTTTCAAACTAAAAATATTAGCATTATTGCCTCGTACGCAGATGTAGCAGGACAGGAAATATAATTGACTTCTCCGTAAAAAAATATTTCATATTACTATCTAGTATTATACTTTCTATTGATTGTTTTTGCCTCTCCTTTATCTGCATCGTCTTTGACATTCCCCTATAATGAACTAAATTACCAGATTATCTTCATAATCTGTCCGAAAAATTAGCTGCCTAAAAAGTTCTAAAACCGATTTTGGCAGCCCTAAGGTGGCGGCACGCGGTCGATACAGGCGCGTCTCTCCCGGAACGCTCCGGGAGGCTGCGCGCGCGACCCACTGACCCGGCCGAACCCCAACCTCCGAACACACCCCGCGAATACTATCGGAAAGTTAGCAACCCTAGCTGCACATGCACGTGTACTACCAACATTATAACATACCCATCATTCCATAAACAAAGGAATGAAATGCGGGAGGAACAAAGAGAATTATAGCGTAGTTGGCTGATATTCCGTTTGTTTTTAGAGGTTAACCTTGAGAATTACCGAGTAGTTTTTTTTTTACATTATTTATCTATAGACAAAAAATAGCATTCAATAGCTGATATAGGTTTAAAAGAAGTTTTGTTTATGATAGCCAGTCTGTCCGATGAAAGTGGAGTGCGCATGCGTGATCCGATGCTCCGAAGCTTGTGAGTTCATTGAACCGTTTCAAGTAGTGCCAAGTTTACTATTTGTTATTTCTATGGCATTGTTATGGTAAGATAATAGTGGTAGCTACTATTATTATGAGTGACATAATTTTATATGACACAATAAACAGATTTATTACGCAGTTATCGTACTTATGTCATTTTTAAAGACCCTGTAGTACCTACTAGGTCTTTAAAAGAAAAACTTAAGTGGTTTAGGAGATTGGCATAATAACTACTTAGCGTCCTCTTGTCTTTTAATCTTTAAACTTCCACACACGAAAAAAAAACAAAGTCCCCCTACGTCTATCTGTCTATTTGCGAAAAACTCAAAAACTACTGAACGGATATTCATGTGGTTTTCACCGATAGACAGATTGACTCACGAGTATTCATTGTTATTATAATAGAGAAAGACCAATAATTTCAAAGATTTATTGCGTAGTAGATAGAGTGCGCTTTACATCAGGTGGGATCGCAGTCAAGCACTAGACTATATCATTAAAAAAACCATGAGGAATTAAGGTGCATGTTTACGTTACCTAATAAATAACCAGAAAGAAGAAATCATGTTTATTTTGCCCAAAGAGACGCGCAATAAAATATCTGTCGGTCCATGTGTGAACCGGGCATAACTATGCTGCACCATAGACACTAGACAGAACACACTACTACCCTACTGCTGCAAGCTGGTCTCTAGGATCCCCTAAACTTTAGCACATCCATGGATCTTGGCCCAGTGGCATCCCATAGAAAATAATGGTCTACCAGGAATAGTGTCATATCGGTGAACCATCCGTTAATCTTAAGGTCAATGAGTCAATGTTTTGTGACCTTCCTTTCATAAGTGTTTTTGCGGTTCAAGGTAGACGGTCCTACCAATATGATTTGTCATTGAAAGGTAAAGAATTAACGTTACTGTTGATGTCATAATTCATTACCTTAAAAAAAAAAGATGAAAGTTAAAAATCTTCATCATATTTTTTTTTATTTCAGGACATGCCGGTTTCCTCAAGGTGTTTTCTTTACCATTTTGAGAGCAGTGGTGAGCGGATGCGTATCGCTAATAAGCAATAATTCTAAAAAGTGACGTGTGGCACTCGGGGACTGCCGCGGTAAAGCTATTGCATAGCATTTTTATTAACTTAATATGCAATTATAATTATTAATTTATTTTATTTATGCAGTATTTTTTTTCCTTTGTTTTTTTTTCTTTGATATTAGTTGAAGTTACACTTTCACACATTCAATTGAATTTTGATTGATTGTTTACTCATTTGTTTTCTTATCGGTCACCAGGCTCAAAAAACAAATGAGTGGGGGGTGTTAGGTTATTTTCGTTACGGAATTTCTGGATTCGGTCTCCACGCTCATGGCCCGCGATAGAAGCTATGCAATAGCTTAAAAAAAAACGCGTATACTCGTAAGTACCTACGTAATTTAAAAAAGCACACATCCTTCTTTAATTTTATAAGTATCTTTAATGGTACTTAAACGCTTCTATTAATGTTAACGAGCCACTTAAAGGCAAAAACTAATACAGACATTGCGAACTGTAACCGCACAGTAATTGCAAAACCACGACTACCATATACCGAGTCCTGATTTTAGTTGAGACACTATAATTAGTGTTGACCCAGAGACAGACGCTAAAATCGCCACATGCTTAGCTAACGGTAAGACTTGTGACGAAATGCTCTAGTCTAATCGCAGTAATAACCTCCTTTTGGTCCGTAGGGGCCCAACTGGGTCTAAGCCTACTGGGGCTAGGTTACCTGTTTCCGAAAGGGAGGCTCGGCCCCGTTATGAAAGGCAAGAAGGATCGGGGTGAGTTTTTTTAGTCAGTAAGTGTCTGACACTATCTCCCGCTCCGCCCAAGGGCGGGGGATTTCATTTGGATGATTGTTTTCTTTTATCCACCGGAAAAAGAACCTCCTTTTGGTCCGGGATTAATTTTAAATTGATAGCAACTATTAACCACTAAAAAAAAATCTTACTAAGGTATAGTAAGTGCACGGAATAAAAGTAGAATGAGTAACATCACTGCTTTTGTTTTATATAATTAAAAAATTATTTAATTTACTCATTTGTTACGAGGACAAGATAACCTGAAATCAATTTACTGCTTTAATCACTTGCCAAAATAACTTATTGCTTTTTATAAAAGTAAGTTACTAGCTGACCAGGCAAACGTTGTTCTGCCGAAAAAATGGGGGTCGGGGTAGGGGGGTAAAAATAGCCTTTATCTTATTCTCAGACCTACAAAATTTACATATTTTTCTTAGTAAAAATCAGTCGTAAGGTTTCGGAGAAGTTCGGTAACAAACACTGTGACAAGAGATTTTTATGTAAGTATTTGATATATTCGTGAATAGAATTTGAAGAATTTTTTCAAATCCGAATTGTACCTACTTAGTAGAACAAGTTTCTCTCCGTTCTTTATTATTGGAATAAAGATTATGACAACAACTCTGTCTTGACCGGGGAATCGAACTCAAGTTTAGCACGGCGCATTTAAATATGATAATGTCGCTCTTTGTCACAGCAGACTCTTCGTAAAAACTCTTAGTTAGAGTGTTTTTATTCAAACTCCGTGACCCATTTTATATGATATTAGTTTTCCCCGATCACTAACTGTATCAATGCCACTCATTGGCGCCCAGTGGCAAAATATATGGGTACAAAGTTTAGGTGTTTTCAAGGATACAGTGATTAGTCTCTTAATAAACTATAGCGCCTCCCCAACAACGATTTTATCACTGCTTACCATCAGGTGGGATTGCAGTTAAGCACTAGTTTATATCAATTAAAAAAATATATAGCTATATCCTTTTAACATCAGAGCTTGTGGTAGCACTTCTGGAGCAGCATATTATTTTGGATTCGAACGAGCCGGCGACGTCAAGAGATTACGCGCGCATTCGCGCAACTTCGCTTCGGTGGTAAAGAATTTAATTCGATGCGCATCAAATCTGCGCTAGTATGAATTGACCCTTAGGGTATATTGTCGTCACTTTATCCCAAGCTTCTGTTTTGGCACGGAACGATGCGCGATATCGGGTCCTGAATATTTTACAAGTTTCCGAGGGCTTGGGTGCATTTGTTTTTCATTTATTCAGAGTATCATAGATACCAGTTATGTAACGAGAAATGTGTTTTACGCAACAGTATCCTTATGAGATTTTCGTGAAGATAAGAAGGTCGCAGCTTATACTGGCTTTGTTGCCACTGACATGCGGTATATTGTTGTTACGCAGTGGCCTGTTTTTTTTTTATTATTGATAGGCTCGCGCTAGACCAGATGATCTCAGCTGATGGTTAGCGATGATGTGATAGACGTAGAGAAATAACCTTATTTTACTCTCGATTTATAGGCTCATAATAAACTAGTGCGCCTCACCATCAACGATTGCATCACTGCTTACCATCAGGCGGGATCGCAGTCAAGTACTAGTTTATAACAGATAAAAAAGACCCCTAGGTTGTAGGTAGCTATTAATTAATACATACTCAGATAGGGAATTCCATTCTTTGGTGACGTAAGAACAAAATTCAAATTCCTGTATCACAGTTTTAGAGTTCTCCGCGCGGTTAAAACATACATATTAAACAAAAGTCCGAAATAAGTTAACGTGCAGCTGCCCGGATCAGACACAATATCCCTCTGGACCGAGGATCTTCCCTTTTTAACGGAGTTTTGCAGAACTTGACACCCTGTTCCGAATATCTCTAAAAACTGGTGACCCCGGCGTGATGTTCCCAAAACGTTTTGTGAATACGGATGGGATGTAAAATATAAATGCAGTTCATCTTAAAATAAATTACTCTCTCATTCTAGAAGTTTTAACAGAAGGAAGACCTCAGAGCCGTTGAAAACTAACGACTCAAAATGCAATTTAAAAGGCTAATGTGGTACTGGGTTCAAAGCTAGTAAAATTGCAGTATGAAGCGGGTCTTAGTGGCAGGCTGCCAGAGCATTGGTTTAAGTAGCATAGTTAATCTTTCTCTGTTGACTTTCTTCAAACTTGTATGGAATCGTAAACAGCTGATACTGTCAGTGGTAAGTTTTATTTATAGTAACTATTTACAAGAATATTAGGTCCTGTTCCCAAAATATACCGATATTACAGAAAATATACAACACAAAGAAAACAACAAAGAAATAATTTCGAAAAAAAAATTACGTAACCTTTATGAAGTTTATTTGAACTTTTAATTCCAAGTCAATCCGAAGATATCATCAAGTAACCCGTACTTTGAATTGTGATATCTCCGGATTGAATTTTAAAAATAACAATTTCATATATAAGGTCCTAATCTACTTTTTTTGTTGTGTTCAAAATTTTCAGAACAAAGTTTTTGAAAGAAAATTGCAAGAAATCGAAAAAGAGTGCACCCAAGCGAAACCGGGGGTGCAGCTAATAATATTACCTTTAAAGAGGAAAAGAAGGAATTTCTTTCTAGTTAATAAACATAAAAACGACTGGGCTGATTTAAAAAATTCTTTCACCAGTAGAATGCTGTTTATTATTACCTACTTAAGGGCCAAGCGCCCGAAAAGTGCCATAAAACAGTGATTTTCTGAGGCCTACTCCACCGTAACGGCTGGGTCAATTAGTTTGAAAAAAATATATGTTTATTATAGATTCATGAACAATAATATCAACATTTGATTTTTTCGTGCAATTAATACTTTTGTCAAAATAAAATATTTAGCAATTTCGCAACTTTTCGCAACTTTTCCCTACTCCTTCGAAACGGCTTGGACCTTTAGAAACATTTTTACACATAAAAATCGGTGGTTAAATATTCTTCAAAGTGAACATTGCATATGTAAATCAATCAATATCTCGCAGAGAAAACGGATTTAAAGCGCTTTCCGGGCACTGCTGGCCGCAAATAAATGCACAGATTTGCGTACTGCCGCCTAGGCGAGTGTGTGAGTTGCGTTCACATATTTTCGGTCAGATGGTTCAAGGGACTATACGCCTTAATGACATATACATATAAATTTCACTTTGATATTTAATGCAAATTAAGTTTACATAAAAAATATAGTTTACTAAATCGTTGAAACGTTACTTGAATAGTTTAAAAAAAATATTCAAAGCACAACTATAATTCTTCAACTCTCTTAAGTTTCGAGCACACGGCAAATTCTGCCAAACAATTAACTTTGCGACGGTAAGGATTTAAATGGCAAGAGAAGTAATTACAACAGAGTGAATATTCCATTATTATAGCTATAAATATTAACAGTCTGTGTGAGTTATGAAATAGTCTCATTTCCTGCTCTTGACTTTTATAACTATAGTTCAAGACACATTTTAGACTGTAAAATATGACCATTATCGTAGAAAACGATCAATACTTGAGCTCTTAATGGCGATTTCAATTGCTTCTCAAAACGATCTAATCATACAATGCCTGAAGAAACTATCTCAATATCGTTCTCAATGGCTTTAGGCAGGAATTGCTCCGTTAGACCTAATGGACAGAGACTCAGCTTCGCATTTACTAGCTTGTATATAATATTCTGTTCATAATGGCTTAGGATCGAGTTAATTGAAAAAAAACCGGCCAAGTGCGAGTCGGACTCGCCCATGAAGGGTTCCGCAGCAGCAAGTAACATAATATAAAAGTTCTTGTAATGTGTTGTAACTTTGATCGATGTTTTAATAATAGTGTATTTTTTTCGGTTTATGACGCATTAAAAAAAAACTACTTACTGGATTTCGTTCAAACCAATTTTCGTTGGTAGTTTTTATAGGAATGTACATCATATATTTTTTTTAGTTTTATCATTCTCTTATCTTAGAAGTTAGAGGGGGGGGGACACACATTTTACCTCTTTGGAAGTGTCTCTCACGCAAACTATTCAGTTTAGAAAGAAATGATATTAGAAACCTCAGTATCATTTTTGAAGACCTATCCATAGATACCCCACAAGCATGGGTTTGATGAAAAAAAAAATTTTGAGTTTCAGTTCTTTTTTTCTATTTTTGTGTGAAAATCTTAATGCGGTTCACAGAATACATCTACTTACAAAGTTTTAACAGTATAGCTCTTATAGTTTCGGAAAAAAGTGGCTGTGACATACGGACGGACGGACAGACAGACAGACAGACAGACAGACAGACAGACAGACAGACAGACAGACAGACATGACGAATCTATAAGGGTTCCGTTTTTTGCCATTTGGCTACGGAACCCTAAAAAAGGATAAGGAAGGGAGGACTGCCCTGAAATAGAGCAAATCTGGCTGAACTTGTACTATTATATCCGGTGACAAAAAGTCATTATACGTTGGACCATAGAAATATAATGATGAGAGTCTGTACGTTGGACTATTTGTAGCTTCAGTTCTTTAGTATTTTCATCAAATTAATATAACTTCTACCGCTCTGAGTAGAGCGAGAGGGAGTGTCACAACTTTTATTAAGTAAAACCCACACGTGTTTTTTCAGTTGCCCTTTGTGTTCTAAAACCGCGGGTACCCTTTTAAGAAGTCAATCCATGGCCCTAGAAGGCAGGGGTCCTACTGGGCCCCTACGGTATTGCTAACATCTTTTTGAGCCTCGGATGACACACTACACGCCACAAAAAGATGTATGGTTTCAGTCAGTGAAGTCATTAGATAATTTCTCACCTAAAAAAACCTCGAAAACCTCAGAAGAAGATTCAATAGGATACAAGCATTAACATGACTAATTGAATAAACAATTGCAATTACAAACAAACGCATAATTATTGCACAAACAAATTACTACCTAATTAATTATGATGTACAATGTACGATCAATAATCGCCACACCGTATGACGTTACATTGCAGTTACTTGCATTTTAAATGGTCTATGACACAATCTCTATTACCATCGGCCTTGCAGTACACAATGATTATAGTACAGTGACGATAAAAATAAGTTCTTCGCCCAAAGATTTGTTTATATTTAATTCGTTCTCTATTAAAATTGGTGTAAGTATTGCTTTATCGACTCAGTATAATTTTCTAGACCGTATTTTGGTCATGGTGGCAAATCTCAACTGAGATTAGGGAAGTACGTAAGAGATAATTATTATAGTGTGCACAAACACTACTACACTCAGTGGCGTAACTATAGGGTGGCAAGGCTGGCAAAATGCCACGGGCCCCAGGGCCACGAGACCCCCGGTCTTAGAGGCCGCGAGCTCAGAAGAAGTAACCCAAAATATATTGAAATGAAATTACAACGTAACGTGATTTATCGGGGGCACCCACCATCTAATGAATTTGCCACGGGCCTCAGATGATATAGTTACGCCACTGGCTACAGTTTCTGTAGTTCGATAGGACGGCAACCCGATACGACCAGAAAGAGATCAGGCGTAGGAGCAATGGTTTTACGTGCTTCCCGAGGCACGGGTATCACACCACCAACTTCCAAAATCATAGTTGCACAAGAGTCTTAGTAACACTCACTAGCATGTTTTGCACAACCTGGGATTCAAATCTCTACGATTAATCGTGTCGCACATGCCACTACAAAAACAGCGAGACTCAGACCATGTCAATGTCACAGAATGACATTCAGTTAATAGCACAAAGATTTAGCATTGCTATATAAATAAATCAGATTTGATTAGTTTTTCACAAAATGGCCTGTCCATTTAAAAGGATTTAGTTTGACATTTATAAAAGATTTTTGCTGTTTTGACCTTGGTTTTTAAGTTAATCTGCAGTTCAGTAAGTGTTATGTATTTAGGTATCTTGTACGAGTCTTGAATAAAAATTTTCTTCTTATCTTTTTTTTGTGCCTTGACTTGATAATAAAAATAATTTATCAACAAACAAAGGTTTAATTGACACGACTGTACATCATTATTTATATGGCTGAATAAATATAAGGCATCCATAATGTCTGCCAAATGATCAGCGATTAAATCATTGTAAAAGATGGACGTCAATTATAAATTGCCTTGTCTTGCCTTGAAGACTGATTCAAGGTCTATTCAGGTCAATGTCTGCTCATCATAATATTATTTAACCTTAGAAATAGTACTTTCGTATCTTGGTGACTTAATTTTATGGTTCAGTACCCAAAGGGTAAAACGAGACCATAATACTAAGACTCCGCTGTCCGTCCGTCTGTCAGTCCGCCTGTCACCAGGCATACAGCTTGATGACAGGTGGCCAAGAACCGTGATAGATAAACAGTTGAAATTTTTACCTATGATGTATTTGTGTGGGCGCTATAGCAACAAATATTTGCTAAATAAAAAAAATAAAAAAATATTTAAGGTTTTTTTAATTTCCCACACAATAAACGAGAATTTTAGGGTTCCGTAATCAACTAGGAACACTTATAGTTTCGCCATGTCTGTCCGTCTGTCTGTCCGTCCTCACTTAATCTCTGTGACCGTTAGCACTAGAAAGCTGAAATTTGGTACCAATATGTATATCAATTACGCCGACAAAGTGATAAAATAAAAATTGGGGAAAAAATGTTTTATTAGGGTAGTCCCCCTATATGTAAACTGGGAAGTGATTTTGTTTTTTAATTTCAACCCTAATGTGATATATTTTTAGATAGGTATTTAAAAATGAATAGGGGTATACTAAAATTATTTTTTGATAATGTCAATAATTTCGGAAATTATCGCTCCAAAAGTAAAAAACAATGTGTCCCCCCTCTAACTTTTGAACCATAAGTTTAGAAAATATGAAAAAAATCTGAAAAGTAGAACTTTATAAGGATAAAATTACCACCGAAAACTTCTTCTGGTATATGATATATTAATTAGTAACCCAATTCCCGAGAGATGGCACTGTACTTAGGGCTATTTCGCATTCGCGCTGTTAGGATTTTTCCTGAGTTGATGGGGTCGGGTATTATCAAATTGTTCGGTTGGTCTCTCCTTGGTATTGGCGGTATTATCTTATAACTACATAAATCTTCTATCAGGAACATACTAAGGCAATTTAGAACAAAACTAAAATTCATTTTTTTAACGCCATTTATCAAAATGTTAAGGTAAAAACCAGTTCATAAATGGTTCGATAGATGGCGTTGCGTAATGACGTCATCTTAACATCGATTAGCATATGCATGGTATCAACAAAAATATAATGAAGAGGTAAATTTGTTTTTATATATTTTTTTTTGTTTGTCAGAGTTAATCTCTGGAAGTAGGTCCGATTGCTAAAATTTTTTCACCGATAGAAAGCTGCTTTATTCCCGAGTGACAAAGGCTAATTTTTTTGTACGCGGGCGAAGCTGCGGTCAAAAGCTAGTATTATATATTTTCTGTTTTTATAATACAGTTTTACCCAAAAAATATATTTTTAACTTGATGTCAATATTAGGTTTTAGTTTATTTACTGATGAACCTAAGGCATAAACCTATGAGGGTTTTAGTTAATAAAAGTCTGATTCTCTCGCTCCACCTAGAGAGGGAGGGGGATTTGTTGACGACTCAGTTCTTTAGATAAGTAATCGATGAGGGCCCACTTAAAAAAAGCCGTCACAGATGCTGGCACGTGTATGATGAAAACCTTTATCATAAACAAAATGGGTCTACGTCAAACTTATCGCTATCCCATTATCCTTATCGCAAAAGAAATATCCCTCACAATAGCTCAGACCTTTTCCCTTATAATAACGTCAACACGTCATATTATATTAACATTTACTCAGGTCATTTACTTATAACAGTCCTATCCCTGGCTCATATCCTCGATCCGCATAATAGATGCCTACGTCTATCTTGACAGCCTCACCTCTGTCCTATAGCCAGACTAAATTAAACTCTACTTTTAAGTATATAAGGTTGGTTATCAATAGGTTGTCTATCCTCACACGTGTCCTTTTTAGCTCCATTTAGGTACGGAACCATTTAATCGATTGTCCATCCAAGCGGCGTGGAAGTGCTTTGATTACAGCTTCCTCCCCTTTATTTATTTTTAAATCGTTCATCGAGTTTTTTGTCCTGGCCAGTTTGTCCTTTATTAGTTAAATAGACCGTAATTTATGTCGCTGAAAGCGCTCTATTTGGTTTAACAAATAGCTTGTTAGATGATTTCCGTACTTACATGTTCGCTGCTGTGATACGAATCAACATTTGTTAGGTATGTAATCGACTGCCCGAGCTAAAATTGTTCGAAGGGCCGTAAACGCAAAGAGCAACTAAAAGAATACATATGGTTTTTTTTTATGGTGGGAAAATCATCTAATGACAACCCCCGCTTTTGGGCGGAGCGGGAGATAGTGTAAGACTAAGACTCTTACTGATTAAAAACCCACCCAGTTTCTTCGTGCTTTCATACCGGGGCTGAGCTACTCTTTCAAACTAACCCTGGCCCCAGTAGCTTCGACCCAGCTGGGCCCCTGCTGTTGCTGAAAACTCCTTGAGGCGCGCGGGGAACACAGGTGGGTTTTAGTCTGTAAAAGTCTGACACTCTCTCTCCCGAGTGTAGGGAGTTATTTGATGATTTTTCACCCCAGAAATGAAGTGTTATAGATATTCTTTATTAACGAAATACTCCTATTCGTAAGTACTTGCTTACCAGTGTGAGAAGTTATTTGATGATTTTCCACCAAAGATATGGAACTGTGTAGAATTAAATAATATAGACCCTTTTTAAAAAAAAACTCGTATTAATTTACGCATGAACGAAATTAATTTCTTTAAGAAAACGTCAGCTGAGCAAGTTCAATGACCTGTAGGTAGTAGTCGGCGTTGCGTACTTCTTTAATTTTATCTTTACAAATCGATAATGTTTCATGTACCGGATCGACCCTCCACGGGATTAAAACGATCAAAATTTAACGGTGTATATTATTCCGCTCTAGGACGGAACGGGAGGGCGTGTCTGACTTTTACTGACTAAAACCCACTCCTATGTTCCTTCTTTGCCTTGCGTTCCAGGAGTTCGGGTTTTCCTTTCACAAGCGGGCCCATGGCCCCAGCAGGCTTCGACCCTGCTAGGCCTCTACGGTTTTGCTGATATCACCTTGACCTGTCTCTATGATACTGCAGCCTTGGAAAAGTGCGTGTACCTACCTACTAAGATGCGATTACAGAATTATTATGATTAATGCCATCTTCATGACCAACCAACCAACACTGGGCACGCTTGGTAGATTACGTCCAAGATAGAGGAGGCTTAAGTCCCAACAGTGGGAACATTAAAAGGCTGATTATGCTATGCTTATGCTATCTTCATGATGAAACAGCAATAGACTTAACTGGATCAAGCTTCAAAATTTTTTTCTAATACTACTTTGGCATACTTATTATCTATGAGTATACATTTTTCTCACTGAAAGTCATCAAATGACTTCTACCCTTCTGGGTAGTGAGAAAAAATATCTTTTATTGATTAAAACCTACTGTAGCGACATCGTTCTTTTAGTTGACCTATCAGTTCCAGGGCCGCGGTAACTCTTCGGAACAACTTCCCAGCCCTAGTTACTCAGCCTAATGTTGATGATTACTAATTAAGATTAACGAAATGGCAAACAATATGAACAAAGCGTTATTTATAGGCTAAAGCCTTGGCTCTTGCCGCACAAACAACACAAGTAACTTGACAATTTCTCATTGGAAATCATAAGCTTTCTCAATAGAGTCCGTAACTAAGACAAAGCACTGTTTAATTGTGTTTGTTTTGTTCGACGAGACAATCAATCAATGTAGTATACCCACGACAAAGTCGATTATTATGAATGAAAATAAACCAGTTATTAGTAACAATAACTAGGTTAGGTTATTAAGATTGAACACAAGGCTAATCCTAATATACCTACCTACCTATGTTTCGGAGAACAGCATTGTTACTGTTCTCGTAAACAAAAAAGCGGTATCTGAAATATTGTTATTAGACATCTCTGCGTCTGCCTCCGTTAGCTGTTCCGGTATTGATTCTGGTTCCGATACCGGTATTCGTTCCGATTCTGAATGCGGTTCTGATATTAGCACTTCCTTTTCATCCTTACTATGCTTTATTAGGGTGCAATCATAAAGAACTGTTTCTTTACCGGTGCAGGCGAGTCTGTATGGGTCGGCACCGATCGGTACAGGTATAGTTCTCTCGTCTGTACTTATGCGCTCATTTATAAAGAAACAGGTTTATACTTGTCAGTACCGACTGCCTGTACCGAGTCATACAGGTTTAAGTATTAGCCAGTGTAGTGTTTTACACATACAGATTTACCTGTTTCTTTATGTGGTTTGCCATATCAGGACCGAAAAACCTGTATGTTTATGTTTGGACCCTTAGAGAAGGAGACTATTACAGAAGAGCTGGAAAAATTTGCCTGCTGCGGTCTTCCCGTTCAATTATAATTTGGGTGTCTTCAAGGTTAGAGTAAATAGGCTATTAAAACTCGTGTGCCTCACCATCAACGATTGAATCACATCTTACCGTTAATCAGTCAAGCACTATAATTTATATCAGAAAAAAAATAGGGTTTGCCTCATCCCAGTATCGAAACTACGCAAAAAGTTGCCAATACCGGCACCAAATTAGTTCATCTTAATCAAATGTAGGTGGGTTATATAAAATTCTATTGTTTTCGCCTCTCTTGCCGCGATTTATTGCAGGATCGAATCATACATAATTCATTGACGGATCTCAGACAAAGATTAACTAGGCTGACGGCGTATTACATGTATTCATAGGCTCGGCGGATATAAATACATACTTGCATAGCCTACTATATGGGTTAACAGTAAGGTATGTGTATAATATGGTTTTAAAACAGCTGGCCAGTTTGCGGAGTATTTTTATGGCTTATTTGAATAAGATACTTGTGTGACTAGCTTATGTGCGGTAAAATTTGTGGAGAATATACCTGCAGTGTAACATTTATTCTATTGTTAGTACAAACCTAATTCACTGCACTAATGTTATACAGAATATTGGCGAGACTTTTGAGAATTCGACTGGTTTTTAATATACGCAAACAAATTCTATAGTTTGAAATATTAGATAAGAATATTAAGTAGGAACTTATCATCTCTAGTTTCCTCAGAGCAGTTTTGAATTTTGATCTAAGTCGATTTTTGTTTAAACGATTATTATACTACAATTGCTAAAGGATGGTGTGGGTGACAGCAGGATTCATACAATGTAGCTATCCTTTTCTCTCATCTTGAAGATGCATATTTTCATCCTACCCATGCTTTTTAAAAAAGACCTTAGTCTGGTACGTAAGGAACCAAGGACCAAGTTAATCGACTAAATATGAATCGACTAAAACTGTACCTATTAAGAAAATAAATCCACTTACTTCGCATTTTTAGGCGCCACCTCAGGTTGGCAGCAGGCTCGATACCGGAGCACCACCTCGGTCGGTGTTAGGGCTTCGGTCTCGTCTGGAGGCGCATCGCACTCGTCGGTCACGAGCGGAGCCCGAGCCGGCGATGTGTGCGACCCGTACCCGTCGGAATTCAGCTGGAATGGTCAGACACTCTAATATTATGTTGCATTTAGTTTAAAAACTCCCGCAGATAGGTACCTACGACGACACTATATATGTAACAACGGCGAGACGGAGCGATGCAATAGGAATTATTCCAAAATCTATTTTTGTAAAATGGCAGTTAAAATATCGTTCACATTGTTACACCAGTCTGTGGGAGCCTTATACCTGAAGACATATGACATTCACAAAGTCACAAGAGGCCCGCGAGGCGACCAATTTCCATAGCTGCCTGTACGCCAGAGGTAGAACGATTAAAGTTTTTTTTGGGTAGGAAATCATCAAATAACTTTTACCGCGGTCCTTCAGTTGCTCTTTGCGTTCTAGGGCCACGGTGATTATTTCAAACTATCACTCAGCTCTAGCAGATTCGGTTTATTCTTGGTATGAGAAATACAGAAATTGGACAAGGAGAGCGTCACACGGCGGCCATTAGTGTGGTTGTGGTGTTGCTGTCTGAATACCACCTGCTAGCAATTTTTCTACTTCATAAGAGTCATCTTCTTCTTCAGAAAAAATAAACAGCATTCTGGTGCAACTGAATCGCAATAAATTCGCGATTTAGGTACTTAACCGTGTATCAGTGTTATAAATATTCGGGTTTTCGTTAGAAAAGTTACCGTAACCTTGGATGCAAAGGGACATTGAAGGAACACGGTGGATTTTAGTTGGTCAAAGTCTGTCACTGCCTCTCGCTCCACTCGGGAGTTAGTTGATGATTTTTCATCCCAGAAAATAAATGTTATAGATACTCTTTATTAACGAAATACTCGTATTGGTAGATACTTGCCAGTTCCAAAGCCACTACGTCGAGTTTAAGAAGCGACTCGCCTTTCTTCCGAGCCAACACATTTTCCATAATGGAGAGATAACGCAACATATGTGCACCATCAACACAGCACTTTTAATAGGTTCACTAATTGACGACTCCTTACTTCGTCTTAGTATTCCTCAATAAATTAGCTAAAATTTAAGAGAGGCCTAATAATTAGGCCTTATTTTTTCTTATTTTTTAAATATTTTTTCAAGCACTTATGTCTACTTTATTTATAAACAACGTTTTTTGTTTAGTGTTTGAAAATTAAAATCAAATCGTTTTTTCATTAATGTCTTTCCATTGGACTGGACTGTCGTCCAGTCAGTCTCTGATTTGTTACTGATGAAAGAAACGATTGTTTTCTATTTAAAAATAAACTATCGGTCGTGACATGTGTTTACGTTTAGTCAATTGTTTTTCAGTAGAGGTCAGTGATTGTTTTTATTCACAAACACAAATAACACCCATTCATTTGCAAATGTCAAGTGGAAGCCACAGTCTTCTATTTGACCACAATAAATAACAGCTGGCTTATCAATTCAATTCATATATTTAATTTGATTTTTAAATCAAGTTATATATTTTATGTATTCACTAAATCGTAAAATTTTACTTAAATTCTTCACTTCAATTTTATCATCTGGTGGTTGGATACGAAGTAATTGGTAAGATACAATGCAAAGTATTGAACATTTAACTTGATTTACTTATTATTAGGGGTTATCCATAAATAATATCCACGAGGTGAGACGAAGCCACCAGCAAAATTTTAAATATTGAAAATATTTCCTACTCTATGAAAATTATTATAAGGTTTGTTGGCGAATTCGTTTAATTTCAAAACATGTGACACACTAGGGAGGGTTAGTTTCACAAAGTATGTGAATAAGGGGTAAAAAAAACATGAAATTTATGTGACTTAACTTACGGGTGGCCCCTTGTAAGCTACTGCATAATGAAAAGTTACTAATAATTTGTTTCTAAAAAAGTCGTTATATACTTTACACAGTAGAATCCATGTGGTTTCTTCGTATTCTACTTGCAACTGAACCTAAAGTGATGTCACGGACGAATAAAACGATGCATAGGTACTATTGCATGCAATACACCAACTCTACAACATCTCACCTGATGTTTATGCTACATAGAACACTAACAATGCCTAGTGCATCACTAATTCTCTTGTTACCGTTTTCAGCTAGGCTGAATGCAGCTCTGGCCTTATTTGCATCTAGTCTGTGACTATGTATGTCTAACTTAGATGACGTAAAATTTCTAAAGCGTTGGCCATATATTGCTATATCCATCCATATTTAGATGGCATCGATAAATCAATAAAATTCATAGCATATTAAAATTTTATTGAAACAGACGCCATATTTTGGGTCTTTATAGCATTTTGATTGTTTGTGCAATTCCACTACTATTTGTGCTTAACTTGGTGAATGATGACTAGAAGATTTGGAAATCATAAAATGTTTCTACTTATGGTTTATGAAAGACTAAAAATATATTGAAAGAAGAAAATTAATCACAGAAAATGATATCAACCTATCAAATTACATTCACATCTTTACTTCCAGCAAGATAGGTACAGTTACGAGCATTAAGATATACCAGATCTTACGACATTGATCACTTCGTGAAATGACCAACTAAACTGACCAGATTGTATTACATGTTAAAGTTTGATGATATATTATGTTAATCTTCGCTTGGCCTACTTTCTATAGATCTTTTATTTTCATGGAAATCTCAAATTAATGATATGGCCAAACGAGGATTGACAAATCATCAAATGTAAACGTTTAAACGATCTGGCCAGTTTAAGTTGGCCATATCATGACGTGATCAATTCTAAGAACTGGCCACGACATTTAAATACATTGCCACCTTTTTTTATCTATTTTAACTGCTGATAATCAAGACGTAAGCGCACGACAAATAGTTCTTAATAACCCAATCATGAAATAGATAATTTAGAAATTATCTTACATATATTTCTTGAGTGGCCGAAGTTAAATTAGATAGAAAATGTGATAATGCTTATATCTTATTGCTCATGACTGTACCTACTTACGATGAGATGTAATTAAAATTTTAATAAGGTAATTATCAGTGAAATTAATCCAATTAAAATTATAAACGTCAGCCCACTGGCTCTTTAAGAAATTGTTTCGTTTCTAGAAGACATAAAGACATTGATTTATCACAGGTAGGTACTGTAAGAACAAGAAAACACATTTTTTTAAATAGGAAAATAATATAGAATTATAAATTATAAACTTAAATATGAAAACTGCAATGAATATTCTACATATTGAACCCCATATTGGGTCCAGGTGAGGTATTAATCACTTAAAGATCATAAGGGCAAAAGTTTTTGTCTTCTTTTTTTTCGTATCGATCGATTCAAATTATTTTAATTTAGATCCAGACCAGTATATGGCAACCTGTACAGCTCTTTATTGGCCTCGTATAAACCCTGAAAAGTGCAGGTGGCTGTGTAGGATGGGCAACACAGTAGATGACGCATGGTCCTGTGCAGTTGCTCCACTTTACCGTTTTAGAGATAAGTCGAACCCATTTGGCCAGGTGGTTTTTGCAGCAGCCAACCTGGGTCCGATACAAAAGTTTGTGTAAGTTTATTGATTTAAAAGAATTTCTTTGGAGTTTCTTGCACGTTCTTCTCCATGAAGATACGCTTCGCTTTGGAACGTTTTAATAGCTTAATCATTTTTATGAGTGATCGTCGCAACAAAAATAACTGCAAATGACTCTAAATAAATGCTTGGAGTTGAGTAGATTTGAGTTGTATGTATACTTATGACTGCTTCATGTTTAAATTGCTAAACGGATTTAGATAAAATTGGACACATATGGGTAGACCAAGTCCTGAAACAGCACATGCCACTTTTTATCCCTGTATTATAATTATTTCCCTGGGATAATTTTATTCTTAAATAAATAAGGGTCAATTTCATTTCTATCCTTCAATAGATAGTTTAAAATGATATATATTTACTATGTTCTTGTAATGCTAAAAAGTTTAGACCCATTTCCGTAAAAGCAGTTGATATAAGCCCGAATAACATTGCCAAATGAACCGAATTTCAAGTCCATTCAATCGTAACTACGACTTGATAGAACTCTAATCCCATTGCTCTGAAACGAAAGCTTCACTTATTGAAACAAACATTGGTTCTTTGGTTCCAAATGTTGCAAATATCTAAACTTTTAAATGACTTGAAATGATCATTGCTATTCCAAAGACTAATCCTATTTAATAAACATAAATAACATCTAAATAACATCGTAAATAACATCTTCCATTTAGATAATATTTTAATTTCGTCTATGACAATATTTTTATAGGGTTTTTTGAAGTGAAAACTTCTTTAGCGGCGTTGAGCACTTTTTCTGTAATGGGTATAAAATCTTAAACTCGCGTCAGGACACGTGACCTGATCGAAAAAGCGTAAGATGGATGAAAGTTGATTTTTCGGAGAGATAAACTTTTTAATGTAAAAAAATTGTAATAGTTTTAAAGTGTTAAATTTTTAATGTAATATAAATTGTCATGTTTGTGTACGATAGCGCAATAAATGAATATTGTATTCTACCACATAAATGATAGTACTTTTATACTGATAAAGCAATTGGTGCAAAATTATTCCCTAACCATTCCAAAATATCAAACATGCTCAACGTTAATAATCAAGTTTTCACTTCTGCCGGCACTCCTGGAGTGCAACCCGTCTTTTTTTTTTTTGTGAATCAGTTGAATGATTGCTTTTGATTCAGCTAAACCAATGAACTGTGTCGATGAACTTATTTATAGACTAGAATGCTATCTACAGTACTATTATAAACAGGTAAAGTTTGTTTTTTTTTTTCGTGTTTGTATTGTAGGAAGTAATCTCTGAAAGTACTGGTCCGATTGCTAAAATTTTTTCGCCGATAGAAAGCTGCTTTATTCTTAAGTGACAGGGTATATTTTTTGTATGCAGGTGAAGCCGCGGGCAAAAGCTAGTTATGCGGGAATCAGGGGCTGTTATCCCCTGATCCTACATCAGCCTTTAAAGATTCGACGGTTATTAGAATATTAATTGCAGTTCAATGAAGGTGAAAATGGATATGAGCTCACTTTGACGATGGTGCCGACCTGGTTTTCTTGAGGGTCGAGTGCGCGGTCCTGTGGAGCGCGCGGTTGGTCCTTGTTGTCCACGTCGACGGGGGCCCCTAGCAGCCGCTCCTTCATCTCGTGGATGTAGGGGCAACGCTGCATCGCGATGTAGAACTCGCGTACGCGCACCTGTAATAAAAAAAAAGTTTAAGGTTTAATTTTGGGAACTTAGACAATGCTGCTGGTTGAAAATAACAGTAGTTCCGTTTTCAAATTAAGGGCCAAGCGCCCGAAAAGTGCCATAAAACAGTGATTTTCTGAGGCCTACTCCTCCGTAATGGCTAGGTCAATTGGTTTGAAAAAAATATATGTTTATTATAGATTCATGAACAATAATAATTATCAACATTTGTTTTTTTCGTGCAATTAATACTTTTGTCAAAAAAAAATATTTTGCAATTTCGAAACTTTTCGCAACTTTTCCCTACTCCTTCAAAACGGCTTGGACCTTTAGAAACATTTTTACACATAAAAATTGGTGGTTAAATATTCTTCAAAGTGAACATTGCATATGTAAATCAATCAATATCTCGCAGAGAAAATGGATTTTAAGCGCTTTCCGGGCGCTGCTGGCCGCAAATAAATGCACCGATTTGCGTACTGCCGTTTAGGCGAGTTCGAGAGTTGCGTTCACATAATTTTGGCCAGATGGTTCAAGGGACTATAAGCCTTAAGAACGGAACAATAAAGTAAGTGTTCGAATGCCTAAATTGAGTCTAGAAATAAGTATTTCTAAAATGGGCATTGATATCTAGACAGTAAGGACAGAGCGGAATGTGCGATTTTTTGGTTCCAAAATATTGCCACAAAATCGGTAATTTCGGGAGCGATTGTAACTTTTCAGAACAAACTTTACTTTACTTTAACAGACAAAGCCAGGCTTACCAATGCCTAACTTAAATTTTTAATTGCAAATATTATAATATAAAAAACGTATTTTTTACTAATTACCCACTTATTAAATTGTTTATGCACACAAAGTGTAACGGCGGACTTAGTTAAGCCTTAAAAAATAGTGTAACTTAACAAATATTATTAAAAGAAGAAGGAAAGAAAATCACCCAATAATGGTGTTTTGTTCTATTACTAGACTGAACAAATAAAATACATCTATAAAAAAATTAAGTCTTTACAAAAATAAAACCGCAAAATATTAAACTACCATGAAGCTATGTTTAAAAAGGATATGTAGGACGCGTAATGTAATATCTGTACAAGCATCAAGTGATAAAGGAACCGCCTTCCGGCTAAGTGATTCGATTAATCATCTCACAAATATGATACATTAGCTGCATGCGTGTGCTCTTCGTTTTTGCAATATTTTCCATTTAATGTTGTCAGATTTGCAAATCCCTATAACGAAAGGATTATATCATTAGTGACGACTGTATCCATAGATTTAAGTTTATGTATAAGTTGTGTTACTCTTCTGGTGTACAATAAAGTTTATTCTATTCTATTTTAGTGCGTCCAAATCAAACGCCAGTTAGAGATACACCATCAAAATGGCGGCAGACGCAACAGATGCTTATATGGGCAAAGAACCACCCGTACAGAATACCATAAAGCCTTACATCGCCTAAGAATGAAAAGCTCGGAAATGTAATTTTTGAGAAACATTTTGAGAAAAAAAAATAGCCCAGGGTGTCCCAATTTCAAACAAAAAATGTAAGTAAACTGTAAAATCATCAATGACAGTTCAAGGAAACCTCGAAAAATTCGGAAATATCTTTACGAAAAGCTCACAAGTAGCATTTGAAGTTTTTACGATAATCACTCGAGATATAATAGAACTTCAATGCGTTTGAAAAGTTTCTACATTGCAAACTAAAATAAACATACTTATATAAATGAGCTACGTAATAAAAATTTACAATTTCTTATATTTTAAAATCATTTTTTTTTTTGAGATTTTTACCCTAAGGCTACGCTTAACTTAACATAAGAAATATCAAAGAAGCTTCTTAAAAGCTAGTTTAGTTTCTTATATTTTATGCAGTGTTAGCTCTGTTAGCTCGGCTCCGCCAAGTCTTACTCCAATTAGCTTCCAATTTACTTGTTTAATGCAATTTGTGGGTTACAGCAACTTCGTCCGGAGCAGACACAGCCATGCTTGAGTCCGGTGTAATTATACTTTAATAAGTAAAGAGGTCTTAATGTTTACTTTTAGTTTTTATTGGGTGTGGAATTTCGATTTCCTCTATGTTATATTTTGTTCAGTTTCTTTTGTTTTGCTTAAAAAACACTCTTAAGTTTTTTGTATCTCGTTATACGAAAATCAATGTGTCTAACCTTAACACAAATTTAGGCTGGCTTCCCGTGTAGCCAATTATAGCAGAATAAATGTGTCTGTATCAGTCAAAATCAAACTCAAAGATATTTGCGAGAAACAAGGTAATGAGGATGTGGCGCTGTAGCCAAAATACAAGTTCCTCCTAGTTTGGCTCCAGCTGCTAAAACTTGTGTGTACATGTATTTAACTTTTTAGAGCTTTTGATTGTTAAAATACATTAAGAACTTTTTTGTGAAACAAATAAATATTATTATTATTATTTAAGTAACACTAGCAACATTCATAATTACTAAAATATTTTTACTGACAACTTCATTCTAACTAGATAAACTTCTATAGGCAGGAACACCGTTACTATCTTTTCAATAAACTTGCTCAGAAAGTAACTTTTATTGCACTACACTTAGGAACATAATGGCCCTTGTTACCAAACTGTGACATTTTGATTACTATTACGCACTAGTGCTATAATGTAGTTAAAACTTTATAGTTCAACCGCTCCCCCGCCGTAATTTTAGTATATTATCGTATCAGGCTGGAAGCAGATAGTCGATAGAAGCTAGAAAACTAGCTAATTTGTACGTTTCTCAAGTCTAATTTTATATTTCCTTGCATATGCTTTCTTATTTAATACATCTCATCTTATTCATTGCATACAAAACTATATTCATGGTAACCCCGTTAACTGTCTAACCTACTTCAAACCTGCGAGTTGCAAAATTTATTATATTATATCTAAAGAATAACTTAACATATTTCAAGGAGACAAGAGTAATTTAAAAAAGGCAATTGTTAGTGTGAGAAAGAAGTCAAGTCAATAGGTTTATTTACAGGTGTGTGACCCACATTGACACTTCAAGTTTCTGATTTATGGTGGCTTGTTATCTCGCGAGCATCCAAAGTAACAGCATACTCGAGAATTTATTAAAGACTCTTCGTCGACTGTATCGTCGCTTTCCATCAGGGCCTTAAGTCTGCTGTTACAATAGTGTCAGAATGGTCTAGCATTGATTTCATAATTGTTGATTTTGACAAGTTTTGGTAATCTACTAATATAATCTACTATTATGAATTTCCGATGGTCAACCATTGAAAGAAATGGCATAGAATGGTAATCTCGTACATTATGACAAATGGATATTTGACGTATGCGGTAATCTGCAAAAATTTTGACAGTTCCTTTGGTCAGTGACCTACCACTACGACGTCATTGCGCAATTAGTGCTTTTAATAAGCTCGATATTGTCATCCTACCACAATTCTATTACAAAGCCATTGGCCGATCAATGATCGATCATTATGAATTAGCAGATTACAAACTTTTAGCAATTTGACAATAGGATCGTGTTAGAATGACGAATTTTTAAAAATAGCAGACTTAGGCCCCCGGTAAGATAGCCGGGGACCTTTCGATCCCCAAACGAACGCCGGCATTCTCTCTCTCATTGTATTTCTATTGTGTCTCTAATTACGGTATAAGTTATTCGAAAGGCAAACCTATCCACAATTAAAAAAAAACTAGGTTGCGTCTGCTAGCGGCTTTGATTCTATAAAAGTCCTGTCTTTGTCCAGGATATAATCTTTATGTAGGTGCCTAATTTTACGCAAATCTGTTCCGACGTTAACTTTAGTAGAGTTATTTATTATGACACTCATATGACGAGTACTAAGACGACTCTTTCGCCTATATGCATACCAATGTGTGTTACGTTGGGTGTATGTTTGAGTGAACTTACAAGTAAATCTTATTCTGGGGAATAACAAATAGAACATTTTTTATCCCTTGTGCAAATCTATTTTCACGCAAGCGAAACCACTGGCATAAGCTAATAATATTATACAAGTAGGTATAAGTAGATTTAATTGAATGGTTTAGAACAATTTTAAGCGGTCACGCCCGAAGAGCTGTGATAATAAATTTATTACTTTGGTTATGCTTGGCGATTTTAATGCAATTTTTTCCACACTCCCAGTTCTTCTAGAACACTAACTAATTTAAAGAATACAATTAAACCTTTACTATGAATACTTCTTTATTTAATTTTAGTATCATCATTTACGGCCTCTTTCAGACTACGTTCTACGTTTTGTTTTCTTTCTTTGAAAAAGAAAATTCTTTGCCTTATGCTTCGAATTACTCCTGTAAGTATCGTGGACGAGTTCACGAACATGTAACCCCCTTCACAAGACACCCAGACCCGGAACCAATACCTGCATCATATGATATATTAGGTGCTGTACATTGTCCAATTTACGCCATTTTCTGCCTTTATTCGCGTCCTACTCGTTCGGGTCTCACCCGCAAGCCATTTTATTATTTCAGGCGCAAACGATGTCAAGAGTGGTCTCAATTATTAATATAAGAAAAGTCATCATGCTCTAGATTTTCTTATAACACGCCGTCGCTAAACGGGCCCTATATCCTCGGGAACCAGTATACCAACACACCACCACATCATCGCTTACCGACAGGTGAGATAGTAGTCAACGCAAGCCTATCAATAATAAAAAATACTTATGTTGACATTTTAATTTTATTGGTTGAAATAAATTATTAAAATATATGTATGCATAAGGTAATATTTATTTAACTCCACCTTATTCACAATACAGTGTCAACAATACAAGTATTATAATCATTTGTGATAATCGTCGACATTGACACAGCTATCGATTTTTGTCATCGCATATTGTTATAATAACCATAGACTGCTTATCTGTACCACATCTTTATATACTTATGTATATAATTCTTTTGTACGTGTTTTTGTCACCTAACTCACCCTACATGGTTTGACTTATTTGAATGAAACTGTGTGTATATTTGAGCAAGTCCCTGGATGGTTTGAGAATATGAGTACAATTGAACCTGGTAGATGGCACAGCGGGTTCTAAATTTTTTCAGTTTTTGGGTAGGGCAACGTCTGCCAGGACCGCTAGTATTACCTTTAAAAGGATACGAGTTCGCATACTCTTTATTGCACACACACCGAAATACATAACATTTTTTTTTCATAAGGTATACTTTGTGTAGGTAAAATTCTTTGCATCTTACTTCGCCATTCGCCATGCACAGCTGAACAAGAACATTCAAATGCTACTGGAATTTTGCCACTTTCCCTTTTTGATGGGAAATCATCAAATCACTCTTCCAGCTCTGAGAGGACAAGAGAATGTGTCAGACTTTTACTGAATAAAACCCAGCCTGTGTTCCTTTAATTGCTCTTTGCGTTCCATGGCTGCGCTGAGTCTTTTGAGACTAATCGCGCAGAATTGTGAACTCCTATTTTACTTATAAAACATTTGCATGTACCTAATGTGCGGTGTTCTATGCAGTGTCGGCATTGCATCGCAGGTGCTTATTTATCAGTACAGTGTGAAAATCACACCTGTCTGCGCACTTGCACAGACGACCTATAAAGTAGACTATGAAGGAATATTGACTAAGATGGCTACCGCCTCGGATTTATGTGCCGTTCCAATGCCTTTGTTGAAAGTGGGTTACTATGGCCGGTAGGCGTTAGCGTAGGAACTTGATTCTATTATGCAGTTCTGAACTTTTTATAAACCGGATTGCGTGTTGGTTCTTAGTTTTCCTAATCGAATGTTTTATCAACAAAGTTAATATCGGTGTAACATTTCATTTAATTGAGGCCGTCACTGCTGTTTTTGATTGTTGTAATTTAATAACAATATACCTTTCCTACTCTATATCAAAGTATAGTGTTTAATACAGATAATAAAATATATTATGTATATTAAACATTTTATCGTTACAATTAGTATTGGCTGTTTAGATGTTTAATTCTATTGTCGTTTCCAGTGCTTGCGGACTGCGCGGACTTTACTGATTGAGGCCGGTCGAAGGACAGGTGTCAGGGAGCGAAGATGTAAGTGCGTGAACTAGTGAGCCGACATTTATTTAGTTTAATTATTTCTACAAAGGGACACAACACAAAGTTTTGGCAAAACCATTCACTAGTGTCCCAGTCACAAGACGTATGTAAATGAGTGACTGCTCTTATCGGGAACAATGAGACATCTCCGGCATGAGGACGCTTTGTCAACAGCCGCTGCGTGAAACGTTTTCATGTGTCAACGAAGTGAGGGTTGACGGTACAGCCTGTAAGAATGACAGACGTCATGTATAACCTTCATAAATCTAGTTTTTGTAGGACCAAGATAAATAAACGATAAATCTGCTGTCATCAACAATGCATATGGAATTGAAACGTGAAACCGAAATGCATATAAATAATAATTCATATTTATGAGGGATGAATGAATAAATATTAATATTCTGTATGTGTGTCCATTACGTTATTGATCATGTTGTATTATTAAGTAATAAGGTTTTATTTCATTTTAATATAATAACCACAATATGGAATATGCAAGCATTTGCTGATTAATTTTAGCTTTAATAAACAAATATGGAATTATAAAGCTTCAAAGCTGCTAATAAGGAAGATAAGTCCGACATGGTTTTTGACGTCAAAGTTCATGTCTGTAGGTACGGTCACCATAGAAAATGGCGATTTGATTAGAGAGTCTGATATTATTTAATAATGTTATATAATCTTGTTTGTTTCTCTACTAATATTGTTAATGAACGATCACTCAAATGTCACTTTTCTATTTTTTTACATTTATTGATGAACTGGATAGATAGGTACCTAAAAATACTTTTTTCATATGTTTTCCTTATTAACGGGCTAAACTAAAATCGTTTCCTTATTTGAAAGTAGAACTCAAGCTTTGAAACGGCAGCCACAAAGAAAGTGCCCAAGGAAGTCAATTAAAAACCTCACAGAGTAGCAAATTAAAAAGTAACAAACGCACATTTCTAACTATGCCACATTATGTGAATTAATTCTGGCCTCGCGGCTCGGAAAGCTGCTTGAATGCAGAACGTTTTTTGCCGAGTGAAACCACCATTATGTGGGGAAAATACTGGCAGAGGCGTAACGTGGACCAATTTAGACGTGGGCGAATCACATCAGCGAGACCTTTTCTATACATATCATATATCTGTAAAAGTTTTTAGTTGTGCGCGCATCAGATAAAATGTAAAAAATCGGTGTAGATAACTTTTATACATTAAAATTATGTGTGACTTGATATATTATTTAGGTTTTGTTTCATCGCAAAATCGTTTGACTATATCGAAAGATGTACTACATTTTTTTGACTGTTAGGCGAAAAGGAGACAGTGACTGTCCCAACCCAGTGTTCGACCACATTGTCGCTTACCATCGGCTGAAATAGTGATCAAACCTATTGATTATAAAAAAAACCCCTTCTTAAAGAGCCCTTGCTTGTGCAAGGCCCCTTGGAGAGCCTCGTGAGTTCCAAAGAGAATTAAACCACTATTGGGTCATAATTTTTTTTTTTTGGTGATGTTCCACTCCGCTCAGGCCTAACTACGCTACTGAATACTGGCAGCTATGTGTGTGGCGTAGAGTGGAGGCTGTCTGACCATAGCAGGCTGAATTGTGTCTATGTGACAAATGTATCGAGGGAAAAAGTAATATATACAGTCTGATGTAGGTAACGGGATAAGTTTGAAGTTGATTTGTTCGCATCGGGTTGAGTTGTTGAGAGTTGTATAGTAAAGACCGTCTATTCTAAATGTTGAAGATGGTGTTACTGGAAAACTAAAAGATACAATGTTTTCCGATTTCAATGGACAAAATTAATTTTAATTTAATAATTATTTATTTTTATTTACGTTTTCTGATTGTGTAGCTTTAATCCCCCCCCCCTCCCTTCTCCTTATTAATTGAGGTCATCTCTATGAACTAATTACGTTTATAAATATTGGGTAATAATTGTGTACCTACAAATTCGTATATATATGACTGAGCATTTGTTTTATTTCACAACTATCACGCAACATCGTCTAGTCTCAAACAAAGAGAGAGCTTATGCTATGAGGATAAACATACTTATATATTTCTATAAATATTATAGATAAATTACACCCAGAAACAGAACAAATGATCGTGCTCATCACACAAACATTTGTCCTGGGTGGGAATCGAGCCCAAAAACTCCAGCATAGCAGTCAGGGCAACTAACCATTAGACCAACTTGCCAGTCAAATGACTGAGCATTGTGGTATATAGGTACCTAATGCACTGCATAAGGACGACGTACACAATCGATATAATAAAATGGGGTCACCAGGTCAATGGACTTTGCGTACCATTCACACAGCGGAAAATTAAGTTATTGTCTTTGTATGTTTAGACTACAGTTGCATTCAATTTGTGGTCAACCTTTATTTATTTAACTGTTTATGTACAAAGAAAAGATGAATAGATTGTGTGAAAAGTGATATGAAAGAAAAGGAAGTTAGTGATGAAGCATGATGGGTGACAGGATAAAATGGAAGAAAAAAACGTGTTGCGCCGACCCCAAATCAAAGTCAAAGTCAAATGTTTAAATTTCACATAGCCTACAGTTGCCATAACGGATCTTGCGCGGTTGCGCAGAAGTCAAATATTCGGTCTCTTTAGTGGTGCGAAGTGAGACGCGGGGGCGGGGAGTGCCAGTGATTGGCTCGCCGCGCCGTTGCGTCATAGACGTCACTCCTCATTCGTTCCCTGCGTTGCTGCATGTATCTAACAACGAAGACAATTGGCTCGCCAATGTTCCATACATTGGCGAGCCAATCGTCTCTCGTCAATGCACAAAGCGATCCCCACTCTGACGCCGAGCGCTTAAGATCCGTTGTGCCTACTGTACATGGATACTTATAAAACTTCAGAAGCTATTACACGGTTCCAAACTGAACGTTTTCTACGGAGAAGAACCGGCAAAAAGTTAAAAATAAGACGGGACAAGGGCAGGAAGATGATGATTATGTACACACATAAAATAAAGGTGATACTTCTGTTTCATCGTTGTTATTATACACATACATATTTATAATTTGTAACTCCAACGAAAACTTGTAAGCTTCCTGCGGGACAGGCCTTGCCTAGTGCAGGAAGTCTTCGGAAATTTATATTATGTTAATTAAATAATGAATATCAAAATGTTATAGGAATACCTACACCCTGTAACCTCTTTTCATTAATAAATATATTATTATTATTATTACTTATTTCTAAAGAAATCTCTACCAGGGTACTTGCAAAAGGAGTATTGGAAAAAATAGAGCTGCACACACCGTGTGTTGGTTAGTTTGTTGCTAATAATAACAACAAACTTTATATTACTTTCGTAAATGTTACCGACTCGGACCTGTATGAATATGACCTCTGGCCTCTAGAAAAGTTACAACCGTTTCGTTTCGATTCTCTTGTGTCGAACGTCTTGAGTTGACCACGCCTCTATTCTTCTGTTCTGAACACGTGACTGAGCGTTGAGATCTCTTTCTCATACATTTGAAGTTTTCATCATGTTGACCGATTCCACTTAAATAAAAAACAGTTTAGCTGTCTTAGTTACTACTAGTTAACCCATCGCAAATTATGATCTTAGGATAATAAATTCTTGATCCCAAAGAAAACCAGGGCAAGGTCCTAGTTTAGCTACATGAAACATGACACCGTATCATTCAGTTTATGATCCAAATCGAACTGGCATCCGTCAAGGTTGGGGAATTTGATCCAATCATATTGCTCTTAAGACTTGGCCTAATTTGTCTCAATGGTAACATATAAACATTCATTAACTGTTGTTTTAGTAACTGGACACGAATCGTTATGAATAATAATGGCTTTATGATTTGTATCCAGCAGAGGGTATATCCTCTATAATAGGCGCTAGGTAACAGTGATATAAAGTACATTCATCATCAGCCTTTTTAATGTTCCTACTGCTGGGGCTCAAGCCTCCTCTCTAGGAGACAGAAAGGGCCGTAATTCATCACGCAGGCCCAGTGCGGGTTGGTTAATGTCACATGTCTTCGAATTTTTGGTTCTAGGACATGCCGGTTTCCTCATGATGTTTTCCTTTACCGTTTTCAGAGCAGTGATAATGAAATAAATCACACAAAGTAATGCGCCTGGCTGGATTTGCATCCGCGACCTACAACTTCTAAGTCGGAGCCATTACCACTCAGCCACCACTGCTTTAAAGTACATTGACCTTTTTCTAATATCTCTGCATAGGTACCCAAAAAACAAACAATGAATAGATTTTCATTACTAGATCGAGATCATTATTTCCATTTTTGAAATTAATAATGTCACCAAATGTAGGGGGGTCATTGACCGTTATTCCTCGATTATCTGGCACCTACCTTAGCTAGACCATTAACTTAGTTTTAAATAATATTCTATTGATGTAACCGGTTTGCAGAATAAATGTTACCCGTATTCCTAAAACGCAAAGAGCTACTGAAGGAACATAGGTGTAATTTTAGTCAGTAAAAGTCCGAGTCCGCTCCGCCCTAGAGCTCGAGAAATCATTATAATATCGGATGATTTTCAAACTCAAAAAAAGTGCAAAATAGTGATGTATTCTTTTGTATTGTACAAAAAGCACAATACAAAACATGGCACAATGTAGGTTGACATGCTCATTTACATAGCGCATTTACACTTTACGATACTCGGAAAACTGCATTTCAGCTTTTAATTTATACTGTTTTATTTAAATATTCTTAAAAAGAACCTATTTTAATAGTAAGTAGGTGGAGCGGAATCATCACAGAGTTGATTTGTTGGGTTCATTTTTTATAATAACATTATTAATTCATATTCACATCTAAGTATATCTATATTTTTTGTCGTTTTTCTTTTCTAATAGTTTACCATTAAGTTGCACCTACACATACACACACTACACACACTACATGGTAGGTAACTGATCGACTGCTAGAAAATCTGAGACATAAAGTCTTCCTTCGTACTGTGTTTCTTACTTGTGTATAAAGTTTTAATAAATATACACCACTATTTTTAGGGTTCCGTAGCCAAATGGCAAAAAACGGAACCCTTATAGATTCGTCATGTCTGTCTGTCTGTCTGTCTGTCTGTCTGTCTGTCTGTCCGTCCGTATGTCACAGCCACTTTTTTCCGAAACTATAAGCGCTATACTGTTGAAACTTTGTAAGTAGATGTATTCTGTGAACCGCATTAAGATTTTCACACAAAAATAGAAAAAAAGCAATAAATTTTGGGGGTCCCCATACATGGAACTGAAACTCAAAAAATTTTCTTTCATCAAACCCATGCGTGTGGGGTATCTATGGATAGGTCTTCAAAAATGATACTGAGGTTTCTAATATCATTTTTTTCTAAACTGAATAGTTTGCGCGAGAGACACTTCCAAAGTGGTAAAATGTGTGTCCCCCCCCCTCTAACTTCTAAGATAAGAGAATGATAAAACTAAAAAAAATATATGATATACATTACTATAAAAACTACCAACGAAAATTGGTTTGAACGAAATCCAGTAAGTAGTTTTTTTTTTAATGCGTCATAAACCGAAAAAAATACAATATTATTAAATCGATCAAAGTTACAACACATAACAAGAACTTTTATATTATGTTACTTGCTGCTACGGAACCCTTCATGGGCGAGTCCGACTCGCACTTGGCCGGTTTTTAATTAGTACACATACTTAAAGGGCTGATTAGAAAAGCCCTTGTTATTTTATAAGTAAAATCTCAATAAATAATATTCATAAACAGCAAAGTTATTAGCGTTGGTTAATGTCCCAAAATGTCACTCAATTTATGGAAATATTGTGCAGGCTATTGATTAATAAATGAATACGTGACAATTATTAAGGAAAAACACTGCCCGCAGTATTTTCTATGATTATATGATGAATTTACCTTTTCGTGGTCAATTTTAGGATTTCGGTTTTTTCTACTTTGGACTACAAAAATATGATCAGTGGCGGGTACAGATAGAGCACCATTTTTTTTGTGTACTAATTAAAAAGTAGGGGTGTATAAGTACTATTAAAATGATACTTAGATGGATAGAGTGGAAAAGGGAGGCTACAGAAAAGGGAAGAGTATTATAAAAGAAAAGAAATTCAGTGATAGCATGACGGTAATGACGGAAATATTGGTAGAAAAAACGTCTTGCGCTGACCCCAAGTAACACGAGACAACAGGAAGAAGTTTCGTCCTCAAGGGTTGCCTATGGGACCCTATTACTGAGCCTCTCAGGAGGGGATTTTGATTCCCCATTATAAAAAAAGGTTTCGCTGTCCATTCTGTCAGCGGGCTGTATCTCATAAACCGTAAGAGGTAGAAAGTAGCAATTTTCACAGAATGTGGATTTCTATTTCTGTTAAATAATCAAATAAAGTTAAAAATTAAAGGAGGTTCCCATCCAAGAAACGTTATTTTATTGGCGTTATATGTTCAAATTTAATATTGTGCGAGATCGATCGACTTGCATTTGGCCAGTTTCTTTTTTTTAAATAGGCACAGCTTAATAGGAGAATTAGGTTCGTATCTTAATCGGCATCTTGCATGCCTGCACTAGCCAGTTGCACAGTCAAGATTAGTTTTTGATTTATGGCCTTAGCTATTATCTTATCTTTATTTTCTTTCAATTCCGCCATTACTTCTACCTATAAGTTGCTGCTAGTTTAAATGGAAAAAAGTACTGGACTTGAACTGACTGCACATAAATTTTGTGGCTCTAATATTTTATTTATTAGTATCTTATAGACTTAATCTTCACTAATATTATAATGAGGTAAAGTTTGTTTTTTGTTTTTAGAAGAAAAGGAAGGAAGTTCAAGTCCAATTGCTAAAATTTTTCACCGATAGAAAGCGGCTTAATTCCTGAGTGACTTGGCTATATTTTATGTACACGGGTGTAGCCGCGGGCAAAAGCTAGTCTTTAATAATTTAGAATTACAGTTAATTTAGTGGTACAGTAAAAAAATCTCTACCATATAACCATATAATACAAAAAGCATACTGAATATGACGTGGAATATGAAGATAATTTATTATGTTTTAAAATTTGTACCATTTTAAGCAAATAAATGAACTACGATCAACATCATTTTCTATAAATAATCTGATAGAGTCCAGATTATCTTGTTAAGATTTTAAAAGTCGAGCATTTTGCCAACTTCGAAATAACACGCACGTCGGTCTCCATATATTTTATATGGAAACTAAACTTATAGAGCTACACTTGCTTGATCCACGCCACGCGACTTCGTTCTACGTACAAATCACGCTTATCTTGAACTTTACAAGTTTTGAGTGCAAAATGGTTCACATCCCTAATTTTCTAGTCTTGGAATAAGCCACTGCTAACTTCTTAACCATATTATACTTATTTATAATGTATAGACAGACGACTTCAATTAACTTGGAAGTTTCAAAGAAAACTCCGGAGTCTAAAAGATAATTAATATTTTAATGTCTAAGAATTTATTCCAATGAAAATTCTTTCAAAGGATAATCTAGTACCTACTGGTGTGTTATTTTTATTACTTTAGAACACCTAGGTTCACAGCTTCAACATCCTAGTTACATACTAATTGCCTATTTATGTAAATGAAGGAGCACTTAATTATACCAATTTACATTTTAAGGAAGACTTTTTTGTTATCTCTTTTGCACGGTAAAAGCAGCGCTAAAGATCTTTGCAAGACTCTTGAACTTAAACACTAGAGTAACACTATGAAGTAGGAATAAGACAAGCTAGTGTGAGGAGCTCGTGGTAAAAATAATGTTAGCCGCATGGGACGATCTCTTAGGTTTAGCAACGGTTGCTAAGGTCAGTCTATAGACGATGGATCTTAACATATCAAAATACCTCCGTGTCTCAGAAACCATATTAAGCCGTTGGTTTTGGCTGTCATTTGTGGATCTTTGACAGTCTTTACGTGTCCGTAACAACTGTGAGATCCACAAATTACGAAGATAGAAGAGTATTTTTAATTGATTTCCTTAGCACACCTGATTATTATTATTTTTAAGGTTCCGTACCTCAAAAGGAAAAAACGGAACCCTTATAGGATCACTTTGTTGTCCGTCCGTCTGTCCGTCTGTCAAGACCTTTTATCTCGAGAATGCGTGGAGGTATCGAGTTGAAATTAAAACCATAAATTCAGGTCTGCGGTCCCTACAAGCTGTGTTCGAGCCTCTAAGTTAACAAATAAAAAAGATACGGCCGTTTATGTCGCAAAAAAAAACGTATATTTTGTTACTCTCAAAGAGCGAAATTCATAGGGTACTTCCCGTTCACACAGAATCCTGAAATTGGCACAAAGCAAGGTCTTATAGCATCAATATAGGGAAAAATCAGAAAACTGTAAATTTGTTGTTACTTACGACTTAAAAAAAAAGTTTGCAATTCGGAAAAATCTTCCGAGACACCATTCGGGAATTGTAGTTTGCACGGAACCCTCAGTGCGCGAGTCCGACTCGCACTTGCCCAGTTTTTTTAGTGGGAAATTACCTAATGACTTCTTTCGCACTAGCGCAAAGAGCGAGGGCATGGCAATTTTTACTGACTAAAACCTATATTCCTTCTTTGTCTTGCTTTTCAGGACCACCTAAATTGAAGCTATGGGGAATACTTTTGGGGTGCTTCGAAAACCACCCTGAAAATCTGGCAGCAGTTTGCAAAAGGAGTATCGTGTTACCCAATTACTGGGTTGTAAAGATCAGATATCAAAATCATATATAGATAGACAGGCACTCCATGTAAAATGCTGATATCCAGCTGCAACATGTTAATCTGTAAGCCGACCTCAACATATTGACCAACAGCAAAGCTGGCAGACAGATATTGAGCAAGAAAATGTTCCTGAAAAGAACTGTTTATACAATAAAATCTATGCGAAGGAATTTTTATTAGTAGTTTAACGTTGATCTTGTAATCGATTGTAAACTCCTAAAAAATAGCTAAAAATAGTAACCAGTAGTAAACAGTTTGTTTAACCGTTGCCATACATAAGTATTTTTATTGTATACTAGCTGACGACCTAATGAACTTTGAACTATATCTTTCGATAGGTACGATTTAAAAATGTATAAAAGATACATCGACTTCTTGCATTTTACGTGATGCGCGCACGACTAAAAACTGCTACAGCTTTATTATATATTCATATTGCATATTATATTATAGCAATCATAATATACCATATTACGAAGAAAAACGTTGTTGGAGAAAAATATATCAAAATGACGTTTTAGACAAAACGACGGAAATGCATAATAAATATTGACAGACAAATATATTTTTTTTAATTAAATAAACCAGTGCTTTACTGCTTTTCGATTCCACGTAATGTCAAGCAAGGATGCAATTGTTGATGGTGATTTGCACTAGTTTATTTGAAACGACTAGTAGTGGAGTAGTAGTAGTCGACTAGTTGATTGTTTTGTTTGTTGTTTATTGTTTTTTGGGGAATAGTGAAAATATTGGAAAAATGTATAAGTTGATCCGAAAAATGATCAAGACATCCACAAAACTACACGAAGAGCCTGGATGGTTTTGTGTTTTGTCTTAAGAGAAATATTGGCGCTACATAATCCGTATTTATACTCTCGAGCCCCACTTGCATCAGAGTACTTAAGACGGAACCTCTTTGTTTACAGCTCTTTCTTCAGTTTAAGTGTGCGAACGTTGGAACAATTCGCGGTTCGTTTTATTTCTAGGTATTTCAACAGTTGCGAGAATATATTCAGAAATGTCTGAATAGTCACTAATTGTATGCTTGCTTTCTAAACGGTTGTATTCTGTTGCTAATTGTTTTTTCTTCTATGTAAACGTTTTGCTGGACTGGTAACTTTTGCCTAAAGAAATGGTATTACGTATGAAGAACCAGTACTTTCTGTGTATTGCTTTTTATTTATTTATTTGTTTATTTAACATTCATGTACAATAGTAGTACATAGGCAGACTTAATGCCACAAGGCATTCTCTACCAGTCAACCTTTGGGTTAAAAAAGACAACACTGTGTTAGGTTTGCACAATAAACAAATACATAACAGATAGTTCAAATGGAAAAATATCATAAATAAATTAAATATATTTTATCTATGTTAAAAATCTAGATATAAGCATGTACCTACTGCTGTTTTTTGTCTGGGATTTGATATCATCCAATAAATTATCTCTTTGTCAGAGGTACCAATACAATATATGTAGTTTAAGTATAAATCTTTGTTGTTTCATGCTAACTGAAGGTCAGCCTTAAAAAAAACCCTATTTTGGGTTGGGAAAACATCAAATCATAACTCTGGATGGAACGAGAGGGAGTGTCCGACTTTTACTGACTAATATCTTCCTACTTTACCTTTTCTTTTCAAGGATCATAGAGTTTCTTTCAAACATTGAGCTTAGATTTTTTAAATAAAATAATTGTAAAATAAAACCAGGCGAAAATAAAAATATTTGTAAAAAGTAGGCGTGCACAGCGTGACCTACAATCCTAGTATTATGTTCCTAATAACCAAACAACAGTTCGAAACAAGTTAAGTGATTCATGCACTTTATTTCAATTTTATGATCCACCGTAACCATGAACGTGTAGTAAAATAATTTTAAACTTTACGACGGCCATACCTCTCTAGACTAGGCGATTAATATAACGTGGGTTAAAAACTGGGTCATACGTGAAGGAACAATCTTACGGTACAGTAACCAGTAACCACAGTATAAATATTTAGGCTTTAGAACAACCTGTTGTATGGCCATCAGCAGTTTGCCAAGAAATATGAATTATATCAGACATCTGCTGAAAGCGATACAAAAAGATCAATAACAAAAGATACGCAACAAGTTTCTGATCACGTTTGTTAAAATAAAGAATTCTTGTTATATAGAGATCCTCCATTTTCTATTTAACTCGTAGGGTAGGTTGAACTTTAACATTAACAATACCAACGTAATAAAAAAACGGAAGCACGTGTATGTTTAGTAATTCCCTCAAATATAAAATCAACAGGTTACGACATTATTCCTCAGAAGCTTGGAAAGAAAAACAAAAAGGATTTATAAGAAGAATCATAGCACGAAGAACGGTTTATAAGATTACGTGAACTTTTGAAAAAAGAACAACATTTATCTGAGAAGGTTGAACTTTAACATTATGAAATTCCTAATAAAAATATTGATCAAGAAAATACGTGTAGGTAGTCGCCTAACAGAATCAATCAACAGGTAAAGTCAATTACTTAGCGAAAGTGCCTGAAAGAAATGAGTTCTGGTGACAGACAGAGATAACGATATGTAGTCTTATATATATGGGAAAAAGAGGAAATATCATGTTGCCACCTGTCAATATATTTGGGCCACCGCTAAACTTAGCGTCCGATAGCTCACCCTCAAGAGGAGCTTTCAAAAGTGAAAATGTAAACAATATCACGCACAACAATATAGATACGACATAAAACAAAGGTTACGATCAAAGAATGAATTCAAAAGATATAAATCCACACCATAAAGCTTGTATGTGAGAGGTTTTTACTAAGGAAGCGAATATAACCGTACACTAATATACTAGACTATAAAAGAAGAAAGTTTGTTGACTAAGAAAATAGAGGTAAAAACTGACCAACGTTTGGCACATAAATCACTTAGAAATTTACTAGAGGCACTCCCTAACTCCGGTAGTAAGGAACTGCCGGAACAAAAGACAAATATTTGCACGGCGGACGGCCTTCACTTTGTTTCAAGGATAGACATTTTAGTAGGTATGTGGGTTGTAAATTTTGTAGGTAACGCTTTCCCAAAATTATCGTTACTTCAATAATGTTATTGGCTGTAAAATCAATAAGATTATTGAATGATTTGGCTTTCGTTACAATTAATTCTTGTTGCTTTCCAAGTAATACTTTGCCACAGACCGCAACTAAACAGAAAAGTGTTAGCAAAAATGCAAATCTGTCTACAACGCCAATCGATCTTCTAAAATCTATTATAAGACGGAGATTATGTATAGAATCGATTCCGAATAATATTTCTACAGTTTCGAACCAAACAAATAGGTCTTCCATATCCGAACACAAATAGGCAACCAGTAAACCGGAAATAGAACTAGGTTGGTTTCCACTACATAACACGTCACATTTCCCGACAAGTAAGCAAGTGAAGCAAGGAAATTAATGTTCTTTACACACTGCTCCAGAAATGGAGGAACTGCTCCCAATTCTGCTAATCATGTTGCTCTAATTAGTGCAGCGTTCAGATTACACGGGAGGCTGGCAACAGACAACTGGCAACTGAGATAGAATACAATATATTTTACTGTTAACAAAGAATTCGGTGCCAGATTAAAGGGCAGAGGCGTCTGTGGTTTTTGTAGAGGTGAAAATTGGAGCAAAGGTAACAAACATGATTCAACTTATACAACAACAACAAATTAATATTTCGAGGTAGGATTTCAAGTATCGACTTTAACTTTGCGCACTTTTAGTTGACTTTTAAGTAAGCATTAGTATTATAAAATTACGTAATCACCTTTTATCACGCAGTATTGTACTGATCAAGACCATTTCAAAAGCTCAAACTAGATCATGTTATCTTGTTGTACTCACTAATAATTCCTATGGTCACTATCGGACTATAACATCAAACCAGCTCCAGTGCCATATTAATGCATTGTCATTCAAGTTACACAGCTTAATCGGTTAAGGTAAGTGTTTAGAAATCCATTAGTAAGATTTGCTTTAAACAAACATGCATCTAGATATATACATACAAACGTTGCAAGTTATATAAAATATTGTAAAAAAGAATTGGTTAGAATGAAATTTGAATAAACACAGTCCAGAAGCGAATAGAGTTAACCATTGAGTGGTGATGAAAATTTTACAATAATCTTGAATTCTTTATACAAAAATATGCCATTTAATAAATAAACAGTCTCAAATGAAATGTATTTGAAAAAACAAAAGCAATGCGCAGGTACAACAAGCTGTAACTCATTTAGAAAATTAACTGGGCTGACTGTTCCAACAAAATAAAAGAATCAGCGGAACAGAGCGCAGTTGAAGCCAGGTGGGACGTAGTATTACGAGAATGCTCGGCCTTTTGGCTCGCTATCAACAAAGGACAGGCTAAATGGCTGTGTCAACAGCTGCCACTGATAACTATCGTGGTGGCCAGCAAAAAGCCTGGACACTGATGTGTGATAAGATCAAAGGTACGCAAAAGTCGACTTTTTGTATAGAATGGTAAACGAATTAATTACTTTGGTTTGGTTTAATTTCATTACACAGCACTTATTCCACGTGTGTGTTTTTCTAAAGTTTACTAGAATTCAAGTATGGAATAATAAAACTGAGCATTCTATTATTATTATCGATAGACGGTGCCAATAGTAACAAATTTAAGTTTACTATATTGAATAGATTCCCAAATTTTATATTCATAAAGATTACCTTACAATGTGGATAAAATATAGCTATATATCAAATAAGAAAAAATACTGAAAAACAACTTAAACATCACATAAGCGGATTACCGTCCAATGTATCTATAATGTAATGTTACCGCACAAAATACCCTACAGTATTCCAGGCTTGTAATCAATTCAAGACAGAGCCGATAACTATAGAGCTTGGCAACAAACAGTCGAGCCTGTGTTGGCACTGCCACCAGTTACCAATAATGTAATTTACCGAGTTTGGTGGATAGCTTGGGGCATTTGCATAACAACCAGATCGAAGATGCCACAATTTATGTGCGCCTTCACGAAGGTAATGCCCGCATTCTAATTTGAATGGTTTTCTACGTTTTGCTTTTACAATTTTGTTATCAAGAACAGAATAAATTAGAGTGAATTGCTCAGTGACTGTTTGAAACAGGAACTTTAAAAATAGAAAGGAAAATTACCGAATGACTTTAAAAAGGAATATTACTGTATCAAATTCTGCCAAAACAAGTTTATTGATTAGCAACTTTATCGAAGCATTTACAGAAAATATGGAAGCAATTCCTCGTTTTTTCTGTATTCCAGTACGCATTCATAATGAAGTCTGAAAAGTTTACATCAAAACATTCAACCAGATTGCTCGTGAAAATCAATATACGGATAGGGAAACGTGAACAAACTAAAAATTGAGCAAAACATATTGCAGAGCGAAATTCAAAACATGTCTTCATATTTTATTTTGCATACTGAATATTGAAATGCAAAGTCAAAGGGTAGTCAAAATAAAAAACATTGAAGCAATAAAACAGCAAAGCATTGCAGATTATGTCGAAATACAGTGTGGTGGAAAACCAGTAATTGAATGATCTTATAACTCGTTGCTGTAGATTTAATTAGAAAAGTAGAGCAGAAAATAAAACGAGAACAAATATGATACAGACGTAACCATTATTTATCTTAATATAAAAAAAGGAAATACTACTGAAGTCAATAATTTAAATACATATACAAATGTAATAGTCAACAAGCTATAAGAAACAGTCCTAAAACATTGAATATCTATAACTATCGCTATTGGAATAAAATACACAGGATTTATAACCGACAAAATTTATTATTCTTTCATTCCATAAAATCTGGATAAATGTTGACACAGCAACTGAGCAACTGAAAAATAGGTCGAATGTCAAACTGTATCATCTGCTACGCTAAATCTACGCAGCTTTATTCGTTTTCCTACAATATTTTCATGGTTTCTACAAGCGTGCCAGATTCTGCAAGCGGGCTCTATTTTTCATTGTGTCATCTGTATCACATCTTATATCTTCAACTAATATAGAACTGGATTTGTATCCACTAATTTCATTAAAATAAATTTTTGGTCAGAATACAGGTTCCATTCTTGTCTAATTTATTGTTTCAATATGTCTCAAAATTGATTAACTTCTAAAACGTTTATAAGTAAATACTATTACGATATATGAGCCCAATATTGCGTTACTATCTTTATAGAAACAGCTTGCCCACCCATCGCCTACACACCATGGCAACCTATTTCCATTAACTAAAACCTGCGTAGGAAGATAACCGAACAACAGACTGTATTTTTCTTTCATTTCTTCTTTGAATGGAAGTTTAATAACCCAGATATGCCAAATGTCGGAAGTATAAAAAACATTGGTAAGTCGATCTAATTATTTTTGAACTGAATTTCTAAGAAAGGCAAATGTGTGCCAGCCCTATGTTTCACGTCCATCAGATAGTGTTTGTTTATGATCATGCCCATTCTAAACTTCCTTACTATTAATAGTATTAACATCTAATGGTATACGTCGTTACTGGACCATAAATAATAATTTATTGAAATTCATGCCTTATGGCTTACTCTTTCCAGATTTAGCGAATGTTTTGATGGTATGGCAAGATTTGATGTAGAAGGGGAGTATATTTTGCGATATCAAAAGAATTTTCTTCCTTAAGCTGCTTACGGTACTCTTTTCAATCGTATGAAGCTTTAAAAGGGTTGCTTTCATATTTCACTGGCTATTCCATACAATGTTTTGTTCCTTTGTTGTTAACTTATCTTGATTTAAAGTACCTACTTAGTATTGATAAAGCTCTTTTTAGTCAATAATTTCAATTTTATTTTCTTTTTCAAAAATATAAATACAGTTCATAATATCTCGGATTTGTAATTTTCAATATATTAAATTTTAAAATGGTCTAGTGTCTAGTACTTCGAATAGAACTCATCAAAAGAAAGCCAACGATGCATATTGAAACGTTTCTAATACTATTCTCAGTAGAACCATACCATCTTTTCACTTAATTTAGATAAACGAGTATAGTGTTCTTATTAAATTTATTTTCGGAAATCGTATCTTGTTCCAAATATACATAAAATTATAAAATTTATATCCACACTTATTCTATTGATAGTTTTGTCATCATAATTATCAAAGCTCGTCGTAAACATTACTATAACTGTCTGTAATTAAGTTCACTGTCACATATATTATGACAAACATGAGCATTTACGTCCATTTCCTTAACAAGCAACACATCTTGACTATTTTCATTGAGATGACATCAACTCCTTGTCAACATTTCTTTAATCTCTCTTTAATCTACCGTTTCTGATGCAACAGTATCAAAGGCTAATTTTACGACACCGAAAAATTTAAAATAAAAGGCATGAAAGTGGTATACTGTTGCTATGGGTAGGTATCGTCTGTCTGGGTACTGCGATACTTCAAAGGGTTGTGTTGTACGACATAAATAAGTCTGGGTACCTTTAAAGCTACCCACGTATGTAAGGGACGGGTGACGGACCCGGCAAAGTAGATGTGACAGAAATATAACGGAGCACGAGATAGCTTTTTTTTCTGTTGTATTACAAATATTGCGGCTGTCAAAGTATTGATTGAAATGGAACAGTTGGTTAATAGACAGCTGAACGTGAAGGGCGCCCATTAAGAGTTACAGAACAGGGACACTTTTGAAGCTACTGTCGATTCCAGTGTATATAGATATTATACACGTTGTAAAAGAAACAAACGTAAATATTTCAATAAAACCAGAAAATTTTATTGTAAAAACAGAATTTGTACTACAATTGTAGCTCATTAAATTAAATCACATCAGAAAGCGTTAAAAGATAGAGAAATATCTCATCCATCCAAGTTTAAAATGCAAGCAAAAGATATAATGAATTCTCGCTTTAAACTCCCAGGCGAACGATTCATAGTAAATAAGTTAGTGCAATAACAGTCTCGGGCTGTGCCTGTATTTTTTTAATCCAGACCTTTATAAAACTTGCAACGCGTTGAAAAGCGGAGCCTGGATTTTCAAAGCGTTTATTCACCTGCCTGTTGATCATCCCTTTAGTTCCACCCCTCAACTAATAACCAATCCTACAGAAACGGCCCAAGGTTCATAATTGTGTGGCAAGACCGACATAATCACTGGCCAGCCCACGCAAAAGCTTTAATAATGGAACTTGAATAGGCCTTATTTACAAAAATTTTGCTGGAACGCGTTATGCGAATCTACGCGAACTGTTTTTATGTATTTTTGAAATGTTTTCATACGAGATTGGGTCTTGGAGCGAGATTAAAGATATTATTCTATGGTTAGTATAATAAAAAAGAAGGTATATAACTATCAGATATTACGATAATGTCTGTGGGTTTGGCATTCCAGCTGAGTACCTATTGTATTGTACCTGTGATGAACTCATTCTAGATTGCTAAGTTGATAAAATTGCAAGTTCATTAATTATAATCACTACTTCTGAACGTAAATCCTATTTGGGTTACAATACTTTATTAGTTACAGGTCTATCTTTACATAATAATTCTTCTGTAACCACGTGTATATGTCACCTATCTCCCTCCTCACAAACGGCTTGACCGATATGAACGAAAATTTTTGTGTATATTTGAGTGGGTTCCTGGACAGTTTGAAAATAAAATTAGAATTGGATTGGATTGTTTTTTGGGCTTTTCTTGGTTTTGGTTGGATTTGAATTGGAGTTGGTGACACTGCAATCGGGTTCTCATTTTGTTTTCTGACGAAAAGCCAGCTATCGTAAATGACAACATCGATCGGGGCCGCTCAGGACCGCTAGTTATGTATAAATATACCATTAAAATAATATAATTTGTTATTCACATCATATCAGCCGATAGAAGTCCACTGTTGGACATAGACTACCCCCAAGTGTCGTCACAATGAACGATCCTGCGCGACCCGCATCTATCGGATTCCCGCAACCTTCACCATATCATCGGTTCACCTAAGAGGGTTTATGGGTTAATAATATCTAATAAAAAAACCTTGGCCAAGAAAAAAGAATGAAGACAATAAACCTTTTTCACACGAAAACCTTTATTTCCTAAGTTATAAGGTGTTAACATATCGCGTGTTACTTTACTTTGTGCAACAATAAATTAGTTGTTTATTTACATTACATAATTGGAACTCGAACATTAGATCCATATCTGCACTATGTGTCATTTCTTTTTGTCACGCAATGTAAGAAATATAAAAGGTAACATACGGTTTTTAATTCCTTTCAAATCATGACCATTTATGACCTGATTAAAAATTTCGATCGACCTCCTTCGTCTTTCGTACTCTACATTATGATATAACTAGCTTTTGCCCGCGGCTTCACCCGCATACAAAAAATATACCCTATGTCACTCAGGAATAAAGCAGCTTTTTATCGGTGAAAATTTAGCAATCGGACCAGTACTTCCAAAGATTACCTCTTACAAACAAAATAACATAAAAACAAACTTTACCTCTTTAATATATTAGTATAAAAGTGTAGATAATGGCAGACAGACGGACAGCGGAGTCTTAGTAATAAGTTTCCGTTTTTACCAAAGGGTAACGGGGAACCCTAATAAAAATCAACATTTATCAAAAAGGATTTAGGTAGACAGCATAAAATGAGTTTTCCGTTTTTGTAAACATGAAAAAAATAAATAGAAACATTATCACCCAATCAATCATGACATCATAAAACAATTAGGCACATAGAGGGTGTTATTAATTGGATACCACGCGGCGTATTATTAATTAACTAATTGACAGCCTGAAATAATAATTCATCAGAGTTTGGCACATCAAACTATGACGCACTATTAATAAACTTTGTATGGAAACCAACTACACAAACTTGTTCAAAACATGGAGGATCAATTGAAAATATTTGGGTAAAAAAGTTGAGTATTTAAACAAACGAAAAAAAATATCAAACGTTGCCAAGCAAGTACCAAATATGGATAAAAGCTATTAAATAAAACAAGCGGAACTCAATCGATGTAAAAGATCAATATTTAATTAATTATAGCGACATACAATTAAGCTTTTAACTAAGGTTTTATTTTGCTCTCTTATTTCTAGAACACCGTTAGTCAAATCTGTGCAGTTTGTTATATGTATGTATAGAGTCCTTGAGAAAGATGATCTAACCCTCTCTATACTCGGATACCTAATGTATATTCTGTGTATTCCCTATTTAAAGGACAGTGTATAACATAATTGACAGCACTACTGAGACAATTAGACACTTTGTTGTACCCTTGGGCCTAATAATTACGCCTCAATGGCACCTACATACCCAAGCATTAGCTTAATTCTCACACAAATCGCGTTATTTCTTATTCCACAATTATGTGCATTTAAATATGATGTCCTCATCATTCATTGCAAGCGATGATCTCATCGATATAAAGTTTGGTACGTGGCTCAACTCGAACTATTATTTCTGGGGCATGACATATCCCTTGGCGTGTTTTGTACGCAGTTTATATTCCTAGTGAACGCATTAACGCAATCTAATTTCAGTTTAAGACTCGATATTTAGGTCGCAGTACTCCATTTCTTTTTACGAGCTTGAGAAACGCTGGAGTTGAAATATTACGATATATACTATCGATTCTCGATCTTCTCGGAAGCTATCGCTGATGTGTTTATCGATTATGGTTAAAATTGGATCGCAGTGAGCCCTTCTACACCGTTTAGATGTTGGTAAAAGTTTCCAGAGTAGCGGTGTCATGATCTTTGTTAAGTAGGGTGAGAGTCTGTTGAGTAAACGGATTCATCACGGCTGTCATCGATGGGTCATTAGATTCGGCTATTAGCAAGAGGTTGTTGAGAGATCATACTGAGATTTTGTTTATTATATACATAAATGTAAAAAGAAACGGTTCTCGAAAGTAAGACATGAACTACAAACATTTTCTATTTCGCTGTGACATTCCCTTTCTAAGTGTGTCAAGGACATCGGTCCACCTGGAAGCGCGCATATCCTTTTAGGGATCTTGGTTTGTAGAAATAAGCCCATTATTATTTTTTAGCAAAATGAAAGTGCAATCAAATCAAAAATATTTAATATCTCTCTGTCTCATTTAAATATGAGTAATAATGAGTATAACTCTACCTTTTATTATACAAAGCAGGTGACAAATCAATCAATCCTGAAATAGGCAATCGGTAGTTTTGAAATGTCAGTAATGGGGAAATAAATCAGTCCCTCATAACAGCATTTCCTACTCAATCGCGAGCGTTTGACATTTGTGGCGCACGAGGAAATTACTACTGCACATGTCAGGCGGGCGGGTGGAAGGAAACCAGGCTGTGCACCCTTGGGTTTGGGTGGTATTTTGGTTGCACTAGAGTGGGGTCACCAACCTTTTGACACTGAAATTCTGTCACGGTGGCAGTGTTGCCGTCTGCGGTCGATTCGGAAAACGTAACGCCGCGGCGAGCGCGGCTCGCGGCGTCGAGCGCCAGGGCGCGTGCGTCGTGCGTGCTGCGGCGCGCGGCCGGTCGCACATGCGGGCCGATACTGGCGAGTTCGCGCGTTTTCCCTCCGCGCTTTCCCGGTAGCGGCGTGCGCACATCAAGCCTGCATTGTTCTGCAAATAGCGGGTGAGGGCTGGGCCGCTACTCAACCGAGATGGGCGCCTTTTAACCGCGCCGCGCGGACTGTCCCGCTCCGTGGACAACTTCGCTTCACTTGCGCTAAAAAAAATCTATTTAGCAACGCTCGTTGCCCAATCCAATTTTAACTATGACTTAGAGTGGGATTGTTTTGTTGTTTAGTGCAGTCAAGCGAGGCTTTTTATACTGTTATCTACGTTACAACTGGACTCTATTGAAAATTTTCATTGAGGCAGATGTTGCCAGCTTTAGTAAAAGCTTTTTCATTGGATCAAACTAAAATTTATAAAACATGTTACGCTTACTTAGTCGTTATGTTTAATATATTTTATGTTTTTTGGAAGCGTTTTTGATAGTGCCTACTAAATCTTTATTGTACACTATAACAACGTATAAAATAAGTGGATAACAATATAGTACAAAGTAGTAGTAGTTTGTTTTAAGATTGATTCAAACAGAAAATGAACTTTTGGAATCGTCATCTTTACGACAAAATTGTTTAGTTGACACATACTGCTAAGTATTTATATATTACATACATATTCCCTGATAGCTAGCTACAGCTTAAGGGTCTATAAGCTAAGAGTGTATATGACATTTATGGTATTTTAGAAGTAACCTTGCAAGCGTGCTCCGTCGTCGGCCACATCATCGCTTACCATCAGGTGAGATTGTGGTCTAACTAAAAAAAAAGTATTCAACACACCACAGTGAAACATTTTTTCCGACTCATGTTTTTCTTTTATTAACATATCGTGAGAATTGGGTTTCTCGTTTATTGTGATATCAAGAAATGTAAAACGTATCTCAAAAGTCTCGCACCAAAGTTCGGAATGACATTACGTAACGGAAATAAAGGGGAAACAGTTCTTTGAAGAATGTAAAGGGTACAAGTGACAATGGCTGTGTAAACATTCAACACGTAAGCAATCGTCACGAACAACGATCAGTAACTGTGTTACAAACAATCGCGTTCCCAGTAATGGTCGATGCATGGCCCCGATGCACGCTAATAGGTTTACTTACATGACATACATACGTACACACGTAAATACGTGCCGACATGTTTTTTTTTTAAGATTTTAATTTCAATTCTTCCAATAACTTCTCCCGGTCTTGGGTGGAGCAGGAGGGCGCATCAGTCTTTTACTGACTAAAACCATACCTGTGTCCTTTTTGGCCTATGCGTTCTAGGACAATGGGTTTCGGTTTCAGATGTCCCCATGACCCTGTTGGGCATCGGCCCTGCTGGGCTCCTACGGTTTTGCTAACGTGCCATTGACAATTTGGGCCTGTCCAGACGGTTCAGACGGAGATCTACTCATTGCTCGTCGTCCGCTAGCCCGTCCCTACCGTAACCAGTAGTTGAGGTCAGGGTCACGGCGACTGGAACATGAAGAGCCTACACATAGGTATTGACACAGTGTCATAATGACGACTAGATTCGGAATCCTCGCTTGAAGTGGTCCCAAAAAATATAACGGAAAGAGGCCTTTACATTATTCAAGAGCTTTCAGCTGTCCTGAATTTTCTAGCCCCTACTTAAACAGAGTTATAATGAATAAAACATAAGCAACATCAAGGACTCAAAAGGAACAAAACTATAATTTAATCAAGTTTGCAGAACGAGAACTTTACAAGGATTCCTGACCTCATTTTCTTTACTTCTTTCCCGATGGACAACGGTTTAAATGAAATTACTTTCAGGAAACGTAGTCCATTTGTATGTAAAGTAAATGTGTAACACGGTGTGAGCATACAATAATTGGATCTGGTGTACCGCCAAACTGTGTCGAACTTATAGCCAATGTGAAAGCGGTTGGCTGTCAACCAAATTGTTAGTGGAAGCGAAATGATTTTCATTTGTTTTGAACGTTTGAGTCGACTCGAGCACATAATAAACTCGAGCACATAATAAACTCGAGCACATAATAAGCTCGAGCATAATATAATGAGCTCGAGCATGTAATGAGGCGTGACATTGTTATGAAGTTATGATTCACGATGTGGAATGAATTGTAAAGTATCGGGAAGTCTGTTTGGAACTCTGTAACGTGTTTATAAGCTACTTAAAAGTACCGCAAGGGGACACCTATCTTTAGGATTATTTGTAGAAGTTACAATGGTATTGATACTAAATTGTCCTTTACGATAACTGGAGAAACACAGGTGAGGTATAGTTAGTAACAGTCAGTCACTCCCTCTTGTTCCACCTAGAGTGGGAGCAGTTTTTTCATGATTCCCTATCACCCGAAAAAGGAAGGCCTTTCTTTAGTATCTACATGATTAGGTAGTGATTGATCTTTTTCAGTATTTTCCATCTAGCAAAGCAGAATATCGTAGGCAGAAAATAGTAGATAAGTACAGAGTTCTATATCAAAATCTATATAATATACAAAAATAAATTCCCTATTTCCCTTGGACACGTGTGAACGGCGGGGCCGATTTTTCAAAAATATCTTGTTTTTGTTCTGGTCAGAAGAAGGTTCTTGTAAAAAAAAAGTAAAAAAATTAAGAAAATTTCAGAAAACTCCGACAGTCCATAGATAGGACAAGACAAAGTATATCGGATCAGCGTGTCACAACATTAGTTTTAGTTCATGCGAAACCTGAATATAGTTTGTTCGGAATCAGTAACTGAAAGGATTCCAATAGTTTTTACACCATGTTATATTTTTTCCCAAAAATATTTAAAAGGTCACAAGTTGGATACCGAGACTAAGTACAACACAGGTCACGGCACCTTTTTTTATGGTGGGGAAAATCATCCAATGTCAAACCCCGCTCTTGGGCGGAGCAGGAGTTAGTGTCAGACTCTTACTGACTAAAAACCCACCCCGTTCCTTCTAGCCTTCATATCGGGGCTCGAGCTCACTTTCGGATAACCCTGGCCCCAGTAGGCTTCGACCCGGCTGGGCCCCTGCTGTTGCTGACAACTTCTTGAGGCGCGCGGGAACAGTGCGTGCCGTTGACTTGGGCTCGGTCGGTTAGAGTTGGGTTTACCGGACGATCGAACAGCGAGCTACCCATTGCTCACTGTCCGCAAGCCCGCGCCTACGGTGGCCGGAAATCGGGATCGGAATCCCGGCGGCGGCGAGAGCGCCGTTGCCTGATGCGGTCGGAGTCCTTCTTTGCGAGATCACGACACCTCATCATAGCAACCCTTGAACGCCAGCAAACAGCTGGGTAAACTGAAAAACAACCCCTTAGTCGCCTGGATGGCTAGGTGACTATGTATTATTGCTGACATAACAAACTTATAACTTTGCGGTTTTTCATGATACAGTTATGAAATGAACATAGATTCTTTACGTAAAAATACTAGTCACGTGTTTCGGGTTTCGCCGATATGTACTAAAATTAATTACGTGATTTTTTTCAATAAGTTTATCTGCTGTGGCCTTCTCTTCAAGTTCTCAAATGTAGAAGACTTTAGCTTCAAATACAGTAATCCCTCAACCTGTATCGAGTCTGCAAATACTCAAAGCATTAGAGAGAGTAAACTTCACGCTAGAGGGCATTGAAAGGCTTGGATTACCGCACTAGTACCGGATAACCCTAGGGTTTCAGACTTAACGGGGATTCTCGTCTGCCTGCAATCCGAGAACATTGCCAACTGTTTCATTAAACCCACAGAAGATTACAGCAATTTCTTTTCTACACGCCATGCCTCATCGGATTTATGACAATTGCAAGTGTGAAGTGTGTGAAAGTATAAGTAAAGCTAGAACTACGTTTGTTTATTAGATAACTATAATTTTAAAATTTAAATATCGTTAACTATCCGAATCCAGTATTATATTTTCTGTAAACTTACTCGGAATCGCGCTCTTATCTCTACTACTTTTAGCCACGCAATTTACTGTTTTTCGAACTAGTGCGGAAAAGTACAAGTACTCGCTCCCGCCACCATTTATTACATGTATCGTATCAAATTGGGCACTAAGCGACCCCCACCCACAAGTCGCATGTCAACCCAAATAAAGTAGTGGTATTCGTAAATGTATTGAAAAACGTTGTTTCAAAAATACACGTCGAAAAGTCACTATAGCATTCGGCTCCATAACACCCTCGCTTACGGCTCAGGCCAAAGCTACCTAGATTGCTATGATATAACTTTCTTCACTTGTATCAAAATGAACGTACTATTTTTCTATATCCGTATCCAGATCCATGACGTCCCTGCATTAGACCACTATGCGGACATAGATCTTCTTTGTTCTAAAGAAGACTGACATAAGTCTTCTTTGTTCAGCGGAGAACATACTGCTGAAACGTCATTTATTGAACACGGCCATATTACTTCAAGTTCTAAAGCGTTCTCCGTATGACTTTCACACACTTATGCAGTTCATTGGACATGATGTAGAGCATGGAACATAAAATTTAATGTTCTTGGAGTGCTCGGAACATGAATTATCTCACAAAGACCAACCGAGTTATATACTTGTAGCTCTACTACTCAGCTGATCTTTGATCTCTATGGATAGTTTTTTTTTATGATTATAAAAAAAAATATTGTCTATAGGTTGATGGTTTGTTTGTCACTACTTTTAGCCTGGATACTAAGTCCTTTAAGCCATGCCATCGTATGAAGAGTTAGGTACCATTAAAATATGGATGTTTTCACATTCTAGTGTCTTTGTAGTATTAGACAGATAATGTATCAAGTTAACCTTCTCAGTCAATTTCGCTGAGGTAGCGAAAACTTCATCAAAATTCTCAGCTCCATTTTGCCGAGACGGCGCCTGTTTCAATGATTCCACATATTGTCCAGACACTTGAGGTATCAATTTGGTAATAGATAGGAATCAATTTGGGAATAATTAAAATAGAAACCATTTAATTTCCAACTTCCAATTTCATTCTTTATTCTTCAAAAAAAAAAATTCCAACTTCATTCGAAGGAATCACTCACGTCAGAAGATCAAACATTACGGTTTTTATTCGAGCCATAGATAAAAATTAAGACATCGATTTTTTGCGATTGAACTATACTTACAAATTTTTAAAGATAACTTTAAAAAGTTTTTCAAAAAGCCGACTGAAAAAGAATCGATTGTTTCATTAAAAAATAATTATCGTTTAGCATCTCATCTCTATTAAGATCTTTAATTAAACAAAATTGTGTCAATAATACTCGTAACAATTTAACTCCCTACCAACCTAAATGCAAAAGCTATGTTCAACATGGAATCATAAACAAACTCTAAAAAAACATTTACTCAGTGTCACCATTATTTTGACATCGACCTTATTACTAGCAATTTGGAACAATATTTTCTGAGAACGGAACAGAAATATATAATATAAATATTGTGTGACGGAAGAGTGAACCAAATTGATTTCGTTTTCTTTTTGTTCGAATCGCATGAAATAAGATTCAATATGGTGTCACAGTTAATGTCAAAAAATCTATCAAAGTTTATCCTGATTTATTGCTTTATGTTTGTTCAATTTAGAGCTTAACTAGTTTTTGCTCGCGGCTATGCTACCGTAAAGTGATTTATTATCTTAACAAAACGTACTATCAGGGCAAAAAAAAATCTTGTAAGGATTTTTTATTTTCAAACTTTGCAAACCATTTGTTCCCCGTAGGAGCCCAGCAGGGTTGAAGCCTACTGGGCCATGGGTTTGCATCTGAAAGGGGCCCTCGAAAACAAGTCAACGAAGGAAAATAAGAGTGAGTTTTAATCTGTAAAAGCCTGACACGCCATCACGCTCCACCCAATGGCGGGAGAAGTCATTAGATAATTTCCTAGGAAAAAAAAACCATTAGTTCTAAGCCAGGTCAGCAATACTCATGATATACTCGTGCGCATATCTATACTTAGAACACTGTAACATACAGACCAGTTTCACATAAAAAAAATAGTGAAATACTTGGAAACTTTACCATTTCCGTTAATTTATTTACTTACCTACAGGCAAAGAATTACGATAATATAAGATAGAGGTACGTACAGTTACTCACCTACTGGGTATATAAATAAACCTCTACTTTTTAATTAGTACACAAAAAAATGGGTCTCTATCTGTACCCGTCACTGATCATATTTTTGTAGTCAAAAATAGAAAAAACCGGAATCCTAAAATTGACCACGAAAAGGTAAATTCATCATAGAATCAATCAAACATAACAATTGCTAGTATAAAATACTGCGAGCAGTGTTTTTCCTTAATATTTGTCACTTATTCATTCATTAATGAATAGCCTGCATAATATTTCCATAAATTGAGTGACATTTTGGGACATAAACCAACGCTAATAACTTTGCTGTTTATGAATATTATTTATTGAGATTTTACTTAAAAAATAACAAGGGCTTTTCTAATAAGCCCTTTAAGTATGTGTACTAATTAAAAAATTGTGATGTAAAAGTCAATGGAGGGTCATGCAAACCGAAAGTCACCCTTAAAATCGCCATTTTTTTGTATCAGGATATCATCAAAAACCTCCTTCCGCTGTGGGTAGAGCGAGAGGGAGTATCAACATTTTATTGACTAAAAATTCACCCGTGTCCCTTTGCGTTCTGGGATCGCTAACTTGTTCGAATAATCTCGCAGAACCTGTCACTCCCTGGATTCAAAAAGAAGTTGGTAACTGCAAAACACCACTTATCTATATTAAGGCAAATATGTCCAAATGTAAATAAATATCGAACGTGTTTAAACATAACGATACAGCTGTCCACGAGTCAAAATATATGGGACAATAATAAACTAATACCATCAAGCTAATAGGCTATGAAAACGCTATTAGAGTCAAAAAATAATTTATTGTTTAATAGACATTAATATGATAAACTCCCGTGTGTTTGACCGGTTTGTATGAGTATTGCCGTATGCAATTTAAAATCTACATCAATCATGTAATACATTATTCATTTCTAATAGTCGCTTTCTAAGGCATCTCTTCATGGAGAAAATAATCTTAATGGGCTATAATATTTAGCTTATATACTCCGACAAAGAGGTACTACGGCTACGACTCTTCTCTTTGTGACGACTTTTTGTGATTGTTATCATAATCATCATCTCGCAGGATTATTTATTGTGGCGACACTTGGGGGAGGCCTATGTCCAACAGTGGACGTCTATCTGCCAATATGATGATACTCATCTGATGATATTTCTGACACCACGTTCATTAAGAACGGGGTGTCAGAAACGGCGTGCTTTCACGTAAAGCCATTGGTCCTTGCTGTCATGTCTAGATTTTTTGACAATCATTACAGTTAGTCAGACGCCAGAAAGTCTTACTATCAGTCTATACAAGCAGTATAGTGTTTTGGTTGAAATTATGATTAATTTCAGTCAAAAGACATCCACACCTGGACATAAGCCTAACTCAAGTATCACTAAAAATACTGGTCCTGTGTATTTCACATCCAGAGGTCTTTCACAATATTCACCAGATCGTTGGTCAGTAGTATCTTATAGCTAATATTAATCAACAAAAAATCCATAATTTCAAGTTTTGAGTATAATATCGTATCTTTTCATCGTTTGACATGCCGCAGCCAATGCAATTTCTGACAAATTTCCGCTACAGGACTTAGAAAAAGTCTGACACTTACTGTCACTTCACCCAAAGTGGGAGAAGTTACCTATTTGATGAATTCTCACCTCAAACAAAAAAAAACTTAAACAAATTGAAAAGGCCTGTACCATTAAAATACACGTGCCTGAAAATACAAGTTTCAGTTTTGCCCACGCCCTGTATTATTTTTATCAACAGCAATTTTGAGCCCTGGATGCCTTAACAATAAACATTAAATTTCTGTGTAACAAGAAAAGGAATATAAACGTCTGACTCGCTGTTAATGAAACATCAATATTTTACCAACTGTTTGTCACCTCAAGGCATAGTTCTTAATGAAATACAAGTCTTTTACAGTTTGAGTTGAGTCTGAGACGTTAGTAGGAGCCAGATAAAGCAAAAATGGTTTATTGAAAAGTCAAAAGTCAAAGCATTTATTTCAAACAGATTATTTGCAGGCACTTTTGAATAGTCAAATGTCGGTCAGTCCAAGAAAAGTGAAGCCAAATTGCACGTTCCAAAGCGTAGATCTCTATGGAGAAGAACGTGCAAGAAACTCCGGACTCTTTTAAATCATATTATGTGTTACACATATGCTTGGTTACATAATACTCGTTGCTTCTATTATGTGAGCATTCGTAATTCGAAAAACGAAAATATACATAAAGCGCTTTTGAATCGACACCAATCAATCCCTTACATTTTCAAGTAGGCAATGAAAAACGGTTCATTGTTTGTTTTTCGGGTACGTACGCAGATAGATATATAAATGTATATTAAAGAAAGGTCAATTGTTCTTTATTGGAAATTTATCTTGATTTATAATTTACCGTTTTATTATTAATAAGGATGATGCATAAAAAAATATGTATAGGTTTATGACGCTCTTGACTGTATAGTATCAGTGTTTGAATTTTTTGTATGAATGGGATTTCTCTTTCATAAAGTGATAACTGATTCTAAAAAATATTAAGAATTTGATATTCATACAACAGTCTTTTGTATGCCCATTGGCATATTATTACACATACTTTTAATTACAAAAGTAAAATCCCCTTTCTGCAAAAAGCGCAAACTGTCCATTACGATGTTCTTCCTGGCTCGATATCTAGTACTTGGTTGATATAGAATAAATGAAGATACTAAAAAAACCCCGTAGAAATGATCAACCAACTTGCTTTTTACTTTGACGTTAAATATATTTTTATTTGTGCGACATACCGTCGGTAAAATAAAAAAACAACAACGGGTCATATCTTAATGTAGCCCTTGACTGTTTTAAATTGTATGTAACTCACCTTTTTTGAGGTAGGCAATATACAAATACCTTCTGTCGCTGTAGTTTGTTTGACAAGGAGTGTCAGTTTTTTATTGACTAAATAAAACCCACTTGTATTCTTTAGTTGTCCTTTGCGTTCTAAGGCCGAGGTAACTTTTTCGAAACTTCCTTATGCTCTGAGTAATTCACCTAACTTTTGAGCGATAAGTGAAATTGATAAAAAACTTTATATTTCCTAAAAAATTGTGTCATCACGCATTTCTTTTTTTCTGCACTTTAGAACATGACAAGACCTTAATTGTTAGTGAAAACGGACCTTAAATGAGTTATAAATTCCTGTCACTTACGTAACAACTTCGAAAAAACATAACACCAAACTTCCACTCTCTTTTATGAGACACTGGAACCGCTTGGATCTCTGCCAAGCCTTTAAGGTCGAATGGCGTGAATTAAAGGCTATAGTCGTTGATGAACAACAGTTTGAGGTGAATACGATCACAAACTCAATATCAGGATATTCGGGGTTACCATGACGTTGACATCTTGTTTCAGTGTGGGTAAGACACAGAGCTGTATAGATTGTCTAGCGCCATCTCTTACCCACACTAAAACAAGATTAAAACAATCTTACTTTAAACGTCTAGGTCATGGAGTCCTTCTCCATCTTCTCAGCAAGTCAAGAATAAGTAACCGTACAATATTATTACTTATGGCACACCTAAAAGAGTAGTTTGTTCAGGTATAGTGGTATTATTTATTTTATTATTTTATTTGGGTAGCGTTATTAATAATGAAATAACTGTAAAGGACAGGCAAAGGAGGAACCCATGATCATAAACCTAAGTATAAGTCCAGACTTCGGGTTTTAAATTAATCAGGAACCGTACCTATCGTACAGTACTACTATCTTCTTGCATTTGTTCCGTGTTATCTCGGGTCGGTGCAATAATTTTGTTTCTTCCATATTATCACGCGTCACGCTATCACTAACTCCCTTATCACTTCTCACACAATCTCCCTCTTCATGCGTCCACATGCATATACTCATAACTCTCTCACTAGCATGCATTTCATCCCTCCTTCACATGACCATACAATACCATACAAGGAATCGTACAAATAATTCAACTCTTTCTCTACTATACTCATTTCTCCTTTTATCCATTCTCGTCATACCACACATCCAGCACCAACGAAGTCAGTCATAATTTTTATTTCAGAGCAGTTTAGCAGATCTAGCGAGCTACCACTCTATATAATCTAACTCTAGCCGTCATGCATAGTAACAACAGTACTGCATAAAGAATTATGACCTGATCTCATTTATAACCAGCAGAGGTCGTCACGCTCTCCAATCAATTGGTTCCGGACTAATTGGATATTAATAATACGATTTTATTAAGACTAATAGTTTTACTTTCATATTACACTCAATAATCACACAGTTATCCAATATAATATTAGAATTAATATATTTAAAATCTATGATTAAGTTTTGCAATTAGTGAAAAGTTTCAATTTAAAAGTGAATGGAATTTTGAAACGGACCATCAAGTGTAAATGTTAATACGCATTAACCTGTAATTTCCATTTAATATTAAAAAACGCCTTGAACTTTTAAATGTAATTAGTTTTTAAACTCGAGATAAGTAGGTACTAATGCATTTATGGATCTGAAACTCAAAAAACAATTAACAATTGATTCAATGAAATTCATTACTACATCGTATTCATGAGTGTGTTATAAAACCAACTTACAAAAGGCGTTTATATAAATAGTTGCTTTAAAAAGGAACAGGAAGTCATTCTGAATAACTAAAACATCTGTGCTGAATACGTAAATAAATCGTAAGTACACCTAGCAATCCAGGAGAAACTTTAGAAACCAAAGAACCACCTAATTCCACCTTATTACACTTCATAAACTATTCCACTATCAAATTACTCTCTGATTTATCATACTCACATTTTCACAAAGTCCGTTTCTATTTTCACACAATATTATTAATAACCACAGCACAAACTAAATAATTTATTCTGTAAACACTGGTTTTGTTAGAACACTACAGTGTTGTTAAGATTCAATAACAATTTAAAACATAAACATACAATATTGGGAGCACGTTTGTACGCGGCGAACTAGTAAGCAAGCTTTGAGCTTTGAACTACGGTGTTTTTGTTATAGTGAAAGAGCGAGACAGAACAAAAAAGCACCATAAACATTCGGCTTACATCGGCCTTTTCCGTCGCGCTCGCCTTTTAACTTCGGGACTCGGATGATAGCGTAGTATGGATATGCACGTGTCACTTGTATTTTTATGGTGTTCCTTTTATGCGCGAGTATTTTGTATGGCGTTGTCTTATGTTTATGCGGAAGCACGCGCTGAATCAACTCTTGAGATTGAGAAACCAGTATGAGTATTTTTATAATATTCCACGCAGGCCACAAAATTATACAGTTTTTTAGTTAAATAACACCTATTACATTTAACTGAAATAAAAATAGGTACTAACCAAGCTTCTTAATTAATTTTTAATTCCGTAATTTCTAAATACTTTGAATATTCACCTGAGACAAAATAACTGCTTTGTTCATATTATAACAATTTATTATTCAATAGACGATAAATACGTTTTTATTCTAATACAAAAACGTGTTTACGAAACGTATAAATGAAACACTAAACATCATAAAAGCATTTTCAGCCCCATAGAGGGTGGTGTTAATCCCCATTACGCCATATTTATACACCACCCTTATTAGGTAGTAGACATATACGTATACCGGTACCTTCGTGCTATGTACAAACTGCTACCCTATTGACTTTTACCGAAGGGGCACAATATCGTGACAAACAACGATTTGTTTACTAGTGAAGGGCATGTCAAAAATTTTGAAACAAGTCAATGACTTTTGTAAACTCCTCGTTTAACGTTTATAAAATTTTTACATATTTTTTTTAACAAATGCCTTTAAATAAAATTTACTTACATTATAAAGGAATCCGGAATGAAATCGTTTGAGACGTGTTTCAAATACACAACTGCACACAAGACTGCACCAGTAATTGTGCCTTAAAATAGACAATTACTTCATTGCCACAAAAACTGCAGAGACGTAATTTTCCACTGCAAATAAAAAATTAAAACAATGGCATCTTGTTGCATTAAATGGCCACTAATTTATTTTGAAATAAAAAAGAATGACATCACTTAAAATTATTGATGTGATCATCGATTTAAAAAAAAAAACCTGTTGCGTAATGTGCATGGGAACTATTCGGAACGTAATGATTGGACTATAACTGGTATTATTCAACTTTTTCAAGCTTCTCAAAATCTAAACAAAACAATAGGACGGAAAAAAGGCCATATATGTACTTAAAATAATAATAAAAAGTTAAAGGAGATACTAATCTAAAAAAATAAAGTAGGTAGATATTTAAGGAATTAGATATTCATTCTTGTACATTTTTATAGTATTTTTAATTGAATTATTGATAGAATTATTCTAGATGTCCTACACTATCATGTGGCCATACAATAACTAAAATCAAGGATCTTGTACACAAAACTGTTGCAAGCATGGAATTAAAAGGTCCACACAATTCTTACATTTATGAGACGTTCTATGGTGGGCTACGTTTATAGTGCACATATGGGGGTGGGTGATGCGGGAATCGTATTGTCCCACACCGCCTTTCACACCATCCGAATAGAAATAGGCTCATTCATGATGTAATTCTACAGGATGAGCAGCGACATTGAAAGAAACGAGAGTCATACAGCTAAAATTATCTTGACGAGAAGTAAGTTGACGTAAGCGTCCCTTATTAAAAATAACTAATGATAAATCATAGACAAGTACTACGTCAACATTCAAAAAAAGAATGAACTTTTTTTTAAATCAACTGTATAGAATCTAAATGAATAATTTATAAAAGCTAAAATTTTATGTTTAGATCTATATTGAAGTAGAAGGTAATCTCTGGAGTAACTGCTAACTATTTATTCCATAAAAATGTCGATTCCGGTTAGGTAAGTAGGCTACAGGAGCATAGGATATTAGAAATGGCAACTTTCGTGTGTAAGAAAGGAAGAAATAAAACATCGCGATTTGAGATACCATAAAAAATACGTTGCATTTTATAAATAAATACGTACTTTCACTATTTCTTTGATAAACTTCCTCTAATTCATCGAAATACCAAAATATTTGCCATGTCATTGTAAGCAACACTCAGCAATAAACGGCCATTGATATCTATCACATGCCATCAATCATTATAACTGACCCTTTCTACTTTTCCCGTAAGTATTAAGTGGACCGCACATGTCCGGAACTTTGGAACCAAGTCAGGAATTCCGGATCCGATTTGTTCTCTACAAAACTTATAAGCTGTGATTTATTTTAAATCGATGAGCTTTGTACGTTACATTTTCTGGATAAAAAAGTTGATGGTGTTGGTATGTCTAGTAGTAAAGCGCTACTACTGGAGGTCTTTTAAGGCAGGGGGAAGTGCGATTTCCGAGTCTGGGAAAGTCACACGGTTTTTCCATCGGGGATTTTTCTGATACGATCCGGATTTATGCGCGGTTGACATTAATGAGCTCACAATGCCATGGGATTAAAACATATCTAGCGAAATATGGGTGTTATACTATATAAAAATCGTAGTTACTAGCAGTAACTACTATAAATACTGTAAACATAACGTTAAACATAACATAACGTTGGGTAGTAACTTACTACCTAACTCAACATGTTATGTTTTTATTTTTGGTTATGTGGTGTGGTGTTCTGACTTTGTATATTAAACTGACACTCTCTAGCGTTATATTGCCGATTGCAACCATTATTAATGTAGGATGCCTTTGATCATGACATTTATTTCCGGATGATTCACATTACAACACATGTTTCCTGATTATTTTGACTCAGTTTAATTTTCATCATAACATTAGCCTAATTCGTCAAATTTAAGAGGAAGACATTTTCATTTGAGTAACTGGTTCTTGGAAATATACTAACAACTGTACTATCAGAGACTCGCTCTCTGGCTTCAGTATTATGAGCAGAGTGCGAATTTTAAACATCCAACTCAAACGTGTTATAATAAATATCTTTTTCTACTGAATCTGTATTAAGATTTTACAGAAGGAAATATTTACGTAAACATGATCGAGTACATTCAAAAACTCAGAATAAGCCCGAATTTCTGAAAAGGATATCGTGGCCCTGGAATGCATAAGGCAACTGAAGATTACGTAGAAGGTTTTCATCAGTAAAAGTTTGACACGCTCTCTTGCTCCATTCAAGAGTCGTCGAAGTGGATAATTTCCCACCACAAAAAAAGCTTATCTGCTTATCACATAACATTAACGAGTGTCGAGACGTTCTACGCTTTATACCGGTCTGTTCTATTTTTATCGGTTCTTGTCTATAGTTCAGAACATTAAAGATAACTTTATGGTCCCTTCCTTGAACCGATAGTGTTGTACTGACGAGAAATTAACCACAGTTTTATCTGGTTGAGATCAAACCTTTAAAGAATAGCCATAATAAATCAGTAAATATCCATATGGAGATTGTAGGATCTCCTGACCTAGTTTCTTTTTATTATTATTTTTTTGTTATTGATTAGCTCGCTTTTGACCACTATCTTAACTAAAGATAAGTGATGATGTGGTCGAGGTTTGGAGTACACTTGTGTAAAAGTAACCTATTCACTTTTGATTTACATACTTAGAGTATGTAAATCAAAAGTGAATAGGTTACTTTTACGCAAGTAGATATAATATAGAACCTATCAAGAAACAGATTCCAGCAGTTCAGTAAGGTTTATGAACATATTAGTCGAATAACTAAATCTTAGCTTCAGGAACCATGGATCAAAATCTTAAAAAAAAATACCAAAGACACTATTAATTAAATAAATCATCCAATAGTAAGCTTTTCTGTATTTTTGGGTAAAGAAATCTTTCCGAAGTTCTATTTCCGCAACACATTGCTCCTCTGAACAAATTGCTGCACTCAGCAGATTGTACTTGCTCGCCTCAAGGATCTTGAACCGAGATTAGGTCCTACTAGAAAAGTAGATTGGTTGGAAAACCGACTTGTAGACTGTAGAGGTACGCCTAGATGAACCAGGGTAGCGGAGCAAATGGTTTTTTTTAAATTGATATTTGGTTGTAAAATTCACTCAGAAATTAAAACAATTTTTGTTGAAGCATAAAAACCTTAAGTAGATGAAGTGTTGGGCAGAGTACCTACCGCCGTGTCCTCGTGGGGGCGATTGGCAGCAGCGATCTCTCGCGCCAGGCCTCGGTACAAGCCATGGTCCGATGCAAAGAGGAGTGATAGGCGGCTCCTTCTGCGAAGTAGTAATGCTAGCAAAAGAGGAGGCCGCATGCGTGGGGCAACAGTCCCACGCCCTAGCAGCCGCTGGGATTCCGATCCCGATTTCCAGCCACCATAGGCGCAGACTTGTGGACGGCAAGTAATGGGTAGCTCGCCGTCCGACCGTCCGGTAATCGTCCTACTGAGGCTAAGCATCTGTTTCTAAAAGGAAGTTTCGGCCCCGGTACAAAAGGCAACGAAGGAACAGGACCGAGTTTTTAGTCAGTAAAAGTCTGACACTGTCCCGCTCCGCCAAAAGTGGGGGATGTCATTAGATGATTTTCCTACCAAAAAAAAAGTAAATGAAGTGTAGATGTAATCGTCTTTTTTTACGAGTATCGATCTTCACTTACGAGGACGTAGGCGGAGGGTCTTGGTCAGACTAACTAAAATCACAAGGCTCTTCGTCTTTTTTTGACGGGTGGGACGGTACTGTCAATCAGAGTGCTTAGTGCGAGTTTGATTTATGTTAACGCGATCGATAAGTTAATGACGTTCGGGGCTCTGATTGGCCCGCTCTAAGCTCTTAACCAATCAGAGATTCAAAGGCTATAAACGTTTCGATCGCGTTAGCGTAAAAACAAACTTGCATTCAACACAGATAATTGTACTCAATTACAGATTGAGCGAATGTAACAGACGCAAACGTGATTGCAACGCGCGTGAAGTTCTACGACCATCATAGGAATTTAGTAGATAGCCTTAGAAATCGATTGAGTGATTTCTCTGCCAACGAGTTTGAATTTATAGTTATTGCTAACAAACAGAAACTATGATCAAGTATGGTGTTGTTTTTAAGAATTCTGTCTACTACACATGACTGGGCTAATAACGCATCAAGCACGGGAAGAAATATGACAGTCTACTATGCTTTATTGCTACTTGAACAGATCAACAGCGTACCATACCCGTGCATAACGATTTTAGTGACCGTAGCATCCGCATATCAACAGTGTGTTATAATATTGACGCTATTATTCGTACCGTCCTACTCATACTTAAAAAAAAAAATACGGACGCATTTCATTATTACAAAAGTCCTAAAGAGGATATTATTGTTACAATCAATTCCTGCACGCTCATAGGTACGTCATTATCATCGAATTTTGGAAGCGAGGTGTATGTTCTTCAAAGTTATGTACTGCTTAAAAATGGTGAGTATAGTGAATTCATAAAAATAATATTTCTTTATCTTTTACTATTGTCAGGCTCGCGCTTGACCGCTACCTCACTTTATGGAAAGCGACGATGTGGTCGGTGATGGAGCACGCTTGCCTAGAAATAACTTATTCACTCTTGACTTAAAAAGCCCCAGGTTTTAGCTCAGGAAACAGACTGTGGCAAGAAATTACACTCCTTCATTATTTAGCCGAAAGACCTCTACTGTTGGACACAGGCCTCCCAAATTGACGCCATAACGATCAGGTAGTGCGTCTCGTACCCAAGGTATACCACGACCGTCACCAGGTCATCGGTCCACTTTGTGGGAGGTCTTCCAACACTGCGTTTAGTACGTTTACCTTCTTCCAATGGGGCTTCTTCACTTCGTGCCACCCAGGAGCATTCTGTTGACCTATATTTTGGTGCTAGCGCACTTTGCGCTTCTCTATAAACGACCACACTTGCTTCCACCTGATTCATACCCCGATCATAATCGCAGTACCATTGACCGGCAGGCGGTGAGCACAAACAGACGTTATCAACGGCGCGTGCGCACGTTTGAGCTGTTTAACTGTTTACGTGACCGCCAGCTGTCATAACATCATACGGTAGCCGTGTTACATGCAACAGATTTCATCTCGTGATTTTTGTAAATATTTTTGTAAGTGCTTATGTTACATTTTTTAAAGTTCTGGATGGAGTTGGAATGTGGTTTTTTTTGAGAGTCAATAGAGGTTTGATGATTTCCTTATCCTCAAATGACTCCTCCCGCTCTGGACGGAGCGAAAGGTATTTAAAGGTCAGACTTTTACTGACTAAAATATTTAATGTGTCAGGACCGTGGTACCTGTTCTTCAACATCATCATCGTTATCATTTCAGCCAAAAGACATCCACTTTTGGACAAAGGTCTCTCCCAAGTGTCGCCACAATGAACGGTCCTATACGTCTCGCATCTTTTGACTGAGAACCAAGGTTACCGATATAGCGTGAAGAATCACCAGACTTGAATGGTGGATCTGGAATGGCCACCACGTGCCGGAAGATGTAGCGTTGGAAGGCCTTCTACAAGGTGGACCTGGTAAGGTTTGCGGAAATCTGACCTGTTCTTACTGCTTAAAAATATGTCTGAATGTTTGTTACTCCTTCACACTCTCGGCTGAACAGATTTGGATGAAGAGAATAGAAATAAACTTTATTGTGCACCAAAATAGTAGGTAGGTAATAAACTTAACACAAATATGGTGTACATGTCGCAGCCATCTGGTTAAATTAGCCATCCAATTGGACGCCTAGGTCGTTCGTTAAACGCTGGCATCCAATTGGATGCATAGGCCGATATTTATTTGAACTAAAATCACTCGACATTTAACAGCTTGGCGTATTGAAAGTTAGCTCTTTCGAAATTACTGATCAAGATTTAGCCAAGTGATTCAAATTTAGTTCCGCTATTTATTGATTCAATAATATTTCACTATTACTTGGTGAACACTATTACTAAAAAGTAGTTATATATAATTTATAAACTCGTCACCCTACTAAACTAAATGATTACACAGCGTTCAGCCATCTGTTTAAACGTTGCGAACAACGACATGGCTAGTTCAGCCATTTCATAGGATGCCAGCGTTTAACGAACGCCCTAGGCGTCCAATTGGATGGCTAATTTTAACCATATGGCTGCGACATACACACCCGTAGATCATGCCTGGACTTATCCACAGGGAACACACTCTTGGCATAAAAAAAACTCTACAATACATAAGGAGTATGTTCCCTTGGTTAAGTTTCTACTTTCACGCGAGTGAAGCCACTATCAATTGCTCGTAAAGACCAGTTTCTATTAACCTAGACCTCAAAACCGTCTCGACTTGACCTCCTCGAATTTCGAGATGTATATCTCAAAATCATTGCTAATGGCTAGGCTAAACTATCGTCACAGCCTAGCTATTAGTGAGAATTTAAGTGAAATTACCTAGTCAATACGATTCTTGAGAACTTGATTCGATTCACTATCAGTCTAATGAGAATCAATTTAAATCAACAATTAAATGTAACGCAGATTTATTGAAATTAATCACAGCTTTGCTTACTTATCTACGGTCTACGGATGCAGGTAATTGGTACGTTTAACCAAAAATGAATTCTGTTAGACAGTGTTTTATAGTTTATTTTCGTTTCTTTATTGTCAAACATCTGCTAGTTAATTGAAGCCATTTGCGTCCAATTTGATCGTTATTGGTTCGTACTACATAACATTAATATTATCACTACCGAGAATGAAGTGTACTTTACATAGATAACTAATCGTAATGGATACTTTAATCTCCGAAAAGATGTAATAAACTGTTGCGCTTCACCATTAACGATTGCATCACTGCTTACCAGTGCTTCACGATCAACGATTGTATTACTACTTATAGGTACCATCAAGCGGGGTCGCAGTCAAGCATTAGTTAATGCCTAAAATAAACCGAAAGACAGACAGATTTGAAAAATAAGTTTTTGTAAAAAAAAACTATTAGATAAATCTATTTCTTTATCTTCACATAAGCACTGATTCAAGATAAATATACCCAAGTGCTAATTTTGCAGGATATTCAAATGAATACTACTAAATGTACTAAATGTACTAGTAGTAATGTATAGTACTAAATGTACTAGCTGTAACTAGCGAGTTTAACTCGCGTCGCTGGTTACTGCTTTCCTTTTGTGGATGATAATATATTGCATATACCTCCCTAAGTCCTTACTTTTCATCATGAATGTTTTTTTTTATGATATAAAATGGTGCTGGACTGCAATCCTACCCGATGATAAGTAGTGATAGGTACAATCGTTGATGAAGAAGCGCACTCACTTATTATTAGGTACACGGTAATTCAATACAGAATGTTTTTTTCCAATCCGGCTGACAGTTCCAGAGATTAAAACGCATTTACACAAACAGAAATATTCTTCCGCGTTATTCATTATCGTATATTTACTGAGATTGCAAACCTTTAAGTATGAGACCAAGAACCTGTCAATTTTTAGCTAAGTGTCAGCAAATAAATTCAAGAATTTCGCATATTTATTGAGTCTATTAATTAAATGTCAACAAGCAGTGTTGAACAGTCACGGCTGAATAGCCTCTCCAGCTGAGGTCAAGTTTCTTGACATTAAGTAATATTGGCAATATAAATAATTTATGCGTAATATTTTGTATTACGTATTGCACCGGAATCAGAAATATTTTGCTATCCGTTATCCAGATTTAGACAGGTACGCGACAAAATTTAAGCTTATTTTTGGTCATAGATTATAATGCTCTTTATTTATTTATTTATTTATTATATTCTTTATTGTACACCACATGAACAAAAAAGATACAGGACAAACATTATTCAAAATAAGTGTACAATGGGTGGGCTTTATTAAAGAAATAGTCAGTTCTTAAATAAATCATACAATACGCTAAAAAGTTTATAATGAAATAGCTTGTACCAGAGGCTTCGCCCGCATCCCTAAGTCATCATCATCATCATCATCATATCAGCCGAAAGACGTCCACTGTTGGACATAGGCCTCCCCAAAGCGTCGCCACAACGACCGGTCCTGTGCATCACGCACCCATCGGATTCTCACGACCCTGACCAGGTCATCCCCATGTCACTCAGTGATAAATTCAAATTCTATTGATGAAAGAATTTTTAAAATCGGTCCAGTTGTTTTTGAGCTTGCTCATTACAAACAAAATACAAGTCTTTCGTCTTTATAATATTATAGTATAGACAAATAGTTAACGTTTCATATGTTAGTAATGCTTTCCTTTTCTTCCCATACAATAACGACCAGACTTCCAAAAGTGTTCTGCTCAATTAAACAAAAACACAACCAAAGCGCCTCCGCTGTCGTGACCCACTTCCAAATCACAAAGAAAAAAACATAACGGGTTTCTTACACATGCATACGTTTACGTAAGTACCACACTACCACCATACGTCATTTCCTGTAAACAAGAATAAAAATGTCATTCAACTGCACGAGAAAACCGGAACTCATAGTGATGTGACATGCATATTCTGTTGTAACATTATTATTCCAATTAGTCGATTTACGAGGTTTATCCGGCCTCTAATTCGATAAGCCGTTTCTTTCATTAAATAAATTGACCAGTCATTTTCTGTTATGAGATAGATGCATTTAACTATTCAATTGCTGATAGTGAGATATTAATTTATTAGCTGGACCAATGGTATCTAAAGTCATGAAGGGCTTTGTATTCGACATTAGAAACCATTTTAATTTTAGTGTTGAATGACTGAGCAATAGGTAGAGTGCGTCTACTGAAAGCGTAACCTGGAGTTTTTTTTTTTTAATTAAATTGGCAACATTGTTTTGCCGAAAAAATCATGTCAAAGTCTATGGTTGCAATTGTCAGTTTTTGGAAACGGATATTTATTTTTCAAAAATAATCGCTTAATTATGTGAAAATCAGTAAACAGTAACGTGCGAAAACTGCTACACACTATGGTTAATACATTCAAACAAAAACAAGAAGAGAAAGAAGGTGTTTTCAATAAAAACCAACAATGTTTATATACGATTTCACAATTTTTAAGTTAGTATGACGTTATAATCTTGATCCTTGTTGACAAATATTATTAGATAGTTATATTTACGATATGTATTATTAGATAGTTATATTTACGATATGATGATATTTTTTTTCTTATATTTTTAGACAATCTGGCATATTGCGAATTTCATATTTGACAAAAACATCGAACAAAGAAGGCTTTTGGTGAACCGACTTAAACACATGCTATAATGAAATATTTGCCTCACTGTCCTATGTGAAATCCTAGTTCAAGTTTGAGAGAGATAGCTGCTGGACTTTCTGTGTCTCACGAGTCGATCCGTATCATTTGAAACAATCACTGGAGTATGAAACATGTTCCCGCTTGACTAATCCTAAAAGATCTGAATTTTCTCTGTGCTAAAACGAATCGATTCCAACAATCTTGAAACACATTATTAGTGTTGGCGAGACACGGTGAAATTGAAATCATGTTGACTATTGCGGTGTTGTGCACTTGGTATTCTTGCCAGAAGGCCAAATGGTAAATAAAGAGTATTATTTGAATATTATGTAGCGACATTTGAGAGAACAGATAAAATAAAATAATTTGGAATAATAACTAACATTTTGTATGTTATTGACCTTTACCATACACTCACCAATAATTAACACTCCTCATACGTGTGCTACACACGCAGATCTGGGAGCGTCGGTCTCCATACATTTCATATGGAAAATAGACTGTTAGAGCTACATTTGATTCACGCCACGCCATGCAACGCTACGTTCGCGACGCCGTAACGTCGGTCCCAGAAATTTTAGAGAAAGGTGGGCGGGGCTATCCACGCGTCTGATCGCGGTGGTCAGCGGAAGTGTCTTCGATGGTAAATGAAAAAGCGAGCTTGAACTGTTTTTAATCCTCTGATGAAATCAAAGATTGTTATGCGCATCACACGTGTTACGCGTTGCGTCGGTGTAGTGTGCACATCTACCGCAAACGTCTGAGGCGTCTCATACGTGTGTGTCGGTGTAGTGTAGTTCTAGCTTAAGTCTACACACACGTTTTTAAGTTCCTATACGACTATTATACAAAAAATACTCAAGTATCAAAATGTTTTTCTCCTACTATTTCAATAATACCACATTCAAAATTTTTGGTTTTAACCTCCTTTTCTCAGGTCACGCTTTCGTTAGACGGACTCTATTGATTTTTGGCTTTAATTAATATTATCTTTTGCCAGCAGCTTTGCCTGCGTGAAAAAAAAATAGGCCTATGTTACTTGATGATAAAATAGTTTCCTACTGGTGAAAGAATCTTGAAAATCGATCCAGTAGGTTTGGGTTAAATCGTAACATACAAACAAAGAAAAACTCAAATCTTTCCTCTTCATAATATTAGTTTAGATCTATTTGGTTTACAATTCAAGAATGCATTAGACATCGAATAATAAATACTTATTATTTCAAATTCTTCCTTATTACTAATTTTAATATTAGTTGTTTACTTAACTAAAATACTTATTTATATTGACAATTTAAGAATGCCTATTGCATCGAATAATAAATGTCTATGAAAATAAAAAATGGCTGGTCATTCGCTGGCCATGATTAATATTTCTTTCTCTTATAATACTTAAGGAGTATTTATACAAATATACGAGTAGGTATTACTTTTATTTAATACGCATCCGTTATCCTATTTAAGGTGTTATTTTGTGGACAATGATGTGGGTTATAATTTTTTACTTCTCTGATAAAATTATTGTATATCAATTTTGTATTGTAGAGCCGTTTTTGGTCCCAAATAAAATAAATAAATTTCTAATTTGACACGTGTAAAAAGAAAAAATCGTGCACGAAATACCTACCCACTAATCGCAGACTAAAATCTTTGTTTATTTTGGTTGGTAGTTTCTCAAATAACCGCATACGGAGAACTTTAGATCCGGCCGGAAAAAGGGTTCATTGTCCGCTAAATGTAAATCTATGCAAGGCATACAGAACGCTCCTAATAGTTTTGTACATGAATAATGGAGTTTTCCCTTGTTATATTATATTCTGTGTTATGTAGATAATTACTGTTTCATGTAGGTACTCGTAATACAATTATGAATAGTTAATTAATAATATTATTCCTATTAGTGAGAAAATGAAAGTGAGAGCTGAATTGAGCCGTCCAAGGGGGCTGCGACATTGTGAGTTATCTTAACCCTGGAATACAAAGGGCAACTAAAGAAAAACAGGTGTGTTTTAATCAGTATAAGTCTGACACTCCCGCTCGCTCCTTTCAGAGGGAAGAGTTATTTGGTAATTTTCTTCAAAACAAAAAACTTAAGATTTAGCTAGAATGACAGCTACCTTCATTGTCGTTCTAAGTTTTCACGCTGAGTTTGTAAAAAAGTTAAGACAGCAGCTAGAAGGCTAGAAAATCATTTTCACAAATACTATTATTGGCATTAATTATACACTTCTGCGGTATCTATTGTTGGAATGAGTTGCCACTGTCCAGTAGCCCGATTCACGTAATGAAAGCCGTAACGATATCGTAACGGTTTAGTCGTTTAGACCATTTCCATATTCACATCCATCAATCGAGTATGAACGACACCGATTTTAAAGTCGTTTGAAATTCGTCGATTTAAAAAAAAATCTGTATTAGATAATCCTGGTAAAATACTTATTAATGTAACTGGAAATAAGTCGATAGATCGTGAATATCGCTTTTGGATAGGATTTCGATCGAACGACAGTAAAACTTCAACGATATTTGGCTTGTTTGATTTTACGTGAATCAGGCTACTGGTATGCAAAAGACAACTAAGAGGAATAGGTGACTGAAATCAGTACAAGATCACCGTAAAAGCTGAGACTGTCAACCGATTAAATGTTGACATGAATAATACCATGAAAATCTTGGCACATAAAGATGGGATGACTTCGTTCTAACTCCACCCAGGACGGGAAAAGATATATGATAATTTCCTTACAAAAAAAACATTTTCACTTTATGATTGTCCAAGCAGCTCTGAGCTCGAGTATCCCGTAACTAAAAAAAGATAGTCAACCTTACAGTTGAGTATCTTTACTTAGTTACATTAAAAATTTGGCACTAACGAACATAAATGGAACAAATGTCAATGTTTATTTAGCAACCAGTTACCTACTAGATATTTTTAAGTACCTAAGTAGTATCTACCTGTCCAAACATATATTAACCAACAGTTATTGCTAAATTCACGTGCAAAAATAAGATGTAATGTGACTTGCAGACAGTTGCAGACCACCAAAGGAGGTAAGAGTTACGAAACATAAATATACAGTTTCTTATAACAAAAATATGTGTTTCATGCATGCCTCAAAGAAATGTCAGCAAGGTACCCGAGACCCGTTAGGGTCGATGTCTACCAGGGCCCCAGTATTGTACGAAACAGTTACCGCGGCTCTGAATCACATAGGTGTATATTAATCACCGCAGGCATCTGGACGACGAGCAATAAGTAGCTCGCCGTCCGGTCGTCCTTGAAGGACCAAGTCGTTGTCGTTGTTTCACGAGCATCATAGAGCAAAAGGCTACTGAAAGAACATAGAAGTGTGGTTTTAGTCAGTATAATGCTAGAACTACACTGCGCACACGTGTACCACACACGCCGATCTGGGCGCGTCGGTCTCCATACATTTTATATGGAAAATAGACTTGTAGAGCTACACTAGATCCACGCCACGCGACGTCGTTCTCCGTACAAATCAGGCGTGTTACACGTGTGCGTCGGTCTAATGTAGTTCTAGCTTTAGTCTGACACACCCCCCCGTTTTGTACAGAATGGGAACTCCTCCCGTTTATTTGATGATTTTCCTTCAAAAAAATGCATCATGGATTTATCATATACCTATGCAACAATTAAAAGTCCCAAGGGAATATGGCTGTAATGGTTCTAGCTAGCAGACCCATTAACCGTCACAGTATGATTAGTCACCTCATGAGTAAACGACACCCTTGGGAAATGATGGAGGACACCACTCGATCTTGGCCATTAGGAATAGCTTTGCCATTGTACATTAGGAATAACCCACATAGAAGTTAAAGATATGTTTAGCTTTACACGTAGATATATATTTTTTTACACCACCTGCTCGATAATGTCGTTTTATACGTCATACAAACTCCACTTAAAGCAAGTCATTCAGATATCCCTAGCGAGATAATGCAGTATGGCCGATCCCTAGGGAATAATGAGATTTGAATTTGGAACATCAAAAATCGTCAACATTGTGAATTAAAATGTACGTGACTACGTGCATCGAACAAGTCGATCCGAAATTCAAACTGGCAACTAACAAAAAAAAAAAAAAATAGAATAAAAAATGCTTACCTACTTTAAAAACCTAAGTACCCCAACTCAGCATGGAGCGAAGGAAGCAGGAGGCTTTCTATTAACTAAAACCCTGGTTGGGTTTTTTGAAGTGAAAAAATTATCGAATTCACCTGCTTTCTAGGGTGAAACGGAGGCATGTCAGACTTTTACTGAATAAAACCCCATCCGAGTTCCTTCAGGGATCGGACGGAGGATTATCGATTAGAAAAGTCTTTTTTTTTCGGAGCTCGAGCCCCGGTATGAAGGCTACGAGGAACGGGGTGCGTCTTTTAGTCGGTAAGTGTCTAACACTATCTCCCGCTCCGCCCAAGAACGCGGGTTGTCATTAGGTAATTTTTTCCCACCATAAAAAAAATGATAACTTATTCTTTATGAGACTCAGAACCGCTTTCAGATATCTTAATCTATCTATACTTATAAAGACATAAAGTTTACTTTTTTTTTGTTTGTAGGAGGTAATCTCTGTAAGAGCTGATCCAATAGCGAATATTTTTCACCGGTAGAAAGCCGTTTTATTCCTGAGTGACATAAGCTATATTTTATGTAAGCGGGCGAAGCTGCGGGCAAAAGCTAGTAGGCTATATTTCTTGAACGAGGGTGACGCCGCGGGCAAAAGCTTCTTAATTATAAAGTTTGTTTACCCTTCCTAATAATCACAACATGCCATGCCCCCACGTACAACTAAAGGCGGTACAGACACAAAATAAATACGTACAGAAGTCAATCTACATACAAAGCGCGCTCGAGCAACGCACACATAGACACCGCTCACGGACACGATATCTCGGAGCACCTCGGCCCGCTCGTTGAACAGTTCCAGATCCAACGATCATTGTGCGTCTATCGAGCGTAGGTATACAAAGTGAAGTACATACATGAGACTCTTCTGTACCTATCTATTTTGTGATACAGACTCAAGGCTCATTATGCAACATTAATGCAGCCCAGAGCCCGGATACTGCCCGCCAGTGTGTACTACACCCACGACTGAACGCTCTCGCAAACTAATCGATTTTGTGGGAGGACTTTAATATGCCATGCTTTTGTCATTTGACGCTTTCGTGTGGACGTAATTATGCAAGGTTACTTTGTAGGCTGATTGAGTTGATATTTTAATTATGTTTTACTAATTTGTTGATTGATACTGGTCACATGAAATTATATAATATGCTTTTTATGTATATTGATCGCTGGAATCCGATGGATGCTAGACCGCTATGCAAAGACCAGTCGTCGTGGCAACACTTGTGGGGGGCTTATGTCCAACAATTATTTTAAATGAAATAAAAGCTTCATCATAGGACATTGTTGTTTTTGGCTTCAGGCATTGTCACCCTCGACATTTTATATCTGGTTGGTAAATTTGTTTACCGAGTGTCATAATCTGTACCTACCTATTGAACGGCCGTGTTTTAAATTGTGCTATAATTTCACACATATTCACTTATTCCCAAATAATTTTTGGTCAAAAAAATATCACAAGATCGAAAACTTTACTATAAAAAGATATCTTAGATAATTTATCTTGTAATTTAAACTCAAAAGACGCGGTGTCAAGTCAAAGCAAAATGGCATCACATCAAAAAACATTAAGCTAGCATTAGACTGGCGATGCGACCACCCCATTTAATATGCGTGCACGTCGGCATTACGGCGCATGCTCGCATGCATTGAGGGTGCGACAGACAGCTAGCCGCCCTACGGGTAGGGTCACCATTTCGAAAATTAAAAAGCCTGATAAATATATTTTACTTCCTAATCATACTTTTTCAGCAACTTAAAAAATACAATATTATAAGTTCTTTTTCCTAGACTACTTGTCCTTTTCCTGGTGGTCGAAACCGTCTCGTTTATTTCCAGTTCCAAGTAAATAAGTCTAGCTGGCCTCGCCAAGCGCCATCTACTTCGCAGTCTGATGCGACTATGTCATTATAATTTCATTTTTTAATGCAATATTCTTAATATTTCTTTAAAATGCCAAAGTCCAGAAGCCCCTAGTGAAAAAGCAGCTCAAATCCGAAAAACTCGGAAGGATGGTAACCCTACCGGGGTCGATAACCGCACCAAAACAAAGAACTCCACCACACCACCTGTAGCCATCACCGCCACTGGCTTATTGCGATCGATATCGTCATTATTGCTACTTGCTTTGTTTGAGTGATGGCGGTCTGGTGGGGAAGAACAATGGTTTTGTTTGACAGAAAAAGCTGATGGTAGAATGGAAAAATTATGACTCTGTAGATAGAGAAATCTACACTGATCAGGAATATTATTAATACCTGTCAGAGTATAAACTAGGCTATATTAGATCATTCTGGTCGTGGTCCAAACAGTCTTGAAATTGAAATTTTAATAATGACATCACAGTCATCTGTCAAAAATTTATAAAATATATCACATCCAAATCAAATCGCTACTGATTTCATTTGGATGTTAGGTTAGTGATATAAGATTTTTTTTATCAACCAATACTATTTTAACCATAGACGGTAAATATAACCTTGTCTTCAATATACTCCAATACAGACTTTCATAACTAAATTAACTACTCAGAGCTGTCTCTTATTGTTACAAAATAAAATGAACATCAGGCGACAGACGATAACCTTGACCCATCCGAAGATAAAAACCGTCTTGTAGACCATAAAACTGCTCAATAGTCAAACAAGACTTACGACTCTATTGTTCAACTTATGCGAAACACATTATTTCTCTTGAAACTTTGTACGAAACAAATGAAGACCATTGTATTTCTCAAACAAATAATAACTACTGGCTGATGAGAACAATATGAATTATAGTATCAAAATTATTATTGAGAGTTTTATTTCATTAACGACCGGTGTTATTTGACCTTCATGCAAGGACATTCTACTTCTAAAGATATTAAGAGGCTGCTTTTCCACTCGTCTATCGTCAACATTGAACATGGTTTATAAGCTTGTTACTTCATATAACGTAATCCAAAGCGATGTTTGACGAAAACGCAACGCGAAAAAAGAGAGATAACGCCTGAAAACTCTGTAAGCATTCGGTAATTCTGTGATTTACTCGAAAACCCTTAAAAATTAAAAAAAAAAAGTTGTCGTCAATCTCAAATCTTGATAAAATTTGCAAGACTTCTATTGTTATACTTTTTTGACTTTTTAAATTTTTGAGTAAGTAAATTATGAAGTACCAAAGTTCATTCAAAATAGCAGATTTACTGGATTAGTTTTACACAAATATGAAACTGAAAAATGTTGAATAACGTCTTAATCACGTTAGAGCGGTTGTATGAAAAACAGTGAAAACGAATGTCGAATTGCATCCCATTACAGGCACCTTTAGGTACTGCACAATTTGATTTGGAATCAAACGGGACTTCGGATGGAAATTGCATTAAAACCGGAGAGTCGAACATGACGCCAACACAGACGGCAGACGTCGCCGATTTAATAATGTCACTTTATTGGTTACAGCCAATTTCCTTCTATTTTAGAGCCTGGTGGAGAATAAATTGTCAATCACAAAAAAAATTAGAATGACAGAATATTTCATAGGATGACTGAAATAAAGAAAATGTCTTTTTTGCAATTTTATCATTCCTTTATGACTGAGACTCCAAATAAATTCTTGAAAGAAAGAGGTAATATTTGTATGTGCCTCATACAAGAAATAATTAAAATTAAAAAATAGATAAATAGGAAACTCAATATGCACAAAAGCCAACAAATAACACAGCGCTGGTACCTACATATTCTGTTAAAACTGATATACAGACACTTTTTTTTTATACTCGTACACACTTTTTGGAGAATAGTAACATTTTTATTAGGGTACATTTTCACCATTTATAACTGGCATCAAATCTCAACCAACTCCACTTTACATAATTTAAACAAAAATTATGTCACACAACGACTCTAAATCACCACTTCTAACTTCAAACACGTGTTTGAAAAAACAAAATCTCTTCATTGAAATATATCATCTTCAAAAATAAACGCCCTTAAGCACGGTTCTCTAGTGAACGAGCACACAGACCATGGTTCACCCTCGGTTCGTCCAATAAGCCAGATTAATTAGAGATATGCGATCGTCATGGTTTTCGCCCGCACTTGTGTTCATGGGAAGGGGCTTTTCCGGCTATTTATAAAGATGTAGTTATATGCGTACTTTGTTTGAATTGAAAGTACTTTTTGAGTGATTAATTAAGAATTTATAGGGAAGACTGGGTTTTGTTTAATTTATTCGTTAATTTCACGCTTTCTGGCGATTGTTTTGAAAGTCGAGATTGGTTTTGAGGTAAAACTTATCGTGCCATGACATATCTGCGTTGACTGCATTAATTTAAAATAAAAAAATGACTCAACGATCACCTATTTTGAATTTACTACGTTAAAGTAACCAGTTAGATACAGCTCTACTGATCTAAAAAAAAAACAATCTAAGAAATTAAAACAAAAGAAACACTAGAACATCTTCCAAATTCTTCTAATAAATAACGACTTTGAGGAACAAAATGAATTCTAGAAAATAATTTTAATTATACAATGAAGATTGTGTTGATGACGACGACGCCATTAAAGTTAGTAGTACCGTACCTAACTATAATGATATTGTTCGTCGTTGTAACAATTACAACAATAGTAGGTTCTATTATGTCATCTACATTGCCAAGCCTTGTACCAAGCCTTAATTTCAAAGAACCCTGGACCCTGATGGATGGCTTTATAAAGATCTAGCTTAACAAAATTGTTAACAACTTTGAATTCAATAGTTGAAAATCTAGCTTTGTTGCCCAGCGTTTTTGTAAACACTTTATGCTAAGTCTATCTTTCGAGAATCCCGTGCAATTATTTTCGTATTTTCCTCAAACGGTACAAAAGATTGCATGCAGAAATTATTACCTTTTCCTTGATTTTAGTTAAATAAAAAATTGGACTGTATTTGTAAAAATATTAACAAACAAAAAAAAAATGGATTTTCTGGAATATTATGAGACGTTCGAGTAAATTGGAAAGCTCGATTTCATAGAGGTAGGTAATATCAATGGCGATAGGTACTTACACAACTGAATATAGAAAACCTAATTGAAAAATCATAAATCTGTTACCTACTTATAACATTATACGAAGTTGTGAGGCGATCTATACAGATTTACCAAAATTGATGTTGACACTTACCTATAAATATGTGAAGTTAAACATTAATGCTGCAAAGAGCTTAATAAATATTAAACAAAGCCTCAATCCCGCGGTACGAAATCTCGTTTAACAAGAAGCTGGTATAATTAACGGTATTAAATCCTACCTACATTGTTAATTGTGGGAACATTCATGTTGACAATCATCGGCATTAACAATCATTGTATAGGCAACTAACAGTATAAGCTGAGGATGCTACCCAAAATTTAACTTTACTCTCTTACTTTATAGTTTAAATTGCTGTGTTTTAAGTCTTGATTACTACGCTCATTTCACACTATGCATAGCGCTACTGTACAGTTTTTGCCTGTCCATTTCAAGATCAGATTTAGCGATCATGACGGTGCATGACATTGCTTGTATCAGAATTTTAGCTTGCAGAATTTTTGTTACGTCGTTTTTGCAGTCGCTTTAGTGATCACTAGTTGAAGGACCAATGTTTCTTGTGCGGTAGACGAATGTAAATTTAAAATTTTATAGATTTCAGCTTGGCATATATTTTTTTGGAATTAATAAATTTTCTAAGGCATCTTAGAATAGAATAATATTTTATTCGGTTAGTTGTTTTGTTTAATTTTTCTTTTCTTCTTCTCTAGGTACTAAATGTGGACTAATATCGTCCATTACTGAATCAACTTGGATGTCTCTTTCTGTCCATAGCGTGAGTTAACTGCATATTTTGCGTGTCTATCCAAACTTTATTAGTAACCATACCAAAATTAATTACCTACTTTAGCCCAAGCTCATCAGCCAATAGACAGCCAACAATAAACACATCGTCCGGTGTTCCTATTGGTTGATAAACTTGAGCCACAGTTAAACCCCAGGGCCAAATTAATCCGACTTTACTGTAATTAACTTTACACCTACGCATAAACTTCTACTAAATAAAACGAGTCACCTTAAGGCTTATAGTCTCTTGAATATCTGGCCGAAATTAAATGGACACAACACTCGTACCTAGCCAGTTGTGCCCAGATTCCCGCTAATCTTTAAATCAATTTTTTTGCGAAATATAAACTGATTTACATTTATGTTATGTTCATTTTGAAGAATATGTAACCACCAATCTTTATGCGTAAAATATCTCTAAAGATCCAAGCCGTTTCGAAGGAGTAGGAAAAAGTTGCGAAAAAAGTTGTCAATTTTTTTTTAAGACACAAGTATCACATATAGTATCGTATTAAAAAAGCAATAGTTGATAATTTTGTTCATGAATCTATAATAAACATATATTTTTTTCAAGCCTATTAACCTGGCCGTTACCGAAGACTAAGGTTTCAGAAAGTCACTTTTTTATTGCACTGCTCGGGTGCTTGGGCCTTAAAACCATGAATAATACCAAAAACAAATCGATACAAAAATTAAATATGAGTACTTCTATTTCAACGTACTACGTGTTACAATAAGTAGTTACGTATTGTCATTTTCGGCTCACAATACGAAGTTAAATGGCTGTTTTATTGGTCCCGTGTGAATCGTGGAGGCCTTGAATGGTGACCGCCATGATCGACAGACGCGGGCGGCGCGGGCGCATTCAACAACACAATGCACCATTTTGGGAAGTATTTACGTAAATATATGGCCATGTCTGGTAGTCTCTTTGCTGCAAGTAATTTTGACCGCGACTGTATTTCTTTTGCGTCGAAGACTTTTGTATGGGGTTGTATAATATGTGTAATAATAAAGGTTGTATTATATATATTTATTCTGAAGGAAACTGCATTAAATTAATAGCAAACTACTTCTACGACAAGAACTTTTTTTAGCCTCATTTTTTTATTATTAATTGGTAGTCTTGGTATGGTCATGTGAAGAGGAGATGAAGCGCATATTACTAAAAGAGTTCTGAGTATATATGTAGACGGATGGAGAGGAAGAGGAAGGCCGAAGAAAAGATGGATGGATTGTGTACCTTAAATAATTGTATAATATACGTAATATTCGATGAAAACGCGATAAGTATACCTACTTACTGCTACTATATTAAGTATGTAGTATCGCGTTTTAAAGAAGGTAGTCTAGTAGTAGTTTTTATTCGTAAACATGACTTAAAATATTTGCATGCCACTGTTTAAAGTAGACAATTTTCTTCATACCTAAATTTATAAAATAAATAAAGTACTCTACCTAACTTATTATCTATCTAAAAGTATTGACATTTACTTATACTCATTTGTTTATTTAGTCTCAATTTTACTTTTATTCGCAGAAATCTCATTAGACATGGATCACTCTCTCTCGCCTATCTCTCGACTACCGGTATGGATATTACCGGTATTGATATTACCGGTTAAAGACCCGCATACCGTGTTAAATCCGACGGTCATGCGAGGCGATCTTTCATACGCGCTATAAACATTAGTGTAACGAGAGGCGATGCGTCTTGTCCGTCGTTACGAGGAACGGATGAACAGACGATACTGTATCAAAGGAGATCGCATGAAGTAGCCTTTGTTAACATACCAGCTGATTAGACAAAACTAAATATGGTTTTATTAAAGGGTTGAGAAAATCTCTCCATATAATAAATCTGTAGAAGTTTTTACGTAAAATGTACAAAATCGATGTAGATAATTTTACATTAAAATTGTGTGTAACTTGATATATATTACTTAGGCTTTGTTTCATCGCAATCGGTTCAGTATGTCAAAAGATATTAGTAGCTCGTATAGATTATTTCCGTTTGTTGGAGATAAAACCTTCTTGCAAGCTTCCTAAATTATATGAAAAAATATGACACTTCTATTTGTCACTTGTCTTCACTTGTTTTTTGTAAAATATGTTGTTCACACCGAAAATTATTAAAAAACTAATTTGCATTGAGCATCCAGTCATTGATTTTCATCAGAATACCCATAATTCTCGCACATGGTCCTTCGAGCCGGATGAAATATAATTAAGAAGATCAGCGATTATTTTCAAGAAAAAGAATAGAGACTGACTTCCACGCTGAATGGAGGTTCATGAGTTCACTGCTGGAGAACTGGATTGATTTCAAGCAAGTTAGTTAGTGGTGTACAGTTATAATTACGCTAATATCGTCACCCAACACTCAGGTAGTATATATAAGTAGTCATACTAAGGTCAGTACTATTTTATTAAATTACCAATTATATTGTGTTTGAGTAAAATCATTAGGTACTTTGTTGCATTGTGATTAGTATTTTATTCAACAGCAATGTTAAGTTTAAACTCATACTTTTAACAGTATAGTTAGCTATTTTGCTACATTATTAAACTTACATTATATTAAGCTGTAACTAATTACATAACTACTTAACAGTGGTATTAATTTTTAACAAGTATCTTGACATAATAAAAATATTTGAGTGTTAGATATTAGTACAAGTCATTGTTATAAATTATAGTTAGCAGTCAGAAAGGGCATAGACTACAGCTAGGCGTATAATTATTGAAATTATATTGTTGTTTTTAATTTTATATTCCTGTATCAATGCCAGGTTGACAACACTCGTCTCCCAGAATGTCTGAGGAAAAGGATTTAATTAAGAAGCGAGGCAGCTTCAAAGGTCGCTTGACTAGTTTCCTCAATTTTCTGGACTCATTCAAGGACAAGGAGCTATCTAGCTGTGATGTGTCCGAGTTGCAGTTGCGCATGGGCAAGATAGAGGCGTTGTATGAGCAGTATGATGAGGTACAGTTACGTCTAGAATGCATTGTTGACGACATCAACTTACAATATTCTCAGCGTTCCGAGTTTGAGTCTATTTATTATAAAACCTTATCTAGAGCCCAGAATATTCTGACTGACTACAATAAAGATAATAAATCGATGGAAAGTTGTAAAAGTACTCGTGTTAGCATAAAGCAGCCGGTTAAATTGCCAACGATTCAGTTACCAAAGTTTAGCGGATTATATTGTAATTGGCTTGAATTCCGCGACACCTTTACTAGCCTAATTCATTGTAATGATGACATAGACGCAATCAATAAGTTTCACTACTTGCGAGCATCACTTGAGGGAACAGCTGCTATAGTTATCAAATCCATTGAGTTTTCTTCAAGTAATTACTCTGTGGCATGGTCATTGTTATGTGATCGGTTTGACAACAAAAGATTACTGGTTCAGAATCATATAAGTTCATTATTTACTATTGAATCAATTACAAAAGAATCTTCTGTTGCCATTAAGAATTTGATCGATCAGTTAAATAAAGACTTGCGAGCTTTAGAGTCATTAGGGGAGCCTGTGAAACACTGGGATACACTTTTAATCTACATTGTCACACGAAAACTTGATCAAAAAACCTATCGTGAGTGGGAGGAGTGCAAAGGTAGGATAGACAAGGATGGCTTAATCACGTTTAACGCATTTATGCAATTCTTACGCAATCGAGCCGACCTCATCGAGACCCTGGAACTCCCCCGCAATCATTATTCGCAATCACCAGGTAAATCAGGTCCTAAGATCAAGTCAATGGTAGCACAATCTCCTATCAATTCTAGCACTGACTCAGCTTCTAAACCTTGTCCTAAATGTAATAACAACGATCACACATTAAATAATTGTCCACAGTTTCTCGCATTGAGTAACGATGACCGTCTCAAATCATTACCTAGTTATAAGGTATGTTTTAACTGTTTTCGTTCCGGACACTATGCTAACAAATGTAAAAAACCAGGCTGCAAACTATGCAAACGTAGGCACAACACATTAGTTCACGTACATTCTAATGGCACTGTATCGAATACACCTAGTGGTAATTCGATGAATAACTTGTCTGCTACGACTGAAACGAATAACGTAGCTTTATCCGCAAACATTGCATCTCCGTGTGGTCATACGCAACGAGATGTGTTGTTATCAACCGCTTTGATCAAATTAAGAGACCACAATGGGTGTGTGCATCTCGCTCGCGCGGTGCTCGATAGTGGTAGCACGTCTTCACTCATAACAGATAGGTTGTGCAATAAACTTAACTTAAAAACTAGCCAGGTAGATAAATCAATCCTTGGAATCAATAACGTCACTTCGCACGTAGGTAAAATATGTCGGGTTAAGGGTACGCCATTAGATGATAGCTTTGTATTCGAACTAAATTGTTTTATTCTTCCGTTCATTACGAGTAGTGTTCCGTGTCGTCAGATAAATATTTCTGATTTCGACTTACCCTCGAATATTACTTTAGCTGATCCTACTTTTTATAACCCTGCCGATGTTGATATTTTAATCGGCGCTGATCTTTTTTGGGATTTGTTAGGATCTCAAAGACTAAAGTTAGGTACCGGGAAACCAATATTATGTGAAACCCGTCTAGGATGGATAGTTTCCGGTCCAATTACTCAGAATACTATCTCACTGCTGACGAATGACGTAAAGTGCAATATGTCTAAAATGGTTGCCGACAGCGATGGTGACTGGGAAAACCTCAAGTCAGAATTGACAAAGTTTTGGCAATTAGAGGAGGTGAATGCGAAGTCTTCCAATTCTTATATGCCTGAAGAGAAATTGTGTGAAGACAATTTCGTTACAAATACGACACGATTGTCTGATGGTCGTTTTTGTGTTCGCATCCCCCTTAAGAAAGATCCTTCAATTTTAGGAAATTCTTTTAATAAAGCCACACATTGTTTACATTCTTTAGAGCGTAAATTAAAGGTTAAGACGAACTTTAGTAGAATGTATCATGACTTTTTGTCAGAATACGAGTTACTTGGTCATATGACAAAAATTAATAAACCTAATTTATGTTTGGGTTATTTTATTCCACATATGGGAGTTTTACGCGAGTCGAGTACCACGACCAAACTTCGTGTTGTTTTCAACGCTAGTGCTTCTACTTCGACGGGAGTGTCCTCTAATGACCTACAGATGGTTGGGCCAACCGTACAGGACGGTCTATTGTCTATACTTCTTCGCTTTAGAGTCCACAAGTATGTTTTATCTGCGGATGTGGAGAAGATGTATAGACAAATAGTCGTCCACCCGTCGGACAGATATTTACAACAGATTGTTTGGCGTGATAATGTTAGTGATCCTATTAATGTTTATCAATTAAACACCGTCACGTACGGTACGGCCAGTGCGCCATTCCTTGCGACACGATGCCTTAAACAAGTAGGACTCGACTGTAGGAACCCTAAGATATCGGAAATCATCCAACATGACTTCTATGTCGACGACTTGCTGACCGGAGGGGATGACTTAGATGAAGTAAAGTTCATTCGCACTGAAGTCACCAAAGCGCTTGCGTCGGCATGTATGCCATTGAGAAAGTGGAAGTCAAATGATTCTCAATTATTGTCGAATGCTGTCCCTGCGTCATACGATTTGAACATTGGACAAAATGAGCCAGAAAAGTTGCTTGGTCTCTGTTGGCATATCGGCACTGATGAGATAGGGTTTCCTATAGGTCTGACTAAATCTTCGACTAGGTACACAAAGCGTGACTTGTTATCCGTTATTGCGCGAATCTTTGATCCCTTAGGTCTGTTAGGTCCTATTGTTATTACTATGAAGATCTTGCTACAGAAAATGTGGTTAGATAAATTATCATGGGATCAACCATTACCTAATGAGATTTGTAAACAATGGGAGATTATTATTAAATCTTTACCTCTTTTAAATCATGTTCGCATTCCGCGACTTGTAGTCTGCAATTCATTTACGGAGTTAGAACTCCATATTTTCACAGACGCGTCTGAGTCCGCGTACGGTGCTTGCGTCTACATTCGCAGTGTTAATGCTAAGGGTGAGTACATGGCTCGCTTGTTAATGGCAAAGAGTCGAGTTGCTCCCATCAAGCCTACGACAATTCCGCGACTGGAGTTATGTGGTGCGGTAGTCGGTTCTCGTCTTCACGAGAAGGTGATGAGCTCACTTCGAGTGAAGATCAGTCGGGTTTATTGTTGGACTGATTCAACCATTGTCTTGGGATGGTTACAGATGATGCCTACCAGACTTCAGCCTTTTGTGCGCAACCGCGTTGCTGAGGTTTTGGATAAGTCGGGTAACTGTACTTGGAGGCACGTCCCAACAGATCAAAATCCAGCAGACCTAATATCTCGTGGCATGGATATTAGTGATCTGCAGGAGTCAGATCTGTGGTGGAAAGGACCAGATTTTTTAAAACTAGATTCGTCTGAATGGCCTTCTCAAATTACGAGCCCAGGACTACAATCGTTACCGGAGACTCGACCTAAAATCATATTACATGTTGTAAACGATTCGAAACCTGAAGTTTTAATTGATTTTAGGCGTTATTCCAATTACACACGGCTCGTACGATCTGTTGCCTACGTATTACGATTTATTAAGTCATGTAGAAAGCATTACCCTAAAACCAAATACTTGTCACATGATGAGGTACAAGATGCACTAACTCTTGTCATTATTAAGAGTCAGATTCAGTCATTTTCTGAATACCAATTATTTTTGAACAAAAAGAGTTTACCTAAAAAGAGCGCCCTTCTAAAGTTTAATGTTTATTTAGACGATAATAATGTAATGCGAGTAGGAGGACGTCTCGATAACTCTAATTTTGCTTATAGTAAGAAACACCCTATTTTATTACAGTCCACTCATGATTTCACTAAACTATTATTTAATTTTGAGCATAAAAGGCTGATGCATGCTGGCCCACAATTATTATTAGCTTCCATTAGGGAAACTTATTGGCCAATAGGAGGTCGCAAGTTGGCAAAAGCCTGTTATCATAAGTGTGTTTTGTGTCACCGTATGAAGGGTAAGGTTGTAGCTCCCTTAATGGGTAACTTACCACGAGAACGCCTTCGTCCAGGTTATCCCTTTGAAAGCACAGGCGTTGATTACGCTGGCCCTATTATGTGTGCTAGTCGCCAGGGCCGTGGATGTAGGTTAGTAAAGGTGTATGTCGCTATTTTTATTTGTTTCACAACCAAGGCCATTCATTTGGAGCTCGTTGGTGATTTAACTAGCAATAGTTATTTACTGGCTTTGTATCGGTTTATTTCTCGGAGAGGTAAACCTGCTGATATTTTTTCCGATAACGGTACCTCATTTGTCGGTGCATACAACGACCTTTCCAAATTTTTAAAATTAAATAGTTTGTCCTTGGGTGAAAGTGCAGCAAACGACGGAATAAGGTTCCATTTTATTCCCGCCTACACCCCACATTTCGGTGGACTCTGGGAGGCGGGTGTCAAGTCAGCAAAGTATCACCTTCAGAGAGTGTTGGGAAATTGTAACTTGACTTTTGAGGAGCTGTACACCACACTAACCAAGATTGAAGCCATCTTGAACTCTCGTCCATTGACGCCGTTGTCTTCAGATCCTGCAGATTATACTCCGCTCACGCCAGGACATTTTCTTGTGGGACGGCCACTTACTTCTTTGCCGCAACCTGATTACCAGGATAGCTCTGCCAATTATCTGCTCGATCCTCTGGTAACGCCAGCATTTCTGGAGCAGATGGAGCAAGGAGTATGTTGCAGAATTGCAACAACGCTCCAAATGGCGTTCCTGCAAGGATGGCTTGATGCTCAACTCCTTGGTGGTGATCAAGGAAGACGATCTTCCTCCGTTGAAGTGGAGACTTGGACGGATCGTGGCTGTTCATCCAGGAACGGATGGTATCGCCCGTGTAGCTGACATTCGGACGTCTACTGGAGTCGTTCGACGGGCATTCAACCGAATCTGCCCTTTGCCTGTGTCTTCAGAATCTGGTTGAAACCATTGGTTTCAACGCCCGGGGAAATGTTGGAGATAAAACCTTCTTGCAAGCTTCCTAAATTATATGAAAAAATATGACACTTCTATTTGTCACTTGTCTTCACTTGTTTTTTGTAAAATATGTTGTTCACACCGAAAATTATTAAAAAACTAATTTGCATTGAGCATCCAGTCATTGATTTTCATCAGAATACCCATAATTCTCGCACACCGTTTTTAAAATAGTACTAATCTTATACTTGTACCTATTTTTATTTAAACCTTAAAAATTCCTACTTATAAGAAGATGAGATCAGGTTGACAGTTAAGCAAAGAGACGGATGCGATTATAGCACAATAGCATAGCATAATGGGCCTGTTGGTCTAGTGGTTAGTGACCCTGACTGCTATGCCGGAGGTTGTGGGTTCGATTCCCACCCAGGACAAATGTTTGTGTGATGAGCATAATCATTTGTTCTGTGTCTGGGTATAATTTATCTATAGTATGTATGTATTTAGAAATATATAAGTATTTTTATCAGTTGTCTAGTACCCATAACACAAGCTCTGCTTAGCTTGGGACTAGACGGCGTTGTGTGATAGCTGTGGAATATTATTATTATTATGTGGAATATTATTATAATCAGCCATATGTTCCCACTGCTGTGACTCAGGCCTCCTCTCTAGGAAAAGGAATAGGCCGTAACCCACAACATAACAAAATCAGTCTTATAGTGTTCCCACTCCTGAGGCCGTAATCCAACAGGAGCCCAGTGCGGATTAGTTGATGTCAAGTCTTTGAATTTTTGATTCTTCGCTCATCTCTCTCTCATGCCGGTTTCCACACCATGTTTTTCTTCACCGTTTAGAGTGCAGTGGTGATGAAATCAATTAGATACACGAAGAATGCAACTCATAAATCGGAGCCGGTATAAACCACTCGGCCTCCGCTGTCCTCTATTATAATATCTACCTAATACAATAAAGTAGTCTTTAAATTAATAAATCTACAGTCTATCGCGCGAAAACCTATTCTTCATCATCCGATCGCCATAATATTGATGGAGCGGCCTTGTCCAATATAATTTTATAAGAATTGAAGGTTGCTTATCAGTTCTAGTAAACCAAATAAAAAGGTGCCGTTATGTGTCAAAGTCAAAACTGAACTTGTAAAAACGTAGGATCAAGGTACAATCGAACAGATGATGAAAGTTGCTTTGAAAAATTAGATTTCTGATCTCTAAACATGAAGTTAATGTTAGGAGGAAACAAAAAACTTTTGATTAGTAGCGTGTTCGACAGATTCATAATAATAAACTATTTCTAACCAAAAGAGAGCTGATACTTATGTTGACATCTCTTTGAGGTTCGCGTGGAATACAAGGCGCCGTCGACTCGGGCCTGATGATTAGGATGGTGAGCTACTCATTACTCGCAGTCCGCAAACCATTATAGCTTGCCTAGTCCTAGACCTATGTACTATTCTGTCTATAGGAACTGTAGGTCTAGTTATAACAACACAAGAAAAGAATATGAAAAAAAAAAAAGCGAAAAAGCAAGTAACTTGGTCTAATAGACACGCTACTAGTCAAAAGCGATCCTCTCTTGTTTTGCTAAATCCAGCTTTTAAGTTTTCTTAAAAATTATGCGACTGTGTCACAGTCGGTAGGTTGATATTTTTTTTTGTTATTAATTTGGATTATGTAGTTACATGAACTCGAGCGGCTAATAGGTAAACCGATAAATAAATAAAATCGAGTTGACTAAAAAAAAACTAATTCAGGTAAAAAACATAATTGAAAATCTAAAGCTGTTTCAGTTTCCACTCGACAGCTCGTAAACATACCTACTTACCTAGGTAATAACCAGTGCAGCCAAATAGTACAACAAATTATATGGTCCGGTAATTACTGTTATGAAATTAATCCATTAAAACATTTTAATTGTTTAATTTCTTACTTAGAACAAGTTTATTAAACCTTCGTTGGCTGAAGCAAAACGGATTATGGGCGATAAGAGGATGAGAAAATCCTAATCCTACCTGTAATGTAGTTAACGCTAATTGAATTATTTTATGAATACATTTTCGTAGGGCAGACTTTTAGGGTTCTATACTTCAGGAAAAAAGGAATCCTTTTAGGATCACTTTGATATTCGTCTGCATATCTGTCAAGCCAATTCTTCTCAAGAACACACGGAGGAATCAAGTTGAAATCATTATACAATACTCAAGTCTGTATATTATCCCTTGGTGCAATAATGATAAATCAAACATCGAAATATATCTCTTTCGATACAGTATGGACTGGCCTGTTGGTCTAGTGGTTAGTGGCCCTGACTGCTATGTCGGAGGTCGTGGGTTCGATTCCCACCCAGGAAAAATGTTTATGTGATGAGCATGATAATTTGGTCTGTGTCTGGGTGTGATTAATCCATAATATGTATGTATTTAGAAATACATATGTTGAACAGTTGTCTAATACCCATAACACAAGCTCTGCTTAGCTTGAGACTAGACGGCGTAGTGTGGTAGTTGTGGAATATAATTATTATTAGTAGTATACACATAGACATCGAAATATACGGCCTTTGTGTAAATTTTGACACCCACGAGGGAATCAAAATCTATTGAATACTCACTTCTCGACCTCGTTGACCTAGGATTACCCGAAAATCGTAGATTTATAGTATCTAAAATTTTTGTAACAATTACAAATTTACAATCTTAAACAAGTATTAAGGTATGGGAAAATATTTATTCATCACTAAAGTTAAGTAGGTATACCCTTCTAAATAAACTTCTGCTTGTCTTTTCACTATAAAATTAAATAAATTTACGATGCTATGTAATTCTTCGCATTCGGATCCGACTCGTACTTGAGCAAGTTTCTTTCAATCGTCATTTTTATTTATAGATAGTAAATATGGCGGTTTGACATATTTTCTAAATGAATTAATACAAAAGCTGTCAAACTGCATTTCTTGGAATAAAATTATCTGACTAAATAACTGCAATGCTGTAACGTAATATGAAAAGTATTTATCACTTAAAATACGTAAGTAGGTATAATACAAGTTTGCAATGCAGTAATTGGCAACAATTATGTCCAAAATTAATTTTAATTAAATATAATTATAATTGCATTGCGACCTGTACCACAAGTCGAACCAAAATGTTTATACCTACACCCATATATAGTAGGTGCCCACCTACACGACCTACCTACTTCAATTTATTATCATTAAATTCAATTATGGAACCAGTAAAACCAATCAAATGTCTTTATTACAAAATATTATGTCAAATCAATCAATAACATCGTGTCTCTACCTAATTGAAATTTATTGCGAATGTGTAGAGATTTTTTGTAGGTACAATATTACAGTTGATGGTTGGCATACATTTACAAGTTTTGCGGTAAATAGAGCACGGCTTATGCACTCACTGACCGCGCAACACGAGCCTTGAACGACTTCATTCAATAGTGTAACTAACCGAAGAACAAGACAACATAATCGAATTCACTTCGACGAAAAAAAAAAAGAAAATTATCTCTGGCTGAAAAAAATAACATTAACGCGGAACCTAGGTTCTATTTTTGAAATCATTTCCGAAGTGCTTATTATTTATTATGTTGTGAAACGGGCTTTACGTACATAAATAAGATATGAGTGAATGCACGTGGGAATAATTATGCAATTACATCATAATGTGGTCAACCGGCCTTCGCGATACGCCGTTTATTTTATAATTAATTATAAAAAAAAACATAATGTGCTTTCAAATTAATGACCAAAAAATAACACAGTAAGAACCGGACTCCTGCGCTTCGTCCGTACAGAAGAACAGAACACAATGCTTACGCTTACATTTTCCCGTGACGAAAATTACTTGTGGAGAAGTTCCATTGTGTCCATTCAGCAATTGTAAAGATGTGCACTCACTGCTCCTCACAAAACTGTCCGAAAACTCTTTTGTCAACAACCAACGTAAGCACGAAGCTTAGAACGCGCGCAAAATTTAAATTTCGATTTTTTCTATTTCTTTTTATAAAGAGCTAGTAAATCGCGTTTAAAATTCAAATGCAAACGGCCGATCAAGTCCGAAGCTCGCAAGCGACTCGCGTTCGCGAATGGCACGCCGCTCATTCAGTATAGCCATAGCTATGAACCACGGGGTCTATTGTGCTTGGGTACCTTGGTTGGCAGACACGCGAACCCTCCTGTCTCGAACAAATCCCATAGCTATGCGAATAGCTCGACCTCCCCCGCTCTAAGCGAACATTGAACTAGAATTTCGTGAACTTGAATAAACGAACTCTAGAAGTTGTTTGTAAACAAACTGGTATTGACTTAGAATGCAGTATTTTTTATGTCTCAATAAATTCTGAGGACGTGGGCGTTTTGTTAGCTCGACTGTTTTTATTTTATTTGAAAGTCAGTCGTGGGAGTTGCTTTACATAAATTACTTAACACTTAGATACTGTTGGATAATATCTGTTCAAAATCGTATTTACATTCAGCTATCAGTGTTTTTAGAATCAATATTCGATATAAAATATTTTAAGTAAACTCAAATCATTCACATAGGAACGCGAATTCTAAAGAATTTCTAAGCATCTACGAATTCATTTACAGTTATAAAAAACGTTATATCGTACTGCTTACCTACAAAATGGAATTTTAAAACATTCTATTCCAAATTAATCTATTCTCTACGGCATACAAATTAATCACCCATATAAATAGCTATAAAAAGAATTACTTCTCACGTATTCTGTTTTAAAAATAATCAGTTAATTAGATCATGGCCTAGAATGGGCCGGCGAAAGTGCTAATGTCATTGGCTTGTTATTATTAGTTTATAGTGCAATCGTTGAACACTACGCGTGAACACTGACACTTGTGTATGGCTGTGTAAATTAAGACGCTTGACAATCGATCCTTAGAAAAACTTAGATTTGTTATTAGTATGAATAGTTAGAATCAATCGGCTTCGTCTTCGTATTTCTAATTAAAAATTAATAGAACTACACTAATGAACTATTTCTTATTTTTTATTGTAAACTAAGACATAATAATAGGTATATAGAGATACAGACAGTTCACGTACAAAGGCGAACTTAATTCAGTAATGAGTTTTGTCCCAGCAAACTCCTTAAAATTACCACGACAATCCTACTAAAAATACAATTAAATAACAAATAACAGGCTGCAATTTTTTTTTAAGTTAGTTAAATTGTTTAAAAAAAAAAATCGCAGCCATACTAAATTCATTCAAATAAATAATTAAAAACTAAAACAATAGTTTCATTCAAATCAATAAAAAAATATATAATTTATTTCAGTAAATTCAACAATCACAAACAATAAATTCTATTTTAATTTAGATAAATTCAACTTATTTCACTCGACATATACTTAATTGTATACAATGCTACAATATTGGGCATTCTATTCGGCCAGTCACAATACCAAGAATAAGTGTCATTGCCACTATCGTAATCCGATGGAATAGCAGAGCAGTCATGTTCCTTAGTCCTTTGCAGGCCAGATCATTTTAATTTAAAAATATTGTAAACTTCTGAACGATTTCCTAAATTCGAGTATTCTTCTCCATATCCTAAATATTCCTGTTTGTATCATTTGTTTTTTTTTTATCTTCAACTTCTCACTTCTCACATTCATTTCACGATCTTGAACAATCTACATAGTGTTTTGCATCGTTAATATAAATAAGAGGCTTATTGTATATAACAAACCTTGCACATGCAATTTGCAGGAAGGGTGCCAAGATAACTTGGTGATATGTCAAATGGTTCTCAAACTTTATGATTTTTCCAGAAACTTTAGTTAATATGGTTAGTGTCCTTTTATAAGTATATTATTTCTGCCTGTAAATCTGTAGACTATTTAACCTTTCAATTGTGATAATTACAGACACAATTGAAAGACAATAGGTGCGCGAACGCCGGCGTTCGCTTGGGGTTTAATGAATTGTATCTAAACAAGTTTCGTCATCTTTAGAAAGAGCGGGGAACAAAATACAATCTTTTTTTTCCGCACTTTAAAAAAAAGTGTAATTGAACCATCACTTGAAGCTTTGAAGATAATTTTTATTAATAGACTCGCGTTTGACCACTATCTCACCCTATGGAAAACGACGATAATACTGTGCACTAATACTCTAAGCGCGAAGTTTATATGTGTGTGAGTGTGTGTGAGTATGTATGTTTGTTACTACTTCACGTTGAAACAACAGAACGAATTTGAATGAAAGTTGCAGTAATGTACGTAGTTTGAAAATCAAAATAAAATATAGGCAGTAACCCCCCTATGTAACCCTTCATAAACTTTATCTTTGTTCAGCAAAAACTCCAAGAGAGTCATTCGTTTTGATGCTTTTGTCGAAAAAGTGTAAAGAGATCACAAGATGCTGGTAAAGTTTAGCAGCCGATGTGTTTTGATAGTGTCGTCATTAGTTGCAGGACCCACGCGTGGGGGTGCGATCAGAGGGGATGCGCCCCGGGACGTACTTGCAGCTAGAAATGTTATTAGAAGGCATAATAGACATTTAAGGTGAAATGATTTTTTAAACAAATAATTCAGAGGCGTCTTAAAAACTTTTTTTTTACCACAATACATAAATATACATTAAATATAAAAATACTTATGTTTGTTTTAAGTATCGTATTCTTATTTACTAAATAACATTTTCTTTTATTTTAATGTAGAGAATGCCTGGGGCTCCAAGGCCTATTTTTTTATTGTTGATATGTTCTTGCTTGGCCGCTATCTCACTTGATGGAAAGCGACGATGCGGTTGACAAGGAACGGCCTTACCTAGAAGTAACCTATTCACTCTTGGCGGTATGATTCCCGGAGTTTTAATTAATAAAATAGAATTTCAACCACTTACATATATTTCAGATTTTCTATCATGATTTGTACTAAACTCGCTCTATATTGCCTAGTTACCCTAGTTAGCTCAAGCAATTTATAATTCCTGTAAAAATAATGAATTTGATTTGCTTTCTTATCCTCCTATAATTTGTCATATCCCTACGTTTACTTGGTCGAAAAGTACAAAAATCGCACCTGGGACTAAACTGAAAAAGTAAGATAAAAAAAATCTGCCGTGATAGGTAAAATTACAGTCATTTGTATCATTTTGAACTTAAAACAGAGCAGTAAAGCGCTTTGTTTGTTTAAAGTGAAGCGAGATGGCATTCCATTAGTATTGTCTGATTGTGTTCGGCAGATTGTGATGGTGCTCAAGCATTCAGTGCAGTCTTCAAATAACACTCATTGTAGGCAGAACCATCACTGTTTTCAAACATATTCAGAAAGGATGGATAAATTGTGTGAGGAGAGGTCGGAGTGATATGAAATAAAAGGGAGTGATAGCGTGATGGTTGAAAGGTTAGTTACACATCCGACTCGATTGGGGAACGTTCGAGAAACTGTGCGGCATTTTCTCGTCCAACATAGCACAATGTCTCCAGACGAAAGTCCATGACCAGTACCTGTTGCCAATAATGATAAATGGCTCTAAAACGCCATAATGGACCCTAACTGGCATAAAGGCATAAAATCTCCCAACGGGCAATGGAAACAGCTATTTTTTTTGTCATTTTTTTTTTTTGCTATGTTCGGATTTTCCTTGCGGAATGAAAATATCTGCAGGAGAAGCGAATTACCGATTAAGTGGCAGTAAGCATGGCACTTTGCTCACAGACCTGATGGTCGATGGAGCCGAAAGAATGTCTTTTAGTTCAGTGTCCTCTAGTCTCTTCCATTGTCTTGTTTCGCTAGCAACCCTTCGCTAGTTAATCTCAGCTATAAATTTTATTTTATCCCCAATCTCTCCCCTCAGGGGCAAGGGAGAGGTAGAGATATATGTTTAATAAATAAATATTAATAATCATTATTTTAGGTAGGGGCCATCCAATGCTGGTTATTTATTTATTTTAATTTCTTTAACGATTAACTTAATTTAACGCATATAATTTAATTTAAAAAAAAATATCAAGAATGAAACAGAAAAATGGGGATGCTTAAGTCCGAAAGGTGAGTTAGAAAAAAAAAAGAGATGTAAACCAAATAAGTACAAACAAAATAAAAGTTATCATTAAAGTAATATAACATAAAATGTAAAAAATACTATCATAATTATATACATTCATTATAATATATATACGCTATTGTTCCTTATAATAATATTCTACTTTTCCACTAATGAACCATTCTAACTTACTTATAAACACAAACACACTATACCTCTTGGCGAGTCTTAAACAAATAGCTATTTAGGTGTTTCGTAGCTCCACAATATAAATTCTTAACTCTAAGTGCAAACTGCCCCGATTGCACTTCCTCCGTGCACCCCGTGTCGTATCGATCCGACGAACAAAATGAGGGTCCGCTTCCAAAATATAGGGGTGTCTACGGCGTTGAATAAAGTATTATATAAGTAGTTATGGGTAGTTTCGATTTTTTGAAAGGTTGGGGCGTCAAGACCTGGCACACGATGTCTCCTTTATTCTCAAGTTTCAAGAGTACTTGTTCAGAAATACTCTGTGCTTATTAAAGAGTTTACAAGTAGATTTGATGCAGGTTATTTACTTAACATTATTCTCTAGTAGAACAGTGGTTTTCCAAAAACTTTTATCTCGTATTCAAGCTATCTGACGATTGAAGTGCCCTTGATCTCCTTCCACCACTAATTATTAGTGAGTAGTATTTTAGGTGGAGTGACTACCTATCTAGCCACCACAACTTATTCACATGATACCCCTTGACAAGACTAGTGTCAAATTATTTTAGCTTATTTCTGACTATACGTTATAACTGTCAAAACTGTACCAATCTACAAATGTTACCTGGTACCAACGGCTTAAAAGCAGCCAATCCGAAATACGCTCTTACGTGATTATGACGTTATTACCGATCTTTCTCCAGATATTTTGGAAACACAAATATCTTCTGGATATTTTCTAGGTTTTTATTGAAATCAAAACGTAATTTTGTAAAAAAAACTTATCCAGAAAAGATCACTGAAAAGTTGCTATTTTGCGTGAACTTTAGCCCTTCATAATGATATATATATAACTTAATATAACTCTCTTGATATATTTAACGTGCGCATTTAATCCAGATTCTGAATGATAATATGTTTTCCAAAATATTTTAAGATTTTTTAAAAAGACGTATTCCCTGAAACTGAATGCCAACAGAGCGTTCACGCGTCAACCCTCTTTTTTCCGTAGCCTCTTTATCAAACATTGCATTAGATTGCGTTGGATAAATTGCTTTTGAACCATGCTTAGGTTGACGCTAGACTGGTCGGGCAGGGCCCTCTTAAGATCTTACTGCCAGACCTTTTACACAAACAGGCTGCAGATCAGCTAAATATAGAAAATACTGCCTAGAAGCCTATACCTAGAAGTGCAATATAATAAAAACAGCTTCAGAATGCTTTTGGGCGCTTTTGTAGCCTCTCTACAAAATTCGCTCAGACTTCCTCGTAATGAAGAGAAGAAAGGCGACGTCTCTGTTAGTGAACCTGGGCAAGCTCTAAAGGCATTCAGAGAATGTTGTGTCACTAAACCCAATTCTCCCATGATGAGCAAATTCATACAGGTCTTGATTGGGCAGTAGTGATTCATTTTAACTGAGGACAGTATTTTACATATAAAAAAATTAAAATTGTTAGATTTAGTACTAACATAGTTTTTAAGTTCTTTATAACTCTATCCTACCGTACCTGTGTATTTTTTTTTATATTGTATTTACACATATTATGTAAAAGCTTACAAGGTCAATGACGCTTCAGTTTAATCAAAAAGACTAATTTCAACGCCGGATTAGATGAAAAGTAAATTTTAACTTAGCTCAACTTAACTCACTTGCAATGCGACTTAAGTAAGGACTTAACGTCGACTTAAAATCCGGTTCAACACCTGTAGGTACTCTGAGTTGACTTTTCGCATCTAACACCTGTCCAAATTAACACTAATTACTATTTTAAGCAGGTGAAAGAGTTAATTAGCATAAAGGATTACGTTGTCAAAACATAAGCAGCTTTTAAATTCCTAAAAGGATTCAAATTTGGGAACATTATTTACCAAGCAGATGTTGCTATTGATATTTGAATTGGAATTAATATAAACAAGTGAATTGCATTAAGGATACAAGGTATTGGGCAGGTCGGTAACAGCTGTGGTAGTCGATCAGACAACCACAGGCAGGTTACATTTCCATTTAGATATCTATATCCATACATAGACGGACAGACAGTTGCGGTACGCTGCTGCGGTTGCGATTTCGGCATCCTAAAATGTGCCCGTATCAATTTGGTTTTATATTACGGTTCTTAAGTTTACACAAATTCGACTCTTTTCTTCATATATCTCTAGACTTTTTAATCAGTATGAGAATTATAAGTTTGTTTGTTTCTTCGAATAAAATTTTCTATGACCCAGTATTTAGCAACCTGTATGAGTGTATAACTCTATCAAAGGCCTCGTATAATCCTTAAAGTTGATTGTCCAGGATGGGCATCAAGGCAGGTTACGCATGCCCAGTGAAGGGGTTGCACACTGGTGATTTAGGATAAGCATTCTGTGGACACGCTTTATTATATCTAATAGCAAAGACTAATATCATTACTAGTTCTTCATCAGTATGACCAGTATCGACTTACTTAATAGCAGTTTAGATCTTCTACTTAAGCTTATTTTTCTCATAAAACAATACAAAATAACTAACAGTAACAAGCACTGGTACTAGTCATTTTTTTAGTTATTCTTGTTAATTTTAGGAAGCCTTACGCTTATTCCGACCTGCGTAGAAAGTAACACACTAAATAGAACAGGGTAAAATAATCAATGAACTCATTGCAATTATCATAAGTATGTTCATTCATAAATTACCTCTCTAAACAATGCTTGAACATTAGAAATAATCACACAAGAATCTGTGTTAAACACATTATAATTACCTGTTAAACGCAGTAAATACACTCTAAAAAGCCGCAATCATAATTTTAACTACAAAGTATTTTGTATTAGCCTAAACTACAAACATTAAACCATGTAAAATGGTACAAGTTTACTTATATAGATACAGTTATGTCTGTACCAAAGTCTCTATTGTAGCATTCGATACGGTTCGATAGACGGTTCAATATCAAGGTTGCTTTATATTTAGTCATGAAAAGTGATTATTAAGATTTAGGTGCGCAGACAAATAAAACATTAGCTGTTATTGCTACTACAGATATAGAAATGCTTGTAGACATAGTATGCGTACCTATCTACCTTCACATCTAGCAAATAAATTGACTCATGTTGATTTTGGAAAAGGAGAACGTATAGTTGATTTATTATGTTCGGAACTTCTCAGAAAAATAAAAGATTATTTAAAAAATAAGACCATTTGGGATTCATAAGGTACCGATGTAGCACGAAGAATCGCCTAACTTAGGTGGCAATGGACTGGGCATATTTAATTTTATTTAGGGACAGATGGTTGATGAGGACGAAACGTTCTGGAGTGGCGACCACGTACTGGAAGACGCAGCTTTGAAAAGCCTCCCACTAGATAGACCGATGACCGTGAGGGTCGCGGGAATCGAATGGTTGCGAGACGCACAGGAACGGTCGTTATGGCGACATTTGGTGGAGGCCAATGTCCAACAGTGAACATCTTACGGCTAAAATGATGATGATGATGATGGGATTGAGGAAACTCCTAGTTTTATTTTTTGGTATCAAATTTGTTATTTTTAACCTTTATTATTTTTATTTATATTGAAGTCGACTTCACTCATGCGCTACTTTATTCTAAACGCAAATGGAGGTAAGATTTGGCCAGAAGAGCTATATGAGCTTCCTATGGGAAGACATATGATAGAATGCTGCAGCATTCCTTTCCCATATGGAGAATATACCTATCTTTGCTGCAGTCCGGAAGATAGGATGGTCTGTATGTCACGTGTTGATACATACTCATCTTTCTCTCTTTCTCTCTTATCCTCTTCTTTTCTCTTTTTGAGTCTTCTTTAGTCGATGTTAATCTTCTCTAGTATACTTTAGCCTTTTAGTCTTGTTCGGTTTTCTTTAGTCTTTTTATTAGCATTTTTTAGTCATCTTCATTAGTTAACTATTTTAGTTTTCTAAATCTAAAGAATATCGCTACCATTCGTGTGAATGCTAGGAGGTCGTAATACAGTTTCTATTATTTCACATTCCGTACAACATACGTAACACTAACGACCACTTCGAATTCTAAATTGTGAAGAACATCGGTGTGACACTGACATAATTTAAAGGTGCATACACACGCATTTCATTTATCCTATTTCGCTTCGGTCCAATTGAACGGACATTGAGTAGTGGTCGACTATTAATGTCTGTGTGTACCATTTGTAAATTCGTCTACTCGCCGAAAAACATTGAATAGAAAGAGTTACACGCACGTAGCTCGTAACTATTTTTTTTCATGTATCCGTATACAATAACGTAACACGTTATTTTGTTGCAAATCTTAAATAATACGCACGCTAACACAGTCCAATTCTTTAACTTGATCAGTTTGAAATGCATTAACCCTTTAAAGCGCTTACTCCAAAAGGCAAATTTTTTTTTGGCGGTGGTTTATTTAGACGGTCAGGGTTCATAAAAAATTTGCTCTCGCTGTCCGACCAGTTAGCCCGGGTCGACAGAGCGCTGTCGGCAAAATTGACAAAGCTTGCTAGGGCCGATCCCTGCTATTATTCGACGGAGTTGCTGCAACGCTGGAGCGCATGAACACGCCACAATCATGGCCGTAAGTCTCCTCTTTCGGGAGCAGCTGGAGAGCCGCCAAGGCGTCATCAACTTTTACATAATCACCACCGGACATGATAAAATCGGCAGGTTCCTCTTTCAAATTCAGGCGAAAGAAACGCCCGAGTGTCGCCATTGTGAGCTTCACCCGAAAATAATAAGGTGGGGTTTAGAGTCAACCCCGCGTAGGCCGATCAACGCCTTGCCTTCGTGGAGGCGATTGTCGACCAAAGTAGGAGGAGGTATTTGATGTTTACCAACTCCAAAAAGAAAGGTTTTTTTTTTAAACTATTGTACTTTTCTGAAATAAAACAAGCAACCGAAAGATAGGAATAACAGAGAGAGACAGAGTTTTGAAATCAAAGACATGGTGCTTTTAACATTAGGTACAATTTTATCCGTGTTTTTAAGAAGAATGTGATCGGCTCTACAACATTCACCTAATTACGCAAACAGAAGTGACACAGTAACACCTTCATACATTACTCATAAAACATAACTAGCCATTCATAAGCCAATATTATCACCTCATTATCTTTCATATTATCCGCCTTTACTGTGCCCTAATTATCATACAACACTGGATAATGGTCATTAACAAATATCTATGTCACCGACACATGATAATAATCTTTTGTTGTAGTAGAAACATATATATAAATGTTACAATACCAGCCTCTGCCAGCTGCTTCGTCCGTGTGAATGTTGGTTATTACGGATGCGAAATCGATTTAGAAGACGGATAAAAAGTAGCTTTTAACCATCTTTTTAAAAACCATCATCCTTTTATAATATTAGTATATAGGTAGATTTGCGCAGTTTTTATACCAATATATATCATGGTCTCATGCGCATATTTAACATATTTTTAAGTTTATTTTAATGATATTTTGTCAAAAGTCTCATTCCCGTGTGTTTTCTCACTTTCTTTCCTCCCATTTTTATCCACCAAACTTTCCATAAACAACAAAATAAATCAATCAACACATCAGTGAAATCTCGCGATTATAGAAGCAAACAAACAAAAACTAGTGTGATATCGAGGTGAGCCTCAAACCTGAACATACCGGCGTCGGTGAGAGTCCCACTGAGTAAGGCAAGCCACTTATCTCGGACGAATAAGGCGAGGCAACTAATTGTCGACACTAAAACGGTTTTCACTTGCCGACTAGGGGGCCTGTTCAACACTTTGTGAACATTTGTAGATAGAAAAAAAATATATATCTAGAACAAAACCAAATTGATATAAAAGGCAGTGGTGGTCCAGTGATAATGACCCCGACTTACGAGTTGTAGATCGTAGGTTCAAATCCAGCCAGCATTACTTTGTGTAATTTATTTCATCACCAGTGCTCTCAAAATGGTGAAGAAAAACATCGTGAAGAAACCAGCATGTAGGTACACGGTATAGGAACAAAAAAATCGAAGATATGTGACATCCACGAAAACGCACTGGCCCCGCGTAGTGGATTACAGTCTGTTCCCCCTTCTAAAGAGATGCCTGCCAGCAGTAGGAAAATTCAAAGGCTGATTGAAGACTATGCTAAGCAAACTGATGCACAATGACTAAAAAGACATTAGCCTAGAAGTAACATATTCACTCATGACTTAAAGACCCGGCAGGGAATTCCTTTCCTTAGCTGTCGCACTATAAATGTGGTCTCAAAAGGCATATGGGCTATGTCCGGTGATACATCTCCGGACGTCTGTATATCTACTAGAATACTATGGCTGGACGAATATACGGTATTTTGAAAAAAGGACATGAACACACACTGTCCGGTCAACGGTGTCAGCCAAAAGCCTTGAACAGAATTATTTATGCATGAATAGTAAGTAGTCGATAGATGTGTAAATAGATGCACTAGTGAGGATTCATCGTATGGCAATAACTGCAAGAAAATACTTAAAATATTTGAATATTATCTAATGTTAATTATTAATATTAAATTTGGTTTGTCAGAGTCGAAACTGGGACCGGATGGAGTCGAAAGGATAGGTGAAGTAGGAAGTGGTGGTAGAAGAGATCTTCTCCAGGACAGGCCTAATAAAATAAACTAGAAAGTAAAAGAGTAATTGACGCCAGACAATACGTGGGGACGGGCGGTACGAAAAAATGTCCTTGGGTACACGCTGTATTTACTTCTATGTCGAAGTGTCAAAACCAAAGTTGGAGCTGAAGGCGGAATATCAGTTGGAAGTCCTAACTTATCGAAGTCAGATTCGAAAAACTTGTAACATTCAAATTTTGAAATTCAAAAGGCATCGCTGATGTGCCTTTTACCATCAAACAGACACACAAGTCCTCTCTGAATCTAACATATATCTCCGTCAGAGAATATCGATACTGGAAATATGAAATAACGTGAGGGATATAAACCTAAATTGTAAAAATGTACCTTACGATTTTTGAAGTAAGGGTATTTTACGCAAAACTTAAAAATGTCCCTTACGTTAATTCATACTTCTGGTATCGATATTTATAGTATCAACTAATTAAATCCTTTAACCCGATTAGTAAGCGATCCGTCAAGGTTGTCAAGGAGCAAATCTTTAATAATAGCTCAATAGGCGCTAACACCATTCATAAGAACACGTACCTCCCTTTGTGCTACAATGTCGGGTAATTTGAACAGGGCTGCCGATTACATGAATTATTCATGCGTGTTTTACTATTATTTTATTACTACTGTTCCCGACGTAGGAGATTAGGGTTGTCACATTACCTATGTTATAGGCCAATCAGCAAAAGTACTTACTATTTTATCATCTACTACTTGAAGCCAATCGTTTGCTACATACAACTGAATAACTGAGTGTGAGTGAGAGGGAGTATGAAACTTATACTGACTATAAGCACAAAATAGATAGGTACAGAAGACAATATCATTTATGTACTTCACTTTTTATACCTACGCTCGGTGGACGCACACTAATGAGCGTTTGAGCAGGAACTGTTCGACGAGCGGGCGGAGGCGCTCCGAGATATCGTGTCTGTGAGCGTTGTCTATGTGTGCGTTGGTCGAGCGCGCTTTGTATATAAAGATGGACTTCTGTACTTATGTTTTGTGCTATAACTGACACTTCAAAACCAGCCATCACGACCCTGGAACGCTTAAGGCAACTGAAATAACACTGGTGGCGCCACCCAGAGAGAACAAAGTTATTTGATGATTTGCCATACTCAAAAATAAAAATCAACAACCCTGTAGTTTTTTTTTTTTATCGTGGAAAAAATCATCCAATGACAACCCCCGCTCTTGGGCGGAGCGGGAGATGATAAATGATATTTATTTTGTAAATAGGTTTAAAAAACACTTTTACACGTCAATTTTTTTTCGTCAGATTATGCTAGATGAGGCCGGATAGTGAAAGAGAGATAGTGTCAGACTCTTACTGACTAAAAGCCCACCCCGTTCCTTCGTTGCCTTCGTACCTGGGCTTGAGCTATCTTTCGAATTAACCTTGGCCCCAGTAGGCTTCGACCCAGCTGACCCGAGCTACCCATTGCTCGCTGTCCGCAAGTCCGCGCCTACGGTGGCCGGAAACCGGGATCGGAACACCGGCGGCGGCTGGGGCGTTGTGAGCGCCGCCGTTGCCTGATGCGGTTGGCCTCCTCCTTCGCTAGCATTACTGCTTCGCAGAAGTCAGCGCCTACCACTCCTCCTCGCTCCGGACCATGGCCTGTACCAAGGCCTGGCGCGAGAGATCGCCGCCACCGATCGCCCTCATGAGGGCACGGCGATGCTCCGCCCAAGCAGGGCACAACTCAACTGTGTGCTCCACCGTGTCTTCCGGGCGTTCCGCACAACCCTATTGTTACGAGATATACAATTGACTTGTACCAAAATAATATCAATAGCACGTAATGTGTTTTAAATGTTAATGTAACACGTTCTGTTTTGAAATATATACTAACGTCAGTGTTAATTCTTTGTAGACAAACTCTTTTTAGTTTTTTTGTTACAGCATTCTACCGATATATAGCGGTATCCAGTCATCTCTTTTCACTGGGAAATCATCAAGTGACTTCTCCCGCTCTTCGTGGAGCCAAAGGGAGTGTTAGACTTTTACTGACTAACACTTATAGTGTTCCTTCAATTGCCTTTTTGCAAGAGCAACAGTAACCCCTTCGAACAGTCCGCACCCCTGGCAGACATCGACCGTAACTGGCCCCTTCAATTTTGCTGGCATCTCAGAGAGGCGTGCTTGGTCCTTACCCGGTGGGTGGACGACTCAATGGTGAACAACCTATTGCTCGCCGTCCGCACCGACCAGTCATATCTGTGATTAGTTTCATGTGAAAACCCGTCTTTAAATCGAATATTCCTTCTTTTTGGGTGGTTTTTAAACACCATGACAAGTTGCCTGGCCGGAGAATCGAACCCAAGAACTATTTGATTTATCATCTTCCTGCTCTTGTCCCATTTTACTTGTGGTTGACGCAACAAATATCCCTCGTTTTAAATTTTCTGAATTATTACAAGTTTAATACAAGAAAATTCCCAAAACATTCATGCATTCGTCAAATACGTCCACTGTTCGATATAGGCTTCCCCCAACGTCGCATTCTGTGCGACTCGCATCTATCAGATTCCTACAACCCTCACCAGGTTATCAGGCCACCTTGTTACCACCAGAATACGCAGCGCTGTAAGGTTGGCCTTGGCCACCTTGGCTTACAACGCTGTGTATTCCGATGCGCGGACGCCCCTCCAGAACCTTTCGGCCCCATCGACGATCATCTGTTCTGCAATGTGCCTCTGCTATTTAAGTTTGGTGATTATTTGAACTATGTCGCTATAACCTGGTACCTACCACATATTCCACACTAAATTCATCCATCTCACCAAATTCAATAAGTATTTATTTTACATGGGCACTTATAAAACGTCAAAGCTAGTACACAGTAAAGTTCCAATTCGTCGTTTTATATGGAAAAGAACCGACAAGAAACTCCTTACTCTTATTTGGCCTTCTCCATTTTCATCCATCAAAATCTAGATCTAGAAATCTCTCATCACATACCAAGAGAAAAAGGATATGTAAATAGGTATCTAATACTGAGTTTTAATAAAACAATGCTAATTCAGGATAATTTCGAGAAAGTTTTTATTTGTTTGTAAACGTTAAACATCCAAGGAGACAATCTTACCGACTATTCCAATCTATTCACAGTCTCTCCTAACAAATAAATAGCTCACAAATATATAATTAAAACAATACTCTAGTATCACTATTTATTTATATAGACAAAAAGACATTTAAATCAACTGTTCTAGCAAATTATGAAGGTCGCTGAATCTTACTTTCAAATTCGTGTGTTAAAAACATTTTGCAGCTAAATTGACATTAAAAGATAATATGGCATGATCAACAAAATTGTGTTATTTATAAAAACAGCAAAGTATTATTATTGTAGTACTTGTTTTGAAGAAGACATTAAATAATACATATAAAATGGACTGACTCATGTAGAACTCAACTGAGTTCAGTCCTAATTCAATTGAGTTGCTACTAAACTTAATTGAATTGATACCAAACTCAATTGATTTGATACCAAACTTAATTGAGTTGATACCAAACTTAATTGAGTTGATACCAAACTCAACTGAGTTGATACCAAAATCTATTACCTAATAAGATTCAAAGCACATCAATAACTTGAATGAACTAAAACAAACACTGTGTTTGCCTTAAAATAAAGGATATTTCAACGAATATTTGGTATAATGCGTACAAAGGTAAAATTACTATCCTAAGTATAAATTAAAACAATTAAATACCTTAATCTATACAAAGTTATGTTACTTTTTACATATATTTTAGTCGCGGGGATAAAATCGGTAATAATACAAGGAACATCGGATCTTGTGAAATAAAAAAATCTATTTTTAACAAAATATCCATCATAACATAATTTGAAGTTTCTACTAGAAGTGCTAAAATATTTTGATTATAGAAAAACTGCAAAAATCACTCAATTCCATTGAAGTTTATTATTTTGAGTCTCAATATGGCTTTCATGTTAAATTAATTATAGCCACAACACATAATATATCTAATAACTAGCACTATACTATATATTCTGCATATATTTAATCAGCTGATAAAAAAACCGTATGGCATGTACCTACAAAGTTCAAACATGAATCCAATCAATATTCTTGTCATTTTATTTCAATAATAAGCGTTGGCTATAGCGTCAATCTTCAAGTACCTACTTATACTTATCTAAAACGCGGGTTTACTCCGTTTTTTTTTTTTCTTAGAACAAATCATTAAATAGTTTCCAATCAAAGTAGGTACATCGTATCGCAACATTCACTCCTATTCTACAATAATTTATAAGTAGGTATAAATTTGGTATGTCACATTTATGATTTAAAGCTAAAATTTCATATTGAGTATTCAATGTACTTACAATATGTACCTAGGACATGCTTTACACTAGATACATATATTATATTATATAAAAAGTATAAAGGACTCTAACACTAATATACAAAACGTTCAAAATTATTTCTTTTTCCGAAACCTCTTTCAGAAACGGCAATTTAATATGCAAAGCAATATCTATATATTCTAAAACAATGAAAATGTCATATAACATTATGAAAACTCATATGACTTAAAACTATTGGTATAGTTTATAATAAATTATTAAAATAACACAAAGCTCAAGGTTTAAAATATTATGCCAGATTGATTTTGTTAAACCACAGGCAAAGTATTGCACCATATTATTTTTATCAAAGCAATAACAGAGAAAATACTCCATTTAATTCAACTTAGTCCGATATAGTCTAAACAAATCATCAAAATGCCTCTTACAAAAGATGAGGCTAACAAAACCAACAAGCGTAGATTCGGTTACATACATATTTTCGTCTAAATAATAAATATGAAAATCACATTCACTTGAGCAATTAATAACTGATCTACAAGTTAGGATGCATAAATGGTTCTTTTAATATGTTAAATGTTTCAAATAGTAGCTGCGTCAGGCGTGCTAACATCATAAGATCATCGTTTTCTAAGTTAAATCAGTGTACAATAAAATCTGTTATAAAAATCTTTTATAGATAGTCTTTGATCAATCCATTTCATCTGCTTCCAAAATTTCTACTGAATAATTTAAATACTATTACAAAATCATCGTATATGTCTTTGGAAACGTTTTGAAATATTCATAAGAAGTGGACGAAATCACTAAGTCTATACTAGACAATCAAAACGTCATGCAGTTCATCTATTACCATTCATTTGGCGACCATTAATGTTCTACGAATATTTACTGGACTACTCACGTAATAAGCTCCAAAAATTTCTTACTCTTACGACATTGGTGTTCCATTTTGCCTAACTACTGGGTCCACGGTATTGCTACAAGTTAAAAATTTATCCAAAATTACTGACATTACTACATTTTCGTCGCAAAAATATCCGCTACAAAACTCTAATATCTGCTCAGACTATTACGCGTTTCATAGTAAAAAAGTACTTTATTATCGTAACCAATGTATTTGTTGTCAAAATTCTTCAAAAAAATATCATTAGGTCGATAGAATTTATTGTTCCCACTGTACTATGGAATAATACTCGCTATACAAACGTAGCAGGAAAATAATATATTGTAAACAAAAATCGTATAAAACAATGTAACCTAATGGAAGACATTCATTTTGAATCAAAGTGCGTGAATATAATCAATTTGCCTCGGCGACTGAGAGATTACAATAAAGTGGAATGTGAGATACAGACTACGATACTTACGGACTAGTCCCTATCTGATACTACGTACGTCTAATTAAACAAGATGAAGTATGAACACATAACTTATCATTAATAGGTTCACATTTAATATATTAACAATACATTTAACACTAAAACATGGAGTAAAATTAACATCTACAATATAAAGCGCTAAAATCAATAAAATCCAACCCGTTTAATTGTGAAATACTGCGACTCAACGTATCAGTTCCGCTATGATAGTTAAAGCGTATAATAAAGCTACAAATAAATAACACATTAAAATATTTTAATACAATAACTTAACATTACAGCAGTCAACTTTCAAACGATGCGGTTAATAGTGGACTCAGGAGAGATGAAATGCTGAACTACATCTAATGAGTTTGTAGGACATAATTATGTATTATGATCCATTTCTAATTATTGTACTTTCTCCGGGGTCCACTGAGATTAGCTGAGACTATGGCACTAACATCCAACTACCACTTGTCTACATGTTTGATTCCGAAAGTACCACAGTTCACATTCTGAAAGACAGCGCTGTGCTCCAGTACCTCCGAGCCGGTCGCTACATGTAAGCCGGCTTCATTTTATATGCTCGTTTCCATATCTCGCACAGGCACACTGTCGAATGGAATCTGTAGAAGATAGCCAGGGGCATTGACACGTGGGTTATGATCGTCCAAGCCCACAACCCATAGAAGTGTAGCTGAACTGGATGAGATTCGGCTCTTGACTTCTCAAGGGTATTTATCGCCCACATTGCCAAGTTAGTCACCAACAAAAAAGTCACTATCTCTCTGCCAGGCTTCTTCCGTAACTGTTCGGCCGTTTTCGCTGATCTTCGACTCGCATCGAGAATGAACATAGTTTGACAAGTAGTCTGAATCAGTGACGATAGAGCTGTGATCAGTATTAGAATAGTGTTCTTTTCTATAGTAAAATGTCCTCCGATGATAGTGAAAGTTCCATAGATAAACATTCCAGTCTGCGCCCCAACGAGAAGGATGTTGTCCAGTTCAAGATTCCGGTTACCGTCGTACTTCAATTTTCTCACGCAAAACATTCCAGCTAAACTTGCAAATGTTGTCATAGCATACAATGCTAATTCACAAACATTAACCTCAACCACTGCTAGCGTCGCATAATCCTTCTTTGACACTAGCACAAAGAACAATATCAGAGATATTATAGTTAGTACCAAAACGAGGATTCCGAAGAAGAGGCCTTTGTGTGCTCTGGCGCAATCAACGCTATACAGATGCGGAGATTTCTTATAGGCTAGACCTTCCAATATTCTAGCTTTGACAATAGCTGCAGCGACATCCTTTGATGGGTACTTGGAGATATTCTTCCACATGACGTAGAGGATGGCAGCACAGATGAGAGAGTATTCGATGGTGCAAGGGAAGAGGAATGGCGAGGCGTCTTGGACGAGAGAGCCCATGATGTTGGTTCGGCGGCACTCGAAGATGTGGTGAGGGCCTTTGAGTCCTCTTGGTACTCGCAGATGGGCGGCTGCGGGGTGGGATGGTGGCACGTCGGTCGTAAATGCTGCAAACGCCTTTTGAAATGCTGAAATCAAAACGAAACAATAATGAGTGGAAGAAGGTAAAAAGAAAACATCACACAGTAAGAGATTCTTGTAATCAGAGCCGGTAAATGATAATGGACGTGGGCTGCTTTAGATGGATAAGGTTATCAAAATTAGACTAAGACACAGTTCAGTATTAATAGCCTATAAGGAGTCAACGCAACGTACCGATATTAACCCAACAACATAATCTTTTAGTAGAAAATAAACTAAAAGCATAAACCCAAACATTAAACTAACATATCCACCATAAATAAGATGCCCCAAATTGGACCGTGTACCAACAAACGCCAGCTTAAGTGGGGGAAATGGTATTAGGTGTACATAGCTAAAATGATCCAATACGTATCATCGTGGATCGGCACGACGGGCTGGAATGTGGGTCACCATGCCTTCCCGGTAGGTTGCAGCGGAACGCAATCAAAATGCCTCTGTCACATTTGCCGATGATAAAGGAAATTCTAATTGGAAATCTGCACCTACTTACATGTTTTGTTCATAAACAATCGAGGCTGTTGGACCCATTTCAGAAATAGGTGAATAATTAAATTTTCTTTCAATAAAGGAGTTGGCTTTTGATAATTTAATAAGGTTGACGTTTTCATTAAGTATCCAAAGGCTCGATTATGTTTTAATTAAAGTAAAATTGGTTTGTGTACATAACCTGATCCAATATTTCAATCTGTTTTCATAGTACTGGAATTATAATGATTAAGGTAAGTTTGATAGTTTCCGACTTAGTAATGATATATTTAATAAATTATTCACCAACTACAATTTTTAGATATATACCATAGAACAATTTAAGGCTTATAAAATAAATATTATAATATTGATTTCCTTGGTGTACAATAAAGTGTATATAAATAAATAAACAATTCTAATACCTATATAAAGGCACGTATCAAAATATTCATGAAAATACAAAGTTGCGAAGGGGTTAAAAGTGTATAAAATGTTTTAAGGGATGGGTAGGAAACAAATCAACCACCCCGCGGTCTCGGGGGTAGCAGAATTACTTTGGGCAATATCCTTTGAGAATTATGCGCGCATAATTTTGTTTATTAGCATTATATTTTTATGGCTTCATTAATACGTAATTGAATAATAACGTTTTAGGATAGGGATTCGAAAATGAGTCTGGGTATCAATTAGATTGTTAAATTATTTAAGAAATATTAGATATTATTAGGGTAATAAATGTATTTGGGGTTATACCGTTTTAATGTAAATAAACATAACTAACCTATATCTGACTACTTGCTTAATATTGCTCTTAACTACCAAATGTGCTACTGTGTGTCTATATTCACTCCCATCTGCCGTCTCTGACCATCAACCTCTTTAAAAAAACACTTATGAGTACCTTCAGATTGCATCCCCAAAAGCTAAACAATCTTAGCTTTCAAAAATGTTAACTTTAGGGCCGATTCACACCGAACTGGCAGCGACGGCAGTGGCCGCCAGTGACGCAAAGAGGCCGGCGGAATCGGCCGCGTTCGGCCGCTAGCAGCCGCGCACGGCCGCGCACCCTTTTTGACCCTTTTATACGATACTGGTGTTTAAGATATAGATAAAGTTTTAAACTATTTCACTCTAAAAGTGATCGCCACGTCGCTGTGACCTCTGCCATTTCGGCATAAATCGGCCCTTACAACCAAAAAAAAACAAAACGCAATCATCAACTTTCCAACCAAAACGGTTTTATTACCGAAAAAAGCAAAAAGACACATGACTCGCTGGTTGACAATTGGTTTTTCACAGATATTCAGAACGCTAGTTTTTAATTCAGTTTGCAGACCTACAACGTTTACTGAATCCTTTACTGAGCGACCGGCGACGTGGGGCTATGTTGCCTGGGCTTTATTGTTTAGGTGTGGCATTTCACGTGGCGAAACATTTCGTAACATATTTAGAAGTAGCTTCTGCCAGCGGTTTTGATCCCCGTGAAAGTACTAGATAGTGTTCAAATTAAAGTACTATTAGTTCTTGAATAAAAAGTAAGTGTCTTATGTGGTATAGCCACCAAGCCACACCAAGACACGGTCTACTGGTGTGCCAAAATTTTTGCGTTTATCCGTTTGAACGAGAATGAATATTATACACATAAAAAGAGACTTTAGCCTTTATAATGTTAGTGTGATAGTGTTTTGTCATAAAGTGTACCTAGATTCGTAGAGTATCGACATATTCACCTTTTGATTTGTGACTATAATTTACTGTTGGCCCTGGGTCACCTAACGACAAATAATTTGTCTCGAAAATCAGTACTTAAACTATTATGCTGAACTACAACGGCATTGTTTAAAATCGTACAAAAATTGCGTTACACTTCCAGTAAGTGTGGCTAAAGTACACGACTATTAAACCCGAAAATCGCCGACCGCTCCCGAAGGTGACCACTTCGGACCATTTTTTGGGACCCCAGCCTTTTTCCCAGCCTTCTCTATTTACTATGCATGTCGATGATGTGATGTCGATGGCGCCTGTAAAACTTTTTATTTTTTGTATCTACACTACACTGTACATTTATTGTATAATTGCATTTGGAATAAAAGGCGCAAATATATATATATATTTTTTTAATTATTTCTTAGTTTATTGCCGTATTTTTTTTTTTATTAACATGGCAAGTTCATTCAACTGTAAAACTGAACTGAAAACTGAAAAGCAAACAATCAATCGACAAACACACAGTCTGACTCTAGAATCAAATCACGAGGGTCGCTTCGTGACAATATACCTTTAAAGTCACGAGTTTAACGACAACGATTAATCCAATTATACGGGCACAAAGGGAATTATTGGCAAACAGTGAACAATGTTATCTAACAGGTTAAAACTGTTACTGTAGGGAACCTAACATATGTGGTTAAGCAGTAGCGTAACTAGGCATGGGCAAAATCGGCCCCTTTTTTTTCGTGGTGGGAAAATCGTCTAATGACATCCCCCACTCTTGGGCGCAGCGGTAGATAGTATCAGACTCTTACTGACTAAAGTCCCACTCCTGTTCCTTCGTTGCCTTCGTACCGGAGCTTGAGCTATCTTTCGAATTAACCCTTCGAACCAGCTGGGCTGCTGTGGCTGACAGCTCCTTGAGGCGCGAGGGAATAGTGCGCGCCGTCATCGGCCCCTTGCCTACGACTTCGCACCCAAACAGACTGAATAAATTAACCGACTTGGTACTAGGTACATGAATCTCACAACTTTTTACGGTAGAAGAACTGAGTTGCAAGCCTTGGTTTTTTTTACTAATGATGTTTTTGATGGCATAGATAAGTTACAGCCAGACACAGAAGAAATGATAGTGCTCATCACACAAACTGCTGATTTTATTATTGCTGAACTGGACCTATTTGTTGCCGCCTTGAGACACACATTGTTAGTTGTCTCTTTTTTTATATAATAATTAGTGTCGACGCGTTGTTACTACATTGTGTGTATCTACGAGTGTGTATGCCAAATAAAATAGTTTTCTTTCATTCTTCTTTCTAAACATTTATCCTAGGCAGAAATCGAACCATCGATCTCCGGCATAGCAGTCAGGGCCAGTAACCACTAAACCTATATACTTGTCCACAAATCAAATAAATCCCATCACACCATTCTTACTTTGTACAAAAGCAACATCACAAAAATACTAATACTAATACTTATACTAATATTAAGTAGAAATAAAGGTGAGTACACATTTATCGATTGGCGCCACAACGGACGTTGTATAGGCATGCGGCACACGACAGGTCATTCAAAATGTCCACCCGACCGACAATATATGGCAGGCGTAGTTTTATATTGCTATATTATGTGTTTATATTAATGCTTTTGTTGTATTGAATGATAAAAGGATGGTTTAGTTCTATGGAGAACGTATTATGTCTGCTTATCGTACATAATAATAAATTGTTATTGTGCTAATAAGAATAAAATAATTGGCATTTCGATAGAAGAAAATTTAGGCGAAACAACCAAAATTTTCTCCTTAGTACCAGAGAAGGAATGGGAGTACCTAACCTAAAATTCAAAGATCCAAAGCAGTTATTTCAAACTACCTTCTACCAGCGACTTTGCCCGCATACTGGATCCTGGTCCCAGTAGCCTTCGACCCAGCTAGGCCCATACGCTGCCAACTTGAGGCGGTCGGAAACAGTGCGCGCCGTCGACGACTTGGGCTCGGTCAGGACAGTTAACGGACGGTCGGACAGCAAGCTATCCATTGCTCGCCGTCCGCAAGCCCGCGCCTACGATGGCCGGAAATTGGGATCGTAATTCCGGTGGTGGCTGGGTTTCGATTGTGCTTTCATATGTCAGTCAGTCAATTACTCCTTTTATGATAAAAAAAAAATGCTAATTGCACATTCCAAAGCGTTTATCTCTATGGAGAAGAATGTGCAAGAATCTGCACGGACAATCTTTCCAGTCATGTTATTTAGTAGTTATTTGACGCAAACTATATCATTGTTTTTACAAAGTATCATTCATCAAACTATACTCCATTAAGGAAACGGAATATTTAACAAGCAGTTGTTTTTTTTTTTCTTATACTAAACTTGCACAGGAACTAAGCCACCTGCCGTCCTAATATTATAAAAACATCTGCGTCATGTTAACTTACTAATGACGCTTAATTATACCTCTGACTAATATTATGTGAGTTTTGGTCTAAATTTTAGTTTTGTTGCAACAAACTATTTTTTGTGGTCAAGTCTTTATTTTCATAGAATAAATATACTTTGTTTACCATACAAATATATATCGAATCGGCCTTCTCAACAAGCTTCGCTAAGGCAATAAAGACTACGAAAAAATCTCAGCTGTTTCAATCTGTCTGTTTCAATGATTTCACATATTGTCCAGTTGTGTAGACTCTTGAAACATACTAAACCAATTATAAACCACAATATCCACTAAGATCATTTTGCGAATAATTAAAACAGCTACCGAAGTTTATTGGAAAAAATCCCGCCAAAAACTCGACAAACTAATAATTATTTTTTTTGTTAATATCTTTATCTCGGGTACTAAGCTCATTAAGCCATGTCTTCCTATGAATAGTTTCGTTACTTTACCATTAGAATATGGATGTAGAATTTGTTTTTTTTTGTAGTATTTTCTCGGCAAACTTCGCTGAGGTAGCCAAAACTACAATCAAATTCTCAGCTTCATTTTACAGAGTACTGTTTCATTAATTCCATATATTATTCAATTGCGCAGATGGTTGAGATAGGTACAACACTATAGTCTGTCTATAAAGTCAAACGACTTGGGAATTTTGTATAATATTTAATCATTTAAAACATACTTATTTTCGATAATTTTTATGAGGTTTTTGTATTAGTAAACTGTGATCAAGAAATCTTAATCAACCTTGAATTGAATCAGTGTTGACTACATCAGATTTCATTTTACCCTAATAATAACTCAAGTCGTTTGACTTTTTAGACAGAATCTACACCAATTTTACGTTACAATATCCACCAGGAAGCAATTTACGAATTAAAAGAGCCACTAAATTTTATTCGAAGAAATCGCGCCAATAACTCCAACTAATTAGATATCTTTTTCAAAGAAGTGGGACAGTTATTCTCGACAATAAATATCTGTAATCATTCTAAAATATCTATCATCAACTTATTGATATTTTTTAAATAAAGACTGGCTATTTTATGCCAAAAAAAAATGTAGCCATAAAATAAAAAGTAATAAAAAAACAAACTCTAATGGCATCCTCAAAAGTTTTTTTTAGATAAACAGTCAGTATACTGACTCGTGCTTACAAACAGAATAAAAACGTTTTTTATTAGGTTCCGAATGGATCCACGTTTCTTTTCACTTTATAACTCAGATTAATTATGTGCATCTCAAACTATTACTTAAGTTTTCCAAATCAGTTAGAGAAAACCAAACACTCGTTTGCTAATACGTAAGTGTGACTGAAAACATTTTTAGTGACATTATGATTGTGTTTTTTATTTTATTTTATTTTATCTTGATTATCAACGTATTACATCTGGAAATCAAAGTACAAATAAGATTTAACTTACCAAGTCTATGCGACAGTCCAATGGTCTTATTCTCAGGATCGTAGAACGTCAGGATCTCGTGTTTGGTTTCCTGCACCAGCACATTCAACCACACACTTAGGTTGGTCCCCACCATGTGCATCAGGCCGAATCGGGCCACTATCTTGTGCTTATAGACTTTCATCTGAAATATGAGCGATGGTGATCAATGGTAATGGCTTCCACACAATGGATGGTGTTGGACAAAAGACATATCGTGATTTTAATTGATGGATTACTCACTATTTTGTTTTATGGGAATGTTGGGTATCAAATGATCGATGGATAGTAAAGTGCTTTTGATCGTATTGTCCGGGAATTAAAAACATTTTTTTTTTATGTGTCTCGCGCTTGGTCGCTAACTAATGCGGTTGACGAAAACAAAAATCTGTGATTTTCAATGCTTTTCTGAACATACCAGTTCCATAAAAATACTAAATCCGAATACCTACTACTTAAGTATTAGGGTATTTTTAAATCTTGTTTGAAGCGTTTTTGATTCAGTTTAAATTAGTAGTAATTTAAATTAATTCAAACAGAACTAGTTCCAGTTAACCGTTGGAATACCATAATTAGAGACACAATAGAAAGACAATGAGAGAACGAACGCCAGTGTTCGCTTGTTGTTTAATGAATTAAAAGTATAACTAAGGATATTGAAAAATCGGTATTTCTTGTTTTCATGAATTCCGTATAAAACTTTCAAAACCTTTTAAATCATTGAAGTCCCTACGCATTTCGAATAGCAAATCAATTTATTTAGAGTTATAATCGATTTAGCAAACTCTATAGACACAACTCGATTGGAGGAATCTAATTCTGTTAATGCGTATTTACTTAGTAGGTCGGTAAATACTTGAAAAAAAATTCGTTTTCATTCAGACTAAAAAAACTGAAGATCAACGCTGTATTTTTTAACATAGTATTTTGTAGAGAGGTATTTCTTTGATCAATATTATAGACACCGTTAAATTTTAATCGTTTTAATCCCATGGAGAGTCGATCCGGTACATGAAACACTATCTTTTACTTACTTGTTTATTTAATTATTAGTTTTTTTTTCGTATTGCGTTTTATTGTCACTGGTAACAAGGTTCTTTTGAGTAGGTACCTACTTCATCAACAGGTTACATATTTTTAGTATGCACATTGATATGCTTAGTAGTTTTTTTGTGCGAAACTAAATAGGTTACTTCTAGGCAAGTGACTAGTGTTCTCAATCTTTGACCACATCATCGTTTACCGTCAGGTGAGATGGTGATCAAACGAGAGTACTAAATAAAACCGTGGAACAAAATAGAAAGAAACTTGCGATTTTCCTTTTATGTGAGAAATCATCAAATGACTCCTTCCGCTCTAGTGTGAAACAAGAGGGCGTGTATAACTTTTACTAACAAAAGCCCAGCTAAGACCTTCAATATTGCCCTTTGTATTCTAGGCACAGTCACTCTTTAAGACGTTTCCACAGCTCTAGAAAGCATCGTCAATACTGGGTCTCGTAAGTCTCGAAGCCCTTCAATTTTGGTGAACATCGCCGTATCCTTGTGGGGGGTAATCAGCGGTGGCGATATCTCGCGCCGGACCTTGATACAGGCCATGGTCCGGAGCGAGGAGGAGTGGCAAGCGGTCGCCTTCTTCTGCGAAAAGGAGGAGGCCGGCCACCGTGACCTGTGAGTATACAGTGAACCATCAATTCGAACATAAGCTTACCTCATTGTTAAGAAAGATGAAGTACATCTGTATGAAGATGAAGGCCATCCTCGTGGCAGGAGTCAACGCCAGCAGAACATTGTGGCAGTTTGTGTTCCTCTCCAACTCCCAGTATTGTCCGAACTCCAGGCCCGAGTAGATCATTGACCCAATGCCGAAGGCTGAAAGAAAAAAGATATAGTTTCACTATTGTTTTCATACTGGAAGATGCAGCGTTGGTAGGCCTCCCACAAAATGGACCGGTGACCTGGTGAGGATTGTGGGAATCCAATAGATGGACTGGTCGTTGTGGTGACACTTGAGGGAGGCCTATCCAACAGTGAACATCTTTCGACTGAAATAATGTAATAGACTGACCGCCTCGGTTAATCTATTGGTCATATGCGCTATCGGTTTTCTATTTAGTGGGAAATCATCGAATAACCCCAGCTCTGCGTAGAATGAGTGGAAATATCAGGCTTTTACTGACAAATACCATAATATGTATTCTTTCAGTTGCCTGTTGTGTTCCAAGACTGTGGTAACTCTTTCGAACAAACCCGCACCCCTGACATGCCCAATCGCGGAGCATTAAATTCGGTTAGGGTTTGATACCTGGGTTGGGCAAAGTATTGACGTGTTTCCATCAAAACTAGGACTTGTACCCTGTGGATTGCAATACAAGCTCGCCTACTGTCGCCTCGCCACCTTTTTGCATTAAGTCTACTTTATTTTCTTTTTATCTATTTTTCATTTTCTATTGAACTTATCTAGTTAATCCATTCAAGGTTCCGCGAGAATCTATGGCATCACAGCGACCCCTATCAGAATAGCAGACAATATTTTTTTTTAAATATGTATCGCAGTACATTCTTTTTTTCATCATCAATTTCAGCCAATAGACGTGGACGTTGTTGCTCATAGGTTTCCCTCAAACGTCGCCACAATGACCGATCCTGTGCTTCTCACGTCTACCTTTTTTTTTAATTTCAAATATATTATTAGTTTTCGTAAGTAATGTGAGACACAAATAGACAATTGTTCTTTGTTTTTTTTACACCATGGGACTTAAGTATAACTAACGATATGTGGGTGTAATATACAGCTCTACCCAAACGGAAATACAGGCGTGATGTCCCGGGGCCATGTTTTGAATGACTTTACAACATATAGATACATCTGCCAAATTCCTTTTTTGAGGGGAGAGAAACAGACTTATCGCATACGCTACGATCCTTACATTCCTTTTCCTAAGTGGACATTCATACATCTGGTTATGCACACTTTTACAGAGCACCACCCGACTTGACCCGACCCTTTTTAAGGACATCGACAATAAGATCAGTGGTATGTATGTCTTTCTAGGGTGTCCCCTTTCGGATTTCCCATTTATATCCGCCCAAATTCCTTTGCATGTCACCCTATAACTGCAAAATTTTGATTATTTGTTTCTGTTTTAAACGTAAGATTTTTGATTCTAATAATCTGTATATATAAAAGGCAAAATCCTGATTAAATAACCGACTCATCAACACCCAGTCCAAAACCTTGGAACTGGAACACTGAAATGTTTGCACAGAGGTGCCTTTTATGGTGTTTACAAAGAATAAGAAAGGGTTTTCCAAAATTCACTCCCTGAGGAGATGAAATGTCCAAAGTATGTATGGAGAAACTTATTTTCACGCTGGCGAAGCTGCTGGTAGAAACTAACCCACAAAGACCTGAAACTATATCATTAAAAACAAACAATTGTACTTACAAAACCGTTTTTTTAGTTAGGTAATCAGCGAATAACTTCTCCCACTCTGGGTGGAGTGAGAGAGAGTATCAGACTTATTACTAACTAACCCATTTGTGTTCCGACAGTTAAACTTTCCTTTCCAGAATGGCGGTCACTCTTTTGGACAATCCCGTATTCTCACGCATACTAACCACCAGACGAGGAAGGTTTCATCTCCAGACACAACAAAACATTAGCATCTAATTTTCGGCATTCCATGACGTCATACAAGCTACGGTTATGTCTGTGAATATTCGATTAGACATTAATGATGACGTCAACCAATATGGCCTTACTCGTGATGTCAGAACCGATGACGTATGATGCTAAAATAGATAAAGGGATGGGTTCTGATGGAAAGTTTTTTGAAAACCTTTGAAACAAGTTAACTTTTACCATAACCACTAGGTATATGCAGATCAATAAAGTTATTAAATAAAATCAAAGTAAAGATTTAGTGCACAATAGCTACAATGAAAGGTGTTGGCTTTGAAGTAGGCCTCGACCCAGCTGTTGCTGACAGCTCCTTGAGGCGCGCGGGAACAGTCCGCGCCGTCGACGACTTGGGCTCGGTCCGGACAGTTACCGTCGGATAGCGAGCTACCCATTGCTCGCTGTCCGCAAGCCCGCGCCTACGGTACCATCAGGTAAGAGCAGTAGTGGTCCTAATAAAAAAACCGTTCCAACATCACGATAAAGGCCTAAGATTACGAAACAGCTCTGAAAATCTAGCTTCATCGTATTCAAGGCACGAAAACTATCAACAAAACTGTCAAAGATAATCCCAACAATCCATATTCGGTACACAAGTTCCGTATCAACAAGATTATCCGGCCTAGTTGTGAATCCGAACTTTCCGCGCCAAAGGCCCGACATCCAAGTTTGCCTTTCGCACAGAAACTTTGTTAGCGAACTAATCCATGACTCCGACAAAAGGCTTGCTAAACGGCCCTGTTTACTTCGACACGCCAAATTGATTTAACAAAACAATTACTGCAGCCAGTTACCATGAGATTAACGAAAGATAGTTGGTAATTATCAAAGAGGGGAATCGGATGCTACTGAGGAATTAATTTGCGTTGATTACAACAATGCCGGATGTTCAGTTTCGAACATTCAGCACTGTATTGCGACCCCATAGGGTGTGTTCTAATCGCCCGGTCACCTGTGCATTTGAAGATTTTAAGACTGTCAGGGAGTTTCTATTGCTAAATTGTAGCTAAACATATTTGAGTTTTTTACCATCATAGAAGAACCTGCCAGAAAAAGAATACTAAACTTGTTGACGAATATGTTATTGCCGCGAAAGTTACTAGCATAGTCAGTAGAACTAATTATAGTATCGCTTTGTTACACTAGTATATAACCATTGAAACTTCGCTAGCTGCAACATCTTTCGCTGCTGAGCCAAATCGAGTCTGGCTCGAAATATTACTTAAGGTAGATGTATCATAAAGTTACCAGTTAACTGCTGACTGTCCCCTTCCTCAGGTAGAAGTCGCCGGAGTCATGTGTACGCAACGCTAGGGCAAAACTCGTCGCTTGGAGGCCAACAGTGCTGTGTGTTGTGATTCTACTACAATATAACTTATAAGAGCCACAATGCTCACCGACTGCCCCCCATCCTCAGGTAGAAGCTGCCGTAGTGTTGCGTGCTCGATATTAGCTCAAAACCGATCGTCAGTCGCTTCGTGGTGAGCTACGTGGTGTGTGCGCCGAGAGTTTACTATAGATACAATTATCACAAAGCTCACCGACTGCCCCCATCCTCAGATAGAAGCTGCCGTAGTGATGCGTGCTTGACGCTAGCGCGAAACTGAGCGTCGATTGCTTAGCGGCGAGCAATGTGATATGTGCGCTGCGAGTTTACTATCTAATAGATACAAGTGTCACAAAGCTCACCGACTGCCCCCATCCTCAGGTAGAAGCTGTCGTAGTGATGCGTGCTCGACGCTAGCGTGAAACTGAGCGTCGATTGCTTAGCGGCGAGCAATGTGATATGTGCGCTGCGAGTTTACTATCTAATAGATACAAGTGTCACAAAGCTCACCGACTGCCCCCATCTTCAGGTAGAAGCTGCCGTAGTGTTGCGTGCTCAACGATAGCGCGAAATTGAGCGTCAGTCGCTTAGCGGCGAGCTCTGTGGTGTGTGCGCCGCGAGTTTACTATAGATACAAGAGTCACAAAGCTCACCGACTGCCCCCATCCTCAGGTAGAAGCTGCCGTAGTGATGCGTCCGCGACGCTAGCGCGAAACCGAGCGACAGTCTCTTCGCAGCTAGTTGCGGTGTCATGTGTGCTGCTGTCGCTGTGCTGCGCTCTGTTCGCGATGAACAAGAGTCCGACTCAGATGGGGATGAGCTTGAGTCCGATTCTGCGAAAAAAAAGCAAAGATTTAACCGTTTGAAAAGAGACTAGAAAAATTTAACATTTTACGCATAAGTTAATTTGTGGTTGTGATTTGATGTTTTGCTATACCCCGAGCGTGATTAGTGGGGGTAAAGCAGACGACGTTTTGTCAGTGTGCACTCTGGATACAGGTGGGAAATCGTCAAATCGCTTCTCCCGCTTTTGGGTGGAGCAGTTGCCCTACTGCTCCACCCAAAAGCGGGAGAAGCAGTCAGACTTTTACTGACTAAAAACCACTCCTGTTCCTTCTTTGCCTTAGGGGCTTTTACTCTAAGGTTAAATTTCTGTTCTCACAGAAAAATATTTTAACAATCCACCATCAACGAAAATGAGAATTCTTGATCTTATTACTAACAAAAATGGTCGTGCACGAGAGCAACGGCGTACACAAAATATAAATCATAAGAAAAACAGAGAAATATAGCGGTATAAAATATCTGTGAAACCGGCTCCGCTCTAACGCATTAGCTGGCATGTTTGTCGGCCCTCCACTGGGCTTTCCACGTCATTTAAATAACAAAATGTGGAATCGCGAGAGAAATAGGAAAAATCACTCCGTCCGTTTCCACGACAACGACAGCGAAGGAGCAAAAATAAAGGCGGAAACACATGACAAAAAATCCGGCCAAGCTAGAGTCGGACTCGCGCAAGAAGGGTATCGTACCGTACGTCGCAGAAATGGCAAAAAAAAACACGTTTGTAGGGGGGAGCCCCCTTGAATATTTTTTATGGTGTTTTTTAGTATTTGTTGTTACAGCGGCAACAGAAATACACCATCTGTGAAACTGTCTAACTATCACGGTTCATGAGATACAACCTAACAGACGGACAGACAGACTAACCGACAAACGGCCGGACAGACAGACAAACTGACAAACGGCTGGACAGACGGACAGCGGAGTCTTAGTAATAGGTTCTCATTTTACCCTTTGGGTAGAGAACCCTAAAAATCACTCCGTTCATTTCCACGACAACAACAGCCAAGGAGCACGACAACAACAGCCAAGGAGCAAAAATAAAGGCGGGGACAGATAATAAAAAAAACCAGGAAAAATTTGAAAAAGTTCAGTTCTCGTCACATATCCCACGCTCGTATTACACGATTTCGGCTTCACGAATCCGCTTTAGGTTCCGTTGTTCTATTTTTATGATAAGGCGACACATGATAAAAAAAACCGGTCAAGTACGAGTCGGAACCGCACAAGAAGGTACCGTCCGTAGCAAAAAACGGCAAAAAAGTCACGTTTGTTATGCGGGACTCGCCAAATTATTTTTATTTGTTTTTTTTTTGGTATTTGTTGTTATGGTAACAACAGAAATACGTCATCTGTAAAAATTTCAACTGTCTAACTATCACGGTTCATGAGATACAACCTGGTGACAAAACAGACAAACAGACGGACGGAAAACGGAGTCTATTTTTACCCTTTGCGTACGGAACCCTAAAAATCACTGTGTTCATTTCCACGACAACGACAGCGAAGAAGCAAAAATAAAGGCGGGGGCACACGATAAAAAACAAGGAAAATTTTAAAAAGTTCAGTTCTCGTGACATATCTTGCGCTCGTATTACACGATTTCGGCTTCACGAATCCGCTTTAAGTTCCGTTGTTCTATTTTCAAAATAAGACGTGTTTGTGAAAAACATTCGTGGATACATATTTTCTTTTCGGTTGAATAATGAATCAAAGGGTTTTGCACGGTACAGCATGTGTAGGCAAATTTATTTGCACTCACTAAATCAAGTGAATTGCTAGCTTTTGTCCGTGGCTTTGCCTGTGTTCATAAAACAAAACCTATGTTACTTGGCAATAAAGCAGCTTTTTGTCGGTGAAAAAAAAAATCGCAATCGGACCAGTACTTACAGAGATTACCTCGTACAAACAAAAGCTTAAAAACAATAAAAAAAACTTTACCTCTTCATTATATTATTATGTATTAGGGTAGACAAGTTGAGCAAAATGTAGTTTCACTTACTGTTCCTATATATTTTTATTTAATTATTAAAGCAAAAAAAAGTTACAAAGGCGGTCTTATTGCTTAATATTTTTCTTACTTATTTTTTTTTTTTGTATATACTTGTAATCACAACACGACCAATTTTTGCTCTTAACTCAAGCTCAAGTGTCCTTATATCCTCATTATTTTTTTAATAAGAGTCCCATCCTCCTTCCGTTATATTCCTCAAAGTTGAGGGTCGTGACCTCCCCTGCTTCATCACTTTCTCATGTATGAAGAGCCCTATACAACACAAAAACTCTGAAGGACTATACAGAGCGAAGTCTCTCATTATTGTAAGAAAACTTATAGGTACTTTACCGCCACACCTCCAGACGCAACACTTGGCAATTCAAGAAAAAAAAACGGGGGCAAGTGTGATTCGGACTCGCACACTGAGGGTTCCGTACAAACTTACCTATAAAAACTGTTCAATTCTCGAATTGAGTTACGAAGATTTTTCCGAAACAAAAAAAGTTCTTTTTTGTGACGTAACTACAAATTTACAGTTTTCAGATTTTTGAAGTGAAAACTTCTTTAGCGGCGTTGAGCACTTTTGGGTGGGTATAAAATCTTAAACTCGCGTCAGGACACGTGACCTGATCGAAAAAGCGTAAGACGGCGACGTCATCGATATCTAAGTACTAGATAGGGCGTGCTGAACACTCACTTCAAACGAATCCTTTGCACTGAATTCTAGGCAAATTGACATTGATGACTTTAGTGCAATTTTGACGTTCATACAGTTGAGAGCGGAGCTTATAAATTCAAAAGAAAGTGAATTTGGGACGTAAATAATAATTCAGTAGTCATGAAAATAAAATAATTGATTATTCAAGCAATTTAATTGCTTCAAATTTCGTAATAGTATGTTAGAAATTATATTATTTTATTTAAAAGATTTTCCATTTTACAATCATAGACTAAAACATGCAGATGTTCCATCCCACAAAAACCGGGTTTTTTACCTACAACTGATTTAGTGAACACGAATTTGCATGATGTTTTATTCCGTTTGTTTTTTTTTTTTTAAATATTCTGTTTAATATTTTTTTTCTTTTTTGTATAAATAATAGGTACCAATGAATTCCGTCAAATTCAATAAATTTGAATACGTCTGTTTTGCGATACTGTAAAAACTCAGGTTCAGTTGAATTTGTAGTCATATGTGTAATATAAGTGATACATCACTAAGTGATCATTACTGTTATTGAGATTTCGTCCTTCATAAACTATAATTATAATTATTTCAAGTTTGTTCACTCTGGTCAGCCGAAAAGAGAAAAATTGATAAAATATCTTAAGAGGATAGACGTGACAACACGTGGCTTCCTACAAAATATCCTTTTATCTGCTCTTCACACTTTTAAACTGATGATACTAAAGCTGGAAAACGTTTTCTAATGAGTCGGTTATTCCTTGCAGTAATGCTATTCCTTCAGAATGTGCCTTTAAAACATTTATAGCTTTCCCCTACATCATTAAACCAAGTGCAAATTTCTGACTCCGAATCAATTTTTGATTCGCCCCGAAAAATAAAGTTGAAAATAGATTTAAAAAAAGTTTTAGTTTTTTATGTAATTTATCATCCCCATTGCTCTCAAAAAGGTGAAGGAAAACATCATAAGAAAACCAGCATATTTCAAAGACATGCGACATTCACCAACCCGCACTTTACCTTCACTTTTCTTGGACTGACCGACATTTGACTATTCAAAAGTGCCTGTAAATGGTCTATTTGAAATAAATGCTTTGATTTTGATTTTGATTTTGCACTGGGCCAGCGTGGTGGTTTACGGCCCATTCCCTCTCCTAGAGAGAAGGCTTGAGTCCCAGCAGTGGGAACATTAAAAAGCTGATTACGCTATAGTTATAGTTGTTGTTTGTTTTGTTACTAAATATTAGCAGCGCAGTCCTGACCATCATTTTCTGGTGGTTCAATGGTTTCATTATTTTACACGATTTTGAATTCACTAATTATTAGACGTATTTTTCTGAATTTACACTAACGTGGACTATTGGTAAAATTTTTAAATAGAGTTTTATTGTAATGTGAAGTATTGTAGGCAAAAACTATGTCACTTCTGCGGTATAAAAATCTATATGGATAACATGTCATTACACTATGTTGAACTAAACGCGTAAGTACTTCGAAATTCATGGCGCTTAAGACGTTTTGGTCGTGAAAAAATTATCCTCTGAAAGCTATCAGCGCTTTATATTTTAATAGTTCTGTTAGACGACATAATGCCAATGTAGCGCTGCAGCAGATTTTCGTTTTAACTTTTCAATATTTTGACAAATCTTTTCTATGAAAGGACCTGTCTATCACTAGAATATAAGTCTATGGGCGACGTTGATTTTTCGTAGAGATAGGTAAACTTTTTAATGTAAAATAATTGTAATAGTTTTAAAGTGTTAAATTTTTAATGTAATATAAATTGTCATGTTTGTGTACGATAGCGCAATAAATGAATATTGTATTCTACCACATAAATGATAGTACTTTTATACTGATAAAGCAATTGGTGCAAAATTATTCCCTAACCATTCCAAAATATCAAACATGCTCAACGTTAATAATCAAGTTTTCACTTCTGCCGGCACTCCCGGAGTGCAACCCGTCTTTTTTTTTTTCTATACTTGTGCTATAAGACCTTGCTTCATGCCTTTCAGTATTCTAGTTCAACGAGTATTAAGCATATGAATTTTGATTCCCTTTAGAGAATTCCGTTTCATTTCTGTTTATTGCCACATAAACGGCCTATATCTTTTTTTTTACAGAAGTTTAATTTTTTCACAGCTTAAAGGGACCGAAGACCTAAATATCTGGTTTTAATTTCAACTCGATACCTCCATGCGTTCTCGACAAACAAACAGATAAAAGGACCACAAAGATTTTATAAGAGTTTTTCCTTTTTAGGTACGGAACTTTAAAAACAAAAATAATTTGCCCTTTGAGGGGTTGGGTCGCCCGGGGCACGTTGTGAACTCGCTCCTTCTATTACAGCACCTCCGTGTTGGTAATGATGCAATTTGGACCTGACGCCGTCCTCGTCAGCCAATGAAAGCTTCCGAGGTTCTAATCAAGCGGTTTACGAACAAGTATCATGATGAACTGGAATAATGAAGCTCGGTATTTTTGTCATAGTGTTGGAAGAATAATGTCACTTATAAATGGGGAAGTTTGTGAGTTTGTATGTTTATTACTTCTTCACGCTGAAACTGCTAATGGGATTAAGATGAAATTTGACACACGGATAGACCATATCCTGGAACAGCACTTAGGATACTTTTTATAGCGGGAATATTTTCTACTTACATGTAGGCAAAGCCACTAACAGCAACTAGTTCAGGTATATGAAATATTATCCCAAGAAAAGATTTAAAAAAAGTATTCTATACAATGCACTATTCTAGGACATGTTCTACCCGTATGTCTTTCATTAAAATCTTTTCAACCCTTTGAACGTGAAAGAAATATTCCAAATGATTTATTTACAATTATCCTTTTAGTATTGCTTTTCTTTTTCTCGTGGCATACTATGTTGAGTTCTTTCATAATCAATTGACATGCTTCTAGGGTTGGCAGGCACAATTAACACATACATACAAACTTTCGTCTTTACAATATTAGTGGGATTTTTGAACGACTTCAGTTATGAAAAAATACTTTTCATATAATATTTTATGTTGTAAGTTTTGCTTGGTTCCAGCTTTTTCGTGATTACACGTTTGTAGAGCTCTAACTATTCTGTTAACCACAAGAGAATTCATTTTACATTCGCACCAAAAAGACAGACAGTAAAAATAGTGTTTATTTTTACTGTCTACCTGTCCAAGTGAGCTCACGGATTTCACGGAAGAATGAGCAAAAACACGAAAAAAATCGAAACAAAAAAAGAAAACCGCATTATGATGAATGAGCATTGCATTTTGACAGGTTATCACAGAAAAGATGAAAGAGGTTAGAAAGGAAATACTTTCCAATATGTACTACAACGAGTGTCGCCGCTTGTCTCCCACCCTTTAACTCCACTACAGGCAATAAACCAATACGAACGCGCATTACGCAACTTACAGACCACGCACACTTAGATCGCAAGTTTGCTATTGGTTGTGTCAATTGTGAGCATGATCATATTTTGAGGCGCGCCTGCCCCGCCTTCAAGGCCATTCTTACCTCTCATCTTTTTTGTTAGTTATAAATTCGGATTTTAGATTGAAATACAGTTCCTGAGAATGAAAATTAAACTGAAAATTACTCTTAAACGTTTAAACATAAGTACTAACTTGCAACGACGGCGGTGTCCGCAGCTTCTGACTTCCTCCTGTCCCTGGCGAGCGCTGCGTACATATAGAGAAGGAACACCATACTGCCGATGTACAGGTACAAGTAGAAACCCTGGTGACAACAGAATAACTCATTAAAACTCATTAATTATTAAATAAACAGCCTTACTTATATATATTAAAAAAAAAAAAACAATCTAATAATATTGTAATGGTTTCAATTATAGCAAATTCTAAATTCAAATTATTTAGAGAATTGAATTAAGAATCCGATCGTTATGATTTTTTTTTGTATGGTTTTGCTTGGATACTAAGCTCTTTGTCATCTTCGTATGGAGTAGTTACTTGAGTGCCATTAGAATACGGATGTAACATATTCTGTGTTCATGTTTTAAGAGTATTTGACAGCCAATGTGGCAGACATTGGCTGTCAAATACTCTTAGTATCCAAGCAAAACCATACAAAAAAAAATCATAACGATCGCTCCACTAAGGTAATCAATACTACAGGTCCATTTTGCAGATATCGCGCCTGTTTCGATCATTTTACATATTGTCCATTTTCGTAGACACTTAAGATACAAAACTATATTAATTTTACATCACAGTACTACTAGGAATCAATTAGCGAATAATTAAAACAGACATTGAACTACACTCAAAAATATCCCGCCAAAAACACCCTTGATTTCATTAATTTTTTTAATTTTTAAGGCTTACTCTCATCTACGAAATAAACAATCACATGAAATAACGTAGGAAATATTATCTTATCTATGGATGTAGGTAGGTGTATGAAAAATCGAGTTAATATGCATGTATTTAATTACTAACATGTTATTGGTAAGCATATGTAAATATTATTTACTTTCTCTTATACATACGCAATTTACGTCATCATTCATCATCTTTTCAGCCGAAAGACCGTCCACTGTTGAACATAGGCCTCCCCCAAGTGTCGCCACAATTAATGATTCTGTGCGTCTTGCATCCATCGGATTCCCGCAACCCTTACCAGGTCATCAGTAGACCTTGTAGGAGGCCTTCCAACGTTCCGATACGTGGTCGCCACTCCAGAACCTTTCGGCTCCAACGGCCATCTGTTCTGCGAGAAATGTGCCCTGCCCATTGCCACTTTTAGTTTGACGATCCTTCGTGCTATGTCGGCAACCTCTGTTCTTCCCACCGCCACTTACGTATCTAGTTATTTTTTAAATTAAATTCAACACTAACCTTTTACCAATTTCATAATGAACGGGTGACCAAATTTTCAAATAAGACCTATTTGTATCTTAATGGACAAATTCATTGCCTGTTGACACTACAATTTTCCACCCTGTATATTATACCTACGAGTAAGTTCGTTGACCCGCCCACCCAATTAATAAAACGCTAATGGTTATTCTTGGCTTTTACCTGAAGGTTCAGCAATAATTAAAACTTATAACTCGGAAAGTCGATACTCGAAATTTAGAAGTTAAATCGCTTTTTCACTTAACTCGCCATTACGACCCCAAAGGAAATGTTTAATTATATTTTAATTGTTTACTACAAAAACTTTCCCTGATCGTTCAGATATTTCATTATCCATTTATTTTAACATTTCATCTTTCGTACAGTTTATAAAAAAATACAATTTTTAAATATTATATAATATGGTAAATAAAATATGGTAAAGTATTCCTACATTCCTTCTTTGTATTCGCTTTTTCTGCTTTTTAAATATTTTATAAAGCTTGACTGCGATCCCACTTGATGGTAAGCAGTGAAGCAATCGATGGTGGTGAATCGCGCTGAATGAGAAAATATTTTTGCCCACCGAAAAAAAACAAAATAGGCGAGAAGTGGCAATATCCGGCAATCCGATCTTCATTTGTTTTTTGGAGTTGTAGAGTTTTGTTTATATTTCCGTAGGTACAACAGAGACAAAGTCATCAGATTCAGATATGCATTTAAAGCCTGATTTCATAAGAGAAGTGGTTAAAGTAGCAGGGGAAATCCTTTTTCCGCCTAAATCAGAAGAATGAAATGTACTACCTAAAATCATACGACAACTCAGATTTTACAAGCTTTTTTTTATTTTATTTGTACTTTCCTTGTATTTGTAATGAAAAGCCCAGTATTTACCTCGCGCTAAGACTTATTTAGACTAAATAACTTACCTACTTTCACTTCTAGGATAGCATTGTACAAAAATAATGTTTTTCAATTCTCGCAAACGTCACATTTTTATTTACCTGAACCACTTTTTCATAAACATCATTTAATTCTATTTAAGCAACAGGTATACGTTTTGGTAGACGTCTGAAAAAAAGAAAATAGTGGGTTGTCTTATTAATTTTTCTCACTGATTGATATGGTAACACTGTATTCTTTCATCTTCAGTGTTACCCTTATCATAATTTATATGGACGTTTAGCCTTCTTTATGAATAAGTTATTTTCACACGCTATTTGGACAGGAGCGCTCAACGTTTTGCGCCCGTCATTATAGCCTCCTTATAATAGATGAATACAGGATAATGACAAGGTAAATCGATGTCATGCAGAGGTCTTTGAGGAATTAGGAGAATTTACCTTCGCTTTGCTGTTGGTATAAAAGGCCTTTGAGTGGAAGGAAGGCTTTTCCAGCAAGATTATTATTGAAAAGGAAACTTTTGTGTAGTTATTGTGATCAAGAATAGCCAAAGAGCAAGGAACTTTGAAAAAGTCATTATACCTTCGAGCGTGTTTAACCAAACGCAAAAATATCAAGGTATTTTAAACATAGGTACTGCTTGTGACCCTACCGTTTTCAACTGGCGTTATGTCTCTTATAAAATATAATAATACCATACAATAATAATACACAACGCCATCTAGACTCAAACCAAACAGAACTTGTGCTATGAGTACTGGACTGCTGATAATCATACTTATATATTTGTCTAAATACTTACACATTAAGGATGTATTACACAAAAATACAGAACGAATTATTCTGACCAAATCATTTGTCTTGGGCAGGTTCGAACTTAAGACCTTCGGCATAATAGTCAAGGCTACGAACCACTAACTAAACAAATAGGTCAATCCTACCTAACCTAAGCGTTTCATACGACATTAATTTGAGGGGGCTAAGTGGTCACATTTGGGTATTATAACGCATTCGACAGTCCGACAATTCTCAAATGACATCCCCTAAAGCCCTAAAATGAGTAATTTCAAAGCCCAGTTTAATATGAAAGTTCTGCCAAATAACAATATAAATTATCCTAGTAGCACAAATGATGTCATCGGCAATCTAAACTCCCAAAACACGTAAGACAATAGAAGGGGGATACTGTTGTACTTGTCAATTTTATCTATACTAGCTTCTGCTAGCGGCATCGTCCGCGGATATTATAAGGGCGTATTCAGATGACACGCGCCGATCACGCACAGCACCCGCGCACGCGTTGTGCCCGCCTTAAACCCGCACACGCGCTGCGTCCGCCTCGCGTACGCCTCGCGCCCACTTATACTACTAGTAGCTGGACTCCTTCGTTCACTAGGCATTTAGCCCTAGCGCGGGCGCAAAACGTACGCGGGGAGGGTGCAGAGCGTGGGCAGGGCGAGAGCAGGGTTGGCGCGAGGCGGGCGCGGGGCGTGCGCTTGGCGTGCGCGTGTAGACCTCGTTAAATGCAATTTGAGATCTATTGATGATGATTATAAGACTCAAATTTTTATTTAATAAATTTCATTGCGAGCTGAACGCGGGTGGCGTGCGCTGAGCGGGCGCGTGTCGTGTGAACGCGCCCTTATTGTTTTGATCACGCATGCGGGATTGCCCCGCACGCGTAACCCCCGTAAACGGCATACAAGTATTTATTGATATACGTGGAATACACACGCGGGACGCGTTTTATTTGCATTGTGAATTTATCTGCATGCGGAGCAACCCCGCATGCGGGATGAAATCCGCACGAATGTTGGTTATTGCAGACGCGAAGTTGAAGACTGATAAAAAGTATCCTATGTCTATCCTTGGAGTTCACGCTATCTCCATACCTAAATTCTTCAAAATTGGTTTAGTAATTTAGCCGTGAAATCTTAACCGACAGACAGACAGAGTTAATTTCACATTTATAAAATTAAGTAGTAACATACATAACTGCATAATCGGGGCTTTTAATGTTCCCACAGCTGGGACGCAAGCCAACTCTAGGAGAGAGAAGCCGTAATCCACCACGCCCAGTGCGACTTGCCGGTTTCCTCACGATATTTTTCTTCACTGTTTTGAGAGCAGTAGTGATGAACCACTGGGTTTAATCCCGCGACCTACACCTCGTAAGTCGGGGCCGTTACCATTCGGCCACCACTGCACTCAATAATATTAAGAATGGCTATCTAACTTCTCAAAACACATACAATGACAATAGAAGGGGACAGTCGTACTTATAAATAATTTATGTATTTGCGTCGTCATAACTTACCTCGTAGAATGAGGGTGGAATGTATGTGGAGATGACCTCAGCCATGGGGAAGGCTATGCCCATCACGACGAGCAGCTTACCGTAGAGGGCCGACAGGGTTGTTGCTAGGGCGTCGCTCCTGGTGGAAAAGAGAAAACATATAGTATTTAATACTTGATAATACTGTACAATTCTTGAGCTAAATTAGGAAGTCCTATGCACTTAACTGGTAACCATGATAAGGCAGTAATTCTTTCACTGTGGCATAATTTTCTGTCGAGTGTATTTTCAAAATACCATATAATTCTTGTGGTAAATTAAGAAGTCCTAAGAACTTAACTGATAATCATGATATGGCAGTAATATTTTCACTTCGGTATAATTGTCTCACCGAGCTCGAACTTTATGCTTACCACAAAAGAACATAATGGCAAAAAGACATTTTGTACTACTATATTGTGGTTGATGGTTCTGGTACTTTGACAGTTACTATTCTTGAGATCTCTTTGATTTACGATGTGATGCCATTATTACAGCGAAAACAATAGGTAGCTAAGATTCTACATTGTTTGGTAAGCCATTTCAATTGAAAACTTGGACAAAACAAACATTTATTTGCCTGGAAGAGATCGCGGATTGCGATAAGGCCCCCATTGGAGGTATGTGTTTTAGTTATACTGTCCTTTTGTATGTGTAGTGGTGTAAGTACAATAAAATATACTTTATATATAAATTACAAAAAACTTTTAAACAAATTTAAATCCGTGGCTAAAATAGTCTTATCGCTGACAGCGATATTGCGTTATTGTTCATTAAACGACACCTACCAGATAACCTTTTGATGAACTGTAAGAACTTAAAATAAAGGAAGGTGTAACCTGCGATATATGGGTGGTAAATCAATTAAAAGTTTTTTTTTTATATTAAAAATTATAAAATTTCATTATTCATAAATAAAAGACAACAATAGATGCATAAGCTTACAATAGACATATTAGAAATAAAAAAATATCAAAACAAGGTAAATTATAGTCTGGCCAGTTAATTTAATTCGAGTTTATCTCAATGTATAATTCTATAATAATATAATTAGTAACAGTTTGCTAATCCTGCAGAGCGTGCCTCCAGGCTAGATGAGACCACCCCACCTCGAACCAGGAGGTTTATTTGCAATTTAAATTATGGGGTTGTTAATTCGGTCATAACGACAGTAAAGTAAGAGACGTACCTGTTCTAAATTGATAACACTAGGCTTTCAATAACTCAAACTGTCAATACCTACTTGTAATTGGATTTTATTGGATAGAGGTATATAGAGTTATTTGTAGAACACTACAACCACTCAGTAAATATTTTTATATGAAAATCCTACTATTGTACACTTATTCTTTTGTAAATGTTTATCCTGTAATAAGCTAAGGTGTGCAATAGAGTTATAAATAAATAAATAAATAAATTTTATTGAGCTAAAATATGATAAATTTTTAAAAGTCATAGAACATGACGACTGGCCTGTTGGTCTAGTGGTTAGTGGCTCTGACTGGTATGCCGGAGGTCGTGGGTTCGATTCCCACCCAGGACAAATGTTTCGAGCATGATCATTTGTTCTGTGTCTGGGTGTAATTTATCTATAATATGTATGTATTTAGAAATATATAAGTATGTTTATCACTTGTCTAGTACCCATAACACAAGATCTGCTTAGCTTGGGACTAGACGGCGTTGTGTGATAGTTGTGGAATATTATTATTATATACTAAACCCTCAGCTTTTTGAATAAAGAACTTCTCAAACACTAAAAAGTTGAAGAGTGTTTGTTTATGATATTAGTAACATAGTTCTGAGAGGTTGCCAGTGTTACAAATGACCCTGTAGCGTCTGTCTAATAAGTTAAACGACTTGGGTAATTATAAGGATTTAATGAAATCTGACATTGTTTACTAACATAAGAACCTTATGAAAAGTATCAAATATTTAAAGTATTTTTTACAAAATTCCCAAGTCGGTTGACTTATTAGACAGACTATTTAGACAATAACTTGTACCAATTCTATATTTCCCTATACCTATCCGTTTGACATCTTATATTCAGCCAGCCAGATTTGACACTATAAAAAATTTAAAAGTCATAGAACAAAAGTTGTTGTTTATGATGTTCTTAACATAGTCTTATGTGCTAGTGTTTTACAAATAACCATGTGTTACCTTAAAAAGCCTTTCTCTCCCGAAACGCTAACAATAACCTAACCCGAAACACAAATACAGTACCAACACAACACAAGAAAGTACCGACTACCAACATAACATAAGATAGTACTGACTACCAACATAACACAAGATAGTTTATTGAGTACCAACAGCACAATACAATGCGGAGGCAAGCATACATTCGCTGTTTGTTTTACGAGCGAGGACCTTCGGGAACACACCGTCTTACTACTTCAGCACCGCACTATGTCCCACATGCATCGTAAACAAGAATTAATGGAGCTATGGACCTATTTATCTTGTAGTACTTATGGGACATTGCACTAAAAGTATTTTTAAAATGGAACACTTTTACATCCAAAGATAAGTGCAACAAGAGCTTGCAATAAAGTAGTCTACAGTCAAAAGCAGAATGTTTTAAGATGAGTTAAGTCGAGGAGTTGTTTAATAATGATAAGAAAATTTCAGAACTTTTGACATTGTAAGTAGATGCAATTGGTACAAAACCGGAGACATGTGAAAAAAAAACCGGCCAAGCGCGTGTCGGGCCACGCTCAGTGTAGGGTTCCGTAGTTTCCCGTCCGTCACAATAAAAGTGTACCCACTTATGAGTTTAAAAAAATGCTTGCATATGATTCTAACTAATGATTATAGTTACTAAGTCCAGAAATTATTTTGTAGAACCCTTTTGTCTTTTTGTACAAAAACTGTTCTTTCCATCAAGTTCAAAATAATTTTCCTAGAAAGTTCTTATAAAGTTCTACTTTTCAGATTTTTTTCATATTTTCTAAACTTGTGGTTCAAAAGTTAGAGGGGGGGAACACATTGTTTTTTACTTTTGGAGCGATTATTTCCGAAATTATTGACATTATCAAAAAATGATTTTAGTAAACCCCTATTCATTTTTAAATACCTTTCCAACGATATATCACACGTTGGGGTTGAAATTTAAAAAAAAATCACTTCTCACTTTACATATAGGGGGCTACCCTAATAAAACATTTTTTTCCAATTTTTACCACTTTGTCGGCGTGATTGATATACATATTGGTACCAAATTTCAGCTTTCTAGTGCTAACGGTCACAGAGATTAAGCGAGGACGGACAGACAGACAGACAGACATGGCGAAACTATAAGGGTTCCTAGTTGACTACGGAACCCTAAAAAGGTAAACTTGGCAGAATGAATCACATAATTTGAAGATAATATTCTCAAAGAAACACGCCACGCAGTATAAAGATCATGGGGCCAGGGTTGGGTTGGGTTCCGAAAGAAAAACTCGGGGTCCTGGAACCCAAGGTAAACAAGGAACACAGGAGTGGGTTTTAGTCAGTAAAAGTCTGTTGCGCCCTCCCGCTAGACTCTAGAGCGGTAGGAGTCATTAAAAATAAAAACATAATGATCAACAATTCCAAATAAAAGGTCTTGAACACAATGATACAATTAATGCAAAAAGAAGAAACTCCAAAACCTTCATAACAGTTTACCATAGTAACCGACAGCAATCAACATAACACCTTCATTGAAGAGCTTACCCAGATAGCTTAAAGTACTCGCTGAATCCGATTAACCGGGACGGCGTATAAATATGGATGACGTGATGACGGTGTCAATGGGAGATCCGGTAATCTGGGACATGGCGTCGACTAGCTCTGTGTTGGAGAGCTGCTTTGTATAGCTATTGATGACGGTACAAAGGGAAATAATTCAACAGCTATTTAAAGCTAATAATAATAATTTAGCCTTTTATGAAAAAGCTTTGACCGTTAATTTTAAAGTCTATGTAAGTTGCATACAAAACCTGGAATGCAAAATTACAAAGTCAACTAATTTTCCTAATAAATTGGAGAGATCGTTGTTAATTATCACTTCTAGCATAGAAACTTTACTCATCAATTTGGTAACTAATCGACCGATCGAATTCTAGCGAACTATGCACAAATGAAACCACTCCGTTCCAAAATGTTCGCACTAGATTCAGAGCTGCAAAATCAAATCCAGTAATCCTTAATGAGGACTTACCATTTAGACAGTGGCGGATAGAATCGGGCAATAGAAACTAGAGATGTACCTACTATCACTTTGGCCAACTATCTGACTAGTCGGTTGTAAAGAGGCCGACTAACCGGTCAAGCCGATTACGGTTTCGAGGGTATTTGCCAATTTTCGTCACGCTTCATTTTCAGCTAATTTCTTGATTTTTGCTTTTGTATTGGTCATAGTGAAAAACTAAGTTTTTTGACCAATTGGACAATGATTCACGTAAAGTGTAGTATTAATAGTGTCAAATGATAAATTCTTATGTTGGCGAAGAAGAACAGCATTACGAGTATTAACAAACATATCAAATATTGACATCCAAACCTGATACCTCAGTTAGGTTCGGTTATCATAAATAATTCTTATAAGTATACATTTTATTGAGAAGTATGAACAAAGTAAAAATAGGTACTGGATAGTCAATTTTTTTTTAAACAAATGTCGCTAACTACGATAGCTGTCGGATAGTGGGTTTTGTCAACTAGTCGCCGAGAAGTCAGAACATCTCTAATATAAACTAATCTAGCTAACTTTGTAACAAACGAACACAACATTTGCGAAGCTGCTGACGAGAGAAATAACATCGTAGTAATGTCCAATGGACGCTGAGGGAGTCATTTGTTTTTATTACACACCGCAGTGACAGAATTCAGTCACAAATAAGTAAATTGTCGAAAATGATCGTAACTTTTACGCGGATGTTGCTCATCTAGGACGTTTTATTTTCCGTATATCTCGCATTTTATGTCCGCAGCGTTTTAGAATTCAATATCGCTTAATGGAAATGGAACGTTGAAATCGATTTTATCGGTCTTTTTCTTTACTAAAAGGTTTAATTTAGATACACAAAAGTGCCCAAATTTTCTTTCATTGTTCATTCGTAATATTGTTTATCTATAGTATTTCGTGCTTCTTATTTTTACTATAATATATTTATAAGTAACCCTAATAACACTCTAGAGCCTCTAATTAATTCTAGAGTACTATAATATTTAATTTTCTGCTCTCTGTCAATAGAGCACAGTTATCACAACTCAAAGTTTCTTCCTTCTTTTCATTTCGTCATCTTTCTTTTACTACAATATATTTAGAAGTAACCTTTTATAAACTCTAGAAAATCAAAAATCATCCATCATACTATGCTATGCCACTATTCAGTCTACTTATCAATCAATGATCAAAGATGAATATCAAAACGAAAGCTGTTTTTTTTTTTATTATTGATAGGCTCTCGTTTGACCACCATCTAACCTGATGGCAAGCGATGATGGGGTCGACGATGAAGCGCACTTACCTAGAAGTAAGCTATTCACACTTGACTTAAAGACCCCTAAGTTGTAGCTATCAGGAAACACAGACTCCGACAGGGAATTCCACTGCATATCTGTACGCACAATAAATGTGTTCCCAAATGTGCGTATGGGTGACCACACATCACCATTAAGAGGACATGACCTTACTATCTAAACGTGATACCAGCTGTGAGTGAATCTATTACAGACAGACTCAATCTATCCGTCCAGCCGGGCGACGATATTGACATGTCATGACAATGACCGCCTATATTACCGATGACACGTGTTAGGAACATAACCAATCTACTAACTATATGTATATCGGTGTATGTATGTACAGTCTTAAACTGTACATTTTCTGACTGGTATTGCACCCGACTTGCGTCATTTCATTACTATAAATTAACATAATTTACAATTAATCGATAAGTGGAAATATTGTTACGCGGTGACTAGGGCTTTCAATACCGGTTTTACGGGATCCCGTAATACCGTGATCACGGATATATTTTGGTATTTTTTCAATCACGGTATTGACTCGTCAATACCGTGATTACGGTATTACAATCCTTAATGTAAATTATTGCGTTTTGTTGTAATAAATAGCAAGAAATTGTATTATTAATATAAATTACGATGTAATATTATTCTGACACTTGTATTAAGCGCCAACTCTTATGTCCAGCTCTCCCGCCCGCACCTCGCCTAGACCTGTTTCTGAGTCGAGCGAGCCTAGAGGGCCTATTACACTGCGCGTTATTCAGCACAAGACAGTCTGACCCCTGTTACGCTATGCGATACTTTTTTCTTACAATTTGCAGTATTTACACTTTTGTAAATTGTAAATATTATTGTGAATGTAAGAACTATGTGGATTACTCTTTTCTTTTTTATTTTCACATGATGTCTGGTAGTTTTGAGTATTTGATGCAGTTTAAGTTTGCAGTGGTATTGTAATGGGATATTCCGGAAGAATAAACTTTGGATGCTCAATGCAAGTTAGATGAAATTTAATTAGGTGTTAATAAAAATCTGAGGTTTTTTTGACAAGTGAAATGTCATCAAAGCCGGACACGTTACGAACTAAATATAGGAAACTAGCATTTGCCCGCGCGGCTTCGCTCCCGCTGTTCCCTACTCTACCCTACTATACCCTACTCTACCCTACTCTACCCTACTCTACCCTACCCTGTCCTACCCTACCCTACCCTACTCTAACCTACTTTACACTACTCTACACTACTCTACCCTACCAAACTTCACATAAACCATCTACTAAATAGTCCGAACAAGGTCTAAACATTTGGTTTAGATAGGTAAGCCCGTTCTTGAGTTATAAAATTACAATGAAAAGTGGCATTGATTTTTGTACGAGTATATATAGATTAGACGCCTTACTGCTATGCGATTTTTATTAGGTGTTTCGAAGATGATAAATGTCTGTCCAGCAGTGAATTGATGCAGGCTGATGATGACGATGATAACACTCCAACACCCAAAGCAACTTTTTGTGTACGCTGCATTATCTGATAACATTTCTCGCCAATAAAGAGACAGGCACTATACCAAAATAGTGATTTTGAAGTAGAGCATCATAAAGTTTTCGGTCATTATGGCGACACTTGGATAAGGCCTATGTAAACAAGACACACTAGATTCATCATCATCTAGTGTTCAATTTTTTTCAATTCATAAAGTGTCAATTTATTTAAATAGACAATAAGAAGTTGCTAAACAATCAATGAGGAAGATTAACAGCTATTTAAGCAATGACTTTAACAATAAGATTACAAATTAATTGAATTGGGTAAATTAATTGCAAAAAAAAACATTAAACAATCTCACTACTGAAAATTGATTGGTGACACTTTTGATTTAAGGGTGCGATTTCATGACAATCAAATAATTTTGTTTGCTACAAAAATTTGAATATAATCGTCCCTGTATTTATTATCTACAAATAAATTCTTAGCACAGGATCGTGGCGTAAAATAAATCGAAGCTTTTATAAAACAGTCGCTTTTGCCCGCGGGTTCGCCCGCGTACATAAAATATAGCCTATGCCACTCAGGAATAAAGCAGCTTTCTGTCAGTGAAAAAATTTTAGCAATCGGACCAGTATTTTCAGAGATTACCTCCAACAAACAAAAATATAAAAATCAAAAGATAGCAGACGGGTGCAATAACGAATCAAAAATGAGATCGTCGTTTTTAACCGAAAAACGTCCACTGCTACACATAAGCCTGCCCCAAGTGTCGCCACAACGACTAGTCCTGTGCCTCTCGCATCCATGGGATTCTGGCAATCTTCTTCAGGTTATCGTTCCATCTTGTGGAGAGCCTAACCAAAGCTGCGTCTTCTGGTACTCTGTCCAGCGAGCAATTTGCCTTGATCAAAAATAAGATAAACTAAGCCAATTGGTTTCCCAAAACGATTTCCAGAGGCGTCAGATACTTTAATGCTCAAAGCTACCGAATTATGAATATTTTGAAACCCAAAAACATTTCTATTTAACTAATATACTTGTAAACAGTCAAGGCACGTTTAAATCAGGAGCACCACACTAATTACTCCATATTTACAACGTAATTTAGCATTCGCTTAAAATTTGCGCCTTAATTAAACGGCAGCCATTTTTCGAGTTTAATTTTAATGCCTCTAACAGTTAGCTAGACTTACTCGAATATTTACGTAGAATTTGTTGCTATGTTAATAAAATCTGGCGAATGTTGGCTGGATTTGAATATTGAGTGTTAGCACAACTTGGCCTGCGTCCAGTATTGGATTGCGACTGGCAAAGTTGACTGTTGATAACAGTTTATTTTATTGGAATTGGCTATCCATTGACCAAATGATTTTATCTGATTGTTATCAAAAAAATCATAGATATCCCTAGTTTAATTCATTAAAGTCCAAGCGAACGAGCGTTCGCTCCCTCAATGTCTTTCTATTGTGTCTCTATTTACGGTTTTCGTAAGTTTAATATTGTTTTCAATTAGTCTTACTAGCTGAGCCGGCAAACCTTGTTCGATCATATAAGTTATTAAGAAAAAAAAATGGGATTTCTCTTACGTACCAAATATAGATACACAAAAATCTCATAAGAATCAAAAGAGTCCATCTGTTTCGAAAAGGTTCGAAAAGATTTTTTTTTTTATATTGGATATAGGTACAAAATTGATGAGGCTGATTTTCCAAAAAGATCCAGCTTCCTTTTTCCTTTATTAATATCTAAATTCATATCATTTAGACTCACAATGGCCCTGATTGGTATCGGACAAAAGATTTAGGCAGATATTACTCCTAAAAGTTTATTTTTCGAGCGAAGAATTTTTATAACCTCGCTGCCGTTCCTGATTCAAGCAATTTTGAAATTAAAATGCCTACCGAATTTCAAAGAAAAAAATGTAATGTGTTGTGTCAATTGTATCTACGACGGTTCCATCTCAAACGTAAAATTCAATTTTTCGTTATTTTTCCCACATCCTTATCACGGGAAATGTATTTATTTGACTTGTGTGAAGTTGACGTGAGATCACGTTTATTATTCCATGTTTGACGCTCCCATTTGCAATGGGGAAGGTAAAAGATTTTTTGGCAAACGTTTCGTTAATAATATTGAAAATCAAAGCTTATATTTTCATTTCAATGCGTCTTTATAGAAATTCCTTCTACCGTTATTAAATTAATTAATATTCATAGAACGCTACCTACTCAGATTAATTAATCATGATATCATAGACAGAGTTGTAGACGTTATTCAAATATTTGCAATGAATAGCAATAGAAACATGATATCTTTATTATAATTTAGTTCAATAAACATACAAAACGACAACTGGATGATGGCTCTCGAAAAACCAATAGATATGAAAGGCAATCACAAATTCAAATCAGAACATTAATTGAATTTCTAATCCACCAATCCTAGCCAATCAAAGTCAAAACATTAAACTTAGTTTGAGTTAAATTTAATCCATCGCTGACAAGCGATAATCGTGATAGCAATACATCTTAGAAAGGACGCTGAGGTACCAAAAAGTACTAAATAATACATAGATGTCCAGAGTAGGTAGAGCCGTCGTGCTCTCAACTTGGAAATTAGCTTTTGGGAAATTTTTCAAGTTTGCTCTTAGGAGGAGATGTCACGGTATTCTGGTTTCCGTAAGCGCTCGGTCCTTGGGGGAAGGGGGCCCTCTCGGGCACGCGCGGTTGCCATGACGACGGCGTGTTATTGGCTCCCCACAGCGATCGTCAGTGCCTACTTACTGTTGCAACGGTTCCGCTCCCGACAATGATATCCTCCTGTTTATAGACTAGCTAAAATTATGACGTCATGGTATAGACGGATGCCGGCAATAGGGGGAGTATACGATGCGCATTGCTTTTACGGAAAAACGCACTTTAGAAGATTAGTTTGATTTTTAAGTCCATGGAGAAAGCACAAATAAATTAAAAGTTAGAATCCTTGGATGAAATTTATAAGTGATAGCTGAATCATCTACTCGTTACGTTAGACTTTTTCCAAGTAGCCGACTTCCGGTAATAAGCCGGATGCGGCTAATTACATATTATACTCGTACAACATTATTTTTAGTACATGCGTATTTATGTTTAATTGCCTAACAAACCTCCACAGCCCAGTTACTGGGCAACATAATATTCCTTAAATAAAGGGATTCCCGGGATCAACAGCTTCACGTGCCTTCCAAGTCACGGGATATCAGTTATGTCCTAGATAAACTTAGAAAAAGTACTTATGGCTTGAAAAATTCTCTTAGGTATGTACTTGCCATTTTTTGATCCAACAAATGGGGGAGCATGAGAGGTAAAGACTGGGCCATCCCACACAAGTAAACTACACTATCTACACTAAAATGTTATAAAAAGATAAAGATTGTTTTTTTGTTCGTAAGAAGTAATATCTGAAAGTACTGTTCCGATTGCTAAATATTTTTCACCGTTAGAAAGCTGTTTTATTCCTGATTGACATAAGTTATATTTTATGTACGCGGGTGAAGCCGTGGGCAAAAAGCTAGTAGCTAAATAAAGCCAAGAAAATAAGTGCTTTAACAAAAACAGAAGCTTTCAACCAACGTAAAGGTTTTCCCGCATATTTTACAAAGACAAACATTCATTACCGCCTAAAATTTTCAGAACAATGTGCTGTGAAGTCTTGTATGAGTTTCACAAGGCCAGGAACAGGAGATAATTACAAAACTTTTAGCCCTTTACCCTCCTAACAACGTGAGATTCTGCGGTCACACCAAGTTCACACCACACTCGCCAATCCTTTATGCAAAGCTTATTAAAATTATTGATTAGTAAATCAGAACTTTCCTTCCTCCTTTGTATCTATAATTAACAATGGATGAGGACCACATCTAACAACAAAATACGTAGAAACTATTGATTGATTGCTACCAAGTTTTGTCTATAAGAACTTTAACAAAGTGATTTGACCGGTAAGAAGGTACTCGTAAGTACTATTAAACCTTTAATACTGTAAAAGACATAGGGAATATACCTGAATTGATTGGTGTTGTTATTAAAACTGTTTTGTGCGATTTATTTAAACAGTTTAGTTTGTTAGTAGCAGATAGATAGTTTGGCTTGACACTGGCTTTTCGTAACAAAGAGAAACAGAGAACCAGATCGCAGCTCCACCTATCAGGTTCAATTGTATATTCAATCCAACTAGCACACAAGATTTTCATCCAAATGGATTAAGCTGTTTAGAAGGAGTTTGGTGACAAACACAGGTACAGAATATAAACATTTATAAAGGTGTGAGGGAGATCTAAATTAGCATATTATTGATTCTACAGTTTGTCGTCTTTTCAATCTCCTTCACTATTGGTTGAGCTAGGAGAGGATCCCTTACTGTCCCCGCACACGGGCCACAAAAAACGCCGCTTCAAGCTTCTTTTTGAGGCGGCCTTTTTTTGTGGCTCGTGTGCGGCGGTGCCGCCACAAAAAAAAAAACGCTTGAAGCGGCTTCAAGCTTCTCCGGACACAAGGTGTCGTGTGCTTTAGCTGTTTTTTGCGGCCGCTTCTAGCTTTTTTTTTTGTGGCGGGGACGCTTAGGGTGAGTTGTACCATTTGACTATAACGATAACAAAGCCGTTAACAGTTGTCAAATCCTCGAATTGCCCAATAGGATAGGAGTATTTACCTATTCTGCCCTATAGGGCCAAAAAACAGTAACTCAATGAAAGTGAATTTCGAGAAAAAAACAGATTATGAGAACGATTGCAAGGTACTGGTTTTTCAAATGGCCCTTGTGGTGCGAAACGTGTTAGACATTTTGATGCAAAACATCGAGCATTCAAAAATTTTTGATATAACTATAAGTACTACTATTTTAAAATTATACAGGGTTATTTGTAAAACACTAACAACTTTACAAAACTGTATTACTAACATCATAAACAACAACTTTTGTTCTATTACTTTTTTTGAAACATAATTCATTTACCAAAAACAAACCTTCAAGATTTCGTTGTTCTATCTAACTCATTTCAAATCCATATTTTGCTATACTTACTTACGTATTATCCGACGCAAGCGCATCAAACACCCCCGCCGCCCAATCCCCGCTCCTTCCACTATTGTACTATCGCTTGCTTTGCATAAACTTCGTGATATTTATAACGTTCAAGTTATTTTTTTTTATTGTGGTAAAATTTGATGAACTAAAATAAGTTTTTTTATTTAATACATAGAAAAAAAGTCGTTTATGACGTTGATATAATAGTCATGTGAGGTTACCAGAAAACCAATAACCCTGTTTAAACTCCCACCTCATGATAAGCAGTGACGCAATCGTTGATAGTGACTCGCACTAGTTTATTACCTAAGAGCCTATTCACTCTAACCTTGAAGACACCTAAATTATATTCGGACGGGAAGATACTATGTAAAATACTAATACTGGCCAATTTTGGTCTCAAACCCAAAACCGGGCATAGCTCTTATCCACTGCAATTGCAAATTAACTGCAGTTCATTAACTTTATCAAAGACCCCAGGAAGAATCTTTGTTGTCAAGACAAATTAAAGGATTAATAGGTACGTTTTATCTTCAATAACAAAAGAGTTTTACCCATTTCGCCAAACGTCGTAGCCAATTTGCAAATTAGGTCAACTAGTGGGACGCACCCCTTCGGTTTATACATCTTCATTGTTATTGGTGGCGTTCATTGTTCTTTACTGCTGTCCCTACCATCAGGTTGATATCTGTGAAAGACTGTCTTTGATGAAACCTATTAATATATAACAAGAAGATTTATATATGTTGCTACCTTTTGGAGATCTTTGAAAGTCGCTCCGTGCTGCCAGAGACCGGAAATTCTGATTTATCAGTCGGACCTAAATGCATTGTCATACTCTGTTACTAGGTACTTCAGTTAAACAATCTCTATACTTAAATAAAATAAATTTAGTTATTCGATCACACTGGAAGTCGACACCAACACAGTAGAGTAAGCAGCGATAATGATTTACCCAAAGAATTAAAGAAATGTGAAAATATTAATATGTTTAAAGCTAAATTAAAAAAGCATGTATACAACCTATGATATCAGCAACACACCAGATGTGAACACTTCAATATTTATAAGCTATTTGTATCTCATTTTAAGTGAACTGTAATTGTCCTTATGAATAAATTCTTTAGCTAGGCAAATTGGTATTATATTATAAATACACAATTCCATATAACTTTAGTTCCAATTTTATGAAATAATCTCCCAATATTCGATTCCATTCCACCATTGAATAACAAACACAACACATTTTAACCAATGCAAAAGGGTAAAAATTGAAACCCAACACAATTTTTCCAACAGTCTTTTAAGCTAAACAAACTCACAGTTTCAATAAACTCGGAGAGAATTAACAAAATGTTGCGGTTCTTTGTCTTTCGAGCGACACGGAACACGGAAATGTATTCCAGCTCCAGTCCCCGAAACACCGTGCTCGTAAATAAGCACCGCCACTCAAGATGCTAGCTCTATGTAAATGTGTACCTCTGTTAATTTCCAGGCACTAGACTACATTGTGTCACCGCTCTGAGTGCTTTTCATTAGAGTGCACATTCAGAGGGAAAATGCAATTTCCCTTACAAGCTCGAATTGTGATTCTAGTGAAGGGAAGCTCGTTTTAATTTGTCGATATTATATTTTTAAGCGCAGCTGTTGAATTCTGATCTATTCATTCAATATTTTTTATGTTCTTTTTTTATTGATAACCATAATTCTAATGTCAACATATACACGTATGACGTATGTATGTTTTGTTGTATAATGTTGTGAAAGTTTTTTTTTGGGCACGGTATATATACCTACCATGCCCAAAACATTCAACTTCTGATCGCACTTAAGTCTCCCATCTCCCAAAGCGTTTTCTTCTGTAACAAATTTCAAAGCTACTTCGCAAAGTACCTTCATTTCCTTGCTAGAAACACCGTCGATATTACCTGTGCGAAAAAATTGTCTGCACTTAAGTTGCCGAGGGGACACCGCGCACCGAGAGCGCTGAGTTGCAAGCTTTTACGCATTCTTGTAATTTATTACGCCGCGCTCTCTCCAGCATTTTTCATTGTGGTAATTTCAACGCCCCACCAATGATTGGCTCGAGCACATTTTTTCCACCAGCTCTCAAATTCAATGGTCATTTATTAACTCAAATGCACATGGGGAATAAATGGTGTGAAATTGTGGGGAAAAGACTGGAAATCTTTTTTGGGAAATTAGTGTTTAATTGAATTTAGTATCTTCTGTATCTGCTAGTTGAAGTAAAGCTTTTAATTCATGAAACCCTAAGCAAACAGCCTTGGCTCTCTCATTATCTTTTGTATCTCTAATTACGGGATTGTAGTCAGTAGTATGAATAGAATAAAGCAAGATTGTTTGAAATAGTTACAGCGGCCCGTAGAAGAACGGTCTAGCCAGTAAAAGTTTTGACACTACCATGCGCTCCACTCATAGCGCGACGAGATATTTTATGACTTTTCACCTAAAATAAAATATAAAAAAGGGTATAGAATATGAAAGACAAGGACGAGTCTATCGAAAAGAAAAATGACATTCATAAATAAAGAAAGGACAGGAAGAAGACGAATTACGCGCTTGAATAATCAACTTAAAAATCTTTTGTTATCACAGTGAGTAGACAACATAAACGTGCTAGGACGGAGTGGAAATTAATAAAATGAAAAATTAAGTTATAAAATGGTGGAAGTTTATTGCAAGCACGTTCGTATATGGCGCGTAGGTAAAAGCGAGAAATTCTTGTATTAAATGAACGCGGCAAATTGGCGACTTAATATCGTTTCCGCATTCCCCGCTTGCTACGGATAGTTGATGAGATTCCCACATTATTTAATTTTACATTAGTTTCAACGCAGAGTAACAAAATGAGGAGCAAATAGAAAATCATATTACTTATTTGTGTTGCGACTACGTTCTCTGGACGAAGAGACATTCAAAGTGTCAGCGAAATTCACATTTCGTAATTTCAACAATCGCAATCACTGATCGAATGTCACTAACTCCAGATTTGTGAATAACTATAAAAAAACCTCATCAAGTTGTACAGGATTAAGACTCCTGTGCCCTTAGCCAAGTTGCTAATCTGCAATAGTTAACGCTAGTAGAAAGCTTCAAATGTAAAGGAATGACGTAATCGCAATGCTTAGTCATGTGGTCCGAACAAAAGATTCGGCGACGCGGCCAACTCGAAGCGTTCGACGCTAGCGAAACGGTTGTAACTTAGCTAGGGGGGATGGACTTTATGATAGCTACAACCTGGGGGTATTTAAGTCTAGAGTGAATAGTAGTTACTACTAGACAAGCGTGTTCCATCGTCGACCACATGATTGCTTATACCAGCAGGCCTAGCCAAGTTACTACCGGTTCGTTTCGAAGGTTGACTGGTAGAGAATGCCTTGTGGCATTAAGTCCGCCTATGTACCACTATGGTACATGAAGTTTAAATAAATAAACCTCTTTCTACATTTGGCAACGCCTCCGATTCCTTTGTTCTGACCACGTTAATGTTGAGATGAAGTTTTAGGTTTTTTTGATACACTTGAAGCTTTTTTACTAGCGTTAACGATTGTAGATTATCAACTTCGGCTTTGACTGGCCTGTTGGTCTAGTGGTTAGTGACCCTGACTGCTATGCCAGAGGTCGTGGGTTCGATTCCCACCCAGGACAAATGTTTGTGTGATGAGCATAATCATTTGTTCTGTGTCTGGGTGTAATTTATCTATAATATGTATGTATTTAGAAATATATAAGTATGTTTATCAGTTGTCTAGTACCCATAACACAAGCTCTGCTTAGCTTGGGACTAGACGGCGTTGTGTGGTAGTTGTGAAAAAAATAAATAAACTTGACTAAGCCCTCTGGTGTGTTAATGGTCAAGCGCGAGCTTATCAATAATAAAAAAGCTCCACTTTTTTCTTTTTTTTTTCTGCCGGCAATATCGGAAAAGTTGTGACAAGCCAAATGATTTTTTACAAAGAAACACCCGGTCTTGCAGCAGCTGCTTTCATACTTTGAAGTCAATAAAAAGAGTGATGTATGTTCCGCAAACACAATCAAAGTCATATCGATCACCAGCTTAAAAATCCATTTATTTTATCCTGCGTTCCTGTAAGAAATGAGTGAGTTATTTGATCGGAGAAAATAATGATGTCTGTGAAAAACTGCATTAAAGAAAAAAGCTTGGCAGGAAGGAAAATGATTTTATGCGTTTTATTATTATTGATTAGCTCACGCTTGACCACTTTATGATTTAATGGCGATGATGTAGTCAACGGTAGAGCACGCTTGCTGAGAAGTAACCTATTTACTCTTGACTAAAGACTCCTAGATTGCAACACAGAATTTTAATCTGGCAGTGAATTTCACTCCTTGTGTGCTACACAAGGAGTGTGGTCTCAAAATGTTTTGTGCGTATGGGTGGGATGTCCACCATGAACCAGTGGCGCATCGCCATACGTCTGGTGGTCCAATGATGGAACGGGCTTGTAGAAATTAAGTTATGCACTTCACACATGTTTGTAAAAGTTGATCAGCCAATCTGCAAACCGAGCAAATATTTAAACTGTCGGGTGATTTTTAAAACTCCACTGAGAAAACTTGACGTAAAGTGGGCTTGAAGCCTTCCTTGCGTCGTATTCCTCAATGCTGAGGGTCATGACATCCCTGCTTCATCACTTTAATTTTCATGATATTCCTCCATCTGTTTCGATCTCTGGTGATGTGAAGTTGAAGTTCTGTCACCTATGGGGATTGAAGAGCTAAACGAGATGGAACGCCCAACACACGACCCTGGCAAATAAGATGCGAAATACTCAGGTAGGTATTGTGATATCGAAAGGAGATCGCATGAGTTAGTTTTTTATAAAACCAACGTACTGGCTTTTAAAATGTACTTGTAAATTTATAAGGACTTTGTATTCTAGAATAGGTTTGAAAATTTGTAGAAAAAAAGAATGTGTGTTATTTTTTTAGTGTTGAAGTGATTTTTGTAAGAAAAGCTCAACTAAGAAAATATATTAGTGTGCAGGCCCGTATCTTTCATTTATAGAAAAATCCCAACACTAAGCCTATCGTGAGTTGAGCTACGTTACAGTATCACTAGAGTTGGCAAAGCATTGCCATGGATGCTATTAATACACATAATTAAATTAATGCAAATCTGTCATCTTGAACACGACTGATTTATTGCAGGAATTGTAAGTTTGAGTCGGCCTTGTTCTGTATATATCTAAGACAGATTTGAGAAATGGTGCACTTGCAGAATGACCGCCTTTGGTAGATTAGATACTATAAGTCGGAAATATGTAGAAATGATAGTAGTATTGTGGTTTGCTTTTGCGCTCAGTCTGCAGGGTGGGTCAGCGATCAAAAGTAGTTACACTCTACTTGCCAAAATTTCTTTGTAGAAGATGGCCAATGGTTCATGACTGATTTAATTGGTAGCATATAATCTAAAGTAATTAATAAACTAGTTGTGGACGAAACAACTTCTACTATAATTAGCCATTTTAGCATTAGGAAAGATGCAACTGCATTTTTGATCCCTGACTGTACATGTGGTTTTTAGAATACTAGCTTCTACCGTCGATTTCGTCCACGTGATAATAGAATCTTAATCCCACGGGAACATGCTTCCGTGATCAATAATACCGCATTTCCTATACCATTACATGGGTCACCCGAGAGCCAAATTTCATTCAAATCAGTTTAGCTGTTTAAGTGTATCGCAGTAATAAACATACATTACTCGCAAACTTTCAGTGCGATAAAATAGGTAAGTCATAGTTACTTACGCGCTGATCACATGCATGTTCTGGATCGCCGCAGACGGTCGTGACAGTCGTCTTGAAGTCGGCAGTGGCGCGTGCGATCTTCCCCCGGGGCCGTACAGCACTGGCTGGAGAGACAGCGACCCGCCCAGGGACATCGATGGAGGACTCGATAATCTGGGTAAAGAGAGATACGGTTTAGTTGAAAAATTAAATATTGTACTCGTTAAGAGACGGGAGAGAAAGCAAAGAAATGTTGCAAGATGACAGCCAAGTAACCCGAGTCGTCGACGCGCGTAGTGTTCCACAGGAGCCTCAAGGAGATGTCAGCAAAACCGTAAGGGCTCAGCCGGGTTGAAACCTGCTGGGGACATAGGTTCGCTTGTAAAAGAAAAATCCGGGGTCCTGGAATGCAAGGCAACAAAGAAAAATAGGAGTGGGTTTTAGTCAGTAAAAGTCTGTCAAAGGCTCCCGCCTTTCATTGTCGTTGTAAGTCATTGGATGATTTCTTACCTAAAATAAACAGCTAAACGTAAGAAGAGAGTTAGATGTATTCCCTTCTTCATTATCATAAGTAGGACTAGGTATACACTTCCATATGGGAGTTCTGCAGATTATGGTAAAGAAACAGTGTTCCTTCGATTAGGCTGTGGCATTGTTCGAAAGTTACCATGACCCTGAAACGCAAAGGGAAACTAAAAGTAATACAAGTGGCTTATAGCAGTAAAAATCTGACATTTCTTCTCGCTCAAACCAGAGTGGGAGCAGTCATTTGAAAATTTTTGACCCAAAAAAAAACTGCTTGGTTTCTGAAACCACCAGTGAAAACATTTCTAATCTTTATACCTATTAAGTTCGCCAACGCACCTAAGAAAAGTCCCAATGTACCTATGCTATAAATCCACAGTTGTATGCTATACAATTTACTAACTGTTCAACGAGCGTATCAATCTTCCTTACAAAATCTCTATTCAACAGAATAAGACAAATCAAGATTTGGTGGCGAAAACATTTTAAGATATCTCAGCTGAGCTGTACTTAGAGACCGCCAACGAAGAGCACAAATAGGGATGTACTTAAAGAAACTACACAATTAGCCCCACGTGGCTTACCCCCCAAATCCGACAGGAACGAAACACTATAAAGCCACTAAATCTCTGACAGATCCTCGGATTACTTACTACATCGGTACCAAAGATATTCTGGAACGCGTTCTTGAAATAAATTATATTTGTACTTTATTTAATAAAGCATTACTAAGTCGCAGCGTCTGGTTTAGTATGCAGAGCTCATAAAATACATGAATCAAATAGAAAATTCAAATACAAAATGCCTAGTCTTCGCCTGTGCTGTTTGCTATGGTCCAAGAAGAATGAATTAAGCGGGGATTACATTAGACAAACGGCGAAGCACACGTGGACCACTCCTAATTTGTATCTACGTAGACTTGGCGTCGCGTGACGTGGATCTAATGTGGCTCTACAAGTCTAGTTGCCATATAAAATGTATGGAAACCGATATGCCCAGGTACGTGGCCCACGAGTGCCCAATGTAGGTAGTTCTACTTTTAATACAGTATTGCTCTGTTCTAAAAAAAGCATTATATTCTAGTAACCTCGATTTTCCAATTGAGAATGTAGAAGCTAAGGTGTATACTTAACGTACGCACTAATTAAGCCTTTTTGGCTTGGGGTGGGATCCAATATATTACGTTCTATGGGAGCGAGCGGGAGTGTTAGACTTTTCCTGACAAAAAACCCACCCGTGTTTCTTCAGTTGCCCTGTGCATCCTAGGGCTGCGGTGTCTCTTTCGGATAACCTATTAAATGTTGTCATAAAAGTAGGATTTTTACCAAATATATAACTGGATACGTATCTCTACTAATCAAGAAAACTTATTTTTTAAGTTAAGATTACTAGTTCAGTAGGCCACAGTAATTTTTAATTGGTTAAAAAAGCCAACTACGACGAAGTAACCAACCTAGTTTAACAAACTAGAACTAGGAAACAACACTTTAATTATTTAACTTCAGCGCTAACCACGATCGATACCCACAACCGGTTCACATACATTTGACCATTTCCACGGAAAACATTCAGCCAATCCTCATTGTTTATTCACCTTTTTCAATCGAAAACAATCGACTACCGACTACCTGTAATTTTTTTTCACAAAATAAAAAGGTAGCTTTGAAATGAGGCCTACTACGGAAGTGAGTTAACCTCGTTGGTAAGCCCCTCTTCTCTGTCCAAACAGCGCAGTGACTTGCCAAATAAACTCTAACTAACCAAATAATACTGCGCCTGACCAAATGAAGGCACATTTTGGTACATTTCCACCCTCATTCTCTCGGTTATTAAATGAACAAACTCCGGGGACCAATTTTCCGATTTTCCTGGAAAAAACGTGGATTTCGTTTCCATGGTGATTCGGATTTAAAAACTCTCAGTTCTTTGTAATTGCCACGATAATAACATCCAGGTGAGCTCCCGTTGGCTTCTCTTTTAAATTAATTTCATAATAATTTTGAATGTTTGTATACTGAGGGCGGTGTTCCTGTTTGCTGCGGCTTACTTCAGACATATTTAATTAAATCTGTTGGCCAGGGTTTTCTTGGATTCTGTTATGCTAACTTTCAGTTAGCAATCCCTTTTTTAAGAAACTTGGTCCAAGCAAAATCAGTTTGTTCGTATTATTCAATGAAGATCTATAGACATGTATAATATTATTTTGCCTGGGTTTTGTTACACTTGCAAAAAACTTGATTCTACCCTTCGAGTGTCAAAGTTTGAACGACATCGATTTTAAAGTCGTTTGGAATTCGTCGATTTAAAAAAAAAGACGTGTGTCCCTCAGGGACTGCCGCGGTAAAGCTATTGCATAGCATTTTTATCAACTTATGCAATTATAATTATTTATTTATTTTATTTATGCAGTATTTTTTTTTTATTTTTTTTTTTTGGTACTAATTGAAGTTACACTTTCACACATTGAATTGAATTTTGATTGATTGTTCTCTAATTTGTTTTCTTATCGGTCACCACGCTCAAAAAACAAATGAGTGGGGTGTTAGGTTATTTTCGTTACGGAATTTCTGGATTCGGTCTCCACGCTCAAGGCCCGCGATAGAAGCTATGCAATAGCTTAAAAATCTGTACTACATTATCCTGGTAGAATACTTATTAATAAATAAGTCGATAGATCGTGAATACCGCTTTTGGATAGGACTTCGATCGAACGACTATAAAACTTCAACGATATTTGGCTTGTTTGATTTTACGTGAATCAGGCTACTGGGTGGGTGTCTTGTATGAGTTTGCATGTTTGTGAACGCACATACGATACTCTTCGATGAGGAATATTATTATTATTATAATCATCACAAAGTAATTAAAACCAAACACTTAAATATCAGTGTAGCCTAAATTAACCGTTTGCCGTACCAACGCATGGTACACATGGTATCGTGTTACCTTATTTGTAGGTAGCTCACAAAGCCATGGAACACAGTTTTTCACTTCCCTGCGGACCTGTTCAATGTTCATTACGAACACGGTTTGTACAATGTACATACATAACTCTTTTTCCCTTTGCAGCACGACCGGTCTCTATTATATCAGGAACGCTTATAAAAGTGCAATTGAGGTGTTCATTTGTACTATTTTTAGCACTGCGGAGTTCATTATCGTCATTTGCATCTTCATTAAAAAAGTATTTTAGAGTTCTTTTTCATCGCAGTTGCGTTTACTGTCTGTAAGGTACATCATCATTTCAGCCGAAAGACGTCCACAGTTGAGCATAGGCCTTCCCCAAAGTCAAAGTCAAAATATTTTATTTCACATAGGCCTACATGGGCACTTATAAAACGTCAGAAGCTAGTGCACGGTTCCAAACCGTCTTCCAAAACGGTTCCAAGTATCGCGATGACCGGTCCTATGAGGCTCACATCCATTAGATTACCACGACCCTGACCAGGTCATCGGTCCACCATGTGGGAGGTCTTTCAAAGCTGCGTCTTCTGGTACGTGGTCACCACTCCAGAACCTTTCATCCCCAGCGACCATCTGTTCTGCGAGCAATGTGCACTGCTCACTCCCACTTAAGTTAGGCGATTCTTGCAGAATCGCTCTAAGGTACCATCAAAGACACTTCCGCTTGACCACCGCTAATTTTTGCTTGCACTCGAAACGAAAATTTCGAAGTGTTTGGTTTGGCGTCGCGCCGTAGTATTCGAGCGAAATTTTTTTTAAGTGATCTGGCAGAAATTACTGCGATGGCACATTCATTAATTTATTATTTGCCATCTAAATTGAAAGTCTCTAAAGCAGTAGATACTTCCTGGAATAACTTAGGGATGCTTCAGAAACTACAGTCGTAATTGACAAAGGAGATAATACTCCTCCTTAACAATTACGGTGAAAGATCAAACAAGTTGCTGTAGTTTCAAATAAGTTCCCTTCAACGTTTCCGAGATATCGTTATCTGAAGCTCGAAGTTTTGTCTGGCGTTACTTCTGCGTTTGCGTTTGTATTCAATAGAAACTTACGTTAAACACGAAGACAGTTAACGCAAACCTTGTCACTGCGTTAACCTCTCAAAAAACTCACACCGAAACGCTATCTATTTGTGGTGAACTACATAAAACGGATACAGTCTACCGTACAAATAAACCAAAGGATATGTTATATTTAAACTGGATTTTAAACGTTTTCTTGGTAACTTGAAGAAAGGAAATAGATCAAAGAAGATGGCAGGTGGATTAAATCCTGTAAAATTTCATTTAAAAAACAGTATTTCTTCCTCTTGGTGTAGGACATAAAATCATGTAACATGAAACGTTTATGAAATTACTCGGCACAAAATTAATTAATTTAACAACGTGTATCAGAGCGGCATCTGTGTCCAAAGAACCTACGATCGTTACTTGCTCTTCTTGGTAAAGGGTTGTAAAGCATTTGCATAATATAGTTGTCCCTACTTTCTTACTTTGCTAGATTAAGTATGTTAGGAAAGTTTGTCTCATGCTTCGAAAAAGGACCACTAGTCAAAGCTCATAAATAAATAAAACATGTAATAGGTACTAGTTTTGCGTAGTTCTTCCGTTGATTTTTCAGCTGCCGTTTGCGTTCCTGTGCAAATTAGGCAGACCACGGAACTGTAAGTATTTATACGCATTTTTTTATAACAGACTACCGAAGCGTATGCTAGCGGACGACGAGCAATGGGTAGGTCGCCGTTCGGCTGTCCGGTAAGCTTTCGAACCGAGCCCGAGTCGTCGACGGCACTTATCCACACGCGCCTCAAATAGATGTCAACCAACCGTAGGGGCAAATTAGGGCCGAAGCCTACTGGAGCTATGGGTTGTCCGAAATGGAACCTCGGGAACGCAAGGCAAAGAAGAAACATGGGAGTAGGCTTTAGTAAGTAAAAATTCTGACACGCCCTTACGCTCCGCTCTAGAGCGAGAGAAGTCATAAGATGATTTCCCACCTAAAAAAAACATCTTCAGACAGTTCTTTCATGTAAAGTTAAATCACCTCTGTATTTATGAAGGTATGTTTTTTTTTATTCCTTACATCTTTTCTGTTTACGTGTTTATATTTATTTAATTTGACAGGCCGGTTGGTCTAGTGGTTAGTGGCCCTGACTGCTATGCCGGAGGTCGTAGGTTCGATTACCACCTAAGACAAATGTTTGTGTAATGAGCACGATCATTGTGTCTGGAAGTAATCTATAATACGTATGTATTTAGAATATATCACTTGTCTCGTACACATAACACAAGCTCTGCTTAGCTTAAGACTAGATGGTGTTATGTGACAGTAGTGAAACATAAAAAAAAAAATTTCAGGACCTACCTCAAAGGTGACTCCAGATGCACTCGATGTGAGGAACAAGACGGTGCTGGCTGCTGATGCGACGACGGGTGTGGTGGTAAGGGCGGAGGGCTACTGTGCCGGCTCAGCGTCTCCGGGGACACTAGCGCAGCTCCCGCGGATGCCGGGCTCGGCAGGGGCGGAGCGCTGCCTCTCTCGCTCTCGGAGTCTGCGCCGCCGAAGGTCGCGCGTGACACATGGGATCCACCCGACATGTTGTTCGCCGGGATTGAGTAGCAGCTGTAACAAAAATAATATCTTAGAGCAGCCATACTCAAAGTGTGCTCTGCGGAACCCTAGGGCTCCGCAAAGCCTCTTTCAGGGCTCCGTATGGATAGAAATTATAATGTGGAATAAGGTATAAAGACCAAGGGCCTTACCATGACGTGTTAAAATGATAAGCGTGCGAGCGAGAAAGAGGGATGGAGCTATACACCCTATATACATCCATCTCTTAGTTTAGGTCGTCAAATGGAAAACCTCATGAGGTCGTGGTAGGGTCTTAGTATTTACTTTTTTGTTTAATTGTAAAAAAATAAAAAGCAGTGTCATAACTCGCATTAGATTTTACTAAAACTCATTCAAAGTAAACATTGCCCGCAAATCTTTTCTTTTTAAAGGGCTCCGTCAAATATTTTGCCTTCCATAAGAGTTCCGTTGGAAAAAAAGTGTGAGAACCGCTGTCTTAGAGGTATGACGTACAGACCAGGGATGTTACGGAACTTCAACTCCGACTCCGTTTAGTCGGAACTTCCGATATTGGTACACCTTCGGTTCCGATTTCGGTTCCGATACTTTTAAATCAGAGGTTTTAATCGGAGGTCAAACATGCCACGCGGGGAATCCCCCTTACGTCCGCTACGTGCACTCTATTGTCAATAATTTTTTTACTTGTTGTTAGTTTGTTGACGCACACGATACGTTCATCTTCATAGTTATAGACATTTGTTTTGATTTTTACGACTTAGTATCAATAAAAGTGATCTGTTTCTGTGTGTGTGTTCATTTCATTTTTGGTTTCTCTCCTGCCTCCACTTCTGACCCTCTTCCACCTCCAGTTCTGCCTCCGGTTCCGACTTCGGTTCCGATTCCGACTCCGATAAATCAAATTTAAAAACTCCGACTCCGCCTTCGATTCCGATATAATTACCTCAGTTACATCCCTGGTACAGACCAACAACAGTTGAGAAGTTAAAGTTGTCAAAAAATAAAAATGAATACAAAAAAATATTCGCAAATATTCCATCATTATTTTATATTTAAAAAAAAATTATGTCCTTTTTTAAAACAGTCTATGTAATTAATTATTATTTGATTTTTTCTTTCACTTTTGTTCCAAGTTACATTCTAGGGTCTTGTTTATAGTAACCTGAATTAAAAAACGTCAATTTCATTGGTAAGAACCTAATGTTTCTTTCATCCTATATTCGATTTTTGTCCCAACCGTGAAAACCTAGACTATAAAACATAACTTTACCTACTCTTTTTACACTGTTAACACGTAAAGAGGTGCGTTACCTCAATATTCATTCAACTACAACATTTCCCATGTGCAAGCTGTCTTCGAACAGGTCGCTGGGTTTATTAATGACAGTCTCACCGCAGCGTCTGAAAGCTGTGCTGGCAACAAGACCCAGGAGACCGCTTAATTAGTAATGAGCACCAGGTGGCGTTGTTTGTGGCCGGGAGTGCCTTGAGTGCTCCCAGGTGCTTTAAGCTATAACTATTTTTATGCCATTTTAGAACTAAAAGTGGACACGGAATTTTTTGAAAGAGTTACCTACCGTGGCCTCGGAACATAGGAAGGTGGGTTTTAGTCAGTAAAAGTCTGACACGCTCTAGAGCAGGAGAAGTCATTTCATCATTTCCAAATTCAAATAAAGACGATTTGAGTTCTAGGGTCACGGTCACTCCTTCAAACGTTTCCGAAGCCCTTGCAGGCTGTACTGATGCGGCTTCTTTCAAGTTAACTGAAATATCTTTAAGGCCCGCGTCGTCTACTCAGATTTGGTCCTACCAGACGGTCGGACGAGGAGCTACTGAGTTCGTCATGCGCAATCCCACGCCTACGGTGGCCAGAATCACCCTGCGACTCCTGACGCCTGGGGTGTCAACTTCGGCGGCGGTTGAGGTGTAAGGGTGTCTGTTCCCTAACAGTTGTGGCCATCTCTTTCACTCGCATTACTGCTTCGTAGGAAGAGGCGACCGCTTCCTATTCTCTCCCGCTCTAGATCATGGCCTGAAACCGAGCAGGACGCGAGAGGTTGCTGCCGCAATCATACTCGGCTTAAAAATCCTTACTGAAATGAAAAACAGTCTAGATGCCATATAAGAAGTAGATGCCATTTTCTTTTATTTAGCAATGTTACTTACATCTACACTAATATTATAAAGAGGTAAAGTTTGTTTTTTATTTGTAATAGGTGATCTCTGAAATTACTGGTCCGATTGCAAAAGTTTTTTCACCGATTTTCTATCGGTGAAAAAACTTTTTACAAACACACACAAAAAAACAAATTTAACAAAAAAAACCGGCCAAGTGCGAGTCGGACTCGCCCATGAAGGGTTCCGTAGCAGCAAGTAACATAATATAAAAGTTCTTGTAATGTGTTGTAACTTTGATCGATGTTTTAATAATAGTGTATTTTTTTCGGTTTATGACGCATTAAAAAAAAACTACTTACTGGATTTCGTTCAAACCAATTTTCGTTGGTAGTTCTTATAGTAATGTACATCATATATTTTTTTTAGTTTTATCATTCTCTTATCTTAGAAGTTAGAGGGGGGGGGACACACATTTTACCGCTTTGGAAGTGTCTCTCGCGCAAACTATTCATTTTAGAAAAAAATGAAATTAGAAACCTCAGTATCATTTTTGAAGACCTATCCATAGATACCCCACACGCATGGGTTTGATGAAAAAAAAATTTTTGAGTTTCAGTTCTATGTATGGGGACCCCCAAAATTTATTGCTTTTTTTCTATTTTTGTGTGAAAATCTTAATGCGGTTCACAGAATACATCTACTTACAAAGTTTCAACAGTATAGCTCTTATAGTTTCGGAAAAAAGTAGCTGTGACATACGGACGGACAGACAGACAGACAGACAGACAGACAGACAGACAGACATGACGAATCTATAAGGGTTCCGTTTTTTGCCATTTGGCTACGGAACCCTAAAAAGTGTTGCTTACACAATAATTAGATATTTATGTAATCGTTTCTGTCGGCCGCAAGTCTAGCTTTTAGCGAAGCTAATAGCGAATGCACTAAAAGGTTCATTTTAGAGCTTTGTCTCGTTAAAAAATGTATGGTTGGTTTTGTAGATTTACAGATGTCTGGGATTATAAAAGATTATAAATCTTTTTTTAACATCAGTTAATCTGAAAGATTTGTAGACCAGATCAGATATAACGAGCAAATGAAAATACTTTGCTCAAAAGTAAACTAAAAAGAAGATTCTTAAGACCAGAAATATCATATTGATATTATAAAAGCGAGAAGTTTGTGTAAGTGTTTGTTTGTTACTTCTTCAAGCTCGATAGGCTGAATGGATTTTGATGAAACTGGGTACATGGATAAAGTATGTCCTGGCATAGGCTGTATAGCACGTAGAATACTTTTTATCCTAGAAGTATGTACTCTTGAAGTAATTTCCTACTATCACGCAGGCGAAGCCGCTGACAGCAGCTAGTATGAATATAAAAACTTGTGTAACTTTCAGTATAACGGGCGACGTTTCAGTATAACATATATACAAAGTATGTGGAAGGCATTCTAAACTTTACGCTCTCCTCAAGTGCTCTTTTTAATGAAAGAACTTCCTGTCTCCCTTAATTAAAAACGAAGTTTTCGCCTAGCTACGAACGAGTCTACTGTCCATTTTCACAGGTACCAACCTAAAGAAAAGTTTAGGTAGGTATCTACAGCGAGCAAAAAGGGATCGTGCATTAAATGCCTGAAATAGTCAGAAACTACATTATATTTAGAATAATTAATATCAATTCAAATCAAACTGTTTTCATTTAAAAAAAAAACATTAAAAAAAAATTCAAAGTTTTGCGTTAGCGACTTGAATTACGTATAGCTTTTTATGATGTCGACAACTGTGTCCATTACTTTGGATTTCAAATTTGATATTTCCATACGATACAAGTTTTCGAACACGAACTTATATTGGACCCGCTTAATCGAAGACTTGGCTTTTTAAACACTTAAAAATTTAGTACAGAAAAAAATGTTTTAAACTGAAGAAATTGACTTCAACCTAATGTTTTCATAGTAATAATGAATTATGAAAATAGTAATAGGTTTCCTACGATTCGAAACACAATTTGGCACACATTGAACAAACTCTTTCATTCATTTCAGGTATTATTTCAGGGAATCAATCGTAGTATCTACTCGTAGTAGATATATTTTCTATCCATGAAGAAAAAGACTAGATATTACGTACATAACAAATATATATAGTCAAACATAACAAATATGTTATAAAATATTTTATCATATTAGAGATAAATTGAGGTAGGTATACTACATTATGTAAAACAACACCTATTACAAGCACGTAAACTGTAGATCATTTCTATTCCACGCGGGGACGAAGCTCACGGCTGCGTAAATGGAGATATAATCCTCCGAATTCATCACCATTACGGCTCGTCAAACGATTTATGTACCTACTCAAAAATATGGGTACGGGAAAACGAGGCAAAAATTGAAAGCTCTCTCCGTTCCAATTTCACAAGGAGTCATGCTGACTATGACATTTGAGAGGATAACCTTTTACAAGGAGTTATCAAGAGTACGCGAGGATTTCTCCCTAAGTGAGTTATTACACGGGAAACATTAGAGATACCTTCGGCTGTCTCTGGACGAGATACGTGGGTTCAGTGAACCTTTGAGTGCAGTTTTCCGCTTTCGTCTGGCGACATTTTGCGTTAACTTTTTTTTTTATAAAATTTCAACGTTTCGAAATTGCCGTCGGTGTTAAGGTATAAATTGTTCTGGAATCTGATTGGTATTGCAGACATTTTTGTTCACAAACTTTCGAAATTAACTTTTATCGAAGTCTGGAACAGTCTGGATAGTTAGACGAACTTTTGGCAGGTAATCTATTGTGGGTATGTACTTACCTATACTAAAAGATAAATCCCCGTGTCACCTTTGCGTTTGTCTATAAATATCAGCATATTAAAACTTCGCGTAGAAAATTCAATCTCAATTATTTAGTATGGCAACTTCATAAAAACCTATTAACCTAATCAAATAAGAGACAAAACAGTTTGTGTGTATAAAGAAAAATACTGAAATTAGGCAGTATTATTAGCAAACCAATAAAAAAAAACATTAATTAAGAGGCATTTTACCTTGGACAAAGGATAAGCAATGCTTATCAGCCGCCAGGTTTATGAGCACATTACCAGAGATTTTAGATTATTTTTAGGTAGTTTTACATAACTAATTAAGGGCATTTATGTAATATAAACATACTTAAATGGTAACCTAACCTAACCTAACTCCGAGTGTCACAGGCTATTTTTATTTATCAAGGTAAAACGCATTACATCTCCGAGACAGGCAACGGGAGCAAATCCGTGCGAATAAGCTAGTATGCCATAATCTTGCGTAATATGCACAAATGGAAGCCTGACCCAACGTGCTGAGAATCCGATATCGGAAGCGGCGCTACGGCACAACTTTATAGTTTATGAACTACGATGGCACTTGAACGGAATCTCAATTTCTTCAGACTTCCCATTGTGATGTTTTCAACTCACTTTCCTGGCATATGAATGAATATATTAAATGTACGGTGAAATTAAATTGATTTATTTACTGGAACTTTAATTTGAATTGTAATAATATGTGTATTGTTTTCTTGAAATAACTGTTATTTATTTTCTTATTATCATTGATAGGCTCGCGTTTGACCACCATCTCACCTGAAGGTAAGCGATGATGTGGTCGACGATGGAGCACGCTTGCCAAAATGCCTTTGAAAACCCTAAAACTTTATTTATTAATTTATTTATTTAATCTTCATGCAACACAAAGTACATAGGCGGACTTAATGCCTTAACCTTTGTTTATGCCTTAATCGATGCAGTATCCTTTTTACTAACGCTATCTACTCTATTCCAAATGCATGAAAATATATGACAAAGGCCAGACTAAGTTTAGGAGGACTTTAAGTACTAGTCAGAATATTACGTATTATTTCTTCTTATTATTTCCATCAACAGACAACAAGGAGCTTATTAGATTAGTAATTTTATATTCTACGTTTTTTTTTTTTGATGTTGGAAATCATCCAATGACTTTTCCCGCTCTTGTCGGAGCGAGTCAGATTTTAGTTTACTGACTAAAAGCTGTTCCGTCTTTGCTTTCGTTGCAGGGTCCCGAGGTACTTTCACATAACCCATGGCTCCGGTAGGTTTTGACCCTACTGGGTCCCCTACGGTTTTGCTGAGATCTCCCTGGGACGACGGCAAAGAAGGAACAGGAGTGGGTTTTAGTCAGTTAAAGTCTGACACTATCTCCCGCCCGCCCAAGAGCGGACGATGTCATTGCATGAATTTTCCACCTAAAAAAAACATTTATCTGTCTACAGTTCTACACTAATATAACAAAAAGGTAAAGTTTGTTTTTTTGTTTGTAGGAGGTAAACTCTGGAAGTACTGGTCCGATTGTTAAAATTTTTTTCACCGATAGAAAGCTGCTTCTTTCCTGCGACGTAAGTTATATTTTATGCATGCGGGCAAATCCGCGGGCTAAAGCTAGTGTTGTATATGTATTTAAAGTTTCGCCACTAAATATTATCATCACCTCACCTATCTTCCTAAAAATTCTTTTCGCCTTTCTTACGACAGGACCTCGATACGATAGCTATTCTGTAATTCTATGATCAGCCGACCGTTAACATCAGATAGTTTCACTCTGATAACCTTAACCTTATCTTAAGAAGGACCTTTGTTCGTTAATAGGTACATATGAAAGATGCTTAGAACTTACTTACTCAGGAAAATGTACTTAGGGTATGTTCGTTGAAAATTAGTTTTAGTAGATTCTGTGTGGAACCTGTCGAATCCATTACTAAGGTACAGAGCAGAGAACCTAGTGCGAGTTCGTTTTACGCTATCGCGATTGACACGTTTATAACGTTCGACGCTCCGATTGGCCCATTCTAAGCCCTTAACCAATCAGAGAGCTAGAGGTAATGTAAGTAGTACCTAGTTCTTTCTTTCTTCGCCGTTCAGTCATATTGTTTAAAGGAGTAATCTGTAATATAGGTACCAACTTTTCTTTAAATCTAAATCAGAATTTACAGAACAACGAAAACAGGAAACAACTCGAACCGAACCGAACAATCGGCACTAAAATGGACATCGAATACGTAACCGGATTAAATAATTCCAAGAATCGTTCGTTCCTGTGCACCGAAAGTGCCACAAATCGAATCACCGCCGGCCGCTTGCTGGAGATGGGCGCCAGTCGCACATTTCCGCATCCAATATGGCCGCTTTCGATTTCCGGTCCCGTCTCCTGCGTAAACGGTTTACCTCGGATTACATACAGCGTTTATTTTAATCAAACCAATGTTCGACTCTTGCGCGGATCACGGGATTAAACCTTCGTCCATCTGGATCGCTTCAAATACAAACCCAATGTATGTAAATCAAAATAAATTGCTTGTGTATCAAATATATGAGACCATCTGGGTATTGGCGCGAACGCCCGCAATGGATAACGATATTTCAGAGGGATGTTGCCGATTCTTTTGTTTGTATTGTTGTAAGCTCGAATAAAAGCTCCGTGTTTGAGTTATTTTGTTCGAACACAGTTTATACAGAAACATTTGGAAATAAATCCAAATACCTACGTGTTTTTTTGCCAATTCTTCTATCGTAAATCAAAGATCTATGAATAAAATTCCGGAACTCATAAAAACATTGTGTTTTATCGTTCATTTTATTTCTGAATCAACTCGCGTTAAACATGGACCAAGTAAGCAAAGTTTTATATTGTTTACGTTTGGAAGTAACTATATATATTATGTTGTATAGTAAAATATAGTTTGCTAGTGGATATTGTGATATATTTTGAATAGTTTTGTGTCACAAATGGCTTCACAACTGGACACTAATAAATATGTGGAATCGTTGCAATAGGCGCGATCTCGGTTAAATGGAGCTGAAAATATTGTAATATTTACTACGTACCTACGTCAGTGAAGCTTGCCAAGAAGGCTGACTCGATACATTTGCTACCAAATACTGCAAAAACATTAGAATACGGATGTAAATATTCCTTTTGCACATGAGGTATGTGTTACATCGGTTACATCCTAATATAAAACAAAGATAATGTTTTGTAATACTTATCAAAAACTAAACAACGTAAACCGTCCAGAAACCGAAAAAGTATTAAAAGTCGAGGGTTAGATTTATCTATTTACATTACTGACTTTTTCGTCAGAATTCATATTAAGGCACTTTTTGATATATCGTTACCTATTTAATTTAATCAACCTGAAAAACTTCACAGACATTTTATGAAACACCAAAATACTCTCCGTTAAACTGAAAATCATTAATTGAAATCTTTTCAGGGCCTCACATTATACGTACCTACGTGATAACATAATTTTGTTTTTACCATAACTTTAAAGAACTAGAGAACGAGAAGACTTTTAAGAAGAAGATATGTATTGGTGATATAAGTAATTTGGTGATACTTTTTTAAACACAGGTACCTACCATATGGATCCCTATGCATGACGCGTGACTCGTATAAGGCTAACAACTCGCTAGCGTGGTCTCACGAATGTGCTTGGTTGGGACTGTGTGGTCTGTGAAAAAAATAAATAAAACAAAACACCAATTTAGGTATATCACCAACTAACTTATGCCCGCAGCTTCGCTCGCGTGCCTAAAATTTATGGTTATGTCATTCAGAAATAAAGCAAAATTTTATTGATGAAAGAATTTTAGCAATCGGACCAGTACTTCCAGAGATTACCTCCTACAAACAAAAAAACAAACTTTACCTCTTTATTATATTATTAAGTAGATATAGATGTCGATAGATATATCTCACCTTACCCTATAGTAAGTTAAAATAATCCCATAAAATAAAGAAAATAAGATGTTAACCCGTCCTATCCATACAGTATTTAGTACAGATCCACCTCATCAATCACATGAACCGAGGAACAAATTCCTCTCACGTTACCTGTCATCCGTAATACTCGTGTTTCATCGTCTTCAACATTAATATCAATGTTGTAGACACGATTAAATCTGTTTTTCTTAGCTCGAGGCAGCGAACGAGGGTTAAGAAAAACGAAACGATTTTTTATGGGATATGAAAACTGCTTTGTAATCTTTTACTGGTTGTTTCGTGACGATATGATTTATATGTTTGACTTTTTGACAGAGGGTTTTGTTTATTATGGGAGTTTGTGGGTGAGTGTTAAATTGATAGCCAAATATATTTATTATCTGATATTCCAAAATATAAATATCGAAAGGTTTTTGACGAGATTTTTCGGGTGAAGTTCAGTGACTTTCAATTATAAATTACTAGCTTTTGCCCGCGGCTTCGCCCGCGTGGAATTAGATACTTAAGGAATCGGGATAAAAGGTAGCCTTTGTTCTTTTCCATGTCAAAGGCTATATGCATGCCAAATTTCATCTAAATCCGATCAGTCGTTTTTGCGTGATTAAGTAAAAAACATCCAAACATCCACACTTTCATATTTATAATATTAGTTAGGATTTGCAAATTTATTTCTAGTGCATATTGTGATGTAAAATTGGTGTAGATTTGTATCTCATATGCCTGCACTGGACAATATGTGGAATCATTCTAACATTCATTATCGTTGAAATGGGGCTAAAGATTTTATTGTAATACCTATTGACTACCGTAAAACTGGGTGAATAGAGACAAAACTTTGGTTTGGTTTTTCACTTTGATACCATAATATCGGCCTCTAACAAAACATCGACTTTTTTTGAATTCATTTAAAAAATGATATAATTAAATGCTGCAAAAAATATTCAAATATCGAGAAAATACCCTTTAAAGTTTTGTCTCTATTCACCATTAAGTTTCTATTCACCCCATTTACCTTAGCGAAGCCTGCCGAGACGTCTGACTCGAAATTTCCAAATGTATATTCCAGAAACATTATAGAATGTATTATACCGCATTCTAATTCTATTCTTTTCTATGACATTTTTTATACAGAATACAGTGACCGAATATTGGCTCACATTGCTAAGGACTGCTGTGATTTGATTCTGTTACAGGACACCATCAATTGAGACTTCGTAATACAACCTTCAAAGGAGGATTTCTTGTTAGGATCTCTACTGTGATCTGTGATCGCTCTCTCTAACATTCAAAGATGGGCTCTTTAATCTACACTAATATAATAAAGAGGTACTAAAAATTTTTCACCGATAGAAAGCTGCTTATTCCTGAGTGACATAGGCTATATTTTAAGTACGCGGGCGAAGCTGCGAGCAAAAGCTAGGTAACAATAAAAACGTATGAGACATTTGTCAGCCATTCTCATTGTGAGAATGGCTGACAAATGTCTTTATGACGAGAAATTTTACCTTTTATTCTTATGAAAGTATCCGTAAGCTCATATGAATTCACTAGCCAACGTCCAAGGATCTGACCAAGCTCACAAAGCGGTTTAGTAATTAATTATGGATAACAATAACTACCAGGGAACCACGAACGACGAGTGCATACCCTATTCGCGTTAAGATTAAACATTTAGAGAATCCTTTTTTACTGTCTGTTCAACCGATTTTAACTTCTATTTCGTAGGCATAGAGATGGCATTAAAAGTAAAAAGTGGTTACAATACCAGCTATTCACTGCAGCCGCCATTTGTCATGCCACCAACGTAATAATAGTTAAAAATCGGTTGAACGGACATTAATGAAAGGTTTTCATAAATATCTAATGTTAGTTTGAACAGAGTATAACTTCTAAATCTCTAGTCTCTATATGTCGTCCGGTGTCTTCGAATCTCGAATTCTATTCTCTAGTCGATATCGATTTTCCGTTCAATAAAAACGAAGAGCTTTTATTATGTTTGGAACCGATTTCTTGGCTTTCAGGCTTTTCTCTAGTGTTCAGCATTGTGCTGAATTTGCTGTTGGGTACGAAGTTTAGTGTGAAGATAGTTTTAAAGCTGAAGTAATAAAGACATTTCTTTTCAAAGCGTTGTACTGTTATCTGTTTCTATCAGAATTTTCTTATATTTTAGCGACGTCTATGAAATCCAGCATCGTGCAATTAGAGTCCTCCGCTCGATTGGAACATATACAACTGGCCGAAATCATCTATTTCAGTTGCCCGGATCAGATTGAACATCCGTCTGGTCGGAGGATCCTCCCTTTTCAACGGAGGACTTTACACCCTGTTCCGTATAACTCATATTCAAACCAAACTGAAAAAGATACGTTTTTTTTTTTTAATTTTCACTAAGGAGCTTTTTTATAATTTTGATCATGTCGCTCCATCATAAACAAACTTTGTATTTTGATTTATTTTAGATGATTTTAATACATTCTGTTAATAAAAATTAAAAATACCGCAAATTCAAGTTAGTTTAAACTCAATTTTTATTAAGTTAAATACGCTTAATAATAGTTTTTAAAGATAGAGTTAGAACATGTTGCAATAATCCGCTTAAAGTTTTTCATTATACTTCGATCTAAACATCAGTTTTAAAATCTAAATTCAAATTTTTAAAAACTTCGATCTACACATCGACTCTAAAATCTAAATTCAAAATTAATAAAACTTCGATTTACAACAGGGGCCTACTTGCTTTCTCCGAAACGCAATTTTCGTAAACGAACGATATTCAAACGAAGTTTCGTTAGTGCACCTACTCTGTTTCATTTTCGGATACACACAAGAAGTTCGGACCCACAGACAATCTTCGTGACCGAATAGAATGAACTATATGATTTGGGTCTTTTTATATGTCATTTAAAGTAAATTACGGTTTTTAAATTAATTTTAAATCTTGCTTTATTTTAAAATTTTGCATTTATGAGGTGGTTTATTAAATATTTCTTGTAATATTTCTAGATAAAACATAAATATGTCGTAAAAAATAATTTTCGATAAAATACAAAAAGACACCATAAAACAACCTTTTCTACGGTCATCGTTAACCGACTTATTTATAGAGCGCTACTTTACTTCAATCATCGGTACTAACGTATGACAACTAAAAATATCTGTATAATCACACGTAACATGTCAATCTTTGAATGTCAACTTGAATTTGACTTTTAGTTTGAATTTTTAAAAAAAATATCATGCTGCCAGTGCTTTTTTACATGACACATTACGTAAGAAAGTCGGACTGTCGCAGTCTACCTTTTTGGGCCACGACAACTTTTCTTTACATATAATACCTCTTTGATGTGATTAAATATTTCTTGTAATATTTATGCATAGAATACAAATGAAACTAAAAAAAACGTATTTATTATTGATGATGAGGCGGTATGGTCTAAGACCTTAGCCGGCCCAAATGGGGCAAAAAAAAAACAATGTGTAACTTGTCAACATTGTCAACTTCAGTGCTGCCAATTTAGTATTATTATGGCTAAATTTAGCATTTTTCAAAGTAATTTGGCATGTATAAATTCAGTTTAGCATATTTTTAGCATTTTACTCGGAAAGTTTGAACATTATTTCTAAATGCAAAATAAAATCTTGATGTTTCTGTTGTTTGTGAACGCGACCCTAGTGGTTAGGGGAATCCCGCTTGGATTGAACCACATATGGTTTATTGAATCACTCGACGTTGTTATCAAAGGTAATTTAGTTTTGTTTGATTCTTATTTGGCTACGTACGTTGAATAAGAGTTATTAAATTCACAATGTCAATAAATAACCTATAACCAAATTTATCGTGCAGAGTGGGAATTGATGTCCGATTTGAAAGAATGGCTTCTTCCGCTCTGCTCAGACATCATACGAAGAGGATACACACGAGGGTCCAGTTATCAGCATAGTATTTAGCATTTTCCGAAAATTTTGGCATGTATTTGGCATTTTTTGAATGCAGATTTAGCAGAAAATAATTTAAGGAGTTGGCAGCACTGGTCAACTTGCATTGTTAATTTTGAAATCAAAAGATTTTTATTTGGACTTTACCTATACTTAACTCAAGTTACAAATAGGTATATTTTAATATACATATTTTGTCATCACGGTACGCTTTCTGTAAGAAAGTTTCAAGTAGAACTGTGGATGTCGCAGTCTTCCACAAGTTTTGTTGTGGATCTTTGATCTTTGTAAGTAATATTATCATAATTATACAATATAGTATGTACCATGTATGTACCTATTAGTTTTTAGTCGTGGGTAGTCATTCGTACAATTCTTTTATTTACCATCTTAGTTGTGTCCAAATTTTGTTTTAAACAATAACAATTGATTTTATTACCACATAGTATTAAAAGTAAATTCTATCAATTCTTACCTATTTAATTTCAATATTTTATGATTCTATTAGGTATTTAATCTGTTTTATTTTCAGATCAATGAACCAATACCATCCACCTCCAGGCAATCAAGCTAACCTCCAAACTTTTCACAGCCCGAGGTAGCTGTGGACATACGACCCTGCCAGGAAATCGACCACTAGTGACATGAAAATCTCTGAATCCTACAGGATTTAAGTTAATAAAAAATATAAATGTATTTTTTAGTCTTTTATTAAAGTCTTTTTAAACAACAACAATTTAAGACAGTCAAAGTACCCTGCAAACACTATAGTAGTAGTCACCATAGTCCACTTCCAGTGCTTTGCTAAGGAGAAGCCTACAGAGGCTTTTTGGAGGTAATAAAGGCATTATTTCCTGTTACAACTCCCCAAATAATTACCGACTGTGTCTCACATTATTCACAACATGTAAGTCAGGAATTTGCGTAATTTTGAGCAGAAAACATCACAGTAGTACTCTACTTCCTAATGCTTTGCTGAGGAGAAGCCTACTGAGGCTTTTTGGAGGTAATAAACGCACTATTTTCTGGTACAACTCTTCAAATAATTGTCGATTGAGTCCCTCATTTCCCACAAACTGTGTGTCAGGAATTTGCATAATGTTGAGCTGAAAACATCACAGTAGTAGTCCACTTCCTAGTGCTTTGCTAAGGAGAAGCCTTTTGGGCTTCTTGAAGGTAATAAAAGCACTATTTCCTGGTACAACTTCTCAAATAATTGCCGACTGAGTCTAACATTATCCACAACGTGTAAGTCAGGAATTTGAGCTGGTTGCCGGGTCTTTGTACGTCTAAACATTCGTAATGTAGAGCTGCTTCAATTAAAAGCCATTTTTAGCACTTTTCTTACAAAATCAACACAAACGAAAATGAAAAGGTAAGGTTTTTGGTTTCGTCAATTTGACGTTAAAATTGCAAAATATTCGTATGTCATGATCATATTTTTTTTCGAAATATAACTAATTAGAGTAGGTTTAGAGATTCGGTACGTCAAATAATTTTCGTTCGTACGAAATTTCGGGAACGAAATGAACCATGGTAGGAAACACGCCGAATTTCAATCGAAACTTCGTTTTTCGGAGAAAGCGAGTAGACCCCCAGTTCTAAAATCTATATAGGTATTTAAAATTATTGAAGTTTGGTTGATTGCGCGGCTATTTAATATCACGCAACGACCCAGGTAAACGAAGAAATAACCACAAACGCGTGTGAAACCGCGATGTCTAAAACTGTGATCCATAAAAGCCAAACCGAACTTGCAAAACAAATAGTTTGGGACAGGCACGATTGAATGTTAAGAGAAACTTTCCTAAAATGTTTAAATAACCCACTAGTATCTGAAACTGGAAACAATTTGGGAATAAAAGTTACCGCCGTCGAATTGACAGCTGAAATAGCCTTCCTTTTCCACTATTATTTAAAATTTCAACGCTAGCCGTCTCGACACTTCAAGATCCTCACAATGTTTCGAATAAACTGGCAACTCCTTATTATTGGAAAGGAATTAACCGATTTAAATTAAACTATAAACTAGATACCTAGGTCTAGTTCAAAGTTAATCCAGAGTCCTGAGAAAAAGAGACCTCTGTTGCCCTCACCGTGTCTGGAAGCTTTTTCAAAAATGTCCGGAACCAAATATGTATTTAATCTAGGTTCCTTCTATATAAGCTAATTTGATGCAGCTGTCACTAATAGAAAGAGCTATAAATGGGGAAGGTTTATGTATCTAATTTTGACTCATGCGAAAACCTAAAGTAGGAAATCTTACATCGCGCAATTAGCGATTTGAACATATACCACTACAGGAAATCATCTCTCGGGCTGCTGCCAACACCAGACAGCACCCGTCTGTCGAAGTCTGGTCGGAGGATACTCCCTTTTCAATGGAGGTTTGCACGACTTTACACTCTATTCCGCATACCTCCAAACTGGTCATCGTCACGTCGCTACAAAACGAAACGTTACAAAAAACGTTTAATGCAATGAAAGCAATACCATATTGCTAGTTCTGTGCGCCCGAGTTAGGTCACTTTTGTAAGGCTTCTGTTGAAGTTTTCGATAAACTCATAGATGCCGTATAAATGTTGCAATAACTTGTTAAAACTTTCAACCAAATACAACCTCGTTGTTGTTTCTCTACCTTCACAAGCTTACTTATTTTGTATTATGTTTTGAATCAGACTCATAAACTGTTCAATCTATTCGCATGTTCATGTAATTAGAAAATTTATAAATATTGCTTCGTTTCGTACTGTAATTTATCTCGCAGACATTGTATCTACTGGGCCATTAATCTACAATAGAAACTACAGCAATAACAAAGATTAATAACGTATCAGAACTGACTAAGTTCTGACCATAAATGAAACTAAACAATACTATCTAAAATCTCGCCCAACTTTCAGCGCTTTACAAATACTATTAGATGCTAGATGTTTGTACACACTGTATACTAACACTTTCGTGTTCCATACTGTTGTAACAGCCACTCCTGAAACAGTGAAATCTGCACCTTATCACGATCAAGATTTGATTTAATTTTGAGTGGCAATGTTGTTGTGTTAACGATCTGTGAAGTTGTTAGTAGTATCGTAGTATACGTTCCCTTTCGTTGGCAAGCTGCCGGCCGGCTGATCAATGAACGTCTGTACAACCAGACTACTTTCACGCTGAACGTATTTTGAATTTGGAACGCTTTTTACTTTTCAAAGGTTAACGTAATCCGGCCAGGTTCATTAAGTGGATTGTTTATGGAACTCTTTGATGAGTCAGAATGTAAAGCGTTTTTGAGAGGAATTTTAAACAATGTCTAATTAAGGGTTGAGAGTTTTATACAGTTTGTTTACAAAATCTAATGTGAGGAGTGGTATGGAAGCTTTACAGGAATTTTAACTAAATGTTTAATCACGTTTGATGGAATTTGTTAGAAAAGATTCAAAATATCTGTGAACTTTTGTTTTATTGCTGTTTATGGTCAACCTCGCCAACTTCAATCAGCATTTTGCCTTCATTGATCGTGTCTGTTCCGTAACAAATTATTACTCTACAAGTTAATGTTTCTATTCTTACAACCAATTTATCAGAGATTTTACAAGATATCTATTTTTAAACGTTAACAGTATCTTATTTTTAAACCGTAAACCAAAAACCTGCTAAGCTAAAAACACACACTGCACATTTACATCAAATAAAAACCCTAACACTCAAAACTGAACAAATCCCACAATAAAGAAGAACGGTCACGTCCCATATAAAAAAAACCCAGACCCGACAGAAAAGTGACATATCTCAGTTTTTTTGTTATTATTTATATAATCATATTATATAGTTTTTATATTCGAAATCAATGGCTAACACCAAAATATTGCCTTATATTTTTGTTCAGGGTTTACACTAAAAAAATTCAAAATGCCTACTTATCTACACAATTCGTAATGTATGTAACTAAATGACGATAAATAGTTATGGGATGTATCCAGGAGACCTGGAGATACAGCTGTATTATATAATTTTTGAACTCCAAGTACAACATTCAACTTAGGATTTTTTTTTTAAGGTGGTTTAAAATCATCTAATGGCATCTCCCGCCCTTGGGTGGAGCGAGAGGGCGTGTCAGACTCTTACTGACTAAAAAATTCCACCCCGTTCCTTTTTGCCTCTGGTACTGGGGTCAGAGCATGCCCTTCTGGATACGCCCTCAACTAAGGATTAATTAAAATCGTCATATTCGATGATTCAGATCGGATTATTCCACTAATTCGTTGACGCCAGAAGAAGAAAGAAGAGAAGGGCATGCTCTGTGTGCACCCCAGTACCAGAGGCAAAAAGGAACGGGGTGGAATTTTTTAGTCAGTAAGAGTCTAACACGCCCTCTCGCTCCACCCAAGGGCGAGAGATGTCGTTAGACGATTTTAAACCACCTTAAAAAAAAAAAATCCTAAGTTGAATGTTGTACTCGGAGTTCAAAAATTATATAATACAGCTGTATCTCCAGGTCTCCTGGATACATCCCATAACTATTTATCGTCATTTAGTTACATACATTACGAATTGTGTAGATAAGTAGGCATTTTGTATTTTTTTAGTGTAAACCCTGAACAAAAACATAAGGCAATATTTTGGTGTTAGCCATTGATTTCGAACATAAAAACTATATAATATGATTAAATAAATAATAACAAAAAAACTGAGATATGTCACTTTTCTGTCGGGTATGGGTTTTTTTTGCCTGTTCTTCTTTCACAGCGTCCGTGCCAAATAAATAAAAGGAAAATATTCGTAAAATCCTGAATAAATTGTTAGCACGACGAGTACGTCTGTTCATATGCACAGAGAACTGAAAAATAAAAAAATAAAAAGCGCCAACCAACGTGTGAGACCGAAGAGAGAGCATTTCACACATTTCCCGACGTTTTTTTATCAAGACAGAAAGAAAGAAAACATATCTGCAACGCAAGGCTGTCTTGTTTATTTCGAAGACAGCACAAAGACTGTGTTTTTACTGAAGAAAGTACGAGATAAGCTTTGTGGTGAGAACATTGGATATCTTAGTGTGTGATTGGAGTATATGTTGGTGTATTGTTTTATTAACAAAACATGTTTATTCTACGCTATGTTTAGGGATTAGACTTAGTAAAAGAGAGAGATTACATCCATAAAAAATAATCTGTAAAAGTTTTTAGTTGTGTGTGTAGTCATGTAGGTACGAAATTGATGTAGATAACTTTTATACATTAAAATAGCGTGTAACTTGATAAATTATTTAGGCTCTGTTTAATCGTAATCGGTTGACAATATCGAAAGGTATACTACATACATTGACTGTTATGCGGTACAAAGTTCACCGCGTGAACTAGTATAAAATATTTATTATAAATCTTTTGCTATCACAAACTGTTATAGTTACCCTCGTCTATATGGAAATCAGCGCTAAATGTTTAACGTAAGATTCGCCTGCGTGACAGTAGAAAATTATCTCAAGAAAATATACACTCAGGCAAGGGTGGACCCAGCGGGGGGTCACGGGGGTCATGGTGTTGCCAGACGTCCCGATTTGCGCGGGACATCCCGATTTTTAGGGGTCAGGGAACACGTCCCGATTTGCACCTGATCGAGACGCTAAATGTCCCGATAAATCAAAAGATACATTAAAGCCATCATTATTACAATAAAATTAACCTGTATCGCATTCGCATCACTATATCAAGTGCGTTCAGAATAACACGCGGCGCTTTACTAAAGGGGCCTAGTAGGGCCGATGCCTGCTAGTAGGGTTGCGGGAACTATTGAAATAGTAACCGTGGCCCTAAAACGCACAGTAGGACAGAAAAAGCCTGGGTTTTAGTTAACTTAGTAAAAGTCCAGAAGTGGATGATTTCCGGACCTGGCAACACTAGTCATGTGTGCTAGGTCCAGGACGTGGTGGACCACTAATTAAAATTGTTAAACATAAAGTTTTTTTTGGCACAACATAGATCTTATGTACATAATTTAGTAAGAGTCTGACACTATCTCCCGCTTTGCCCAAGGGCGGCTGATGTCATTTGCATGATTTTTACTCACCAAAAAAAAACACGACTATGTGCCCCCCCCCCCCCCCCGGGCGCCAAAGCTGGATCAGCCATTGCACCCAGGGTAAAAGTAGCCTTTATCCATTTAGCTATTTCAGGACATGGTTTACCGGTGTAGCAATTTTCATTGAAATCCGTTCTGCCGTTTGAGCGTGATAAAATAGACACAAACTTTCGTCTATAGACAAGTAATATTAGTGTAATGTCACATGACGTTTTCTTCTATTCATTCAATCCACTCTGTGATCTTTGCTGTTTTCTCCGTGTTGAATTAATCTACATTAATATAATGAATAGGTAAAGATTTTTTTTTTTTGCTTGTAGGAGGGATTCTTCACCGACAGAAAGCTGCTTTATTCCTGAATGACAAAGGCTATATTTTATGTACGCAGGCGAAGCCGCGGAAACAAACTAATATTTTCTATTTCCATTCCTGACTATCCACGTGTTCCAAGACATCGTGGTCCAAGGTTAAGACACGTTTAGTCCCCATCTATGGACAAGGTAGTAAGTCTTCTTTGATGGTTCCATTGTATTCGAATTAAGCATACTTAGACAATCAGTGCACTATCTTAACCACTTTTAACTTGAAGAGTACACGTAGCTAGTTCCCTCCCTTTCATAGATTATATTACGTCATCATCATCATCTTAATTATCATCATGTATAATAATGATATAGAAGCATAGAAGACTTAATTATGTAAGTTTATATTGTGCACTGGATCCTACCCTCGAATATGTCCTCTCTCTATAACTCAAAGGTTTGCCGGGAGAAAACTCATTCCTGAGTTAAGCTCGCCTTTGTATCCTTTGCATGTTAGGTATCTCTTTGTGTTCAATAAAGAATTAAGAATTATCATCATCATTTCAGCAGAAGGAAGTTCACTGTTGGACATAGGGCTCCCCCAAGTGTCGCCACAACGAACGGCAGCCAGTGCGTCTCGAATCTATTGCATGTGGTTTTTGTTTTAACGTAAATGTCATTAATTTCATATTGTACACAAAAAAACTAAATATAAAACATAGTGAAAACGGTTTTTATAGAAATTTTATGCTTGCGACTGAATGCAGCGCACTTTTCTTATTTTTGTAACATCTCTTGTATGTTTATTCTACCTGCATTGAGACGAGTGAAATAGTTATATATTCCACAACTATCACACAACGCCGACTAGTCTAAAACTAAGCAGAGTTTGTGCTATGAATAGGTATTAGACAACTGATAAACATACTTATATATTACTAAATGCATACATATTATAGATAAAATACATTACACCCAGATTTGATGTTTTGATTTGTGATTGGACCATTCATGTACAAAAGCCGAACTTTCTCGCTCAGCTGAGAGTACTCATTGTTGATAACTCAACAATGAGTATTCTGATATTCTCCCAGTCATTTCAACTAAGCATATCACCTAATAGCTTTTAATTCATACACTATCCCTTAAACATGCAAACAAAACATTAGTCTTGTTTATTGTTTATATTTCATGTGTAGCGTGTTTACCGTGCCTACATGTTTGTTTATTGTTATAACATAATGCTTCGGCAATGTTGTTGAAAGTGTTGGAACGACGAGAGCTCTATTATACGTATTTAAACTAAGTTACAAACTTAGTCTGCATAAAGAAACTTTCGAAGAAAATGTATAAAGATGAAGTCTAAAGTTCTTTTTCAATACCTTCCCTGTTATGAATATTAAAATGTTTGAAAGGGTCTTCCTGGACCTTGGATGAAAACTCTCAGAACCTTGGATCTTTTCAGCATCCCACTTAATTTCTTAGAGAATCCAATTAAATACAAACGCTTTTAAAAGGAAGCGTCTTGTGAAAGAGGAAATTTTTGGCTCACGGAACAAAATGGAAACTCGCTGACGAAAACATCCTCTACTTATGTATGTGTTGACAGCTTTTTCCACCTCTGTTCATATCTACTCTTTTTTAGATCTCGTGTATTTACAAACTCAAATTTATTTATTTATTATATACATTACACATACAAAAAAAAAGAAAACTTAAACAAAGACATACAACCTTAAATCTTATGTGTTTACTTGTCTTATGAGATTTTTGAACGAATTTGGATGGTCATATGGGTAAACCATGTACATAACATATTATGCTTTGCATGGTTTACCCTTATGGCCATCCAAATTCGTTTATTTATTTATTAAGACTTCATGCAACATAAAAGTACATAGGCGGACTTAATGCCTTAGGCATTCTCTACCTGTCAACCTAGGGTGGCGAAGAGAAAACATGGTAGTTGCATAAAAAAAGTAAAAACAAATAAAAGATTAATACGAAAAAACAAGGGTTCAAAATAATTTAGGCGTTCAAGCTTGAAGTAGTAATAAACTCAAAAACTTTCGCCTTTATATTATTTCAGTGATATTGTTGAAATTAGAGCGTTTTACATTTTCGTATATACAACATTAGCGAAAGCTGAATGTAGTTTGTCCAGAATCAATAATTGAATGGATTCCAATAGATTTTACATGTTATATTTTTTAAAAAGATCACAAGTTGGATACCACCAACACTAAGTACAACACAGGTCACGGCAGGTCATAGCGGGCATATGATACCCGAAAACAACACCCAGTTGCAAGTGCAAAACAACCCCTCAATTGCCTGGAAGGCCCGGTGATTATGTATTTTTGCTGACATAACAAAGTTATAACTTTGTGAATTTTCATGATACAGTTATGAAATTTTGGACATAGATTCTTTTTATTATAAAAATACTAGACACATGTTTCGGATATACCAAAACTAATATTATATACTAAGGCACCTAGACTCTAGAGTTTATAAAATTTATAAAAAAGGTAGAGAGTGAGAGCACACGCCATACCAACTTCTCTTCGAACACGATACTCTTTAGTAACTTTATCTTCATAGTTTTTTTTAACGAAGTTTGTCGCCTTTCAACCTGGTTGGGTCCGTTTTGCGACAAAGTTTCCCTAACTTGTCTTGCGTTGTCTCTTATCCCTCGGCTTGTTGACTTCGCGTCTGTTTTCACGAAATCCCGCCAACAAGTCTTGGATTTGTTGCCTTTTGGGAGTTTCTTGTTGCTGTTTAGACTAAAAGAATGCTTCTGACATGTTTATTATTTATTTCTCAAACTAAGTTTTTGTTTTTTTGAGTCACTTTCTAGCTTATTGTTCCCTTAGCTGGGACTTCACGCTTTATCTCAGTTTTTACAATATTTTTTAACTATTTTCGTCGCTATTTTTTAGAGTTCCGTACCTACCTACCTTTTACCTTTAAAAAAGGGGCCATATTACTAGACTTAAAAGTCCGTTCATCTATGACCAGGCTGTATCTCATAAACCATGATAGCTAGACAGTTGAAAATTTTACAGATGATGTATTTCGGTTGTCGCTGTAATAACAAATTCTAAAAAACAATTGAATAAAAAAATGTGTTCAGATAATTGTACGGAACCCTTCGGGCGCGGACCCGACTCACACTTGACCGGTTTTTTTGCTTTTCAGCTTGTTTAATTTACCGTACACGAGTTAACATAAAACGCGTAATTAACGAGCCCTTCCAAATTCGCATGTAATACAAATTCTAAATAAATAATCAGTGTCACACGTCCAGTTGCGTGCAACACTCACATACCATTGCATTTTAAAATTAATCGTGGCCACCCCTGTCAACAGCCCACGACGGGTCAACGACCCCACCTATTTCGAACGAACAATGTTTATAAAGTTAAAGGAATAGGAAGTAGGGCGAGGGGCAGTGGGAAGCGGTCTTAATCCTACATTCAACTGTTTTTGAGTTAAAACACGTATGTGCGTATCTCTCTGTTGTGTGTTTGCACTCGTGGGATCTTCAGATCAGCTTTAAAAGGGTTGGTAAAGTGACGTCTTAAGCTAGAACTACATTATCGACGACATGTTTCGCTGTTGATGGCACGTGTTATTGGGTCATTCGGTTCCCTTATTAATGGTTGAGCTGAGTAGGGCTGATGCACGCGTCATGCTCGTGAACGGGTCAGTTGAGACTGGTCATCTCTTTGTTGCCAGTGGTTTAATTCAGTTTGTATCTTTTTTTTTATTTTTATTGTCTACATTGTGCTTACATAATAGAAGCAACATGAAAAATTGAAACCAATATGCAACACATAATATGATTTAAAAGAGTGTCCATGGTTTCTTGCACGTTCTTCTCCACAGAGATCTACTCTTTGGAACGTGCAATTAAGCTTCACTTTTCTTGGACTGACCGACATTTGACTATTCAAAAGTGCCTGCAAATGATCTATTTGAAATAAATGATTTTTGAATTTGACACTCACGTGTATCACGCCTAATTTGTACGTAGAACGACGTCGCGTGGCGTGGATCAAGTTCTACAAGTCTAGTCTATACTAATATTATAAAGAGGTAAAATTTGTAAGTTTGTATGTAGGGGGTAATCTCTGGAAGTACCGGTCCGATTGGTAATTTTTTTTCACCGATGGAAAGCTGCTTTATCCCGGAGTGACACAGGCTATATTTTATGTACCTACGCGGGCGACACCGCGGGCAAAAGCTAGTTCCATATAAAATGTATGGAGAGCGACGTGCCCAGATCGGCGTGTGTGTTACATGTGTACGTTTTGTAGTTCTACCGTTATAGGATGGAGTTGCTAAGTACGTAATAGCAGCTGCACTGGTCGATCTTTAATGTTAAGCAAGATTAGCCGAGGTCAGTCGGAGGATGGGTGACCTTTCATAACATACCGAGACTTTCTCGTTCTCTCCTCAAGAAACACGTCAAACCGTTGTCATTTGTACTATCGTTAAAGATAGTCTGAAGCCAGAAAACTAACAACGGTCTTGAAGTACCAGTGGCTGCGAATTGTTTAGAAAAAGTACCTAACCATGGATCTCGCAAAGGGCAACTGAAGGAACACCGTTGGTTTTAGTCAGTAAAAGTCTGACACTCCTTCTCGCTCCACCCAAAAAGAGAGAAGGATTGATGATTTTCCACGTAAAAAAAAACAAGTCTTCTAGTAGTATCTGCACAAATAGAAAATAATATGTGGACTCAATGAAACGGGCGCGATCTCAGTAAAATGGAGCTGAGAATTTTATTATAGGTAGTGTATGAATTTTGCTGAGAAGGTTGACTTGGTACATTTGCTGCCAAATACTACAAAAACCATAAAATGTTTACATTCCAATTCTAAAGGCAAACAAATTAAATATTCATGTGAAGACATGGCTTAAAAGACTTGGTATCCTAGTCAAAAACATTAACAAAAAAAAAAGTGTCAGATTTACAAAGGGGTAGCCTGGGGTAGCGAGGAAAGTGACATATTAAGTATTAATGTCTGCGTGTCGGAAGTTAAAGGTTGAGTGCAGATTACCGCGACTTATAAGTGAATCAACTAGGTGGCAGTTCACGTGGATGGCGTAGGCGCGGGATGCTGTGTACGGCATTGTGGGGGAGTTGATATATGGCCTAAATAAGTTTAATTTATATTTTTTAGGACGCCAGAGTCATGTTGGACAGTTGGAACAAAGGACATAAATGTGTCACGCTAAATACTAACACAACATTTACTATAAATATGAAACCCTTGCACAAGTTCGAAACCTATTCCAACAACCATAAAACTAGTGTTTTGTCTACCGCAACAAATACGCTGCCATTTACGCACCAACATAACTTATTATTCAAAACATGGCCAAAGCAAACATCAAGTGTAAACAAACGCCCACTAAAGCACGTAGAGTTTCCGTATTATTCCCGTTTATCAACCGTAGCTACCGTACTAGAAAATATTCAAGTAATAACTACAAAATTAGGTTGAAACTCGTTAAAAAGTCAGCGGGCGGTGGAACGAACCCTCAGGGAATGGTGCTCACAAAACACACATGCATACTTTTTGGGTGTCGGAAAGCACGTTCCATTTTCAAATATTTTGTTTTTCTGGGGGGCGATAACGTCATTCGGCTAGCTTTACTTGCCAGTATTAAACCAAGCAACCTCTTTTGAGAGAGTTTACTTTTAAAACTTTTTCGCTATGTATCGACGCTTTGCGATCGGTCATAAAAAGTTTCCATTTATCCTCATTTTTTCGAATATTTAGATCAACATTCTTCAACTCCACCAACAGACGACGATGGAAACTAATTGTTTGTAGAACGGTATATTCGCTAATTAATAATGCAAACTTAAGCGACACTGAACTACCGATCGATGCAGCAAACTGTCGTGTTGCATACAATACTCAGAATTTGTACGAGTTGCATTGCACCACAGACATAACTATTGAATACAGTTTCAGGACGGAAAGGGATGCAAGCAATCTATCACTGGTAGTCAGATTGACATCGAAAACGGTGAGAGATTAGTTCTCTCCCATTTGTGAATTTGCAGAATGGATAAAAATATAACTAGGATAGAAGTAATGGCCGTTTTGTGAATGGTAATATCTTTATAGCTTAAAGGAGCAGACTATCTTTTAAGTAACGTGTATTTTAAACAGTTTTGGGGAATGAAAATGGCTGAAACTTCTTGTTATCTCCTTTGAAAGCCCATTACCAGCTGCTTCCTCCAACATACCCAAAATAACGTTGCATGTTTCTCTTATCTAAATTTTACTAACCTTTCAGGTGGAACTGTAATGACCACCGCTTCGGTGCAGCTAACGACACCATTCTCCGTAATCTTCATTGTAACTATATCCATTCAATTAAATCACTTTAACATCTAATCCAAAACCTGGACATTATTGTTACTGACGATAATTTCTAGGTAAACTATTTGGTATGACATTGTAAAGGTACTCAAGTGAAAGTTGGAAAGAATTGCAGATATAGAGCGATATTTATGGTAGGTACACGCAAATTCGTCGCAAGCGCAGTGCAGACTGAATTAACCGCGTCGTCCCTAGCGGGTTAACTGATCTAACTCGATGATACTCGGCTGGATTGCTGCAATTTCGAGCTGCTATTATGCAGGCATGAGGGCAGGACACCGGCTCTACGGCGAAATTAGTAAATAGACACTTGATGGGGCCAAATGGGCAGTGCCCGCGGCGTCCGGCTAATAGCGTGCCTATCAATTTGTAACTTGAAATGACGGATTGTTTTGATATGATAGACGGGACTGTGAAATATAGGCACTTTTGTAAACTGCTTATGCTGAGATAGAAGTCTTTTTGGCTCTTCACAAGTCCTCTTTAGGGTTTCTTACCTTTTTTAGGTGGAAAACCATCCAATGACTTGTGCTGCACTAGAGCGGAGTGGTAGTGTTAGACTTTTCAGTCTAGAAAAATCCGAAATTTTGATCAATTTTTCATACATCTGTGAACCTTTTAAGGAGTCGCTAAAATAAATATAAAAACTCAGAGCAGTGACAATAACAAACTTCCAAGTCATTTTATTTAGTTTTTTACAATACAATCAATAATTATTTTTTTTCTTTCTATCGGTAAATTGAGTTTTAGTATGGGAGGAAGGCGAGTGTTGAGTTAAAGCAAATATTTTGAATAGATCGAACGAAAACTTGCAGAACCATTTTCCTGAAATGATGAAAATGAACGTAATGCAATAAAATTAGAACAAGAATTAGACCCAAAGCAGAGCTTAATTCCGCATAATTTTCTAAATCTTGTCAAAAGGTACAACATTAAATCGACCATAGAAAATTCACGATACACTAGCTAAATCCCATTTATATTGAAGTAGGTACAACACAGATATATGTAAAGTTAAACAGATTCTACCTATGTAAATGGGGAAACTCGAAGATGTATTTTGGGATCGTATTTTACATTTAAATTAAAATGATTCGTTGATATAGGACGTGTCATGTTCCCCTGACAGGTAAATATAGACTTCACAAGTATCTCAACAAATCCTCCGTATTTAAGGTAAATGTTGTTCTGAAAATAAGAGTAGGGAAAGGAATTTTCAGTAGGCTGTTTGGAGATTATGAAATAAGTAAAGTTAGTATGAAAGTAATTGGTGTAGAAGCTTGGCATGCTGTCATTTGTGAAACATCTTAAACAAACCACTGGCATGCTGGTCTAATGTTTAGTGGCCCTGACTGTTACGCTGAATGTCGTGGATTCGATTCCCAGGACAAAAGTTTGTGTGATGAGCACGAGCATATTTGTTCTGTGTCTAGTATTCATAATACAAGCTCGCGTTGTGTTGATAGTTGTGGAATATTATTATTATATATTAAACCCACAGCTTTTTGAATAAAGAACTTCTCAAACACTACGAACAGGTTTTCAGGCTGAAGAAGAGTTTGAGAAATACTTAACTTTAAATGCTTAAAGATGAAATCGAGGATAAGACTATTATAAAAGATTTTAACAATTTATATTTTTTTAGCTGATCATCGATTTTTTTTCTAGCCTACGTTTTCTTACTACTGACCAAAGACCCCGAAATTCTACCAAGTACTTATCCTTGTAATAAAAACCTCAATTCCTTTATCTTAGAATCACATCAATCGGCAATATCCATACACCAACGAAATATTTGAACGATCCTATTCGAAAAACGATTCCGCCAAATAGGTACACATCTCGCACAGAGGGAAAGTGGCGAAATTCGCAAACATTCGAACATCACGTCACGGAAAAGTTGTCAGATAGTCGAATGTGGTCGAATGTCACATGTCGCGTCACGCGACTCGATCGAAGGCCGGTGGGGCCGTGGGGCGGAGGTGGCTGGAGAGTGGAGGGAAGCCACGGAGGATATTGTCGATTTCAATGCGCCGGAGACAACGCAATCTGTGCGGCTATGCGCGCATGCAGTTAAGGGCTCGGAAGTATGGGGCGTGAGATATTTATGTCATTATTGCTTCTTTGTTTCATCACATCGAAATGAGATCTTTGAACAGTTTGACATTTTGACACTCTGGCAAAGCTAAGCAGTGTTTAGATGCCGTATTAATCCTTATTTTGGCGTCCGCTGCCTGCGATCAGAATAATCAGTTTCATTTTGTCGGTGACACGAACAAGAATCCATTTTAAAATTCAATTCATTGTCCACGTAGGCAATGAAGTATCTTCTGTTTTCGTAAATAGTTGGTGTTTACACTACTTTTTTTTCGAATTATAAATAAAAAATCTTTCCATTTTCGTTATCTTCACTAATATTATAAAGAGGTAAAGTTTGTTTTTTCTTTGTTTGTAGGAGGTAATCTCTGAAAGTACCCGTCCGATTGCTAAATTTTTTTCACCGATAGAAATCTTCTATAATCCTGAGTGGCATAGCCTATGTTTTATGTACCCGAGCAAAGCCGCGAGCAAAAGCTAGTATGAACTATAAACTAACTACGTAATCTTAATCGTTTACCTACGAGTTACTTCGAAGTTTTGTGCATGTTCTTCTCCACTGAGACCCACGAACTTGACTATTCAGATTTCCGACCTTGACTGTTGAAAAATGCCTTTAAATCGTTTAATTTAAATAAATGCTTTGAATATAAGGTTGAAATACCCAGTTCTAGCACCCGTTAACTGATACAAACGCGATCTATTAGTTTCCAAATCCTAAATCCATAACACCAAGTTCCACGATCAGAACAATTTCTTTTAAAGATAGGTTAGTTTTCATATCGTGTAGGGAGATAAGGTGGTTGCGCTACAAATCTTATTTATAACGACAGGGCGACAGTCGCAGATGCGCGTCTTAAAGCGACGACGGTGGAGAACAGCTTGTGGAACCCTATTATGGATTTATTTGTAAAAAAAAAAATATCGTTTATGTACAAGTCAATCTTGGTTCTTTTATTCAGTTCTTCTTTTATAAACTATTTATTCCACTTTTATTTACGGTACTTTACTTTCAATATCCTGTAAATTATGTAAGTATTTTCACCTACGATAATACAAAGTTCGTCACAAATTTTGTTAAAAAAAATCTAGATATGTAATAATCAAAATCAACAAACAAAAGGACCTGCAGTTCCTCTTCGCATTCCAGGACTCTTTCAAAAATATTCGCGGCCATGGCAGGCATCAGCCCTGCTGGGCCCTTCCGGTTTTGCTAAAATCTCTTTGAGGTGCGCATGGAATACCTACTACGCACCGCTGGCGTCTTGAACTCGCTCCCAACCTAAGACGGACGGATGGCGACCTAACCGTCGCTCGTCGTCCACAAGCCCGTGCTTATGGTGGCCGGAGATCGCCCTGTAGCTCCCGACGAAGCTCGAGAGATTGAGAGCCTTTCCTTTTAATAAAATACACCTACACGTAGGTAAGTGCCTGCCTGGTTAGACATATTTGACCGTCTACCACAATAATCTTTATATTTACAATTGGCAACATTAATAATGTTTAGTCTTCTTAAGATAGCATTGACTTCCTTATTGAAATCGCGTGATCTTCTCTCACGATCCAGAATAGGTGCTCCATCATGCCAATATATGTTTTATAGAGCTCGTGCATCCTGTTCGGAGGAGGCGACGGTAACAGCCGTGAGCAAGGAAGTGTACAATGTAAGAGGATGGCGCTGTTTAGTCTACCTACGTTTAAATATAGATTGGCGTTTGTCTAAGCAGCTGGGAACGTCTCAGCAAGAAGGCTATGGGACCTGCACCTTCTGTAGTTAATCCTTTCATTGATAGAAAGTGTCTCTAACGGTGATGGTTTTAAGTCTGACAAGCTGCTTTTATTGCGTTTCTGCGGCAAAGCCCACAAAGGCGGGAGGCCGCCGGAAAAAATATTTAATTACCTATTTATTTCTTGTATTCTTTATTGTACACCACATAAACAAAAAGTACAGGACAAACATTATTGAAAATAAGTATAAAATGGACTTATCGCACAGGGCAATTTCTTACAGACAATTTTTGGATGGACTGAAATAAAAGAGAAAGATTTAGGATTTTTGATTTTATAGATTTAGGGTTTCTTGATTATGGATTTTTAAGATATTTTTTTTTCATTTTAAAGTTAGTAAGTCGTCAATAAATAATCACCTTACAATATAGCTCTCTAGCTTTATCATGTACATGTCATGGCATTAGTCTATACACTAATTTACACTAATATAATAAAGAGGTAAAGTTTGTTTTTTGTTTGTAAGAGGTAATCTCTGGAAGTACTGGTCAGATTGCAAAATTATTTTCACCGATAGAAAGCTATAAAAAATATTTTATGTACGCGGGCGAAGCTGCGGCCAAATGGTAGTATTATTATAAAGTGGCAAAGTTTTCAAATTTTGTAGAAACTATAGGAAGTAATCTCTAGAACTACAAAACTGATTTTGAAATTTTTATACCTTTGATTGTGATTGTGATATTCCTTATTTCATTTACTCCAAATATGTTTGACCCACAGCGCAATAGGCACGGCTCAGCTACTAGTGTGTGTAACAAGTCAGTTTCTGGTACATGCATTCGTCATCATCATCATCATATCAGCCGAAAGACGTCCACTGTTGGACATAGGCATTGTACTCGTACATTATTCCTAATATTGGTTCAATTTACAATGAAGAAAGTCGAGGTGGATCTCGACACCTTTTAGAACCATTTTACTTTATATTCAAACATCAAAGTGAATATCAAAAATTCGGGTCAAAGGTAAAATGTTGCGAAGTATAATAGGAAGATACTATTTCGATAAACACACAAAGAAAATCTTTCAACACTGAATTTATAAAGCTTTGCTGTATTTATCACTTTGACCATCCCTCAAAGGACGTAGAGCGATTTGCTTCGACTCTTAATCCTTTTATAATGGTTTCTGGATTCTAGACCCTACGTGTTGTAAAATAAGGTTGGAAATATTCTATCGGTCTGTCAGAGGATACTTCTGCAAGGATCACATAAATCGTACGGTTTAGGAGCGGACGGATGGATTCGTTACGATATAAGTGGATGTTTACATAATATTTTATACAGTTCATGCATCGTATGCTAGTAGCCATACATCCTTGTAGACTGGTGATGGAAGAGGTATGTTAAGACTGTAAAGGAGTTGTGTCACGTGCGGAAGATGATATCAATCTCTTGAGCAGGGGCCCAGCCGGGTCGAAGCCTACTGGGGCCAGGGTTATCCGAAAGGGCGCTCGAGCTCCGGTATGAAGGCTTGAAGGAACGGAATGGGTTTTTTAGTCAGTAAGAGTCTGACACTATCTCCCGCTCCGCCCAAGAGCGGGGGTTGTCATAAGATGATTTTTCCCATCGAAACAAAAAAAAAAAGAGTCGATGCCACATCGATGTTGGGGGAGGCCTATGTCCAACGGTGGACGTCTTTCGGCTGAAATGATGAGCATCGATGCCAAGTTTCTGACCTTGGTATGGTTTTCTACCGGTTACATTTTAAGGAGTATGCTTCAGAATTGCAAAACTTAATTCTGCCAAATCCGTTCCACCATCGGAGCTCCAGACACACCTACAGCCATGCGCCACCGACTTACACTAAACGTTTTGAGAACACATAAATTGTGCGGACATCTAAGGACTGTAATTCTCTGCCGGAGTTTGTGTTTCCTTCCTGATAGGTGCAACTTTGGTCTGGTCTTTAAGTCCAGCATCATTGCTTACCATCAGGTAACATAGTGATTTAACGCAAGCCTAAAAACATTGGATCATTACTTTAAAACACAGAACTTTGGTAAATTAAAGCAAGTTCTGAAAACAGCAATCCTTGTGCTCTCATATTTCATAAACTATCAATTTAGAAGCGGGTAATCCGCAATTTACGCCCGGAGCGTGGGGCAGACGTCTCACGTACGAAACTATGAACCACGCTACGCTACAAAGCTTGCGACGTGCGACTCAATAAAGCCACAAAATAGATAAGTACAGAAGACAATCTACGTACAAAGCGCGCTCGAGCAACGCACACATAGACACCGCTCACGGACACGATACCTGCCCCCCTAGCCAAGTTACAACCGTTTCGCTTGCGTCGAACGCTTCGAGTTGGCCGCGCGGCCAATTCTTTTGTTCTGACCACGTGACTGAGCGTTAGCAACTTGGCTAGGGTACTGGGATCAATCGCCCCGGTACAGTTCGGCACAACGGCATGGCCCAAGCGTGAGCGCCTAGCGTACGTATAAAAAGTGATGTTACATACATGAGATTGACTTCTGTATCTATCTCTTTTGTGGTAAGGCGAAGCACACACTGCGCGCTCGAGATGTCTCCAGGGCCCTCAAGCACACAATAGCTGCCCGACACCCAGACTGCCTGTACCCACCTCTATATATTATACTAATGACGACCTACCTAATTAGGTGTAGCCTAGCGCTAATTAGACCAGCGTGTGTCTGATCTTTCGGAATTAATTAATTTAATATTTTTGTTACGTCATTACGCTGGGTCGTGACGTGTACCTACTATGAAGCGTTAGTTAATGTGTTTTTAATCATTTTCGTCATTGTTCTGTGTTTAACGTTTATTTTGAAGATGAAAAATGACACCTAAGTGCCAAGATGCAGGTAATTCTTATCTTTTTATAAAAACTCAAACTTCTTTTAATGTACGTTTCAACAAAAAAGTTAAAACGTACCTACATAAAATGATTAGTTTCATTACAGATTCTTAATATTCAGTCATATTGCAATAAGACTTTTAAATTATGAGTCTTTTTTTTTAATGTTAATTTGTAATAATAATTGTCATATTTATTTACAACTAAATAACTATAATTACAATAAATTTTAAAAAATAAAATAAAATCCTATATTATTAGTCATATTTCAAAAAAGTCTTAATTATAATGTCTCGTTTTATACAGAAAATTACATTAATCTTACTCGATACTAAACACAAATCAAAATTAAACAAACAAAGTTGTTCGAAAATTGTTTATGTTATTAATTTAAGCCGTGTAAGTGGAGAAACCTTTCAAGCGATACATTATTCCAACATATTGGTTCTAAAGTGGTTTCCACAACAACAAATGGAGGAGGAACCCCTTACATTTGTAGCTCGTATTTCACTTGATTTATTTTTACAGGCGCTAATATATCACAAGGACCAAAATAGACTAGCTTCGAATCTGGTCCTGCGATACGAGCGTTATCTCTCACACGATATTCCCTATTTTCCCACAGAAGATCTGTCAAACACATGTGCGGACAATTAATCAGGTTCACAGGCACGGCTAAGACATCTGCGTGTACCTTTGTCCAAATGTCAATTAGGAAATGGTTACAGGCTCGATAGCAGAAGGACCAAGATGAATGGACTCTAGTAATAAAAAGCACCTGACTACCGTAGATTTAATAGACGAAGAGATTCACGAAAATCAATCAGGGGAATCTTGTAGAGATAAAACGAACGTTTTTTGCACCGGTTCTTCTCTCCGCCTGCTCTGTTTTTGCAAAGCCAAACTTAAGATAGGTTTGGTATCTTAGTATCGCATCTTTAATTAAATTCTTGTACTTATCATTTCAAATTTATTACGAAAGTAGACAGGTACGATGAGATTCATATAATTTTCTCAGTCGTTTTAAGGTAGATTTGAATTGCAAAGTTTATCTACAAGATTTCAATGTTGGCTAACTGAACTTTGACATGATCTTTTTGTGAGACTCGAGCTTTTAATAATTATTTCAAAAGTTATGTCTATTTGAATTATCTTAAAGCCAAACCTCTTTCCTCAATTGAAGAATACAGATGTGTATCAGTATATCTATTTACAGAGACAGAATAATGACAGTTATTATTTTATTAGGGCATAAGTTGAAATTGATGCAAAATTAAATCGATTTTTTTTTCCTTTCGCTGTATTATTGCACTGTAAAAAATTATGCCAATTTTACTTAACAATTTTGAAATGACCAATTGATTCCATAGATTCTCAAAATAGCCATTAAACAAAAAAGACAACTTTTTATCGTCAAGAGTACCGATGTTATTTTTAAATCAATACACTTAAAACATGTTTTAAATCTTTTGCACCATAGTTTGTGTCTATTATTGTAATAGTCTGTGCTGTCACGCAGCCGGGTGAATATTCGTACTTTAGTTCCGATCTTCTACAAACAATGTACTTAATCGAAGGTTGCGATAAAGTAAAATCTAACCGTGTTCTACACTATTAAGTCAATTCCAATTAACTTCAGAAAACTATTGCACAGCGCAAACGTATCGAGAGGCGAGTGCCATCGAGTCTAATGAGAAGTGACGTAGATTGCGCCCGCAACACTCGGGACCACTAACAGCGTTAGTTTCAGAGATCTTAACTGACCACATAAATGTTTACGACTTTTCAATTGGTTGGGTTCACAACACTTGAATATTTTCAGTGTTGTTTAGATTTATTGGCTGATATCTAATCATCAGGTAGAAATTTGACATTATTGTGTCACTATACCTTAATACACAAATATAATTCAACTCTACACTCATTATTTAATTAATATCATTATCAGTCAATAACGTTTATTATTACCTTATTTAACCTATCATTCAAACCCTCATCATTAAAAGGTGTAGATACCCTACATATTTTTGGTCCTTCGAGCCGGATACTAAACCTAGGTAGGTATATTTCCGAGCCTTTTTTGCCAGAAACATACCACTTTCTAAACATTTGTTACTCTCTCATCTAATAAAAATAAATTTATTCCAATATGTTTGGCCCTATGTATACTCGTATAAAAATACTGTCTTGTCCGTTATCAGCTTTTAAAACCAAACCGTAGTTAACAAGTTCACACCCCTGTTATTCTCACAGATTGTAAAGTGTCAACTCGCTCCCATGTCACATCATCCTAATTGTTTGTTTAGATTAGCCAGCCCTTAGCCAGCTCTCGTTGAAAGCTGTCAATTAAATAAAAACGAATGGCGGCCATAATGGTACATTAATTCGTTTCCGAACGATTCATAAAGTGTCCATTCCAGCTTCATTTGTATCTGAAAGGTTGCACTCAGTGGAGCGGAAGTAATCAGTTTCATTGTTTTGTCTGTTAATGAAGACTGTATTCTGTCTTCGGAAGGACCAGTTTGAATTATAAATATTTTGATGTTCGAGGTAAGATTCATAAATTAAAAAACTAATTAACGATGCCAGCAGCATCGGTTCACAATTATTTTTGACCGCTTTAAAATTTATACTTATTTTATCTTAATAAAACACCTCTTTGCACACTTTTTTTTTGTATATTTTAATACTGTCCAAATTATGAGATGTACAATATCTAAAGTATATCATAATTTATAATATAAATAAATAATAAAACACAAAACAAAATATGCCAGACTGATATAATGTTGGCATATCTATGTGGTTATTTTTACAGACAAAATTCACACAGCCTACGTGGATGAGTGAATTTTATCTAACTTCACTGGTAGCTTCATTACGAACCGACTTAAAACAAAATCGAAATAAAAAGCACTTGATATTTTGTACTCGACTAACGTTTTTAATAATATCAGCGCTCACCAACGCGGAATAAAATTTTTCAAGCACTATTACAGACACTACTGCCGTACTGTAATAAGTGTGAAAAATAAGAGGAAAAACCTTTGCTTTTATAAAATATGTGGTGGTAATTGTATGGATGGGTCGTACCCATCATATTTGTGTCCCTCGCCCGAAATTTTCAATTTAAATTCGCAGGATTTTTGGGTTGATGTAGACCCTTTATGTATGATTAAGTCTATTATATAGTCTCTTTATCAACAACCAGATTAGGTACCGTATTTTTTATAATCCACCAAACGGGTTTTTAATAAAAAAAAATTGATGAGATACTTTTTATTAATTAATACGCCTATTTTTTTTTCTAATTTGAAGCGTTGCTTTTATTCGTTATTTTTTATAAAACCTTTTGTGTCAAAAATTAACCATTGTAACAGTCACAAATGTGGAAAAAACAGGAAAATCTCGGGTTTCATAAAGTTCGGGACGTTAATTATAAAGGATGCGATACATCTTAGCGTTCTTTGCCCGAAATTTTTAATTAAAATTGTTGGGTCTTTATGTATGATTAAGTCTATAATAAAATGTATTTATAACACCTGAAGAAGGAATGCATCGTAATTTATATTATTTACAAAATGAAAATTCATTTGAAATAAGCAGTACCTACTTGTGTGCCCTTCTTAAATAAATGGGATGTTCTTATTTTCATGTTAAAACTAAAATCATAAAAGTTTTATTTCACATAGGCCTACATGGGCACTTATAAAATGCCAGAAGCAGCCAGAGGTCTCAATTGGTCGTTTCCTGTGGAGAAAAACCGGCAAGAAACTCCACGGTTACTCTTTTAATTAATTATTATTTTCCAACTTTCAGCCACGCGCTAATTTTATTTGCTTTTTTTTCTGACAATACCGCACAGACTCATTTTGGAGATTACCAAATCCTTATTCAAATCCTCTCAGTGACATATTACAAGTCTGGACCAAAAACACAAAAAAACTGCTGTATACTGTTGCTGTGTTATTTCAGCGCGTAGCTTAATTTTTTTTGGTTTCCGTAGTAAAACAAATCCTCTCGTGTAATTTGTCATGTCCGTCTGTCCGTTTTGCCGCGGCTTTCATTCGTCTGCCCCTGAATTAATGTTTAAACCTCGAGATCCATATGTGATTAAATTTCAAAAATAAATTCGGACATTTAAAAAAATGTGTTATTTTTTAAACATTATTTTTAAAGTCAACATTTTGACAGTCAACGTTTTCTGCCAGATTTTGCCTTCATTGTTGTAACCCATGTCAAGAAATAGCGTTATTATTATTATTAGCCTATATTGTCCCACTGCTAGGCAAAGTGTGTGGGCACCAATCCTGCGCTTTACAGAGCCCACAGCTCGTTAGACATGCGGCAGACATGTCCTGCCCAGTCCCATTTAAGTCGTAAATAAATGGCGTATCAAATATTTATCTAAAACTTTTTATGATACATACGAAGTACACCTACATAATCTTTCGTATAACTCAAGACATAACAAATTGAAACGCGCCCCTTTCGTCAAAATATTCTAAGGCATAGGCTAGCTAAATTCCGGCTCACTGAATATGAAATCAAACGTCTCGTATCGTTCACATCAAGTTCCTTCACATGGCCTCCCATGGTTCACTTATCTATATTTATTTTTGTTTATAACTTATTCTCTTTAGTCTTAAAATGGAAAGGCTTTTTTGAGGCGAGGAGTCATTATATTAACGGTGGGAAATGGAGCCAATTTAGCCAAGGCCTTCAGTGCCAATGCGAGGCAAAAGCTTTTTGCTCCCTTTTACATACAATTAAATTTTGAGAGCAGTGGTGGCTGCCCAGCCAGGAGCATTACTTTGTGTAATTTTTTTTTATTTAATTGATTTAAACTAGTGCTTAACTGCGATCCCACCTGATGGTAAGCAATAATGCAATCGTTGATGGTGAGGCACACTAGTTTGTTAAAAGCCTATTCATCACTACTGCTCTCAAAACGGTGAAGGAAAACATCGTCAGGAAACCGGTATGTCCTAGCACCAAAAATTCGAAGACATGTGACATCCACCGACCCGCACTGGGTCAGCGTGGTGGATTACGGCCATTCCCTCTCCTAGAGAGAAGGCCTGAGTCCCAACAGTGGGAACATTATAAGGCTGACTGTGTTATATATGCTATACAAATTTCCTACACCATCTGATCAGATCGTAGTCCGATGGATGAGAAAGCACAGAACCGTTCTTTGTTGCGATACTTAGGAGCCCTATGACCAACGGTGGACGTTTTTCAGCTGAAACTTTTATGATTTTTTCTACTAGTGGGGACCAGTGAACTTTCTTCTCCATAGAGATCTACGCTTTGAAACGTGCAATTTAGCTTCACTTTTTTGATTGACCGACATTTTGACAATTCAAAAGTTTCTATAATTGGTCTATTTGAAATAAACGTTTCTGATTTCTAATTTCAACGAAATAACCAAAAAAATGTAAACGTCATCATATCGACGGTAAAATATAAGGAACAAAATAAGAAAAAACTTTTAAGATATACTTACATATGTAAGTATATCTTAAAAGTTTTTTCTTTTTTTATACCTGCCGACATAGTTTAAAAGGTTCAATTGCTACCAACCATTATAGATCATTGTTGTCTTAATCTGAATTAAATTAAAGTTCGAGGCAAAATTTAATCCAATAGTTTCAACAATGTCTCAAGTTCTCGTCCAATATATACAGTCTAATCAATTATAAAAATCCGTAGACCGAAGCCACTTCAATGCGGACAAACATCTCAGCATCCTCTTCGTCTCATTATACGAAGGAATTTAGTATCAAAGGCATTAATGGCATCTTTAAGCGCTTATGAGAATCCCTGTGCCTTAAATACATTCCATTGTTCAGGTGAATAGCTCAGGCGAGAACCTTTTTTAATTAATCGTTGATATAAAGCTTATAAAAAAGTTATTTACGATCTTAATAAATAGGTTACTGTATACGGAATAAATAATGCTAATAGATAGCCATGTAAGGCCCGTCGCCCACGGCGAATTTTTGTAGTGATACTGTAGCGCGTACGCATCGATAGAGTCGCGATGCTGTAACGCGTTAATAACGCGTTGGAATTTTTCCTATAGCACTTACAAATGCGACTAACGCGCGTTAGTAGCGATGCTGTCACGCTTACGAAACTCGCGACAGCATCTAATCAAAAAGACTATGATATAAGATGTAATAATTAACTATTCTAAAGTGGCATCGGGAAGTACTATTCACCATAAAATGAACTGATGACATTCTGTAAAACATCAATTCTGAAACGATTAGCTGTTAATACTTAAGTAGGTACAGCTACTAATACTTAAGTAGGTATAGCGTGTAACTATCATCATGATTTCAGCCGAAAAACGTCCACTATTGGACTCAAGCCTCCCACAAGTACCGCCATAACGGCCGGTCCTGGGAATCTCGCATCTATCAGATTTTTGCGACCCTCACCAGGTCATCGGTCCACCTTGTGGGGAGGTCTTCTAATGCTGCGTCTACCGGTACGTGCTCGTCACTCCAGAACCTTTCGACCCTATCAACCGTCTGTTCTGCAAGCAATTTGAACCTATAACTATAGTGCCTAAGTTATAAAACTTAGTCAGGCTCTCTCTATACTCAGTTACAGATACGAACAGTCAAAATTAAGTGGATTTTGTGGCAATCATTTAACTTTTTTGACAACAGACCAGTAGTTAATTTCAGGATAAGAGAAGTATAAATTCAAACATTGACTACACACAACGTAATTATTCGAAAGTTTTAAAACTGAATTTATTATCCGAAAATACGTACATAATACCAATTTAATGCTCCAATAACCTTATAACTATTTATATGTAAATTGTCTTGTGACCATACCCAATCATTTTAAACAAGTCAGCATAAATTTATTAAAATAGACCTTTTGTCCATCGGTCCTAGTCACCAGCTTTTAAATTAAAGGATTTATCAGGTCAATACAACTTCGTTCGTTTTTCGTGACGATATATAATAAATCGCTATGTAGATAAGGTAAAAATGTTTACTTACTAACCTAAAACCATTTATTTTCATTGATAAAAAATTAGCCCAACTTTTTTATACTATAAACGTAGTTAACCTAGTGCTTGACTGCGATCCCACACGATAAGCAGTGATGTAATCGTTGATTGTAATTTTTTACCGAATTGTCCCTACCTGTATCTGATAGAAACTCAGTTGTTGATCAGTATAAAAGTGGGGGTACCAAATCTAGACAGATCAACCGAAAATTTCATATAGACAAAAGACCAGAATCAAACCATAGACTAAATCGATTTCCACCGGTAACGAGGAAAACTCAAATAAGAAAATATTTTTGACGAAGCATCCCTACCTTTAGGTACCTGGTAGGAACTTAGAGGTTAATCCATCTGAATTTGGTAGAGCCTACCAAATCTAGACAGATCAACCAAAAATTTCATAAAGGCAAAAGACCAGAAATAAACTATAGACTAAATCGATTTCCACCGGTCACGAGGAAAACTCAGATAAGAAAATATTTTTGACAAAGCGTCTCTACCTGTACGCACCTGGCAGAAACTTAGGGGTTAATCCATCTGAATTTTGTAAGACCTATCAAATCCAGACAGATAAACCAAAAATTTCATAGAGACAAAAGACTAGAAATAAACAATAGACTAAATCGATTTGCACCGGTCACGTGGAAAGTTCAGATAAGAAAGTGAGACAACATTGACCCAATCGTTCCAAAGGGGTGGCTCGTGGCTCATTGTGACACCTTATCCATCGAGCCATCTCAAACGGGGGATGTTACGAACCAATTTGTCGTATTCGTGAAATTGGAAAATTCAATTTCAGACGTATTTGCTGCGATCTACTTTGCTTCTAAAAATAACTCAATCATTTTGAAGCTTTTACTTTTTCCGCTTGTAGGTGTAGATGTTGGCTTTTACAATTAATGAGGAGTCTCAAATTTTAATGTGATCAAGTGATGGAATCGATGTGAACTTAAAGTGCTCTGCAGTCACATTCATGCACAAAATCTATATCTGTACAAATATATAAAAATCTATTGCTATTCGCTAGTCTCGCTAAAACTCGAGAGCGGCTGGACCGATTTTAATAATTCTTTTTTTTTATTTTGCTCACTAGCTATTTAAATCGTGCACTAGCATCTGCCGTTATATAGATATAAATACCCATGTAGTCCTATGTGAAATAAAATATTATATATTTAATTATCAAGAAGAAGAGAGAAGTGAAGCAATCTTAGAATCGATCTTGAAAAATGTATCTATGTTTATTTTTCAAGGAATTCAGATTCACGAATTCTGATAAGTACTTGCCAGAAATCGTGAGAACAAACTCAAATTACTTTTAAGTAGGCTCAACTTTTTCTGTAAACAAAATATCACGAGGCTTATAAAAGCTATTTTTCTTCATAAATAGCCAATGTTCTAACAATAGAACATTGTATATACTTATATCTGTAGGTATTTCATTTGTAAATCCACTTTATCAGATATAACAGAAGTCTCAATTCTTACAAAATAATGTGCTCTTTCTTTTTACCCGATAAGGTAATCTTTTTGAGCCCTCAAATTTAAGTTTTCGACACGAGAGAATGAGGGTTTTCAGGAAAAATTCACACCACCAGTTTGCGCCACTTTGGCTAAAGGTCTTCTACTTTTAAAAATGTAGATATATGTCGTGGCCAGATCATAGAAAGTGATCATTTCATGATATGGCCAAGTTTAACTAGCCAGATAGTTTTAAACGTTAAAGTTTGATGATATCTCAACCCTCGTTAGGCCTATATTATTTAGACTTTTTACTATCATACAAATCCTACATCCATATAATCAAATGTTAACGTTTAAACGATCTGGCCAGTTTTAGTTCGCCATATTATCATGAAATGATTAATTTCTATAATCTGGCCATCTGGCCACGCCAGATGGCCAGATACATATGTAACATGAGGTCGACGTCTTTAATTAATTTTATAAACATTTTGACAGGTACCTGTGATACCACCTGGTGAACGCCATTTTAAAAAATCCATATTTGCCAATGGGTGCTTGCGCAAAAAAGCCACTCCTATTTTTGAAGTTTCATCACCGATGTTACTGATAGGCAATTTTTTCTGCGCAATTTAATGATTACTAGGTACTTAAAAAGACCTATACTAAAGCCGGTTCAAAAACTTATGCAATAGATTTTCTGTATTAACTTCTTGATGTTAAAACAATGTAGCCAAGTCGTGGGGCGACTCGGTTTCCGCTACATAAAGCCGCGAGAGGGCGCCTCCATCGATCGGTGCGCTTGGTTCCGTACAGGAATGTTACTCAAATGCGTTAAATCTAAATGTAAAGGTTTTATTGGGCAGATATGTGAGATGTGGGAACTGGATCGGAATAAATTGAAATGTAAATTATTTAAATTAAATTTTCACGAATGGTTTGTTGTCTTTTAACACAAGACATAACAAGCGTAGATGATAGAATTGTTCTAAATCAAGATTTACGAAATAACTTAATAATGCCCTTTTGCTTGGAAATTTGGGAAGCTTGATCTTAAGCCTTATTTTACAGATCATAAGTACCTATAATAAGGTACAACACATATAGCATTTTTATTAGGTGTTCTTTTGTTTGAAAATGGCTTTTTGAAGACTATTTACTACTTTTTCAATATTTAGTCTCTTTTAATGTAAAAAAATACATTTCGTTTTTTACAAATAAGAAAATATGTGTCCCTTATTTTTAAATAATCTAAAAGACGGACTAATTACATTTTTAAGGCCACTAGCCTATTAGGTCAATTAAGTTAAAAATCATTTGGGATGACTGAGGTTTTGCGCATTTAACGTTACACGTTGTATAGAGATCTATTTTATTTTACACACCCAAAGTAATCCAAAATAATACACGAACAGTGTTTGTCTATTATTTTATTAAGTTGCACCTGCCATGTCACGTTTCTGCGCCACCCTAAGGTCGACTGGCAGATTATGCCCAAGACATTAAGTCCGCCTTTGTACAGTTTTATGTGCATAAAGATTTAATAAATAAATAAACAGTCCAAAGCCAATACAAAGCTAACAGTTCGAGCTCGCCACTAAACCTTAATCTGTTGTGAAAGTATTAGCATAAACGAGATAGCCTGGCCAGGACGCGAACAATGCAGCCTAACTGTTGCCACCCCCTTTCTTAAATTATACACCAGGCTATGGTATTGTTCTAACTGGTGTAGAACCGTAGAACCTTTTTGTATATCAGTGGTGGCCATATTGTTTTTGCAATGTAGAATACTTGTAGAAAAAAAGAAAACATTCGTAACACTAGAAGAACTTTAACATAAACTAGGATATCCAAAAACAGCAAATTAAAACATTGCACCAAGTATAATATCTACCTATTAAAATTTACTCATCATCCGAGCCGAAAGAGGTCCATTGCTTGACATAGATCTTCCCCAAGCGTCCCTACAACAACCTGGATCTCTGCGTCTCGTATCCATCGAATTCCCGCGACCTTCATTTGGTAAACTTTTTTTTATGGTGGGAAAAATCATGCATTGACATCCTCTGCCCTTGGGCGTAGCGGGAGATAGTGTCAGATTCTTACTGACTAAAAGACCCACCCTGTTCCTTCTAACCTTCATACCGGGGCTCGGGCGCCCTTTCGGATAACCCTGGCCCCAGTAGGCTTCGACCCGGCTGGGTCCCTGCTGTTGCTGACAACTCCTTGAGGCGCGCGGGAACAGTGCGCGCCGTCGACGACTTGGGCTTGGTCCGGACAGTTACCGGACGGCCGGACAGTAAGCTACCCATTGCTCACTCAGCCCGCGCCTACGTTGTCCGGAAATCGGGATCAGAATCCCGGCGGTGGCGGCGGCGATAACGCCGTTGCCTGATGCGTTCGGCCTCCTCCTTTGCGAGCATTACTGCTTCGCAGAAGTCGGCGACCGCCTGCCACTCCTCCTCGCTCCGGACCATGGCCTCAACCAAGGCCCGGCGCGAGAGGTCTCCGCCACCGATCGCCCCCACGAGGGCACGGCGATGCTCCGCCCAAGCAGGGCACACCTCGACTGTGAGCTCCACCGTGTCCTCCGGGCGTTCCGCACAGTGGCGACACCCGGGCGTCACTTCCGCATGAATCGAGTGCAGGAAACTCCCGAACGAACCATGTCCGGTGAGTACCTGCGTCATGCGGAAGGTAAGGACGCCGTGAGGTCTTTCCAGCCACGCCTCAAAGAGGGGACTTACCGCCATGATTGTGGCGTGCCCAGCACTGGCTTGCGATAGTCGTTGACGCCATTTCACCATAAGATCCCGCCGGAGCTCTGTCCGCCATGCCGTGACCTGTCGTGGCAGCGGACTTTCACCCCGGCGTTGCATCTCCACGCGCATTTCGTGCATGTGTGCAAGGACTGTTGCCTCCATATCCCACGGTGGTAGGCCAGCCAGAAGGCTCGCTGCTTCGCGGGAGACCGTGCAGTATCCCCGCACCATCCTTATTGCCATGACCCTCTGGCAGGCGTTCAGTATGGCTGCCGGTTGCTTTTTCAGCGACGGCGCCCACACCAGCGCCCCGTAGAGGGCCATGGACCGAACGATCCCCGCGAAGAGCCTCCGGCAGGAGGCATCTGGACCCCCAAGGTTGGGCAGGAGCCGCTTGAGCGCAGCACAGCCTGGTTGAGTTTGGGAGCCAGACGTCGGAAATGCTTCACAAAATTCCAACGGCTGTCGAGGACGAGTCCCAGGTACTTCATCGTCGACCCGACACCGATGTGAACTCCTCCTACCGTTAGTTGGGAACTCAATGGCGGCACGTTCCGAGAGCGGCGACCGTGGAAACACATAGCCTCGGATTTGTGAAGCGCCACCTCGAGTCCCAACTCCTGGATCCTATCAACGACCATCGCAACCCCGCGTGTCGCTAGAGCGACCGCCGCCTGGTACGAACCGCCGCCTGGTACGACACCTGGTAACCTGCCAACGCTGCGTTTTCCGGTACGCGATCGCAACCCCAGAATCTTAAAGCCCCATCGAGCATCTGTTCTAGCAATGTGCCAGTTCACTGCCACTTAAGTTTGGCGATACTACAGGTTATGTCGGTAGCCTTCATTCGCTGCGGATATCTTCGCTCCTGATTTGATTACTCAAAGACACTACGTTAAATTGAAAAACAGTCGCAATTAGCTAAGAATTAAGTACCTAGAGTTTAATATAGAAAATCAATTGATTAACGATATTCACTTCGACTTAAAAAATATTTAAGTTGTTGATATTTGGTTTACCTATCAGAATTTAGTCTTTTTCATTGGTAGAGAAAACCTTGTAGCTTGAACTGCGTCTATACGTACTGTTCCTACATGGAGTTCAAAATTTCACGAGACGCTCCAAATAAAGAAGATCATTAAATTAACTAAGACCGAGAAAGAAAATAAAAGATACAGCTTCGCTCGAATAAACCTTATAGGTACTTACGAGTATGGGAAAAACTTTAACAAAGTCTCGCATACAAATTGAAGAATAAATACTTAAGCGTGACAAATGTAAACCATTACAAACAAGACATTGATGGCCAGAACAAGCCTTGTTTTTGTCAAACAAAACAACAAATTTCTAGTCCGCTTTTGTTTCAAGCGAGAAAAATCTAATAAACGGTTCCACGGCTCCAAAAGACACCCATTTCTTTACAAAGATTTATATGTAAATGATATTACAACGTGACGGGAATTTTGTAATTTTTCTCAAGAAATATCAACGTCACTTGAATGTTAAAAACGAAAAGAATTTAAGATAGGTTCTGGAGATTTATTATGGAGAAAGAAAACTTGGAAGGAAGTGAGAAATTAAATTGAATTAGCGAAGCTTAACCACTCTCTCGCCGACATAGCCCGTAGAATCGCCAAACTAAAGTGGCAGTGGGCAGGGCAGGGCTCGTAGAGCAGATGGGCGATGGGGCCGAAGTATTTTAGAGTGCGACCTGAACACGCACTATTGAAAGACCGGTGGACCGACGACCAAGGGCCCAAGTCTGCCATTTTTATAAATTCGACATTCCAACACGATCCCATTGTCATTTTGCTAAAAGTTCCTAATCTGCTAATTCATAATGATCGATCATTGATCGGTCAATGGTCTCGTAATACAGTTGTGGCAAAATGACAATATCGAGCTTGCAGTGCCTGCACAATGACGTTCTAATGGTAGGTGACTGATCAAAGGAACTGTCCAAATTTTTGCACATTACCGCATACGTAAGACATTCATTTGTAAATATGTACGAGATTACCATTCTATCCCACTTCTTTTAGTGGAGTGTCAGTGGTTGATCATTGGAAAGTCATAATGATGCCATTATATTAATAGATTGCCAAACTTACTCAAAATCAACAATTATGAAATCAAAGATAGACCATTCTGACACTATTGTAATAGCAGACTTGTGGCCCTGGTGAGAGTCGCGGGAATACGGTGGATGCGAGACGCACAGGATCGGTCGTTGTGGCGACGTTTGGGGGAGGCCTATGTCCAACAGTGGACGTTTTTAGTCTGAAATGATGATGATGATGAACCAGTACCTACCTTCTAGCTTCAGCTTATTTAAATTCAAGCGAGTGGCTACAACTCTCTCACATGGCTAGCAACACCGTTATTTACATAATAATAACAATTAAAAAGCGTATTATAACGAGCACTAATCACGACACCTGCTCTGCGTGAGAAAATCTAGATTAACTTGGAATTACTTCCAGTTTAATAAACTATAGATTTTCTCATAATCCAAAGTCCTTTTAAAAATCATTATACTAATATTATAACTTCCCGTGGTCATCAAAAAATAATATTATAAAGTCGATAGTTTAAGTGTGTGCGTCTGTTTGTTACTCCTTCACACTCAAACGGCAAAACGAATTTGGATAAAATTTGGCACAAGGATAGACCATATCCCGGAATAGAATATGGGGTTCTTTTTACACCAGGAATATGATCCCTTGGGATAATTTTGTATTTTCACGTGCGTAAAACCCTGGGCAAATAAAAACCATTCCTCAGAAAGCTTTCCTAGCTACGAAAATAGTATTTTTTTATTGATTTTGACAAAAGGAACAATACAAATCATGCAGTGATCTGTGAATCCGTCTGGCAAACAAACCGCAAATAAAATTAATAGGGCTGGCGCAACACAGTGGTCAGACGGTTGGTCGAATACATTTTGTTTATCAAATTGATTTCCAAAACTGGCTAACCAACAATCAGCAGTGAATACCATATTGGCATTTCACAGCAGAATTTATTATTGCGTAAGTAGCTTATTTTTTAATAACTTCCAATGCTGTAGTTCATAGTGTCCACTATCGCTATCGTAGTGCAGGGAAAGCATAATCAGATACACGCAAAAAAAAATCCAAATATAAAGTAGCCTATGTCCTTTGTGTTTCTTGGGGTTCAAGCTTACTCCGTACTAAATTTCATCAAAATTGGTTCAGTAGTTTAACCATGAAAGCGTAACAGACCGGCAGATTTATTTTCATATTTATAATATTAAAATATCGATTTCTAATTAAAAATTGATTGATTTATTGATCGATTCTTCTATAATAAATATCAATCAAGAAAACCCAAAAAAGGTAAGTAATAATTACGACGAAGATTAAACTAATTTAGACTAGACTTTAAGCACTAGTTCCGATTATTACATTTAAACAAATATTTACTTTATGCAGTAATTCCGAACGTTAGATAGGACTCTCAGCTAATAGCAATCCGCATACTAAAACCCTGACATAATACTTTACCCAGCGGCTTAAAAAACATAAAATGTGCCTAAAGAAACATTTTATTGCGCCCACAACTCCACTTTATGTTATGCGTAAACATTTGGTTCCGCGGATAAGGAGATACGGACAGTTTGTGAGAACATAATATTTTATATCATACTAGTGATCCGGCGCTGCTTCGTCCGGAAGCAAATTATATACTCAGAACTTCCTTGTTTATCGATCTTCCTATTAGTTAAAATTGCTTCAAAATCCGTTGCATGGTTTCAAAGCGGGTATACAGAAGAAAGCTTATTTGTTATATAACTAGACCCGGAATAACTACCTGTACCTAGGTCATACAAATATTTTGTTTCGTGCGGGAATCCAAATTTAGATAAGAATAGTTGGGTACAATTTATAGTTCCTAAATCAAAACAAATAAAAACGACGGCATAACTTCATTCATGAAAATTATCCAAATGTTTTTTCAGGATCTTATTATGACCGATGTCCTTTGATTCATAACTTCCCAAACTTACTAAAAAAATAATATCACGACACAAGTATGCTTCCTGATTATACCTTGCTCCTTGCTGGCATTAATTTACGTCAAAAAATAAATTCGCAAAGTCAACGTTCCTCAATCAAAGTTGCCGCTTTACACCAAATGTTTACCGGTAATTACTGAAGTGAAACTCGCGTCAAAAGAAGTCAGCATTACCATACAAGGGACAGTTTCGCCTAGTCACGCGGTATAAATAGATCCCTGCGGTACGCCCGCGTACGACGCGACGCTACAATGTTTGATTTATGACGCTTGATAGCCTGTTGAGTAAAATATTATGAAGGCAGTAGCAAACGATGGGGGAGGATTGTACGTAAAGTTAATTTTGACCGTGAAACCACCAAGTTCTTATTAACAGTTTCAGAAATAGTAGCACATAGATCACTTGCATATATCCGGCTCGAAGGACCAAAAAATATTGGGTCTTGGTAACGCATGGTCGTCGTTTAAATATAAGATTCGAAATGTAGAGGGAAAAAACTTAAAGAACATATTGGTAGAAAAAACCGCTCTATTTAGATAGATATAAAATTTTATGAAATGGGTATGTATAAAACCGTGCTACTGTAATCTCAGAAGTAAAAGTAGAATGTATAGATTTAACTTGGTTTATCGGTTAAGAAATTATATTCGTACAGGCAAATATAATTAATGGTACGGAATACCATCCGGTGTTCTATAAAACTCTACAAATGTGTGACGTAATGATTATTCTATTCGGATTTGATTCATCAACGATGAGTCAACGAAGCCCAAATTTTAGTCACTCCCGTTACGGGTGCTCCGAGCATTTCGGTTGCTAATCTATTTAAATACACGTGCCCAAGCCATCTTGCGTCCTGTAATAAACTTAATACTTTACTTAACGAATATGTAAATAAGAACTTGTTTTATATTTAAAAAAATCTGCAAATAACTTTTTAGACAGCTAAAATTCACACTTGACAACTTAAACAAGCTGCAACATCCTGCGGAGGAATAAATACTCTTTAGCTTTTTTAAAGTTCAGTGACATATCATAGAAAAAGAGAAAATAGAATACTAAAAAAACCTGTATCCAACTCAGTAGATCATAATTACGCTAATAAACCAAGCACTTTAACTTAGCTCTTTCAACGCCGCGTACTCCCAGCTTCCAGTAATCTGTCAAAAGCCAGACTTCAGCTGTATGTAATGGAAATTTAATCGTAATTGAATGCACGTTACCATTTATCTGCCAGTCAGCTCGTATTACCGTGACTCCTAATATGATTTAGACAAATCGCTTTTGAATGGGAGCGCCGTGTGTGTTTTAATAAATAGGAGCTTAACATTACTCGTGTTATATCTGATCGACTAAGTTCGATGCGATGTCTTAATTATCTGAATTGATTCTATTGTGCTGATATAACGTTGACTTGAGGGATTGTCTTATAGGAGTGTAATGAGAATTTAAACTATTACGAGGAGAAATAAAAATAAACAAAGCTACAACGCAAAAGGTGGAATTAATAACTTCAGGCCGGAACAAATCAAATTAGAATAGAAATTGCAAACGTATTCAATGTATTCAGGGATAAATAAGCCTGTGAGGCCTACATTTGGTTTTATATCTATTTATCCGCGGCATCTCGCAAACGACGAGCCGACGAAATTTGAATAATCACGACGGCAGCTGTGCAAGCTACTGCTACGGCCAGGAATATCGTTTTATGGTAAGCTAAGCTACGGTAAGATGAAGACGGAATCCTAATGCGCGTGTGGATTGTAATCGCGACATTTGTGTGAGAGAATCCTGATTTTAATTTGAGGCTTTATTTCTAGGTTGAAACTGGGCGGAGTTTGAATTCAAAAGGAAAGTGATAAGGAAGATTTGGATTCAATCATTCAAAAACTTTATTGATGGTTAACATTTCACCCATTCTCATTGATACAAATGTAGAAAAATATGTTACGACTAGTTTAAAAATATAATATACTCGTAGGTATACATTGACTGAGAAATTAGATTTTGCGTAGCCAATTAAAAGCTACATAGGCCCCAGAGCAGAGGTGCCGAAATCGTGGGTGCTTAGCGCCTACAAGGGGTAAATACTCTTAGTGGGTGCTATATCTTATTTTGTTGGGTTAAACACTAGTGTTCTCAGCTAGCTTGCCGCCTCGTAAGTTCTTATCTGAAACGAAGAAGATATAATAACCTAATCAAGACGAGATGCTAAAAGTGTTGAGCTCGCATCACTCACTCTTGCGTCCTCATTTATAGGGATTTTATTCATATTTTGACAAACTGACTAAGACTCTTCTCTGACACTAAGTTATGTGCGTATTTGCATGCCGTTAGGGCATGAATATATGTAGGTTTATGATCTATCTATTACCGAACACAGAATACAAAACACAAAAGCATAACCAACGCGGAATCCATTTCAAAAGGTAAGCGTAAGGCATCTGCTACATAACCGATTCATTTTTAATGCTGTCCAATAAAACGTCCAATATAAGGTAGATATGTCTTGTCGGTGCAGTAGCAGCTGTTGCGATGTGTTCCTTCGTCTGACGTCCGTCGGTGAGCCCCAGGCTCGATGTTCGGGACGATATCACTTAATAGTAACATGGAGTAGGTACACTCCATGCAAGTCACAGATAAACAAGTATTCAGTATTGCTCGATTTAAGAAAAATATGACACAAAGCGTCCCACGCTTTTATTACAATAATATTAATACTTTGCGTTCATTATTAGTATTTTCTACCTATATTGAAAATTATTTTACACTTTTTAGTTTGATATGCTATGAAAGCGTGTTTTTTAGTTTTTAAAATGTAATTTTATTTTCAGGCAACAGATGTCCATAGATAAAATACAAAAATTAATATGTAGGGTATACAAGATCCTTGGGCTGAATACGGTAATGAAGGTGGAAAAACCAAAAGAAACGTTCTTATTCCCGCAATTTCTAAAGTGGTCCTTCTGTGCTTATGTTTATGACCCTTATGTTTTGGAATAATATCCCAAGCAGCACGACAGGCTGTATAGAAGCTGTATTTTAGTTTTATTGTATTCCACAGGCTATACAGTGAGGCTGTACAAGGGCTGTATAAGCGCTTATACAACCTCTATAAGTAAAAATTGGGCCCCTTCTTATACAGCCTTATGCATTATTATAGCTGTATAGTTGCTGTATAGCTAAAAAATAGGCTGTACTAATAGCTGTATAAGAGCTGTAGTATGGTGTTGAAGAAAACCATAGGCATATAGTTATTCTCTTATAAGTTTCTTAAAAAGATAATAGTTCTTCATTGGTTTTTTATGAGAATTACAATGTGAAATTTATGAAAACAAACCGCTTATTCTTTTTAGTTATGATATGGTGGGCCGCCAATTTACTGTGAAGTTATAAGTCAAGATAAATGTTGGACTTTAGGTAGTCATAATTGTAGATTCAACGTGCCGATTTATTTTTACTGTGAAATAGTGCATAGTTTTGTGGAAAAATATTCACGCGCCCGCGAAATACTGAAGAATTCACGAGGAATATTACCAAAACAAGTAAGTAAGTTTATGGTTTTGAGGTTAGAATCATAAGATTGTTAAATAATACTGTACAACAGGTATCACTTATGATTTATTTATCTGAAAATCATAACTATAACTTCAGCAATACTCAAAATAATGTAAGAAGTCATATTTTCTTTTGTTGTTATTTGTTCGAAAATGGCGACAGATTTTATACAGCGTATAAGATATCTGGAGAGTATTATAGATTCCATGGTTTTACTACGCACTTTCTGGATTTCATTACACAGCTTTTACCCTTTAAAAGCCGTTATAATATAATATTTTTATTATATAGGCTGTACATCAGTTTTCAGCAAATAAATTATACAGCCTTTTAGGGTTATGTGTTAAATGTCAGTAATACAGAGTAAAGCTGTATTACAGAATTCATTTATTATTATAGTTCTATAAAATCATATTTGACAGAAGTTATGAAACTATTACACTGACAAGAGTGTACAGTTACGCATTAATAATAAGCTTTAGAAAGTAGTTTTAATATACCATTATACAGAAACAAGTATAAAGTGATACCATTTTATAACTTATAGCTGTAGTAAGTAAGTGATCACATGCAAAATACAGCCTCTATGCAGCTTGAAGGATAACATTAGATTGAAGTGTCAAAAAATGCTTAGGGTTTTAAAGTGGAGTTTAAATATTCTGTTTTAAAGCCTTAAGTTTACACAGAGTATTTTATAAAAACTTAGTACAGCTTTAGCTGTATAATAACGGTTTAATCACTTTTATAAGTAAATAATCTTTTCTTGACACCTTTATGGGTCACCAGTAGAACTCTAAGTTCTAATGGTGCTGTATATTTGATGTCGGCAACGCTTGCGTGCTGCTTGGGATTCAACGCTTCCCAAGGCAACCATAGGACCGCACATTGGAGAACTTTAGGCTATTTGGGTACCGTGTTAAATGTAACAAATGAGATCTATGATGCGGTCACGGTACTGCAACAAACTTGGTTTACGCCACTTTGGGTAAAGTTGCCTTTATTAGCAAAGTTAGAACATTTTCGTGAATTTCTTGTTTTGTTATTTTGTGTAGCGACCTATTATTCATCTTACGAGTAGGGTTTTGTGCGGTGAACTACAAAGTAACATTAGATTTATGTTCTTCATACTTTTTAATCCAAAATATGTTTATATTTTGTTGAAAAAGCTGTGATTTTGTACCTTCCTTCATTTTTTGCGTCATGTTTGACAAAAAATCTTTTTCTTTCTTTCTTCCGTCCTTGTGGTAAATAGAGAGGCCTCGCATAAAAAAAAATCTCGAGTAATGCGAGCTACATAATTGGAATATCCAATCATAAAGTCATTATTTATTCTCTACAGGCCTTCTTATCAATAAGAGAAATGAAGGTTGTGGATAATACATATTATTATGTTACGAATTTTTACACATATTCTGTAACTCGGAGTCCCTGTATCATTGATACGACTGCCGGCTAATACATCGGTAGCTACGCCCCTGTACCGTTAACAAAATAAATTTCTTAGACGAAAAGGTAAGAAAATCCAAGAACAATGAAACAAACCAGAAACTTATAATTTGTGAACATGCTTCCTCCCCCAAGTAAACTTCGCTGTCCCGCCAACGTATCGTGCAATGATTGAGATTCATTTGGATCCACCAAATAAATCTCATCGTTCTTTTTTTGCTGAATAAGGAAAAGGTGGGAAAAGATTGAGGGACGCGCGCATGTTTTTGTGGAAACTGCTATCGCTCAAGAAAGGGATTTATAGGTTATCGTCGGACAAATCGGACCGATTTTATCTAGAGTTTTGGTTTGATAATTATCTGAGAAACAAATTGGTGCAACGCAAACCAACTAAATAAAACATTGAATTATAGGTATTTATAATTCAATGTTTTATTTAGTTCACCATAGCTGAATACATGGTGCTAAAGGGTCAGTATGGTTACAGAAAAAATACTACAAATCAAAATTGTCATCTTAGAAGTACCTGATAATGATGGTGGTTTCATTTTCATCGTTGGAAATTCCCTAAGTTTTGGGACACAATGTATTACATTTAATCTTAAAATTTATACCTTTATGTACCGGAAAGCTATCGAATGAAGCCCTAAAGTATCGTAAGCCGTAAATAACATCCTTTCCTTTGACCTGGGACATAAAAAACAGACCTTTAGCAGTTCTTTCTTCCCACGCAAACCATAAAACTCACTCGAGGGAATCGTTTCTGTTCCTTACTAATAAATAGACCATAGATAAGCAACATTGTCCTGTTTGGTTGGTTTAGATTTGCTATGCCGAAGATCTGTTAAAAATATTTGATCCCAGGCAGATACAAGATAACAGAATACAAGGAGCAATTTCGCCTCGACTAAGTTTTTTCTACTAGCTTTTGCGCGCGGCTTCGCCTGCGTACATAAAATATAGCCTATATCACTCAGGACTAAAATAGCTTTCTATCTGTGAAAAAAATTCAGCAATCGGACCAGTACTTTTAGAGATTTCCGCCTACAAACAAAAAACAAATTTTCTTCTTTAAAATATTTAGTAGAATATTTAATGTAGGAAATTAATCACCGACCGCATTTAGTTTAAATTGGCGTAAAAATTGACGTGTAACAGTGTTTTTATAAAACCTATTTGCAAAATAAATATCATATCATTTATCTGAATTATACAGCTTATAAACAACTAAACATTATTTAAAACTTAACTAACCTATAGCACACATACCTAAGGTACTTCTTACTAAAGTATTTCAGATTAACGCCATGATCACACGTACCGAGTAAAACGGCGAGACAGTAAAATGTTGCTCGGTCGAGAGAGTGATGTAAGCGAGTTGTAGAGATAAGTGGTAGGCCGAGCACTCTGCACTGTGTTTACACGTACCGAGTACTCGGCCGAGAGCACTGTCTCACCTGTTTACTCGGTACGTGTGATCGAGGCAATAGGCTGGTTTTTACCTCGGTCAGAAATTAAGATTGTGTCATACAATGTGGCAAAGTCGCCAATTTTTTGGGCACAGTTCCAGCCGACAGTGATACGGCGAATTTTTTGACGCCATTTTTATGTTAGAAGGTTTTATAAAGGTTATTAGAAAAGTTTAAAAAAATAATCAACTCCGATACCTAAAATATTTGGACCTAATTTAAGATGCATCGCTGACTAAAGTCAAAGCTCAGCTTTTGCTCCTAATTTCAAATCACAAGAAACTAGACCTTCATTCAATTTATGTAGCCCGCACTAACCCTGCTTTCGCCACACGAGACGTATATCAAAGGCAAACATCGTCAACCTGTCTTCGAAATATTAAACACATTAATAACGTGTAGCAGGCTTGCAGGCTGCAGGGTGGCAGCGCAGCGGTCTGCCGCGCTCGTGTGCTAAGCTAGCTAGCTGCCTAGCTGCCTCGCATGCTCATAATAAAAGCTCATTTTATGCTAATATCGGCGCGGGCGGCGGCGGCGGCAACTATTTGTGCAATTTGAGCAGTCCAAAGTGCGGAAGGCAAATAACTGCTAAATATTCATGCTGCCCGTAATGTTGTTGGGTTCAGCACTTTTTAATGAAGGTGAGTTTGTGGTATGAACAATTAGGGCGGTTGGAAGTTTGCGATTTCTTACTGGCATGGATTACTGCCTACTTAAAAATGCAGGAACTTTGTAATATAAAATACTGTTATTTGTATTTTCCGTATAAATCCGACTTCCAGCTTACTCAGCTATCTAAGTTATACAGCCAACAGTTCATTAAAAGCTTCGTAGAAATATGCAAGCTGTTTTATTTATAACCCTATGTGTAACAGGACACGTGCTTATCACACGTGTGACCAAATACCCGGATGGCGAATATGCGTAACTAAACGTATCGCAAAAAATGCAAAGGGAGAACCTGTAGGGTTTCACATAACAAGCGCCGGAACGCAATAAAACACCTCCAATCCCGAGCTTCTTTCTTTTAACGTCTAACCTTCCTTCCCCGCTCCCTTAACACCCCCCACCCTCCCCCCCATTCCTAGCGTGTCGCGTAAACAGGGGAAATTCGAACAAAGAAAATACAGGAGCAATTTGCAAGCTTCCACGACAATACGAAATTTGTGCCGTAGTTGTTCCAAAGTTGACTACAACAATTATTCCTGTACACAATGCGGAATTAGCTCGACATGTAAATTAACCTGTTCTCCTACTGACTGATTATAAAGCTCGAGTTCCACCTTCCAATTTAGTCGGCGATACGGTGAAATGGATCGGTGTGAAAAAGCTAGCGGTGCAAATTGCATGCATATAGCTTCTGAATTGCACGTTTGCTGAATTGGATTGATTTTGTCTGTCTGAATACATACATGTATATGACTATGGTCCTGTAATCAGTTAATTTTCATAGCTGCGTTAGGGATTTTGGAACTAAGACTGATAATTGCCACAAATTATAAGAGACAGATCACAAAAGGCTCTATTGTGTTAATTAAATAAAAGCAGCCTAAATATTACTGTAATGTCAAAATAGAATAGAATAAACTTAATTGTACACCAAAATAGTAACAATGTCACAAAAACCTAAATTTATGCGATCTTAAAAAAGCATGTATGCAACAAAGATAATTATTACAAGCAACTTTCAGCACTATCAAACGACTTTCAGCGCTATATGAAACCTCTTAAATGACCATAGCAAATGTTTCGGCAAGCTTCAAGAATCCAGTGATAGACATTCCATCGTTATTGCCTCATTGATTCTAAAATCTTTAGTACCTAGCAGCTTCTACCCTTAACGTAATATGTCACCTCTAATTAAACTCAATATGTAGCTCATATCAAACGGCAGACATATTCCGTAACGAGGTGATTTAAAGCACACTCATCGGCGCGACCGCCGTGAAATTAGTCGCAGTCGCACGTCGCGCGCTCGAGTGCTTGTCGCGGATATTGACAATGCTGTGCCGATTGGCGGATACATATGTTGTTAATTGAATGTGAAACGCTGTTTGATGTTAGGTTCTATGGCAGAAGCGAGTTGCTGAACTGGACCTTTTTGGCGCCGCCCTGAGCCACACATTGCTAGTTGTCTTTTTTTTTTAAATTAAAGTGATTTATTAGTGTCTACATGTTGTTACTACATTGTGTGTATCTACGAGCGTGTATGCCAAATAAAATATGTTTCTTTCTTTCTTTCTAATAATATGCAACATAATTTTTAGTTTATGGGAAACCTGAATATAGTTTGTTCAGAATCAGTAACTGAATGGGTACCTTTTTGTGTGTTATATGTTTTACCACCGACACTAAGTACAACTCAGGTCACGGCAGGTCAGAGCGGGTATTAGGAACCAGCAAACAGCTGAGTTTAAGTCCAAAACAAAACAACCCCTCAGTCGCCTGGATGGCCCGGTGACTATGTATTTTTACTGAGATAACAAGCTTGTATGATTTTTCTTGATACAGTTATGAAATATTGTATCTACATAGATTCTTTACATAAAAATTCTAGACACGTGTTTTGGGTTTCGCGTATACGTTATCTAATGTTGTATAGATAATTGAAAGATGACTAAAATGATGCTCGTGGTAGACTCTAAACTACAATATTTATATCTGAAAAAGTTCACCTTGTTACGTGAAGATATTCAGAAAGAAATAGTACTAAGTCTCACAAACTAATAGCACATGTAACTAAATAACTTGAAAGTAAATAATGCAAAAAGAAACATTGGAAAATCTACCAAACAATACAATAATAATATACCACTTTCAGTTTCTCACTTAACAAAACGAGCGGATGTGAAGTGAGTTGCACATCGCAATTGTTTGTCGCGCGGATATTGACAATGCTGTACATATTGGCGGATACATCTGTCGGTAATTGAAAGTGGGACGCTGTTTGATGTTAGGTTCTATCATAGAAATAAGAATAGGTATCACACGTATATAGCTGGAAAACGAGTAAAATGAAGCTTGTGGAAGAGTATAAACAAACTTCAAGTATCTCAATAAGCTTACCTTGTGATACAGTGTAGGGATAAGATATTCAGAAAGAAGCAGTGCTATCTTACAAATCTATTCTCATATCGATTGTTTTATATCCACTAGCTTGAAAGTAGATAATGCTAAAACATAGATAAATCTCTTAAACAATACAATATGACAGCACTTCCCTTTTCCCACTTAACAAAACGAGCGGATGTGAAGTTAGTTGCACATCGAAAGTGATTGTCGCGCGGATATTAACAATACTGTGCGTATAGGCGGATAATTCCGTCGTTAATTGAATGTGGAACATTGTTTGATTCCAACTAAAACCTTTGACTATGGCTGCATGGAGATACAAGGATTTTCCAGACTAAAGGTTGCAAAAGCTAAGCTCACCTTGTTAAAAATTACTAAGTATAGATTTATTCTCGAATATGAGTGGAATAGAATAGAGTAGGTACAGTAGAGTTAATTAAAATAGAATAAAATAAAGAGAATAAAAAAGAATAGAGTATTGAGAGTTAATTAGAGTAGGGAGAATAGAATAAACTTTATTGTACACCCAAATAGTAACAACAATTTTAAACTAACTTTATGAAGATGCAGAAGCACTTATGAAGATGGACTGGAAGTCGACACTAGGTATGTATAGGTATAGTACAAGTTCTTGATCTTTTAAGTATGATTTGAGAAGAGAATTACTGCATGAAATCTAATAGCTGAAATTCTGGCACTGATCAAAAAAGCAAATAAAATTCATGGCACAGAAAAATCTTCACATTCACAATTCGTTTGTATTTCCAATTCTAGCCCAGTGTATTAAAAACAACGGATTTCAGCGACATCTCTTTTCATTCCTTTGTGTAGTACAAACATTCAGTCCCATGCAAACAAAGTCCGCTGCATTTTCAAAACTACACTGTCCTTGTTTTTCGTCGTGCACTTTTTAAAACTGTTGTGCCTTATCTACGAGGAGAACGAAAGCCTACAAACAAAATAGTGTAATATATATCCACAGCGAGCCAAAACAAAGGCCTATTGCAGGCTGCCTGTCCATATGTCACTGCGCTGTGACTGGTTAACAAAATGAAAACAGAAAATACGTTAGAGCCTGAGTCCAATAACTGTAAATTACTTACTCTATGTCTGTATGTAGATCAGTAAGTAAAAAAATACATATATGTTTTGTTATATTGAGCGTCCGGGTAAAGCTGGGCAGGGCAGGCTTTTAAGTTGCGTGTCCGACTAAATTAGGCGGAATCCGACCTGTCCGACTTTTGTTAGGCTTTTTAAATTAGACAATTTTTTTTTAGGTTTGTCATGTCTGCTACTTTATCTTGAATCGCTAGTGTAAGCGGAGCAGACTAGCAGTCATAGCAGCTAATTTTATTGTTATTTCATTAGAATTTAAAAATACACATATACATATACAAGGTGTAAGGGGCTCCCCCCCGCAAACTTCAAGGGATTGCCCAGTAGACGAAACTGAACAACTTTCCATAAAACATTTTTTCAGAAAACGAAAAATAAAATCGCCTCTCTATATAAACTTATCTCCATACAAGTTTATAATTTTGTATGGTGAGGCGGATATATTTTTTTCGTATACAGAAAAAAAAATGTGGAATGTTGTTCAGTTTCGTCTACTAAGCAAGCCCTTAAAGTTTGCGGAGGGTTGTCTCTTACACCTTGTATATTGGTATTATTTGATAAATATTAAAAAAGTCGAGTAAGACTTTAAAAAAAAAAATGTTGCCTATTTTACTTATTAAATATCCGGCTAAATTGACTGGTTTGTCCGGCTTTTCGGTTGCCAGGTCATCACCTGGCAACGACCTGGATGTTTTTTGGAGTTGTACCTCTCACACTAGCCTCTACTCCACTGTGTTGAAGTCAGCTTTCAAGCCAGTCAATCCGTGTGTAGCTAGATATCAGTATTTGGCATGGATTGACTGCTTATCTGGCATCCACAAATCAGTAATTTGATAAGATGATAATCCTTAAATTGGCAACACTGGTATCACATATCCTGGCTTTTGGCTATCTGTAAGGTCTTTTTTTAGGTTAGAAAATCATCTAATGACATCTCCCGCCATTGGGCGGAGCGGGAGGGCGTGTCAGACTTACTGACCAAAAATCCACTCCTGTTCCCTTCGTTTCAGGGCCCGAGGTTCTCTTTTGCATCACGTATGGCTTCGACCAAAGATATAAGAAGGCGAGCGTAGAAAACTACGCGCCGTCGACGACTTGGGCTCGGTCCGGGCTATCCGTAACAACTGTCAAAGATTTACAAATGGAAGCCGGGACCCAACTGCTTAACGTGCTTTCCAAGGCATGGAGGAAACTCGATTTGTTAAGATGATCACCCATCCACCTACCGACCTCGGCGAACATTGCTTAACCTTTGAAATCGACCAAATTATGATAATAACATTCTAAAATAGGTACATACTATCCGTCTTAAAATCGTCTAATGCATAGACTAAAAATCATCTACAAAGAAACGTCATCAAACAGTAGGGGGGACCCAGCAAAGACGAAGTCTACGGGTGGTACGAAAGAGAACCCAGGTGCCGTGGAACGTAGGCAAAGAAGAAACAGGAGATGGGTTTTATTCAGTAAAAGTTGCTGCTCCACCGGAGAATTCTCATCTTAAAAAAAAGTCTTACATCGAACATTTATTTCTTGTTATCATAGATCAAATAAAGCTACAGGAAAATCTCTCGACTCAGAGCCACATGTTGTTATAAATAGAAAACTTCACATCACGAATTCTCCGAATCCGATAAGTCATCAGAAGCCCAATATTAGGTACGTAGCTTTACAAGGAAATCCAGCATCTGGTTCTATCCAACCAATTTTCATAGACAATCAGAACAGGACTTTTTTCTGAAATAAAACTTGGCCACGATAACTCACCTTTTCGGACTTTTGAGAGTGACAGATATCGAATATTAAATCCGATAATTCAGCAAAGTTTTCTGCTAATTTGGCTTCAATTTTATAGACTGTATAATCTTTTTCCAAGGACGGTTATGTAAGTAAAATACTTAATTTAAAAGAATGTTCATGGAGTTTCTTGCACGTTCCTCTACATATAGATCTACACTTTGGAACGTGCAATTTAGCTTCACTTTTTTGTTTTTGACTGACCGACAATCTGACAATTCAAAAGTGCCTGTAATTGGTCTATTTGAAATTAACGTTTCTGATTTCCATAGAGTGGCTGTTGTAAACACAAGTTTCATGCGGGCGAACCCGCAAATAGAGACTAGCTACAGACGCTGCTATTAGTAGCCGGCACACCACAAGCTGTAACGAACCGTCACTAACAAGTTTGTAAAAGGCGGAATTATCCTTTAGACTTATGTGGCGAAAAGCCTTTGTTGGCCACATTTTACCACCCATTGCTTCTTTTGTTTGAATGCTTTTTATGACAGCTGAAAGTAATCTCTCAATGTATCTAACAAATATTGGTTTTGTATTATGACACATCTACACTAGTATGATAAAGAGGTAAAGTTTGTTTTTTGTTTTTATGTTTTTTGTTTGTAGGAGGTAATCTCTGAAAGTACTGGTGCAATTTATTTTTTTATTTTCACCGATAGAAATCTGACTTATTCCCGAGTGATATAGGCTATATTTTATGTACGCGGGCAAAGCTGCCGGCAAAAGCCAGTCTCTAACAAGCCGCGAAGCTGAATGTAAATGACTGGAACATGAAACTTCAACGGTCTGGACTAAGAGTTTCGCTTTGTCGTTTATACAACGTACATCGACTAGAACAATTAGTCTGCTGCGGTCATCCCGTCCAACCACTCGTATAATTTAAGTGTCTTCAAGGCTAGAGTGAATAGGCTCTTAATAAACTGTTGTGCCTCACCATCATCGATTACATCACTGCTTACCATCAGGTGGGATCGCAGTCAAGTACTGGTTTGTATAAATAAAAAAAAACATCGCTATGCAGGGATCAGACTGGTGATGGGGTAACTGACAACTGTTTGGCTTGCGTTGTGTTGCGGTTAACCGTTGTGTTGGCAAGTAAACTCGGAATGGCCGAGTGTATGGTAGCTACTGTGTGGTTAAAGTGAGTTATAGTAGAATTAATTTGACCTGTGTTGTTGCGGTTAATGTTTATTGACTTCTTGCTAACTGGCATCCTGGTTCAAAAAACGTAGATACGATTTGACAACAGTACTATAATAAGCACTAGATAATTTTGCAATAAACCCAGTTTTTTTTTTTCAATAGATCATGTAATCGACACCTATATGTATTTATTTCCGTTTTATAAATTAAGAATGTCATCAACTACGGCTAAATTCTTTTTATAAATTAAGAATGTCATTAACTACGGCTAAATTCTTTTTATAAATTAAGAATGTCATTAACTACGGCTAAATTCTTTTACAATAACCGACCCCTCGATGAGGGATTAAGCTTTTTTCTTCGAGAGTAATGAGAGTTTAATTTGCTAAAAATACGTGACACGAACCGAACTGGAAATCAGGAACTCAGTATCTATCGATTTGCACTTGAATATCAAAAGATTTACGAATAAATATCACACAGTTTTACATGGGTAAGTGTAGCTGCACGTGTATTTTGAAATGTAGAACGCATTAACAACATTTTGTGCGTTGTCATACTACTAAACAGATATGCTCCCTAGAACGTGCCCCCGGCTGTACAGACATGATTTATAGCACGGGATTCGTGTTTAAATCAACCCCTGATCAAAGACTTGATTGATCAATATTCTAACGATGTGTTCAGTGAAAAAAATTGACTATTGAACAAGACTTTTAAAAACTTCCCTTACGAACAAATTCTGTATTGTCCCCAGGTCAGGCAGAAATATGAAAAGATTTATATTTTAACTTTCTATCGACTATTGTCGGGACTTTCGTTCAAAACTTCGCAAAATCTTTTCATAAGGTATTGCGAACATTTTTAAGCATCGCTGAACACCAAAATCAGTCAAAGGAAAACACTAAAGCCTCATGTTTCGTAAACGAATATTCGAATACTTATACTCAGAATACGTTTTAAAGAAGCAGGTAAGTAGATACTTATTATACACATATATATGACAGTCTGAAAGCACTGAAGGCAGTACACAAAGGCATAACAACGCTTTGAACTTAGTCTAGCTAGAACGAATACGGAGCATAAACAGACGATATTTCATACAGTATACTGTTCATTAAAATGGTCCCTTTTCCATATAAAGAGGAGAAACACAGCAAATTGGCAGTTAGTACCTACCGTTCCGAAATAAAATGAAATAACTCCCTAATAAAACCCTTCACGAATGATTGGAACGGAACGACAAAATTATTCAGTTCGAGTGACGGTAAAAAAGTCATTAAAGGGACGACAGTTACGTTTTTTAATTCCGACGACGACGACGACGGTGGTCTATTTTGGAGCATTGTATCTTTATTACTGTTCCGTACGGAAAGTGGGAATGGAAGTGTTAAAAGTATTGTAGCCGCGGAGGCGACTGGAGTGAATCTGTGGGGGAAGCCGCCGGGCGTCGCCTCGCAGAGGAGAGAAAAGACGGGACCGAAGGGACAAAGCTTGTAAAATTTGACGTCAGTTGAAAGAACTAATAAACACTTTTGTGTTTTATTTCGCTGACAAATTGGAAAAGTAGACATTACTTTGTTGACGTTTTTAATTCTCCTCATCCTAATCCTGTGTTGTCTGACAACAGATTCTGCTATAGGTACCTAACTCATATTTAGCCATTATTAACCGGACCCAACTCTGCATGAGTGCAAATTATAAACGCTAACCTTTCTCGTTTATCATTCTTTCATTTAGTGAAAACGGTATCTTTATCGTGTGTTACAGGAATTAGGTGTAACAGGAGGTAGAGTTAGCGGATAAACAGACAGACAAACGCAGAAAGTGACTGTTTTATATTAATAGAGGTACTGCTACCATCTATTGCTTAACCTAGACAATAGTATAGATGCAGTCAATCATCATCATGATTTCAGCCGAAAAACGTCCACCACTGAACATAGGCCTCTCCCAAGTATCACCACAACGAACAGTCCGAAGCGTCTCGCATCCATCACATTTCCGCAACTCGCTAGGTCATCGGCCCACCTTGTGGGACGCCTTCCAACGCACCGTCTTCCGGTTCCCGATCGCTACTCCAGAACCTTACGGCCCCATCGGCCACCTGTTTGTGGCAATAGGTACCTACCTATATCTAATAAATACTGTATTCATCCAACTCACGTTTGTGCGACAAAGGATGTTTCTTTGGTATTTTAGGGCAATGTCTGGTACTTCTAAACCTCAACTTGTCTAACACTAACCTACGTATTACATTCATGTACCCAATATTTCCCGTTATGTCGGTAATTTGATGCCAAAGTTGGTGGTGGCGCCACCTCCTGCCGTTACATTTTATGAACGTTATATGTATGAGTTTCTTCACGTTTTCCAATGCATTATGAAGCCAGGTAAGTTTTGTGTTGATGCGGACCTCATACCAAGCTTTTCGATATCGCTTAAACATTCTGGAAATTAGTAACGAATGTTATCTTTAAGAAGGGCTCTACTGACTAAAGGAAATTGGATAAGTTTATTATAAGGATAAATAGAACTATTATAAGGTTCCGTGAAAACTATAAAAATGGTTTTACTATTAATAGGAATCCTAGCCACACAAAGGTAGCACCCAAAACACTCAAACCTCAATCATCTCACTTTACAACCGTGACTAATTGAGCAACAAAAAAAGCCACAACCTAATCGAAAAACAATCCTATTTCTAACCAGCCATACTTGGGCAACTACTTCCCAGTTTCTTAGAACGCGTTGCTTGACAAACATTAGTCAGGCGGGAGCGCGACCGCACGACATGTGGTCTGTTATCTGACCCCGGGGTGTTCGAGAGAAAGCCCATAGCAACCCGTCTGACGGGTCCCGTTGACACACATTTCATGTTCCGCTTCATTTCTTTGTACTCCATACTACGCCGTACCCGTAATATGTTTGACCGGCGAAATCCCGGCCCTTTTTCGGCGTTTGTATTTACTTGTGCGTAGATGTTCGACGGTCGTGGACATTTCCCTTGCATTTTTATTGAGGAGCTTTGAATTTGTAACCAGTCAAGCATTGAACGAGCTTAGGGAGAGTGCGGTATCAATCATACTACCCTCTTGTAATGAAAAAGTCTTTCAAATAGCTACTGGGGTCAGTAGCTATTTGAAAAACTTTTTTTGACCCCACCTCGATGATTCTGACTAGAGCATGACTATCTATCATTTTGTGATGGCCCAGGTTAAAACTCCCGCCTCTCATGCAAGAGTTTGCGGATTCGAAGAAAGTATCAATGTGAATTTTCCAATTCATACTTATTTCTAAATTGATCTAGAACATTACTGCATCTATGGCCTTCGTGCCTTGAAAAGCACGTAAAGCTGTCAATCCTTCTGATCTCTGAAAGACGCCAGAAAGTTTGACCAGCAGTCTATTCAAGCTGTGAAGGTCTGATAGGCAGTCGTTCTATGTAAAATACGGGTGTTCAGCCACATCCGGTTAGACCGGAAGCCGACACCAAGCTAGTTGAAAAAAGATAGGGAGATGATGTAGACTATCTAAATTCTCGTCATAAACACTAAATCATAAAATAATAATATCATAGACTGCTACTAATCTACATCAACACTAATATTATAATCTACACGAGGTAATCTCTACAAGTACTGGCCCGATTGCCCAGCTAGTATAGGTACAATGAAATGCTTTACACAATGCAGTCATTAATTTGGCTCAGTGCTATTGCGAAGAACATAATGTCAATTATGTCAAAATTATAAACTCGTTATTACATTCCACCATTCTGTGAAATTAAATCCAGTCATGCACGTGGTGTATTGATCGCTTATTTAATGAAGTTATTGTCCAGTAATGAAAATTTTGAACTGGTAAATGTTTTGGTAATCTTAATTGTAAACTACTGTACAGAGAAGACATGAAGAAAAAGAAAAGAATTTCTTTTAGTAAAGAAAACGAGGGAATTGCTAATTTGAAACGGTCTCATGACAATATAATAATAATATTGTCTAATAAACTAAGTATTGTCATAATATATACTCGTTTTCCAAACATGCTCCTACTAGTTTCTGCTAGCCGCTTCACTGGCATGAAAGTTGAAAATTATCTCATTCTATGTCTCTGTCTTGGTTCTCATATCTTCATTTCTGATGATCACACAAGGAAACTCTGAGCATAGCCCTCTCCATTGCTAAGGGTTTCAAGGGTTTCCTCAGGGTGACTTTGGGCCTATTGTGAATTACCATCTTGTTATTACTGGCAGTGTGCACACTACACAGGTCTGATTTTTGTCTTGAGACACTGTAGTATAATAGACAAGAAGATACAGCGCAGCTTCCCGAACGAATTGACGATAAAAAAGCAAATTCCAGAAGTCTAGCCGTGTGCCAATTTTCATTAAAATTCGTTCAGCTTATTGAGTGTGAAGGAGTAACAAACAGAGGTACACACATATAAATTTTGCCTGTATAATATTAGTGTCAAGGTAGAACTACACAGCGCACAAGTGTGACACACACCCTGATCTAGGCGCATTTTTTTTTCGATGGGAAAAATCATATTATGACAGCCCCCGCTCTTGGGCGGAGCGGGAGATAGTGTCAGACTCTTACTGACTAAAAAACCCATCCCGTTCCTTCAAGCCTTCATACCGGGGCTCGAGCGCCCTTTCGGATAACCCTGATCTAGGCGCATCGGTCAATGGAATCTCCATGTGGTGTTCACTAAAATCACTAGTTAGGGATTTGGGTTTATGTAAATGAAACAACCAAATGACGTCAAGTACTTGACTTGTCCTAGATTTAATGTGTATATCACACTCCATATAAAATGTATCGACATTTTATATGAAAACTAGACTTGTAGACCTACACCTCATACACGCGACGCGACGTCCTTCTACGTACAAATCAGGCGAGTTACACGTGTGTGTCGGTCTAATTCTAGCTTTATAGTGTGATAATACCTAACTGGTATACCTACAATCCTACATCGGTAACCCTCAGAGCAATTTAAATAAATGGACTATCATTGATACTCCCCAGTGTAGCCGGTGTCAGACTAGTTAAAAATGTATGGAAATGAAATGTAGCGGACGCAAATCAAACAATGTTTTAAAATTCACCGATGGGATTGGACGCACGAAATGATTTGATTGTATCAGTGACGAAATCCTCTTAAAAACCCATTATTACCACTCGTAAATTGATATTAATCAGTCTGGGAATCGGATACAGCAATTACAGACTGTATGGTTTCGTTTTACATATTTCATTTGATAATGGGGGTTGTTTTAAGTTTCAATTGATGCTTGATGTTTCATAGATAACTCTATGAGGTTAAGTTATTATTTTGGGCACTAATTTTGCCCGAATGGCCGAAGACAGACGTGTGTGGAAAAGGGAGAGGGAGGCCTTCGCCCAGCAGTGGGACACGAATGGGCTAACTAACTTTGCGCTCTTCGTTGGTACCTAAAATATTTTTTTATTCGCCGTAAACTCTACTTGGAAGGGTCCTTTGTATGAGGTCACCCGTAGGGCTACCAGGAACGTTCAAGAGTAACAGTGGTCCAGGAACGCAAAGGGCAACTGAAAGATATTGGTGGGTTTCAGCCAGTATAAGTCTGGCACGCTCTGTCGATCCACACTAGAGCGGGAGAAATAATTTGATGATTGACCACCTCAGAAAAACAATATCCGGTCTTTCTAAAAAATCACCAATGTGCAAGAGTACCTAGACCATTTTACTGCAACCAAAGCAGTGTTTTTATTTTTTTAATAATACACAAAATTAATTAAATCGATAGGATGCATTTGCAATGACAAAAACAAAATGTTCGAAAAAAAAAACTTTGTTACATAGATAGAATATACTTAAGTTTCGTAAACAGCCAACATGCCTGTATTGGGAGACTCCGCTCCTATGGATCTTCATGCTTAAAGGGAGGCTCCAATCGTGGACTAATATGAACTAATTGTTACAAAAATAAAGCATTTTGTATTTTTTTTTGTATTTTAGAATTACTAGTTAGGTTCTTACTCATTTAAAGCTACGAAGATACTATTTTATTTAATCAGTGTATAAGACCCATCGACTTCAAGATTTAACAGGATTAAATATTTTTGGGATCTACTTAGTTACTTTTTATTTTAATTACCGCCATTATTCAAACCTTGAAACTTAATAGACAGAGGAGCATTTAGCTCAACTTAGATTAAGTGGTCCCGTTCCGTAGATTAAGCGAATCTCATAATTATTGTAAGCGAGACTCAACTAGACAGTATTCAATTCAGAGCTAGACGTCTGCCTCGGCGGTCAGTAGCCGTCTGAAGACAAACCGTCTCGGATTTCCTACTGCACTGCTTTGTTTTCTGACGTCAGGGTGTGATTAATTTAGGTCCACCTAGACCTGCCTTCAAATTGCTACCTGCTATTTAGTTTGACATTTAGAGAGAAGGACTTCCAGAGCTTTTAACAGATAACGCAGTTTGTGCCATGGGTCATGCGCTGCTGGTGACGACCAGGGTGGTTTTGGTGAGATAAAAATCTCACACTCCCCGGACTTATCCCTAGCATTCCAAAGGCACCCAAAGGTATTTTTAACGAAAAACAAAGAAAGAAAAGTGGCTGGACGGAGCCAATTTAATTAGTTGACTATCTGTTCACACTTTACCAATTTTATATTCGTGTGCGATACCTACCTACTTTATAAACTTTAGCAAAGCAGTTTCTAGATCCAAACACTAATCTATAAGACATTAGTTTAGTTATTAGGTGTTGTTTTCGGATAAATACGTTGTTTGCAGTATCGTAGAGAACGATTAGTTTGTTCTACAAACAGGAATTTGGGTATCTAGGTACCAATTACTGCCAATATATTATATCTCTTTCAAAAGATGGGAAAACACAAATAAATATTTTATCTATCAAATTCTAAAGGTATTTTTAAGAAAAACTAGCTTCTATCTGTGGCTTCGCCCGCGTAAAATTAGTTTTTTTTTTCTATACAAAGTTTGGACCTCCGCTTGGAAAAGCGGAGGAAAAGATTTTTCCAAATTCACTCCCTTCAGGCATCCGAAGGAAATGAATTTTGGACCATCATTTCTTAGTGCTTGCCTACCTACGTCATGATAACTTCTCTGCTCGCCAAATTTCAAAGGAATCTGTCCAGTGGATTGAACTGTGTGTTGATGGATCAGTCAGTTATAGAAGGCGCCAGATAACCGTGGAATAAAGTACATTGACCTTTTCCTAATATCTCTGCGTAGGTACCCGAAAAACAAACAGTGAACTGCTTTTCATTACTAGATCATGTAAATGTAAAGGATCGCGATACATGTCGATTCAAGACAGCTTTATTGGCTTTGTCTTTATTTCAGTTTTTGAAATTAAGAATGTCAATAAATGTAGGAGGTCAATGACCGTTTTTCCACGGTTATCTAGCGCCTACTTTAGTCACAGTTTCCTTTCATTCCTTTTATGATTAAGCCTATTAAGCTTCGAACGTACAAAACAATGTTCGTGCTGTAAACCCTACATCTGTGTCGACGGGGCGTGAAGGTTTATGTAAATGTGTCTAACAAACCGATTACAGCCGTGTTATTTTGCTGTCGAGATTTAGGACAATTCACAAAATTGAACGAATTAGGGTCGTGAACATAATGCGGGTGAGTTAGGAGCCTTAGATACCTATAGGCACAGAATAGATGAACGAGTTCATCTGTTTTTTCAGCTACCTATTTGATTTATGAATACAATTTTTTTTTTCAATTTAAGTATGTCTTTTTTTTATAATCGGGAGTTTTTTAGTAATTCTGCGATCAATGCCAAGACTGCAGGCACTGTTACCTAGTGGGATTGTTCTAAAGAGTTACCATAGCACTGAAATACAAAGAGTAATTGGAAGAACACAGGTGGATTTAATCAGTAAAAGTCTGACACTTCCGGAATCACGCTCCACCAACACCAACATTACATCCCGCCTAAAAGGCCCTATTATAGGTACCTACCTACCTACCTACCTACTAATCTGGATACTAACTACTAAGGTAAGTAGTTAACTTTCGTTAGTGTCAAGCCGTGTCTAGCCCTATGAATTAGTGATGAATCAATACCGTTTATGCAGCATTCTCTACATTACTGGTCGTGTTAAGTGTGTAAACAATATGCAGGTGAGGTGTTAATTTCGTGGACACTTCCTGTTCTTTAACAATTAGTTATTCGCCAACATACTAAAGAACAGGTTCTTCAGTAAAAACTTAGAAGCCCTAGGACTTCGACGAAACGATGTTATCGTATCAAATCAGAGTAATGTTTGTGAAAAAAATCGCATAAACACATCCATCACACTTCAATTGATGTCATTGCAATTCAATAATGCTCACGAGTTGGAGCTCACTCTTGGTCCTCTACTTTCTAAATCGAATAACACTATTAGACGATATCCATAAATAAAGTCGTAGGTAGGTAGGTACCTACCTACTTCGTTTACCAACGTTAAACACTAACCCAGTTTTTAAAACCCTGATCAAGACTCGACTTATCAACTGATTAAATGGAATAGACAGACCTATATTTAGAAATTCGTGTTGAGATAGTAAAAAGCGCCAAAATGTCTAGCAGGTTTCAAAACAAAATACAAACGCACCATTGCCCCAGCTCCTTGTTCTCCTCCAGACCAGACGGCGTCGCCAGAGTGTCGGCATCGCCCTCCTGTCTCCCCCCCGGATGCTCAGGGATCACGCGCTCGATCGTCGTCACCTCTTCGATGTCCGAGTCGATACCTTGCGCGAAGTCCATATAAAACGACTCCCGGGAGTCGCTCGAACCCCGTCGCAATTTCAGCGACAGGTCTGGTGAACTGTCATCCATTTTTGAACACTATTCTTCCTTCATCCTTCACTAGAATAGTTTGAGAACCAGTCAGAACCGTCTTTTCACTTTGAGCGACATTTCGAAAGCGCGGTTAACCCATTTTCGTTCGTTGAACTTGAAATTAAGTTAGGAATTTATTCTTGGGCATTACTGTTATAAATATAGGATGTTGAGGAAATAATTAATTAAAACTGGTCCTTTCAACCTTCCAAAGTCGTTTCGAAGTAATAAAAAAATACCCCATGTCTTCGACGCAACAAAAAAAGGCTCGCACACAAACAATAGCAATTTATCTTGTCGCGCTACAAAAAGGCCGGTTCGATGTAAAAAGAACAATGACCTGTGAACCGTTCCTAGTGTAACCTTCCCTAAAATCGACACCGCTTCCTGTGCCACTAATAACCGACGCACACCGACACAAGCCGTTTAACACATCTGTGTGAGTCACTCAGCCTGAGTTGATTTGCATTCGGCTTCTTTCAATGACATATGCGATTGCCGAAAGTACTATCAATCAAATCTCAAAGCTTTATATGGCGGTTAAGTTATGAATATGTATCTCCGGTAATACATCTTGCCGCTTATTTTGGCCTGTGGTACAATAAACTACAGCAGTCGCTACAAATACGTTCTACAGACCGGATTATAAATATTAATATCAATCATCCTTGGACCCCTCTTTAAGCCTGTTACACGCATAACTGACCATATTGATGATAACAATAAGAATTTAAAAGCTAAAAATATAATAGATTCTAACAAGAATCTTGGGTCGTACAGTGGGTCCGTTCTTAGAGCATTCTATAATAACGATAAGGCACGTTTAAAATTAATATTAATACCACATCCGTGTGCGATATCAATCGCCGCCGATCCCTCGGGAACAACAATAATGCCCAAGAACAAACATATTCATTTACACACGACAGCCAATCGTGCGATACGTATGCTAGACACGCATCGCACGGCGGAGGCGGAGGCGTATTGACACGGAATAATTCAACGGGCAGTCACTCACACCGATACACGATAACGTTGTAGTAGGGTAAGCACGTGCGTGATATAGGAACGCGACGGGCGTCGGCGGCGCCCTCCCGCGGCAGAGGTTGGCGCGCGATTGCCGCTCGCAGCGAACGCAGCGGCTGGCGGGAAGGGCGGGGGATGCACCCTCGCACGGCGCGGGATCAATCTGACGGCACACGGCCACCCGAAATTCGGGAAACGGTGCCATTCACTACATTATTGAAACAGGAACTAGATGGGATTAGCGCCGTCCGACATGCGAACTGCGGGGCTCATTGAAAATGAAACAATTATGAGTAACCTATATAAGTTTATAACATATTCTCTATACATATCAAACAAGTGATTATACTTACATAATTCAATTATACACTCAATATCACAATACTTTTTAGTCTTTATTAAAACATTTGTTTACAAGTTCGGTACTTTATGAAACGTTAGGCTTATAAATTTGAGATACATGCTTTAATATTTCGTTTTTCTACGTACCTAAAATTTAAGTTAAACGCATGTGATGCCTTGTTTCAATATAATTTGCAAAAAACAATAGTTTCACTGTCATTGGTTTATTGTACGCTTGGAAGGAAATAAATTTCATTTTCATTTATACTTTTTTGCACTGTATTATAAATTCCAAATTATCTTAAATATGTGTTCAGTAGTAATATATTTAAATTGACTTAATAATGGTTAGAAATGAATACACAAAATTTTAACTGGTGTACTTAAAAATAATTTGGAATCTATTGCAAATTCTTCACAAATATCACATTACAAGTGTGGCATTACAATAATACCTATTACAATACTAACAATTTATATTACTTATTATTACCAAACTCAACGACATTAAAAGGACCTACATTATTACAATTTTATACATGCAAAATTATGTTTTTTTTTTAGTGTTTTGGTATTATCTTTATCCTATTGTTTGAATGAATTAAGGAGTTCTACGAATACAATACAAATTAAGACTGGCTATAGAACCGTCTTCGTCAAAAAAAAAAAAAAAATCATTGCAATATTTATATTTCTTAGTGAATGGTTTAACTCACATTATGTTTTTGGATAACACGTTTCTAATCCTCGTACAAAACTCGGGCTATTAGTTTTATATACACTGTGTTTGTGTTGCTTTTGATATCCTATAACTTAAGGTATACATTCAGTCAAAGAAGTATCGGGAATGGATGATTTGTTTATGGTTCCAAATTCAAATTTTAGATTTTTTTGTTGTTGCTAGATTGGCACAATTGTTTTCCATTTTGGCGCGGAGTTTGAGTTGCATCTGTTACTTTAAATTTTGCATCGCCAATGGAATTTCGTGTTCGGAGTCACTGAAAATGTTACAGAAGGCTTATAGAGTAAGATCCCAGGGTCGCCAGACGTCACGTATTTTCTCACGAACGAAATATGGACGATTGAGTACTGTTAGTATGTACTAAGAACGCATGCCTATCTGCTAGCTTGCTTAGACGGCCAATTTTCAGGTATCAGGTAGGTACTCAAGGTACATAAAAACAGTACTTACTTCACATAAATTCTCCAAGCTGATTTTTACGTATATTTTAGGCAATGTCTTTAAAATCAAGCCAATAGTCCCAGACACATTCAAAAGCGGTCGAGCTGTGATAGAAGATTTGCCTCGCTCTGGTAGGCCATCTGCAACTGAAGTTAACATCGCAAAAGTGAAGGAAATAGTGACTGTAAATCCTCATTCAAGTTTGAGAGATAGCCGCCGAACTTTCTGTATCTCACTAGTCGATCCGTACCATTTTAACTAATCATTTGGGTATGAAACATGTTGCCACTCGGCTAGTCCCAAAAGACCTGAATTGCATGAGAGTCGCTGAGGACATGCTAGAACGAGTCAATTCCGACCCAACATTCAATAACAAAAATTTTGTGTTTACTGTTGATCTTTTCCCGTTACTTTCTTGACAGAGTAGTATATTTTAAATGAAAAAATAATACTAAAAGTAATATAATATGTGGTCAAATTAAAAATATCAACAATCATAATTAATTTAGGTCAAAAATTGTCACCAATATGACAAATCCTTACTTTTGCGACATACATAAGTTGTGAGAAAAAAAAAAAACAAAATTTAAATGACATTACATATTTTCGCTGTCATATTTCACGTAAAGGTGTTTTACATTAATAATCGTGAATTTATATAATAATTTTGTGTGAAAAATGTAAACCAAATTGAAAAATAATTCATAATTATGCATGTTGAGTCTTTGATATGGTTCTCATTCATATCCTAGAATTATGGGATATCAAAAAAAACACTATATTTTCAAGGTAAGTAATACAAAATAAAAACCCAAATTGGGGTGTACCTATCATTTTGAAAATACACGTGCGAACATTTAGATGACACACTGAAAATTTAATGTCGATTATGTATTTTTTTATTTACTTGGCACATTTTTATCCCAATATGATAACGATACCCATATATCGAGATAAAAATTCTTTGACCCGTTATCGGGTTTAATTAAATGGAAAAATTATTTTTATAAATGAGTTCTACATTTAACTAATTTTTACAAACTCTGGACGCGAAATCGAAGAATGTATTATTTAATGTATGACATCTAGATAATATACCAGACTACCCAAGCGTCACACTGAATTTAAAAAATGCAAACAACAGACACGATACCTATTTTATCACGTCTCATAAAACGAAATATAGAGCTGTATGCCGACGAGAAAAAACTACTATCAATGTCGCTAACTACATAAAAATGTTAAATACCACACTAATTTGCTGAATACATGAATAAAGTTATATTTATACAGATGTTGGATTAAACAGCAGGTTTTAAAGTATATTATATGTATTACGAATGTTTGCATAACCAAGAAATAGAATAATAAGTACATTTATATACGAGATCTTTTTCAAGTTCAGCGCATAATTTGAAGCATTTTTTAGTAATTTTTAGTTTAATTATTTCGCAATAGTATCTAACATAACTTCATATTACGGAAGTGAAACTTGGGGTACTCGTATCATGCTTTTTTTTCTTCACATTTTTATCTCGAGAAATCGACACCAATCCTTTTTGGATTACGTAAAAGTAACTAGTTTCTTGTCAGCGCCTGTTTTGTTTTACTATCAAGTTATTTTTAATAACTGTTACATTTATCTATATAGTTAGACCAATATATACATAAGAACTGCTTAACTGATATATCAATGCATAGCCGAAACAACTGAGTCTGGAAACGCGAAATTTTACACAATTTTCCTTTTAGGTTTTTGATAATTCAACTTTTAAGGAAGTGAAGGGGGAAATTCGTTTGTATGCAAAATTTTATTTCTTGGCCTCATATATTTGAAACTTAGCATAAATGGCAACCCAATTAAATAAAAGGAGTTTCATTATGAATTCGTTTTTCATAACTACCCCTATAAAACAATTTAGAGGGTGTTAAAGATTGTATGGGAAAATCTTATTCCTTGGGTTAATAAACTTGAAACTTGGCAAAAATTCTAATCAAAATGAATAAGACTGCCAATATTAGTTTTTCCTACCCTCAATTAAGGGGTGTTAAAGTAAACACTCGTGAACGAAGTCACTGGCAAAGAGCTAGTTTGTTTCATATAAAAAAAAAAAAAACTGGCATATATTTAGATAGGACGGAAATCCATATTACATAGATAATGTTGAAAAACCTTCAAAGTAGGTATAAATAATGTTGCCAAACTAGTTTTGATTATGCAGACAGATTTGTCTATTTTAGATTTCCTTCGAGTTATGGTAATCCCCAGTGTTACTACAAGGCCTTGCGCACTCTTGCGTATATTACCTACAGGATTCTCATACATTTCGTCACACGGGCGGCCATGGGTTCCTTATCCACCGCAACAGAAGTCACCAGACTATATATTTTAGTGCTACCCGAAACTGGGGCAAAAAGCATAGCATAGTATAGCATAGTCGGCCTTATAATGTTCCCACTGTTGGGACTCAGGCCTCCTTTCTATAAGAGGGAAGGGGCCGTAATCCGCCACGCGCGCCTAGTGCGGGTCGGTGAATGTCACATGTCTTCGAATTTTTGGTTATAGGACATGCCAGTTTCCTCACGATGTTTTCCATCACCGATTTGAGAGCAGTGGTGATGAAAACTGGGGCAGGTTAATGGTTACTAGCTAATTAATATATTCTTGCGATAGTTAATTGATAATTTAAATACTTATCTACATAAAATATTTTATTAATAATCCAAGTTATTTTACTGGCAAGGCTCATACCTACATGTAATGTAATCTACGATAAATGATTCGATATTCATGACGGTGCCGTGGGTTTGTCTGCATTATCTAATGTCTACTGATATCTGATTATAACAACCTTACACTGGTAATTTAGAGGACATTAAATATTAAATAAATAAATATTATGTGATAGCGACCATCTTCAACTTCGCCCGAGGTCAAAATTTGAAAAAAAAATGCATAAAAAATCTGCCTACATCGCAATACAGATAAGACAATTGATGTCGTGTCTTGAGATTGTTTTCATCTACCCACATGGCCAGATATTACAAGACCAGTAGCCTGATTCACGTAAAATCAAACAAGCCAAATATCATTGAAGTTTTATAGTCGTTCGATCGAATTCCTATCCAAAAGCGGTATTCACATGTTCCTTAATCAGGATTGGATAGAACGACAACTCAACTGGCACGAAACTTAACGATCTATCGACGACTTTTTTTCCAGTTACATTAATAAGTATTCAACCAGGATATTATAATACAGTTAAATCGACTCTTCGACCTAACGACTATAAAATCGGTGTCGTTCAAACTCGATTGGTGGATGTGAATACGGAAATGGTCTAAAATACTAAATCGCTTCGATAACGTTACGGTTTTGATTACGTGAATCGGGCTACAGATAACTTACTTAAACCTTGTTTATAGCGAATTCTCAGTGTCTGGCCAAAACATATGTATACGATAAACTAGTGTGTTGTCAGGTGCGAGGTAAGAGTTTTACATCCATACGAACTTTCTTATACAATGGCCATGCCCCACATTATCTTGCATACATATTTCACTTTCCACTTATTTGGAAAAATAAACGGAAAATGACAAATTATACATTAGTGAATCAGAAAATCGTAATTGAGGACCGAAATTGTGGCGAAAATTCTAAAATATATCGGGACTATAGCATGGAATAGGCAGGCGCATACCACGTGCTTGGTGGATTGTCTTTACAATGAGATGTAAAGCCGGGTCTGCGGTGCCATTTTCTAACAAAACATGTTATTAAAACATGTTACCCATTTGTCTCGGCAAACAAAAACTGTTAGGTCACGCCTCCCTATTCAGTTAGCAAACAATATTATTCTGTTGGCAAACACGAAAACACGGCGCAGCGGACCCGGCTTAACGGCCATTGATGATTGCATAACCATTAACAACACTTATAAAACAATAGTGATACTTTAGAATCGTGTGTCATAAAAGGCTGTCTCACTCATTTAATTACGGTAATGATATTTGATATCTGCTGTTGTAGTATAAAACTTTGTGTGTTTTTATCCAACGCATTTGCCCCACTTGAGGCCACCGCATGCCATCGCTCCGATGAGGTAGACGGCGACGGCAGCCACCCCACCCATTATCACGTACATCTTAACGTTCTTCCAGAACAGGGAACGCTGCAACGTTCTTGTGGTGGTGCGGTATGTTACAGACTGAAATAGTAAAGTTATTGATTGTAATATAAAATTAATAAGGAAAAATCTAGGCAAACATAGGCGTGTCGATTGTATGTTTTATGATGGCATACATTGAGTCATTCTGGACAGGTAAAAAACTTGTAAAATACATCCTCCTATTGACAACAAACATTTTCGTAAAATACCAATATGTATTGAAAAATCTTATTGAGATATGACTATTCCTCTTTAAAAATATAGTTATTATGTAACCATTAAAAAGGTGAAAAATTCTAGTTATAACTTAAATACTTACACCAGTTGCTAAATTGTCAGCTTTATTCACTAGTAATTCTAATTTCTCCCCGCGCATTGCCATGTTATCTGAAATTAATTAAAAACATAATGAATTCGAAAAACTTGTTATTCGTTCCTAAAACCATTGCATTTTTATGTTAACCAGAAAACCGAAATTGTGGATTGTAGACCAATATTGTAGGGATCATTATTCACAATAGAAACATAAATGCATCCTTAGATAATTACCTTAATTTTGCATAGTCATAACTTACAAGTGAATCATTAAATGAAATTATTGGAAGGCCTTGGATGGAGATAATTTATTAGTATAAAAATTATACTTAAGCACACAGCACAGCATGCAGTAAAAAATCGAAATAAACTGCTTGTATTATTTTTGAATTACAATTTGTATGATTCTTTGAAAATGGTTTGTTGGGGCACTACCTACATTCATAGGTACTACTAGTAGTTCTCATTGGATAGTGCTGAATCATCCTTTCAGACATAATATTTTTTGTAAAGTGAGTGGAGTTACTAGGTAATCAGTATTAAGAGTGTAGAAGAAAGTAGGTCACATAGATATTGCTTTTATTATTTCTTCCTAGTTCCATACATAACATGCATATGTTATACACAATGCCATATTCCCTAATGATTATTTTGACTGGTCTGTTGGTGTGATAGTCAGTGGCCCTGATATGCCGGAGGTTGTGGGTTCAATTCCCACCCAGGACAAATGTTTACGTGTTGAGCACGATTATTTATTCTGTGTCTGGGTGTAATTTATATGTAATATGCACGTATTTAGAAATATTTAAGTATGTATATCAGTTGTCTAGCACTCAGAACACAAGTTCATTTTAATATCGTCTACTCCCAAACTAGAGGGTGTTGTGGGATAGTTGTAAAATATTGTATTATATATTTAATGAAAGGCTTAAGAATATATCACTAATATATTATGTTTTTGTTAGCAATAAATAATAAGAAAATATTTAATTTTGATTTAACTAAGTAAAAGTTCAGTTAATTCTAAACATGTTTGATGCAAGGAAAACCTAAAATGTCATTAAAAATATTTATACATGTGATACTTAATTTACTCAAACTTTGAACTACAGCATTGGTCTGCCATTTAATTTGTAATGTAAACAAAACATGCCTATGACCAATAATGTAAATGACATCTTTGCAAGATTAAATACATCACTTTTACATGTAAATAAGCCTCTCAATTACATACACAGTCAATGACACATACATGTGTAGGTATACATATATAGGTATACACTGCAGTTTGTACGCAAAACAAAGATAAGGGCTGATAAGTTATATTTATGTGAAAAACACTGCTATCAGAACCAGAAGAAAAAATAATTGATTGTTTTGTATGTACAAATTAGGGCTATTGGCTATACTAGGTCAGATATAACTAATTAATGGTAGTGTTCATTTGTACAAATAATAGGATTATGTTTTTATGGTATTATTTTAATGTTAGCAGACCACAAGCCTTGTGGTTTTTAAATGTTTCCTTAAACAATGCTTTTACAATGAAAGATATCAGATTTTATATATATATATATAATAGAACAAAATTATTACCAGTTACCCCTACATTCTTTGACATTATCAATTCATTATACCTCAAGTGAACGCCGGCCATTCACTCACCCATTTTCCTTCTATTGTGTCTCTAATTATGGTATTCAAAAGGTTAATGAAGTTAAAGTAGCATAAGTCCAACGGTAACTTAAATCTAAGTTATTATTAAATATTTGACTATGTGTCATCTTTGTATTACTAGCTAATTTCATGTCATGCGCATGTATATTGAAATATTTCTTATTTAATAACCCTATTTCCCTAATACTAATTATTTGCATGTAAATAAGCATTATACATAAGTTTTTTTTATATATGAATGCCTTTTGACCACATTATGAAAAAAATAAAATCGTGCTCTGTGTGGCAACAAGCAACTCAGCAATTTCATCCTTTGAGAACACAAATTAGAAAAAGAATACTTTCTTATAAGATTAATTAGTGTTTTAATGCAGTCATGGCTAAGAGTGCTGGACACTCTTTTGCATTGTCATGATTGATTATCAAAAAATTAACATCACAATTGTGTCAATAATATTAGCATCTGTGTACCATTTATAAGGGGTAGGGATAATCAGCTGCGTCTGGTTAGATTCCTACTTAACTAGATGCTTAATCTAAATAGAATATCTTAATATAGCACACCCCAACTAAAATGTTGAAAGGCATCAGCAGATGAATTTAGAGCTCACAGACTTATAATATTAATTAATTCATTAACACCCAAGAGAAGGCCGGCGCTCGCGCACCTATTGTCTTTCTATTGTGTCTGTAATTTCCACGATTGAGAGGTTAATTAAACCCCAAGCAAACGCCGGCGTTCGCGCACATATTGTCTTTCTATTGTGTCTGTGACTTCCACGATTGAAAGGTTAAAATATCTATTTGATAACAAAAACAATTACACTAACCACATAAATATTTTTGTGATATTTCAAAGTAATCAACAGGTTTCAGAACTTTACTCACCAATATTTTTAACCATGATATTCTTGAGTTCATCCAACTCGCCATGGACTCTAGATATGGTGTCAAGATCTTTGGAATCACTGTAATGCTTCATCTCTGTGGCTAGTACTCGGGCGAATTCTCCATTCATAGCATAGGGTATGGCAGTCTGAGCAGTGTCACCAAAGGCTGTCGAAAATCTTCTCTTGATCTCATTGAGAAATAAGAACGCTCTCGAACGTTGGAATTTCTGAAGTAAAAGTTTACAGTATAAAAAAAAATGTAGGTAGGTTTAAGAATAATTCAAGGTTGTAAGTAATAAAACCAACTGTACTAACATCATCAGTAATGCAGAAATAAACTAATTTGTTTTCCGAAATATAGTGGAACAAATAATTTCCATGGGAGTACGTTAATTTATCATCGTGGGGCGGTATCTTCGATAGTAGCTGTTCCGTAACTTCCGTGAAATTTCCCGCACATGTTGCATATTTAGCTAATACCACTGTACCTCGAGCCACAACACTAAATAATATAGGCATTTTGAACAATTACGTCGGTGAACTGGAAGAGAAACAAAGGAGAACACGACACGATACAATAACTTTCACACACTTATTATTACACTCGTCAAATAACACAATGGAAATGCTTGATTTATTAACAGTGAAATACTTGGTAAGCTTGGTGAATCATTAAATGAATTGGATCAATTAATTACAATATTGTAAAATCGAGAAAAACAATGCGCGCATCAAACACTGAACACGTCAAATCTCCATAATTTTTAAGGAATGCTAATAGTGATGGGACACATATTGCTTTTTGATTTGTATTGGAATCGACTAAATTGATAAATTGATTATAAATATTACAAAAATTGATAAATTAGACTACAAATTAGTAAATGAAACGTTACGAAAAAAAAAAAACGACTATTAGAAATTTAAATTTTATATAGTCGTTCTTTGAGCTTTATTTTGGAAATGTACAAGTGAAGCCCTTTCAAATGATACCAAACATAGCGTATTTTTTTCTCCATTTTTATTTTTAATACATTACTTTTTGCCCGCTAGAGAGCGCCTTATCAAGTTTTGTGACACGTCACGTAGCCTATGTTCAGCGCACGATTATGACGGTTCCAACGATAGCTCCTATGACGATTTGCGATTAGATAGATTAGGAGCTATGAGGGAACAGATGAACATACATACATACATAAATACATACATAGCTTGTCAAAAGCCAAAAGAGATCCTTTGGCTTTGCCGTAGTCGGGTAAAAATGAAAGAGTACGAATAGTACGATAGATTACGCGAGTTTTTGTATACAATTACCATTACTTTTTTATTACAGTAGTTGCTAGACTCCGAATATTTTAATGAATGTCTTGGAATAATATTATGTACCCAATTTATTTCTTACATGATGACTCATTATGTATAATAAGTTGGGTATTTATTATACATTTGTACCTTTATAACACAATTTAACGCAAAATAGTAATTAAAAAAAAATAGTTTTTTATCATATTGTTTTTTATCAATTTATCATGTTTCGTTTATTAATAAGTATAGTTTTGAAATAAAAATTAGGTAGGGTAGGAAGGTGTAGCCGTGACGTCACACGTGGTAATGAAAAAACAGGAACGCTTGTGAAAATCCGTATATTTCTTAGAATACAAAGTTGCTAAAGCACAGAAGGAGAAGTCCAGCCCAGCCAACTCCGCTTTGGACGAAAGTGGCAGATCCAGTACAGCCAAGTCCGCTTGGACGAAAGTGGCAGATCCAGTACAGCCAAGTCCGCTTGGACGAAAGTGGCAGATCCAGTACAGCCAAGTCCGCTTGGACGAAGGCGGTGGAAGCAATCCTCTAATAAAAAATTAAAAAAAAACTATTCGTACAGCTGAACTAGTGAGGTCCCGTGAGATAATTCCAAGTAGGACGTAATCCGCAGATGTACACTAACTGACTCACACCAAAAAATTAAAATTAGATCCCGGAGGTCATTAACTCACGGAAAATTTTAGCACTGCGATTCAGAAATATGACCTCAAGTGACAGCGCCATCTAGGGTGGAGTAGCAAAAAAAGTTTTGTTACAGTAGTTAAATCGGTTAATTACCAATCTAAAACTAACTAATCTTGAAGTCAATCGACTAAATTTTATAAATTTTAACATCACTATTCAATTTTGACAGCAGTCGTTCTGAACTATGACATTTATTTTTCTTCGCCCCATTTGGTCAGGCTAAAGTCTTAGACCATACTACCTCTTCTATCTTTTTGAGTTATAATAGGTATACATTAGAATATGTGTGCATTACGCAACACATTCTAATTCTAATGTTTTAGCAGCAAATGTATCGAGTCAATCTAAATGGTAAACTTCACTCGAATAAATCCCGCCAAAAACTCCGATAAAAGTCCAAAGGACTGAATCACTGAATGAGCTTTAACCCATTGTCTGACCTCGACCTTGGTGACAGACAAGTAGGTACTGATACTAAATAGGAGCAGACTGATAAGACCTTGTCCCATTAAACGGAGTTCAACTCGCCTAGTCACCACCATCCTCATGATCCTCTAAGGTCAGACTACAGATACAGCTACTTTAAAAGATAAATGAAAACACATCTATGAAAACATAACAATATTATATATTTTTACATTTAATTATAAATATCAGAATTATTTTTATCACCATACTGTCTCAAAGAACTTATCAGTCAGTTTTAATACTTAATCAAAATAATCGTCAATGTCAATATCTGGATCCAAAATTTGATCAGCAAGAGGTGTCAAATCTAACTGATCAAGAATCAAATTCTCACACATCTCTTCTAAATCTGTTTCTCCAATTAGTATTGCACCTTGCAACTTTCCATTTTGTAGTACAAGCTTTATATACTCCTTATTAGGTGTCATACGTAATAAAATTTCGTAATCTCTTCCTAATCCCTGTGCATTATACTTTCCTAATAAAATAACTTGATATCCAAATAGTGTAGTACAATGAGTAAAAAGTTCAAAACAAAAGTCTTGTAACACTTCTTCATTAGTAATTTTTCCATGCATGGCTTTAGCAGCCATTCCTGCCATTTGCCTAGCTTGAGTCCAAAGCCTCAACTGGAACCAATGAGGTGCATGATCCCAAGCTGCATGAGCTACATCACCAGCAGCATAAACATTTTCTATTGATGTCTCTTGAAATTCATTTACAGCTAAACCACCGTCTGGCCCCTTCAATGGTTCTTTATCCCATGAGAAATTTACAGCAGGTTCAACACCAGTTGCAGACACAAGAAAATCACATTCAATAGTTCTACCATTTGAAAGCACTACTTCAAGTGGATACTCTTTGCTATTGGTCTCTTCAATTGAGTTTATTTCTACCTTATAAATAGTTTCAAGTTCCTGTACACCTTTATCATCTTTTATACCCTCCAGTTTTCTGTACCAGTCTGGGCCTAATGCAGCAGATTTTAAATCTTTATTTAAAGAAACAACTTGGTCTTCTTCTGAAAAAACATGTCTTCTCAAAACAGTCTTTTGGTCAGGCTGTAATTCTTTATTTTTAAATGTGTTCTGGAAAAATTCTGCTGCTCCAGGATCAATAAAAGTAGCAGATATGTAATCATCTCTTATGACCCAAATTTTCTGTATACCTGATGTGGCATGCACTATTTCTGATGCAATACCACCGTTACCGACTATAACCATTCTACGCCCTGTCCTTAGTTTCTCCTGAAATTCCTTCACAGACTCAGTATCTCTAATTCCAAGTATTCTCTTACTTTTATGCGAATCTCTGATTAGTCTTGGTATTCCACCAGTACAAATGCACATAACCTTGTATTTAATTTTATCACCTGCATGAGTGTATGCTATTTGAGTTTTAGTGTCAACATGCTTCAGTGAATCAAAAACTATCTTTAGATTTGGATGAATTCTCATCAAAGAGCTTGCTTCAGTTTCATTAACATCAAACTTTACAATAGTTTTAGCATAAAAACTCACATTGCTGACATTTTTCACTAAGGAAGAGGCTGTGATTATTACAAGTGTTTCCTCAGGATGTAAGATTGCTAAAGTTTCCACACAAGTAACTCCGGCTATTCCTCCGCCTACAACTAAATACGTGGCTTCTATTTCAGACATTGTAATAATTTAAAACAATATCCTTATAGCAATCCACATTAAACAACGCTTTCTTAAGAAAAATAGTGGTGCAATATACCTACTGCAATGCAACAACTGACTATTTATTTAGGGGCTTTGATTTCCTAATAACTTTATACATATGTAACGTAATACACATACACTTTTCGCACACTTTTATCACAAAAACACGATTTGATTAAGAAATAAGGCCTTTATTAGAAGTGTTTTGACGTTCATAATCACAAATATTTTTGACAAGACAATCTTATTGCTGCGTTCCGAATCATTAAAATAAAAAGGGCGTTCCGCGAAAGGCCATCATCAATAATCATTTTCGCTACTAACTTCGTAATCGACTATGTGTTTGCGAGTAGGATATAGGTATACAATCTTTGGTTTGTGCTAGGGATCAATTGTGTCCCACCTTAAGGACAGATGATGTCAATGTCAAAATGACATTTGTACGTAGCTCTTTATTTTACGCCGTCTCTTTCTTACACGTTATACCAGTGTAGCAGTACCGAATCTTGCATCTCGTTTTGAGTTTGAACAAGAATAAAATGTTATAATGACAGATAGGTAATGAACGGAGGGGGATTAATGGACGAGCGAGCAAATTTTAAAGGAAAAAACTATACACAAATCTTGTTATGAGAGTCATTTAATAAATAAAAAAACATGAATCGTAGATAGTGTTACACGTTCGTAAATACCTAAAGTTCGCTACAGTGCTGTGAACCTTACATTCCCAATTAATCAAAGTTGTTTACTATTTTTTCAAAAACAATGTTTATTTAAATCGAGCGAAAATCATGTATATGTGGATCGCAGTTTGTGTAGCACCCTTGTGTTTGTCTATATTATGGTATTTTCCAGTTTTATGGAGCTTATTCTATTTATTATTTCTTAGTTTATTCATAGTGATAGCAGTTTTCGTGTTTACGCTTTGGGGTCATGTATCGTTATCTTCTCCGCATCAAACATCCCTGTTTTTATTGGATAAAGTCGAAAAAGATGTACGACAAATAGAGGAAACCTTAAAGGTACGATATATTTGATTAATAATTATTTTTACTAGCATGACTCACATATTTACATTTGAATTTCTGTGTGCTAGGAGGATCAGTCAAATTGGCCTCATGCAACAAAAAAGTCTCATTTGCCTGTCATATTTGGGCGTACTGTAGACAGCCAGTTACAGCTATTAATTGACTATGTGCTAAGAGACTTTGTGGCCCGCTGGCTGAAGGAGCTGTCTCACAAGCCGGAACCAGTGATAGATAAGTTCAAGGAGCATGTTTGGGGAGGAGTTCAGAACTTGTACGAGAGACTATTACGTGTCGATGCTGAGAAGCTACTGGCCAGTGACATGGTGACTAAAATCACACAGCATTTTGAACGCATAAGAGTTGCCAGGAGTTATGCGTAAGTGATTATTGTATATACTGTAAACCAATAATACTTTTCATTTAGGCTTTGTGGAAGAAAAGCTGACTTGGGCAGTTGTTAATTGTTATAAAAGCTTGAAAACAAAATCAAATTATTTTACTTCCATGAAAAATACTGATAGAACCTGTAGATAATTTCTTCACTATGATAGCTATATCCAAAGATATAATAGCTTTTACATTGACAATACACTAAAAAATACCCTTTTTCCTTGAATTTAAATACTCTTATTTCAGATTGGAACTAAATATACCACCAGTATTTGCTTTGGCACCACACCTGATGTCCTTTGACACAGAACTACATTACTTAAGGCAAATAAGTGAGCTGATCATCATGTTTCTCATGCCTCGGTGCTATTCATTGGCACCAGCCTCACACCTGATGAGGGAAATACTGGCATGCAAAGGTATGTTTATCACCACATGTTTCAGAGAAAAGGTGAAATATATACTCACATAGTAGAACTCTTCTCACAGATATAACACTCTTGCTCTAATACAGTATAAAACTTAACCACTTATTAGTGTTAAGTTAGCTAAAATTGGAGTTGGAAGAGAATCATGTTTACATGTGGACTTGCGGAGTTGAGTAGTTCGCTATCCTGCCGCCAAGAACCAAGCTTGAGTCTGCAGCACAGGGGTGCCAGCATAACAGAAAAGGCCCAGTAGGGCTGATGGCAGCTAAGGCTGCGGGAATATTTGAAAGAGTTATTGTGACCCTAGAACGCAAAAATGAAAGAACATGAGAAGGTGACTTTTAGTCAATAAAAGTCTGATATGTCCTTAAAAGGGCACCATTCTAAAGCAGAAGTAGTAATTTGATCACTTCCCACCCGTTATGAAATCTTTGTGGAATCTTCACATTTTTATAGCTAAGCTCCATCTAAAGTGCGTCATTTCGAATCATCTTAATCTAAGCACATATTGACAAGATAAATTGCATAAGATTTGCACTAAAAATAGGCATAAACAGAAATAAAGTGGATTAATTGAAACACCTGTTGAGCTTGAGTGTCACCTGTGTGTAATTGAGGTCATTGTCAATAATCCCGCCTTACGTCGTGAGCCACACACAGGCGCGACTGAGCGACACATTACATTAGGATTAGCCTAACGACTCATTTTACGAAAATTGTGTGACAGAAGTTGCTGATTCTTTCATCTAAAATGCCAACGCGGCTCAATTTCGTGTGTAATTAGTAAAGCGACAAGCCTACCACTTTTTTCCATATTCAAATATCCTATCCTACTAATTTATAAACGCGACAGTTTATATGTATGGATGTTTGTTACACTTTAACGCTTTAATTACTGAATGGATTATGATGAAACTTGGTACATGGGTAGACCATGTTCTAGAATAGCACATAGGATACTCTTTTTCCTGGGAGTATGTTGCCTTGGGATAATTTTCTACTATTAAGTGGGCCTAGAGAGGAGGCCTGAGTCCTAGCAGTTGGAACATTAAAAGAGGCTGCTGATGATGATGATCAAGCGGGCAAGGCCGCTGGCAGAAGCTAGTATACTACCTACACTATCCGTAGAACAGATCGTATAAAAAATTCCAATAAAAAAGGTTGTCGCATCATTGTGTCTCGTCTGCGGGAGCGTTTAATGTCATCGTCGTGTATCGTTTATGTGTGGTTACTGCCACTAGTTGTAATTATCTCTATTACTTAGGTATTTATATCTCTAACATATCAAATTGCTCGCGATCCAACTACCTGCGAGATTAGCCTTGTACGTTGAGTTTCAAAGAGTAGTCATAATACGTTCTTCAATTTCCAGTTTTACAACCAGCAATAGACCTAGTGACGGAACCAGACTATATAAACCAGAAGATAATCCAGTACCTAGAAGCTCAGAAGGAGGTAGACGCCATGCACGTAAGGACGCACGAGTACGCCAAAACATTTGAAGACTACATACGCCTGATCAATAGCTGCAATAATGTCGACACACTGAAACGGTTGCGGTGAGTGCACACTGATCATTTCGTTTATCACTAGTGTCCGAACACAGCTTCGGTTTCGGCGAAAATTAAATTGTTTATTGCTAGATTTAAATCTAGCAGATTTATTAAAAGCAGTGGTGGCCGAGTGGTAGTTGTAGTTTTTTTAAATATCTTCATCAACAACGAAGTTATAAAGCTACAAAACTGCTCGTAAGAAAGAAAAATGTCATAGTTCATTACGCTTTTACGCCCTTATGGCTGCCATAAAGCACGGGGTTTTGACGAAAGAGATAGATGCTATTTAAAATTGTTATATTTCGTTTGGTTTTCTACCAATTTCTGATATTATTTTCACGCGATAGCCAATTAATTGGTTTCGGCTTCGGCCTAAAATCGAACTTTGGTCGAACACTATTTATTACTTTCACTACCAATTGCTTATATGTGTCAAGGACTCTCCCGTGATAAAGTAATTGATAAAAAAAATTGTTATAAATAATGATTTAATAAACTGATAACACAGGTATTTTGTGACGTATTGTCTACATATTTTTCCATAATTAAAATTGCGGAACAGTGTAAACTCTTGGCATATTCGCATGCCATATTGTGACCTACATGGTTATTTTAGGTACTAAGGTAATATTCCAATGGCATCGGGAAATCAATTCGATGAAGTAGATGGGTACTAGGTAAGTTACGCAGGTATTTATACTTTATTCTAGTAGGATTATAGAACAAAAGTTGTTGTTTATAATTATGATGTTAGTAACATGGAGAAGAACCTCTCTGGAGAGGTTGTCAGTGTTTTACAAATAAGACTTTATATGTACATTCACGGACCCGTTATATTACCCAGTTACTGGATTATAGAGGTCAGGTAGGCGGCCGCACCATGTTTAAACATAAATTGGTAATTATTCAGCTGCATTTTGTTAGACGGGAAACTGACACCAACAATGTTAAAAAAAAATACTGCCCGACTATTGGAACAACTTCTGTGTGGGTGCATCCACAAACATGATAACTCACTTATACAAGATACTCAGATAAGGTACACCTACCTAGTACCTAAAGACCATACAAATTTTATTTGTTTAATGCTTGAATCGAACCCACGATACGCAGCGCAGCAGCCAATCGCTCAACCACTGCGCTAATCGTGCCGTCATGTACAGTTTCGCTAGGCAGGTTGGTTATGCAGCGCTAAATTTTGATCGTTTTAATCCCGTGAAGGGTCGATCCGGTACATGAAACACTTGGATTTGAAAAGATAAAAAAAAAAAAAACCTACTATTATTTCAGCCTATAAATGACGCTATGACGATATATTTGTTAATAAAATAGGCACAAATTGATGTGACCGTTTCATTCCCTTTCGTTATCATTATTATTTTTTCGCATAACTTCCTTATTCCAACATTATCTATCAATATAATCGACCTCAATAAAATTAAATATTTTGTTTCACTAATCAGCGGTCTGCAGACGATACGAATGTGCTTTGATTTTAGCTTAACAAAATACTTCTACCATTATAATTTATTCGCTTTAACACATTCTTGCATTGACTTATACTTGCCGTCTCTATGTAACACTTTAAACCAGTTTTAGGCTCCGGATTTTTTCTACTAAGTGAAACCAGTAATTTTGCCGGGTTGGTTAATTGAAACGAGTGCCCTCGTCGCTATACCACGCGTTAGATTAACGTTACCTCTGTGTCAAGTGCGAGTTTGTTTCATGCTGTGCCGTAACTACGGCGGTGCCAGCGGTGCTTTGGGACAGGGCGCAGACCCTGAGGAGGTGCAGCAATGATCAATCATTTCATCAAAAGGAGATTACTGTTTCTCATTCCTTCACTCTCCGTACCATGACGTGTATCAGAATCGGGCGTTCGGGACGCCACCATCGATCGCCCCTTCGAGGGCACGCCTAAGCGTGGCTAACTTTCACCATACGAGTATGCTTAACCATGTGCTCCGGGTGCTCTGCACAAGGAACTGGCACTGGGCTCAGAAAAGGCTAATTACGGCACTGGTTTCACGTTAAAGGTAGAACTACACTGCGCACATGTGTGCCACACACACCGATCTGGGTTCGTTGGTCTCCATGCATTTTAAATGGAAACTAGACTTGTAGAGCTACAGTTGAAACACGTTACACGACATCGTTCTACGTACAAATCAGGCGTGTCCGGTGTTACACGTGTGAGTCGGTCTAATGTAGTTCTAGCTTAAAACCAGTTCGCACTTGGCACTCAGTATAAGTATTAATTAATATGCGACGTCAGTGTCTCGACGACTGGAACTCCAGCTTATAACAGCTGTATGTCAGTTGTGTGTCTGTAGAATTTTAATTGCACACAAACTGCGTGATGAAAAACGTCAACTACCGTACTAATTTTATACAATTAGTCCGAATGTTGAAATTAAATACAATTTCACAAACTTTTAATAATTGGTTTCGTTTTAATATGGCTTTGACTATGAACTATTTTAAGAAATGATACAAAGGCTATTGGAGGATTCATTTTTTAGGGTTCCGTAGCCAAATGGCAAAAAAACGGAACCCTTATAGATTCGTCTATAAGAGCTATACTGTTGAAACTTTGTAAGTAGATGTATTCTGTGAACCGCATTAAGATTTTTACACAAAAATAGAAAAAAAGCAATAAATTTTGGGGGTCCCCATACTGGGGGGAACTGAAACTCAAAAATTTTTTTTTCGTCAATCCCGTGCGTGTGGGGTATCTATGGATAGGTCTTCAAAAATAATACTGAGGTTTCTAATATCATTTTTTTCTAAACTGAATAGTTTGCGCGAGAGACACTTCCAAAGTGGTAAAATGTGTGTCCCCCCCCTTCTAACTTCTAAAATAAGAGAATGATAAAACTAAAAAAAATATATGATGTACATTACTATAAAAACTACCAACGAAAATTGGCTTGAACGAAATCTAGTAAGTAGTTATTTTTTTAATGCGTCATAAATAAAAAAAAATACACTATTATTAAAACATCGATCAAAGTTACAACACATTACAAGAACTTTTATATTATGTTACTTGCTGCTACGGAACCCTTCATGGGCGAGTCCGACTCGCACTTGGCCGGTTTTTTTTTTTGTCGCGAATTTATCTAATGAGTACTCCCGTCTTAGGACGAAGCGGGAGGGCTTGTCAGACTTTTACTGACAAAAACCTACTCCTCTGTTCCTTTTGTGTCTAACATCCCAGGTACTCGGGATCCGTTTCCGACAACCCATAATTGGAGGAGACCTTGTATCATTCTTTAATAGTTTTTCTCGGGTTTGAAAGTCAACTGTGGGCCCAGTTCAACTACTTAGTCCTTATCAAGCACTCTTATAATGACCTCATCTTCTCGACATTTTTGGTCTCGATTTTAATCTTTTGGATCGAAACGAAAACGATTATCATAAATCTCTTTCGAATTCTAGATACTGGTTCTTAAGAGTAAGAGTTCAAATCTACTTTTCGCCTAATAAACCTACCCGTTCAAATATAAAACGAAATATTTTCTAAGTGTACTCAGTGAAAGTACATATGACCTATCATAGGTACTTCTCTAAAAGTAATCTAAATTATAATAAAATCATACTTTGTAACACCATAATATTTATTTTGTAACGTAAATTGAATATGATGTGTAATAAATATAAATAATTTAATAACCAATTTGGCAGAAGTATTTATTGATTGGAAAATTGTCTAAAAGCATTTTTATTATTACCGAAGAATGTGTTCACCAGGCTTCTAGTATATAAACAACTTCTAAGTTCCATTACAGATATGACATCGTCACGCAAATAATGCAAGCAACTACCCTACAAAACGTGAAACGAGCTAAGGGTGTAGACATAGAAGTTATAGAAAAAAGTGGCTCTCAAAATGTTAGTCGACAACAAGTTGCGGATGCTAAGAAACTGAAGAGGTATATAAATCAGCTGACTATTGCGAAAGCTGAGTGTGAAACCGCCCTTAGGAAGCTTGGGTGGGACGGCGCTTTCCCGACGGTGGAGTCTGGTAGCAAGGTAAAGGTAATACAATCACATTTCATTCTACTTCTACTTATATACTAAAACTAAATTCTGCCAGCGGCTTCGCCCGCTTGAAAATGAGTTTATCTGTACAGTTGCCATCACTGATCTTGAACGCTCGGCGTCAGAGTGGGGATCGCGCATTCCATACATTGGCGACCCAATCGTCTTCGTTGTTAGATACATGCAGCAACGCAGAGAACGAATGAGGAATGACGTCTATGACGCGATGGCGCGGCCAGCCAATCACTGACACTCCCCACCCCCGCGTCGCACTTCACACCACTAAAGAGACCGAATATTTGACTTCTGCGCAAGTGTTCAAGATCCGTGATGGCAACTGTACAAACTTTGAACTTCTGTTTCAACCCTTTAGGGGGTGAATTTTGGGAAAATCCTCTCTTGATGCTCGCCTATATCATAAGAAGAAACCTTGCGCAATATTCCCAGGTCCTGTAATTTCGGCTTGCGTTGATATTATGTCAGTCAGTCAATTTCTCCTTTTATAAATATAGTAGAAAAGTGGTATATTAACTAAGTGACTCACAACCTCAAGTCGCGCATTCAGTTACACGCTAAGCACTATTACATTCAGTTCATGTTTTATGCGTGATTCACCCTAGTATCTAGGGACCTATTTAATAGGCTTGTGTTTAAACACCTACCAGAAAGGTACCTATTTTACTACTAAAAAATTCGAAATATCTGCCAGAATGCTCACCTGAAATGAACCTATTTTTTTCCTTTTTATTATATGCCATAAAGATTTATAAACGCCTTTAATGGTAATTTCAGAACAAATATTTTATATTATCTCCAAATAGATGTTATGATAAGTGATATGAAAAAAAAGAGAGTTAATGATAGCGTGACGAGTGACAGGACAGAATTGAAGAAAACGTGTTGCGCCGACCCCAAATAAAATGGGACTAGGGCAGGAAGAAGAAGAAGATGTTATCAATATTTTATTTCACGAAATTTAATTTTTCAGTTTTGCTGAAACAAAAAAGTTAAGGGTCTATCGTACGTTTTTTTGAGTTTCAAATATAATATTGCGTACTGTCGCTAACTCTTTGGTGAAAACAGGCATGAACAAACTACTGCGATCTTCTCCTACGCGCATTTTCTTGAATCTCCTTTCTATTCTATTACAGACGTTACCTCTACACAAAATAATGGAGAGTGTAACAGGACGACGGTACCTCTCGATGTTCCTGGAGACAATGTGCTCGCAGGGTCTGGTCGGCTTTTGGATGGCAGTAGAGGAGTTGAGGCACAGTCCCAGGAGTAGCTGGCACCAGCTCGGCGCGGAAATATTTTATACCTACATTAGATCGCCTAGTGCTGAGATTAAAGTTGATAAGGTAAATTAAAATTAGATTTTTTTAGATTAGATTATGTATAGTTGATCACACATTTATGGTAAAACATGCAATATAAATTAGCCCTTACTGAAAAGACATAAGGCGCTGTCGAAAATAAATGTTGCCAATGTGCAATTGACTGTACATGTTAAGTAAAGCATCAGTTTTCTAATCAATCTGTCAGCATATTGTAGTTGTTTTCTTAATTTTAATTCCAAGGAACTCCAAACAATTTCCAAATGGCTTTAGTTGTCTATGTATGTTTCAGGACACAAGAAAAAGAATGGAAGCGTTTTTACTAGGAGATAAAGGCCCAGAAGTATTCTATGAAGTTCAAGACACCGTAGTAGACACAATACAGGAAAAATATTATCATTCGTTCCTTCTGAGTGATCAGTACACGGCGTTGATTGCCGAACTTGCTACTGAGGAGGCTAATAAAGGTACCGAGATTACTCGAGTTTTTAGTTTTTATAGTTGGTAAATCTAACACTAGCATTATTATTCTATTTATATAATTTAAATGAGTTTCACTATCGTACTTTTTTTTTCAAGACTGTAACCGTAAAAAGTCTAGTAGCTCTAAAAACTCATAAATATTCATAACTATAGTTTAATTCAGAATCTTCAAGTTTTGAACCCAATGTTTATACGTCTCAAAGTTCAAATTCGATTGCAACCGATTTATAAAATCTCTTGATTAAAAATATCCAATCGAAAATAAACTTAGACTGCACTATGTTAAAGAAGATAAATGAATATATGATTAATTTGGAAGTGCTTGTGGCTAAAATAATTACAGCCGCATGGATCGATCTCCAAGGTTAAGCCACGCTTGCCGAGATAGGTATGTGGATGGATGACCATCTGTAAAACACATCAAACCTTAGATTCCAATTGGCATTTTATGGTCTATGTATAAACTGTTTGACAGTTGTTACGGATTAGAACATGCCAATTTGCCAAGAGAAGGTCAGAAGCCAGGAAATTCAATAACAGTCTTGACAGGGAACACACAGGAGACACAGTATGGTGGCGGTGTGCTCTAGTACTAGCGAAGGAAGTGGACACATTAGTGAAACGGACTTCAAGCTCCTGTCGCCGAGACCCCGACCCCGATTTCCAGCCACCGTAGTCGTGGGCTTGCGGAGAATGAGCAATGGGTGGCTCGTCATTTGGCTGTCCGATAATCGTCTGGACCTAGCCTGAGTCGTCGACGGTGCGTGGTGTTCCAAGCGCGCCTCAAAGAGATGTCAGCAAAACCATAGTGACCCAGCAGGGTCGAACCTTCTAGGGCCATGGATTAACTTCCGAAAGGGACACCCTTGGTCCTAGAAAGCAAAGAGCAAAAAAGGAACATAAGTTTGGTTTTAGTCAATAAAAGTGACACGCCGTCTCCCCAGATCAGGAGAAGTCGACCCACTTAAATAGGTACATAAATAATCTGACTGAAAGTCGACCCAAACGTTCTTAAAAAAGGCAATGCAGGTAGACATGTACATTTATTCAAGTTTTGGTAGTTCTATAATGTTTTTTTTTTTTGTTTTCAGACATCACCTCAGACAGATCGCCGATAGAAGACCGGCAGTTATCAAACGAGTCGGTGTCGTCTGCGGAGAGCGTGACCGGTACTGTACACCTCACGGAGCATTCTACGTACGCCAGACGGAAACTTGATGAGCTACAGGAACGACATAATAATAAAATTCAAGTAAGTAATCATGAACTTTGGATAAGGGTGAGGCGTGAGACCTAAAACCTACCCTTGACCGATCTATCCCTGAAGCGTATACTCGTCGACATTTGTGTTCTGCCCATCGTAACTTACCGGTGTCGGGAAAACATCAACATCTTTTGATAGGGGTGTCAGACAGCCAAATGTCAAAAGTCCATAGTGAAAGTTAACGACCGAATACATAATACTCGGACGATATGCTCGGTTTTAATCGCTTATATGGGTTCTTAGGCTACAGTAGGCTGGGGCGGCTGCATCAGGACAGACGCGCTAGAGCCATTACGCAATTTGAGCGGACATCGTCAACGAAGATGGAAGCGCTGGTTTGACGACTTAGAGGCATTTACAATGAACTGGTCAGAGTACGAAACACACCGGGAAGAGCGGAAAACTAGGGAGGAGAACTTGTTCAACAAATTCTACTTTATTCCTAATTATATTTACGGCAACCGTTTGCTTTCTTGTCGCAGATTTTTACGGAAAAGAGTTCTAGATTATAATATTTATAATATAATCTAGAACTCTATTCCGTGTGAAAATGATCATTTTTGAAAAATAAAAATCTTTTGTGCCATATAAAAATAATATTTTTATATTTTTTTATAGCTTAATTAAGCTGCTCATAGCTTAATTAAGTTTGTACTGTTACGTTTTATTGTTTATGGTAAAATAGGTAAGGTATTTACAGTATAAGGTCCGACGGGACTGGCATGTTCATTTGTATAAAGGTCCCTAAATCAAAATAAAGAGAAAAAGAATGATCGGTTTTAATTACCGACATTAATTGAGGCGGTTGATATCCTCATGCTCATTTGAAGTCTGCTTTCTATGCACGATTCATTAGTGGTAACTTGAGTGTGCTGAAAGATCCTAATAGCATTTCAATAATAAATGTTCATTGTACTTACAGGCATTAGCGGCTCTCCGTGCCTCCCTTAAACCTGAATCGCCTGCACTGTCCATGTTAGCGAATGAAGTAGAGAAATTAGCAGGAGAACAGATGCGACTGGAAGCACATCTGGCGAGGACTGACACTTGGGCGGAACACCTGGGGCGGTGGCGAGCTTCAGTGCATAGTGCTGAGGTTTGAAGAAATAGTTCCTAATTAAATTGTTTTTTTTCCTCGTGAAAATTGGCTCTAAGTATGTATTGTAAATAGCATTTATTTTAATATTATTACTTTTACTATTTACCCTCAACTTTTAACTTCTGTAAAGTTTTACTGTTTAATTATTGATGCCAATGTGAAAGTTACAGGTCGTATATTTAAGCGCTACAGTTAGAGACATGAAGTCAGAATCTGTTGGATTTTGAGGGAATCATTTGACTAAGTTCAACAAAGTGGAATGTCCGATATTAGCAAGTTCTTTTTAATTGATTTAATTCATTAAACCCCAAGCGAACGCCGGCGTTCGCGCACCTATTGTCTTTCAATTGTGTCTGTAATTATCACAATTGAAAGGTTAAGAGTGTCCTTTTCGAGGTACATTTTCAGATATTGACGATATGCGAGTGAAAAATGACCCTCTTAACAATGCTCTCATACACTAAAAACAAAAGAAACTAAACATGTTAAGTTCAGCGTCAACTAGCGAGGACATGGCCGCGCCCGGGCCCGTAGCTTTCACGTTAATTCTTTCAACGCCACGGATTTTTATTTATAATAAAATGTTTTCCAAACGACATGAAATAAAAATACTTATTTGTTATAAAACACTATTTGTCTTTTATATCAGACTGTGGCGGCGTGGGTACGAAATTATATTTGTCACATATGTATATCAGACTATGGCGTTGAAAGTGTTAACGATGTATGAAAACAAAGTCACGTTAAAACAATTCAGGAGCGAAATGCTTATTATCTCTTGTGCACTATTTAATTTGAATATAGCTAGAGATGTTTATTTATCAGTAGTACTTGTAGATATTTTTTATTCTTATAAACTAAAATAAACATCAACTTTCTGGTTCTAGCTAGCACAAAAGGTGAGGATAGTAGACAAATTGAACTCTACACTTTATTTCAACTACTATACAACATGTTTTTCTAATACCAGGTTATAGATGAATCAAAGCCGCCACAATTCGTCATAGTGGTACATATGGCGGAGCAAGAATCTATGAACGATGACGATAGACCTGAACAAATCACTACAGGATGGGTGCTGCTTAGGACATTGAACGAATTTCAGGTATGTCCGTTTCTCTGTCATACTTTTTGATGCTTATGGATATCGTCATCGATATTCACTACACTACAGTACAACAATAGTTGTTCAGTTGACTTCTCCCAGTTTCAATATCTAAGAAATTGATAATTTTCAGGAATTACATCGAAAACTACGGCCTATGTGTGCAGAGTTGAAGAATTTAGAACTACCAACGAATTCGTTCAAGTTTCTATTTGGAAAGAACGATAAAAACTCCCTAGAAAAAGCTAAAATATTAATACAGAAATACTTAGAAGTAAGTTCATTTACAGCTCTCAATATTTAGACATGTTCATAGATAATGATTTATCTTTTACATTCCAAATATAGTGGTACCTCACTCGGCATCTTCAATGGTCTGCATTGTAAACTTAACGTCACTAACTTTTCGTATAGATTTTAATTCATTTTGCAAAGATTTATTTTGATGAAATATTACTTTACAGAAATCACATATCCGTTTTAAGTAAGAAGTCTGTCAAATCTGGTTGAAGGGCAAACTGTCCAGTTACAGAATGGGATGCACACATTTAAATGTGACGTTATATGTGTACAAAAAGGATAGCGAGTTGTCTCACTCACTACGCCTCCACTCTTCCTCATACCAAAATTAGAAATGTTATACCACGATTTTTAAATAAATGGACCAAACTGGCCAATGCTCAGCTGTTGTTGAATAATGTAGTCATTGCCCTGCTGTCATTAAACCATTTTTACAGCTGTCACTTGGTCCATCGAATTAAATTATGGTATAGTTCTTCATTTCATAGCCATGTTTGATGCTGCTTTCAGAATAGACTTCTTTTTAGTGTTATTTGTTGTTTACCTTGAATTAAATATTACCCAAAAATTAAGTTAAGATAGTGCCCAATTAATGTGACTGGCATAATTGAGTATTATTAGATAGAGATTTAGAAGATAAGGGGCTATGCATCGCCCATAGTGTAGGGGATGTAGTCACTGCGACCTTAAAGATCTATTGTGACTCGCCACCTTGTTAGAGTAACTCTTTTAGCCCGGAGTCTTCCAAGAAATTTAGAATACTCCTAGCTTTTAGAGTTTTAATCTCCTCCGGGCGAATAATGTGTCGGCCCAGATGGACACAGCGTTTGTGGATAAGGGGCCCGCATTCACACAAGAGGTGCTTAGGCGTCTCCCTCTCCAGATTGCAGTATAATTGAGTAACTTTTTACAATAAAGAATACAGTCGAATCGATTTATTTTCAGTTTGTTTTAGAAGATGACAGACTAAACCAAAGCGAAGCTTTATATACATTCCTTAATCCTAGTTCGGAGTACCTGAAGCAGGGTGACTTACCAAAGAAAAACAAATTCTCCTTCTCAACTTTATTTAAAAGGTAAGGGGTTTCTTTTTTATTATTTCTAGTTTATATTGAACACCAGCTTCGTCCGCGAGATAGTAGAAAATTATTTCAAGGGAACATACTCCCGGGACGGTCGACCCATGTACCTAGTTTGATCGAAATCCGTTTGGCAACTTATTTATTAGATCCTTATAAGTACACACGGTTGGCGTAGTGGTTAGCTGCTACTCTGCTTGTCCCGATTTCGATTCCCGCACGGAATAAATATTTGTATGATTTACAAATATCTGTTCTGCGTCTGGGTGTCCCGTATATGTGAGTTTACATGTTAATTGTGAACGCACCCACGACACATTATAATTTCCAATTCCAGCCAAAGTTTTTTTTTATTAAAAAAAATATTTATTATTTTCTGTGCCCTTAACAGTACGAGTAGTGAAGCAACGAACAGATCGTCGCAAGAAAAAGAGCAGTTCACGCATTTATCTGCAGATGAAGACGAGATATCTTTGTACCTGGACGGTAATGGATCCGACAACGCGAGCAAGGCTATGACCAGCTCTTTACGAGGTACGGTTTATATTTATATTCACATCATATGAACCTGTTCGTACGGCCGAAAGGAAGGTTCGACCCCAGTACGAAAGGCAACGAAGGAACAGGAGTGTGTTTGTAGTCAGTAAAAGTTTGACACTATGTTGAAGTCATTGGAAGATTTTCCCACCAAAAAAAAATCATATGAACCTGTTCTTTCATCTTTTTGGACAACGCTAGGCATAGTTTACAAGCTGGATTATTCGAATGAGTTACCACGGTTTCTATAACGCTAACAACAACTCAAAGAACACAAGTAGGTTTTAGTCAGGAAAATCTGACAGTTCTTCTCACTCCACCCAGATTAGGACGAATTATTTGATGATTTCCTACGATTAGTTTTTTATCATGCTCACCGTTTGGTAGTGGAAAACTAACTTTAGAGTCTCAAAGCTTACCCATAGTGTAACTTGTCTGTACTATTAGTATAAATCTTATAAAGCAACTGGTTCGAATTGAGAAAGTATTTTAGTGTTGAATAGGCCATTTATCGAGGAAGGTTATAGGCAACGCTAAGGAAAGTTATGAGCTCAACCTTCGAGAGAATAACAGTAGCCAAAGATGTGCATTGCGCTAGTTACTAGTCTGCTTCTTCTTCTTCCTGCCCTTATCCCATAATACTTTCAGTCAGCGCCTTTTCCTTTCGAGATATCCTCACACAATCCATCCATATTTTCGTGCTAGTTACTAGTGTAATTAAAAAAAAAAATAGGTGCAGGCTCAATACCGGAAGAAAGGGACAGCATAGCGGAGCCGCTGTACGCGTTGCTAAGCGAAGTGTTCGACATGCGCGGCGTGTTCCGCTGGCTCAGGAAAACGCTCGTCACCTTCGTGCAGATCACGTACGGCAGGACTATTAACAGGTAAGTCGATAGTTCCTTGCCGGAGTCTGTTTTCTGATAGCTACAACCCGGGAATCTTTAAGTCGAGAGTGAATAGGTTTCTTCTAGGTAAGCGCGTTCCATCGTCGATCGCATCGTCGCTCTCCATCAAGGGTGCTATTCTCTAAGAAAATAGCCTTGAATTAACTACCCAATGCCCCTTTACATTGGATTGTTAATTCAATGTAATGCGTTCACGACTCGTCGCTGTGCCAGCGCTGAGCTCAAGGCTATTTTCTTAGAGAATAGCACCTCTGGTGAGATAGCGGTCAAGCGCGAACCAATTAACAATAAAAAAATAGTTGTAGTAGTAGAGGTACTTACTGGAGCAGAAATAGACTTGTCTAATATCACTTGTCAGAAAAAAAAAATGTCTTCAAACTAAAGACATAATTTTTTTCCCCTATTTTTAAATCATAAGTTGACCCGCATGAACAGTGACCGCTGGGCAAGTTTCGCCACGCAGTGGGTTCCTGCAAAGGGAAAGCGCCTTAGAAAGAGGTCGCAAGATGATCTGCACGCGTATCACGAGGACTGGTTCGAAACAGCGCGGAAGAAGAATGTCTGGAAGGACTTGGGGAGGTATTTGTCCATCAGTGGGACAGTAATGGCTAGGAAAAAAAAAGTTGTCATATAACCTCGGTTCTCCTGTGGATATTTTCATTTCTAATTCGATCGCGCAAGGTGCAAACTCCGAGCATAGTCCTTTTCATTGCCCTTTGGATAACTTAGAGCCATCTGATGAAGCCCATTGGAAGTGACCACGTTTTAGAGCTATATGTCATCACTGGCAACATGCACTAGTCTTGGTATATCGGACGACAAAATACCACGTAGCTTCCCGAACGCTGCCGAGGTTACTGGCATAATCTAACTTAAGTGGCAGTGGGCAGCGCACATTGCTCGCAGAAAATAGGGCCGAAAGGTTCTGGAGTGACGATCGCGTTGAAAATCCAGTGTTCGTAGGCGCCCCACAAGGCGAATCGATGACCTGGTGAGGGTGGCGAGGGATCCGATGGACGCAAAGGACCGTTTGTTGTGACTATATTGTGGGGAGGCCTATGTCCAACAGTGGAAGTCTTTCGGCTGGAATAATGATGTTGATGAAGGTGTTCACCGCTAAATTTTGATCGTTTTAATCCCATGGAGGATCGATCCGGTACATGAAACACATCGATTTGTAAAGTTAAAATAAAATAAAAAAATGGTACTTTTTTTTCCGGCGTTGCGTACTAACTACCTACAGGTCATTGAACTCGCTCAGCTGACGTTTTTTTAAAGATATTAATTTTATACATACGTAAATTAATACGAGTTTTAAAAAAATGTACTTTATTTTTTTATTGTATCGTTACAAATCGATAGTTTTTTATGTACCGGATCGATCCTCCACGGGATTTAGCGAAATATTAATATTTGGAAAATTTTGCGGTGTATAAATATAAAAGTGTACTCCATATCCTCGTGCTGTAATAAACATTTTATATTTACAGAAACTACAGAAAAAGTAACTAATTATACATATCTATACAAGAATACATTCTTCTGGTAATTTTGCTGTAAATCTGGTACAGGTGTTTCCTACATCACAATGTTAATTTGCAGGCAAATCAAAGAGACAGTGACTTGGATATTCTCTGAACAAATGCTGCACTACTACATCAGCGTAGTTCTCAAGTCGTGGTGGCCGGGCGGCACTCTGTCCGAGAACACTTCCAACAGAAACTTTCAAGATAAAGGTATGATTTCGTTGCAAATGTGTTATGTTTGTCTTTTTAAGATTACATTAAATTAACTAGCGAAAATTCACCGAAATATATTTTTTTCATAACTCTTTGCGAAGTGCCTTCACTACCAGTGGTCATTAAACACACGCGAGCCATATCGTATGAGCTTTGCTACGTTTAAACGTAAATAACATGTTTCGCGCGGTCGCACTCTCATGTAGAGTAATGGCGACTGTGAACTCTATTTTCTTACCAACATCATAAAAATTCCTCGGCGTCGTTCAACAACGCGCTTAAGTTTTTTGTCGTCGCAAACTCACGATGCGGCTTGCAGCGTGTCCCCATTTCTAAGCGATGCCTCCTTGGTGTAGTGGGGTTTCTGTTTTAAAGTAAAAAAAAAAATATGTTTTTTGTTTATATAAATTGGACCTTATTATTTGTTTACGTAGAGCATACGCGCACGTTAGCGCTACAACAGCTGAGCGAGAGCGTGCTGGACGCGCTGTCGTCGCTGGTGGGCGCGCAGGCGGCGGCGCGCGGCGCACACAAGCTGTTCCACACGCTGCAGGATACCAAGCACAACAAGCAGCTCTTCTATGTGAGTAGATAACTGTTGTGCCGCGTTTTAGCGGAGTTGACGCGCTTAGACGTTGTTACTAGCGTGACTATACAGGCTATATGGCGTCACATGATATAACTACATGTTTACACGTATAACTGAGACGTTACCTCGCAGGCAGCTGCACCTATAGGTATCAAAACAGGCCGAGGTTTGATTATACCCACGTTCCACAGTCCACAGCTATCCCAAGGACCGTCTGAGTTAATCATTAGGCCAAAAGTCGAGCTCTGATTGACTAGTCAGGCGAGCTCTGATGATAACTCTGCCAGAATCCAGGAGCGAATATAACGTATTTTTTCTTTGGAAACATTGAGTCATTCAAACACAAAACCATTGCGTATAAAATTGCAGATTTAGAGACACCTCGAAGTGAGTAGACAGCTTGAGTAAAATTAATCATCGAAAATGTCAAATAGCGGAACAACAAAGGCATATTTTTAGCAGGACAGGTATCCGTCAAATGTGACCTACTTCAACCGGAAAGTTTTTTGACGTTGATTTGTCTAGCTAGGTGTTTAAAATACTAACTCAAGTCTTCGTAGGTTCATAAAAAGAAAGCGTAAAAATATATTGTGAGAGCTAAATAAAAATACTGCATTAATTTTCAACGATACCATTTATTTTTGCGTGTACTTTTTTATCAAACTATTGAAAATCTTTCTAACCACATACAGACCAAACAGCATATGAACTTGTCAAAGTTTCATATATGACGACTCGGTTGGCGCAGTTATTGAGAGATTGACTGCTGCGCTATACAAGGTGTCGTTTTGAAGCTGCAAAATATTTCAGGAGGTAATTATGTTAGTGATTCTCGACCCGAATCAATAATTTTTTTTTCTTTTTTATGGAAATCGGTATGTGTGAACTACGTTTCTTAAAAAGCAGCCAGTCTGATACCTGCCTTATAACCGCGCTTTCTTTGACACACACAAACACGGAACAATAAAGGGCGTTTTCACACACACTAAATCGCAACGATAGTTTCATAAATAATGTATCATCCAATCATCATCCCGCACGCCACACCCTAGCCACGCCCCCGCGGCCATCGATCAATCGAATTAGTTTAGTATAATTAAAAAATAAAATAACAAGTATTACTGATTATTGACTGAAAAGTTGAAAGGGAATCGTTTGTCTTGGTACGGTCATGTGAAAAGGAGGAATGAAACGCATGTTGCTAAAAAAAGTTATGAGTTTACATGTGGATGGATGGAGGGGAAGAGGGAGGCCAAAGAAAAGATGGATGGATTGAAAAGGGAGTTAGTGATAGCGTGACGAGTGACAGGACAGAATGGAAGAAAAAAACGTGTTGCGCCGACCCCAAATAAAACGGGACTAGGGCAGGAAGATGATGATGATGATGACTGATTATTGACCAGGTATCGTTTTTTCACATGATTATTTATGAGGTTTATTACAACCTCCTAAAATATTGTGCAGTTTTAAAACTGCATCTTGTATGTCGCGGTTTCGATCCCCTTAGGGAAAAAATATTACCTAGGCCTATAGATAAATTGTTCCAGGTCTAGGTGTCTTGTATAAATAAGTTAACATATTTCAACTGAAGGCAAATATTGTGGATACAAGTCATTGTTAAATGTTGCCACTAAAGTGTATTATTTTGAAAGACTAAATGCTATGTGAGGAACTTATGTGAAGGTTGGTGCTCTTATTCCAAAACTTACAATATTATTCTGACTTATGTTTAGTACCAATATAAGACCGTAAGAGCGAATATATCCCGATACCCGTGACCACAACACAAGATACTGGGCCTAAAGCATAGACAGACATAGCTATAACCAGTATGATCATGCCTACAATTACTATATAAAGTCTAGGGCTCATCACTGGTAAACTTTCTGTAGTAGGAATCAATGACGACATTCTTGCGTGATTCAAGGGCACAGACTTGCATTCTGGACTCGGTTTCACAAGTGATATCTTCTCTTGAGTTACATTTGATATATTCTGTTGTGTTTCATCTTCTCTATTCATTTCTTTCGAATTTTGAGCCGGGACTAATATACTCTCCACAGTCCTGTGTTCAGCTGATTCTTCTTGTGAATTTGGACTTATGACCGACCTCTCGGTTGTTGACCTCGCGACTGATAATAACTCTTCCGCTGTCGGACTCACGCCTGATACCGATATATGCCCAGGAGTTGCTCTCACGTGAGATGTAGTCTGGAAATATAAATAATGGAGATTATTTCAAGTGTCGACTTTGCTGTCAGTATTTGAGTTATTACTGTAAAAGCGTTCTTCCCAAACAAAGAAAATACAGGTTTTAATGATGAACTTGGCGTATCATTAACAATCTATCAACCTTGAATAATTCATTTATAACTAGCGGCCCGTCCCGGCTTCGCATGAGCAAAAAGTATAGCCTATGTACATATGTACTCAGAGTGAATGTAGCTTTCTAATGGTGAAAGATTTTTTGAAATCGGTACAGTAGTTATTAAGTTTATTCATTAAAACATACACACAAAAATACAAAATTTCCCTCTTTATAATATTAGTGTAGATGTCACACAATACTTACACTGTATGATATCACATCTGGATTGTTTATGTACAGGATCTTCTCACCAAGTATACTTTCTGTAAAACAAAAATAATAGTAATAATAATACATTTTTAGTTTTCAGTTACCGATCCGAACACTTTTGGATCATCACAAGTATGTGTTAAGTGGAAGAAACTGGACACAAAAATGTTAACGAATGCGCAGGGAGTCGATGATTTCATACTGATTCTATAGAAATCAAATATTCATCGGTAGCTTATATCTACACAAGACACACGTTTGCCTCCTGCCTAACAGGCGTACACTCAATGAAGGTTCTAAAGGTCCTAAAGGAAGTGGGTACCGCGAGATAAATAATAATAATTAAAAAAAAAAGAGAATTGACATGACATGTATCGAATAATATTTTTTTCGTGATGCCACGCCAAGCAGCTTGTATACTCTATATACGAACTAAAAGAAGTTTCGCTAAAATTACAATCTTGCGCGTTGCGCTGCGAGTACGGCTCTTATGATAAACATTCTATCTAAGAGAAGTGGTTACATCATGTCGAAAAAGTATAATAAACAGCAACATAATTGTAACTGATTTCCATTTCATCACACCGATATAACTTTTTCCGGATGCAAATTTCTGTTTCGCCGTTATACACGTCATACAACGTAGGTTTTAAAGTGCTACGTTTTGAACATTGTTCTTTACACAAAAAGGACCATAATAAATACTCTAAATATCAGTGTCTTACCACTACATCCGACTCCTATGCTGTTCAGCTCGTCCAACTCTCCTTTCCTTATCACAATAGTGCTGTAGTCTTCACTGTATCGATACATCTCGGCTGCTAGTGTTGTCGTGAAGTCGTCAGTCTTTTTGCTCGTTATGAACCTTCGCTGTATCTCGTTGAGGAATAGAAATGCTCTGGATCTCTGGCATAGCTGAAGATTTAAAAGATTCACCATAAATCTACATGCTAGTTGCCGTTGTAGATAATAAACCGGTGTAGCATTCAATATTTTGACTATCGTGAAATCGTAGTGATGAAGTGACTCCGATACTATGCGGCTTCTTATGTTAAAATGAATGAAGCCAACTGCTTCAAGTTAGCAAAAACCGTATGTTTTGATATTAAAGATGCTTTCTGCCGCCGCCTGAAAAAACCTTCAAAACTTGTAGCAATTGCCTATACTTGTTTGATAATAATAATAGTTTTGAAAAATTGAAACAAAGACATATTATTATTACATTAGTACAATGTAAACTACGTAGCAGGCTGAAGTCTGTATACAGATAAGTTTTCAAGCACATTTTAAAATGGTCGACGGTGCCGAAAGGTTCTGGGGTGGCGGCTGCACACCGAAAACGCAGCGTTGGGAGGCCTCCCACAAGGTGTACTGTTGACTTGGTAAGAGTCGCAGGACTGCGATGGATGTTAGACGCATAGGACCGCTTCGAGGAGGCCCATGTCCAATAGTGGACTTCTTTCGGCTCAAATGATGATGATGACATTTCAAGAAGTGGCTTCATATTCGGTTAGCAACAAAAGTACATATCCAAAACAACTTTGTAAACACGACGCTCACAAGTTTTGCTTGGTTGAGCCTAGTATCGACAGCTGTCGTTTAGACCAACACTACCGTACTACACCCCGAATGACAGGTGACAAGATAATTACGAATATTTGGCACGTGCGACCGGAGTCTCCCGGCCTTAGAAATTAATTTTAATATAATTATTTTTCGAAGACATGTGACATTCCCGCATTGGGCCGCGTCGTAATTCCCTGTCTCAGAGAGGAGGCCTTAGTTCAAGCAGTAGGAACTGTGAAAGGCTGATTATGTTATGTTATAATTATTTTTACCTTAGTTCATCTCTTGGTTTTAATTATTTCTTTTCAGTATAGAGACTAGGTATGAAAACGGGACAAGGACAGGAAGATGATGATGATAGAGATTAGGTATGATATAATGATAGAAAAAATATTAGAAGCCTAATCTACATAATATTCTGTACTTATACACTATCTTCAAAAAGTAAGAAATCAACTAGGTTAAATCAAATAAAAGAAAACAAAGTTGCCTAATATTATTTTTTGTTGTGAACTTTTTAAAATTAAACGTAATACCTAGTACATTATGATATAAGTGTGTAATGTTAGTGATTACCGTCGAGGCGGTATTTAGACCCGAGCCGTGGCGAGGGTCTTAAGAGAGCCGAGAACGGTAATCATTAATTACGTGTATTATACGACGTTTTTTAATACTCTTGTTTTACAGTTATTTTAACTGTAAAACAAGAGTATTAAAAAAGCAAGTGTATTGAAAATGAATTTAACCTTTCGTATACCGTAATTAGAGACACAATAGAAAGACTATGAGAGAGTGAACGCCGGCGTTCGCTTGGTGTTTAATTAACTAGAGCCTTCCTTGTTTAGGTTTACCATTATCCTCACAAGGTTTGCCATTTTCAGAAGGAAGGTCAAGGTCGAAAACGTTTGAATACTGATAAAGTTGATATCACAACCTTCGCGTACGTCGCCGTCGCTCAAGCGCCATTAAATAGGGTCCACATAAATGAACTAATTACTAATTATTAAAATGTTTAATAAAACCACACCATCGCTTAAAAGAAAGTACACGACGAATGAGGTCGTAAAACTCGTGAAAATCAAAGAATTTATAAAAACTTGGATTGTTATACTTAATCCTTTTGCTAAAATAGTCGTAAAATTCAATTTTATTGCTAATTTTGCCACGCATTGTCGGCGATGTTTGTGTTTTGTAAACAGATGTTCTTCCTAACTTTTGTACGGTAAAGCATTATATTGTACCTAAATAACAAGAAGTTGTCAGCAAAACCGTAAGGTAAGTGGATTTTAGTCACTAAAAGTCTGACACAGCTTCTCGTTCCATCCTAGAGTCGGAGAAGTCACTTGATGACTTACCACATCAAAAGAGGCAAATGCAGATTGGATGAACCTACACAGAGTTCGGAATTATATGTAGTAACTCCGAACTCTCTCATCCGAACTTTTGCAATTTCGATTTCAAAAGTTCTTTCACTGTTCATAGAATTACTTATCCTGAAAAAAATCAAGATTTGTGTAGGATTTGTGACGGCCGCAATGACGTGAGAAAAAGCTACCTAGTTCTTACTAAATGAAGCATTCCTATACATAAAAGCGGATGAGTAGACACATAGTTAAACCAGAAGTATTTTTTTAAACATATTCTGTTGTTTTACAGCCAGCGAAATACTATACTGACGTTTTACAATCAAAATAGCATAAAACTTATTTTCAAATGCTTTTTTCAACCTAGAATGTATTTTAAGAAGGCCGTAAATCAATGCAATGAAGTTAAAAAGTCTACATACCTACTTTATTCATATTTCGATCGAAGTATTTTCTAAAAACAACTCGGGAAATATTTAAGTGCAGATATATACTACGAAAAATAAATGACTGAAATTATATTTAAAATCACTCTTTTTATGATATTTTGAGTGGGCGTTTGATGATAAACAAAATTAATTATGTCTTGATGGTTATGTACGAATGTAAGTGTTTTGCGTCTATCTCACACATCATAAAGTTCGTTGGCATTTATTGATCTTTTGGCGATTGACGATTTATAAAATACTAGTTGTCCTCCGCGGATTCACTCGCGTCGTGGATTACTACTCCTCTTTCGTGGGCCGTAGCGTGATAATATACATTCTTTACTATTCGACTTGAATGTGGCTATACTATCCAGAAAAAAAAATCCAAATCCCACTAGTTGGCAAACAAAAAAAAACCGACTTTATTATATTGTAGTAAAGATTAATAGCTTCATGTTTGTTATCTTCAGCTAAAATTTTGTTATTTTAATAACATGACACGTTATTCGAAAGTGCAAGTAGAGTAAATATCATTGCTTTTGTATTTAGTCAACCCTGGTTTAGAGCTTAAAAAGTATGTTCTCCTAAATTAACTAATTTAATTAAGTAGACGCAGACGCTCGTATAAATGCGTTTAGTGGGATACTAAACTAGTTTATTTCAGTTCAGACAATAAGGAAGGGTAAGGAAATGTTTACAGTTACGGTCGGGATTATCTGGTACCGCAAAAACGACATTTTAAATATAAAAAATATATAAAAAAAATATTTGTAAATAAACAAAAGATTTATTTTGGTTAATAAGCTTAGGTCAAAGTTATACTCCAAGCCCAAAGTAACCCGGATGTACTGTATCTGTATATAGACTTATATGGTATGTGGTATGACTATCGATACTTACTTTGTCTGTTATACAGAAATACAAATAGTCATCTTCAGCGATGTAGTGCAGCAGATATGTTCCATGTGAGTAAGTCATCTTGTTGTTACACGCCGGCAACTTGGACAGCACTTGCTCTGCAATCTCCGTGAAGTTGCCATCGCACGACGCGAAGTTTGACACTATACTCCTGTCTGAAGCGACGGCACTGAATACTATTGGCATTCTGAATAAAACTGACTAAAATTGTTCAAAAAACTGTCGATAAATCTTTTCACACTTTTTCCACTATATTTTTATATGCGAAACGTTATAAAATAACTATAATTTAAAATAAATTAAAAATAGTCTTATTAAACTTCTCAATGTTCATATTTTCAGTCTTCACAATGAAAAATGTATATTCAATTATCCGATATAAAAAAAAAAAAATCAAAAGAAGCCGGCTTTAACCTGAACGTTTCGCAACAAGCTGGCACATCGCAACTGATAATACTGGCATACAGACAGGCCAACGTGTTACACCTACGTCTCCGTATCATACAAATACCGCGCGATCTAAAATTATTGGCGTGTCATTTTGTAGCTAAAAGCGCGTCTTCCCCGCTAAAAATGTCGCCGCTTGTCCGTGATATATGTGAACTGGCGCGACAACTGTGCGGAAGACGTGGACACCGCGTGTCGCCCGTCACACAAGACTTTATGTTAAAATACAATCTTTCGCCAAATTATGGCTTAAAGAATTGTTTGTATAAATAAACTGTTACATCAACCTTATTTACATGTTTTACGATTTTTACAGGGACACAGAAAATTGGTAAATAACAATAAATAAATATACCGATCTGTATAACTGTAAAAATGATTAAGTTAAATTAATCAATCTGCTAGAGACAAAGTTAACCTTTTAATTGTAAATCGACAATCAATTAAAAAGACTGGCCAATTAATAAGACTATTTGTTATTTTCAGGAGCTGTTCGAACTGGTACTTTTAGAAGTGTTCCCTGAGCTCAAACGATACCAAATTCCCTAGGTAAGACAAGCCATGACAATAGATATAATCAAAGTATAGTATAATCTTACAGGGATCTTATCCAAAGGACACTTACTCGGAACAATATACGAAAAAATACTCTTTAAGAGTCATTTCTTTATGCTTAAATCAGTCTTAACCGTAAAAGTTATTGGATACTTCAAAATGACTGCACATATCTCTTTAAACGTAAATCGCCTTTTTTAAATCTCAAAAACCAGTTTTAAACTTAATAGATCTGAAAATTTTGCTCGTTACATTATATTTCGTGAATTATTTAAGAAACACCAAAAAAAACTGGCCAAAACTGATGCAAAACAGTATGTTATTTTATAATTAAACTTTTTGGAAGATCTTACAGTAAATTTTCTCTTTATACCACTGCAATTGATGTTACATTTAAAAGAAAACGATTTTGACTTTTTGTAATAAATATTTCAAGACCACCTGTCATTTAGAGGTAGATCAATATCCGACGTATTATAATGATAACTATAAATTAAGTAGATAGTAATATTATATTGATCTCATGTTTATGTTAATATACCTCGTCTAACATAAAAAATAAAGTAGCGATAATGGTTCCCTCCTTAGTTTTCGTATTTTCGAATTTCTTACATTCAGAAATAATGATTTTTTTTTGCAACAGTATCGTACATCAATCTTTTTTCTTACCATCATTTACTTTTCATCCTTTCATATATTAATAGCTTAAATATTTCCAGTGACTTACAGATAAAAATGTTTATGTTTTACACGCCTAAAATGCGCTATGATTCAAACATGAAACTGTAGTATAGTTTACCTATAAAATAAGAAAGCTTATTGCTAATATAAAGAATATTTAAAATATTTATATTTTTGTGAATGTTATGTTGTTCATTAGTGTTGTGCCAAATAAAGCACGTTGTACGCTTTTTGTTATAAGTTCATGCATCGAACTATAAATATCTACTTAAATAAAATTATGTCGATGTTCCAAATCTGTTGACTTAATAAAAATTTATATGTACCTGAATGTTGGTCGCTGAATCGAGACAATTCTGACACTAGTGCAAACAAGTTCGAAATACAGAAAATGTTTTAAATTAAGAGTTCTCGTGCAATCATGACATTAAACAGAATCTATTTCTATCAATCGTAGGACAATCCTGTCATCTTATTCATATTTTCCCGACACTATATACTTACTTGAATAGAACGCTGTTCGAGTTCTTTTGCATTCCGTAACAGTTCATTAGACTGTGCATTCCAAATCGTATTAAACAGTAATGTTTGCTCCGTAATTGATGGTAGTTTTATACCATAATTACGACTCCAACATTGGTGACTAGAATGCTAAATCACTTCTAGTCTTATCTCTCCGCCTTTGGAATTATTCAACATAACTATATAAAGGGAGTGGATGTAGGTAAAGTTCTGGTCGGTTGGTATCTGTTCGCCCATAATGTAGAACACATTGACTTGATAGAGCTAACTTAAATCTTCTACATCTATGGGCTGATAAATACCAATTTAAAATGCGTCCATTGTCTCCCACCCTTCTAGTCCTTCTTTTATTTCTCATATATATGCTAATTCATAATCCAGTTGAGATGTGTAGCGAGATTATTGTATTAGAGTAGATATTGTACAGTTAAAAATTGGTTCAGTGCTTGCCTTCTAGTGTGAAACGCAATGCACCAAGCATTTGTTACGAACGCACTTTATTATACGTTTTCTACTGTTTATACTTTTTCTAATTAAAATGAGTTGGTCTTAAATTATTGCATAACTACTTATATTATACTATCTTAAACAGATAATAAGTATATAAAAAATTTGTGCATGAAAATCGTGGTCAAAATATAAAACAATTGTAATTTTACATATTTGCCTTTCCATTATGTTTTTAACTTTGATTAGCTTAATAAATTGTGACCATAAAAGTATTTAAAAAATATAAGATTATATGAATGACAAAAAATATTTCTAGTAATTATATGAATTTATTAATAAATGAGACGAATAGATGTTACTAATTTGTAAATAAATGTACTTACTTTATGACAAAATTATAATTAATGTATTGAATACTTTACCAAAAATATTTTAAGATGGAAAAATTAATAGTTTTATTAGATTAGTATTATGATGACATAAAGGTTGTTTTCGTTAAGTGCTTCTTTAGTTTGCCGGCAAATAAAACAAAATTTTCTAATATTTTTTCGGGAAATTATAAACTTACTTCGCGTAAGGTATATATTATGTAAAACTGTCTATTTTTAATACCTTTTTATGTGGAGAACTTCGTTTATCTGAGGTCACATTCTAAAACATTGCATTGCTAAAGCCCTTAGTTAGGTACTAGCTTGTCACCTTTTGTGATCAACAAACAAAACCTGCGTGACGTCAGAGAAACAAGTTTTTCTTGTAACCTGTGAACCTATTGTCTATATCTATTAAGTGTTATATTTCCTGTTGTTGACTAAGTGTAACGACGAGTATGTATGTATGTAACTGTACGGTTAATATGAAATAAACTAGTACATGTATTTTATATTCTGTATTTTTTTATTCAATTTGATTCAAGCGCCTATCTCCGTATCCTAAAATGCCTAATAAAAACCTAGAGGTTATGAACCTGCGGTGTTCGGCTGACATTTCTAATGTTTTCTCTTATGAACTTATGCGACATTTGGTATACTGTTTGTTTACGTACGTTCCAGCGTCACGCTAGCATGTTACGCTTTTACGGGTTTGAATAAATAAAACACGAAAATTATTGAGATAATTTCTATTCTTTAAGTCAGTACAATAATAAATTTGACAACAGTTTTAACACCTCTATAAAAGGAGGCTTCAAAGGTGTAAAAGCTGTTTATTTAATTAACTATTAATTTAATTATAATCATTCTCGAACCAATCATGTCTGTTAAAATACTGAAATTTTAAATTTTGGCACACATAGCACTTTTTTTTATAAATTTTAGAATACTCGATAAAATGTTAGTATTATCATGGTTAGAAATCACTCGCATGCTGGATTGGTGTCTTGTTGTCCGTATTATATTACATTGACATTAAAGTAAACGACAGGACATCGTAACGTAAAATAATCTACAATAATTATATAATATGTATACATTAACCATCGCTGATTACCCACACTACGACTTTCAAAGCATCCGGTATCACAGCACTCACTATATTAGTTTCCCATCCCTTAAAAGCTATGTAACAAAACAATTTACATAAAATATATCTTAAAACTATTATGAACATCAGGTATGAAGAATCTGAAATAATTCTTTCAAGCCTCTTTAATTCGTTCAAGAATTGTAATGGATATTTATCGTCTCCATCTAGACATAATTGGAAATTTAAAAAATATTAAAAAACAACCGACGAAAAAGAGGATTGTAAGAGTCACCAAGAGAGTTTATTGTATGTAGTACACATTGTAGGTCGCGGTGAACTAGTAACTTGGGGCAGGCCGGATTGTTTTCAACATTACTTATAGAGTCAGTTATGATAAGAAATATTAAACATACTATATTTTATTATTGTTTGATTAGTCTTGGACATTTTATAACAACACATACAGACATATAATTAATAAATTATATAAATATTTTATATATAAAATTATATGCGTTTTGGTTACTACAAGTCTCTTTACTTACCTTCGACGTTAGTTATAATTTCAGAAAAGGAACTTTCGTTATTATACTGAACTAAAGACTGCTCAACCGCTTGCTGTATAAATAGTTTTGCATTGTCCGTTTTGGTGTTTTCAAGAGTAAAATAATTGATCATAGAATTATAGAACAATATTAAGATTTGTAATTTTGTTAGTACCGGATCTGTGTCCGCTGACGTCCGTCCTAATTCTACCTTAGATTAAAACACCCTGTGAAACTTTAATACTTTTTTCCAGTTAGTAGGTTTGTCTTCTTCCTGCGAGTCAAGTAACGGAAAAAAATATAAGTATGTAGTATAAATCCGTGTAAATAGAGTGCCGTTCAAGATTCGTTAATATCGATGTTACATGATCAGAGAGTAAATTAAAAGCATTTAATCAGTAATTAATTCTAATTAGGTACTAAATGAATTTCTCTGATATGAGACGAACATGTAGGAGCGAGCCCGCCCGTCAGCAGGCGTCATTCAACATAAAATCAGCTTTATTTTATATAACGTACAAAGTATAAATAAACTATTATTTACAATATCATTTAGGGCGGTCAACACAATTGGTAATTAAACCTAACTATTTACACTGATATTTTATTGTCACCATTTTAAACCTGGTGAATTTACTCTAAAATCGGATGTATTCGAAAGTGATAAAAACTGGATTTATAAATATTATCTGAATGTATTTCATTCTTTCTTTGATACCACTTATAAATGTGCTGTGTTAAATACTACGTATTTATTTTACATACTGGTAACTATACTGCTTCCAACTTAATCGAGGTCGGGATACCATTTTACAGCAATCACGTACCTCGCCATAAAGAAACTTCCGCTCATGTCCTTTTACTTATAAACGTATGCTTTGACTTTGACCTTAAAGTACATTATAAATTAAAACATAATAAGTGGACATTACTTTGTTAGGATATCGTTTATAAGCAAGACGGACATGTACATGATCCCAAACCTCGATACATGTAATCTTACGACGTAACTAGATATAATAACTTTGTCTATAGTATAAAAGTCACTATCGTTCTTCCCCGTGAGCCGCGGGAAATGAGCGACAGTTGACTTGTACAAAAATAATAAATATTAATGGATTTATTATCTTCCCTCTTGTACTCCGATAGCACGCTGGGACTTGGGCCTGTCCGCGTGTAGACCAACTGCCTTTATTAAAGGTTAGTCAGTCGAGGGCGGGCGCAGCCGGCAGCATGCTGTCGCAGTTCTCTTACTTTACATTCACCCTTGGGGCGCTATCCAGCGATATATTACTTAGGGAAATTCCCTATTAATTTATTACAAGTAGATACATCTATTTACACTTGACAAGAAATCGTCCAGACCTGCTATGCATCTAAACATTTGCCTATCAGCTATAACAATAATCATATTTTATATAAATGTTTTAGGTATTAGTTATTCATAACTTCCTATTTTAGAACATTCAAGAATCATGAGTGATCTGACGGATTAATAAATCGAACGTCCTCAATGTTGACATGGAATATTGTGACTTTACACATGTACCGTCTAGTACCTATAATCTAATCTAGATATAGATACGTATAATAATCATAATTATTAAAAATACAGCAGCTCCCGATGAAGTAGTTGTCCTACTTAGTGATCTTATTATATCTAGTTGAGATTCATTCGTAACAAGCTGTAAATTGACAAATATAATGTATGTGAATCATGATGAAAATCAAAATATTGATTTTTTTAATCGCTTTCATTTGTTCGTTGACATTATTGCTCCTAACCTAATGAATCGTATATGTAAATAATGTTGAAGTTTTAGATTTGTGTTAATCACTTGCGTTTTGCATATATCTGTATAATCGTTCTGGTTTAATAATCCTAGTACTGTGGTGTCTTTTCTTTTACGTTATTTTGATAATAAGCACATGAAGCAACAAGTCGCGATACCATCAATTTGGCATCAGATGGACACAATTCTAGCAATCTAATGCCGGTAGCCACATTATGTACAGCGTAGGATTATCCGTGGAAATCTTTCATCCAATAGCATAACCCACCGACAATACTGATGGTATAAATTGATGGTATGCAGATAACTTTATGCCTACGTTGGTAGGTACTTACTTTGGAACGGAAGCACGCGGGTAGACACTACAATATTTTTGGACGCTATTAGAATGTTTCGTAGAGTTATTTTCTAAGCTTGGGCTTCGGAAGTCAACTGGAGTCGACATCGCACAATCCGAAGCCAATGATTAGAGAATGACTGCTAAGTAGCATGCTAGTGTTAGTCGTAATACTTGGCTCCGTGGTGGAAGAGTCGCAGATGATATCATCTCCGTGGGTAGCGGTCCCCTTCCCGTGGTGGTGGGAGCGCGCCTAGGCGTAGGAGTGCAGCGTGACGGGCTCGAAGTCGTCGTGCGTGGCGGGGCGCGGCGCGGGGCGCGGCGGCGGCGGCGGCAGCAGCGACGTGCCCTCGGGGATGTACACGTTGGTCACGCGCTCCTGTACACACAACCAAGAGTTAACATCACGTCTCTCACCCTCACTACTAGAGTGTACTAATAGTCGACATCGCAACAACCTCAATAGAAAGCTTGACATAAAGAAAGGGACTGAGAAATACCGTCACAAAATTTACTTTTCTCAAAGAAAAGAAAGCAGTTCTACAGGAAATATGGATATTATGGACCAATCAGAATTTTACAAAAAAGACCACTACTGGCCGCACGACTGCTTTGTCTGTCTCACGCTTTGAAGACGAAGAGGGAGTGCTCAGTTTATTTCTGTCTTTGGCAAAAACGTATAATTGCCATAACGAACAAAAAAGATGTGGGACAATCAATGGTAGATATTATTCTATATTCAAATTCCTGTTTTTATTTTCAATATTTAATTTCCAATTTGTATTTGTGTTATTTGATTCTAATCAGAATAACGAGTAAAGTTGAATAGCACTAAAATCTAAAGTGATGTTAGAATGACAAGTAGAATAAAATTGTGAATGGCACTCAAGTCGAAGTAGTATTACTTGATACTTTGTCATATTATTTGGAGATGCAATGATGCATGTTTAGGGCTTAGAAGATGAAACGGATGGATCTATCAGAAAGTTAATTATTGAATGTACCTGATTCTTGTCATATTTGAAGATGCCCTGGAAGCGGTTGGTGCGGCGCTCGAGGGGCTCGGCGCTGCCGCCGCTGGCGCCCGTGCTGCAGCTGTAGTTGGGGTTGTGGAACGATATGTGCCCGCCCGAGTCGCGGTAGTTCTCCTTTAGGTCGCCGGCGCGGTCTCGTTTCATTTTCACTGTGAAAAGCGAAGTTTTGTGTTTCAAGTTCTTATATAAATATCAAAGGAAATTGTGATTTAGAAAGAGTATATAGACATTATAATAAGATGGGCCAAATGTTTTTCCAAAAAGAATGAACTTAAAATATCGTGTTGATGCTGTCTGTAATATTATATATGTATAATAAAGCAGCTGCCTATTATACACCGTGAAATTTTAATGGTTGTTTTCCCGTGGCAGAACGACTTTCCGTAAGGAGTAGTTTCGAAATATAGAGTAAAAGTAAAAAATAAATAAAAATGTTTTTGTAATAAAAAAAAAATTGGTCAACAACTCGAAAAAGTGAGAAAAAATCGTAACACTAGACGTAACTTGTAAGTACTTGCGTCGCACGCGCCGGTGCTTCAAAGCAAAGCAATGCATAAATTAATGTTCAAACAAAAATAAGCTCCCACTTGTGGTGATACGGCATAAAATAGCTTGCACGCAACAATGCAATGCAATTCTAATATTTTATTTATTTATGAAACGATTATATTACTAAGACAGAACCATTTCGCTGCGGGAAAACAACCATTAAAATTTCACGGTGTATATACACCACTAAATTTTAATCGTTTTAATCCCGTGGAGGGTCGATCTGGTACCTGAGACACTTAACGATTTGTAAAGATAAAATTAAAAAATAAAGTGGGTACCTCTGTTTCAAAACTTTCTTTTTAAACGTCAGCTGAGCGAGTTCAATGACCTGTAGTTAATAGTCGACGTTGCGTACAAAGTACCTACAGGTCATTGAACTCGCTCAGCTGACTTTTTATTAAAGAAATTAATTTCGTAGATGCATAAATTAATAAAAGTTTTGAAAAAGACATACTTTATTTTTTAATTTTACCTTTACAAATCGATAGTGTTTCATATACCGGATCGACCCTCCACGGGATTAAAACGATTAAAATTTAACGGTGTATCAAAAAAAATCAAAAATCAAAATCAAAAATATTTTTATTTCACATAGGCCTGCATGGGCACTTATAAAACGTCAGAAGTTAGTGCACGGTTCCAAATTGGTCGTTTCCTATGGAGAAGAACCGGCAAGAAACTCCATGGTTACTCTTTTAAAAAAGTGGTTGTTTTACAATATTGATAGATGTTATGTAAGAACAGTGTAGACCAGTCAAATATTGTACACAAAAGCACAATCAAAATTTTCTCAGTAAAAAACAAAGTAAGTCGTAATAGGAAGTAGTCTAAGAGTTCGTGGAGTATACAGTGTTCTCACATTTACAATACAAAAAGAGGCTATATGAAAAAAAAAAAACAGGAATAATATAATAATTACAACTATCAATAAAATATTAACAAAATAAATTACTAACAAATTTATGACAGTTGAAATAAAAATAAAAATATTGCAAAAGCAATGTGTCAGAGAAAAAAAAATGTATATATAATTATTAAAACAAAGGTGGAGCAGTTAATAGACAAAATATTGATGATTTACCAGGGGGCCACATGTGCAGAGGTAGTCATTGCCAAACAAGCGTGTCCTCGACATAGTCTTTAACCTTGTAATATGCTTTTTCGGTTAGGACACGCTTGATATGACTTTTGAATTTTCCCTCACTAAGTTCTGTTACCGCCTTTGGCAGCTTATTATAAAAGCGAATGCTGTTAACTAAGAATGACTTGCTAGTCTTAGCTAGTCTCCATTTGGGTAAGACAATTTCGTGTTTACTACGTGTATTTTTGTTGTGAAAATCGCTTCTGATTTTAAAGAGTCCTAAGTTTTTACGTACATACAAAATGCTTTCCAAGATGTAAAGAGAAGGCAGAGTAAGTATATCAATTTCTTTGAATTTATTTCAGAGGGACTCGCGAGGGCCCATTTTATAAATAGCCCGGATTGCTCTCTTTTGTAATATGAAAATTGAATCTACGTCAGCTGCAGGTCCCCACAGTAAAATGCCATAAGACATAATACTTTGGAAATAAGCATAGTAAACTAACCTAGCTGTGGCTACATCTGTCAATTGCCTTATTTTTCTTACTGCATATGCAGCTGAGCTTAGTCTTCCCGAGAGAGTTCTAATATGAGTACCCCACTGCAGTTTAGAATCGATAGTTATACCCAAAAACACTGTTTCTGTAATAACATCTAGTTTTTTGCTGTCAAGAATTAGATTGACGTCGTATATATAACATAAGATGCAAGTGACTAAGTAAAAGTTTTGAATTAGTCATAATGCTGCCTAATCATGCCTAGCTATAACTTTGATTTTAGATTCCTTCAAGCGCCCAGACCAGTCATTTAGCGAATTTGAATAAGGGCTGATTTTTTAATAGCCAGATATTTTTTAACTCGGGAATAATAATGGCAGTTAGACAGTTTTTTTTATAGAAAATATGTAAAAATGTAATATATCATTCCATTACCATTCCAGCACTACCATTACCATTTCTTGTCCAGGCCATTACTGTCCATTCCAGGTTGCTTGGAATTGATCGCGGAATGCGATAAGGCCGCCCATTGTATGTATGTGTTATAGTTTTAGTTTCCTTTTTGTATATGTAATGGTGTACAATAAAGCGTATAAATGAATATATCAATTATCTGATTATCAAAAAACCCGTTAAAATCTATTTTAGAACTATTGAGCTGAATCAAAAAATCTTTGTGATTGCATCATGGGAACTTACTGCAAACAATCACAACGATTGTGATCCCGACCAAGAGGAAGCTCGTCACCGCGACTATGATGATAATGGTGGCGGTGATGGTGTCAGGTACTGCGGTGGGCGGTGGTGGCAACCCGTTGTCATCCTGTATGTCCGTGTAGTCGTAGTACGAGGGGTAGTGCGCCGGCATCTTGTTGTCTATACGGATCTTGGGTACTGGAAAAAATATAAAATCTTAGTACCTGACTTCAGAATACTTCGTGTTATTTAGTATCGGCGCAACACGCTTTTTTCTTCCATTCTGTCCTGTCACCCGTCATGCTATCTCTAACTGCCTTTTTTTTCATGTAACTCTTCACGCAATCTATCCATTTTTTCTTTGGCCTCCCTCTCTCTCTCCATTTATCCATAACTCACTACACTAACAACTCTTTTAGTAACATGCGTTTCTTCCCTCTTTGACATGACTATACTTAGTTTAAATGTAAAGGCGAAATAAATACAGCATATTTATTTCTTCTGTTTGCATTTGGTGTTATTTCCACGTAAAAGAATTTCAACTTTATGATATCCTGTAACTTTAAAAGACTGATGAAAATGTCACAGACAAATATTTTAATTTGTAGTTCTTATTGAACTTATGGGTTATTTTTTTAGGTAGGAAATCATCTAATGCCATATCCTGCCCTAGGGTGGAGTGGGAGGGCGTGTCAGATTTTACTGACTAAAACCCAGTCCTGTTCCTTCTTTGCCTTCGATCCAGGGCCCCGTGGTTCTGTCATATATTTTATAAAACTGCACAACTTTCACAAAACGCCATCTAGTCTCAAACTAAGCAGAGCTTGTGCTATGAGCGCTAGACAACTGACAAACATACATATATATTTCCAAATACATACATACTATAGATAAATTACATCCAGACAGTTCGTGCTCATCGCACAAAAGTTTATAGGTACTATATATTTAAAAAAAAACTTCTGAAATGCTTACTAGTTGAACATTGAACGGGATCAGGATTATCCGGGCAAGCGCAAATATAGTCATGTTCCCTAAAGAAGCACAGGTGAGAACATGCTCCATTGTCTTCCTTGCATGGGTTCCAGCCATGCTGCTTCTCAGAAGACACTGCCTTTATCTCCATGGTCATTTCCAAGTCAGTCCTTAGTGCTGTAACATTCTTCCCAGTTTTCTTATCGGCTCTCATAACAGCTTTCTTGTACCAATCCGTCCAGTAGATGTAATCGTTGAACTGCAAAAAACATTTGGTTTAAGATTGCAAGAGAAGGTCTGAAATATTATTTAGGTATACCTGAGTTATATTAAGGAATTGTTATGCTGATCTGATAATGACAGTGAATCGTAGTAATGGTGGTTCTGGTTTTCATAGAAAACCAATGCTTTGACTAGTGCAATGGTGTCGTGATTCTTTAACAAAGTTCCTAGTAGCATATTATCATAAGCATTAATCAGAATATAATATTCCCATTGCTAAATCACAGGCATCGATTCTGAAAAAATTTTCACAGGGTAGAAACACAGGTCTCGTCTAGTAAACTGACGAAAAAGAAATTGACGTGTAAAAGTGTTTTTCCAAAAGACTTTTAAATTTTTTTACGTGTTTATCGTTCATCATTATCATTTATCATGTCTGAGAAAGTTCGAGAAGGTTCTGATTCCAGTATTTAAATGAGGGAAACTCCTACCTGTGTCATTCCAAAAGGATTCTTGGCTTCTGGTATAAGCTGCACTCGATGCTGTCCATTCAGGTCGGAAGTATCGATCCTGTGCCGCAAAGCATCGGTCCAGTACAGCCTCCTGTCTTTGTAGTCGATGGTAATTCCGTTGGGAAAGCCGACGTCTTGGATGACGATGATTTGCCGTTGACTGCCGTCTAGGAAGGCTCGCTCTATGCAAGGAGTTTGACCCCAATCGCTCCAATAAAGGTACCTAAAATAGTAAACATGCATATTATAGAGGGTTATTGGTAAAACACTGGCAACCTCTCAGAACTATTGCTACTAACATTATAAAAAAAAAAAACAACTTTTATTCTATGACTTTTAAAATGTATCATATTTTAGTTCATCAGAATTGAACGATCTAAATATTACGAAGTTAATGCTAAGCAAACGATAGTACAGTAGCGAAGGGGAGCGGGGATCGGGCTTCGGGCGGCGGGGATGCTTTGGACGTAGGTAGGTATAGCAAACTACAGAGTTGAAATGTGTTAGATAGAACAACGAAATCTTGAAGGTTTTTTTTTTGGTAAATGAATTATGTTTTATAAAAAGTCATAGAACAAAAGTTGTTGTTTATGATGTTAGTATTACAGTACTGCAAGGTTGTTAGTGTTTTGCAAATAACCCTGTATATTGCTCGAAAGAAAAAACTGTCTTCTGTAAGTTTTTTTTTTCTTTTCTTTTATGGCTACGTACCCTTTAGCTGGGAACAATGCTAGTGCTCTAGGTTCACTTAAATTGCTCAGCAATCTTTTTCTAGAGGATCCATCCAAACGTGCAACTTCTATAACCTGCAACAATATTTCATTCTTAGACATAACCGTCACAGAACTTAGCTAGGGAAAGATCAAAATCACATATCAAACGTCTCCATATCAAAAAAGCGTATTACAAGATTAGAGACTACATTGATGACATGCTTGTTTGGCTGTCACTAATTCTATTCTACACATGTGGCTTTCGTGTAATCCTGCCCTTTCATACCTATTAAGGCGTATAGTTCCTTGAACCATCTGACCGAAATTATGTGAACGCAACTCTCGCACTCGCCTAGGCGGCAGTACGCAAATCTGTGCATTTATTTGCGGCAGCAGCGCCCGGAAAGCGCTTTAAATCCATTTTCTCTGCGAGATATTGATTGATTTATATATGCAATGTTCACTTTGAAGAATATTTAACCACCAATTTTTATGTGTAAAAATGTTTCTAAAGGTCCAAGCCGTTTCGAAGGAATAGGGAAAAGTTGCGAAAACTTGCGAAATTGCTAAATTGCTGCTTTTTTTTTGACGAAAGTATTAATTGCACGAAAAAATCAAATGTTGATATTATTGTTCATGAATCTATAATAAACATATATTTTTTTCAAACCAATTGACCAAGCCGTTACGGAGGAGTAGGCCTCAGAAAATCACTGTTTTATGGCACTTTTCGGGCGCTTGGCCCTTAATATTGTAATGTGGAAATGTAAAATCTATATATTTTCTAAGGTTATCGTAGATTTTCTTGCAGATTATTCTCTATAGAAAACGACTAAATGGTACCGTATTCTAGACCGTCATTTTAAAAGTACCAATGTAACCTTATGTGAAAGAAAAAGATTTTTTCAAACTTTATTTAACGAATTTTGAACTATTCAATTCTAGAATAAAATATAAGTTTTCTTCTTTGCAATAATGGCGTGCGTACCTTGTATTCGTTATCAGTCCAGTAAATGTTGTTCGCGATCCAATCGACGCCCAAACCGTTAGGAATGCCCATGCTACCTTTGATGACGTCCTTAGTATCACTAATATTCAGCATATTTATCGACCTGAAAAAATTAATAAGATCGTTTTAATTTATTTACCTTTGAAACGAAACAGAACTTATAATTGAATTTAAGGACTCTTCGTACCTGATAACATCCAAATCGACATCAGTGTAGAACAACAGCTTGTGTTCCCAATGGAAGTCCACAGCCACTGCATTTTGCACCTTGATGGGAAAGGCAACGTCCCATTGTTCTGGAGTATCAAACGAAATAAGGGCAATGCTGGTCTTTGTCGCAAAGAAGAGGAAGCTTTCGGGGTATTTCCTGCAGGTCTTGGGGTTTGGATCGCTTGCGTTGAAGAGTAAGCCAGTGGGACAGGCACAGGAGTAGCCTTGAGGTGATCGCAGGCATAAGTGTGAGCATCCGCCGTTGTTAGTTCCGCAAGCGTTTTCAATTTCTCGTTCACCCTGTCAAAACAAACAAGTGTCAATGATGAGAAAATATTATCGTATAGCGAAATCTATAGCGCCACATAAGAACTAATCCGGCATTGCGAATTAAAGTTCAAGTTCATATGAACATGAACAGCCCGAAATCATCTGTCGAGCACCAGACATAACACCCGTCTATACGGAGGATCCTCACTTTTCAATGGATATTTGCGGGACTTACTCTCTGTTCTGCAAACCTCCAAAATCTCTTCTAACTGTCACGTTCAGACAAGCTGGCATGCAAGTAGCTACGATTGTACGCCCAACATACCTGAACAGCACGAATGTCCATAAGTCCTTCCAAATTCTTCCTTATAATGATAGAATTCTTGCCGTTGACCTTATCCGCCCTATGCAAGGCCTGAGTCCTCCAATCAGTCCAGTAAACGTGTTGCCCAACAATAACAATGCCATAAGGATACGGTACATTGCTAAGGATAGTTTTACGATCATGGCCGTTGAAGTCGGAACTTTCGATCGAGAGGACTTTAGCGTCGTTCCAGTAGAGGCGACCCTCGATTTTGTCAATAGCAAGTCCATTTGGCCACTTGATGTTACTTTCTACGATGACTCGCCTGAAACATGAACCCGGAATCAGAAAATTTTAAACTCAAGATAAGTAATAATAAGTAATAGTACCTACGTTGTTCGTCAGAAAATGTGTCTTACCTGTTCTTCCCGTCCATATCAGCTCGTTCTATTTTGGCAGAGGTTCCCCAATCTGACCAGAACATGTATCCAAACTCGTAGTGTAAAGCAATCGCGCGAGGGGAATCTACAAACGAAAAATTTTAGATTAAGATATTATGATAATATTACTGTGATGTGTTCTTTATCTAATATCAGTTTCCTTACCTAAGCCGGTCCATACAAGTACTTTTCTATTAGTGCCATCAAGTTCAGCTACTTCAACACTATTCCTGCCGCCGTCTGTCCAATAAATCTGCAAACAATTTATAATAAACGATTTATCTACCAAGGAAACAGAATCAAAGAAAGGATAAAATTATGTTAAAAAATAGCTTATGGTAGAAGAAATGAATCAACAAACCTTGCGACCAGTAGAGTCAATAACAATTCCGTCAACGGTATGTAAACCTTTTCCGATGATAGTTTCGATTTCTTTGCCGTTCCTGTTGGCTCTTTGAATCTTCCGTTCGCCAGTATCCGTCCAGTAGATGAGACCTATAAAGTATAGGTATTGGTTAGTAATATCGATATCTTCAGATGATATTGGAGTACCTACCGTACTATTCTACCTATTAAAGAACAACAGAGTTACACAGAATTACCTAACTATATTTTGCAATAGTTTAACTCTTTCAAAGGCTTTATTTAATTCAAGACTTCTTGATGCAAATTATAAGTTTGTTTGCAAGTGTTGTATCTATATTCTAATAAACTTCAAAAGCTTTAGGATCTTCCTTGAGATTCAATAGCTAGTAATAAAGTCTAATTGTAGTTGTTCTATACTTACTTGTTTTATGATCTACATCGACCCCGAAAGCATTCTTGAGTATGGGCAGTGGTAGTGGCACATCAATAAGATAGGGCACATCCAGTGACACTACCCGGATATCCACGCGGTGCGCAAATATCAAGTAGTTCACAGGTCCACTAGCGCAAGTCTTGCCATCCTTCTGCGAAAGGTGAACATAGAAATTATAGTTTAAAAAGTAACTTGAATTCATGAGGTTTAGTAGAATTTTTTTTTAGGTGTGATATTAATCAGTTTGCTCATACTTACGCCAATTTTGATTCCAATAGGACAAGCACACGATTTTCCCATAGGCTTCAATAGGCACAGATGTGAGCATCCACCGTTATTCTTGCCGCATCTGTTTTAAATAATAGTATTTTCAGTTCATGGGAAAAATATTTGAGTTCAGCTGCACGTTTGTGTATGTGTGTACATTTGTAAATTGGGAATTATTAAGTCTCATAGATAGAACTCCAAAAAATTTTCCAAAATGTATGGAAACCATTTTTAATTTTTTTATATTTCATTGACATGCATTTAAATCTGTAAGGTTCTTACCTATTGACTCCAAAGACACGTTCCTTGTGGAACACCCTCACATCCATGAGCCCTGCGACACCCGCACCGAGGGTCCTTCTGTTCTTGCCAGTGTACTTGTTGGCTGCCTGGATAGACTGAGTATCCCAGTCTGTCCAGAATACTTCGTCCCCGAACAGGTCCAGTCCGAAGGGGTGGGGGAGGTGTTGACCTAAAGAAAATAGTTGATTTGATTTCGGTAGTAGGTAGTACTTGTGTACTTTCATAAAAACTAGTAGTAGCTTCGAATGTTAAAAACGATTCGTTTGATTGAAACAGTGTCATGTTTTATAAAACTACATCTAAAGAGCTATTGAGCCTACATGGCAAGGGCATGGCTTGTGAATTATTTTTTTCATTGAATAACTAGAAATAAGGTTTGAGATCTTAAAGACTACGGAAACGTTTGAATGACTTAACGTGCCCTTAAAACGCAAAGGGCAAATGAAGTACACATGTAGTTTTAGTCAGTAAAAGTTTAACGTGGCTTCTCGCTACACCCTGGAGTGGGAGAAATAATTGAATGAATTCCAATGTCTTTTCCCACTCTAGGTGACACAAAACTCTACACATGACAAAAAAACAATATTGTTTTTAATGAATGTCCTTTTTTATTAGGCGCCTTTGACCACTATTTCATCAGATGATGAGCGTTGATGGTCTTTACTACTAACCTATCAATATAGTCCTTCCTGTGCCATCCAAGTTCGCATACTCAATGGTCTGGTTCCCTCCGTCAGTCCAGTAAATGCGGCTGTGCTTGAGGTCCAGCGCCAGTCCGTTGGGCCAGGTCATGTTGCCGAATATCAGACGTCGTCGGTTCCCGCCGTCCATGTCAGCACGTTCGATGCATGGAGAAGTGCCCCAGTCAGACCAGTACATTACGCCACCTAGGAAAACCCTCAAATTAATCATGTGATGACTACAACTATAATTGATTTAGAAATCAAAATCTCCATCGGTTTAGGTAGTTAACTAAACGTAAACAATCTTGATACTTATGTCTTTTTATTTCAAATAAATCATATATAAAAGACATACAAAGATTATTTAAATTTAGTTAATTACCTAACGTTGGTTTAGCTAAATACCAAACTGAAGTCTGTCTAAAATGCCAAACGACTTGGATAATTATTAGGGTAAAATGAAACCTGAGAGTGATTAAGACATCTTGATCATTGTTTGCTAATAGAAGAACCATATAAAAAGTATCGAATACTTGAAGTATTTTTTAAATTATTTAAATCTTGACCTCAATTTTTGTAAATGTGAGTTATTTTTATCTGACAGTACTGACAGACAACTGACTCTATCAAAATGTAACACAATAGCCCTAGAAATAAAAAATATTGAAAGAAGCACTCTTCGTCTCCTTGGGTCTCCTATTTTCGAGGATTCCTTCCCAAATTTCGTTAAAGGAAAAAATTCAAAAATTTAATTATATTTCGAAAAGATTTCTAGAAATGAACGGGCATTCGGCCATCACTTTAATTCGTTTCTGCGGTTTCGGTCCTAAATTAACATATTTTGGAAACAATAGACCAAATTATCCGCCATACCCTTACGTCAATTTTAAACGTGGCTCTAACTGGCCATGGATGACCGAGCCTGGGCTCTAGCTACCCTTCCCATCCGTATGGGAGGCGTCGGCATCCGCAAAATTTCTAGTATTAGTTTACCAGCTTTTATATCCTCGGTTCACGGCACTGAGAAATTAATCAGGAATATCCTGTCTCCCTCACTGATTGATTTCAATGTGCCGTGCTTCATAGAGGCTATAGATGCCTGGAGACTCGCTTGTCCGAATACAAATCCGCCCGATAGCCCGACTTCCCAGAGACGGTGGGATTAGCTGCTCTGCAGAGTAGTACAGGAAAACCTAAGCACGCGACCATGGTAAGAGACCGGACGGTATGTCTTTATTTCCATGGAAGTTGGGTAGACCTTTATTGTCATCCCATCTTCCTAGCTTATCGTGTTGTGCTGCGGAGAACCTCAAGCGGTGGAAATATAACAACCTTGGCAGATATATTTTTCAGCCTTTTAGGGTTGAAATTCTCAAAAAAAAAAAATATTCAAAAATTCCGAAGTCGTTTGACTTTTTAGACAGTATTATTGTAAACATTTTAAGATAAAATTTTTAGACATTTTTTTTAGATAAAAGATATGTTAAGATTGTTTTCCTTTAGTTAGCTAGCTACCTAAACAAATGGAGTATAGGCGATTTTATCGCAGAGTTAGAACTGCTTAAAATTTTCCTGGTGGATGGCTGTTGCAGGTCAGGCCTGGTGGCTTTATGGTGTAGTGCGTTATTCTATCTTTAGTACAAACCTTTAGGATCCACCACAATGTCCCTGGGCTTATCAATATTGTCCCAAGCAAGCAGAGTCCTCATGCTGCCGTCTACGTTGGCCACTTCGATCCTGTTAGTACCAGCATCAGTCCAGTACAGCTTGTCAGTTAACCAATCATATGCTAAACCAGCAGGCCAAACTGAAAAGGAATGTTGTTGTTATTAATTTTGCACCAAATAGTTCCAATATTGATGAGTAAAATTTCACAACAACGAACATTGTTGTAACATGGGACTAACACATTTTTTATTAATGTTTAATAACATCTGTAAACCTTGTAGGTATTACCTATTCATAAATCTTCAACTTACTTAGATTCGATCCCACGATAACGCGTTGTTGTGACCCATTTAAGTAGGCATGGTTGATGGTGTCCTTGTCCACGTCTGTCCAGAAGATCGAGTTGGTGTTGTGATCCCAGTCCAAAGCTACGGCTGACTTTATCGTCTCAACTGGAATCACCTAAATATCACCAAGAACATTATTGACTGACCTGTTAGTCTAGTGGTTAGTGGCCCTGACTGCTATGGCGGAGATCGTGGGTTTGATTCTCACCCAGGACAAATGTTTGTGTGATGAGTATGATCATTTGTTCTGTGTCTGGGTGTAATTTATCTATAATATGTATGTATTTAGAAATATATAAGTTTGTGTATCAGTTATCTAGTACTCATAACATAAGCTCTGCTTAGCTTGGGACTAGACGGCGTTGTATGTTAATTGTGGAATAATAAATTATAAAAACAGTATTTGCTTAATATTAAACAAGTTACAAGGCAAGCGCGCGGTAGTAGTTTGCAAACAGCAGTTAATTATATCTTAGCATGTCTACCAATGCCCATTACAGTACAATTGTAAGTATACGCTTTGGAGAGCCTATAGCGTCCTCAGAATCAGCCGAAAACCATTTCAAGTGATAAGACGATATGTGCAAACAAAAAAATTGGAAAGTGGCAATATCAAGTATACTTATAGATTTACTTACCATATCTAGAGAATCAGTTTGTTTCCTAGGATTCAGTTGTTTCAATCTGATGTCTTTCTTACGAGCGTATAACAGCAGTTTTTCGGGAGTTTGTTCGCATGAACGGCTGCAATAAAAGTTTACCTTGAAACAACCAATTTATATCTTCACATCACCTGTCCAAGTTTATTTCTTATTCAAGAAACTATCAAGTTTATTGAAATGTTGTGATTAGAAGAGCTTATATTTAGTTCATATATTCGACTAGGACATGCAACATACCCATCAGAGTTAAGGTTGAATCCAACGGGGCATCGACAAGAGTGGTCGTTGCTGTTCGGAAGACAGAAGTGGGAGCATCCTCCGTTGTTAGTACCGCACCGATTCTTGTAAGATTTTATCTGCCTCAGTGGGTGGTAGCTGCAGAAGCACAAGAATTAAGTAAAGGCAGTATAATGTGTTAATAAATATTTCAAGATAGTTTTCGAATCGACGACGTCAACAATCTAGCATTGTTAGTCATACCCATGGCTACAACTGCCGAAGATTTCACAAAACTCTCGAGTAAATCAATCGTAGCAGGTTTGCTATGATTGACTTACTGGAGAGTTTTGTTTTTTTTTTATTAACTGCTGTATGGTTATACAGCAGTTATAATCCATGAGAATATTGCTTACCTATGAATATCCATAGGAACATTCAATCCAGCGTGAACAGTCTGTATCCCCATGCCAGTGTTTTTGTTGACAGTTGAGATACTCTTAGTGTGCCAATCCGTCCAGTAGATAGCGTCTTCGAACAGTGTCAGTGCGAATGGATGCGGAAGACCTTTGTTGGTTACCTGGATGTTACAAGGATTAGACCCAATTAAGAAATAGTAAATTACCTCTTCATAAATACTTGCTACAAATGTGTCCAAAAAGTGAAAACATTGTGTACGCATGTTCAAATCAAATTTTTAAAACTTTTTATGAATGTCGGTGCGCTAATTCGAACATTCGCTGATTATTCCAGCTAATTAGAGAAATAAATATATTTTAATAAGCTTGTATGATTCTAAATACCCTCTTCCGATCTCTTCCATCAAAGGAAGACTTCTCAATAACGTGGTGTTTGGCGTCCGCCCAGTATATCTTGGATTCCGTATAGTCGATGGTCAGTCCGTTAGGCCAGAAGATTTTATCCACTATGATACTCTTCCTTCTGCTGCCGTCCATATCAGCACGTTCTATCTTAGGATTGGGACCTACAATATCATAAATACATAAGTTATCCATTCAACGCTATAGGCTTTAAAATAGAAAAAGTCAACAAACTACCATATCTAAAACATACATACCTGTGCAAAATAACTTTAATTTAGGAAGTCGTTGTTTTTGATTTTGGAACACCGATTTCAAGAAAAGAGAATGAACAAAAGCGGTCCAAATATCCACCACTAACGTGACCTATGTTAACTTATAGTCCACTAAATACAGAGTAACTTTCAGTACGACACTAAAAAAAAATAAGCTGTCAGTAAAAAGTTACGACTATATGAAAAATATTAATATTTTAATTTTGTTTTACTTGACTATTATGTACTGTGCGAATTCTTATGTTTAATTCCTTCCGACTTTGGCTATCGTTTACTGGACTTTTTCTGATTCTTTACTTGCGACCTAGGCTTTATCACTTCGGACTTTCTGTTTTTGTTGATTGATTTTTCGTAATAATGCAAGTGGAAAGAAGAAGCTGTGTTTGTTGCAATCATTCATTGTTACGAAGAAGGAATTATCAGAGGTGGAACATGGTGTCATGTGGTTATGACGCACATATGCCTGTAAGCAAACGGCATGGCGAAGACCAGCTAACGACGTTAGAGGCAAATAAAAATCGGGTAGTGACTATTTGTCGCCTGATTGTCGAAGTCGTCAACAGACGATTCAAACGAATTATTAGACAGAGAGTGCACAAACCAAATCGTTTGGGTGCGTATGTTACTCAAAGAAATGTAAATAGACAGCGGGCTAGTTTCCGCAATATCGAAACCAAGGTTATGGAAGCAGACTTGTTCCCTGTACTTACACACCAAGATCTAGTATTGTTTGCACTTGGGACATATCATGTAAAACTTGCGCGTAGCTACTATGGTGAACATATACGCAATGGTGTAGATCACATTGAAGTAGCAAGAGACGGGGTTTTTAATGATATTGTGGATTTTGGCATAGAACCTAAACATGCTTTGTTGCTACGCGCAAGGATCCAATCCAAGCACGATTTATTACACGTATGTAATGATACATGGTCGAGAAACAATTTATAATTATTACTGTTCATGTTTATCTGGCATGCGAAGTGTGGGTTGTTCTGCCCATGTGATGGTAATTGTGTGGTACTTTAGATGGGCGAGGTCGACACCAACCCACAATTAGGCTTCCAGCTGCGAATCTAGATAGATATTATTGTTGATGATGGTTGAGATATAGGTATGCGCGGGTTTGCGGACGGCGAGCGATGTGTAGCTCGCTGTCCGACCGGTCGGTAACTGTCCGAACCTAGCCCAAGTCGTCGACGGCGCGCACTGTTCCCGCGCGCCCTAGGGAGTTATCAGCAACGGCAGGGGCCCAGCTGGGTCGAAGCCTACATGGACCAGGGTTAGCTCCGAAAGATACCTCAGTCCCGGTATGAAAGGCACGAACGGGGTGGGTTTTTTAGCCAGTAAGAATCTGACACTATCTCCCTCTCCGCCCAAGGGCGGGGGATGACATTTGGATGACTTTTACCCACCTAAAAAACAAAAGATATATTACGAGGATGTCCATTTTTAATCATGTGAGTTTTATGCTAATCTGCAAGATACGAATAAAGCTGTTGTGTAGGTTTCTTGGGTTTTTTTTCTTCCGGGCCTTTGACAAAAGTCTAAAAGTCTATTTCAGCGAGAACCTAACATGGGACACCAAGTGTCATGACACGACATACGTAGATTATTAAGATTATTTTTTGCATAAAAAGGTAAAAAATATGACTTTTCACTCAGTCATAACTTTTGACAGACAGCATAGTTTTGGTTGCGGTCTGGTTATAATGACTCAGTATTTAGTAGACTATTTTATTACCTAGGTCTCGTTAGTGGTGGACATTTGGACCAAGCTCCATACACTTAAGATCATTCTCCTTTGTATCTACTTAATTTACTATATAAACTCTTTTGCAGAGCTCTCTTATATGACATGCTAGATAAACTCTTACCCCAATCAGTCCAAAACACTAAAGCATCTCCAGGGTGAACAGCTATAGCCCTTGGTTTATCCAGATCATTGGCAGCTATGACGGCTCTCTGGTCTCCCACGAGCGTAGTAACTTCCACACGTCGAGTACCAGAGTCCGTCCAGAAAAGTAAATCATGTATCCAATCCACTGCTACTCCACTTGGCGTTTCTAGACCCCATCTTATAACATCTATGAAGGAAACAGGCAATTTAATTCAATGTTATAATCTTATACACGCAAGCAACACTGAATCAAAAATAGAACGCCTTTCAGTTCTTTAATTAAAAAAAAAAGACGTGTGGCACTCGGGGACTGCCGCGGTAAAGCTATTGCATAGCATTTTTATCAACTTATGCAATTATAATTATTTTATTTATACAGTGTATTTTTCCTTTGTTTTTTTTCTTTGATATTATTTGAAGTTACACTTTCACACATTGAATTGAATTTTGATTGATTGTTCACTCATTTGTTTTCTTATCGGTCACCACGCTCAAAAAACAAATGAGTGGGGGGTGTTAGGTTATTTTCGTTACAGAATTTCTGGATTCGGTCTCCACGCTCAAGGCCCGCGACAGAAGCTATGCAATAGCTTAAAAAAAACAATATGTTAATTTCAATCTTGTATTGTCTTCTGCTTCTCGTTAAAGCGCTGCGCAAACGGAGACACTTTTTGTTCCTGTTACCGACACCCAGCACTTTTCATCGTCATGAGTATGTGTTAAGTGGAAGCAACTGGACACAAAAAGTGTTTACGTATACGCAGGGAGTGGATGATTTCATACTGGTTTCTATAGAAATCAAATATTCATCGGTAGCATCTGACACAAGTCACGTTTGCGCCCTGCCTAACTCACCTGTCAAGTTATTGTTATTCATTTGAGCAACTCTGATGACTCTGAGGTTGTTCTCAGTCCAGAATACAAGTTGTTTCTCGTAATGGTAGTCCAATGCAACGGCATTATGAAGACCTTTTACCACTGGCATATAGTTATCTCCAGTTAGCCAAACCTATAAGGGAAGATCACGTTAAATAGTTTTGTAAATATTGTCGTTACTTTAATAAGGGTTCATGATTTTGCAAGATGTGTATCAAAAAGTATAAGGGTTCTAATCTTCTGATTACATTTGCCCTTACCTTTCGTATGCCAACGCGGTTTGAGAACAGCAACGTAGGTGATTCTCCAGTAGGCTTGCAAGATCTTCCATCAGGTCTGAGAACGTATCCAGTCATACAACCGCACTTGAAACTGCCAACTGTGTTCGAGCAAGTTTGAGAACAAACTGGGTCCTGTTCGTACATGCATTCATCGATGTCGCGGCAACTGAAAAAAAAACAGACAGTGAATTACGACATTCAATAAGAAAATGTTCGAATTGAGATTTTTTTTTAAATTATATCACTGTAAAAACAAAAAAAATAGCCTTATAATGTTTCCACGGCTGGGTCTCTCTAGAAGAGAGAAAAGGCCTTATCCGCCACGCGGCCCCAGTACGAGTTATGCCCATATTTCATCGTAGGGCATGTTGGTTTCCACAAGATGTTTTGCTTATCCATTTTCAATTATGATGGCATAAATTACACAAAGTATACATAAAGTATAGTGCCTGTCTGGTTTCAACCCACGACGCGACGTACAACTCTTAAGTAGGGGCCGCCATCACTGGGTACTAAATTATACTTACGTATGGTTATTAAATTCCAAAAGGAATCCCAAAGGACAAGTGCAAGCTTGATGACCCTCGTACGTCGTGATGCACATTTCCGGGTCACACTTATCTTCAGCAGTGCACTTCCTTTTGACCGGGCATTTTTCTTCATCGTCTCCTTCAGGGCAGTCCTTCATGCCATCACAAACATGTTTCCTGTTCACACAATTCCTGAAAGCGTTACTGATGAGGTGGTCTTGAGTTTTGCAAGTGTATTGATCTTCTTCGCAATGTACTTCGCAGTTCATTTCGTCTTCGCCATTCGTGCAGTCTCGGACCAGATCGCAGAGCCAGGTTTTCTGTAAATAAGAACGGAATTAAAACCTCGACTTTCCTTTGTCATGTTGCTATTAGTTGGTAAGTAGTGTGAAAAGACACCTAATGGTTAATGGAATCATTAATCTTTTAGGTGCTAGTTCAATGTTTCGATGCTTTAAGTTAAATTCAGAAACCGTGTTTTATTTAAATTTTGGCATAACTTAGAACCCTTGTGGTATAAAGTTTACCTCACTGTCTTCTTATGATCGTAAAAAAATATTAAATGTTATGTGAAAATACAGGTATTGTGAAAGTGTTGTTATGAGAAAATGCAGCTGCATCTGGGTAGACTGGTAATCGACCCAACAGAAGGTTTTATGGCCCGTTAACCTTGCCGATGTGAGCGGAAGCTAAATGCGGCGCGGCGAGCGGTAAAATCAAAAGTATGAAACTATTTGCCTAGCTGCAAATAGTACCACGAGACGCCGCTCATAGCGCTCCGCACCCGCTTACCCGTGTTGCCCCGCTCACCACGCCGCTCGCCACTAAGACCGAATGGCGTGACCAGACCGTACTACGTTTCAGTCAGATGATGGTGGGCTTACGGGTGCACACGTATTTATTATGTTGTAGATTCGATAGTATTCTATGTACCACTTACCAGGATGCACCTTCGATCAGCACAAGTGAACTCGTCGTCGGTACAGTTGCGCATGGAGTTCGGTTCACAGTTGAGCTCGTCGCCGCTGTCCGCACAGTCCCTCTCCGCGTCGCACCGCCAACGTTCCGGGATGCATTTACCATCGCTGCATCTGTTGCAAAAAATATTTTTAGTGAAAATCTTTTAGCTGTCTGTGAGAGCCTGCGCACACTTGAGACAATATAGTCTTAGACAGACTTGTTTCGCATACACAAGTCTGTCTTGCACTTGTGAAACATGTCTGCCTTATCTCATGTATGCACAGGCCCTAATTGAATTGTAAAAAATATATATATTTTCGTGTCACATATTTGGTAGCTCTGGGAATAGGTTGTAAGTTATTTTTATTACCCTCCTACCTCCACCACCGTTTTGTTTCTTTGGTTTAACGTTTGCCAAATCGAGTAACCAAAAATAAATATCCAACGCAATTTTCCGGGTTCTCGATAATACATAAATATACATAATCGGGTATGTAATAATATATGTATCAGAACGTCTGTTATTGTCGCCTTTAGCAAGTGTGAAATATCAATCGGCTTTCAATGATTATTTTTATAATATACTAATCATTTAGATGCGCTGAAACTACCGTCGAATTTTTAGATCAAAATTGAATCAATTCAAACCATTGGCTTCTAAGAGAAGGTGAACTACTTAACATGTTATGGGCCCGACAGTTTATAATCAACTGCCTGCCGCTATTTCTGGTGCCCCAACTATAGGCAGTTTCAAAGCTCGCTTGAAAAAATGGCTTATCGAGAAAGCTTTTTATTCTTTTGACGAATTTATGACTTAATATAATTTAACTTTGACGTAAATATTAATTTGGACTGAAAATTGTTGTGACTTTTAATTTTGTGATTTATTGTTAATTTTAATTTGTGATTTGATTTCTACTTAATTTATTTGTATTTTTTTATTTTATTTGTTTGACATTTTATATTATTTGAAATTGTAATGTTAATTTGTTAACATGTAATTTAAAAATTCTGTATAGACTTGTAAGAATCCCTTACCAATAAACTACTATGACTACTGTAACTATGATTATTAACATAAAAATCTAAACCTCTTTTCGTTGTTTACTTTTTTTTAGTTGTGGGTGGATCGTGGGTGAGGCGCTATTAATTACCTATTCACTCTAACCTTGAAGACACCGAATTATATTCGGACGGGGAGACCGTAGTAGGCAATTTGTTTCTGTCCTTCGGTGTACGCAGTATAAGATACAAGGCGAAACGCTTAGTCCGGACCGTAGAGGTTTCAACAACGTAAGAATGGATATTCGTCCTTTGTCAATTTGCCCGATATTACTGTAAGACGTAGGTACCTAAATTCGCCAGCATTGCAGCTCCCCGGTAGCATAGGGCAGGTGTCTTCATCAGTCCAGTCTCCGCAATCATTGTCACCGTCACATTGGAAGTCCTTGCGGATGCATCGCTTGTTGTCGCATTGAAACTCGTTCTCGCCACACCGGATTAGGTCCACGGCTGAAAAAAAAGTGGACTATAAAATAAGGAGCTAAAGTGAAAAAAATAAAATGAAAGGCGTCGCCAGATGTTATACAAAGTTATCAGCGGCAATTAATGAAATATATGAAGTAAATTAATTTATAAATATAAACGTGTGAGGTGAGCACGATATTCGTGTTTTCATCTACTATGTAGTGATACTACATTCCGAGCAGGAATCGAACCCGCGACAATCGCAGCAGCCAGCTGTTCGACCACTGCTCTAACTATGCTGTCATAATCAAATATAGATACATAGTCCAACTATTTAAATTTCCTAACCACCTACATCGGATATATCTGACAAACACTCGCGTTTATTAAGCCAGGTTCGCACATGCACGACCAAATACTCCGTTTCGTGAGCTCTTCTGTCACCTGTGGGTATTGAAGAGCTGAACGATATGGAGTACCCAGCCGCAAACACGACCCTGGCAAATAGGACGTGAAAACACTCGTCGGATCAATGCTATGGACGCGGATGGTTAAAGGGTTAAGAGGTGACCAGATGGTTACAAACTAGCGTTCCAACCAAGGTGACCTTGGTTTATATGTTTGGATTGTGTTGCGGTTACATGGATGTAAACCACGCGCCAACACGTTCGATGGTTGGGAAAACGCGCCTCCCAACCAAGGGCGTTGAAAGTCATGGATTCCAACTGCTGTCTATTCTAAATGAAACTAGCAAAGTCACCTTGATTGGCGTTGGTTTGCGACCATCTAGTCACCCCTTTAAAAGTGAGTACTTACGACAATCAGCCTCGTCGGAGCTGTCAGGACAGTCGGCTTCCTTGTCGCAACGCCAGTGCTTTGATATGCATTCTCCAATAGCGCACATAAACTGCTGATCTCCACATCTGCGTACAATGAAAATAACCGTAAATTATACCTAAGTTATTTATTTTTAACAAATAAGTAGAAAAAATAAACATTAAAAAAGGAACAGACAAGTGAACAAAAAATCATAATAAAAACATACAACAAAATCCTAGATAATAGTGTAGTCAACACGGGTTCAATAATCAAGGTTGATTAAGAGATAGAGATCATTGTTAACTAACAGAAGAACCTTATTAAAAGTATCGAATATAAGTATTTTTAAATGATAATTTTTTTTTTGTTTAATAGCCATTACTGTCCCACTGCTGGGCAAAGGCCTCCCCCAAGTCGAAAATTCCCAAGTCGGTTGACTTATTAGACAGACTATACTGTCCTTATGTGGAATCTCATCGAGTTAAAGTAAAATCATAATATGTATGGTTATACTTATTAAGATTTTAGCCAGCCAGTCTATAGACCGTCCCATTTTGAGACCACTAGGGTTTTGCATACAAAAACAGTTAAAAATACAAAAGTCGTCATTATTAATTTAAAATCAGCATCCGAATGTTCCAACAATCGTGGGCATAAACCAAACTAACGAGGTTTTGTTTTAAAAAAAAATGTTAACAATATTTTAGCGTGTCTAGTGAAAACTGCTCGTATTTTATGTTACTGTAAATTGAATCTATATTTAATTATTTATTTTTAACTTCATTTTCTTTATTTTGTAATGTATTTTTCCTTTTGTCTCTTTTTTATTTTTTGTTTCGCTTAATTTAAATTGCCATGTGGTTTTTTTTCTTTGAAATCAATTATTAATAATTTTTAATCATAATATGTTTATTGACTCTTCACGTGTAAACTGGAGGGTAGTTGTTTTTACAAGCTTTTTAGGGTTCCGTAGTCAACTAGGAACCCTTATAGTTTCGCAATGTCTGTCTGTCCGTCCTCGCTTAATCTCTGTGACCGTCAGCACTAGAAAGCTGAAATTTGGTACCAATATGTATATCAATCACGCCGACAAAGTGGTATAATAAAAATTGGAAAAAAATGTTTTATTAGGGAAGTGATTTTTTTTTTAATTTCAACCCTAACGTGTGATATATTGTTAGATAGGTATTTAAAAATGAATAGGGGTTTACTAAAAATATTTTTTGATAATGTCAATAACTTTGGAAATAATCGCTCCAAAAGTAAAAAACAATGTGTGTCCCCCTCTAACTTTTGAACCATAAGTTTGTTTTTCATAGAAAATATGAAAAAAATCTGAAAAGTAGAACTTTATAAGGACTTTCTAGGAAAATCATTTTGAACTTGATGGAAAGAACAGTTTTTGTACAAAAAAGACAAAAAGGTTCTACAAAATAATTTCTGGACTAAGTTTGTGGTATAATCGTATATGCAAGCATTTTTTTAAACTCATAAGTGGGTACACTTATTGTGACGGACGGGAAACTACGGAGCCCTACACTGAGCGTGGCCCGACATGCTCTTGGCCGGTTTTTTTTTAATTTAGTTTCACCAGTCTCGATGTTTGTCTGTCATCAAATCTTGCAAATTAAATTTGACCCACTTCCCGGTTACCGATTGGGCTGAAATTTTGCATGCATGATGACAATGCAAAATCATTATGACGTGGAGCTAATCTGATGATGCAACTGGAAGGTGGCTATAGGAACTTGGTAGTTATACGACACAACCCCATCGAGTTTGGGCTCGTAAGATTCGTCTTGACGAGCATTAATTATATAGGTATACCGAGCTATAAAAGCTTGCTATGAAATAAATATTTTCTTTATAATCTTGTTTTTAAAAATAAAAATAAAATCTTGTTTAAAAGGTGAAAATTTATATATACGTGTGTGTATGTTTATTACTATACATCACACTCAAACGGCTGAATTTGATTAAAATTTGGCCTAAGGGTAAATCATGTTATGAAGCTTGGGCGGAGTGTCGCCGTGCTCTCGTGAAGGCGATCGGCGGCGGCGATCTCTCGCGCCGGGCCTTGGTACAGGCCATGGTCCGAGGAGGAGTGGCAGGCGGTCGCCTCCTGCGAAGCAGTAATGCTAGCAAAGGAGGAGGCCGACCATATCAGGCAACGGCGCTTACAGCGCTCTAGCCGCCGCCGGGATTCCGATCCCAATTTCCGGCCACCGTAGGCGTGGGCTTGCGGACAGCGAACAATGGGTAGCTCGCATTCCGACCGTCTGGTAACTGTCCGGACCGAGCCCAAGTCGTCGACGGCGCGCACTGTTCCCAGTGCGCCTCAAGAAGTAGTCAGCAAAAGCAGGGGCTCAGCTGGGTCGCAGCCTGCTGGGGCCAGGGTTAGCTTCGAAAGGTAGCTCGCCCCGGTACAAAAGGCAACGAAGGAACACAAACGGGTTTTAGTCAGTAAAAGTCTGACACTATCTCCCGCTCCGCCCAAGAGCGGGGGAAGTCATTAGATGATATTCCCACCGTAAAAAAAAAAACATGTCCTGAAATAGCTCATAAAGGTACATATATCCCAAGAGTATGTTCTCTTGAAATAATTTTGTAATTTCTCGCAAGTGAAGCTGATAAGCTAGAAGTAAAGTATCGAACTTTGGCCGCTGCACCGCCGATTCATTACGATAGGTCTTAGTCGATTTGCAATTGCGTCGCAACATTCGTAGTAGTTTCGTAGCATTCAAACTCGTAGCATCTGGTAGCAGACTAACGGATAGGTACCAAGTACGCAGTCAAGCACTGGGTCATTTAAAAAAAAAATCGATTTGAAATATTATTCCGATTTACACCAGGTAGGTACCCAGTAGAAAAATATCCGCCCCATGATCATTAAGTTTGCTTTCGAATACCCAATTTGTATTTCTAAATAAAATTTAAACCAAATATTCATTAAATAAAATAAAATAAAATTTCAGACCCAATAATCCATAAATTGTTAGTGTATTAGTAACAGAAAGTGCTTATATACTATATTAGCATTGTCATTGAAACAAACTATTCTTATGAATCGTACTGAATGGGACATTTCATTAACATCTTTAGAAAAAACGGCATAGTGACATCACCGTCAAGAACTAAAACGAGAACCTCGTTCATACGTCACATTATCGTCACTAAGTTGCTGTAGGTGTACCAATAATGTTAATCACGTCGATGATTTTGTTCTATAATGAGCCCGCCCACGGAACTGGGATATATCGGGCGAGTCTCCTTCTAGGGTCGCAGGGAGCGTAGGCGCGTCGCCATGGCAACCTTCCCCTGCCCCCGGCCCCGGCCTCCGCGCCCCGTGCCCCCGCCAGCCCCGTCGTATTGATCTACCGACCGCTACAGCCCGTACCGCGCAGTGTAAAATAAAATCCTGAAAATCCCGCCTAAACTTTTTAAATGGTTCCATGGGACTGTTCTGGATTACGGTTTTGGGTTTCAGTCTTTTTGAGCTGAATAATATCCTCAGATAGAACATTTTTGTCCAATGGAAAATTAAAAATTGTCGAAATAAACTACGGAAAGTAACGTATTTTTTTAGCTTAAATGTGGATTACCACATTTAAGACGGGCACAATACTAGTATTTTAACTAAATATTTTTTTAAGTATTGCTTTGTAGCAGTAATTAAATCAATAAATCATTTTATAGCTATAACTTCTATATCCTGCACCTAGAACTAACTGTATGACGTTTAACAGATGATTCAATTAATAAAATAACAACGGTGCAACTGCGACACTACAATATGTGCTAGAAACATGTCCAAAATCCTAAGCTGACATTGAATGAAACACCTAACCAAAGCGAAAACAGTTCGTAGTTGCGATGTTTTGCTCCCTCATAATGGCGACTAAACACCGAGTGCGCCTTCATTTACTCAGGGGATAGAAATAGAACCCTCCATATTATCAACACTGACTGGATAGCCATTACCTATATAGTACTCTATGGTCTACTAATGACCATTCCCGAAATCTCAAATCCATAGATTTTGGCAGATAGAAGAGTGCAAGCGCCATTCATGATTTAAAATTAGAATATAAACCAATTGAACGTGATATCGTCTCCATTTCTCGGAAATATACGTCAGAATAACGTCACAAAACTGACATTATCAACTACTATTAGGTTCAATCAGGTTCAATGCATCAGCGTTGTGGAACCTACTCGTGTGGGCTGCGAACCAATGAAGAGCTATTAATATAATACGTAGGACGCACACGGCGAAGAACATCGCTACCTATAGACACCTACCAACAGTTCCTCCGCTCTACGAGTGTGCTCATGGCTGACTACATGTTCGCCTACAGCTATCTGGATACAAAAGAAAACAGCCTCTAATTAGATTAAAAATACACTTTTGTAAACAGATCTACCTAAATGTTTGTGTTTATTATATCTTTTGTATAACATTGGGTCTGGCTGTTATTGTTAAAGAACCTACTCGTATTTTCGTTTAGGACTTGAAAAACCTTTTAGAACAATTATTATACGAGAAAAACGGGTCTTAATTTTATAAACATAATTTTATAAAAATTATATGTGTAAATGTCATTGACGCAGTTAATCTGAGGGTTATACGAGGTGACGTCTTTTGTTAGCTTATGCCATAGTCATAGACGTACCTGGTGGTAGTATGTTTAGAAGCATGTCTGAGCACATATAGTTACACACACATCAAACCGAAACAGCAACTACATGTATTATACCGAAAGTGCAGGGTAATAGTGTCAATAGGGATTTTAAGATTAATTTTGGCGAGCAGGTAACTGCTAAATCCAGTAAAACAGCCTAGAACGACAAACATGAATGCAATATCGATTCACATTAATAGAGCAAAAAAAGCTGGCTAAAGAAACAAACGAGACACGTGTCTTCCTATATGTTTTACCTATCTCTATGTGAAATAAATCATGTGTTTATGTATCAGAACGTGTATGCACGATTTTCGCGTTAAAGCTGCAAAATGGGATCGAAAAAAAAAAATTACAAGTCCCATGAAATTTAGTCACGCCGTAAGCATGACGGTGAAGGTTTCTTTGAGAAGTGGCTGGTGAAGCATGACTTCACCCTCTCTTTCCGAGTAAAGCAGGTCCTCACCGAACACGATAAATTTGAGGGTTACAGTATCTGATTTGGTTCTGATGTATCTGATCCTGTTGATATTTGCGTCTCAAAAAATAAATAAAACGATTTCTGAAGTTGCAACATCTAAATTGTTAATCGTTTTTTTTTTAATTGTTAAATCAGTGTTTGACTTCGATCCCACCTTATAGTAAGCAGTAATGCAATCGTTGATAATGAGGTGCACTCGTTTATTAAGAGCATATTCACTCTAGCCTTCTATCAATTAGGCATGAATTGATAGATGTTATTAATAACTCACCATACGCTTAACAATATAGTTATAGTTAGTTTAGTTAGTTATAGTTTACAGAGAAACTAGAATGTTAAGACGTAGTTCGCAATACGAATAGTATTGAGAATGTATTACAAATACCTATATGCGGGAATTTGTAATTACCACTTCACTCTATACATACCTAAGTATGGTATCGCGTGATACTTCCGTCTATTCATTAAGTTGGCAACAAAAATGAATAATACTGAAAATCAATATTTGGAAAAAATGTCGATAAACTTGGACGATTACTTTTGTTTTATTATTGACTAGCTGCTGCCCGCGACGTCGTCTGCGTGAAGCTTCTACAGCACTAAAAATACCTAAGGTGCCATTGTCGCTATAGTATTATAAATAAACAACTTTTAAAATAGCATTATAATAAAAGTTTTTTTCGCAAACGAAGCTAGTGAAGAGAGTTATATGGGAATCCTGCTGAGTTCAGTCATAAGATGTGACTGAAGGAAATAGAGAAAATAATGCAGGAATACATTCCAGGACACAAAAGAGTAAAAATACATACAAAGGTATACCTTACAAGACTTCCCTATAAACTACGTTGGTAGTTATACTGCCAGGAGCCAAAATGTAAAGAGAGTCAGGACTGGTGACGCGGGAGCAAGCGACGTACAGTTGCCCGTGTGAGAAGCAACTCGTCCTGAGGTCGACACCCGCTGCCCTCAGTGTCTGCCCCTGCGACTTATTGATAATCATCGCGAAGCAAACACACACGGGGAACTGTACGCGCTTGAACTGGAACGGGAAGTTATGGGGTATGAGGGGAATGCGTGGTATAAATACTGCCTCGCTGACGCCACAACCCGTAAGAATTTCCACCTCAATGGTGTATGTGTGTGGGGCGAGATGACTTTAAGGCGGGTCCCGTCACAACTTCGAAGCATAATCGGGACACCGACCTTCAGCTTGATGGTATGCGCCGGAAGTCCACTTGCTGACAGGGAGTTCAGAAATTCCACGGAATAACGTGTGGCATCATCTTGCTCGACAACAGTGTTTATCGAGGTGTCCACCACTTCATTCTTCTCAATTTCCGAGAGAATGCATTCGTTAATTGCTGCAGCCTGATCATTTTTGGGCGTCAAAATGGCCTGCTCACACACCCAAGAATTCTGCTGGTGCGGTATACGACTGATGTCCCCGTACACACAGTGAATGAGTTTTTTTAAGCTGGATACCACTCTACCGAGAGACTCTTGAAGCACCACCTGTCCACCTCTCTCTTCTGGTAGAGTGCCTTCGCCAAGACTTAGAAGGACATCGGAGAATTCTTGAGCACGTGCATTGCCGCCGAGCCGAGCTCTCATATTAATGGTCAAGCGCAGTGTACGAACTCGTGACCACAACGGAGATCGTTTCGACGAAGCATACACCTCGTCAGCCCTCGATCCCCGCGTCACCTCGGGAAGTGTTTGCCGGAAATCGCCACTGAACAGAACTGTGATGGATGGTGCATCAAATGTTAGTTCCTGCAGATGTCCTGTAGGGTTCTGTCCACGACCTCAACTGCCTTCCTGTTGGCCATCGTACACTCATCATCAGAGAGCAATCCTTGAGCACGTGTCCCTTATCGCTGTTACGTGACACACCACAAACAGGCGTTTTGGCGCTCTCTAAATCGATGGGAATTTTTAACATGGCATGTGCTATCTTGCCTTCCGGAAGCAGTGTGGCAGCGATTCCCGACGACGCTACAGCAATAGCAATTTTGCCTTGGCTCCTGACCTCTGCAAGTACGCCAGTGGTAACAAATGTTATTCCTGTTCCACCAGGAGCATCCAAGAAAAACATTTTACCCTGGTTTTGCCCAACGCTTTCAAGGACGGTGTCACAAATTTGGTTTTGCTCTCAAGAGAACAAAGCGACATGATAGTTTCGTATGGTGGTTATTTCGTCCGGATCGTAATTTGTAGCGTTATACTCCCGATGTCCACGGTCTTGATGTGGTGATGATTGGAGAGCTGGTAACCCATATTCGATCAGTGGATTGCCGCCGATAGAAATGACCACATCTTGAAGTGAACTGAGACAGGTGTTCAGCACGCGTTCATCAGTTACTTCGACTTCGTCTCTAGTAGCACGCCTCAAAGTTCGTAGAAAATCTTCAGACAGATGACGGCGATACTTTTTCCACAAAGCTACCGGGTTCGCGACTCCACAAAACACCAAGATGACGGCAAGCAGATGACGCATGTGGCTGGGACTGTCACTGACGCTCGCCTCCGCGAGGGTGTCATCCCAATTAGGCAAAAGGCTGCGCAGTAAGTGGGATACTCCACGCCATCAAATGTCCTCAGAAAGGCGAAAGACGTTGGGCCTGGGACAGTGTGATGTAACAACCACAGAAAATAGCATTCGCCACTATTCAGGTGCACGGTATAAACCCTACCCAATGCGGTGTCCTTGAAAAATTCCCGGAAAACCTTTCACAGCACCTCCTCGTCGATGTCGGTTGAATACACCCCTTTGCTTGTCGTACGTGTGATATGAAGGCACCACATCATACGTAAGGGATTTCGCAAACTGGTCGACTTCACAGAGTCTGAGAAATATCACCATGTAATACCTAACACCGCATTTTTTTTTTAATTGTCTTCCTCAACTCTGCAAAAGATTTTGAAGGTTTTGTTGAAACTTGAATTCAAAACGAACTATAACATGAAGAAAATGCACATTACCATCTATGAATTTTAAGAATAACTAACTACTAACCTCGCCAACATGATCAAATTTAAATGATTAATTTCCAAAAACTGTTAACATATAACTTGATTTGATTTTGATGAAATCTCATAGATGGCGCTGCTTTAAAATTGTGTTTATACTACTTACATTCATTAAACTATGTTTCTCTGCCCAAGTTACTTTAATGGCGTAGTTTTTATAGTGTAAAGCTAGATAATAGCATGACTTACTCAAAAACAACATTTAAATTTGCGTCCTTATATTACACGCTGTCACAGAATGCGTAAGACAAATAAAGATTCACAGCTCCTCCCCCGTAGGTGATAGCGTGATAATATGTAGCCTATATGTTGACCCGACCTCTTAGTAATATTCATGCAAAATTTGAAGTAAATCCATGCAGTACTTTTTGAGTTTATCCCGGACATACATACAGACAAACAGACAAACAGACAAAAATTCTAAAAACTATATTTTTGGCTTCGGTATCGATTGTAGATCACGCCCCAAGTATTCTTTAAAAAAAATATTCAATGTACAGTTTTGACTTTCCTACGATTTTATTATATGTATAGATAGGCGTTTGACCATTATCTCACCTGATGGTAAGTGATGACGATGGAGCACTCTTGCCTAGAAGTAACCTATTCACTCTTGACTTAAAGACCCCTAGGTTGTAGCTACCAGGAAACACAGATTCCGAAATACTTATATCATTAGAACCAAAGTTTCGTCAACGTAATGGGGTAATTAAACAGATTGATCCAAGTAAACAAACTTCGCTTCACTTACTTGCCCTTGATGCAGCTGGATTCATCGGAGTTGTCTCGGCAGTCGTTATCGCCGTCGCACACCCATTCCTTGTGGATACACAGTCCGTTGGCGCAAGTGAACTGATCATTTGTGCAGTTCACTATGCCACCTGATGAAATAGTAGACACTATTAAACTTCTACCTAGGGGAGCAGGTACCGCGGTATCAGCCATATGTACGGGGCCTCAGGCAACAGAGGTCTCGAGATGTATGCTAAAAATCCTAACATGTTATCCTCTGGCCATCTGCGTCGTGGCCTATCGCGGCTCTGTCTCAATGTCTCTGTACTAATAGAGCCTTATTTCTTAAAAATAAAATATTCGATAATTTTTGATACAGTACCCCTTTCAGACTAGCTACGTCACTGCTTCTGTCTTTAATGTACCAAGATAAATACCACCAGTAATTAAAAAAAAATATATAATTTTGACTTGTGGTTTAGTTTCATTGGCTCACGATAAAAGGTTACCGGTTACAGGTGCTATTAAATCCGATGGAGTCTAAACACTACCATCACATATTCATATAAGCTAACACTCTTCGGTCGCAGTGAGCAGTCGCCATTGGAATAATGGGACGTCTGGGATAATCCAATTCATGATTATTCATTCTAAAATAGGTGGTGAGTATAGTATTGAGATAATAATAATAATATTCCACAACTATCACACAACGCCGTCTAGTCCCAAGCTAAGCAGAGCTTGTGTTATGGGTACTAGACAACTGATACACATACTTATATATTTCTAAACACATACATATTATAGATAAATTACACCCAGACACAGAACAAATGATTATGCTCATCACACAAACATTTGTCCTGGGTGGGAATCGAACCCACGACCTCCGGCATAGCAGTCAGGGTCACTAACCACTAGACCTACAGGCCAGTCAAATGAATGAAGTCAGATGAATGAAGGTTAACCTTTTGAATGTCTTATGTTACACAGTTGGACATAAGCAATTGTCTTTCTATTGTGTCTCTAATTACGGCATTCAAAGAGTTAATGGGAAAAGAGGACGATATGATGAAGAGTTTCATGGTAACTAACAACAGTAGGTAGCTTACCGCAATGAGTTTCATCAGAATAGTCGCCACAATCGTTATCTCCGTCGCAGAACCACTCGATCTTGATACACACGCTGGTGCTTTGGCAGAGGGTTCGGTTCTGATTTTCGTCACAAGCTGGTACGCAGTTCTTTTCGTCTTCTGCATCGGCGCATTCCACTCGACCGTCGCAACGGCTGCTCATTGGTAGACAGGTACATGATTTCTGTGGGAAAGATGATTTATTGAAACAAGGAAGTAGATTTATCATTTATGTGTATTTTTTAAAATATAATGCAGAATTAAATTTTTTAAATTTAACTTTTAAAAAGTATGTAACTGAGTAAGCAAGGAAAAAGAAATTAGGAACTTGCAATAGTTTCAGATTACTCGAGTACACATAATTATGTTTCTTGAAAGTTTTTGTAACGCTAAATGCATCAGCGTTACAAAAACTATATTCGTACCAGACAAGAGAATAGTTGGTTAGCACAAGGCTCGTGACATTCTTCATCAGCTGGGAGGACCTTGTGGATTTTCGTTGCAGGGCGATCTGTAGACAACATGATATCGTTAGCTCGGTGATTTCGAAATATTTAAGCGACTTCTTTGTTTTCACAAATTCTAAACTTTATTATAGTAGTCTCATGGAACACCGAAACACGAGCAAACTTCACGCTGCTGAAATATGACACGCCTAATTCCAAGTCTTCATAATTTTTTTTTATAGCGGATTCGTTGGACGGATCCTTGGAATATACTGGTTCGAGACCACTTCTAACATAGATCCGTTAGAAAACTCCCATGAGTTGACCGCCTGATTAAGCGTCGCAAATGAAGATGGATTAATGAAACGGTCCGAGGATCACCTCGATCCACACCCAAGTTTTGGACTGGAATCTCCAAGGGCAAAGAAAATGTGAATCGATGAGAACGTCAACTTCCTACTGTTAATTTGCTCGTGTAGATGGCGCCTCAGTAATTGAGTTTTTTTGATAAGCACCTGAAATATAAATAAAATCTTACGGTGCCAAGTCTCGACGCGTGTATGCGGGTTGTGGGGCCAAAAGGGTTGCGGTGGGGCCATGCCCCCTGGGCCCATAGGTGGTGGCTGGTAGACCGGGACCCGGCCCATGGAGCGCAGGTCGGGTGGCTCCGCGGTGCCATTAGCCGGCCGCGCGCCCCTCAGCACCGGCGATGTATCATCCGCTTCCACTGTTGCTAAATTAACATGACATAATTATGTTAATAATATTCATAGTAGTTGACAGTAATGCGTGGGTCAAGCAAGAGCAGACCGCTGTAGAGCTTGCACGCTAATTCATCTTTTTTACACTCAGAGGTTTACTGTCTGCCTTTACGCATTAACTTTTCTTTCATTGTTTTTTATTTACTTTTTGTTTGCAATCTATAATATAAAAATGAATCGCAAAATGTGTTGGTAAGCGCATAACTCAACAACGCCTGGACCGATTTCGCTAATTATTTTTTGTTGTGTTCGTTATTCTGAGGAGAAGATTTTCTTATGTAAAAAAAATTAAAAGTAGGGTAGTGTAAGGGAGAGTAGGGTAGAGTAGAGTAGAGTAGGGTAGATTAGGGCAGAGTAGGGTAGAATAGGGAATAGTAGGATATAGTAGGGTAGAGTGGGAGCGAAGCCGCGGGCAAAAGCTAATAAAGAATAAGAATATCATTCATAATTTTATTTTTAAACAATACAGGTGCCTGTATTGTTTAAAAATAAAATTACAAAAGATTTATTTTTTTAAGATTTTAGGCATGAAGCAACATGGAAAAATGCATCTTAACATTTCAATGTATTCAACAATTCATCTGTGACTGTCTGTGACATTAGTACGACCATCGTGCAAATATTAGAAAATATCAGATTCTTGCTACGATTCTTATGGTAATCGTACTGGTTGTAGATAAAAATGCTATCATTAACTATTTCATTTCATTATTCATTTATGCATACCATAATGTGATTGAAAATGTTACAATAGGCTTAAAGCTAAGGTACATTTATACACCCTGGAAAGGCACAGCAACAAAAGAAAAGAATTAATAATTAAATCATCAAATCAAATTGAACATTTCTAAAGGTAGGTAGAAGTGTGCGCGCCGTCGACGACTTGGGCTCGCCGTCCGCAAGCCCGCGCCTACGGTGGCCTAGTCATAATGAATGATATTATATTAATACATAATTATTACGTACCACATATCCAGATGAAGGCGAAGCAGGCGTAGTAGGTGATGTACACGAAGAGCGGCGCAGGCATGGTGAGGCGTCGGCTGTGGCCTGCTCGCTTAGGTGACTTGGTTGGCCGCGCGGCCTGTCACCCGCGACGGGGCCACCATGACGTGCCGTCACCACGCGGGTACCCTGCAACAAAATACACACGTGACTATCATACTCACATGCTGCGATAGCTAATTGAGCTTTAGTCAAATTTTCTTATCCATATAACTGTTTTTTGAACCCTTGAGCACACATTCTTAGCGATTCGTTATCGTAAATTATTTTTATAGAATTATTTGTTCGAATCCCTTTTTAAGAGGGTTGGAACGTATAGTTTCCACGTTTCCACGAATAAGACATTTTTAATTTCAAGGTTATATAAATCCTGTGTTTTTCAGAAAATACAAAATCTAAGGAATTTAATTAATAACATATTTCGTAAAAGGAATATAGTAGTTATAATAGATCTAAAAAAGCAAAAACCGACATGTTTGTCGCTTTTTGCTTTTTGAAACTACTTACTTTGTTTTGTGATATCTTCAAAATGACTTTAAGTTAAAAAAAAAAAGCTATTCTCTGGGCTGGTTTTTCAAAACCTAGGAATAAAATTGAATAGAAAAATAGATTTATACTATCGAACCACCATATTTATTCTTTTAAAAACAGTTATCTGATTATTGAAAAAACCTTGGAGCATTAAATTGTTTCTGTTTTAAAATTAGTTTTAATTTGTATCTGTAGGTTTAATTATTCTGCAACACACACATAGATGCTTACGTAAAGACTAAAGCTAGAACTACATTAGACCTATGCACACATCAGGCGTGTTACGCCTGATTTGTACGTAGAATGACGTCGCGGGGTGTCGCGTGGCGTGGATCAAGTATAGCTACACGAACAGCAAGGTTAGTTTCCATATAAAATGTATGGAGACCGTCGTGCCCAGATCGGCATGTGTGTCACACGAGTGCCCAGTGTAGATGTTTGGCAGTCGTTACAGGTAGTCAGACACCAGAAAGTCTGACCATTAGTCTATCCCAGGAATATCGTGTTCCCCAGTACCCGGTTACTGGTGTGGAGGTTTAATAGGCAGTCGCTCCATGTAAAACTCGGGTATTCAGCCGCATCAGGTTAGACTGGAAGACGAACCCAAGCCAGTTCGGAAGTGTCTAGAGATGATAATAGCCTTGATGCGGTGGTAAACTTTTGTTTTCATACATATCGATAAAACTTGGAAAACATGTCTCGTCAGCAATATTCTTCTACGCAAAAGAAAAATCAGACACGTAAATAACGTTAGGTTGCGAAACTCGAAGGTATTATTTATTTTAACATGGCGCACTGTTAATAAAATATAAGATCTGTACATATCTACACCTGTGTTAACAAATAAAAGTGATTTGATTTGATTTGATTTATTTTTTAAATAGAGTAAAACAATCGTGCAAAAATAAAGTGACAAAATCAAAAACCCCTCAAAAAAATCCACATATGTCCGTGATACCTAATAAGTAGGGTCTCCATGCATGCACAAGGTACGCTTTGTGCGTGCATGGAGACGGCGGAAACAACGGCGTATTTGGTCCTTTTAGTGCCGGGGTCCGGGGGAGGCCGAAGAACGTACGTTTACTCTAGGCTCTCTGAATTCCATCAAAGATGCCTGGGTCAAACCCGGAGGCCTGATCTGCTTCTGGAGGTAAACAAAAATCATGGACTGAGTGCGGAAATCAAACTCCAATAGAATTAGGAATGGCTCACACTAACTCAGTGTTGTACTAAAACAGCTGCAAGTTTACGAGGACCTTTACCTAGCTGAGAGATGATATTTGGGCACACTACAATTATGGCGGTAAGTCCTCTCTTTGAGGTCAGTGACTGGAATGAGAATACGGCGTCCCTTCCGCATGGCGCAGCTCCTCGCCGGACATGGTAAGTTTGGGAAGTTCTTGCAACAGATTCGTGCGAAAGAAACGCCCTGGTGTCGCCATTGTGTGGATCGCCTGGTGGATACAGTGGAATGGTGGCCTTGGTACAGGCCGTGGTCCGGAGTGAGGAGGAGTCGCAGGTAGTTGCAAAGCAGGAATGCTAACAAAGGAGGCAGCCGCACGCGCGATGGAACGGCCCCCAAATCCTACTCGCTGGGATCCCGATCCTGATTTCCAGCCACTGTAGGCGCGGGCATGCGGACGTCAAGCAATGGGTAGCTCCCAATCCGACCGTCCGATAACCATTCGGACCAAGCGCAAGTCGTCGACGGCACGTAGTGTTTCACGCGCGCCTCAAGGATATGTACAACCGTAGGGACCCAGCAGGATCGAAGCTACTGAGTGAGTAGTGTGAAAATGAACCCAGGGCCCTTGGAACGAAGGCAAAGATGGAACAAGAGTGGGTTTTAGTCAGTAAAAGTCTGACACGCCCTCCAGCTCTGCCCAAGGGGATGTCATTAAATAATTTCCCATCAAAAAATGGTACGATATTATAGGCTGGCAGTAAACAGTAACCTTTGAATACAGCCTGGCCAATTCGGATGTATACAACGTTTTTATCCAATGAAAATAACAAGATATTTTTCCTAATTATATTATTCAGGCTTCGCAATTGATGTGTATAAAAATATCTACCAAATCTTTATTTGTTAGGTGGCTCAAATTACGGTAGGTTTTGTCGTATTTTTCAACAAATTTTCGCTTACTTCATTAGGTATCTCACTATCAAAGTAACAAATATTCAGCTTTTAGTATTTAAAACGATAAGGGTGTTTTTACTTTCGTGCAGATTTCGTCTCGCATGCGAATTCGTAACCCCTTCAAATGTCATTTTCAATGCGTACGCGGGACGCGTACGGGGCGGGGCAAACCCGCATGTATGATAAAATCCGCATAATATTAAAAACACCCTAATACGTAGTTTTAGGTAACCTAACGAAACAATTCAGGATCTGTACAATCTCCTGAGTTTCAGGATCAATTGACTCGTTACACAAAAATATTTTTGTTCATATTAGGCCAATTTTCAATTCACGTTGGAACTTCAGAATAAAATTACCGAAGTTAATATGGTGTATGGTCTTAAAAACTATCAAAAACAAAATTTCGGTCATAGTGTTTGTTATCAAACTCCACAGTAATTTCTTTTGTGTATTTGAATATTTTTTTCACTTCTACTCTCACCTCCATTTTTTTCTAGGTAATCTCTGAAAGTACTGGTCCGATTGCGAAATTTTTTTCACCAATAGAAAGCTGCTTTATTACTAAGGAAGTGACATAGGAAACCACGGAGAAAAGCTAGTTATTAATACAATGGCAATGCTTTCTATACCTATCTTGTAAAGTTACCGTTCCATGACTTCGTGTACAAAGAAGTCATAAGCATCAGAGAATATTTTTTTACGATTTAGTTAGATACCTTTTATTATATTTCTACTCAACGACACTCACACACGTGGTTCAGAACTAATCTTTCTAATCCTTGGAAAATTGTTTTCTATTGAGGTGGCAAATCATCTAGTTACTTCTCCTACTCTAGGGTAGAACAAGAGGTCATGTGAGACTTTTACTGACTAATCTCTGTGTTCAGATGCTCTTTGCATTTTTAGGGCATGTTCATTCTTTTAAACATACCTGCAGCCCGTACTGGGCCCCTTAAGTTTTGCTGACATTTTTTTGAATCTGGTTCTTACGGGACGGGCGGACGACGACCTATCCATTGCTCGTCGTCCCGTGATTGCAAATCGCCCTGCGTACCCAATAATGTTGTGGTCCAGGTCCAATCTAAACGGCTTACTGCTGTGTAGGTACCACTATCTCACATAGAGCAGCAGAATATCTGACCTTCATAATCCAATAATCAAGTATCGCGATACCCTTTGATAAGCGAGGTGTCTTTTCTGGCCTCTGACAACGTAACGACCGGTAAAAGACAAATTACCTAAAAACCAATACAGAGGCTTTGAAGATCTACTCGTGGAGCTAATGTGTTATTAGATCATGATATCTCTTTCATCATTTCAGCCGAAAGATATCAACTGTTGTACACAACTCTCCCCCTAGCGCCACAATGAGTGGTCTTGTGCATCTCGCATCCCTCGGATTCCCGTGGCCCATCGGCCCCAGCCTTCCCACGCTGCTTCTTTCACTATGTAATCGCCACTCCAAAACCTTTTGTCCCCATCGACCATTTGTTTTTCGAGCAACGTGCCCTGCCCACTCCCAGTCCAGGTATTTGTAAAATACTAACAACCTTGCAGGACTATATTACTAACATCATAAGCAACAACTTTTGTTCTATGACTTTTTACAAAACATATCTAATTTATTTACCATAAACAAACCTTCAAGATTTCGTTGTTTTATCTGACACATTTCAACTCTGTATGTTGTTATACGTACCTACGTCTGTATGAAGCGACACAAGCGCATCAAGCTTACCTCCGCCATTGTACTATCGCTTGCTTAGCATAGACTTCGTAATATTTAGAACTTTCAATTTAAATGTTTTTAAAAACCTGATGGAACTAAAATGTCATACAAAAAAGTTGTTGTTTATGATGTTAGTAACATAGTTCTCATCATAATTGTGGATTTTGACAAGTTTGGTAATATGGCTTCCCAACGATCAACCTCTGAAATGGCATAGAATGGTAATTTCGTTCATGTTTACAAATTAATGTCAAACGTATGCGGTAATCTGCTAAAATTTTGACACTTCCTTTGATTAGAATGTCATAGTGCAGTCAGTACTTTTAATTCGATACAAGACAGCTCGTACCACAATTCCAAGTGACCGACCAATGAATGACCATTATGAATTAGCAGATTACGAACTTTTAGCAAAATGACAATGCAATTTTTTTGCAAATGACAATGCAAATGCAAATTTTTAGCAAAGTGACAATGCAATTTCTTTTTATAAATTCGTCATTGCAACACGATCCGTGTTGCAATGACGAATTTATAAAAATTGCAGACTACCCCTGAGAGGTAGCTAGTGTTTTAAAAATAACCCTGTATTATTACAGTTGGAGCTATGTGTGTTCTGTGGTCCAGCTAATGTTGTAACAGAAATGATCAGAATATCCTTTTGACTTGTTCAGCTGAAAGTTGGATGGTCAACAAAAAGGTAAACAATCTAATGTTATTTAGAGTCACACTATTAAAATTTATAAATGATAAATTATGACCTAATGACAGCATCAGCGGACGGCATTGGCGTGGCCGAATTCTGGGCCCGGTAAGGAATTTAACTAGTTTTGCTATCGATACGATAAGAAGAAGAAGAAGAATGAAAAATTAGAGCACATATGAATGAGAACACGTATACCACATTATTTTTAATAAATACGAAACCTGAATATAGTTTAATCAGAATCAGTAACTGAATGGATTCCAATCATTTTTACACCATATTGTAATTTTCCCAAAAATATTTAAAAACAGGACACAAGTTGGACACCACTGATACTAAGTACAACACAGGTCAAGGCAGGTTATACGCCGACGCCGCGTGGCCCAGTGACCATCACGCTTAGCCAAGTTGTTATTCTGCAATCGTTAACGCTGTGGAAAAGTGATGAAACGTATGGGAATGACGTCATCTCAACGTAAAGTCACGTGGTCAGAACAAACGAATAGACAATTTGTAGCCAAGTTCACATCGTTCAAAATCGTTTCTACAATATTTAACGCTACATCCTTTGTTATACAAACGCTACATTGTAGCACGAGCGGCCGACTCAGGCGCGTCAACATGGCTACCAACTTATCGTTTTCTACAATTGCTGTCACCGAGGCGTTACCGATTAGAGAACGGAATTCGATTGTAACTTGGCTAGGTGGGCATGTATTTATGTCGCCAACCAGGTACAATAACGGGCTTATAACTTTGTGATTATTATGTTTAGTATGTATTATAAATAATCACAAAGTTATATGCCCGTTTACATTTTAGATTACATAAATTCTTTACATAAAAATACTAGACAGGTGTTTCAGGTTTCACATATACGAGTACTATATACTATAAATAAGGTTGTATATAAGGAGGGGAAACCGTAAATGAGCATTCTCCGGGATAGTGCAAACACATGTGTTTATGATAAATCATTTACTTAGGTCTCAGGGTTATTGCAAATATGTGCATGTTCAATAACTTCAGATTTTTTAATTTTTTTTTGACAACAAACCAATTTTATTATTGTAACAATTAATGGATCGAATTTATAGTATGTATTTCAAATAATCTGTTCACAATACATATATTATTTGACAGGCCTGTTAGTCTAGTAGTTAGTGGCACTGACTGCTATACGGGCGTAGGTTCGATTCCCACCCAAGACAAATGTTTGTATGATGAGCACGATCATTTGTTCTGTGTCTGGGTGTAATTTATCTATAATATGTATGTATGTATTTAGAAATATTTATATATGTTTATCAGTTGTCTAGTACTATAGCACAATCTCTGCTTAGTTTGGGACTAGACGGCATTATGTGAAAGTTGTAGAATATTACTAATATTGTATACAAACTTGTAGAGCTTACGGTTCTCTATTAAATCTATACATATAAATAAAATTGTAGTGTCTGCTTGTAATATTGAAATAACTGCTTTTTACTACATGCATATGAGTATATGTATATACAGTACATACACCAAAATAACATTTTTTTTTAATTTTTGTCTCTCTGTCTGCTGGTCCGGGCTAATCTCTGAAATGGCTGGACCGATTTTGACGGGACTGTTTTTGGCAGGTAGCTGATGTAATAAGGAGTAACATAGGTTACTTTTATTTTAGATAAAATAATTCCAAATCCTGTAGTCCACGCAAACCAAGTCGCGGGCACAGCTAGTATATAATACAAACTCTGTGACAATATTTAGTACGATAAGTACTCTTTTTGATAGTGTGTTCACATAGTATTGTTTCAAGTTATGTTACCCTAACGATTTAATGTTATTATATCTGATTTAGTATATACAGACACCTCGCTTCCATCAATGTGACCCTCGCGACCCAGGTGGTTATTCAAGCTGAGTCGAGTAAAGGATCTATTACACTACGCGTTATTGAGACTCGTTTTGTCTATGGTTCGAAGTGTCTAGTCTATGGTTCGGCGTATCGCGCAGTGTAATAGGGGTTAGACTGTTTTTCTATGAATGAAAAATAGTGAAATGAAATAAACGAGTCGGAATATCGCACACGATATTCAGCGCAGAGTAATAGGTCCTTAAACCACGTATATTTAACGTCTCTCTCTGTATAGAAACACGTGTCACTTCGTTACCATATTAAGTAATTATTAAGCATGCGAGCAAGCAATGAGCATCTCTATTAACTTGTATTAAGAGTCGAATGTTATTTGAAATACGTGGTCTCGTCTGTATCAGAAGCGAATAATCGTTACTTATCTATATTATAACAGAAGAAATTGACTGGCATATCAAAGCAAAGTTGAAACTATGTAGCGGAGCGTGACAACACAAGGATTCCTTTTATAGGATTCCTTCCATAAGCTAGCAGTAGGAAAGGATTATTTTTTAAATTACCCTCTAAGTTGAAAAAACGGGGATTTGAAATTTGAATGGAGAAGCCTAGATTCACGCAGGCGAAGCCGCTGTCAGAAGGTAGTAATAATATCCTAACTAATATTATAAATGTGAAAGTGTGGATGTTTGGATGTTTGTTACTTAATCACGCAAAAATTGCTGAACGGATTTGGATGTAATTTGGCATGCATATAGCCTTTGACATGGAAAAGAACATAGGCTACCTTTTATCCCGATTCCTTAAGTACCTAATGCCACGCGGGTGAAGCCGCGCGCAAAAGCTTTCATAAACAATATACATTTCGTGTGTGTACATTTTAATCTTTAGAAATATGATTTGCCTTGGGAAATCATTGAGGTAAGGTACTGTTGAGTAACATCAACAGTAAAGTCCTTGCTGAGGAAATGAGCGATGCAGAAGAATTAGCTGCTGACATATCCAAACAGTGTTGCTCGACGAGAGAAAAGTTTTTAGCTTTGAAATTGTGACGGCGCTGGTAGACCTAGATAACCTAGACCCTACCTACCTACCTACCTAGACCTGGATAACTGTCAATATAATTCATTGAGCACTCAATGAAATGCTCTGTCTCTCTAGATAATACTGTGCCTGGGTAAGTCTCTCATACTTTTCCTATACACTTTTAGCTTCTCTTTGATAGAAGACTACACATTACGATTAAAGTTAATGTCGTTGAAAATCTTACTAGACTCTTCTAGTAGTGAAATATAATCCTATGGCAAGGGCGTAGCGGCTACGAAAGCATAGTCCTACGTCGTTGGCGTAGCAAGCTACGGCGGCGTAGCACTAATGACATTTTAATCGTAGCAGAAATACTTTTTCAAAGTTATGCGTTGTATATTCGTCATATGTAAGTGCAGTGCCAATAACATTTCGGTTTAAACATGATGTCGCCATAAGAATTAAGTCATAGTCCATAAAGCGGCCATATTGGAAATTGTTAAGATTTTATGACACGCATGCGCGTTAGCGAGCCAATGTTACTAGCTACTTGTTGATCTGGTTTTCATTCACGACGCACGAAACCGCGCATTCTACGCAGTTAGGATGCCCTGGGCTTTGTTGTAAGCTCACTAAATGCCTAACTTTTCATTTTTTTAAGCTTTTTCAGACTATGGCCCACCGTGACCCATCCCAAGTACAGTACTAAATGAATCTTGTGACTTGTAAAATGCCATATGGTAAACCAAAGACTTCTATATATTTGATACTAGCTTCTGCCAGTGACTTTGCTCGTGTAGGTTTTTCTATACAACCTTTGGACCCTTATTTCATCCCCTTAGGGGGTGAATTTTCGAAAATCCTTACGTAGGTAATAATAGTAAACCTTGAAAAATATTTCACACTCCTAAACCTAGTCGTTTCGGCTGAAAGTCAGTCAGCCACTCCTTTTATAAATAGATTCAATTTTTAAAACAAATTCAAAATTGGAAAAAAAAATTACACGTTTAACGCATCCTCACAGAGTTACTATTCAAAGACATCTCTACCATATTGAAGTTAACCAACCAAATGTAGTACTTGATTCAGAAGCTGTATGTAACCACTTCTCATTAAGAAGATTCGTATTGAATCTATAAATAGGTTCTATTGAGGCGTCCTTGTCACACACACTTCAATATCAATCACAGATCATGATGCTGGATAACAGTGCTTAATTCACAGTTGTGCTTAACAGATACTGAATCAGAATATGAGATTCTAGGCGAAATATCTCGCCATTACATCGCTCGAGTCGAAATCAACTGTTTTTCACCGACCATGTTGAACATCAAGACACAAACACAGTCACTTACCTGCCTTGCCACACAACCTCTCAGAACCTTGGCCACCAATTCTATATCTCAGTGCAGTTGCAATTCATAGATATTAATGTTTTATAGTGACAATATTTAGGAAATACGTTTGAAAATTGAGCGATCAATACGGGGAGGGGGTGAAATGCGCGGAGGTTGTGCCCACGCCCGCCCCCGCACCGCGCACACCTCCGCCCTCCGACAGCTCGAAACTCAACACCTCCGTCCGCCCACGGGTCTGACCATGAAACTACAGCTACGACGTCAAATGCTGGATTCCATGAAAAAACCGCAGCTATTGAACCAATTTCATGAATACACCCTTCAACGATCTATCCAAAGGCCTACACACTAAACAACCACGCAATAGGAACAGCTTTCACATACGCAAAAGCTCTATTTTTTTATAGCTGTCTAATTAAAACCAAAATCACCCAACCTAGCGCTTTTACACGTATCAAGCATATGCGTCTTAACTATATCTTAAGTAAATATATTTAAAAAAAAATCTTAGTACCTTAAAGCGTATAAGTATGTGACATATCCCGAAAGAAGACGCACAGTCGTCACTTTAACACAATATTGTGGAGCAAGGAGCAGTACAAGCACAACACAGTGACAAGAAGCACTAAATTGTTTTTATTTTTGGATATTCCTTTTGATCCGCGGAGCTGTCTCGTGGTGTGCTCTCGGCGCGCGACTGGGAGAGGTACTAGGTGATCTGGACCCCGGCCCCCGCGCCGCGCTGGCGCCCCGCGCAGTCTGCGACTCGTCGATGAATGGAACCCGCCGCCCCTTGCTACCTTGCCTATATAAAATCTCTTTCAACGCTCCCCTACATTCGTATTGTATCGCCTACTGTGAATAAAGCTCTATGAAAATAAAGTGCTTATAAATACAGTTGGTAATTTCATCACCGGCAAAGTTTTTCTGCTAACCCGTTTTGAGCTTTTATCTTAGCAAGGTTAAATGCAAATAAAAAAAGCATTACGCAAATCTATTTTGAAAGCTTTCAATATTTTCTCAAAAACACTGCTCGAAGTCAACCTAATTATATACGTTACAGCCACTTACATACAAGGTTCTATTTAAATCTTGTGTAACTGAAATAGATACACATCAAGGAATATCCTATGAATTATTTAATATAAAATTGCTTTTTCTTCATCTCCGATAATGGCACGAATTTCGCGAAGTTAACATCATTTTAACATTATTTTCAAGTAAGCACGAGCTATCGCAATAATTTCATCTGAAAAGCCTAAAAATAAACATTTTATATATTTTATAAAAGTTAATTATTTCAAAGTGTAGTAGGCTTTCATTTACATCATAGGAAAAGCACATTCATTGATCAAATTCATCAAACAACAATTTGAAAGACAACGATGCAATACAGTTTTAGATTGGATTGTTATTTAAGTTCTAGATATCACCGAAATAGCGCTCGATACGAGAATGCAGCTAATAACATACGTGTTAAAAATGGAGCCGTTATGTTTGCCTTCCATTCAGCTTCGCAAGAAAGGAATCTTATTAGGGCGCAAGGTGCATTAAATACACCTCTGAAAAAATAGGTGTTCTCCGTTTTAGAATAATTCTTCGTTATTTTTCCTTTGAATTAACTTAAATAGTATCTTGCCTATCGCACAAAAATGTAATAAAAAATGAAAATATAGTTTAAAAAAATTTAAAAAAAAAACACGCTTTCATAGCATATCAAACTAAAAAGTGTAAAATAATTTTCAATATAGAAAGAAAATAATAATAATGAACGAAAAATATTTATATCATAGTGAAAAAAGCGTGGGGCGTTTTGTGCAATATTTTTCGTAAATCGAGCACCCCACGCTTTTTTCACAATGATATAAATATTTTTCGTTCGGTTTTTTGTTCGAAGGTGAATATAAGCGTGTTAATAAATAGGAAAACTTACCAACCAACTTTCCCAGTGTTGAATATTATTCAATAGTTCAACATTTTATAAACTAAGAAATGATCTTTAAAATCATAATTATGTAAAATTATTTAAATAATTACAATTTCCCGCCAATTTTAATGTGACCTGCCAAAACCTATACAATTTTTTTTTATCTGATAGTATTTTCGACCAGTACTTTTATAATTTTAAAAGATGCAATAGAATGTCCATTTAATGCTATTTACCTATTATAGAATAGAGTCTGTCTAATAAGTTAAACGACTTGGATAATTTTTAGGGTAAAATGAAATCTGATGTAGTCAACAAGGGTTCAATAATTAAGGTTAATTAAGAGATGGAGATCATTGTTTACTAACAGAAGAACCTTATGAAAAGTATCGAATATAAGTATTTTTTAAATGATTAAATATTACACAAAATTCCCAAGTCGGTTGACTTATTAGACAGACTATACACAATGTGGTAACATGTAACCTACTTATTCCAGGTGTAAATAAATTACCATTCCGTGTTTTATATTTGTAATTTTTGATTACTTTCAATATGTGATATGACCTCTATATTCGAACTCGAACAACTTGCAAAAATGTAGCTGTCCTGAATTTAGAACTAGCTTTCAACCATTCAAGATTACGAAATTAGTGACTACTATATTCAGTAGTAAGCTGTTTGAACCTGCAATCAAGGGCACCAACAAAAGCTTTTGAAAGTTCAACGTTAGATGGCGAGACGGAACTATAAAGGCTTGAGCTTTCGTCATTTCAGTAACGACAAACCGTAAGATGGCGTGTCGAACGATCACACTTGCTCCGTCATACAACGCAGCAACTTCGCAATAACTTGCAGATATGTCATAGATTTTGTACGTGACCTGTTGTTTTTGCAGTCTATTGATTTGGGGAATTTGTATGTGAGCTTGTATGTCTATATTTTTAGCGCGTACTGTCGCCTAAATGGCTAGATAGATACAAATGAAATATCATTAGATTCATCATAATGTCAATGTGACACTGACCATACCTATATTAAAAAAAAACCAATGGTAAACCTTTGTGCAGTACCGAATATAAGTATTTTTTAAATGATTAAATATTATACAAAATTCCCAAGTCGGTTGATTTATTAAACAGATTATACCTATAGTAGTGGACTACCTATAAGGGATAAGTCCTGATTGTTTGAGCGTTTGACTACAACATGCAAGTATCCATGAAACTTATCCCTAAGAGGTATGGCTAACATAGAATATGTTACCAAGGTATATCTATCTGAAAATTGGCCTGGATTTCAACACAGTATTCGTTTGCTTTCGCTTCAAACTGTCGAATTTACGAATACTTACTGTGGTGACATCCACACATAACCAGTTAAGTCTAGAAGCAAAAAGCTTCAAGAACTAATAAAAGCTTTTGAAAGCTCAACGTTAGATGGCGAGACCGGAACACAGTGCCCAGACTGGAGCTTTAGTAATTCATATGACGAATAACAGGAAGATGGCGTGTCAAGCGATCTACTGCAACAGCTAACTCCGATGGAGAATACGGTATCTCAAGCAGTTGTAGACCATAGCTAAAGACTACAATGGTATATAGGGTCATAGCTGAAGTGCGTACAAAATGCAGTTATGACCACCCACTACTAAAGCTTTTTATCAGCTTAATATTTCGTTTATGAAGATAACAGTCATGCAGTTGATACTTTGAATATAATTAACCCGAATATGAACACTCCTATTCTACTAAATGAATATGTCGAAATGAAAAACCTGAACCGCCAACGGAGAAACTTCATTCAATGGCAATCTCCCGTTCTTAGAAGATTTTCCACGCCTCTCTGAGGACGATATTGTCTTACAGGCTCTGGACACGAGCATACGTCACAGAGCACTTAAACAATGTTGTTTACAATATTAAAATCATCAAAAACGATGTGCTATTGCAATCGGGCAGATCGGTCAGCACATATTACTTACTATGTATCCGTATTCAATGTGTGGTTGCTTCGAGCACGGAATCAGTCAAGGCACGTCAGAGCACGCACATATTTTTCATATATTTTGATTGACAGAAATTCAATAATACATTGTTACTGTTACTGCCTGAATGTAAAATAATTAAATGAAAATGATGAACGAAAAGGTTTCGATAATAATTATGGTATCTTGGTTTGGTCGATATGCGCCATTTATCGTCCCCGCGCGTCATTTGTTAGATTTTGTCTTAGACTGGGACAGAGTTTAGGAGTGTGGAACAAGTTGCAGAGTTTATTTTATTTAGATTTATTTTATACACATGCTTTTCATAAAAAAACTGTTGAAATAATATTTTATTTTTATTTAATTATGCCCATCTAGCTAGCAATAAAATGATACGTAACTGTGAGAAGTTTTTGTATTATTCAATTTTGTAAAAACAGTTTTTCAAGTTAACCCGGTGGATATGGCTAGTGTTATTTATATAATTTGGATTCTGGAACTGAGTCCTAATAACTGGCACTAGTTGCAGTTCTGTTGGTTTTACGCCCAGGTTTCATAGAAATGTGCCCGTGCATTTACAAAAGAGCTTTTGACTTTTGAAGGAAAGAGCTTTGTGAACCTTAAAAACCTGTTCAAAGTTCGAGGTTAGATGGCGACAGAGGACTAAAAAACCTAGCCTTGAGCTTTCGTAATTTGTTCAACGAAATATAGAAAGATGGCGTGACAATACTTACAATTTTATTATTTACCTAAGTACTTAAAAATAAAGGTTATAATTATTTGTTTTTCAAAACTACCCTAAAAAGACAGATTAGGGGGTTTGAAGACTATATAGAGTATCCTTATTTTTGGGTTAATACATTGAAATTGGCAAAAAGTTTGACCACAATGAATAATATATAATGTCTGTTATTAATAGTTTTTCAAAACTTGTGTTAAAAAGTAAAAAAAAATCTCAATTTAATCTACACTTCTGCACTAATATTATAAATAGATAAAGGTTGTTTTTTTTTTTTAAGGACGTTATTTCTGAAAGTACTGGTCCGATTGCTAAAATTATTTCACCAATAGAAAACTGCTTTATTCCAGAGTGACAATGGCTATATTTTACGTACGCGGGCAAAACCTAGTAATGTATATGCGTACGCCTTTAGGCAAAACATTGAAAAATGTTGTAATTTAACCAATAAAGCATTCTGATTCTAAAAAATATCTATAACTGGGATATACTCGTAGTAGGGGTTTCGAAGATTACTTTGTTGGAAATTCTCGATCAGATAAATGAATGTGCGAACATTTTGTGTTCTGCAAATAAGTTGTGTTATTGATGCAATTTCTGTGCTTTATTTATTTTACATCTAAAATTTTACATATGGTTGGTCTGACATTAAAGTTCTAATGCAAGATAATGGCTGAGTAGACGTTTTCCGAAATCTATTACTTAAAGAAATTTGAAATAGGTTAGGGTTAAGATTTGTTAAATAAAATAAATATTTTTAATAAATTTTATTTTACAACATTATCTTAAATAAGCTATAATTTGCTATATTTTTTCTAATATAAACATCAATGTTACTACTATATAATTTACCACGTATATTCTGTAATTAATTTTATTTACAACGATTTCATGAATGGCTATTTTACATTTATTATCCTAATAGAAAAGAATTGAAGATAAGTAGTGATGTTGATAATGTGTTGACTTATCTAAATCGACATCATTAACTTCAAACTTACAGTTTTTTTAAAACCATGTTGGCACCGGCATAAAATTTTATTTGATTATTTTATTCTTGCTTCCTATGCAAAGTTAAAATAATTAAATTAATTCGTGTTTATTTTTCTTGTAGACTTAAAATTGGCAGTTTCATTATATTAAAATGCGATATTCTATTATCTACTTACATTCAAAACTACTATTTTATTATTCTCAAATTATTGAACATCAACATTAGTACATAGTAATTAAAAAACAAAAGAAAAACGATTACATCGAACGTAGGGTTCGCAAAATCGACACTGCCTAGGTAACGTGGAAGTTGCCAAGATCTTTAAGCAGATTTCGTTACATATTTGCCTAACCTAGGTAGATATTCTTTGGTAGATCTAGGTCTCATTGTAGGTCTTCATCTTCCTAGCGTAGCGCGGCCTGTTGCCACTCCAATTAGATACGACACTGAAACTGCAGACGACAATGTCAAAATTTCACGTCCTTATAACCCAAACTAAAATTGCAATTGTCTCTAAATTGTTGATGTCACTTTGTAAGAGAAAAAAGAATTTGACAATCATTCACTTAATTAACAAATAATTTTCTCACAAGTTTAAGTTAATAATTTCATATCGCATAAATTCGTTAGATTAATTACGAGTAGGGTGACAAGATTTTCTTTCATTTGATAAAACACTAGTATTTTTTTATTTCAATCGAAAATATAAAAGACCCAGTAGACGGCGTTGAAGAGTAGGAAACAGACTGGAAAGATGACTCGAGAGTACGTGTCTATGACATTGACGTCCCGGATCTTGGGCATAGACGCCTTGATGACGGTGGCGCCGCGCCGCAGAGCATGCATCATTTTAGGCTTCCCTGTTGATCCATCTGCAAGGAAACACTGATTTTACTATGTTGAAGTGCATGAAGTTAAACGTACTTTTTGTAAACGCTCTATAACGTGATTTTATTTTGAAGTTTTGTTTCCGCTTAAAACAAGAATTCGTAAAAATTTTTGTACTGAACATAATGGAATGGTCTATTTCTACGACTTTCTCGACTTAAAAAAGGGAGGTTCCCCGAGTACCTACGTTCACTAGATATATTAGGAAAATACTGTTTTTGTTTGAAAAGGTTTACATCTCAGATGGTCTCAAGGTCCCAACGCTAGAATCTGTCATCTGATGATGGGATCCTGGAGAAATCGGATCTTGGGCCTAAAGAATATAATTTATGTTAGAACTTTCATGCTATTAAGGTTTAGCTGAAGGGTAAACAGTATAAAATAAAAATCTTTTTAACATTTTGGTTTAAAACGTTGCCCTATGCTAGGAATTATTCCTGTATCGTAGCTGCGTTCACATTTACAAACATATAAACTCACCCAAAACAGGAACAACTAACTCTTTTCTTGTGGGAATCGAACCCACGACACGCAGCGCGGCAGCCAATCTCTCGACCACAGCGGCAACCTTACCGTCGCTTAGTGGTTTTATTATTGTAGTCGGTTATTGGAAAAAGGAATATAAACCTGAGCTTGACTGCGATCACACCTGTTTCGCGGCTTACTCGCTCGCCCGATCTTCTGTTCGTAAACAAACGGTCGTCTATCGTGTCAGTACCTCGGTGTCAGTTGTTTTACACAGTAATTTTGCTTGACACTAGTACAGGAAGTCGTCATTTCAAACAATCGTTAACAATCTGTTACGACAAATTGCATTCAAGGTTGGCGACGGATGCGATCTAGGGTTTCTAGAAACTGATCACGTTATCCCGTATCTATGTGACCGTGGTCACGTTGAAGGACGTAAGGAGGAAAACTGTTAGCATAACGAATATTCTAGAACGTCTCTTATCTAAACTAGTTGCCTTTCTACTTTCTACCGAATGAGTTAGAACGAGCCTTTGATGACATTTTGAAAATGAACCCTTATAAGACGTACGAAGAATCGCCAAACTTAAGTGGCAGTGGGCACTTTGATCACAGAATAGATGGTCGATGAGGACTAAAGGTTCTGAAGTGGCAACCACGTGTCTGTTGGAAGGCCAGGATGACCAAGGTGGTGAGGCTCGCGGGAATCGAGGCGCACAGAACCGGTCATTATGGTGACACTTCGGGGAGGCCTATGTTCAACAGTGGATGTCTTTCGGTTGAAATGATGATAAGGCGTACGAAGGCCCGTAATCAACTGATAGAGCCCCGTAAGACACTTCCATGCTATGAGGCACCAATAGACGATTATTTCTGTACGCACTCTGCAAGTGTACCTTATTATAAAATACTGTCATTAGCAGCTAATTAGTAGGTAAAGGCATGTGTTTTAATTTTACTAACTTCTGGAGTTCCTAGAGTGTGGCCTCGTTCTGTATCGTAACGTGGTGTGATCACGTTGCAGACGAAGGGACGGTGGGGCTCCGGTGGCGGCCGGCAGCGGCTTGGACCGGAGCCCTAGGAGCGGAGACACTCGCCCTGTACTCGTAGCGCATTCTCGAAGCGCTATTATCTCCTCAGGGGAACGTGGACCTGTGGAAAGCGTTTTTATCTGGTTTAAAAATCTATGCGTCAACTGGAACAATAACCGTTTCATGAAAGAAAAAGAATTAGCTAATCAGTAGTGGCTCGTCTATTTTCCATTTTATGCGCAAGACCCTTGTAATTAGAATAAATATTTCGTCTCATTGTTATTTATTTATACACAGCAGACCACATATTACACAGTACCCTTTTTTATTTCAAGTTCTTACAGTCCATCCTACGTTTGTCTGGAAGATATCACTATCAGTGAGAAGACCGCAATTGTACTCATAGATTCAAGTTTGTGTATAAGTTTTGTTACCATTTTGGTGTACAATAAAGTTTATTCTATTCTATTCATATCTTTATTGTTTTACATAAATTTTCTATTCTTGAATAATACGATTCATCCATGCCAATATTTTTTTTAAAGTATGAATTTTAAATATTAATAATCCTAACCTTACCTCTGTGTATATTGTAGAGAAAACATCATCTTTAGTAGAATTGTACCTGAACATTTTAATTCCTTCTCAACACTGGCGCTAGTCGACAGCTGATCTCTATTCTTTAACTTGGCTCGTTTCCGTGCGCGTGCGCCCCAGTACGTGTAGTTAACTGCGGCGTACTCCAGTAGTGCAGCAAACACGAAGACGAAGCACATCACTAGGTAGATGTCGATGGCCTTGACGTAGGAGATGCGCGGTAAACTGCTGCGCACACCCGTGCTTATCGTTGTCATCGTGAGGACCGTTGTGATTCCTGAATGACAAAAAGCATGCGTTACAGTACTGGGTTCCTTATCTTTTACTTGCATTTTGTCAATGTCTTCGTTCACAAGTATGTTTTTAACAACCTTTAAACAATATTTTGGACGTAGTTTTGGAAAACTTAATGATAGTATTTATTATTTATAGTGATTAGAGTGTGTGCCAAATTTCAAGTTTATTAATTCAAGAAATAAGAATCTTCTAAACAATCTTTAAAACTGCCTAAATTGTTGTATTGAACGTAATTCTGAAAACAAATAATAACAATATTTATTATTTTCTTAGATTAATATTTGCACCAAGTTTCAAGTATATTGGCACTCGGAGTACATTTTGGCACACAGATAAAACTCCTCTTCTTCACTCCTCACTCCCTTAGTAAGGTTGAATTTCCAAAAATCCCTTCATGGTGCCTTTTGTATTTCGTGTTCTAAGTCTCAGTAGTTTCGCCTGTGCGTTAATATGTCACTCAGTCTCCTTTTATCACTAAATAGAATATTGTCATATCTGATAGTAAATATATAAAAAAAAATCATCCTATTATTATAAAAATAATATCCACAACATTCAATGTCTATTTGAAACAAGACACTAATGAAAACAATACATACCTAATGCCACTCTAGCAGACGTAGCTTCATGGTTTATCCAAAACGAGACCCAAGACAGCATCACAATAAGTATACTGGGTAGATACGTCTGGAAGACGAAGTAGCCGATATTCCTGCGCAGTTTAAAACTCAACGACAGCCGCTGGTAGACACCCGTCGCCAACTTCTCCTGGAATGTCCCAAGTTTCGCGGTTATGTGGTTACCTTAATGCAAGTTTGGCATTGTTCGGCGATGCGTTGAGATACTAATGGTAACAACTTGTTTGAGTTCAGAGTTTGTGTAATGATTTATTGGTTTAGTGGTATGTTTTATTTAGTCTGTATTTTTAATACTCGTATGAAATTAGGAAACTAGATTTATTTCTAATTGAAGCTATGATTCCTAATAAAAAACTGTATCTTCAGCATATTTAAAAATATATTAATTTAGATTATTTGTTTGATTCAGCAAATCAATCACAAAAAAATATATCTGAAATAAAATACGAGCTTATACTTCAAGAGACATATAATTTATAATTTTTAGCGTCAAGTTCTGTTTCACAAGATACTTTTGTGTTTGTGGAAATATTTTTACCTTCCTATCATTAGTTTCATGTCCAAGTATAGTGAACTGCGGTAACTCAGCATCCTCCACCCCTCTGACTGGCGTCTCTTTCCAGTACATCACCACATCTGACACCGTGTAACCATCTGCATGGAGAGGTATATGTTAGCATACTGCCCCGGATTGGTCTGTCTAAAGGCAACTTATCACACCTGTCAACATCTCACTGATAAATATTAATAAAATATACAGCATTTCAATCACAATACAATGTTAAGTTGGTAATGCTGACCGGTGTATTAAGGCCCAATCAGACCACCCAAATTCATTGTTACCGTATCCGTAGCTGTTTTGTAAATGCCAATCATTGCCAATGCCGGTCATGCCAATATTCGATAATTTTACCAACGGTTAGTAAATTATGTAAGTATTGCATCGCCAGGAAGTATGATTCGAATGAACAAGGAGAGTTCAGCTGTGGTTTGTTATGTACATTTTACCACAAGATGTTTTATGAGTAATGGCTAAAGGCAAAACAAAGCTCGAGCATGTAGGTATCTATGGAGAAAGACGGAGTAATGACGAATGTCTGCGGAAAGACACGAATGCGGGACGAAGATGTCGGGTCGAGCACGAAGCGGCAAGCTCAGCCTGGTGATGTATTACAAGTGTATGAGTCACACAGCTTTCAATCTCGACGGTGCAGTTCTGGCTGTCGAGCGGGTAGTAGTGCAGGTCCATCATGCAGGCCAGCGTGGCGGTGAAGCGCATGCCGTACGTGATGCTGCCGTCGCCGCCGAGACGCACCAGCTTGTTGCGCTCCGTCACGTCGTGCAGGAAACTGCGGACGTCAATCATTATGAGTCACACGTTGTCACAAGTGTATCTCATGACCTAGTGAAGATCGTTAGATGTTAAATCGGGGGGCTCTGTGTTGACAAGTGGACGTCTTATAAATCATATGATTAGGCGTGAATCATGTAATTCGAACTGTAACGTCACACCAATTGTGAATGAATGTGCTTTCAGTAATAATATTATTATAAAAGTCAAACTGATACTTAAATAATATTCCGAACGTTTTACACTTTTAAGAAGTTTATTCTTTTTTTTGATACAATTTACCATGTTTTGGAAATTAGTGCGAGTTTGATATAAAATCTTGTTAGTTCCGAGACGATTAGGTCAAGGCATCTGCGAGCAGCGTGGATGACGTTCGGAAAAATCTTGACCTAGTACTAGAAACAGTGACTGCATAATGATTATGCTAATATATCCATGATTAATGAAAAATCTAACTGATTTAACGGTTAACTGAGGCTCGAATGTACCTATTTATACCTATAGGTATAAATAGGCAGGCATGTTAAGAATTTGTAAAATACAAAAAAGTTTCAGGGCTAAATTTTGCGAAAATAAAACAAAAGTAACAAAGAATCCAAACATAGATACACTTGTTTTGATAAAACGTAAAATCTGAGGTACTTACCTATTCTTGTCATTAGCGAAAAAAGTATCGGGCACCCAGATCTTATCGGCGAAATCTCCTGACAGCGTCAAGACTTCGTCCGGGAGACCGAAGGCCAGCCTTTCATCTTTCCAGTATTGATTCAGATAAAGGGTTATTGTGTAATCCTGTAAGTGTTTGGGAGACCCTTTTAGATTAGGTATATTACAAACCCATAAGTAGTAACGATATCTATTTTATAAGTATGGTGAAAGTGCCAGAGCATTCCAAGAAATTCATTTTTTTGCATTTTTCAGGTTAAAGTTGTCAAAAAACAAAAGACCCGTTTGACTTTTATTTTTTAACGAGGTTAGTGTCAAGTTGTATATTAATTGAAATATGATTGTCGGCCATAACACGTATAATTATTTACGGAATTATAGTCATTAAAATCATCAATACAAAAGTTCGTTTTACCCTGTTGAATGGTTATTTTACGAAAAAATCATTCAATGGAGTTGGCATCATATTTTAATCAATATATTGAAAACTGTAAATTTGAATTTTTGCAGGTTTTCTACTCTGGAGTATCCACCTACACGGTACACAAAAACAATAATAAATGTATCTTCTTTTGTATATACACCGCTAAATTTTAATCGTTTTAATCCCGTGGAGGGTCGATCTGGTACATAAAATATAAAAGATAAAATTAAAAAATAAAGTACTTTTTTTTTTCAAAACTCGTATTAACTTACGCATGTACCTACGAAATTAATTTCTTTAAGAAATCGTCAGCTGAGCGAGTCCAATGACCTATAGGTAGTTTGTACGCAACGCCGATTACTACCTACGGGTCATTGAACTGGCTCAGCTGACGTTAATTTCGTACATGCGTAAATTAATACGAGTTTTGAAAAAAAGGTACTTTATTTTTTAATTTTATCTTATAAATCGATAGTGTTTCATATACCGGAGCGACCCTCCACGGAATTAAAACGATTAAAATTTAACGGTGTATACGTGTGTACGTATAAAAATTATAAAATAAAGAACCAATTTAAAATTTTGTAGGTATTGCTTTGCTACATAAAGCAGGTGCTAATTGTATTCTATCGTCATATCGTCAGTGAAGGTTTAACACGCCGTGGACATTATTGGCGGTTTTAAAAAGATAGCATTGGGTTCACAAATATCACGTGCTTCGTTTCAACTAAATAGAATGTAAAAAGCTCAACAATATTGTGTCACTCAAATGTGTCACTACTGGTGGCACGTGTTTTGGATCATTCATTTTACCTTCAGAGTGGTTAAGCCAAGTAGCGCTGATACGCGTCATGTCCGTGATCGGGCACTGTGAGATGAGACTGGTCGTCCCAGTGACAGATTTATTATTTACGTTGTTCTTACCTAATAGTAGTGATAAAAAACATATAATCAAGATATTTGTAACACGTAACATGTTTGAAAAAAATGTCCATAGAGTTTCTTGGATATTCTTCTCTAAAATACAATTAGCATTATTTTTTCTGAGTGATTGCCTTCCTGACATTTCAAAAGTCTCTTTATATAGTTTAATCATACAAATATTATGAACGTAATAGTAACCAAATAAATCTGTCTGTTTATACGCTATCACGGTTAAACTATTAAACCAATTTGGATGAAATTTGGTGCAGAGTAAGCTTGAACCCCAGGAAAGGACATAAGGCTACTTTTTATCTAGCTTCGATTTCGCGTCTTATAATCGACATTCACGTAGACGACGTCGCAAGCGAAAGCGCTCTAGTTTGAAATGAATGCTTTGAATTGATTGGATTTGAATACTACTCTTCTACTCAAAAATAAATCCGTTATTTTCATAATTAGCCATTATCATTTTGCTCTCTGTAAAATAGCCATTATTGATTTATTAAACGTACTGTTAAAACTTCATCGACGACAAACGACGTAATTGTTACGTGTACGTGCATTATCTTGCTTAGTGCTCACTAGACTGAGTTGGGAGTTGTCCCCATAAAGAAGATAATCAAAGACCTGAAGTTAGTGAACACATGAGGCCAGTTAGCACACAAGCCACATATATTATTTTTGTCTAAATGTGATGATAAAATGGGAAATGTATGTATAAGATAGTGGTGAGTGGGCGGTGACCTCTGCGTTGGCAGGCGGCGAGTGGCGGCAGAAAGTAAAGGCGGGCATCGATTGGCTGAGGCAGCACTCCGCCCCTAGGCCACCGGCGACCCTCGATGTGTGTCAAGTGACCGCGGCCTTGCTCCCTTTCCGCAGCTATTAAAAGCTTAATGAATTACAATGGACGACCTCCTTGAGAGACACAAGTCCTTGAAACGACCCAAAAAACATCCTCAGCGAATCTGAAGAAGTGCAGACAAGGTCGTCGTGTCCTGAGGTGAACGTCTGCCGCAGCCAATCCTCAAGTGGAGCGCGTTATCAATCAATCTACTGGTCTCAGATTACATAAGTAAAAACGTGAATATAGTGAAATGTTTGGTCACTTGATATGCATGTGTGAACACAATACTATGAACAAATACATTTCGATTCTAGTAGACAATTTGATGCTCTACAAAATATGAATTAATGAAATAATGTTCTCACAAAATTCTTCAGAGCTTAACTTACCATATTAACTTCAGAGATTGCGTCAAAACTAGCAATAGTTAGATCCATGCCTACATACAGCGGGTCTCCTGAAAAGCAATAACATTTATGCAACGAACGAACACACTGATGCGGTGAAACCTCTGACAAATCAGGCCGCCTCGTCTTTACCGAGCAGATTCAATATTATACGGAATATTATGGTCCAGTACTCTTAATATCTTGCAATCGCAGAGCTCACGTCTCCTTATATAATAACATATGCATTAAGTATACGCGCTATGTTATTAACTGCACGTTCCAAATTGCATGACGGCTTCTATACTTATGATCATAAGCAAATATGATCACGTGAACCATATTCCAGATCTCTATTATAATTCTCAGTGTCAGTGGAACATGTGCACAGAATATTAGTAAAATATACAACTATTTATTTACTTTATAAGTCCATTTTCATCAGTAGGTATTATGTTAATTTAACGCTAAACATTTTTAAAACATAATTTTACAGAAATAAAATAAAAAATTTAATTCGTAAAGTGCTATTTATGAATTTAGTCATTTACGGTTAAAATATCGGCTTTATTCATGAAAACAAAATCATACATACAAATAACTTGGTACTGTTGTATTTTACCTCTAATTACAAAAACAAACAAGTATTCTTACCACCGAAATTAGGTCGCAGTCGTATGTCGTATCCGTCAAGAATCCGAGTGACGGTATGCGTTACGTTCTCCAGCCGGTCAATTGTGGTTCGCTCGTGCCTGGCACAAGACGAGAGACAGATGTTAATTATAATACGCGTATAAAACATTAGTTTTAGTATTGGAGAAACCCGAAATATGTGTCTAATACTTTTATGTAAAGAGTCTATGTACAAAATTTCATAGCTGCATCTGAAAAATCAGCTTGTTATGTCAGCAAAAATACATAGTCATCGGGCCATCCAGGCGACTGAGGGGTTGTTTGGCACTTGCACCCATCTGTTTACTAATGCCTGCTATGACCTGCCGTGACTTGTGTTGTACTTAGTGTCGGTGGTATCCAACTTATGACCTTTTTAAATATTTTTGAGGAAAAATATAACATGGTGTAAAAACTATTGGAATCTATTCAGTTGCTGATTCTAAACAAACTATATTCAGGTTTCGCAATACACTAAAGATAATGTTGTATAATCCGTACATTATAGACTGATAGAAAAATACAAATTAATCTTTAGAAGAAAATTTGGTTTGTTAGTAAGCTACGAAAAAAGCAGCTGAAGTTCAACGTTCCAAAATTGCGATGAAAAACACTCAAAGTATATTTTGACAGTTCTGCGTCACAGTTTTATTGCAAGAATATCAAATGTTAATTAGTGCTATCTTATTTGATCAAAGAGACAATTTGCAGCATTCTCTAATGACTGAAGATTCATGGTCGTATCTATCGATCACGAGATAATGATCCGAAAATTCTTAAATTTTAAACACTTCAACAATTTAGAGGTCGGAATAAATTATCAGCAACTTTGACTCAGTAATTCTATACCATCTTTTCAAATACGTAGTACTAAATATGTAATTCAAAACACGAATATGAATAATATGAAGCAAATTTTTTTTTTAATCGAGAATCAGCCTTATTAAAGATCGAGAATACGACGTTGTACACAAATAAGCTTCACGTCTTTTATCTCAGAAAGAACAGGCAGAGTTGTATTACGATAAACCTACATTTTGGAGACCGTTTTCAACGGCATGGGCCCCTTTCTGTGGTCCCATATAATGGAGGGACAGAATATTACTATTTATGGGGCACTAACAAATTCTACTTATTTGTATATCTACGATAAACTGAATTTAACATTCTATCCTTCTATAAAAATGAAATAGTTACAATAAGAACAATAACAAGTACCTATATTCTAATAAAAATGCCCAATGATGTCCAGACCCAACAACTGAAACCACTATACCAATTACACTAGTCAATTATTTTAGCAGTGGGCAACACAATTTGAGAGATATTTTGTTTTTTGCTTGATGTGATCATTGGTTATGATGAAATTAAAAAAATCAAATGTTGGACAAATGCAACCAACTACCGACGTAAACCTAATATGTCCAGAAACTTGTACAAATATTTTGGTGATCTACTGTGTTTATATTCCACCTCGACGTTAATCTATATATTATCCGATTCATCAAAACTAATGAAAACAGCTTGATTAAGCAAGCAAAATGATACATAGACCTCAAGCATTTCCATAATACCTTGAATACATTACTAGCAAAAAGTAATTACATTTTTGTCACTTTATTTTAATTAACATATAGAACCATACGAAGGGTCCTCGCCATCTTCCAGATATTTACATTGCTAAAACATTTTCCTATCTGCATGAAATTACGGGCACTAAGGCAATCTAAATGAGATTTGTGAGCGGGGTTTAAACTGAATTGGCATTTAGCGCGGGCTCGGACGGACCCGGTATTAAATTAATTCTGTAGAAATACTAAAGAATTGTTTTGAGTTTAGTTGAACCGAAACTAGTGCGTGTTTCAGTTGCAACCACAAGAAAACTTTCCTTGTTTTGTAGCGAAGTGTTTTTGTAAAGTAACTATTGAATTACTTGATTAACTTTTTCAATAAATTAATTTATGTTAGTGATATATCGATTTTCATTGATAAGTAATTGATACATAATACCCTTGGTCCCGCATACATACAGTCATGTCCCGCTAACTATATTAAAGTAACTCTAACCAGAACTAAAAAACTCCTGAACTAAACGTTTTAACAGGAAAAAGTAAGCCATCAAGCAAAGTAAATATGAGCGGACGTACACGGGAGATGCTGCCGACGGCTGCGGAATGCCTTTGTTCTAGTCATTTCCTAGTTGCGTCTTTTCCATTATGATGTTAAATTAAAACATGTTCGTGGTGACGTTTATGTCTAAACTTCCACATATTTCACAAGTTTCTGATGGCCGTAGGGCTAAATAGCGAATAATCATGGTTATGGAACAAAAAATAATAAGGACTTTATTTTTTGTTTAAAGTCTTGTTACTTTATCATGGATTTAATATGGAGTTACCGTTTTTAATAAGTCAAATGCTCTTTAGAATGTAACTTTTTTAACTCTACTCGATTATTTAACAAACTTTCCTAAATTAAGAATCATACATTTGTGTGTGAAAACTAAAATCAGTTAACAACTAATACTTACTGTGCAACCGCAAACTGTAGAACTTGTAGTGACAGTAGAAAAAACGCGTGCGCGTGCAGACAGCGCGTCGTGCGGGTCGCGCTCATCGCGCGGCGGGGACGCGAGCACGCGCGCCACGCGCATCGCGCGCTCACCGACCTCGCCCGGCACGCGCCGCCTTCCGACTTACGAACTTTACAACCCACATAGTTCCATTGCGGAGAATGTTTGGCGAAGTAGCGAGGTATCGCGCTCCGTCCGGCGGCGTGGTGGTGTGGCGTGAGGCCGCGGCGGCGGCGGCGTGCGGAGTGGCGTCGCGCGTGCGCTACCCGCCGCGACTACATACACTCGCCATTGGCGCGAATTACTTCGCAACTTGGAGCTTTTTGCCACAAACTATTCTAACATAAAAAAATGTTGTCTTATAATTGTCGCTGATTGTTTGCGACCTGTTTCGATCTACTGCCCTCCTCGCTTGTTATCGGGTATACCTATTCGACGCAGTCTGCTTCATTTCGCTCGATGCGACCAGCGGCCGTGACGTTTTTTGCTGTTTGCGACGTGAGGGGAGAAACTTTTTGCATCCATCAATGTAGAAAAACATAATTAATACTTTATAATCATGGTCAGACGAATTTTTATGTTAAATTAAATTAAATCCTTAAATACTTACTGTTAGGTATGTTTTGGTTGCTCGTTGACGTTTTTTATGCACGTAATGTGCAAATCAATAAATTCAATCACATTGCTGTCTACGAGAAAATTCCATAAAACAATGGCTGCATTGAATGGAAATGCTTACTCTTTTTCCGAAAAGTCCCCAGACCGGCTGTTGAAGAGTCGACTAAATGCTTATTGTTCTGTCGATAAACTCGATGAACACTAGGACTCTGTGGTCTTAGTGTTTCAACTCCAAACGACTGACCACTGCCACTGCTCTGCACTGCACGGTTTCTGCTTTTGACTGGCCTGCTGGTCAAGTAGTTTTTGTCCTTAAGACAAGGAAAGGAAAAGAGAAGAAGAAACCAGAGAAGGAAAAGGGAGATATTATTTATTATTATAAAATGACTAAAACACATCGACCACATCTCAATATTCATCCCACAACATAACCTCCACATTAGCACAGGTACCCACCACAGCATGATTGTCACGCGTGCACACAACGTAACGCACACGTAGACACAGCTGATGCAGAAAGTGGCACACGGTGTCAGCAGGGAGGCGTCGCAGGAAGTTATTTGGCGAGGCCGGCCCGCGCGCGTCCGCTTGCAGATTACACGCCGCGCTTACAGAGCCGCGTGCGATAAATACAACCTGCACCTCTATCTTACGTACTGTGTTATGGTTCGTGATGGAATTTGTGACTAAAGAAAACATGGCTACTAAATCTCGTCGTCCTCCATGGCTACTGAATATACTAATATTACAATGTGGTTTGGGGAGTATGTCAGAATCGTACTCAGTCCGTAACTTTCTGTTTAACCCTGTTGTAAAAAGGCGTGAATTTACGCAAGTATGTGTGTATTTGAGAGATTCAGACAAATATGAGGCGGAAAACATGCATGGGAATTTGATAACGGGAATGCTTTTCTTATCAAATAAACGATAGTTTGACTGAGATCGCACCTGATGGTAAGCAGTGATGGAATCTTTGATGGTGAAGTATACTAATTCATTAAGAGCCTTTTCACTCTAGCCTAGCTTTGGCTCTATAAAGATATTTTTTAAGTCGTACAATTAATTTGAACAAAATAAACGGACAACATACGTACACGACTAATAGCAAAAACTAAATTCAATAAATCAGACATATATTACAAAATATACTCTCTTCAAATAAAAATGACTGATTAAAACAACATAGCAACCACATCCTCGCGAACGCTTATGAAGATAATGTAAATTCATATTAAAATATCGAGTTTTTCATATTATATAAATGCTTCAGGTATTCGTGTCCCAATCTCGTTTGATCTCATCTTTTTTTCAGTCCAGTAAGTACACGAATAAGGGATATCATGGATTACGTATGGAGACTGTATTTACCGATATGTTTTTTTAATGTAATGTAATCTTAGCTTCATGTGACATAGATTTAGATAGCTATCAAGTAATTGAGGGGTATTTTTTACCCTTAGTCTTTTGAAGTTTCATCCCCAAAGGGGTGATAATGATGATGAGTATTGCACTTAATGAGAAACGACCGCACGCAATTAAAAGAAGTGCTACGAGATTGCTACGAGATTGCTACGAACTTGCTACGAATTGTCACGATCGTCGAAAATGTACTACGCTGCCAGTAAGCCGTGATTCTCCATTGACCACTTAATAATGATAACACCTAGTGTTTTTCTTATTAAAATATACGTTAATTGATAACGGGTATCATGTTGAACAAGAACAGACTTCCATAAAGTCTGTTTGTAATTAAAACGAGTGCTACGGTGTTGCTACGAAGCGCTACGATTGCCAAAAATGTTCTACAGCTGCAAATCTTAATGGGCTACCTAATGAGAATAAGTTGTACGCTTAATTAGTAAATCACCACTTTCCATTACTAATCTTCAAAATAAAGCGATTAAAATAAGTATTTTTATTATTTGCACGTAAACAACTGGCTTTCAATTTTTTGTGCATTTTATTTATGTGGCTAGCTGTCCCCCCCGGTTTCACCATCCTCTTTGGTTACATTTCGGCTTTTGTCGGTCGTGGTGTATTTTTATATAGCCAGTCGTGATCCTGGCTATCCCACAGAGACAGATTTTGTTTCCTATCCAACTGGTAGTTCTAGGGATTAGCGCATAATAAACGAAAAAAAAACCGCTTTATTGTATTAGTGGAGAGATGTATAATAAATAATAATATAATATTCGACAACTCCATTAAGTCCCAAACTAAGCAGATTTGTGTTATGAGTACTAGACAAGTGATAAGCATTCTTATATATCTCTCAATACTACATTACAGACAAATTACACCTAGAAACAGAACAAATGATCGTGCTCATCATACAAACATTTGTCTTGGGTGGGAATCGAACCTATTTCCTCCTGCATAGCAGTCAGGGCCACTAACCAATAGACCAACAGGCACACTATTGCTTAGGTAATATTTTAGACTGATCATATCCTTTAGCCTAGATATAAAATATCACCTGGCCTGGCCTGGCCATCTCTAAAAAGTTTCCCAAGCACGTGACCTCTAATATATGAGAAGGACCTTTCATTTGTGGGGATTGAAAAATGTGTGCGCAGCGGTTAGTTGCGTCGCGCGATTGAGCGATATAATGATGGTGATTTAACAGAGACGTGCCGCGTATAGCCACACCGTCGTCCACTACTATAGGTTCTAGAAAGGAGGTCGTTTAGCGTTCATACATTTTTAGCCTAAAGGCTTAAGTTGCCCAAACTTTTTATTATATACTTTTTTAAATTGCCCTTACTTATTATTGTATACTTTTTAAGTTATTTACACTTTTTATTATATGAACATGTATGCCGCATGCTGATCGAACGGTGGGCCGGTAAAACACAAAGTCGGAGCCCTAAAATCGACTGGCAGACTAAGAAGAAGACGGCGAGACAACTTAGATGTCTTCCTTAGGAATCGGCAAGAAGTGGCGCAGAGCCGGGATCAATGGGAAGAATAGAGGGAGGCCTTTGTCCAGCAGTGGGATATCATAGGCTACATATATATACACCGCTAAATTTTGATCGTTTTAATCCCGTGGAGGGTCGCGAGTAACTGAGCGAGTCCAATGATTTGCAGGTAGTAGTCGGCGTTGCGCACAAACTCACTTCAAGGTTAAATTAATATGAGTTTGAAAAAAAGGTACTTTATTTTTTAATTTTATCTTTTTCATGAACCGGATCGACCCTCCACGGGATTAAAACGATCAAAATTTAACTGTGTATATATATATATGTAATTCTTTAAACCTATACTTTTTATTATTTACTTTTTTAAATCCTGTTGAGCCTTTCTTGTAGTGAAATATCATTATTTCCTCCTACTTTGGATGGAGCGAGAAATGTGAGACAATTTTTTGGCCTTTTCGCCAACAACCCCGCAGCCTAATTCCTGATATGCCCCCACTTGACTTACGTATAACCTGATGATAGCTGATAAATGAGGTCTACTTACGAGTCCAGAATAATCTATTCAGTCTTGCTAGTAGAGTGTATGTCAAAAGAATATGTTGTTATCTTATTTTTATTCTCTGCCCTGTTATACCAGAAATAGGTTTAAAGAATTTATTCTCATAAGGACAATTACAATTACAGTTCAGTTAAAATGAGATACAAATAGCTTATATATTCTAGTGTTCACATCTGGTGTGTTGGTGAAAGTCTTCATTGTGTCACCATTCTCCTACCTATATGCCTAACCATGTTCCTTCATTTGCCCTTTGCACTCCAGGGCCGCTGACTTCGTCCATCAACACCGTACCAGTCATTCTCCTACTTCAATGCACGGATTTGCTTTACGGTCGTGCATTGATAAGCTGAGTCTTTTATTCATGATATGGCGAATTCCTGTTTTATGCAGATCGGCTACTGTACAACCCTTGGAGAAATCAGGTTTTCACAGACTATAAACTAGTTTAAGTTAGCGATACATGCTAGGTATAACGTTAAAATAACACTAATACATGCGTACGTGCCTATACTAAATTTTACATCAATATTTAACAAAACTTCGCGAAAACATAAACTAATATGAACCAATTACCAAAGGTCGCTTCCAATTAACGTTTATTGTATCTCAAATGTAATTAATTCAATTTCAATTAATCATCCTTAGCTAGAAATCTTGTGTTTCGTTATAATTGGAAATTATCGATATACTTCGAATCTTCGACATTTCGTGGTACCTTAGGTACGGTCTCATGACACATATTACACTAGGAGAGGTTCAGGTTTTGTCTGAAATCGCCGACACTTCGACCTACCGTGTGTTATATCGGAGGTCACGTGTCTGATAGCTGTCGTTCCAACCATTTGCAATGCCTCTGCGGTTCGGGCCTCATAAATATATCCGTGCGAAAAACTAGTGAGTGCGAAATAAAGGAGAATTTATAGAAGGGTGTTCACAATAAACATTGAGGTTTGTTGAACTTGCTGTCTATACTTTTTTCGGCTTTGGTTTGGAGAGTAATTTCGCTTAGATTATCTAAAATAATGCATTCGCAGTATTCTCTTGGTAGCAGCAGGGCGCGCTACGAAGTGCTACGCGAATGCTACGACACTTCGTAGCGCGGTGCTACGACGAGGACAAATGACGTAAAAACCTAGTTGTATTAGAACAGTTTATTAACTAACTAACTAGACATTATGTGTTTCTGCATATGCAGAAATATAAACAAATATATTGACTATAACAGTCCCTATCTTATTACAATAAGTTGAAGCGATAAAACGACATAAATTGTTATAAAAACAAACCAAATTTTTCTTCTTTGCTTGACAGCTATCGCTAATGGAAACTTTAGATGGAGTAACATAATCTGAGTCGATCGTAAAAATATTTTTAGATTCGAAGTAAGAACAAACAACGTCATTAGAATAAAACCTTGATTTAATACTTTCATTTTTAACAAAGACGTTTTCTTTTTAATTTGCAATTGGTTCAGATTGATTGCTTTTCGCGGATTTTATAGTTTTTAATTTAATATTTGTTGAATAACGAGTGGCACGGTTACAAATTAATTATGAATACGTTGGATCAGACACAATGTAATAAAAATCGACTTCAATCAATCTTCACAATAGAAATTAAATTGGATCTTTGTTTAATTGAACTGTAAAACCTTTTGAAATTTTACGACTTGACTGGATTAAAGTGAAGTAAACATTTCCTAAATGCGTTGAAATATAAACTTTGATTATATCATTTACATTGAAACTATATAGAGACCTCAAAAGATTTAGTTAAACTATAATGTGTGTGTGGATTTTACATACCTAATTATTTTGAGAACGATGCAAACTGCTTACCAAACGGTTACGGTGGGATCGCATTCAAGTACTTAGTTTATTTATATCAGTAAAAAATCTTTTCATTTCATATAATTTCCGTCGCATGGCACGTATCCAAAAAATGACGATAAAAAGACACAATATGATTTGAATCGAATCAATTTTTCAACATTTCGAACCTCAGCTCGAACCAAACGGAGCTTTTTCTTAATAGCAAGATATCGCTCAGCGGATTGAGAAATCCTATTATTGGTGACGGCGCCGACGGTGGTGAAGCTGGTACGTCGGAGAGTAGCGCCGAAGCAATCAACCAGAGCCTTAGGGATCGGCCATTTGGACGCCATTGTTCTGCAGACAACGTTTTGCATTATGGATATCTGACCGCCTATGTTATTTAGGTATTGAGGGTAACCACCCTTCGCCAACAATCGCTTACATGTTCCAATTTAATTATTATCTTCGGCAATTGGAGGAATAAAATAATCTACATCACTTCACGTACTTAGGTAATTGAATGATTGAAATACGTCGATGAGATTTTTTTATAGTAATTTTACGAAATAGGGTGGATGATACGTAGTTTGTTTATCCAAGAAATGGATAGGATTGAGAGCACTTTTCATTAGTTTTTAATTTGGAACTAGCTCAAAACAACTTTTAAGTAATGTAAAAAAAATCTTACACTATTTACCAATAAAACATTAGTCAACAACTAATATTTCTTTATCCAAACCTATTTAATAAGCGACTGTGGAAAAAAGTGTCCATTTTGATTATATTTCCGAAAACTTGGTTGCTTCTGAAATACTTAAAAAAATCTTGACAGAAATTATTGCCAAACTTGCTTCTACCTAGAAAAAACTTAATCTCAATAAAAATATTACATGTCGCTTACTTGAGAACTATAAATATAAATTAAATACTAAATTAGGTTCGACAACATCCATCACAAAACAATAGAAACACCCGAAAACTTGACCCTTCTAACTTATATAACGTTTAAAAAAAACTGAATCCAAATCTTAATGAAAAACTGATATCTATTAACTTAACTCATTTTTGTGTCAATCTATAAAATGCTTCATATTTTACAATACATTCCAAGCGTTGTGTCGATGTGTTTTTTTTTTTCTGTACAGTCCGATCAGGCTTTAAGACGTCAACTTTTGTATAGATATTTTCCATACTCCAAACAAAAACCAAAACTTCTTACCGCAATACGAATTCCCAAAAATCAAAAGTTATTTCTCGTGGTTCTTCTGTTCTGTGTGTGCCAGGGACGCATGCGCGCAGACTCCGAGAGTCTGTTGTGACCGCGGCTTGGCAGCGCGCGAACCGCCAACAAAACGCGCCCGTTCGCCGACGCACGCCGTGCGCGCAAACACACACGCGCGCAACCAGTATAAACATAGACAAGTAAAATAAACATGCCAAAAAAGATAAACATCCTACAAACATGCTGATCTCTTATCTCATCGTCTTGACCCTCAGGTGAGTGTTCAAAATATATACTTACAAAGTTCTTTGAAAGTTTTTTTTTTTTGCGTTGTGTTTACTTTTTTTTCTGTGACATAATAGAAGATGTATCGAGCCCACTTACCCGCAATTATACTTTCATTCTGCAAGTTGTTGTATTAATAGGAAATTGTGCGCGAAAAGTTTTGAGATTGAACGTGGATGGCTAAAATACCTACTCGTAAAAGAAAAGAAAAACTAACATTAGATGTATTGTGTGAAAGATGATATGATGGGGAAGGTCACCCTTTTCTAGTTATATCATCTTTCACTAAGATAACGTATGTAATTACTATCGAAGAAAAAGATATGTATCGTCCAACTCAAACAAACTGTGATCAAAAGATGTGGATATTTTAATTTTAAGTAAGATAGTTAATTAGCTTAAGGTTTGTACGATATTCGCTTGATGTTGAATCGGTTACACAGTATTACAAAAAAGTACGTACACAAGTTGTTTATTATATAATGAGAGATTGGAGGTTCAGATTGTCTTTTTTTAACGGACAACCCTCTTCAAGTGTCGCTCTAAATACGTTCTTGACGTTCATTAAACAAATAACTGAAATACGAGTTTCAGTGTTGTTTATTTTGATGCGGAATTTAACAGCTAATTACGTAGAAAATGTGTTTTCCTCATTGAAAAGTATACACAGATTCAATTTTGTGAACAGTCAGCTCAAGTCCAGTTGGAAACTATTTGCTTTTCGAAAGCGAAGAAGTTGTGATTAGTTTTAGAGTTTTATTCGTGTAAACTAAAGAGATAGCTTCATATTACGGGTAAGTATTTTGTTTTTCAAAGAATCACTAATATTTATTTTTTCATTTTTACATATTAAAAAACAAATAAGCTTTCAACGTCTGTATATTTATCCGCACACTCATACTTAATAACACAATGAATTTTAATTCGGTTTTGACAAATAGAAAGAAAAATAAATGAGGAAGAGAGAATAGGTTTAATTTACTTCCGTGCAAAGCCGGGAAAGTCACTATCTAGTAATTAATTAAATAGCCCGCGGGCTGTGACATTAGCAAATGGCATTTTGACGCGTCAATTAAAAGATTAAAAACGATTGCATCACTGCTTACCATCAGATGGGATTGCAGTCAAGTACTAGTTTATAAATGATTAAAAATATACATATATTAAAACTTATATAGTAACGAAGCAAAGGGTCTGATTTAGTCAAAAACCTTCGAACTAATATAGAAAGTGTGTTACACAATTGTAGTGATCAAATTCACTAAAGTTTCAAAAGTGACTGCAACATTTATACTAGTTTTATTATTGTGTTATTATGATAACTAGTCAGTTAAACACGGTTTTACACGCATCTTCGGTTACTGCTCCACTTCCATGAGTCGCAGCGTGATGTCATGAGTCTGGTTATCCGATATACGGAGACTTAAACAAATCCGACTGGTAGTTCTATAGATAAGCGCGTCTAAACAAACAAACAAATTCTTCCGCTTTATTATATTATACTAGCTGGCCTGGTGACCTTTGTACCGCCTAACAGTCATTGCGTGTACTGTGACATTGCACTTCTTGAAAACTTTAAATTCATATATCTTTCGATATAGTCACCCGATTTCGATGAAACAAAGTCTAAGTAATATATCGAACATCAAGTACAACTATAACTTTTCTACAGATAGTATAGATTATAATTAAAACATATTAGTGATGACAGTATGAGACAACTTAATACCGTACATACACAAAGGCCCTATGCCTAGAGCGTGAGGAACACTAACTATGTTGGAAGTTATTTGAAGGCTGCTTGTCGCCACGCCGCCGCCGATCCGCTCAGGTATGCTTTACTGAGCGGCGGTTAAACTTTTAATTGCTTCTTGCTAACAATTAACGGCCTATCTTGTCGCTCGAAGATTTGTTAACTATAGTTAAATGACACTAGACCCAACAGCTTATGAAGTGTATGATCCATACATGGTATAAGTCTATTGTTCTGCCGTCCTTAATTTGTAATGCCGAAAACTATCAAAATCATATTTTTAGTGAAAAATCCAAAAACAGCATTGAATCACAAAGTCTTTAAGGTAACTTCTATGTGATTTTATTTATTTAGACCGATAAATAATAACTTTACTTAAGTTTTTGTGTGTGCATGAATTAAATATATGTATACGCATAGTTTTGTGTTTAACACGATAGCAGAAAAATACTGCTTAGGCAGATCGACAGAGAATGAAAACTCACGAAATGCCAAAAAACGGCTTATAAAGAAGGCTGAAACCATTTATGGGATGGTTTCATCATCAACAAAAAAAAAATGACACCGGATTGGTATGAGAATGTTGTTGTAGGTCGGGCTGGTATTTGCAACTCCATATCTAAGACGCGTAACTAAGAGGGTACCTAGGTTCTCGAAGTACTTTACCCTGTATGCAGTAACCATAGATTAGAAGCAGATTAGCTGTTGTCTCGTCCTCGTCCATGCACGCTCTGCAGAGAGGGCTCTCTGTATTAAAGGTCTCGTGACCAGTTGTAACTGCTGGGAGTTTTAATCAGTTATAGGGCCTCTTTCGTAAAGTGGCTAATAGGACAAAATGACTCTTTGGTCTGCCTGCATTCACTATTATATGATCTAGTAAATAAATTGGTATCAGAATATAAACCTAATAATTTATTCAGAAGTCGTGAATCAGGTAGCATATTTCGAGTCGTAGTTGTCAGCAAATTTATATTTGTCAATGGCTGTTTATAAAAGCTTCATTAATAACTGAATAGAAACTGCTTTGAGGCATAATTACTTCTTTCACGTACACGACTAGCCTTTTATAGTTTGTATGTACATTTATAAACTAACTAGCTTTTTCTCGCGCGGCTTCGCTCCCGCTCTTCCCTACTTCAGCTTACTATACTCTACTCTACCCTACTATACCCTACTCTACCCTACTCTACTCTACCCTACTCTACCCTACTCTACCCTACCCTACTCTACTCTACCCTACTCTACCCTACTCTACTCTACTCTACTCTACTCTACCCTACTATACCCTACTCTACCCTAGCCTACTCTACCCTACTCTACCCTACCCTACTCTACTCTACTCTACCCTACTCTACTCTACTCTACCCTACCCTACTCTACTCTACCCTACTCTACCCTACTCTACCCTACCCTACTCTACTCTACCCTACTCTACCCTACCCTACTCTACCCTACTCTACTCTACTCTACTCTACCCTACTCTACCCTACTCTGATTCTTTTTTGTTATACCACGTTTTATAGTGACTGACGTTTCATGTCAAGTCACACGGGAACGCTATCGAACGGGATAAAAAGAATCTTATGTCCGTCTCCTGGCTCTAAGCTACCTCCCTACCAATTTTCACCCAATTCTGTTCTGCCGTTCTTGAGTTATAAGTGGTGTAACTAACACGACTTTCTTTTATATATATAGATTTAAGTCAGTCGCAGCACTACGCGGCTTTAATTCTCGTCTAAATTCATTACGGTTGAAGTTATCTAAATACTAGCTGTTGCCAGCGGTTGCACCCGCGCGAATGTAGAAAATTGTCAGATAAGGATATACTCCTGGGATAGAAAGTATCTTAGTAACGTAGCGTGGTTAATTTTAGCTTACTAACATATTTTTTTAAGTATCTACTAACAAAAATCTGCAGTATTAGAGACAAATAAATAATTTAAATTATATTATTATTATAAGTTAACCAACCCGCACTGGGGCCTGCGTGGTTGATTACAGCCCCATTCCCTCTCCTAGAGAGGAGGCCTGAATCCTAGCAGTGGGAACATTAAATGCTGATTTTGCTATACTATAAGTTTTCCAGGGCAGGTCTAGCCGTATATTAAATCTGTTCAATCGTTAATGCGTGAAGAACACTAACACAGTCACAAACTTTTGCCTTTATCAATAATATTAGTGTAATAAGAGTCAGTGGCACTACTCATGTACAAAGAATACTAGTAAAATTTGCTGTGGATCTTTCAAATACTTTATTTTTTTCTTTTTGGTTGTAAAAGGAAACCATAACTCAAATAAAATGTATGTTCCTATCATCCGGCGCAACCTGCCTACCTATTGGGATGACAGACTGGCCTAATAAATCTCTTAATGATTAATTGAAAACCAAAGTTATTCCATACATCTGTAATATAAATTATTTGATTAATACAATTCGTTATTGTTTCGCGAACGGTTGAGATACCGATTTCTGGTTCATCTAAAAGTTAAAAAAGGCACAAAGGGGAAGAAATATTCTTTTGAGAAAAGTTTTGTAGCTGTTTTGGGCCCGATAAGGGATTATAATATCATTGACGACGGATACTTGGAATACCGGCCTTAGTCCATCGAGCTGCTTGCTTTTATCCCTCACATTTAAAGGCCAAATTATTCTTAAACTATTCTAACAGCGGAGTTGGAATGCTTTTTGAAATATTTGTATTTACCAGACATTAATGGCTACCTACTTATCCGTCTATAATGGGTAAGTTTTTTTTTTAATATTTATATTCATAATCACAGAGTAAAGAATACATTATATATGTTATGCTAAAAACCACAAAAGTCTTTATTGTCTTATAAATGGCTAGATAGTTTATAGATGTTAAGTAATAATAATTGTATAAACTACTAAATCTTTAAGTCTGTGCAATAAATATATTCATGTAATAAACAATATAACTAATCCTGTATTCTCCGAGGTAGTATGCAGAGGTAATAAACCTATTTTTATGCATCATAAATAAATTCACAGATATTTTATTTTTATAACAACTATTGTAAGGCCTCCCTTTTAAAGAATAAAATAAAATATTGTACTAAAGCGATCTAAAAATTCTGCACATGATTGGTAGGGCGGGCGTGAGAGACTTTGCAATTTAAAGGTTCCGAAAATATTCATACCACAATAAAAAAGCTATATCGTGGCCTACGCGTGACCAAATTCTTATGAAAGAGGTAAACTTACATACCTACGTTTAAATCAAGATAAAAAATATATTATTTTTAAGTAGCTCAGAAATATTAGACACAACGCATTGTTGTGTGTTCGTGGTAACAGTGCCTATATTCCCTTTCATGGTATAGACAAGTTCTTTAAAAAAAAACGTTTAATAATAACATACTCGTAATAAGACTTTAATTTTGGAAGTCGAAGTATTTTTACTCATAGCAAGGTTCAGTTGAAAACCAGCGTCAGGCAACTGCTACGTAGTGGCCTGGCATCATGCTGAACTGGACCCATTTGGCGCAGCCGTGAGACATACTATGTAGATATCTTTAAGTTTAAGTTTCTATACTATAATAATTGTTATCTCATTGTGTGTACCTATGTGCCAAATAAACGTATTTTCTTTCTTTCTTGCTATTTTTGTTTTTTTAGACTGAGTTCTGGCAAAGCATAGCATAATCAGCCTTATAACGTTCCCACCGCTGACTCTCTAGCTTCTTCTCTAGTAGCTGGTATACTGGGGTACCACTACCTACTTCTAGTACCTACACTTAAATTAAAAGTTATTTTGCACTTTTTACTTTTTGCATCTTTTTTTTACTTACTTCTCCCGCTCTACGGCCAACCAAGAGGGCGTGTCAGACTTGTACTGACTTAAACCCACCAGCGTCTTTCCGTTGTCTTTTGTGTTCCAGCCCCCCTAGCCAAGTTACAATCGAATTCCGTTCTCTAATCGGTAACGCCTCGGTGACAGCAATTGTAGAAAACGATAAGTTGGTAGCCATGTTGACGTGCCTGAGTCGGCGGCTCGTTCTACAATGTAGCGTTTGTATAACAAAGGATGTAGTGTCAAATATTGTAGAAACGATTTTGAACGATGTGAACTTGGCTACGAATTGTCTATTCGTTTGTTCTGACCACGTGACTTTACGTTGAGATGACGTCATTCCCATACGTTTCATCACTTTTCGACTGCAGAATAACAACTTGGCTAAATGTGCAGGACCGCAGTATCTCTTTCAAAAAATCCCGCGGCCCAAGCGGGCATGTTCTCATATGGTTTTGCTGGTCACATCTCTTTGAGGCGTGTGTGGAATACAACGCGTCGTTGATAACTCGGCCTCGGTCCTTACCGGACTGCCGGAGCCCGGACGATGAGGTATCCATTGCTTGTCGTCCGCAAACCCGCTTTTCAAAGAAACAAAAGCAAAACACAAAAAACGAATAAGAAAATTTTACTTATAAATTTGTCATAAGTAAAATTTTCTTATTCGTGTTTCTAAAGTAAATCGAAATTGTGTTAAATTTTCTGACAAGTTTTTTAGCTTTACCTAAACAAATAAAAGGAGGCTTTGAACGTGTTTACAGATTCATTATCTGCTAGACTACAGCTGATTTTGATTTCCCGTTCGCCGTATTTATTTATTTGTTAACAGTCAGCGGTTCGTTGCTCGCCATTTATTTTGTTTATTCAAGCGATGTAAGTAGGTAGGCATGCCTTCTTGTTTAGAACCTCGATGTTCGAGTTCTTTTTGTATCTTTATATCTACTGTGTTATGTATTCAAATGTGTAATGTATTGATACTTTACATAATGGTAACTTAAAACCATCGTGTTTTATTTTTGTATTAAGTTACTTTTGGAAATCGAAACTAGGTAGACTTGGCTTAAATTAGTTAGAAGATATTAAATCATCTCACTGACAAATATACCGCGATACTTATTAAAGAAATAAAATAGATTTAAATACCGAATTCTACAAGCAGAATCTCGAGTGAAATCATAACATTCCAATGAGTGGATACCCTCCGGGACGCGACCTTGCAACTGTAGGTACCTATCACTCCCTTAACCGAGAACATTATGTTTCAAACCTCGAATCTATTTAAATAAACGCGAAACAACACTGATTAATCACGAAATCTTAAAAGTTTGCAGATTGGTTTAACACCTACAAACTTAAAACTTTAAAATTTGGCTGGTAGGTTTCTTATAGGACATCCGCTAAGAACAGATTTTCCGAAAACCCCCTGAAGGGATGAAAAGGGGGTCCAGAAAGAGAAACTGACTTTCACGCGAGCGAAGCCGCTGGCAGAAGCTAGTTGTTTAAATAATATTTTTATTAAATCAAAAAATTTCAGACCTTAAGAATTAAGAGGTCTGATTGAATCTATTGTATATTTTTAAATACCGAATAGTGTCTACTTATATACCTGAGTACTATGAAGCTATTATCATTAGTAATGCCTTGATCACACGTACCGAGTAAAAGGGCGAGACAGTACTCTCGGCCGAGTACTCGGTACGTGTAAACACAGCGCCGAGTGCTCGGCCTACCATTTATCTCTACAACTCGCTTACATCACTGTCTCGGCCGAGAAACATTTACTGTCTCGCCTTTTTACTCGGTACAAGTCCCTAGTCAATAATTTTGCTTCTATATAACTGGGATTCTCCGATAGACAAAAACACTTAAGTTATTATTATTGAAGAATTCGACCCATTAAGAAGAAATCAAATTCATGTAAACAAAGATTGATTTCCCAGTTTCAGTCAAGACGTCCGGGATAATGGTTTAGATAAAGCGTCTTCGTACATAATGGAATTGCTCAATTTTTCATTATCGGTAAGGTAAACTTATGGTCGCAATTTTCTGTCAATGGAAACTGCGGTCAGCCAACATGTCGGAAGTTATCTATCAACATGCATCATCGTTTGACCGATATGTACACTCGTATGGACACAACCTAGTGTTTCTAAACAACGAAATCGAAGGAGAGGATAAAAATTATTGTTTGTTTACGTGGGAAATATCAAATGACATCTTGGGTAAACCGAGAGGGAACTGAGTGTGAAATTTATTGATTTAAACGCTGTGTATGTCCTTTAGTGGCCCTTTACGAGGGCCACGGTAACTCTCTCGAATATTCCGCAGCCTTGGCAAGTATCAGCCCTAACAGGCCCCAAGTCGTCGACGGCGCGCAATTTTCCCGCGCGCCACAAGGAGTTGTCTGCAACACCAGGGGCCGAGCTGGGTCGAAGTCTACTGGGGCTAGTTTCGAAAGACAGCTTGAGGCCCGGTATGAAGACTAGAAGGAACGGGGTGGGTCTTTTAGTCAGTATGAGTCTGACACTAGCTCCCGCTCCGCGCAAGAGCGGGTGTTGTCATTGGATGATTTTTTCCCACCATAATAAAAAGCCCTAACAGGCCCCGTCAATCTTACAGAATTCAAAATTCAAACATTTTTATTTCACATGTACCTACGTTTTATAACTGCCCTTGTAGGCCTACAAGAGCACATACAAAACGTCAAAAGCTAGTGCACGGTTCCAAATTGGTCGTTTCCTATGGAGAAGAACCGGCAAGAAACTCCATGGTTACTCTTTAGTAGAACGAAAATTCCACCGTTTTTTCACCCCAAATATTATTACAAATGCTTTATGAATATAAAAAAAAACTTGACGTAATTAGCAAACATCATTTTCGCATTTAGAATACTTCTTTTCGTTAATGTTCTTTTAACTGTTTGTCGGCCTAAAGTATTGTAATAGATTTCAATTTAGTCTGTTCCTTGAAATATTGTTTTAAATTAAAATAGAAATTACTTATAGTTTGGAAATTCAGGAGATTGACATGTAATCTCAAGTTAAGTTAAACACAATTTACGAAGTACTTTGAACATTCTATCTCCGGTAACCGACATACATTTTGAAGTTATTGTAAAATCTAAAACTCACTTTACGTCTTGTGTTAAGTTGAAATACATTGTAAACAGCGCGCAATCTGCACTTTCAAATATTTTTACGAGCATGTTTACACGGATTTAAAGTGAATGTGTGTAATGTCCTGAAAACTGCGTTAACGTGTGTCATCAGTCACGTAAGATATTGACAGTTCAATTATTATGCCGAAGGTAGATATGTGTGGGAATCGTGGAAAAGTCTATTTCATAAAACTAAAGATTAAAATTTACTGAAAATGAATTGCGTTTATATGTTACCTGGATTATGGAGTCATGTTTGGTACCATAAACATGAAGAGCGTCCCCTGTCTGGCTTTCAAGTGAACTCGGTCAGAAAACTGTAAGACAAAACGATCATGCGGCTAAAGGTTGGGTTTTTAGTAGGTATTCTAGTTAGTACCCGAGACAAGCTCTTAGGCTTTGTCACCCTCATCAGTACTGGTCACTATGACCTAAAAAGCAGACACAGGTGTTGGCTGAAGGGTCGCTTTATATCACCTACATATTATTCAATTTTGTCATCGTTAGCAAATCTGCATGTCTTAGAACAAAAATTCGAAAACATGTGCCGTTTACTAACCTGCGCTGGGCTTACGTGGTGGATTACGGTCCATTCTCTCTCCTAGAGAAAACATTAGAAACATTATAAGGCTGATCATGTTTATGCTTAATGCCCAGTCAACTTCTTCATATTTATGCTTGGTAAACGTATCTACCAATAGCTTCGTTATATCTAGGAAGGAGTCCACACATCCGTTCTACATAGGCTGCGTCTACACTCGCCGCACGTCTCACGACGTATCTAAACCCCGGGTCGCACTGCCGGCTATTATGCTAGGCGTCTGCCTAATGATACAAACCCCCCTAATCCGTTTACTTGCCGTAAGCGAAGCAATTTAGTAACGATGCTCCTTAATCTTCCGCTCTGAGGGAACATAATTGCATAATAATCTAGAAGCTATGTGTAATAGTGGACTTTATAGAGACGTTTCTTGATTCTGATACTCTACTCATAAGTAGTACTTTCGATGTTGAAATATACAAAGTTGACTAATTTTTATTTCAATAACAACAAAGTTCTTGATTTCTTTTGAAGAGAGAGATGAGAGATTGTTTACCAGCAATAAATTATTCAATTTAAATTCCTCGTCAGTAAAAAAAAAACAATGGAGAAGTCTCGTTAAAGCCGCAACCAAACTACCAGACGACATGACCACGACCACTCCACCAGGAGTGTACGACTAAGAAGAGAAAAAAAACAAAAATTTATGGTCATTTATCAAGATCTTCCGTTGCTAGCTCCGAAGTTCTTCACCGACAATACTCTTCCAAACCAAAAAAAAATAATCGTCAAAATCAGTAAACATATTCTACCGAAGATATCACTGAACGAGGTACTAAAAAAACAATTAGTCGAATTGAGAACTTTCTCTTCTTTTTGAAGTCGTTTAAAAAACTAAGTTTGCGTAGTATGTTAGACGCGTTAAACGGAAATGAACATCACAGAAATGTATGTAGGTATAACGTGTGAGAGGATCTCGTGGCGAAGTTATAGAAACCGCATGGGCCTATTTTCAAGATTACTTTTTTAAAGACGCTTAGTTAATGTGTTCCTGGGTCAGTCCTTGGATGGTTTCTTTGATCATTACGGCATTGGCTGTTTGGGTCATCTATTGCTTACTAAGCCATATGCCTCCCCCAATTGTCGCCACCCTCCTTCATCAGGTCATCGGTCACCCTTGTAGGAGGAGGCCTTCCAAAGTCCCGTCTTTTAGATTGTATTTCCGTCGAGAAATGAATTTCTAATGTTGAGGCTCCCAAGTTCTCTTACTCCATTTAACTGGGTACCACGAACCACAAATTTATTTAGTACCTACCTATCTTTCATCAAACTTGTCGGCAAAGATACCTAGACTTGAGGGATTGTTCGAAAGAGTTACTTCGACCCTGGAATGAAAACTGATTAGTTTTATTTTAGTCAGTAAAAGCGGTTCTCACGCACTCAATTTTTTATGATATCCTGACAAAAAAAGGAAATTTATTCAAAACTAGCTTTTGCCCTCGGCTTCTCTCACAAACTTAAAATATAGTCTATCACTCATGATCAAAACAGCTTTCTAACGGTAAAAAAAATTTGCAATCGATCCAGTACATTCAGAGATCACCTCCTCCAAACAAATAAAAACAAACTTTACCCCAGTAAAATATTAGTGTAGACAAAAAATATGGTTATTTATGCAGTAAAATTACAACAGAAAGTTGTTTATAAAAAAAAAGAAGAAATTATATCGATTGACTTGACACCGAATTCTTGCTTATGTCATACATCGCTCATTGTCGAATGTCGAACAGCAGTCGCCGCTCCCCGCACCGTTCCGTTTGCCCATCGGACACAATACTCGTGATAGATTGGGAAATAACATTACCCAAACGTACAGGCATACATCCTACTATAACTTATATAGGTATATCTTATGCGTCGGTTTGTGATTTATTATTACGTAATTTGTTATTTCATTACTTGTTGTTGATTGCTTTGCTGTCAGAAGCTGCGCTTATAGAAAAAGTCGGAATGTGAGTCCCTAGCATAATCATAACATAATCGTAGCATAATCAGCCTTTTTTTAAATGTTCCCACTGTTGGGACTCAGGCCTCCTCTTTAGGAGAGGGAATGGGCCGTAATCCACCATGCGAGCCCAGTGCGGGTTGGTGAACGTCACATGTCTTCGAATTTTTGGATCTACGACATGCCGGTTTTCTCACGATGTTTTCCTTCACAGTTTTGAGAGCAGTGGTGATGAAATAAATTAGGTAGGGGAGACCTGTACAAAACCGTATACCGGGGTAAAACAGTACATCATGTCTATTCTTGTCAATAATTCAAAGTTCCCGCGCGAAAACTGTTCATCGGCGTCGACCAATCGGAGCTATTTGTCCACAAACACTGGTCGCTGTAGGCATGCGCATTAACAAAATAATCGATTTTATTGTTTTTCGTCGTTCTTGATCTTATTTTTGTGAAGATTCAATCAATAATAGTGAAAGTTACATTTGTAACAGGTAAGTGTGCAATCAACTATGTTAAAGTGCGTGTATTAACTTGTAATTAACAAATATTTGAGTACGTAAACTCAGTTTACGTATATAGTTGTGAGTGATATATTTAAACATTGAGTCTTAGGCCAAAACCGTACGGGGTAAAACCGACCACTACACGATTTTGACCAGCATGAATAAATATAAACTTAACTACTTGTTTTTTATTTTATTTTAGGTGTTGTTAAAATACCTACTTCTAGACAAGAATGGGATCCGGATAACATGAAAAAAGTCAAAATCAACATTACAAGATCGAGTAAAATGTTTTAGACAGAAAAATAACGGAGCGTTCCACACCCAAAGTCTTGGGACGATTTAAATTGATTTTTTCGGCTTCCCAAGAACAGTCTAGTTGAGCAGAGCATGTCTTGATCATAGAAAAAACGACTATTTAGTATTTTTGGGGTAATATCAATAATATACGGTTTTACCCATGTGTCGGGGTAAAACCGTAATTAGAAGATGTTTATTTTTTTTTCGTTTTTATTATTTAAGATCTTAATTATTCCAAATATTTTCAAATGATTATGTTCCTTATGAAACTGACTAATTATAAGTGTTGAGAACATAAATGAGTGTTGTGAGATGAAAGACCTACAGCCCTAAACCCTTAGCTATACGATTTTGACCTGGTCTCCCCTACACAAAGTAATGCGCCTGGCTGGGTTTTGATTTCATGTGGGTCCTTACGTGAAAACTATTCTTATTGTTTTATAAAATTTCTTACAATTTGCAGTAGTCTAACAATTTTATAGTTACAACTACATGAATGGAGGAGTAAAATAAAAGGATTTTGAAACGGAGCAGCGTTTGAATTAGAGACTCAGTCAATACAGGATTTAGAGTAGCACACAGTCTCAGAACAGTGTACGGGGATTGTGTTCGAACGTCGCCGCGGGATAAACGTAGTCTCGGAATCCTCCCTGCGGTACACGAGAATACTGGCTTAAAAATTAATAGAGCGGAAATCCTAACAGATTTACTTTTAATTATATTTTTTTTCTAAAGTTTTTGATAAAGTTAAGTAGAACGCTTATTTTGTAGTCAACTTAATGTTATGGAACATTTATATTACTTAAATTAAATGCCTAAACTCAAACAAAATATGAGTATTGAAAAAGTTAATGTAAAGTTTAAGATAAATAACAATAACATTAATAAACATTAATCAATTTTGTGAGTATTATCACAAAATTGATTAAAGTTAATAAATTGTATTATTAAACATAGATAGAACAAGAAAAATAATAACACTTAACTAATTAAAATTACATAAACACAATAACTGCTACATAAAATATGTCGTAAAAAAATACCTCCGTATCGCTGTCGACTGGAAGTGTGCCCAAGAAACTGGCAGCATTGCCACGTTGTATGGCAATGCTTAATCTCTGACCAAGGTAAAAGCCTGCCCTTGGGTCACGCGAAGTGACAACTAGGCGTTTGAATAATTCTTTAAAAAGCGCATGAGTACTCGGATCCCACGGCCCAAAATTCTCAACCCCAATCGGCTCAATAATATAACTGGTTCAAGTTTAAGATAAAATAAAATACGTAAAACAAGTAGTTTTACCTTCACGGGACTATAAAGTTTCCAAATGACCTTAAAAACCTTTAGTTCTAAGCCGAAATAATATTAAATGGCAAAAGAATGTTTTAGAATATCATATGAAACTGAACAGGTCATCGATATAAATATATGAACTACGCACATAAGTCGATGAAACAGGTACTGTTTCATTCTGCAGGCTGTATAAGAAAATAGGTGGTCATATTTCAAATTCTGCTTTTACCCATGAAAATAACTTTCGCAAGGATATATCAAGTCCCCCTTTTTTATCAGCTGTTTAAAAGTATGTAGCCCCCAGTAAGTATATAAGATCAAACTTTTTTTAGGAATTGTCTATGATTTCATTGAATAAACCCTCTACAAAATATGATATGATATATGATCTACACTAATATTATAATGCTGTAGAGTTTGTCTGTATTTGAACACGCTTATCCCAGGAAGTACTGATTCAAATTGAAATATTATAATAATTGTAAAATTACGTTCCGATCCACGGGAGTGGAGCAGTAAAAAAGACACAGTGAAACTGCGAGGGACAACTAGTCGTCAGATAAAAGCCAAACAAAACTTTTTCTAAATAACATTTTAGTTTTATTTATTGTAGGGAAAGTGTAGACTTCAGACATTACGTAAACTTTAGGAAAAGCCTAACAAAGTCAACAAACAAATTAATTGATAAAACATATCACAAGTATTGACAGTAATTTTCAACCGATCAACACTACCTACCCTTAAGGGCCAAGCGCCCGAAAAGTGCCATAAAATAGTGATTTTCTGAGGCCTACTCCTCCGTAACGGCTAGGTCAATTGGTTTAAAAAAAAATATATGTTTATTATAGATTCATGAACAATAATATCAACATTTGATTTTTTCGTGCAATTAATACTTTTGTCAAAAAAAAATATTTAGCAATTTCGCAACTTTTCCCTACTCCTTCGAAACGGCTTGGACCTTTAGAAACATTTTTACACATAAAAATTGGTGGTTAAATATTCTTCAAACTGAACATTGCTTATGTAAATCAATCAATATCTCGCAGAGAAAATGGGTTTAAAGCGCTTTCCGGGCACTGCTGGCCGCAAATAAATGCACAGATTTGCGTACTGCCGCCTAGGGGAGTGCGAGAGTTGCGTTCACATAATTTCGACCAGATGGTTCAAGGAACTATACGCCTTAACCCCATTTATGTGTGTGCACTTTTTGCGCTGCGTACGAATTAAATATAGCGCTTTCTATCTACTACCAACTTTCGGAAACGTTTTATATAGTTACCGTGGCCCAAGAACGCAAAAAGCAAATGAAAGAACATAGGTGGGGCTTAGTCAGTAAGATACACTCTCTCACTCCGCCATAAAGCGGGAGAAGTCATTTAATATTTTGTCACATCAAAAAAAACTCCTATCAGCAACAACATCATATCCCACAGTACTTATCGCAACCGACGATGCGTGTAGAAAGTTCTTTTGACGACCCAGCTTAAATTTTTAAGAGCATGGAGATTTTCGAAAGCTCTTTCGATACCTGCTTAGTCGATGAGAGGAAATCCTCAAACGACTTAAATATAGGTCGTTAAATAAACACCGATGGACACCGGGGGTCTTAGCTGTTATTGAGATCTTTGAGAGTTTTTATGGACTCATTTTGTTTTCTATCTACATTAATCTACACTCATAATATTATAAAGTGGTAAATCTAGTGGTAATCTCTAGAAGTACTGATCCGATTGCTAAAATTTTTACACCGACAGAAAGCTGCTTTATTCCTGAGTGACATAGGCTATATTTTATGGGGATTAAATATAATGACCACCATAAAACGCTTTGGTACCCTTAGTTCTTTTGTCAAAAATATATTACTTGACACCAAAAAAATGAAATCCTAAAGTTACAATAGTATTTTAGTAACGACTGTACTTTAAATTGTATTCGAACACCAAATGTAGTAAATGATAACCAAATCTTAGCGAGCAAATTAATGCGCTCTTTTTAGCCCCGTAGAGCAGGATGATACTTTATCTAATCAACAATCTATCTTAGTGGAATTTTAGGGCACCCCGGGTCGGATAGATTTAGGTTAGAAGAAGGTGGCGGGGTCGTAGTGAGCGAGCGAAGCGAGCGAACACAGACCCCGTCACCTTCTTCGAGGTTATTTTTTTTTAAACCACCCAGAAGTAGGAGCCCCGCGTAGCGGGGCTCCGTCGAGCTGTCTTGGCAGGTAGTTAACCTAATCTCAAAATTTTAACTACTGATATCTCCGTAACCATAGGGTTCTGCCGATGCTTTGTTTGGATTCATTTTGCTTAAATAGGATAGCGAGATGTTAAAACTGGTTATAATTTTACATTAAAATGTAGGTTTAATTTTGGTGATCATTTACTTTGTCTTTTATATGTTACTATATCTGGTGGTAAGTTAAACATAAGCCTATTTTATGTACGCAGGTGAAGCTGCGGGCAAAAACTAGTTTTTTTATATGTTACTAGACTTCCGTTGACTTAAATACTCCCAGGCTGTAGCAATCAGGAAACGATAGGTAGGACGATTATAACGGTAGGGATTGATGAACTGCACAATGAATGTGTTTCCAAAATGTTTTGTGCGTCTGGGTCCTAATCTAATAATAACCATACCAAAACCTATCCTAGTCCTTAATTAAAAACTAAACTTGCACTCCACAACTAACAACAACCTTCTCGATCCCTCTGCCTAGCTTAAGGTGGAACTTATGGGTTACACGGTTATGCAAATATACTAGTTTTACGAAATAGTCACCGCTTAATCTATCACATCCGAACTACAGAGAATACATTAAGCCATCAAGTCAAGCCGTCAACGCAACATAAAATGTAGTACAACATATGCCAGCGACAAGATAATGTACTGAAAATATGAATCCTCGCAAAGGTAACATGTCATGCTGGCGAGGTTGAGCGGCGTGGCAAGGGCAGAACTCGACGCAAACTTGACGGCCTGCCAACTATCGACCGATGAGATGATGTTAGTCAATGTCAACAGCCACTTCCTCACGATTCATTATCATTTAGCAGACTTTTAACGGCTTAGCCACTATTTATAGATTTGATTTTCAACATCCATTTCGTGGAAACTTCTGAAATAAAGTCACGTGCGTGCTTCATCGTCAAAGATCGCTTACCATCAGGTGAGACAGTAGTAAAACGCGAGCCTAAACCGATCTTCAGTGTTTTTAAAAAAGATCAACAATAAACTTTGCATATTCCCTTTACCTGCTATGGCTGTGGGAACGTTTAAAAGAGTGGCTGCGTCCCTGAAACGCAAAGGGCAACTGAAGAACACGCAAGAACGCATCTTTCCAAACTTGGAATCATGAATCAGGACAAAATGAATTAGAGCCAAACCCCTGAATCATTTTTGTTCCAAACCGGAAAAACCCCAGAGTTGCCTATTCGTCTGTTAGACTAACAGAGCTTACACACTAAAATATTAACGTTCTTACGTCAAAAAAAAAAAGTTCTCATGTTCAAATAAGGTGTACTAGGTACTGCTCGATGCTTAGGTAAAGCATCGTACTAAACATCTTCCCTGTTTGTTAAAGTAAATCAAAACACAAATTCGCAAACAAAAATCGAGTCTAGATACAAACTGTTCTACATCGAACTCAACAACAACAAAACCTCGGCACAACTATGCTACAGCGAACATTGCATTTAGTATAATCGACTTTATATAATAGAATTTTAAATCTCTTATAAATCCGATCGCGATGGCGCTCTAACGAGGGAAAGCTCGTTGAGCTGCCCTCGAGAAAGCCCCGCACGAGTTAACACCTCGCAGCCCGACCAGAATGCACCGCACCGCACCACACCGCTTATTTAAGTACAGGAAATGAATCTTACGCCCCCTCACCTAACCCCAACTGCATTTTTCATACTTTTCCTACGGTTTGTACGTCGTTCTTTGTGAAGAAAATAAAGTTTACCGTAATATTGTGTAAAATGAGGCTGTTATACAGCAAGAAGATGGGAAGAGTTTTAAACTGTGTTTAGATTGTAGCGTGATACTGTTCCTGTTGATCGTAAGTACTTTTGCCTGCTGTTGAGTTAGTCTTTAGTGTAAATACAGTACACAACAAGTAATGTAGATAGATTTATTCTTTATTGTACACCAGAAATAAAAATTACATGAGAATGTAATGTACTACATAATAAGACACTTTTAACATACATGTGAAGCTTCATACATTTTCTACAGTCTTCTGGGCACGGTTCCGTCATACCCAGAACTGCTACTTTGACACCTAAGCGTATTTGTTTTTATATACATCGACCTTTTTTAGGAAGAAAATCGATATATCGACATCATTAGGAATGTCGATTCGGACACTGTCAATGTCTGTCTGTTTGTTATTTTCAATATTTTTTCACTAACGATTCGGACACCACTAAAATTGAAGCTGTTTGTACAATCAGATAATGGTTTTAAAATATAATATAAAGAAATTTACCCGAAGTGGCCGCCTTAAATCCTGCCTAAAATGTAATAGTTTTGGTAACGCTTTTTCCCCATATATCTAAATATTTTTTTTATTTTATCTTACTGTATTAAATAGTGTGTGTCCGAATCATCAGCGAAAAAAAAATTAAAAAAAAAACTGTGTCAATTCAGTCAATGTGTCCAAACATATCGTGTCCGAATTGTCAGCAACTCGGTTCTACAAATCGAAGGTCGACCACATAATCTTCAAAAAACTGTTATGACATAAAAGAAGTTGAGAAGCGATCAGTCAAACGTTATGTCGGCAGAGGACGCGACAACAACCAACTTGCAAATTATCTAGCCATGAGCGATGGCCTTTACATCTTCCTTTAAACATGAAAATATGGCGGATGCCCTTCATCCATCTTATTAGTGACCAGTGTGTCAAGGTTCGAGGTTCCCTTCTATTCAACTTTTGTACAAATGATTTTCTCTCCATATATTCGCTCAAATATTATTTTCGATATTCCATTCAACGTATACCTAGACTAGTGAAGGACATAAAGTGCCAAAGCACTAGTTAAAACCGCGTTTGGCTTAAATATTGTGAGCTAAAAGTTTATAAAACCGCGGTGGTTTATGGCAGGTTGCCAAACTATAGAGTGTACCTACAACAACAACAATTCCTTCACAACAAAAATCTTTGCAAATCGACAAAGCATGTTTTAACGAAGTATATGTAGTTGTCGAATCAAAAGTATTTATTACTAGCTTTTGTCCGCAGCTTCGCCCGCTTAGGTACATAAAATCAGCTTTCTATTGGTGAAAAAATTTCAGCAATCGGACCAGTACTTTCAGAGATTACCTCCTGCAAACAAAAACAAAACAAACTTTATCTCTTTATAATATTAATCTAGAAAACTAACAGTTTCAAGCAATCATGTAAGTAATTGATCCAAAACTGCAAGAGTCGTTTAACAGAACTTGAAATCATAATAGGTATCATCGATTTTCTTTTCGCGATTCAAGCCTAAACGAATTTTCCACATCCAAAATGAAGGTCATGGCTACTTTAGGTCTACTCGAGGTCTACCACAATTAAAAAAATGTCAGTTCCCAACTAAAAAAAAAAACATTTTTTCCCTTCATTAGGCAAAGACGAATTTTCGGCCTATTTGCAATTCAACCCTTATAATTTGATTACATAGAAGGTGTCTCGGGAACATGATTCGTTTAGAGATTTTGTTCAGAGCTATTTCATATTTAATGCATAAAGACGTTATTCTAATATAATAATTATCTTCTGAAATGATTCGAGTTAAGTGCGTATATGTGTTTAATTAATTGGCTCACATTATCACATCCTATAGCTTTTATTACTTTAGTATTACCACCTTTCTCGTGTTTTAATAACTAAGTAGATGGTTCTTGATCATAATTATTGCCGATCTTTCCAACGCGAAAATTCGTCGAGTTAGATGAATATATCATTATCAAATATCTCAACACTTTCTATACACAGTCAGAGCAGTCGGTCAGTGCGGCATAGTCCTACCTGTAGTCTTAAATATAACTTATTCTACAAACCAATACTGTCCCTCGTGTGTGCATCGCGTTCTATATCCGGAACGGGTTCGAAACACTCGGCTCCCCGCGGAATTTGCCTTTTTCTTGTCTAACTAAAAACAAATACCTCGCCGCCCGCTACAACTGTATAATCTACACATCTATACATATAAATAAAATTAGAACGTCTGTTTGTAATATTGAAATAACTGCTTTTTACTACATGCATATGAATATAATATACGGTACATACACCAAAATAACATTTTTTACAAATTTTGCTGTCTGTCTGTTTGTCCGGGTTAATCTCTGAAATGGCTGGACCAATTTTGACGGGACCTTTTTTGGGAGGTAGCTGATGTAATAAGGTGTAACATAAGCTACTTTTATTTTAGAAAAAATAACTTCAATATCCTGTAGTTCACGCGAACGAAGTCGCGGGCACAGCTAGTGTTCTAATAATAATATTTGCCAACGATGACTGCAGAGGTCCCGAGAACTTCCGATATACTCGTAGTAATACGTTTCAATTTGTGTATGTCTAATGAACAACAGAAAATAATTTAAATCTGCATACTCTATACCTTCTTTTACTGTAGAGATTTCGAGTCTATGGGAAAGAAGTGTTATTGACATTGACGTTGTCAAAGTAAGCTGTTAAAGTAAAACAACCTTCACCTTTACCATATGCATATCATATAATCTATAGATTACAAATATACCAGTATCCCAGTATCCATGAGGCGCAGGCGGAAAATGAAATAAATATAATAGAGTGCGTCTTAAATTAGACTGAGGATGGCAGATCAAAACTAATTTCAGCCATGGTATGAAGGTACACAACTACAAACGTATCTGAAACCATCTGTTATGCTAATAGCTGCAGCCCAGCGATGAACTCCAGCATTCCAAAGTTATTAATCAAACAGTTCCACCACATCACTTAACACTGTCGACCAACAACCATGAGGTATTTGACCAAACGGTTTCAACCCTACAATAAACGGCAATTGCTTGCTGCTTCTTGGATGCCTAATAAGTCATATATACTCTGAAAACTCCCTATCTATGTCGTCCCTAACGTGGCTCGTGAACTCATAGCCCCAGTATGCTCATTCTATTGCGGCAGCTCCTCGTCTCAACATCATCCACCGCAGACGCCGCTACCACAAACCACTCTACCTCAAACAGTCGCACCGCAGTTTTGGTTTGAATCATTTCTTCGTTCATGCAAATAACCTCTCCATCATTGAAGAACATCAAGAGTCGTACAACGTTTCTAAAAAATGGCGTGTTGATAGTGGGAAATCGTTTTGAAATGATAATATTAGGCTATAAAGTTCATGTTCCATATTTGGGGCACGGCGTGATGGCTATGGGGTATATACTGGAGCACTTGGAGCTGGCTCAGCCGCCGTTCCCGAGCGGCATGGTGCTGTTCGGCAACTTGCTCGTGCTGTCCGGCCCGGAGAATTTCCGCGTACCGGGCCGGCCGCGCCAAGATGCTGTTAATGTAATATTTTTAGTGAGTAACCTCTTAGTATTTATTTATGACATGATAATGCTATTCGTAAAACCTCCACAAAATCCTGGCAATCCCCCTGCGCCTGCCTCATGACACAACACCTTGAACAGATTTTAAACTGCATGTAATTGATAACATATGAACCGAAATAAAACATTTGTCTTTGAAAAAAGTGTTGTTATTACCATCTCGTGGGGCATGAGTTGGGCACGCCACAATTATGGCGTTAAGTCCCCTCTTTGAGGCGTGGCTGGAAAGACCTCACGGCGTCCTTACCTTCCGCATGACGCAGGTCCTCACCGGACATAGCAAGTTCAGGCCGTTCCTGTACCGGATTCGTGCGGAAGTAACGCCCGGGTGTCGCCACTGTGCGGAACGCCTGGAGGACACGGTGAAGCCCACAGTCGAAGTGCTTGGGCGGAACATCGCCGTGCCCTCGTGGGGGCGATCGGCGGTGGAGACCTTTCGCGCCGGGCTTTGGTTCAGGCTATGGTCCGGAGTGAGCAGGAGTAGCAGGCGGTCGTCTCCTTCTGCGAAGCAGTAATGCTAGCAAAGGAGGAGGCCGACCGCATCAGGCAACGGCGCTCTCGCCGCCGCCGGGATTCCGATCCTGATTTCCGGCCACACCGCACTATTCCCGCACGCCTCAAAAAGTTGTCAGCAACAGCAGGGGCCCAGCTGGGTCGAAGCCTACCGAGGCCAGGGTTAGTTTCGAAAGATAGCTCGAGCCCCGGTATGAAGGCTTGAAGGAACGGGGTGGGTTTTTAGTCAGTAAGAGTCTGATACTATCTCCCGATCCGCCCAAGAGCGGGTTTCCCTACCTCGCCTGAGCTACTTTGCTCGCCGTCTGCAGGTGCAGGAACCTTCCAAACTTACTATATCAGGTGAGAACCTGCGTCATGCGGAAGGTGAGGACGCCGTGAGGTCTTTCCAGCGACGCTTCAAAGAGGGGACTTACCGCCATAATTGTGGCGTGCCTATTTATATTCAGGTTTCGCATAATAATATACTCAAAATAATGTTTTATAACAAAATCAGCTACAACCTAGGATCGGTTACTTCTAGGCAACCGTGCTCCATCGTCGACCATCATGGAGTTAGTTAGTAGTCAACCGCGACCCTATAAAATTAAAATATAATTGTAATTATTACATTATCATTCATATACTAATATTTGAAAGTTTGTATGTAGGGGGTAATCTCTGGAACTAATGATCCAATTCTATTTTTTTTTTCCAATTTTTAAATTATTCCTGAGTACTATAGGCTATATATTATGTACGCGGGCGAAGCCGCTGGCAGAAGCTAGTTCACTAATAAAAATATATTGTAAAATTTAAGATGGACCTACTTCGAATCAATATAGTGAATTACGTACGTAAATACTATTTGGAGTCAGCCTTCCGTACTAACAGCTGAAGTAAAAAACTGTCTATGAAAATACCTATAAGTTACCATTTTTTCTGTTTCCTTCTTATCTTTTTTATAATATTAATTGTTTTGTGAGAGCAGTGGTGGCCGCATAGTAACGACCACGACTTACGAGTTGTAGGTCGCGGGTTCAAACCCGGCCAGGCGCATTACTTTGAGTAATTGTATTTCATCACCACTGCTCTAAAAATGGTGAAGGAAAACATCGTGATGAAACCGGCATGTTCTAGAACCAATAATTCGAAGACATGTGATATCCACCAACCCGCACTGGGCCCACATGATAGATTGTGACCCATCTTCTCTCCTAGAGAGGAGGCCTGAGTCCCAGCAGTGGGAACGTTATAAGGCCTTATATGCTTTGCTTATGTGTGTACATGAATTGTTAAATCTAATAAAAATCACTTGTCACATTGTTTGTTGTCAAACTTCTCCGAAACGACCAACTTTTATGTTTTTTTTTGTGCAATCGCGATATTTCTTTGATAGTCTATTTGGTAGATCAAAGTTTGACAAGTCAGCTAGTAGGTACATCTACTACATCTACACTTATATAATAAAGCGGTAAAGTTACATTATGTTTCTTTGTTTGTAGGAGGTATTCTCTGCAAGTAGTGGTTTTTCACCGATAGAAAGTTGCTTTATTCTTGAGTGACATAGATAGACTATAGTTTTATAGCAGACTTTTAACGGCTTAGCAATTATTCATAGGTCTGACTTTCAGTATCCATTTCTTGGGAAGTTTTGAATCAAGGGTTACCCTCTCCTGTGTGCTCCATCGCCGATGATCGCTTGCCATCAGGTGAGATAATGGTCAAACGCGAGCTTAACCTTTCAATCGTGGAAATTAAAGACAATAGGTGCGCGAACGCCGGCGTTCGCTTGAGGTTTAATGAATTAAACCGATCTTCATTTTTCTAATAAAGATTACCAATGAACTATGTATATTCCCTTTACCTGCTATTTCTGTGCGAAAGTTTAAATGAGTGGCTGTGTCCTTATAACGCAAAGAGCAACTGAAGGACACGGGTTGTATTTAGTCAGTAAAAGTCGCCCGGTGGATGATTGACTTACCTCAAAAAAGTATACTGCCTTTATCTGCGAAATCGCTCACAGTTAGCTCATAAGGATTACTTATGAATGAAGGGTTATGAAACTTCCGCAATGCTCACTAAAGAACGCATCTTTCTAAACACGATATTATGAATCAGGACAAAATGCATTAGATAATTTTTGTTCCAAATCTTGTTCTTCATCTCCGGCTTGCCTTTATTGGCCGGCCGTAGTGAATACTGACGAGGAACAGAGCTCCCACCTCTCTCTTGCCTTTATTGCTTAGGCTGGCTTGATTGGAGATTCGCAAGAGCAAACGCGCTCGGGAGAAGGATGTATAATCCAGTAAGATGATGGTAGGGATCTTGACCGTACTTCCGGGATTGTCCTGATAGCCGTGGTATACCTCTCCACTCCTCAAGCACATCAGGATATGTTGCCCTCTTATTGCTACGTCACTTCATGCTAGCGATCGCTTCGGGGGCCCATTTGTTGAGTGTGCAAGTCACCCCCTTTTTTTTTTAACCCCCTGCTTTTTTATCGATGGAAATTATGGAAATTACAAACATTGTTCAGGCAGGGGCCATAGTCTTAACATAGTTCCTAGTAACCAGTCCACTTAAGACTCCAAAAACCATAGCCTTATATTAGTTTTCCATATGTTACAATAGTTTTCCTTCAACCGGGGTTTGTCCTTGGATGCACTAGCATAGCGCATACAGGGATAATCACCGGTTAGTATCACGTCCCATTAAAGGCACCTAAAAGGGCCTCTACGAGTTGGTTTCGGCTCCTGGTATGCCTTCCAAAGGTCCAGGACCTCAGGGTCCTGAAATAAATTAATGTATAAATAATAATAATAATATTTGATAAATTTAACTTATTTTTTTAAATCTTTGGCCTGTATTATTGTTTATGTGGTGTACAATAAAGATAATAAATAATAATAAATAGAAGGTGTCTCGGGAACATGATTCGTTTAGAGATTTTGTCCAGAGCTATTTCGTATTTAATGCATAAAGACGTATTCTAATATAATAATTATTCTTCTAAAATGACTCGAGTTTTAAGTGTGTATATGTGGTAGGTAGATGAATGTATCATTATCAAATATCTCAATACTTTCTATACACAGTCAGAGCAGTCGGTCAGTGCGGCATCGTACTACCGGTAGTCTTAAATATAACTCATTCTACAAACCAATTCTGTCCCACGTGTGTGCATCGCGTTCTATATCCGGAACGGGTTCGAAACACTCGGCTCCCCGCGGAATTTGCCCTTTTCTTCTCTAAAAACAAATACCTACAAGCGCCCGTCGCTGCCTGCCTCTCGCCGCCCGCTACAACTGTATAATATTCTAATAATAATATTTGCCAACGATGACTGCAGAGGTCCCGAGAATTTCCGATGTAGTTATACTCGTACGTTTCAATTTGTATATGTGTAAAAAGTGAACAGCAGAAAATAATTTAAAACTTCATACTCTATACCTACCTTCTTTTAACTGCAGAGATTCGAGTCAATGGAAAAAATAATATGTTATTGACATTGACGTTGTCAAAATAAGCTGTAAAAGCATATGTAAAAGTAAAACAAGCTATACCCTAGGAATCAGTAATGTAGCCAGTATCTATGAGGCGCAGGCGGAAAATGGAATAAAGATAAATGAGTGCTTCCTAAATTAGATTGAGGATGGCAAACCAAAACTAATTCCAGCCATGGCATGAAGGTACATAACTACAAACGTATCTGAAACCATCTGTTATGCTAAGAGCTGCAACCCCAGCGATGAACTCCAAAGTAAACTAAACGGTTCCAACATACGACTGAACACTGTCGATCATCAACAACCATGACAACATGAGATATTTGACGAAACCAAAAGGTTTCAGCATTACAATAGCGCGATTGCTTGCTGCTTCTTGGACGCCTAATAAGTCATATATACTCTGAAAACTGTAAGCTATCACGTCCCTAAAGTGGCTCGTGGCCTCAAAACCCCAGTATGCTCATTCTATTGCGTTAGTTCCTGGTCTCAACATCATCCACCACAAACGCCACTACATCAAACCCACTCCACCTCAAACAATTACACCGCATATTTGGTGTGAAAAATTTCTTTGTTGAAGCAAATAACCTCTACATCATCAAAGAACACCAAGAGTTGTACGACGTTTAAAAAACATATGGAGTGCTGATTGTGAGAAATCGTTTTCAAATGATAGTATTTAACTATGAAGTTCATGTTCCATATTTGGGGCACGTCGTGATGGCTATGGGGTATATACTCGAGCACTTAGAGCTGTTGCGGCCGCCGTTCCCGAGCGGCATGGTGCTGTTCGGCAACTTGCTCGTGCTGTCCGGCCCGGAGAATTTCCGCGTGCCGGGCCGGCCGCGCCAAGATGCTGTTAATGTAATATTTTTAGTGAGTAACCTCTTAGTATTTATTTATGACATGATAATGGTATTTATGCAACCTCCACAAAATCCTGGCAATTCTCCTGCGCCTGCCTAGTGACACAACACCTTGAACCGATTTTAAACTAAGTACATGTAATTGATAACATATGAACAAAAATAAAACCATAGTCCTTGAAAAAGTGTTGTCATTACCATCTCGTGAGTAAATTGATGTTGGCGTAAAATTGAGGGGCAAGGTTCAGCGTGAAACGAATTATAAAGCAATAAATAATCCTCTTGCAACGGGTAATTAATGAAAATGGGTTTAGGTATTATAAGAGAATTTTAATTGGTTACGTGATAATGTTGGCATAAGAAAATTAAAATTCCTCCTCCGGGCTGACTAAGCAAACTGCCAACAATTAACTTTGTCAGTTATAGTAGACTTAATAAGGATTTTGAAACTAAAACAAAAAGTAAACTTAATTTATCAAGAAGAGTTTAAATTAAAGAAACTTTGGCTGTTTGGTTAGTAAATCATTTTTATCCCTTTTTTTCAGCTAAACTAGTTATCGGTACCTACTTTAAACAGATAAAATCGTAATTATTTGAGAATTCCAACCAAATTACTAAAGAACCGAATGATTTTAATAAATAGGTATGTATCTACGTTTATCATATAGGTTTAAAGAATTTATTCTCGAACAATTACAGTTCACTTAAAATGAGATACAAATAGCTTATAAGTATTGAAATGTTCACATCTGGTGTGTTGGTGTCATATACAAAAATTGGCTTAATGTCAGTACTGAATTGAAAGGATAACTCTGTATACTTTATGCAGACAGAACATCAGCCATTAGGACATGCGATGTAAGGCTTTAAGTGAAGCTTATCGCAAATGTACGAAGGCTTCAGTATCGCTTTGTGTCGAACGAGCGATTTCGAAACAAGCCCCTAACAGACCCATTCAAAGCGAGATCCCGGTGGAATAAGGACTTATGTGTGATACACAATGGAGATGAATGAGAAATAACCACGAAGAAATCTTAGGGAACGGGTTTTTTTAACCGACTTCGGTTCTATGTATGTTCGGCTGAATGTATGTTTTTAGGGTTCCGTAGTCAACTAGGAACCCTTATAGTTTCGCCATGTCTGTCTGTCCGTCCTCGCTTAATCTCTGGGACCGTTAGCACTACAAAGCTGAAATTTGGTACCAATATGTATATCAATCACGCCGACAAAGTGGTAAAATAAAAATTGAAAAAAAAATGTTTTATTAGGGTAGCCAGCCCCCCTATATAAAAAGTGGGAAGTGATTTTTTTTTTATTTCAACCCTAACGTGTGATATATTGTTGGATAGGTATTTACAAATGAATAGGGGTTTACTCTGAATCATTTTTTGATAATGTCAATAATTTCGGAAATAATCGCTCCAAAAGTAAAAAACTATGTGTCACCCACCTCTAACTTTTGAACCATAAGTTTAGAAAATATTTTAAAAAATCTGAAAAGTAGAACTTTATAAGGACTTTCTAGGAAAATTATTTTGAACTTGATGGAAAGAACAGTTTTTGTACAAAATAGAAAAGGGTTCTACAAAATAATTTCTGGACTAAGTTTGTTGTATAATCGTATATGCAAGTATTTTTTAAACTCATAAGTAGGTACACTTATTGTGACGGACGGGAAACTATGGAACCCTACACTGAGCGTGGCCCGACACGCTCTTGGCCGGTTTTTTTTTTTTTTACTGTGGATTACTTGTAAAGCATCCATAGTTAAAATCAACATTAGTGTTATTATATTGTGAAACCAGAAACGTACGTGTCTAGTATTTTTAGATGTACAAAATCTTTAACTGCATCATGAAAAATCATAAAGTTATAAGTTTGTTATGGTACCTGGTTATCCGCACAAATATATGGTCTCCGGGCCATCTGGGCGACTGAGGGGATGTTTTGCTCCCACACCTTGCTGTGCGCTGGCGCCTAATGCCCGCTGTGACTTGTCGGGACCTGTGTTGTACTTAGTGTCGGTGGTGCCCAACTTGTGACCTTTTTTAAATATTTTTGCGAAAATAATATAACATGTTGTAAACATTTTTGAAATCGATTCAGTTACTGGTTCTGAACAAACTACAGGTTTCGCATAAACTAAAAATCTTATATATAAAATTCTCGTGTCACAGTTTTCGTTGCCATACTCCTCCGAAACGGCTTGACCGATTCTCATGAAATTTTGTGAGCATATTGAGTAGGTCTGAGAATTGGCCAACATCTATTTTTCATAATAAAAAAGAAAAAATTAGGCGGTACGAAGTTCGCGGGCACAGCTAGTAATGTTGTAAAATAAAATCGGCTACAACCTGAGATAGGTTACTTCTAGGCAAGCGTGCTCCATCGTCGACCATAACGTCGCTTACCATCATGGAGTCAGTAAAACCGCGAGCCTATAAAATTAAAATATTATTGAAATTATTACATTTTTATTTACTTATAAAGAAAATATCGTAAAATTTTAGATTCCTACCTCAAATCAATACAGTGAATTACATATCTAATTAGGCGTTTTATCATTCGCTCTCTACAGCACCCAGCTAGCCTGTACCATTTCTCTACTATTTGGAGTCAGCCTTCCATTCTAACTAAAAGCTAAACAAAAACTTTTTACAAAAAAAAATTAAACTGGCTTCAATGTAAAAAAACACTGAACAGTACAAAATAACTTTAATTTCGGAAGTCGGTGTTTCTATAATAGATAGTCTCTTCGTTATTTATTTAACACCGACTTCTGAAATTGAAGTTATTTTATACTTTTCAGTGTTTATTTAACATTGAAGTCGTGAAAAGTTTTTTATTTTTCACTTTTTAGTTGTACCACCACTAAAAAGTACCCCTCAGCCAAATTTAAATACATTATAGCCAGAGTGCATCGCGAAACGATTCTAATAAACCCAAACACGGTTAGATAACATTAATTTATCCTCCGGCTTCATCATCAGATCGATACAACACCCCCCCCCCTTTTCTTTCAGTTAATCATCTCCTACACGTAAAAACCGACCAATTTTATTTGTTACAATAATTCTCCAGTGATCCTATTAGGAGTTCTGTTCCATATCTTAGAAGTTCATGATCATGATAAGATCACAACAATATTTCTATGGGACCAACTTGGAAGCATAACCTTTCAATAAAAAAAAAAATTCAAAATCGGTCCACAATGATCGAGATATCGTTGAACATATGTGTACACAAAAAAACATACATTCAGCCGAACATAGAACCTCTTCCTTTTCGTAGTCGGTTAAAAAAGTAAAAAAATATAAATCTGTGTAAAAAACAGTCATGAAAGTATATATAAGAAGTCTTTGTACCTACCCATTTTTTTCTGTTTCCTTCTTCTTGTCGTTTTTTATAATATTAATTGTTATGTGAGAGCAGTGCTGACCGAATGGTAACGACCACGACTTACGAGTTGTAGGTCGCGGATTCAACCAGGCGCAGTACTTTGTATAATAGTATTTCATCAACACAGCTTTAAAACAGTGAAGGAAAACATGATGAGAAAACCGGCATGCCCTAGAACCAAAAATTCGAAGACATCTGACATCCACCTACCCGCACTGGGCCAGCTTGTTGGATTATGGCCCATTCCTTCTCCTGGAGAGGAGGCCTGAATCCCAGCAGTGGGAACGTTATAAGGCTAACTATGCTCATGTGTGTACATGAATTGTTAAATCTAATAAAAATCACTTGTAACATTGTTTGCTGTCGAACTTCTCCGAAACGACTTGACCGATTTTTGTTTTTTCTTTTTTTGTGTAATCGCGATATTTCTTTGATAATCTATTTGGTAGATCAACGTTTGATAAGTCAGCTAGTACATATACTACATCTACACTAATATAATAAAGCGGTAAAGTTTCAATATGTTTCTTTGTTTGTAGGAAGTAGATAATGTCTGCAAGTAACCAGTACTTGCGATTGCTAAAATTTTTTTCACCGATAGAAAGTTGCTTTATTCTTGAGTGACATAGACTATATTTTATGTACGCGCAAAAGCTAGTAAGTTAATAAAAGCCTATGATTGAACATAAACATGGAAAATGTTTAAGTTCCTCAACATCATAGTACCTAACGGCAGATAATAATCAAAGGGCAAAGTTCACTGCAACATCAGAAGTGCGATCGCGTCCTGAGTTGTCAATTTGGCACATTTTGTACCGCGCCGAGGGCCCTCCGTCCTTCGAGTGCCCTCGAAGCCTCCAATGACGCCTCGCAACCACTTTTTATAGCTGCAACAAAGAAAAAATAATTATTTAAGGTCACTTGATGTGGAACAACTTCGTTATTTTATTGAGTCTTTTATGTTGAAGGTTATTTTGATTCTGACTTTGAATGTTGTTAAGTAAGGTCTTTGTTTTAGGCAAATATTCATTCATTTTAATAATCATGAAGAAGAGACGGTTACTGGACGATCGAACGGCGTGCTACTCTTTTCTCCTCTTCCGCAAAACCCACCTATGGTGGATGGTAATCGAGAACAGAATCCCGGCGGCGGCTGGGCCGTGAGCGCCGTTGCCTCACGCGTGCGTCCTCTTCTTTTGTTAGTATTACTGCTTTCCAGAAGGAGGCGACCGCCTACCACTCCTCCTTGCTTTGGACCATGGACTTTACCAAGGCCCGGCGCGAAAGATCGTTGCCGCCGATCGCCCCCTCGAGGACGCTTATCGCACGGGTTGCTTTAGCTTTTTGAGCTAAAATTAAGATAACAAATTATTAAAACCGAACCACATTAGGTGTAAAGTTTACCTCCTTGCTCCATAGATGGCGTTGTACTTTTTTTTTAATCGCGCCATGGTTTCATTACAAGCGTTAATGGCATCCCGAACCAATGTCATTCCATTAAACCTATTGCTTGAGGTTTTTTCAACACTTTTTGAATAAGTACAGTACAATTCATGAATGATGGCGGCCGTGAAGTTAGCCTTTGCGAACGTTTGCGCATACTACACTCTTCTCGCACACACACGTCGCCATTTGATTCCTAAAACACGTTACAGCGCAGCCATCAGCGCAAACTTCACGGCCGCCATCATTCGTAAATTGTACTCTGGAATAATTCAGAGATTTATTTATGAATCTAAGATCCGCAGAAGAAATCTCTTCCCTCATCTGCTATTCGATTATGAATTAGTAGTTTATGTGACTAGGGGATAAAGCAGTGTCTTTAAGTCGCGGGCGGCATGTTAAATTCCGAACGAAACGAAGGTTGCTGATTTTAATCCCGAACGATAGTGAGGGATTTATAAAATTAACTCCCGAGCATTGCGAGGGAGTTAATAAAGAAACCTGAGTGAAGTGAGGAATTTAAGCCGCCCAAGACAAAGACAGCTTTATCCCCGTGTTGCATACTCTACTTTTTACACCATCTGTGAGATAATTAAAAGACAATTTGGTTGACCAAATCATATATTAGAGAAATATAAGTATTATATTTACAAGTTCATCAAACAAACCAAATTTACTACTCCAAGATTCTATAGTTTCAATTTTCTATATAGGCTCCCGTGTCGTCAGTGCGCACGTTTTATTCTATTTTCTTTTTTTTTGTTAGTGGCCAGTTTGAATCATAGTGATTACATATAGACCAGGGTAGATGCCTTCAAAAATAATAAAAAGTGAAAGATAATAATAGTAGGATGAAACCCATCACAAAAGGAGGAGAATATTATAAAAATGAAAGGAAAAATAATTTACGGGCGATCTGAGGTCGGGAAGGGGGTGGGGGTGACTTTTTAAGGGGAAAAAACGGTTTTTCTCGATTTCCGGCAAAACTAAAAGTCCTATGGAAAAAAGTCAAATGGCAAAGTTGTAGGTAATAAAAAGATCTAAAACTTTTGTATTAACACTTTTTTCACATAACCTCGAAATTTATGTGAAAAATTCAAAAAACCATGTTTTTGGTTTTTTATTTTTATCTCTTTCAAAAAACAATACGTACGTACGTATATGTGTGTGTGTACATAAATAAATAAATAAATAAATAATAAATAAACAATATTTTATCACGAAATTTGGTGAAAACTTACCTTTTTATGTCCCAAATACGCTGTAATTTATTTGATTAGAAATATTTATTTTTTCACCTTATTTTGAATAAATATCAAAAAATCACCCTAATTTTCAATCGAAAAATCACCCGTCAAAATATCTTTTTTTTTCAAAAAGTTTATATGGTGTCTGTTCGTTGAAATCTCTACTTTCCGATGGTGAAAAAAAATATATATGTTATCATAGTAAATCTTCTCAGCAAATGCAAAAAACCGAAAAAAACTCGAATTCGAAATTTTTTTTCAATTATTATATTGAATGTAGAGCTATTTATTAAAATTTACACTTTAATTACTCGAAAAACATAAAATTACATGTTACATAGATAACAAAAAAAATTGCAAATCAAAATATAGTACTATAATTAACATACAAATAAGTTGATAAAATTAATACATAATAAGACGTCTACAATATTTGGAGAAAGGAGTCGAATCTTCTTTAAGTTATATGCGTAGATGCCTATTTATACCTATTTTTAGATAACTTATATTTATCTGAGTGACCTACGAAAAATTTTAGCCCTTCAAAAGGTATTTCATAGAGGAGTGAGGAAGGGGCTAGGCGGGTACGGGTCTTACTACATACATACCTAATATTTCGTAGCAGCTGTAACAACCGTTAGCCTAGCCAGTATTCGAAATACAGTATAGTATACAACATCGTTTGAAAAAATACACGTGCACGTTGAGTTTCTTGAAGATAATTGTGACAAGTTTACAAAAAAACTAAGAAGATTAAAAAAATAATAATCTCCTTTATTTTGCACAAACAAACTTAGTTACTCCCATAAGATATATAAAATACACATCGTAAATATATTTTTACTAACTAACTTTTGACCGATTTTCATATATATATTATACATTTCAAATATATTTCAGATATATTCAATTTTTTTATTTTATTTTTAGCTATGTTTTTATGTCTTTTAGGATATATTTTGAATGTATCTAAAATATATTTAAAATATATGAAATATATATGAAAATAGGCCATAACTTAGTTATTAAAAATATATTTACGATATGTATTTTATATATTTATATATTTTATGGGAGTAACTAAGTTTGTTTGTGAAAAATAAAGGAGATTATTATTTTTTTAATCTTCTTAGTTTTTTTGTAAACTTGTCATAATTATCTTCAAGAAACTCAACGTGCACGTGTATTTTTATAAACGATGTTGTATACTATACTGTATTTCGAATACTGGCTAGGCTAACGGTTGTTACAGCTGCTACGAAATATTAGGTATGTATGTAGTAAGACCCGGACCCGCCTAGCCCCTTCCCCACTCCTCTATGAAATACCTTTTGATGGGCTAAAATTTTTCGTAGGTCACTCAGATAAATATAAGTTATCTAAAAATAGTTATAAATAGGCATCTACGCATATAACTTAAAGAAGATTCGACTCCTTTCTCCAAATATTGTAGACGTCTTATTAAGTATTAATTTTATCAACTTATTTGTTTGTTAATAATAGTACTATATTTTGATTTGCAATTTTTTTTGTTATCTATGTAACATGTAATTTTACGTTTTTCGAGTAATTAAAGTGTAAATTTTAATAAATAGCTCTACATTCAATATAATAATTGAAAAAAAAATTCGAATTCGAGTTTTTTTCGGTTTTTTGCATTTGCTGAGAAGATTTACTATGATAACATATATATTTTTTTTCACCATCGGAAAGTAGAGATTTCAACGAACAGACACCATATAAACTTTTTGAAAAAAAAAGATATTTTGACGGGTGATTTTTCGATTGAAAATTAGGGTGATTTTTCGATATTTATTCAAAATAAGGTGAAAAAATAAATATTTCTAATCAAATAAATTACAGCGTATTTGGGACATAAAAAGGTAAGTTTTCACCAAATTTCGTAATAAAATATTGTTTTTTGAAAGAGATAAAAATAAAAAACCAAAAACATGGTTTTTTGAATTTTTCACATATGTTTTGAGGTTATGTGAAAAAAGTGTTAATACAAAAGTTTTAGATCTTTTTATTACCTACAACTTTGCCATTTGACTTTTTTCCATAGGACTTTTAGTTTTGCCGGAAATCGAGAAAAACCGTTTTTTCCCCTTAAAAAGTCACCCCCACCCCCTTCCCGACCTCAGATCACCCGTAAATTATTTTTCCTTTCATTTTTATAATATTCTCCTCCTTTTGTGATGGGTTTCATCCTACTATTAGTTTTTTTTGTTTTAAAAATTATCGACACTGGTCTAATACTCTTTGGTTTGAATTTTGAGTCAACTTGTTCGATGCGCCTACATTTTAATTCACAAAGTTGACGATTCTTGATGCTCCAAATTCAAATCTCATTATTCCCTAGGGATCGGCCATACTGCATTATCTCCCTAGGTATATAATGTCTTGCTTTAACCTCTTAATCCCCGCGCGAACGCCGGCGTTCGCGCTAATGTCATCGCGCCATGTGAGGTTTGTATGACGTGTAAAACGACATTATCGAGCAGGTGGTGTAAAAAATATATTATATGTATGCTAGATAACGCATTTATTAAGACATTTTTAATGCTCGAAGGTACTTAGTTAAACAAAAATTTGCGCCTGCATAAGTAAACATTATTTTGCCGAGCTCCTTATAACAAAAAATACGAAACCATTTAGGCACAATAGATGTATACAATGTGAAACGTGGGAATCAACACCTAGTCATAATCCTAAGTACTGCAAGCAAAAAAACAAAATTCACATAGAACTTGTGTAAGTATTCTTCGCTCTTGTTCTAATGATAGTTTTTACCGTATCTTTGTGTTAGCGAGGGGGCGGCTGCTATTACTGTCCACCTAACTCGACGTTACAGGCCATGAGTCGACGCTACCGTAAGTTTTAACTCGATACATTATGATTACAGAAATGGCTCAGAACTTCGGACGGGATATCTAGGAAGCTTTTAAAATATAATGGTATTCGATAGTCATCTCTTTATTCAAGTATTAGATGAGAGATTGATTTAGTGTTTTATAACAAAAATGATTGAAAGATAGAAAGAAGAAAATTATTTTATTTGACGCACAAACATTGATGTTTGACTGGACTGTTCACCACTTGTTATTTAAACTATTATCAAGCACTGATTTCATTATTATTTTTAGGTATTTTAGGGTGCTAGTCAATATTTTATAGGCTTAGATCTTCAATCCCGCTATCTCATTTATCACAAAATCGATGTATTACAAATTATACAGATATTTTTTCCAGGCTTCTTATGCATATAAGTAATTCTTAGTGGCAGCGATTTTTCTTAAAAAAAATATACACCCCTACTTTTTAATTAGTACACAAAAAATTGGGGCTCTAGCTCTATCTGTACCCGTCACTGATGATATTTTTGTAGTCAAAAGTAGAAAAAACCGAAATCCTAAAATAAAATTCCACGAAAAGGTAAATTCATCATAGAATCAATCAAACATAACAATTGCTAGTAGAAAATACTGCGGGCAGTGTTTTTCCTTAATAATTGTCACTTTTTCATTAATTAATCTATAGCCTGCACAATATTTCCATAAATTGAATGACATTTTGGGACATAAACCAACGCTAATAACTTTGCTGTTTATGAATATTATTTATTGAGATTTTACTTATAAAATAACAAGGGCTTTTCTAATACGCCCTATAAGTATGTGTACTAATTAAAAAATAGTGGTGTATATTTTATACACCGCAAAATTTTGATCGTTTTAATCGGCGGAGGGTCGATCCGGTACCTGAAACACTATTTGTAAAGATAAAATTAAAAATAAAGTACCGTTTTTTAAAAACTCGTATTAATATACGCATGTACGAAATTAATTTCTTGTTGAATTGAATTAATGACCTGTAGGTAGTAGTCGGCGTTGCGTACGAACTACCTTCAAACATTCCCGCAGCTCTACCGCAGCAGCAAGAGCTACCACTGTGAATTCTTTGTAATGTCAAATAAGTATCAATATTTCTACAGCTTTCAATTTAGACGTTTCGTGTCGGACCGGTGGCAGTACATTAGCAGTCCGACAACAAGTGCCTAAATGGAAAACGTATCTGACTGCCATGCCGTGCGTTTATAGGTACCAGTGATGCGCTATTCAAGACGGCACTACTCAACACCGAATTGAACACGTGGTACTTGAGACTTTTATGAAAAATACGGTCGTCCGTATGCAGTACGTAAGGACTATATTTCACCGGGACACAATGGTGGCGCGACCAGTTGCACCGCCCGGTCCCAGTGAAATATAGCCCTAAGCTACCAAACTAGACACCATATTGACACCAGAGTCGCCACACGTCCAAGCTGGTCGCGCCACCAGAGTGGTTGCGCTACCAAACGGACACTGGTGAGTAACTTTCTATAGAGCTGTATACATTTTGTTGGTAGCGGCGACTGGTCGCACTGCCATGGTATCTCGGTAAAATATAGCCCTAACGCCGACAAAAAACCCATAAATTGGAAGCGCCCTTAATATTCTCTCCACTAACGACTCAACATATTCTAGACATAAATCATAGCAAGTTAGTGGTGGTACTTGTTCGTCTTGTTATGTTGTTCAATCAATCGCCCGAAGTATCGAGCCCTCTACGTTGATAAGACGCTTCCTTTGACGCGGCTCCCTTTGAGGTGAACGCTTGAATCCGGCAACACTGATAAATAAATGTATTCAAAGTGTTAGAGTCAATTTACACTCTAGGTATATAGAACACGTGTGAATAGATATAGTATAGATATGTGATAATTATTCACTAAGTTAGGTAAGCCTACAGAGAAGTCTAACACAGAATATAGTCGTACTATTGAATACTTTAGCTAAAGTGTTTATTACAGTCACGATAACTTGAAACCTGTTTCACATGTACCGATAGGTGAAATAGACGAATTTGAGACCCGTTATTTACGACCTAACCACATCACTATGCCTTTTTTTAAAGTAGGAAATCATCCAATAACTTCTCTGCTCAAGGTGGAGCGAGAGGACGTGTCATTACTGACTAAAACCCTCCTGTGTCCTTCAGTAGCCCTCTGCGTTCCAGGACCACGGGATCTCCCTGTCGGGCATCGGTCCTACTGGGCCCCAATGGCTTTGCAGCACACTGCGATGTCGGTGGCGTGAAACGGTACGGCGCCTAATTGCGGTACGTTGCCGCGCCGAGCAGACTTCGGGCGAGGCCACAAGACTGCGTCACACAAGGCATCGTGGAGTTTTCCGGAGCGCTGCCGCAACGGACAAATCTGCGATGCGTTGACGAGCGACTCAGTGTCCATATTTTGAACGGGCTGCACGCGTTTAATTAAGATGATGGATTCAATTTCCTGCGACGCCACGATGAAATTTTTGCGTTGCGTTGTCTCAACGTTCCACGTTGGTTCGTTACGTCTTTTATCTGTATTTGTCTATTTCATTTGAAGTGCTTGTGTGTGTACATAAATGAATAAATAAATAAACGTTGTCGATGTTATCGGTGCGACGTCGTTCTGTCGATGCGATACCGTAGCGCAGAGTTGTGCGACGGTGCCGAGCCACGTTGAGCGTATGTAGCGTATATACGCTCAACGAGGCTAAAACGGGGCTAAAACCACGTCGTGTAAATATACTACAAAGTTAAGTTACCCTTGGTTGAAAACTAACCACGAAATTTTTGCTGACGCAGCGCTTGAACAACACAATGTCGTGCACATCGTGGTAACGTGCCGCAGTCAGGCGCCGAACCGTGCTAATGTGGCTAGGCCCCGAACCGTGCTAATGTGGCCAGACCCTTAGTCAATACGCTCGCTTTTACTTTAAACGTGACTTAATTTATTCAGATGCCATCTTACCAAATAGAGAAGACATCAGAACACAGACATGGATTCTGTAAATTCCTCTGTATTCCAACAGTGGAAGAATTTCGTCGCCTAGTGTTAGTAGAAACGTAGGTATTCTTCAATCATCATTGTTATTTCATTGTGCGTTTTATGTGCCAAATAAACGGGTTTTCTTTCTTTCTTTCTTTAATCAACTAATCCAGAAAAAATATATGTCAAGTGGTAATACTACTTGACCCGGCGAACTTCTTTTTTTTTACAACTATCACACAGCGCTGTCTGGTCCCAAGCTAAGCAGAGCTTGTGTTATGGGTACTAGACAACTGATAAACATACTTATATATTTCTAAATACATACATATTATAGATAATTACACCCAGACACAACAAATGATCGTGCTCATCACACAAACATTTGTCCTGGGTGGGAATCGAAACCACGACCTCCGGCATAGCAGTCAGGGTCACTTACCACTAGACCAACAGGCCTGTCTTACTACGTACCGCCTAACAGTCAATTAATGTAGGTACCTGGTATATCTTTCGATATAGTCATCCGATTGCGATGTAACAAAGCCTGAGTAATATATCAAGTTACACGCAATTTTAATGTACAAAAGTTATCTACGTCGATTTTGTCGGTTTTGTTTTTGTGATACGTGCACAATTAAAAACTGGCGCAGATGTATTATTATGTATAGAAAAGATAAAGAATACTTAATTATGAGTTCGGTCACAATAATGTTGGCCACTCTGAACTTGGCGTTTTGAACTATTGCGCATACTCAAAAACAACGCAATACGCATCCACCATACGATTCTTCAAAAGAAGTACTGCGTGGCCAATTGTTCGAAGTTTAGGACGGTCAAAATACTTGGCGTTTTTATACCAATCTAATAAGCACTCTATACTTACCACTTACGTACTACAATTGATAATGTAATCAATTGTAGTACGTAAAATATCAATGGGCCAATAATCCTTAATACCTGACAAACACTCCAATATTCCTGTAGGAACAAACTAAGAACTAATTACCATTAATGCCACTACCAGGTGAACTGAAAGCGCAGCTCGCGGCGATATTACCGGTCCATTCACAGTGGCTCACTGCCGCCACAACCTGACGGCTTTAATGACCAAAGAAAATTAGAAAACCACTCCCTTCACTTAATACCTAGTTCTGCTAAAACTTGCGAAATGACAAAACTAAAAAGTATGATCTCTTTGTTAATCATGATAATGTTTTTCAGAAGCTTCGTGAGTTTTACTCTGCTTTCTACCTATTCAGACTTTAATCCTCATTTTGTAACACGGATGATATTAAATGTATGTTTGTTACTTCTTCACTATCGAACAGCTGAACGGAATTTGATGAAATTTAAAGTAACTGGCAGCAGTTAGTAAAACGTATTACACTTCAATGACTTCTTAATTATGATCCTTACTTAACTTTTCAAAATACAGGTAAGGTGTAAACAGTGTGTGTGACGACAACCGATTATATAATATAAATGAAACATCAAATAAATTCGAAAAATGTGAAAATTGTAATCGAATTCATCTTATGAGATATCTAAGTCCAATTTGACTTTATAACTTTGGCCATCCATCAAACAGATAAAAGGAGAACGTATGATTGGAAAGTAATCAGAAAACAAATCGATGCGAGACTTCATTCGAAAAAGAATTTCGCGAATATGAAAAATTTGGTTAAAAATATGTTCGACTTGCACATCCATGAATGATTAGTTATAAATAGATATTAAATTTAACATATCCTGCATAATGCACAATCAGCTTTTTTAATGTTCCGACTGCTGGGACTCAGCCCTCCTCTCTCTCTAGGAGACGGAATAGGCCGTAAGTCCGTAATCCTTCACAGCATGCCACATAGCATATGGCATGGCATACAATATCATTATTAGGTACAATTAACAAGGTAAATCGTATCTTTGATTGATTAAAATTTTGGATGTTTAAAAAAGAAACAGTACCTATAGAACAGTACAGAAGCTAACTAACAGTTTTGCTTTATGACCTAACCTAACCTAACATCGATAACCCAAATAATTTCATATTGAATCGAATCCTTAATGTGGAATGGAGGAGGCAGCAAACTAGCAATCAAATCAGAGCACGAGATGGCGCAATCATTGCATGCCGGGCTGCAATTAGAGTCACATACATCCAGCCGACTAGGTCACTGCCGTACACTGCCATTGATTGCCTCGAACATGTGAAGTATTAAAATTTAGTGCTGATTGAAGACTGGTCTATACAACTCTATTTTTAGTCAGTAGAAAAAAAAATGGGGCTTTATCCGTAAAAGTAAAAAAAAAACAAATCCCAAAATTGTCCACGAACATTTGTCATAATCGGTAAATTCATAATAGAATCAGTCATTCATAACAATTGCTACTAGAAACTACTACACGCAGTGTTTTTCCATTTGGTCGTCATTATTCATTCATATCAATAGCTTGTACAATATTTTCATAAATTGAGTGACATTTTGGGATATAAACAAACGCTAATAACTTTGCTATTTATGAATATTATTTATTGAGACTTTACTTAAATAATAACAAGACCTTTTCTGATAAGCCCTTTAAGTATTTGTATTAATTTAAAATGAGTAGTTTATATGAGGTAAAGAAAAGTCGATTGCTGAGTGGGGCAGGAATTGAGGCCTGTGCCTTTAGCACAGCAATGCAGTACCTAGCAGCAGATGCCACCGGATTGCTTCGATCAGTACAAATTACATCTCTTAGCATAGAAACGAGATCTAGAAAATTGAACCGAAACTTAAATTGAAACTTGTATCCCACGAACAGTCTCTTGTGTACAATACCTATATCTATATCATACCTAATGTATGTACACCTGAAACATAAAACGACCTTTCAAAACTCAACTAGAGGCCTAGAGTGGGGGCCCATCAATAAATATATCAGGTGTACAAGTCGAGAATCATGACGCTCAGGGAACCCTTTTTAACATAAAGTGAAACAAAAAATACCGTATCGGGCTAGATGCCAAGATGTCGTTCTTAAAAATCCGTATTCCATAGTAAATGACGTTGAGTGAAGACTCTCGACACGGCCCCGCGTTACTTAATATTCAAGCAATTAAACCACGACTTTGGATATCTGAAAAGGCCGTATCTGTTAACAAAAATGCTAAAAAAAATGTTTTATCTTTCTGTCTAAAAAAATTCTTGTGTCGGTAATTTGTTTAGCGATTAACATTTTGTTTTATACAAATTAGAAGCCCAAACAGTTTCAAGTCACATTAGAGCATTAATAGAATTAGTTGGTGGTTTTATTGAAAAGGGCGATATTTTCCAGACAACCTTCAGATGAGTCTGAATAGCGAGACAGACAAGAATAAATTATTATAATTTTTTTATTTTTTATTTTAATTATTCGCATTTTCTTTATTTAGCTGTTATTTTATTAAACCAATGTATCGCTCTTAGGTTTTTAGGGTTCCGTTGGTTACCCTTTGGATACGTACCTCAAACCACCGCTGTCCGCCCATTTGTCCGTTTGTGAAGACGTTTCTCATGAACCATAATGCGTACAAGTTGCCGCTATAATAACAAATCAACATAAGTAAATTAAATCAGAAATTAAAAGGGATCGTTCAAAAAACGTAATCTTGAGAGTCTGACTTGCATTTGCTAGTTTGTTTACAAATGTTTTTTTTGTATCTTCGTTCAAAACTGTCTTATAAAATTAAACATGACATTTCCAATCTCTACAGCATTTTCCAAGTTGACGCAAAAGGAGCAATCTACTTGACGACTAAAAATGGGACGTTTCCAATATCGCTGACATCCCTGATGTCTCCAGACGGCGGTACAGCGCCACACACTCCAGCCATTTTGTCTGCGACCGCTAAAACCCTCTCACACAATACCTCCGAGACACACGACTACTGGGACACCTCGGATATGTTGCTCTCCAATTACATAAACGGCTCTTATGATGAAGTTAATGCCTACACATTGAAACAAAACGCTAAGAGAAGCATCAACGACGCCGTCTCGAAGAATATTACTTCAGTTTTAGAGAATTTGTTGAAGAACTATGAGAATTCACAGCTGCCTACACATGGGAAAGGTATGTTTATAACGGTATACAAAATATATTTTTATATTATTCATTTTAAGTTAATAAACAAATAATAACCAACAACTTATTTACGAAAAAATCTATATTAAGCCAACATAGGTATCATTCACAGATACTTTTTGTAATTATTACCTATAAGGTACATAATTACAAAAAAAAAATCATTAGAAAGTACAACAATTCAAGTAAACAACAAATTAAAACAATTTAGATACAAATTACAACTAATAAAATAAAATGTAATAAAAAGATTAAATCATCATCTCGGCATAGATATAATGCAGCTATACAATTCTAGTTGCCAAAAAAAATTTACGGAGACGGACGCGCCCAGCAGCCTATTCTCTAAGAAAACAGCCTTGAGCGCAGCGCTGGCCGCAACGACGAAATCCAAATACATACATTGGATTAACAACCCAATATACCTATATACACCGCTAAATTTTAATCGTTTTAATCCCGTGGAGGGTCGATCCGGTACATGAAACACTATCGATTTATAAAGATAAAATCAAAAAATAAAGTACCTTCCTTTTTAAAAACTCGTATTAATTTACGCACGTACGAAATTAATTTCTTTAAGAACACGTCAGCTGAGCGGGTTCAATGACCTGTACTTAGTAGTCGGCGTTGCGTACAAACTATCTACAGGTCATTGAACTCGCGAATTGTTAATTCAGTGTACTGCGCTCTCGACTCGTCGCTGCGGCCAGCGCTGCACTCAAGGCTGTTTTCTTAGAGAATAATTATAATCGCAGACGTACGTGGTCCACGTGTGCCCAAAGTAATTCCAACTTTAAGTCTCATATAAGTAACAATAATAATTATGTATACAGAAACGCTCTAGTAAACAATGGTCGCTCATAGATCAATTTTGTCGTCATAATTTTCCTTAGACGAAACGTTAATCAAACTAAGTATTGAGTTATGTATGACATACATAGTTCTGTCAGTCTTTGTGTACTAGAGCTACAATATAAATATCTTGATATTGTACCAAAATTTCTGATTTATTTCAGGATACCCTACTGTTGTACAAACTAATATTCTTATAAGAAGCATGGGGCCCGTTTCTGAACTTGATATGGTGAGTTTAATACTTTTTGAAGACTGTATTTTTCATGTATTAGTCATTGAGCTCCTTACTAGTCCTGAGTAGAGCTACGGATACTGCCCAGACAGATTCACTCAAATCTGTGTGGTTCTTATCAAACACTAATCTGCATTGTTCTCATACGAACATTTGACCATTACATGTTTTCTCTATGAACTTTAAAGGAGATTTTACTTTATTTTGGTGTCTCTTCTCAACGTAGTGAGCTAGGAAACACCGACCTCAAGTAGTTTATATTTTAAAAAAACTTATTGTAAAAGAGTTATTTACAACCTACTTGCTGCCACCCGTGGTTCCGCCCCATGAAATCATACATCATCATCCCCACCTTCAAGAGGCGACTCCTTTAAAATTTTATAGATACTTTAGATAAAAAGAAATCAAAATAATAAATAATTTGTCAGTTACATAAATTCGTAAATGAATATTCGTACATAACTCGTAGTAAAAGTTTTTGCTACGAATCGGTTACAAGCTTGCTACGAACCTGCTACGAGTTTTTAGACGTAGCACATACAAGTACAACTAATTAATGTAATCGGTAAGTGTAAAACACTGTACTGCACATCGATATTTATTTTAATAGCTAATAAGCCGTCAGCTTTACGCTAATTAGTAATTATACTCTTTTAATAAAATAACTTGCATTTTTTAATATTCTTGTGTGGTCGTCGTAGCAAGTTCATAGAAGTTTCGTAGCAGCTTTTTTAAGCTGCAATAGAAACTGAATTTAACAGTATGAAGTTTATTGCAATGAAGATCTTAATAAATACGTAACCTGCTTTTCATTACCGTCCACACTCTTACCACGCATGCCACACATGAACATGCCTTTTCCATTTCTCCAAAACACATTTCCTAACACAAAATATTTTCTGTACCAGGATTATTCAATGGACTGCTACTTCAGGCAGTATTGGCGTGACACCCGACTGTCGTTCCTCGGTCCCATCCGCTCGCTGTCACTTTCTATCAAGATGCTAGAAAGGATTTGGCGGCCAGACACGTATTTCTATAACGGGAAACACTCCTACGTCCACACTATAACTGTCCCGAATAAGTTGCTCAGGATTAGTCAGCACGGGGATATATTGTACTCGATGAGGTAAGCTAAGTTTACGATTCTCCCTACTCACGAGCGGTGAAGATGAATTAATTTGTTAATCAATTTCATCGAATCTGTTTGTCAAGTCAATGAATTTGAATTGTCAATTTAACATCTAAACGCACACATAATTGCATCCATAGTTGAATTTATAACCCCATACTCCGATGTTTTGGAGTGAAAATCGTCTCTGCTTGTTCGTACTCAGAAAAATTAGTTTTCCATTCAATAGATTTAGAGAGCAGTCAAGCCATGAGTTCGTCAATCTATGGTACAACATTTTTTTGGCTCAGAAGTTCACAAATACGAAAAACCCAATTAACGTTTGAGAATAATTAATTTCATACCCTTTACACAACCAAAGCGTCCGACATTTTTAATTGGCAAAGTGAAAAATATTCCCTGATCCGATTACTCAGTGGAGTTTTCATTGAACGTTAAAACCATTGGGGATTCTTGTTTTTAAAAATAACCGTCACTGAGATATTGTCGGGATTTATCAAGATTCTTTTTCGCTATCCTCTGGTTGTAGTTTCAATTAAAAGAACAGCGTAGATTTTTTACAATGAAACGTTTTGTATAGCTTTATACAATGAGCCAAATGTCGACTCTTTTCCTACATAGATGAAAGATGGCCATGTAGGTTTATTTAGGCCATTGCTTACAAAGAATTTCCTAGACAATGGTTTTATTCGAGCGTTACATAAATGACCTACATATTTAAAGGAAAACCGTGAATAATCCATACAAAACTGAATGGATAACTTCGTCTAATTTTCGACGGAGAATATGCAACCGTCCACCCATTAATCGGTTTAGTTCGGACGAAATTCGACAGCAGAATTGCTTCGTTGAACGCGACACACGGGCTCTGAGGATCCTTTTAGTTAATCTAATGCCTTAGTTGAGCGTTCCGGACGTTTTCAGCTATTTATCGTTCTACTTTGTAAATACGTGAACTGTTTCTAACTTAAATCTAGACTAGTTTTGTATCTCTGCCTGATTTAGTTTCGTGAAACTTTTGGTACCTAATTGGCAACCGATGCAATTTTCGCGTTGAACCTTGGTGAACCTTGATTAAAAAACTTATATGTACCTACCTAAGGCTTGCGTGATTGTTTTCAGGTTAACTATCAAAGCGAAATGTCCTATGGAACTACGTAACTTTCCCATGGACCGTCAATCATGTCCTCTTATTCTTGGTAGCTGTAAGTATTACCCGATCATACTTTATTAAATATACCTAATCTAAACATAAACGTACCTATATTATAAAAGTAGATAAATCCTTCCTTTGTACGTCAGTACACTTTGACCTTGAACTCGAATACGTTTTGTTACAGATGCATACTCGAACCAGCAGTTGGTGTATCAGTGGCAAAACTCACAGAGCGTCAACTTTGTCCCCGGCATGACCCTCTCTCAGTTCGACCTCATCAGTTTCCCTTACAGAAACTTCACATTCACTAGACGGGAAGGTAAAACATACTTATCAAACTATACACAGCTTGTTACAGGTACGAAGGATAATATACGCCAGGTCATGCATCACATTTTATGAAGTTCTTTCTTTGTCCATTACTTGTTCGTACAAAATAAGAACATTAAATAGTTATTTGCGCGTGACTGTACGGATTAAGTATCTACAAAGAAGTTCTATTCATTTAGGAAGAAAGTTTGCCCGACGCAAACAAGAGTAACCTCCCTTATTACGCAGCCTATACAAATAGAAACGTATTTGTACGCGGAACGTCATATTCTCGTTGGATTATATCACCATATTGGAGGAAAAAACCTCTCATAAGGTTCAGATATTATCTGTTTTTTATTAATTTTTAATAGGGAAACTTGAGATGTAAACGTCATGGATATTGCATGTATCGAGGTGAAGCCCTCGATCCGGCGGCGCGTCTCGCCTCTCATAACACTGCTCTCGTCTCCAGTAATGACGGCAGTTGCTAGGCGCACCTCCAGCCCGGCTTTATCCGCTTACCGCTTAATGTGATTCCGGCGCATGGGTTTGGATATGGAAAATACCTCCCTAACTTTATACATGTATATTCACGCCAAACTAACAAATTCATTAAAACTGCAATCCCATGAGAGCTGCATTGCATATCTAATAAATATGCAGCAGTCATAAATTGCTTAGTGTATTTGTTCGATATTTAATTAATTACTAGCTTTTACCTACTAGCGGCTTTACCCGCGTAGAAATCAGTTGTAAAATATCCCAAAGTAAAATGGGTAGGTACCTACTCCCGGAACAAAAAGCACCCTTTAGTTTGTCCTATGCTAGAACATGGTTTACCCGTGTGCAAAGTTTTATCTAAATTCTATTAACCATTTGAGCGTGAAGGAGCAACGAACATACACACATAGGTAGGTACGCACGCCTTTATAATATTAGTGTGATCATTTTGTCAATAAGTCCGTGAATGCCGATACGTAAATGAATTACGAAGGAATTCCTCGTCAGTACGTACACTCACGGGGAAACTCACTCAGCCGTAAATGACTTTACCGTCTCTTATTTACCGATAATTTCTATGCTCTGAACACGTCGCGCTTTAGCATTTTTATCTAAAATTGCCTTACAGAAACCTCAAGTGCTTCTTTTATAAATATGATTTGCTTTTTTTCGTCTGGAAGGCAAATACAAAATAATGTCAAACGAATTGTAGCGAGGCGCGCCAATGACACGAATCGGCTTTTACGCGCCGAGGAATTTACATTCCCAAAAATGGCTCCCGATACGACACGATGTATAAGCGGACATTGCTTTTTAGTGTTCAATATGTTGCTACTTATCTAACAAGTATTTTATAATCGGAAATAATAATCCTTGAGTGGGTTTCTCTATGTAAGTATTTGCAACAAGTTCCATTCAAGTAAATTTCAATACATTTTACTCCACTTTCAAATCTTTTCAGGCGAATTCTCAGTACTTCAGGTATCGTTCAATCTCCAGCGTCATACAGGCTATTTCCTCATACAAGTGTACGTGCCCTGCATACTCATCGTGGTCCTTTCCTGGGTATCATTTTGGATTCATCGCGAGGTAACATGTAAACACGTTACATTTTATTCAGTAGCCGTAACTCGTAAAGTACCTACAATAGACGGTGGAACCAAAACGTTCTCTTTACACTTGCAGGCCACTTCGGATCGAGTCGGACTTGGGATAACGACAGTGCTGACTTTGTCCACGATAAGTTTGGATTCCCGCACTGATTTGCCTAAAGTGAGATACGCCACTGCACTCGATTGGTTCTTACTGATGAGCTTCTTCTACTGCATTGCAACTCTGTTGGAATTCGCTGGCGTGCATTATTTTACCAAGGTATGAATGGGATTTCCTAGATATTTTATTTCTAGATAAGATGACCCGGCGAACTTCGTAACGCCTAACAATCAATGAGGGTAGTTATTATATCTTTCGATATAGTCCATCAATTGCGATGAAACAAAACCTAAGTAATATATGAAGTTACATACAATTTTAATGTAGGCATAAAAGTTATCTACATGGATTTCGTACATTTTATGAAACACAGAAAACTTCTGCAAATTTTATTATATGCAGGTATCTATTATGGATTATAGGAAAGTTTTGCAACTTAGACACGGCTGACGATATGACGTCATGTTTCAGGTTGGTTCAGGTGAGATCGTGATCGATGATGCAGAATGGGAGGAGCTGATAGAAGAAGTTGGTGGGGACACGTTTGCAGCACGACAACTAGCAGTGCGCCGGCGCAGCTCAGTTCGATCTACTACGAACTTTGTAAGTAGCTAGACTCGCTTACCTTTCCTCAACTATGTTATATAATTACAGAGAACAACACATCTACAAATTGGCTGCCAGTTATGCATACTGGCAGCCTATTGCTATTTATCAGAGACTTAATTCAGACTCCAGGCTGCTAACGAAAAAATTCTAAGAACATTCCCATGCTCGACCTTTTTTTTAGGTGGGAAAATTTAATGACATAACCCGCTCTTGGGCAAAGCGGGAGATAGTGTCAGACTCTTACTGGCTAATAATCCACTGCTGATCCGTCTTTGCCATTATTCCAGGGCACCGGTGATTTCTTTAGAATTACCCGTGACCCCAGTAGGATTCGACCCTTTTGCGCGCGTGGATCACTACGCGCCGTCAACGATTTGAGCTCGGTCCAAACTGTTACCGGACGGCCGGACGGCGAGCTACCCATTGTTCGCCGTCCACATTCCCATGCTCAGACCTGGGAACCAAACCCACGCGAATATACCTACGTATTTTGATTACAATTTGAGATGAGCCGCCACTTGCAAAACTAATAAAATAAAATATTACTAAACCTCTTATTCTAGAGCTTCACCCTACCAGCTCAAAGCAACCCCGACGAGAGCGGCGGTCCAGCAGGGCAGACAGCAGTCCGCCTGACCATGGAACGTACCACCCAGACGGAGAGGAGAGTGCCGCGGTGGCGCCAGCTACTTTACTGTCTCGCTGGAGACGACCGCTACAGGCGGCAGAGACAGGTGGAAGCGGGTATGTGGACAACCATTGTATTACTGATGTTTACAAGAACCAGTACCCCTAGCCAAGTTGCTAATCTGCAATCGTTAAGAAAGCTTCAAATGTAGGGGAATGACGCCATCTCAACGCTGTCACATGGTCAGAACAAAAGAATTAGGGGCGTGGCCAACTCGAAGCGAAACAGTTGTAACTTGGCTTGGCTGGTTAAAAGACTCGTCCGCCTGACTATGAAAAGGGGGGACCTACCACTTAGAGTGAGAGACGAGAGCACGAGCGCCAGTTACTCACCTACTGATCTTGATGTAATTATTTAATGCTTATCCAAACAGACTGCACTCAACCTGAAAAGAGCGTCCAATTCAAACCGAAAGGAGAATGCCGCGCTGGCGTTAGTTACTCTACTGTCTCGCAGATGACGACCGGTACAGAACAGCAGTCAGATTTGTGACCACCAAATCCAAAAAGGCAGTAAAGAATAATGAAATCGCCTGTTATTGCCCTGTTAATCTTTGACAGTCCTTAATAGAACAGTGGCCCAGTGGTAACGGACTTACCGATCACGGGTACAAACCCAGCCAACCACATTTCTCTATGTAGGTAATTTATAATTTTCATAATATCTGCTCTCGTAACGGTGAAGGAAAACATCGCAAGGAAAACGGCATGTTTTAGAAACAAAAATCCGAAGACGTGACTTCCACCAATCCGCACTGAGCCCGTTTGGTAGATTGCAGCTCATTTCCTGTCCTAGGGAGGACAGGAAATCCTAGAGAGGAGGATTATTAGGCCGAATATGTTATGCTATACTGCATAGCATATAGCATTGTAGTTCTTGATATCGTCGGTTAACTAAAGAGATATTTATCAGCCTGTGAATTACGCCGCTGCTTGTCCTTATAAGTGCTTGGTCACATTACCACGGGTGTCAGGCGTAGTGCCAGACTGTGGCATATTGCCGCATTGAGCAGATAATATGGCGCCGAGCCACAGTGGCGTAGCAGGTTAGTCCAGTGCATTTAGATATGGGCGAGGGCGCATCAGCGAGGCCTTTTCCTTTTATAAATTCGAAAACAAGACAGCAATTATCGCCGCTTACTATCAGATGAAATAGTGGTCAAATGCGAGACCGTCACGTCGTTCTTAAAGATCCATCCCTTGCGTCTTTGGCCCCTTAGGGTGCGAGGCCGTGGGCGAAGGACCGCGTTATCCGCTCAAATATACATTGTACGATGTGTCGTCGTGTAAATACCTGAATACATGACAAGCAAACGTCGTAATACCCCTCCCGTCGTCCCTTTGGGTGAAGACTGATCCCGAGCAACTGAACAACACGGTGTCGTAACTCATGGTAGGAACACAGCAACGTGCCGCATCCAGGCGACGACAACAGCGTCGTTAACATGAAATGCCAGCGTCCAACCGTACTTTGGTAATGTCACAGTATTACAATATTAATACTGTGGTAATGTGGCCAGGCCCTTAGTCAAACTTTTGCAACACCAATGGAGGATTGGGAGCATACAGTCATTTTGATAAGAAATATTTAATTCATTCCAGGCAGCCGAGGCCACATCAACAGCGTCTCCCACATCGACAGGGCTGCGCGAGTCATGTTCCCCGCCTCCTTCGCTCTGCTCAACTTGTTCTACTGGATGGTCTACGCGTTCTCCAACGACGACTTCGCATGGAGTGACAACCCTATGAATACACTGTCTCATTAAACATCTATTGTGTCTTTAGAAAATATTCTGTGTATTTAGATTGATAGTATACCTAGTTTATAAAACTAGGGTAGTAGGGTGCCATAATATAGGTGCGTAATATCCACGTAATACCACGTATTTCAAACAAATATTTGATGTTTGTTGTTAAATGTATCGTAGGTAGGTTTTATTCCGTATAACGTACCTAATGTTAATGTGTATGATGTCTTCATCGTATTGAAATGTTAAAAGGGCCCAGTAGGGCCGATCGATGCCTGCTAACTGTGGGAATGTTTGGAACAGTTAGCGGGAACCAATGAAGGCACATAGATGGGTTTTAGTCAGTACACGTGACGCCCGCTCACTACAACCTAGAGCGGAAGAAGTTTTTAATGATTTCCCAACTCAAAAAAAAATCGTACTGAAATATCAATCAATGCTGCAACTGCACTTTACGTGCCAGATGAGACTAATATTTTATTTGGCCATTTTCCCTTCCTCTAACTGTTTCAAAAGTATATGAATAAGCTATTTGATAAATATAAATGTACAACAAGGTAGAAATAAATAGATTTGAATGTATTTCACGTGATTTATTATATTCAAAAACTAAAGCCAGTATAGGTAAAGTGAATCTTTGAAATCGGAAGTCTTGAACACTTTGATCTTACTAGTAATAAATACAATGCTTTTCACTTTTAATACAAAATATATAAGTTTACGAAGTATAAAACATTCCTTAGTCTTTGCCTGTAGGCCTATAATATTCAGTAAGGAGGTAAACTGTACATTTTCAGTGCTAAAGAAAACATAGAAGATTGCTAAAGTCTGACTCTGCCAAAACAAAACGCATTGCTATAGAAAGCGCCAAATAACCGTGGAATAAAGTACATTGACCTTTTCCTAAAAACAAACAATGAACTCTTTTTATTATTAGAACATGTAAAGGATCACGATACATGTCGATTCAAGACAGCTTTAGGCCTTCCGTTTTTTAAATTAAGAATGTAAACAAATGTCAAGGTCAATGACAGTTATTCCACGGTTATCTGGCGCCTACTTTACCAAAGAACCAGTAGCATTGCATAAGTTCGTACCTTCGATAGTTTAGAGGTTCTTTAGTTGAATAATACTACAAGATTGTAAAACTATTCTAGTCACAAAAAAACAGAGGATCGAAAGTTTCACAGCCTCGTTGACGATTATAAAATAAAATAGGACTATCATTCGCATCACTATTTATTTAATGACATTAATATATAGGTAGCAGGGGTACCTATGTGATTAAAAGGTTTGAGATTATTCCAAAGAGTTACTAAGGTCTTAATCGCAAAGGATAACTGAAGGAACACAGGTGGGTTTTAGTCGGTAAATACGCCCTTCTTGCTCCCCACAGAGCGGAAGAAGTTAGGTACATGACGATTTCACATTTCAAAAAAAAAAGTTCATACATATCATTAAATAAATAGCATAGAAACAACGATCCAACATATAAAACTTTGTGCAGCAGTTAATATAAAGTTTGTGCTGAAAATGTCACCTCTTTGATTGTTTGTTAGAATAAATCATTTAATTTTAAAAGCATGTGTTCAATATTATACAGGATGATTTGTAAAACGCTGACAACCTCAAAGGACTATGTTACTAACATCGTAAACAACAACTTTTGTTCTATGACTTTTAATTTTTTCTTTCATATTTTAGTTCATCAGATTTTCATACAAAAATATTTAAATTGGATGTTCTAAATATTACGAAGTCTAAGCGGAGCAAGCGATAGTACAATAGCGGAAGGGAGCGGGCATCGGGCGGCAGTGGTGCTTGATGCGCTTGCGTCGCGTCATACAATCGTGTTGATAAAACAACGGAATCATGAAGGTTGAAGTCATAGAACTAAAGTTGTGGTTTACGATGTTAGTAACACAGTCCTGCAAAGTTGACAGTGTTTTACAAATAATATACGTAAACAGTAGGTTTTTGTAAATCTTTGCGCAATATTGTGCGACAATAATGTATATCGAAGTTTCTACGTCAATTCGTCAGTCGATTCGTCAACGAGGCAAATTACTCAAACCGCATACTCGCAAAGTCTCTGCGGTCGTTTAAAACCCCAAGCAGGCTAATCACCTGATGAAAATTGAAATATGCCTTTTGGACGGCCAAATTAGATGCCTAAGTGAGTGCAAATATCGCACAAATATTTGAATTTCCTATCGATAACATGATCATGAAAATAACCATGTATGTAGTATGAATTAAATGTCCGGTTATTATCATAGTTTGCACGGATATTATATCTGACGTGATTACAATACATACAATATCTTTTCCAGGGTAACCTGCACACGGCAGCAGATCACACGACACAGATAAATAATATTTGTACGATGTAACCTAACATCTTTAGTATAGAGAGAACAATCGATGTTAAATATTATTTAATATCTGCCTAGGTATACATAATTACATAACACTTCTCTAACAAATATCACAAATATACATACGTTATCATAATCGTCACAATTTGAAAATGTATTCAAGAAGAAGTAAATTTCGAAGAGAGCTATTTAGGCTAACTAGTATTCCAGTTGGTCCAACATTCTGTAAATATCTAATTCACTTCGTTGCAAAACTGCCAACCTTTAGTACGCCATTTAAAAGTAGAAAATAGACATTTTGAAGGCATATAGATTAAATACATAGTGGAATGTATAGTTTTTTTTTAAGGCTTCATCATAAGTATGAAAATTACCTACTACGTCAACATATTGAATTGTGTAGTCTTTACACAATATTTTTTTAGAATATTTCACGTGGACATTACTGAGTTATTAGGAAAATAGTTCACTAATACTAGACGCACCGCAACTATTACCAGTACATATTATAAATATTTATAGCGAAAATCCATGGAATTAATTCATCAACTATGGAGACGCGCTTACAGTATTTGACGTAATGAGCAAACAGTATGTAGGTCCCGTAAGTACTTATTTATACATATATAATACAGGATTTAGAAGGATGATGCGTAAATATTATAATTATCAAAGGAGCGACGCGTATTCTAATTTAAAACCGAATGCCGCAATTTTCCTTATGGACATACTAAGAACATTTCGTATCGGCGACTTTCACCTCTATCACTATAAAATAATCTGGTAAATGGTTTTGCGGGAATCATACTATGATTACAGATAATCTGATCATTTATGTTGTTATCTGAATCTATACAATGCAACGCACTAAGTGCTCAGATTTAAAAGATTCGGCTACAAAAGTGTTATCTTATAAATAATTTTGAAGGATAGTCTTTTTCGATTACATAATATTAATAGATATTAAATATGTATTGCAACGGACACTACTTCCTATGGAACCCGATCTATAGAATTGACAAACGAGTTGTACAACGGTAAGCGATGCTCTACTACATACACAATATAAACATCTACTCACTACAAAGTATTAGTACCATTTACTTAAAATCTAAACACATCGATTCAATTACAATCATATAAATATAAAACTTTATTTACTAGCCCAAGTGGGTATAATATTCACTTTTATATACAAATATAAATTTATTCTCCGTAATATAAAGAAGGTAAATTTGAATATACAAGTCATAAATGGCGATGATCCAATTTTTAAAATAAAACACAGCTGCCTTCAATCAAAATAAATGCTCTCTCTCCAATCAAGCACAGCTTACGTCAGCGCTATACACATTTATAAACTAATACATCATAAAAACTGGACCATTCCCATAGAATTTAGAAGACTAGAACACTGGTCACAGATATTTCGGTATAGGCAAGGAGATTTTAATAGTTTTCGATCACTCGTTCAAATTAAATATCCACTCACTCTCACTCGCTCACATGTCATCCTCATAAGCTAACATAACAATAAATTAATAGCCTGTGCAACCCCGAGTATTATCTCAAGCTCTTACATCTCACTTACAATGGACTGCACACAATAAATAAGAATTTCATATATTCACATCTCCAATATAAATAATTAAATCACAGATTCTATATTTTCATTATGAATATTTTTTTATCTACGTATCTTTTCTACCTAAGACGAGATAAACATTCATGTTATCTTTGCCCTTTACGTAGACGCTGCCTCGCGGCTCGAACTCGTAGCGCGCCGACAGCTCGGGCAGGCACGCCTCGCCCACCTGGATCCTCTTCGGCACGCCCGTCGAGTCCATGCGAGACGCTATGTTCACAGCGTCTCCCCAGATGTCGTAGAACAACTTCGTGGTTCCGATCACACCCGCCGTAACGTCGCCGAAGTTGTACCCGATTCGAAGGATAAAGTCGAATTCGAGCAAATCTTGGTTGAAGTTATCCACAACTTTCTGCATCTCGAGCGCGAACTCCATGAGCTGGTAGAGGTGGTCGTGCGAGCCGCGCGATGCGTGCCGCAGGGAGGGGTTGAGGCCGCTGGCCGCCATGAACGTGCTGCCGATCGTCTTGATCTTCTCCACGTGCTGGAACTCCGGCCTCTCCAACAGCTCGTCAAAGTCCGCTATCAACTCATTAAGTACTCGCAGGTATTCCTTTCCTTTTAAATATGACTCGTCATACATTTCATTAAAGTTTACTATACTAGCAAATATAATCGCGACATCTTTGTGATTTTCAGAATATTTAGCCGTATTTTTGAGCTGGTCAGCGACGTGGCGCGGTATTATATTGTGTAGTAACCAGTCAGCCTGATTCCTCATGTTCTGTACTCTCTGTTTGTCGCGATTAGCTACCACGTTACTATAGAAACTCAAACGGTAACTAATTTCAAACTCTCTGTTCAAGAACCACACCAGCATCAGTAACAGAGCAACGTCTAAGTAAAGCTCCGTCAAATGCAGTTTGTGTTGGTGACTGTCAAAGCCAATGGTAACATTGTTGAGGTCCCAATCGAGCACCGAACCATTTATGTCGCCGTAATCGGATATATTCTGAGCAAACATTTGTGGACTGAGCCTTAAAGAAATATCAGCATTTTTCAGCAATTGAGTATTAGCTTCGTGACAACCTAACACGGCAAAAAATAGGAACAAACCAGCATAAAGTGTCACTAGAGTATTTTTCACGAGCCAGTTCATCTGAGTGAAGTTGCAGAAGTGCACAACACTTATACACAGCAGGTACACGTAAAACGACTGTTCACCTTTCAGGATCGTCATTGTGGTATTTTCACAGGAAAAGTTGAGGAGCACTGCCAGTATCGGCAAACTGATGAGCAGCCCTCCGGACAAGTGCCACGGGAACCAGTTCGACAGCTTCCTGAATATTCTGACTGACCTCGAGATGGACTCCGTGAGTGGCTCCTCATTCGTCTTCCACTTTAGATAATGTCTATACGAACAAAGCGCCATGGCCACGATTTCTATTAACATGAAAAAGATGAACCATCCTATGGAAGATTTCCAGTCACTGTATAATGTAAATATCGAAGCTGTTACTGCTAGAAAAATTATGGCTGAGACTAGGATGTCTAAAGCGGTGTTAAATCTAGAAGTGGTGAGCGTGGGCGGGAAGTCTTCGCTGTCATCGCTTCTGTGAGCTTTGTCTCTGTAGTGTCTTTCTATTTCGGAGGATTTGAAGAAGAGCGTGAATCTGTTGAGTGGTGGCTGTACGAAGTAGTTGATGCCGGAGCGCGCGTTGTCTTGTACGCACCGGATGAGTTGGAGGTCGGATTGTTTGCGCAGTTTCTGCAAGGACTGGACTTGCTCGTCGTTGAGCGGTGGGGGCAGGCGGCTGCGGGAATGTTCGTTGAGGGAGGACTGACTGGACGTGTAGTAGCCCGACACTCGATGCTGCATCATGTCGGGGTGTGACGTCGCGATGTGATTCAGTGCGTAGATCTGTAAAACAAAGCCCAAATAATTATAAACTTACTAGCTTTTGCCCGCGGCTTCGCCCGCGTACATAAAAGACCTTCCCTCTTTCTCCCCCTTTTCTTACGTATTTTATAAAAAAAAATTGCCTATGTCCGTCTCCAGGGTCCAAGCTATCTCTGTACCAAAATTCAACAAAATCAATTTTGCCATTTAGGCGTGAAGACGTAAAAAACAAATAAACAAACAAACTCACTTTCGCTTTTATAATATTAGTAAGGAAGTAAGGATGACAGTTAATGATAAAGTACAGTTGGGAGAGATGGTACCCAACTTGACAAAGAAATACCTTATGCGTAGTGGAAACATACATCATAGATTGCGCATATTTGACGTAAGCCTCAAATGTAAGTGAGAGGCAATGATTTAATTAAAACTGTGACATTGACGCATGCAAAATACAAGCTAAAAGTGCAAATCTTACATGTTAAATTACCGCAATTTACCAATTCTAGTCATTTTAATTGATTTATAGGTAAAATGTGTCAATAGCTCATCAATTTATGGTGAGTGAATTTCCCTAATATAAATGGGGTAACCCTATAGGTGCATGACACAGACACGAAACTGGAAAGAATTACAAGTTGTGGTAAACCGCAATAAATATACGTTGCTACCTACAATTTTCCTTAATTAATATTTGTGTTACTAACGCGACTCCGCGCCATTGATATTAGTTACCACATTTCAATAAATTATAAAGTTTTTAACGATTTTTATATATAAAGCGAACAAAATAAAATAAGTTATTTAAATCTGTCAAGCCGTTTTTGAACCTTAGTGAAACTAAGAAACATAAATTTATTATCATAACTTAACTTTATATTACTTATTAACAAGCGGTTTCACAAGAAAAAGTCTGAAGTTACGTAATTCCTGGATAAAAGTATCCTACGTTTTTCTCCAAGGTCCAAAGAAAAGATAGGAATAAACAAACTGAGTAACTTTCGCATCATGTATGCATTAGTATCGATTTCATTGCACTTAAAAATACCGAAAGTTTTTTATGCGTGAAATAAACTCAAGGATGATCTTCACTTCTAAACGTAAGTGCCAAACTAGAATGTATTTCGGGGTGCTCGTCAAAATATGTTCATCAAACTTCCGTTGGTATGATCGCAGAGGAAAATTTTGGGCCAGCCTTATCGAAAATTTAACCAACTCAAAAAAAAGAAGGTTCGGACTTTGAAAAGAAGGAGGTTCTATGTTTGTATGTTTGTTACCGCAGAACTCCGCCGTTTGTGGACCGATTAGATTTTTTTTAAAGGATTGGTCCCTTTTTTTAAAAAATCTAGTTCTAATTAGTGATGTGCCTGGCAGCAATATTCCCACTGCCGGCAATATTCCCAATGTTCCCACTGCCGGTAAATTTCCAAAATTGCCTGCAACCTGTTTGTCAATAATACCAATATATTTTATTATTACTGCAGGTGTAATTATTGTTTAGTCTTATTTGTTTAGTACCAGGCCACTGGAAGTTTTGCAAAAATTTTTTTTTTGTATAAGGCACTGGCCACTTATAATTATTTTGAAAACTTTGGTTATAAAAAGTAAAATTACCATTGTTCCAATTTTTGTTTTTTTTTTCGCGAGCCAAATGAAATTATCGTGTCTCATTTAAAAATGGATCTGCATCGAGAACATTTTCGTGCGTTGATTTTCTACGATTTTAAATATGGCCTAAAACCTTATGAGTCATTTGATATATTTCAAATTGCTTTTATGGATGAAGGACCTTCAAAAGCAACCATCTATCGCTGATATAGCGAGTTCAATCGCGGTTGCCTTACTTTGGGGGATGAAGTATATTTTTAATGTCTTTGGGGATGAACAAAGGAGTTGTCGTCCTACGACGGCTGTCACAGAAGAAAGTGTGCTGCAAGTAAAAAATTTGAATCAAGAAAATTGGTGAATTATATACGAAGAGATTCGGCATACACTGCAGATTGTTTCGGAAAGCGTTCACAAGATTCTACACGATCACCTTCGCATTAGTCGCTGGGTGTAACAAAACCTCACCTGCAGTAATATTATTTCCACTCCCGGCAATATTCCCACTTCGAGCAATATTGCCGGCAACGGCACATCTGTAGTTCTGATGATGGGATACATAAGGAATCGAGGGAGATCCTCAAATAATATTGACAACCATATAGTGATTTTGGTATTTTCATCGAGAACTCAAGCATCTACAGTCAAAAAGTAATATTTTATGAAGTGGAACTGATGAAAAAGCCCTTCACACTTACATAGATTTCACAATGAAGATAATTAAGCAACTATGACCATACCTACAAATAAATAAATGGTTCTGGATAGACTATGTTGAAAATGGAATCATCAAAATGATCTGGTGATGATGGAGCCGGAGGGTAGGCAACGGAACTCCATAATTAATCAATGTATCCTAGCCGTGACTTATTAGAATTATAATGTCATGCACTTTGGCTATAAGAAACTATCGAACTGGTCTGGTGGAGGCGGAATGTAGGCACAGGAACTTCATAATTAAACTGTCAGTGTTTGAGTTTTGGAATTGCCATGAGAAGTAGGTAGTCTGGCTCTAGAAGTGTATTATATGTAAAAAAAAGTGGAAAAAAAAGCAGGCAAGTGCGAGTCGGACTCACGCACTGAGGGTTCTGTGCAAACTACAATTCCCGAAAGGAGTCTCGAAGATTTTTCCGAATTCCAAAATTTTTGCTGTTTTCAGATTTTTCCCTATACCTGTACTATAAGACCTTGCTTTGTGCCAAATTTCAGGATTCTGGGCCAATGAGAAGTACCCTATGAATTTCGATCCTTGAGAGTATCAAAATTTACGTTTTTTTGCCACATAAACGGCCGTATCTTTTTTATTCGTTAACTTAGAAGTTTGATTTTTTCACAGCTTGAAGGGACCGCAGACCTTAGTACCTATATGGTTTTAATTTCAACTAGATACCTCCACGCGTTCTCGAGATAAATAGTCTTGACAGACGGACGGACAACAAACTGATCTTATAAGGGTTCCGTTTTTTCCTTTTGAGGTACGGAACCCTAAAAACGAATGTGTTTCTGGTATTGATTGTTTGTTGTTATCCGACTTTTGAAACTAAAGTTATTTTGATCGTTTTAGTCCCTATTTTTTTTTTGTTGTCAGTTTTTTTTAATGTAAGCATAGGAAGGATGCATTACAAACTACCGATGTAAATTAGAAACCGATCTTAACTACTGCCTATACTTGATGGTATTGTATTAGTAAGTGGATATAATAAATAACAAATTTTCCTCAAGTTTATTTTCGTCACGTTCTTAAATCTACAAAATCCCTTGACACAGAGAAATGCGACATTTGCTGTGTTTATACGTTGATGACGTCAACATCACCCACTGGGACAGCGTAAGTGATTTGTAACCCGACTCCTAGCGAATGGAAACGTGGGTGTAAACTAACTATTCACCCATTATTTCATGTTTGGAACGAAAAGAGAACACAGAACGCCAGACACTTTACGATAAAGAAAAATTACCTCAAGTTTTTACACCAACATAACAAAAACAACATAGCCACGCGGTTTTAAACCCTAATCACCGCCCATAAAGCTGAAAGCTGGTACAAATTACGATGCAATGGTATGACGGACATGCTTTATGGCTGCAGCAACCAGCTCTAGGGGCATATGTTTATAATTTATTAAAAGCTTGTTTGCGATGCGTTACCATTTCTTGAAAAATCTCCGCGCTTTAAAACTCAAATCTGCGTCAAGTTTATTTATGTGTAACATAAATAAGTCTGTATACCTACCTACATGCATCGTACATACATGCGGGATTAATTTAGCATTTTTACTTACGTTATAAGTAAAAATAGGAACATCAAAGTTGACCTGTTGCTGTATGCTGGAGCGGCGGCTAGTGCTTCTGATGCCGGAGTCTTTGCGGCTGTTGACGGAGGGACAGAGGCTGATGACGTCATCGGGGGGGCGGGACGTCTGCGGCGAGGGGAGGGGCAAATTCAGTCTTCGTTCCTTCGGACGAACCAGCTCGTCCTGTGTCGTGATCGTCGAACTGCGAGCGCGACACACGGGCACCTACAATGTAGAAAGAAAAACATTATATCAGAAAACACGTCGCTATTTGTTAAGGCCTCGTTAACAGCTAACACGTGTTAAATGTATATGTACACAAGTTTTCTCATATATTGTATGGGTGATAAATAATTCGCACACAATACGAAATATGCGATCATATTATCCAAACACCGCAAATGAAAAGTTCAAAAACTGATTTGTACAGCATGGTTACAGGAGTTTTTTTTTAGTAATTATAGTTTGTTAGAACGTTTATAACTTCTAAAAACAGTTATATTGGTAGGTCTGTTATGTAGGCTATTAATAGAGTTCATGATACTACATAAACAAAGTAAGAAACTTGATGCCGCTGTAATTATGTAATCATAAGAAAATAAACATCTTAATGCGGGTTTGCTCGGAGTTTTCCACGACCCTCGGTCACGAGGAAACTAATTCAAATGATAAACATATAAATACTGACAAAGACAGAAGTTACACTTTAGGCAGAGCGGCGGTTTAGCTTATAAACACCGGCTGATCAACAATATTGTTACGGAAATAAACGATTATTACAAATATATGTGCAGTCCCATCGCATCTCCAAATTATACCAATTAGAGGAGCAGCGAGCAACAACATAATAATTATAACAAATGAGTTGCGCAAACGGCAGTATCTGTTACGACTCACATTGCTCCCGAGTCAAGGGCGAGGTCATAAAGTTTATATTTCATAACCAAAACTTTTGATAATCTCGCAAAGATATAAAACCCGAAAGATAAGATGCTATAAAACAAACATCATGATAGTTCAAATATAATTCTATTAATATTTTCTATGTAGCGGAACGGAGCGCAGTTAATACGCGGCCTTGGTATGCAGATCTTCTTAAAACGCTTCTTATCAGCATCTGTATTATCAAAAGTGTATTGACTTGGACGTGTCCCAATGGCCGGTGTCGTTACAGTCGTTAGCAACATTAACCAAAGTCCGTGACTTAAAACAAAGCACTCGAGTGTGACACATAAACACCTTTTACTTAGTCTCGGCGAATATTTGTAGCCATTTCTAAGAATGATAATTTTCCTGCTGAATCATAGCTGTATTTAAATATTTGATATTTACCTCGATATTGTTCGATCGTCCGTATTGAGAGCGGTAGCTGCTACTTCTAGCGAAGGGCGACATGTTACTCCTTGACTGGCTCAAGTAAGATCGTATATCAATGATCTCCCTCTCGAAGGACGCCATGTCATGGCTCAGCGGCGGGATGTTCAGCTTAATGGTACTCTGTGCAGGCCTACTCTTATTGTCTTGAGATTCTATCACAATAGGCACTTGCTGGTAACCGTTGCTGGATTGCACCCCGGCCGCCGCGTCTCCCCGCTCCAAGAAATGAATCGACTTGTCAGTTAACTCATGTTTTTTGATCTCATGAAGCGGCGTATCCGAATGTTTCCTTAAAAATCTAGGCACTTTCCAATTCTTCAACTTAGTCGTATATTTGCCGTAGCTCCCTAAAATAATATTATTGTCTTGTTATATTTATTAGAATAACGTAATCACATAACATCGTCATACGTAGAATACTCATGCACAACATTTTACGAGTGTAATGTTCTGTAGCCGATTGTTTCCGAGCGTGACGCGAAATGTTTTTGCAGTTGTACCTCTATACATGAAAACTGTAGTGTTTACTCAAATATCGATGTCACGTAAATAAGAAACGGAAACACGATTTAGTTGCCAGACATCATGCAGATAGTACAATAAAAGATAATCGCAATACTGAAATCAATTGAGGTTTCAATTTCAGACATATCTTTGTTATTACTAACAATTTATGTTGAAGTAGCTCGGCAACATTAACATCGTTCTCGTTAAATTGCTACTATTTCTGTTTGCAATGAAAGCAGGAGAAATTCATAGTGACTTTAATTGCTCGACTATAAAATCGAATTCTGCTACATGTTTATAGTTTATTTGCTCGATAATACCGCCAATACCGATACGAAACGCGTATTGTAGAATCGTTCAAAGCATGCGAATGAACTATTAGAGAATTATGATTTCTGACTCAAAGATTACAATTTTTTTTGTAGACTTAAACTTAGGAAGATATCGGAGAGGATGACTAACACAAATCATCCCACTCATGTCGTGATCTGAGTGACAAAGAGCATCACCTTAGCGTAATGAAGTCACTCTATATCTTATCAGCTTGTGCCTTATTCTTGAGATAAATAACACTTTTCTTCGGTTCAATTCACAATATTTACTGGATCCAAGTAAAAAATACGAACAGATATAACATTCACAAAAAATTATTATGAGCGCAACAGGTAGTATTTAGATCGTTGCGATACAGTGCAGATAAATAATCACAAGCAAAAATTCGCAATGTACGTGACTGCAATTTTATAGCTTCGCTGTTCCTAATTAGCGGCATAATTGTCTGGCAATCTTTAAATACGACAAATTCGTCGACATGCCAACATACGATGTAGATCTAGACAACAAGAAACAAAAACTCACCGACAGAAGTGGGACTCTTGGACGAACTGTCATTAGTTTCGGGGAACCCCTTGGTCTTCTCGTCCAGCTCTGTGTCCGAATCCAATATACTGGGTAGTGAACTAGCTTTGGTTCGGAAATGAAATGAACTCGGGGAAAGGAAGTTTTTAGAATCTTTTCTGGATCCTCTGTCGTCGCCTCTAGGTGACGACGTTAGCGGGCAGTGATTGCAGGATAGGAAGGACTGAGGAGATGCTGCGGGGGATATAATTAAACGTAGGTTGATAGGATTAGAGGGAGTCAGACAGTTGTCATGGTTATAAGGGGAGTACAGCTGACGGCCTTCGATAAAATAGGTTTTATGACCTAAACAAACAGAACTGCTTTTAAAATGTGTCCACAATACAAATGATCGTGCAATCGTAAATCTATTTATAAGTTCACTCACCAAAGACGTCATCGCCCTCTTCTAAGATATAGGAGCCTCCAAGGAATTTAGCAGTCTCTTCTGATATGTGGACGCGACCTGGCTTCCCAGTGGATTCCATTTTGTTGGCGAAAGTGACGTCGTTACTCCAGACATCGAATTTAAACCGGCGAGTGCCCACAATACCGCACAGTACGGTGCCGGTGTGCACCCCTACTCTCATATTTATTCCCTCGCCGCGCACTCTATCGAATTCCTTTATAGCGTCTATCATTCCTGAAATATTTATTATGTATTAGTGCGATCTGCATGGCATTCGCACATCGCGGAAGCGAAATTTATTGAAGCTCAATTTAAACACGGATCATGTGTGGATATTAGATTTTGTTCTTATCCGGCTTAGATTATCCTCTTAATGTTCCATTGAATTAAAATTTTATTATACCTACTAGCGACTCGCCCCGACATCGATTGGAATAATTTATATACACAAACCAACCTCGTTTATAGCTCTTTCTTTTACTAAGAGTAAAAACACTAAACAGATTTTGATGCTGCTAATGCGTATTTTAGACGGAGCTAGTGGGTAAACAAAAAGACAGATGCGGAAAGCTACATTGTTTTATACTGAAAGCTTTGTAAAGATTTGATGGGTAGTTATATAACATAACACATCAGCCTTATTTTGATTCCCTGCTAGGACTGAGGCCTAAGATGAGGAAATGGCCCGTAATTCAGCTCGGGGGCCTAGTGAGGGTTAGTCCATGTTACATGTTTTCGCAATTTCGGTTCTAGGAAATTTTGGTGCTTGACTGCGATTCTCCCTGATGGTACCAGCAGCGATGCAAGCCTCATGTTTTTATCCATCACTGTTTTAAAGCAGTGGTGATGATATAAATTACACAACGTTAAGTTCGTGCCAGGGTTTGAACCTACGACATACAACTCGTTAGTCGCACCCACAACTGCTCTTAGTTGTTGCTAGTTGATTTAATAATTGCTTAATATTAAATACCACTTACCGAGTCCCATTTCTACACAGCACGTAGCATGGTCCGGCCGGGGCTCAGGGCAGCCAGATACGCAATAATAACAATCACCCAAAGTAGAAATTTTCTCACACCCATGATTTTGGCATAGCTCGTCAAACTTCTCAAATAAGTCATTTAATATATTAACTAATTCTTCAGCACCCTTGTTACTTGACATCTTGGTAAAGCCGACAATGTCAGCAAATAGTATGCTGACGTTGTCCATTGAACTCATGTTGAACGGCCTAAACAACGACTTGATGTCGGACGCGCCGGGGTTTGAGTGGCGAGGCTTGAGCGGATTGTGTGTCTTTAAACTAGCCTCAGTGTCAAGTACTTGCTCCTCCAGCAACCAGCTCGCCACTTTGGGCGGCATCACAGAATGTATCATCTTTTCTTTTAGCTGCTTCTCCATTTCTAGCTGCTTTCTTACCAACAGACTCTGCCCTACTTTCATAAAGGTGCCGCGCATTCTCACGAAGGTCATTAAGTATATATGTACACCAATTATGTGAACACAAAGCTGCAGTAAAATTCTCACAAACATTCCAGGGCATTGCCATTCTTGCTCTGACAAATGTAAGACAATATTCAGTACTTCAAACACTATTGAATACAAAATTCCAATGATAACACAGGCATACAGTGGTAAGGGTGTAAGTGTGTATATAATCAGCAATATTTCAATGCACATGGTGAAGTGTCCCGACTGACTGATGTCGGCGGCCTGAGATGATGTGTCTAGACGAGTGGTGAGTGTCACCAGTGACAGGCTGAGTGTACACAGAGCGAGTGCCATGACCAGGGAGAGCTTGAAAGTGTACACTTTATATATATTTGTAAATGTTACAAATAGCATAACAGATGTTATCAATAGGACCCCAGCAAATATGGAACACAAAAATGGCCATTTCACTGTTATGCCATTCAAGCCAAGGGCCACAAAGTAGACAAACCATGATATAGAAAATATCAAAATGTATAAAAGTGCAAATCTGAAAAAAGAAAAAATAAAAAACATCAAATATGTTTAATTAATGATAATAGTTGTGACATCAAGCAAATTATCAGTTTACTGACATTCATGCATGAATGTTACACATTTATATTTAAACTTTGAAAGCACTTACCTAAATCTTAGTCTTATTTGTCTAAAGGAACTACTTCTGTATTGGCCTTCAAGTATCTCTGAATCAAATCGAGGGTTCCACCAAATTCCAGTTGCAGCCCTCTCAAAGGCGATGGGTATGGTGAGGCCACAACAGTTGGTGGTGGGGTTGTTGCGTGCCAGGTAAGCTTGCACATGTGGGGCCATTCTAATCTGAGCATCTTCCCCCTCGGAGCAATCAACATCATGTTTGCTATCAAACTGTTGCGACCCATCACTGCAGCTGACACACCCACTTGGAGCATTCATTTTTTAATGAAATATTTCATGTTATCCATTGTTAAACTATAGCACTAACAGCTCTGGCCATATTTGAATCTGTTTAGGAAAACAAGCTATTGTAATGATAGTTGTGCAAATACGATTCAGATAATTGTTTGTTCTATTTCAAAGCTTATTTTTTTAGTTAATATTGTGTATTTATTTACATTATTCATAGCAACAAGATAATTTTTTAAACTAGACTAGAACATTGTCCTTGGTCATAAACAAAATGAATCAACTAACTATTTAGAACAAGTCAATATTTGATCATTAAAATACAAAGTTTCCTGCAAAATTAAGAGATAAATAAAGACTGCTTATTATTACATTATCAGTAGAAACCTGATAATTAATAACTAATTACAAATTGATAGTAATGTTAAGATAAACTTACATCATTTGAGGAAAAAAACTAAAATAGAAACATTTTTGGCATTCCTAGGATATGACTGCTGTGTTAATCATCTGTATCTATGATAATGTATGATACTATGCTTGTAGTATCAAGATAACATCACAAAATTAACTCAAGTGGATTGAGATCTACAAAGATGATATTGTGAAGCAGATTCTATTAATTTTGTGTTTGCATGAATTCACAGTTACAGCTAAGCAACTAATTATTTTTTTAAATATGTCATAAAAAAATCATTAGTCTATTATTTTTTATATAGCGTATTTATTTACTAATAATTCTAACAACAAATAACTTTCAAGAAAAACTGAAAAGTATTTTTTTGTTATTTTAAGAAGTAGGACAAAGGACAAGCTAGTATGTAGATGGACGTAGTTATTACTCAATAAAATCAGTGCAATATTTAAATTATATATAACAGGACATACATTTCAGTGATCTCAAGTGAAGGCTTCAATAAAATAAGAACACTCAAGTTATGTACAGAAATGTAACCCATAAAGATACTTCATTAGCGCCATTCACACTATATCAAAGATCAATATTTACAATAATAATATTCCCAAAAATTAAAGCAAAATATAAACATTATTTTTAGTTAAATTATAAAGGTTTTTACTTACCAAATCATTCTCACTTGAAATTCTTGACGTTTATTGATCAAGGTTATTACAGATCAATTCTATGTAAATAATTATTTATTCGACATTTACAATAACAACATGTACACATTTCTTTTATGAAAAACTCGTTTATTATAATTTATCGCAAGAACTAAAATGAAGAATAAAAAAATCACAAAAAGACACACAATCCACACAATACGTTTTAGAGATGTTCGCATGACATGAAATATGAAATGTCGCAAGAACTCAGCTGAAGTAAATCGATGACAGTTTTCCAATATGATGTATCCTTAGTCGATTTATGATATACAATAATTTCTATCGATTGTTGATTGTTATAAATATTTTTTTACTTACCCTGATTTTTTACATTACCTGCAAAAATCTTAGCCTTCTCTATAATTTCTTGCAGGTACAACGCCATGCCGTTTATATTGTCAGCCATTAGTCATATACAGAAAAAGGACAGTAATACCCAAACGACCCATTTCGAGCAACTTTAATTTGGCCCTCCATAACTTCAAACAAAACTAATGGTTAAATTATTCTTATTATGAGAAGTTCTACACAGTACTAGTAAATAATTTCACATGATTAAAACAAACCCTCTTAGGGTCTGTACACACCACGTTTCTTAAACGCGCCGTGGACGCGCGTTTGAAGACACACAGACAGACGCGATATGCATGCAAGTTAGACGCAGCCTGTAGACCTTTGCACACCTCTATAAATTCAAATAAGTGATCGAATCGAAACAGACGCGCGTGTGTAGCGATACACATGCGATGTTAACACGCGTGTGTCTCGAAACAAACGCGCTAGATTTTGCGTTTTTAAACCGAACCTCATCAGTAGCAAAATGGCGTCAGTCGAGACAGGATTGATTGCATGTGCTTCATTATTAACGCGCATGTGTATCGAAACAAATGCGCGTTAGTCTTGTGATAAAAACGCAAAATGCCAGCGCGTTTGTATCGATACACACGCGCGATTGCATAGCGTCTGTTTCACTATACACGCGCGTCTGTATCGATTCAAACATATTTTTGAATTTGTATAGGTGCAAAGGTCTACTGCGTCTGACTTGCGTGCGTATTACGTCTGTATCGCTACAAACGGGCGTAAACGGCGTGTTTAAAAAATGTGGTGTGCACGGGCTCTTACCGTTTGAATCGAAACAGACGCTATGCTAACGCGCGTGTGTATTGATACAAAAGCGCCAGATGCCGCGCGTTTGTTTCGAAACAAACGCGAAGCTAACGCGCGTTTACATCGATACACATGCATGTTAGCATCACGTTTAAATCAATATATTATTATACAAACGACAACAAACTGCTTTGCAGGATAAAATCGCGCGCGTTTAAAAAATGTGATGTGCACAGGCCATGAATCTATCTCCTATCTTCTATCTGTCATTAATCTTTAAGTGGCATTTTTATCACTCACTACTCGCTGACTCATCCAGCAAAGTTCGGTATGTTTAGGTACTATAATACCTAACAACTTCTGGGTGACTTAGAATCTAAACGTAGCAAGTCTTACCTAGGACTTTCACGCTGCTTCACTCTGCGCTTCGTAGTACAGTGCGACTGTACGACACTGCCTGTTGTATCTGAATTCTGTCGCTGGAATGCGATAAGTAGGTAAACTTACCTTTTGATGTATGGGCACACAATAATTATGGCGGTAAGTCCCCTCACCGCATTCACACGACACGGTGGTGCTCCGCCCAAGCGGGGAGCACAGCACTGCCTTGTTCTCCTGAAGGCGATCGGCAACAACGACCTCTCGCGCCGGGCCCTGGTACAGGCCATGGTCCGGATTACTCCGGAGTGAGAAGGAATGGTAAAAATCATCTGCAAAGCATTAATACTCGCGAAGGTGGCGGCCGCACGCGTTTAGTGAACGGCCCTTACGCCCCAGCCGCCGCAATCCCGACCCGGATTTCCTGCCATCGTAGGCGTGGGCTTGGGGACGGCGCAAAAGTGAAACGAGCCCAAGTCGTTGGCGACGCGGAGTGTTCCACGCGCGCTTCAAGAGGATGACAGCAAACCGTAGGGGTTTAGCAGGGTTGAAGCCAACTGTGGCCATGGGTTTGGCTCTGAAAAGAAAACCTGGGGTCCTGGAACGCAAGGCAAAGAAGGAACGTAAGAGGGAGTTTTAGCTTTCACCGCGTGTCAGGACGCGGTGAAAGTTTCTATCCTATATTTCGAGCCCCCGTTGATTAAGATAACGTCGCTTTAGCTAAAATTGCATCTAAAAAGTTTACTAACTAAACTTCAGCGCCTAGTAGGTATATCAGTATTGATATAGATTTTCATTGCGATTTCCGATGTTGTCTTTGATTAAGTACGTAAATTGTTAACGATCTTCAAACCCTGCTATCCCTGGCTTCAGGTGATATGGTTTTTTTCCAATCGTAACAAATTTTATGCTTTAGAATGTTATTTATTTATTTAAACTTCATGCAACATAAATACAAAAGCGGACTTAATTCCTTAGGCTTAATGTTATGCTTAATAATTATTATGATTAGAGAAATTATGCTTATAAATTATAGTATGTGAAAATATAATTAGGACAAACAAAAGTATGCCAAGTTATATTAGGTCTTAAAATTTTATGCAAATGGATAGGGAACCAAATCCCCTTCTGACCTAAGCTGTCCATGTCGGGTTGTATTAACAGATTGTCAAATAAACTTCTAAAGAGATATTTTATATACAATAACAATATATTATGTGACTAGGGGATAAAGTAGTGTATTTAAGTCGCGGGCGGCATGTTGGATTCCTAACGAAACGAAGGTTGCAAATTTTAAACCCGATCGTCAGTGAGGGATTTATAATTATAATTAACTCCCGAACATTGCGAGGGAGTTAATAAACCTGAGTGAAGTGAGGAATTCAAGCCGCACAAGACAAAGACAGCGTTATCCCCGTGTTGGATACTCCAGTTTTTACACCATCTGTGAGATAATTAAAAGACAATTTAGTAAAACAAAGCTTATTTAGAGAAATATAATTATTATTTACAAGTTAAACTATCACTAAAACAATAACCAGCATTTTTTCGCGTAGAATAGAATAGAATAGAATAGAATAGAATAGAATAGAATAGAATAGAATAGAATAGAATAGAATAGAATAGAATAGAATAGAATAGAATAGAATAGAATAGAATAGAATAGAATAGAATAGAATAGAATAGAATAGAATAGAATAGAATAGAATAGAATAGAATAGAATAGAATAGAATAGAATAGAATAGAATAGAATAGAATAGAATAGAATAGAATAGAATAGAATAGAATAGAATAGAATAGAATAGAATAGAATAGAATAGAATAGAATAGAATAGAATAGAATAGAATAGAATAGAATAGAATAGAATAGAATAGAATAGAATAGAATAGAATAAACTTTATTGTACACCAAAATAGTAACAATTTCACAGAAACTCGCGTAAACATATTTCTAAAGATCATTTGAAAGGAGTAGAGAAATCATCATGTAGTATTTCTTTTTCCAAAATTACGAAAAAAAATATGTTGACGCTGTTGCTGTTGTATATACGTTTATTATGTACAGGAGTACATAATAAACGTATATATTTTTCAAACCTATTGACCTAGGCGTTACTGATGAGTAGAATTCAGAAAGTCACTGTTTTATGCATAGATCATGCTGTTTTGTGGCACTACACTGCTCGGGCGCTTGGGCCTTATTATTGGAGTGCTGTAAGGCGTTAAATTAGTAAAACCTCGGAATCCGGGGCCAGTCAATGAATTTTAATAATATTATAAATCATTGGACTGTATTGTTAAAAGTTCAAATAAAAAAGTTAAAAATTAAAATTGTTCGGTCTTTTTAGGGTTCCGTAGTCAACTAGGAACCCTTATAGTTTCGCCATGTCTGTCTGTCTGTCCGTCCTCGCTTAATCTCTGTGACCGTTAGCACTAGAAAGCTGAAATTTGGTACCAATATGTATATCAATCACGCCGACAAAGTGGTAAAATAGAAATTGGAAAAAAATGTTTTATTAGGGTTACTAAAATCATTTTTTGATAATGTCAATAATTTCGGAAATAATCGCTCTAAAAGTAAAAAACAATGTGTGTCTCCCCTCTAACTTTTGAACCATAAGTTTAGAAAATATGAAAAAAATCTGAAAAGTAGAACTTTATAAGGACTTTCTAGGAAAATTATTTTGAACTTGATGGAAAGAACAGTTTTTGTACAAAAAAGACAAAAGGGTCCTACAAAATAATTTCTGGACTAAGTTTGTAGTATAATCGTATATGCAAGCATTTTTTTTAAACTCGTAGGTGGGTACACTTATTGTGACGGACGGCAAACTACGGAAATCTACACTGAGCGTGGCCCGACACGCTCTTGGCCGGTTTTTTTCACCTGATATAAACTAGTGCTTGACGCGATCCCAACAATTTTTTTTTTCCTTGTCCTTGAATATTGAATACATCCAAAGGATGAACTTTATTTTATTTTACAATCTAGCCTTATATATAGACTAATAAGTAATTTAATTAGATCCTAAACTAATAAATTGTCTTTACTGAGAATGTGTCCAAATAGCACTTTTCTTTTTGTGTCTATTAATGCGAATATACTTCGTTCTTGTATTTATTATGTAGCAATTATGCTACATTTCACTATTCACTATCACTAAACACTAACTCGAACGGTTTTGTTCTTTTTAGTCTTCTCACTATATTCGTGTGGTCGAGAAGCTGGATTGCCTCGATGTTCATATGCTGATGAAGTCGCTTTTCGTGAGCTTCTGCAATTTTTTTTTATCGCTTTGTCGATGAACTCAACTTTTAGGTCCCGATGGAGATCATCATTTCGGATGTACCAAGGCATGCATGCATTAACAATTTTCCTTAGTACCTTGTCTTGATATCGTTGTTATATTGGTCTGTTTGGTGCAGCCCCACAGCTATAAGAACAAACTGGCATCAGGACTTGTCTGTATAATATTCTAAAATGTAATTTGTTCTGTACTGACAACGTGGAATTTCTTCCAAGCAGCCAATACATTCTTTTGTATAGTAATTCGAGTTCATCTCTTTTCTTCTTGTCGTGGGCTTTCCAGCGTAGCTTAGCGTCAAGAGTCATACCCAGATATTTGGCTGTATTCTCATACGGGAATTGTTTATTATTTATATAAACTGGAGAATACTGGTGTTTCTTGTTAATAAAGTCTATAATATGTGCACAGATTTGGATTCATTTAATTTAATCCTCCATTTTTTGGTCCAGTCATAAACTTGGTTGACAGCCATTTGAACCTTTTCAACTTCTTCTTCGTGGCTGTTTCCTACAGCCATGAGGGCTGCGTCGTCAGCGAAGGTCCCAATAGTGTTATGCTCTGATTCTGGAATATCGTAAGTGTATATTAGGTACAGGACCGGACCTAATACACTTCCTTGCGGTACGCCGGCTTTTAATTATTTCGTTTTTGAGTAGGCATCTTCTTGCCTAAAGACTCTGTTAGAATGTAGGATTTCAGGATATCTGCAAACTGCTTCGGTAACAGGATCTTTATATATTTGACCTTCATGCCACACTTTGTCAAAAGCTTGTGCCACGTCTAGAAACACAGTAGAACAAACCTTCTTGTCTTCAAGGGCATGTTCTGTTATGTTTGTGATCCTATACACTTGATAGATAGTTGAGTGTTTTTTTCGGAAACCAAACTAGTGCTCCGGTATTATGTTTTTAGTTTGAGCCGTTTAAGTAAAGGCTTTTCAATAAGTTTTTACATTATAGGTAGCAAAGAGATTGGCCTATATGATGTTGTTTCATGTGCAGGTTTTCCAGGCTTAGCTATCATGATCACTTTAGCAACTTTCCATAAGTCTGGTACTAAAGTCTTAGTGCAGCATTTATAAGGGCTGTCAGCTTAATCAGACCCTTTCTTGGTATGTTATGAAGTATTTCTCCTGTTATTAAATCGTAACCTGGTGATTTTCGACGGCTTATATTTTGTTTTATTTCTCTTGCGACTTCCCTTGGTGTTTCTAGTATAATATCTTCATATTCTGGTGTAGTGTTAACTGAATTGCAGTCCTAAATGATTTCCCCCTCGTTTGGTTGCAATATGTTTGCTAGGTGCTCAACGTACCTGTTGGCTTTCTGATTATTAGTGACTGCCCATTGCCCGTTTTCACATTTGATGGGAGGAATTTGTGTGATCGGCCTTTTGAGATGCTTGGTAGCCTGATCCCAACAATAGATAACAAAAATTTACTGAAAAATAAGAGGGACAAGAAAAAAAAAAGGTTTAACACCCAAGTTTGCAACCATAAACACCCGGTGCTACCCACATGATGCTCGAAAAACTGCGAAATTTTGGAGCTTTTTTCAGTTTTTTCGTAAAAACTACCTGTACAAAGCGTTTTTTAAGTATATTTGCCTATAATATAATAAAGCTAACTAAATATACTACAATTTAAGCATAATCCCAGTACTCTAGGTTCATTAGTTGCAGAGATATAGAAAAAACAATGCCTTCTTTGCCAAAAGAAGGCATTGTTTTTTTTTTTTTTTTGAAAAGTTAATGTTTTGTTTTTGCGTCATATTCAAAGACACGTACTGGCTAAACTAACAGTCCTAGAGAAAAGTATGAGGCAACAATTTGTATCAAATTTAATTAGCTTAAAGATACCAAATTAATGATTCTAGGCTTTCACAGTTTTCTCATAAGTTACAAAAATATCGGGTTCGTCTAGGCATATAATAAATCTGTAGAAGTTTTTGGTCGTGCGAGCATAACGTGAAATATAATTATATTAAAATTTTGTGCAACTTGATATATTACTTAGGCTTTGTTTCATCGCAATCGGTTGACTATATCAAAAGATATAATTATTACATTTATTGACTGTTATGCGGAACGAAGTACACAGACTTTCGCCCTTTTGGAAGGACCAGGTTTCATCCAGTCTAGATCAGTGAAGGAAGTGGAGAAGGAGGAATAATGTTTGCTGGAGGTGGAGCATATGGTGTTAGGTCTTCCACATTATCGTCCTTTTCATCCAGGACGACAGAGTTAGCGTTGTTGCAATTTCGACCTTGGCAAAAGAATTTGAGCTTGGCAAAAACATTTGAGCCTGGTCTTTCTGCAAGTGCACGACCTTAACCCAATCAAAAAAAAAAAAAGAAACTGAAACAAATGACAGAATTTTACAGTTTTCCAAGCACTGCGGTAGACTTGCTCATCTTTGACTTGCTGTATCTTCGTAACAAATGAACAAATTTTGCTCAAGTTTCGTTCAAATTGTGGCAAATTTAGCCACCTTTATAAGTATTTTTTATTTATTTATTTATTTAAAGCTTTATGCACAAAAACTGTACAAAGGCGGACTTAATGCCTTAGGCATTATCTGCCAGTCGACCTTAGGGTGGTGCAGAAACAAAACATGGCAGGTGCAACTTAATAAATAGACAAAACAGAAGAGAAACAAATATATACAATAGTAAATACATACTTAGATACATACATATAACAAAAACAATGCTGTTGTGAAAAAACAAATCCAACCAATTAGCTCGGTGATGATTCTACCAACATTTTGCGAATATGCTCACGTGCCTTCACCTTAAAAGAAAACCGGCTTGTTGCCATCCTGATATTCAGAGGGAGCGCATTCCAAAGAGATATCGCCTGGACGAAAAAGGAAGAGTGGATAAGCCCAGAGCGGTGTGAGGGACATCGTAGAAGACGATTATTAGCAGACCGAAGATTTCTATTGTGCCCAGAGCAAAGAAATTGAAGTTCTGAAATCAGATAAGAAGGGGAAGAAGGATTATCCAGAAAAGAGAACAGAGTAGTCAAGGCCCTTAGCGCTCTGCGCTGACGAATGGGTAACCATTTTAAAAGCAAACGATGCTCGGATACATGATCGTACTTGCGGAGGTTGAAGACAAATCGAATGCAGTTATTCAGAAGCCGGTCAAGTTTATTGAGAAGATCTGCATTCAGGTCATAGTAGCACACATCAGCATAGTCGATTATGGGAAAGATTAGGGATTGTACAAGCATTGCCTTTATGTGAGCTGGGAGAAGATTCTTCAGACGATAGAGAGACCGTAACGTTCCAGTGACTTTTTGACTGACCTTTGCAATCTGCTTCCGCCAATCCAGACAAGCATCAACATACAGACCAAGATCCTTGACCTCAGAGCCAAACGGGATCACCGTATTGTTGAAGATTACGGGGGGTACAGTTAGTCCATCTAGCTTTCTTAGACTATGGGGGCTCCCAACTATAATAGCCTGACACTTTGTAGGATTAACCGCCACACCGAATCTATCAGACCAGTTTTTAATTTCCCGTAAATCCCGGTTTAGCTCGTCGATCGCATCCGATATGTTGTCCACACTTGACCGACAGTACAATTGCAAATCATCAGCATAGAGATGATACGCACACTGAAGCTTAGCAGTTATAAAGTTTATAAAAACAGAAAACAAAAGAGGGGATAAAATACCGCCTTGAGGGACGCCAGCTACAAGGTCGCACCACCCTGAAGCAGAGTCTCCAGCACGAACTGACTGCTGGCGCCCCTGAAGATAAGAAGAAAACCATTCCAGTACCTCGTGAGAGACCATAAGACAAGAAAGGATAGACAAGAGGACTTCGTGACTGACGGTATTAAAGGCATTGGAGAAGTCAATTAACACCAAAGTTGTAACTTTGGTGTCCTCCATTCCCCGCCTTATATCGTCAGTCACTTTTAGGAGAGCTGTGACAGTACTGTGCCCAGGCCTGAATCCAGATTGGAATGGGCTGATGAGAGAGTTCCGGTAAATGAACTTGGAGAACTGTTTATGAACACAGGCCTCGAGCACTTTGGACAGGAATGGTAGGATGGAAATTGGACGAAAGTGCCCGGAAAGGGAGGGGTTAGGAACCTTGGGTAGTGGCCGAACATAGGCTTTACGCCATAGGGAAGGAAATATACATGAGGATAGAGAAAAATTAACTATGTGGGATATAGCAGGAAGAAGTTGATCCAAAGCAGACACGATCATGTGACGACTAATGTTATCGCAACCCACTGCTTTGGATTTAATGGAGAGGATAATCTTTTTGATCTCTTCCGAGTTGACTGGGGTGAAAACAAAGGGGGTGATGTTGGGACGCGTCAGACCAGTAAGATAACCAATAGTTTGACTTTTGGTTAGATTGTCAAGCATAGGAACAGTGGAGAAATACAAGTTCAGCTCGTCTAAGCCAATTGTGTTAGGAAGGTCCGAATGTGCGGGTTTACCGATACCTAGAGTTCTGAGGAATTTCCAAATATCGGCAGAAGAAGAGGAAGTGATATTATTTAGAATGTGTCGGCGTTTTGCGTTGCGTATCATCTGGTTACACTGATTCCTGGCAGACTTAAAGAAGGACCAATTGTCCTCCCAGCGATTCTTCTTAAATTTCCGAAACGCGCGGTCCCTCCGTCGCATAGCCATCTCAATTTCTCGGTTCATCCAGGGTGCAGGTGGACGCTTCAACTTAACTCTCCTAACAGGAGCGCGCTTGTCATATAGCTTGGTCACAATATTGTTAAAAACGCTGACTTTATCGTCAACCGTAGTAGCTTCCTGTAAGGATGACCAGTCAATACCCAATGCATCGTTCTGAAGTTGCTCAATATTCATACGTGTAAAGGCACGCCTGTACTGGAACATGGGTTTGGGTTTAGGAGGTTTAAGGACGTAGGACAGATAAATGAGATCATGATGGGAAAACCCAGGGGCATCAAGTTGACCATGCGAGGACACTAAGGAAGGGTTAGAGGTGAGGATCAAGTCAAGCCAAGTATCATTACCATTTCTGTTATGGTGCGTGGGTTGGAGAGGTAATACATATAGACTGGCTGACTGGACAAGATGGAGGAGTTTACGGGACCGAGGGGAATCGTGAGCAAGGAGGTTGGTGTTAAAATCTCCCATGATGATATGATGTGCATACTCTGAACCCAAAGATTCTAGTACCGATTCGAATTCAGTGAAAAAATCAAGAGTAGGGGGACAATAGACAACACCTAAAACGGCTTTAGCTCCCTTCACACAAACCTCAAGAAAAAGAAACTCGGCAGCATCAGTCGAAGAAGAAGTTGCTAGGATTTTAAAGGGGATATCGCCGCGAATGTAAATAGCTACACCACCCCCTCTCCTGCCAATCCGATCATTCCGAAGAAGAACGAATCCAGGGAGAGAGTAGGTTGTAGATAGGAGTTCAGGTTTGAGCCAGGTCTCGGAAATCAGGACAGCGTGAATGTTGTTACAAGAAAATGCATCGTACAGTTCACTATGATGACTGGGGACACTTTGAGCATTAATGTGGCATACGTTAAATAACCGGCCTGGGTTAGAATCAAATTTTTGGCGTAATACATCACCAAGGGTGTCCGTCAAAGAGACAAAACTGGTGTCGCAAGAAGAGGCAGTTGACCTGTTGGCAGAATAAAATGATTCATCATCAGAATCCATCAAATAATAAATAAATAAATATATATATATATAATATATAGAAATAAAAATTACACACAGATAAGCTAATACGGCGTTAGCATCTCTGCACCACCCGCCAGCTAACATCATAAAATTTAAGTAAAAACATAGATAAAATCACTAAAAACACTAAAACCACATGGAACACAACATACAATTATTTAAATTTGATTACCATATATATTAAAACAGAAAAAAGTTTAAAAAACTAGCAATAGCATGTATCGCAAAAAAAAAGTACTTAAAAAGTTTTAAATGACATCGTCAATAGTTAAAAGTTAGAACGCACCTACCGAACCGAAGTATCTACTTTTGCACTACTATTGCACTACGATTCGAATAATAATAATAAAAATATCGATACTAATCGTAGTGCGATAAGAGTCAGTTTTCGAATATTGAAAAATAATAAAAAATGATAACCGGATAATTTTTTTTTAAACATTTTTACATTATTGTTAAAAACACATTTATAAAGATTCATTGACTGGCCCTGGATTCCGAGGTATAAATCTTACGGCACTCCACTATATTTAAATTTTGCGCTAAACGGAGGCGTGTCAACACGCTGATTGGTTCTTTGCCTCGGTTACCATCACGTGTTTTAATTTTGATAACTCAAACAATTAGTGACTAATGAGATGGTCGATATGGAGACTCTCCCCGGCTTGCAGCCACCGCGGCAGCTCCAGCACAGCACGATAAGCTAGGAAGATGGGATGGCGCAAGAGTATCGACACAGGTAGCGTTCCACACTAAAGGCCTACACATCTTTCAAGAAAATAAATACATATCGTCGGCCTCTTACCATCGTCGCGTGCCAGGCCATGAGGTTCCAAAACAGCCGGAACGCCGACGATGACAAGGGCTCGTCGGATGATGTCGTTAATGTTCGCGTGCCGCGCTATGTGTCCCGCACTTCGACTGCATGACAGGCCGTGGTGAGCGAGGTTGGTGACAACTTCGCCACAGTGGCAGCGATGAGGAGAACAACTAGAAGCACCTACACGTAGGGCAACAGCTAAGCGAAAAGTAGTATCGTCGAACAAGGTGCCAATATTCGACAACGGCAGTGCGTGCAGTCAAAGACCTGACTCCCAATTTCCCACAGCCAACAGGCGCGCACGCTCCGCAGCGGTAGCAGCTGTTACGATTAGGTTTTCCTGAACGGCTCATCCCATTGCAGAGCGGCTCATCCCACCGTCTCTGGAAAGTTGGATTGTTGGGTGGATTTGTATTCGGGCAAGCGATTGTCCAGACATCCTTAGCCTCGATGAAACACGGCACTTCTAAAGGAATCAGTGGAAGTTGGATGTTCCTGATTAATTTATCAGTGCTGTGTAACCGTTAAATTTTGATCATTCTAATCCCGTGGAGGGTCGATCCGGTACATGAAACACTTTCGATTTGTAAAGATAAAATTAAAAAATAAAGTACCTACCTTTTTGTCAAAACTCAAATTAATTTACGCATGTATGAAATTAATTTCTTTAAGAAAACGTTAGCTGAGCGAGTCCAATGACCTGTAGGTAGTTTGTACGCAACGCCAGTCGGCGTTACGACTAAAATGCCATCTTGGCATTTTTTTATAGCGCTTGCAAATGCGATTAACGCGCTACTTTTTGTAGCGATGCTGGTGCGCTCTAAAACGCGCGACAGCTTCGCTACAAAAAGTCGTCGTGGGCGGGGGCCCCACCTTACGATTTCAAACGTGTATGTCTACGAGATTACGTCACAGATAATATTTAAAAGTTCCAAAAAATAATACCTAAGTATAGCTTGTTTTACTTGCAAAAACAAAAATCTTGAAATTTTCGTTTTTTAATAAAAATAAAACCAGGCAGAGTTCATACAAAATACTCAGTGACTAGGTACATCCGGCTCTTACAGTCGGCTGACTTATCCATTTTTAGGGTTCCGTACCCAAAAAGGAAAAAAACGGAAACCTTATAGGACTTTGTTGTCCGTCCGTCCATCCGTCCGTCTGTCTGTCAAGACCCTTTATCTCAGGAATGCTTGGAGGTATCGAGTTGAAATTAAACCCATATACTCAGGTTTGCGGACTCTTGAAGCTATAAAAAATAAAATTTGTATGTCAATGGTAGGAAACATGACTCGTGGGTTAGCGCGTGACACGATTGTAGCGTGGGACGAATCACGAAGGGGACACGGGGGGTTCTTCGAACACACGTGCGAGCCTGTGTTTTTTCGTTCTTCTGACTTCTTGTAGCTGGCATTCCTCGTTCCTCCTCCTTGGCACCTTAACTCTAACTGTGCTCTAAAAGCCCTCTCTGATCTTTCGGAGAACCCTTTGAGAGGGATAAGCTCCGGCAGGGATGGAAATATCGTGTGGTAGGGAAAAGGTGGGAACCGCCCTGCAGAGAACTGTGTAGGAGTACCTACGTTACGAGGTGCTCAGTAACCAGTAGGGGAACGACCGGCTGCTGCGGCAGTGCCTACAGTACGGTCCTCGCAGCGTACACAGCCGTACAGGCTCAGTTGTGCTATTCGACCAGGGATCATTAGTGATAGCGCACAATATGTCGCACCACCTTGAAAGCACCTTTTAAAGCACGTTAAGTGGCACGTACCTGAGCTTCGGTCCACCCACTTTATGGTTCTTCACTGGTGGTGTGGCAGGATCCGCTGTGGATCCCACTCTGCTAAACCGACGCGGTGACACGACCACTTGGCGGCTCGATGAACACGATGGGGCGATATTGCGACTCGGGTCTTATATTTTTGCCACTTAATAACACTCTGTTACACTGTGTTATTAAATAATGAATGTTAACATTTTTTATTTTAAGCTTTAATTATAATGTTTCTCATGCTAAACTAGATTATTTTTATATAGGTAGATACATCTATAACTGAATTTTTGTTTTTTCGACATAAACTATTTTTTAATAATCTGGGATAGATTCATACAGGGTAATTAGAAATCCTAACTTTTAAAACTAAGTCCTTATTTGTGTTGACAAGCCGGGGAGATTCTCTACCAGGTCAGCCACCTAGAACCGCTTAAAACTGTTGAATCAATGATCTTGCAGTGATCGTCAATTTCTGATAGTTGACGACTGATTTCGGCTAATTTGCGAGTTTTAGGAGAATGTTTTTTGAGCCTATAAACTGTGCTATAAACCCTTATAAATTTTGAACCAGTGACTGACCAATTATAAAGGAGACTATGGATCGAATAATTAGCGACATTTTTTTTGTTATTCAAATTAAGATCTTTGACGGTGGCCAACCCAGAGTCAACGACACTTCCACTGGTTCATGCATCTGAGAAGATAAGAGGCAATAAAGATAGTCTATAAAAAATCGCTTTTAGCGATAAGATCGCCCATTGTTATGTGACACCCTATTAATTTAATTTTTGGTTATAGATATAGAGAGAGATATATGTATAGATAGACATATTTTTAGTGTACAAAAAATATGTCTATCTATAAATTTTAAAAAGGAAAACACAGTAAAACTATAATATAAAAAATTATTATCAGTTTTTATTAATGAAAAATAGGTACTTTACAAAAAATACTATTTTCTTCACAATGCATTTTAACCACATTATAATGTTATTTTAACAGTAATTACTAAAACCATTAGTACTGAGTTAATACAACAGTTACAGTTACAGTTTTTAATACAACATTAATGATCAATAATTTTTTAACAATGAAAAATTGACAATAGTAATGAAAAATACCAAATATAGATGTAATTTTTTTTTCTTACAAAAATGTGTAAAAACGCTAATTACATTTAAAAACCAAATGCAAATTTGTTTGAGACTGTATAAACTTAATAAAATGAACATTTATTTGGTAACTATAATAAAATATTGTGAGCATACATCCATTTAAAGATCAACAATGGAGTGTATGAAATATATTATTTTAAATTATCACAATAACATTCTAATAAATAACTTACATTAAAAGGAAGACTACTTCACTTGAAAAAAATTTCATGCTACTAAACAAACTTGTTCACATCAATTTTTAATTCATTATTTAATGTAAGGCACATTTCGAGCACCATCATAAAAATTATTGTCATCTTTTCTGACTACCTGCACTTTATAAAAATATTTGTTGAAGACAACCCTAACCGACAAATGTATACAGCTATGCAATATACTTAATAACATGATTTAATTATTATACCAATCTGAATATTGCTAATAATTGCTCATAAACATTTAACATTTAGAAACAACTTCATGAAAAGTTATTCCCTTAGACAATATAAAGCCACTGGCCACTCAGATGATTTATCACATATAAATATTTAATATCTCTGCAATATCATTAAGTAGAAATTCCCAACACTTAAATATTAGTTTTAATTTCAGTTTAACATCTAATCATTGTACATGCCATCAAGCAAAAAATCCATTCTTTTATAATGCCTGTTCTTCCAAGCTTCTTGTCCTCGTCGCAAAGCCATGTAGCCAAGAACGGCAAACATTGGAACCAACAAAATTGAAATAACAAGAGGCATTATCATACCTGGGTGGCTATTAGCATTCTTTACATAAGCTTTTTCTTTGTTAGGAGACTGGATTTGATTAGATACTATCGTTCCTGGTGATGATTTGACTGTCATATTTGCTAGAGTATCATAAGATAATAGTAGAGGCTTCTTGTGTGTTTCAGTTTTATTCACATTATTCGCAGCACCGGATGATGTATTCAGCAAGGAGTTGGTCTTGGACTCAAATTGAATTGGCTTATTTGGAGAATCTGTTATGTTTTTCTTGGAATGAGCTGTTTTTTCCTTTATTTGAGGAGCAACGGTGGGATTTTCATTATTAGTTGACACATTGTTTTGTTGAGGTTTCACGTTTTCATCCTCTATATAAACAACCCCTTTCCGTGCGACCACAGGTTTTATTTTGTTTTTGCTTAATTCACTGTCAAGACTCGTGAGTTTATCTTTGGGTAAGGCCAAAACCGGCGACACAGGAAATAAGGAACCGCCTTCACTTAACAATGTTACTTTCGTTTCGTCTGACTGATTTACCTTATGAGGAACAGGTTCAGCTAACGTTATGTTTGTTACCTCCAGTTTACTGACTGTCGTGTTACTGCTGTTAATAAATGGAATGAACAAAGCATGACACAATAAAAGATAAAATATCATTTTGTATCAAACGAAAAATATCTAAAATTAAAAAAACCTTGTAATAAACTCATAAACAAGTCACAAAAACATTAGAAAAAAGTTACCAAATTAAAGTGTGACGTTCATGACATTGTCAGATGTGACGTGTGAAAAAAAAAAATTTTACATATGGATGGGATAGTATGCAAACGGAAATTATCACTTAGTCGATTTAGTTGTTCCAAAAGTTTCAAGCTAATAAAAACCAAAGGTCAATTCTACGAAAGACGACACTAGCGTCACTTCGGTGTCAATGTCAATGTTTGTTTGTTTGACAATTGCGACTTTCAAATGACACAAATTAATTTTGGGACTGAAATTAAAAAAATAATTTTAACATAGAATGAAGTATCATATGTTTTGCTGTGAAGTGTAAAGTGCTACCAGAATGAGGACTCGTAGTAATTCTGGGGTGCGTTTGGATTACTACCAGCGGGTAGTGCACAAGTTAATTTTAGATCACCAGCAGCCAGTGACTGGATTGTTCCCCGCAAGCCCACACAATGACCACGCATGGATTAGGGACAACCTGTACTGCATATTGGCAGTATGGGGGCTCTCCATGGCGTTTAAGAAAATTGCAGATCAAGATGAAGATCGTGCCAAAACATACGAATTAGAACAAAGTTGCGTCAAGCTCATGAGAGGTAAATAATAATAGAAACTGATTTGTACTCAGAAACCAGCTGCCTAAATCTGTAGCTGTAATTTAGTATTGCTCGTAATTGAATGTCTGATTTTCCCAGGTTTGCTTATGGCTATGATGCAACAGAAAGACAAAGTGGAGAAGTTTAAAAGCACTCAGCATCCCTTGGATTCTCTCCACGCTAAATACTCTTCCACCACTGGCCGAACAGTGGTAAAGGACACTGAATGGGGACATCTCCAGATTGATGCCATTTCTCTGTACCTCCTCATTCTTGCGCAGATGACAGCGTCGGGTCTACAGATTGTATTTTCATTAGATGAAGTTTCATTCATCCAGAATTTAGTATTTTATATTGAATCTGCTTATTGCACCCCTGATTATGGTATTTGGGAAAGAGGTGACAAGACAAACCATGGCCTGCCCGAACTGAATGCCAGCTCAATTGGTATGGCCAAAGCTGCTCTAGAAGCTATGAATGAATTGGACCTGTTTGGTGCTCGTGGCGGTCCTTCTAGTGTAATCCATGTTTTAGCTGATGAAGCTCAAAAATGTCAAGCTGTGCTTCAATCAATGCTACCAAGAGAATCAAATAGTAAAGAATTAGATTCAGGACTGCTTTCTATTATAAGCTATCCAGCTTTTGCAGTAGATGATCCACAGTTAATTGCATTAACAAGAGACACTATTGTTACTAAAATGCAAGGAAAATTTGGATGCAAGAGGTTCTTAAGGGATGGTCACAAAACACCCAGGGAAGATCCCAATAGGCTTTACTATGAGCCATGGGAACTGAGGATGTTTGAAAACATAGAATGTGAGTGGCCTTTATTCTTTTGCTACCTCATATTGGATTACTGCTTTAAAGGTGATAAGAACAATGTTACGGAGTACACACAGATGCTGGAGAAGGTGATGTTGAGAAAGGATGATGGGATCAAGTTGGTTCCTGAGCTGTATTCAGTGCCTGCAGACAAGGCTGACCTGGAACAGAAGAATCCAGGAAGCCAAGAGCGTATACCACTGGGCAGGTGCCCTTTCATATGGGCTCAATCATTGTACATTCTTGGAAAGTTGTTACAAGAGGTAAATGTAGCAGCATTACTATTTTGCAGTTGTAAATTGGAGTTTATGATTGTAGTTAATGATTCTTATTTAATGGTTTTCAGGGATTCCTAGCTGTTGGTGAACTGGACCCTCTCAATAGAAGACTGTGTTCAGAGAAAAAGCCTGATGTAGTTGTCCAGATTGTAATACTTGCAGAGAACAATGACATTCGGGATAAATTGCTGGAGTATGATTTGCATGTACAGACTATTAGTGAGGTGGCTCCTATTGAAGTGCAACCAGCTAGGGTGCTCAGCCATTTGTACACATATTTAGGTAACTAATTTTTTCTTTTTCTATGATAAATAGTACATATTATCATTTGGACCACAAAATAGATAGGTACAGAAGTCAATCTCATGTATGTAGTTCACTTTTTATACCTATAAGCGGAGATATCGTGTTCGTGAACAGTGTCTATGTGTGCGTTGCTTGAGCGTGCTTTGTATGTAGATTGACTTCTGAACCGATCTATTTTGTGCCAGTAGGTAGCCACACCAATTAGCACAACTAACAGTATAACAGCAACTCACTAATTACTAATTGACCTTACAGCACTATTTATGAAGTATCTTCAATCTGTCTCAACTGAATACATCATGATATTGTTAGAGCTTAAATCCATGTGATAAAGTTCACATTGGCTTAAATGTCATGGGTACCCGGTGTACTGTGTTTGCTATGCTTGTACGCTAGGGCCGCATTTACGTTGAATTTTACCAAGCAGTGTCGATGGTTCGTGTATTTTGCACGCTAAAAAGTCATTACGATTACTCGCAATAGTGCGGTAGTCACATTAGGTGCTATTTAATTTTACATGAACTATCGTCGCAGTAATCCAAGACGGCCGAAGACAACACAAAAGATATAAGTTCGACCACGCAACACAATGTTTGCAGTACGTTAGGTCACTGAAACCTATTGATGTAACGCTACTCGCTTACATCCGTAGACGAACACGCGGTATGAACAATCGCCACGATACCCGCTAATGGCTGGTTAAATCTGCTTGTATAATGTCAAAGCGCGAATCTTCGTGACGATACACGCAAATGCGGCTCCAGCAATAGGACGATGGCCGCGATGAGTTTCTGAAGAGGAAACCTGCGGTCCTAAAACCAACTGAATGAAACAGCTGTTGTTTTAGTCAGTAAAAGTCTGACACACGCTCTTGCTCTACCATAGAGCGGAAGAAGTCATTAGATGATTTCCCACTTCAAAAATAAGTATTAGGGTGATGAAAATGTTTTGAAATTTCAGGTAGAAACAAGAAATTAGGTTTGTCTGGCAGAAAGTCCCGTGATGTAGGTATCCTGAGTACCAGCAAGCTGTACTCTTTGAATGACCGCATATTTGCCTTTACACCACAGGTATGTTTACTCTGAGTTCATACACCTATCATGATACTTATATTTTATTAGACTTTATTAAATATTCTTTTAAGGTGGTGGTAATTATTATTTTTTCCTTATGAGAAATGACAAAATTTTGCATTACTCATTTTTTTTTTTGTTTTACTTTATTTACTAGTTTTCTGATATGACACGTTTCTACATCGCCTCTGACTTCGATCTTATGGTTGACACCCTCAAAGCAGAAATTAATTTCTTGAAGTCCTCTTGGCAAAACCTTCTTGGGCGACCGCTTGTTGTCTTGACCTTGAATAATATGCACTTAGGTATTGTTTTATTTCTTTATTTTTTTGGAAAGTATGCTTGCTGGTTTTGACCATCCATGTTTAATGTTTAGAATTATTAATTCACAAATAACATTTACCCCATAGAATGTTTTGTTAGTTTTATTGTGGAAGTGTTATTTATTGGACTTGGTGTAATTGTGCAACCATTCCTTGTGATCAATACATATTTTTAAATCTTATTATACTATGTTATGTGGAAATGGAAGAACAGCTATATAATATTATTATTTTAAAGTTATTTATATATCATTTTGTATGATGTTGTAAGTCAAATTGTCAATAGATCTTTTTGACACGTGAACTCGTCTTAGTTGTGTCCATTGCCATCTAGACAACGTCCTTCCAATCCTACTATTGCATCTTAAAGGCCCCCAGTACCGGGTAGTGAGCTGTAGAACATGACTGAAATAATTTAAGATCCCTTGTGGGTGTAGCTACGTTGAAACCTTCCTAGTAAAATGGCTACCTCAGTAAACGCATCAATGATAAAATAATGACTTTACTTGCGTTTGTTCAGTGCATCTTAAAGTTGAACCATTTAATCAACAGCCCTGTTTTGCCCCCCTACTCTTTGGACCCCATAACCCTAGTACGCTCACGTCCTAATAAACATTAACCTCGCATGGGTGTGGTGTGTCATAGAACTTTGACTACGAGGAATACTACATGTCGCGTGACCCGGCGCTGCTCGCGAGCACGTTCACGGCAAACGTCGCGTTCCTTGGTATGAGCTGGAAACAAATGCTTGGTCGGCCGACGATAACGTTGCTCGCTACGCAGTATTTGTTAGGTAAAGAGTGAATATTGTCTGTCTCTGAAAAAAGGTTTTTTTGTGTAGTGGTGCATAGCGACAATTATCTTATTTTAACTGCGAAAATAAAAAATGAAATGTGACCTTAACTAAAGGCATTATGGTTTAAAATGGCAAATCCTGTTTGTTACTAAGATTTAATTTGCTAACCATTGTATAAACTAAATCATGACAAATAAACTTATCAGTTTAATGCTCTCTAGCTTTACTACAAATGCGAATTCGCCATACATCATTTACACACAAATATCTTTATGAATAATTAACGACGCCCGTAAAATTTTGTTTTGTTTTAAAATTAAATAGCTGAGGTGAAGGTTAGGCTTACGATCCACGGACGCGTAGCTTCATAGACGCGTATTCGTCATTATACGCTTGGAGTACGCCTGCGTGAAGCTTACATCAAAACGATGGTCTACTGTCCATGGATGCGTAGCTTTATAGACGCGGCACAACGCTGTCGCTTCGTCGACACCGTTTCACAGTTTTGTATATAAACTTCACGCAAGCGTATAGTGATGAATACGCCGCGCGTCTATGAAGCTACGCGTCCGTGGATAGTAGGCCTTAGTGTTTTTCGCACATGCTTACGTCATAAGTAGGTATATAATATTTATTTTTTATTTTTGTTTGTGTAGCTGGCCAGGTGATCAGTATCAAAAGTATTTGATTGTATGTATACGCTTTAATAGACAACGGTTTACAGGTTACAATCTCGTTACTAATCCCATTACAAATGAATTTCATTACTAACAATATTCATCTGTCATAATCACGCTTTCTGAGCTATAAAAGTTTCTTCTACCTTCTATTGTAACAGAACTTTCTCTCCAGATTTTTGTCCACATTTCAGACCAGGGTAAAATCCCAATGGCGATGATAACGACGATGAAAAAGCTCAAGTCTGGTTATATTAACGGTACTAGAGTGACTCTCGGGAATCTTGGAGAGTTCTTGAGCACATCTGCAATTACGAACTTGAGTTTCCTCGGCAGCCAAGAGGATGGATATCCTGATAGTAAGTGTTTCTTTACTTTCATTTGAATAGTCAATAAGAAATATTATATAGTGAGCCAATTTATGGCTGATTTCTGGATATCAAAATGGAAATTATCTTACTTCCGTTTACGTTTCTAAGTAGCAAGATTCTTAATTTTTTTTTTAATGATAATACATCGATACATCGATAGTTCTTAAAATAGAGAGTCAACGAACGATTTAGTTTAAATATACCTACGTAGAAAGTGTCGCCGATCAATTATGTACACCCGTGTGAACGACGCTCGAGTTACTTAGTTAATTATTTTTTGGCATTCTAATGTTTCATTGATCATGAGCAGTGGTAATGGCCCCGACTTACGAGTTGTAGGTCGCGGTTTCAAACCCAGCCAGGCGCATTACCTTGTGTAATTTATTTCATCACAACTGCTCTCAGAACGGTGAAGGAAAACATCGTAAGGAAACCGGCATATCTTTGAACCAAAAATTCAAAGACATGTGACATTCACCAACCCAGCAGTGGGAACATTAAAAGGCTGATTATGCTACGCTATGAAGATTGAGACAGAGAACGATATCCCAGGACGTAGTAACCGATTAGATAAAACTATTAAAGGTTGTGTCACTGGATGCATACTCAGTACCTAAACTTAATTGATTTACTCACCAAAGTACGGCATAATAACTGTAAAATAATTATTTTGATAGAAATTATCGATCAAAATGTCTCTTTTATTTATTCCAGAATTAAACCCGGAAGTGCAAAGCTACTTGGAAGAGCACTTGCTGAAGTCGTTTAGCAACAAGATCAGCTTCCTACCTCGTCCGGCGGGCGCTCGCAATGCACGTACGCTGCGCCGGCGCATGTCTGTGCGCGGCGCTATCAAGAAGACGAGATCTATCAATGTGGACTGTACGTATTTATGGCTAATTAATAATCTTTATGTTGTTTGTTTTAAAGTCGAAAATTGACTGTATATACACCGATGCGATTGACTGACAAATTAAAATAATGAACTGCTCCAAATCACATCTTTACTTGAATTGTCTGCTGCAATATTCAATATTAAAAACTATATTTATATGACCTATAAGTACTTGTTATACTAAAATAGTATATGCTTCTGTAGGTCTTTGCACACTTTTAGACCGACTAAAACAAATTAATATGATTTTTATAGACGTTATTTTGAATTTCGAATCCTTAAAAAAATTCCACAGCTGAAACACTGGGTATGGAAGGAGAATCAATAGGTCGTTCGTTGGAGCGCAAGCCGTCTTGGCTCGACGTGGACCCTGCCAACTTCGGCCGAAGTCCGTCGCCCGAAGACGCCAAGCGAAGAGCTATTACTAAGTAAGTCATATTTAAAAATTATAAAAAAAATCACTGCGTTTTAAGGAAATGCACAACAACTTTTTTATCTTTCGATTTTTCCAAGTGGTAGTATAGAATCTATTTATTTTTCAAATGTATATTTACAAGGTATCGTGTTAGTAGATAGTCAGTGGGGTTAAAATATTCGTTCAAAATTATTTAAATAAAAAACTTGCGCCAATATTCTCATTTGCACCATTCTTCCCTGTGTCAACTATCACACTATTATTTTCGATTTTGTACCATATTTTTCTAGATTTGCATTACAGTTATGTATACAAGACAAAGAAAATTGTGCCCAGCACGCCACGGTCACGACTACGTGACAGATTCAAGAATGAAACCGTAGCTTGGTGTCGAGAGCACGCTTTTGCTTTTTTGATGTGGCGGTCAAAAAGTTAATAAGTTATCCATGTAATATTATTTTCATGTTATACTTGCAATGTTTTAGGGGAACATCCACAACTTCGTTATTGGCTTCTACCCCTACCATTGAAGTGACGAAAGATAAGTCCCCATCGCCGCCTGAAGGTAAGCATGATTTCTTTAACCTTTTTAAACTAAAAAAAAAACTTTATATCCTTTAAAACAATACCACCCACTAAATGTTTTAATTTTTTACTATCGATAAACTCGGTTTTTGTCCTTATCGTCAAGTCAAAATATTTCATTTACGGTTTTGATCTATCGTAAAGTCATTTTCGGAAGCTGGAACTTCCGAAAATGTTAATAAATCAGTTTCACCTAGGAATCTAGGTAAAACTTTAGACGGCAGTATTTTTAACTATGCTCTTCCATTTTCAGCAATAATAAACAAGAACCTAACAGGCATAGTCCGCAACCGAACAACTTCAGATTCGAACTCTGTATACGCCGAGCAAGAGACCGACGAACTGATCGCTATGCTGAGGGAGACTGAGAGTTTAGACGAGCAGGGAGACATACTACAGTATCTCGTCGATACACACGGACTTGACTTTAGCACAGGTAAGATTAAGGGTAAGTTGCACCATTTAACTATAACGATAATTAATCAAACCATAACCAGCCGTGAAACGGCCGCCTATTGGTTAATTCGACGATTAGACAACTGTTAACGGCTTTGTTATCGTTATAGTTAAATGGTGCAACTCACCCTTAGATTAGTGATTTATTCATGATTATGAACATTATCATAATTATTATCATCATTATCATAATCATTATCATCATTACCATAATCATTATCATCATTACCATAATCATTGTCATCATTATCATCATTACCATAATCATTATCATCATCACCATAACCGTCATCATTTCAGCCGAAAGACATCCTTTGCTGGACATAGGCCTCTCCCAAGTGTTGCCACAACTACCGGTCCTGGTCGTCTCGCAACCATCGGATTCCCGCGATCCTCACCAGGTTATCGATCCACTTTGTGGGAGGCCTTCGAACGCTGCGTCATCCGGTACGCTATCGCCACTTCAGAACATTTCGGCCCCATTGTCCATCTGTTCTGCGATTTATTATTGTTACAAAGGGTTATTTGCAAAACATAACCTTGCATGACTGTATTACTAACATCATAAACAACAACTTTTGTTCTAAACAATTCATTTACCAAAAACGATACCTTCAAGATTTCGTTGTTCTAACACATTTCAACTCTGTATTTTGCCATGTCTACCTACGTCTGCAAGACGTAACGCAACCGCATCAAGCACCCCTGCCGCCCGATCCCCGCTCTCCTCCGCTATTGTACCATCACTTGCTTTGCATAGAGATCGTTATATTTAGATCGTTCAATTTAAAAAAAAATAGTTTTGTATGAAAATCTGTTGAACTAAAATATTATATTTAAGAGTCTTCTTCATAGGAAACGATCAACTGACGTGATTGTTTGTTCTTCCTTCTGACGTTTCATAATTGCTCACATGGGCCTATGTGAAATATTTTTTTTTAAATTGAATTGAATTTATTTAGCTTTTGTAAGCAATTTCAATCGTGTGAAAACAGGAAATTATTCCAAGACAATGTATTACTGGAATAAGAAGTATCCTATGTTCTAATCCAGGAGCTGGTGTCCCTGTGCGCCAAGTTTAATCCAAATACATTTAGCCGTTGAGGCGTGAAGAGCAGTGGTGGCCGAGTGGTAACGACCCCGTCTTACGAGTTGTAGGTCGCGGGTTCAAACCCAGCCAGACGCATTACTTTGTGTAATTTATTTCATCACCACTGCTCTCAGAACAGTGAAGGAAAACATCGTGAGGAAACCGGCGACCGGACTCCTCTCCTAGAGAGGAGGCCTGAGTCCCAGCAGTGAGAACATTAAAAGCCTTATTATGCTATTGAGGCGTAATTGATTAGAAAACATCCTGGACACTCACATTTACAATATACTAGTACTACCGATTCGACCAGATTTGCACGTGTGTTAGATTTTCGGCTTTTCTGAATAAAATATGCATATATTACACACCTAAACCTTCTTCATTAATCACTCTGTCTATTGGTGATATCCGCATGAAAATCCCTTCAGTAGTTTTTGGATTTCTCGTAAACAGACAGACATACATGGTGGGAGCTTTTGTTTTATAATATGTAAGAAAACGGGATTTATGTCAAAGGGTTAGAATATGTAACTGTTGCTACTTTCAAATAAAATGTGGATTAACTCTTGTTACACGTGAAAATTTGTCTATATAAGAATTTTTTTTTTTCTACAGGCATGCAAGAAAACGGCAAAATGGTGACCGTAAAAGACCTTCTAAAAGTCTTATACGAGAAGGCGTGCACTCAAAAACTTTGGGGTCTCGTCCGTCACACGGCCGGAATGCTTGGAAAAAGGGTTGAAGATCTGGCTAAGGCAGTTACAGACTTGTTGGTGCGACAGAAGCAGATCACAGTGGGCATGCCCCCTCATAACGAACACACGATCACTGCGCCGCTGCCGGAGAATGAACTTAGGCAGTTGATACATCAGGTATGTGAAGGCAATGCCGGCTATGGCGGGTACTGCTTTATAACTGAGGACCGCGTATATTTGTATGAATGAATAGCCATATGAGATACGGTAGTTTATACGTTTAATTTGAATCGGATTCAATATATACGTAAAAAAAATGTGTTAAAAAAATACAGTGAATGTTAGTAATTCCATACAAATATGTGCAGTTCCTCAGCAGAATAATTTGTAAAACGTGTATGAGTTTGAATTAATCATAATCATAACTATAATATTGACATAATAAAGCTTAAATATATTTGTTGCATGCAGTCATTTCGTCATGAAAATCAGGGGAATGAACAGAAAAAGGTAATAAAAACTGTTAATTTAAAAATGACTAACGTTCATTCATACCTACTACTCTTATCATTGTAATTTTGTAAACGATCATTACTTTGTGCCTTTCACAGGATTATAATTTCAGCATTGCATGTGTAAATGCATAAATTCCTGCGTTGCATGTATTAGCTGATATGTGTTAATTGGTTGACGACATGTTTAATTTTATTATAATTATAGCACTACAATCGCTGCACGAAGCTTGGCAAATGAAGTGGTTATAAATAGTTCGGTTAATACCGCATACTTGATGATAAAAATATGGCTGCAGCAAATCTGACATAAACACATTTCATATTGTAGAGAGAATTGCATAAGTGTAGACTTCATAATCTCAGATAGTTATTTATGTTTACAAACATAACAAAAAAAATCAACATCGGTCGACTCATTCGCCAGTGATGCTCCGTCATACATTATGTAGCAATTATTATTTATTCGATTGCATTTTGAGTGATCATTTTTATTTAAAAATAAAAAGATCGTAAAACATTTTAGTGCCAATGAAATTTGAGCTTTGTCATGCACTATATAGAGTTTTTTATTTAAATGCCATAGGATATTGTACAAATAATGGCTATGGTTTTGTGTACCAGGCGTACGGCGACGACGAGAGTACAGCCATGTTGACACAGGAGCTTCTGGTGTACCTCGCCATGTTCATCCGCACCGAGCCGCAACTGTTCCTCGAGATGTTGCGCCTGCGCGTTGGACTCATCATACAGGTATGTATTATAATAGAAGACGCCATATTGACGCAGGAACTGTTGTTGTACCTCGCCATGTTCATCCGTACCGAGCCGCAACTGTTCCTCGAGATGTTGCGCCTGCGCGTTGGACTCATCATACAGGTATGTATTATAATAGAAGACGCCATATTGACGCAGGAACTGTTGTTGTACCTCGCCATGTTCATCCGTACCGAGCCGCAACTGTTCCTCGAGATGTTGCGCCTGCGCGTTGGACTCATCATACAGGTATGTATTATAATAGAAGACGCCATATTGACGCAGGAACTGTTGTTGTACCTCGCCATGTTCATCCGTACCGAGCCGCAACTGTTCCTCGAGATGTTGCGCCTGCGCGTTGGACTCATCATACAGGTATTTATTATAATAGAAGACGGCATATTGACGCAGGAGCTGTTGGTGTACCTCGCCATGTTCATCCGCACCGAGCCGCAACTGTTCCTCGAGATGTTACGCAAGGGCGTCGGACTCATCATACATTCTGGTGTACCTCGCCAAAAAATTACACTGCTTGGGTTTGGTTTACCTGTTACATAATCTTCTTCGAAAATAATAGGCAAAGCAACTGTGGTGGGTATTCCTGGTATTACAGATGTTCATAGGCGGCGGTGACCGCCCACCATCAGCTAGATCACCTGCTGGATTACCATTTTATGGCGCAAAACAATGTTTTGAATAAATAATAATTTAGTTCTCATATTTACTATTAATTCCCGCGGTTTCACTCGCGTCTTTGGTTACCGTTACTGCTCCTCTCCTGTAGGTTGTAGCGTGATGTTAAATAGCTTATAGCCTTTCACGACAAATGGGCTTGTAGCGATATCTATGGCGTCACATAAAATCTAATCTTGCATCGCGCAATCAGAGTTCTCCGCGCGATTTGAACATATAGAACAGCCCGGAATCATCTATCGGGCAGTTGCCCACTTATGTCTAGTGGGCACACATCCGTCTGGTCGGAGGATCCTCCCTTTTCAACGGAGGTATGTGGGATTTTACTCTCTGTTCCGCATACCTCCATAGATCAAAATCTCGTGTCACAGTGTTTGAACTCCTCCGAAACTCCGATTTTTAATATTTCTGTTTTTATTTTTATATTGATAGGCTCGCGTTTAACCACCATCTCACCTTGTGGTAAGCGATGATGTGGTCGACGACGGAGCAAGCTTTTTGTATGAATTTAAGTAGGTCTGAGACTAATAGGTTGCTAAGTGTTTTTACCTTCTAACCCCCCACCCACTCTTCAGCTTTTGCCGGGTCAGCTAGTATTAATATATATTTAAATCTTTTAGGTGATGGCTACAGAGTTGTCACGAACACTGTCGTGCGATGGCGAAGAGGCTTCCGAACATCTGCTGAACCTTTCACCCTTCGAAATGAAGAATCTACTGCACCATATCCTCAGCGGAAAGGAGTTTGCAATCAATAGCGGTAAATTTATACATATTATATCTCTATACAGTCCCACTTTGGGCAAAGGCCTCCCTGCATTCATTCCATTGTTCCTGGCTTTTGAGCTACAAAGAATATTTTTTAAATATTTTTATTATCAATCAATATAAATAAAGTAAAATTAGTATGATGCTCTCAAACAATAAGTCAATTATGCTTGAAATTGGCTGTTGTTTTCTTTGTAATTAGCTGTTTATTTGAATATAATGAACTACTCAGGTTGATGAAGGTATTATAGACTAGCCTGTTGGTCTAGTTAGTGGCCCTGACTGCTATGCCGCAGGTCGTGGGTTCGATTCCCACCCAGGACAAATGTTTCTGTGATGAGCATAATCATTTATTCTGTGTCTGGGTGTAATTTATCTATAATATGTATGTATTTAGAAATATATAAGTATGTTTATCAGTCGTCTAGTACCCATAACACAAGCTCTGCTTAGCTTGGGACTAGACGGCGTTGTTTGATAATTGTGGAATATTATTATTATTATAGCGCAGTTTGATCTTTATTCTAAGGGCCTGTTTTTTCAATAGTAGGATAACTGCTATCTAAAGAATAAAAATGTAGGTTTGACATATTTTCTATGAAAAAATTGTAAAACCACCACTTTTTGTCACAAGTTCAAAACATCTGACTATTGAAAAATCAGCACTAATATGTTTAAAATTGTTTATACAAAACAGATTTTACATTTCGACGTCCCCGGGCAATAAATAGGTAATCGCAAAAATTTGTTTTTTCGTTTACCGACTTATTATCCGGTAATAAAGGCGGTACCTAATCGACAACTGATTTTTTGCGATTACCGACTCATAGCTCGGGGACGTCGATTAAATTCCTAAATTTATCAATTTTTCATAAGAACTTTAGTATTATTGTAATAAAGTCCCAAGTACAAACTGTCTCGAAGGTGCTAAGATGGTAAAGTACAAAGATATCCAATTAACATACCACTAATCATAATATTTACTAAGTATTTTATTGGTAGTAAATATCTGAACAAATGTTTCCTTTTTGCAGCAAACTCTACAGTTTTAATAAAGGGAAAGATCAGTAAGAGTAAAGGCGAGTGGTTATGTGGCAGCAGAGTTGTGCTTATGTTTATGTCCGAATGCTCCCCATTGTAACTTTGTGTATAACGTCCCTTTGCACACGATTTTGTATTCAAAGTGTGTGATTGTGCCAGTCTCAAATATAATATTACGTTTTATAGATACCACTCTCCATCTCAAGGTAGTTCTCATAGTGCGTGTTTTCATACATTTCAAAAGCAACAAATTGCTAAATCAATAAAAATCGAAGGAACGCACCAGACTTCTGCTGTTTGTTAGATCTAACAACTTGCTATCTTTACCATTGTTAGCAATTTGGTATATATAAATTCATTTGTCAATATATTTTAATATCCATATGAAATATGAAGAGCAGTACAAAAGCAAAAATATGTATTTGGTATTCCTTTCGGCTGTGCTACGCTGTGCAGTCCAAAATTAAGATTTGATTTCGGAAGAAAATAATAATATAATTTATTTGCTTGAAATATGGTGGTAAGTCTGAACCTGAATCTACCACCATATTTGAGACCTGTGTCTTAAAATACGATAATGTTTCTTCATATTCCGCCTCTTATTCAGCATGCAAATCTTGTATGACTCTCAATTATTTTACAAAAGAAAAAATATTTATAATCTACACTAATATTATAAAGACGGAAAATTTGTATTTTTGTGTGTATGTTTGTAAACTCAAAAACTACTGTGCCGATTTCAAAAGTTCTTTCACCATTGGAAAGCTACATTCACCCTGAGTAACATATGCTATATTTATTGTCCGTGCGAAGCCGGGCCAGGCCGCTCTAGTATTTTATATAGTTGAAAAATTACAATTAATCAAATTAAAAATATCAACAAATTGAACTGTTATGTCTGAGACTGGATTAATAAATGTATTTTTTATTTTATTTCATATTTGCGTGATGCGATATACACTTCTGCTGTAAATAATATCATTGTTTTTAATTACAACCATCACTTATATTCATTGATGTTTGTGCCCCAATTAACTGTCTTATAACTTATAAATGACGTCTTATTTAAAGAATCTACATTCTATTAACTATTTTTAATTGTCTGTTTTGTTTGCAGTTGGCCGCGGTAACTTCTCAATTGTGAGCAACAAATCTCATAGATATGGCAAAAAGTCGCAGATTGTATTGGAAGGACAGACTCTACAGGGCGGTATGGAAGACGGTAAGTGCTAAGACATCTAGGCTAAAGTGAATTTAAATACAATTAGTTAAAAAGACTCCATTCAGTTTCACATAATCTCTTTGGCTAAAAATCGGAGTAAAAAAAAAAAACTAGATATAAAAATGTAAAGCCTGATCTGCCTTGAAAAGTAATCACATCTCGGAAACGAAACTAGTTATATTAGTATGTCGTTTCGTCTCTCTGTGCGGATTCTTTAGCGTTTAAATAATATACTCCCGATTTCCGATTTGTGCATTTCTACAAGTTAGTCCATCATAGATCGAGTGCGAACCCAACTACAAGAGAAAGATCATGGTTGGTACGTACTGTAGTGAATGATCAATGTGGCGGTGGTTTCCGATATTTGTCACGTGCTTAATCTTTGAAGCGCTTCAGATGATATGACAAGCTCACTTTTCTTTCCATATTAGTTTACGGCCCTCTACTGTATAATCTTACTGATACATGTGTTAATTATTTTTTCCAGCACCTACAACTGAGCCAGATCGCCAAGGTCAGTGGTTGCGGCGACGACGACTCGATGGAGCCCTCAATCGAGTGCCAAGAGACTTCTATCCGCGCGTGTGGGGTGTCTTGGAAAGGGTACGTATGCTAATGGGTTTTTAAAAAATGTCGACATTTAATAACGTCCCCAAATTTCTCAAAAACCTTTAAATTTCGAGATATATAGCGATGGCTTGGAGTGAATAACCTCGTAACTGTGAAATACATAACTTTTCAGGAGGCGCAAAAAACCAAATTAGAGCTTTAATATTATGCAATTTTAATATGCTTATACATGTTTCATTCATATATTTAAAACTATGTTTCTCTTATTTTTAATTATTTTTCCTGCTTGTTTTGCCGAGCCGACGCGAGGTGATCACACCAAACTGACTTGAGCAAGATATGCATGCAACATCATAGATGGCGCTAAAAGTATCGAATCAAAATTTTGCGTGATACAAGATTGTGTGTTACTTTTAGCTTATCTTTTCAGAAATGCAATAAAATAAAATTACCTAAAATTGCATATTCGAGGTTTTCACTCTACTAAGCTATCGATTCGGATTTTAATCTATAGAATTATGTCGAAAAGAATACATTTTGTTATGTGTATGTTTGCGAGCGGACTTTTTCGCTCTTGCGAATGACTCCTTTATGTGACAGAAAGTGTTAAAAGTAAAATAATAAAGGAGTAATTTTTTTTTAATAAATTGGTTACCTTATAAAAAACTACAAACTTCTTTAACAGGTGCCAAAAAGTTAATTTTCCTGTCAAAATTAAAACTGGTCTAAAAAAAGTATGGCAAATAGAATCAACAAACAAATTAAAAAAAAAATGTTTGATTTTTTTGCTAGCCGTACACCGCAGACTTCCCCCTTTTTACTTTAATTTTTATAGTCCGACCTAAAATTGTCTGGTAGATATCGCTGTCAACTGCGATAAGACTGCCATTGTACCCATAGAAAGTTTTAGTAAAATTACTATTTTGGTGAACAATAAAGTTAATTGTAATTTAACCAATTTTATTTTATAACAGTGCCAAGGCCTAATAATTCAAGGCAAAATCCTACAACCGAATCTGACCCAAGAGATGACGTCCGGAGAGCTGAAATTCGCGCTCGCCGTAGAAACAGTGCTGAACTCGATTCCGCAGCCGGAGTACCGGCAACTGGTAGTCGAAGCTCTCATGGTATTGACCCTGGTTGTGGAGTATAAGGCTGTAGCGCATCTGGGAGGGACGATTGAAGTTGAGAGCCTGGTTCATAGGGCCAATCAAATATTTTTGGATGATCAGGTGAGGTGTTTTTTTTATTATCTTGTATTTTAGCGTAAATTATTTACAGTTTTATTTTTTAAATAGTATCATTTACTTCTCCATTCACAACCACAAGCATCTTCTTACCCCTTACCCCGCGTTTCAAGTCACGATAATATCGCTGTTAGCGCATCAATAATCGCTGATGGACTCGCTTACAATCACTCTGAGTGACTGTTGACGTTTGAACATCAATATTATCGTGGGTTGGACCCGGGTTAGTTGTGTCCCAACCATTTTGAAGTCTGCATATATTGTAACAGGATTCAATTTTATCAGTTGATAAATATTAGTTGTTGCAAATTTTATTTTTTGAAATAAATTAACGAATTAATTAAAATTAATTAATTCTAAAAAAAATACAAAATAAAGTTTACTCTTTAATTTTCTTTACGTATCTGACTATTTCGAAGTACTGTTCATAAGCATCGATGGTTCAGTGGTAGAATGCTCGCCTGCCACGCGGGCGGCCCGGGTTCGATTCCCGGTCGATGCAGTTACTTTTTGTTTTAGTTGAATTTTACGAGGCTTTTTTTCAATTGTTTTACAATGGAATTGTCTTTTACTCTTTATTAATTATCTCTTATATATTTGTATGCACTTTTACATTAGTAATTATTGAATGCTCCTGATGTGTTAATTAATATAGCAGCGTGTTGTGTACAGATGCGCTGTAACGGCGACGCCACGCTGTGCTGCGCCAAGGACAGCCCTTCAGCCAGCTCGGGCGCGCTGGTGTGCGGCGGCGCGGCCGGCGTGTGCCAGCACCTGTACGACAGCGCGCCCAGCGGCTCCTACGGCACCATGACCTACCTCGCGCGCGCCGTCGCCGCTCTCCTGGCCGACACCATGCCGCTCGACTCGCCTATAGAATGCACCATCACTTAGAACGTGCATACTGCTTATAAGACAGTGGAACTTGTCTGCTAGCAAATACGTTTTGTCATCCAAGACCATTGAAGGATTCGGTATATTCGATATACTGCTCACTCCAAATCGGGGTTCATTATTACGATTTCAACGTATTTTCCTTTTAGGGATGTGACTTTTCTTTTAGTATAAATATCTAGCAAGAGCTGTGGACCAGTTCTCTCTGCTTACCATGGTTTATACCTAATCTTATTCCCAATTTTAAGCATACCTAAAAATCCGCTAGTGGCACACTATAGTGTAAATCCTAATGTCTTCCTTCATGCCAAGTCCAGCACAGTGAAATATTTTGACTAATAGCAATTTATTTCATACTTTTTACTCCTCATGACGTTGATAAATAATAATAGATTTATCTAAGTTATTAAGAGTAGAAAGTTGTCATCCAAATACTAATTTGGATATACTTAAAACTTGACAACTGTTTTTACAAATTCTGTTAAACTCAATAACGGCTGTGCCTATGCTTGAGTTTAATTTTGTCTAGACAGAATATATTTATGCAACAAAGTAGTAACCGACTAAAGTCTAATAAATGAAATACATGTGTGTGCAACATCTAATAATATCTCATATCATCTTATTCAAATGTGTAGCATAGGTTGTGTGGCATTAAGCCATTTATTTTTTTAGCAATATTGCAATCAAATCTCATTCATATAGTCTTATTAATCATATGAAATCAATGAAACCCCTATTTTATTAAGCTAAGAACAGTTATTAAAATAGATTCTATTTTATATAAGAAGCAGCAATATGTTTTTGCATTGTATTTTTGTTTTTATATTCATATTTTCTCTAACTAGGTACATAATTGTTACTATATTTTATCACACACTTGTTGTGGCCATATAATATTGTATTTTTAGGCGTATTTTATTGTGTCATTTACAACTATATTATATGAGTTTATCTATTATGAAATGTTGATTATTTTCTGATATTAAAATTATTTGAATTGCTACTTGACTTTAATTTTAAAATTAGCAAGTAAACTGTCCTGTGGATCTCAATAGCAGCTGCTATACTTTAGTTTGCATTTTCTGGGTGTATTTTTGGATTTTAATTCCAATAGACAAAGCTCATTGCGATCACACTAGACAATAGCTAAATTGGCAGCAATGAGCTTTATCCAGTCACAACAACATTGATAATTAAATTCATAATAATAACATGTATAATTTTGTAACACCTATTTATTCTAAATTAGAGACTATCTCTGGCATAAACACATCTACTTGAAATGTTACAATTTGCTAAAAACACAACAATTTTATTATCATCATTAATATGTCTTTACAACATTAAGCTTCATCTTTTTTACCAAAAGGATTCATCTTTGAAAGCCAGGATGTTGTGTTCCTGAAAAGAAAAAAAAAGTGACTGAAATAAACAAACACTTGTTTATCATAATAGGACTAATATTATTATGTTGGTGTTATGAGCTATGAAGGAGTTTTTTAAGCTATTGCATAGCTTCTATCACGAGCCTTGAGCGTGGAGACCGAATCCAGAAATTCCGTAACGAAAATAACCTAACACCCCCCACTCATTTGTTTTTTGAGCGTGTTGACCGATAAGAAAACAAATGAGTGAACAGTTGATAAAAATGCTATGCAATAGCTTTACCGCGGCAGTCCCCGACTGCCATACGTCTGGGCGATGATCCAAATTCTGGGCCTTCATGGTAACTGGGCCCGCATGTTGGATCATGGCCCATTCCCTCTCTTAGAGAGTAGGCCTGAGTCCCAGCCAGGGGACATTAACAAGGCTGATCATGCGATGCTATGCTATGGCACAAATTCTGATTGTCAACAGCACACTAGATAATTGATGTTTTCTGATATTTATGGTTAAGTCTCAAAGTAAAATATGTATTCACAATGATGAGTTCTTACTATGGTAAACAAAAACTAATATTGTATTTAGTTCTACTAAATGTATAGTCACTGTAATTACCTTGAAAAACAATTTATGTAACTAATAAATGTATGTTTATAGGAAAAAGTGTGGTAAAAGATAAAGCACAGGTTAATTTATTTTCATTTATGTAACATACTATTGTAAAGTTTGTTAAATGGCTTTTTATGTACCCTACCATTATGAAAGGGAAGAAAATCATTTATCACGATCTTAACCTTTTGAATACAGTAAAATTAGAGACAATAGAAAGACAATGACTACAGAACAACAACTACACATAACTCATAATAATAAATAAAACAGAACTCATAAATAATTGCAGCGGTAGGACGACATCGTCCATCAATTGTTGTAACAATAATATTGTACAAGAGTTTAGAGGCTGTTCACTGTCTCTAAAAATACAGGTTATAACCTAGTTTGAGAGGCAGGGTCCCTACTTATTAATTATTTATTAAATTAATTAATGAGCGAGTGAACGCCGGCTTCGCTTGGGATTTAATGAATTAAACAATAATTGGAGTGTAAGAATGATCTATCTAAAGACTGAAAATGTAGGTGTATGTTGTCAAATGACTTCACATCTTTTATCAGACACATAACATGATGTGTTTACCTGTGATTGGTTGTACAGTAATAATAAAAACAAATACTATACACCACTAACACAGCTGTTGGTAGACCTTAAATAAATACATAAAAATAAGTAATAGTTTTATAGAAAGGCATAGAAATTATGTATCCTAATTCTTTTGGAATAGTCAAGTATTTATACCTTAAATTCTGACAAATGGTTACTCTAGTGTATACTTCTTGACCTAATCAACCCATCTAAACTTCAAGACTGAACTCGAGGGTAGAAAATGTTAAAAAAGGAACTATGACAAGAGGCACTCTGAACTATGAGTTATATAAAATAACCAGAACCATATCTCAACTCTCTAACTATGTTACTTAGTTTAGATTAAAGGATTATCAAATTATTATTCTTAACTTCTAACCTTTCATATACTGTAATTAGAGACACATTAGAAAGATAATGAGAGAGTGAATGCTGGCGTTCACGCTGTCATTGTCTTTCTATTGTGTCTCTAATTAACACGATTGAAAGGTTAATGAATAAACACATTACTTACGATATTTCATCCGGAGACGTTTTGGCAGACTCAATCCCTGCAGCTTTCAGTTTATCAACTAGATTTTTTCTGTACATATTTTTTAAAGGAACAGGACTATTGGCTGCTTCTTTCAGCTTGGCTAGCTTGCATAGAGCCTCATACCACGTGAGGCCGTACCATTCTATTTCTTCAGGAGTATACTGGAAACCATACAATTAATTGATCAGTAAGTCATTTAGTCAATTGTTATCCAATTTTCATCTCAGGATAGGAATGAATTTATAGCACAGGAAGGATGATTATTCTGCTAAAACTCACCGATGATAAATAAGTTTTGTACTCCTCATACACTGCTTTCTGTTTCTGCGGATCATATGCATATCGAGGGCACCCATTCATCAACTCAATCAGTATTTGTTTCTTCAATTTCAATGCTAACATGGACACTAAGTCACATGCAGGTGTCTTAAGCAAATAGTGATCAAAACCATAATGATCATTAATTAAATTGATGGTACGGTCAGTGACAGTTACTGACAGATGGGTGTTCAGGATCTCCGATTTCACAACAGTCCTCTTCAATACAGGTACCCAATAATGTGGTACCCTTCGTCGTTGGGGATCGCGTTTTTGGAAGCCTGGAGATAGTTAACGAACATAAGTCAATGACATAACCTATACACTATTATTTGCACACAAAAGTACACTAAAACTACCTTTCACTACAGCTTCACCACCCCACATGCCCTCATTTATCTCCGCCGGATATTTCAATGGAATAGGGATATTCTGAATGGGCAGTATCTCCCCAGTAAGGTCGTCGCGCTTCCATTTGCCTTCCTGAGGTATGTAGTGAACAGCAGCAGGCTTCAACACTTTCCATTCGCGCCAGAATTTCTTGTATGCTACAGGTAATTCAGAAGCAATGCCTATTTCAAACCTACTCTTTTTCTTGAAAGTTTTGGATAGTTGACGAGCTGTAGCCTGAAACAATCTACGCGTCAATTTGCAGCAAGGTAAATCTCTACAAGGTAAACATTAAATGATGAAATATCATGTGTTTCTCCGAATATAAGAGTCAGGATTTACCTGGATTCTCGATGCCATTGAAATAATTTGTGATTTGAACCATATAACTATGAAACAGTAGTAACTAAAAAACAAAATTTCACGTAAGAAGTCCAATAATTTCAATAATCTTCTTCATTGACAAATTTAGCAGTGACACAAGTGACATTTATGCAAAGATGACATTGAAGTAGTAATTTTTTTTATTGTCAAAGCATAGAGAAGAGAACGGAGCACGGACATTCATGTAACCAGTGTACACACTGCCGCGCAGGTTCAAGTGCAAGAAAATTCAAATAATTTAATGATTGGATCGAGAATCTAATCTCGTGAGAATAGAACGAGCGTACAATGACATTGTCAATCGTAACTTCAGTTTTTTTTTGTAGTACCGCTGCTGACGTGGAAAAAAAAATTAAATGGCAAGCTCTATTGGCAATTAGTGCTCAGTGGTGGTGGCTAAATATTTTGATAATTAGATAGTTACTTTTAATATTTCTATTATTTTGTTGTACTTGTTTCTAAATTGTGTTTTGAGTATTGATTGTGCACCGTGAACTACGTCTATTATTCATGTTGGCAGTGAGAATAAAGCTATGTCGGACAATAAAAACAATAATCCTCCCGAAAGGGAACAACTGGATCCTGCTATCAGCCATATAGCATCACCTAGCGAAGTGTCCAGTGTCGTAGGAAGTGTAAAAACATCGAAGGTAAATACGGATGTACATAGATACGAAGTTCATAATGAATCTATCATAATATTTGCTATGACACGAGCTATGCAAGGACGTTTGTGTTTCGATTTGCTATTGACTATTATAATACTACGTAATTCAACAAGAAGTCTGTAGTCATAACTATTTTCGTCGCAATTAATTGTATGGAAGACGAGTTATTTAAAGTAACCTATAAAATAAACATCTTACATAAACATGCACTAAAATATCGGATCAATTCACATCAGCTGGCTTTGAAAACATGAGCCATTCCAGGTTTTGTACAATTAAAATAAATATTTGTAACTACAAATTAACTAATGTTTATAAACAATTTGTAGACATCCCAGCGCATGTCATCATCTTCTGAAAGGCAAATCAAGTTTGAGCGTGCACAAAAGTGTCTTGAAAATGCAGCACTTGTGTCAAAGCGAATTAAAGAACACCGTAAAGCAACTGCAGAGCTCCTGGGAAGGCCATTTGGTAAGATTGTGTTCTTTTCTTACTAGAATATGTTTTCCATTCATCCACAAATAAGTTTGAATAAAACTTAGTACCTAGCATCAAGACCAAGAGCATTTTATTCTTCTATAATTAGAAATTAAGTAATTCAGTTTCTTAATATTGTCTTTTCTCATAATCTCACTCTTTCTCATCTCAATGTTTTCAAAACAGCAAAACATTCATAAAAACAAAACACTGCACTTCTAATGATTTGTAGTGTAAGTTGGTTGGATATGTTCCAAATATAACTGTTAGTAAAGCAAAAACTAAATACTATGTATTTAAAATAAGAAGCCTGACCTTGAATACAGTCATATACAATACTTACTTCATGTTAGTATTTTGGTATAGACACCACATTTTAATTCATAAAATGTGGTGTCTATACCAACTTGTCTTAAACCCCAAGCGAACGCCGGCATTCGCGCACCTATTGTCTTTCTATTGTGTCTGTAATTTCCACAATTGAAAGGTTAATACCAAACATACATTTACATAAGGTCAATCAAATTGTTTTACTGTAAATGTTATTTGATATTATTATTTCTTATTTATAATCCTATCCTTTTCAATTTCAGAAGAGGATGATGTGGGTGACACGGCTTCCGAGATGGCATCCACCATGAGTGAAAGAACTGGCTACTCTGCAGCTACAGATACCTCCACTACCATGTCTGTCCAGGATGCTTTGAACAGTAAGATTACCTTAAAACTTTTTAGGTTTAAATATCACATAGATAACTAATTGTAACCTTTGATTGGTTACTAAATTAGAATTAAACCACATTTCCACCAAAAATTTGACAGACTGTAACTTGTCATACATATGTTAGAGATAACAGAATGACCCTGAATTATGCGAGCAAACCTCTTTGGTTCTCTAAACTTGAATTTTAAAAACCAATACACTTTCTGTCACCTCAATGTTCTCAAATCGTTTTTTTTTTTATTATTATAGTTCCCGGCATAAGTGAGAGCTTAGCAAATACCTTAAAACAAAAAGAACAAATCATGGAAAGGATAAGACAGTATAAGGAAATTAGTAAAAAACCCATGACAAAACCAACTACAATCAGGATGGAATCTACTGTAGACACCAAAGTAGAAGTAAAAAAGGTATATATACAAAGAATTATTTTTAAAATGCTATTTTTATTTAAGCTTAACTTACCTATTTGTGGTTACATCTCAGAACAACTTGCAATAAAATTAATATTCATTAAGGCAAGCAACAAAACATGAAATTAGACCTAATATTAATTGATCCTAATTATTGGATATTTAACATAATAAACATTTTTTAAATTCAGGTGGTAGATAATACCGATTTAACTCAACTCATAAACACAATTAAAGATAAAGAAAACTCATTGAGTGTCATGCAAGTAAAAATGAGAGCCATGGAAACTACTATTTTAGACCTACAAGAGAAGATTAATGAAAAGGACCAAATTATTGAAGCTAAAAATAAGGCAACATCACTCATGTCAGATAGCTTGAGTAAAAAAGGTAAGCATCTAATAATCTAATCAATTGTATTTTGATGGATATCCCACCTACACGCACAAAATGTTTTGGGAACACATTTATTGTGCGTGAAGCTAGGGAGTGGAATTCCTTGCCAGAGTCTGGGATTCCTGATAGCTACAACCCGGGAATATTTAAGTCAAGAGTGAATAGGTTTCTCCTAGGCAAGCGCGTTCCATCGTCGGCCGCATCGTTGCTTTCCATCAGGTGAGATAGCGGTCAAGCGCGAACTTAACTGCAATAAAAAAAAATTGTATTATTTTTTTCGATTCCCCTTTTTATTTTTTCAAATCCATTAATAATGTATTTTTAGGTGTAATATCTACTAACTGTAAGATTTTGTTTTTATTATTGAAAGAGAATAATAAAAACAAAATCTTACAGTTACATTAAATGTTACCCAATAATTAACTATATGTATATTAAATCCCATAATGTATTTTAGAAAAAGACTCCATGATTCTTCTTGAAGATACAAGACAACAAATGACAAAAATGCAAGAAAATTTTATTGCTATGGAAACAGAATGGAAGGAAGAGAAGCAGAATTTATTAAAAGAAATTGGAATAAAAGAAGAAAAAATCCAACACCTAGAAGAGGCCAATACTATTTTAGAAACATCTAGATTTGAAATAAGTGTTGCTCACTCGAAACTAGCTGAAGAATTAGAAGCTAAGAAACAAGAAATATTGACATTACAAGAGAAGCTTGATGAGCTATCTCAAATACCTACGGATGAACCATCCCCAAAAGAGAAGGATGATGTTGAAGAAGAGAAGGGGTCTCTAGAAATAGCTGGTATGGTTGAGTTAACTAAGAAGATTGAATTACTGGAACAATTGAACTGTCAAATTAGGCAAACTAATAAGGAGCTCGAAAATAAACTCGCAACTGTTAATACAGAACCTAAATCGCCAAGCAGCAGTGCTGCCGCTGGCAAAAAAGGAAGCCCCCTCCCAACTCGGAAGGGCGGCAGAAACACAGCAGCCAAATCAAAATCTCCTTGGAGTCAACTATCTTCTGAGTCATTACCACAAGAAACTGATAAAAAAGCAGCTAAAAGTGAAATTACAAGACTAGAAATGTTAGTGCAATCACTTAATAAAGATATCTTAGAAAAAGAATATGCAATTTCTCAAAAAGATGCATTGATAACTGAACTCCAATCCATGCCTGTAGTAGAACAGAAGAAATCTGTTGACATGGTAGAAGTTGGAGTTAGCACTGACATACTAGATGATAATAAACAAACAGCAGAGGCAGATAAAGAGCATAAAAAACAAGAATCCATTCTTGAATCTAAACCTGATAACGATAAAAATACATCGACAGCAATAGCTGTACTAGAAGAAAAATTAAAAGCCGCTGAAGAGCAAATATTTGTCCTCAATAATGACATTGACGCGGCTAATAAAAATATGATCAAAGTGAAGTCTAACAATAAACTGAAATTAAAGCAGCTGCAGAAAACTATAGATAACTTTAGCAAAGTGTCAGATGCAAATGCTCAGATAGTCAAGCTGAATGAAGAATTGCATCAACTTTCTCAGAAAGTCGCCGAACTAGAAGAGGAAAAGGGCAATCTTCAATTACATCTGGTTGATTATGATAGTGGCAGACGTAAGTATCATGCAGCTCATATGCAATCTGTTTTTATGTACAAATTAATACTACATGTTCCATACTTTATGTTTACAGTGACAGATTCAGACATTTACAAGAAGATGATAGAAATGGAGAATTTAGCAGAAACAAGGCTCAAAGCGATAAGTGTTTTGGAAACACAGAAATTTGATCTAGTCCAAGGTAAATTCTTAGTCATTAATAGATACTCGATTATTTCGCGCTATCACTATCAACAAATCTCAAGGCCAGTCATACAAAAAGACCTGGAGTCCTGGATATGGATTAGCATTGTAGCACCTATCCTATAAAAAATATCATAAAATGCCGAATCAATTTATTTTATAGATCTTTTGATCCACTTCCCAATGGTTCATAGCACTGACTTTGCGTTTAAAAAGCACATTCAGTTTGGATAGTTAAACATTTTCTATCTTAGATTTGGCACTGCATCAAGTTTTAACTCTGTAGCTGTACACGGGCATTCCTCAGTGGTTAGTAGCATTGACTTGGGATTTGTATATACTTACTAGTTTATTTTTATTAGTGAAATACAATTTTGCAACTTAGAAGGAATCTTTTATTGCATTAGCTTTCTTACCAGTAATTGCTGGGCTCCTGAAACAGCTAAACTTTTTATTCAATTAATTAGAGTCATGTTGCTGTACAATAAAACATAGGACTTTTTCATTTTTGATCAGAATCAATTGGATAGGTCTGAAAATACAAAATTTATGGTCCCATTCTGCGCCATCTTGTATAAGACTTAAGTTTAATGAAGCAATATTGATTCCTCCCAATCAACTTTTTTTTTTATGGTGGGAAGAATCATGCATTGACATCCCCCGCCCTTGGGCGGAGCGGGAGATAGTGTCAGACTCTTACTGACTAAAAGACCCACCCCGTTCCTTCTAGCCTTCATACCGGGGCTCGAGCGCCCTTTCGGATAACCCTGGCCCCAGTAGGCTTCGACCCGGCTGGGTCCCTGCTGTTGCTGACTACTCCTTGAGGCGCGCGGGAACAGTGCGCGCCGTCGACGACTTGGGCTTGGTCCGGACAGTTACCGGACGGCCGGACAGCGAGCTACCCATTGCTCACTGTCCGCAAGCCCGCTCCCAATCACCTCTCAACGACAAAATGTAGCAACTATAGCCTTAATTACCCACGCCAGCAAAGTACTCCTTCATGTCATCAACACCAGACTGCAAGCTTTTCTTAATCCTGAAATAGCTATTGAGCAAGCGGTATTTGTCAAGGGTCAAGGAACAAGATAGCATATCCTAATTCTTCGACAAATAATCTAAAAGTCTAGGGAATTTAACATCCCTCTCTATATCTGCTTCGTCGGCTTTGGCAAGACCTTCGATACCGTGAAATGGCATATTCTATGGGTTGTACTAATTCAAATGGGAGTTCCAGTTCACCTAGTTAGTCTCATTCGCCGACTTCATAAGGACGTAGCTGCAACTGTTCGTATAGACGATGTTGACTCAAAAAGCTTTTGCACCCGCGCCGGCGTTCGACAGGGTTGCATATTGTCTCCACTCCTGTTCAACATTTATACAGATTATATCATGAGAATCGTGTTGGAACAATGGGACAAAGCGATCTTAGTGGGAGGTAGTAAGGTGTCTAACTTGAGGTATGCCGATGACACTACCCTTCTAACTCAATCAAAGGTAGAAATGGAGCACCTGCTCACGCCTTTCGAGACAACAAGCATCTCCTTCGGTCTTACGCTCTACAAAGACAAGACCAAGGTGATGATAGGATCGAGCAGCACTGAATCTTCCTGACATCACTATGATTGGCAACTGTGAAGTTGTTCAACCGTATGTATAATACCTTCGTTCCTACGTGACAAACACTAGAGAAGAATATCGTCAACCACGACCACTGTGTTAGAGTGAACGACTAACGGGAATTAAAAAATTAAATAACTAGCTTTTGCCCACGGCTCGCCCGCGTTTATAAAGTAATCCGTATGTCACTCAGAAAAAAAGTAGCTTTCTATTGGTGCCAAAAATTTTAGCAATCGGACCAGTACTTCTAGAGATTACCTCCTAGGAACAAACAAAAAACAAACTTTACCTCTTTATTATATTAGTGTTGATTTAGTCAAATAAAAATATTTTAATACCTTTTATTTCTTGTTTCAGAACTACATGTACTGCAACAGAAAAATATGGAGATGGAAGATAAATTAGCAGATATATCTCAAATACAAAATGAGCATGTTTGCACTGAAATGAAGTCAGTCCAATTGGAAGAACAGATAGATGAACTGACGGCAACTAGAAAAGAACTAGAACTTGTTATAGAAAACTTGAAACTAGACAAAGAATATCTCAATGGAACTATCAAAATACTTCAAGAAGAAAAAGAGGAGATGACACATAAATTAGAAAATTATATTCAAGAAAACATGGAACTAACTGATAAACTTGAAAAACTGAGTGCTGAAAAAGTTAGTTCAGCTGAATCAATAGAAATTGTCGAATCTTTAACGACGCAAGAAAAACTTGAACTCGAAGAATACAACAAAGGTATTAGTGAAGATAAAACTGACGACCATCACGAAGAAAATATAGAATCCCAAAATGATAAAAACATAGACAGTTTAATTGAACAAAGGGAAGAGTTAAACACAAAAATTGAATTATTTACACAAGAAAGACAAGAAGTTATGGAAAAAATGAATAAAATCGGAACAGAAAATGAATCTTTATTAGTTAAAATAAATGGGTTGACTGATCAGTGTTCTGTTTTGCAAAACAGTATAGATATGCTGAATAATGAAAAACATGAACTACAAGTTCTGAACCAAGATCTTACGCGTCAAATCGAGGACTTGAAACGTGAAAGAATAGAAATCATGAAAGAAACAGCTGATATTACAAAACCAGCTCCTGAAGATGTAACTGATGGAGTTCCGGTGGAAGCACACCACGACGATAAATCAGCAGGCGATAAAGGCAATAAAGGGGCTAAGACAGTTAAACAATTAACAAAGGAAATACTCAAGCTGAAAAACACTATTAAAGAAAGGGAAGATGAGATAGCCGATTGTCAGATGAAAATACTGGCCATGGAAGAGCAACAGCAGAAACAAAACGAATTATTGCAAACAAACGCATTTTACGAGAATAAAATAAAATCTTTGAAAGATGAGAACAAACATTTGAAAGAAGAATTGGAAGTTTCAAAGAAAGATAAAGAATCTGAACAACAATTAATCCAACTCAAACAGTCCAACGAAGTATTACAGCAAGAACTACAGAAAGTGCACCAAGAATATGCCAATACCGTAGGAGCTCGCGACGCTAAATTAAACGAGCTAGAAAATGTCTTACTTGAGTACGAGAAACAAATGTTTAACTATGGCAATAGCTTACAACAAAAAGACAAAGAAATGGCAGAGTACATCAATCAAATCACTAAGTTAAATGATGTTTCTCAGAAACTTAAATCTACTATTGAATTACTTGAGGAAGAGAAAGCGAAAGATCAGAATGCAGAACTGGTCAAAACTCTAAACAAACAAATATCGGCTTACCAAAAGAAGCTGGCAGACAACGAGGAAAAAATAAAGATCTTAGAAGAAGAGAAGATGCAACTGCATTGTGTTAAAGGTGAATTGGTAAATAAAAGTGCAACTCTTGAATCAGAACTGAAAAAGTTAAAAGAAGCTTTCACTGAAAAGCAAAGTCTTATCAAAGAGTTGCAAATGCAACAGCAAAAGCATTCAGATGAAATGTCCGCTATAATGCTTCAAACTAAAGAACGTGATGAAGAAATTCACGAAATTAAGTTACAACTTCGTAAAGAATCTATAGAAAACGAAAAACTTCGAAATAGCATATCAGACAAAGAAAAGCATTTAGATGAACTAACGCAACAGATCGAAGAATCCAATGCAAAACTGAATGACTTATCCTCGGAGAAAAATAACTCATCTGAACAATTTGTTGCTATGGAAACTAAAAACAAAGAGTTGATGGAGAAACTCAAGAAGTTTGCTATAACTATTAAAAAGAAGTCTTCAATGTATACCGAACTTGAAAACCACTATGAAGAAAGTCAGAAACAGCTACACGCTAAAAACGAGCAACTGGAGCAGCTCTTGATACAAGTAGAGACACTCCCAGCCTTGCAAGAGAAATTTAAGCATGCTGAAGAAGAAATCAACCGATTGCAGTCATATAAAATGTCTCTAGAGCAGCAGAAATCTCAAGACATCAACCAGCTACAAGCAGAAATCAAATCTTTGCAGGAGAGGCTTGTGTCATCATCACACGAAATATCTCACCTAAATGATTCAGTGAATGTATTACACAAAGATTTACACTTCGCACGCGAGGAAAATATGCATCTCAAAGCACAAATTGATGGGTTAAATAACAAGTTAGTAGAGCATGAAATAGAGCAGAGAAATAATACTAATTTAACAACAAAAATAGCAAGCTTAGAGGCTGACATTAATCAAAAACAAATTCAAATCGCCGAGTTGTTAAACAGAGTAGAACATCACGAACAACAACAAACACAAGTACAATTCGGTTATGACGCTAAAGTTCAAGAACGAGATTTGTATATTGAGAACTTAGAAACTGAAATAACCAAATACAAGAATCGTATCTGCCGTCTTGAAGAAAGCATCTCTGTCATGGAAGATAGACGACATTCATTAGAAAGAAAAGCTGACCAACTGGGCAGTCAACTACAGGAAAAACAAAAAGCTTACACGGAATACACGAGTCAGGAAGATGAGCTAGTCGGTCGATTAGCTGTTCTAATGGACCATGACAGGGTTCTTGAGAAACAGCTTTTTGAGATTGATAATGAAAATAAAGAATTACAATTCAAGGTTCAGCATTTGAACGAAGATAATCAAAAATTAAGAAAAGCTCTTTCTGATATACAAGAGCACTATAACGTAATTCTCGAAAAAGCTAATAAAATGGATGCAGTGGAGTCTGAAGTATCGAAGTATCAAACTCAACTTCGTGATCTCGAAGCAAACCTAAAAAGAATAACTCATGACCACCAATCTTTAATAATACAAAAGAAAAAAGAAATCGAAGAACTTGAATCTGAATTCAATACTCAAATTGAGGATGCTATTAAAGAAAAGAAGATTTTAAGTGAAAAGTATGAGAAAGTAAATGAGTATGTGTCCCAATTAGAGGTTAAACTAAGTGAGTATAAAACAAATATTGAAAATCTGAATATAGATATAGAAGAACTTCATAGAATAAATCAAGAGTTAGAAGAAAAGTATTCTAAGAAAGAAGAGATCACAACTCCAGACTATACAGAACAATATATAGCTGAGATAAATAAACTCAATGCGATTGTTAACAGTAAGAGTCAAGAAAATGTAGAACTAAATAACAAGCTACAAATCCAACATTCAAACAATGTCTCATTATCATCAAATATGGAGAGTAAAATATCAGAATTGAATGCAAAATTATATGAATCTGCCTCTGCCATTGAACAATTAACTTCTGAAATTCATTCTTTAAAAGAGGCAAATGAACAACTGGAAACAAAACTTATACAGAAAGATGAGCAGATTAAGGACTTAAAAGAAAATCAGAAACTAACATTCGAAATGAACATACCTAAGACTGAAGGGATGATTATATCATCTACTATTGAACAACTGAGTGGTGACGCGAAGAACCTTGATATGTCATCTCTTGAATCACAGATTATTTCTGGAATGGAAGAACCTCTCATCGAAAGTAAACATGTTGCCAAAAAGGTTTCAGAAAAAATACAAAAGCAACCTACGGGTGAAATCGGAATTGAAGAACCAATTATGGTAGCAAAAAAAGCATATGATTGCTACAAGAAAGATGAAGATGAAGCCCCAGAGGCAGATCCATTTAATTCAGACGAAGGTTGGGGATTAGGTGAGTGCGAAGAAGTTGCCGAAGTAACACCTGGTTTATCACATTTAAAAGAACAAATAAATGAACTCAAAAAAGATAACGACGCCTTAAAAGCAGAACTCGAAGTAAGTAATAGTAAATTACAAAAAGCATTGAAAATATTAAAAGAACTTAAAACCAGTAATGCTTTGCTCAGCAATGAACTTAAAGTAGCCAAGCAAATGTCTCAGACTTCCTTCTTCGATAATGCTATAGAAGATGAATTACGACTGAATATTCAAGAATTAGAAAAGAAAATGGAAGAACTTAATACAGATATTCTTAAAGAGAAGCGAGACAAAGAATCTTTGAGAAAACAAAACGAAATCTTCCAAAACGCTAATGATAGATTAACTGAGATGAAAGAGAAATTAGAGAACGAAATAGAATTATGGAAATTTAAATTTAAAGAAGCCAATGATAAGCTTTCAACAATGCAGTGGGGAGGAGACACGAAAGAGTCACAACCACAACGACGAGAATCTTCTGTATTGAGTGTTGATGACAGTAAATTCAAAGAAGAAATCATGAAAATTGAGAAAGAGAATGATGAATTACAGTCATTAGTTGACCAATTAAATTCTCAAAACAATGAATACCAAATTCAACAAACATCGCTTAAAAATGAAATTTCCAATCTTAATAATCAATTGCAGCATCACCAAAAAGATATTCAAAACTGTGAACTGCTTAAAAATCAACTAGACGAATTGCATAAAACAAATAATGAACTAGTTAAAACTAATGAATTATTAACTGAAAAGTTACAACATATTGAAAGCCAATTTAAAGACCTGTCACAGTCCTATGACAAATTAAATATTATTTATGAAGAACTGAAAACAGAGTATGACAATGAAAAGGCTACATTGGCAGATAGGCATGCAAGCTTAGAAGAAGAGATATTAAAATGGAAACAGTTGGAATCTGAGTCTAGGGTCCAAATAGCTTCTCTAGTTTCTGAACTAGATAAAGTTAAATCATCATTACTGTGGTATGAAGAGCAACAAGAATTGAATAAATCACAAAGTGTAGACAGTTTTGCTCTTGCTGAAAAATGTAGTTCTTTGGAACAGCATTGTTTACAATTGAAACAAGGATTAGATGATGCAAATACAAAAATATTGCAACTAGAATCAGAAAATCAAGATTTAAAATCAAAAATACTTTGGCATGAAGAGCAACAACTTTTGAATAAAACCCAAAGTGAAGATTATTTAGCGCTTTCTAAGAGACATAGTGCTATGGAGCAGGATTGTGATCAATTAAAACAAGGATTGGAAGATGCAAATATAAAAATACTCCAATTAGAATCGGAAAACCAAGATATGAAATCCAAATTACTTTGGCATGAAGAGCAACATGGTATGGATAAATTACAAAGTGTTGACAGTCTGGCTCTTGCTGAAAAATTAAACGCTATGGAGCAGCATTGTGTACAATTGAAACAAGAATTGGAAGACGCAAATACAAAAATACTCCAATTAGAATCTGAAAATCTGGAATTAGTACAAAAATCCAAAGAATATCAAGAAGAAATAAACAATTTGAATCTCAAGTTGCAAAATCTAAATGGTGAAAATGATAATCTACTATCTACTGTTGCCGAGTTGCGATCTTCAGTATCAAGTGCCATCGATCAACGTGGCTTTGAAATAGCAGAACTGTGGAAGCAACATCTGGCTCAAAGAGAAGCAGACTTCCAAAAGATAGAATCAGATTTGAGACTGCAATTAAGCGCCTCTGACGCAAAATATGAACAGTTACTTGAAAATGTACAGTCCTCTAATCAAGAAGAAACTAGTAAGTTGATAGTTATTGAACAAGTAACATCATTACAAAATAAATTAGAAGATAAAGAAGAGCATGTTCGCAACTTACAAACTAAATACGCTGAAGTCATGAATCAGTTAGATATGTTGCGTTCAGAAATGGAAGATGAAAAAGTAGGCAATGAAAATAAATTATTAGAACAACAAGAAGAATATGAGAAAATTATTCAAGAACTTACTGTGAACAATCATAAACATAAAGAATCTTACGAAGAAACTTTCAAAAATATACAAAATGAGTTAATTATATTCAAAACTAATAATGATGAGTTAAATCAAGTCATTGGAGATTTACACGCTAAAATAAAAGAAGCCGAAGACAAAGTGGTAGAAGTGACCAATCAACTTCGAATGAAAGAGAGTGAAATATATCAGAAGACACATGAATACACCCTAACATTAACACAAAGAAATGAAGAGTTTGAGAATGTTAGAAAGCAGCTGATTGAATATGAAAAAAGAGTAGAAGATTTAAGCTTTGAAAAAGAATCCGAATTAGCTGTTCTTAGGTTAAAGATGCACGAGAATGATAGTCGTCACGAGCAAATAAGGAAAGAAACCGATACAGAAAAGGAAAGATTATTAGAAGCATTAAACGCTAAGATAATTGAATGTACAAATCTCAATAAACAAATAGTTGACTTAAATAATGAATTGGAAAGTCATTCGACAAAGACTGCGGAAATGCAAGCGGCATTGGAAAACCAAGAGATGGAAATAGTTGGGCTAAATGACGAAATTACGAATTTACAGAATATGATGCGAGCATCCAGTGCTAAGATACAAAAACATGTGTCGTTCGCGTCCGATACTAAACCTGGTGCTGAAGGAGAACAGACTGAAAATGTTATGAATAAGGACCTGTTGGACGCCGTGCCCAGAGCTGAGCTGGACTTGGCGTTGTACATGTTACATCAGAGAGATGTTAGGTGCGAGGAACTCACTATGGAGCTAGGAAATTTGTTGGAAGAGAGAGATACGTTACAGTTGCGCTTGTCAGACTGCTTACGATCAAATGAAGATATGAAGAATAAGTTAAAAATGGCAGGCTTTGACGACTCAATGAACTCGAGCCAAGAAACGATATCGGAACTGCCTAGCTTTACTGTTGAAAGAGAGTTTGTCGACATCCACCGCGGACAGACGTCGCGAAGCAGCAGTATTAGTGATCCGGACGGAGAGAAGCCAAAGTTGCAGGCCAAGTGAGTATAGATTTTATCTTTTTACGTAAAAATGACTTTTTAATCTGCCTGCAGTTACTGTTGATTTTTATTAGATTGGAATCAGCTTTTCTTCTATTTCTAATCCCTATCAAACAACAGTACAGCTGACCTATTTGCTGCAGGTTGACGGAACTGCGCACGGTACGCCACAGTCGCGATGTGCGGCTGCGGCAGGAGAGCGAACAGAGACAACTGGACCTGCGGCTCTTACAGCGAGACGTCGCCAACCTGCCGCCTGAAGCCGTCGACCAGCTGGCTCAAGCGCATCACACGCTCTGTATGTTATACGTTGTAAGCAAAGATGGACCGACTAGTTAGAAAAGTCATAGTAGGCTACTAATTACTTGAGCGACGACTACTCGGGCCTAACCAAGTAAAACCATCGGTCTAGCGATTGATCCCTTTACGTGTTTGCGCACACACTAATATCTCTTCCATACTTGGCTAGTCCCCGTCGAGATTGGCTGCCATGACCGGTTATTAGGATTATATACCTATGGGAGGCCGCCGCTAATTCGGTCGTCAGGATTATTATCATTTTAATTACCGACACAAGAGAAGCAGATAGATAGGATAGAGGATTGGTACAAGTCTTTTAAATAGTTCAGACCCACGGTTTTCTGCCATTTGGACCCTACGTTTTTTATGTTGCTCGGCAACAGTGTAGTTTTCGTGATCGTAGGTATTAGTATTGTTTAGATTGTCCGTTAAGAACAACACTTTCAAACCAGTCAATTACTTCTCTGCATGTAACGTGTAATACCGATATTCTCCCCAGATTACCTGCTTCACAAACACGAAGCAGGTAATCTGGGGCCATCACAAAATCAGTTTGTAGCTGCCAAGATTTCAGAAAAGTATCTAGTTATTTTAGTTACAAAAGGATGTTAGGTAGGAGCTGACAACTTGCACTATTCATATTTAAATTCAACAAGCGGTGTTTTCCTGTTACATTAAACTTGTTGAGATATACTCGGATACTAAGCTTCAAAAACATCATGTCTTTTTGTTTTTATTTGAAATATGTAAGATTAGGTAATAATAAGATTAATGTACTAATGAATTTAGCATACTTAGTCTTAAGATTTCCACAAAACTCCAGTGCTTACTTCGCCATTTCATTAACATGTTTAGCTAGGTTATATTACGTCACGACTACTGAAAAGTGTAACGTTTTGAATAAATTTCATTTTATTTCCAGCTCGAGATTCCCAGAGCACGTCAACTGTCCTACTGAACTGGCTGCGAGGGAAAAGTACACCAAAAGTAGTCCATATGTGAGTCGCGCATTTAATGTATAGACTATAGGTTATATTATAGTGAGGTGAACCCAGCCGTCCTCGAGTTCCGACGAAGTTACGTAGGATAGGCATATCATACACGCTCTCCTATGGGTGCGAGATTAGGCCACCCTGATGAGAATAGTCCTCTCTGCTTTTACTTGCATTTATCAAAAGAGCCACCACTGCACATAACAATTTTCAAATGTTTCGCTAAACATTTAGTCGAAATTGTGCCCTTAGAAACTTGCCAACGAGACAATCAAACAGTGTTACCAGACCGTTTTCTTCTTACGACAATTTTCTTTACACTAATCTCTTCCATATGTAACCCAGTAGGTACAATAACTTAGATAGTTACCTTTAAATTAATGGTCTGGTATGCGAGATTTGATTAAATACGATTCTTATGTTATGCAATTAGGTTTTTTAATCATAAATGACCTGTAGAGCACAATATTCTTATAAATTATAAGTGAAAGGTCTAAATCCATAAGGGCCTCGTATCGGACATAAGAAAATTAGATTGGCGAGTACGAACGAACGACGAAATTCTTCATTAACTACTGAGCTTATTGCATTCCTTCATCAACCTTTCCTATTTTCTTTGTCTTAATTCTCCATTTCTGTTGTAGAAAAATAATGTATTAATTAGTGATGCTAGACAAACAGAGCTGTTCCATTTATTACCCTATTTATGAATTTTAAAATTTTCTTTTCTTGTTATATATTATTAATAATTTTAATTGAGGTGTCATTGATACCCACGATTGGTGACATCATTTGTTAATTTATGAAATTGATATTTTCCAAAGGATTAAATTGTGCCTTTTCATTCATAGTTGATAATGTAAATGTTATCGTTGTTCACGTTAGCTGTTCACACTTGTAACATGTATTATTAAAATTCGGAACCTGTATAATTTATGTATATAATCAACGGATTCTATGTGAATAAGGATCCTTGTATATTGAATTTGTAAATTTGTTTCTTGATTAAACAGAGTTCATTTGATATTTTGTTTCTTTGATAACCTCCAGTAACTTATAAGATTGACGATTCCTGCTTCGTAGGTTTGGTTACTAGACATTTAAAGATGTCTTTTCTCTGGTATGAGCTACACAACAACAAAAAGTTACATCATCCTAGCCAGTTACCAAGTATAAAAGTGACGCAGACTTCTCAGTCAGCTCTGAATTTTTTGGGCGTTATGTATATGTCGTTTATGGTTTTGTAAAATGATTAGCGTGGAAATTAAAACATAGTTGTATATTTTGAATTTTTTATTACTTTTTCTTTAGATATTTACACTCTCAACAACTTAATATCTACTATAATCCAATGTCACTTAAATATAGAAAATCACAATATAAAATCAAAGTAATGAAAATGTTCTTGTCATAATTACTTTTAGAATTTTGGTCCTTATGATATTATTAAAGTATTCATATAAATCGCTCAAAGCCGTCCTCTGTTTGAGCCGAGTAGCTCTCTCGTATTATCTTCTCTGTTATAAATCGCATTATAGGAAAATACAATTTTCCTTAACATTTTAATAATCTAAGTTCATAATAAACATACTAAATTTCTTATATACTATTTCGAAAAAGCCAGTCCACAAGCCAAATAGCATTTAATAAGACTAACTTCGTAATGCGTATGTTTTCCCACATAATTTTATATACAAGCTATAATATATTAAGCATATATTTCTATTAGGCAATATGTTCATGTCTGACACTGTATTTACTATTGAGATACCTAAACATTAGGTATGTTACTACTCCACAACCAAGTTTGTGCAAATAAAATATATATTTTTGCATTGAAGGGTATTGCTTATCAAATGCAGTTATTTAAATATTTGAAGGTATTGTATCAAGTCTCTGAGATACTAAATCAATATGAATATATGTGTTCTTTAATAAAAATACTCGTTTAGTAGTGTAACTTATGGCACCACATGCTTATAGCATATCTATGTAGTTACTATATTTACATGTAAATCTAAAATATGTACATCAACACCAGATCCTAAATAGTTAAACTTATATTCTGTACGAACAATCAGGCGTATGTGATATAACAAGAAGTATGAAAACTATAAAAATATAAACGCAATACCTTAAACATATTCACGAGACACGTCAACACTGCCCGGCTGTCACATACTCATGGAAGACATTGGAGTGATTTCTTGTTCACTTTACATATAACTCTTAAAAACTTAATGTGCACGTAACTATCAGGGTGCAGATAACTAACTTACACATCATTACTATAAACCTATTTAAACGTTAACCAGCACTCACAGTTTACTCCTGCCTACGCCACCCGTACTTAAATAATTAACACATACGTATATAACTAAATATGAAGATATTGTATCACAATTTTAATTAAAGTTACGAGCGCTTCGATAATTACATAATTATTCTAGTCGAAATATTAAGTACAAATAGTGGAACTTGATGACTATTGCAGTATGTTTAGTTCTGATGGTTCAAACATAGGAACGATCGAGTGATTTAATAACTAAATGCTAACCTAAACATCTTAAGAATGGATCACATTGTTTTTTGATTTTAGTTTAGCAATAATCCGAAATGGTCTCGCATAGTACTTCTAAGTTAACATATTATGACTGGAAGTGACTACGATACGAAGTTAAATTATAATTTATAACACTTATCACAATATATTTATGAACTAATATGTAAGGAACAAAGGTAATAAATCAATTTGCTTACATACATAAGTTTAAAGTGCAATATCAAAACAAAAATATACAGCCCCTTGCCTACATTATTACCTATTTTTATAATCGTGTAAATATTATTTGCAGTTGCACGGCTAATTTTATACGTAGTTCTGACTCCGTAGCGTGTTATAAATATAATATGTAAATGAACGTAATATTAGTTTTTACAATACACAAGCGTAATTTATTGCCTTCCCCCGATACAATAACATAAACCCGATGTCAGTTGTTATTCGCGCAAGAATTTCGCTAATCAAAAGGTGAATATTTATAAAAACAAAATTAATTATTTTGAACTTCTGAACGATTGATTGGAAGAGAGTTTACGTTTAAGGTATTGTACCTTGGCTTACTCACAGTGATTGAATCAACTGAAAAATATGTCCTACTAGCATACGTTATATACGTGCATAAAACTACTATATTTAATTACAAAATAACTGAAGGATTGAGTCAGTTCATGTTATAAAATAAGAAAAATTGTGAAGCTAACTTTGGTCCCATACGAACATGTAACAAGGTAATGACTATTTGTAACAGCTATTTTATTGGCAAACTATTACAGATTTATAAGAGCTCTCGGCAGGTGAAATTGAAGCTTAAATTATTAAGAGGTAGATTGTAATTTCAAGAACCGTATAAACTAGAACTGAAAGTTTTATCTAAAGTAAACTCGTTCAATGCAAAACAGTTTTAGTGAACGCACAGACTAGAGGCAAATTACAGTAGCACGCAGGGCTTACACTTATTTATTATGTATGCGCAAGTTGCGATTAGTAAGATACGTACAAAATTACCTACGTTAGAGACATACGATTGTCAGTCTTGGGATCAGTCCTTGATCACGGGCATCTTGAACATGGTAGTTTAAAGTATTTTCGTACTAATGCACCGTAATTAAAGCAAAGGTCGGCGCTTGGGCGCCGGCCGCGGCGGTGGACGTCGGGCGACGTCTAGCGACGTCAGGTGGTTCAGAAGTGCACGTCACGCACGTCAGTGGGCGTGGCGGCGTTGCTGTGCGTCTTGTCCTGCGTCGGCGGTGGCGTCCAGCCCGCGGCCTCGCGCGCCTGCCCGTTTGGGACAGTCCCGCTGCGCTCCTCGATCATGTTCTGCACCATCTCTTCGATCTGTTCAAGACACGTCTGGAGGCAGTCCTATAACAACAATTCAACATTAGCACATGGCAGCCTACAAGGTTCTAAGCTGTTCTCAGCTTAGCTCAAATCCTTATGATAGGACTGAACTAAACGTGAACGACAGCGAATGGAATTTTTTTTAATGCATAAGCACTATTAATATGTATTTATTTTGACGTGGTAGGTAATCATTTCACAGTGTAATGTGTGAACTAATAGTTTCTATACATAGACCTGCTAACTACGGTAGTAAGTGATTAATAGGAACTTACCAAATCGATGCGCGTGAGTTCATGCAAGCGCGCCAGATGGCCGTCGAGGCCGAGCCCGCGCAGCGCCGCCGCGATGCTGCACGACGCCAGCGTGCTCGCCGAGTACAACGTAAACTCGTAATCTGCAACAAACAAACAACACTTCGTAAAGATACAGATCAAGTAAAAATAAGTAACCTATACCATTAATCCGTCATCAATCCACCAAGCTCTGTTGTTACGTTAATTAAAACTTCCGTTATTTCAGCGCTCTGATTATTTAATTAAAACAAGAGGCCGTTTGTTTATTAAAACCGCAATAGGATGTGGATCAGCTCAACTAATTTAAAATAAATTTTCCTGCAGCGCTTCCTCATTGCATTCACAATTGAACGTTAAAATTGGAGGTACATATAGTGTAGCGTAGTGCATTAGCTTTTCATGTAGGCGAAGACGTCCGTAGACGGCGCGAATACGGCGATCGTCGGCCGTAGCGGCTAGAGGAGTGGCGCATATCCGGCAAAAGAAATGTTCCTTTCTCTCTCGCGCAGGTTGTCAGTCTCCTGCGCAGAGTGCAGCCTCAAAGGAGCCGGCACCCGCCCTCGCGGCCGCATTCCACAGGCTCGCTCCTTCGCCTCACTTGAATATTTCTCACGGGCTTACTTTGGCAAAACCATTATACCAACATACATCATATATGTACACGTATGTAAGTTGATATTAAGCGAACACTGGCTGTGTTTTGTATGAAATACCTACACGAACAAGAATATCAGGCAGGAAAAAGACAGAAATTGTAATTATCATGGAAACCGACAAGGTACAAGCATATTAGATTGGTATTTGTGCTAGTATATTTCATAGGCTCTCATTACATTACCTACATGTAGCATGCAGTATGTTCTCTAATGAGAGCAATTAAATGCATTGCGTGTGATATTTTATTGAAATGATTGCGCATTGTCTGATTATAGTAAGTACCCATCTCGAACCGTGTCGTGACTGGTAACGGTGATCTGATTGATAATCCTACCTCCTTTGACTTCCGCGTCATCATCATTCATTTGTACAATGAACTGTAGGTTTAGGTGAAGGTAACGCTTTCCAATGGATACATACAGATGCCTACGAAACTTGATTTTCGTGACCGAAAGCTCAAAGTTTTCAGAGTTAATGAGTACCTACATAACCTACATTACACGCTATTTCTAAGCACGTTATCAGCAGTTATTGAGTTCACCACACATAGCTTCATTTGATAATAAAGCAGGAAAATCAGCTGGTCGGCATGCCGACTTTTGTACTAATCCACCCAATAAGCTTTAGCTATAATTCGATAATTATGGTAATGGTAAGCTTTTACTGCTGGTCGATGCGAGTAACAAAATTTATTCCCACGCTACATAATATACAAAAGTGAGATAAGCAGCTCAGTGTGGACCCACAAATGCCCACTACATCGAAGACTCAAACAATACGAGTGAAGCTTACAAGGACCCTCCATTCATCATTAAGTAGACTCTATTATACCGACCAATGTATGGATATCGAACACTCTTTCAGCTCATTTAAAAGATTTGTTTTCATTTTTTTTTAATTTGCATGTCGGCATACCCGAGATAAAGGGAACGGGCAGAGGGAACGAATAAAAAGAGAGAGATGAAACAACGAAAGCGGCCGCTCACTCGGGGTATTTGCATAATCTGATGTTAATCAAACAGCGCAGTACCCGGTGCGCGTCCGAGGCGAGCGCTGCCGACTGCCTGCGACGAGCCCCTTTGTCACGAGCGCATCAAGATCTGCAGCGAGGTGATTACCGAGTGTGATGACTACACAGCTCAGCACCGTCAGTACAGGCGTGCTAGCACCGCAACAGTGCTGCAGCTCGGCACAGGACACACACGTAGCGGAAGCGAGGCCGTCCTTATTAGTCGTGACGCGACCGCTGCCTCACGAGCTAATATCAGTAATGTACACTTTCTAGAGGAAGTGGCGCAGCGACGGTCCCACCGCACTTTGGTGTGTATGTAAATTAATAAAATTGTGTTCAGTGTCGCCCCCTCGTAGACAGCCCGTGGCCAAGTATGGCCTGTCTACGCACGGTGATACTTCCGTTTCTCGATACTGTATCACTTTAAAAGTTCGTTGATCGAAGGTCATGTTAATTAGATATTCCTAAATTAATGAAGGGCTGGAACGAGAGCTGTTAAAACTTGATACCTAGATAGCTCAGACAATCCAAGTTTTGCGATTAATGTCGAGGGCAGTGACATAATGATCATTAATATTGCCCTTGAAAATGAAGTACCTAGATGTAATAGGTGTCGTCGGCAGTCGACACAGGTACTCGTCGCACGCGCAATAGTCGTTTCGCGAGGTGAACGCTCCGACAAGGCCGGACTACTCGTAGGTACCTATTCATCGTTTGGAAGTGGACTGAAATGGCTCAAAATTATTACATAATCGACAACTATTCGGACGGACTGGCGTGTTCCTTAATTGTTGAAAATCAATTAAAATGCAATGCCATAACGTACAAAAAGACTGAATCGTAGTCATGTGAACAACTAGTTATTTATTTGGAGAATTAATCGATTTATCTGTAATCGGGCGCCGCTAGTGCGGAGATGCTACACGCGGCATTCATTGCCCACCGGAACAAATAGCGCGCAGCCCCCGCGACGTCGCGCGTCGGCGGCGACGACTGCTATCCGATGCGAAGCGCTCACATGTGAAAGAACGTCCGACGCAGATAAGATACCTGTCTCACGCAATATAGACCGCAGTCACACCTCGCATTGTGCCTATCAGAAGTACTTCACTATACCCCGACACCATTCTATACCTACATCTCTGATAGACTTGCAAAAAATAACCCTGAACGAAGAGACAATAGTTTATTTTTTTAACAAAATCGAATAACTTATCATCAGGAGAGCTCGGCGTGAGTTGTCAGCATTAAAATAACCCATTACAAATTTAATATCCCGACGAGTTATGATTCCAGAGTAAATTGTGCCATTCAAATAATGATACATAATGCGGGCTCGCTCGATACCGCGGACCGACAGGTCTACGCGGTCTCGGTGCTGGAGGGTAGTACACACTACACATACGTCACACATACATCTTCATAATATAAAAATAAACCTGCGGTATTATTCACAATCCATCAAAGATAATGGCCATTTTGTAGTTTTCATTTTATGGTGACATGAGTACCGCGGTATTCCTGAATTAACTCCAAGTTTCAAGATCATCAATATTTCATAAATGGAAATGTGTAATGTCGCGCACTGTCGGTCGGCTACATTAGCGGAGGACATTCCATTCGCCTCGGACTCAGTGAGAGATGATATCCGAGAACCAAGTGAAATAAAAGAGCTGGAGCGTGAACTTCTTGAACAAAAAACAATACGACAGCGGCGGCGAACAACAAAAACCGTTGCACAAAAACATATGATCCCATGAGGGTAGCGGGGTGGCAGCGGCGCGGGGGCGGGAGTCCCGAGGCGTGCTGGAATGTGCTCGGGCGAGCGGCGTGGGAGGCGCCGGCGCGGCCGCTGCCAGGACACACACGAGCCGCCAGCCGACCGAGCGCCCGGGCCACATAGCCCTCACTGTAAACAAACCTATTCACATCTCGCTACGCTCCACGCTCTCTGCTAGCCGCCGGCCAACGATAACATCTCCTCCACTAATAAATTGACCCACACCATAACCTAAACATTCTACACCTAATAAATACGGACTAGATATCCAGTTACCCAATAAACAAGTTTAGGCTATGCTTTCACGAGTTTGTCCTTTTTCATTTAGCTTTTTCATCGAGCTCAAAGGTGTTGCTGTGTATATTTGTAGTCCTAACTATCACTGATACTAAAACCCTTTTGTCCTTAGTTTTCATTTTAGTAGGTATCGACCTAAAGTAGCAAGAGGCCATGAAAAACAATAGTCATATGTAATTTATCTACAGTAGTGATAAAACTGTAAAACGGTTGATAGGTAAGGTACCAATGGAAAGAAATTAATAACAAAACACGTGACTGTGGAATTTTTTGGTTACGCAAAGTTGGGTAACGCTAACAAATAAAAAAAATGAATAGAAAATAGCTTTCAAGGAAAGTGGAGTATTGTGTAAAGGTCAGTGACATGTGTGGTAGAGCAACGCGGGCCACGGCGCAAGACGACATTGTCGTGACATGACGTGGTATCTAGATGCTAATTACTGTCTGCCGTTGCAAACAAAACGTTACATTCTCATTCAAGACAAGTGAACTATGTATGGAAGACATGAAACTGCGACAGCCTGACATTGTAACAAGTAGGTAAGCACGCAATAACCATATACATAATATTAATCACTACTTGAAACGTCTGAGGTTTTTATCCTAAGTGGTAATTTTAATAACGAGGATTAAGTGACCCTTCAAGTCGCGAATTTGATGCAGACTGGTTTTGACGGGTGAATATCAGCTGACATCATCCCTATACTTATATTTAGATGCAGGAAGAGTGAGGAATGCGTACCTCTGGCGGCGAGTGAGATGAAGGTCTGTGCGTGCCTATGCACCATCTCGGTGTTGACGAGAGGCCGCAGAGGCAGGCGCGACAGCAGCAGTGGTAGGAAGTCGTGCGCCGTCACTCCCGCCACGTCCCACTTTAGCTTCGACAGCACCAGCAGCTCCCAACTCTGTTGACAACGAAAAAACACATTCATTAAGTGCTTCATAAATAGGAGATTTCTCATTATCAGCCATAATGACATCAGTAAAGTCAATATCGGTGCGCTTGGATAATAAAATAGCATTCCTGTCCACATCCGCTGCTATAATCACTAACTCGCCGAGTTTCGCTCGACTTCCCGGAACGGAGCGTAGGTAGTCCCCGGTGCTGTGTTGTGCAATCAAATGAACAATGTTACTGTTTTAGTTCATGTTTTGTTTAGTCTCATTCGGATACAAAGTTACTAAGTGCCACCCGTCTTAGTATCGACAAGACACATTCTGCTTGGTAAAAAAGACTAGACTCCTTGATTAGTTTACTTATCCTAAACAAAAAAGCTCTTTTTAATGATGATAATTTCAAACTGATCGATATGTATAATTTAGTTAGTTAGGTAGTAGAGTGCGTTGACGTATCTGAGTGACATCCTTGATATTGCTCTAATACATATTGAAATGTAGATAGAACCCCAAAAATAGAGCTCTTGTCGTGCGAAGTCTTCTATAAAACAAATGGCAAATCAAAGACGACAAACCTGTTCAACTATATCAAGTTGTTATCTTTCGAGAACCAAGCCACAGTTGACCTAGATTAAAAACAACTTTGATGTATCGAGCTTGGCGTATGATGTATTAAATTCGTTCTGAATATAAGAATGTAGTATCGAGTCAGAATATCCCTAATATTTGAACGGTCGTTTCATGAATAAGTTGATTATTTTGTGTAAGTACACACTCGTACATACGCGTTGCATGTCCGTTGACAGATAATACTCGATGTTTACTTAACTCAATCGGCGGGGTCGACCGCGGCAGAACGGCTGTTACTTTTCACTCGAACGACTATACTGCTCATTCCGATGAACTTAGAGTCGGCATTTGTTCAGCAAGGGATGGCAGTTAGGGCATATTGAATCTCCGCGTATCATGTTTATGAATGAATGAAGTATCATCACTGGAAGTCGAATTAAATCGGTGCTGTGTATGTGTGCGAGTGTGCAACACGACGTTACAATGACGCTATCAGATTTATTAAATAAGTATGAATAGGAGCATTCGCCAATGAAGAACAATATTTATAACACGTTGACACAGAAGCTAAAAAGAGTAGGTGAGTAAAAGCGGTTAGCAACGCCAGTATGCGGGTCGACCGCGAAATTAAAATATACGCTCTATCGTTTAACTTGCAACTGGTTAAAAGCTCTTCGAAAACAATGCACGCATAAAATGTTCACCACAAATGTAGGTGGTGGAGACGTAGGATCCGTTGCATCGAACGTTATTTTGAAAACAATAGTTATGATTTTTATTAGTGTCTATGCTGTGAGCCCCTATCAGCTGATCTCATAAATTAGCCGAGTGTGTACGGCGTGGCACGGCGGCGCACAACACACGCGTCGCTCCACCCGACACGGATGGAATGCAGCTCGTAAACTTGCAGGCGAGTGTTCATTAGAGTGGCGGAGGCCGGACGGCGGCGGCCGGGTGCGGCGGCCGCAGCAGTTATCGAACCACGTTACAGCCAATAAAGCGAGCTATGCAAACAGCCCTCGTTGCCCGCAACACACTCGCTGAATTCCACACTCGGTTCCCATGCTTTATCCAATTTCATCGAACGGTGTGACTGCGCCGCTATTAGAATCAAACAATGCGCTCGGTGTCGCGTGGCCACTGCCCACTAAGCTCATGAGACTAAACAACTTCGGAAATTTCCAGATGCGGATGGGAACACGCAGACTTACCGGAGGTTATTAAAAAGTAATGATTAGTTGAAACCATGTTGAAACATATATAATGCTGAAACATATACTTAGGTATAGCGTAACCATGCTGAAACATATATGTATAGCGTTTAAATCGCATATATTATATGCGTTATAAACGTGAAAAACTGCTGAATTGAGCTTTAGAACCTGCCCCAGCCTGGATAGGCATCGTTAGATATTATTACTTATGCTTAATTGGAGACAGTCATCGATGAAAACCTCAAGAGTGCAAGTGTATTGAATACAAAATTTGCTGTGAGCGTACAAAACGTGTTAGGCATGTACGATATCGCAATTCTTACGTAAGACTTATAACCATCAGCGCATTCCTGTAAAATGATTATATTGACAGTTACAAGTCCCGTGCAGGCACTAGGCGATAAGGTGACAATATGCAATACAGTACACGATGTTAAGATAATTTAAATAAGCTCATAAATGCTTATTTTTAAAATAGGTAATAAAACGTAGTGTCGTTAGCAAGACGGGCGTTGACGTGGCTAAGCCGCGCCAGCCTGAGGCAGCACAATGGGCTCGGCTCTCAGGCTCCCAGGCCGCCAGGTTGCTCCACGTCGCGATGCTGCTAACCACAAAATTTTCATTTTTTTCCTTCCCTCACGGCCACCGCCCGCATAGGACGACTTGTTTAACAAGTACCCATTGGAATTTTATTACCGTTGAAGGTACCTTTTAGTGGCGAATTGTACATGTAATTGCTGCTCAACCTATAGTAAATGTCTTTACGAGTCAAGAGCGCAGTGGGTTGGCTGTACAAACAGATTGGCGTTATTAGAGCAAGCAGACGGGAAACTTGTCACTGCAGTAGGATAGTAATAGATTGAAATAAGCGACGTATGGGCGTGATGTTATTAAGCTAGCTAAGTGACACAATTTTCTAACGAGGCGACATCGTCAGCGTGGCTGCGCCTGCGCGGCACCTTCACTCGTGTGCACTGAGGTTATCTGCGCACGCGCTCGTTAACACAATTTCTGTTCTAGCACTGCTAGCCTAGGTGTCACACTACACATGCAGTTATCTGAGTGACTGATCGTTTTCTGATCACAGTTCGCAGACTTCGGCTAAAACGAACAAAGTAAAGCCGATCGCAGGCCTCATGGAGGTTCTGTGTCGGGTGGAATGCGACTGGTTCTCAAACCTTTCAATGGCTGGGTAAATCAACTTTTTGGCCACAAACGATGATGGTAAAGTAGTTACTACTTTACACATTTTTTTCGAAATTAACGATGATAAGCACTAAAAGCAGAGTTTTAGTAATGATTGGTTTTTGAACGTTAGTTCTACCGACATTAAATTCCTTGGATACCAATAAATACGATATTACTCACCAGTTCTAACTTAGTGAGAAAATTTATATAAAAACTGTATTAGATAATGATTATGACATATTAGTTGACGTGTGTTTAGAGTCGTTCAGCCAATACCCAGTAAAGACTGCTTACAATAATGGTGCTTAGAAAGTACTTGCACAGCTTGAGGCAGTGCACACAAGTAGTCGTTTTGTTGTGTCGCATTAGTTCGCGGGGAAGTTTCATTTGCACCGGAAACAAGCAGCGCCGCGCCGTGAGATCGGCAAACAACGCGCGTTCGTGCTAATATGCCCATTCCTCATATTCTAAACAATAATTTCCTTTAACAGATTATAGCATTCCACCATTTATTATTAGAACTTAAATAGGGTAGCCCTCATACCTAGCCAACTCGGAAATTCCCTTTCTAAAACTGTGCGCTCCGCACCACGATCAAACGTCTAATGTGTTTATGATATCGAACTTCATTAAGACTGTAATAGTCCTCATTAAAGTTAAATTTTAACCGTAAACGCAATATTGAATAGTCTTTTGACAAACTGACACCGCGGTCGTAAACTTATGCTTCAATTATAATAAACGTTTACAGTGGTAGTGTGGATGTGAGAACGCGCAGGTTTTATGGGCGCGCGCTGAGCGGCGGCGGCGAGCGCTCGCATCGCTCCGCTCGCTCGGTTCCGAGGACCCCGCATTAAAGCCGCTCGGATGCCAGGACGTGCTCTTTTTGCTCCAGCCGTGCGCCCGCGCCGGCCAACCGCCAACAACCTCAACAATCAAATCTAACCGATTGTTCACTCACACAGGCTTACTGCTCAGCACACACAGCTCTCCACACTCGACAGATCTCTCCGACACAATCGTAGACGTAGAAAAACATCTACAGGTTAATACACTAGCTTCCATAGAGTAGACTTAGATTTAGATAAAAACTTAATTAATCAGACTTGTATTAGCTACACTTGGATGAGTGGTTGTAATGATGAGCATATTTTAGTACTCCACGCATGTATTATGTACAGGCGCCGTTATTTTGATAATATGCGAAAGATTCCATAGAATTGATAAACTGATGATTATAATGAACTGCAATCGGTCGTAAATTCTTTATCGACACCAAGATTATCACAAAAATGTTGATGATTGGCCAAATTGAAACGTCTACGATATTTCGTAGCGGGTCTACGAAAGTGCTACGAAACCGATTTTACCTGCGCTACTACGATTTTGCTTGAATAAAGTAAAATTCAAATTATCTACTACATTTCATTTGCACAATGTACATTTTCCATTGACATTTTTGGGTACCTACGTTATTGAATTTAGAGGTAGGTCATGCAAGTGTCGTTACGGTCATTATGTACAAGAATGTGTGTAAATTATCATTTTAATTTATGTTTAAGAATTTTATGGTTGAATACCGTAAGTAGGTATCATGAAAATGAACAATTTACTTATTATTGATACTAAGACGCGATATATTGAACTGGTATTGACATCATGAACGGCGTGACTCAGTGAATTAACATAACGCGTATATTGCAGAAGAACATTAATTTGCGGAGTCCCACTCACGACTGACGAGTAAAAAAAATCAATCGTGAAAAATTAAAAATACCTAGTCAGTCAATTTGAATGTGCGATCCATTTACGAGCGAGGTGTTGATCGGCGAGTTTCGTGAGATGAGATTAGGAGTTGCGGCGCGTGAGAAAAAATAAGCCGCGTGCTTCGACTGTAATTGGTCTGATTGAAACGCGAGCCTCGTTCGGCGGCTCTTCCGAGAAGCCGGCGGCTCGTTAGGGGACACTGTCCGAGGGCAGCCCTCTCCCAGACCTGTCGCATTCCACGACCACCGCGCCACCGCACGCCACTCGCCATACGCACCTACGGTATGTCGTATAATTACAATCGTTTCGCATGGACGTTTACCAGCGCCCTAATTTAGAGCAAACCAACAGAACATTATGTTAAGTACTCGCTTCGAATAAATCAATAACTTATTAATGTCCAATTGTGATATTGCCGTTAGTAAATACTGGTACAAACTACAAGCAGTGCACTTGCATCGCAGGCAGAACGAGTCGTGTACCTATATTATGACGCGCGAAAATGTGGCGTGCACTTTATCTACGGGACAAGCGACGAACGGGGCCCCGACGGGTGGCCGCCGGCGCGCGCCCGAAATGCAGCAGACACGTAATACGTTATATTAAATGCAAATACCTAACACGTGAAGTAATAACGTTCACCTCCAATCTGCCTACTCCTTTCTGTTCGTAACGGTACTGAATTATTGAAATAGATAAGCCTAACAAACCTAAATGCCAATGCCCTTTATTAAGATTAGGAAAGTTGTCCACGTGAGTTGCTAGGAGCTAGGCTGCACAAGACCACTATGAGTAATGGTTTGCGACGACAACGGTACTGTGTCAGTGTTGCATGTCAGTACTATGACAGCTGGACAATTAAAACGTAGGTAATATTGTAGTTCAAGTTATTTATACCTATCATAGACATGTTAATCCTTACGAGGCGAACCTTCGGTCTGTTGAATATCTACGTCTAAAGAAGCCAAGCTCAAGTCTTAAAATGGTAACTCAATAACCAATAACCTGTTACATAATACATAAGTCATAACGTAATCGATCTGTAAATACGGATGAACGGTTCGCATTTTGCGGTTTGCTGACTATTATTTTTACAAAATAAGTACCCAAGGTGACGATAAACGCAGAACAGGGAAAATAAATGTAATTAAGTTAATGATGGAATCAATACACCCGGTAATGCTCTGGTATCCCACACGAACGCGAATGGCGCTTGACCTTTTAATTTATTTTTGATTTAAGAGTGTGGTTATTAATAGGAGACTAGTTATTTATAATCTGTAGTGTTACGTTTAGTCAAAGACGTAGTCTATAAATGTTACACACTCAAATCTTGTATTTTTAATTCCATTAGTCACCTTACGCAGAGAATAGCCAATTTGTTCACGTAGACATGACAAGTAGTACACGTGCTGAGATAAATCACATCATAAGTCGGCGTAGCGCCTACAGTCGATCACTCCATAGTTATAATGAATGTTCCAACATAAAACTGGAATTCCAATCTCTCGCGGATGTTCACGGCGCGAATGTTTTAGAAATCAGCGGAGTGAACGACATGAAAGCACCTAGAAGAGCTAACTGCAAAATTAGTGCAAGCGCGTGAGCGATGCAGAAACCAAGCCACACGAAACTGCATGATTAATGAGATCAGCTGTTTCCCGAGACGAAGAAAGTTAATTAAATTTTCATATTACTTCATATGGCAGTGCTCGGAACGCTGGCCGCATATTCTGTGTGCTATTGATGTAATTAGCGGTAAGTAACGAATGGATTGATTGAAACGTCTCTGAGTTCAGCATGCGGCACGCTGTTTTATCTTGCGCTTGCGTGATAGCTGCTGTACCTATTAAGCTAAAGTTACAAGTAATCATGTACTCACACAAAGGTCGGTGAGCGTGATACTGTTCGCGGTGTAGAAGACCAGCAGGTCGGCGGGCAGCGCTCGCGCGCCGGGCTCGCGCAGCTTGGACGCCAGCAGCAAGCACGCCGTGCCCAGCAGCTGCACCTGGCTCTTGCTGACGGCACACGTACTTAGGAACCGGTCCAGGTACGAGATCGCTAGTGGGAACACCTCCTCCTGGCACCCCTGGTCTTCACATACCTGCGAAACGATACAACCGTTTAATAAACTTTGAAAGTTAAACAGTGTTTTGTTTCTTAGAACCTAGGTACATACTAGTACCGCACCCAGGCCATTGCTTACTTTATCATCCGGAATTCCTGATAACCCATATATAAAATGGAAATACACACTTATTGCGATAATACGCGCGTTACTTTCCTGCACTTTACGTTCCTTATCAACGTTAATGGTTCCTGAACGTACTGGACCAGCGCCGGACCTGTTCACTTTTAAACCAATTACAATTTTATTTAACTACTGAATTTTGGAATATGTACAATTATACGATATAGTATTGTTAATCGAAAGATGCTGTCTATGGACCCGGAAAAAAACAACTGTGGACCACTCGCAATAATCGCTACGAACCACGGATATCAGTCTATGCTACGAACACACAAGTGGTGTCTTTTCCTTGTAGAACATTTGTAATGTACCAATGATTAAAATATCGCGACCTACCTAAACTGTTGAGCAGATAACGTCTACAATTGCAGTTTAACATACTTAATATCTATGAATACTCGTATGTTACATGGAGCTGGATTTAATGCGAGAGGTCAAAGTTAAATGAAATCGTTTCTGCAAATGTACTGCAAAATGGAAAGCAGGGAAAAGCGAAAGGAGATGGTTCTAAAGTAGTCATAAAGTAAGTACGTAGCTAGTTAGAGAGTGTCATGAGAGACGGAACGTTGCAGATGGTTCCCGGCATAGTTTCGCACGGTAACGCGACTCGCGAACCGGCACGGATCCAATCGTATCAGCGTGAAAACAAAACATGTACTATGAGACTATAACCCGCTGCATACCGCTCAGAGTCTCACGCTCCACCTCGCCCATAATTAACTATCTCAGCCGAGCGACTATGTCCTGATTCTTATGTGTTATTTAGCTATCTCTATGCTTTCTATGAGGACACCAAAATAAGCCTAATTAAACAATAGAACGATTAAAGAATGAGACTATTAAGTCTCTAGGTAAGTAAGCTCTTTACATATGTAATAGTCGAAGCATAACGAGCGATGGTCTAATGAACGGCATAGGCGGCCATTAAACAAAGCGATTATCGTAATACCTATTCTGGTTACAACAGTAAGTAGCATTCAAGTCCGACATTCGCCGGTTCGTGGTCATCCTACGTCGATTCAACACATTTACTTGGGTAGGTATAAAATAACACATCTCCAGCGGACTAAAAAATCGCGATCACGATTTAGATAGTGAGCTTTACAAAATGTAATAATACGGATTCCGTGAACAATCCTTGGATCGTCATAATAATGCTTTTTGGGTGCGCTTGATGATTAAACATAAAAGTTAATGCGAGCACGTTGGGAATGTCATTGACCCGCCAGACTGAGGATCGTTTCGGTCTGCTTGTGCTGAAACGTCGGTAAGTCGGCGTGAGTGTGGTGAGGCTATGCGACTAGTTCGAGTGCAAGCACGAGGTGAGCCGAGGAGGCGACTGCGCCGGAGTGCCGGCTGGCGAGCGCATGTGCCGAGCGCAGCGAGCGTGACGTCAGCCGCCGGCCGGCTCCACGTGGCGGCGCACCTACAACACCGACACCCGCTGCTCAGTCATCTAAGCACTACTTAGATAACTCGCCCTACTATTAGATACCAACTGTTACTACGACTACTCTACTGAACATCCAATTACGACATCCGGAACTTGAAGCGAGTCAACTTTACGACTTACTAATAGTAAAATCCTACCAACTAAATAAGCAAAGACCATAATAAATTACACGTCATGTAGGCCACTGAGTACGAACAATGACGTTGTGTGCGCGCTAGTAATTATTTATATGTACATATACAAGCAAAGATAAGTGCGCAGCGGAGCGTCAGCTGTATGCGTGTCAAAATCAGCTGATTATTCAAATAGAACGAGCGGAGTCGCATCGGTCGGCGACCGCGCCCGCGCCGCCGTCGGGGCCCCTCGCGCGCTGCGCACGCTCACTTACTAACTACCTACCTACTACTTCATGCTTACTACTTGCACCAAATAACTATCTTCAACATTTAACAAACACTGATCGTCTGTGATGAGATATTCAAGGCGAACTAGTAAGTAGATAGCTATTGTTATTCGTATAAGATTCTAACATGTGGAATGAAACAGAGATCAGCTGATCGTGTAAACAAAGTCGGAACATCCAGCTTAGAAATAGGTGCGTAATCGATTGAGGTTTTTCATGATCACCATCCTGGAACAACACAAATTCACCACTCTTCCACTACTCAGGCGAGCAGGAACAGCCTCCTAGGAGCCGAAAGTCACAGCGGCGAGAGGGCGGGGGGCCCGTCAGCAGACAGTGGCAAGAGCATACGAGGGCCACTGGTGCCGCCGGCAACGGCAGGGAGTTCCTACACGTGGCCGGAAAACGAGACAAAATGGCGATCGTTCGGGTTGCGCGATCCGCGGATGGAGCGGTGTGGGTGCGGCATGCGGCGCGGGTGCGCTCACCTCTAGCATCCACTCGGCGACGAGGCGGCGCATGTGTGGCGTGACCTCGGCCTGCACGGTGCCGAAGTAGTTGGCGGTGACGGCGTAGCGCTCCTCGGTGCGCAGCAGGTTGTCGAGCACGCGGCGCCGCAGCAGCACCGGGTCGGGCGCGGCGGCGCGGTGTGCGCGCGCGGCGGGCGCGCCGGCTCGCGCGCTGTCTCCGCTCTCGGGACTCACGCGCTCCGCGCACAGCAGCTCCATGGTACACCGCACTGCGGCTTATTGACAGCTTGCGTCGCGGCCGGTGTCGGACTGTCGGCGTATTGTGGCGGACAGCTGATCGTGCGCGAGCGGCCGGCGTGGAGCGATGCGCGGGTGTTGCGAGCACGGCGAGTGCGCGAGTCGCAGTGAGCAGCCGGTAAGCGCCGCGCCGCCGACCATATGATCGGAGCGGCGCGGGGTACGGGCGCGCGCGGGCGGGGCGAGCTGTGAGGCCCGCACGCAGGTTTCTCCCATTCGACGTTCAAATAATAATACATAACATGTTTTCTTGCTCGCTCGCGCTTCGAAGTTCTTCTCACTCGGTCTCGATTCTTGCTTCTCATTCTATTGGTTAGGTACCTACTTACTTACAGTACAAGATGAATTCCACAGATTGAATACTTACCTACATAAGTATACAGAATAGCTTAGGTCTAGTAAAGAGCTTAGAACCCTATGTAAAAATTGTTCAAACACCTTATGTACCTAGTCTTGTTTACTTCGTGTCATAAAACTACCTATGCACTTGCTGTGTTTACAACAGTGCAGCAATGTAAGAATCTCAATTCTCGGCATAACATTGGCCAGTGGGGCGGCGCGGGCGCAGGCGGCCAGTGAACTTTTTACAACGCCTAGGTTAGGGCGGCTGACAGTCTGTCACCCGCGGCGCTGCGCTAGACCTAGGCACCGAAGCACTGTACTGCACGTAGCCAGCACTGTTCAGCTAAACTTAATCTTTATATCCCTAATGTGCTACTTATTTGTCACAAGTTCATAATAGAGAGGTAATCTCAAAGGTCAAAGGACAACCTTGACCTGTCGCTGGGAAAGATTAGTCAATTACTTACGTAAATCTTAGCTGCCTACATATTTTTCTTGAAAAGCTTACCTAATTAAAATGCTTAATTTTTTATTCACTACCTCTATGTTCTCATTGTTGTAGGTAAATACAGTTTCCAATTATCTATTTTTTATATAAGCAAGCATATTTATTTTTGGTCAATAAATCATAGTGCAAGCAAGACAGATTAGAACTTTGTTTATCGCTTAATTTCTGATAACCATGTGTACTATTTCTGTGATTACCTACCAAAACTATGGTGTCTATTCGATATCCGTGGTGTCTATCAATGCTACATATTAGGGGAGGTGAGGGGGCTAAAGCATAGGGTAAGTACTAGGTACTAGGTACTAGGTACCTATTTGATTGCACTTGCGCTGTGAAGCTATGCAGTTGTCTAACTGTAAGTTGTAACGAGTTCGTAGTTGAAGGGAAATATTAAGTTGATGGCTTTATTAGGTACTTATTTCATCTTCAACCTACGTTAAAAAGATTAGCCTGTCGTCATCCAGCCAGTCAGGTTCCTTGTTTATGTAGCTACCTTTTGGTTGCATCTGCATTTACATAAAACTATGTACTGTATGCATGTACATGCAGATGCAACCATGTGTCCATCATCCCTACTTCCTCGTTCTTGTTGATCATACCGATTTCAGGATGGTTCTCATAATTTGTTGGATATTAAAGACAAGATACAAGTACTTACTTACACTGAACCAAGGTTAAGTAATATATAGTAGGTAGGTACCTATAACTGAACTGTTTTTAGGGTTCCGTAGCCAAATGGCAAAAAACGGAACCCTTGTAGATTCGTCATGTCTGTCTGTCCGTCCGTATGTCACAATCACAACCACTTTTTTCCAAAACTATGAGAGCTATTATACTATTGAAACTTAGTAAGTAGTTATTCTGTGAACCGCATTAAGATTTTGACACAAAAATAGAAAAAAAGCAATAAATTTTGGGGGTCAGCATACTTAGAACTGAAACCCAAAAAAAAAATTATCATCAAACCCATACGTGTGGGGTATCTATGGATAGGTCTTCAAAAATGATACTGAGGCGAAATCTAGTAATTAGTTTTTTTAATACGCCATAAATCTAAAAAAATACACTATTATTACAACATCAATCAAAGTTACAACGAACTACAAGAACTTTTATATTATGTTACTTGCTGCTACGGAACCCTTCATGGGCGAGTCCGACTCGCACTTGGCCAGTTTTTTTATGTTTTCACTACTTATCTCTGTTCCTTAATAGGTAGTAGGTATATCTGGAGCCAAGGGTTGACTTTCGAAAGTGAAACCCGTGTTTCTGGAACGCAAAGGGCAAAGAATGAACATAGGTGTAGTTTTAGTCAGTAAAAGTCTGACACGCTCTCCTGTTTCGCGCTAGAGCGAGAGAGTCATTTGATGGTACTAACTAGGTACCTACCTGTGGTATTGTTTTGCACTTAGGTACCCTTACAAACTTGGATTTCTTTGTGAGTTGTAACGTTTCGTTCTTCATAAAGTGACAGGTAGACTACCTACTCAATCAACAATCTGAGTTAAATGAAACTGTTTATAATATTAACTTTTCGAATAGGTACCGTAATTAGACAATAGAAAGACAAGGAGAGAGGGCACACCGGCGTTCGCTTGGGGTTTTATGAATTCAAGTTTTTAAGACCCAAGCGCCCGAAAAGTGCCATAAAACAGTGACTTTCTGAAGCCTACTACTCCTCGGTAACGGCCAGGTTAATAGGTTTGAAAAGAATATAATATGTTTATTATAGATTCATGAACAACATTATCAACATTTGATTTTTTCGTGATAGTAATATTTTGTTCAAAAAAAAAATTTAGCAATTTCGCAACTTTTTGCAACTTTTCCCTACTCCTTCGAAACGGCTTGGATCTTTAGAAACATTTTTGCACATAAAAATTGGTGGTTAAATATTCTTCAAAGTAAACATTGCTTACGTAAATCAGTTAATATTTCGCAAAGAAAATGGATTTAACTTTTCGGGCGCTGTTGGCCGCAAATAAATGCACAGATTTGCGTACTACCGCCTAGGCGGGTGTGAGAGGTGCGTCTACATAATTCTGGCCAGATGATTCAAGGGACTATAAGCCTTAACTCGCTGCACTACATCCCTTGTCTAAGTTAAGTAACCTTACCTAGGTAATTACGAGACTGACAATTCTAAAGAATTGTAGCTTATGTTTGGTACCTATATTTAATCTAGATTTTGTGCTGCCATGTGTGTAATCAGCTGTCAAAACATGTCCCCTTTGGTACTTAAGTGCCCCGTCAAATGTTCCTAGGATATCATTTGGGAAAGTCCCGTCAGTCCTGCAAATTCCCTTCACGTCAACATACGACTTTGCGATAATAATATAGGTAGGTATACATACCTACATTAGTAAACTGATAGAATGAGGATAATGATTAGTACTTAACCGAATTATTGTAACAAAACAACTCGTTATGAGCACAGAAAATAAGCATTAAGTGGGAAACGTTTGCATGAACTTGAAAAATATTTTTACCTAATTTTATTCTTAATCATAATCATTTATTTTGTTTATACTCGTAAAACATAGGTACCTATTACAGAGGGTGCTATAGAAGTTCTTATAGTGCGCTGTTTTGCCAAATATCAAATTGGCATGTAAACATAGGTGTATCAAATCTCACATTTAACTAAAATTATAGCATAATGTCAAAAATATTTAGTATGGTACCTATCAAAAAAAAATGCAATGTCAAAAAAATTTAATACAATGTCAAAAAAATTAAGTCAAAAAATAAATAAATAGGTAGGTACTTATTTATTCAGGATAAATATGTAGATGGGTATTTTTTTTAGGTTGGGGTGTCACTAAATAGCTTTCGCGCTCTATGGTGGGTGGAGCAAGAGAGATATGTCAGACTTTTACTGACTAAACCATCCATCAGTTGCGTTTTGCGTCCCAGGGCCACGAACGATCCTAAAGCCACAGAATAAAAAATTGCCGAAGCCTAGATTATACTTCACAATTTTCATGTGGGAGGTGATTGTGGTGTCTGTGTTACTAATCTTTTAAATTGTATTTTCTTCAACATGATGTTTATTAATTTAATTTTTATTTATTTATTAAATTAGGTTCACCAACGATTGTACATACTGAATACAGCAACATTACATGTTAAATACAATTAAACATTAGCGCAACGATCACTTACAGGAAAACACCACATGTATGAAACAATAAATTAGAGAAATAAGCTTACATAAAAAATCATTAAAACAAACATTCTTCCATTAAAATAAAAAAAAAAACATAAAAAATCTCAAAAAAAAAAACAATAAAATCATAAAAGCTCTTTAAAAAGTTGCTGAAACTTTTTGCTACTGCAGAGAACTGCCAGTTTCACTAAAATAAACTTTCATTAGAGGGACTTGGGTAAACCTACCTATTTATTAGGTACTTAATAATTCAATAATTCGATTTAAGGATACTTCTATATATTTCATTATTAGAATTTTCCAGGAAGTTTGTTATGCTTGAAACTGTTATGGGAATGCCCACCAAGTTACCGTTTCTTACGTGGATTAAATTAAATATGTAGATATCAAATTAAAAATATAATACTTAGACTTTTTTTATTGTATTTTTTTTATCACTATTTTCACCATACTAATAAATACTCACAATTCAAAGATGTGATGATACCTAGTTACCTCCTAAAAAAACACGTTGATCTGTGAACGCAATAAAAAATGAAATTCCAATATTTTGTTGAGCGTTTAGCGAGAATTTATTTTAAATGTAATACATAGACAATTTATACGGAATCTATTTATATAAGTGAGCGTTTCATGTTTCGTTTAAATGAGTTTTCGACGCGAAAATCGTTAAATGTAACGCAAAAAATTTAATCGATTTTGCCAGTCTGCTGTGCATAGGGGAGATTGGGTAACATTGGATCACTTTTTTCAAAGTCCTGCAGTTCCAAACTTAGTGGCTAAGTGATTACTCTCTGGGTTTAAATGGTATTTATTAGCGAGTATAAACTACAAAAAAAAAAAAACTACAAAAAACAACTGTACAACTTACATAAAAAAAAAATTGGACTTGGATCCACAATGACCCGAGAATAGTTCACTTTGGATCAATGTATCATTGACTATGAATCGAGACGTGGAATGCTTAATGTGCCTTCTACGCCGTCATACAAGCAAAGCTAACCGTTTTACTCCAGGAAGCGGTAGAAACGGAAATCAAAATACTTAAACATTCGGATGATCCCCAAGAGATGAAGATAAGATAAGATAAGATAAGATAAGATCTTTATTTTGCAAATATGGGTACAAAAAATGGCGACATAAAAATATAGTGAGCATCAGCCATATTTAACCAAAAAGGCATGCAAAAGTACAAACTACACTGGAGATTCCGAGTAGGTACACAAAATAAACAAAACAAATAAATTAAACCAAACAAATTTAAATTACATAAAGCAAATATTAAAAATGGCAAAAAATTAAAATCATTTAAAAACAAAAAATAAAAATGTGAAAAGAATTGAAATTAAATTAAAAAATTATAATAAAACATTATCCTAAAAGTCAGGAAAATAATACTTTTAATGTCACAAAAATTAAATTAAATAAAACAAAAAAAGATTAAAATGTCATAAAAATTACAATTATAGCAAAAATTTCAAAATGTCATAAAATTTTAAATACAGTAAAATGAAAAATGCAAAAAATAAATAATACATGTCATAAAATCAAAATAGAATAAAATTTAAAATATCAAAAATAAAATTTATAATGTCACAAAAATAAAATTTAAAATGTCATCAATAATGTTATAAAAAGTAGTCAAGAAATTCCTTTCTCCAACAAAAATTCTGTCACACTATAATACGCTTTGTCTACTAAAAAGTTCCTTAGTTTTTTTTTAAATAAAGTTAAGTTTAATTCTTTCCAGCTCCTCGGTAATTTATTATAAATGACTGGCGCCATGTAACAGACACTTTTGCGCATTAAAGTCGTTCTCGCACTAGGGAGACAAAGCCCACTATTATCACGCCTATTTCGTGGAAATACGTCTGCTATGCGCTTAAAACGATCCGGGTTCAACTTTACAAACACAGCCATTTCCAAAATATATATGCATGGTAAAGTTAAAATCTTATGCTGCTTAAAATATGGCACACAGCTGTCTGTAGTTTGCAGTTTTAAAAAGGACCTTACGCATCTTTTCTGTGCTTTGAATGCCGTTTCTCTTTCAGTAGAGTTGCCCCAAAAGATAACACCGTATCGTAGGTGGCATTCGACTAAACCATGGTATGCTGCCAGAAGTGCGTTTAAATTTACAATCGATGACAAAGTATGTAAAGCGTAAGCAGATGTGCTTAGTTTTTTGCATAGCGTCTCTATATGTTGTTTCCAATTTAGCTTTTTGTCTATTTCTAGCCCTAGAAATTTAGTACATACTACCTCGTTAATACTATCATTATTATATTGCACGTGCAAATTGCTTTTATCTGGCATGCGTTGATCAAAATGCATTACCTTTGTTTTGCTTATATTTATTCTTAAGTTATTTTCGTCTAACCATTCTATTATAGATTTTAAAGAAATATTAATGTCATTTTCGTAAGTATCTACACTTTTCAAAGGTATTGTCACAGTACTGTCATCTGCAAATAGAGTCAATGGTTGTTCAATGTATTCCGGTAAGTCATTTATATATAGAATAAATAGCAAAGGGCCTAATACACTTCCTTGTGGTACCCCATAACTAACTATTCGCTCGTGCGATCTGTACGTCTCGTCATGTTTATTAACTAAATTAATTCTGCTAATTTCAGTTACTTGTCGTCTATTATGTAGATAAGACTGAAACAAATTTAGGACATTACCCCTAATACCATAAGCTTCGAGCTTCTTTAGTAGTGTAGGATGATGGACATAATCAAACGCCTGCGTCATGTCACAAAAAATCCCGCAGACTGGGTTACGTCTATCTACATTATTAATGATATTCTGTATAAAGTCAAAAATAGCCATATTTATTGTTCTGCTTGGCCTAAATCCTTTTTGCTGTTCACACAAAATATGATTTTTTTCCAAGTATTTGTATAGTTCCTTATAAATGAACTTCTCAAAAATTTTTGAAATAATCGGAATCAAAGAGATAGGCCTGTAATTTTCCATTAACTCTCTATTTTCCTTTTTAAAGATGGGTTTTACAATGGATGTTTTTAAAGCATCTGGATATATGCCAGCACTTATACTAAGATTAAGTATGTAACTTAAATGAACACATATCTCATTAGCTACAGATTTTAAAATTTTTGTAGAGAGGCCATCGTATCCTACGCTATTTGTATTTTTTAGGGACTTTATTATTTTATATATATCATATGGCACGCTAGGTGCCATGAACATTGAGTTAATTCTTGTGTCTATTTTCCTACTTGCTTTAGATTGGCTGCCGTCTATTAATTTTGGCTGTATTTTATCAACAAAGTAATTATTAAATTCATTAGAAATGTCCTTTGGATTCGTTATAATTTTATTATAAGATTTAATTTTGTCAATACGCTGGCTGGGAATATTGTATTTTTTCTGATTTATGATTTGCCAAGTTGTTTTTGCCATGCTTTTGGCTTTAGTTATTTTATAATTGTTTTGTGCCTTTTGAGTCAGTTTTATAATTTTTTTATATAGCTTACAATAGTTTTTAAACTTGGTTTTATTGTCCTGAGTAGGATTAAGCCTCAATTGCCACAGAAGATGTCTTTTCCTTTTGCTGCATAATTTAACACCTTTGGACAACCATTTAGGTTTTTTTATAATATTGACTTTGACTCGGGTAAACGGGAAACACAAGTCATAAAACAACTTAAAAGTGTCGATAAAAGCATTATAGGCTATATTGGGATCACTTGTCTCATAGATCTCCGGAAAACTAATATTTTCTAGACAGGCTTTGAACTTAGCTATGTTTTCTGTACTGTAATCTCTTTTGGTCGTGTACCAATGGTTGATAGAACACACCTTCTTTACAGGGCACTGAAGCCTGAAGATGGTTTGAAGAATTCCTTGCCGTTGATGTTAACCTCGGAGGTAGTGGAACGCGTCCACAAAACCTACCTTGGAAGCGTCGTGCTCGAAAATTGAGGTTGTGTTCACTACCTCCATGGGGATCTATGATACGATATCCTCTCGGACAGCGCCAAAGCTTGAGCTATATTCGTGCAATACAAAGTCTTGGGGTCCAAATCCGTGCTGCCCTACTGATGCAAAAGGCGATGCATCGTGTTCGAGAACTACTGTGGACGCCCTCGAAACCATCTAGGATTCTAGAGGATATAGGACACTAAGTAAGTCAAGTAAGTAATTAGCTTAGATTTTATTAAAAATACATAATTATAATCAAAGAAGTTTTATTAATATTCACAAATATCACAGTTAAAGGAACTGAAAAAAGAGTTTGTCCGTAGAACCAGTGGTATTAGATGTGGGTATTAAAATGGAATAAATCGATTAAAGCAATAAACTATAAATTTAGGTCAGTACTAAGTTTTGTGACTTACTACTAAACGGTGTGTAACAAAAGGTTTTTCTCGCTTTGATACCCTGTCGATGGAAATCACACTTGTTTTGTTTGTTTGTGTGCGTAAGCGTACCTCCTCCTTGCGTCGTATTTCTCAATACTGAGGGTGTTTCATCACTATTACATACTAATGGTGAGTTGCACCATTTAACTATAACGATAACCAAATCATAACCAGTCGTGAAACGGCCGCCTATTGGTCAATTCGACTATTTGACAACTGTTGGCGGCTTTGTTATCGTTATAGTTAAATGGTGTAACTCACCCTAAGTAAAATTGAATAATCTGTTGTACCCCGTGATCCACTGTTACCGAATCTCCCCTAAATTAAATTCTTAGGATTCTTATTATTATCATACAAGAAGAATTCGATAAAGCCCTATACTAGCATACTCCGGTTAACTATGCACAATTGTTTTTAAGTTTAAAAATAAAAAAAGTTGTTTGCGCTTACGCAACGCACAGGTACGTATGTAGGTAGATGAAAACTTACAAGTGACCTGGATTCCTGCATAAAGTGGAAATGGAGCGGAAAATGCGTACCTACGCCAGTCGTTAGCTGGTGGCTGGTACTCATCATATCATGCGAAGGAATGCAACAAAGAAATTTAATTTGTTCACCGTACAGGCGTTTCTTACGACACTCAATCTTAGATCGTGGATCATCCGAAATTATAAAAACCGAATGAAATCCGAAATTGTAACCGTCACGGTTTTTTGACGCTACGACTAAAGCCATGATGTAACCTTTGAGCAAGTCCACTACTATTATAGCAATGAGGTTTAGTCTCAGAATTTTTAGTATATTCCCCCCGTGTTTGCACGACTGGCCGCAGCCGCTAATGTCCATTTCTCCGAGAACGTATCTAATATCTGGCAGCTAATTACTGTAGAACGTTAGTGATCGATTGCCGATATGTTCTCATTCTTATTGAATGTCAACGCCCATATGAAAGCACTTGCTTATGGCAATAGCAGCGGGTCGATCAACTCCTTCGCGGGTTTTTTGCCAATTCAAATCGGAGGTGTGCGCCTGCGCCGGCAGGGCAGGGCTTGGTGCGCCGGCGCAGGAAGTGCGCTATAAGCGCGCGTCATTAATCACCGACTAGCCGGCTTCCTTCACTCACTTGGCCAATATGAGGGCGACACTTTTATTGTTTCGCGTATTTTTAATTTTTATTGCATACTTACGCTTCACGTTACTTTCTTTCTGCGGGCGACACTCTACAAATGCAGCACTTAGATAAGACGTTCGCTCGTAAAAGCTACTCTACTTTATGTGAAACGTGTCAATCGTAACGATGTAGTTACAGTTCATGAAGCGACGAGCCACCATCAGTGGCCAGCCATTCCTCCAGACCTTTGACCGGATACGCGCTAAGTTTCCTTACTTGTATTGAAATGAGCTTGAGCGCAAACAATGAACAGAATTCCAAAACACGGCAATAATATGGAATGCTTAGTGCGAGCGGGACATCACTGTTTCTTGGAAGCACGACACTGCGTAATGGAACGCGGCGAAATGGAATGCAACCGGCACCGTTGATCCGACGAACCGACCACTCTTTACTAAAAGTAATAAGTAGCTAAGGAATATCTTCTTCAAATTACACATACATAATGATAAGGAAATCATTATTTACTTGCATTGATCACTTAATCTCTTATTATATGGTATTCATTTATTTTCACAGAGTCACATCGAGAAGATAAGTTGTTTCTGTATTAAATTGTCAGAAAATTAATGTTTGGCTGGTAGGTATACTACCTATTAATAAACTTTATAGGTAGGTACCGACTTGGATCGAAATCAGTACCCCGTGAATCCATTAAATGGAAAGTCGATGATATTTGTTTTTAACAACGCATGTCTGATCTCCTAATTTTTCTCTAAATGATTATTCTAATTCCAAGAGTACTCTTAATCGTTATTTAAGTACCGTATTTGTCCTCACTAAGATTTTTGAACCCGTGATATATAAAGTATTCGTCATTGTTTTGATTAGCTCACGGAACTAGTCTAACTTAACCAGTCAACTCAAAAGTTGCATAACAGTTATTAAAATATCAATCACTTTATTCCTACTATACACTGTTAGGTCAGATTTTGTTTTCATCCGTTTCAATTCTCAAAACTGCTCAGTTACTCTATTATTAACACGTACCTACCATTGGACGGAATTGAGTATCTACCTAGAGTTTTGAAAGACTTCAGTACCGATTGAAAGTTTTTTTATAAAAATACCTAGCTAGTTACATAGATGTTGCTACATTTGCTACCAAAGTGAGTAACCATAAAAAGCTCCAAAATATTCACTAGAGAATGACAAATTGAGAAGAACATTTGAAATTGAACAATTGGTTTTCCTAACGATGCATGTTAAAACAGTTTTTCCGGAAAAAAGATTTCGAATCTCGGCACTATCGCAACACAGTTAGAAACATAATATTCTCTAACGGATTCTTTTTACAACATCCGTAGTCATTAATTTCATTGTTGTTAACACATTGTGTCTTCTAATTAAATTATTAACACACACAGTTGAGATCTATTTATTATTGTTGCACACGGTTTGTAGAAATATGTAATAGATACAGGAACTCGACTTCGGCCACCACAACTTTAACTTTGGCTTCATTTAAGCCAATTTAAATATCAAAATCATTAAGTTTGAAGCCAACTAAGGCTGGGAAATAAGTACCAAAAATAATTGAGATGAAAGTTTGGGAACGTAAGAAGCGTGGAGGCAGTCTCTGGAGACATCATTTCCGTCGAGTCGTTCCGCTCAGATGTCCACGGCTCCACGCTCCACGGCTGGATCATGGACCTCACAATCACAATAAAACACGTCTGTACCCACAATGTTTTTCTTAGTAACCGTTTGACAAGTACACTCAAGTTTTTTTGATCTCAATCAAAGTTCCGTCATTGGCTTTAGAATTCTCGTTTTCCTGAATTCTTTTTCATTGTACGCCAGAGTCTCGCGTTTTCGAAGTCATTCTGTATCCGATTTGTTGCCTAGCATGGAGACGGTTTTTTGTATGGTACAAAATTGATTACACTCTTAGTCTATTGAATAGATACTTGAACCTAACATAAGTCATATCTAAGAATGGAGGTAATTTAAATAGAATTTTATGTAGAAATTCCAAGTACATTGAATGAAAAAGTGATATAAATACCTAACTTTTGATCGGTAGAAAGGCCAAAGACAATATGGATGGATTGCAGAAGAAAGAAAAAGGATTAAAAGATAGCGTGACGGTCGACAGGGGAGAAGAGGATGCAGAAATCGTCTTGACATCCCAAAGAATGTGAGGCAAGGCCAAGATAATGTGGAACTTGAATATCCACTCAGAATTTGAACTAGACTGCTTGATTTCAAGGCTGATGTGGTGTACCTATGTTAACATATTGCTTGAACCGTAGCTCGCAGCCGCTCATAGCCCACCTACATAGCCGGAAAAACTACGTCAAATAAATATGCACACGAAATAATCTACAAACTAACTCGTTGATTGTGCACATTAACGTTTTTATTCCATTAGCATATACCTACGTTTATCAATAAAGTAGATTAGATAACCACAACACTACACAACCTAAAAAAGTTAAAAGGCTACGGGCAGAAATGTAACGTGCAATTTAAACGTGTCCAGAGGCCAGACATCAACGCGTTCGTTTCGCTAAGATTGTTGAACGTATTGATCAAAGGCCCGAAACATTGTGACAGGTTTAGCAGCCTTTCGCACGCAAACCGCCGCTTATTAGTGTACCACAAATTATTTTGAACCGACTGAGACTTATCCAAAGATTGACAACTCTGATTAGTAAATAACTTGTGCCAAAAGGCCATACTTATCTAATACTTCTCTGTCTATTTCAATCCTCTGCTTGGATCCTGTCCAGTACAGTCGGCCAGACCGCAAGACAGTCGCTAGTCGGTCAGCGTAGCGAGTAATTTATTTTCCCATCGGAAACTGTGGGTCCACCACGAAAGTAAAACATAACCGCTTTTTTTTTTAACGTTATGGGTTTAGATAGAGTTTTTATAAATATCGTTTCTTTAATTAAATCTATTTATAATGAATCAAGAAACATCTTGTAAACGTGTCTCTCAATTCCCAGGCAATTAAATATTGGCAATTGAACCTTTTTTTTGTGAAGAATTCTTTGTGGCTTAGCAGATCCTTCATTTATCTTTCAATGCTTATTTCAGATCGGTACAGTATTCGCTAACCGTTAGCAAAACTGCCTTTGTTATTTACTTCCGGGTGAAAATGGACATTAATTATCAAGGCTGGTAGTACTTAGATAGGTTCTGTAATGGGCAACCATTAGTGGGCCTCTTTGGGAATGATTCTTCACGGCTGTTGGTAGGGCAGTCATGGCCGAATTGAAAAAAAAGCGACTAGAGACACGGGCGTGCGTTGACCTGGTAATGTTTACTGTCCTTGATCGGCGCGGACGGCGCGTCCGGAGTGACGTCACCGCGGAGGTGCTGATGGGTTTCAGCTACGCGCGGCGAGCCGGGCCGCCGGGCGGGCCGAGAGCTCGAGCCGCGAGGCCCGCCGCCCCCCCATCGCCACTCTACTTAGGCTCTGCTCATATTGCTCACTCACTCACTGCCTACAATTTCTTAACATTCCTAAGTGTATTTAACCACCTAATTTAAAAGTCAATTAAATCAATATTTACTGCCGACTTAAGTATACGTTTTATGAACGCACACTATCGAATATAATTTTTGCAGAATATGCATAATTAAAACAAATGCTAATAATAGAAGTTTGGTGGGGTTGTTGACCCCAACATAGTCGAGCGTAGCTTGTGAACAATTCCATGAAATACCTAAATCATTATTTTGTTATCGAAAATCACCTAACTGAAGCCGATCTATTGTAAAGTATTTTCATTTAACATTCCTACTTCAATTTTGTTCATTCATTTTAAACGATTATTTGGGAGTAGTAGTACCTATCAATCAACATTTTTTAATTTAGGTTTTTAGGTCCCACCTAAAATATTATCAAATAACTCTTCCCGCTCTAGGTGGAGCGAGAGGGACTGGCAGACTTTTACTGACCCACCCACCCGTGTTCCTTCAGTTAACTTTTGCGTTCCATGTAACTCTTTTGAACAATCCCGAAAACTTGGCAGGATGAAAAGAAGGTAAAAAGTAGGTACATTTAGAGTTGCTGTTATATTAATCTATTAATATTCCTGAACATCACGCTTTCGTTTCAGGAAAGTACGTTAAAAAATATTGTTAGCTTTTCTCTCATGTGTTACATTTTGACTGGCCTGTTGGGTCTAGTGGTTAGTGACCCTGACTGCTATGCTGGAGATCGTGGGTTCGATTCCCACCCAGGACAAATGTTTTTGTGATGAGCATAATCATTTGTTCTGTGTCTGGGTGTAATTTATCTATAATATGTATGTATTTAGAAATATATAAGTATATTTATCAGTTGTCTAGTACCCATAACACAAGTTCTGCTTAGCTTGGGACTAGACGGCGTTGTGTGATAGTTGTGGAATATTATATTATATTACATAATTTAAGTAGTTCAGTTAGTTTGGTCTGCATATCTTATCTAAGTTAAGGAGTTTCGGCAGACGGCCGGCAGTGACGCAGGGTTCCAGGGCCTCCGCTCTCCACCGCTGACTGAGAACATGATGTCATGCTCGTCCTTAACAAATGACAGCCATTCATTGGCGTGAGTTGTCGCTATGTTACTAAACTTGTGAGCAATTTAATCTCGACGTATATCTGAGCTCGCTTCTCGGAATGCTTCATTTAAGTAATTCTTAATCTTACTGATCCGTGCCGAAACTGCGGAAAATGGAACACTCGAGTAGTTTAATCAAAAGAGGAGAATAATAGATTGTAGCTAGAACTGAAATTGCTGTTTTGAGTACAATATGTAATTATATCCTAAGGTTTTGTTACCTAAGTATTTAATTATTTATTACTTGTCGCCCTATAGATAACTGCAATAAAATTAAAATGGCTAGAATTCACAATAGCCCATTCTTTGAACATCGTATAGTAATTATCAATACTAATTCATTTTACTTTTCTGTGAACTATTCGACCGATCAGGTATGTACGTAATAAAGTTCTTTGTTTGGACGTGGCCGGGCGAGCTAACGGGAGAGTAACGTCCTATGGGAGGTACGGTATGGCATGGCGCAGGTAAGGCACTGGACACTGGTACATCCACATAGTTGCGGACTGGCGGCCAGATCACGGTGGATCACACACTTTTTGCCGGGCGGCCGGCGACGAAGGTCGGCCGAGGCGCGCCACGAGCGATCTAGCATTCCAACCGCTATGAATGAATAGTCGCTCGACTGGTCCCCTGGCGCATACTAAGTAACTTCAGATTAATTTGACAACAAACATTTAAGTTGGCAAAAACCGGAATGGTTGCCGGCAAGGCACCCGCCCCGTGGGAACCGCAGACGAGCCCAAACGTTTGTCTCCGATGATTGTCCGATTAATAAGTACCTGCCCATTTAACGTTCCGTTTATTTCTCGCTTTTCATAGCGTGATGTGAGGCCAATTTACCTTACGATTTCCTGACACGACAACGAATTCGGACACGCAGCTTCACTGCTTTTGTAAGGATGCGTCTGTACTTCTGCCTAGCTATATCCGTTGTAGTGTAGTATTCAAAATACTTTGGAAGTTATTGACATTTGATAGAGCGGAATAGTTTTTTAGTTCGATACAACAAAAAATAACTGCGCTCAACTTACATTCAGGTATTCAAGAATTTTCTGCGGTTTGTTGTTCATCGTTTACCGACCAAGTCAAGAAGCGCGAAGCTTTTTTGTACAGAAGTCTACGACAATATAGATGCCTCACATCTATATTGTCGTAGACTTCAGTAGCAGGCAAACGTTAACGGAGCAAACGGACAGGGGACTGAGGGGTGACAAGGAATATCTTCAGAAATGGTACCTCACGACAACAACACGGATATCGCAACAACTGGTTTAGAGTGATTGTCGGAGTTATGGCAACAATCAACTGTGAGAATGTATCCGTTTGTCCTGGCACGTCGCAGGCGCAGCGAGGCAACTGCAGTGACGCCCGCCCACGTCCCTCTCACATCTCTGATGAGTTTTATTGCCAGTCCTGAATAATTGATGCTCTCTAAAGTAGGATTTCCGTAGAAGAGTATAAATATTAATCAGAGAAATAGTCTTCCGCCTGTTTAGATAACAGAATCTGATAAAATGGTTGCTAATGTCACTGAACTGACAGTAGATAATGTTGTAAGTCATATATTGGTTGAATCGGGAATTAATACGAACTTTAAGCTTGTGCACGTGATAAGTTGTGTAAATCTTGTGATGAATGGGCCTGTGCTTAGTATTTAGAATGCATTCCAGAAGGATAAGTAAGTTTTCCTTGCCCTGACGATGCTGATCAAAAGATTATTACGTGAGTTACTATTGCGTGTTCTAGAACATAAAAGTAACTTATTATTATGATGGTGGTGATCAAATGGACAAAGTTAACGATTCAGCCAAGGACAAGGACACGAAAAAACGTTCTGTACTTCCTCTTACATTATAAAATATGTAAAATAAAACCTATGGAAGATTACAGTAGGCTAAACAAAAGGTTACCTACTTAAATAAATATATATATGTTTAGGTAAAACTATAAACGATAAGTTTGTTAGTTTTCGTTAGTTTAGAAAAAAAATTCACTCTAGACTGTTGCTGCAATGTCGCTAATACTTACTCACGAAGCTACCAAATAATCTAAATGATTTTAATGTGGTAAATTTTCTATCCAACTTGTCTTGATTTGTATCAAATACATTCGTCCACAGTGGCATATAAAAATCAAAATCATTAAAATCATTATGTACGCCTCTATCAATCAATAAAAGCTGTTCTAAATTCTTACTTGATCAAGAAATAATTCTACTATGGTAAATATCTATAATTCTACATGAACAAACCAACTACTAATAACCAACTTGTCAAATGCCTATCTTTAGATCATCTCAGTATATTTAAATCATGATCGGATACCAGTTCGCCGGAAGCGTATATGGCTATAAACTTATATATTCCCCATGACTGGTATGTTGGTACCTACAGACTTAATATCTATGGTGATTATGTCACGAGCACCACGACTTATTCCGAAGCCGTACCGCCATAAAATTGTGATGGAACCTTGGCAGTTTGCGTATTCATAGGTACAGGTGAGATTAGCCAGCATGCAATACAAATGCTTGAGCTTACTGTTGAGAACGGCCTTGTAACTTGTTCGTTGGTGTAAATTGGGCCATCTTTTTTTTAAATTTAAAGTAAAATTCATGTTACAAGAATACAAGAGAAATATGTTCTACGTTTTAATAGCTTTCCATCTAAAATAGTTACAGATTGGAAAGGGACTTAAAAAGAACATTTCAGAATAGAGTCCAGAAGGCTTGGTAACAGATGCTAAAGATGAAAATCGTAAGTCTTATTCGGCCAGCTTGAAAGCCTTTCCCAAACCAAATGTACATGAGTATATTTATGGTTAATAAATTTATGGTAATACGTATAGTGTTAAGTATAGATATTTGCATTATTATGCAGCCTATAGATAAGGTACTAGACAAAAGCTCTAAAAGTCTAGACTAAGTTTCATCCTATCATATACCAGCAATAGCGAGCGATAAAGTCACCGCGCTTCTGAAACGAGAAGGTTTTCGTCAGAAAGTCTGACACCTCTCGTGTCAGTCATGATCAAATGACATTTCGTAGGCTTTTGACCAAATGCCCATTAATTTTTGACGTTTTGTCAATCACTATAGTTAAAATATCTGCTAGAATGTCCCTTGTCTAGAGTCTCTTCTCTCTAAAGACGAACAATGTCAGACTGTCGCTATACAACCTGCCGCACGCACACAGTCGTTATAACGCTGTAGAAGGCTCTGCTGTGACGTCACTCGCCGTTGGCCGTTAGGGCAGGTTCGAAGTTTGAAACTCGCATAACGACTGCCTGCATATCTTCGCTCGCTCGGTGAGAGCTTTTAACTATCCAAGTGTGAGTCGGATTTAGGAATTTGTTCTTTTCAATGCAACAATCATAACTATGAGAAGTATTAACTAAGGACATGAGTAAAATATAGACTCATATTATCAGCGTTATACTTTTAATTAAAATTTACATATGTACAAAGAAAAACTTAAACTATTTATACTAAAACCTAAATAAATACATAACGTATGTACATAAATAAAATATAAAGTGCACTCAGGCGTCGAAGTACTCCTCCACATCGCTGTCATCCGGGAATGTGCTCAGAAGACTGGCAGCATTACCACGTCGAATGGCAATGCTAATTCTTTGAGCGAAGAACGAGCCAGCCCTCTGGTCACGCAAGGTGTTGATCAGTCGGTGAGAAATTTCCTTAAAAAGGAGAAGCGCATTCGGACCCCATGATCCAAGCATATTATTGAATTGAAGCAGAATCCTATCACCTTTAATTGCATTGATGAAGATATCGTATTTGCAGAAACTTAACTAATAAAATGTAAACAAATACCAGATTTAGTACAGTTTAAATAGAGTCGAAATGTATTTCTAGACGTATACATTAAGTCGTTGCATTTCGGCGATGGAATTTTCAATAATCGATAGCAATATCACTTAAAATTTACATTTACTTACACCCGTATCTTGATTAGATAGCATTTCAAATGTTTATACCGCATTATCTGGTGCCTATCTACCATATTTACGATGAGCCGCACCTTTTTCGCTGCAATTGCATACTGGGCTTATTTCCATTGGTTGTTATTTCCTTGTCAATATGAAAACATGATAAAAACATAGGGGGCTGACGTAGTTCTGCGAAATTTTCAAGTAGGTGCAGCCTGAAAGGATGGATAGGCGCCGCCGCCGCCGACTAGGCGCGAACTAGACGAGACTAGCAACTGTTCGCTGTTCAGTTGTATTCCTACTTTACATAATTCGTTATTGTACCGTTAGTCTACAAGTGTTTTAGGCATTAGGTTTATTTGTTGCCAATGTCGTGTTAATATGTTTCTTTTAGATATTATTGTTTCTAAAAACATTCTAGTAACGAACTTATTATAATTAAAAATGTAACTTGGCATTTCCAATTTCACAAAGCAACGGATTAGTAGGTATTAGATTTGAGAATCATTTATAATTAAATTCATAAATTTTATCCGTCTAGTTATTTCTAGAAGATTCGTATTATTAGCAGATAAAACCGGAAACTCGTAACGTTGCTACGGGACGTCACGTAAGCGATTACATTCAACCCGAGCTTTTGCATAGCCGCTGTTATCGGGCTCTTTATATCACTGATAATTGCCATCACAATCACTACAAGGAATAGCTCCAATACTTTAAAAAACGGAGGAGTGCCGCAAGGCCACATACTATGTTTTTATTCATATTATTATACATTAAACATTATGCCTATAAAAGGAGTTCTGTATCTTTGGAATCTACCAGTTTCTATACATATATCCTTAGTATACATCCTTCTAACGTAAATTCGGTTAGTGAAGGTAAATCAAAAGATTTATAGATACTATTATTGAATCAGGATTCAGATCTGTTGGGTTCTTTTATTACAGTTGCTCCTAAGATTACAGATCTCCAGTAACAATTTGCCAAGCACGTCAGTTATCATCTCCCCGCGGTAATGTTAGTGGTGAATAGTAAAATAAAAGCTCCCAACAGCTTTGTTAAACGAAGGATTAGTGTGGATTCAGTTTCTCAGAGGATTGTATTAAACAAAGACATTAATTTGGCTGTCTGAGCTTCAAGTAGTGGGAGATTATGTCGCATGACCGCATCAAACAAATATGTCATTGTATGGGCTGCATGGTCGTTGTTATGGTGGCCTACAGATAGATAATTTTTGATGGTAGTACGCCGTCATGATACGAAAAATCGTATCTACTTTACAAATAGAAGTTACTGTTTACTTTCGTATATTAGGCGAATCAGTGTATGACGGCATATAAAACATTTTTGCGTCTCATTCGTTTAGCAGCACGCAAGCACGGTAATAGCACGTCCAGGGAAAGCGCTGATTCTACTATTCTGTTGTAATCTGATATCCACGTATCCAACGCATCGGTTCATTTAATTAGTCATATAAATTACATCTCCGATAACGCAGCGTGTAATAGTCCAACGAAACTATTTTAGATTATCTGAGTTATGGCAACTGGCAAGCAAGCACATGCCTAAATGTTGAACATGTGACGAGGTTCAATGTATGCTGTGATGTGTAATAAAAAGTGTGCTTTTTATACTAAAACTTGTTATAAAGAGTCCATATGTTACGAACAAGAGAACATTTACGCAGGATGATTGCTTTACAAAGTGCCTGCCCCCGCGGTGTGGTGCGCGCGACCCTGAACCCGCAGGATCGCGTTTATCTGGCCGCTGGTATCGAGCCTCACGGTTTCGGCAGATGCTTGCTAAAACACCGCTGATAACTTTATGGGAGTAGGTACAACATTGCTCGTTATGTTAAACGTTGTGCGATGTATGTGTGCTACCTAATCTGAATAGTCAACGAGTGTGCCTCTCTGTGGCATTCATGTTTCGCTTGCTGTATTATACAGCAAGCGAAACATGAATGCCTTTTTATATTTTCCGAGAAATTTGTCAGTTCCCCTCTAGCCAACAATGTCTGGAATAGTGTTGTAGTAGGCAACTACCTGTCTGCTATTATACCATTGAACAAAAAAGAAAAGACGTTGAATGTTTCAGTAATTTCTGAAAACAATAAACACTTCGAGTTTATGGCATACAATGGGATGTGGAGTCGGGTTCCAGGAGAAATTCGGCGGTTTATTCCAGATTAGACGCCCCGCACCCATCAAACCAGTTCCAATCGGTTCGTTGAATAATAAAAATGGCCTCTATTTTGGGAACGCCGCGCCTTATCGGGCCTCTCTCAAGTTCGCTTCATAGAGAGCGCCGACCCTCGGCGTCTGGATACCAAGTACTCACATAGCTACGTGAGTACGACTTCCTTACCAAATCTAATTAAAATAATCGTCACGGAAACGGAATTATGACCTTAGAAAAATGAACACGATCTTTGTTAATTTGCGAGTTCGATACGCACCAAGTGTTTTACTTACCTTCTTGAGTCCCTTTTTCTGGATTTTTGTTTGAAAACAGGTACTTTACCTTTGCTTGAAAAATTGCTTAGTGTGTGTGTTTATTTTTAATGATTTCTGAAGGAGGTTCATCAATAAATATTTTACTGGAAGATTACTGTAACATCAACAATAGGAAGTTGCACTGTTTAAAGTTTGATGGATCAAGGGGTGTTTACTTTTGAAAGTTGAGAATAGACGTCTTCTTATAACGAAGAATCTTTCGCTAAGTGGTTAATTCGTCCGGTGATACATAAATAGCATTTGGCTGCTTTGGAATTCATGAAATAAAGATTCGAAGTTTTATTATTCTTGGGCTCATGCTCTATGCGCACAGTCTGCTAAAAACTAAACAAAAAAGTATAGCTTAGTTCTGTCTTTATTTGTACCGGTGATATAACACGAGCTCTTGTTATGTTGGACTATTTATAGTTTGAATTATTCGCTGAATATCTACGTAGATACCTAGTATTTAAAATGAATGAGGTTTGGTGGCTTTTAATCGTATCGTGAGAACCCTAAAGCATGTCATTTGGTGGTGGAGGCGCGAGGCGGCGAGGCAGTGAGGCGCGAGGACACGAAGCGGGCCGAGAGAAGCCGAGTCGCCTCGCCGAGGCAATGACTCGCGGGCCTTGAGAGCATGGCAGACAACTGCGGGCCCCCGGGCCCCATGGTCTCGCCCGTACTCTCGTCAACGAAGACGTTAAACCACGTGAATCGCGTAAGCTTACGAAATCCGGTTTATCTAATCGAGAAAAGCTGGGTCACATTATTTACTTAATTCACGCAGATACACAGATTTATGGGTGACGGTTTTTTCCAGTGCTACAATTGATTAGTCTCTAAATTCAGATTGTGGCGTTAGATTTGTTACTTTTCAATGAAAAATGTACGAATAATGTTGTGCAGGTTGCTACGAAATCATGCAGCATCCGCAATGGGTAGTTAGACAAAATACTATTATGATCAACTACTTATATTGATTTGAATTTTGATGTGATAAAGACAGCTGTTAAGACTGTTATTATACTTAGTAAAATATCTATTACGTATATATAGTTATAAAAAATGCGTATGTCCTTGACTCTGTAATACGAATAGGTAGATAATATAATATATATCTCATATACGTGTGTATGGAAGTTTGAGAAGAATTTATCATCACCATATATTATCATAATAACTCGGTATTAATGAATTCTGCATTAATGTGACAACATGAGTCATATTCATTCACAAGATTATAAGCCTATGTTTTATAAAAGAGCTTTTCGTTGATACGCTGCAGTATCAAGTGTTATTAAAATTAAATTAACTTCTGCGGTTGTGAGATGAAAGGAAAGCCGATTAAATGAGATTTGTCGCCATTAGAGTGCCAACAAACTGCTCTTTGTAATGTGTCGGCAAAATTCAACACTGAAATACGGCGAACGCTTATCAATGCTGGCAATGTCGGTCAAATACTCGACCGAGCAATATAGGGGCGTTATCGTGAGCATAAATTCGTACTTATGTGAGCTATACTTATCCATTCTAATTATTAAATTTTGTGATATTTAAAAAATATTAATATTTTATTTATGATCGAAATAAATATGGATTTGATTTGAATCTACAAGTGTTAAGGTTGCGATAAAAATGTCACAGACAGTCAATCAGATGTGCTTGAGCTATGGAATTTGGAGCCTCTTTGATGGGCAAACCCTCCATGAAGTCGAGGCTTGATGGTCATCTCATGATATTTATCTCAGAAGATCTCATTATATTTATCTCTCTCTGTCAGAAGTTAAAAGTTAAAACGACGACTTCAGTTCGCGCAGGGGGTTCACTTAATATAAACTATCCACCCCAATATTTTGAATCCGTGTCGGGCAGCCTTGCCCTTCTCAGAAGAACCACACAAAAACTTGCTTTACTGATGTTTCAGATCAATAAACTTTTAGAATAAAGCGCTAGATAAATACAACAAGAATTTACTAAGATAAGAATTGTAAAGTTTTTAATGTCATCGTATGAAAACAATGGACGTTTAATTTGGGAAACTGACCATGCTGTCAGCCATGGCATTTTCATACTATGAAGTGTGGAAGATAATTATCTACCTACATTAAATATCGGTAGCTATTTGCAGAGGAATGTAAATGTTGCTGTATTTGAGCATGTTTTCGTTTGCCTTGTGCTGCGATACCTCGCAAAAAATTAAGTCTCCATAAGATAAATCGTGCTTGGTGCAAGGTAATTAATTAAGAGCTATTAATTGTTGATTCTCCTTAAACATACTGCAAACTGGAACTATGTGGCGACGTGGCGGAGCTGAGTGGCTGACTCTGAGAATTTTCCGCGCAGTATTGTGAGCTTCGATTTATGATATCGACTGGCTGGCGTGTTTCTCAAAGGTGACATTGCTAGAGGAAATACCGTAGAAAATTGTTGAGTTAACCTCATGGTGTGATGTGGACATATTAACGTTCACACGTTACCCGCTCACGGCGAGCGTGTGCACGTACTGTGAGATAAACGGGATCTTGTTAACTTAATGGTGGAAGAGGTGCAAAAGAACTTTAATTAAAATATGGTTCGCGCAGTCAATCAATAACGCCGTTCAATAACTCCAATCCGCCCGTCAATCTATGAGCGAGGGTCACTCAATTAAAAGTTGATAGCATAATATTTATGGCTCATTGTCGATCAATGTGTATATTAATAAATGATGTCCTCATCATATAAGTATCTCATGTAAACTAAAACCGTGTACAATATCGAGCAAACCTCTGTTAGCTGATAAGACTTCCTATAATATTGGGACTAATTGTACAATCGGTGATCGTTATCAGTCGTGTATCATCTATATTCATGATGCGAGGAGACGCGAGCCCTAGGTTTATTGACCTAAGATTAGGAGTTAGGCAAGGAGTGTTTCCTGTGGGGTTAAGAGTGCGGGCGCCAGGCGCGGCGCGCCGGGGCCAGCGCGGCTGCGCGGGCGCTGGGCGGCGGACGCGGACGGTTCGCACGCCCCTGCAATGAGTTTTAATTGAGTTTGACCGCAGGAAGCAACGGTTACGATCTACGCATAGGGTGACATTACTGCACGACCAATATACTAAATGTTTTTTTAAGATGATTGATTTTTTAAGTCTACTTTGCTTTTTTTCTGCCCTCTTTTTTGCATTCTACCATTTGTAATGCGTAGATTTCATCTGAATAGAATATGAACAGTGAATTGATAGGCCGCAAAAGGCCGCCTTTTTTTACAGTTCCTTTTGTTTTGTTTTTTTATTGGCATTGAATGTTTTTTTTTTTTTTGTAAATAATAAAAGATTACAAATTAATCAGGTTGATGCGTACTCTAAGTCGTTTATAACGCGATGTCTTTCCATTGAGTTAAATGGACGCAGACAGGCTGCTTTAAATACCTACTAGTACTTAACATTGAACTCGACTGGTGTTTTTTGCTGCATGATACTGTTTCTTATTTTATTGTGGTTCTCGGTGTTAAAATAAAAATACTAAGCGTAATTGTTGAGTCACGGTCCGCCGTTGTCGGACGGCGTGGTCACCGCGCGTACGACGGTCGTGCGCCCGCGCCGCTTCTGTCACCGCCAACAAATTGCTTTGTTTATGGCTTCTTATTGAAATGTGCCTAATACAAACTGCACGGTGGACGCTCGATGTGGACCGGACCTGCCTTTGAGCACACGTTCCACGAGAGGCCTTGTAACAGTTGCAGACACGACACGTCTCTACTAAAACGATTGATTTGAAATTCATACATTTTACTGTGTAGCTTGTGGCAGTTAGTAGGTACCTGTCTGTTTTGTTTTTTATTTTCGATTTAAGTTTTAGAAGTAGGTAATAGTAGTTGAGTAGGTATACTATAGGTATTTACCTAGATATATGTAGTATGTACATATAGTTACTAAATTGGAACATATTACTTATATAGGTACATATTTATATTGGCTACTAACTAACTAGGTAATAACTAAACATGTTTTAAATTATTTTCCTATTTTAATTAAATATTTTGAAAAAACTGTTCCGATAGCGGTTAGTACCTAACCGTGATTAGATATCAACTTTTGCATGAAAATAATAAATTAAATACATTTATTTTGAATTCAAAACAAAGGCTTTGATAACATTCACATGACAAGCCTGTCTGGGACACTACTATAATTCATAAAATCGTCTAAATTCCAGAGTGATTGAGAGAGAGATGTTATTTACAGCACGAATAGCACTATTTATTTATTTATTTATTTAAACTTTATGCAACGCACAGGTACAAAGGCGGACTTAATGCCTTAGGCATTCTCTACCAGTCAACCTAGGGTGGTGAAGAGAAAAACATGGCAGGTGCACAAAAAAAAAAACAACAAAACAAAAAAAAAATGGATTATTAAGAAAAATAAGGGTGCAAATGTATATATATAACTAAAATAGACACTATGGTAGGCACCATATAAATTAGCAATAAAGTACATTGACCTTTGACTAATATCTCGGGCTAAGTACCCGAAAAACAAACAATGAATTGTTTCTCATTACTAGAAAATGAAAAGGATTGCGATTTTGAAAATAAGATGTCAATAAACGTAAGTAAAAAAAAAAAAGATTATAAAAGTAAAGGTACTAAAAAAGGTGGTAAAGTTCAGTGACCACTATTGCAGTTTTATCTGGTGCCTATCGTATCCATTTGTCACATCGGAATTATGATGTTTTTAGGACGTCTTGGATTATGGATAATTCTAACTGGTAATATCTAGCTACTGCAAATATTAAGAAATACCCGCTACATTATACCTACACAGCAATTCTTGAAAACCAGAATCAACAGTGACAATCACTACAAAAACGCTGAGAAATGAAGCTTGATTCTACAACGAACAGTAAGACAATACGACATCTAGGTACTGCAAGTACTGCGTGCCCGAACCGAGATTGGTGGGAGACCAGAAAATCGCGGAGGCAATGCTGGCTGCTGACGTCCTAATAAAATATTCAACTGTTATGATAAGTAGAATAGTAACATAAATGATAAGACAAGACAAGAATAGTGCAGGAGCACAAAATCATTGTTTCTACTTTCTATCTGTCTATTCCAAATCAATCAGAACAGAGAAAAGTGTCTATAATCGCTCAATAAAATGTTTATGACAGTTGCAATAACACTAAGGGCTAACCTTATTTATGAAAAGCATTTCCATCAGGCTATAGTCGGTTGAAATTGGACTAAAGCTGTCAAAAAATAAAAGGACCGTTTTGACATTTGTGTTTTGACTACCGGCTTGTCCGGTGTAGTGTAGCTACTACCTACTGAAATAGCTGCCCAGACCCTGAATCATGGGCTTGCGGGCAGTGAGCAATGGGTAGCTCGCTGTCCGGCCGTCCGCACCAAGCCCAAGTCGTCAACGGCGCGCACTGTTCCAGCGCGTCTCAAGGAGTTGTCAGCAATAGCAGGGACCCAGCCGGGTCGAAGCCTACTGGGGCCAGGGTTATCCGAAAGGGTGCTCGAGCCGGTCGGTATGAGGGCTAGAAGGAACGGGGTAGGTCTTTTAGTCAGTAAGAGTCTGACACTATCTCCCGCTCCGCCCAAGAGTGGGGATGTCAATGCATGATTTTTTCCCACCATAAAAAAAGACCCTGAATTATTATTTTATTTCTTTCAGTTTCGTTCCAAGTTACATTCTAGAGTTTTTCTCACATGTCACAACAGGCCTTTTATTTTTTAACGAGTTTAAGGATACATAGAGAGCTGTTAAGATAATTTTGTCTTTTTTCCGTTTTTCCGTCGCTCAAATACGCATTAACAAACCAGTTTTGATGGCTTTTAGCTGAATGAAGGACAGCGTGATCAGAGGCCCTCGGCCTCTCTGCCAAAATATTATATTAATAGAGCCTGCAACGAGCCAGGAGTAATAAACACAATCATAAATATTGCTAGCCTTCAGACCTACGGGACGTTGAACCGCAGATGACAGATGGTGGCCACAAGTATTTTACCTCTGGCAAGTGTAAACATCTTGTAATAACTGGTGAGTACTTTAACATGTTGTAGTTATGTGTATTGTCGTCAGGGGACCTCTTTTGGGTGTACGCTGTTGAATCATACCGTCTGGAATACGAGTGATTTGTGTGGCTGTATAATGTTAAAAATCTGGTAGTCTATTATTTATTTTTGTTGACCGCTACTTTGTGAGAGTCCTGTCACAGTTAACCTAAAAACGGGAATCGCAGGGGGATCTCCGGCCACCAGGCACCATAGGCGCAAGGTTGTGGACGACAAGCAAGGGGTACGGGGATGGGGGATGGATAAGGGGATGTTAGAACCGTAGGGGCCCAGCAAGACCGATGGCCGCTAGGGCCACGGAGAATTTCTGAAAAGAAAACTCGTGGTCGTAGAATGCAAAGGTCATCTGAAAGATACAGGTTTGGTTTTAACCAGTAAAAGTCTGAGTCTCGCGCTCATCATTCATTCATTTTTTTATATATCTTATCAAATACTTACTACACTATACTTATCAAAAATGTCATCAAATTTCAATGTGGCGCCCTCTTGCGAACAAAAAGAAATGAGTTGTAAAAAATTGAAGTTAAATACGCTGTGTTTGGTATCATTTGAAAAGGCTTCACTTGAGCATTTCTAAAATGTTGCTCAAATTTAAACTGATGCCCTCTAGCGGACAAAAAGTTATGTGTTAAAAAAATAAGATAAATACGTTTGGTATCATTTGAAAAGGCTTCACTTGTACCAATAATATCGCCAGTAAGATTAGAAAAAATATACAATTTAGCTTTTACAAGTAAGTAGGAGCACAGTGATTTAACACCAAAACTGATTATTTAAAAAAAAAGTAAAAAACTAAAACCTGACTACGAAATATAAACGACGCTGAAAAAGTATGAAACAAGATTTTCAGGATGCTGAAATAAACAAGGTACTTAACTGGAAAAACAAGAACAGAACAAAAAGTAAAGCCGTAGTCACACGTTATTGTAGTGTTTCGGTTGGGACCAGGGAATCTAACATCAAATTCGTGATCCCGCAATCCCGCGGGATTGGGATTATTAAATTCTTTTTTGTTTTAACTAGTAATAAACATAAAAGCCGATCAAGTGCGAGTCGGACTTGCGCACCGAGTTTTTCTCATAATTTTTTCCTACCGTTCGATTCCCAAATTGAGTTTCGAAGATTTTCCGAATCGCAAAAAGAAATGATTATGTAATGAAAACTTACGAATTTTATATAAATAATAATTAACTGCTTTTATAGAACAATATTATAAGATATTTAATGGACCTTCATCTAGGACAGTAAATTCACGTGCTTTGGGGAATCCCGGGTCATAAAGTAACTAAACTGACATTGATTACGTTCCGTTTCAGTTGCGATACAGGACTCATACAAAAATATGGTAAAATTGAAAACAAAACAATTATTTTCTATATAAATTGTATAAAAAATGTCACGAGTTCCATGTAAAGTTGTTTCATCACTTTTATGAGGATGAGCTAATAAATAATCACAGGTCGTCGGAATCATATTTTCTTTTAAAAAAACTTCAATCCCGCAGACATGCGGGATCCCGCATGAGTTATCCCACATTTCTGATCTCATTTGCGGGATTAGATACTCTAGTTGGTACCTATAACGTGTGATTGTGGCATATCTTTTTGTTCTGTTCTTGTTTTCAGAGTCGTTTTTTTTTTGTCGTAGTCGGTTATAGTTTTTTTTTTTACTATTTTTGTTTAAACCTGTATACAACATTACTTTTAGTTAATGCGAAACCTGAATATATTGTTTGTTCAAAATTAGTAACTGAATGGATTCCAATAGTTTTTACACCATGTTATATTTTCTGCCAAATATATTTAAAAAGGTCACAAGCTGGACACCACCGACACTAAGTTCAACATAGGTCATGACAAGTTAGAGCGGGTATAAGGTGCAAGCAAACAGCTGAGTGCAAGTGCAAAACAACCCCTCAGTTGCAAGGATGGCCGGTGACTATGTAGTTTTGTTTATTGTTCGATACGTACTTTTTCAGCAACCCCCGGTTGGTGGGAAAATATTGCGACCTACAAAAAATTAAGATATAGGGCTAAGGTTTTTGGAGTCTAAGGTGGACTGGTTACGAGGAACTATGTTAAGACTATGGCCCCTGCCTGAACAGTGTTAATAATTTCCTTCGATAAAAAGGCAAGGGGTGACTTGCACACTTAATAAATGGGCCCCAAAAACGGTCGCTAGCACGAAGTGACGTAGCAACAAAAGGGCAACATATCCCGAGGTGCTTGAGGAGTGGAGAGGTAGGTATACCACGGCTATCATGAAAATGCCGGACACCTTACTGAATTATACATCTTTCTCCTGAGCACGTTTGCTCTTGCGAATCTCCACTCAAACCAGCCTATAAAGATAAAAGACGTGGGAGCTCTGTTCCTCTCAGAGTTCACTACGGTTAGCCAATAAAGGCAAGCCAGAGATGAACAACAAGAATTCTCCGAGGAGATCGGGTCCGTGAGGTGGCTAATGCGCAACTGTTCGCCACAAACTGCTCTGCGGATTGTATCTCTCTTAGTCTGGCCGCTAACCCTAGGCATGTTACGGCAAAGCAAACGCTATAGATGCAGACCTAGAGTTTATTGGTGCGCGCAAGCACCACCACGACATCAACATAGAGTTGCGGCAAAGGGGATATTATTATCATAATTAATGTTTGGTTACATGCATATAATCATTAACGAAATACGAATATATATGTAACCTAACGTACATGACATATTTTTATCCATATGCCAAATTAAAATCGGGAGTTGAAGCAGGCGCTCAGAATACTGGCAGCATTGCCATGTCGTATGGTAAGATAATACTAATTCTTTGGGCAACGAATGAGGCAGCCCTCAGGGCACACAAAGTATTCAAGCGGCGCAAATACTGTAACCTTATTGGTAATTACAGTTTTGAGTCGTTAGGTGTCGAAACGCTTGGGTCATGGGGTCCAAGTGCGCGACACCATTTCACAGACATTTCTCACTGACTACGTGACTGATCGATACTTTGCGTGGTTATGTTGCCAGTCTCCTGGGTACCTCTCCGCTGTGCCCAAGTGACAGCGATGTGGAGGACTACTTTGACGCCTGACTGTATTTGTTTTTGTATACCAATGTATTAAGTACGTTGTTAGGTTACAAATAATTGTAAATACATGATTAATAATAATTATAGCAATTATAATTAGTTAAGTATAATTTAAATATGGAAATAGTATGTATAGTAGGTATACCTATTGAGTTATTTATTATCCTAATTGTTTATAATTGGGTATTTGAGTATTACAATAGATAAGTATTTTATTTACAACACTTACCTACTTATGATACTGGTTTTATATTTTTGTTGAATACAAGTAGAGAGCTATGTAAGGTAATAAAAATGTATGCATATGTATAGGTATACCTACGAGCCCAGCAAGGAGCCCCAGCTCGATGCTGCGCCGGCTAGGGCTGAGGGGCTATTTATGAAAAGGAATCCCGTGGTCCTAGAACGTAAATGGTAACTGAAGGATTCTGGTGAAGTTTTAGTAAGTAAAAGTCTGAAACGCCCTTCTGGTCCACCTTTTATAGAGCGGGAGAAGTCATTGGATGATTTTCCACGACAAATAAAAAAAGCTTATATACTTAATTTGCTTTTAAAGTTAAATGATATTTATTTTGCAAATAGGTTTAAGAAACACTTTAACACATCAATTTTAGTTTTTGGTCAGTTTATATAAGGTGAGGCCGGTGTTTCCTAGCTGACTATCCTGAGAATAATAAATAAAATTAATAATAAATAAAATTATTTATTGTCTCATTTAGGTACATTACAATCATAGATCAAGCCCTGAACCCCACACTAGGATTCCCTGTGTTGTGGAGTCCAGTCTCTCTCAATCCATATTAGGAAGGTACAGTATATAATAGTTTTAGGTAACTAACTTAAACATATAAACAGAAGTTTGGGTAAAGTGTAGTGAATGTAGTGTAGGAAGTGTAGTGCGGTAGGTGTAGTGAGTGAAGTGAAGTAGGTGTGGGTGTGTGAGTGCGTGTGAGTAGGGTAAGAGTGGATGCAAGTGTAAGTGTGATAATAACTAGTATACCTATGCGTTTATTTATTATTTCTTTATTATTATTATTATTGTTTTATGACATTATTTTTAAGATGTCCTCTGTTTTATCGTAATCCAAATTTAGTAGCCAAAGGGAGATCACTTTAGAGCAAGTTTTTTTTCTTAATTTTAAAATTTTGTGAATTTTATTTAATTTAGTGTATAAGTAAGGTCCCATAAAGGCAAACGATCTCTTTCCAAAAGATTTATAAAAGTGTGGTTTATCCCAGTTCACCAGACGACTGGAGCGTTGTTGAGGTCTGCAGCTGTTTAGAGATGTTTTGTGAAATCGCAGCGTAGTCAAAAGAATGTATAACTGCCTAACTCTCAGAACCTTTGCGTCTGCGTAAAGAAGATTAGTGCGGTACCTGAACGGTTTTCTGTAAGCAGCTTTGAGCAGAGCACGCTGTGCACGTTCGATTTTCATCATATGAGTTTTAGCTGCAGAACCCCATGAGACGATGCAGTAACTAAGGATTGATTGACAGAGTGAGAAATAAACCATTTTTACGATAGCTTCGTCAGCAATCTTACCCAAGCGCTTAAATATATGAAGGAGCTTTCGAACTCTCGAGCTCAATGTAATTATGTGGGTTGTCCAAGTGATTTTGCAGTCGAGATAAATGCCTAAGTATTTCATGGAGCTAGTGTTTTCTATTTGAGGGCAAGAGCAGCTGGCGGAGTTTACACAGGAATGAAGACGAAAGGTAATTGTTTTGCGAGGTGCTGAGCTTTTGGAAATAAAAAAGTTAACCGCTTTCGTCTTGCCGATATTAAGGGTAAGTAAGTTATGCTTTAGCCAATCTGCTGTAAGCTTTAATCCGTTTTCAACTGCCATTTGGACGTCATACCAAGATTTTCCATAGAAAATTATGGCAGTGTCGTCTGCATACGTAAATAGTTTGGCTTGAGGGAGATTCATCGAGCATAGACCGTTTATGTACAAAATGAATAAGGTAGGGCCCAGCACGCTACCTTGTGGGACGCCGAAATGCACAGTAGAGGGCTCACTGCTATAGTCACCCATGACCACACTCTGTGTTCTGGTAGAAAGGTACGAGCTAAACCATTCCAAAGCACTGCCACGAATACCGAGTAGAGACATTTTTTGGATCAGTATTTTTCTCGAGACCGTGTCAAACGCTTTTGCAAGGTCCAGGAAGATGCCAGTACACGCCATGCCTTGATCTAGATTTTGAGTAATAAAATCGACTAGATTTGTAACTGCATCCTCCGTGGACCTGCCGGCTCTGAAACCAAATTGTTGATCGGAAAGTAATCTATTTTTCTCGAGGTAGCTTAATAGTCTCTTATTAACTACTTTTTCGAGAATTTTCGAAAGAGTAGCCAACAAAGAGATTGGTCGATAATTGGCAGGAGTTTTAGGATCACCACTCTTATAGATCGGACATACATTTGCAATTTTTAAACAGTCGGGAACCGTGCTTTGAGATAGGCTTAGGTTGCAAAGAAAGGTGATGGGTTTGACCAGAAGATGAATGCAATGTTTAAGTACTTTGTTGCTAATACCATCGGGGCCAGAAGCTGAAGTCGTTTTGAGATTAGTAATTATTTTGCTAATTTCGTGTTCATCTGTTGGGGACAAGAAAAAAGCGTTAGGATTATTGTTAGTAGAGGAGTAATTTCTTATGTTGTTAGCTAATTCAGTTTCAGTTAACTTTAGCTCCTTAAGTGTGTTTGCTGCGAGTTTTTCACCAACTGTTGTGAAATATTCGTTGACTTTATTTAGAGTACTCACAGGGTTATCGTTATTTGCCAAAAGCTCAGTGTTACTGGATTTTTTGTCTTTGATATTACAAATTTTCTTAATTTCAGACCACATTTTTTTACAGTCACCCTCGGTATCTTTTAGCTGTTTCCGTTCGTAGTCTAGCTTTAGATTAGTTAAGATATTGTTGCAATAATTTCGGTACTTTTTGTATTCTAATTGTATGAGTGGGTTTCCTAGATTCTCCTTTTTCTTAGCTCTGATGTGAAGTGAGTCCCTACGCCTGATACATTTTAAGAGGTTTTTGCTGATCCATGGCTTGATTAAAATATCAGAATTGCGGTAAGTACTCTTAGTGGTATGGTCATGTATTTTGGTTGTTAAGGTCTCAACAAAACCCTCAAATGCGGCCGCGACATTGGGTAACCCATACAGCCAGTTCCAAGATTCATTTTCTAAGTCTTCCATTAAGTTTTGGTAATTTACTTTAGTTACAGTTTTATTTATTGGAGTCCTGGGTAACTCTCTGTGTATGCTGAATAAAACTGTTTCGTGATCTGTTATACCTGTTTCGCAGACAATAACTGTGGCGGGTCTTTGGGTTTTAAGCAGAACGTGATCAAGACAGTTATTGCCACGAGTTGGGAAAGTGTGACCTGGGTAGTATCCGTGATGGCTGATTAAATCTAAGTAGTCGGTAGAGCGATTATCACAGAAGCCCGGCTTAATATCCAGGTTGATATCACCAACTATAGCGCAGGTATGACCCTTGCAAGAATTCATTGTGTCTATTAGAGATTCGCAGAAGTTGCTTATGTTGGCGAAGGATGGTGATCTATATAGTGCAATGATAGATAGTGCATTACCAATATCTATAGTCACGCAGTTTGAGTCTTTGAAAGGGGGTTCAGACACATTGGCTTGAAGAGATGATTTGCTATAAACCACTATCCCATCATTTTGATTAAAGTATTGTTTTGAGTAGAAACAAGTGTAGCTGTTGATGTGGGGGCAGACTGACGTAGAATCGAGCCAGCACTCGGTTAGTATAATAATATCAGGAGAGAAATTGAGTCTACTTAGTAGTACCAAAAAATTGTCAAAATTCTTTCTGATACTTCGTATATTTTGGATCACAACCGAGTACTGTTGTTCGATTCTACCGAGATGTTGTCGACAGTCATCTATTGAATCTATTTTTAGGCTTATGGCAAAGGATGTAGTATCGATTTCATCGATAATTTTATTTGTTATATTAGCCATTGAAACTATTAAGTTGAATAAGTTGTATCAGTAATTTAATCACGATTTTATTTTTGTCTGTCGTGCCGGGACAGTTGTCTGTCAGCATAATCAAAAGTGAGTAACGATGTATTAGAGAGCGTGTAGGATAGTTGGGCAATGAGTGGACGTGGAGTAGATTGTTTGCGTGGAAAAAAAGTGTATGTGATGTGTGCATAAATGTTATATTGAGTAGTAAGATACGAATAGGTACAGAAGTAAAATGTGTTGTGTGTTGTGTAGAGGGTAAGTGTGTATTTATAAATTCGGTTTTGACAGCAAAATTATTTATTATGTGAAACCTGTGATAGCACTGGTAAGAGTATAAGTTAAACGTGTGTAGGTTGAGTACGTAAGGAGTATAACAATGTGTAACAATACAACTGGCAATTAAATACATGCGAAGATAAACATTTATAGCTTTAGCAAAAAGTGCAAAAAATAGTCAAATTGCGCCCTTAGTATTTACATCATAAGATTGATCCAACTGTTTTAATTTGAGGAAGCTGTTTTCATTTTTGATGAGAATCGACGGGGCGCCCTGCTTCTTGCGGAGAAAAACTCTGCCGTTAGAAACCCAACAGAATTGGTATGATTCGGTTTTTGCCAGGTCGCGAGCAAGGAAGAGAAGCCGTTTAGTTTTCGCGGTGAGATTTTCGGAGATGTAGACCGTAGTCGCAGGTCCCAGGAGGCCCAAGAGATTAGTGTTCAATTCATTGTTCCTATTTTCATTATTATATTTTTTTGTAGCTTTTAGGAAGTTGTCCTTGACGAGGGTGTTTGTGAATTCGGCCACGACCGTGCTAGTCTGAAAGTTTTCTTTAGAAGGTAGCCTGTAGACGTCCTTAATTTGTGATTCCGACAAGACTGACTTAATTGCGCGTGAGGCAGTAGAAATCAGTTGGTAAAGATCCTGCTTTGATTCACCAGACTTTTTTGGGACACCCCTTATTTCAATACAGGTTTTCCTGGAGTTACGTTCCATTGTTTCAATTTTGTCCTCAAGAATAAGGATTTGAGCATTATAATTGTTGCGTTCTCCCTCAAGTTTACCAATTTTTTTCTCGATGTCCTTCATTTGACTTGACATAAAATCGACATTTTTAATAATCTCTTTATTAACAATTTGAATATCACTGTTTTGTTGTTTGATGTCTATTATATTTTTTTCCATAGAGGTAATGGAGAGGTACTGCTCTTTTATTTCGCGTATACTAGACTCCATTGCATCGAATTTTATATTTTGTTGAGCAATCATTGACTTAATGAGTTCCTTTATGTCACCCGTGGCGTCCTCTTGTGGCAACTCCGGGGATACACCTCCGACATCATTAATTAACCGCGCACGTTTATATTTTCTCATTGTGACGTTGAGCGGAGTATTCGAAGTGTCATATGCACATGTAGAAAGGTCTGGGTCAGATACGAATAGGTTTGGAGGCGTACGGGTAGTGCTCATGTTGTTGTAGCAGTAAATAAGGCGTCCGAGTTGCGATCCTAATAGTTGAGATTAAGCCACAAAACAAAACAGTGCAAGTGTGACTCAAAGCAGCGCGTAATTGATGGTGGATATATATAGATGTTTGAATATGTTTGAATAACCAGTTATCCTTTAGTAATATCTGGCGCAATGACTCAGTGACGACGCGCTGTTTGCAGCCCGATCGTAATTAGTTAGACAAAGATGAATTATCGCACCTGTCTCTTTCAAGGCCCGGGTGTGAGGGGCGCACCGCTGAGTCCCGCGCACTAACCGAAGGACTCGACGCAGCAGCGATGATGTGGCGCTGATAAGGTCGATCTTCGCCCGTCAATTACACTTTTTTGTTGGAATAGTCGTTAAAGAGATTTCAATTATGACCTCTAATTATTTTTAATGAAAATAAACTGACACACGTCTTCTCGCAAACAAGACTTGGACGAAAGAAGAAAAACCGAAACAAACTCAGGGGTCAAAGTCTCTTTTAAAGTCCATACACTAAATATGTAATGGTCAAGTCACATGCGAACCATGCAGATTTGTCTGAGATGATCTTTTGATGAAAGAACCATACAGATTTGAGTGGACCTATCCAGTCAGTGCAAGCATTTGTCAATCCCAAGCCTTTTCGTCCTCAACATAGTCTCTTACAGTGTGAAAGCCTTTTGGCAAAGTTTTCGCTTTACAAATGATTTGAATTTATTAAGGCTTAGTTGTTGAATATGACTAGGAAGTTTATTACAGAAATGTATACATTGGCATATAAATGAGCCACCTATATTTTTAAGCCTGGTTGCAGGAGCTACAAATTTATGTTTATTCCTAGTATTTAAATTATGTAAATCACTGTACTTTACTTAAACTTGTTTACATTTTTATGGACATACAAAATATTCTCTTAACTGTGAAGGTAAAGTCATTATACATTGATATCTTTAAATTTATTTCTAAGGGAGTATCTGGGACTTAATTTATAAATCGAATGAATAGCCCTTTTTTGAAATACAAAAATTGTCTGAAAATCGGTGGTATTTCCCCACAGTAGAATACCATACGACATGACACTATGAAAATAGCTAAAGTAAACTAAACGGGTTGTCACTACATCAGTTAAATTTCGAATTTGTCTAACAGCGTATGCTGCAGAACTAAGTTTTTCATTAATTTGTCTGTATGTGTGTCCCATTGAACCTTAGCATCCAGAGTTATGCCCAAGAACACTGTACTATCTTAGGGACTCTTTACCTTTTAATAGCACTCCAATTTCTACTTGCCTAATATGAGGCATGGTAAACTTAATAATTTTTTTTCTTATTAAGAAGCAGGTTATTTTCATTAAAGCAGTGTAATATTTTTGAAAGAGCTATATTTATATCGTCAATAACCGGCTGCTGACGTTTAAGTTTAAATAAAAGTGAGGTGTCGTTTGCAAACAACACTATATTATGGTTCCTTTATGAGGTAAGTTGTTTATATGTATATACATAAATATAAGAAACAAAAATGGGCCAAGAGTTGAGCCCTGGTCCCCCAGGGCTCAACTCTTGGCTTCAACACCCTTCAACACCCATTTAAATTCCAGATCCGGGAGATCTTTTCCATTTACATCAACTCTCTGAATCTTTTCACTCAGATATGATGATGTAAAAATATCCAGGCAGGAGTTCCGGATTTCGTAATGGTGTAGTTTCCTGATTAATGTTTCATGGAGAACGCAATCGAAGGCCAAAGACAAATCGCAAGAAACACCCAGAGGATCGCATTTGTCTTCCCATGCATTATAAATATGTCCCAAAAGTTTAACACCGGCAGCATCGGTTGTCGCACGATCCCTTGTAAAATCAAACTATTTGGTAGATATGTAACAATTTATGTCGGTCAAAAAATCTTTGTTTAGGTTCTTTTTTTGCCGGTTCATCTCCATAGGAAACGACCAATTGGATGAAAACGTGCATTAGCTTCTGCCTTTTTGGAAGTGCCAATGTGCATGTAAGGAAATAAAATATTTTGAATTCAATTTGAATTGTAAACACTAATTCGATTTTTTTTGTCAGATCTAATTTTTAGGACTGCTATCAATAGGGGGGAGGGTTTATTATAAAAATTGAAAAAAAAAAATCAATGATTTCGTAGGAATTAATCGCAATCTTAAACAGGAATAAGCGTTTTACGACAAAACTAGTTCGCGCCAATATTTTGTTTTCCTATCAAGGCAACGGGGAATGGAATGAGATTGAGATTAATGATATATCCTTTCAAGTTACTCGTTTTCCGATAGACTTTATTTTCATGCTATTTGTTCAGGGAAAACCTCATTTATATTAACGTTCAGTTTTGGCGGCTTTATGCGGTATCACTGTCACCTAATCAGAATTTTATTTAGTATAAATAGCCGAGACTGATACGGTTGATAGCGGTGTGATTTGGGCGGCGCTGAGTGAGCACGCGGCCCGGGGGCCCGGCGGCGGCCGCGGTGCGCCGGCCCCGAGTCGTGACAGCCGTTTGTTAAACTAATGGCGCACAAAAAGAAAACCGCCTTCCATTCTTCCATTAACTCTGTCCAAGTGTGCGACTGTTGACTCGACCAATTTGCACGCGCGAATAGAATTTATCTAAGTACCTATTTCTATTGTACCACTTGTTATTTCCGCCTCAAATAAGCGTTGTCATTCTTGTGATCATTCGCTTGTTCCTCGGTCTCGGCAAACTCCACGTTCATTATTATCCGGCTCTATTACTAAATAGACGCCTCTATTCATAGATTAATTGGTGTTTTTATCGAGCCACTTTGTTTCATGATGAAGAAATTAGCGTAGATGGCGCCATGTGCCACGTACATCGCGGGGGTCGAGGGATCCGCACATGTAGCCCACGCGACACATCGCTCGAAAAATGGAGCCGCGATAAAAAGCAGTCGGCGGGCGTGAGAACTGCGACACGTGGCTGAGGCCAGACGCGAGCTCATTCATGCATTTGATTCATAAATTGTATGCGTGTTTTAAGGGCAGACACGACAGCTCGACACCAATCCGCTTAGCGAGATTTGATGAAGTCAAGAGTTCACTCCCAAAAAATATAAAAATCCGATACCCGAAAGGCGTAATAACAAAACTAAGGTTCCTCATAAGCGTGCCCGGTGAGCATTTATGGGTATTGTGTGGGGAATGCAATCGTTCGCGGGTGATCGGCGCAGCAGCCGCGGCGCCTCGCATGCTATAAATCAGGGCCGATTGAGGTCGAGCCGGACGCGAGTTATTTTTAAAATTGCGTGCACAATATTATGTGTTTAGGTGGAATATGATAATTGCGTCGGCGAGAGAGGCGCCGTAAGCCGACACCGACGATGGGATTACAGAGCGCTTGCCGCGACCGCCGGCCGAGGCGCCCGGGGCCGCCCGATCTCGAGCCGCCCGCAGGCCCCAGACCTCCTTGCATCCAACACGCCTCGTTACATCCAATACTACCTACACCTATCCTACTAACGCAACAATACACTTTGACATTGTTCCAAGTTTCAGGAATCTAAGTTATTAAGGCCAATTTCAGCCAAAATTTGGTATCTGAATCTTGAGGCTGAAGAATTTTTAAACTACAAAGTTTTCGCATAGGCCGTATCTACGTGTTACACACTATCATATTGTATTAGGTACAAAATAATAACGTGAAGATTTAGTTGCAACACGCATTTTCACGTAAGCGACTGCCCGGTCCAGGAGTTCGAGTTTTAGCACCAGAATTTCGACTTTCATCGATAGGTTGTGCCTCATTTTATTGTTTCTTTTTTTTCTCTACTCTTTTGTGAGGTGCGGATGCAGTGACAAGCATGAAACTGTAATATTCACAAATTGTTAATGTCGAAAACTGGTGTAAAAAGCCTCGCCGCTGATAATTAGGTACAAAGGAATCTTACCGAATAATCATAACAAAGCTATTATAACAACTATGAATAATGGTCTGATATTACAAATTAACATAATATTTTTTCTCGCCTCCTTTGGTGGTGGCCGCGGACAGGTACAAGCTATGAGGGTGCAGAATTCTTTGAATGGGCATTCTACTTGACCAGCTGGTTGACGATTTTGAGTCGTAGCTGAGTTGAAATAAGTCTCAAAGCACCTTGTGTCAACGTAATCCTATTTAGGAAGAATAGAATGTGGTGGTCTATTGTAATTTGAAGCTTGAGCTATGAGCCCAAGGTATGTTTTAGCATGTGGCGAGATAGGTGCGAAGGTCGACTAAGCTACTATCAATCAGCAAGGCGCCATTGAGGGTTGGTCGAGGCTCGTGAGAAACCGTAAACACTTACCCGCTTTATCTGATAGAGATTTTTTTCGCTCAGCAGCAGGTCCAGTCAATTAATGGATTGCGCCGTTATTTGGTTTATTTTTGTTACCGACGCTGCTTAGCATTAGGAGAGACTAATTTATCTGGAAGGGTTTGACAGGTAAGGCATTACCGCGATGCAGATCGCCCTCACGGCCTCATCGGCCGGAATTAACGTCTTATCACTGATTTTAATAAATGGAACGCATAATCCTCCTTGCGAGCCTTCTAATTGTGTGCGGCCCTTTTGATAGATTGTTAACGAGGAACCTCGTAATGAGAACGCCGAGGATGTAGTTCAGAGTTCGGTTTACACGGAGAACGTGCTTCTCCCAAGGATTGAATTGTTCACTTTTATTGATTTGTAGAGCCGTGAGGTTCTAAGCGTTTTAGAATTGAAGACAAATATTTGTCGGGGTTGTGGTCTGGGCGGTCTGTCGACGCACATGTGCGCGTAAAAAACTGTGTGATGTGTGCAGTGTGTCGGTGGTGCGTGTTGACAGTGCGCATAGCTGCGACAAAGCGTGCGCCCGCGCCGCCGACCACCCTCCCCGAAGAATCCCTCGTTATCATTTGAATAACTTTAACTATCCAACGCCACATAAAACACGTGAAACAAGAGCCTGAAATGTACAAATGTTTTAATAAATCAATCTTATAATAGTATTCAGCATTATGTATTCTAAAGGCATGTAAATATTCTTGGGGTTTACGATTCGATGCGTGTGCTATTGTTTAATGAAATAACTATAATTATTGTTATTGGAATGTCTATGATAGAACCGGTTGGTGTAAAAATTCCAAATGTAGTCAGATAGGGCGTTGATTGTAGATCTCGTGAGAGAGGAGGCTTATCTCAAGGAAGTCTTCTATTTCACTAAATATTTATTTTGGTTGGAAAATGTCTCGGTGTGGGGCAATCGTAATAACGTGTAAATTCCTTGATTAGATACCGTCCTTGGGAACTATCAACAAAATTAATCCCACCGCAATTTTCCGGTCTCGATTTGATATTGTTAACAATTTTATAAACCTGCATATTTCCTTTGTTGCATTAATAAATTGATAAGGGTTAAAATTAAATATTATTTACTTGCATGAATTTTAGATTGCAGTCTAAAATAACTCATCTAAAACAGCGTAGGTATATTTTAAACTTGTTTTTATATAGGCTATCTGCAGGAACTGGAAGTGGTGTATGAACTGAAACAGAATTTTGTTTTTAACAATTTATCGGAAGGGCGTTATTTTTAGTCGATCGAAAATATAGCTGACGGACACTTTGATGTCTATTTTTACCCAGTCTGGTTACGTCGGACGATCCCTTTCTTGGCTGATTGCCTATAACAACTAGAATCGAATTCATCAGTCTTGCCACACTTTATGAAAGATTCCAGTGACTATTATTAAATTAGGTGTGCTATGTTGTGTTGATGGCGGTACACAAACACACTAATATTGTTTACCTAATGAGATGTGTTGGCTGCACGCGATCCATTCTCACGACCCAACATGGAGAAAAAAAAGAAATTCCCAAAATTTTAACGCAATAGATACATTGTCTCTACATAAACAACGGTTAAATTTCACCGAAAAAACATTCGGCTCTGCAGTGTGGAGACGGATTTTAAAAGATTTTGTTATATTATTAGTCTGTTATGCTCAGCTGAGACACTAATTAATAAAAAATGGTTTAAGTTGGTTACAGTAAAATTCTTAAGTAATTAACTATGATAAAAAGACGTAAGATGAAAACTATAAAACTTATTTTGCATTTTCTTAAAGATGATCCATTAATTTATTGAAATAATGTTACTGTCTGACATAATTATTGTTATCCTGGTTTACTACTTACTTTTTTATAAAGTCTTATTTTTACTTATTCTCTAGTTTCTGCCAGGGGCTTGCCCGCGTTAAGAAATATATAGTCTGTCATGTAAGTATGTCCACTGTGATATAGTAGCATTCTAATGGTGAAAGAATTTTTAAAATCAATCCAGAAGTTTTAGTTTTTATTTATTACAGACATATAGGTATAAACTTTCCTTTTTATAATATTAATTTATTATTGGTACAGATTACTGTGACCACGCTGCAGCTGATATTTTTAATATAAATATATTTTTTGTTTCCAGTGATCTGCCACTTATTTTAAATTTGGAATTGTAAACATTAATTTGACGGTTAAATATGGAGAACTTTATTATGAAAACACATATTACTCTATCCATGTTTGCAAATAAATCATTTAGTTTTGATTTGTTTTGCAGTAGGTACTTGGCCTCAAAAAGCCTTATGCACTATGCGTAGTATCTTTTGAAATATTTTGTGGTGGCGTCTAGAAGATTGATGTTTTGAAAGAACCATCGTATATGTGACGTCTGGAACTGCCGATTAGCCTTGAGTAAGCATAGTAAGCATAATATTTAATGCTCGTACTTTTTCTGAATCATATTCTGAATATTATTTTCCCTGTAATGGGATGGTTGAGTATGTGTCTCTAATTTCTTGGTAGCTATAACGTTGGAGTTCTTCATCAAGATTGAATCAGTTTCTTCTAGATTTGCTCCACGACACCATCGCTTAGGTACTATCTGGTGAGATAGAGGTTAAACGCAAATTTGTAAAAAAAATAATGGTTTGCATAAGTTTATCAATCATAATAAGGGTTGCAGGAACTTATGAAAGAGTTTCCGTGGCCCTAGAACGCAATAGGCAAATAGTTTTTAGTTAGTAAAAGTCTGATACGGTCCTCTCACTCCACCCTAGAGTATTATTTGATGATTTCTCACTTCAACAAAAAAAAAAACATAGATAGATAGATAGATTGATTGATTCTTTATTGTACACCAAAAATAAAAAAACATAAGTCATGTTTATTCTACGAAAATATCATAAGCCTGAAAATGGGTGAACTATCACTGAAGATTGTCAGAACATAAGTGGTCTCCATAGTAGAGCCGCCGCCATTATCTATGGAATGTTCATTCGTCGACGGCACCGCACTTTACGCCTTCCCTCAAAATTGATTGCTTATTCTCCTTTTGGCTGCCTTTTAACAACCGTAGGGCCAAATTGTTATGTAACTTATTAATTAACCTCCAGCCTTATTGATGGGAATACTACAACACCATACTTTCAAATGGTTAATTGGAGATTGTCATATTTCTAGGGAGATGTGACCCGAATTGCGCGGGGCTAACAGAATGAATGAGTCAGTGCGTGATACAATTAAATTGTTATGGTATGCCGTCTCGTTATTTCATATCATCAAATTAATAACTCTTTTATTAGTTTTGAGAATCTATTTACTCTTTTTATGTCATAGTAACTCTAAGAAAATTTCGTTTTGCACGCATTTAATCTATCATTAGATAGAAACCTATATATGGTTGCAATAACATCTTGGTTATTACCTAACCTATGGGATGCTAATTAGAAAATAAATATTTGATGTATAAAGATATCACCAACTTCACTTCCTATAATAATTTGTGTATATTATTTTCAGTTAGTTAAAAAAAGCCAGGACTGGCGAGAGAATTTGATAGCCAGGGTTTTTAGCTTGATTTTATTGATAAGTAGCATTAACTTGCTATTTTTAATTAATGGTAAATGTTTTAAGGATACTTTATCTGAGAACATGAGCCAGCAGTGGCGCGGACTGCGGTAATCTGCATCTGCGATATTGTCGCCGCGACAAGACAAAGCGGGTACATTTCGCTCGCCTCCCAGCGTCGTGCGTAATGCGGCAAAAATGTCGCCGCCTTGTAATTAGCACTAGGCTCCCAAGACACTACACAAATAGAATTGCTCTCTTTATGTTTCTCGTTACTTGTGACACCAAAGGGGCAATGTACTCAGTGAAAAGTGGACACCGGCCCGGCTGAGAACAGGCGCGCTCTGCCGTGAAGCCCGCAGCCTCCCAGGCTGAGGTGCCAGCCACCGCAATTATGTTCCCGGGAGAAATTACGTGAAACGCACCGACCGTGCCTGTGTTTATCCAACGAGTATTAACTTCATTATAAGAGCCGTGAAAGTGGCTTCAGAGGATGCGTCCGTTTAACACGACGACTTTGTGCCCTCAGCCAGCTTTCTCAGATCAAACATCCTTCACCATGAGCGTAGATATGAGCGATGTTTATTTATTTACTAACGCAGTGGTTCATAATAACGGAACAGCTAAGATCAATAAATAAATCCATTCCTTGTAATTCTCACAGTTGGGTCGCGTCGCCTGTGCTGAACCTCATTCCATTGAGCAGGCGTCTCGCTTGCGCGCGCGCAGCTCCGCGTAAGCGCGTCCCCTTCAGCGGCTTTGTGTGGAACCGCCCTCGACACACACTTCTCAGAATCGAGCTCGTGGCATTTTTTAGAACGCATAATAATTTGATCGGGAAATATTTATGGAAGGGGTGGCCGGACGCGGGACTAGTCCGACGAGTCAATTATCAGGCACTCGCGCCGCGCCCGGCCTGAAACATGCGCAATGGGTGGCTAGGCTGAGGTTAACCGATGTTAACTTACAATTTATGACGTAGATAGACGAAGGGTGGAATTTCACATGATTTCATTCCCTTTTTTTGTTAATGCCCTATATCATTATTATCGTGTATAAATAAAGTTTTTATACATCCGACAGTGAGAATGTTTTTTTGTGCTAACCCTAGACAGGTCAGGTACCTACCATAATTCGATTACCTACAAAGAAAGTGAAACTGGTATTTCTTTTAATAAAAGGCGTAGTATGTGTGTTATAATATAATATAAAATATATTTAACACAACCACTAGCCTCCAAAGAATTACTATCCTAGTCACAAAAGTCCTCAGGGTATAAAACATCCTAGATAATTTATCAGTAACTTTGTATCAACGCAGTACGAATCGGTTCGTAGCACTAGTGCTACGAACATTCTGCTACGAAATGCGTAGCAAACTGTTGGTACAATTCTCGTAGGCAATACGACGGACGTTAGGATTGTCTTAGCACAGTTGCACTCTATTCATAATATTTCAAAACGTCATTTAATATAATTAATTGATATTTTGAGAAGAATTGAATGTATCTATTTGAAAATACATTTTTAGACTAGCTTTAGAAGGAGCTTTTGAGAAGAAGAAAAAGAAGAGTGTTAAAGTAAACTTTTCAACCCTTACGATGGGTTGTGTTTTTCGTAGCACAATCTGAAGTTGCTTTTGTAATTATTTTGAAAGTCTGAAAGTGATCTGTTATACAGCAATAACTGTTATCGATTTATCAATCTGCAGATATTACATTCTTCAAAGGTAAAATAATAAGGTGATGTAAGCTGAACTCCAGGAAATAATATGAGTTTTTTAGGATTGTGGACATTGTGGTTTCTTTATTTATTTTATATTTTATTTTAGACATACATACAATGGATGGCGTTTTTTTGTCTTTTTTAATGTTATATTTTTGCGTGTTTCTTAAGTTTTTTTAACGTAATTTATTGATTTTTTTATTTTATTTCTGCAATTAAGGTTTTTATTATTATTTAATTTATTTTGCATTTTTTTAAAAGGTAGGATTAGTCATTCAATGACTTCTCTCGCTCTCGGGTGGAGCGAGCTGGAGTGACAGACTTGTACCGACTAAAACCATACTCATGTCCCTTCGTTACCTTTGCGTTCTAAGACCACGGGTTTCCCTTTCAGAAGTCAACCCATGGGCCCAGTAGGTTCCCGCCCTGCTGGGTTCTTAAGGTTTTGCTGACATCTCCGTCCGGACAGTTACCGAACGGCCAGACGGCGAGCTACCCATTGCTCGTCGACCGCAAGCGCACGCCTACTGCAGGTTTATTTACCATATATTAATTACATTTTTAAATATTTCTTAAATACCATAATTTTATAATATTATTTTTATCCGCGATCTTCTCCAGGTAATCAACAAAAAGATCAACTTATATTCTTGCATTTTAGGAAGTTTGCAATTTTAAAATTTTATAGACAAATAATAACGGCGTGGGTGTCAAAATAAACGGTGGTCCAAGAGCAGAATGGCCATTAAGTGTTATCTTGGCGAAACAAAAGAACTGCAGACAAACACAAGGCCACTGTCGGCTTTATTGAAAGGTATTTGGAAGAAATTGAAAAGGTTGGTAGGCCTTGGATTTGCTTAGTGCCTAATGACTACGTCATAAAACTGAAAAGACAACAATACATAACATTGATCCTCCACCTTAGCCTCTAAGCAGACACAGACAAAGATATAGGAGCATAAGAATGATCATAAAAAGTGAAAAGGAAGCTAGATAAGATACTAACTGTATTTACTAAAACCATTGATTCGAAAACAACAACTACGAGATAAACATCCTTTTGTACCCCACAGAAGTGTCCGTAAAAACTTGCAAAGCGAGCAAAGTAATTAAAAAGGGTGCGACAATAAAACAGTCCTTCGCGCATGTTATAATGCGCGGGCGCACATTATAATCGTTTCTGCTAATTTGTCGCAGAGGCGGGGCGAGGAGACGTTTCCGCTGCATGTGCAAGACAATGCTGAATGGACCCATTAATAGCACAAATGAATGAGCGCGTAAACACATGTGTCCGACCAACCCGCTACCCCACGGCTCGCCCCGTCGCTCGTCGCCCATATGCCGCAATACATTGTCTTATGCAAAGGACATTACGTTTCATTCACTAATTTGTGACTTCGAGTTGTGAGTTCGAGGAAACCTTGTTTTATGCCCCGAAATGCTTCCTCGAAATGTTTCGTTTCCTTCCGCTGTTTTTGTGGTTTGTATTGTTTTTTTAAATAGCACTGTTATACTTTTAGCATGTGTGACTGTGTAAGCTGATACTTTTTGGACGCTTACTTTGTTAAATATAATAAATAAAAATAAAGGAAATGTAACAATCGTTTCCTTTGCTGACATTTTAAAATACCTAATCACGGCACTTGTCCTGCAAATTCGAAATGGCGCTTACCTATCTTTAAATACATTTACAGTAAGTAAGAATGGCGCTCACCTATCTTTAAATACATTTTCAGTAAGTAAGAATGGCGCTTACCTATCTTTAAATACATTTTCAGTAAGTAAGAATGGTGCTTACCTATCTTTAAATACATTTTTAGTAAGCTGACGACATACAGGAATATAATTCCGACGGTCTAAGTTCCAGTTGTAATTTAGTTTTATAATTTACAATAAGTTATGTAGGTCGATTATCTGGAATTGCCTTTCATAATCAAAGAGAATGAAGTTGAATTATTAGTATTTAGCGTCAAAGAATCAATGAAAAAAAATTAAACTTATCCGTAATATCAATATCCTATAGGGGATCGATCACAAAAGAGTATTTATAGACACAACAAACCCTTTGGGCTACTAAATCTTGAACGTGTATTGAGGTGTTACTGTAGGATTATTGTCTGGTCTCCAGCAGATAGTATCGCTTCCTGTGCTTTTCACTTTTCGTTTGTTTAACGCATAACAAAGTACGGACGATACCTGCAGGACAATGGTCAGGTACCAGCCATTCAGAATTCGACAGCTCACGAACAGTTATATTTTTGTTGGTACCACGACTTGTTGGCGCCAGATCTCCCAGTCTATTGTTACATCGGCTATTACTTATTCTTCTGAACCAAAGATGATGGTCAACTGTTACAGGTACTTCCTGGGAGGCTCTCTTACAAACCCTGTGAATTGGGAATCCCACACGTTTTGTTTCGGTGGCGCTCCATTTTAACTGATTTCAAGGATCTAAGTTTGAGACATTCTTAATTGTTATATGTGAATGTCTTTGTTGTCTTTCATTCTTTTTGCACCAAACACTTGTTACGGATGGATTGAGTTAAAAACGTTTTGTTGTTTTCCTACACTTGATAACATAACAATTCACATTTTGTTTGCACATATTTCGTATTGAGTTTATCAATGCATCGGTTGCCGGATACGCACCGTCGCGCCGCCCTCTCGTCTCTTATCTAGTACACTCAATAAACATTATTAATATCACATAATGTCTACATTTTCTGTAGCGGCTAATAATTGGCAAACATTCATCAGCGTGCGAGACCCGCATCCTTAGGGTTGGTACATAATGTCTTAATTGGGTTATAAATAAGGTCAATGTAATGTTCGGTGGTGATATTTTTATGCCAGCAAATAGCGGTCACGTGTCGGGAATTCGCTACAATTGGCTCGTCGTGCGGCACCCTAATCAACTGAATGGGGCCTGGAATGACGTGATTATTATGTTACAGATCTGTAACACAAAACTGTTTAATTTTATAGGGGTGAAATTACCACGCCAACAGAGAACGTTAACTCGGCTATATTATGTTTCGGTTTTTGGAAACATTGGTTCTATTTCCATTGTAGTTGTATAAATCGATAAACAAAGTCATCAGAATATGTTAGCGACCAAATGGCGCCCCTTCCTTAAGGACCGCATAAACTAAACGGCTATGCGCAATTCAGATTGCCGTATCGTGGGAACATCGCGGCGTATTGACAGTGATACGTGAAACTGACAAATATATGGCGGGGCAGAGCCTCCTCAAAAGAAGCCATCGTCTGCATTCAATACTATGTATTAACATTGATTACGCCGGACATCCATATCATTATCGACAAAGTAAGTTGTCAACGTATGAGCGTTTCACATCACCTAGTTCCCATGGTCGCAGTGTTACGTTTCCCATGTAGTTATCATTGGGCCGTCATGTCACTCCGAACTCCATAGGTCAGTGTTTCGATAAACAAGTGAACCCTATGCATTATATGCGTGCATCATGAAATGATATTGAACTAATAAGGCAATGGCATGACGTAACCATCGGAGCCAGTGATGTGTCATCGCGCAGTACATCATGGCGGACATTTTATCTTCGAAACAGTTTCGTAAGTGTCCACCAATATGATACATTATATTAGTTATCAACGAACCAGTAACTGTTTACCAACGTTGTAAGTATAAATTGTGTTTTTCTTTAATTTGCACAATTGTAGATTAAGGTTGTGAAATGAAGAAATCTGTCATCAATATTAATATCATATGAACTTATACTGAGATATCAGTCATAAGTTCAGCGTCTCACAGAAAAACAAGCACGAGAGAGTCCTGGTGGAAGATACGCAGGCGCAGGCGCAGGCATACAAACACGTAACGAAATAAAACGTTGGAGACAGCATTCCCGACAAGTGGCGCGGAGTATTACATGTATATTTGTGTTATAAATTTTATGGGCCACGCACGACAACTGTTTGCATAGTCGCAAGGAATTTTAAGGAACGTCATTTATGCTCTATGTGATACATCCTAAATACATAAATTATAAAGTCTTCCCGACACTTTCTCTTTTATGGAACAGAAGTTATCAACCGACTGGCATGTTTCTTTTTGTTCTTACAGAACGTTCGAGATGTTCATCATTGTGTTTAATTGAATAATCCCAATCGTTAAAGTCTGGGGCAATAACGTCCGTATAAATAAACACTAGCACTGCAGGGGGTCCTGTGGAGAACATTTTTCATAGAATTAGTCGAAGTTTACACGTACACGCGAGTTGACTGGTCCCTTGTATTCAATAAGTAGGTAATAAGCATACACATGAGTACTAAATAATATTGTAAATACGAAAGTAAACAGGCATATACATACATATTATTATCTTCTCAATAGCAACAACAACATTATGTTTTAATTTGCAAACGTGTTTCTTTTTATCTCAGAATTAGAACTGGATGACTTCTTACCTAAATACATGTATCAAGTCTTCCTATCTTGAATACGCAAATTATCTACATTCGACAACGGATACAAAACATCACACAGTGATGACACTCGAACTCAATATTGCAAACTTTAACAAAGAATTTCTCTTAAGCAGGCGTAAATTTTAAAGTAGTGCTAAATGGACACTTACGTGATGTAATTGGTTACATTTACTTTTACGCCCAGTGAATCGGGGCTATTGAGGTAAAGAAACCACCCCACCGGACAATTGAGCGTGGGAGCAATCGCGGTGGCATTCACTAATGGTGGTTTCAAATCATCATATTACTTTTGTATGATTGTTCACAATTTTTTGCACTCCGTACGACAATAAGATTACCCGTGCCACACAAAGGCGACGTCAATACAACCTTTGCGCTTTTTGTCGTCTCGATAGGAATTTTTGGGATGTATTTTATTGCCGGCAAATGATACTTTTTATATTTTCCCGTAGCAATTAGCGAGATCAGATATCGTTTCAGTATTTACTGTTTGGGAAATATTCTAAGAATTGCCTGAGTTTTATAGTTTGTGTTTGTAGGAATAAGTAAAGAAGAAAAGACTTTGACCTGGAAAATGCTAACAGCGTTTATGAACCATATTATCGAGGAATAGCTCGTTTAGACACGGTTTGTATGGTGGTGATTGTAGTGTGGGGCGGAACGGCGTCGAGGCGGCGCCCTGGCGAGGCGCGAGGGTGCAGGGGCACCAGGAATGCGAGTTCGCCAACTATCACACGCCCAACATGAGTTGGATCTTTTTTAAAAGGGCGCAATTCCTGGAAGCATCTCTCGACGGCCGGAGGCTGGCGCTCGCCGGCCATTGTGGCGCGGCCGGCTAGTTTTGATCTTATTGTTAATGGGACGCCAAGTTTTTTCAACCTCGTTCGGAAAAAAGGTATCATAGGACCCCAGCGGAAACGTTACGGACCCTTGTGAAGTAAAATGGATATGTTCTACGAAGGAGGTGTTATTTTAATCGTAGGTCGGCTTTGTTGTTCAGGAATGTAGATGGCCTGTCATAATTTTAATGGGCAGTTTCTCAGACATTCTATGAACCTGATGGTGCACACGTCCTGAATATTCATCAGGATTCTATGCTGCGTCCGAGCTCATACATCGGAATGTAATCATAAGTGACTATCTAAATCAAATTGATACAGTAATAACTCGTAGTAAACCTTCAATTATGACAATATTAAAACATATGACTTGTTTTTTTACAAAAACTATAGCCCACACGTTTCGGAATCGTGATATAACACGGAGCTGATGAAAAATAAGGTGTCTTTTAAACTTTCCCTAGTATTATACGTGACTGCTTCATAAAGAGAGCATCCGAAAAAAAATATAATAATGATGCTGCGTAGATATGCGGGCCTGAATGTTTACCTTTATTTATTTATCGTTCCCCATTACTCTCATCAATAAAATGGCCTTTCGGTCTTATGTGAGCGAAACAATAATGAATGCGCGGTACCGACGCTCCGTGCTCCGTGCATCAGGTGGAACCACGGCCCTGTGGAGGCCACACACGATGTGCTTTGTAATGACATAATTGCTGTACGCTGCTATAATAAACATTGAAAGAGTCGCGAATACAAGATGTGTATTCAAAAACTAGCCGACCCGGTGAACTTCGTATCGCCTAATAGTCAATTAATGTAGTATATCTTTTGATATAGTCAACCGATTGCGATGAAACAAAGCCTAAGTAATATATCAAGTTACACACAATTTTAATGTATAATAGTTACCTAAGTCGATTTCGTTCTTTTTACGTGATGCGCGCACAACTAAAAGCTACAGATGTAAGTAAGTAGTACCTATTATGTGTAATTATTTATAGATAGATGATCACGTATTTAGGGACAAACACGAACTCTCTTTAGTGTTACTTATTTACATGAGTGGTGTTACTAAGGCGACCATTACACCGTCATGCAAGCGTTAATCAATTCCTTTCGTCAAGCAGTATTAAAAATCGTCAATCATCGCATTAGACGGTAGGTTTTTCGTCAGTCAAAACATTTACTGTGGCAAAACTGACAGCAAAACCTTCGTGTAATGTTCGCCTAACTGCTCTCAAATAACGAGAACAAATTCTCCAGAGTCATTAATTTGGTTTGACAGTTTCAGCTCTAGATAGTCGCCGCACTTTTCGGTACAAATTAAATTGAATATCATCAGAATTTAATTAACGAATGCACTTTGTTCGTTTGTTATCAAAAAATGGCGTTCAGCTATTATCTCTTTTATGTTTAAAAGCGACTTCGCTATCACCTATGACACATTTTAATTGAAATAATTTTATTTGTTTTGTTATACTTCAACGCCGATCTAGTAGTTAAAAAAAACAATGATAACTTATGTTACTTTGTAATACCGCACAAGATGGTAAAATGTTACAGTTGGATTTAGTGTCCGACCGAAACTAGTTTTTTAACCGAAACCGAATTCCGGAAACAGCCGAAACTTCCTTATAAGGATCATGTTTTGAGGGAAAAATAAAGAAAACGTTATAATAATCAATCAGTCCTTATTTTTTTAATGCATTTTAAATTTAGGTATTTTCTAGCTGTGTGAGCGACTTCGTTCGCGTAGACTACAGGATTTTGAATTTATTTTTTCTAAAATAAAAGTAGCCATGTTACTCCTTATTACAGCAGCTACCTGCCAAAAAAATATCGTCAAAATCGGCCCAGCTATATCGGAGATTAGCCCGGACAAACAACAGACAAAATTATAAAAAATGTTATTTTGGTGTATGTACCGTATATATATATATTCATCATCATCATTCATCTGCATGTAGTAAAAAGCAGTTATTTCAATATTACAAAAAGACACACCAATTTTATTTATATGTATAGATGTATAGATTTTCGTTGACTATCATGAATTTTACTGCACTCGATTTTATTTTGGGAGTAGGTGAAACGAACTGCAAACACAAGTCAGTCACGATATGATTAGGCACGTGGATACGGCAACATGTCTTCGTTGCTAACTCGCTTGAAATGAATTTAACGGGCTGAACAACACTGGGCATCATCTCTGATCATAGCGTGAGAACTCCCGAGTGCAGTTTCGATTTCGGTCGTAGTTTTGGCAGGTCTACCATCGAAACCGTAACTCGTTTTTTGCAGAAACTCGACCGAAACCGAACATTCGGTCGGAGACCAGTTGAGTTGTAGAGAAGGTGTGCTGAAACAATCGAGGTCTCTCTACGGTATACAGACATACTGCATTCCGATTTAGAAATGCAGTAGGAATGCGGTTTGGAAGCAGTTAGTTTTAATTGACAACTGCAGTAGAGCTTTACAGAGACTGTAAGACAGCATGGAGCCATGTCGTTGTGTAGCGAATGTAGTAATTAGTAATCGAGATGCTGACGGATGAACTGTTAATCATCATTTCACAGTTGAAATTTAAAGTTCGTCAGTAAATGCGTTTACAGAAGGTAAGTAATTGAGTATCAGTTAGACTGCGTATTCTATTTATTAAACAGCAAATTACTGTCATACTTTGCAATAAAGTTTTAAGTAAGGGAGAATCTGACTTTGCCTAGTTCTATTTTTGTGTCTGTCTATAATGATGATAGTAAAATGGAATAAAGGCTGGTAAATTAAGTTGCTAAGCTAGTGAGATCAGCAAGATAAAAGTCGGAAAATCGGTCATTTCAGTTACATAAAGGAGGAGCTATGTATGTATGCCTCTAACACGTAAAGGTTATACATATAAACACACCTCTCCATTTGCAAATGGAGAGCTGTGCATAATAAGCCTTGTAATTATTCCACTGCTGAGACTCAAGCGTCCTCTCCCTCTCTAGGAGAGGATCGTAATCTAACACGCGGGCTCAGGGCGGGTTGGTAGATGTCGCCGGCTTGGTCACGTTGTTTTCTTCACCGTTAGGAGAACATTGGTGATGAAATAAATTACATTTAATGAAATTAAGCGCTTGCTTGGGTTTGAACGCGACCTACAACTCGTTAGATGGGGTCATTACCACTGAGCCACTAGAGCTCCCTATCGCGAGTAATTAAGAAACTACTTAAATGCAGTCGTAGTGTCAGCTTTCAACAAAGTCGTGTGATAATTAGTGATCAGAATAACAAAGAACTGTTAAGTTTATGTAGCAAACACATGGCGCGTGCGATAATTAGAGCGGTACCGGAACAGTTCTGATATAGCTCGAAGATAGTTCTACTTACACCGTTACTAAAAAGGTGTGTGAAGATTATCAGAATAAAACATACAAGTACCCACTTTGAATTGGGGCCAGAAGACAGATTTGGACGGTGAACCTTGAGTTTAAAAAGGCAACGTGATATGTTATTGACTGCGTGACGTTTGGACTGTTGTTGCTGAATTATCTTTGTCAATTTTTTCCGTCGAAGGATCGACAATAAGAAAATAAATGGAAGGATACATTACTATTTAAATATGGCTATTTACTCCGAATTCTAAGTCACATTCTGAGTATCTTTAAATCTGAGTGACCTTCCGTCACTATGTTGGAAGGTCGCTTCTACCAGCGGCTTCCCCCGCGTAAAAGTAGAAAATTATCCCAAACTAGCTGTGCCCCGCGGTTTCACCCGCGTTTTTCTCGTTTCCATGGAAATACCGAGATAAAATATTGCCTATAATTACCTCAATAAATGGACTATTGAATATTTAAACAGTTTTCATATCAGATCAGTATTTCCCAAAATTACCGCGTTCATAAATGTATTTATTATACTCTTCAAAGATTTTATACTTACAATCATCAACAAATATATTTCGAAAAAGATTATTATAGGATTTTATGTTGATAAAAAACTCTATGACCCATAACTCATTAATAGGTACCAACTCTTAACGTCTTACACACGTGATAACTTTTAAACGAAATATCCGATTGAGATGAAACAAAAAGTATTTTACTTCTACATAAATACTCTTGATAACATAATGCTTAATTTCGATAAAGATTAATATTACGATACATATTTAACGTAGTTTTTTTTTCTTCAGACGATTTAATAATTATTTCGAACACAAAATCGATTATTGTGATTAAACCATGATAGCTAGATATATGTTCTCGCGGACTTTTTTGTAGGTCTTAATGGGATCTACAAACCCGTAGTACATTATTTTGTTCTATTGTCAATAGTTTTTGCAGCGCACGCAAAAATAGGTTTTCGATTTTACACCTTGTGTTACAAAATAGCAATTTTATTACGGATCCCTAATTTTGAAATAATAAAACATAGCCTATAGCCTTCCTCGATAAATGGACTACCCAACACTGAAAGAATCATTCAAATCGGACCAGTAGTACCAGAGATTAGCGCGTTCAAACAAACAAACAAACAAACAAACTCTTCAGCTTTATAATATTATATATAATATATATATATATATAATATATAAAATATAATATATATAGTATAGAAGTATAGATTAACATACTCTCGGATTATAAAGTATCACTCTACCCGTGTGCCAAAATTCATCTAAATCCATTAAACCATTTAAGCCTGGAAGAGTAACAAACATACATACATACACATTATTATATACTTTCGCGTTTATAATATAAATGTGATCTAAAAAGCTGAGTTTTGTTTGAAAATAGAGGCACATCAATCTACAATGATGTGGAAGAAACAAAAAACCCTTATAGTTATTACACTTACAACTGTGTAAAAGACCAAACTTGTTGCTAAATTAGTACTGCTATTTACAAGGAAAGAAAAAAAATTAGAGATAACAAAAATTGCTACCATCAACAACTACCAGAATATTGTCTTGAAATGTATGCTTTGGTATGCAGTGGATTATATTTGAGCCTTTGTATACCGGTTTCAAAGTCGCTCGGAAGATTTGAATGTCTCGAAATTCTTATAACGAATTCTCAACCTTGTCTTCATGCGAAAACTGTGTCTTCTGCATAAGCGTGCTTTGGTATTCAACGGACAATGGGCAGAAACGCGAAAGATAAGGACGGATTCTACGCAGATTTTGCAGAGGCCATTAAGCTTACGTTCGGAAACAATATGTTTAATGCCTTACTCAGCAAATATAATAAAATGATTAAGTATAACTACAGAGTTACATATTGCGATGTCCCGTTTTTTTTGGAATAGCTCAGAGCCAACACTTCCCATCTCGCTCGCAGGCAGAGCATAATGAGCGGTTGTTAAAATTATGAATGGAACATCTTCCGACGAGCGCTAGTGTGAGAGAGTAAGCCGTTCGTTCAACACTGCGCACACGCACACTTGTCTACAGAATTCTTATCGCGGCGGCATGTGTGAAAGTCTGCTCGGATGTGCTATCTGATGCTTATTTGATTTTATTCTGGAATATTCTCTTACCTACCTGTGTAGTACCTTTTCTCATTTGCACAAAGGTAATCATGCCATATGATTCAGCAAAATCATTGTTTGTCCAATATATTGACCCGAAAGATACTGTCGTCGGTTAACTGCGGTTTAACCGACGATGTGTCTTTCGAAGTCAATATTAAATAATTCTGTGCCATTGAATAAGTTTTTTAGAAATTATAGCCTACAGTAAAAAATATGCGGAATGTGGTAGAGTTGGTTTGCATGGGAAATATTACGAACGAGTAACAGCAAAGATGAACAAACATAGATCCACTAATAATCGTATAAGAAGGATTATGTTGTCAAAACGTGGTAGTGTGCGTTTATATGAAGGAATTTTAAGGTCCAATTACGAGCCGCCTTCCATTAACAACTTTATTTATAGTGGGATGAATAACTTGCGGCTTTTTAATCAATCATGAGGGGTACTAAGTGGCATCCGGTGTGCAGGACAATTGTCCAATAACTGCTGATCACTCCGCTATAAACTATGCACACGATTTCAGTTGAGGTTTAAATAAAATAATACACGCATGCGCACAACGCGGTGCACTTGACCCAACACATGGAATGCTGTTCCACTAGCCCTCACAATAACAAAACAAAAAAGGGGTTTTGAAAGCGAAATCAGTTAGAAACATCGATCATTTATTAGTTAATTAAATGACATTCGGTAGCTTTCTTATTTCTCCGAGAATAGTTCAAATAATTGTGGTGAAATATTATTGAACGTGTCCAAAAATATGGTAAAACATGTGAAGCTCACGCAGGGAGGTCTTTAATTTATTTAAAGGAAGGGTTGTTTGTTATCAGAAAGATTTGTTATCCATATTTGTATTACGACTTTTAATTTTTCGTCGACTACACTGTTGTCTATGAAACTTTTGTTTCTGTAGTTTCATTTCTTTTTAATATGTATTCCATAAATGTGTTGCCAGACTAATAAAATCATCCATAATAGTAGATTTACTAAGAGTCAGTCAGGTGTCCTATAGGTATTATCATTATTAGTAAACAATTGGAAAATATGATTAGTTATCGCGATATCAGCTGGAAAATGAGATTACGTGACTGATTGTGTTTACTGTAAAACCGTAGTATTATGTCGTAGATCATTCTGGTTAGGGATTTGTTGCTCAAACTGAGTTATTTATAAATAAAAAAATAAATAAAACGTGGTATGAAGGTACTGCAATTAAGTTTTTTTATAACTAGCTGTTATCGCGCGGTATTGTAATCATTAGTACCATTTCAAAGAGCTCAAACACGATGGGGATGTGTTACCGTGGTTAGTATAGCCACTATCCAACTCCAACATCAGACCAGCTCCATGGTACTACTTTAATGCATTGTAATCTAAATACGTGATACTATTCCCATACAACCGCTCCTACGTAATTATGACGTTACTGTTTAAAACGTTTTCTCAACATACTTTGGATAAAATGATATCTCTTGTGGTTATCTAGGTTTCTATTGAAAACAAAACATTTTATATAAAATTAATCTGTAAAGGTCTCTCCTGACCTTTAAATTTTACGTGAACTTTGGCCCCTCATAATGTAATTTACTTGAAAATTTAAAAAAGTAAGAACAATGTATTTATGGAAACCTTGCACTTCAAATCGAGATTCTGAATAATGATTTTTCTATAACTTGCTAAATAAAAAAAAAACTTTTCTGGAACAAGTTTAGTGAAATATTCGAGTGAGCGACGGAAGTTACCGAATGCCAACGGAGCGTTCAGGCGCTATCTCTCTTTTTTCGTGGTGCCTCTTTTATACGCAGCGGATAAAAAAAAAATAGTATATTATGTAGTATGTAGCATATTATAATACCATTAGTTCTAGTACATGCAAAACCCGAAACACGTGTCTAGTATTTTTATATTAAGAATTTATGTACAAAATTTCATAACTGTGTCATGAAAAATCACAAACTTATAAGCTTGTTATGTCAGCAAAAATACATAGTCACCGGGCCATCCAGGCGACTGAGGGGTTGTTTGCACTATGCCGCTATGATCTGCCGTGACCTGCGTAGTACTTGGTGTCGGTGGTGTCCAACTTGTGACCTTTTTAAATATTTTTGGGAAAAAATATAACACGGTGTAAAAACTATCGGAATCTATTCAGTTATTGATTCTGAACAAACTATATTTAGGTTTCGTATAAGCTAAAAATAAGGTCCTCTTAGATAAAAGCTTATAATTATTATGCACTAGCTTTTGCCCACGCGGCTTCGCTCCCGCTCTTCCCTGCTCCACCCTACTCTACTCTACTCTACCCTACCCTACCTTACGCTACTCTACCTTACTCTACACAACTGACCCTGATTTTCATATTTTTTCTCCTCACAATAACGAACACAAAAAAAAGAATTAGCGAAATCGGTCCAGCAGTTCACGCGTGATGTCGTGACCAAGGAAATAGGGATTCATTTATATCCGTTGACGGATTTTTGATTTTTTTGGGATGTTGTAAAGGATAGCTGGGTGATTCTTTGAAACCGAGAAAACGTCACCTTCATCTGGCCTAGGTGTTCGTACCTATCTATTTTGTTCGTAAGCCACGGGGCGCAAATGAGTGCCTTTGATACTCTAAATGTGATCGGGTAAAAGTAATATGCAAAAAAAAAAATCAAATTGTAAAGAACAAACTAGGCCAGATGAATGACATTCTCTCGGTTTCAAAGAAACTCCCAGATACCTGTAGTGTAGAGCCAATTTTACAGCTCCGAAAGAGTTGTGTTACGTGATGTTTACAGAATTTATGGCCATTTTTCAGATCTTGGTTAATAACTTCTAAACGGTGACATATACGGAATAAGTAAAGAGGGTGAGGTACCCATTGCTTGCCGTCCAAAAAACCACGCCTAAGGTGGCAGGAAATCGGGGTCGGGATCCCGGTGGCTAAGGCGTGAAGATATCTGTTTCCTCACACGTAGCTACGGCCGCCTCCTTTACTAGAATTATTGCTTAGCAGAAGGAGGCGATCGCCTGCCATTCGTCCTCGCTCCGGACCATGGTCTGTACCTAGGACCGGCGCGAGAAGTCGCCGTCGCCGAGTTATCACCGATCGCCCCCACCAGAACACAGTGGTGCTCTATCCAAGCGGGGTAGAACACCTACCGTATGCCCCACCGTGTCCTACGGGCGGTCCACACAATGGTGACACCCGTGCGTTTCTTCTGCGTGAATCTAGTGCACGAACCTCTCTCACTTACCATGTTCAGTGAGGATCTGCGTCATACGGAAGGTGAGGACGCCGTGACGTCTTTCTAACCACCCAGGGTCCCACTCAAATATAGATACAAAGATTCATTCAAATCGGACGAGCCGTTCATAAGGAGTCAGGTTAGGTTAGGAGATAAGAACAAGTTTAGAGGATTTTTCTGATCTGGGATAATTTTTTCTTTTCAGACAGTGATTGCTTCTCTGCATAGCGTTTCAGCACGCTTATCGACACGATTACAGCATAATTTATATTCTACACAGTGATAGCATTTATCCAAAGATAAAGAAAAGAAATATACGAATACGTGCTACGTGTTCTAACAGGTTAAGAGCGTCCTTCCCGAGTTACATTTTCATACAATCGCTCTTACCTGATTATGACGTTATTTTATATCTTTCTTTACATATTTTGTAAACACTTTTATCTTGCGGATATTATCTTGGTTTCTATTGAAATCGAGTCATAAATTTGTGTAAGACTAATCCGGTAAAGACCTCTGAAAATCTGCTATTTTCCGTGAACTTTGATCCTTCATAACCTTGCAAAAATCAAGATTATAAATGACTAGCTTTTGCCCGCGGCTTCGCTCGCATATATAAAATATAGCCTATGTCACTCAGGAACAAAGCAGCTTTCTAACGATGAAAAAAATATCACAATCGGAGTGGCACTTCCAGAGATTACCTCCTACAAACAAAAAAACAAACTTTACCTCTTTATTATATTATATAGTGTAGGTTTTTTTTAAAAGGTTTAAAAAAAAAACACTTAAGGATTAAAAAAACACGTAAGTATTTCCTGGAACTAGTTTTCTGAAATATTCGAGTAAATGACAAAATTACAGAATGCTACCAAAGCGTTCAGGTGTTATCTCTCTTCGCATTGCCTCTACCAAACATTGCGTTAGATGAATCAACGAGCTATTAAACTAAGTTCACGTTGACAGCAGACAGCTCGGAAAGGGTCCTCTTAAGTGCTGTTACCGACACAAACATTCCTAGTCTGGACTACGATCGGTTAGGTCGCCAAAAGAAAATATATTCATTACATTTTCGGGTGATTAGATGAGATAAAGGGGCTCGTAATCTGTTCCACGTAGATAGTGCAATCCGCCCCATTATGGGCTCGAGTAGGCAAAGGCGGCCGACCACCGCGCGCTGCCACCGCCTGCACAGCTCGCCCAAAAAACACCCCGAGACGTAGACGTAACATAATATTTCCCCAGCAGCCTTTTATTTATTAGCCGAGCGACGCGGCGCCGCAACAACTCTACTTCCCAGTACAGACCATCGACGTGTCGGCACAAAGCCGTTACACATATGAAAAAAACAATATTTATGTCGATGAAAAAATTTGGGATACGACGCGTATTTATCTGAACAACGTGAGCTATGCGCTTTTTGTTTCGACCCGATTTGCAGGAATCCGCAGGTACACCCTAGCGTGGAGGAAAGTATTCATTTGTTAAATGATGGCTCGTGGGCGTGGTCCATCATGGCTGTTAACGCTGGTTAACAAACTCATATTATACGCACTTGTGGTTTTTACGCATCTAATGATGGTCCCGCTGTGAAGTTTTATGCATATGAATATCTGTTGATCTATACAAATGCATGCAAATAAAATTGAACTGTCGGTTTGTTACTTACGAAAGTATATTAAATACCTTTGCTTGTCTGTCTATTTTTGTTCTGGCTAATCCACTGGAGCAATTTTGACGGGTAGCTGATGTTATAAGGAGTAACTTAGGCTAACAGTAACCTAAGTTCTAGAAAAACAACTAGCATTACATACGTGCAAAAAAAAAAAATGATGAAGTTATGACCAAAATGGCATTCTTTTACGAGCCTAACGCGGACGAAGTCGCGGACCAAGTAAAAGGTACTATTACAATTACGTACTTCAGGATACTCCACTTCTTTCAAAATATACTTCACAAAGACGCTTAATATGTGAAGCGATAGGATCTTGAGATCAAGTGCAGTGTTACGTGGGAGCGAGCACATTAATGATCGCGGGGCACTCTGATGCCATTCAATCATGGAATGTTCATTGAAAAGATTTCAAAGGAATTTTCTATTGGCGATCTTTTTGATAGTATCCATTCCTACTAGTTTGCAAATAAAAATCTTAAGAAAATGCTTGACTTAATATTTGATATGCGACTATAAAAGATCAAAGCGATATAATATTTTAGTAAAAATATTAAAATACCGTTTCCATACGTAACAGAACTTACATCGCATTGTGAATTCCTAACGAGTTTTTAGAAAAAGGTCGCTCAGTTCCCGCCCTTTTTCGTAAAAACGCTTATATCAAGTTATCAATGGAATGGAATTTTAATTTATTAATTTTAAGGAAAACAATTAATAAATTGGAGTAAAAAACTTTTTATGTAAAAGAAGGCCAATTACTAGTTTCCACAAAAACAAACTTAAGTATAAATAAAATAAAAAAAATATCAGAAGAAAACCAAGAAAATTACGATGCATTACAAAATAAAATCAACTTTAAAAAAAGTTACTTAACATTTTTTAAGTTTCTGGAAATTATTTGCAAATAAATCCAGCTCAACATCCCGGCACATCATGATGAACATGAATGAGGAATTAATGTTCAATCCTTTTGTAACTTTCCCATGTAATTGACTTCATTAATGGGTAATACCCACGGCTGCTATTTAAATCGTTTAACGCCAATGAAAACCACTTGCTGGACCGGTTTCATAAATAAAAATAAAAGCATCATCTTTTGACTATGGTCTGCGTAACATTTTGATGTACTATTTATATCCATGATGATAGTATACGCATTGACATAGGTCTATGAATCATGTAGTATGTACTAGAAGTGGAGATCCTGTTGTATTCTACTTTTAAGGCGTATAATCCCTTGAAAATCTGGCCAGAATTAAATAAACACACTCTGGTACTGCCACCTAGGCGGCGGAGTAGCTGTGCATTTGATTCCGGCTAGCTGCGCCCGGATAGAGCCCCGCTGACCTTTAGATACATTTTATTTCGAAATATTGATTGATTTACATAATTATGCTATATACATTTTCAAGAATAAACCGACAATTTTTTTATGTAAACATATTTCTAAAGATTAAAGCCGTTTGAAAGGAGTGGGGAAAACATACGATAAATAAAATGTCATGTGAAAAAATCATTATATTGATAATGTTATAGAATCTATAGTACATAATTTTTTCCAAATCTATTGAACAAGCCGTTACCGAGGAATAGGCTTCAGAAAAAACTGTAGGTATTATGGCACTGGTCGGGAGCTAGGGTCTTAAATGTAGATGTCTATCGTGACGTATATATTTCGCCACTTTCATCAAAAACGTAGGACTGTCCGTTGTTTGCCTACAAAAACGATGGAAAACGTGCCACTAAATGTATATACATAAAACAATTAAAGTTGTGTTAGTTACACAATTTGTAACTCAACAACGGCTGTGCCAATTTTAATGATCTTTGCTTTATTCGATTCGACTCCACCCCGAATAATGGAATAACTATTAAAATATAGGAAAAATATTGAAAAATATTATAACCCTAATCTTGTGTCAATGGGCAGGAAGGAAAAAAGTGACATCTAAAAGTGACAGCAACTGTCAAATACATTAGCCTCAATCGTTCAGTCAATAAGTTTAGCTAAAAGGTAATCACTACGTTAATTGACTGTTAGGCGGTACGAAGTTCACCGGGTCAGCAGGTATAATATGTATAGAAAATTGGTCATGACATGCCGCCAAAGAATTTAGACTTAGCGATTTAATGGACAAAAAAACTAGATACTAGTAATTGTTAGTGTCGCCGCACATGAGCCACATGCCACAGCCACAAATGCCGCCATGATAAGTTAGAAGAGGCCACAAAAGAAGCTGAAGCGCGCGACAGCTACTTGTGGCTGGTGGCTGCTACAAATGCCGAAACGGATCTTGAGCGCTCGGCATCAGAGTGGGGATCGCTTTGCGCATTCCATACATTGGCAAGCCAATCGTCTTCGTTGTTAGATACATGCAGCAACGCAGGGAACGAATCAGGAGTGACGTCTATGACACGATGGCGCGGCGAGCCAATCACTGACACTCTCCGCCCCCGCGTCTCACTTCGCACCACTAAAGATACCGAATATTTGACTTCTGCGCAACTTGAAGCCAGCGCTCAAGATCCGTGACAGTAATTGTACTTACTATTTTAACCCATAAGCGCAGTATTATAATGGACTCTGACGAAGGTTTAATTGCGCGATTGACGTGTGATGGCGTATTGTATCGGTATTTACTGGCCAGTGCGGGCCACAAGAAACAAGCAGCAGCGATTTGTAGCGCAGCCACCGCCGTCAACAGTGTGCGGCGAAATCAGATACATAAAATGTATTGTGATCTATAGGAAATGTGCCGGTGGCGGCATTTTGTGGTTGTGGCCCGTGTTCGGTGACCCTTAATTTGCAACCCGAAATGCATAAATCGTAACGTTTACAGTTCTTTGTTTATTCAATTAAATAAAAGAGAAACTTATTATGTTGGCGATCCTTAATAAATAAATAAATAAATTACTGCTGTTCAAAAACTACCATTTTAATTTCATTGAAGAAACTCTCGTGTCAACGAACGCTACGCAAAAATCTATAAACTAGTCAACTAATTCTGAGATATTTGAGCCAGAAACTTAAATATATTTTTGTTTAATGTTAAACGTTTGTTGTATTATATATATTATAAACAAAACAAACGTTCCTAATAATCATTAAGACAAAGAAAAAATGCTGTCTGTTGAAGTATATCAATCAATCTCAACTAGACAAGCCTGCCAAAAATAATATCGCTAATGGACACTTTTGGGACCACGGATAGGTAATAACCGCTTACTAGCTAGTAAGGTGGTATTAAGGAATTAGGATGTAGTAACTATCTATTAGGAATGCATTAAGCCGATTTTGTCCAGAAGCCTGTTAACTGGGAACTTTGTCCGAACTCTTTCTAAAGACGTCCACTGCTGAACATTGTTCTCCCCAAAGTTTCGCCATAACGACTGGTTCTGTGCGTCTTCCCTCCATCGGATGCACGCGACCCTCACCAGGTCATCGGTCTGCCCTGGGGAGGCTTTCCAACGCTATCTTCTAGTACACATTCGTCACCCAAGAACCTATCGGTCCTTTCATTAAGGAATATCTAATTCTGAAGATTATCACGACAATTAATCCAACGTTATGGATATTTTAGAGTTGTTCCATTTAGTCAGTGGTACCATTATGTAATAGTTCTTTATAAAAGTTATTACATTACAGAAAGTATAAGCCATATACTAAAATTCCTTGATAAAATCATTATTACCTTATAACACCTACGCTGTTCCCAATCTTCGTTCATCAAATGCATTGAACGGCCTTTTTCCAATCAATTAATTCCAAAGCCAGGTACCCAGTGTAAAAAAGGATGTAGCTACAGGTTGATCAAATACTGACAGATTAAATATTTCTATCATGGTTGATATTATATCGATCCTTGTTGTGCATACAATAAATTGATCATTTCGGGCTGGTGTCTTAAATATGAAGAATTTAACAATTTTATTTGAATGAAACATTCCGTTAACCGCACTATCGAATGCAACGTCTATTGACTGTGACAATCTACACTAATATTAAAAAGAGGGATTTTTTTTATTTTTGTATCAAACTCAAAAACTACTGTGCCGATTTAAAAATTCTTTCACCGTTGGAAAGCTACATTCACCCTGAGTAACATAGGCTATATATGCTATATTTATTGCCCATGGGTAGCCGGGACGAGCCGCTAGTAGGCAATATTTTTTCCCACCATAAAAAAGGCAATATGCATGAAAAAAATATTTGGTAACTAACTACTTTATCAATACAAATATAACAAACATACATACATACATAGCCTGTCAAAATCATAACCCTCCTTTGGCTTTGCCGTAGTCGGGTAAAAAGGCCCGTTTATATATTTGATGTTTTTATTATTTACGTTATGTAACTATTATATAATTACATTAATACACTTTATGTTATTAATTATTATTTTATTGTTTCTTTCAGTTTCGTTGCAAGTTACATTCTAGGTTCTTTCTCAAATGTCAAAACACACCGTTTATTTTATAACAAGTTCGTGGTAAATAAATTACATACTACGACTTTGCAATGCAAAATTACAAAAAATAATCTACAACTTCTTCGTTGTTACTACAACACTAAAGAGAAAAGATATTTGATAAAGGGGAACTTATTAAACGTAATCGCTATCAGAAATTTTAATATAAATCAGATTATTATCAGTAAGATACAACAGACTTTCTTTAGATACCACGAAAATCACAAGTTTAATATGAGACGGTTTCGCCGCAATAGGAGTTACACTACGTGACAAACAAAAAAAAAAATCTAAAGTATCCGTATATCAATGTTATTTTTTTTCTCGTCACATCTAACCTTCCTTGAAGATGTACAAAATAATATTATTTAAAACAGCCAAATATTGAATTTAAAAAATAAATAAAATGATATAATTTTTAGTGCTAATTAAGTTTATTTAGTTGTGAACCAAAAAAATAGATATTTTACTTTGAAAACGACAACTTTTCTTATACATATATGCAAAGTGACGGTAGTTGAAAAATTACAGGCTAATTATATTTAGATATAAAAAAAGTCTCATAGGTTGACTCTATTGCTATCCACTGGGCACAGATCCAGATTTCACCCTGCTAACGCGAAAAAACCCAATAACACTGACCGACATGGAAATAGAACCCAAGAGCTCATGTTCAGCAGTAGCGCTTGGGATCACTAGGCACTAGGGCATCTAGGCAATTAGTATTGATAAGAAAAAATAAAATGTTTCAGAAAATTTTGAATCATCTTGTATATCAATAGAGCGTCAAATCAAAATAAGAAAGCGCCACGTAAACTGGCCGAGTGAATGCACTTGACACCGTAATAAATAGAACGGGCGGCAACAAAGGGCGGCTACAGAGGTGTCTGGCTGCGCCCGCGCCGCCGACCTTCCCTAAGCGGTAAGCCGATTGTCATCCACCTAGCAGTAATCTGTTTTTGTTGCATTGCTGATACGTTGTATACGGTTTTTTACTTCCCGCTTTTTTAAATGGCATCTTTTGATACATACTGGTTTTTTTCTGGATACAGTATTTTTAATCTTTTTAGGTTCACACGTGGCGGCTAGTAAGGAATTAGTGTTTTTTACATCAATTAATATTGGTAAAGAATCTTGGTTAAAAAAAAAACATCGTGATTTGTCATAAACCTTCGTTTCATATTTCGATGCCTACGCATAAGTTCGTAAGACAAAATGTGCATTTTGTACAGGAGAGCCGTTTTTGTAATTGTTAATAATATAAATAATTTACGAAATACTTTTAACCTATGTTTTTGCACTGTATAATCAATAATTAATCAGTTTAAGACCACAGCACCTACCAAATGAATGTAGTAATAAATAATATGTATGTGTGTGTATGTATTTATTTCTTTACTACCTGACCCAACGAACTTTGTACCGCCTAACAGTCAATGAATGTGGATTTAGGAAGTTCAACTGTCATTATTAGTTATACTTTGAGTCCTTAGATGGCGTTGCGAGTATCTGAATTGCGTGTGGTGTGATATTTTACTTCTTTGAAAATTCCTTCAGTATTGTTACTGACCAACAGTAACTTTTCCCCTGTTAGCTGCTCTTGTCGCCCAGTAACCTTGGAGATAAAATAAAACTGCCAAAACAAACGAGTTAATCGTTGCAATAATGTTTTTATCTGTTACGAGAATATTTATTCACTGCACCTTCATGTATGATCCGTCATACTTAAGTATATCTCATTTCCCACAGCACCCACATTATCAACTTCTTACCAACAGTAATAGTGTCATCTACCATCTTTTTATGTTTTATTGTAATGTTAAATAAGTATTCTCATAATTTAATTTGTGTTTTTTCCATTTGTTTGAGAGCAGTAGTGGCTTAGTGGTAACGGCCCCGATTTACGAATTGTAGGTCGAGGGTTCAAACCCAGCTAGGCTTATTACCTTGTGTAATTTATTTCATCACCTCCGTGAAGCGGTCGTGAATATCGTGAGGAAACGGCTCATTCCCTGTCCTAGAGAGGAGACCTGAGTCCCAGCAGTGTGGACATTAAAAGGCTGGTTATGCTATCCACACACACAGACAGAACACACATACAGAAGAAAAAGATTAAGATAAAGATTCATATCCAAATTCTTCTGTATGTGTTTGTCACCTAACTCCTTCTAAACATCTAAACTGATTTAGATGTTATTTTGTGTGTATATTAGAGTGGGTCTCTGCATAGTTTGAAAATACTATTAGACCCGGTAGGTAGCGCTGCAATCGAGTTTTAATTTTTTTTTAGGACAAAAAGCCAGTTTTACCGGCAGTACGTTTGCCGGAACCATTAGTTTATTTATAGTTATTTAATATATATTATTGTTTTATTTATAAGTTATTATAGCTATTTTAATATATTTCCAGGAGAGTTGGGCTGTTACTTTTGTTTTGAACTGTTTGTGTGTACATATTTACGTAGTAAATACTTAATAATAGTGCAAGTAATTTTTTTGAGGTAGGAAATTATTTAATGACTTCTCCCGCACTTGGGTGCGAGAGGGCGTGTCAGACTTTTACTGACTAAAACCACACATATGTTCTTTCAGTTGCCCTTTGTGTTTCAGGATCACAGGTTTCTCTTACAGAAGTGAACCCATTGTCCCGGTAGTAGGCTTTGGCCCTGCTATGCCCTATTTTGCTGACATCTTTTTGAGGCGTGCGCGGAACACTACGCGCCGATGACGACTTGGGCTCGGTCCGGACGGTTACCAAATGGCCGGACGGCGTGCTACCCATTGTTCGTCGTCCACAAGTTCACGTCTACGGTGGCCAGAAGTTGAGGTCGGGGTCCCAGCGACTGGGACATGAGAACGACCGTTCTCTTACGCGTGCGGAGTAATCTATTCTCACGATGTCCATATTATAACTATCTAGTATCGGGAAACATAGTTTTTGTCAGAGACTTATTTTTTAAAGCTGTGTCTACGCGTTTTGTAAGGCAGGATTGAATTAAAAACTGAATAAATTCCAATCCTATATATTTGAATGAACCGTCAATTACATTAGTTTGAATCACTGTCGCTGCCGGAGTAGCCCGCGAGGAGCGCGAGGCCGGCGGTGGTTGTCGCAGTCTTTTTACTTGCATCGCTCTTACTAGCTACGTCAGTACTTACAACAGTCGTCGAAACAGTCTCAGTATCTTTCTTACTTCTCACTAGGTTCGCTAGAGGGCGCTTCTTTGCGAGAGCTCCTATACTTCTGTTCCACGACGGTGAAGGCTTCGCGTTTATACTTCTCTGCGGCATGAGCTCTATTCTGGGCGCCTTGGCTAGAGGTTCACCGTCTTCTTCTTTCACTTCCTCGATTATTTCCTCCGCTACAACCTTTTTGGATGCAGGATTGTTGAATTTTATTGATCTGGAAAGAAGAGAGGAGCTTTGTTAATTTATTTAAGTACTTTTATTTTCTCTGTAGGTGCTGGTATTCTAATAGTGTTCAATTATAACACAATAAGTGATTCCACTAAAACTAGTCCTAACTTTCGGCCACTTCGGTGTGGTGCTTATCCACTAAAGATGTGTGGATAATCGGTGCGTGGCGACAAAATCCACTAATAGGATCACTTTCTTTTTCTGGCATGGCTTAGCGCAGTTCGTTCGAAAAAGGGGCAAGATAAAAGGTGTAAGGGACAGCCCTCCACAAACTTTAAGGGCTTGCTCAGTATACGAAACTGAACAACATTCGACAATTTTTTTTTTCAGGAAACGAAAAAAAAATCAGCCTCACCATACAAAATGATAAATTTGATTGGACAATTTGTATGGCGAAGCCGATTTTTTTTTTGTTTCCTGAAAAAACGTTTTGTGGAAGGTTGTTCAGTTTTGTCTATTGAGCAAGCCCTTAAAGTTTGTGAAGGGCTGTCCCTTACACCTTGTATTTGTACCTACATACAAATTAGCAACAGTAGTGTGTGCGATGCGATCTGAAAGAGTGGACAGCTGAAGAGTTCGCTGCCCACCGCCACACCGTTTTGCTACGCATCCTCGCACCACGCATGTTCTTTGCACAGCTTTAGTAGAAACAATCACATATTTTCACATCACCGCTACACATCCTTACACATCTTTGATGGAAAAGTACCCATCCTGTGAAAGAACAGAGTGAAGTTCTGTAATAAGATGCTTCACCGTTATTTAAAAATTACCTACAATACAATAAACTGGGTGAACAAGAAAGCCGGGGAGGAGGTATCTTTTGGCATGCCTAACATTACTGCACATCCCGGTAGATATAGACACGAGAGTTTACAACCGGATTCGGAGCGCATATCTTACAGACAGACTTACTCAGTTACTGGCCTAGCACGGTTGCTTTGATGAGCACCGGAACCGAAATGGGCGAGGCCACGGCAAATCGCCGACATTGCGACGACGATGGATTCTGCACAGCACTAGCTGAAAGAGTGTTCAGTTTGGGGCACGACGAGATGCCAGGATCGGGCGAGACTTGTCTCTGGCAGAAGTAGTGAAAGCTACTAACTGAGCAGAAGTTGCTTCCTTCTGTGAGACCGTGATGGTCCAGAAGGAAGCCGCCGAGCGAGACCGTGAGAGAGCCGATCCCTCGCAGAAAAGAAGGCGTCGGGGAGGCAACCGCCTCGATACTTAACACGCCGAAACCCTGGTCTCACTATCCGTTGCAGGTGGGACCTTAGAACCACGGGCGCACAGAGTGGGGACACTGCTCGTCCACCGAGTGAATCCAGGGAAGACGGTGGCACAGTTATCAAGTGCTACCGTGCACAGTGAGGCTCAGGGGAGATGATGTACAGTCCCCTCAGGGATGTGACGTAACAGGCGTTGCACAGATGGGGTTTCGAGTGACAGGCCCCTACATATCTGGGATGGGTTTTCGTAATGTAAAAATCCCACATTCCCCAGAATCATCGTCAAAGTCCGGGAGCCTTTTGAAAGTTTCCTCGAAAATAACAAAAAAATTAAGTGCCAGCACAAAGTTCTAAATAAAGAATGAATGTATCGTGTGGCAGATGATAAGGCTAGATATGAAATTATTGTGATGAAGGCTATCAGAGAGTTCATATAAACATTGGCCAAAGATAGTCCTTTTTTCTATTGGTAACGCACGGTTTGCGCTTGTTTATAGTCAGTGTAACGTTTCAAAATTTTTTGGAGTAGGTGTTTGGCTACAAATATATCGAGCAAGCCGGAAAGCTTCGCTAAGGTAGTCAATATTACATTACAGTAAAATTAATACAGTCACTGAATTATCACTCTTTTGACACTGTAACTTCGAACTTCGTATTTCGATCGAGGTTATACATCAAATTCTGTTTTACCTAATATGACGGCACAGCTGGTAACCTTACAATAAATAAGAGAAATGATAGGTATTGATGCGTAGTAAGATATTATATTTGAATCAGAACCCTGGCGTCCTGGACCTTTGAAAGGCATGCGAAGGGGCCGAAGTGAACACTCAGAGGCCCCTTAGACACATTTTTCATGGAACGTGGTACCAACCGACGATAATTATAAGTACGCACTATGCTACCTACTCGTAGTTCAACCAAGGCAACTCCCGGTTGCTTGGAAGCTATAGCGACATATGGAATACAAGGATACCCGAGACTATGGTTTTGATAGGCTTTGGACACGTAATGTGTAAAGACTATCGCCGTGAGGAGCTGGAGTCTGAGTTTGAAGACTCTCTCTCGAGAGAACCTTCTGCTGGAGTCTGAGTTTGAAGACTCTCTCTCTCGAAATATTGTTTTATGTTTATTTCTGCAGAGCTTTAGAGCATTGGTAGCCAAGTAGTAACGGCCGCGACTTACGAGGTGTAAGTCGTGGGTTCAAACCCAGCAGGCACATTACTTTGTGTAATTTTTTTGCTGCTGACACTGCTTTAAAAAGTGTGAAGGAATACATTTCGAGGAAACCGGAATGTCCTAGAACCAAAAATTCGAAGACATATGCCATCCACCAACCCGCACTGGGCCCGCGTGGTGGATTACAGCCCCATTCCCTCACCTAGAAAGGAGGCCTGAGTCCCAAAAGTGGGAACATTAAAAGGCTGATTATGCTATATGTTATTTCTGCATAACACAGAGATGCTGTAAAGGACGAAGATTCAGCAATATGTCTACTTAATATTTTTATTTAAATTAGGTCTCGCCTTCATAAAGAAACTATGTATTAATAATAATGTAGGTAATATTATGGGTTAATCGTAAAAAGTGATGCCATGCAGCAGTGTCACACTAAACTAGGATGCGGCGTGGCGCCGATGTGGCGTCGCATCGCATCGCATTGCTGTTTTGTGTGCTAGTTCTAAATGAAAGCGTTATTAAAATCATGCACTATAATTTTGATTTTGGTTCCTGTCAAATACCGGTTGGTGATTCGTGATTCGGCATTTTTGTTTTTTTATTTACTATATTTACTGATAATCCTATCAATAAATAATGTTCGGTGTGAAATCATTTTTCAAAACTGATATTTAATTTGCCACATAAGGCATGAGATAAAAAAAAGACTACTATTGCATAGCATTTTTATCAACTTATGCAATTATAATTATTTATTTTATTTATGCAGTATTTTTTTCCTTTGTTTTTTTTTCTTTGATATTAATTGAAGTTACACTTTCACACATTGAATTGAATTTTAATTGATTGTTCACTCATTTGTTTTCTTATCGGTCAAAAAACAAATGAGTGGGGTGTTAGGTTATTTTCGTTACGGAATTTCTGGATTCGGTCTCCACGCTCAAGGCCCGCGATAAAAGCTATGCAATAGCTTAAAAACCGTAATACTCTACCTTATGCTACTACAAGAGATATATATAATAAATTGTGTATTATTATATGGTGGCCGGGAATCGCCTCGCCCATAGCGTCGGCTTCTTGCGGCGGCTGCGGCGTGAGGTCACTCACATTCCTATTTCCTAAAAGGAGGCGACTGCTTTTAATACCCTCTCGCACCATACCATGGTCGCCACGTGGCCCACCACGAATTATTTTACAGGTTTACCCAGAAGCACTCAGTTTATATAAACTTGTGATTCACCGAAGGCTAGCGTGACGCAACACGATGAGTCGTGCTAGGACGCGGCCAGTGGAAGGGCGGGCATTCTATGATCGGAGCTCGCACCGACCGGACGTGTTTGTTCGAATATTATTATGATACTATTTTAAAAACAATGTTGTTCAGTTATTTCGCCTAGTGGTTATTGCTCGGGACTATCCACTATGCCGAAACCCTGCAAGGACATTTGCCCACTAAAGGTCGTGGCCCACCCTACGGCGACATATAATTACTTTAATGTAATGTTTTTGTGAAAAACTTACTTGATAAACTCATCGTCTTCCTTCTCTTCCCTGGCTCTCCTCTCGTCGGATGTCTCCGGTTGGTACTGCTTGAGCATGCCCTCGAAGTCCACCGCATGCTGTCTTCTGTTCAGCTCCTTTAGCTCTTCTAGATTCTCCAGAGATTCTATCTCCTGTTTAGACTGTTCTGTTCTGTATTCTGAAATCATTGAAATACATATTTATGGTTGACTGTACAGTGTAATGGGACATGGAACATTTTTTACAATACTATGTATCCGGTGCCTGTGTAAATAAACTAAATTAATCTACACTAATATTATAGAGAGGTAGTTTGTTTCTTTGTTAGTAGGAGGTAATCTCTGAAAGTACTGGTCTGATTGCAAAATTTTTTTTTATCAATAGAAAGCTGCTTTATTCCTGAGTGACATAGCCTATGTTTTAAGTAGCTAGCTTTTGCACGTGGGCGAAGCCGCAGTCAAAAGCTAATATTTTAAAAAGATAAAATATTTTGATCAATTAATAGTTGGAGTTAATATCTAATAATCAGTTACTGGGTTATGGAGGTCAGACAAAATATAGGTACCCATTCTGTTGTAACTAGATAGACTTCAAACAAACTCTGTTTAGAAAAAAGCTTGGCCGATAAAATTTGATAGGAAGTTATACTATCACATGCCAAGAGTGGCAGTTAAGAGTTTGTCATGCTCACTTAAATGTCTTGCTGATGGTGGCGCGTGTTAGTGGGTCATTCGGTTCCCTTAAAAATGGTTAAGCTGAGTGGGGCCGATGCACGCACCATACTCGTGAACGGGCGCCGTCAGTTAAGACTGGTCATCTCTGAGCTGCCAGTAGCTTAATTCGATTTCTATCTTTTAATTATTTTAAATTTTCATTTTATTTTTTTTATTATCTACATTGTGCTCACATAGTAAAAGCAACAAGAAATGTAACCTATAATATGATTTAAAAGTGTATCCATGGAGTGTTTTGCACATTCTTCTCCATAGAGATCTTCGCTTTGGAACATACAATTTAGTTTCACTTTTTGGACTGACAGACATGTGACTATTCAAAAGTGCCTGCAAATGGGCTATTTGAAATGAACGCTTTGATTTTGATTTTGACACAGGGCATCATTGTCTTGTTGAATGTTTAATTTAGATAATATATTATATTTCTGACTCATTTGTATACACTGTGTGGACATCAATCATCCACCTCTCCTGTTGCAGGTCTGCTGGAAGAAATTTCATTTGTAATAAGCAGTACCTTTGTACTCTTCTATCTGTAATTTTTCTTTTAATTTTTAAGTGTTTGTTTGTACATAAATGAATAAATAAATAAGGTGTCAATACCTAATAACTTCATAGGATTATTAGCTTCTTCTTCTTTCTGTTCCTCTTCCTCCCGCTTAGCTTGTTCCTCTGCAAGTTTCAGAGCCATGAAGTTTCTTGTGGCACCTGCTTCTATCTCATAGTCCGTGTTCTTTGGATCTGTCTTAAATGATATCTCTTGAAGACATCTGGTGCACTGGAACATATTGATATAAAATTTAAGATTTTATGTGTAACTTGTGTTATTTATTTTATTAATATAAAATTAATGTTGTTGAATTACAAAATTCCAAATTACATAATGTATATGTAATTTCATGTTCTATTTTTAATTGAATTTATCATTAACAGCTATATTAAACTGTTAACAAACTATTTACAAAGAGCGAGGCTGTAGCTAGTTCTTCTATTTTCATGTCAAGGAGATTGTAAAGACAGTTTTCAGTAACATGATTATTTAGGTCAACCAATTTTCTGTACTATTGTCTTGTTTTTGTACACAATATTTTGAGACGAAGATGATAAATAATGATTAATGTCTAAGATGCACTTACTTTTATGTAAAACCTGTAAATTCTGATACCAAGGTAGTCCTCATTCTCAACATCCTCCTTTCGTGCATTGAACTTCTTTCCCTTGTAAATGTACTCGCCACAGGTTGCGCATCGCATGTTGAACGGAGCCATAAGTCGTACGGTGTACTGGCGGTTCTTAGCCAGTTTCATACGAGGGATCTTCGAAGGATCGAAATCCGGAGGATAGTATTTCTGTAAACATTTTAACAAACTTTGTCAATCACTGTAAATAGAATTAATAACTGTTATCATATAGTCCCATGATGGTCTTTAAGTTTTTACTTACATTTAATACTTTTCTTTCCGACATTTTTAGGCACTAAGGTACGAAAATAAGATTAATATAAATTTAGTAAACACGTAGTGAACACAGGCAGGACTTTTAATACTGCTTGTCACAGTGGTTGTCACTGTCAGTTCGTTTGACAGCGTCAACGTCAAGCTCTGTGTTATTGACTTCTTTTTTTGTTAATGTTTTTGTCCTGGATACTATATCTTTTGAGCCATGTCTTCGTATGAATAATTATTATTGTCTCCCATTAAAAATGTATAAACACATTATAACGTTTTTAGGGCTCCATACCTCAAAAAGAAAAAACGGAACCCCCATATAGGATCACTTTGTTATCCGCCCGTCTGTCTGTCTATCAAGACCTTGAGAACGCGTGGAGGTATCAAGTTAAAATTAAAACCATAAACTCGGGCCTGCGAACTTTTGAAACTGTAAAATTCAAACTAAGTTAAGATAGGTACTTCGGTTTATGTGGCAAAAACCGTACATTTCGAGACTTTCGAGGAAATAAAAATTCATATGGTATGAGTTGACCTAATATCCTGAAATTTTAAATGATCCTCAAAACGGACTATTGGAAAGGTTTTTAGTTCTATTTATTTATTTATTTATTACAACTTCATGTAACACAAAGGTACAAAGGCGGACTTAATGCTTCCTTTATAATGAACATTACATAATTGTGACTCAATTATAAATCGATGCATGACAGTAAAGTACAGTGGATCAGTGATAGAAATACTAGTAGCAGCGATTGTTACAGTAGTAGTGTATTTTAGTTCAATTAAAATATTTTATTCCACATAGCTTACGAGGACACTAAAACTTCAGAAGTTAGTGCAACTCTAACTTGTGGTTTCTTATGAAGTAAAACCAAAAACAAATTCCATGGTCACTCCTTAAAAAAAAAACATACTTCTTACAATATTAATAAGTATGAAAGGACAATGTAGGTAGGTAGCTTATCCTGTGACAATACGTTCTAAAAAAATATGCCAGAAGAAAAAAAAAATATTCGGGAATTTGCCATGATCCTATAAGGCTTAGGTATCTATTCCGTTTAACCACTCCAATCAGCCACCATGGTGGATACTCGGAATTGCGTGTCTATCTAACGCCCCCCCCCTTGTCCCTTTTTAAAGTTTTTTTTCGCGGTGGGTATTTTTTTTTTCGATCATCCACACGACAGATATAGGGAGATAGTGTCAGATTCTTACCGATTAAAAAATCCACCCCGTTCCTTCGTTGCCTTTCTTACCGTGGCCGAACATCCCTTTCAGAAGCAAATCCTTGGCCCCAATAGGCATCGATCCTGCTGGGCCTCTACAGTTGCTGACAACTCCTTGAGGCACGCGGGAACAGTACACGCAGTCGACGACTTGGGCCTGATCCTGACGGTTACCAGGATAGCAAGCTACATCTATCCACCATTAACTTAAACTTAAGTATTCACTTCTGATTATTAGGTAGATTTTTTTGTGAGTTAGGTCGCTAGTATTTTTACTAAAAAAATTCTAGCACCCTAGGAGTGACTGGAGAGGCATCACGGCGTTTTCTCCTTCCACATGACGCGCAGGTTCTCTCCGGACATGGTAAGTTCGAAATGTATCTACCTGTAGAGGATTCAGGCATAAGAAACGCCCGGGTATCGCCATTATGCGGACCGCCCGGAGGACACGGTGGACCATACGGTGGAGGTGTGCCCTGCTGGTGGCACTGCCATGTCGTCGTGGAGACGATCGGTGGCTGTGACCTTTTGCGCCGGGCTCTGGTTCAAGCCAAGGTTTGGAGCGAGAAGGAATGGCAAGCAGTTGCCTCCTTCCAACCGAAGCAGTAATACTGGCGAAGGAGACGGCCTTTGGAAACGACTACACGCGTGAGGAAACGGATGTCCTCAAGCCCCAGCCGCTGCAACCCCGACCCCGACTACCGGCCACGGTAGACACGGGCTAGTGAACGACGAGCAATAGGTTGCCGGTAGCTTACCATCCGGTTATTTAATAGCCGTCCGAACTGAGCCTAAAGCGCAGGCCACACCGGCAGCTAGCGGGCGGGCGGGTTAGGCGGGCGAACATCGTTTCACCTCTTTACATACTTCGGTTCACACCGCGAGCTACCGACGAACCTAACGAGCTAAGCTAACGAAATATCCGACGATTCCAGCGAAGCTACTCGTTCACCTCGTTGGCGCGCCCGCGCTTCGCTAGCTTAGCTCGCCCGTCAGCCCGCTCGCCCGGTTCGTTCGCCCGTCCTCCCCGTTTCGAGTAGACTAGTCGACGCTCGTCTTTCGAATAGCAGTGTAGTGTTTAATTTGGGAACGATGAATATGTCATATATCGACGAAAGTTCTGATGATGACTTAAAAAAATACTACCCCCGCTTCGTCCGCTTAGTCCGCTCCGCTCGTCGCTCGTCTTTCCGTAGTTTTCGGTGTGAACCCCATAGTTTAGTTCGCCAATATTTCGCGTAGTTTGTATAGTTTCCTTCGTTCGCTTCGTCCACCCGCCTAGCCCGCCTGCCCGCTAGCTGGCGGTGTGGCCTGCGCTTTAGTCGTCAACAGTGCGTTGTGTTTTACGCGATCCTCAAAGAGGTGTCAGCAAACCATAGGAGCCCAGTAGGGCCGATATACGCTAGAACTGCGGAGATTCTCTGAAAAGAAAACTCGTGGTCCTAGAAAGGAGTGGACAAATAAATCTATGCAATGAAAAAGTTATTCGCGTATACAAAATAGCAATTTATTCGCAAATGACGAATCAATAATACTTTTCACATCAACTGACATGCACAATTTTCACCATTACAGGTACTTAGAAATTTTCTATGACTTCGACACTTTTCCGCTTTCGACAAATTTTAGAAGAACAGGAACTTTCTGAAAAGAAGATAAATACAATTTTATACAGTTGATAAAGACAGTAGGTACTGTACCAATATTTCTCCATACATTAATTTTTTTATCAGAATTGTCTAGATAGGTGGGCTATATGGCTACACATCCAACCCATCATCGGTAGTACCCAAGTTCATACATTTGTATTTCAAAAAAACCTCAGCTGGCATCCTGAAGTCAAAAACGTGGCAATGTTCAAGCCGTACCTACGTTAAGCTAGAGGGGCGTTCCTAATATGAGTCTTGTTCCACGACCCTTCATAAATGGAAAGGAAAGCGCGGTATCACAAACTTTGGAAGCAGTGGAGGGAGGCCTTTGCCATGGAGTAGGCATAAATTCGACTAATAGTACGTAAATACATTGTGTGGTTTTCTCATTGAGGTGCAGGTAAGTCTTGGAGCTTTCAGCTTTATGTTTAGAAAACTTGGGGCTAGTTTTTAAATTCGTAAGTACGTATAAAAATTAAATGGCTCGGAATACCTACACGAGGTTAAATCATTGGTTAAATTGACTTACTTACTTTAATAATCATGTTATCCTAGTAAGATAAAATGTTAAAAGCTTAATATCCCTGGTATTCTCGATAAGTTTAGTTTCAGAAAAAAGTGAGAGAGTGTCAAATAGCTTACCGTTCTCGTCGATTCCCACTAGCAGCAAGTTCGTGTTCGAGCGCGGCGATCTTCTCCTCGTGGCGCGTCCGCTGCGCCTGCGCCCGCCGCTGTTGCTCTTCTAGAGCTAGCACGATCTTCTCCAGTCGATGGATCTGTTGCTGTTTGTTTTCTAGAGTGGCGAATAGCTCCTGGATCTCCTCAGCTTTTGCTGCTATTTGTTTGTTTACCTGTTTCGGGAGATGAAGTTAAAAGATTTGCATGTTCATTGTATTTGCATTGATTTCTAGATCACGCCCACCGCGTATACCATAGACATAATAAAGAAGCCCCCTTGCCACTTCTCCTGTTTTGTATATTTCTATGGTGTACACCTTTTATGAAATATAGTATAAATATAGTGTAATAAATAAAGAATATAGTTACAACGTTTAGTGTATTATTTTTGATATAGGTATGTTTGTTACGCCCTTCTAGTATATATTTACATTATTTTAACAAATATGCTGATGATTTTATGTTAACGACTTACCTTTGGTTCAGTACAAATAAACTTTTGATTTTCTTGAACATTTCGATACCTAAATATCTTCGAAAAAGTAGATGTCACCTATTACAATAGAAATTAAGGCCAATGAATTTGGTATTCTAGTGATAAAAAGAATACACCAAAGAAAAATTTGGGATAGATAATAATGCAGTGGCGGTCCTAGAAAATCCCTTCAAGACAAAACTCTCGTATGCATTCTTCGAAAGCGTTAACCCGTGATTATGCTACCTATACCTAGTAGGCCCATTAACACTATCAGGTGATTTTGATCTGTGGGAACTTTTGAAAGAGTATAGAGGGGCAAACACCCAAAGCAAAGTATTTACCTACACTATGATCTATGGTAGTATTTGCTTACAGCAAGTTCCTAGCTGCCCCTTCATCGTAGCTTCTTGACACGAGAAATAATAACAGTTTATTATTTGAACCACCAAGATTATGACGTCCCAGTTCAACAAACTGGAAATCCTAATTAGTTTTGAAAAGAGAGACAAAAGAACAACCAATATGATGAACATGATCTGTAATAAGTAGTTGAGGTAGAATTGAGCGCGCCTCCAGTGACGGGGTCCGGTGCTAAACGTTACACCGCTCGCTAAAGCTGCCGCTGACACTGAATATCTAAATAAAAAAACTAAGTATACAATTTCTCTAGAAAACGATCATGAACTTGTGAAGACCTTACGCTAACTAAATAGTCAACTATATTTCGAGCTCTGTGTTATAGTTGCAACTAGATTGATGTGGCACTTTCAATTTATGCGTTTTTGACGGCGGTAGTTGTTCTGCGTATGGATGATTATTTTTTTCATACAAATGGCGCGGTGCGGCAACCGTGCGTCAAAGGGCCAACAACAGGGCGGCAACGTCACAAGTATCTCGTGTTCAATTCGGTGTTGAATAGCGCATCACTGGCAAGAACACACGGCAGCCAGATACATAGGTACAGATAAGGCGTTTTACTCGAGATACAAGTACCTACTAGAGCTACATATAATCCCGTCCCAGATTCCAGATGTTTCCACAATCGCGCATAAAACGCGTGCAACAGTGAGCGTTAGGCGCTTGTTGCTGGACAGCAACGTACTGCAAACGGCCGGCCGTGCCACGGAAAACGTGCGGCAGCGGCCCGACAAGAAACGTCTAAATTAAAAGCGCCCATAGTACCTTTCTTACTATTAAAAAGATAAACAAAAAGGCTCACTTCATCAACAACTTTCATGCGGTGCTCTAGGTCCTGCTGTAGAGCGGCCAGCTCACGACTCTGCTCCGTCTCTTTGTTCTTCAGCATATTGATCAACTCCTCGCGAACCTGCGTCATTGACTGGTTTATAGTCAACGTCAAAATCAAATACCACTAAAAGTAAGGTCTACTAACTCACTCCAATATCAACCTAATAACTTAAAACTAATTTGCAAAAGCAAAAGCATTTCGCACAAATGGACTTTTAATAAGCATTTAGGCGTAAGGATCTTATGAAGAAATTAAAAAGAAAAATAACGTTAATTTTGTATCATGGGTGCGTACACAAACATGTAAACTCATATATTCAAGACATCTTGTAATTAAAGTGAGCAAGCCGGTCTTGGGCTAAGTTTAACTAAATTCCGAGTTAGTTGTTAACAGTATCTCTCCCTTCGTATGAGCCAACTATGTTTCAACCATGTATCTGTGATATAAAATTAGTATTCGGGTGCTTTTCAACCAGAGATGTGCTTTGCAGCTATGCTGCGAGGATGCAATAGCTAAGCTGTGAAACTATGTGACGGTTTCCACTGATACTAAGCTATGTAGCGGTGCGAGTAAGATGTGCTAAGGAAATTTCGCCGCCGCAAAGTAGCTGCGTGAGGAAGATGCGCAGCTCGAGCTATGCGATGTAGTGATAGTAGGAAAGCGATACATAGCTCACACACCACTCGCGACCATCCATAGCACGCATCTTTGCATATAAAAACATATCTTAGTTGAACCCGTTTCTATCAGTGCTAAGTGAGAATGCACGTGGCATAGCATAACTCTGGTGGAAAAGCACCCTTCTACTTGATTCAAGAACCTAAGGCTAGGCTATTGTTTCTTTCCAACTACGATTGCATGAAAGACCTAGTAACCTTTATGACTCTTGCCTGGGCACGTGAAGTCTTGTCTTGTTGCTCTAGCTGCTGCTCCTTCTGAACCAACAGCTCTTGCAACTCTTCATTTCGGTGCACGGCATCAAGAAGGCCCATTCTCAAGTTCATAATCTGTTGAAGTGGCCCAATTTTAGACTTAACCATTTAACAGCCCGCGTCGGAGAGGTCCGACGAGTATTTTCGCGTTCTATTCATCAGGGTACAGTACAATTCATGAATGATGGCGGGCGTGAAGTTAGCCTTTGCGAACTTTCGCGCATACCACACTCTTCTCGCACACGCACGACGTCATTTGGTTCCTAAAACACGTTACTGCGCAGCCTTCTGCGCGAACTTCACGGCCGCCATCATTTGTGAATTGTTCTATACTCTTCAATCCTCATAGGTGACAGTAGAGCTGTCGAGATGAAGTATTTGGTCGTGGATGTGCGACCCTGGCGAAACAAACTGGAGGTGTGTCCAGACCTGGCGAATACGCTTGCGATCCACTCGCAAGTGGCGCTTTCTTCAGATCTGGGCGCACCATAACAAGTCGTTCTTCTTGGTCACACTTTGCACTGCTCAGTTATATAGTGCCCGACTTCAAGAACCTACAATATAAGTGCTAAGATGGCAGCTTAGCTTACTTTGTTACTTACTCCTTTATTTTAACAGCACATATACTATGCTACGTGAGTTACCTCTTGTTGTAAGTCTTGATAGCTAATGCCATTCGGAGCTTCTTGGCAGTTGGCCACGGCACGGTTGTGCGCCTGCAGATTTTGGACATATTGCTCGTACTGGATGACTTTTTGTTCGCTGAAACATAATGACTTTTGTAATAATCTTATATCTATACTAATATTATTTAGAGGTAAAGTTTGTTTTTTTTTTGTTTGTTGGAGGTAATCTCTTGAAAGTACTGTAGCCCGATTCATGTAATGAAAACCGTAACGATATCGTAGCGATTTAGTTGTTTGGACCATTTCCATATTCACATCCATCCTCCAAACGAGTTTGAACGACACCGATTTTAAAGTCGTTTGAAATTCGTCGATTCAAAAAAGAAATTGTATTACATAATTATCCTGGTAGAATACCTACATATTAATGTAACTGGAAATAAGTCGATAGATCGTGAATACCGCTTTTGGATAGGACTTTGATTGAACGACTATAAAACTTCAACGATATTTGGCTTGTTTGATTTTACATGAATCAGGCTACTGGTCCGAATGCTAAAATTTTTTCACCGATAGAAAGTTGCTTTATTACCGAGTGACATGAGCTATATTTTATGTACGAGGGCGAAACGGCGGGCAAAAACTAGTATACAATAATAGGTAACATTGTTAACCTACTTCAATTTGATGTTTTTTGTCAACTCTCTTATTTGTATTTGCATCTTTGCTAATATTTCTTCCTTGCTCAGAAGTTCGGCTGCCAATTTCTGCTGCATGCCTACCTTGTTGTCTGGTTCCTGAAACCCATCAAGGTTTTATACAATAGTTCTAGGAAAATTACAAAATTGTATAAACAAGTGTAATCACCTCACTGATGGAGGAAAGAAAATGTCTGGTATATAAGACTGAAAAAGAAAATACACCTAGAATAACTTTGAATCGTACACAACAATCACAATAAAGAAAGCTTAATAATTACAGTTATTTTAGTCAAGGTTTCCAGGAATCGCACTTTTTCCCGTTTGCAGGAAGTAACTTCGTCTTCAGTAATACGTAAAGTGTCTTTTGTAGCTTGTAATTCTGCCCAGATATCCATTTCTCGTTCTGATGGTAAATCTGTAGGAAGCACGCAACAATAATTAAATTATACATATAGATCGACACCAGACGAAGAAGATGAACATTACATGACATCATCACGCGCGTAATTCAGGACCGCGGGATTATTCAAACCGGTAACCGCAACCCTACAACGCAAAGGGCAATTGAAGGAACACTGGTGTATATTAGTCGGCACGTTTGACACTCCTTTTCGCTACACTCCGAGTGGAAAGTTATTTGATGATTTCTCACTTAAAAAAAAACTGTATTCGCCAGTTATGTTTTTGAAATAGTTGAACCATTTATCATCAACCGGGCTCAAATACATACCACGGGGGTAGCCAAAAATCCCAGATGGACAAGCCCATTAATACTGTACCTACCCAAGAATCGAACCCGGGATTCATACTCAGCAGTGTCGCTGGCGGCCACTAGACTAACGAGGCAGTTACCGGTGTCTATAATATTCTACATTAACGCATAGGATGGCAGTTGGTAGTTAGCTAATTTTTACCAGGGTTAGGTTTGTTACGTTCCATTTCGTTGATTTTGGCTTTTAATTCTTCGATATTACGTTGGCTCTCTTGTAACGCACTTTCAGCAGCTTCCTTCAGCTCGATTTCCTTTTGAGTCTTAGTACGTTGTTCATCCAAATTCTTCCTGAACTCTTTGAGCTGAACAGTTAGTTCGTGTAAGGCTGCTTTGTGTTGAGTGGTTAAAGTTTCTATTTGTTGCTTCAGATCTTGAACTCTGAAAGAATACGACAGTAGTCTTAGTAGATAATTTAAATTAAAGCCCAGAAAATCTAAGAAGTACCGTAAATTAAAATTAAATTAGTACATTTTAATTTGCTAATAAAAAAATTGTGCATGTTGTGATAAAATAAACATAGCTTCATACAACTACTTTTATACAAAATTGTGAAAAGTCAAAACGGTAGTTCGATTTTTTGTGTTATAGCATGATGTAATTAATTTAAATTCAACTTACTCGTTTTGCAGCGAGTCGCGTTGATGCACTAATTGGCTGCTGGTTACTTCCCCAGTTTTTAAACTTTCTTTTAATTTCCTAGCTCGAGCTTCTAACTGCACTTCCCTTTGACGACTCTGAATATTAAATTCGCTGTAATAGCCTGGACGACTTCATGGTGGTATAAAAGTTGATTTGTATTAAATATGGATCGTATTGTTACCTGGTCTTCCAACGTCTTGACAGTGCCTGTGAGACTAGCAATACTTGCTTCGGCCTCGCGCAGTTGTCGGTCCATTTTTGATACGCGGACGCGCGCTTGTCTGAGCTGGGACTCGGTGGTCGCCAATTTATCTTTGGTTGCGGCTTTCGCTGCTCGTTCCTCCTCTAACTCCCGACGCGTGTCCTTTGCGATACCAAATATTTCTAATTAAGTACCGTCAGTATCGATATTTATCTACATCATTTTCATAAACGAGAATCCGTTTAGCTTATGACATGTATACGTAATTGTCGTCTCCGCAAAGTTCTTTTTGTTCAAAATTATTTTGATAAACTTACCTCTTTGGGTGGAGAATTACATCTTAAATACTAACCTCAGAGGGCCTATTGCGCTCAGATTCATCGTGAATTTCTTGCAATTCACTTATTACGACAGATCGTGTTTCTAGGTCTTGTCGAAGTCGTGCTATTTCTCTTACTAAAGATTCTCCAACAGAAACCAATGCGCTTCGTTCCCGAAAGGTTCGTCTAAACATAAATTATTCGTATGTTAATGTTACGACTTAGTAAAAATCACAAATTACAGAGGTAGAGGCGACCGTTATTTTAATCATAAAACCCAAAATAATTTACCCCACCCATGAATCGAACAAAGGTTTACTCATGCATGGAAATAAGCGATAATTTGTAGAAAAATCAACATTACTTGGAGAATTGTGTGACAGTTTCAACAGCGTCATCAGCACGAGATTTCAGTTCACGAAGGTTCTCGCAGAGTTGAAGCCCTTGTGCATTGTAACGAGCAATGCGCTCCAATGACTCCCCACTGCCGGCTTCCTGCACAAATAATATATACCTATTATTTTTATTCATTATCATCATCATCATTTCAGTAGAAAAACGTCCACTGCTGGACAATAATTATTATTATTACCTAATTTAAAAAATTATAAAGATTTTAATATTATCTTTCAGAAAAGTTCAAGTTCAAAAAAATCACTTTTTCTTTCTAATTTTATAGGGCTTGATATAAAGCCATTGCTATCTTTTATTGGTACTCTAAAATGGCCGTATTAGTGGAATATTAAGACTATTCTGAATTGAGTACATTTCATTCGTCGTTATTATTCTCCCGGATTAGCTGGTAAAAGTAATACAACCTCCAAACAAGTGAAAAGTATTTTCTTCTTCTGAATTTAGTTTAATGGATAAATTCTGAAGATAGTCTTTGGTATCAGCTGCAGCACACAAATTGTACTCGTAACGAATTTAATATTATAATTCTCGTATTTGCATCGAAATGGATTTAAAATACCTATGTTTAAGTTGTCATGAACTTCTTGAGAATAGATGCGCCTGACACTTGGGCGTCCCGAAAGCAACAATTCAGTAAATATTGCTCAGGAAGTACCTAATACAAGAGTCGGTAGCAAGTCAAGTACTTAAGTTTCTGAACTGATTTCTTCTAAAGTAACAACAGTAATTTTGTACTGAAAATTGATTCCGATATTATTACTACAAGTAACATTACAGACACTAACTACTACTAGTGTTGCCCAAATGCAAGAACAAGACGAGACTTAGCCAGTCTTGGTCTTGGTCTTGCGCCAATACACCTGGTCTTGGTCTTGGTCTTGGTCTTGCGCTCCCAGTCTTGGTCTTGGTCTTGCAGCAAGAGTCTTGCAAGTCTTGCAATTACCTATTAGTCTATTACTATTTATTAAAGTTTACTTTAAATCTTAGAAAAACGTATTAGAATTGGAACATTGTGAGCTTGAATTAACATAGCCATAGTAAAGATCAAGCAGATTAATAAATAACTGAAGATTTGATAAGAAATTCGAAAAATCAACTGACCTATATGTCGTTTTCCATGGAAGTAACTGTTTCTTAATAAACATTTATGATTTATAAGCTTACATTCTTTTTCATTTTATTTCAATCTTTTTATGTTGGCACAATTTACAGAAGGCAGTTTGGGATGCATGAATTATTTCGAAAAACTCCTCAAATTTGCTTTTGGGTCTTTTAGATCTGTGACTCAAACTCTCGTTACTCGGACTAGAATAATTTGAATCTTCGTCACTCATATTAAATTGTACACGTGATACGTTTTTAGAAAACAACGAGAATTAGTAAAAACAATTATTAAGTTAGACTCGAAGCACAGCTCAATTGGAAATGACTGGAATTAAAATAATTCCTTTATTTATAGTACGTTTCCTTGCTTTCTACCGCGCCGCCTCGCCACGTGCCGGCTCTATGAAAAGGATGCCGCCGCAAATCAAACAATGCCGCGTGCGGCGTACAAACACACACTAAATATTACCTACTTGTACAGACGCGACGCGTGAATAAAATAGAATTAGTGCCAATCACTATTCTTTACATATAAGTGAATGTTTTGGCGTACATCTATACTAATATTATAAAGCTGAAGAGTTCGTTTGTATGTTTGATGACAGAAGTTTTAAAATAAATAAATAAGTCCTGAACGTCACTATACCTCCAAAGTTACTATTCCTCGTGGACGAAGTCGCGGGCACAGCTAGTAAATACTTACTCTCATCATCTCTCTCAGAGATATTCGGGCTGGTAAGTAATACAAAACTCTTATCGCAGGCTTTTTATTTTATTAGTAGGTAAGTACCTACGCTTTTTATATTATTTTATTAGTTTTGTAGAATTTTTTTACACGTTTCAAGTATATTTAAAAGTGGCTACAATATTTATTAAACGGGTGATATTTGAACACTTTTTTGCTATTTTTTCTTGTAAAAACTTAAGAAATATAATGACTAAATGTACAATAATAATACCTAAGTAATTAGTTTAAAACCATATAAGTAACCAATATTATAATATATACTTACTAGAATGAATTAATATGACATCTACTACCTATCCTTACCATTTTATCCTAATCATAATACTACTTGCGTGATCAGTATAATGTATTCATTTTCATTCTAAGCACTCTGAAACTTATTTATTCTTTGGAACACCTGTAGGTACTCTTAAAAAAATTCGATTTTTTTTTGCATGAGTATACCTACGCCCTATGGCGGCAATCAAATAGTGTCACAAATGTTATGATTTCGGCGTGGTGGCAATGATTGTTTTAGATTTCAAAAGAAGCCGCCGGCGCGTGTATCATAACCATGTACTTCCGAAAAGCGGCAAATTTCTTTGAGAAGTAAGTACAAAACCTTTGATGCCGCATTATCAAAGTGCCGATGGTTAAAACATAACTATGCATGTACTCAGTTTGATTTTAATAGATATTTTTTTATTCGCTATGTTTATGGTATTAGTCGTAATGCGCATAGGTCCAGTTTTTCATATTCTTTGATACAGTTTTTTGCGTCTCATAGAATTCCTAAGCGTACCTACCTATACACCGAACTGTTACACCTAACTACTCAGTGAAATAGCGCTAAGTCCTAGCTGCAAGACGCAAGAGTCTTGCAGGCTATGTCTTGTTCTTGCTCAAGTCTTGCACGGTCAGTCTTGGTCTTGGTCTTGCTAAAAATACGCGGTCTTGTTCTTGGTCTTGGTCTTGCAAAAACGCAAGAACAAGACCAAGACTGCAAGACCAAGACTGAATTTGGGCAACACTAACTACTACACACATACACAGACATATCATCACACTCTCCTTCACACACACGTACACGCCATCACACCCACACATACTATCACACGACTCATGCACAAAGACAATTGATCGTTTTTTCTTTTTTTTCTTCTTGTTACTTTTTATGTTTACTTTATATTTATTTTACTTTTTTCATTTAGTCATTTGCCTAATTGTGTATTTATAAAGTAAGGGAAGAGCGGAGTCTTCAACTACAGGCATTTTTATGTCTAAATGGAGACTCCTCGACATGAAATTCAATCCAAAATTATATGCAATAAAGTTATTTTATTTTTTTTATTTTATTTTTATTTTAACATGTTTCAGATGCAACTTGGGTTGATAGCACCTTTTTTAATTAGATCCGGAATCAGTGAAAGCTATTTATTTAATTAGACAAGATACTATTAGTCTTTTGGCAGAAACATACCGAAGAAAGCATACTGCATACACTCTACAGAAATTTGTAGAGCCAGTGTTATTATTTACATGTATTTACATGACCAATTGGCCAAGAGTTTTTTTTTGACTATCAGCACTTAACTAAGATCGAATTTAAAGAAATATTTTTATCATAACCGTTATAAAATTTGATAGCAAGATTCACATCTTGATAAGACGTTTTTATAAATCGGCCCACGTAAGCTTGTCATAAGTTTGTTAAGAGTGTCCTGTAGTTGCAGTCAGCATTATTAACAATGTACTCACGTTTGTGTCGATGAGCTCTTTGACCCAATCAATGATTTCTTGTCTCGCCGTAAACGCCTGAAGACACAGATCAGCAAAACATGTAGGCACGCTTGATACTTTGGTGTCCAGTTCCGAAAGAACGCCTTCATCTATGCAGTAGGAAGTGAAACAACACATGCATATTTTACTTTGGCATATCTTAATAAGTACCATTAATATATAATATATAATATAATATAATATACTACACAACTATCACACAACGCCGCCGTCTAGTCCCAAGCTAAGCAAAGCTTGTGTTATGGGTACCAGACCACTGATAATACATATATATTTCTAAATACATACATATTATAGATAAATTACACCCAGACACAGAACAGATGATCATGCTCATCACACAAACATTTGTCCTGAGTGGGAACCGAACCCACGACCTCCGGCATAGCAGTCCGGGTCAGTAACCACTAGACCAACAGGCCAGTGGGGTGAATAGGAACAAAATTTTAAAGGGATTCTTCACATTAAGAATTTGTTTGCAGCACTTAGGCACTGCAATATCTCTTGCATAAAATACAAGAGATATTACGAAAATAATGGAAGCTTAGCTAGAAACCTACGTTAGGAGAAATTAGTGAAAATCATGAAATGATGAAAGCATTGTTTCTATTCATTCCGTTTGACTGTACTGCTTGAATTTCTAAATTAATTACTTGTGAACATAATAACACAGCGCGTAGAGATATTAAATTTATCAAAATAGCAGATTTCTTTTTGTATACCTACGATACAGCTTATTCTGTCTATTCTAAAACTATGTTTTTACCAATAGGAGGGGTGGCGTTGATGATGTCAACACCATCGTGGGTGGCCGAAGCGATGGCGTCGCGGCACAGCTGGGACACCTCATCCGACGACCAGTCAGCTACATTGAATACCACTAGTTCTTGTAGCTGGATGTCGCCGCAGCCTGACACGCCTTCTTTTGTCATATGCTCGCGCAAGCCACGTAAGCTGTCGAACAGTTCCAGAACTGCTTGCTGAAACATTTATTGGCCGTTGCAGCGGTCAACTGGTGTGTCGTATCACATCTACTCTCAATTTTACATATAATCTTTCAAGCTTAGCTTTCTTTCATCTTTTTATCGGATTTCCCTAATCTTTCATAAGCATCAACAAGCCATATTGCATCAATAAAAAAGTGGTAGACCAAAGAATAGTTGTGATTGAGTGAACGATAACAGGGCTGGGAAAGAAGAAATTTACTGTCCTATCTAAGTAATAGAAAGCAATGTGTCAATCAATAAAAAAATGTAAATAATGACATAATATCCTACTCATCAGAGTATAGGCATAATAAATATGGCGTTCCGCAAGGAAGCGTCCTGGGCCCAATATTATTCCTCATTTATATAAATGACATCATAGAAATAAATAACCACAAATGCATATTATTTGCCGATGACATATCTAAACACGAAATAATAAAACGAAGTTCTGCAAGGATGCCACATTCCTGCCAGGGCTGCGGGGTTAAAAGAATAGGCTGTGGCCCTTGAACTCAAAAGGCAATTGAAAGAACACACAAGTGTTCTCGTCAGTAAAAGTCTGACGCTCCCTCTCGGTCTGCCCAGAACGAAAAAAAAAATTGTAAAAAGAAAGAATCCCACATTAATTGGGAATAATGACAGAGGGATATAGGTAATGTAATTTTATTCACCTCCCTGGTAAATAAAATTACACTATCTACTAATATTCCTAATAGACTTATTTGTGCATGATATGTGTTTAAAATTCAGTTAATATATAAACTATATTATATATCAATCATTAATAATTCTATTTATACTAACTCCGTTCAAAAGCAATCTTTTGGAGGGCTTATTATGGCTATAATGGTCAGATGATGACTGTACTTAGTAATCTTTTGATTTAAAATACTTTCATTTTGAACCTGTTACCTGTTTCATGTCTAGTTCCTTCTTCATACGATGGAATTGCTTCTGCTTTGATAAGAAAGTTGTTTTGATGTCTTCTGGATCTTTAAACGAATGTGAGGGACTGCAAAGAGAAGCTGGTGACAGAACCCTAGAACTTGGTGGAACGTTCAAGGTCGGTGTCTTAGGGCGTGCCACCGCAGAGGCAAGTTGCGGCGTGTTGGGGCGGCTGTTGGACGTGCACAGGCGATGCGCAGGGTTCGACGGGGTCGTGGGCCGGCTCGGTATGCGCGGCGTACGGGGTCGACTCGAATGTATGCTTTTAGGAGTCTGAGGACGACTGCTCAGCGATGGAGTTTGTGGACGACTTCTGGATTCTAAACAATCATAAATCGGGTTTATACATTAGGTACATGACATGTATGAAAATACTGCAGACCCGTAATCATTGTGAAATCTTACCTTTTTTACCAGTTATATTGGGTTGAGTTATATCAGAGTCATAAATTCTGTTTTCATTGGGCTCGCCGCCATCTTCACTATTTTTTATTTCTGAAAAAAGGCTTTTATAATTAATCATAATACATAATTCTGCTTTTAATACGCTTCGTTACGCTACGTCTCAGTGGAACCCAGCAGCAACCAAGACCGGTGAAAACGCAGGTGACCTCTACATAAAGTTATCAAATAAAAAATTTAATAAAAATCGGTCAAATCGGTTCCGGACGAGTTCGATAACAAACATTGTTCATGATAAGATTTTTATATATTAAAAGATTATCAGATTTTGCTCATCATCATGGTCATAGGAGAAGAAACGAATTTGAATGGCCGCATATTCCTTATATTCGAGTACAACAGCAAGCCTCTCCTAAGGGTATAAGAAGACCTTTGCCAAGCATAGGGACCAATGGGCGGTAATTTAACGGTACCATAGATATAAGAAAACGGGACTTACCTATAGCATGCATAAACGATAAACCTTATTTACGGCCGGTTTTTACCGGGGGACCATCACTACAATCTCGAAGGAACAGTTTCTCTATACATGCTGTTAATGAGAAAAGCTGTCAGGAAATTGTAGGGTTGGTCTGAAGGTCAAAGGTTAGGTCAGTACGGTCTACTACCTAATAAACTGTTCCCTTAAAGCCAGTTATGGAGTAGTAATTTTGTATGAAACTACGAAAACCAACCGAAGGTTAAAAATTACGGCGAAAATTAAATCAGAAGATTTGGAAGAAGCAGAATTGAGGTAAGCAAGATTAAACAGTACTTAGTACAGTTAGTAATAAGCTCAATAGTGTTAATTTAAAAAGGTTTTCAGGGTTTCTAAATTAAATATCTTAAGTTAAAACCGTGTTTTAGTAGAATTTGTCAACTATTGAACTCCAAATTCTTAATTTAAAAATCATGGATATACATCTATACGTACCTAACGGAGAGTTCTCATTGATGTCCGGTAGGCTAACTACGCCACCCTCGTGAGCAACTGGCTCTTCAGGGGGCTGTTCTTCAGTTGCTGCTGGTGGAGGGCTCTCGATGGTAAAATTGTCAAGTTCTGGCGGCGATACCTGGATATATCAAACAGTTAACAACCTCCACCTGTATCCCTCCCTACTAAGTAATTCAAAATCGCACATTCTTTCACATCATCATCTTCCTGCCCTGGTCCCGTTTTATTTGGGGTCGGCGCAACACGATTTTTCTTCCAATCTGTCCTGTCACTCGTCACGCTATCACTAACTCCCTTTTCTTTCATATCACTTCAGACACAATCTATCCATCTTTTTTTTGGGCTCCCATCCCTCTCCATCCATCCACATGTAAACTCAAAACTCTTTTAGAAACATGCGTTTCATCCCTCCTCCTTACATGACCATACCAAGACAAACGATTTCCTTTCAACTTTTCAGTCACTGGCGCCACTTTCAAACTTCCCCTAATATACTCATTTCTCACTTTAGCCCCAACATTCTGATCCATATCCATATCTCACAGTATAACAGGCCTTATCACGGACTTGTAGATTTTACCCTTCAACTTGAGGGGCATCCGTGGGTCACAAATTGTTCGTCAAATCCGTGACCTGACGCCATTTCATCCATCCTGCGTTGATCCGATGTGTTACGTCACACACCATACCCTTGGATGAGCGACCCGAGGTACCGAAAGTCGGAACAGATCAGTATGGGTGTTCCTGCGAGAGCTAAAGGCACTAGATTGGAGAGACCACCGAAATCGCAGAATAAGTACTCCCGTTTTGTTTCTACTCAATTTTAGGCCAACACTGTCCAATCTGAGCCACCACACCTCCAATATGTTCTGGACCTCTAGAGCACTCTCGGCAACCAAAACAATGTCATCGGCAAACAACATATACCAGGGAGCTTCTTCCTGAATACAAAAATCGAATATCACATATTCTTTCACAATTGAACGAATTTCAGATTTCGTCTGTCGCCAACCTAAAAACCACAGTATTCATTGTGATTTTTAAGTTGTTGAAATTATATAGTATGCGATCGCATGAATTTGTGTATTATGCAACAACTAGTGCTTAGGTTACAAATATTTCTTACACTAACATTCTCCAATGGTTCACTATCTGATGAGCCTCCATTACCCTATAAAACAAAGAAATATAAATAAATAGGTATCTTTCGAATGAGCGCGGAGAACAATTTTTTGAATAATCAATACAACAACAAATTTTTTAAGTTTTATGTTTGTGTAAGTTAATTTAATTATAAGTTAATTTTAAACCTGCGCTATCGCATTAGGTATTTACCTGTAATAATAGTTGGAAAGGAGATAATAATAATAATGAATACGTTTTTTATTTATTTTCTACTGAAATATTTAAAAATATTATTTATTTGTAAAAATGTAATGATATCGGAATAATGATATAAATTACGCATCTGATTACCTTGATATCAGTCTTTGAATCCGATTTTTGTGCTCGTTGAGTAACAGGACTCTTCCCTTGCACCTATTAACGTTATCCATTAGTTAATCTCTTCTTAAGGAGTTTCAACATGTGTTTTTTTGTGTGGTACCAATCGTCCCGAACTGACGTGGCGTGGATTACGGCGATTGGCTCGCCAATGTATGGAATGTTCAAAGCTATCCCCACTCTCACGCTGAGCGCTCAAGATTCGTGCCGGTACCTATACGACACAGGTCACGGCAGATCATAGTGGGAATTAGACTCCAGCAAATAGCTGGGTACAAGTACAAAACAAAGCCTGGATGGCCCGGTGACTATGTATTTTTGCTGACTTAATAAGCTTATAACTTTGATTATTCATGATACAGTTATGAAATGTACGTAGATTCTTTATATTAAAATACTAGACACGTGTTTCAGGTTTCGCATGCCTTACATATACTAAAACTAATGTTGTATAGTTTAATGAATCGAAGAAAAATCCAAAAATACCTTAGGGCCATTGACGGACCGGGTCGGGGACAACCTCTGATTGGGGATAGTCAAGTTTCTGTTGGTGGCATTGCGGGCGGCGCGCGCGGCTGACGCTGCTGTCGGCCTCGGGAGTAGTCTAGGAGTGGTCCCGACTGGACATAGAAACAAGAATGAGAAGCCACCTACACGAACGAGGGTATCGCCACGTGGAGTCAGGTTCAATAGTTGTTACAAAGGTTAATTCATTAAACCCCAAGCGAACGCCGGCGTTCGCGCACCTATTGTCTTTCTATTGTGTCTGTGATTTCCACGATTAAAAGTTTAATCCAATTCCAGATACTTAACTTTCATTGAAAAAAAAAAATCACTATAATGCCGTGTTACCCAAGAGTTTTTTGAAATATTATTGTGAATTAAATTTTATTAATTTACTATTATTTGCTGTGAGAAGAATCACGCATTTTTATCAATAGCCGCCTAAAGTACAGTGGTTGAAACTCGAGATAACTTTCATTTGACCACCTGCGGGGATTGAAGAGCTAACCGAGATGAAGTAGGTAGGTACCTAGTCTTAAAGACACGATCCTGGCGAATATGACACGGAAAACACTCGTCAGACCAATCCGACACAGGCGGTTAAATGGTTAATGAAATAGCGGGACGATAACATCAGCGCGAGGCCCCCGAGACACTCAATCGTGGAGGTGGCGCCTTAGGCGAAATAAGAAAGATACCTACACTATTTTATATTACATGCAGATCTCATCATGCAGTCTCCCAGTTGTCAAGTATGGAATGAAGTCTGCGACCAGGACCATGAACAGATACGAATGTGTAGGTATTACAATTGCTGTCACGAATCTTGAAAGCTGGCTTCAAGTTGCGCAGAAGTCAAATTTTCGGTCTCTTTAGTGTTGCGAAGTGAGATGCGGGGGCGGGTAGTGTCAGTGATTGGCTAGCCGCGCCATCGCATCATAGACGTCACTCCTGATTGGTTCCCTGCGTTGCTGCATGTATCTAACAACGAAGACGATTGACTCGCCAATGTATGGAATGCGCAAAGCGATTTCCACTCTGACGCCGTCAGCTCAAGATCCGTTTCGACAATTGTACAGTGACACGGCAGTTTGTGCTCTCAAAACCAGTTTTTGCTAATCGAAGAGTTCTAAACGATTGAGCTTTGAGTAAGAATGAGTTTCTGTAATAAAGGTCTTACACACTCAGCTAATGGACAAGAGTTAAAACATAAATGATTCAGCATCTGACATTTAAATCAGATTCTGATCCGTTTTGTTTTGAAAATATGATCGAATATAAATCAGATTCTGATCTGTTAGATATCGGGAAGCGTATTTAAGTAATTATTTGGGATATTTGATGAAGATTATATCGATTGATCGTCAGCGATTTACTGTCAATAACTTTTTAAAAAAAATGGAGAGTTAAACTTACAGGGCTTATCCTTTTGCGCTTTCGCCGCAGTCGTCATTATAAACTCCACTGCTGAAAAATGGGAAAAGAAAAATGGTGGTAGAAATGTAAAAGAAAACCTCAGGAATTTGGATATTTTGTTAAACTATTTGCGTGATCGGTGATGATGGACGGGAGTTCTAAATTTGAAAATAGACAGCTAGAGCTGTCCGAATATTTTATGGCGATTGATTGCGAAGAAAGAATCACTTTAGTATGAAACTTTTTGGGTTTAAATTGTTTATAAAAACAAATTTCGTTATATTTGTCATCATCATTAGCTATAGAGCAAGATTCCAGGCCCGCCAGACGTCCCTCGTGGGGGCGATCGGCGACGGAGACCTCTCGCGCCGGGCCTTGGTTGAGGCCATGGTCCGGAGCGAGGAGGAGTGGCAGGCGGTCGCCGACTTCTGCGAAGCAGTAATGCTCGCAAAGGAGGAGGCCGAACGCATCAGGCAACGGCGTTATCGCCGCCGCCGCCGGGATTCTGATCCCGATTTCCGGCCAACGTAGACGCGGGCTTGCGCATAGTGAGCAATGGGTAGCTCACTGTCCAGCCGTCCGGTAACTGTCCGGACCAAGCCCAAGTCGTCGACGGCCGGACAGTGAACTACCCATTGCTCACTGTCCGCAAGCCGGCGCCTACGTTGGCCGGAAATCGGGATCAGAATCCCGGCGGCGGCGGCGATAACGCCGTTGCCTGATGCGTTCGGCCTCCTCCTTTGCGAGCATTACTGCTTCGCAGAAGCCGGCGACCGCCTGCCACTCCTCCTCGCTCCGGACCATGGCCTCAACCAAGGCCCGGCACGGCGATGCTCCGCCCAAGCAGGGCACACCTCGACCGTGTGCTCCACCGTGTCCTCCGGGCGTTCCGCACAGTGGCGACACCCGGGCGTCACTTCCGCATGAATCCGGTGCAGGAAACTCCCGAACGAACCATGTCCGGTGAGGACCTGCGTCATGCGGAAGGTAAGGACGCCGTGAGGCCTTTCCAGCCACGCCTCAAAGAGGGGATTTACCGCCATGATTGTGGCGTGCCCAGCACTGGGTTGCGATAGTCGTTGACGCCATTTCACCATGAGATCCCGCCGGAGCTCTGTCCGCCATGCCGTGACCTGTCGCGGCAGCGGACTTTCACCCCGGCGTTGCATCTCCACGCGCATATTGTGCATGTGTGCAAGGACTGTTGCCTCCAGATCCCACGGTGGTAGGCCAGCCAGAAGGCTCGCCGCTTCGCGGGAGACCGTGCAGTATCCCCGCACCATCCTTATCGCCATGACCCTCTGGCAGGCGTTCAGTATGGCCGCCGGTCGCTTTTTCAGCGATGGCGCCCACACCGGCGCCCCGTAGAGGGCCATGGACCGAACGATCCCCGCGTAGAGCCTCCGAAACCTGTATGACCTTCAGCGAATATCTTGATGATATTCTGAGTATCAGGTACGCCACCCTAGTCGACACACTCTCGACTCTCACCACATTGTCCACGAGGGACCTGTGTCCAGTCGTCGACGGTTAAACGTTCCCGCCCGGATATTCTTAGCACCCCTGACCCCAGGGCTGCGCCCACGCCCGTCCACGTCAACACAATCACTGGAGTCGCCGGGCATTTTGGACCATAACCTGCCATGCTGGTCCAGTGCGTGTTGGCGGGTCGCCATATCTTCGTCCGTTTTTCAGCAGGGTGCACCACGTGCAGGTGAGGTTGGCTTGGGTCCCGACTAGTGTTGCCAGGCGTCCCGATTTGCGCGGGTTGTCCCGATTTTTAGGGGTCTGGGGACGCGTCCCGATTTGCACCTGATCGGGACGCTAAATGTCCCGATAAATCAAAAACCCTGAAACTCAAAGAGCGACTGAAGAAGTCTGGGTTTTACTCAGTAAAAAGACACGCCCTCTCGTTCCACCCCAGAGAAAAAGAAGTCACTGGATGATTTCCCATCTAAAAAAATCTTTATTAAAAAAAATATTTGTCCCGATTTAAAACCCTTAATCCCGATTTGTTTTACCATCTGTCCCGATTTTTATAAAAACAGACCTGGCAACACTAGTCCCGACAGATGTTGGTTGGGACCCCGTATACACCCCTAAGCCACGCTACCTAACTAAGCCTTAATAAGTTCAAGGTATATAACGCAATACCTAATGTATTTTTATTCGAATTCAATGTTTGATTTGAGAACAGAGGTTTAACAAAAAAGGTTATCACTACAATATCACACTTGTATGGTAGGTAATCAAAAAGTTTGTAACAAGCTACATTATATACCTAAGTGTAGTGCAATTATAGTCACTTTCTGAGCAAGTGTGTCGAAAAAAGAATAAAAAAAACTGTTATGTAATAAAAATAGGTAACCAATCACGTTAACATAGGTATGAGCTTAAGTACCCAAGTAACCATTGAGACGTTATAACACAACATCCATAATAATAGCACACGTGTGCGTGTAACTGGGCATTGAATGGGACAGACACTATAGTTGTAGGGCATGGGGCTGGAAGGTAAGATAAGCAAAACAAAAGAGACGGGACAAAAGGAAGCCAGGGAAGCGCGTATTGAGAATATCATTGACATCAGAACTAATACATTGAAGGTAATGTAGTGATTTCGAAAGTTTCAATGAAGTAATAACCAAGTACACCTTTTTTGAAATCTCTAAAGATAAAAACAATAGCCATCCTTAAAATAACCATTCGATTTGCCAAAAAACTAACATAATTTCATTTTGAGTAAATATCCATCATTTTGAGTAAATATCCAATAAAAATGGTTAAAAATAAGTATTTACTCATTTTGGATAAATACTCGAGTATTTATCCTCCGGGCCGGGTATTTATCCGCCGCCCATCTCTAAGTTCGACATCTTGGGATGCAAAGTTTGCTGTTGTCTCGTCTATTTCGAATTACTTTGTCAGGTACGACGATAAGAGAATAATAAAACTAAAAAAAAAATATGATGGTACATTACCATGCAAACTGCCAACGAAAATTGGTTTGAACGAGATCTAGTAAGTCGTTTTCTTTTTAAAACCTCATAAATCTAAAAAAATACACTATTATTAAAACATCGAACAAAGTTACAACGAACTACAAGAACTTTTATATTATGTTACTTGCTGCTACGGAACCCTTCATGGGCGAGTCCGACTCGCACTTAGCCGGTTTTTTTTTTTGTTTTACATCGATTTGATAAGGCATTCTGTTAAGGCTGCGAGTCAATAAATTGACGTAGCCCCAGTAAGCTACAGTAGTACCTATTGGTGTTGGGGGCAAACAACTTAATATATTTGTGATGTCAGGAGCAAGAAACTTGTATACCCTACCAACAGTGCAGGAATCTTGTATACAATCTTGAAGAATCTCGAAAAATCTGGTTATTATTGTTATCCGTAGGGTATAAAATCCTTGACTACTATATGAGACGCTGCATCTGGCTGGAATATTAGCCAAAGTAATTTTCTTCTTCCAAATGTATGATTGTGACAGATCACACTCCAGTCACAAGTCATTCACTTTTGGAATGCATTTGTTATAAAATTTTTGTGTTATAATTTTTATGTTTGTATTATTTTATTAATGGTAAGAGCATTCCTTGTTAAAATTGTATCTTTGCAATGAATTATGTCACAAACGGTGTCTGGTGAAGCAAAACAAGGTAAATTTACCACGTTTTTTTTTCAACCCACGCCTTATCACAAATCTCATTTAGAGATTAAAGATCGGATTTCGAATGTCTTAAGTTACACAGTCCGACATAAGGTAATTGTCTTTCTATTGTGTCTCTAATTACGACATTCAAAGAGTTAAACATTGCTGATGGGGCTCTAGTTTTAATTTGTGGTAAATAAATACTTTAATGGTGATTCTTTTCTGTATATTTGCAGATGTGGTTGAACCTTCGAAAGGGCTTATGAAATGTCGCATTCCGCAGAGAATGCCCAGTGCGCGGCAAAAATCACAATTGAATAAACCTAAACCCTCATCTGAAGTATCGACGGATATGGCGGAAAAGAAGGTAAGGTGGGCTCTTTAGAAACAATTATTCAGTTTTATAAAGTATGAAATATTTATAGTCCGGAATCCATGTAAACAGACATACGATGACCAAAAGAGACTTAAATATTTTTCTACTAGAGTAAGACCAGCGAAACCGTGCGGAAGTGCGAATAACTTATGCTTACTTATGCGTACTCCAAGGTTCCATTTTTCATGTCTTTTTGACAGCATGGATACTTTGTTACAGAAATCAAAATCCGAGGCAGTGTCTATTCAGCAGCGATTACCCAGATGCACAGGACGACCGCGGTCCATTGAAGTAGGTTCATTTTTAAAATTTATATAAACCAGTGCTTGAATGCTATCCTGATGGTAAGTAGTGATGCAATCATTGATGGTGAGGTGGACTAGTTTATTAAGAGCCTCTTCACTCTTAGGCCAGTCACAAAATCGACATCGAAAATCGCAAACGCGCAAGTATTTACGATTTTTTTATATGTTGTTAGGTTCCTTGAGAGTAGTTTACACCCAAGTTTGCAACCCTGAAAACCCTGTGCTACCCCCATGATGCTCAAAAAATTGCGAAATTTGGCACTTTTTTTAGTTTCTTAGGGTCGTGCACTTGCTTCCTGCAACCTTTTTTGTATTTGAAAACCACCATTTTAAACAAGTGTCAGAATTTTACAGTTTTCCAGGCACTGCGGTAGAATTGATCATCTTTGACTTGCTGTATCTTCGCAACCAATAGACAAATTTTACTCAGGTTTCGCTCAAATTGTAGCAAATTTAGTTATCTTTGTTAAAGTACTAGACAAAGATCTTGAAAAACGCTTCCTTGGGGTACTTTTAAAAAACTGAATAGGGGAAAAACTAAAATGTCTAAATTGACTGGACTATCTAAGCCTTGAAGACACCTAAATAATAATTGGACGGGAAGACCGCAGCAGCAAATTGTTTCAGTCTTTCGATGTATGCGGTATAAACTACGAAGCTAAACGCTTAGTCCGGACCGAAGTTTCAACAACGTAAGGGTGGATACTCACCGTACGTAGGCAGTTCTTTAATACACTATATATCTTAGTACCTAAGCTTTTGCCAGAAGTCTATTCAAGTATCTTAGTTTAGGTTTCGGCTAGAGATATAGTTTGTTTTTCGTTTTTAATTGGTGAACATTGTCCACAGTTAAGACCAAAATCTGCGAATCGTGTGAAAGATAACATGAGCGTCGGAAGATCTGCTCTCCCCGCGCCGCGGTCGGCAAGACCGACTGCTCCCGACCGCGATCGCATTCAGAATTATAATAGAGTGGGTTTCTTAAATAGTTTGGTTGATAATGAATCTGATATTCAAACAAACGACGATCATCAATATTGAACTACCAAGGCACCTCAGATCGATAGCAAATGACAACAGTTGGACTCCATCGCCGAAATCCATGTCACTCGATATCAAACTTGACTCTACCAAGTTTGGTTCAGATGGAGTCTTAATAGGGCGTTTATACTTCCATTGGCCGTTGGATAATTTAGGCAACCCGCCGAAGCAGGCGGCGACGACGCGACGACCCAATTTAAATGAATGATTCGAAGTTTAATACTTCGAATCATTCATTTAAATTGGGTTGGCTAGTTTTGTAAAATTTAAGTTATTTTTCTTAAAGTCGATATTAAAGAGTTTTCTCTTTTTTTATAGAGAGCTTCTACAATACCAAGGAAAATAAATGAGAAAGATATTGTCGGACAAGCAAACAAAGGAATAAGAACAGTTGTAACTGTGCCTGTCAATGGGCCACATTCACAGGTGACGAATGTACGAGTATATACCTAATCATCAATATTGTGTAGATGAGAATGTTGAGATAGATGTGCGGTGTGACGAGAAAGGACAAAGTGAGAAATGAGTATATTAGAGGAAGTTTGAAAGTGTCGCCAGCGACTGAAAAGTTAAAAGGCAATCGTTTGTCTTGGTATAGTCATGAAAAGAGGAGGGATGATACATTTTATATGTCACTAAAGAAAATCTGAGGATGTAGATGTAGATGGATGGAGAGGGAGAGGGAGGCCACAGAAAAGATGGATGGATTGTAAGAGGAGTAATATGAAAGAAAAGTGAGTTTAGTGATAGTGACAGGACAGAATGGAAGGTAAAAACATGTTGCGTCAACCCCAAGTAATATGAGGTAAGGGCAGTAAGAAGAAGAAGAAGCACGACGAGACTTAGTATTTGTAAAAAAAAATATATTATTATTTCTGATTTAAATGTTTCATAGTTGTTTTTTGCCACAAGATGGCAAAAAGTATTTCGTTTTATTTTTGTGTGCCGCAATATTAGATGATATCTGTGCATTATTTTGTTGTTTACAGAACAGAACTCACGCAAGAAACCATGGCTTACCAGATCAGGTAATATTTATTGTTTGATTAGTGTCAATGAGGGTTTTGAGGAAAATTCATACCACCAGTAAAGTGCCATTTAGGCGAGAGGACCTTCGAAAATTGCGATACGATTGCCATACGTATTGTTTTTCATATTTTTAAATGCCATAATAATTATCAAACATAATATTTAAACGCCGTAATAATGATTACACCTGATATTTAAGCGCCATAATAAATTGTTTTGCGATGGATGGCGTCGGTATCGGCGATCGTTTGTGCGAGCGAAGCGAGCGAATAGACCTAGCCAAACCTTAAAATATCCTATGCATGGTTAATGGTGGGCTTGGTTGACTATTATGGCAAATGATATTAGGGTAAATAAAATTCGGGCAAACGATGGTATACCATCAGCTCGCCGTCCAGCCGGTCCGGTGAGGACTTAAACCAAATTATCTCCTTTAGCTCCAGCACTAGTTCTAGGGCAATTTTTCTTCTGAGCATTTAACAACGGTTTAAAATAAAATTCACTCGATATTCCTAGAAAAATTGCAACGCTACTCTCCCATACTATAAAACCCAACTTTATTGAACTTAACTAGTTCAATTATTGCCTCAAAATCCTACAAATTCTAACTGTTCATGTTGTTCTAAACTAACGCTAAGTTCAGCTCTTTATTTAGACAGAATTATTGTTATTAACTTAAAAAATTAAAGCAGGATACGAGATTACATTACAGGTCTTTATCTGTAGATTTAAACAAAGTTAAAAGATTTATTGACAGAATAAATGTTTGCAATCATTGACTTATATTCTAGCGATAGATAAGCCCTTTTATGGAAACTATTTGTCAAAATACTGAAAAGTTTTGCATTATTATTATTATATTAGGCATTATGTCGTCTAACAGAACTATTAAAATATAAAGCGCTAATAGCTTTTAGAGGATACTTTTCTTGCGACCAAAACGTCGAATTTCGTAGTACTTATGCATTTAGTTCAACATAGTGTAATGACATGTTATCCATATAGATTTTTAATACCACAGAAGTGACACAGTTTTTTGTCTACAATAGTTCATTACAATAAAACTCTATTTCAAAATTTAACCAATAGTCCACGTTAGTGTAAATTCAGAAAACTACGTCCACTGCTTTAATAAATAAGTGAATTCAAAATCGTGTAAAATAATGAAACCATTTATTGTAATCATCATTCTAAAGGACTGCTATCTTTAGTAAATGATGGTCAGGACTGCGCTGCTAATATTTAGTAACAAAACAAACAACAACTATAACTATAGCATAATCAGCTTTTTAATGTTCCCACTGCTGGGACTCAAGCCTTCTCTCTAGGAGTGGGAATGGGCCGTAAACCACCACGCTGGCCCAGTGGCAGTTGGTGAATGTCGCATGTCTTCGAAATATTCGGTTTCCTCACGATGTTTTCCTTCCCAGTTTTGAGAGCAGTGGTGATGAAATAAATTACATAAAAAACTAAAACTTTTTTCAAAAATTGGTACCTATTATTTATACAAAAACGAAAAAATATTAAATAAAATATTTAAAAAAAAAAAACTGAATAAAACATCATGTAAAGTTCGTGTTCACTTAAGCAGTTGTAGCTTGTAGGTAAAAACCCGGTTTTGTGGGAGGAACATCTGTATGATTTAGTCTATGATGTATGATTTAGTCTACGATTGTAAAATGGAAAAGCTTTCAAATAAAATAATAAAATTTCTAACACACTATTACGATATTTGAAGCTATTAAATTGCTTGAATAATCTATTATTTTACTTTCATGACTACTGAATCATAATAATTATTATTTACGTCCCAAATTCACTTTCTTTTGAGTTTTTATGCGCTACTCTCACACTGTATGAACGTCAACATTGCACTAAAGTCTATAGACTTCAGTGCAATGGATTCGATTGAATTGAGTGTTCGACACGCTTTATCTAGTGCGTAGTACATATATATCTCTCTTCAGCTAGTAGATTTAGTTAGTCGGGGCCTGGGGTTCTCATAGGTCTCAAGCAACCCTCTGACATAGAACTGAAACTCAAATTTTTTTTTTTCATCAAACCCTTACGTGTATCTATGGACAAGTCTTCAAAAATGATATTGAGGTTACTAATATCATTTTTTTCTAAACTGAATAGCGAGAGACACTTCCAAAGTGGTAAATTGTATGTGTCCCCCCTGTAACTTCCTAAACAAGAGAATGATAAAACTAAAAAAAAATTAAATGATGTACATTACCATGCAAACCGCCAACGAAAATTGGTTTGAACGAGATCTAGTAAATAGTTTTTTTTAATACGTCATAAATCTAAAAAAATACACTATTATTAAAACATCGATCAAAGTTTCAACGAACTACAAGAACTTTTATATTATATTATTTGCTGCTACGGAACCCTTCATGGGTGAGTCCGACTCGCACTTGGCCGGATTTTTTTTTTAAGTTTTACCTTAATGTGTCAAAAAACTCTGAAATCTTATTTTTCAGGAAGCAATTTCAAAACGAGAAAAAACAGCTTTCAGATCAGAAGAATTAGACGAGTTCAATCGTGCTTCGTCGCCCATTTGTGCGAAAGGTTGGTACATTAATGTCTGTACTTATAATGTACTAGCTTTTGCCCGCAGCTTCGCCCGCGTACATAAAATGTAGCCTATGTCACTCAGAAATAAAGCAGCTTTCTATCGGTGAAAAAATTGTAACTATCGGACCAGTACTTCCAGAGATTACCTCCTACAAACAAAAAAACAAACTTTACCTCTTTATTATATTAGAGTAGATTAATTTTCAAGAAGCTTGCTGATAACATTGTGACGAGTGACACTGAACAGAAATACACACTAGTATGTATATCGTGTAGTAGCATTTTGATACAAGTGGAGAAAGTTAGTCATTGCAACCGAAATGGAATTAGCGAGGGTGTTATGGACCCGAGTAATATTATATTATATATTTTTTATTTTATTTCGTATGACAGAGATTACAATTTTATGTACAAATTGGGATTTCGCGACCTATTCTAAAGATTGACCTTACTAAAAAAATCTTAACAAATTCTCAGATTCGACGTTATGTCAATCCCAAAGCGACAAAATGATGAAAATTCAATTGACCTGGCAGCAAAACGTGACAGAGTTTGAAAAGATGAAAGCAGATCTCGTGGAGCGACAGGTGGGGGTTCTCTCGTGTCTAATGGAATGTGAATTGATCCAATATTTACCTTTTTATTGTAGGTACCTACTTGACTCATATAAGTATGGATTGTTTTAGAATGCGATATTGGAACTTTATACGTTTATGCGGACCACTCATGCGAAGATGAAAGCGTTGGGTCAGAAGGCGATCTTGCCGCACAACGAAGACTTACGCATCATGAACGTGGCCAACCTAACCGCGGAGCAGCTACTGCAGCTTTGTAGCTGCGTGCGACCTGACGAAAAGGGTAACCGAGTCGGTAAAACCAAAGGTCTGTTCTTCATATTCTTATTATTTGTTCAACCCACTTTAAGGGCGCTTTAAATTTAGACGTTTCTGTCAAACCATGCTGCACGTTTACCCTGCCGTGGCCGGCCGGCGCGGCGGCGGTCGGTACGTTAGTAGTCCGACAATAAGCGCCTAAATTGAAAACGTATCTGGCTGCCGCAGGTTTGTATGCCAGTGATGCGTGTGCCAATGGAACACGTGCTGCTTGTAACGTTGCCGTCCCGTTGTCGACCGTTTGCGGTACCGCCGCCGCACGGTTGCTGCACCGCGCGATTTGTGTGAAAAATGCGATCATCCGTACGCAGTACGACAAACTCATCGCATCAGCGCCGCAGCAGGCCGTTAAACGGCGCATAAATTGAAAGCGCCCTTAAAAAGCACGAAAAAATCATCACTGTATTTTGAAAATGTGTTTTTCAGATAATCAAATGGCTAAAAATGCACATAATTTTGACATGACCAAATTATACGCGTTGCCTTCCAAGTTGGTTGCGACTTGCGAGCAGACACTGTTTAAGAGGAAAGAGATTATCAACTGGTTTGAAACTCTGAAATCGGAAGACAAGGTACGGAAAATGGCTACTTATATAGGCTCACAAAACCCCTATTAAATGCAATTCAAGTACGTACCAATATTTAATATAATTCTTTAAAGGGTATCGGTATGAACAAACTTTCCAAGAAGATTAATGAATTTAATGCCGAGAACGAAATGCTAAAATGCTCCTTAGAACAAGCCAAAGGAGAATTTATTAAGGAACTGAACGAAATTATAGAGTTTATAAGGTACGTCAATAGTATCGTAATAGTCTTATGGGCGATTCTGAATACCGAAGTGGTAGTGGCTGGCAGCAACGCGTCGAACACTTTCAGAGTGAAATAATTTTAAACTATGGTTTACATCCTTAGTACCGTTTTTGAAGTTTGAAAGGTTCAAAAATGGCGCGCGGCCGGTGGAGTGAGCCTACGGCACCGTGAGCGGTCAACTGACCACGCGTGTTGTGTCAGTGGTCCTGTCAGCAGCCGACTGCGATCGGCACCGCCGAGCCGGCTTCTTCGCGTCGCTTTCGACCGCTACCATTCTGGTTTGAATCGACCCTTATAATGATCTCATTGCTGGCACTCGATCTTTTTCTCTAGGAGAGAGATTAAGCCTTAATCCACTACGTGGGCCAAGCGCTCATGACGGTTTCCTCGCAATGTTTTCGTTCACTGTTTTTGAGAGCAAAAATGAAGTGAGTTTGAACCCACGACGTACAAATTGTGAGCCGGAGCCGTTACCCCTGGGCTACCACTGCTCTCATGTGCATACCTGCACAAGATTTACGTTATAATTCGTAATGACATGTCATTCATTAGACTGGCGATAACATAAGTCGTTATTTTTATCAGAAAATCTATGAATGAAACAGTTGCACTGCAGCTTCGTACAGAAGATCTGACGTACACGTTATCGGAGCTGAACTCGCATAATGCTGATTTGCGTAAACAAATAAACAATGCTGATCATCTACGACCAAATACACATAAAGCTAAAATAGAGGTAAATAAATTAAATCAGTTATTTTAGAACTCTTATAGAAACACTCATGTGTACACTTATATCTGTTTGTCAAACACGGACACGTTACGTATAAGTACTTATTAAAAAAAAAATTGAACACCTAAAACTAGGTACCAAATCAGAAAGTTCATAGTTTTCAGACTGTACCGTGTCTAATGAACAGCTTTACTGTGAGTATCTCAAAGGTTCGGAAACCTACGCGCGTGAGTCCGACTCGCACTTGGCTCGTTTTTGCAGTCGAGAATCGCAATACATATTACTAACAATATATAATTTCCAGGAGCTCGAAAAGGAGCTCAAGGAAGAACGGTGTAAAAAAATTTTTATGAGGGATCGTTTATCTCGAGCTGAAGGTCAAATCAAGATAGGCGTAGAACGAGCTTCTCAATTAGAAGCAGCCTTGGAACAGGCTCGTTCACAGACTTGGAGTTTAGAGCGCAAAGTTCAGCAACTAAATGATCAGGTTGGCATATGATTTTTTGCCTGGCCACAACGTTGTGCTGCCAGCGAACGTGAAGAGCGGCGCGGCAAGCGGGACGAACAATATACCAAATTATGTGAAGCATGCTACACGGGGCCACGCGTGTATTTTGCCGAGTGAAGCCTAGTGGGTATGGGTTTTGGCTTAACGAAACGGGGTTCGATGCGGCGGTTGAATGCTCTATAGCGAACAGCGGTGGTGACCGCTATTGATATATTTAAATATGTTGTTACATAAATAAATTGAATTAGCAATCACATTATAAACTAATTCCTGTATTTTCACCAAAAAAACACGTCCAAAAAATTTCTCGGCAAGCTAGCGCTGCTGCCGCTCAGTTTTGTGCCCTAGGCACCGTGATCCATATCGCTCTGTTCAACGATATCGCGTGTAGCACTTCGTGGCATACTACATACATATTGGCATATTTGATCATACCGCTCGCCGCAGTGATTGTTGTCTTCGCTGGTAGCGGCAACGTTGTGATCAGGCAGTTTGCTAATAAACTAAAAGGTAACTACTAATCTGTTTATATTATTATGTAACGCCATGTTTTAATGCCACGGTCGCTGACGAGATACGCTACTGAGAGTACGAGGTATAGCCAACGTTCCGCGTTCCACTTGCTAAGCCGAAACTCATGGCCAGGCCGATAAGACTGACACTTAAAAGTTTACTATTACTTATTTCGCAACGTCTTTCAGAACACCACATTACAAACTGAGTTTGATCAAGAACTCAACAAATTAAGAGAATCAATCAGGGAAAACACTATGAATTTAGAATTAATAGCAGAAGCTCGTGAAAAGTTACAAACTGAGTGAGTTGCGCCTTTAATTTTATTTTGAATAAGGACAAACTGACCACGTTTACCACATAATAATATGCTACACATTATAACTCGGAAAGTCTTATTTATAACAGAGGACTCGGAAGGTACCAGATTACCAAAAAATATTTTACAAAATTTTAGTTGACAAGTAACAATCGGCATATGCTATTGCCGATTGTTACTTGTCAACTAAAATTTTAAGTGATGACTGTGTTATTAGTTAACTAAAAATTCTGTTTTTTTATTCATTAATAGAAAAGAAGATCTGGTAAAACGTCTTGAGGATCTATCAAATAGTTATAACGAATCTATACAAAGTCTCAAACTTGAAATGAACGCAAAAGTTGCGAAGCTTATTGAAGCTGAAAAGAGAAACCAGGATTTAGCAGAAGAAAAAAAGAATGTCGAAGTTAAACTGGAGGCATTGTGCTCAAAACTTGTGGATGCTGAACTTCGGCTTAAAGATTTAACGGAGGAACTGCAGGACACTAAGCATAATTTAAGTTAGTTTTTGATTTCAGTTACAGGGATTATTTATTAAATGAATCAACCTATAAATAGCATTTCTTAGAATTTATAACGTCCTTGCATAATGTTAATTAAATGTAATATCTTCGAAATTTTCAGGTCAAGCGATGACCTTTGAGAAAGAATTAGCATCAACTAAGCGAGATTTAGATATTGCGGTTATTGAAATCGAAGATCACAGAAAAAAAGTGGCCGAACAAAGTGCAACTATAAAAGAATATGAGGTACGTATTACTTATTATATTTCAAATGATCAACATCAAAATATTAACCTGTGTGATATTTTTTAATAAAACTATTAAATCCATGTACAGAAAAATATTAAAGAATCGATAAATTTGGAAGAAACTATGAAATCAAATTTGATTCATAAAGAAAAGTATATATCAGATCTTGAAAAGCAACAGTCGTTGTTGGAAAAACAGTTACAAGAAAGGTAAGGTCCATGTTACTCAGTAAAGTTCACTTGACAGAAAAGGTAAAAAAAATCAGTGCATCTTTTAAATGTCTATATTATTATTAAAAGAAATATAACGTACCTAAAATATTGTTTTGCAGTGAATGTAAAATGGAATCATATCAGGAACAGCTATCCTGCCTTAAAAATCATATCGCAGAGTTGCAGCAAGATTTTGGCGAATTTGAAAATCTAAATGAACTTCACGAAATGGTATGCTTGGCCGTATTATCGTGCATTATATTAAACCAAAACACCAAAATCGGTCAAAAAAACTAATATCTTAAAATATGTGGTGGTTCTTTTGAACAGCGACAGTGTGGATTTCTCGTCGTGGTATTTAATAAAACAGTCCTGACGAGTTATGGAAATAAAGAAAACCTTAACTCGGTCGGTCTAATACTTAATTGATGCAAATAAGTAGCAAAATAAACTTTTTGTATGGATAGTAAAATTATTATTTGGATGAACCTTTGAAATTCTCGGTACCATGAAGTTATGGACGTATCGATCAGTGTTCGGTTGATTGATACCTCATTTTAAGTTAGCTTCGGCCCCTTGTACGCTTTCTAAACTTCTGGGACACCAACGGTATAACGTACGGGGTGGGTGTTTTAGTTAGTAAGAGTCTGACACTATCTCCTGCTCCGCCCAAGAGCGGGGTATGTCATTGAATGATTTTTGCCACTATAAAAATATATATATAACTTGTTTTTCCCAGATAGGTCTCAGAACGCATCATGTTTTTTTTTTAATGCCACAATGCATCATAGCTAAACATCTTAAGTGACATGACTTGAAATTCGCGAGGGGGCTGTCTTAAAAACGCCACAACGCGTTATGAGCTGTTTTTTATTCATTGAGCAATTTCGATCTTTGAGCGTCACACTTATTAAACAAAAAGAAAATGTTTTAAATGAATAAATGAAATGACTACTATGCTAATGTTCAGGTAAATCAACAACGTGCCAAATTGCTTGAAGCGACTAAGCAAAACGGGGAACTTGCTGAAGCATTGCAAAAGAAAGATGCAGAATTGGAAAGACACATGGATACTATGGCAGAACAAGAACAGCTGCTAACACAACGTAATGGTATAATAAAGATGCTATCAGGAAAAGATGAAGAGCACACTAATATAATAAAACTGTTAAGAAATAATTTGGAAATGAGAAATCAAGCAGACATGGATGTGAGTCGATTTCGAAATATTTTACTCTATTACATTGCCAGTTTGGTATAACGATTGGACCCAGTGATGGCCCCTAGTTTGTATTGTAAGGCTAGGTTTAAACTCAGCCAGGCGCATAACTTTATGCAATTTTTTTCATCACCACTCTCAAAACGGTGAAGGAAAACTTCGTGAGGAAACCTGTCCTAGAATAAAAAAAATCGAAGACATGTGACATCCATCAATTAGACTACTGCATCTATGGTTCATTTCCTAGAAAGGAAGCCTGAGTCCCAAAAGTAAGAACATTATAAGGCTGATAATGCTCTAAGTGATATACAAACCGTGGCCTTACTCGAATTTTCTGTGTATAATGTATTCCGTCTATTTTTACCTCTATTACCCTGAGAAAGCAGTAAATTAACTTTCTTCGATAGTAGGTATTGCAATCTATTGCAATTGGTCAAGCGCGTCAGATTTTTATACAGAAGGTTTAACTTAATGTCTTTGTCGTCCTAAATGATAATCTGACAATTACATGGAGGTATATGGTTAATCTGACAGTTTGAATAAAAAAAATAGAAGCAAAAAATGAATAATAAAATAACCAAGCGACATTTCGAAAATACATATAAAAGTGGTACATTGTAGTATGGCCATTAAAAAACTGAATTTGTGGAAAAAATCCACAGTTTACTATCATATTCAAATATTTTGGTCTGCAGAGTCTTAAACGAATCATATTTTCCATGGTGGGACGGCACGAGAGTTTATATCTCTTTTAATTAATTAATTTATCTCTCACTGTATTGCGCGGAATAGGGAATACACAGTTCTCAGCATCTGTACGCTTCGCCCTTTATCGATGATTTTAGCTACAACGCCTCATGTAATTTAATTTCATGACTAGCCCATTTGCTTATGTCACGCTGAAATTGTCAGATTATTAAAATAATACACTTTTTTGCATGTACCTAACTTACCTTTTCTTAGCCCCGATTTCTGATTTAAGCATTTGAAGTTGAGCATTTCTCAAACTCTACTTTAGCCTTAAACCTGTCAAAATTTGGCATTTAAGTAAGGTTTCTCAAACCTTTTCTCAACGTTCTTTACTCTAAATACTCAATTCAGAAACCCGCCGTTAATCTGACGCGCTCGAGTACCGCTCAAAATGCCCACCACCAAATAAAATTAATTTAATTTGTTTGCCAACAGTTGAACCAGCAAATAACCGAGAAAAATGCAGAAGTTGAAGCTCTTCTCACAAACGTGGAAACAAGGAAACAACAAATATCTCAATTAGAGAAAATAATTTTGACTTTAGAAGACCAACTACGCAAAGTGAGTGTGCATAGGAGAAAAGATCAAGATAAGATTAACTTACTAGAACAGAAAATTGCGGAGTGTGAATCATACCACATGGAGCCAAGACACAATGAATTACCTTCAAACAATTTAGACAGTATTATAAAAATTTTAGAAGACGAGCTAGGAACTTCATTTGACCCATCACTGACAAATAAAGGCCATGACTATGTCATACCTAAACGAGATCGTAGACGAGAAAACCTTGAGTGTCACAAAGTTAATAAAAACCACGCTATGTACGAAGACGACCATGATACGCTTCCTACTAAAATTGTCATGGGCAATTTTGTAAAAAAAACATACATTTCAAATAATGATGAACAGTACAAAAGTGAAAAGCAAGATCGCAACAAAGCTATTACAAACATGGACTCACAGAATTGGATGTCAGCTCATGAACCAATCAACGTGTACTCCACCACCACCCCCACGATAAAAGATAGTAACTATCCACCTTTTAGAGGTCTACTGCCAGCTGGTAGCCACCTAAAAGATAACGTGCTGTCTAGAAATATTCATTTATTGACTAGTAATCAACTACGTGACGAAAAAAAATGCAAGATGTTTAAAATTGCTGGCCATAGGCTTTGAGTGTTGTATAAATAAGTTTATATACTGTCCGTGTTGTTGCTATTGTGTTGTAACTTTGCTTCTGAAAATAACATGTTCTTTAAGAGATATAAACATTTTCTTTATCATTCCAGCCGAATAATGTAAGCTTCCCCCCAAGTGTCGTCCTATCAACAAAGTCCTGTGTGTTTCGCATCGATCGGATACATGAAGTCTTTCGAACGCTGCGTCTGCCAGTATGCTATCGCTACTCGCCCCTTTGAGCATTCGTTTTGCGAGCAATTTACTGCCACTGTAGTTCGGGGATTATTCATGCTATGACGGTAATATTGGTTCACCTGTGTATCTGTCCATTGCCCTTCGGATGAATTTATGTCGTGTGATTTGGCTTTTTATTTAATTTGAAATAATTATTTTAAATTATTGCAAGTAATTATGGTCAACTTTTTTTTGGTATTTCCTGTCTACTGCAATAAAAAAATTAAGCCTAAAAATTGCAAAACTAGTGTAAGCTGTGTCATTTATTTCTAGACTAGCTTCTGCCAGCAGCTTCGCCCGCGTGAAATTATACAAACTTATACAAATTATAGTTATACAAATTATACTTATACCAGACTTTGGACCCCCGTTTAATCCTTTTAGGGGATGAATTTTAGAAAATCCTCGCTTATTGCTTGCTGGCGTCGTAAGAGGAAACCTTGTGCAAAATTTTAGGTTCGTAATCCCAGTAGTTTCGGTTATGCGTTGATATGTCAGTCAGTCAGTTTCTCCTTTTATATGTATATATATATCTCTCTTATACTTTCATAATTTGTGTCACAGCGTATAAAATGCCTTTTCGGATTGCGGCTTATTAATACAGCTGTTAGTCGTCAAACCTGGGCGATTCGTGATAACTCTCAAGACAATTTGTAGACAGGGCTCGGAAGTGTGCGTGTGGATTGAGTGTTCTTTTTTAAAATTTCATTATATTTATACGAAATCAAGAAAGGATTTAGGAAATAATTGTGATAACTTCATGGTGAAGATAAAATAATTGTGAAATCGATGGAAAAAAAGTAGTGGACCTTTAACTGGAACACTCAATCCTCTAACCTGAGTAAATACTACACTCTCGTATCTCGAAATATACTAGATATATGTTTAACATTTGTATGTGGTTTAATTGTGTTGCATTAGTGAAAACTATTCGAAAAAATTCAATTGATTTTAACGTTCAATTTGGAATTTACGAAGGTTTATTTAGAACACTCAATCCTCTTATGGTGCGGTACGAGTGTTCCTAAATTCTGCAATTTTGGCTTAATAAAGTCTTAATATTCTTACTCTGTTTTACGTGTGTAACACAGATTCAATTGTGAAACCAAAACCTGGGCGTAAAACATAATAGTTAAAGAGAAAATAGAAAAAATCCAATCCCCTCAATGTCCCGTATGAGTGTTCCATATTTTAGCGTTTATTTACTCAACCCGAACTTGTATACACATGAAAGCTACATCAGAAATTGTGAAAATTTTATCACTAAAGTTTAAAATGTTTTATATTTTGGAGAGTGTTTAATTTCAATAGTAATCAATATTATTATATTTCTAAGGGAGAAAATCGTGTAGGGTAACCATGAATACGTAGTATTAAGAAAATGTTGTATTTATAAATATTTTATCACAAGACAGATTAGAAAAGCTGTAACATTAAATTCTTATGCTGTAGTAAGTATTACTTAGATTTCGATTGGAGTAACCTCTAGACAAGCTAAGTTCAAGCCAAGGGTAAAGGTAAGCATCAGCCGTGCATATTATATATTATATAACACGAACCATTCCGAGCCACTTTTTATTCCTTCATAACTCAAAATCTATTTAACATGGAAATACCAAAGATTATAAATATGCTGAAACGGACTTTATATAGATATTGTCACGTACGTGGGTAATCAAATGCCGATTTACTGACGAGAGAACTTTATTTACCACAAACAATGACAAATTAGTCCAGTCAACAATAATCCGAATCGCAATTAACACTAGAGTACCGTTACACTATCGCTTTAGTCGTTGATAAAAATCACTTCGAGTACTAGGGTAGTTCGCTCTTGATCGCAGTCGTAATCACAACTGACTCGCTTCCGAAGTCATAAATCATTTTTATTTCTCGTAATAATAAGAGTCACGTTCATGCGAATTTCGACTCTATTGTTAACGTCGGAGAGTACAATTTCCCTTATCGGTTAGATATATGCCTACTACTACTTGTAGGTATGTTGTGGATGTTTCGAGATTTTTCCAAGTCTGTCTAAGCACAACTACTCTAGACCTTTCGAACAGCAATGCGTTTTAATTATTACGTGCTATTTGCTATTTTCTCAGAGATATGGCGTGTTTACGTTTAATGGCGTAACAATATTAACGTCGGAAATCGACATTTTTGTGACTGACTTAACATATTATATGTGGATTAAAAACCTTACCACTTCCAGATAACTTCTGTTTAAATGTGATTGTGTGTATACAAAGCAAAAAAAAAACAAAAAAAAAACAGTAAAGTAGGTACTATGTTTTGAGAAAAAACTATCGCTCTTACAAGATAAAACAGATAGTTTTTTTTTTTTTCAAAACATAGAAATTGTATGGAGTTTAAGGATCTGTTTGCGTCCAAAATAAAATAAATTTTACTAAGAATGTAGGCCTAACAAAATTATAAGGACAGAAAAGAAAAACAGGATAATAAATTTTATAGAAGAGTTATATTTTAATGTTCTTTAAAATACATGTTTATTGCATCCTTACATGTCAAAACAAAGTCGCCCATCGCGTAGGTATGTCTGTTTGTATAATCGCAATAAACTTAAAAACGGATTTATATCTGGTTTTAACTAATAGCCGCCGTAATAGACTCTTGAGGGAAGTTTAAGTGAATATAATATATGTATGTTATTAAAAAGACAAGCCGAGAATGTATAAGATTTATACCACCTGCACGAAAATGGGGCGGGTCACTTAAAAAAAATTAAATGTGATGTCACATTGTCAGTCAGGCAAAAGAGAAGATTAAAATATACATAAATCAACGACAACTGTATGTGCACTGTTCTAGCAAAAAGTTTGGTTCGTAAAAGAATTATTTGATGACTAGCACTTTGTCAGTGCCTTCGTTTGCAAGAACGTTTTTTTATAAAAACCTTTTTATAAAAATTCTCCTTAAACCGTACTTTGAGGGTAATTTTGCCAAACTATTAATAAGTTTCGAAGCGAAGGTGGCACTGATACACCCATACAAAGCCTAGAATCCCTGAATTCTCTTACAGATGCCCTGAAAAACCTGGGAGGCCTAATTTATCATTTGGAGAAAGGTTTGCTGGATGAAAAAAGCTCGCTAACAGATGGCTGCCATGGTCCACGTACTGTGATCCACATAGGACTAAACTACAGAAACCAGACACTAATAGATAAATAGAAATATAAACCCCCTAAATTGTTCTACTGGGTGTAGTTCTAAAAACATATAATGACAACCTTTATTATTTACTTTGGTTACTAAGTTCCATATACACGGAATGAGATTTTGCATACAACTAAATTCTTCCTTTTTATCCTCTCGAAGGTTTAATTTCCAACCCCTTCTTAGTGCTTGCCTATATCATGAAAGGAAACCTTGTGCAAAGTTTCATGCTTCTAGATCCAGTGGTTTCATTTGGGCGTTATTATGTCAGTCAGTCAGTTTCTCTATAGGTATAGATTCCTGTTTGACTGAATGTCAAAAAATTATTATTTTTATTATTATTATTATATCTAGCCCGTATTGTCCCACTGCTGGGCAAAGGCCTCCCTCCACTCCTTCCAATGTTCCCGGTTTTGAGCCACCTCTTTCCAATTCCCAAGGAAGACATCCAAGTCGTCCCGCCATCTCCTTCTTGGTCTGCCGCGGCCCCGTCGTGCAAAAAAAGTCCGACAAAATTATGTCACCCTACAAAATTTTCTCCTTTAAAAATACATTAAACTTGATTACTGTTAAAATATTCATGTGTATACAAGTTCGGGTTGAGTAAATAAACGCTAAAATATGGAACACTCATACGGGACATTGAGGGGATTGGATTTTTTCTATTTTCTCTTTAACTATTATGTTTTACGCCCAGGTTTTGGTTTCACAATTGAATCTGTGTTACACACGTAAAACAGAGTAAGAATATTAAGACTTTATTAAGCCAAAATTGCAGAATTTAGGAACACTCGTACCGCACCATAAGAGGATTGAGTGTTCTAAATAAACCTTCGTAAATTCCAAATTGAACGTTAAAATCAATTGAATTTTTTCGAATAGTTTTCACTAATGCAACACAATTAAACCACATACAAATGTTAAACATATATCTAGTATATTTCGAGATACGAGAGTGTAGTATTTACTCAGGTTAGAGGATTGAGTGTTCCAGTTAAAGGTCCACTACTTTTTTTCCATCGATTTCACAATTATTTTATCTTCACCATGAAGTTATCACAATTATTTCCTAAATCCTTTCTTGATTTCGTATAAATATAATGAACTTTTAAAAAAGAACACTCAATCCACACGCACACGGCTCGGAAGCCAGTATGACGGATCAAAAAGTTCACCGCCTTCTTCGGCGGGAAGTTTGGCCGTAATTTCGTCATCGTTCAATGCCTTAGGGCCTGTCCGCACAGCGATATTTCACCGCGCGGATTTATCACCGCACCGCGTCAAATCTGCAAGAAATCACAGAAATTTTTATCGCGCGTTTTTTTTATCGTCTGTGCGGAAACTTCCGATTCAATGTGTTACAGAATAACGAAAAAAAAACCGCTTGGTGAAATACCGCTGTGCGGACAGGCCCTTAGGCCTCATTTACGGAGACGCGGGGCGTCGCGCGTTGCTTTGAGCGACGCGGCCCGCACTGAATTCAAATATATGGCGTTGTATGAGTGCGTTTACGGAGAAGCGATTTTAGACGCGTTTGTTTGTATTAGGGCGTTTTTTGCGGCCGAGCCCGCGGATGGCAACGACGCGTCCAACGCGGCGTTTATCGCGGCGGCGCACACAGCGGCAATTCTCGATGAAGCTATGTCATAACATAAAACTAAACATAAAACTAGTCGATTTGATCGAGGCGAGCGTGCGCAGCCGCGATGCCCGCCGCGTGCTTTGCTACACGCTAGAGGATTCGCCGCGGGCGCCGCGGCGGGCACCGCCACGCTTCACGTCTCGCTTCTCTATGAACATGGTCCTATATTGCTATAAGTTTGTGTTTACGCTTCACGCGCCACCCCACCGTAAACAGAAAAAACGTCCGACGCGCTGCGAGACGCCACGCCACACGCGACGCGAGACGCCCCGCGTCTCCGTAAACGAGGCCTTAGTTTTTAAGCTTATTAAGAGCCATCCTAATCTCGTATAGGCCGACGATAATCCTATAATACTCGATCGTCGGGTTCGAAAGCTTTTCTCGTGGGTCCGGAGCGTTATAATAAGTTATAAGTCGTCATCTCCTGGACCCCATGGTTCGTCGTAATAAATACCTTAGTAGACAGACTGCTGGCCACTTAGGGCAAACTTCATTTTGGGGGTTCGTCACAATTGCCAAGTTTTGTACAGTGCAATTCACGAATGATGGCGGCCGTGAAGTTTGCGCAGAAGGCTGCGCAGTAACGTGTTTTAGGGATCAAATGGCGACGTGCGCGTGCGAGAAGAGTGTAGTATACGCAAATGTTCGCAAAGACTAAGTTCATGGCCGCCATCATTCGTGAATTGTACTGTAGACGGTTGACGATCACAGTGTCATTAGTAGAAATGCACTAAAAATGGGCTGGTACGTAACGTGAACTGTGCCTCCCTTTACATTTGCGTCCAACATCTCAAAAAAAAAACTAAAAATGATCTCAATAGGTAACAACTTGCCTACTGGGGCCAGGATTATCCGAAGGGGAAGCTCTGTCCTGGTACGAAAGACATGAAGGAACGGGGTGGGCTTTTAGTAAGAGTCTGGCACTATCTCCCGCTCCGCCCAAGAGCGGGGGTTATGGCTGAATGATTTTTCCCATTTTTCCCACCATAAAAAAAGGTAACAACTTAACACGATTTATTGACATTGTAACATGCCCTTTCTGAGTAAAATGATCTCAATAGGTAAGGACTTAACACAATTTATTGACATTAAGATGTTCCTTCGTCGTAATTGGCTCTGTCTACAGAAAAAAGAAGGGAAAAAAGACAAGTTGCCTACTCTAGCAAAATTGTTGCCCGAAATGCGAAACGAAAACGATTTTAACGGTAGTTGCCACACTTTTTGGAGAATTATGAGGGGAATAGGATTTTATTAAAAAAAAGGCTGGTCTAAAGAAGTTGTCAATGGAGAGGGTAAGATATTGTGGCGTGGCGTTTTTTTTGAATTATCATTACTCATACTCTGAAAGTGGGTCTGAAGTTGCCCGAGGAACGGGCTGAAAGTGACACTTTTCATCCCTAGGGAGTTTTACTTTCAACTGAATTAGCGACCTCGCTACGCTCGCCCGCCAACTCCTTCTCGGGACGAAATAAGTTACTTTTACCCCTAGGGTAACAATGTACTAATATTACAGTTTCCAAAAGAAGAAAAAACAAAAACTCTATGGCAATTGTTAAAAGTAACGAAATATCAGTTAATCTCCCTAATATTAGGTAATTTCATTGCTAAAAATATAGCAACACTGCTTTCCCGTGTTGCCAACATTACGGCGAAGGAACTTCTTAAGTGAAACGCACTGGATTTATTTTTAGTAGAGCGCCAACTATATCGTCTCGTTGTTCATAAAATTCATATCCAGGAATGTCCACAATCTGAAAGAAGAAAGGACAAAATTAGCGTTATTGTTGTTGTTTACTAAAAATTTTAAGAAAATAAGCCTCTTTCTCCATACGAAGATATCTTAGACAATATAATAATTTAAAATGCTATACATTACATACAGTTAATCTAAGTATATCGTAAGCTTGTTGCTTCTCATTAAAGTGAATTTAGAAATGCTGAAGAATTTCGAGTTATTTCTACATTCTGTATATCTGCAGTTATCGAATCGACATATTAAAAAAAACGAAATGACTAAAAACAGCATTTTTAGTCATTTCATTTTTTTAGTTAGCGGATCTTTCGTGCTCCGCACTCTACACTCGTGGGGACTGCTGGGTGTGTGTCTTGTCAAATACACTTCATAGCTTGCCAAGTGGGGTTGCAGAAGACAGTTTTCAACTGTGTTGATTAAAAAATAAGATCATTGGAAAAAAACTAAACTTGAATTTCTGATAGGATTCATGACAGTGGGGTTTGTGGGTCCGTCCTGGTGCGTCCTCATGATCTCCCGCTCGAGGATGGCGCGGCGGCGCTCGAGCTGCGTGCGCACGCGGCCCTCGCGCTCCAGCTGCAGGCTCTGCGCCAGCACGGCGGCCTCCAGGCGCAGCACACGCGCGCGCTCCGCCCGCAGCGCCGACCAAGTGTCCACAGCACTCGCACACATCGACGACAACGATCTCGATACCTATTCAAATCAAAACGATACATTTTCCGCTTGACATCACTGTAGTAGGTACTTGATGGGTTTACTCTGATACTCGTGTTGTTGGCAGCCTATGGATTAGCGATTCATCACCTTCCTGCCCTTGTCCCGTCTTATTTGGGGTCAGTGCAACACGTTATTTTCTTCTATTCTGTCCTGCCACTCGTCACGCTATCACAACTCCATCCTCTTTTATATCGCTTTTCACACAATCCATCTATCTTTTCCTTTATTCATCCACACGTACACTCGTAATTCTTTTAGTAACATGCGTTTCATCCCTCGTCGTCACATGGCCATACCAAGACAAACGATTATCTTTTAACTTTTCAGTCACTAGCCCCACTTTCAAACTTCCTCTGATAATACTCATTTCTCAGTTTATTCATTCTCGTCATACCTCACATCCACGTCAACATGGTTCAATATTTTTTCATCAGACTTTTTCACAGATCATTTTTTTTTGTCTTATCAGCGTTTGCCCTCTCCTTAAGGCCAGATTGATAAACACACTCAACCTAACCTAACGGCTCCTTCCTCAAATTATATAATATTCAGTGACCAGCAGTTAATAAAAAAAAATATATACTAAGAAAAACCTTGACCATCACAATACAAAATGTCGTACAAAAGCAGCACACAGCTTTCATACTATATTGTCTTGTTTTCGATGTACCCTGACGTAGATCGATGTAAGAGATCTAAATCAGCTAGTAACCTCGGCTTGACCACCCTCGTCGAGAGGCGGCGGGTCCGTGCGGCCGTCTAACAATGCAGACAGGTCGCGGCGAGCGCGGACCATCCGCGAGAAAAGATCTGCGGAGCGTTCGTGTCGCTCCAGCATCAAAGCGCGGGACGCCGCAGCAGTCACCAGCGCGGTACGCTCGCGGGACAGCGTTTCCACTTGCATGTGCAACTCCAGAAGCTGTTAAAACCAAAAACACTTTGAAAATAAGAACAGACTTCAACAGCACGTCGTCGGTGGTAACTTTAATCCCGAACTGGTCTACAGTAATATTGATTTCAATAGAATACAGCAGAAGCATGCTCAGGTTGGTTTTATTATCCATATGTACATAGGTAGGTATATTCAAGATAACAGCTACGATTTTTTTGCTTGCCCGCTATGGGTAGAGCGAGGGGGCGTGTCAGACTTTTACTGATTCAGACCCTTCTCATCATCATCATCATTTAGTTGCCCTTTGCGTTCTAAGGTTACTGTAAATCTTTCGAACATTTACAGACATGGAATTCTGGACATCAGTCCGGTATCCAATACTAAATTCCAACTAAAGATTCACATTTCTTTACCTCTGTATGTAGGTCTTGGTACGGGACATCTTTAGAGTAACCGTCATAGTTCCGCAAACGCTTTACTTCGAGACGTAGAGAGGCTAGCTGATTCTCGTATTGTGTCATACTTTGTTCCCTGTTAGGAAAGAATTCACAATACATTTTTTTTTTTTTAATCTTCAGAAACATTTCAGAGTTTATAAAGAAAAACTATCACTTACATTGATTTTTCATTTTCGCGTTGTTCTTCAATAATATGTTGCAGTTTAACTATCTTTTGTTCTCTATCCAACAATTCTGTTGCAATTTTTTCTTGCACGGTATCCGCTCCTTCTTGCTAAATCGTAAAATAAACATTAAAGTGTCACTCTATTCTAAAGTTGAAAGTCATTTAACTTTGTATGTAACAACTCACAGCTATTCGAGACAAGGAATTCAAGAAGCTATCCTTATCAGCTCGACTCTGCCGCAGCTCCTCCTCAACCCGGGACAACGCTACTCGGGTGACTTGAAGCTCTTTCCATATCTCAGTTTCTCTATCTGAAGGTTCATTTTCTGCAAAAGATGATTTCGTCATATTAGCTTCGTTAAGAAGCTACGTCGTCTTCTTTGTTATTCTATAGTATATTTTTAGAGGTACATAAGCGAAACAGGGTATAAAGTACCTCGTACCTCTGTTGAAAAGAAAGGATCCTCCGACCAAACGGGTGTTTAGGTCTGGTCCGGGCAACGAGCCGATAGTTGATTTTATGCTGTTGTATTCAAAATGTCTTTTTTTTCACATATTCTATTACTGTGATGTAACTTTGAATTGTAGTTACTAGTCGCTGAACTTTGTGTTCGTAATGTTTTTGATAATTTACCTTTTGAAGGTACATACTCGAGGCAGCGTCGACGTTCCGCATCTACGAGTTTTACAGAGCGGTCACGCAAAGCCTGTAGCTGGTCTTCTAATTCTTTAACTTTGGCATCCAATTCCTGTACGCGTCCCTCTGTCGCTGCTTTGGCTTTTTCCTGCGCAGAAAGCTATTTTGAAACAAACATCAGATCGATTCCTTGGACGGCTCAAGTCTGAATAATGTAACATGACCCGAATGCTTAGCACCTGTTCCGCTACCTTCGCCTGAAGGGACTCGGCGCGCGAGCGCTGCTCAGCTGCCTTCATGATCGCCGCCTTCTCTGCCTGCTCCGCCTGCTCACGAAGCTCCTTCACTCTAAGTGGCATTTGTCATACTGTTTAACAAAAAACTAACAAAAACTGAAAGGTGTAAAATAACGCATGCATTGATAAGAACCTGAGTTCCAAAGCATCTCGTTGTCGAGACAGTGTATCAATCGTCATTTCTCCAGTTTTTGAAACTTCTATTAATTTCTTCGAGCGAGCATCGTAACTGTTCTCCCGATGACGATACTGAAAGCAAATACAGCCGTTCGGATAAAAAGAGAATGTGAGGTACCTACATTTTAAGAAAAAACATTAACAAATTACTTTTAAACCGCGTATTCATTAGAAACAAATTTGAGAAACAGCTGCACAATATTAAGGAACAACAACATCAAAAAAGTGTTGCTCACATAAATGTTACTTGCTAGGCTACTTGTGTAATCACAAATACGGTACATTATCTACCGCAACATTCTAAGACGCCATTAACATGTTACCTGCAACTCAAAAACAGTTTCCCAATGAATATGGGGCTGAAGGGTGCAAACACACATGAGATGCCTTTTATCTACGGGCGGCCGTATGGATTTTGTAACATAAAATGGCGACTGTCGACATCGATCGCAGTCTGGTTACACCCTACTGGATATGGATATTAAGAGAGATGTGGGATATTTTCGATCCCTTAGAGCGGGATCGTAATGTAGTGTTACAACTTCACTGTCGAATTGTTATGTTGTGCGAGTCTGTTTACGAGTTGCTCGAGGTCTTTGTGCTTTTTGCGCGCCGTCTCGAGCTCAGTGCGCGTCTCCTTGAGCTGGCGCTCCAGCGTGGCGATGCGCGCGCGCGCCACCCGCAGCATGCTCTCCGCCGTCGACACCACTTCCTTCAGTGCTTCCCGAGCTGCTCGCTCCTTCGACAACTCCTCGGCTAAAGCCTGTGAACCATTGTAACGCAATTGCTATTGATCATCTTTTAGGAAATTATCACGATTTTATTAACTTCTGGATAAAGTCAAATTGCCACGCATTTATAAATGTTCATTAAATAGATCACCGACCTGATAGTTAGGTAAACTTTCCAATGACTGCGACTGTCCTTCTTTAACCACTTCTGAATCTTTTTTCGAAATCTCATCGTTTTTATGTTGTATTATAATAATCTCCTTTTGTAAACGTTCAATCTTCTTCATCAGTGTTTCTCGATCGACCCAGGGGATCCTTAAAAACTTAAATATTATCTTGCGTCTCGTGATGTACTGATATACGTATAGGGGTAAGTATGACAATATGGCTTGACTACTCCGATTCTGTTTAACTAATATGTTAGCAAGAGCTGGACTGTACCACATAGACAGACAATTACATATTTAATGTAGAATCAGGTAACAGAAACATTCAAAGTAACTAAACATTGAACTTACTTTGCCAATTCTAGAGAGTAATTAATTTTAGCTTTTAAATTCTCTGCTGTACCAGCCACCATTCTATGTAATTTTTCAGTTTCTTGATCAAATTCTGTGTTTTTAGTTTTCCATTCTAAATTCTAAAACAGAATGTGAATGTGAGTATAACTTGTATTGTAATCCGTCTAAATAATTATGGTGATATAAAAACTACTGTAGGAAACGATCTTCATTCTGCAGCATTCGTTTGGTACCGCAAGGTTCCAGAAGCATCAACTTCTGGAAGCCAAATTCAACACTAGCATCAGCAAAGCGCTTTCACCTTAAATTGTACTCAAAATCCATCAATAGTTTACAATGAACAGACAGAAACACTAACAGTAAGGTATGTGGATCGATCACTGCGGTGCTTGCCCCGCAGAAGGTTGAGCAACTCTATTCGACGCGCCATAAGCTCTGCGCTAACTGCCAACATCTCCTCGGGAATCGGGTTCAGTTGTGAAGTTATCTGCTGAAGAGCATGTGGACCTAAAGGAAACAATTATATAATTCTTATGTAGATTCATAAACGTTTTGGCTCTACCATCTATGGGTCTAGACTATAATGTTTGGGATTAAACATACGACGTTTTACAAGATATCAAGAGACAAAAATGTACCTATAGATCATTTTACAATCGACATAGCTGATAACATGTTACTTTGTCTACACCCTCTTATTGTTCTCACCTAATATGCCACTAATCTCCGAATTCAATGGCAGGTCTAGGTCATCTCGAACCAGCATGAGCAGGTCATGTGCCGGCCAGCCGCTGACGGACAAGACGCGCACTTCCCCCAGAGAGTCGTCCACGTTCGCGATGCCAGCACGAGCCTCAAGCTCCTTCAACTGCGCGAAGTTCTCCAGCAACGAGTTCTGAACAACAATATACGGGATTTATACTTGCAAAATTAACTCTGCTTTTCTATCACTTTTGATTAAACTTAAGATACAGGATGAGTAACCAAACTGCCAAAACAGCCATTCTTAAGGAGGCATAGCATAGTCAAGTATCCAAAGAGGATTTTAAACGTTCGGCGTGACGTTGGTTACTCGTCACGAGCAACCAACAGCAGCGATATACAACACGACTGACTCTTATACTCTTCAGATTTTCATGAGGTACCTTCCGAAAGTGTCGCTGTCGTCCACCTATAGGTGCAGCTTGCCTTCGATGTCGGACTCAAGCCTTAAGGGGCGTATTACAAACGTAATACCACGCTCATTTGCAGTTGGAGCATATTTCGTAGTTATAGACAATATTTATCTAGGTTCCTACGTCGAGAATCTTAAAAATATTGTTATTTTTAATACAGGAAAAGCCAAACGGCATGTTTTGCCATTTACGCTTTAAAAAAGTGCGAAATGCAATTCGCTTACTTTTTTTTTTAAATAAAGATGTAGGAACCTAAATAAATATTGTGTATAACCGAATATCATCATAATATGTTGGAGATATGCTCCAACTGCAAATGAGCTTGGTACTACGTTTGTATGGAAATTCATCACCCCTTAAAGAGCACAACTTGTAAAAAACAAGTAAAGAGCACAACTTACAAACAAGTAAACACGGTGTATTCTGTCTCTTTGGAAGCTCAGACGAGTTAATGCGCTAACAACTCGCACAAAAGTATTCAAATATCTTGCTTGCGCCATTCTGAATAGTGTATGTCACTATGGCATACCAGCTACTTGCATGCATTCGTACAGTTACAGACATATGTATTTAAAGCTTTAATTAGCTATGTCCAGCAGAGCATTGATAGGCTGATGGTAAGACAAAAACTTACTTGCTGATTGATTAATGCTTTTCGCATTTTTATGAACTCTCGTCTCTTTGTCGCTAATATCCGATTAACTTTGGCCAAAACGACCTGTGGCATGACTAATTCTTTTTCTGTGAAAAAAGAAAACATTTATTTAAATATTACCTTATAAGTGTATGAGGATAAACTGACTTCTTTTTCAGGTTTTCTGCAAGGCAAAAACTGAATAAAAACTACACACGGTATTACCGCTGATTGTTTTTATGATGAAATACTATTTATTGTATTTTCTTAAAACTCATATAAAATAGGTAAATTTTATTTTAACCTTTCAGATAGGTACCATAAATTTGAGACACAATAGTAAGACAATAAATGCGCGAATGCCTGTGTTCGCTTGGGGTTTAAAGAATGAATATTTAAATGAAAAATAAAAAGGTCCCACCGGTATCCAAGCCTTGTCCAAAAGTACCTACCACTTTCTGAATCAAGCCCTTGATACAGCCGCCTTACGAGAACCCCTAAGATGTCGTTCGAAGCTCATGTCAGTCGTCAGCTGACACGATAATTATACGGAATTCGTAAATTTACTTCAAACCCAAATTAAATCTCAAGCCGTGTGTATTCAAAATAACAGATCGCAAAAACGGTCATTGGTTATTTACGCTACAGACAAAAATCGCAGACAAGATCTGCATTGAAATACCTACATTATTGAATTTAGACTTCAATCAATCTGCCTGGCTTTTTCCCTACTATTTTGGGGTATATCACTTAAACAGTGATAGTATTTTACATGGAGCGACTACCTATCTGACCACTACAGTCGTATTTGGGTCTTCGTATGAGATTTCCTAGTCTGACAGTCTGACTACCCGAAACTTCTGTCATAGTTCTACACGGGACCAATAATAAGTACGAAAGAGTCTGCAGAGTACGTAATGGATGCCACCGTCCCGCCCGCACACGTCCACCAACAGAATTTTATCTTCACACTCCTGTCTCTTCGCTTACTGCCACGCGCGCACGGAAATGCAAAATTTAAATCTATTTGTAGTTCTATCATTGGACTACAACACATATGGTGATGGCCACCGATACATGCTGGAACCACATATACCTACCGCACAACGTTTCGAGAACGCTCTCATTATTGTGCTTTTAATTAAGTGGAATTCCCTGCTGGAGTCTGTGTTTCCTGATACCTACAAGTTGAGTTCTTTGAGTCAAGATTAATTAGATTACTAGTATTACTACCAAGCCAAACCTTCTCACGTCTTGGCATGATCAGATTCTCATCATCGCTTAGCACCAGTTAAGATGATGGTCAAACAAAGCGAAAGCAAATCCTAACTAATATTATAAATGTGAAAGTGTGGATGTTTGGATGTTTGTTACTTAATCACGCAAAATCGACTGAACGGATTTGGATGAAATTTGGCATGCATATAGCCTTTGACATGGAAAAGAACATAGGCTACCTATTATCCCGATTCCTCAAATACTTAATGCCACGCGGGCGAAGCCGCGGGCAAAAGCTAGTCAATAATAAAAACAACGTCACCTATCAACGGACCGACCTCGGTATATATTGGTTAACGAAGATTAAACCGTGCCACTGTTTTTATTTTTTCTCAATATAATTTTTACTTGTTAGTGAATTAGTTACCTGGATCATTTTCTGGCGATATCGGGTAGGGTTGAATCAACCCGTCTGGCGCCGAAACACATGTTGTTGCGAAGTTATCTCGTGACTTTTTGAGTAACTGCAATACATACTCTGTGTAAATTAAAAATTAAGAACAAATTTAAATACCACCGTGACACAAAGCGGATCGCCCGAAAGAAACGGTAGATAAAGATCTACCCCGCTTGGGCGGAGAAACGCCATGTGCTCGTGGAGGCGATCGGCGGTGGCGAACTCTCGCATCTTCGCGTCTGTCCCAGGTTGAAGCCATAATATGGAGCGAGAAGTTATAGGAAGCAGTCACTTTCTTCCGTGAAGCAGTAATCAAGCGAATACCTCTTGCGCTTGCAAAAACAATCTGTGACTCCCGGCTGCCCCAGAAGATACCCTGGGCGTCGGGAGTCACAGAGCGGTTCCTGGCTCCCGTAGGTAGCTTGCGCCGAGTTGCTAGCACAAGTGTGCAACCGATTTGCAATTCCATTCCGCCTGACCCTTTCCATCATCGAACCACAAAATTTGCCTGGACATGACCACCATCTATATCCCCTAACCACCGGGTCAGGCGATATAGATGATATTATGATGGTGTACATTCCACCCACATGTACAAAACGTTTTAGGAACACATTCTTTGTGCGTACAGCTAAAGAGAGGAATTCCCTGCCGGGAGGAATTCTTTCCCTGTCTTCTTTCCAGGATAGCTACCTCAACCCAGGGGATCTCTAAGTCAAGAGGAAATAAGCTACTAGGTAAGCGTGGTCCATCGACGACCACATCATCGCTTACTATCAGGTGAGATAGTGGTCAAACGCGAGCCTATTAATAATAATAAAAATAATATAAATTATGCAATATAATTGGCGTTTTGGCCTTTTGCTGTTTTACGCAAAACTAAAATAAATTAATAAGATTCCTACGGGTGCAGTTTTTCAGGCTTGCCGCGGTTGAAGTCGAAGGCAAAAACTAGTAAATAGTGAACATGCACTCACAGCGTTGCTTGGTGACAAACTGGAACATCTTCTCTCAATTTTTTTTTTACCGCCAAGGCTCTGAATCTGAAAACATTGTTCAAATGTTGAACTTTGCTTTGGGATAACAAACTATATTCAGATATCAACTTTTTCTTATTCGTTTAAATTGTAGACGTATGAGCACTGAACAGTCGATGAATATTGAAGTGCATCATATCCCAGGCTTTAAAGCCATTTTCATGAGTATTGTGTGAGTGCCAATTTGGCAATTTCTGTCACAATAGTAGGGGCTACTTTAAACGATTACCGCGATAATATTCCAAACTGCTGTCAGTTCTCCTTCATGCGTCGTCGGACGGTGTCCACCTTTTTTCGAATGAACAAAAAGAATGTTTTGTTCATGTAACTCTTATTCGATATTACTTATCTGCATATTCTGGGAATACAATCGGGAATCTTATAGAGTTCACTAACACAATGCCATTCCGATCCGTCGACACAAAACAAAAGGAACGATGATAAAGGTTTCGTTCGATGACAGAGGCTGTGTTATGGCGATTTAATATTTAATTTTTCAGGTTTAAATGTTTGGATTCGTCGTCGAAAGAAAAAAGAAAACAAAGATTCAATAAAAATACAGAGATTAGATTCTCACAAAGAAAATAAAATATTTGCTTGATATCCATAATCATAGAGACAACGTAAAAGAATCGCTTAGTTAATGATGTGTAAATTTTAGACCAAACAGAGTGCTAAACCTAAGAAGATGTAACTATACATTTTTGACTGGCTCGATATTCTATAAAACTACAAGATTTTAAAAATTATACAGAAGACAAATTCGATGAGAAATTGCCAGGATGATCAACGCAAAGTTTGTTTGTAATAGTCAAAACTCGTACCTACCTACGTCCATCAATAAAGTCAGCTTGAACCTGACGTTTTTCTAAAACTCTATTTTGTAAACAAGCTTAAAGAAAAGTTGCTAAATATTATGATCTTTAATATTTCGCAACTTATTAAAATATTTGCTTTGCTCAGCATTTACCCATTTTTCTTATAAGATATTTGTATTGCATTTTCTTTGATTTCCCATACCCTAAAACCAAACATTTAGGATTTTTGTGACACGAGTGTTGTTTTTGAATCGATGCGAGGCGCACAGACAAGACTAGTCGTTGTGGCGTCGCTTTGAAGAGGCCTATGTCTAACAGTGGGCGCCTTTCGACTGAAATAATGATGATGATTATGAATGTTTTTGAACTACACAGCTGGTATAGTAAATAACAACATCTTATGTTATGGCCACACTACCTTACCGTCTACTGGGTTGTTACCGCATTAATGCTACAAAGCATTTAATTACCATTTAAATTACTGCGAGAATAAATTAGGCGGTAAAAAATCATTTTTCAAAATGGAGGTTGAAGCTGCAGCTTGGGTAATGTATATAGGAAAATTTTAAAAGTGGAAAAGTGAGGTTTTGTTCCACTTCCTCATATATTATAAGAATATTGAAATAATTCCAAAAATTCGAGCACTTTTTAATCTGAACACTCCATGTCGGTCGATACGTGCGTCGTCATTGAGCTAATGTTGCACATTGGACAAACGCTAGTGTTGCCATAAACGCATTTAATCTTCTTTGATGTGCGAAAAAAGACCGCCGCCGTAGCTATTGTCCACCGCCATTTGCCATATTGATTGGTATTGTAAAATTATGGCCATAAACTTCAATAACGCCTAGGTGTAACTAGGCGTTATTGAAGTTATGGCAATAATTAATGGCATATCACGATAGTATGGCCGTAACATTATAAATGTTTAGAAGAGATTAAAATGCTACATTGTTATAATTAATTTTCCTTATCACCGAGTTATTGCAATCGTGGCCTGGTTTCAAATTCTAGATCGAACTGTGTTGTTTGGTTTCATTGCTGAAAATACACATGCCGCACGAAAAATGGGTAAAAGCTTTATTAAAAAACTAGCATCTGCCCGCGGCTTCACTCGCGTACATAAAATATAGCCTATTTCATTCAGAAATAAAGCAGCACCGATAGAAAATCGGTATAAACATTTTTGCAATCGGACCAGAATTTTCAGAGATTACCTCCTACAAACAAAAAACATATAAAAACAAACTTTATTATACATTTAAATCGTTAATCGTCATCATCACGACGGTGCATCTGTGCTAGTACTACCCAGAATGCAGGTATAATGATCCAGTTACTGGTTTCCGACCTTACGACTCAAGTATTATGTGCATCAGAATCTACTCATCACGTCTTCAGCTTCCACAGCAGTCATCACCATCATCATCTTACTGCTCTTGTCCCATACGCATACGTTACTTGAAGTCGGCCCAAACTATTCAATACCTTTTCCTTCAGATCAATACTTCAATTCTTTCCATGGAATCCTTTTCCCTCTTCATCTATCTACAATAAACTGCTGCCAGATGGTTTCACCCACGTGAAAGAGAGAGTGTGCTATTCCGGGACATTGTTCTACCTGTGTGCCTTTCATCTAAATCCGTTCAGTCGTTTTAGTGTTAAGATGTGCCAAACATACACACTCACACTTTTCGCCTTTATAATATTAAAGTGTGATTAGGATTACGCCTACTGTCCACGGACACGTAGCTTCACAAACGCGTACAGTTGTCATCACGGATCTTGAGCGGTTGCGCAGAAGTCAAATATTCGGTCTCTTTAGTGGTGTGAAGTGAGACGCGGGGGCGGGGAGTGTCAGTGATTAGGTCGCCGCGCCATGGCGTCATAGACGTCACTCCTAATTCGTTTCCTGCGTTGCTGCATGTATCTAACAATGAAGACGATTGGCTCGCCAATGTATGGAATGCGCAAAACGATCCCCACTCTGACGCCCAGCGCTCAAGATCCGTTTTGATCCGCAAGATCCGCAATTTTGTTCGTCGACAAAGTTTCACAGTTTTGTAAATGCTGGCGTACACCAAACGTAAAATGACGAAAACGCGTCTATGAAGCTACGCGTCTGTAGACAGCATAAGTTGAACATAATGACAAAGGATCCATACGCTCACGCGCTCCCGGGGGACGACGGGGCTGGCCGACTGTGCCCTCTTGCTGATAAGTCTCATGGGTCGCCTCTTCGCGCCAGGCTCGTTATCTATCGCAAATAAACACCGCTTATATTAATGCTATCAGCTTATCACTATCGGCTACTTATTTAGGCATTGACTTCAATGCGCTGGCTGTTTATTAGGCATAGTCATACATAAAAATATTTATCGCCATGTTATTTTATTGTTTACTGAATTCATATATAAATATAAAATAGGCTGAGAGCATTTAACAAAAGCCTTGTTTGATAATAATCCTCAACACAGAATTGGAAAATCCAATTGATTCCTCATCTAGGTAGACAGCCATTGTAGTTTTAAAAATTTAAACCGCAAATTCCTTTAGTCAAATCCTTGATTTAGATAACATAATTTATGACAAAGCTTTCATTTCTGTGTATTTTACCGACCAAAGATCTCGTCGTTAATTCCCAGGTAGGTATAATATTGTTGAACAGATTTCATTGTGGTTCCTTCGAATTTAACCACTGATGTAAGATCTTTACCGTTACCAAACTTTAATGCGCTAGTAGCTAGACAAAGTACGAGTATACCCATTTTTATTATTATAACTAGCCCATACTATCCCTCTGCTGGGCATAAGGCCTTCCTTTCTTCCCAATGTTCCCGGTTTTGAGCCACTTCTTTCAAAACCCAAGAAAGAAATCTAAGTCGTCCCGCCATCTCCTTGGTCTGCCAAAGTTGGTGCTCGAAATCGCACGACGGGTCCGCCGTCGTGCGATTTCGGGCACCAACTTTGCCTTTTTTCTAGCCCACCGCTCGATCGGCATGCGGCAGACATATCTGAGTGTAGTGTTTCCTTCTCCTTTGCACTTTGGCAAACCTAAGTTTGGACCTTTAGATGATAAGTCAGAATAGAGAGAATACACATGTATGCCCATCATAGAAATATAAAATGACAGAATTCCTTTCTTACATCTATGATGCCCATTGATATACAAAAAAGTATGCCGCATCCAAATAGGCTTATTTTTTTTTAGGAGATATTTTATCTACATAAGATAAAGAAGGGAGACAAAGCTTGATCTAAACCCACAACGCAGCGTTATGTAATGCCGGACATATAGTGCTCACCACTGAAGCATACAGCAGCGGAACAAAAGACCATTCTAGACATTTATCATACGATTACCGCATACCACCGCGTTATTACCGATCAAGGCTCGAGCTTTGGAAAAACCAATAGTAATTACTTCAGGCTAAAAAGGCCCGTACTGGGGCCAGGGTTATCCGAAAGAGCGGGATGGGTTTTTTTAGTCAGTAAGAGTCTGACACTATCTCCCGCTCCGCCCAAGAGCGGGGGTTGTCATAGGATGATTTTCCGCATCGAAAAAAAAAAGCTAAAAAGGCAAACTTCTACTAGTCCTACTCAGGTTTACTCTACTGGATCTTCATGTAAAACTCAAAATTACTGATATAATTTAATAGGACTCACTTCTCTTTGGAATTTCTTCCGTTGTACTCAAGACTTCACTCAAGAGAGATACATTGTCCTGCTGCTTCTCCTGTCGAACATGTGGGGCGGGCATTTTCCTGGAATCTACAATGAATTAAAGTATTAATTGAGTAGTTTATTTTACATATTACGGGTATAAGAAGCTGTTTTCAAAAAATCAAAAAACCTTGAAGATAATTAAAAAATATTTATTATAATTGAATTATCGCCGGACTATCTTTGACCTCGGCAGATGCATTAAACATTATTTATCATTGTAATCATTGAAAAGCAAGGACAAACTGAAGGCCACTAAGGAAATTAGTAAAAAAAAATGATTTGTCGTAAGTAGATAGGTTCTTTACTACCAGGTGTCTTAAACTTTACAAAATAGAAAGAACAGTAATTATTTAAACATTTTAAATATCTTTACATCTAGTAACTCCAAATAGGTAACTTTTTAATTATTAAAAATTTAGCATTCAAATACGTAGGTACGTTTAGTCGAAGTAGTGAAACTGAGTGAGACAGTTTCTTTCGATATAACAGATTCTGATAGAATTGAAGCTCACAATTTGCCTACAAACCTCAAGTCTTTGATGCACCACAATTTTTCAATAGACACTTATCTATAAAGAATTATAGAGACTTTTTATTCTTGAAAGTGTGTGTCGCACTTCAGAAGGAAATACTCTACAAAATATACAGGCTGATGGATTACCAACCAAGTTTCGCCACGCATTAGGTATCTATCAAATATACGATCCGTCCAAACTACCTATTACTTATATTCTAACCTGATCCAAATCAAGAATTTAGAAACCTAACCAAAATATCATTTTTTTTTAAAGTTTGAATTACAAAACCATTAATTACCCAACACACCATTAGCTATAAGGTTCGATGATTTCAATATGTTATAGTATTTTTTATATTTTAAAAGTTTTTTGTAATAACAATAGGTGTACTTGTAAATTTTGTCTGGATCAGTTTGACACGTTTCCACCATGTTTCCGAAATTCGATTTCTCTGCTTCCTGTCACAGAGTAGCTTCCTGCGATGCCAATAGCAGCATCAAAGCTTCAAAAAGTTAAGTTTTTATTGACTTCAAAATCAATGGAAAAGCAAAGAATAGAAAAAAAAAATTGCGTACCTAATGCTGGTTATTGTTTTATTTTATTATTTATTTTATTAAATAAAATAGCTGAGGAAGATCTGGCAGAAATTGAGATAGAGCACTAAACGACTTATGTATCTACATAGTATTTAAAAAATCTTCAAATGAATGAACGCTTTCCGGGATTGGATGGTGACTCCAATCCCGGAAAGCGTTCACTGTCGAAAGCCATTAAACACCTGCATAGATCCCAGTAGTCATTCCCATTCATAAGATGAAATTAAACCAGGGCACACACGTGTTAAACACAAATCCAAAGCCGTGGGAGTGTACCTATTAACTGAAGTGTAACAACCAAATGAAGGCTCGGAAGGGGAGACGCATCTGTAGCCTGATTCATGTAATGAAAACCGTAACGATATCGTAGCGCTTTAGTCGTTTAGACCATTTCCGTATACACATCCATCAATCGAGCTTGAACGACACCGATTTTAAAATCATTTGAAATTCGTCGATTAAAAAAAAAACCTGTATTACATTATCCTGTTAGAAGACTTATCAATGTAACTGGAAATAAGCCGATAGATCGTGAATATCGCTTTTGGATAGGACTTCGATCGAACGACTATAAAACTTCAACGATATTTGGCTTGTTTGATTTTACGTGAATCAGGCTACTGGATGCCTCACATGAGCAAGATGTCCAACTATGCCTTCTACTTAAAACAGTGGTGACTGAAAGGTTCCCCTGCTTCTGATTTTTAAATCGCTGTTTCAAACCCAGCCAGGCGCATTACTTTGTGTAATTTATTTCATCACCACTGCTGTCAAAACGGTGAAGGAAAACATCGTGAGGAAACCGGCATGTCGACACGACACCAAAGATTCGATGACATGTGACCTCCACCAACCAGTACTGGGCCCGTGTTGGATTACGGTTACGACCCATCCTCTCTCATAAGGAAGACACCTGTGTCCCAGCAGTCGGAACATTAATATGCTATTATGCTATGCTGCCCAGTAAGCCAAGGTCGTCCAATTTTGGCTAAACCTTCACATACAAACTGTTTTTATAGCGCGGTATAACACGTGTCTTTAGATAGTGTTCCGCTCGGTGTTAGATAGCCTATTAGCAAAGATTTTTTATTTGCCTATAAGCCTATTCCTCTATATACAGGTTATCCATCTAATAGATTATTTTTTTAATGTAACCAATAGTTTCTAATATAAAAACATAAAAAAAAACTCTTCAGATTCTGATATTTTATGTCTTTGGACGTACGCTGTTGTAGAGACTCTTTCATTGGGACCTCTTTAGAAGTTTTAGAACTCTTGGCACATGAAAAATAAAAAAGGTAAAAACTAATTCTAGTTTTGAAATAAATTATCTTGTCTGATAAGATTTGGAACGGCTGTCAACCTAGGTCGATAGGCGCGAACAAAGACATTAAATATATAGTATCTCTTTAAATCTCTTTGGGCGCGAATGATTTTTATTAATGTAAAAGTAATTTCAAAGGATTAAATCTTTAATTATACATACTACATACCTACACTAATACACGACCTAGAAACAACACTTATTTTTACTAGCACCTACCAACAAAAGGCATATTGCTTGCTTGCAAACTGTGCAATGCGGTATAAATAGGCACATGCTTATCACTAACGCTGCATGGTTTAAGAGGAACGGCTAAATACATGAATACTTTTAAAAACTGGAATAGGTATCTAAGCACTAACATAGTGGCCACAGACATAGGTCACTTTAAAAGACAACACAGAATAGGTACGTCTTAGCCAGCACCCTTGTCCGCTTGCCTCTGGGTGCTTAGGTAACCCTACCAAAGTTGATACAACACAGAAGAGAAACCACGTGCTTTAAGCAGAGTGTGGGGCACTGACCCCAGTTCTACCAACTCGATGTTTTACACTACGCATCTGCTTAAAGTCTGGCGACTGACTGCAAAATAATTAAACAAAAAAGTATTATAGACCTATTCTGTGCTATTTATAAATTATTGCCATATTATTTTCGGGTTTTTATTTTTCGATAACACGTTGTGTGCCATAACCATAACAAACTATGGGTATATTGCCGAGTTTTTTTAATAAATAGATCCGACCTTTAGATATATACAAAAACCCAGCTGAACCTTGGCAGAATTATTGTGATAATGCAATCAAAATAGGTACTTACCTTGAAAAATATTTTAACACCAACCTAGTTCAATATCGATTTTATCTAATAGGTAGCTAATCCAGAATTCACCTAACACTTATTCTGTCATAATTTCCTCAAATTGCTCGTAACATGAGTGGATGGGTATGAGGGGGAAAACTCATTATTGGCTGTGTGCCGATCACTTACAGGTAAATCGTGTGATGATTAGTAGAAAACAGGCTGGGAAAGAAACCAACATTGACACTCAAATAACTCTTCTTTGGGGTGTAAAAGTAGCTAGCTCGCTGTCCGGCCGTCCGATAACTGTCCGGACCAAGCCCAAGTCGGCACGCGCTCTTCCCGCGCGCCTCGAGGAGTTGTCAGCAACAGCTGTGGCCTACCGGGTCGAAGCCTACTGGGGCCAGGATTATCCGAAAGGGCGCCCAAGCCCCGGTATGAAGGCTTGAAGGAACGGGAAGGGTTCTTTAGTCAGTTATGATGTGTGGAAATCTTCACAACTTTATAAAGCCTAACGTAATTTATCTACTTGGTCATCGATCTAGTAGCTACTGGATTCGGTTCCAGATTTTGGCAATCATATTTTTACACTCAATAACCCGGAGATTAACAGGCTAGAAAAAGAAAATGGTAAAACAATAATAGCTTTTGCTACTGTGATTTGGGGTTTATACAAAATTTTCGTTTGGTTGAAAATTACTCTATTCATGTAATATTTTTGCGTCGTAGTGTTGTCTACATTTAAGCATCATATCATCAGCACCCGCAATTAGTGCAGAAGAATATCGATAAAACAATATGGCAAAGTTGCCTTATTCTTCGTCACTAATTGCGGGTGCTGATGATATGAATTGCGGGTTCAGTTTTCACGCAATAATGTTTTCAATCAAAGTAGGTATAAATCAGCGTCTGGCTATTCTCGATGGGAAGACGACCGACTTAAAACAGGTGAATTATCAAAACCATAAGAAACACAATTAGAGAGAAAAGCCAAGTCAACATTTTATTAGGTCTAATTACTCTATTATAGTTTACTTGACTGTAATAGTACAAACTCGGTCTTATTTACTCTGATAATTTAATACTTATTTATATCTTAAACAAATAAGCCTACAGGGCAAATATTTGCCGTACATAAAACATGAGTGTGAAATGCCTACTACATAGATACGCATCGAAAAGACAACAGAATATAGGTAATCTTTTCGCTTTTCATCACTTGTAACAATAAATTAATAACAAAGGATTTAAACTGTTATCTTTGACCCAGTTAGGAGAGTCTACTCGTGTAATAAATAATAATACATGTAGGTAATTAACTAGCTTTTCCCCGTGGAATCGCTCGCGTACTTAAAATAGAGCCTGTCATCTACACTAATATTTTAAAGAGGGAAAATTTGTATTTTTGTGTGTATGTTTGTAATGAAAAAATTAAAAAACTACTGTGCCGATTTCAAAATTTCTTTCGCCATTGAAAAGCTACATTCACTCTGAGTAACATAGGCTGCCATATTTATTGCCCGTGCAAAGCCGGGACGGGCCGCTAGTTCAGGAATAAAAGAGCTTTCTATCGGTGAAAAAATTTTAGCAATCGGACCAGTACTTCCAGAGATTACCTACTACAAACAAAAAACAAACCTCTTTATAATATTAGTGTAGATATTGACTATTTCCCGTTTTTGCGTCCACCTGCAAATATATTAATTGTATTATGACTTTAAATAACTAACCATTATATTTAGAAATATATAAATACTAGCTTTTGCCCGCGCGGCTTCGCTCCCGCTCTTCCCTACTCCACCCTACTATACCCTACTCTATTGTACACTACTCTACCCTATTATACCCTACTCTACCCTACCTAACATCACATAAACCATCTACTAAATAGTCCGAACAAAGCCTAAACATTTGATTTGTATAGGTGAGCCCGTTGTTGAGTTAAATTTTGGTCGTTTTAATTCCGAGGAGGGTCGATCCAGTACATGAAACACTATCGATTTGTAAAGGTAAAAAAATAAAGTACCTCTTTTTTTAAACTCGTATTAATTTACGCACTTACGAAATTTATGTCTTTAAGAAAAAATCAACAACGAGTAAAATGACCTGCTTAATAATATACTTTTAGACTTTTTTCTCTTAAAGAGTAAAATATCAACCCTATTTTTTTTTATTGAACCGTTATTATTTTCGGATGTCGATGTTAAATAACAATGAGACAAAACTATCTATTTTATAGAAACACCGACTTCCGAAATTAAAGTTATTTTGTACTTTTCAGTATTTTTTTACATTGAAGCCGGTTTTTTTTTTTTTTGTAACAAGATTTTTTATGGAGTTTACCAGTGTAGGTACTGTCGCGAAACATTTTTATTTATTGCTTCAGAAACTCCTTCTTCTTCTGTAGCTCCATCGTTGGAAATTAACACAGGTTGCGCAAAACTTCAAGTCGTCTCTCTTTTCAATTTGTTCTGCTACTTTCATTACTTCTGGATCTGCCGATGTGTCTAGTAATTAGATTCATCATCCTGCTGTCCCTTTTTATTTTATTTTTTGTCGTTGTTGAAATCCTCATGAATGTCCTCCGCCTTGGGGTAGGTGGAGGGGTCTGTCAGACTCTTACTGACTAAAACCACCCCGGTGTTCCCTCGTACACTTGTGTCGGGGGCTGCGGGTGCAGTTTCACTTCCACTGCCCTGATCCTGCTGTCCCTGCCCCAACTTATTTATCGGCGAAATATGTCTTCTTATTCGATAATATATAAACAATCCTTCCAACGTTATATTGGCTTTCCTGTACTCTTATATACTTAAGTTACCATCTAAATTCAGAAATTTTTTTCATGACATAAGTGGAAGGTTGGCAAGAAGCATTTTTGTCTATCACACATAAAAAAAATGTGTAGAACATATAGTTAAAGATATTTTTTTTTATTCACTTACATTAATTACGTGATAGGTAAATAATATAGTAGGTAGATCAAAGCATTTATTACCCAAACAGAAAATGCTTGGCCTTTTTTGTTCATTTTTTCAAAAACAAGCGCTCCATGAACCAAATTAATTTTGATTCTGAATTTACTCTTAATAAACATTTAAACTGGAAGTTCCACATATAAAAAATCCGAGCAAAACTTTCAAATTTTGTTTATGCTCTATGTGAAATAAAAATAAAAATAACCATCAAAAAACCGCAAAAGCCACATGCATGCATGGCTAAGTTACAGAATTATTCTATGTAATAGCACAGATGCACCCACCATTTTTACTCAACAAAAAAAGCTCATCAAAATTATAGTAAATATAAAGCAAACAGACAGTTGTAAACCACACTTTCAAGAACACAAAATACTGACTAAATTCGTTGTATATTCTTGATTTATTAATTAATTTATTTGACATTTTAATATTATTTATTTTTACTTTTAAATTTTTAAGTTAAATTGTATGTATAATGAAAAATTCCTAGAGTATTTAATGTTTAGTTAATTTAAATATCAAATAATATGTTGCTGTGCTCAAACAGGGTCTACAATGATGCTTAGCTCTAAGCCATCTTACAAACATTGTAGATGCAAATAAATGAATATGAGTATAAAAAGAAACTTTCATGTGAGCACTAGTTTATCATTTCTCCTTACCGCATGTTCGTTATATAACAACCGATTCCCACACAATTCCTCACCGATCCCCAGTTCCTCCAGTACCGCTTCTTGCAGACTTTGCCACAATAATCTCTTGTTATACGTATCCAACACTGCATAAAACATACATAATCGTGTACGCATCCCAATATAAACATTAAACATGAGCCGTTAGTCAAAATATTTTATATTATGTCCTTACGTGTATTTCGAGTAACTTCAATCATTTTGTCATCATTACTCATTGGGATTAATGAGAATGGAATTTCTGTGTATTCGTTTCGACGCCCATGCCCTGTGAAGTGGACAATAGAAATATTTGGTTCTATATAAAGTATATATAAATCTACATAGATTGAAAACCTTTTGGTAGAAAACTACTTTTGTGTATGATACTAACCATCTAAAATGATAATATAACTTTAATAATATTCCACAATTATCACACAACGTCGTCTAGTCCCAAGCTAAGCAGAGCTTGTGTTATGGGTACTAGACAACTGATAAACATACTTATATATTTCTAAATACATACATATTATAGATAAATTACACCCAGACACAGAACAAATGATCATGCTCATCACATAAACATTTGTCCTGGATGGGAATCGAACCCACGACCTGCGGCATAGCAGTCAAGGCCACTAACCAATAGACCAACGGCCCAGTCAAACTTTTACTTTTGACTTTGTCAGAAATAGGTGTTTTTTTTCATATAACTTATTACTGTTACCTCCCAACTTCAGCCGGTTGCAAACCAAGAGGCTAAGTTGGCAAAGCTAACAAATCCTGCTCACGCAGTTTACTTTGCACAATTCATGGCCTGCGAACAAATGTGAAAAATTAAATTACCTCAGCTATGCGAGTCAAGCTCTTCCAGCTCCAGAGCCCACTGGTTTGTAAGCGACAACTTTGGTGGGAAGTCATCAAGTAACTCGTCTCGCTCTGGTGCAGCGAAGTGTCAGACTTTTATTTACTAAGCTAACCTGTATTCATTCAGTTGCTATTGGCGTACTGCAGCGCATACAGCAACTGGAAGGTCCTAGGGTCATGGTAGCTCTTTCGAACAACGCCGCATCTGTAATCAACTTTAAATTTTCTTTCTTCTTTGAAAACGGGTTCCTTCTATTTGGCAGAATATTAATATTCTGCGATATGATGGCTCTGCTTTTTATTAATTACTATGGATATGAACTTTATTAAATGCCTAAAGATGATTCTAACTAACAAAATTATGAGTTTTAAATGTATAAAAAAGGAGTAAATGCGAAATGAAGTTTATGTTATCCGTTGTTTTGCAAAATAATATTATGGCATAAAAAAGTCTGCTATAAAAGGTAGATCATTAGATAACATCTTTCTATTTTCAACATTGTTACAGGTTCGTTGTTACGTTTCGCTCCATCAAAGTTTGTAAATGCTTGGCTTCGGCCAACAGCCTACGCTAAATAACCATAACCAACCGTTACGTCTAGCCTGGTTACTTTAATGTGTATCAAATTGTTATTAATCGGATTAATAATATCGTTAAACCCACATTTGGATTACTTATTGACTAGATAAGCGCATTATGGTCAACCTTGTGTAACGACACCAATTTACAAATATTTAGATACAAATATAGAGATTTCGAAATTCGTTTGAAGAGGATCTAGTATTGTCATTATTCGGTCAGTGGGTCGTCTTAGGACTATATTTCACCGAAACATCAATGCGACGCGACCAGTAGCCGCTACCCAGAAAATGTATACAGCTCTATAGAGAGTTACCTACTTACCTGATGTCCGTTTGGTTGCACAACCAGTTTGGTGTGCAGTCAGGCCTGCTTCACCCAGTCTTTACCTAATCGTCCACTGACTTATACTGACATTGCAAACTTCTTGAAAGTTTTGTGTCAGTTCAATCGTGTTCAGTAGCCGATTTCTCAAAGTACTTGTTACAGAAAAGCGATAATCACGCCCTGATCCTATGCGCCACCGGCCATATCCTGGTCGCCGAATATACCTACAGGTCTCTTAAAACCTCTGGTATACCAGACGAACAGGAAAGCAGCTAAAATTTAGCTGTCGAGTGACTTCATTTTGATTATGGCCAGCTTTGGGCAAGGCAATAACTTGAACAGCTTCTGCGGCCGTGGTATCCATATTTTTCCAGTAAATCCGTCTGTTTCTAATAGAGACGTTATCACGTTAACGGAAACTGATTAAAACTCCACAACAGCACCCTTTATGTAGCTCCAGGTAAAGGTATAAGTAGTGAAATGCAAATGGGTGAATTTGGGGAATTGGGTATACCGCTGGTTTTTGTGAGTTACGTGAAGGTCAATGATCTTAATTTTGTGTTTTCATAAAGCTAACTTTATATGCTTCAATTTAGCTCAATAATTTGTACTCAATATCTTTAAATTTAAGAAAAAAACAGTATTAAACGAAATTACAAGCCATGTGCGATTTTTTTGTTTTCAAGTGTAGTTCTGATTATATAATAGAAAAAAAATGTTGCCAAAAACTATCACCTTATATTATCTAACAATATCTTTAAGCTATAGCCGATCATCATTCTCTTGCCTTTATCCCAACGTAAGTATGCACTGGTGTAGTGTCTGTCCTTTACTCTCATAGTCCGATGGGTAGCAATCCGACACAACCGGCTAGAGATCAGGTGCAGGGCCAACGACTACTTTCCGAGACACGGGGGTCTCACAACTTCCTAACTGTGGGCAGCTAGCGCTACATAAACACACTGAAGAACAAGCGCGGTTCCGTCTGCGGAGCTGAGAATACATTTCTCTGCGTAATTTATTCACAGCTCTAAAAATGGCGAAGTTAAAGATGAGGAAACTAGCATTTTCTAAAAAAAAAATATCATAAACATGTGACATCCACCAACTCACACTGGGCCTGCGTGATGGATTAGAGCCCGTTCTCTCGTCTAGAGAGGAGCATGAGTCTCAGCGACGGGACCATTTTATGGCTAATTATACTTACTTTAGGTACTAGGGAATTATTATACAGACATCAAAAAAATATATATATACTTACGGTCGAATTGAGAACCTCCACCTTTTTTTAAGTCGGTTAAAAAATTAAAGAGCGAAGAGATATGACCATCAGACAAAAAAAAACGTGCTAATGCCAACACTATCAATAAAAATACCTTCATGAAAAGAGAACAAGAGATAGAATTAGACACGGTAGAAGTCAACAGACTCCACTACTTTTAAATAGATTCTCTCTTTCAAAACAAGCACTGACTGTTTAGTATTTTTACAAGTTTTCTGATTGTTTTTTACAAGTCATTCATTTAGTTCATTCTCTGCAGTATTTATTGAGATGAACATCGTTAACCCAAAATTATTTGTGATGGACTTTCGGTGATAAAAATACTACACGCCGCTCATATAACAAAACTACTTCTCTGACTCAATTCTATTTCCATTCAATCAAATAGGTAACTTGGCTATAGAAAGCACTTAGTAACTCAAGGAATTTCCTAGAAGACTCTATCAATTTTGATTCGACTTTTCTTACTTCCTTCTTGATTCAAGAAGAGAGAACCCTTGAAACAACTGATAACTTAAAACATAAACGTACGCTGCGATGTAATTACTAACAGTAGCCACTGTAAAGAATTTGGAACATACACAAGCTGTGTTAGATTTTCTCTGATTGTGTTTAGGTACATGAAAAATGTTTAGATATTTTCAGCAGCTGCTCGCCCCGGAAATATTCGTAGCGTCGACGGCCGACCATGACCTCCTATTTTTCCTAACATTTATTAAAACTCCGAACACGTTGTTTTCTAACGAATAACTCTGATTTTACCAATATGTACCTAATCACGTACTGATAATGATAACCATTATTACAAAAAAAAACACTACGATTACTGATAAAAATGTGAGCTCCTATATTACTGAAGTGAAATAATCGCATGATTTCGGCAAGAGAGGTCTTGTAGTTCGCGATTGTTTACACAACATTGTCGGTTCTCTCACGGAAATACATCTAGCTCTAAGCAGCCTGGTGCTACTTAACAGTTCGACAGTTCGCTTATCGGGTGCGAAAGGCTTGTCGATAAGGCGGTGTGCGCGCGCGCAGCCGTCAGTACCGCGAGCGACGCCGGCGCAAGCTCATCACGACGACAACCGCCGCTGGCCGAACTGAAGACCGAGATACGTAACGTGTTTGGAAACTAGCAGCAATATTATACAAGTGATATGTGCCTGAAGCACCGCGGCCGGCTACTGTTTACTAAACTGAGGTGTTGTGACAAAGTTTGCTTATACTTCAACTTGTGCGGTTAAATCAATCGGAACTGCGATTAATTTAGGTAAGTTTATCGTCAATATATTTTATCAAACAAAAAAAATACTAGCTCCAAAAATATACATATTTTTTTAAATAAATCTTGTCAACGCAATATTGCTCTAGAAGCAATAAAATGCTGCTAGCGATAACTACGGGCAGAGAAGGCTGATTGAAATAAATATAAATATACGTTGGCAACGGATTAGTCGTATGAGTTCACGAACCCACGAAATGTTAGTTTGTTTGCACTCACCGATTAAGTACTGAATATTTGTCACCGAGTCACCGATGCCAAATTCCATGGTGAGGCTACATCAACAGCAGCAGTGACGTCACGGCTAGGTACTGACCACGACGACGAACACGGCGGAACCGCACGCGACGCTATTTTCACTGACCTTTCTAATTTCACTCATCTCGGCCTTGCACTAATAGAACAACAAATATATAAAATCATTAATATGCGAGTTTTTAATATAAATTAAATAAGATATAGCAGATATAAATAAACAAAATTATACTAAACGTTTCTTGATATTTCTTCATCCGTCAAAATAATTTTGTGTACAATCTTTGACTTAATAATTCACTCTCTCTAGAATCTACTTTATTGATATAGTCATGATATATCGATTTTTTTGTTTTAACCTTATGTGAAGAACAATAGCTAAGAATAATATTTTTACTTTAAAGCAAAATAATAATGGCACAGCTAATTAAAATAATTTGCATGAAACAGATGTATTTAAATTATTGTCATTGATGTTGAATGACTGTTAGTATATACAGAGATTACTACGACTATACATGTATTTATGAATTACTATGTACCTACTCATTCATTAAGTTACCTACCTTAACATATAACATACTTATGGTTAATTTTTTTAGATTAAATTTAGAAAAAAATATTTATTTATTTTAACTTTATGTACAGTAGTAGTACATAGGCGGACTTAATGCAACAAGGCATTCTCTCCCAGTCAACCTTTTAAACTTTAACTTTTAAAATGAAAATTATGAGGATTTTTTTTTAGTAACATAACTAAACTTTTTGTAAGTTCATATCATATTATGTCATAAATAAATTGGTAGATACCCATCAATAATATCGAATACCTAGTCTTAAATAATCACTAATAATTCAGATTATATCCTTGTCTTATAGATACCTATATCAAATAAATTTGTTATCTTTATATTCACCTATAATTATTTTGTACGATTCGCCAAATTATTCTCCAAACGGCTGGGCTGGACTGTTTTTTTTATGTGTACCTATTCGAATAGGTCCCTGGACAGTTTAGATTTACAATTAAACCCGGTAGTTGGTGCCGCAATCAGATAGAAGTTGTTCTTCTATTTTTTTTTACTCCATAAGGGAGTAGCAGACCAGTACCTCTACCATGAGTTTGAAGCAATAGTATTTGTCGATACTCGATACCGACTACGTAAATATTTTGTATGGCATATTTTACAGCGCCTCTAGCGGTCACTTACGGAATCAAAATTTGCCATAAAAATATTTACGTAGTCGGTATCGAGTATCGACAAATACTATTGCTTTAAACTCATGGTAGATGTACTGGTCGTCTAACGTCTAGCAAGTACGTTAGCCGCTTATAAAACTGAATTTAGATTTATAGCAGAACATATCCACCATATAAACCCATCACGTGAAACCACTACAATACTAAGTGCATTTAAAAATTAGAGGCACTTGTAGTAATAGTATCTAATACCCTACATATTTAGTTATTAAGTACATTAAATATAGAACTCAAACTGAACAAACAAAAAAGATTTTAATAAGATTAACACAAACAAATTAAGAAAACTAAAGTAATACGTAGTAGAAAAGGTTAAATTATGTATAATTAAGAGATAAAGACAAAAAACATCAAATATGCTAATGATCTCCAAAGAAAAAAGCACCCCAATTATCAACAATGAAATAAGATTATTAGTCAAAATAATCACTACTCATTTGTTAATATTATAATCGTTTCTACAAATAACTTAGATGTTATGATTTGATAAAAGTTGTAACTAAATCAAGTGCAATGAGGCGAAGAACATTAAACTAATTTTAAATAGATATTTAGGTGACCATCGCATTCAAACACGTCAACTCAAGGAAATGGGGTAATGCGTGTGCGCTGTTTTTGCCACACCAATCAGTACGTCTTTTATTTTCATTGCTTGTTCCAAAAACTATATATATATATATATAATAATTATAATAAAACTAAACATTATGAGTATTCCAAGGCTGTTCATAAATTAAAAATAGATAGCGGTATCTGGTAATACAAGTTCATCAAATTAATGACCAACTTTACCGAAATAGGGTTATTGAACTGCAAGCGGCTTTTTTCGATGTACCTAAAGGGAAATATTAGTTAGAGGTAAGTTTATCAGCCATCTGACCGGAATAAAATCCAATAACATATCAAATTTTATATATTTAATCAATTAGGTACCTACTTATGTACATATTTGCGAAGTAGTTTAATCATAGCTTATTCGTATATGTTATCGTTGCGAAGCCGTATAATTTTAGAACATACGATATTGCCGTGTATGATCTCGGACATATTAGCGAAAGTCTTTGATCGTCTTAGTACTTGACTTCGTAGTAAGTGGACCGCAAAGCTAGGCATAAAAAACGAGAAATCTAAACCGTTAAGTAAAGGTTAAATAGAGGAGAGACGAGACACCAATAATACTATTAGTGTCAAGGAGGGGGAAACATAAATTTGATGCCATTGAATATTCAGGAGGCATCATTCAAGCTTCCAATACTTCTAATACGAATTCAATTTACTTAATTACAACTTTCAGCACTGCTCAATGATTTTCTCCAAGATTAACTTCAATACTTTAAAACTGGGTCTGGGTCATACAAATACGTCAAATGATCAATGAATGGCTATTTGTGATATTCACCAGTTCGGTTCAATTGCCGGAGACGACGCATTAGAAGGCTAAGTGCCGTCTTCCGCAAGTTGGAATGGGAGACATAACAATGACAGAATACTACTCTACTCTGAATCTTCAAGCAAGGCATAAAAAAAAAATAACTAAAATAAAAATTAATTAATATAAGCTAACCAAATTCTGTGAGTACTGTGCAAGTAAGCACACCTTTAAGTGAAGAATTTACTATGTTAATTGACAAGTGTAAATGTTTCTGCAAATAGTTGTAAAAAATAAATAATGTTTGATTACCTATGATTTGAAGTGAGGGTCTTCAGAATTTACCTACGTGAACGAACTGTATTGGTTAACCATAAAGCACCGAACTATACGGCATGCTCGTCGGAACGTCGGCCCAAACCGCAACGACGCGACTGACAGATGGACGGATTTTTGTCTGCCTCAATGACAATTTAAAATCGCAATATGAACAGTATACATAAAGGTCCATTGAAGAAATTAACTTTTATAAGTAATTAAATTTTATCTTCAACCCTGTTTGAATGTTAGAAGAACGGTAAAAAGCCAATAATCTATACTTATAAACTATATAAACTATAATATTATAAAGCTGAAGAGTTTGTTTGTTTGTTTGTTTGTTTGTTTGAACGCGCTAATCTCTGGAACTACTGATCCGATTTGAATGATTCTTTCAGTGTTGGGTAGTCCATTTATCGAGGAAGGCTATAGGCTATGTTTTATTTTTTTCAAAATTAGGGATCCGTAATAAAATTGCTATTTTGTAACACAAGGTGTAAAATCGAAAACCTATTTTTGCGTGCGCTGCAAAAACTATTGACAATAGAACAAAATGATGTACTACGGGTTTGTAGATCCCATTAAGACCTACAAAAAAGTCCGCGAGAACATATATCTAGCTATCATGGTTTAATCACAATAACCGATTTTGTGTTCAAAATAATTATTAAATCGTCTGAAGGAAAAAAACTACGTTAAATATGTATCGTAATATTAATCTTTATCGAAATTAAGCATTATGTTATCAAGAGTATTTATGTAGAAGTAAAATACTTTTTGTTTCATCTCAATCGGATATTTCGTTTAAAAGTTATCACGTGTGTAAGATGTTAAGAGTTGGTACCTATTAATGAGTTATGGGCCATGGATGGAGTTTTTTATCAACATAAAATCCTGTAATAATCTTTTTCGAAATATATTTGTTGATGATTGTAAGTATAAGATCTTTGAAGAGCCGCGTTCATAAATACATTTATGAACGCGGTAATTTTGGGAAATACTGATCTGATATGAAAACTGTTTAAATATTAAATAGTCCATTTATTGAGGGAAGCAATTATAGGCAATATTTTATCTCGGTATTTCCACGGAAACGAGAAAAACGCGGGTGAAACCGCGGGGCACAGCTAGTTATATATATATATGCAAAAGCATTTTCTGGGACCTACTCGGCCTTAGATTCTAACTGTAGTTCCCACAACCGACGACCTAAAGTTGAGTATAAAACAATCAGTGAATTAGTTAGAACGTTAGAACATGGTGTTTATAGAATACCGGCTTCGACCACACTCTTCATATGGTTGAGACCGTTACCTGAGCCATAACAACTTTCATTAGACACCACCTGGACTCGCGTTATTTTCTGTGTATGATGCTCATTAAAACATCACTGTCATTCATTGCAGTCGAACTGCAATAAAAAATACCGTCTTACAAGCTTCTGGTTATATTATGAGAAGCATAGCGTTTCTTTTACGTCGCTTGTTTGGATTGCTGATTTAACTTTTTATACATATATATATATACTTTATTATACACAAATATAACACATAGTACAGTTTCTAAATCTTAAAATATATTACTGGCGGCCTTATCGCATTCTGCGACCTCTTCCAGGCAACCTGGAAGATCTTTTCAGGAATAGAAGTGAATTTAATCCTTGCACTTGTAGGTAACCGTTACTGTCCTAACTGATTTATCAACACAGCTCAAATCACAGAAAGGATTGCGCTGAATAGCTAAGAAGGGATTTTTCAGAATTAAATCCTCCTAAGGGGGATATTATACAACAAGGGACCAAAGTTTGTATGGACAAACTTAGTTTTACACGAAGTCGCTGATAGAAATGAATAGTGTTGAATTTTATAAATATTTAGGTATAGTATCATATGGAGTTAGTAATTTGACAAACTTCAAACTATATCTACAATAACGTTTTGAGGGCTATTGAATTAACCTAACTGGTTTATTTATAATAAAAGCGTCCTAGATTTTTTGACCCACACAGAGCGCACCGGCTTTGTCACACCCACCAACTTTCAACTGGTTTGTTGGAATCACGTGCACGAAACATAACGATAATTAGGCATTAAACTTTTATTTTGTTAAGCTTTGAATTTGCAGTAATATGCATTACAAACAACTGAGGGTACAAATTGTAGATAATGTAGATATAGATATATCGCATAATTCACATAAGTGATGTAGGTATACCTAAGGAATGAGAGTGACTCGTAAATGAAACACGTAGTTAGTCGTTGATGTCTGAACAAGATCTGTATTTTTTCTGTAATTACACCCTATTTATATTTACAATGGTACATATGGTAGTAGTGCTTAGCCTAAGATATTTGTATGTTTACTTCTCCCTCTGGTCTTAGGTATAAACTTAAGAAAATTTATACATACGGGTACCTAAGTAGGTATATTGTTGGTAAATCAGATCTAATATTAATAATATTCACTATAACTAACTTGATTTTTAAGTTTTCGTACCCAAAGTTTAATCAACAGAGCCCTATTAAAATATACCTCCGCTGTAGCCCGTTCGCCCGTATGTCTAACAGCGGGCTATATCTCATGAACCTATGATATCTAATCACAGATTGTGTATTCCTATTGCCCGTGAAACGACAAATAATAAAAAATCGTACGGTACAATTCGTAAGCGATATTTACTTATTTGAATACCGTATAATATTAGAAAGATCATAATATTAGAATAGTTAGGTATCGGACAGCTTCAGGACAACCCAATAATAAAAGCGAAAGCAAATTAGTATTATAGGGTGACTGGTAATTAGTGTACGACACATAAACACGTGATTGTGCTCATGATAACCAACAACTTTTACTATGGGAAAAAACCTGAAATCGCGAAAAAAAAAATCAGCTGTTCAGTATATTTTATATTTATGTTTGCCTAATGTACTGAACAGCTGATATATTTTTCGCGATTTCGGCTTGGCTCCCATAGTAAAAAAAATTTGTTGTCATGAGCACAATCACATGTTTAAGTATCGTACACTACTTGCCAGTCACCCTATATATTAGTTTCAGTGTGTTAATCGATTGTCTTAGGTACTTCGAATTCATTTAGTGTGTAAATATAATTGTGAGACAAAGACATCCATTGTCAGTTAATAAGGATTCAAATATGTGTATCGAGTCACCCGACTGACAAGCCAAACCCAAAGTAAGATTCCCTTGGTATTTTTTTTTCAGTAGGTAGGTAAAAATCATCCAGATGACATCTCCCGCCCTTGGGCGGAGCGGGCGATAGTGTTAGACTTTTACTGACTAAAAAACCTTCCCGTGCCTTCGTTGCCTATCATACCGGGGCCGAGTTTTCCTTTCAGAAATATACCCTAGGCCCCAGAAAGCTTCCCTTGGGAGCGCTTATGAATAGGTAATGAATGTATAGGGTCATGGTAATATTGCCGTCTCCTTTTCATTTCGCCACCGTTTCAGGTCACGGTACAGACTCACCGAATTATACCCCGTAGTAATGAATGAAATAAAGTTAAAACATAGTTAAAACACTGCACGTAACAAGTATTACCATGAACCTGTAAATGTATGAACATAGCAAACAGATTAGCCTAGATGAAAGGCGTGGGATTATGAGAATTAGCACAAAAAAGAGTCTTAGCCCAGCAGTGGTCAAAAGTGGTCAGTAGGTAGTGAAATGAGCGAAAATATTAAAAATACAACGAAGCAGCAAGCGAAGAAGATCAAAGCTTTGTTATAATTCATTTATCTAATAGATGAAGACAGAGTAGAGAAACATATATTGGAACTGACTATGTAGAATCATTACTTAGATATAGGAAAACATTTTTGGAAAGAATATTTCAATGAACGACCATAAAAAATAGATAAGGTGTTTACTGTATAAGGTCCGATAGAACTGACATGTACATTTGTATCAATTCAAGTCATGAATTTCTGTTTCAACAGTTTTGGAAAGCCATCAGCATGGCGATGAAGGAGTGGCTGCAGTGGCTGCCGCCGCCGCGCTCGCTACTGGCGCTGCTGCTGGCGGTGGCTGGCTTTAGCGGCCGCCTGTTCGCCTCGCACTTCACGCACTCGCCCACCCTGCTGGTCGACACCTGCCACTCGCTCTGCCGCCTCGTCGGGCTTGTCACTACGTTGATCTCATACAAGGTTAATTTCGAGCTTATGCAGTGACAGTTTTATGATTAGTTTACATAAATTAACTGCAGAAATCATTTCATACATTGCTTGCATATGACCCTAAAGCCGGATACAGACTGCTGTAATGTAACATGAAAGGTAACATGAAATAAGCATTTCATAAGTGAGGATGCAGCGCGCGCATGAACCGAGCATGAGCTTACTCATATAGTAGAAATGCTCTGCTCTGTTCGCTCGCGTAGTATGCACGGTTCGCGCGCCCAAAGGCGTCCACACTACTCCACACTATGGGAATTCTGTTAGTACATAAGAAATAGCACGATACATTGCGACAATGCAGTGGACAGCAAATTCTTTCATTGCGTGTTACATTGCACGTGACGTTACAGCAGTCTGTACCCGGCTTAAAATGTGTCTAGAGTAATAATTGCATGTATCTATACATCTATACATATAAATAAAATGGAGTGTCTGTTTATAATATTGAAATAACTGCTTTTTACTACATGCATATGAATGTATATACGGTATATACGGTCATTCGTGGATAATTTTGGGATTTCGTTTTTTTTTTTTCCTTTTATTTACACAAGTTTAATATGGTAACGGGCACGGATGGAGACCCATTATTTTGTACTAATTAAAAAATAGTGATATACCCCACTGCAGTTATATTTTTTTCACCTATTTCTCGCTATCCGCTACTCAGTCCAATTCGTTTTTATAGTTTGGTTGCTTACGAAATCACGAGTTCAACCATTGCGGACATGATGTGAAATGGATTATGACAAATTCAACTACATTTACCTGAAAGTATAAAACTATTTCCTTTGGGATATAAATGGTGTGACAATGTAAAACGTATGAAAAGAAAAAGATTTTAACAATCTATAACTTATATAAATACCATAAAGAAAAATGATTTGTATTTTTGTTTGTAATGAATAAACTCAGAAACTGCTAGACCGATTTTAAAAATTCTGTCACCTTTTTAATACTACCTTATTATTAAGTGATATAAGCTATAAGTATACTGTCGGCGAACGAAGCTAGTCACCAAATAAATACCTATTTCATACATATTCACTTATATTCACAAACATAAATTGGTAACAGAAAATATTGTAGCCAAGTCAATTCAATTCTTCTTTGATTCTTTATCAATTTTTACCTGTCTAAGCTAATGAAGATGGAAATTGATGAGCTTCTTAATTCTTTATTGTCATATCAGCCGAAAGACTTCCACTGTTAGACATAGGCCTCCCCCAAGCGTCGCCACAACTGCCGGCCCTGTACGTCACGCATCCAGCGGATTCCGCGACCCTGACCAGGTCATCGGTTTACCTTGTGAGAGGCCTTCTAACGATGTGTCTTCCAGTACGCGGTCGCCACTCCAGAACCTTTCGTCCCCATCGACCATTTGTTCTGCGTGCAATGTGCTCTGCCCATTGCCACTTAAGTTTGGCGATTCTTAGAGCTATGTCGGAAACCTTGGTTCTCCTTCAGATTTTGATACACAAACCTTAAATGACAATTCATGTACAAAGGCGAGCTTAACTCAACAATGAGTAGTATTATTTTATTAAATTCTTTTAAATTGTCCAGTATGAACGCGCCGACGAGGGTGCTGGCCGGGAGGGTCGGCTGCGCAACACATTCGGCTGGGCGCGCATCGAAGTCGTTGGCCGCCTCTCCGTGCACGTGCTCTTCGCTTCCTTCGCCCTCGCCCTGGTCGTGAACGCGCTGCAGCTGGGAGTGCACTCCTCACACGGGCAGCCTCCGAAATACCCGAAGGTCATCGTTGGCAGCGCTGTGATAGGACTGCTTCTGCACGCCATTAATTATATGCTGCTTGCTGGTGAGTATTCTTTATTCCATCGGTTCTTAGACGTCAGCTCGAAAAGCTTTCCACCTTCGAGCTTACCAATCGATTCAAAACGATTTTTTGAATATTTTAAAAGCATATAATGTGTATGAGGAAATAGGAGGAATATTGATACCTGGCCCCGTATTTATCTACCCAATAAATGTCAGCCTACTCTCGTCTTGTGCTTAAAGTCTCGCCAAAACAGACTCACAGGGTCTAAAATCATGGTTTGAGGCTCATGGGCTACGGTAGGCGTGGCTTGCTTACAACGAGCATGGTAGTTCACCGTCCAGCCGTTAGCCGGTCGGTAAAAACCGAGATCCACTCGCGCCTCATAGAAGTGTGGGCAAAACCATAGCGGCCAAGGAGGGCCAATACCCACTAAGGCTGCGGGAACGTATGAAAGAGTTACCGCGCTCCTGGAACGTAACGGGCAACTGAAAAACACAGTTGGGTTTTTGTCAAAAAAAAGTCTGACATTCCCCTTCGCCCGACCTTAAAGTGGCAGAAGTCTAGAACTTTGATAATTCCCACCTCAAAAAATATACTGCCACCTCACACTGTACCGTTTATTTTATCGTTAATTTACTTTAGTATTTGTTTAGCTAGTGCTACGTAACCTAGCATAGTGTAGGTAATTTCTCTTTATTGGCGATGTCGTTATCACTGTAAACAATCAATGTTACTTGCAATAATTAAACAAGACATGCACGTATGTTTTGTGTTATTATAATTAATAATTTAATGTCGCAAAACAAACAATCAACGTGTACTGTACGAACTATAGTTAAACCTAAATACCATTATATTTCAATGTTTATGAAATAACTAACCGTTGCACTACTTTCGTGAATGTAACAATACCCTAATGCACCAAAACATTCGTTGATTAATAGCGGTAATCAAGAAAACGTGATTAAAACCATAAAAATTCTTGCGTAATTTTGAAGACTATTTCATTTCGGGTCCACTATGCTCTGCCCTCACAACTTTAGAGAGGTTCTGAGTTCTGACCGATACATAAAGTGGTACATCTTTGCCAGACTTTATCTGGCAGATCGAACGCTCTGTATCCTTGGGCAAATCAAATGCAAAAAATTGCAAGAGCACGTGCCATTGTCTAAATGGAAAATTGGTAGCAAACATGTTACGAAATACAATTCTTTAGTTTCTGAGTTAAACGCAAGGAAATTGAAATAGTGACGGACATTTTGGTACAAGTGGAGAAAGTTTTTCATTGCGACCGAGGTGACATTCGCCAGAGACGTAAGCGCGGATGTTAAGGAGCCGAGAGCTGCAGTGACAAAATTTCACGTGTATCGAACGACGTTTTTCAATACACTTACGAAAGCATTAATAAACGGAAGTTGACACGCGACTGGAGCGGGTTGACACGCGACTGGAGCGGGTTGACACGCGGCTCGTGAGGGTCGCTTATTGTCCAGCCAGATATATAAATCGTGGCGGGCGCGAGCACGCGCACTTTTCTGCACTAGTGCGAAAAACAGTAAATTGCGTGCCTAAACGCGGCAGGGATAAAGTAGGGTTTTAGAGTAAGCGTATTGAAAACAATATTACACGATTACATTCCATGCTATCTTGCAGATAATAGGGATAATTGATTCCAGATAAAAACATATAATAGTCTGGTGCAATGAACTTTAAGTGGGTACTTATAGCTGATTGTAGAAACGCGACATCACGAATTAGATATCTAGCTAGGACCTGAAAATTACAGTGTAACGTGAAATAAAAACCTACAAAAAATAAACTGTACCTTTATGAGACTGTGATTACTTTAGTGCATAGATTTATGAATAGGTAGAGTATGTGAGAAAACGAGAGTGTAATTAAAAATTAAAAAAACGACAAGAATAATAATATAGACAAGAGTACAATTTAACACGTTAATTTTTCATGGACTTTCAACCAGTGCGTATGAGTTCTTTTAGAGGCAAAGTTGAACTTCTTTCCTGTCTCACAAAATTTTGTTTTTAAAACACCGTCACAACCCTTCGTGAAAGAATCAATTTTATATAAGTATTTGTCTCTATTATACACATAGAAATGTTAATATAGCTGTCCCCCGCACAGAGTTACGCATGCGGCTTGTTCGACCTCATAACGCGTGTTAATTAATTATTCAATATTTTTCCATAAACCTAATGATCAATGTATCCATAAATCTGAAAGACGAACATCACGGTCATGCAAGCGTCAATCAATTCCATCAACCATGAATGATGGTTTTCGTCAGTCAAAACTTTGACTGAGGCAAAACTGACAGCAAAACCTACCGTGGAATGTTCGCCGAAGGCTTCGGTGTCGATCACCAAAACATAATATCGTAAATCAATATCCTGTTCGGAAAATAGCTCATTATTGTCTGCACACAATTAATATTAAACAAACGTGTGAACGATAATATTTATGAACACGTAAACTATTTTATCTACCTACAAGATATCATTGATACAAAGCAAATTAGATAGATAGATAGATAGATAGATTTATTCTTTATTGTACACCAAAATAAAAATTACATGAGAAACTTAAAATTTATAGGGTGTCACAAAGGGCGGTCTTATCGCTAAAAGCGATCTTTTACAGACAACCTTTGGATGAATTTGACAGAGAAGGAGAAAAAGATACTCAGGTAGTTGATGGTGTACTATCTACATATATACACAATACATAGACTAATAAATTACATAAATTACAAAACAATATATATATATATATATATATATACATACTTATACAATTTAAATGAAAGCAGAGAAATTACTGTACACAATGACAACGTTCAGGAGGAAAGGTAGTGAGCAGTAACCTCATTTTTAAAAATTGTGAGTGTTTGAGCTTGCCTTACCGACACGGGCAAAGCATTCCACAACCGCACAGCCTGAACTGTAAACGACTTATCATAAAAGTTGGTGGAATGACTTGGCATCTCTAACCCCAAGTTTTCTGATGACCTAAGATATCTATTATGTGTGTCATGAAGGAACTTGAAACGTTCTTTAAGATAAGCGGGGGTTTTAGGATTGAACAGAACACTGTAGAGCAGGGACAAGATGTGTACGTTCCGGCGAAGACATATTGGAAGCCACTTGAGTTTTATACGAAAATCGGATATGTGATCATACTTGCGCAAGCCAAATATAAATCGTATACAAACATTTTGAAGTCGCTCAAGTTTATCAAGTTGTGCCTCAGTAAGATCGAGATAACTGACATCAGCGTAGTCAAGGATAGGGAGTAAGAGGGACTGAGCTAGTGCAATTTTAGTGGCAGTGGGTAGAAAGTTACGCAACCGTCTCAGGGACTTGGCAGAAGCAAATATTTTGCGACTCACCTCTTGTAATTGGGGACCCCAAGAAAGATGCTTGTCTATCCATACGCCTAAGTTCTTAACCTTCTCGCTTATTGGAATAGCAGTACCGTTGAATAGAACTTGAGGAAGCTGGGACCAGTTTACCTTGTGCATTAACCTAGAGCTGCCAACAAATTACCACCCTATCAAAATACTCTCAAATCATTTTCATTCGAAATTTATCCTCCAGATACTTATTTGTGGGTTACGGCGTAGGTAAAAGTCTGACACTTTCTTTTTGGTAGATATTTTTGAATCATTTCTCAATCGTTTTGAATGGAGCAAGGGAAAGTGTCAGACTTTTACTGACTAAAGCCTACCTAATATTCCTTCAGTTGCCTTTTGCGTGGCCATGGTAACTCTTTCAAAAAATCTGTCCTGCCAAATGAATTGGTCAAACATCAAACACATTCTAAGGTCAAAGTAAACATAGTAACAATAAGAAGTTTCTCGACAAATAGTGACCCATTTAGCAGATAATAAACTACTCTAGGTAAGTAGGTATCTAACTGTAAAAATAAAACAAAGTAACCATTGAAAAAGAAATTTTGAAAATCTAAATTAACCCTGTAGTTGGACTGCGGGATTGTTCGAAAGCGTCACCGCACTTCAGGAACGCAAAGAGCAACTTCAAGAAATATGAGTGAAGTCAGTAAAAGTGTTCCACGATTTGTGATTTAGATAGGCTGTAAACTCTACTATCAAACCCCTAGGGAACGGCTTCGTTTTCTCACTGTCTTTCTATTGTCTCTAATTACGGTATTCGAAAGGTTAAGTTTGAAAATATCTAGATTCTACACGAACTTAACTTAAGCTACTCAAATCACAAACCGGATATGACATTCCCTCTCGCTACACCCAAACACAAGAAGTTAGGTTAGGTTAACTAACTAGGTAGGAACTATGAAAATATTACATAGGTAGTAGGTACCCTACCTACTTAGTATCTGTGTAAAATGTTTGATATGAGAGTCACTATAACATACCTTACAAAGTTACATATTGTCATACCTGTTTTCCGCGATGTTTTTTAGTCAAAGGTGCAGCGTAAAAATATCTATAGGTCATAATTATAGCCAGTCCTTCTAGTCAGTCAAATGTTATAAGAGTGTGCACACGGGCCCGGTAAGACTAGCAATAGGAATCCATCCACATTTTCCATTGTTCTGATGCTTAATTAACGTTCCTATGTGTTTTAGGACGGGAGCTGAGCTACAGCCGGCGCCTGAGCGTCACAGAAGGCGGAGGAGTGGTGCTGAAGACTGGTACAGCAGAGCCAGTTCTCGCGCATGCGCCAACCGACATCGCCAGTAAGTTAAATAGTCTTAACACAGATGGTTAAGGACCTATTACACTGCGCTGAATATCGCGTGCGATCTTACTATTTTTCATTCATAGAAAGACAGCCTAGTCTATGGTTCGACGTCTATGAATGAAAAATAGTAAGATCGCACGCGATATTCAGTGCAGTGTAATAGGTCCTTTAAGACTTAAAATCTACTTCACTATTTTCCCATTGCATGCTTTTGCTATCGCTATGTGTAAAATTCTGATGTGGGTGCATCCCCAACTTAAATCAACCCAATTATTTATCATCACTCGTGTACTATTATGCCCACAATTAAGTTGTTATAAAAATCAATCCCTATCAAGCTCACATTCAAAACATAAACCTACATAAGCTGGTATGTATATCTAACGCATGACATGCATCGTCCCCAACAATACCATACAGAATACTGCAAAAAAAAACTTATTACTTTATGAAACAATGATGTTTTAATAAATAGGTAACTAATTAACATACATAAATGATGACGCAGGTGTCAAACATATTTGTTTAAAATATTTTCAAGTATAACATTCATCAATATTTACCACATGTATTCCCTATGCCACTTTGACAGTTTTGTCATTAGCCAAGTTAAGATCCTGGGCAGAGCAGATCTTCTTCTCGATGGTTTTCTTTTCCCTCAAAGTTTTTGGGACCAGTAAGTTGCACGCTTATAGCGGCGTTAGTGGTGTTCTTTAGGTCCTCCAAAGTACAGATGTAGGTAAGGACACTTTGGGCACTCCAATAAGTGGGCCAACGTCTGGTCAGGAGCACCGCACTCGCACTGGGTGTCGGATGGGTCTATAATCCCCCACTTTGCCAGGTTGTATTTGCAATGGCCTACCTTACCACGATAGTAAATCCGAACGGCAGAGCAAGTCATTACATAATATGCAGGAAAGGACGACATGCTGAAACCACGTTATGAAACCTCATTGATACACTACAAGAAGTCCAGCCCACAGTAAATATATCGATCTATTTCAAGTCTCTTTTCTTTTTTTTTTATGAACTCTTGAATTTTGATGAAATAACCTAATGTTGACACTCAGGCAGCCTGTTCGTGATGGGTGCTGGCCTGACCACTGAGTGGGAGCCCCTAGCAGCTCGCATCGCCGACCCTGCCCTCTCCGCCTGCGCAGCCATTGTCCTTGTCATCTTCAACTACCCTTTCTGTAAGTACACCTTTACATCATTTATTTTACCAGGCATCGCATTCATCTATCCATTGGGTTGATGTCATCGTGGTCGTATTTTGAACAGCTCTGCGAATTTAAAAAGCACCTCTGATCACCGATAACTTCCCAGGTCTGTTATTGTGGATGACGAGGCTAGCGACAACTTTTTTTTTATTTATGTATAATGTCATCAGTTTTATAGTATAGAGAAATACATATAGCCTGCCGTCAATCATCTGGATTTTTTAGCTAATCATAATAACTTTCAGCTGTATACAAAATTTAAGATTTTCGAAAGTAGTTAAAAGTATGATGATACGATGTACCTACCGATTTTTTACAACTTTAAAGTGTGACTGACGCTCCCAGTTACACGATTTGCATGACTGACGATATTAAAACTTATTTTTAATTAATATATTACTCGCATATTTATTTTTAGAAAGTAGGTGCGAGATATATTGACTTATGCCAAACTCTAAGTAATCTCACCAATCCAGATGACTGACAATAGGCTATTTCTCTACACCGCAAATGTGACGCAATATCCAACGTTCAGCCTTTATAAAATGCTTGAAGTTTTTTGTCGCTCGCGTTTCGAACTATTAATAATATGGAAGTAATTTCTATAGGTAACTTATTCGTGAGTATGTACTCCTATATCCAGAACTGCTGTAGACATTCCTCAGATCACAGCTGCATGCCTATGCTGAACATTATCCAACTCATTAGAAATCAATTTACATTCAATGATAGGTACTATCTTCAATTGCCCAGGTGAACAGCTGATTAGATCCACCAAATTACCCCAGACGATATCAAGGCCCATAAAAATTGTAATCTAGATATGTAAATTACTTTTTTACCTGTTAGTATCAATTTTTTTTTCGTGACATGATAAGATATGGATAAAGTTTATGAGGACATAAAAAGTATTTAGTCATGTGCACAAGCTAATCAACTTATCATACTTATAATATTCCTATATTGATAGTCCATTCAATAAAGAGTGTCGCTGTGTAGGAAGTTGCTGCACATAATCCAAGATCTTCTATTAGCAGTAACTGAAATGGAATCAATAGCGATACCAATGCAACGCAACGCAGGTTACGCAGTAGTTCCGTAACTATGGGCACCAATGGCCGATGGTTCCATTACTTCACTAGTTATTTCATAAGGGTGAGCTCCGTTCTTCAAGCGAGAGTACAATTAGATGTTTCCTAAGAACTTGAATCAATTCGTTCCGAAAATGAAACTTATTTTGTAGATCGACACTAATAATAAAATGCAGCAAACAGCAAAATGAAATCTTTACAGATTGATTTTACTATAACGGCGCAGTGCTTAGTTAGAAAAAATTTATAACTATGTATGTACCTAAATTAAAGTTCCGATTTTCGCCCAACAACATTATCATATCATATCGTTGATAATAATAAATATTGCTAGTTAGTAGCTGCTGATACAGTATCAGTTATGGACTTTACAACCGCCTTACTTCAAATATACTGCCAGAGATCTGTCAACAGATATGGAGGTATGGGAATGGTAAACAGTTTAATGGAGTTAAAAAATCCTATCCCTTTTATGTGTTACTAAGCAATTTGGGGCAGAGATAATTATGGACAGAAACATTCGCAAAACCAAGACCAATAAACCCTTCACTAGCTACAGATAATTCTACTTACAGCCAAAAAAATCGAAGGCATGTGACATTCACCAACCCGCACTGGGCCGCGTGGTGGATTACGGCTCATTCCCTCTCCTAGAGAGGAGGCCTGAGTCCCAGCAGTAGGAAAATTAAAAAGGCTGATGATGATGATGATGATGATGATGATGATGACAGCTAAAATAGTAAAGTAGGCCTCTTCTATTAACTATACGGTCCTTTCAACAAGCATGACTTATTGTGCTCTTAGTTTTTTCCATTTCCCCAACTACTGAAAAGACAAATGAAGGTACTTACTAGAGATATAGATAATATGTATATACTGATTAATATGCGATCCTCCTCCTTGCGTCGTACTCCTCTATGCAGAGGGACGTGACCTGCTTCATCACTTTCATTCGAACGATATTCCTCCATCAGTTCCTGTCTCTGGCGGCGTGCAGGGCATTGTACAGCGCAGCGTCAAGAGCGGTGCAGATCTGGTCAGATCAACGTATTGGGCTGCGTCCGTGAGGCCTTTTCCCATCCACTTTACCGATCATGATGTGCCTTTCGAGGTTGCCACCATATTTCCTTGCAATCTGCAATATATCATCAAGAAAAAAGATTCTCACAGAAATTGTCAACTGCTGCTTTCCCATGCACCTACCTACTTTCGATAGAGATAAGGTTCCCCAACTGTATTGTGTGACAATGATGAATGTGTGTCAACATGGACGTTCGGCTTTCGGCTCTTCACTGGCGATAAACGGTTCTGTCTGTTTCCATAGTGCGGTCAGCGGGACTGGTGCTGCTGCAGACCGTGCCCGAGGGTCTGGGCACATGCGAGCTGCGGGCCGCTGCGCTCAAGGTGCCCGGGGTGCTGGCCATACACGAACTGCACGTGTGGCAGATGCACCGCGACAAGGTTGTCGCCACCGCACATATTGCGTACGGATCACACGAGGTGAATAACAAATGATTTTTAACGCAATATAGATATCATTGTCATATTAAAGACAGTTATTGTACCAATATTGTCTAAGGACCTTTGTTTCTGCCCTGACATCATTAAGTGTGTGGAAATGGATAAGTACGTTAGATCTCATTCACTCCAATAAGTTCTCATTTTATTTTATAACTGTATCGTTATCCCCTTTTAATTAGCTCTTAGGCCCCTCGCCCATGGCGACTTTTGGTAGCGATGTTGATAACGCGTTCGCATGGATATAGTCACCACGATGCTGTAGCGCTTTGGCATTTTTCCTATAGCGCTTGCGCGATAGCATCGCTACTAACGCACGTTAGTATCTAGCGATGCTGTCGCAAGCTTACGAAACGCGCGACAGCATCGCTACAAAAAGTCGTCGTGGGCGAGGGGCTTTAGGATCAAGATCTGAAGTTACAACTTCTAAGCAGAGAAATTATTATGTCCACGGTCACTGTAATTCTAGACCAAAAACAAGTTTCTCCTAGCCCTACAAGTATTTTCTTATTCTTGTTTATGCATGTCTTCAGTGTTGGATAACATTGTGTTACAGGATTACTTGAAGAGTTCCGCGTTAGTTTGTGATATATTCAAACGTCACGGCATCGGACTAGTCACGCTACAGCCAGAGTTCTCACTCGCATCTATGTTAGGCAAGTTTATTTTAATTTTTTAATATTAATTTGATTTTATTATTGATTTGTTTTTTTTTTTTAATAATTATTATACTTTTTCTGTACCATCATTTATTGTACAATGGCTGCCGATTGATATATTTTGCTTATTTTATTTGATTGTTGCTACTAAGAATCACTGACCACCAAGCCCGAGATATACACCTAGTTTATGAATCAGGGCGTTAAAAATGACCTTAATTAGCTTTTGTATACTGTATAAAAACTATTACTAATATCTACGAATTTTGTAATGTAAGGCTTATGGTGAAAATAAATTATTATTTATTATATAATTAAAAATATTGGTAGTTCGATACTAGCTAAAGCGGCTCCAAAAAACTGTTGAAGCTGTGAAAAAGACAAACTTCTGATTAACGAAAAAAGAAATACGGCCATTGGTATCGCAAAAAACGTTGACCGTTGATCGACCCTGAAATTTGGGATGAAGCATGGTCTCACAGCACAAGTATAGGAAAAAAATCTGGCAACTGTAAATTTCTAGTTACGTCATAAAAAAAAGTATCTACTTTTTGTAATTTGGAATTTCTAATTTCAACCCCTGACATTATAATAGCTTTTTGTCTATTCACAGGTACAGATGAAGAAAAAAAAGCGTTAATAGACTTTTCAAACCAGGGCTGTTCCCGTCCGTGTGCCAAGGACTGCACCGCACCAAGATGTTGCGAGCCTCCTCGACTACCCACCGTCACTCGCATTTAGATGACTCACATTGATACATTTATCATTAAAATTTCACAGTTATTTAAGTATTTATTCTTAAACAACTCTGTGATTTTAAAGGAATGGAAGCTACAAAAAGCCCTCCAGTTAGAACATAAGCCAAAGTGAAATTGCCTCACTATAGTGTGACCATTTTAACGATAGACTTTTTTATCCTAACCAATTTGATATGGTGTGCGTGATGCTTCAACGGTTCTAATATGAACTGATATTACCTACCTACGTATAATCATTTAATCTTGCCGTATTTTAAGGAAACTGCCTTGTAAATAGTTTTAATTTTAAGTTTCAATATATTAAATATTCAAAGTTAAGTTAGGTGAAACAAATTTATTCATAAACTGTAACGAGAGTTATTGAGGCATTAATAAATTGTCTTTTGTAGAGTCGAAAATATCTATTATGAAAGGATTTTATACGACCTTCATACTTAACTTCAACTATACAAAAACAATAATAGACCTATTTCCCAAACCTTAGTAAATATTTTTATATGAAGAACGTTAAACATTAGACGTAAAAATGTTTAAAGTAACAGTGTGGGCGGTGAAACAGACTGTAAGCATAAAAATATTTTAAGAATACAACCAAAGAAGCTTGTTCGTGTGTCGCGGTAAGCGGCGAAATTTCTAATCGTGGTAAATAACAGAGTCAGCCTACATCAGTGAAAGTGTAATGAATAAAAACATGGTTCGCGGCCACATTGTCAGCGCTGCACCGGCGCGCCTCGCGTCGCCGCTCGCCCGCCGCCGACCGCGACACCGACATCATCATAATACACTCTAATGACGTTGTTATTGTCGGAGCATAAAAAGGTATTGTTATGGAGCTATTACGGTGACGAAAGAAACCTTTTTGTTCGCGGTGAAATTGTACATGCAACCGATTCTTATATTTTTACTGATTGCTGTTTGAATATAGCGAGAAAACTGTATTCAAACAGCAATAATGATGGAAAGAAAATAAAAATAATAATTCTTAGGAGCCCACTTTTAATTATTTTTTTTTATTATTTTATAAATTCTAAAACTAGTGCCTATTCGTCAAGTAAGGAATATTTATTAATCATAAGAAAAAGAAGAGGTTTTTTTGTAATTCGAACAGATTTTATAAATTGAAAAGAAAACTTTTAATCGCAAAGTATACATAGGTGGCGTACAAAGCAACTGTGATGTTCCTTTACAGTATTATATTAGGGAAAGCTAGTTAGGTGAACTATTGTAATAATTAAGTTAATTACATTGTTATCGCGCAGTAATGATGTTAACAAATAATACTAGTTAGTAAGTGTTTTGTGTACAAAGTTTTGTTGATTATTGAATGAAGACAAATAAAAATATATTAACTTTTATTATTCTCTTTTATTTAGTTATCTAAACTGTAAATGTAAATGATTCACCATGTAGGTTTGTGGTATTACGTTGATGAAATCCAATTACGGCATTGTATTTCTTACACTTTTACCTATTAGGTACCTAGTTACGTACCGAAAATAATTTTGTTTTTTTTTTAACATTTTCTATTTTGTTAATCACTCCAAACTCACAAATCATCAAAATAAAAATGGTTCTTCGAGACATTCCCGAAGAAATAAGGACGTTAAATCACTTGTAAAATCATTTACAGTCTGTCAAGAAAGTCATGAAAAGAATGTTTTGGGAACTACTGTTTTTGCTAATACTGGCAACACTGAATAATTGTTAAGCTGAGTACCTGAACTGTCACGTCGTATCTGTGTGGTTGATTTTTTATAATATTTCGGTGCTATTTCGAGTTTTTTTAATCGTGTAAGCGTTAAGATACAAAAAATGAATCGAAATGTTTATAAGAGCGATGCGAGACAAATTATATTTAAAGTTTTTCAAGGGTGTATGGCCTAAATTTAAGGTGGGAGTGCTGGGACGAACAAAGACGATGTTTATGGTCGAACAGCAAAGTTAACCGGTACGTAAATATATTCTAAAGTTTAACACACTAACGGACATATAATGTTTTAACAATCTTCTGTTTTTAAGTACAATTTATCTATCTTTAACATTGTTTATGTCTTGCTAAGGTTATGAAATTTACCTACGATTTATTATACTACCACTTAACAGTTTTGATATTTTGGTGTTTTTTATTTAGGTATGATAAATGTATTTGTATATTTAACATAATTATCTTTATTGACTTCAGGTGTTTCCGAATGTACAGTTCGGCACATTGTGGACTAAGGCATGAAGAATGGAGATAAATTTTCAACGCTTGGAAAACACAGGAAAGGCCGACCTACGAAACAAACTACGAGTCAGATGTTGGCCGGTTTCATTTTGAAGAAGTTTCAGGCAACATTTCTGGAGTCGAATACCTCGACTCTGATTATTTGGATTCGGATTAATAAAGATTTATTTTATAAACTTTTTATTTTTGCAATGAGCTCATACCTATCGATAGTCAGCGCCATGCTGACGGCAGTGCAGAGGATCGTGATTTGCACTTTGTAGTAAGTACATAAATGCTAGTAGCTGAAAGGACTAAAACAAGGGTTGATCAAACCAGACATTCTTATGAATATAAAACCAGATATTCAGAATGTCTGTTTTGATAAACTCTTACGTGTAAGTACGTAGGATAAACATAATATATAATTGTCCTAATAAGCAAATAGAGAAGTATGGTTTCGTCGCAATGTTTATAAAACAAAATTCAGACTGGTAGAGAATGCCTAAGGCATTAACTCCGCCTTTGTACTTTTGTGTTAGATGAAGTTTTAATAAATAAATGAGATCTACTATAACTATTATATATCAGTTAAAATTTAACGTAACTTGAATGAAAATTAGTTCTAAAAAAAATGTTCGCCACTACGACAGAGTTAGTACTTTTATTTATATGGAGCCACTACCAATGAAAGTCAAAACTCGTTTGCAAGCATGTATTAAATAGATAGACGAGTGTCAGATAGATCGATAAAATAATGTACCTACACGGCAGTAAAGGGACCGTAAATCGGCAATTATTATTTTATAAATAAAAGTATCAATATCTTTTAGTCGAAATTTATTGGGATACCATGTTTAATGATGGTGGCGCCCTCCCTTCTTTTCATGACTTTCTTGACAGACTGTAGTTCAATCGTAAAACAATCAAATAAAACACCACATTCCAACAACAAGAACTTTATTATATTGAGTAGATATTTATGTAGTTATTTTATTGTTCTGACAACTATGGAATCGAACGGACTAACATTCAAACATTCTATCTGATTCAAATCTGATTCAGAGGACATTAAATATGGGGTAGTTAATAAGTTAGACATTTAAACAAGACTATTGAATTGTTTTCTACTGATGAACATGTTATTTGCTCAATCGTCGTCATAATTTGGGTCGGTGTGTTCAACCGAATTGTTTGCCAACAGTTTTCGGCAGTGGGCCGCCCGACAAGACCGACTTTTCATTAAGCGACGACAGCCTCTTCCAGGTCGCTGTGGGAACACAAATATTATTAGCGAAGCCGGTTCTTAAACACAATTAGAACAATGACCATTAAATGCCATTGCAATGTGAGCTCTATGTAGTGCGCTTTTAGGTAACATTTCTAGTGTAAGACGATGTATCGGAAATGCGTCGCTCATTCAACAATATGACACTTCATTTTGGAAAAGTCACTAAGTACATCTTCTGACAATAAAGCTCACATTTTAATGTTTTAGCAGGTAATGTTAAGTTACTGGAACAAAAGTTTTCACTTATTTTTTTGAATAATTAAAGTAGGTAATGGGTGAACCATCAATCGCATTAGGTTCGGTTCAAACCGATACGCGACGCAACGCGAACAGAGACTCAAAATATAACTTTATTTACTACACTAAATGATACACCTTTCATTATGAGAATTCAGATTATGTTAGGGCCCTCGCCCACGGCAACTTTTTGTAGCGTTGCTGTCGCGCGTTTCGTAAACGCACGACAACATCGGAACCGGTACTAACGCGCGTTAGTCGCATTTGCAACACGTTGCAGTAGGGATGCTAACGCGCGACTGATAATCGTGGTGTGGACGAGGGCAAGCAGCTTGCGAACGCATCACGACTGTAAGGTTGCGAATGCGCGACAGCATCGCGACTTCATCGCTACAAAAAGTCGTCGTGGACGAGGGCCCTTACATTGCACCACGCAGTGCTGCACCGCGCCGCGAGTACTCTCGATCTGAAATATCTTTTCATGTAGTAAATAAAGTTATGTTTTAACCCTTCGAGCTCCGATGTACATACGTCTGTACAACTTTAATATACCTTGAAAACGTTTAATGTCGCGTTGTACACGCGTTTGTACGAAAACTTTGGTTTCTATTTTAGTTTTTCCTAAAAAAAAATCCGTTTTCTTTTGTGGTAAATAATACCCCGGGGCACCCGAGGGGTCTCTCTTCGCGCAGCGTCGCTTCGCTTCACGGTTTGAAGTGACCCTTACTTGACTTGCGTTTATTTTATTTCATTCCAGAAATCAGATGTTATATCTGTGGCCCTAGTGAAAAAGGATCTAAGTCCAAAAATGCAACTTTGCAGGAGACGTAAAAAACACTCTGCGTGCTTCAAATTCGTGTTTGACCTCGTGTCATTCAAACCGCTCCCAAATGAAATACATGTGATGTTTTATAGAGGTAAACAATTTATGCTCTTTCCTATTATTGGGTTATTTTTTATGTAAAGTTAATAGTTTTTAAGATAGTGACTTATACCAATCACAAAATGAATTCCATAAGGGTATAAAATAAGTTAGACCCGTTCTCCCATAAGTTAAATATTAATTCATGCACGTGAAAAGGGATACGCATTTGAAATTATTTTTAATAACTAATTACCTAATGGAAAGAAATATTTTTTCTCTTTATTTCTGTGAAAACGGATATAAGTCTAATAATATCCTTTCTAACTTAAACCATTTTTATGGACTAAGTGTTGTTGTATCGATAAACACCAACCAAATTGAAATGTGGTTGATCTATGTTAATTTAGATTAAAAAACACAAAATAAAGTTTTTATTTTTCCGTTTAAAACAATATTTTATTTAAAATATTTGTTAAGCGAAAACTTTGCCAAAAGGCTTTTTATTCTGTAAAAGAGTATCTCGAGGATAAAACGGCTTGGGATTGACCTGCTCCAGTACCTACTCACTATAATTATTATCATTTGAATGTTTTTTTGTTTTAACTGCCTTTTTTATATTGACGATTGTTGTTGTTTTACAATTATGATATTGTATATATATAAATATTTATCTTATTATTATTTTTTTACAATTATGACATGTTTATTATTACTATTTGACTGATTTTTTTATATACTTTTTTTTACAATTTGCAATATTTACACTTTTGTAAATTTTATTATTGTGAATGTGAGAACTATGTGGATTACTCTTTCCTTTTCTTTTATATTCACATGATGTCTGGCAGTTTTGAGTATTTGATGTGGCCTACCCAAATGTCCTTTCTTTGGCATTGTTCGTCAAGTCGTTGAGCTCCTTAGTAGTCCCGAGTTGAGCTACACGCATATTGACAAATGCTTGCACTGACTGGACAGGTCCACTTAGAACTGTGTGGTTCTTTCTTCAAAAGACCATCTCAGGCTCAATCTGCATGGTTCTCACATGATTTGACCATTACATGTTTTGCTGTATGGACTTTAAAAGAGACTTTGACCCCTGAGTTTGTTTCGGTGTTTCTTCTCAGGGTAGTCAGATAGGAAACACCGGCCTCATCTAGCATTATTTGACGACAAAAAAAAAAAATTGACGTGTAAAAGTGTTTTTATAAAACCTACTTGCAAAATAAAGATCATTTATCATTTATCATTTATCATAAATGGACTTGAAACTAACTTGCGTGGTTTTTTTGGTGTCAGTTGAATCCTTTTGCACAAAGTAACTTCCTTATTTTTAGGGCTAGCTTAGATCTCTTTTCACCAAACGATAGAGCATTTTTTTCTGATCATTTTGGTATACTTAACTCATTTTCAACAAAATCGGACTTAGACCCTTTTTCACTAGGGCCACAGATATTTAGTTATATCGGTGCAGGAGTGCGACAGCCATATAGTATCTCGTGCTGCAAGTGCAACTCGACTGCGGAACTACTTACGTAATTGGAAACTGGAACTGCGAAAGTTTACTTCCTAACTGTTCTGTAGAGTTAGGAAGTTCTCAGATTGTACAGTGAGCAAAATAAATAACTTAGCAGAGTGCAGGCTTGGCGTAAAAACCTCTAAGTACAATATTAATGCTTACACTATCCTATTTCTTTTTTTAACGATATAAACCTGCTTGGCTGCGTTTCCACCTGATGGTAAGCAGTGATGCAATCATTGATAGTAAATCGCACTAGTTTATTAAGAGACTATTCACTCTAGCTTTGAAGACAACTAAATTAGTAATTGGACGCGAGAAGTTGTTCCAATCATTCGATGTACAGACGCGGTATAAATGAAGAGGTGAAACGCTTAGTCCGGACCGTAAATTAACAAGGTAAAGTTGGATACTCGCCGTACGTCTTTACCATCAATCGATCAACTAAACGCCCTTTTTTCGAATTGGACATGAGAACGTGTAAGTATCAAATTACTTAGACAAAAATAATTCCTACTTCACTATGGTCCCTTTCTAACCTTGCGTTTAATTAGTCTGGGCCTTGTCAGCACTTGACTGAAATCCCTAGTATGGTTAAAGTTACTGTATTCCTTTAGCCTTGCTTAAGAGCACACGTCTCACATAATATTACTGAGACACGTACACCTTCCAATATAAAGAAAACGCTAATAAACAGTTGTTATTGAAATCCTTAAAACAGTATTTCCATTGGTGTCCACCCTAGCAGGTTATGGGTTCCAAATTGTTCTTTATTTACTTTTATTTTTATAGTTAATTCACAACGGTTTTGTACTAAGAACACGCACGTTATTGCAATTACATAAATAGTCACATGAATGGATACGCTAATATAGCGAGCCAAATGAAAGAAATAATAAAAACGAATCATTACATGCGTATCGCGATTCTTGAATAGCGGTAAACTTAAAAACAAAATAATCAAACAATCTTAGATTGCGAATTAAGCTGAACGCTAATTGCAAGATTTAGATTTTGAACGTAGCGAAGTAGAGGAAATTAAGGACTTAATTATTAATTATGTCGATCACACGGATATTAGTAGATAAAACACGCTTGATGGTACTACGTCTAATGTTGAATATCTTTCCGCTTTTGTTGCCAGACCGCCCACTACGTCACATCTACATATCCAGGATTTACTAATAACAGTTGGTAATGATTTTCTACCAATGTCAATGGGTCATCACTGCAAGTAGTGTTGTCAGGCGTCCGGATAAAACCGGACACGGTCAGGCTTCTTGTTGCGTGTCCGACAAAATTAGGCGGAGGCCGGCCCGTCCGGCATTTGCTAGGCTTTTTGGATTTGACCATTTTGTTTAGATCCTCTTTTGGGTTCTGCCATAAGTACCTTGACTCGCTAGCTAGCACAAGCAGAGCGGATATGCAATTAGTCTAGAAATTGTATCACTTAATTTTCTAGTTTTTTCATAAAAAAAAAAGATTTTATGAATTTCATTGTTACTTTTATTTTATTTTTTTAAGTCACGTTAGAATTTAAAAAAAAAAATCGGCGTTTTTTACCAAATAACTGGCTAAATAAGATTCTGTCCGGATCTCACCGGCTTTTCGGTTTCAAGACCAACTGCAAGGCACTACTTAACCTTGCCCCAGCGAGTGCTAAAATCATCAACAAATTCCCTTAACAATCCGAAGCGGTGCGTTCTTAATGAGTTGCAGTGTAGTTGATATGCTGGCAATGTTCTGCGTTTACATTGTTTTTTTTGAAGCGCGAAACCACTCAGAAAACTTCTCAGAATAAAACAGATGAACATCGACACATGAAGTCATCAAATGTTTACCATCCAGACACCGCATAACAGGCGATGTACTTCTGTTACTAAATCTGACTAAAAATCTCATGTCATTCCTTTAAACAAAGATGCAATTAAAAGTATAATATCTAGTACGGTTAATTAATACCCTGATTCTTCATAGATATCAGTAAGTTAACGGAAACAGTGAAGATATATTGACATATGTTTTTAATTCTAACGGACTAATTAACTTATAAAGACCCCCTTACACCCTTAGTAAGCACACTTGTGATGTGTACTAGGATTAAAAAAGGATATTCCGAAAGTCAACCCCTGAAACGGTGAAAAGGGGCTGCCAAGTTTGTATTTAAATATATTGTTTGTTGTGATTCAGTTTTTAATGCCTGTGAAGCCGTCGGCAAAAGCTAGTAAGTAATATGAGCTGTCTAGATGATAAACAGTCGATGAATAAAGGCACTTACCACCACGAGTCTATAATTAAGTTTGATAGCGAAGTCGCAATCCCCGATGCATTCGCTCCACCCCAACCACGGACCCGTCTCGCAGCTTACCGCCTCTACTGCTTATCAATAACATATATTTGCTAAACAACTACGAACATAAAATAGGAATGAGTTGGTACAGACAACAAAAGAGTTTGGTACCTTTGTATACAGGAAACTCAGTTTAAAGAACACATCAGAAGTCGCCAATGCGTATGGAACGAAAGTCCTATGAGATTATCATTTATAAATATGAATTAAAAAATGCACTCAGATATAATGGAATTGTAAAAATATATTTCGGTTAATGCAGACACAACTGCTACCTAACTACTTAAATTAGAAAACTAGTTAGGTAGTAGTTGTTCATAATAAAATAAATAGCAGTTGTAAGCTAGTAGAATTTATTTTACGAAGTGTGTAGTCACCTCTCTGTTATTTATGCAATTTTATAATCTATTTAAGTTGTTATTTAGTTCATTATCATCAATGAAAATCAATATAATTGTACGATATTTTTAATATGTAATACGTACTTGTCATTGCTTGCCTGCACATCAAACTCGTTTGTTAACTGTACTTTACCATATTTCCGTACATTCATTCACAGCAACATGCAGTCTAACGGATTACATAATAGTGACATAAATTGACATGGTTTATGGCAAATCGAATTCGTTACCAGAAAGCGGTTATCGGTTCTCGGAAATACTGCGATTAGTTTTACGTTTAGCAGGTTATTAACTGAATGTGTGAAAAGAAGGTTCTATAGGAAAGTTAAGAAATTAAATTGAAAACCTTCACGAGGTCGTTTTAGTACATAAAATAAACCTAATTTATAAATTCGAATGAACAGAACGAAAAAGGCCGTCTTCTACACAAAGACATAACATAACATGTAAAGATACAGACAGTTCGCGTGCAAAGGCGAACTTAACTCAGCAATGAGTTTTCTCCCATCAAACCTTTGAGTAACAGAGAGAGAACATGAAAATATGGTCTCCCTCTGTGTTCATTTTTGCAACTAAAATAAAACCACATTGCGTTTATTTAAAAAAAAATAACGCCAAATAATAACAAGAGTTCCATACATTTTATGTCATAGGAACAGAATTATAATAGTAACATACAAAAGGGTAGGTAAGTACTTAATCAAGTAGATACCTACTTAATAAATATCTTCTGTTATCGTTGATGACGCTAGCTGACCTTAGCAATTGATAATGATTCTTTTTTTTTCACAAAATCAATTTAGCCATCATAATTAATTAAATCGCCCATAAAATTGACATAGAAACTGTTCAGTCAGCTGATCAGCTCAAAGCAAATTAAAACAGAAAGTGGTTTTCTACGTAAGCAATGCAGATTAACGACAGTAATATAAAAATAACAATTACTTGCCATATAGCGGTGGGTCATCGTTTTGAATCACCTCATTATCCTCGTGGGGAGGGGTCGGTTTCAACTTTTTCATTGCCGCAGCTGTTGCTTCGTTAGCGACAGTGGTTACTGCGAACGAATTAATAATTAAATACACAGGACATAAAGCAAAAGACTATCTTCACACATTGTGTAGTGTGAAACAAACTGGGAATAACTGCTGAATGTGTAAAATATTGCCACAAACTAGGAATAAATCCTCGTATGTGTGCGTTCACAAACATATGCACCCACAAACGCAAGATCCTTGAACAACTATATGTAGGCCATAAAAATGTTTAGTCCGTGTGGATATTGCACCCAAAATACGCACTGCAGCAGCCAATTGCGCATACCATGTCGTATTTTGAGACTGATTTAGTGTGCAATTCCACACTAAATCAGACCCGAAGTACAGTGACCAGCAATTGCAATACTAAATTAGAATGCCATGATAGCTGGATAGAAAAAAAAATGCTGAGCTTATAAACAAAATTAAAAATGTGATCAATGAAATACTTCTAATTTCACCAATCTTTCATTGGCGCACGACCGCCGAACGTCCTCTCCAGAATTTCAGAGCCCTCTAAGGTAGGACCCTTAGAGGGCTCTGGACTGCTACTCAAAGCTGAATAAATATCAAATATGCTGAAATTTTATGCAGTTGTTTTTTCGGGAATGTACTGAAAAGTCTGTCAGAAAGACTCGCACTGGTTAAAGCAAAACTACCCCCCTAGCAAAGTTACAACCGTATCGCTTGCGCCGAACGCTTCGAGTTGACCTTGCCGCTAATTCTTTTGTTCTGACCACGTGACTGAGCGTTAAAAAGACGTCATTCCCGTACATTTGAAGCTTTCTACAAGCGTTAACTATTGCAGATTAGCAACTTGGCTAGGGGTACTGGTACCAGTAAAATGGGGTGAATAAAGACAAAACTTTGGTTTGGCTTTTCACTTTGATACCATAATATCGGCCTCTAACAAAGCACCGATTTTTTAGAATAACAATCATTAATAAATTTATATAGTTAAATGGTGCAAAAATATATAAATATCGAGAAAATACGCTTCAAAGTTTTGTCTCTATTCACCCCATTTTACGGTAATCTCGGTAGTGGCCGACTGATATCGGCTCCTTGCACACCGTTTGTGCATAGAATGTGTTACCATTTTCTTCGGTAGTGTTGACCCTGGTGACGCAGGCTCGCAGGCAGTGGTCGCGGGTGCGGAAGTTGTTCCCGTTGCCGCCGCAGCCGCTGAAGCCGAAGGGCTCGCAAGTACTTTTGGCCCACTCGTAGAACCAACGCTCCTCGTAACCGCGGCAGTGCCCCACTGACATCGGCTCCTTGCACACCTCTGGTAACAAAGAGTAGACTACATTGTTATGGCCAGTAAGATAAGAACCTAAGTACTATGTGGGTGAGTTTAAAGTTATGCGGAACATAGTGTATAGTCCCAAATACTTCCATTGAAAACCTCCGACCATGCTGGTCGGAAGGTATCGAATTTTTGTTTTTACATCCCATGTGGCGCCATAAATGTCGCCACAGTATCTATCTAAAATGTTTTATAGTAATTACGTACTGCTTTTAGGAACTTATGTAAAAAGTAAAATAAACCTCACCAAGCGGAGTGGTATTATTGAGGCAGCTGATGTCATCTCCATCACAGAGCGCCTCTTGTTGCGTGAGAGTGAACTGGCAGCGGTCGATGTACTCTTGCACCTGGCTCTCTATGGCTGGATCTTCGGCAGTTGTGTTCTCTTCAGGATATGTCTATAATATATGAAAATATTAACATTGTCGCGAAACGTGGATAAAGAGTACTACTCAACAACGCAAACTAATGAGTTGGATTCAACCAACTAATTACATAGTAACTTACAGTTAATTCACTGATGCAAGCAAAGTAACACATCATTCCAAAATAAAGTGGAGATTGAAGCAATACAGCTGTGGCCAACCCAAGTAACAAAATGAGTTCTTGTAGTGGTTCCCGAGCCAGGACTCTATAACAGACTAGTAAAAGTGTATAACCACGGAAAAGGGCCCAATTTATACGCGTACTTTTGCCAATAAAACACTCATAGTAGACTTGACGAGCACCACTTAGACCAATAATACACTTACAGTTGGACTACGCAGAACTATCTGCTCCCGCGAAGCTCACTATGAGCATTTAATAGAACCAGGCAGGCGTGTAACGTACTCCGCGCTTCCATTACTAGCTACTACATTTGTAACTTTTTGTTGTATTGTGGAGAAAAATAAAAATTAAAAAATAAGTTAATCTATTTTAACCGACTTCTTTTATATAAAAATTTATTAACAAGTACTCAATACTCAATTCTTTATTGCAATCCACAATGTAGGCTTAGGTGGTATACATTAGCAAAGAGAAACAATCATGGACCCTGTCGGGCACAGCAAAGAAGGATAATTACAATAATCAGTATCATCAATATCAGTATTCCGCACGTAATATTATATGTGCATATATGTTAGCACGGCAAACGCATAAATATTTTCCGTGAAGTATATTGTGTTTTATATCTCAACTTTGGTTCGCCTTTTGAACACGGCGTATTTACTAAGTTGTGTTTAAAAGTAATATTGGTCCTAAGGTAACGCCATATTGTAACAAAACGGCCGTGAAGATGCGATAAATATTAAAAGCTTAAACGGACTTCACGAAGATATCTTTGGATACTTATAGTTTTATAAGAAACCTTTATATAGAAATTAAGACTGGTCTATAACAGCATTCGAGGGTCCACAATAATACCAAGTACACTTACTCTTAGAAGAAACCACTTTAGAACTAATTCACTTAAAGTTGGCTCATAAAGTTGACTTATAAACCCCTATAAAGTCAAGTAACAAATGCAAGTGGATCTAGGTGCATTTAGTTCTATAAATTACTATCACTGGCGTATACACTCATAGTGGTTTTATAATTACTGCTTCTAGGCGATTATAAGTGTAACTTACTGGACCAAGTATTCTCAAGTGTATTTACACTTACGCAACTCTGTTATAGGCCATCTTACCCTTTACTGCGCCTATAATTTCGTTCTATACAAGACTATAAGTCAACTTATACAGGTGTACTATAAACCCAAACAAACTCCGTGTAACCTGTTATAAGCTTGGTAGAAAAACTTGGAACCACTAAGAGAGAGTTACTAGTGCTGTGAGCCTATAAACTGTAGGTGTGTATGTGTGTGATGGTGTGTGTGTGTGTGTAGGAGAACTTTGTTACTTGGGAAAATTTTATTTCTGTCTGCTCAAAAGCTTCTAAGCAAGCTGAATCCTTACTGAACCGTCTTCAGATATCTTCAGAAAACAGTTAGGACCCCTGTTCTATTTTTTAATTCCACATAAAGACTCACCAGCGCTTGTAGCTCCATAAAGCGCTTGCTCCACATGTCAAATAGGCGGCGCGTCATGGCGTGCTGCACGGTAGCGTTGTGCACGACGTACAGCCGCGTTCGCAGGCGCCGCCCGCGCCCGCACTTGGCAGCGCACGGAGACCACGAGCCCCATGGCGTCACGTGGCAGTCGCCGCGGGGAGCATCCTGTACAATATACATAGAGGCGCGTGCGCAGGCGCCACCCACGCCCGCACTTGGCAGAGCACGGAGACCACGAGCCCCATGGCGTCACGTGGCAGTCGCCGCGGGGAGCGTCCTGTACAATATACATAGAGGCGCGTGCGCAGGCGCCACCCGCGCCCGCACTTGGCAGAGCACGGAGACCACGAGCCCCATGGCGTCACGTGGCAGTCGCCGCGGGGAGCGTCCTGTACAATATACATAGAGGCGCGTGCGCAGGCGCCACCCGCGCCCGCACTTGGCAGAGCACGGAGACCACGAGCCCCATGGCGTCACGTGGCAGTCGCCGCGGGGAGCATCCTGTACAATATACATAGAGGCGCGTGCGCAAGCGCCACCCGCGCCCGCACTTGGCAGAGCACGGAGACCACGAGCCCCATGGCGTCACGTGGCAGTCGCCGCAGGGAGCATCCTGTACAATATACATAGAGGCGCGTGCGCAGGCGCCGCCCGCGCCCGCACTTGGCAGAGCACGGATACCACGAGCCCCATGGCGTCACGTGGCAGTCGCCGCGGGGAGCGTCCTGTACAATATACATAGAGGCGCGTGCGCAGGCGCCGCCCGCGCCCGCACTTGGCAGAGCACGGAGACCACGAGCCCCATGGCGTCACGTGGCAGTCGCCACGGGGAACATCCTGTACAATATACATAGAGGCGCGTGCGCAGGCGCCGCCCGCGCCCGCACTTGGCAGAGCACGGAGACCAAGATACCCATGGCGTCACGTGTCAGGCGCCGCGGGGAGAGTCCTGTACAATATACATAGAGGCGCGTGCGCAGGCGACGAACTGATATACAGATTGACTTTTAATTCACCACCTGGTCAATATGAACACAGCTTTCATATTTGTTATGATCTAATTGATTAAGGGGCGTGGCTAAGCTGAATGGCAACGATGAGTCACTATTTTCTTAACGTGAACATACTACAGTTGTTTATCCTATGGTTCAAATTAAGTTTAATCTTTCCTCTTGGAACTGGACTGCCAAAAAAAAAAATAGATACCTAACATCAATAAAACTCAGAGAAAGATGTAACACTAACTAAAACGTTTAACAAGTAAAAAGGACATCAAATTTCAACATAATAATGAGAGGACATACCACAAAGAACCAGTCAAAAGCGCTTATATTTGATTTCGGAGGAGGCCTGCAACAAATTTAAGAATTAAATTTAATGTATTAGATTGTAATTTTAGTCATTATAAACGATTTTTAATTTAATAGTGATCAAATTTGTATTCAATTTAAATTATTATAATGTTTGTAACAATTTATTGTATACTAGCTGTGCCCCGCGACTTCGTTCACGTGGACTACAGGATTTTGAATTTATTTTTCTAAAATAAAAGTAAGTTACACTTTATTACATCAGCTACCTGCCAATAAAATTCCCGTCAAAATCGGTCCAGCTATTTCAGAGATTAGCCGGAACAAACAAATGGACAAAAAAAATTATTTTGATGTATGTGCCGTATATATATTCATATGCATGTAGTAAAAAGCGGTTATTTCAATATTACATATTATATTATTTATTATTATTTTATTTATATATTACAAACAGACACTCCAATTTTATTTATATGTAAAGATGACCAGCGGCCCGTCCCGGCTTCGCACGGGCAATAAATATAGTCTATGTTACTCAGGGTGAATGTAGCTTTCCAATTGTGTAAGAATTTTTTAAATCAGCACAGTAATTTTGAGTTTATTCGTTACATACAAAAATACAAATCTTTCCCTTATATACATGGCTTAGTTCCATCACAATCCTCTAGAAAAAGAAAAATAATGAAAGAAGAGTTCTCACTTCTGGCAGGGCCCCATCTCGCAGGGCATGGCCTGGCTCATGACGGTCCGGGCGCGGTAGCCGATGTGGCAGCGCTTGTAGGCGCGCGGGGCCACGTACTGCCTCACTCTAGCGCGCACGCCGCAGCCCTCGCACGGAGACCACTCCGACCAGTTCGACACCGCGCACGGCCCTGTAGACTCCGCGGGGTCCGGTTCATATTCTGATGGTGCTCTGGACGAAAAACCGGATGTATGTAAATATATTAATAGATGGTTACTTCTACGGGATTAGTTTGTTGTGCGTGCAATAAAAATCTTACCTTCGGGAAAAATCGATCATTCATGAAGAGTCAAGAAAAAATAATACCGTAAATAACTGTAGGTATAATTTTTTCTTGATTTTGCCTTGCTTATTACCTCAACCTCGATAGTGACAAAAACGGCATCGAAACAAAAAACCCGCAGCTACAAACAAATACAATAAACACGGGAGTATCGTAGACTAATATATCAATATGTCAAACAAAAGATCTGATTAGATTAACAAATAATGCCTATACCTGCAATGCATCCTCGGTCCATGGCATCTGCGATAGTCAGTAAGCGCCACCCTGCAAGCCTCGGCGTAGGCCCTAGTGGGCCACATGTAGTGGCGCTGGCGGGTCGCACGGCCCAGGCCGCAGGACACGCTGCAGGGCCCCCAGGGCCCCCAGGCGTGCACGGCGCAGGCCCCGCCGGCCGGCACACTGCCGCGTGCCTGCTCTGGTGCCCGGTCTTGCTCTCCTTCTGATCCCACATAACACAATTCATCGGGGTGGTAAGAAGAAGCATCACATTATGTTATTGACAAAATATAACAGCCTATTTATATTGTGATGAGAATTCAGAGAGCTTGAAGGTCCTTCATTTTCTTCGTACCGCTAAGTTGCTTCGTTATGGTATAGACCTCAACAATTAAAAAAAAAACAAGTAATGATTGTACATTACCGGTGCCGTCGCAGCTCTTTTCATAGAGCCGCAACCTGGTGAGCCTCAGGCGTGCGAAGGGCCTCATTTCGCCCGAGGTGCTGTAGAACGGAGAGCGAGCGTCACGCGGCCAGTCCGGCCGCAGAGCGCGCACGGGCGTCGCCGGCATTGTGGGGTTGCGGTGAGACTGACAATGACAATATTTACATCACTTGAACTCATAATTCTGAGATAATTTTTAAATATGGAAAAACGAACTCAATTACTCTAAAAGATATTCTAATTCCATTGCATACTTTTAAAGGCCTTTTTAATTCATTAAACCCCAAGCGAACGCCGGCGTTCGCGCACCTATTGTCTTTCAATTGTGTCTGTCATTATCACGATTGAATGGTTATCACAAATGGTTGCTAAAAAATGAATTAGTTTAAATTATCTCGAATTAAAAATTCAAATATAGGTACGTACTTAAGTACAGTGTAAAAATTGCCGCAAAGAATTTAAAAGACAATTAAATTAAACACCAGTCTTTGAAACTTTAGGTAATTTGAATATTCTTTCAAGATAGAAACAGTTTTTCAAGATAGAAACATTCTGTGAACCTTAATCAAAATTCTCACCGTAGGTATTATTTTATTGTATTTGTATTTCGGCTGGTGTCCACAACTTCAAGACCAAAGGGCGTATTTTGCATACGGGTGGAACAAATGGGTCATTCGATCCACCCCAGCGCCTCAAGGAAAGCCAACAGCACCTTGGTGCTACTGACCATTTCACAGAGGGTACCTGAGTTTTTGAAGTACTTTGCCCTATATCCAGCGACTGGATGAGCTGTTGTCTCGTCCTCCTCCATGCAGGCTCTGCAGAGTGGGCTGTCTGTAACTCCTACGAAAGAGAGTTGATTATTAAAGGTACCGTGGCCAGTTAAAAAAAAAACTCACCGTATAACTAACACCATTATCAGTTCCAGCGTCATAGGGATACAAGGGTATAGTAGCTGACCGGCTCCAGGTACAGTTAGCATTGCACAGTTCCAAAGCCGAGACCCCGACGATCCAATCAGGAGAGGGCGCTAGTTTCGCAGCCAATGACATTAAGTGATGCTTTGCGTCCACTCGGAAAACTGCGAATGTGTTCGGGATCCCGGCCCCTCCCACTTGCTGCCAGGATATTCCGCGCGCTTTGATGATTGTCCTGATGTGTTCGCTCTGCAACAGTCATATTTCTAATGAAGAGAAATACAAATTTACGATATTTTTTTCCTACCTTAACCTTAATAAACAAACCTTGATGCATTAAATTATTGGTGACCCACAATAGGACTGTAGCCTTTGATAGCTACCTAAAAAGGTATATCTTTATTAACATCCAAAGAATGCTGGGTGTTTTCTGCTTGTGCTGATGACAGATTTGCCTCCTTCTCCAGTGACCCCATCATTAGCTAGCCCCCCCTGACTCCAGGGCTGGCCACGCAACCGATCCACCACACTGTGAGCTTCGCGGTCAATAACTACGCTACATACCTCAGCCTTAAGTTCCTTCTCCAAAGTCACAGTGGTGCCATCATCAGCAAGCCTCCTGACTCCTGGGCTGGCCACCCGGCCTTCCTGCCACACGCGGAACTGCGCGGTGTGCGAGGCGCCGATGACGTCACCGAAGTGCGCGTGAGCGCTCTCGGGCGGGAATTCGCGGGGATGCGTGTTGCGGGACCATAGACATTCGAAGGTTACCTGGCGGACGTTTTAACTTTAGATGTTAAATATTTTACATCTGTCTATCCGTTAACTCCTAAACTACGCAACTTGATACGATGTTCACTAAAGAAAGAAATACTCTTGTAATACAAATTAACGTCCAAGGTTTATAAATATAATTTGGAACCATCCCAAGTAACAAAATGTGGTCTTGTAGTGGTTCCGGAGCCAGGACTATAACAGGCTAGTTAAAGTTTATAACCACGGAAAAGGGCCCATTTTATACGCGTACTTTTGCTAATAAAACACTCATAGTAGACTTGACGAGCACCACTTAGACCAATAATACAGTTGGACTACGCAGAACTATCTGCTCCCGCGAAGCTCACTATGAGCATTTAATAGAACCAGGCAGGCGTGTAACGTACTCCGCGCTTCCATTACTAGCTACTTCAAACATTTGTAACTTTTTGTTGTATTGTGGAGAAAAATAAAAATTAAAAAATAAGTTAATCTATTTTATATAAAATGTATTAATAAGTACATTTTATATAAAATAGATTAACTCGCGTGTCATATATGTTAGCACAGCAAACGCATAAATATTTTCGGTGAAGTATATTGTGTTTTACATCTTAATTTTTGTTCGCCTTTTGAACACGGCGTATTTACTAAGTTGTATTTAAATATAATATTAGTCCTAAAGTAACGCCATATTGTAACAAAATGGCCGTGAAGATGCGATAAATATTAAAAGCTTAAACGGAGTTCACGAAGATATCTTTGGATACTAATAGTTTTATTAGAAACCTTTATATAGAAATTAAGACTATAACAGCATTCGAGAGTCAACAATAATACCAAGTACACTTACTCTTAGAAGAAACCACTGTAGAACTAATTCACTTAAAATTAGCACATAAAGTTGACTTATAGACCCCTATAAGATGAAGTAACAAATGCAAGTGGTTCTAAGTGCATTTAGTTCTATAAATTACTATTACTGACGTATACACTTAAAGTGGATTTATAATTACTTCTTGTAGGCGATTATAAGTGTAACTTACTGGAGCAAGTTTTCTTAAGTGTATTTACACTTTTGCAACACTTTTATAGGCCATCTTAGCCTTTACTTCGCTTATAATTTCGTTCTATACACGACTATAAGTCAACTTATAAGAACAGATGTACTATAAACCCAAACGAACTCCGTGTAACCTGTTATAAGCTTGGTAGTAAAACCGGGAACCACTAAGAGAGAGCTACTAGTGCTGTGAGCCTATAAACTGTGCGCTACAAGAGAACTTTGTTACTTGGGATGCGAAGCCGGGGCAGATCAATAGTATCTAATTTATCATTTTCCTTCATGTAGCTTCGGGCAAGTACTAAAATAGTCGTAATATTTTTCAATTCACTTGTACATCTACTACTACTACTTCATCTACTACCTACTACTACTTCACTTACTTCTACTTGTTCATCTAGGACATTACTGACACCGCGTGCCTTGGAAAGCAGGTAAAGCCGTTGATCCCGGATGTCAATCGTTACAGATAGTCAGACGCCCGAAAGTCTGATCATCAGTCTATCCAAGGAGTACCGTATTACCTAGTAACTGGGTTATGAATGTCTAAAACACAGGTATTTAGCTGCATCCGGTTAGGCTGCAAGCCGACCCCAAGTTAGTTAGGAAGCTAATGAGTGATTTAAGTTCATCGGAATAAATTTCCACATCTATACCCTTATAAGCCCTTTTTATTATCTTCGATCCGTACAGTACCAACTATAAAGCTGATATTTCCTAGCTAAAACCACATAGAAAACAATAATTTGAATAGGATTGCATCACTAATCCACTTACCTCATACTTGGCCTCATCGCAGGCACAGCAAGGTTCAAGAATTGGTGGTAGCTTGGCAGAGTAATGCGGTGCCTTGGGCGCAGCACACAGCTCGCGCGCCAGCACCGACCAGCCCCCACCACTGCTGGCCACGCCAGGGTACGGTCCGGCGCGCGCACACACACGGACACACAGCTCGCCAATACCACCCATACCCAAAGGCGACGGCGCATTCCATATTACCTAGGGCATAACAGGTCAATAACAATACACCATAGGTAAATATCCGCATTTGTCTGTAGGATACCTTCAAGCCAATAAGTTGAAATTTCAATGAAGTTCAAATTGAAACTGGTCATATCCTTTATGATATAGGTGTGGAACATGTACCTAAGTTACGAATACTAGTCCACCGAATTCGCCTCTGAATTGGGAAAAAAATATGGGACCAAGGGCGCCGGCAGCCTATTTTCAGGGGCACATACTCAGTACTCCGCCATGATCTGATGTCGTCTGCCCGTATGTGTGTAATAAGACAACAAAGTTCGTTTTGTATGCAAACGAATTTTGTTGTCTTATGTCAGGTACTTAAACTTGAGAATAAAAGTAGAAGGTTGCACGGCAAAGCTTGATATTTTGCATCTTGAATATGCTAGTTCCTCTAATATTTATTTCATTAAGATTTGTTTATTTATACAAATCCAAGGGCTGGGAGGTACAAAGGTACACCTTTGTACCTACCAACCCTCACCCCCACCCCTTCGCCAGAAACTGAAAAACTATCTAGTACCTAACTCAAGTAGATTTTGCACAAAGGTTTTCATATGTAAGGCAATCGTGTGTCAATAAAGCACATTTTTCTATCAACATAAACATAGAGTATGAGTATGATACACCAGGCTAAAGTAACGAAAACATTAAAACAAGCAAAACAGACCGGATCTTTCTTAAATCCTTCATGAAACCCGTCCGAGCCCGATATAAAATATTCATAACCCAAGAGGCAGATACCCCATTATCACTTATTCAACACGTCATCCTTTAAAATTCAAAACATGCCATCTTATAGAGAATATTTGCTTTACTGACCTGAACTTCGGTTTTGGGGTGTGCAGTAGCGTTATCAACGGCGGGCGAGCAGACTTCTTTTATCTTCGCCTGTGCGTCATACGCTTGGAAAGTGCCCAGCGTCAGATTAGAAGCTTCTGTCACATTCGGCTGGCTTCCAGTCTTGTCAGTTTTGGGTTGAGCCAGTTTTATCTCCACCCATATGTTGAAACCAATGAAAGGCGTTGGTCCTTGTCCACTGTCTATCCCTTGAAGCGACACTTTAAACAAAAAATTAAGTCATATTTCGATCCTGTAATGGGTTTAGTAAGATTTTATAATATGGCTATCCTTTTTTTAGGTGGAAAATCATCAATGACTTCTCACGCTCTAAGGTGGAGCGAGAGGGCGTATCAGACTTTACTGACTAAAACCCACTGCTATGCTCCTTGCTTGTCGTTGTTCCAGGAGCCCAAGGTTCTCATTCACACAACCCATGGGCCCATTAGACTTTGTCCCTGATGGACCCCTATTATTTTGCCGACATCTTGAGGCGCGTGTGAACGTGTCGTCAACTCGGGCTTGATCCAGACGGTTACCGGACGGAGAACTGAGTTTGAAACGTTTGCAATATTGTTGATATATAGTTTTAAATAGTCTGGTTGTACACAACTACTAGTTACTAGAAGAAAGCTGTGGTATACAAAACTATATGGTACGTTCAATCATTCCGTACTCTACATGTCGAACTACGTACGCTTTCTCTCACTATCAATACAGAGCAGATACCTGATTATCTACGAATATCGCTACAGTTTTGGCAGTAACGAGTGACCACCACATCGTACCTGTGTAAAGTTCTCCGGGCAGAAAGAGATCGGGTTCTCCAGACACACTGATGCGGTAGTGGTCGTCAGCGGGCGGTGCGTGCGCCGGGGCGCGTTCACATAGAGGCGCGGGCGTCGGCGTAGCTGCCGCCGCCGCGTACGCTAACAGCGTAGCCAACACACTACGCAGAACTCTTATTAGTCTTGTAGCGGCATCTTATAAACCGCTATATAGGTACGTCTAGAAACTACAAAATAAACCTGACGTCACACAAATCGTCGTGCAAGCAAAGATATCTGCCCAACAACATCGGACAGCTACCCACCAGAAACAAATGTCTGGTTGGATGCATCCTTCCTCCCTCTTCAATGGAAGATGCGGACTTACCCTATCCCGCGTACCTACCTACCTCTAATCTCATCATTTTTCTGTCCTGATTCCAATATATTAGAGCTAAACTCAACATTCACATCACATTGGGGTTTAATGAATAATGTATTATAGCTTGGTATTTGGCATAGATGTACTTATTTCATAGATTTTTCATGAAAACCTATGCAGATGGATGACCGATATCTTTGAAAGGTGTCGAACCAATGTAATCCTTCGAAAGACAGAAGACGCACTTTGGTACTAACACTGATTAGAGATGAAAGTTGGATATCTATCAGGTACCTAAACCTAAATGAAAGTATAGTTTCCCTTTACGTATAGTCTATCTCTACGATGACAGACTGTTTCCGATTTTCACAAGTAATAGGTACAGATCTCCCTTATTAACTATAAACAAAGAGTCATCATGTGAACATCACACAACTGGAATTTTTAGGACTTAATTATTGTCACCAATGATGCAGTTAACGTAGGCACATATATTGGGCCCAAACAGTTTAAGGAATTTACGAACGACACCCAGCAAGAAGAAATATTATGTGGAACTCATAAGGTAATTACCATAAAAATTGGTGACCTCTCATATTTACTGTAAATATTTGACAAAGCATCATACGTAGATGTAGTAAGTCAACTGACTTACTTGCAGTAAAATAATAATTGCAAGTAATATAAATATTGTTCAAATTGTACATTATAAAAAATGTATTGTGTTTATTGTTTAAGTACTAGTTTTTGCGCGCGGCTTCGCCCGTATACATAAAATATATCATTCAGGAATAAAGCAGCTTACTATCGGTGAAAAAATTTTAGCAATCGGACCAGTAGGTACTTTCAGAGATAGATAATCGCAGACAAACAAAAAAACCAACTTTACCTCTCTAAAATATTAGTGTAGATGTAGATTTATATTATTATGATACCTACGGAAGTTCCGATATATTTCAAACTCTTGTATACGAATAAATATTGCATAAGTATGAACAAAGTTTACAAATAAAAACAATGATAACAAATACAATGAATACGTGGCATCTATTAGGATAAAATTAAAAGAATAAATCACAACTATCACGCATGTGCACCTGAGCCCTGAGCAAAGTGCACCAATCGATCTCCCAATTGAACATTCATATACGGAAAATGTATTTCGATATCTAGACCTTTTGTCATAACTAAACAAAGAGAGGAACAAAATTCGCGAACCAATTCACTTTCAGGACCTAACTAGGCATAAAAGATGCAGTATACGATATAGAGTCAATAAAATTGCTATTAAACTGATTTAATGAATGATACCTACAGTAATTTCATTTTTCGCGAAAATTTTCGTGGAGCGCAACGTTCGGAGCGCGACAGACGCCCGCCCTTTAGTCTCGCCCTGCGAGAGCCGACTGACTTGGCGCCGGGACACCCCTACATACACAGGGAGATACGACCTTTCGCTGCTACCCTTCCCTGTCCGCTATAGGTGAGCTAGCTTACCCAATAATTGCTTGTAATTGATTTCCAACGCGCGTGCCTGGCCGGCGCGATGCGCTCGTGGACTCTCGGGTATTGTGCAGAGCATCAATCAATGCTGCACTGTTGGCGTATACTACTTGTAACTTTATAAATGCTGATACAGTACCGTGAACAAATAGATGCTTCTGGTCTAAGTAAACCTAGGCTAAGTTTTGGGAACTAAAGTTACGACGGTCGAGTTTCTGACGAATAAATTTAATACTTAGTGCAGTTTTTTTGGAATAATAACAAACATATTTCGAAATATTTTGGAAAAGCTTTGTTTTGAAAATTATTATTTTTGGTATCAGCTACGATCCACACCAATAATATAAACTTGAAAATAACTCTGTTACTCTTTCACGGTTAAACTACTGAACCGATTTTGATAAAGTTTGGTGTGGAGTAAGCTTGGACACCTGGAAAAATAGGCTACTTTTTATCTGGCTTCGACTTCGCGTCCGCAATACGCCGCGGACGAAAGCCGCTAGCAGAAGCTAGTTTACAATAAGTGTTACTAGAGACTTGCCCCAGATTCACACAGGTGTTACCCTGTGACTACAATAATGGATGTATTAGACACGTAAAACTTTCTCATAAATCATTGCAATTGTGTATTGCGTTCATTAATTAGTATTTGCGTTTATCGCGAACAGACAGACAGTGGGGGACTTTGTTTTAAAATTTGTAAGGAATGGATATGAATGAATCCGCGAGTTTACTGTCTGTAAGTTGCCTCTTCACGTCTTTAGCTAAACATGAAATAGGACATAACATAATCAGCCTTAGGCGTCCACTGCTGGGACAGGGAACTGTGCCTGAGTGCGGATGGGTAGATGGAATAGGATATAGGATTCTTACTATCCTGGGAGTATTAATCTTCGAATAATTTCCGATTTTACGTGGGCGGATCCGTCGAAAAAAACTAGTTGTAAATAAAGTTTTATAGAGGACAAGAACAGCAGACACTAACACGGGTTTACTACTAAATACAAACAAGTTATTTTACTTTCTAAATAGATTTTATTCCATTTTTAAATAAAATATCAAATTTCAAAATTGTAATAACATTACATTAAAAAACATAATATTATAAAACACATTGGTGATAAAATACTAATATATTAAGTATTCTACATAATTACTGATTTACACCTACAAAGTACTAAGATATATAAGAAATATCGAATTTCCAAAAGTTTTTAAACCAAATAAAGCGACATAATATATTTTAGAACATTTTTGTCGATGTTGTGTATTCAATTTACGAATCAATTAAGTATTCTTATACATTAATATGCGTAATATAATAAGCTACATTGCACTAAGATAAAGAAATACTTGAGTAGTCCAAATTATACATAATGTTATATTCTACTTAATAACTAATGGCACAAAATATTATGACGTATAACTTAGGCCACTACAGGTACCTACGTTACCTAGTCACAACATACTTTCAATAGGATACTATTCAACTTTTACTAAGAATTGCTAGTAATAAAATATGCATATCGCCTACGATAGCGCCCTTGTTACACAAAACAAAAATATTTAAAAAAATCTTTATATCATATTGTAATGCCAGGGCTGCATTTACGGGTATCGTCACGAACCTTCCCGGTTAATGTTCGTGTTGCCTGCGTCTTCATCTGCAGGTATTATCACGCGTGTGGCAGTACATCAAAGGGGCCATTCATTTATTATGTAGTTCGATTTTTACTTCGTGTTTGACCCTTCCAACCTAAATAAAAAAATAAAAAAGAATAAATCGACCCCTCCCCCTGTTTAATATTTATTACGTAAAAATCTAAAAGAAAAATTATTATACGTTTGGTTGATTTTGATGATTATTTTTAAAGTAACAATTTTTAGGAACGTTTACAAGTGTATGTGTCTTTTGCGCAAACAACTAACATCTGGTACACAAGCGGCGGCGCGGATCTAAAATCCAAGCGCACATCGGAACCCACGCGGTTGCCCAGGCTTTTTCAAATTTTAGTTTTACGTATTTTTATGATCTTACGATTTCCTCCCAAAAATCTTGATAAGAAAAATGAACACACGGTCGACCCTCTTCCCTCTAAATCGTCTTACGTAATAAATGATTGGCCCCAAAGACGCGCTAACATACTACGAACACTGACCTACATGGACGAATGTTAGTCTTTGCAACATTTTGAATCTGAGCCCATTATATGGAATCCAAAAAAAAATGTCAAATAAAAAAACCAGTCATCTTGGATTACTGCACGATTATCGCCTAAAATTACTTAGCCGCTAATTGGCCACCACAAAATTGCGAGTAATCGCGACAACTTTATAGCGTGCAAAGCACAGGCACCTTCGGCACAAAATGCTTTGTGACTATAATGCAATGCGGCCCCAGCATAAACGAAACATCACATACTTTAAATAAATGTTTTATTATGTATGTTTTTCATAACAAGGGTTGTGAAAAATAGGTAGCAGAAGGACATCAGTGATCGTCGAAATTAAATCACTGATACCAGTAGACAGGACGTTCATCTTTTTTTACCGACAATAGCTTGTCCTCTCATAAAAGCTTATTCGCTTCAAATTTTCGAGTTTCTCAATTATCTTTTATCTTAAATTATTACTCAAATACGTACAATTATTAATGGACCTTAAATTGGGTAATAACTTAACATTTCAATTTTTTTTCTAAATTACCACTCAAAGTGGACATAACACGCCTGCGTCAAACATTTTTGAACCGACAGGTTGTCGGTAAAAAATTTACGTCCACGTACGAAACATCTGATGGATTAAAGCTAGGCTGACAAAGATTAAATCCATTCGCCACAATACTAATGTGATATTTTATACCTTCATCCATATTCCGCCTACATTTGACTTAGCTTTCATTTATTCATAAAGAAACTAAAATACATTAAGAGCTATGGCTCAATTACAATAAAAATAGTTTCATATTCCTTAAAACTTGCTTATCTACTCACTATTGAATGTAAAATTGTAGATCAAAATACTAACTTACCAACTTGAAGAAACCTATTTACTAATCATGCACTATAATCCCGAATTTCTAATAAATGTCTAATTTAGATAAGAATCTAATTGGAAGTTATTTTAACCGTTCCTTTTACCCTCACTTTGGCCATATAAGAATTTAGAATTTTGAGATCGAGAATTACCTTTCATAAATGCATTTCTGACGTCACTCAAGAAAATTAACGACTTTTCATCATCGTTTATAATTCGAAAACGAAATTCGAAATCGAGATTTTGATAAACATTCTGACTCAACGGCAAAGTTCGGTCGTAACGACGTCACTGTCGCAGTATGAGACATGACTAAGTAGCACATTAGAATCCTTCACGTGGTGGTGTTCCTTAGGACTGCGGCCGGTTGGGCGGGTGGTCGCGCAGCTCCAGCACGTGCTCCACGGCTTGCGGCCGCCCGTCCGCGCCGATGCGAGCCGGCTTCACCACCCCGTCCGACACCATTTTGTCAAACAGATTCACCAACTTCATTGCCTCATACTCTTTCTGTAAATGAAATAATTTAATAACTTTCAAAAATTATTATAACACTTAAAATATTATGTAGTTAATACCATTTAGGTCTGTACCGTCTGTACCTACAATCGTATGACTAATGGGATTACTGTTTAGTACAAAGCATTGGTCACAAATGAAGACATTAAGACTGTTACAATGCAGTAATGTGACTAAGCGAAATCGCGTCATGTGGCATTCAGAAACCTATGTATTGGTTTTTGATTTCATATTTTTTATGTAACAAGCAAACGATAAAAAAAGATTTAAATTATTGAGCCCACCTGCTCATCCGTCATTCCTTCGAAAGGATTGATGCGGGGCGGGCGCGTGCAGCCCACGACGGGGTCGATGTTGGGCTGCGCCTCCAGGTACTCCTCCGTGTCCGAGTCGTCGCTGCTGGACGAGTAGTCGCCCGTGCGCCCGCCGCTCAGCAGGCCTTTCTGTGCAAGATGACCCGCTGCGTTGCCGAAACCCGTGTATTTTACCATGCGACCCACTGAAACGAAGTTCATAAATTACATTTGATTTGTAGCAAATCAACTGACATTTCATGAGCACATTTTCACATCATATACTAAAAATCAAGTAGTAAATCAAATCATTTCCTACAGTTGAGCATTTGTTGCAGTTTCACATGAACTATTTTATTTAAAAAGCATTTCAATCATTGTACACATGCTATAACGTGTCTATTGCAGAACAACAATTTTAAACACATATTTTACTTTTATTTTACTTTACATTCGCTTCAATATGCTCAAGCCATAATATAAATTGAATAAAAACAAAACCAATGCTTGCTATATAATATATTATTATCGATCATAAAGTTCTTACCCTTTTCCTTGCACAGGATAAACAGAAACTCCGCAACCAAGTCCCTAACAGACGTGACAGGAGTGGTCAAGAGTCTGCAGAGCTGGTTCCTCAGCGTGTTTCCCTTCTCCGGCGGTCGAGACACGTCACGCAACGGAGGCAGCACCACTTGCCGCAGGTACTTCCTTTGGGCGCGGCATCCGCGGGAACTCTTGTTTAAAACTGTTAGGATGGGGGACAGATTCTCATACTGATTCTTAGTACCCTGAAATGGATGGAAACAGAATTTGTGAATAGGGAGTACTGTTTATGATATGGTTTTTTATGACACTCAGATTATGGAAACATATCTAAAAGGATATATACAGTAAGATATTAGATGCAAATTAAATATAATTTATAAAACTTAGTTTTAATCTATCAGATCAGATGAATATCTATTTCCAACTAGCTGACCCGGCAAACTTCGTACCGCCTAATAGTTACCTTTTATCTAAGCTGTCAACTCTACCTACTCTACCCTACTCTACCCTACCCTACTACTCTACCATACCCTACTCTACCCTACCCTACTCTACCCTACCCTACTCTACCCTACCCTACTCTACCCTACCCTACTCTACCCTACCCTACTCTATTACCCTACTCTACCCTACTCTAAGTTGCGTTTTGTTATACCACGTTTTATGTCACGTCCCACGGGAACGACGGGAACGGGATAAAAATCGGGATATCCTATGTCCTTCTCCTGGTTCTTAGCTACCTCGCTACCAATTTTCAACCAAATCGGTTCAGTCGTTCTTGAGTTATAAATAGTGTAACTAACATGACTTTCTTTTATATATATAGATATCATAAATCAGTCTATCTTTCAAGACAAGAATAAGATACAAACTTACTGTAGTTATGGTCAGCCTGTATTGTAACAAGAGTATGAGAGCCTGCAAAGCATCCATGTTTCTGCCATCATATTCATACTGAGCTCTTTCACCTTTAGTCAGCTCTGGTGTCAGGAAAGGGTAAAACATTGGTGGGACACTGGAAGACATAAGAATGATAGGTTAAAGCCTAAAGTGCATGGGACTAGGGCAGAAAGTTGATGTTAACAAAGCAAATGTAATAGTCCCCTTTTAAAGTCGGACTTAATTAAATGTCAATGTACTGGGGAACCCACAAAGAAATTAAGTCTCAATTTAATTCATTGTAGAGGACTTTTAGGTAACGAACAAAAATAAACTTTTTAGTCCTTTTGCTTTGGTCAAACTGAAATAGTAACCTGTAAGATAAGATGAAATAATTTGAATTCAACTTTAAATACACCAATGTTAATATGATGTATTTAGATGAACTTAAAAGTATATTCTATGTATCTGTATTCTGAAACATACCTTGTTAACAAGTTAGCAATATTACTACGCATCTCCATCAGTTTCTCCTCTGTGGAGGTATGAGCATACAGCAGGGCAGTCATGACCGGCATCAGTTTTAGATACATCGCCTCTTCCTCCTCATCACCTGGCTCCTCTGGACCTGACTGCAGGATCAGGTTGAACTGGGTCTTGAGGATTTCACAGACGATAGCTTGTTGTTCATCCTAAATAACAATGCAATGAGTAATTGTTTAGTATGCCCAATAATTAATGCTAAAAATATTATATTATATTTTCTTAGCCTTGTAAAGCTGACGATGCTCAAAGGATTTTATAATTATTTAGTTACATAATCTCACCTGCAGAAAACAGTGGTGGGCTCCTTCAACCAAGCCACTGCTACTTGAAGCCTGGTCTTCAGCTTTGGTAGAAGCTTCTGTCAGTATTTCACCCAAACAATTGATCAAATACTCCATACCATGAAGTTCATCCTTAATTTTGGTTTTTATGTCATGTCTCAAAGCTGTCAGAATGAATAGCAGCTTCAAGTCAAACAACATTATTTCTTCTTTGAAGGGCATGTCTTTGTAAATTCTGAGCCTGGCTACAAGTCCTTGAGCAATAGACGTGTGTGCACAAAGGGCCCGAGCTACCTCACTGTTGAATGTTAAATTACAAAGACATTTGAGTGCCTCAATTGCCACATCCTTCTCTATCAGATCCAGTGGCATCATAGATTCTTCATCAAGAGCTTCAAAGTTATACAAGCCAGCTCTCTCAATAAGAGTTGTTACCCATCTTTCACAAATCAGATTTTCAAGGTCTGATTTATCTCGGCTAAAATGAAATAATTTATAAACAAGTTTTTTCTAATATTATATACTTAATTAAAAGTGGAATTATAAGAAAACAACAAACCTTAACACCCTTACAGATGCTAAACAGAGCGCGTGAACTGACGCCGAAGATTTATCCTGTAAAAGTTGAAATAAAGCTGTCCATAGTAAAGCTCTCTGATTCTTTTCGGCCAAACCAGGAAAACTGAATATGTTTTCATTCTGAAAGAGAACATTAAAAATAATAATGTCAAACATTGAAATCCTTATAAAAATGTCACTCTAATTGAATTATATCAGCCTTACATTTTTTAGAAAGCGCTGTAATATTTGGCTGACTTCTTCTTTATTAACATTTGCACTGAGGGTTTCAATTTCGTGTTCTTCCATCGTAAGTATCCTCTTCTCCTATTCCCAAATACTTACGGCCCGCAAAATATGAATCTAGATCGAGTGATAGGGTCAAGAATCAGCGTAAAGATTTTGTAAAATTCTTGTAAAAGCACTTTCCACGTACTAACACAAACAAACAAAAAGTTTCAATAAATATTTAAGCAAGCAAGACGCCAGAAAGACTCAAATTAAAATCTAGAAAATATCAATGAAATGACAACAGACATGACATGTATGCATGACTGACAGCAGGACATACGTCAATGTCAAAATTTTTGGCCTGATTTGGCCCTGGAATTTTTGGTCTTATATTCAGATCTGTCGCGATTTTTATCGATAAATCGATTCAAAAATATCGATATAGCGACTTATCGATATTTTTTAACCAGTCATAAGGGCCTGACTGCATAGCGATATTTCACCGCAAAGTTTTTATTCTTGCGTTTTATATTCCGCGGTCGGAATTACACTAGTACTAGTGTTGGGATTTTATCCGATTAAGTACTCAAAACGAATAAATACTCAATAAATACTCGTTTTTTATCGAGTATTTATCCAATAAAAACGAGTATTTATTGAGTATTTATTCATTTTGAGTATTTAACCTTTCAATCGTGATAATTACAGACACAATTGAAAGACAATAGATGCGCGAACGCCGGCGTTCGCTTGGGGTTTAATGAATTAATCGGATAAAATCCCAACACCAACTAGAGTCTGTGCGGAAAGTAAACCATCGTGGGATTTGAGGGCGCTGCTATAGATAAATATCGTTTTTGTTATGTAAGCAACATTGTGACGTCATTATAATGTGACTGTTAAATCTTGATATTTTGAAACTATGTTAGACTAGCTTCTTCCAGCGGCTTCACCCTATAATAAAAATTATCCTATTGAATGCATTTGCTCACCTAATGAAACTGCAAAGTTATAGCTTATGTGCTATATTATTGGAATGTTTATGATCTTCCAGTATCTGTCTAGTAGTTTTTGCGCGACAGATCCATACATACGAGTTCCTCCATCCATCTTCACAAACTTTCGCATTTATAATTTTAGTAGCCTATTTATTGAACTTGCTCACGTGGTGAAACTTAGCAAAAATATAGATTATAAAGCTATGTTATTGCAACGTTTATCATTAAATTCATCCGTTTATAAGTTTTTGCATAATGCCGTTTATTGTGGCGACACCTGGGGGAGGCCTATGTTGAACAGTGGACGTCTTTCGATTGTAATGCTGATGAACATTTAAATGCAAACACGAACCGGTAAAGGAAAATAGCATGAAGAAACTGCTGTACTGCCTATCTAGGTAGGTTCCACCAACGACCACTTACCCAGTCCCAACAAAAATGGTTCTATCACTTTGACTGGGATCGGTCTATTATCACTGACTGGAATATTGTAGCTAGCAGCAAGTTTATGTTTACCCTAGTTAAACTTAAAGGTAAAAATGAGACACACTACCACTTTCTCGTTGTCTTCCTCGGTACATTTTTCCCTTTTGCTAATCAATGAAAAATATGAACTTAATGACTATGATAATAAAGTACACTTCAGAATTTATAATGTTGCTTCGTAAAAAATCTATTTAGCCTGTAAGGGACCATCTCGTATTTATGATCCTTGGGATCACTTGGTTGTTCGTCTGCTAAGACCCTTTAACTCGAGAACGCTTGGAGGTATCGAGTTAAAATTAAAACCATACACTCAAATCTGCGGTCTTTTGAAGTTGTGAAAAAATCAGACTTCTGAGTTAACGAAAAAAAAGTTACGGCCGTTTATGTCGCAAAAAAACATATATTTCGATACTCAAGGGAATGAAAGTTCAAAGGGGTGACGTCGACCTAAAATCCTGAAATTTGGCATAAATCAAGGTCTCATAGAAAAAGTACAGGGAAAAATCTGAAAATTGTAAATTTGTAGATCCGCTACAAAAAAAAAATTTTGCAATTCGGAGAAATCTTCGTAACTCAATTCGAGAATTGATTTCATAGGTAAATTTGTACAGAATCTTCAGTGCGCGAGTCCAACTCGCACTTGCCCTTTTTATTTTAGTTACTGTATCCTTACTCAAGCCTGAAAAGAAATATTCTAAGTTAGTCGAAACGCATTATAAATTTAAAGTATCAATACTCTTTATACTAGCCATCGAAAATATTGGCCAAAACAAAATAAACAAATATCGTCATGTTTAAATGAATTTCCGTTTAATTTATATTATATTTGGAGATAACAGGGACAGGAGTTTACCTAGGAAGTCTAAAAACATTAAAACAAAAGTGTTACGTACCAAAAAAACAGCATACCAATGTTTCCCAAGTTCGTGACTTTGTTTTGATCAATAATGGTGTGATTTGCCATTTGTTATGTTTGGCAAAACTGTAATAATTATATTAAATTTTATTTCCCTTGCAGCTCAGTGAAATTTTTTATTACATTTCTGAAGATTTAAATTAAAAATCACAATAAAATAACATGATAAACAAACCCTCTGTCAATATTATATGATGTTTGGCATTTGACGGATGACTGGGTTGTGTTGCTACTTAAAATCTTTAATGTTGTTTTCACTTTACGCCACGACGGTTCTTTTATCGCACAGACAATAGTACACACTGCGAATAAAATTTCGTATGATTTTTGTCAGTTCAATGCTGTTTCTGGCTGAGACGAACGTCTAGATTGGACAATCGAAATATTATTTTAAATAGCATCGCCGTTGCAGGACTGAGCAAAACGCGCGAATTTTATTTCGCAGTGCGGACATAGCCATAACTACTCTATACTGCACAAAATATTCGCGCGATTTTTTTATCGCGCGGTTTTTTTATCGCCTGTGCGACTATATACTTCCCTAAGATTCAATGTGTTACAGAATAATGAAAAAAAAAACGACGCGGTGAAATATTGCTGTGCGGACAGGCCGTGAAACGCATCGTAGGCGTGGGAAGTGTGTCATTTTTGCGATTGGAACATTGGCATCTGCATCACTGAAATGTTCATAAACAGTATTTTTTTTTTTTATTTAGTTTATTCAAAATTTGCTTACAATATACATTCTACAAAATTCTGCCAAACTGTAAAACAGTTTGTCGGCTTAATAATGTATCATTTGGTTTGGGACATTTAGAACATCGGCTCAAAAGATAATACAAATGTTGTAAATCGTGATCTATTAAGTTGCATCACATTTTATGTTTTATTTTAATTTTGAAAATAATTTAAAGCAGTTGTTTTTAGTTTCTGGGTCGTTAAATATATTACACTATTTAAGTTTTAATTTGAATTTTAAAAAGACTGCTGGTCACTTAAAGCAAAGTGTTTTTCAATGTCATGAGTCGGTTCGTCGGTTCAGTAAAGAAAAGACTGAGTAACACACACGCCCAATGAAGTTAAGAATTTACTTAAAGGTTTTAGTTACCAAATCATAGAATCCCAAAAAAAAAGCATCCACCTCTGCCTGCCACACATGTCACACGTCAAATTTGACGTTTATATTCGGGCGATTGTAGAGTAAAATTGCGAATTTGATCTTTCCCTTCCTTTGATGGGATCTGGAAAATATCATTTGTAAAAGCACAATATTACTGGCCTGAAAATGCCTACTGCTGCTCTCTCAGGCCATTTCGTCACTAAAATTAAGCGTAAGTTTCCATGAATCTCACACAGCATGTTACTATTGACTGAATAAACTCTTACATAATTTGTTTAGAAGCTCGAAAAAGTGTTAGTTACACTTCAAATTAAGATATGAGTTATCATCTGTTTCTTATTGCGATAGACTGTGACATTCACTTGCACTTACAAATGCACAATTTCAGCTGCGACGAATTCTCTGAGCATTATTTACGTTAAGTCAGCCTCATACAGCTCTGATGGCAGTAAGCCTAACGTAGCTGCGTACAAGCGGGGCACTGGTGGCCGGGCCAGCTTCAATGGCATGGTAGCAACAGTGTTTGGATGCACAGGGTTTGTGGGACGCTATGTGTGCAACAAACTGGGGAAATCTGGAGCTCAGGTGAGCTGTTTGTTTTTGTTATTAGATCACACAAAAATTTGCAAAAGAAAAAAAAAACAGTGTACATCAACATTAAACTAACATAATAAACATGTGCCCAGTAGTATTGCTCTAAACTACTTCTAATTAAATGGTTGCTGTTGTTTAGTAGGTTATTGTATGATTTCAGATGATCCTGCCCTACAGGGGAGACTTCTATGACGCCCAGAGATTGAAAGTGGCTGGAGACTTAGGACAGGTGCTGTTCACACCATTTGACATCCGCGATGAAGAATCCATTGCCAAATCGGTCCAGTACTCCAATGTTGTCATCAATTTATTGGGACGTGACTATGAGACCAAGAACTTTAAGTATAAAGATATACATGTAGATGGCCCTAGACGTATTGCAAGGTATGAAATGTTTTTTTTTTTTCAACAGTTGCTCATAAATCACTGTTTTTGCTGAAGTGTTTATGCTACAAAAAAGATTATTTCTTCAAATCAACAATAAAATGTCAAAAATATAAATAACTGGTTTTCTTTGGAGTAATTTACGGATAATATGGTTTTTACCAAAGTGCATAGTTTTTTTTTTTCTTTTTCTTTTTGGAAGGTTTGCTACCTTTCCTACCTATCATATCATATATGTATAACCTACCTATCATATTCTAACTGATATCTTTGTTTTGCCAAGACACCATATCAGTTCATTACACACATAAGAAGCAGTGGCAGGTCCACAGTTGTCTAACCTTTCAGAGACACAATATTAAAACAATAGATGCGCAAACACCGGTGTCTGCTTGGGGTTTAATGAACTAAAAGATATTTTAGACTTGAACAGTTGTATAAGCCTTAAATAAATTTGAGCAGCCGTAAAAAAAATTTAGAATTGCCCCACTCAAACTCCCAACAATTCACAAACCACAATATCATATTGATTACAGGATTGCAAGAGAAATGGGCGTAGAGAGATTCATCCATGTGTCTTACTTAAACCAGTCGCCAAACCCTCAACCTTTGGTTTTGAAGAAACCATCAGAATATAAGATCAGCAAATATTGGGGAGAGTTAGCAGTTAAAGAAGAGTTCCCCACAGCTACAATCTTACGTGCCTCAGACATCTATGGTAGTGAAGACCGATTTTTGAGGCAAGCACCTTTAATATTGTTATGAATTTATTGGGACTGAGATAGCACATGTAGTCAAATTGTGAGTGTGAATGTTATATTAGTTTATAGAGTAATGATGCGACTCCCTAGAAGCGCATATGATGGAGTAGTTGGTATTGTAGTTGTCCTATACATATATTTAAATTTGAATGCACCACTATTGGTTTCCCAAATAACTGTAGGAGGGTTTCACATAAGCATTGGGTCGACAATGAAGTACCTGGGAGTCATCCTTGACAATCGTTTTGAGCAGCACTTCCGACGTCTAGCTTCCAAACGGGAGTAAGGCTGCTGTGGCTGCCCTCAAGCGGCTCATGCCTAATCTAGGAGGTCCAGACGCCTTCTGCCAAGGCTTGCGAAGATCGATCAGCCAATGGCCCCTTTATGGAGATCTGGTGTGGGCGCTGTCGCTGCAAAAGCGACCGGCGGCCAAATGAACGCGTCCGAGAAAGTTACGGCCGTCTAGATAATGCGAGGATACCGCACGCTCCCACGAAGCAAGCTTCCTTACCGGCCTGCCGTCATAGGATCTGGAGGCAACAATACTTGCATGCATGCACAATTTGCACATAGTGGACACAATTCCGGCAGGATCTCATGGTGATAGCTACAGCGACTGTCGCAACCCAGTGCTGGGCACGCCATAAACATGGCGGTAAGTCCCTTCTCTGAGGAGTGGCTGGAAAGACGTCACGGCGTCCTCACCTTCCGCATGACGCACGACCTGAATCGTGCGAACGCATTATGCGAAACGCCGAGTTTTCTTGGGGGCGATCAGCGGCCGGGCCATGGTACAGACCATTTTCCGGAGCGAGAAGGAAGGCGGTCGCGTCCTTATGCGACGCATGTAATGTTACCGGAGGAGGCGGCCGCACGCGTACGGGAACGGACGTCCTCCTGCTCCAGCCGGTACCTTGACCCCGATTCCCAGCCACCGTGGGCGTGGATTTGCGGAACGAGCAATAGCTGGCTCCCCGTCAGGCCGAGCCCGAGTCGTCGACGGCGAGTAGTGTACCATGTGCACGTCAAAGAGATGTCAGCAAAATCAAAGACCGAAGCTTAATATGACTATGGGTTGCCTTCTGGAAAGGAAACCCGGAGTCCTGGAACGCAAGGCAAAGAAAGAACGTAGGTGTTGTTTTAGTCAATAAAAGTCTGACGATAGAAATGGAGATGTCATTGGAAATTTAATAATTATTGAAATAATTTCTACTAAAAATATGGATTTATAACTGAAGTACAGATTTGAGTGGATCTTGTCCACTCAAATCCGCATGATTTTTCCTCAAAAGACTATTTCACAAGATTTCAAAAGTGACTTCAACCTCTGATTCAGTGTTTCTTTTCAGGGTATTCAGCTAACAAACACCAGCCCCATCTAGATTCAATTGACGTGTAAAAATGTTATTATTAACCGATTTGTAAAATCATTATTACCTAACTAGCTTCTGCCAGTGGGTTTCACCCCCTAAAAATTGAATTTCCGAAAATCTCTTCTTATTGTACGCTTACGTTATAAAAGAAAGCCTTGTGTAAAATATGTTCCTATTCCCAGTAGTTTCGGCTGTGCATTGATATGTCAGTCAGTCAGTTTCTCCTTTTATATGTATACAAGCTTTTGCCCGCGGCTTCGCCCGCATACATAAAAGACCTTCCCTATTTCTCCCCCTTTTCTCACTTTTTTTATAGAAAAATTAGCCTATGTCCGTCTCCAGGGTCCCAACTATCTCTGTACCAAAATTCATCAAAATCGGTTTTGCCATTTAGGCATGGAGACGTAACAAATAAACAAACTCACTTTAGCTTTTATAATATTAGTACGATTTAAAAACTATAATGTTGTGTGTACATTAACTCTTTCCTTTCCACAGATCTTTTGCTTCTGCCGCACGTATCCATGGACAATACATGCCGTTGTATAAGAACGGCCAGAACACCTACAAGGCACCTGTGTTTGTATCGGACGTCGCTCAGGGAATCATCAATGCTATTCGCGATTGCGATACTAAATGCAAAATTTACCAAGCAACAGGGTAAGCCAATGAATACTGCAATAATATTTCGTTTGAATTTGTGAAGTTAGAACTACATTAGACCGATGCATACGTGTGCCACGCCTGATTTGTACGTAGCGGTGCGTCGCGTGGCGTGGATCTAATGTAACTCTACAAGTCTAGTTTCCATATAAAAAAAACCGGCCAAGTGCGAGTCGGACTCGCCCATGAAGGGTTCCGTAGCAGCAAGTAACATAATATAAAAGTTCTTGTAATGTGTTGTAAATTTGATCGATGTTTTAATAATAGTGTATTTTTTTCGATTTATGACGCATTAAAAAAAAACTACTAACTAGATTTCGTTCAAACCAATTTTCGTTGGTAGTTTTTATAGTAATGTATATCATATATTTTTTTTAGTTTTATCATTCTCTTATTTTAGAAGTTAGAGGGGGGGGACACACATTTTACCACTTTGGAAGTGTCTCTCGCGCAAACTTTTCAGTTTAGAAAAAAATGATATTAGAAACCTCAGTATCATTTTTGAAGACCTATCCATAGATACCCCACACGCATGGGTTTGATGAAAAAAAAATTTTTGAGTTTCAGTTCTAAGTATGGGGACCCCTAAAATTTATTGCTTTTTTTCTATTTTTGTATAAAAATCTTAATGCGGTTCACAGAATACAACTACTTACAAAGTTTCAACTGTATAGCTCTTATAGTTTCGGAAAAAAGTGGCTGTGACATACGGACGGACGGACAGACAGACAGACAGACAGACATGACGAATCTATAAGGGTTCCGTTTTTTGCCATTTGGCAACGGAACCCTAATATATGGAGACCGTCGCGCACAAAGCAGCACTGCGGCGGCCTACGAGGCCCATGTGTGCGCTATGTAGTTCTACCTTAAAAGTCGCGTTTACCTCGATTTTACAAGATATTTGATTGAATTTGTGAAAGACGCGGTTACTGCTACGACAGTAACCGCGACTTTTACGACGATTAGTAGTAGTACAGGTCGCGCGAAGAATTAAGATCGCTCGGTAAAAGTGAAAGGGGCATGCGCAGTATTCAATTCTAAGGTCTATTTAGCGACCGACGTGCGAGCGGGTGTACGCCGACAACGACGGTGACACGTCATTGGTAGATCAGTCAGTTGCTCTTCAATTCCCGCGTTGCGTTCTCGCGTCTCATTGAATACTGTTGTACTTGGGTACAGTTGCGTACAGCTTGTGTTATCTATCGTATTAGTAATACGTAGTCAACATACAAGTATATTATGGAATTAGTAACTAAAAAAACTTATGACTATGATACTAATTTAACTGTGCTTATAGGTAATAGTTTAAGGGTACACAAGGAAGATATTACTGATTTTGTAACTCAAATGTTAAAATTAAAATGTAAAAAAATAATATTGTGTGCTTTTCCATATTTTGAACGATTGTCATATAGACAAAACAATTATATTCATATGCTTAATAATCATATGAACTTTTTAGTTAGTCACCATAGTGACAAATTTATATTTTTGGACACCAACATTTTTGTTGAGCATTTAAATTCGAACAGGGGTACAACGTATCTGCCCATTAGTTATAGAAACACAATAGCTAAGCTATTGGCTTATTATATTAACACAGACATAAGTAGTATGTCGAAGTCTTGCGTAATTGACACCACAATAATTAGTAATAATACTAATAATCACGTGGTGAACCATATTAACCGTAGCACAATAGCTACGAATATTTTTATAAAGTCGACGAAGGAGGTCCCATGTGTCACTTTAGAAAATCCTGTATTTAACGTAGAAACTACAATTAGTTGCAACTCAATGCCAGGTGATAATATAGATTTGGGGCAAACTCCGGATCATTTAAACTAGTTCATAAGACAACAGAGGGTACCGGTAACATAATAGTTATACCAACCATCAATAAGGTATCTTCTTGCTCTCAAATAGTTAAACAGCAAAAAGGGTCCCAGCAGCACAAATTAAAACTATTTCATCAAAATATTCAAGGTATCTCTTCTAAATTATTGGAAATTGAAATGTTATTAGAAAAATCAATGTTCGATGTAGTATGTATTAGCGAACATTGGTTGAAGGATTACCAGGTTACCATCAGTTATGAAAATTATAGTGTGGGTAGTTGTTTTAATCGGAAATCTATATTGCGTGGTGGTTCCCTGATCTTAATAAAAAAAAGCTTAAAATTTAAGCAACGTAATGATATAGTTAATTTGTCAACGGAACATTACATAGAACTGTCTTGTGTTGAGCTAGATAAGCATATTATAGTGTGCGTGTACAGACCCCCGAACCCTCAAAACTTTAGTCTTTTTGAATCAACAATGGAAGATATTCTCGCCAAACTTGTAGATAGTAACAAATCCATAATTATTTGTGGAGATTTTAATATTAATATTTTGGAAAATAATTTAAATAGCAGCAGATTTTTAAATCTTTTTAAATCATTTCATTTGTCTAACGTTTTTACAGAACCAACGAGAGTAACCCCAACCTCTGCAACTTGTATTGATAATGTTTTCTGCAATTGTGACTATCTAGATAAAGCTATAGTAAATTATCTTCCGTCTGATCATAGTGGACAAACGGTAACTTTTATGTCTCAAGCAGCCCTGGAAAAGACTCAGATTCAATTCAGGCCAATTACAATTGGCAAATTAACTAAATTTAATAGTAACTTACAAAATAAGTTAAATGTTCTAGGCCATGATATTAATGATGCCAATAAATTTTATGATAACTTCTTTTCATTGGTACTTAATGAATTTAATACAGCTTTTGAAAAGAAGTCGAAAAATATATTCCCAAAGTTTGTTTTTAGTGACTGGGCGACTAAAGGTATTAGAATAAGTAGGGAAAGACTGTATGAGCTATATGGCCTTAAGCCATTCTTCAATACTGAAACCTTCAATAAATATGTAAATAAATATTCTAAACTTTTCAGAAAGATTTGCAAGGTAGCAAAGGCCCTGTACATTAGCAACAAGATCAAATCCGCAGACAATAGAATAAAGACTGTGTGGAAAGTAATTAATAGTGAAACTGGTAGGAACAAAGTACGCAGCACGGATTTTTTATTAGAGACTCCACATGGTCCCAAAAGCTCTAACATAGAAGTAGCCCAAGAGTTTGTGAATTATTTCACCAATGTACCTCTTAGGACAACGGAAGCTCTAAATTCCTCCCCTGAAGCCTCAATTACTCTATTAAAAGCAAACTTGCCAGGTTGTCCGGTTGAATTTCAATTCAAACATATAAACCCTATGACAGTCATAAAGGCTTTCCGGCAAATCAAAGTCAAATTAACTGAAGACCTATGGGGAATGTCTGTTAAAGTATGCACATCAATAATTGAGACTATAGCACCATACTTAGCTTTAATATTTAATTTGTGTGTGGACCAAGGCGTCTTTCCAGATATAATGAAATACAGTAAGGTTATACCACTTTTTAAATCAGGTGACCATAAGGACACTAATAATTACAGACCTGTATCAGTATTGCCGGTTTTCAGTAAAGTGTTTGAAAAAGTTATGCTTAATCAAATGCTTTACCATTTTAACAGCAATAAAATCTTTCACGATCAGCAGTATGGTTTCACCAAAGGTCGTTGTACGACTGACGCTGGTGTCACTTTATTAAAACATATATTTGCAGCGTGGGAAGAAGCCCAAGATGCGATAGGGATTTTTTGTGACCTCTCAAAGGCTTTTGATTGTGTTAATCACGAAACCTTGCTTTTAAAGCTTGAACATTATGGGCTAGGTAAACTTGCACTTAGCTTGGTAAAATCTTACTTAATTGACAGGCAACAGCAAGTTCAGATAAATGGTGTCAATTCTCCGGGTTTGAAAGTCAAAATGGGTGTACCGCAAGGCTCAATATTGGGTCCTTTCCTCTTTTTAGTATATATAAATGATCTACCGCATCTATTAAAAAAACAACCACATATTGTATTGTTTGCTGACGATACGTCGTTAATTTTTAAAATCAATAGACGTTCTACAAACCTTGATGACGTAAATAATGCTCTACAGCAAGTCCAAAACTGGTTTACTGTTAATAATTTAGTATTGAATGGAAAAAAAACTAAGTGCATAAGATTTGCGTTACCGAATGTTAAAAGCAATTATTCTGACATAGTATTGAACAAGGAGAAAATCGAGTTCGTCGAGAGTACGGTTTTCCTAGGGATCACGCTTGACTCGAGGCTACAATGGGATCCTCATTTAACATCTCTGGCAGGACGGCTTAGTTCAGCAGCATATGCTGTCAGAAAAATCCGCCAATTAACTGATGTAGATACTGCGAGACTAGTCTATTTTAGCTACTTTCATAGTATTATGTCTTACGGTATTTTGCTATGGGGACGGGCTGCAGACATAGAGTCTATTTTTATACTGCAGAAAAGAGCTATCAGAGCCATATATAACCTTCGCAGACGCGATTCCCTTAGGGAACTATTTAAAGAAATAAACATCCTGACGGTCCCTTGTCAATACATTTATGAAAACATCATGTATGTTCGGAAAAATATTCATCTTTACTTATATATAAAAATATTCTTTTTACTAAGATAAGTGACAGGCACAATTTTAATACTAGGAATAGGAACAAATTAGATCAACCTCGATTCAGATTGGCTAAAGTACGTAGCTCTTTCATGGGGTACTGTGTAAAATTTTATAATAAAATACCAATTGAGATTCTACAACTAAATGAGTCCAAATTTAAAACATGCATTAAACGCACACTATGTAGACAAGCATATTATAAACTGGAAGATTATCTCCTTGACAAAAATGCTTGGCTAAATGCTGGTCCTGCTCCACAACTACAGCCACTTTTACCTTCAAATTAGTTTTTTTTTTTTTTTTTTTATAAATATATAAATATATTTCTAAATATTGGAAGAGATACTATTCCCCTTTTTGTATTTTTTGCTTTCGAAATGTATTTTTTATTTATTTGTTTATTTCAGTAGAGCTTATGATAATTTATTACTTTTTTTAATTGGAAACTAAATAGCATTGTATAATGTAGAAGCACTTTCTTCTTTTTTTCAAGTTTTGTGAATGTGAAGCACCATGGAGCATCTCTATTAGGTTACAACTTGTTTGACATTACGAGCATGGCAGTTGAGAGTTTGTCATGCTCACCCAAATGTCTTGCTGGTGGTGGCACGTGTTATTGGGTCATTCGGTTCCCTTTAAAATGGTTGAGCTGAGTGGGGCTGATGCACGTGTCATGCCCGTGAACGGGTGCCATCGGTTGAGACTGGTCATCTCTTGGCTGCCAGTGGCTTAATTCGGTTTCTATTTTTAATTACATTTAATAAAAAGAATAATAAACTATTATTATTATGTATCTACCAACATTGTGCTCACATATTAGAAGCGACAAGAAATATGTAACCAAGATTTATGTAACTCAATATATTTTAAAAAGAGTGTCCATGGAGTTTCTTGCACGTTCTTCTCCATAGAGACCTACGTTTTGGAACGTGCAATTTAGCTTCACTTTTCTTGGACTGACCGACATTTGACTATTCAAAAGTGCCTGCAAATGGTCTATTTGAAATAAATGATTTTGAATTTGAATTTGAATTTGTAGTGGTAAAAAAAAATGGTTAAAAATAAAGTTTTAAAACGGCATGCCAGGAAAATGGTTTACGACGTGAATTGTTACGTTAAGAAAGAAACTAACGAATTTTTTTTATTTTAATTTTTATTACAAAAATTTTAATTTTCCTGATTTTACCTACTTACAAGATAAATTACAAGCAAAAACTAGTGTCATTATAAGTTATGTTTCTAAGGTTCAAACATACGAAATTAAAAATAAAATCCTAACATACTAAGAATTTCTGTGCGCAATTGTACACATGCGCCAATTGCCCCCACTACTTTCACCGAGCTACCTTAATTCACCTGTATAAGTAGTAGACGATAAGTAGTGAATTTGTAAAAGTCGAGGTACTGAGCCTACGATTTTATGAGATATTTAGTTTGATTTTATAAAAGTTGCGATTACTGCTACGATTTTACGAGATATTTACTTTGATTTTGTAAAGGTCGCGGTTACTGCTTCGATTTTACGAAAATATTTATTTTGAATTTGTAAAAGCTGTGGTTACCGCTATGATTTTATGGAGATATTATTTACACAAATTAAAATATATTTTTTTTTAAATAAGGGCGAGCGCGCACTATGATAAAAATTCGTTGCGAAAAAATATCGCAAATCTGTGAACCACAGAAATACACTACAATCCGGATTAGGCGCACAATGCCACATTCGCAAAATGACATATTGACGCAAAATGCCACATTCGCAAAATGCCACATTCTCAAAATGCCATCTTCGCAAAATGCCACATTCGCAAAATGACTTTTCGCAAAATGCCACTTTCGCATAATGCCAAAATGTCACTTCGAACTCAGAATTTTTTATTTGGATGTTGGTATGTTTTTATGAAAAGCCATCTGGCTAAAACTTAATAACTGCTTGATTACAAGTATAGCATGCAAGATACATTGATTGAATCATACACTGATTGAATTTATTATATATATCACTGAATACTTAGTTAGTTAATTTTTTTTATTAAAAATGAGCGAATTTGGAATAAAAAAACTAATTAGTTTATTCACAGAGTAAATAACATCAGTATTGTGGCCGATATAAATATAATGACAATATTTATATCGGCCACCTGGCAAAAATTTTAATAATTAATTACTTTAGTTTTTTCATTTTTATTTTATGTTAAGATAAATAAAAATGTATAAATGTGATCAAATACTGAAAAAAAAAATAATTGGCATTATTTTTTATTCATTCATTATAAAGTCCAGTGCAAGTATAGAATTTTAACTTTTTTTTATTTTAATTTACGTAAATCGCACATTATGCGATAATTAATAGATATTTTTTTAGAATGTGTCATTTTGAGAATGTGACATTTTGAGAATGTGGCATTTTGCTAATGTGGCATTTTGAGAAAAGTCATTGTGCGAATGTGGCATTTTGCTAGTGTAGCATATTGCGAAATGTCATTTTGCGAATGTGGCATTTTGCTTCAGTATGTCATTTTGCGAATGTGGCATTGTGCGCCTAATCCTACAATCCACGCATTGTGAAAATAAATGAAATATTGTAGTTTGCGATTTTATTTCGCATTAAAAAAAACGCAACGATTTTTTATCGCGGTGCGCGCTTAGCCTAAGGCGAAATGGATCTACTGTGATTAAATTATTTACAATATTCATAATTTTGAATACCCGTTTACAAACATTTTCTTTTTAGACCCAGAAAATACCTATTAGCTGACTTGGTCGACTGGTTCTACGGGCTCATGCGTAAAGACGAATCGTGGGGTTACCAACGCTACGACATGAAATATGATCCTATTTTACCTCTGAAGATTATGTTTATCAACTTGATTTCACCCGCCTACCCATTGGGCGGTTTACACTGGGAATCACTGGAGAAGGTATTATAGTGTGATATTTATACAATTTTTATCAAGAGGTTACAAAGTCTAGCGCCCACCCCTCCAAAACCACTGCCTTCTGATTGCAGTTACTTTTGTCAGCTCAGTTATACCTACAGACTGTAAGCTGGTTGTGAATGGCAGTTGTAACGATTACTCGAAGACCATTGCAGGCTAAAATAACGATATAGCGGGTACTTCGCTACAGCTGCAAGTATTTTTGTTATCTATTCGTCGTCATTAGGACTGTAGGATCAATATTATGGATAGGCTAATAATAAAATGCGTTCAGCTGTTTTCTGTGGCGAGCCTTACGACGTGGTACAATTACCGGCACGGATCTTGAGCGCTAGCTTCAAGTTGCGCAGAAGTCAAATATTCGGTCTCTTTAGTGGTGCGAAGTGAGACGCAAAGACGTGGAGTGTCAGTGATTGGCTCGCCGCGCCATCGTGTCGTAGACGTCACTCCTGATTCGTTCCCTGCGTTGCTGCATGTATCTAACAACGAAGACGATTGGCTCGCCAATGTACGGAATACACAGTGTAATTGTATCCTAATCTAAAATGCCAGTATGTTGCTGTGCATTGTTTTTTTTTTATAAATTAAATAGTATTATCGCCATCATGTACTAATTTCAGTTAAAATAAACATGGTCGTTATACAATTTACAGGAAGCTACATCAGACATTATAGATGACAGTCTCCCAACATTGGAAGATCTCGGTGTACAACTCACGAACATGGAAGATCAGGTTCCTTGGGAACTGAAGCCATACCGTGCCCACCAGTACTACATGGCTAAACTAGGCGAGTTCCCCACCCCACCAAATCCTAAAATTCAAGTTTAACATCTTGACGTGACATAAATCAAAAATCATGTAAAATGCAGTAATACTTTTTATTATTAACAACTGAGGAATAGTAGGAGCCTTGTAGATTATTTTGAATAAATTATTTTCTGTTTCATTTAGTGTTTCATTGCAGTATCATGATCCGCCCTTTTTTAAATCGATCATCGACATTAGCTGACTTACGTATTATGTACTAGTTATCACGTAATGTCAGCAAAAATATAACTAATCGAATAGGTACCTAACCATCTTTTTTTTCGCGTAGATTTGACTCAAATTTCGTATTTTATTTTTGTTTTTTATTATGAATAGGCCAGTATTTGACCACTATCACAGCAGCCAGCACTATGGCAGCCAATTGAGCTTTTGCCTCGAAGAAGGAGCCGAAATTGAGTATAGACGACAGCGTTACCCTAAGAAGTTCAAGGTGGTCGGTTATAGGGACGGCCACACCCCGGAAAGATTTATGGCTCCGTTTAGCGGAAGACTCGCTGGGTTTTAGTAGCATTGAACTTGACGAGATTGGCATCGCCCCATTCTGAGACTGCCTCCAAGGACAAGTTCAAGCGAGACTAGATCTGTGACCCACTAGCACGCGCGCTGGACATGTTACTCTCTGCAAGTGCTGTCGTTCGCATACCTACCCAAAGGTACCGGGTTTGGTCAATGACCATATAAAATGTACAGCTCGGTAAATGACTGTTTTTAAAACATGGAAGCTGCAGCTGTGGCAGGGCAATGGCGAATGGCCGAATGGCGTTCAAAACTTCCTAACGAAGCCAGGGATTAGTCCTGCCAAAGGGTATCGTGTTAACCAATTGCTGGATCATGGAGGTCACACAGGCTCTTAGTAAAATAGGTAAGTACTGGTTTGCAGGTACATCTGGCTAGTCGGAAAGTCTACCCAAACTTAATTGGGAATTTTTTTGACATTTATTGTTGAAAAACGTCGTTCGGAGTTCCATAAAAAGATCTCTATTCTGCCACTACTGCAATGTCAGTTTGTCCACTTGCATCAAAATGTACCTACTATTGTGCGCTAGTTCGACCGTTATAAGTATTTTAATGTTATATCACCTACACTTTTTTCATAGATATATTAAGATGTTTGGTACAATTGACTTGCACAATCACACAAGAAAGAACATATTATTTATCTAGCACTTGTTCATACAATCTATACATATAAATAAAATTGAAGTGTGCATTTAAAGGGACCTATATTCGATACCTACAAAAATCCTATTCTTTGTAGTTCGCAGGTTCAAACCCAACCAGGCGCATTACTGTGTAATTTATTTCATTACCACTGCTGTCATAGGTACCAACTTTGGACTCCATTCCTTTCTCCATTTCATTTGGAATTTTTGGTCCGGACAGTTACCAGACGGTCGGACAGCGAGCTACCCATTGCTCGCTGTCCGCAAGCCCGCGCCTGCGGTGGCTGGAAATCGGGATCGGAATTCCCGCGGCGGCGAGAGCGCCTTGCCTGATGCGGGCAGCCTGCTCCTTTGCGAGCATTACTGCTTCGCAGAAGTCGGCGACCGCCTGCCACTCCTCGCTCCGGACCGTGACTCGCCTCAACCAAGGCCCGGCGCGAGAAGTCTTCACCACACACGGCGCACGGTGATGCTCCTCCCAAACAGGGCACACCTTGACTGTGTGCTCCACCATGTCCTCCGGGCGTTTCGCACTGTGGCGACACCCGGGCATCACTTCCGTTTTAATCCGGAACAGGAACCTCCCGAACTTGCCATGTCCAGTGAGGACCTGCGTCATGCGGAAGGTAAGGACGCCGTCTTTCAAGCCACACACATTATTTGGGCTTATTACAATTTGTCACGAGATGCACTTTTGCTTTAAGGTACTAAAGAACTGATCTGGAGGATTAAATCAAACATCCCTTTTTAGGGTTCCGTAGTCAACTAGGAACCCTTATAGTTTCGCCATGTCTGTCTGTCTGTCCGTCCTCGCTTAATCTCTGTGACCGTTAGCACTAGAAAGCTGAAATTTGGTACCAATATGTATATCAACACCGCCGACAAAGTGGTAAAATAAAAATTGGAAAAAAATGTTTTATTAGGGTAGCCCCCCTATATGTAAAGTGAGAAGTGATTTTATTTTTTAATTTCAACACTAACGTGTGATGTATCGTTGGATAGGTATTTAAAAATGAATAGGGGTTTACTAAAATCATTTTTTGATAATGTCAATAATTTCGGAAATAATCGCTCCAAAATTAAAAAACAATGTGTGTCCCCCTCCTCTAACTTTTGAACCATAAGTTTAGAAAATATGGAAAAAATCCGAAAAGTAGAACTTTATAAGAACTTTCTAGGAAAATTATTTTGAACTTGATGGAAAGAACAGTTTTTGTACAAAAAAAAGACAAAAGTGTTCTACAAAATAATTTCTGGACTAAGTTTGTAGTATAATCGATATACGATTATTTATAAGCATTTTTTAAACTCATAAGTGGGTACACTTATTGTGACGGATGGGAAACTACGGAACCCTACACTGAGCTTGGCCCGACACGCTCTTGGCCGGTTTTTTTAATGTTTTTTTTGTGCTGATAATGTTGTGTCGTATGTTGTTTAGAAATATAGAATACTTTGTACATATATTTTTTTTTTGCTTTTTCAAGAAGAGATGATCTAAGTTAATCTTTTTTTGGAAAAAATGCAAATAATACATTTTTACTTAATTATTACTGAACTCTGTTTCTGTTGTAGTTCAGCTCTTACTAAGAACTCTTATATTTAATGGCTGTAATAATTCTAATTCTGTTTGTTTGTTAGTATGTTCTGTGTATGCATAGTTTGATGTAAGGCTTAGGGAGCAAAAATAAAATAAAAGAAAATAATACATTAGATTTTTTTGTATTTAACTTAATTAAGGTGCAGGCCTGCCTCGTCCAAATCCTCCTCTCTGAAATCAACAGAAAATAGGTATTACCATCTACAAAATCGAAAAACGAAAATGATGTTTTATAGTGAAAATATGGTCTGAAATTTCAATAAGTCCTATTTATTTAATTTCATTTAAACATACATTTGGTATCTTGAGATATTTAAGAAATTGAGAGACTGGTACAAAATTCAAAAAAAACATGGTACAGGTCGCGTGGTGGATTAAGATTGCTTGATGAAAGTAGAGGGGGAAATTGACGCATGTCTACAATAGCACACAGAAATTCTTAGTGTGTTATTAAGGGATTTGGAAGATTAACTTACGAATTCGACATCAGCTGAACCAGGGCCAACATCAGCCTTCTTGTCGTGAGCAGCTGGCGTTGTGGGTGCTCGGCGGTATGCGGAGCGGTCCTCGGCAGAGCGCGCGGGCGCGTCGGGCCGGCCGACGGCGCCGCGGCGGACTGTCTCGGCGCGTACAGACCGCTTGAGGGTTGCGGGCACGATTTCAGGGGGCAGGTGCAAGAAGATCCTCAGGTACTCAATACCCTCGTTGGTAAGGTACCTATAACAGAAAGAAATAATGTAGATTGAATAAATCAAATAGAATCTAATCTAATGTCTAGTCACATCTATCGATATTAACAACATTATTGATACTGATGAAAATTAATTAGCCCTTCTCTTCAATTCGAGATAAAGGAATGTTTTGATTCATAAAGAACCACTAAAACTTAAAATATAACCTTAAACTGGGGAAATGACAAATTCATAGCACTTTTTGGGACATAATATTTCGCAGGTAATTCAAAGGTTCAAAGTATACTAAAAATTGTGTTCATATTTAACCATTAGTATGTGATAAAGTAAAAATATAAGTTAATTTAATTAGCTTTCATTAAAAAAAAAGAAAAGCAATAACAGTTGGTGACCCTCTTCAGCCTTAATTGCCATGACAAGCTTATGGACCCTATCCTCGAATACATACAATTTTATAAATTTAATACTTCTTTCTTTGTAACCAAGATCAAATAACCCTAATAATTGCTTTTGAAAATAAAAAAAAATTGAAATAAGACAGATACTAAGACACAATCTAGTAATAATTATTGACAATTTATACATACAAAAAGGCAAGAACATTGCATTGAAACAAGATTGCACCAGTCAACACAAATGTTTTTATTAGAGCTTCTGCTGAGTGGAAGGGGGAGAGTCAGACTTATGCTGACTAAAACTCATGTGTGTTCTTTCAGTATACAGTACCCTTTGTCTTCCAGGGCTATGGTAACACTTGAACAACTCCACAGAACACCTGTGTATGCTGTCATTCTGTATAAATTGGTGATCAAATTCAGCATACACTATGATGTATGCCTTAATTCATTAGACCCACCTGTGTATTTGCACTGTCTTTGTATTTGGCTTTCTAATGTGTCTCTAATTATGGTATTCAGAAGGTTGAGTTTCATGATATTAAACTCTAGCATATTATCATCACTACCCAAAACATATTTAATCACAAACTGTAACTGCCTCAGTACTTGACTGTAGACTACACATCTTTGGAGGAGAAGCATTGGATGACAGAATAGTCAAAATCTCCTTTTAGCAACCACCTTTCTTAGCAAGTTTACACTGAACTACATACAACTCATAATTATGGGTAAATATATTTTGTATGGCAAATTAAGGACATAAAGCCTGGCAGGCAGTACCTCTGATCTTGAGATAAATATATCTCACGTGGTAATTTTATTACTAAGAGAAAAGCTACCAAGTCATGGGGCCGCGGTCAGCGGAAGGCAGTGGTCAATTAAAAGAATTTGTAAAACGCACGACTCCTGTGAGTCCATGTCACTAGTTAAAAGTCTAATTTACCCACCAGTAGAAATGCCTCCAGGCAAACTGTTCCTTGACGTATCCTCTGGATTTCAGAGACTGCATAGCCTTAATAACTTGCAGGTTAGGAATCTTCTCAAGATCGGGATGTTTAGGTGCATGATAGTCTTTCTTAGCAACCATAACTCCCTCTTTGAAGAGGTATTCATAGATCGACACACGATTCTGTTTAGGCATCAACATCTTGAAGCACTACCTAAAACAAGACACAAAATAAGCACTTAGGTTATCTCAAATTCGTTTTGTCACTTTCAGCCGCATATGTAAAATAACTATACGACAAAATTTGTAAATCAGTCTAAATTTAAAATTTGGCTATAAAACCCCACAATTTCTTTAGATTACATGAATAAAATCAGATTTCTCTGTCTGACAGTACCTTCCGCCTATTTTGACAAAAGAAAAGGAACCAGAAAGCGAGGTTTGACAGTTGACACTATTGAATTGTTCCAAACCCGCTCAAAATTGGGATATTAAACATGTGCATTAGTCGAATATTCTGTGAATCGATTATTTATTTACACCACGAATTTGGATCGGACCAAACGCAACTCTGGAACCAAATTCACTCCCACAATATACAACTGGAACGAACCATTACTTTGCTTGTAAAATTAAATGACCTCGAGATCTGATCTATAAATTGAAGAAACGATTATAGAAGTTATGAAAATAGTTTTTTTAATTATCTAAATTGAACAATGAATCGATTTTGTGATCGAACACAGAAACTTACAAAAGAAATTCAATTTTTTTCGGGATACAATCATATTATTGTTTCAAAGCAGCGAATAGAATTATAATATGGTTGCTAGACTACTCTATAGATGGACTGATTTAGTATGGAATAAACCAAATCCGTGGTCCAACGGCACCAAATGCGAACGTGCGTTGACCAAAGATTTTATATATCCTGCGTTTACACTATATCTGTACCTCAGAGGTAAACAACATTATGTGCCAAAAAGTAAATTTTACAGGAGAGGCAAAAACGTGCGGATAGAAACTTTAAATGTATTTTTGACATAGTTGCTCTAAAGATATTGGAACAAACTCAATCGTTTTTTTATAATTATTAGATGGAATTATTATGTTTTACACATAATTACAATAAAGTTAAGAACAACATTAAGTGCGCATAAAGTTGAAAAGTAAACAATCTTATCATCATTTGAAGTCCTCTACCCGACACGTTTTTGTGGGTTTACGATTGAATATTTCTTTTCCTAGATGTCGCAGGACTTCATACCCAATATCATTACCTAGAACAGCCCCCCTAGCCAAGTTACAATCGAATTCCGTTCTCTAATCGGTAACGGCTCCGTGACAGCAATTGTAGAAAACGATAAGTTGGTAGCCATGTTGATGTGCCTGAGTCGGCCGTTCGTTCTACAATGTAGCGTTTGTATAACAAAGGATGTAGCGTTAAATATTGTAGAAACGATTTTGAACGATGTGAACTTGGCTACGAATTGTCTATTCGTTTGTTCTGACCACGCGACTTTACGTTGAGATGACGTCATTCCCATACGTTTCATCACTTTCCGACAGCGTTAACGATTGCAGAATAACAACTTGGCTAAGCGTGCAGGTACGATTTTAATAGTGCAAAAAAAAAAAATTCAAAAAAGTGGAGTTACTAAAAGAATTACCTCTGAGGCACAGATATATCATAGACAACGGTGCAAAGCTTAAAACTAGTGAGAACTTGAGAAGCTAGGCGGAGATAGCATGTGAGGCGCCAGGCGTTCACGGGATCGAATGAAACGCAATCGCACGCCACGGGCTTGCAGGAGCTTCTGCCAAGTGCCAATGCCAACTATTGACGGTTAGCGATGCGCGATAGTGAGAGGTTTTTTCGATAGTTTCCATTATTTCAACATCACGATGGTTCTCTATTGTTTCAACTTTGACTCGGTTCTGACTCAGTCTGTTATTACGGCTGGCGAATGGGCCATGGGCGCCATGGCGCGTTTATTCGCGAGTTTTTCCTCAATGGTTTAGTTTCGCGAAATCGCGAGTACTTGACTTGCATTGTGATTGCGAATTCAAACTAATTCTTTCAACAAGATTGCAATAGCGATTGAAAATAATGAATACCGCGATGGGGAAGGAAAAAAATAAACATATGCACGCTTTCGCCGTTACTTAACATACACATCGACTCGATGCATGCAATCGATTACTTAAACTATAATAAAAAGTGACCACTGTGATTGACCCCTCACCCTGGTGACCGAGCGAGACTCAATTCTTTGAGAGTGATTGATTCGAACAATCAAATAGGTACTTTAAGTGCGTTTCACTTATGAAGTTCCTTCGCCGTAATGTTGGCTCGTAATGTTGGAATTGATGAAATCACTTTATCTGTTTATTTTAAATACCATTTCATAACGTTACTCATTAAACTTCTAGAACATTTGATCAAAAATCCCTTAGAGCGGTTGGTAGAGTAGAATAGGAAACTGCGTCCAACGGCTCAATCTGGTTTTAGGAAAGGCTCTGGGCACAGCTTATAGTGTAAATATACTCATGTCAGAAGTCCGACTAGCTCTCAGCCGGAATGAATCTGTGGTTGGAGTTTTTCTGGACGTATCGGTCTTCCTCCTTCCTAATCTCAAGCAAAAGAATCCCGGCTAGGATTTTTCGCATCATTGGTAGCAATGGTGGCATATTTACCAATCGCATCATCCAACTAAGAATCCTTGGGGCTGAATCTGAACAAAGAATTGTTTGGAGAGGATTACCACAGGTATCTCTCATAGTATATAATATTATATATACAGTTGATATATCCTTGTGCTTCAAGTTCAACTGTTAAATTTTTCAGTATACTGACGATATTACATTAACGGTCCCAGGCAGTTCCATTCAGGATGCCGCTCATCATCATCATCATCATCAGCCTTTTTTTTAATGCTCCCACTGATGGGACTCACGCCTCCTCTCTAAGAGAGGGAATGGGCCATAATCCACCACAGGATGCCGTTCACTCAATGAATATCTCACTGTCCTCTCTAAATCATTGGCTTCTTGATCACGGTTTATCTCTAAGTGCACCAAAGAGTACTGCGGTCATTTTTACCCGTAAGCGTTCTGTAACACCAATAGATATCAATGATGACGATCGATCATTCTAATGAGTAAGGCTATGTTCCTGAGAGAACTAAAGATTGTCTGGGGTCGACCACATTAACAACGTAGTCAAAAAGTGTGAACGCTTTGGGTCGGTCCATATGGCCTTGGCTGAGGTATGGTGAGGACTGGAGCCAGGGTTATCCGAAAGGGCGCTCGAGCCCCGGTATGAAGGCTAGAAGGAACGGGGTGGGTCTTTTAGTCAGTAAGAGTCTGACACTATCTCCCGCTCCGCCCAAGGGCGGCGGATGTCAATGCATGATTTTTCCCACCATAAAAAAAAAGGTATGGTGAGGAGTTCACCCCTTCTACTCTCCTTGTTTAAAATGCACTGACAAGAAGTCTGTAATAAAGGTCTGTCTAAAAAGTCCAAAGAGATTTAGAGAAACAATAGAGCGGCTATCAGGAGAAATGTCTTAGAAAAACTGTCATCCTATCTCTCAGTGACGCCCTCTAGCTTTGAATAGCAATCACGCGAATTAAATTTGTCAACATTTGTATAAATTTAACAATTGCTCGGTAGGTAGCCAGGAGCTTTACCACGATATGTTAAAATGTCAGTCGCACGAACGAAAAAGGATCTAACAGTTCGGTTTAGGTCGTAAAATAGATCACGCTAAGAGCTCGTGGTAGAAGCTTAAGTGTGTGCCAGTGGCGTAGCTAGGAGAGGGGAGGGCGGTGGGGGCCATGGCCGACGAAAGTAAGCGGCAGAAAGCGCCAATTTATTTATTTGAAAAAAAAAACCTTAGATATTCGAAATTGCGAGCGCAATGTTACGTACGTGCCAAGCATGTTTTGATGTCGATGTTAAGTCTACCCTGCATGCTGCAGCAGGTACCTATATTGCTTTTTATTAATCCAAGTTCATTTTCTGACGTAACAATGTCGGACCAAGCTCAACCATGACTTGGCATTGAGTGTGTTCACGCTGACGCGATTAAAGACGCGCATACCGACCTTGGGCCAACGCTCGTATGCGTAAGGCAAGTGACGTGACTCTTAAGGTGTTGTGGAGGTCTTAGTTTGATCACATAGGCCGAATACGAAACCCATTGGTAGTAAAGCGTTTTGGTCCCTGGCAAACTCGAGTGAATCGAACTTCTGCCGTCCCTCACCTCCACCACTGCTGAAAACCGACGGGTCCCTGGCTCACACCGCTGAGGAAAAAGCAAACTTAATTGCCTCTCTTATTGCGCAATCTTCGCGTCTGAATTCCGGTGACGCACCGCCATGTTTCTCCTCATGTGTACGTGACGAGTATGTCGGATATTCGTATCCATCAGAAAGACGTACCTACGTAAGAATAAAGCTAGTGGCCGCGACGGGATACCTGCAGTCGTTCTTAATACTGGTGTTCTTAAACATAATAAACAACAAAGGGCGGCGTATTTCTGGTCGACCCCAAGCGGCGAAAACCCACGCTACGCCACTGGTATGAGCTAGGTAAGGTTAAACTTTTCAAAAATAGATGGCGCTATCATAAAATCAGCAAATGTTTTAGAACTATTCATGGAAATTGTTGAATTTTAATTAATTACTGCGTAAATACCAAGAATATTTACTATTTTAGGTCCAACAATTTTACCATAACAAGATTTGCAATAGCGTAATGCGCAACTCAGCATATTTTCTCAGAAAATGATTTTCTTTTAGTGCCTAAAACGGATACAAACATGACTTGACGTGTAGGGGTGTCATACCAGACTGACCGACTTGTTACTACAAAGTAACAAGTTTCGGATTTTGTCTTTTGTTCGCTATGTCCTGTCTATTGGTAGTACGTATTTAATGTCTTTGAAAAAGTCAAATGACTTGGGAATTTTTTACCTATAATATTTAATTATATAAAAAATACTATAATATTCGATACTTTTTATAAAGTTCTTCTAGTAGTAAACAATGGTCAATATCTGTTAATCAACCTTGATTATTGAACCAGTGTTGATTGCATCAGATTTTAGATTCTATTATTACTAGTCGGTTGACTTATTAGACAGACTCTCTAAAAAACTTTCAGCCAGTAAATTCTATCTTGAATATTGACGAAGATATTAGTTGTCATTTTTCTGAAAGATGTCTATGCATAGAGTAAAATAATATATCGGGTATCTATGACAGATAGCAGAAATTATAATAGCAGAAGTTTGAAAATTTTTAGGTTTATTTCGCAAAACAAAGAATAGGTACCTATATCATGAATAATATATCACCGCGTTCTCTGATAAGAAACGCAAAAAATATACGCTATCGTTTTATGGCAACTAAAAAAGAAGATGTTTGTACTCATACGGGTCAGAAATGGGACTCCGATGACTACAGGATGGCGCGTTTCATGAACGCTCCTAAAGTAGTCAACCCTAACTGGGCAGTTAAATTAGTTGCCAAAATAAAACCAACACAAGTTGTAGGCAGAAAAGTATGGTGTGACGGGGGTAGTGATACTGAAGGTCATCCACGAATTTATATTAATTTGGACGCACCAGGACCGCAATATTGCATGTACTGCAATCGGGCTTTTATCCAAATAGTCCAAAAACCCGACCAATGCAAGGAAAAATAGTTCCAGTAATTAATTATTTTATTTGCCGCCTTATTTAGCGTTTGTATACTGTCTAGTGTCTAGCCCTAAGGGCGATGAAGCTATGACACTAAATAAATTATTTTTATTTATTCCTTGTGTGGTACAAAATAATTAAACATGTTCCAAAATAGGTACTACTTTTATTTTTCCGATTTGTGTGCGCCGTTTCCGTTTGTGTGTTTAGCTGTCATCCATCTGTTTGTATCACAGAATACTATTCACTGGTCTGTATACACCCCTACATTTTAATTATTACACAAAAAAATTGGGGCTCTATCTGTACCCGTCACTGATCATATTTTTGTAGTAAAAAGTAGAAAAAACCGGCCAAGAGCGTGTCGGGCCACGCTCAGTGTAGGATTCCGTAGTTTCCCGTCCGTCACATTATGTGTACCCACTAATGACTTTTAAAAATGCTTGCATAAACGATTATACTACAAACTTAGTCCAGAAATTATTTTGTACAACCTTTTTGTCTTTTTTGTGCATAAACTGTAACAATGTATCACACGTTAGGGTTGAAATTTACTTACTTTACATAAAGGGGGGCTACCTTAATAAAACATTTTTTCCAATTTTTATTTTACCACTTTGTCGGCGTGATTGGTACTTATACAAATTTCAGCTTTCTAGTGCTAACGGTCACAGAGATTAAGCGAGGACAGACAGACAGACGGACAGACAGACATGGCCAAACTATAAGGGTTCCTAGTTGACTACGGAACTCTAAAAAACCGAAATCCTAAAATTGGCCACGAAAAGGTAAATTCATCATAGAATCAATTAAACATAACAATTGCTAGTAGAATCCTTAATAATTGTCACTTATTCATTCATTAATCAATAGCCTACACAAAGAAAGCGATATATATATTCCTAGATATTGATTCAAACTATCGATTTCAACTGCACGTGTTGCTCTGACTTAAAATCCTATAAAAAGGCAGCCAAGAAAGAAGGAAGGGAATTTTATTGATATTGATAAAATAAAAATTTTAGCTTATAGCGTGACGAGTGACAGGACAGAATGGAAGAAACGTGTTGCGCCGACCCCAAATAAAACGCGACAAGGGCAGGGAGACGATAATGAAAAAGGCAGTCATTTCATGCGCCAGATTTTTGTAGGTAGTCACGCCAATTCTGTAGGACTTCTTTATCCATAGGGTTCATAAGTCAGTAGATTTTATCCGATTAAATACTCAATAAATACTTGTTTTTATTGGATAAATACTCGATTAAAAACGAGTATTTATCGAGTATTTATTCATTTTGAGTATTTAATGGGATAAAATCCCAACACTATAAGTCAGTGATCAACGGCATCCGACAAATGGCACGCCATAAAATTGGAAAAAAAAAAGGCATCCGACAACTGTCACTGTCAGTGTCAGTTCTGTCACTGTCACTTAACAAGCACGCTTGGTGGGTTATCACTGCTATAGCGTCCTGTCCTAAAATTCCTAAATAAATGCAATGAGATTATCACTAATGCTCGCTTAATTTTGATACTTGGTGCCCGGTATAGTTAATTAAAATGGATTTTCAAAACCGCCCTGGTGGTAAGACAGGCGGTGGAGGAGTGGCGTCATGGTCGGAAAGCAATCGTGACCGCCGCGAAAGACTTCGCCAGCTCGCGTTAGAAACAATTGATTTGAACAAAGATCCCTATTTTATGAAAAATCATTTAGGTATGTATACCATTTTAGTATAATTTCTCTGCCTGTGTGTGCCTTTTAAAAATTCTAAAACATCGTTTTATTTCAGGATCATATGAATGCAAACTATGTTTAACTCTTCATAATAATGAGGGAAGTTATCTAGCCCATACTCAAGGTAAAAAACATCAAGCGAACTTAGCTCGTAGGGCAGCGAAGGAAGCAAAAGAAGCACCACAACAATTAGCTCCAGAAAAGCCTAGGATTGAACCTAAGAAATTTGTAAAGATTGGACGGCCAGGTTACAGAGTCACTAAACAAAAAGACCCTGAAAATGGCCAACAAAGTTTATTATTTCAAGTTGATTACCCAGGTACAAGTTGCAAAGTTTTGAATATGTGTTTATCATAGATATGTGCAAAGTGAAAAAAAATATCTTTCTATTTTGCAATTTTCGGGGCTTACTAGAAAAATTGAGTTTCCTTGTTGTGGTATATAATATTATTAGTTACTGTATCTATCAAAAAATTACAAAATTCCTTGTAACTTTTTTTTACTTTGCTTTGATTGATATATTTTTTAGCAAAAAAAAACACAGTCAAGGTTTAGAAAATACTAAAAATGCATGAAATCATTTAGTCAAATGTCACATAATTTTGACTTGGATCACCTAGTTTATAGCAAATTCAGTATTTCATTGTCTTTGTTTTATCTAATTCTAGAAATTGCTGAAGGTGTGCAGCCAAGACACCGCTTCATGTCAGCGTATGAACAAAAGATAGAGCCTCCAGATCGTAGATGGCAGTACTTGCTATTTGCCGCTGAGCCCTATGAGACAATTGCATTCAAAGTGCCAAGCAGAGAAGTAGAGAAGCATGACTCGAAATTCTGGACTCATTGGAATAAGGATACAAAGCAGTTTTTCCTACAGTTTGCATTTAAAATGGAGCCATTACGCATGCCTCCACCTCCTCCTAAGATGTGGGAAAATCATGGAATGCGGCTGCCACCTCCACCGGGAGCTCCACTGATGGGAGTACCACCACCCCCTCCATTATTACCTGTACCACCTCCACCACCTTCTATGTAATTGTGTGTTACAATAAAATGCTATTTAAATAAATAAAATTGTAGTATCTGTTTTGTAATACCTAAGAAAATATATTTTTTTAAATGAAAATGTCTTCGTTACCTATAAAAAATATATACAATTTTTTAAATGTCTGTCTGTATGTTTGGTCTGGCTAATCTCCGCGTGGAGAGCTGATTTTAAAAGATGACTCGAGCTACTTACTTATTTTAGAAAACGAATTAGGGTGCAAGAAAGAATACTGAAATTGTGGCCAAGTGGCATTTTAAGGGCCAACACTGAGGCCGCGCCGTGTGCGACGGCCTTCGTCGCGGAAACCGGATTAATACCTGCGCAGTGTCGCTAGTTTAGCTGTAACGGTGTGCATGTAGTCGTGTCGATCCCTCCCCAGCCATTTATTACGTAGCAAAAAGGGGGCGTGGGGCCCGTCTCACCGCGACGACGGATGCACGCGTGGGTCCCCGCAATGGAGCACTTTCAGACGGAACATTATGACGGACAGGAAGTTATGCGGCTGGCAGGGTTCAACTCGGTAAGTTGAGGCACTTACCACTAGGTCACCACTTCAACAATGCTCTCTTGATGTGTAAATAATCTCAAAGAGCCAAGAAGCCATATTTATACTAGGTATACTTTGCGTGGAGCTTTGCAGCTACTAAAGACGGCGATTCAAGCATGTCATTATAGCAATTTTCTGAAGCTTGGCCCACGTGTGAACATTAAGTCTACTGGGATTTAGCTTCCCAATCTACCACGTAGAGGTCAGTGAACAAACCTGACTCTCCCCTGGCAGAGTCAAAATTTACCATCTATTTTTCCATACTATTTCTTCACATTTAGGATAGTCCTACTTTGAGGGAGTGGATACCATAGATAGAATCTATCCAATATCCGTGGTGGATAGAATACATAGATATAGAATTCCGGAATTCTACATCTATGATAGAATACAAATCCATCTAAACAAATATTTAAAATATTTTTGCCACATGGGCCACATGTATTAAACTTTATTTTTATATTTTATACTAATAATATATGGACATTATAGTATATTAGTCTGAAAATCAAGAAAAGAGAAATCGAAAATTCGAAATTGAATATGTTTTCTCTATCGATGACCGATGAAATAATTCTCTTAGTTCTTTCATCGGTCATCGATGGTTTTCTCTGGATTATAGCCATAGTTGTGTTTTTACATTATACTTATATGTATTTAATATTTTAATAAAAATAATTAATTTTTCAACTGTATTTTGACTAGCGTAAATGAATATACAGTTGAACTTCTTATAAATATTTTATATAAAACTTCTTTTTCTGATTGCCGATGGCAAACGTAAAATGGAACGTTTTATAACGGTCAACGGCTGATTCTGGGGTGGCATTGTTTTGTTTGTAAATAATAATAATAATTTACGCGCGCATTCACCATTTCACCCTAATCTCACGGTCGTTATTTTATTTCATGAGTGAACGTTGACGGTTATTTACGTAATATATCAAAAATTTTGTTAGTGACCAAGATAAAAAGCTTTCACTAGAAGCTGAAGCTTAGTTATTTTAAAATTATTGTTATAAATCATGTTTTCAAAGGCAAAGCGCTTTGAACCACTAGGTAAGTTTGCTATATAATTTAAAACTGTAAAAGACAAGTATATTCGGGTATTTATTAGTCAAATTGATAAATAATTTATGGTTTACGAATTTTAGAACGTTACCTTGAAGTCTGCAATTTCAATTATAAGATTTTGTACATAGGTGATTTCTTTAATTCTAACAAGTTGATATTAGTTTTCCCCATAGTGGGCAATTAGTTCAGGTGCAGTACTTTTAACTACATTAATGTTTATTTATTACTTACAAAATTTATTCCAAGGCTTGCTTCAATTTTTTTTTCAATTTTATGAGAATTGAAAAAATATAACAGTACCTACCTAGGTAGTAGGTACTGTAGACAGTCAGCCAAAGGTACAAAGTATCAAACTATCCTGATTATCAAATCTGGTTTTGGTCAGTTAGCATTATTAGTTAGGCATCTGTTCAAGCCTTTAACTTTTTCATAATCTCTCTTTGAATAATAATAATTCATTTTCAGCTCCTGGATCAATTAAAAAAAGTCAAAGTAAACCAACAAAACCTGAAAATGAGAAACCAAAATTAAAGTCTACCTCTGCTACTGGGAGCAAACCCAAGCCATTTGCTGTCCCTACATCTTCTAAAACCAACACCGATGTGCAGTCACAGTGCAGCTCTGTCCCCAGTGTTCGATCATTTGCTACAGTAAGTATGCCAATGATAAACTCTTTTCACTATTTTTCAAAGTAGTAGTAAGTCTGATAATACCAATCATTATTTATATACAAATATTATTTGTATGATTAAATAAGGTTTCTACCTATCTTAGTACATACCAACCACAGAAAGTGCTGTACAACAATAATGAAATAATTGTTCCTATGATAAGCATATATTCAGCTGCAAGCTATTACGTTAGAGCACTCCTTTAGTGACACTTCTTAAGAGGTCAGTAGAAACTATTGCACGAAATTATAATGAATTTTATCAGATTTACAGTGATGGGTCCAAGGACGGTAATGGAACAGGAGCAGCATTTTATAATCCCCAATGTAACACGGGAGCTAGTTTCACATTGAACTGCAAATTATCTGTAATGGCAGCAGAACTGTATGCCATTTCAGAATGCTTATCATACCTAATGTCTTGCAAATATACAAAATTTGTTATACTTTGCGATTCTAAAAGTGCTTTACAGCATATAGCTTGGTGCACCTCGGGTACACGAGGCCAACCTGTAGCTTATACAATATTAGAGTCGTACTTGAGGCTGAGGGAAAGTGGCAAAACTATTAAATTCCAATGGATTCCATCACATGTACATAGGTCTGATAGGGAACGCAATTGTAGATATGTTAGCAAGAACGGGAACGTATGAAGGAACTTCTGTTGGACATCTACCCTTCGTTACAGATGTATTAGGAGATGTTAAAATTAATTGCAATGTGTTATGGAAAGAATACTTTGACAAAAGATCTGAAGAGAAGGGTATATGGTATAAGACAATTCAGTCTGAGCCACCAAGAATACCTTGGTTTTCTGAAACTTCGATGAATAGACGTTTATTAGTTACAAGCATGCGTCTATGATCTGGGCACATTCCGATGTATGCTTTGGTCATCTTTTGAAAGTTGTTGACACTCCAAACTGTCTGACTTGCAATGTCAGAGAGGACACCTACCACGCTTTGGTGGAGTGTGCACGGATATCTGACGATCGGAGGGATTTAGAATTAAAAAATAGTTTAAGGAATGTAGGTATATGCAATCTGATCTTATCTAAACCTACATCCAAACTAGCTTTTAAGTTATAAAATTTGATTCTTAAATTAATTAAGTTAAGATCATAGAACCACCAATTTTATAGGTAAGGTAGCCATAATCGCTCTGCAATTAAAACCTCCTTATTTATAAAAAGCACTGCTTATTTATACCTAAACTATATATAGATATTTGCCCATCTAACTAGAAAAGTGATACAATATAATATAGTGGCTTTTTATGCTTAATGCTCTTCTGACTCTAACACCAGAGTGTGACTTGTTAGCTGGGAGATGGATAGATGTGAGTCGTGAATGTCTTGAGGTTTTGTGATAGGATGGATAATAAATAAGTAAACATTGTCTTTTTTGGTTTTGTGGGATATTTTATATTAGTAGTAATGTATATTTTTTTTATTTTCCTTTATTTCTTGTTTCTGTACAACGCATTAGTTTAGAAGACTGTAATGTTGTATAAGTAAATTGTAAATAAATAAATATATTATTGAGATATATTTACAGCCGAAGCCTTCAAAATCTGTACCTACCATCAAAGCTCCTACTAGTCTTAGGAAGAAAAATGAGCGAACACTTCCTAAAATAAAGAAGGAAACTTCAAATGAACTAATTAAATCTCAAGAAGTGGAAATACGGTAACTATTTATTAGATTTGGTAAGATTGATTACTTACTAAAACAACTTGCCCATTAAAAGAATTTAAAAATCAACTTATCTTGGTTACAGAAATAAAGACCACACTATTGCTGAATATGTTAAACAATTTGAGGAGTACCAACATAAAGTCTCACAGCTGGAAAAACAAGTGAAAGAAGTTACACAAAATAATTGCAATGGTTTGGATATGCAGTTTTCTCAAATCACTTTAAAAGATTTAGAACAGCAACAAAAACACAGAGATATGTGTGTTCAGACTGAAGGTATCTATTCAATTAATGATCTTAAAAGCAAAATTTATGAACTAGAGAAACAATGTGAAAAACTAGAACAAGAAGTCACTGACAAGCAATTAGAGTTGAGATCGGTTGAGGAAGTTATTATTATTCGAGATAGCTTATGTCAGGATTTACAACAAAAACTAACCAATGCAGAAACAGAATTAGAAGAAACCCGCCAAAGACTTGAAATGGTTAAAGGTCATCATGCTCTTGCCCTAGAAGCAAATGAAAGCATTCGCCGTGAATACAAAGTAGAGTTGGAAACCTTAAAAACCAAATTAGAAGAAGAAAAACAGACTATCATAAATAAATCCAAATTAGATCAAGAAAATATTAAGTCAAATTACAAAACATTTATTGAAACAATAAAAAGTCAAATGATGAAAGAGAAATTTGAGGCAGTTGAGGAACTGCAACAAGAGTTAATTAATAAGGAAACTGAGATGAAAGCTAAAATGGAGCAGATTGATGAGGCAACTCGAGAAAAGATACGACTCTGTGAGATACAATTTGAAGAGCGCACTAGACAACTACGTGATCTTTACTCAGAACAGCAGAAAAAAATACAATACCTTGAAGATGATATTAAGGATTTGAAATATAAAATAACATTGACTGATGAAGACAAAATGATTCTTCAGAAAGAACTTAATAATTTGAAAAATGAAAATGAAGCTTTGAACAATGAAAAACTGACTCTGATAAAAGAAAGAGATGAAATGACAGAGGAATCTAAGAGGAAGCTTATAGATTTCGAAAACGAAATAAATAAGCTAACAGTTGCAGTGGATAAAGCTGTAAAGGATAAAAATAAGTTTGAAACATCTCTATCTGTAACAAGAGACATCGTTGAAGTATTGACAATGCGCTTGAGGGAATCTGATAATGAATTGGAACATTTGGAAGATAAAGTTCAAAGTCTATTGAATACAAAGGAAATTTTGGAAAATGAGCTTGATAATTATAAATCCACTCTAAACAACACAGCCATGGAATGTAATGAATACAAGGAAGCTTTAGTAAATATCTTAAAATCAAAAGCAGCCCTAGCCAAGGAGCACAACCGTATTATGGAGCACAATGTTTCCTTAATTGAAAGCTTACAAAATGTGGAGAAAGAAGCATATCGCGAGTTAGGAACAATAAAAAATGAGCTAATAGAAGATGTGGAGCTTTTGAAAAAGGAGTCTTGTTCCCAAATTCAGTCACTTCGTGAAGAGGTTAGTTAGCTAAGGCATTATATCTTTCATTACTGTACATAATTGATTCTATTTAAAAATAGATTAATAATTTTTCGAGTTTTTGTAGGTTGAAAAGAAACGAAAGTTGTGCGAGTTAGCCACCGAGCACGCGGGGCAGGCGACCGCTGCAGCTGAGCAGTCGCGAGCCCTGCTAGCCCAGGCCGCCGCTGCCATCGACAGGCTTGAGTCTGAAAATCAATGCCTTCAACAACAGGTGACAGCACTTAATTCTTCAAAATCAAATAGACGGCGGTAGAACAAATAATACTCATCATACACTTATCATTTACAGATCCAAGATCAGCAGTCTCTAGTTGTAGAATTATCATTGCTTCGCCAAGAAAACGAGGAGTTGACAATGACAGTGGCAAAGCAATCATCAATCATTGACAAGATGAAGAAAGATTCGGAACAAACACAATATAATCCTAAATCACCATCAGTCTTACGGAAATCTACTAAAATCGGCAAAGAAAACTTGCAAACTATTATCTCCCCCCTGAGGGAGCGCAATCATTGAAGCCTAAGTACTTATTTTCATATTGATTGTATGAGATTAGAGCAGGACTTGATAGTTTTTTGCGACTGTTGTTATATTTGGATGTCAATTGCGAATTTTGTGAATGTTATATTTGAAAATTGATCATTATAAAACCATGTTGAATATTTCACTACCAAAAACTATATTTTATATGGTTCTTTAATTTTAATTTAATCGTTTGATTAGCCTATTTATTTAAATTAGGATGTTTCCATCTGGGTTTGTTTATTTTTCTTGATATTTTATTATTAATCTGGCTGATAGTATAGTTGCCGTTTCTTTACAACTAGTGTAACTTATTGTATTGTGTAAAATAATAAATTATTTTCCAAAGACTATTGTTGTAATTACTGTTATTTTTACCATCCTACCCAAAAAAAAAGTGTAGGGTTCCTTAGTTTCAAAGTACAGCGCAATCTCTCGGGGAATTGGGTTACTAATTAATACATAAATACCAGAAGTTTTCCGTGGTAATTTTGGATTGTGAGAACCGATTTTAATAATTCTTTTTTTGTTTAAAAAAAGATACGTTAAGGATAATAAAATAATGTAAACGAAGTAAAAAAAAATGCTTGATATACGATTATACTACAAACACAATTACTTTTGGAACGATTATTTCCGAAATTATTGACATTATCAAAAAAAATTTTTAGTAAACCCCTATTCAATTTTTAATACCTATCCAACAATATATCACACGTTCGGGATGAAAAAAAAAAAAAAACACTTGAAATATAGGGCCGAGTATATACCATAATAAAACATTTTTTTCTAATTTTTATTTTTCCACTTTGTCGGCATGATTGATATACATATTATTATTAGTACCAAAGAGCTTTCTAGTGCTAACGGTCACAGAGATTAAGCGAGGACGGACAGACAGACATGGCGAAACTATAAGGGTTCCTAGTTGATTGCGCAACCCTAAAAAGAAGGTTCTGAAGCCTTCGGTATTACTACTTTTATAATGGTGTTAGGTCTCTGATTTAAATTCACTTTCTTCTCTCCTGAAAGAGAAGAAAGTGAAATTTCATAGAGCCAATTCGGTTTTATGCCTGGTCAAGGAACAACGGATGTCATTTTCGCTATTCGCCAGCTGTGCCAGATATACATATAGAGACATCTTCATGATAATGCACACTCTGACGTTGAATATCCAGGAAGACTCCTTGGTGTACCAATGCTGTTTCCTGATGACATTGCGTCGGTTGCCGAGAGCAGGGACACAAACTGTAACCGTAATAAAGTGTTATAACAGTTTTAACAGAAAAACACTTTTAAATGTAACAGATACAATATTGTTACCGAATGAAACTGTAACCTGTTTATGTGTTAATAAGTGTAACTGAAATAAACAGTTTTAGTGTAGCTTTGTAAATTGTAACTTTGGCAACGCTGCGTTTACCTGTTACACTTATTAACACTTTTATATCTGTTACAGATATGTTAGGGTTAAACTTTTGTGTTTTGGCTTAACACATTGAAAAACACATTAATAAGTGTTACATATTTGATTCTGTTACCAATTCAACATGTGACACTTGTAATTCTGTAACCTTTATGAAGGTGTTTTTAAGTCCCTGGCTGAGAGTGGGCTGGAGAGGTTCAGAATAGATAGGTGTGGTGGTATACTGGAGAATTATATTGACCTAAAATTGTGCAGAACCAAAACTGAATACTGGTTCTATGATTTCGGCGGTCTTTTCCAGAGTAATGTGTCCTTAAATTTCGCGACAACGCCCATTCTGATCTGGTGCGGCTTGCAGTACCTCGGATCTTTAGTTCAACGGAATGGCAACATAAGAGACGTAATGCACCGGAACAAACCAGGATAGATGAAATGGCGACAGGCCACTGAAGCAACTTGCGAACCACTCGACGCCCTACAGTTAAAGCCCTGTTTTACTAGCAGACATGTCGCAGAGACATATCGCTCGACATTTGCCTTGTCTAAACTATCCAGTGGTGACTAGTATGATGTCACTCGAGGGGGCTCTCGGACCACACTTCTTACATTTGGCGGAACAAAAAACGGCACTCGCACCAAGGGCGGATCAAGCTTTGGCGTCAGGGGGGGGGGGGGTCACATAGTCGTGTTTTTTTTGATGGGTAATCATCATCCAAATGTAACCCCCGCCTTTGGGCGGAGCGGGAGATAGTGTTAGACTCTTACTGACTAAAAACCCACGCCGTTCCTTCTTGCCTTTCGTACCGGGGTCTGAGCTTCCCTTTCGGATCACACTGGCCCCAATATGTTTTAACCCGGTTGGGCCCCTGCTGTTGCTGACAACTCCTTGAGGCGCGCGGGAGTGCGCAGAGCGCGCCGTCGACCACTTGGGCTCGGTCCGGAGAGTTACCGGTTTGTCGGACAACGTTCTACCCATTGTTCGCAGTCCGAAAGCCCGCGCCTACGGTGGCCGGAAATCGGGATCAGAACCCCGGCGGCGGCTGGGGCGCTGTGAGTGCCGTTGCCTGAAGCGGTCGGTCTTTTCCTTTGCTAGCAATATTGCGTCGCAGAAGGAGGCGACCGCCTTCCACTCCTCCCTCGCTCCGAACCATGGCCTGTACCAAGGTCCGTCGCGAGAGATCGCCCCCACGAGGGCACGGCGATGCTCTGCCCAAGCGGTGCACACCTCTACTGTGTGCTCCACCGTGTCTTCCGGGCGTTCCGCACAGTAGCGATACCCGGCATGACTTCCGCACGAATCCGGTGCAGGAACCTCCTGAAATTACCATGTCCGGTGAGAACCTGCGTCATGTGGAAAGTGAGAACGCCATGAGGTCTTTCCAGCCACGCCTCAAAGAGTGGACTTACAGGCATAATTGTGGCTTGCACAGCACTGGGTTGCGATAGTCGCTGACGCCATTTCACCATGAGATCCCGCCGAAACTCTGTCCGCCATTCCGCGACCTGTGGCGGCAGTTGACTTTCGCCCCGGCGTTGCATCTAAGCAAGGAGGCTCACCGCTTCTTGGGAAACCGTAGGTACGGTATCCCCGCACCATCCGTATTGCCATGACCCTCTGGTATGCGTTCAGCTGGGCCTTCGGTAGCTGACGCAGCGACGGCGCCCCATAAAGGGCCATGGACCGAACATTTCTCGCGTAGAGCCCCCGGCAGGAGGCGTCTGGACCCCTAAGGTTGGGCAGGAGCCGCTTGAGAGCTGCCACGTCACATAATCGAGGTCAAGTCACACGAAATTATTATTTAATTTTTATAATAATAAATACATGTAAAAAATAGATACATAAAACCTAAATTGTGAAAAAAAATATTAACATTATGTTTAACAATTTTAATTAATGATCGATCTACGTCCTGGACCTAGCGCAGGGGGGTTCATGACCCCCATGTCCCTCCCCCCCCGGATCCGCCCTTGGCTCGCACCCGTTCTCACTCAATGTTCTCATTATTCAAAGCTAGTTAGTAGGTAGTCGGTCAACAGCGAAGGGGCGCAGAGGTCGCAAGTTTCGTCACCCGTAGAGCGTTGGCTTGCGATTGCGACCCATAGATTTCGCAAACGACGTTAAAATCGCGAGTCAATTGTTCCTTAGTGAAAATCTCTCTCTCTCAATAACCACGAAGGAACCTAGCAAGTTTCTAAAAAGTTGCCATGAAATTTATTTCAGTTTAGGCTACGATTAGCAGAATCACAGCGCAATAAACGGGGGGGGGGGTAGGCACTGTGAATTCACAATCAGTGAAAGTCCTAATCAGTTTTGTTTCTATTCACCCCGTTTTACAGTACTGATCAACAAAATTCCTTGTAAATTTATTAACCGACTTACTTCAAAACTGGGAATCGAACCCAGTTTCCAGAACACAAAAGATGTGTTTGCGACTAACGAGATACGGCAATTTAAATAAAACTGTAATATTAACTTGACTCGATATTTCATCATATTTCGATATTGGGCGACCAGGGTGTTTGAGCACTAAATAAAAAAAAATGCATCAGTCTTACACAAATTTATTTGGATCAATTTACAAAATTACACAAAGTTAAAAACCTAAACTACATTATAGCGCTAGTGCATTAATAACTTAATTACATAAAGCATTTTGGCAACATAAGAGTATAATATCGATATGGTGGTTCCTTGCGTACTACATTACATTATTAACACATAAATAGCCTAAATAATACAGCAACTATAATGCCATAAATTGTTAAACATTTCTTTGGATTGATCAGACTTAGTAAAATCACAATAACTTTGAAACAGACATAACATAGAGAACTAAATAAGTACTATTCAAATTCGAAATTTAATCGTAATTATGCAAGTCACCCCTTTACTTACATATCTCAGTAGCAAATGTTCGAGGTTAGGGTCTGACATTGTTGTCAATTTACCTTTTACTTTTCCCCTCGTAGCAAAACACATTTATGACAAATCATTTAGCATACACACAATAAAAGGGCTGGCCTCAATAAAAAAGCTGCATGGAATAATACTCGTACAAAATACCATTTATCAAATACATTTTTGGTAAAGAAAGGTGGGACTAAATGTGATGTATATGGCTACAGACACTGGCTAAGGATATCGTATCGTTATAAAAGCATTCCTTATTTTATTTCACACACAATATCTACCGCTAATGGTATGTCAGCTGTAAAAATGTAATAAATGTTATCAGATACCTACTGTTTGAACACTGACCTTGAGATTTCATTTTTTTGGAAAAGGCGAGATCAAGATTTTTTTTTTTTGCAATTTTACATTACTTAATCCATTAATGTTATGAGAAAATAAATCAAACATCTACTCAGAGTAACTATTTCTAATTTTTATATCACAACTTAAATACAGCAATTAGTAGTTTGTTAGAACTTGAAATTTCATCAGTCTTGTATGTCTTACAAAAATTTTAGTTTTTCTTTCTAGTAAAACCTCAGGATCAATGTGTCCTATTAATTCATTCATATATATAAAATATATTTATCGCTTATATAAAAGTAGAAAAAAAATATTTCTAAAAATAAAGGTAACTTAAACAATTTTAACATACAATACTAATAAAATGAGTAGAAAACAGACTGCTTGATCGGATGAGATCAATGTTTCATCAATACCCTAAATATAAAGTCGTTACTTATTCTATGGCGTAAACTGCTCACTGTTATATTTCTTAATCTACAAGAGAAGATTCATTTATAGAAAGGGAATCAAAATTCTTTAGGAAATTTTGTACTTTAGGATTTAATTAATAATAATAAAAACAGAAGGCAAGAATTCATTCTATCCAGACAATTTCAACTTCTCATGAGCTATGTTCGAGAACATACTTATTTTATTACTATGAAACACATACACAATAAACAGTGAGAATTATTATAAAATATATACTATCAAAAAGGTAGAAAAAATTGGAGCAAGAATTATGACATCTTAGTAGAATTTAAAAAAAATGTTGTAGGGACTTTATTTTGCTGTTTTAGTCAATGTGTGCATACCTCGGTACAATGTCCTCTCTAATGAGTAAATCACAAAGAGGCAAGCCACTAAGAGGAAGCAAATCTTGACCTACTTGAATTAGTCCACTTTCTGGCCCAGGCAAATGGCCATGCCACACGTAATAATAGAAAAGCTGCTGCATGGCAGCCATGTACCGACGCTGTTCTGGCATTTCCGAATCAAATGTTCCAAGAATGGCTTCTACATCAGCATTTATACCCGCTATACCAGATCCGCCAGCACCGCCGCCAGCGCCTGATCCAAGAACTACATACAACGGAACAGCCAGACGCAATCTTGCGAGACTTACCAAAGGACATAATGTACGAATGGACGAGATTAATTCTACTAACCCTTCATAAGTTTTGTTAACATGCGTAAACACTGAATAAGTCAAATTCTTTTCGCCAATCACACTATCATTGACCATTTTTTCCACAATATCAGCTGTCCAATCAAGATGTTTATTCTTTAAGAGATCCGAGTGACTAGAATGTTGAGTTGTACCAAATACCATTGGTTTAAAAACTTTGGCCTTTCCAGACTCCTTAGCCTCTTTTTGGGTATCCCAACTCTCATAAGCATGGACTCGGAGTAACTCTCCATCTAACACCAATAAAGAATGCTTAGATTCATCACTTCTAGGAAGATTTCCCATATAATTTTCTAACCAAATATCTGGTGTTAGAATTTCAGCTGTGGAAATTTTTCGTAGACAACTGACATCATTACATTTGGTCATTTCCTTGAATCCAGCATTTAACTTTTGGGATTGCTCTAATGGTTCACCGGGAAATATGACGGAAGGCGATGACAACCACACTCGGGAATATAGCTTTTGTGCCGAACCAATAGTAGTTAGAGCTGCAGTCAGTGTAGCTCCCGCTCGATGACCCAACAAAGTTACTGAATCTGGGTCTCCTCCGAAATTCTTAATATTCAAATGTACCCACTTTAATGCTCTCACTAAATCATAAAGTCCATAGTTGCCAGATGTATATGGGTACCTACTCTTTGATAAAATATCTAAGGCTAAAAATCCAAAAGGACCTAATCTAAAATTAGGACGTACAAAAACTACTTCTTTGGTGCGAGCGTACAAAGCAGAAGGTTGAGCAGGACTTATTCCTCCAGCTAAAGTATTTGCTCCAATCAGAATAACAACAGGTAACGGCGAGTCATACCTCACGTGCGGTGTAACCACATCGAGAGTTAAACAGTCTTCATCACCGGTAATTGTTGCATTTTCTAAGAATTGCAAACAGAGTGGGCCCTTCGTTCGTGCATTATAAGTTCCATTCCAGCAAGTTGAAATGTTCAGGGGTTGAGCATATGTGAACCGTTTATCTCCAACCGGTGGTATAGCATACGGGATACTGAAGAATTTGTAGACTCCTTCGTCCAAAATACTGCAAGAGAGATTTTCTGACTAAGAAAAAGTAACTGTAAATACATTTAAATCTAATAATATATTATAGCAATTACACATACCCTTCAACAGGCCCGCAGCTAGAGAAGGTCGTAATGTAACGGCCGAGGCGAAGAGGGCGTTCGGCTGGTGGGCCAGCATGGGCGCTAATTATGATACCAGTAATAACTGCTATCAGAACTAGGATTACAACCCCAACAACAACTATATCATCTAAAAAAAAAAAAAAAATATCTGTTTATCTTATTTATGACAATGTGGTTATGATGTGTTGAAAAATAAATCTACGAATACTGAATTTTACAAGGAAGATAAATTAGGCACCTACATAAAAATTACATGCTACTATTTGTAACACACATAAAATTTAAAGCGGATTTTTTTTTTTCACTTTGTAGTATAGATTACTTTAACAATCTTACCAATTATAAATTTTTTCTGGCGAATCCTTTCTTTCAGTGGAAGTTTCGGGGGCATTTTACCTTCGTCTACTTCCTATAAAAGACAAATAACATGTAATATTGTATGTAGACACTGAAGTTCTTGTTACAAAATACCAAAATCACTATGTGCCTATTATATTTGAGTTCCATTCAATTCTAAATTTGTCCCATCATCAGAATTAGATTTGATAAAAATGGGACCAAACTGCAGGTTTGTCTTATTAAATAAAAATGATTGGAATGATGACTAAGCAACTGATTAATTCATAGGGAATTTGTAAAAGTATTAGTCTTAACAATAATTTATCAATATAATAACTCAACAGTGCAAATGTGTAATAATAACACAAAAATATAATAAATCGCGGAATGCGATAAGGCCGTCCATTGAATGTATGTGTTTTAGTTTCCTTTTTGTATATGTAATGGTGTACAATAAAGCGTATAATAAATAAATAAATTAGCCAAATAGATGCAACCATTCTGAAACGATCCATTTACATACACATACATTTGGCACTTTTTTTTTACCTAAATGAATTGTATTTATCTAAATATATATAAAAGGAAAAACTGACTGGCTAACATATCAAGTATCAACGCATAGCCGAAACTTCTGGGACTAGAGCATAAAATTTTGCATTTGCCTATCATGACAATTTCACCACCTGCTCCAGAAGATTTGCTAAATACAATTTTCTGCAGCTGCAAGAGTGGTTGTGGTTCGCGATGCGGATGCAGGAAAGCGGGCTTGCAATGTTATTTAGTTCGTGGCCAATGTAATGGGCAAGCTTGTCTCCATGCTCAACCATTGATATGGTTATGAGCGACATTAACGAAGACGGAACCTTTAACCCCGAAATCATGGAAGACGATAATGAAGACCAGTTTAAAATTTACCAGCAGCCGGAAGACGACGATGAAGAGGAAGAAGATGATTAAAATTATAAATTGTAGTTTTTGTACCCTTTATTCCTTTTACTTTTAATAAAAATAAATGTACCTATTGAATGAAATTTTTTAATAAAAAGATTAATTCATAATTTATTTGTTTTTTTTTTCATCATGTAAGTAGGTAGTTATTAATATTAATTAGGTTAAAATTCAAATATAATTCCTATATTTTCATTAACAATTCTGCAATTACATGGGCAGGTTATTAGTAATACTGAATAAAAAATGGATAGGTTAGGAAAAAAATGATAAAATATAATATAATAATTAATAAAAATTGACAAATATTTATAATCATTGATTTATCGATAGTTCACCAACTATATATGGCGCGTTTTCGACCGGAGGCACCGGTTGACCTGAAGTGATGCTGTGACCGCGCGCTCTCCGTCCTCTATCTCGAAAACGGTCCAACGTATAAAAAAAAATTTAAACAAAATTTGTAGAGAATTTTGTGTTCTACAATATTGATAATAAATACAAATAGCAAAAACCCATATGAAATGAGATATTTACAAAAAAAGCGGAAAACCCGATTTTTATGACCTTTGACCTTGAAATTTAATAGTTAATTAAGTATTAAATTATTAAATATATATATTATAATTAAATAGTAAAATTAAGGCACCTAAATTGCATTATACATACATCCGATTTTTGTATTGGATACAAGAGCAAATTTTGTTTATAAAACAAAACATCAAAATGTTGTGTTTTTTGTTAAAATAAGTATCTAAATGATAAACTAGGGGAGCAATATTCTGAAGTTGAATTGTACTTAAATCAGACATTTTTTATTCATAAATGTGCTGTTATAGATTCGATTCAAACTGTTCCTTTTACTTAAGACAATTGAAATTGTTATTAGCATTAAACATGCTATGCAACTAAGACAATACAAAATTAATAAATTTTATATTAAATTAAATTGAAATGGAAATGATGAAAACATATTGTGATTTAGATAGTAGATGTTTAAAATAAGCTGATAAAGTAATGAAATATTTTTATAACTGTCCAAAGTCCATTAGCATGTATATGACATAAAGTGCCTCCTCTCAACATCTATACATGTATATATAAAAATAAAATGAAGTGTCGGTTTGTAATATGTATTTAAATATATTTTTATTATAACGAAAATACGTTTATTAGTCTGACCGTCAATTTGTTTGTTCCAACTTCCGACTAACCTCTAAAATGGCTTTACTGATATTGACGGGACTCTCACTTTAGATAACTGATGTTATAAGTAGTAACTTAGGCTAGTTTTATTTAAAAAATAATTAGGGTAAAAAATAAACATCTCTAAATTGAGACTAAATCGCATTATGCCTTTTTATGGGTCTAATGTGGACGATTTTGCAGGCAGCAGTTAGGCCATAATAGTATCTAAGGAGGCACTTCCTTCTTTTGTTAGCCACTACACAAAACAGGCCCTACAACTGACTAAACCTCAGTTGCACAAAGTTATTGCTGTTACAACTGGCCACAGGACCTTTAATAAGCACCTCTCTGTCACATGAGTTACAGACTGTCCACTCTGCAGAGCCAGCATGGAGGAGGACGAGATAACAGCTGTCATCTGTTTCCAAGCTGCACAGTGATCACTGGTTAGAGGGAAAAGTGATCCCAGATACCCTCTCTGAAATGGTCAGTAACACCAGGGCAATTCGTGACTGTCTTGAGGAGCTGGGGTGTATCAAATGACACAGCTGTCCCACCACCAGTACACAAAATATGCGCTTTCTAAATCATAAGGACAGTGTAGTGTAGGTAATACTTACAACAGGCTCCAGTTTCACAGTTTCCATGCCATCATTGGGGGTATCCAACTTGTCATCCAAAGTTTCCATAGAGGCTAGAGTAGCATCAGCATTGTTTGGAGCACTACCACGTTTTTGGAAAACCCTTGGATATCTTATGTTAAATAAACTCTTTTTGCGGTCTTTTTCCTCTGAAATAAGTAATTTGTCTGCTATAAAATTTACAGATATTTCTCTCTATCTAATAAGTCTTTCATTGTATATTGTACATTCATATAAACATTTTTAGTGTCAAAGACCCAGCTTATGGGTCATACACTAATGGAAACATATAGCTACAACCTAGGGGTCTTTAAGTCGAGAGTGAATAGGTTACTTCTAGGCAAGCGTGCTCCATCGTCGGCCACATCATCACTTACCATCAGGTGAGATAGTGGTCAAACGCGAGCCTATCAATAATAATAAAAAAAAAAAAAAACATCTAAATATGCTGAGAATATTTAGTTTTGGACTTACTAGTAGGTTCTGAGAATAAACTACAATTAATAATCGCTACTACCAACTTACTGTATTGTCATGTTCATGTTACTACATGCTGGCAGAATAGTCAACATCAGCTAAGTTGCCACAGAGGACAAAAAAAAGCTATGTTTAACAATGACTCAAAAGGCAATTTGATAAACTTTTGTTATTGTATATCTTGGGCACCCAAAACTGATATTTAACTTGAGAGAATATTGAGTATGTTGATAGTCAAGCAAGTTTGTTGTTTAATTTAATCCTAAAGTCAAATAGAATCATTTGTATTGTATCTCACCATTTTCATTCTCTGGATGTTGCAAGAATTTAGTAAACTTCTGCAGGAACTGGAAGCGATTCTCCTTGACTTTGGAACTCTCATCAGTCTTTTCATTTTCAGTATCCTTCTCAATAGCAGCTTCTTCATCCTGCATCATAATATTATTATTTTTAAACATTCCCATCTTGACAATGACACCCTAAAATAACCCCCTGACTCAGATATAATTTTTTACTATTAACTCATTGAATGCTGTAATTAGAGACACAATAGAAAGACAATTGCTTATGTCGAACTGTGTAACTTAAGACATTCAAAGGTTAATTCACGCTCGCTAAATACTCTCCAACGTTTGATGGTTTATTAACAGTCCGCACGTGTTATTGGCAAAATTGTGGTGTCTCTTCCACAAAGGCCATTAATTAAAAGTTGAAGTTGACTCAGTTGAGTCAGAGGGTTATCTTAATATTTTCATAGAGATTAGAAATCATCATTACCAAGTGCAAAAAATTCTTTAATGGTGTACCCTACCCTTCTATGGTGCTGCAAAAATATAGGTATTAAAAAAACAGTTGTACCTTTGACTTATCTTTATCTGAGTTTTTGGTGAAAAACCCAGGCATTTTAATGGCTCCTATAGGTATGAATTTGGGCTTAACTTCGCGGCCTTGTTCTGTTAGATCTCCAGAGAGGGCTGTCTTCACGGGCCCGCCATCAGTCTTCGCCTCCGTCGTTTCGATGTTCTCCAGTTCGGCCTTTAGCATCACTTCTCTCTCTTCGGCCTCAATCTGCTTTTTGTCGAGAGTTTTATTGTCATCCTCATAGTCCATCTTGTTTATATCCATTGTACCTGATGAAATATAAAATGAGATTACTTTAAACACTGAATAGTAGGTTCTCAATTAATTTTTTTACAATACAATAATCAGGATAGACATACGGTTACAGTTAAGATTTGTACTCTGAAATGCGCGGCGTCAAAGTTGTATGACTATTATTTGTCACAAAGCCTTGTTCCGCTACGGTCGGCACTTGTATATATATAACTCACCCTATGTAAGTTCATGCAAGGCAAATACTGAATTGTCCCTATTATTAAGATAGCTAGTTATGTATATTTAAAAAAAACCACTCATGGAAAGGACAAGGGAAGCGTTTCATAAAATTACCATAAAATACGTTTTTGTAACATAAAATACTTACCTGGATATTACGAATCATAGGAAATGTTCAATTAGCACTCAACTGCAGAAGCAAAACAATTGTATCTTGGCTACTTCTAGTTTTTAACGAAAAGCCGCCCCGTAAAAAAATGCCGCAAACGCAAACCTACCCAAAGAGTATATAATCACTACGTTCTAAGAGACGGCACTATAGAACATTGGGTTGAGCTCACGCACACATCAAAAAGAAATGTATCGTTTTTATGAGCAACCTAAGAACAATATTTATCGCTCAGTCAATGCTGCCAACTTAACAGTATTTTGATAGCTCTAGTGTTGTGTATGTTTATCGACTGTATCCAAAGTGTGTCGATGACATAGTGATGTACTCATTATCGATGAACTCAGCTGAACTATGATTTCATTTTTTATTTTATAATTTTTCAGAAATATGTTACATAGAATTACCAATCATGGCTATTGTATAACACATTTAATAAAATAGGAAAAAATAATATTAACTAGGCCATGAATAATATTTCTACATAACATTTTAAATGATAAATGCAAAATATTTTACAAATCTTTATTTTGTCTGCTTCATTAACTTCAGACTGCAAAGTCGTTATTTTTAATTTTATATGACTTATAACGAGTCCGACTTCAAAAATTGTATTGAATCAATGTGTTTTAAATAATTGTTCCAAGATTCCTGGTGATTCGTTTTTTATGATACATTTTCCCGTTTTCGAGGTATCACATCTTTCGATGATGCTGGTCCATTGGTTCAATTAAAAAGTTTGTCCATTTCTTCTACACCGAAAGCATTGTTGTAGTCTTCTGCGTTGCTGTTACTCGGCGCCGCCATCAACTTCAGAACTGCGGCCATCGTGTTGCTTAACGCGTGAGCTGCAAATTTAACGCGCATTTTAATTTTGTAGGTGAGATTAACAACTGAGACCTCTAGAGATACAAGCACCTTGAAAACAGGTGCATACACCACTCGGACATAGAGGTCGTCAAACCTTACTTCATTATTATTATTTGTGCCCCTTAGTAGAGTGGAAACAAAAACTGCATGTCAGTTGCAGAGGGTTAATTATGTCTGAAGATCTACCGGAACACAACAATGCTTAAAATACCATTCTTATGGCTACAGACCTAAATAAAATATAGATAGCTGTCTAGCCAGACAGACGTTGAAAAATAGTACAATTTACCTGATATGGATGTTAAAAAATTTAATTCTTAATTATTACATACTTCTTTGAAATCTGTATCTAGCTATTGATGCACATTTTTTATTGTATGAATAATATTTTGATATAAAATTGAACTTACCAGTTGCATGTCTTTTTCCAGAAGTTTTGTAGCTCTGAACCAAAATTTCCTTACCCACGGCATCAGATACATTGTCTGAAACTTAAAGACAACATTTTAATAAAAAAAAACTTTTTTTTTAAACAGACATTATAGAATGTTCGGCAAAATAAACTCTTCTAACAATCAAGATAGAAGATTTTTATTATTGCTGCCGTGTTTGATATCATAATTGTTAAATTCATAAGTACTTAATGATTAGGCATTATGAAATATGTAGATGGTAATCAGATTATTTGTACCGTGTTATTTTCATTTATTCACCACCCTTTTTAAATTCTCAGGTTCAGAATCATGACTATTGCAGGCATCACCAGCTTTATATTATTTCATACGTGCATTTATATTATACAAATAGCAAACGGTTGTTTTTAAATTTTCATTGCTGTACCCAGCGAACAGTCAGATTGTTCCACGGAGATTATTTTTCTGTCCTTTTATTCATAGAACTTTAATAAACAGTAAGTGTAACACTTAATATACTTACCATCAAAGGGATTTAGTATGTGACAAATACAAATATTTTTAACCTTCTTTTCTTTTGAATATCAGATGCATGGGAGACTTTGATGTCGATTGAATTGGTATAAAATCATCACTACCAGATGGCTTATTTACTGTTGCAATCACCTTTTTATCTGAAATTTCAAAGTTATATTAGTAGTAAGCACTATGCTATAATCAGTACAGAGTATGTGTTAAGTTGGAATAGACGGAACCATCAATAAATTGAATATGAAGGTTAAATACCTGATAAATTCAGTGCTTGATCGTCACTGTCTTTAGAGACTTTAGTGATTGTTTGAATTGGCAAAATCTCTGTCTGACTATGTTTAGACGATTCAACTGAAAAAAATAATTAACTTGTTATTGTAATTAAAGTTGACAGAAGATACAACACATACTTTTCATATATTTAAGTAGATTTGATTTAATAATTATGTACTTTATTATATAAAGTTACATAGTATCTAACCTTTTTCAAATTTTGCATAGTAAGATTTGACATGCAAAGGAAACTCAGCGAAAAGGTCATCAGACAGAAATGGCCTATTGAGTCTCAAAGTTGGCACTCAGAAGTCAGTAAATGGTTTCGCATTTAAGCATTCAGGGGCAAAATGAGATCCGCAAACGTATTTCATTTGATGCAACTTTCTCTCTCAATTGGTACATGTATGAGATCTTCAATTCCTGATGCTTTGACCCATAATCGGCACCTGGAAAATATTCCATTATTATAAAGTTATTTCTTGTGATAAAATTAACACAGAAAACGTAGTGGCTGCACTTACCGGTCAAGGTGTAAAGAAATACTTCCTAGAAGTATGCTAGATTTGGGCAACTTACGTACGCCACAAATAACACACTTCCTGTAGCGACAATTTTCCATGTTCCTAGTGATTTGAAATTAGTTTTAACAAAAACTTGATCACTATGTACGCTAGAGAAAATGATTTCGTTTTCAATTCGATAATATATCACTACCTAGAGATAACACGGGCGCTAAAACACAGTTCAATAAGCGACAATATCACTTTTGCACTTGAATGCAGAATTTTATGTGGTTTTGATCTTTATTTTGCTCGCAGAAACGATAGATAATTCAAATTCAAACGAACGAAAAAGTCAGAATAAAATTGGCTGGATGTTAGTCAGCCATTTTTACCACAGATTGGCTTTTTACTCCGTTGCAGTTGTACCAAATGAATAGTAAAAAATTTAGTATCTGTCGGTTGGCAATGATTTGGATACATTTCTTGAAATATGTACTCATTTAAATTTAAACCTTATTTGATAAGAAATAAAGTAGCTTTTTGCGCACATTACCACTATTCAAATTCTGGTCTAAGGCAGTGTCGACCCACTGAACCTACCGAGCAAGCTTACCAGTGTTTAAGTGTTGCCAACAATGCCAACTGCAAAAGTGATTTCTAGACCCACTTAATATCAAAAGTCGCTAAAAAGACGTTTGGCGAACATTACACGGTAGGTGTTGCTGTCAGTTTTGCCGCAGTCAAAACCTTGATTGACGATAAATCTACCGTCTAATGCGTTGTATGGCGGTTTTTAGTACTGACTGATTGATTTGACGAAAACCATCATTCACCAACATTTATTGATGGTGAATGATGACATCATAGAATTGATCGACAATTGCATGACCGTGTTATGGTCGCCTTAAGAGGGTTTTTTTCACTCGCCTATCGTCAACATCGAGCATGGTTTAAGCTTGTTGCTTCATCTAACTCAATCCAACGCGATGTTTGATGAAGAGGCAATCCAAAAAAAGAGAGATAGCGACTGAAAACACTGTTGGCAATCGGTAGTTCCGTGATTTACTCGAATATTTAACAATACTTCTCCATTGATGATTTTTCGGCCTGAGATGGCTTTGGCACTCTATACTTAAATATTTACTATAAAATTGTATGTACACAGAATAACTTTTTCAAAGTCAACAATTTCAACAAATCAAACAACAACAGTCGCTAAAATATTTTTTTGTCACTGAGACAAAACTCGCCATTTTAGGCAATTGAGTCGCTAAATTGGCAACACAGTCAAGACGTTGCGTTCACATTTCAAATTTTAAGTTTTAACGTTATGTTTCGATGCGTTCAGATAGTTACGTTGTGAATAAATCCGTTTCACGCTACCTTTTGTTGTTTTCTAGAATTTTTAAATGAAACTGGAGTACACTGACCACCTTCAGCTTTTGGGAGTTGAAATTCCCTCAGACCTTAACTTTGGGCGGTTCATTAAGTACAAAGCCAAGGTAGCTGCTTGGAAACTAGGCGTTCTTGCAAAGGTCCGGCGGTACTTCACACTAGGACAGTTTTTATTGTATACAAAGCACAGGTGCGTTCGTGTGTGGGGTACAGCAACATATGGGCTGGTGATGCAAAAACCCACTTATCAGCTTTGCACTCTGTGGAACGGCGTGCGAAGAGACTAATTGGTGATCTAGATCTGGTTGATTCCAATCTACAGTTTCGAGCACAGGCGAAGGCTGTGCGCAGGAATTACATGACTTGATTCCACCATCTCACTTCTACCATCGAACAAGCCGACGAACGGCGAGTATCCACCTTTATGTTGTTGAAACCTCTACGGTCCGGACCAAGCGTTCTGCCTCGTCGTTTATACCACGTACATCAAGGGACTGGAACAATTTGCCTGCTGCGGTCTTCCCATCTGATTATTATTTGGGTGAATAGGCTCTTAATAAACTAGTGCGCCTCAGAGGCGTAGCGTGGCTTTTCGTCACCCGGGGTCAACCGGAAATCCGCCGCCCCTTATTTTAATTTTAAGTCATATAAAGTTTAAATATTATATTGAATGGACCTAATGCACATCGTACATCTTATTGCAAGTCCAGATAAAACTACCACGCACTGCTTCAGAAGGAAAATACATCTAAGAGAAGTAATAGCGCAGGAAACTTATGGGAAGTTTCTGTTTCTTAAATGTCTCAACTTTATGTAATGCTGGGTATATATAACAATAAATAATAATAATAAGTATTAAAGTGTTTATTTGCCAATTGAGTGTACAATAGTTATTGACTCCAGAGGAAACGCCGCAACAACGCGACGCTTGCACCGCGTATATGTTTATCGAACGCCTACGCTGGACAAACGCTAGTGTGAAGGCGCTCTGAAAGTTTAAACTAGCGCCGCAGTGTGTAGGACCCGTTACGGTCCCACGGAATCCATCCGCGTGAACGCATCGGGTACAAGTTGCGGGCGCCCGCTTAACGCAGCGTCGGCCCTTAATCGTTTCTCCAATATATTGTTAGAGTCTGTCTAATCAGTTAAACGACTTGGGTAATTAGGATTTAATTAAATCTGATGTAGTCAACACGGATTTATTGAACCCGTGTCAAGATCAAGAGATAGATATCATTGTTTACTAACAGAATACTACTAATTATCGCATGGCGATAAAATTGCGATAATCGCCCGTCAGGTTTGCGGACGAAAATTGCAACCGCGGCGGTTGCGTGACCGCGAATTGCGGTTTCGTAAGTTTTGAAATAAAATAGGTGTTTCCTCTACCGCGGCGAGTGCGGGCGAAAACCGATCCGTGAATTCTCAGGCTATAAGTTAGAGATATTGATAGAGTTAAGTGAAACACATTGTCTGTATACAATAACATCAATCATTATAATTATTTTAACAACAATTTCTAATGTTTTTCTAAAGCTTTAACTAAAAGATCATTAATATGCGTAATCAAGTTTCTGGGGTCCACTACGAGTCCTGCGGTCACCATGGCGTTGGAAAATAGCTGCTCGGACACCATTTTGGCCAGTTCCTTATCAGATGAAGTCAGTTTGTGAAGTTTCTTGATTATAGGGTGCCTGAAAAACGTTTGAGGAGTTTTATAATAAATTGAAATTGTAGTCTGTACAAATATGAACGGGCGCAAGATGGAGTTGAGTGTGCAAAATATGGTGACGATTCTGCCAATGTTTGCAGATGACTCTATTGCATGAATTTCAGCTCTTGTAACTTTTTTATGAACAATAAATATTTTGGATTATTTTTTATTGCTCCATATATTCTTGAGCAAACCGTTTGGGCTTGGATACCGTTAAGCACAAAATAATCATTCTGCCCATTTTGGAGCACGTGAATATCGTGCTCCAAAATGAAAATCTGATTTATATAACAAAGGAGAGAGCTTAAAAAACATTGTACCAAAAAATGGCCAGTGACATCAATATGCTTTATAATAAAAATTATTTGGTCGATCCTTAGGACAAATTGTTGGCAGATTGCGGTCCACAATTATATTGTACACTCAACTCCATCCAGCGCCTGCACTAAATTATAAAACAAAAAAAGACGTGTGGCACTCGGGGACTGCCGCGGTAAAGCTATTGCATAGCATTTTTATCAACATAAGCAATTATAATTATTTATTTATTTTATTTATGCAGTATTTCTTTTCCTTTGTTTTTTTTCTTTGATATTAATAAATTGAAGCTACACTTTCACACATTGAATTGAATTTTGATTGATTGTTCACTCATTTGTTTTCTTATCAGTCACCACGCTCAAAAAACAAATGAGTGGGGGGTGTTAGGTTATTTTCGTTACGGAATTTCTGGATTTGGTCTCCACGCTCAAGGCTCGCAATAGAAGCTATGCAATAGCTTAATAAAGTTCTCACTGATTGGTGACAAAAAGTATCGGGGTTGTTTGGTAGAAAAAATTAATGATACCACAGATATATACTCACTTGACATTTATTTCTAGATGTGGCCTCAGCAGCGCGAATCTGTTTTCTTCACTTAGATTTTGTGCTTGAGTACGAATAAAGTGTCGAGCTGCTGCCATTTCTTGTACGGTGATAACACACGGATGAGTTTCCAACTTGGACGTTGTTTTTACATCAAAGACTTTACCGGCTAGTTGCGTCTTCAAGTAGCTCACAACTTCGTCTACTTGACTTTGTAGAAGTGCGTCGCTTCCTGTTCAAATGCAAATGAAATGATCAGTTAGTAAATCTTTATGTTACACTTTGGAACATTAAAGACTTATTTCACGATGTCCAACTAGCCACAATTTTGCTGAACAAATTCGAAAATGGAACAGAATTTCTGTTAAATTATCTACCCAGTAAGTTAAAGGAAAGTTAATGATAGATACTGAAACTGAAACAGCCATAAGTGACGTAAGGATTGATATAAGCTTCCTAAAAGCCACGTGTAAGAGCGTAACACAAGGCTACGCAAATCTTCAGTCCCCGATTATTTTGGTCTCTAAGCGACTACCACAATATAAATTCATAGAGGTTCGTACAAAGACACGCTTCGCTCGCCGACATTTTGTTCATTCGTCGCCGAGCCTGCCTGCCGAGATTCGATCAAACATCGCTGCGACTTTCAATATAGTGCGGAGCAATTATTCATGCCGTGTAACCGCTACTGGGCTGGTAGAATATGAGACTCGCATTTTACGATTAAAAGTCGTATCTACGGACAGCTGACCGTGAGCAACCAGGTATACGCGACATAAGCTTTCAATATTAGTATCGAAGATTTGCGAACCATTATGTACGAAAGGCCTAAGTACGAACCAATAATGTCATCGGTCTCCTCCTTATTTGCTGTCTGCATGTCATTCTCTATGGAGACAAGCTGCTTGTTATTGAATTCCTTCAGTTCTAGTAACACTAGTTCATCGTACATCTCGTAGCAGAATAACACTTCGACGTCACGTTTCTTGAGCGACTCATAGTAAGGCGATGTTTCTGCCAATTCACGACTGCAATGAAAGAAATAAAGTGAAGTAAACTACATGCAAAAATAAATTCATGAGGTAAAGAAACTGATGACACACTGGAAGTAATCGTTTTTCGAATCCATTCCTCTGTAAAAAGTTACACATCGTAAAATAAAAGTTACAGATTTTTTTTTTTTATCGTGCTGAATACAAGGAGATGGTTGATCTTGTATCGCTATTTTGAACTGGTGTCTGTAACTCCACGACTAAAGCGCGTATTTTGTCTACCAATAGTATGTAATAATCATAATGATGATTGTGCAAGCCTCAAGTAACCACTCTATGGTCATTCGGTAATTGAAAATTTTGCGATGTAGAACATACCTAGGGGCGGCTAAGTAGTAAATTGTTCTCTGGTCTTCTTTTTGTCGAGAAGCATAATCGCTTAGAGATGTCCTTTGCCCGCCTGGAAGCTTAGAAGACTCAAAACGGAGCAATTTCGCAATTTCCTCCTAAAATATTAAAACATGATTTTATTAAGACAATAGCCAGTCTTTCGGTATTTTACAGGATGCATTTTGGATACTGTGCGCGGGAATTGCACGACTTGATTCCGCCATCTTATTTCTACCATCGGACAACCCGACGTAAGGCGAGTATCCACCCTTACGTTGCTGAAACCTCTACGGTCCAGACTAAGCGTTTTGCCTCGTCGTTTATACCACGTACATCGAAGGACTAGAACAATTTGCCTGCTGCGGTCTTCTCGTCCGATTATAAGTTAGGTGTCTTCAAGGCGAAATGGATTTTAATAAACTAGTGTGCCTGCCTCATCATCAACGATTTGTATTACTGCTTACCATCAGGTGAGATCGAGTCAAGCACTAGTTTATATTAATAAAAAAAATAATCAAATAATAAATAATATTTTGCTTTGGTTAACATTGTTTCAACATAAAAAACTCACCTTTTCTAGGGGACTCGGACTAGTAACAATTCCTTCTTTCAAGAAGATAGAATATTCTTTGTAAAATGCTTCATAGTCAACTTGATTTTTTTTCGACATATCTATGAGAAACTTTAAGAAACGGTTGGTCAGCACACTTTTAAGTTTTCTGCAACAGAAAAAATATTTTCATATCTGAGACAGCCAGCACTATGGTGCACTCGCTGAATGAATAACGCAATCATATAATACTAGCTTCTGACAGCAACTGCGTCCGGATGAATATAGAAAGTGTATACCCTTACCAAATCAGCTTTCTACTAGTAAAGTATGAAATCGGTCTAGTAGTTTATTCATTACAAACAAAAATACGAAAATTTTCTTTATATAATATTAGTATAGATTACTTACAAAATAAGGCTACTATTTTGCAATAGCTCTCTGCTAAGATTCAATGGAATGTCTTCGGAATCCACCACACCTGAAATCACAATGGAAAAAATATATACCTGAAGAAACTAGTGATCCTCTGATTAAGAAAGAAAAGAACAAACATAATTATTATTTACAAACCTTTAACGAATCTCAACCATTTTGGCAATATGTTTTCAGCCTTGCTTTTGATCAAGATCTTTCGAGAATACAATGCTACTCCCACATCGGAATCGCGGGACAGTTCAAACAAGCCTGGCTTGCCTTCAGGTACATATAATATAGCCCTTATACTAAGAGGAGCATCGGTTTTGTAATGTAATGTATATCTAGGCTTGTCATAAGCCTGGCTGATGAATTTGTAGAAATCAATGTGTTGCTCCTGAGTTACTTCTTTTGGTTCCATCAACCAAAGAGGCTGTAAACATGCACAAATAGTTCAGTACCCCTAGAGCAATTAGTGCAATGTATTGAATAAGAAATAGTAAATGTGAACCTTAATCTGGTTAATTTGTTCATCATTCAGCAAGACGGGACTGCTGACAAAATTGCTGTACTTTTTGATAATATCTGAAAGAGGTTATTAAAAAAAAGTTACTTTTCTTTTGCTTGTTTATGTCACCTGACTATTGCAAGCAACGCAAGTTTTAAAAAATCATGCGATTGCTCTCGACAACTTGTGAACAAAACATAACCATAGAAACTTGTTAAATATCAGCGAAAAAAAAAAAAATGAATGATCAAACCACACACTTTTAACCGTCTCTTCATCAGCATATTCTCTGCAGTCAGTTTTTAAGTGCACAATATTTTTTGTACCAATAGGTACTCCGTCTGCTTCTTGAATTTCATATGTGCCAGAACTGAAAATTGAGATAGTTTTTTTTTTATTTTTTATTACAGCAACATTTGCGATTCTATCTTCTACATACGTGATTATTAACATTATAAAAAAAAAATAGGTTGGTATAGGATGATACCGAGAATAATGTGAAGTTACTATGTTTTTTTCAAAAACAGAAATAGTAAGCATCTTACCCATCTGATGTCCATTTGTAGCCTTGTGAATCTGCTTTGCTACTTTTAGTATAAACTTCGATCTTATCAGCAACCATGAACGCAGAGTAAAACCCAACCCCAAACTGTCCTATGATTGAGTTAGCCTCCTCTGCGCCTTTCTTCTTGATCTCTTCAATGAATGACTTGGACCCTGAGCGCGCTATAGTTCCTAAGTTCTCAGTAAGCTCATCCTTTGTCATGCCAATACCAGTATCCTGATAACATAAAATATATTTTAAATCGTTTTATAAATTTCGAAGTTGAAGTTGAATAACAAAGACAAAACTATTATAAAAGCACCGACTCCCGAAATTAAAGCTATTTTGCACTTTTTAGTATGTATTTACATTGAAGCCGTTTTTTAACTAGTTCTATTATAGACCGTTTGTAGTTGTTATGGTTTTACCAACTATTCAGTACTGTACAAATTATTTTACTATTTTGGTGATAATCATAATATGTTGATCTCAGTGGTGCAAATGGATCAAACAATGGATACCCTATTGCGGTGGCTTATGTGACCAAGGGTACGTGGGTGCGGTACAGCGATGAGCGACGCGAAGCAGATACTATCTGTTGTTTTGATATTTTCAGGCAAATGGTTATGTAGTGCCTACATAGGCAATTCAACCCGAAAGATAAAGCGAAGCGCAGCGGCACGAATGGAACAAACCATTGATACTCTATTGCGGTCACTTATGTGACCAACCGCACTTGCTGCGGACAATTGTTTGGAATGTTTTGCGCGAACCGTTACCCACTCAGTGTTCTACGTAGGCGACACAACCCGAAACACAAAGTGAAGCGCAGCGGCGTGAATAGAACAAACAATGAATACTCTATTGTGGTGGCTTACGTGACCACGCGCACGTGGGTGCGGAGCAGCAATGAAAGAAGCAAAGCAAATGCGATCCATTGTTTTGATATTTTCACCCGAACTGTTTCACGGTATCTCACATAAGCGATTCATCTCGAAAAACAAAGTGAAGCGCAGCGGTGTGAATGAAACAAACAATTAATACGTAACGCTGCCATGCGGCAACGTAGTAGATCTGATCAGTTGGTTTGATATTTTCTCGCAAACTCTTGTGCTGCGGTGGCTGGATCATATAAATGGCGGCTGAAGTGGTGACTTCGAGCACATGAAGGAAGCTTTTACCACGTCGCGTTAATTCGCGTCAACCGTATTGGATCGCTTCGCTATTGCATTCGCCTTTAATCGCCCATTCAAGACACCATGTTACTGTGCAATTTTGTTTAAAACAAATTGCAGCTGAAGCGCCAATTCCGCGCGCTCGTAGAATAGAGCCGTTGCGTTGAATTCGCGTAAATGGAATCGGATCGCTTTGCAATTGCCTTCGGGTTGAACCGCCCACGCAGCATGCCGCGTTATAGATATAATCATATCACTGTAATAAACAATTGGGACATAAAGTGGTTTTACTTTTAATTAGGTAACCTACCTGAAAGGTGAGTGTCCTGTTCTGCTTATCAGTTGAGAGTCTGATTTCCAGGGGCCTGTCCATCTCAGCCAGTTTTAGAGTATCAGAATCTGCACTGACACTCAGGTAACGGAACTTTTCTAATGCATCACTGGCATTGGATATTAATTCACGAATGAAAACCTGTAAGTCAAATGTGTTGTTTAATTAGTGTCTACATAAAAATTGAAACTTAAAATTATTATTAATACCCTAATGATAGTTATTTGGGGACAAAAAGAAAGGGCATAGTTGTGGCATAGGTATATAATTTTAGAGAGTACACAATCAATAAATGGTGATCTATAGCAATTTTCTATGACAGGTATACTAACTTCTTTGTCAGAATATAGAGATCTTGCTACAATATCTAATAGCATACGGGTCTCGGCTTGAAATTCCCTTTTTTCTGTTGGGCCTTTTAAAGTTTCTTTCCCCGAATCTTTCATTGAAGAGCCTTTCGAAACTTCTGACTGTACTTCTTCTGTAGCTGTACTGTAGCATATGCTTGTTTGGTAATTTAATAGAAATGAACCTGTAAATAAATAAAAATATATTTTGATTATAAGTGAAAAATTGTGTGTATTGAGTGCTCCTGGGTTGTATTGGTGAAAGCTGTGCATTCCTCTGGAAAATAGACAAACACTTGAAAACTGTGTTACGGACCCATAATGTTGTTGCTATATGAATCCTGTGAGAAGATTCCGACAGACTCAGGTACTAGTCTGTCCTTTGCGGTGGTAGTCCTCATTCAAATTGACTCTGTATTTTTTTTTTATCAAAGATAAAGTCTTTGGTTTATTATTGCTTTAGGTTATTTAGGTTCATTGTTGAGACCCAAAAAAGAGTGTTGTTTTGTTTCTTTGTTACCTATACATATATCCAGTCTCTTAAGGCATCTACAGGTGCCATAACGGATATTGAATGCTGGCTTCAAGAAGTAAAAAATCGGCTCCTTTGGTGGTGCAACGTTAGACACGGGGGCGGGGAGCGTCAGTGATTGGTTCGCTGCGCATCGCGTCATAGACGACACTCATGATTCGTTGTTACGCTTGCAGCATGTATCTAACAACGATGACGATTGGCTCGCCAATGTATGGAATGCGCAAACCAATCCCTACTCTAACGCTGAGCGTTCAATATCCGTGGTGGCAGCTGTACCTTCTGTTTTATGGACAGATGGAGTGGGGAGAATTTCAGCACCGCTATGAGCGTTGTAATTGCAGTAGTCCTCATGCAGCCCATAGTGTCTATACATTTTTGGTAGTAATTTTATGGCTGCGGCTAGCTTGGTGCTGTGCAGGCCCATAAGTACAAAGCTAACAATAAAAAGCAAACGAACCTCAGCAATTTCTACGGTTTTTTTGTGTTTTCTTTAATAGAAGTTCCCTATACAGTTTACAACATAATTATATCCTTTGGTTATGGATATTTATGATAACTTGTATTCTTACTTATTTAGAACATAAGACATAAAAAATAAACGATCCAATAAAACACTTACGGTTTGGCTGTTTTGTGATTAATTTACATGCAGAGAGATATTTAGCGTTACTTATCGGCTGCATGAATAACCTCTTCGCACATAATGTGGAATAGCGAATGTTCAATCTTAAAGCAGACATGGTTGTGTTATTTCTAAATTAAATAAATATGTAAAAAGTATCTCGTTTGAGAAAATCCACTATGATAGGTATATCACTGTTTCACTATCTCTAAAGGTTAAAATATTTCTGATTCCTGCTGGTTTGGGTTGATTTCTTGCGAATAGTTGCAATTGTTTTGCAATGATAAAAGAATTCTGTCATTATTGACAGAAAACATTGACAGCTATTCTCGAGTTGCCATCATGAGAGCTGCTGAACCTTGTGGCCTTGTAGCCGTGCGCGATTCGTGGTGAGTGAGCCCGCCAGCTAACGTGGGCTACAATGTGTTAAAAACTTCACATACAAACGGATTTTCAGTAACAATAAAGGATTATTTTTGGATAATTTAAGGATCTGGTATACCCTACGCATTAGTATTTTTGTTATTTTTTTTTAATCTTACTATTTGGCATGCTTCATTGAGAACCCTATTCTGTATCTGAAACGCGACGAGCAAAGCAAGCGTCAGTCAGTGACATGACAGGGAGAGTGGTTAGTTGATGTTAGGCCATTCATGTAAGACTGGCCGAGCCAAAGATTTTCTAAAATTGTTTTGAAGAAGTCAATATCATTATAAAAAAATATTTAATTCGTATATTTGTAGTTTTGTGCAACTAAATTACCTACAGTGCCCGGTTAGACTGTAACGTTTGTGACTTTTATGATACGCAAAACTGTTTTTGATGTGTTGACTGCATAACTTGATCCAAAACATTTTTATCATTTGACGTGTTTCTTTATTTATATAATTTTAGACAGATGTGTAAGTTATAATGTTTTAATGATTATTAGAAACTGAGCAATTTAAAAACTGTTAAAAATCGGTAGAGCTAATAGAGACTCGAAAGCTGTGACAATATGAGTATTATGTTGAGGATGTTCAGGACGAATTGTGTGTTTCTGATAGTACTGTCGCACTTGCGGTGCAGTACCTGAATAGTGAGAGAGTCACGTTAAGGACTTGAGAGGAGTATGACGGAACAGAGGTGAAGAGTGAGCAGGCACCGTGGAGCATCTTGTCGGAGGCGGTGGGGCGGGCGGCCTGCTGCCCGGCGCCGCGCCCGCTCAGCACCCGCCCAATCTACTGCAGCCCATGGAGGAGATGATTCTGCCACCCAAACGACAAGCTGTTGTTGATCGCCTGAGGTGAGTGTCCATTACTACTGTTAATGAATTTTACAATATGTTTACATGAAAATAAAATCATTGTTCTGTCAACTTCCCAAAATCTTTAGCCATTATGTGCAATTTCAATAAATTTGATTAGACTATTGTAACTATGTAATAAATGAATAGGTAAACGATAAGCAAGGGGTATTTTCAACAATAATAGAAACTATTAATATTTACCCAACTGTAAAGAAATGTTATTTTAGTTTTAGCCTCTCATGACTCATCTTTATAATACAATTACTGCTGCTGATATGTTATTTTCACCCATTATTATCAGTGCTCAAACATATATATATCATGCGTACATGTATGTGGTATATTAATACTGTTGCCGACTGAGATCGTTACAAGGAATACAGTCCTTCCTAGCATTTGTTCTTCCTGTTAAAATTTTTAGGATGTAAAAATCTGTCGGATGTTTGTCATGACTTGGATTATCCTGCAAATATACTCCAGTAGGACAATTTTTAACTTTCACTCGGACTTACTGGCTGAGGCTTAGTACAATATACTACTGACTCTAGGAGCTAGACGTTGGTTGCGTCACTGTGAGTGGCCCTGGAACACAGACGAAGGAACACTGGGAGGCTATATTCAGTAAAATTTAGACACTCCCTCTTGCCCCGCCCAGAACCGGAGAAGATATCTGATATTTTCTCACCTCAATAAAAGCTAGACCTTGTATGACACTATTATTCATGACAATGCTGAAATAGCTCAGAGACTAGTGTAAAAGATGATTATATTATAATAGCAGTTATTCAGTAACAACAATAACATGAACAGATGTGTTATTGTTACATTGGATGCAGGTATGTGCATCTTGTTGATGTTGAGCATAACTCAATTGAATTCGTGATTGAGCAGAATTCTAAGTGCTGTGTGTGTTTGTTTCATAGGATTGTTAATTAATTCAATATCAGATATTGTCTAGAATCAGTTTCCAGATTCTGGAAACAATTTCTACTACGTAGTAATAAACTAAAATTTAAATTCCATTTAACTCCAACCGAATGACAATGAAACTCACACTGTCTTTCTACTGTGTCTCTAATTATAGTATTTAAAAGGTTAATGATGAGTGTTTTTACATCAGGGAAGATAATGTTGTAAACATGGCCTTATTTTAAACATGTGCATTTTCTAGACTGCTCTAAAAATTAAAAACAAAACTAACATCTGTAATAGGAAGAATTACTAACAAAAACTGTATTATCACCAAGTAAACGGAAATCAAGTCTGTGACCCTGAGATTAAAAAGCAAGCACTTTGATCTAAGCCAAAGCAATACTGTTAGTATTTTTTCTATAATGAATTACAAATCGAAGTAATAATATAAATTAAAATTGAGAATCAAAATCAAGCATTAGAATATCTAAACAAAAAAATCATTAAAATTGCAAGAACTTAACACAAAACTGAATAAAACTACTTTTAATTACTAAAAGTGGCTTTATTCAAAGTTTTGTATTTGTAAGTTAATGAGTTTTTGCACTGACGAATTTTGAGGTAGCTCAGCATTTCACTCCTTATTATTTTTCCTGGGAAGAAGTGGCACAGAAACCTTCCCGTAATGGCTAGCTATTAGGTAATTGGTAATCAAAATCCTACTGCATACTAAAACAACATTTGAAAACTGACAGACAGAGCAAACAAAAACACAAATGCAATGGTTCTTAAATCTTTGTAATGTCCATTGAACATATTTTGTAAAGGTTCAATGTACCCTCATAAATACAGTGGCTGATCTCCTTTGATATTGAGTGACATTAAGGCAAGGGCATCAGATGAAATGATAAAAATAAACAGGTTAAAATTGTGTGCAAATGCCAATCTGAGTCTCTAACCTAAGATCTAATTGAGATCTAAAAACTTAGAATACACGTCACACTCGCGGCGATAAGTTCCCTCTTTCAGAAGTGGCTAGAGAGAGGCCCCACGACATCCTCACCTTCCGCCTGGTACATTCACTGGGCAAGGCCAGTTACGAGAGGTTTGTGTTTCGGATTCAGGTGGAAGAAACGCCCGGGTCTGTCCATAGTAGGGTAGTCTGCCCCGCTGGGGCCGAGTACCGCCGTATCCCCGTGAGGCGATCGGTGGTGTAGACCTTTTGCGCCCGGTCCTGGAAGAGGCCATGATCCGGAGTGAGAATGAATGGGAAGCGATCACCTTCTGTGAAGCAGTAATACTAGCCATGGAAATGGCTGCAACCGCGAAGGAACGGACTTACCCTCTATCCGCCGCGACAGGAGACGCCCAGAAGATTCGTAGAGCGATTCTCGGCCCCCCGTAGGCGCGGGCTTATGGACGACAAGCAATGAATAGCTCGCCGAGAACCAAGCCCGAGTCGCCGCGACGGCGATGTCCACGCACGCTTCGAAGAGATATCAGCAAAACCGTAGGGGCTGATGCCAGCTAGGGCCTAGGGTGAAAGAGTTACCGTTGTCATGGAACACAAATGACAACAGAAAGACACAGGTGGGTTTTAGTCTGGGACGCTCTCTCGCTCCACCCTAGAGCGAGAGAAGTCATTTGATGATTTCCCACCTTTAAAGGGTTTGCTTCGATCGTCGAACTCCAGTTGAGGACCGTTTTCACAAAGTTAAGTTTTAAAAAAGCAAAATGTTTTTTTTTGCTGTTTAGAATAAGCAGCTAAAGAAATACACTTTCTATAGCTGAACATGATAGCACAGTTGCCACAACGTATCTTGAGCGCTCGGCGTCAGAGTGGGGATCGCTTTGTGCATTCCATACATTGGTGAGCCAATCGTCTTCGTTGTTAGATACATTCCGCAACGCAGGGAACGAATGACGAGTGACGTCTAGGACGCGATGGCGCGGCGAGCCAATCACTGACACTCCCCTCCCCGCGTCTCACTTCGTACCACTAAAGAGACAGAATATTCGACTTCTGCGCAACCGCTCAAGATGCTTTGTGGCAACTGTATTAACGAATTTTTTGTAAGTAATACATAAACTATTCAAATAGAACTGTAAAGATTATAAGTTTTTTCAAAGTGATATATCTACGACGAACAACATTTCTCAAAACAATACATCAAACGCACTAAATTCCTAGTTTTAATTGCTATCCATTTTAGCATGATTATTGTACATTATAAATCAGTATTATTGGGTAAGTTGTGGAGAAAACACGCACTTTTTGAAGTGCACATTTTATGAATAATTATGGATAACGGAGAATATGACACGCCAGTTGGTGAAGGTGAAGTTGTTGGGGGAAGAAAGTTTAGACGGCACCGCATTAGTCCGAATACCTCTAAATACACTCAAGATGGAAAAGAGTTTTTAATTATAATAAAAAATTTAAAGGATTTAGAGACTAAAAACAACATTCGGACTGAATATCGCTTGCATAAGTTAAGGGCGTGTGTGATAAAAATGTCGAAGTTGGTGTACAAGATGTATATTCTGCTGCGCCAGTGATCACTGAAATAAAATCAGTCAAATCTTTCTTGAGATTTCATTTTGACCAGTTATTTACCTAAAACTAATATCATTTCATCAAAGAAGAGAACAGACTTCGAAAATCTAGTTGAATTTTGTGATATTTTTGATGTCTTTTTTTTTTGGTGGGGAAAATCATCCAATGACAACCCCCGCTCTTGGGCTAAGCGGGAGATATGGAGAGTCAGAGTCTTACTGAATAAAAAACCCAACCCGTTCCTTGAAGGCTTGAAGCCTTCATACCGGGGCTCGAGCTCCCTTTCGGACCCCTGGAACTTTAACCCTGGCCCCAGTAGGCTTCGACCCGGCTGGGCCCCTGCTGTTGCTGACAACTCCTTGAGGCGCGCCGTCGACGACTTGGGCTTGGTCCGGACAGCGAGCTACCTATTGCTCACTGTCCGCAAGCCCTCGCCTACGGTGGCCGGAAATCGGGATCGGAATTCCGGCGGTGGCGAGAGCGCCTTTGCCTGATGCGGTCTGCCTCCTCCTTTGCGAGCATTACTGCTTCGCAGAAGTCTGCGACCGCCTACCACTCCTCCTCGCTCCGGACCATGGCCTCAACCAAGGCCCGGCGCGAGAGCTCTCCACCGCCGATCGCCTCCTCGAGGGCACGGCGGTGCTCCGCCCAAGCAGGGCACACCTCGACTGTGTGCTCTACCATGTCCTCCGGGCGTTCCGCACAGTGGCTACACCCGGGTCTGATGACATTGATGCTCGGGTGTTTTACGCAGATGTGCTTTAGGGTTCTGCTCCTTACTATGACAATAATACGACGATGAAGAACCTGTAATATAACGGTCTCGGAATTTAAACAATTTGTGTGGAGTTTTTTATCAAATCGAGACATCAACAGCAGATGTATCAAATTTGAAAAAACTTGTGGTTTTGTGATCTATTTATTTCCATTAATTATAGTTGATTGTAAGTTAATAATAGATAAGTAAAATACTTACCGAATAAACCGTAATTTATATTGAATCTTCTTACCCATAGAGATATAAATACAAGTTACATGAAACCGTTTATTGAAAAATATACTTTTTTATGTTGTATCGTTTTGTGAAAACGCTCCTCACCATATTTTATCAAATAGACAGTGGACTACCAAACAGATCACTCAACACTCCAGCACCACAATTGCATATATGCATAAATGTAATGGTGTGTGTGTTGTGTGATTGTATCGATTATAGGTATACCCTACAATCGATAAATTTATAAATACTATGCGAGGGTAATTGCTCTGATAGCCAAAATACAGGCTTGGCTCCAGATGCTAATACAATTTTTATGCACCACCATGTATGTAAAATAAAAAAAATGGGCAAGTGTGAGTCGGACTCGCGCACTGAGGGTTTCGTGTAAACTACAATTCCCGAATGAATGGAGAATGGATGGATGGATGAATGGAGTCTCGAATATTTTTCCGAATTGCCAATTTTTTTTTGCTGGAAGGGACCGCAGTTATAGAGTTGAAATTTAAACCATAAACTCAAGGTTTAAGGTTTAAATTTCAACTCTATACCTCCACGCGTTCTCGAGATAAAGGGTCTTCACAGACAGACAGACAGACGGACGGACAACAAAGTGATCCTATAAGGGTTCCGTTTTTTTCTTTTGAGGTAAATTTTGCTGTAAATTTTTTGGCAAATAAACAACAAAATTCTTGACCCTTTAATGGTCAAAAGCGGTCACTAAAATAACTTGAACTGACATAGCCACCCCAATAATATACTTACCACGGGATAATTGTATACCTATTTTGAATTCATTTTTAAAATATTCTGATCAAACTTTCGAGTCATACAAAATAAATAAATAAATAAAACATCTCAACTGCTGTGATTGTTTAACCGAATTATCAACAGCCAATGGGATCGCAGATTTAATAGTCGTGTTTCATAATCAGCATAATTAATTACATAATATCGCGACAATTTTTAGCACCCTCTTTAATCGAACGTACACAATAGCAAAGATTATTACTATCTGGACGATACGTCTTCGTCGCTTCAAATATTTTTTTACACCACTCGCTCGATAATGCCCTTTTATTTGTCACATTAATGGTCTCTTTAAAAAAAGACTAATACTATGAAAATACTATATTAACTCCCTCGAGAGTGTTCAAGAGTTAATTTAAATCCTTCACTGCGTTCGGGATTGAAACTTAGCAACCTCCGTTTCGTTCGGAATTCAACATACCACCCGCGATTTGGAGACACTTCTTTATCCTAGTTACAAAATCTACGGACAGAAAGAACCTATCGTTCTGTAATGAAACATCACCTTGTTTCAAAAAGCAGACCATTGATGTGTTTCTTTTTTGCTAAGAGTAAAATCATATTCTTATCTACCTAAAGTATGCAATGGTAAATTAAGTAATTTTACTTTATCGCAATCCTAAAAACCAATGGGTTATTGTCGAGCGTTGCTTCAAGCGCTACTGATAAACTTCCTGTTGATAGCGTTCACAGTTTTGTTTCATTTTCCTTGACTACGAAGGAAAATAACGCCACATTATAAATATTGTGTTCGCTTTTATCGATTGAAATCTTGAAACTAATAACAGTGAAATCTTTGTAGGTTTACTTGTACTACATTAGTCGTTAAGAAATATGGTTAGAAAGGTAATGAAAGTCGTCTTACCTTCATAAGTAGTGGCTAGTACCTATAAGTAGGTACTGCTGGTATACATAATGTTTAAGTTTTATATGAAACTATTGCTTTACCTTTGCTAAACTTTTTTTTTTTATTGTAAGTCATTAAATGACTCTTGCCGCTCTGGGTGGTGTGAGAGGGAGTATCAGACGTTTACTGGTTAAAACCCAACTGTGTTCCTTAAATTGCCCTTTTTGCGTTCCAGGGCCGCGGTAGTAGCTTTTTCGAATATGCCTACACCTTTGGGATCGCATTGTACCTATTGGCATGGCCTAGTAGGAGGCCTGGTGGATTATACACGGTGTCTTTGACATCAACGCACAAACAAATATAACGGATCCAGATCAAGATTCTGGATTCCGATTGGTGGAATTTTTCGTCGGGTTTTTCCTAGTTAAAAAAAAAAACAATTTACTTTTTTAAATTTAAACGTGTAAAATCGTTATTCTAACCAACCCTGATGATAAGCATTTATATTAAAAGCTGAAAAATAATAATAATTAAAAAGTCATCGGGGTAGATTAAATCGTTATTAATCGAGCCCGATGACATTTTTAATTTTAAAATTAATTAATTCATTTTTTTTTGTAATAAAAATGTTAGAATAATGATTTTATACAGTTTAAATTAAAAAACGTATGTAGCGAGAATATCTTCCGCGGTCTATCCCGCGTTTCGCGCGCTAACGCGAAGCACGCGCCGGCCGCCCGCGCCCCCACCGCTCCTCAAGTCGCCAGTCGGCCCTACACGCCCTTAGACATAGCACGTGCGCGCGCGACTGCGTCGCGCGGCGCCCTACTTGTACCTAGACCTATCCAAACCGCATTCTGTGTATTGTTCGTCGTGTAATCATCATCATCTTTATATAAATAAACTTTGTACAACCTCTACAAAATTGCGCCCAACTCGTGGCTCGTGCTTGAAAAACCTACGCAGGCGCGAAACGTATTCCACGCTCTGTTAGTTGTGTTTTTACCTACTGCACCGTTGCTGTAACGGTCGTGCGTGACTCGTGAGGATGCCGAGAACACGCGGACAGACAGCCAACGAGGGCTCCAGTAGTGACGAAGAACGCGGGAACCCGCACGCCGCGGGGGCCGCCGCGGGTAACAACAACGCGAGCGCGGCGGCGACGCCGACGACAACGGACCGCCGCGATACGAACATGATCACGATGTCTGAAGACCAGCTGTCTAGGATCCTGGCCAGCGTGATGAGAGGACCGACTCAACCTCCCGCTGCCCACGCAGGAGTGCACGCGGTGCACACTGCGCAGAATAACTTCACCCGGTGTACGGCTCGTTTCGATGGAGCCGCCTGCAACGCCGACGTCGTGGAAGCTTTCATCGAGAGCGTGCTTATATACAAGGAGTGCGCTGACGTGTCTGATGAACACGCGTTACGTGGCATGCCGATGTTGCTGACCGGAGAGGCCGCCGTGTGGTGGCGAGGAGTGCGACCTACAGTGAAGACCTGGGACGACGCGTTACGCCGGCTGCGCTTCATGTACGGCGCGCCACGTCCAGCCCACAGGATCTTACGTGATATATACGCGCAGGAACAAACCAGTGAAAGTGCTGATGTATTCATTTCGCGTGTGCGCGCTAATATTTCGCGATTGCCGTATCCCATATCGGAAGAGATGCAACTCGATATAGTGTACGGCCTTTTGCATCGTAAAATCCGTAAACGTGTCCCGCGTGATAGTGTAAGTAGCGTCGACTGTCTACTTGAGAGAGCCAGATATGTGGAGGAGACGCTGGGCGAGGCGAATCAATCACATATACCTAATAATAATACCGCGAACACGAACTTACGTGACAACAACAACCCTTTAATTGCGACCGGTAAAAATATTAACCCGCCAACGGTGACGGTGAAAAATGTTAACCCGCAAACGGCTACGTCCGACTCTAGTTCGAACATAGACGGTAGTAGTGCGACTCCTAAACGTGTTAGACCACGCTGCGCACGCTGTAAACGTTTCGGACACACGATTGACGAGTGTAAGTCGAAAGGTAGTGAGTTAGCTTGTTATGGTTGCGGTCGTGAAGGCGTTATTCGGTCGAAGTGTCCTACTTGTAAAGGTAAGAGTAAGGAAGATGCTCCGGCCGCGGCCGCCGACGGGAAGGTGAGTTTTCAAAGCGTTCGTACACACGAGTCCTCCATGTCGCGGCCTACGATCAAGATTGAGGTAGCTTCGTTAGTAGGTGTTGCCGTGCTCGATACCGGCGCCACCGAAAGCCTAGCAAGTCCCGGTTTGTATAAGATTTTGTTAGAGAACGGGACGTGTTTTACTTCGGCTCGCCTCACGATAGGGTTGGCCGACGGGACCCAACATGTACGTGATGTGTTGTTGTGCGACACAAATGTTGTAGTACAGGGACGTAACATACCTACAACATTTATTGTCATACCAGAGGCGGAAAATAGGACGCTTCTTGGACAAGACTTTATCGCAAAGTCAGGTATTTTACTCGACCTACAACGTAGTTGTTGGTATTTTTCGGACTCGACAAACATGAAGGTACCGTTTGTGCGCTCATACAGCCTTACATCCAACAGTGACGCAGAGCTGATGCACGTTAACACCACCGGCCTGGCGCTGAGAGAGAGCGAGGGGTCTAAGCTGTCGCCTGCTCAGAGGACGCAGCTTAACCAGCTTATTGTTTCTAAAGCTGCGCGTTTCGCTACCGAGGGACCAGCTACGTCCTTCGCTACTCACCACATTCGAGTAGGTGAGAGGCAGGAGCCGATCGCCTCGCCGCCCTACCGGATGTCGGCAGGTAAGAAAGAGCTGCTAGACGGTGAGCTCGAGAAGCTGCTGCGAGCAGATGTTATAGAGGAGTGTGAGTCGCCATGGGCTGCGAATGTAGTGTTGGTGAGGAAGAAAGATGGTGGTGTACGGTTATGCGTGGATTACCGTAGGCTCAACGCCGTAACGGAACCTGACCGGTACCCACTGCCGCGCATAGAAGATGTTCTCCATGCCGCGAAGACTACCGCCTACATGTCAACGCTCGACCTCCATTCCGGTTACTTTCAGGTGAGTGTCGCGGAAAATGACCGTGACAAAACCGCTTTCGTTACGCCTTCCGGCACCTATAGGTTTAAGAGGATGCCCATGGGACTGCGTAACTCCGGCGCTACGTTCCAGAGATTGATCGACCGGTTCCGATCGAACCTGGTTGTACCAGTGCGTTCCTTCGAGATGAATGACAGCGCGGTGACGTCCTCAGACCCTCGAGGTGGTGGTAGACCTGTGATCATCCTTGGTTACTTAGATGATTTGATTGTTCTGTCGCCCACCTTCGAACAACACCTCGAGGACCTGGAGACAGTCTTTGATAGACTGGATAAATTTAATCTGCGTGTTAATCGCAAGAAAAGTTGTTTCGCCTGCGATTCGGTGCGTTTCCTGGGGCATATTATAGTACCTGGTGGCCTGCAGGTGGACCCGGAGAAGACCTCGGCCATAGCTGACATGCCTGCCCCAAAGAACGAGAAGCAGCTTAAGGGATTTTTAGCGACGTCGAGTTGGTTTCGGCGTTTTGTACCAAATTACGCCGCCGTCGCGAAACCTTTAACTGATCTCCTCAAGAAAAATAGTTTGTGGAGATGGCATGACGAGCAGCAGGCCGCGTTCGACCATATTAAGAGACTCCTGGTCACCGCGCCTATACTCCGCCAGGCCGATGAGAGTAAGCCCTTCTCCCTTAATACCGACAGTAGTGGCTACTGTCTCGGAGCAGTTTTGATGCAGGGGGAGGGCCCCGACGAGAGACCCGTGGAGTACGCCAGCCGCTTGCTTTTACCGGCTGAGCGCAACTATACCACCACCGAGAGGGAGGCCTTGGCTGTAGTGTGGGCGGTGACTAAATTCAGGGGCTACATCGAAGGATCAGAGGTAATAATTAAGTCCGACCATCAACCCTTGCGTTGGTTGATGAGCTTAAAGTCCCCCAGTGGCCGTTTAGCGAGGTGGGCATTAACCCTTCAGGCATACAACTTGCAGATACAGTATACTCCCGGTAAGGTGAACGTAATTGCAGACGCGCTAAGCCGCCCCGCCTGTTGCGAAGAGGACCCAGGCGGATGCGAAGTATGCTTGGTGTCTGTAGATATACCGCGCAGGGCACCCGCTGATGTGCGTGATAACCAACTCAAAGACCCCGAGTTAAAGACAATCGTGGAAGATCTGGAGGACTCCGATCCGTCCAGGGGGAGGGGTTGGTCAGAACGGGGATACCTGATGTCTGATGGAGTGTTGTACCGATGTGCACCCGAGGCTGACGACGCTGACTCCGCCTGTCTCGTGGTACCGAGTCATGAAAGAAAGATCGTCCTTGCTGACTTCCATGACGCTCCAACTGCAGGTCATTTCGGTGTTGAGAAGACCTTGCAGCGTATCAGAGCCCGCTACTTTTGGGTAGGTATGAAGTCTTTCGTTTCTGACTATGTTAGGCGTTGTGCTGCATGCCAGCGCTATAAAGCAGACAACAAGAAGCCTGCAGGACTGCTGCAGACACCCGCTACGACTCGTCGGTTCGAGGTCGTTTCAGTGGATTTGTTCGGCCCTTTGCCAAAGACGGCTAAAGGTAACCGATGGATTTTTATTATAGAGGACGTGTGTACTCATTGGGTTGAACTCTTCGCGTTAGAGACCGCCACCAGTGTAGAATGCGCTGAGATTTTGATCAGCGAAGTGTTCTTGAGGTTTGGAGTTCCGCGTAGGATGGTCAGCGACAACGGGGTGCAGTTCGTAGCCGAGGTGATGCAACAGGCCTGTCACGTGATGGGTATCAAACAGTCTTTGACGCCGTTGTATCACCCGGAAAGCAACCCCGTTGAACGCAAGAATCGGGACCTCAAACCCCAGTTAGCAATCCTTGTGGGAAGAGACCACGCCTCTTGGGACCAGCATCTCGCAGCCATAAGGTTTGCGATGAATTCGGCTGTGACAGTGAGTACTGGATTTTCTCCAGCCTTCCTTACCTTCGGGAGGGAGCTGCGCGCACCCTCGGACGTCGTAGCTGATATGAAAGCCATCGTGGATAGTGATAATTTTGTACCAAGTATTACGCCTTACCTTCGTAGATTGTCATCAGCGCTTCTAGATGCCAGGGATGTCCATGAACAGGCCCAATCCATCAGGAAGAAGTATGCTGATGAAGGCAGACGTACACCTCCGGATTATAAGGTGGGTGACCTTGTCCTCCTAAAGACGCAGAGCATGAATGATGCAGGCCGCGGCCAAACCGCGAAGTTCATCCCTAGGAGAGATGGCCCGTATCGTATTCGGGAAGTGGTGAGTCCCACCACGTATGTTATCGAGGGAGTTACGCGAGCTGAACACATTGGACGGTACCATGTGTCACACCTGACTCCGTTCGTCGGCGACATCGTGTCTCCGGTTCGTGAGAAGCGCAAGCGTGGTCGACCCCGTAAAATTGGATGCTAGTTCGAACGCGAGGGCGCTATGACCGAACTAGAGGGGGAGTGTGTAGCGAGAATATCTTCCGCGGTCTATCCCGCGTTTCGCGCGCTAACGCGAAGCACGCGCCGGCCGCCCGCGCCCCCACCGCTCCTCAAGTCGCCAGTCGGCCCTACACGCCCTTAGACATAGCACGTGCGCGCGCGACTGCGTCGCGCGGCGCCCTACTTGTACCTAGACCTATCCAAACCGCATTCTGTGTATTGTTCGTCGTGTAATCATCATCATCTTTATATAAATAAACTTTGTACAACCTCTACACGTAGTTTTTTTTAATTAGGCAAAAATCGATGAAAAGTTCCACCACTAGAGGGTCCAGAATCATGTAGGTACTGATCCATGATATTCGTTTGTGCGTCGATGTCAAAGCCAGTCTGTATTGCGACTTTACTGCACCCCTGGGAACGAACGCCTTTGGCAGGAAGACTACTGTCTAATATCATCCACGGTGCAGTAGTGTCTTACCACGAGCCACGACTCCACACACTCACGGACTAAACCTTTTTGTCTAATTCTCTCGGTCTTCCCAAGTTCTTTACAGCAATCAATCAATCAGTGGCTTAGTATTAATTAAATAAGCCATCCCTGGTGTCAGGAAATACCGGAGCAAATATACCTAAATTAATTTTTCATTCTAAAGTACCAAAGTACTAGGTACCAAGGTAAAAAAAATAGAAATGGTTTTCTTCATAACCGCTGTTGGCCTCCCTAGATGATTCTCGGCAAGTACTGCATATGAAATTTCCGGAATGCAAAAACATTAAAAGTATACGTCGTAAATTGCTCCCTAATGAGCACTTGCATAATCCGAAAATACCTTGGTAGACGTTGCTTGGCTTAAGTTAAATCTGACTTTCTAAGCGCGAACGATTGACGCTGTTGATAAACTAAGCAAATAACGTCGGTCAAGTCAAAACAGTCGCACTTATGCATGCTACAAAACTGGACTGAGAAATTCCAGAGAGTAGAGTAGCGCCTTACTAGTGTTGTATAAGTTTATATGTCTGAAGAGGTTAGTGCATCGCGGTTTGCACTCAGTGAAATTATGTCGGGGTCTCGGTGTGTATCTAACGGTACTGAATAGCCAGTTGGCGGTGCATAAACGCTGCGCTGTGTTTTATTTACATTGCAGCCAACTTGTAACTTGATACATCGATGCATACCTACTAACATTACTTAGTTACAATTTTAGCGATCCTTTAATTATGTTGGCGTTTTAGAAAGTAGAGAGACTACATTTTGTTCTAGAGCAACGACGAACCATTTTCACAATACCTAATAATTTTGGGCTGATTTCTAAGAAGAGTGACCTCGCTCTTTTGTACGATTTTGTAATGGGATTGCCTGCAGTAGATAGCTATAGCGCATAAGGCGCTAAAGGAAGAAAACTCGAACTCTTTGAGATCTATTTATTAGTTCACCTAAAATACTCATTGCAGCATTAAATTGCAATTAGTTATTGTGTTTGAAACTAAATAGGTATAGTGTATATGCAAATCAAATGTCCAGCCGCACTTGGTATGTTGCCTGCCAGTCATCTTAATTAAATATGGATTAAGTGCTCATGTGGGAGAAATGGACACTTAATCGAGTGTCAATCAACGTGTTGAATACTTGACATTTGATATATCACGTTGACTTGGTAGTTTATCAACTAATCATGATCATGACAGCTCTTCGAATCATTTGTGACGATTTGTTGAAGTCAGGGAATAAATAGAACAAATGAATTGGAGTAGTATTTACTCCTAGCTACCCTTTGTGCGAACAGTCCTGAGATGCTAAGAATTTCCTTAATTATCATTAATTTAACAGAATTATTGGTAATGCGCATTACAAGAATGATGTCCTAATTAAATTAGAGCGGTCGTTCGTAGGCCACTAACATATTTTATATACTTTCACACTTACTCATTCGTGAAAAAGAGAGTTAGTATAACGATGTAGAATGTTTTGTGACAACAGAGTTTGCTTTTGTCGTGATAACTTGTAACGCAACATTACGTATTCTCCTTGCACACACGCGCAGTCTTCGTTAATTCACCTTAAAAGTCCGTTCTGGTAAAATATGTTGCGTATGGGGGAAATGTAAGTCTAGTCTCATAAGTTATGAGGGCACATACATTACGTTGGTTGTTCGGCCCGGATCGATATTGGCACCGTAGCACGGAGGGACGATCCCCCGTGCTAATGGGATCATTTGTAGGGATACACCCTGTGCGGCGAGACGGACTCCTAAACTCACCAAAATGATACTCAATTGTATTATACAAAGACAACACTTGGGTGTGAAGCTTCACTCAACAAACACAAGTTTATTTGTTCCGAACAGGTTAATAGAGTGAACATAATAATTGAATGACAAAATCTTTCAATTTATTTATTAAAATATGTTTGTCATGTTGGTCTATTGGCTAATTACGTACGCAAGCTCTGGCAGTGCGTTTTATTTTGTCAAATTCAACACCATTTTCAATCGTGTCATCGTATGATAATGAAGGGTTAGGACTTTCTTACAAAATCGTTCCAATTGTGATGGAAGCTATATTACATTATTCAAGCGTTGGTGACATGGAGATGTAATGGCCCATATTTGTTTCCGCAACGTAGGTTTTTTTTATTATTGACTTGGAAGAAAATAACAGTAGAAAATTATGTTCTCCAAAATGCATGTACCTCTGTAGTATAGTTAATATGTCTTGCAATCACACTAAGACCCTAATACAATTTAATAGAGAGGGTTGTGCGCAAGGACGGGGCCCGGGGCCCTTTGAAAACGTAGCAGTGATAAACAGTAAGTATAGTTTTTGGGGCCAATCACTTGAATTAGTCAAGGTCAAAATATTTATTTAACAATTACATAGCACTATTTTTAGAGCAACGAGGAAGTTACATTGATGACTCGATATAATACCAGATTTTATCGGTCAAAATTCGAAGACATTGAGGTATCCTTTTTATTGTTTTGGGTTAGAAATAACATATTCGATGACCCCATTCAAGTTCTCACTTGGGTTCAAAATATACACCTTGTATACGATTTTATAGTGGCAATGTGTGTAGTCCGTGTTCGCATTCATTGTTATGCATTCAGGACACCCATAGTCGTGGTAGGTAAGTATGCAAAATTCTTGATCGGTTTCGTACTTGCTATAATAGATTGTGTGAACGTAGCGAAAACATTAATTTATAGCATTCAAATTATGTATTCCAGCCTGATAATTATATCATTAAATTGGGAGTTAATCAAATAATCAAGTCATGTGTGCCAAAAAGTATGTTCTAACAAGGCAGAACGACGTGCTAATTTACAGCGTAGTAAACATAGTTATGACATCTGCAAATACTTGATTGCTTGTTGTTCAGTTTTGTATCTTTAAGATGATCCCGTAGTCTGTGGGGATTGTCGGGTACAATGTCAGTGACATAGCGTGACACACAATCGGAACTTATCGAAGGCGTTGTTTGCGTAGCGCACAGCCGCGGCGACCGGCTGGTCAATGAACTAAACAAAAACACCTACAAGTTTACAGAGTGTACTGCCACACTGCGGCGTGTGCGACATTGCGCTAGGGACGCCAGATGCTCGGGATTCAGCTGGATTATGTGCGTACACTTACACTACACACTTAAGACACATTGAAAGCGTTGATGTCTCAAAATGGTTCTTTTTGTTTGTTTGCAGTATCAGTCGTTGGAGTCATTCAGAAGGAATGACTCATAGTTTTATTGACTCCGCTAGGAACTTTTGGGTACGAATTGTTCCTTGAATGCGATGATTTTCGTTACCCTGCAGTGCGCATGGCACGCGCCTTGTTACAATGCCTAACTATAACTTAAAGTTTGTCAGGTGCAGATAATGACAGTGGGTCACACTTAAATCCACTTTCCACTCGCTAAGGACAGATTTGTTTTTTATATTTCTATGGGACAGATGTTTACCTGGTTAATCATCTCACTTAATTGTGCAAAAATGTTACCTACACTGAGTTTGCTTTTAGTTTAAAATGGTAATCCTTCGTGAAAGTAGTGTAGCTATTCAGTTGTTTTCACTTGTGATACGGTTGACTTTCAAGTTCTGAGGAACAGAATATTACGTAGGTACACTCATCGTATAGAGTCGCAATTACACAACAGTAATTCCTAGACTTCCTGATTTGAATGGAATCAAATTTGTGGAATGCAAAATTTAAATAAATGTAATAAAACGCACTGAACAGGACAGAATTAATACTTTTTGTTTATAATTTAATACTACGACCAACTGCTACGCTGAAAAATATAAGAGGGTTTCTAAAAAATATCCTTAATAAGTAAGATAGGTAAAGGTTTTTTTTTTATTTCGCATTGAGCCAGCTCCTGACCTCGATCTCGCTGGATGGAAAGCGGTGAGACGAGCGTGAATGCATGTACACTCTTGCTTTAAAGGCTGATGGGTAGGTGCTAGCCGGGAACACTGACACTGGGAAAGTATTTTATACTTCTTGTGCGTATAATGAATGTGGTAGAACAGCGTTTAGTACGACTTATCAGGATATCAATCAAGTGGGTAGTCCGTTATTAAAGTACAGATAGTGGAATCAGGTCGTAAAGATCCTGTCCACACTCGCCAAAGTGCCAAAGTACAGTCTTTAAAAAATTGAAAGTCATGTGCAGCAAACTAACTAGTACCTACCTATTTTTCATAGCCATCCCATTTAGCACTCCAAACACGATAAATAATACATCATACATGTCATTTCTACAAATTAAGTAAATGTCCAGGTGTTAATAATTGCTTCACCTTAGTTCGGATATTCAGCTTTTTACTAGCAGTCTTTGCTTTAGATTTGATGGCTGAGACGAAATCGAGGTCTTCAATTGGCTTGGCGGCGAGGCGGTCGATACTTGATACAGAACTACAAATGCTCCTCGAAAAGTAGGAGATAGTTGAAGCTTGCTCCTTTTCGCAGTAAAAAGACACGCTTGTATTTTTAGAGCGTTGAATTTTAGCGTTGCTCAACTGGGAACGTGATTTATGGTCAAATTAAGAATATATCGGTTTTATTCTCTAAAAGTAGTATTTCATCCCTGTTGGCTCTTGTACTGGTACAGTGTGCTGATATCCACATTTCCAACAGTAACTAGTTGGAGCAAGTTGTAAAAGCGTGGCAAAAGGTAATAGAGTCAGCAGGCAGTAAAGAATCAAACACCCCAACAGACTAGATCTTGTCAAGAGGCCTATACATAAATGGGGAAAATACGTGAGTAGATCGGCCACGGTGGAAAAAACACTTAGGAGCTGATTGTCTTCGAGGTATGCTAGCAGCTTGTACTTGTGAGCCTTTTACACCAATTTACGTGTTATGGAGGTAATGGCAATTGGTCTATCAACTAGCAGGATCGGCACGCACGGTAGGACTTTTCGAGTGGCTGCACTTTAGCAAGCTTTCAAGACTCGGGCAACCCTTTTTTGAGGATTCTTGATTTCGTCCTCCTTAGTTGGTAGTACAATAGGAACTTTTTGGTCAGCATTACTAATGCATTGTTCGCGAATATTATTCATAGATTACATCGAATATTAAATCTTAACAAAAACAACAATGTTAGCAAACACAAACGTGTCGGTCTATTTAGTTTTCTGTACGAAGGAGTGATCATCACTATTTTGATAAGTACCTACCTAACTAGTTACTACCAAGTACGTACTACGATACGACTTACATATTCATGAAATTGTTCACACCGTTAGCATCTAAATAATTTGTTTTATCTGTGACGTCTTAATTACACTCGACAATTTTATTATTCTATTTCGTTCATAATAGATACAAGGTACGTAGATAGAACGTGAATAAAAATTATCTACGTGCGTCCTTTTATGTAACGATGTGACTTTTGTACCGACCTTTTATTGCTATCAGGTTGAGACTGTAATCAAGGATGAAGAAGGAAGTACATTACATATTGCACAAGCAAACAAACAAAGTCAGACACAATATGGAAAATATACTGATTATAAGAGTAAATACAAGATCCTCCGTATGTTATCGTTTTCAATGGTGCAATAAATAAATATTTGTAAGGTTTTCAAAGCTATCAATTCGTTTCTTTCTCTTTGTTGCGAAGCGTACTAGTTATAACACAGAATGCATAACTTTAGGGAAAGTGAATGTAGAGTTGAGGTACCTGCGAGTAGTTACCTCTACCAGTGACTACCTACTGTGGGTCGTGATGAAGTGTGATGTTCAATGTCAATGATTCGATATACACCGTACGAATAATACTGTACTCGTAGAAAACGTAGTCGCTCATGATAGGTATACGTAAGTGCAGTATAAGACTGATATCGGCATAGTGACGTACGCCACTAACTCTGCTTATGTAATCAATGCTTGCACATAGACTCCCTTACATAACGGAGCGAATACGTACGAAGCTACTTAACATTCAGATTTTGCTGTAGTTGAGAACTATTGTGTCGTAGTTGGGTATTTTATATTGTAATAAATTGGTTACTCTATTTAATATCTAGTAATTATTCGGAGTGCGCACTATACTATTCCAACATTTTCAACCATACACGCGTTCAGAATCAGATTCTAAATTATTGTACCAATTTGCTAAAAAAAAAACTATTTCCAAGAAATCAAAAACCGGCGATTTTTCGAATAAAAAAATAAATACTATTTTTGCCAACATTTTTGGAACCATAGAAAAGAAAAACCCTTCATTTCCTTTTTTATGGTTCCCCTACTAAAATTTACAATGAGAACGTGCATAGCTTATTTTGATAAGAAAAAGTAGGCTTTTAAATTCTGTTCTACAAAAGAGGTTTTGTAGTAAGTAGAGCTAGCGCAAGATAAGTTGGCGCGTGGCCGAAATTGGAAACTAATCGTTTGACGTTTATGTCATGTGTCAGGAGAATGTGTTGTGTTCTCTGTTTTTTATCGTTTCTAAAGTAAATAGTCGTCATTATTACACCAAAAGTGATTAAAAGTGCTAGCAGGGATATTATCTTGAAAGTCAAACGTGTTTGTGAAGAGAAATAAGAAAATATTGGGCCTACGCTACCATTTTCCAAAATTAGACCCATTTGTCAAATAATTTTTCGGGTGACCATCACAATAAAACTTCCCTAAATATGCGTATCCGAGTGGTACCTACCTAGCAAGTCTACAAAGTTTATTGAAAATGGACTGCTACTATGTGCTTAAATCTTAATCAAATGACTATCATGACAATATGAATTCTGCAAACTTCATCCATAAAAGAATAAATAGTGCCAAATCTAAAATAGAATTGTATTGTAGTAATGGATAATGCATCATACCACTGCACATAAATAAACAAAGCCCCTACAAGAGACAATACAAAAGCAAAAGCGTTACTGTAATGCCAGAAGAATGACGATGTATCTCTACAAGAAAATATTTTTTAAATCTGATAGGTTAATGGATCTCAAAATGGACAAATTAACAATGTTACGTACTAACTTATCCGAGTTTTCTGATAAAGACTAGCGTGGAATTTTGGTGCTAAAAGTGCTAATTAATTTATTAAGATATTCAATAAAAGATTTACAAAGTTCTCACGTTTTTTTTTGGTAAAAATTAATTAAATAAATTCTTTAAATTACCCTGTGTTATGAAAGAGCGTTTTTAATCAAATTAAGGAAAATCGATATGTTAGGCTGGCAACATTAAGCTCGCCCCCAGCTCCGCGCCAAGTTATCTTGCTCGCACTCTAGTCTTCAAGTTTGATACTTCAATGAGTGTCTTCATAATGTAGAATTATTTTGTCCATTCCATATTAAAATCACAACATATAATTTGTTATAAAAGCAACTGTATTAATCGCCTTGATTACCTCAGATTTGATATAGCCGAGGAAATATCATTTACATTTCCTGTACAATTTAGCCGTATCAACTCACACCTACCGACATGAGGTAAACAGCACACACATTTAAAATTATATTGTTTCTAGGCAAGTTTGTTATTTGGGATTATGAATTATTTTGGCTTGATTTGTACTAAGGCTTTAAAAGTTGTCTTCCAAACGGAAAACGACAGTGACCTTGAAGATTTCATCGCCAGAGAATAATACTGATGAATAAATGAAAAGCTTGTAATGATTTTTTTATAAAGCCGACAGACTGTCCGCATTAACATTTGCTCAAGGTGACCGCGCTCGGGAGTTGCGGCTGACTGAGCATCGCTTGAAATATCGTTTGTTAGGTACACCGTACTTGTACACCTACCGTGTACCTCCACTTGTTTTGTACGACCACGGCATTTGTTTCTTTGTTATTGTATGTGCATTTCATTATCTGATGCTTCAGGCTAATGATACCTATGAACTTGCTTACGCAAATAAGACTCTTGCAAAGTATGAATACGTGAACTCAAACACATTTTGTTCGTGACTCATTTGGTCGGCTCTTTCGCTTGAAATTGTTTTAGAATGAAGGGTGCTCTATTATTGAGTTGTATGAATTCTATCTGTATTCTGTGAACTGTGATACATACCCATACAATACACAGCTTAACTAGGTACTCGCTTCCTGTGGGTGTCGTAAGAGGTGACTCAGGAATCATGTCGTCAACATTTTATCAGCTGGTTGGGTTTCTCATCATTTTGAATCACGGTCATTTATTCCCGCGCATAATGCTGTAGAATTCGTAAATAGTAATTAAATATAATTGTCAGAATTGGATAGTTCCTCTAATTCTGTCATTTAAATGGGGAATTCTGAAATAATACTAAATATTCAGTAAGGAATTACCGAATATAACTCAAAGATAGCCATAATCGTTAACTTCTATAAATAAACAAAACCGGCCAAGTGCGAGTCGGACTCGCCCATGAAGGGTTCCGTAGCAGCAAGTAACATAATATAAAAGTTCTTGTAATGTGTTGTAACTTTGATCGATGTTTTAATAATAGTGTATTTTTTTCGATTTATGACGCATTAAAAAAAAACTACTTACTAGATTTCGTTCAAACCAATTTTCGTTGGTAGTTTTTATAGTAATGTACATCATATATTTTTTTTAGATTTATCATTCTCTTATCTTAGAAGTTAGAGGGGGGGGGGACACACATTTTACCACTTTGGAAGTGTCTCTCGCGCAAACTATTCAGTTTAGAAAAAAATTATATTAGAAACCTCAGTATCATTTTTGAAGACCTATCCATAGATACCCCACACGCATGGGTTTGAAGAAAAAAAAATTTTTGAGTTTCAATTCTATGTATGGGGACCCCCAAAATTTATTGCTTTTTTCTATTTTTGTGTGAAAATCTTAATGCGGTTCACAGAATACATCTACTTACAAAGTTTCAACAGTATAGCTCTTATAGTTTCGGAAAAAAGAGGCTGTGACATACGGACGGACAGACAGACAGACAGACAGACAGACAGACAGACAGACAGACAGACAGACAGACAGACAGACATGACGAATCTATAAGGGTTCCGTTTTTTGCCATTTGGCTACGGAACCCTAACAATATCGTTCCGATAGTTTTTTAAAACTAGCTTTTGCCTGCGGTTTCGCCTGCGTATTTAGGTACATAAAATATAGCCTATGTCACTCAGGAATAAAGCAGCCTTCTATAGGTGAAAAAAATTTTGCAATTGAACCAGTACTTCTGGAGACAAGATCTACAAGCAAAAAAACAAAAAAAACAAACTTTACCTCTTTATAATATTTAGTGTAGAAGTGTACTTAGATATTAATTAATTTATTAACACCACAGAAAAATGATAAATAATTCAATTCTGAATTCTACCAACATAATTAAAATTTACTTAAGACAAACTTAAAAATATTCTCATTACTAACCTTACATTATGTCCCTGAACTCAGGAAAATAAAATGCCATCAGAATAGAAAACAACCTACATCTTATTCAATTTGTTACAGACGAAGGATAGAAACGTATCGACGGCGACAATCGGAATGTGTGCCGAGGTTCGACCAATCGTTCAACGGCTCGTGTGAGCAACAAAATCTGGAGACCACAGCGCTTCAGAAGCGGTTCCTTGAGGGGAAGGCTAAACGACAGGCGAAGAAGAGCGACCGGAAGCCAGACCTGCCGGCTATCAGTGGCAACCTGCACAGCAGTGTGGTCCATGTGGTAAGATGACATGTTATTGTTTTTGTTAGCTGTAGTTTATAAAGAAAAGAAAGATTAGCGTAACGGCAGGGGACAGTACTCGTAAAAGAAGATAATTATGTTGAGATAGTTCATAAAGAATCAATTTATTCGAAAAAGCACAACCAGACCTGAAGTACTCCTTACACTTTCTAAGATGCTGTTACTCGAACCAATAATGAACCAGTACTGCATGTCCTGAAAGCTTCTTCACTGCGGACTTAATACTAAGTGACATCGTTACATATTAATGGGGAAGTTAGATATTTATTGATGAACCGACCAAGTGCGAGTCTAATTCACAAGCTTTAAACCTAGTGTACGATTTCTTATACCTACTGCTAGTTGCAGCAATATAATAAATCGCGACAGATTATTAACACCAACCTAGATTTTAGTTAAGTTCAATTCCCAAATATTCTATGTGAGAAAACATGCAGCAGGCATTACACTTATAAGACTATTGCAGTATTCCGTTACATTTTACCATTGGGTTTGTCATAACCTTCGTAAACATAAGGCCAATTGAATCATTTCGAATGTAATGCAAAACCTAATAAGTGACATATTAAACAATGTGGCCAAAAACAAGAAAAACCACTTTGGAAACCGGTTGCGTACTCATGTTATATCTATGCTCGTCTATGTTCACTTGAGGTTCCCGTTATTCGCCATAAAATATTTGGGCACAATACCGTAGTAAAAGAAATGCATTTGAAACGCTATCAAATGTCATTAGCACTTTTACTTAATACACGCTACCGATCAGTATGATTATAAAGATTTTTATTTGGAAAGTAACAATATTTCCTTCACTGTGTGTTGCGGTTTACTGTCTCGTTTAAATTGATTTCTTTTACTTACACGATTTTTACTTATTCTACTTCTTTGATTTATCTCACCTAGCTTTGCGTTATGTAAGACTACTTCCTCAATACTCTTATAGGTCACGTGTTTGCGTTTTACACGTGAATGTATTGTTCTATTACAAATACAAGCCCAGTTACGAAAATTGCTTTTGAATTCAGCCAACCCTACCTTTGAGATCAACTTCTTCCAGAGTTTTTACGACTTCCCATTGTTGACATTTAGAGTATCAAAGTTGGTTTAAATGCCTCCGGTGCTTTTCCATGATTTTCTATATCCTGTTGATAACTCAATGGTTTTCGTAAATTCTTAGTGTTCATTTGATTTTAATTTTCGATTATTATATCCAGTTGTATAAACTTCTCTTCTACACTACCATGGGTGAGGCTAACATAAATTGATATAGTTTCATGTTGGATTAGGTTTGTCTAGTTCTAAAGCGTTCAATTTACGGAGCATCAGTAGGTCGAGATGGGGAGATAATTAGTGGCAGCACGTGCTGTATAAGCGCCGCATCGCACACCGGATGTTGCCCGACGTCAATTGACTTGACCCTCTGGCACCGCATCCCGTGCCTCCGAGCGCTTCACTTTACTCAGCACGCGACATACTACTAACTATTATAACATTATAGTTAACGATCAAACAAATTAGTACAATTATGTAATCAATCAAACAAGTTTTCGACACTATGTTAGATTGGAAAACGAAGGTCGTAAAAAAACATAGAGAAATGAGTCTTTAGCTGCCTTGCCGTGCGCTCCTATCAAATGTTGCGTTTGAAATATGTATCTGAAGGTTCTATCGATTGCTTTACTCTCTACATGTGTTAGGCTACTAGCTGCACTGCAGCTTCCTGTTAGATATCTGGCCAGTTACTTTACGTGCGCTAGATCATGTACGTATAGGTTCGGTAGGGCGGTCTGCGGTTGTGCAAACTGCGCGAGTTTCACAACAAACGCCTCGCATTGTCTCGCGCCGCTCACCGCGACGACCTCCGAGCGCCTGCGCCTGCGCTGTTTTCTGACACATTTTATTAAGTAACTACGTATTACGTAGTTACCATAGTTTGATGTTGAAGAAAATATTCAGCCGATAGCTTAGTAGTTCGAGGTGCTAACGAGCTAAACTTTACTGATATATAATATTAGTAAAGTTAGTCTAATATTAGTCTGTACTGTACGCAAATTCTTAGAGGATCTACTGGATTATAACGATGTCTTTAAAATCTATCTAGAATTGGATCAATCAAGAACTCGATATTTTCTGAATCATCTAAGGCGTATATTTTCGCCAACGAATAAGAATCATTAATCGACAATCGATGTTCCGGGGTGTCATTGAGGCCATTAAGGTTAGGAATGTCAACGACGAATGAATCTTGCTAATAACTGGTCTGTCACTTGTTACATATTAGCGTATTTTGTATGTTAGAAAATAGCTTTTCGAAATTGGGCCATAAATTGCCATTATGTAATTTGAAGTAAAGACCGGCGAGCTAGCAGACCATAGCAATACCGGCCGACATCGACAAACTACATCCAATGAATTAGTTCTAAAGCATAATACACTTTAGTTTTCTAATATAATTTATAGTTCATGGAGTGGAAACTATGAGAAGGTGCCTAGACTTGAACTAGGCTACGCGGACGCCACTGTGTCGTGCTACCACAGTCCGCTACAGTAAAATATTCACCAATGATCAATATTTACATACAGGGCTATGGTGTTATCGTGCTCATGCAATTACAACACTTGCAACCGTGATCTTCAACTCGTTTGCACTAATTACTAAAGAAATTCTAAGCGACAAATGGTCAAGCGTTATCTGTTAATTAGGCAAGACATGAGTAAATAGCGTTTGTACTGTGAACCAGTTCTTTGCATTTTGCATACATGTACTGATAATAGTCAGCTAGGCCTTCACTATTTTATTAAATAACCGGTGCCGGAACTAGACTTTGCATATCATAATGCTAAAGATTCGGAATTTATTTGAGGAAGTAATCATACGATTATTTAATACTTTCGGTGCCAAGAAAGCAATAATTCGTTCACACGACCCGCCTCTCGAGTCGGTGTTATACGTATGTAGAATACTATACCAATTTATGGTGTAAACAATTCTTAACAGGCTGATAAAGCTAAATAAAAAAAAATGGTTGCCTGTAAAGTCGGTTTTACGGGCGAAGATTTTACGTGACAACGTCTTTTTCTCGGTAGAATATTTATTGATATGAATATAATTAAATTGCACAATAGGAACAAGGAATTGAATGAAAATAAGAATTGCACAAATTTTAACTATAGAAATATAGGCAAGCATTCGGCGGGCCTCTCTCTCGTTCGGTGACTCATCGTAACGTTACCGAGCGTTACACTTTTTCATAAGTGACTCCCAGCCGCAACCTAATTTAAGACGTTGTCACGTCAAAAAATAAAGTGCGTTTTTTTATCAGGGTTCCGTACCGTAGCGTTCCTAAGTCGGCAATAACGAACTGGGTGAGTTGCACCATTTAACTATAACGATAACCAAACCATAACCAGCCGTGAAATGGCCGCCTATTGGTCAATTCGACGATTTGACATCTGTTAAAAGCTTTGTTATCGTTATTGTTACATGATGCAACTCACCCTAAGTTTTCCGTCTGTCTGGTCGTCTGTCAAGACTCTTTTTCTCAGGAACGCGTGTGGATATGAAGCTGAATTTAATATCAAATACTCTAGTCTGCTACCCCTTAGAGCAATGAAAAAATTAAACTTATATGTCAACTCAATATAAAAATCGATCTTATCTTTAGATTGAGTTGACATTGAAGTTTATGCTCCGTTTATGGCGCATATTTGACACTCACAAGAAAATTGAAGCTTATATCTAGAGTACATTCTGTTAAATCTAGGATCCTGAAATTCGGTAAGAAGCAAGGTCTTATAGGACATGTAAAGGAAACGAAAACGTCACGAAATAAAAAAAAAATGCGGTACGGAAAATCTTCAAGACTCTATATTCGGGAATTGAACTCGCGGTGTACGAGTCTGATTCGCACTTGAACGGTTTTTTTTTAAATTATTGTACGGCCCATAGGATCCTGGATCCTTGGCATCGAAAGTGTTAAATGAAAAGAAGCCCAGTAACATACCACACAGACATGGAAAAACCACTAGTCAGAATAGGATGTGCGCTGAGATCCATTAGATTAATGCGAGCACATTTAATTTGCTATCGCATAGTCAACACGTGACAGTCACGCACTTGATTAAAGCATTTACCTACCAATGTCTGGCTTACAATTGTTGTTAAGTATCAGGTACTCAAACTACTCAGTTTTTGTACCAGATCGTCCACTGTTTCGTAGTTAAAATATAAATCTCTATGGGCGGGTTTTTGAATTGAGTATTTTGAGTTAAGAACGTCTCAAACTGTACTTGTATACCAAAAGAGAATGCTTAAAAAACCAGCTCCGGCGGAAACGAGATGTATCTCAAATTATCAGCACCATTTAACTATAACGATAACCAAACCATAACCAGCCGCGAAACGGCCGCCTATTTGTCATTGGTCAATTCGACGATTTGACAACTGTTAACGGCTTTGTTATCGTTATAGTTAAATGGTGCAACTCACCCTAAGAAGTAATAAAACAATAACCAGCTAACATCATGATCGTTACTTGCAAACATATAAACATAGCCAATTTTATTAATCAGGTGTCGATTTCAAAAATAGCTTGATAATTATTGTTAAGTATTCTTGATGACTTTGTCATTGTTAAAAATAGTATTTTAACATATATGCAGCATCTTCGATATAGTTAAAGCATTCGACAAAGTCACAATGGCTTATTATAAAAGCTACCTTAACTGATCATCTCGAACTCATCTTGAGAGACTTTTTGTCGAATCGTACCTTCCACTATTGCATAGAAAGAGCGCTTTCATCGCCCCATCTCATACGAACAGGTGTCCCTCAGTGCTCCATGCTATTTCCCATGGTTTTCACGCTGTTTGCCAGTGATATTTTAAAAAGTAAAAAAAGCCTATTTGGGTCTTCTTGCTGATGACATGGCCATTTACTATACCGACTTATAGAGTCAATTGTCCATTTGCTTAAGAGTCGTGCAGTCTTCTACTCAAGAATACCAACAGAAAACCGCCCACCTTCCGATCCGAACCGAACCTAGCCGAACCTAGACCAGTACTGACCTTCGATTTAGCTAAGGGGTGTCACAACTATGTACTCAATACATAGTTGTGATACCCTTTAACTTAAACCTAAATAGTGCGTAAGATACCTATAGAGTATAACCACAGTATTAGGGAATATTGTAATACTGTGGTATAACCATTAAAACTACTACCCAGTACTGAGAGTATCTACATCTCATGATAATTTTAATAAGCCCAAACACTACTAGGACCACGGATATCTATGACTAGGACACATTGTTTTATAATGAAATTCCCGTACCTACCTTCCACCTTCCGGCTCCATAATATTATTGCCAAAGTGCAGCTCAAGAAATTCTAATAAGCCCAAACGCGGCTTCAATATATTAATTAGTTATGGAAAACCGCTGCCTACTTTCTGGCTTCATCATCATCATCAGATCACTTCCATTCTTTTCCATCAAAACTATTCAGAACCATTTATTTATCTTTATTGTCATAGTTGCTAAACTATTTTCATTATGATATCAAATGCGAGTGTGAAGTTTCTTTAGCCATTTCTTGTCTACTTCATCAGTTTCCCCTTCATCAAATGATACTTTCAGACTATATATATGATTGAGTTCTCGATGATGTTTGAGGAGTTCCCTCAATTTCTCATGGATTCCATCAGAAATGGATTAAAAAAAATGGGATTATTATTGAAGGAATAAGTACCTACCTATGTGTTTTATGACTGGATATGGGTAATACCTGGTTAAACATAATTTGCATCTATTCCCATTTCTTATTCAAAACTGGTAAAAGATTACATTCTTCTTGTCCTTCATAAAAAAAAGTTTTTTAGGTAATACCTTTACCTTAATAATTTTAATGTATGCATTCAGCTTGAAAGAACTGCGTACTTTCTGTGTTTACTTTTAATAATAAAGGGTTTTTCTGAAAACAACATCAACATTGATTTTTAAATGAAGTAAAAATTAGCATTTTAAATATTGGATATGAGGAAAAATGGGGATGTGGTGGGAAGTTGGGAACATCTCGCTCGTTTGTTTGTTGTAATCTAACGGCGGCGACGTCACATTTCAGCGTGTGCATCGTTTTCCTGTTATTTGACAGTTTCCCCCTCCGCCATATTTTTAAAAAAAACTATTTTACTTAATTTTGAACAGATTTAAAAAAACTTTAGAAGAAAATTTTATCAAAATTAAAGTGCAGTTGGATATTCTAAGTGATTCCAACTGCACTTAAATGTTGATAAAATTTTACATTTGGTTTCCTGACAAAATCATCATGATGCAATATGAAAACTTAAAGATAACCTGCGATAAATAAAGAGATTGAAAGTATTTGTTTTCAAGTGAAGTCAACACGTAGGTAAAAGTGGTTGAAATGAATTTTTTATCACGATTTGATCGGTATTTTTATAGCACCTTTATCTCACGTGCCTCAATATTTACATGTACTTAGGTAAAGGTATTACATATCATTATAAAAATATCGAATTGATTATTTTTAATACTAGTGACTCAAAATCGTGTTTCCTTTTGTTTCAGCAACAAAAGTTTGGGTGTGGTGACTATGAACCGCCTGCTAAACTGCAATGTGGTGGAGGCGGCGGTGGCGGCGGTGTCGGAGGCGAGGCCCTCACAAAGTTCTCCGTGGAAATCGTACAGCAGTTGGAGTTCACTACCTCCGCGGCGGACTCGCAACCTCAGCAGATTTCGACTAACGTCACGGTTAAGGCCCTCGCGAACGCCGTAAAGACGTCTAGTTCACCTCCCTTACCGCAAGCCCCGCCGAGGGTGCCCACGCCGCTGGATTGCGAGCGCGAATGCAAAGCTGAGTGCAAGTCGGAAGTGGCTGACGACGATTTTGTCGGCTTGGATGAGTGTGCAGCGGCACTCGAGCGTGATGCGGCGTCGGCGTTCCCTGGACTGGCCGATCTGATCGGCGAGGATGACGGCGACGATACGTTCGAAGACCTTATCACGGAGATATCGGAGTATCCGGAGTTTATGAAGGACTTCGATATCGACGGCGGCAAACTGAACGGTGGAGGTATGGGTTTGGAGCCGCCGGAGGGCGAGCCGGCGCCGCGGCCGTACGGCGGCGGAGAGATGTCGCCGGCGGCGCAGACGCTGAAGCACATGGCGGAGCAGCACCAGCAGGCGGCGGGCGGCGACTGGGCGCGCTACCGCGGCTACGGCGGCTACCGCCCGCGGCCCGCGCCGCCCATGGACCACCTGCACATGTCGCAGCAGCAGCAGCTGCATCTCACGCAGCCGCACCATAATCTACAGGTTAGTATTTTTCCATTTTAAAGTAATTCACTCTGGTAAAGTTGCGTGAACATGGTGATAGTATCTATTGCAGCTATCTACAGTTGGTGAGACACACAGACAAAATACAATTGTCAAACGTGAGTCATCTTCTGTGGGCTCGCTTTGTAGGCGCAGTATGCAAGTGCACGACTATGCATTTAGTTTGTCCAGCTCTTAAGTAAGGTCTTTTTCAATTAGTTAATTATGAAAACTTCTATTAATTCTTTTTGGTTTCTACCCGTGATACATCTAAGAATGACAATAATCTTCATAACAGTGCGTTATGGCGCCAAACTTCCAAAGAACGAGTGGAGCGGTACCTTCCCGCTCACAAAGTATATGTCATCGCTGCGTAAATAAATGCACCAAAGTCGTTCGGTAAAAGAAGATGTAGAATAATCTCGTTTCCTCGTTACGTCATCAAATGCCCGTGAATTGCGTTTAGTTAATTATTGGAAGTCTTTTTTGTTGAGCAATTCGTGACGTGAAAAGACATAAAAAACATGGAGTCTGGTGTGGTATCGACCGGGGAGTCGGGGAGGGCGTGCGCGCGCTGCTCGGCGCTCGCCTACACTTACCTAGCACGGTCCACGGATAGTTGGAGGCGAATGTGACGTCTGTGCGACTATATTTCTAGTTGTATAACAACTACCACTACATACATAATATGGAACTACATATTCATTTCAATACGAACTTTATTCTTTATGAGCTTCATTAATATGCTGGTTTGATACACAAATGACTCTAACGGAAATTATTGACTAACAATAACTTTTTAACCGACTTTATTGTTTCGCGCGATTCTTTATGACTTTTTTAGCAAAATCTTGATGAAGTGCGTTGAGAGAAGTCTCGTTCGCACTTGATAGTTAATGACATGACATGTAACTAAGTAAGTTTTATGAAACACGTGCGTGTGCGAATAAGCAGATGTATCGAAAGCCACATGTTTTACTTAAAGGCCGTTCATTGTAAACAAGGCTCGGTACAGTAGTATGATGTCTTGCAACTAAACGGTGTTACCTACTTACATAATAATACAAATGAGATTTAATTGATGCCTGTGGTAGCTAACTGATAATTACGGGTAGAGTGTCTTTTTACATAGATGTTGTGTTGTATGCAACAGCTATAGGTACTATAATATCTATTTTCTTAGAAATAATAATTACCCTTTGAACATCACCCTCTGTATCTATATATATAAAAGAAAGTCGTGTTAGTTACACCACTTATAACTCAAGAACGGCAGAACAGATTTGGGTGAAAATTGGTAGGGATGTAGCTTAGAGCCAAGAGACGGACATAAGATACTTTTTATCCCGTTCGACCGCGTTCCCGTGTGACTTGTCATGAAACGTCAGGGGTAGAGTAGGGTAGAGTAGGGTAGAGTAGGGTAGAGTAGGGTAGAGTAGGGTAGAGTAGGGTAGCGTAGGGTAGAGTAGGGTAGAGTAGAGGAGGGTAGAGTAGAGGAGGGTAGAGTAGGGTAGAGTAGGGTAGCGTAGGGTAGAGTAGGGTAGAGTAGAGTAGGGTAGGGCAGAGTAGGGTAGAGTAGGGTATAGTAGGCTGAAGTAGGGAAGAGCGGGAGCGAAGCCGCGCGGGCAAAAGCTAGTAGTTAATAAAAATGTAGTTGTGTAATTTTGAAAGTACCTAGATGTGATGCGCAGGATCGAGTTAAATTCTAGTTTACAATGTACCTAGTAGAACTAAACCTGAACAGTTACAAGTTATTTCATGAAATAATTCAAACGATGCTAGTAGCTCGTAATTGATTTGTTCATTTCGAAAACAATTCGAATTTTGATACTGAATTTCTAAGGCCAGGAACAGAATTTTTATGAAATTATTATGTCACGACGGTTAAAAGTCAAAATGATCTAAACGACATTGAGTAAACTTTACAAAAGTGAACTCAAATTTTTAACTTTAAGTCACTCTTTTGTAAAGTTTACTAAATGTCGCTTAGATCATTTTGCCTTTCAACCGTCGTGTCAGGTTACTTCATGGAAACTTATTATTGGAAACTGTTCCTAATTCTCATAAAGAGAAATACATATCTTTTTAAAATAAAAAATAATACTTGTCTATAAAAGACATTCAATAATTTTGATAACACAATGGAGACGATCGGCGGCGGAGAGCTCTCGCGTCCGACCTTTGTTCAGGCCATGTTAAGGAGAGGAGGTGGCGGAAAAAGTGAGGGAGAGTCAATCCTCGCGCCCCGGTCAACGCAGGAGACGCCCTGGGTGTCGGGAGTCGCAGGGCGGTTTCCGGCCACCGTAAGTGCGGGTTTGCTGATGGCGAGCAATAGTTAGTTTGGCGATAAGGTTGCCTACGCTCGCCTCAAAAATCAGCTTGATTGATGGCGCCCACTGGGGCTTGCCAGGTGCGGGATTGTTAAAGAATCACCACGGTCCTGGAACGTAAACGACAACTAGAAGGAATACGGGTGGGTTCTAAGCAGTCAGAGTATTAACACTCGATCTAGTGAACTCATCATGATTTCCCACCCTAAAAAAGGTGGTAAGGGTAAAGATGGTAATAACACAATCACGAGGTCAACTATACTACCAAACAATTTGTACTTACACTGGCTTATCTCCAAAGAATCTTTATTAAAATTTTATTACTGTTACTTATTCAAATACGAGTAGATTTGACTCCAAACTAACAAAATCCAAGAAAAGCGTGGGTGGCTGATATTTTAATAACTATGTAAAAGGTTCTTCTCTGCCTAACCTAACCTTTCGGGGATCAATGGCGTGACGGTTTAATTTAATAGCTGTGTATACTGTATAGGAACGATTGCCACACAGCGCCTCGGCGAGAATGGCGAAGTAATTAAACATTTCACGGATCTGCGACTTGAATCATGACCTCATCATAATTTTATCTAGTACTAGTATTCATTTTAATCTCAGCTCATCAGTATAGTCTGCTAAGAGAGATAACCCGCTAAGTCTGATTCTGAAACAATGGTGGTCAATGTTTATTTACATACTAGCTTACCCATGGCTATGCGTGTCACCTGCTAACGGTAAGAACGTACACAATACAAATAATATTTAATAGTGTTTTATGCTAATAAAACCATCTTATAATAGCAATTCTTTTGTTGTTCTTGTTCATGTACAATGAGACCCGCTCCTCAAAAAAAAAGACAAAAATTTGTTTAAGTGTCCTTAGACATTATGTTTCTGTATTTTACTTCAAACCGTTTGATGACATAACACTCCCACTCAAAACAAGGTCAGAGTATACATGAGTCGGCTGACGCAGAATCTGGTTTCATGTGTTATTAGAACAATATGTATTACATTCAAATCTCGGTTGTTTCGAAAGTCGTGTCGGCGACACGGCCGATGCGCGATGGGCGATGACACTAGAGAATGAATGGAATAAAAAGAGTAGGGCCCGCTGCCCCGATAGCTTCCTGTACGGAGTCGGGAGTGAGCCACGTGTCCCACCCTCCCGACACCTCGCCTCTCCCGTAATTATAAGCTTTTCTCTCTCAAGTACAATGTCGTGTTTTAGACTAGATGTGGATACGTACAAGAAGCTCTTCAGCCAATGAAACTCGACGCACGATTCGAAATATTGAGATGTTTTTAATATCTGGTAAGAACTTTGTCGTATTCTGTTATCAACGATGTTTAAGAAATATAAAGGTAACAGAGAATGAATTTAAAAGCAATCAGTTTAAAACGACGCGACGTATATACGATCGATACGTAATCTAGATTACTACCTATGACATTAAAAAAGTATTCGACGAACGTTCAAACAAAAATTTAATTATATTGGCAAATCCTTTGAACGAATTGCTATTATACAACAAGAGACTTTTAGAAAGCTGCATAGAGGCCAAACTGAGAGAGTATTTTACTCACTCGGAAAGATTAAGACTATAGATTGTTGCGGCGCTAAGGGAGTGTAACTTGAAACAGAGAATCAGGGACTGTACAAAGGAGAGAAATAGAACGCGCTCCACAACTACGTCATTTAGATCATTTAGCTTCAGCTTCAGAGTATGTTTCGCAATAATGAATAGACCCGAAAATAGATGAATTGGAGATGAATGAAAGGAAGGTATCGTAGTAACTGAAAGCTGTCTCGCCTGCTACGTGGGTTTTAAGTGATGAAAGCGCGTGGGCCAATCTATTTCCGCAGCTAGCGCGCACCGGTGACGAACCCAGGGGCTTCTGACGTCATACCTCACGCGCCCTTCCCAACGACATCCTTCGGCGATCTATATTTAAAGTCTAGCCGACCCTTATTTTTATTCATTTTAATAGGAAATCAGAAAGGATCTCCAATGCTTCCTGGATTTTATTTAGGATTAGAATTCTGATAATGAATGAAGTATTTTTAAGCAAAATTAATTTCTTCTACGTTGTAACTTGACTATTGCAGATAAGATTAACCCCGGGGTGTAGGTGGCTAGACGAGGTCGATTGTTCCGCAGAATTCGCTATTTCTATAATATTTCATTTTATATACATAATTAGTCTTGATATATTATTGAGTAGTTGTGAGCAATGAGCAATAAATTACATCATAAAGAAAAGCTAAACAATCAATGGAAAACTCACCGTGACGGTACTAATGTTTTTTTCCTATTTCCTCATCATGGTTCCGTGATGTCATTTTAGTTTAGCCTTTGAATGTGGTTCTGAGAATATCAGAGGACATGGTGAAGGTTTCAACATAAATGAGATATCAGAATCTACACACGTATCAACTAGACTTACATGGATCATTTCAATTTTTCAAAGTAAAATGTTCATACATTGGTTCGGTCATTACATTGGTTCGGTCTTCCCATTAGAATGATAGACAGCAGCAAGAAAATGATCCATTTTCTTGCTGCTGTCTTTTACTCTGTGGGAAATGTAAGAATTATGATTGTAGATATTACACGAAGATGTAATGTTAACGCAATGATAATTTACATTGCAGGCTGTACCTGCCCATAGAAGTTGTAACAAATGTTTTTGGAGATTTTATTCTGCCATTCAAAAAATTTATTAGTTTTATTACTGTATACTATGGAAAAAAAGGTAAAAAATATTCAGTTTTATTTTTTTAACAAGCTTAAGTATATATTACGCAGAGTTGTCCCAAACAGATCAAAATTAATTCTCAAAACGTGCCTTAAACACTGTCCATATTACAATGTTTCTACCTGCGTTCTTGATAACAATCCCAGGTATGGGTCTTACGAAAAAATGATGTACGGATAAGAGCGGTGCCGTTAGGTCGTCTGGCTTGACAATAGTGCAAACAGTACATGGGTTAGCGGACTTAGAACGATATGATATTGTTGGAGAATAACAAAAATCGCGGGTGCAGGCGGACGGACCGCTCGAAACAGGTTTCCCATGCGTCGAGGCTCGAGAGCGCGACGCCGACGATGACGTGTGTTCACCTCCGCCAGAATGGCAGCTGTCATCACTCATCGCTGCTCGTCGCTCTAATATTTTTGTTATAAATCCACTAATCGATATATTAATCCAATTATGGCACCTCCACTTTTCAATCAGTTAATATTACTTAGATGAAGAATCACTCAATTGAATGTCTATAATATTAGAAGATAAGATATGCCTTCTTTTTTAAAATGTCACACTGTATACCTATTTTGTGCTTTTGAATTTGAGCACCTTTGAATTTGCTGAGGGGCTTGAAAATTTACAGGTGCTATAAAATTATTTACTACAAAAGCGGATGTAGATTCTGATTATTATTTTTATAGTCGCGTCCCAATACTACGAAGTAAGGAATGTTTCTGAACAGGTAGGTACATGCTTTATCAAATAGATGTAACACAAACCAGTAAAAAAGTACGGTAGGCGTAGTCGCTGACGCCCGGACCGCTTAATCATCTTGAATACGGCGATAGCCTGGTCGCCTAGTGCGATGGTTGGGTGACATCCGAATCCCTTCGCGCCTCGTTAGGTGCGTGGTTTCATTTTAATACGATGCACGATAATATTAGTACCAACTTGGTCCGCAGGGGCTATCTAAGTTTGATTTAAATTGATTTCACTCACGGAGCTTATGCCAAAATCTGAATTTTCCGTGAATACTAGTATTGTTTCTCCAGTTTAATTCTAGGGCTTCCATTATAAATGGCAACGTTTGTCCAATTTCCGAAGTTAGTTAATGTTTTTAGCTGTCACCAGTAACTTTCCATTACTACGCTGAAGTTAATTAGATTTCGAAACATTTTGATTTCGAATTACTCCATCTAGCTCGTCCATTACCTCCTGTAGGACTTCTCTCTATAACTTTGGCTGAAAGCCCGTCAGGCATACGGCCAACACAATCCCAGTTTAATTGAATTACATTTTGAAAAACTCAGTCAACAAATTATGTATACAGCAGCATTTTTTCGCCTAAAAAATAAAACAGCATCTTTAAAAGCTAGTATAAAATACTAGCTTAATATAATTACGTATGTGTAGGTATGTATTATAATAAGTTGCCGTGAACTATAATGCGAATAAAGCACATTGCATGTTAAGATTTTCCGCTTGAGTGGCGATGCAAGGGAGGGCACCGAGAGCAGGTGAGAAGGTCCCTTCATAAATGCTTTCACGGATCAGTTTCATAAAAGTAAACGTCCGCAGCCTTATTACACAGAGTATCTTCAGGCTTAGTTGTAATCCCTTGGAATTGCTGTGACTATACCATAATTACTACGGCCTTTGTGGTTATGCTATTGAAAAATGTTTCAATATACCGGTCACTCCTAAGAAAGGAACGGCAATGTTTCGGAGATGACGTAACGCGTCCCATGGCGAATCAATATTTCATATAACTAATTACGTAACTTAAAGTCCATAACTTTAATTGAGTCGTCGTCGGTACACATAATTCAACTTATTTTCCTAAAGTTTCTTTAAATATTTATTATACTAGTATAATATACTGGTTTCATGCAGAAGTTACGTAAATTGTTGCCCGTATCAGTCTGAAATGTTCAGATAAATAGATTAGCATATAGGTAGGTATTTGCTTATATCTAAGTAAACAGGCCAAATTCCATACGGCTAATCAGGAATATTACTACGTTGTCAACACGAACAAAACAGCAAATGTAAAAAAATAATACTAAGCTAAAGTAAAGGAGTTTTTTTTTCCTAAGGTTTCAGCTACAGCAAAGAGTAAAAAATACTTTTAAATTTGATATGGATTCACGAGAAACCGGTAAAAAACTAAATTGGTTTTCCTTCCCTTGTATTCAAGTTATTTTCTCTTACAAAAATTAACGCAGACATTCTGAATCGAATGGAGTTGTAACAAAAGTGATAAAAATGTTAGTTGCTAATTAATAAAAGTGTTATCTCAAACAACAATGACTTTATTATCGGACTTGGTAGGCTACAGTGACTGATATAGAAACGTGCTGCTGTAAAAACTGTAAAACGTTTCGTACTCGTGTATATTGATTTACGAACTCAAAGTCAGGAGACGAGGCTATTATCCTCTATAAGTATATGTAATCCACTAGCTTCTGTTATCGGCTTCTTTCGACTAGAAACCAGTAGCCTGATTCAAGTAAAATCAAACAAGCCAAATGTCGTTGAAGTTTTATAGTCGTTCGATCGAAGTCCTATCTAAAAGCGGTATTCACGATCTATCGACTTATTTCTAGTTACATTACTATGTATTCTACCAGGATAATGTAATACAGATTTTTTTAAATTGACGATTTTCAAACGACTTTAAAATCGGTGTCGTTGAAACTCGATTGATAGATGTGAATACGAAAATGGTCTAAACGACTAAATCGCTACGATATCATTACGGTTTTCATTATGTGAATCGGGCTACTGAAATTATCCCAAGGGAACGTATCCCCTGAAAGTATATTTCCTTTTACACTTCTTCAACATCTAATTTACTTATAAACCAAAATTCTTAACTAACAGACAGGATAACTTTCGCATTAATAACATTAGTTAGGATCAATTAGACCTTATTGATTAGGTACTCCTTTTCAGTAATTTCATTCTAAAATATTAGATTTTAATCGAATTTGTGAATACAATGTCCATAAGGCTATCATTCTGCTATCTGTTAAGTGCAAACTTAGTATGTCAACTAATATGTATAAAACTCGAGTAGTTACGCAATATTTATAATACATGTAGTCTTGTCCCACGAATAGAAAATCTAGGTAGCCATTACTTAATTACCTATTGTATTTACATGAGAATTTCAGTTTCTATGAGTTTAACGTTATTGTCTCTTTTCCGACTACTTATCAACCAGCTTTAAAATTGTTAAGGACATTAAAATTGAAAATCACGCAGTTATTAATGACATCGAATATCATTTGACCGAACGCTTTTAATAGAAGACGAACGTTATTTTTTATGGAATGGTAGGTTTATGAGCACACTCTTTGAATATAATTATCAACATACGATAACGCTACGACGCTGCTACGACAACTCTACGAGCCCAATACGACAATACTACGACGACGCTGCTGCGACCATGCAAATCGAATAAATTATGTACCTATGAACATTATTGATATGTCCAAGGAAACACAGAATTTAATGAATTAATTTGTTGTAATGAATATGTGATGCGTTCAGAGGTTGATTTTCAATATTTTGATCGCTCGACTCTATTACGCTGGAAATTACGATTAACATGGTCGATCGGATGATCCTCGATGATGGCATTCGAAATGCACAGCCATTTATCATTTTTACTTTTATATTTTCTCAGATTTAAAATTAGATTTGACATCTGCAGATTCTATAATTGCTTAATACTTTAACTTACGTTTGTTTACTTGTCTTTGTCTCAGGTGTCAGCAGCGCAGCACATGCAAGTAAGCGGCGCGGGCAATGGTGGGCACGTGTCTGTGGCTGCCCAGCAAGGCATGTATGCCAGCTTCCACAACCAGGGCACGCCGTCGCCGCAACACCATCAAGGTAAATATCAACAAAAATACTCCCTATAAAGGTTTAAGAGGTGACCTCCGCGGATCGATCAATCTGCAGAGGTCATGCCCGTACGGGGCTCACTCTGTTTGAAAGTATATACTTGATATACATACATTTTCATATGACAATGGGATTACTATAAAATAAGAACATAGGAATACGATTGTAAAATTTAAAGGCATACGTACATTACTGTTAGAGTGTTAGATAACGGTACTTACGTTTTCTGCTTGACTTTTAAATATAGGAGTAATAATAATGCTTCTTATTCATCTCTGTAAAATGCTAATCATCGTTACAAATTAAATTAGACATTGAATTAAAACATAAATTATTTGAATGAACAAATTCGCAAGTTGATATCAAGCGCATGCGTATTATCGCTTTCTCAGTACAAGGTGGAGTCATGCTAATAACATGCTAAAAATGATGATTCGATTCCGGTCCATTGATATTGACGAGTCATTGAGCGCCTAATATTTTATATTGTACTATTTTTTAATATTTACTTACCGACTTTTTGTGGCTTTACAAATACTTTGCTTACTGTCTACGATTTGTTTTATCTTATCTTGATAGTTGAATTACGTACATTTTGTAATAGAGCGCTATAATGAAAACTGCACAGTATTGATAAATACGACAGCTACCAATTCAACTGCCGTAACAGGGGGATGCAGTTTACAGTCGATACGACCTTTACTCAGGCACTCGTCTTTATGATATTACACCTCCGAAGAGACTGTTGGCCTTTCATGACATTGTGTAAACCTTTATAACATTAAAAGGTTCGGTGTGCACTTAAATATGCTTTTCAACTTACAACAATCGATGGTTATCTAGTAAAATATCCCAGGTAGGTTACAAACCATAAAAAAAAACAAAGAAACATCGCGTGCTAAGTTTATTTTTTAAAACAACACACATGCGCTTTGGACATACATAAGTTACAAGCACATAGTTCATGGTACGTTGCCACAATCAAACTATTAACATCTTTATGCTATTGCGTTAAGTGATAGCGTGTGTGTAAATGCAAGGTGGTGTATGTAGTGTTACTGTAAAATTAGAACGGCCAGAAGGCTCACTTGTCATAAAATCTCTCCTGAAAAACCACTGCGACAAAGGTCTCTAATCGATCGTAAGTCCGATTTTCAGAAAGAAGAATGTATTTGACTCGATTCCTTTGTGCAGTTTCGCACCATATTCCTGAAAATTGTTTACAGTACCTGTAAGCAATGTTGCTAACTTAACTTTTTGCACCTCCACTTGAACATGGTGGTCGTGGTGTATTATTTGTTTACCATGTATGGCTATGTCTTTACGGTTTAGGGCAAGGTTGCCCAGATTATGACATCTACTAAACCTGATCAGAATATAATTGACAGACGATGGTATCTTCTTGGTATTTAGTTGAGTTCGGCATCCCTTTGTAGATTGTGGAGCTTCTGATGTATAATTTAGCGTAATGGTTGTGGTGAGTGGTCGAGGGGCGGAGGGCCGAGGTTGACGCTCTGCGAGAATGCGCCAAGTCGCGCACCTCGGATGAGGATGACATTAGATTGACGTGTTTATTACCTACGCACTTGCATGATGCATCCTCTACATTTATTTACATACTTCGGGTATGTGGAGTGGTTTGTGTTTGTTTCGAACAACGGTATTGTATTGATTATATTATTGTAATTTTAGACGAGTGCGATCGGAAGATCAATAATCAAATTCACGCCTGTATTCCTAGAGTATTGTATGGGGTTCAAATTGGATTAATTAGTACGATGCGAGCGAAGCAGGCGCAGCGTTGTCCTTTTTTTACAAAAAAAATGTGTGAATAAATTGTAATCGATAAATAAGCTTTATTAGGTTTATAAAGGATTATGACCATGTTTTAATTTAGTCCGTGCTGTTGTTCAAGAAAGTTGTTACGATCTGCAGAATTAATGTTTTCGGTTCCTGTTCTACCTGCGTTCTTCACATTTTTCCTCGTCTTTGTTTACGACGTTTACATACACGAGTATAAACCTTTGCTACGCACCTATGCAGAGACGTACCGTGAATTTGTGGGGCCTAACAGTAAATGGGGACCCACCTAACTAATCGAAGTAATTGCCATTTTGAAAAACTTTTTTATTTATTTATGGCTTATGTTTAACTTACTACCAGATATAGTAACATATAAAAGACAAAAATAGTAAATGATCACCAAAATTAAACCTACATTTTAATGTAAAATTATAACCAGTTTTAACATCTCGCTATCCTAATTAAGCAAAATGAATCCAAATAAAGCATCGGCAGAACCCCATGGTTACGGAGATATCAGTAGTTAAAATTTTGAGGTTAGGTTAACTACCTGCCAAGCAGCAGCTCGACGGAGCCCCGCTACGCGGGGCTCCTACTTCTGGGTGGTTTAAAAAAAAATAACCTCGAAGAAGGTGACGGGGTCTGTGTTCGCTCGCTTCGCTCGCTCACTACGACCCCGCCACCTTCTTCTAACCTAAATCTATCCGACCCGGGGTGCCCTAAAATTCCACTAAGATAGATTGTTGGTTAGACAAAGTATCATCTTGCTCTACGGGGCTAAAAAGAGCGCATTAATTTGCTTGCTAAGATTTGGTTATCCTTTACTACATTTGGTGTTCGAATACAATTTAAAGTACAGTCGTAACTAAAATACTATTGTAACTTTAGGATTTCATTTTTTTGGTGTCAAGTAATATATTTTTGACAAAAGAACTAAGGGTACCAAAGCGTTTTATGGTGGTCATTATATTTAATCCCTTTATTTATTGATAGGCTCGCGTTTGACCAACATCTCACCTGATGGTAAGCGATGATGTGGTCGACGATGGAGTACGCTTGCCTAGAAGTAACCTATTCACTCTTGACTTAAAGAGCCCTAAGTTGTAGTTATCAGGAAACACATACAGGGACAGACAGGGAATTCCACTCCTTGGCTGTATTATTTTTTCATTTGCCTTCTTTCTCTTCGACATGATCGACCAAAGGAGAGGTCCTATAACTTTCCTTTGGTAGATCATCTCACTGTTCTGAGGCAACAGAGTATTTTGTTCTGCAACTGTTACGTTTTAAGTTACAATGGTTTACCCGAAACTCTTTGAATAGACTTCAAACACAGGTTGGTTGAAATTCATCAACTTCGCTGTCGGGGCCCTGGTACATAGAAGTTTTTACGTTTGGTTTAATGATTGAATGGTCCGGTGTTCTTATCTTTATGCTGGTCGATCTTAGCGTACCAGTGGGAAATATATGTAGGTATTTAGAGAGTGTAGCGGAAGTAACAGAAGTGGAAACGTACCTTCGTATCTCGGGGAAGCTCCTTTCATGTTTTGGCTTATTTTAATAAAAATATTTGGCGTTTTTTTTTTTTAAATATACTTTTATAAAAATTTACACCGCGCACATCCGCTTTAAGGCTATTTTTTATAATTTCTATTTCAAGAATTTGTTCTATTAGACCAGAAGACAACTATAAGATGCCTCTAAGTTAGGTGTGCGTTTTAACATTTAAAGCCTCCTCTCTCAACTCTCCATTGTGCTCTGTCTTCTAGTCTAGTAAGTCTTGGATGTACGTATAATGTAAAGAAAAGAAAGACTAGGAAAATATTTTATTTGGAATACGTAGTAGGCATACACAATGCAGAAACATCGGGTTGTGTACGGATGTAGGTACTACATCAGATTTTTCCACGAACCTCAATCGGCAGAAACCGGAACTATACACGATAGGGTTTACCTGACAGGATTGCCTGTACCTGTCAGGTAAGCTTGTGTGGAAATCTGCACAGTTGTGCAACATACACGCTCAAGTTTACCTGTACAACTCAACTGTACAGGCAAACCTGTCAGGTATAACCGAGGGTGTGTGGCTACCTTTATGGATTCACTTGATTGTTGGCCTGTTAAGAACCTTTTTTCCAGTAACTTATAATCAAACTGAAAATAATATTAAATACTCAGGTCTGTTACCCCTTGGAGAACTGAAAAATCGAAACTTTTTTAAAACTTATAGTTCTTTTTTAATTATTTACTAACTAAATATCTGTTATTTTCCAGGTGGCGGATGCGACTCTTACTCGATGTCGCAGTCGCAGAGCATCAACTTCTCGCAGGCGATGCGCGCGCGGCCGCAGGGCAACCCGCAGCAGCAGCAGTCGCAACAGGGCGGCCCGCCGCTTGGTCAGTACCTCACCATGATGACCTACTAAATATGTCTTCCACACCTGGCCAGAGGACACATCACAGAACGAAGATACTTTCACAAACTATGCTCATCTCACATGATGAACAGGGCCGATGTTTGGACAAATTATTATCGACTTGCCACAAATTTAACATAACTGATGCGATTGACTATTTAAAAGTTTAACTCGTTACAAAGAGATCACTGAATGCATCGTATTGGCAAAAAGCAAAATGGAAGTAATCGGAGGAAGTTAGTCTATAAATGTATTTCTTTACATGTACACAGGTGTCGCCGCTGCCGGCATATCACGCGAGCAACAAGCGAAGATGCTGCAACAGCAACAGCAGCAGATGTTGCGCGCTCAGCAGCAGCAGCAGATGCGGCCGCCGCCGCCGGAGTACAAGGCGCGCTTCGTGGGCGGGCCGGGCGTGCCGGGCGGCCCGGGCGGCCCGGGCGGCCCGGGGGTGGGCGGCGCGCTGGGCGTGCGGCGCGCGGCGGCGCCGGCCCCCCGCCCCTTCCCGCAGCACGCGCGCCAGTACCCGCCCGAGTGGCGCCACGTGCTCATGCAGCAGCAGGCCGCCTCCAGGCAGCAATTCCCGCATCATCATCAAGGTGAGGCTCCGAAATTACTCATTTTTTTCGGTCACAAGTTCTATGAAACTAAAATAAACAGTACCTATATTATTTCTTCCCTGGACTCATTATTTGGACAAAGGCCACCTCACTTTCCTTCGCCATGTTCCTCTATCTTGGGTTGTTTGTACTGGTAATCGAGCTTGCTTTATTTTTACTGTGGGATCAATCCATAAATCGCGAAAAAATAAGTTGTGTTTGGTTAGTTCCTAAGATATTAACTTTTATAATTATGAGTATTACCATCATTTGTCTCCACACTCTTTCTGCACTAGTCAAAGGCGTCTTTTTTTCGTTTATAAATTACGTATTTTGAGACTAACTCATGCCATGGCAAAAGATTTGTAAATAAAGGGCAGTCTATGTCGCTTAGTAGGGGCCAACTGACCTTGATTCAATTCCCTATTAATTGCTGAAGTACTAAGGTGTTGGAAAAAGGCAACCAATATAATTACGGTTGTGCATTTCAGGCTTCAGTATGGGCTCGATGGGCGGCATAACGCAGCAGCAGCAACAACAGATGCAGCTGCAACAGGCGCGGTTGCAACAGCAACAGCTCTTGCAACACCAACAGCAACAACGGTATGTCTTCTTCGTCATCTTCATATCGCGCGGGTCATATTTCCAATTCTGCACCTCTCTAAAATGTTTCTATATTTTATTCAAAATAATTATGATTTGGCGTAGTATAACATATGAAACGCTGTTGTAATTATAAATTCTTCCTTTAACCTTTCGTGTTTTTAATCCGTATTAAAAATAATAATACGAATCCGTATTTTAATTTCCTTATTTTTATGCCGTCATGAACTTGCTTTTGACGATTTAAAACCAACGTAAATATATATTATACAAGGTGTAAGGGACAGACCTCCACAAACTTTAAAGGCTTGCTCAGTAGATGAAACTGAACAACCTAACATAATTTTTTTTTTTATAAAATGAAAAAAAAAAAAAAAATCTGCCTCACCATACAAAATGTTTAACTAGATTGGACAGTTTGTATGGAGAGGCTGAATTTTTTTTCAGTTTCCTGAAAAAAAATTATATGGTGGGTTGTTCAGTTTCGTCTACTGAGCAAGCCCCTAAAGTTTGTGGAGGGCTGTCCCTTACACCATTTATATACACTGCTAAATTTTAATCGTTTTAATCCCATGGAGGGTCGATCCGGTACATGAAACACTATCGATTTGTAAAGATAAAATTAAAAAATAAAGTACTAATTTACGCATGTACGAAATTAATTTCTTTAAGAAAACGTCAACTGAGAGAGTTCAACAACCTGTAAGTAGTTTGTATGCAACGCCGACTACTATCTATAGGTCATTGAATTCGCTCAGCTGACGTTTTCTTAAAGTAATTAATTTCGTATATGCGTAAATTAATAAGAGTTTTGAAAGAAAGGTTATTTATTTTTTAATTTTAACTGTACAAATCGATCGTGTTTCATGTATCGGATCGACCCTCCACGGGATTAAAACGATTAAAATTTAACGGTGTATATTTATTATTGACGTAAAGGTGGACATTAATGTGAATCCCCTGGTCCATTAACTAAAATAACACGTACTAGTAATTCGTAACTACTTTTAAACGCTATTCAGTTACATGATGTACTGAAGTTATTACATACTTATCCTACAGTTATGTTATTATGTCGTTGCTTATAATTGTGTTTACGTTGTAGGTCCAACCAACAACAGTCGCCCATGTCTCATCTTATTATGCAACAGAACCAGATGATGAGTGTGCAAGGACAGGTATGTCATTTGTTGTTGTTATTACATATTCTTATATTGTACTAGTATTTTACCGGCGGCTTTGTCCGCGTCAATGTTGGTCATTGTGCGCAAAATCGAAACTAGAAAATGTAGCCTATATCCTTCTGGTTCAAGCTTACTACTCCACACAAATGTCTTCAAAATCGGTTCAGTAGTTTAAGTGTGAAAGCGTAACACACAGACAGAATTATAATATTAGAATGGATTCAATCATATTTTTTTTTTGTTGATAATTGTTATTTATTGCTGTCATTTATTTACAGATGCCAAATATCCACATGAGCCAGTCTCAAAGCATGTCCATGCAACAAAGCGGCATGGGCATGGGCCACCAGGGCAACCCCATGCAGAACGGCCCCATGCAAGCTCAGGGACCAATGCACGCGCAGAACAATCCTATGCAGCAGAACTCTATGATGTCCCAGAACGCCATGCAAAACCAGAACGGAAACGTTTCGCAGCATTCGTTCCCCTCGCTCCATAACACGTCTTCCTTCACAGGACAAACGACAGACTTCAACCTTGACTTCCTCGACAACATGCCTTCCACGGACGCCAGCAATCTCACCGCACAGGAGCTCCTCAACTCCTTAGACAACTCGTTCTTAAACGACATCCTTTAAATTATAAATGACACAGCTATATGTGTTGGTTTTAGAGTAATATAATTACTAATTGACCCACTTTAAAGTCAATTAGACTTTATCATATTCGGGTTTTGTCTACATAATGTGTTTATTATACTTTCCAAAAAATACAAATGTACGACCAATATGGAACAAATGATGACCAAAGTTATTACACAGGAATTTAACAAGGCCAGAGTGGAGTGTGGCCAGTAGATCCCACTTACTACTTACGACTATATGTACAGTAAGTGACCGACGTAAGCTACTTTACATTTTGGACCACATTGTTTTTGTAGACTATTTATTATGAAAAAAATATCAATTTCGTAGTGTTTATAGTTTTTACTATTGTTAATAATTCCTTTGTAAATATTTTAATTTTAAAATGTTTGTAATATTAATAAGCTAAATATACTAGCTATAGTCTCGCGAGTATCTACGAAACTGGCATTCTATTCTTCTTATGATAATTATTATTTAGCTGCAGAGTAGGCTAATGTATATTTATTGCAGATTTTATCGTAGTTTATAAGGTGAAAAGCACAAAAGACAATATTTTATTTACGTTAGTGAATTTATTTATGAAACAAGAGAATTAAATGGGGCAATAGATATCGACTGCTATGTTACAACATAGTTTAAAATATGAATCGAAGTGACTAGCTGATGACAGCTAAGCGACCTTCTGCGAAAAGGTAATTTAGGTGGGGACTGGTGAGTAGTTACTTATTCCAATAGGTTTGGAAACAAATAATTGCATTAATATGTGTGGCAAGATTGCGATAGACAACAAACATTTCCGACATCCGCCTGTATACTATGTTGTTATTGCGTTGTTCGATGCCAAAAGGCTAATCACCTCGATTCTGGAATTACACAACTGGACTTTATTTACATTGTCGTCTGCTGAAACTTGGCCAATGTGCGGCTTTCCTTATTTTACAACTTAAATCGGCGTAGCCACTCACATTCTATCGACATTCGAATTGATTTTGATCACAATATTTTGTTGGATTGTCACACTTGGGGACAGCCCAATTCATTAAAATAGTGCAAAATGTAAATTTTATGAACTAAGAATAAAATAAGATCATTCCTGTACCTAAGATGATTGTAGATTATACTGTGATGTCGGTCTCAATGGTCAATAGATTATAAATAGTATCAATTATTATACATAGATTATTGTTATTGTTAAGGATCTCATGGTATCATTTTAGTTTGGGGTTTGAGAGATTCTGGAATTAATAAATTGTTGGTTTCATTATTATTTACTTTTCAACGAATGTGTAGCATATTCTTTGTAAAGCGCATTTCCTTTTTATTATTATTTAGTATGTATTACCGAGAATGCATATTCACCCATTTCGTTATTTTCTAGTAGTGTAAATACAAAACTGTTGTTAAACAACTTTAGGAATTTTTGATCAATATATACCAGAGATGGGTATGAAATTAATAAAATCATTATGTAAAAACAATCCAACCAATGGAGGTTTAGCTCTCTGATATAGTTTACAGCTGTACAACCAACTATTGTGAATGATAGCAACATTCCAGAGCCATTGTTAATAATGTTTTAACTTTAGGACCAATTTTTGAACGTTCTTTTGAAAATAATATTGCATATTGAGTGAATGTGTTTTATTTATTTTTAACCCTAACTAATCAAACACATTATTATAAGTAACTAACGTAAAACCGGAGCAAGTGCTTTAGAGAACAAATGAAACGGAAGATCCTTTATTCTTATATAATAGTAAATATTTCAGAAATATTTAATTTATGGCACACATTTCGTACTTTTGTTTTTGACGGACTCATCTCAAAAACTTATTATCGTTACGAAAAAAGCCAGCAATAATACAAATTCTATTTTCAGCTGATAATCTGATCACCACATGATAGAGTCAGCTTGATGCTTATACAAATAGTCAGAAAACCTCTCCAACTTCCTCTCTAAAGCATTTATCTCCGTTGCTAATTCTCATACAACCTCATTGGGTTTGTTGTGGAAAATTCTAGGGTTTCGTATTCTTGGGCTGTAGAAGTTATTCGGCTGGATGTATTTCGCAGTAATCGGCTCTTCATGTACCGGACTCAGTTTACATTCATAGATATTCTCATTAGTGTTATTGTCCAGGGACCTTATCGAGAAAGCTTGTAGTATTTGTCGGCGTCTTCTGAGCCGAATACACGAGAATACTGTGCTCAATAGTACTCCCAGTTTGAAGACTGCTACAATGAATAATCCAAGTAATAGGATTAGATACTGTTGTTGGTACCAATCTTCCAATGGTCCTAGACAACCCTGGAATCAAAGAGAAGTCTATTTATTATATTGACAGACATCGGACATGATTATTAAAACTCGCTTTCACTAATAGGCGCGTCCACACAGTGAGCAGCCTCGCGAGGCATTTGCCGCGCGAGCAAACTATTGCCGCGAGAGCGCGGCAAGCTCGCTATTATCGCGAGGTTACCACGCGCGGCAAGCCCGAGCCATTATGTTCGTAATATACGCGAGCGTCCAGAGTTCGCGCGGCAGGCGACTGAGGCGCCTTTGAGCAAAACAAAAGCCTGGATGGCTCGGGCGCTCGCTCGCTCGCCTGCAGCAGCGCACGCGCTTGCTTCGGCCGAGGCACGTCCACACTGACCAAGCTGCTTCGCGCGGCGAAAGCCTTGAGGCTGCTCGCTCTATGTGGTTGCGTCTAATGAACCGTGCTATGGTGGACCCCGTAACATTTTTATAAACCAAGACCAATCGACAGCTGCATTACTTGAGTAGAGTTAATGTCGCTACTCTTCAGAGCCTTTGGAGATTAGAAAAGAATGTCGTTACGTCTCAATTGAGGAAAAAAGCTTACCGGTACATATCTGAATTCTGGATTAGGCTTGACTTCCTGGCAGCGCGAAGCGTTCACCGGCGCAGGGTTGAGGTAGGACACGTCGTCTTCGTACTGCACGCAGCAGCTGAGAGGGACGGACATCCCGCGCGGGCCGAGCCGTCTTAGCTGCCAGATCGACATGTCGTAGTTACGAGCGTCCGTTATGCCGCAACACTGCAACTGGAGGAGATAATATAAATATAACATCACGCCTGTATTTCACGAAGCGGTATATTATCGTATAGGTATAAGATAGTCAGCTTTATAATGTTCCAACTACTGGGCTTCGGAATTCAAGGAGAGGAATGGGCCGTAATACAGCACGCGGCCCCAGTGTAGATTGGTGGATGTCACATATCTTTGAATTTTTGGTTCTAGGACATGTCGGTTTCCTCACGATGTTTTCCTTCACCGTTTTGAGAGCAGTGGTGATGAAATAAATTACACAAAGTAATGCGCGTAGCTGGGTCCGAACCAGAGACCTAAACATGCGATCCGACCTAGCTTTGTACGAGTCGGTATTACAAATCATTTAAATTATCGACATTCAATTAAAAATGATATAGGTATTATACATCCATACCTTCCTCATGAATCACTAGTTTTTGAGAATATCGCGAACAGACAGACAGATGCGGTGGGGGACCATATTTTATAATATGTTAGGAGGATGAAGTTAGAAAGCACACGTAGGTACTATTTTCTTTAACTTACCTCAGTCTGTGCCAAGTCCACGGCAGCAGTAAAGTGTTCGAAGTCAGGTAACGCATAGTAGGTCTGCAGGGCGCCGACCGCGCCGCCGCGTGAACTCTGCAGGCCCAGACACCGCGGCCAGATAGCTGCTATCACTCCGCCGGCGCACTCGCACAGCAACATCGCGAGCACCACCAAAAAATACTGAAAGAATGTCGTACCTACTTATAACATATCCCACAGCTGGGACTCATGCCTCCACTCCCAGTGGGGATTGGTATATGTCTCCAATTTTTGGTTCTAGGACATGGATGTTTTCTTTCACCGTTTTGAGAGCAGTTGTGATGAAATAAATTACACAAAAAAATGGACCTGGCTGGGGTTGAACTGGCGACCTACAACTCGAAACTCAAGGCCGTCACTGGGCTACCACTGCTCTGTATCTACCTAGTTAAGGGCCAAGCGCCCGAAAAGTGCCATAAAACAGTGATTTTCTGAGGCCTACTCCTCCGTAACGGCTAGGTCAATTGGTTTGAAAAAAATATATGTTTATTATAGATTCATGAACAATAATATCAACATTTGATTTTTTCGTGCAATCAATACTTTTGTCAAAAAAATATATTTAGCAATTTCGCAACTTTTCCCTACTCCTTCGAAACGGCTTGGACCTTTAGAAACATTTTTACACATAAAAATTGGTGGTTAAATATTCTTCAAATCGAACATTGCATATGTAAATCAATCAATATCTCGCAGAGAAAATGGACTTAAAGCGCTTTCCGGGCGCTGCTGGCCGCAAATAAATGCACAGATTAGCGTACTGCCGCCTAGGCGAGTGCAAGAGTTGCGTTCACATAACTTCGGCCAGATGGTTCATGGAACTATACGCCTTAAGCCTGCGCCGTACCCCGGTATAGACCCGATACTATCTGTAGCGAGGAGGAATTTCAGGCGGTCGCCCCAATAGCGAAGCAGTAAAACTAGTGAAGGACCGCACCCATGTGGTAACGGACTTCCTCACGCACGCCCCAGCCGCTGGGATTTCGAGTCCGATTTCCAGCCACTATAGGCGTGGGCTTGCGGACGAGCAATGACTTAGCTCGCCGTCCGGTAATTGTCCGGATCGAGCCCGATTCGTCGACGGCGCATAGTTGAGGTAGATCCACGCGTGCCACAAAGAGATGTCAGGAGAACAAGGGACCCGCCGAAATTTATTGGGATCATGGGTTTGATTCTGAAAGGGAGACCCGGGGTCCTGGAACGCAAGGCAAAGAAGAAATATAGGAGTGGGTTTTAGTCAGAAAAAGTCTGACATGCCCTACCGCATCGCCCTAGAGCGGGCGAACTTAAAAAAAAAAACACCTTCATAAACGTGAAAGAAATTATTTATCTTTTATGAATCAACTACTGGATGTACTTTATCTATTACACCTACCTAGTTGAGTCACACTTACACCCAAAACTTTGTTTCGCCTTGAAGCTAATGTAATGCATAATGTCGGTCGGTGACCTGTTACTCAATGGCATATCAGTAACAATAAATCTACGCTTAACACTATTGGTAGAACAGAACAAAACTTACAATACTGAGGACTGTGTAGCTAGGCATGTATGTAGCCCAGCAGCCTAGGGCTCCGGTCGCGCACATAGCCAACCCAGCGGCTAATAGAGCAAGAGATAGATAGTAGAAGGGTGGATGCGTCAGCAAGTCTTCATCAGGTGCCGCCAGAAGCCGTGACAGAAGTATTCTTTTGGAGTCACAGAGTAATAAAAATCCACATATTACTTCCACAAAACCGCAGGCCTGCAGGAAAAGCAACATAGACCATTTCAAAAGTTATTTTATTTTATGCGTATCCTACAGCTAGTCCTCGGTACCTCAACACCAGGAAGTAAAAAATATAATAATTACTGGATTTCTGTGTAGGTACGATAAATTATAACATAAAATTACTTACAAAAAATATTGTGTTAAAACATCCAAAGAGCACTTTAGCACTTGTTTCATTTTTGCACATTTTAATGGAAGAAAAACTAGTAAATATAAATAAAAGGCACACTAGGATTCAGTGTAATACGACACGGAGAAATGTGGTCACAATGCTATAGTTACAACTAATAATGTGAGTATGTGAATAAACAAACGGACGATGAATAGATTCGCCGGTTTTAGGGAGATACGCTCTGGTGAACAGGTGGGGTGACTGAGTATTAAGGCATTTTTGTTTAAAATTAATGCACGAGTCGCTCATGCATGCATCAGCTTTTACACTGTGGAATTACAGGTTCGTTATGGAAATAGCCGCCTTTATTGCGACATCGCCCACAGCAGAGCTAAATAAAATTCGAGAAATAACAGTGCGCAAGGTGATAATTAAAACTCGTAAGAACAGTTCGTATTTGTATATTTTACTATATCACCAAAAATATTATTCGTTTACTATGTTACATACTCTTATGCATATTAAAAACTAAGTATGTTTTTAAAATTCAATGTCTCTTTTCTTAAATCCGCCACAGTTCACAGTTGGTACACTTGTGATGTCATCTTGTTCCCGTTCTTTGGTCTCTTGTAGTTCTGAAACGCAATAGTAAAGTTCATTGTTATGTCAGGTTAAGAATATAAAATTTGTACCAAGGAAGAGAGGAAAGAGCAATTTTATAAAAATCTAGCACAGTTTTAAAAACTGCAGATCTTGGGATTAGGTAGCTAATGATGACAATTTTAAGCCTCACCATTTATAAACTTAATAAAATTACAACAAACCTGGAGGCAAATGTAGTTTCTCTATAACAAACTTCTTCCTTTTCAATTTGAACGCCATGTCAAGACTGGGCGGCACAAAAGGCACAAGTGAGTAAATAGCAGACAACTTGGTGATGTGAAACAAACCATGGTAGTCTTTGTACACAGGGTTTGTTTCACGACTTGAGCCTGCAAATGATTCTATTCTGACTGCATTGTCCACTGAGTACAACAGTCTTTTCATTATATGATCATCCTGTAAACAAGATAACAGAACCATTGTTACATTTAATTAATATTTGACATCTTCTGGTATATTTCTATTGGTTGAAGACACTTACATCAAATAGATGAGCAGGAATCGTAACAAATGCAACACCATTAGTATCCCTGAGAATTACTCTTAGACAATACATGAACTTGATCAGATCTTGGCCATAGTTCCCACTGGCTTCATCATCACAATCCATTGCCATCCACACTGGGGATCCCAGTGACTGTATACCAATCCTTAAAATATTACTATTCTTCTTAAAACTACTTTGATACTCTTCCTTAGAAACTAAGTCTTTTATGCTTGTCAGTAATTTATGGTATAGGCTGTTGTTGAAACCTGGAATGAGAGTGGGAAATAAATATCATGAAAAAGAAAGAGAATAACAGCTGGTACAGTTGCTTCATCTAAGTTTACCACTCTGAATTTGCAAGCAGTTGTAACAAATGTTGGAAGCAGTTGTATATCTCATATCAACCAAGAAGCATGCCTCATGAATTGGAAAGTTTAGTTTCAGAATGGTACATGTATGTATTTAAAAAATAATAATGTCTATTATCATTTTAACCTTTTAGATACCATCAATTTGAGACACAATAGTAAAACAAAAGATGTGCGAATGCCGGTGTTCGCTTGGGGTTTAATGAATTAATTACACTGACTAAAATATGTAAATTTTAAAATAACAGTAAAGATTTCCAATTCATTTTGAGCCTTCAATTTACATTTTATGAGACACTACTAAAAAAATAAAATACACAAGTGTCTTACCATTGACCTTGACACTATCCATATCCAATTTGCAATATTTGATATTGCAGCTATCAATAGTGTTGGCATCAATATGTTTGCTCAGATCAAAATGGTGTCCAAAGCTAGTATTGCTCCCAAAAGATGACTCCACTTGACTGAGTCCTTCATATCTCCATGCTATTTTCATCTTATCTACATCACTAGCTGTTGTTGTGATCTCATCATCTTGAGGAATTATTGTTGGTAGTGGTAATTCTTTTGACTGCAAATTAATTAAAGGGGATAAACATTTACATTTTACTAGCTGCTGCCAGTGGCTTCACCTGCATAATAGTATAAAAAAAATATTCCAAGGAAATATACTCCCTGGATAAAAAGGTAACTATGTGCATGGACTTGGTCTGCCTGTATAGCAAATTTCATCAAAATCAATCAGTAGTTTTTGCATGAAATACAAACTTTCACATTTATAATATTAGGATTCTCTGTATAAAGCACACACAAGTATTTGTCACTGCAAACAAGTCTAGACTATTTAGGAAGTTACTCAGGTCACACAGGGACCAATAGGTTAAGTCTAGTTTTGTATACTTACAATAACACCTGGATTTTCATCAGCTGATGCAATAAACAAGTCATGCTTGCATGCCACACCTTCAGACAAGAAATATTTCAAAAGAATTCTGCTGTAGTTAGCAAGGACATCTTCCTCTGTAAAGAAAATCATATTAATTAATATTAACAAAGAGTTGATAGCAATAGTTCCTAGAAAGAGGCAATATTTAAAAAAAAATATATAATTATACAGATATATTAGTATTTTTACATACCAACAGCAAATATACTCCCAGCAGGTAAACCACCGCCTGTGAAATTCAAATAATTTATTTGTTTACTATTTATCTGATAGTAATTTGATTGACACATTGGTACCAATTTTAGGTTATATTATTAAAGATACTGCTATATAAAATATAAGAATCGTTTTGTCAGTAATTTATTATCAACACATACAAATTAATATACATTACCAATAACATGGTCCAGAGATGGAATACCAGATGAAACTATCGGTAAACTGTTTTTAACTTTTGTGCCACTTATCGTGACCCGTGAATCACTGGTTTTATGAAAACTGCTCATGTTGGAGCAATTTGATTCGTTACAATATTGTTTTCAGAAGTTTAATACGATATCATAATACTGGAAAAATTTTTTTTCTTTGACTTTGTTGACTGACAGACTGACAAGAAGTAGGTATTTTTTTAATTTTGCTTTTTTGGCAACTAGACCACAGATAGCTAACCCCTAAAGGACCTATTACACTGCGCTGAAGCTGAATATCGCGTGCGATTTTACTATTTCTCATTCATAAGAAGACAGTCTAGTCTATGGTTCGACGTATCGCGTAGTGTAAATAAGGGTTAGGCTGTCTTTCTATGAATGAAAAATAGTATGAGTCAGAATATCGCGTGTGATCTTACTATTTTTCATTCATAGACGTCGAATCATAGACTAGACTTCTTCAGAGTCTTTCTATGAATGAAAAATAGTAAGATCGCACGCGATATTCAGCGCAGTGTAATAGGTCCTTAAAACGAGGCTGAATATCGTGTGCTGTCTAGTGTTGGGATTTTATCCGATTAAATACTCCGAATGAATAAATACTCAATAAATACTCGTTTTTATTGAATAAATACTCGATTAAAAACGAGTATTTATTGAGTATTTAATCAGATAAAATCCCAACACTAGTGCTGTCTATTATACTACGCGTTATTCAGCACACGATATTCAGACTCATCTTATTTTTCATTCATAGAAAGACAGTCTGACCCTTTTTTACACTATTCGACATCGACTAAGACTGTTTGAATATCGAGTAGCGAAAAGGACCTATTACACTACACTACGCGTTATTCAGACTCGTTTTGTCTATGGTTCGACGTATCGCGCAGTGTACAATTGGACTGTCTTTAGTGTTGGGATTTTATCCGATTAAATACTCAAAATGAATAAATACTTAATAAATACTCGTTTTTAATCGAGTATTTATCCAATAAACCCGAGTATTTATTGACTATTTAATCATTTTGAGTATTTAATCGGATAAAATCCCAACACTAACTATCTTTCTATGAATGAAAAATATTACGAGTCGGAATATCGCATGTGATATTCAGCGCAGTGTAATAACAGCCCTAAAATAAATGTCAAAGTATTAATGTTGCATTGATAAAAGAATATAAATATATCTCTATTCTCTAAGTAATATTGCCAAGTAATTTTCCTTTGTCCATAGTCTACATCATCGTAAAAAACCGGTTTTCTGCGATTAAAGTCGTTAAAAAATAAAAGGCCCGTTATACATTTGAGAAAGACCCTAGAACGCAAGATGGAATGAAACTGAAAGAAACAATAAAATAATAACTAAGGGTCCGGTGCCGTAGTAGCTATTTTAATAGTAGCTACACCGGAGAAGCCGTCAGGTTAGGTAGTCAAAATAAGAAATGAATACGACGAAGTGATGGGCAAAGCGGGCCTTTTATTTTTTAACAATTTTATGGAAAATACATATGAAAATTTTTTTTTAGATAATTAGTTTATCAATCTCCGTAAGTTAAAAATATCAAGTGTGTTTAGTAAAGCTATTCGGTAAGTGTCTAATGTGTTGACCGGTTGACCCGTACAGTAGGATAAATAAAATCTTGGTTGACCTTTGCCAATGAATGTTGAAAACCGTAAATGTCAAAATGATTTAAAATATAATCTGTGGTAGTTCTTTTTGTTAAGCCGTGCCGTGTCATAAACTGCTTGTGGCACATGCATTTTTTAATAATAACTCTTCTAGAGAAAGAATTCAATTGAAATAAAAGGAACGCACGAAATTGGTAACCAACAAAATGCAGGGTCCCGCAGTTTTTATGGATATATCTCTTGAAGATCAAGTGAGTTAACGTCAACATAACCTAGTCGTTAAGTCTGGGAAAGTGTAAATTAGTTTGTTCTGGTGTAAATTATAAATGTCGACGCTTTCAGGCTCTAGAACTAAGGAAGTACTTCAAGAGTCTCGGTGCAGAGATAGCGGAAGAGAAGTCCCCGAAGGGTATTGAGGACGACTTGCATAAAATAGTGGGTGTTTGTGATGTTTGTTTCAAGGAACCAAATGAAGCAGAAATTGAAGCTATACTCAATAGTATTGTGTCCATCATGGTCTCTGTAAGTATAAATTTCTTATTATTAATATACTTAAAGTCAACTTTTCTAATAATATGTGTGTATTGGACTAGCCACTTATCATTTGAATTTTATTATGAAATTGTTATCCAAGTAATAAACATTTTTTTTTAAGATAGTGTAAGCATAAAAATCCGTTTATGGTATTGCAGATCCCTTTGGAGAGAGGAGAAAACTTAATTTTGGCATTTAGTCAAAGGCTCACAAAGGCACCAGGTCCCAAACTTGGCATGGTTGTGCTACAGTCGTAAGTTATTATGTTTCATATAGATCTCAAATGTTGATCTCAAAATTTATCCATGAATTACTGTGTTTGATGCCTTCTTTCTACCTTCAACAATTTAACCTCTTAAGACTAAAGCTGCAGTAAATAAACTGTTCGAGTTAAACAGATGTTAGACAGGAATATTATTTTTAGATTATTACTAGAAAGAGGTGGCAAGATAATCTAGATGCAGGAGAAGAATGTCTGGAAGAACTTAGGGAGGTCTTTACCCGGCAGTGTGACAGTAAAGGCTAATTACAAATTATAAAATTAGTTTGAATTACATTATCACATTTTTAATTTCATTTGATTATTTCAGGCTATGGCGTCTCTACAACAACTTGGAAGCTAACTCGCCCCTGCGCTACCATGTATACTATCACGTCATTGAGCTAGCAGCGCGCGTTGGGTATGTACGTGAGGTGTTCACCAGTGTTGAGCAGCTCAGGAAAGAGTTCTCCGGCTGCCCACCTACCAACGAACAAATGCAGAAACTGTACAGACTGTTGCACCAAGTTTTAAAAGATCAGAACAGGTGATATTATGTTTGAATTACTAGCAAAGCCTTTTTGTTTTAACTCATAAAGAAATATGGGTCACTAGACTTATTGACTGAATGGATATAATAGTTAGTGATAGCGTGACGAGTGACAGGACAGAATGGAAGAAAAAAACGTGTTGCGCCGACCCCAAATAAAATGGGACAAGGGCAGGAAGAAGAAGAAGAAGAAGACTTATTGACTGAATCCCTGGAAAGCAGAGACCTACTTGTTTAGAACACCCTCATTCGAGTAGTTATATTGTAAGAAGAAATGGTTTTGAATGACAGTTGTACAATATTGTCTTGATAAGATGTGAATATGATGTCTCCTTAAAATTGATTTCAATTTTAGGCATTCTATTAGTCTTTATTAAGTCTTAGAATGGTATACATTCTAATAAGACTAAAACTAGTCTAGTTAGTTAATACTACTAGATTTTGGTACTGTTTGTTTTGAGATGGGAAATCATAAAATCATTTTTACCTCTGTAGGTGAAGAGAGAGGGTGTGATAGACTTATTAATTAAGACCCACCTGTGTCCCTGCCGTTGACATTTTTAAACATTCCTAGAGCTCAAGAGTTCTCACATTTGATATTGTATTGGTTTCAGTGAACTGGCTTCAAAGGTTATGATTGAATTGCTTGGCACATACACTGACGAAAACGCCTCGTATGCCAGAGAAGACGCCATTAAATGTATCTCCACAGCGCTGGCTGATCCCACAACATTCCTACTGGATCCCCTGTTGTCCCTCAAACCTGTAAGATTTCTTGAAGGTGAACTGATCCATGATTTGCTCACCATTTTCGTATCAGAGAAACTGTCCAGCTATCAGACCTTTTACCAGAATCACAAAGAGTTCGTTCATTCTCAAGGTACGATATCATTTACTAAGACATGATATTATTATTATTATGTATTTATACATTTGCTATTATTAATTTAATCTTTGGTTTATTCTCAGGTCTAGATCATGAACAAAATGTAAAGAAAATGAGGATACTGTCCTTCATGCAAATGGCGGAAGTGAACCCTGAACTCACTTACGACGAGATTATCTCAGAACTGCAAATAGAAGAACAAGATGTTGAAGCTTTCATCATTGAAGGTACTATATGTATAATTTTTTACTCTTATTTACAAAATAAAATTTTCTTTTTATGCGCTTACCATATTGTCTCTGCACCTCCCTAGGTTGACTGGCAGAAATGCCTAAAGCATTACTTGTCAGCCTATGTACTTTCTGTTGCATGAAGATTAAATAATTAATTAAACTTATATTAATTCGTTATCAGTGAGGGATAAAATATTTATGAGGCCAATATATAGATGTGGACGCAATCTTATTCTTACAGAAATAGTGATAGTAGTATAATGATACAACACTTAAATTAACACTGCGAGGCATGTGCCACGCACGAACGCACAGCCAATGCTTTGCAAGCACAAGCCTCGCCCAAACATGAAGACAGACAAATGAAGCATTTGCTTCGCACGCCTTGGCTCGACCCGAGTATATGTTGGTACATAATATGTACAGCGAATGCCTCGCACAGTTTGAATCTACCTTTATGTACATTCTAAAATTCTGACCCCTTCTGAAATAATTTATATCAAAAGTTAAATCCAAATAAACTGATGCAATGTCTGATAATTATTCATTCAACGAACTTCCATAGTTAAAGCATGTTTCACAATTTACCATATTAATTTTGCGGTAATTTTCGTTTCTATAAAAAGTTCGTTCGTTCGTTAAAAAACTGGCCCTACACCTTTTTAATCGTCCATGTACTAAATGATTAATGTTTGTCTTCCAGTACTAAAAACGAAGCTGGTCCGCGCGCGCATGGACCAGGCGGAGCGCACGGTGCGCGTGTCGAGCACGATGCACCGCACGTTCGGGCGCGCGCAGTGGCAGCAGCTGCGCGACGTGCTGCTGGCGTGGCGCGGCAACGTGCACTCGGCGCACGAAGCCATGAAGTCCGTCGCCGCCGCACAGGTCGAATACGCCACTGCTAACCAGAAAGCATAAAGCAGTTTTGCTGCAGATTTTTACATAACCTGCAACCTAATTGGTGCCTAGTTTTGCTCAATAGCTTTATAACTTTTCTATTTTCAAATATGAATACTAGAAATAAACGTGCCAACTTGAAATATATTGGGATATCTAATAGTTACGACTGCAGATGGATAAAGTTCAATATTGATTACAATTGTGTTTATAGTCTATTTCTATAACTTTCGTCATATGAAAGTGTATATGTGGCTTAATTTTTCCAAGGTTAAAATACGAGCAAATTCTAGGCGCCAAAAATTTTTAACTTCTATCAGATATCTATTGCAAGGTCACATAAAATAAATCTATATATGGGCAATATTTGTACTTTCGGAGTATGGAGTGTTCGGAGTATGAGGTTACACTTTATGTAATAATCTGTGGAATGTAGCCATTTTGTATTAATATACGATATAAACATCCATAAGTATTTTCATTTTCTCAGTAAGACTTGGAGGGGTAGTTCAGACCTATGGGAACATACAAGTGACATATTTATCACGAGTCCTGTCTGCAAATCGACGACAACTGCTAGTTGTTACCACTAAACCTTTATTAGGTGTCCACCCTTAATAACAGTTAGATTTTCTATCCATATTAAATAAATAGAAGAGTTTATTGGGACCGAAAGGGAATTGGGGCTCGTGTCTGCATTGAGGGAAGTAAATTAATGGGCCATTGCTTTAAGTTTTACCAAATTTTTTTACTAATTTCCCTGGTTTCGTTAATTTAAAAAAATGGGCCCTCAATCCAAACGCACATGAACGAGGAGCAGTGGACTTGAAAATCAATGCAAAAACAAGTCACTGATGAACAAATTTCGACCTTATGCTGATTGTAGTAAAGTTAAAGCTTGCGTGGCGCTGCTCGTTCCTGTTTGTGGGCCGACCTTTTCTCGAAGAAAAACCTTTGTCCTATCACTGACGAGAGAACGTCAGAAAATTCTGTCAATAACGTTACTGATGTCAAACAGCTGATAAAATTATCAGCTGTACAATCTCATAGAGTTTTAATAAAATTCTCATATAAAATAGCACAATAATTAATGGATTATGGATACAGACGGGATGGATGCTTCCGTAACGTGTTCCGCTCGTTCGTGTGCGTCGCGCTGTCGATGCTGCTCGGGCTGCACGTGTATGCTTACTTCTGGGGCCCCACGCAGGAGATGCTGGACGGAGACTTCTCTGACATTAAATACGTCGTCATGCAGCTCACTAGAGGACTGTCTGAGGTTGCTATACATTTTTTTATACATATATTGCAATCTACTAGAAAATTAGAATACAATTTATGTCAGAATCTCGTAGGGTTTAATTCAGTGTTCACCGGTAATCTATATAAATATAAGGAGAAACTGACTGACGGACATATCAACACAGCCGAAACTATAGACACAGGTCAAATCAAATTTAGCACAAGGTTTCCTTTTATGACGTAAGTGAGCAATAAGAGAGGCTTTTACAAAATTTTCCCCCTGAGGGGAAGAAATTGGAATCCAAATTTTGTAAGAGAAATCTATTTTCATGCGGGCGTAGCTGCTGGTAGAAGCTAGTTTACTATATAGTACTTATTAGTATTTATAATGATAGTACCTATGTACAATTGTCGGCACGAATCTGGAGCGCTGGCTTCAAGTTGCGCAGAAGTCAAATATTCGGTCTCTTTAGTGGTGCGAAGTGAGACGCGGGGCCGGGGATGGTCAATGATTGGCTTGCCGCGCCATCGCGTCATAGACTTCACTCATGATTCGTTCCCTGCCTTGCTGCATGTATCTAACAACGACGATGATTGGCTCGCCAATGAAAGGAATGCGCAAAGCGATCCCCACTCTGACGCCGAGCGCTCAAGATCCGTGACGGTAATTGTATATTGTTTTGAAACAACACAAACTTTCAAAAAGCGGGCAAAGTGCTAAGTTAGCTTTACGAATTCGTGTTCTTCCAGTATTATATCTGGCATTTGCGCTTAAATATCTAAAGAAACTATAATTATTATTGTTATGGATCTGGATATATTTAGATTTGTGGTGCTAAATTATGTTATTAAAAAAAAATCGAGCCTCAGTTTTTTCAGTTGTGGTGGGAAATCATCAAATGACTCCTCACGCTTTTGTCAGAGCTAGGAAGATTGTCTGACTTTTACCGACTAAAACCCACTTGTGTTCCTGCAGTTGCCCTTTGCGTTCCAGACTCGCGATTACTCTTTTGAACAATCTTGCATCGTTCCTAGCGGGCTCCGTTAATTTTGCTGACATCTCTTTGAGGCGCGCGTGGAACACAAAGCGCCGTCGTACTGGGGCCACGGCCACGCACCCCGCAGCGTAGGGCGTGAATGCGTGTCAAAATCAAAAATCAAAATCAATATTTTTGAAGGTAGGTAATTGCAAGAAATACCTACATTGTTTACAAGGAAAGATCTTATAACCTAAAAGTCACTGTATTCAGCCTGCAAGCAAGCATGCAAATTATTAATATTTATGTCATTAAAATATTTATTATTTCATGCAATTAAACTTGGGCACGCCACAATCATGGCGGTAAGTCCCCTCTTTGAGGCGTGGCTGGAAAGGCCTCACGGCGTCCTTACCTTCCGCATGACGCAGGTCCTCACCGGACATGTTTCGTTCGGGAGTTTTCTGCACCGGATTCATGCTGAAGTGACGCCCGGGTGTCGCCACTGTGCGGAACGCCCGGAGGACACGGTGGAGCACACGGTTGAGGTGTGCCCTGCTTGGGCGGAGCATCGCCGTGCCCTCGTGGGGGCGATCGGCGGCGGAGACCTCTCGCGCCGGGCCTTGGTTGAGGCCATGGTCCGGAGCGAGGAGGAATGGCAGGCGGTCGCCGACTTCTGCGAAGCAGTAATGCTCGCAAAGGAGGAGGCCGAACGCATCAGGCAACGGCACGGCAACGGCGTTATCGCCGCCGCCGTCGCCGGGATTCTGATCCCGATTTCCGGCCAACGTAGACGCGGGCTTGCGGACAGTGAGCAATGGGTAGCTCACTGTCCGGCCGTTCGGTAACTGTCCGGACCAAGCCCAAGTCGTCGACGGCGCGCACTGTTTCCGCGCGCCTCAAGGAGTTGTCAGCAACAGCAGGGGCCCAGCCGGGTCGAAGCCTACTGGGGCCAGGGTTATCCGAAAGGGCGCTCGAGCCCCGGTATGAAGGCTAGAAGGAACGGGGTGGGTCTTTTAGTCAGTAAGAGTCTGACACTATCTCCCGCTCCGCCCAAGGGCGGGGATGTCAATGCATGATTTTTTCCCACCATAAAAAAAAAAATGCAATTAAACTATTATCATCATTTATAATTTTCATAAATTCGATTATTATTTAAATTATTACATACAAAATATCGTCAACATTAACTAACTAATTAAATTATACACTTTTATGTCCAAATTCCAAAAATTCCTTAATACTATAGAAACAGTTTTTTTGTAGCCACTCTGTCAATTTTGTTTTAAATACACGTCTTAACGTTGCTTATATCTCCGTTTATATATAAAACACGCACAGTCCAACACACTGAAACTGCATCCACGCGCGATCGTGCAGATCACGCACCTACATGCGGAGAAACACGCACTCACGCGCGTGTATGCCGCACTGAGTCTAGTAGTACCGTGTGTGATTTTATATGAAATGAGTGCGTGCCTGCGTGAGTATACAAGACGCACCTACGCGCGTGAGTGCGTAAAAACCCGCACGATGATGCAGATCTGCACTCCCGCAAGTGCGTGAGTAGGAGCGTTTTTACGCGCTACGTTGCGTGGTACGTGCCTTGGATAACCGCCTCTGTAAACTCCGCAAACCCGTGCATACAATGATTGAGAGTCACCCTGTCGACTGACTCGACTCCGGACTTGCGGATAGTTCATTTACAACAAAAATAGATGGCATTACTAGTTGCTTTGCGCTGCTACAGAGTTCGTAGTTCGCACTACGAAGTGCTACGGATTTTGTAGCATAGCGTAACATTTCAAATCAGATGGCGTTAGTTGTTTCATCAAAGACGAAGTTGTAATGGTTTTTGAACTTTTTAGGCGGGACTATAGTAACGCTAACAAATAATATCTCGTTTACCCTACATTTCAGACTCAGTCGTATCAATAGTAGTTGCAATATGCAAATATGAAACTATAGATAACAGCTTATGATGGTACTTTGGGTACTTAGGACTTAAAACGTAATCGTTGTCGAGTCGTAGAAGAATCGCCAGGATGGGGCCGAAAGGTTCTGGAGTGGCGATCAGGTACTGGAATACGCAGCATTGGAAGACCTCCCGGACCACAAGGTGGACTGATGACCTACTGAGGGTCGCGGGATTCCGATGGATGCGAGACGCACAGGACGGGTCTTTATGGCAACATTTGGGGGAGCCCTATGTCTAGGTGGACTTCTTTTGGCTGAAATGATGATGATGATCTACTACTTGATGATCTACCGAAGTCTGTGTTTCCTGATGGCTACAACCCGAGAATCTTTAAGTCAAGCGCGAACATATCAACAATAAAAAAAAACTTAGTGATCACCATCTTGCGGTTGCCTGCACCAAAACTTGGCCGGCTATATATACTTTAGATAAAGTCATCGTCTTGTCGAGTGCTGTGTTTGTAACGAATCAATAAATTCAAATGGGGTATTTTTCCTCTTTGTTACACTAACTGAAATTTAAACATTAATCACTAACTCAGTAGGTCAAACAAAATGCCACATGACCGTATCTTGGCTTTGATTTGAAGAGCTGTTCTTTTTCAAGACTCTAACCATTGGGTTTTAGTAAAAGTTTGACACAACGACTCGGTCCACCTAGAGCGATAGAAGTTATTTGATGATTTTTTTACATAATATACTCCAAAAATATACATAACTAGCTTTTGCCCGCAACTTCGCCCGCGTACATAAAATATAGTCTATGTCATTCAGGAATAATGCAGCTTTCCATCGGTGAAAAATTTTTAGTAATTGGACCAGTACTTCCAGAGATTACCTCCTACAAACAAAAAAAACAAACTTTAACTCTTTATTATATTAAGTGTAGATATATTTTTGGTTTTCTATAATAATAGCATTGTTTTTCCTAGTTCAGTACCCATGTGAATACTTTTCTCAAACAAAATTTTACTCTTTCGTCATTAAATAAAACACCGATGTAGAGAACTGTTTTACCCTCTGGTCACCAAAATTTTCACTCAGGTCAGGACCCTTCAACCTCAGAGCCCACAAAATTTGGCACTATTTTAAATTAATTATATAATTTCAGGAGTAGTATTTAGTTAGAGTACCATATCATCACTTACCATCAGGTGAGATAGTGGTCAAACGCGAGCCTATCAATAATAATAATAAGAAAAAATACAACACACAAGACACATACAAGATTTTAAAATTTAGACGAATTCCAGATAGAAAATCGCAATTAGGTACACTTTCCCTAACCACATCGTTTTAAATAAACTATGACGGACCCATCAGACTGCAACATTTTGTTTTGTTTGTCTACCACCCGCACGTTGGCACGCAGTCGTCAAAAACAATTGAAGAACCCGATTGTAGCGTCACCTTTCGGGGCCACGGCCATGGTACAATATTAGCCGCGCTAAGTCTCTTCTGTGAGGAAGAACTAGAGAGGCACCTCGGCGTCCTAATATTCCAACTGATGCAGTCTCTCATATGGAAAGTTCGGGTGGTTCCTAGGTTGTTTCGGATTCAGGTGGATGAAACGTCTGGTAAGCATCACTGCGCGTATCACCTGGAGTTTACGGAGGTGGAGCGTATAGTTGAGGTCTAGCCCGCTTGGTCGGAGTACCGCCCTGTTTCAGGCCATATACGGGGCGAGAAAGATTTATATAAAATCTATCATCATTAATTACTTATTTATTGTACTTAAGATATTATGTATTAGGTATTTATCTATTGTTTTCTCACAAGTGAATATTGTAATAAAAAATAAGAACAGTGGTGGCACAGTGGTAACAGCACTAACGGCTCCGACTTCAAGTTGTAGATCGCGGATTCAAACCCAGCCAGGCGCATTATTTTATGTAATTTATTTTATCACCACTGCTCCTAAAACGGTGAAGGAAAACATCGTTATGAAACCGGAATGTCCTAGAACCAAAATTTGAAGACATGTGATATTCACCATCCCGCAATAGGCCCGCTTGGTGGATCACGCCTCGTCTCTCTCCTAGAGAGGAGGCTTGAGTCCTAGCAGTAACATTGAAAGGCTGATGCTATGATGCTTTTACTAGGTTTTTTGAGGAAATATATGGTTATAACTGAAAATTGAAGGTGAATCGCAAGCACGAGCGTCTGCAGAGCGAGATGGAGCGCATCTCGTCAGTACTGCCCGCGGTGCAGGCAGCCGCCGGGCGTGCCAAGGAGGCGCTCGTCGACCCCGTGATGCGCCTGCGCAACAACCGACAGATTGGCGATGCACCTGATTATGATAGACAGGTTAGTGATGTGCATTTTATATTGATCGCTTTTTCGTTCATACAAGGAAACAGTTAACTGTGGTTGATGTTGTAGCGCTAAGCTTGATTTGATTTGATATAATTGTTAAATCAATGTTAGTGTTTCTTTATATTGTTGACAGTCTCACGCTTGACCACTATATCACCAGATGGAAAGCGACGATGTGGTTTTTGGTGGAACGCTCTTGCTTAGAAGTAACCTATTTACTCTTGACTTTAGATCCCCATGTTGTAGCTGTCAGGAAACAGACACTGTCAGGGAATTCCACTCCTTAGCTGTACGCACAGTGAATATGTTCCCAAATCGTTTGGTGCGTACCTATAGATGGGATGTCCACCATGTACCGGTGGCGCACTGCCATACTACTGGTGTTCCGATGATGAAATGGGTTCGGCAGAATTAGGTTATGCAATTTCGACGCACACTCCCCTCAACGTAACCGGTAGAAAACCGACAGGCTATCTAATCGGCATCGATGCTCAAGACTTTAAAGCCTCAACAAGTGCATTAATGCCAATGATCCTTTTTCTTACGCTTGCTAGGGCTGCGGGAATGTTTGAAAGAATTATCGTGACCCTGGTTCGCAAAGGGCAAGTGAAGGTACCCAGGTGGGTTAGGTAATCAGCAAAAGTCTGAAACGTCCTCTCGCACCACCCACACCGGGAGAAGATATTTGATGATCTCATCTACCTCAAAAATAAGCTTAGTGTTAAGCCATTAAGCCATTATAATAATATTATTTAAACGATGTTGGTAATTGACTGCCGTCGTTAGAATTGCATGACGAGTACTCGCCGTCTGCAAACGCACTGGACTTACCTACAGTCAGTTGACAGTTTCAATGCACTTGATCAACTGAAACAAAGAAAACATCTTTATTAGGCACACATATACACAGTGGACAAACAAGTATTTTTAAACCTAAATAAAAAAAAAAGAACAATAACATCATGGCTGCTCCAATTACGTTGCATTTGCCTAACGCTGGTTTTCAACTGAACCTTACTTTTCATTTTACGTTCGTTCTTATGTGTGAACTGCACAAAAAGTACTTCCATACAGTAATTTAGTAGCTGCTGACATGTAGTTCAAATTCAGCCTGTCTGTTTATAGTCTTGTCTATTGTAAATACTGCTTCAGTTGGGAACAGGTCAGGCAATAGATGAAATGATAATCTCCCTATTTATTAAAAGTTATAAACTGGACCACTATGTGTGTATATCTGTGGCAACGTAGCTGTTAAACGGGTGAACCGATTTGGATGTGTTTTTTTTTTAATTTTAAAAGAAGGTTGTGGCGGCGGTTCTTCGACAGGTTTGAACTAAAGGTTTAGGCATTTGCAAGATATGGGGTAAAATGGGCAGGTACCAAAGAAGAAAGAGTATAAGATGTCGGTAGGTCTACATTAAAAAGAAAAATAAGTTTAATTAAGATTAATACTGCTAAGATAAGCTGTGAGATGCTTTACATTTTTTTGTAGCGTGCCATATTCTGTACAAAACAAAACTGGAACATGTCTTAACACTTTCTTTCTCTTGATACAGGTTGTTCTTGTTAGTAAGCAAGTTACCCCTTAAGACATGTGTCGTTATAACCCCGTCGGATAGCCACTTTGTTTGTGTCTGCTACCTCCTTGTCAATCATCCTCTCATATATTACTAACACATGTTTCCGTTTTGGTTTGCTTCTGAACTTATCATCCCCACGGTATCATCCTTTAGTCCAATGTTTTATGTAATTTCCTTATATTAGAAAAAAATAAAACACTTTTTACTTTACGATATATTTTAAAATATTACGTTTTTCTGAATGCTTTATTTAGTATGTTTGGACAGCTACGTATCGGCCCGTCCCGGCTTCGCACGGGCAAAAAATATACATATCCTATGTTAGCCTATGTTACTCAGGGTGAATCTAGCTTTCCAATGGTGAAAGAATTTTTGAAACCGGCACAGTAGTTTTTGAGTTTACTCATTACAAACATACCTACACACACACGCACACAAATTTTCCTTCTTTATAATATATGTAGATGTAGATATTATTTTACACAACAACTGTCCTTCAACAAGGTAAAATGTAGCATAGTAAGTATAAATATGAGAGAATGTGGAGCCCGGTACTTGTTGACAGTTGGCCGACTACGCGCTGGAGTCCGCTGGTGCAAGGGTATTGGATACTGGTGACACGGTAGAGCACGTCATTTACGAGTCTCCGGTGGGGTGGGCGCTCCACATGCTGTCTTCGTGGGTGTGTCGCGAGTGCCTTGGCGCCCGGGCCATGATCCGGCCGGGGACGCTGCCCGGAGAGTGCTGGGCGTTCAAGGGCCCCAGGGGAGAGGCCACCATACGTCTGCTGGGCACTGTCCGAATAACGAGCGTCAGTATTGAACATATTCCGCCGCATATTTCGCCGACGAGGTGATTTTCTTCATAATTTATTTTTTATCATATTTCTTTTTGTATGTTTTTTTTGGTTTGACTTTCCAAAGGCGGTTGGGGTTTTTGGGGAAAAGTCGGGGGTATGGGATTTTTACCTCACCAAAAACCACTTCTGTGATCACCATGGAATCCCGTGACCTCTTAAAAGACAAGCCCTGTACCCCATGTACAACGTCTGTTTTCAATTTGTTTGTACACCTAATCGAATATTGCGAACAGAAAATATATTAATCTGGCATTGAATTTTGCAGAAAAGTGGAGCTTGGCCAAAATATTTATTTGAATAACTACTCATGCACGCCTATGGGAATAGTCTAAGTAATTTTTAGGTCTTTTGCAAATATATGAAATAAATAAGTAACATTTCTTTCTTTTCATAGGGAGATATCATCAGCCCCGCGCTTATTCCAAGTCGAGGGTCTAGAGAACCGCTTCGATATATACCCTCACGACTACGGCAGCTTCGAGTACGACAAAGATGGCAAGCCTATTCAGTACTTCGAGGTTCTGTACCCGGCTACCAAGGGTCACAACCTCGTGAGGGTCCGGGTGCTGTCGAACTGGGGACACCCGGTGTACACGTGCGTGTACCGTGTGAGGGTCCATGGGGAGCTGGTGAATAACCCGAGGGCTGTGGCCGATGATGGTGATGCGAGGATAGAGAGTGAGAATTGACTTGGTTTGGTGTGTTAGATAGTACAAAATCTTTGAATAATAGTGGCGGCACGAATGACGCAGTGATTGAGCAATTGCTACGCTGTGAGTGGGTTTTATTTCCGCACGGAATAAATTTTTATATATGCTCAATATAACTACAAAAGATAGTGAAGTTTTTATTATTAAAATGATCACTAAGTATTATGATCTGAATATTGTGATTTGATTTTACTTAAATGTGTAATCAAAATATTAGCAGAATTGAAAGGAATTTAAAAGTCTTCAATATTTTAGAATTATTATAGTAGTGAACCATAAACAAACTGTGTTATATTAAGATCTATTGGTAAATAGAAATAAAGCTTTAATTTTACAATTTTGTTGTTTAAATTATTGGATTAGAATGTAGGGTCCACATTAAAATGACATCAGTAGGCAGATTTTTTTGACACAAAATCCTATATTGAAGCCATTATTGCCAGGTGGCTACCCGGTTATATCCATTGTGCGTTGCACAAAACGAGAGAAAGGCGAAACCAAGCATAGATGTATAGATGTTAATCTGGGTGTCCGGCAGCCGAACGCTATAAAACGCATGCTTTGTCCAAACACAATGGCACAAAGTACATAAATTAAAGTGAGCAAAGTGATCATGAGCCCCCGCGGCGCATGCGCTAATGGGTTGACCGGCGCAGCGCGGCTTTGTGCGCGGGAGCGCTGCGCAGGCGCATTGTTGACGGACAGTTTATTTAATTTATTGTAGCAAAGGATAGTTTGCAGTTCTCCGTACCTGCAGAAATATGCATTTTTTTGGTATTTAAATATTGTTTTTTACTCTCTATACTATATCTTTATGCGGGAAAGAATTATATCAGAGTAAATTTTAGCTTCTTTCATAATAACTATGTAAAACATAACATCACGACCGTGGAGGTGTAGTTAGTAGTTAGTACACAAAAATGTTAATACCTATGTATTACGTGAACCTAAGTCTTATGACATAGAGGGCAACTCTAATGTCAATAACTAGGGAGGGATACATCTAGATTCCGAGCTGCTACTAAGATATTCTGGATGCAAAAACATTAGCGAGCGCCGATTGTACATAATTATGCCTGTACAACTTCAATGTCCTTGAAGAACGCTTAATTTTCGTTTTTTACACACGTTTGTACGAAAGTTATTTGGCCGAAAATTTTGGTTTCTATACATATTATTCCATATTATATATTAAGTATTGGGTTTTCCAAGAAAAATATAAAAAAAAATATTTTTTATTTTTTGGTGATTTACGTTAACAGTGTAATTTTCCGGGTCACGTGATCCCCTGGCGCTCGAGGGGTTAATTTTCGTCAGTCCTAGAAATTGAAGTGAAGACCCTCATACCTAGCGCTTGCACAGTGCACACGTGAGTTAGAGCAAAGTGATAGATATTAAATATAGTTCTAAAATTCTTGGAAGTTAACTGAAGTGCTGAATGTTTGTGTCAATAGTTGGTAACACTTAGCTCATGAGCTTTTATTAGATAAGGGGTTTTGTTCCGGTACGCTACAATCGTGGTCTTGAGTCCCCGCTTTGAGGAGTGGTGGCGCGATGATGTCCTAACTTTCCACCTGACATAGGTCATTACAAGACGTGCGCGTTGTGTTCTACGCATGCCTCAAAGAGAAACCAGCAAAATGGACGGAATACGGACGTAGAACCGGTGTTTGCTGGGGTTGTGGGATTGTTCTAAAGAGTTTCCGTGACCCTGGAATGCGAAGGGCAAGATCTTTCTACCTACATGTAGGTAGAGGGAATAACGTCCTGCCCCCCTAGCCAAGTTGCTAATCTGCAATAGTTAAAGCTTGTTGTTAAAGCTTCAAATGCACGGGAATGACGTTGTCTTAACGCTCAGTTACGTGGTTAGAACAAAAGAATTGGTGGCAAGGTCAACTCATCGACGGAAGCGAAACGGTTGTAACTTGGTTAGAGGGGCTGGAGTTTTTTAGACTAAATATTAATCCACACTCCTAAACTTCTGAGTTTAGCAGTTAGGCTTAGCGTAGTCTACACTATCGACACTAACTTTATAAAGAGGCAAAGTTTGTTTTTTTGTTTGCAAGAGGTAAGTGCTGGTCTGATTGCTAAAATGCATTCACATAAAGAAAGCTGAATTCTGAAAGAAGATTATATTTATGCGGGCGAAGCCACGAGCAAAAGCTAGTGTTAAATAAATCTGGATATTAATTATACCCCTCTCGGATAAGAAGCATTATAATCAAATGGATTGGAAAACTGTGATGCGTATTATAAGGCTGTATGAAATAACTTTGAAGTAATAAAAATAATCTGTTAAAGTAACTTTCTTCTGGTTCACGGTAGTTGGATAAAATAGAGACCTCAAATAATTAAAGGACGAATCCTACTGAAAATTATATCGTTACCTACGCCATATCGAAGTAAAGACAGCCATGAAATCGGCATCGTTAGAGGCAATAACGTACGCGGACGTACATTAGAGACACAATTAGGTCGTCGGAGAACCGATTCCTTTCTTTAGTTACTTCAATGTGTTTCCTTTTCTCTGACAAATAGATTGGACTCGTAAAGGGTGAAAGCACCTCTCCATGAAATTTATCCTTATCCACCGACGCCTACTCGTACCTACCTACTCCTCAATATTAATGATGTGATCTTAGTTCAGTGTCTCGCTACTTGACATGTATTAATGGCCAGTATTTGTGTCCAGATTCCTCCAGGCTGGGCACGTTACACATAAAAAGTTAACAATTGAAGAATATTGCATTATTGTATGGTATTAGTGAGGTGCCCCGTGGCGTTGCCCGCATTTTTGGCGATAGTTTACTGATGTAGAATTCTTTTGAGTTTTGTTGGTTTAATGCTATTGTTGGCTTAAGAAGCAAGTGTTCTAATAAATAATAGATAATAAATTGTACTGTTAATTTCACCTTGTAGCTGTCATGTTGGAAACCAGTGTAACTACCTCTACGTTGAATCTCCTATAATAGGCAGTACAAATTTTAATAAAGGCTTGGACGCAGAGATGAACCATTTTGATTACTTTTTCTTTTGGCTTCGCATGGTGTGTACTTTTAGCCAGTGCAAATGCCAAAAAAGTATTTCGTTTTACATTAGAATGTGGATGTAAAACATTCTCATGCTTTTTGAAGTTGTTGGCAGCAAATATGAATATCAAGTTAGCCTTCTCGGCAAGGTTTGCTGAGGTAGTCAATACATAACAATCCTTAGCTCCACTTTACCGATCCTATCTGATTTAATAAGCTAACATAGGTATTAATCAAGTACGTAGACACTTCAGACACAAAACTACACCAATTTTACATCACGATATTCACTAGAAGTTAATTTGCAAATAATAATAATCGCTGTTGAACTTCACCCGTTAATATACCTTAACTGTGACCGCAGCCTTTGATCAGCAACATTATTAATCAGATTAATATTAAAACGGCAAAATGCTTGTCATTGTGAGCGTGTGTGTGTGTAACAAACGTGTGTACGTTTGTTACTTCTTCACGCTCGAACGGCTGAAAGGATTTGGATGTTTGGCACACGGGTAGACCATATCCTGGAATAGCAGGATACTTTTTATCTCAGGAGTAAGTTCCTTTGGAATAACTTTCTACTTTCACGCGGGCGCAGCCGCTGGCAGCTGCTAGTCGTAGATCACAGAGGAAAGCAATATGGCAAACCAATATTGACTGTACCTACAGGTGGATTATAAATCAAAATGGAGAAACAATTAATCTGCTTTGTCTTTCCCACTATGTTGGAGTTGGTTTCCAGTTAAACCATTTTTAGCTGGATACCAGCATTGTACATGGAGCGACTGACCTGAGTAACAAGATACGGCCTGGCTAGTTCTGTATCAGAATATATGGCGTTTGTCTGGCAACTGGTAACGATTGTTAAATATCTTCAAATACCAACCAAAATCAATGGCATTTTTTACGTGGGAAGTCATTTTTTTATATGGAATGGGTAGTTGGCGATAGATGCGACAACTAGCTCAGTTTAACTCTCGGTGTAATTTAATTTCCAAAAAATCGATAAACCCATAAACTGTGCGTTAAAAGAACGAAAAAGACATAATTCTTGGTGTTTATTGTAGGCATCGTGAACAAAAATATAAGCAGTGAATTTGTGGGAACTAGATATTTTGTGTTCAAATCGGATACTACCTACATTGAATTAGTAGGAAAGTGACTCAAATCGGCTTATCAGGTTTGTAACGACAAGTTTTATATTTTATTTTAAGCATCAGAGAAATCAGAAGATACTTTCTTTATTCATAAATAGTGAGCATAATAAGCACCATTTATGAATAAAGAGACGTGGCATAAACCAACGTGTTGACATTCAAAATCTTGGAATCTTCGGTTTTTTATGATTTAAATATAGGTACTTAATATGATTATTAATGATTAAAGATATCAGTTGAATTATACAGAACTTAAACAGACTATATTGCTGACTTATGAATTGACTTGAACTTACACAAAAGGATCATGGCGAAGTACCGAACAAAATTTTGCTGGCATATTTTTTTAGCGTAGTGATGAAAAATATAATAGAAATATATAGATTAAATCAAACAATTTTTTCTTAGGCGGTATTATTAATAGAATACGTGTATTAAAGATATTCCCGTTTAAAGTTGATCAGACTACGTAGGTATATTATGTCAGTAATACCTACGTACCTCCTTGTGAATTAAAAAAGCGCATATTTGAACGAACGGCAAGATGACATGTCAAATGTTTTTTTTTCCTATTTTTTTATTTTTCACTTTTTAGTTATGGTACCACCACTAAAAAGTACCCCACAGACAAATTTTCAAAATCGGTCCACAATTGACCGAGACATTAGTGAACATACTTACATAAAAATCAAAACCGGCCAAGAGAGTGTCGGGCCACGCTCAGTGTAGGGTTCCGTAGTTTCCCATCCGTCAAAATAAGTGTACACACTAATGAGTTTAAAAAAAATGCTTGCTTATACGATTATACTACAAACTTAGTCCAGAAATTATTTTGTACAACCTTTTTGTATTTTTTTGTACAAAAACTATTCTTTCCATCAAGTTCAACATTATTTTCCTAGAAAGTCCTTATAAAGTTCTACTTTTCAGAATTTTTTCATATTTTCTAAACTTATGGTTCAAAAGTTAGAGGGGGGACGCACACATTGGTTTTTGTTTTTTTTTGCGATTATTTCCGAAATTATTGACATTATCAAAAAATTATTTTAGTAAACCTCTATTCATTTTTAAATACCTATCCAAAAATATATCACACGTTAGAGTTGAAATTAAAAAAAAAAATCACTTCCTACTTTACATATAGGGGGGCTACTCTAATAAACATTATTTTCCAATTTTTATTTTACCACTTTGTCGGCGTGATTGATATACATATTGGTACCAAATTTCAGCTTTCTAGTGCTAACGGTCACAGAGATTACGCGAGGACGGACAGACAGACAGACAGACAGACGGACAGACAGACATGGCGAAACTATAAGGGTTCCTAGTTGGCTACGGAACCCTAAAAAACATACATTCAACCGAACATAGAACCTCTTCCTTTTCGAAGTCGGTTAAAAATAACCGACCAACCTCGCCGATACGTACCGCGTTCTCAATTTAAAAACATGCTTGTTATACCTCTATCAAACTTAAAACTAAATGTACAGCTCGAGTTCTTACATAAGCTGCGTGAAAATATATAACAAAATACCGAATGACATCAAAACCGAGAAAAGTGACAGAATATTTATTAAACGATTAAAAAAAAAAGGCGTGTGGCACTCGGGGACTGCCGCGGTAAAGCTATTGCATAGCATTTTTATCAACTTATGCAATTAAAATTATTTATTTATTTTATTTATGCAGTATTTTTTTCCTTTGTTTTTTTTCTTTGATATTAATTGAAGTTACACTTTCACACATTGAATTGAATTTTGATTGATTGTTCACTCATTTGTTTTCTTATCGGTCACCACGCTCAAAAAACAAATGAGTGTGGGGTGTTAGGTTATTTTCGTTACGGAATTTCTGGATTCGGTCTCCACGCTCAAGGCCCGCGATAGAAGCTATGCAATAGCTTAAAAAAAACTGCTAGTTGACAAATCCTATTATTCAGTAAATGAATTCTTTAATGATGACTTCATTCACTGAACAACCTATCTTCAAATATTTATATTTTTTCCATTTCGTTTTAATTACATTAAAACTGTTTTATGTTTTTGTTGATCTTATTTTATTGATATTCTTAATTAATTTATTAATAACGACATTTGCTATGATTTTTTTTTAATTGTTTTGACCTTTTTTTCTTTATGAAATTTGATATGAGTAGTTTATTTAGACATTTATTATGAATTTATTTAGACATTTATGATGAATTTATTTAGACATTTATAATGAATTTATTTTTAACTCATTGAATGCCGTAATTAGAGACACAATAGAAAGACAATTGCTTATGTCGAACTGTGTAACCTAAGACATTCGAAAGGTTAATATTGAAGGAATTTACTTTGACATTTATGACATGAATTTTATTTTGACATTTATTAGTTTTGTCTAGCATTGTATATCCGATTTTTTTTCTCTAAGTTTTAACTTTGTTCCCTAAAAATTTTAATCTACTTATCTCTATTAAACTGTGCCCAACAGGGTCCATGTCCATGTAAGTTTAACAATTTTTATGATCTAACGTAACACATGTGATAGAGCAATAAATAATTGAATTGTCATCAAATCACTTCTGTCGCTCTGGGTGGAGCGGGAGTGAATGACAGACTTTTGCGGGCTAAAATCCACTCGTGTTCATTCAGTTACCCTTCTTTGTGAGGATTACGGTAACTCCTTCGAATAACCCGCAGCCCTGACAGGTGTCGGTCCGACAACTCTTTGATAATCAATTAATCACTTAACGTGGTTTCCATGGCATAGAGTAGTCTCGACATTATAATGGATGGTCACCCATCGCGTTGCTTAACTCTGAAGATCGACTCTTGCTGCGGTTATTCCTTAGTTATGATCGATTTTTTATAGCATAAATGATGAGAATGGAAGTATAAAAGTAAAACATAACAGAATGGGTAAATATTATAGACTCTATGATGAATGAACTAAAAAAGGACCCCGTCACACCTCCCCGAGCAACCTCTCTAAAGATATTGTACACATAGATCATTTATTTATCTCCAGACAGACATCTCTTTATATTGATAGTTGTAATTCTTCGGCCATAACGGAAAATTATGTAAGGGCGACCTTGTGGCGATCACGTACCGGTTCGTTGTCCGCTACTGTTCCTAACTACTAACAAATATCTTTGTAATGGATATCAGACAAGTTTTTTACTTGTGTTACTATTCTTCTGAGTCACTATATTTAATCCAGGACAAGCGATAAATCTTTAGAAACTTCAGCGACAATATTCTCTTCTGCCTAATTGGGGATGAGGGATAAAGGGTGCATTGTGAAAGCCGCCAAAATATTTGACAATATTAATAATGTTTCTGGTCTGTCGCTCGTCAAAGGCTTACTAGTAAAGGATTGCTGATAGTTAGACGGTTAAACCCATCGGAGCGTTCGGAGAGCTTCCGCTGTGTGTGGTGCAAGTTATAGGAACATAAGGGTTCTGGCTTGTGCATCTACCTGCAGTCTAAGCGAAATTGAAGAAGTATTTTAGTTTGTATATTATATTCTTGTACCTATTAAGTTATAATATTATTTTATTAGTTTAGATTTAGAAATATTTATGTCGAGTTCAGATTCTGATGAAGAATTTATCAATGAGTTGGTAATAGACAAAATTTAAGTACTTACTAGAAATCTAAAATACTTGTGAGCTCATTATTACCTACATGGTTTTGAAAGTTGATGCAGTCCTTGGATGTTATTGGGATGTACAGTACCTAATTACTAGGTGAAACAATAATTCTATTTATTTCACAAGTTGGATTTTCACGAGCAGGATATGTATTTATTTTTTCTTTATTAAATCAATCAAAAATTACACAGAGGGCTTTTAGGTAAAAAGTTGTACATTTTTTACGTAGGTAAGTAGGTATGACTTACGAGAATTTGCATCTCACATCTTTATTTTTTGTTTAGGTACGTGACAAACTAGAAAATGTTTGCGTAATATGCTTGGTAATGCAATTGTCGGACCAAATGGATATTTCTAGTCATCTATTAGATTTCATCGTCAAGTTAGATTTTTAACTTAAGCAATATCTACTAGCATAACATCATTAGAAAAGTTAAAAGCTTACAATTTGCTCCACACTTCAGCTAGATGCTGTGTGCGTAGGTGTCGTCAAGGGATTCGTTTTAAATAGTCTCCGAAGGCATTGTTTGGGAGTCGGGCTTTGTCCGGGCACATTAGAAATACTCTCGTGTGCGCTCCACCGACTCCGATCAATGTCGCCTTCAGGAAATACGATTTTAACAGCAAAACATCGGAATTACAAGTCATCGCGCCACACTCTGCTGCCTCCGGCCAAAAGGGTTTGTTGTCACACAATTACGTATCGTCTAAGTTTGTTTTATCCAAACAATGATACATAAAACCCATTTCTAAGGAGCTCCTTTTGTCAGTAGCAAATGTTGTTTACTGTGTTTGTGTTGTGTGTCGAACTGAATGGGTTTAGGAGGTAGGCTGTTAGGCACATTACAAACGAGGATCTACACAGAAGCTAAACCTTGTATTTGCTCTTATTTCTCTTCATGTAACAAGAGTTTTTTTGTCTTTGGAACGTCAATATGTATCTTCCGATACTATTGTTCGCAAAAAATATCTTGTTTTCAGATTTAGGAGAGATCCGCACTCATTATATTTGGGTGGCGAGTTATGGTCAGCGGCGACCACTTTCTAAAAGAACGAATTGGGTTTCCCGCAGCCGGGTGCCCACTCGCCAACCTCACCTCTCATAAAAAACCCTGCAAATAAAAGCAATGAAGAGTTATAACTCATTATATGAAGGGCGAAGGGTTGGCGGCAGGTATGTCCGTATGGCGCGATCAGCCCTTCATAATTTAGAAAAAGAGCCATTTATTAAACTAGAGCCCTTAGTAATTATTGGGACTCCATTTCGACATATTCGCTATTGCTACCTGCCGGCAATTTGCCATTCGGCCCTTTGTCTGGCGGTGTGGCGCCCTAAAGGGTTCTAATTTTAAATGCAGCGTGTAACCATCGGGGCTTTATTCGTAAATTTCTTTTTCGCGGTGGTTAGTGTGCGCGAGCGCTGGACGCAATATGGCGCGGTTTTTTGTCGTGCGGCAAGGGTGAGCAATTAACTGGATACAACACTGGCTTTGTTCGCTTTTGCGGTTGATTGATAATGGAATGTGTGCACCACCGACGACTTATTAAGAGTTCTCCTTCCAGGTGAAAGACTTGTGTCTGCAGGATATTGTAAACACCTAAAATTCATCGGTGAGATTATAAACTCCTTATTTTCCATAAGACACGAATATATTATAGGTACATAAACTATCGAATTTGTATAGAATTATTATTGGTATTTGAATTGGTTTGTTCAGAAGAGATTATAATCTCAGAAGATTTATTGTAAACAAAAACTACCATTTTTGTTATCTCACTCCTATACCTATCTGAATTTACTGTAAAAATACGCCCATATCCAGTAGTGCAAGATGATCGTTTAATGTTAGATGGTAAAATTACACGGTAGAGTCGTGATAGAGCAAACATTGTCGCGGCGTCCATCTCGCTAGTTTGTTCGCAAACAAGGATCGAATGAATATAGACAAGCATGTTTGCGGCGGCGGCTCGCGTTACAACAACAAATACATACGGCTTATTTATAACGGCCACATATATCATGTGATCGGCGACCGAGTGAGTGGCGCAGATCGCCCCCGCTCCTAATGCCATGCAGTCGCCATGGCAACGATGCACTCACCCCTACGCACATTACACACGAGAGACCATAAAAAAACAGAAAAGCGGAGAACAGAAAAGTTAGTCGACGTCACCCCGGTTCCTGTCGAACGTCCGAGTGTTCCCTTCTTTCAAACATAATTTATGGTTTCGGGGAAATAAACATAAAAAATAGAAAAGGAAAAACGACAGCACGCACGATAAAAAAGCTCGTCGTAAAAGTGCGAGGAGCGCGGGGGGAGGGGCGCCCCGCCGCCCGGGCCAGCAGGCGGCAACCCTTCCGCGCCGCCCTCCGCCCGGCCCTCATACCCACCGCAGTAAAGGGTTACGGCGACTAACCCTCGTCACCGTTGCTATGTATGTGCTTAGCTATTGATGTAAGGCCCTTACTATAAGTTCCCAAAGTAAATGCTCTCGGATGCTTCACTTCTGTGGAGTGAAAACCCGAAACTATTTATAGTTCGTACATTAGCTGACATTGTTACAAGACTCTATAACATAAATCGCAACCTTGTTACATATTTTGGCAGTAATGACCTCCCGAAGTGTTTAAATTCGTGTGTCCGAAGGGAAACATTGTTGTGGCGAGTGCGAACGATTGGCTGGTGATGACGACGTGGCGAAGTTTCCGAAAACGACAGTTTGATGTAAATGCGCTCCCCGGGCGATGTGCAGCCCACAGCGGCTTAGTGCGGCAAACAGCCCCTGATTCCCGGGCCTTGTCGGGATTCACACAGGAAAACGGGAGTGAAAGGGCACGAAAATAGAAAAAGGTTGGTCATATTTTTCTGCTAAGTTTAGTTGTTCAGCATAAATTGAGGGTCTAAGCTTCTACTAGGGTTTGCTTTGAGTACAAACTTATACTTAGTAAAAAATACAAAATTTTTAAAAGCACAATATACATGCTTCCAAAGCATCTATCTGCCGTGATGTAGAAATGTGTCCTGAGTAGTATTTGGTCGTTTAAACCGCCAATCAACTAACTTAATTTTCACAATGTAATGAAGTTCAAACCTCAGCATCTTTACAAGCTCAGATTCTACAACATAGTACCGCGAGAAGGGCGCGGGAGACATACGTCCGAGGCGACCGCTCGTCTGTGCGGCCACCCTCGCGACCTGCCCTGCATCACGCACACATACTGGCAGAAGTATAACACGTCCTATGACCACCAAAAACACTCGGTATATGGTCAATCCCTTATTGCAAGCAGTGGAGACGATTTTTTTAGGTCTTGTTTAGTGTTCATTACGAGATACTGTAGATAAATCTACAGATTTTCAAAAAAATATGTACCATGTCATACTAGACCTCGCAGAAAATATCGCAGGATCGAAGCCTACTATGGTCATGGCTTAAGTAAAAATGAACGCAAGGCAAAGGCGTTCCAGGGCCCTGGCGTTCAAGGAATATACGACTGGGTTCTAGTCAGTAAAAGTCATATCTCGTATATCATATCTCGCTCCGCCCAAGAGCGGGAGAAGTCATTGGATGATTTCCCACTTAAAAAAAAGACTTTGCTGAAGATTTATTATTAAGTTTATTCTCCTATTGGAACCCCATACAGCAGTTACAGCAGCAATGGAAAAATACTTCTTTTGTTGCTTTTGATTGTCCAACAAGTGGCAAGGTACAATGAGGAGTTCAATAGTTATACCACATTAAAAGAAAAAGGGACGAGCTAAATCAATAATAAACGGATCAAACTGGCCCTGGTCCGAAACAGCTTAATGCCATAAACAAAAGAATTCCATCGTTCCCGGCAGTATGTGATGTAATAGCTGACAGTAATCAGCAATACCTTCAGATAGATGAACAGATGATCTTCTAAAGCTCTGGAACAGATTGGATGCTGAAGGCGAAGAACCAAGTAGAGCGTCGTAATATGGATAAGTCCAATGTCTGTCATTCGTTTAGCGTTAGACGACATGCTTGCCATCTTGAGTAGACTCTGGGTGTGGCCGGCGTATGATCTGTAGGTGATGATGATAATTCAATGAACTTTTAAAGATTTAAGATTCAAAGCATTTTATTACAAATAAACCATTGACAGGCACTTTTTAAATGTCAAGAAGTTAGTCAGTCTGTTAAATGATGTTATTTGTACATTCCAAAGCCTAGATCTCTATGGAGAAGAATGTGCAAGAAACTCCATGGACACTCTCTTCAATCTTCTTTTCTATTGCAAATACAATAATAATATCTCTGTAACATGTTTGTTATTTAGTTTTTATTATCGGTATAGGGATTCACGAGTCAATGAGGTTATGATATTATCCTTCTAAAATGGAAAATTGTACACAGATGTGGCTAGTTATGCGGGCCGTTCGAAATAGACCTTCTGTAAATAGTTTCTACATTGTGCACACACACTAAACAACTACACACAAATACCTAGTTTAGTTTCCACTTTCCCTCCCGAGAGTTCGACTGTCAATATCAAACAGAATGGTTTGTGAGCCACGAAGGGACCACGATTTTACACATTAGAGACGTTTCAGTTTGCAAAAGTTAGTCAGTAGAGGATGTGTAGCATATTTGAAATACCATTTTGTTTTTCGATAATAAGTCGAAAATGAAACTAAAGAGAAAGTATTAAACATTAATTTAAATCTATTATGTACTGTGTATAAAATGAGAAACTGTCTGACTGACATATTTTATCAAAGCACAAAAAATTAATGTCCTGAAAACGTGACATTTCATCGCAATCGGTTGACTAGGTATATGGAAAGATATAATATAGTAGGGGCAGGTATATTGGTGATATTTTTTAAACACAATACCATACAGTTTCCTATGCATAATATTTTACCAGTATGACGATATTTATCCTCCTCAGAACAACTCGTTAGCACTATCTCATGAATGTGCTTGCTTGGAACTATGTGGTATTCTGTTTAAAAAAAAATTATCACCAAATTATTGAAATCACCAATATCATTTTAGATTTAGTGTCGCCTAACAATCATTGATTGTTAGGCGGCACTAAGGTCATTGTCAAGTCATTGATAATATCATATTATCTAAATTTTCAATTAGTGAAAAAAAAGCCTCAAATCGAGTTTGAAACTAGGATGCAGGAAATTTGGCTTTTTCTTTCTTACTTGATCGTAGAAACTGAAAAATCTCTTAGATCCCTAACTACGGAAGTTCCATTTTTAAAAACCTATAAAAAAAAAATATGTGTGTGACTTATCTTCGTAATACATTTTTTATTTTAGAAATATTAACAAAATCAAAACAAACTCGGATTGTAAAATTCTTGTGGGAAGGGTTATTTTTACTAAGACTAGATTAAGTTATCTGTTTGTTAAGTTACTAATATTCTATTATTAGGGGATTTTTTAGTGTCCGAAATGAAATAAATTCAATTCAATCAAGTAAACTGTTAAGGTTATATATTTTGCTCATCACGCTAAGGATTTTTTGAGGGTTGGTGTAATCAAAATTATAGTTTCTTTGTCGAGTAAATATAATAGTGGAGATATTGCAATATTTCGACACCGTTGATGTTGTGGCCAATGTATGGTGAAAAATATCGTCATAATATCCTTGACGGTCATATGAAATATAGGTACTGCATTTTCTCTATCTAATAGAGTACGTTTTCGCATAATTTTATATTGTGAGCAATTTTTTATATCATTTCTCCCACAAGAAGATCTTCTAGGCCTAGCATGTTTGCGAAGTACATATGTATTTTCGAAAGTATTGCTTGGTTTTGTTATTGCTATATTAGTAATATTATAAATTACTAGTTTTAAATTATTACTAGTCTAATAATACTACTATTCGGTCATAACAGACGTTGTCCTGTCCGAAAGTTGTCTTTTCGACACAATAAAACAAGTGAGAGTCGGACTCGCGTTCTGAGCGTTCCGTACTTATGTAAAGAGTTCAATTTCTGATAGGAGTCTCGAAGTTTTTTTCAAATCGCAAAAATATATATATATTTTAGACGTAAAAACACATTTTCTGTTTTTAGATTTATTCCTATACATACTTGTGTTGTAACTGTTGTAAGACAAGTATAGGAATGAAGTGTTATGCAAAATTTCAGGATTCTGGGTCAACGGGAAGTACTCTAGAATATTGATTCCCTTGAGCGTCGAAATATACGTTTTCTGCGATATAAACGACCGTGTCTTTTTTTTCAATAATTTAGAAATTTGTTTTTTTCGCAGCTTCAAGGGATCGCAGACCTAAAAGTATATGGTTTTAATTTCAACTCGATACGTCCACGAATTCCCGAGATAAAGGGTCTTGACAGACAGACCGACAAACGGACGGACGGACGGAGAACAAAGTGATCTTTTCTAATGGATCCGTTTTTTTTTGAGGTACGAAACCCTAAAAATGAGAATCCGATTGCAGCGCCACCTGCCAAGTCCAATTTTATTTTCAAACCGTTCAAAGATCCGCTCAAATATACACACAAAGATTCATCCATATCGGTCAAGCCATTTGGGAGGAGATAGATGGCAAACACACGTACAGAAAAAATAATACATAAAGATTAAAGTTTCTATACTTTGATCTGGATACTATTCTATGGGTATATCGTTTCTCGATCAATCTCATTATTATTTATCCCTTCACTTGGCAGCTTGGTCATTTTCTCGTAATGTTTTTTTACTCTTTTTCCGCTATCTTGAACTGACACGCGCCACTGCTTTGCTTTGCCAATCTTATTTATTGCCTCGGATCGCGAGCCGAAGGAAAACTCACATCATGTTAATTTCCTGTCGGAGCCCGTTCACATGCCACATCTCCGACTCCGTCAACCGATCAATACAGACATTAAAAATATTAATAACGTAATACCGTTACATAAACCATTGATACATACGCCTTTCTCATAGCCTCGTGTTCGTATTCGTCTGCAAGATTATTTGCAAAATAACGTTCGCTATTATAGCAGGTAATAAAAAGGTGGACTCTAGTGGACACGTAAGCTATCACTGTCACCAGCATACATGTATGTTTTTGTCGTTAGAGGCCGGTATTAATAACGACCGCTTTTATGCGAAGGGTCCCCGGCCAGTTCCCGGGCTACTGTACTTATTTAAATTCCCGTTTTTGTACTAAATTTACATTACATTCCTTGCCCGCCAAGATGTCAAAGTACATCGGGGAGACGATGTCATGTCCCTTCTTGTGTTGTAAATTGAGGGTCACACAAAAACCGTTGCGAGCCCATAACGTCCAGCCGCCCAGTCGCCCGGCTCCGGCCGCTCGGACCCACACCGTACGTGAAAAACTGACGATCCACTTATTTTTTTATCCTTTTGATGTCCGCACGATGCATTAACAAATCGCGTTTTTTTTATCTCAAATGCAGTGAACACAGTAACCGGTGTACTTACTGTATGGTTTAAATTTTTGTGAAAAAATGTTAAATTACGAGGGGACGATTATAAACACATGCGCGAGCGCGTCAAATCTTCAGCCGGCGCGCGCGCATCGTCAGGGACGTATTATGGCTTTTTTAAACCGACAGTAGTACAGGGGACGGGCATTTTTTAAAAATAAAATTCACTTTTTAAGTAGAAAACGTGTCCCCGCAGTCGAATCCAATTGTTGCGTGTCGGATGAGCACGAGTTCGATTTTATGTGAGGAAGGGATTTTTTATGGCGTGGTGTGTGCCACGCGGAGAGCGAGGAGCCGCGGCCGCGGGGTGGAGTGACAGATAGCATCGTCTTGGCACCGACACGCGTCTGCACGCACAAACCCTTTGGCTGCGTACATTTTATGTGACATCACTAGCCGCGGGCGTGACTACCTTTGTACGAGCACATACAAACACTATTTCTGTTGTCTCTTGTGTGTATTTACGTAAAGGCTTTACGTCACAGCGCTTTCAGACGATGTGGCATGCCAATAATAATTGATAGAAGGTTCAATACAATTTCTTTTTTGTCATCAGCCCACGTAAATATTTATTTATACATACTAATTTTATTGATTAAATCCAAACCTATAGAATTCAAAGAGTGGGCGTAGTTCTCTGTTACTAACTAACCTCATTTTCATGCGACTTGGAAACAAGACGTTCTTTCTTCTTCGTTGCGTTGATTCCTCCTGAGTGCCATTCTCTGCACTCCGTTGCTTTACAAAGAAATTTCTGACAACGGTGGTTAGGTATTTTGTCTATGGTCTTTAAGAATGATCATAATAGCAAAAATATAGATCTTAAAATAGACGTGAAGGCAGTTTAGAATACCTGATTGATTTTCTTGTTTCGTAATTTAAGTTTAATATAAAATAATTAATGTGGAATAATGTGGACGGTGGATGTTACACGTCTTGGAATTGTTTGTGCACATGGCCGGTTTCTTTGCGATGTTTAAATTTTTTTCAGCGTTTTGAGACCAGTGGAAATATATTACACAAAGTAATGCGCATACCTACGACTTGTAAGTCGGGTCTGTAACCACGGGTTCACCAGTATTCTAAAATAAAGGATAATGATTTTTTTTTCTGCACTAAAGTACAAAATCCGCTCTCCTTTTTGTATTTTAATAGGTAATTATTTCCAATCATTAAAGTTACAAAAGCAATATGGTTTTTTCAACTCAATCACTTATAGCTAAATTCGTCTTACTCATACGGTCGTAGGCATCCATAAAATAATATGAACGCAGCCAGTTACCGATTTAAACCGTGTAGGTATATAATAAAATTCGGCAATAAAAAGCTCACGAGTAAATCCAGCCACGGTGGGCGACACCGAAAGAGGTGAACAAGTCACAACTACTTTTTACTCCCTTCGGAGGGAGGCCGGCCCTCTCCCTCCTCCCACACACTCTCCAGAGATGAAAGTTTCGTGGGGTTACACACACGAGCGCGGAGAACAACAAACGGCGTAGTTGCCTAACTCTAACTTTAATTGTGTCTTTTCAATCGATAGTTTCTTGGGCCCATCTTTCATTGAACGTTTGCTGTCTGTCCAGTAGCCCTGTCGACCTGCCTTTGACGTCGCCATTTAATTTGTAAGGTGAGATGGGGAATTCGTAAAGGATTCTTTTATTGACGGGCCTAGTTTGGACTGTCGGCTCTAGCTTATATTTTTGCACATAAAATGATTGGCTCTCCTTTTGAAGGTAAAAGAATGTTCCTCGCGTGAGTAAATCAAGTCACTCGTGCGTAAATTATGTGGAGCTCTAGACACTTGTTTTGTGAACTCATGTTAAGTTACGACTTATCATTCCAATACTTGATGGACCTTTCTTCACTGATACACTCTCTTGGTCACCATGATTTTCATATTCTAATTAATAATAAAAATGCCATTACATACATCTCACACACACACGCATGTGTAGTGTACAAGACATAGGGGTGCTCCGCAGCTACCCCCTGCGTCCGTCCGCGTCCATCCCTTGGCGCAAAAAGCGGACAATTGCATCCTCGCGCCTTGCTTTGCATAATCAATAGTACCCTGTACCGGCCATCATTGTGAGCTCACATGGGGTGAATTATATAACAATTCAATCCTTACATAAGCCCAAAGATTTCTACTGTGATTATAATTTTTATTTTAGTAGGGCCCATAACCATGATGGCGTATAGCCAGTAATAATGTCTGTATGTTAATTTTTTATTCACACATTAATAGACTTTATAGGATTGAGCACTTTCTTGTCCGAGCTAAATCTAGAACTATGCATTGAAATTGTATATGAATAAAAAATATTTAATGGACTTCGAAGTAAAAATTGGTTTTGGAGATATTTTCCTCGTGTATTATTACTGAAATCTGAAATCCTTATTGATTCAAAGCTCTGTCAAATTAAAGATGAAAGAAGAAAACCTACTTTAAAACTACTACTATCAATGTAAATGTACAATTTAGGGTACTATTGAGCTTCTGGGTTCAATCGAGTGACCAAAACTCTTTTGAAACATTATCTCAGATATCCGACAAAAATCAAACTGCCTTCTGAAATGTCCAGAATGTTTAAAACTTCATTTCTTAGTTTATCTTTTAGACATTAATTTTCTGATTAAAATTGCAAATTCAAAAGATTACAAGGCTCTTGTTGTCCTGTCTACCTGTTTAGATCGTATTAGCAGATTAAAAATACAGATCAATTCTCGGAAAGTGATCGGATGTCGCGATATCCTCCACATATTTACACATATTAGAATTCCTTTGAAAAACTAGATTTATATTGATGACAACCAATCGATTACTATTCATCAGATTCAGTAGCATCCGAATTTGATTTAAACAATGCAATATAAACTGTAAAATCTGTGTCATTTATATTTATAAAATAAAAGATTTCATTCAGTGACCCGTTGTTTTTGTCACAATAGATTTATTTTTTGAATCCGTCAGCTTTCGACGAACGATTAGAATTCTCCAAAAATACGGAAATCATCGGGCGGAATATTTAGTTTTGTCATCGATTACGCAAACTGTTTCAAGGGTGCGCAGCGCTACACTATTGTGAAAAAATATGAGAGCGTATATAAAAACTGATGCAGCTGTCGGGTAGCACACATGCGAATTGTAGCGAAGCGGCTGCGGGCAGGAAGGTCGTATGTGCGGGTCCCCGAGGAGACGTTGTGGCGTTGCGTGGCGCGGCGCGGCACAATGTACGCGACCCTCGCACATAGGAAGGGTTCCGGACTCAACCGCGCGCCGGGAAGGGTTCGCACGGACTAGCTCGCCCGCCGACGCGACTCGCAAGCGCACGCGAACTTGCAAAAAACTCTCACAATGCGCACAACATCGCTGTTTTTGTTGTTAATACACTAGATTGTTCGTAAATTCCCTTTCTTCACAAAAAATGTAATATCATCAACTCGTTCACGCCCGGCTTTTCAAAGGGAGCTCTTTGAAGAGGGAACACCAGAAATTGTTAAAAACTGGTAAAAAGTGGGTCAGAAAGGGGTGCTTTTGAAACTAGTAATCACTACCTCGCGTATATCGATTGCCGTTATTATACAAAAAAATCCTTTTTTAGAATCGACAGTTGGGAATTAGGATCTTTTATTATTACGGGATAAAATAATAAGAGAACTAGTTGAATTATTGAGAAGGGAATAATTAAAAGATCTGATTACCGTTAAGCTACTGTGAACACGCATGGGGAGAAGAAGAAAACATTGCAGAACACATAAATAGTGAGACTAGAAGGACGTATAAAAAGTACCTAATATTGAACATAGGTTAATGAATATGCAAATGATTAAATAGTATTATTATGCACTAAAATTGTGTAAATGACGAACTTTTTCTACTCTTGATCACGATCTGTATTTCAAACTAGCTTCTGCCCGTGATGTCGCCCACGTAAAAGTAGAAAAAAAGTTACTCAGTGATAAAGTAGTATTCGACTAGTCAAAGAATTTTCAAAATCGGTCCAGGAGTTTTTTCATTACACACAAAAACACACTTTTTCCTCTTTAAGAGAATGCTAGTGTTAGTATTAATATAGACAAATAAAGGGTTTTAGTTCTGAACCTATTTGGACACAAACAGAACAATAAAAGCGACACCCCGATCGTAATCGCACATTTTTACCCCAAAACTGAAAAAAAATGAAATCTCAATCATTTATAAATTAGCTTCGCGGACAACTAGTCTGTTCATCCCTTTATCAGTTTTACAATCGCCGCAATAAAAGGGTACGGATTGATTGTCGAGGCAGTTTTTTATACTTACTTTTTTATTTATTGTCACCGTTCGATTTATGTTCCAATTTCTATGAAAGGACTATGGACATACCGAATTACGATAATGGCCCTTGAAACCGCTAATAGAGGGAATGTAGGCACTACTGCGGCTTGTTGACTATTTTAGGAATTTCTAAAGAAATATGAGGAATCATTGTAAGAAGCACACTTTGATATTTATAGGTTTTTCCACAGAAAAGGTTCTTAGAGCAGGCTCATTACAGGCTTTTTATCATTGGGATGAAAGCTCCAAAAATTAATTATCTACGCCCACGAAGGGACCATAAATAGCTTGTTATATGATAACGTAAACACCTATTATAGTAGCGACGGTAGCAACATAACTATTTCTTGGAATGCCAAATTCAGGTGATAGATATTTACATCATTATATTATTTCGTATGTAGAGCGCTGTGGGTAGACAATCCCTTTGATTCCCGTTTCTAGAACATCTTTAGAAGTCTCAGTACAATAAAATTCAAATAATTTATTTGTGTGACATAGGTTCATAAGCTTTTGATGATGATTTTTTTTATGATGATAGATGTTTATTTTGAGTAGTGACAACAAACGAGAATAGTCTAATGAGGTGTTTACGACTACACTGTTCCATTTCGCGAATACTCTACAAAAGGTAAGGTCCGAAAATGGATGGTCTGAACGCGTTCATGTTTTAAAAATATTTGACTAGATATTTTAGCTGGTCTAGCTTTAGCAACTTCTTTACTCATTTAATACATGCGAGTACTAATCTATCTCGAACAAAATACAAAGATTTAGTGCAAAAATATCTACGCCAACAGCGATGTCCAATCTGCGTTTTTTTAAAATCATTTCTGTATGATGTGATATATTTATATCATAGATTTATAAGATTTATATATGTTTAATGATTTGTATTTTATTCATTTATACTGTACTAGTTTCTGCCAGTGGCTTCGCCCGCATATCTTCTATTATTCTCTAGATTAATTGTGATTTTTATTAAATTATATTTCATGATATATTTTGTAAGTTTTTGTATCACATAGCAAACAAATTTCTAATGTTTTGTAACTATGCCGTTATTGTAATATTTAATTAGGTACCTACGTACTTCAAGTACGTACTTCAGAAGTGGACCACTCATGAAAATATTTTTTTTTTAATGTTATATTGTTTTTTATTTTTGTATGTGATGTGGCCACTACTACTGCCACAGTAGGTAACCAAATAAATACCTGGCAATTAATACTGGGCTAAAATATAAAAATAAACACAAGACTCGGAAAAAGCTAGTAGGTACTTTATATTTTAATGTAAAGATTACTGCGGAATCATAATATTATGGCAAGTTCTATAAGCTTTACAAAATATTTTCCGAGAAAATAGAAAATCTGATCTTCAATGAAGGTTTCCTTGAAAAGAAAATGAAATAGGTAGACAAGAAGAAGCGTAGAACAATATAGCTGCCGGGAAATTTTACACGAAATGAGCCCAAGTAGAGTTTCCTAGAAAGACAAATAATATGGGTAGGTTACCTAGAAGAAAATATTATAAATGTCTGTCTGTGCAACTTAAGCCAGACTGAACGAAAGTTGCAGAAATATTTTTTTAGTTTAGTCTACGGTATTCCATGCTATCGAAAGATCAGCCTTACAACCGCCTTTTATTTTATTTTTTTGATTAATAAACCGTCAAATAACTTTTCGCGATAACGCGATGTTTGACGAAGACGCAACGCGAAAAAAGAGAGATAACGCCTGAAAACTCTGTAAGCATTCGGTAATTTCGTGATTTACTCGAATATTTTAGACAACCTGTTCCAAGATACGTGTTTTTTTTTTAACTCTTAAAAGTTTTTGAGAAAAAAAATTGTTCTCATTCTAAATCTCGATTAAATTAGCAAGGCTTCTATGGATGTACTTTATTATGTTTTTAATAAATATGTATATGCATTGGCCATCTCAATTTTGGCAGCCTAAAATGAGCAATCACCTACCGTATAGTAAATTCAAAACTGTTTTAATCAATAAAGTTTTTCCTAGTATTCTGGTAAGTAATTAATTGGTTATTTTTAGCCGTCAAAGTTGCAAAGGCCAATAACTGTCCAGAGGTCTTTATTGGATTGGTTTTACACTTATATGTTGATTTCCATAGAAGCCTAGATAATGTCCACAAGATATCTGAATATCCAAAATATCTGGAGAAATATTAAGTGCAATAACATCATAATCACGTAAGAGCGGTTGTATGAAAATGTACCTCGAGCTGGCCGCGCCTCTGCGAGAGTATCAGATGTGAACATGAGTTTAACTCACTAAAACCACAAAATAGATAGATACAGAAGACAATCTCATGTATACTTCACTTTTTATACCTACGCTTGGTGGACGCACACTAATGAGCGTTTGAGCCGGAACTGTTCGACGGGTGGTCCGAGACGCGACCGAGATATCGTGTCCGTGAACGGTGTCTATGTGTGCGTTGCTCGAGCGCGCTTTGTAGATTGACTTCTGTACCTATCTATTTTGTGCTAAAACCTACCCGTGTTCCTTTAGTTGCCCTTTACGTTCCAGGGTCGCGGTTACTATTTCATACAATCCCGCTGACCGAGTTGCTGTAACATATTTTTGGTGTTGCAAGAAAATATTTGAAGGCGACATCACCACAATTTCTAAATGTAACAAATGTATTTCAAACTGTTTCAGCAACACAAAAAACGTTGCTGAAGCAAAGCAGCTTTCGTTTACTACGAACACAAGACTACTATTGTAAGTTAACGAGATGCGGTAAACAGACCATAGAAAAGATAAATTAAACCGAACCCTTTTACCTGTTGTGTGCAATTACACGATGTTTACACGGACATTATTCGTTTACAACTCTTCCCCAACCCTTCTATTGTGACTTTTTTGAGCGCGCGCGCACTTGCGGCCCGGACGCGGTCGTAATTGTTAAAACTACTACTTAAACTCAACTTAAAACATATGCACTTTCCACTCATAAAAAACTCAAAAAACTTGTGTAGTCCCATCAGGTGAGCGTAGAGTTTCACTTTCAAATATTTCTCTATTCAACCCTTTTTTTTTCTGTGACACGCGTCGCCTAAAAAAGATTATAAATTTAAAGAATACAACCCTTTTCTTTGGTTTCACTTGTCATTGAGTAGTGTTTTTTGATAGTTTTGGGATTCAAATAAGTTTCATTAGCTACTGTGTTTTGTGCCTAGATGGCCATGCTTCTTGTATTTAAATTACAGAACAGATTATATTAAACCCTTTTTGGCGTTGTAACAGTTCATTCAGTCTAATAATAATTCTAGTTTTTGTAAATCGGTAGATCCACACATGCTCATTGTGTACCATGCTTTATCTAGAATTAGAACCAACTCTCATAGTTTCGCATATTATTATGGTCTTTTTATACACAGTGACTATTTACCTACCTATTTGGTAGACCATATCTGTCTAAATTATACAAAAACATACATACTAGTAGGTCCTCTGTATTGTTAAGTGAATATTAATAACGGTCTCGAATATTGTATCAAGTTAGTTTTTGTTAAGCTGAAAAAATATCAGATAGGTGCGACAGTTGATGCAGCAAACAACTTTCGTGGACACGGTTCGTTTTTTACCCCGACACCTGTTGGTCCAGGATTATTGAATTTGATAAAACAACATATTGCGTTAATGTAGCCTTACAAAAAAGGGTTTTTTTTTGTAAACAGTAGACTTGAGTGTGGGTCCTCTGGTAATGTTAGTAACTTATATTATAAGTGGACGCTTAATGACAGTTATAAAAGTAAGTTTTTGCTCACTCTGGCGTTGTTATAATATATTGAAAACGCAGTTTCGTAGATACGAACAAAAAAACTACTACAACAACACCAAACACACACACTAGACTATAACAAGGCCAAATTGAATTACAGATTGAAGAACTGAATTACAGATCTGTAATTTTTATTTTATATTTTATAAACCAGTGCTAGACGGTGATCCCACCTTATGGTAAGTAGTGATGTAATCGTCGATAGTGAGTCGCACTAGTTTATGAGGAGCTTATTCAGTCTGATCATTAAATTGCGAATATTCAAAAGAATCGTGACTAATGTATGAAACGAATTCGTACATCTTACGTTTCAAACTGTAAAAACATTAGAAACCTGCATTTCTACTAGTTAAGTCGATATTATAAACGCTAATAACTTATAATATTCAAAATTATAGGAAAGCGATAGCTTTATAAAAAAAAATACCATATTTTATTAGGGCAGATGTAGAGACACATTGCTTTTCAGAAAGATTATCGATTAAACACGATCCAATTAATTGATACCGAAACAATCGCCTCTAGGACGTTAACGGCGCTCAAATAGCTCTATCAGTATCCTTTCGAATTAGGGTTATACGAGCCGACGGTTTTTTCTCCAGGCTCGCGTCTACCCCTTTGATAATCGGATTTCGAAGGCGCGTGTGCGTTTTTTATCCGTCTCAATAAAAACTCAAATCCACCTTATTGCAGCCGTTGGGGTCACGTTTTTTTAAGTTTCCGTCGAGCCGCGGTAGGTGAATGTATTAATTAGTCCGTCCTCCCTAGCGCCTAATAATTGTGAACGTTCATTTATAACTTTGTTAGCATAATTTAACAGACCGTTGCGTGTATAGGCAGATAATATCATTCTCGGCTCAGTCAAGGAGTTTTATCAATTACACGTTCTTAGGGTGGTCATCTACCGGAGCCGAGCTGTGTGAATCAATGCATCATGTAGTTTGTGAAGTTGATGGGAATCATTTTTGTACAGTCTTCGATTTAATTTTAAACAGCGGACGTTATAATGTAGGGCAGAATTAAATCATCATATTAAGTTAAATAATACTTACCACGGAGCCGTTTACAAAAAGTCATATAAAGAAATAATAGCCGTGGTCGGAAGCACGTGACATTAAACGAAATTTGCTTAGAATGGATCGTTGGAAGGAAAACTGTGGAATGTCATTAATATTCAAAACGTAACTAGGAGGGATTATAAAATAATAGCAGTAATTTGGAGTGGCACGCGCTCCCGCTCCCGCTCCCCGCGCCGCACCACCTTCGAGAGGAATTCTTTGATAAGATATGCATGGAAATATGTCCGCTTTATTACATTTTTTCAAGTGACTAACTTAGATTATAATGCCCCATATTTGACTCTTTGTCCCGTATTTAGTACTGGTATGCTGAAATATTTGTCCCGGGCAAAGTATTTGTTTATTAATATTTGAAAAATAGAAGCGAATAAGTAGTCAATAATGGAATCTAAAAAGTAGCCTAAATATCTGTTTACATATACCATGTTCTCTAAAAATTAAACTCGTGTCCATTACGAGTTCTTCGTGAACCGTTTGTCGCCGGCTAGTAGTCTGTTGTACCTAACCCTATCATTAAATTTGATTAGAGCAGTAGTTTTTTCGGCAAAGGATGTCAATTGCTGCAATTAGGCGCGTTGTAATTAAACCTTATTAGTTTTCCCTTCTTTTTCGAGCCAACGAGTAATATAAATTAATTTCAGTCCCATTTTCTACTTTGACTTTCGAAATGTAATTACAGGGTGAGTCGGTGCTTTTTTTCCTTTAAAATTAATATTGTATAATTCAGAGTAGATACAATTAGAAGGTTTTTTCTGTTAAGGACTGCTAACGGCGCGTCCAAACGGTGTAGATTTTAATGCAGAAGTATATTTTACGTAGATAAATCAACATTTGTAGCCGCTACTGTTTATATTATACAGACTAAAATCTATAGAAATCTACGTAAGTCGGTACTACGTCTGTACCATTTTTTTTTTTAATTGGTAAATCGCCCAATCCTACATCAATCAACTCCTGCTTTAGGGGGAAGCGAGAGGGCGTGTCAGACTTTTTTTTATTGTTGACTAGCTGTGCCTGCGACTTCGTTCGCGTGGACTACAGGATTTTGAATTTATTTTTTCTAAAATATAAGTAGCCTATGTTACTCCTTATTACATCAGCTACCTACCAAAAAAAGTCCCGTCAAAATCGGGCCAGCCGTTTCAGAGATTAGCCCGGACAAACAGACAGACAGACGAAAATTGTAAAAAATGTTATTTTGGTGTAGGTATGTACCGTATATATTTCATATGCATGTAGTAAAAAGCAGTTATTTCAATATTACAAACAGACACTCCAGTTTTATTTATATGTGTGTATAGATAGGTTCGCGCTTGCCCGCTATCTCACCTGATGGGAAGCGACGATGCGGTCGTCGGTCTTTTACCGACTATAACCACATCTATGTTTCTTCAGTTATCCTTTGCGTTCTTCGACCACGGTTAACCTTTTCAGAAGTCGACTCATGGTCCTAGTAGGCTTCAGCCCTGCTGGGCGTCTACGGCGGGTCTGTACCGTGTGGACGCACTATAAGTTTCTTAGTAAAAAGTGTCAAACGTGGGAGTAACGGTTTTTATCGACAGTTGTTTTGCATAATAAGAGAACAAACACTCTGTGCATCGCTAGACGGTTATGCAAACTGTGGACGTCGCAGTTCTGCGAATTTGAATATTGGCACAAACTCTTTTGTTAAGCAAAAAATGATACAGCAATTACAAAGACGAGTAATTTTGAAAAGGAGCAGTTTAAAATAATATTGCCTTATTCCCTTTTAAACGAGACTGGAAAAAATGAGCAAAAATATGACGCATATAACATGGACCCAATTTTTTTAAGATATTTATTGTTTCTTTAGAAATATCATTATAGAGTAGCAAGCATTGTTTACAACAAAGGACTGCATAACTAATACGCCATAGTTTAAATGTATTTCTTATACTTGGGATTTTCACAGTTTTCATAACAATAAGTCTACATGTACCGAACCTTTCTGTTTCTTGCTTTAATGAGGGAGAGTTTTTAAAAGAACAACGGCGAGGAAATTGTTGATGAAATTATTAAGTGTCTACATCATTGATTTAAAGAACCCATATATGGCCATGATATAGTTGCGAGATAATTTACTAAGTATTATCAAATCACGCTAATAGCCAGTTAAGGCACTGCAAAAATATCGTCATAATCCGAAACTGAATTGTGGAATATCTTTAATGTACGGATTATATTAATAGAGAAAAAAAACATGCCAGCAAAATTTTGTTTGGGACTGTAGTGTATTGTGGTTATAGAATGAAAGTCTTCATGTAGGAATTCATCAGTCGTTTATTACACATAGACTATTACATTAATTAGGATGTTCACGCTAATACCGATAAGTCAATAATGACATGCATATAAACTAGGGTTGCGACACTTAGTAATTACTAATTAGTGATGTTACAACAGGGACTTCGCCATGATCCTTTATTAGAATGATCAGAAAGTAACGATTACAATAACCTGATATTTAGACAGAATTTAGAGTAAAATGTTATCTTTGTCTTAAGAAAGTAGCAGCAGCCATCAAAATTACTCGGAGCAGTTGTGGGATATGCACAATATTATCTTGTATGGTGTGAATTATAATTTGTTTTATTCGATTTAAAGTTTACCTACCTCAAAACAAAATGGCATAAGTTTAACATCAGTAGACACTATAGTAGAATTTTGAGTAATTTAGAGTTTATAACTTTTTGTAGTAACTGACGTAGACGTGCCTTAGCGACGTCGCGCCGTAGTCTAGAGGAGCGGTGTTATTAAGGTTTCTTTTAAGGATGATCTTACGTGATTAAATTACATATCTGCGGACTGATAACTGCAAGTAATGCTGATTAGGTTGTATAAGATCTAGGCTCTTTAGCAGCCCTACCGTAAATTTCAGGCGGTTTCATGAAATAATGTAAATGCAAATCTCCAATACCCATATTGACCATGTGTTCTAGAAACTTACGTTAACAAAAGGCTACAAAAATTAAAAAAAAGGTTAAAAATATTTACCTTGAAAACATAAAAATAACACCAAGATCATAATTGTTTAATAGCCAGCAAGTAAATTGTAGCAATTTGCGCAGTTAACGTAGCTACACGTAATGTGGTCGACATAAAAGGTTTCGCAAAAAAATCTTAAAATATGGTCCGTAAGTAGTCCAAACAGGTCGGTTACCAAGAAGCTCGTTTTACCGGGCAGCGGTAAAATAATTGTCGTTGCCAAGGACTCACTAAGTCCTCTCAGATAATTGAGAGCCTCTCCGTATCTGTGTACTGGTAAGTGCCAATAGGACGAGCTTTATTTTCGTACAGATGAGGCTGTTTATTGTGCTCATTTGTTCAGTATTACAACTAATACGAGTATGCTATGCTATGTAGATGTTGCTTTATTCAGTGGCTTGTTTTTTGTGTAACAGTGTGAATGTATATTCAGGTTCTCAAGATCACTGCTATTTTTTTTTTTTTATTAATGTTTCTCAGGGTATTATTTTTCTCAATATATATACCTTTATTGGCTCTATCAATTCCCAATTTTACGATGAACTCGCTACAAATACAAGTCTCGAGAGCTTGTTATCCGCAAGAAAATATGTAGCTGTAGGCATTCGGTGGCGGGATAGGCTGATCAATCATGAGCCTACCCCTTCTATCCCGCCCAGTGTCGGCGCGAAAACAAACGGTTGCCTAGCGACGCGCCGGGGCGGGGGCGCCCACACCGACCCGAGTCCGCATCGCCGAGCCCCACACACGACACACACGCACACACACACACCATCACGCTCCACGATGCACAAACTTCACCCGATCTGTGAACGAGTGCGAGACCCGCGCGGCCGTACTTTGAACATGATGGAGTTTGCAATGTCACGCACGATTCTTTAGCTGTAGTACACTTTTACTGTAGGTCCTTCATGCGATTGTGTGTAATGCGAAGTTTTTTATGTGAACTAAAGTGTGTTCTGTTTAAAAATACGTACGTTAAGATAGGACATACACTGCTCACAATAAACATTTTTTATATGTAATCGTATCTGTTATGTCTAAAGATAAAAACAAAACAAGGTCCCTATAATACAAGATATCGACGTAGCTGTCGATATTCACAGATACTTACATAATGGGCGTAAGTACAAAAATATACGCAAACATATCATCCGAAATGAGTTGTTATGTGTTGGTGTAATTGAGAACCGAAGAGAAGGTCGGTTGGCACGGGCGCCGCGCGGTGATCCATCATCCCTCCGCTGACCGCTGGCGGGACTCGGGAGCGACCCACCCTCCGCCACCCTCTCTTACTTTTCACTTTCTCTACATATTTTAAGGAGAATAAAACTTTCCCTTCACCCCCGACGCTTTTATTTTCTTCGGAATTGTAATAGAGTCGCGGTCACAGTTCGTTTCCGGTGAGATTCGGATTCGGCAGTTCGGGCCTTGGGACTCTTCAAGAACCTTAGATGTCTCGTTATCGTGACGATGACGGCTGCCTTCAGACATTCTAATGTAAAAATGTTATCTCGAAGATTGTAATTCTGTTGGGAGTCAACTTCGCTTACCCGTGTCAACTCGAACTTATCTTTTAAACGATTTCTTTGTAGCCCATTTAGAAGTTGCTTACGTAGGTGGCTCTGCGTAATTTGTATCAATCTACGAGTATCTGCTACGAAGAATTAAGGTCGTTTAGAACGTTGAAGACTTTTTTAAAATCAGTTGGATCCACTGGAATTTTGATTTGAACCTCACGAATAACTCGTATTCTTTACAACTATTTTGGGGTCTATGTAATGTGAGGGTCTGTGTAACTAAAAGACGTGAGTGATATAATACAAAGATGCATTATAATGAGATTCCAAGAATGTACCTAAGTATCGTACAGAGTCTTAGCGCGGTGGCTTCGAGAGCAGCGGTCCGGCAGCATCACAGTGTCTATAATAAATGAACGGGCCGGGGGACGCTGACCAATGGCAGTCCCTCCCTCAATCAATATGATGGACTCGGCCGCGAGGGGACGATCGCTCACTGATTTTTTCCCTCGCTGACAGGGCTCGGGAGGACGCGTTTTTGCGCCCTCCGTGCGGCCACGCGGAGGGAGCTCGCAATTAATAAGTGCGTCCGAGCACCGCCGTGTCTCGTTATAGCTCTGTGCCCGACTGATCTTATTGTTCCTCCTAACAAACATCGGACACTCCTTTTTCTTGTACGAGATAAATTGTTATTGCTTATCCCCTTTTATAATTAGTTTTGCGGATGTACGCATGTGTTGCATGCACGCAGAAATGTTTTTGTTATTAAAATTTGGGTTGCTCTACGGTATGATTGCAAATGCTAATAGAATTTGCCTCTAGGTTGATCTCACATGTTGACACACGTAACACACAACACACATAACAACACAACACAACACTTATAACGTACATACATACATATGTTTAGGTACTTATGTAGATATTTTCCAGATAAATAATAATTGTTAATGTTTTCTTGTAAAATCTCTCATTAATATAAGTATTTATAAGCAAACGTCTTTTAATATTCGTCCTGAGTCTCTTATTCATAAAAAGCAATTAAAAAGCAATTAGACTAGATTGCTTAAAATTCATACTTCTCACTCAAAGTAAGCTTTGGAAAATTCTGTCGAAAACATCTCGCAGTTTCAAACATCGAAATCTTAATCTAAGTTTAAAATTTCTTCGAGAATCGGCAAATTTTGCACTAAGTCATTAAAGTATAAAACTTCGGTCATTTCGTTGGCGTTGCTTAAAAGCCTTTTTAGGCGGAGGAAAGTAATCTTTCATTAGGCGGGGGAGGAGCTAAAACGGAAGTTCTCTTTGAAAGGAAAATTACACGTCGGAAGTGTCCGCTGACGCTGAGATGGATTTTAATTATGTCAAACAAAGTTTAGGAAGTCGGCGACGTGACGCCGCCATTACGCGTGTATTCGATCACAGGTCACTACTCACGCTAACAGCGTGACCACTAGTGCCTCCACTCTTGTTGTACATTGTTTCTCTCGTAACAACTTGTGCATTAAGCCCGCTCGTTGAAAGCTCACCGATCTGATTAAACGAATTTCAAAGTCCATTAAAAGTATACTTCTTGTTAGATTTGAAACAAAAAGGTTTCTGTCGAATGGTATTATGTTTTACTGGATGAAGATAGACGTATAAAGAGGGTCATGTCATGTGAATTTTATGATAATTGGGTATCTAATGGTTATATATTTGGATAAAGAAAGAAGAAAGAAAACATTTATGACTGTCACAGGACAAACAATAAAATAAAAAGTAACTAATATCTATATACTTAAAATAAGAATAAGAACTGTAATGTCTACTTTTTGTAGACTTTATTTTTATCGTTGTTCAAAATACTAAAGATGAGATCAAAAATCAATGAATTCTGGCATTAGGTAAAGCCTCTAAAAATCTAAACCACCTTCTGTAGAAACTTCCAAAACAGAACCCAGATTCAAAGTTATCAATTATTTTAACAGCAATGAATAAAACGGCTGTATTCCACTGATAGCTATTTGAATGGGCTAAAAGGTGCGATAAATCGGCCACGCCCGGCTGGCATCGCGGCTATAGAAATGTATGGCGCGGCCAGTGGCGGCACTGGCGTTAATCAGAATTCAGTTGCCATTAATTTGATTAGGGTTAGTGGGCGAGGGCCTATCAATCCGCCACATTACCATGCCGCCGACTAACAGGGCTATCAGCTTGTTATACGGTAGTCGCTGATAAGATTACCGACTGTTATTATACGAGTTGTGTGCGAAGCATTGTTGTAGATGTTTTGTGATTGTTTTACAAGTGCCACGTTTATCGTACACGATACATAATTGAAGAATATGTTTTAGATTTGTTACGAAATAACTAAGCTTGTATTTAGGCTATAGCGCGCAGTAGATACGTAATACTGGTGTTAGCAGTTTTTGAGTCACACAACTTTTTCTCAACCGTCTTGGGTCGGCTTCCAGTCAAACCGGATGTGGCTGAATACCAGTTTTTTACATGAAGCGACTGTCTCTCAGACATCTACAATCCAGTAACTGGACAACAATCTGATTTTATTCATCACATGCATTAATATAATAAATGCGAAAGTTTGTATGTTCTCTATGTATGTGTAGATTTGTTACTCCTTTGCGCTCAAATATCTTATTAACGGTTTAGGATAGAAATTTGTACCACGATAGCTGACATCCTAGGCTAACATGGTATAACCTATATTTTATAAAGGCGGAAAGTACTGAATTCGCGCGGGTAGCCGCTAGTATGTCCATGATCTAGTGTGATTTGTAGATGACCATCTTGACTAGCGATGTTAAGTTTTAGTGGGGTTGCTGAACTGCTCTAATAAATGGTTTTGCTTTGTCAGACACAGAAATTGTTTTTGAAAAAAAAAGTAAAAGAATTAATTCGTCTTTTGCAAAACTTTTCCCCGTTTCAGTGGACAGCCCTTGCGGCTTGTAATTTCGACCGATTCGTGTCCAGTACTTTTAGGTCAATTAGGCAGAGTCACACCCGCGGCGTCCGCTAACTAATCACTGGGCACGCCAAACTTTATGCCGTGTTAATTTGACTAATGCGCGTCGGATTACAACAGTGATAAACTGGCCTAACCGACGTAAAACCGCGCGTCCGTCATTCATTTATACTTAATTTGTTTACACGAACGATTACTGTTGTTTGATGTAATAGCCATGAATTATGGTGGTTTAAATAGTCATCTTTTTCATTTAAATACGGGTTCTGAATTGTATGTTTTAGGCCTGTATTCTCTGTTCAGTTATATAAAGCTCTGATTCATGTAGTGTCAGTGTTCTCTGAATTACAAGTATGTCACATGGTAGAATAAACGCTACAGTTATTGACCCCTATACAGTTATTGGCCATTTCAACTTTGATGACTTAAAACGAGCAATGATCTGCCAGATTAGTATTAATTGCAGTTTTGAATCTACTATTCTGGCAGGTTTTTATACCGCCACTAAATGAGACTTTCATACGTAATATTTGTTACAAAACACATGTAAACACGTGTAACAGACATAGATGTTCACACAGTGAGAGCCAGATTCGACCATTGCTTCTCACTCACCCACAGTAATAACCAAGAAGGGGTGCATCAACCGGATGATAAAAATAAATTAAACAATCGCGGGAGAGGCAATTAGGCAGCGGGCAGAAGGTGTCGTGTCCAGCGACAATTAGGTCGTGCTACTTAACCAATTAGGAGGAAACAATCGCCCTCATAGCGGCCGCGGTAGTGTGAATACGCCCCTATCACTGCGCCGACCGACCGACGCTTTATAACGTTTTAAAAGGCACCTCATTATTTACAGAAAAAAAGGAAAATTCGTTCAAAACTCATTCGTAATTGACCTGCACTCATAGGGGACAATTTATGCCTCCATACAGTTATTGTTGTTTTGGGAGTATCACGAGTCCATGACGTGTCGCTAAAACATTACTTATTCAGCGTAGTTTACGTTAACCATGTTTTGTAACTATTTTAATTCAATCAAGTAGTCGGACATTGTTTGGGAGGCATTAAAGTAATTTGGTGAATAATCCCCCTTTTATTACTACTGCTCGTGTGAAACATGACATGCGGTAGGCTCTGGCTACGTTTGAAGGTCTTTTTAGCTTTAAACTTTATCATACTATTAAAAAGGCTAGCTGAGTTTATAGTCCGGATTATCATCTGCTTTTAATACCACTAACAAGGATATCGTGTCAATGATAATAATATGTATCTCCATAAAAGGAATAAGTGATAATTTGTAAATATATGTTCTCAAATTGTGAGTACAGTGTTACACAAAGTTGTTTTGAAATTAAAAGTCAAGCAACTGGGCTCAGATGTTGCTTAGATAAATAAACGTGTTATCCAAGCTGGCAAAGTACCATATTTTGTCAAAATACTAAACAAAACCCTTACTTGTAGGCTTTAGGAAAAATATTGCGGGACTAAAAAGGCATTCTAGTTATAGTTTTTTACCCGTGAGGCATGAAAAGGGGTTGGCCATATTTCATACCTTTGCTTTTAATATTTTTCTTTTTTCAGTTTGTTATAATTGAAAGAAAATGGAAGAGACGCTAAAGCTGTTAATTGCTCTTAACATTCAAAGCTAGTTGTAAATATATCGTATAAGCATCTGTATATCGAATAGATATAACTATACGATATTTATAATGCTAGGTTTTGATGTTTTGTGTAATAACTCGTTATTGACGATTGATTTTAATTTAATTAGCGCTTCCATTTATTTTATACCCATTATTCCAACATATATTTTTTTAAGCATTTTTACAATACAACATTTTTTCAACACATCAGAGAATTGGATTAAACTCTTTGTAAATCACGAAATATACATCATTGTGATTGACTTAGTTTTGAAAAGCACTTTTCTCATAGACTGTACTAAACTAATATGGCCGGTTGTGTTCAATTGATGGGAGAGGGTGACTGTACTTAATTCATTTGTGGTCGCATGCGGGATCATTTTATACCACCACGATATACCATGCATTAGGAACAACGTAGTTGCCATTGCGTTTACAACTTATCCGAATGTCGTGTGTCGTTGTGGGTGGGGCTGCTAGATATATTAACTTTCCTTCATGCAATGTCCATATTGCATCCACTAAACAGTTGTATTTCCACTGAAGTAATTAACATTAACGCCTTATGTGCGTTGGTAAAACACTTTTCTTCTTAACTAAACTTAATTAAATAAAGAAACTAAGAAATCTAGTTTTTATCATATAAAGAAAGGTTTACGGTATATGAATATTAAAAAGGTAAGGTACAATGGACAGACAGAATTATTATTGAAAACCGTTGATTTGGAAGCCTTACAAGTTTACTTCTTAAACAGGTTTTTGATTTCGTAATTTGATATCCAACAAAAAAGAAACGAGATTCTTAATCTTAATCAAAAGCTCACAAGTTCAGAAGCGATTAAAAAATAAAAAACTTACCGAGATGAGCCCCGCCTTCCTTGTGATTGGTGGATAACCCTACCGCGACGTGAAAGGGTTATTATTAGCCCCTTCGGAAGCCGCGCGCGCGCCGCCTCGCGCCGTCTTTTAAGTTTTTTACCGCCGCGGTTTATTTATTTTTTTATCAACACTCTACGCGTTTTGATTGGGTGAAAGGGTTAGGGTATAAATAAATCCGTGGCTACGCGTACAAACTTTACATAGGGCGTGCCCTTTCGCAGTCAAAGGGTTGCTTTAATTGTCGTTTTGTAAAGGGATGTCGGATGGGGTTAAGTTGCAGCGTAAATTATGATGGCGTTTGTATATATAAGCTTTTATGTACCTATATAAATATGATCCCCAATTTGTGGTGTATGACTACGAGATGTCGCCTGCAGCATGCGTAGAATTGTAGCACTCACCGTCTGAAATTATTGAAGGGTTTTGAATGGAAATTGTTTTTATAATTTATTGTGACCAAAAACTGCACTATACTTAATTCTAGTTGCGGTAGTTTAATTTAGAAATGGTTTTTGTGTAGGCTATATGATCAGACAATATTACACTTCTGAAATTACTTCTAAAACAGCCTAAAAAAGCTCTTTACTTCTACATTTGTTATCGCTTTAACTGTTACCTGCTATAGTTGACTTTGAATTTAAGATAGCATAATAATCTAATAGTAGTTTTGTATTTACGAATAACAAATCCGATACCCAGCGTAATTAAGCGTTACCAATGCAACATACACGTGCGAATCGAATTTATTGCAGTTGTTAATCTGTACCAAACATTCGAACATGGACGTTAATCCGGTGACAGTTAAAATTAACCTTTGTTGATTTTACGTTAATGCAAGTGTCATAAAGTGTGCGATAGTTTAGGAGATGTGACGTGATGTAGGGACCTACACGGGGATTAGAGCGGTACCACCTTGCTCGAGTGAGCTGAGGGCTTGTCAACGCGGTTATAATACTCCTCTACACATCTACATTTAAAGGGATTAAGCTTGCGCTATTTCGTGATATAGATGTTGCTGGTCACGGAGGTCTCCCTCTATTAGTTTTTATTGTTATTAATTTTAAAATGGGCTGTTAGTGGCTAAGAGAAAAACCGGCCAAGTGCGATTCGGACTCGCCCATGAAGGGTTCCGTAGCAGCAAGTAACATAATATAAAAGTTCTTGTAATGTGTTGTAACTTTGATCGATGTTTTAATAATAGTGTATTTTTTTCGGTTTATGACGCATTAAAAAAAAAACTACTTACTGGATTTCGTTCAAACCAATTTTCGTTGGTAGTTTTTATAGTAATGTACATCATATATTTTTTTTAGTTTTATCATTCTCTTATCTTAGAAGTTAGAGGGGGGGGGACACACATTTTACCACTTTGGAAGTGTCTCTCGCGCAAACTGTTCAGTTTAGAAAAAAATGATATTAGAAACCTCAGTATCATTTTTGAAGACCTATCCATAGATACCACACACGCATAGGTTTGATGAAAAAAAAAATTTTGAGTTTCAGTTCTATGTATGGGGACCCCCAAAATTTATTGCTTTTTTTCTATTTTTGTGTGAAAATCTTAACGCGGTTCACAGAATACATCTACTTACAAAGTTTCAACAGTATAGCTCTTATAGTTTCGGAAAAAAGTGGCTGTGACATACGGACGGACGGACAGACAGACAGACAGACAGACAGACAGACATGACGAATCTATAAGGGTTCCGTTTTTTGCCATTTGGCTACGGAACCCTAAAAACACATTATACCAACATGCTTTTTATTAACATCGTCAACCAGGCACGGTGGTCGCAGAAATTGAAATATCAGTTTGATTCCTGCATCGAACTAATATTTATAAGACTATCAAATATTATAGTTATCCCGGATCTGAGTGTCTTGTGTATGTTTGTTAACATGTTTGTAAACACTCCAACGACACTGGAGAAATTTTTAGTGTGGGGCAACGTAATTTTCTTTTTAGGGTTCCGTAGCCAAATGGCAAAAAACGGAACCCTTATAGATTCGTCATGTCTGTCTGTCTGTCTGTCTGTCTGTCTGTCTGTCTGTCTGTCTGTCTGTCTGTCTGTCTGTCTGTCTGTCTGTCTGTCTGTCCGTCCGTCCGTATGTCACAGCCACTTTTTTCCGAAACTATAAGAGCTATACTGTTGAAACTTTGTAAGTAGATGTATTCTGTGAACCGCATTAAGATTTTCACACAAAAATAGAAAAAAAGCAATAAATTTTGGGGGTCCCCATACATAGAACTGAAACTCAAAATTTTTTTTTTCATCAAACCCATGCGTGTGTGGTATCTATGGATAGGTCTTCAAAAATGATACTGAGGTTTCTAATATCATTTTTTTCTAAACTGAATAGTTTGCGCGAGAGACACTTCCAAAGTGGTAAAATGTGTGTCCCCCCCCTCTAACTTCCAAGATAAGAGAATGATAAAACTAAAAAAAATATATGATGTACATTACTATAAAAACTACCAACGAAAATTGGTTTGAACGAAATCCAGTGAGTAGTTTTTTTTTAATGCGTCATAAACCGAAAAAAATACACTATTATTAAAACATCGATCAAAGTTACAACACATTACAAGAACTTTTATATTATGTTACTTGCTGCTACGGAACCCTTCATGGGCGAGTCCGACTCGCACTTGGCCGGTTTTTTAAGTTCTTTTCATGTACATGAACAGAAATTAAAGTAAGTACCAGTTTTTCTGTTCATATTTCTTAATTTTTATTAGGATACCAATGCCTACCATTAAATTAAATTTAATACTAGACATTTGTACCTTGCTCTTAGTCCAAGGAGCAACACGGTAGTTTTTTTTTAAACCTACAACATTCATTTATCATGTCCATTGTACGAATAAAAATCGATTTAAGAAACAAAAGCAGCAATTAAAAGAAAACGTACCCAGATAGATAGCAGGTTGGCACAAAGAAACCGAAGCAAATTATCTTGCCAAATCTTTAAATATGAGATCCAAGATATATGGTATGTCGCGGGACCCAAAACAACCCTAATATTTTAAAGTTTGGATCATCTGAAGCGGACTGCGCCGGCTATAAATTATCTATTAGAAGAACATCACTTGACGTGTCCACAATAGGCTAAGTTAACTTTTGTGCAACCGGGTTGTAGTCGGGGGCGAACAATGTGTCGGTCCACGAACCCTTCCTCACCTGCATTCCCACGATGCGTTCTGTAGAAAGTTCATCGACGTATTGCGCAGAAAAAAAAAGTTTGCGCAAACAAAATTTCACGTCAGACATTCAAATTTTACGAAGGAAAGGGTCCGATTGGATTGGCTGTTTAAATAGAACATGTGAGTGGTGTGTGCGTGGGAACTCACCAGTGACAATGATTACGTCAACTATTACAGTATCGACGGCGTTGTTATTGTGACTACTTTAATTCTTTTTTCTTGAAGGAACAGAACATAAACACTTACGTATGGTATCGATTGGAATTATTAATATGTGGGTATGTACTTTCTTTGTGCACAGTAGGTAGTACAAATTATGTTTTTTAGATAGAATATTTTGTTGTTTCTTGTATTGTCTTAGCTAATAAAAGGTGCGGGTTTTTGTTTGCTTTTAAATGAAACGATAATAGATGTTTAACATTATACTGTTACGATTTCTGAGTAGGCCTACGATTTTTGAAGCACGCCGTTACAAAGTTGAAGCTTAAAAAATGCTTTGATAGTTTTTTTTTGCCAAAATACTATTTTTTGAAAGTTTGCGTAGCTTTAGTGCTCCAGCATTTCATACAAATACACTCTAACGTAGTTTCACGTATCCCACATCTTAGCTCGCCTTACAGGAGGCCCGATATCGATCGGGATCCTTACAAAATGATAGCGACCTTCCAAAAGAAATTCATAGAATGCAAATAATAACGAAATCTCCGTCAATCTAGGCGAAGGGCGCATATTCCCACGTGTTTCTGCTTAACATTCGGCAAAGGATCAGTGTGGCGCATCTGATCAGGCAAAAACAGCCCGAAGGTCAGTGCCGGAGAGAAACCGCGCAGCTCTCGTATTGCACAGACCCTTTCACTCTCGAATATACCTGCGCTTTTTACTGCCTTCCCGGAATCGCCTCCGTTGAAGGGACCGACCAGCGAATTGCATGTCTCTCAAAGTTTTGCGTTGTTCGTGGCGATTGATTAGATAAGGTCTGGAGTTTTTTTCTACTGTTAAAATAATCTTGTGCACATCTTTTATGTTGTAGTAATATATGTGAAAAGCTTGGAACTTATAAATTACAGCCAGCGGCTTCGCCTTCGTGGATGATTCATACTATTCCAAAGAATATAAAGTATCCTATGTCCTATTTTCCAGGATGTGGTCACCCAAAATGACATGTTTCGTATAAGTCGATCAGCTGTTAAGGCGCGAATAGGTTATAAATGGATCTGAGGCAGAGTTACTTTCGCACTTACTCGTATAATATTAGTATGGAAGTATGGATATTTGGCGTCCTTACCTTCCGCATGACATAGGTCCTCACCGGAAATGGCAAGTTCGGGAGGTTCCTGTTCCGAATTAAAGCGGAAGTGACGCCCGGGTGTCGCCACTGTGCGGAACACCCGGAGGACACGGTGGAGCACACAATCGCGGTGTGCCCTGCTTGGGTGGAGCATCGCCGTGCCCTCGTGGGGGTGATCGGCGGCGGAGACCTCTCGCGCCGGGCCTTGGTCGAGGCTATGGTCCGGAGCGAGGAGGAGTGGCAGGCGGTCGCCGACTTCTGCGAAGCAGTAATGCTCGCTAAGGAGGAGGCCGACCGCATCAGGCAACGGCGCTCTCGCCGCCGCCGGGATTCCGATCCCGATTTCCAGCCACCGTAGGCGCGGGCTTGCGGACAGTGAGCAATGGGTAGCTCGCTGTCCGGCCGTCCGGTAACTGTCCGGACCAAGCCCAAGTCGTCGACGGCGCGCGCTGTTCCCGCGCGCCTTAAGGAGTTGTCAGCAACAGCAGGGACCCAGCCGGGTCGAAGCCTACTGGGGCCAGGGTTATTCGAAAGGGCGCTCGAGCCTCGGTATGAAGGCTTGAAGGAACGGGATGGGTTTTTTAGTCAGTAAGAGTCTGACACTATCTCCCGCTCCGCCCAAGAGCGGGGGTTGTCATAAGATGATTTTTCCCATCGAAAAAAAAAAAAAAAAAAAGTATGGATATTTCTAGTTGAAAATTAAATAGGTTGCCAGCGAGAAAAGATTGAGAAACATAGTTTGTTGCGCGAATGGGCTGTAATATTTCGCAAATTCTTTTACGAATGAGCCTAAAAATAAATCAAATCGGTATGTATATGGGATGGATGGTCACAAAAAGTCGGGTTAATTACTCGCCTTTGGGATACTCCAATGAAAGGATGTATCGTTTTTCACTAAGTATGCAGTCGGTATCCATTTCTATCTTGTCCTTATAAAAAACGAATTGGAACCAAATGTTTTTGACCCAACGTTTGAGGAATATTTTGCAAAAATCTTGTTGCTACAAATTATTTAGTAGGTAATTTATAGAAGCTAAAACCTTATAATGGTAGTAAGTATTAAATAATTACTTTGTTGACCAAATAAAAACTAACACTAAAATCTTTCCTGAACCTTCTGGGTTAATTAGCAATCCTCACTCTATGTTTATGCCTCCAGTATTACCCCAAGATGTGATGAGAGCAATTCAATCATTAAAAAATAAAAAGAGTGTCGGGTACGACGGCATATCAACTAAAGTTGTAAAGTTTGTATCCGATTGCATTGCTGTACACTTGAGCCACATTATAAATTTGTGCGTCTGCTCGGGTGTTTTTCCAAATGCCTTAAAGACGGTTGTAGTCAAACCAATCTTTAAAAAGAAGAACAGTGACCAAGATTTAGCCAACTACAGGCCGATAGCTTTAATTCCCGTTTTCTCTAAAGTCATAGAAAAGATAATTTCAGAATCTTTGAACGTCTTTTTAGAGAAATTTAATATTTTATGTGACGAACAAATGGGTTTTAGGAAAAATTTAGGTATTAATGCGGCAGTATACAAATTACTTAACACTGTCATGAAAAATGTCGATAATAAAGTACATACATGCGCAATTTTTACTGATATGACCAAAGCGTTTGATTGTGTCCATTATGAAATATTACTCAATAAACTCAATGCTTATGGTATCAGAGGTAACATCTTGAACCTCATAAAATCGTACCTCAGTGACAGAAAGCAATACACGGAAATATCTAAGATTTGCGTTAAGACCAGAAGGGAAAATAAATATTTATCTGAATGTAGAATTGTCAAGTATGGTGTGCCACAAGGCAGTGTGCTTGGGCCACCACTATTCCTGGTCTATATAAATGACATGCCACGTTACATTGAACACCCAATGGTATTATTTGCTGATGATAGCACTATTTTGATGAAATGTAGCGACGTAAATACATACGAACAGGAAATAAATAATACTCTTGCGGATATGGTAAACTGGCTTGACAATAACAATTTAATTATTAATTTATCAAAAACGAATATAATGCATTTCTATCAACGTTTACCATTACAACAAATGACTATAGAATACAACGGGCAAGAAATTGACAAAGTTACAGTGGCTAAATTTTTGGGAATATTGATAGACAGTCAGTTAACATGGAAACCTCAAGCCGAAGAAATATGTAAAAAATTAAGCACTTCTGCGTACGTGCTATTTAATTTGAACAAAAAGGTCAGTACAGCCACAACATTATTAGCTTACCATGGATTGGTGGCATCGATACTGCGTTACGGAATCATATTCTGGGGAAATTGTAGCATGAGAGAACAAGTATTCAAGGCCCAGAAACGTTGCATAAGGGCAATGTGTGGCTTAAAAATGACCGACAGTTGTGTTCCTATGTTTAAGTCTCTAAAATTGTTAACATTTCCAGCATTATATATTTTGGAAATAGCCATTTTTGTAAGGACAAATAAGAATTATTTCTTAACAGTATCAGAAACTCGAAGGGGCCCTGTTAGAAGTCAATATAAGAATCTATTACAAAATAGTAGCTACAAGACAGCATTACTTAAGAAAAGTGTCTTTGTCATGGGTCCAACGGTGTATAATAAAATACCGGATACTATAAAAAATGAACCAATTCCAATGTTTAAAAAAAAACTGACAGCCCTATTAATTGATAAATGTTATTATTCAATTAGTGATTTTTTAAATGACTCTGCTATTTAGATTTAATTGTTGACATTGTAAATTTATGATACCCAATATATTCATTTGAAACGACGCCAATTCAAATACACACGTAATTTTTGACATTATGTATTGACATTTCCTTATTATGTTTACAATTTTCATTATTATTTCAAATGACGATTGTATATAGATTTAGTTGTTGACATTATGTATTTGATATTTGCCTATTATAAATACTTCATTTTTATTCCAAATGACGCTACTATTAAGATTTTGTTTTGACATTATGTATTTCCTTATTATGATCAACATAAATTCCATTTCTTTTATTATTATTTTGTCGCGACTCAAATCTTTGACAATATTTGCATGCCTAATTTAAGGTAGATTGTATCAGGATCACAACTCTTTGTAAACACCTTATTTTATGTACCTACATTCTAAGCAAATAAACGATTATTATTATTATTATTATTATTATTATTATTATTATTATTATAATGATGCATAAAAAACTGACCAGTCGTGATATATCGATCGATAGTGGAAACTTTGCCGCTTTCAATAAAATACGGCTTTATTGCTTTGTCTAGAAGTTATTTGAACTTTAATTAAACAGACTTTCTTTTTAGTTGCTAATAATGAATGATTATTACTTTTTTAATTTATAATCTAAGATTTTTAAACGCTTTGCGCAATTTAATTGTATTTTGCTGTAATAGAAATAGTTTTTTTTTGCAAAATTTACCTAAATCTCTCCTTTGTATTCAGGTAAGGATTATTTTTTTGTTCTAAAATCAGGCCTTTAGACTCATTTTAAACTTAAAACCATTGTGGTAGAGTTCAAATTCAAACGAATTTCAAGTTTAGATTTGTTACATATTGATGCAGTATTGAAAATCGATATCGCAAGTTTCGATCATTTATAACTCGCGTCTGACGGGCAAACAAAACGAATGATAGAAAAAATATATCGGAATGCGTAACTGGAAGAGTGGAAATGAAGTATTATTGCAACACTTGCACTTTCGATGGCGTCTTTTGTCGTCTCGGGTTGCGAGCGGCTCCGGTTTCAAAGCAATTGTTATCATAACCTACACGTGGTTACATATGACCTGATATAAAATGTGTGTTATAGTTCTATGTACACTTTTATGTACAAGTAAATACAACATTTGTGACCTTGAGATGTTTATTAGCTAGCTACCTGATGCTGCCCTGATGATTACCGAATATTTATATGAATATACAAAGTGTTTTAAAAATATAATTACGAGTAAATTGCCTGTTGTAAAAATTTAAAGTTAAACGTAGGTACAACCCACTGAGACAAAAGACTCCATTTTTGCGCCTACTTTTTTTCTTATTGTTTATATTTGTAGTGCTTAGTTTTTATAACTTAATTGTGCTTTTGTGTATGTTTTGTGCTGTGGCAAATAAATGCTTTATTTATCTGTGGTACACCACAGATAGATTAAGCTTTTACCTAATACATTAAGGCTATGTGGGTAGTCTCAAGCATAGTGAATATAGTGATATGTTATATTTGAAAACTGTTAGTGGCTATAGGGCTTTTGATGGTAGCGAACGTAAGTGCAAATAGGTATGTTTATTTATCGTGTCGCTTTGTTGGTGAGCTGTAAAAAAATCCAATAAGCAGTACAATACACTATCTATCTACTTACTTTTAGTTTTGTCTTGGCATGTTTGCCCATGACTACGTTTACCTGGGCCAGATAATCTAGTAAGTATGGTAGGTCTAACTTTGAGCAAGAGGTCAATCGTCGTATCCGACTCGACTGGGCAGCGTTCGAGAAGCTGCGCGGTATCTTCTCGTCCAACATACCACAGTGTCTCAAGTTGAAAGTCTACGACCTGTGCTCGTTGCCAGTGATGACATTGGCACTGAAACACGGTCGCTTACAAAAGGCCTCATCATAAGATTTACAGTCACCCAAATGGCAATAGAAAGGGCTATGCTCGGAGTTTCCTTGCGTGATCGCATTGCTACTGATTATCCTTAACGACTGTCAAAGATCTACAAGTGACAGCCAGGATCAACGACTGGATGTGCCGATGTGAGGAATCATGGTATGTTGGGATGGCCACCCCTATATACACAGACTGAACTCGGCGAATGTTGCTTAACCTAGCAGTTAGACCCGTTTTTTTTAAGGTTGGAAACCATCTAATGATTTCCCCGCTCTAGGGTGAAGTGGGACAACGTCACAGTCTTGTACTGACTAAAACCACACCTATGTTCCCTCAGTTGCCTTTGGCATTCTAGGATCACGAGTATCCCTATCATACAATTCATACATATTCAAGTTTCAAGATTTAAGATTCAGAGCATTTATTTGAAATAAGCCATTTAAAGGCACTTTTGAATTGTCAAGAAGTCAGCCAGTTAGAAATTTTTTTAGAAAGAAAATTATCTGACAATAATAAATACAAAAAACGAAATTAATTCCAAATATACAAATTAAAATAGGCCGCTGACAGCTAGGAGATGACCAGGCTCAACAGACAGCGCCCGTTCACGGACATGACGCGTAGGCCACTCAGCTCTATTATTTTGAAGGAAACCGAATGATCTAACACATGCGCCACCATCAGAGAGACATTTGAGACATTACAAGCTTCTACATTATACAATATAATAATAATACTAATAACATAACTATTAAAGAAACCAAATTATAAAGCATTTTAAAAACAAATCAATTTGTGAGCCCTAGTGGTAGTGGAGCTAGACCAGCACACACATGGCCCCAGCAGGCATCGTCCCTACCGGGTTTCTACGCTTTGCGGACATCTCGTTACTACTACAAGATCTGTACGGCTGGTAATATAGTAGCCACGAGTTTCTCATCGTCAGCATATGAAAAAGGATACTGTAGTTTTTTTTCGGTGGGTAAACATCATCCAAATGATATCCCCCGCCCTTGGGCAGAGCGGGAGATAGTGTCAAAATTCACTGACTAAAAAACCACCCCATTCCTTCGTTGGCTTTCATACCGGGGCCAAGCCTTCCATTCAGAAGCACACCTTTTGGCCCCATAGGCTTTGACCCTGCTGGGCCCGAAGGATACTAAAGTAAAGATTTTAAAAGAGATGCTCGTCTAAATTTCACCATTTCACTTCCGCTACACAATAAACAGCCGCAAACTCTTTCGAGCAATTCCGGCTAAATTATGTACTTAAAATAATGTTCAACTCACTTTTAAATATATTTTTATTTGGTTTCGAGTGGATAATAGTCGAGTGTTCTATTAAACATGTATCTGTTCAAGTTGTTGTTAGTACAGTCAGTGAAGCCTACAAGAACTTTGTCGGTATGTGTACAAGCCCTTCACAATGGTACGAGAATGGGTGATTTCACACACTAGTGGGCGCGGGTAACGCAAGCAAAATATCGCATCACTGCACCACGAGACCGCAGAGAATCGTAAGCAAACGAGAACTTACAATATGTTAGTCAAAATACTTGCTATATAAAGAAAGTCTGCATTTGAAAAAAACCATTTATCAAACGTGAAATTAAAGCCTTTAACTGTTGCATCAAAAGCCTTTCTAAAGCTATTTCAGTATGGATTCAAGAGTATTTTTGTATTGATAGCGTATCAATGATAACACATAATTTTTGGGTAAGCCAGCGTTTGCTGCATTCCTCAAATGTATCAAATGCAGGCGCATCGAGCAGTGGTTCTATAAAAGCCTTTATGAACGAAGAATGATGTTCTATAAAACAGTAGTCAAATTGTAAACTTAACACATCACATAAACATTGTAAGCTGTAAAGTCAATATCGTCGTGCCGTGATGCCGGAGCGTCGCGCATCGCACGCGAAGACTTTCGCTCGAGAGCGCGCACACGTGCACATTATGCCAGTCAAAGGATTTTTTACAATAAAACATATGCCGCTTTTTGCTTAACCCACTTTAAGCTCGATTATAACCTTCTTACCTACATTAGCTCTGGTTTTTGTGCAAGTGAAGCCGCGCAAAATGTTACTTTTAACTGATTTTAACCATTCTATTGATAATGCCGCTTTTTTAAGTATTGAAGAAGACGTCGGCACTATTGACCTACATATTTATGATAAAGATTTAAAGACGCACAAAAGATCTCTAGTTAAAAAGCGTTTGACCAATATTCGTAGACTCGTGCTACGAGCTACGACGCCTACGCCGTGCTACGCCAATCACTGACCAAACTAAAATTCATAACTTTCGATTGGTAAGTAAATATATACCATAAAACACATAATGGTCGTTGGTTTCTATCACGGCAGGGTCTCAATCCTCGGTAAGTTTCCATATTTAAGTGTAGTCGATCCGTACCTCTTGTAGGACCATTAAAAGATCACTTAAAATACACTCGTTTTTACCTTTGATCTGAAATAGAGAGTAAAAACGAGCATATGAATAATTTTGAACATTTACTAAAACCTTTCCTTGGACTGAATAATCATTTGTTTGTTACATATATGCTACTTCCTACAAGATGATTGATTGCAAGCGCCGTAAGTTTGTTATAAATATGGCGAGATCATAAATTCTTGATGTACAGATCATTTTGAAATAAATCCTATTTAGATTTGAAAGTTACTGCGAGTTTGTTCTAAAGAATTACCGTGGCTCTAGAGCGCAAAGGGCAACTAGATTGAAGGAGCAAAGGTGGGATTTAGTCCGTAAAAAATTTGACATCATGTCTTGTTCTACCTAGACCGGGTGGAGTCATTTGATGATACTCAACAAAAAAAAAAGAAGTTATTAGTAGATATATGTCTTATTGCTATGAAAGACTTTATTTTTACCCGATTAATTATAAACCAATGGCGTAAAAATAAATAAAGTGCTCGAGTTTAATGAAAGGAAACTTGGGACTCTCGGCAGACAGAAGGGAATCGGGGTGTGAACAAAAACCGTTGTGTGATAGACGGATGGTTTTTGTTTATACATAGTCAAGTGTGGATGAGACGGCTCGCATATGGACCGCGGGAACATCTCGCGGAATATCGCTCATCTTTTGCTTGTGCAATAATAACAGGGCTGCTACGAAACTTTTGGCTAAGTAAAAATATTTCTACTTCATTAGATGAAATTGTGAATATCGTTTGTTTAGAATCAGTAGCTGAATCGGTTCCAATAATTTCTAAATCATGTTATATTTGTTCCCAAAAATAATTAAAAAAGGTCATAAGCTTAACATCACCGACACTAAGTACAAAATAGGTTACGGCGGGTCATAGCGGGCATTAGGCGCCAGCGCACAGCTGGATGCGGAAGCAAAACAATCCCTCGACCGACCAAGTATTTATATCGCCAGCCAGTTATCATAACTGCGGCCGTATTATGACATCTTAAAACCATCATGTTTTCTGTATGAGAAAAGGATAGTGCTATTCGTCCTGTATAGCTCCGTCTCTTTTTCACACCGAAAACATGATGGTTTTAAGAGGTCATAATACGGCCCCTGGCTTATAACTTTGTGATTTTTTCATAATATAGTTTTGAAATATTGTGCATAGATTCTTTACATAAAAATACTAGACAGGTGTTTCAGGTTTCGTATACACTTATGGTCTAAACAGACGGACCACATTTAAACTGCCATCCAACTGCAAATTGCAGTTTAAGTGCAGTTTCAATGCAGTTGACACGACTGCAATAGAACTGCAAACCAAACGTGCGGTCCGATTGCAGTCGTGTGAACTGCACACCGACTGCATCCGAACTGCACGATTCGCGGGAGGGCGGAATGTGCGGGCGGGTGGGTATAATGCAAATCGGATGCAGTCGGTGTATGTATGTATGTACAATTGTACATCATATAAAGTGGTGACTTACATGTGTTTATTGGAAAAGCTTGCATGATCCTAGCTTTTTCAAGATATAAACATGTTCCGTTGTCACCAGACGCAGTCATTTGCGGCCACCGCATGCGGTCTCGCGGCCGCATAAGGGCGTTCTTAACTCTGCGTCTTTATTTATCCAGAGCGACAGGACTCTTGAAACAAATTTCTAGTTCAAACTAAATTTTTATTCTTGTAATATTTTAGAGAAAAAAGAAGAAATGAAAATACCTACTCAAATGGTAAACATGTCTTTGTTTGCAAATGTTTAATGTTATGTAATATCAAACATGACGGCATCAACCCTGGCATGGTTGCGTCGTCTCCCACGGTTGGTGTAACCTGAGTCGGGTGTCCGTGGCTTCCGTCCGGCTTTTAGCGGAGTCTCATCGGTCACCGCGCCCCGCCCGCACGCCGCCCATCCATCCTAGCACATATCTAATCAAACAATGTATCGTGCGCGCGCTACGCGTCCGTACCCGCGACACTCACATTCCTACAAGAGCACATAAAGGCATCAGACAGAAATTAACGCAATTGTCGTATGCGTAGGTGTCAGATAAAGGAACTGAGCGAGAGGTGGCCGCGGGCGCGGGCGCGGTAGCGGACGCGGCGCCTCCTGGGGTCATTAATATTAATTAGGCGCGGTGCTGCCGCCGCTCAGCCTCAATGCGCGGCCTCTTTGCTTCTGACTCGCTGCGAAAATTAATTACTCGCAATCTTTATGTTCCAATTATAAAGGCCTTCGCAACAAATTAAATCTGTCCGGAGCAGGCCTCTTTTGAGAGAGGTTTCACTCTCTTTGTGGGCTTGATAAATGTTCCTTTGCAAAAAGTCTTTGAATTCAGCAAAATGTAGATATTTGACTTAATACGTTGAATAACGAATATCTGTGAAAACTTAAAAAGCAATTCAGTTATAAAAGTTTGAACAATAAAATGGCAATTATAGTAGAAGTTCGTTACTCTGATGGTGACGTGTGTAATTGTATGTTATTGGGTGCTCGCCGAGGGGATAAAAGCGAAACCGATTCCGAAATCCAGCTTTTGCATAAGTGTACACGACTTCCGCGTTTAGTGAGCAAAAACGAAATCTCATAGAAAAAAACTACAAGTTTCCCTTTCATCGTGAGGCAAAATATTTAACGGCCGTAACCGGATATCTTGGCGCGGCTCTTGGAAACAAAGCCAAACCCACCAACGTGTTATTACGTGAAACCAACATTTAATAAGGCTATTTTTTATTTTGCATTGGTTTTGGTTATCCATTAATTCGCAGTGGACAAAAAATATTTGGGTGTAGAGCGCCTGCGTCGTATTTGAATAGTTTGTTGGCGCACTCATTGTTGTAGGAAGATGCGGAAATGGGATATTTTCTTTCGAGAGAAATATAATATTCTGTGGCTTTATGTTGACCTGATGCAAAAACTTTGCAACCAAGAATAATTGTGCAATTTTCGATACTTGTATGCGGAAGGTACACTGCTTGAGTATAACACAAAACTCTTTGATAAAAGTACAACACAATAGAAAAATAAAATAACAACGTAGGAATCGAACAATGACAACAAAATCGACGTGAACTCGAAACCTATTTGCATAAATATCTAGCTAGAGCAGAGCGTCCACAAATAGCGAAAGCTGTGGCTGTGGAGGCTAGATTGAGATAAATTAGACTCTGAGCTAAAACGGGCCAGGTCATTTAGAGGACTTAATTTATTTAGTTTAAACAAAAAACTAACTTTACTAAAGCAAAGCATCATGCACGTGTTTGTGCGTTACTAATGTTCAACAATATATTTAATAGTTACCTACCTAGTGTTGTCCTTTTGATATAACTTCGACATTGATATAATTTTGAGTGACGTTCGCCCACACAATGGTTAATCTGTATTAAATGCTCTTTTGACAGTAATGTTTTCTACAACATTCTATTCTGTGTTGTATTGGACAGGAAACGGTTATTAAAAACCTCAAAGGATCGAGATGTCAATTTTGTCGATATTTATATAAAAAGTGGAGTTATCTGAAACAGTTTTTATGGGTGCGTAAAACACGCTTATGTGATTTAGTTAGCTTCATATAAAAACATTGCGAAATGTTTGTCAAGCGAGATACTTCTTTGACACATAATAGTATTTTTAGTTTTTTTTACTATAATGACTCCTCCCGCTCTGTGTCGGAACGAGAGGGAGTGTCCGACTTCTAGTCAGTAAAACCCATTTGTGTTCATTCAGTTACATTCCGTTTTAGGACGGCGGTAACGATTCTGAATAATCCCGCAAACCAAATTTGGGCCAGTTTGGCTTTTATCAAATTCGGCGTCTCATGTCGATTCAAAGATTCAAAGTATTATATTTCAAATGTTTTGAATCTAAACCATTCACAGGCACTTTTAAAGTGTCAAAAAGTTAGTCAGTCAGAAAAGTTAGGCTAATTAATAGCACAGTCCAAAGCGTAGATCTCCATGGTGAAGAATGTGTAAGAAACTGCATGAACAATCTTTTCAATCCTGTTATGTATTACAAATACCTCGGTTGCTTGTTTCTTGTTGTTACTATAATGATATTTATGTGGTATATTAATTAAAAGAGGTTGTATCTTTTTATTTGAAAAAATACTAAGTATAGAAACTGAAAACCGGCCAAGTGCAAGACTGACTAGCGCACGAAAAGTTTCCTTAGCTTCCGTGGCAAAAAAAAATGTTTTATGGGAACCCCAGTAAAATACTCATTTTATTCTGTTTTTAGTATTTTTTGTTTTAGCGGCAACAGAAATACATCATCTCTTATCTGTGAAAATTTCAGCTGTCTAGCTATTACGGTTCATGTGATACAGGTTGATGGCAGACGGACAGACAGACGGACGGACAGCGGAGTCTTAGTAATAGGGGAGATACCTTAAACCTAGAGGATAATACCCTTAAAAATGTTCTTGAAACATTTCCAGAAATTATTTCAAAGCTTAAAACAGGACACGGCAAAAAAGAGAAATGGGTTAGATAACATTTTGTTATCTGGTTGCCGACATCGACCTAGCTGATACAGTTTAGCAAGTCACGTTAGTCATGCAAAAGATAACATCCCATCAAGTGGGCACAGACAATATGTGACCAAGAGAATTGTTATGGGAATTCGTAGATCTCTATTAATTTGTTAGGAAAAAATTTAAATCGATTTCCTGTCAACAACTGACCAGACACAAGTGGCAGGAGATGTGAAGCTCAAGATTAATGAATTCACAATTAGATACGTCCGAATTGAAATGAAATTGAACTTTTGAGATCGGAAGTTGGTGAATGGTGCAGTATTGATGGATTGTTGCGAAACGTTGAAAAAAGTGCGGCGTCCGCAAACTGTCCCGCAGCTGGCCTTCAATTTGAGTAATCCGATCAATATTTTTTACTGCCTTTAACTTTTTTTTAGGAATATTTCAGATGTCAATCACGTTATGGGTACTTGCTTATGGAGTGCATCCCTTAGTGCGGGATATAAACGACTTAGGTGACAAAAATCTCTTTGCACGTGTAGCAGAGAACAACTAAATTTTGCATTTATAGATTTTACACAGTGCACAGTTCTATATCTATTTTTGAAAGACGTCGACCGTTGGACATAGGTCTCCTCCAAGTGTCGCCATAATGACCGGACCTGTGCGTGGCACATCCATTAGATTCCCGTGACCTTCACCAGGTCATCGGTTCAGGCCAGGGAGGCCTTGGAGCCCTAACGTTGCGTCTTCCGGTACGTGGTCGCTACTCCAGAATCTTTCGTCCTCATCGACCATCGGTCCTGCGAGCAATATCCAGTAACCCTTCCTATTGCTACTTAAGTTTGGCGATGGCGGCGATTCTTTGGGCTATAATAATTATTATAGGATTCAATAATATCCGTTTATCAATCCAAAATAATTTGTTGATCTCAACATCATTCTTAATCTTGACATAATTCTTGAAAGTTCGGCATTACAAGGAACAAACTCTAAATAGAAACGTCTTTAACAGTTGGTAGTGTGTATTGATTTGTGTATGAAATTGGACAGAAGAGGGTTTGCGAGAGGTTACGCAAGGGCTGTTGTGTGGATCGCGTCAAAGGTGTTGTCAGTGGCAGGAGCGAGGGCTGCGGAGCCCTGCCCTCTACTGGCCGCTAGCTGGGTTGCCAGACCTGTGGAATTTTTGGAAATTTTTCTTTGCATTCAGTTTTAGCACAATATTACATTTTTATTTAGGATGAAGTTGGGAATTCTGAAATAAAATTCATTATGGTTCAGGATAATTGCTTGCTTTCCATTTGATAATAACCACACAGGCATTAAGAAGGCGTTCATAAAAGTTTCAAATATTATGTCAGTTGACAGAAACAATTAAAAATACATACAAAGACCTATCTATAAAAAATCGGAACACCGGTTTAACAACTAGTAAACAGTTCTAACAGCAAGCAAAAGTGGCGGGAAGTCGTGCGGCTTACCCTGACGGCTTCAGGAGAGCTACCTTTGTGTTATTCACGACCACTCTGGCAAGAGTGAAACGGCCAAGAAGAAGGAACAGTTCTAATTAAATGTAGATTTTTTTAATTTTTGTATTCGCCTCTGGTCACACCGTGTACTTCTCATTGCGCGCCAAACTATTGGAGAGTGGAGATCGTATCGAAAAGGATTTGCTGTGTCCGAGACTTTACCTTGCCATGACATACATTTCATACTAAAACCAAATGGTATATTTTAATTCTGTAGAACTGTTTTTGATTATTTAAGTACGAACAACCCCTAATAGAAAAAAAAATGTTTTTAGTATTTCATTGAAAGCTGTTTCATACGACGATATTCAATTTTTTTTTTTTTGTATTATAATTACTACGTATTTCTCTTTCGGATATCGAATTATGGTAAAGGATTATTTCTAGCTCTAGCATAAATGAGTAAAACACGTAACATAAATAAACGCACATACTAAAAGTAGCATGCTTATAATTAGTAACTGAATCGATTTCTAGCTATTTTTTTTTCTTGTCTCTGCTATACAGTGTTCTGTTCAATCCTAAAACCTCAAGTTCCTTCATGCCACACATACTAGATATCTTAGGTCATCGGAAAACTTGAGGTTGGAGATGCCAAGTCACTCCACCAAATTTTATGATAAGTCGTTTGCAGTTCAGACTGTGCGGCTGTGGAATGCTCTGTCCGTGTCAAGGCAAGCTCAAACACTCACAACTTTTAAGAATGAGGTTACAGATCACTACCTTTCCTCCTGAATGTTAAATTGTCATTAAGTACAGTACTAAGTGGATTTAAGTAAAACTTATAGTTAATTATCTAATTGGAGTATATAAGGGTGCACATTGTTCGAGTTACTTTTTGTATAAAGACTGGACAATTAAACACTTTGGTCATATTGAAGCAAATTCTGAATTTCGTATTCTAATAGCTGTTTAATGATAAAATAGAATTACCCATTGTAATGAAAGTCTGTCATTGCAACCGAGAAGAATAGGTGCCTTAGCAAAGGAAAAGCCGTTTGCAGAAGTCGTTGAGCCGGGAGGCTGCAATGGTATATGCCCACATACATCAAACTACGCTTATCGGTACATTTACTAACACTTAAAAAAAAAACAAAATAAGTAAGTTGAATATAAATATAATATCTAGGTTAGGAGACATGGCTCATGTATTTTTTATGCCGGCGACCATGATTCTGTATGTGTAAGAGATAAAGTCCTGACTAACTCACTGACTTATCAACACCCGGGCAAAGCACTTGGAACTAGAACGATGAAATTTTGTGCAGAGGTTCATTTTATAGGGTTTAGTTACAAAGAATTAGCAAAGATTTTGCAAAACTCCCCCTTTAAGGGAATGAAACGGAGTTCAATGTTTTGTATGGAGAAAGCTACATCCACGCGGGGAAAGTCACTGATAAAAGCTTGTCATTAATATAATAAATTAAAGGTTGGCGGCGCACTTTTCCACACTAGTGCGAATCAATTAGGTGGTGGAATGAATTTCTAGTGGGTAATTGTGTTGATAAAATTTCTAAAAGCCCTATCATCAATTTACTGTCGTATTTGGCTTATAAACACAGGGTTTACAGTTTTCAAGACAGGTTTCATGTCTTTTTTCCAATGAATTTATGCTCAGGTTTTGCACTCAACCGTTAACACGGCTCTATCGCCGCGGGAAGCAAATTGCTTACAGTACCCTATCGAACCCTAGGCGCGGGCGTGAGAGTGGGCTGTTTGACATTTATCCTGTGTTCATTGAATAATATGTTACTTCATCTAATTTAAGAGAATCACTGAATTTTGAACACATTGACTGCCTATGTTTATCGGTTTTAAGGTGGAAACTTTGTAAATAATCTCATGGACAAACAACCTTAAGGATTACCGGAAAGATTGACCCCAACCTCGTACTTTTCGGCAAAAAACATCACATCAAAATGTAAAATTCTAATCTTATTAACAATGGGTAGTGTATATAATAATATCTTTTATGCGAACTCGCACCTGGACGTTTTATTTGTTGTCCACGTCCACGGGTCAAAAAATATTCAATAGATACCGTCCAACGGACTCCCGTTACATAGTCGTTGGTAGGTCACTTTTTATCCGTATTTTTTGGTAAAAAATGGCATGTGCTCACAAATTATGCATTTGGCTGCATCACAATAGCACACGTCATGTCGCGTCGTGCGCGCCGGCACGAGTGCACCGCCATTATAGTTTTTAAAAAATTGCGAATTTATGTCAAGTTAAGCACCTCTCGTATTGTGCGGCGTCCTCACACCGCATAAGATGATTTGCTTCAAGTTTCATCTCGTGAACTACACATTGTCCTAACATGACCTGTCATGTTTTGAATACGTTGGTTTTGTGTTCCAATATTCTTTTATATGTTTTAATGGATTTTAAATTGGTGACCTTTTCGTTAGAGGATAAAATATTTACTTTATCACTTTAAGTTTGAGGGTGTGCTGTGAATGTTAAAACATAATAATCAAAAGTAAATATAAGTTAGAAGTTTCCGAGTTTTATGATTATTGTGATATTCGAAATGTTATTCTAGGGAAAGGATACACGGAGTTATGAATCTTTGCTTATCGGATCAGATATGCAACATTTTTTCAGTTTACTTTTAGGTTTATGGTTATTCCGTAGCCATTCATGATCAATACTCGGAGATAAGCGACAGGACACGTCCGTTGTTTGCATCAGACAAAGATCACCGCGAACTTATCTAACGTTTGTACAGGGACATTACAAAAAATGTATGTCGATGTTATTTTTGAATTTGTGCAAGGCGTTTGACAGCGGACGAAGAGTCGTGTGTTACAAAAGGTGACAGTTCCGACTGGAAGGAGTGCGACGGGGGCACAAAGGGGCCCAGACGTTTGAAAGACGTTATGAATGGGCTGAAAGAAGGAGTGATCGAGCAGTGACCGTCCGCGCCCGCCGCTGGACCGGCCGCACAATGCCCGTGCGATAGCATTAATCCTTTGTGAGCGGGAAAATGCCAACATTTACAAATGAACGGTTTACATAATGTACGCCGTGTTCCGATCGCTGCGGATACCTACGGCGGATCCGGCCCATCCATCTAAACTGTACCTACATATCATATTACCTACACATGCAAAGCGGTATAGGCTTTAGTGGAATTGTTTATCTCTAGGTATTGTATTGTAACATTATGGTTTTGGACGCAGATACAAGATAATATTAATCAGTCTGCTTTAATTGCCTTATACTAGGTAATATTGTAGTAGTAGATATGCAATAGTAGATACCTCATGCAATGTATGTTACTCACCTTCTCTTTTATTAAACAAAAGCTTTTTCTCCGATGATGAGATCGATATATTTCTTTATTTTTGTGTGGCATCATTAAATGACTTCTCCTGCTCTGGGAGCAAGAGGAAGTGTCAGATTTTTACTGACTAAAACCCACCTATGTTCCTCTGTTATTTTTTATGAGACCCACGGGAACTCTTTTGAAAGATAGATATATTTCTGTACCAGCTACTACCAGCGGCTTCACTCACGTGATAGTTTCCCAAAGGAACATACTCACGGGATAAAAAGTTTTTGCTATTCCTAGACTTGATCTACTCGTTTACCAAATTTCATCCAAATCCTTTCAACCTTTCGTGCGTAAAGAAATAACAAACATATTATATTCACATCCTCACTCACAAACTATATCGATATACCTATATCGATATGTTCTGATGGATATATTTCTAAAAAGCAAATGATTTAGATGACGTTCTTTAATTTTTTTTCCACCAGAAAACCACCAAATGTAACTGTGTAGAGAAACCTACCTAGGCTTAATAACTTCACTCATCATTTAGATTTTCAGAGGAGAAAAGAAAATTGTTGATGAAAGAATTATCATGTTATGTAAACAATATAAACAGAGATGCTTGTTACAGATAAACATCTCGAAACCTATAATAATGAAACAAATAGTTGATAGATAATAATAAAGATAATACTTTAAATAAACATGTAGTATTATATAACAAGAATATGTTTTGTCTGGTAGCCAAATAACACGTAACCGGTCGTAATGTTCAGTTGGGGGAAAACATAAATCCAGCTTTACCGTTGAAATAAAAAGAGGACTTCTGTAAGTGGGATAGTGTAGGATATAATTCACATTTATGCGGAGCGGCCGACGGTGCGTATCGAGTCGCCGGGATAGTTCGCTACGACAATTCTCCCGGAGAAAAAGGGAATTATTCATCACACCCGGAAGGGGAGAGCCCGTGACGCAAGTATGGAATAGCCACCTGCCGCGCTATGAACGGCCTATCCACCCCTGCTCTACCGTTCCTTTTTAAACCCAAAGATCTACACATAGAGTCTATATTGAAGTGGTATCTTCACACTGCCGGCTATCCTGATCAATTCCGAGGGTCCAGTTGACTGTTGCCAGTTGCAGAATCAAAAGTTTAAACGGCCGTCGAGAACAAAGGCCAGTCGGACAGGGCGACGCGGCTAGGGATAAATATTCAATGCGAATCCTTTGGAGGCGATATTTTATACTTTATTCTTGTTCGATTGTCGCTCTCACCTGCACGATGTAGGCTCTCGTAAAAGCCGAGAATTTTATATGAGAACTTATTTCGCTGGGGTTGAGACGAATAAATGTAACGGACTTTGGGATCTAAGAAAAAAATCAAAAGAATAGATTACTCATGTTGCCCTAAAAGTAATAGGTGAATTTAATTACTATCCATTGAGCGTGAAATGGTTTGATAGTATGAAGTAACATCAATTGCATTGTGTTCTACTGGTTTTATAATTCAAAAAAGTAATTAATACAATACAACTTTTCAATCGACACTGAAATCCCAAGCATTCCCTAAAATGACAAAAGTCGACATATTGATTGGCGTGTTAATGAAAATCGATTTAATTGTCAAATATAAAAACTTTATAATTAACACAACGATCACTTTAAACTTTGACACGTTTATTGAGGTGTCAATCTACTCAAACAAGTTTGTAATCTATCATAAGATTGTTGTTACGATATCGGTTCTTGATCAAGCGCCCTTTTATTATAATAAAGGAAAACCAGATTTTGTCCAAAGTTTACTAAAAACGTTCATCGAAATCGCGCACTAACATAAAAAAAACTGGTAGAAATTCGTTTCATTGTGTACGATTGATTCGTAACGGCCGAGCGCGCTTTAATGTGAATAAAAATATTCACAATTTGTGTAATTCCGCGGCGAACGCGCATCTGTCGCTCACACGGAAGGGATCCGGTCACAATGTACGCAAACAATTATTAACTTTACCTATTTCGGTCAATTATTTAAGGGGAGTATTAAAATTTCGTTCCTTGAAAATATTGTAAGTAATGGTCGTACCGAAATAACTACCGGCTAACTTTTTGCGAGAAACAGAAGAGTCTAAATGTGGCCTCGCTTTTTTATTGCAACCTGGTGATCTTTCTCGATATCCGATGTCTATTGTCAATGATTGTTAACTACTGCTGCAAAAACTTTGGCAAGGCTTTATCTAAATGGCACAATGCGTCGGACTCGTCATAAAGCGGCGTACTGCCCCAGTTTGCAAAACGGGTATAAAATATGTATTGTTTCAGCTTACAACGCAATAGGACAAATTGCTTGCGCATGTCGGAACACTTTGTTCTGGACCCTTTTGTTTGTTTACTTTCGCTTTTAATGCTCGCTTTATGACGTCAGGTTGCCAAAATAAGGTTTGCGCGATATTTTACTATTTGTTCCATTACAGTGTCTAAAGCACCTGACTCAAATATTTTTACTCTCCGTTTTAATTGCTTCAAAACATACCATTATAGAGGTTCGACTCTATTAAGGTCCAAGAATACCTAATGAAGTAATGACCAATCGTTATGCAAGTAAAACTTGTAGGGAAACATCGTTTATGAATAATCCTGCTAAGAATGCTCCATTAAGTACTAATGATATCCTGCACTGCAACCTTATATACCACTTTATAATCAGTCTATAACTGATAACTTATCAGTTATCAGTGATAACAGTGACTCAAAGAAAGTAAAAAGGTTATCTCAAGAACAATACTTGCGTCGACTATGAAAGGGTTCCTTTGTTTACAACATTGAATAAGCCTTTCAAACAATACACGTCTGTGCGAATAACCCTGCGCCGAAGAAAAGAAGAAAAAGTAAAAGTATTACACGAATACCTTTTATTTGCGAGCAAAGTGATGCGTCCTTGAATTCACTTCGGCAAGGCTTAATTGTGGTTTCTCGTCTTCAAAGAGTTGGGCTCTTTGAAGAGCGCGCAGGAGGATGGGGCGCGCTGCTCCACGAAACAAAGGAACCTCCGCGCTCATTCTCGCTCTGGACAGAGGCTGCTTTATGAATAACGTTATAGGTATCAACGACATACGTATTACGCCAGTTTTATATCTGTGTGTAGACAAAACTCATAAAATTGAGAGCACAAACATAAAATGGCAGATCAACTTTATGTCCAATCTCGCATCTGTCATTAGAGCATGTGCGGTAAACAAGAATTCCTAAATCAACATTAGCGAGATGGTATCGGCGAACTTATTTAGAGTATATTTACGTTAATTAACGATCTGGTGGTGATGTTAGATAGCGTGCCACCTGCCTCGTTGGCAAACTTTATAGTTGACTGCGAATGTTCAGGGGACAAGGGTGTTGTTGTTGCCCAATTTATAGTTACCCTGGTAAAACACGGCCGCCTGCCCCTGAAACCGAGGCAAGGTGGCAAGACGTGTGCCAGATAACAGACTTAAACATCCTGACAGATAAGGACCAGGCACTACGAGAAAAAGGGACGGCCGCATAGTTTTTTATCTAAAAAACTTAGTTGCACATATTTTCTACAAACGCAATCAAGCTTAAAGCTCCTAATAATAGGGGTGGTTTTCGTGTAAAAGTTTTGAGCACGCGACAGCAGCAGGTGGGAGCAATGCTCTTAAAAAACTTGAATCTTTTTCGCCGTGCGTCGTATTGTTAAAGTACGGTGTCTTTAGTCTTGTTTGATTTATTGATGGCGATAAGGGTGCTACTCCGTAATAATACTAGTTCCGGTAAAACATGTATTTTATAAATAGAACTAGTTAATTAAAATAGTTGATGTAATCTGTAATATTCCTACACGGCACCGTTGTTTTGCCATTTTATTCGACTAGTATATTAGCTGATCTACTTAATTTATCTTATTGCCTAGATGCAAACCTACATATGTAGGTATGTGGGCAATCATAAGAAAATGAAAAAGCAGCAAATGAATGTTATGTTATTTAGAATAGTTTTCAATCTTTTTTAGTATCTCAACTGCGACTTTCTCGAAAGAATTTATAAAATTCAAAGCTAGCTCAATTAAAAAGAAGTGAGCTTAGTTTTATGTTCGGTCTGTAGTAATTCAAGATGGATCACCTCTGCACCAGTTACCATACATCTACGACGTTGATCGTCTATTAAACCCATTTGTGTCTCTCCGGATGATATAACCCGAAATAACTTCACATAATGTTCTCTAAAAAACACAAAAATAGGTGCAGCTAGTCAGTTACTCGTTTATTTCCCCGAGCCGGGACAAAAAGCTAAACTAGGGAGGCGCGTGCTCACTAAAATGGTAAAAATAAAGTGGTAAAAATAGCGGGTACAATAAAAATGGTAAATTTACGCGGTCCGCCGTCTATGGTCGACACTTATGCTTTTTATGCGTGTTGTCTTTGGCTAATGATTGCCTCGTGACTGCTGCAAGGCCGCGCTAAGTTCTGTGGAGCGGTAACTTGTGCCGCCTACACATGTATTACCAAATTAGATGCGCATACGAAGCTACCATTAAGTTGTGTAATTATAGTGTATCAGTTCCTCTTGAGCTATTCTGAATTTTTATGAACAGCGACCTGTTCTTTCGTCAGAACTTTATTATGGGGCGATTCATATGGAATATTTATAAAAGTATAAAATAATCATATTTCCTGTGATTCTATTATTAAATTTACTTAAATATAATACTTTAAAATCTTCTCAATTGAATTTCATATTTTTTTCTGAGGTAGAAACAAATATTCCTTTTTTCTTTCTAGTCTACGAGTATAAGGCTATGTGAAGTAGAAATATCTGATCCACTAACCTGCGTTAATCAGTTCAAGACAAAACGTAGAGGAAAGGAAATTTTCAAAATACCCATACTATATAATTCTAAATTCAGAAACTAGGCAATTATTCAATAGCGGATGAACTTGTTGATTGATGAAAGATCATGAGCCATCAGATATAGGTACTCAAAATATATCTTCTAATATTTTAAAGGGAGGATATTAGAATTATTTACATTAGACACAACACATAAGTAGACAAGTAACATTATGTATATCCTACAACTACACTTAAAACATAATTATCATCATTTCAGCCGAAAGATGTCCATTGCTGGACATAGGCCTCACCCAAGTGTCGCCACAACGAACAGTCCTGTGTATTTATCGGATTCATCGGGCCATCTTGGTGGACCTCATCGGGTCACCTTGTTGGATACTTTTCAACGGTGCACTTTTGGATATTCGGTTGCCATTGCCACCAGACTCTTTCGGCCCCATCGACCCTCGTTCCGCGAGCAATGTGCCCTATCCAGTTAATTTTGACAATTCTCTGGGTTACGTCGGTGACCTTGGTTCTCCCTAGGAAATTTTCATTCCTGATTGGACCTTCAAAGAAACTCCGCGCATAATCCTCTCCATTGCCTTTTGAGTGACTTTAAACCTTCTGCTGAGGCCTATTGTGAGCGACGTCGTTTCAATGCCATATATCATCGGCAATACACACTGGCCTTAAACATTCTTCTCGATACACTGTGGTAGGTATATGAGACGAAAAGTTATCGCGTGGCATATGGAACGCTGCCCAACCGATTCGGATTCGACGGTTGACCTCATTCTAGAAGTAAGTTCTACCAAATCTCCTACTTCTTCTTCAAAGGTTAATTTTTAAAACCGACTTAAAAAAAATAAGGAGGTTCTCAATTCGTTTGTATTTTTTTTTAACTGAATCGTCTGTCCAACGTGAATGTAATCATCTACAACTTCGAGTGTAGAAGTGTGTGCTGCATCTTTGGTAAAACATGACCTGGTTTTTGTTCCAGTTCATTTTAAAACCCACTCTTTCAGAAGCTCTACTGAGGCTATCTAGTATTGTACTTACTAAGGTCCTCTATGTTCTCAGCCATAACTATTATACTGTTGAAAAATCAAATGTAAGATATGTGGTCGCCTTTGTTGTTAATGCCTATCCCTCTCCAGTCTCGAACCCTGAAGTCACTCTGCATCTTTGCGGCTGTGAACAAATACCCGGCTGCAAGTAGATCGATTTCACGATCTGATCCTGAAGTTGACCTACAACCCATGTCTATGGCTATGTGGAGTAGAAATATCTGGTCCACTAACCTGCGTTAATCAGTTCAAGATAAAACGTAAAGAAAATGAACTTTTCAAAGTACCCATGGTTGAGTGGTAAGTGGAATTATTATAAGTTTTAAATTGAGAATTATAATTTTAAATTCAGAAACTGGGCAATTATTCAATAGCGGATGAACTTGTTGATTGATGAAAGATCATTAGCCATCAGATATATGTATTCAAAAGATATCTTCTGATATTTTTCTTAAGAAGGATATTAGAATTATTTACTTAGACGCAATACATAAGTAGACAAGTTACATTATGTATATCCTACAACTACACTTAAAACATAATTATCATCATTTCAGCCGAAAGATGTCCATTGCTGGACATAGGCCTCACCCAAGTGTCGCCACAACGAACAGTCCTGTGTATTTATCGGATTCATCGGGCCATCTTGGTGGACCTCATCGGGTCACCTTGTTGGATACTTTTCAACGGTGCACTTTTGGATATTCGGTTGCCGTTGCCACCAGACTCTTTCGGCCCCATCGACCCTCGTTCCGCGAGCAATGTGCCCTATCCAGTTAATTTTGACAATTCTCTGGGTTACGTCGGTGACCTTGGTTCTCTCTAGGAAATTTTCATTCCTGATTGGACCTTCAAAGAAACTCCGCGCATAATCCTCTCCATTGCCTTTTGAGTGACTTTAAACCTTCTGCTAAGGCCTATTGTGAGCGACGTCGTTTTAATGCCATATATCATTGGCAATACACACTGGCCTTAAACATTCTTCTCGATACACTGTGGTAGGTATATGAGACGAAAAGTTATCGCGTGGCATATGGAACGCTGCCCAACCGATTCGGATTCGACGGTTGACCTCATTCTAGAAGTAAGTTCTACCAAATCTCCTACTTCTTCTTCAAAGGTTAATTTTTAAAACCGACTTAAAAAAAAATAAGGAGGTTCTCAATTCGTTTGTATTTGAATATTTTTTTCAACGTGAATGTAATCATCTACAACTTCGAGTGTAGAAGTGTGTGCTACATCTTTGGTAAAACATGACCTGGTTTTTGTTTCAGTTCATTTTAAAACCCACTCTTTCAGAAGCTCTACTGAGGCTATCTAGTATTGTACTTACCAAGGTCCTCTATGTTCTCAGCCATAACTATTATACTGTTGAAAAATCAAATGTAAGATATGTGGTCGCCTCTGTTGTTAATGCCTATCCCTCTCCAGTCTCGAACCCTGAAGTCACTCTGCATCTTTGCGGCTGTGAACAGATACCCGGCTGCAAGTAGATCGATTTCACGATCTGATCCTGAAGTTGACCTACAACCCATGTTTCAACTGAATCGAAAACTTTCCAGTAATTTTATTGAGCTACGAGAAAGAGGCAGAGAAACAGATTATACTCTTCTGCCTCTGCATAGCCTACCACATATGTATGTGATTTAAGGAACCTTTTTCGAAATCCGTCTTATTCAGGAGGTTGGAAGTCATCAAAGCTGCGTATGAGATGGATCGTAATGTCTTTGTAAAATACATTGTAGACATGAGTCAGAAGTGAGATGAGCTTGTTATTTTTAAGCAGTCGCCCTTATTAAAGAAGAGTACAACTACACCTATCTCACGCCAGTAGCTTTTACCCCTCGAGTATGGCGGAAGTAATCGGATTAAAAAAGGTCGTAATTATAAATTGATTAAAAGTAAAGTAATTAACATTCCGACACAAAAACTATGTAAGTATTTCAACAAAGTAAAGGAATTAATGGGCATTTTTGTAAAGAAAATACTTAAGAAAATTATTTGCTATCCTAAAAAATCATTAGTTATTTATTCTTAATCTATAAATCTGTTTGTTAATTAGTATGGCTTTTAACTGGAAAAGTATTTATTATTTGTTAAACGATGGTTTCTATAATTATCGTTACAATAGAATTGTACCTATATTTTTTTTTTGTGGAGCATGTAATTATTTATAATTATTTAAAATGCTTTTTAGTGGTAAAGGACTTGGATTGCGGGGTTTTTCAAAAAAGTTTCCGTTGCCCTGGAGGCAAAAGGCATCTGAAGAACACAGATGAGTTTTACATAGTAAAAGTCTAATTTCTCTAGCTGCACCCAGAACGTAAGAAGTTATAGGGATGGGCTATTACTAGAGATACTAGAGATACTAGAGATGAAAACAGGCCATCTTGACTATTTTTTTAGGGTTTCGTACCTCAAAAACAAAAAACGGAATCCATAGAGGATCATTTTGTTGTCTGTCCGTCTGTCTGTCAAGACCCTTTATCTTAAGAACGCGTGGAGATATCGAGTTAAAATTACTCATAAAAACGATATACTCAGATCTGCGGTCCCTTTAAGCTGTGAAAAAATCAAGCTTCTAAATTAACGAATAAAAAAGATACGGTCATTGATGTCGCAAAAGAACGTATACATATTTTGATACTCTACTACTACACCCAGAATCCTGAAATTTGGCACAAAGCAAGGTCTTATAGCACAAGTATAAAAATAAATCTGAAAACAGTTTTGTTGTTACCAACAAAGTCTAAATAAATCTGAAAACAGTTTTGTTGTTACCAAGTAAGAAATTGGCAATTCGAAAAAACTTCGAGTGTCAATTCGGGAATTGTAGTTTGCACGGAACCCTCAGTGCGCGAGTCCGACTCGCACTTGCCCAGTTTTTTTATTGAAATAAACTAGTGCTTGACTGCGATCCTACCTGATGGTAAACAGTGATGCAATCTTTGATGACTATTGCACTAATAGCGCTCTATTTAGTGACTAATATGTAAAAATTTGCTTGATAAATATAACATTGTTGTAAATAATATATCTAAGCTTTTCAATAGATGTGCAGAAGAGTGTGATCTACTATAAATACTAAATCTATTATCACTTATAAACTATTTTTTTTATCTAAAAATATATAATTAGGTTTAATTTCTAGTGTCAAAACTTGAAATAGGTAAGTTTTTGAATGTAGAAATCTTAATTCAATAAAATAAGAATTTAAATTTATAAGTATATCAAACTCTGCTTTACCTTGTCAATTTTTTCTCAATTTAACGATCCATACACGTGTCTCAGATAAACAAAAAATTACCTTTTAAAAATTATAATTCTTTTACTTTACCAACGACCAAATTACAGTATTTAATTTGAATCCTCTACAAATATAACTCAAAGAGTTCTAATCGCGATCATTATAATAATTACAACCAAAGAACAAACAGTTGCGAGATAAAACTGAGTAGGTATGTTCTCAAATTAGTTGCAGTCAAAGAAAGTACCGGCCGGCGGCGCGGCGCACGGGAGCCGCTCGTAAAACATAAAACTGCTTATGTGGCGCTCGGCGAGGGCTAAAGAACTGCGTCAGGAAGGAACATAATGTAGTAGCGCCCATAAAAAGTGAATGCATTGCGTGCACGTGGAGTGCACCGGGGGCTGCGGAGCGCAGGGGGGCCGCGGGGAGGGGCGTGGGGGTGTGTTTACCGCGCGGAGGGGCGGCCGCGGCTCGCTGCGAGCGCGGACGGGCGCACCGCCAGTGTTGTGGTAGGTCACACGGAGCGCGCCCGCACCGCGTGCCCCGATCATTCACAATCGCGACTCCGCGCCGACATAACATGTAATCGCTCTCCAATAAACATTATCATCACTTAGTTTTTTCATGACAATCTCACAAGGACTCTGATAAAAAAAGTTGTTGAACGACGATAAACTTTATAAACAAACTAGTGCAAATAAATGCATTTTGCCGTGAACCTGGAGTGAGATGGCCCTGTCGCTGCAGTCGACGCAGAATTCGAGAGGTTTGTGAAGTTTTTAGTTTAGTGCCTCGCTGTCTCCTCGGTCCGCTGAATCGTGAAGTGCATGTGTGTAAAGTTTCAAACGTTGCCGGGCGGCATGCGTGCCGCGCGCGATGCGATTGGCCGCCCACACGCCCGCGCTCGCCGCACACATGTTTATTTGCATTCAGCGAACTTTGCAGATTCAGTGAACCGTAGGCCGTAGCGACCGCGTAGCGTGCTACGACTCCGCTACGAAGCCGCGTAGTACGTGCTACGAGAATTTATTAATTCTGGTTTTATGTGATACTTGCCAGTATTTTGTGATATGTTAGTAATTTTTACTCGTAATATTGAAGAATAGGAAAATATACCGCGATCTTGAAAAAGTTTATAACTTATATACAAAAAATAAGGAAAACAAAAGAATTGTTGTGATTTGTGCACTTCCAGTTTCATATCACTCACAAAATGTTGGTAAATAAAGAAGCACTGTTCAGGATCACATTTTGTTAAGGTAAATAATTGTTTGTATGTAAATATACCTCTGACAATAATCAGAGGTACATTTATAATTTTCTTATTTTCATATAATCGTCCTTTTCGAGAATATTCCTTATTTTACTGTTTGAATTCTTAAAATATTAAATTACGAGTATTTGTCAAGTATAATTTATAAATTAGACAATACAGATAATTGTACAGGTATTAACGACCTGAATAATTGCGAAACTTTCGTTTCTAATAACTACTTGGACGTAGTTCATTGTTAAAATATGGTAATTATGCGTCTGGTTAAATTCCCGTAAGTAATTAGTTACCCGTGCCATAATGCGTAATTATCAACCGGTTTCTTAATTATTACGTTACCTTATATTAATTCCGTCTTATTAAAGCATTTCTCAAAGATAAATGCATATTTGATGAGGTCTTGTCTTGGTTTTGTCCTGTCTACCAACGCCATCTAGTGGCCTATATGGTAAACGATGTTTTTATTACTTTCTTTCTTATTAACAAAAAATAATTTTCTCATTTACGAAGGATTTCTTACATGTGTGTATATAATTAATCTTGTTTAGTTGATATGCGATTGGTATTTTTTTTAAAGCATATTATATTTATAAAAATTCAAATGTATTATATATATATATATATATAGCTATAATCAACGAGTAAATAATTTATAACAGTATAATCATGTATTCAAATAATGAATTGAAAATCAAAAATAATAGATGAGTCATCACCCAGAAACCATCGTCATTACTATAGAATTTTATATTATGTAAAATTATTGAATGACGATTTAATGATGCTCTAATTACACTATTTATAAATATATATATATCGTTTACAAGGGCTGGTTTGCATACCTTGGCTAAAGATTAAGTATTGCCATACAGGAATTGAGGAATTACTCGACGCCATATTTTAAGTTTTAGTAATAAGTGTATATATTATATTATTTTATAATGCATAGTAGTGCAAAGTAGGTATGCTGTAACCATATTCTGATGTAAAAAAACTTTGAATGTATGTGTGACATGAATACTTAGTACATACTTATTGTATATCACAAATTAGTCGCAATGTTTAATAGTAAAGCTAATAAAATAATGAACTCTTTCAAAGTTTCTAACATAACCATCTTGCAAATACAATAATAATAATATTCCTCAACTATCACACAACGCCGTCTAGTCCCAAGCTAAGCAGAGCTTGTGTTATGGGTACTAGACAACTGATAAACATTCTTATATATTTCTAAATACATACATATCATAGATAAATTACACCCAGACACAGAACAAATGATCATGCTCATCACAAACATTTGTCCTGGGTGGGAATCGAACCCACGACCTGCGGCATAGCAGTCAGGGCCACTAACCACTAGACCAACAGGCCAGTCGAATAATATGATGGTTTGCAACTTTTTCCTGTAATAAACTTTATATTTTAATGCAATGCAACACAAAGGCATAAAGGTGGACTTAATGCCCTAAGCATTCTCTACCTGTCAACCGAGGTTGTTGAAGAGAAAACTTGGCAGTTGAATAAAAAAATAAAAGAATGTTAAGAAAATAAGGGTACAAAATTTTGTACATACATATATTAATATGAAATAAAAGAAAGGGGTTTTGAGACGACTTCACAATACTACTACTACTGTATTGGATTTATTTAAACAAACATTTGAACAATATTTGCAAAATAAGACTTTTATTGTTTCTCATGTATTAAACTGCATTACAGAGTTAGAGGTAACGCCATTAATGTGTGGCACGCCATAATCATGGCGGTAAGTTCCCTCTTTGAGGAGTGACTGGAAAGACGTCAGTCTCCACGGCGCCTCCACCTGCTGCATGACGCAGGTCCTCACCGGACATGGTAATTTCGGGAGGTTCCTGCACTTGATTCGTGCGGAAGAAACACCTTGGTGTCACCATTGTAATTACTGCCCGGAGGACACGGTGGTGTACCTCTGATAGAGGTGTGCCTGCTTGGGCGGAGCACCGCTGTGTCCTTGTGGGGGCGATCGGCGGCAGAGACTTCTTGCGTCGGAACCTGGTCTCTACCAGGGTCCGGCGCAAGAGGCCTGACCTATGGCCCTATGTGGTCTAGAGCGAGAAGAAGTGGCAGACGGACGCCTCTTTCTGCGAAGCAGTGATACTAGTAAAGAAGGCAGTCACATGCGAAAGGGACAAGACTTCCTCACGCCCCAGCAGCCAGGATTCCAATTTTCAGCTACCATATGTACACGTAGACGTGCTACACATATGGAGCTGTATGACAACGAGCAACGCGTAGCTCGCCGTCCGGCCGTACGGTAACCGTCCGGACTAAGCCCGAGTTACCGTAGTAGTATTCCACGTGCGCCTAAAAGATATGTCAGCGAATTCGTAGGGATCCATTAGTGCCGAAGTCTACTGGGACCAAGTCTACTGGGTTCGCTTCCAAAAGAAAAACTTAGGGTCCTGGAACGCAAGGCAAAAAAGCAACATAAGCGTGGGTTTTTGTCAGTAAAAGTCTGACACGCCTTCTCACTCCGCCCTAGAATGGGAGAAGTCATTGGATGATTTGTCAACTAAAAAAAAAACCTTTAATTACAAAATATAATTTAATTTATAATAATCTACACTAATATAATAAAGAGGAAAGTACTGGTCCGATTGCTAAAATTTTCTCACCGATAGAAAGTATACTTTATTCCTGATTGACTTAGACTATATTTTGTATACGCGTCCAAACCGCGGGCAAAAGCTAGTTTATAATAATTTGTAAATTGTATAATATTCCTTTTTATTCAATATTATTGGCATATTTTTATTGAGATCACTACTTTATTCATCTCACATCAAACGAAAATTGCAAAAAATACAATTGGTTCTACATATAAATCTTTTTACGAACAAAATATTGATGCCATCAATCTACTAAGTATATTAAAGCCGTTTCATCGTGCATCAATGTTATTGTCTAAAACAAACATGTGTAGTGAAAACATCTGTAAAACCGATAACGTTTGATTATAAAGAATGGGCCTACTTACGTTACATCGCTGCACTATAGATACCGCCATTTTGACCAAAAATAAAATTGATTTTTCCATCAAGGTTAATAAAGACTTTGAGTCAAAAAAGCACAATACTCTAAAGGATCTAAACAATATATTTTAGTAAGTCGATCAATCTGAGAGTAAAGCTAATTCATGAAGTTTATATTTTTGTTTTTATTGATAGGCTCGCGTTTGACCACTATCTTAGCTAATGGTAAGCGATGATGTGGCCGACGATGGAGAACGCTTGTCTAAGTACAATTCTATCCCCTACTCTTAACTTAAAGCCCCCTAGGTTGTAATATGTTTTTTGTTTTTGAATTCGTACAAGTGGCTCTAGTTACATCAAGAGGTAGAAAAGATATCTTACAGAATTAACGATCGACGTGGATTGATCTAGATCGCTGTTATTTATCTTTAAACAATAATCAAAAGAAAACAGCTTTTTTATAGTTTTGCCTTTTTATAGAGGCAAAACCAAATAAAACCTGGCTATAGATTCTGCGGTTCAGCAATTTCTACTAACAATGAAGGTTCTTCTACTTCCAAGGTTAATAAAGTAGTGAGATCGGTTAAGTTAGTTGTTACGGCTACTGTTATGTCAGAGAAGCCCCATTACGCGGCGCGTGTATCCCGCTTAACCCTAAACCGCCGAAACCGTACGAACTCTGTAATCTGTGCGAGTGAGTACGTACCTAAAGCCGCCGCTAGCCGCAGGTAGCCGCGGGTTAATCCCATTATGTGGCACACAATGTAATTAAGTCATTCTGGACAATCGCGGTTCGGTAGCTTCAAATTTTTAATTGATATCAACTAAAATTGTCTCTATAAAAGACGAGAATTGATTACTTCGGGCTTTATAGACCTGTAGCAGAATACGCGTCAACGACTCCTCGATTGAGCGACTTTAAAATCGGTGTAGGTCAAACTCAATTGATGGATGTGAATACGGCAATGGTCTAAACGAATAAATCGCAACGATATCGTTACCTTTTTGATTACGTTAATCAAGCTACTGGCGTATGATATTTTAAGCAGTCAATCGTCAATAAAATTGTCAAGTCTTGGATCTTGTCTCAGGAGACATGGACGCTAAAATTGATATTCAAGAAGTCAAATTTTAAAATGGGAGCTAAATAAATTGATGAACAAAGTTTACAATAGATATCAAAAAAGTACCAAGTTCAGATTGAAAAGTACTAATTGTATTCAAATTATCACAAACATCATCTTCAAATAAAGTAGCGACGTTTTCTCTAAGAGCTCAGCACACTACAGTGTTCGCGGCAAGTGCGTAGCAATAAGGACGTCATTGACACGTCCGTTATCGGGCGAACCCTTGCGCAATAATGAGTTATGGAGTGGCGGCCGCAGGCAACTCCATAAAAGTATTGAATATGGGTTATTGACAAATATTTATGGCGTATAAAGAGGGGATAATTACAACTCTTTAGCACATAAAAAGCTCCGTGCGGAAGGGTGCGCCCGCTGTAAAAATTTATCACCAACATTGTCACCCGGCGGCCGCGGGCCCTGCGACTAATAAAAATGATACATTATGACGCTCTCTACAAAAAACGAACTCAATAAGTAATCGATAATATAGGCCTTTGTAAGATTATGTGATAAGTGGCTGTTCAATGACTTGATCGGAATGATTACGTTTAAATATTGTAAACAGGAGTAATGGCTATATTTAAAGACTGTATTCAAAATTGTTTCATTATGTTATTAGTTCATTATCTATATATTAGGAACAATAACAAAAAATCCTCTTAAATGGTATCTGATCTACGAAACACCACCAGTGTAAAAAAGTAAATTCATCAGTTGATCTGTTTTCGAAGTTAATTAGATACGACGTCAGAATATCAGATTGTTTTACAACAAAATGTCGGTATTTACTTGTTTAAACTTTTAAATTAAGCCTAGTATTATAATTCTGATCACATCACGAGTGCGGTTCGCTGTTCGTCCTCCAAACATAACGAGGAATGTTATTAAAAAGTTATGGGATAAGCCGCTACGTGCCGCGCGCCGCGAGACGCCTAATCACGAACTTTAAAATTATCTTATACTACAGACTTTGTGTACTTATCAATACGTAGTTTCAACAAGTAATTAGGATACGCCATTACAAAAAGTTTCTTTAGAAAGGTGCAGAAATTTTTCGTTTGTTCAAGATATAATTGTTCGTTTTAATAAAACGTGTAAAGTGCCTCGTGTCAGCACTCGCGAACGACAAAATATTTTGCCTTTTTCAATTAAGCGCGATGGCTGAGTCCAGAGCCGGGCCGAGAATTAATTCCACGGCTAAGTAGATAATGTAAGGAGCTCCCTCCTCGTGCCGCCTCTTCACGCCTCGAGGAGAACTTTCAATTATGATTTTGTCTAATTTTAATTAAGTGCTCTCAAAAAGGCTTTTCTTCAACGAAATTAATATTTGAATATAATTTGGGCGGAGCGGGCGGGCGGAGTTTGCCGCTCGAGGAATAATTAATTCCATTATATAGGTAAGTGGTCTGGTCGCTTCTGCCTCTCCCCCCCCCCCTGGCGGCCCCACGAACTCCGGGCTCACTGCGACACTATACAAACTCGTCACACCAAATGATTGCTTTTCACTCCTGACATTTTGAAAGTGACGGCTAGTCCGGAAATATTTATTTAGGGAGATAGGTATACATGTACAATGATCAAGGTAGGAAAGTAATTAGATTGAGTTGGAACGGTAGCGAGCAGGGATAGTGAAGTAGTGTGGTAGCGTGGCAGCACAATTTGCGCAACAGGTCGGGGCGGAAGCGACCTGCAGCGGCGTGATTGCGACCAAATGTTTCCTTTACAACGTCTGGTTTAGTTTTTGCTCTGTTTTTTGTCCTTTCTCGCTGATAAGTATGCTATCGATAGGTTCGGCTGTGTTGTTTGTTTAGGTCGAAACTAACTCTTGACGGAAGTGATGGCAAAGAAACTATAACTTAATTTTTTAGATCCTCCACCTTGACGAAAGTAGGCCAAGAGTTCTTAGCAGTTAAAATTCTTAGCAGGAGTAGAGTTTTGCAATCTACCTTTGACAACAACTTGCATAAATAGTGAAGTACCTATAATTCTTTAGAAGTAATATAACTAACTTAAAACTTTTCTTTATCCAGGTGTGTCAGTGAGACCGCTTTCAACCATGCGACAAGAATCCCTGCCGATGTTGGCGGAGCGGCTGTTGGCGACGCGCGCGGCGGCGCTGGTGGCGGGGCTGCCGGCCGAGCTGTACTCGGGCGCGCTGCTGGCCGCCTGGCCGCCCTCGCCGCCCGCGCCGCTGCTGCCGCCGCACGACGAGCGCGCCCGCAAGCGCCGCCGCACGCCCAAGCTCGACGACACCGCCACCGCACCGCCCTCCCCGCCCTCCTCCGGCTCGTCACCCGGCGCCGCCGACCCACCACGAGACAAGCTCTTCACCTGTAAGGTCTGCTCACGCTCTTTTGGCTACAAACACGTCCTACAAAACCACGAACGCACTCACACTGGCGAAAAACCATTCGAGTGCGGCGAGTGTCACAAGCGCTTCACGCGCGACCACCACCTCAAGACACACTTGCGACTTCACACGGGCGAGAAGCCCTACAGCTGCCCACACTGCCCGCGCCACTTCGTGCAGGTAGCCAACCTGCGTCGCCACCTCCGCGTGCACACCGGCGAGCGCCCATACGCGTGCGCGCGCTGTCCCGCGCGGTTCTCAGACTCGAACCAGCTGAAAGCACACGCTTTGGTTCACGAGGGTGACGCACCTTTCGCCTGTCGCTGCGGGGCGCGCTTCCGGCGGCGGCAAGCGGCTGCACTGCACCGCTGCGCCAGCACGGGCTGCTCGCCAGACACGCCGAGCCCGCCCGCGGCCGCCGCGTCCGACTGGCGCTGGGACGAGTGGCCCGAGCAGACCGAGCCCGAAGACCTGTCGCTGCCCCGGAGGCCGGCCACGCCGGACTCCCCCACCGACCTGCGCGTGCACTCCGCGTAGTGGCCCAGCGCCCCGAGCGCCCAGGGCGCCGTCGAGCCGGTATACGAGTTCCTCCCGCGTAGACCCGCGCCGCCGTCGGCCGTCGACGCCAAAGCTCTCCCACTCGCTTGCTCCGGAGACGCTCGCTTCGACTCCATGATTCTATGCAAATTCCTTGCGAAGTAAAAATAATTACGGCTGTTCTAAATACACCAACGGTTACTTTTTTATAGAGCAATTTTTTTCTTTTCTCGGTAAGACTACCGCCGTAGTCTCGTTAGGTAGTCCTCTATTCTTTTTTACGATTTTGCATTTGCAATGTTCGCCATAAAAAGTACTTTTTTCACCCACGTTACAGTTTAGAAGTTTATTGTTGTACTATTTGCATAATCGCAAGGCGAGGTGAGGCAAAAACGACGACGTTTTGTTCTTTTGTTTTGCAACGTTGCTAAACACCTAAAGAACATATTGCACAAAAGATATTTTTTGATTTATTGGTATCGTCTATTGTTTTGTGATAAAAGCAAAAAAAATGTTTCGCTATGCTTGGCATTTATTGATTTTCAATCGGTGTCCTCCCTTGCGCTTAACGAACGGAAACTGGAATATGGTCTAGCCGGAGAAGGTCGCGACATTGCCTCATTATGTCGGCGACAAAGGCTGCTTCACAAGCGGTAATTATTACGTATTGAGCTCGATATCGAGTTCCGACTGACAAAGCTGTGGCTATTGTGCGCGCCCCGATCCGTAGCGCCTCGCGATAACCGGTTCCTAATCACTCCTTTATACATTTCTTAAGTTTTCATTCAATAGCTCTTTGAAAAGTTTACACGTTTTGGACATTTATTTTTTGGCAATATACCAAATAATAGTTATACTGGTTCCGAATACACGATACGGGATAATTGTATAGAATCATTGGAGCTTTTATAATGAAGTATGAATGTGTCCGGGTGGCGAGCTGAGGGCGGCCGCTCCGCCGACCGCGCGCACCGTGCTTCTGTACATAATGCTGTCTCTTACAAGATTATTTATTATTTATCGATTAGTTTGTAGACGTTTCGATATCTTTACGGTATCTCATCAGATTACGGCATTGTTAATATTACGTGTACATATTTATGTAGTGTTGTAAAGTACGTTGTAGAGAAGTTGGTGTCTCGAAAATTATTATATTTCAAATTATTTAAATTCGATACCGAGCAACTCTCAATGGGCTGTGTTGTATTGATATTGAAACAAAGGACTATGTGTTAATAGAAACGATGTTGTAAGTGAGGCCATGTGCACAATGATTCAATATCGTTAAGGTGGATATTTACTTGTAGCTCTAAGGTCAAACAGTCAAAAATATTTAATGTGTTGTACATAATTATTCTTAGTGTTAAACTATGGTCATCTCGTTGTGCACATGGCCTGTATGTTATATTGTGTGTTCTCGTTTACACGAGGGCGGTGTATGAGCATTTTTGCAATTTGTTCTACGGGTATTAGTTTCCTACTAGATGTAATGTTTTATTTTCCATGTTTTAATATAATTTAATGTCATAGTAGTTGTTCTGAACGTTGTAGCGCACATGATTTATAATTATCGTATGTAATTATATAATTAGGCTGTACTGTTTGTTGATTATTATTATTTTATTTTCTTTAGTCATGTTCGAAGTGTAGGGTCTAGGTTTAGGGAATCAATGTAGGACTAACGATATATTTTTTTCCAAAGAAATTATTGGTACAAATATAAATGTGTACAAATTTAATGATAACTTTCGATTAGAAGTCGTAATTTCATGTTGCAATGTTGTAATATTGGTAGTTAGTGTAATGTTAGGCGGTCTGCCATTATCTACCTCATTTGACTACGGAGACAACGCCAGGGTAAAGAGCCAAAGTTCTTGGAAATATTTTCTATAGTTTATCTCTTCGGGGATAACGTACAAGTGTCAGGATTGTACAGCTGTTGGCGCGTGATCATTAGTTTGAGACTGATTTTTATTCGTTATGTTGGTTACCTCTCGTGCGGTACTTGCCTGTGCGCACTTGCCACTGCTTGCACGTGTATGCTTGAGTCTCTTATTCATTGTACAGCACACTTGTGCAATCATCTGTGTTCTATCAGTCGATGAGAGCCACAGTCATACACGCAGACAGGCAATGGTTGCAATTAATTTGAGTTCCTATTTAATTAAAGATTTTGAAGTGTTGTTTTGCTTAATATTGTTTATAATGATTAGTTAGCGATGTATTATTCAGTGCCATCCACAACACAGACCAATCCGTAGCAAAGGACTAGTTAAGATTGGTGTCTACTAAAATATTTCTGTTAGAAACCATAACCGATCTACCTCATGAACAATCGCGATACAGGTATTCTTGAAACATTCATAATAACTTAATTCGAAATTATACTGTACTTGTACAAAATATTATAAGATATAAATGTGACATAATTATGGTACTACGATTATATATGTATTTCTTTATCAATGTCCAGTACATAATTATTAAAATAAAGAGATGTTTGTTATTTATTTCTTTTTTTGTTATTTCACTCCCCCATATTGTTAATTTATTTTTTTAAATTCAAAGAGTATATGTCGTGTTGCTCAGTAACTGGATCGACTAGAAGCCGACCCCAAGCTATAGTTGGGAACACGCTAAGGAGATAGTGAAATAGTTCTTTTTTCAACTGTAAAAGTTAATTATTTTAATCAAATTGAAAATCATATTTTAAATATAGAGCTTACTTACACTTAATTACCCATTAATCTTCATAGTTTTCGTGTAACTAGGCCGACTAGGTAATCTAGGTATATCTAAATTCAAAAAGTAGTCTCCAAAAGTTCTGCGTCGATCTATCTGCCAATAATATAGGGAGTAAGTGTTCAATAAAACTAATTTGTTGTTAGTGTGCGATAGGCTGGCAGTATCTACTAAGTAAGAAAAGTGTGTAATTTATCTAAGATCGGGCGTAAGTAATGAGTTGTCGCACTAGTACACTCGCGCCACGCGTGTCGTACGCACACGGCACGCACACGCGCGCACCGCGTCCCTCGTTCGCGCTCAGGGTGGGAGCACCGTGTTCGGAGGCAGCGTGTTTACTTCAACTAAATATTCTTCGATATTTTTTTGATAACTGATTTTTATCGGTATTAACTAGTGCTTGACTGCGATCCCACCTATTGGTAAGTAGTGATGCAATCGTTGCTGTTGAAGCGCAATAATTTATTAAGAGCCTATTCACTCTAGCCTTGAAGACATCTAAATTGAAATCTTTATCGATCGAGAGAACCATATATAAGACACGTTATACAATTTTAAAATAAAAGATTACTCATAATACTTTGTTGTTGACGATACGAACGGATATATAAAATAACAAAGGAAGTGAACCGACAGTAAGTTTTCATTCCATCATGCCTAAAATAATTACCCAAATATTGTATGTTTGTCTCCTTCAAGCTCAAACGGCTAAACCGATTTTCATTCAATATGAGCCACGGGTAGACCATGTCCTGACATATGACATTGCAGACTTTATATTTCGGAAGTAAGTTCTATTTTAACGCGGACGAAGACGCACTTTTACTCTGAGACGGCTGAACGGTTTTTTATGAAATTGGCTATAATTTATAACTGTGAAAAGTACAGGTGGGTTAATGATAAATCACCATTAACTTTTTTTCATACGCTACTTGCTCTACGCTTTAGGCCTACTTTATTGCCCTTAAGCAAGTGTGATCTATTGCTATCTTAAAGTCCACATAATGTCTTCAGAGCAGCAATAGTGCTCTACCTGACATTTTATCGATCTGCGAAGCCATTCTATCTAAATATATAAAAGGAGAAGCTGACTGACTGACATATCAACACACAGCCGAAACTATTGGGACAAGGAGCGTGAAATTTTGCCCAAGGTTTCCTTTTGAGACGTAGAACACTAAGAGAGGATTTTCCAAAATTTACTCCTAGAGGGATAAAACAAAGAGATTTATATTTAATGTCTTTGAGATGAAACGAGGATCCAAAGTTTGTACAGACAAACATACTTTCACACGGGTGAAGCCGCTGGCAAAAGCTAGTAGCGTAATATTTAAATTCATAGTAGAATTTTAAGAGTGTAACATTACAAAATAGCTCTCAAACAAACAAGGGTGAGGGTGTAAAATAATGAATGCAAAAATACGACTGCGCTTGCAAAATAGTAAAAAATTTAATGGGGTTTTTTTATATTACGAGTAACTGTTAGAAATTTTATTCAAGGTCTTGGTTTTACACAAAGTGTTCAAGAGTTTTGATTGAGTGTTTAAATTAACACCTCTGATTTCTCACAGAGGTCGCGGTCAAGAAGAACGGTTGAAGATTCTGTAAGCACACATTATGGAGTGTGTGATGATTTGTGTCTACGCAATACCAACTTTCTAGATTAATTGATATTTTGGTGGTTTGGTTTATTCGATATTTATAATGGTTGACTTAGGTTTGGTTTAAATGATACGATTTTAGTTTGGTAATCGCTTTACGGTATAGATAGGCAATTAAATATATTTTAAATAAGAAGTTGATTTAATCTAAAAAAATGGTTTGCATGGTTTTGGTATGGTTTGAGTTACGCAATTAACGGTCGAATAAGCAAAGACTTTAATTGGTACTTTTGCTGGTTTTATTAAAATGTACGAAAACAAAAGTGCTGAACTGTTTGGTGGTATTGCTCTGAACAAATTAAGTACATTTTATTGTAACGATCATACTTTTTGACAGGTGTGGTTAATACCTACAAGTTTGGTTTTCTAATGAACATAATTATACAAATTACATCAACAATCACCAATTAACCCATTAATGGTCAAAATGAAACTGTAAGGATTTTTTTGAAAATGTGTTTATTTTTCTATTAAAAGGAATACAAAGGAACAAGTGAATGAGAAAAAAAAAAGAAAATTATGTTTTTCAGGAATTTGTAAGGGTGTTCCCAAATTGGCACAGTGGCCATTTAAGAGTGGTAATTTTTAAAACATGGTTTTTCAATGCACAGAGTTTTCTTGCATTTCTTGCAGCCCCAGCGGCTTCTATTATGACAAATAACACAGCGTATCCGTTTGGGAAGCTTTTCAGGTACGTGATCAGCGCCAACAAGTTGCAAACCACCTATGTTAGATGATAAAGGACGAGCAGAGTCTCTCAGGGACGATTGCTTTAGATAAAATCTGGCTATGCTTCGTCGAAACAGTAGTTGAACCATGGATTCATTCCTAGACTGTACATGTAATCGTCAAGCATTTGCTATGGTCATATCAATCATGTAGGTATATAGTACCCACTACTATTTTTGCCATGAACATCGATTCTATACAGTGAAATGGATTGATCCATTTCATCTACTCCACCCATGCCTTTATTATAAATTTGTAATAAATGTGGGATCTTTCTTCATCATTTTTTCATAAGCATACCTGCAAGTTTTCTCACCATATATATTTTATCGGTAGTATTTGAAGCATCGTTATTTCTCTGAATCTATAACTGGTCATTGCATTTGATACTGCATGGACTCCGATCTCCTCATCCAATGACCAATACATACGTTCTCTAGGAAGTTTTCGTATAATTAGGATTACACTTACACCAGACAGGAGTATTCGATGTTGATGAACTTGGGCTAGTCGACTGGTCACCAGCTTCTTGAGATACAGTTGATCGGATTCGAGCTCTTTTTGTGGCCAATGGCTCATCATCTCTGCTATCGGGAAGAACACGCTCATCGCGAACAAACACCTCTATATACCCGGGTACATCATTTGACAACGTAGATAATACATTTTCATTATCAAAACCTTCTTCTTCGTCAGTAACAACACTGGGTTCTGGTGGAATTATGGCGAAATCATACTCCAAACCGTCATCACTGTCTTCAGCAATAGAGCGTAAGGCCTCTTCTAAGCCCTCGTAGTCGTTACTAGCGTCAAATATTCTTCTGCGATTCATTTTCGAAATCTGCAAAATCAAGGATAAACTAACCTCACTTGTGGCCACTGTACCCAAATTGGCACAGCAAAATTTAGGATAGGACAAAAGCTTATATTATTGTAATATGTAACTGAAAAATGTTGTAAATCATTCATTATTTATAAGTTTCAAATAATTTATGGAAATATAATGTTTATAGTATCTTGTTAATAATTTTATTTAAAAATAATTTACATACCTCTTCGCGTGTCCAGATATGGAATTTCAACTAATAATTATGAATACACCACTACTTATAACTATAGGGTCGTATTGTACATTTATTCACTGCACTTTTAACTACTCAAAACAGTACTCGTATTTCAACTGGTGTCAACATTTTTCATTTCTACCCTCAATTATTAAGTGTTCCCAAATTGGCACAGCAACCACAAATGGGTTAAACTAATCATGGCAAAATATGATATTAATAGCGTAAATAACGAGCTTGCATAATATGGATTTCAAATGTTAAATAAAATGTTAAGTAAACAATTTTTATACGTGGAAAATCAAATTAAATAAGATTCATGTATAATTAGATTCACATAAGTATTATTATCATAAATTTTTGATACAATGTAAAAATTGTTTAAGAAACAAATCAATCAATCAATTAAATGTCTTCTGCCAGTCTAGGTGGAGCGGTAGGGAGAGGGATCCTTAGTGTCGGACTTTTACTGACTAAATGACACCTTTTTTAGGTGGGAAATCATCCAATAACTTTTTCCGCTCTAGGGTGGGAGAGAGGGAGTGTCAGGATTTTACTGACTAAAACCCACCTTTGTTCCTTATTACCCTTTGCAGTGCAGGTTCAAGGTAACTCTTTCACACATTCCCGAAACCCTGTCAGAGTAGTAGACAACTCTGCTTAACTATTCGAAGAGTACAGCGTGATTATACAGGGAGTGAGTGAATACACTCCCTACATAATCCTGCGTTCGAGATTTACTCACATTTTTTATCTTTATTGTACCTTTTTTTTCATGTTACATTTTTTGTTTTATCAGTCTATAATTTATTTTTACATTACTTTCCAAGCCTATTTATCAGACTTAATACATTTTGTTAGTTATCAAAACTCTACTTTGATGGATTATATTACTTAATAATAATCTTTTTATTTCAGAAGTAACTTCCATAGGCAATTATAAAAAGTTAATATCAAAATAGCTCTCAAAATGGTGAAGGAAAACATCGCGAAGAAACCGGCATGTCCTAGAACCAAAAATGCGAAGACATGTTACATTCACCAACGCGCACAAGAGTGTCCATGGAGTTTCTTGCACGTTGGATCTTCTCCATAGAGATCTACGCTTTGGAACGTGCAATTTAAGCTTCACTTTTCTTGGACTGAGCGATATTTGACTATTCAAAAGTACCTGCAAATGGTCTATTTGAATGTTATTTTTTTTTTTTTTAGTTGTTTGTTTTAGTTGTTTGTTTTAATTGTTGAAATGTTATTTTTTTTTTGCTCGTTTTTTGCAACGGACTTTACGGAACCCTTCGTGCGCGAGTCCAGCTCACACTTGGCTGATTTATTTATTTTTTATTGTTCCAAATAAATTAATTTTGTTTTTATTGCAAATAACGTATTTAGGTCCTCTTCTGAAATATCAAGTAATTTTGAGGTCACCATCACAATTTTTCTTCATACTCGTAGATTCACCGGCTACAATCGCAATTAGTGACAAATAAATTAACCTTTAAGCGGCTACCGGCCTACGGCTACGGCTAACGCGCTACAGGCTACGGGCTACGCGCTACGACTTTGCTACGAGAATAACTTTCTCCTTGAGAAAGACTACGTTGAGGTATTTTTTGAGTGTTTCTACAATTCTATACTAATATTATAAAGAAATAAAGTTTTTTTTTTATTAGTGTTTAGTGAGAGGTTTAATCTCCAAAAGTACTGGTCCGATTGCTAAAATTTTTCACCGATAAAAAGTTGCTTTATTCCTGAGTGACATAGGCAATATATTTTATGTACGTGACTGAAACCGCAGGCAAAAGCTAGTGTGTGATATTCGAAATAGGACTTTGCACTTTGCTTGCTGTGGTCTTTCCGTTCGATTATAATTTAATGTCTTCAAGGCTAGAGTGAGTAGGCTCTTAGTAAACTAGTACGCCTCAACATCAAGGATTGCATCACTGGTTACCATCACGTGGGACTTGTGGATGATTTTGGCAGAACCATGACGATGATGATGTAGCAAGTAGGTATAGTTTTAGCGCATCTTTTTTAACCAATAAAGTGGTCATTCGTAAGTGATTAATAGTGTTTATGCTATCAGCTATAAATACAATATGTAGGGCAAGATAGAGTCGTAATTCAACAACCGCCTCACGCCACCGCATAGCTGGGAGACAAACGCACGGGAATCCGGTTGGTATTTATTAAATTAATCGTTCACCCCCCCGCACGCCGCCACACCTCCCCCCCGCGCCGCCGCCGCCACACCGTCACACTCCACGATTAGTTCGTGTGTTTCTTGCGAAATATCCTTTATAACTATTACGTGTATGTGGATATGGGACGACTGTTTTATTACAGACTAGCTTCTGCCGGCGGCTTTGCCCGTGTGTGAAAGTACGTTTCTCTATAAAACTTTAGACCCCTATTTCATCGCCTTAAGGGGAGCATTTTGGAAAATCCTCTCATAGTCTTCGCTTACGTCATAAAAGAAAACCTTGTGCAAAATGTCACGCTCCTAGTCCCAGTAGTTTCAGCAGTGTGTTGATATGTCAGTCAGTTAGTTTCTCCTTTTTTACAACATTATTTTTATGAATATAGTTTGTTCGGAATCAGTAACTGAATGGATTCAAATAGTTTTTTACACCAAGCTAAATTTATTCCCAAAAATATTTAAAAAAGGTCACAAGTTAGAATTCGCCGACAAAGTACAACACAGGTCATAACGGGCATTAGGCGCCAATGCATAGCTGGGTGCGGGAGCAAAACAACCCCTCAGTCGCCTGGATGACCTGGTGACCATACATTTGTGCGAACAACCAGGTGACATGACAAGCTTGTAACTTTGTGATTTTTCATGATAACGTTATGGAACATAGATTCTGTACATCAAAATAATAAACACATGTTTCTATTTCACATATACTAATACTAATGTTCTAACTGAAGGTAGGAAATCACTATAATAGTGGCAAGGTTATTTTTTTAATTGCTACGTAAACGGGTACTTCATTTAGGGTTGTGTTTTATAAAATGGACACCCATTTGCATTTTACTACCCAATAAAACAAGAGTAAAATCGGTTAATTTGGACAACACAAAACTAAAGATAACGTTATCCTGAAAATTACGTTTAAGTTCTTATCAGTACTGTGTGTACAACAGCGTTATAACAGCCTAACTTTCAAACAACAATAAAAAGGCTTTTTATCAAACATCTCAGCCTTATCAGCTCAAAGAGAGAGAGAGTAGATAGTGGCGTAAGTTATCTATAGTTGCTGACAATTCGGACGCAATATATTTAAACACTGTGTCCGAATCGATACATTTGGTTTACAATGTTTTTTCACTGATGATTCGGACACCACCTTTAATCAAGCTGTTTATTACAGTCAAATAAAAAAAGTTTTAAAATACAATATCAAGAAATTTATTAGCCAAAATTGCCGCCTTAAGTCCACTTTAAAATATTTTTGGTAAAGCTTTTTTCCCATATATTATATTTTAAAACTTTTTATCAGACTGTGCTAAACAGTGTGTGTTCGAATCGTCAGTGAAAAAAATAATTAAATAAAAATGTATCTATTCGGACAGTGTGTCCGAATAGTCAGTAAGTCGTAACAACAGCCTAACTCTCAAAACAACAATAAAAAGGATTTTTATCAAACATCTCCGTCGTATCAGTTCAAAGAGAGAGAGGAGGTAGTACGTCCTAAGTTATCTATAAAGCAAATCAAGATTAATAGCTAAGTAATAGGCATGTTTGAAACAGTAGTCGCGAATGCTCGGCTAGAGGACGAGCGGGCGAAATGGGCGAATTATAATTTATTTGGAGAAGTGGCAACGAACCCCGCTCTCCCCGCGCGAGCCCGACCTACCCTTTGCTTTCGCCCTTCGTTACGGGCGCACGCTCCAAGCGTTGTAACTCGGAAATTAACGTTTGATTTTATACTTTTCTGCTGGTGATTCTGTATTTGAAATTACTTACGAAATTTTTAAATTGTGCTCAGTTAGTCTTAAAAGTACTTGAATTAAACAGTCAGGGATCATTTTAATATGTTCGTTGTTTCGAGTTGAGATAAGTAAAAGATAAGGTAAGATAAGTTTGACTGCTATATGCGTGTGTTTGTCTGTAGCACTGTAGCTGTTAAACGTGTGAGGCAATTTATAGTTTTTTTTTTAATTTGTTAGTTAGTTTTCTAGGGATTCTTCTTTGACATAGTCTAATCAAAATTGATTTAGCGACTTTTAAGTTATTGGGGTGAAATGACTAGATTTATACGTGCATTACATCAAAAATTTCGGTGAAGGTCTTTTTTAATTAAATTTTAGTACACTATTAGTAGGTTTGGTATACCATTTACATGTTCCTTTACCACTTAAACTACATGCTATCGGAGCCTAAATATAGAGGTTTTGTAGACTTCAACCGCTATGTCAAACTATCAATCTCGGCCGCAAGTCTCCTTTTAATGGCCTCTCCATTAAAAGGAGACTTGCGGCCGACATAAAGTTATGAAAGCTGTCAATCATACTAATATTATAACACGATGCCAAAAGTTTGTATGTATTTACCATTCTTGTACACTAAAACAGCTCAATAGATTTGGATGAAATTTAACATACGGGTGTATTAATTTGGACGTAGAATACTTTTATTCCGGGAGTATGTTTTCTTGGGATAATTTTCCTTGGGTGCCGCTGGGAACATTTACTTAACAATAATTTAACTGAGAATGATAATAGATTGCCTGGGCTGGGTCTATTTTGAGTTACAAAATATACTGCTGCAAAATATATCGCTGCAATTTATGGAATAGTACTAAAAGGAGTTGTATGATGCAGACCATGGAAAAAAATAATTATAAAAAGTAAATTGCTAATTTTGTGTTTTTCTGAAATTAAATTACCTACATATTATCAGGTGAGTAGTAATTCAATTATTGAGAATTTCTAAAATAACATTGAAACATCCAAAAGATGACCAACCACACAAGTTAACATTAAATGGGCAAGCTATTCTACAGCTTGCCATCGGCCGATGAATATTGGTTTTAACGCTTTTACAAGAGTTTAATTTGCTGTGTTCAATGTTGAATGAATTACTTTAAATTGATTACGAGCTAGTGAATCAAGATTGCTAAAAGAGTTTGATTGCTAACACGAAAAAGTAAACAGGACGAAAATATTATAATTAATTAAGCTGCAACGCTTGGGGAGTGAACTTTATACTTTTCTGTTTTTTCTCTAGGTAGGTTGCGTTCAAAGGAGCTGGCGGGGCGCGGGGCGAGGTGGCGGGCCGCGAGGGGGGCGGAATTAAGAGGGGGAGAGGGGGGCGGCCCGCTCTGGATACTGAGAGGAGTTTTAACCAATTAATTTTGTTCCTCAACGCAAACTCCGCTATATAATAAGGTATAAGTAGGCATTAACTGAGGCGCGCCGATAGCTAGCCCGGCCGGGGGCGACGTGGTCGTCTCCTAGCCTCTTATAACGATGTTTTATTTCTTGTTAAGCTCTCTGTTTCTCCACTTTTAATATTTAATGGCATTTTCATAGCTCATTTTTTATAGCGCACTTACAAATTCCAAACATTATTGATGTTGTTTTATAGCACCGCTGTTGTGCTATGATCTAGCCAGCCATTTAAGTGTTGCATATTATTAACATACTGACACTTGTTTACTCAAGACTTTACTGCAAATGACTGCAAAACATTGTTCTAACAAGTAAAATTTTCTATTTTACATTTGTGCTTTAAATTTTTAGGAATTAAGACAAAGTATTTACTAAATCTTACAACAAGTCTGCGTTGTTTTACTTGTGCGCTCGTTTATCAAATTGACGTACTTATATGTATCAGTCGCCGTGCCATATGCAACACCTGCCTCTCGTGAAAAACATCGTCTTTGTCTAACGAACCATATGTCTGCCAGCGCTCGTGCTTTACCCACCTCCTTTCCGTCCTAAGATATAAATACAATGTATACACGTCTAATATAAAAAACAAAAGTCTTCCCCTTTACCAATCCGTGACTAAACACTGAAAACTTGTATACCCCATTTACCGGGAGCGATGAGATTTAAAAATAAGATCCTTCACAAAAACACTAGCGATCGCGCCTTGAGCTCGCGCCTCGCGTCAATATGACGCACTTAAAAAACAATTCTTAACAACGGTATTGTGTTGTTAAAAAACAGGAACGCATCACCCGAAAAAACAAACCGCAGAGTTCGGTTAAAAAACAGAATGCAGCACGCGAGTCGGCGCGGGCCCGAGCTCGGCGAGACACCCTTTCCCTTTTGCGTCGCGAGCTACGTTTTTTCTAAGTGAGGGTTGAGTTTTTTACCGCGATGCCACGTATAAATTAATAACTGAACGTGCTCATAATCTGCTGCGCGGAACACTTTCGGCATTGTTATTATTGTTTTTTGTAATAAGTTATCATTCATTTGTTTTTGTGTGCGGTTGCGGTGGCGGAAGCGAGGCCGTCTATTGATTACGTCTTCGGAGACAGGTGTTGCACACTGTTTTCAGAAAGCACTCGTGCAGAAATAGATGACAGTTGTGTACCGACTCGCGGATAGTTAAGAAAGAAGAGACATTTGCATACTATTTAAAAACAAATATTCTTACAAACTGAAAATGCCTTAATTGTGTAGAAGTAGAGGAGCTTTGTGTGAAAGCGTCTTTTTTTAGTGGGTGGAGGTGGAGCTTACTTTTACTAACTAAAATTGACTTGTTGTCCTTTAGCTGCCCTTTGCATTCCAGGACCACGGTAACTCTTCGACCATTGCCGCAGCTTTAGCTGGCCTAGTGACGCTCGTCCGTTTACTGAAATCCTTTTGAGGCAGATGTGGATCACGACGCGCCGTCGACCCTAGCAACCTGGATTCTTACGGATCTCTACTCACCTTCCGCAAGCCCGCACCTGCTGTGGTGCCAAAGTTTCTAAGCTAAAATCATGAAATCGTTTTTAATCTACTAATGATTACTATGTTTGGTTAATTGTAGCTACCTAATTACGTAGCTGATTCTTGATTATTCGAAAAAAAACGTTGAGTTTTTCTCTCATTCCTTATGCAACGTTCCTTCAGCCAAATGGCATAAATACCGGAAGACATCAGGAAGGATGGACTAATAATGTCGAAACCAACAAAATGGTTTTTGTTCACATTCCGACGCCAAAATTTAACGCAACGCATCGAAACAAACCGACACATTTTTACCCGTTTGTAAAATTAACGCAAAAAGTCAGTAAAGTTTATTTTATTACTTGCTTAGTCTCTAATATTTTTAAGCTAGCAGCTGCTAGCGGCTTCGCCTGCGTGAAAGTAAAAAACCAAATTGATCTAAGGAATCATACTTCCGAAATAATAATAAGTATCTTATGTGTTAATCCAAGGCATGGTGGTTCAGCCGCTCAAGCGTGATGAAGTAACAAATATACAAAACTTTTGGTTTTGAATATTAGCTTTTATTTATTTATTTCGTCTACCTACAATTGTTTACACAACAACTTGAAACAAAATTACAATCTGTATGAAACTTAACAAAGCAACAATTACTTGAAGGTAAACACCAAATGTACTAAAAAAATACATTACTGTAAGCTTATATAATATATATATACATTTATATATATTATATAAGCTTACAAAGTTGACATAAAAAAGAAAAGAATATTGAAAAGAACTGTAGGTAAGTATTTACTTAGATACTTAAATGAAATTATTACCTTCTGTTAATATTTTTAATATTTAGACAATGTTAATACTTAATCGTTAGATTACAACAAATATTCTGGCTTTCCATTAACCAAGGTTTGTAAAACAAGACACTCATGTTTACATCGCTATAGGTACTGCTACTTATCGCCTAAGGAGACAAAAAATAGGTGCGATTGTCTTGCTTGAGTTACTATAAAACATTGCAAGAAAAGTAAGCTACATTTGTTTCTTACAATACTCGAGAAGTTCGTCACAGACTGTCTCTCGTACCAACCTTCTGATTACGTAACTCTTATGGACAAATGTTTTATTTCTAACAAAGAAGTACCTAAATATATCTATTCTTTTACTTTTATATCTACTAACGAAAGTATTCAGTACTTATCAATAATGCTACAATTTTTATTGACAATATTCCTTATGAATGACACAAAGGTCTATTTCAGTATGAATAGAAGAAATCGCGTGGAGCTAAGCAAATATATGTGAATGCATTGGACACGCATTGTGAGAGGAATTTATGCACGTGTGCGATACATTCGGGCAGTTTTTTGCATAGATGACAATAAATTATTGCGCTCTGTTTACCCTTTTTGGATACTTGAGTGTATGGACTCCTTTAGGTGTTCTTGAAACATGAGTGTTTGAATTTTACGCTCAATCGAATTCATTGTAGAGCCTGGTAATAATAAGTTTGGACCTACGTGCATGTAAATTGTACTAACAATTTACTGACTTAGATCATCATTAACACCTTCCTTCACCAAGTGAAGCAGCATTATTTTTTGACCCTGACTTACAAAGAGAAAAGCGTTTCCTTCTTACTAGAAGAACTTTACTAACAACGTAAGAGATAATGTGCATTGCGCTAAACTCGCCTAAAGTCTTTTATTTTAAAGATAGATAATAATCGATCGTTCTCAATTCGATTATTTATTTCACTGGCAGTTCAAGTGTGGATGATGACACGGTGCGACCCGCCACTCGAGTTTGAAGTAACCTTAAAAAAACTTCCACCCGCGCCTCGTCACGCAGCAGCATTTATTTTCATAGTCAGTCCGGGTAACCGCCGGCCATTGTCACACGACGTTTGATTATTGATTTTTACGCTAAATGTCCCCTTTTTCGAAATTTCTATTCAACGCAATTATAGCTTCCTTTAACATTTTTGATGTATTTAATTGACAACAAAAGGACGTATCTGTACAATATCATTAATAACCCGTATGTATGGAACTTGTCGCGATTCACGAGATCCTCATTCATGTAGAGACGAGGCATCTCGCGGCGAGGACGAGGCATCTCGCGGGGTTGGTTACGAGTTTTGCAAGTCATTTTTATTTTATTCAACCCTACTGACATTATTTTGTTTGCAAAAAGTAGCGATTGCACTGAAGACCACAATGGTATTAGGACGGGCAAAAAAATCGGCTACGTATTTTTTATTTTATATGTTCACAAAATCACGCTATTACAGCTACGTATAAATATTGATTCGTTATTGAGCGGCAGATCTGCTGTTGCTAACATCTTCCTTACTGATATAGACAGCTTACTTACCCCGTTTTCAAAGAAAATTAAACCCTGCATACTTTCTCAAACAGATTCCATGAACATTGCGGCAACACAGACCGATTACCAAGCAAGAAAGGAGTAGTAAATACACGCGAACTTGTTTACAGCGAAGACGTAATCCTTTAATCCTTCGAGTATCACTGGCGGGTATCACAGCGGCATTTTAGTCCTCCACAAAACCTAATTGTCACTGAAATCGTATACAGGGTGAAGCCACACAAAAGAGTTTGTTTTCGTCCGCTTAGCATTAGTTGTTTGTGTTGCCGCACAGTAGCCGGTGGGACTGTTTGCATTTGATCTGTTTGTAATGCCCTTTCTTCCATGTTTCCATAATAGAGACAAAGCCCCATCGGCACGTTACATGCGTAGCCACAAACATTACTGTGTGGTTTTTCGTATGTCTTATTGAAATGTATTCAGAAAGGGTGCTGATCTAAAGGTATTCTATAGTAAACACACTATTGAGTATAAAGTAACATAGTTGTATTTGTTACGCTCACTGGTATGGGGGACTTTGGATAGTAAAATAACTTGAACGATCCTTGACCGCTTTATACACAGAATAACTAAAGCGAAAGTTGATGTCTTCACGCCAACGTATATTGGCATTTACGGATAAGTTTTCTAAATATGTAATTTAGAATTTAGTAAAATAATTAAATTAATAAGATTCCACGTTGTTTCGAAAAAATCTTGAGGTACGATAATAATCCCAGATATTTAGTTTAAAGTTTCCATTAGGTTTAGTTGTAACGTTTAGATTAATTTATTAATTAACAACCTCCAACAAAAATTATGTGCATGACACAAAAATACAAGGTAGGTACAATACTTTCAGTTTTTAATTAGTGCACTCCTTCAATTACAGGAGGCTAGAACATGATTTTGAGTGTAAACTCAAAACTAAAATATGGATTCTACTAACTAAAATTTACTACTAAATTAAAACAACCTGAAACTACTTACAAAAGAAAAAAGTAAGTAATTGTTGTTGTCTAACTTAAAAATGTTAATTATGATCTTGGTGAAGGGAATATACACTAAATTATGTACGAGTATAAGGTAAATAAATAATACTCTTTTAGTAGGTTCACACATAAACAGAATTTGAAACTTAAATTATATAGTTATTCTGAGCTAAACGATGTTTTAATTAAAACAATGAAATTAAGAAGAATCTAATCACAACTAGTTAATTCGAGAGATGATACCAACGTGCCAGCATTCTCTTGGGTGGTTCTTAAATTCAATAAAAGATTTGTTTGAATAATAAACGTGTCACCCGAGCCGTGACCTGCTTTCGGGCAGAGCTAGAAATAATTAAAAAGAACTCTTAAAAACGCCTTGTCTACTGATGAAACTCTATCTTTGCGAAATCAGATCTCGACCGGCTCACTCTCAACTTACGAAGAAAACGATCCCAAAGTTTTTTTTTCTTTTCTTTGGTAAAAAGTAAGGTGTAGGTAGAACGGGGCGGCACGACAGCTGTTACTAATTTTAGAATCGCGAATGCGGTGTGCTCCTAGATGGGTTGTTTCTTCACAAAGACCCTTCGAACAAACTTAATCACTTCAGATAACTAATTATATGTAAAAAATGTTTTGCGCCTCTGCAACTGGTAGCTAAAAAGAAGCTGTACAGCTGTTCATTACGTGTAATTATGATTAACAAGGAGTCTAGATCTTGAGTTAGTTTTCTGGCTAGTTATTAACGCTCTAATTATATCTTTAATGAATTCCCGCAGGTCTGAGTACCTCCTTGCTTTAATAAATACCATTACTCGTGTCCTAGAGTACCTAGTTATATCTACTAATTATTACTAATGTCAGGAAACCTGAAATCCCTGGTCTTGATAGACCTATTTATGTTGGGGAATCATCAAGTACATAGCTTCTTACGCTCTGGGTGGAGCAAAGGGAAGTTTCAGACTTTTACTGACTTAAAGATATCTTTGTTCCTTCAGTTACCTTTCTTGCAGCTGGTCTCGATAAACCTTTATGCACTTTGAATTGGTTTTCGGTTTAGATTTTTAATGGTTTTTTTTTGTAGGTTTCTAATGAACCAAAGTTTTTTTTGTAGTTCATAGTAGATATGCTATTTGAGTTGTTGATCTGTTTCAGCTTCTGTTTATAGTAATCACCTGCATATAATATCACACTATTCTATTATAAAGGCGAAAGACTTTTATAATAGTCGTAGGTATACATATATGGTGACTGGTAATTAGTGTACGATACTTAAACACGTGATTGTGCTCATGATAACAACCAACTTTTACTATAGGAACAAACCTGAAATCGCGAAAAAAATCAGCTGTTCAGTATATTTTATAAGAGTAACCATGGAGTTTCTTGCCGGTTCTTCTCCATAGGAAACGACCAATTTGGAACCGTGCACTAGCTTCTGACGTTTTATAAGTGCCCATGTAGGCCTATGTGAAATAAAATATTTTTGATTTGATTTGATTTATGTTTGCCTAATGTACTGAACAGATGACATTTTTTTCGCGATTTCGGCTTTGCTCCCATAATAAAAATTGTTTGTTATCATGAGCACAATCACGTGTTTTTAAGTATCGTACACTAATTGCCAGTCACCCTATATACACCTATATTTGTTACTTCTTCACATTCAAAAGTCTAATCTGGCAGAAACGTAGACCATGTCCATAGCATTTAGTACTTTGATTCTGGGAGTATGTTCTCTTGGGATAATTTTCAACGATCGATCGAGGCTAGTGGTCAATAGAACAGATTAAGATTTTTAACGGTATGATCAAATGTATGTTATAATATCATGATTAGGTATCGTCCTTTATAAGTAAAGAAAATAATACGTATCATTTCAGATAGGTACTCGTATTATTTTCCTTATTATACTTCACGGAAATATGAAGGTTGTTCTAATAAAAACATCGATTGGTACCTGTTCACACGTTAACAGTTGTTGTACAAGTGTGATGTTATATTATTAACGAGCGGTGAAGTATTTGTTCCTACTTATATGTGTCACTTAGATAACAACTTAATTAAATGTAGTATCTACACAGCTATCAGGGTCAACTGAAATTATACTAAACTACTTAATATTTATCCAACTGTAAATTACGTGTACAAGTTCATAACATGTTCGCCAGTATTTTGTTCTTCTTCTTCTTTTCTTTTCGTGTCGATGTACTCTTTCCATTTTTTTTCTGACCAGTATTTGACAACCTGTACGGCTCTGTTATTGGCCTCGTTATAGATCCTGAAAAGTGCAGGTGTTTGTGCAAGATGGTTGTGACGCATGTCCTGTGCAACATATGTATTTTGTTTATAAGACAAAAAGCTTAGCTATATAGCTAACTACCTCAGTAATACAAAGATTATGATAACCTGCCATACTTCGCTCCACTCAAGCTAAACCAGCCCAAGTTCATATTCGCAAAAAACAAGCATCGGGTAACTTAGAGGGGCACATTTTTTTAAATATCAAAAAAGAGTTTTTAACAAAAGCGTGATAAACAGAACGCGTAACGGGCTGCAACTTGATAACCCTTAACACCTTGATCAATGTGGGTTACAGTGTTGGTGGGTTAAATTTAATAAGTACCGCTGCAACCGGTGCAATGCTTTTTACACATTTTGCACAAAAATGGCGGCTGCTGTGCAGAAAGATGACACCATCCGCCCGCTTAGTGTTTACTGTTTTGTCATAAAGGGTACAGTTGAAAAGTATAAAAGATCCGTTGTATTTAACGGAGTTATTTTCTGAATTAAAATCATAAAATTACCTATTTATTTTTAAGAAAACTATCCCTTTTTAATTTCTGTGGCCAAAGATAACATGCTCGGTCTCATGATAAGAACAGTTTAAAACTAACCCGGGGTAACACCCGGTCTTTCAAACTCTTTTCGTGTGTTCTAGATACAAGAATATAACAACTTATCAAATAATTTTGCATTTTAGTAACTCAATTCAGAAAACCGGAGTTTAATTTTTTAAACGACTTAAAAAAAGAGGTTCTGAACTGATTAGAATTTTTTATTTTTATGTATATTTATATGTCTTATTTCGAGTAATCGAGGGCTTATTCGAATGCTAATTTGAAAAATTATTTTTGGTTTAAAAGGGTATACTTCCCGGGTGGTATCATTGGTCATCAAGTCAGGTTCTGATGATGGAATCCTGGAGAAATAGAGAAAACTCTTCAAATTTTATAGGCACTCTTGAAATTGTGATATTCTCTAGAGAATGCTATAAGACATCTTACAGTAGAACTTGTACACTATTCAGGCTTAACTGCAGGGTTACCACAATTGAAAAGTGTAAAATAACTAGCAAGGCACTTGAACGGCGTTTCAGGTTTTGTTTCCTCGGTATTTTACGCCAACTTTCGAAATTAAAGTTATTTTGCATTTTTGGTGTTTTAGAATTCCGTACCTACCTCAAAAGGATAAACGTTTTTTTTTTTCTTTTAACAACATCCTTTATTTCGGTTACGCGTGGAGGTATCGAGTTGAAATTAAAACCAAAAATTAACTCAGGTCTGCTGTCCCTTCAAGGGACAGCAGACCTGAGTTTAATGCTGTAAAAAAATAACTTTCAAGTTAACAAAAAAAAAAACAGCCGTTCATGTCGCAAAAAATTTACATTTCGACACTCTCAACGGATTCAAAATTCATAGGGTTCCGTTGATCCAAAATTTGAAATTTGGTATAAAGCAAGGTCTTATAGTAATCTATACCTACTATAAGACCTTGCTTTATACCAAATTTCATAGGAATATACAAGGTGTAAGGGACAGCCCTCCACCAACTACAAGGGATTGCTCAGTAGACGAAACTGAACAACCATCCAAAAAAAAAAATCGGCCTCACCATACAAATTGTCCAATCAAGTTTATCATTTTGTATGGTGAGGCTGATTTTTTTTTGTTTCCTAAAAAAAAAAAATTGTGAAAGGTGGTTCAGTTTCGTCTACTGAGCAAGTCCATACAGTTTGTGGAAGGCTGTCCCTTCCACCTTGTATAGTTAAATCTGAAAACAATAAAATTGTTGTTACGTCACAATAAAATAAAACTTTTTTGTGATGCGAAAAAATCTTCGAGACTCCATTCGGGAATTAAAATTTAATTAAAATTTACTTAGTTTTTACGAAACCCTGGGCAAGTGCGAGTCGAACTTGCCCAATGAGGGCAAGTTCGACTCGCACTTGCCCAGTTCTTTTTTTGTATTAATGTATATGTTATGGTAACGTTCCTTGTTACTAATACGGTCTTATTTAAATGGCATTTTGATACCCAACTATAGTAGATAGAAAAGCTTCAGGTATCTATAATATACTCGTAGAAACTTGAGTTGCAAACTTATAGCTACGCACTACATTCAGACAGTAGTCCTGTTTTGTATTCTAGTAGTTCAGCGAGATCGGACCGCATTCATGATGACGTGTGAAGCAGCTTAGTACTTCTATGAAACTGATGGGAATCTGTAAAGTACGTGACGAGCCAGTTAAGGTATAAGGTGTTTCTTTTTTGTGGGAAAATCATCCATTGGAATCCCCCGCTTTCGGCCCTACTGGGCTGTAAGGAGTTAAGGTGAAAGCATTGCTGCTTCAGACCAATTAAAGTGCTCACTGAACTGTTGTGCTTAATGTTTATCATAAAAGTTTTCGTAACAATAGAAAGACAATTGCTTATGTCGAACTGTGTAACATAAGACATTAAAAAGGTTAAATAGTAGGTACACGCTTTGTTCTTATTAATTAACACAAGTAACTTTTTCAGAAGTCGACCCATGGCCCTACAAAGCTTTGGCCCTGCTGAGCTCCTACGGTTTAGCTGACATCTCTTTGAGGCGCACGAGGCACACTACGCGCCGTCGCCGACTCGGGCTCTGATCGGGCGGATACAGAACGGCCGGACGGTGACCCATTACTCGTCGTCTGCAAGTCCACGCCTACGGTTGCTGGTAGTCGGGGCGGGGTCCTGGTGGCTGAAGCTGGAGGAGATCCGTTCCCTCACGCGTGTGTTATCGTTCCTCACAGTAAGTACGCGTCCAAATTATCTCGTCACCTCTTTCTGGGGCGGCCTCGATGGCGCTTGCCATCTGCAAGGGCACTAATGGCAGGTTCGTGACAACCCGGATAAAAAATATCTAGAAGCATTTCTTTTTGTGAGAAATCATCAAATGACTTCTCCCGCTCTAGGGTGGAGTGAGAGGGCGTGTCAGATTTGTATTGACTAAAATCACAGCTGTATCTTTTCATTCTAGAACCACGAGTTTCATTTTTAGGAAATTCCTACGACCCTATCGGGCATCAGGCCAGCTATGGAGAGAAACCTAAATGTGATATTATTCTTTTTCAATTAAATGATTCATTCAAGGCAGTATTGGTCTACGTGTCAGACTTTAAAGCAATTTAAAAATCGAACGATGACAACGCAATGTTGCTGCATGAATAAAATAGTGCGACCTTGAACGACAATAAAAATCAATAGCACATGTGTTCGCAAGTGCACTGTTATGAGTCAGCTGATCTCTTGTTAAAGGTCAATGCACTTTTTATTGTTCTCCTCTGCGAGCTCCATACAGAAAAAACTGCATCACTAAAAACAGCGTGACGGTCCATTATGAAAAAACTCAACCCTACCGCTGAGTCGCGTGGCAGGTACCTACCCTACACAACCCTTTACAAAAACGCTTACAAAAAAAAGCTCAGGGAAGCGAAAGGGTAAAAAAGGGTTGATATTACGCATGCGCCCCGCGGGATCAGTGCCCTCGTTTCTCATTTTAAAATTTCGAAGTTGCACATTTAGCTTTTTTAAATTATTATTTTTTTCAACTCGATTAATTTTTTTTCTTTCTTTACAGCCCTAATTTATGACAGGGTAGCAATAATGAGGGTTAATAGTCGTGAACGGCGTAACTTATTACACGAACCAATACTTAGACACTTTTAGTAAGCACAAGTCAGTTATGAACTCTCAAATAAGATTAGAAGTGATTTGCACAATTTTATAAACGTTGGATTCGCAATTTTTCAGTGCCGGCTCTAGGCACTGAAAAAGTTATAATTTAATTTCGAGTCACTTCTTTCAAGTTTTTAATTGTAACTGATTTAATTTAGCCGGAGTATTTTATAATTATTTCACCGACATTACCGTTTTTGTTTCAAATACTTACTCGTAGCATTGGGTGCGAGTAAGGTACTTAACTACTAGGTGGTTAACTTTTAAAAGTTCTTAAATTACTATGCAGTATTCCGAATTGACTTCTAATATCAATAATTGTTTCGCAACGTTAAGTCGTGGTGGAAACATTTTTAAGTGATAGTGGACTGTATTTAACATGTTTAATAAAATAAGAAAGAAATTACAACGGTTGGTTGAAATTATAAATCAAGAACAATTAATAAGAAGCGTGTACCTAATTAATGATTTTATTTAATAATTATAAAAAAAAAATGTCAGTATATTAAAGAACAAACGATAATATATCGTGTAAGATATCAGATAGGTTCATGTTACTTGTAGTTGTTACACGATGTCCCAAAAACATTTCTAAAACAGGACACCTTAAAAAGACGTCGAAAACCTCCATTTGGAGCATTATTAAGACAGGGCCCAGGGTTATAATACGAACAAATTCAACATTAACGACAAACATAGGTAATTCGATAATAACACAAACATTTGAGGCGAAAACACGCACAGAGCTACCAAACCATAATTAACAAAGATAAATATCGTTTATTACTGTTAGGAAAGTCGATTAGAAAAAAAACTACCCCTTTCACCCCACAATTTGTAACCCGTACAGTGGGCGCCGCGCCGAGCCGGCCGACACGCATAAAAACTTACGATCGCTCGCGTTAGTGGAGGAGGCTCTTTTCGTAGCACGCGTAGCAGTCTTAGATAGTGGTTCATTGTTTAATCTATTAAGACATAATTTTCAAGTATTATAAACAAGGGATAGGTATTTACAAGATGATTTATGAATCAAAAACTATAACAAAGTGGTAGGGTATTTACAAAATAGTTTAGTATGAATCAAAAACCATTTTGAATTAAGACAGAAAAGTCGGAAAATTGGGGATCTTAGAAAAGGTGAGACAGTATGTCACACCGGAACAGCTGTTCAATCTGTATTAAGCGTAAGTTCGATCGTGTATGGAGTACTGCTCTCATCTTTTAGATGGGTCTGCCAAATAGCTTGATGCGCTAGAGTTAATTGAGAAGCGAGCCAAGAAAATTATCGCGAATGATCCACTTATCAAGTCAAAACTTTAAAGTCTTGAGTATCGACAGAGTTGCTAGCTGGTCGGTATTCTATCATAAACATTTCGGGGAGTGTGAATTGGAATTGCTCACTCCCCGAAATGTTTAATTCAGCCAAGCCCGTACCATCATCGAACCACAAGACGTACGGCGTTGCACCATCGGTACATGGTGGACATCCCACCCATACATACAACGCGTTTTGGAAACACGTTCATTATACGTATAGCTAAGGATTGGAATTCTCTGCCGGAGTCTGTGTTTCCTGATAACTATAACCTAGGGGTCTTAGGGTCATGAGTGAATAGGTTACTTCTAGTCAAGCGTGCTCCATCTTCGGCCACATCATCGCTTCTCATCTGGTTAGATAGTGGTCAAACGCGACCCTATCCATAATAAAAAGTCGTTATATTGCATCTACTGGTGCTACATATGACTCTCTGATCAATTGGGACTATCATAAAGATTTTTTATTAAAATCAGTCATTTAGAGACAACTTGATACTCAAAAGGTAAAACCCTAAAAAAACCTAACCACTGATCTGTGATTTGAGCATTTAAAGTTAAGTATTTTTCTTAAATTCTGCTTTAACCTGAAAACGTACCAAACAAGTAGGATTTGAGACGTTTTTAACTCAAAATACTCAATACGGAAACCCACCCTATGTCTACGTTGATACAAAGGTTCCATCTCCACACTACTTGCCACTAGGAAAAAACTGTTACAGTTACATAACGCTTTTCCATAATAATAGAATCATTATCGAAAAACAGAAGAGCGGCCAGCTGATTTATTGGATGATAATGGCCGCTGTCATAAATAGCTTTTTTCTAATGAACGTTTTTTATGCGTACCTATGCGCAGTTGGACGCACCGGGCCCAACACAAACTTTTTATTAATGCACTCTGCCTAATTACGTATGCATGTTAGTTTTTTTTAGATTTTACTTTATAAAAAGCTAGGATTCACCTTGTATTATAATGGAAAAGTAAACTCGATAATCAAGCGTGGATTTCTGTGATAAGAGAAATATAAAGGTCCAAATTAATTGAAGGTTTTGTTTTGAAACGTCTTTTAATGTTATTTAAGTCCTATATTACTTGAGACCTAGTCAGAAAATTCTGTGATATTATTTGAATGAGTCGTTGGCCTCTATTGTTCAGTTTTTCGGTTTGGTTTCATTCAAATCAATCTCATTGACCTCTAAAACAGCTGTTCTCTTAAATATGTACATATTTGTAACAAAATTATAATTGTCTATTAAGCAGTTAAAATATAAAAAATATATTTATAATGAGCACATAATTTTGACGACAACGTTCGTATTTCTAGAGCAACATTGAATTCACTAAAACAAATAACGATTTGGTTAAAAAGTAACAATTGAATCTCATTGATGTCAGAAACATGTGTTGTCCGACCTTGACAAATGCATGAGTGTAGACTCCGGTTTGTATGGACAGCGTGATTTATGATGATCGCGAACTTCAAATATGAGCAGTGCGCCGCCGTGCTTGCGCGGAGCGTGCCCGATACATTCAACACGCGCATAATTTCCTCAACATTTCGTCGTGACTTAAAACGACTTAAAAATTCAGCGTTTCCCCGTTGAAAAAAAGAGTTAATATTGATCGTAGATTTCTCGTCGTGGGGTGCAGCGGCCGGCTGAGTCACCCCACGGTTTTTTACTCACCCTAAGTTATATTTTTTGTAAAGCCCCCCCTCCTCCCCCTGGCCCGCTTTAAAGGATGAGTAGTCTCTATGGAAACGGCTCGATCTAATTTATAGGCGGGAGAAAGTACGGATTGCTTAATTAAGAATTTAAAATGTGTCTGCTAAGTAATTAATTATAAATTTTCAGTCCGCCAACTTAGAGCTCGAGATAAAATTCTTTTTTTCTAATGACGCACATTTTCTGCTGTAGAGGCAGTGAGAATTTAATTAACGTAGAACAAAGAGCTTCTCTTGGAACGAGAATGACTAGTATTTCGTGGGCCTTTTCAGACTTTTATAATAGGTAGAATTTTAATATCGTTAATTCACGCATATTCTAGACAATAGGTGGCAAAGTCACGCAAAAGAACGTGTAACTCTTTCTGTTAAAAACTTCTTCTACTCTACACGAAAATGTACTAAATCTGTTAAAATAAAACTCATTTAAATATGCTATAAACTGGTTCAGTACTACTTGTGTGCAGACGTACCCCGAGCCCGACGTATGACGTGTGGGTTTATGAATACGCAAGGGTTGTTTAGCCGCGGCGAGGGCACGCGCGCTTCAAAAAACTCTGGGTCACGGCCGGCTCCCAGCGCGACTCAGTTGGCGGGTTTTTGTGGCCCTGAGCGCGCGTCCCACACATCGAGCAGCGCCGGCGCAGGTTTTACTACAAGTAGGTGAGTTCTTTTTTAATCTATGTAACATTTGATTATTTTATAAGGAATTCTTTATAAGAATACACAGTCTGCGATGTCCTGGGCATTTTTTGTGATTTGTCCAAGGCTTTTGATTGCGTTCTCCATGAAACATTAATCAGGAAACTACACCATTACGGGATCCGGAATTCCTCTCTGGATCTTCTTACTTCTTATTTGAGTGATAGGATTCAGAGAGTTGATGTAAATGGAAAAAGATCACCCGGGTCTGTAGTATCAATGGGTGTGCCCCAGGGCTCGATTCTTGGTCCATTTTTATTTCTCATTTATATCAATGACTTGCCATACCTTATAAAGGATAACCATGATATAGTGCTGTTTGCAGACGACACTTCGCTTTTGTTTAAGCTTAAACGTCAGCAGCCGGTTACTGATGACATAAATAACGCCCTTTCAAAAATAGTACACTGGTTTAATGTCAATAACCTGCTCCTTAACGAAAAGAAAACCAAATTTGTTAAATTTACGATGCCTCACGTAAGACAGGTAGAAACTAGTGTGCTAATAAAAGGTAAAGAATTGAGTCCTGAAGACACTACAGTGTTCTTAGGTATAACTCTTGATGCTAAGCTTCAGTGGGGCCCACACGTGGATAAGTTATCGAAAAAACTTAGCTCTGCCGCATACGCTGTTAGACAAATTCGAAATCTAACTGACTTAGAGACAGCCCGTTTAGTTTACTTCAGTTATTTTCATAGTGTCATGTCATACGGTATTCTATTGTGGGGAAATGCCGCCGATATCCAAACGATTTTTGTTTTGCAGAAAAGGGCTATTCGTTCAATTTATAAATTAAGTCCCAGATACTCCCTCAGAGATAAATTTAAAAATATTAATATTTTGACTGTGCCATCTCAGTATATCTATGAAAATATTTTGTATGTTCATAAAAATAAAAACATGTTTAAAAAATACAGTGACATTCACAACGTTAATACTAGGAACAAACACAAGTTAGTGGTTCCTGCCACCAGGCTCAAAAAAATAGGACGCTCATTTAGATGCCAAAGTATACATTTTTATAATAAGCTTCCCAGTCCTATTCAAGAACTTAGCATTAATAAATTCAAAATATTTGTAAAGCGAAAACTTTGCCAAAAGGCTTTTTATTCTGTAAAAGAGTATCTCGAGGATAAAACGGCTTGGGATTGACCTGCTCCAGTACCTACTCACTATAATTATTATCATTTGAATGTTTTTTTGTTTTAACTGCCTTTTTTATTGATATTGTATATATATAAATATATATCTTATTATTATTTTTTTACAATTATGACATGTTTATTTTTACTATTTGACTGATTTTTTTATATACTTTTTTTTACAATTTGCAATATTTACACTTTTGTAAATTTTATTATTGTGAATGTGAGAACTATGTGGATTACTCTTTCGTTTCTTTTATATTCACATGATGTCTGGCAGTTTTGAGTATTTGGTGTGGCCTACCCAAGTGTCCTTTCTTTGGCATTGTTCGTCAAGTCGTTGAGCTCCTTAGTAGTCCTGAGTTTGAGCTACACGCATATTGACAAATGCTTGCACTGACTGGACAGGTCCACTTAAAACTGTGTGGTTCTTTCTTCAAAAGACCATCTCAGGCTCAATCTGCATGGTTCTCATATGATTTGACCATTACATGTATTGCTGTATGGACTTTAAAAGAGACTTTGACCCCTGAGTTTGTTTCGGTGTTTCTTCTCAGGGTAGTCAGCTAGGAAACACCGGCCTCATCTAGCATTATTTGACGACAAAAAAAAAAAAAATTGACGTGTAAAAGTGTTTTTATAAAACCTACTTGCAAAATAAAGATCATTTATCATTTATCATTTATCATTTATCATTTACGCTACAAAGTCTCGTCAATCTTGAACGTTGATCAATTTGACGAAAATTATGCAGTCAATGCTATGCTAGCTTGACTGTTTGACACCCCTCATAAAAAATATTAAGCTAACGTATTCCGTGATAGTTAGCAATGAACCGTTGTAAATAATTTACATAAATTAGTTGAAAGGGTTAAAGAAAGCATTAGTAGGTACTTTAGTGCTAAAAAAGTAGTCTAGTGGTAAGATAAAAAACCATCTTACTTACTATTTTTTTTTTTCAAAGTTTTGTATAGTTATTTTTTTTTTCTTAACATTTTTATTGGAGATATTTGTCATGGCATTTGTATTGTAAGTATTACTAAGTAACCTCGTGTCTCTTCCTAGTGCCCACAATTTGTTACCCTACCCACTAATATTATAGTTCACCCTTTGCTCAACGGCTTCACTACAAAGAGGATAAGTACCGATGACAATTGTCGATTCTGCTCTATTGAGCAATTTATTTTTATACGTTTTTGATACTCCGATGCTTCGTTAATCTGCTCTTTTATTTGAGCGCCTTTAATAAAAGTAACAATTAAACGATCACCAATTTATTGATTGGCACTTTAATTTGTTTCTAGTAAAGTAACTGTACGAAATGAAATTGTTAACTTCTTTATCAAAATCGCATCGCGATTTATTATGAATAAAACTTTTGATTTATCTAGAGGCACACAAATGATTAGGTTTGCGTACGGCATCAGCACACTAACCCAATAGTATTAATGTACGAGATTTGCTGATCATAATAATTAGATCTCGTGGGTTAGGCGAAAAAAAACAATGGCGACAATGCTGCCTAATGAGCCATAAAGAAGAAAACGATACGTAGAGCAAGGCGTAGACAAAAAAGGGCGCGGCAGGGGGTGAAGGCGGCGCGCGGGCGGCGGCGCGAGGAAATGGCGGGAGAGCTAAATTAATTTGCGCGCTCCCGCCAAACAAAGGCACGCTAATGGAACGCGCCGAATGGAAAAAATGCCACCGTCCGCTCTCCGGCGACTTATTTTTTTTTTGTAAATACAACCTTTGACTTTCCCAAATGAATAACATTACACCCGTCGAAGTTTGCCCGCGCTTGCTTTGTCCCGATTTAATGAGGAAGAAGAAAACGCGATACTCACCACGCGTATTTCATAATTGTTCACTCAAAACAAACTTGGCTTCTGTTTTAATTACTTCGAGTGAAAAGTTCTGTCTCAGAAAAAAACATATTCTTTTGTTCCTTGACATATTTCTTAGAGCAAATAAACAATGAGCATATTTCTCTAGCTTTTATATTATGAACTTTCAAATAAATTATTGAGAAGGAAAGACCACTGATTCATGAACAAAACCAGTAAAAATCAGTTTATTGAATGCGTAAACATTGAAAACATGTGAATATGTGACAAGTTCGTAGCGCGTAGCACTCTCGTAGCGGCGCGTAGAGCACGCCTACGAAACCAGCCAATGCTACGCAAAAGTTTACATACGTTTATCATTTATTTAATCAAGATTTTTTTTTTAATTTAAATTAGGAATCCTTAGCGAATATGTTAATTAAAATATGGTCAAGGTTGTAAAACTTAGTGAATTGTGGGGTGAGTAAGCTGAACAATGGGGTTACTGGACAAGAGAGGTATTTGGTCAACCATTGCTATTTAATTCATTAAACCCCAAGCGAACGCCGGCGTTCGCGCACCTATTGTCTTTCAATTGTGTCTGCAATTATCACAATTGAAAGGTTAAACAGTTGCATGAGTATCACAAAAGTTGAAAGACTCAGTCTTGCCTACCGAGGTATTTGACGAAGACAGATGAGTTTAATATAGTCAGAGTCGATGCGAACTTGCCAACTCTTAGAAAGATTTGCTGAAGAATAATTTAGAGGGCGCACAAAGCGTAAACGACGTATTATCTTCTAAGGTGAACACCATTCAGAGGTGTGATAAGATAATCGCATTAATCGTGCATGTCAGAGGCGCGGGCGAGGCTCGCTATCTGCAGTCGCGAGATGCCGGAAACAATGAGCGATGATTATCTAAATGTACCTGTTCCGAGCGGCTTTTTGTCGCGAGATGATATTAATGCGCGCGCCATTACTCCCGACAGATTTATGTGCTCCCAATTAAAAGTTGCCACTGCTGAAGACGTGAAATTAGTGGAATTCCCTTACATTTATCAAGACATCAACGTTGCCTCGCGCCACGCGAAACTTCCCAAATTTAAATTAGAGACGATTTTTACAGCTACCTCCCCGTGGGGGAAGGGGGGACGCTACCCTTTCCTTATAACGAGGAAGGCCTCATGCATTTTTATGTGCTTCTTTTTTCGCTGGCGTTTTAAACAAGGGGGTGAGCGTGGGGTGCCCGGGGGGTGAACTTTTTTATTCGCGTCTTGATAAGTTAGGGTTGAAATTAGACGTTCGAGTTTCGTTCGCGGAATTCATAATGACGAAAATTAATAAGTTTTCTTTTGAGGGTCCTTGGAACTACGGCGGTCGCCGAATACTTATAGATGCGAGTGTAATATTGTATACTGTCACGCCTTTACACTCGTGAGTTAGTGGCGACGAATTATTATATATTATACAAGTTTTCAATATAAGTTTATAACAATTATAAACTTAAAATCACAATAATATTAAAAAGGTAAATATTTGCATGTTTGTCACTCCTTGACGCTAAAAATACTAAACATAATTTGTACACGGGTAGACCATGTCTTTCTGTACGTGTTTTGTTCTTTTAATATTAGTAAAAGATATAATTATACAGAACAGAACAGAGGTACTGCCGCCATCATAACCTAAACACTACAATTACTAGGCCGCTAGACATTCTTAAACTTTTTGGAAACTTCTCTGTGACTCTTACAAGCACGTGCTGTAAATGTTTTAACATTTATTCACATTTCAAATATTCCGATAATTAAAATTTGCAATGAAAATAAAGCCGCTACTTGTTAATGAAACTATAAGGAACCTTTAAGAGCGTCCAACCCGAAATACATTTCCATACAACCGCTATTACGAAATAATATGACGTTATTGCACATCTTTATCTAATTATATCTTGTGAATATCATCAAGGTTTCAATTGAAATCAAAACATCATCATCATCATCAGCCTTTTTTAATGTTCCCACTACCGAGACTCAGGCCTCCTCTCTAGGAGAGGGAATGGGCCGTAATCCACCACGCGGGTTGGTGGATGTCACATGTCTTCGAATTTTTGGTTCTAGAACATGCCGGTTTCCTCACGATGTTTTCTTCCACCGTTTCGAGAGCAGTGGTGATGAAACAAATTACACAAAGTAATGCTGCTAGGCGCAGGGTTTGAACCCGCGACCTACAACTCGTAAGTCGGAGCCATTACCACTCGGCCACCACTGCTCCAATCAAAACATAAGTAAAACTAATCCAGTAACGACCTCTGAAAATCTGCTGTTTTGCGTGAAGTTTGGTTCTTTATAATTGAGTGTTATTTCTCTTTTTTCGCATTGTTCATTATCAAACATGGCGTTAGATTACGTTAGATGAAACAACAAGCTTTTAAACCATGCTCACGTTAACGTGCACACAGATTGAGATGAGTCCTCTTAACTACATCGAAAAGTTCTTCGTTCCCGGTATGCAGATTCAAAACACACGTAGTCAAGTACTGTACGTATGATTATCTCCGATCATTCGTTATCTGATGTGTTATTGTAATCTCAGTTGTCTTTTTTCTTTATGCAAAATAGTATCGGGGGTGAGTCGGGGTAACACAGAACGGTATATAATAGATACAGTATTAATATCGCCTTCCTCAGTGAACCGACGTCGGTTTACGTTCTCCTTTTAATTATTCAATAAAATCTACGCAATCGAATGTAAAATAAAGATATGTTATTTTTCTCCCGAAGAATTTGTTATTTTGAAAATCAATATTTTATGGCCATTGTGTGCGACACTGCTTCTAGCGATTGATAATTAGCAATAACGGGAACGCTTATGATGGTATCAGAAAACATCGAAGGTGTTTTCCTATGATTAATCAAATGACTTCCTTATTTCAATGTCATACGCACACACGTTCAAAAATGTTGTTGTTTTCAAATCATAATAGATGTTTACTGTTGATTAAGTAGGTTCCATCACATCGTAGTAGCAATAATAATAATGATAATTATATTCACTCGTAGGTATTAAAGTTATTTTCAGGGACATCAAAGAAGGAGCTTATATCGATGAAAATAGACGTAATGGGTAATTGAGGTGTTTTCCCCACGTCAGGCATTAGTGCGGTAAGTAACGCGGCCGGACACCGTGTCGGAGGCTGTCAGCCGGCACCGGACGGCTCCGGACGGCCGGCGGTCGGCGGGGCGGCGGCGAGGACGCGTGTGTGCACATGGGGACACTTGTTGAGCCTCGTGTGGGCATGCGCGCCTCACCTCGCGCCGCGCCACGCGCGACACATGACCGACACAAAGTACACACGCTTCCTGTTTACCTACACCACCGCGCTCAATTGTGTCATTGAGATTTCATGTTAAACACAACATTATTACAAATTTATTTATGAACAGAATAAAATATCAAAACGTACGTTACCCACCTAAGCTTTAAATTATGTAAAGACTCAGTCTTTATGTACAGCTTATTAAATATAATGAGTATCTACGGGACTTGATCGACTTAAGTTTAATAAATCACAAGAGATAAAACATCGAAATTCTTTTCATAACAGCCTATTTCCGCAAATGAATGACTATTATATTTCATCAAAAGTTAGAAATTGGAGAAATCAACGAAGCACCGTGAAGTCGGATTTGTGCAATTATAAGAATAAAAGAAAGTCATTAGTCCAATCAATCTGGGCGGGAGAGCGCGCGGCCGCGGCTGGACTCTCGTATTATAATTCGCGTCTAATAACGTCGTTAACAACGCACATTAAAACAAAACAAACAGCGGTGACGGGAGCGGGAGCGGGCGCGGGAGCGGGCGGCGCCATCCTTCCTCGAATCCGTGTCATTAATTTACGTAATGCGTAGGTACGCGCTATCCCCAAATATTTAAGAAGCCTCCTCCGGGAGCGCCCGCTCCTCCACTATCCCCCTCCCGCGCCGCCCGCCACCCACTACCCGCCTGCCGAGAATTATGGCGGCCGCCTTGTAATTATATTTTTTAATTTATCTTCCTTAGCGAATACAATGGAGGCGCCACCCCGCCACCGGAGCGCTTCTTTCTCATGCTGAATATTGTATCAGGCCGCTGAAAAAAGGAAAGAACGCTTTAATTACAAGCGAGAGAGCGACCGGCATTACGCGCTAAATATTTTATGTTGTCTCTTTCTTCGGGCGGCGGCGGCGGGCGCTCGCGGGGCGGCCGCGTCCTCAATAATTAAAACGCCTATTAACTCATTCCTCTTCAGGTGACCCCTCATTACGTCCCAAATAAAAAAATTCGAACATACCGTATACATAGTGATTGCTGCCAAGTGCCACCCCACTTAATTAATCCCCATTAAAGTATCACTATACATTCACTGTTACATCCACTTTACCTGGCCACCGCGACCAACTTCCCAGGTGTACAATTCTCAAACATACACTATCAATCAGGCTACTTGAAATTTAAAATACCTTCTCTAAAATCATTTCTTCTCTTTTTATGATCAACGTGACGTCACAGATGTAGATTTTAAAGGTAACTTCGTAACACGATTCGTTTACCCATCCATCTGCATAGTACGCACTCACATGGGTTCCTTATCATAGAAACAAAAGGACAGACAATAACAGCTAATCTGATCAGGAAGGACAGGATCTGACAGGCATTCTATAAGAGAGCTCTAAAATACTCTAGAAAGTCTGGAATACAGTATCACAATAATTAGTACCTGAAATACTCATAGCATAACGTTACTACCGTTGCAAAGTGCAGCACTTTAGTATTAATTGATTTACATAAATTAATTATTTTCATAAACCTAACGAACGACATTCCAACCTGTTACTATTCTTAGTAGATAAGTATGCATCTTCAACCTATATGGAACCATGTTCATAACATGAATACTAATGCTCTACCTACAAAGTCCAAACTTCAATACGCATACGTCGCAAAACCGTTCTCCAACTTAAAATCATGTGGATTTGATCTTAAACAAAAGGTGCATGTGTGAAGCACGGAGGGTAGGCTCACGTTGATTTATAAGTGAACAACAGTCGCAAATGAAGGCGGATTCCTTAGCGCGGACACAGGCGTGCAGGGTCTACTTAGCGCGAGGAGACAAAGTATAAAGTAGCACCCCAGCCACCCACTGAAAAACGTCTCTAATATTCTTTTAGAAACGGTGGCATTTACGGGCTATATTTTATCCTGAATTTGCATACGCTCCTTTTTCGTACCCGTCCTCTATTTTATGGGTGAGTATTTTTTTCATCCGGGGGTTAAGATACAAAAGGGTAAAGCGCGGGGCCCGCTGATAATTAAATTGCACCGGAGCGCGGGAGCGGGCGCTGCTAAAACTGTGCCCACAGATACTTTGTAGTCACCCTGCCGCTGCTGGCTGCCTCACCCACCCTGGCACGCCGTTTTATTATAGTCTCACGACACATTAAACTTGATGATTAAATCATTAATGTTCTAGAGCAATGACTTTGTAACTTTGTTCCGCAACTGATTACAATACAAACATTGTTTTCTCAAGATAAGATTTTAAGTTTGGTTTTTGATCTTAATAGCGGCACTAACAAGTGACGACCCCGTACAGCCTACGACTATTTATATCTGTGTATATTTAACAAATTAATGATATTCAAATTGGAGGAAATTTTTCATGTCCTAACAGTCGTGATAATAATTTAACTAACAAATTAGGAGAAATCTTACCCTGCTCTAAGTCAAATTACCATAATTGCTAATCAAATGTTGTAGGAGTAGCCGCGTCGGCACGGCGCGCTCGCTTTGTACTAATTACAAATTCTAATTCCCTCTCTTGTTTCATAGGCGCTTTGAATTTGTAAATTATTGCGTCTGCCTTAAGCTATCAAATGAATTCTCAATTCTGTAATTATATATCTTGGAGTCTCAGTACCTACGTCTAACAAAGCCCTGTCACAAAGCTATATCTAGGAAAATATTTCAAGAGTGAGAATGAGAGTAGGGAAATTCTCAGAACATGTAATACTTATACTTAGATCGTTTTTAATTAAACTTGATGATTAGTCGACGTAGCAACAATCTCGAGCGATCTTGAATTGACAAGCGTCCTCAAAATATTCACAGCGTGGGTGTACCTTGGTAATACGTTGTAGGTGGATCTATTCTTAATTGATTTTAAGAAATTATACGTTCACGTAGGTACAGTGAAATGAAGAGCTTTTTCACGACAGGGGCGAACCTCGCCGCTCCCCCGAGCCCTGCCACGGTCTATGGTGTTGTAAATTAAAATTGAATGTTGATATTTAACATTTACTTAGAATGTAACTACCATATAGGTACTTATAAACAATTAATGATTATTAAAAAACTTAACTAACTATATGCCATATGTACACACAAAAACTCCTAGTTAAGATATGGCGTCAAAAAATTCCTTGTGTGTGCAAAAGACTATAAATAAAACCTAACATTTCTAATGACAATAAATAGTAATAAAGTTCTTAAATATAAAAAAGAGACTTAAAATGCTACAGTGTAACATTTTAATTGTAGCAGCGACTTTAACTTGTAATGTAACAAAGTTACATCTCATTTTGCCACTCTCATAAAAGCAAGACTGCTAAGACCTCTTTGTTCCTCAGTATAAAACGTCTAAGAACGATATCAAAGTGTCTATTATACAGTTATACACGATATTTTCGGGTATTACCATGCCATTCAATGTTGCCTCCGTAACATTCAAAAATAAATCGTGACATTGTTCATAATATTTGTATACGTAAGCGTTTTACCAGGAATCAATGGCGCAATAAACAAAATTAAAATATGTTATATAAACTCAGTGAATACCTATCAGTTATGTGAGCTCGTGAAGAGGCTGTAATTTGTTTGAAGTGCTATAAAGAGGATTTTCTTGAAAGGAAAAATAACTCAAAAAACTTAATATTAAAACATTTTCTCTGTATAGGTATTCGAGAGCGACGTTGCGAACGATTTTAATTCTATCACAAGTCTACTTATAAATAACACCGGCTCCAATTAAAAGCGCGCGACAGCTTTGAAAGCGGAATGGTGGAAAGTATAAGTACCTAGGTGGGGAAATGTGGCCGTGTTTACGGAAAAGCTCCTCCGGCAAATATTATCGCGAGACGAGCGCGATCAAATATTCAGTCGGCGCGCGGCGGAGCGGGCGCGGGACGCAACCCTCTCCAAGTTTCAAGCCCTTCCCTTTGCACGCCCTACACTAATTACGTTTAGAGTTCTTAAGCGAAATTACTTAGGCCCCTCGCCACCCGCGCCCGCACCGCCCCGACCCCCTTCCGGAAATGAGGCGCGCTGGAAAAACAAGAAAGAGGAAAGCGTTATATAAGAAGGTCGCTGTCTTTCTGAACGTCCTAAATCTGGCCAATCTCTAAAAGATGTTGATGTAATGATTTTTTTCTTCATTTTCGCGAGCCTTCTCTGTTCATGAGCGGTTGCTAAGTGAAAAGCAATTAAAGCACGGGCGAGTGATCTCCACCCCGGCCCGTCCTCCCGGCCTCCCGCCGCCCACCTCGACACTCATTCGATCAACAAGAAAGATATTATGATAAACACGATTATATGCATTTAACGATCATAGATGTCCAGCGTCTAACGAGGTGCTGCTTGCTGACACGACAATTACGATCTCGTAAAAGCGCATGTTATGATGCAAGCACACGTGGTCGGCTTTTGCTGAAGTAGATATAGAACTAGAGTTCTGAGGCACATGTGGGTAACCTGTTGAGCTTTCAGAGCTACATCAACTAACACATAGGTATAGTGTATAGTGCAGTGGGTATCGTCGCTCTACACAGGTATTTCACGCTTTCAGTTCAACTGTAGGTATAAAAGGTTCAAATTTCCATAATCAAGGCCATGGTGAAAGTTTCATGTGTACAGGCTAGTTTTCCCAATAATGATGTAGAATCTCATTCAATTTCTCATTTTCATAAAAACACGACTTTTGAAGAATTTCATAAGAAAAATCGGTTTATGGTAAAATCGTTTGAAAACATAATTAATTCAGTTTACGGCACATTGTGGAGCGGCCGGGCGGCGGGCGCGCGTCAGCGGCAGCCGCGCGAATTGAGCGAACAAGCGCCCGGCCGCGCCGACACCGCGCTTCCGCACCTTTCATGTGCCAACGCACAGTTTAATTTCCTAATTCTCAAAAATATTCTCAGAGACAAGACAGTCCTGGCAGACTTTATGATCTAATAGGAAGCCACCGCCACGCCGACACACAAACACCCGCCACGAAGCAACAACAACGCTGTATAATTTCCTGTTTTACTAAATAGCTTTGATGCTAGTAAATGGATTTATATGACAGTTCCTTTCAGCTCGTCATTTCGTTATACCTCCTATTAGTCTCCTTTGCATTTTACTCAAAAATGCTTACAATCTGCGTACAAACCTTTTAGCTTTCTCTCACTCAGTATCTATAATTCTATAATATCCTAACTAGTTAGCTTTCCAGATTCCATGGGAATCAGCAGCGAGTAGGTATACAATGTATTAAACTGAAGGTAAACAAGAGCGTCAGTACCTACATAAGTCTATAGAACTTATTTATAGTTAATAATTTGATTTATAGTTAAGTCAATCAATACTTAAAAATAATACCTAATTGTTAAATTTCGGCAAAATGTCAAATGGTTAGGCCATGTTATTTGTTAAATAACTATTTAACAAATAACAAAATGTAAGACATTTATATAATGATGATAAAATGGATCAAAAAACATGCTCTAAGTAGAATAACTCAATGACTAAATTGTACATTCAAAAACACTGAAGTCCAAAACCCGCATTTCATAGCAATTAATTGCACGCTTCATTTCTCCGACAGCAAAAAACATCAGCAATCTTTTCTGACTAATCAACGATGTTAAAAACTCGACAGTGTTTTAAGATTTACCACCAATTTGGCTGGTTTGCGAGTTTTATTCTGAAGAAAATTCCTCGGTGTCCAACGGCTTAAATTAGGTAATGTAGATGGAGAATAGCGTCGCAAAATTACAAAACAAGAGAGGGAAACTTGCGGTTGTTTAATGAGATTTAAATAATTAATGAGCGTGCAAAATTGGTTTCTTTTTTCAGGCAGTGGAGTGCTTCGGGGGCAACGATGAAAAACAAGCCATAATTGCAACCCCGAGCCGCGACGGGGACAGGCGCGAGTACAGCCGCGCGATATTACCCGGCCAGGGAGCTCTCCGCCGATCATAATTTATAAAGTAAAACTTTTAATTGCTATCGTTATAAATCTTATTATGGCGCCAATTAAACTTGTAAGCTACTGCTTTAACATTGAGAATTAAGTCTTCAGTTCACGTAAACACAGTTTCAGTTAGATACCTTGGTAGACGTGTACGTAAGTTTCGATGGTTTTTTGTGACGTTGCCACTTACCGCAACTACTTTAATTATTATTATTCCCTACTCACCGTTACTAAAATAACAGTTATTTCCAATTCTTTGTCAAATATTTACTGAACCTTGATCGAATTCTAATTCAAAATAATCAATAGAAGGGCCTGCTTCCTACTGGTTCTCGTTCCCACATCAAGTTTAACCTCATTGGGCACATTTACTGATGCCTATGTGCAAACGTATAAAGATCTTATCAAAAGTCACATATCTACTGAACAGTAAATTTTCGTTATTTCCCTAAAAAGGGCACCCTAGCACATTTACATACCGTATGATGTAGGCTCTCTCATACCAATTGGCTACAAAAGCGCGACCGTTAGTCGAGATTCCGGATGATTGATTCTAAAATAATTTACTTGTAAAATTGTTACTTTTCACAGAAAATGCAACTTTCAGTTCGTTGACTTTATAATAATGAAATCTTGTTATCGCAATATCTAACGGAATATGTAAACGGAACAATGTCCTTATTCAAATGTGTGTGATTGACATCTCGCCGGGCGGTCAGCGCGACCGAACGTTTTGCAAGATTTGCCTCCCTTCGCCCTACCGGAGCTATTGTAAATCTGACCACGATCAAAGTGATTGTGATCAAATCCAAAAACTATTTAAATTTCATTCACCACCAGAAGTTGTTTTCTACTATTCGCTGGGAATTTCCGTTGGGAGTTAGGCAACTGTTCCGATTCATTGGTTGTCATGTATCAACTGATTTTTATTTCAAATTCAATGTGGTGCAAGGGCAAATACTCGTAATTAGATTACTATATACAGAGAATGCTAGTCTTATCGTAGATAAACCCAGGTACTGAATTTGGTGATCGTTCAGTTAAGTACCTTAATTAGTATTTTCTTGTCTTTCATTTCTTATCTTCTTCTTTTATCCACCAGTCCAAATGTCTTATAGCGCCAGCTTTATGGAGTATATAGATCCAATAAGTAAAAAATCAGTATTATGTACAGCCCATAAAAATCACACCTCTAATTTATTAAAAACCGAAGCCATGTAGCAGTGCGCTCATTATTACCAACTGCAGATGTTCGCCCCACTCGCGTGCTGTACTTGTGCCACCCCACCAAACATTGTCAGCTTCACTATACAAAAACGCGCCCAGATTGTTTACCTCACTTTTTACCTTTTTTAAACTACTGTTTACCTTTTTATAAGTATTTTTGTCGCTGAGCACGCGGCCACCGCCTTTATAGAGATATCATTCAAGCGTTTACAGATAGGTGCGCGATCTATTGTGATGAGAAATGTCAAGGCTATTCATTTTAAATGTTTATTTAAATACAGATAATCGGTGGATTTATTGAAGACCTCGATATTTAGAATTTAATTTGTATAATTTTTTTACAAGGTCTGTTAACTTTAGGGGATTGTTTACTAGGGAGTTTTTTACGAAGAAGAGAGCATTGTAGATTGGATAAAGATGTATATGTAAAGGTGATCTACTGATTTTGAGTGGTCTTTTAGTAATTTTCTAACTTATTTGATTAGATATAGACAACGCCTAACCTAGGTAGGTAAAGTGTAGAATAAATTATTTTATTTTTTTCGCTTCGCACGGTTTGTGCATTAAGCCTGTGTCAAGTTTAGAAAGTTTTTAGATTATGATACAACGTAGTCACTTTGTTTTACGTGTATCTAACACATTGTAATGGTTTTACAGTACCTATTTGGTAGCAAATGTATCGAGTCAGGCTTCTCAGCAAGCTATGCTGAGGTAGTCAATAGGTACCTAAGTACTTATTACAATATTTCTCAGCTATATTTAACCGAGATTGGTTCCGATGATTTCAATCATTCCACATCCAGTTGTGTAGATGATTAAGATACAAAACTATAGTCTGTCTGAAAATTCAATCGACTTGGAAATTTTGTATAAAATTTAATTATTAAAAAAAAAAATATATTCGATACTTTTAATACGGTTCTTCTATTAGTAAATAATGATCTCTATCTCTTAATCAACCTTGATCATTGAACCTGTGTTGACTACATTAGGTTTCATTAAATCCTAATAATTACCCAAGTCGTTTAAATTATTAGACAGACTATATCATACAATTTTAACTTTGTTTGATCTTATCGATCACTAAGAGAGGATTTCCTAAAATTTACTAAGATAATACGGAGGTTCAAAGTTTATATGGAGAAACCTACTTTCAGGTGGACGAAGCCGCTGGCAAAAACTAGTTTATTTGTATATATAGTACTTATTTTGCACACTAAGAAACTAATGATATATGATACGATAGGAGGCTTAAATTGAGATTGAGATTGCATTTGAAAACAAACTAAACAGTTGGTGGAAAAACAAAGAAACAGATGCATACAAATTAAGGCAATGTTTCACCATGGCGGCGCCACCAGTCGCCGCTATCAACAAAATGTATGCAGTAGTAACTCGAAAATGGACACCAGGTGAGTACACCAGGTGTCCGGTTGGTTGCGCAACCAATTTGGCGGCGCGACTAGTAGCGCCTTCTTAGTCTTAGTCAAATATAGCCCTAAGCTACCAAAGTCGCCACACTTTCGAGCTGGTTGGACATCAAGTGATCTTCTCTCTATAGAACTGTATACTTTTTGTTGGTAGCGGCAACTGGTAGCGCCGCCATGGTGAATTCAAGTGACTACAAAAATGAATACTACCTAAAAACGAAACGGCCAGGTTCCCACTATGCCGGACCGGCAAACCTGCCGGACCAGTAAAACTGCCGGAAGGGCTAGTGGCTGTACAATTTATATGAAGCTATTCACATTGTCCCGGATCCGGCATTTTTACCGAGCGTTTTGCCACTGCGAAGTGCCGGTAGAAATATCGGACCGGAATAATGTGAACGAGTTTGTGCCGGATCGCTCGCGACTTCAATTTGGCTCTGACTCTGTTTCCTACATCTGCTATTTTGGTTTAGGTATGAAGTAGATATCTGTTACAGTTACTTATGCGATCTGTTATCCTGACTCCGTACCTAACTTTGTTCCATTGCTCGCTATTCATTCCCAAGCTGCAGAAAAAAAAGGTATTTTTTCACAAAAGGTTCATAAACTCAAAAAGAAGCTTAGCACTTAGGACTTTTTTTAAATTAATTCCCTAAAGCGGTTAACAGGTACTGTTATGAAGTCATTGCGGGTGCTGTATATCTTCTTACTACGTAGATATCGCTACAAATACGGCGCGTACCTAGGTCAACATCACACAAAACCAGAAAAATACCATATAGATACGTGTCATGTACTCAGTACTGAAACTGTTATAATAAATACCAAATATGTAATACCACCATTCACCATTCTTGTCACCATTTTTGTCTTCTGGCATAAAGCACGGACATCTTAGTTTAGATAGACATCTTTTACTTAGGATTAGGAATTTATTAGTTTTACTATCTCCCGCTCTAGGTGCAGAGAGAAAGGGGGTATCTGACTTTTACTAGCTAAAACCCACCCATGTTCATTCAATTGCCCTTTTCGTTCCAGGGCCGCGGTAAGGACATCGATGCTAACGTGCTTATGAAGTACCTACCTAAATGTCATGATTACCTCGTTGATAAATGGCCCCAATAGTTGATATGGTATTGGTAGGTACCTCCATCGCACCTGGTAGGGCTGCGGATATGACCAAAATAGTTACCTTGGTCTTGGTAAGAAAATGGCAACTGAAGGAACACAGATATGTTTTAGTCAGTAAAAGTTTGACATGTCCCGGTGGTGTGAGACTCCAGACAGAGGTAGAAAAGTTATTTGATGATTTCCCACTTCAAAAGAAAAAGGTACCTTCACTGCTGTCGGTCCCCTCGAGGGATACAGTTGTGATATCTGGCATGTCGCTAAGAGAGTTTATAATACTTAGAACTTTAAAACCACAACAAGAAGAAGATTTCCTGCTTGCAGAGCAAAAAATAGGAACAATAAGTAGAGGAAGGATGGAAAAATACCATTTTAAGTAAAGACTTGTTCAAGCTACAATAACGGGTGTCATTCAATCAAGAGGTATCGCGACCACAAAGATTTGTTTTTGTGTTCTGCAGTTTTTGTGAAACATTTTTATTAAAACTTTGTCTTTCCATTTCAATGGAGACGTGACTTTTTATTTGATTTCCAACCTTTTTTTCACAAAACTGAAATCATGTTTTAAAAATAAAATTACGGAGTTTTGTCTTCTTCTATTTTGACGGTGATGTTAATAAATACAGTCAGCAAGAAAAGATGGTTAAAACTGAAGTTTTATTGGTCCTTGTAGTTAGACGCGCAAAACTGCTATGCGATGCGATATGACGGCGCAGCGCATCGCAGGAATGTGCGATGCGAATAGCTGCGATGCGATATCGTGCGGCTAAGCATTGGTTCAGGTGACCCTACAATGTGCAATGCGAATCAATATGCAAGTTCTTGGAATGCGTCGGTCATGCGAGCTCGTAGATTTTAACGATACCGCATCGCATCGCAGTTTTGTGTTTTGGTTTAGGTATGGATGTCGAAACCAAAATGTAGGCGATTTTTAATACATGATTTAATTCTACTTTCGTAGCTGACCGTACATTTCAAAACCATGAGAGATTAGTTTTTCGAAGCTTGCGCGAGGAAAACTTTTCAAGGACCTAAAATTACCTAATTTTGCCAACCAAAATTAATTTTAGATCCTTGAAAAGTTATCAGCACAATTCAAAAATTTAACTGAAATTAATATCTTATGTCTCTTTAGTTTTGTAAGCAACGACTCCGAAATCTACATTTTTGACAATTGTTGGTGTTTATAAAGTTTAAAGTATATTTAAAGGAGATAATTCATATTAAGTATACTAAAACAAGAAAGCAATAATACTGTAGGTATTTCTTATAGGAAATAACCGTCAAAGCATTGTTTATAAGCAATGGTCTTACATCCTATTTTTTCTATTCCGTGCATTTACTTAATCCATCGGCAGCTTCAAAGTCAGGGGACCTGTCAAAAGTAACATATCTAAAGATTCCGTTCCCTAACCACTATACACCCTTAAATTTTGATCGTTTTAATCCCGTTGAGGGTCGATCCGGTATATTAAACACTATCGATTTGTAAAGATAAAATTAAAAAATAAAGTACCTTTTTTTAAAACTCTTATTAATTTACGCATGTACGAAATTAATTTCTTTAAGAAAACCTCAGCTATGCGAATCCAATGACCTGTAGGTAGTTTGTACACAACGCCGACTACTACCTACATGTCATTGGACTCGCTCAGCTGACGTTTTTTCTTTACAAATCGATAGTGTTTCATGTACCGGAGCGACCCTCCACGGGATTAAAACGATCAAAATTTAGCGGTGTATAAAAAAATATTGTAACTGACCTATTTAGTTTTTTTTTTTAATATGGAGTGACAGGTCTACTGAGTAAAACTGGCACAGTTTTACTGAGTAAAATTGCACCTATGTCCTTCAGTTGGCCTTTGCGTTCAAAGATCACAAGTTTCCTTTTCAAGATTCCCTGTGGGGCCTGCGGGCGTCGGCCCTGTAGAGCCCTTACGGTGGCATCATGAGTAGTGTCATGTCTAGTAGATACACCTACTCATGTCAGAGATGGCAAAAGGAATTGAGATGTTGTTTCTATCTAATAAAGTAAAGTACAATTTCACAGCTAGGGAATATATTCATTCCAATCAGAATTCGGCCTAAGTCTATTATAAAATCTGCAAAAAAAATTAGGTCAGCTTTCAACATTTGTCGTCTGTAAGTACCATAAAAAAGAACCATTGATTGCGAGGCTGAACAGCTCGGAAATTTCTGCATTTCGGATAGATTACGACATCGAATTATTTAGAATTAAGATATCTAACTACTATGTTTAAGTGAGCGAAGTGAGCATGTCACTTCGCCAGAATCTATCCATTCTTACTTATACCTTTCATACTTGAACATCATATCTATACATATAAATAAAAGATTGAAGTGTCTGTTTGTAATATTGAAATAACCGCTTTTTACTACATGCATATGAATACGGTACATACACCAAATTAACATTTTTTTTTAATTTTTGTCGTCTGTCTGTCTGTTTATTCCAACTAATCTCTGAAATGGCTGGACCGATTTTGACGGTAATTTTTTGGCAGGTAGCTGATATAATAAGGAGTAACTTTGGCTACTTTTGTTTTAGAAAAAATAAATTCAAAATACTGTTGTCTACGCGAACGAAGACGCGGGCACATCTAGTTTATTGTAAAAAACTGCGCGCGACGAGACGGACTCGCGCACTATGGGTTCCGTACAAACTTACCTATGATATATATATGATATATATATATATGATATATATATTTATTTTGCGAATAGGTTTAAAAAACTCTTTTACACGTCAAATTTGTTTTTTGTCAGTTTAAGCTAGATGAGGCCAGTGTTTCCTAGCTGATTATCCTGAGAAGAAACACCGAAACAAACTCAGGGGTCAAAGTCTCTTTTAAGGTCCATACAGTAAATATGTAATGGTCAAATCACATGAGAACCATGCAGATTAGTCTGAGATGGTCTATTGAAGATAGAACCATACAAATTTGAGTGTATCCAGTCAGTGCAAGCATTTGTCAGTATTCGCAAAGCTCAACTCAGGACTACTAAGGAGCTCAACGATTTGACAAACAATACCAAGAAAAGGACATTTGGGTAGACCGCAGAAAATACTCAAATTGCCAGACATACGGTAACGAGGAAAAAAAAGTCAACATAGTCCTCACGTTCACAGTAATAAAAGGAAAATATAGTTTACAAAATGTAAAACTTCGCAAAAAAAGATAAAAAATATAAACATGTCAAACAGTAACATAAAAATAAATCAAATTTGTAATATGTCAAATTGTAAAAACTAAATTAATAAAAAGCACAATTGAAAATAAATAAAACAAAAGTTACAAAAATTAGAGCATACCGGAGCAGGTCAATTCCAAGCCTTTTCGTCTTCAACATAGTCCTTTACAGTAAAATGCCTTTTGGCAGTTTTCGCTTTACAAATGATTTGAATTTGTTAGGGCTGAGTTGTTGAATATGACTAGGAAGTTTATTTATGTACCTAAATAGTTCGATTCCCGAATGGAGTCTCGAAGATTTTGCCGAATCGCAGATTTTTTTTTGTGACGTAGGAACTTTAGTGTGTTCAGATTTATTCCTACCACGTAAGACCTTGCTCTATGCCAAATTTCAGGATTCTGAGTCAACGGGAAGTACCTATGAATTTTGATAGAATGATAAATGATATTTATTTTGCAAGTAGGTTTTATAAAATATTTTAACACGTAAATTTTTTCGTCTATTTAAACTAGATGGTTTCGGTGTTTCTTAGCTAGTCGCCCTGAGAAGAAACACCGAAACAAACTCAGGGATGATTCCCTTAAGTGTCGAAATATACGTTTTTTGCGACATAAACGGTGGTATCTTTTTTTGTTGTTAACTTAGAAGTTGATGATGATTTTTTCAGAACTTGAAGGAACCGCAGTCCTGAGTATATGGTTTTAATTTCAACTCGATACCTCTACGCACTCCCGAGATCTTGACGGTCTTGACCAGGCAGACACACAACTTGCACTAGTTTCGTATAGCATATTCATAGATATCCATATTACATACTCGTACATACCTGGTCTACTTTATATTTTCTTTTTACATTAATAAGTAAGAAAAATCTTGACGTATAGCGACGTACGAAGGCGAGGTAAAAAGTGCTCGGTCTGATAATGGAAGACTACGATTTTCAGTTAACCTTTCAGATACCGTCAATTTGAGACACAATAGTAAGATAATAGCAGGAAAGGGAGCCTCTGTACCACTACTGTACATTAAGTTTAAAAAAATAGGGGGTTTTAATTTGGGTTTAAATAAATAGGTAGGTATGTAAATCCCGCAGTTTTCCCATCCAACACAAACTTGTGCTGTGCGTTGTCCTGGTGAAAGATGATTTTCTTTTTTTTCAAGCCAGGCCTCTTTTCGCGAAAGTTGACATCTAGCTAATCAAGAAATCTAGAGCATAAAATGTACCTACTTGTAATTATTCTCCATTTTACAAAGAACCCTTTCGCATACCAAAATACACCGGTCATGAGCGTTCCAACAGATGTGATCATCTTCAAATTGAGAACAAGTTGAATCAACTTCTCTTAAGAACAAATGAAAAGCGCACTCAGGCAGGAACAATATTTGATGATTGGAGTGCCATCTCTGGGTCAGGCCGAGAACTTTTCATCCCGCCCTAGTAAAAGCGACGAAGCGAGTTCGTAGCTCTTTGTTGCCCTACCTCAGATAAGTTTACATTTTCGTTTGACAGACAAGATAACGGCAATACACAGAAGGAAAAAATGCTTCATATTTACATATTTGTATTGTCGCCTAGTGCTTGTGAAACCGAGCCGAACTTGGGCGGAAGGACCTCTTTATCAAAATGTCTCAGCACCGAGAACATTTTCGTGCGATGATTTTCTATTATTTTAAATGTTGCCTAAAACCTGATGTCATTTGATCGACTTCAAATTGCTTTTTAACCGACTTCGAAAAGGAGGAGGTTCTAAAAAAATCAGCTTAAAGAGATACAGTTTTCATCGCCGGAAGACGGGCTAGCAGCTTTCGAGTAGGATGTGGAAGAGGTGTCTGCGGCGGACTGGAAAAAATGTTTCGAAAATTGATTCCTTCAGACGCATTAAACTTTGTATTGAGGCTGGTGGAGTTGTTTGAAAAGATTTAACAAAATTACTTATTTTATCCATAGAAGTTAGTTTTTTTTTAGTACAGTTTAGGCTCATTACACTAGTCTTAACCAGTTCTTTTACTCTTTATAGATTTTATGGGTCGGGTTTTATTTTTTTTTATTTTGCTATTATGTAATAAATCATCGTATTTAATGATAGCTGCAGCGGCAGTATGTATCTTTACGTGTGTTCTATTGGCTTTTTATTGCTTATCAAAGCATTTTTAACCATCGTACATGATGTTGGATGAGATAGCATGCATTTTAACTTCAGCCATCACTCGTTGATGCTAGCCTTGTCTCGACTAGTCGAGACTCGTGATACTAGCTACCGACTAGTGAACTTATGTACGAAATTTTAACCTGTTTTTTTGGATAGAATTTGCGATGATTTCAACTTGAAATACTATAACGAAAACACACAGGTACAGGTTATACTTTCTAGCATAATAAATAAAACAATTCATATTTAAGAATTCAGTTAGTTTTTATTGCAAATAAAATGTATCGGTACATGAAAATGAAGATAATGAATGCGCGTGGGTATTTATATAAAACGCCTTAATACTGAAGTAAAATAACTTCCAATTACACAATGTGGTTGTGACTTTTTATCACTAAATTTATAATTCATTCCCTACCATTCTTCGGATATGCTCAAGTTTTTATAATAAACATACATAATTATTTCAATTGCATGTGTTTTCAAATAAGGAACAAATACGGACCAATCCAATCTATTCCGTTTTAAATAAAGAAAATGTGAGAAAAATAATAATAAAATAAATAATATAAATAAAAAATAAAATAAAAAAGTTTTCATTACAAATATTAACTGGCCGACAACAAAACGTGGATTATGAAGAAGCCTTTTTGTTCAACAGTGGACATCAACCGACTGATATGATAGTTGTGTCTTACTCAATTACACAAACCTAAGAACAGAGCTAATTGTATTTATCGAAACCCGCAATCATTCCGAAAAATAACATGATGAATGATAAGCAATACAATGAAAAAGATGAAAGTTAAAAAAAAATGCTAGATCAATTAAAAAATACACTTTTGGAATGTAAACAATTCCATGGCCACAGAGTGAATGATTTTTAAGCAATCCAAATAAATAGGAACATAATACAAATTGTTAATTATAAAAGGCAAAACACTAATCCCAGTTTCACTTACATTTAAAACCACCAACAAAATAATTTAAAGACAATCACACACTTATAGCATAATTCTCTTTCATTAATATTTAGTATAATTTAGAGTAATTTATTCTATCAAGTATGTACAGCGAAGGCATCAATAATTTGTGTGTTCTTTTTAAAATTGACCTAATTTAATACTATAATATTATACTACACTAGGTACGATTACTGCTAGATAGTTTTATTGCGTAAGTTGCCTAACTCTGCCACTGTGGAAACATATATTAAGAGTCTTTATGGCGTTTATCGAAGACAAAGAATTCGATAGCCCACCCAATGGCATCGTAGGTGGCTTGACATTTTAAATAAAAACTATGACATCGTTACGCACACCAATAATTAACTTTTAGGTCGCGTTTCCACCTGCTAACAAATTGTAGTCGGTGTACGAACGACAAATGCATCTTGCATGTAATTTGCGTGCAGATGGAAACACGGCCTTACAATCTGATCACTAGTACTAATACTGGCAAGAAGTCAAATTGCGCAATAAAAAAATCACACAGGACATCGGGCACTTGACACTCGAGGATTATAAAGAAACGACCCTGTACAAAGTCAAAGGGTGTACTGTTCCACCGAGATGATAGAGTCTAGAGTGTTTAAACGAAGCTGACATGTTAACGTTGCCCTGTCAGCAAGTGTTGATGGATGCTAAGTACTCGTTGTATTTCTTCTCCTGCGCTTGTTGCAGTTTCTGCAGCTTCTTCACGAGACCTTTACTGAGCTCTTTGCCTTCGTGGTCGTGTGTTGGTAGACCCTGGAACGCATCAGGTCGGTTAAGATGATACCATAAAAGAAATTAAACAACAAGAAATAGGGGATACCTTTTCCCAGTAGATTTTTGGTTAAATAAAAATAAATAAAGGGTTTTTTGAAAAAGTTCTGTTGCCGTAATCATATCACAGTATAGCATAATCAGCCTTTTAATGTTCCCACTGCTGAAACAGGAGTGTTAAAGATATGGATGGAGCTAAACAGGGTTATTTGTAAAACCTCGCAGGACTGTATTACTAACATCATAAACAACAACTTTTGTTACAAACGTTCAAGAATACGTTGTTCTATCTAACACATTTTAACTCTGTATTTCGCCGTATCTACTTACGCCTCCCGCGCACTGTTCTCGTAGTAATAGTAAGTGGGCTTTCGAAACATTTTCATTACACCTAGCAAGCATTCGCACCATTTCCGTGTACTCAACATTTGAATATTGATACACCATCATGTAAAGATAATTACATTACAAGAACACGTATGACGAGACGCGAGCGCATCAACACGACCGACTGACTAGTGAGGACTGCCCGTAAATAGGTCAATGTCATGTTCAGCTACCCTCCACTTTTGTACTATCGCTTGCTTCGCATAGCTTTCGTAATATTTAGAACGTTGAAATTAAATATTTTTTATTTTTATATTAAAATCTGATGAACTAAAATATGAAAATTTGTTAATAGTCAGAAAAAAAGTTTTTGTTTATGATATTAGTAACATAGTCCTGAGAGGTTGCTAGTGTTTTACAAATAACCCTGTATAGGGTGTAAAAGCTCGATCCCTCTCTCCGGGCCGCATGCTTGATATTTTAAAACGTTATGGTAAGGCCCCATGACGGCTGTATGTCTGTACTTCCAACTTAAAAAATGAGAATAACAATAAATACAAGGTGTAAGGGACAGCCCTCCACAAACTTTAAGGGCTTGCTCAGTAGACGAAACTGAACAACCTACCATAAAATTTTTTCAGGAAACAAAAAAAAAGTCCGCCTCACCATACAAAATTATTAACTTGATTGGACAGTTTGTATGGAGAGGCAGAATTTTTTTTTTTCGTTTCCTGAAAAATTAAATTATTCTGGGTTGTTTAGTTTTGTCTACTGAGCAAGCCCTTAAAGTTTGTGGAGGGCTGTCCCTTACACCATTTATAGACGAGTCAATCATTGCTACTGCCATGCTAAAATGGGAATAATCATAGTTAGTGTGGAACTGACATGAAGGGTACACAAAAAAGGACAGATAACAATAAAGATGATGAGACAGTGTTCAAGTTACCTTATCATCGAACTTGGAATACTTGTCGGCCTCCCGCTTGAACATTTCTCCGGGCGGTATCTTCTTTAGTTCTTCCTTGGCACGCTGCGCTTCGAGCAGCTCTTGTTTCTTCTTCTGCTTCTCTGCTTCTAATCGGGCTTTCTCTTCTCTCTCTTTCATAATCTCTTCTTTGCTTACTAGTTTGACTACTGTGCGGTCTATGAAAGAAACGAATAATTTTATAATCAGAAAGCCATTTGAAATGTTGTTTAAATCAATAAAAACTAAGTCAGGTTTGCAACATCCGTATAAAAGTCAGTCTTGATTTCTTTAGGATTGATGACACGCTGCGTCTAGATACGAAAATGAGCGAAGTTCTTAATATAATCAGAACTTATTGAGTATAAAGATCGTTAAAGATGTTATACAGCTCGAAATAATCATCTTCCTGCCCTTGTCTCGAGTAACTTGAGATCGACGCAACACGATTTTTTCTGGGCAGCTCAGGCAGGTCGTGGTCGCTCAGCTGGTCGCACAGCGCCAGCACGGCGGGCGCGGCGGCCGCGCGCGCTGCCTCACTTACCAGGTTTGTCCTCCAGCCGCACCCCCAGCTCAGGCAGGTCGTGGTCCCTCAGCTGGTCGCACAGCGCCAGCACGGCGGGCGCGGCGGCCGCGCGCGCTGCCTCACTTACCAGGTTTGTCCTCCAGCCGCACCCCCAGCTCAGGCAGGTCGTGGTCCCTCAGCTGGTCGCACAGCGCCAGCATGGCGGGCGCGGCGGCCGCGCGCGCTGCCTCACTTACCAGGTTTGTCCTCCAGCCGCACCCCCAGCTCAGGCAGGTCGTGGTCCCTCAGCTGGTCGCACAGCGCCAGCACGGCGGGCGCGGCGGCCGCGCGCGCTGCCTCACTTACCAGGTTTGTCCTCCAGCCGCACCCCCAGCTCAGGCAGGTCGTGGTCCCTCAGCTGGTCGCACAGCGCCAGCACGGCGGGCGCGGCGGCCGCGCGCGCTGCCTCACTTACCAGGTTTGTCCTCCAGCCGCACCCCCAGCTCAGGCAGGTCGTGGTCCCTCAGCTGGTCGCACAGCGCCAGCATGGCGGGCGCGGCGGCCGCGCGCGCTGCCTCACTTACCAGGTTTGTCCTCCAGCCGCACCCCCAGCTCAGGCAGGTCGTGGTCCCTCAGCTGGTCGCACAGCGCCAGCACGGCGGGCGCGGCGGCCGCGCGCGCTGCCTCACTTACCAGGTTTGTCCTCCAGCCGCACCCCCAGCTCAGGCAGGTCGTGGTCCCTCAGCTGGTCGCACAGCGCCAGCACGGCGGGCGCGGCGGCCGCGCGCGCTGCCTCACTTACCAGGTTTGTCCTCCAGCCGCACCCCCAGCTCAGGCAGGTCGTGGTCCCTCAGCTGGTCGCACAGCGCCAGCACGGCGGGCGCGGCGGCCGCGCGCGCTGCCTCACTTACCAGGTTTGTCCTCCAGCCGCACCCCCCGCTCAGGCAGGTCGTGGTCCCTCAGCTGGTCGCACAGCGCCAGCACGGCGGGCGCGGCGGCCGCGCGCGCTGCCTCACTTACCAGGTTTGTCCTCCAGCCGCACCCCCAGCTCAGGCAGGTCGTGGTCCCTCAGCTGGTCGCACAGCGCCAGCACGGCGGGCGCGGCGGCCGCGCGCGCTGCCTCACTTACCAGGTTTGTCCTCCAGCCGCACCCCCAGCTCAGGCAGGTCGTGGTCCCTCAGCTGGTCGCACAGCGCCAGCATGGCGGGCGCGGCGGCCGCGCGCGCTGCCTCACTTACCAGGTTTGTCCTCCAGCCTCACCCCCAGCTCAGGCAGGTCGTGGTCCCTCAGCTGGTCGCACAGCGCCAGCACGGCGGGCGCGGCGGCCGCGCGCGCTGCCTCACTTACCAGGTTTGTCCTCCAGCCGCACCCAAAGCTCAGGCAGGTCGTGGTCCCTCAGCTGGTCGCACAGCGCCAGCACGGCGGGCGCGGCGGCCGCGCGCGCTGCCTCACTTACCAGGTTTGTCCTCCAGCCGCACCCCCAGCTCAGGCAGGTCGTGGTCCCTCAGCTGGTCGCACAGCGCCAGCACGGCGGGCGCGGCGGCCGCGCGCGCTGCCTCACTTACCAGGTTTGTCCTCCAGCCGCACCCCCAGCTCAGGCAGGTCGTGGTCCCTCAGCTGGTCGCACAGCGCCAGCACGGCGGGCGCGCCGGCCGCGCGCGCTGCCTCACTTACCAGGTTTGTCCTCCAGCCGCACCCCAGCTCAGGCAGGTCGTGGTCCCTCAGCTGGTCGCACAGCGCCAGCACGGCGGGCGCGGCGGCCGCGCGCGCTGCCTCACTTACCAGGTGTGTCCTCCAGCCGCACCCCCAGCTCAGGCAGGTCGTGGTCCCTCAGCTGGTCGCACAGCGCCAGCACGGCGGGCGCGGCGGCCGCGCGCGCTGCCTCACTTACCAGGTTTGTCCTCCAGCCGCACCCCCAGCTCAGGCAGGTCGTGGTCCCTCAGCTGGTCGCACAGCGCCAGCACGGCGGGCGCGGCGGCCGCGCGCGCTGCCTCACTTACCAGGTTTGTCCTCCAGCCGCACCCCCAGCTCAGGCAGGTCGTGGTCCCTCAGCTGGTCGCACAGCGCCAGCACGGCGGGCGCGGCGGCCGCGCGCGCTGCCTCACTCACTCACACTAAAAGACCTCCTCAGGGAATGGGTCGTAATTCATAACACGGGTTCAGTTTGGGTTGGTGGATATCATGTCTTCGAATCTTTGTTTCTAGGACATGTTGGTTTCGTCATGATGTTTTTCCTGACCGTTTTAAAGGAAGTGGTGATTACACAAAGTAAAGCCTAGATTTGAACTCGCGACAAAACACGTCACAAGTTGGAGCTGTTACCACTATATCACCACTGCTCAAGCCAGCTCAGCTCAACCTGTGTCCATCGGATTGCCAGCCATAAAAGACGAGAGCGAAATGACATGATGACTTGTAAAACTTGAAACTCAACGACTTTGTAACAATTCACACTCCCATCGAAATAAGATTAGATTTTAAACAAACCTTTCTTACTGTCCGTTCAACCGATTTTGACTTTGCTGCCTCACTTACCAGGTTTGTCCTCCAGCCGCACCCCCAGCTCAGGCAGGTCGTGGTCCCTCAGCTGGTCGCACAGCGCCAGCACGGCGGGCGCGGCGGCCGCGCGCGCTGCCTCACTTACCAGGTTTGTCCTCCAGCCGCACCCCCAGCTCAGGCAGGTCGTGGTCCCTCAGCTGGTCGCACAGCGCCAGCACGGCGGGCGCGCCGGCCGCGCGCGCTGCCTCACTTACCAGGTTTGTCCTCCAGCCGCACCCCCAGCTCAGGCAGGTCGTGGTCCCTCAGCTGGTCGCACAGCGCCAGCACGGCGGGCGCGGCGGCCGCGCGCGCTGCCTCACTTACCAGGTTTGTCCTCCAGCCGCACCCCCAGCTCAGGCAGGTCGTGGTCCCTCAGCTGGTCGCACAGCGCCAGCACGGCGGGCGCGGCGGCCGCGCGCGCTGCCTCACTTACCAGGTTTGTCCTCCAGCCGCACCCCCAGCTCAGGCAGGTCGTGGTCCCTCAGCTGGTCGCACAGCGCCAGCACGGCGGGCGCGCCGGCCGCGCGCGCTGCCTCACTTACCAGGTTTGTCCTCCAGCCGCACCCCCAGCTCAGGCAGGTCGTGGTCCCTCAGCTGGTCGCACAGCGCCAGCACGGCGGGCGCGGCGGCCGCGCGCGCTGCCTCACTTACCAGGTTTGTCCTCCAGCCGCACCCCCAGCTCAGGCAGGTCGTGGTCCCTCAGCTGGTCGCACAGCGCCAGCACGGCGGGCGCGGCGGCCGCGCGCGCTGCCTCACTTACCAGGTTTGTCCTCCAGCCGCACCCCCAGCTCAGGCAGGTCGTGGTCCCTCAGCTGGTCGCACAGCGCCAGCACGGCGGGCGCGGCGGCCGCGCGCGCTGCCTCACTTACCAGGTTTGTCCTCCAGCCGCACCCCCAGCTCAGGCAGGTCGTGGTCCCTCAGCTGGTCGCACAGCGCCAGCACGGCGGGCGCGGCGGCCGCGCGCACTGCCTCACTTACCAGGTTTGTCCTCCAGCCGCACCCCCAGCTCAGGCAGGTCGTGGTCCCTCAGCTGGTCGCACAGCGCCAGCACGGCGGGCGCGGCGGCCGCGCGCGCTGCCTCACTTACCAGGTTTGTCCTCCAGCCGCACCCCCAGCTCAGGCAGGTCGTGGTCCCTCAGCTGGTCGCACAGCGCCAGCACGGCGGGCGCGGCGGCCGCGCGCGCTGCCTCACTTACCAGGTTTGTCCTCCAGCCGCACCCCCAGCTCAGGCAGGTCGTGGTCCCTCAGCTGGTCGCACAGCGCCAGCACGGCGGGCGCGGCGGCCGCGCGCGCTGCCTCACTTACCAGGTTTGTCCTCCAGCCGCACCCCCAGCTCAGGCAGGTCGTGGTCCCTCAGCTGGTCGCACAGCGCCAGCACGGCGGGCGCGGCGGCCGCGCGCGCTGCCTCACTTACCAGGTTTGTCCTCCAGCCGCACCCCCAGCTCAGGCAGGTCGTGGTCCCTCAGCTGGTCGCACAGCGCCAGCACGGCGGGCGCGGCGGCCGCGCGCGCTGCCTCACTTACCAGGTTTGTCCTCCAGCCGCACCCCCAGCTCAGGCAGGTCGTGGTCCCTCAGCTGGTCGCACAGCGCCAGCACGGCGGGCGCGGCGGCCGCGCGCGCTGCCTCACTTACCAGGTTTGTCCTCCAGCCGCACCCCCAGCTCAGGCAGGTCGTGGTCCCTCAGCTGGTCGCACAGCGCCAGCACGGCGGGCGCGCCGGCCGCGCGCGCTGCCTCACTTACCAGGTTTGTCCTCCAGCCGCACCCCCAGCTCAGGCAGGTCGTGGTCCCTCAGCCGGTCGCACAGCGCCAGCACGGCGGGCGCGGCGGCCGCGCGCGCTGCCTCACTTACCAGGTTTGTCCTCCAGCCGCACCCCCAGCTCAGGCAGGTCGTGGTCCCTCAGCTGGTCGCACAGCGCCAGCACGGCGGGCGCGGCGGCCGCGCGCGCTGCCTCACTTACCAGGTTTGTCCTCCAGCCGCACCCCCAGCTCAGGCAGGTCGTGGTCCCTCAGCTGGTCGCACAGCGCCAGCACGGCGGGCGCGGCGGCCGCGCGCGCTGCCTCACTTACCAGGTTTGTCCTCCAGCCGCACCCCCAGCTCAGGCAGGTCGTGGTCCCTCAGCTGGTCGCACAGCGCCAGCACGGCGGGCGCGGCGGCCGCGCGCGCTGCCTCACTTACCAGGTTTGTCCTCCAGCCGCACCCCCAGCTCAGGCAGGTCGTGGTCCCTCAGCTGGTCGCACAGCGCCAGCACGGCGGGCGCGGCGGCCGCGCGCGCTGCCTCACTTACCAGGTTTGTCCTCCAGCCGCACCCCCAGCTCAGGCAGGTCGTGGTCCCTCAGCTGGTCGCACAGCGCCAGCACGGCGGGCGCGGCGGCCGCGCGCGCTGCCTCACTTACCAGGTTTGTCCTCCAGCCGCACCCCCAGCTCAGGCAGGTCGTGGTCCCTCAGCTGGTCGCACAGCGCCAGCACGGCGGGCGCGGCGGCCGCGCGCGCTGCCTCACTTACCAGGTTTGTCCTCCAGCCGCACCCCCAGCTCAGGCAGGTCGTGGTCCCTCAGCTGGTCGCACAGCGCCAGCACGGCGGGCGCGCCGGCCGCGCGCGCTGCGTCTCGCACACGTCCTCTGAATGTGCTCAGCGCTTCTAGGTACGGCATTACTGTTTCTTCTAGCTGTAGTCATCAAACACTATTAATATGATATCAAGTAAAATGAAGTACGACAGTCGCAGTCGATTGACTAATTTTCTTCTTAAACGCAAAAAATAGTATGTCTTAAAAATATGTTATTACAGACCGTGACCAGCATTAACTGACCCACCGACATTATATGATCTTGTTAAGCCATTATAATCCTTATCTTATTGCCGTTAAAGTTAAAAGACTAGGTGACACGGCTTCTACATATTCACTACCTGACCTGACGTAATATTTAACATGGGTGAGTGTGCATGGAGTTTCTTGCACGTTCTTCTCCATAGAGACCTACCCTTTGGAACATGCAATTTAGCTTCACTTGTTTGACTGACTGACATTTTGAAAATTCAAAAGTGCCTGTAACTGGTCTATTTGAGTTTCTGATTACCGATTTCATTACTTGATGCTATATATACGTAATATTATCGCACTATCACAAGTGCTACTATGATTCACGGAATTAACTATTTAAGCTAGCATTACATTAGACCGACGCACAGGTGTAACACGCCTGATTTGTACGTCGAATGACGTCACGTGGTGAGGATCAAGTGTAGCTACACTTGCCACTGTGTAGTTCTAGCTTTACAGCTAAATTAAAAATAATCGATTTTTTTTTATGAATCTACCCTCGCACTTGGCTAGTTTAATTTATCGAAACGCTTGCACATAACATTCAAATTCGCTACTTACTCAAGTTGATTTGATAATTGAATATACTTCTACCTCACGAAATAAATATATTTCACTTCATATCTACACCACCTTAGTATTTTCATCTTGAATGACAGCATGACAAAGATTTAAATGGCTTAACAAGAGGGTGGGTCATACATTTTTGGGTTGAGTCTGTACATTACAAATAGGGTATATAGACAAACTACTAAATAGACACGATTTTCAGATGTACAGAAGATTGAAGTCTCTTGATTCGTTTATAATCAGGAAACATGGGAGCAGGACAACACATGTTGATAGTATAATCACATAAAACGTCGAGTCAAATCACTTCAGTGAGTTAAGGCGATTTGGTTAGATTTTCACAGCAGTGCGTAGTGTAGTCTTATTGTATGTAACATGCTTCTGCCAATGCGTGCCTTCTGCTTGCGTGAAAATAGAAAATAATTCTTAGGTAATATACTCCCTGGATAAAAGTACCCTATGTGCAATTCTCGGATATGGGTTCCTCCTCTTTGCGTCGTATTCCTCAATGCTGAGGGTGGTGACCTTCCTGCTTATTCCTTCCTAGTTATTGTTTACCAGTGTGCCAAATTTTATTCAAATGCGTTCAGTCGTTTGTGCGTGAAGAAATAACAAATAAACACACATCCCTACAAATTTGCATCTTTATAACATTAGTGTGATACTCACGCAGACACTGTTGACATCAGCGACAGGGAAGCCGATCCCTCCCCTTGGGCCCTCCACTGCGCCGAACACGTGCAGTATGTCGGTGACGTACTTAGCGGCGGCCGCTAGCAGAGGCGAGTTGCGGGGTGTGGTCTTGCGGAGGTAGATGTGTGCTGCGCCCACTAACTCACGAAGGGCGTCTAACGCGCTGCGGGTGTCAATGTTGTCTGTGGACCATTTGTATCGATTAGTAGTCATTACCAATTATATAAAATTAAAAATGTCTTTTATTTCATGAAAATAGAAATAAAACAAAGTGAGTCAACAATAAAGTTAATCCTATTTGGTACAAAAAAATATAATATTAATTGCTTATTATGCAAGAAAGGTGAAGGCCTACTCCAAGTAACCCTATCTTTCCCTCTTTTGTGCTGTTTGCATCCAGTTAGAACCTGCTGTTTTAAAAATGTCATCCTTCCATCTATGCGGTCTTTCTCTGAATTGTTTTCCACTTAGGTCTCTCCAACGAGTCGCCCTTATGGTCCATCGCTCGTCGGACATTCTTGCCACATGCCACACCCATTGCCACTTCAGCTTTTTAGCAGTCCTAAGCATCGGTGGCTTTATTAACGCTTGTTATTCATTACCAATTACATAGACAAAATTGTGACAATGGTTTAAATAAACGATTTATTATTATTATTATTTATTATAAATGGAAATTTCCTCAAAAGAGGAAACTGTTTGAAATGGCGGTTTATAGACAAATCAGATGTGTCACTGGCACTGGCAGTTCTTATGGGATATTGAGAGAGCGTTATTTTAAAATCTAAGTTTATTTTTCTTTTTCTCTTACCAATTCTTTAGCTGCCGCTGGATTAGTTAGTTCTAAAACTCGTTACATCAACTTTAAGGGTGAGTTGCACCATTTAACTATAACGATAACCAAACCGTAACCTGCCGTGAAACGGCCTCCTATTGGTCAATTCGGCGATTTGACAACCGTTAACGGCTTTGTTATCGCTATAGTTAAATGGTGCAACTCACCCTAAGTGATAGTCAATCTAAACCACACTGTGGATTTTATTATTTATGTTTATTATGGATAGTCACGCGTTTGAACACCATCTCGCTTGATGATGTGGCCGACAACGGTGCACGCTTGTGTAGAAGTAACCTATTCACTCTTGACTTATAGACCCCTAATAGTAGCTGCTATCATAGCATTAAAGATTAGCTCAATAATATTGTAAGACAACTAACCGCACAGCGCCGCATGCACTTGCTCCTTGACAGCGGATAGTTTGTTGGACAGCTGCAGCTCTTCAGCGTCCCACACGCCGCCGCAGCCTTCATCATAACCGCTACGCAACGCGTCTTTCACAGTCAGGAAGAACTCCTGTAACCAACCAAAATATTTTTAGACTTGGTACACAAAAAAAATATTTTACAGTATTGTGTGATATGGAATACATGTCATGGAATCAAAAAATTCCAAAAAATATAATCCATTTCATATACGATGGATACAGGGCAAATTACTTCGGAAACTCAGGTCCCTCTTAGTCGTTCACTCTTGACAGAGTGGTTGTGGTTGATGATATTGCATTTTCATACTTAGTAACCCAGGTACCCTCCGAGAAATGGCCAGTAACACCAAGGCGGTGCTGACCTTCCATGAGGAGCTGGGGTGGATCAATGACACATTTGTCCCACCCGTACGCAAAATACGCGCTTTAGTCGTGAAATTGCGGGCACCAGCCCGAAATCCAAAACAAAGATGATTCAGACCTTCAAAAACTTTTATCGATAGTAGTCTTCAAGACAAAAACACTCACATTAAACAACTTCTCAAGCTGTATGGCCATATCCATAGTATTATCAGAGTAGTCCAAGGTTTCCTTCCAGCCATGCATGAGGAAGCCGATCCTGAGCTGCCTCGCGGTATGGCGGCGCAGCGCTTCGGAGATGGTGACGAAGTTCTTGAGAGACTTGGACATCTTGCAGCCAGCTATCGTTAAGTGACCAGTGTGGAGGAAGTAGTTCACCCAGCCGGGTTGGTCGAAGTGGGCCTGCGGAACGCAGTTGAAAATTAGTTTATTTCTAGCTTATTCCTGTGTCTTAGGTAGATCTGGATTAAGCTCAAGAATCGATGTCAAAAATGTTTTTTTTTTTTTGTTGAGATAAAGTGTCATTTAAATAGAAATAATAGTAATCAAAGTCAAATGACACAAAGGGAAACAAATAATTTAATCCCTTTGGGTATGTTTTCTTTGATTTAATGAAGAGGCGAATCTGGTATGCACTATATGACTATACTCAAAATTAACTTTAACAATAAAGCTTAAGCTTTGCCAACGTGCAAACGTGCCAACGTCCAAACTTAAGGTTTGCCAACGTGCTATGGAGCGCAGCATACTAGGTGTTAAAATAACGGATTGCGTTCGAAACACTACACTGCGCTCCAAAACGCAAATCGTTGACGTAGTTCAGAAGGCTGCCCAACTTAAGTGGGACTGGGCTGGACATGTCTGCCGTATGCCTACCGCGGTGGGCCAGTAAAACGCAAAATTGGTGCCCTGAAATTGCACGACGGGGCCGCGGCAGACCAAGAAGGAGATGGCGGGACGACTTGGGTGTCTTCCTTGGGAATTGGAAAGAGGTGGCTCAAAACCGGGAACATTGGAAGGAGTGGAGGGAGGCCTTTGCCCAGCAGTGGGACAATATGGGCTAGATATAATAATAATAATATAATAATAAAGCATAAGGGTATATTTTTGATATCCAATCAAAGAGAATATTTAAAGAAGGTCACCTCACGCCTCGTAAATAATTGAAGAAGCCTAGCCCTATCTGCTAGTTTAATGATTAATTGGACTACTACTGCTTGGAAAAAACAAAAACTACATTAAAAATTGAGTTTTTGTTGTTTGAAGAAACAGGAAAACATGCAGAAAGTTTGGAACTACTGTATAAAGCCTTAAACACAATTAAATCGACATCTGTTGAAAACGAGACAGTATTCTCCTTGTCCGGTGGCGTTATATAAAAAATTAGAAACAGATTGTCAGACAAAGCTAGTAGTTGACGCACAAATTTTTTTTAAAGTTGTTTTATGAAATCAGTAAACAAGTCTAATTATTAAATTAGTTGATTATTTAAAAGATGGTATTATTTATATATAGATTATTGAATTATGAAACCAATCTGTGTATAAGAGATCTAACAATGTTGTATTATGACAAATGATTAGACACTAGAATTACTTGACAATAGTAAAGTTATTACGAATCAGTATGATTTTTAACTAAATTGGCATTATAACTTATTAAAAAATATAAGATTTAACTGCTTAAAAGTGAATCTGTGTGTGATTAAAACAAATACAGCAATAATTAAGACTGAAATTAACGTTAATAAAATTTCAGTTTTCTGTTTATTAAATGTTGATTTTTACAAACAAGACAAATGCCTTCTAATATGTAGCAAAAATTGATTTTCTTAAAAAAAAATGCTTCTCCTCCTTAAAAGAAAAATATCCAAAAAAGTTTCTTAAAAGTCTCGAAGTCCCGGGAATTCCCGGGACTTTGATTGCGGGTTGTCTCGTGTCCCGGAACTTTGAAATTTTCGTGAATTCCCAAACCCTAGTGTATACGTCATGACGTATACACTAGGGTTTGGGTCGTCGCGTCAGACATTCATGTTTGTACTAAACTTCAACTCAATCGGCCAAGTAGATTCGGAGTAAATTGACTGAGACAGAGGGACAAACAGATAGAATTTTTCTTAGAAATTAAAGATTGAAATGAAATGATGATTTATTTGCAAGAATGTAGGTACAAAAATATGGTGATTCTGTAAGGATTCTATGTTTCATTCAGACCTTGGAAGCCTAAAAAAATCTGCTATCAAGCCATAAACAAGGAACTTATCAGTTCCTTGTTTGTATTCTCTGTAATGATTTCTTCAGTTAGCTAAGTGTCAATAATCTCAGCCAGGATATTATTGTAGCGTTGAACACAGTCATTAGAAACCATAACTGAGCGCTTGATATGTTTATTAAGGCCAAGTAAATATTTTTTTTTTTTGCTTTATTGTTCATTACATTTTTTTTTTAAGATTTTCTCATGTATTTGTTTACAATATGGTGGTAGGTACAGATCTTAAAATACAATAATGTTTCTGAGGCGGAATACCCTCATATTCAGCATGCAAAGGGTGAATGGGCATGACTAAATTTTTTACAACTAAAAAAAAACAATTTATAATATTTTGTTGCTCTATTATTTATTTATAATGTAGATACGTCAATTGACTCACCTCACTCTGAGCCAGCTCGTTATCGTGATGAGGGAACTTGAGGTCTACCCCCCCGGTGTGTATGTCCAGCTTGTTACCAAACACGTCGGAGGCCATCGCCGAGCACTCGATGTGCCAGCCGGGCCGGCCGGCGCCCCACGGCGACGCCCACGACGGCTCCCCCGCTTTGCTGCGCTTCCACAGGGCGAAGTCATTGGGTGACCGCTTTTCACTTGTGTCATCTGTCAGATCACCTGAGAAGAAAATAAAAGACAATTTTTAGTATTTATTTATTAAAACTTCATGCTACAAAGACGCTATGCTATAAAGACGGACTTAATTCATTAAACCCCAAGCGTTCGCTCTCTCATTCTTTCTATTGGGTCTCTAATTACGGTATTCGAAAGGCCTTTAATGTTTGTCGTAAAAACTTTTTTAACTGAAAATCATGTAAATGGAATTAGGTATGGAGCATGTAATTAATTTCTATTGATAGACTTCGTTTATAATAATAATCCACAACTATCACACATCGCCGTCTAGTCCAAAGCTAAGCAGAGCTAGATGTAACTATATCATCTGAGGCCCGTGGCAAATTCATTAGATGGGCCCCCCGATAAATCACGTTATGTTGTGATTTCATTTTAATATTTTTTTTTATATATATTTTGGGTTACTTCTTCTGAGCTAGTGGCCTCTGAGACCGGAGGCCACTGTTTGTGAGTACTAGACAACTGATAAACATATGTACTTATATATTTCTAAATACTTACATATTATAGATAAATTACACCCAGGCACAGAACAAATGATAATGCCCATCACACAAACATTTATCCTGGGAGGGAATCGAACCCAAGACCTCCGGCATAGCAGTCAGGGTAACTAGCCACTAGACCAACAAAAGGCCAGTTTATGATCCTATCGACCTCATCCAACACAATAAAATTACTTAATATATTATTGTGTTTACAGTGTGGAACTGTCATCTGAATTGCAAATATGTATAATAAAGATTGTATAAATATAAATCATAGGAATGTTAATTTAATTCCCAGAAATTAGCGATAGTGTTTAGATCTCTTTGTGCTGTTTCTGGCTACAATGTTGATAAATAAAAAAAATATTGATGCAGTTTTAGTTTTTATTAAAATTGAGCCAAGACTCCTTTGAATATTTTTCCCACAGTTCCGGATTTGGCCATACACACCCACTTGGAAAATTCATACGGTATTATGAGAAAAACTTTTTAAATATAATAAATCTCATCCAAATTTGATATGTCGATGCAGAGACAGACCTATATAGCTTTGCTCTCTCTCTAATTGAAACTATTATAGTTTTATGGATGGCTTCATAACATACAGCTGCCACCACGGATATTGAACGCTGGTTTCAAGTTGTGCTAAAGTCAAAAATCGGGTCACTTAAGGTGGTGTGACGTGAGACGCGGGGGCGGGGAGCGGCAGTGATTGGCTCGCTGCGCATCGCGTCATAGACGACAATCGTAATTCGTTAATTACGCTTGCAGCATGTATCTAACAACGACTACGATTGGCTTGCCAATGTATGGAATGCGCAAAGCGATCCCCACTCTGACGCTAAGCGTTCGATATCCGTGGTGGCAGCTGTACCACAGCACCACTTATTTATCGAAAACAATAAGCTCTTAAAAGCTTTATAATTCGAACTTTACCTTCTCCTTCTTGTAATGATTTTGTGTCCCCATAAGCTTCAGGAACTAATCTAGCATAATAATGCTTATTTTTGCTATCAAACTCGCTCACACTGAAGTAAACAGAACCATTTGATTCATAAGCAAGACCATTGTCTATGATCTTCTCAATGAACTTTACTATCTGTGGTACATATTCACTTACTCTCGTTAATACATCTGGCGGTAATACCTGCAAAAGATAAAAAAAACAACATGTTTATTGAATCAGATTTCTATATACACTTATTTCCTAGTAAACTTCGTCCCCACCGCTGGGCAAAGGCCTTTATCCTTTCTCCTTCCAAAACTGGTCAAACTTGACCCGCAAAATGTGATTAGATTGTCACATCACCAATGCTGAGAGGAACTTCGTGATACAAGTCTAAAGTTTGCACAGAGAAACGGACTTTCACGCAAGCGGCTGGCAGAAGCTAGTCTGTGATGAATACTTACGTTTAATGCTTTCATGTCTTTATGAAACTCGTTTTCCCAATACCTGGGCAGTGCTGTGAATATAGCATTGTCTGTGACTGTGGCTCCAAACTTGCTGTCCAGCCATTCTGATATGGGGCTTTTGGCTGACTGTAGCAGTTCACACTTGGCATTTGTGATCTTTACTTCATCTTTATCTTCCACTGCTACTTTCAAGGTTTTCACTGCTGAAGCAATGCTGAAAATATGATTAATACTGATGAAGTTTTACTGAGAATGAAAATATAGAATCAGCTGAATGTCAGACGTTATGCTAAAGCACTACTATGATGGTCGATTCAAATTTGCTATCAAGGATGTGCAGTGAACTGTACTACTGTTGTAATTATATTGATCGTGTAAAATGACAATCAATATTCACAACTTTTTATTGAGAATTAAACATTTTTTATCATAATGTTTCCAAAACATCCACACAACTATTGATTACTAAATTGGCAGTTTTGTTATAAGGAAATCCCAAATAGGTTTCCATGTATTTATTACATGTATTTATTATTTAGGATTTCCTTAAATTACATCATACTTTTTAAATTACAAGGAAAGTAAGTCATACAAGAAGAATGTTGATCAATCTAAATGTTAACTTGCGATTATTCACAGTAATAATACATGCATAAAGTGACATACTTGGATGGAAACTATAATCTATTAGCAAGTAGGGTACAGTTCTGATAAGAACTATGCATGTAGTTGACTTGCTTATCTAAAAGCAGTAAGTTATAAAACTTATTTCTACACAAAGTATTACTTTAATTTGTACTGCACTGAAGCAGTGAAGAAATGCTGATAAAGTTTCTTACTTGTTATTGTTGTTTTAACCTGATTAGTTCACATATAATGTAAAAATCACTTACCAGTCTAACGTCTTTTGCATGGCATTCTTTTTATCTGGGTCAGTGGCTTCTTTAACAATTATTTCATAGTAATTCACTACAGATGTTGCATCATCAATAATACAATTCAGACTTTTCTTCTCTTCAATGTATTTCTCAAACAAATGGTGCTGCCTTGCCCTTTTTATGATTTTGTCGTCAATATCTGTGATATTCATAACATACAGGATGTCATAGCCAAAGTAGTTGGCCATTACTCGCCTTAATATGTCAAAAGATATGTATGATCTGGAATTGATAAATAAACAATAATATTAAATTGAACATTGAAAAAAACCTTTAAATGGTTAGTCCTTTTAAAGTGTAAGTATTGAAAAATTACATCGGTTTTGGTTGAAATAGGTATATATTTTATTTTAGAATACTAAGATTTAGTACCTACTAGTACTGGACATAGGTAGGATCAAGTTAGAGCGGAAGCAAAGGAAGTAGGATATTAAACAGCCAAGGAGTAGTTTTATAAACAGAAAACTATAACTCCTATAAAACTAAATCTATAAGGTAGCTTTAGTGAAAAAGCTACCAACTACTTTTATGACATTTAATGATCCATTAGTATGAATACAATGTTGTGAGACACGTATAAAACAATCCCGCGACCCCAAGAGATCATTATTAAAGTGAATATAAAGTACCTGGCATGGCCCATATGGGAGGCGTCGTACACCGTAGGTCCGCAGCTATACCAGTTGATACGGTTACCATTATCGCACACAAATTCTTCCTTCTGCCGAGTCAAGCTGTTATATAGCTTAAGCACAGGCGTCTTCTCAGGTTTAGCCGGTGGGGACCAACTGGGTTGACTTCTTTTCGACATTGTTAGTTTTTTCACATATAACTACCTTTCAAGAATTATTTACCACTACTGCATACAATATACTTTATAATTTAAGAGAACCTTCATTAAAATGTTTAGTTATAACTTATAAAAAGCGATTTTCGCCACGTACTGAACGTGTGATGCATGACTCTTTGACACTTGCAGCAGAATTCATTTGACAGCAACCATCTGAGATTTTGAGGTTGACAATTATTATAGTGTAGTTCATTCAACTTTTTGTAATTCAAATTAAATCGATTATTTTCAGTTTGTTATATCTAAACACATTTAATTAAAACTAAGGACGCCGATTTAAAAAAAAAGGGTACATAATTGGTTAAAGAAAAATTTACTATGATAATAGTTTCAAAATGACAGAATTTTTGTTTTTTTTTACGGCTTGACTATAGTCAGTCTCGATTCCTGCTTTGATCTTGCTTATTCGTGATTCGAGAACCAATTTATTTTGATTTTTGTACGCTAGAGTTGATCAGTTGAGTCAGGAAGAATGGATATATAAAATCTTTGAGAAGAATTCAAGTACGCCCAGCTCGATTCCGGACTCGAGTCAGGAAGAATTAGATGGAATTAGAAACTCGCTGACTCGATTTTATTATATGAGTCTGACTCAAGTCTAAAATTCAAATTAGGTTGACTCGCTCGTACAATACGGCCGACTTATCTTGGTCTACCTTTAGCTTGGATATCTTTAGCTAGCTTAGCTAGATACATACATTCCCGATTGTTATATTCTTATCTAGAATATTAGTTTTGTGCACCCACCTACTATTTTGGTAATATTAATTGCTAGATTGATTTCAATGTACGCCATATTATTACTATTTTGGTATCAAGAGTTCAAACATATAGGCATCTTAATAAAAACAAAATTATGTATCTCGTGTTCGAGTCGTGAGTAATCTAATTTTATGAGACTGGGACACCTTTTAGAACGTCAAAAATTATAGTTCGTGTTATTTTCAATTCAAAAACTTTTTTAATCTTATTCAACTCGTATAAAATAATGTGATGTTTGTGCCAACAAAATTAATAACTTGATTAACTTTCTAATAAGTAAGATTACTTGCAATTGGTAAAAAAAATAATAATAAGACAAATATCTGAAGTTCATAAAAGAACAGATCTCTTTTTTGAATTGTAATAAAAAAAATAGAACTTGATCTCATTTCTAGTTTCTACATACCTACCTTTATTTTTTTTATAATGTTTAACATTTTCAACAAAAAAGTTTGTTATTTTGTGCCAATAGGTTAAACCTAAAATACAAGCTGACTCGAGTTCTGGATTTCTAGGAATACATACCTAGACTCGAATTTCTAAACTCGGAGTCTGGACTCGGATCCATTTGACTTGTTTGATTTTACGTGAATCAGGCTAATGAATCCGAATTCTGGACTCGGATCCTAAACTCGAGTCATAAACAACATTCGAATACCAAACATAAACTCGAGTACTAAAGAAAACTGACAGGCTAATAACTCGACGTTGATGCTCAAGCTTAGAGCATTAAACCATGCTCAAGACTTTGAAGCCTCTGCTCGACGAATGCATTATTGCCAATGATCCTAATAGACTCGCCTCTCAACTGTTTCAAGTAGTGATGTGCGGAGTCACTGTTATGGTTTCTACGATATTCAAATCTCGATACCATCATTCGAGCCAAGTACTCAAGTTCTGTTTGGTATTCGAATGTGGTCCAGGATACGAATCTAAGACTCGACGCCAGGACTCATTAAACAAAAAAGAATATCTTAAAGCAGCTTGTTATTAATAGTCGGCGTTGCGTACAAACTACCTACAAGTCATTGAACTCGCTCAGCTGATGTTTTCTTAAAGAAATTAATTTCGTACATGCATACGAGTTTTGAAAAAAGGTACTTTATTTTTAATTTTATCTTATCAAATCGATAGTGTATCATGTACCGGAACGATACTCCACGGGATTAAAACGATTAAAATTTTGCGGTATCTAATAAGCAATAATAAAAACCTCGCGATGAAATATTGCTGTGCGGACAGGCCCTTAAAAAACAGCAAGAGTAGAGGCAGATCGATTTGGACGTTTCGGCTAATGGCACTGCACTGGTAACTGCAGAGATCGCAAAAATCGGAGAAGAAACATTGAGTTCAAAATAAAACTTGCTTTGGACATTTTATACCGGTTGGTATTGACGCCAACATAATTGATTTACTTGTAAAGTTCGTTGCCACATAAGCTTAGTTCTGCATGATACAAAATACAGTCACTGTTCAATTCAAGGCTCATTTTTTAGTCGATTAAACAAAGTAACGCACTAGAGAAATAACAATGAAATATCGTGTTTTAAGAATAGAAACTATGAAAATTACTATGTTTCTCTCTTTCTTATAAGAAAAGTAGGAGTTAATGTCACTTGACAAAATGAGACGAAACTATCGATAAGTGTCAATTTAGTCGCTGTGAAAACTCCTTGTTGATTTGTGAATGTGTGTGTTGTGAACAAAAATAACTATCTATCTATATGTATTTCTACGCGTTTATCTGAAAGTTGCGACTACTGTACTCATAATTTACTTAAATTTTTGTGTATTTTTGTATTGTTTCGTCCAAAACACAATCCTTCCGGACAACATGGCTCTCTGTGTTTGTAAATGCCTAAATGTAACGATTGAAGGTGATAAACTTGAAGACAATGTCGATATTGGGAAACTGGAGTTAACATCCATGGAACAAAGGGATATTTTTTTCAGTGAGGTACCGTCAGTAAACATGTCTTGATCTTGACATATAGCAAGGGTTTTGGTTGCTTGATATTAAGTTAAAATATGAATGAAACCTTATCAACATAACTGTGATCACATTTATTTTGATATTATCGTGTATGTATTTTATACTTATTACACAAGTACATGTGCGTTCGGCACTGTACCGACTTGTTTACGATCGTGCTAATAATACATAATTTATAGACCAATCTCCCTATTTACACTCTATCCGGATTTCTTAGTTTATTTTTAACTTTTATACCCTAAACTCATCTTGTTGCTTTTCTGTTTATTGTACTAAAAAACGGTATCAATTCTTTTTGAAAACCAGTTTTACTGGAACTATAATTTATCATGAATATTTAGTACTGTGTTTTAAAATAGTTGTATAATAATGTGAAATTGTTGTTGTAGAAACTGCTGTCATGCTCCCTAGGCAGCCTGAAGAAGCAGGTTGCTCAGCCTGCTCTGGTGGAGCAGCGTCCCCTGGGCCGGTGGACTATACACTCGTGCCTGGCTTGTAGCCAGCCTACTCATGCCATATCACATGACAAAAATGAACCTTATGCATTACTTGTTTGTAAATCTAATCAGGTCAGTGTTCATTTCAGTGTCTAATTACATTCAGTCAGCTGAATTATAACTATAGATTGATTTAACACAAATGTAAATAACTGCCATCTGCTTTGCATCTGAAAAATACCCATTGAGTACATGCACACTTGTATTTAATCATTGAGATTGATTTTGTGGCCTTGCTGATTATATTAAACAGCAAACAAAAAAAGTAAACATGCAATAAAAACCTGTTATGTACTCAGGGGTTTCCAATTCTATTTAACTGCTATAAGATTTGATTATTTATAATTAATAAAGTGGTAATTATGGATGATTTGTTTTGATATAATAAATTGTTACTAGCTAATTGTAAAAATATAAAAAGATTCCTGTTAAAATATTTCAAGTGTATAATTTATTTTGTGACCTGTGTTGCTGTTATAAATATGTTCAATTTTATACAAATACAGAGCATGTTTACATCACAATCTTATCACCAACAAAGATAATTCACCTACCAGACTTATGAATTTACCTGTTTATGTTACAGACCACACAAGAACGAATAAATAATTTGAAAAAATCAAACACTTATTCACCAGTATTTAACTTATTAGTGCCAGAAGTAACAAATGACATTGAAATGAAGGAAAATGTGGATACAAACAACTTTATTAACAGTGATAGGAATGTTTGGCTGCCGACTCAGCAGGTGATAGGAACTCTCAGCAAACAGATGAATCAGACCCTGCAGGCACAACTAGAAGCAGTGGAGGAGGCTGTCAGACAGTTCAGAGATCAGAAATATGCAGAGTTTGAAGCTTACAGAGAAAGAGCACAAAGAGACCATAAAATTTTAGCTAGGTATGCTGTTTTAATTAAAGTAGCTCGATAACTCCTTACAAACCATTTATTTATGAACTTTAATCTGATCCTATTACATAAGATAAACCAGCCTGATGACCTAATTTAACAACTTATATTATTTTGTTGCAGTATCATAAGCAAGGCACGCAACAACATCGATAGGGACGGTTGTCGAATCGATATGACCATTGACAATGGACCACCCTCCCCACACCTACCTCCCCTACAGAGACGAAGACTGTCCTCTTTCAAAGATGCCAAAAAAGTCTCACAAAATATTGTTAAGGTATTAATTATTTTTTAATTAATTATGTCATTTTATTGCTTTTAATATAAAATAAAACAGTAAAGGTAGCCATACATGCTGGAGAATATATGACAGGTTTCCCTGCACAGTTTTATCTGTCAGGTAAGCTTGTATGAAAACCTGCACAGGTGTGCAACATACATGCTTCTGTTCACCTTTATAACTCAATTCTAAAACTTTAAAACTTTATCTGTACAGGCAAACCTGTCAGGTATACCCTAGCGTGTATATAAATGAAAATGTTTCTATATGTAACATCTATTTGTTGGACGCTAAACATGACCGATTTGTATATAACTTTCCAAGTTAAATTATATTATTATTACATTATTTATAAACTTAGTTTTATAAATATTTTGAGCGTTTATAGAATTTTCAAAATGGGTCCAGTAAAAGTACGAATCTCTCGATAGATTTCTTATCACTATATTTTACTGTGTTAAAGGAGGTTGCTATAAATAGTCTTAATAATAAATTTACAGCTTTATTTATTTTTCTATATAACCACCAAAACTGAGGAAAAGTACGCAATAATTGATAATGTTGTGTTTACATACAATGGTACATTTTAAATAACTGTTATAAGCTAGCACATGTGACCCAATACACATGTTATTATTTACTTATATTTTACATGTGCCATTCACACAGCTTTGTTAATTTATTTTGACATCAAACTAAAACTATTTTTAGGCAAAAAGTCAATAAAAATATAATTCTGTTTCTGTTAACAGTTACTATTCTTGTTATCCAACTACATGATAAAAATATATCATGGAATTTTTCTATGAAATATTCGGTTATAGATGTAGTAACACGTTTTTTTTTTTTTAATCAAATGTTTTCAACACCTCATGAATGTTTATATCAAACTTATTTTTTTTGTGTTACAGTCCACTAGAAATATACCACCCGAAGAAGATTCGTTAGATGCCGAAGATCTTTTTGACTTAGAAGGTTTTGACTCTCGGAATAATATGCTCTCTGATCAAGACGACTACGATTCCGATCGTAAGTACTAATTCAAAAAAAAATCTTATAAGTATTTTACAAGTCCATTGATTGCCATTTGCCAGTCACTTTTGCTTTACATAAGTAACAAGATAATTACATGTATCATGGCGTGGTTAATGGGATATGGCTCGGCGCCTGAATTTGTCACGTTACTGTGCCGCGTTGTGTGTTGAATTTTTGAAGACATTACGGCTGAACATCATCGAGACAGATCGCGAATTTTTTGAAGACTGTAGACGGTAGACAGTTACGACGCGTCACCGCACCTTGCATCCGCCAACACAGCTGCACGATTCGTCAATGTGATGTATTCAAGTGCCGTGCCGTTTCACGTTCACGACGCCCTACAGTGCGTGATAATGTGGCGAGGCCCTAAATCATCGATTTCGCTGGCGAAGTATTTTAATGACTGAAATTACTTACCAAAATTGGTCCACAAAACCATTTAACTTCAGTGGGTAGTGTATTTGTCATCAATACTCTAAGAAGAACAAATTAATGCTTCCTTTTGTAGCTGAATGAGTAGGAACGATATTATATCCCGGCAAATAGTTGGCCTTCCGACAAGTAGAGACTCTTGCATGCCAAGGTTACTTGATATAATGTTCTCAACCTCACTCACTAAACCTCCCTTCGAAAATACAGATAACGCTGTATATATATATGTATGTTGAGAAATAAATGATCCCAATGAAACTGTTCCGCAGAAGGCAGTAACGACGAAGGCATCCACATCTCGCGGCCCCGCGGCGGCGGCGGCGGTGCGGACGTGATCGCGCGCTCTCTCCCTATGAATATGCCAAAGTTCCCCAACGAACGCCCCACTCAACGGGACCTAGATGATGATGTAAGACTGAATTAACTATTATGTTGTCTCCTCTGCATATTCTTTATGTTGTCTCCTCTGCATATTCTGGTTATTTTAAATAACTTTAAAGTTGGTTTACCTGTCTCTTCTCAATGTCTTATTTCCTTATTGCCGTATGTATTTCTTTACCTACCAAAAATAAAAACTAGAACCAAATGTTAAAGTATGTGCGTCATACAATTTACAATTCACAGAATACTGCTTAAAGTTGTTCATTTATGCTGCAGCAAAGCTACCTTATAGTTATCGTACGCTGCATTAGATCATGCGAATGATTATAAAAAGTATTGTCAATTGGCTACAGGAGGAGCCTCAAGACATAGCAGCAAGTATCAAAGCGCTGGCGCGCTCGGTGCACGGCGACGTGTTCGAGCTGCCGCGCCCGCGCTTCTCCACCCAGATCTAGCGCGGCACGAGCGCTCTGACGTCTCAGCTGTCCGCGTAACATTCGCTCCAAACGCCACATGAGGACAACGCCCGCTTTACAATACTAAATCATTCAAAGATATCTCGTCGTGTTGTGCATGACTAGTGTGCTTGAGTTATACATACACTTGCCACACATTGGTGCTTCATAATGTGATCACAGTGACCCTAAATCCAAATTATGAGTATTCTTTACGTTTGACCTAACAACTAGTGACAATACATGCTACATTTAACAAATATAATATGGCAGCTAGATATATTAAAATCCACAAAACTTAACAAATTAAATATTTGGGAGCCATTTAATATTATGGAACAATATATATGACAAATAAAGAATATAAGAGGCTATAAAGTGTTATTATAAGCAGAGTAACTATTAAAAAGATAAACACCAAATCGTTTCTAACGCAGTTTACTAATATTATTTAATTTAGTTGCAGGTCCCGACAATACATAATTTAGAGTTGTTTAAGCTATGCCATTTTATTAGTTTGCGATACATTTATAATATCGAGAATAATAAATCTAAAAGTGTGAATAAATGGGTGCAGTATGTTGGTATATTTCAATATAACCATGGCTAGAATATAATTCGTAAGTGACCATCAATTAACGTCAAGTCAATTAAAACCATTAAACAAGTCGTGAGGTGGAGTTTAGTGCTATATTTCTGTGCTTAATATTCGACCGCTTGTTGTAACCACTACATATATGATCTAGCCATGTAAGAGTTTAACAATGAATGGAAAATAGTGTTGTGACAGCATTATGTTAATTTAAAATCAAGTCGACCTAAGATAATAATGCCATATTACTGTGAAATATTTTTTGTCGGCCGCTGGTACCATACTTACATATAGAACGTAAATGTACGTGCGAAAGTGTCTTGGTGTCAGTGACTATTGTTAAATGTATGTAAATATAATAAAATTTTATAGATGACAAGTAAATATAACTATGAATTGTTAACATCTAAGTCATATCCACGTTAATAGACTTTTCTATTATGTTTATCTGGTGTTATCTTAATGATAAGTGAAAAGTGTACAAAAATATTAATAAATTTGCATTTCTTACTAGTCTTTTAGGGTCACGAAATAATTTTTCATTGTTAACATAATTTTCAGTAGGTAGTTTATTAAATCGCATACATAATGAAAATCATAAATGTACATAAGAGATCATTGTTATTGCGTTGGATAAAAAGATACAAATAAAACTTTTGAAAATGATTTTATTTTTATACCCAATATTTTGAATGTTTATGTAAAAGGTTAACAGTCAGAATCAGGAGTAGGCTTCGGTGACGCAGTGTCGTCTCGCTCGTTTGTAATGTTTACTTTCTATAACTTCCTAGTGTTTAAGTTAGGCTATTTACGTTATCTTATCTCGTGTGTTACTGAACAAGCGAATTATGTTTTCAGCGTCTTCCAATAGCACTGATTTAAAAAAGAGTAAGATTTTAATGTGATGTCTATTTCAGTCAGTTGTTTTTATTTTAGCTAAAACTAATAATTGTTTCATTGGTGTGACTTTTAAGAGATGGACCTTGATTGTATGTATTAGAAGTATGTAATAAATATTGAACGTGAATATGGCTTATTATTTACTGCCGCCTGTTAAATAAACATTTGAACAACGTAATATTTTAAGTGAACATATATTCATAATTTATACACAACTAATATAATTAAGTCGACTTTGACCTATTATCGTCGACCTCTGTCGTTGATACGACAGCCGTTGCCATGGTTACGGCGTCACAACAATAGTTGCTAAAATTTTATAGACACATTAGCAGAGGTGTGTTTGTAACAAGAAGAAGAATGTTAAGTTCTCGTTATTATAGTGCTTCGCGATTGGGAACCGACGCGAAACCGCGAACTGCGATGGTGGTGGACGAAGATGACGAGTTGTACGCGGGGTTCAACGAGGTGGCTCCTGCCTTGGACACGCGCAACTTGCGAGAAGACCAGGACTTCCAAGAAACTCTTCGTACAGCTGGAATAGGCCGGAAGGTACCCAGCACGAGCAGAATGGGCACAGGGGTGAGTCTAAATTACTGTTGACCGAAGATAACCTGTAATGTGAATGACGACATAACTTAGTGTTATTACTTTATAAAATAAATAAAGGAATATAATCTCACTAAAAATATTTTATAAGGCCAATAAGTATCTGCTTCGAACTGGTTATTAATGTTTTATAAGTAGGTACTTCTGTATCGGGCATCAGACTGATGTAGGTATTATTCTGAACAATATATTTCTGGTATTATTTTTATATGCATTAATAATCTTAGCCGATCATACATTGTCCGCAATTCTACAAGGTACGATTGAAATACAAAATATTAGGATAGAAAAATCCTGATGCCATGGGGAGAGGCCTTTGCCCAGCAGTGGGACGATATGGACTAACAGTAAACGGTAACTTTTACTACGATAATAATCTCGAAATCAAAATTTGAACAAAAACTTGGCTGTTCTACATATTTTGTAGAGTTATCAAAACAGTCTTTAAAAACGTTTTAAAGATCCAATAGAACAAAGTGGATCATAAGGTCAATGACCCTTGCTCAGATTTCTAGTTCATTTCAATTACACTTTGTATTGTTGCCCATGTTATAGATGATGCGCATGGGCACAGTGAGTGTCCGCGGCAACAGCTCGCGTGCTGGGACCGCTGCACGACCAGTGACCGCCGTGCGCGCGGCCGGATACACCTCCACTACAAGAGATATCCCCACCAGGGATGACATTAAGGAGGATAGGTAATATCATCATCACTATCTTGTCCTTATCCGGAGACGTAGCGTGGAGTGATTTAGACGTGAGCGAAGGCGCATCAGCGAGGCCTTTTTCTTTAGGCGGATACAGACAGCGAGGCATGCGCCACGCACGGCACATAGTCAATGCTTCGCAAACACATGCCTCGCCACAAATATGAAGACAAACAAATAAAGCATTTGATTCGCACGCCTTGGCTCGACCCGAGTATATGTTGGTACATATATCGTTTTCAACACGCACACTTCAAGCAGAGGCATTCGCTGAGTGCCGTTCGCGGCGTATGCCTCGCAAATTCTGTATCCACCGTTTTATAAATTCGAAAACGAGACAGCGACTGTCGCAACCCAATGTTCGACCACATCGTGGCTTACCATCATGTGGAATAGTGGTCAAACACGAGCCTATATATTATAAACAAAACCCTCGTTGTTAAAGAGCGTACAAGCGTGGCACCTTTGTGCACGAGGCCTTGGGCAACGGCCCACTTTGCCCACATTCTTATCCCAATTAAATTGGAGCCAGATTAACATATTCCCTTCGATTTGAAAATTATCAGAAAATCCCCTTTGTGCCAATATTATTATTTTAAACACAGTCCATCCGTTCAGCCTAGTGATAGTTTCCACTGTCCATTCTTATTGTCATCCACATTCTTGAACAAAATTGTTCTCTATGGTACTAAATTCAGCATCTCTTATTTCACACTATCTTCTGCCAGCGGCTTCGCCCGCATGAAAGTAGGTTTCTCCATTCAAACTTTGGGTCCATGTTTCATCCTTCAGCGGATGAATTTTGAAAAATCCTCTCATAGTTCTCGCCTGCGTAATTAAAGTGTAGCGACATCTATGTCGTCACATAAGAACTAATCCTGCATCGCGCAATTGAAGTTAAAGCCCGAAATCATCTACCGGGCAGTTATCCAACAATCTACCGGGCAGTTATCCAACAGACTAGTGGTGGTTAATATAACGTATAGCGTCAAAATATAACACGCTATTTATTCATAGCGTTTGCTAAATCGACTCTGCCTTAGCGCTATACTATAACGTCTTGCTCAACAAAATGCCAACAGCGGGGTCAGAACGAGATAGCAACATAGCGCTAAGCGCCAACCGTTGCACGTCGGGTGAACTCGGACTGGAGTCGGCTCCGTCGTGCGTGATTTCTGCTATTGCATACCGTATAAAATAAAAATAAAATCACAAATCCGTAGTAATACTTATAAATTTGTAAGTATTTTATTATACAGTGAGAAAGTAATGTATGAAGGAAAGTTCATTGGCCATTTAAAACGCTTCATGACATTATTTTGTGAGCAATGCGTTACAAAATCATATTTGTTGCGCCCGTTTAGCGCATTGCCGAATAAAATAATAACGTCTCCGCGTTCAGACTACTGTCGAGTTTTGTTATAACGTCTTATAATTATAGCGTATAAAATAGCGCGCTATAAAAATATATTCAATAGTCTAAAGCGCGTCTATAGTTTATAGCGGAATTGAATATCACTACACCAGACATAACACCTGTCTGGTGGGAAGATCCTCCCTTTTTAACGGAGGTTTGTGGGACTTTTATTCTGTTCTGCATACCTCTAAAAAAGGAAGCCTCGTGCTTTTCATGTTCCTAGTCCCTGTAGTTTTGTCTGTGCGTTGATATGTCAGTCAGTCAGTTTCTCCTTTTGTATACAGGGTTATGTTTAAAACACTAACAACCTTTCGAAAACAGGCAGGAAAAGGAAATCGATCGCCGTACCGAAAATGCCTGGAAAAGCTACTGGTCCATGAAGACGCTAATGAAGGGAGATATACCGATCTCCCTGAAGCGAAAACTCATCGAAAGAAAGAAAGAAAGAAAAGAAAGAAAAAGAGTTTATTCGCGTCAAACATGACGCATACCATAACAAAATAAATAAATAACAATATCAACTAAAAGTAGCACGTAAGATATGCGTCACATCCGCGCAAAACGGCCAGCGCTCAGCAAAATGCTGAGGCTCATGAAAAACAGAGCCACAGCGCTGATTTTCAGCACCAGCCGTCGTCGACGATGAGACGCCGATCGGTCAGCAAGGATTTAAACTACTTGCAATCAATTCAAAAAAAAAAAAATAAACAAATTATAAATATAAACATCGATATGTGTATCCTCCCGTCCTAACCTACGGTGCCCAGACATGGTCGTTCACCGAGTTGCAAAACTTTCGCCTTCGCGTTTGTCAACGAGCAATGGAACGCAGCATTCTGGAGAGTCGACAGAATGAGGAACACCACGCTACGTCAAAAGACGGGTATTATAGATGTAGGAAAAAAGGCTGCCAGGCTAAAATGGGATTGGGCGGGTCTCATCAGTCGCAAACACTCTGACCGTTGGGCAAGAGTTTCCACAAAGTGGATACCTGAAGATGGACGACGCCGCCGAGGTCGACCTAGGAAGAGGTCGCGAGACGACCTGGATGCCTTCCGCGGGGACTGGTTTGAGGTAGCTCAAGAAAAGGATACCTGGAAGAAGTTGGGGAAGGCCTTTGCCCAGCTGTGGGACAGTACAGGCTAATAAAAAAAAAAACAACAACCTTGCAGGACTGTATTATTAATATCATAGACAACAACTTTTGTTCTATTATTTTTTACAAAACATTATTCATTTACCAAAAAAGAAACTTTTAAGATTTCGTTCTTCTGTGTAACACATTTCAACTCTGTACTTTGCTATACCTACCACAAGCCTATTGCAAGCGCATCAAGCCCCCCGCCGCCTGATCCTCGCTCACCTCCGCTATTGTACTATCGCTTGCTTCGTAAAGACTTCGTAATATTTAGAACGTTCAATTTATAGTACATTATGATGTAAGTGTGTAGTGTTAGTGATTACAGTCGAGGCGGTATTTAGACCCGAGCCGTGGCGAGGGTCTTAAGAGAGCCGAGAACGGTAATCATTAATTACTCACGTGTATCATACAACGTTTATCAATACACTTGTGAAGAAAATAACAGTAAAACTAGTAAACTTTTGTGGCGACTAACATTTCACACTTGTATCATAATGTACTATTATTTTTGTTCGAAAATCTGATGAGCTAAAAGTGATAAATTTTAAAAAGTTATGGTTTCTAATGTTAGTAACATAAGGACTATGTTACTAACATCATAAACTATAACTTTTGTCAGTGAGAGGTTGCCAGTGCAGTTTTACAAATATGTAACCCTGTATAAATATTTATTTTTTTACTATCCATGTAACACTTATCTCAGTCATCATACATCCCATAGCGTTCTCATTTCAACTGCGTGCAATTCCTTGTTTACCTACTGGAAACGTTGCTTGCCATATTTTGTACGAGTAACTGTGACAACCTTTTTACTGCTTACAGTATCGAAGAACGGGTAAAACAGATGGAAGCGCGCATAATGACGCTGGTTGAGGAGTCGTGCATGCTGAGCGCACGGACCGACCCTGATGATGAAACTGCGCCGAAGAAGGATGTCGATTTAGGACAGGTAAAATATGCTAAAATCAACATTAAAAACTAGAAATAAGGTTGAAAATGACATGTGATATATTGGCTGTGTGGGTAGTCTCAAGCATTGTGATATAATGTATTTGACGCAAGTCAGTGGCCATCTGCCGGTTAACTGGAGCAGCTTAATGAGGGAGTATATGTGTATCACACTGTTAGTGAGCCGTAAAATACTCCAGAACGCAGTACGATACAAGGTTAAACAATTTTGTATTCATCTTTCAGGCTTTAGCCAAAGCACAGGAGGCGTCAGCATTGGAGCGACAACTGATTCGCATGCAAGAACAAGCAAATGTTGGTGACACTCACAATTTAGACCTGACTTTTGCTGTAAGTACTGACATGATTTATCCTGTTTTCTTATCAGTCTCCAAGAGTCACCAATCCCTTGTTCAGGTGTTGCCTTAGCAGTTCTTATTGCACTTATTCATATTTGGCGAAGGACACGCAAGTATTTTATTATTTAAACTTACAAATTATAATGTAAACCCTTGAATGTGATCTCACTTTATCATCCGTAAGTTTGCTAAATGATAATTCGTCTTTGAGCTAAAGTTGCCTTTGTTTTATTAACCTTATTGTTGAAACATTATTAAGTTTTGGTAAACATACAATAAAGAATTAATAAGCGCATCACACATAGGTTGGGAAAGAAACGTCTTTTTCAGGTGGGAAATTATCAATGACTTCTCCTGCTCTTTGGTGGAGCAAGAAGGCATGTCAGACTTTTATTTAAACCAGACCTGTGTCCTTTAGTAGCCTTTTGTGTTGTAGGACCATGGGTTTCCTATTCAGATGTTCCCTAGTGAGCAGCCGCCGTGCTAGTTACTGGCATCTTTTTGAGGCGCGTGGAACACTGTGCGTCGTCTACGACTCGGGCTTGGTGTTTACCGGACGGGTGGACGGTGAGCTTGGTCTTTACCGGACGGGTGGACGGTGTTCGTCATCTGAAAACCTGCGCCTACTGTGGCTAAAAATCGTTTTGCGTCTTCCGACGCCTGAGTCATCTCCTGGGACGTGAAAAGGTCCGTTCTCTCACGTTTGCGGCCATCTCCAATGCTACAATTTCTGCTTCAGCAGTTGCCTCCTTGCATCCCAATTTTTCTCGCTCCGTACCATGGCTTGACCCAGGAACGGCGCGAGAAGTCGCCGGCTCCGATTGCCTTCAACAGGTGCTCACAATCACAGTGCTGTACCCAAGCGAGGCACACGTCCGCCGTATGCTCTACTGTGTCTTCCGGGTGGTCTACAATTGCACAATGGTGTCACTATTTGTTTCCAATCAGGCGTTTCTACCACCTGAATCTGAAACAGGAACTCGTACTGACCCTGTCCGGTGAGAACCTGCGTCATTCGAAAGGTGAGGACACCGAGGTGTCTCACCTTAAAGAGAGAGCACTCACGAACGCCTAGCAACAAACAACCTATAACAAAATTTTCCATAATCTCGGAATCTCTTCTAATTAACCTGTATTCGATAGCCATTAAATTTATTTCAGGTTCTATGCAACTTGGCAGGACAATACGCGCTCAATGAAATGTATACAGAGGCACTAAACACATACCAACTGCTTACTCGGAATAAGCTATTTCCACATGCCAACAGACTGAAGGTAAACCATTATGACATACTAGCTCTCCCCCAGGGTTTCAACTGTGTCTTTGTTAACTTAACTCTTAAAAACCGTAGGTTGATGTTATGGACAGCGTGGTGGATTTGAGATTAGTTCATTTATCTTAGTCGACTTAGACACTATATAGTCTAAAAAATAAACAAAGGATAAATGGGTTACCAAAATAATTTTCCGATACGCAAAGTTAGTTTCACGTTAAAAATAAAAAACTCCTCAGTTTTATAAAATTATACTATACGTTTAGATATAGCTAAATTTAATTTATAAGCAGATCCTTCAAAATTTCAATCGAGTTGGCCTTTGTCCAACAATTTCCATAAGGTAATTGTTAGACAGAGGCCTCCAAGTGTTGCCACAATGAACGGTCCAGTGCGTCTCGCATTCATTGGATTCCCGCAACCCTTACCAGGTCACCAGTCCACCTTGTCGGTCTTCCAACGCCTCGTCTTCCGGTACGTGGTTATCCCTCCAGACCCTTTCGCCCCAACGGTCACCTGACGTCTTTCGCCTTAAATGATGTTGATGATTTTAATCTATATAATTATGTAGAAATGAATTCCTATTTCCTTGGTCACGCCATCACGCGTGAACGGCTGGGCCGATTTCGCTAATTTTTTTCTTGTTGTGTTTGTTATTATGAAGAGAAGGTTCTTAAGGAAACAAAAAAATTAAATTAGGGGAGTGTAGGGTAGAGTAAGGTAGAGTAGGGTAGGGTAGGGTATAGTAGGGAAGAGCGGGAGCGAAGCCGCGCGGGCAAAAGCTAGTTGAAAATAAAATTGCAGTGTAAGTTTCTGTTAAAGTAACAGCAGTTACTAAGTATTATGTATATGTTTTTGGTTTATAGGTGAACATGGGAAATATCTATTTCAAAATGGGAGAGCACCCAAAAGCTCTGAAGTTGTACCGAATGGCACTAGATCAGACACCGACGGCTGAGAAAGATTTGAGGTAAAATATTTTTTCTACTTTTTTGTAAAATAGGTACAGTATTTAAATATAATATAAATTATATTATTTATATGGATCTCAAAAGGATACACAGTTACAAAATAAATCACCATTATAGAAGGGGTTCATTAACTTGTGCTCCTTCAGTTACGTAAAACCACTGCATGCACATATGACTAGGTGGAATCTCTGCTATCACTGATATTATAAAGGTGAAAGTTTGTGTGTGTGTATGTTTGTTACTTATTCACACTGAAACTGCTGAACGTTTTGAATAGGCGCACAGGTAAACCAGGTCTTCGAATACCGGATACTTTCTATTCCAGGAATATGTACAGCTAGATGCTGTATTATGATAAAATTAAAATGTACTAAATAATATTAGAAAAAAAAGACAAAAACATAGGGGCAATCCATTAAATGAAGTGTAGTAGCATAGCTGAATCGTGCACCTAGGTACAGGTCGCGCGGTGAATTAATTCACCACGCGACCTGTACGTAGCCTCTCCCACATGCCAAAATTGGTTGAGGGCCGAAACTGCGTTAAGCAGGCGTCCACGACGGGCACCTGTCGCGTGACACCGCGCGTGTGTCGTGTGCGATGGTCTCCGCGGACACCAGATTATTACCTACTTAGTGTAACTAGTTCAACTTAACGGTGTGCATGTAGTCCTGCCCATAGACCACTTAATACGTAGCAAAAATGGGGTGTGAGGCCCAGCTTCCTTCGACGGACACCCAGGCGTTTCCCCGCAGCAAAGTATTTTTGAATGGGACCGCACGGGCGCCCGCTTTTCACAGTCAGTTTCTGGTCTTAATGTTTATGTTTAGAATGAAAGTGATGCACAACATCGGTCTACTTCTGGTGCGCATGGGCAAATTCCGAGACGCAGTCACAAACTTTCAACATATCATGCATGAACAAGGAGACTTTCAGACAGGTGAGTTTTTTCTGTATATAAATTTTTAAAACAACTTTATGTCCTACATGGGACACACCCGGATTCGCAGGAACCATTAATAGACAAAAACCTTTCTGGTTTATTATTCTTTCTGTTAGTTAAAACCGAATTAAAATTCGTTTCGACATTTAGGGAGCAGTTGGCAGATAAAAGGACAGACGCGGAAAGCGACTGTTTTATACTAGATTTTTTTCTAAAAAAAGTAAGTAAAAATAATTTTGCCTGCAAAAGAAATAAGCGCAGTGTTACAAAACAATAATACAGTTCGGGAGAATATAGATATTTATTTTGACGGATATGATTTTATTTTCGTTTGATGCATTTTCCAGGCTTGCACTTGGTGTTGTGTTCCGTAGCGTTGAACGACGCTGAAGGTGCCAAAGCGGCGTTCCACGCAATGTTGGATGTGGAACCGCCTACATTTCACCAGGACATCACTATTGATGACGTAAGTCACTTCTATTAAGTTAGGCGCCAGATAAACGTGGTATAACCCTCCTACTTTTGTTAAAATTCTTAATTAAAAAAATGAAAATTAAGACAAAGCTGTCTTGAATCGACATTTATCGTGATCTTTTACATGATCTTTTTTTATTATTATTATTGATAGGCTCGCGTTTGACCACTATCTCACCTGATGGTAAGTGATGATGAGGCCGACGATGGAGCACGCTTGCCTAGAAGTAACCTATTCACTCTCGACTTAAAGACTCCTAGGATGTAGCTATCAGGAAACACAGACTCCGGCAGGGAATTCCACTCTTTAGCTGTACGCATAATGAATGTGTTTCCAAAACGCTTTGTACGAATGGGTGGGATATCCACCATGTACCGATGGCGCAACGCCGTACGTCTAGTGGTCCGATGATGGAACGGACTTGGCGGAATTAAATTGTGCAATTCCAACGCACACTCACCGAAGTGTAATCGATAGAAAACCGCCAGGCCAGCAACTCGGCGTCGATGCTCAAGGCTTTGGAGCTTTGACTCAACAAGCGCATCATCACCGATGATCCTCTTGGCTTGCCTCTCAATCGACTCCAGAGCATCAAGCTGATACTTGGCAGACCTATCCCGTAGATGAGAGCAGCTGTACTCCATACACGATCGAACTTGCGCTTGGTATAGGTTGAGCAGCTGTTCCGGAGTGAAGTACCGCCTCAGTAATGAAAAGCAACTAGGAAAAGGTCCATGTACTTTATTCCACGGTTATCTGGCGCCTTTTATAGTCTTCTTCCGCTTGCCTTTGTGTCATTTAAAGCTTACGTCTTTTGATGCCTAATGGTAGCATTGCGGTTTCTGGTGCCGGACACATAACCGTTGAAAAACGTCTAGAAATATCCTTATGCGTCAGCGGTGAGGAGGAGCATGTTTCCAGCACAGCATACCACAGTGTTGTGCGTTCTGATCAAGAAACTAAACGTTAGATAAGATCGAGCTTGTCCCTTACTACAGGGGGTAGTCGTTTTGTTTATAAAATTGATAATGTGTTTGAAAAGCGTAACTGAAAAGTTACAAAATAAAGCATTTATTTTTATTGCTAGCTCTCTTTTTGGATGTCGGTTTTATTTTCTTACGAAGTGGTCCCTTTGGTCAAAATGGCTCATATTACGTCTGAGATAAAGTTATGCAGAAGTATGCTCATTTTTCAGAGTTTGTGTATTCATAACTTTTACTTTATACTTACTACTAAATGTTTCCAGGAAAACGACGCCTACGAATGTGTAGTCCGCGACGTGGTCCGCGGCGACCGGCTGGCTCGCTGGTCCCGGCGCGGCGCCGCGCACGCCGAGCGCTGCCTGGCGCTGGCTGCGGCCGCCGCCGCCATGCAGAGGCCGGGCTCTAGGGGACCTGACTCTGGGTAAGTCTATGTTATGATGTCAACAGTTAGATATAGGCTTCCCCCAAGTGTCACCATGATGATCGATCCTAGGTAAACAAAAATTATTCTAGCCACGAAGTGAAAAGCGATAAAAATTAAATTTTAAGGTTTAAGTTTGCTACTTGTTATAGGGTGTATATTGTAAACAGCGTTAACGTTTGTATGTGGCAGCGGCATGTCGTGGTGCGTGGAGGCGCTGCGCGGCTACAGCGGCGGCGCGGCGGGCGCGCGGCTGGAGCTGGGCGGCGCGCTGGCGGCACTGCGCGCGCTGCGCCCCCCCCAGGGCGCGGCCGCGCAGCGCGCGCTGCAGCGCCTCAAGGCCGTGGCGCGCGCGCATCCGCACGATCGAGTCTTGCGCGCTGAAGCTAATACTGATGCTGCTTTTGTAGCTTATGCGGTAACTATTGATCCTTTGCGTTGTAGATGTTTACAGTACATAGCATAAGGTTCATAACAATACTTTCTCACTAGATACGCTCACGGGAATAGTAGTTTATGTGACTAGGGGATAAAGAAGTGTCTTTAAGTCGCGGGCGGCATGTTGAATTCCAAACGAAACGAAGGTTGCTGATTTTAATCCCGAAAGATAGTGAGGGATTTATAAGAGTTAATAAAGAAACCTGAGTGTAGTGAGGAATTCAAGCCGCCCAAGACAAAGACGGCTTTATCCCTTTGTTGCATACTCTACTTTTTACACCATCTGTGAGATAATTAAAAGACATTTGGTCGACCAAATCATATATTAGAGAAATATGAGTATTAAATTCACAAGTTCATCAAACAAACAAAATTCACTACTCCAAGATTCCATAGTTTCGATTTTCTATAAAGCTCACGTCAGTAAGCACATTTTATTTTAATTTATTTTTTTTGTTGCTGGCCAGCTTGAATTTCGAGTTAACTTGTTCGATGCACGTACATTTTACTTCACAATGTTGGCAATTTTTGATGTTCCAAATTCAAATCTCATTATTCCCTAGGGATCGGCCATACTGCATTATCTCCCTGGGGATAGAATGACTTGCTTTAAGTGAGGTTTGTATGACGTATAAAACGACATTATCCAGCAGGTGGTGTAAAATAGTACATTGTTACACTAGGGGTGAAAGTCAATTCCTCAATTCGTCCCGAGAAGGAGTTGGCGGGCGAGCGCAGCGAGGTTGCTAATTCGAGGGGTTAAATGAGTTACTTTTATCCCGAGGTAAACACTGTGCTTTTCATTACGAATACGAGGAAACTAAAAATAAAATAAAAAGTTTGTAAAACCTGAGTCGTCGTACCTATGATTTTAAGTAGGTATCTTTCTTCTGATTTAGGCGGTAAAAGATATTCCACTACTGCTTTAGCCTCTTCTCTTATGAAAGTAGCGATAAATCACTATTTTAATCCGATAAACATAACGTGTTAATACAAATCTCTGTTGTACGGAAATATAAACGAAACTCGAAAAAACCAACGACTGATTGCTACTTTCCCGCCATTTTGTTTTTGTTTTTTTGCGGCCGGCCAGCTATTCAGCCACATTAATGAAAAATTAGAAATTAATTGTAATCTTATAAAAATAAAGTATTTTAAAGAAATAGTTTAACAAATAAATCACTTAAAATATAACATTATTTAATTAATACTTGTCTTTAAGTTATTTCAATTTTATATCGCGCTGTGATTGACTGGCTGTATGGAAAATTAGACCATGGTTCAATAAAAATGTGAAGATAGAGCTAGTTTTTTTTTTAATAATTTGACAGCTGTCAGTTGTAAAGTAAAACTCCTTAAGGATGAAAAGTATCACTTTCAGCCCGCTCCTCAGGCAACTTCAGACCTACTTTCAGAGTATGAGTAGTGAAAAAGTAGTTTTTATTTAACTTTTTCGCAAAATCTGCGATGAATATTTGTTTATAACAAAAAAAAAATCATAAAAGCCTGTCACTAATATAGCCTAAACTCCCAATTATATCTATTGTAATGGTGTTACGATTATATATTTTTAGATAAGAGTTGATACATAAATCGATCGGATTAGTAATATTTAGACCAATTATAATCGGTCCGTTTCCTTTTTGGAGAAGACATATAATTATTTTTCTTCTCCAAAAATAAAGCGACTCGACATTTTAGAGTGAGTTGGATCGAAATGACCTGTTAAAATTAAAGTTAAAAGGGTGCCCAGTGAAAAGATAATTTATTTCCCCGAAATAAATGTAGATAATTTTTTGGCAATGGTATCACTTTGAGTCGGGTGTCATTTTTTCTTGAAAGGTGCCATATCTGACATCGTATTTTTTGGATGGATTGTAATGTTTACAAATCATTTTCCAGTAAAAATACTTTAAATCCACAAATTGCAGTGAAAATATAGTGTTTAGGAGAAATAACCACTAGCAATTTGTAGTAGTATAAAATAATCTATTAATAGTATTTTTTTCTATGGGCCTTCGACAGTGTTTTAGAAACCCTTAAAATCTGACATGACTAAGTTAATGCCATGAGTCTGTGGCATTTCATATTTCAAATCCAAGAGTAAGACAAGATGTGCGCAATTTACTTCGTTTGTGGAAAATAAATGTTAAAGTTGGTAATTTTTGAACTCCCTAAAAACTCATAAATGAAACTTGCTCTGAAGATTTGCATAGGCGCTAATAAACAAAAAAAAAATATTGAAAATCTCCGGTACTACACCGGATTCTCAGTAGAAAAAAAAATCTGTGTATAACTTTGAATATACCAAAGTATTATTCAGTATGGAATAAAATTGCGGAAATCATTTATGTTGAAAGAAAAAAATATTGTGTTTAAATAATGACAAAAAAAAATCTCTGATACTACTGGAGTTGAAGGGATGAAATAAAATACAAAATAAATGTGTCTGAAAATAATGAATTTAATCAGCTATAATAGTACATTGTTACACTAGGGGTGAAAGTAACTCATTTCGTCCCGAGAAGGAGTTGGCGGGCGAGCGAAGCGAGGTCGCTAATTCGAGGGATTAAATGGGTTACTTTCACCCCGAGGTAAACACTGTGCTTTTCATTACGAATACGAGGAAACTAAAAATAAAATAAAAAGTTTGTAAAACCTGAGTCGTCGTACCTATGATTTTAAGTAGGTATCTTTCTTCTGATTTAGGCGGTAAAAGGTATTCCACTACCGCTTTAGCCTCTTCTCATATGAAATTAGACGTTAAATCACTATTTTAATCTGATAAACATAACGTGTTAGTACAAATCTGTTGTACGAAAATGTCAACGAAACTCGAAAAAACCAACGCCTGATTGCCACTCTCCCGCCATTTTGTCTTTTTTTTCTGCGGTCGGCCAGCTATTCAGCCTCATTAATGAAACATTAGAAATTAATTGTATCTAATCTTTTAAAAATAAAGTATTTTAAAGAAATACTTAGTTGCAGAAATAAATCACTTAAAATATAACATTATTTAATTAATACTTGTCTATAAGTTAATTCAATTTTATACCGCGCTGTGATTGACTGGCTGTATGGAAAATTGGAACATGGTTCAATAGACATGTGAAGATAGAACTTTTTTTTTTAATAATTTGACAGTTGTCAGTTGTAAAGTAAAACTCCCTAGGGATAAAAAGTATCACTTTTAGCCCGCTCCTCAGGCAACTTCAGACCTACTTTCAGAGTATGAGTAATGAAAAACAAGTTTACAAACCCTCATATTTTCTTTTTTAAGTATTTTTCGTTTCCCTAAAAACGATAATTACTTAACCAAGCAAATTTAAAAATTACCAACTTTAACGTTTTTTTTTTCACAAACGAAGTAAAGCGCACATGGGAGTTTTACTCTTGCATTTGAATTATGAAAGGCCATAGACTCATGGCATTAACTTAGTCATGTCCGATTTTCCTGGTTTCACACTCTCGATCCCTAAAGAAAACTGATCTAACTGCTTTGAACAGTGGTTTCAGATATTTTAAGTTTTCTTTTTTTCATAATATCCAGCTGGGTAACTGGACGGAAGCCCGGCAACTGAGTGAAGCAGCGTCGCGCGACGACCCGTATTCCTGCTGCGCTCGCGTGACGAGCGCGCTGGCGGCCGCGCGCGCAGCGGACGCGGGCGCGCTGGCGTGGCGCGACGCCGCCGACCAGCTGGCCGCCGCCACGCATCTAGACCCCGCTGATCTTATAGCTGCACACGATCTGGGTACGTATTCCTGCTGTGCTCGCGTGACGGGTGCGCAGCGGACGCGGGCGCGCTGGCGTGGCGCGACGCCGCCGACCAGCTGGCCGCCGCCACGCATCTAGACCCCGCTGATCTTATAGCTGCACACGATCTGGGTACGTATTCCTGCTGTGCTCGCGTGACGGGTGCGCAGCGGACGCGGGCGCGCTGGCGTGGCGCGACGCCGCCGACCAGCTGGCCGCCGCCACGCATCTAGACCCCGCTGATCTTATAGCTGCACACGATCTGGGTACGTATTCCTGCTGTGCTCGCGTGACGGGTGCGCAGCGGACGCGGGCGCGCTGGCGTGGCGCGACGCCGCCGACCAGCTGGCCGCCGCCACGCATCTAGACCCCGCTGATCTTATAGCTGCACACGATCTGGGTACGTATTCCTGCTGTGCTCGCGTGACGGGTGCGCAGCGGACGCGGGCGCGCTGGCGTGGCGCGACGCCGCCGACCAGCTGGCCGCCGCCACGCATCTAGACCCCGCTGATCTTATAGCTGCACACGATCTGGGTACGTATTCCTGCTGTGCTCGCGTGACGGGTGCGCAGCGGACGCGGGCGCGCTGGCGTGGCGCGACGCCGCCGACCAGCTGGCCGCCGCCACGCATCTAGACCCCGCTGATCTTATAGCTGCACACGATCTGGGTACGTATTCCTGCTGTGCTCGCGTGACGGGTGCGCAGCGGACGCGGGCGCGCTGGCGTGGCGCGACGCCGCCGACCAGCTGGCCGCCGCCACGCATCTAGACCCCGCTGATCTTATAGCTGCACACGATCTGGGTACGTATTCCTGCTGTGCTCGCGTGACGGGTGCGCAGCGGACGCGGGCGCGCTGGCGTGGCGCGACGCCGCCGACCAGCTGGCCGCCGCCACGCATCTAGACCCCGCTGATCTTATAGCTGCACACGATCTGGGTACGTATTCCTGCTGTGCTCGCGTGACGGGTGCGCAGCGGACGCGGGCGCGCTGGCGTGGCGCGACGCCGCCGACCAGCTGGCCGCCGCCACGCATCTAGACCCCGCTGATCTTATAGCTGCACACGATCTGGGTACGTATTCCTGCTGTGCTCGCGTGACGGGTGCGCAGCGGACGCGGGCGCGCTGGCGTGGCGCGACGCCGCCGACCAGCTGGCCGCCGCCACGCATCTAGACCCCGCTGATCTTATAGCTGCACACGATCTGGGTACGTATTCCTGCTGTGCTCGCGTGACGGGTGCGCAGCGGACGCGGGCGCGCTGGCGTGGCGCGACGCCGCCGACCAGCTGGCCGCCGCCACGCATCTAGACCCCGCTGATCTTATAGCTGCACACGATCTGGGTACGTATTCCTGCTGTGCTCGCGTGACGGGTGCGCAGCGGACGCGGGCGCGCTGGCGTGGCGCGACGCCGCCGACCAGCTGGCCGCCGCCACGCATCTAGACCCCGCTGATCTTATAGCTGCACACGATCTGGGTACGTATTCCTGCTGTGCTCGCGTGACGGGTGCGCGGCGGACGCGGGCGCGCTGGCGTGGCGCGACGCCGCCGACCAGCTGGCCGCCGCCACGCATCTAGACCCCGCTGATCTTATAGCTGCACACGATCTGGGTACGTATTCCTGCTGTGCTCGCGTGACGGGTGCGCAGCGGACGCGGGCGCGCTGGCGTGGTGCGACGCCGCCGACAGCTGATGTTAGTTTGGGTTGAGGCAACTTTATGTTGGACAAAATTTAACAGGGCTTTTTATTTTTTTGCGGGAACGAATCTTTGTAGCAGGCTTTTGAATTCTTAAGAAGACGTCTCCGAAAACAACATTTTTTTACACGATTGCCCCAAAAAATAAGATCAATGTTCTTAAACGTGACGCAAAAGCGGACAATAGCTAGTAATAAATAAAACAAGAATAAACTAGCTTTATAAAAAAATCTGCTTTCCTATTTTTGTTGCGGTTTTCACACACATGTCTCCCAAAAATAAGGCAATACTTACCTCACTGAATTAGTAGTTCTATCCACCTGGCCACGAAGTTTTCACTACCAGAGGAAAAACCGTGCATGCAGTGCAGCAAATGTATGAATATATGAATCATGCCACGTGGCTGATTCTGGCAAGTAAGGCTCGGGATGGCCCGCGCCATTAGCAAACGTTCAGACTTATATTCAAGACAGGCTAAAATATCACGAGCACACTGTAGACTGCGTCGCTCGGCACACCGCGTTCGCTTCACCTAAACTGGAACCCCGACCGTAGCCGTACGTTAGCAATGTTTTAGCTTCTTTGATTTCTTTCCACAATTAGTGCAGTGTTTTCTGATCAACAGACAGGATTTATTTATTATTCTTTACTAGAATATTTGGCCATAAATTATGTATTTTATCAACCAAATTTCTTTCTCAGCGTTAGCTCTAGAACGAAGTGGAGACGAGACAGCAATGAGTGGTGCTATGGCCAGATGGTCGCTCGTACGTAACGCGAGCGGCGCGGGCGCCACGCTGCGCTCACTAGCGGCGGCCGGGCTCGCCAGGCGCCACCAGGACAAGCATGACGCTGCTGCTGCGGATCACTGGTAACTGATGTAAACTATACTATGTCTAGATGGACATTGTTAGGCGACACAACAAACTGCTCTGACGGAGCAGAACACTAAAACCATCCAAGTGCTGCAGAGAACTAAGCCAGGTGTGTGACCGTTTCCCCTTCTTTTTCGGATTCGGCCTAACTTTTTGGGTCTGGTTCAGAAAGCATTCATCAAGGCATCTGTGTAGTATGAAGCATCATCCGAAGAAAAGCAAGTGGACTACCAAGTACCTATAACATGCGAAAAAATTCCACATGCCAACCCAAACTACTGATCTGTATCGCCAAACCCGCTGGGTGCCTCTAGGGCTGAAATCGGGCAGGGAGTAGATGGACACAGACTTCACCAGACAGTGGTCGGAACTATCTGAAAGGAAGATATCGGCTCTGAGTAGCGGTCTGGATCTGTTGCCAGTAGAAGATCCAAGCAATTGGCTGTATATTCCAAAAACACAATTGAATATTATTTTCTTACCTACTGTGAACTTTTCTCCGTTTACCTACGAATGTTAATGGTACTTGACGCAAATTTTTCTGAAAACAATAAACATCAGTAACAACGGCAGCCAACAACTCAAGCGATGACTGACCGCTTCCGAGCTTACGTACACAGTAACATTATAATACACAACTAAGGCGTTCCCGCCTTCATGAATTACAATATTGGTACAACTGTCAGTTCTCTGTATTTCTTATGTTTTCTTCTATCTTTTAGGTATAGCCTCATCGGCAACTGGGACGCGGGAGTAACTTGTGCGCTCGCGCATTTACACAGCGAGATGGGTGACACGCAAACTGCCAAACATCACTACCAAGATGTAAGCAAAGATTATTTTTCAACCATTTTCACAGTCCACACCTATCCTAAGACGCGCTAAATAATGTACTTCTCCGTATGTAGTCTTTCCCGGCCGCATTTTATGAAGTCATCCGATCATCTAATAGGCAAGTCATATAAATCTCCAAGATAAAGAATTCCAAGTTAAGAAAACCCGAACATGTGCGATTTTTTTTCCGAACAGCAAAAAAGTAATTATTCTATGATGTAACTACAAATCATAGGTTCATGCTTTTTTCCTTTACCTTTGTGCTAAGAGACCATCGATTACGAATAAAGGAACTGCAGGCTTACTCTTGAGCTCAATTCTATTCGGTCAACATTGAGATTAACGTTTCATACCCTTGAATTCAATGCTAGCGCCAAATTGGTTCAAAATTGCGTGACCATTTTGAGAACTAAGTGAAATCGTATATGTTGACAATATTGTTTTCAAGAATACCAAATCACGTAACATCAAAATTGACGTTGCAATCGGATTGACTTTAGATTGAAATTAATTTGGAGAGTAAGCCTGCTGGTCGATGTTAGAGACCTAGCTTTTCTAAACAAGATTGAACGGGTGGTCAACGGCCAGTAGGTACGCTAGGTATTGATTCCCTTGCGAGTGTCAAAATATGTGCCATAAACGGGGCATAAACGACCTTATTTTTAGATTGCGTTGATTGAGAAGTTTGATTTCAGCTTTAAACTTATGCGTTCCTGACAAAAATAGTCTTAACAGACGAACAACAAGGTGATCCTAAAATGGTTCCGTTTTTGTTGACTGAGGTATGGAACTCTAAAATGAAACGAATTTATATTTGATGAGTGACAGGTCAGGACAGTTGACGTAGTTCGAGGGCATGCTAGGGAACGGGTTTCAAAAGTCAACGACATTCTGTAGGTATTTGCGCACTAGACGCAATTCCAAGAAAAGTGGTGTTCTAAAATCAATTAAAAGTGGAACACATCGTTTATTCAGTAGGTAGGTAATAATGAATTTGAAACGCAATACGTACTCATCAATGTCGACTGTACTAGAACGTCCTATATACAATCTAAAAAATCGGCTACGACGTAAATTATATGTTCGGATATCGCATTTACAATCCTGAAAGCTGAACTCAATTACTCTATCAAAAAAATAATTGAGAATCCAGATGTTCACAAATACAAAAAGTTTCTCATCTATGTTACCCCTTCAAGTCATAAAGGTAGAACGGATTTTTGGATGGAACTGGGCACACGGATATATATGTCGCAGCCATCTGGTTAAATTAGCCATCCAATTGGACCCCTTATGGCGTTCGTTAAACGCCGGCATCCAATTAAATGGCTGAAGAACAACTAGCCATGTCGTTGACCGCAACGTTTAACCAGATGGCTGAACGTTGTGTAGTCAGTTAGTTTAGTAGGGTAACCTTGAGTTTATAAATTACATAAAACTACTTTTTAGTAATAGTCTCCACCAAGTACCTAAATATTTCATATTGTTAAATCAATAAATAGCCAGTCCTGAAATTAGACATGGGATAATTTTTATCCTCTGAGTTTATCTACTTGAGGACTTTTACGCGGGCAGTGCCGTTTGGCAGAAGCTATACAGTAGTAAAATAAAAACAGTTGAGCATTATAACAAGACAAAAACATTGCCAACAAGACCATTACACCCTTCGCAGTATTGAGGGAAGGAGATAATAACAACAAAACGGAAAACAAAGGCACTCATCTATATAAATAAAAGGAAAAATTTACTGATTGACATATTAACACACAGCCGAAGGTACTGGGATTAGGAACCTAAAAATTCGCACAAGGTTTTCTCTTATGATGTAGGCGAGCACTAAGAGAGGATTTTACTTGCATGGAGAAACTTTCGTTCACGCGGCCGAAGCCGCTGGCAAAGTATTTGATTATAAAAGTTATAGCGATATTAGTGGCAAGCCGTCATCGGTAAGGTTTTCTAGTAGAGTTCGAGTTAAAATAACAATTATACTTCACAAACAGTTTTCATCATCATCATTTCAGCCGATTTAGGCGGTCGCCACTCCTTTACTGCTTAACCCACTATCGATAAAACAATGTAGAATCCAGGTTTTTCACACAAATAACACGACTGCACGCCTATGATTCGACAAGGACTAGCCAGAGACCCCATTTTGCATTTCACCAGTTATGCCAAGCTCCATGTGATAAAGTGTGAGCCTATTACGATCAATCTGGAGGGCCTCCCCCAAGTGTTGCCATAATGACCGGTTTAAATCTAGACTTGATTTGGCATATTTTTAAGTTAAATAATAGTCAAAATAAATTTTCTTATCGGCAGATGCTCACATCTTTGCAAATGTCTGTCTATAAATGTTTGTCCTCGCCAGCAACTTGAACAAGCAATAAAACTTCACTAATATTGGTGTATCTGATGCAGGTAGAAGCAGTGTGGCCATGTGAGCTGTCGGCGCTGGAGTGGCTGGCCGGCGAGGCGCAGCCCGATGTAGCGCTGCAGTACTACCGCCGAGCTGCCAGACTGCAGCCCAGTAATGTATGTACCTACAATCATGAAAGTTACCGGTCAACCAATTGTCAACCTCGTTGATTAAGGCATAAGGGCAAAAACTGGTCAACTGGCAACTTTTGTCTCGCTTTTGGTATTATATAGGGTGACTCATGATAACCAACAACTTTTACTATCGGAACAAACGTGAAATCGCGAAAAAAAATCACAGTAGATACATTTATGTTTGCCTAATGTACCGAACAGCTGAAATTTTTTTCGCGATTTCGGCTTGTTCCCACAGTATCACATATCGTTTGTTATCATGAACCCAATCACGTGTTTAAGTATCGTACACTAATTGCCAGTCACCTTATATACAAGGTGTTAGGGACAGCCCTCCACAAACTTTAAGGGCTTGCTCAGTAAACGAAACCGAACAACCTTCCACAAAAATTAATTTCAGGAAACAAAAAAAAAAATTCGGCCTCTCCATACAAACTGTCCAATCAAGTTTATAATATGTATAATGTGTATAAGTCTGTATTGCATAAGGCAAAAACACAAGAGTGAAAAGAGAATTTAGTCTTTTTCACCTACTTTCTGTGAGTGAAAAGGACAAAATAATTATCACAAATGAACAAATAATTAAATAAATATTTAAAAGTGTAAAGCTTAAATATTTAGAATTTGTTTTTGTTATCATACTTCTTTCTTTTTTTTTTTCTTATTGGTTGGCTTAACGTTGATCAAAATGTTAATACATAATTTATCTCCTCCTATGTTTAATGCATGCCGTGGCAGCCTTTAATTAAGGCTACACGATATTATGTAACAATGTCGAATCTTTAGCATGTATAATGGTGTATGCTTTGTTGGTTGTCCTTACATAAATAAATAAATAATTTTCTATGGTGGGGCGGATTTCCTGAAAAAAAACTTTGTGGAAGGTTGTTCAGTTTCGTCTACTGAGCAAGTCCTTAAAGTTTGTGGAGGGCTGTCCCCTTACACCTTGTATAGTGTGGAAAAATAAGTCGAAAAAGCCGAGTTTTATAAAATCTTTAAATGCAGTTTTTTTTTTTTTCTTTAAAAATAAAGGAATGTGTTCTTTAAGCAAAATGAGGATTTAAGGTAGTTTCCCTTTAGGGCCCGACTTATTTTTCCACACTGTATATAGTATATTATAGTATGAAGCTACTGTGTGTCGTAAACTATATACTTATTAGAGAAATTAGAATGTGTTTCAGTTTGCAGTCAAAAAATTAAAACAGATCAAGGGTTCTGATTGGCTTTTGAAATCTAGTGCTTGACAATTTGTAAAACATAAGTCCCGTTGGATCCATATTATTATGAATCGGGTCTTTATTTATGAAAAATTGTTTCGTTTTATGATACTGCGAACTTTACAATAACTTGGGAATTTTTTTACAACCGCAATACCTAGTCTGCCATTCGGTTCTTTAAGTTTTTGTACTATCTTGTCTGTATTTCGTCATATGTAACAGTAGCCTCTGCTACAGGCACCATGCACATCGACAAAGTATTCACGTAGAGATGTACTGTTGCCGGCACTATTGCCAGCAAAATTCTCCAAATTATTCCTAAGCAATGAATAATTTGGAGATAATCCTATTTACGATTATGTTATGTACCTAGTCTTTTTCTATGTCTTTGATATCGCATGATTCGGTACTTCTTCATTATTCTTTATTTCCTTACCTATACACTCGTACTTAAAATAAATTTATATCTTTATCAAAATAAATTAAAAATCTTGACTCATTTTATTAGGGTTAGGAACCCTTATAGTTTCGCCATGTCTGTCTGTCTGTCTGTCCGTCCTCACTTAATCTTTGTGACCGTTAGCACTAGAAAGCTGAAATTTGGTACCAATATGTACATATATCAATCAAGCCGACAAAGTGGTAAAATAAAAATTGGAAAAAAATGTTTTATTAGGGTAGAGCCCCCCTATATGTAAAACGTGTGATATATTGTTGGATAGGTATTTAAAAATGAATAGGGGTTTACTACAATCATTTTTTGATAATGTCAATAGATTCGGAAATAATCGCTCCAAAAGTAAAAAACAATGTGTCCCCTCCCCCTCTAACTTTTGAACCATAAGTTTAGAAAATATGGAAAAAATCTGAAAAGTAGAACTTTATAAGGACTTTCTAGGAAAATTATTTTGAACTTGATGGAAAGAACAGTTTTTGTACAAAAAAGACAAAAGGGTTCTACAAAATAATTTCTGGACTAACTTTGTAGCATAATCGTATATGCAAGCATTTTTTTAAACTCATTAGTAGTCAGAGAAAATAAATACCTCCTATAGAAGTGTATGCATAAGTTAGATTAGGCAAGATTGTACTCCAGAATGATTTATTAGTTATTAGTGAGAGGAAAATATCCTCCCGTCCTCCCTTAAGAGACCCGTCGGAGAGTTATTTTTAATAATCTTTGTTGTTGATTAACTCTGGAGTAGACTCTTATAATGAGAATGTGTAGGGGATCCAATGCGAGTATGACTCCTTGTCCTCTGACCCGATAAGCGTCCGAAGAAATTAGTCATAAAAGTATTGAGTCTTAGAATATAATCCCAGTCTGGGTGGTTGTCACTCTGGTATTCTAGGTTAGAAGAGTGCAGCACTGTGGCTTTTTTGGAGGTTTTGCTGCGGTAGGGTTTAAGCATGACAACGTTGATTGATAAGCGAAAAGTTAGCGCATAGTAAGTTTGTAAATAGATTTTGAATTTTGTTTATCGTTCGTCATGGCTTAGGCTCGCTCCTAAAGAGACGACCACTGCAATGTGAATTTATTTCCTCCATAGGTAGTGACCTCTGTGTTAGGTATAGGTAGGTCATTCTTAGTCCTTCGAAAGTTTTTAGAATATAAATGCTTGTTGCCTCAACATTTCTATTCATTGGGGCATAGCTCATGTGATATCGAAAGGAGATCGCATGAGTTGCTTTTTTTATATAACCAACGAACTGGCTTGTAAAATATAATTCGAAGGATTATGCTGTTCTAGAATAGTTTTGAAAGATAGTAGAAAAAAAGTGTGTCGGTTGTTTTTTTCAGTGCTGAAGAGACTTTTATAAAGATAACATGTATTCGTGAAATAAGTTACAAAAATATAAAAGTGCGCCGACCGAAGAGTTTCATTCCAAGAGTATCCCAATACGTGCCTATCGACGAGCTGAGCTGCGCTACAGTACACTTATTGTGACGGACGGGAAACTACGGAACCCTACACTGAGCGTGGCCCGACACGCTCTTGGCCAGTTTTAACTATCTTTTACCCGCTGCTTTGCTTTGTCATTCGGGAATAAAGCAGCTTTCTGTCGCTGAAAACATTTTAGCAATCGAACCAGTAGGTAAGTGCAGAGATTACCTCCTACAAACAAAAAAAAAACTGGGCACGTGCGAGCTAGACTCCCGCACTGAGGATTCCGTGTAAACTACATTTCTCGAATGGAGTCTCGAAAATTATTCTTTAAGGCAAATTTTTTTTTGTGAATAAAAAGTCACTTTTTTCAGATTTTTTCCTATACCTCTGCTATAAGACCTTGCTTTATGCCAAATTTCAGGATTCTGGGTCAACGGAAAGTACCCTATGAATTTCGTTCTTTGAGAGTATCAAAATATACGTTTTTTGTGACATAAACGGCCGTATCTTTTTTATTCGTTAACTTAGAAGTTACATTTTTTCTCAGCTAAAAGGGACCGCAAACCTGAGTATATGATTTTAATTTCAACTCGATACCTTCACGCGTTCTTGAGATAAAGGGTCTTGACAGACAGTCAGACAGACGGACGGACAATAGTGATCCTATAAGGGTTCCGTTTTTTCCTATTGAGGTACGGAACCCTAAAAAAACTATCTATTTATAATATTAGTGTAGATATAACATAATAAACGCACATCCTGAAAATAACATTCAGGGGCCTTACCATCAGATTTGACTTCTGCGCAAGCGCTGAAGATCCGTGATGGCTACTGTATTTTGCTATATCTTGATTTGCGACACTAGAGTGTTTGTGTATGCTTGCGTAGATATCAATACCGATGCGCTACCAATGTTCTTCATATTATTTGGCTATGATTGGATTGCTCAAAAATAAACTACCTAACAATTTTTTTATATATGTGGAAGCATGATATTAGTAGTTTCCCTTCCTATGTAAAATATATTTGTTATTAGACTGTATTAAAACTTTCTGTATAAATAAATAAATATTAAGCTTTATCTTTTACCATTTACCATCTTTTAACATTTACGAGGACATTCCCTCAAGTTATGGGGAAATGCATCCAAAAAGAAGCCTTTGAAACAATTTCTACTAAACCGAGTTGTAACAGCATGGAACAGTCTCCCTGAAAGTGTTGTGAAATCTCTCACATTGAACTGCTTTAAAAATCGGTTGGACAGACTAAACATCTCCAAACTATATGAAACACACGCATCAGCTAATAGCTGCTAGTGTGTTTTACTAAATAATAATAATCTTAATGGTATAATTCCAATGGTAACAGAATTTTTTAAATCGGCACAGTAGTTTATGAGTTAATTCATTACAAACATACACACAAAAATAAAAAATAAACCTTTTTATAATATTAGTGTAGATTTGCACAGGCCATGTCATATAAGGGTAGCGAATCAATAAATTGACTCACTCAGTAATGACCGTAGGAAATGGCTGTCAAAGCTCATACGAGCTGTTCTTTAAGTGACCTGATTTTCAACTATCATTCAATATTCAATAGTAACACACTCAAGCGTGGTGCTGGTGGTGATTAACTGAAGATAAACTAACAAACATAGAGATAATAAACCATTAAAAACAATGACTACGTAGGAAGTTATTTGGGAGATATGACTGATAAATGTGCCCCACTGCGAGCATTAATTTTCGTTGAAGATAACACCTCCGTTCAGCTTACGATTGTTTGCTCACAAACTCATTTTAAAGAAAACGGAGCGCTAGATATCCAGCTAAGATAGAGCACCCTCAACGGATAAATATTGACTTTAGAATGCCCGAGATATGAAAATATTCCTTATCGAAAATCTCTCCAGTATGAATGTTTAGATAGCTGATCAACCATTTAATCCGATTGTAATCACTATTTAAATGCAATATCTAAGAATTAACTTGAATAACACAACTTACAGTCAATACAAAACAGCAGTTGGTATTCTATTTACTCCTTATCTTAGAACATTCAATTTTTCGAATTATTGTGCGTCAATTGAATTTTAGAACAAAGACGCTATCTTACTTTTGACCTTATATTATTGAACTTTACTTTCAGTATTAAGATTTATTTAAAAACAAATTATTTATGCCTTATATTCAAAAACAGGTTCTTATGACATAATAAAGAAATTAAATAAGTAACATATTACTCGGTTGCTTTCTGAAATAATAGTCGGCATTTCGTTCGCGTCCCATACGGTGTCGCGATAACACAATTTACATAGATAGTTTGAAAATAAAATAGAAAAATTGAGATCTCATTTACTTCATTTTCACGATAAGAATTTTCTCCATTAATTAACAAGTACCTACGCTAACGAACGCGAACAAAAGAGAACTTTATTTTTATCAACTGGTTAAAATATGGATATAGGTCTACTATCTGAAAAAATTATTATGCATGCAAAACTGTTCTGCTTCAATAAACGTATAGATTATTGAAAAGAGAAAGTTGTCGAATTAAACCGAAACGTGCCCATTAAATACTTGAAATAGATAGTAACTACTAAAAGACCTAAATTCTATTTAGATTAAAATTGAATAACTACATAATTATCAAGTTGGTTTAACCAGGCTAAAAATATAACGAATATTACAATATTTAACTTGATATCCGTCAGTGTTAACTTGACTTGGCCAACATGAATCACTAAATAATATTTTATGAACTTTTTAATAGAATTAATACATTTAGTGCATTATCAATATTCCAATATAACTCAACTCAATCAGTGCATATTGTAAATTTAATTAAAATATGTATGCCAATATGTTTATTAAAATCAAATTAATTACAAAATATGAACCGTATTTTTAGGCGGTATGATTCACGTGTTTTAGCTGATTGACAATTTCACATTACTGCATTTAATTTGTGTTTTGCGTTCTCGCCTTGAATAATTACGTAATGCATGATATCGATAAAAGCGGTCATATTTTTATGGATTAAAATTTTTCCTCTTCACACTATAGGCAGCATTTTAGAATACACGAACCATAGTCGAACCCGCCTAAAAATTTACTCTGCTTATTATTCATCTACACGTTTTTCAATGCATTTACGAAGAAATAAACGGGGGTTGACCAGTAACTCGCTAAACCGCGAGGGACGGCTAGTTTTCATTACAATAGTCCCTAAAATTCTGGCACCTTTTCCTAGTGTTTTTCAGGGAAGAAATGGTGCAAGCAAACCCGGGGGGGGTTTGCTTGCACCATTTCTGGATTTCCCAGCTGCATGTATTAAGTTGACATACTTTATATCATTGATGAGATAGATATGCATCGTAAAGAGTCTGTCTATATGACCTTTCAAGAGTCTGATGAAGATCTATTCAGGGATTTAAACCCTATCAGATATACCCAGGTGACCGATAAAAATTCAGTATCTGGCGAAAAATACAAGTAATCGTTTGCGTATGTCTACAAACTTTTACAATTAACATTTTCGGTATCTGTCGAAAAATATTAAAAAAAATATTTAAATAGTGGAAATCCATTTCAAGAATAAGATGTCGTATGATTTGAATGTATAATATCAGCCATTTTCTTATAGCCACAATGGGGACTGCTAATGGGAGCTTGCCTGCGAGCAAGCGGGCGCTATCAGGAAGCACTCTCCCTGTACAAGAAGATGAACGCACGGTTCCCTGACAACGTCCAGTGTTAGTAGTTTTGATAACTTTTTGCTAGATAATAATAAACATTTATTTCAGGTAAGATACCCATTACCCATAGATTGATACAAATAAACAGAAACACACAAAGCACAAACAAACATACTAATAACATTCATTCATTAATTATGTAGATTACACACTAAATAAACAATAATAAAATTAACATAATTAATATTTACTTTTATTTAATAAATATTAATAATAATATTATTATTTAATTTTTTTATACCAAAACGTGTCACTTCCGCATGAATCCGGTGCAGGAACTTCCCGAACTGACCGTGTTCGGAAGATGAGGACCCCGTGAGGTCTCTCCAGCCACACCTCAAAGAGGGGACTTTTTTTATGCTGGTTATAAATCATGCATTGACATCCCCCGCTCTTGGGCGGAGCGGGAGATAGTGTCAGACTCTTACTGACTAAAAGACCCACCCCGTTCCTTCTAGCCTTCATACCGGGGCTCGAGCGCCCTTTCGGATAACCCTGGCCCCAGTAGGCTTCGACCCGGCTGGGTCCCTGCTGTTGCTGACAACTCCTTGAGGCGCGCGGGAACAGTGCGCGCCGTCGACGACTTGGGCTTGACAGTTACCAGACGGCCAGACAGTGAGCTACCCATTGCTCACTGTCCGCAAGTCCGCGCCTACTGGCCGGAAATCGGGATCAGAGTCCCGGTGGCGGCGGCGGCGATAACGCCGTTGCCTGATGCGTTCGGCCTCCTCCTTTGCGAGCATTACTGCTTCGCAGAAGTCGGCGTCCGCCTGCCACACCTCCTCGCTCCGGACCATGGCCTCAACCAAGGCTCGGCGCGAGAGGTCTCCGCCGCCGATCGCCCCCACCGCCGCCGATCGCCCCCACAAAGAGGGGACTTACTGCCATAATAATGGCGTGCCCAGCACTGGGTCGCAACAGTCACTGTCTCCATTTCACCATAAGATCCCGCCGCAACTCTGTCCGCCATGCCGCGAGTTTCTTATATATGAAATATTTATTTTACAAACGTCACATTCCTGTTGGACCTCGTAATATACGAGTAAACAATCTCTTAAAAGGGGAGATAAATCCAACAGAAAAATCAGCGTGCGAGTGGGTCGTCCCAGGGTCGTTCCCTTATGGTATTTACACTTAGGGATAGGGGTTTTAATTACTCCGCCGCGCCGTTTGAACTGCGATAATGGTAAATCTCTATAAAAAAAACTCCAATAGTACAGCCTTCAGACTCAATATGATTTATAAGAGAGTCCATGGAGTTTCTTGCACGTTCTTCTCCATAGATATCTACGCTTTGGAACGTGCAATTTAACTTGTTTGACTGACCGACATTTTGACCACACTATTACCGAGTATCAATTAAGTAGATTGTCATATACAAGATGAATTCTTCAAATGGTCTTAGATGGCCATATTCGAAACAATATGACAAATAGTGAAAAATTCTCAAAGTAGCTGTTGGGTCCTTTTGGAATTTCAATGAAAATCAAAACTGAATCACTAGTTGTCGATGACGTAATAAGAGACGTACAGAGCGTATGTATTTTCGCTAATATCGACATATTGGTTTTCTGGGTACGAATTTGGTTTTTCAGGAATATTGATTACTTTAGTACTGCTTCTTTAAAACCCTGTTTCATTTGTGTTCATGCAAATTTAATATAAAAACAGAATTAATATTCATACAGGTTTGAAGTTGATAGTGAAACTGTGTGGTGACCAGGGACTGTCAGAGACGACCTCGTGGACCAGGGAACTGCAGCGTGCACAAGCCAGGGTAAAGCAGAAAGAACAACAAGGTAAGTTACCTATTGAACATGACCTGCATGCTGGAGAAGAGCCCATATTTCTGCACCTTTAAAGTCACATCCTAAGCTCAAATTATCTTGCAAGACAACCATCAGCTCAAGAATGAGGAGAAGTAATCTATTAGCTCTACTCCATATTCTATTTAGATGACAGATTACTTGGACCTAAGTATGGTTAAAATCTTATAAATGCTTGCAAATTTAGTATAATTTATTACCTGTGTCGTATTAGTTATGTGCTTCACTTACCTACGTTTTTCATTTCTATTTAAGACCTTGACAGAGTTTACTGATTTCGTTTTTACGTTAGAAATTATCTATGACGGAAAATTACTACGCACTTTTGTGTCAATGTGATATTTTATTGCGCATGTCATACGTTCGACAAGCAACGTAATAAATATCTTATCTAAGAAATTAGTTCAAGTCAATGCAGTAAATAACGGTAAGCCCCCAAATTGTAGTAATTATTTTGTTTCAGTATCAGTTACGTCCGCCGGAAGTGTCTCCTCGGGCGCCAGCCAGTCACCCATCGATCAATTAAAAGGTCAAAATCTAATGATCCAATTACTACAAAATATTTCATAAGCTTTCTGTCATGACACCGTTATTTATTTTCATTTTTATCGGATTTTTTTTTTTAATTTGTATAAACTAGTGCTTGACTGCGATCCTACCTGATGGTAAGCAGTGATGCAATCGTTGATTGCGTATGTTTTCAATGTTTTTACAGTGTCAATGAATATAATTATGTCTTATAATGAACGCAAAACACTTAATTAGGTATTATTTTATACTGACAATTTATAGTGATAGCAGATATTGGTACATAATTTCAGATGTCACATTATTATGACATTTTTAATTATTCTATGATTTGGAAATTAAATGCTAACAAAATTAATTTGTTTTATGAGACATTTCGAAGCAATTATAGTGACAACGAATATGACATTTTTAATAAATTTAATGTATCATGTACTTATTAATATTTGCACATCACAAGTAATGATAGAATGTAAATGGCACTAGTTAACATTAAGATCTTAATACTTTATACACCTGCATTCTGACAAAAAATGTTAACATGCTAGGTTGCGTAGACGCGAAAGTCGCGTTTTCAATTATCATCTTTTCTATACAACGCCACACTGCACGTGCAATCGCGTAATCGCTGCTTGATGAATTTTTAATGAAAATGTAAGTACAGATGTGACGTTTGTGTCGAGCAGGCGGCGGCCGCGTGGACAGCGCGGCCGCGTCGCGCCGCTCCAGCGACGCGCGCGCCGACAGCGGACACACCAGACCATACGCGTAACTTCTGTCTACTATTTTTCACATACTTAATTTTTTTTATTCATTAACGGCCTTTCTTTCCACCGATAACTTCTTGAACTCCGATTAAAAAAAAAACTGGCTAAGTGCTGGTTGGACTCGCACACGATTGGTTCCGTTCTAGATAATATTAAAATCAAGAAAAAAAACGCCAATAAAATAACTTTTTTTGCATAATTTTAACTTGATTATTACTTATTGAACATTGAAGAAAATTGTAACTCTCTACCTCTTATTTTTTATGAGATACAGCTCGCTGACAGACGGACGGACGGACAGCAGAGTTTTAAGAATAGGATTCCGTTGGAACCCATTGTGTACGGAACCATATAGACCGTGAAGAAATAAATAGATAAATATTTTGGACTATAAAACCGGGTACAGACTGCTGTAACGTAACGTGCTATGTAACACGCAATGAAAGAATTCGCAGTCCAAATTGTCGCAATGTATCATGCAATGTAACAGCATTCCCATATTGTGGACGCCTTGCATACATGAAATGCTCTGTACCCGGCTTGAAATGACCTTTCGCAATCGCTTTATCATTTTGATTCGAACTAAATTCTATGTGAACTAAGTTCATGTCAAAATTAACTTCATCATAGAATAGAATAATTAAATTTAAATCCAGGAAATACATTTAGGTGGGTTCCTTTCATGACGAACCTCAGGTGAAAATCGGCACACAATAAACCGTGTTACCTTTACAGGTGAATATAGTGAAAACGACACTATCGCCTCATTAACGTTATTGCGCACCAGACGTTTAATACTAAAAAAACTCAGACTGTGGCGCCGTAGGGTCAATCGTCTGAATATTTATTGGGTTGATTCCTTAATCAATTCAATTCATTCAATGCGTACTTAACGTTTAGTGAAAGGTAATCATTGTCACAGTCAAAAACCGACGTCTTACCTACAATATCTTATTAGAGGCTCCATGAAATTAGCTAAGCGAGCGACCAAAATAGATATATTTATTATATCAATTACTTATTTTGGTTACACGCAGGCGTCTCTACATTTTCTTAATTGAGTTCGTTAGTTGAAAAGTGAGTATAGACTGTCTAATAAGTCAACCGACTTGGGTAATTATTAAGGTAAAATGAAACCTAATATAGTCAATGCTAGATCAATAATCAAGGTTGATTAAGAGATACTGATCATTGTTTACTAACAGAAATACCTTATAAAAAGTATCGATTAAAAGTATTTTTTAAATAATTAAATGTTATGCAAAATTCCCAAGTTGGTTTACTTTTTAGACAGACTATACCTACTTTATTGCACTTTTTCCATTCAAACGTTTATAAAATATCTTTTAACGAAAATTATTTTGTGTACTTATTTGTTTCTCACGAATACACATACGTTGATTCAAATATTTTAATAAATACATAGACGTTACGTTGCGTCTTACTATCCTATATTCTTTCGTTCGTAGGTATTCAACCACGCCAAATCAGGACGGGTTGCAGCCAGTCAGCAGGTCCATAAACCGCTCGGAGACCAGGAAGAAACATATCGATGAATTTGACGACGATCTACCTCTGCCACCAGAATAAATTAACTTCACATGTTAATACTGATAATAATTTTGAATTTTTAGTAATAAATTGTGATTTATACGGAAAATTGTGTTTTAAAGTTATGGATTCCATCAGCTTTGATAGCTTCCCCGTCAGGTCTCCGGCATAAGTCTGTTTCTCGTGTGCGGTAAACCCTACTTTAGGACCCGTTACCATAACATTATCATTCAATCATCAAAAACGAGGGACAATCTTCAACATACTTTATCTTTCTTCAAAATAGATGTTTTACAAAGAGGTCTATTGAATAACGTACCTACACAATAAATTAAGATTAAGACCGCGTACGAAAAGCACTCCGAACGACCGAGTACATCGATAGACTGGAGTAAACAAAAGTAAGGGGGAGTCCCCAAAAAAAATAAAAATAACGTGTTGCCCGACTAAACGCAACAATGCACGAATTCAAATATTTTCTTCCATAGCGTGCGCTTCACCCGAGCAACAATTGATCGCATAGGTACAGCAAAGAGATTTAGCACATAGTGTGCGTTGAGTCCGTGGCAAGTTCTCGGCGCGTATTTTATTCACGATTCAGGGATTTTTGTCCTCGCAGACGAAAGTCCTTCACCTGCGCAGGCCATTTATAATCCTACCATTGCCGAGACTCAGGCCCTCTCTCTAGGAGGGTTTGGCCGCAATCCACGCGTCGAGCGGGTTGATATATCCGCTAACCTCATCTAATCTGCAGACCTAGCCAAATTACGACCGTTTCGTTCCGAATCTGTTGCAGTCGGTAACGCTTCCCATTCCTTTGTTCTGACCATGTGACTTAACGTCGAAGTTTGCTACTGATTATCAACTTGGCTAAGCCCTCTGGTTTCTAGGAATGGAATGATAAATAATTTGTTCTACCTCTTGTAGTACGTGGAGTGGTGAAGCATGTTTCCGACTTACCTACTGATTTTAAATGCACACGGATAATCTGAAAACGTGATTGATAACCAGAGCACATTAAAATCGTGACTTTGGCAATAATGATTGTTTAAGCAACAGATTACGAATTTAGATCAACCATCTTTACCGGGGTAGGTGAGAGAACTTTTACATATTCAAAGACATATAATTTAAATATACTGTGCACACCATGATGTTTAAACGCAACGTTGACGCGCGTTTTAGAAACGTGCGTCGAAGGTTCACTTTGATCCTATTAGAGGTTTACAGGCTGCGTCTGACTTTCGAGCGTATCGCGCCTGTAACGCTACAAACGCATGTGAACGGCGTGATTAAAAAACATGGTGTGCACGGGCCTTTTGGTACATTATTATCGATTCGTAGTAGACGTTAAGAATCAAGAATGTTATACATCGTGTTTTGATGAGGCCGAGGCTTTAGGTGCCATAACAGCATCATGAATTCTTAGAAAATGTTAACAAATCGTTTAGCACCGTGACGAAATAGCGAATAGTGTTCTGTCATATCACTTACCAGGGGGTAGGGTAGGTAATATGACTACAACAGCTATAATTAAACAGATAGGACTAATTTACTTACTGACGTCTGATCCTTAACAATGTGAAGTAGGTAATTTCGTCCACACTATTTCATTCCTTCTTATTTTAAAATCACGGTAAGGATTTTACAGGACAGATGATTTTCTTGAAAAAGTGGAAATGACTCCAACCTGTTTTTCAGGAACAGGTCGGTCGTTTGTCACAAAGTACCTAATGCACCGGACTGGGTTTGAACACTCTGCAACTCACAAGGAGGTGGCCATTAGCACTGGACCACCACCGCTCTTGAGGTCCACAGAGGCGAGAATGATCTTAATCGAGAAACTGAACTGAATTGAGAAACGATGCTAGTAGTCCAAGATCCCAGGGCCACCAGACGTCACGTATTTTCTGACGAAGGAAATGTAGACGATTGAGTACTGTTAGTATGTACTAAAAACGCATGCCTATCTGCTAGCTTGCTTAGACGGCAAATTTTCAGGTATCAGGTAATCAAGGTACATAAAAACATTACTTATGTACTTAACGTAAATTCTCCAAGCTGATTTTTACGTATATTTTAGGCAATATCTTTAAAATCAAGTCGCCAATACTCCCAAACACATTATGTCGGCAGTATTGCTTTACAGACGCTTTCAAGCTGCCAATAATGACATGACTTCACGTAAATTCTCATGCTTGATTTTTATATATGTTTACCAGACAACTATTTTAAAACCAATCATCCCCTTAATTTTAATTTCTCTGTGAGTAGGAGCGCGAGGGCATTATCCACGCGCATGAGACTGAGACATATTATGATATTATATAAATTTATCTCTCTCTCTCTTTCTCACTCTCTTATAGTTTACTCTTAACAATTATTAATTAACAAAAATCAGCTAAAACAGACTCAAGACAGGCGCGCTAATGAAGACCGTGAACGACCGTTTCTGTTATCAAGTATTCCCAGTCTACGGGGAAAACTTGATCCTGGTATGCGCGGACCTTACCGTGAAGTTGGAATCCTGGACCACGGTCGCTATGAGCTGCAACTTCTGGCTGACGGCTACGGGTGGCCACATAAGCTGCTGCATAGTTTATGGTACATGCGTCGCATTTTTTGAGGGCAATTATTGTTTTGAAGTCTGGGTGATATGCTGACAATGTGCCAATGTTACAGGCACTGGGAGGTAACTATGCAAACTAAGAGCCTACGCCTACAGTGTTGATAGAAGTCTGGGCGGTATGTTAACTAGGTGCCTATGCCGACACCCGTTGTGAGAACGCTAACTAGGTGCCTCTGTCTTCAACGTGACTAATTTACGTAGGCACTTGGTGTGTCCTAGTAAGTAAGATTTCGAAGTGTCATTTTATGTGTATTGCGCATTACCTTTTAAGTACATCGGTTATTTTTTTACGTAATGTAACTGTCTGATTACAGGAGACAATGAAGACTCAGGCGTCTTATTGGAAGACACTGCTACAGAACAGGCAGGACCATCATCTGGAGCTGACAAGGACGTCCGAGCTGCAGGAGAGGCCGCGTTGGTAGGTAACTGGAGGCGAGTCAACATCCTAAAGTTACGTCATCAGCCGGCGACCGACGGTAGTTTAAAAAAAAAAACCCGCGGCGGGGCACCTTCTCGCTTGCGGGCTGGGACGGCGTGCAGAACCAGTAATTCCTGGGATAAGCATGTTGAAACAAACAAATTTTTCAGCTTTGTAATATAATAGTATTGTTGGCTAATGGGTTGGCCACACAGTTGCAAACTAATAAGGATCCGATTCTCGGAATGAATGACACAAGGCACTTCGATTGAGATGATAATGTTAATTTCACATTATTTTGTGATTTAAATTCAATCCAATAACGCTGTGATCAAAGTTGGTATTTGTATGACTGTATATTGTGAAAAAAAAGTAGATTCCACGTGTTCACAGCCGGATTTCCATCGGTATCATTTTATTTATAGCAAATTATTGTTTGATTAACAAACTTCTGACTCACTTACTGATTCGCTACTGGCTGATTTCTAAACTGAGTATTTTGAATGTGGGCCATAGGTTTTCAGGCTAAAAAATTTTTTGAGAAAAACTTCAAATTCTCAATTCAGGAATTCTTTCATCTTTTAACTGTAACTCTCAGACCAAGCCTGTAAAGCTAAATTTAGAACAATGGTTTCCTTTTATGATTTTTAGAAAAAAGTAAGCATATTTTAAAAAATAACCCTGCTAATTGGGTGAACAGTTTGTTTTAAAAATGTTAAAAAAAAATATTCTAGGAACTACTTCGACTGGCCTGTTGGTCTAGTGGTTAGTGGCCCTGACTGCTATGCCGGAGGTCGTGGGTTCGATTCCCACCCAGGACAAATGTTTATGTGATGAGCATGATCATTTGTTCTGTGTCTGGGTGTAATTTATCTATAATATGTATGTATTTAGAAATATATAAGTATGTTTATCAGTTGTCTAGTACCCATAACACAAGCTCTGCTTAGCTTGGGACTAGACGGCGTTGTGTGGTAGTTGTGGAATATATTATATATATATATATATTACTTCTGTATCGTAGGTGCATTCACAAACATATCAATTCATACACACAAGAAACTCAGACCCGGACCATTGATCTCAAGGCCATACAAATATCTATTCCGTGAAAGAATCGAACCAGGTTTGTGGTTTCAAATTTGTTTACTTGACACTTGGTTGTAATGGTCTTTAGTAAAATTATACAAGCAAATAATTTGGCCAATATTTTAAAGTTGTTTGTCTAAAGGCATATGAAGAAGTAAAAAGGTTTCATGCGCGGACATGAAATTAAAAAAAAAGTAGCATTAAGTTTAAAAATAATGTATTTATAAATATGAATGGATTCATACAGATTCTTAGCTTAGACTAGAAAAATGAACGTTATCAGTTAGCTTACATTCCACTTTTTTGTTTTAACACTTTTGACAAAGGAGTGATTTACTCTATTGAATGCACTGAATTTAATCTTGAAACTAATTTACAATATTTCAGTACATGAATAGGTAATAATATCACTGGAAACTTTTATAAAAACACAAAACATTCTACACGGCAGTGTAGTTTCAAAAACCCGTTATGGTTTGATTTGTGTTTTTACACTAGTTCGCCAACCACTGTGATGTCTCAGACAGTCTAGCGTGGTATTTTAACGTCTAAACTTAACAAAATACATTTATATACAGAATAGGCATTGGCTTTATATTAATTAAACGATAATATCACAAGTTTTACAAGTCTGTCGCTGTCGACGGTCATGGCTTTGTTCATTTTCGTTGATTCATCTTAACTTTTGGAAGACATTTTCTAGTCTGTTGTTTTTCGTACTACGGAATGGCTCACTACATGTTAAAACGGTATTCTCTACTAGTTATTACTATTTGTAACTAAATTATATTTACATTATTTCTAACTACGATTAACCCAATATTTTATAACAATTAATACAGTCAAATTAGAATTGGGCGACTTATGTTGCATACAGTTTTACAATAGCACCATGCAACATTTTCATATTAAGGTCTAAAATGTTCGAAATTTACCTACTTCACTTGATACTTCAATCGCAATTCACAACTAAGTGAAATAATACCTATTACTTACGTCCTCCCGAAGATAGTAGATAATTAATAAATAAATAAAATAAACACGTACATACTGATAGCGCCAACGATAACAGTATAATTAGGCGAGGTTTTGTTGTACCAAATGCGGAGCATTTATACATTCTTCGCCATTCTGTTCAATGTAACCTTAACTTATCAATAAACATTATCATTTAAATAATATAATTTATCGTCCAAACACTTTAGGCACAGAAAGTTCTCTGATTATTCCTCAAAACAGGACAGTTTCTGATATGAAAATTCACAGTAGTCGTCTCTCAGTGAGGCGACAACTACATAGTCATTGTTCGCACGACGACAGTGCGCCCCTACTCAACACTATGAGATAACTTTCGCGTACGGGTGCTCTATGTGGCCGTACTGTATCGCCAGCAACGTGTCCTTCACCCTCTGGTACACGGGTTGCGCCTGCGTCATGGTCGGCACTCGGATCTCATGATCCAAGAAGCCAACCCTGCTGATAGGGCTGATCACCACAGCCGTGCCTGCTCCGAACATTTCTAGCAACTGAAATCAATACGATCAAATTAACGCTCGAACTATTAAATACATCACAAACAAGAAATTCAAACTGAAACCTACCCGTCCTTTCTTATTTAAGTCAACAATTTTGTCCATGGTAAGAACTTCTTCCGTGACGACTAAATCTTCCCATTGGCTGGCTAGTTCCAGAATAGAGCGACGAGTCACGCCAGGTAAGATGAGACCATTCAATGGCGGAGTACTTAATTGTTTATCTGCAAATATAACATTTCTATTGCATAATTTTCATCAAAGTTAAACAAAAAACATTTAGATCTGGAAAAAACGTTGGAACTGATGTTACTGACCCTAATTGTTGCTTCAGATACGAGATGAGAATTTACCGGTCAAAAGGTCAGAGGAGTGGCAGCGACGCACCAGATAACGTGACAGTATCAGCCAGTCACACGGATATCCAAACATTAACCGCATGATCGTATGTTGTTTTATTGTTATAGACAAATACTAATTATTATAGAGTTAGTTACCTCCTTGTTCATTGATGTAGACCACGAAGATGTTCATGGCGCCGACTTCAGTAAGCTCATGGTTAGGTCCGAACAACCACAACACTTGATGGTGACCTAGTTTAGCTGCTCGAGCGGTGGCCTCTGTGAACATAAAAAGAACATGACTATTCCCGATCATACTGGTTACATTCAATTATTGATAAACTAGTATGGTTCAGTAAACAGGTCTATCTATGAGTGCATAGTGGTCAAACATTCACGCGAAAGTGTAATTACGTCTTGTTTACTTGAAGCTTGGTCTCAAATATCATTATTCGGCACATCTTTCTCAGTTGGAAGACATAAGGCAGAGTTCTTTCAAAAAAGAAGAGGATTATTGGCTTATAAAAAGGACTTACCAATCGTGGGTCCATAATTGGAGCCAACTTTGCGGTTGCCAACTCCTCCGGGGAAAGCTCGTACTACGTTAGGGTCGGCGAATATAGACACAGCACCATCACCACCAGTCTTGTAGTATGCGCTTACTGGACTAAGGATGACGAACAATAGCGCCGTTTCAGGGGCCATTATACCAAACGTTGGCTGTTGGAAAAACAATAGTTTGTAATAAAATAAGGCAAAAGGTTAACTATTTATATTATTTATTTGGAAATTCGGGCCACTTTTATGTATTATTCTCAAGCAAGAAACAGTCAGGTTAAAGCTGGAAATATTTTTCGCAGCTGGTGTGTATTTATGCCCATATGGCCATTCGTATGGTCGCAGATAAAGTAAAAGTACCGTGTGAGCATCGTTGTAAAAAGTCAAACAAACGTAGTATAAAAGCTGCCTAGTTCTATAGAAAAAAAAATTAAGCGACCATCGTCCAAATGATTTGTTTTTGATTAAATTCATGGTATTTCTTTGAAATACTTAATCGTTAATTAAAGTTACCTTGAACCGATATCTTGGGTAAGTACGCATGCGATAAAAACACGTTGAAAAATAAAACTTGATAGCAATCAAAAGGCGATTATTTCTTAAAACTATATATATATATATAATATGAGTAAGCAAATGTATCAAAGCATTGGTAATTTTAGCTTTCATCAAATCTTTATTGCCTAAAATATTTTCGTTAGTAAAGTAATATTCGGCATAACTTTTTATTGCTCATATTATGTACTAAGTACCTATTGGATTTGTAATTTATATTTAAAAATAATAAGCCAAGATAACGATGTAAAGATTGAAAGTTATATGCAGACATGAAACGTGACCCAAACTTGATAGGTACCCAAAATAATAGCAAAGTACATATTATAAGATAAGGGAAGACGAATATCTGATTTAATATACCGTGTTTACAACACAACTGAAAACGTGTGGTATAGATAATGCTATAATCTGAAGGATAGAATATGTTCTAGCAAAAAGAACATAAAAAAAAAATTGCAACATGCCTATTGCAATAAAATGATTTGAAACATTTACCATGCTTTTTTAAGTTATATTAATTTAGTTAACAGTTTTGCGTATTTCATTTCAAAATATTTTGTTGTATTTAAGGTACCACATAGGTAAATGAATCCGTTGCGATTGTTTAATGAGCAGTTTTTCAAATCTTATAGAACATTGAAGACATGTGTTACAAGTTGAAACCAGCATTTAAACTGAATCCACACAAAAGGAAAAAATATGCGAATCCAACATGGAGCAAAAAACATAAGTATAAAAAAGTAAATGTTCATTATGTTTGATAAGAGTGGTAGCGGTTACTACTTGACAACAATGACCGATCTGTAATATTATCGTCCTCCATTCTAGATAAACAAAATATCGATCAAAACATGCTTGTATTTACGTACATATTTATATATTGACAAGTGAAACGCCTTGAACAAAATACGAAAGCATTAAAAATGTGTCCTATGACAGAATAAAAAACAAAATTGATAATTATGGCATGATTGAACAAATCTATTTGCGATATCTCTAAATTTTACGATAACATTGTTATTTGCACAATTTTATCAATATGAGGCGTTTAGTTATTATAAAAGATAAGAATCAGTGGGCTACATCATTTTCCGCGTGTGCACTGATTTTATTACCTCCATAAAAACTTTAAAGTGCTTAACTTCTGATTTGTTGTGTGTACGAAGATAAGCTACTTGCTTCAAGTGCCTAAAAGCTTATCAATCTGACTGTTTATTTGATAGATAAACCAAGAAAAACATTTCATATAACTTGTATGCGCAAATTTCCAGAGTTTGTCATTATTTTTATTATGGCTTGGCTCTATCTCTATTATGAATAGCACATGTTAACTTTTACATAATTCTAAGCATCATCATTTCAGCGAGAGCTTAGCCCTTTTGTGACTTTAAGCCTCCTGATAAGGTCTACTGTGATGGAAAAGAAAGAGACATGTCATCACTGGCAACACAAATTAGAAATAAGACTTTCGTCTTGAAACAAAAATACCGCGCAGCTTCCCGAACACTGTCCAACGGAGTCGGATTCGATTGACCTCTTTCTCGAAGTAAGGACCATCCTAGCTGGACCGTCTGTCCCAGATAGATGCAATCGTCTACAACTTCGAGTGTGGAGTCTCCGATCTTTATAGGACAGGCCTTGGTTTTGTGCATGTTCATTTTAAAACCCAAGCTTTTGGAAAGTCCATTGAGGTCTTCGAGCATGTTACCGAGGTTATCCATAGTGTTCAGTCTAAGCCATGCCTACTATATCATCAGCAAATTGAAGGTGCGTAATGTATATTGATATTAATGCCTATCCCTCTCCAGTACAGACCCTTGAAAACAATGGAGGACATTGCGGCTATTAACAACAACTAGTAACTCTTAAGCACTTGTATCTCTTTGAAAATTAATGATTTATTCTGAATGTGTGTCGTTGTTTTGTTGTTATTGTTTATATTGTGTTGTAGGCATTAAGTCCGCCTATGTACTTTTATCTTGCACAAAGTTTTAATAAACAAATGTTAATAGAATGGATTCATAGAAATCAATGAAACAGATGACATTAAATTTTCCTTATGACTCACTACGATTCACTATTCGCTGATTTTCCCAAGATATTACTAACTTAAAAGGTATATATGCTAATCACAGACAGTGCATTTTACTAATTGAATAATTCTCTTACCTCGGTGCCTATTAACGTAGGTCGTATGTACAAGGTGGAGGTTTCTGAATGTGGAACCCACTCTTGGTCAATTTGCACAAGCCTTGATACACATTTAATGAGTTCGTCTCCATCAAAAGTTGGTAATCCAGACCTTTGTGCTGCTAAATTCATCCTTTCCATGTTCAACTCTGGTCGAAACAATCGTATCTTATCATCGACCCCCCTGTACGCCTTCAGTCCTTCAAACAACTGTAAAACAATTTATAATCACTTTATCTTCTTTACACACACGTAAACAGAAAGGTTCCTAGTGACATCATTCATATATTAATATAACAATACTGAGTTGATAAAGCGTGTAGACGACATCAATAACAGCATTAATTCCAGAAATTACAAGCATAATAAATTCCCGAATCATAACATATTATGTACATGCTACTTGTTTTCGTATTTCAGTATTTGCATCCTTTTAAGTCTTAGTATTTTCTATATGTGTTCACATTTTGAAGATAATTTACAGATGTAAGTAAATAAACTAACTAAATGTAACTGGCTATTTAACCTACTTGTATTGCATAATGTAGCGCTTTGGCAGCGGGGTGCAAACTCAAATTTTCAAACGGCATTATCTCTGGTTTCTGCCATCCTCCCAGTTGCTTGAAGAAGTTTATCTTGAGCATGTGATCCGTGAAATATTTGCCAAATCCGAGATCTGCCACCTCGGGCTTCGGGGTCAATTGGTATGGTGCTGCAAGCCTCACTTTTAAGTCCTCGTGCTGAAAAATATAAATCCTGTTAAAAATTGAACCGAGCAGTGAACTCTGTTTACGTAACAAATTCACAAGTACCTACTTCATTTATTTACTTTTACTGTTTTGTAAAGTTATCGATGATATCTAATTGTTTGTATAATGGCCTCATAATTTAATGAATAATTTTATTATTTCCAATCATTATCGCCCCGTAACTAACTTAGTTAAAGCGTCAGTCGATTACATCACATTTAATATGTTTAAATTGGTATAGAATTATGTAAACATTTGATACTGTAACAGTATAGTGTAACAGCGTCAGAAGAGGACGTGGTGGGTCACGTGTCAATTGGCATGTCCGATCCAAGTCAATATGCATATCATGCAGTTAGCTCCTGACAAGAGATAGCCGTTTAGAAGTACAGTTACATGAGTGCAAACAAACAAGATAAAGGTTCAAAACAGACATTTATGACCGTAGGTACATTCGATTTAAAAACAATACATTACTTAGAATTATCCGCTTTCATGTTGTTAAATAAATTATATACGTCAACAACTGCGTAGTGAAATTATTCCAAGAAATCATATACAACACATTAGTTGAATAGAATTAAGTATAAAGGAAAATTGTATCATCATGATTTAGCCATTTGATTATGACGACGCGAGTCAAAGATAAACAATATGGTTAAGTTATACCCTTGCTTAACTGAAAGATTAAAAGAAGATTCTTATCATTGTTAGGCATGTGTGAAATTTACATTACTGAATGCTTCCACAGATTTTAAAATGCTTTCAAATGTGTTCCCCTTAAACTTCTATTATTTAAAATCGTAATTATTATATCGGGCCCGAAATCAACTAATCAAAATTATGCTTCAGGTATTTATAAACTTTGTTTCAGTTCTCATTAAATCGCGGTCAAACTTACCTTGAACGAGATTTCAGGCGTAATATGTGGGCGGGGCTTCTCAGCGGGCGCGGCCATAGAGGGCGCCACGTGTTCCGGCTGCGTTTGCGCCGCATTTTCTTCCAACTCCTTGTAGCGCAGCGAAGAACTGCAGTACCGAACCATTTGCAACTTGTGCTGGTTCTCGAAGATCCATTTCACTAATACCTGCAAAAATGTACATAAATAAATGACATTATATGTAAATGAAAGCAATGAATTCTGTCTAGTTTCACTATTGTGGCTTGAGACAATACAATTAATTCATTTTTGTCGACCCCGAAAGGTCCACTTTCTACCTATTTACTGATTTACCTAGGTAATCGTCACACATGGCGCTTTTACAAGAATGAAATATTTTTTTATGCTTACTAAAACTATTTTTAAAGGTAGTGGAAAATGCAATTTCAAGAGATAGGCGGTGGCAAATGCTTTTAGCTTGAGTTTGGTTCCGACGTTTTGTAAATTACCTAGGTTCATTTCACTATTGAAATATTAAGTTATATTATTACAAATACCCAGCCACCTTACTATAGATGTCTAAAAAATGTTAAATGATGTTGTCAATCGATCGAATCAAATTTAACAATATCTTCCTTGATTACAATAATAACCGGTAAGTTTGAAATCCGCAATACTGATTCCCGCTTTTTAGTTTAGATGTTATAATAATTTAAATTTTTTAAATGAAGCTATTTTTTAAGTTTTTTTTTTTTAATTTTGCTTTGGTAAAATATTATTAATTAGTAACAAAAGCTTACCTGACTGCGGCGAATAGGCATCTTTATCACTAAATATTAACACTTGACACAATTTATTTGTTTCAGTATATTGATCACAAGACACTTTATTATAAGTAGGTTATGCAGAAATAAAAGTTTTTTTTTTCGAATAAGTGAGCACTCTTCAATATAATGTACATTCACAACTTGCTCCAAGTTAACTGACTTCACTGGATCAAAGCACAAACATTTAAACAGACGATAAGATTGTGGATGACCTGCGTGTGAGTGACGTGCTCATTCATAATCATCAACACAAATTATAAAATATTATTTGATAACGTAGTATTTAATCAAAATAAGGATTACGCACTAAGAGTTATTTATTTGGCGGTACGTCGTGGTCGCGATTGGCGAGCGGGCGGCGGTTCACACAACACTAAGGAGCTCCACTGCGTAGCTCCTTGCGGCGGCGGCGTGAGGTCGAGTGAAATGCCTGCATTAGGTCACCGAGCTTCCATGTTCATACACATTTAAATGAATATGTTAAACTACTGGCAAATAAATGCTTATTTACGCACGAAACTAATTTGCATTAAGAATTATTCTACATAATAATACATACACACATCAACTGACAAAAGGCAAAATCGACCAAATATGTATAGACCATTGTAGAGATAACAATTACAATAATAAAACAGAATTAGACGTTTCACTTTTTTCATAAAGGTGTAATTGTTCAATATGACAGTCTATACATATACTTATAATTGAAGTGTCTGTTTGTAATATCAACTTTTTTGTTACATTCTTACGTTTTCGATACCTATAAACAAATATGCTTATACTTGTGTCTGTCTGTTTGTTCCGGTAAACTCCGAAACGCGTCGACCTATTCGGATGGGACTTTAACTGGTTGATGTTATAAAGAGTAACTTAGGCTACTTTCATTTTAGAAAAGTTAGGTCCGCGCAAAAAAAACCTCCTTGAAATAGTGACTAAATGGCATTGTACTGTTTTGTTTTTATTGTAGCTAGTAAGAACTAAATGTTTTTTATGCACAAAAGGTCACCCTTTAGCACAAACGTGAAAAACAAAACGACATAATTATATTTTTTAATTTTGTCTGTTTTCTAATAACGCATTGATGTACAGGGTGGCCGTCATCAAGTGCGTAGATAATAATTTATTGTACCTAGCAATAACCGAATTATGAGTTTATGACGCAAAGCTGTTTCTTAAACAAAACAAACCAGTTTATTATTATCAGTGTTATTATTAACTACTTAACAAAAATAAATATTCATTTAATAATAACAAATTCTAATGAATACTGAGTAACTGCATTTTATATGAAAGATGCAATAGAAGTCTACGAATATTAGATTCAACAATTATTAAAAGTCGTCTAAAATGTAAGAAGTCAGTATAAGTTGGGCACTCTAAGAGAAACTTTGTCTTCGTTTTTAGCGTGCTTTTTCAGCATGTCCATGATTTCGTTGTCGTATTCCTTGGGCGTGGGCTGCTTCCCGACCATCCAGTAGAAGAGATCCCAGTCATTGCTGACGGTGTTGATGAGGCGATCGTACATGAGGGTCTGCTCTTCATTTAGTGAGTCCAAGTACTTCTTGGCGAAAGTGCTCAGCAGGAGATCGTTCTCTAACATACCTCTCTTGCGGGATTGATAAACGAGCCTGAAACAGAACACAAATTGAATCATTATTGGAAAAATTTAAAATGTGCTAGATTAAGTCCCAAACCGTGATACCTACTTATTATATTTTATTCATTCAATTATGTAACAGGTAAACAATAAATTGTTTATCGCGTAGGATTACAGAACCTATACGGTATTTTTTTTTTAGGAGGGTAAATCGTCCAATGACATCCTCCGCTATTGGGCGGAGCGGGAGATAGGGTCAGACTTACTGACTAAAAACCCACTCCAGCGTAAGGGTGCTTAACCACTAGAGATGCGCTGTATTACGTCGCTATAGATTTTTTTTTTTATTATCTGTTGTAAACTAGTACTTGACTGCGATCCCACCTGATGGGATATTAGATGATAGATGCGTTTGATACTTTAATATCCACCAATCATATTTATCGGTCGCCATAGTGTAGCACTAGATAGGGCATTAACGAAACGATGTTTTTATATGGGTGGATGCATGCTCTGCTGCCTTTCCTACTGTCGATACATTGCATAGTTGCACATCTTCCTCACACAGCTACTTCGCGAGGTCGCATCTTGTTAGCATCAGTAAAATGGTTACATAGTTTTGTAGCTAAGCTTTCATATCCTAGCAGTATAGCTGCATAACACATCTCTGGTGGAAAAGTCACAGGTTGGGTTCTTGGTCAGTTGCGCATGTGTGGAGGCGCCACTGTCTTATGTTTCGTTAAGCATTCAACTACCCTACCCCTTTTTATACAATTCACCCTGCATAGAATTAGTTATGTAACTGGACTGTTATACAACATCAGATCCATTCCAATTTTGCAGGAAGCAATAACATGTTATGATAATTAATTAAATAATTACTCTTATTATGATTACACAGAAACCGTGATGAATGTATACATTTCTAATCATGATCTCTGTAGTGTAATAAATCTTATTCATATATGGATTTACCAAAACAACAATCGTGTTTTAGCGTGCCAAGCTTTTATATTTCGGTATCCATTTAACACTTGCTATAATAATCTATATTTATGTAATACTAGCTTTTGCCCGCGGCTTCGCTCCCGCTCTTTCCTACTCCACCCTTTTTTACCCTACCATACTCTATCCTACCCTAATTTTTTTTCTTCTCCTGACAATAACAAACACAACAAAAAAAAGAATTAGCGAAATCGGTCCAGCCGTTCACGCGTGATGAAGTGACTAAGTTATATATTATATACACTGTTAAATTTTAATCGTTTTAATCCCATGGAGGGTCGATCCGGTACATGAAGCACTATCGATTTGTAAAGATAAAATTAAAAAATAAAGTACCCTTTTTTCAAAACTCGCATTAATTTACGCATGTACGAAATTAATTTCTTTAAGAAAACGTCAGCTGAGCGAGTTCAATGACCTGTAGTTAATAGTCGGCATTGCGTGCAAACTACCTACTATTGCTTTATAATACATCATCTAGTTTCATCCAGTGCAATACTTAATATCAATGAGTGACACGAGAACCAATCAACAAGTTAAAAGCCAATATAACTGGAAGAAACTACTTTAAACTAAAGATAATGTAGAACTAGTTAGGCAATTAACTGGCTTTTCAAGTACACAAAATTCTGATAAGATTAAAAAATTTAAGTTTGATAGTTGAATTAATGCGCTTTTATTTTAATATTTAAAATAATAGCAATATTTTAGTATTCTTAGGTTTGTGTGACGTGTCGCAATATTTTATCAGAAACTAGTTTTATAAATATCAAGTAGATACTTCATATTAGACATTGCTATAATTTGTACTTTAATGAATAAACGAAATAATACCTAATATAATATTTCACGACTATCACACAGCGCTGTCTAGTCCCAAGTTAAGCAGAGCTTGTGTTATGGGTACTAGACAACTGATAAACATACTTATATATTTCTAAATACATACATATTATAGATAAATTACACCCAGACACAGAACAAGTGTTCGTGCTCATCACACAAACATTTGTCCTGGGTGGGAATCGAACCCACAACCTCCGGCATAGCAGTCAGGGTCACTAACCACTAGACCAACAGGCCTGTGTGTCTATAGTATTCTTTTATGTGAATAGATAGCACCAGGTTCATCCGATGAATGCCACACTATAAAACTTGACTTCTTGGTGCTACAGTGAGAGTTGTAAATCCTTCTTCTTCTTCTTCTTCCTGCCCTTGTCCCATCTTATTTGGGGTCGGCGCAATACGTTTTTTTCTTCCATTCTACCCTGTCACTCGTCATGCTATCACTAACTTCCTTGTTGAGAGTTGTAAATCCAATAGCCCAATAATATTTGGGAACAGATTTAGGTTTAACTATACTATTTACAAGTTTTTCATATAACTAGGATACAAAAAAGGTGTAAATGGACTCAAGACAAAAAAAAAACCAGCGAAATATGATTTTGACTTGCACATGAAGGGTTCTGTACCATCTAGGCAAAAAAAAACCATGTTTGCTTTATGGAAGCCCCACTTTACTTTATTCTGTTTTAAGTACTTGTGTTATACAAGCAACAGAAATCAGTAGCCATTTTGACGTGACAACGTCTTATAAATTGGTTTGCCGGGTGACACTTCAAGAAACTGCGTTACGCTCCGCTCACGTTATGCGCTCACAATGAGAGCGAGTGAGAGGCACGCGTCCCTTCCACTCGGGCATGGTTAGCCCGCCGAAGAGCGAGAGAGACAGACAAAAAATACGTATTTATGTGTTAAGGTAAAAATAAAATTTTGTTAATATGAAATTCAGTGCGAGATTCTTTGTATAAATTAATGTTTTAAATATAATTCTTTGTATAAATAAATGTTTTGAATTGTTACTATTATTTCATCCTTCTTCCTAATATACGAATGAATATTCACATTAAAATTATTTTACCACTCAAAGTCGTTGTCACGTAAAACTTTCGCCCGTATACCGACTTTACAGGCAACCAATTTTTTCATAACAATAAGTAATAGTAAATTAGTAGTCATTTTAGCAGTTTATTGTAACAGTTATCATCAAAAACCAAATTATCCAGAATTTACTAGATTTACTGTACTTGTTTGTTGTGCATGTTGACTATATTGAGTCAGCCCAGATAAGATCTAGGCAACATTTACAACATCTCATACAGAATACGCATAAGAGGCTGCTTTTCCACTCACCTATCGTCAACATCGGGCATGGTTTAAAACTTACTTCATCTAACACTATGCAATGTGATGTTTGACGAAAAGGCAACAAGAAAAAAGAGTGACAACGCCTGAAAACTGTTAGTATTCGGTAATTCTGTGATTTCCTCAAACATTTTATAAAACTTGTTCCAGGAAATACCTGTTTTATTAAAGCCTTAAAAGTTTTTGAAAAACATTTTCATTATTTAGAATCTTGATAAAATTTGCTAGGCTTGTATGGTTGTATTTTTTTTACTTTTTTTTGACGTGACAACGTCTTATAAATTGGTTTGCCGGTTGACACTTTAAGAAACTGCGTTACGCTCCGCTCACGTTATGAGCTCACAATGAGAGCGAGTGAGAGGCACGCGTCCCTTCCACTCGGGCATGGTTAGCCCGCCAAAGAGCGAGAGAGACAGACATAACTTCCTACTATACGAATGAATATTCACATTAAAATTATTTTACCACTCAAAGTCGTTGTCACGTAAAACTTTCGCCCGTATACCGACTTTACAGGCAACCATTTTTTTTTATTAAATTATTAAGTCTCAAAGTTCATGTTCAGTTTTACACAAATTTATACATTGATTTCCATAGAAGCCTAGATAATATCCACAAGATACTGTGTTTCCAAAATATGTAATGAAAAATGTGTAATAATGTCATAATTGCAGTAAGAGTGGATGTATGAAAAACAGTGAAAATGTATGTCGAGATGCATCACCTTAAATACTGAATTCCAGCCTAGCAAATAAAAGCATTTTGTTGCAAGAATGTTGTGGCATTTGTTTACTTGGGTTTAAAAATTGCTAAATTAGTTAAAGTGTGTGTGCCTACACTATCTATAAATTGTTTCTTTTATTCAGATTTTTAAAATAATTTAAAAAGGTAAAAAAAATTCTCACCTTGCCTTACGTTTCTCCAATGTTTGTGGTTTCTCAACATCATAATGAGGTATTTCTATATAAGAATAATCAAAGTCCACAGGCTTGTCACACATGTGAGCCACACTGGGAAGATTTTTTGACAGTTTACAGATCTGGAAAAATAAGAAAAGTATTTAATTAACACACAGTGTTTTTGTACTTTATTTATATATGTTAGTACAAATAGTTTAAGTTTGTTTGTTTATGTAGAATAACGAATTACATATAGGGCTCAATAAATGGAGTATAAATTGGCAAAAAAAAAATAACACACATTAACCAAGAAATAGAAGGTTACATAGGTAAATAATATAAATATTATATAATTCTTTAGGAATATTCGCACGACGACATAAAAACTCCAGAATAAGCTGAGCTCTAATTGTACTGAATTCGGTGTCAGTTTATACCGTGAAGACGTAGAAAGTACATAATATTATCTCGTATGATGTAAAAATATCATAAATAGAGTAAACGAAAGTAAATAAAATTATTCGTAAGATAAACACATTAGCGAATAAAATCTATTTGTGATTAGGCGTTATTGCATAAATTCGTTTTAATATGTCTCTTAGGACTTGGAGCTATTTTTACATGTTAGGTTATAATCTTTTATATTTTTCTACACAAACATTTTGGAACATCGTGAAATTAACAGCCGAATGTCTATTAGATCATAAATAGCTTACTCACAGCACTAAGTGATCTCACAGGCCGAAACATTTTATTAATTTTAATGAACAAGATTCACAAGAAGAAGAATAGTTTTTCAGGTTTTTGATTTTTTGCAATCTCGAGAAAGAGAAAACTCTAAAAACAAAAATAGATCGACAAATTGATAGATTGAAATTTCAGACAGATAAATGTCAAAAATGACACATGACACTGACAGTTATGACAGAGGATGAAAAACAGATTCCCTGCGTTCCGAGTTGTGGCAAAACTCGTACAGGTCGCGCGGTGAATCAAGATCGCTCGGTGAAAGTAGTGGGGGCAATCGGCGCATGTGTACAATTGCACACAGAAATTCTTAGTATGTTAGGATTTTATTTTTAATTTCGTATGTTTGAACCTTAGTAACATAACTTATAATAACACTAGTTTTTGCTTGTAATTTATCTTGTTAAATTCAAAAAAATATTTTTTTTTAAATAAAACATAAAATAAAAAAAAAATAATTTCGTTAGTTTCTTTATTTAACGTAATAATTCACGTCGTAAACCATTTTTCTGGCTAGCCGTTTTAAAACTTTATTTTTAACCATTTTTTTTTACGACTACGTATTACTATTACGATAACACAAGCTGTACGCAACAGTACCCAAGTACAACAGTATCCAATGAGACGCGAGAACGCAATGCACACCCACCCGTACGTCGCCAAATAGACCGTAGAATTGAATACTGCGCATGCCCCTTCCACTTTTGCCGAGCGATCTTGATTCATCGCGCCACCTGTACTATTTTTTATTCATAGAAAGACAGTCTAAATGACCTATTACACTGCGCTGAATATCGCGTGCGATATTCCGACTCGTACTATTTTTCATTCAAAGACAGCCTAACCCTTATTACACTACGCGATACGTCGTACCATAGACTAGACTGTCTTTCTATGAATGAAAAATAGTACCTAAGATCGCACGCAATATTCAGCGCAGTGTAATAGGTCCTTTAACCCTATTACACTGCGCGATACGTCGAACCATAGACAAAACGAGTCTGAATAACGCGTAGTATAGGTAATAGGCCCTTTAGTGGTATGAAGTGGAGTCTGGAGCGGGGAGTGTCAGTGATTGGCCGCGTCATCGTGTCATAGACGTCACTCGTAATCATTAATCTGTGCTCGTAATTGCCTTGCGCTTGCTGCATGTATCTGTTACGGCTCAATATAGGTGTGAATATAAACTTAAGATTAGCCGGCTAAACTTAGGTTTATTTTCGAGGATCGGCTTACGGCTAGTGTTCGATACCATGTTAATTTGCTTTGTGACTTTCCATCTTTAGGCTGCTCGCCCACGTCCGATAATCGGTGACCGATTTTTTGTAGGAGAAAAATAGGATACACTGATAGCAATGGTGCAACGCACAGGTCCTACAAAAAGTCGGTCAGTAAACAGAACAAAGTTACGAGTAAACAAAATCAGCCCGATTATCTATCCTACAAAAAGTCTAATGTGGGCGAGCAGCGTTAGCCGGCTAATGTGCACATTAGCCGAAACGAAACGGCTAAAATTGTATTCGATGGACGCGCGGGGGTAAACATGTCGCTTGAAGGGGGTGGAGGGAAGACGATGCGCGATGTATTTTATTTTAATGACTAGATTTTGTAATAATTGGAATTTTAAGTAATTAACACTGCAGAAGTTTTATTTTGCAATTTCGAAAACATAAGTATCTGTAATGAGAGTAAGTAATTATTTTTTTAATAAACGTTTTTGAAATAGTAAACACTATTTAATATGTTATTATTATGTAATTATAACCTAATTAATGTCAGATAATAAAAATACATAAATAACATTTCCTATTTCATTTCCTTCTACATTTTTAGCCAAGGGCCTGCGGTTACTTTTAAGTTTAACAGGCTAATCATAGAAGAAACTAACATTAGCCGGTCCTCGAAGATAAACCTAAGTTTAGCCGGCTATCCGAAGTTTACCTAGGTTTATCTTAAGTTTATTTTCACACTTATCTTTAGCCGTAACATATCTACTATAACAACGACGACGATTGACTTGCCAATGTATGGAAAGCGCAAAGCGATCCTCACTCTGACGCCGAGCGCTCAAGATTTGTGCCTGTACCTATAATAAGCAGCCAATGCTTGACATTGACAGTTGAACTCACGTTCGCGTTCAAAACTGCCAGGGTATAGTCTGTCTAAAAAGTTAAACGACTTGGGAATTTTGTGTATTATTTAATCATTTAAAAAAACTTATTCGATACTTTATAAAGGGTTCATAATACAAGAAAAACAATAATCAAGATCTCTTAATCAACCTTGATTCAACCAAATCAGGCTTAAAGGAACGGGATGATTTTTTTGTCAGTAAAAGTCTGGCACTATCTCCCGCTCCGCCCAAGAGCAGGGGTTGTCTTAAGGTGATTTTAACCATCGAAAAAAAAAAGAAAAACCTTGATTATTGAACCAGCGTTGATAACATCAGATTTCATGTTACCCTAATAATTACTCTAGTCGTTTGACTTTTTAGACAGATTTCTAGAGTAATTGCTTTCTAAATAGCTTTTATACCATTCCCGGAACGGATCTTGAGCGCTGGCTTCAAGTTGCGCTGAAGTCAAATATTCGGTCTCTTTAGTGGTGCGAAGTGAGACGTGGGGTCTGGGAATGTCATTATGTCAGTGATTGGCTTCCCACGCCATCGTGTCATAGACCTCACTCGTGATTCGTTTCCTGCGCTACTGCATGTATCTAACAACGACCACGATCCCCACTGTGACACCGAGCGCTCAAGATCCGTGCCTGTATTTGTACTTTGTGACTATTTTTGGTCGGATACGCAATATTGCTACTTTTATCGCAATTCGGAACGCAGGGTTTTATTACTAATCTGTGGTGGACAAATGTGGTTGCTATGGTAACTGTGTTGATCCTTTTCAATTCGAAAATCCACAACAAAACTTGAAAAGAAAAGAAAGATCTTTACTACAATAACTGACAGTGATGTTATAATGAAATAATTCTAGCGTTATTAGCTCTAAAACATGTTACCTATACGCGATTTTATGTTTACTACTATTGGTAAGTAATTATGCACATATAGGTACCTACACTTCGCTGTGTTTGACTTCGCTACCTAATTTGATTCTAACTAAATATCTACGAACAATCTATCTAGTACGGCCTGTGAACTTAAAACCTTCAGAATAATTAGCTCAAACCTTAATCAGGCTTGCGATGCGAATACAAACGGATACATCCCATTAGGTAGATCATTTTATGGTTCTAGCATTTACAACAGTTACCTAACTTATTTTTCAGAGCACTATTACAACAAATCAGATTTAAAATTGGATGAAAAATCAGAAGATGCCCTATCTGATTTCATCAACAACCCACAAATACTTCTAATACAAGGCTATATGCACAGTGAAAAAATACTTCTTCATACTAAAGTGAGTAATATATTTATTAGTAGCTTGGACCGACTGCGAGCCTAGTTTGGCCGCTGTAAAAAAAAATGTAAAAACAATGTGGCCAAATGGGGCTTCCTGGTCCCATCTCTAGCACAGAGCCAGTGTGGAGTCTCTCCACAGAACATGCACCACCTTTTTTTTTTTTTTTTTTTTTTCGATGGGAAAAATCATCTTATGACAACCCCCGGCGGGAAGCGGGAGATAGTGTCAGACTCTTACTGACTAAAAACCCATCCCGTTCCTTCAAGCCTTCATACCTATATAACCCTGGCCCCAGTAGGCTTCGACCCGGCTGTTGCTGACAACTCCTTGAAACATGCACCACCTGTCCTATGCTGCCTATCCTGCATAACCACCTGCAGATTTCAGGATCTATACGTGGCCAACAATAAAGCCATCCAGGTTGCTAAATATTGGGTCAGAACTACTATAGTTTGACATGAAAAGAAGAAGGAGTACCTAGCTAATACAATATTGTTATGGCATTCAATAAATCCTTAGTAAAGTTATAGCTAATATTATTAAAGAACACAGAAACACACTTAACTCATCGAATGCCGTAATTAGAGACACAATACAAAGACAATTACTTATGTCGAACTGCGTAACTTAAGACATTCAAAAGGTTAATTATTAAAATAAAGGCAGAAATGAGTCAAATTCCAAATATTTCATGGGACTAAAAAATTGAGGAAGTTGTAATACTTTTTAAATATGAATTCATAGTTTTACCTAGATGACCGGTGTAGCAAAATATGATTGATGTATTTATTTATCTCAGGACCCTGGGGTCAAAGACTTTTGGAATGCATACAAGGGGCCAAAGATAAGTCGCAGAGACTTCTTACCTCTTCGACACTTAAAATGTTTTTGTGTAAAATAAAATAGAAGAAGAAGAAAATAAATAATATATTTTTCAAAAACTTCTTTTAGATACAGGATGGTAAAAACAAATCTATTATTTTTTACAAAATCTCTGCACAAGAGTTATTGAAGGATGATGCTGTACATAATATTAATATATTGACTCTGTCTAACAATACAGCTGAGTCATTATATCAGATTTGGAGACAAGTCTACACCCCATTGTTGGCTGCAGTAAGTACTTATTTATAGTGCAGTTATTAAAATTCAAGATAATTTCAATCCATCACTACCATTACAATTAGTAACTTTAGTATAGTGTGTTTTAAGTTGATTTTAAGTCTGCAATGGAATTTGAACTTAGTTGTGTATGTCATTGAGTTTGTTATTCCATAATTTGTGCAATTGTGATAATTTTACATATACCAAACATAGATTGTTTATTTATTTATGGTGGCTTAGCTTATACCATCATAATTCCCTAGTTTAATCCAAAGCAGAAGTTTATTTACAAGATTACCTTACACAATTATTTTGGAGGCCTGTTGAACTCAGTGGAAATCATTTGGTTGAATGTTAATGATAAATCTTGTTTGGGGTGCCAACATAGCAGTTTATGTTCTGTAAATAAAATTTTGATTTTTAGGGAAGTGACTTATATTCTAACAAACTTCAAAAGAACCTGGCAGATTTGGATTCAAACTTGAGGATTTTAGCCCATGGAAAAGGGAACACTAATATAAATGGTAAATATAAATTTAAAATATTTTATTTCACACAGGCCTACATGGCCACTTATAAAACTTGATACTAGGGCATGGTTCTTTTTTGAGAAGAACCAAAAAAAAAACTCCACTTAACAGTCTCTTTTGGGGGTTCAGTCGCCTGCCGGAGGTTCTACACAGGCATCGTTTAGTCCATGTCCTCTGTCCACCGTGGTGGCATGGTGGACAGAGTTCCGGCGGGATCTCATGGTGAAATGGCGACAGCGACTGTCGCAACCCAGTGCCGGGCACGCCATAATTATGGCGGTAATGGCAGTAGGTCCTCTCTTTGAGGCGTGGCTTGAAAGACCTCACGGCGTACTCACCTTCCGCGTGACGCAGATCCTTACCGGATAATGGTTAGTTCGGGAGTTTCCTACACCGGATTCGTGCCGAAGTGACGTCCGGGTGTCACCATTGCGTGGACCGCCGCTTGGGCAGAGCACCGCCGTTTCCTCGGCGATCGTCGATCGGCGGCAGCGATCTCTAGCGCCCGGCCTTTGTACAGACCATGGTCGAAAGCGAGAAGGAGTGGCAGCCGGTCGCCTCCTTCTGCGAAGCTGTAATGCTAGCACGCGTGAGGCAACGGCGCTCACGCTTCAGCCCCCGCCGGGATTCTGATCGCGATATCCGGCCACCGTGTGGCGGGCTTGCGGATGCGTCCGACCGTCCGACGGCGCGTATTGTTCCACACGCGTCTTAAGGAGTTGTCTGAAAACCTTAGGGGCCCAGCAAGGTCGAAGCTGTGACCAAGGATGGTCTCTGAAAAGAAGATTCGGCCCCAGTACGAAAGGCAATAAAGGAACAAGAGTGGGTTTTTAGTCAGTAAAAGTCTGACACTATCTCTCGCTCCCGCCATGTTCATAGCTTCGATCACCTGCACATACTTCCTAGGCGCACCTTTCTCCTCGAGGGCCATAGGTACCATGGCAAGGTTTTTCCATTGTAACTTGTTCAGGCATTCATTGTCTACCTTTATACATTTTTATTTTGACTTTACTTTTTTTACCCAGTTGTGCTATCAATCCAAGATGAAATGGAATACTGGAAATCATTGGGGCAAAGGAGGGACTCTAGCAAAAAAGAGAAGGAAGCAGCATCTACTTTTTGTGAACTTTTCGAAGATGTATTAGAAGAAGTAAGGTAATTGGGTCAAACTTATTATTTCTGTTTTTATGGTTCTAAACGTCCAAATGAACAATCGCAATCCCTATAGGAGCTGCGTGTATGTGTGTGTATGCCTGTCCCTCCATCTGCCATAGCCGATTTGCTCCGAATCCACTGAACCAATTAAGTGAAAATGAGACTTACCCAAAGAAGGATGAGTAAAATCTTAAATAAATTGTGAATACAAACACATAAAAAAAAAATGTCTTTATTGTGAAGATCTCAAATATTTTGTCTCTATTAGCTTAGTTATTTAAGTAAACAGATGAAACTGGCCATTCCCTTCCCCCCTTATGTCCGAACCAAAAGACCTAACATTTTGAAAATAACACAAAACAGTCCTTTAGATATAAATTACAGAAAACCTTTAGATGATTTTAAAATGATACTTTTTTAAACATACTCGTTCGGAAGCGTTTGGTGAGTTTTTTTTTATACTCACTGTGAACCAAAACTTCCATGGGAAGATAGGTAGAATATAACACTTCTATAAATCGGTTACTGGTATAATTTTCCTATTATTTCAGGACAATACATTCAAGCCCAATGGATGAGGTCAGAGAATCAGCAGAAAACATTGGTGGTATTCTGGATGACATTTGGCGGATCACTTCCTCGCCATACGCTCAAGACAGAATGGTTCATGTGTTTGACATTATTGGTATGTATATCTATCAATATTTTCGCAAGCGGTGACGCCTAAATTAAGCTATAAATGTTATTGCAGTGTTGGATTTCCAACTTCCGATGTCAAGCCGAGCATTGAAATTCTAACAGTGCGCCTTTTAGTGGGCATTTAACTATCATCTAGTTTTACTGAGCTTGGGATTTATTATAAGTATTTTATAAACTGTTTTAGGTCATGAAATATGTTCAATTATACAAAAGACAGTATCTACAGATGATCTCTGGAAAGTTCACAATGGGGCCAAGGATAGTGAAGTACTGAACCTTTTATCTGACAGTTTCAATGTGATCCAGACTTGGAACAGCGCTTGTGAATCGTTGACTGAAACATACTGGCCGAACTACGCGCTACATGCGTGGAACGGAAAACCTTACGTGCCACCGTTTTGTTTGAACTTTCAAACTAGGTTGAAAGAAGTTGGTATCTCAATTATTATATTGGTTTCTTGGCTTAGTTTTGCAAATGGAAAGATAAACTTTTAAACTACGTATATTTTCAGATTCACGACATCAGATCTACGCACTGTCAATTGAATAAATTACTGTCGAACAATGAAAGAACTGAACTGCAAACTCATCAACTATTTGCGCCTTTCGAAAGTTAGTGTCGACTTTTCTTCCGCTGAAATATTATTTAATTTAATCTTTTATTTATGTCATGGCACATCGTTTTACAGGTATAAATATTTGGATGTGTAATGGGCCGAATACCGGTTGGGACACAGCAGTTTCTAAGTTCTCAACAAGTCTGCGTCCTGCTGAAACAAAAGTCGCTGAAAAGTTAAAACCCAGGTTGCACAATTTGTCTACTAAGCAGGTAAAGTAAAACTTATTTTTTGAGATGAAAAGTCAACAAAACAACTTATCTGGGTGGAGCGAGAGGGAGTGTTAGGCTTTTAATGACTAAAACCTACCTGTATCCTTCAGTTGCCCTTCGCGTTCCAGGGCCGCGGTATCTCTTTTGAATAATTCCACAGTCCATGTAAAGTTAGATTTGCCGTACAGATAATAAAAACCGAGACCAAACCGAAATGAAACTGCGAGGTTGACGCCATCAAGATTTCCTCTACCTTACTTAAGTGTTAACTTTCACGTTTGTAGATGCTGTATGAATTCATGAGATACAGTGCATTAATAGAGCGACCTCTTGTAAAGCACGCGCTTAACAACGAACTAGAGATATTCGTATCATCTCTCATATCAATGCTGAAGAGTATACAGACTCAGATGGATGCAGACGAGGTGGACGTCAAGATGTACCAACCTCCTGAAATGTCGACTGTCGTGCATCAGATACAGTGGGCTAAGTTGACGGAATCCAAGGTACACAAAGGCATAGTAGCTTTTAACCTTTAGCCAGAATGATGATAATACATTCCGTATAATATATTCCAGGTAAAAGAAATACAAATGTGTGCCGAGAAGTATTTGAAAGAATTTGACGGTAGTTCAGAATTGCATAGTCTTGCTACAAAAGTATTGAAAGATCTTAAAAATATGTACACTCAACTACACGAGGAGTGGTGCCGCGATTTGCAGGTAATCTTAACAGTGCGATATGAGTTTTCATAAAATAATTTATTTTCTAGCCTTAAATACGATATAAAACTTATACGCCTGCTTGCACTACAATACAAACCACTAAACGAATTTAAAATGTCATATTTTTTTTTAAATTGATTTGAATTAGCGCTTGACTGTGATCCCAATTTAGCAGTGATGCAATCGTTGATGGTGATTATTGAACCTTTATTATGCACTATCTTATATATAAAAATCAATGCCACTTTTCGTTGTAATGTTATAACTCAAGAACGGGCTCACCTATCCAAACCAAATGTTTAGGCTTTGTTTGGACTATTTAGTAGATGGTTTATGTGAAGTTTGGTAGGATAGCGTAGGGTAGAGTAGTGTAGAGTAGTGTAGAGTAGTGTAGAGTAGTGTAGAGTAGAGTAGAGTAGGGTAGAGTAGGATACGGTAGGGTAGAGTAGAGTATAGTAGGGTGGAGTAGGGAAGAGTGGGAGCGAAGCCGCGTGGGCAAAAGCTAGTTTAGTTATGTATTTGTGGTGCAAGCGGACAGCTTCAGTGATGAATAACTCTGATATGTCCCACAGGCGCAAGCAAAGAACGGAAGTCTCCAAATATCAACAGACAAACCAGTGGTTGAGTTCAGCAGCAGTAGTCGCCTAATGGTGGTGAACTTCAACCCAGGCTTGGTCCGCGCGGAGCTGGACGCGCGCGCGCTGGCCGCCATGCGCCTGCCGCCGCCCCCCGCGGCCGCCGCGCTCGATGCGCTCAGCACTGCGCTGGCGCATGCAAGACCGCTCCAACAGGTATTGTATTGTATATTGGGCTGTTATCCGCAACTTCACGACTAAAGCGCGTAGTTTGCGTATGGGTGGGACAAATGTGTCATTCGATCAACCCCAGCTCCTCAAGAAAGGCCAGCAGCGCCTTGGTGTTACTGAACATTTCACGGAGATTACCTGGGTTTCCGAAGTACTTTGCCGTGTATCTAGCGACCACAGGGCAGCTTAGAAGCAGATGAGCTGCTGTCTCATTCTCCTCCATGCAGACTCTGCAGAGTGGACTGTCTGTGACTCCTATGACAGAGAGGTGTTTATTAAAGGTCCCCTGACCAGTTGTAACAGCCGTCCTTTTGCGCAACTGAGGTTAAGGTAGTCGAAGGGCCTGTTTTGTGAAGCGCCGATCAATAGAGGAAAGTGCTTCTTTGGCCTGCCTGCACTCACTATGTTCTACCCATAATTTATGATGTCTGGTAACAACAGGTATACAGTGTTACCGTAAGGATGAAAGTAACTTTTTTATTTAACTTATAGCCCCAAGAAGGAGTCTGGCTTCCGAGCGTTGTGAGGCTGATGGCGCTGGCTACTCGGCCATTATTTCATTAAACCCCTAGCGAACGTTCCTCTTCGTCTTTCTATTGTTTCATAGTGTGTTATTTTTAATTTTCACAAGTGAAAAAATGGCAAAAAAAAATTGTCAAATCTATTTTATTTAAATAAATAGCTAAAAGTAAATTTTAATAAAGTCGTTTAATTAATGCTGTAATTGAGTGGCTGTATAAAAATTTGGGACATCGTTCAATAGAAATGTGAATATAGAAAAAATTATTTAAAAAAAATTGTTTTTTTAAATAATTTGACAGCTGTCAATTGAAAGCGATTCTCCCTAGGGCTGAAAAGTTTTTTAATTTTTACATATCACGTTTGTAAAAAAATTTCTTTGAGGTTTCAAAATTACTACGCATACGGTGGTTGGAAATGGGGGTCGGAGTTCCGGCTGGGTCGTGAAGATGCCCGTTCCCTCACGCGTGCGGCCGTCTCCTTCGCGAACAAAACTGCTTCGCAGAAGTAGGCGGCCGCCGCCCACTCTCCCTCGCTCTAGACTATGCCCTGTACAACACAGGGTGCGAGGGGTTGCCGCCACCGATCGCCCCCACGAAGACAACGGTGCTCCGCCCAAACGAGGCACAGCCCCACCGTATCTTATGTACAATTGTTATCTGCGGTTACTACAAGAAATTAAAAATTAAAACTTGCACAAAAATATGGATGCCCCTTGTCGTGTTTCCAGGTGGCATCATTCCACAACACTCTGGGCGAGCGCATGATCCCGTCAACTCGTCCGATGATGTTGCAAGCGGCACTGGACCTGTCCAACTTAGTCCAAGACCAGAAGGCAGTCTATTGGGATGACGTCGAACAATTATCTAACTACACGGAAAAACTCAAGAAAATAGTCCTGAAGTTGGAAACGCAGGTATTACTCAGGCCACGTTTGGACCTGTAACCTGCTATTTAATACAATGTGATTAGTTGCGCGATCTTGTCGTGCAATGTAATTAAACTCGCATGCGAGTTGCTTGCAGGTGGAAACGCGGTCATACTCTTTATTTAAAATATTCTAATATCTATGTGGCACATCCTTAAATTTTTATCTTCACCTGTTAAGAGACGGTGCCTGCCAGAAATATCAGTTCAAGTATCAACTGGTTAATAATAATAATATAAAAAAAGTCAGTAATATAAAACGAATTTTGTGATGTGTGTAGTGTGTACTGTGAGTTGTTTTTGTTAATTAATTTTGTCGTCCTATTTCAGAACACCTACCTTACTGGTCAACATGTAGCAATCAGAAACATTGTTCAGAAGTTGATAGAAACAGAATTGTTAGCCAAACAATCTGAATGGAAGAAAGGTGTTAAAGAGATAAGAGATATCATAGACACGGTGCGTATATGTTATTATTTATTATGACTCATACTGAGGTAAACCGTTGCCCCTCACAAATCAAATCCAATACATAATTGCAATCAGTGTGTTATGTTCTTGCAATTGACTGATTTTGAACTGAATAGTTTTGTATTGTTAGTCTAAATACTTCACAAGGCAGACTATGCGATTTAAATAAGAATAGGCTTGACTTAACGCCATGTTGTGAAGTGTTTTTTTTTTTTTTTGCTGTTGTGACGTCAAACCTGTGAAATCAAATCGATTGGGGAGCGTGAGCAAACACAGATATATTTTTCAATTAAATTAATATTATATAATATTAATTTAATTGAAAAATGAACGAAAAAAGGTTAAACAGAATTTAGTTCTTCAACTATGCTCATATCTGCATCACTGTCTGAAGCGTCCGACAAGTAGCGAATGGAAGATGGTGGTGAATATAAAAATACAATGCAAATAAGAAAGAAAAAAAGTTATTTTTAACTAATTATGACTTGAATAATATTTTTAACTAGCAATAACGTTTTTCTTCACTTAGATTTAAATACACCCTTATTGATACGCAAATAAGTTGTTTTTGCAAACCGTACTTTTTAAGTAACATTTGACAGATAGAGGTCATTGACGTTTTTATTCTTATTTGAAAAGCATTATATTAAACTACTGCAACATTTTTTTTCAGGTGGAGTCCAACGGTTACAAGAACACGGAACTGTGGCGATCTCATTGGGACTGGCAGCTGTACAAGGCACTTGAATATCAGTACATAAAGACTCTGCTTTCGCTACACAAGCATTTCCCGCATGTCAAAGTTGATTTGGTGCTGCGGTTAGTAAAATTTTAGCTATTTTCATTATAATTTCTGACTTTTGTCCATTTAATTGTAGTAAGAGATATTATAATAAACTAAACTTTTAACGACGGCTTGGCCTGCGTGGATCTTATTACTTTTATGGGAACATCCAACCAGGATGCCAATTTTATTATCTTATACCTTAACCCTGGTAAAAAAAAAACCAAATTCGTGAAAGGACAAGTAGAATTACTGACTCAGACCCGAGTAAATGGCCATGTGAGATTTCAGACCCATCCTGTACTTCTTCACATGCGATAAGTACTTATCGAAATCCGAATCGAAAATAAATCATTACAATGTAGGTTTTTTTTATTGTTGATAGGTTCGCGCTTGAACGCTATCTCTGTTATTTTAGACCAACTAGCAGGTAATCAAATCAAATCTAGTTATTAAATTTTGATGTATATTCCTGTAGGACACAAATAAATACTTTAGAATTTGTTTAAAAAATTTCGCTATAACCGTGTATATTATTTGCGTAAATAGCCGCACAGTACATTCTACATTTCGGCTATACCACGTGATTCTTATATAACTTTCATAAGGTTCAAATTTCAACAAATGTTCATTGTTCAGAGGTTACGCTGTGCGCGTCCAGCCTGCAATGGAAGAACTTCGCGTACAACACTACCATCAGCTGAGGCGTCTGGTCTCCATGCCAGCACACTTTGTTGGCGTACAGAACAACATCACAGATAAACAGTCCATCTTCGCTGCTATCGTCGAGAAGTAATTCTATTTATTTTCCTAAAAATATTTTCTGTTATTTTAGACCAACTAGCTGTTAAAACCAATGCATGGAGCATTAGAAAACCTATATTAATTATGTGTATATATATTACTTGTATTATGTGTTGATTTCAGTCCCTAAAATATCAACTGTTTTATTAATTAAATAGAATAAAAAATAATGAAGACGAATGTTAATCATTTTCATTCTAATTGAATTTTCGTACAATATTTTAAAGTATACAACAAATAACACAGAATATAAATCTATTTCTGAAAATATCATCAAAATTGGTTATTAAAAATGCAGCAATTAGCACTTCAAATATGATTATTATGATGATTTATGAGAAAGAGTGGGCGCGTGGTAGGAACATTAACATCTCTTTTGTACACACGTAATCTAATGGCGATGATTTCAATATGTGCGTCCTTATTCTGTCACTTGACAATTTTCCCGTTTACCAGATTTTAAAGATTTAAACAATACAGAGTTCTTTTTCTATTCTAATATAAAAAAAACTCAACTTCACGATTGTCGCTCTGAGGTGTATTGCATATTGTAGTGTCAGCAAGACTTTAAAAGTGATTATCATCGTAGTACTGGAATCATCAAAACGGCGGTTACGTAAGGCACATTGTCTTTCATATTACAATTCTTTTGTTCTTCTTCATCTTCTTTCTAGGGTGGAATTGTCCCGTTTTATTTGGGGTCTGCGCAACACGTTTTTTTCTTCCATTCTCTCCTGTCACTCGCTATACGCTATCACTAACTCCCTTTTCTTTCATATCACTTCTCACACAATCCATCCATCTTTTCTTTGGCCTCCGTCTTCCCCTCCATCCATCCACATGTAAATTCATAATTCTTTTAGCAACATGCTTTTCATCTCTCCTCTTTACATGACCATACTAAGACAAACGATTTCCTTTAAACCTTTCAATTAAACTCTTTTTCCAATGTTAAGGCACAGCTGGCTAGGAAATAAAGCAGTGAACCAACTCGAAGCAGCCTTAGCGTCCCTGGAAGCGTCATGTGCGTCGTGGACCCGGCGTGCAGCGTTAGCGTGCGTACCAGATCTAGATGCCTTATGTAAGGAGCATCTGATTGAGCCGATACACTGGGAGAGCAACTTTAAAGCTTGCAAGGCGTATGGACAAGCAGTCGCTAAAATGACTTTGTAAGTTGATACAGATTTTATTTTTGAGACTGGTTTTTAGTATGACATCTAAACTATACAGGGAAATTAAGAAGTTCTCGGCCACTCATTAGACCACATGGCCTTGTATAGGAAATGCATAGAACTAAAAAAAAATCTTATTTACCGTATTTTGGGCCGCTTGGCACTCTTTGGACTCTTTGCACCAAAGTTAAAAAAAAAAATCTTACCTACTGTATTTTGGGCCACATGTTAATATTTCATAAATTCCACATAAACTAAACATAAGGATACAATTCTGCGAACAGTTTTTTTTCTTTTTATTGACTTTATTAACAGTTTTTACCTTTCAGCGAAGACGAAAAGATAGAGTGGATATCAGTCGGCACAACAACTTTACGTCGCGAGTTCGAAGCCCAAGCGCGAAGCCTCTGGGCATGTCTAATGTCGTCACTAGTAGCGAGTTGTCGATCAGACGCAGCTAAGATAGACGCGTTCGTGGCATCTGCAGCTGTCATGTTGGAGAATCAAGCACTGCCCAAGAACGCAAAGGAACTTTCGGAAATGAGCGCTACCCAACAAGCTTTACAACAACAAATGCCAGAGGTGAGAAGATGTTAAAAGTAATTAAAACAGCTTTATTTTCCTTCTACACTATTGGATATTTTTTTAACCAAAGAGTATGTGACAATTAACTCATCAAATTATTGTATCTTAAGTTCCAAAGATCTAATATTTAACTGTTATTTAGTTAAATCTGTACAAGGACCTCTAGCCGTCTGCTATTTCTATAATAATGTCATCGCTCCATCTCTTTTGTGGTCTGGTCTGCCTTGTCCGTACAACGAAAATCACCTCGAATCATAACATATGGATAGAAAGTCCATAGGTTCCAATTCGAGGTGATTTTCGTTCACCTTTCGTCCGATACTTGTTAGATATGTGGTGCCGATTTCCATTTATATGTTTGTAAAAGATAAAATTTTGAAGTACTGATTGATCCAATTATGAAAATTGAACGCTACCGTAGTCGCGTATGCTATGAAAATCCTATGTATAGAACCTTTGTCAGGACATTGCCGTAAGGTTTGAATTACCATGATTAAAGCGTATTAGTGACGTGCATTAAGTATAGTAAAAGTGTACTTACCCATACAGATGGAAAATACAGTAGAGGCGTTGAAACGAAAAGGCCATATGTTACGAACATGGGGTGGAGACTCATCCGTGGATGGGACTATGAAAGAATGGAAAAAGATACACGAACTGATGTTGAGTCAACAGAAGATGTTCGAACATCAGGTGAGTTGGCAATACTTTAGTCCTCGATTCGTTGCTATATTAAAATTTTTAGGCTACTAAAGTAAAGAGGTGTTTTTTTTTTGTTTTTTAAATTTCAATTACTTTAGTAGATTAAAATCACATTTTTTGTGTTATTTTTTAAGTAGTTTCTACGGATTTTTTCCGTTTGAGTTTTTATTTTTATTTGAAAAATATCGCTGAATGCAAAATCATCTCCTAATTATGAAGTGTCGGTTAATTAAGTACTCGTAATTCCTCAATCGCAGGCTGAAATAGTAAAGTCAAGTTTGAACGGTGAATGGGATAACTTGAACACAAGTGTAGAAGCGTGGACGTCGCGGTGGACTCAAGCTAAGCCTCGTCTAGATGATACTCACGGAGTGAACTATGCTGAAATGCTCGATAGATGTCGCTCAGTGTTCGAAGCCCATGAGAACCTGAATAAGTTTGTCGCAGATAGAGATGAGCTAATGTAAGTTTCTGATAGTAAAAATATGTATGTTTTAGTTTACGTTTTGGTAAGTGTATTTGGTTTTATTAAATAAAGAAGTAATTCTTAAGCGTGTTGTAGGAAGCTTTCGTTTAGAAGGATGAAGTTCTCACAATAGTTCTGGTAATTGGCATTTTACGTCGCTATTTTTACTTTACTCAAAATGTGAACCTATTTTTAATATGATTAATTCATTAAACCTCTCATTGTCTTTCTATTGTCTTTAATTACGGTATTCAAAAGATTAATGAGTTATTACTGCGGCTTTGGTATGGTATTTCGTATTTTACAGAAAAGAATGCGAGAAATTCCAGATGAAAGTAGAACTTTCAGACATATGGGTTCAAGCTGAAAAGCTCATGGCTGAATACGTCAACTTGTGGACACCGCTAAAGGAATACAATGAAGGTTGGAAATTATCTATTTCTAAAAAAAAACCGCTTTACATTAACTGCTGCAGCTTTTAATAGTGTTTTGTGCCTAGTACTATTAAAATCTTTCTATCTCAATATAGGTGTTTTATCTTATAATCCTTGTATCTTTCACTCATTTTAGAATTCGAGTCCATTGCAGACCAAGAGTGGATAGTATTTCAGAAAAAGATCCATTTGATAGAAGAGTTTTCAGTAAAGTGGAAAGGACGTTTGGAACCATTTACTATGGTTACCTTATATATACAGCAGGAGTTGGAGAAATATTCGGTAAATTATTTGTAACATTTCTGTAAAATGTTAAACATTGGATTTGAAAACGTGCAGTGCGCTTTTCCTTTATTATGAGTTGTGGAAGTATTCCGGATAGAGTATAAAGCCCCACATAATTGCGCGATGCAGAATTTTGTAGTTTAGTTCTTATGTGACACCCCCGTTCTTGGGCGGAGGCTTACTGACTAAAAACTCACTCCTGTTCCTTCGTTGCCTTTCGTACTGGGGCTCGAGCTATCTTTCGAAACTAACCCTGGCCCCAGTAGGCTTCGACCCAGTTGGGCCCCTGCTATTGCTGATAAATTCTTGACGCGTGCGGGAATAGTGCGTGCGGACGGTCGAACAGCGAGCTACCCATTGCTCGCCGTCCGCAAGCCCGCGCCCACTACATCCAAAAAGATCATTACTGAGATATTCTGCAGTTTCCGATGTTTTGATACACCGCATTACATGTACTTATCTTTACTCGTATTGAGGCCGCATTATTTATGTCTGAAACCTGTCGTTTCAGCGTATTATTGCCAGCGTGACTCCTAAGTGTCCTACTATTAGTACTACCTAGCTATTAATACCACGTTGGTGTATTGCAGCACGTACACATTTTGAAGTATTGAGCTAGTGCAATGACATCATTACACATATGTTCAAAATGTAGACTTTGGTGATATCATCAGCATCGCATCAACACATGAATTTTATGTAGATCATATTTTGGTGTTTTTTTGTGATTTTTATCCAAGTGATACATATTTTTATACGTAACTGTACTGTGCGCTTACATTGATAAGCAGGTATGGTTTTCAGGAGATTAACCTATCAGGCACTAGTGTACTGAATATAGTAACACCTCATATCAGCTAACTTAAATCTTATTACGTAAAAATAAAGTTTAAGCCTCGGTACCAGAAAGTTAGCTGGTATCTCGGTACCAGCTAACTTTCTGGTACCGAGGTGTACTGAATTCGGTACACTGGTGTTTGAAAGTTAACCTCTCATCTCACATTCAGAGGAGCTGGGTGATTTTGTGAAATATCAGGGCAGTACAGGCTAAATAATATAACACTTATTTTAACAGGATTTGGCGCCTCTGCTAAAATACCTTCGAGGCAACGAATTTACCGAGCGACATTGGCATGAGGTTTTCAGCCTTCTGGAAATGGAATATAAGAAACCGGACACGTTACAAGTCAGAGATCTTTTGACTGCCGCAGTGAATATCAAGAAACATATTAAGTCCTTACAGGTAATTTACGGCCGTCGGTTTTACGGTGTGCTTCGTAGTATTGTATTGTTTTTTCAACTCAACAACAACACAGATGTTACAAGAACAACCATATGTTTTCAAGATGTTCTTGTTTTAGTCGTTCAAAAAGTCAGTACGTAATAATGGTCTTGATTAATATTGTTATCATGATTTAGACTTCAATTAAAAACTTTAAAAAAATGTATGCAGAATCCAATAACCAGTAGATATTTAAACTAAAATATCTACTGGTTATTGGATTCTGAATTCTCATTAGACAAATTTAGATTAAGAACCTTGTAGCCAGTGTTCAAACTATTCACATGCTTATCTTTTTTAAATAAATCCTTAGAAGTTTAGACTTCTGTCCTAGGACAATGTAAGTGTCATTAGGTACATCACATATTGATTAATTAATCACTACAACGATTAACATATAGACACTTGGAAGAAAGCCAATCCATCAACGATAACGTCATGCGCTCGTACTTTGGTACTAAAGAGGGAGGAAACAACCTGACCGCGTGCCGTGTTCGGATACTCTTTTTATTTCGGGTGCTTGAGTCAGCTGTCAATGTTTCGATCCAACGACTGTCGGGTCAGGTGCGGGTCATTTTGCGTAATCATATGTTGGATCACACTGTACTTGATCGCTCCCGAACTGAACTGGCACCCTAATAAATAACTTCTACTCATATCAGGAAGGAGTGGAATTCCCTGCCGGAATCTGTGTTTCCTGATAGCTACAACTTAGGAGTCTTTAAGTCGAGAGTGAATAGGTTTCTTCTAGGCAAGCGTGCTTCATCGTCGACCACATCATCGCTTACCATCAGGTGAGATAGTGGTCAAACGCAAGCCTATCATTAATAAAAAAAAAAAAAAAAATCACTTATGTCTAAACTATTTTTCATTAAGCTTATAACTTTATAGAAAATCTGCACGTCTGCATCGAGTGAGTCTGCTATCAGGAATGCTCTCAATGAGCTGGAGATTTGGTTCGCAGGCGCTCGGTTCAATATCACCTACTACAACGATAAAGCGAAGAGACCCACTCCTATAGTGAAGGACTTTAAGGAAATACTAAGTAAGGTGAGTTTTGGGGAGTTGGCATTGTTTGTTAGTTTTGTAGTGTTGACAAAAGGAAGCTACATTAGTTTTGTCATGATGTCTGATGCGGATTTATACCGTTATAGTTTCAGTAAGCTCGTTTATTTCACTTTTGTTTGTCAGATAAAATTATAACATGATAATAAAATTATAACATGATAATTAAGTAAAACTGAAGTCTCTACACAACCATAAGCATCTTCTAAATATATAAAAATCTCGAGTCACGGTGTTTGCTATCGAAGTCTTCTGAAACGGCTTGACTTATTTTTGTGGTTTTTTTTTGTGCGTATTTGGTAAATCTGAGAATAGGTCGTAGGCTATTTTTTTTTCCTCCCATCCCCACTTTCAATTTTTTATAATATGTGAGAACGTTTGTCAAGTCAGCTAGTTACCATATAAATTAAAAAAAAAGGTTCTGAGGATGAACAAACAAATAAAATTAAACATAATATTGTGTTCCACGTTCGTACAAAACAAGTACTATAATTTATATATAAAAATAGACAAAGGTAGTATGGTCTTCTGGCTCATAGTTAAGGATATTATTTCATTGAGAATTCATTCCAACAAATCAGCTGCCAAACTGAAAAAAAAATGTGGATTCATGAATGAGTAGGTACTGTTGCCTTTTGGAACAATGGTCCTATACAGTACACAGCAACGCAGAACTTAATCTGCTGTCTCGCTCTGACAGATTCTTCCTAAAGGTTTTGGTCTCATCATTACAAAATTCCTTGAAACCGCACGTTTTTTTGCCGATGACGTTTCAAGGCTATAAATTCCTATCATTATTTAGAGTCTGTCTTTATTGTGGTTATATTTCGTCATTTTTTTTTTGTCTCAAGAACCGTTAAGTCATTATGTATAAAATCACTCTATGTCAATTGGCTTGACTTTTTAAACAAAACTAACAAGCAATATTAAATCAATTCAATCGTCACGAGATTTGGCAACAGCTTAAATTGAATTTACAAGATGAATCTGTGCAAGCTCCGTCCTTTTCAAGAGGCTAGCTAGCTTCAAATATACATAACATACATAATCAGCCTTTTAATGTTCCCACAGCTGGGACTCAGGCCTCCTCTCTAGGAGGGAATTGGTCGTAATCCACCACGCGGGGTCAGTGCGGGTTGGTGAATGTCACATGTCTTCGAATTTTTGGTTCTAGGACGTGCTGGTTTTACTCACAATGTTTTCCTTTATCGTTATGAGAGCAGTGGTGATGAAATTACAAAAAGCTTCAAATATTAAATAATCAAAATGGTGTTTTAAGGCTGTGAAAAACCTGAAATTTATTGTGCAGATTGAAGAACAACAATGGATGGTATCGTCGTTGTCTGGCGGTGCTAACGGCTCGGACGCATGCGGCGCGTGGGACGCGCGGCTGCGGGCGGCGCGCGCGCTCCTACGTGCCACGCATCACGCACAACGCAGGTCTGTAACTGCCCTAAAAATGTACTGAAAGGTAGGACGCAGGTTTATGCCACACAGGAACAAATAAGCTTTATCGTAAATCGAGTTGAACATAAATCGTGGGGGAATATAAACAAAAATTGGGAGGAAGAGGATTTTTACTTAGTCAATTTAGGACTTACCACATTCCCTCACGATGTTTTTGCTCACCGAAGTCTATGATTAGTAATTTAATACAATATGGCTATATCACAGCCACATTATGTAACATGTACTCTGTATTACAAATGGGTGCACCGCCACCAGTTTGAAAACGTCGCTATAATGTAATGCGGCTACCTCACGTTCAGCCAGATTTCGATTCAATAAACTCCCCCCATCCTAAGACCCAATCTAAGCTTTTTATGGATCTGCTCTTCATTATTTACAGTTCCCTATATTGTTTTTTGCTAGAAATATAAGGAGGACGCTGCATTGTATAACATATGGCGCGACCACAATTCGGCTGAACGTGTCGGCTGAAATAGCGACGCTTTTTAATCACCTATTTTTTTTTTCTGAATTACCTACTTATCAGGGGCCCAGTTGAGTCGAAGCCTACTGGGGCCAGGGTTAGTTTCGAAAGACAGCTCGAGCCCCGGTATGAAGGCTAGAAGGAACGGGTTGGGTCTTTTAGTCAGTAAGAGTCTGACACTATCTCCCGCTCCGCCCAAGGGCGGGGGTTGTCATTGGATGATTTTTTCCCTCCATAAAAAAAGCTCTAGAGTGGAACAAGAAGGTGTGTGATACTTATTGATTAAAATCTACCTGTGTCCTTCAGTTGCCCTTTGCGTTCTAGGGTTACTCTTTCAAACGTTCCTGTTGACCAATCCGGATTTCGTATACCGTGTTATACGATATAGCTGCGACATATCCACACAAAACATTTGAAAGCCTTTTCTATGCATTTATTATGCCTGTAATGTTTCTAAAAGTTTTTGAGGAAGAGCCGTTTATCTACTATATAAAAATAAGTCGGGTTTTCCTTCCTGACGCTATAACTCCAGAACGCACGAACCGATTTCCACGGTTTTGCATTCGTTGGAAAGGTCTCGGGCTCCGTGAGGTTTATTAGGGTAGAGTAGGGTAGAGTAGAGTAGAGTAGGGTAGGGTAGAGTAGGGTAGGGTAGAGTAGAGAAGGGTAGAGTAGAGTAGAGTAGGGTAGAGTAGAGTAGGGTAGGGTATAGTAGGCTGAAGTAGGGAAGAGCGGGAGCGAAGCCGCGCGGGCAAAAGCTAGTACTCCTAAATAATGCGCCTGCTACTGGTTGTAACTATGAATTCATAATTAATTCCAGCCTAAAATTTTGGGCATCATAGACAGAAAAGAATAAGTACTACCTATTTCATAAAGTTATCACAACAATGCTAGACGAACACAAACAGACAAAATTGCCATAGTAGATAAAAACAATACAATTGGTCGGTCCACGTCTAAGGATTTATTTCGCTGTACACACATGGGCAACAGATGCGCCAGCTATTTTGACCGTCTATTCCGCGTATTTGTCGTTTGGCCAGCTTTTTTGTTTTGGTGTTAATAATATAATTAATACTTAAGTACTTTGTTATGGTTTGATTGCGGTCTAGATCTTATATATCTTGTTATACACATGTTTTAAGGTCTTACTATTTCTTTGCATCTATTAAAAATTCCATTAAACTGATTGACAACACAAAGCCATTAAACTTTTTGTATTCAGTGTAAATTAACATAAATCAAATTTAGCACATGATCCTGGTAACATTTATTTTTAACTACGGGGATTCCCTTCATGTCGTTATTGATAAGAAGTGAAGCTAACTGTAATCCATACCTATCCGGTATCATGGCGCATACGAACTTGCATATTTTATATTAATTTGATAGCACTGCTGCTGTAATAATGCTTATCTAAGTATTGGAGAGACAATGCTTAACTGCTACCTATTATTATTTTATCGAGTTACAAAGAAAATACTTTCTCAAGCTTAACATTGATTTAGCAAATTGTAACAAAGTAAACAGCACAGAATCGATTATTTTAAATTTTATTTTCGACTTTTAAAAACACGACAGTCAAATATACGTTTTAAAATCATTACAGTAAAAACAGCTTTCGAGTTTTCATGTCTAAAATCTGTCTAATAAGTTAAACGACTTGGGTAATTATTAGGATTTAATGAATTCTGATGTAGTCAACACGGGTTCAATAATCAAGGTTGATTAAGAGATAGAGATCATTGTTTACTAACAGAAGAACCTTATGAAAAGTATCGACTATAAGTATTTTTAAATGATTAAATATTATACAAAATTCCCAAGTCGATTGACTTATTAGACAGACTATATCTCACCATATTTGGCAAAAGCCAATGTCCCATAAACATAAAAATTCATGAGAAATTATTGACGATACTCCTTTCAGATTGTGTCCTGCCAATTTCAGGCTGACTTAGAAAAAATATTAATATTATACATATTATTTGCGTTTATACCTTAAGTTTTACCGGTCGTAAATACGAGCAAATTGTTGTTGAAAGCACTTAGAATGCATGACTCACCATTTACAGATCAACCTTGTTGGCAAGCATGGCTAGATGTTTACCTAAGTGCGATTCGTGGAGTCAGTACCTACCTAGTAGTCTCAATAAATGCTATGTTCAGTGTATCACCTAAGTCTTTCGTAAGACTTAGGTGATTTCGAAATACACTTCTTTATGCACTACATGAATGTATCTCCGTATGGTTCTTATACATCTAAGGTGTTACAGAAATGAGAGGTGATATTTGAAATATTGCTTCAGCCCCCTTTATGAAAGTCATACCTAGTAAATTCCGAATGAAAAATTTGACCTCCCATACAAATATAAAATCAATACTTCTTTTAGAATTCATTATGTCTTCCTTGAAGAAAGTTTATTTGATGACCCATGGTAAACTAACTACCAACAGATGTGTGGCAACCGCGTCTAGTCATGAACGTTACGTTTTATGGTCAACGATCGTTAAATCACAATTGGTTGTGTAGAAAACTTTAATTCCCATACATTAAAATTAACGATTCAAAGCTATGACTAAAGCGGCGCACCGTAGAAACTGCATATAGGTACTTACTCGTATACCTGCCTACTACATAATGTGCGTCAAGAAGCAAAAGGAATTTCGTTATTAGATATCGTAAGCTTACACAGATTAGCTACTGAGGATGTGAAGCTGTTTCGATAACACGGGGTCGGTGTCCTGACTCCAACATCAGTGTTACAAAATTAGGCGACATATTATAAAGATAGCGCACGATTTATTTGCTGAGCGAAACAAAAACTTTGATGTAAAATAATCTCATTAAACTTATTGTTACGGTAACCAGTGCTTCATACACTGTTTAGACCTAAATATTGCCAACAAACAGACGTAGTAAATAGTTATCTGTTTTTTTATTACCTTGCAATTTTTATAACGGCTGTCCTAATTTCTGTAGATACAAGTTATGGTCAGCCCAAAGAAGAGACTAACTCGAATTTCAGTAGTAATTTGAGAATCTAGTTATTGTATTTTACCTTTTAGAGACTACCTTTTCCACTCGCCTATCGTCAATATCGAGCATGGTTCAAAAGATGGTTGCATCATCTAACGCAATCCAACGCGCTGTTTGATGAAGAGGCAATGCAAAAAAAGAGATATAACGGCTGAAAACTGTTGGCATTCGGTGATTCCGTGATTTACTCGAATATTTCGCAAAACTTCAATAAAATGAAATTACGATACGCTTTGTTTACTATATTATTATTAGTTTATGACGCTGTAAATTTTATCGATTTTTATTCTGGGATCATGTCGAAGCAAAACATAGAGATATAAGTATTTTAAACTATCTCATGACACCATATTTTGTAATAGTAGGTACAATAGAGGGATATAAACAATACCTTTAACTAGATACGCTAGAACAAGCCTATCGCTGTAATATTATCTTATGAAAGTATTCTTGTATCGCCATGCCAGTGGAATGCGACACGATCCATAGAGCCCTTTCTTTGGCTTCGGTCAACGACGTAGGTACGCACTGAGGTAATACGTCAAACATGAATTTTATGATTATTCTCTTCCTTGCCGCCACATAAAGTCGTGGTTAATTTTGGAACTGCCATCCTGTTTTATATTTAGTTTAGGTAGACCTATCTAGTCGCATGGATCAGAAGGCTTTTTGGACTTACCGGTCAAAAATCTTGTCTAAAATGAAGTTTATAAGCAAGTGCAATATTTAATTTTAGACAAGTTTTTTTTTGCCATTATCTGCTTATATTAAAATTATTTTGCGAAAATTTAGTTGATTATTGTCGTCCTATTTATAAAACTTGCTAACCAGACCATATGTAACTGTTCTTAGACGACCCTAGGCCGATAAAATTTTCACTTTCCCTGAATTATCCATGATGTTAATGGTGTGAAGGTCAGTTTCCCCCGAAAATGCTTAGTTAAAATCTTTAATAGCGTTTTCTAAGTTCAAATTATTCTCAGAAAGTTTCGAGTTAGGAACTTTTAGAGCGTATTAAGTCTTAACATCGATATCGATTTAATATCGACACTTTATTAGTGATCGATGTGTTTTAAGATACCGACGACAATGATAAATGGGGATATTAAAAAATGTGTGTGAAAATCACAATGGTCTTGGTTATGGATGAGTTTATGGTACCAATAAAAAATGAGTATTTTTTTTAAACAAAATTAAATGCTAAACATGCTCATCTACGTACAGCAACAGAGAGATAATAGATCGGATCAGTAGCCAAGTGTTTATCTCATATGAACTTTGACATCATAACCGCCTTTTGAGAATGAACTCTTATCGCCGGGAAAGCGTTTATTCACAGCGTCACTGTCATCTTCTTTAAGATTGTTAACCAAATTCTTGTGAATGTTTTAATTTATATTTATACGCTAGCCTCAATTATTATGCTTATTTTCGGTCATAGTTCCTTGTTGAGATATCAGCGTCAACGTTCAATTTGTTTGCTGATTGACTGACTTACTAAATACAGATATTTTGATTGGCGCTCTTGATTTCAAGAAGATAAAACCCAATTATCCACTTTGTCAATCATCATCATCACTTCAGCCGATATACGTCCACGGTTGTACATAGGCCTCCCCCAAGTGTCGCCACAATAAAGGATCCTGGGCGTCTCGCATCCATCAGCCTCCCGCAACCCTCACCAAGTCATCGGTATACTTTGACAATACAAGTAGAAATTGGTTGGGCTTAGGTACTATTTTTTCACTATTATGCAGGTATATCGTTAACTAAAGGACTATTTCTTATTCTGTGCTATAGGTGAGGCGGTCTTAATACAGAGGGCTTAGTCAAGTTGATAATATACAATCGTTAACGCTAGTAGAAAACTTCAAATGTATAGGAATGACATGTCATCATCTCAACGTTAAGTCACGTGGTCAGAACAAAGAAATCTGAGGCGTTACCGAGTGTAGAAAGAGATTCGAAACGAAACGGTCGTAACTTGGCTAGGCCTCTAGGTATGAAAGTCAAGTGTGTGCTTTCCAGTACACAGTCTAGGTACAGATCTAAATACTGGGTATATGCCTTAAAGGTATGACTTCATATTTTTTGGCCAGTACCTACCGCTCAGTACAAACCGCTACAACAAGGTTGCCAGCCGGTGCGGCACGCCGAACGGCTTTTCCAAGATACGTAATCAGCCTGCCCAAAGCTTTACGGTTTGCTTTAGAAATATTCGGACTAATGTAGAAAAAGAAGATACATAATCCTATATAAATGTATGAAGAACGTTATTATGTTATTTTATTACTTACATCACAATTATTACGAACTGGATGTCCCGCGACTTCGTTCGCGTGGACTACAGGATTTTGAATTTATTTTTTTCTTAAATAAAAGTAGCCTATGTTACTCCTTATTACATCAGCTACCTGCCAAAAAAAATCCCGTCAAAATCGGTCCAGCCATTTCAGAGATTTGCTTGGATAAACAGACAGACAGACAAAAATTTAAAAAAATGTTATTTTGTTGTATGTATCGTATATATATTCATATGCATGTAGTAAAAAGCAGTTATTTCAATATTACAAACAGACACTCCAATTTTTTTTATGTATAGATTATATTTTCTTTTTGCAAAACCTAACTTAACCTAAATAGTGAATAGATATTATATTGCGTATGAAGGAATTTTACAAGTTTTAGTGTATTTAGGTCGACATCATTTTGAGGTTTACGTAACTAGAGTTTCTTACCTCAAAAGGAAAAAAACGGGAACACTTTGTTGTCCGTCTGTCTGTCTGTCTGTCTGTCAAGACCCTTTATCTCGGGAACGCGTGGAGGTATCGAGTTTGAGCAAGAAATGCACCTGTATACTGGTAACGTCGTACATTGCTTGCTTTAGAGGTATACTTATCGCATACATATACGTATCATAGGTACGTTGAAATATTTTGAAACTGTTTTTTATGCCAAGTATTTAGCGATACCCATGCCTTTAAGTCCGGGTATTGAGATTATCAGATATGCCTCATGTCTATAGTTTACCTACCAGCAGTTGACTATTATATACATAGTTCTACAATCACTATAAACAATCATTATGTTTCTTCTAGTAGTTATTGTGCCCAATAATATTTTTAATATTCGACAAAACGTTTCTAGTCTTGGCACTGATAAGGGGTTATCGTTGAAACTGTTGAAATTGTAACAAGTTATCTGACTAACTAAGAGGCCGCTGGCTATTAAATCTAACTCACCCGGCCATGACGTCGTTTTATGTATCATGTTATTTGGACATTGAGCCCATTCTATATTTTTAAGGCTTCAAATTGTCCAATTTTACAGAATTATTATTTATGGTTCTCAGGGTTCCGACCGTCTCGTCTGAATAAAAAGACTGAAACGTCACAACCGATTTGCTCCAAATCTACTGATTAAGTTGAAATTAGGTACACCACCTTTCCATATCGATAATTCAAACACGGACATGTTTACGTTACACGTCCATGTTTGAGTTAAGTACATAAAATGAATTTGTAATATGGGGTTCATTTATGGGGTCGCAAATTGAAAAATAAAAAACAATTACATCCAAACTAAATATCATAAAAACGCATTCATTCAGACGTGCCCAACTCGCACTTGGCCGGATTTTTCCGACCAAAGATGCTGCAGCTCAGATACGGGATTCTGAAAGCTTTACTTAGTTAGCTCAGATAAAAAAAAAACTACCAAAACATACATATTTTTTTTTTACTAGCCAGTGCTACCCCAATGTTGGGCAAAAGCCACACACATAAATAATACATATTTTCAATAATTCATACTAGTTATATAAAATTAAATATTAGATTCATTCATATAGGTTTGAAAAACCAAACAGGCAAAAAAGTCAGCTAAGGTTTCAAACAAAGCCAAATTCAAATAAACTTTGCCGATTTCCCTCATAAACATTTCTGGTATGACATTAACAGCCCCTGCACAAAGCTAGTCAATGTTCCATCAAATGTCAGGCCTCATTTTTTTTTTGCTAAAGCCGACTCATTCTCTGTCGTAACCTTACATTTTTTGTCACTCTTTTGTGCCTATTGCGGTTGTAGTCCAAATTAGATTTACATGATATTAATTACTAACAAGTAGTAGGTAGATGTTTTAATATTAAGCTTCATCATCATTAGTATAGGGAAACAGCCTTGTAATAAAATTCCACTATGGAGGTGCTAACATAATTAAATCCATAATACTGCATCATACTAGCGCAGATACTAGGTCAATATTTTTATATATACTACACTAGTTGCTACCTGGGGCCCAAGTCTGCTATTTTTATAAATTCGTCATTCAACACGATCACATTGTCATTTTGCTAAAAGTTCGTAGTCTGCTATTCATAATGATCGATCATTTATCGGTCAGTGGTATCGTAATAGAGTTGTGGTAGAATGATAATATCGAGCATATTATTAGAATCAGAATCAGAATGTCTTTATTGTGGGCATAGGTTACATACAGGTGTTAAAATTAAATAATAAATTACAGTTCCATTATGTCCTGCCAATTAGGCATACAATAATAAATTACAGATTGTACTAAGAAAATATTTAACAAATAATTGAATCAAAATTTAGTTGGATTTATAAATGTCAAAACTAATGTCAAAAATATTAAAACTAATAACTGCACAATAACGTTCTAACACTGATCAAATAAAGTGTCAAAGTTTTAGCAGATTACCGCATACGTCAAATATTCATTTGTCAATATGTACAAGCAAGATTACTATTCTTTGCCACTTCTTTCAATGGAGTGTCAGTGGTTGAACATTGGAAAGTCGTAATGACGCCATTATATTATTAGATTACCAAACTTGTCAAAATCGACAATTATGACATCAATGATAGACCATTCTGACACTATTGTAATAGCAGACTTTAGGCCCAGCGCGTTCGCGTTTATGTGAAAGTAGAAAAATTATATCAAGGGAACATACTCCCGTGATAATTCCATAGGATTTGCTATTATATGCCAAGTCATGGTCTACGCACGTACCAAGTTTTATTGAAATATGTTCAGCCATTCGAGCGTGAAGAATTAGCAAACATTCGCAAACTTCCACCTTTATAATAATTATTAGTGTGACATATTCTGTAAAGTTAGTAGATGAGACGTTTTCCTTTTTTACATTATTTTTAAATTATTATAGATGATTAATTATCGTATTAACGCTTAAAACGTTCAATTATATTTAATTTTAAGTCTATTAGTAAAGTAATACTGGCTTTAAATTGGGCAGTAGCATTTAACTCACATACTTTTTAATATTTGTGGGAATTAACTAAATACGCCTCCGATACACTTTTTTGTTCTGATCGAATTATCGGCCAAAGAGAAGAACGTTCCTGATATTTACGATTGTGGATGGCTTTTTAGTAAGGGTAGCCGAGAGAAACGGTGCATGAAAGGCTGGCTGTGAGAAAGATATGTCTAGAAATGAGACTTCTAAGATGATCAGATAGAGGAGTATGGAAGAAGTGTTGCACCGACCCTAAATAATATTCGGACAAGAAAATTATGCTTTGGCAAATCCTTTTTAATTTAGGCACATTTACTGCTCATATAAATTACAGATGATGTCATTCAAGTTTCTCTTAAGTTTTATCAATGCCTAATGACACGCATCGTCTCCAAAATGTTGGCTCTGTTCTATTTCCGGTTTATAACATTCAAACTAGAGCTGCGGTCTCTTTCATGTCATCGCCCATCGGAACATCTGGCGTTTGCTCTGCCCTGGGAAGCTACTGCCCTCACTGTTATTCTAAAACAAGAAAAACAACAAAAACAAGCCAACAATTTTGTATTTCTTGTAATCCTAACATAGAGTAATTTCAGTACACGGCTATGAGTACAAAATACGAGAAAGCTTTTAAATTGTTTTATGCAATTCAAGCGTTCACAAATCCTCTTGTGTTCAGTTCACTAAACAATTTGAGGGCCCCTTCACAACTCGAGCCTTATTGTGTTGAGTCCCATAACAGATTTGCTTTATCCCAGTAATTTGTAAGGTTTTTTTTTTTAATAATATAACATTAGTACATATGTATGATTTCGGTCTGGGTGGCCATTTATTATCAGCGACGGATGTGTAGGGCGGAAGGCCGTGACGAGCCGAGTGGCCGTATCGGGCACAGCGTGACCTAACCAAAGGGATCTCATTTGTACGCATTTTATTGTCCGCCCATCGTATATGAACATCAATACCTCAAATTACAAAATGTTAACTGCTATTGAGGACAAGACAGCTTGAATTTTACAACTCCAAATAAATCACAACTCCAAGTTTACCAACTTTAAACAACGTGGTGGGTACTCAATAAAATATCCTTAGTTGTTAGGTGAGATTACAAGGAAGCTTGTTGCCATAATAATGACCAAAACAAAAAGCGCATCCCGAAACGCGATGTTATTTTTGTTGCTTAGTGCCCGTTTCGGAGAACGGCACGAGCGGGCGAGCGGGCGGGAGCGGTCGTCGCCTCGCACAGGGCCGCATTCCACGCCCCGCTGTACCTGTTTCTAATAGACTGGCCTTTCGGATAAGCTTAAATACCACGTCATTGTAGACCCTACAGCAGTGCTATCGCGAGCTGTTAACGTGATCCATTTACAACTTAAAATGAACTGATAAAGGGATATGGGGTGTATAGCTCCACCCCTCTTTGTCGCTCGCTCGGTTGTCAATTTTAACGCGACATGGTAGGTAAGTTCCCTGGTATTAAGATATCCAGCAACTATTTGGAATAGAATGTTAATCATTTTGTTGTAAAATAATGTTGTTATGATGTAAAATATTTAGTTATAGACGCAATACAACTATTTCATTAGGTTAAAAAAAAATATTCATGGAATGAACAGAAAAAGTTACCAGTGGAGCTTTTATGCTTATAGCAAATGTTTCGTGCAGCAGCCTAGTCCGGTCCTGTGTATGTAGGGCAGCGGGGCGGCGGGGGGCGGGAGGCAGCGCGAGAGTGTCTCGGCCCAAAGCGGCCGCCAGTGCAGTGAGCGGCGCGTGGAGAGCCCGGACCGCGTCATGGCTCTACGCGCTTTGTTTATCTTTTCGGCGCTTATCGCCGGCGGCGCCGCCGTGTACAGCAGGGAGCGCGACCGCTTGCGCGCCGACCCCCGCCTTTACGACCGCTCGTGTGAACTAAGCTCCTGCTACCCGGCCACAGGCAACCTGCTTATTGGCCGTGAATCAAGACTCTTTGCCTCCTCCACGTGCGGGGGACAGGGCCGTGAGCGCTACTGCATCGTGTCGCATTTGGAACCGAAGAAATGCTTTTGGTGTGATTCTACCAACAGCACTATTCACAACCCCTTTCTCAACCATCGAATACAAAACATAATCTACAAGTATTACCCGGGAACGCGAACAAAATCCTGGTGGCAATCTGAAAATGGCAAAGAAAATGTGACAGTTCAACTCAATATGGAGGCGGAATTTCATCTTACGCATTTGATAATACAGTTTAAAACTTTTCGGCCCGCAGCTATGTTAGTAGAGAGATCTTTCGACTTTGGGAAGACCTGGCGCGTCTATCGATACTTTGCGCACAACTGCGATGAACATTTCCCGGGCGTTCCGAAGCACACACAGCGTTCTTTGACCGAAGTGGTTTGTGAATCGCGTTATTCTGGTGTGTCCCCATCCACGGAAGGTGAAGTGATATTTAGGGTTTTGCCACCTAATATAAATGTGACCAACCCGTATTCGGAAGAAGTGCAAAACCTATTACGTATGACCAATCTCCGCATCAATTTCACCAAACTGCATACTCTTGGTGATGATAAACTGGACAACAGAGCAGAAATTCAAGAGAAGTACTATTACTCTATTTATGAAATGACAGTGAGAGGTTCATGTTCCTGTTATGGGCACGCATCCCGTTGTTTACCAATGCCAGGAGTGGAGTCCAAGAACAATATGGTACACGGACGCTGCGAATGTACTCACAATACCCGTGGTTTGAACTGCGAGTACTGTGAAGACTTTTACAATGATCTTCCGTGGCAACCAGCTGTTGGAAAAACTTCGAATGCTTGTAAGAGGTGTACCTGTAATAATCATGCAACAACCTGTCATTTCGATCCTGCTGTTTATAATAAAACCGGCAAAATTAGCGGAGGGGTGTGTGATAACTGTCAACACAATACCATGGGTGTTAATTGTGAACGGTGTAAACCTAAGTTTTATAAAGACCCTAACTTAGATATCCAAAGTCCAGATATATGTAAAGCTTGCGATTGTGATCCAGAGGGTACCACAGATAAAGAAATTCTTTGTGATGATGAAACAGATACCGCTAATAACAAAACTGCTGGTCGCTGCCTTTGCAAGACAAACGTCGACGGAGCCAGGTGTGATAGATGCAGGGATGGATTTTGGAAGTTCGACCCTCTTAATCCCGATGGATGTATTTCGTGCACATGTAACAACTTAGGTACCATCAACGAAAGAGGATGCGACGCTTTATCTGGGAATTGTTTCTGCAAACGTCATGTTACCGGAAGAAATTGTGATCAGTGCTTGCCAGAGTTTTACGGTTTGTCAGATAGTGATGATGGTTGTCAACCTTGTGACTGCGACTTAGGAGGTTCATTAGACCGCGATTGTGATGTGATAACAGGGCAATGTAAATGTCGACCAAATGTGTCTGGTCGTCGTTGTGATCAACCTATACAAAACTTTTTCGTTGGGGCGCTCGACTCTATTGTTATCGAAGGCGAATCTAGTCAATGCGACTCCCAAATTGATGATAATGCTATTCAAAGTCAATTGTGCCACGTTGTCATTAGGGAAAATTATCCGGATGGTAGGAAAGAGACCTGGACCGGTCCTGGTTTTATGAAACTTCCTGAAAGTAGTACATTAGTTTTTATTGTAAATAATATAGAAAAGAGTATGAATTACAATGTTTTGATTAGGTACGAACCCCAATCACCTATTAGTTGGGAAGAAGCAACTATATTAGTGAGGAGACCATTCCCGATTGATCCAGACTCTCCATGTGCAAATGTACGACCTGAAGAAGACACCATAAACACCAACCTGCCAGCAAATCAACGTAGTGTATTGGTGAAACCGGCGGTATGCTTGGAAAAGGGCAAAGAAACCGAGATACGTATTTATTTGGGTCGTCAAGATCCACGTTCTCCAAATTCAAGGGCTTCAATATTAATTGATTCTATTGTTCTTATTCCATCATTCGATGACCTTCCATTTTTGGCAAACAATAGTTCAATGAGAGAAGAATTCGAACGGTTCAATTGTGGTGATCCATATTATTACGACTTGAACAGAGAAAATGTTCCTGAAATCTGTAAAAAATATCACGCGAGTATCGGATTCTACATAAGGAATGGATCTCAATCTTGTCAATGTGATCCTACAGGGTCTAAAAGCCATCAATGCGATCAATATACTGGTTATTGTCAATGCGTAGAAAATATTGTTGGAGCTCGGTGCGACCGCTGCGCTCCTGGGACATACGGTTTCAGCAAGTTTGGATGCAAGCGTTGTGACTGTAACAGTATAGGATCTCTTGATAACTTTTGCGATGCAACGAGTGGACAATGTAAATGTAGAGCCAATACGTATGGACGAGCGTGTGACTTGTGTCAGCCTGGTTATTTCAATTTCCCCAATTGTCAACAGTGTGACTGTAATGGACACGCAATTGAATGTGATGATAAAACGGGAGCATGTAGAGAATGCAGAGACTACACGGAAGGACACCGTTGTGAAAGATGTGTTGAAGGATATTACGGTGATCCTCGACTTGGCATCGACATACCTTGTAGACCGTGCCCATGTCCGGGAATAATAGGAGATCCCAATAAGAGTAGTCACGCAGACCGCTGTGAATTAGATCCCGAAACAAAAGATGTAGTCTGTGAATGTAAAGAAGGCTATGCTGGACCGCTATGCGATGTTTGTGCTGACAATTATTATGGAGATCCAATCAAAGGTACTTGCGAACAGTGTGAATGTAACGAAAACATAGATATCACAAAGCCTGGCAATTGTGACCCTTACACTGGAAAATGTTTACAATGCCTTCATAACACAGCAGGTGACCATTGTGGAGTGTGCGCTGAAGGGTTCTACGGAAATGCTCTAGAAAAATCATGTTATCGGTGTAACTGCTCTGAGTTGGGTACTAATTTCACAATAGGAAATTGTGATAGGAATACAGGTCAGTGTCCATGTTTCAAGAATGTAATGGGTGTGAATTGCGATCAATGTACAGAAAATCATTGGAGAATAGCCTTAGGAACGGGTTGTGATCCATGTGATTGCGATCCTATTGGATCGTTATCGCCGCAATGTAATCCGTACATAGGAAAATGTGAATGTAGACCAGGCCACGGAGGCAGACAATGTGATCAATGTCAAGAAAACCACTGGGGTGTTCCTAGCATAGAATGTTATGAGTGCGATTGTGATTTATATGGGTCTGTTTCACGACAGTGCATGCGAGAAAATGGCTCATGTATTTGTAAACCAGGAATTGGCGGATATAAATGTGACATGTGTGCTAGAGGATACTTAGGTGAGGCCCCTCAATGCTACGCCTGTGGTGAATGTTTCGATAATTGGGATCGATTAATCGACGATTTACGTACTCAAACAGAGTTCGCTATCGGTAATGCTAGTAAAATCAAGGTAGTCGGCGCTACTGGAGCCTACACAAGAGATTTTGATGAAATGACTAAAAAGCTGTCTGAAATCGAAAATATGCTTCACAGTGCCAAGCAAGGAAAAACAACAGTAAAAGACTTAATGTCCAATGTGACCACCTTACAAAACTTATTATCTGAAGCTGACGAGAAAGTAAAGCATAGCAATGAAAATCTTAATGCTCTTACGTCTAAAATCAACCTCGGTAACGTTTCTTTAGAGAATTTAAGAACCAGTATCGAAAACTTAAAGGGAAAGACTACTGACTTGGGAAATAACGCAACCAAACTACAAGAGGCTAATTTGGAAGGTGCTCTTAACTTGACCCGTGAAGCTAAACAAAGAGCTGTAGAGGCTGCTGACGATGCTGAAAATGTGCAGACTGTAATCGCTAATACTGATCGACAAATTAAAAATACTGACCGTCTTATTGAAATGCAATACAGCAATTTCAACAACACTCAAAACGAAAATGATAAAAAACTAAGTGACATCCGTGATCAACTATCTCAGTTGGAGTCACAGATTCCAAAGTTAAATGAAAAAATGTGTGGTCAAGAAAGTGATAGTTGTGATATCTGCGGTGGTGCTGGATGTGGAAAATGTGGTGGTATATCATGTGACCAAGGAGCCGTTACCAAAGCCGAACAAGCTTTAGATTTTGCAAACAAGACGGAATACCGAATTAAAGAACATGAACTTACTGCAGAGGATTTGTTTAAATTAATATCTACAGTAAAACAAGATACTGTTGATGTGAGATCAAGAGCGAAAGATCTTTTCACCAAGGCGAACGACTTTAAAACTTCCGCAGAAAGAGTAACAAATGAAAGCCAAGAATTAACTGCTGAATTAAAAGAATTCCTATCAAATACCTCTAACACTCCTGCAGATGTTAGAACTTTAGCTAATGATATTCTTAATTTGTCCATAAGCATACAGCCCAAAGAAATAACGGAATTGTCCCAGCGCATCAATTCGTCAGTATCGCAGTTGACTAATATTGAAAACATAATTGCAGAGACCAAACCAGATTTAGAGCGAGCTAAGGCTTTAAAACTAAATGCAACCACAGTCAATAAAGCAGCTAATTTAACTTTGCAAATGGCAAATAAAGTTTTGGACGCTTTGGATGAAGCACAAGCAGCCCAAGATGCTGCAGAAAACGCAATTGATAAAGCAAACAATGATATTGAGGCAGCCAAAAATGATTTAGTTCCTATAGCTACAGAAACAGAACAAGCACAGAAACAAGCAAATGAGACAAAAGAAGAAGTTGAAGGCTTGCGTTTGAGACTTTCTGACTTACAGAAGAACATATTGAAGATAGACAGTGATGCAGAGCAGGTGACAGAAGAAGCTAAGGATGTTGTGAGACGCGCTGAAGGAGCTGAGCAATCAGCACGGCAGTTGAGGCAAGATTTCAAGCACACCAATGCGTCTCTTGCTGAACGTGCTAGCCAAACTTCAAATTCAAGAGAAAGAGCTCAACTTTTACTAAAACGGGCTACACAACTAGCCAGTCACACTCAAGCCCAACTCAACCTTCTAGATAATATGGAAGATTTGTATAACGATCACAATGCACAATTAAATACACTAGAAAGGGAAATAGGAGACCTCAATGCTCAAATGAACTACTACCTATCCCAAATCACAGAACGGTCTGATAAGTACAGGTCTTGCACAACGTAGACACTCGTCAGTCATCTACAGTTTTTATGATATAAATTGTAACTAATTATACTTAAACAAATTATTTCAGAATGTGGTTGCTGTTTCCATTTGTGCCATAATGCTGTGTATTTTTGAGTGTTAGTCATTGCTCGTTATCTAAGATATGTAGTTTAACTACATTGTGTCTGTATTATATTGCAAAAAAGTGTGCGTTGTAAGCAAATGTACCGTAATTACCATCTCAATATATTGTCGATCATCATTGTACTTATTGTGACAACTCAATTTAAAACAGATTTTGTATACAGTTCAAGCAGTTACAGCCTGTAGAGTAATGTAATGTAAGTTTGTCTTTTGTAAAGTCATAGTTATATATTTAAAATGTTTTCAAAGATCTTGAAAACTTACATTAAAAAATAATAATTTAACAAATATAAAAATTGCATGCATTTTTTTGTCTCTCTTCATGACTTATTTGTTTTACAGTGAGTAATACTCACAATAACGTGTATAAATTATCAAAATATATATGTATATGTATTTCCAAAAATAATGTTATTAGAATCATCAATAAAATTAGTGTTATTTGTTTGTAAGTACGTATAAATATATTTCTATCATTATTTAGACAACTATTCCAAAGAATTACATTATAGTTTGTAATGTGGTGACAAAATGTGGATATAAAAAAGTAATCTTACATATAATTCAAAAGAAAATAGGGTTTTCAAGAATTATTGTTAATTATAGGTAATTTATGAGCATTATATTATGTTTTGTGCTGTTTTGCCATAAAATATATTCTGTGTGTCTGTATGAAATAATATTTTTTTTTGTAGTTTTTATTTACCGTAAACTGATTCTTATACTGCCAGAGAAGAAAATACTAGGTATATATTGTACCGTCATAAGTATTTTATTATATGAACATGTAGGACACTTTATAAACTAAAAATTATAAATGAGAATGTAACTTCCTAAAACTTCGTATTTTAAGATGACTTTTCTTGTTTAAAAAGTACCAAGAGTATAAGAATTTTTTTTTGTTAAAACTCTCATCAAGATTACTTTTTGCCTGACTCAAAAATCGTTTTTTCTGTATAGAATATTTATTCATAATGTAAAATCATTTTTCCTCTTAATTTTGTATTAATATCTAAGTGTTTTCACAGTTTCCCCTTAATTTTACATTAATATCTAAGTGTCAGTGTTATGGCTGATAAAGCATGCATTTAATTATTGAGATTGTTTCTTTAATTCCATTTTTAGTCACTATTGCATTTGAGACGCTATTTTGTATTTCCATAACGCTATACGAGGCACCAATACTTAATTGTTAATAAAACTTTGCCATAAATTGTTTCTGGCTTTTATTTACTACACATACCCACGCAGAAGGTATCTTATAAGAAGGGTTGTAATGTTATACAACATTAGTTTTTGTATATGCGAAACCCGAAACACGTTACTAGTATTTTTATGTAAAGAATCTACGTACAAATTTTCATAACTATCATGAAAAATCACAAAGTTATTCAGCAAAAATACATAGTCACCGGGCCATCTAGGTGACTGAGGCGTTGTTTTGCACTTGCACCCAATTTTTTGTTGGTGCCTAATACCTGCTATGACCGTGACCTGTGTTGTACTTAGTGTCTGAGGTATCCAACTTGTGACCTTATTTAATATATTTGGGAATCCATTCAGTTACTGATTCCGAACAAACTATATTCAGATTCCCCAAAAACTAAAAATAATGATGTTATACTACACACCTACAAATTTCACTAGTAAGTAGTAACATTAGGTCGCTATCTGTCTCATTATAAATAGTTTGAATGAAGTATGAGTACATGTCAAATAGTTGCTACACACGTTAACATAGCTGCTCCATACTTCCTTATCAGTATATAACAATGTCGTAGGTCAGAATCGGAATATTAGTTACTTATTTGATAATTATAACTTTTTAGCTACTATGATCTATTTAAACTATGCCACTTCACTTCAATATCAAGTACCTATTATAACCGTTGAACTATTGAACATGTGGCTTATGTGTGCTCCTAGATAAGTTTGAACTGAAGATGCCAGAATAAAAGTGGTTATTATTTTGATCTCGCAAGCATTGAGCATGCCCCATAAGACGCTCTCGAGGATATTTGAGCGTTTCAATTTGTTAAAAGCAATAATAAAAAAATTGCCACCTAACTACGAGTACCACCTGATTTTGACCGCTTAACACCAATAATAATAATAATCATTTATTTCAGGAAATTATTCCCATATACATTACATATTCCATACAAATATAAATCACATACACAAACCAATGGTAGCTATATTGAAATAAACTATTTTGTTAAAAGTCACGAGAAGATATAGCAAAACAATTAATAGTTTCGAAATTATAAAACGCTAAACTTCAAAATGGGTCAAAAGACCCCCGTCCGTCTTTCTAGTATTAAAGCTACCTACCATACGCATAGGAACGGTCAACGTTTCTACCGAGCTATGGTAGGAATTTTGCGCTTGGGAAAAAGATTTAAAAGGATTTAACGTATGTAAAATGTTCTACAAAGCTCTACTTTACCATTTTTACAGCGTCCTTAATTTTCTTATAGAACCGTTTTGCCTGAGCGCCTTTTTTTTTCGGTGAGAATATCATCCAATGACGTCCTCTGCTCTTGGGCGGAGCGAGAGGGTGTGTTAGACTTTTACTGACTAAAAACCTTTCCTGTTACTTTGTTGCCTTTTATACCAGGGCCGAGTCTTCGTTTCAGAAGTAGACCCTTGGCCCCAGTAAGCTTCGACACTGCATGGGCTCCAACGACTAGCTGACATCTCCTTGAGGCGCGCGTGGAAGAATACGCGCCGTCAATGACTTGGGCTCGGTACGGACGAATACTGGACGGTCGGAAGGCGAGCTACCCATTACTCACCGTCTGCAAGCCTCCGGTGGCCGGTAATCGGGATCGTGATCCTGGCGGCTGGGGCGTGATGACCACTCCTCACGCTTCCTCTTTTCGACCGCACGCTGCCTGAGCACCTAGATTCAGTGTTTTATTTTCAGAATGATTCAAATCAAGCGCATCAAGCATCCCCTACCGTTCCCCGCTCCCGAACCCCGCGCCCCTCTGCTATTGAATTATCGCTTGCTTCACATAGACTTCATATTTCATAATATGTAGAACGTTCTTCGTTCGAACAAAAGTTGTTGTTTATGACGTTAGTAACATAGTCCTTAAGGCGTATAGTCCCTTGAGCCATCTGACCGAAATTATGTGAACGCAACTCTCGCACTCGCCTAGGCGGCAGTACGCAAATCTGTGCATTTATTTGCGGCCAGCAGCGCCCGGTAAGCGCTTTAAATCCATTTTCTCTGCGAGATATTGATTGATTTACATATGCAATGTTCACTTTGAAGAATATTTATCCACCAATTTTTATGTGTAAAAATGTTTCTAAAGGTCCAAGCCGTTTTGAAGGAGTAGGGAAAAGTTGCGAAAAGTTGCGAAATTGCTATTTTTTTTTTTTGACAAAAGTATTAATTGCACGAAAAAATCAAATGTTGGTATTATTGTTCATGAATCTATAATAAACATATATATTTTTTTCAAACCAATTGACCTAGCCGTTACGGAGGAGTAGGCCTCAGAAAATCACTGTTTTATGGCACTTTTCGAGCGCTTGGCCCTTAAGAGATTGTTAATGTTTTACAAATAACCCTGTAGACGAAAATGACCAATTAAGCAGTAGGTACTAGCAAAAAAAAATACGTCAGAGATGAAAGTAGCAGGAAAAGGTTAAAGCCAAAGAACAGCATCCAGTATAAGTAAATTATACATCGTAATTAAATGGACTTTGTACAACATAGTTGCTGTCGTTAAAACAACGACTGTCATCATTATATACACCTTTATATGGACCTAGTTGGTAGCCAGGTAAAAACGGCTGACTTGAATTTAAAACTCTGAGTTAAGTACATTTATTTAACTGGTAGTGACTGATTGTGTTTGCGATTTTGTTATCTGAGAACAGGATACATGGTATCCTATCTTACTTGTGAAAGTGTCTGATGATGAGTATTTTGATGTTTGTTACTCTTTTAAGGTGGAAATCATCACATATTCTCCTGCTCTAGAGTGGCCCTTTGCTTTCCAGGGCTAAGGTAATCTTAAAAAAAAAAACCGCGGTCGCAAGTTTATTACTCTGAAGTACTAATTGCACGCGGTCGTAGCCGCTGGTAGAATTCGTGGGTTGTAAATTGAAAGTACTAGATTTCACTGCCATAATTACCAAAGGGCTAGGCGGGGCAGTGCTTCAAGGCCTCCAAGCTCGGGAGACCCCGATAAATCTGACACTCCCTGATGTCGATGGTATGCCACAGTTTTTCATGCCCCAGGGCCATTGGTCACTTAGCTACGCCACTGCTAGATTTGCTCATCTTTCAAATTCCAGATGGTTGTATTTAGAACCGATACTCTCCAACGATGACGGTGAATTAGGAGTTAAGTTCCGGAAAGTGGACCAGGGATTCCGGCAAGTCACTCGGATCTTGGAATCAGATCCCAGGCTGTCTGCACTGCTGCAGTCCTCGAGACTCCAACCTATGCTGGATTCCATATCAGAACAACTTTTAGCTTGCCAATCAGCTTTAAATCTTTACATCGATGTAAGTAAAACTCATAAACGATTTTAAAGTAATTAGTACGTTATCATAATCATCAGTTTCCGGTTTGCAAACTTTTAAACCGTGAATGAACAGCAATTATAACTAAATGAAGTTAAGTCGCGAATCAGGTTTTGTTGTTTGTATGGCTAGGCAGTTTTTATTTATATGACGTCATATATTAAGGTGACTCAATACATACAGTGTAGTCGCTTGGATTAAATGATCAATCAATGCTTCAATACATTGTTTATAAAATTATGAAATTCACCCATATCCAATATGGTTACTTTTAAAGACTTTCTTAAAATAATTCGGAAATATGTTTCTAGGAAAAACGCTCAATATTTCCAAGGCTATACTTTCTAAGCGACGATGATTTGCTGGAACTCCTCGGCCAAGCTCGCGCCGGCGCTGAAGGCAGGGAAGCTGTCATGCAAACACATCTCAAGAAATTGTTCCCGGGAATCACAGGCGTACGACTCGGGCCCGGAGATATGTCTATTACCGCATTGAGTAGTCATTACGGAGAAACATTCCAATTGGATCACCCAGTAGACATCGATTGCCCGGTAGAGGTATGCTATATTTGGGCATCATCATCTCTATTATTTAAATAAAAAAAATGATATAACACAAGGATAGAGTAAATTATACGCATAAACTAGTGCGTCTCACTATCAACGATTGCATCATTGTTTACCATCAGGTGGGATCGCAGTCAAGCACTAGTTTATTATTTATAAAAAAGGTACAAAAGCGGTCTTAATGCCTCAGGTACTCTCTACCAATCATCTAAGGGTAATAGAGACAAAGATCTGGCAGGTGAATAAAAATAATTTATATTGTTTAACAACAAGGGTCCAAAAAAACCTAAAAATATTGAGTGCAATAAATATATATAGAGTACAAAAAAGAAGTTTTTCAAACGATTCTGCTATTTGTGTAGAAAACTAATTCCGCAACTTTTGATAACATACATTTTGACTAGTGGCCGTCCTGATATCGAGAGGAAGCGCAATCCACAGAAGGATTAAAATGTATTTTTTGGGCAATCTACGTTTTGTAATTAAATTATAAAAACGTTTTATTTTTATTCGTAGATATGGTTGAAGAATTTAGAAGCTGAAATGCGTTCCTCATTAAAGAGCATGACTTTAAAATGCATAGTCACAAATTCGCTACAGGAACAGGATCCGTTTTCACTACCAACGCAAATACTGTGTCTGACACAAAACATACGCTTCACAGAGCAAGCTGAAAGGGCCATCACCTCTAAAGAATTACACAAATTAAAAGCGAATGTTGAAAAAGAGAATTCATACTACGCTTCAGCCGAAATAGAAGATGAAAGTGAGCGACGCAAAAGACAAGCGCTCATATTACAATGTGCTCATTACTTGTCTGTCATCAGAATTTTGATAGACAACAATATTGTGTCAACTAGCGACTGGCTTTGGCAAAAACAGTTGAGGTAAGTAACTTGATGTTTATAGCGAAAACAACAGTGCAGTCAATTATTTTCATTAAAATTATACGCCTACATGCAGCTTCATATGAATTCTTAGTTGTTGCCAGTGTTTGAAGTTAAAAAGAAATGTGTTTTCTAGGTTTTATTTGCTAAATTCTAAGGAAGTTGTAGCTAAAATGGGTTTAGCTCAAATATCATATTCATACGAGTACCTCGGAGTCAACACTGGACAGTTTGTGCGAACTGAATTAGCTGACGACTGCTTTCTTATTTTAACTCAGGTAATTTATATACTTATTTTAAATATTGTATATTACAGTACCGGATATAAAAAAATATTGCGCGATAAACTCTAGGATTTCTACCTATCAGTCTGATGGATGTCCTAATTTTTAATTTCGTTTTCTTCTAAAACTCGAATTAGTGTTTATCTCTTTTATTTAACGTGTTCTAAACCCTCTTAACCTTTTGAATGTCTTATGTTACACAGTTCGACATAAGCAATTGTCTTTCTATTGTGTCTCTTATTACGGCATTCAAAGAGTTAAGAGATACTGATAAAAGAGGCTCTACAATATCATCATCATGTCTCCAGGAAGAGTTGTAGAGCCAAGAGAGGCGATGAAGAAGCATATAAGATCTCTGCTCGTCAGAGGTCATCTTTCAAATATCGCGCAAACAAAGACTAGTCTTGCGTTATCCGCATTCAGCAAATTCGCATACGTTTCAATCGCCAGCATGCCTTTCCATAATGCATTACTCAGTGTTAACTTCTTCTTCTTCCTGCCCTTATCCCAAATTACTTGGGATCGGCGCAACACGTTTTTTTCTTCCATTCTGTCCTGTCACCCGTCAAACTGTCACTAACTCCCTTTTCTTTCATATCACTCCTCACACAATCCATCCATCTTTTCTTCGGCCTTCTTCTTCCTCTCCATCCATCTACATGTATATTCAGATCTCTTTTAGTAATATGCGCTTCATCTCTCCTCTCTCTTCTCATCTCTCTTCACATGACCATACCAAGACAACCGATTACCATTCAACTTTTCAGTCACTGGTGCCACTTTCAAACTTCCTCTAATATACTCATTTCTCACTTTATCCACTCTCGTCACACCACACATCCATCTCAACATTCTCATCTCCGCTACATGCAATCTTTTTCATCCTTCTTTTTCACAGCCCACTCAAGCCCACTCACTTACTCAATGTTAACTAATTTTCTTTAAATTTCAGTCACTTCATCTGGGCTTAGTTGGCAACCCTTTCGGTCCAGCGGGAACTGGAAAGACGGAATCTGTGAAAGCGTTAGGCGGCCTTGTTGGTCGCTTAGTGTTAATCTTCAACTGCGATGAGGTAATACGAACCTGTTATATTAAATGTGCATAAATCGATACAACGGAAAAATCAACTTGTTGTAAACTATGTTTAGATGATGCTCATATCGGCGTACTGGGCAAGTGTCGTCTCTTTTCGAAGTAAAGCCAGTATCACTAATATGTACTTTAGACAAGAATGCCTAGTCAATTGAAACCTCTCTAAGTTTTAAACTATCTGACACATAGACCAATAGTTTGTGGCGTACAGATGCAAATTGCGACCCGTTTACTTCGTGTGGATCACGAAGAATAAGTCATAAATTACTTAGTCTACCTATTTCTTTGTATTTTAAAACGAAAAGTTAAGTAACAGTTATTTCAATCTATTTCAGGCTCTAGACGCAGAATGTATGGGTCGCTTGTTGACTGGTTTAGCACTGTGCGGCGCTTGGGGGTGCTTCGACGAGTTCAATCGTCTGGCCGCTCATACATTGGCAGCTGTCTCGCACCAACTGTCTTCATTACTTTCTGCTACTACGGAGCGAACTCCCGGGTCGGAACCTACTGCTCTACTCAACGGGAAACACGTAAGCAAGAACATTCATATTTTAATGACATCAATAGATTATTGGATGAAAAATATTACTGTATGGAAAAAAATATTAAACAATCGCATGTGACTAAACATATGTCATGTGGCAGCATTAGAGCTAAGCGGATATAAAGCTACGGTTCCACTGGAGATGAACTGCTACACTGCGTAGGGATATGTTTTGATTTCCACCAATAGGATTGCTCGATTTTGAATTTTGCTTCATTGAACCCTGTTCCACTAGAAATACGCAAAGTGATGCTTTTGGTATCAAAACATCATTTTGGTGTAAATCAGACACATCCTTAGATACACAGAACGTCTCTAGTGTAACCGCAGCCTTAGATAAGAGTTTTCTCTGGCTAGAACCTGACGACTCTTTGTTCACAATCTTGCGTCTCTGGCCAATTCACCGTAACTGGCCAAGTCCCCAGCGCCTACAGCGTAAATAACTGCAATATACAAATGTCTGTAGTATACTAACTACTATTATATCTTAGGCACTACAAAAAGCCAGTTCAACCCAAATTAGTTTTTGTTCAAAAGATTTTGAAGTTTAATAAAAAGGTTTTTTTTTTTATATTTATTTAAAGAGTTTTTTGCTTGTGCGAATATATCACTGTTGGTATACAAATATATTAACAACAATAAATTTAAAAAAACCGGCCAAGTGCGAGTCGGACTCGCCCATGAAGGGTTCCGTAGCAGCAAGTAACATGATATAAAAGTTCTTGTAATGTGTTGTAACTTTGATCAATGTTTTAATAATAGTGTATTTTTTTCGATTTATGACGCATTAAAAAAAACTACTTACTAGATTTCGTTCAAACCAATTTTCGTTGGTAGTTTTTATAGTAATATACATCATATATTTTTTTTAGTTTTGTCATTCTCTTATTTTAGAAGTTAGAGGGGGGGGGACACACATTTTACCACTTTGGAAGTGCCTCTCGCGCAAACTATTCAGTTTAGAAAAAAATTATATAAGAAACCTCAATATCATTTTTGAAGACCTATCCATAGATACCCCACACGCATGGGTATGATGAAAACAATTTTTTTAAGTTTCAGTTCTAAGTATGGGGACCCCCAAAATTTATAGCTTTTTTTCTATTTTTGTGTGAAAATCTTAATGCGGTTCACAGAATACATCTACTTACAAAGTTTCAACAGTATAGCTCTTATAGTTTCGGAAAAAAGTGGCTGTGACATACGGACGGACAGACAGACAGACAGACAGACAGACAGACATGACGAATCTATAATGCAGTTAAGTTTTGGTTTAAAAAAAAAATATACTTAAGACTTAATTATTACATTATTGCCATCGCCCAATTATATATCTTATCAAAACTTGAATAATAAGACACGAGATTACGAGGTTATAATCCGAAATATCAACAGAACTTTAATTTCGCACATGTTTCACAAGTCTTCGGTAGTATAGTGGTAAGTATCCCCGCCTGTCACGCGGGAGACCGGGGTTCGATTCCCCGCCGGAGAGAATCTTTTTGCATTTTTGTCTGCCATTTGGGCTTCTTTCGCTTTTTATAGATTTTTTAAAGTTTGTTAACGGATATATAAGTAAAAAAATTTTTATTTTATGAATTGTTCCAGAAACCATTCATGAACGAATAATCTTTACCCTCTGTTCTTTTCCTCAGTCTTCTTTCCTCTGTACTTGGTTTCTTTTCAATTTATTACGGGTATTATATTATAATACCGGGGGGCTTTGCATAAATGTGTTGTATAAGGAGTTGTTAGCAAGTTTTTTTAGTGTTAAATACCGTTTTTAGCTAACACAAGATTATAAGTTATAATTGTTATAAACTATGGAAGTTACTATTGTATTGACAAATAATCATTATCATTTGAAATGAGGAGTAGTTTCTAATTCATTTATTCTTTACTTGATTTTAGTCACTCAATAAGCCTAATAGCGAATTTCATATTTTATATGCTTTTTTAGGGTTCTTTGCTCAAAAGGCGGGAATCTGATGGATACAAGACGCACAGGACCGGTCATTATGGTGACACTTGGGGGAGGCCTTTGTCCAACAGTGGACGTCTTTCGGCTGAAATGATGATGATGACTCAAAGGGTAAAACGGGACTCGACTATTACTACGACTTCGCAGTCCATCCGCCTGTCCGTCTGTCTGTCTGTCATCAGGCTGTATCTCATGAACCGTGATAGACAGTTGAAATCTCCACAGATTATGTATTGTATTGTATTTTGTGTGTATGCCGCCAATAAAATAAATATTGAAGGGGCCCCTTTAAAACAATTGTGATTTTTTTTGCCGTTTTTATGGTTCCGTACCTCAAAAGGAAAAAACGGGACCCTTATAGGATCACTTTGTTGTCCGTCTGTCTGTCAAGACCCATTACCTCGAGAACCCGTGGAGGTATCGAATTCAAATTAAAAGCACATATTCAGGTCTACAGTCCCTTCAAGCTGTAAAAAGATCGAAATTCATAGGGTACCCAGAATCCTGAAATTTGGTCTTATAGCATAGGAATAGGAATAAATCTAAAAACAGTTTTGTTGTTACATACGTCACAAAAAAAATTGCAATTCGGAAAAATCTTTGAGCCTCCATTCGGGAATTGTGGTTTGCACGGAACCCTCAGTGATCGAGTCCGACTCGGACTTGGCCGGTTTTTTTTTAAGGAGTTCGACTCGCACTTGGCTGTTTTTTTTAAAATCACTTGATGCGTTTGCTTCAAGGTGAGAGTATCAGAATGGTGCGGGATAGCAGCCACGATGAACCCGTCGGGGCGTGGGTACGGCGGGCGCCGCCGCCTGCCCGCCGCGCTGCAGCGCGTGCTGCGGCCTGTGGCCATGCTGCAGCCGCGACCTGACGTGCTGGCGGCGCATCTGCTGGCTGCGCACTGTGTACCTGATGCCGACCTACTAGCTAAGGACCTGCATAATGTTTTCACTCTCGCTAGGTAGGTGATGAATGTAAAGGTGTCTACACACCGAAGCTGCCGGCACGAACCCGGCGGGCAAGGCTTGATTTTAACGATCTTGCCGGCTTGCGCCCGCGCGATCTACCCCGTGGCACGCTTCTTTCCGCTCTTCAGTTGCCCGCTGGCTTTTTGTGAACACTGCATGCCGCGTCTGTCCTGCTGCTAGGAAAATTGTCTGACTCGCAACTTTTAAAGACGGGTTCGCGCCGGCTTCGGTGTGTAGACAGCATAATACCATCATATCTATACATACCACCCGAAGACATTAGCACAGGTTTTCCTCCACACTTCGCTAGCGACTAATACGTCAAGTCTTTTGCTCTCTACCGGTTACAAAAATGACTATGTATCGCGTATATCCGAATTTAAGCATGGCCATGGGTAACAACAAATGTTAAAAGAACGTGCACAGTAACAATATGATTTTGATAGCGCTTCTATTACGCATTAGTAAGATTGGTTTTCGTAGTTAAAATTTTACTAAAGTGGAATACTGCTGGTTTGGGTGCCTGACGGTGAGTTGAAGGTGAAAGACTTGAAAATGAAGCATCCGGAGATTATTTTAATATTCAATCTCCTTTTCTCATCTTCATTCAGCTCTCTACTAAGCGAGCAGCGCCACTACGACTGGGGGCTGCGCGCCCTGAAGGCGGCGGTGGGCAGCTGCGCCGCCATGCTGCACAAGCGCGGCGCCGACGACACCGCTCGCCGCGCCGCCGCCCGACGCGTGCTCACGCTCAACAACTTATCTAAATTGACTCGACATGATGCTCACAGGTACAGTATACAATTAGCTTAGTAAGATCATCGAGAAATTTTCCAGACACGTTGTGTTTTTGTACTCAATCTATCGGCTGGTTTCAAAATTGCATAATAATGACATTATCAATACATAGATTTTAAACACATTTTGTAAAGGGTTCTGTGGTGTTCACTAAAATCACTAGTTAGGGATTTAGGTTTATAGTAAATGAAACAACCAAATTGTCAGTGAGCAGGCTAACCGAAGAGGTGACGTGTAGTCGATCCCTCGGTGGGATTGCAACTGGCATGACGTCAACTACTTGACTTGTCTTACATTTAATGTGTATAGCACAGGTTCTAATCAAACGGACTACTTCATTATTCGCTTCTTGGAGCTCCGCTTCCACTTTAGCCTTCTAACCTAGAGCCCGTCCGCTTAGATTATAACAAAGACAAATTAGTTTATTAGAGGCTATCTCATTTTCCCGTTGCTTATTTATAAAATGAGAAGTTTGATCACGTGGCCATGGTATAATTTGTCTTTTGTAAATAAGCGTTCAATATTTCACATTGTATCCGCAGATTTGAAAATATTCTGGCGTTAGTTTTCGCCCAAGTACCGACTGAAGAAACTAGCTCAGATCCGATCAACTCAGCGCTCGAAGCTACCGTAGATAATCTCAAACTTGTGCACAATAAATTACAGGTAATGAATGGCATCTCTCGTTTGAGCGTACACTAATAGTGTCAAAAGAGGCAAATCAATAAATTAGCTAATTCATATAAATTTTTATTTTATTTTTATTACAGTTACAAAAGTGTGTAGAATTGTACGAACAAATGCAGCAAAGAATGGGAGTCGTGATAGTTGGTCCGCCAGGATCCGGCAAAACTACAATAAGACGACTTCTGAAATCTGTGAGTAATCTTAAACGTTACTGGAGTGGATAATTCTTTATCCCTTATCAAATATTAAGCTATAACTACGTCTGATTTTCTAAAGGCTCTAGCCCACCAAGGCAAGAATGTGGTGGAGTACATAATATGCCCGAAGGCAATGAGTCGCGAATGGCTGCTCGGAAACATAGACCATGACACGCGGCAGTGGACTGACGGCGTAATTTCGTCTACTGCGCTTGAAATATCTAACCAACCAGATGGTAAGTCAAAAAAGTTAGATCGGAATAAATCTGTATATTTTTTTTCTTCAAAGTATTTGGCATGTCTACATCATTATGAGATATCATCCGATACGTTCGGCCCCTCTAGGGCCATCAAACACCGCCTTTTACGCTTTAGGTGCCTTGTCCATCCGATTCAGTTACCTTTTCTATTGATTCGTTTGTTCTTATCTCTTAGACGTGTGGTCCTGGGTGGTATGCGACGGAGACATCGATCCTGAATGGATCGAGGCACTGAACTCTGTATTGGATGACAATAGGCTGCTCACACTACCTTCTGGCTGGAGGATTCAGTTCGGTTCCAACGTCAACTTCCTGTTCGAGACGCATAGCTTGGAGCATGCCTCGCCTGCTACTGTGTCGCGTATGGGGATTATATTATTGAGGTGAGTTGCAAATCTTCAGCTATTAGAAATAATCGCCCTACGCCAGAGACAGCAGGGCGCATGGTGTCTTCCGGCCACTGAAGGTGCGAGCTTGCGTACGGCGAGCTATAGGTAGATCGCCGTCCGATAAGGACAATGCCTGGAAAAAAAAATAAGGACCAAAGCCGCATCAAAGACATGTTGTATTTCACGCGCTCTTCTAAGAGATTTCAGCATGATTGACGGGGCTCCTTACGACCATGTCTCCCAAAACTGCGGGACTGTTTGAAAGAGCAACTGGCAAGATCGCTTAGAGCAGGTTCACATTAAGTCGGACCGACAAACGTGTCGAATCCATATTAGCACATGTATTTCAAGAGCGCCGTTCACATTAGGGCGACGTGACAAAACTTACGGATCCGACACTTTTACCACGTTTTAGCTACGATTTCTGTCGGATCGGATATGATGACTCGCTCTTTCTCTGCTCTCGACACCTTGCGCGAGTACTTTCGTCGAAGAGTATGCAGAGAAGATACGTTTAAACATTGAGGGCGAAATTAGTATATATGTTTTGATTCTTTTGAGATAGACAGAAGTTCACTGTGGTATATAAAACGACCATAACGTCGGTGGTATTTACATTAGGTCGGATTGGCAGCCTTTAGTGTGAACTGCAACACCCGACAGTCGGTCATCGGTAAAACTGTCGGTCCGACCTAATGTGAACCTGCTCGTAGGGAAACTGGAGGAATAGCAGCATTTTAACGTTCCTATAATAATCATATTTATTTTAAAACTCTTCAGTGAGGACGTCAGTTGTGATTTAGAAGTATTAGAAGGATGGATGCGCAAAGCTGACTTCGATAACGAAAGTGCTAAAATGGCTCTGCCGTTATTACAGCAAGTTATCAAGAAATGTATTCAATGGCTTACGGATCACAAGGGTGATCTTGCTTTGAAGCTTCACAATATTACCGTCGTAAGTATAAAGATTGTATAAAACTTAGTTACGTATTAAAACTTGATAAATATTTTATAAATCGTGGATATTAGAAAATATATTGATACATTTCTAAGGGCGGTGGTTCTTCAGTTTAAATTTTGCGCTCCTTATCAAGTAATTATTTTCAACAGTATGTTTTTAATGACTTCTATTTACAGGTAAAACAAATTCTAACTCAGTTCGAATATATAATACAAGATACAGGGTTTAATTCAGCACGCGTGACTCCTGAAGAAATGGTCTACCTTGCTATTGAACGAAGTGTGGTTGACGTCATCAAGGAAAGCGCTCTCGATAGTTTTCATGATGAGGTAAGTTATCATTAGAAGCCGGAATTTGCTAGAAATAATGACGTACGTACTTGCATCGAAATGTTGATATTAATATGGATCTTCCCTGGATTTCTAATGAAAAATCCCTAGTGGCCAACGATATTACAAATAAATAATAATAAAAACCTCAGAGATAGGTAAGACAAATAAAACAAAGAAAATTAACATTCAATTTTATTATTATTTTTATTGAAAAAGTACTTAAAGTACTACGTCAGTTGAGGTGAGTTTAACAAATGTATACACTTCCTTCTCCTCGTCATTAATGTGGGAAGAAATTTTTCTGCTATATTTCTGATAGCTTCATAAAAAAAATCTACTCTTTAAAATTAATCTCAGGATTTGAGGCATATCCACTTTATTCTTACGCTATACGAAATCAAGTACATAATTCCAACCTCTGGTTATCATTAGCATTGGGCGCTACCTCCACGAGCAAGCGTCTCTCGATATTATCGTCCTGCTCCTGCCAATTAATTATATAACGACTATAAATGAACTATACAACATGTATTTGAAATATTGCTCACCCCAATTAGAAAATTAAATAACAATAAAAAAAAAGCACTAAAAATACTCAAATGCTAACTTTACTGGATTTTAAAGCAATTAATTCGCCTAGGCAAATAATATGGGCTTTGACACACAACAATGCTAGCGCATCGGTATTGGTATCTACGCATGCACACACACACATGCCAGTGGTGCAATGAAAACTTATCAAGAATTTTATCTTAGAACATTATTTTTTAAATCCTGAAATTATTCTTGATTATTTTACGATAAAAAATATTATCTATTTTCATACTTTATCTTGCTCTTTGTAGGCTCGCGCTTCACCACTACCTCACCTGATAGAAAGTAATGATATGATTGACGATGGAACACGCTTGTCTAGAACTACTTCGGATATGCGGTTATATTGTTATGTGTTGTAAAAACAGTGTGGACGTACTGTTTTTACAACTACTATTTTTTTCGGTCGGTTCCAATTGGTCGTTTCCTATGGAAAAGAATCGGCGAGATACTCTACGGTTAATCTTTTTTAAAAGAATTATTGTCTGAACAATATATCTATATTACAATATTAATAGGTATGAGAGGAAAGTGCAGACTAGTGATGTGCCGTTGCCGGCAATAATGCCGAGAAGAGGGAATATTGGTGGCAATATTGCCGGCAACGGCACGTTAGTGCAGACTGGTTAACTTTGTACTCAAAAGTACAATACAATACACCACTAAATTTTAATCGTTTTAATCCCGTGGGGGGTTGATCCAGTACATAAAAACTATCGATTTGTAAAGATAAAATTAAAAAATAAAGTACCTCTTTTTTAAAACTCGTAATAATTTACGCATGTACGAAATTAATTTCTTTAAGAAAAAGTCAGCTGAGCGAGTTCAATGACCTGTAGGTACTTTGTACGCAAAGCCGACTATTAACTCGACCCTCCACGGGATTAAAACTATTAAAATTTAAGGGTGTATATCCACGAATCCGTGGAGTTCTACATATTTTCACTTCACATTATAAAAAGAGGCTGTACAAATGTAAAAATAAACCTATCAATAAATGAAATATTGGCTATTGCACCTACCATTTATAATACTGTAGGCAGTGAATTTTAGCCCGAGTATAGTCAGAGCTATGGCTACCATTTAGGATCTTTTTAATATTTTTATCTAAATCCAGCTATCAGTACTGATGGGCCCGCCTGTAGCAACCCCAATGGGTACAAATGAATGGGTAACAGACACACTTCTCATGTCAAGACGTCTGATTGCTTGTGAACCGACCCTGCGCGCTTGTGTGATGTCACCTACAGCGCATCTACTCGTGGTAGGACCTGATGCCTGTGCTAAAAAGTAAGTAAAATCTACAGCATTCATTCCTTCCATTGTGCCCGGCTTTGATCAACTTCTTGCCAATTCCTAAAAAAGACATCGAAGTCGTCCCGCCATCTCGTCTGCCCCGACCCCGTCGTGCGATTCCTGGGCACCAATTTTGTGTCTTACTGACCCACCACTCGATCGGCTTGACCAATAGTTCCAAAAGACAGTCATAATTTTAAAAAGTATATACATATTTGAAGTAATAATCTCCGATATGTTACCAAACCCATAAATATTTTTTTTAGAATTTTATTCTTTTAGTGGCCATTTGTAGATAAAAAGATTCATAAAATATTTTGGTTGTATTAGAATTAGATCTTTAGTTTTATAAAGTATTAAGTTTATTCTTTCAAAGCTTTATAATAATATTGGATTTTTAATTTATTCAAATATCCTTTCGACTGCTTTCAACATTTTCAAAAAAATATATTAAAATTGTGATGGAATGAACCATTTAGTTCAATTAAATGCAGAGACCACTTGACAGTCGAAATGATAGTGAGATTGAGAACTACATTTCTGAAAAAAGTTATTCAGTTTTTTTTTTTGGAATATCTTTAACATAAGCAAGCTTATTAATCAAATGGAACACAGTGCACTGCGTTTATTGTGTTGATATTGGTGAACAAGCTTGAGCCAAAGTTATTATACCTCAGGACCAAAGTAACCGAGTTTTACTGTAACTAATAAGACACTATTGATGCGATTACATTTCAGCCTTTTAGCGGAATACATAGTAAAGGAATGTAACTCAGCCGTCTTAACGATAGACTGCACTCCGATCTTAGAACCAGATGACATAATCGCAGAGCTGAAAAGGGTAAGTTTACCTACCTAAAAGCGCACTGCGCGCGTGCATTTCATGTGCACGGCTCTGTGAGCGAAATGTACGTGCGCCATTCGCAAGCGACTCGCAAGCGGCTCGCGGGCGGCGCATTTGCAGGGTCTAGATCTCGACACACCATAAAAATCAAAACCATTTTTTTTTTTTCAGTTTATATGCAGTTTTAAAGAGACTATTTTTATTGTTGCATAAAAACGAATGTATTGAAAGCTGTTCAACATTGTTTATAGAACAACATGGTCCGGTCGGGCGGGCGCGGCGCAAGCGGCGGCAGTCGCGGCACGTTGTTGATCCGCGCGCTGCACCGAGCTCGCATGGATGACTGGAAGTCGAGCCCCGTGCACTCTTTCTTGTTGCAAGTAAGTACTGATGAATTTGTCATGAATAATAAAGATTTGCACAGCAGTGAATGTGCCACTATTTTTTCTAACGCAAATAGACTATAAGTATCTGTATTTCAAGAGACAACTCTTTTTTTTCAGTACACTTGCTCAGAAAGTGACTCTTATTGCACTGCACTTATGTACATAATGGCCCTTGTTACCAAACCGTGACATTTTGATTACCATTACGCACTAGTGCTATAATGTAGTTAAAACCTTATTGTTCAACCTCTCCGCCGTCGTAATTTGAATACATGTACGTATCAGGCTGGGCGCAGGGCGTGTCCCACGCGTCGCCGGTCAACCCGTTTATTAATTTCAGTGAGTGTATTGAAAGGTAAATAAAAAAAATATGGGCGCTAGGGTGTCCCAAGCTTTAAGGGTGAAATTTTTTTTTCCGATTTTGAATACGCATACCCTCTATTTTTTTTCTACTTGACCCTAAAAACTAAAATAATAAATATTATTAGTATCGGATGACGATAACCAGTGCCGACTTGATGTCAAACTTTTAGAAGAAAGTTTGTATGAAAACTGCAGAGGACATTTTAGAACTTAATTTTTATTCAGTAAATAAAACATTGCTTTACCTGTATCTTATATTTTTCAAGTACCTATTATTACTAGGACTTAATCTTTCCAAATTTTGGTTTTTACACTCAGGCTAAACCTATCTATCTGTTCTTGTACACAACATTAGAAAATATACTTTTGTTTGTTGTTTCTCTTCAGTAGTGATTTTGCTATGAAAGTGCTCTCAGAGTCAGCACCTGTTTTGTAGCATGTTGTAATGCATTACTAGACCATGAACTGCATTCTAAACTCCTGATGCCTATTTACTTTCTGTAAAGTTGTCCAGTTTTGGCACCACGACAAGTTACTCTATAGGACTGTGTCACTATGCGAAATAACTATCGAAGAGGCATTATTCTTTACACTTGCGCTCATCTAATGCCGAAAACAGTTTATCATCTGTGTCAATCGACAGTTTATAATAGTACCAGTACCTAGCGTGTTTTGGAAATCGACTTTAATAGCTCCTGCGCGCTCTTTTTCGATTCTCCGTACGAATTATTTGAATTGAGGACTTGCTTATGGGAAATTCGTCAGTGTTGTATGCAAGTGTCTCAACAGTAGCTTTTAAAGCAAAATTCTGTGTTTATTATTGTTAACACAGAATTGCTCATATTTAATTGTTCTCTACTTAAAGCTGCAACTGTCTTTGGAGTTATAAAATTTTTCCCCACGGAACTTTTATTCGTATAGAGCTGTGTACTCTTAGTTGGTATGAGAGATTTGCTTGTAAATCCATCATTTCTGAATCTGAAGACGCATTTTCGTGATAAGATGATTACAAAGTAGTTAAGAAGAAACAATTAGTAGCCAGATGGCATGGTTCCTAAATATTTCTTAGGCGCGCTTTTTTTTTCGAATTTTTGGTCCACTCCATCTAAGTAACCACATCAACCTGGCTCTCTCTGGCACTACAAGAAGATTTTATCTTTTTTTAATGTAAACGCATCGGCATGTGCAATGTCAAACAATTTGTCTAATTTATAACAAGCTCATGTCTTTGCTTCTCGAATACTTCTTGTGTTTTGTTCGCATTTTTTGCAGATCTCTCCAAAACTCTCAAGTTCAAGTTTTTAACACAGATAATGCTTTAAAAAGGAAATGTCACGTATATTGTGCCTTTCCCAATAAATAACACACTTTCGCGATTTTCAGTGACACATAAATTCCTTAAAGGAATGTTGTAAAACAGTACTGCCAATACTTGTCAATTATAGGATAGTTTTAAACCCGTAATTTGATTTTATACGTATCCCATATTCAAAATATTTATTTTGTAAGACTTCATAATCCTACTGACATGTAGACTAAATGAAAATTATGCGTTTACTGATTAAATAAATATCCTAAGTACTTAAAATTTTATTTACAATTGTTTTGACACTATTCAAACAAAATTAGAGGGTATGCGTTGTAAAAAAAAGAATTTGATTTTTTTGGGACACCCTAATGGGCGCATATGAAAACAGATTTCTACCGCCACAAAAGTTTACTAGTTTTACAGTTATTTTCTTCACAAGTGTATTGAAAAGCGTCGTATGATACACGTGAGTAATTATGATTACCGTTCTCGCCATGGCTCGGGTCTTAATACCGTCTTGACGGTTATCACTAACATTACACACTTATATCATAATGTATATGGGCGCAAACCATTATTTGAATATTTTGACGAGGATTTAATTTGATCACTGCCTGCTTATTTCTTTTAAATATAGCAACATCCTGCTGAATTTATATGGGGATCCTATTTGATAACTTCCTTTCGAATTATTTAAAACAACATCCTGTTCATTTCATAACAAATTAAATGACGACTTCCTTTCTAGAAAATATTATAAAATCTGGTCCAATTTATGAGGATTTAACTTGACTCCTTTTATTTCTTCAAAAATATCAAAGCATCCGGTCATATTTAAATAAGAATGTACGGTGACCATTTCCGTTCTATTTTTTTATTTTAAATATTTTTCTACCTTCATAGTGAATTTTTATACTTGTCAACTTCTGTGTATAAAAACCGATGTAGTGTGATTAGAAAGGCAGTTTTTACCGTCCATGGAATAAACACCTTGAACTGAAGTAACGTATTTCTTTACTATCACTCTATAACGTTTCCTGTTAGTACTGTGACTCTGTGTTTCGTGTGACGTCGACTCCGACGGCGAAAATGCGCCGACAGCAGCGGTGGGACCGTACTGCAGTCATGGCTCAGAAAGAGCGGGCTGAATAGCTCTATCTGACCCATGACTACAGCACTGTTCGCTACCCTTACGCCTTCACGAGATCGTGGCAATTCATTGCCTTACGATCCCAAGGACCTGATCCAGGCGTTTGATGAAGAGTTCCGGTATGCTGACGACGTCCACAGGTAGCGTGACCACACGTTGGAGGCGAGCAGCCACGTAGATTACGCAACCAAGGTATGGACGCTTTGCGAGTGCAGCCTTCTAGTTTATGGGAACGGATGGTGAGGTAATTTTATTCTCTAATCACTGATATTTATCTTGATTTTATGAAATGTGTATTGTAGTGTAAAACTCCTGACTTTTTGCCCGAACTAGTCTCCATTTTCAAAAATAACGTAAATCTGACCAATCAAAAACCAACGGTACAAACATAAAAATATTCAAACCAAAAACTTCCGTTGTTTGCAGCTGTCAGTCGTTTTTTTTTTTTTGTAGATATTATTCTCGTTGTCGTAGCTGTCATTGTCGTTTCTGAAGCTGTCATTGTCATTTTTGGAGCTGTCATTGTTGTATTTTGCAGCTGTCACTGTCGTATTTTTTTAGCTGTCATTGTCGTATTTTTTTAGCTGTCATTGTCGTTTCTGACGCTGTCATTGTCGTTTCTGAAGCTGTCATTGTCGTTTCTGAAGCTGTCATTGTCGTTTCTGGAGCTGTCATTGTCGTTTCTGGAGCTGTCATTGTCGTTTCTGGAGCTGTCATTGTCGTTTCTGGAGCTGTCATTGTCGTTTCTGGAGCTGTCATTGTCGTTTCTGGAGCTGTCATTGTCGTTTCTGGAGCTGTCATTGTCGTTTTTTTTTGTAGCTTTCATTGCTATTTTTAGGAGCTATCATTGCTATTTTTAGGAGCTATCATTGTCGTTTCTATGAGCTGTCAACTTACTGGTTTTCCGGAGACGCTTCCGAAAAACCGCAAGTTAGTAGTGTAAATGTTGCTTTATAAAGGGTCATTCAGAAAATTCTTGTTTCCGTAAACGAAATAACGAAAGAAATCTGTCAAAACTTTTTAAGAACGCAACGCAAACAAAAACGTGTTGCGTGTTTTGATTAGCAATAAATGATCTGTGTGTGTCGTGATGCGCGGTCTATCGGAGTGCTAATAATTCATTGTTCGCTTTTACAAATACCCACTAAATAAAGTGTTTGCATTATCTGCCTCAATATTTTCTAAATTTTCTCTCATAGTCGGATAACCATGAGACGGTTGGAAAGGTAGAATAACTTAAACAATTATACAGGTCAAGAATTTCGTTTTTTTGGACCGATTTTTAGTTTGACTCTTGATTCGCCGGTTGATTCGATCATTGGACGATTGTTGGATCGATTGTTAAATCGATTGTTGGTGCCATTCTTCAATCGTTTTGTTTTTTAAAATCTTATTTACAAACGAAATAATATAAGAAAGTACGGCAAACCTTACAAATAAACGGTAACCGTTTGAATTAGTGTTGATCAATATGTAAAAAAAAAAAACTTTCGCCCGTATACCGACAACGACTTTGAGTGGTAAAATAATTTTAATGTGAATATTCATTCGTATAGTAGGAAGAAGGATGAAATAATAGTAACAATTTAAAACATTTATTTATACAAAGAATTATTTCACTTTTTATGTCTGTCTCTCTCGCTCTTAGGCGGGCTAACCATGCCCGAGTGGAAGGGACGCGTGCCTTTCACTCGCTCTCATTGTGAGCGCATAACGTGAGCGGAGCGTAACGCAGTTTCTTGAAGTGTCACCCGGCAAACCAATTTATAAGACGTTGTCACGTCAAAAAATCCGATTGAAAAAAAAAACAAACCATCCCGGGTAATGAGTACCTATCGCAATCCAAATCCAATTGTTAACAGTACTGGTCGGCAAACAGTCAGGTTGATATTTATAGAGCTTCATAAACAGTGGCAATACTATTAGAGATTTACATTTGACCATAATCATTTTACCGTCAAAAATTTGGTAAAATTTTCCCATGTTTCATCATCATGTAACTTATGGATGGACGAGCGATGATTTTGAGACAGGTTAAGATTTAATACGATCAAAGTAGGCTGGAATTAGACCTTTTGAAAAAACATTTGTGTTTGTGTTTTTTTTTTGTGTTGAATGTGTCGGCATGAAAGGCAACGACTGAGCCCCAGACATAGAAGTTTCTATTACAATTTTACGAGTACTGCCAAATGTCGCTTAAAGTAAAGCACATTTTATGGTTATTTTTTAAGATGTTTCGAAAAAATCGTTGTTCATGATTTTAAGTTTTTGATGATAATGATAAGATAAGATATATTTATTTGCTCAAACATGTGTATACTTACAAAATTTAAAAATGCGTGCAGGATGACATAAAGTAATGAATTGGTTCAGACATGTTTGCCACATACTATGGCGTGCAAATGTTTTGAATAGTAAACAAATTAAAATTTTTACTAAGATATCATTGGAAAAATATATCAATGTCAAAATCAAACATGAGCACTAAAAGAGACAAAAAAAATGAACCGACCGTATGGGCGGAGAATGTACAAGTCCCACTTTCCCACCTATTACGCTAGCTGGCCACTATGCGTATCCTTTTCCCAGTCTGAGAGCTGATCCTATGCGGTTGATGCCATAAGAGATGGCTAGATCCAAGGCGGCTGATGCTAGTTAGGGGGGCTATATCCTATGCGGGTGATGCCATGACTGAATATGGCTAGATCCAAGGCGGGTGATGCCGTTGTTTTTTTTTATGTAAATTGCCTTATTGCGTTTTATTAAGTAGCGCTGACTGATCACCAGCGTAACCTTTTCCCATTCTGAGAGCTGATCCAATGCGGGTGATGCCATGAGGTATGGCTAGATCCAAGGCGGGTGATGCTATGTTAGGGGGCTATATCCAATGCGGGTGATGCTAACTAAGGGGGCTATATCCATTGCGGGTGATGCCATGAGTTATGGCTAAATCCAAGGCGGGTGATGCCGTTTAATACCAATCGGCCAATTCACACCAAATGTTTAATACTATGTAATTTTAGGCTAACCCTATGTGGGTGACGCCGATAAACTGTTTGATTTTGGGCTAAGCCTATATGGGTGACGCCGATAAACTGTTTGATTTTGGGCTAACCCTGTATGGGTGACGCTGATAAAATGTTTGATTTTGGGCTAACCCTATATGGGTGACGCCGATAAAATGTTTGATGCTTTGGGCTAACCCGATGTGGGTAACGCCGATAAAATGTTTGTTGCTATGTAATTTTGAGCAAACCCGATGAGGGTGATTTTGTGAACCAATTGATTAGTTTGGAAACTTATGCACGAGATTCAAACTGAAACAAGTCAAACAAACTTGGAAAAAAGTGCATTAATACCTCTAAGACGCACTAACACAAGGTCACCTAATGATGCAATGCAATTATTATTAGAGAAAAGTTTGTTACATATTTTAATAGCACAATAACTACCTACATACCTTGTATTTCAAGTGCAGCACAAATTTTCTCCCATAATAAACTTTTATATGATGCATTTTTGTAGTCCTTACTTTTAGGATTGTAGATGCATTCATATTTACTCACAATTTCAATAAGCTTTTCTTTTTTGTCACTATTTATTTTAAAAATAAAACAAAACTTAGTCCCGGTTTGTAATAAAATACAACTGTTTTTACGCGCGTAGGGTAACGCACAGCAAACGTACGTGCGTGTTCAAATTGGTTCGGTGTGACGTCCAATATGGCGCGCCATTGAATACAACGTCATCAACGCGACGTTGCCGCTGTGCTCTGCGTAAGGTACGGCGTAAGTCACGCAGCCTGTTTGTGTCTTGGGAGTTGCATTGCGTAGGGCTACGCGTTACGTCGACGCGCACGTCTACGTTACGCATGCGGTGTGTCCTGTCTCATACAGTTCCATACATTACAACTCGGCGATACGTGCACGTGCTACGCTTACGTCTACGCATACGCATCCGGTCTGCTCGAGCCTTAAATATTTTTCTACCTTCATAGTGAATTTTTATACTTGTCAACTTCTTTGTATAAAAACCGATGTAATGTGATTAGAAAGGCACTTTTTTACCGTCCATGGAATAAACACCTTGAACTGAAGTAACGTATTTCTTTACTATCACTCTATAAGTTTCCTGTTAGTACTGTGACTCTGTGTTTCGTGGGACGTCGACTCCGACGGCGACCATGCGCCGACATGTACTATTGTAATGATTTAAAAAAAAAATCATAAATCGTTCAACTTCCAATGATAAGCGATAGATGGCGCTAGTAGTTACATGAACTTTAGACATTCGATGTAGACATTAAGTAATAATTTATAATATTAGACTTTATATAAATATATCACAATTGTTAAAATGAAATATTTACTTGCAGTTAATTATTAGATAAACCCTAATGTATATTAGTTAGTCAATTGATGTTACGTACTGTTTACTTTGCTCTGATTGGTTGGTTAGTCGACCGAGTGTTTGTGGTAGGGAATCATTGAGTTTGTAACTGTCATGTTAGACAGAGTCAGTCTGCTTTGAGTTGTTGAACAGAAAACATGTCCGACTAATCTGTGTATTTGTAAAAAAATTGTTAATAGAACGATAAGTATGAAATTGTGTTGATCAAAGTGAATAAAATATTTATACAATTTACCCTGAAGTGTTTGATTTATCACACTATTATTTCAACTAGTCTTAGCAGTTAAGTCAATAAAAGTCAAATTCAACTGTAGAGACTGTGACTTTTATTGAATTGCTTGATTTATGATTTGGCATTATCCTGAAAAATAAAAAACACCTCTCGCACCGTAGTCTGTATATCAAACGTTACTGCACCGCGACATCGTCACACGTCAATGAAACGTTCTATTTATTTACCAACCGTTTGATTAATAAATCAATGCTTGCCGCACAGTTGATACAGCACAACGGTTTCTGGACGCGAGGCAGCGACGAAGAGAGTGGTGCCGGCACTCAGTGGTGCCAAGTCTCACGACTGAGAGTGCTAGCCACTGCTACCACACTCAACGCCATCTCACCACGACTAGCCGCTGCGCTTGAACTACGAGTTTTGAGGTTAATAAGAACTTTAAAATTGTAAAAAAACCGGCCATATGTCAGTCTAAGGGCGCCTTCAAATTAGCCGCAAAGTGCCGCGACGGCAGCGCTGCAGCCGCACAGTCGTCACGCTGCTTTGTTATTCCATATGAATTAAAACGCGCGGCAGCAGCGCGGATGTAGCGCAGCAGTCGCGCGACACTTTGGGGCTTTTATTTATATGGAAAAACAAAGCAGCGCTGCAGCGGCGATGCCGTCGCGCAGCGCTTTGCTTCTAATTCAAAGGCGCATTGAGGGTTCCGTACAAATTTCCCTATGTAAATCTGTGAATATCAACAACGCGATACGTTTACGGTATGAGGATATTATAGTGAATAAACTTTCGAGAAACTCGCAAACCAGCCTTCGACAATGACGATGCTATACGTCATTTTTTGCCTTCGTGCTAGCTATCTTCATACAAACGGCTCAAGGTTACGTTACGATGGTTTCGAATTCGATACGAAACTTAGTTCCCGAATCGAGTCTCTAAGATTTTTCCGAATCGAGAAAAACAGTTTTTTTTGACGTAACTACAAACATACAGTTTTCAGATTTATTCCTATACTTGTGTTAAGAGACCTTGCTTCTTCTGAACTGTGATTGGTTGATCTCACCATGATTGTCTTTTCAGCGAGCCGGATGATGAGGAATTATCAGAAATAGCAACACATTATTTGAGGAGTAGTGTTGACAAAAGTATTCCCATGAAGGAAATATCCAACCTGGCTGACAAAATTCTTGCTATGTTCAAGGAGGTGAATATTTTATGACACTGTCTGTTTTTCTTTCTAAATCATGTTATTTATCCAGACGAATTCTTGAGCGAAATGTTGTGGGATACTTTACCTTGTTTTATGTACAGGTGACAGAGTCGTTCTACTCCCAAACACATTATAAGTGGAATGCATCACATTTAAAGATGCTGTGCGAGAACGTCAAGTGGTATACGCCGACTAATACTGAGCAACTTATCATGGTAAAGATTACTTTATTATTATATGCTTGTAGACTGAATATATGTATAATGAGATTAGGAGCTTTGCAGATCTGAACGCCATATGTTTGAAAAGAGAAACGGAATTTGGTATACCAGTGGTACCCAAAGTTGACTAGACCGCAACCCACCTAACAAAACGTAACCTAACAAAACTTTAAGTAGGTCATGTTCCATACTTTGGAAACCACTACTATACCATACCATATTGTTTGAAAGAGTTGCCGTGGCCATGGGACGCAAACGGTATCAGAAGAAAAAAGGTGTTTAGTAAAAATATGACATTCCCGCTCGCTCCACCCAGATGTGTTATTTGATGACTTTGATGGTAACTGTTTCAAAAAATGCCGCAGCCTTTGCAGAATCTGATAAATCATTGGTTTCAAATTGTGAAATAAATGTGTTTGTGTGGAGATTTGCACTTAATAAAAAACATAGAATTCATTTAATGAAGACCACTTTGTGTATTTCACTTATATAATTCCATCATCCCACACTGGGTCCGCGTGGTTGATTACGGCTCATACCCTTGCCTAGAGAGGAGGCCTTAGTCCTAGCAGTGGAAACTTTACAAGGTCGATTATGTTTATGCTTACTTATGTAATTTGCATTCGCTCGTTTGATCTAATCGTCACTTTATTCTTTATTGTACACAAAAAAATTACAAACAAAAAAAACAGGACATTTGATGTAACAACACTGAGCATTGTTTAAAAATTCATAGGCTACAAGTGCTGAAGCAAACCTCATATTCCGAGAGAGACTAATATCAGACGAAGAGAAAGCCATATTCAGCTCCATATCTAGAAAACATTTGAAGGTGAACAATGAAGAGATGTTCTTCGCGTGCAAGTTGCGAGGAGATGGCGTCTACTTGGAACATACTGACTACAACGACTGGCATCAGAGGACGGAGCAGCTTATCAACCAGTGTTGTAAGTATGCATTTAGAAGGCTCTTTGTTGATTAAAGATTTTGTGACTGTTTTTAGTGTGGTCTGCCATATGCCATTGGTCCCCATTGTCATTCATAGATCTTTAAGTCGTTACAGGTCGGTAGTCTGACCATCTGTCTATACGAGGAGTATTGTTTTTTTTTTTTTTTTATCGGTTGCTAATCTAATCATGACTAATATAGTTCGCAGTAATACAAACAAACTATCCAGCACTTTTGACTTCGTGCATTTTAATAAAATCAGCTCAAGGATTATTAGAAGTTGGAGCGTATTCGGTCATTTACCCAAACTATCGAAACTAACCAATATCAAACCATAACCTCTAAATAAATCGAAATAAAAATGCGTCTACAATCACTATCCAGCCAATTAAAAAATATTTAGCCAATCTGAAACTATAAATCTAAATCAAAGCTATAATATCCATTCACCGTTGTACTCTGCCAATCTGATTTTTTTTTTTTCAGTATCGGAAAACGAGCACAATGTATTTGGTGAAACAGGAGCTGAGGTTTGCTCTGAGTTAGCAATACTGTGTCCGGCAATGGCGCGATCGGTAAATTTTAATTTTTTCTTACATTAAACCACTTGTTTTACTAAGGGTGTTGCTTCGACGATAGCTAGTCGATCAACGACATGCTCGATGTTGATTGATTGGTATGGTAACTTTGATTTCGACGTTAACTGATCCATTCTACCATCGAGCGACTGATAGCTGTGTTTATAGTGACACCGATAGCTTTGTCATACTGAGTTTGGCATACCTTGATAATGATGATAAACTTTTTGTCTGTGGTATTTTGACAGACCAATGGAGGTTTACTGGTGTGCGTGGGATGCGCGGGAGTGGGTCGTTTGGCTGCTGCACACATCACTGCGGCTGCGCTGCCCGCTTCTCTGTTCGTTATCAATCACAACTCGCAGTTCAATGCGCAGTTTAAAAATGTAAGATGATTTTATTGTTTGTTTGTGATAAATGATATTTATTTTGCAAATAGGTTTAAAAAACACTTTTACACGTCAAATTTTTTTTTTGTCAATTGAAGCTAGATGAGGCCGGTGTTTCCTGGCTGACTACCCTGAGAAAAAACACCGAAACAAACTCAGGATCTGTAGACTCATCATCATTTCAGCCGATAGACGTCCACTATTGGACATAGGCCTACCTCAAGTGTCGCCAAAATAAACGATCCTGTGCGTCCCGCATCCACGCCCGACCCGACTGTTCAGTTTGAAAGATCTTCAAGTTAACTTGTCTTTACTTATCGCCTTATTGGTCCATATTCGGTCCGACGTTGTATAAATAGAATTTGGATTAAACTAGCGAAAATAACTTTTGTCGCTTTGTGTGGAGCGAGTGAGCGTGTCAGACTTTTACTGACTAAAACTCATTCGTCTTCCTTCAGTTTCCTCTTGCATTCTAGGTCCCCAGTAACTCTTTGGAGCAATCCTGCATAGGGACGTAGCCTTATGAGCAGTTAATCATAGAATTCACAATAACGCGCATAAAATTGGTTTAATTATTGACTACAAAGAATATGTTTAAGCATGTTGCTGCTTCATTTAAGCCTAATTCTCAGTGTAACGATCAATATCTAAAATACTATCTTTTAATAGGAATTTAGACGACAGCTTTGTAATGGTTGAATCATTGAGAGAGCATGGCAGTTGAGAGTTTGTCATGCTCACTCAAATGTCTCGCTGTTGGTGGCACGTGTTATTGGGTCGTTCAGTTCCCTTCAAAATGGTTGAGCTGAGTGGGGCTGATGCACGCGTCATGCTCGTGAACGGGTGCCGTCAGATGGGACTGGTCATCTCTTAGCTGCCAGTGGCTTAATTCAGTTTCTATCTTTTAATTATTTTACATTTCTATTTCATTATCGACATTGTGCTCACATGATAGAAGCAACAAGTAATATGTAACCAAGCATTATATGTAACACATAATATGATTTAAAAGAGTGTCCATGGAGGTTCTTGCACGTTCTTCTCCATAGAGACCTACTCTTTAGAACGTGCAATTTAGCTTCACTTTTCTTGGACTGACCGACATTTGACTATTCAAAAGTGCCTGTAAATGGTCTATTTGAAATAAATGCTTTGATTTGATTTGATTGACCAGGCGCTGTCATCAGCCGGTGAAGGCAAGCGCACTATAGCACTAGTGTGTGAGAGCGGCGCCACACGAGACGCGCTGGCGGCCATCGAAGCTCTGCGGCGCGCGCGGACCTCGCACGCATTACCCACCCAACTGCTGCCTAATGCTGAACAGAACGCGCTCAGAAGTAACTTAACACTAGATGATTACTTCATAGAAACCATAGCCATTAAACTTCTAAGGCCCCCCACCCACGGAGACTTTTTATAGCAATGCTGAGAGAATCGTTACTAACGCGCGTTAGTCGCATTTGCAAGTACTATAGAAAAGATGCAAACGCGCTACGCGACTGTATCGATGCGAACGCGCTACAGCCTTGCTGCAAAAAAACGCAGTTGGCGAGAGGCCTAAGCATTAGGTATGTTTGCAAGTAGTAGTACTAAGCAAAGCTTTGTGCGACATCCACCAAATTCTAATTATGCTAAACAAAGCTAACAGGTTTGCGTATAGAATATTGAAATCTAATAAAAGGTGTCTTATGAACCTTACTAAATAATTTGTTATCACGCTTGATCTCTTGAATGAATCGACATTATTGGTTTTCATTATATCTTTCTTTTTGATCTGACGTTGGAAGCAGTGTAGATACTGCTGTAACAAAAACATATCTTTAATAATGTCACGTTATCCTGCATGACAATAAAATCTTCTTTACAGACATAAAAGAAAACCTCGGTATAATAATATGTCTAGACAAGAACCAAGAGAACCTGTCAGATCTCATGGACAAGTATCCGCTGTTATACAACGGAGGTAACGTGGTCTGGATAGACCGCTGGTCGGATGAAACGCTTCGTGAAACTCCGCGGCTGGTCGTGCAGAGGTATAGGAGACACATGACGACACTTTGCACCTTAGACTTGAAATACGTTGCACTGTACACCTTATCGGCACAGGTAGGTAGTTTGGTTTGCACTTTTATACCCAGTTTTTAATGATTTTAAAGCGAGTCGTATGTACAATATAGAGATATGTTATGATCCTGCTTTTGTTATTGGAGATGAAATTAGCTGTAATCGCTATTAAATAACGCTCTGATTTGGCCGTCGAAAAGAAATTTATAAAAAACGAAAATACATTAAGAACTGTACAAATCGTTTAAAATATATTTATGTATTTATTATATACTTTATTTACCAGGAACATAACAAAGGAAATTTTATATCTAATAAATACAAGATGCGGAAGAGTATATCATTAGTTATCACAGTTCATTAGCATAATTATTTATTTATCTAGATACTTAAAAGCATCAAAAATTTTGTATTTTTATTTAGCTGTAAACAAGTACATATCTTAATTCAATAAAAAATTAAGAAGCCATATCGCACAAAAGTTTTCAACAAGCCCTGTATGTTTTAGGTTGCTAAAAGAGAATGCCGTGGAAACATCGAAAGAGCAACTAGACTCGCTGCCCACTGACGGGTTCCTGAACATTCATAAGAGCATCGATGTAGAATGGAAACGCGCGCCCTGCCGATATGTCAACTTTGTCAAGACTTACTACAACATCATGAACAGGAAGAAAGCTGCTCTTCTTCAGAGGCAGACTATGCTATCGGTAAGATCTCATACTTTTACAGACAAATGTTTCGTGGCGTTACGAACCTCAAAACACTCAAAAGCCTTTGTGTCAGTCTTTTATTTGTGTTATAGCGACATCTATGGTGTAACATAAGAACTAATCCTGCATCGCGCAATTAAAGTTCTCCGCGCGATTGGAACTTAGAGAATAGTCTATCAGGCAGTTGCCCACCAGACAGAACACCCGTTTGGACGGAGGATCCTCACTTTTTAATGAAGGTTTGCGGGACTTTACACTCTATTCCGTATTCCTCCAAACTGGTGACCCCGTAAAATGAGAAATTATCAAATAACATTTGGTCGTGTCAGACATTTACTTATTTATTTACCCATGTTCTTCCAATGTAATTAATTAATTCCAGGTAACTCTTTTGAACATTTCTGCAGCCCTTCCTTTGTGCCAGTACCTGGAGCAGACTTAAAAGGCTGTTATGTTTTAGTTATGGAGCAGAATGAACCGAAGAGCTCTGAAATAAAAGTAGTTTAAAAAATACAAGACTTTTGACGTGACAACGTCTTAAATTAGGTTGCGGCTGGGAGTCACTTATGAAAAAGTGTAACGCTCGGTAACGTTACGATGAGTCACCGAACGAGAGAGAGGCCCGCCGAATGCCTTGCGTCTCTCTCCCACTCAACTATGATCAAATTTGATGCAAAATTTGTGCAATTCTTATTTTCATTCAATTCCTTGTTCCTATTGTGCAATTTAATTATATTCATATCAATAAATATTCTACCGAGAAAAAGACGTTGTCACGTAAAATCTTCGCCCGTAAAACCGACTTTACAGGCAACCATTTTTTTATAAGAAATATGTCTTTTTACTCATAGCGTAATCAGCCTTATAATGTTCCATAAATCTACCACGCGGGCCCGATACGGATAGGTAGATAGCACATGTCTTCGAATTTTTGGTTCTAGGACATGCTGCTTTCCTCACGAAGTTTTCCTTCACCGTTTTAAGAGCGATGTAATGAAATACACAAAGTAATGAGCCTAGCAGGGTTTGAACCCGCGACTTAGAACTTGTTAGTTCTAAGCCGTTACCACTAGGCCAGCCCTGCTTGATTACTTTACTTACTCTCAACAAATCTTCAACACGTAAGAATTACCGAATCTAAAATTGCAATGCATTATGATACTAGTCAACGTTCCGACCTTATTAATTTATTACCGGTCTTATTCTGTTAATTGGAAGGCTGGTATTATTTTATGTGTCCTATTCCCAGGCTGGCGTAGAAGCTCTCCGTCGTGCTCGCACCGACGTGTCGCGCCTGCAGGCAGAAGCGGGGCAGCAAGAGATAGCGCTGCGAGAGAAGCAAGCCGCCGCCGCGCACGCGCTGCAGCAGATCAGCGCCACTGTCCGGGCCAACACCGACCATAAGGATGAGATGCAGACTTTGAAGAGGAATATTGAAATTGAGAATGAGAAGCTACAGACACAGTGAGCGCCTTCAAGGACCAGCTATTATCTATTTTTATCCGGATCGTCAGCATCGTTTCTTATTTCCAACTTTTCAGATAAGAATAATTCATTGTAATCTATGTTTATAAATACACACCAAAAACACAACAAACAAAATATTGTATAAGAAATACCGTTTTAAGTGAGAACGTCTTTGAAAGTTCTCTATGAGCTGTTCACTTTCTTTTAAGTAATATCAGCTAGCAAGTATCACATAATAGATGTGCTTATTTTTTCAGGAAAAAAGAAATAGAAGCCGAGCTAGCAGCTGTGGAGCCTATTATAGCGGCGGCTCGTTCCGCTGTAGGAGATATACGACCCGAATCTCTAAGTGAAGTTAGTACTTATTTTTTTGCCTCACAGCAAAACTTGAAAAAAACCCCTTCTTCATATTTTTCTAATATCTCAGGTTCGTTCGCTGCGAGCTCCTCCAGAAGTTGTACGGGACGTATTGGAGGGCGTTCTGCGTCTCATGGGCATCGCTGACACGTCATGGCATTCTATGAAGAACTTCCTCTCCAAACGAGGTGTTAAGGAGGATATTAGGTAATATTTTAATTGCCATTGAATATTGCAGTAGATTATCGAGGTCTTCAATAATATCGCATAAAATTGCGTAGCATGGCATCATTTTGCAAATCACTTCGTTAGAAAATTAACTGATTAGATCTTTCTAACATTCCACTGTATAAGTATCGTATTACGAGGGTGGTCTCAGAAGTAAGAGTAAGAGAAAATATGAAACGCCAACAGAACAATTTGTTTAAATGAGAGCAGCCTGCAATCCACCGCGTTTTGTAAACTGAACGATGAAGCTGCATATTATGTTATTATAGTTTTTTGAAAAATATTCAAATTAGGGGTAGGTTGAACTTACAAGATTATATTTATCTCTAAAAACTGTACCTGGGAAAGTATCGATTCCACACATTTTGATCTGTCACAAAGAACAATTGCATGCGTTTCTGAATTCATTTCAAAGATAATGAACGTTAATCATTTCAAAACCAAGTAAGTTACAGCAATAATATACTCGTATTAGCTGTAAGTTTTCTTAAAATCAATAAAAATAAATTAAAAAATAATAAATCATCAAACTTTAAATGACGCAAAATAAAATAAAAAAAACTATGAAAGAAAATTACGTAAAAAACGATAACCACTCAAAGCAAATCTGAACTGATTTGTAGTTTGAGTTTGCACAACTTTTTCACGCGTCACTGAGTGCGCCTCGTAATGTGTTTAAGCATTTCATTCATGCCTTTTCGAAAGCCTGGATTATTCTAATAGAAAAATGTTTGATGAGTACTTGCACTTACAAACACAAAATATTAAATTTTACTCACACAGACTCACATTTTTAGGGTTCCGTAGTCAACTAGGAACCCTTATAGTTTCGCCATGTCTGTCTGTCTGTCCGTCTGTCTGTCCGTCCTCGCTTAATCTCTGTGACTGTTAGCACTAGAAAGCTGAAATTTGGTACTAATATGTATATCAATCACGCCGACAAAGTGGTAAAATAAAAATTGGAAAAAAATGTTTTATTAGGGTAGCCCCCCTATATGTAAAGGGGGAAGTGTTTTTTTTTTTAATTTCAGCCCTAACATGTGATATATCGTTGGTTAGGTAATTAAAAATGAATAGGGGTTTACTAAAATCATTTTTGATAATGTCAATAATTTCGGAAATAATGGCTCCAAAAGTAAAAAACAATGTGTCCTCCCCCCTCTAACTTTTGAACCATAAGTTTAGAAAATATGAAAAAAATCTGAAAAGTATAACTTTATAAGGACTTTCTAGGAAAATTATTTTGAACTTGATAGAAAGAACAGTTTTTGTACAAAAAAAGACAAAAGGGTTCTACAAAATAATTTCTGGACTGTTTGTAGTATAATCGTATATGCAAGCATTTTTTTAAACTCATAAGTGGGTACACTTATTGTGACGGTTGGGAAACTACGGAACCTTACACTGAGCGTGGCCCGACACGCTCTTGGCGCGTTTTTTATATTTACAACAGGTACATCAACATGTTGTTTATAACATTATTAACCACTGTAATTCATAAAAATAAATAAATTTTATTTTTCTTAATATAGGAAAATACCTCTGTGGAAAAAGATTTACCAGCAATGAAGAGGTAACCTTTGGTTAATGACTATTTTAAAGAGCTTGACGGTTTCTACTATAAATACGGTACCGAAGCTATTGACAAAGAAACTAAGTAAAACAAAAAAAAACTATTTTTTTTTCTGGTCAGGTCGGGTACTTCTGGGACCGCCATCGTTAGTACGTCATAACCAATGCCATTATGTTTTAGTACGATAATTTTAAATGGCATCATCCCTTATACATAGGTCCATCTCTGTCACAATGGGATAATAATGGTTTAAACATTCAGATCTTCCAGCTGTTCTGCTCCAAAACTATCATAGACCATTTCTTTTAAGTTGGATTCATTACAATATAAACAATTTCGGTGTATTTTGTTTCAGATGTATGGACGCTAGTCAAATAAGTCCAGCAGCATTAGCAAGCGTACAGAAACTTTTAGAAACGCGCGGCAGTTCGTTCGAGCCGGCCACAGCGAAGCGAGCCAGCGCTGCGTGCGCGCCGCTGGCCGCCTGGGTCAGAGCTAATCTACACTATGCCAGCGCGTTGCAGCGCGTGCAGCCGCTGCAAGCGCATCAGGCGAAGCTGCACAAGTGAGTCAAATACCTACTAAAATATATGTGGGTCACACTTCTTAAACGCGTGGCGGTCCTTCGAGCCGGATCCAGAGACGCGGGTATCAAGTAACGACTAAAAGTTTGTAATCCATTTCTCATCTAATGAGTTTAGGGAGATAAACCTATATCTAGAAATTTGGTTCGGCTCTATTTAAAAGTTGCACTTCAGATGGTGGCGACAGATAGACAAGCGAGTGATGTTTTTACATCACTCGCTTATTCATCATTTCTCTTATCAGAAACTTAACCGACGCGGAGCAGCAGATGGCAGCACTGTCAAGCGGCTTGGCCACAGTAGAAGAGCGCGTGGCAGCGTTACAAGAGCAACTAGGACAACACACGCGAGACGCCGCCGCATTGGAGCTGCGGCTGACGCAGGCTAATGAAACTATCACGGCGGCCACTAACTTGATAGGCCAGCTCGCGCATGAGTATACTGCCTGGGAGAGCGACGTAAGTCTAAGTAACGCTTTTGTATCTCATATTCTTTATTCCTAAAGGCCCTCTTTTTAAACCTCAGTCATACGAAGCAAGTTTGCTCGCAGTAATTTTTTTCTTCTTTAGCCTGTATCCTTCCAATGCTAATACTCGTAAAATATGCATGTTTCCTTGCACACCTCATTACCTACTAGTAGTGAATAAACTCATTTTAACGATCTCTCAGCGTATCTTATCAGATGAATTTACTTGTGTTGAAATTGGTAGTGAGTATCCATCCACCTCCTGTGATAGAAGCTACTGGAGAATGGAATTATAGTATTTGGATACAGAATTCGGGATAATTATAAAAACCATAAACTGCAGTACATGACAACGACCAAAACTATACATAATAGTACATAACGCACAAAATTACCGATTCACACAGAAATCGGAGCGGCCGGCAGCGACGCGAAGAGGTCGACTGCTAGCAGCCACGCACGGCCATTAGCAGAATCACTAACAACAGACGCGTGACCACTTAAATTGCTTTTGGCGCCGCCAAACCCTTTTGAACATTTTTAAGAGTACTGGTCTTTAGAGGATGTAGGTAGATAAAAAAAAAATCTCACCGCGTCGCTGCCGGCAGTTGCCATTTCGGTATGAATTGGTCCTTAGATGCGGAAAGAAACTGCCAACTGGTTAATTAATATCATTATTGAGTTTGAAACTTTTTTTAGCTGGAAAACATATCAACCGAGATAGCGCAACTCAGTCAGAGATCACTGCTATCAGCTGCATACATTGTTTACTTGCCAGATGTAACCGAACCGCAAGCTAGGTAATATTGTTATTTCAAAGTACACAATGTACAACAACAAAAATAAAAAGCCCATAATACAATAGAATTTCTTCCATTTACAGAACCTACGTTACAAAATGGAGTGCCCTTATTGGATTTGAGGATTCTTCATTTTCTATAATAAATTTCCTATCGTCCACCGAAAAGCAGTTGAAATGGGAAGCTGATGGCTTGCCTTCCGATACTTCGGCCATTAAAAACGGCGTTATGGTTGATCAGGTAATTATTTTTAGGCTCTATACCCACATTTAGGATTCAATTCAACGCCTACGGAACTTTTACTAGACACTAGAAAAAAACCTTCCAATTGCTTCTTAGCTATTACAATAACGCAATTAGGTTTAGCGTGAGCAATGGTGGCCGAGTGGTAACGGCCCCGACTAACGAGTCACGCGCGCGGTCGCTAGTTCAAACCCAGCGAGGCGCATTACTTTCTGCAATTTACATCATCACCACTGCTCTCAAAACGGTGAAGGAAAACATCGTGAGGATCCTCCAAAGCAGTTCTGATGCTTTACAGTACTAAGGGCAAAATTTTCTTTGTAGTTTCTTGAGAGTCAAAAGTGCGGGTTCATTCCGTTGATAGTGGACCCTGACGGCGAAGGTCTGACATGGTTAAAGAACACGCTCGCAGAGTCGCAATGTGACTTTGTGTCGCAGCGCAGTGAGAAGTTGATGACTACCGTACAATATGCTGTCAGGTAAGCTGTAGACTAACTGCTAATGCTACTTAGTATAAAATTGATCTATTGTCTTAAGTGTTATGTATGGGTGTGTGTGTGTGTAGTGTAAAAGCTATTTTTAAATTTAATCATGAGCTTTTTTGAGGGTTTCTTGCACGTTCTTCTCCATAGAGACCTACTCTTTGGAACGTGCAATTTAGCTTCACTTTTCTTGGACTGACCGACATTTGACTGTTCAAAAGTGCCTGCAAATGGTCTATTTGAAATAAATGATTTTGATTTTGGTTAGTGTGTACAAGGAGTTTATAATTGCCAAAAGGCGTTTTGTTCATACATTTAAAAAAAAATTAGTAATTTGAACCCGCTTTAAAATCCATCATAATGCGACTAATATCGGACATGAGAATGGTTTCAAAATGTTTTAACCTCATTCACCAGAATTTATTGTCTGAGTTTTTCAGTTTGGAAATTGTAACATCTAACCTCACGCCTCCCTCTAAAGAAAGAACGGTTATTGGTACCTAATCTAGTTAGCCTATAAAATTTGCTTACTGGGCAAACGCCTGCTTCTTCTTTTTTCACGCATAACTGTATTCTCCATTGCAGGCCAGTTCTTCCGATAAGAAGCAATGTCATCTCTCTACACTTGTCTTGGTTTACCACGATGTCTTTTTTGAGCTTATAGCTTATCTGATATGCGATAAATATGCTCAGTATTACAACATTACTTATAGATAGCCGTTTTTATATTTTTAAGTTTCATGTACAAAAGTGCGAGCTTGTCGCTATAGAAAATGATGCTGATTACAAATTTTACCTTCTTGTGTATGAAGATTGGGCCGCACCCTGATCATAAGTGACGTGGATTGCGTACATCCGTGTTGGTGGAGCGGCGCGGGCGGGGCGGGCGGAGCCGCGCGCGTGCTGCTGCAGAGCCGCGCCGCGCCCAAGCTGCCGCCGCACGTCGCCGCACGACTCTCGCCGGTCAACTTCACTCCTACCCTACACGCTCTAACTGGTAACTAATATAGCTTCAGATAGATTCCAATTCTAACCAAAAAGTCGCCTCGTAGTTTATAAAATCACCATAAGGTTGTGCGTCGTAAAACGTCAAGATCTTTTTTTGCATTCCAGACCAATATGACTGTACGATTTTAGCCTCTAATAAAGTTTCAGTATACTGGAAGTCTATGTCAAAACTGGTAGTAATAACAAGGTCGACTTTACAATTAGTCACTGCTGAACAAATTGTTTTGTTTGATCACACAAATGCTTTCTATAATTAAAACGGAAGTCATGCTCCATTTCCCTTTGCTTTTTTTAGACCAACTAGTCCACTACGCCTTGCAGCAGCAAAATCCAGAGGTGAATGAAAAGTCCAGAGAAATTAAATTAAAAAAAGCTACTCTACAGAAACAACAGCATGAACTGCAGGTTTGCGTTTATTACCACTAACACTCACTTACTTAGCCAGTTTACTGAAGTTTTTAACGCAATGGATAGATTCTTAATTGGCTATTTTTTTAATATTCAACAGGAAAACCTCCTCCGAGAATTGTCAAACAAGGGTGATATTCTCAAAGACGCAGGTGTACTCGCCTCGCTGAGCAAGACCAGAGCTACTAACGATACTATAGTGGAAGCGTTGTCGGCGGCGCGGGAGGTGGAGCAAGCGAGCCAGGCCGCGTGTCGCATGTACGAGGCGGCGGCGCGGCGCGCGGCCGTGCTGGCGCTGGCCACCAACGGGCTGGCCGCCGGGTGGCCACTGCTGGCGCTGCCCGTCGACGCCGTGCTCGATGTCTTTGTTGACGCCGTGAGGAGACAGCCGGTTTGTTACTAAACACATTTAGTTTATTAAGTTAGTATAAAGCCAAAATAAAAACACAATAGCTAGGCAAGTCATGCACTTGTTCATAATCAAGAGTGTTTTTGTTCTGCTTAAGTTTGTTTAGATGTAGGTAATAAGATTTATGTGAAAATGAAAACGAGATCTCATCTATTTTATTAATATGTAGCATTATTAAGCTAAAGAGTTTGTTTGATGGAACGCGCTAACAAAGGAACTATTGGTTGGGATTGTAAAGTTCTTTTATTGTTGGATAGCATGATAGCCCATTTATCGAGGACGGTTATAGGCTATTATATAGCACCACTCTGCGTGCAATAGGAATAGAGCAGTAACCAAAGATACTGGGGAGAGCTAGTAATTAATAAGTTCTAAGTTTTTCTTTCATTTCAGGATCAAACAAAGATAAACGACGCCGAAGTTGTCAAGTGTGTCACCAGAAAAATTGTGGAGAGAGTACTATTGAGTCTGCACAAGAAAGATAAATACGTAGTCGTTTTATATTTACTCAAACAAGTTTATGAAGATTTAATACCCAACGACGTAAGGCCCGACTCACATACTGAGTAATTATTCTTTAAGATTAGCTAGTGTTCATTTTCTTGTTATTTAATTCCAGCTTTGGCAGGTCTTCATAGGTAATCATGACCTAGAAGACACTGGTAACGTCGATGAGTTAAAACGCAAATATGCCTGGATACCACGGGACTGCATCAAGAAAATTGCGAAACTCAAGGTCGGGAACTCAAGAAGTATTTAACCAACTGATTAATTAATTAACTGATTTAACTCAGGACCTTGAGGTCTTGCACCTTTGGAAGGCGTACGAGGGGCAGAACTCAACTCGCTGAGGACCTTTAAATAATTTTCATATTTTCATGGAACGTGATACCAACTGATGGTTATCCCTATAAGCGCTATGCTAGTGCGGCTAAGGACGACTCTCAGTTAGTGGGAAACTTTTGCGATATTTACAGGTTTTGGGAGGCTTAAATGGACTGGTTACTAAGAATTATGTTAAGACTATGGCCCCTGCATGAACAATGTTATTAATATACATCGATAAAAAAGGCAAGGGGTGACTTGCATACTCGATAAATGGGCCCTCAAAAACGGTCGCTTGCACAAAGTGACAGCAACAAAAGAGTATCCTGAGGAGCTTGACGAGTGGCCAGGTATACCACAGCTATCAGGACCATCCCAGCAGTACGGTCAAGATTCTTACTTAGCCAGTCAATAAAGACAAGAGAAAAGTGGAAGCTCTGTTTCTCGTCAGTGTTCACTACAGCCACCCAATAAAGGCAAGCCGCAGATGAGGAACAAGATGTCTCCCGGGTTACGTATCTGTGGGTTCACCAAATCAGTTCGCTCTATGGATTGTATCTTTTTTAGTTTGGCCTCTTACCTTAAGCATGTTACAGCAAAAAAAAGGACCGGTACCGACCTAAGGTTTATTGGAGCTCGAGCTCGCAGCCCCACCACGATTAATTTTATTGTTAACTTACGAAAATCTGGTTGAGAACCTATTTTAATTAGATTTATTTTATAATGCTATATCGTTGAGTGTATCCCCTGGAAGTCTTGCAAGAACCAAGGCATCTCATTAGTCGACGCCTAAAATATTTTCTTTGTTAATTACAGGTTGTAAATGAAGACTTTTTCAATAGATTGTCTCTGCAAAGTGAAGACGTTTGGAAAGAGTTCCTACAATCAGGAGATTTAAATATAATAAGCAGACTCAAACTAAGCGCTTTTGAGACAGTTGTAGCAGTGGAAGTAACTCGTCCAGACAGCTCCTATCGAGCTATTGTGGCTTTCGTCGATCAACTACTGGGTACGCTGTTACGCTTGAGTATTTATTAGATATGAGATGAAGGTGATGTATTTGGAGGAGGAGGTGTGTGTATAGTGTAACGATGAAATAGTATATCGGACGTAGATTAAGTTACCGCTTAATTAATAGAGTTTCATATTTTTGTATGTAGGCTGTGAATAGGTGTATACCAAACATGTAATGACGAATATGCGTCTATGAAGCTATGCGTCCGTGTCTAGTATTCCTTAATTAATTAGATTGTAAAGAAGATACGAGCTACACTTTGTTAGACTGAAAGCCAAAACCGACCTTAACATAATAGCAGAAAAAACTTTGGTAGGTGTCATATAAGTTTACAAGAGCAATTTATTGACCACTTTCATTTATTAATTCAATTTTCAAATCTGAAATTGTTATTTATAACAGTTCTAAATCGATACAATATGCGTCGTAATATCATCCTTTTAAATTTTTTATAATGGAAAACGATGAATTCGTCATTATTTTAATTATTAATTTTTCGCATATAGCTATGATAAGATATTTTTAATAGATGTATTTCCAATAAAAACTATTTTTGACTAGCTTTTGCCCTTACGATTTCGCTCCCGCTCTTCCCTGCTCCACCCTATTCTACCTTACTCTACCCTACACTACCCTACTCTACTCTAATTTTCATTTTTTTTTAATAAGAAAATAAGAACCTTCTCTTCACAATAACGAACACAACAATAAAAGAATTAGCGAAATCGGTCCAGCCGTTAACGCGTGATGGCGTGACCAAGGAAATAGGGATTCATTTTTATTTATATAGATAAATCTCTTGTGGCACCTTCTCTATATAGAATTAGATATGAAAGGTTAAGATTGGTACAGGCGCGGGCGTAATGCGCGGCGGCTCTCCTGTAGCGCGCGCGGGCGGCGGCGCGGGGCGCGCGCGTCCCGTGCTGCTGCTGGCCGCGCACGCACGAGATGCGCTGGCCGCTGCTGCTACTAACCGACAACTCACGCATGTAAGTCCGACACACAGACGGATGGACAACAAACTAATCCTATAAGGGTTCCGTTTTTTCCTTTTAAGATGCGGAACCCTAAAAACGCGCTAAGTACTAACTAACTACCTCAATGGCGGCGTGAAAACGTGTGCATATTTTGACGATTATCTCTTTCAAATAATGAATCGTAATAAGCATTTTCGCGGCCCAGGTGCTCGACAAGTGACCGGATATCTCGAAAATAGTGGCTCTTAGGAAAAAAAGTTGTTGGACATTTTTGTAAATTTGTCTGAATTTTTGTCTCAGCTAACTTATGATAAAACTTACCGTTAAACTGAAAATCACGAAAAACTCGTTTTTGTTATCTTTCCCGAATTTTTTGTCGAATCGATAAAGACTTTAGATTTCATTTAAGTTGGTGTTTTGATCAATCCTACCAATTTTTCTTAGTTGAGTTGAGTACGACTTATTGTAACCTTACCCATATTTTTTGACCTAATTTGACTGGACTACTGTCGATGTTTCAAGTTGGCTGTAAACTAAGAAATACAGTGAAGTCCCTGTACCTACTTATAAAATTTCAGGTGGGAATAGAAGAAGGAAGGGCGGCATGGGAAACTGCACTTGAAGCATGTCGCAGTGGCGGCTGGCTAGCCATCATAGTGGGCGCTTCGCCTTTTACGAGCGATCTGCAAGCATTCATCGCAGCTTTTCTTGAGTCTCCGGTATGTATTTATTTTATGCTAGCTTCTACCAAGGTCTTCGACCGCGTGATAGTCTAAAATCATTCCAAGGGAATGTCCTCCCGAGATAGAAAAATCTTTAGACTCCTCCAAGTTAGTAAGGAGATTTTGATTCCTAGCTTCAATTCCCAGTTTGTTCAAAATGTCATGCTGTGTTCGACTATTAGTAATTTCTCAAAATCAGCACGTGAAACCCCCCCCCCGCGGTCGTAGCTGATTGCCGTTCCATCAGACTATGACAGTATGAGAACGTGGAGTGCATCTGTGTGACATATGCATTACAACCAGGAATAGGTAGTGCCTATTTGCCTAAACTTCGAAGAACAGAGACAAGGGGGCCTACTCGCTTTCTCCGAAAAACGAAGTTTCGATTGAAATTCGTCGTGTCTCCTACCATGGTTCATTTCGTTCCCGAAATTTCGTACGAACGAAAATTATTTGACGTACCGAATCTCTAAACCTACTCTAATTAGTTATGTTTCGAAAAAAAATATGATTATGACATACGAATGTTTTGCAATTTTAACGTCAAATTGACGAAACCAAAAACCTTACCTTTTCATTTTCGTTTGTGTTGATTTTGTAAGAAAAGTGCTAAAAATGGCCTCAAAAATGCTTTTAATTGAAGCAGCTCTACATTACGAATGTTTAGAATCTACAAAGACCCGGCAACCAGCTCAAATTCCTGACTTACACGTTGTGGATAATGTTAGACTCAGTCGGCAATTATTTGAGAAGTTGTACCAGGAAATAGTGCTTTTATTACCTTCAAGAAGCCTCCAAAGGCTTCTCCTTAGCAAAGCACTAGGAAGTGGACTACTACTGTGATGTTTTCAGCTCAACATTATGCAAATTCCTGACACACAGTTTGTGGGAAATGAGGGACTCAATCGACAATAAATTATTTGAAGAGTTGTACCAGAAAATAGTGCGTTTATTACCTCCAAAAAGCCTCAGTAGGCTTCTCCTCAGCAAAGCATTAGGAAGTAGAGTACTACTGTGATGTTTTCTGCTCAACATTACGCAAATTCCTGACTTACATGTTGTGAATAATGTGAGACATAGTCGGTAATTATTTGGGGAGTTGTAACAGGAAATAATGCCTTTATTACCTCCAAAAAGCCTCTGTAGGCTTCTCCTCAGCAAAGCACTGGAAGTGGAGTACTATGGTGTTTGCAGGGTACTGTGACTGTCTTAAATTGTTGTTGTTTAAAAAGACTTTAATAAAAGACTAAAAAATACATTTATATTTTTTATTAACTTGAATCCTGTAGGATTCAGAGATTTTCATGTCACTAGTGGTCAATTTCCTGGCAGGGTCGTATGTCCACAGCTACCTCGGGCTGTGAAAAGTTTGGAGGTTAGCTTGATAGCCTGGAGGTGGATGGTATTGGTTCATTGATCTGAAAATAAAACAGATTAAATACCTAATATAATCATAAAATATTGAAATTTAATAGGTAAGAATTGATAGAATTTACTTTTAATACTATGTGGTAATAAAATCAATTGTTATTGTTTAAAACAAAATTTGGACACAACTAAGATGGTAAATAAAAGAATTCTACGAATGACTACCCACGACTAAAAACAAATAGGTACATACATGGTACATACTATATTGTATAATTATGATAATATTACTTACAAAGATCAAAGATCCACAACAAAACTTGTGGAAGACTGCGACATCCACAGTTCTACTTGAAACTTTCTTACAGAACGCGTACCGTGATGACAAAATATGTATATTAAAATATACCTATTTGTAACTTGAGTTAAGTATAGGTAAAGTCCAAATAAAATCTTTTGATTTCAAAATTAACAATGCAAGTTGACCAGTGCTGCCAACTCCTTAAATTATTTTCTGCTAAATCTGCATTCAAAAAATGCCAAATACATGCCAACATTTTCGGAAAATGATAAATTCTATGCTGATAACTGGACCCTCGTGTGTATCCTCTTCGTATGATGTCTGAGCAGAGCGGAAGAAGCCATTCTTTCAAATCGGTCGTCACTCTGCACGATAAAGTTGGTTATAGGTTATTTATTGACATTGTGAATTTAATAACTCTTATTCAACGCACGTAGCCAAATAAGAATCAAACAAAACTAAATTACCTTTGATGACAACGTCGAGTGATGCAATAAACCATATGTGGTTCAATCCAAGCGGGATTCCCCTAACCACTAGGGTCCCGTTCACAAACAACAGAAACATCAAGATTTTATTTTGCATTTAGAAATAATGTTCAAACTTTCCGAGTAAAATGCTAAAAATATGCTAAACTGAATTTATACATGCCAAATTACTTAGGAAAATGCTAAATTTAGCCATATTAATACTAAATTGGCAGCACTGAAGTTGACAATGTTGACAAGTTACACATTGTTTTTTTTTTTTTACCCCCATTTGGGCCGGCTAAGGTCTTAGACCATACCGCCTCATCATCAATAATAAATACGTTTTTTTTAGTTTCATTTGTATTCTATGCATAAATATTACAAGAAATATTTAATCACCTCAAAGAGGTATTAAATGTAAAGAAAAGTTGTCGTGGCCCAAAAAGGTAGACTGCGACAGTCCGACTTTCTTACGTAATGTGTCATGTAAAAAAGCACTGGCAGCATGATATTTTTTTTTAAATTCAAACTAAAAGTCAAATTCAAGTTGACATTTTTATTTATTTAGTTATTATAATACATATATGTACATAAAAAACTTAAATACTAAATAAACTATTTATACTAAAACCTAACTATGTACATAAATATAATACAAAATGACAAAGTACGCTCAGGCGTCAAAGTACTCCTCCACATCGCTGTCATCCGGAAATGTGCCCAGAAGACTGGCAGCATTGCCACGTTGAATGGCAATGCTAATTCTTTGGGCGAAGAACGAGCCAGCCCTCTGGTCACGTGAAGTGTCGATCAGTCGGCGTGAAATTTCCTTGAAAAGGAGACGCGCACTCGGACCCCACGAACCAAGTGTTTCGACCCCAAACGGCTCAAAACTGTAATTACCAGTAAGGTTACAGTACTTGCGCCGTTTAAGGGTCTCAGCAGCAGCAGCGGCAGCGCCAGCACAGCCTGCCGTACTTGGAATATGGGATGGCGCAAGGGTGTCGACACAGGTTGCGTCCCACACCAGAGGCCTACCCACCTTCCACGGTACCAACGTCATACCATCTGGTCTCTTCCCATCGTCACGTACCAAACCATTTGGTTCTAATACGGCAGGTACCCCGGCGGTGACAAGAGCTCGACGAATAATGTCGTTGATGCTAGCGTGTCGTGGTATGCGGCCTGCGCTCCTGCAACAGGACAAGCCATGGTGTCCGAGGCTGTCGACACCTTCACCACAGTGGCACCGATGTGGAGCAACACAAGGTGCGCCTAAGCGTAGACAGGTAGCTAGCCGAAACGAGGCGTCATCCATCATAGTGCCTATGGTGGATGACGGGAGTGCCTGAAGCCATAAGCCCGACTCCCATTCCCCCACAGCCAGCAGACGCGCACGCTCAGCAGTACTTGACGACGTATTTAATAGGTTATTCCGTACAATACTGCAGAGCGGCACATCCCACCGTCTCTGTGAGGACAGGTTGTCGGGCAAATCCGTGTTGGGACAAGCCATTTTCCAAGCGTTCAACGCATCGGACAAGCACGGTACCTCAACATCAACCAGTGAGGAAGATAAAATATTCCTGGTTAATGTTTCAGTACTGTGCACCGAGGAGAGGAAAGCTGGTAAACTTATACTAGAAATTTTGCGGACGCCGAGGCCACCTAGCCGGATGGGAAGCGTGGCTTGCTGCCATGCTCGGTCGTCCAAGGCCACATTTAGAATTGAAGATAATGTGTTCCTAATAATTTGATCGACTTTTTCTAAAAGTTGTGGGTGCTTCCAAAGATGGGAAGCGCGAAGGCTATACGTAAATTTAGGCCCAAAACAGCAGTATCGAATGAGTGTGAATGCCGAATGCATGTTAATTTTGAAAAGTCTTTCCGAGACGTCATTAAAATTTTGTATCTTTTGTTCAATGAAAGTTGGAAAAGATTCATCGAAAATTGGGGAGCCCAGGAGGTGAAGAGAATTTCTATCGGTGATTTGTAAATTGGGTGCTATTGAGTTAAATTTTGCTAAAGTCGTCTGTCTGTCAGTCGTTTGGGGGAGGTAAATTTCACATTTTGAAAGGTTTAATTGTAATCCAATAGAAGAAAATTTATTTTTCAAAAAAGTTAAATCTTTAAAGACCGTGTCTACATCACCTCCCAGGGTTCCGTCATCCAAATACCAGATATTAAATTTAGAATTTAGCTGCCGAATGATAGGATTTATTGCCAAACTGAAAATGACTGGCCCAAGAGGGTCACCCTGTTGACAGCCGACGGCTGATTCCAAAAGGTTTTCTTTGTACAGTAATTTGGAGGGGTGTCTATAGCATTGATAAAGGAAACTGTAAATTTTGGGTATTTCTTTTTGAGCTTCTGTCAACAAGGTATCCCTGTTCACGGAATTAAAGGCATTCTTAATGTCAACCTTAAGAATGACTTCACCTTCGTTGCTGTTGAGGTAAGTGGAAAGGGCATGCACCGCAGCCTCACAGCCCCCTTTGGATCCGAAACCAAGCTGCAGGGGCTGGAATTTGCTGGCAAGTTCTTCATTATAGAATGCGCAGCAAATTTTGGCTGCGATGCGTCGGAAAGTAGACCCTACGGCAATGGGACGAATGCCGCCATCCTTTTTGCGCAAAGCACAAAGGTTTGCTCCGTACAGGACATCAATGACGGCTTCGTTCACATTGCCGCAGAGCATGAGATTGATGAGGGCCGTCAACTCCTTCAGGAGGGACTCACCAGCTTCCCCGGCGCCTGCGCTCATCAGGTCTTTAAGATGCTGCGGTGTCAGGCCGTCGAGACCGCCGGCGGATCCACTCCGGAAGGAGCACACGGCCGCACATACTTGTTGAGCTGTAATTTGAAGGGAATTGGTTTCTGAATTGGGAGGATCGGGGAAGGTGAGGTCATCTGCCGGGGCGGGGTGTTTACTCTCCAGAGCCATAAATGTCTCTGGACAGTACGGCGCAACCACATCGCTGCTAAAGATAATCCTAGAAGCGCCTCGGATATCACCGTCGCCTAGTTTGGACTCCACATGATGCAATAAACCTCTTTGAGGGAGGTGTGATGTTAATTTTGGTTCGAAACTTTGGGCCGAAATATCACAGTTGTCTTTGATTTGAGCTGTTAAAGTTTTTTTTGTTGCCAAATTTTTTTGCACATGTAGAATCCTAAACGGGAAGGTGAGCAGTTGTTCCCAAGCACTCAACGAGTTCTCTCGGACGGCGAGGCGGACACATCGTGCTAAGTTAGAAGCAACAGATGGTCTCGCACCCCGAGGAACTCGTTTTAAAACAGGAGTAGTATTTTTAAATTTTGAAAGCGTCTTCCACATAGGTTGAGGAGAAGGATCAGGTGCTAAAGGAGTGTTTATTATTGGGCATGTTGAAGGTACATTGTGGGGTTTATGCTTCTTGCCCAAATGTACCTTCAAGCCTCGCTCACCCTTGAAGAAGCGTGCTTGGGGACAATGAGGACATCTTACTAAGACATCCAGCGATGTGGCAGGTTGACTGGCTCCTCGTACGGCATCACTACTATCGTCACAGTTATATAGCATTAAAATATTAAAATGCAGTACTTACAAATCATTGTAAAACTTTATTTTTTTTTCTAAACCTATATAAAATGCACTTAAAACTATATGTACACTGCACGGACTAGATGACTATACAATGGAAAACTGTTAGAAAATACCTAAATTAAAAACACAAAAAAATATCAGCGAAAAAATAGTGTCACTGTCACAAAGTCACAGTAATGTCAGCTGTGGCGCAGTCACCCTGGGTACTGGCGGCTCCCCGCGCATACAAGACAACCTTTTTTTTTAAACGTAGGGCTGCTTAGACTTTTTTTCTCTTGTTTTTTGGGTCGTCATCATCATCATCTTCATCATTTTAGCCGACTGGTCCTGTACATCTCGCATCCACCAAATCATCAACGACCTGGACGGGAGCTTTTCAACGCTGCGGATAGCAGATACGTGGTCGCTACATCAGAACCTTTCAGCCCCGTCGACCGTCTATTCTGCGAGCAGTGTCCCTACCAATTGCTATTTAAGTTTGGCGATTTTTCGACCTATATCGGTAAACTTGATTATCCTGCGGATATTCACTTCTTTCCACTTCATATTGTGATGTAAAATTGCTGAAGTTTTTGCATCTCTTATGCAAATAAAAAATATTTTTTATTCCCCAAGTCGTTTGACGTGTCGATCAGATCGAAGTTTTTTTTGATTTTTTTTAATCAGCTTTCGTTTGCAGGTATTTAACACGGTGAAAACCATTTATGAATAAAATTGGAGAAATCAGAATATCATACAGTAATAATTATAACAAAAGCAATTATATTTCATGAATATTAGTTCATGATAGCTAACACGCATGTCAGTAAAAAAAAAAAAAAATAAGTTAATAATAGTTGACATTCAAAGATTGACATGTTACGTGTGATTATACAGATATTTTTAGTTGTCATACGTTAGTACCGATGATTGAAGTAAAGTAGCGCTCTTTATATAAGTCGGTTAACGATGACCGTAGAAAAGGTTGTTTTATGGTGTCTTTTTGTATTTTATCGAAAAATATTTTTTACGACATATTTATGTTTTATCTATAAATATTACAAGAAATATTTAATAAACCACCTCATTAACGCAAAATTTTAAAATAAAGCAAGATTTAAAATTAATTTAAAAACCGTAATTTACTATAAATGACTTATAAAAAGACCCAAATCATATAGTTCATTCTATTCGGTCACGAAGATTGTCTGTGGGTCCGAACTTCTTGTGTGTGTCCGAAAATGAAATAGAGTAGGTGCACTAACGAAACTTCGTTTGAATATCGTTCGTTTACGAAAATTACGTTTCGGAGAAAGCAAGTAGACCTCAAGAAACGGAGACTTCCTTAGGACTACATTTTTTCCGAGACATCTGTCCCGATATTTCAAGACAACACTTATGTTATTTGGAATAAGTAATTCGTCTATATTTACCTAAAGTTTGCGACTAGATATATCATAATAAATAACATACACAGTCGTTACAACCATAAAAATTTTCTGAATTTTTTTTTTAGATAACATTTTGTAAATGACTTATTGACCGTAATACACAATGAATCACAATGTTTGTATAAGAAGCCGTACACGTTTCGAAGTAAATATCTTCTTTCTAGCTCACTCTCGGCTACGTTTAATGAGATTTCTAAAGTTCAAGTGTAAAAAAACTGGCCAAGAGCATGTCGGGCCACGCTCAGTGTAGGGTTCCGTAGTTTCCCGTCCATCACAATAAGTGTACCCACTTGAGGTTAAAAAAATGCTTGCATATACACTTATATAAACTTAGTCCAGAAATTATTTTGTAGAACCCTGTTGTCTTTTTTGTACAAAAACTGTTCTTTCCATCAAGTTCAAAATAATTTTCCTAGAAAGCTTTTCAGATTTTTTTCATATTTTCTAAACTTATAGTTCAAAAGTTAGAGGGGGGACACATTGTTTTTTACTTTTGGAGCGATTATTTCCGAAATTATTGACATTATCAAAAAATGATTTTAGTAAACCCCTATTCATTTTTAAATACCTATCCAACGATATATCACACGTTAGGGTTGAAATTAAAAAAAAATCAGGTCCCACTTTACATATAGGGGGGCTACCCTAATAAAAAAATATTTTTCAATTTTTATTTTACCACTTTGTCGGCGTGATTGATATACATATTGGTACCAAATTTTAGCTTTCTAGTGCTAACGGTCACAGAGATTAAGCGAGGACGGACAGACAGACGGACAGACAGACAGACATGGCGAAACTATAAGGGTTCCTAGTTGACTACGGAACCCTAATAAAGGCATTTTGTCTTTATAAAATAATAAAACGGTATTTTTTTATCATTTTAGCATTCTCCATAGTAGAAAGAATTTATCATTAAAAAAAAGGTATTTAAAATAAATAAATAATTCATTTATTTGCCAGAATGTAGGTATACAAAGTGGTATAATCTTAATATTAATGAGGTCCCTTTACATTCTACCATTATACATGATGTGCAAATATTTAGTTATAAATGAAAATACAAATACCTTTTTTTTCTTTTATCTTAATGAAATATATTTCTAAAGTATATTTAAAAATGTGCATGATATTAAAATAATTGCATAATAATGGTATCACATTGTTAAGTAACACACTTAAACTTAAGAAATCTTTAAAAACATAATTTAATCTTTATCGCACCGAAAGTACAATACGACTTTTACGGCATCGCGTTTCGTTATCTATTCTTAGAAATTACAAAAAGTAACTGCCATAGTCGCATACCGTTTTATTATTTTAAAGACAAAATGCCTTTTTTTACACACGAGAGTGAGCTAGAAAGAAGATATTTACTTCGAAACGTGTACGGCTTCTTATACAAACATTGTGATTCATTGTATATTACGATCAACAAGTCATTTATATAATGTTCTCCAAAAAAAAATTCAGAAAATTTTATGGTTGTAACGACTGTGTATGTTATTTATTATGATATATCTAGTCATAAACTTTAGGTAAATATAGACGAATTACTTAATCCAAATAACAATTTTTGTAAATGTATTTATGTGTTGTCTTGAAATTTCGGGACAGATGTCTCGGAGAAAATTTAGTCCTAAGGCAGTCTCCGTTTCTTGTCTCTGTTCTTCGAAGTTTAGGCAAATAGGCGCTACCTATTCCTATCACTGATTATAACATCTGCGGCCTTAGATAATCTCAGACGAAATTGATCAGCTTGGCCGAAATTCAGTCGGGATTAACTAATAACATAAATAATAACAAAATTCATCAAAAAACGATACAAAAAATGGACCAGTAGTATATAACCCTAACAAACAGGTACCTAGAAAAAGTGTACTTTCGTTTTTGTATTTTAGAATGTATGCCTCAAAATTCGCTTATAACAAAAGTGAAATATAAATCCAGAAAATGGCTGTTTATAAAATAGTAATAATTTTACAGGCTGACCAATTCCATGAGGAATTCAGGCTATGGATACTGTCAGAAGACCGTGAAATTCCCGCACTTATATCTAATGCCTGCGTTAATGTCATACTTGAGGTAAGTTATTTTTTATTTTAATATATAGGAACAAAGGTTCAGTTCCTCAAGATGCTCGCCCAGTACGATTATTCTTTGTCTTTTGTAAATGTTTTGAAGAAACAATATTTACATTAATTATCTAGGGACTGCAAGAAACGCGCGCAGCGTCTCACTGAAATATGCAATAAAAAATTTAAAAAAAATACAGCATACTTCTCTGTTATCAGAACAAGTCTGTATCTTGACTTGTTCTGAAATCAACCGGCTAAAATAAGATTGATGGAAGAGTAAGTACTATTTCGAAAGGTCATAAAGTTGCAACATTACTGGAGTCTATGAGTATTAAAGTAGCAGCAAATTCGCAATTAAATTCACTGTGCATATGTGTATCATCAGGCGCCAGAAGGTGTGAAGAACAACGTGATGGGTACTTTGTACGCGTGGGGCGCTTATACTGCGGACGCTAACACCGTCCGCCTACATGCTGCGTTAGCGCTGTTCCACGCGCTAGTGCAAGAGCGACGCGCTTATATACCACAAGGTTGGTAATATTATTTCACAAAGCTATATAACTTCAAAAGTCAACTCGTCCCTTGCTGTCCAACCCTAAGCGACGCCCACGCCGAGGTTCGTACCCCACAGGAGATGCCCTTAACATGTAATCGTTTAGATTTAGAATTTGTATAAGTTCTGGCTAGAAGCTACAATTTTATTAAGGTCGCTACAGGCAAGACCGGTTAAGCATAAGCATACGACAACCTCAAGAAGATCACTCACTAAAAAAACTTATTAATTCTTTTGTCAGCTGTAACTAACTGTAAGACTAAAACTGCACCGAATTGTTTCAAACTAATATAGTCCGGTCAGCACAAAAAATTAAAAAATTCAAATAATATTTACGCTTTTGCAGTAACCCTGTGTCTGTTAGTGCTAACAAAAACTCATCAGCAAAAAGATCAAATTAATTTTGCAAAACTACTTTTTACCAGGCTGGTCACAGTGGTACGCCTGGGAGTGGGGCGAAGCTCATGCTTGTTCACGAGCGGTCCGCAGTGGAGGCGGAGGTAGAGCCATCGCCGCACTGTACGCCGCGCGACTGTGCTCCGCGCCCGACCAGCGCATACTGGGCGCGCTGCAGCGCCGCTACCTCGGCGACGCGGCCATGTCGTCCAGGTGGAAGCCTGCGCCGCTGACTGTACCACTGCCGCTCTCTACATCACTGCGGGTAAGGACAGCTGTACGCCGCGCGACTGTGCTCCGCACCCATACTGGGCGCGCTGCAGCGCCGCTACCTCGGCGACGCGGCCATGTCGTCCAGGTGGAAGCCTGCGCCGCTGACTGTACCACTGCCGCTCTCTACATCACTGCGGGTAAGGACAGCTGTACGCCGCGCGACTGTGCTCCGCACCCATACTGGGCGCGCTGCAGCGCCGCTACCTCGGCGACGCGGCCATGTCGTCCAGGTGGAAGCCTGCGCCGCTGACTGTACCACTGCCGCTCTCTACATCACTGCGGGTAAGGACAGCTGTACGCCGCGCGACTGTGCTCCGCACCCATACTGGGCGCGCTGCAGCGCCGCTACCTCGGCGACGCGGCCATGTCGTCCAGGTGGAAGCCTGCGCCGCTGACTGTACCACTGCCGCTCTCTACATCACTGCGGGTAAGGACAGCTGTACGCCGCGCGACTGTGCTCCGCACCCATACTGGGCGCGCTGCAGCGCCGCTACCTCGGCGACGCGGCCATGTCGTCCAGGTGGAAGCCTGCGCCGCTGACTGTACCACTGCCGCTCTCTACATCACTGCGGGTAAGGACAGCTGTACGCCGCGCGACTGTGCTCCGCACCCATACTGGGCGCGCTGCAGCGCCGCTACCTCGGCGACGCGGCCATGTCGTCCAGGTGGAAGCCTGCGCCGCTGACTGTACCACTGCCGCTCTCTACATCACTGCGGGTAAGGACAGCTGTACGCCGCGCGACTGTGCTCCGCACCCATACTGGGCGCGCTGCAGCGCCGCTACCTCGGCGACGCGGCCATGTCGTCCAGGTGGAAGCCTGCGCCGCTGACTGTACCACTGCCGCTCTCTACATCACTGCGGGTAAGGACAGCTGTACGCCGCGCGACTGTGCTCCGCGCCCGACCAGAATATTCTTGTATCAAGGTTTCGGAGTCTTTGGATAGTGTCCTAAATTGTAAACTATAGTTTGACTCTTCTCTGATCTTATAATATAGCATTAACATACGTAATCTATGTTCTCCAGGAGTACACGGTAGCTTTCGACGCATTGCCCGACATCGACTCGCCGCAACTACTAGCCTTGCCTGCCAACTGCCGCGTTGCTTGGGAGAAAAATGCCGCTATCGACATCATCACTAGGCTCAAAGGTAGTTTCCAAATTATGTAGGTATATTCAGTTTTATTAGGTACAAGATAGTTATTTTGCTTTTTTATTATTAGGCCGCGTTTCCACTCGCCAGTAAATTGCATGCAAGTTAAAATACATTGCGGATTAGCGAGGTCTGATGTAATCAAGCGGTCCTTCGTAACTCGCAATGTGATTCGACTTGCATGCAATTTGCTTGCAAGTGGAAACGCGGCCTTAACACTACATGAATTAGTCTTACTAGAATATTCGCCAAAATCTCGTTTAATGGAGTCCTTACTTTAAGAACTACTTGACGACTGTACATTATGACTATAACAAATAGTGCTTCCATTTCAGAATTAAACTCGACGGTTGCCGTTATCAACAAGAGCGATAACATAACTCCACTAAAGTCGCTTCTATCACTGTGGAAGAAACTTATGGCGGGAAGTCCTTTCATAAAAGGAGAGTATCAAGTTGAAAAGGTTTGTGATATTGCCTATAATATTTTTTCCCGCTCTAGGTTGGAGCGAGAGGTCGTGTCAGACTTTATTGACTCTTCCTCTTCTAAATACAGGCGAAACTCGTACATGGTGCGAACGAGTAAGTACATGTTGGTAAAGAGTTCTCATTTGACCTTTTTACTACTAAAACATATTCTGTACGCATGTAGCTAAATGCGGTCTTTTCCAAAAGTGCATAGTGCTGATTGTACTGAAGTGATATTTAATTATGTTTTTTTGTTTTTATTAATATTAGTGACAGTCAGTTTTCTACTGCTTTATCTGTTTTTACCCGTGAGAACCCGTAATCGAATCAATGTATCTTATACTATTGTTATCCTTTTATTATAGCTGTTGGTGATCCTATGAATTAATAAATAAAAACCAGACCTGTGTCCTTCAGTTACCCTTTGCGTTCTAGCACCACGAGTTTCCTTTTTAGAAAATCCCCGTTGCCCCTAGCGATCCCCGTAATGTTTTAGTACAGCATAAACAGCATTTTAGTGTTTCCACTCGAAGGGCGCATTGTGGGTTGTTGGATGTTACATTTCTTCAAATTTTCGGCTCAGACATGCCGGTTTCCTCACGATATTTTTAACAAAGGCTCTCCATCGAGGCGAAGAGCCCTGTCAGCCAGTCTTTAAAATTCAGTTGCAATTGCCACGCATTCTGGAGGTTTATAGGAAAACATTTTTGTTGCGGCATCAAAGCCATCCGGCCGAAACAGCGCAAACAACTTTGACGCTATATTTTCAAGCCGTCTTCGCTTGTTCTTACATTTTCCTTCGAAGTTCCTAAGTTTTTCTGCATAACTCAACAAATTAAGTTCTAACTCTAGTTGAGATTGCGAATAATTTATCTAAATATGAATAACAATATGAACCGTGTGGTATCTAGCCTGGGTCGGGCTGGTGGTGGTGCGTGTGCGAAGGCGAGGCGCTAGACGCGGCACGGGCGGCGCGCCTGCTGCACGCGCAGCTCGCCAAGATGGCACACCAGCACGACCGCGCATTGTTGCATGTGAGTTCCCAAGCCAGGCTCATATATATATATATATATATATATATATATATATATATATATTTATATATATAGTGTTGCGTCGTGGCGCTTTCTTACGTTTTTAATAGTCATAACTCGTCGTGATATGATGTAATTTTAAATCGTTTAATTCATTAAACCTCAAGCGAACGCCGCGTTCGCGCATCTGTTGTCTTACTATTGTGTCTCAAATTGACGGTATCTGAAAAGTTTGTTGTAACCTGCGCCGCGACACACACGCAGTGAACCTAGCTTTACTCTGTAATACTTGCCTTAAGTCGCAACTAATGGAAATTGCGACTTAAGACAAGTATTATTCTCTAGGGTCTACTCCAGAGTAATACTTCCTGTCCACAATATATCAACGAGGTAGCCAAAGTGGTGCAGCTTCAGTGTTCCTTACACTGTCACTACACCATTCCAGAAACTTATGCTCAGAAAATTGGTTTTATACAGGTGGCTTTACACCTACAGTACAACCCAATATTTGTAAAGAAGCTAGTAATTAAATATGTCATTGATTTTATCCGTATGGTTAAAAACTCGGCCTGTATAAGTGCGCAATAACACGAACTGCGCAATATTTTTGTCTGTTTTTAAAATAAAACTTGTTCTTGAAAACTGTTTAGCTCTTGGATATTACAAGTTTTATTTCACAATATTTTCGTTTCACTAGGTAAGTACAGTATTTTACAATGATTCACCATTTTATAACCAAGCGGGTCTCGTTTTGAATATTACATTTGTGTAGGTGAGCGAGGAGTGGCAGATGCTATGGAGCGGGCCGGCGGCGCTGGACGCGTACGTGCGCGAGTTCGGCATGCGAGCGCGCGCCGCGCTGGCACGACTCGATACGAGACAATTGAAGCCGGACTATATGCCTGCAGGTATTACTTCATTTTATTCTAGCTGACCCGGCGAATTTCGTACCACCTATTTTTTTAGGATCAATTCGGTGCTAGCAGTCGTAAGTTTCGCGCGTACGTACATTTCGATAATTTATTTTTATTCATATATAAAAAGGAAACTCCTGACGGACTCGTCAACACCCAGATTAAACCTGGACTTAAGATGGAATTTTGCACAGATGAGAGACCTTTATGATTTCATGCGTGTACGAAGCCACAGGCAAAAGCTACTGCTCAATAATGTCATCTGTTTGTATTGACTTCACTAGAAACAAGATTTTTAAAAAACGAAAATTTTGAAGGGGTAATTCTAGTCACCATTAGTAATAGTGTAATTTACAGGTCAGACTATAGTAAACGTAATCACCGATACATGATAACAAAATATGCCAATTGCATCCTAGGACTTCTCCCAAAACTCCACAAAAGTTAAAACCGCGCGCTCGCGCTCCGGCACGAGAGAGAGTACGACACATGATTCGTCCTGTAGCGTTTTGGTGACTGAGTGGACCGGAGTGGTTCCTTATATTCTGGTTTCGCATATACTAAAAATAAGGTTGTATATACTTTAATACTTGACTGTGATCCCACCTCATGGTAAGTATTAGTAAGTATACATAGTATTGATGCAATCGTTAATGGTGTAGCGCACTAGTCTTACTAAGGCCTATTCACTCTAGACTTGAAGACGTGCTTAAATTATAACCGAACGGGAAGACCGTATTAGGCATTCAATGCTGGATGCACGGATATATTCTGATAATCTAAACTTCTAGAGAGATAGCGCTTGAAACATGATTTGAACACTGGTACTACTTTACTCTTTTCATAAAATTAGGAAACTTTTATATCGGTCGAAACAGGAGCAATTGGGTCAAACAGAAGCAATTATGTCAAAGTTATCTCCAAGAACCTTAATGGTTATACCCTATAAGTCTTAACATTGTTGTTTATAAACCAATCTTGACGATCTCTGGCTGGTATTTCCATTAAGTACTTACACCTCATTTTCCAGTGAGTTCCCTAGAAGTAGTTTTTGGGGAATCTCTCCTCCACAATAAGGATAAGGAAGAATAGTGTAATTTATTTATGGTGCATATTGTGTTCAGAGGTGGACCTGCGCTCGTTTCTGCGTCCGTCACGCGTGGTGTGGGCGCTGCGCGTGCACACGGCGGCGCGCCTGGCGTGCAGCGTGCACGCGCTCACGCTAGCCGTCAAGTGGAACTGGCAGGAAGGTAAGTACATCACGCGTGGTGTGGGCGCTGCGCGTGCACACGGCGGCGCGCCTGGCGTGCAGCGTGCACGCGCTCACGCTAGCCGTCAAGTGGAACTGGCAGGAAGGTAAGTACATCACGCGTGGTGTGGGCGCTGCGCGTGCACACGGCGGCGCGCCTGGCGTGCAGCGTGCACGCGCTCACGCTAGCCGTCAAGTGGAACTGGCAGGAAGGTAAGTACATCACGCGTGGTGTGGGCGCTGCGCGTGCACACGGCGGCGCGCCTGGCGTGCAGCGTGCACGCGCTTACGCTAGCCGTCAAGTGGAACTGGCAGGAAGGTAAGTACATCACGCGTGGTGTGGGCGCTGCGCGTGCACACGGCGGCGCGCCTGGCGTGCAGCGTGCACGCGCTCACGCTAGCCGTCAAGTGGAACTGGCAGGACGGTAAGTACATCACGCGTGGTGTGGGCGCTGCGCGTGCACACGTCGGCGCGCCTGGCGTGCAGCGTGCACGCGCTCACGCTAGCCGTCAAGTGGAACTGGCAGGAAGGTAAGTACATCACGCGTGGTGTGGGCGCTGCGCGTGCACACGGCGGCGCGCCTGGCGTGCAGCGTGCACGCGCTCACGCTAGCCGTCAAGTGGAACTGGCAGGAAGGTAAGTACATCACGCGTGGTGTGGGCGCTGCGCGTGCACACGGCGGCACGCCTGGCGTGCAGCGTGCACGCGCTCACGCTAGCCGTCAAGTGGAACTGGCAGGAAGGTAAGTACATCACGCGTGGTGTGGGCGCTGCGCGTGCACACGGCGGCGCGCCTGGCGTGCAGCGTGCACGCGCTCACGCTAGCCGTCAAGTGGAACTGGCAGGAAGGTAAGTACATTACGCGTGGCGCGTAACCGTAAACGTAAACCATACTTTAAGTATGAAGTTTCAATGGATTTTAAACTTTACATTGTTTGAAATAGAATTTATTATTCCAAAATTTTATAATTGTCTCGAATTCTAAATTTTATATTATAGTACTGAAAACGTGCATAAAGGTGATATTTTGCGTGCAGGTGAGAGTACTCAGGACGGTATAGTAGTGCGCGGTCTTCGGCTGTGTGGCTGTGCGTGGTCGGGTGCCGCGCTGGAGGCGTGCGCGGCCGCGGCGCCCCCGCACGTGGCCGCGCCGCCGCTCGCGCTGCGGTACGTCCTGCAGGTACGTATCGCACGTAACTCCAGCATTCTGCTTCAGCTCAGATCTACATTTTAATTAGCGTGGCTATACATATTGCGTATCCACTGGGCAATAACGCACTTTCGAAGGTTGACATTGTTACCTAACACTTTTGAAACTAAAACGAAACCTGATTTTTCTAACTTATTAACATGTATGTTTTTATCGTGTCCAGGAGTCTGAAAGCGCATGTGCTTGGGAGCGGAGCGTCGAAGTTCCGGTGTACACGAACGAGGCGCGAGAGGCGCTCGTGTTCAGCGCGCGCGCGCCGCTGTCGCAGCACTACGAGCCCGACACCGCCACGCTGCACGCGCTCGCGCTTTTCATAGCCACACATGACTAAATGACAATTTACCTGCAACACTACAAGAGCAATTAGGTAGCAAAGCTTTGCGAAATAAATAAATTAAAAAAAAAACACATAAATAAAACAACTTAAATAAAAAATAACCACGGAGTCTGTGGGTAGGTACTGTTTGTACTTTGAAATACATATCACTCTTTGACATGCTAGCTTATAAGTTTGACCTTGTTGTCACACTCCTACTTTCAGTGACCACGACTTTTAATATAACAGATATAAAAGTTAGTAAAATTATTTACAGTTTGATAGTGTGTTTTGCACGTTTGATTTAAATAAGTTAATAAATAACTAATTGCAAGTGATCTTATAGAATATGTTTGTTAGTTTGTTTGTTATTATTATAGTTTAAGGCAAATTGGTCTTATTAAATAATGTTCACTATGAAATATATTTTCTTTTATTCTACAAACCTCAGTTAAGAACCGAGTATCCTTAGATACATATACATATATGTTTACATATTGGGTTTAGGTATTCAGAACACTTGAAATAATTCTCCTAAATCATTACAATAGTTTTTTAAGCAACTGTTTGTGAAATGCCATATTTAGGTACAGTTTATCGATAAAAATGAAACAATTTTGTCTTTTATCATTCATATATTTTGGTTGAAAATATAATGACAGGTATTACAATCTTAAAATTCCAAGCAATTAATACAAGTACGTATTTACTTTGAACACTTTATTCTTATAAAAAATGCAAAAAAAACTAAAATGTCTCTTGAAAAAAAACTTTGCGAGCTTGGGTCCGTAACGCTACGGACCCCTCAACTTTACATATTAAAATCAAATAAAAATCAAAAGCGCGTGGATGTTATGCATGTTTTGATACAAATAATTTTTTCTCTGTGTTTTGGTACAGACATAAACTAAAAAAAAAAAACTATCCTTTGGTTTCGAACATAAAAAAAAAAACACAATTTTCCTTTTTTTTTCTAAAATCAGTCATCATCTGATGTGTATCCGCTAAAGATTGGTCCACCAAATGATAATAATTATCCATATTATGATTTGTTACTTCAATTCTGAAACAACGAAATAAGAAAACATTATTATAAAAACTAATGTTGTTTTGTTTGGATAAGATAACTAAATTGAACGGTTGCACACATTGCCATCCATGGTCGTTCCAGTACTCCGCTGCCGTGGCAAGTTGCAGCATGCGGACAGAGTTCCGGTAGAATGGCGACAGCGATTATCGCAACCCAGTGCTGAGCTCACCACAATTATGGCGGTAAGTCTCCTCTTCGAGGAAAGCTGGCTGGAAAGATCTCACGGCGTCCTCACCTTCCGCATGACGCATACAAAGTACTCTGTGGCCACCGCCTTTCCTTGCAATGTGATCGAAGTATTGCAGAACCTTTTAAAAGGTACATACAAGTTTATACTTGTGGCGCGGGGAAACTTCCTCCCCCCGTGCCTGTTGCCGATTACTCTTTCACTTGTTATATTTCATTATAATAATATGTAGTTCGTTATTAGAATGTTGTGAATTCGCTCTTTATAGTATTCGAGTTTATAGTTATGCAAGCTTTTGACTAATTTTAGTAGGACGCTTCTATCTTCGTCTCCGATTCTGATAAACCAATACACCGGTTCTGAATTTGGTTCCGATATACTTAACCGCTTCCTTTACATCCCTACAGTAGGGATCTAAGTTTTCGAATGATTACTAAGTAACCGACTAAGTAAGCATAAGTATTTTCTTCAAGTGCAACACCTAATAGTAGTCTTCGATATTTCCTTACCAGCCTTTTCAAATCGCAGCAAGTGTTTTAAGAGATATCGGGGAGATGCCATGTTGGGTACTGGAATCTCAGCGTGCGAAAGGTTTTCCGACACTGGACGATCTGCAAATTAAAATTTAACTAATAAATACAAATATTTTTATAAAAAAAAATGATTAAGAAGAATTCGATATTTAAATAAGCTTTTTCTGAACCTGCTTTTTTATGGTGGGAAAAAAAACATCCAATGACAACCCCCGCTCTTGGGCAGAGCGGGAGATAGTGTCAGACTCTTACTGACTAAAAGACCCACCCCGTTCCTTCTAGCCTTCATACCAGGGCTCGAACTGTCTTTCGAAACTAACCCTGACCCCAGTTTCTGAACCTGCTCATACTCGGAAAGTAGGTCTGAAGTTGCCTGAGGAGCGGATTGAAAGTAATACTTTTCAGCCCTAGGGAGAATCACTGACAGCTGACAAATTATTAAAAAAAAATAGTTCTATTTTCACATTTCTATTCTATTGAACCATGTTTACAACAACTTTTATTCTATGACTTAAAAATCTATCATAATTTGGTTCATACAGCTTTCATAAAAAAATAAAAATATTTAAATTGAGCGTTCTAAATATTACGAAGTCTATGCGAAGCAAGCGATAGTACAATAATGGAGGGTAGTTGACCATGAATTTTACCTATTTACGGGCGACTTTCTCTAGTCGGCCGGACGCTTTGATGCGCTTGCGTCGCGTCTTACGTGTTCTTGTAGCGAAATTCGGCAGTGCGGACGTAACTATCTTTACATGATGTTGTACTAATATTCTAATGTCGAGTACACGGAAATGTTGGGAATGCATGCTAGGTGTGATGACAATGTTTCGGAAGCGTGCTTACTATTATTACGAGAACAGTGCACAGGAGCCGTAAGTAGATACAGAGTTGAAATATGTTAGATAGAACAGTAAAATCTTGACAAACCTTCAAGATTTCACTGTTCTATCTTTTAGTAAATGTGTTATGTTTTGTAAAAAGTCATAGAACAAAAGTTGTTGTTTATGATGTTGGTAATACAGTCCTACAAGGTTGTTAGTGTTTTACAAATAACCCTGTATAGCCACTACCCTCTAAAAACAATGGTTAAGAAGAATTCGTTATTTAAATAAGTTTTTTTTATACCTGCTCATACTCGGAAAGTAGGTCTGTAGTTGCCTGAGGAGCGAATTGAAAGTAATACTTTTCAGCCCTAAGGAGAGTCACTTTCAACTGACAGCTGTTACATTATATAAAAAAAAAAACTAATTCTATTTTCACATTTCTGTTCTATTGAAGCATGTCCCAACTTTCTATAGAGCCACTTATTATTACACAGCGTGATGTACAAATTGAAATAATAGATAAATATTCATTAAAGATTTTTTTAAATGACTTTATTAAGTATAATTTAATAACTATTTCTTTAAAATAATGTTAATTCAATCATATTTCAATGATACAAATGAAAAATAATGACCTAAAAGCCGGTCAACCACAGAAAAAACAAAATAGGACCTATTTTGTTTTTTTTTTCTTAATTTGTAGAATTTTGTTTATACTTTGTTAAATCTCTGCTTTATGAGATTCAACAGATTCAGATATGGATTTAAGTTTAACGCCAAATTCGATTTATATGGGAAGAAACTAGCGTTTATTATTATTACTTTCCTTGTATTCGTAATCAAAAGCGCAGTATTTACCTTGGGTTAGTGACTTATTAAGTCCCTCGAACTAAGGGCGACATCGCTACGCTCTGATGCCAAAATCCTTCTCGGGACCAAATAAGTTACTTTCAAGTTTCACCCCTAGGGTAACAATATACTATTTTGTGTAGACCCAAAAAATAGCGTTACCGAATAAGCTCTCATACAAACACCCAAATGAACCCTCATTTAGGTGTTTATATAGTATAGTCGGGCTTAAAATTTTCCCACAGTTGGGACTCCGGCCTCTTCTCTATGAGAGGGAGTGGGCCATAATCCAACACGCATGCCCAGTGCGGATTGGTGGATATCACATGTCTTCGAATTTTTGGTTCTAGCACATGCCGGTTTCCTCACGATGTTTTCCTTCACCGTTTTGAGAGCAGTGGTGATGAAATAAATTACACAAAATAATAAGACTGTGTGTGATGTGTTTGATTGAACCCACGACCTACAACTCGTAAGTCGAGGCCTTTACCACTTGGGCACCACTGCTCTCAAATAAGGGTACCTTTTTTTTTTGTTTTCGAGGGGATACCTTCAAAAGGCGCCCGGACTTTGGGGATAAGTCCGGGGAGTGTGGGATTTTTACGTCACTAAAACCACACCGGTGATCACTATCAGCACATAGAAGTGGCCCCGTTACCTCTAGATAAAAAAAAATCCTTTGTTCATGAAACAGATCGCCAGTTTTCCAGTGGCCCCGCTAATATTTATTTCTTTATTTATTATTTATTTATTACAGCCTGGAAGACCTACAGCTTAAGAAACTAAAAATAGAAATAAACATAAACGACAGAAAGCCAATATGTTAGGGCTAAAGAGTGTATTAGTCGGCTAAACTTAGGTTTATCTTCGAGAAGCAGCTAAAGTTCGTTATAATGTTTTACGTCGTGACATTTCATCTTATTCGAAATTTCACTCTGGTTTATTCCGTTCTTTTTTTTCTCGATTTCTTATTGTTCTATAATGAACACCGCAGAAGTTTTATTTTGTAATTTTAAATTCATACAAGTGTCTGTAATTAGCGAGATAGTTTTTTAATGAAAGTTTTCGTGATGAAGTAGAGTAAACGTTATTCTATGGTTTCTTGTTTATTTGCTTTTACATTATTAGCCTAAGGGCTGCGGTTACACTTAAGTTAAGCTGGCTAGCTAAAGAAATAAAAACAGACTAATTTGAAAATAATATGAAATAAAATTGTTATTCATATTACCTAATAGTCTAAGTTTTTGTTTACACTTATTACCTTTAGCCGTAACATATAGGTGCTTAATTATATAAGAACAAAACTTACAATAAGCGACGATTCGGAAGACATCGGTATGTTTTATGACATACATGAAGGCAGCCACGATGAGCAGGCCTACTACCGCAGCAGTCACGCACACGTAGGCGTAATGAGGTCCTCTTCCAAACTCAAAGAATGCTGGTAGCACACACTTTCCTTTGATGCCATTTCCGTAGATATTGGTAAAGCTGAAAACGATAAAGAAACCGTTAATAAAATAAGCTCAAACCAAAAGAATCGAAATTCGATTGTGCCGTGTGTGGTGTATATAGACGAACTACAGATTGGATCAAACCTGTAGCGTCAAAACGATTGGACGATAAGTAGGATGTTGTATGGCCGGCAAAATATAACCGTCATACCAATCCACTCCCACACACGGTCAAACCTGTAGCGTCAAACCGATCAGACGAGAGGTGTGATGGTGTATGGCCGGCATAAGGCTAATCGCACCACAAAAACTAAAAGCCGCCACTGACTAATCACTGGTACCAGCCACTAGGGCCAAATAAAATGACCCAAAGCTATAAAACTTTAATACAAGATCTTAGGCGGTCACTCAAGCGCATATCGCGCTTAAGGGTCATTCCATAAAAATGAGCGATTTGTGAATTTATTTTGTCCCAATAAAATTTTTATTTCAATTAGGTCGCCAACTGGTATTTATTGTAGATATTTAAATTATTGGACCATAACTAAAAGGGCCTATAATATTTTACGATAAATTCAAGGTTTAGGGGCTAGGGCCTGTCGAGAAAGCTTATTGCCATACAGTTTAGGTATGTAGAAATTGATGAGAATGACAAATACTGTAAGAAATTTATTTATTAATTGTGATTGTATTAATATTTGTGATAATAAATATTAATACAATCACAATTACCTAATCAAAATAACTAAGTTTTTAATACAGCATTTAATGTCTGTCAACATTTGAAACAGCAATTGACTTCTTTATGGCTATTTCTTCTGCCTAAAAAATAAAATTATTAATCAATTATAAGCACAGTCCTATAACAAATGGCAAAGGACTGACGGACTAGGGACTGACGATTTGATCAAAATAATAAGATTACACCAATTAATTTCCTAATAGTAATAATATCTGTAATTTTCTACAGAAAGACTCAAAAATGAATTATAATTAGTTAGAGCTAAACTGATAAATTTCTTTATTTTATAAAAATTACTTACCTAGGGCCTGACACAGTGACAACAATATGTTGACTTAGGATTTTTCAAATAATTTCACTAAAAAGTCGATCAAACTTTGTTAATGGATTAATTATTTTATGTTTATTTGTTTTGTTAACGTTTAAAAATTATTAACTCAATGGTTTTCGAAATTTAAATGATCAAATACTATGGTGCATGGATAAGTCTGACTTTTGTTTTATGTTTATATTTATTTTTTTAGTTATAAGGAAGAATATAAACTAAAATAAAATGCTTTTTTGATATTTCTGCAAATCTATATAAAGGAACCCCCTTATTCAGCTCTAGAATATCAACATCATTGTTAGTGTAATTGATTTAATTATTTGAGCGAAAAGTTCTGAAGACATGAGTTGCCCAATATTTATGGAATCACCCATATCTATTATACTAGTTATAAGCCATTTGGTTTTTTTTAGTAAGTAAGGACCAAGGACCTAGACGAGGATTTTCTTGAGCGAGTTTTCGCAACAGGTACTAAGTAGTCTGTAGTAAGACTTCTGAAACTCTTTCAGCCAACTTACCCCATAACACAAGGACCACATGTATCAACAGTCTTAATGCATTCATTTGAAACACCCCGCTTTGGTGGCTGTCGCTGCAAATCCTGGCATTTCAAACATTCTAGACACACATTTGTTTGGGTTTCGCAGAAGTAGCCCTCCGAGCAATGTACATCTTCTTTGCATGATAATGGTTGCGCATTTACAATCAGTAAACACAACATCGATATGATGGGCCTGAAAATATGCTTAGCCTTGAAAATCTATTTTGGTTAATAGGTACCTACTTTACCATAGAAATTTTCTTATATCTATGATTCAAATCAGAGGAGCGGAGATTTTGTGCAATCCTATTGGTTAATATTTCTCCGTTTCTCCGCAGCCTCCCTCTGCTCCTGTGGACCTATTTACTGTTGCTAGGTACTATAAATACCTACGCAGCTGTGCTTCGCCTTATATTCGCAGGAAGCGATGTAGGTAGTTCATAAACGGGTACAAAAGTTCGTAAGTAGGTATCATCAACCTACAAAAGTCCGTTGTTGAACATAGACCTCTCCAATGACTTCTTTATGGGTCTTTCCAATCGCACCATCGCTCGCTAAACAAATTGACAAAAATCTTGGAAATGTTTTAGATAACGTACATACGAACACAAGGTACGTTACATAAAGAACTTACAATACGGCCAACCTAACTATTGACGAGCCTGAACATAGCAGGTTCTGCGCATATAGGTACACTCGAGAAAAACTAGGTAGGTCCTGTTATTGACATTTATTTTTTAAACCAAAATACGAAATAAAATTTACTAATGCAGTGACCAAGTACAAATAACATAATTAAGTAGATATTAAAACACGTTGAGACAGAAAGCTACAATAGTAGATTATGTGACTAGGGGAGCAGTGTCTTTAGGTTGCGGGCGGCGTATTGAATTCCGAACTAAACGAAGGGTTTTATGTAATTAACTCCTGAGTGTCGCGAGGGAGTTAATTTAATAACTTAAGTTTAAGTTAATTATTAAATTAAAAATTTAAGTTAATTTAAGTTACTAACTAATAGTACATTTTTATTCATATTTAGTTTAAAAATATAAAATGTCAATAACACTTTTTTTTACGAGTGTACATGCACTAAAGTTCGCAGTGTTCAGACTAGCTAAGTTACGTCGGCCGTAAGTATTGAACCTAATATATAACCTACATTAATAATTATAATTGATATTATCTTACCAGAGCATTTTTGGGCGAAGGAGTTCTCTTTTATAATAAACGTTGTACTATATACCACTCACAGTCATGCACTCACGGATTGGAAATTACTGATCCACACACTAGCAAACTGCAAAACAGTACCTACTTTTGTTTAGTACCTACTTATGTATACGAAAGTGAGCAAATAATTCTAAACGTATCCCGTTCCTGTGACGCTATCCACTAAACTGACGATAAAACAATACATCCTTTGGTAATAAAACAAGTAAGAACTTGCAAAGAAGAAGCACATTTCAATCATGTTAGGACATGTCGCGCGTCATAATGGAGGTTTTCGTTCAACATCTATTCAAAACAATGAAACCTAGGAACAATAATAATATTTCAAGGTAAAGGAAAGATAACAATATAATATGCTTCCATTCCGAGGATTATAATAAGTAGCAGGTAAGGTAAATCGAGGCAAGTGTCTTTATAGACGGGTTTCTAAATTGAGTAGGTATGTTGTTAAGAACGTCTCAAACTAAATTTTGGCAGCCTTTTAGTCTTAGGGATTCTCTTTTTTCAGTCCAGAGTTTGGAAAATACTCAACTTGAAATGCTTTCGGGGGTTAGGCAAGTGAAGCAAATTCATGTTACAGACCTAAACCACGATATTATTTTACACTGCTGTCTATTGCATTTTTTCCATCGAGTTTTGAACGATGGTACCTATAATATAAGTATAATAATAGATTGCGGTTGCAAAGGGTTCCCATGTGGTTCACGCGAATTAAACACGACGCGGCAGGTTTGCTTAATGTGCGCGCGAAGTCACCGCTTTAAACAATAAATAAAATAAATTGTTTATGTTTCAAGAGCGGGGGAGAAGGAAGAAGTACGATATCATAATTAATTCGTGATTATCTATCGAATTAGATATTAGCGACACCTTTTTTGTAAGCATTAATACAGGCAGCGTTGTGCTGTATCTAACTTATTTACTATATGTATACCTACTCTAATAGTTTATATAGGGTGACTGGTAATTAGTGACCAATAATTATATACGTGATTGTACTCATGATTTCAAACAACTTTTCCAAATTTTATAATCATTAGTTTTATCGGAATAACAAAACAGCTGTTCGCGCAAATTCGCGCCCACCGCGCTCACCCCTCGGTGTTCACGTTTTTCGAACAGCGATGAGTTTGCAAGCGGCGCGGGTGCTCTATCACTATTGTAGGTAAGGTACATGAGACAACAGCGTTACGCGGCTAACAGCTGAGCTTTGTTATTATGATAAAACTAATAAGTATAAAAAAAAGTTTATTCAATAAAGTTGTTTATAACCAGGAGTACAATCACGTGCATAAGTATCGATCACTAATTACCAATCACCTTATACACCGTTAAATTTTAATCTTTTTAATCCCGTGGAGGGTCGATCCGGTACATGAAACACTAGGTATCGATTTGTAAAGATAAAATTAAAAAAATAAAGTATTTTTTTTTTTTCAAAACTCGTATTAATTTACGCATGTACGAAATTAATTTCTAAGAAAACATCAGCTGAGCGAATTTAATGACCTTTAGGTAATAATCGGCGTTGCGTACAAACTACCTACAGGTCATTGAACTCGCTCAGCTGACGTTTTCTTAAAGAAATTAATTTCGTACAAGCGTAAATTAATACGAGTTTTGAAAAAAAGGTACTTTATTTTTTAATTTTATCTTTACAAATCGATAGTGTTTCATGTACCGGATCGACCGACCCTCCACGGGATTAAAACGATTAAAATTTAGCGGTGTATATATTGAACTATGTTATATTATATACTATAGACAGTACTGTAGGCGCAGTAGATAAGCGTTTGGCTGTTATGCTGCGAGTCGTGGGTGCGATTCCTGTACGGAACAAATATTTGTATGACCTACAGATGGTGTTCTGGGTCTGGGTGTCTTTTAGGTGAATTTACATGTTCGTGAACGCACCCAAGAAACAGGAGTAATTACTAGTGTTGGGCAATATTTCGTAGAAAAAAAATTGGTACAATTACCAGCACGGATCTTGAGCGCTGGCTTCAAGTTGCGCAGAAGTCAAATATTCAGTCTCTTTAGTGGTGCGAAGTGAGACGCGGGGAGTGTCAGTGATTGGCTCCCCGCGCCATCGCGTCATAGACGTCACTCCTGATTCGTTCCCTGCGCTTCCTGCATGTATCTAACAACGACGACGATTGGCTCGCCAATGTATGGAATGCGCAAGGCGATCCCCACTCTGACGCCGAGCGCTCAAGATCCGTGCCGGTAATTGTACCTACACGTAAATGCGCACGTTTCATTGAGTAAAAGAATTCATTCCATGGTGTACCTAAGTGTATGCGGATTTTCACAGAAGTTTTTTGAGGAATACACAGAATTCTATATTACACCACTAATTCATAAAATGCTTGCGAATTTGCCTGATCTGACTATAACAGGACGGAGAGTTGTGTAATATGAGAGTTGCAACAACCAAAATCCAATCAATGAAAAGACAATTTAATATTTACATACAACTTTATTCACAAGAGACTAATGTCTCTTTTAACTCATTAATGAATAGTGTATCTAACAGCAGTCCATTAATGACTTAATATAACAATTAACCAAAGAGTTTGTGTAACTTTAATAAGTGCTTCACAGCCTTTAGTTACATCTCTTAAGTAGTTATCATAATATTTAATGTAGGAAATATATCAGGCAGTGAGTTACAGCGAGTATTTGATTTATATATTTATAACTGGAAAAACATTACTGGTCAAATTAAATTATTAAGATGCCAAAATATTGGAGAAATCAACATTACATCATTAATCAGCAGCCGAGTTACGTTTCGATTATAAAAACAATATATTTTTGAATACTATAAACTTGTTTAAAAACTGAACTAGCGATATCGAACCCTAATCGCACGCGTTTGACACATAGAATAAAAAAAAACATGCAAAACAAAGTTACTAAAATAATGGAAGCATTTAAACGCAAATAGCACACTTGAATTATATTGACATAAGATATTTTCCTCAATACTTATTAGTATTGGTAATAAATGCTAAAATATATTTAATAACAATTAAATAAACTGTGCTTTGAAATCAACAATAGGGTATATAAACAAAAACTTGTTAACTTTTACCACTGTATAAAATGGTGTATTTTGGTGTAAAGTTATTACAATGCATGATCATTGCATTACTTTTAGTTCTTCGATGTATAAACACTCAAACTATATTGCCTGTGATATGACAAAGGGCAAGAGCAGTATTTAATTTTCAACCTAAGTACTTAATTTGTCATCTGTTTTAATCAACTATCTATATTCTATAATTAAATCACTGTTTGCTTATTACTGTGTTTATATTAAAAGATATGCTTGAATTAAAAAGTTTTTGCAGGCTGCTTCCAGATTTGTCTTCTGGAATGTTCTAAGCAGTAAAAGCTGTTCTTTAGAGAGGAAATTAATTACTGTTGAATGCAGAATTTATGAAAAAATAAAATTTGTAGCAAGATGCAAGTCATTTTTTTACTTCAGTTTTACGGTACGCTATAGCAAGATACTTGCATCGTGTAAATGGGCCATTGACAATGCATATTACACTAAATTATCGCAATTCATAAATTGTATAAACTATATGTAGGTCCTCGGTGTAAAAATACATACTTCTTATATTTACATACCAAAACAAATTGACAACCATCTCATAATAGAGTTAAAAATATTTTTCTGGACCATATTCACCCTCATTTATAAAAATCTCCCACTGTTTCGCAAAAGATTACCACACACAGTTGTTTTATCTCACGATGACGGATAGATCTTGGATGTGTGTGTAAGGCTGACCCCACATTAGGCGTGCGCGATCTTCGGGCATGTGAGTAGCGCGGGCGTCGCGAGCGCGCTGCGTGAGCGTCGCGTATTGTTGACCTGCGGCGTGTGTGCAGAGTGCCCGCGGCGCGCACTCTCTAGAGGGCGTTAAACGCCAAGGCTCGGGCCGTGTGCGCGCCGCGCGCTCGCTGCACACACACCACACGGCGGCAACACGAGACGCTTACGCAGCGCGCTCGCGTCGCGCAAGTGGCGCCCGCGTCGCTCACACGCACGAGGACCGCGCGCGCCTAATGTGGGGAGGTCTCAATTCACGTGCACGTTGTTTCCTATTCTATGACCCTGAATGCTCCGAGCTTTCGCATTATCATTCCTGCCCTTGTCCCATGTTATTTGGGGTCGGCGCAAATCGTTTTTTTTTCTTTCGTTCTTTCCCGTCACGCTATCATTAACTCCCTTTTTTTCATATCTCTGCTCCCATATCCAACCATCCACAATTCTACATGACTACACTCAAAACTCTTATTGTATGCGTTCTATCTCTCCTCTTCACGTGACCATATAGTCCGGTAGATTTAGATACCCGAGGTCACACGAATTCGCACCCAGCTGAAAATTGGTAAGATTGTTCAAAACACCATGATAAATGAAATCTAAAAAGTCCTCATCGATCCGACACCTAGAAAAAAAATATTCGGGGTCAAAGGTCACAAAAACGAGTTTTTCATGATTTTCAGCAAAACGGTAAGTTTTATCATAAAATCAGCGAAGATAAAAATTGTAGATTAGATAATTATCTACAAAATTGTCTCAATACTGTTTTTCCTAAAAGCCACCGTTCAAAAAGTTGAAAGAAGTAGGTAATCGTCATAATATGCACACGTTTTCAAGCCACCTTGAGGTAGTGTACTTAGCGCGTTTTTAGGATTCCGTACCTCTAAAGGACAAAACTGTACCTTTATGGGATCACTTTGTCTTTGTTTTCTAAAAACGAGCTAGGTACACTACCTCAAAGGTGGAGTGAACACATGTGCATAATATGACGATTACCTCTTTCAACTTTTTGAATCATTATATCTGAAAAACGGTGGCTCTTAGGAAAAATAATGTTGGGACATTTTTGTAGATTATTATCTGATCTACAATTTTGTCCCGGCTAATTTTATAATAAAACTTACCATTTGCTGAAAATCATCGAAAAACTCGTTTTTATGACCTTTGACCCTGACTTTTTTCCAGGTGTCGGATCGATGAGGACTTTTCAGATTTCAATTATGATAGTGTTTTGAATAATCCTACCAATTTTCAGCTGGGTGCGAATTATTGTAACCTAACCCCTATTATTTGGTCTAATTTGACTGAACTAATAGAAGATAGACGATTTTCTTTCATCATTTCAGTCACTGGCACTACTGTCAAACTTTAACCTCTCGCATACAGAACAAAAAGTGTGCGTGAACTTACACACATATTCTAGACCAAACCGCCACGGTAAGATAGCATAGCTATACCTGATAAACAGTACTGAAACAGCTCGGAGATCTTATAATATTAAATCTGACCGTCTACCGGAAAGGAACTTTTTTAAATATACAAAAATACATTACTATAATACAATTGTCTATATTGATTAGGAATATATTTTTATCTAATTTTAAGCCTTGAATGCGTTAAAATTAAGATATTATGCGAAATAAATAATTACATGACAAATTCAATAGTTAAATTATTCAGTGGTATCTTGAGCTTAATACAGTTTTCTCTGAAATGCCAACAAATCCACTAGTTAATACAGTTATATTCCCTAAATTTGATAGCACATCTGAATCATACTAAATACTTACATGTCTGGTTTCTTAAACGACTTATACAGTAAAAGATCCAAATATTTTTCTAAATTAATGTTACTTGAGCAAGCAAGTATTAATAATGTCTTTTCTTTCTCTCTCGATCGTTTAAGCTACCGACTGTCCCCCTAGGCATATCTAAGATATCTCATTACATTACGTTACTGAGATCATGAATTGATCGCACAGATCTTCCACATGACTGTTATATGCAAAGGTTTAAAACACACGTAAAACTACATCACAGAAAAGTGGGTAAGAAACATATTATTAGGGTATCTTTGAAACATCAATCTAGAATTGACGCAAGTAAACTTAAAACTCTTTTTTTATAATTTTTTTTTTTTCACTTTTTTTGTGACATTGTTTTTCGTTAACTAAAAATTATAATAAAATTAGAATATCCACAATTACACTAATCTCAATATTGTAACGAGAAGGAAACCAACCACGCGGTTTCTGGAACGATTCTATTGACGTATCAAAATTAATCGCAATTTGACAATGGGATTAGCTGTTGAAAATCCATTCAACCAATCACGGTAGATTAGCTCAACAATTTATCTCATTAATTTAGGAATACATTCCAGAGATTGAGCGTAACTTTAACCTTTTCACTGCCACAGTCATGTATTCATGACAAAGCAAAATGTGTCCAGCACGCCACGGTTTTAGTCAGTAAAAGTCTGACACACCCTCTCGCTTCACCCTAGAACGGGAAATATCATAAAATTGTTTAGCACCAAAAAACGGCATAAATCTTATAAAAATATTGTTTTTCTTGTCTTATTAATTATGTTATAATAAATATATAAATCTTTGAATATTGATCTTTTATTATTCCAAACTCTGTTCATATGCATGTGGTATACATACGACCGTGTGCCCAGTGAGAGTTTGTTTTACGTTAACGCGATCGACACGTTTATGACGCCCGGCGCTATGATTAGCCAGCTTCCAGCTCTTAACCAATCGGAGAGCAAAACGCGGTAAACGCGTCGATCGCGTTCTCGTAAAAACATCTCGCACTCAGCCCACTGTTGCCCTTGCGTGTGCTTTATCGATGTTACTTCCGACATTACTGCTATTTTGTAGGTGTTGGAGAATGAAATTGTACTTCAGCACCGTGAACACGCTTTTGCATTTTAACGTGGAGATCAAAGGGTTAAAGGAAAAAATATCCTAGAGCAAGCTAACAAGAGTACCACGTGGTAGTTTCTCCTTACATAACATGAACTTATAGTAAGCGTAGTCGAGTATTGATAGAGGCGGAGTGACGTCACTTGTTGGTGTTGATCTGCACCACGTTGGTGATCTGTGTGATGAAGCTGTAGGGGGGCCCTCCCTGGCTCGGTGACGGAGATCGCGGGTAACTGTTGTTACTGCTGTCGCCATAGTTGCTCTCCCGGGAATCCTACAAAATAAAATGATAAATGTAAGGGACAAACGCCTTCGTAAGTGAACACCTACAAGTCTATAAGGATATTAAGCTAGACCGAAGCACACGTGGAACATGCCTGATTTGTACGTAGAACGACGTCGTGTCGTGTCGAGTGGTGTGTATCAAGTGTAGCTCTACAAATCTTGCTTCCTTATAAAATGTATGAAGACCGACGCGCTCAAATCGGCGTGTGTGGCACACGTGTGGGCAGTGTAGTTCTACCTTTGAAGTGAATGGACAAAATCAAAAGTAATCAGAAGTTTGTTTTCTTAATACAAATTCCACAGGCAATGACCTAGAGCATGACGTTTTAAAAAAAGATTGTTTTTATCTAGTTTCAGTGTGGGAAAGAGACAGAGCTATACAGGTTGTCTAGCGCCATCTCTTACCCACACTGAAACAAGATTAAAACAGTCTTACTTTGAACGTCATGGTAACCCCGAATATCACTTTTATGACCATCAACAGGCAATGGCATTAAAACACCAAAAGATGTAATACATACCGTGGTTTAATTTTTTTAGCAACAATGAACTGCTGTTTTCCAATATAATCTATGACTCAAACTCCATAATCTACAAATACTATTTTAAATCGAGATTTTTATCAAATTTTGGAACTACTAAGATCAAATTCCATTACAACCAATACTGTTTTAGAGCCTTTACAAATGGGATACGTAAAAATGAACCTAAAATATAGTAAATATAGTCGATACTAGAGTTGTAGGAGAGTACTAGATACTAAAGTATTAGTGGCGATGGATGGAAATTATCTCGAACTGGTGACAATATATATCTTTAACTATATAAATGCATTTAAAAGTTAGAAACAGAAACTTTATTTGTTCGAGTGTGTGATAGGCGAAAAATGCCTCTTATCAACGGTTCTCCTGTTGTAATACTACAGCATATATATTCGAATAATATTTTCAATGTGGAGAATCGCTAATTCTACGCGAGCGAAGAAGCTGCGCTCTGTCAAAAGTTAATCTATAGTGTCTATACTATACTCTATACTAATAAATTATTGCATAAAGAAAAGATTTATATTTTTGCTTGTAATGAATAATCTTAAAAACACTGGAACCAATTTTTTAAAATTCTTTCACAAATAGAATGTTTCTTTATCAATGAGTGACATAGACTGTATATTTTCTACGTTCACATGGGCGAAGCCGCTGGCAGACGCTAGTCATTTCCAAAATGGTAGAGTGTAGTTACCTGTCGCACGCATCGTTTCTTGGCGGGGGGGTGTTCCACGAGCGTGGTGTCACGCGCGGCCGACAGCAGCGCCGGCAGCGACACCGCGCCTTCCGACGAGTTGCCGTTGTTGTCGTGAGTAACACTGCGCAACAAAACATTACCATACTTTAGTAAATAACATACAAAGAGTCAACTTCACGACCTATTGGACCACCACAGAAAATAGCCATCGAAGTTTGAATCAAACCTCCAGAAACATGACCATCGACGCATCGGAAATTGTGTGTTGAATAAGCAGAATTTTATCCCGCCTAGACTGCAAGATGGCAGGTGATACACCTTCAGTACGTGGTGGACATCCCTCACATCCCACCCGTACGAATTCAGAATTACTTTCATTTTTATAGGTACAGCTAGTGACTCTCATGTGGCTTGATACCAACAACCTGAGGCTCTTAAAGTCAAAGCGAATAACTGAATATGTTACTTCTAGGCAAGCGTGCTCCATAGCTTTCCATCAAACGCAAGCTTATCAATATATTTACAGAATGCCTCCCGACCGACTTTACATGTCACCAATGTCAACTGAGACTATCCAAGTATGCAGGAGATAGGTATTATAATGAACAAGTGTGTGCGAAACCACAAGTGCATATTCTGTTTGTTCACCCTCATAGTCTGATGGGACGGCAATCCAATACGAGACGCAGGACCAACGGTTTAGTGAGCTTTCCGGCAATTAGAGGTTATCACAACATCAACTTCCAAACTCCGAGCTGCTACAGAGTATTCTTAATAGAAAACCTAATAGTACTTTAGCCCGACCTAGGTATCGAACCCAGAACCCCATGCTCAACTGTCGCGCTTGGGACTACGAGACCAAACAATCAGTTAAAAAACTTATGGAAAATGTGAAGGGACGACTTTGCCCAGCATAAGTATAGTCTGGGCTGATACAATGAAGTAGGTACATGACATAATTTCTGTCAGCACTGTATCGCAATTTCTTATGTTTCTATCTTTTTCTGTAAATTAGAATCTTCATTTACTAACGCGAGACAGAAAGCAAGAGTACGATCGCACGCGGTGGAATCGACGCGAAGGCGGCAACATGCTCCAGCTCTAACTAAAGTGTAGTCGACTTCAGTTAAAAATAAATGTGACATACTTGGCATTAACATCTCCATTGCTTGTGTTTCCACCTGGCATCCACGCGCTTGGCACTGTGTCTTCGTCAGGGACGGGTGGCTCCGGGTTTTCAGGCACAGGATCTTCAGTACTACGGACAAAACATCGCAGCTTGTTAAAAACTAACAATAACAACACCACTCATCTACAATATTAGTTTTAGGATATACGAAACTTGAAACACATGTATAGGAATGTTATGTAAAGAATGTATGTACAAAATTTCAAAACCGTATCATGTAAAATCACAAAGTTATAAGCTTGTTATGTCAGCAAAAATACATAGTCACCGGGCCATCCAAGCGACTAGGAGTTGTTTTGCACTTTCACCCAGCTATTTGCTAGAGCATGATGTCCGAGTCGGTGGTATTCAACTTGTAACCTTTTTAAATATTTTTGGGAAAAAATTAAGGGGTAAGTGGACAAAGGTGTTAACTATTATTACGATTCTCTGGTAATATTTCTGCTGTTAGCCCATTTCAAATCTGAAATATATTATATATTTGATTGACAGTTAAAACCTTTTGCTAGCATCTGTAACTATGTAACGAATTAGAATTAGGGTGTTTTAAATCACTTAACCCTTCAATTATAACATGGTGTAAAAACTATTAGATTTCATTCAGTTACACTGATTCTGAACAAACTATATTCAGGTTTCGCATAAACTAAAAAAAATGTTGTTTAGCAAGAAATTAGAAAAGAAAGCCAGTGTATATGTGCAGAAATATAATGTCTGATAATGTTGATAATAAATAAATTATCACTATTATCAATTGTTGCAAGGACAAGGCATCCGGCGGAATCTAAATATGTGTGTGTGTGCTCGATATGAGATTAGCGAATGAAGCTTGAGTGAAAGGTCTTATCGTAAGGATTCCTCAGACACTGCGATCCTGTGGCCCCATCGTGAGTCATGCTTGAAAATCTACGCGTTGGAAATGGCGGTGAAACTGCTCGTGCAATATTTCTCGATGCGTTCAATACGCTAGACAAATATCTCGTGAAGCAGCTATTTCGGGTCAACCTCATGAGTTACACGCTTAAAAAATCTCGGAGTTCCATACATATATGGCCGTATTGTGTTCGTAGCGCTCAATAATCACTGTAAGCAGGTTGGTTAACGACTTCAGCTAACTTGACAAACTCAATATCATCTCAGACACCATCACACCCGATTTACAATTTGAATGATAGCAAGCACTAGGTTGAAATCAGGTGGTGACTAGCCGGTTTACCTTCAAGGTGAAGACACGTGAATACATTCGCAAGAAGTTTGTAAAATCTTCACAACATTGATTGGTTGGATTTGGTTTTCACAATAATATTGGTTATTTCCAAGTATGTATAAAGTATAGTATATTGATTATTACATTTATTTCTCTTCTGTTTGTCTATTTATTAAGTTGCACGTGCCATGTTATGTGTCTGCACCACCCTAAGGTCGACTGATAGAAAATGCTTATAGCATTAAATACGCCTTTGTACAGAGTTACTTATTAATAAAGTTAAAGTTTTAATAAAAATAATTAAATAAGAACAGGGAGGATTTGCATAAAAAATATGGTACACAATGAAAAACGGTGCAAACTACATCAAGAACAAAAGGCTTCTACAACGAAAACCGAAAACAAAACACCGATGAAACAAACCAGTAAGAAATGTGCAAAAAAGAATACAATGAAAAAAGGAATATTGACGACTGACCTTTTATAAGTTCACTCCTTGCAAGACCTGGTGTGCAGATATTTAAGTAAATAAAAAAATATACATACATTAAATAATATTCTCACTGTAAAAGATATTCGTCAAAGAAAGATAACATGTAAGCTATATCTTTTAGCATTCTTGTGTTGAACAAAGAGATTTTTTTCTTGCACAACATTATTTAAATTCTTTGACAAATAACTTTAAGACTATCCAAATAGGTAACAGATTAATGTAATAAAATTAAACAATTTTTAAGATGATGAGAAAACTCTGACAGAACAGTTTAACTGCAAGGTATCCAAATTGTCGTTCGGTTTCATTAATAAATGTCTGTTTCGTTACTTTTTTAATCGAAAATCAAAAAAATGTCAAATGACTTATACTACCACTCCAAGGTGGAGCGAGAGAGCGTGCCAGACATTTACTACAACCGACTAAAACCCTCTTCAGTTACCTTGGCGATCTAACTGTTTTGCTGACACCTCATAGAGGCGTGTGTGGAACACAATGCGCCAACTTGGGGTCGATCTTTACCGGGCTGCTGGATGCTTGCAATCCGACCGTCCGGTAGCTGGGAATCGCCCTGCAACTTCCGACACACAAGGCATCTCCTTTGGCGATGGCAATGAAAGGATGTCCATTACCTCACGGTTGCGGTCATCTCCTTCGCTCACATTACTGCGCAGAAGGTGTCCACTTCCCATTCCCTCTGTTTCGTTACATAGGCGTTTGCTAGTGTAAAACCAGTACATTTCTACTATTTTAACTAATACCAACTTACTCAGTTTCTCGTTCATAGAAGGGCCTGTTGTAGGGGTTCGCGGCCTGGTTGCCATCCGCCACACGCGAGTCTTGCGGCCGAGACAGCGGTCGCTTGATGAAGTGTTCGTCTGTTAACGAAATATAAAATCCATCATTACAAAGAACAAATAGGGCCTAAATATATTTCTAAAACCAATTGGTTAATTTTATGTTGACTGAAGCTATATATTGACTTAAAAAACAAAGTTGCGCAATACGTAATTTTATTGCTGTTCAACGTTATCTTCAATGAATACCTATTGCATATAATATGATTCAAACGCTCATCATTTTTATTTAGGTTTGATTCTGAAAATTTGTTATTTAAATTATACCTAACTAGCTTTTGCCCGCGGCTTCGCCCGCGTACATAAAATATAGCCTATGCTACTCAGGAATAAAGCAGCTTTCTATCGGTGAAAAAATTATAGCAATCGGACCAGTGCTTCCAGAGATTACCTCCTACAAACAAAAAAACAAACTTCAACTCTTTATAATATTAGTATGAGTAGATAAAACGTATCGTTAAATTCGTCACTTCGGGTTTAAACTTGAACTCCGTGTAAAAAAACCACAAAGAATTTTGTATCACAATATCATTTGATAATGATTAGATAGCAAAGCATAATATTAAGACACAAGTCATAGATTCATTATAATATTGACCATCGAGGTTCCCCTGTCGATTCACGTATGGTAAATTGACATTATTATAATGAATTCAAAGTCATATTATTATCCTAGTCATATTAGAATAAATCTTTTTTCAGTAAAAAGAATGCCGTGTGTGAAAAGAAATCAGTATTATGAAATCTCCAAATGATGTCAATACATGAAACAAAAGAATGCTAAAATAAAAATAACCTTCAGTAAAGTCGACGCACTTGGACTTATCGATATTGAAACCACCTTGACTCTGATTCATAGTATTTCTAGAAGAATTATAATGAATGTAAATTTGAACAATTTAGGCCATATTATATCTCAATGGGCCATTCATTGATAAATTCGATAAATTCTTGTCATCCAATATTTACTAAAATTAACAATAAACTAGCTTCTGACACCGGCCTCGCCTGCTTTAAAGTAGAAAATTATTTCAACGGAACATACTCCCGATCCCGGGACAAAAAGTATCCTATAAACTATTTCAGGACATGAGGACAATCTACTCGTGTAACAAGTGCGCTCTCGCATTCGAACGTGGAGAAGTAAAAAATACAGGGTGTAATGGACAGCCCTCCACAAACTTAAAGGGCTTGCTCAGTAGACAAAACTGAACAACCTTGCACAAGACTATTTTTTCAGGAAACGAAAAACACACAGCCTCAGCATACGAAAGGAAATTGTTCAGTTTCGTCTACTGAGCAAGCCCATAAAGTTTGTGGAGGGTTGTCCCTTACACCCTGTATACACGCACACACACACTCAAAGTTTCGCCTTTATGATATTAGTGTGATAATCTAGATCACCCGATACTTACTGAAATTATCAATGAATGGCCTACATTCAATATTGGTCAAATTCGCATTCATTTATTATGTCCCACATTAACCTGTAAAAATATTTATCATTTGATTTAATTTATGTTTAGATACACAAACCCACCGCCCACTGGGCTTCTTTATCTCATTGTGACGTCATAGTTGATGCCGCCATATGCATCGTACGATATGACGTATCCTACTAATTGTGGTCAAGGTTTCCATGGCGAAGCGTTAGCTAGGCAATCGCAGCTTGGGAAGAGTATAAATGTTTGTCTTTACCTTCATTGTATGCAGCTGTCTCCACATCCGGGTATGGCGGTGATTGGTATGGAGACTGGGGCAGCGGGTTGTACGGCGGCGGAGCTTCGGGGGCCGTCGCTGTGATACGAGCCATCACTGTACTCGACTGGTTCGAACCTGAAGCAATGTTTTATGGGTTTATAATATATGCTACACTCTATCTAGAAAACAAAAATGTGTTTTCAGCCCCTCGCCCACGACAACTTTTTGTAGCGATGCTGTAGCGCGTTCGCATCGACATCACGATGCTGTAGCGCGTTGGCATTAACGCGTGTTACAGTTGCCATCACGGATCTTGAGCGGTTGCGTAGAAGTCAAATATCCGGTCTCTTTAGTGGTGCGAATTGAGACGCGGGGGCAGGGAGTGTCAGTAATTAGCTCGCCGCGCCATCGCGTCATAGATGTCACTCCTGATTCGTTCCCTGCGTTGCTGCATGTCTCTAACAACGAAGACGATTGGCTCGCCAATGTATGGAATGCGCAAAGTGATCCCCACTCTGACGCCGAGCGCTCAAGATCCGTTTTGGCAATTGTAGTCGCGATGCTGTCGCCCGAGCTTAAGGTTTTAGTTCATTACGTTAATTGCTTAAAGTTTTTGCAATATCAATAAGTATACCTGTTTTTGAGGTGGGAAATCATCAAATAACTTCTCTCGCTCTAGGTGATGCGAGAGGGCGTGTAAGTCTTTCACTGACTTAAACCCATCTGTGTTCCATCAGTTGCCCTTTACGTTCCACGGTCACGGTAACTCTTTCAACAATCCCGCAGCCCAAGCCAGCTATTATAGCTACAACCGTCAAATCTACTTAGTGGGAGGTTGGATGGATGATTTTAAAGATGTACAATTTGTTATCAATTTGTAACTGGGTGATTGCATCATAATTATAATATACAGGATGTAACGTAAAAGAGTGGCATTTCTTCAAGACTTTCTCAGACTTTCTTCAAGAAAATGTTAACTATACCGAAAAAAATCAGGTGATGATAACTTTGTACGGAGAGTTCTTTTTTGGAGGAATTGACTATGCCTTTCTTGAAAATTGAGATTTACTGTCACGGGCAGTAACAGTGTCTAAAAAACCTTTATTATACATAGACACTCATTTCCGTCACATCCTGTATAAAACCAGTCACGTTGATTAATCCGCAATCGTTAACGCTAGTAGAAAACTTCAAATGTACGGGAATGACGTCATCTTACGCTCAGTCACGTGATCAGAACCAAAGATTCAGGGGCGTGGCCAACTCGAGGCGTTCGACGCGAGAGAAACAGTTGGCTAGGGGAGGCAGGTGCCTCTTTAAACAGCTACCGTTAAAGAGTAGTCATATTTTAAATATTGATCCTGCTCATAGCAACTATCTTCAAGAAAATCATAAACAACTACTGTAGAAGTGGTGATTCACTAATCTATGTGCCACTTATTGACAACAAGCAATTGGCCTTATTCTTATTATATCTAAAAATTAGATATCACACCGGCAATTCTGCGTAAATATTTTATTCGGGCACGGCGGTCAACGCAACTGTATATTGTATTTCTGTACTCCATTTTATTATTATTATTTTATGTTGTTGTAGGTACATGTATTGTCTGCACCGAATAAATGATATTCTATTCTATTACGTACCATAGATTGATATATTCTTTAATATCTAAATATCTATCTGTTACGTACCACATCTACTTAAATGTAGTGTATATCATTTTAGTACCATTATTTAAATTGTGAGAGTACTGTACCCATTCAATACCTCTGCTTAACTTTTCATAAGTGATGTACTGTAGATTATGGTAGGATGGTATTTGTAGTATTACAAAAAGAAGAGTACTCGTTTACGAAATGTCACGAACTCACGACAGCGCTGATTTTTAGCCTTTGACTTGATGACGTCGACTAGAGCAGAATAAAACACACATATCGTTACCGGTCTGAGAGTAGGTACGTAGTTTTTTTGTTTTTTATAAAAGTTCGCGTTTGATCACTATCTCACCTGATGGTAAGCGATGATGTGGCTAATGATGGAGCACGCTTGCCTAAAAGTAACTTATTCACTCATGATTAAAGACGCCAAGGTTATAGCTATCAGGAAACAGACTCCGGCAGGGAATTCCACTCTTTAGTTGTACACATAATTAACGTGTTCCCAAAACGCTGTTGGGTGTGATGTCCACCATGTATCGATGACGCAAAACCGTACGTCTAGTGGTCCGGAGGACGGTTGGAACGGACAGATTACTTACCAGCATTCTTAAAGATCTCAGGATTGCGCAACAGGTACGCTATGATGCCGACGACGAGCCCAAAGAACAGCAGCACTCCGATTCCGATGAGAAGCCAGACGTAGTAGGGCGTGGTCTCCGGCGGCGAGGGGCTGGGGGGCACGCACTCCGCGTTCACGTCGCCGCGCCGGTCCACCACCAGCCTGAAGTGAACACGAACATGAGCTTATATCTATCTGTATAGATAAAAATGAATAGCTATTCGTTAGTCTCGTTAAAACTCGAGAAAGTCTGGACCGATTTGACTAATTTTGGTCTTGAAGTATTCGTGATAGTCCACGGAAGGTTTAAATGGTGAGAAAATATGAAAAAATTCATGAAAAAAGATCAGAATACTACGCCATCTCTAATTAAAATGCCATTTCAAACTGAATTAAGCTGGTTCTAGTAACCTTTGACATTTAAGCTAAAAGATATCCCAATTTTCATTGACTATTAGGCGGCATGAAGTTTTCCGGGTTAGCTAGTATGTACTAAATACTATTAAGTTAAACAGTTTGTTCGGTTGGTTGAACACGCTAATCTCGTGAGCTATTCGTTCGACATGAAAAAAAAATATTTTAGTGTTGGATAGTCCATTTATCGAGGCAGTTATAGACTTTATCATTTCGCAACAACCAATAGAAGTGGAGTAGTAATCAAAGTAGACGAAACCGCGGGAGACCGCTAGTCATGGTATGAGTGAGCCAACATGGACTTATATGAAGTTGGATGAGATTCGAACCAGCCGGAACGATGAAAGTTCACGTCGAGCTCAATACTAGTAAGTATTTACGCCGTGTAAGCCGTGTTGTGATGTCTAATTGCTGGGCTCTAATCTGAAGGCTCTAAACTGAAGCACACCACGACACACTTGGCAAAGTGTGACGTTTTTTTTATCTATAGGTACACATACCTATAATAAATCTGTAGAAGTTTTTAAAAAGTGCGCATCACATAAAATGTAAGAAATCGATGTAAATAACTTTTATACACTAAAATTGTGTGTAGCATACATAGCACAGCATAGCACCGTCGGCCTTATAATGTTCCCACTGTTGGGACTCAGGCCTCCGCTCTAGGTGAGAGAATGGGCCGTAATCCACCACGCGGGCCCAATGCGGGTTGGTGGATGTCACATGTCTTCAAATTTTTTGGATCTAGAACATGCCGGTTTCCTCACGATGTTTTCCTTCATCGTTTTGAGAGCAGTGGTAATGAAATAAATTACACAAAGTAATGCGCCTGGCTGGGTTTGAAGTTTGAACCCGCGAACTACAACTCGTAAGTCGGGGCCGTTACCACTCGGCTACCACTGCTCATTGTGTGTATCTTGATATATTACTTAGGCTTTATATCGAAAGATAATAATGATGTAGATTCATTGACTGTAAGGCGGTACAAAGTTCGCCGGGTTAGCGTTAACATAAATATCAGTTCCAGAAAACACTTATCAGTGACGTTCGGGTCGAGAAGAAGCGAGCCATCGTAGGTATCACGTTTCATGTAATCAAAACCTACTTCCAGTAAATACTTATCAGTTGTTAAATACCTTAAATCACAATAATATTTATAGCCAAAATTTTGTTTGTTAATATGGTTGTTTGCTGGAAGAAAACTCAACTTTCAGTTAAGCACGCCTATGTACACATGATTTGATATCCGCATATTTTGTTATTTATCATGGACATGGTGTACAATAAAGAATTAAGAATTGTTACTTCTTGCAAACTTGGTATGCTGTCCCACAATAGCTTGGATACTTTTAATCCTGGAAGTATGTTCTCTTGGGATTATTTATACTTTCACGGTAGTGAAGCCGCTGGAAGAAGCTAGTAAATAATAGGACTGAAAACCTTATCATTAGGTAATTAATAATACGAGTAGGTTGGTGGTTAACAATGGTTATGATTACAGCAGTATTACAGAATATAAGGTAACCAATACTGTAACACAAATAAACTTGGATAACTTTATTCGAAAAAGAATAACGTACTCTAGATGTTTATTTGAACTTATAATTTAAGTCAATCCGAAGATATATCGTATTACAGTTCAAAGTAAGCCGTTTTAAAAACGGCAATATTATAGGCATTAAGGTAAGGAGCTAATTTAAAATGACTCATTTGATAAGTGTTGAAAGAAACTACCAAGGCCATGCTTGTTTTCAAGTATTTTTTTACATCTATCACACGACGCCGTCTAGTCCCAGGTAAGCAGAGCTCGAGTTATGAGTACTAGACAACTGATTTAACATACTTATTGTGTTTCTACTGTTCCGTGCTTATATGTATATTTCTAAAATACATACATAAATTACACCCAGACACAGAACAAACGATAGTACCTACTCATCACACAAACATTTGTCCTGGGTGGGAATCGAACCCACGACCTCCGGCATAGCAGTCAGGGTCACTAACCACTAGACAAACAGGCCAGTCAATAATAACATGCTTCATAATGATATCTGGGAACGACACGTTCTCGATTATTGCAAACTTTAAAAATTAAGGAAGATGTTTATTTGTAGACCGGAACAATAACACTGACAAATGCACGAAATTACGCATTTCAGAAAGAATGTACACGGGCATTTCCCAAAATACGGCTCTACTGGACATCTCATTATCTCGGTAAAATCCCCTTAGTCAGACATTATAGCTTCTATATTAGATGTCTTTCTCTATAACACGCTTATCAATGAGTTTTTATGTTTTAAATGAAGGGACTACGTGCGATTAATCATGTCTCTATGTTTGTGACGACCTTAACCTAGTTCTAACCAACAATGAAAACAATGCTGTACCTCAGAGATAAACAACATTATGTGCCAAAAAGTAAATTTTACAGGAGAGGCAAAACGCGCGGAAAGAAACTTTAAATGTACTTTTGAAATACTTGCTTTAAAGATATTGGAACAAACTCAAATGCATTTTTTATAATTATTAGATGGAATTATTATATTACTCATAATTACATTAAATTTTTGAGCACAATTAAGTGCGCATAAAGCTGAGGAATAAACAATCTTACGAGTATCATCATTTGAAGTCCTATACTGTTTTTGTGGATTTAATGTAATATACGACTGGATATTTCTTTTCCTAGATGTCGTAGGACTTGATGCCCTATACCATTACGTAGAACTGGTTCTTGCGATTTTAACAGCGCAAAAAAACCTATTTTCAAAAAACTGGAGTTACTATTGTATACATAGATATCCGTGATTGTATACCTCTCAGGTACAGTGTCTTCCGTCCGTCTCGAAGTTGCTCTACTAAAAGCTCAATGACGTTTATCCAAATTAATGGTCAGCAACCAACATTCTATTTCTTGTAAAACCAGTGAATGACAAGTCAGGTTACCATTACAGAGCTTTTTGAATTTTGTGGGCACCGTGTGGGTCTTAGTGAGGTAAGGCCCTTAGACGCTGCGCAAACGGGGACACATTTTGTTCCAGTTACTAACACCGATGAGTTTTTGATCGTCAGAAGTAGGTATGTGTTAAGGGGAAGCAACTGAACACAAAAAAATGTTCACGTATGCGCCGGAAGTTGATGATTTAATACTGGTTCTATATAAATCAAATATTCAACGTTCAAGTCGATAGCTTGTATCTGACACAAGACACAAACGTTTGCGCCCTGCCTTAAATTAGCACTTAGCCTAAAGATAAGGTTTAATACATGCTAATTTTATTCTACAAACTAATTACCCATTTATCGCATGTGTTTTTTATTGGAAAAATATGTGACGAAGAATATAGACAGCTCTTATCTACTACAGTTTAGAATCACGGGGCGATAGTTAAACGTACATAAGTTTAAAAAATATGAAAAAATCTGAAAAGTAGATCTTTATAAGGATTGTCTAGGAAAATTATTTTGAACTTGATGGCAAGAACAGTTTTTGTACAAAAAAGACAAAAGGGTTCTACAAAATAATTTGGACTAAGTTGGTAGTATAATCGTATATCGTATCATAAATGGGTACACTTATTGTGACGGAACTCTACACTGAGCGTGGCCAGACACGCTCTTGGCCGGTTTTTTTTTGTATCTAGAGGAATTAAAATACACAGAGCGGTGGGTTTGTTATTGCACAATAAGCTTATGAGAATGTGCAACATGCGTATGAGCTCTATTTTATTATAATTGTCTATGACATGATTTTCCTCATTTTGTTTGTGATTTAGATAATGAATATTCCTAGTTGCCACTTGGATCATCAGCTTGTTATCAATCCGTACGCAGGTTTACACAGTAGGAAGTTATAGTCGTCAGCAAATTAGCGTGACGCATCTAACAGCAACAAATTATCACATAGTCACCGGGTATAAGGTTACTACATTATACGAGCAAACATCTTGGGACCGTGACAGTTGTTTGCGAAGAAGTTTTGCCAGGAACATAACGAAACATTTAAAAATAAATGATGAGACTGCTCTGACAAAAGATGATTACCGACAGACTATGGTGAAATATATTTTAAAGTAAAACTATCACGATGACTCTGCCTCCGTATACCCATGTCAACCATCATTTTTAGGGTTCCGTAGTCAACTAGGAACCCTTATAGTTTCGCCATGTCTGTCTGTCTGTCTGTCCGTCTGTCTGTCCGTCCTCGCTTAATCTCTGTGACTGTTAGCACTAGAAACCTGAAATTTGGTACCAATATGTATATCAAACAAACTCACGCCGACAAAGTGGTAAGATAAAAATTGGAAAAAAATGTTTTATTAGTGTAGCCCCCCTATATGTAAAGGGGGAAGTGATTTTTTTTTTAATTTCAATCCTAACATGTGATATATCGTTGGATAGGTATTTAAAAATGAATAGGGGGTTTACTGAAATCATTTTTTGATAATGTCAATTATTTCGGAAATAATCGCTCCAAAAGTAAAAAACAATGTGTCGTCCCCCCCCCTCTAACTTTTGAACCATAAGTTTAGAAAATATGAAAAAAATCTGAAAAGTAGAACTTTATAAGGACTTTCTAGGAAAATTATTTTGAACTTGATAGAAAGAACAGTTTTTGTACAAAAAAGACAAAAGGGTTCTACAAAATAATTTCTGGACTGTTTGTAGTATAATCATAATGCAAGCATTTTTTTAAACTCATAAGTGGGTACACTTATTGTGACGGTTGGGAAACTACGGAACCCTACACTGAGCGTGGCCCGACACGCTCTTGGCCGGTTTTCATTATATTACATAAAGAAGTCCAAAATGACTTTATTTTCATTTTAAAATCAGTCCAGATAAGCCCGAGAAACCAAAGATAGAGTAAACACGGTAAAAGCTCGATACTAACTCATTGACACAGGCACCACATTCAGCGACGGATTTGATGCAGGAGTTGGTGGCCTGCGGCGGCTCTCGCTTGAGGTCTTGGCAGGAGAGGCACTCCCTGCAGATGTGGGCATCCGTCTCGCAGTAGTAGCCGTCGTGGCATTGCACGTCCTCTGTGCAGGACACCGGCTGGGCGCGACTGCGCACGCATAGCACTGCCACACATAATAACAGCACCCTGAAACAATCAAGAAACTGATTTTGCAATGCTGTATAATAGCCGCAATACACGCTAGGGTATACACCCTATCCTATCCTATCTTAAGAAGGATGAATAATTGAAAAGTTAAAGAATGAGCAGAAGCTCAATTCACGATCACAAAGATTATAAAAACAAATTCATTGTTTCAAATGATCGAACAATTGTTTTTAAGAAAAAAAATCAATAAAGCAGATTATACAAAACGAATAGTGCAGTTTTCTCCTAAACACAACACTTACTTAGTTTTAATGGTTTTAAGTTCTGAAAAATTAGCTGAGCACTCATTGGTCCAATGAGAAACTAGACTCTAGTTAATAAGCAGGAATTTTAGAAATCAGTGTCGAACACCACAAAACCATATTGGGTGGGTAATATTTACTACCTTATTTTATTTATAGTTTATGGATACACGTTATGTTTCATTCATTCAGATTTGTCAATGATTCAAATTCTACGTAAAAGTATAAACCGTGAGACCTAATTCCCAGAACTAATCCCGATTCACTTTGTCTCATTACTTTAGTCCACATATTTGTTTAAGTGTCCTGCATTATGCCGTTGCAATATTTCAGGACAAATTCGCATTGTAAGCTTAGTGTAACGGAGTTCTGTCATATGTGTAAGACAACGAGCTTCTGCAATGTGTTTACTATAGTTATCATTTTGTAATGCCTTTAATGGTTATGAGACAATAACATTATGCAACCTCAGAGTGTTGACTCTGAATATAATGACTAAGAGATTTGTTGTCAGGAGAACTTAAAAGGATCACATATTGAACCCTGTGGCTCGCCTCTATTGATAAAGGAGCTTTAACTTACACACAAGCAGGAAATAGAAAAGGACTAAGAACTGAACCCTGTAGCACACCTTTTTCAAAAATGAAACAAATGTTTATTTTAACCATAGTACCCACCTCATTTGATATTTTATTTATTGACGTTTAAAATGTACAAGAAATGACATCAGTTTATTTCTGACCTAGCGACAGACAAGGTAAAAATCTGGCTCGACGGCTCGAAACCTACACTCAAGGCAGAGTGAGAGATGCGGTTCATACGGTCACCTACGTGCGAGTAGCTCCGAGATTCGCCACCACGTCAGCCGCTTATTCACCGGACTATTTTAATTTATTCTAAATACAAAGCAGAAAGCAGGCCCGCCGCTGACCGACCTGCCTCAAGCTCCCAAAGCGGAGATGATGCAATCATTATCTACAACTTTGTGTGCGATAACTTAATGACTGCCTATTGATTAAGAAACATTTTTGTGCAGGTTATTGACATTGCATCGGAACTGACGGCTATTTCAGCGGTGCCAAAGATTTAAAACGAAGGTTATTGGTCTATTGACCTTATTCGACACTTTGTTTTGCTCAACTCTGTTGCGAACTTGCAACAAGAGATGCTTATTGCTTATATTTTATGACTCTACATAGTACACATGGGACCGATAATAATTGCGTGGAGTAGTGTTAACTTTACTACTACGCAATTAAACGATACATATAATTACGCATATGAATAACATCACAATGATATATTAAATGCTTTATAAGGACGGTGTGGAATTGCAATTAAATCACAACACGTGCATAAAGCTAGTTCTCTCAAGCTATTTAAATTCATAAAATAAATTGAGCCGATTCAAATCACTGTGGTCTAAATAGGCTAGTTGCCGTAAAAAATGTAATTAGTCCGTCTTTTAGATTATTCAAAAATAAGGGACACGTATTTTTTTATTTCGAAATTAAACCAAAAATGACAAGAAATAGCCACTTAAAGCTACGTGTGACGTCACGCCGTACTGCATTTTTTCGCACGGGTGACGTCTATATCTTTGTTATTTTTTGTTTAATCGAAAAAAAGAAAAAAATACGTATCCAATAGTTTTTCATAATCTAAAATACGAACTAAATAAAACGTAATTATTTTGAACCTGGACACTACCCTATTGTCAAATGCTGAGAATTACAAGTAAGCTTGCTCATAACTTCAACAGGGCGGAGTATGAGACTATTTTTAATTCTCGTTAGTAGCTATTACGCATAATTTGCTATCTTAGGTATAAAAGACCTATGATGATTTGAGACTGAGTTAGTGAGTTATGATTAATTGTACTGAATTTTACCGCACGACTAGTAGAATGCAAAATGGACTTAAATGTACGCATAAAAATGTTCGTGTTTTCAGGAAAGACGAGCGCTTCTTCAGAGATATCTAAACTCTAACTGGAGTTGGGCTTCATTTTCATGAGTCTATTACACTGACACATCAAATATATCCCGCCTGCATCTCGCGACAAGGGTGGAATTCGTGTGCCATAAGATGAAAGTTCGCACTAAAGATATAACTGTTGGAGTCGCACCTGCACCGTAACGTCAATTTCAAGGCGTTCGTGGTGCGAGTCACTTTCTTGCTCCTCACGTTGAATTGACCATAAATGTTATTATAATAAATTAATAATTTAGTGTCAATTCAACATGAGGGGCAAGAAATTAATTAGGTACAATAATTATTAATATCCATTGCAGTTGCAGCAACATGGGCATGTAAATCATAGTCTAATTGTATTGGTATTGATTCATCGAATATCCTACAAGGATAAAGCCTTCTGAAAAAAGATGTTGCCGCCTTGTTGTTTACCGTTGAGTGAAAACACAGTTAGAAGGATGTAAGGATTTAATTCAAGGTCTTCATTTTAGCCAGCGTATAGATATATTTATTTGAGATTAAAAGTATTACTCATCGACTTATTGACTGATTGAGAAATAAATATGTATATATGTTAATATTGATGGTTATTGACTCTTGAATCTTTTAAAAATCGGTTTGGGTGAGCTAAAATTTGTATGGCGATCGACCTTGACGCAATGAACCAGTAGGTAATAAAACGAATAGGTACAAGTTCCTCTGTGGGAGGCGGTGGTCTTAAAATAACACGCCCATATGAAGGTGAACAGTGACTACCGAAATAAAAAATAGACTAATAGTTCTGTAAATTAGTTGTTTTACTAAGCTAAAGCGATCTAAGTGCTAAATGTAGATGTCTACTGAAGGCAAAAGAACGAAGAGAACCGGTCTTCGAACTTTGACCTTTCCTTCGTGTCGTGCCTGACGCCTGTAAATAGAACGACGACCACTATTAGTGTATATAATCAACAATGCCCTTACTAGGAAAACTCAAAAAAAAAATCGAGGTACCAAACATCACCAGACTTCAATAAATGACTGAAAGAAAGCTTTTTTCTCTTATACGCTCATATAAATGAAAATGTATTAAAATTGCAGTTTTTTTCAAACTAGGAACCGAACAATCCTTAATCTCTGCACATGGATACGTAGCCAAATATTCTCTTACGTATGGATGACGATAGTGAAACGTTATTTTTTAGGGTTCCGTAGCCAAATGGCAAAAAACGGAACCCTTATAGATTCGTCATGTCTGTCTGTCTGTCCGTCCGTCCGTATGTCACAGCCACTTTTTTCCGAAACTATAAGAGCTATACTGTTGAAACTTTGTAAGTAGATGTATTCTGTGAACCGCATTAAGATTTTTACACAAAAATAGAAAAAAAGCAATAAATTTTGGGGGTCCCAATACATAGAACTGAAACTCAAAATTTTTTTTCATCAAACCCATGCGTGTGGGATATCTATGGATAGGTCTTCAAAAATGATACTGAGGTTTCTAATATCATTTTTTTCTAAACTGAATAGTTTGCGCGAGAGACACTTCCAAAGTGGTAAAATGTGTGTGTCCCCCCCTCTAACTTCTAAGATAAGAGAATGATAAAACTAAAAAAAATATATGATGTACATTACTATAAAAACTACCAACGAAAATTGGTTTGAACGAAATCTAGTAAGTAGTTTTTTTTTTATGCGTCATAAATCGAAAAAAATACACTATTATTAAAACATCGATCAAAGTTACAACACATTACAAGAACTTTTATATTATGTTACTTGCTGCTACGGAACCCTTCATGGGCGAGTCCGACTCGCACTTGGTCGGTTTTTTTATATTAATTTTGTGTAAACCGAAGATTGTCTCCAACCACGGACAATACAAGATGATTCTCCGTGTTTCTGTAACCCTTCCTGTTTTTTTTTTGTCGTGTTTGACTCATTGAAATTACTCACGACTTCAGAAGTAAACAAAATATATTTAATGATTGAAAGCATTCTTAAAATTGTCAGACAATACACCACTTAATTCGTTTTTTTTTAGTGTTCCTGTCCAGTGCACTGGACAATAAGAACTTTATGGTTAAAGTCTCTACTAACTTATTTAATTAGTTTTCGAAACAATAATATTTATATTTCATAATGTAATCTCATAATAATAAAAAAAAAATAAGTCACAATCACAAAGGTGTGCCCATTCGCCACTGCCCGGCCTACCTATTACGTAGGTACAAAGGCTTTTTTATTTTTGTTTGGATGCGCTAGTCTTTTCCAGGTATGTGAAATAGGGAATGAGTCATGGTTCGGTTTGCGAGTGCCAAGCGCGGTGTGATACGATTAAAAAACAAAACGAACGAAATTAAAAATAAAACAACGCGAGAGCAGGATGGAGATGGCTGCCGATGCCGATACATGCATATCGTCCAAGCGATAAAACGTATTATGTAGCCAGGACGAAGGATAATGAGACTTATGACCAGCTTCAGAAGGTTAATATAATTGCGCATGACGCAATACTGCGCAATACTTACATATTTATTTTACCTTTACTAGACTAAAGATAATTCTCACTTAACATTTGAGACTAAACAAAAATTACAACCTACGTTTTTAAGTTTTCGTTTTAATTGGACCCAAAATATTATTTTTTCAAATAGATTAAGCCATATGGATTGGAGAATTTGCTATCGAAATTCCGAAAAATATACATAATGTGGATGAAATACTCGTGTGAAAAAAAAAAGATTTATGAACACTTTGAAAATTAATAGAGAGAAATTGTTACAAAACGGATCGTTTTACAAAAAGTGTCAGCTGTTGTTTTTGCAAGTATCAAATACTGCGTTTAGATTCGTCCCTGCTATTTACAGTAAATCTTAACGTTTATGCGAATTTATAATTCGTTGATCTAGCTAGGTTCTAGGCATTCTTTAAATACGAAACTCTGTAGCTTTGTTGAGCGAAAAGCAGCGGCGATGTAAAGTAAATTACCTAATAACGTAAGCATCTTAAAGTTGTATTGAATGGACAGGACACGCTTAATTGCTGCCGGAATTCGGACAGAAATGATAGATGGGCAATGTTCATTTCGCAGTGTCTCGACTGGTCAAGAAGACAGGAAGGTAGGCGCTGTATCATTTCTTGGGATAGAAAACTATGATGTGTTCCTAAATATTTTTTCGGGAGAGTTTTACGAAACCAATTGCAGATCACTGTCAGCACAAGTATCAAATGCTGCGCACCATTTTACGAATGCGATACTTACGCAAAGAGGATGCGATGTCAAAAAGTCAGAGACGTGTAAAGTGTCAGAAGAATAAGCAAAGAGGATGCTATGTCAAAGTCAGAAACGTGGAAAGTGTCAGAAGAATAATGATGTATTTTATTTCGCATAATTTACCGTGCGCAAACATTCCTAGCATAATGCCAAAAAGTCAAATAGTGTGATAGCTAGTGGAAACTCGGAATACAAAAATTGTTTATGTAACAAACAATCAGTTAGACCCATTAAAGATATAATAAAAAAGTGACAACACCTCTTTAATCTCCTTGTTCAAATAGTCAATTATTGTTGTTGGTACCTTTTGAATCATAAAGCAAAGTCCTCCTTATTGTGGGTTTATGGGTTACAATTAGATACAGTTTCAGGATTTCGTGTTCTGCTTAATTTGTGGACTGATAAGCTTGTGCGGTAACTTCTTTGACCATTCCGCAGCTAGATCCGGTTCCAAGTAGGTACACGGGGCATGATTATAACGACTATTTCGGGACGGGATCACGGGACACGAGCAGGCTTTCATTTGTTGTGGAAATAAATTTAAAGGAAATAAATCAATCGAAGTTTTTAAATAGTTTCCACTATTTAAAAACTTCGTAATCCGTTGCTTGAGATCCGTAAAGGATAATTTTATCATCCATTACGGATAGCCGAACTACACAATTCTATGAGGATATAACTAAGCACAGATTGCCTAGCCCTATTCTGTTTATTCTATATTTTTTTCCACTATACTGGGTAAATATTGGGACGCATTTTGTCCTGACCTCACTATGACCGTTGTCTTTTTCCAACTGTCTCGATGTCTATTTCCGGCCTTAATAGAATGTAGGTAGCTTGATTCAAAATATTTTCAAAGCGTCCATAAAATATCCGCCACTGTGCGGAATGCCCAGAGGACACGGTGCAGCACACAGTGGAGATGAGCCCCGCTTGGGCAGAGTATCGCCATGCCCTCGTGGGGGCGATCGGCGGCGGCGATCTCTCGCACCGAGCCTTGGTACAGGCGATGGTTCGGAGCGAGGAGTGGCAGGCGGTCGCCTCCTTCTGCGAAGCAGTAATGCTAGCAAAGAAGGAGGCCGACCGGATCAGGCAACGGCACTCACAGCGCCCCAGCCACTACCGGGATTCCGATCCCGATTTCCGGCCACCGTAGGCACTGGGTAGCTCGCTGTCCTACCGTCCGGTAACTGTCCGAACCGAGTCGTGTCGCGCGCCTAAAGGAGTTGTCAGCAACAGCAGGGGCCCAGCTGGGTTGAAGCCTACTGGGGCCAGGGATAGCTCTGAAAGGTAGCTCACCCGCGGTATGAACGGCTCGAAGGAACGTAGTGGGTTTTTTAGTCTCTTACTAGTCTGACACTATCTCCCGCTCCGCCCAAGGGCGGGGGATGTCATTTGGATGATTTTTACCCACCAAAAAAAAACCTCCTAAGTACAAACCAAAAAAACAAACTTTAAGTACCTTTTTATTGTATTAGTATAGATAAACCATTTACAGGCAGTTTTAAAATCTCAAAAAGTGGAGTCAGTCAGAATAATGTTGTTAATTGCACATTCTAAAGCCATCCATGGACACTCTTGAATACTGGTATTTTACATGGACGTCATGGACCTAATATTATAAAGAGGTCATGTTTGTTTTTTTGTTTGTAGGAGGAAATCTCTAGAAGGAAGTAAGTAGTAAGTAAGTAAAAATAAGTATCGGTCTAATTGCTAAAATTTTTTCACCAATAGAAAGCTGCTTTATTCCTGAGTAACATAGGCTGTGAACGGGGGAGAAGTCGCGGGCAAAAGCTAGTACATACCTATTTGATAGATATATCTGGGAAAAACGATTTCTTAAATCACGAAACGACTGCCAAAAATCATCTTTCGACGAAAGTCTGACTTTAAGTGCTTTCGTGTCGGTTTTGCACGTAGGGGAGAGGGCTCGGTTTGAAATGGATCGCCACTCATCTACGGACCGATAGAGCAGCTCACTTCGATTCATTGACCAATGCCGATGCGGCTGTTACACGAAATCGTCGATACTCCAAGTTTTTAGCTATAACACTAACAAACTTGTTATCTTTTGTAGATGCCGCGGTGGGATAATTACGCCGAGGTTATTAAGGACTATAATTTATTGACAGTTATATATGTATAGTGTTGAAACTGAAAGCGGATATCTAAATATTACAAGTAGATACCAACTTTTAAGTCCGTAATAATAACTATTTTAGTAATACGAGCCACCCGGATCTACATTTGTCAGCACGTGCCGCCGCGCCGCCGCCAATGAATTTGATAAGAATTTTAACGCAATAAACAACCTGGTAAGTTTTAACTGACTTCAAAAACCGAAGATGTTCTCAATAATTTTTCAGAAGTTTTTTTCATTGTCAGCGGACAAATTATTACACAACATGAAACAAACGATTTCTGCTATTGAAGTTTTTGTGCTTTACTGGGTGCCTTCCTCTTTTGTTAATTTAAGGTAAAAATGAGAAAAAAAAACATGAATGATACATGCATGATGAAGATAAAGTGAAATGATAAGTACCTATGAACTTCTTTCATCACTTTTAATGAAGATGAGCCGGGTCTAATAAATCAAAATGGCGGCAGGTCGTCGGAATCCAATTTTTTTATAAAAATTTCAATTCCGCATTTTCGATCCCGCAGCAAAGATCCCGCATTCGCGTGATCCCGCGCTTGGGGGATTGGATTCCCTAGGCAACAACCTTTATTTCGGGAACGCGTGGAGGTATCTAGTTGAAACTAATTTATAACGCGTAAATAAACAGTTTTTTTTTTCTTTTTTCAAATTGAAACCATTTATATCAAATCTGCAGTCAGTTGAAGCTGTGAGAAAAATTAACTTCGCAGTTAAGGAAAAAAACAGATACGGCCATTTATTGTCGCAAAAAAAATTATAAAAGTAAGTATTTCGACACTTTCAAGGGATTCAAAATTCATAGGGTACTTTACTTCCCGTTGACTTAGTTAGTCCTGAAATTTGGCATGAAGAAAGGGCTCATAGCACAAGTATAGGAAAAATCTAAGTATAAGTAGGTTTTGAAGTTACGTCACCAAAAAAAACTTTTTCTGCGATTCGGAAAAATCTTCGTACCTAATTCAATCCGAGAATTAAACTGTTTTCATAGGAGGTTTGTACGAAACCCTCAGTGCGCGAGTCCGACTCGCACTTGCCGCTTTTTTATTTAGTGTTGCTGTTGTGTTGTGTCTGGTTGAATAAAATTTAGTCCATTCTATTCTTTAGTAATCTTTCCTTATCCTTCCTTCCTTACATATTACAAAACAAAGTTTCAAACCTTGTTTATCTGTTTGTGTGTTTGCGATAAAGTAAAAAAATTCTGAACGGATGTTCTTTTTTTGCGGTTTTCACCAGTCGGGAGAGATTCATGAGAAAGGTTTAAATATAGACTATACATATATACAGGCATATTATAGTAAAGAAATACTAATCGAACATTTCAAAGAGTTCTAACACCCGTGCTAAGCTAGGGCGGGTTCTTTTTATTGTTAATAGACTCGCGTTAGACCACTATCACCTGCCCTGCGTTCAAAAATAACCAGAGTCGAGTAAAGTTGCAACCCAGGATCGTTCTATTCGAATAACTACCCTAGAGTTAACCGAACTAACTCTATCTCTGATCAGGGTAGGTCGGAGTAAGCGGCCATGCTTGACATTGACAGTTGAACTCGTTGGCGTTCAAAAATGCCAGGGTCCTATGACGTTATTCAGGTTGAACGCAGGGCTGATAAAAAGCGACGAAATGGTCGAAGATGGAGCGCGCTTACCTAGATGAAACCATCACTCTTGACTTAAAATCCCTAGGTTGTAGCTATCAGGAAATACAGGCTGCGGCTGGGAGTTCCACTTCTTAGCTGTACGCGCAATTAATGTGTTCCCAAAACAGAATATAGGGACGGTTATAGTTGAGATGTACCACTACGTACCGGTGGCACATCGTCGTACGCCTGATGGTCCGATGATGGAACGAGCTTGACGCAATTAGGTTATGCTAATCCAACGGACACTCCCCGAAATATATCCGATAGAAAACCGACAGACTTGCAACTCGACGTCGGTGCTCAAGACTTTGAAGCCTCGACTCGACGAGTGCAACTGCACCAAAGTGCAAGTGATCGGGCATATCCGTCTCAAAGTTGAGAGCATTACTTATTAAGTACTTCATGATCGACCTTGAGCTTGAAAGAGTTTGAGCAGCTGTTATGGCGTGATGTACTATCTGACGTTTGTGAATATTCTCAGCTTTTTTGCAGTCAGTTGAGCCTTTGCTTCGATGTATAGCACAAAGTTGAGAGTTAACCGTATCGCTCCATTCTGAGACTGCTTCCAAGTTCAAGCGCCCATCCATAGTTTCTCGAAGAGACTGGATTTGTGACCCACTAGCTCACGCGTGGACCTGTAACTCTCAGCGACAGTGCTGACGTCTGCACACCCAAAGGTACCAGGGCTTAAGCAGATCGTTTATGTACTGCAAGTATATTGTTGCCGAGAGCACTGACCCCTGAAGAACCCTGGCATTAATGGCCATTTGACCAGACGAGCAGCCATCGATGACCACTCGGATAGACTGGTCAGTCAAGAAGTCTACGATCCAAGCACACAATCCAACAGGTAAACCGAAAGAAGAAAGCTTACTAATATGGCTTTGGAGCCAGACTCTATCGAAAGCCTTCGAGATGTCAATAAAAGCTATATAATATATTTATGTATAGTCCAGTATGCATGTATACCTATTATTATTATTATATCTAGCCCATACTGTCCCACTGCTGGGCAAAAGCCTCCCTTCAATTCTTTCAATGTTCCCGTTTTTGAGCCACTTCTTTCCAATTCCCAAGGAAGACATTCAAGTCTTCCCGCCATCTCCTTGGTCTGCCGCGATCCCGTCGTGCGATTTCAGGACACTGATTTTGCGTATTATTGGCCCACCGTTCGATCGGCATGCGGCAGACTGCCGTAACAAAACGCAATGTATAGGTACTTGAAGTTTTAATTATTTAATAAGTTTCAAGCAGTACACGCTGTATACCGCAAACTACCCCCTTTTTATTTTAATTTAAAAATCATACGATCTAACCTAAAGTGGTCTACTAGATATCTGATGTCAGCGATAAGGGCAGAAACTGGGTTACGCGGTCGCCCGCGCGTTCCCATAAAAAACTGCACATTCGCGTCTCGCCGCGCGGGCACCCGTCTCGGGGAGCCGGGCCCCGCGCCTAAATTGCTGCATAATAATACATTAAAGTTCCCCATCGACACGACTACATGCACACCTTAAAATTGAACTAACTACAGTGTTGTAGGTAATAATCCGGTTTCCGTGACGGGGAGCGTCGCACACGACACACGCGCGACATCACGCGCCGGCCGTGAGACGGGCGCCCGTTGCGGGCGCTCGTTGCGGGCGCACGCAGCGTCGGGTCGACCCTAATGCCCACTATACACGCTAGAGTAAACCTGACCGGTTCACCTGTACAACTCACCTGTACAGGTAAACCGGAGCGTGTCTGTTGCATAACTGTACAGGTTTCCATACAAGCTTACCTGACAGGTATACCTGTTCAGATAAACCTGTCAGGTGCACCCTAGCCTGTATGGCTTAAGACTATCATTGTACTCATATTTTAAAGTTTGCGAAAAAAAAAAATTGTAACCGTTACAATAAAGTTTATTCTATTTATTTTGCAATTTCCTGGTACCCTAGAACTCTTGATCGGTTATCATTTTGTCTGTGTTTGTATTTAAATGGCTTGTAATTATTGTTTGTGATTCTAAAAAAATAAAAAAAATAAAATGTGATAGATAAGGTACAGTGCATTCCAAAATTTTTTAAATATCCACACTTATATTTGTGTACCAATTTGAAATACATAGAGCAACATGTTGTATGAAACTGTAACACAAAACCGTACTTTGGCTTCAAATGCAAGAGCTTTCCGAGATGATCTAGGAATTTTCAAGATTTTAAAATGCTGGCACAACAAAATAAGTGATTTAAGTTAAAAAAGTTAATTAGTCGAGACCATATTTAACTGCAAAAATGCTTTTGATCAGTTATTATATTATTAAAAAAGCTAGCCCATATTGTTACACTGCTCAGCAAAACAGAGGGAGACCTTCACCCTCTACTCTTTCCAATGATCATGGTTCCTTGCTTATTGATTCCAATTCTGACCAGTTGACATTTTAAAATAACTAACATTCTCTTGGTTAGGCTTTGGATAGATTTTTCATAAGTATAAAAAAGATAGTGATTTTAGTACTACTACTACTACTTATAGTCCAGAAAGACTGCTACACCAAGTTGAAGATCTATGACATATTGGAAGACAGGAATATAATACTATACAACAAAGGTTGTATTATGCGTCAGGTTTAATTTATTGAAATTCCTTCTTTTTTTTGAGGTATTTCAACCTAATTTAGCACAAAGGTCATGATAAATTAATCATTGAATCATTACAAATGATGAGAACAATCGTGTAATTTTTATATTTAAATAATAAAATACCAGAAATCTTTGTTTGTCAAACAAGAATAAGAACTATCGTAAAAAGAAATTCTGAACTTTTGATTAAGAGTAAACCTGTAAGAAACTGCAAGATAAGGTGACTACCTAACCCTACATAACATGCTACATTTCAGTTTACATCACTCTTTTTCACACTCAATATTTATACCAAATAAATAAAATATCCAAAAACCAGAATCTAAATTTTAAAATCATATTGGGTTTTAAAAAGTTTAATTTTATTTTAATGTGAATGACATAATATCACAATCAATCTAAGAAACCAAGTTTATTCTAGAATTAAATTCTTAACTTACACTAACTAACAGACTCATAGATAAAAGTAACATAAGTTCCAGTGCCATACTACAACATTTCTAGTCAATATTATAATAATATACTAAATGAAGAATAAAATATTGCTTAAGTTGCAAGTCTTTTTATTTATTTAATATGATTGCTCACATTCAAACTACCTACCTTATATTTTCACCTGTTCGGAACATTTTTAAAAAACATATTACTATTAAAAAAGTGTGGGAATTAACTATTTAGTTCAATTAAATGAAGAGCTGCGTTCAAATTTGAGTTTAGAGTTAACTTTAATGACGTCATTGGGTGATTACTCTACCCTGGCATTTTTTAATGTAAACAGAGTTCAACTGACGATATCAAGCCTATTGCTGTTTACTCCAACCTACCCTGCTCAAAGTTAAGAGTTAGTTGGGTTAACTCTAGGGTAGCTACATACTCAAGTTAAAAAAGAACGACCCAGGGTTGCAACTCTACTCGACTCTGGTTATTTTTGAATGCACTGCAGAAGCATTTTCTAAAATTGTGTTCACTTGAGAGTCGAAATATCAAGTACTATTGTACTGTATACACTTTTACTATACTATAATATCTGTGGTATTATTAATTCATTAAACCCCAAGCGAACACCGGCGTTCGCGCACCTATTGTCTTACAATTGTGTCTGTAATTATCACAATTGAAAGGTTAATGAAAAATAATTATGCACAAACTGGATATTGTTGGCAATATTAACAACAGATAAATTTTAATGCTTATTAAATCTTTTAAAAATAAAAATTAAGTGAGCAACTTGTCAATAAATCAAATCCTGGTAAACGCACTTCCACAATTCAGTGGTAATGGTTCAGCCTAGGGTCTGTCTAAAAAGTCAGATGACTTGGGTAATTATTAAGATAAAATGAAATCTGATGTAGCCAACATTGGTTCAATAATTAAGGTTGATTAAAAGATAACAACTATTACAGTTCAAATAATGTAAATAAAGAATCACTAGATGTTTTAAATTTAACTAAAAAGTTGCTCTTTCCATATTACATGAATCTCTAGTTCTACCCTATTCCAAGTAAAAAATTATAGGTGATTATTATGAAATATAGAAATAAGTAAATTTTCTTATATTGATTTAATAAAAATCCAGACTAATTTTACTTACCTCAACATTTTTCGTATCGCCTTGTTCCTGTCTGATCCAGTCACAACTGTCTACTTGCAACAATTAATTCAAATTTTATAAGTACACATTTAATTGCGCAACACTATGTTAAAACACACGTTTTCAATGAAAAAGTCAATTATTTAAATGCAGAAAAAAATATTTGAACACTAAAACACGGCGCAAAGCAGTGCTCGAAGAAGATTAAATGTAACGCCACAAGAGTCTCTTCAAATTAGCCATCGCCTTAGCCTAGATAAAAATCTTTGTTATAAGATGAAATTAGAAGTTCTTGATATTAATTATTAAACTATTCACAGAACACCGAGGCAACTAGGCAACCGACACTCAACGCCGAAAACTTCACACTATTGTGATATGACATTTAGAAAATTTTGGTAAACAACACCCGTGCGAACAAGTTCAGACTTGAATTTCACTCTGTCTTTGTTTGTTTGCAAAGGATAGAAAGAAATAACAAGCACTAGAATAGGCCAATCACAATGCAGTGCAGCCTCTTTCAAGATGTTTTGACATTGACGTTATTCTTGGTATTACCAGCAAGGGAAATAAAATTGTATATAATTATCATGGAATAAGTAAATAATTAAGTTTAACAAAACAAAATTAATTACAGTGCTTTTAAGATGCCAAATAAAAAATTAAAATGATGCATATGTGTATCAATCTCATTCATATCAGAAATAAAAGAATATCCATATATTATTAATATATATCGTTCGTATCGTTTAACTTATTAGACAGACTCTACTGGCTATAGCCCTAGTAGGAAGTAGTAGCTGTTGGTGGTTGGTAACTGTGAGCTATGTATTCTATGCCCTGCATTCCCAGTTAGGCGAACATTACACGGTAGGTTTTGATGTCGGTTTTGCCACGGTCAAAGTTTTGATTGTCAAAAATCCTACCGACTGATGCGGTAATTGACGTTTTTTAGTACTGATTGAAGAAAACAATCAATCATGAATTCATGATTGATCGAATTGATTGACGCTGGCATAACCGTGTAATGGTCGGCTTTCGATAACCAGCTGTGGTTCCAAAGCAAGTGATTGACACCACGGAACAGTAAAAACAGTGGAAGTAGCTTGAGAAAATGTTTGTCCCAGAACCGGTGTAGCCAAACTCATACATTTACAATTAATTCTTACTGCAAACCCAAAAATATGATTGGCTGAAAAACAAAAACAGTTACGCCCTGTTTTTGTTTTTCAGCCAATCATATTTTTTCGCAAAAGAGTCGCCGCCATGACAGGTAAATTTTAGGACTGCCATAATTATACAGATTTTTTCCCGATTGATTTACAGATTGGAATTAAGTTTTTTGTTTTTTTAATGCACGATTTTTATTAAGGAAAATTTGAAAAGGAATTAACACAACACAACAAAAATTTGTAAAGTTATATTCAACAATAATGTAATTAAATACGAAAATAAACTTTGTTTGATTTTTTTTTTATTGTTCATTTTATTGCAGGTGTTTCAGAGAAAACTGTAACGAGAGTTACAAAAGAAGGCGCAACAGCGGCGAATACTTCTAAAGTTATCGTCACCCCAGCGAAGAGTCGCCCGCATCCTAAAAAGTTCGACTTGGATGGATTTGATTTGTGCGCTTTATGGCAAAAAATTCACATTTTATGTTTTGAAGAAGGAATTACCTACATTGATTAAATTACGTGCAGCTTTGAGAGAAGACATAAATTATCAAGGAAGCGTCACAACATTGCACCGTATATTGCATAGCATCGGTTTCAAGTATAAGCGATGCCAATCGAAACGTAAATTACTAATGGAACGTTATGATATTACTGCATGGCGTTCAAGATATTTGGAGAGAATCCGAAGAAATCGCAATGTGGAAAAAAAACCTGTAGTATATTTAGACGAGACCTATATACACAACACTTATCATGCCAAAAGTTGCTGGCAAAGTGAGGAGGAGCCTGGGATGTTCGTGTCAGAGTCATCAGGGAGTCGTTGGATAATTGCTCATGCGGGAACTGAAAATGGTTTTGTTAATGGTGCATTGTTAATGTTCAAATTTCAATCCAAATCCTCAGATTACCACGATGGCATATGAACTCAACTAATTTTTTGAAATGGATGAGTGAAAAAGTCATTCCTAACCTACCTGAAAGGTCACTTGTGGTAATGGACAACGCTCCGTATCACTGCACTCAAATAGATAAAGCACCTACAATGTCAAGTATTAAACGTAACATGCAGGACTGGCTGCGAGAAAAGGGAGTATATTTTGGAGATACTTGGACAAAAGCTGTATTATTTGAATTAATTAAACAAAACAAAGGTCCACCTACATATGCCGTGGAGGCATTATTAAAATCTCACAATCATGAATTGCTAAGATTGCCGCCTTACCACTGCGATCTCAATCCGATCGAAAAAATGTGGAGCCTTGTAAAGAGACGGGTAGCGGATAAAAACCTGGGCCAAGATCCAAAAGAAATTGTACGCCTAACAGAAGAGGCTTTTGAGACTGTTACAGCGGAAGATTGGGCAGTTCAATGTAAACATGTACAGCATTTGGAGGAAGAATATTTAAAAAATGATGGATGAAGCAATGGATCGATTTATTATATCCACGGCTAGTGATAGTGAAACAGAATCTGATTCTTTTTCTTTTCACTCTTCTGACAGTGATCATAGTATAACCGATCATAATTATTCAATAAAAATTTGAATAAAAGTTTTAAATGATATTTTATTGTTCTAATTTAAAGTTGGTCGAATATCTCCATTTTTCACTAATCTGTGCAGTATGGACATCAAATGGTACCCATTATATTAAAAACACATTCTAAAAAAAACATCTTTTTTCTTATATAACTAATCGAGTTCACGAGAACTGGTTAGAGACGGCGCGAGAGAAGAATGTCTGGAAGGACTTGGGGGAGGCCTTTGCCCAGCAGTGGGACAGTAATGGCTATTAAAAAAAAAACTATTCGAGTAGGTACCTAGTTAATAAAATGAAAGTAAATGAACTATAAATTATTTCCCCTGATTTCCCCATATTTAACCGTGGCAACATTATATCGCGCGAATACAGCGCTGAGTCTGCGGGAGTTCTTTCGTGAAATTGACTCTATGTAAAGTTTGCACTATGTCTGTCTAAAAAGTCAAACGACTTGGATAATTATTAGGGTAAAATGAAATCGGATGTAGTCAACACTTTACGTATATATATTGTTACAAATGGAAACACGAGATGACTTTTTTAAAAAGGTTTTATTGACTTTCGGCCAAACAAATTATTACAATTATAGAGAAAAAGGCAAACATAATAAAATATTAGAAATAATGACGATCGCTAACTATTCGGGCAGAGCTTCCGCACACCGTGATTCCCGCCAAAAAAAGATAGACAAGACCCGCCAGCCGCCTTCCGTATGTAGGCCGTCGTGGTAATCTATGGTCGTAGTGTTGCTACTCCTGAACTAAATTTTCTTCTCTAAAACGGCCTCTCCTGACGGGGCTGCGTGCTCGAAGCCCTCAGCAGGAACTCGAAGATGGTCCAGCAACACCCTGCGCGTCCAACGGCTGTTCGGTGTCATCATCATTGGTCTCTGTGAAGACACACACATTCTAAGAGACTTACTCATTTACATTGTTTATCAACAGTTGGTCTAAGTTCGTAAAGAGCATAGAAGCGTCCGATTATGTACCAAGTAGCCAAACAAGCGTTATACACAAACGCTACACACAAGCGTTTCAAACATATAGGCTTTACACAGGTCTGTTCCCACGCACCCGAATACCCTGCACATAACCTAGTGCACACAGGATTTACATCAGTCTCTAGTAGGTCACCCCAGATACCTATTAAGGGCTGGATTTACACAGGTCTGTTGCCGGTTGCGCCACCGACTCACCCCAGAAACCACCTGTCAACTGGATTTACACAGGTCTGTTGCCGGTCACTACCGACTCACCCCAGAAACCATCCGTCAACTGGATTTACACAGGTCTGTTGCCGGTCATTACCGACTCACCCCAGAAACCATCGGTGTCATGGTCACCCCAATACCATGGCGCACAGGATTTACATGGGTCTGTTCCACTGAATACATCACACAAAACAATATAGCCAAACTCAATAACTACGGGCTTGTTTAGTACATAATCTAACTCAACAATAGGGAATAGACTAGTAGGTATATAAGCTAACAATGCAAACATAACAGCAATCGTACCAAAAGTACCTTCAAAAATGCAGCACAAGTTTCGGGTGTCCATTCACCCTTCCATAACACCATGTATGCATGTCTTTCCATAAGATCCGGCTAACAATTTGACCTCATATCTATAATTAGGGAGGAGCTTAGTCACTTTATAAGGGCCTCTCATACCGCTTTCCAACTTTCCGGTGCTTTGAGAGCTCTTAATCACATAAACTAAATCATTAACTTGAAACCTTATAGGCGGACTTGTTTGACATTACTTGGTCGCGGTGATTTAACTAATGCATCAATTTTATAATTGCTCGGTCTAACCTGACCATCTCTTATAATCCTACCTAAGTATTCTACTTCATTACCGAGAAAAGTTACATTTCATTAAATTTATTGAAAAACCTGCTTCAGTTAGTGTTTTATGACCGAATCTAATAAAACGAGGTTTTCATCAATCTCTTCCGTCAAGATTAGTACACCATGCCTTTTCCAGTATCAAGAAAGGATTTGGAAGTAAAAAATCGGCGCGTTTGCTAAACCATAAGGTAACTTGCAATATTTATACTGGCCCTCTGGCGTATCGAATGCGGTCTTATGAATGGACTCTTCAGCCACTCTGAGCTGATGGAAGCCTGAAACCATATCCAGGGAGCTAAACCAGCAAGCTATACCTAACCGATCTATATAGTCGTTGATCAAGGAGAGTGGATGCCTAGTTTTGACAGTTATTCGATTCAGTGCACGGTAGTCCACGACCATTCTTTCAGAACCATCCATCTTTTTTACCAGTAAGATCGGGCTAGCGTATTCTGAATCGGACTCGCGAATTATTCCTTTATCGAGCAAATCCTTTATTATAACTCGAACTTTTAATTTTTTGTCATGCGACAACTTGTAAGGTCTGTAGTACACGGGCACATCAGTTATTAATTTTATATGCATCTCACTATCTTTCACTGTTGTGGTCGCGGTACCACTCAAAAAGAACTCTGAATACTTTGTGAGAGTCTCCACTAACCGTTTCCTATCAGTTCCAGATACCGACGTATTAACTTGATCGGACAAAGAAAACGTATTTACATGCATAACATCCTTGACGGTCACCTCACTGTGAACTATGCGTTGACAATCGCCGGTCCGCACATAAGTAATGCCTTTTCTATTTAGTACGTCCGTACCGATAATAACAGGTACATTTAAATTATTGCAACCTACAATATAAAAATCAATTTCTACGGTTATATCGTTAAACTCAACGGGTATAATAGTGTTACAAATGATTCCGGTCTAAATTGCGTACCGCCTAAGCCACATAATAACTGACAAGTAGGGGGAATGTTTTGCAATATTTTTTGCCACATGAATCACTATCAATCAGTAGGTCTAGCGGAATTCCCAATATAACAGCAATTGTCAATCACTACTTTTATAACTGCTTGCAATTTCGCGGCAAAAGTTGATACCATTTTTAATTCGAGAATTTGCGCGTTCTTTGGCAAAACAAATACTCTCCAAATGAGCTACTTTTTTGCAAAACGTATACTTAATGCATCGGCTCGAGATGTCACCGGTATTGCGATTGCTTTTTCGTCATTATTACACGGGGTTGTGTTTGACCGTTTAGTACAATTAACACTCTTATGACCAAATTGATTACCTACACTGAAATTTTTTTATTGATTTTAAATCTCTAGAATCATATTGACGTTTTAACGGTTTGCGATTTGAGCTATTACTGTTAGATGATTTATCAAATCGATTGCCACTATGTAAAACTTTCGTATTATAGTTGTTAGAAGGTTTAACAAATCTCGATAAAAACTCCACTATTGAATCAAGTGATAATTTAGCGTTGGAAGCCATAGCGCGAATTTGTGAATCTGAAATTCCATGAATAATAATAGCAGTAAGCAGCTCGTTACTCAGTCCTTTAACTATGCGTAACCTTAAAAGCGATTTACGAGCTCGAGCATACTCAGCATATGTGGAGTATTTATCGGACTCTGTCCGCATCACGTCATACAGAATGTTCGCGACATCGACAGAACGTGGGCATAATGATTTAACTCCGATTTGAAATTGGACCACGTGCGAATAGTGCTTGTCCATTGGCTAAGACAGGTGCGAGCTTCACCCCTAAGACAATGTCCGATGCGAGCAAGGCATTCTCTGTCGTCCCAATAGTTTGAAATACGGGCACGTTCTACTTCATCACACCACGTGTCGAAGTCATGAACACTCGGATCAAAATCAGAGACAAAATATCGGTTGGATCTGACCTGAGCACAGCTGATAGCGGTCAAAAGACGCTCTGCAGCGTTCGTCACTGCGTCTTCGGACTGCGTTGATCCCACGTTGCTAGTGTGTAGAGTAAGCGACGGCGTCTCCAAAGGCGTGGACACGAGCTCACGCGGCGGTGTGGGCGCCCCAAGCACTGATGCCGATGTTGCGTGTTGGGCAGCTCAGCGCCGCGCTTAGCGCCAGCGCTAGTCGTTGCAATGGCTTGCGTCTCCACAGACGCACGGGACTGGTCCTCCAACACGCGCAGCCTCATCATGATCTCCTCCATTGGATTGGGCGATGGAGATTGCTCACGGCATTTTCATTTGCTGTGTTGGTCGGAAGAAGGCATCGCACAGACAGACTCCGCCCGAATATTGAATAACCAGACCACGAGTTGCAAAAATAAATTCCCTTTATAAAACCAGATGTAGGCTTTCAGCGGCTTTTCAGCCTCGAATCCCACTTCTGATGTTACAAATGGAAACACGAGATGACTTTTTTAAAAAGGTTTTATTGACTTTCGGCCAAACAAATTATTACAATTATAGAGAAAAAGGCAAACATAATAAAATATTAGAAATAATGACGATCGCTAACTATTCGGGCAGAGCTTCCGCACACCGTGATTCCCGCCAAAAAAAGATAGACAAGACCCGCCAGCCGCCTTCCGTATGTAGGCCGTCGTGGTAATCTATGGTCGTAGTGTTGCTACTCCTGAACTAAATTTTCTTCTCTAAAAATATATATATATATATATATGTTTAAAATCGATGAAGCTGTCAAATACTGCAAAAACTTTAGAATTTTTTGTACACGTGTTCCATGTAACTGAAAAAAAAAATACTAATAGAATAGAAAAATACTAATAACGTAGCGTGAAGCGATACGTATGATCTAAGATCTTTGCCTACTCGAATTGGGAGAAAAAAAAATCAAACCGTAAATCTGACATTTCAGTGTGGCCAACAATACCGGTTCTGACTTCGCTATTTTTATCAGCTTAGGTTTATGCTCGTCAAAAAATAAAGGGCCCGATTTGACATTTGAGAAAGACCTTAGAAAGTATCTTGAAACGAAACTGAAAGAAACAATAAAATAATAATTAGGGGGTTATTTGGGGCGCAAACGGGTTATTTTTTTGACAACTTTGTAGTAGTATTTTTTTGACAACTTTAGTAGTAATTTTGGTGCTTTAGGCTACAGAATACCGAGAGGATTAAGGACGCGATTGAGCGAAATAAGGGCTCCAAAGTTTTTGCACGGGATCTGTCTATAGGGCAGAGCCAGCTCACGAAACTGAAGACTGAAGATGGCAGAGTTATATCCGCCAAATCGGCGCTTCTGGAAGAAATCGAGGCATTTTATGGACAGTTATAGACGTCATCTCCAAACCCGCTACAAATCTGGCAAACGCCCCAAGAGCTAGATTGACTTGACCAGGGACTTAAAAACACCTTCATAAAGGTTACAGAATTTTATCCGAATAAATACTCAAAATGATTAAATACTCAATAAATACTCGTTTTTAATGGATAAATACTCGATGAACAAGGTGCACCGATGACCTGGTCAGGGTTGCGGGAATCCGATGGATGCGTGATGTACAGGACCGGTCGTTGTGGCGACTCTTGGGGGAGTCCTATGTCCAACAGTGGACGTCTTTCGGCTGATATGATGATGATGATGATGATTTAATCGGTTAAAATCCCAACTACAACACTAGTTACATGTTGTATTGGTAACAGAATCAAATATGTAATACTTATTAATGTGTTTTCAATGTATTAACCCAAAACACTTACAAAAGTGTAAACCTAACATATCTGTAACAGATATAAAAGTGTTAACAGTGTTAATAAACAGGTAAACGCAGCGTTGCCAACGTTACAATTTACAAAGCTACACTAAAACTGATTATTTCAGTTACACATATTAACACTTATTAACACATATAAACAGGTTACAGTTTGATTCGGTTGCACTCCATAATACATATAACAGGTTACAGTTTCATTCGGTTACATTTAAAAGTGTTTTTCTGTTAAAGCTGTTTTAAAAAAAACAGTGTTAAAACACTTTATTACGGTTACAGTTTGAGTCCCTGGACATGACACTACACTGAAGATATCCCGGACGCCAGCCTGTACGAGATTAGAAGGGCTCTGAAGCAGTTGAAGAACAACAAGGCATCGGGTGAGGACGGAATTACGGCTGAGCTCCTAAAGGCGGGTGGGGTCGCCACTGTGTGGAACGCCCGGAGGACACGGTGGAGCACACAGTCGAGGTGTGCCTGGGCGGAGCAATGCCGTGCCCTCGTGGGAGCAATGCCGTGCCCTCGTGGGAGCGATCGGTGGGATCGCTCCGGCGGCGGAGACCTTTCGCGCCGGGTCTTGGTTGAGGCATGGTCAGCGAGGAGGAGTAGCAGGCGGTCGCCGACTTCTGCGAAGCAGTAATGCTCGCAAAAGAGGAGCCAACCGCATTAGGCAACGGCGTTCTCGCCGCCGCCGCCACCGGAATTCTGATCCCGATTTCCAGCCACCATAGGCGCGGACTTGCGGCCACTGAGCAATGGGTAGCTCGCTGTAGCCGTCCGGTAACTGTCCCAAGCCCAAGTCGTCGACGGCGCACACTGTTCTCGCGCGCCTTATGAAATTGTCAGCAACAGTAGTGACCCAGCCGGGTCGAAGCCTACTGGGGCCAGGGTTATCTGAAAGGGAGCTCGAGCCCCGGTATGAAGGCTAGAAGGAACGGGGTAGGTCTTTTATTCCGTAAGAGTCTGACACTATCTCCCGCTCCGTCCAAGAGCGGGGGTTGTCATTGGGTGATTTTTTCCCACAATAAAAAAAATCACGAACCGTCTCGCGCACAGGATTGATGACTTCCAGCCTCCCGAACAAGCGGGATTCCGAAAATATTTCAGCACTGTTACTGTACTATGACGTCACCGCACCGAGCGCCGGGCAGTCAACACTCACGCTATGCGTCTATGTCTAAAATTCCATACCTCGGGAACTAATTGATCTATCGAAATAATGCTTGTACACGATTTTTTAATTTTCTATAAAGAGAATATGAGAAACTAAAAATTTAAATGAGAGAACATTCTTCATTGGGATTTTTTGGCTTCGCATTTGAGCATTATGGCCATTCGTCACCTTTCATAATCGGCAACACTGAATTTGACCTAAAATAACTTCAGTCAAGTCAACTTGACGCACTGAAGTTGACTGAAAGTAAATAATCAATAAAAATCAATTATCACATTTATGTTATTCTTATTTGCATATAAATGACCTAAGCTGTACCATTCCGCGTACTATAAAAGCCGCCATCTCCTAAAAAACCTCTAGTTTGATAGTATTTATGGAACTGGGTGGAGAAGAAACAGGCTCTGGAGAAATGGGATCATCAGACAGAAAGTCTGAAACAGCGCGCTTAGTAGCCCCTAATCCCGACACATCGCCAAGTTACCTGAATCTTGTATCGAACATATGCGGACTGGTGTTCTTAGCTATTATCTTGTACTCTTGTTTTAAAGACGACGTCACACTGTTTTCGTTTCATCCCACTCTGATGACGCTTGGGGTAAGTACTGTACTTCTTTAATGACCTGTAGGTAAGAAATGGCGCCATATCTTAGTGTAATATTATTTCTGTTTTTCAGTGGATGATGTTTATGACGTCTGCTATGCATGCTCTTACTCCCGGTGATTTAGCTACAGGATGGATGCCTATACGATTGAGAAGTGCTCGCCACTGGATTCTTCAAGTGATAACTGGTACTTTGGTATTAACAGGATTTATTGTCATAGTAACTAACAAGTTTCTTAAGGGTATACCACACTTTGCCTCTTACCATGGTAAATTTGGATTGGCATCATTCATTTTTATGTTGCTCACGATGTTAGGGGGTTTGGGTGCTCTTAACAGCTTAAAATTGAAAAATTACCTTCCCCCTATTTACACTAAATTGATACACACATCTGCCGGTCTACTGACATTCTGTTTGGGGGTAACCACCATCTTGCTTGCTTTCTTCTCTAAATGGTGGCAGAACCCAGAATGGATGACGATTCTTTGTTTCGTACTGGTCTTAATAAGCATGATAGCCACAACCTTGAGACCCATTTTAAAGATTTATATTCGTCTGAGGGAAAGACTGGACATCCAAAATTAATAAACCCAAAATAAAATTGTATTTGTCTTACCAAGTTTTTTAAAATGACAGTGGAATGTGATATTTTAGTTTTACAATGTTATAGTACATAACTTATTTACTTGTTTATGTTAAGGTTTCCGCAGCTCGTTAATTTGTTTTAGAAGAATCTTCATTGTTATTTTTGTATATTCTATGGTGCATAATTTCTTGCTTAACCTGTCAATCGTGATAATGACAGACACAATTGAAAGACAATAGGTGCGCGAACGCCGGCGTTCGCTTGGGGTTTAATGAATTAACATTGTTTATATATCAGAATGTATACAGAAGTATCTATAGAACATATATGTCTAAGTAAGTACAGTCAGTAGAGTAGAGAGAAATACTATATGTGTGATGTATGTAGTAAATCCTTTTAGAAAATCCTTATAAAAAAAAAAACATTTTATTTTTTAAGTAATCTTTTTTGGATTTTATAATTTACACCTGTCCTATTTACAATTTAAATAAATATAGGTATCATGATAATAATTATGTACAATATTTTTAAATGAAATACAGGATATCAAAAATTATTTAGATATCCTGTTATATACTTTTTCTAATATATGTATTAGAAATATAGGTACTATCTTTAAGCCTTCAATAATGTTATGCTTTCTATGTCTATTGGGCACAAGTTTACCTCTATATACTTACTATTACTGAAAAAATATCATGTTAGGTACAGTAATGAGAGAATTGAATGTTATCAAATGAAATAGGTAAGTTCAATAATCTTAACCTTGCCAAGTGTCTAAATATCAAGTTTTATGTACTTATTATTGTGTAATGATTGCAACAATTGTACAATCAACTATCAATGGTTCTTGTTAGAAATAATTTTAGAGATAAGATATCTTCTTTCTGTAGATGTTTTCATGACTCGACTGAAATTCAATAACTATTTATTTTGATGGGAAATTGAAACAATTTAAGCACAAGAGGCAAAGGCACGAGAAAGCCAAAGGCAGACTTAGTAGGTTCTAAGAAGCTAAGAGACTGAAAGTTCTGAGCTTAAAAAGCACAGTTTAATATGATTTTATAATATTTCCTAAATCCAGTAAAATTACATTTATTACTGTAGACATACACAGTGCCAAATTATATTCTTCAAAGGTTATTTCACAAATGTATTACTATTATACTTTGATAAAATTAATAATATTTAATGTATGTCGCGATGTGTAGAGCAATGTCTGCTTCATGTTCATAAATATCAAAGCCTAATTGTATAAATGTATGTATCTTAATCAATAAACAGTTGGAATAGCAAGCATCTTGTCTCCCGTGATTATTTAGTGGCAACCCCTACTGCTTTTTGCTATTTACCCTATAGCAATTCATGTTATCCACATCCTATAACCTATAATATAATATATAAAAAATGTAACCGTGATCTACTGCTAGATTTACTTTCTAAAGTATCATGGGATAAAGTAATACAAACTGATGATGTATATTTGGCTACAAAGTATTTTTATGATACAATCTACCCTATTTTCGATGCCTGTGTACCTAAAAAACGGCGTAGCAAAACTACAGGCCGGCGATATCCCGTGTGGTTCACAAAAGATATCATACGCGACACTAGACTCAAGCTCAAATTTCATACTATTTGGAAGCGCACTAAATGTGATCGATCTAGGAAGTGTTTTTCAGACCTCAGATCTGATCTTAAAACTCGAGTAGCCGTTGCTTATTCAACATATACAAGAGTAATTGAAAACAATTTAAGACTTAATCCGCGTCAGTTTTGGCAACATATTTCAAATTTGCGATCTAAAGGTGGTTTTGAACCAAGCATTACCTATCAGGGAGATAAGTTTACAGGTGTCCAAGCAGCTGAAGCCTTTGCTGATTTCTTCGTTAGTGTTTATCTTCCTGATGTACCTTTACTGGATGCTCAAAAAGCTTCCCTTTGTGACAATAATATAAATAGTAATTATGTTAATATTTTTAAATTCACTCCTCAAGACGTCATGGCAGGAATAGGCAAACTGAAAATAAGTAGTTCTGTAGGGCCTGACAATATTCCACCTGAAATATTGAAAACTTTTAAAAAGCACTTTTGCCTTCCTTTGTATCATATATTCAACCTAAGCTTGGAAAAGGGATCATATCCGCCTCAGTGGAAGATTTCCAGAGTCTCCCCCATTCCCAAAAGTTTCAATAAAACATCAGTTGAAGAGTATCGTCCCATTGCAATTATGTCAACTCCAGCTAAAGTTTTTGAAAACGTACTTCATAAATACATTTATTCCCAAGTAGATAAGTATCTCTGTAATGAACAACATGGTTTTAGGGCAAAAAGATCGGTAAATACCAATCTTCTAACTTTAGTGGACTTTATATCAAAACGTTTGGATCGAGGTGGCCAGGTGGATGTTTTGTACTTTGACTTCCGGAAAGCGTTTGATAGGGTTAATAATGACATTTTGCTAGCGAAACTCTGTGCCATAGGATTTCCACCGGGTCTGCTGCGGCTTCTTGCCGACTACCTCCGCGACCGTCAGCAGTTTGTTAGACTAGGTCTCTATGAATCCCAGCCCTATCACACGCGTTCCGGAGTCAGTCAAGGATCAATACTCGGGCCATTACTGTTTCTGATAATGGTAAATGACCTTCCAACTGTTGTTCATTTTGCCAAAAGTCTATTATATGCAGATGACTTGAAATTGTTTCTTGAAATCAACTCTGAGACAGATTGCCTGGCACTGCAACGCGACATTAACGCTATATACGAGTGGAGTGTAAATAACAAAATGGAGTTCAATTCGTCAAAATGCTACGTCGTGAGTTTTACCAGAGCCCGTTACCCAGTCTCATTTAATTATAAAATCAATGACAGCACAATTACAAGAACCGTTGCTGTAAAGGATCTAGGTGTCACATTTAATCATACACTAAACTTCCATGATCATATTTTAGCAGTGGCAAAAGATGCATTTAGGCGTTTGGGTTTCATTTTGAAAAATGCTAAAGATTTCAAGAACACAAGCGCAATCAAGTCGATTTTTAACGTGCTTGTTCGAAGTAAGCTTGAGTCTAGTGCGTGCGTCTGGAACCCACATGAGAAAAAATATGCCTTGATATTAGAGAAAGTGCAAAAAGCTTACCTCAGATATATTTACAAGCGTATCTATGGACACTATCCCTTTATGTACCCTACTAAGTTTCTTTTAGGTTGTGTAGGGTATAATTCACTAGAAGTCAGAAGAAAACATGAGCAAATAATTACCATGTATAAAATACTTCATGGGAAAATTGATACTCCAGAGCTGCATGCCGAACTGTCTCAACTATGTGCCCCAGTCAAATACAGCCGCATCAGGAGACACAGCTTGTTCGCTGTGCCTGCGAGTCACACTGTTGCGCGAGCCCAGTCTCCTGTCCCTCGCACTCTTTCTGCGCTCAACACTCTTTTGGACACGCACCCTGACTGTGATGTGTTCGCGGACGAATGGAAGACGATCATGTCAGTGTGTCTGGAGTTTTGTGAGATGAGTGTGTGAATTTTTTTGTATATTGTCTTTAACTAATGTAATTGGCGAATAGCCGTTTTTTTTTTGTTAAAGTAAAACCATAAATAAATAAATAACTTATCCTATAATTTAATCAATACTAGACTTTAATGGAATTTATAATTGGGGTAGGTAGCCTAGTTATACTTCTTACTAGAATAATTTTAGTTTCTATGAATCTATAAATAATAATGTACTCTATGGGTTTAGGAGTAGTGACTGATAGTTGACCTTTCGCGCCGGGCCCTGGTTCAGGCCAAGGTTCAGATAGAGGAAGAATGGCAGGCGTTCGCCTCCTGCAAAGTAGTCATTCTTACGAAGGAGGCGGCAGAACGAGGGAACGGACTTCCTCACGCCCCAGCCGCCGGGATCCCGACTCTGATTTCTACCCACCTTAGACGTGGGGCGACGAGCAATAGGTAGCTCGCCGTCCAGACCGAGCCCGAGTTGTCGACGGTGCAAAGCCATAGGGGCCATGGGTTGTGCCAAAAGAAAAACCTGGGGTCAAAGCAGCAACATAGGAGTAACACGCCCTCGCGCTCCGCCCTAAAGTGAGAGAAGTAAGCAAGATTGCTCACCTAAAAATAGGGAGTAGTAACTACCTAAGTTTTTTCTCAATTATCATGTGTTGAAACGACGTGTAAATTCACACAGTCCTTATCTACTAATTACAAGGTTTGATCCATGACCATAGTTTTTGTTGAATAAGATTTGCGGCTGACCATAAACCAAAGAATTACCTTTGTACTGTAAACTTGCTCCGTGTAAACTCCTACTTTGATTTTGTTTTGTGCTCTAATACCAACATATGACTATATTTAAATCGTTCTTTGACTTCTTTGGTAAGTTCACTCTGCAGAATTTAGTATAATATTAAGCCTTATAAATTGTTTATAATCTACTCTAAAAAATTATTGTTGCTATAAAAGTAGCAACATTTGCAGACTTAATTAGGTTTGGCAATACTAATGTCCGTCATGCAATGGCGGGGTTACCAGGTCATATTTTTACCCCTAGCATTTGACAGTTTTTAATTGTTCAGTTTATGTTTTTATTAAACTAGTTTTTGCCCGCGGCTTCGCCCGTGCACATAAAATATAGCCTATGTCGCTTAAGAATAAAGCAGCTTTCTATCTGTAAAAAAAAAATACCAATCGGACCAAGTACTTTCCAAAATTACCTCCTACAAACAGAAAATTAGAACAAACTTTACCTGTCAATTTCGTTACGGTGCGGAATGTTGGTTAAATAAAAAGACCGGAATACACAAAATGTTACTATTTAATCTGTTAAACAATAGGCCATCAAGCTTTCCCAAACTACGGGAACTCTACTAATATAAGGCATTAACCTTTCAGACGTGGAAATTAAAGACACATTAGAAAGACAATAGGTGCGCGAACGCCGGCATTCGCTTGGGGTTTAATGAAAGTCCGTCTTTGTACAGTTTTTTTGTGCCTAAAGATTTAAATAAATAAATAAATAATAAGTATAGCCTGACATTTTAAAGGGGTTAATTGCCATACCAAAATGGTTATTGTTCGTAAAATCTAGTTTAGTTTCTCGAGTATATCTGATAAGCTGTACTTGATGATACTTGACTCACAGTAGAGCTGCAATTGGTTTGCATAAAGATGATACGCACAGAAAAGTCTAAAGGTTGTAAGATCAATAACAATAGAAAACAAAAGCCGCGGGGATAGAATACCGTATTGAGGGACACCAGCTGTAAAGTCAAACCACCTTGATGTAGTCTCCAGCACGAACTGACTGTTGAAACCCTGAAGATAAGGAGGAAATGATTCCAGCATCCCTTGAGATACCAAATAAAAGGAAAAGACGACAAGAGGACTTCTTGACTGACGGTGTTAAAGCTTTCATTCCCGATATTAAATCTTTAGTCAATATTAGGAGTAAAATAGTGTTGGAACAGTTTTATATCACAAGGTTTGTTACATTTTTTAAACAACTCCAAAGGGAATGCCAATGGATTTATACTCCATTTTTAAAGATTAGGGGGAAAAATGGTATCCCTTTTTTGAAGTTTGCTGTCAGTGTTACATTTATTTTATGTCAATTGTCAGTCAGCTTTCTGTCATTTGCACGTGGGTTTTGTTATGATAAAACCGGGAAGTACAATCCGCAACAATTGTGAAAATTATGAAATATATTTATAGTGACTTGGTTTAACCAATAAATATCGAAAAGGGAAAAAATGTAAGTTCTGTTCTATTTTTTAACATAAGTTAAAAGTTAACGAGTATTTACAGCCTCCTTACTTTTGGTGCGTTGTTGTTATCAGTTATTATTTTTACATAATAATTATATTTTATTTCTAAAATCGAATAAGAGTTATAAATTGATTACTTTTTAATCCAGATCATCTTTATTCTTATAAGAGTCTGATTTCAGAGGATTTATTTAATTTAGATTTTTGTTATCATTGCAAATGATTTTGTTACAGATTAGCATATATCATGGCTCATTCATCAGGATCCTCTGGAAACTTAAAGAATGGCTTGATTGATTTCACTGCTGGTTCCTTAGGCAAGACTTTTATTTATCATTAATTCACTCAAAGTTGTTAGAAATTATGGTGGAAAACGCTGAAGGCATTAAGTCTGCCCATATAGGCAGGCCCGGCCACATCTAGCATTATTTGAAGAAAAAAAAAAATTGATGTGTAAAAGTGTTTTTATAAAACCTACTTGCAAAATAAAGATCATTTATTCATCATTTATCATTTATATTTTTATGTAAAAATATTTAATAAACAAAAAATACATGTTTAGTTATAAACTGGAGCAAAAGATTACCTACATCTTTAGCATTTCACGGATTGGAATCACAACTGTCTCTTAAACTCAGTTTACCTCATGACCTATCTAGGAGACGAGTGCTGCACCTACTATCTAATTTAAGTAAACATGTGGCTGTTTAACTTAAGATTGGCTAGTTCTAAATTTTATTATTATTTTTCAAATTATCAATAAATATATTATTCTTTTTTTTCTTTATTTTATATATAAAGCTTGCCCTTAGATCATTTTGGGTTACTGGAATGCTACTTTTTCTTTCTTTTTTACTGGCTAGGTGGAGTAGCAGTGGTGTATGTCGGACAACCACTAGACACAGTGAAAGTGAAGATGCAAACATTCCCACATCTTTACAAAGGAATGTATGACTGTCTGAAGGTAACCTTAAGGAATGATGGCATATTCAGAGGTCTATATGCGGGCACTACTCCAGCCATCATGGCCAATGTAGCAGAAAATTCTGTACTATTTGCAGCTTATGGATATTGCCAAAAGTTTGTTTGTAGTCTCAGCGGAGTTGAGGTAAGAATACTGATAATTAAATATAGATTTTATTTAATTTGGATTTAAATTATGTTCTTTTTAATTATTGACTTACAAGTAAGTGAAGTAGCATGTTCTCAAATATTAAGTTGATCACTTATTTTCAAGTGGAAAGATTAATATAAATTGTTGTCTAAATTATGAGGACTTGATACTCGAGACTTTGAGAATCTATTATTATTTTTTATAAAATGCTTGTAAAAACCTTAATCCTAACTTATATTATAAATGTGAAAGTGTGGATGTTTGGATGTTTGTTACTTAATCATGCAAAAACGGCTGAACGAATTTGGATGAAATTTGACAAGGAAAAGAACATAGGCTACCTTTTAGCCTGATTCCTTATTCGTTATGTGGTACCTAATGCCACGCGGGCGAAGCCGCGGGCAAAAGCTAGTTACGAAATAAATTATCAAAACTTTTTTTTCAAAAATGAGATAGGAGTGCCCAAATACCTACTTTCTTTTTATTATTAAATACTAGCAGTTGTCCGCGACTTCGTCTCCTTCCGTTTGTAAAACTGCTTAAATGTATGTAACATAATTCTGTGTTTGTAATTTATTCTGTAAGGATATAATTAATTATTTTTTACATAATAAGTATGCCTAAAGGTCAAAATATCAATTAGTTCTTATAACATAACACCTGTTAGTGAGTCTCGTCTAAATCTGTTTATTATTACATAGTTTGACATCCCATTCCTGCAGGAAAGGAAAAGTAGCTTAACATCAGTTATCCTCCAATACTTACAAGTCCCATCGAAATCGGTCTAGTCATTTCGGAGATTAGCCAGAACAAACCGATGAACAAAAATTTTAAACATTACATTTTTGTTATAAGAATTGGATATACCTATACCCTAAGTTTATATTGATATTTCAAATGGACACTTCAATTTCATTTGTAACTAGCTCTTGCCCGCGGCTTCTCCCACGTTCATTAAAAATATAGCCTATGTCACCCAGGAATAAAGCAGCTTTCTATCAGTGAAAAAATTTTACAAATTAGAACAGTAGCATCAGAGATTACTTCCTTCAAACAAAAAACAAACTTTACCTCTATATAATATTAGTGTAGATATGTATAGATATACATAGATGCATATTGTTTGTTTCAGAAAGTAGAGGAGTTATCAGCCTTGGGTAACGCGTCAGCCGGTTTCCTGGCAGCATTCTTCTCTTCATTCACACTGTGCCCGACAGAATTAATCAAGTGCCAGCTACAAGCCCTGCGGGAGGTCAATGTGCAGTCCTCACAAACAGTTGTACGATGATTGTTTTGGGTATTTCATTTGTCTAGCTACCTGAATATAAGGACATGAATACGTGTTTTGTGTAGTATTTTTGTTTGATTAACCTTTCGAATGTCTTAAGTTACACTGTCCGACATAAGGCTATTGTCTTTCTATTGTGTCTCTAATTACGACATTCAAAGAGTTAATGTGTAAACATTATGATGATGTAATAATTTTCATAATATACTCAATGGTTTACTATTTTTAGTAACTTGAAAGTCTTTAGGATAAAACTCGTATTTAGTGTAGGTGTAGTACAGATACCCATTCGGATACCTGTATTTTGTAAATACCTCATTTTAAACTCGATTAATAAATTATCTGGTGTTTACATATGAGCATGTTATCACAGTCAATCACTTCTTTATCTTATTTGCGCTATATTTTTTTTGCGACCTTCAGAGTAATTAAATACGATTGCAAACAAACGTTTACATGGAACTTCTTTGGCAGGTAAAAGTGTCACCGCTGCAGCTAACACAGCAGATATTCAGACAATATGGAATTCAAGGTCTGTTCCGTGGACTGGTGCCTACCATCATGAGAGAAATGCCTGGATACTTCTTCTTTTTTGGAGGATATGAAGGTAGAATTAAGTTTTTTTATTAGCCTACTGTTCAAAGCCCAAGACGCCCCACCCCAATTACCCCCAAATCCCAAGAACCCAAGACTGCTAGTCGTATCTGTGTTGTATTTAATGTAAGAATCAAGTCTTACGATGTTTTTTTTTAAACGTTACAGGAACAAGAGAATTATTAAAGAAACCAGGCCAGACCAAAGACGACATAGGTTTTGTAAAGACGATGATAGCAGGCGCGGTGGGCGGTCTGGTCCTATGGACGGTCATATTCCCCTCAGACGTAATCAAATCAAGAATACAAATATCAAACAAGAGTCAGAAGTTTATGACGGTTGCATACGAAATTGTACAGAAAGAAGGTAAGTTAGTTATCTTTGAGTTTATGTGCAGAAATGCTTGTCTTCGATATCTCTCGTATAAACGTTTATTTTACTTACACGTGTAGGTGTATGAAGGTAAATTCATATCTAATTGCGCAGCTATTTGTCCTTATTTAGTTTACTTGGGGTATTACCAGAACAGGGAAGTTTTATCGTTTTATACATCGCAGATTGTGGAATAAATTCATGCAGTCTGAAATGCGTAGATAATTATTCAGCTGAAAATGAATTACTTAAATTTAGGTCCATTTTTGGAATCCGATAGATGCAAAACACACAGAGCCAGTCGTTGTGGCGACACTTGGGGTAGGCCTATGTCCGGCTGTGGATGTCTTTCGGCTGAAATGATGATGAAGTTGCATTTAATAACACACGACAAAAAAACACAAAATGTTTTAAGCAGTATCCGAAATGTTATGTGGTATACTCATTTTTTCAGGTCTTCTAACTTTAATCTATCCCCACCCATATAAAACAATTTAAAAAGATATTAGCAAAACGGAAGGGAACCCTGGGGTTCTGGGACGCAAGACAAAGAAGGCAGGAACTCAGAAGTGGGTTTTCGTCAGTAAAAGTCTGACACGCCCTCTCTCCGCCCTAGAGACGAAAAAGTAATTCCATGATTCCAAAACATTTCCCACATAAAAAATAAACATGAATAGAACAATGAGATTGCAGTTGTAAATGTTTTAATGTGAACATTCAAGATTAGTGCAGTCGATATAATTTACTTACTCATTTGAGATAATATTGAACGCGCAGTAATAAATAACGTATCTCGTTATTTACTTTGACCTCGCAAGCATAGGAAGCGATAAGAAACATAATTCATTGAACGCTAATCATCTTAGCCAAACAGTCAAACGGTGAAACTATAACACATTTTTCATCATTTATTATTTACTGTATTATTTTGTCGAAGATAGGCAGAAGACTCTTTATTTATAAAAATAATTATTTTGCATCGTACGCCCATATCAATTTAACACCGCTTTTGTAGGCGCGGTCAGAGAATGGTTCGCAGGGGGTCAACACTCTTTTTTTTATGGTGGGAAAAAATCATCCAATGACATCCCCCGTTCTTGGGCGGAGCGGGAGATAGTGTCAGACTCTTACTGACTAAAACTCCCACCCCGTTCCCTCTAGCCTTCATACCGCCTTGCTCCCTTTCGGAGTCAACACTCCCCTGCGAACCATTACACGTGTGGAGAATATGTATATGTCGTAGCCAGATCTTATAAATTGATAACTTCATGATATGGCCAAGTCAAACTGCCCAGTTCGATTTAAATGCTTATGTTTGATGATGCCAATCCTAGTTCGATGCCTTGTTGCATGAATCCGACTATGTACAATCGTAACTTGGCAAAGATTTGGCATTGTGGGGGTAAGGTTGCGCATGTTGCACCAAAAAATGATCAACTATAGTAGGCGCCAGGTAACCGTAGAATATAGTTCATTGACCTTTTCCTAATGTCTGAAAAATAAACAATGAATTGCTTTTCATAACTAGATCATGTAAAGGATCACGATACATGTCGATTCAAGACGACTCTATGTCTTTATTTCTGTTTTTGAAATTAAGAATGTTAAAAAATGTATGGGGTTTTTTTTTTCGCGGTGGGAAAATCATCCAATGACATCCCCCCCGCTCTTGAGCGGAGCGGGAGATAGAGTCAGGTGATAGTGTGTCTTTTACTGATTATAAACCCACTCCTGTTCCTTCGTTGCCTTTCGTACCGGGGCTTGAGCTGTCTTTCGAATTAACCCTGGCCCTAGAAGGCTTCGACCCAGCTGGGCCCCTGCTGTTGCTGGCAGCTCCTTGAGGCGCGCGGCAACGGTCGTCACCCCCGGGATTCCGATCCCGATTTCCGGCCAGTGTCGGCGCGGACTTGAGGACGGCGAGTATTAGGTAGCTCGCCGTCCGGCCGTCCGGTAACCATCCGGACCGAGCCCAAATGGCGTCCTCGTCATTATCGTTTTTTAAAAGTGTTACCCCGGGCCAGATATCAATGTTAGCAGCAGGTCCAGAGCTGCTGAACGGAGTTAGCTCCTTTTTTAGTTTTTCCCATTTAACAGTAGGTACACATCATAAACCATTTAGGCATATTGTCTACTAATACTGTAAATTTTTCATGACCCACTCCCCATTTTGGTTCGCGCCTGAGTGTGCCTGTCCCTAGATTGTACATAACAGAATTGGTTCACCTCAAGTGTGTAACAAAAACAGAAACTCTTTACATAAATAATTTCTTTGTAACACAAAATAATTTCGTGACTGACGTACAGATAACACACAGTCAAACCGCTGAAGTTAAAGAATGATTTGACCCTCTTATCTCACTTAAATGACCTTTGAAGAATCCTTTCTTACTATAAGGATTTGAGGTTTATTTGTGACTAAAGCAAAATGGAACTGGGCTGGTCATGTGGCGAAATACACCGATGAACGTTGGACACTAAAGAGTATCAAGTGGATCCGACCGGCACACACGAAAGAAGAACGTAGGCAGACCACAAAAACTATGCGTGGATAACATAATATCAGTGGTGGGGAAAAACTGACTCAGAACAGCACAGGAAAGAGAGAAAGGGAAAAAAATGGAACCCTAACCAGGGGTTGCTATAAAAATAAAATTATAACATAAGTTACAACTGACTTTAAAAATAAGTACTTACTAATACTAAATTGAATGAATATAATGTAAATGTTAAGTTTTCTAAGAAATAAAAAGGCATTATATTTATCGTCAGTGGCGTAGTTAACTCAAACAGGTAATAGTTTACAACAAATTACTAACCCGGACCGCCCTGGGCGAAGATGATAGATCTACGGACATTGTTTTGGAGTAGGTTCCGTTTTATCGCACTGCAGGGCAAAGGCCTCCCTGTCCTCTTCCACTTCTCTCGATCTTTTACAACCACGGGCCAAATGGGCCAATCTTTTAAATAGCTTATTCCGCCATTTTTTATGGGTCTGTTCTGTGGTCGTTTCTTGCTATGTAGGATCCACTGGGTGCTCCTACGAAACATACCTATTGTTTGTTGTATGAGTCTCTCAATCGAGACTCATTTGTAATAATATAAGCCTTTCTTACTCAACGTTGTTTTAATATTTCCAGGTGTGCTGGCTCTATACAACGGACTGAAACCAACGTTGGTGCGGACGATTCCGGCAACCGCCGCCCTCTTCGTAGTCTACGAGTACTCGAAGAAATGGATGCATCAATCTTTTGGAGACTAACCCACTGGGGATAAGTGTTATAGTGGAATTACAAAGATAATTTATTTTTGAACTGTTATACATTAGAATTATAAGGAATGTTGCTCATTTAACATTTGATAAGCACTGTCTTGGATCACAAAGCTCGATTTTTAAATAGAAAGCATTGGCGCTTACAAGAACGTCCTTATTACAGCAAAATAACGTATCGTATGCAATTTATTACCTTGCTTGTTTAAGGTATTTATTTAAAATTAAAAAAAAATGAGAGTACCTACTTATAAAGTATTTACTCAGAGAGGAGGCTACTTATAGTATCTTGGCCATTTAAGTGCTGTAATTTAAATTGTACATAATAATTCCATAATAATATTAATGCATTTAAACTTCCTAGTAGATACTATGTGACCACCACTGCATGTTATGTTGTTTGGTCCAGGCTCCAGGCAGTATTTATCAGATGTTGTGCAATATTTAAGAGCTAGGAGGGTTCGAAGTGATATACAAGTACCATTAATACGAATTAGTATGTAGAATTATACAAATAAATGCTCAGTTTATACAAAGTATTTACATTTTAAAAATTATTAGTATAATTATCAAAATATAAAACATTAAAAATATATATTAGCTGAGCCCACCCTCAGTAGCAAAGACTCTTTGCTGCTGATGGTCAGAGTTCCAAAAAGGGAACCTTCAGACAATACAAGCCGTGCCCTAGACCCCAGAGTACCGCTATCTGAAGTAAGCTCTTGATTCAGCCGCCTAACGAAAGTCTCCCGAGGTATTGTTCGATGCTCGTCATGTTCATGGCCTTGAAGCTATCATTGGCTGACACAACTGTCATTGGTACAATAACCGCTGAGCCCGCATAACCTCGCGAGCCGAGTCAAGATACTTGGTTTACTTCAGACTAGTTGCTGACAGCGGCTTTACTCGAATCAAAGTAGTTTTTTTCATCCATCCATCCATTCCATCATTGAGCATCGACGCCGAGTTGCTAGCCTGTCTGTTTCCTATCGTTTACACTTCGGGGAGTATGCACTAGAGTTACACAATTTAATTCCGCCAAGTCCGTTCCATCATCGGACCACAGGACGTACGGCGTTGCGCCACCGGTACATGGTGGACATCCCACCTATACGTACAAAGTGTTTTGGGAGTATATTCATTATGCGTACACGTACAGCTAAGGAATGGAATTCCCAGCCGGAGTCTGTGTTTCCTGGTAGCTATAACCTAGGGGTCTTTAAGTCAAGAGTGAATAGATTGCTTCTAGGCAAGCGTGCTCCATCGTCGGCCACATAATCGCTTACCATCAGGTGAGATTGTGGACAAACGCGAGCCTATCCATTATAAAAAAAAAACTCGTTCCATCCTCTTAGAGAGTGAATATTGGAAAATCCTCTGTTAGTGCTTGCCTAGGTCGTAATAGGAAGTCTTGTGCAAAATTGAATGTTCCTAGTGCCAGTTTCGGCTTTACGTTATGTTGGTCAGTCAGTTTCTTCTTTTATGTCTACATATATAGATAAATCATTACCTATTATGTATTTACCGGGATATTGTACGGTTTACCAGGCTGAGCTACTCGCGATATTAAATGCAACGCGGGAAATTAGGAACAGCACAGCGCCTACTTTCGGGATCTTTAGCGACTCCATGGCGGCTCTATTGACAGAAAAAGTTACGAGTTCTTTATGGGGCTCCCGAGGGGGGGGGGGGATGAGGTCCTAAAAATAAGAATGATCGCGCCTATGAAATGTTAGCAATTTATTATTTTAGAACATATGAATCTTAAGTTTGTCATTGAAATTATTTGTATTATTCTAGTTATAGGTTGCGCCATTGCGCTCTTAAAAGAACAAGAAACAACAACGGTCTATTACAACGGCTGATTTTTGACCAAAACTGCAAAATTGGCTTCGATTTCAATGAAAACTTAAAATACAATAAGTTACAAACAAACGCACTACACACAACTAGTCCAGTGTGACGAGTTCTGCTTGTTCTTTATGTTGATGGGAAACACAAGGATATTCTTTTTACCGTTGAGAAAATTTTCATAATCGAGGAACATTCATTTTTTTTAAAAAAGCTTCGCTTCGCAGTGTGAATTATCCTTATAACGGGGGCGCGCTCACAAATATGTAAACTCACAAATGTATACAAGAGACCCAGACCCAGAACACGATAGGTGTGTAGTGCGTGTAGGCCATACAAATATTTGTTCCGTGCGGTAATCGAACCCAGGACCCGCAACGCAGCAGCCAATCGGGTAGCCAATGCGTTGACTGTGTCGTCAACAACATAACAACCAAAATGGTCGGGTATATGCTCGAAAGTCCGAAGGCTCTCTCAACTGGTCGACAGAGTCCTCCGTCGCCATCATGAGGCACCAGTAATGGTTTAGTCCCCACCAAACCATTACCGATGTCTCATGTCCTATGACGGAGTGACTAAGGTTTATTTTTGTGAAAAAAGCGTGAAAACTTCAGCTAAAGTGTTTATTAGATACTGTCTTAGACGGCGCAGCAAAGCCTCTATAGAGATACCAATTTTGAAAAAATAGGTACTCCACCTAAAATGTATACAACGTTTCGGGCTTCATTAAAGCCAGGTATTCATTAGGCAACATTTGTTAATAAACTGTTTACGACGTATTTATCACCAAGTTTACCGTTAACGCTGTTTCTGAAACTTGGCTGTTCACGCCTGTCAGTTGCTAAGATGTCGCCTCGGGCGATGATTAGCTCTTGGGCTTGGCTAACCCAGACACCAACACCCTGGACTACCTACAAATTGTGATCTGTGTTAGAGAGGATATAGCCTGCTCTAAACGACACAATAATGTGGAATCGTAAAAAAAAAAGACGGGTTGCACTCCGGGAGTGCCGGCAGAAGTGAAAACTTGATTATTAACGTTGAGCATGTTTGATATTTTGGAATGGTTAGGGAATAATTTTGCACCAATTGCTTTATCAGTATAAAAGTACTATCATTTATGTGGTAGAATACAATATTCATTTATTGCGCTATCGTACACAAACATGACAATTTATATTACATTAAAAATTTAACACTTTAAAACACGAACATTCGCGCAAGCGCCGCCTAAACGAAACAGTAGGCCCAGGCATACATTTTCGCCGCGCCGTAGAGAGGGGATAGCTGTCTACTCTCCATCCGTCTTACGCTTTTTCGATCAGGTCACGTGTCCTGACGCGAGTTTAAGATTTTATACCCATTACAGAAAAAGTGCTCAACGCCGCTAAAGAAGTTTTCACTTCAAAAATTACGATCAGAACAATGGAAGACTTTCCAATGGACACAGAGCATAAAGCAATAGATGCCGGCTTGAACGCTTTACTTAAAGGTAGTTTTTAATGATATACTAGTATTTGACCGCGATCCTTCAGTTCTGATAAATTTTAGGATAATATTTGCTCACAAATCTGAATAAATGCTAAACAAAAGCGCAGTTACTGCCAGTGCCGGATTAGGCCAGGCCTCGCCTGTAGCAAATGCTATCAAGGGGCTCCCTGACACTTTATTGTGCTTGAATGATAACAAATCAAATCTTTTTAATTTATTTTTCTATTAGGCAACGGGGCTCTTATGTAGCGATGGGTTCATTCATAGGCAGTTGCTTTACTAGAAAATGTGGTAATAATTAGGTGTAATAATAATGCACAAATATCTCGACTTTTTTTCAAGCGGGGTCCATCCCAACGCGCGGTTCACGCAACATTTGCTGCTCTAGTGTTACTGGGTTGCTGATCCGACACTGACTGCCGATTATATGCGTGGGGTAATCGCTACGACCCCCTAGGGGGACGCGGCAGGCGAGATCGGGGCTTCGCCCCCTGCTCGCAGTCTCATAGGGCACCCGTTACGACGGGTGCTTCGTTTGGTTGCCATTATTTTGGCTAGGTATTCTTGATTGTGGTACAGTGGGAGCGCCGCGACGCTAGTCGCCGCTACTTCGCGACTCCCCGGCGGTCGGACCCCGCCAGGTGGGACCCCCAGTTTCCCAGGGGAGGCCCAGCGAAGAACGACCTGCGACGAGGGAGCCGACTTTGGTGGCGCGCCCATCTGTAGGTGATTGACCCCCGCCCGTCACGCTTCCAGGTCGAGCCGGTCACGCTCCGGGCCGCGGGGTCATGTTGGTGAGTGTGTGGGCGGCATTGTATGTGTAACACCGCCCATGCTAGCACCCAAGTGCGTGCCTGCGCCGCGCAGCTTGGTGCGTGAGTTTGTTCGTATGTAGAGTCATGCATGTCTGGGATTCAGTGCGCGCTATGCCTATATTAACTTAGCACACAGCGCGCACCGAGTGTGTGTAATGTTGTAGAGTCGTTTTGGATGATTAAGTCGCGTGTAGGTGTGTGCGACTTAATCATAGGTCAGTCCGGTGGGGCATGGGAGTCGGTGTCCGGCAGTAGGTCGCGAGGGAGTCGCCTCGCATCGGGTGGCCGCGCGTGCCATGGCGCTATATCTTTGATATGTGGCCAGTCGGAGGCGTCAGCACGCGCGAACATGTTCGACGCGAGTCGACCGCAAAACTCCTCCAGGCTCTCGATTTGAAGGTCCCGCTGCAGCACATCGTTCCTCACGTAGCGAGGTGCGCCGGCGATCCTTCGTAGGGTGATGTTTTGTTGCGCTTGTAGGGTTTGTTTGTTCCTCTCGCCAGTGAGGGCGAGCCAAGCTGGGGCGGCGTAGGTGAGGATGGGGCGCAGGTAGGTCTTGTATACCCCCAGCTTGGTGCGCAGCGGGAGGCGGGACGAGAGCACTGGGTAGAGCAGGGCGCGGGCTGCTCTTCCCTTTGCGACTACTTTCCGGACGTGACTGCCCATGGAGAGCCGACGGTCGATCGTGACCCCCAGGTATTTAACCGTGGGGGACCACGTGACGTCGACCCCCTGGAGCTGTAGAGGTGGTGGGAGGCGTCCCCGCCCGATGCCGATTATATTTTGCAGTAGGTACCTATTTATATCAAGTTGTTATCCGATAATAGTTATCTAAAACAGCGACAGCGGTTTACTTATTACATTCAAGAATCCAAGACTTTTTCTAACAGATGTCCATTTGTTATCAGATAAACACTTGTGAAACATGGAGAATTTAAAATATTACGACTTGACCACAGAAAATATGAAAGGACTTAGGTACTCGCAGGTCTGTTCTTTTGCGACATTCATATTGTAAGTAGGTATATAGTAACGGACCTTTTTTAAAAAAATAGTCTTTGTTCTAAACTTCAATTCAACAAAGACAATATTATCCAGTGATAAGGCCTTTGATAGTGCCTTTGATTGAAATATTTTGAAGTAACAAACAAACCTCACAAAGAAGTCACACCATTTTAAAGATTTTAATCTCATGTCATCAGACGATTATCAAGTACAGAACATTTATAGGTATTCTAGGAAATCATTCAAAAAGAATAGGAGGGGCTCCCATGAAAACGTTTGTGATAGCAGCAATTTTGAAGGGCCAGACACGTCACCAAGAAGTGATATTCGCAGCGATGGAAGAATGGACAGTAACATTGATGGACCCAGTTGTAGTTGTGACGTAGACCCCGAGGGCGAGATCGCCAATATTCTCCATAAGAAATGTCCAGTTATTACGCTGGCGCAACGGCAACTGGCAAGGCTCCTGGATGAAACAGACAAACTGCTATGCGATAACACGAGATGTTGCAGGTTGGTACAGTTTCTGAAACCTAGGACAGTTTGGTCTCTCCTGGGTTCGATCTACTACTTACCTAAACAAACAATGTTGACCAGTGGCGTAGATAGGTGTGGGCGGAGTTGCCCAATGCCCACGGCCTTCGCTAAATATCCAGCGGGTTATTTGCTTCATGATGCCACATTAGCAGGCATTTTCGCTTCTGACCATACACCGAGCTACGGTCAGGCGGAAGAGTAGGTACCTATCTAAGGCTACGAACATTCGGAACATTATTATCTACCAACTTGTCATTAAGAAATCTAATTCATACCTACCTAGCTACTTTCTTATTAATATTGTAAATGTAAAAGTAACCCTGTCTGTCACCCTTTCACGGATAAATTCTGCTGAAATGATTTTGATGAAATTTGGTACGTAACTTGAATCCCAATAAGGACATAGGCTAGTTCTTATAATATGGCTTCGACTTCGCGTCCGCTATAGCGCTTCTATCAGACATTCCCACGGACGAAGCCAGAAGCTAGTCTAATATATAAAAATCTCGTGTCACACTGTTATACTTAGGGAATGCAGTCTCGTTATCGCGAGATCTCGGTCTTTTTTTAGCGAGATTGATCTCGGACGAAAAAGGGCGAGATCTCGCGAGTTTAACAAGATTGCACTCGAGCATAAAAACGTCTTAGGGCTTCTTCACTTTATTTTTTTCCCCAATTTATTCAAATATTGTGATTATTTGCAATAAAAATACACAACTATCAATATCGCGAGTGTTAGTCATAAACTCGCGGGATCTCGCTTGAGCCCCAATCTCGCGAGATTTGAATTCTCTCGTCTTTCTTTTATTCTCTTCTGAGCCGGCTTGACCGATTTTTATGAAATCTTTTCGTTGGCTATTTTATACCTTCCCACGCCACGCTCTATTTTTTCTTTGACAATATATGGCTGAACAAAGTTTGTTAGTCAGATAGTAAAAGCATATTTTTTAATTGTTTCAGATCTGTTTACGACTTCTTGTGTCTTTGTAAGGAGATTTTGATGACTCAAGATAAATGTCGACTGGTTTTTGGAATGTTAATTGGTCTTGGATTCATTCTAGGAGTTATTTTAGGTGCTGCATCTTGCGGAACTTACCTTGGTCGATTCAACAGCCCCATCCTTAGCTGTGTCGACAATTATTTTGCTCCTGACAAGTTTTCCAATATCGAAGACACATTTCGTATGATAGCATAATTTGAATTTACTCTTATTTTATATGCCATTATTACCTTATTCTATTTTTTACAATAATCAATAAGAATATTTTAGATGATTATAGAATCCCTAGTTACTGCACTACATTGTCGCATTCATTCCTTTTTTTGTATTGCTTGAAGCAAACTACAAAACTAATCATAAAGAAAAAACACACTAATAATATCTATAGTATCGAAAGTCGCGACTGTCTGCCGATAGAAACGTGAGCGTCAAAATGGTCAGTCAGTCAGCACATTTTTAGGGTTCTGTAGCTGAATAACAAAAACAGAACCTTTATCGTTTAATCTTGTGCATCTGTTCTAACAGTCATATTACCCATAAATAGCTACTATTTATGACATTTAGCTACTGCCAAAATAATTGTGTAGTAGTTATACAGGGTTATTTTTAAAACACTAACAACTTTGCAGGACTGAATTATTAACTTCTGTTCTAAAATCAAATTTTAATTAATCAGATTTTACATACAAAAATATAAATAAATTGAACTTTCTATTACGAAGTCTATGCGAAGCAGGCGATAGTACTATAGCGAAAGGGAGTGGAGATCGGGTGCTTGATGCGCTTGCATCGCGTCATACAGACGTAGGTAGGTATAGCTTGCTGTTTCTGGGAGTCCTACCGTCACCCGAGCCCAGTCTCCTATCCCCTCGTGCAATCTCTGCGCTTAACGCTCTCTTGGATGCCAAACCTGATTGTGATGTGTTCGCAGATGAATTGTAGAACATTTTGTCTGTCTGTTTGGAGTTTTGTGAGAAGAGTGTATGACTATGGTGTAGTTATTATTTGGTATTGTTACTTCACAATTTTTCAAATATATTATGTCTTTAACAATGGCCTTTGACCGTGTTATGATAAAGTAAAATAAATAGCAAAAAAAAAGAGCCTTTGGCCGTGTTACCTATGTTAAAGTAAAATATATAGCACAATACAGAGTTGAAATGTGTTAGAACAAAGAAATCTTGAAGGTTTGTTTTTGGTAAATGAATTATGTTTTGTAAAAAGTCATAGAACAAAACTTGTTGTTTATTATGTTAGTAATTCAGTCCAGCAAGGTTGTTAGTGTTTTACAAATAACCTATATAGTAGGTATACCATCAAAAGGGTGAAAAGGGACAACACATGATTTTCGCTTTGCTATGTACCAGAATATTAATTTCTAACATAGCATGTAGGTATTTATTTAGATTACAATTAATTTTTGAGCACATAGTTGTTAAATGCAGTATCAAAGTAACGGCAAGTATCAGGCAACGGCGCTCTCGCCGCCGCCGGGATTCCGATCCCGATTTCCGGCCACCGCAGGCGCGGGCTTGCGGACAGTGAGCAATGGGTTGCTCGCTGTCCGGGCCGAGCCTAAGTCGTCGACGGCGCGCACTGTTCCCGCGCGCCTCAAGGAGTTGTCAGCAACGGCAGGGGTCCAGCCGGGTCTAAGCCCACTGGGGCCAGTTTTATCCGAAAGAGAACTCGAGGCCCGGTATGAAGGCTAGAAGGAATGGGGTGGGCTTTGTCAGTAAGAGTCTGACACTGTCTCCCGCTCCGCCCAAGAGCGGGGTTTGTCATTGGATGATTTTTCCCAAAAAAATAATTAAAGTAACAAGAACATTTTTACTGGCCTGTTGGCCTAGTGGTTAGTGGCCCTGGGTTTCATACTGAGGTTGTGGGTTTGGGACTCAAACTACGCAATACAAAGGTTTCTGTGATGAGCATGATCATATATTGTTTTTTATTTAGAAATGTGTTTGTCAGTTGTCTAGTACCTATTCATAGCAAAAGCTCTGCTTATTTTGGAAACATGTTTGAAAGAATACCCTTGTTTTGTCCATAATTACCATTTCAATAGTACCTACCCACTCAGTGCACATAAGCGTTATAAGACGGGACATATAATTGAATGTGGTTGCAATAATTCTGAGTGACTTTATAACACCAATGTTTTGTGAGATGTACTTCTGAAGTCACCTTTTGTATCCAAAGTATTATGTACTAAACATATTTTTGCTTTGTGAATACTTTTCTTAGACTATGAAATCCTTTACCATGAATGGTTCAACACCACTTCACTATTTTGTTTTGATCTTTTGAATATCATAAGTAGAGACAACAGAAAGACAATGAGTGTGCAAACTCCAGCATTTTCTTGGGGTTTAATGAATTAATATCAACACTCAGACCAATCTGGAAACAGAACTTGTGCAGACATCAAAGGATTTAAAAATCAATTAACATCATGGAGATTTCAGGAAATTTATTCTATTATACAAATAAAAGCTTTTCGCCATAGGATGAAACTAACGGAAAAACTTCCTAAAATAGTATCTATGGTAATTAGTGTAATTATACATGTTTTAATACATTATCGGTTATTTCAATTGTTTTCTTTATACTTTAATTAGCAAAGCCCTGAAAAATTTTAACATTACAAATCGAGAAAAAATTAAATAGCAATAAACTTACAATAATTACAACATATTTTTAGATACCAATTAAATCTAAACCGTGAAATTATAATACTAAGGCTCTTGAGTTACTTTTCCTCGCACCATTCATTCTCCTTGCGTACTTGATCTTCTTCAGCTGCAGTAAAATCATTTTTGATATTGAATGTCTTGCGAATTTCTTCAGGAGTCTTACCTTTTATCATATTAGCTACTGTTTTGCAAGTAACATCCAGTAAACCTTTTATGTCCAAGTAGTTGGCAGCTAAAATTAGTTCAAAGAGAGTGCCTTGATCAACTTTTAAAAAATCTGCATCCCATGAAGAGATATCGTCTGTCCGTTTTTCTTTATTCTCATCATCTTCTGGCAACGGTGGATCGTCTTTGTGGTACGTGGCCCACTGAATCACTTTCTTTAGTATCGCGGAATTCACGTTGGGCAGTGGAACTACCTCTTCTTCATCATCTTCCATTCCTAAATCTTCTAACATGGTCTTGATTGTTACTGAGCATTTTGCAATTTCAACATCAACTGTAAAAATTTCACTGTCCGAAGATTGCAGTTTTATGTTAGGCATCTAAAACAAATCAAAGATAAAAATTATAAACATACGAGAGTAACGAAAAATGGGACGCCATTTTACGATGTTCTGAGCTATTTATTTATAGGGTCTCAAAGAGTAATCTCAGCAAAAGATACGGAAATTGATGAGAACTGTACCTTGGAATTTAGGATAGAATCCGATTGTAGTAATATACACTGGTCGATCAATTTTAGGTGCGTGAGGATCACAAGTTTTAACCAAAATTGAAAATACAAAGGACAGGTGAACGAATGCTATCTCATTCACGTCACAGATTAAAAATTTCAATTTCGACTGATTATGTTTGACATTTACTAGGGACGGAATAAAGTGCGTTATCTATCGATAACAAATCACAACAATAGTAATCTCTACCTAGCCATTATTAGGAGGGAGGATCAATAATTCGCAAAATATTTTTAGTGGTTATTGTAATGTAAAAATGGTGTAGTTTTGTATAGTACAATTCACGAATGATGGCGGGCGTGAAGTTAGCCTTTGCGAACTTTCGCGCATACCACACTCTTCTAACACACGCACGACGTCATTTGGTTCCTAAAACACGTTACTGCGCAGCCTTCTGCGCAAACTTTACGCCCGCCATCATTCGTGAATTGTACTATTTCTAGTGTTACACTAGACAACATGCGGAATCATTGAAACAGGTGCAACCTCAACAGAATTTGATTGTAGTATTATGGACGATCGTAGCGAAGCTTGCAGAGAAGGCTGACGCTGCGAAACACTGCAAAATACTTAAATGTGTTACATCCGCATTCTACCGAAAAGCATTGTGATTGTATGCCGTATCAAAAACAAAATTATTCTGGCATGGACAGTGCGACGCCAAATTAAAACGGGGTCATTTACCACATCACCCCAATAAGGATGCTGAATGCTGCAATACCTATTACCCAATTGCATAAATGCATCCACCAATTTTACTGTTACAAGCGATATTGCAGAAATTCGTCAACAAGCTAGCTAAATTAAATTTTTCAGGGGCTGAAATTCGTTAGTAGTCTTTTTTTCTTGGACCAATATTCTTTAAACTTAGCATTAATATTAAATAGTGAAATATGTAAATAAAAAAGTTTTCCATTAATTGATTTTCGAAACTACGCTTACAAAACGAATTAGGGGGTGATAAAGGTTGTAGAATATGGGAGAATCTTATTCCTTTTGGGTGAGTAAACTTGAAGTTTGCCATAAATTCTATTATGAACAAATAATAAAAACTGTCGTTATTTTTTTTTATAATTTTCATCAAAATACGGTTTAGGCGTGCTCAATTTTTTATGAAAACTTTCTCGTGAACGAAGTCACGGGCAAAGTGCTAGGATTAGTATAATTGTGCTTGTATATTGCCAAGGTACACTCGGTACAGTGCAGCAATGAACCAATTAGTATACCTTGGCAATACACAAGCTCTAATAATGTGTTAACTGCTCGAACAAAATTCATTCTATGGATTTTTGAGCAGTCTCATCTAATACTGTGTACGTGTTTACCTATTCGTGCTAGCCATTCGCCTCGCCATTCGCGTAAATGAGCAAAAGCAACTTAGGGTGAAAACACAGGGGTAGCCCGCAAAATTCAAATTTAGAGTTTTCGTAGGTCCGTTTCGGTTGGTTTCGGTTAAGTTGTATGATTAACGGGATTTAATACGTATTTATTTGCTTGTGTATTTCTACGAATTAAAATCATCAATCCAACCCTCTCAATACATTTTTTTTTATTATTATTGATGGGCTCGCGTTTGACCAGCGTCTCACCTGAAACTATTGAATTAATTTCATGAAAATATCCATTCAATAGTATAAACATAAAACGAGAACTTGCAAAAGGCAATTATTGCTCAACTATCGCGCGATCAATTAATATTAGAGAATAGAAATCTAAATTAGTGTATTAAAGAATTAGAAAAAGATTTTTAATGCACTGTCGAGAAGATATTGTGACGCGGCTATTACTACGTCGCCACGAGCCTAAAGGACTTTTGATGATGCACCTGGGACTCTGGGACCCAAAGATTTGGTCCTTTTTCGCGGGCTCGGCCGCTTGTATCTACACTAACGCGGTCAGTCTCACATAAGAAGCTTTTTTTACTATTTCTTCATCTCCTCTAGTCATTACCATTCACAACTCTGTACCTCAGAGGTAAACAATAGTAACTCCACTTTTTTTGAAAATATGTTTTTAAGCTATTCCATAGCTTCTATCGCGGGCCTTGAGCGTGGTGACCGATAAGAAAACAAATGAGTGAACAATCAATCAAAATTCAATTCAATGTGTGAAAGTGTAACTTCAACTAATATCAAAGAAAAAAAAAACAAAGGAAAAAAAAATACTGCATAAATAAAATAAATAAATAATTATATTTGCATAAGTTGATAAAAATGCTATGCAATAGCTTTACCGCGGCAGTCCCCGAGTGCCACACGTCTTTTTTTGCACTGTTAAAATCGTAAGAACCAGTTCTACGTAATGGTATAGATAGGGGATCAATTCCTACGACATCTAGAAAGAGAAATATCCAATCGTTTAAGACAAAAACATATCGAGTATGGGACATAAAATGATGATAAAATTGTTTACTCGTTAGCTTTACGCGCGCTTAATGTTGTTCTAAACTTTATTGTAATTATGTGTAATTAGTGTTGGGATTTTATCCGATTATATACTCAAAATGATTAAATACTCAATAAATACTCGTTTTTATTGGATAAATACTCGATTAAAAACGAGTATTTATTCATTTTGAGTATTTAATCAGATAAAATCCCAACACTATGTGTAATACATAATAATTCCATCTAATAATAAAATTATAAAAATTACAATTGAGTTTGTTTCAATATCTTTAAAGCAACTATGTCAAAGATACATTTAAAGTTTCTATCCGCGCGTTTTTGCCTCTTCTGTAAAATTTACTTTTTGGCACTTACTGTTGTTTACCAAAGAGTATTATAGGTACAGGTCGCGCGGTGAATCAAGATCGCTCGGCAAAAGTGGAAGGGGCATGCGCAGTATTCAATTCTAAGGTCTATTTGGCGACGTGCGGGCGGGTGTTCGCCGTCGGCGGCCCGTCATTGGTAGATAGAGTCGCTCTTCAATTCCCGCGTTGCGTTCTCGCGTCTCATTGGATACTGTTGTACTTGGGTACTGTTGCGTTCAGCTTGTGTTATCGTATTAGTAATACGCAGTCTTAAAAAAAAAATGGTTAAAAATAAAGTTTTAAAACGGCTAGCCAGAAAAATGGTTTACGACGTGAATTGTTACCTATGAAAGAAACTAACGAAATAATTTTTTAATTTTAAATTTAAATTTTTCTGAATTTACCTACTTATAAGATAAATTACAAGCAAAAACTAGTGTTATTATAAGTTATGTTACTATGGTTCAAACATACGAAATTAAAAACAAAATCCTAACATACTAAGAATTTCTGTGCGCAATTGTACACATGCACCGATTGCCCCCGCTACTTTCACCGAGCGATCTTGATTCACCGCGCGACCTGTACCCGATTCCTACCACTATTATTACCTATTGCCATTTTGCCACTAGTTGGTTAGAATTTCTCAACCTGAAACTGAAGGTTGCACGCACAGAGTTCAGCAGGTAATTAATTTTTTTATTTACCCCAAAATATTTGGTGCTACCCACTGCCCTCTGTAAGCTTTAGCCTATCCCATAAAAAAATCCAACGTCTGCTTCTTGCTGAGGGATGTTACCAAGGCGACCATCGATAAAATTATAAGTTACTTTCTCTCAATGATCTCAATTTGCGGTGTACAACACTACTAATGAATGGAGTGCACGAAAACATGGTTGTTTTTCAGCTTTTCTTGGAGATTAATTTGAATATGATCAGTTTGTTTCAGTTTTGATTACTGTTAAATAATTATGAAGTAATTTATTAGAATTAAAAATTAAACATTTAGTTATGTATGATATATGTAAATAACCTAGCAGTTAGCGTCTGAAAGTGCTTCTAGATAGTGAAGTTGTTATTAAAAATAATCATGAATTTTACCTACGTTCAATGATTTAAGTAAGTGTTAATAATAGCTAAATAGTTGTTCTGTAGTAATTGGTATTTTTTATTTATTTGAGTATATCCAAAGAATAAAAAACAGTGTCAACATTTTGACGTGTCGGTTTTTGGATTTCGTGTTCGGCCGCCATGTTTGTCCTTTTATAATTTAGAAATTGAGAGATTGTATGGGTAATATAATAATACTTATTACTACTGATGAAAATGCTACTAATAGGATTTCAGTTATAAATTGTTGAAAAATTCCAATCGTTACAGTGTTCATCAACATGAAAAAATTATGTGTGTAACCACAGCTTTCGCGTCCTTTGTTATTCAGGTATTCAGAATGGTTGTTGGATCAGCGACGTACCCAGGGAGGCAAGTGCTCCACAAGATGCAACCAATGGGCATGACTCCCCGTGAGCTGTCAGAGTACGATGACTTAGCCACAGCTCTAATAGTGGACCCATATCTTGGCATCACCACACACAAAATGAATGTTCGTTATAGACCATTAAAAACAAATAAAGAAGAGTTGAAGAGTATTATTAAGGAATTCATCCAAACACAGGATTACAATAAAGCATACAGTAGACTAGCAAATGGTGAATGGATGCCAAGACATTTTAGCAAAAATAAACACCAACAGGGCAAGCTAAGAGAACATGTTAGTATTTATATCAGTAGAATTCCTATTCCTAATCTTATGTGTATATAACTGTTTTAGCATGTATTTTTTTATCTTGAGACTTAAAACTTAACAAAACCTACATCATTAAAATTACTAAGGCCTTGTTTTGACTTGGGGTTAATTTTTTTTGTCTATTATTTTTTACTCATAGATTTTTATTGTTGATATTAAAATTAAATGTTACTGATTAGTTGGTGGACTTGTCACTGATTTTTTCATATTTTTATTTCAGATTTACCGTTATTTGAGAGTTTTTGACAAAAAAGCTGGCTTTGTTATTGAGCCCTGTTATAGGTACTCTTTGGAAGGTCGAGTGGGGGCCAAGATATCAACAACCAAAAAATTTTTTAAACATGAAAGAATTGACTTTCTTGTTGGATGTATTGCTGAGATGACAGAAGAAGAGGAAAAACAATTACTTCATCCAGGAAAAAATGATTTCTCTGTAATGTATAGTTGTAGAAAAAATTGTGCCCAGTTGTGGCTTGGCCCTGCGGCATACATTAATCATGATTGTAGACCAACTTGTACCTTTGAAGCTACTGATCGTGGCAAAGCTTTTGTTCGTGTGTTGAGAGATATTGAAGTTGGAGAAGAAATAACTTGTTTCTATGGAGAGGACTTTTTTGGAAATGGTAACTGTTATTGTGAATGTGAAACATGTGAAAGAAGAGGTAAAGGTGCATTTTCTGTACAAAATGCACACAATGATGAGCAGTCAACTAGATACAGATTTCGAGAAACTGATAATAGAATAAATAGAACTAAAGCTAAACAGTCACAAAAAAATGAAAATGGAAAAAATCCTGATAAATCTCGAATATCTAGTAGGCAAAATTCTGACATTGTTTCTCCACTTAGCATGAAGGAAATGAAGCAAAAAGGTTTAACAAAATATGATGCTGAACTTTTAATAGCCCAAGGTTGTATTGCGGATGTTGTAGATGGAACTGTCAGTAAAGAGGCACAGGGCAGTAGAGAATCTTCAGCTTCCAGTCGAGGTGAGAGGTTGCGGCGACGAACAGATAGCAATAGAGCGACGAATGGCATGACGATGGTATCTGGGGCTAATGTTAAGCGGCGAGCACCCCCATCTCGCTGCTGCAGCACCACTAGTTCACGCAGTAGTCGCGACTCTCATACAGGCATAGTTTTACGAAGTCACAAACGCTTACTTGATACTGGCATACAGTCTACTTGTCCTAAACCAAAACATACGACAAAACCTGGTACTGATGTTAAAATTGATAGAAATCTTACTACACCAAAAGAAGAGACAGAATTGAATATTGTAGATACAAATAAAATGAATATTAAAACTGAACCAACTCATGATAATCAAACTGAGAGTGTTGATTCCGTTGATATTACAGACCCACATATAGAAAAATCTGAGAATGATTGTGATACAAAAGAATCTCTATTGCAAAGAACAGAATTTGGTAGTCCTATTACTGAAGAAAAGATTGAAGCTTCTGTAAGCAATTCCAATGTTCAAGAACAAATGGTTGATAATAAATGTGTAAATGACGATGCTTGTGTGAAAAGTGAGATTTATGATTTTCGAGAAAATGTTAATCCAAGTGAATCAAAAGATAGCAAACAGAACAAGAATCCAAAAATAGAAGTTACAAATAGGCCTGAGGAATCCAAAAAAGAATCAGACTCTGGGCCACCATGGTTGGCAGATAATTCAAATAAAAGTAGTGAATGCCCTTGTACACCTCCACGGCGTGGACTTAAACTCACATTACGGGTTAAAAGGAGCCCTGTAGTGGAGGAAGTAATGGACTGTGGTAACACGACGGAAGCGACTGAGTATGAAGTATTACGGCTAGAGGGCGTTGACCCTGAGACGGCGCGGCGTCTGAAAAAACGACGTCGGTCTAAGGAGCGTCACCGCAAGCACAGCCCCATCCGTCCTCTGCCTGCAATGAAGCGCTTAAGATTGATATTTGGCAATGAGAGTCGTACTATTGATTTGCCAACTGCTATTTCAGCAGACTGACAGCCGCAACTACCTTATGGTTATTTTTCCACCGTTATTATTCAATTATTAGTTTAATTGACACTGATTAGGATTATTTTATCTAGTATTTATTTTGGTGACGTGAAGTTCTGACATTTGAATAATGTGTGATATGCATCAGATTTTAATTTGATGATTCCATTATATACCTATTTATTGAAACGGACATTAAAGTTTTTATTGATTTCACTAACGCAAATTCATAGCATTACATCCCATATGTGTCAGGCATATTCACGATCGTCAAATAAGTTGATCTAGACTTAGTATCTGTTATGTAAACTAATGTTATTATGTTAATATATGTACAAAAACAGTGGGTTTTGTTTATTGAAAGCCAGATTCGACTTATTTGAAGTAGGTGAGATAAGTCCTGGTGGGTTAAACTGCCATTTGGTAAGAAAATTACATTGTTGATGGAAATATTTTTTTCATAATTGGGAGCATATTTCTTACCATTTTAATTTATATGTTGACGTTTTGTTGACTTGCTGCAGGTAGATCTCATTGCATTGTATAATTTATTTGTTCTTGTATCAATGTCTTAATGAAATGTGTATATTGAATATGGTATGGATATTTCGATGAGCATAGTAAAATAAATTCTCTATTTAAAGAGTAATAATTATTATTAGTAATATGTAGTCATAAATCTTCAATTTGAACAAGGGTGTAGTCTCGACAGGATTCAACAATTTCCAAAGTCAGTGAGTCAGAAGATTGTGTAGTATGTGTGGAGAGAGCTTTATTGAAAATCTGTTTGAATATGAATTGTTAAATTCCACATAGTAGAAATTAATTATATCGAGCTGAATTTATGAAATAACATTTAATCCAATTTGGTTCTAATATTGATGAATTTCACGGGAAAAATGTGAATAACTAATGTTAATATGTACAGTTTCATGTTGATTTTTACTATAGGTACGGGAAAGAAATGTAGCCGCGACAGGTGTTACGCTTGTAAAAAGCTGTTCAGCAGTTGTAGGAAAATAGTTTGTATATAACAGTAAATTAATGATAAAATGTTACAAGTATTTGAAATACATAAAATTTAGCGACAACTTTAGAGTGTGGGTACGTTAACGATTTAACAGGGCTTCAGTTAGTTGATACTGAAGCAGGTTCGTAGGTATTTACAAAGGATTGAAATGTGGCAGATTTCATTTAAATTTTATTTTTGTCAGTTCTAAGACAAGCTCTTTAGATGCGACAGACTGAATATTCATTAAATAGATAGCTTCAAAGAAAAGGGCGATTGTTTTACTTATAATATTAAAAAAGAAAAAATGTACCTAAGTCATAGATAAAACAAAACAAATTTTAAACGACCATTGATTCTGTTATTCCATGATCAGGGTTCAATGAAATATAAAAAGTTTATTAACTCTTTTTTTTTTTATTGAGTAAATTTATCAAGCATATTTACCGTATTTGTTTAAATCACAAAGAACAATAAATTGATAGCTACAATGGGTCAATTTGAAATACCCACAAATTATAATTAACACCATGTACCTACCTCTAAGAGTGGTCATTTTTACAAATTGTAGAATAATTTGTGTACTTTAATTTACAAGTATTGGCTGTATTAGGAAAATGATGCACATAATTTAACAATGTGGTTGGATTCGTATTGGTAATTCTGCAGTTATTTGTGAATTGCTGGTTTCTTGACTAGCAAATGTGATATTCCTCATTGGAATAGTGTATGTAAGAAATCTGTAATTTAGTTAAAAACAAGTTGCATATTGTTGACAAACATGAAATATTTTTCATTTCAATAATTATCACAATAAATTGCCTCAAGTTTCTTTCTAAAATTTTGTTTGATTTGATGCTTAATTTGAATAATATAAGAGTCCTTATTTGATGACAAAATCCACCATCTCCCTAAAAAATAAACATTTCATGGAAGACAGGATTCTGTTTTTATGGGGTTTTTATTTTCATTACAAGAGTTCTATAATCACAATTTACAAATAATCGCGTAATTAATAACGAAAAATTTAGTACTTTGAGTTAGTTTATTATCAACTTAATGCAATATTGACATTGGTATGCCCATTCTCAGTATATCAGCTGCGGCTTCTTGAAGGGGTGGGATGGATGTTGTTGACATTCTTCTTTAGTGTCCGTACCTGAAACAATAATGTCACATATAAGACTGCTCAATAAAATTGCGTGTGTTACCGGGTAATCTTATATCGCATTTATATTTAATGCGTGCTCGCCGTTTTCTTCGTCGATCGATGAAATACATACATAGAGCAATTCAACCCGATTGCGGTTGCGCACGGAAAATTGACGCGACGCGACTGTCCTACGTGCGGGCGAGGTCGCCGCTTTAACCGCCATTTAAGTATAACAAGTCACCACACCACACCACACCACAAGAGTTCGTGCGAAACTATCAAATCAACTGAAAGCAAACGCATCGCTTCGCTCATCTTTGCATCGCGCCCACGTTGGATTGATCATGTAGGCCACCGTATGTCGGTGGAGAATCAATTGTTTGTTCCAATCGTGCCGCGACGCTTCGCAATGGAGATCGCGTTGTATCGCTTACGCTATTCGCCTCGCCACAAGCGTGATATAGGTAGTTTTAAAGAGGGTAAAAGTACTTGTTAACAAATCGCTCGTTTGCGGCAAGGATGTTATGGCCATCCTTACGCGAACGTTTGAAAGGCCGTGGCTTTTGGACGTGAAAGGCCGTGGCTTTTGGACGTGAAAGGCCGTGGCTTTTGGACGTAAAAGGCCATTGAAAAACTTAGGTGGGTTTTAGTCAATATGTCCGACACGCCGTCTTCTTGCTGCCTAGCGGGATGGGCACACTATAATCATGGCGGTAAGTTTTTTCTTTGAGGAGTGGTTAGACAGGTGTCATGGGGTCTTCACGAGGTTCCTGTTTTGGATTCAGGCAAAATGAAACGCCCGGGTGGCGCCACTGTGCGGACCCCCCCCAGAGGACATGGTGGAGCATACGGTGGAGGTGTGCGTCGCCTGGATGAAGTATTTTTCTGAATGGTTTGACCAATTTTTTGGGTTTTTTTTTGTGTACATTTGGTATATTTTCTCCACCCCTTATTTTTTCTTTGTTATTTCATATGGCAGAAGAACAACATATTTTGGATCAACTAGTTTTATTATATTTAGAACCCAGTGGTGGGTAGGGTATAGATGGGTTTCTACCTGGTAAATACCAAAATAAGTGGTGGGTAGTAAGTTATACTATTTTTTGAGGAAATAAATTTGATTAGTTTATCTGATGTAACATTTATAAAAATGAACCCCTATTTCTCCTGGTCATGCTGTAACTTATAATGGCTGGACCAATTTTAATAATTCTTTTTTGTTTTGTTTACCAGCATACAAGAAAGGTTGGTACATGAGGTTGTAATAGGGTAGAGTAGGGTAGGGTAAGGTAGGGTAGATTAGAGTAGAATAAAATAGTCAGTTGACGGGAGCCAAGCTGTGGGGTCCCAATGGTCTGCTTCAAAAGGGCTTTACGCAGGTTTTTGATTGAGAATCCCTTTTATACTATATAAGAAATCCTCCAGTTCAAATTTAATTAATATGAATGATTATAATTTAACTTAATGAAAAAATAAATATCTAATTAGTTTTAATTTACCTTACAAAAATTTGCATGTCATTATGTTATGATTAAACATATACAAGCTACTATGAACATATGTTAAGCTACTATGGTATTATAACCATTGTAAGAACTTTTATAACCATACTAGCTTTTTCCCACGTGGCTTCGCTCCCGCCCTGCCCTACTCCACCCTACTCTACCCCACCAAACTTCACATAAACCATCTATTAAATAGTCCGAACAAAACCTAAACATTTGGTTTGGGTAGCCCGTTCTCGAGTTATAAAATTACAATGAAAAGTGGCATTGATTTTTATATATACAGGGTTATTTGTAAAACACTAATAACCTCTTAGCTACTAGTTAAAAACATCATAAACAACAACTTTTGTTCTATGACTTTATACAAAACTTAACACATTTACTAAAAACAAACCTCCAAGATTTCGTTGTTCTATCTAACTGATCTAACACGTCTCAACTCTGTATTTTGCCATATCTACTTACGGCTCCCGTGCACTGTTCTCGTAATAATAGTAAGTAGGCTTCCGAAATATTGTAATTACATCTAGCAAGCATTTACACTATTTCCGTGTATTCGACATTAGAATATTGATACACCATCATGTAAAGATCTGCACTCCCGAATTTCGCTACAAGAACATGTATGACGCGACGCGAGCGCATGCAGGCAGGCACGCAGCGCAGGTCAAGTTCTTATTCAGCTACCCTCAGCTATTGTACTATAGCTTGCTTCGCGTAGACTTCGTAATATTTAGAACATTCAATTTAAATATTTTGATTTTTGTATGAAAATGTGATAACCAAAATATGATACATTTTTAAAAGTCATAGAACAAAAGTTGTTGTTTATGATGTTCTTAACTAGCACCTAAGAGGTTGCTAGTGTTTTACAAATAACCCTGTATAGATTTATCTGCAAATAAATCTTTGTCTTTGACTTTGGGAAAAAGCTAGTACTAAATAAAGTAAAATTTATAAGTATTACTATTTTCTTTACTATTTCTTGGAAGAATAATCTTAAATGTATTTATTCATCCGTCCACTAAAAAAAAATACACCTCAGTGTAAGCTACTATATCTAGAGGCATGAAATTTTCCATTGGAGATGATCTCTTATGCCAATTTTGGCTATGGTGTACTAGTTTCCGAGTGTTTATGAGCATGTGATCTAATATGATTTAAGTGGCCTATCTTGGCTCTGAAAATGTGTGCACTTAGTGGATAATATGTTTAACTCTTCGAATGCCGTAATTAGAGACACAATAAAAAGACAATGGCTTATGTCGAACTGTGTAACATAAGACATTCAAAAGGTTAATCACCATTATCATAAAGGATGATGGAAGCGTTGTTGAGAGCTACATTTATTGCAGTTAGGTTTCCGCACTTAATCCATGATGGACCATAGTATGTAGCTTATTCCTGATCAACTCTAATGACTGAATTTGAAAAATGGATCCCCTATTAAACTATTCAAAATAAAGGATTATTAAATTTCTATAAAAACAATTACTTTCTATTTGAACAAGAGGTGAAAGTTTGTCTATGCAGGCTTGGTTTGTTTAATCTTAAATTGTTAAAAGTATCAATACCCATAAGTACACTTATAAAAAATGCAAAAAAAGCTCATGCTAATTGCTTTTTCAATAAACATGTATCGTTATTTTTGGACCATTACTAACTAGCTGAATAAGATGAATTAGAGTTTATCCTTAGAATATGTCTTTGACTGGACCATGTATCCAGAGTTGCTACCAGGTTAGGCTGCTGTCATCAGAAAGAGCAGCACATCAGGATTGGCACCAAATAAGGTGACCAAATTAAAAAGAAGGGGTTTGAAGATAAAGAACAGCATGCCTTTCATAAATTAATGTGAAAATATAGGTATTGTTTACTTACTTCTGGAATTCCCATTCTCTGTTGTCTAGAGGGCAGACTTGCCTAGTTTTGAGCCAACGTGAGATGCAATGGAAATGGAATGCATGCTGAAAAAAAAAAACCTATGTGAGACAATCCTGGGACCAGAAAACACAAGAATTTAAGGACTGGCCTTACATTACAGACACCCCAGGCGACTGTGCACTCCTCACTAGTCGCTGATGCCTGATTGGCCTGGCATTCTATGCACAAATCCATTATGTGGTTACGGCAAATCGCGCAGTTGTCGACCACAATATCTGGAAGGAAGCATTATACTTAGAAAAACATTCAACAGTGTCTAATAAAATGACTTTTACAATCTGTCGTCAGTTCAACAATGTTTGTATCTTTCTTACCCCAAGCCCATAAAGCGACAGCATTCCACTGAAATGGAATAAAATCGATCAGAAACAAATCAAACAACAAAGAAAAATATATAGCGCGACGTTACAATGAGTTTGCGTAAATGTATAGATACCTTTTTGACTTCAAATCTCTTTTTGTCACCTTTACCGCTACTAGAGGAAGCCATTTCGACTTCTTCTTCATCAACATCCATTACAGAAGCCATATTTTTTCAAAAATACCTTATTTTTAAAATCTAAAATGAGGATAATGTTGTACACAAATTTGACTTGACAAGTATGACAAACACAAACCGAGGTTATGTACCGCCATTTTTTTTTGTTAATTTTGCAGAGGGTACTTGGCTTTTGGTATTGACACAAAAATATTAATTTTTATGAGATCCAACTTTTAATTTTCTGGAAATTACGTGTGATGGATTAATGAACACTATATTTATGGTTTATATGTTGGAGCAGTTATACAGTGGGAAAACTGGAGAACGTACACAAAATTATGTTAATTTTTAGTAAGCGCCTATCCATTTCATTATGTTATTCAGTAATGTGAGTATAACCTAACTAGCCGGAGTATATTACCCATGACAATAATCCGAAAAACGCCATCCGATCCGACACAAACGCAATACTTAGCCATAGCGCACACTGGTGACTTTGTCACCGTGACTTTTTACAAAAAAGTAAGTAGTGAAGTCACCAGTGCGCTATGCTGCCGTCCTCTAACTAAAAAGCAGCTAAGTGCTTTGTTTTCTAAGTAACTTAGCTGCTTTTTAGTTAGAGGACGGCAGTATGGCTTAGATCACATTTTTAAATAAAATGGGCAGTCTGTATTATAGCATTCACTAGCACAGGTTCATATAATTTTACCCTACTACGGCAAATCTAACAAGAGAGTTATGATTATTATCAGTTCTGTTCTGTCATAATAACTTAGATATGTACTTATCATAAATTGACGAATGAGGTATCTTTGGAAGCGTCTTGATCGTCCGTTGGTTATGCTCGTCTGCTCCTTGAAGCCATGTCAAACTCAAAGCCACTGGTCGGCCAAAAGCGTGATGACCGTAGGCCAGGTGGGCCGAAAAACGTAATTTTAATGAAGACAAACTATTGAAAATCTTAACGAAAAAAGTAATACTAAAGGACCTACACAAATCAAAAATACAACAAATAAATACTCATATTTTTGTAATAGGTATTTCCGATAAAAGGAATTTACAAAGAAGTACAAATCGATATCTGTGTTGTGAATGCAACGACAGAAATAGGTAAATTTACCTAGTAACTATATATCAATCTATAAAACTAGGTATCGTCCAAGTGCGTGTGTGTGGACCAATGATGATTAGGTGCTTACACAATTATATGTTTATAGTTGCCTGCAGCGGTTTAGGGTTAGCTTGGTTGCGTTGCGTACTAGCGACGAGTCCAAAAGGAGTCTTTTTTCTATTCTTTTATTATTATTTTTTTAATGTTTATGTTACGTTACTTTTTGGTGTAGCTGTAGATACTAATTCTATCCTAATTTTTTTTTAACTTTGCCCCACAATACGAATAACTCCTGTATTGTGTGCACATAATGTGGGTGCGTTCACAAATATGTAAATTCATATCCACAAGACACCCAGACTCAGAAGTTCTGAGTCAGAACACTTATCTTGAATATATCGTTGGTCATACAAATATTGGTCTCGTGCGGGAATCGAACCCGCGACACGCAACACAGCAGCCAATTGCTAAACCACTGCGTCGCCGTGTCCTACATATATTTGGTTTTTAGAGGCGAACGAGTACCTACCTAGTCTTGATCACCCTAGGATGTTTACCGTGCGTGTGGTTGGTAAACCTTTCATACCTGTACAATTGCCGAAACGGATCTTGAGCGCTCGGCGTCAGAATGGGGATCGCTTTGCGCATTCCATACATTGGCGAGCCAATCTTCTTCAACGAATCAAGAGTGACGTCTACGACACGATGGCGCGGCGAGCCAAACTGACACTCCCCGCCCCCGCGTCTCACTTCGCACCACTAAAGAGACCGAATATTTGACTTCTGCGTAACTTGAAGCCACCGCTCGAGATCCGTGACGGTAATTGTACAGTTTTACACGTTTTCTGTACAAACCTGCCTGCGCAGGTAAAACCAAGTGAAACTGTGATGAATCTTGTGCATGCGGAAGGCCCATTAAGGACTCAAGCATGGCTATGTTCCCGCTAGATGGCGCTGTACTCAAATTTTTAATTTATTTGGTTTTTTGGAATGATATCAATTGAAATGTGACATTCTACTTTATTGATATTGGTTAAATTATTGCCTTAAAATCCTCCAAATTCTGAGTGCACGTTTTTAAGTATAGTTTTTTTTTAGGTGGGAAAATCATCCAAGACATCCCCTGGGGCGGAGCGAGAGATAGTGTAAGACTTTTATTGACAAAAAATCCACACTTGTTCCTTCTTTGCCATTGTTCTAAGACCCCGGGATCTCTTTCGCATCACCCATGGCCCCAGTAGGCTTCAACCATTTTAATTCTATGTGAATGTTGTAAAACCGCTAACATAGGAGCACACCTCAAACATATTTTTTGTGCACTGTAGGAGTAGTACGAACGAATGGGCCGATCTTTAGAAAATCGTTCTTTAATAACTCGATTTATTACTCAATCGATTCTTTAGAGACATGCGAATCGGCCAGACCAAAGACTACTATACCTACTCGTAGTATACTCGCTAGGCCAGACCATTCTCACGTACTGATTTAGTACGAAGCGAACTATAACCGTAGCGTACCTAGACAGACTTGAATAATAATAATTATAGTTAAACTATTACATAGGGTTATTTGTAAAATACTAACAACGTTGCAGGACTGAATTACTAACATCATAAATAACAGCATAAGAGTTTAAACAAAACTAATTAATTTACCAGAAACAAACCTTCAAGATTTCGTTGTTCTATCTAACACATTTTAACTCTATATTTTGCTATACCTGCCTACGTCTGTATGACGACACGCAAGCGCATCAAGTACCCCACCGCCAGATCCCCGCTCCCCTCTGGTATTGTCGCTTGCTTTGCATAGACTTCGTAATATTTAGAATATTTTTATTTTTTTATGAAAACCTGATTAGTTATAATATGCTATTTTTTTTTTTAAGTCTTAGAACAAAAGGTATTGTTTATGATATTAGTAATTCATAGTTCTGAGAGGTAGACAGTGTTTCACAAATAATCCTGTTTAGATAGACTGATTTGGTACCGAAGCGAACTAATTCAAGCGCCTCGTGTTAACGCTATTATCATGTGACAAAGATATTGTGGTGCTCGTTATCAAATAAAACAGAACCTTTTCTTTCAGTCAGTTTTTATTAAATAGGTAGGTAGGAACTATTTAAACCTAAGCAGTGTGCGTGTGATTTTTTAATTCTACTGCATCTGTATCAGCATTGTGGGCTTCCCTTGTCCTTTTGTATGAGTTCTTCCAGATTTCATAAAAACATACTGTGGCTTGAAACCTATAGCACACCAGAAGTGGGACTGACACGTGCGTAATAAGAGTCCAAGCCCAGACTCCATAGAATTCCATCTGTAAATAAATTATAGTTTTTTAACCATATAGTTGGTTCCATCTGTTTAGGTACTTAACTAAACGTAAACAATCTTGATATTATTATGTCTTTTTATTTAAAACTACCTGTGCCCGCGACTTCGTTCGCGTGGACTACAGGATTTTGAATTTATTTTTTCTAAAATAAAAGTTTTAAGCCTAAGTTACTCCTTATTACGTCTGCTATCTGCCAATAAAAGTCCCGTCAAAATCGGTTCAGCCATTTCAGAGATTATCCGGAACAAACCGACAAAAAATGTAAAAAAATAATAATTTGGTGCATGTAGGTACCTACCGTATACACCGTTAAATTTTAATCACCGTTAGATTAAAACGATTAAAATTTAGCGGTGTATATATTCATATATATGTAGTAAAAAGCGGTTATTTCAATATTACAAACAGACGCTCTAATTTTAATAATAATTTAAAATCGTATAAAAGGCACAAAAAGATTAATTTTTTATTAGTTAATTCCCCAACATCAGTAAAGGTAAATACCTAACTGTGAACATTTTTAGATATAATTTTTAGACAAATTTTTAGATAAGACATGATAAAAATATTTATATTTAGTTAATTACCTAAACAAGGAGTATAGGCAGTAATTCTCCCATTGTAATTAATACTATTGGAACAGTGTTTCTCAATCTTTTTGAAAATGTGACCCCTAAAAAGTATGTGGCGACTCCCGAGTATCAATCTGAGACTAGTTTTTCAATCTGTACAAGTCCAAGTCGTATAAGTTTCAGATCACACAAGTAAATTACGTGTCATAAATATCATATCTCGTGATCTTTTATCCAATTAGGCACCATTTTTTCTTCACTTTTTTTTAATTGTTTATTTTTTTCTTTTCTTTTCATTTCTTTTCTTTTCTTTTTACGTATAACTGTTTAGAGTGCTCGACGATGTCTTACTTTTGTTTTTTATTAAACGTAAATAATTATAAACAGGAAGGAAGGTGTCGGCCAATTCTTATTTTTTCTTATTATTTGGCAAAAATCGTCTTATTAATAAATTAATGGCGCTTTATTATAAATAATAGTTACCTGCAGAGGATGAAACTCTGCTCTTGAATTTTTAACTCTGTTTATGAGCCATAGAGCGAAGTTACCGACGAGAAGGAACGTCACTAGTTGTCTGCCCGGTCTCTGTCGGCCGGTGCCTGCGCAACGTCGCGACCAGGCGTCCAACACTAGCAGCGTTTGGCAAGAACTTTGGATAACAGCGCATAGAGGTGATATTATCCTGCAAATATGAAACTGTTTATAAAGTTACCTTCTGGCTAAAAACAATTTGTATAACGTGTTATATATATTTGTAACATATTTTCTTTTTATTATTGATAGGCTCGCGTTTGACCATGCACCATCTTATCTGTCGACGATGGAGCGCACTTATCTAGAAGTAACCTATTCACTCTTGACATAAAGACTCCTAAGTTGTAGCTATCAGGAAATACAGACTCCGGTAGGGAATTCCACTCCTTGGCCGTATGCACAATAAATCTGTTCCCAAAATGCTTTGTGCGTGTGGGTGGGATGTCTACCATGTACCGGTGGCGCAACGCCGTACGTCTAGTGGTCCGATGATGGAACAGACTTGGCGGAATTAGATTACGCAATTACAGTGCACACTCCCCAAAATGTAAACGATAGAAAACGACAGGCTAGCAACTCGGCGGCGATGCCCAAGGCTTTGGAGTTTCGAACTGCAAATATTTGGCTCCAAACAACTTCGCCTTCGGCTAGGGCGTCTATTCCACCTCAGCTGACAAAACAAATGCTTACATATATCAAACGACGTTTTTCAACACAAAAAGTCGAAAAAGTTTATTTAATTCATTCTTGGCTTGCGTTTAACTACCGCTTACCATCAGGAGAGATCTACCTACTCTATATCTCTGTGTTTCAAAAATAAGGTGCCTAATTCTTTTACCTAGTTGCTTGTGATTCACCAGGATGTATTAGAAAGCCTGCTCCTATGATTTGAAACAAGTAGTACAAGTAGACGCCACACTGGGTCACCAAGAGCAGGGCATGTTCTAGCGGTAGCGCCGAGACCGCACGCTTCAGCGGCAGCGTCCTCATTCTTTGAATGCAAGCCATCGATCCGATGGTCATTATCAGGAACAGAATCGACTCCCAAATATTTATCTGAATAAAACGAAACAGGATGAATAGTTAATACAGACAGACAGGTTTTGAAATTTGATTTTTTAATTTATATATATATTTAAGAAAATAATAATGAAATAATGCAATTTTATTTAGTATAAATTACGTAAAATCATAATTTGCATTAATACATTCCAAATGTGATGTATGAGTAGACTTTTCTGATGAAATCCTGTATTTCAGGCCATCAATTTACATCAAACTTTTAAAAAAAGTAAACAACCATAAAATTAGAAGCCAAATTAAAACGAAGATAATATTTCCAATTACTTAAAAAGTAACTATAATTGACAAGAAAAAAAAAATTAAAAAGAAAAAAAAAACAGCAACCTGCAAGTAAATTGCATGCAAGTAACGTTACATTGCAGACTACAGAGGTATGATGTGATCAAACGGTCGTTCGTACCACGCAATGTTATTCGACTTGCATGCAATTTGCTTGCAGGTGGAAACGTGGCCTGGTACCTTACCTGCAGTAAAGCTAAATTCTTATGTTCTGGCTTTTGGAACAGTCCATTGAACAGCATTAGACTGACAATTGTACCAGCCAAGACTGCGACTCCCATAAAGAGGCCCTTATGTGCACTCCCACAGTCCACAGAGAAGTGAGTGCTAGACTTGGCTCGGGCACAGCACTGACGGTCTTTAGCAACGGGGGAAACGGGGTCCTTTATCAGTTTCTGGAAATAAAGGTTCGAATTAATTTGTTGACCTAATTAATGTTGCTCTGATGCAGATTCTCGGAACCAATTAGACATGAGTGAATGTGAAGCCTGAAAGTAGGTCGAGGGTACAAACAGAGTAATTTTAGTAGTCATTGAATTTGTTGTTTGTGGAAATATTGCAATGTAAAAGCTGTATGTAAAAAACTATGATTTTAATTTATTCAGGAAAGACTCCTTCCAACCCCTTGGGTTGTTCATGGAAATAAGTTTTTCAACTACAATGAACCTAATTTATCCTAAGGAGTGATAGAGTTACCGGTTCAGCTAATTAATACCTTAGCTTGAAAGACAATACCTGTAAAAGTCAAAACAATTTATTTTTTCTTAAAAATCCTTGCCTCGGGTGCATTCAAAAACTTATAAACCCACATAGTATACAAGACATTCAGACCCGGAACAACTATCTGTAGGCCATATACATATTAATTGTAGTGTGAGGGATTTGAACCCGTGGCAAGGAGCGCAACAGCCAATCGCACAACCACTGTGCCATACTAACGTCAAAAAAAAAAAAAATAGTGGGGGTTTTATTTTCGTATCTACGCTTTTCTCACTTTTTGGTTATAAACGAAAAGTAATAGGTAAGGCTAGAAAATATTCCTTTAGGAAATCATACTTATGAATGCTTGAAGCTAGAACTACATTAGACCGACGCACACGTGGACCACGATGACGTCACTTGGCGTGGATCTAGTGTAGCTCTACAAGTCTAGTTTCCGTATGAAATGTATACAAGTTGTAAGGGACACCCCTCCACAAATTTTAAAGGGCTGACTCAGTAGACGAAACTGAACAACCTACCATAGAAATTTTTTTCAGGAAACGAAAAAAAAAAATCCGCCTCACCATACAAAATTATGGGTTGTTCAGTTTCGTCTACTGAGCAAGCCCTTAAAGTTTGTGGAGGGCTGTCCCTTACACCATTTATAGACCGACGCGTCCAGATCGGCATACATGGCCGACGTGTGCGCAGCGTAGTTCTACCTTTAAATGCTTTGAGGACCTTGAGAGCTGGTTTTAGAGTATTCTATGTAAACTTACCGATCCCGGAACAGTACAGATATCATTCCAAATTACGACTATGATGATGGAACACAGAAGGCTGTATTCTACACCACAGGTCCTTAAATACGGATTGACGCTTCGAATCAGAGGAGTGATCATGTCAGAAACATTGCAGGTCCAACTGATGTTCTGGGTCGTGACATTGAAGTACTCTAATGTGAAGTTTGACAAATAGTTGTCGTCGATACTATCAATCAGCTTGTCTTCTCGAAAGTAAGTGGTGTTCTCTACGTGGTCTCGTATGAGTATTTTCGATGGACCAGTCACGTTGGCGTATCGGATGAAAGCTGGGCGATCGTAGGCCATTGCTATGATGTCATCTCGAGTTTCCTGAACGACTACGTTCAGCCATTCGCATACGTTTGTGGCTATTAAGTGCATGAGCCCGAATCTGTCAAGTACGACCCCTCGCATGGGATCCAATATCTGAAAAAAAAAACAATTTAATTGAAATATTAAACTTTTTTTAATCTTACCTAATTTGTAGCTGATGAAATGAAAAACTGTTTGTTTAGAATTTTAGTGATTTCAATTTAGGTAGAAAACCTTTTAAGGGTTCTGTACCCGAACGGTAAAACAGGACCATATTACTATGAATCCGCTGTCCGTCTGTTTGTCTGTCTGTATCATATGAACCGTGATAGCTAGACAATTGTTTTCACAGAAGATGTATTTCTGTTGGCGCTATAACAACAAGTACTAAAAACAGAATAGAATAAATAATTAAATGTCGCTCCCACATAACAAACGGGGTTTTTTTGACGTTTTTTTGCTACCAACGGTATGAAACCTTTCGTACGCGAGTTCGACTCGCACTTGGCCAGTTCTTCATTATATTGCTACCCCGAAGAATATTACCTAAAGCTTGGTACAAACGTGATCACCGCAAAATTATGAAGATTTTATAGAACTTTACTTCGTTGAGAAACCACGATGCGGTTGAGCACCAATTAGCGAGTGATTAGTATAACGAAGACTGTAAAATGAACTTAACCTGCCTCAAGACTCAAGCCACAAAACATTTGCCGTAGCTCTGAGCCGGACTTCGAGTGCCTTATTTAGGCAGTATCCTAGTATTGGCATACACGTAACCTACCATAAGTAATTTTAGAATAAATTTATCTAAGTTAGTAAGGGTTTTCAGGAAACTTCACACCACCAGTTGGCGCCACTTAGCCGAAGATTTCTACTTTAAAAAATTTATACTCGTATGTCGTGGCCAGATCTTAGTATTGATCACTTTTCTTTTTTTTTTCTTTTTTTTTTTAATTATTGATAGGCTCGCGTTTGACCACTATGTCACCTGATAGTAAGTGATGAAGTGGCCGACGATGGAGCACGCTTGCCTAGAAGTAACCTATTCACTCTCACTTCATGGTATGACCAACAAAAATTGGCCAGATCGTTTTAAACGTTAAAGTTTGATGATTTGTCAATCCTCCTTTGACCTACTACTTTCTTTAAAAAAAACGCCGCTCCAAGCTTCATTTTGAGGCGGCCTTTTTATGTGGCTCGTGTGCGGCGGTGCCGCCACAAAGAAACGCTTGAAGCGGCTTCAAGCTTCACTGGATACAAGACGCGCTTCAGCTGTTTTTTGTGGCCGCTTCTAGTGTTTTTTTGTGGCGGCGTTTTTGTGAGGCCCGTGTGCGGGGACAGTTAAACTTTTTATTTGATATTATAGAAATATATTATCACATAAACATTTGTCCTGGGTGAGAATCGAACCGTTGTGGGTTCGATTCCCACCCAGGACAAATGTTTGTGTGATGAGCATAATCACTTGTTCTGTGTCTGGGTGTAATTTATCTATAATATGTATGTATTTAGAAATATATAAGTATGTGTATCAGTTGTCTAGTACCCATAACACCAGTTCTGCTTAGCTTGGGACTAGACGGCGTTGTGTGATAGTTGTGGAATACACAACACATATATATTACATATTTAATGCTTTCTTATTCCGCACAAAAAAGAAGAATCCAGGACATTTCCTATACTAGTGACAATGGACTCGCCCACACAAAGATCTACCTGAATGACGCTGTAGATATTGTTTATGTAAAGAACAACTACCCCTTCGCATAAACTTTCGGAGGTTTGTGACGTCATATACCGTCACTATATTACTGTGTGTATTTATGTTTCACAATAAGATGAAATACTTTTGTTGAGTGCTTAACATTGTAGGTACCTCTCAAGTCACTCATATTAAATAACTTGTATTTTATTCTTCTTCTCAGTCGATACACTCTTGCCAGAGTGGTCGTGTTCATCACAAATTAATCATGATGAATTTACCATTTTGGTAATAAATACGGCGCCATTCAACGCGGACTGCAGTTTTCGGGTTACATTCATAAACCGAGCACTTAGTTGCGGTCTTGATCTGATCTGTCCATCTCATTGGTGGTCTACCATGCGGCCTGCCCCCCTAGCCAAGTTACAACCAGTTTGTGTCGAATTCCGTTCTCTAATCGGTTCGGTGACAGCAATTGTAGAAAACGATAAGTTGGTAGCAATGTTGACGCGCCTGAGTCGACCGCTCGTTCTACAATGTAGCGTTTGTATAACAAAGAATGTAGCGTTAAACATTGTAGAAACGATTTTGAACGATGTGAACTTGGCTACGAATTGTCTATTCGATTGTTATGACCTCGCAACTTTACGTTGAGATGACGTCATTCCCATACGTTTCGTCACTTTTCGATAGCGTTAACGATTGTAGAATAACAATTTGGCTAAGCGTGCTGGTGCCCCCAACTTCGCCTTGCACTACGAGACGCTTTGTAGAGTCATTACCGAAGGCCGATGAAGTTCAAAATCTGCGACTGCACTAAGGATGATAGGTTCTGTCTGGTTCTTTAATTGGAGCTATATTATTTGACGCCTACAATATTTGCAATGCGGTGAATGGTTGAAATATTTCAAATCGGGAAATAAGCGCACACATTTCAAACTGTTGGCTTGTTAGCTGTTAACAAAATATGAGCACAATGGAAAACTTCGTGATATTTCAGTTAGCGGTTGCTCATCTGACTGGTACTCCTATGGTCAAGGTCAATAGACTACCATGACGGCTATCATGACGTATTAAAGTAGTCTGTTCACTACACCGTGCCATACTACGATCGTACCATGGCCGTACTAGAAACGCTTCAGATTAAAAAATATTTTTCCGCACACATACTTACTCACCGCTTTTAGGTATGCAATCACACAATAGACTGTTTTCACTAGTGCTGAAAAGTGCGCATGCTCTCTCACGCCACAATATTATTACATTTATCGTATCAGGCTGGGCGCACGTCGACCCCCATCGGTCGTCGGTCAAACCCCGTTTATTTATTGCTTCGTAAGTGTATTGAAAAAAGTCGATTGATACATGTGCAAAATCGCAGCCCTCGGCTCTATAGCACACTCACCTACGGTTTTCTGCACTTGTATGAAAATGAACTCTTTCACTTTGTATTGAAACGTATGAGCCTATGCCACCAAGCACAAAGTTGCACCAAATAACTTTAACGTTACGGCAGTTGTGACATCTCTGAGTAAATTAATGTCATAGGTAAATAACAATAACATTAACTGCTCAAATGGCGGTTAAGGAAGTTATGGTTAAAACAAAAACAAAGTTATGGTTAAAACAGTTGACAATGACGTTTTTAAAAAAAACTTCAACATTTACATGATGAGGGCATGAGGCAACAGAAGATATAGGTAAAATGCAATGGACAATTTTAATGTAAGTAACTGTTAAAATTAACTTTGGTTGTAACTAAGGATTTGGAGCAACCCACTCTTAGTTTTACCATTTATCAATGAAATGCTACACGATTGAACTACGCAGACTGCCTCAGAGTTCCGTTTGGCCGTTGAGGTTAGGTTGACTAACAGATACACAAAAATCATAATGTACTAGACAACATATACAAACAAAAATTTTGAGAACTTATTAAAAAGAGGTAAAAAGTTTGTTTTTTATTTATTGTTTGTAGAAGGTTATCTCTAGAAGTACTGCCCCCCTAGCCAAGTTACAATCGAATTCCATTCTCTAATCGGTAACGCCTCGGTGACAGCAATTGTAGAAAACAATAAGTTGGTAGCCATGTTGACGCGCCTGAGTCGGGCGTTTGTTCTACAATTTAGCATTTGTATAACAAAGGATGTAGCGTTAAATATTGTAGAAACGATTTTGAGCGATGTGAACTTGGCTACGAGTTGTCTATTCGTTTGTTCCGACCACGCTACTTTACGTTGAGATGACGTCATTCCCATACGTTTCATCACTTTTCGACAGCGTAAACGATTGCAGAATAACAATTTGGCTAAACGTGCTGGGTTGATTGCTAAAATTTTTTCATCGATAGGAAGCTGCTTTATTCCTGAGTGAGTATATTTTGGCTGACATAATATATACGCGCGCGAAGCCGTGGGAAAAAGCTAATTTTTAATATTATTAATATAGGATAGGAAGTAGAGGCTCTACTACTCACGTCTGTATACGAAAATATGAAGACGGTTTGAACAACCAAGTACAGTATCCTGAGGGCTGGCTTCATGGCCACGATGGCCAGCTGGCAGTCTCCCGAGAGATCGAAGTACCCTCCGAACTGCAGGCATGAGTAGATGATGGAGCCCACTCCGAAGCCGGCGACGCCCATGTGGAGGTAGAAACTACCGTAGCGGGTGCGTTTCACGTTTTCTGTAAGAAATCCTATGTAATTAATAAAAATCCAAAAGCGTTTTTTTTGTTCGGTTATAATTTTCTTGATTATAAAATACAAACTTATCTATCTATATATATGTATAAATAATGCCAATAAATCAATGCCACTTTTCGTTGTAATTTTATAACTTAAGAACGGGCTCACCTATCCAGACCAAATGTTAAGGTTTTGTTCGGTCTATTTATTAGATGGTTTATCTGAAGTTTGGTAGGGTAGAGTAGTGTAGAGTAGTATAGAGTAGGGTATAGTAGTATATATATAGTAGGGTGGTGTAGGGAAGAGCGGGAGCGAAGCCGCACGGGCAAAAGCTAGTATTTTATAAATATTAAATACGTATATTTTACTCAAAGTATAACATAAAATAGTGCTGGTAGTTCGTTAAAGCCTAAGTGGTTTTTACTACCATTTGTTTATCTTCCTGTGTTCAACTAGACTTCGGACTCTGAAAACGAGACAAGTTCGTTTCGTTCCCTTAAATCTAATTTGATCCGAAAGTTTGTTAGGTTAACAGAATATTAAAGATATATATATTATACTCACCATCTTTTTCTCGTTTTGCTATCCGAAGGTGATAGAACGTATACCCCAAGAAGAGCATACTGACTATGTATAAATACATTGTGAACACCTGAAATATCATAAAATGTGTATGTAAACTTAAAGTATAGAAGGCAAAACCACTGGCTTTGCCTGGATGAAAATAGAAATTGGTACCAAGGGTATATACTTCTGTTATTCAAGTATACTATTTGCTATTCCAGGTCATGGTCTACGAAAGAAGAGAAGGAGTGACAAACATACACATACAAACTTTTACTTTTATTATATAATTAAGTGTGATGACTCATGTAGGTCTAGTGCAGGCTCTAGACAAAGTACATTATATTAACAAAAACGACTGTTACAAGTCAATAATATTAGTTATTGTACTCGTGACATTTCAGCAGTGCTCTCATTTTCATACACTTTGGAGTTTTTGTCAATCATTGATCGCTGGTATGTCATTGTGTGTAAGCTGAAGATTGTGTCGTAGCCCGTAGGCGCGTAGCGGTGCATATCTGTCGGCCTCGTAGCACTGGCTACGGGATACTGATATCCCTGTATTACATGTTCTTTTTTGCGAATTCTGTGTTACAAATTGCTGGCAGATATTTCTTCTTTTTATTTACCATTTACATACTTTAGTTTTATTTCCATAAATAGATTAGCGTTGATAAAAAAATGAGGTAATTGGTCAAAAAGGCCAGTACGATAAGATAATATGGCATCTATCGTTAAGGGTTCTTCCCACAATAGTAGTAGGTAAACTTCTTGTTGACTAACTAGAAGTTTACCTACTAAACCACACGACATGACTAAACTACTACATTAGACTTAATGTGTATAATAATGGTTAACTATTACTTCTATTAGAGCTTATATATAAAATTATCATAACAAATGAGAAAATAATAATAATAGTAAAGTAATATGCAAATCTATTGATCTTCTTAATATTCTTGTGCTCAAAACTACGGTCTATCTGCCACGGATTCGTCATCTTTAGACTTAGGCGTGTGTAACTCCTTACTGAATCGACTTACTGTTCCTAAAGATGTGTGTTCTGATAGATTGTTGCGTCAGTAATATTTTAAATGGATCATTTGGAACATTTGGAACACTGGATCTACATTCGTACTGTTACTGTATATATGATTTACGATTCATAATAGTCTATGTCTGAATTTGTATCTTTTGAGCTGTTGTTCCAAATGTTCCAAATTATACATATCATGGAACATTTCCTTGTCTCAGTCACTCCGATCACGATTCATAACAGCAGTCTGTGTCTGTATTTATATCTTTTGAGTCAATGTTCCAAATGTTCCAAATGATACATATCAGTGTTTCGGAACATTTCAGTGATTCAGATGCAAATGTTGATGTCAGATGATGACACTTTGCCAATGCTTGTTTAAACTTTTATTTTTCACCTAGTACAAAATATTGTTTAATGTCTCATCTGAGCAGAGTGGTATTGTTGTTACTGTGTAATAAACCTTTTATGGACTTATGCTTTGTCCTAAAACTTGGATACAATATTTTCTTTATTTTGTAGAGATTGTTAGATATTTGGAATCAGAATTCTTGATATGTTTTGGTTTTTGGAGTAACAAATTTTATTTCGTATTATGATACAAGACAAAGTTCAAATATCCTTGCAACCCACACTTATTTTAGAGCTTTTGTAATTCAAAAAGTTACTTAAAAATCAACTTAAAATACAGCTTAGTACGTTTGTATTAAAGTGGGACATCATTAAATAATTCTTTCCGATCTTGGTGATGTGATGAGTGTCATACTTTTGCTGACTAAAACCCCCCGTTTTCCTTCCAGTGCCCTTTGCGTTCCATCGCTCCATCGTCCCATCCAGCCTTAAACTCGATGCCTGATGGATTTGATGATGATCTTGACTTTAAAGTAACTTTAAGTGTATAAGAGTTTATTCAAGGATATGCATAAGAGGTTACAGAATGTGTGCATCGTGTGAATGTCATGTTGTGTCTTGCTAGACCTGTGGGATTTTTAGAAAAAGCTATCGTGGCCCTGGAACGCAAAGAGCAACTAAAAGAACACAAGTGGATTTTAGTCAGTAAAATAAAATCTGATAACTCTCGCCCCACATAGAGCGAGAGAACTAAAAATAATTAAGAAAATAGTCGGAGTTTTTCCTATTTTGAATTGTACCTAACCTTAAATTAGGTACATGTGAGTCCATACTTACATCAGATATAACATTAGTATAAACTTCATTCTGTATAGTGCTTGTTACTGGCAAAGCTATTCCTAACACTATTAATAATTTAGCATAAAACGCTGACAGAACCACGGTCATCGATTCACTGAAACAAAATGATATATTGAATCAATTAGCTGAAAATATCCAAAAACACGAAGCTAGTGAAAATTAATATGACGCTAACAAAATTAATGAAAATCGTCGAGGTTTAGCTAGGATGCCATTATCTATTGTTTAGGGATTAGGTATTTTAGCGAATGGTGAACGAAATTAACTAATTAATTGCATAGTTGTTCTGTTTTGGTGTTTAGGTTACCAATTTGACGCTATTTTAGGGATTTATGGAGCCAATTTAGTTAACAATGGTGCTTAGTCAATGTTGTAATGCATAGGCTATAAAACTGTGTAATAATAAGGATTGCATCTTTTCTATAGTCTATGCGAAAAATTATTCCGACCGAATTTCGATCACAGTGGCCAATTTCAACAGAGATTAGCCAAATATCCAGAATATTGTACAAGTGTGTACGCAAATACAGGTGTACTCTCTATTCCTTTACTCTCTACTCTCTACTCTACTTTCATGGAGTTTCTTGCCGATTCTTCTCTATAGGAAACGACCAACTTGGAACCGTGCACTAGTTTCTGACGTTTTATAAATGCCTATGTAGGCCTACGTGAAATAAAATATTTTGACTTTGACTTCTCATAGTCTGATGAGACGGCAATCCGACCTAACCGGAGAGATCAGGCGCAGGAACCAATAGCTTTTTGTGCTTTCTGAGGCACGGGGTTGTGGTATCTTACTAAAAATTAATTCCTAATGGAAAAATTCAACGGCACTTTTTTGCCAAACCCAGGAATCGGATCCAAGACCTCATGCTCAACAATCGCGCTTGTGACTACGAGACCATCGAGGCAGTGATTTTAGTTTATGCAAATATGGCTTCCGTAGATGCAATCCGATTTTTATTAATTGCTAAACAATATAAACCAGCATATATAATGTATAGCAGAGTTGCATCAATTATTTGCCGTTATTTTACACATATCAGAAATGCTGCATATAGTTAAGCTTTTAGTTTATCTACAAGTGGTGGTGGTGGTAGTGGTACTGGTAACTTACTCGCCATGAGAGAGCGGTTTTCTTTTGGGAATAGGTGTGGCAATGTGCTCCATGCTGGAACTTGAACTAGCTGGCATCACGACGCTGAGGCGAGGCAGCGAGTGTGGTGGGTGCTCTCTGCAAACGAACAAAGTATAAAGCAATATTTTTACAAGCTATAATGTTTTTGTGTGTGTGTTTAGGGCAAATTTTGCAAATAAATTTTGTAGTAGTTACCCCTAATCAATTGAGGTGAAAGGAATCTATGTAACTTGTTTATAGTTTGTTCAATATCAGTTAAAGTTAAATATTTAAAAAGTTCACAAGTACAACACAGGTCACGGAAGGTCAAACAGCTGGGTGCAAGTGCAAAACAACCCCTCAGTCGACTGGAGACTATGTATTTTTGCTGACATAACAAGCCTATAACATTGTGATTTTTCACGATACAGTTATGAAATTTTGTACATAGATTCTTTACATACTACAATACTAGACACGTGATTCGGGTTTCGCATATACTAAAACTAATGTTGTATACACCGCTAAATTTTGATCGTTTTATTCCCGTGGAGGGTCGATCCGGTACATGAAACACTATCGATTTGTAAAGATAAAATTAAACAATAAAGTTCCTTTTTTTCAAAACTCGTATTAATTTACGCATGTACGAAATTATTTTTTTAAGAAAACGTCAGCTGAGCGAGATCAATGACCTGTAGTTAATAGTCGGCGTTGCGTAGATACTACCTACAGGTCATTGACCTCGCTCAGCTAACGTTTTCTTAAAGAAATTAATTTCGTATATATGTATTTATTAATACGAGTTTTGAAAAAAAGGTACTTTTTTTTTAATTTTATCTTTACAAATCGATAGGGTTTCATGTACCGGATCGACCCTCCACGGGATTAAAACGATTAAAATTTAGTGGTGTTTATTAATTTCTTAAGTCACCTATAACATTCCGATTCTTCCTTCGAAAAATGGGCTATCCAACACTAAAATAATTTTTCAATTCGAACCAATAGTTCCTGAGATTCGAGCGTTCAATCAACCAACCAAATAACAAGAAACTCTTTAGCGTTATAATGTTATAAGTATAGATGCTAGTGTAGATAATTAATTAGTTAAGTACAAATAAAGCTATTGTTTAAGTACAAATTAATTAGTTAAGTACAAAAAACGTCGCAAATTATCCCAGCGAAACTATAACAGACTCAAGCGAGCTGAAAACAGCTCACTATCTAATTACACGAAGCCGTTTACAAAATAAACAACGAAAACAAATTCCGTACATAATAATATTAAAACTGTTACATAAAGCGGTGTCGATTTAACGTTACACCAAGTTGTTTTGTTTGAGCCAGCCCTTATCTTCTAATAGTGGGTTTTAATGAACCGCCTCGCCACCCCTGCCTCACCTTTCATCTTCAGGCACCGGTACGAGAGGCTCGGACGGCCGTCGCCAGTCCCTCGATGCATTTTGATTAGATTTCTCCTTATTTTTCATCACCAAATCCTTTGAAAGTCCGCCTTTATATAATCCAACGTTTGCGTATAAATAAATCACAGTTTTTGTCCGATGTTGTTCCTCGTAGAGCGAGTCACGAACTGTTAGAGGTGATACAAAACGCAGCGACTTGTCGCGACCGTGTGTGTTAGTAATTAGTTTCTAACTACGGCAGGGTTGAACTTGTACTTATGAATACATTTCTTTATGTTAGAACATAATAACTTGTTGGGGAATAATATTAAAAGGGTGTGGTGCGCATTTTTCTAGAATTTTCCCAACGCGAAAATCGTAAATAAGATGAATCATGATTTCGGTAAATTGCAACGCGTTATGAAATAATGGTTTGCTCAAATAGTTTTGTGAGTCTTTTAAATTGACACTTTGCATAACTTGTTCAGGTTTTCTAAATAATCTATTTTCGGGACAGACATTATGTTCCAAGATATTCTTGTTTAGTTGTGCTGGATTTAAGAATGAGTTGACTAAACTCTATAGCCCCATATAAACAACGAAAAACTTAAGTATATAATAATATAGACTAAGCCTTAATAAAGACTAAGAATTCTATTAATGGTGTGAATCGAATGCGGTGAACGTATTGGTTTCAAGTTGTCCCTGAATCGGTCCTTAAGTACCCTAAATATAGATAGATATAATAAAGAGATCATCCCTAATCCAAAAACCTGGCAACACAATTTTCAAACAGTTAATTTCAATAATAACTATTAATGTAACAGACACATCATTGACCTCGTTACAGATAATTTCATAACAGCTCCTGTTCATGTAGCAAAGCGATCAATACAGATGCAACAATCGGCACGGCTCCAACAATAAGCTCTTCCTATATACCTGCACAGCCTTTGTATAGCGTTCAATCAATGCTGGAACAGGTTATCTGGTAGGAAACCTGTCATTGTTGTCTACCGGGAACTCGTGGACCGACTAATACGTCTTTGGCAATATGGGTTTCGGAATGGATTATACTGTACTAGCTTCTACCTGCGGGTTCACCCGCATAAAAATAGGTTTCTTCATACAAACTTACGAACCCTGTTTCAACACTTAAGCGTCCCCACACAGGTCTCAAAAAAACGCCGCCACAAAAAAAAAGCTAGAAGCGGCAGCAAAAAACAGCTAAAGCGCGCGACAGCTCTTGTGTCCGGTAAAGCTTGAAGCCGCTTCAAGCGTTTTTTTGTGGCGGCACCACCGCACACGAGTCACAAAAAAAGGCAGCCTCAAAATGAAGTTTGAACCGGCGTTTTTTTTAAAGCTCGTGTGCGAGGACAGTAAAGACGCTTCAAGCGTTTTTTTTTGTGGCGGCAACACCACACACGAGCTACAAAAAAAGGCCGCCTTAAAAAGAAGCCGTTTTCTTGTGGCTCGTGTGCAGGGACAGTTAGGGGGTGAATTTTGGAAAATCTTCTCTTAGTGTTCACCTAAGTCATATCATAAGAGAAAACCTTGTGCAAAATGTCACGTCCCTAGACCCAGTAATTTCAGTTTCCGCAGTGCGTTGTTATGTTGGTCAGTCCGTTTTTTTCGTTTATGTACATTTAGACTAGCTTCTGTCAGCGGCTTCGCTTGCGTGAAAGTAGATTTCTCAAAAGACCTCCGTTTCATCTAACTACGGGGTGAACTTTGGAAAATCCTCTCTTCGTACTCGCTTACGACATAAATATAATCTTGTACAAAATTATACGTTCCTAGTCCAACTAGTTTTGGTTGTGCGTTGAATGTCAGTCAGTTAGTCGGTCCTTTTATATTATATATATATTGAAGATTATAGTTTATGTCAGCGGGTTCGTCTATATAAAAGTCGAAAATTGTACCACAAGAACATACTGTATGAATAAAAGTACCAGTAGTATACTATTGGAAACAGCACACTGTCTTCAAATGTCATCCTAATCCCTTCAGCCATTGGGTCGTGATTATTTAACAAACATCCAATTATACAGCCGTTCATATCACATTAATATTGTAAAGGCAAAAGTTTACATACGAACTAGTATTTGAGCGTGTTCATATGTACCGTGTACGTTTGTTCCAGGAGTTAATCGTCTGAACGCGGATTAGAATGCTTGGTACACTATCTGACAGACCTGTCTAGGTGGCTAAATATTGGTCGGACAAAATGAAATCGACACGAATAGATAAAGAAGGTACACTATGTCTTGGAATAGCATAAATACTGTACTACTACAGTCTGACCGACTTTCAATTTTCGCGCGGGCGAAACGGTTGACAGAAGCGTTTTAATATTTGAATAAGATTTAATATAAATATTTTGAAAAAAAAAAATAGGTTGATTAATCACCAACTTATTAAAAGTCGAACTGGTTTCAAAATTCATGTAATATAGGTTACTGTTATATGAATATACTTACGTACATATTACTAAGTTATAAGTAAGACAAACGTTAATTAGCAAGTTGCTGCGTAGCAGTGGTCGACACGTTTTCTTTCGTATAGCTAATAACAGTGGGTAGCTCGTGACAAATTCTAATCGTGGTTACGTCATCAAAATTGAAGAGATTTGGAATAGTACAGCAGCACGTCATCGATGACTTGCTAACAAATCATCAAGTTGCGATTCTGCCAAGTCAATCTCTTATACAGGAAAAATGGAGTGAATAGAAACTCTGGGGTGAAAAGAAACAAAACTTCAGAGGGTATTTTGACGATATTTGAATATTTTTTGCAGCATTTAATTATATCAAGTAGTTAATTAATTGATATTTTAAAAAGTTGATGCTTTGTTAAAAGCAGATAATAAGGTGTCAAAGTGAAAAGCAAAAGCAAAGTTTTGTTTCTATTCACCCCTGCGTTTCTATTCACTCCGTTTTACCTAAGTTATTTCTTTCTAAAATAATTTATATTATCATTGAGTAATGGTGAAAGATGAGATAGTGGAAAGGGCTGTGCTCAAAGTTTCCTTTCGTGATCCAATCAGGAATAAAGATATCCGCAGGAGAACCAAGATTACCGGCATAGCCTTAAAAATCGTCAAACTTATAGTGCCCTGCCCCATATTGTTCGCAGAACAGTAGCCTGATTCACATAAAATCAAACAAGCCAAATATCGTTGAAGTGTTATAGTCGTTCGATCGAAGTCCTATCCAAAAGCGGTATTCACGATTTATCGACTTATTTCCAGTTACATTAATAAGAATTCTACCAGGATAATGAAATACAGACATTTTTTTTAAATCGGCGAATTTCAAACGACTTTAAAATCGGTGTCGTTCAAACTCGATTGATGGATGTGACTACGGAATGGTCTAAACGACTAAATCGCTACGATATCGTTACGGTTTTCATTACGTGAATCGGGCTACTGATCGTCGATGGGGTCGAAAGACTGTAAGGTGAACCTGGTGAAGATCGCGTAATCCAATGGATGCGAGAGGCGCAGGACGGGTCGTTGTAGCGATGTTTAGGTGAACCCTATATCCAGCAATGGACTTCTTTCTTCTTCTATCAATAGAAAGAAGTCCATTGCTGGATATAGACCTGTCAGCCGTGATCATCCTCATCCCGGTATTTTCACATCTAGCTTTTTTAGGGTTTTGACTTCCTGTCTAACCAGATGCTGGATATTTGTGTATCACATTCACATGGAGAGACTGCCTATCCGACATCCACTACCTCTCTCCATTACTGGGCGATACAATACTATTGAGATAGATTGATGATCAGACTTTTTGTGTCTGACTACCTGTAAGGACTGTAAAAGATCTATGTATGACACCCGTGACCCACGGCTTTATGTGCTTCCCAAGGCACGAGGTGACAATGTTATAGATAAACTTAGAAAAGTATATAAATAGAACAGAAAACTTGCCCAGTTTCGAATAATATTTTTATCAAATCAAATAGATTCTAATGAATTGATAAAGTGCTACAAAACTGAAAGTTCCTATATTTAAGAATCATCATATAAAAATCGGTGTACAAATAAAATATTGTAGCGCTAAATATTCATCGGTTAGAGTCGGTAAGATGTTGTCCTCATGGGTAATTAGCGCCGGCGGTGTCACTTTCAGACGGCCCTCCTAACGAGCCGCCGTATATATGCAGATGCGATGCTGCATAGCTACCCTCATCTCTAAGCGATTAATTAGTTCTCCATCTCAAAGGCACCTTACATGACTTTTTTTTCTATGATTTCTGCAGATGTCGGGTTTTAATTTTTTTAGAGTAGGGTTTTTGATGTGATTTTGCCGCATATATCGAAAACCGAGAAGATTGTAATCTGAAGGGAGTCTTCGATGAAAAACAGTATGGCTAGATAAAGTAATGCATAAAAAAACAGCAGCTAAATACGTTAAATAAAATGTATTTTTGTAGATTTCAAATATTAGTTTGCATCGTGCTTTTTAAACCTGTGAAAAGTGTAAATCAATACCATTTTGTTAAGCTCTGATTATAAATAGATCGCGCTAATTCAAAACTACAATAACGATTCGAAGAATCTCAGATCCATACCAGTAAATATATTGAGATAGATATAATGTTCTTCAACTGTGGACGTCATTTTTTTTACACTTCTACTGACGTAGTGTCTCTGAGACTCCGAGACTGAGAACCTGATCATAAAACTTCTTTTTTTGGAAAACAGATGAGGCGGTACCTCTTAGACCTTATGTCCTACAATTTAAGTTAAAAGTAAATTATTTTTCGAAAGAAACTAAATCGAAGAACTTCTTTATAAGCATGAATTTTCAGTTGAATAGAATCGTAACATCTAATTTATATATCCTCTCTCTCTACTCTCTTTTCATAATTTATATTTAGGTATCTATATGAACAAGGTACACTACCAAAAAGCAAACTTGTTTAAATGCAACAAACGAGTGTTCAAGATCCACTCTTACCGCGCCTTTTGTGCGTCTGAAAGTTTAATTATAATATTGAAAATGAATACAAACCTGCTGTGGCGCAGTTTTCGCTCTAGTGTGGTGCTTGTTTGTCTGATGGGATGGTAGTGATGTGACCCATGCTCGTAAAATGACCTCGAGTCCCGCCGATCCGGTGTCCTATGAATTTTATTTAAAAAAGATGAGTTATATTTTTGAGCCGTTTAGGGTTGAAACTCTTGGGCCGTGGGGTCCAAGTGCTCATATGCTTTTTAAAGAATTATCAAAACGCTTAGTTGACTCTTCTCGTGACCCAAAGGCTGGCTTACCTCGGTCAGAGATTAAGCATTGCCATACAACGTGGCTATGCCGCCAGCTTTTTGGGCACACTTCCAGTTTCAGTTTTTTGATGTCATATTTAGCTAGGCATTTAGTGTATATATTATTTTTAATTTATTTTTATTGGTGTTCATTGTGTGTGCATGTTAATGATAAATTTCTTATAACTTGGGATTTATATAAAAGATAAACCAGCGTATATATTGATAAAACCTAAACAATTTAGGGGCCCAGTTTGTTTTTGCCCCAGGGCCCTTTGTAATCTAGCTACGCCACTGGGCCTGAGTATATGGTTTTAATTTCAACTCGATTCCTCCACGCGTTCCTGAGATAAAGGGTGCTGACCCTTATTACGGTTCCGTATTTTCCTTTTATAAAACGTCAAAAAAAAAAAAACAAAATCTCTGAATACTGATACAGTAATTTAGAACTCATCATTAAAGAGGTTAACGTGGAAAGGCTTCCTGAGTGTGAAATTTTCTGCGTAAAATTATCAAATGGACTCTAAGTAACTGATAATACATATAAGCTACGAGTACTTCACAGTATTAGAAAATTAAATACATTTAAAGGCAATTTGAGAGTAGTTTGGTTTTACAAAATGAAAGTTAAAATTCTTGTTAAAAATGTCAATGATATAGCGGGTTATTAATATTTGAGTCCTTGTTTTACTTAGCTACGCTCCAGACTTATCTAGTGCATATCTTATGTTTGTGTACATTTGTAATCCCTATTTAAACATTAGGCTTCTCTAAACTGTGGAAAACTGTATATATGTCTACCTAAGGTAAACACATAAAGCCTTCGTTTCAGGCTTGTAGAGATAATTTCCTTGCGTTTTCGTATCCACGGTGATCTAGCAGACGCACTGAAACTGGGTCATTTGTTTCAATACAGCTGAGAACAGGAACTGATATATTGTTGTTTGTAACCGTGGTTCCAGTACTTGTTACTCATATGTTTTTTTTTTTTAGTTTATTTATTGCTATTGGCTTTTATTTAATAAACGCATTTGTTCTTTATTATTCAACCTTAGTTTTTGTATATATGAAACCCGAAACACGTGTCTAGTATTTATGTACAAAATTTCATAACTGTGTCATGAAAAATCATAAAGTTTTAAGGTGGTTATGTCAGCAAAAATACATAGTCACTGGGCCATCCAAGCGACTGAGGGGTGGTTTTGCACTTACACCCAGCTGATTGCTGGACACTAATACCCGCTATGACCTGCCGTGACCTGTATTGTATTTAATGACGGTGGTGTCCAACTTGTGACCTTTTTAAACATGGTGTAATAACTATTGGAATCCATTCAGTTACTGATTCTGAGCAAACTACGAGTATATTCAGGTTTCGCATAAACTAAAAATAATGTTCGATAGAATACTTTTCTCACGTTAAGCTTACGCGTAGCGTAGCAATCTTGCAATAAGATATTTTTTCCAGACATAATAAAAATGATACCAATGAAATCAATGTTCTATTCGGTATTTTTATGTATTTAATTATTATACGATTGATTTTATTTTGCCTATGAATAAGGTTAACTTGATTTGATGTCTGTTAAAAACCATGAAACCAAGGCACAGTGTATTTATTACCCAAAAAAGGTGACAATCTGACTTTTATAGTAACTGATTTTTTTTTTTTTATATACATACATACATAATTTTCATTTAAAAAAAATACTTAACTAACTATGATTACAGTAAAATTAAAAAATAATAAACCAAAAATATAACTAACTAAAAACAAACTAAAATATGGCGTCAAAAAATTCCTCCACATCGCTGTCGACAGGTAATGTGCCAAAAAAGACTGGCGACATTGCCTCGCTGTATGGCAATGCTCATCAAGGCTGGCTTTTACCCTGGACAGAGCCAGAATAAAGGCCAGACTTTGGGTCACGCGAAGTGTCAACAAGTTTATTTAATTTTGAGATACTATTTTATGGTAACGTGCTATATCTTTATATGTATCGCCCGTATCACGATTAATTAAATATAAATAACGATGAACAAACATTTAAACCGTCATTTTGACTCGTACAAACAGACCACCACTTTGATATGTGCTTGAAATATATGCCTTTGAACCATTATTTCGACAAATAAATAAATTGAAACGCTTGAGGTCGTTGGATAGTTCAATAATTTAAAATTAATTAATTGTGTTTACGTACCATTCTACATCTTCTTCAATGACGTTATCCATGGTTGGCAAACAGAATATCTTTAGCACTGAACACAAAGACAGGGACGTGGATAAAACCACGTGAGTATCTGAGATAGCCTTTTTTATCGCGATACGTGTTTGGGCGACAGACTCTTTACGCGGTGACGTTTTAATACTTTAAATATGACTGGACTTAACGTGTATATTTTAACGGTGACTCAGGTTATGGTTTGTTAATCACATATTTTGGTGATTAATTTGTTCTGATAAGATTTTGACGACGTTAGATGCTCTTAGTTAGATGCAGTATTTTAGTTTGATTTGTGAATCTTCGTTGAATTCATTTTCCGGAGATGTCTACGTTTGTCTGGCTGCTCACACTAGTAATGCACTTTCGACCTGCATAACAACTGTGAAACAAATGGATGCCTTAATTTTCCATAATTAAAAAAATATATTGTGGAATTTAGCAAATACTTTTTGTGCAAATTGTTTTTCTTTGTGAAGTATGAGTTATAGTATTTTGTTTCTTTAAATAAAATTTGTTTTAAAAAGTCGTTATTATAAATGAAGCAATTTAAAATAATTAGGTCATTTGTAGCGGATGTGAGGTAAACAAATTATTTGCTGTTGGCTGATATTGGTTTATGACAAAGGGCGAACAGTGTTAATTGCGTCATGCGGACACCGGCTATTTGAATGTGTCAACAAGTCTTTATATTAATTAAAGAGTTTATAAACTACATTGAATCTAGATATACGTAGATCTGCTCCTAATGGAAGTAATATTAATTATATTTTTAATATAGGTACTATAATTATACTAGTACAATAAAAAAAAATAGGGTTTAACAATGATCGGTCTTCTCGCTAAACATTTCAATCTACCCACTCAGGGAATCCGTGGGGCCCAGGGAATAAGGACCTTACGTTCAGCTGTCACACTTCCGACCACGAGACCAATGAAGCAGCTACTTACCTATTTATAACACACAAAACAAACCCTCAGTCGACTAGAGACTATGTATTTTGCTGACATAACAAGCCTATAACTTTGTGATTTTTCATGATACAGTTATGAAATTCTGTACGTAGATTCTACACATAAAATACTAGACACATGTTTCGGGTTTCGCATATACAAAAACTAATGTTGTATAAATAAATTTTAATCGTTTTAAAGCGAGGTTTAGCTGAGCGAGGTCAATGACTTGTAGGTAGTATGTACGCAACGCTGACTACTACTTACAGGTCATTGTACTCGCTCAGCTGACGTTTTCATAAAGAAATTAATTTCGTACATGCGTAAATTAATACGAGTTTTAAAAAAAGCTTCTTTTTATCTTTACAAATCGATAGAGTTCCATGTACCGAATCGACCCTCCACGGCATTAAAACGATCAAAATTTAACGGTGTCTAAAAGAAGAACGCAGACGCAGTACTAAGAGAGGATTGCCGCTGGTCGAAGTTATAGATAAGTATGTAGTTAGTAAAGTTTTTTAATAATGTTTAAATTACTGTGAAAAAACAAACATTGCTGTAGAAAATAGTCTGTTAAAAAAATATTCATCTTCCTATCATCATTCGGACGTAGCTGCACATTTCTTAATGCCCATCGCCACTTGAAAGTGCTACCGTAATCTTAAGATTGTTATAAAAACACAATAAATGTTTACTTATTTCTTGCATAGTAATCTAAGACGCCTACATCAGTATGCAAGAGGATTTGGATTCATCAGATAAAATATGCAAGAGGTTATATTTGTTTTGTTATCTAGAGTAGAGCTTATAAATGAAGTACCATCTAATCTAATCATCTGAAATGAACTACAAAAACAGCGATGCTTATTGTTGGTACAGTTGGCATCTTAAATAAAAAAAATTAAGACGTCAATTTTTTTAGTTTAATAATAAATTAGCCTTGACCCCTGTAGCGTAGTAGCTTTAATAATAAAGTATTTCTGACCTATGGTGCACAGACTTGGTCTTTGACTAGCCTCCAAAGGTCCAAACTTAAGGTTTGCCAACGTGCTATGGAGCGCAGCATACTAGGTGTTAAAATAACGGATCGCGTTCGAAACACTACACTGCGCTCCAAAACGCAAATCGTTGACGTAGTTCGGAAGGCTGCCCAACTTAAGTGGGACTGGGCTGGACATGTCTGCCGCATGCCTACTGAGCGGTGGGCCAGTAAAACGCAAAATTGTGCCCTGAAATTGTACGACGGGGCCGTGGCAGACCAAGAAGGAGATGGCGGGACGACTTGGATGTCTTCCTTGGGAATTGGAAAGAGGTGGCTCAAAACCGGGAACATTGGAAGGAGTGGAGGGAGGCCTTTGCCCAGCAGTGGGACAGTATGGGCTAGATATAATAATAATAATAAAGTAGCGTTTTTTTAAATTCAATGACATTGATTTAGTCGCGTTTTCATTATGAGTGGCGTCTCACGGCATGCTTCAAACATTCTTACCGCTCGCCGTTCCGTGCTTAGCTACCGCTCACAGCGGCAAGGTCGTGAACGCGCCGTTAGGTAGCTAGCTATCCTGGGTGCGTCGCACTTATGGCGGGAAGTCCCACCCGTCCTTAAGGACAGTCTAGAGCTAGAGGGGCGCCACGACATCCTCACTATCTGCTTAACGCAGCTCGTCCAAGTTAAAAAAAAACTGGGCAAGTTTGAGTCGGACTTGCTCCCTGAGGGTTCCGTAACACTTACCTATGTAAATAGTTCAATTTCGGAATGGAGTTTCGGAAAATTTTTGCTAATCGCATAAAAAAATTGTGACGTAACTACAAATTTACCATTTTCAGATTTATTTCTATACCTACTTGTGCTAGAGCTTGCTTTATGCCAAATTTCAGGATTCTGGGTCAACGGGAAGAACCCTACGGGTTTTGATTTCCTTGAGGGTGTCGAAATGATCGTTTCTTGCCATATAAACCGAAATATCTTTAATCTCGTTAATTTAAATTTTGATTTTTTTACAGCTTTAAGAGTCCAGAGACTTGAGTAGGTATATGGTTTTAATTTGAACTCGATACGTCCATCCGTTCCCGAGATAAAGGACTGACAGACGGACGAACGGAGAACAAAGTTATCCTAGGCATAGGTACTTTAGAAGTCAGTCTTGGGTTGAGTACCGCGTATCCTTTTGGAGGCGATCTTCGGCCTTGACCACCCGCATTCGGGCATTGTCTGGGTGAGATGGAATGGGAAGCAGTCACACACCCTTCTTCTAGGTAGTAATGCGAGTGAATAAGATGGCGACAACCGTAAAGAATTGATTGATTTCTTCACAGTTAATCAGTCAGTCAATCAATCAGTCAATCAATCAGTCAATCAATCAGTCAATCAATCAGTCAATCAATCAGACAATCAATCAATCATTCAATCAGTAAATCATTATATAAGTCAATCAAAGAATCTATGAGTCAATTAATGAATCTAGAAGTCAATCAATCAATACGGTTATTTATATAATACAGGTAATAAAGAAACGGGCAACCTCACGCCGCAGCCACCACCGCTGGCGACACCCTAGGCGTCGAGAGTAGCAGAATAATTTTCGACCACCAAGGCGGGTAGCTCGCCGTCTATCCGTCCGATAGGAACCTTGCCCAAATTGACGACGTATAGTGTTCCACGTGTATCTCAAAGAGATGTCAACAAAAACGAAAGCGGCCAAGTAGGGCCGATACCAGCAATGGCTGTTCAAAGAGTGATCGTGCCCTAGAATCAAAGGGGGCAAAAAAAAGAAATAAAGATAAAAAAACTGCGTTGGATATTGTTGTTGTCGAAAGTATCTTTTCAGTATTTTTTTACATTAATTTAAACAGTTTAGAACATCCTACAGTGTCACGAATTTATCTTATGTGTTTAAAAAACTATCATACTTTTATTGGCGACCTAGATTTTTTTGCGGTTATCTGTATGTACTGTACTTAAAGTTTATTAATAAATAAAATATTCATAATACAAAGTCATACAGGTATAATTAATACAGTGAAAAGCAGTAAGTACTAATATTTTCCAAGTATTTATCGAGTGTAAATAAAACAAATGAGCAGGTACGAAATATTTATATTTATCTTACTTACACTATTTTATTAAAACTAAAGAGAAATAATCTATATTTATTTCAAATTGTAAACAATACTCAACCATTTACTAACAGTTTAAACATTTAAGTAAATAGGTTTGTTCTTGAAGCAGTTCTTCCAAATCTCAAAGAGGCAGATGGTGGAGTGGAACCGGTAGAAGATGGCCAGTGGCATTGACACGTGGGTGATGATGGTCCAGGCCCAGGGCCCATAGAACGCCAGGTGTGCTGGCCGGAACTCTGCGCGACTCTGGAAAATATATTAAATAAATATCTGTATCTAATCTGGATAAACCAACGCAACTATAATGGCTCCATGGGTGATGCGAAAGAGAACTCCGGGGCCCAGGAATGAAAGCAAAGAAGGAACAGGAGTGGGTTTTAGAGTTTCAAAAGTTTGACACGCTAAGATGTCATTAGATGATTCCCGACCAAAAAAAAATATAATGGCAAAAATATTGTAGCATATTCGTCTGATATTTAGGGATTGAGACCAAAAACCACTCAAAAACTACCTTTTACAAGGAAACACAGAGGTAATAAATTTAATAACGTAAAAGTTAAAGCAATGTACCTTTTTACTGAATAGCTTAAATATGTGTGAACGGCTGAGTAAACAATCAGTGAAACAACTTGAATATTGCATCGTTAATTTATTTTGGTAATTGAAATATTATTAATGGAACTGTAACATTTCTGTAGCTGCATCAAAGGTAGTTCCAAATTGATGAATATTGGTATAATTTCGACTGCTTGTGAATGCTGGTTATATCTCAAATATTACCTACTCTACCAAATAGCATCTTCTCGATAGTCTACACTTATAAATGATATTTATTTTGCAAATAGTTAGGTTTTTAAAAAACACTTTTACAGGTCTTTTTTGTTTTCCGTCAGTTTTAACTAGATGAGGCCTTGAGAAGAAACACCGAAACAAACTCAGGGTACACATTATATTGACACATTATAAAGAGGTAAGTAAAGTTTGTTTTTTTGATTGTAGGAGTTAACCTCTAAATAATAATAATAATAGTGCACGGTTCCAAATTGGTCGTTTCTCCCTGGTTACTCTTTTAAAAAAAGGTGGTTGATAATACAATATTTATAGATATTATGTCAGAACAGTGTAGACCAAAACTGTACACAAAAGCATAAAACTGCTACTAACTCCTGGTCCGAATGATATTTTTTTTTTTTACCGGTAGAAAACTGCTTTATTCCTGAGTGACATAGGTTATATTTTATGTAAACGGGCCAAGCCACGGGCAAATGCTAGTGTCTTATATGTCGTTTTATTTTTTTGTTTAGTTATATTAAGTAGTGGGCGAGGCAATATCGTAATCGTAACCTAAGTCGAATTTCCTTCTAATTCCCTAACAAGCAACATATCTGATTTCAAAACAACCACCGTTTTTTTGTGAAATAGATAACTAAAGTTGCTCTTGTAATACTGACTTACCCTAAATTTATATCAACAAGAACAATAACACAATATAACATACGATATCGGTAAGGTATCGGTATACGGTTTGATATTATTACATTATTTTCAAATATCTGTTATTTAGGTATTTATTGTGGCTACCATAGTGTTGTCTTTTTTAACCTAAAAGTTGAATGGTAGAGAATGCCTTGTGGCAATAAGTCTGTCTATGTACCACTACTTTACATGAAGTTTAAATACATAAATAAATAAATATAAAACCAAGGGTATAATAATGCTAGTTACCTTTTCCAGCGTGTTAATAGCCCACATGGCCATATTAGCGACAAGCAGAAAAGTGACGAGCTGCCGTCCTGGTTTATTTCTCCGTTGTTCCGAGGTAGTGCTGCGACGCCACCACGCGTCGATTATGAATAGAGTTTGTAGAATAGTCTGGAAATCATATACGAAAGATAGAGATATATATAGAGAATAGAATAATAGAGACAATGGTTGTAGACTACAACTAAACAGTAGATACAGACTTCGTGGACTCCTGCTAAATGTAGGCAATCTAAATACTCGTACATAAAAATGAATCCCTATTTCCAAAACAGCTGGGTCAATTTTGCATTTATTTATTTTTGTTATTTTCGGAGCAGATAGTTTTATAGGAAGTAAAAAATTAAGAAAGTGGCTTAACTAGACAATTTCAGAAAACTACGATGTTTATTTAATACACAAGACAAGACTACGTCTGCAGGGTCAGCTAGTTACTTACTTAGATGTGAGGGTCGTATTAAGTAGTTTAGTACCTATTTTAAGATCTATATTATTCTAATCTATGCACCTTTTGTAACCATATGAATGCACTATCTTATTCAATATATTGGAGTATTACTTTGGCATTCATTGGTTTCATTTACCATCAACACTGCACATTACATGTCGACTCTGCCAAAGCGATTTACACGTGCTACGCGAACATGAGACGTTAGGACTAGGAGTGAATAATTTGGAAAATAAGGACTAGTTTGATTGTATTAAGGAACCATCCAAAGAGATTATGTTAGATAAAGCAGACATGGCAACGTAAAAGGTGCAAGACGTAACTGCTAAGGAAAACTGACCTGATTGAGTGATAAGAATTCAGAGAAAAATCCAGTGAGACCAACACTGTTACTCTGATTTTGAGTGTGATGACTTCCTATAAGGCTGAACATGCAGTACACGAACATTCCCGATTGGGCCAGGATCAGCAGGAAAGGATCCAGACCTATGAGAGCTGAGAAATGAAAAAAAAAAACTTAATGTTACATTTGTTTTCAGGAAAACGAAAGAAAATAGTTGAAGTATGAATATAGAAATTGAAGGCAACAAAATAAAACCTAGAGTTAGAGCATCGTAACAATTTTTGAAAGTAGATATTGAAAAGAACGATACAGAAACGATATCAAAATATTTCATACCCTTTGTTTTCCTTTTATAAGCTAAAGCTCTCATTTGGATTAAAGCTGTCATACAAGCAATCAGTGATAACGAGTATAAAATCAACTCGCATACATTCACTTCGAATATTGCATCCTGTAAAAATAAAATTCGGTAAATTAAAAAAGAAAAAGTAAAAAAGTTTTTGACGATAACTAACAAAAGTATACATTACAGTGACTGAGTCAGGATGGTGCGCTAGCACGAAGAACATGATGAGAGAAATTATGGTAAAGACGATGACCAAGATGCCAACAAAGAGACCACGGTGAGCGTGGGAGCAGTCTATTGCAAAGTGGTGGAGTGCATTACGACTGCCGTGAGGAGAACTCACTCCTAACATACCAGCTGGAAATAAAACAAGGGTAGGTTTTAACTGAGTTAGTAGTTAAAAAAAGTTACAGATGTGTAGATGAAATATTACCAAACTGTTGCAGAATTTTCTCAGGTGTCACTGAATTATTGCGCGACTTATTTTTAGGAACATCTACTTTCTTCTCAAAATCTTCCGGAGTGCATTTTACCTGTAATTTAATTTTTGTCAATGATTGTAAAGATTCAGAACCACGTGTTTGTTTTAAGATCACTATCAATAGGTACCTGTTTCCACATTTCGTACAAAATGACAGCACAGATGAGGGAGTATTCGATCGTGCAAGGAAATAAGAAAGGTGCAGCATTCTGTAGTAGTGCACCCATTATATTAGACCTCCTGCACGGTATGCCATCTGCTCCTGTAAGCGTAACATTGGCTGGTGCTAGGACCGTATGCTCTAGATGGTGTATTTCATGTTTTGTTTCTTCAACTAAAACGTATAACCATTCACATAAATTCGTCGCCACCATGTGCATAAAACCGAATCTCTGTATCAGTTTAAAAGTGCCCGATTCTATGTCCTTGTTAGTGAGGAACATGAACTGCATTTGTGCCAGAGTGAGGGCCATTCGTAACGCCGGGGTAATCACCGACAGAACGGAACGGCATTTATCCGTCATTTCGAAATATTCCCCCAGTTCTAAACCACTGTACACCATCGAGCCAATTCCGAATGCTGAAAAATAATCAAAATTTAAAATCGAATTGATACTGAAAGGAAAATAAAACTGTTAATAGGAAATGACTCCAATTTACCAATTCCGCCAAGTCTCAAATAGAAACTGCCGTAGCGAGCAATGTTCTCTTTTATTTTTGGTCTGTCTCCAGGTGTAATTTTTCCGTTTCTATCCTCTTTCAGAGTGTCCTCTATAAAAATTAATTGAATACATATAGTTGGTCGTTAAACAACATACGTAGAGTTAAATTTTCCGCTACATTTATACGAATGGCTGAAAACGTTAGTGGAATGAAAACTAAAGAAGCCAGTATTCTTTGCAGGCGTAATTATGCAAACAAATGTGATTTTAATGTCTCATTTTGTTAAGCAAATGTGGTTAATTACCTAAGTATGTTGGTAAATCTTATTGTTTAAAAGGTATTGTGCGGGTTGAAAAGGAATTGGAAGCTCTTACCGTAGTCGTGAATGATTAGGTTGACAGCCTTTTGACGCATTATGTTTACGTATTGAAATACTACGAACATTAGAGATACTAAGTAGAGATATAAATAGAATCCCTGTAAAAGAAAAACAGTGTTCGTTATTCATGATACAAGAATCAGTTTTTTAAAGGAGTCTGCCCACTACCACTCTATCATACTCTGATATCTATTAGTCGTGCTTAATGTGCAATGGAGAAAGTGTATAAAAATGATTATCTGAGGAGATCGCATAAAAAAGGAAAAAATAATAATAAAGGTCTTTTAGTCAGTAAGAGTCTGACACTATCTCCCGCTCCGCCCAAGAGCGGGGGTTGTCATTGGATGATTTTTTCCCACCATAAAAAAAAGATCGCATAAAAACATAGATTCCTTGTTAGCATGTAGGATGGTCGATCGAATATACCGTACTCTTAAAGGACTGTGTAATGTGAAAGACTTGAATTTGATAGAAAAAAAAATATTTAAGTACTTAAGGATTTAGGTGAGTATCGGAAAATATAAGTATACAAGTATCGAGCCCAGAGTTTTCTTTATACACACCAAATCTACATCTAGAACCCGCGTTCCCAATTGTTTCGTGCCGTGCTAGGAATCAAGTACGAAAAGAAATACTACTCTCACTACTGTGCTCACGTATCAACAGTGTATCATACCCATGCACCCAACATTAAAAAAAATATTGGCGTGAATATTTTGCCATTGCCGACACACTCCGTGCATGGCACCCAACCGTTTTGGTTGGTGACGGAACGGTCAAATGGACGTAGCTCTATATTTTTCTATACAGATATTTTTTTGCCTGATGCATTTCTAGTACGGTCATGGTATGATACGGGGATAAGAGCAGACTCCTTTATATTAGGATTCAACAGCATATGTACGTCTGACAAATGAAAACATTGAAAATATAAGTATGTGTGTAACTTATACGTCTAAAACTGTACGTGATTTTTTGATTGTGTATGTTTTAGTCAGTAAGTCGTTGAGGTGCTTTATCAATAAACTAGGTTTTACCCGTGGCTTCACCCGCGTACGTAAAATAGCCTATGTCACTCAGAAATAAAGCTTTTAATCGGTGAAAAAATTTTAGCAATCAGACCAAATACTTTTAGAGATTATCTCCTAAAACAAAAAAAAAAAACAACTTAACCTCTTTAATATAATATTAATAATACGTGTAGATGAATAATTATAGCACTTTCAAGTATTTGGTACAGAGAAATTGATATAACTTAATGACACAAAATTTTTGATGAATTGCAAAACATGTTAGCGTAAATGAATAAATAAACATTAACCTGGTAGTAGCCATCAGGCACTCCTCCAGCAATGACTTCAGTGATGGGGAAGGCTAACCCCAGTACCACCAGCAACTTGCAGTACAAGGCAGAGAGCGCCTTGCTTAGAGCTTCACTTTAACACAAGAAAAGGCAGTTTTAAGTTTACCTATTAATAATTAGAGTCTGTCTAATAAGTCGACTGACTTTGGTAATTATTAGGGTAAAATGAAATCTGATGTAGTCAACGCTAGTTCAATAATCAAGGTTGATTAAGAGATATTGATCATTGTTTACTGCTAGAAGAACCTTATAAAAAGTATCGAATATAAGTATTTTTAAAATAATTAAATATTATACAAAATTCCCAAGTCGTTTGACTTTTTATACAGACTATGAAACTGAGGCCTTGCCATTACGTATTAAAATATCAAGCGTGCGAGCGAGAAAGAGGGATGGAAGTATATACCCTATATAGCTCCATCTCTTTAACAGTTCAGTATAGGTCGTCAAATGGATTGCGTTAAGAGCTTGTAGTAGGACCTCTGATCTCTTCAAAGTATTGCTAGTGTGGAAACTAATAGAAATCTATCTATTAATCCAAAGCGCGTGTAAAAATACTTAAGCGCTAAAGATGCAAAACCTTCGCTTTGAATTTATTCTAGAAATAAAGACTCCGCGAATCATTTGGTAATAATTAAAAATGAAATCTGTTAAGGTCTTCTTCTTCTTTTCGTTTCGATGTTTTCAAACTAGATCTTTCCTGACCAGTATTTAGCAGACTATTCAGCTATATCTCTTCAGATAATTTTGGCTAAGTTTCAGTTTGTGTTAGTTTTGAATATTGATGCTAACCAGAACAGGAACAAACGTATCTAAATTCTAAAGCAACAATACTAAGGCTAGTTTCATTCAAAAACATTTTCACAACCTAATTACATTCACATAGTGACGTTTGCGCTGAATGTTCACAGTTCCATTGTGCACGTGTCTATCTATTAACAAATAAAGGGTGCTTTTCAATGGTTTTGACGCGACGGAGGCTGTTCATTGTCTGCAGACTACATGACGCTATCCAACTGAATAATATTTCCCTGTAAATAGGTCTCTCTGTGTGCCTATACATAACTGAGCGGTTGATGACATCATTTCTATCGTGGGAGAAGATACGGGGTGCGTGGTTGCCGAAATATGTTTAACGCAAACAGTTCACTCATTTTAAAGTTTAGTGAATGAACCAAAATAGATTTCGTAGAATTAGAACGTGAGGTAAACGACAATTGAATTAACCTTTATCGTTTTAATAATACAGTCAATAGTAGACGGATATACCTATAGACGTAGGTTGAGAAAACAAACCGCACCTGAATGAAATTTTATGAGGGAAATTCTTGGAACTTCGAAGCCGTAACTCTTTAGAGTGTTATTGATTCACGATCAACGATAAAGTTTTTAACTGCGGAAATTCTCAAAGGTGATTAGAATTTATAATTCTTTATGTAAAATAGGAAATGATGGTTGAAATAGTGTTAAGTTTGCGGTGTGGAGGCCCATGTCAAGTATTTGGATCTTGTGGTGCCACGCGAGTGTGGCGGGCATGTGCCGGTGCCAGCTCGCCCTGATTTATCGTACTGTGTGTTCCAGCCTTACGAATATTTACTCAAGGATTTTCTGGCATTTTGATTTATTATTTTATTCCTGGTAGCAGGTATGGATATTAAAGATAAAGCAGGTGTCGGCTTTAGCATGTGGGGTGTAAAAGTTTTGAATTCGCGACCGTCTACTAATGTTTTTAGGTAATCATGCTTTACCAATATATTTTAAAATAAAGCTTTTACTTTTACGATACACATTCAATCTACAACCAGCCGAGCATTAAGGATGATCAGATTAAGCTACCTAGCTAGCAAAGTATTAAAAATACTGGGTTAGATCAGTCAATTCATGAATTAGAACCGTTACAGTGGTTACAACATTATTTTTAGTTTAGCTATGCGAAACCTGAATACAGTTTATTCAGAACTGAATGGATTCCAATAGTTTTTACACCATGTTATATTTTTTCTTAAAAATATTTAAAAAAATCGCAAGTAGGACACCACCAACACTAAGTATGACCTGCCGTAACTTGTTTTGATAAGTTACGGCAGGTCATAGCGGGCAAGCGCCAGCAAACAGCTGGGTGCAAATGCAAAACCACCTCTCAGTCGCCTGGATGGCCCGGTGACTATTTATTTATGCTGACATAACAAGCATAAAACTTTGTGATTTTTCATGATACAGTTATGAAATTTTGTACATAGATTTTTATATAAAAATACTAGAAACGTGTTTCGGGTTTCGTATATACCAAAATTAAAGTTGTATAAGTAGCTCTTTGACATCATAAATCTGTAAAGCCTTTTCTCGACGTTGTTCTTCACGTCTTACAGTCTATCTGAATGTTGCTGATCAAGTATTTCATATGGAGCGACAGCATATCTGACCTCCACAACCCATTAACTGGGTAACACAATAACTATTCTAATTACTTACTGTCCCAATATTTCAGCTGCGGAGGGTGCAGTGTCATGTGCCGTGGATGCGACTGATGTCCTGGAGTGAGGAGACAGTTCAGACAGGAACCTTCGTTGAGTCGCCGCGCACAGCGCTAGCGCTTGCGACGGTCGACGAAACGCTGCGATTATGGCCGAGGGCCGTCTGTAATAAAATAGTTAGTTTAGAATATACCGATGACCCAGACGCCTATTGTAAGGACTAGGTCGAGGTGACTCGAGGAAATAATAACTGGAAATAGTTGCGAGAGGCCTTTGCCCAACAGTGGGGTAGTATAGGCTGAAGAAGTTGGGGGAGGCTTTTGCCCAGCATTCCACATTGCTATAGGCTGAATAGTAAAAAAAACTTGTTCTGCTAAGAATGCATAGATAGTGTATAGACTGTGAGAGTCTATCGATCGAAGACATTGGTGGAAGTAGATCAACGTTGGTCAATTGGTGTGAAAACACCTTTAATTAAGGATATCTGTGGTCCTAGAACGCAAAGGGCAACGAAGGACACAAGTGTGGTTTTAGTCAGTGAAAGTCTGATACGCCCTCGAGCAGGAGGGATTTCCTACCTTAAGAAATCCCTTCATTACCTGGATTACGAAAAGCAGGGCAGGTACTCAATGTTGTCAATGATTACTGCGTGTTTGTGTGTGTGTGTGTGTGTTACCTTTGATTATAAAGGTTTACTTGTAAGAGCTGGTTTTCTTACAAGAATTTAATTTGATCGGTCCATAGTTTCTCTGTAATTTACTCGTATAAATGGTGTTCACATACCGTGTATTCAAATTTGCAGCAAGTTTGGCTTCTATATCGGAGGACATTCTGCGGCTGTTGGGTTGTGAGTGTGAGTTCATTAGGGGCTCCGTCGGAGCACCCAGCATGGCCTTCGTCCGCTCCCGCAGCTGGCCCAGGTCCGAATACGATGACTCATCGCTGAATCATTAAAAATATAAATTAGACTTTTCATTTATTTGTTAAAACTTTATACATTATACCCTATATGCGTTAAGAATAGAAATTTAAATAAACTTTTTTTACAGTCTGTTTAACAGATTTTAACTTCTATTTCGTAGGCTTAAGGATGGCATTAAAAGCAAAAAAGTGGTTACAATACGAACTATTTACTGCATCCACCATTTGTCATGCCACCAACGTAAACGTAACGTTACGTAAAAAAAAAACCAAAATCAATTGAACGAACAGTAATAAAAGGTTTTCATAAATTTCTAATGTTATTTTGAACAGAATATAGTAAGTAACACTGAACAAAGGTGGACTTAATGTCATAGACATTTTCTACTTTTCTACCAGTCGTCCTTATGGTGGTGCAGAATCATAACATGGCAGGTGAAACTTAATAAACAGACAAATAGAAAAGAAATAAGACTAATAATATCAATAATAAATAGTTAGATACATACTTATAAATAAGCAATGTCATTTAGTACTTCAACAAAATTTAAGTATGGGGTTTTGAAATTCAATGTTTAAGTCAAAATTTATTCTTGTCTGATTTGTATAAGTATAGATTTCTTAACTGATTACGTGTAACCTAGTCTTATCACGCGATTAATTAAATTCTAGTAAGATATCTATATAATATTAATATTCTATCAGGTATCAACAAGTAATTAACTTATCCTATAAGGTTTACTTTAGTAGAATAACTTTCGTTGTGGAAAAATGTGGCTAAAATGCAATGTTCCCAAACATGTTGACGTAAAACAAATTATGGTAATCACGTTATAAAATAACTGCTGAATAAGAATAGTGATTGTGTGCAGTTTTATAAAATTCAACAATGTACAATCAATTTTGTTTTCCGTAGCATTGTGTTATTTGAAAACTCATTTTTTTTTAACCATTTTTAGGGTTCCGTAGCCAAATGGCAAAAAACGGAACCCTTATAGATTCGTCATGTCTGTCTGTCTGTCTGTCTGTCTGTCTGTCTGTCTGTCTGTCTGTCCGTCCGTATGTCACAGCCACTTTTTCCGAAACTATAAGAGCTATACTGTTAAAACTTTGTAAGTAGATGTATTCTGTGAACCGCATTAAGATATTCAAACAAAAATAGAAAAAAAGCAATAAATTTTGGGGGTCCCCATACTTAGAACTGAAACTCAAAAATTTTTTTTTCATCAAACCCATACGTGTGGGGTATCTATGGATAGGTCTTCAAAAATGATACTGAGGTTTCTAATATCATTTTTTTCTAAACTGAATAGTTTGCCCGAGAGACACTTCCAAAGTGGTAAAATGTGTGCCCCCCCCCCCCCCTCTAACTTCTAAAATAAGAGAATGATAAAACTAAAAAAAATATATGATGTACATTACTATAAAAACTACCAACGAAAATTGGTTTGAACGAAATCTAGTAAGTAGTTTTTTTTTAATGCGTCATAAATCGAAAAAAATACACTGTTATTAAAACATCATTCAAAGTTACAACACATAACAAGAACTTTTATATTATGTTACTAGCTGCTACGGAACCCTTCATGGGCGAGTCCGACTCGCACTTGGCCGGTTTTTTGTGTTACAGAATAACAAAGTATTTAACAAAAGAGTGAGTAAAAACTCTTTATTTTTTATTATAATTAAAGTTTGTTTCATTTAGTTTTGATCTGAGATGGCCAATGGAATCAGTGTTTAAACACTGAGCCAACCGAGCTGTTAAAGACTGTCTTTAAAAGAATGCATCCATGGCATCCATGTACAGGAACGAAAACTTGCGAGTTACTAACTCCTTATAATTTTTCTTGATAGAGATTCGAATATAAATTAATTGGACATATTATTTCATCTTCCTATTTCATAGCCGATGTCATAATTTTTATACTATGAGGTAAATTAATTAAAATTAGGTGAATATGAAGATTTTAGGAATATTGATTTTTTTTTAATCTGGTTTACTAGAAATAGAAATATGTCAACAGCGTTGTATTTATTTGTTTGTCGATATATAAAGCAGTCAATCCTTTAGGAATGTGTGCCCAGCAGTGGAGCAGACGGGCGTATTGCGATACAAAGCAGTCTATCAAACGTCATAAATATTTTCGAAGCTCTTTGCGACTGCACCGAAATCCCTCTTTGTGTATGCGTTTCATACTTCGCGCTCAAATACAGGGTGTTTGATAATGTGACGGAAAAATCGTAGTCCATAAAAAATGTCGGCCACATTGACAGCGTTTGTGTACCAAAATGATCATGAAAAAGATTATGAAAAACTTCGCTGAACGCATGGAAATTAAGCCGGTTTTAATTGTGCGTGTTTTCATTGTATCATTTTTGTTTGACTAAAAAAGATTTTCTGAAACGGACTTTTAAAAAGAATCGTTAACTGATTTGTGAATTTTATGCTAGGTACTGTCTACTAAATAAAAAACGATGGTTTATATTTTTCATAAGTTTGAAATATTAATTTTCAATTTTGAATTACAACATACTGTAACATGAATATTTAAAGAAACGTCTGAACTGCACTTGTATTGAACTATTTCGACTGGAGGGTTTTGAGCGCAAAATCTCCAAAATGTGCATCCGTTCGCCGGAAATGTCTTCCTAAGCTTCGTTGTATCCTCACTGAACCTATTTTGAATAACGTCCGTATATTCAAAATATTGATATTCGAAAGAATAATACACCTACATTTTATATCGCTATACGCAATGTAGGACTTTGAATTCGATTGAATTTATAACAATAGATACTTTTAATGAATTGTCATTAAGAGCTGACGTTAAAAACATAAATATCAATAATAAATCACGGTATTTTACAAAAAGTTTTTAATTAATTTCCACTACAAATATTGTTCTTAATACCTAAAACAAATGTCCTTGAAATAAATAGCAGAAGCCAGAAGCGGTCGCACGAGTGCAATATCTAACGCGGTCTTGGCATAAACTACATGCAAGAAGATCCAGTATTTAGATAACAGATAAAACTGAGTCACGAGACAAAGGAAAATGCGGTTTAAAAGAAACTTTAATTAAATGCTTAGCATGTAGCCTTTGTTTATGACGACTAAAGCCTGTCCGGCGAGCCGACGTATCCATTTCCCGCGCTTTTGAAAAAGAATGCCTTTTCATAGCTTTTCATGTTCAATTCTGTACAATGGAATACTGGCTGACACACGTCAATAGACACGTGCTGTTCATGTAATAGGAGTGGGTCAGGTTTTTTTCGAATTAAGAACGGGGTTTATTGTCAGCCATTTTGATTGTTTCATTTCCCGAGTTCAATTTTTTTTTAATTTCTTTTTTAAAGACAGCTTTTATTCATGTCTTTAAACTGCCTATAGAAATTTCATAAAATAGCATTTTCTGCGTTAATGGTAGGCCACAGATACTGGTTTTATATGTAGATAAAGCTAACGACAGCGCTACATTTTCTATCTACTTCAACAGACCTTTATAGAAATAGCAATTTGATAGTAACCATTCTGAAAGAGTGCAATCTAACTTCTGTCTGTGTATACGATTGACTTACAGCTATGATTTGTACTGCTAGACTGCTTCCTAATTGCATACAAATTAGCGCATACATTAAGCATTTAATACCAAAGTTAATGAGTCTTAAGAAAAAGATAATAATATCCTGATTTCAGAACATTAATCTGCGTCTTAATATGAAACAAAAATTAAGTGGCAAATTTTAATATAAGTAATATCCTAACTAATATTATAAATGTGAAAGTGTGGATGTTTGGATGTTTGTTACTTAATCATGCAAAAACGACTGAACGGATTTGGATGAAATCTGGCATATATATAGGTAGCCTTTGACATGGAAAAGAACATAGGCTACCTTTTATCCCGATTCCTTATGTAGCTAATGCCACGCGGGTGACGCCGCGGGCAAAAACTATTAGTCAAATAAATACAATAATATTAGATCAACTTAACTGAAATAAGGATAAGTAGTCACTATAATTTTATTTAAAAAAATTTTTTTCAATATTAAGTAAATAAAAAAAAAAGTTTCCATACCTGTCGTTGTCATTTTCCTCGTGCACGGTGTCCATGTCAGTGATGGTGACGCCTGGGTGTAGGTCGGTCGGCTCGCACAGTGGGCTCCGATTGGCGGGACTCATCTACGAAATGTCACGATTATCGCACGGCCTTGTTTCTTAATTACAGTTTCATGACCAAATGCTGTTCACACGTCGGAGGTTCCAATGTTGTATGAAAAGATATTTACTTAATTTGAGGCAAACATTTTGGAATGACGTCATGAAAAACTAAACCTATAAATGTACGATGCGGCAAACGGTAACCAATCTTTAAACTCAAATGTAAAGCAATTTATTAGAAAAACAAACACCTACATACCTATCTATAATTTCAATAAATCCGTTCAATTTTTTCCTAGTATTTTTTCTCATTGCCTTAATCTTTCACAACACTAGTGCTGTCATCAGTAAGAAGTACGGACACAATATAAACAAATCGCTTCCAGCAAATACTCTATTTTTTCTCGTACAAAATAAAAATCCTATATGGAGGAGACGGACTGTCCTCGGTTAAGGCAAGCTTACACTGAGGTAAGTGAACGAGATATACATCTTTGTTTACAGCGTAGTATACGTATTACCGCGTTACGTAGCTATCCGGTAATCCTTTAATGTTTGTTTGCCTATGGCGGCGAGTATATTCCACTTGAGAGTGATACTTCTACTGTCAATTGACTGATTAAATTGATGTGAACATGTCGATATCAATACATACGTGCCTCTAAAAAAATATGGGCATTTTTAAACTATTCTTATCAGTACTCGAATATTAAAGGGAATTTGATAGTTTATTTATCATAGTTTAGGAAATACAGCACAAAAGACCCAATAAAATAGATTTAAAGTATTTACCTTTAGAAGATAAGAAGATCAAGTAGGGTCGTTATCGCTCGAAACTCTCGCGTCGAGTATTAAGACGTGAAAATGAGTTTTCATTCAATTTGAATATAAAAATCTTAGTGTGACTAGAGTCAGTGGCGCTGGACATTGTGCGCTCATTGGTCGACTTATGAGGCCTAGTGTGTGTAGGCTATTTCTTAACAGTTATCTGGTAAATAGCCAACTGAATACATATCCTTTGTGATTAAATTGCACCTGAATCTTTTATGTATCCGTCCTATTATATACCCCTCACAAACAATTAGTTAAGTACTAGTTGTGTTATAAACACCGTTAAATTTTAGTCGTTTTAATCCCGTGGAGGGTCGATCCGGTACATGAAACACTATCGATTTGGAAAGTTAAAATTAAAAAATAAAGTACCACTTTTTCAAAACTCGTACTAATTTATGAAATTAATTGTTAAATTCAATACCTACGAGTACCTTCTTATTAAAATAATTTAACAAAATCTGAAATGATTAAATCTGGGGGTTGGGCAGTGCCACCAACAAGTGCAAAACAACGCAAAAAATATTTTGAAAATCCATTAATAATTATCTCTAAAACAATTAGTCTAATTTTTCATGAACTTATTATGCCCATACCTACAATGTGCAGAATAGGCTTAAGCAGATTTCTACTTGATACATCACGTTTAAAAAACATGGGTTTGTAGAAGTCGTGGAACATCGGCCCCACACGTCAGTCACGTCACGACACTCACGACCGACCGCCACGTCGCCGTCGCCGTGACGTGCCGATTCACATACAATAAGTGACTGATCGCCGACGTGACGATCAGGTCACTGAAGTGCGAGTATAAACCTTAAACGAGGAAATGTTTTGCATTCTGAAAATTCAGGGCGTGATGAAAAGCATTGTCGTGACGGAAGTCTGTTACTACCTACCTGTAACTTTTTTTAAAACCTTTAATTTATAAAAAATCAAATTGTGCTGAAATTTTATGGATATTATTTTATTTGGATGTGTGAAGCACAAATAAACGTTTTTTTTTTCTTTCATTTTTTTCAGATTTGTTCAGTTTGGATTACAATGCATGTTTGGCTAAGTGACGTCATTATAATAGTGTTGCACACTCTACCCTGACCAATAGAACACGATAATACTTGTCGGATCAATTCGATGCAAGCTGTTAAAAGGTTATAGAATACCTACACTAGTATAATAAAGAGGTAAAGTTTGTTTTTTTGTTTGTAGGAGGCAATCTCTGAAAGTACTGGTCCGATTGCGATATTTTTTTTACCGATAGAAAGCTGCTTTATTGCTGAGTGGCATGGCTATCTTTTATGTAGGCGGGCGAGGCCGCTGGCAAAAGCTAGTATAATATACACTAATATTCCACCACTATCTCACAACGCTCGCGCCGTCTAGTCCCAAGCTAAGCAGAGCTTGTGTTATGGGTACTAGAAAACTGATAAACATGCTTATATATTTCTAAATACATAAATATACACTCAGACATAGAACAAATGATCGTGTTCATCACACAAACATTTGTCCTGGGTGGGAATCGAACCGTCAGGACCACTAGACCAACAGGCAAATCAGAATAGTTTTTGATATTAATTTATTACTCACATTATTTTCAGTCGTAGGTAGACACAACGTAAGGCTAGTTAAGAAAACCCGATTTTTATTTTAATGTAGCACAAAGTGTAAGATTAAATGGTGAGTTTGTTTGTCTTGTGTCCGCCGGGCGGTCCGCTCTAAGGTTGTTAGGTTGTTGAATAAGTTTCTGAATTAAGAGAACTGAAAGTTTTCTCATCTCGAGATTACAGCAAAGTGTTTACCGTTTGGCTGTAGGATGCGGCCGCGGCGCCGACACCCCTCCGCACGCCGCTAGTCACGGGACACGAGACAACCGCTCTGTATCGACATTATTTTATTTTTAATTATGTGTTTAGTTTAGTAATTATTAGCTGTCTCGGTTTACTAGAGAAATAACAAAGCAGGTATGTTGGGTTAGGTAAGTTTTCACGAGGATGGTGTCTGTGTAAGTTAGTTTTATGTTTTTTTTATATGATTACTTTTTTTTTGCCCGCGCGGCTTCGTTCCCGTTCTTCCCTGCTCCACCCTACTGTACCTTACTCTACCCTACTATAACCTATTCTACCCTACTCTACCCTGCTGTACCCTACTCTACCCTACTCTAGCCTGCTCTACCCTACTCTACTCTACCCTACTCTACCCTAATTTTCATTTTTTTTTCCATAAAAACCTACTTCTCAAAATAACGAACACAACAAAAAAAGAATTAGCGAAATCGGTCCAGCCGTTCACGCGTGATAGCGTGACCAAGGAAATAGGGATTCATTTTATTTCAAACATACTTTAGGTTATTCAGTTAGAGCTGTGGGAATGTCGAACGATTTACCCCAGCCCAAAAACGCAAAAGGCAACTAAAAGAACACAGGTGAATTTTAATCGGTAAAAGTTTGACACGATCTCCACCCAGAGTAAGAGAAGTTATTTAATGATTAACCACGTCAAAAAAAAAGGTAAACAAATGAGTAAATATGAATTACTGTAAAATTGGGTTAGTAAAATATAAATAATGTATTAAAATTATCATTAAAATGTGAAGTTAAAGTTATGTTTATATATTAATATTATCAAAATCGGTTGGATGATCGACTTGCTTAATACCTGTGTCTAGTTCGGCCGATGAGCCTTTGATTCTCATAATGCACCTTGCTTGCTTTTTACGAGTTAAAGGCTTGCAACCGTCTGTCATATTTTTATCTAAATAGTCTGAGTCAATAAAAACAACTGGGCAAGTAAGAGTCGGATTCGCGCACTGTGGGTTTCGATTTTTTTTCCGAAAGAGTTTTTTTTTATGATGTAACTACAAATTTATAGTTTTTAGATATTTTTCTATGCCGGTGCATGTACCCCCTGCTTCATGCCAAATTTCAGGATTCTAGGTCAACAGGAAGTACCCTATGAATTTTGATTCTCTTTACAGTGTCAAACTATACGTTTTTTGCGTTAAAGGTATTAACGGCCATATCTCTTTTTTCGTTAACTTATCGGTTTTTTGACGTGGTTTTAATTTCAACTCGATACCTCTACGCGTTCCCGTGATAAAGAGTCTTGACAGACAGACAGATCACTAAGTGATCCTATAAAGGTTCCGTTTTTTTCTTTTGAGGTATGGAACCATAAACACACTTATTTTAATATAATCTTTGAGGATTACTATTGAAAATGGTAGTCCCACTACTGTTTTTTTATTCCATATATAAGACACATCTTTGTTGATTTCTGATCTTCATTATATACCTACTGGGTTCATACTATTAGATTTTGATTTTGAATATCATAGTTTCCAAATGTGTTGTATGTGTTGAAACAATAAAATAAATCATAAGCCTAAATTTTCAGCAATACATCGACAACAGCCACATCACTAGTGTTAATAATCTAGGTATTTTCATAAAATATTTGCGTGAGTGTATCGCACCTGATGCCAAAAGATGTCGCTGCACTTTAAACTTACCGAGATTCACACAAACAACGACCACTAACTAATATTGAAGTGAAAAACTTACTTGGACGTATGTCTTTAAGAATGGATTAACATTTTATGCTCCGTTCGAGAATGTATGGGTTTAAGTTTCTTGAGCAGAACGAAAGAGAAATATGAAGTGTAGATTTCGTCGTTAACGTTTTGAAATTGGTATTGATCTAACTGAAAGAAAGTTTTCGAGACAGTCTTTGGGGACAGTAAAAGCGGTATTTACGAGTGCCCGTCTTTAAACGATGAAAGGAGATAGATTATTTCGGTGAAACCCTGCATGAAACAGATAATATAAAACGAGTAATGGTACTGCATTCATGACTGACAATATATAATATGACTATACTGACTCGGCTGGTTCGGTTCGTGATACTACTGGATACACCAAATCACGTTACATTTAATCTACATTAATATTAAAAAGATGTGGTTTGTTTTTTCGTTTGTAGGAGGTAATTTCTGAAAATACTGGTGGTTTTTCGACGATAGAAAGCTGCTTTATTCCTCTGTGACATAGGCTATGTTTTATATATATACTCGGACGTAGCTGCGGGCAAAAGCTAGTTAAGTATATGATCATTTTATTATATCACAGAGTTTAAGTATTTATTAGATTTTGTATCAGTCTAACATTTTTATTAATATCAGAGGCCTACCATGACATATTAAAATGTCTGGCGTGCGAGTGATAAAGAGGGATGGCACTATTCACCCTACATAGCTAGGGCGTAAAATGGATCGCGTTGAGAGTTCGTGGTAGGGCCTCAAAAGCGTGGTGTTCGCAGCATTGCAGTTTATTAAGCCATAATATACACAGCTGAGAAAAGTAAAGGCGATGATATATATCTGCACTTCACCTACAGCTTCACTTATGTGTGTTTTTCTCAGAAGATATATTATTATTCTTGATAAATTAGAAGACGGTATAAATAGACTTGCTTCGTGTATTAGTTGCCACAGGACTGCTCTAATTAGTTTGCAGTTTATGACGTGACTTCGTAGGTGATGTTTATGCAGGCTATGATTATGGAAATGTATCATGGTAGGATTATTAGTATAAAGTATATATAAAATATAAAAAGTAATTTTCTAATAATCTAATTTTAAGATTATATTTTAACAGTAAATAGATATTATATAAGGTGTGGAGGTTGTGAGTTGTTAAATTACAAGTAGTTAAAGTTAGATTTAAGGATAGTGTCAAGCTTTTTTTCTTTCTATCTATTGATGTACGGTTTCCGCACATAGTTCATGATGGTCCACTTTGCTTCAAATCCAAATGCCATCTAGACTGCATTACACTTTATGCACATACAGTTTATTTTAATGTCTATGTCGTGGCCAGATCTTAGTATTGATCACTTCATTTTATGGCCAACTAAAACTGGCCAGATCGTTTAAACGTTAACATTTAGTGATATTTCAATCCTCGTTTGTAGGTAAATAAATAGTGTTACGTACAATGCGTTCCAAATGAGAATAGGATCGCCCGCCATGTTGTGACGTCACGATCTACTGTCAAATCGAGGATAGAAGTTTTGAAACATTAATTAGTTAACATTTAAAACGATCTGGCCAGTCTTACTTGGCCATTTTATCTGGCCAAGACATCTATAAACTCATAAATGTGCTTTGTATTGCGTTTCTGTCAGCCAATTTGGGTATCCATCTTAAGCCACGTGTAAGTGTGACAATTTTTTCACATTTTTGTTCTACTGTAGAATGGGTAGGTACTGAAGTAGAATAGGTATTTTCCACAATAAAACGTGCTCTTAGTCCAATAAGCAATTTGTATTATATTAGTTTAGTTAAATGGCCGATAGAACGCCATGCACTTATTATCACTTGAAGTCGTGATGTGTTCCAATTTGCACCGTACGCCGTGTGCTGTGGCTGTACACCTACGTGCCAACTGTGAAATGTTTGCTCATGTAATGGTGTTTGTGTACAGTCAAATGTATCTACCAACTTGTATTGTAAATAAATAATATGTGACTTTGACGTTCGAAAGTTTTTTTAAGGGCTTGGAGTTACGCCGCCATGGTGTCCTGGTGAACTATAGCCCTAAGCTACCAAATCAGACACCATACAGATACTAGAGCGACAAGTCCAGGGTGGTCGCGCCACCAAATTGGTTGAGCAACCAAATGGACACCAGGTGAATAACTCTCTATAGAGCTGTATACATTTTGTTGGTAGCGGCGACTGGTCGCGCCGCCTTGGTGTCCCGGTGAAATATAGCCCTGAAAGAAGCTACTTGAAGTCGCTGCTTTCTGTCGTGATAGGAAATTAAGAAATTGGTTTGGTTTGGTGTGTTTTTTTTTCACATAAAGTGTACCTCCACATAGACATTACGTAATACGGAACATAATCATTTATTTAGTTAACTTCGTTTTGAATAAACAAATGATTTTACCTCAAACATATTATTATTTATTTTACGTAATAGGTTGGATGGAATGCTAATTTTACTGTTAAACCGTAAATCACTTGAATTCTTGTTTGTCATTAAGTAAAAAATATAATATTATTTTTAAATTGCTTGAAATATAATGTTTAACAACAAATAATTTAAAAAACTTAACTACTCAGTGAAGCTGGTTATTAATGACATAGGTAGATGACGAAATATACACACACATACAAATAGCCTTTATAATATTAGTGTGTGTGTGCTTCAAGTGGACCATGTAGGCGTACGGACATGATTTTCCGTCTATAAATAGATGTCGAAATAACTTTCTAACGATTTTATTATACTTAGCATACTTATTAAACAACATTATTTTATATTTTTTCCATGATATTTTCTTCCCAAAAATAATTAAAAAGATCACAAGTTGGAAACCAACGACAGTATTATGTACAACACAGGTCATGGCAGGTCATAGTAGACATTAGACGCTAGCGCACAGCTGAGTGCGCGGCAGAACAACCCCTCAGTCAGCCGGATGGTTCGTTGACCACGTATTTATGCGGACAACCAGGCAACATTATAAGCTTATAACTTTGTGATTTTTCATGATACAGTTGTGAATTTTTGTATAATATTTAAATTATTTACATAAAAATACCAGACGCGTGTTTCGGTTTTCGCAAATACTAAAATTAATGTAGCATTAATAAATATTAGAGATAGAAAGAAGAAGAAAGAAAGAAAAATATTTTATTTGGCATACACACTCGTATTACACACAATGTAGTAACAACATGTAAACACTAATAAATTATTATATATAAAAAAAAGAGACAACTAGCAATGTGTGTCTCTCGGCGGCGCCAAATAGGTCCAGTTCAGCAATAATGCCAGACAACTACATGGTAGTTGCCAGACGCTGGTTTTCAACTGAACCTTATTTTGAGTGTACGGTTGAAAATTGGTTTATTTTTAGTGAATAGGTGTACGGTAAATAAATTACATATTATAAGTATATGTTTATGTACGGTAAATAATAAATAAATAGGTGTTCAGCATACAAAATATATCAAATAAAAAAAAAAAAGAGAAATGAAATAAAAATTAAAAAAATTGTAATAGGTCTCTAATCGTGCATGCGCAAACAAAAAACCGGCTTTGAAGCGACTCAATCTCAAAACAAAACCACGCCCGTCAGCTCGCATCGTCAGCAGAGATGTGAAAAGTCTTCCTTAATAAATTATTTCGTCACGTGTCTATCGATAATTATGACGTTTGGTATCAATGTCCCATCACTAAGATTCATGGTATGTCAACTATTCCAGCACTCATGGCCATAGGTCCATATAGGTTTGTTTTGTGGTCTCGGGAAAGGAATGAGTCACAGTTATCCTCTCGTGTTCTAGTAAACATGATCAAGTTGCTAATTTTTAGTATTCTTTATTTAACACACAATAGGAACTGATAGAAACACAAAGAGGAAGGTGAGCGCGGTTCGCTTCGGATTTAATGAATTAAGGGTATCAGAAATGAATAAAGAGACATGTAATATTATTGTTGTTTCTATAAATCTCTGTTTTTTTAAAGAATTCATGTAATTTTATTTGATCTTAATTTGACAGTGATCAGTTTATGATGTATCAATATTAAACGTTATAATAAAGATTGAAAAGTCTCAAGGATTCAAAATGATGGGTTTGACAGCTTGTTTAATTTATTATTCTTACAAAAGTTGTCCGACTATGGAAAAATATAATGGCAGGTGTTGGTTTTTATATAAAATAAAAAAATAATTCGGACAAAGTCCGTATGTAAATGTCGATAAACTCATACATAATCATACCATTTATCAGGTTTGTATGTAGTGTTATATGCTATATAAAAAAACTAAAACTGTGTTATGAAATAAACAAAGATTTTATATACCCTACGGATAATACAAGATTCTTGCAAATAACTTACCTTAGGCATTGTGAAGCACTGATCTGCCGAACACTCCTACCCCTCCAAAAAATGAAAAAACTATTTAATAAAAAAAAAGGTTTAATTATAACATTATGACCACGATGTCCACTGTCACGGTCACTGGCTCTGTTTTGAATTAGGAACGATTTTGACAGCACTATCACACTAGTCGAGTATGCTAACACCCATCAACTAGGTACCACCACAGCTAGCCGATAATTGCGTGATCAATTTATAAAACACGACCATATACGTCTGTTTATTTACAATTTAAATTTTATAGCCGTCTTCTCTCATAGTGTGTGTTCAAGTTACTATCACATAATGTTAGTGCTGATCGCAGTTGTCCACACAAACTGGTTTACTCTAGTACGTAATGGTAATAGGTAGTTTATTAATTCGTTTCCAAATCACGTAGGTAAATATTGTCAATTGCAATTGACCGTTTCATCAACACATGCTAAAATATAATAGAATAGAATAAACTCTTTTGTACTCCAAAAATGTAACACAACTTATACATAAACTTAAATCTATGGCTACAATGGCGGTATTATCGCTGACAGCGATATCTGGGATCGAAATGACTAAAATAACATACATAACTCTAGATAAGCATATAAATATATAAATTACATACTTGTATAAAACACAATATATAACTTTGAAATACTTATTTAATTTAAGTGGGCCTCTCATACAACAAACGTGGTTGATTGCTACGAACGCTACGGAACCCTTCTTGCGCTAGTCCGGCTCGCACTTGGTTGGTTTTGTTATTCGCCTCTGTCAGAAGATTCAATCGCACCTGAAGTGTTTTCTTATCCCAAAGAATCGTACTAACGGGATAAAAAATATTCAATATTCTACATCTTGATCATGGTCTTATTGCGTTCTAAATCATCAACAGTTAAGGACCGATTTTTTTATGGTGGGAAAAATCATCCAATGACAACCCCCGCTCTTGGGTGGAGCGGGAGATAGTGTCAGACTCTTACTGACTAAAAGCCCACCCCGTTCCTTCTAGCCTTCATACCGGGGCTCAAGTTCCCTTTCGGATAACCCTTGCCCCAGTAGGCTTTGACCCGGCTGGACCCCTGCTGTTGTTGACAACTCCTTGAGGCGTGCGGGAACAGTGCGCGCCGTCGAAGACTTGGGCTTAGTCCGGACAGTTACCGGACGGCCGGACAGCGAGCTATCCATTGCTCACTGTCCGCAAGCCCGCGAAAACCCCTTACTAACATCCAAATATGAGACTGTCATATTTTTGTTTTAATTAATATGTATAAATAGATACATAATTCGGCTACTTTTCATTTCGCCAAAGAACACAAATGGTGTTTCCTTGCTACTTTGATCTTCATATTCCCATTTGTTCAAACAAAGTGCTCATCGGACCCCTCGCGGTTAAGGTTCGGTACAAAATGTAGCAATTATAGGAAATGCAAAATTAAAGTTGCTAATAGAAAACTATGTACCTATTTAAGTAACAAATTACAATTAGGTACATTTTCTAGAACGTAGATCAAACTGAAGTTAAAAAGATTAACGTGATTTGAAACTATCCCAGTCACTAAAAGACAAACTTTATTTTAAATAAAAAACTTTTTACAAAAAAAAAAAATACAACCGACTTCAGTGTTTAAAAAACACTGAAAATAGTAAATGTGTTTTTACGTACGTCACAAAAAAAAAATTGCAATTCGGAAAAATCTTGAGACTCCTTTCGGGAATTGTAGTTTGCACGGAACCCTCAGTGCGTTAGTCCGACTCGCACTTACCCAGTTTTTTCCAATGATCTGGTTACTTGCTTTCTCCTTCCAATTCTTAAGGAAGCCATCTAGGTCGTCCCACCATCCGCTTCGTGGTCTGCCGCAGCCCCATGTCGCTGTGTCTGCGCATCAATCCTGCTTTCAAAATCGACATAAAAATGTGAAGTAAATAATTCATTATTAGATGGTGCAGTTCATTTCCCACAAACCGTCAAGCACCTTTTCGATTTCCTCCAATATTTATATGGCGGAGATGAATATGTTTACAGCTACCGGTTGCGTTGTTCGCGAAGCTAATAAGGAAACAGAACTGGAACTGTCATTTCCTCTTCAGTACCTTTGTGATGCACAGACAGACTAACATACATCCTTGATGTGATTGGACGTCTGACGGGATAAAATCCAATATTGTTTTGCTTTTATTATTTCCAGGATACGAAGGCAACGCTTGCTGTTACTAATGATTACTAGGAACTTGTGGTACGATAGTGGATATAAATATAACGCCTACACATATTCCGGGAAATGTTCTAAGGTTATGTTTACATTTCAACATAGGCGAAATCATTAGTGTTTACTTACCTTTCAAAAAACAAAGGTATTCCTTACCAGGAAACATTTTTTTTCCCTTTTTCTTACTTAAGGGTACCCCTCTAAGGAAAAAAAGGAAAAGGGAGGGTTTTGAATGAAGTGTTGATATAGTGATGATCTGTTGAAGATCTCCGAAGATAGACAATGAAACTTCAAAAAATGATTGTAATTATTCTGGGATTGCCGCAATCGTATGTTTGTTTATTGTTAACACTAGTTTATAACGTATTGTAACATCACGCCGGCTTTTTCTCATGCAGCATGACAAAAAGCCGGCGTTCAAGCATGACTCATGCTTATAGCCAACTTAGCATTAAACTGGTGGTGTGTTTACCTAAAATAGAAAAGTGAAAAATAAAAAACTTTATTACAAACAAAATTTGACCGAATTCTAAATACAAAATACTGGCAAGTGCGACTCGGAGTCGCGCACTGAGGGTTCCGTACAAACTATAATTCTCGAATGGAGTCTCGAAGATTTTTCCGAATTATAAAAAAGTATATCTTTTGTTTTGTGACGTACCTAGATAACAATTTTACTGTTTTCAGAGTTATTTCTATGCCTGTGCTGAGACCTTGCTATATGCCAAATTTTAGGACTCTGGGTCAACAAGAAATATCCTATGAATTTTGATTTTTGGAAAACCTTTTTTTTGCAACATAAACGACAGTATCTTTTTCATTCGTTAATTTAGAAGTTTCTTTTTTTCACAGCTTCCAAGGGACTACAGATTTGAGTATATGGCTTTCATTTCAACTCGACGACGAAGACTCTTTATACGCGTGGTACCTCCACACGTTCCCGAGATAAAGGGTCTTGACAGAAAGACAGATACCAACAAACCGTCTTTTCCTTTTGAGGTACGGAACCTTAAAAATTGCAAATTAATTTAATTTTAGTAGTCGGCTGGAGGCCGGTTGTGGCGACGCTCGGGGGAGGCCTATGTCCAACAGTGGACGTCTTTCGGCTGATATGATGATGATGAGTCGGCTGGAGGTAATATATAATAAAAAAATTATAATTATGTTGTTTTTTGATCATATTATGGAATGAAGAATTTGAAACAGGAATTGTGGATGTTGCTATGAAGGCTGCTAGGCTCAATTGAAAGGAGAAGGAGGAGATTTGAGAAGGACAGGAGAGGAGCACGTCAGCCGCATGCACATTGCACACTACAGAGATCACTGGCTTGTTTCTATACAGTGGGTAATTTTTTTTAACAATGGGAAAAGTATAGGAGACTTGGGAGGACCTAGATGCTTGCCGTGAGGGCAGGTTCGAGGCGGTACAGGAAAGTATTTCCTTAGGGGAGGAAATGTCCAGCTGTGGGACAGTAATATCACTATAGAGTATACAAAAAAAGTTTAAATGAAGTAGGTATTTTAATGTAAGTTGGTATTTAAATCCCAAAGTTCGTACATATCGTGTTCGTCGGTAGGTATTCTAAGTTACTAATCATCGTGGATAGTTTGCTTGGCAATAACTTTGCCTCTGCTTTCCGTGTTTCGTCACTTTCGGTTCTACCTCCCACACCACACATTGGTCTTAAACTAAGTATTAAGTTAAATTAAAGGATAAACGTTGTTTTATTATGAATCTTATTTAAGTACTTTATTAATATTACTCTCTTTTTTCCCCAGATATCTCTGAAAATTAACCGACAGTACAGTAACTTCTCGTAGATTTAAATTTATCTGCAATTATATTCATCTTCTTGCTAAGATTTCTTTTTAAATATAAATAGCAGACTTTTAAATTTCGTGCAATAATGATCTACACTAATATTATAAAGAGGTAAAGTTTTTCTCTGAAAGTTCTGGTCCGATGCTAAAATTTTTTCACCAATATAAAGCTGCGATGACAGCTAGAGTGACATAGAATATGTAAGCGGGCAAAGCCGCAGGCAATAGCTAATTTCTTGTATTTTGTTTACGCTCATTGATCAATCACACTTCTTTTTTAATTTTCAGCCAGTACCTAGTACATTTGATTTCAAGTGATACATATTTGATTCCTAATTTGAATTTAATTATTTCAACGCAAGAAAACGAAAACTAGATATTATTATCGATCAATAATCAAATAGAAATTAAATTAATCTTCCTTGCGTTGTTCAAAGCTCTGCTAATTCAAAGAGGAAAATTACAACTACAAATAAAGTAACTTCAAAGTTTATTTAAATAACCGATAATAAAGTTACAGCAAAAGAGATTAAGCTACAATGAGAGCGCATGTTTGTAACCTAAGCTTGATTTCATTAACCTGTATCTAACGAATAAACACTGTATCAAACGAATAAACATTTCCGTCAAATCGGAGCTTCTGGGAGAGATCAAGGCCTTTTATTGCTTTTATTGTTTTTACACGTCTATCACTAAACCCGCTGCAAATCTAGCAAATGACCCAAGAGCTAGATGGACTCGACACTATGCCGAAGATATCCCGGACGTCAGCATGTACGAGATTAGGATGGCTCTGAAGTAGCTGAAAAACCACACGGCGTTGGGTGAGGACGAAATTACAGCCAAACTCCTGAAGTCGGTTGGAAAATCGGTTCTAAAGGCCCATCAGAAGCTATTTAATTCCGTCATACTCGAGGAAAAAACGCCACAGGCATGGAGTAAAGGTGGTACTTTTCTTTAAGAAGGGCGATAATGCCCTGCTTAAGAATTACAGGCCCATCTCGCTTCTGAGCCATATCCACAAGCTGTTTTCCAGAGTCATCACGAACCGTCTCGCGCGCAGGTTCGACGACTTCCAGCCTCTCAAACAAGCCGGATTCCGAAAAGGCTTAGTACCGTGGGCTACATACATATGCTGCGGCAGATTATACAGAAGTCTGAGGAGTATAATCAGCCTCTCTGCTTAGCTTTTGTGGACTACGAGAAAGCCTTTGATTCGATCGAGATCTAGGTTGTACTGCAATCTCTCCAACGGTGCCAGATTGACTATCGGTACATCGAAGTCCTGCAGTGTTTGTACAAAAACGCCACCATGTCATTCCGACTTCAAGATCAGACATCGAAACCTATCCGCTTGCAGCAAGGTGTGAGACAGGGAGACGTGAGACGTCATTTCTCCGAAATTCACGGCTGCAATGGAGGATGTCTTCAAGGTTCTGAAATGAAGAGGATTAGGCATTAATGTCGAGTACATCACTCACCTTCGGTTTGCCGAAGACATACTAGTCATGGCTGAGACTACGGAGGAACTCAGTACAATGCTCGCTGACCTCAGTAGAGCTTCCGAAAGAGTGGGACTTAAAATGAACATGGACAAAACCAAAGTTATGGTTAATATTCATGTAGCACCCACTCCTATTAAGATCGGAGACTCTACACTCGAAGTTGTGGACGATTACGTTACGTTGGACAGACGGTCCAGTTGGGTAGGTCTAACTTCGAGAAAGAGGTCAACCGTCGAATCCCAGTCGGCCGGGCAGCGTTCGGGAAGCTGCACGGTGTTTTCTCGTCCAATATCAAGACGAAAGTGTATGACCAGTGCGTGTTGCCAGTGATGACTTATGGTTCCGAAACGTGGTCATTTACAATGGGCCTCAAAGTCTCAAAGTCACCCAAAGGGCGATTGAAAGGGCTTTACTCGGAGTTTCCTTGCGTGATCACATCAGAAATGAAGATATGCAGTAGAACCAAGGTTGCTGACATAGCTCGAAGAATCGCAAATTAAGTGGCAATGGGCAGGGCACATTGCATGCAGAACAGGTGGTCGATGGGGATGAAAGTCTCTGGAGTGGCGACCACGTACCGGAAGACGCAGCGTAGGAAGGCCTTCAACATGATGGACCGATGACCTGGTCAGGGTTGCGGGAATCTGAATTGGATGCGTGACGCACAGGACCGGTCGTTGTGGCGACGCTTGGGGGAGGCCTATGTCCAACAGTGGACGTCTTTCGGCTGTTATGATGATGAGGGTTAACAAAGGTTAAAATATATATAAGGTATATTATTGAGGATTTTCGAAATAAACCAAATTGTTTCTCTGAATACAAAGATTTATTTTATTCAACACGCTTTTACATTGTAACAATTATCGTTTAACTAAAATTATACTTTTATCTCACCTGAAAACAAAGAAACGACATTTAAAGTTCACTAATATCGCCTCCTTAATTATATCCCTTTATTGATCTCTCTACAAGTTTTTTTTTAATATCAATTAAATGCACAAAATAATCTAAACATCATCTGCCATAGAATCATACGTCACCCCGTATCCACAGCTTAAAAATTAAAAAAATGAAATGTCATTTCCAAGGAGATCATTTCATTACATCTGCCCCCTAGGAACGAAAATTCTAAATAATATAATATAAACAGTGCACCTGCAAGTTATCTTTATACCTATTCGTTTTCTTCTACTTCATCTTCTGCCGTAACAGGCTGTAATTTTGTTATGTGGAATAAAGTTGATTCTGTTGCCAGTATCAATCTTATAAATGGAGTTCGATATTTTCTTTATTATCTTGAAAGGGCCTATTTTTAATTCGTCCGTTTTTTTTTTCGTTCGTTCGTTCGTCCTTGGGCTTGTTTTTTTTTCGTTCGTTTTTTTTTCGTTCGTTCGTTCGTATATATACGATTCAAAGACATAAACGCTTACAATTATGTAATAATAACGTATTGGAAGACACAGCGTTGGAAGGCCTCCTACAAGGTGGCCGATGATGTGGTAAAGGTTGCGGGAATCCGATGGATGCGGGACGCGCAGGAACGTTAATTGTGGCGACACTTTGGGGAGGCCTATGTCCAGCAGTGGACGTGTTTCAGCTGATATGATGATGAACGTAACTATGTATATATGCACGGCTTCTGTGACAAAGTAACTGGTTAATAAAATGTGGAATGGGCATCCTCCTAAAATCTTTGTGCAGAGTACGACATACACCATATGTATTTGTCGCAGGGTAATGATAAAAACAGAGATTTGATCAATTTCCTAAGTGATTTGATCAAATCTTTTATGTGGATGTTAAAATAACAATACTATTTTATCATTTCTCTGAACATATCTAGGGATTTGAACAACTACCAGAACTGGTTCCGTGAAATGACAAAAATCCTTTCTACGGTATTTTAAACATTTATTTGTACAACATACATAATTATAAAAAACACATGCACAGAGATTGAAAGGAGTCTTCAAAACTGGTAGAAAACGCATTTGTATACCCCTGCCCTAGTATTGCACAATTGTCGATACCTTTAGGCGGCAGTAATAACTTTTCATTCAAATAGGTCGCTTGCTTGTTTGCCACTCTATGGCATTATATAGTACATTATGATATAAGTGTGTAATGTTAGTGATTACCGTCGAGGCGGTATTTAAACCCGAGCCGTGGCGAGGGTCTTAAGAGAGCTGTGAACGGTAATCATGAACCTCTCACGTGTATCATACGACGTTTTTCAATACACTTGTGAAGAAAATAACTGTAAAACTAGTAAACTTTTGTGGCGGTAAAAATCTGTTTTCAAATGCGCGCCCATATTTTTTTTTTATTTACTTTTCAATACACTCACTGAAATGAATAAACGGGGGTTGACCGGCGACTCGTGGGGGACGACCTGCGCCCAGCTTGATACAATAAAATGTAGGTAATTAAAATTATGGCGGGGGAGAGGTTGTACAATAAGGTTTGAACTACATTATAGCACTAGTGCATAATGGTAAGACGTCACAGTTTGGTAACAAGGGCCATTATGTACCTAAGTACAGTGCAATAAGAGTCACTTTCTGAGCAAGTGTATTGAAAAATAAAATTACCTATGTACAATCGCCACTTTAAAAAAAAAATTCGCTTGAATCCTGTGGCGCGGCGCCTAACTTAGCAGTGGTCAGGCGGAAGTGTCTTTCATGGTTCAAAACAACATAAACCAGCAAGTACAACCAAAGTCTAAAACATTTAAAAATCCTTCGACGAATCCGTTTGAATCTGACAGCGGGCGGCAGCTAGTGCAAACTACCTTACAAAGGCACAGCGTCGACTAGTTTTTCTAAATTTCTAGGTAGTAGGTTTAGCGAATGTTCAAAGAGCTTTGGTGTCGGCCGCAGTGTTTGTGAGCCGGTCACGCCTCGCAACTGGACTAGACCTCTCTGAAACATGATTGAAAACAGCACTGACGTGTCAAAATACGGACCTATATATTTTCGCTTCTGCAGGGATAAACCGGGATTTTTTTCAGATGGCATTTCGATACATTGGGAATATGCAGACTTTAAAAAATACATTTAATAAATGCGAAACTCGTCTGTCACTCCAAAGCTATCCCTTGCGTTGGTTTCTTAGCATGTCATTTACTTACAATAGGGTAGTGTCCAAGGTCAAAATAATTACATTTATTTAGTCCGTATTTTAGATTATAAAAAAATATCGGACACGTATTTTTTCTTTTTTCGGTTAAACAAAAAATAACAAAGATATAGCCCATTAAAATTACGTTTGACGTCACCCCGTGCGAAAAAATGTAGCACATCTTTGTCATTTTTGGTTTAATGTACAAATAAAAAAAAACGTGTCCCTTATTTTTGAATAATCTATAAGACGAACAATAACATTTGTTACATTTTTTACGGCAACTAGCCTATTCTAAAGAAGCTGATTAGTAAGACACCACAAGTAACCTTTAACAGGAAATACTGATACCATAAAAACATAACTTGTAAAAAAACTAAGGCTTGGAAATCAGTTCTTATACCGTAAAAATTGAGAGATCCATGTAATATACCAAGTCAATTAATTTATTCAGTCCGTACTTAAGGGACTTTGAAGACTTAGATTGGCTTGGAAATAGGACTAAACAATCTAATTTAATTACTTGTAATATATACATGAAGAGGGCACTGCCGTGCCCCCTAATTATATTTAAAGGTAGTCATCATCATCATAGCAGCAGGGGTCCAGCTGGGTCGAAGCCTACTGGGGCCAGGGTTAATTCGAAATATAGCTCAAGCCCTGGTACGAAAGGCAAAGAAGAAACAGAACTGGGTTTTTAGTCAGTAAAAGCCTGACACTATGGGGATTTCATTAAATGATTTTCCCACCAAGAAAAAAAAAATCATAGCCGAAAGACTTCGCCGCTAGACACAGACCTTTCCAACATGTCACCATAACGACCAGGTCGTATGTGGCATCCATCGGATTCCCGCAACCCTCGCTAGATCATAAGACCACTTTCTCACGGTACGCGATCCTCACTCCAATACCTTTCGACTCTATCCACCATCTGTTATGGAAGCAATATGTCATTTCTTTTTATTTTGATCCCGCTCTAGATCGAAAAAGCTGACTAACACCCACCTGTTCCTTCAGTTGCTCTTAGTGTTCCAGGGCCAGTATGTCGGTAACTTTGATTTTATTGTAAAAGTAATCAACTATATTAACTAAAACACAAATAACATTTTTAACTTTATAAATTAAAATAATTTATTAATATTTTTTTTTAGAAATAAATATTATTATTTTTAGGGTTCCGTAGTCAACTAGGAGCCCTTATAGTTTCGCCATGTCTGTCTGTCTGTCTGGCCGTCCTCGCTTTATACCTGTGACCGTTAGCACTAGAAAGCTGAAATTTGGTACCAATATGTAAATCAATCACGCCGACAAAGTAGTAAAATAAAAATTGGAAAAAAATGTTTTATTAGGGTAGCCCCCCTATATGTAAAGTCGGAAGTGATTTTTTTTTAATTTCAACCCTAACGTGTGATATATTGTTGGATAGGTATTTAAAAATGAATAGGGGTTTACTAAAATCATTTTTTGATAATGTCAATAATTTCGGAAATAATCGCTCCAAAAGTAAAAAACAATGTGTCCCCCCCTCTAACTTTTGAACCATAAGTTTAGAAAATATGAAAAAAATCATAAAAGTAGAACTTTATACTTTCTACCTTATAAAGTTCTACTTTTATGATTTTTTTCATATTTTCTAAACTTATTTTGAATGGAAAATTATTTTGAACTTGATGGAAAGAACAGTTTTTGAACAAAAAAAAAACAAAAGTGTTCTACAAAATAATTTCTGGACTAAGTTTGTAGTATAATCGTATATGCAAGCATTTTTTTAAACTCATAAGGGGTACACTTATTGTGACGGACGGGAAACTACGGAACCCTACACTGAGCGTGGCCCGACACGCTCTTGGCCGGTTTTTTTATTTATTATTATTATTAACAGGCGTGCTATGGTTTCTTCTTTTTAGTGGGAAATTATGTATCAAGAATCCTCTTCCGCTGTAGCTGGAGCAAGAGAAAATGTCAGAATTATACTGACTTATGCTACGTACTTAAGTTCCAAAGCCACTGCAACTCTTTCGAACAATCGTGTAGGACAGGCATGATACCTGGTACATCTTGAATCTAAGTATAACCATAAAACGAAATGTAAACGAATGCATAAATCTAAACTGCTGGAACTGTCACACCACTAATTGATCGATCATTCAATTTGTTTGGTGATGTGATAAAACGCTGAAATGGAAATGCACTTTTACAGACAGCACAATAATAGTTAGTATAGCATTTTTAAATAAAAGCTTATTTTTTTCAAATGAAAATTTTACGAGATTAATATAAACTACATTCTTTATACTAGAATATTGATTCGAATCCGATCCGAACCCGTGAAAATACGGATTTTAAAATCTAGGGCCGAATTCGGATAGAGCTTTTCGCGCTACTACCGATCTCTGATGCACGATTATGGATTTGGAAGGCAACCTGACTAAGTGAATTCGTATTTTGCTTAAGCACTTAGGGTTACCCCAGATGAAAAAATCAAAAGTCCGGAGAACTTTTTTTCCGGACTAATACTACTATCAAGCCTTCCTGATTTCCATTGAAAAATCATGACATTTGTAACAGTTAAAAATGTTCGAAAAGCCGTAATATTATGGATTAGCTATAGGTATACACATTGAGGGTCTCGCTCACGCGTTGCACATCGCGCGGAAGAAAGTTCAATTTTAGTTTAAGTTTTTTGTTGATTTGCAAAATCCAACCGACAAACTTGAAAAGAGTGAAAAAATCTTAAAATCTTAAGACAAATCCTGAGATATGGTAATACTATACGTACTAGTCTGTTGTTTGATTGAAATCTAAACAAATCAGGGACCATCCTTTGGCATACATACGTCATTTTACGCGGAGTCAATGCAGTCTTCCGTCGTGATCATGAGTCCTTTTAATTGTCGCCAACTTCTGGCAATGCTATTGTACGTGCCAAGACACAGAAGTAAAGAATTCTGGGTGCTTTCTTGCAGGGCCGATGTTTAAAAGAAGCTACAAATCGCAAAATTTTGCCTCTCTGCTTGTGTACGCAGCTCGGATTTGCTTCGGACGCAAGGCGCGAGCGTTTTATACAAATAATAATACTTAAGGCTATTTCAATTCGTCAATAATCTTTTCCGGCATGAATATTCACGAAAAAAGAAAGTGAGTTCTATTGGGTAAGCTACCATGGAAATAGTTCTACGATTATTCAGGACTGCATTTTCACGAGTTCGAATCGGATTCGGTTCGGATCGTTAGTCCGAAACTGGTCTTAAAATTATTGCATGTAACACCTAAGCTTCCAAAAGTCGGTAGGTGCCTACAGTAGTGTGACTATACCTGTTCGAATAATAATGTAAAACTCAAACTAGTTCAAGACCTAAATGAAATGAAGTTCCAAAGTATAGAATACATCTAAAATTTTCTTCTAAAATCTTAGTGAGGTTAGACTCAATTAATTATGTCTACTAACCCTTGCTAATTTTCTTTCCAAAAATATTACCGCGACAAAGAAGATTGAAAGTAATGCACATTAAATGCCACGAATGTCTTAATTATAATGACATTAATGAATTAATTAGGATTCACCTTTTCGCGGGTTTGCGGGGCACAGCTTGGCGTAAATATTTTCTAAGCGACACAAAGGGAGACGCTGATGCCGCGTGAAATTATATTCCGTAAAATGAAGTTGAATTTTTTTATTCTCCTTTGACGTTCAAAGTTGGCGGAGTTAATTCAATTTATTGTCTCTCTTAAAACGAGACTTCACCGTAATGTTATTTATAAGGTTCACCTACGGCTTGTTGACATGCCCCAAAAAGCGAGTGCAGGAGCGCACCGGCTCCGGCGGCACGGCGCGCCTAAGTGATTCGATACACGTTCAATATGTTTCATTAGGGAGCCCGGTGTTCGCTTATTCAATCATATCAACGGCGGCAGCGAGGCGCGCGCGCCGCCCGCCTCTCACCAGCGCAACCTTTCCGCACTCCGCTCAATTCCTACATAATCAGTTTTTCCAACTCAGTAATGGTATACACTCAATTTGTACCGGTATTTGGCTAGCGAATACTTCCACAAATGCCTTTTCCAAAAAGCTTTTATTGCGATACTTGGTACGTTGTTTATTACGTCAGATAGTACTTTCTTGGTTTCCGATTCCATGTTCGTATGTGCAAAAGGATACGGTGGCTAATTAGGACAACTAACAATGTTGGAAGTAAGAAAATTGTTGCGGCAAATTTTTCCTTCCTCCGGAGGCTTAGAGCGCGGTACGTTCGCAGAGAAGCCGCTTCAGCTCTCGCCGTGTCTGCGTCCTGTGTCACCGGAAATGGTAATTACCGCCTAATCTCGCCTGAAGCGCAGGGCGGCCCGACGTCCGGATATGAACTTCCGTTATGAACAATTTAGCGCGCGAAATTGGACGACGGTACGCTCTGCATTCAGCCTATCGCGTCAGGTGACGCAGAGCACACGTGCGCCACTCTATTCACTAGCGGATTTATATTTTACGAGATAGCCAACGAATAAGTTGCCTTGCTGCCGATGAATACGAATCATAAAGCTTTCAGCGAGCCAGGGAAATTACATTTTTATTCGATTTTAAAAGTTAAATGTAGAAAATTGTGCCTCTCAAGTGAATGCAAACACGGAAGCTGGTAAAATGAGAGGTTGAAGAGTTTATGTACCTGTACCCACTACTTTTTCAAAGTTAGATAAATATAGACGTGCTATGGTACGATCTGCATTTCAATATTTTTAAAATACTACTGGTATTAATATACCTTTTTAGAATAGAAAAAAAAAAATGTTGGAAAGAGTATCCTAGTATTTTCTAGATGGTCCGAATTGCAATTATTTGCAATCGACGCAAAGGTGTACTCTTTCGAACAAAAAATTCGCTTCAATTGTGTCTTTAAAATTTTAAGAGTTCCATCATGGTTCCATCGTCAGATCCTGACTCACCATGGGAACATCTGTGCTCTTTTTGTTTGAAATGGTATACTTCATTTCAAACAAATAAATAATTTTCCGAATAGGTCGTGGCGTCTTATAGTAATCGCGGAACATGCATAAATAAATAAAAAAAAGACGTGTGGCACTCGGGGACTGCCGCGGTAAAGCTATTGCATAGCATTTTTATCAACTTATGCAATAATTATAATTATTTATTTATTTTATTTATGCAGTATTTTGACGTGACAACGTCTTATAAATTGGTTTGCCGGGTGACACTTCAAGAAACTGCGTTACGCTCCGCTCACGTTATGCGCTCACAATGAGAGCGAGTGAGAGGCACGCGTCCCTTCCACTCGGGCATGGTTAGCCCGCGTAAGAGCGAGAGAGACAGACATAAAAAGTGATTACTATTATTTCATCCTTCTTCCTACTATACGAATGAATATTCACATTAAAATTATTTTACCACTCAAAGTCGTTGTCACGTAAAACTTTCGCCCGTATACCGACTTTACAGGCAACCAATTTTTTGTTTTTTCCTTTGATATTAATTGAAGTTACACTTTTACACATTGAATTGAATTATGATTGATTGTTCATTCATTTGTTTTCTTATCGGTCACCACGCACAAAAAACAAATGAGTGGTTATTTTCGTTACGGAATTTCTGGATTCGGTCTCCACGCTCAAGGCCCGCGATAGAAGCTATGCAATAGCTTAAAAAAGATTTTGCAGAATTGATATCTTTCGTCTTTTTTTTTAATTCAGTTAAAAATAGTTACATTTTATTAAGTATATTAGTAAAAATACTTGTACGTCAAAGTTACTTGTAGCACACTCCACACTTTACAAATATATACAAGGTGTAAGGGTCAGCCCTCCACAAATTTTAAGGACTTGCTAGACGATACTGGACCACCTTCCACAAATTTTTTTTTAAGGAAACGAAAAAGATAATCGGCCTCGTCATACAAATTGTCCAATCAAGTTTATCATTTTGTATGGTGAGGCTGATTTTTTTTCGTTTCCTGAAAAAATCTTGTGGAAGGTGGTTCAGTTTCGTCTACTGAGCAAGACCTTAAAGTTTGTGGAGGGCTGTCCCTTACACCTTTTATATTTTTTCTAAATAGGTACTAAAGTTTGTATATTTTAATGAATCGATTTAGTCAAAATAAAAGTAGTGGACTTCAAATGAACACACACTCCTAGATCTCTCTGGAAGTTAGCTTCATAAAAATTGTTTGACATTTGTTACAATTACTTTATTGTTTCAAAACCAGAACTATTACTTAAATATCTAATTGGAAAAAAGCAGTTGGTATTTTTTTTGTAGGATGGAAAACATCTAATGATCCTCGCTCTTGGTCGGAGCGAGAAGGTGTGTCAACTTCGACTGACTAAAAACCCACTCCTATTCCTTCATTGCCTTTCATACCAGGGTCGAGTCTTCCTTTCAGGACGCGGAAGGTTTTTCGTGCTACGTGAATGTTCGAAACAGTTTTTGTACTGTGGTCCTGGAAAGCAAAGAGTAACTGAAAGAATACAGGTGGGTTTTTGTTAGTAAAAGTCTACACGCTCTTCCATTCCACCCAGAGTGAGAGAAGTTTTTTGATGATTTCACATCTCGAAAAAAAAAGGAGTGCGGAAGATAATGAAAAACTTTTGTGAACTAAAGGATTTTTTGATTCATTTACTAGCTTTTGCCTACGCGGCTTCGCTCCCGCTCTTCCCTGCTCCACCTTACTGTACCCTACTCTACTCTACTCTACGCTACTCTACCCTACCTTACCATAATTTTAATTTTTTTTTCCATGAACCTTCTCCTCACAATAACGAACACAACAAAAAAAGAATTAGCGAAATCAGTCCAGCCGTTCACGCGTGATGGCGTGACTAAGGAAATATGGAATTCATTTTTATATATATAGGTATTTATTTAATCTTCATGCAACGTACAAACACAAAGGCGGACTTAATGCCTTAGACATTCTCAACCAGTTATTTTGTATTAATATTATTAAATTACCTATCGGCTGACAGTCATCCTAAATTCAACTGACAATATTCTTTTTTTAAACGTCGGACTGTTGTTTATTTCTTTCGAATGTGCCAGTTCTAAAATCTTAATAAAGAGGCACTGATAAATGAGGTTCTGCTTTAAGAGAGTAACATTGGCAAGCTTTCAAATATAATGCTATCTTAAAAGCAACGTAACAGTACAAAGACAACATGTAAACACTAACCCATAATACCATTAGCAACAGTTACACCTACAGTACAATCCCGTGTAGGCTCGCAAATGATGATCACAGCCCATGCTAATGATGCCATTCATAGTCATCTGCATTGATATGGAGCTATTATTAGCAGCGACTACAAGCCTGGGACATCACGTCATCCACCATTTGTCAATGAACCTGATAGTTACCTATTGACACAGACTTATCACCTAATTGAAGCGACGATTATGGGTAATTGATTAATGGTAGGTCTTGAGATTGAGATGGAGGCTATAGATATGGTCATATGTTGGTTTCAGTATTGTCTTTGCTTCTAATTTCAATTTACAGTGATTTTAGGGTTCCGTCACTCAAAAGGAAAAAACGGAACCCTTATAGGATCACTTTGTTGTCCGTCTGTCTGTCAAGACCCTTTATTACGAGAGCGCGTGGAGGTATTGAGTTGAAATTAAAACCATATACTCAGATCAACGGTCTCTTTAAGTTGAGAAAAAATATCAAACTTCTTGGTTAACAAAAAAAAGAAGCCGTTTATGAGCAAAAAACGTATATTTCGGCACTCTCAAGAAAATAGAAATTCTTAGGGTACTTAATGTTGACCTAGAATACTGAAATTTAGCATAAAATAAGGTCGTATAGTACATAATGATATAGGAATCAATCTGAAAACAGTAAATTTGTAGTTACGTCACAAAAAAAAAAATTGTGACTCGGAAAAATTTGCGAGACTTCATTCGGGAATTGAACTATTTACATAGGATAGTTTATATGGAACGCTTGTACTTGCCCAGTTTTTTTTAATAGTGATTATTTAAGCAGCTTTATTGACTACACCTCTGCATTTATTTAACTTTATTTTAATAGAATAGAATAGAATAGAATAGAATAGAATAGAATAGAATAGAATAGACTTTATTGTACACCAAAAAGTAATACAGCTTATACAAAAACTTCAGTTTGTGGGTACAATTATGGCGGTCTTATCGCTGAAAGCGATATCTTCCAGACAACCTTAACCTTTAATTTTGGTTTCGCACGGTTTTTGCCATTAAGTGTCAAGTATAGAAAGTATTTAATTTTTTGATAGAATGCAGTTATTGGTTACTTATTAGAATGCTGATGTAACACATTCTAATGTTTTGCAGTGTTTAGTAGGGAAGAATATCAAGAAGGCTGATTCAGTACATTTGTGTAATCTAGTTAGCGTTGTGGAAAGTTGTGGAATATTATTATTATTTCCTTTATTTGTTTCTTTTTTCCATATTATTAACATTTTTAAATATTTCTTTAAAACAACATAAAAAAAATATATTTAAAAAATAGTCACCCGCCGGTGTCGGGAACAAGCTACCGGTGGTTAGGAGTCCAACAATGCGAGTCGTATCGAGTACTACTGCCTTCTGTATCAGACCCTTGATCCAACCGCACAACAACAGCTTATTACTATTATATTAAGTCAACCCTCTCGGCAAGCTTCACTGGGGTACTGAAGTAATCGAAGATCGCACCTGTATCAATGATTACAAATAGTCTCAAGTTGTGTAGATACTTGAAACACAAAACTACACCAATTTTACATTACAATATGCACTAAGTAACTTCGTGTTTTAATCAAAGACTACGATTTGACAATACGAATGTTGCATGTTTTTTCCATTTCATAAATAGTGAGGTACCGCAACCGATACTAACCAAAAAACCGAAAAAAAATCGTAAAAATAATTTCGTTTTTTATGCAACTAATTATGATCAGCTTTTGTATTTCCTGAAAGTAATTTGGTAGACATATATATCTCTAGCATTCTACAGAAGTGAAAACCGCTTCGTGAGTTCTTAGCCTAAGTAAAAGGCGGAGTGTTAAAAAATATGGTAATATTTTTGATTATTTTAGTTTTCAATTCATATTAGACTTTATATAAACACACACATACAGTATCTTAGTCCTATTTTCCATAAAGGTTCTAATGTTAAAAAACCGGTATGAAAAATCGAATTTGGAGACATCACTTTTACTAAAAATCTGGCAACATATTTTCAGAAATTGACATTTGCACATGTCAAATCATAGTCTTTAATTAAAAAATGAACGATATCTGCCAATAACCTCTTACTAACTCGTTAAGTGACTGGCCAGCAATATTTTCTGAAGGTGAAGAGGTAAAAAATGTTTTTCACTTGGGGACCAAGTGTCACATAATAATCATTTATATATTTTTTGTATATTTTGATGGTGGCATTGTTTGCCATGAACGAGTACTAAATAATTCAACGGACGCGTAGATTATTTTGTAATCGATCCAGTTTTTAGGGTTCCGTAGCTAAATGGCAAAAAATGGAACCCTTATAGATTCGTCATGTCTTTCTGTCTGTCCGTCCGTATGTCACAGCCATTTTTTTCCGAAACTATAAGAGCTATACTGTTGAAACTTTGTAGGTAGATGTATTCTGTGAACCGCATTATGATTTTTACATAAAAATAGAAAAAAAGCAATACATTTTGGGGGTCCTCATACTTAGAACAAAACTCAATTTTTTTTTTCATTATATCCATTCGTGTGGGGTATCTATAGATAGGTCATCAAAAATGATATGGTTATGATAGGTTTCTAATATAATTTTTTTCTAAACTGAATAGTTTGCGCGAGAGACACTTCCAAATTGGTAAAATGTGTCCCCCCCCTCTAACTTCTAAAATAAGAGAATGATAAAACTAAAAAAATTATATGATGTACATTACCATACAAACTGCCAACGAAAATTGGCTTGAACGAGATCTAGTGAGTAGTTTTTTTTTAAGTAATAAAACTACGAAAATACACTATTATTAAAATATCGATCAAAGTTACAACGAACTACAAGAACTTTTATATTATGTTACTTGCTGCTACGGAACCCTTCATGGGCGATTTCGACTCGCATTTGGCCGGTTTTTTTATTTATTATTTTTAATTTACCTGTTGGTGCATGTTGACTGATGTATAATGTCCTCTGCCTTATAATATTTTAATATTGAAAATTGTAAAAAATCATTTTTTTTTTAAAAGAGCCATCTTTTTAACCATATGGAGTCTTACCGGTTCTTGTCCATAGGAAACGACCAATTGAAACAGGGTACTAGCTTCTAACGTTTTATAAGTGCCCATGTAGATCTATGTGAATTAAAATGATTTGAATATTTTTGACGGCACGGTTCACGCTGTGGTTGATCAGTTGGCTGCTGAGCTCTAAGTACTCGTTCACGTTGACTCGCGGGCGCGGTGGCGGGCGCGGTCACGAAATATCAAACATATGGCTTAATATCGAAGTATTCACGTACGAAACGCACGTGCGGTCTAAGTAGCGGGCATACTAGCGATTGGCGCGCGCGGCGAGCTCGCGGCTGTATCAAACGCTTGAAATGTTTGTGTCTGTTCACGTCGAACTAGCGGAGGAGCGCGCGATCCACCCGCGTCGTCAGTAAGTTCAAATGGTTTAAACTTGTCGCCAGGCGGGTGTGACGCGCAAACGCCTGGCGGCCAATGTGAACACGAATTCGCCATGTTTTCGCGACCGCACCCGCCACCGCGTCCGCGCGTTTCAACGTGAACAAGTACTTAGTCAGCGAAGTCGATTCTTGCACAGAACAAATATTTTTATGGTATACAGATACTTGTTCTGGGTCTGCGGGAATAATTGGTGGTATCAGTCAAAGCCAAAACAAAATGTAATGTATTTTTGCTGTCTGAAGATGTACAGGTTCTAGAGACACCCACCGAATTTAATTCTGATTAGTTTAGGTTCGTGTTTGATTAAAATCTAAACATTCATGAGATTAGTTAACCTTTCCAAAAAATAAAAAATTACTTTTCTATTTGGTTAAAGATTGTGCTATAATTAACTTTTCGACACACTTGCTCCGAAAGTGACTATAATTGCACTACACTTAGGTATATAATGTAGGTTGTAACCAAACTGTGACTTTTTGATTACCATTCTGCACAAGTGTGATAATGTAGTGATAACATTTTTTGTTAAACCTTTGTTCTCAAATCAAACATTGAATTCGAAAAAAAAAAACATTAGGTATTGCGTTCACTAGTACAAATTAAGCGTCTTGCTTGCTTATTTTATGCTAATTTGTGTTTAAATAAAGTATTTTAATTTTTACATGTTTAATAAATAAAACCTTTCATAAAATAAAAAATATTTTTTTTCTGTTTATAAACATAAGCAACCTCATTCTTATTTTTATTCAAACAGCCTAGCTAGAGTAGCTAGTCTATGGCCGCGCTTAAGAAGAAAAACAATTTTTTGCCGCCATACTACAAAAAAAAAACCAGTTTTGCTGATAAAGTTATAATTAATTAATTTGTAAAAAAATTCTTCTCAAGTGTGTCGAAAAAGGTCGTATGATACACGTGAATATTGGCGATTACCGTCTTCGGGTCTCTTATGATCCTCGCTCGGCTCGGATCTAAATACCGCCTCAGCGGTTATCACCAACATCATACACTTGTATCATAATATACTATTTTCTCATAGTAATTAGTGTCTTAAGAGCTTTTCATAAACAGGCTAATAAAGTCGTCGATAATAAACCGGATCCATTGATGTGACCTAAGAGATTGACATCCTCTTCCGAGCACAGGTAAATGGGTTTTAGAGTGCTGCGTAAACATACTCTTATAGCGTATACACTGCGGTTAACTCATTCAATTATATTGCACGGCAGTGTACTGGACCAGCTCACACTAAACAATTAAACTAGGTATCCATCCATTAGTCCAAAACAATTAGATTCCAAATACCCAGTAACAGAATGTCAGATAACGTTCGTAATTCAGTTATCGGTGTTCCGCATCAACGCTGTGCACTACACCGGCCAATGAACGAACTGAAATCAGCGCTTACCATTTGCATCCATCAATGCAATGAAATTGTGAAAAAAATCATTTGGATATTCAGAAAGCGAGAAACGAATGGCCACCCAGTTATTGTCGGCATCCATACAGGCTCCAAATGGACAGCGCTCGTTCAATTTCGATACTTTTACAACACAATAGACGGGAGTAAGGCGTGTTCACTCACCTGTCAAATTAAAAAAGCACTTACACATTCAAAATAAACTATAGGGCACGAGTCACGAGTATTCAGAACGTGGAGATATACCTGGGATACATATGTGTTTATTTTCATTTCATCTGCCCTTACATTAACGAGTTGCATAAGATTTAATTGCACGATATCCGCGCTGTCCGGTGTTCTGTGTCGTGACGTGTACTCGCTGTCGGCGCTCTTGTTGCATGGTGTGTGATGTTCGCCGCACATTTTGCAGGTTTCGTCGACAACGAACCAATTTAATCACGGTTTCGTCATCTCGAAACCCGAATTATATGCGGATTCTTCTTAGAAAATCTTCTTTTTTCTTTCTTCAGCAAACGTCGCCAGGTAGAAACGTACTTATTTTTTAGCGTTGAATATTTGAGCTTCCAACCCTCATAAGACTTCTGACTGCGAAGAAAATGATTACTTTTGTAGGAAAGGAAAACTTAACATGAATTTAATTAACAAATGGACGGGCAATTAATTAATTAGGCATTGCCCTTGCTTAGTAAACAACAGACTCGGACCGCCTTCGCGACCACCGCGTTAAAATTGTGGTCTGTTTTAAAGATATTTTTAACTTTACTCGTACTTTTTTAACTTTAAGATGAAAGTCTTTATTTATTTACTAAATCTTCATGCACAAAAAACTTTACAAAGGCGGTTAATACCTTAGCCATTATCTGCCAGTCGACCTTATGGTCGTGCAGAAACATAACATGGCACGTGCAACTTAATAAATATACATACAGAAGAAAAACAAATACAATAGTAAATAAATACTTAAATACATACATATAAATAAGCAATACTGTAGTAAAAAAAAACAACTGTGGTAAAATTGTCCAACTAGGTCACAATACACTTATTACAGTTATGAATATCAAACGACTTATAAAAATCTCAAGCCAAACAATATTAAGAAAGAATTAAGCAACAGATCATGTTATAGTTTTAGCGCACAAAAAGTACACATTTCGTTTCTTAATCACATAAGATGTCATGTAAGCAACACTCAAGAAAGGTGTTAATAATAACTAGGGCAGCAACAATTAGTTGTACAAAGAGTTTGTCTCCCTTATCGTCTGTCTGTCGTACAAGATTAACGGACGTTTAAGCATTTCCTCCGCAACAGATGACCAATTGTTCGTTCTCCCATAACGGCAGCTAAAAGTTTTCCCATTTATTCAGTGCTCATACGTCAAGAGGTGCGGCGCGGCACGGCGGGGCGCGGGAGGCGTCGCGCGGCCCGACGCGTTCCGGCGCGATAAGGCGGCGCCCATTGTCGCAGCGTCGGCGCACGTTTCCTCCGCTGCCGTCGAGCCTACCGCATTGTTCCCTCGTAATGAACAAACTTATTCCCAAGCCTAATGCTGCAAAAGCGCTGCCGACTCCCAAATTCGCTCACTTTCACGTTATCTCGTAGTTGTCAAGTTGTACGTTCACACTGTACATTACACGCATCGCGACAATGTCTCTATAATAGACCAAAACCCAGCGGCCTACTTTTGTTTGAATAGTGATCGAGGAGTGTTGGATGTGTACTCACATTAGCACAATTTGAGAGGGGTTGTTTGACGAGACCCGAGTCCTATCAAGATTGAAATTCAGTTAAGTACTTATAAAGTGTAATTGATGTCATGTTATGATGGTTATGGAGGTATATCTATTGTTTAATTGGAATAAGAACAAATAGTTCCGAATATCAATATTCTATTAATTTGTGCAGCTTGTACAATCCTTGTAGAAGACAACTAGTTTTGGTGTAGACTTTGACTACAATAATTATGTAGATAAGTAACACAACGATAAATCCTTTCCATAATATCAAAGAAAATCGATCTTAAGAGGGATCTTCTCCATTCGTCTGTCGTCACCGTGAGCATGGTATAGAAGCTTGTTGTTTTATCGAACGCTATCCAAAGCAATGTTTGGTAAAGTGGCAATGCGAAAAAAGACAAATAACGCCAGAAAACTCTGTTGAGATTCGGTATTTCTTCAAATCACTCGAATATTACAAAAAAACTTGTTTCAATATATAAATGTTTTTTTATAGGCACAGCTTAAACGTATTTGGAAAAAAAATTCATTATTCAGAATCTTGATTAAATATGCAAGGTTTCTATAGTTGTCCTTATTTTTTAAATGTATAAGTACATTATGTAGGCCTGATGTAAAAAAACAGATTTTCAGAGGTCTTTACTGGATTAGTCTTAAGGTGCTCCCTCACTAGGAGCACGGTTACATTAAATTACAAGCGAGTGCGTGTAATGTAACATTATAGATTCGATTTTGAGCATTACATTACAATACTACCTCCATGACTGACGAGCATTCACTTGTAATGTAACATTATAGATTCAACTATGAGCATTTGCTTTTAGTTGATTAGACGAAGCGGATTGATGTATAGCGAACTGATATTACAAGTTGTATCAAGATATTACACATTGTATCATTACGAGATGCGCATTGTAATGCTCGGTTCACCTCCTTCACTGATTTAATGCTCAAATCTGTAAAGTTATATTACACGCGAATGCTCCCGGTGAGACAGCACCTTCACACCAGTTTATGATTTTATTTCTATAAAAACAGATAAATATCCATAAAATATCCGTGTAATCATAATCATGTAAGAGCGGTTGTATGAAAATGTACCTGGGGAAGGACACTCTTATAGGCACATAAAACTAAAACAATTTACACAGCCTAACTTTCATGAAACTGTGCGTAGCCTCTGAAAAGAGGATTTGATAAATGATCCATTACTTATGATCCTGTAACGAGTAATCAACTAGAATTTCATTATTTAGCAACATCCGGTAAAGGTTAATTGATCATCTTATATTTCAGTAAACAATCTGTTCAAGATCCGATACAAAGTCTTTATAGAACGGATACTATTTGTGTATTTATTCCTGTACTTGAAAGCTTCAATATCAAAGACGGGTGTACGAACAAACAATTACGCGTATATTTTTATTAATGGTCGTGTAAGGTCTCTATTATCCGCCAGACGCCCGTAAGATACAGCCCCCACTCGCCCCTCTCCCAGCCTACGTATTATGCATTCTCCGTGGCGCCAAAATTTCTTATTCATTCGAATACATTCAAAAATATCCCATAGTAGTAGATCCATTTTCAATGACGAAAAAATTCGAGACGAGCGGCAATAGCTCCGAAGGGAGAAAATCGTATTTCGATCGAAAAGAGGGGCAAATCTTTTATGTAATATGAGATTGTCATCGCGATTATTACAGGCAAATAGAATACGCCGGATCAGTAAGTAGGTTATCTTCTTGCTTCCTTTGGCCGGAATCACTTTATTGGATGTTGTCGGGTACTCACTTTATTTTTGCGATTGTCACCTCTAAGTAACTAGGAAGAAATGTTGTCGTCGTGAAATGAGCACAATTTGAATTCCACGTGGGGAAACGGTTTAAAGCAGTTGGGGGAAAGGCGTTAAGGTAATGATTCGGATAATTTATTACATTTATATGGCAAACTCACTTTACTTTGTGTTTTATTCAGCTCAATAAATGTATCTGCGGATAAATTTATTTTGAGCTCGAGTATATAAATCTAAAAGTACAAGTAGCTAAATGGGTGAATGAACTGTTGCGCTTTCTTTTTTCTTTTACAAGAATCAAAACTTTTATCGTTCGTGGAGTGACATCAATTTGTGAGAAAATGCTTTTCCGTCGCCGGTGACTCGAATTACTCCCAAACAAATGCCTGTCGCGAGGTTGTTATCTTGTAAGTTTACAAGAAAAGTGTGTGCCGTGGAGGAAAAGTTTCCACTACGGGTTGATTTTGTAAAATCGTTTCGCTGTAAGAATTTTCCGATAAAGTGAGATTGACGATAGAAGCGTAACTCGTAACGATATGTGAAACACGTATTTGCAAGTCTTTTATGCATCGAAGCTTTAATTGCACGGTGTTGAAGGCGACTTTCGTTCGCCGTCGCTGCGCTGTGCCGCTGTGCGCTAAGGCAGCGCGCAGTGTGCACGGGAGCAGATGTGCGGAAAAATCACAGATTATTAGCCGGCTCATACGGAAGCGGCGGCAACGACATATTCATATTTAAATGTCACGTTGCGACTGCAGCCCCGGAGAGTTAACTCATGTGTGCGCGACGACACGGTTTCCTTAACTAGGATAAAATGTGTCGTGCTAAAGAATTACATCGTTGTTTTTGTGCGGCTTCTGGAGTCTCCCTGCACGACGCCAGCAGCTGAAATTAATTTTACCTTTTATATGAAACAACATTTTGAAACGTTGTAAAGACCAACGTATTTTAGAGGATTAGGAGCTGAGATCACGTGAAATATTATTAGTTTTGTTGTAGAAAGATTGTACTTTCAATTCTTATATCCGCCTCGGCTAAATTTTGTAATACTTGGTTCTTACATGAAGCCATATTGAAAGAGAGAGATCAAAATTTTCATCAGCTCTTTGAAACATTTTCTTGTATGTACCTTTTCTACCTCTACGGACCAGCTACAGTAACTGAAGAGATAGTCTGTACTTAATATAGAAAAGAAGACTTGTAAAGAGTAAATTGGATGAAATTTTTATTCCAGGTAATATTATAAAATAGGTGCGAGGTAGCTATTTGGTATTGTAGGTAGGCGTCGAGATGTAAATAAATTTACTTTCTAGGGAAAAATTGTGTTCGTAAACTTAATTTGGCGCGAGGGGCAAAGGTTATCCCGTGTTGTGCTAGACAACCTCAGCTTAGACGATAATTATTAGATGTACTTTTAACGTCTGGAATAAACGTAGACCTTGCTTCTAAAACTGAAAAGTATAGTAAGAAGCGTCTTGTTTATTGATTACCTATAAGAATAGTTTAAAAACAAACTTTCACCAATGATTCTCCGAATCCATTACATGAAACGGTACTAAAAGGCACAAAATATACAAATAAGCATTATTAATTCACAAAGCAGAGGTTTTAAAACAAACAAGAACATTTTAGAAGTTCCACAATAGACTTCAGAATCCTTAACCACAATGAAAATAATAGCTAACAGAGTGCTTTGCCGATAGACAATCAAAACGAGTTATAGAATTACAAAGAATAGAGAATCTTCTCTTACATTTCCGAAGTACAATACAAAGGGATAAAAATGTTGGTTGCAATTTTGCGGAGAGTCAGAGACTCAATCCCGCCGGCTCCGGGGAGCTAAACCGAATTTATGCTTTGAAAATTAAACTTAAATTGGAAATTGCCGGGTTATTTTTAAGCATTTGCATTTGGTTATTCATTAAGGTTGTTATAATCTTATAGTTGCTTGGCTTGATTGCTTGGATTTTTGTACAGTTATGAATATGCAAATCTATTTTTGATATCATAACTTTCCTAATTTGCACTTACTAGAAATAGACAAAATTAAGTTACAGGAAATACATTTTGTTTATCTACGAAACCTTTGAAATGTAAACAATTCCTGAATCTGTGTGCCTACGCAATAAATTCACAACATGTGACGGACCAGGTGCTTTGAACTCAGCCCCGTTCGGGATCATTTTCCGATTCTAGGAAATTTCTGCTTCTCGTAAAAATATAGGAGTTTGTCAATATACCTACGCTTGAACCTGCCAGTGTGTAGCGGCTATCTTATTCAAGCTACAGCTGTCTTTGGCAGGTTTTATTTACTTTTCGCATTTGATTGTGGAATTAAGATAACGATTTCACAATGCATTGAAATTGATACAAATTTCTTTCAAAATCAGTGTTCTGTTCCGTCTGTTCGACTAACGTTCCTTGAAGTGCGTCCAGTTCTTCATCACCTCCATTCGCTGTTCATTTAGATCGTATAACTTCTTCTTTTCGTGTCGATGTATTCTTACTAAATATTTTCTGAGCAGTATTTGGCAACCTGTACGGCTCTGTTATTGACCTCGTATAGATTCTGAAAAGTGCAGGTGGACGCATGTCGGCCATCCGTATATGTTAACTCCACTTGACTATAATATTCTGTGAGGCAACGGGTCTCTTCTGAAAAACCAGAAACGATTGCCATCTTGAGTGGCAACACAACCCGTGTTTTTTTATATTTTTTTTACTAGGATGCGTTAATACAGCAAACCTGCGGCAGTTTATCCAAAAATTATATTCCACGCACCTGTTTTTTTTTTATTTTATTTCGAGTGCTTTTAATGAAAAACAGGCATAGGAGGAAAACCTTGAAAGAATGTACTATTCATAGAATGTTATTGATGAACTGTTGCATATAGTAGTCCTCTATCGAGTAGGTCATAGCACGTGTATAGGAAGCGTGTGCACTCGGCCTAATTGTGGTGGGTTTGCTCTGTGGGTACACCACTGCCGTATGTTTGTGGCACTATGCTGTGACAGCCACAGCGGCTTTGCTGCTCACTACGCACGAGTGTGTTATCAACATCATATTACAATTTGCTTTGTTTATTTGTGACCGTTTAAAGTGAGAGTTTAAAGTTTTTTTTATGAATTGTAAAATACAATTCATAAAAAAAACTTTAAACTCTCAATTACATTGCTAAACGCTGGCGAATTTATTAAGACTGGCAAAAAACTTCGTCAAACCCTCGTAACCAAAGAGCATTTCTAAGTATGTAGTTCAACAACTGTGAAAATTTTGCAAAAAGTGAGGGCGAGGAAAAAGAAGAAAAACTGTTGAGATTACTTTTGTACAGCGTGTTGACATAGCAAGCTTTTATCACCCCTTTTTATGGGGGAGAAATCCCTGACACATATTTAAATAGTCAAACAATACCGCGGCGAACAAACAGAAATAGACATTGAAAAGTGGTATTTTGTCTAAGGAAAATATATATCTTTTGCTATTTAATATTTTCGCTTAAAAATATTTGATTAAGTTTACGGACACTACATTTTACAGACCTGTGAAACAAAGCTGTGAATCTTATTTATTGAAACACATTTCACGGTATATTTTATAAGCAACATTTTAGTAATCGAGAGATACGATCATGCGTAAAATAGACTAACGTCCCGACTCATAGACGGCTCAATTGTGCCACGTGTGTCTGGGGCTCGTGAACGGGTTGTCTGTCGCTCAAATGGAGTCACTTCCCCAAATTATATATACCGCGTAAGCTTCGGATTACACGAACGATTTTCGCTAAACAACCGTAGAACAAATCTCAGTGTATAAACGAGTAACCGGAGCCGAGAAAATGTCACGTCATATTTTAAGTATCGGAGGAAAGTCGACACGAAGGCGACACCTGGAGGAGGAGACACCTGCAGCTCCCCTGTTCCGCCTTCCTCGCCCTGTTTATTGATATTACGGTGGGCGCATTAACCACTCCACGCGTTGTGTATTGACTTTCACAGGCACTACAATAAAACTAGATCGTGCGTTGAAATAAACGAGATAAAGCTCCGACACCACTCACAGCTGTCTATTGTGAATTCATTTTAAAGACCCACGTTAAAAGCACACAAAAGCACAAGTACCTTCCTCCACCCTGTTGTTACTCCATTGAGTTTGTATTAAAATGTATCGAATTGCATCCAATAAAACTGTAATAATATTGCTTATTGTTTCGTTTCGATAACTCGCGCTCAAGTGGAAATAGGAAGCAATTGGCAGAAATGCAACAAGAGAAACAGATGCTTTATAAAGATACAAATTGACGGAGAATTTGAAGAGGACTGTCTTGGATTAGTGTGGTGTAGGATAGGAATAATAAAAAGATTTCAAGTCGATATTCAAAGCGTGGTGAGAGGTCGCGAGCCAGCCGCACAGAGCCGCGCCGCCGGACCGCAATAATGAGAGAGAGCCGCTCCATTACGGATAAGAGAGCTTATATTTCCACGGTACGGTCGCCGCGACGATTGCCGTCTGTAATTGTATCCGGTTCGTCTGCGACTTACAAATACGCAGCTCTTGGCTTCAGCTTTTCGTTACCTTTGCGGCAGTTTCAATCCGGAAGCTATAATTTCGTTTAGCGATTTAACTCTCATGACTGGAAGTGGACAGCGTGGACGCTCTGTCATTTTGCGGAAAATTGCAGTCTTTGACTTCAATATCAATTAGTTGTAAGGAGACTACAATTTACCTGATGAGTAGTTCCATGTTACGTTAAGTGGCAGTCTAGAGCGGGACTATTTCCTGGGATTGCAAGTTGGCCGTCCACCAGGGATAAAAGTTTCCACGTAGATGGCTTCGTCTGCCCGCGCACACCACAACATCTGACAAACTTAGGAACACTTTAATTAGCATCTCCTTTTACTACGTTAAGCTGTTCGTTTGATATGTACTTACAACTTGGAAAAGGATTTTTTCCTTCCGAACTTAAGTTGTCAATTTTTTAAATACTTAAAGTTCGGAGTTTAAGGGGAAGTATGCGAAACATTTAGATCTTTGATTAAATAACAAAGCAGAAAGTTTGGAAGGGACCAGCTAATCAATTTGCGAGTTACAACAAAGTAGGTATTAATGATGTTATTTTATCCTGTTGAAAGTTGATTAATTTTGGTTGCGTAAAATTTTTAACTTCACTGTTTTAAACGGAGCTTTAGTCAATTACTCCTGATTTTTTAAAACTTTGTCGTTGATACAGTCGTGGAAAGTTCTTAGTATATGAGGTCATTTATCACCTGTTTTAAGCTTGAAAATTGTGACCAAATTCGCAACACAAAACCCTTTTACCTTATAAATCCGCTCAATAACGTTGTTAAGCGCAAAGTTAAAAAATAAGTTGCGAGCAGATATTATTAAGTTGAGCGCCGTCTACAAGCTATTCGGGATTTCCCTGTAAAGCCGTTCTCAATAGATGGCGTCGGGTAATAAGCTCAGCGATGGGCTATTACGAGGCTGCGAGAGAAATTCGTATCGCAGGGGCCTACGGGGTATCAGTGGCGTGGCGTGCAACTTTTATGGAGGAGCTGGCAGATTGGACCGTGGGAGCCGGTCACAATCGAAATCGATTAGAAATAGTCGTGGTCCGACTGTCCGCAAATTACAACAATTGTTCGCGGCACACACACTCACTCACACACGCTACACTGCAATTTTATCTCAAATTTGTGCAGCATATGTGACGTGTTATTATTTTTCGCTGTCATAGTATTCTAACACTTTTTTTATTAGGTGCTTGTTGAAGTAAGTCTTTGTATTGTGGCTGTGGTTTTTCAAGCGGTTAGAGGTTCTAAATCAACAATCCCCTTTTCTTCAGTAGGATAAACACGACTTGGCTAATGGTGCGTTGTTATTTCAAGGTTCCGGCTGCGGCTTTGGTATTTCTTACCTGATCTCTCTATTCTTCAGTAATTTTGGTTAAAGGCTTAGGACTCGGTCTTTCACGAGCTTTCAATCGATTTGACAAATCTTTGGAGTCTACATTAAAATACTTATATGATAATGTCTTTTTTTTTTTTCGGAAAGTAAGAATCCAACATTAACCGATTTTTAATAATACAAATTGCCCACACAGTCCCGGAACACTTTGTCACCGCAACCACGATATTCATGCTGTGGCCAGCTTATTACTAGTTAGTGTATGTCAAATAAATTAACACTGAATTTCAGCCTAGCCAATCAAATGACACAATGAACAAAGCGTGGGCTGTCACCGCGTTATCCTGCTCTTAAATGAGCTGCCTGAGATTGCTATAATGTCGCCAAATTTAATTGAATAAGGTTCGCTTACATTTTACGACACGGCGGCGCGGCGAGCTAAAGCCACGGCATTAATCTCCTAGGTAAAATCAATTGCCAAAAATTCTATTTACGCAGACGTTACCCGTTCTATTTAAAGCCTTACCAGTTAGAGTTAGGTTATCTTTTCGCATGACCGGCGAGTACGGAAGGAGAATCATATCAAAGTAAATTATTTTCTCGTTTACCGTCATTTATGAAAGTGCACATCTCTCTCGCGTAGTTTGAGGCCGGCAGTGGGTTTTAGGTGGCTTCCTGAAGGTTCACTTCAGTGTGACTGGATATGAAGCAGACTTTTTATTGAGAAATTTATAGAGCAGCGTTTAAGAGCGTCACCGAGCGGGCCGGAGCGGGGCCGGTGCGGGGCCGCGGCGCGACGCCGACACGCCGCGGCCTGTGAAGACATCTCGCTGCCCCTTTATTGCTTGCCTCAAATTAATGTCTCGACCTCAACGAAGGATTTTCTACTTTGTGGGAACGTTTAACGGATTTTATTACTCAAATATTTTATGAGAAAAGGAAACAAGTATTTATTTTGATAAATCTTTGGGATAATCCGAACACCCACTGACTAGATTATGATAAAATTGTTTCGGTAAAATAATTAAAATGGTTTGCTCGTAAAATACGTGACATATGTTGTAAAGTTTTCATTACCATTTGAGCTTTACGACTGAAAAGTTTTGAGTATATGTGGTTACCCTGTGAGCTGTATGTGGTTGGTGAATCTACTGAAGGGGTAGTTTGTCAATGTATTGTTCGTATGATGGGCCGTAGCTCGTAAGGACAGAGGCGGGTGGGGTGCGTGTAATTTTCAGATTAGTTTGTTCAGTAAGCGAGGCTGCCGGCGAGCCGCAAATATGTGGCCAATAATAACGTCAGGCCAGCCGGGCAGCCGTGCCCTGACGCGTCTGACCGACGCTAACGAATTCTTCTGCTAAATTGACGTATTAATTTCTGCAGCAATTAATTAGATTAGAAAAGGTGGACATGCAGCACGGGTTTTGTTTGGCACTTATCGTTTCTGAGTAGTTTTTGACAGTTTTTGTAGACGTATATAGGGTCTGCTGCCACCGGCTTTGCCTTCGTAAACGGAGAAAATTGTACCTAGGACTTTTTCGAGATATAGCCTACGCATATGTTAATTTAAAGAAGTAAGAAACATACGAACTCATAAACTTTAATTATTATTTTTTAAATTGGTTTGATTGATACACATGAGTTTTTATTCCAGAAAAATGTTATGTTTCCAGCCAGTTTGTTTATATTTTGAAAAATATTTTGTGTATGTCAATTAGGAGATGAATTTTCCTTGCAAGCACCTGCCTGAGTAAACCGCAACAAATCTATCGATTTCTCAATAGGCGGCATTTCCCACGTCTTCAAACAAAAGACTGTCTGTAAAATCTAACCGTTCGTAGCTAATATAGTTCTTGAAAAATAAACAGGCGCTCGCCCAGATGTTTATTATCAGTTTCGCTGGCAATAAATAAAGTCGTATTATATTGTTGAGCGGACGATCTCGTGGCTCTATAAATCATTTTTATTGTGCTGTCGAAGGGTCCTTGGTAATGGCAGAGTTCGTCGCTAAATTGGGTCGACTCTTACAATAAATAGATAATGCTTTACACTACGGAGCATTAGATGGCAACATGACGGGCAGCTTTTTTGGTTAAATTTTTATAAGTAGGTTAATGAAATAAACAACAATTTTAAGTAGGTTTGTTGTTATTATCGTGGAAAAGGTTTTGTGCTTATATTCTGTCAGCACTGGCTGGTCACCACAATCTATATCTACACTAATGTTGTTAATGTTTTTTTTTAATTCTCTGAAAGTATTGGTTATTTTTTCTCCGATAGAAAGCTACTATTCCTGAGTGACATAGGCTAAATTTTATGTATGCGGGTGAAGCCGCGGGAAAAATCTAGTAATCTATGTAGGTATAGGTATATAAAAGGTAATTATTACTGACTGACTTATCTACCAACATACAGCTCAAACCACTGAAAAGATTGCGCTGAAGTTTGGCACACGGATAGGTATCATGCGGTAAGAAATTATTTTTCCTAAATTCAGGGTGAATTACTATGAAGATGAAATGGTCTAAAGTTTTTGTGGAGAAACCCTGAGCAGAAACCTACTTTCACAAGGGTGAAGCCACTGACAGAGGCTAGTACAATATAAAATAGAAAAGAGAAACAGTTTTTATTATTATTGTATGAAAAGAGAAATAGTTATTTATCTAACAAATACCCATTTCATAACTTTGAACTATACCAAAACTATTCAACGCGCCCATTTGTTGCACCAGGAAGTCAATTCAGGTCAGCGAAACAAATCACATACGGTACAAAATTTATGAACCAAATCCATATAAAATACGATCGATAGTCTATAACAAACTACTATTCGCGGTTCACTAGCTGCGTACAATTAAAATTAGTTCACAATGTAAGAAAGAATGTTCATTTCGAGGCGCGTGCGCCGGTCTCGCCCGGAAACATTGAAAGCTTTGACGTTACTTCCGGTAGTTGCGTCGCACGCTATCCACTACGCCTCATTTCATCTTGCTCCTTCACAGTGCACATCGAAGGACTTTGTATAACGGGGGTCGTGTATGTAAATAGCGGAACACTAGACGTACGTACGGACCTAATGGAGGTGTGGTTCAGATAAGATTTAACTTGAAAAAATGAAGCCTTTTAGGCCAAATGTGGGATTTGGGGATTAGGAAATGAAACAGAGCCAACAGAGCGTGAGATATCAATATATGGATTGTGGATATGGTTCAAAATATATATGCAAAAACACATATAATTGTTTGGTTTTGAAGTCGATTTAATTTATAATAAGACTTCAAAAAATAAGGAATATTGTGTATTCGTGTGTGCCAAATATTCACGTTTTCTTTTTTTCTTTCTTACTTTTCTACATTTCTATATTTTTCTTTCTTTCTGATTTTTCTATACTAATTCCATATTTTTTTACTTATTTTTATCCATCACTGCGCAATCACAATTTTGATTATTTTCAAACTTCAACATTTTTGGTATTTGAGAGCTAACTTGTCATAGACCTAATTAGACCAGTGTCGATAATTTTTAAAACAAAAAAAACGAATAGTAGGATGAAACCCATCACAAAAGGAGGAGAATATTATAAAAATGAAAGGAAAAATAATTTACGGGCGATCTGAGGTCGGGAAGGGGGTGGGGGTGACTTTTTAAGGGGAAAAAACGGTTTTTCTCAATTTCCGGCAAAACTAAAAGTCCTATGGAAAAAAGTCAAATGGCAAAGTTGTAGGTAATAAAAAGATCTAAAACTTTTGTATTAACACTTTTTTCACATAACCTCAAAATTTATGTGAAAAATTCAAAAAACCATGTTTTTGGTTTTTTATTTTTATCTCTTTCAAAAAACAATATTTTATCACGAAATTTGGTGAAAACTTACCTTTTTATGTCCCAAATACGCTGTAATTTATTTGATTAGAAATATTTATTTTTTCACCTTATTTTGAATAAATATCGAAAAATCACCCTAATTTTCAATCGAAAAATCACCCGTCAAAATATCTTTTTTATTCAAAAAGTTTATATGGTGTCTGTTCGTTGAAATGTCTACTTTCCGATGGTGAAAAAAAATATATATGTTACCATAGTAAATCTTCTCAGCAAATGCAAAAAACCGAAAAAAAACTCGAATTCGAATTTTTTTTTCAATTATTATATTGAATGTAGAGCTATTTATTAAAATTTACACTTTAATTACTCGAAAAACGTAAAATTACATGTTACATAGATAACAAAAAAAATTGCAAATCAAAATATAGTACTATAATTAACAAACAAATAAGTTGATAAAATTAATACTTAATAAGACGTCTACAATATTTGGAGAAAGGAGTCGAATCTTCTTTAAGTTATATGTGTAGATGCCTATTTATAACTATTTTTAGATAACTTATATTTATCTGAGTGACCTACGAAAAATTTTAGCCCATCAAAAGGTATTTCATAGAGGAGTCGGGAAGGGGCTAGGCGGGTCCGGGTCTTACTACATACATACCTAATATATTATTTCGTAGCAGCTGTAACAACCGTTAGCCTAGCCAGTATTCGAAATACAGTATAGTATACAACATCGTTTAAAAAAATACACGTGCACGTTGAGTTTCTTGAAGATAATTGTGACAAGTTTACAAAAAAACTAAGAAGATTAAAAAAATAATAATCTCCTTTATTTTGCACAAACAAACTTAGTTACTCCCATAAGATATATAAAATACACATCGTAAATATATTTTTACTAACTAACTTATGGCCTATTTTCATATATATTTCATATATTTTAAATATATTTTAGATACATTCAAAATATATCCTAAAAGACATAAAAAACATAGCTAAAAATAAAATAAAAAAATTGAATATATCTGAAATATATATATATATGAAAATCGGCCAAAAGTTAGTTAGTAAAAATATATTTACGATGTGTATTTTATATATCATATGGGAGTAACTAAGTTTGTTTGTGCAAAATAAAGGAGATTATTATTTTTTTAATCTTCTTAGTTTTTTTGTAAACTTGTCACAATTATCTTCAAGAAACTCAACGTGCACGTGTATTTTTTTAAACGATGTTGTATACTATACTGTATTTCGAATACTGGCTAGGCTAACGGTTGTTACAGCTGCTACGAAATAATATATTAGGTATGTATGTAGTAAGACCCGGACCCGCCTAGCCCCTTCCCGACTCCTCTATGAAATACCTTTTGATGGGCTAAAATTTTTCGTAGGTCACTCAGATAAATATAAGTTATCTAAAAATAGTTATAAATAGGCATCTACACATATAACTTAAAGAAGATTCGACTCCTTTCTCCAAATATTGTAGACGTCTTATTAAGTATTAATTTTATCAACTTATTTGTTTGTTAATTATAGTACTATATTTTGATTTGCAATTTTTTTTGTTATCTATGTAACATGTAATTTTACGTTTTTCGAGTAATTAAAGTGTAAATTTTAATAAATAGCTCTAAATTCAATATAATAATTGAAAAAAAAATTCGAATTCGAGTTTTTTTTCGGTTTTTTGCATTTGCTGAGAAGATTTACTATGGTAACATATATATTTTTTTTCACCATCGGAAAGTAGACATTTCAACGAACAGACACCATATAAACTTTTTGAATAAAAAAGATATTTTGACGGGTGATTTTTCGATTGAAAATTAGGGTGATTTTTCGATATTTATTCAAAATAAGGTGAAAAAATAAATATTTCTAATCAAATAAATTACAGCGTATTTGGGACATAAAAAGGTAAGTTTTCACCAAATTTCGTGATAAAATATTGTTTTTTGAAAGAGATAAAAATAAAAAACCAAAAACATGGTTTTTTGAATTTTTCACATAAATTTTGAGGTTATGTGAAAAAAGTGTTAATACAAAAGTTTTAGATCTTTTTATTACCTACAACTTTGCCATTTGACTTTTTTCCATAGGACTTTTAGTTTTGCCGGAAATCGAGAAAAACCGTTTTTTCCCCTTAAAAAGTCACCCCCACCCCCTTCCCGACCTCAGATCGCCCGTAAATTATTTTTCCTTTCATTTTTATAATATTCTCCTCCTTTTGTGATGGGTTTCATCCTACTATTATTATTTTTCACTTTTTATTATTTTTGAAGGCATCTACCCTGGTCTAAATGGTTTCCAAAATTGATAGAAAGTTTTAATTTCTATGATAACAATAAACACATAAATACAGTTGTCAAAGATTTGATATTCATGTTTTATGAATATTGGTTAGGGCGTCGCGTAATGGCCGCTGCTCCTGCTATATAAATGCATACTCGTTTAAAATATAAAACAAAGTATGTTTATAATGTTTATATTGCGGTGCGAAGGAGATGTTAACGGAGTGTAAGTTATCGCTGTGGAGGCTCTCGTTGTACTACGTGCAACCATTACACGTGGTCTTATATGAATGTATGGATTTTGTAATATTCTCGCTTTCTTGGCTGTGATTGCAAAAAAAATCTTATTTTTTTTTAACTTATTAGAACCTTTTAAGCCGTTAGTTCATAGTTTTAAGTTTTTTTTTTTAGATGGAAAATCATCAAAAAACCTCTCCTTTTCCTTTTTTGCCTTCGTTCCAGGGCCTGCGGCTTCTCTGTCGCACGACCCATGGCCCCAGTTGGCTTCGTCCCTGCTGGGCCTCTATGGTTTGCTGACATCTCTTAAGTAGCCCATTGTTATACCCTGTCAAAACAGAAGCTCTTACTGTCATTATTTATGTGTAAATTAATTATACCTACTTTATTTGTAAAATGTAGTCACAGCGATTTTATCGCATTACTAATAATTTTTGTAAATAAAATGTAGATCTACGATTTTGTTTTTCATTTTAAAAAACAAGAATAATTGAATATGTTACGTTTTTAATAATAGTAAGGATTCAGTGACCCGCGACTCCTTTATAAGTGATGCGGAATTGCCGGAAATGTATCAATAAAATAAACAATACGTCATTGTTCTGGTTCGCAAAGCTCCATCAATGGAAATTGAAAAATGACCGTTGATTGATTACTATCCAATTTAAAACGAGCTCTAATATCAACCCGCCCACCTTTTACTACTGCCGGAACTACTCTTTATACATTGGATTTTTTTTAAGGGTGGAAATAATATTATAATGATATTCCACAACTATCACACAACGCTGTCTAGTCCCAAGCTAAGCAGAGCTTGTGTTATTTCTAAGTACATACTTATATAGATAAATTACACTTAGACTCAGAAAAAATGATCATGCTCATCACACAAACTTTTGTCCTGAGTGGGAATAAAACCCACGACCTCCGGTATAGCAGTCAGGCTCTGTAACCACTAGACCAACAGGCCAGTCAAAATCAAAGTATACAAAAATAAATACAAGTCAAATCATCCAATGACTTCTCCCGCTCTGGGCGGAGCATGAGGGCGTGTCAGACTTTTACTGACTAAAACCACACCAGTGTCCTTCAGTAGCCCTTTGCGTATTAGGACTATAGATTTCCTTTCCAGAAATTCTCCGCGGTCCTACCTAGTGGGCATCGGCCCTGCTGTGCCCCAACGGTTTGCTGACATCTCTTTATCATTACATTCGTTACTATCCAATTTAAAACCAGCTCTAATATCAACCCGCCCACTTTTTACTACTGCCGGAACTACTTTGTATACTTTGGATTGTATTCAGAAGAGTAGAATAATAATTTGAAGGAGATAAATACCGATCTTGCCCCTTAACAACAAGGGTCATGCACAAGATGTTAAAGTAAATTGTGATAAGAGAATGATATTCGTAATTTTAACATGACGTGACCACATTATCTACAGTAATATTTTATAGAGGTAAAGTTTGTATTTTTTTGTTTGTAGGAGGTATTCTCCGAAAGTACTGGTCCGATTGCTAAAATTTTTTCACCGATAGAAAGCTCCATTATTCCTAAGTGACATAGGCTATATTATGTACGCGAACAAAGTCGCGGGCAAAAGCTAGCACTTAATATTACACTTGCCATAATTTGTCTCTGCATCACCAAAAGATTGACTTGTAGATAATGCTTTAGGGATTAAGTCCACCTCTGTACTTCTGTGTGCATAAAGAATTAAACAAATAATAAGTTCATCTTATTTTTTATATAGCATCCCTGACACATTCAAGTAATCCCCACTTATTCTGTGTTTCAGACGGTTATAGCCAATTGCACCGCATCACGAACGTGTCTCATTTAAGACGAACTTTACAACAACTACGTGTTGTTACTGAAATATCCATTTCGTTTATCGAGTGCTCCAATAAGCCGCTCGATATAAAACTGGTATAAAGGGAGGTTATTTGGTTCCGGGAGCAATAAAGTGGTTCCGTGAGGACAATGGCCGCTGCACTTGTCGTCCCGACAGACGCTCGGTTTGGTCCACTAACTTCAAAATATTATACTTCCGATGTCTCCTTTATGTGCTATTGTTAACTGATAAAATATCTCTCCTCAATATTTTCCTTTGGACTTTTCTGCGGTTTTTTAGGTTACGATTTCTTTCGAGGATTTGAGGTCTCCAAAGGAAACGACCAATTGGAACCGCGCACTAGCTTCTGACCTTTTATAAGTGCGCGTGATGTGAATGTAGATCTATTTGAAATAAAAAAAAATTGAATTTGAATTTGCGTCACATTATAATAAACATAGTGTTTCCGTGATCGTAGCAGAGTTTCTTTAGTTAATTTAATCAAACTTTTGAGGATCAAATTAATATTCTTTTCAAGTCCAAGTGATTTTTAAGAACCTGATTATTAATTCAGTATTATGACATAGTCAGTAAATTACGGGAAATAAAAATATATCTGCGTATCTTTTTCTCCTTTTCTGTCAAATCCATCCAAAGGTTGTCTTTAAAAAATCGCTTTTAAGACCACCCATTGTGGCACCCTATTAATTTTAAGTTTCTTATGTAACTGCTTAATTTTGGTGTACAATAAAGAATTTATCTATCTATCTATCTATCTATATATAATAATACTAAGTATGGCGAAGGTGTGTTACGATCTTTTTCATGTTGATTCGATTTGATCATGTTGGCGGGGTAAACTTGGACAGAAAAAAAATACTACGTTATTTCATGTAACTCAATATTAATTGTAACCTCAATTTTCCAAGCATAAAACACTTAGTATCGAATCGGAGATCTATATAAAATCCATGAGGCGTCAAGTATAGAACACTTAGCATCAAATCTAAAATCAGAGATCTATATTAAATCCATGAGGCGTCTAAGACAACTGATCACGAAAGTGCAGTAAGATATCTGTTGCGGCGGCACAAAGGACATGACGAGCTTGTTAGTGCCGAGGTTGGTCGACACAATCACGCCGACCCCAACCAGGCGGCTAAGATTTCACCCAACTACCGAATAAATTCGGCTCTTGAAATCTTAGAACATAAATGACGATATTTATCAGGCGCCACAATAGTTTGTAGTTACAATTTCAAGATTACCTTGCAATAATATTAGTTTAAAGTTATTCAGGTAATTTCGGCGAGTTTTCAAGGTTTCGTAACGTAGATTTACATAATACTAATTCGTTGATATATTTTTTTATCAGTTCGAGGAAGAGGCGTGAAGGTTGAAGAATTTAAGAACAAATCAAACATATCGTTGCAAGGCCGATGCCTACAAGGGTCATGTTAGCTATAGGCATGGGCAACTGAAGGAACAAAGATGAGATTTTAGTCAGTAAAAGTTTGGCCCTCCCTCTCGCTTTGCCTTCGATTGGGAAAAGTAATTTAAAAAAAAATATTACAAAATCATATAATTATCGTAACTGATAGTATAATAATTAAAATGCAGTGGCCCGTTTTAAATAATTTCATTTAGTATTCAAAAACTTTACTAACATTGGACACAAACCCATCATGTAATCCCCACTACGTGCCTTTTAATGGGCACAAAAACCTCAAGTTGTAAAATAAAATCATATAAACGAATATTGCTCAGATAAAAACGGACAGGGCAGTATTTTTGATAAAGCAATTCCAATAAGCGCACGCACGATTACTTTTATTGAGGGGATTAAAGTGCACCGGTGGTGTAACGAAGTTCATTTACGAGTACGGCGGCCATTGCGACGGGAAATCTTAAAAATCCTCTGAATGTTACTCTCAGGTCGCCTTATTAAGCTATCCTAGAAGTAATTGTGGCAGACTTACAAAGTTAAGCGGGGAGGTAAGCCTCCGACCGTGAACGCTCATAATCGTTATTTCGTCTGCGGACTTTACAAATTGTAACCGGCCTACGTCTGTGTTATTATTAGCCCCTTTAAGTTTTAGATGCGGTCCGCTTTAATAATGTTAGTTAGCGGCGCGAAAATTAACGTTTACATTTCGTAGACCTTCGTAGCGGGCTTGCTACGAAACTCGTAGCAAACATTTTTAAGGAACTATCGTTTTGAAAGCTTCGCTTGGGTTCGAGTGATAAACAAAATGTTTGTGTGTGTTTGTGTGAATATAGTTTGTTCATAATCAGTAACTGAATTGATTCTAATAAATGTATATTTTTTCTGAAAAATATTCAAAAAAAAGGCACAAGTTGGACACCACTGACACTAAGTGTGTTGTAACACAGGTCTCGGCAGCTCATAGTGGGCATTAGGTGTCAGCGCAGGGTACGGAAGCAAAACAACCTCAAAATAACCTTATTATGTATTTTTACGGACAACCATACCGGCACGGATCTTGAGCGCTGGCTTCAAGTTGCGCAGAAGTAAAATATCGGGTCTCTATAGTGGTGTGACATGAGATGCGGGGGCGGGGAATGTCAGTGATTGGCTCGCCGCGTCATCGCGTCATAGACGTCCCTCGTGATTCGTTCCCTGCACTTGCTGCATGTATCTAACAACGACGACGATTAACTCGCCAATGTGTGGAATGCGCAAAACGATCCCTGCTCTGACGCTGAGCGCTCAAGATTCCTGCCGGTACCTATAAACATAACACACTTCTATCTTTGTGAACTTTAATTATACTAATTATACAGTTATGAAATTTTGTATATGGTTTTTTTTTACATAAAAAATACTAGACTCGTGTTTTGGGCTTCGCATACTAAAACTAATGTTGTATACTATATTTCTCCGTAATAACATGTTTTAAAGTTTTCTCGCCTTTTGTATATTGTCCTACCTACCCACTTGAATTGTTTTCCATAGTAAAGAGAAGTGTTCCAAAAGTCGTGATAATCCAGGTCAATGTGATCGCGTTACGGTACAATTACGACTACTAATTAATGGAGCGCGTGTATTTACGAACAACTTTCATTATGTCGATCACTTGCTTGTATTGCGGATATTTTCACCCCTGTTTGTTTTACGTAAGCTTTCTGTTGTAAGTATATAATTATCTTTAGAAAGTTATTAAATATGGCTTGCTTTTATGTAATATAAAGGATAAGATGGCTCTTGTTTGTAGATTAAAATTTCAAGCATTTTGTGCTATTATTTTTCGCTATTAGAATTCTAGTTTCTGATTTAAGAATTTGAAGTTGAGTGTTGCTCAAACTATACATTAATTTTAAAAGTGGAATTGTAAAACGAGCGACCAAAAAAAACTTTTCGACTGATGATGAGAAACTGTTTTAATAACTTTAGCGGTATGAATTTGAGTAAGCGACACATTAACTAAATTAACGACCAATATTGATAAACAATAAAATCCAGAACGAGCTTACTAAAAGTGGTTTATTGAAATCCTAGTTAAACGATTAAATTAGTAAGTGAGCGACTAAAATAATAAATGAGCAACAAAGTTAATAAGTGAGTGACTAAAAATAAATTTAGGTTTTACTTAACGAACTACTAAAAAGTTAATTTTAACAAATGTTTTCACCTTTGTACAATTATCTAGTCGCGGTTAGATTCATCATTTTGAACTAGGTGAAATAACTTAGAACTGCGACCTACCGCGCGTGAACCGAGCGGGCGAAGCGACCGGTGCCGCGGCAGCGGCTGGCAAACGCTATGACCAAGTTGCTCGCAAATTTTATTTCACCATTTTCTAATGATCCGGGTTTTCGCAATATCCGAATTATCAAATTACCTTGTGACATACATAATACATAAATATCGGTATTTAAGACATTCGATACTGTGTACTTCTATATTTAGGACATTCGGAACACTTAATTTAAGATAAAATGCCGCTCAGTATAAATAAATCATTGGCCAAATCTTGAAAAAAATGCAGGGCGTTACGTCGACACTCAAACAAATATTAGGTCGCTCAAATATTATGAAGCTTCTCATTTTGTATTGTAAGTAACTCAAATTAAAGTTTGTAAGTCGCTGTTCTGCTGATTTCTCGTCACTCGCAGTCAGTCGCTCACTCATTATTTCTATAACCCAACATAATTATTTTTGTCACTTAAAATTTTAATTTACTGTCACTCATTTAAATACTACCCATTTTAAAACATGTTATTTGGTATTTATGTAGGGTTGTCATGAGACGTGCTTAACGCAAAATACTCAATTCAGAAATCCACCCTTAGAAAGTTTTTCAATATTTAAAATAGATTAGGTGCTAACTGACAACCCATTGGCCTAAAGATTTAAAAGATCAAAATGAAATCTACGAGTATGTTTTTGCGAGAATACATATTTATCATACTGTTAAGGCTCATTCCACTACTCAATATTTTTTTTTATATGTATGCTGGTGTTTGATGACTATCTAACCTGATGGTAAGCGATGATGTGGCCGACAATAGAGCATACTTGCCTAGAAGTAATTTACTTTTGACTTAAAACCTCTAAGTTGTAGCTATCAGGAAACACAGACTGCGGCTGGCAATTCCACTCCTAAGCCGTATGGACAATGAACGTAGTCCTAAAACTCTTTATTACATATTGTTGGGATGTCCACTATGTACTGGTGGCGCAATGCCTTAGGTCTACTGGTCCGATGATGGAACGTATTTGATAGAATTAAATTGTGCAATTACAATTCCAAAGCACATTCCCCGAAATGGGAACAATAAAAACTATATCATTCATTACGCATCTAGTGTCAACTGATACTCTGTACTGTACGCACGTTTTTTATAATTATACGATTGTCTAAACTACTTGGTTTTCTTCAAGTGTATAATCAAAATATACACATACGTACAATATCAAACATAGTCTTCAGTTCTCAACAAGTGACTGTTATGAATGTCTGAAATACAAGTAGCCTTTGCCGTAACAATTCAGATTGACGTAGACTCGTTGAAATGGTGCAGTTATCGAATCACGGTACATTCGAGAGCTTGCATGACACCTAGTGACGTCGAGCCGGCAGGCCTATTCACGCCCCGACTCGTCTCACCGTGCGACTGTGTGCAACTACGGGCCTCTAGTCGTACGTGTCCACAATAGTCGTTCTACGGCAGGCAGGCAGAATTCGATCAATCTGGCACCTACTGTACCGAACTGCTTCCACATGCCGCCCGAGTAATGATTGTGCGATGTTCATTGTCCGCACCTATTAAAATGACAATGTATGGGACTTGATAACGCTTGACTGTTCAGAGATATGTGTTTGGGTGAGCAGTTGCTGTCTTTGTTATGTTGATCGGTGAATATTTATGGAGATTTTTATGTACCAGCTTCTGCCAGTGCCTTTGCTCGCATCAAAGTAGAAAATTACCCTGAGAGAACATAGGTTTACCGGGAAAAAAATATCATATGTGACATTCTACCTATCCACCAGGAGTGGATTTTAGTCAGTAAAAGTCTAACACGCCTTCTGCTCCGCCCTAAGAGCGGGAGTAGTCATTGGATGATTTTCAACCTAAAAAAAATCCATCGACCAGATTTCATATAAATCCGTTCAGCCGTCAGGGTAAGTAACACACACATACATACTATGTAGTGTGATTCTAAAAGCAGTTGATTGTGCAATAATGTATCACAACGTTATAATTAAAACATTAGCCACTTCATTTTGATTCAACTTTTATAAATGTCGAAAGTTACAAGAAGTAACGATTCAGAGTATCACTCAGTTTTGTTTTCATAATGATGACGTAATTTCTAAAGTCCCGGCTAACGTGAGAAAGTTTGATTGGTTTCAAAATCACACGACGTCGATCCGTCAAAACTCATTAAAAAGTTAACAGAAATGTCGCAAAACCAATCAAATGTACGAATATGAATATTTGTTCGTTTTTCTACAACCCTGTCAATATTTGCTCGCGACTGTACCGGTTGTATCACAAAACAGGTAAATTATATCAATATACATAAAAGAGATTTATTTTCATACAAAATATTTGTTTTTGATATGACCACGAATGAAAATGTTGATTTTTGTCGCAGCTATTCCTAAAAAACTGGTAAAATGTTAATATAAATAGCGGAATAACTGATACTGTTCGGTTACGGGTGGTAACATTTTTTTTATTTTATTTATTTTTTTCCACTTGAACTTTGCCTAATACATAAAAATAGCTGTACATTTTGGTCGACAAAAATATGTATTTTTTATTAAGTATAAAACGAAATTTGAATAAACGTAATGAGTAACTATAATTTAGTTTTAAAGTTAGGTGCGATAGCTTTTTGTTCTGATTAAACTAAAAGCTATTTTACGAGAACCTACCTAGAGTTATATAATCAGTAGTAGGACTGGACTATAACAACTTTCTACACAGCCAATTGTGGTTCTGAATGCATTTTATGATACCATAAAGCGTAAATAATAAAACACTACGTAAGTATTCAGTGAGTGAAAATAAAAATGAGAGCGAGTTTGTGTGCTTGTGGGCTTTGGAGTGGGTTCTGGCTCAGTGACAGCCTGCTGTTTCATTACTAGATGACTCTGTCCTCGGCCGATGACTAAAAAGCTGGAATTTCCCTTTGTTATAAAGCATTTTGCAGCTGTCCCCTACTGTTAGATGCTTTTGAACTCGAAACAAGATAATTTCTTGATTGCGTGCGCTCTTTAATAATATCGAGTAAAGCGTGACAGTATTTTAGATGATGAGTTTATTTAGTACCTAGTTAGTTAGGATTCCACTAACGAGCCCTGTCGATGTAGCAATATCTTAGACAGAGAATGCGAGTAGGTGTTTAAATCAAAACTAATGAGGAGTTGCAAGTTTTTGAATTCAAAAGTTGCGTTTTAGATTTGTACAGTTATAAAAATGTGCTTCCTCGTATTTTAAGTTAAACCACTTAGTAGTGAGACCACTTAGAGTATATTAAATTAACTACTTGACATTATTTATTTTAAATTCGATGAAGTAATAAACTCATATTTTTATGTTCTCATTAATTGAGTAAAATGAATATGATTTTTATTTGATTTAAAACAGATCCGCTTTTTTATCTTTTATACCTTCAATTACATGTACGTATGTACGTATAAAACTAATATATTATTCTCTAAACTAACTTATAATGTTAAAATAAGTTTTAAACAAAGATTCTGGTAATAGAAACAATAGAGATGAATAATAATTCAGGTAGTTATAACAAGTTTTGTTTTGTTCATCACAGAGATTTAGGATTACTTAAACAGTTTAAGTTGGCTATGGATATTCATGAAATATTGATTGTCGATTATCTCTCGTTTTATTAAACTCGGATAAAATACACTATTCCGGTTAAATTATATGTTTACTCCAATATAATTCCAATTAAAAAATTAATATTTTTTTATGAACGTAGTAAATGAATTTTGTTTTACGTTCTAGATGATTTTATATTTAACTTCCTATTAAATATACATATATACATTGATTTAATCCCTAAACCTGTTTATAGTATGGTTGATTTAACTAAATATCAAAAAAAAAAAACGATCGTCATTACTTCTATCGAATAAATTAAACATGTAATTATGATCCCGATTTTATGAAAACATAACCCTTTAACAATTTGCAAGCAAATAAGCGGCCAAATAAGATGTAATCCCGATTACATTATGAAATTGATTTTAAACGTAATCAGCCGCAGATAGAGAGGGAAATGCTCAATAAATTGGATCGCAAAGTAAACATAATTAACGGGATTTATTGTTAAATGGAATCGCTGTGTGTTGAACACGACTGATATCCTTGCTTAATGGAAATATGTCTTTATAATTAAGCCAACCATTTTAACTTATAACTACGTAGTCTAATACTAAGATGTTATTATTATAATTATCTTCGTATGTCAGGTTATGATTTTTTTTAAAGAAAAGAGCAACTGGAAATTGAGTACCGTAACGTACAGACCATTGGTATTTTTAACCCGGATAACTTCATGTTTCGTAACTCCCATAATTAGGCTTATCAAAAAAAGCTTACCATATGATTAAATAAACTGTTAAATAGATTCTCATCTACTGAGAATTCGAATTTTGAATTGGCTGATCTTTTTTTAAACTAATTAAATGGTAATTTTATATGTAATGCAGGTCGCGATTATTGTTTATCTAATAGATAGTATTGTTATAATAAAATCAATGTAATGTATTTGAATTGTTTTTGTTTGGCTGTTTCCGTATATATAAGTTGCGAATAATTTATCTTACAAATAATGATATTATCTGACATTTAGGTTTCTATGTGTAGGTTATTAATGTTTTTTCATGGATCCCAATTTTTCTGCCGAGAAACTTTCCATGTTTGGGAATTAATTCTATAAATAGCTTAGAATCCCTCAATCCTTTATATCTTGCAAATGATGTTGACGCAAAGAAAATAAAGGACAAATGGACAATCTGGTTTCAATATTCAGCCATGTTTCAATATAGTCCCGTATAAGTAAGTCGATACTGTGTGTAATGGGTAGCTCAGTCGATGTAGGTCATGTAAAACTCTGCGAAATAAACATAGGTGTGTGTGCCGACTGCGTAGGATACCTTGTTTCTCCGAAGTGGGATTTTAAAGATTCGTGGAAAATTGTGTGTATTCAAAAGTATGCTTGCTTTTTTTATATCGTTTTCAAGTCAATTAAAAATACGTTTAGTTTTAATTAAAAATGCCCGTAATTTTTCTTTTGACGAATTGAAATTGAGAATACTTTGATAGAAGCGTCAAAGTATTTGATTTTTTCTTTTATAAGTTTAGTAAGAAAACTATTTAATTAAACTCCGTATGTCCGCAAAAAAATTCGCCGTTGGGAAGAAAACCCTGAAAAACAATTGTCTCGTTCCGCGGCGCTTCAGTTTGTAACTTGACCAACTCTGCTCCTGGAAAACTTTACACAAACAATTTGTGATCTCAGAAAAAGCAATTTCATTTTAAGTGCGAGTATATAATTTACTACGAAAGATTTCTGTTTGAACAATTAGGCCTTTCACTTACGCAATATCAGTTTCTCAGATTGTTTACGGGAAAGGCAGTTACGGCTCGGTAACCTTTATTTATTAATGTTTAGCGCGACATAATCAAGTTTATATTTTCCACCTTATCCAAATTGAAGTTAATAAAGCTTAGGCAAAGGTATATGAATCGCACTTCTCAGGAGAAATTGCTTTTTAATCGAATGAAATGTTCACTTACCCTCGAGGCGGCCGTCGCGCGTCGAGGCGACTGGTGCTGCAGCGGCACACGGCCGCGCTGCTCAACCCCGCAACCACAACTGATTTTCCAGCGCGAAAACTTCCCTCGAACGCGTCATCACTCACCCCATTCCCGCGCCGGCCAATCATCTGTGGGCGACAAAGGCGAAGCCTGCCGGGCGCACACGAAGGCCCCCGAACGATGGGGTGGCGATTGGATCTTTTAATCTGAAACGTAAATGCATACAAAAAGAAAGCGACTGAGCTGTAAGGCACCGTGCACGGGTTGTAGGCTAAAACGAGTCGTGCAACAGGTAAAGCTTTTCAGACGCAATCTGGAGCTCTGCTGCTTCGGGGCTCGGTGTCATTTTGTCAAGTGGCTCTTTTCACATTTCTTTTAGGGGACGAATTTCTTATTTTTAAACCACAAACTTGACTTCTTCCAGCATTAGTATGTACATACATAAGTAATTTCATATTACATTTTTTTACATGTTATTGAAACTATAATTATTTCAACGCAATTCTTAAAAGCTGTTTGGCTGTTCAGTGCATAAATTGAAGTAAATCTAAACCTAAACTTAAATGTAAAGATGTAATATTATTGTTTATTGGTTTTGTGTGGTTTTAGTATGTTTCTAAAACGGAATCTGTACAACAAATCATTAAATACATCGTCAGTATTTCTACAGAAAATTAGACATACGTAGAAAGTTAGAGCTCCGATTGAAAGTTAAGTTAATAGTCATATTTATTTTTCAAAACTCAATTGTGAAAATTATTGTAGGTAATTTTAAAATATTTAATGAGACTCTCAGCAACGAACAGTCAATTACAAATCAAAATATAACTTATTACCCTATTTACAATTCTAATTATTTATATACGTCCGCGAGTCGGGTTGAATTAGATTGTTAATTTATTCTTGGAGAGGATTTACAGTTATGATGTAACGACATTTTTTTCTTTAATAGAATCCTTGAATTCATATTAGGTAAAGTAAAACTTCTTCTTCATCATATTTGTGGAGGGGTTTAGACATTTAAGCCATCACACTTGTCTGATGCGGGTTGATGGGTAAACATTGAACCTGCTCACTCGGTTTGTGGGCGCTGCGGTTAACAATAAAAGTATTATTCTCCGTCACTACCCTAAATTGACGTCCTGTTCTTACGCCAATTGTCCAACTTAGGCCATTTGCATACTGTAGCAGTTCGCATGCCCTAAGTTAGCTTTTGTTTACTTGAAGATGGTACAGTAAACGTTTCCTATGGTCAGCTTTTACGACCTGTGCGGGATGATAAGCAGCTGACACATTCTATGTTTTTCTTTTGATCCCAGATCAGCATGGAAGAAATCGTTGATCGTTGGAAGTAGTGGAGGGAAGCCTTTGCCCAGCAGTGGGACAGACTGAGCTAAAATAGAATAGAATAGAATAGAATAAACTTTATTGTACACCAAAATAGTAACAATTTCACAGAAACTTAAACCTATGTGCACAGCGGCGGTCTTATCGCTGAAAGCGATGTCTTCCAGACAACCTTGGGATGGAATATAAGAACTTAAACTAGATAAGGGGGTAGTCTGCGGTGTGCTTCAAGCAAATCAAGGGACAAATTAATTAAGGGGAAAAAAAAAATAAAAAAAATATACAAGTACATATATACATTTATGAATAAATACAATATATAAATACATACAATATATATATATATATAAATATCATGTGTTACAATTAAGTGGAAGCCAAAAAGAAAAGAATATAATAAAGATTAGTGATGGAAGAAATTATATACACAGTAATATTAGAGAAAAAAAAAAAAATATAAAATGTAAAGTAAAACTACGTAAATTTTTATCAAATTATAAATTATTATTACTAAGGAGTACCAAAATACAACACTGCAAAAGACGTGCTGTGTATATTTAATTGAAATCCTTTCAATTACACTGTTTGTAGGGACACATTAGATTACTTGTTTAATTCTTGACCAGCAGCGCCGTAATCTAAGTTGTAAACTAAATCTTGGGCTCTGTCTCACATATCCCATAAGCCGGGCCCGGCTGCTATTTGAATGCTCCTCGAACGACCACGAATTAGTATGCGTGCTCCATTCGGGCCGGCCCCAATGGGCCCTAAGCGCCTCTATTCTATACCACTTAATCACGGTCGCATTTTTGATTTAAGATTTTTTGTTGTTCAATCAATTATTGTTTTTAAGTTGTTTGCTAAAGCGTGGTTTGTTCCTTTTGTTTCCTATTGGCTTCGACCAGCGGCTTCGCTCACGTTGAAGTAGGTTCCTCCATACAAACTTTGGACCTCCGTTTCATCCCTTTAGCGGTAAATTTTGGAAAATCCTCTCTTGGTGCTCGACTACATTATATTTATTTATAGGTATATCCTTTATTGTACACCAAGATAATAAATTATACATTTGAGCCTTATATTTAGAACATATAATTGGCGGCCTTATCTTATTCCACGATCTCTTCCAGGCAACCTGGTATCGAAAGAGATTGACTGGACATAAAATGGGGTTGCACATGGTGCATTACAAAACAAGCTAAACAATTATTGGTGAAGAAAAAAAAAACAAAGTACTATACTTAACACTAAAATACATACATACTAAATAATGATATAGGAAACCTTGTGCAAAATTCAACGCTCCTAGCTGCGGTTCTGTATTAATATGTCAGTCTGTCAGTTTCTGCTTTTATGTATATAAATATACATACAGAGATTATTTGTAGGTAGTTACTTTAAGCCTTCGTAAGTTGTATTGAAATGTTCTCAGTGTAAAAATATGATAGAAAAACAATACGGCATTAAAAGTAAGAAGTAGCCAATAGAAACCTTATTTTGAAACCAAAAACCTCTTTCGTATACCGAACTCAGATAGTCTGTTGGTAATTTGAATGTGTTGCAAACAGCAGTAGTGGGTGTACAGAATAGCCCACCGCCTCGGTTCAATTTGTAAGTGGGATCTTGGGATACGTTCATTTTGTGTAATACACAACTACGGAATCATTCCGGCGGTGCCTGAATTATGTAAATATGGATCTGAATATATATTCGTGCGAATAAATGTCGCTACAACTTGAACTTAACTTGTTTAAATACTTATGGTTTGAATGTTAATGTTTGTTTATGGGAAATATTTTGTCCATGGATTAATGTTATTTTTATGAAGTCGACGTGCTTTTGCTGATCAAGCAAGCAAATAATTTTTGTATCAGGTCATTTAATCAATAGGACAGGGGGTTCTTATAAATAAGTCAGATCAATTGGCAATAGCTACTAGTACTCGTACAAACGTATTGCAATTATGTCGTGGTTTTTTTTTAATTATATAAACTAGTGCTTGACTGCGATCGCACCTGATGGTAAGCAGTGATGCAATCGTTGATGATAAAGCGCTCTAGTTTATTAAGACCTTTTCCACTCTTGCTTTGATTATACCTAAATTGTAATTTGACGGGAAGATCGTAGCAGGCAAGTTGTTCTAGTTCTTCAATGTACGAGGTATAAACGAAGAATAATTTATTTATTCAAATCTTTATGTGCTGTAGTGGACTTAATTTAACAAGGCCACCAGTCAATCTATGGGTTTAAAAAGACTATACTGTGAAAAAAGAAAGCAATAAAATGTTTTTTTTTTATTTATTTTTTTGTACGCTGTGTATCAATAAAATTAGGTATTTACTGATAAAAATAAAATACATGTACTTAAAAATATGTTAAAAGAAAGACAGATTTTAATTTTCAGTTTTAACTATACTACAAGGGTTTAGTAATTTTAAATTAATAGTTATTTAAATTTAATTTTGTAAAGGCAACTTTGATTTGAGTAAAGCCATTGCCATCATTCTTGATGTTTTGTTTTGAATTTTCAGTGTATTGAATAAATATTGGAGTAGGTACTTATATAAGATGTCAAACAAACAAATAAGCCTACACTTGCTGAAATAGAAGTCGCGGTATAGCCACACAAAGTTCTGAAGTGGGCTCCCTCGTATCTTGATGTAGTTTGCGTTATCTTGGGCCCGTGGCGTCGCTTTGTTACAGTGCTTGTATCTCGGCGCATATTTAGACTAGGCTAGATATGAGGAAGCACTTTATTTATAAGAATATTTTGTTATGGGTTTAGTTGAGAGAGACAAGATAGTTTTATCGTGCGGGTTGTACAAAGGATTAAAATGTAACTTAGCAACCTCTTTGGTTAGAAGATCACAAAAAAATATGTAGGCGAAAGGTAACATATTGTTAGGATGGAGCAAAGGAATGACATCTATAGTAGTCTATGACAGCTGCGCGCGCACTACTTTTCCCTCGCATTTTTGGGAGGTGTCATTATTATCGTGGCGGGAACATCGCTCAAGGGCCGTAAGACTTATAATCAATTATTTGTGCTGAATAAGATTAATTAGAATTGTTGTTATTTTGTTCTTTTAACTAAAAATATAGAATTGTTTATTTTTGTCGTGTGTCACGTATGTAGTTTTTTTAAATATCTGCACTTCTGATTCCTAAAATCAGAAGTGGGATAAAGGACGCTTAAATTGCCCACTAAATTACTTCTAAAACATTTAAAGAACAAAATATCAAAAATATCTCTCTCGTTGTTGATATGTTACGTGTGTGTGATGTAACATCAAACTATTGTGCTCAACATGCCTAAAAATCATGAACTTTGTCGTTCACAAGGTCGATCTCAACGTGTTTCGCGAGACGAGTCCACTAGCAGTGAAACCATAAATCGGTCGTGTCATAGATCTAGACGGAGCCGCCGTCGGGAACGTAGTGACTCCAATGATTCTTCGTATTATCGTCGCTGTGATGCTCGTGACTACCGCCGTTCTAGATCTCGATCTACATTAACAGCCTCGCGCGCAAGGTGCTCATCGGTAACGCTCATAGATATCTATGGTAACGCTTCATACGATATCCGTGCTTCATACCAATAACTCGTTACAATATACCCTCAGTGATATTATGACAAGGCTTAACGCTATCGAGCATACCAGTACTAATGTAACGTCAACACTACATAAATCTCAAAAACTACACACTATGGCGAACCATCAGAACCAGACGCAAGGTCACTTTGCGTTCTCGTAGTCCCGTAAACTTGAGCGATGTTCCGCAACGAGTTCGTGCCTCCGAGGGTCTTTCAACGACCATTCGTAAGAACGATCCAAATGATCGCCGATCTGATGGAGCGTCTACTGTAACCATGGATTTCGACTGTAACCATGCTTGCGGCAGCCATAAAATCGTAGTAGCCTACTAGACCGCACATCTACTACGTGTATAATTTTGATCCAAACAGACACGATATTGACGCATAGTATGATGAAGTGGACCGCGCAGTTACTGCGAACGGTTGAAGTGACTACGAATGTTTGTCGCGAGTAGCTTCCTACGTTAAGGGTGAAGCTAAAGTTTGGCTAAACGAATGGGTCACTAATTATCGAACTTGGTCAAGTTTAGGCACAAATTTAAACCCCTCTGCCCTCGGAAGCAAATATTTTATTTGAAACGATGAACACATCTGACAAATTTACGACGTATGCCGAATACGCGCGGCGTACTTTGTTATGTTTAAGGGTAGTCAAGGGTCTCAGCGATGAATTGCGAACTCTGATAGTTAAACGTGGTATCGATAAACTACAACTTAGGGCAGCCGCGGCAAATGCGACCTTGGCTTCGGACGTCTTAGTCTCGGTCCTTTCGATTTACGTAAAACCAAACCACGCTAAATCCGATTCTTGCAATAGTGTGATAAATAAACAAGCGTCTTCGAACTCATCCACTGACCGCGGACCCAAGAGCTACTTATGCAATAAGAGACTAGTAACAAAAGGCCTCGCGGGGAATCCACTGATAGGTCTGCCGTGAAATCCGGGAGACAGAGTTCAGTCAATGACACCACTGTTGCTAACAAATCCGAATCGCAGTGCTCATTTAAAAAAAAAAAAGTTTTTCGCCAAGAACCGGTCGGAATATAGGAATCAGCGAAACGGTAATTTGTACACAAGTCACGTAAATATCTAGGTAGTCTTGGGTCAGGTTTCAGGTACGACCGAGCTCTTGTAAAATAGCAACTTTAAAAAAGCCCCCAGTTCCTGAAAATGTCAGGCAGGAGGTAGTTAACTACGCTCTGGAATCTGTAACTGGTATTAAATGTCAGTAAGCAGAAAACCACTCAAACCTCAGCTTTAAATCTAATGATTGGCTCTGACGCCTCTTCTTCAGCTATTATCACAGGTTCGTGACCTAGCCGCAAGTACTTCAGATGCCAATAGAGAATCTCTGCGGGAGATTTGTCAAGTCGCCCTAATGAACTCCTGAAGATAAATCAAGATCAGCAGGATGCCTCAGTCAATCGATCCAGATGCCCACCACGTGCATACAAGAAATACATAGAGTGTGGTCCCAAAGGCGTGCGCCGCCTAGCTACGGGATGTGTTCAACAATGGGACGTGTTCCCCATCAATGGCGTTAGTCGCCCAACATACGGGTTTGTCCCAATGCGTTAGTCGCCCAACATGCGGGTTTGTCCCAATGGCGTTAGTCGCCCAACAAGGGTTTGTCCCAATGGCGTTAGTCGCACAACATACGGGTTTGTCCCAATGGCGTTAGTCGCCCAACAAGGGTTTGTCCCAATGGCGTTAGTCGCACAACATACGGGTTTGTCCCAATGGCGTTAGTCGCACAACATACGAGTTTGTCCCAATGGCGTTAGTCGCACAACATACGGGTTTGTCCCAATGGCGTTAGTCGCACAACATACGGGTTTGTCCCAATGGCGTTAGTCGCCCATCACGGGTTTGTCCCAATGGCGTTAGTCGCCCAACACGGATTTGTCCCAAAGGCATTAGTTGCCCAACAATGGGATGTGTTGCCCATGAATGGCGTTAGTCGCCCAACGGTATATTTTCCTGCAAAGGCGTGTGTCGCCGGACATTGGTATCTATCACCCATATAGATAATCGCTATGCTAAAGTATAAGACAGTGATGCAAGATGGTTAGGACGCTAATCATCTTTTATCTTTGGTTGTCATGTTCTAGTCTTGGCATTTTTAAATAGTCATAATATTCGTGTTACCTGTATGAATAGCCATAGTAAACTCTTTCAGATAATGAAACTGACGAGGTTCAGAGCCACCCAGTTCACACTGGAGACAATGAGCCAGTACCTGAGCCGTCAGGACTATACATGCTGAGCTTGGATGCCGAAATAGGAGCAGTATGGGCGCACCTGCAGCATCTCACTATGGGTGCATCCTAAGAAGATCAAGTCGAGGACGACTTGGTTTCAGGAGAGGCCGTGTTAGGATGGAGCAAAGGAATGACATCTATAGTAGTCTATGACAGCTGCGCGCGCATTACTTTTCCCTCGCATTTTTGGGAGGTGTCATTATTATCGTGGCGGGAACATCGCTCAAGGGCCGTAAGACTTATAATCAATTATTTGTGCTGAATAAGATTAATTAGAATTGTTGTTATTTTGTTCTTTTAACTAAAAATATAGAATTGTTTATTTTTGTCGTGTGTCACGTATGTAGTTTTTTTAAATATCTGCACTTCTGATTCCTAAAAATATATATAGGTATGCAAGTATGTGTGTGTGTGATGGTGTGCGTTCTTCATATTCAAAAGGCTTAACGGATTAAGACAAAAAGTGACCCACAGATAGTTTATGTCCAGGAAAGACTTTTCCCAGTTGTAACATTTTCCCTTGGGATAATTTTCGACTAATATTTGGGAGAATCTGCTAGCAAAAGCTAGTATTCTATTGAATATTTTGGGAAATTTTGTGATTTATTTAATGTTTTTTTTGTATGAACTCAATTTGGTCAAGAAAACGTCTATCTTGTCTAGTCTTTTAGTAATAGTCGTTCCAGAAATTAAGTATGAATTTAGATGTCTTACCAAAAAAACTAGTTTCAAGTAAAGATGAATGACCTGTGTGAAGAATTACATGAACACTGAAATGACAGTTGATCAAGTCTCGATAGAAATGAACAAACGGGTGCTTCTAATATGTTAGGATAGAGGCAGTGTAGGAAAGAAGGTGGGATGGTGGAAGGTGGAAAAAATTGTTATACCTGAATAAGTAAACAAATTACTTTGATCCGGCTTAGAAACTGGAGTTTTAACGGATGTTAGTGTATCTGAGTATTTTGCTTGGAACATATTAATTTTTTACTGACTTCATCAACCCCTTGGTAAAACTGATGTCAGATTTTCTGATCATCAGAAAACGGAAACGTTAATTTCAAATAGACCAATTACAGGCACTTTTTAATTTTCAAAATGTCGGTCAGTCAAACAAGTGAAGCTAAATCGATCATCATCGACAGTCGCAAATGAAAACCGGTACCAAAGGTCCCGTGAAGATATATGTAATGAATGGTCTACCACGTACAAGCGTTGCTTAACCTCTAAAATGGTTTTGCGAGGCTGTTAAAATCTACGATCCTCCCTAATTCCAGGAATAAGAATTAAGCAACATTAATAAAAAAACATGGTTGCTGAAATTGCGTGAGTAATGAGCACGACGCTGACCTGCCGTCAGTCGGTACTGTAGGGCCAGGAGGCAATTTAAAAATTTGTCCCAAGGCGTCGCCTAGTTGTCTATATTATGTGGCGAGATATGCAGGGCGGCCGCCGCGTCGCCACCGCCCGGCTACAGAGCTACGACGCTACGACGCTACGCAAACTGCTACGAGATTTCGTAGCAATGTTTAGTAGTGGGATTAAAATGGATTTAGATGAAATGTTACGTTACAATAACTCAGATTGGTATTTGAAGATTCAACACAAGGTTATTGAAGTTAGCATAATATCCGTTTATAATTCAGTTTAGAGCTTTAGGTGTGATCTTTTAGTCTGATAAAATCAGGTAAGAACGTTTTAGTACACACTTAAAAGAAAAGAAGAAGAAAACAGAAAAATAGTACAAAGTTGACGCTTATTTTTTAAAAGAAGTCATAGTAAAGTAAATATCACAAAATATATACTAAATAATAAAATATTGTATAATAAATTAATACATACTATGACGCAACTGAAAGAGTGTTTTTTCACTCATCTTTTAAAAACTGCAAGAGTTTCATTACATTGTTATATCCGTGACCGAACTGTACAGCGGATAATCCAAAATAATAATATTCGTAACCGTACCACAATAATATAAACTAAAAAAAAGATTTTATTTTATTTATTTAAAACTGGAATAATAAAATTCCTATATTCGTATCCGTGTCAAGATCCATTTCATATCCATAACTCAAGAAAAGAACAGTATGTCTAAGAACAACTTAAATTAAAATAAATAATTAGTTCCTGTGTTATTATGGTATACAACAAAGTATATAATAAATATTTCTCGAGTGTTTATTTTGTCCTTTCACAAGTTAGTAGGTCTGTGTCGTTTCCCGCGGCGGGCGCGCACGGGGGAGGGCGCGAAGTTGACTTGATTGGAAACCCTATTCCATATTTATTATGGGCCTATTTTGTCATGTTTATTGACGCGCCTGTCGGGATATAACTCCGGCTTATTAGGCGACTTTCAAACTTACTTTATTCAATAACATAAGCGAGATGTTAAAACATCTTTTTATTTTAGTTAGTTCGGTCAATTGATTTTTAAGTGTCCGTCAACTAAAAGACTTTTCAACGTGATTTTTTTTTAGCGTGATTATGTTTTAGTTGTTAAGGAATTACTTTACTTTTGAGCAGTGGTGGCCGAGTGGTAACGGTCCCGGCTCACCAGGTGTATTTCGCGGGTTCAAACCCAGCTAGGCACATTACTTTGTGTAATTTGTTTTGTGTCTCAAAACGGTGAAGGAAAACATCGTGAGGAAACCGGCATATTTTATTAACATTTCGAAGACCTGTGACATTTACCAACCCGCACTGGGTCTGCGTGGTGGATTATAACCTATTTCCTCTCCTGGGGAGGAGGCCTGAGTCCCAGTAGTGGGAACACTAAAAGGCTGATTATGCTTATACTTATGTAACTACTGAAACTTCATAAAATAATTTTAGAACTGAAAGCCTTTGGAAAGTATGTTATAATAATAAAATATGACGTCATGAGTATAAAAATAGATAACCCTAGCCCTTTTTCTGAAATAAGCCTTAAGTTACTTCACGCCCTAAATATATTTTTGGGAACAAACAAATAAGGTTTTTAGGTTTAGGTTCGTAAAAGAAAGATCTCGGTAGAACAATGTTGTTTCGCTATTAAAACTTCTATTTCTATTACACCCACTCCTACAGAAATTATTGTTCATCAATAATGTTTCCGAGTTTTCATACAGCTTAAATAAAGGAAAAGGTATTACGTGAACAGTTCAAAACAGTTCCAAATGTACCGAAAACACAGTGAAGATGTTGTGTAATACTTACCAGATGTTAGGGGCTTAGAGAAAACGCTTAATGTGAGGTCGAAAGTCTATCAACAAGCGAACAGCATGACTTGAAGGCGGTACGGTCTCCGTGCCTCGTTCTAATCACTTGTTACTTGTATATTTTTTCTGAGATGGATAATAGTCAAGTATCTTCTCCCACTCTGGCTGAAGCAAGGGAGAGTGTCAGACGTTTACTGACAGACTCGACACTGGTATGAAAGTCAACGAAGGAACAGAAGTGGGTTTTTAATCAGTAAAAGTCTGACACGCTCTCCCGCTCCACCCAAGGGCGGAGCATGTGATTGGATGATTTTCTCACCTACAAAAAAAGACCTTACTGACTAAAATCCACCTGTGTTCTTTTAATTGCCCTTTCCGTTTCAAGACTGCATCTGTGGTCCTGGCAGATCTTCGCCCTTGTAGGCTCCGTCAATTCTGCTGACAGCCGTTAACCCTGACTTAGTGTTTATCGAACTGCGAGCCAGCTTTTGTTCGCCGTCCGTAAACCCAAACCATATGAGCCGTAACATTATAAATATTTTGCCAGCCCCAATAAACTCCACGGCGAGCTAACCATTGCTCGTCGTCCGCAAACTCGCGCCTATGGAAAGAGGTAAAGTTTTTTTTTTTTTTGTTAGTTTGTAGGGGGTGATCGTTGAAGTACTGGTCCGATTGCTAAAGATTTTTCATCGATAGAAAAGTAAATATAATGAGAATAAAAAAGAAATGTAACCTAAGTAACCATGTAATTTCATTTAACGATTACCTACCAATGAATCGGGATCGGATAGAATTCTGCCAAAAAACATGATATGCTTTTCCTGTTTTTCTTGAGAAGTAAGGAAAATTAACGGCTCAATAACACTCAGTCAAACTCGCAGAATAAATAATAATATACGGTTAGATCCTTTCTAAGAAATTATTTGTTTCTCTGTATAATGATATTTTCATGTGTTGTTCATATGGAAGGTGTTAGACTTAATGTAATTGGACTTATTGTCGCGTTTATTTAACTATAAATCAATAAATAAGACTTATATAATCGTACAAATTGTGCCGTCACAGTGGTGTTATTCAAATTTTATGTAATCTATACATAAAAATGAAATTAAAGCGTCTGTTTGTATACCAAAATATACTTTTTTACTAAATTCACATGAGAGTAGTGTGTCTTACTAAAAATACAGTTACAAAAAAAATACTTTCTAAACAAATAGCAGAATCATCTCAAAACTCCTTTACTTTGTGTATATATATATATATGTATGTATGTATAGCTATATATTTTTTGTATTAAATATACATGTATGTTTAGTTTTAGCTTTATATAATTCTATAATATTTGCTCTAGATAATATATATTTTTTTATGCACCTGCCATTTTGTCTCTGCACTACCCTAGTTTAACTGGTAGAGAATGCCTAAGGCATTAAGTCCGCCCTTGTATGTTATGTTTCATGAAGATTAAATAAATCAATTTCTTTTTTGAATTTAGAATCTCTTAGGTACCGGTATTCATTGTGTTTTCTCATTTTCGCGCCAATCGGTGTTAAAAATTGATTAGCTTACGTTTGACAAATTTATAATCTGCATTCTTTAACGCTAGTAGAAAACTTGAAATGTACGGGAATGACGTCATCTCAATGCTCAGTCACGTGGTCTGAACAATAAAGTCGGGGGCATGGCCAACTCGAGGCGTTCGACATAAGAGAAACGGTTGTAACTTGGCTAGGGGGGCTGATAAGTGATGATGGAGCACTCTTGTTATATTTTTGTGATATTAATGTGGAGAGGAGTGATAAAGAGAACCGAATTGCTATTATAATAATATAAGCGAATAGGAATTATAGTATGAGGCAAATAGAGCCAAACCAAACTTTTGAAACTGTTTATTCGCTTCGTATAGTTGAGTGTTTGTGTACCGGGCTTTTGATAAGTACAATTAAACCTCCTAACATTCCGAAAAAAAAGAAAAAAAAGTGTGTTAGTAAAGTAATGTTAAATATAATTTCCAGCTTTGCAGACGAGTCCAGTGGGCCGTCAGAACGCGTCTCGGTGCGCCCAGAAGCGTTGTTAAAGGTATTATTATCCGGCCGGTCGCGCTGCAAATAAATCGTCTGCCGTGCGCCCGCTCTTTCGATTATCTTCAAATCTTCATTACACCGACGTGTGCTCTTACGCGTTGCACCTACGTTTTTATTTAAAGGGATGAATTAAGTAAACGTGGGATATGACACTTTGCTTTTAAGTGTTTTATTGAATGAAGTATTTAAATGATTGCTGGAACTTTCAACGTATCTACTTATATTTTGGGTTTATTTCTTACTTGCTTTTGCCCGCGGCTTTGCCCGCGCACGTAAAATATAGCAGATGTCACTCAGGAATAAAGTAGGTTTCTATCGGTAAAATTTTGGCAATCGGATCAGTACTAAAGAGATTACCTCCTAAAAAACAAAAAAAAAACAAAGTTGAACTCTTTGTAATATTAGTGTTGATAGTGTAATGTAAGTTTACGGGTCTATTGGTTAGTTGCCCTGACTGCTATGCCGAAGGTCATGGTTTCGATTCCCACCCAAGACAAATGTTTATATGATGAGCACGATCATTTATTCTGTGTCTGGGTGCATTTATCTATAATATGTATGTATTTAGAAATATATCAGTTGCGTAGTACCTACTTATAGCACAAACCCTGAAGCTTAGTTTAGGACAAGATGGAATTGTGTAAAAGTTGTAAAAAAAACAGTTAAAAAGAGTAAGTAAGTCGCTAAGTACACTATTCAGTCAGTATTTAGTAAGTGGAAGGCCCACGACGACGAAACATTGTTGACATAAAAAACTAGTTCATACACCTACGATGATGGAAAATAATGAAGATCGATACAGGCTTGTTCCAGATTGTATGAAACCTAATTTCTTTACCTATATGTGTGCGTTTATACACGATACACCACCATTATTGATCTACAGTAATATCTACGTCTACACTAATATAATAAAGAGGTAAAGTTGTTTTTTTTTGTTTGTAGGAGGTAATCTCTGGAAGCACTGGTCCGAATGCTAAAATTTTTTCATTGATAGAAAGCTGCTTTATTCCTGAGTGATATTGACTATATTTTATGAACGCGGGCGAGGCTGCTGGCAAAAGCTAGTGTTATATTATAATGTTATAAAGTTTGTTTTTTTGTCTGTAGGAGATAATCTCAGAAAGTGCTGGTCTGATTGCTAAAAGCACTGATAGTGAGCTGCAATATTTTAAGTACGCAGGTGAAGCCGCGGGGAAAAGGTAGTCTACAAGATATCAAATACAAGCATGTATCTTGTGATTGCTTGACTATTGGAGAGTTAAATCATCAAAAATAGCTGATAACGAGACCTCACCGTTAACCATCAAGATTCGGTTAGGTTTCTGAGTTGACTATTTTGAGTTTAGAACTTATCTATCCTTATTTAAACGTCAAATTTTGACAGGTTTTCAGGTTAAAGTAGACAGAATATTCAATATCAACTTGAAATGTATCTAAGATCAGAAGTCGACGATGTGATTAAAATTCCCAATGCAACCAACTGAAAAAGTTATCGATACTTAAAAACATTTGTCGACTGCACAAAACATGCAGTTTTACATCACTTATTACGTATGAACCCGACTCAGTGAGCAGAATATTACTCCTGTTACGAATTGAACATTGCAAGAAAATTCCAGCCGACATGTTTCAAACTCTATGAAGCAATGAAACTTCAGTTCAATAACAAACTTTTAATGAAACACGGGTAGTTGATCTCTCTTCACGATGTTTTTGATTAAGTATAATAATAATGTTAATAAAAACCTGGCTGAAACGGAATAATATCTCTTGTTTTTGTTTACACTTTTTTTTTGTCAAGCAATAGTGTTTTGTTTGGGAAATCATAAAATAACTGCTCCTATTCCAGATGGAGCGCGAGGGAGTGACAGACTTTTACTGACTATTCCGTACGCGTTCCTTTAGTTGTCCTCTGCGTTTCAAGGGCCGATTGCCTGCCAGGGATGCCAATTCAGGACAGGATCAGCCATGCATAGCATAGCAGTCGACCTTATCATGTTCCCACTGTTGGGACTCAGGCCTCCTCTCTAGGAGAGCGAATAGACCGTAATCCACCACGCGGGCCCAGTGCGGGTTGGTGGATGTCACATGTCTTCGAATTTTTGCTTCTAGGACATGTCGGTTTCCTCACGATGCTTTAATTCACCTTTTTTTTTTAATTGATATTAACTAGTGCTTGACTGCGATCCCACCTGATGGTAAGTAGCGACGCAATTTTTGATGGTGAGGCGCATTAGTTTTGAGAGCAGTGGTTATGAAATACACAACGTAATACGCCTGGCTGGGTATGAACCTGCGACCTACAACTCGTAAGTCGGGGCCGTTACCACTCGGCTACCACAGCCATGATTGGTTACAACTAGACAGGGGTCCACTAATGAACAAAGTAACCGTGATATTAAAACGTAACTGAGTACAACTTTATTTTATATATTTAACGTCATGTTTTCGAAGATAGGACGGTGTAGGTTTAATTATAGAATTGACATTTTAATATTTAAGAGGAAAGAGGGTGTGTGTTTATTTTTATCTTCATTTTGTAAACAGGTACATTATCTTTGAATTTAGAAAGTGTCGTTAAAGTAAAAGCATATTTTGGTTATCATAATTATGTTTTAATTCTTTAGGAAATATTATTAACCTTTCAATCGTGAGAATTAGAGACACAATAGTAAGACAATGGGTGCGCGAATGCCGGCGTTCGCTTGGGGGGGGTTAATGAACTAATCTCTTTATTATTCATTGTAACTTATTAAATACACGTTTAAATCTATCTTTGAAAAAAAAAATAATATAAAAAATAGTGTCCCACCGGTATTTGGAACAGGGTGAAGTATTATTTTTATTACCTAAGTCAGCGTATTGATTTCTCTACATTTATCACAAGAAAAACAAATAAAAAACAAATATTAAAAAATAGTGTCCCACCGTTATCGGGAACTGGGTTATAATTATTATTTAATTTTTTCACCTAAGTCAACGTATTAATATCTCTAAATTTATTAATACTAGTTTCCCCTAGTTTTGTAACATATATTTCGTATAAAATAATAAACATATTGTCATAATAACAGCGGTACATATAAATATTTGCAGGTAACCTAACAAACTTCCAGTAAAATTAAGGGCATCGAACAACCCTAACTGCACTACATCAAACTTGAGAAAGTAGTTAGTGATTTTATTGAAATGGCGGCAAAGGCCGGTGATAGGCGTGCCCACCGGATATTGATTTACCGAGCCAATGGCGGCCAGTTCCGGCTGCACCAGATACACTATCACATTAGCTTTGTGCGTCATGTACTGTCTAATTAGGTTCCTCACTGCTTAGTAATGGAACGACAAAATCAAATGCAATTTGGTTCACGTTGGACATTTTTAATTGGTTGTTTAATTGATTTAGTTTCGAGCTTTTGACGAAGAAATTGCTCGATATTTAATGAAACTTAAAAAGTAAACAACTAAAACTTTGTCGCATACATTACGCTTTTTTCCCTAAAGGTTAATCGTATAATACGACTGTGTTTTTCCCATGTAACGAGTTAGGAAAAAGTTAAAAAATCATATTTTTCGTAAAATAGTGCAAAAATAGGAAGTATAAACGATTATGTGCTCGTCCGAATTTCACAAGCATTACCACAGGAAGCAGAAAATCGGAGTGACCGAGGGTGACTTTCGGACGAGGACAGTTCCACGAAAATTCGATTTCCTTTCGTTTGTGTTACACATTATTTACTCTAGTGATGTTTAAGATTAACAATATTGTATTTAGTTTTACTTTTCTTTATGAATATTTAAACGCTTCTTCCATGTAAAACATCAAAAAAGAGCTTTTCAAAAGAAACAATAAAAAAAATCATTGTATTTAGTTACTATTCTTTATGAATATTCAGCATATTTCCCATGTACAACTTCAAAAAAGGGCATTGAATAACTTTAATTTAGTTTTAGAAGTAGACTGTTGAATAAATTAGTGACCCCTTGCTAGATCTTTAATCCGAGTAAAGCATAAAATGTTATATCTGCTTATGAGTACGTGACCAGTGCTCTCAATACCTAATCCAATTATTCAAAGCAGCACACCACAAAAGGCTCCATGCCACTGATCTAATCAATCGACGATTACGTAACTAATAACATGGCTGAGCTTGACCAGCGGCAGGTAAATCCAAACAGTCGGAATCACTGTAATGCTCTCTAAACGTTTGATATGGAATGAATAACATCAGAGGCCCGTTACAAATGGATGAGCCGGCCGAGGCCGATACACGAATGTTGACGAGTGTTCTATTTGTTTCAAATCAGTGGATGCGGCGTTTCAATTTAGTAATGTGTCATTATTTGAGCTTTGACGGTGTTTGAGCAGTTTGAAAGGGTGAAATCACTGTTGGTTGGTAACAACAATTTGTTATTAGAGTGCTGGGTTTATCGTTTTGAATATAGTTTTTTAACGCTTTGATATCTTATCCTGGTGATAGTAAAGCCATTTGATTATTATTAATGGCAGATTTAAATTCCATACAACAGAAATATATTAAGATACCTTCCTAAACTTAGCACAGTTTTCAAGGACTTAATAGTCAATAGTATGCTAAAAATCTAAATGAAAATCTGTTCTTTGTAAAAGCAAAATAACATAATCCGTTACGGTACAAACATTTATTAGTTGCTTGTCGCATGGGGCGAGCGGAGCGGGGACACGATTCTCTCACTCGACAGATCACCTGAAAGTGTACCACTTAATAACTCACATCCTCTCGCGGTTCACTGGGCACCGCTGGATCGTCACATATCTCTAAATATGGCCGGCCAAGCGTGACGTCGCCTGCACACTTACAACACGGGATTAAGCCCACATGCCCACATGCCCATGCACACACCTCGGCTCCCATACGACACCGTCACGTGTGCCGCCAGCCTTTGCCGATTAAATACCACATTAACACGACGCTTTTATCTACCATTTTGTGTTATACAATATTTTTTAACTGTAGGCACAGCTTTGCTATGAAATATTGACGCTGGCTTACATTTAGAGATAAATTGAATGACCTAAACGCTATTGTTGTTTTCACAATACTGGTTTTATGTGCTGTGAATACTATTTATTTGATTTTAACTGCGTTGGTGGTTGGTTGGATGGTTTTTCATTCAGTTTTATTTGCGTCCTTGTTCTGAAAGGTAAAATAACAGGCAACACTAATTTTCATCATTATAAACACTAGACATTGGCGTAATGTTGTCCTAACTGGAATAAACTACGTGTATCTATTGAAGAGTATAATAATATTCATTGGGCGCGGGCAATTTTCCGGGTGAGCGGCGACGCGTCTTTGATCAGTGCCGTCGATATCCCGAGAATAGTAAAAAATTAAGTATTAACTATGGCTTTTCAAGTTCCTGGTGAAAACTGTATTATTTTAAATATTCAATTATTTCATAATACCTATAGGTCTCCTCAAAGTAACCAGCTTTTTTTTTACGAACCAGCTTGTTTATAAGAAACAATAAAGTGTATTTTCCGGAACAGAGTTCACTGTATTGAAAGCCGTGTCAGTGTACATCACTAAAAGCATTTTCCAAAATACTTGTTCCCCAAAGTAATTCAATTTTACACCCCAAATAAGTCGTCCGCAAGCACGTGTATGTTGATCACTCGTCGTTTGTCTATGGGCACAACATGGCGGCGGCGCAGGCAAGGGTTGACTCACACGTCTTGAAAGCTACGCGCCACCTTTTAAGTATTACTTCCAGTATGTTTACAAGCAATTATGCATACCACAATGACTTGCAAAAGACAGTGTAATCAGGTCGTTACCTCATTATGTGATCACATTATGGTGAAAATGAACCTAATTGTACATATTTATTACACTACACCTTACAGCGAAATATTTTCTTTTTGGCACAGTTTTCAGTAAAAGAAAATTCAGTTACGTGGTGAAAATAATCCAATGTGATACTTATTATGTATTTGATTTTACCGTCGGTCAGCACTTTGCTTTTAGTGAAATATGGTTGTAATATATTGAATCTGTTGAGAAATGTCACAGAAATTGGTACGTTGTATTCTTATAGGTAACTTTGTGAGTTGCTAGGAAATCTTCTGAGTCTTTTTTATTTTTGCTTTGTACTTTAGGAATATGTTAACGTTACATACATTTTTAAATATGATACACTTTTATTTTAATGTAAATTACCTACCTAGATATTAACAGATTAATTAATGCATACAAGCTAATTGTAATAATTAGCTTATATGCATTAAGGAAAGATGGATGGATTGTGTGAGAAGTGATATGAAAGAAAAGGAAGTTAGTGATAGTTTGACGGGTGACAGGACAGAATGGAAGAAGAAAACGTGTTGCGCCGACCACAAGTAATATGGGATAAGGGCAAGAAGAAGAAGAAGAAGCTAATTTAAATAATTGTAAATTAAAGGTTTAATAAAGGGGTAGGGGAAGAAATTATCAGGCATAAAAAAATCGTTCGCATCACTGTCAATGGGAAAAGTGTCTAAAACACAGCATTGCTACATTAAGTGCCAATTCTGATTATTTAGCAAAAAGTTAGAATGTTTAAAACGATTATTTTTTTAGGCAGTTGTTTTTTTGTTATATAGATTTAGCATGTGATTTACTTCTTCAAATAAGATTAACAGAGAACAAACTGTTAAAATAGAATGTTAATCTCACCTGTCCACTACGTGTGAAGGATTCCGGATTGCCTCTCGACGTCGAGCCGCTGAGCGGTGGCGTGGAGGACCCTCCACTGTTACACTTCTAATACCGTTGATGTAGTGGACTAGACCGACGCCGCCGTCGACTTGTGTTGCCGATTGTTCTACCGCAACTTGGGAACACAGGGGTTTGGCATTTGTGCGGAGTAATTGGTTTGTAGTTCTTTGATAAATGAAGTAGAACTTTAGATCCTATTGCTTCAAGTTTAGTTGCATCACTGAGGTTTATTTTTATTCCTAGTCTCCACAGTTTGAGAGGAGATCGCGTGTGTCACTGGTGGACAACAAAGCGCGTGTGCTCACGCAGGTCACAGTGGTGGGGAGGCTTCCGGCGAGTGTCGCACCCTTCCGGTGTGCGCCGGCGCCGACCTCGAGCGTGACCGACCACTGCCGCGCACCATAATATCCTATTGTCATCTAATAAATGAACTCTACCTATCCATAAAAATCATTTCATGCATACGAACAACACCTACACATATCATATATGTAGGTATGAGGCTCTTTCGGGTAATAAACATTATCAAAAGCTTTTACATATTCAATTAATAGAGACCTCATTTTATTTAAGCACTTAGGTACCATCAATTGACGCAACGTAGTCGCGGTTTCGATTAATTAGTCTTAAATGGAAATTCGTTTTATCTCTTGTTTATTAATTGGTTTATATCAAGGCCCATGATATAAACCAATTAGTAAGTACGCACGGGAAAAGCTTTTATGATGCAATAAATGCATTACGGTTAAAGTATTCTGAAAAACAAAGGGGTATTAATTTTAATAGTGACATGCTATGTGTAATGGCAGGCGGCCACCTGAGCAGATGGCTTAAAATACTTTTATTATCTTTATTCAGGATTGCAGTTAAAATGTGACTGTAACTGAGAGGTATCAATCGAAATATTGGTACGTTAAAATCTGGTATAAATCGAAAGATCATTGGAGCATTGAATACCTTTATCAGCCGTCAGTCACGTGTTCAAATTTAGTCAATACAACGCGGTGGTTATTCAGAAGAGATCGGAAACAATTAGACAACAGTGGCATTGGTCAGCCGAGCGTAGATCCGTGCGTCGCGCTGCCCTACTGATTCACTCACGAATATTTTCCAGTACCGATTCACCATGGAAACAACAACACGCCTAATCAAAATTAAACCTTAACTCCATACAAACTAAGCACGTTATCCGACTTGAATTACACTTGGGATGTTTACTCCTTTTATAAATGAATTCGCCTTATTTTAATTCAACGAATGAATATGAATATCGGTCAGCGTGTTTGTATGAGATGGCATTTAATCAATGCTTACATAAACGGACGGGCAGGTACCGCAGGCTCGAAATTAATTTATTTTATTATAAACAGTTATTTATTTTACACAATAGTTCAATAACGTCATATTCAACCACGGAAATACCATCAATATTTTTATAATGTCCGCTATTTTTTTTTTAAATATTTGTGTATTTAATACGAGGTAGTGCTTTATTAGTAGGTACCTACTTTTATTTGAATTCTGAAGGCGACTTCTAACGAGGTCTCAAACAGTTATTACAACAGTCTGAGTCTGATTTTTAACGTTAATAACTTAGTTGAACATCCATTTTTTTTTAAGTGAGAAATTATCAAATGAAATTTTCCGCTCTAGGGTGGAGCGAGAGGCTTTTATCGACTAAATCCCACCAATATTCCTTCATTTGCCTGTTGCGTTCTAGGACCGTGATAACTCTTTCAAACGTTTCCACAGTAGTTGATCATTCATTCATTCTTTTCAACTACATATTAACCCAATTAGAATATAGATTAACTTATTGCTTTTTCTATCTTCATAAACTTTTTCTTGACTAAAGAAAATTAAAATATAGACTACAACCAGGTATGAGTGGAATATACGAGAAACTACAAAAACACGAGAAACCAATCCTGGTTTTAATTTAAGGTGCCATAAAAGACACTTCCGCCTGACCACCGCTAAGTTCATTTTTGCTTGCACTCGAAACGAAAACTTCAAAGGGCTTGGCGCCACAGGTTCAAGCGAATTTTTTTTCAGTGATCATGTAGAAATGACCGTACATCTCAGAAATGATGGTACATCCAAAAACATACAGCTGAAACGCTGTGATTGATTAATAACCTAACTTTATCTAAATTATTAGGAATTATTTTGGGCACAAATACTTAAGTCATCGTAAAAACGCGTCCTTTCTTTTACTTTATATAAGGTGTATAGGTAAATACTTCTGTACCCGTTTTCTCAATTAGAATTTCTTTTTTTCATGCACGTTGTCGGGTTGTGGATGGTGCATGTTGTCTCCCTATCATGCCACGCATGTTTGACTAGCAGAGAATGCCTAATGCATTTTTTTAGGTGGGAATATCATCCAATGATATCCCCCGCCCCTGGGTGGAGCGGGAGATAGTGTCAGACTTTTACTGACTAAAAACCCACACCTGTTCCTTCGTTGACTTTCGTACCGGGACCGAATCTTCCTTTCAGAAACAAATCCTTTGCCCCTACGGTTTGCTGACAACTCCTTGATGCGCGCGTCGATGACTAGGGCTCGGTCCGGACGGTTACCGGACGGTCGGACGGCGAGCTAACCATTGCTCGCCGTTAACCCGCGCCTACGATGGCCGGAAATCGGGATCAGAATCCCGGCGGCATTGCCTAAGGCATAAAGTTCGTCATTGTATCTTTATGTAGTAAGAATTCTAAATAAATAATCATTACATAAAATCCAGACTATATTGTTATGATTGCATTAAGTACATGTCATGCAAGGTTTACGTATGCACACTGTGTTCGCATGTACCTTAGCGTAGTCAGTAACTAGTTTGTATCTCGGCCGTCGGCTAAGTGCGCTGTGCCTGACTGTCCGAGTACTTAACCTAATATTCGGTAATTGCGTTAGGGGCCGCAACATAATTAACAGGCTCTCTCAGTTGGTAGGCTAAGACGGTGTATCGATACGTGCTTTGAGGTCGCCAGCCACCGCGCTCGCTTGCAGTGGGTGGTTTAATACGCTTATTATTACGAAGCGGTATAATGAGTATGAAACCGAAAATGAACGTCGATAAAACTGCCTTCTAAAGGGAGCTATGCTGAATATTTATAGCCCTTAAATCGCTTTAGTTTGTGTACTAATTTGCTGTGGAGTATGGCAACTCTACGAGTAAATTCTGTCTAAAAAGCCAAACTACTTGCGTAAAATGAAATCTGATGTAGTCAACACTGGTTCAATAATTAAGTTTGATTAGGAGATCTTGATCATTGTTTACTAATAGAAGAACCTTATAAGAAGTATCGAATATAAGTATTTTTTAAATGATTAAATATTATAAAAATTCCCAAGTCGTTTGACTTTTTAGAAAGACAGTAATATGTCAGGGATTGAGAAACTATTGGTGACTGAGCTGTATTAAAAAAAAAAACTTAAAAAAAAACAATCACAACTTCGTAATTTAATTTAAAAAAAAAACGGGATGCACAATACAAAGGATAGATCTTTATTTGATAGCCAAAACATGTAAAACGATCGTAATATTAACAGTTTTCCACGTATTTTATTTAAAAGTTATTGTATGATTTTTGTTCTAGAAAAATATTATTTTGCCACGTGCCGCCACTGGTGCTATAATAGGTACATAGGTTCTCCATCCCTGTCCTAAGTTAACTTAACAATAAGTTGCTCATACTTCTACAGAGTTGTTTATCTGCGAAGTGCGTATTCGCTTGTTCTTAAAAAAATAACTGAGGCCTTATTATGACGTGTTAAAAAGTCAGTCGTGCGAGCGAGAAAGAGGGGTGGAGATATATACCCTACTAGCTTTTGTCTGCGGCTTCGCCTGCGTACTTTAAATATACCCTACTAGCTTTTGCCCGCACGGCTTCGCTCCCGCGCTTCCCTACTCACCCTACTATACCCTACTCTAACCTACTCTATCCTACTCTAGCCTACTCTACACCACTCTACACTACTTTACTCTACTCTACTCTACCCTACCAAACTTCACATAAACCAACTACTAAATAGTCCGAACAAAGCCTAAACATTTGATTTGGATAGGTGAGCCCGTTCTTGAGTTATAAAATTACAACGAAAAGTGGCATTGATTTTTATACTCGTCTATATAGATATCACTCAGGAATAAAGTAGCTTTCTATCGGTGAAAACAATTTTACCAATCGGATCTGTACTTCCAGAGATTACCTCCTAAAAATATATAATAATAAGTGTAGACATAGCCTTTAACAGTTTAGTTTAGGTCGTAAAAGAGATCGCATTTAGAGCTTGTAGTAGGGCCCCTGAATTTAGTTTAACCATAATAATTTTTTTCAGGAATGACTGAATTATTTTTTAAAGCACTCTCTAGGACGATGGCGACCGTCAGCTTGACGATATATATATATATGATTCATAGCTATAGTATCTTTTACAACACCCACGTGTGCAGTGTGGGAGGGAGCTATTCTTGTATTGTATAGGTATTAACTCGTCCAATATAATCATCCAAGGTTCAGATATATTATTGATAAAAGAAATAGGAATGTACGAGTAAAGTAAAGAAATAAACATCAATCTCAAGAACTTTGTATTTGTAGACTTTCATGTAAAAACCTTAAAACTAGATAAGAATTAAGTATTTATTTTACCTTAACTTCTACTTACTTATTTATAAGGCACTAAGAATAATGTAATGTAAGTAATTTTATAATTAACACTGGTTTACGTACTCTCTTTGTGGTAGGAAATAATCGAATAATTTCTTCAGCTCTGGGTAGATCGAAAACCCGGAGTGTCAGATTTTTATTGACTAAAATCCACCCATGTTTCTTCAATTACTCTTCGCGTTTCAAAGCCGCGGTAACTCTTTCGAACCACCCCACAGGGTTTACCTGAATATTAGACTCTAACTATTTACAAATATCTACATGAATAATTATGAAATTTAATAATTCCTAATTATTGTATTAATATTGCTACTAACGCAATCTACTAATGACCTATAATTGCAACTACATCTCATTTACTACATTTTCTAAGGATTCATTCATTTCAAATCTAATTTGATAAGCAACAACAGATTGACTAATTATAAATTAATTACAATTTTACTTTCAATCAATGTTCTGAACCGGGTTTGTAAGCGGAATCCCAAATATCAGCGAAGCATACACTAGAGTGAAAACGATAGAACATGATGAGAGGTAAACTAATATGGCCTAATATAGTCCAGATGACTTTGCCGTAGAACTCGTATCTCTCGTCGAGGCTGTCTGGAGACTTGTAGGAGAAGGTGTTAAAGATCCACATGGCAACGTTGCCGATGAGGAGGAACATGAGAACTTCACGACCAGGCTTCTTTCTACGAAGCTTCTTAGAGTTGCTGCAGCGTCGGAGGCCATCCATGATCAATGGTGTCTGGATTAAAACTTGTATCACCTGGGAATAGATAAAACAAAGACTTGGTTAGGCTTCTGTGAGATATTAAGGAGCTTTATTAAAACAAGAAGAAATATATGAAAATAAAACCATACAATGTAAAACGCTTCTAGCTTTTAAATTTAAAAAAGGGATTTTAAAAAAGGTCTAATATCTGTCACTGATTATATAAATTTTAGATATGTCGTACTCACCATAATACAGAAATCAATGCTCTTGACAATATTTGCAAAAGAGATAGTAGCAATCAAAGATAAGGCAGTCTCCATGAAGAAGGCAGGCAGACAAATGAAAAGTAGTACGTCATCGAGGAGTGAAATCGGGTGCTCATTGATATCCAGCCGTCGCAACTGGTTGAAGGCGATAACAACGGAGAAAAGCAGCAAAGAGTGAAGGCCTAAGCTCGTGCAAGAGTTGAGGAGATAGCCAAGCTCGACAAAATCACTGGAAAATATATTGTTTATTAAATTTCTGAGGAACAAAAAATAGTCTAGTTTTTGTAAAGTACCTACCATAAAGTGGGGTAACTTTGGTCATGGGGTATTACTTTGGCACAAGTTTATTAACTAATAGGAACTTGAACTGTGTTTACTGTGTTTCTATTGATTACTAAAGCTGTACCCCAGGATCAAAGTTATCCCAATTTACTCGATATTTAAAAGAATGGGATCATTATTTTGTGCTAAAATTGTGGTGTTTAAAACTGTCGGAAGAAAAAATTGAAAAAATCTTCGACTGTGTAGATTTTGGATAATCAGATTTATACTTACTCTCCGACGCTGCTGAAGACGAAGCCAATGATCAACATTCCGGTGATGATGACCATGATAATGAGGCCCAAGAACAGGCCACGGTTTGAGGCATGACAATCAGCGTAGATCACGATGTTACTCGTAAAGTCATTGTCTTCGTTAGCTGTAGGGAGCCTGGATGGAAAATAGATTTTTGATAAAATATAGGTACCTAAACATAGAAATAGAATTGTTCAACTGAACGACAGATACTGATAGAGGTCTACGCAAGCCAGTAAATGGCTCCAAACTGCTTAGAGAACATCGAGTTGCTAAAGTGCGGTTTGTTTGAGATCTAGTAAGATTGAACCAGTGATATATTTTCCGATAAGACTCTAAATTTTTTCTTTACGAATGGTGGGAGACAAAAAGTATTATATAAGACTAAGAGAATGGCATCATCCAGTGTGTTTTGTAGAAAAGGTGCCATCCGCTGGAGAATCAATAATGGTACGAGTTGGGATATCGTGGAAGAATACGAAATATTAAATTATTTTTTTCTTTTAATAAAAATATATTTTCCCAAATGTCTTGCCGATGGTGGCACGTGTTATTAGGTCGTTCGGTTCCCTTTAAAATGGTTGAGCTTAGTGGGGCTAATGCACGTGTCATGCCCGTGAACGGGTGCCATTGGTTGAGACTGGTCATCTCTTAGCTGCCAGTGGCTTAATTCGGTTTCTATTTTAAATTACCTTTTTTTTAATAATTAAATAATTTATTATTATTACGTATCTACATTGTACTCACATATTAGAAGCGACAAGAAATATGTAACCAAGATCTATGTAAGTCATAAAATGTTTTAAAAAGAGTGTCCATGGAGTTTCTTGCACGTTCTTCTCCATAGAGATCTACGCTTTGGAACGTGCAATTTAGCTTCACTTTTCTTGGACTGACCGACATTTGACTATTCAAAAGTGCCTGCAAATGGTCTATTTGAAATAAATGTTTTTGATTTTTGAAATGTGTTTTTAGTATTTCATTGAAATAATTAGTGTACAAATCATGTTCTATATTTTGCTTTATGTATTTTATTTTATGCATTAATGAGTCAATTTATATTGTAGAAATATTGTTTTGTAGTTTCACGAACTCTTCTTATGTATTTAAAAAGCTATCCTTATTACCTATCTGGTTTTTGTGGCTTAATGTTCAGCTGTATCCTAAAATATACAAGTATAATAATAAATTGAACAGTACCTGCACATATGGTAGTCGTCTTCACTGTTGGAGTTGACCTCAGAACTGTTGTCCTCGTTGTCGCAGTTGCCGATGTTATTCCAGATAATGTAGTAAATAGCAACTGAAATTAGTAAAATATATTTTTTATATGTTTTACTATATACTTTATACTTATAGGCTAGTACTTGAACTATACATATGTACCCGTCACTGATCATATTTTTGTAGTCAAAAGTAGAAAAATCCGAAATCCTAAAATTGACCACGAAAAGGTAAATTCATCACAGAATCAATCATACATAACAATTGCTAGTAGAAAATACTGCGAGCAGTGTTTTGCCTTAATAATTGTCACTTATTCATTCATTAATCAATAGCCTGCACAATATTTCCATAAATTGAGTGACATTTTGGGACATAAACCAATGCTAATAACCTTGCTATTTATGAATATTGTTTATGGAGATTTTACTTATAAAATAACAAGGGCTTTTCTAATAAGCCCCTTAAGTATGTGTACTAATTAAAAAAATGTGGTTTAGAGAAGCATTTGTATCCGAACTAGGACGAGTCCTGTACCACGATATACAGCACCACCCCCTCATAAAAGCAAAAAAAAAAAAACATTTAGCCCAATCAAATTGATATCAAGTCGAAGGTTTTAACGAACTTTAGACGTATGAAATTATTTTCAACATGCATCTATTACGTTGCCTGTTTCATTCCCAATATAGCAATCAAAGGAAATTTGTGATACGTACCAATAAGAATATTAAATTCCACGTTGAACGGATAGAGGTATGGCGAGAAATTCTCATATATCGAATTAATGGCCGCGGAGCTGTTGCATTCGGGGTTGTACAGATTGCCGATGTCGATGAATCTTTGGTCGAAAGGCTTATCTGAAAAAAAAAAAATCGAAATATCCTATGAGACAGACTACATTAAAACGTAAAAGTTTGATAAAAACAGATTATAGTAAAACTAATAGGTATATTTCTCTGTATGCTGTGTAGGATCAGTTACGTGAAAAGTATAATAGTACCTAGGATATAAAACGAACCCATATCTTTCTATCATGTTAATACAAATATAATGTTTTTCGTTATCCTCATTTTGGAATAGTTGGACTGAACTAATTTTATCGACATATTTGTAAATTATCTATGCAAGGTTATATAAGGTTTTTGATCAGGTAATTGGAATATTCGGAGAAATAATTAAAATGTTTTCTTTGTTGGTTTTTTGTATATTGATATTGACACGATAATATTTTTCAGATCACACTTCGCAGATAGCACTTAATAAGAAAACTCACCGTGTTCAGCAATAGTCTCATTTCCGTAATAGGCCGTGTACCCGGCGGCTTCCCTAGAACCGGCGTATAGCGTCAAACCTAAGATAGTCTCACGCACGATCGCCGAGATCCAGAAACACAGGCTGCTGCCGATTAGGTGCATGAACGCAAAGTGAGCTAAACCCTGAAAATTGTTGGAATATTTGTATCATTTTGTATTTTACAAGCTTTTTTTCTTAAGTACTTTTATAGCTAAGCGTCTACTGCGTCGGGATCGGAGCGTACGGAGCGGACGGATTCGTTGCTTCGTACTGATTTGTATGGTTTTGTAATTTTATATTTGTATGTACAGCGTGCACTGGATCCGAAATGCATAATCTGATGTAGTAGACACACCTTATTAGAGTAAGATCCCTGGGCCGCCAGACGTCACGTATTTTCTGACGAACGAAATATGGACGATTGAGTATTGTTAGTATGTAATCTTAGTACATAGAACTTAGGGCCGCCAGATTCCCTGGGGTTTTGGACTGTATTGGCACTTTGATAATACCGACACTGCATATGCTCTGATTTCAGCGCTGTGGACGCTAAGCTTTATGGCCTGATGACAAGTATACACTACATAATTACGTAGTGTAATTGGAATATATATTCTTTTTCGTCATTTAATAACAGATGAGGGTAAACATTTCTTATATTGGATCTTTATATAATGGGCCTATCATACCACACGCACAACCTTCACCACAGTTTTGCCTGTGTAGGCCTGTTTGTACATATAGATAACACTGTGTAAAACCGTATGAGTTTTACCAACCACATGCACAGTGTTCTGTGTACTAAAAAACTGTAGTGATGCTTGTGCGTGTGGTAGACCCATTATACACCCAGATCCGGAACAATGGTTGTTCAGAAGGTGACGTCCATAGAAATATATAATCATTGGACATTTTATTAATGTTAAATTATCATTGACATCATTCTTTAGGAATTATTATTATTGCTATGATAAAATGTAAGGTTATAAAATTGATTCGAAAGTTGCTATTTTTTATGTATGAAGATATGGTTCTATTTTTAGGTTCAGGCATTGTAAAACATTTATCATTATCTAAAATTATTACCTAACTTCGAAGATATGGAGTGGAACTCCCTATAGCAGAACTGTCGTAACAAGTGAAATTGCTTTGTTTAAATACCTGTAGCCGATGACTGACAGAACGAGGGTACATCGAAATGATGTGAAGATGAAATCGGAGGTAGATACGTACTTGAGCTTCGTAATAAACCAATGTATCCTAGGTGTTTAGGCTTATTAAAATTGCTACAACATACACTTTGGCTGTAAAGTACCATCGAAATGATGATGATGGAGCCGGAAGGCAGAAGGCTGGTACGGGAACTTCGTAATAAATCAATGTATCCTTGCCATGCTGTAGCATATTGGAATTGTCATGTGATACTCCTCCACTCTGGGTAAAACGAGAGGGAGTGTCAGACTTTGAAAGGGCAACCAGATAAAGACTGGTGAGTTTTAGTCAGTACTATAACTCACCTATGTTCATTTGGTTGCTCTTTGCATTCCAGGGCTGCAGTAACTTACGGACATTAGCTAAAGCCCATATTTTTCTCTGCCTATTCACCCTGTTTGTAGACACTTACACTACGTCAATAAAAGGCAAGAATGAGAGGAGCTTGTGTCTTTACCTGAGCTCTCAAGATGATGACATTGGAGTACTTGAAGATGAAGTACAGCTGCACGAAGCAATAGAGAGGTAACATGACGTCGAGCACGACTTGCAGAATGTTCACACATTTGTCGTTGTCCAGGTCTTCGTCTACGAGCTGGCCTATTTGTACTGCTAGGAGGAGGAGCGAGTGCACCAGGTGGCCTAGAGCAAAACCTGTAGGAAAACAAATTTGTTAATTGGTCTGAAAGACTATAATACTATTAGTAGCCTACAGGCTTTATGTAGAACGATAACGGCGTGATGCCGTGACCGGTGTAAAAGTTTTGGATAAAGCGAAATCTATATAACAGATTGCAACAGGTTTTGGTTTGTTTTGCCAGGCCAAACATACGATAATCTAGACTAGAAATAAAAGTCAAGTCTTGTTATTATATTTTACTTTTATAATTTTAAAATGTTATCCTCCGTAACCGAAACTAGGGGATAATCTACATTAATATTCGAAAGAAATTCTTTGTTAGTTGTTTTTTTTTGTTTGTAGGAGGTAATCTCTGAAAGTACTGGTCCAATTGTTAAAATTTTTTCACCGGTAAAAAGTTGCTTTATTCCTGAGTGATATAAGCTATACTTTATGTACACAGGCGAAACCGTAGGCAAAAGCTAGTCAGAAATAATTTAACATCCGTAACCAATATAATATTATTCCTATACCCATATCCAGATACGAAGTTACATATCCAAAACATCTCTGCTGGTAAATGCTATAGTCAATTTCTATAGTGCTCTTCCCTTGTTAGACTATTAGATGGCAGTTAGGGGATGACGTAACATGTTACATCGAATTACTGATAAACTATGCTTCATACATGTTGTTGCACTAATCCCGGCAAGCGTGGAATGAGGATATTTAGGTCACAGAGAGCAACCCACACAATAGTTGGTACGTACAGCATGGCGCTGCGTTGATGTAAATTAGGTATATCTATACATTTACATAAAAAGGGAAAACTTTGACTGACTGACATGTCAAAGCTTAGGCGAAACTAGGAATATGAAACACACAAGGCTTCGTATTGTGATGTAGGCGAGCACCAAGAAGGGGTTTTTGGAAATGTAACTTTTAAGGGATAAGTGCTTTTGGGGGTGAAAATGGGGAAGTTCGTTTGAATTGAATGTTCGTTTAATTCGATTTTGATATTTAATTTATTTTTTGATTATTTTAATTTGATTTTGATTAAGTATTTTAATTTTATTTAATGATTTATTTTTTATCTATGTTGCTGTGCCCTTACGGGGTCCATAAATGTTCCTCAGCTTTAAGCCTATGGTAACATCTTTAATCATATTATGGTATGAAAAATATTTATTTCTAGGGTCTATATACTTGAAACCCAAGTAAATAAAAACATATTTCATTGTTTTATAAAACTATCTCTATAAAACGATTTAAGGACGTAGAAGGTTGTATCAATGACTCTTATTCCTTTGGTTAATAAACTTGAAACTTGACACAAATTCTAATCAAAATCAATAAAAATTACTGTTATGATTAGTTTTTCAAAACTACCCTCTTTAAACAGTTAGAGGGGTGTTAAAGTTTTTATGAAAATATTTTCACGAACAAAATCACAGGCAAAATGCTGGTGACATTATAATTTCATAGGATTCGAAGTAATTGAATCTATAAATAGGTCTTGATAAACACAGCGCACGTCATGTACCTACCATGATTTTAATGACCGCTATCATTTTACCGGATCATAATTATTTTGATATTTATCACTCAACAATAAATAAGCGGATCTGAAACCAGCAAAACGTGCGCAAGTTGCACAATTTTTACGCAATGTTATCAATAACTACTAAAATTTCCATAATATATAATAATTTTTACACAAATTTTTTAAAGAAACTGTCATACTGTATGGATCACAATGCTTGTAAAAAAGAGGAATTAAAAAAGATTGCGTATAGCGGAGATGACAATGTTAAGATGGTTGTGTAGTGTGACGAGAATAGATGAAGTGAGAAATGAGTGTATTAGAGGAAACTGTAATTGATTGAAAAGTTGAAATCCGAATCGTTTGTCTTGGTATGGTCATGTTAAGAGAAAGAATGAAACGCATTTTACTAAAAGAGTTATAAGTATACATGTGGAGGGATAGAGAGAGAAAGAGGTTATATAAAAAGTGGATGGATTATGTGAAAAGTGGTATGAAAAAAAAGGAAGTTGGTGATAGCATGACAAGTGACAGGATAGAATGAAAGAAAAAACGTGTTGCGCCGACCCCAAATAACACGGGACAAGGGCAAGAAGATGATGAAGATTAATATTATAAAGGCGAAAGTTTGTGTGTATGTTTGATAATTCTTCACGCACGAACGGCTGAAACGATTTAGGTGAAATTTACCACTCGGGCACACCATAACCTGGAATAGCATAATTTTCTGCTATCGCGCGGGTGAAGCCGCTGGCAGAAGCTAGTTGGTCGTATAAGGCACACGACACAAGTGCGGGAAACACGAGCTCTAATGAGAAGGTTTGATCCTCTCTCATTAGGTAAAATAGTTACTGTAATAATTTAAATGAGCCAATCAGGATTGTTGTTATTTAAGCTGAATGCACAGGGTGCGCCGAACGGATTAGATGAGGCAGATACTAGACTCGTATATATAAGATATACGAGTCTAGCATCTGCCTGCGGAATCGCCCGCGTCAGAGTAGAAAAATATCCCATGGAACAAACATATGATTTCATTCCAGGATATGGTCTTAAGTTACTTACACTATCAGCTATCTATCAGTTATTTTTTTTTGTCAAAATCGGTCCAGCGTTTCGGAAGTTAGCGGGAACAAACACAGACAAAAAATTGCGTTTTTGTTTTTGGTATCGAAACTACTTTCATATGCCACTTTTTTTTACGGTTCGAAAAATCATCCAATGACAACCCCCGCTCTTGGGCGGAGCGGGAGATAGTGTCAGACTCTTACTGACTAAAAGCCCACCCCGTTCCTTCGTTGCCTTCGTACCGGGACCGAGCTACAAACAGACACTTTAATTTCATTTATATGTATAGAGGTAACGATTTATTTTGATTGGTTCCATGTTTTGAGTATAAAGAAATGTTATTATAAATGGAATAATGCCTGTTGGCAACAGATAACAGCCTCTTCTAACTTCACAAAATAACCATTAAAGAGGAGGCCCTCTTTCATGGTTAGTAGAGGCTTAGAGATGCAGGCGTATTTACCATAGACCACTAACCCATGATTATATGTTACTTAAGTCTTACCAGCGGCACCCATCTTGAGGTAAAAGCTTCCCGAGTGTCGACCCTGACTGAAGCAGTACTCGTGTTTGGTGGGGATGAGCACGGGCGGCGGCATGCCGGGCATCCTGTACGTCATGCTGGAGTCAGGGGTGCGGTCGCCGGGTGTCACTGAACCTATTTGTTCCTGAAATTAATGACGTAAAATACATAAACAATGAAGGATTATTTGTATAAAATAATCAATTTTTCTCTTCATGTTCATTTTTTTTTTTCTACAGACAGAGAAACTATTGGAAGTTTTAGTATTATTGTACGTTTAGTTTGTATATTGTTATTCAGTAATTTCCGTATACGTGCACCCGTAGTGATAGTCTTGTAAGTGACAATCCGAAACGCAGGTTTTATAAACCTAGCTCGGTTAAGTCGCTAATTATACATAATTCTAATTCTATTTTTTAAAGTATTAAGAGGAAAACTGGATAATGCTGTTGAAATGCTGTTGTAATGTTGTTGGAGTTGTTGTGTTTATGTTTCCCTGATAGATATGTTTGGCACTGGCTTTGGCCTCCAGGGCCAGTGGTGCCGAGGGCGAGGACAAACCTACTCAAACTATCGCACTGACGCGCGCACTTCGCACTGTCAATCTCATACATGACAACTAAGACCTATTTATTTTCTTTCAGTGAATTTAACAGAGTGGCACTGACGGTTATATTATTTTGTAATTTAGTAAGTTCAGTTATAAATTATATGTGTATAGTTATATTATCTGTACTGTCGCATTAGGTTTTTCTGTAAAGATAGTATTAGATTGAAGAAAAAAAAATTAAATGATTTAGTTAGTGTATAATTTAAATGTCCAGCAAAACATTTTTTTGATTACCTTTTGTCAAGCAGTGTTAACCGAATATGGATGTAACTGACATGTCAAAATAAAATATATACTCACCTCTTGTTTTCTAAAAAAATCCATTACTGTTTCTTCATGTTGCGCTTTAATTCTATGATTTCTGACCGCGATTTTCTTGTATCTTGTAATATCGAATATAAGATACACGATATATACCATTCCAACGGAACATAGCACTATGGAGTACACCTGGAATATAAAGTAAAAAATTTTATGAAAGAAAAATCTAGGAAATATTTTTATCTATAGAAAAAATGGGACTGCCGTTGTAAGTTCTGTAAGTTACAGAAACTTTTTATTTTATGATGCTGTATAATGGTTCGTACAGACGAGTGAAATGTTTTAATAATCGTAAGATATATTTTTTACGGTTTCGGGGTTTTTGAAATGCCACCTAATATCTGTACAGGGTTATTCGTAAAACACTGGCAACATCAGAACTATGTTACTAACATCATAAAGAACAACTTTTGTTTTATGACTTTAAAAATATCATTTCATCCATCATCAATTATTGTTCATCAAAATTTTATTCAAAAATATAAATATTTAACTTGAACTTTATAAATACCATGAAGTATATGCGAAGCGTATATATAGTTTAATAGCGGAAGGGAGCGAGGCGGCGGGGTGCTTGATGTGCTTGCATCGCGTCATACAGATATAGGTAGGTTTAGCAAAACATAGAGTTGTTTGTTAGATATAACAACGAAAATGTTTTGTAAAAAGATGTGGAACAAAAGTTGTTGTTTATGATCTTAGTAATATAGACTATATTAAAGGCTATTAGTGTTTTACAAATATCCCTGTATAAAGTTATAGATTTTGTATCAGATAAATTAAAAATATTCGTTTCGAATACATAACTATAAAAAAAAATCAAAAACATTGTGGGGATAGCTAATATTTCTTAAATGCAAACAACACACAATAGAGTAATTATTTATCAATTTACAAGATAAGATAAATAATTCAGCGCCATTGATTGCATTTGCAACTCTATTGATAAGATTACACGTTGAACTCATCTGCAGTAACCCTAAGGCTGGAACTAGGGCAGAGCGGGAAAACAGGTACGGATAGGCACTTAGAGATAAAAGGAAATCTTACCTCGGAAATAGACTGGTCGACGAAGGAATCGCCTAGGTACACAACTAGTCCTAGAGTGACTAGCAATATCGCGTACATGCAGCTTATAATAAGGGTCATGTACTTTCTGAAAAAAAAAAGATGTTTGATGAATTCTATTCTTTTGATAAGAGGAGTATGTCTTGTATAGGAGTATTATATATATATATGTATATACTTATGACACAAAAACAAAAGTGCGATGCGACGTCACTTCTTAAAATTCTGTGAGCTTGCACGACGTATTCTAAGAACTTGCGAATTGATTGATTGATTGTATGGTTGCCAGCAGGCCTAGCCAAGTTATGACCGTTTTGTTTCGAATCTCTTTCTACAGTCGGTGACGCCCCCGATGTCTTTGTTCTGACCGCGTTTAGTACATAAATTTGAAGTTTTCTATTTTCGTTAACGCCTGTAGGTTATCAATTGGATAAGCCCTCTGAACAGATAATTTACGGCACGAAATCGCAGCGCAGTAATTCGCATCTCCGCATCGCAGTTTTGTGAGTGAGTGTACTCTTAATAGAATAAAACCGGCCAAGTGCGAGTCGGACTCCCTCATGGAGGGTTTCGTAGAAGCAAGTAATATAATATAAAAGTTCTTGTAGTTCGTTGTAACTTTGATCGATGTTTTAATAATGGTGTATTTTTCAGATTTATGACGTATTAAAAAAAAAACACTTACTAGATCTCTTTCAAACCAATTTTCGTTGGTAGTTTTCATAGTAATATACATCATATATTTTTTTTAGTTTTATCATTCTCTTATTTTAGAAGTTACGGGGGGGGGGGGGGGACACATTTTACCACTTTGGAAGTGTCTCTCGCGTGAACTATTCAATTTAGAAAAAAATGATATTAGAAACCTCAATATCATTTTTGAAGACCTATCCACAAATACCCTATACATATGGGTTTGATGAAAATAAAATTTATGAGTTTCAGTTCTAAGTATGGGGGACCCCCAAAATTTGTTGCTTTTTTTTTTCTTTTTTTGTGTTAAAATCTTAATGCGGTTTGCAGAATACATCTAGATACTTTCTAAGTTTCAACAATATAGCTCTTATAGTTTCGGAGAAAAGTGGCTGTGACATATGGACGGACAGACAGACAGACATGACGAATCTATTAGAGTTCCGTTTTTTGCCATTTGGCTACGGAACCCTAAAAATGTGGGTGTCTTCTTGTGTCCTTATATTTATTATGGTTTGATGTTAAGTACTTGTACAAAACATTGTAATTCAGGCTACAATTAACAGAGGTATTAATAAGCGAATTTCTCTGAAGTAATACATTATAAATCATAGTCAAAGCACCGTGCGATTTAACAATTAGGTCTTTTGTTGAATGATTCCGGAGGTATAACCAATAGTTCAATTTTTGTTAATTGTGGCCTCCTTTACATAGGTAAAGTGCGAGAGTCGGTATAAATCTATGTATAACTTCTAGGTAGAAAATTGATAATGGAATACGAATAGTTCGTATTCTGATGGTCATTGATCATAGTTTTTAGAACTGTGATCGATGGTACCTAAGTGATGGAGGGCTGTTGATAGGTAGAGCTCTTAAACATATTTTTAATGCAAACCCAAACAACATTGTAAGTCTGTCCACACAACACAGAATCGAACCAAAGACCTCTCGCTCACTAGCCTCGTTTTTTAGTTCACAGGATCGACAAGGAAGTTTCGTTAAAAATATTTCGTATTACACTTCAGTAGGTTAAAAGGTTAGCGAGTGAATCCGACCGTAGCGATCAGTGAACTATGGCAGAGTACCACGCCCGGAATACACACTATGTATGTAAATCAGCGCTAACTGTTCCAAAAACTACATGTAAAAGGACGTGACTGTTAAACGTGTATACAAAAAAGAACCAAATTAAAAGTTTTAATAAAAATTCAGGTATTTCAACCGTGCCTCTACAGTATGGAATTAAAAATTTGTTTTACTTTTTGCAAAATATAAACTGGTTAATGATTGTGCCTGTATTGGTAATATATCGTCAATTAAAGCTTATAAATATGTAAATCATCGACAATCACAGCTTCATTTAACCTATTCCTATAATCAAACTCACGACTACATCAGATTTCATTTTTTCTAAAAATTATCCAAATCGTTTAACTTTTCTGACAGACTCTACCCTATTTACTGAACATAAGAACATATTAATCCAATGGTTAACTTACGTACTTTTTATATGGTGGGAAAAACATCCAATGACAACCCCCGCTCTTGGGCGGAGTGGGAGATAGTGTCAGACTCTTACTGAGTAAAAGACCCACCCCGTTCCTTCTAGCCTTCATACCGGGGCTCGGGTTCCCTTTCAGATAACCCTGGCCCCAGTAGGTAACTTAGGTACTTGGTAAGCTTTTTATTTGCTGCTGAATCGATGGGCGAGGTAGTACATGAGTCTACTGAGCGTAAGGATGGAGTACCCATGGTGCTCCATCCTTTCTGATCAACTTCTTATGTTTTAATCAGTAGTTGAACTTAGGTTTCGTGTGAACTGGTCTGGACTGTGCACCAAAGATCTCTTGCTTGTCATCATATTGCCTATTAACTAGTTGAACTTACTTGGTAAGCTTTTTGTTATCCTCTGGACTGGTGGGCGGTGGCGCTTGCGTCTCGACTGAGCGTATGGACTGAGCGTCCATGGTCACCACAGACCGTTTTCGAGGAGTGGCGTTGCCTCGCTGGTCACTCTGCGGCATGTATAGGCGGTAACTGTCTGTTGAAGTTAACATTTTAATAATAATAATAATGGGTGAACTACTGTTTTTATATTTTCTATTTTTTCTTTTTAATATTTGGTATAAGAAATATTTTAAAATATCAAAAATATGTATAAAAGAAAAATAAAGTAAATAATAATAATATTCCACTATCACACTACGCCGTCTAGTCCAAAGCTAAGCAGAGCTTGTGTTATGAGTACCTACTAGACAACTGATAAACATACTTATATATTCTAAATACATACATATTATAGATAAATTATATCCAGACACAGAACAAATGAACATGCTTATCACAAAAACATTTGCCCGGGGTGGGATCGAACCCACGACCAAAAAAAAAAAAAAAAAACCCACGTAGACCAACAGGCCAGTCTTGCCAAATATTTAATAAGTTCTTACATCTTTAAGTTAAAAAAGAGGATCTCAATTATTACCCATAAAATCACACTTTCATACTAATACCTATTTTATAGGCCTGTAAGTTTGAGTGTGTGTATGTTTGTTATTTCTTGACTCTAGAACGTTTGATAGGATTTCCACGACATATGATATGCGGATAGACCGCTGCGGATGTCCTGGATAGAAATACTTTTATTCGACGAGTGTTTCCTTGAAACAAGTTTCTACTTTCAGGCAGACGAAGCTGCTGGCAGAAGTTAGTTTTTTACAAACAGATTAGGATAAGCCAACTAGTGTATACTTAGTTTTCAAGGATCTGTACGAAAATCGAAATAAAATAAAATAAAATTTATAGGGTTTACAAGGGTAAACAAAATGTTTAGTGGGGCTCTAAATAAAGTATTGCCAAGCTTTTGGCGATAGCAATTGCCCGAATATCGAAATTTTTGGGATGGACCATGCGATATTTCGATAGCGTTTAACAATATTTATTGTTAATAGAATATCACTTTATCTAAAGCAGTGGTGTCTTAGTGACAAAATCCCCGACTTATGAGTTGTCGGTCGTAGGTCAAACCTAGTCAAGAATTCTCTTTCTTTATGTAATTACATTACTATTACTCTTAAATAGGTGAACGAAAATATCATGAGGAAACCAGAATGTTTTCGTAAAAAAATATAAAGACATGTGACATCTACCAAAATGCCCGTGGTAGGAGACAGGGGTTAATAGTCTCTCTCCAAGAGAGGCCTGAGTCTCAGTAATTATGTTTATATGTATTTATTATCTAGAAGCTGTCATTTGTCATTGTATACTGAACATTTTGGTACTTTAGTAACCGCTTTGAAATGCCAATTTTTCTTCAGCACCTTTTTTTGTGTTATGAGCTTGTATATTTAAATATATGCATCTAAAAATATACGCCACCCTATCTGTACGCATGGGTCGAGTACCTAAGCCTCGTGTGCACGCACTAGTAGACCCTTTATGAAACACGCTACTTGGTATCTAGACCACTCGTTAGAACGGATTGAAAAGCTAATTACAAATTAATTACATCATATTAAATCCATTATTATGTTAAATCCATTGTACTGTGCTTTTTTAGGTGGAAAATCATTAAATTCTTCCGCTATAGGTTGCGTGAGAGAAGTATCAGACTTTTACTGACTAAAACTCACATGTGTTCCTTCAGTAGCCCTTTAACCAAAAATATTCATGCTTTACTTTAACAAGTAAATTAAACAAAAATATCTTGCTTGACTTGGTAGATAACTGTTCGTTATGAAATTGTTAGTAGTTATGATATTCTCTGCGAAGTATCCCTGTCTCTTTGGTACTTGTAACTATATCTACAATCTACACTAATATAGTAAAGTTTGTTTTTTTATTTTTTTGTTTGTAGGCGGTAATCTCTGGAAGAACTGGTCTGATTTCTAAAATTTTTTTAATAATAGAAAGTGGCTTTATTCCTAAGTGACATAGGCTATATTTTATGTCTCCGAAACGGTTTGATCGATTTTTATGTTTTTTTTTTTTGTGTTTATTTGGTAGGTCTGAGAATAAAAAATTCAAACGCTGTATTTACTTTCTTACCCTCACTCACCATTTTTTTCTTTAACAATTCATTTGGCAGAACAAAGTTTGCCGGGTCAGTTAGTTTAGTTATAATTTTAAGGTATTTTCCTGTTTTCCTTCAAACTTTTCTAAGTTGTTATTCGTTGTGATACATCAACAATTTTAAGCTTGGTTTAGAAAGTTGGGAAATGCATGATAATGAGGACCTGTTTGAGTCACAGAATTTATAATTTGTTTTAGACAAGACAGATATGTGATAATGATAAAGTTGTGCTACATAATGTCATCGTGAGTCTATCTGGATACGGTAGTTTGTACTTAAGGCCCTAACTCCCGAGCAGCGGCCGTATTATGACATCTTAAAACCATCATGTTTTCTGTGTGAGAAAAGGATAGTGCTATTCGTCCTATATAGCTCCGTCTCTTTTTCACACCGAAAACATGATGGTTTTAAGAGGTCATAATACGGTCCCAGGGCTATATGTAAATCAATCAATATTTCGCAAAGAAAATGGATTTAACCTTTCGTGTGTCCGGAACGTCTCTAATTACGGCATACGAAAGGTTAAAGGTGAAAATGGCCTTAACTAACACTCAGGCTGCAGTTTGAGAAAGATCAAAGATGGCATATCCTAGCTTGGGATTATGATCTGACTGGATATGAAAATATGTACCTACTCTAAATAGCATCATTTTTACTCATGCAATGTGACTAAAACGTGATCGCAAAGAATTATGAGTATTAAATTAATTAAGCCTATATTTTTCCGTCTTGTGGCACCGTATTTAAAATACGGAGCGTCTAATTTATCCACAAATCAATCCATTTTGACTTTAATCCCCTGTTTATCAGTTAATTTTTCAATGATTGATCAATAATCCAACTTAGACCATTTGGGTAAAATTATTTATCATATTGCGATTATGACGTAATCAACTTTATGCTGTACGTTGTAAATTCATCATCTTCATTTTAGCTGAAAAACGTCTACTGTTGGACATAGGCCTCCCCAAGCGTCGCCACAATGAATGGTACTGTGTGTCTCGCATCCATCGGGTTCCCGCGACCCACGCCAGGTCTTCAGTTCATCTGCCAGTGCCCCAGTTCAGTTGCCCCACTTTCGCGAGCCATAAGGATGCTGAACATTATTGCTACTGACGTGGATCTATTTCACTGCAGCCTGCCGAGGTTCACTGAAGCAGCACTAAAGTGCATAGAAAATATAAACGTTTTGAGTTGATTAATGTTATATTGTATAAACATGCAATATAATATTAATCTACTCTGTTGTTGTTGTGTTGTTTTTTGTCAATTTAATAGTTAATATATTATTATTTGGTTATTTCTTTGAATATATAGGTATAGCTGGTAATAACATCGCATTGGCGTTAGCTGTAATGGTGTTATTTACAAAATTTTAAATAAATAAATAAATCTTGTGGGAGGCTTTCCAACACTGCGTCTTCCGGTGCGCGGTAGGCGCGGTGGGATTTGCATCTTGTCAATCTTTTGCGTACATAAGTATATGTACTACAATGAAATGGTACCTGTTTAACTATACTTTTACGAGATCTAATATACGTAATTTTTCACATTGCAATAATTTAGTTGATAACATTGTCATTAAGCTGCTTTCCTATCAAAATAACGTAAATATACTTTTCTAAAAAGAGTAATGTACTTGTGTATTTAAATCACATACGACGCATTTAAATCTGAAATAATCTATAAAAACTCGTGACATTTATTTTAAATCTTGCGGAAGTCGGGGGGTTAGCACTGATATCATGATTGCGAACTGATTGTAACAAAAGGATAGTAACTTTTAATTCGTTTTGTTAATCTTTTAAACCGGGTCATAAATATTAAATTGTAAGTAGATAATTCATAAGTGAAGTTTGTATTTATTAGAAACCTGTAGAAAATTAATACTATGTAACTAGTTTCCATCAGCGAGTTTACTCGTATGAAAATAGAAAATTATCCCAAGGAAACGTATCTATTGGGATACAAAGTCTCATGTATGTAATATTATAGGGTATAGTCTCTACCCGTGTGCTAAATTTCACCCAAAACCGTTCAGCCGTTTGAGCGTGAAGAATTAACAAACATACACAGTTTATGCTTTTATGATGATGATCTCAGATCTCTCTGATTGATGGTCTCAGTGTTGCTTGCTTAAAATTAAGATCATAGTTTGAATACTTACTGAGTGATTTTGCGTCTCCATTTTTGAGGTTACCATTGTATGGCATTGGACTGGAACGATCACCTGATAAATAAATAAAATCGTTATAAAAATGAGTCGTTTTATTTGCGAGCACTTAACTAGCTATATAAATAAAACTCACCAACAGGTGTAGCAGATCCCGATTCCTCACCTCTACTAAGATTAAAAACCCTGGGCGATTGTCTCTCGTTGGCGGAGTCCTGTAAAAAACAGGCGGAATTTAGAAACCAATAAAATGCGCGGTTGCAAATACCAGCAAATTCATATCTGCGTAGCTACACTGGCGGACTAAAAAAGTGGCAAACATGCACATCGAAAGCCGTATAAAATCGGATTAATAACTTCATTAGCCGCTTGTTTCTCTCGATCGACACCACCCTGTATTTCACTATAATCCCATTACGGTGTTTCAGCGTTCCTCTGCAACGAATTTCGGCCGGCGCTTTAAACGGCACGAAAAAAACGCTTTGTTTGCTGCGATACTCCCAATGAACTTAACTGTATAGTTAAACGGAAATCCTTTCAGATTTCATACTTGTTATCATTGTTTATGTTGTTGCATATGTTATGAGAACAGTGGTGACCGAGAGGTAATGGCCCCGACTTATGCCTTGATCACACGTAGGTACAGAGTATACGGGCGAGACAGTGCTCTCGGCCGAGTACTCGGTACGTGTAAACACAGCGCCGAGTGCTCGGCCTATCACTTATCTCTCGCTTACATCACTGTCTCAGCCGAGTAACATTTTACTGTCTCGCCATTTTACTCGGTACGTGTGATCAAGGGATTATGGCTTGATAACACGTACATAGTAAAAGGGATACATTTTACTGTCTAGCCATTTCACTCGGTACGTGTGATCAAGGCATTTTGGCTTGATCACACGTACAGAGTAAAAGAGCGAGACAGTAAAATATTACTCGGCCAAGACAGTGCTGTAAGCGTGTTGTAGAGGTAAGCGCTCGGCCGAGCTATCGGCGCTTTGTTTATAAATACGTACCGAGTATTTGGCCGAAGGCACTGTCTCGACCGTTTACTCGGTAAGTGTGATCAAGGCATTACGAGTTGTAGGATGCGGGTTCAAACCCTGTCAGACGCATTACTTTGTGTAATTTATTTCATCACCACTGCTCTCAAAAACGGTTTAGGAAAATATCGTAAGGAAACTGGCATGTTCTAGAACCAAAAATTTGAAGACATGTGACATTCACCAACCCGCACTGGGCTCGCGTGGTGGATTACGGATCATTTCCTCACCTAGAGAGGTGGCCTGAGTCCCAGCAGTGGGCACATTAAAAGGCTGATTATGCTGATGGTTATCCTGTTATGCTATATATTAAACTAGCTTCTGCCAGCGGCTTCACCTGTGTGAAAGAAGGTTTCTCCATACAAACTTCAGACCCCCGTTTTATCTCTTTAGGGAAGAATTTTGTTTGGAAAATCCTCACTTAGTGCTCGTTTACGTCTTAGGAGGAAACATAGTGCAAAATTTTAGGAATCCCAGTAGTTTCGGCTTTGCTTTGATATGTCAGTCCTTTGGACCATTGTGCATAATAAGTGAATTTATGGTACTAACTATCGTCAGCGGCGTCTCTCGCGTGAAAGAAGAAAGTTACTAAAAGTGTTATCTAATGAGCTTTTGCAGGACATGGTCTAACTGTGTGCCAAATTTCATCCAAATACGTTCGCCCGTTTGAGCGTAAAGAAGTTACAAACATACACACATATACATAGATTATGTATGAGTTACTACATGGGCGCACCATGTACATAATTAAATTCTCTCTCTAAATAAAAATAATTTTAGTGACTAACGAACTTAAAAAGTACCTAAATTATCAGGTATGATAAAATCTCCAAATTATTTTCGGTAGGTAATACACACGTGCCCTAACGTTTAAATTCCGCAGCCGAGTTCATATCGATAGATTACGATACGTCATCACTTAATTATCGTTTAATCAATCACCGCTACGCAAAGGTTAATAATTAAAAGTAACCAAGGACTATTGGTTAATGACATTTCGATTGAGCATGTTCTCGTCTATAAACCTTAACAGTGGCTATAAGGGAAATAAAAAGTAGAGATCGAATTTTCATTAGGCGAGGCGTTGGGGCGGCACGGTGTGTCCGCACTCGGTATTAACAGCCAGGTGGGGTGGGCAGAGAACGAGGGTGGGTCGGTGGGGCAGGGGGGCAGGGGTGGCTCGCGGCCGGCTGGACTCAAAAGGTTTACAGTTGGCTGCGCGAGAGTGACCCGCCTCACAAACACGGCCCGCGCTCGCCGCTCGACGCTATGGAAGTGTACCGCCGCTTTACAAACCTTTTATAAATTTTATTTTTGTTGCAGAATGATCATTTTGATAGACAGCTTTCATTAATACGTTCAACTGAATATATTGTGGACCAATTATAACGGGAATGCTCTCAACTGCAGTTTTATTCAAACCTCTTTTTTACAAATTAATTGCGCCTTACGTATTGTTGCTTGTTTTAATGAATAATATTATTACTTTATTGAAACAAATCATTGGCATGTCACTACTACTTTCTATATTAGTTATGTTACAATAAATAAAAGTGCACAAAAGTTGACACCTTGCCTCCTATGTAAACTAAGAATTCTTCTGTCTTATTATGAGTCAGTGTTCTACTGCTACTTGAGATATTACACTGCAGGTAGGTCATTTAATTACTCGTATAACAATCTCTCTCTTTTATAAAAATAGTTTATTTGGTCCTGGGCAATAAATAAATAATTCTATATCTAAGTAAACCGTTGCTACAGTCACAGACAAAAGATAAGACGGAATCTAGAACAGTATAGTATCAAATAAAATAATAAAATAATTAAAAGATAGTTTGGCACACATTACACGGTTCTTTTGGCGTTTATTCGCTATAAATAGATGTGTTTTAAAAATAACTAGATTAAAAAAGTACAATAAAACTAAATAAATAGTTTTTTTAGATACATTATTTATAAAAAATTGCATAAATTTTATACTTTTGGCAATGAGCAAGATACAAAAAAGTTTTGGGAACAAGTGATGGAGAGCTTTAAAAAAATGTTGGGTAGTAAAAAAATGTTTTTTCACTGTAGTCAATTTTAATTAAAGTGGTAGAAGGTGTTAAAAACTGGGTAAAAAGTGCATCAAAAGTGAATTTCCCAAAAATGGGCTTTACTCCCTTTGTAACCCAAAAAGACATATAACCAAAAAAAGAGTTCAGATTAGAATTTATATTCCTAAAGGCATATCCATATATTGCTGTAGTAGAAATCATTACAACCCATTGGGTCCATATATACGAATTCGTTGTTTAAACTACGGACGGCGCTTAAAATAAATATACTTTGAATACGGGCCAAAACAGCCTGTTGCTAATATGTACTATACAATAAAAAATTAAACGCTATTCGTCGGTAACCATGACTTGATGTACGAGTAGCTTGACTTTATAACGTTTGAACTGATTTGGCAATTTTTTTGTTTATCAGAATAAGGATTAAGAGAAAAAAATGGAAAATACATAATCCCGAAAATGATGTCTTGGAGACTTCTGTGACCGGAAAAGGCGACTGGGAAGAGTAGAAAAAATGCGGAGACCTTTTCCTACCATTGGGAAAACGTAAGTTGCGAAAAAGACTCCGAAATATAGAAATACCGCTAGCTAGAACCGTGGGGAGTTTCTAAAAAGGTAATCCATAGTCCTAGAACGTAAAGGGCAAATGAGGAGTCAGGTGTGGTTTTAGTTAGTAAAAGTCTGACACGCAATCCCGCTCTAGTCAGAGCGGGAGAAGTCATTGGATGATTTCTACCTTAAAAAAAAGTGTTTGGCTATTGCGCTGCGTTTCGCGGGACCAAATAGCGCACGCATAAAAAAAAAATAATTAAAAATATATTTCTTAGGTCTAGTTGTGTATGTGTGTTTACATGTTTGTTGATGCAGAAGTTATTTTTATAGTGTGGTAAAGTTATTATAATAAGATTAAATAAAATACTGGAAGTATGAGAATTTTTTCTATAATTTTTTTTTGTTTTTTTTTTTTCATTTATATTTTGAACAGGTCGACTTCTGCCGGGTCGACTAGTTGAAAATTAAAATATTGACGTTATCTTATGAACGACGAAAGAATTTTGTAACGAATAGGTACGTAGAAACATGGCGTAATCGGATAATCTCGATAAGTTATCATAATTAATTACTAATGACTGTTTTGATTAAAGGTTTTGATTTTAGTGGTTTGGAATTTTGGGTTTTTTCAGTGGCAATGATGATATGTCTGTTTACTGCAAGACTGAATCATTTATTGATTACAATTTATTTATATACACATCAACTATGTAGGCAGTAATAAGTGAATAAAATACTATTTTAGATACACTATAAAACCTAATATTTATAAGTGGATTTGAACGAAGTTAGTAGACTAAGTTCTGGAATAGGACATGATATGTTGTTTGTATTATAGTAGGTAGTGGTTTTATAAAAACAGTTAGCGAAAAAAATATAATATCCACACTGTAAAACTCGATATTTGAAATTCGATATAATGTATGAATAATTGAATTTAGATTTTAATTTTTCAAACTATTTAATATACACTGTATCCACATCTCCCATCAAACTCTTCTGCCGCAGGTCTTAAGAAATTTCATTTGAAATAAGCATCACCTTTGTGCTCTTCTATCAGTAACTGTTCTTTTAATTTTTAAGTGTTTGAATGTCTATATACATAAATAAATTTATAAATAAACATGAAGCATTGACCTCCGTTGCATTGATTTATTTGTTACAAATATAATTATCTTGATAGTAACCTTAAAACCAAAAACATAGTATCATAAAGCTGATAAACAGACATCTTCAATGGCATCTCATTATCCTCATCCATGCTTTCAGTGTAAGGATATAGACAATAAACTGATAACCTTCCTTATTTTTAATTGCAGATATGCGTAAAGGCCAATGAATCAATTGTTTACGTTCTGCGGGGTTTTCATTAATCTTAATCGAAACAGTTCTGGAATGTTGATAAAAGTAATTTTCAGCATACTTCTAGAATATATATAAACAAGTGCGCTTCACCATCAACGATTGCATCATAGCTTATCATCACGTGAGATCGCAGTCAAGCACTAATTTCCATCAATTAAAAAAAAAACGTACTGCGTACACATTTTTGAGAAGGCTTTCATTATACGTACATTCGTGTAATTAAGGAAATACGTACAGTAAATGAGTGAAATTCCTTGCCGGAGTTTGTGTTTCTTGTTGTCCTTGGGGTCTTTAAGTCAAGCGAGAATAGGTTATCTACTTCTAGGCAAGCTTGCTCAAATATCGGCAAGATAATTGCTGACCGTCGGTCAAGAGTAAGGGCAAAATTTCACCGTGACATCCTAAATATAGCCCTAAGCTACCAAACTAGACACCAGAGTCGCCACACATCCGAGCTGGTTGCGCCACTAAATTGGTTGCGCAACCAAACGGACACCAGGTGAGTACCTCTCTATAGAGCTGTATACATTTTGTTGGTAGCGGCGACTGGTTACGCCGCCATGGTGTTCCGTTGAAATATAGCCCTTAACCTAATGGTAACACCCAAGCCTAACAATGATAAAAACTTAGGTTGAGTTAACATTAGATGCTTAAGCCACGTATTCACTGAGCAACAATGTTTCGGATACACAGTTTCTGAAACATCACGTAAATATTTCCAGGAACAATGTTTCGGAAACTCTGCCGTCCACACAGTCAGTTGTTTAGGTCATGTCGCCCGAGGAAGTAGTGTTGTTAAGTGGTGCCTACATTTTATTGCATAACGCGTCTACACTCGCATGCACCTGTTGCGCAATTGATTTGTTTCTGTGTTCTCCGCCGCAGATGGGGAAAACCGAAACATACCGATAAACACGTAGTGTTTACAGAAACAAAATTATATGTTTCTGAAATAGAGTTTATAAACAATTGTTGCTCAGTGAATACGTGGCTTTAGTTTGTGCTAAAGTAAAGTTGCAAGGCAAAGCCTTTACAATACAGTGTCTAGCTTCCGCCGAAAGCTCCCTGTGCGTCGGGAATCGTAAGGCGACCACCAGCCACTGTAGACGCGGGCTTGCCGATGGCTAGCAATGGGCAGTTCGTCGTCCAAGTAGGACAAGGCTTAAGTTGACGCCGCGACGTGTTGTGTTCCACATGCGCCTCAAAGAGATTTCAGCAAAATTGTTGGGCCTAGTTAGAGCCGATACCAGAACTGGTGGATTGTTCAAAAGATTTACTGCAGCCCTAGAACGCAAAGGGCAACTCAGAGGGTGGGACACAGATAGGTGATAGTTAGTAAAAGTCTGACTCTTCCTCTTGCTTCACCCAGGATGGAAGGAGTCAAAAAATAAGAACTGTCTCGATTGTAGATCACTTACTTTTGTTCGTCATTGTTTTAATAAGCTATTTTGCTTGTCTCAATGTACCTTAAGGGTACGTTTCCACGGAAGGGGATTTAGGCGGCGTGAATCGGAGAAGAGCAGTGAAAAATGTCAATTATTTCCATTGAAGTGCAAAGTGGCCTCCGCTTCATGCCCTCCGCTCTACATCGCAGCTTGCTCGACTCCGTTCTGTCCGGTTCGGGCCCGTGTGTTCCTGTTTATTTGAAAGTCCACTTCATTCTTCTCTACTAGCAATTTTTGCACTGATGCGGAGTAGAGATTTCGAGCATTATGATTGGCCAATTTACGGTCAGCTCTTCTCCACTCTACACAGCTCCGAGGCAATGGAAACGCACCCTTACGCAGAACTCATTCAATAAATAATAAATCTAATCAGAATCATATCAATATAGAAAACCCCAGTTCTAGATAAAAGTTTGCTCATGCCATTTTTTATTATTCACTTTTATTTCTTTATGTGTGCACTTGTAACTTTATAGTCGTATTTTTTTGGATTTTCCTTGAATGCGTTTTCATATTTACCTAATTTTCCTAATTTTCCTCTTGACGATATTTTATCTTGAATAATTTGATCATGACAGTATGTGCGTGTCAGTGTGTTGTTTGTATGACCGTATTTTGTTGTTTGTTTCTGTACTGGATTGTTTCTGAATTTTAGAGTTTCGTAGTTAAATAGCTAATAGTTTCGCCGTACCTATCTGTACCTTTTTTTTTTTATTGTGGGAAAAAATCATGCATTGACATCCCCCGCTCTTGGGCGGAGCGGGAGATAGTGTCAGACTCTTACTGACTAAAAGACCCACCCCGTTCCTTCTAGCCTTCATAGCGGGGCTTGAGCGCCTTTTCGGATAACCCTGGCCCCAGTAGGCTTCGACCCGGCTGGGTCCCTGCTGTTGCTGACAACTCCTTGAGGCGCGCGGGAACAGTGCGCGCCGTCGACGACTTGGGCTTGGTCCGGAAAGTTACCGGACGGCCGGACAGTGAGCTACCCATTGCTCACTGTCCGCAAGCCCGCGCCTACGGTGGCCGGAAATCGGGATCAGAATCCCGGTTGCGGCGGCGGCGGCGATAACGCCGTTGCCTGATGCGTTCGGCCTCCTCCTTTGCGAGCATTAAAGCTTTGCAGAAGTCGGCGACCGCCTGCCACTCCTCCTCGCTCCGGACCATGGCCTCAACCAAGGCCCGGCGCGAGAGGACTCTGCCGCCGATCGCCCCCACGAGGGCACGGCGATGCTCCGCCCAAGCAGGGCACACCTCGACTGTGTGCTCCACCGTGTCCTCCGGGCGTTCCGCACAGTGGCGACACCCAGGTGTCACTTCAGCATGAATTCGGTGCAGGAAACTCCCGAACGAACCATGTCCGGTGAGGACCTGCGTCATGCGGAAGGTAAGGACGCCGTGAGGTCTTTCCAGCCACGCCTCAAAGAGGGGACTTACCGGTACCTATCTGTACCTGAAGTTGCCTAAGTATAACTCGATTGGGAGGTGCACATTTATACTTAATTGTTCCTTTGGCCTACGAAATAATGAGATTAAAAGTAATTCTTTGACGAAAATCAAATACTACTCTTATGTTCAGACAAGTACTGACAAAAAGTGACAAAAATAATAATAATCTTTTTTTTATGAAAACACCTTTTTTCAGTTAAAATACAAAGTGTTTTAATCATAGGACATATATATAATTATATCGGCGTTATAAAAATATATATGATATACAGGAATAACCAGTTTATTCCAGTTTAATTAGTCTACAACCCATATTGTTAATCACAATTTTTTTATTATACCGGTGGAAAAAAAGAAAGACTTACATAAACATTAATGGACTTTCATTATCAATAAGATATCTATCATAGTAACCTACAGTTGGATTCAAAACAAAAACATTTCTCCGTAAATAATATTGTAGGTAAAATTATGTACTTCGAAGTATAAGGTAAATAAATACGCCTATAATAAAATTTATAATTGTTTAGGAAAAGTGTAGCTAAAAAGGATGTCTATTAAGATTTTTTTCGATTTATAAAAATAATTTAGTCAAAATTGGGATAATAAATCTTTATATATATAATTCTTCTGTGAGTGTGTATGTCACTGAACTTCTCTCAAACGACTGGACCGATTTTGATGAAATTTTTGTGTGTGTTCAAGGGGATCTGGGAATGGTTTAGATTCACAATTTTCACGCGAGCGAAGCCGCTGGCAGAAGCTAGTATATAATAATTTCAGAACAGCAGGATTTTGAAATTATATTTTTTTTTACTTCCGAAAATAGTCTATAGATTTCATAATAATTATCAATATTGTCTAAGTAAAAACTAATTATTTCTAATCAATCCATATCCTGTTTAGATTTTATCGATTTTCATATGATCGATTCAGGTAGATACAATATGACTTATTCATTTCCTCCTTGAATCAATGTGCCTTGATAATAATGTTCGCGTGTGCCCACGATGCTTAGTGACGGCCTTATCAGTCGTAAGTGTGAGATCAGAAAGTTTGATACCCACGTGGAATCTTACGAGGATAATTCGATACTGATTAGATTAATTGAGACAAGAACAAATGTAAAGCGTTTCCAGTTGCCTGATATCTTAATGTCATGATAAAATTTGTAATTTTATGAGTTAATGTTTTACTGACGTCGTATTGCAATCAAGGCCCAAGCGCCCGAAAAGTGCCATAAAACAGTGACTTTCTGAAGCCTGCTTACTCGGTAACGACCAGGTTTATTAAGTTTGAAAAAAAAAATGTAAATATTATAGATTCATGAACAACACTATCAAGTATTGATTTTTTCGTGTGATTAATACTTTTATCTAAAAAAATATTTAGCAATTTCGCAACTTTCCCTACTCCTTCGAAACGGCTTAAATCTTTAGAAACATTTTTACACATAAAAATTTGTGGTTATATATTCTTCAAAGTGAACATTCATTTGTTTTTAGGTAAATTTTCGTGCAAATCTGTACGAACCCTTCAATTTCGAGCCTGTAACAGTTAATCTGTGAATTTACAACATGTGATCCTTCCCGAGCTAGCATACACAGTAAATACCCGTTACTAGTTGATAAAACTGAATTGGCTTCCAGGTTTAATGCAACCAGCAATTAATTGACTGTCAGTCATCGCTGCGAATTTCTGAAATTCGCATTTCAATGTATTCGTACAGCTTTTGTTTGAGAATGCATAATTTTTAATTAAAATGTACAGAATTAAGTATAATGTGCAGTATGAATACTTGCTAGGGCTGCAAGATTGTTGATAAGAGTTTTTGTGGCTCGAAATGGGTAGCTGAAGATACAATATGGACCTTAGTCAGTAAAAGTATGATACTCATCTTGTTACAATCAGAGAGGGAAAAGTAATATAATGATTATGTACGCACGGAAAAAAAAATATCTGTCATTAGAGACGCCTTCAACGTAGATACTGGAGTGGTTTGAGTTTGACGAGCATTAAACTAGAACTACATAAGACCGATACACACGCGTAACATGCTTGATTTGTACGTAGAATGACTTCGCGTGGCGTGGAAATAGTGTAGCTCTACAAGTCTAGTTTCCATATAAAATGTGTGGAGACCGATGCGCCCAGATCGGCGAGTATGGCACACACCTTCAGGAATATGCATAAAAAAAATTAATTGTTTAACGAGTATCAATATATAAAAATATATGGAAACAATATTAAAATTGGTAGAAAAGCAAATCAGAAAATGACAATATATACATATATGTCTACACGTGAGGACTTGTAATTGGCTTTCTAGTGATTATGGATTCCTTCTTTTTTTTGTCTGGTTTTATTAGCTGTAAGTCTTCCATGTACTAAATAAATAAATAAATAAATATTCGTTTCTTTCACCAAGATACCGTTTTCTAGTGCAGCTTTATAAGTGTGATGAACTCTGACGATGAAGACTATTATATCGGGCTTGTCTTTCTTATTAGCAGCTTTGAAGCTTTATGATTATGTTTTAATTGTTTTAAAAGATTTAATTTATCAAATTAACAAAATTACCTAATCTTTTTATTTGAGCCGTTTGATCTAATGAGCTATAAAAAAGTTATTGTACCTACTAATACTATAAACTAGCTTTTACCAGCGGCTTTGCTCGCGTTACAGTAGATAATTATCCTAAGATCATATGCTCCCAAGATAAAAACTTCACATTGCGTGTGTCCTTATTGGTCCTTCACGGTCAAACAGCAGAACGAATTTAGACCTAACCTTGTTTAGGAATAGGACATAAGATGCCCTATTGCAGGTTAAGAGTAATAAACTTTCGCCTTTTTAATATTAGTGTGATATAAGGCGACGTGAAATGTTTGTAGCTAGATTCTGCCAGGATTAGCTCATGTGAAAGAAAGTTTCTTCACACAAAGTTTTGGTTCACACTTAGGGTGAGTTGCACCATTTAACTATAACGATAACCAAACCATAACCAGCCGTGAAACAGCCGCCTATTCGTCAATTCGACGATTTGACAAGTGTTAACGGCTTTGTTATCGTTATAGTTAAATGGTGCAACTCACCCTTAGGGAATCAATTTTGGAAAATCCCGTCTTAATGCTTGCCTATTAAAAGCCGCATCATAAAAGGAAACCTTGTGCAAAATTTCTCACTCTTACTCTCTATTTACTTACTTACACTCTACTCTTACTCGTCCCCGTAGTTTCGGCTGTGCCTTGATATGTCAGTCAGTCTGTTTCTCTTTTTATTTACTTATTTAAAGCTTTATGCACAAAAAAAACTGTACAAAGCCGGACTTAATGCATTATCTGCCAGTCAACCTTAGGGTGGTGCAGAAACATAACATGGCAGGTGCAACAGGCAGGCAGGGAGGCGGGTTGCAGGTTTTAGTATATTATAATATAATAATAATATTCCACAACTATCACACAACGCCGTCTAATCTCAAGCTAAGCAAAGCTTGTGTTATGAGTACTAGACAACTGATAAACTTACTTATATATTTCTAAATACATACATATTATAGATATATTGCAACCAGACACAGAACAAATGATCGTGCTTATCACACAAACATTTGTCCTGGGTGGGAATCGAACCTACGACCTCCGGCATAGCAGTCAGGACTACTATACTAACCACTAGACCAACAGGCCAGTCATATTATATAATTACAAATACGCCTCAACAGCTGACTGAACTTTGAACTGAATTTAGAACACGGGTAGACGATAATTTTAAACTTTTGATCATACGATACTTTTCAATCTAATAATATTTAACTACTTTCGCGTGATTTAATTTTAAACTTCAACGTAAGGGATTTTAATGACGAAACTTAGTAAAATAGAGAATCAAAATCTACTTACACTTCGCTCAATATCAGGGTGGTACATAACATTCCGCTGCGGTCTCCGGCGAGCTGCCCGGGCTGCGCTGGCCGTCACCAAGTTGCCTGACACAGGCCCCGGCTGAGACATGGTGCGCCGGCGGCCCTGGGTTTCTTCCGAACTGGACCCGTTGCCGACGGATGCATTGTGAACCTGGAGATAGAAAGATAAGAAGAATGGGACCATTTTTTCTTGAGATTTTGGGCAAAAATAATAGTTTTGTGGTGGTTTACAGTTATTAAACTTTAGGTACAGCTCGACAATGCGATATCTTTTAAATAGCAATTGGTTTACAGGTGTTTTTTTTAAGATATACGCCAGTGCTTGACTGCGATCTCATGATGGTGAATTGTACTAGTTTATTAAGAGCATATTCACTCTAACCATTATAATCTGTATACACTTAACCTCTACACGTAACCTCTACACCTAAATTGTAATCGGACGGAACATAAAAGTGTGGGTCAAAAGTTTTCTACCGATTTTTCTTCCTTTTTACATCTAATCGCTATCGCAATTTCACGTCATGTCACTTTCTGCGATAGCCTTTATTCACGCCCTTAATTCAGTGCTTGATTTATATACCAGCCGGGTATTAGCCGGATTGCGAAATTGTTCAAAACAGTTACCGCAGCACTGGAACGTTAAGGGCAGCTAAAGGAACACAGGTAGGTTTTATTCCGTAAACTCTGAGACTTCTTCCTACTCAATCCAGAGCGGGAGAAGATATTTGATGATTTCTCAAAAAGTGTATGACTAACCCATTAATTGCGAAAAAAAAGGATACGTATATTTTTTTAAATCAGATTTTACAAGCCCACTAAATAAGGTTAATGTTTTCAAAGCTTCAACATAAATTAATGCAAAGATTATACAAAATAGTCTATTTTGTAGTTGTTGATAAGTAATGATAAGTAATAAATTAAATTGCACAAACACTAGTCCATAATTAATTTGTGGTAAACAGAAAACCTTTTGTATTTGTCTCTCACATTTCTTAGAAGATATTATCCGTGTACTGCGAGGAACTCTCTTTTGAGTTCGAAAACGGAAGGGTTCTTCTTTGATGTGTGTCCATCGAGATATTTCTCGTTATCAAATGAAATTCAATGTGTTTTTCATAGACAAGATTATTAAATATTAGTAGGAATGAGAATATTATCGGTCATTGACGTAGTCAATCGTATTTTTGTTGGTTTTATTTTTTTTTGTTGATTTTATTTTCTACATCAGCAGTTCTTTATGAAAACAGCTTTTAATGAATTAAACTTTATTATTAAATGCACATTTCAGGTGATTTGAATTGAAAATTATACAGATTTGGCGTATAAACACAAGGGCTCTTTTATTTTATTTATTGATTGATTTATTGATATTATTGAGGACTGGAATCTCTAATATGTATCAACATCGATTCATATTTATCTTTTGTACCTATAAAGATGCATTAATTCTCGATGGTACACTCTCGTGTCTACACTATACTATAAAGAGGTAAAGTTTGTTTTTTATTTGTAGGAAGTAATCTCTGAAAGTACCAGTCCGATTGCGAAAATTCTTTCTCTGATAGAAAGCTTATTTATATGTTCTGGCGAATTAGCGAGCAAAAGCTAGTCGGAAATAAAAGGACAAAAAAGCTTATCTACTACCTAATTTTGTGCCGTTATCCCCATGATGGCGTTTTGATAAATGTGCATTTATATAAAGTACTAAAGTGGGTATAATAGCCATTGCGACTTTATGCATATAAGATAGATAGATTAGCGTATCATAATTAATTTTTCATTAGTATCTCTGTTAAATAAATATATTAGTGATACTTGCACATGTGACGTACCTACCTAACGATAATTATTGTTTTTTTATTGATTACAATGAGCATTATGGGCTCTAGTTCATTAAGGAAAGACTACTCAATTTATAATGGGTTTTGACGTGACAACGTCTTAAATTAGGTTGCGGCTGGGAGTCACTTATGAAAAAGTGTAACGCTCGGTAACGTTACGATGAGTCACCGAACGAGAGAGAGGCCCGCCGAATGCCTTGCGTCTCTCTCCCACTCAACTATGATCGGTCTGCCGCGCGCGCAGCACTAGAGAATTAGGCGCATTGAATCGGCGCATGCTTGTGTCTCTGTCTTTGTCTTTCTCGAACGTTCTTGGCGTTGGAAAAACAAGAAAGCGTCATAATACAAGTTCACACGTGTGGTTAAAGTATCGTCAGCTGTGTCTGTAGTGAAAATGTGGAGTGCTTAGATTCGTCATTTACAACAACTACAACAATAAAGGTAAATAATTGTACACTGATATTTCATTTCGTCCTATCCTCAACAAAATCACTCAAATAGGAATTAGTTAAGTTTAAGTTTACATGTACAATGTTTTAGTAAACAAAATATATTTCTATAGTTAAAATTTGTGCAATTCTTATTTTCATTCAATTCCTTGTTCCTATTGTGCAATTTAATTATATTCATATCAATAAATATTCTACCGAGAAAAAGACGTTGTCACGTAAAATCTTCGCCCGTAAAACCGACTTTACAGGCAACCATTTTTTTTAACAATCTTAGTTCTTTGTTTTAAACTGTTGAGTCATTTCAGCAACTGGTTCCATCTGCTTTGAAAGCGACTTTATTTTACCAGTCGCTTGTAGAGTCTGTCTAAAAAATCAAACTAATTAAGTAATTATAGGACAAAATGAAATCAGATGTAGTCACGATGTAGTCATTGGTTCAATAATCAAGGTTGATCAAAAGATCTTGATCATTGTTTACTAATAGAAAAACCTTAAAAAAAATATAGAATATAAGTATTTTTTAAATGATTAATTATTATACAAAATTATCAAGTCATTTGACTTTTTAAACAGACTATAGGTACTACTCACGTGATTTCTAGCTTTTAGACATGACAGCATGACACTGATTCTTGACAGCATTTGAGTTCTAATCACCCAGGCGTCACTGTTTTAGCTACGGTATTCTAGAGTTAGATTTCACCGGCAGTGCCCAAGACCAATAACACTATTCAGGTTTATCGCGTCTTGATTGAATATTGGTCCACTAGTTTAAACAATGGGGACTCACGTTGGGGCATTGTGTATCAATACGTAATGTTGTCCGGCGGCTGGTTTCACTGCGGTACATCTCTACTGTGAGTAAGACGCTTATGCGCTCTGAGAACTGGACAACTGACAGACAACCCGTCGCACTTTACTCAATATGCCGTCGATTCATTTTGACAATGTTATTTAGTAAAGATTTTAGCATTGTGATTGTAATTAGTACTCTTCACTTTGTCTTTAAACGCTTTGTCTAACAATGGGCTTCGACGAGTTGAAGTTGTAACTCAAAATTCGAGATCAATGCCTATATATTTGACCGTTTTCATTGAGTAGGAGGACAAGAAATATGTACTTTGTCATCAATGTGACTTTGAAAAAGATATTTTTTGACAGTGCGTAGATTTTTTGGGGGCTGAAAGTCTTCTCAACAAATATATATATAAATGTTCTCCTTTTAGTATGCGCATCATTTATAAACGGCTGAGCCGATTTGTGAGCCGTTGTTTTTTTTTTTTCATGATATTAGTATCTAAGATCTTAATTTGTCTCTTAATTGGAAAAAATCTCAAGAACTTTTTATAAACCTAACATCGTCACAATCATTTATTGCTATATATATATATTTTTTTAAGATTAATTTTAAAGTATGGAAGTAAATATATATAAAGTATGTAAGTATAGCAAGCAATTGATAAAGAAATAAATAAATAAAATACTGAACGGAGATAATTTTGAAAAATGGGAAATAACAAAAAAAAAATAGATCTAATACAATTTTTCGTACGCACCCCAGGATCGTCACCGTTGCCAATCTCAGAAGCACTAACTCCCTCATCTTCACCAAATTGCTGCAGAGACGTCTCCGAGTGGAACTTCTTGTCTCCCAATTTCCCCCTATTTACTATTGCGTCTAAAACTTCCTTCTTCGCTGCGTTAGTGTCCGTCATTTTGGTGTTTTAATTTCTCACTCTATTTGTTTAAACTTTTTAATTAAAAAATAAATCACTCTCTGAACGACATGTTTGGTGACACTAAGCTAGTGCGATTTAGATTGCAAATGAATTAATAAAAACATGATCGGTTTCCTATCTGTTATCAAGTAAGGACGTATCTATAATAAAGATGTAAATATCGCGATTGCTTTACGATCGGTGCAGACTTCCTCTTTCGGTTATTGTCGACGGAAAAATTGATAATTTCTACGTTATTGTTTAGTCATTAGTCCTTCATAGTTAATTTTATATGATTAAAGATTTGTTTATAACAAAGAGATTTATGTCAAAGATAACACTCGGTTTACTTATGTAAGCGTCGTCTGTCAGGTTTTGATTATATTTTTTTTAACCGTTTTCGACGACGCGTGACTCTTTGAATTTAAAGCGTAACTTTTATTGATTGTACATCTGTGCTATATTCTGTCTAATAAGTCAACCGACTTGGGAATTCTGTACAATATTTAATAATTTAAAAAAAAACTTATATTTAATACTTTTCATAAGGTTCTTCTGTTAGTTAACAATTATCTCTATCTCTTAATCAACCTTGATTATTGAACCCGTGTTGACTACATCAGATTTAATTAAATCCTAATAATTACCCAAGTCGTTTAACTTATTAGACAGACTCTAATTGACATATTATTTGATTCTTTTGGGTGTGTATTTCGTAGATTTCAAGTGTTCATTTTGATTTCTTGAAAATATAAATTGATATATCTACAAGTAATACCTACCAAATTGAGTGTAGTGTTTCCTAAATAATATTTTTTGTAATTTTTTGTTACTATTTTGGTGTACAATAAAGTTTATACTATTCTACAAATTTTTATTTCTTATCTTTATATATATAATTCTTCTGTGAGTGTGTATGTCACTGAACTTCTCTCAAACGACTGGACCGATTTTGATTAAATTTTTTGTGTGTGTTCAAGGGGATCTGGGAATGGTTTAAAATTAACAATTTTGTCCGCTGGACAATGTTTTTTTAATTAATTTTTAATTTATTAGTAGTTGTTGATTTTGGAATGTTTTACATTGGATCCGACAGACGGCGCTACCATCGCAGTGTCAAATTTTAAATAATATTCGAATTTTAATTTTAGTCTGTCCCGACAGTTAGCGCTGCGATCAAATTAAAAAAAGTTTTGTTATCATTGTGTTATTGTAGACCATGTGCAGTTTGAAATTTTCAAATTAAAGACGTGTAGACAGGACAACGTCTGTTGGGTCCGCTAGTATGTATCTATAATTATTATTACAATCATTATTTCAGCGGAAAGACGTCCGTTGCCAGACAGCTTCCCCAATTGTCACCACGACGACCACTTAAAATTAATAATCCATAACAACATTATTATATTTCATTTTAATATTATTATATTTATATTTCGCAGTATTTTTGTAATGTGTGCTAGCCTAGTAGTATAATATCTGCGAGTAATGGTTATCGATAAAATCTACCAGCTCCAGTATTTTCAGTAATTCTTGCTAAAATATTTCATGATGTCTACGTTCTTAGTTTTCTATTAGCTTCAAATCGTTGTAGCACTTATTAGACACGCAATTACAGGATTCATATCAACAGATTGATTTCACGTGATAGCGTGTTTATTTGTTGATGCAAACATTCGTCATGGTTCAATAGCTTTTATTGAACGTATTTTTAACAGAACGGGGGATTTGCTATATCTAATTTTATTGTTTAGCACTTTGAAAGTATGGAAATTACTATGAGTAATTTAACCTACATTGGTAATATTTGATTATTGCATTCAGGTCATAGACTGGTGCAAATAGAATTTAAGAACTAGGGTTCCGTATCCTCACGGCATAATCAAGACAGTAAGTCCCCTCTTTGAGGAGTGGCTGGAGAGAAAACACGGCGTTCTCACCTTCAGCATGGCGCAGGATCTCAGCGGACATGGCAAGTTCGGAAGGTTCCTGTTTCGGATTCAGGCTTAAGAAAGGCTCGAGCCCCCATTGTGCAGACCACTCGGAGGAGGCGGTGACCTGACGCACCGGGCCCCACCAGACCCCGGTTAAGACTATACTCTAGAACGAGAGAGAATGAGGATGCCGTCACCTTCATCTGCGAAGCAGTAGGTAATGCTAGCGAAGAAGATGGCCGGAAATATGAAGGAACGGACCCCCACACGTTGGAAGTCGCAGGGCAAATTCAGGCCCCGCAAGCTCAACAATGGATAGTTCGCCGTCGGCCCTTCTGGAAGACCTGATTGTTAACGGCGCGTAGGCACGTAATTTTTCAGAATTCCGTCATTATTTCAGTTACTTGTTACTGAGATAATGACGGAATTCTGAAAAAATACAACCAAATTGAGAACCACCTACTTTTTTTGAAGTCATTGTGGTTTTCTTCTATGTTTGAGGAAAGCTTCTATCACCGCGAATAACATATTTTTTCGAGATAAATTTAATATCTAACCTACGCCAATATATCGTGTTTTTTGCCTGTTATGAAAAAAATAGCAGGGCTTTTTGTTAAGTTGGCGAAAAGGAGGATGGGCGAGTAACACACGGACATGCGTGACATGGTTCCGTTGAAACCTACTACTACGAGTACGGAACCCTAAAGTAGAAATAAATATTTATAATACAGTTTGTTCAAATGAAATCATTAACCATTTATTCGGAACTATAATAATAACTTAATAATAATAATAACTTTATTTAATCATTGCTACAGGTATTTCCTTAAACATTATTACAATGGCCCCCAAACTAGGCGGTGCCTGTATCTTGGGGACCGGAGTTGCGTTATCGTTAAATTAAAATACAGGTTTCTTTTCGGATTACCTACCTAAAAATAAAGTAAGAAAAAAATAGGAGACAAAATAATTTACAAAATAATCAATACAAGAGTGTGCGTGTTAGAGGTGTACGGTTGAAGGTGTGTGTATGTCTGTGGGTCGTTACACGTGTTATACTCATATTATTATATATGATTTTGGTAACTTAGAAGAAGGAAACTGTTTAGCACAAAATGTTTGTTATTAGTTAATGATATCCTCAGTTTCATCGTACGAGAGGGAGACGAGCATTTTTTTCAACATTTTCTTACATAATCGATCGCTTAAACCTTTGATGTCATGTGATTTAATGATTTGGTTATAGACATGAGTGTGAGAGTAAGAAGGACAGCGTCTAGCCGTAACTGTGAGAAATTGATATAAAAATAAGAAACCGGTTTGCGTTATTGATGTAGATAAACTTTTCGGGATAAGAGCAAAGAGTGGGAGATTCTTGCCACAATAACAACTACCACAGAAATTACAGTCTATCTAAAAAATCAAACGACTTGGGTAATTGTTAGGACAAAATTAAATCTGATGTAGTCAACACTGGTTCAATAATCAAAGTTGATTAAGAGATCTTAATCATAGTTTACTAATAGAAAAACCTAATAAAAAGTATCGAATATAAAAGTATTTTTAAATGACTAATCTTCTTCTTCCTGCCCTTGTCTCGTTTTATTTGAGGTCGGCGCAACACGTTTTTTTATCCATTCTGTCTTGTCACTCGTCACGCTATCGCTAACTCCCTTTTCTTTAAATGACTAAATATTTTACAAAATCCCCAAGTCATTTGACTTTTTAGACAGACTATAGCTCCTTTTGCGTACTAATCACTTGCGTTGACCTCTATCAGTTAGGTATCACAATTTTTAGATTAAAACAACGCTTAGGGAGCATCTTATCAGTCATAAAAAGTGCTACGTTCATAAACTTTCCCGACGTCATTCATATCCCTATCTAATTTGCATTTAATCCTAAATGATTCTGTGTCTGTAAGCTTAATAGGCTCATAATACACATAATGTCTTGCTATTTACGATCGCTTGATTATTTGAGAATTCACTTTAAATACAGTAAAAAATGCACTCATAAATATAATCCATTTATTTGTTTATCAACAGAAGTTGATAATATCTTTCTTGCAGAGGTACATGTGCGTTACTGACTGGGTACTGGAGAAAAATAAATTTGGTGGGGTATAGTCTAAAAAGTCAACCGACTTGGGAATTTTGTATAATATTTAATTATTTAAAAGATACTTATATTTGATACTTTTTATAAGGTTCTTCTATTAGTAAACAATTATCAGTATCTCTCAATCAACCTTGATTATTTAACCAGCGTTGACAACATCAGATTTCATTTTACCTTAATAATTACCCAAGTCGGTTGACTTATTAGACAGACTCTACAATCTGTTATCATAAGCTTTCGCCTCTATTATCTTTCGTTAATAAAGGCGAAAGGTAAAAATACAAACACACAAGATGTGTTTGTATTTTTCATAATTCTTTCCGATCGAACGCCTAAACAAAATCCGTTCGTTCAATCCGGATGAAGTTTTGTACACAGGTAGACTATTTCCTGGTTATTCCGTACCTCAAAAGGAAAAAACGGAACCCTTATAGGATGACTGGGGCTGCTCTCAAGCGGCTCCTGCCCAACCTTGGGGGTCCAGACGTCTTCTGCTGGAGACTCTACGCAGGAATCGATGGTTCCATAGCCCTTTATGAGGCGCCAGTGTGGGCGCCGCCGCTGCGTCAGCAACCAGCATGCCAGAGGGTTATGGCAATACGGATGGTGCGGGGATATCGCACGGTCTCCCGCGAAGCGGCGAGCCTCCTTGCCACCATGAGATCTGGAGGCAACAGTCGTTGCACACATGCACGCTTTGCGCGTGGAGATGCAACGCCGGGGCTAAAGTCCGCTGTCCAATCAAGTTTTTAATTTTGTATGGTGAAGTTGAATTTTGTTTTAGTTTCCTGAAAAAAGTCTTGTGAAAGGTTGTTCAGTTTCGTCAGTTTGTGGAGGGCTGTCCCTTACACCCTGCACAGCTTCTGCCAGCGGATTTGCTCGCATGAAAGTAGGTTTCTCCCTAAAATTCTGGACCCCTGTTTTATCTCTAAAGTGGGTGATTTTTGCAGGAAGAAGCCATACCTGATGATTGGTGCAACAGTTCCCTAGTGCCCATCTTTAAAAACAAGGGTGATGTGCTTGAATGCAACAACTACAGAGGAATAAAGCTAATGTCACATACTATGAAAGCCTGGGAGAAAGTTATTGAAAGGAGACTGAGAGAAGAGAGTGAAATTTCACAGAACCAATTCGGTTTTATGTCTGGTCGAGGTACAACAGATGCCATTTTTGCCATACGCCAGCTGTGCGAGAAATACAGAGATGCGCATAAAAACTTGCACATGGTGTTTGTTAACCTCGAAAAGGCATATGACCGGGTACCTCGTAAAGTTCTGTGGTGGGCCATTAAGGAGAAAGGTGTGCCTGGAAAGTATGTGCAGTTGATCCGAGCAATGTACAGTCAGTGCAGTACCCAAGTCCGGTCTACGGTGGGCAACACTGGCAGCTTCAATGTGGCTGTCGGCTTACATCAAGGGTCGGCTCTCAGCCCTTACCTCTTTCTGATGATAATGGACGCTTTGACGTTGGACCTCCAGGAAGAGGCTCCCTGGTGTATGCTGTTTGCCGATGACATTGTGCTGGTTGCCGAAAGTGGCCTAGAGGTCCAGAGCAAATTGGAGGTGTGGTGGCATAGACTGGAGAGTGTTGGCTTAACATTAAGTAGAACGAAAACTGAGTACTTATTCTGCGATTTTGGCGGTCTCTCCGGTTCTGTACCCTTAGCTCTCGCTGGAACGCCCATACCAATCTGCTCCGACTTTCGGTACCTCGGGTCGCTTATCCAAGGAGATGGGGAGGTAGACCGAGACATAACACATTGGATCAATTCAGGATAGATGAAATGGCGACAGGTCACTGGAACAACTTGTGACCCACGGATGCCCCTCAAGTTGAAGGGTAAAATCTACAAGTCCGTGATAAGGCCTGTCATACTGTATGGAATGTTGGGCTGTGAAAAAGACGGATGAAAAAAGATTGCATGTAGCGGAGATGAGAATGTTGAGATGGATGTGTGGTGTGACGAGTTTGGATAAAGTGAGAAATGAGTATATTAGAGGAAGTTTGAAAGTGGCGCCAGTGACTGACAAGCTGAAGGGGAATCGTTTGTCTTGGTATGGTCATGTAAAGAGAAGGGATGAAATGCATGTTACCAAAAGAGTTATGAGTATACATGTGGATGGGTGGAGAGGAAGAGGGAGGCCGAAGAAAAGATGGATGGATTGCGTGAAGAATGATATGAAAGAAAAGGAAGTTAGTGATAGCATGACGAGTGACAGGGTAGAATGGAAGAAAAAAACGTATTGCGCCGACCCCAAATAAGATGGGACAAGGGCAGGAAGAAGAAGGGGTGATTTTTGTAAAATCCTTTCTTAGCACATGCTTACGTCGTAATATCTACCTGCATGCTACAGAAACTTCGTAGATGGATCAGTCAGTCAGTAACGGTTATCTTTTATATTAATTTATACTCGGGTTTTTAAAGTACATTTAATTCAAACTCTCAACACAAATAAAAGCTTACAAATCACATAAAAATAGCGAAAATCAAGAATTGATAATAATATAGCAATCACGACAGACACACTCAAGTGTCCATGAGTCTACTCAGAACCTCCTTCAGTTCCAGAGAGAACTGTGACACTGGTAGGGCCAGTTCTGGAGCAGATGTTGTAGAGTCACCTTTATCCTTGAGTATGTAGTCCGATGGCACCACGAACAACGGCTTCTTGTCACCAACAGCATCCAGCGTCTTCAAGAACGGAGGCATCGGCAGGTGTGGGTGCTTAACCAGCCAGTGCTGGAATGCCTTTGTCGACCTTGAACATTTTTAGGAAGATTTAGAACACATTCTCTGGGGTACAGAAATAAAGGTCTGTTCTCGTTGTTTGTATAATATATCTCTCGTTAATCTGCGCCTACACTAAATCGAGTGAAGCCATGAGCAAAAGCTAGTCTATCCCTCAATAATACAAATTTGATGATGAGTCTTCAAAACAAAGACAAAAGATCATGTAACCATATAAATTAAGTAAATATTTTTAGGGACGTCAGCCGGTCAGGGGCCTTTGTTATGCCATCGCGGACTTCAATCAAGGATATGTTTGTTCCAACGACCATCTATCATGCTGAAATAAGCTATAAAAAGAATAACAGGATGATGGTCCTCACGTAAGATGCTGTATCTCCTCCCAGACGCATGACATAGAGCGCAGATCTTCTGGAATTTGGACACCGCGCCACTGCTTGTACGTATTGTTTTGAGGAGGTATATGTTTCAACTTGTGTGGCAGGCTACTTCCAAATGCTCTGATATGTGCCGGACTAGTCTCGGCTTTGATATCGAATGCTATTTGCCGCCTAAGTGCCTTTATACAAGAAGCCTGAAACATCAAAATAAAGGAACTAGATTATACGAATAGAGATACGATTGTCTTTAAATAAATGAATAAATCATGTAAAACATTTGACTTTTGACTCAGATGCAAAACAAGTCATAAATAGATAAATAGGAAAGCCGGTGAACTAACTCTAAAAATAATCCTCGTTCTCTTCCCCTTGCGTTCCAATTCTAGGAACGCAAGGGGCAACTGGAAAGTAGGTGGGTTTTAGTCAGTAAAAGTTTGATACTTCCTGTCGCAAAACCCAGACCGAAAGAAGTTATTTGATAATTGCCCACACAAAACAAAGGAACGCTAGCAAGCTCCTAAATGAAGACCAGACAAATTACAAAATTGTACATCCCTTTGGATGATCAATGTGCAAGAATGCTTGAAAAGTTAGCCGTATGACAATGAATGTGTTTAAGAAACTGTAGGACAAAACATTCTCTTTGACCTAGCGGCTTATGTTCTATTTTCTATTTAAAAAAAAAATTGAGATTTTTAAACTGATAAGATATAGTTTAATTTATTAAAAACGTACCCTTGGCACGCCGGTATTCACAGCAATACTTTTCAATACACAGGGTATTATTTGGGGATCCAGTACCAACCCGCGTGAAGAATGCTCGTCAAACCACACCTGAAATACGTTAGATATATTTTGTACTATTACATTAACAAATATGTGATATTTATTTTAGATATGGAGATAGTACATGTAAGTAGGTACCTGGAATAGAGCTTCAATGTCTTCAGGTCTCTTGATTTCACTCTTGAATTCAACATTACCCAAACCAACCCACCAATCGTAGAATTCGTTTGATATCTGGAAAAATACACAAAGATTGAAAATAATGCAAAGATAGCAGTGAATATGTGAACAAAATTAAAGGTTTTAGTTTAAACATTTATATAAAGAAGATACCGAAAGGCAAACAATATTTTAATCATAGCCAAGGGTAATGAATATTGTCATCAGGGCACCTCGTCAGTATCGTCAAAAATAGCAACGAAGCTGTAGCAAATACTTCATGAACAGAAAAAAATCTGATTTAATTACTTTTTTCGTCAAAATTTCTGCTCTCTTGCTGAATTCGTCGGAAGCTGACACTTCAAAGGTCTTATGTTTGTATTTGGAATTCCACTTGATCATGTCCGTTTCAGATTTATTGCAGTAGAGCATATCGAAAAATGGATTTTGAGCCTCTGGTTGCTGTAGTAGATTACGCCTGCAAACGAATAACAGAAGTTATTGGCGAATCTGATTAGGGGATTATATTAGCTTTCGTGAAGAGCGATCAATTTATCCTAAGGTTTTTTAGGTTCTGTGCCTCAAAAAACAGAACCCGGATTAGTAGGTATGCGTCCGTCTGTCAAGACGTCTATAGTTATCTCAGGAATACATAGAGGTATCGATTTAAAATTAAAACCATTTACTCAGGTCTGCGGTCCCTTCAAGCTGAGAAAAAAACCAATCTTCTAAGTTAAAAAAAAAGATACGGCCGTTTATGTCGCAAAAACCGTACTTCCCGTTGACCCAGAATTCTGATATTTGGCATAAAGCAGTCTTATAGTGCTGTACGCATATACGTAAATCTGAAAACAGTACATTTATTGTTACGTCACTAAAAATTAGCGTATGATCGATTGAAGGGATGTTGTTGCCAGTTGAGCACTACACAATGAGCGCTAATACCGCTAGTCTCGATTGTAATGGGAAAATACATAGTGATCTAATCTGTTTAATAAGTCAACCGACTTGGGAATTTTGTATAATATTTAATCATTTCAAAAATACTTTATATTCGATACTTTTTATAAGGTTCTTCAACAATGATCTCTATCTCTTAATTAACCTTGATTGTTGAACCCGTGTTGAGTACATCAGATTTCATTAATGGGAATATACATAGTGATATAGTCTGTCTAATAAGTCAACCGACTTGGGAATTTTGTATAATATTTAATCATTTCAAAAATACTTTATATTCGATACTTTTTATAAGGTTCTTCAACAATGATCTCTATCTCTTAATTAACCTTGATTATTGAACCCGTGTTGACTACATCAGATTTCATTAAATCCTAATAATTGCCCAAGTCGTTTAACATAGTAGACAGACTCTAGTGTCTTATATCACCTATGACGGTCGGTGAGACTTCCGGCTCGCACGTCCATGTCATCACCACTGGTCGCTGTTGAATCCGGGGTTGAGAAGAATGTATGTCCTTCTAGAGGGTCGTTCTTAAAGTCAGTGGGGTCCATTAACATTGACAAGTGTCTAGAGAAAGATTTGGAGAGCATTTTGGATATAGACTTCGGCAGGTTTATTGTTCTGCTCGATGTTTTCGGCTTCTTCTCTGGTGTTATGGTAGTGTCAGTCCATTCTGATTCCTCTTCAACCATTTCTTCTTCTGCTTCTTCTTCCATTGTGAAATCCGTGTAATTAGAAAGATGCTGATTTACGCCCACCTGAAAACATAACATATAAATTATAATACCCTTAACAGGTTTGTTGTTTGGAATCTGCGTTATTCTGGACTAAGGAAAATATAAACTTGCTTTGTTTATTTTATACATATATATATATATATATATATTTAGAGGGGGTTTTAAGGTAGAAATACACTGCGCACACGTGTGCCACGTACGCCGATCAGCGGGGTTACTATGACGTTTAAAATAAGATTGTTTTAATCTTGTTTCAGTGTGGGTAAGAGATGGCGCTAGACAACCTGTATAGCTCTGTCTCTTACCCGCACTAAAACAAGATTAAAAAAACCGGCCAAGTGCGAGTCGGACTCGCCCATGAAGGGTTCCGTAGCAGCTAGTAACGTAATATAAAAGTTCTTGTAATGTGATGTAACTTTGATCGATGTTTTAATAATAGTGTATTTTTTTCGATTTATGACGCATTAAAAAAAAACTACTTACTAGATTTCGTTCAAACCAATTTTCGTTGGTAGTTTTTATAGTAATGTACATCATATATTTTTTTTAGTTTTATCATTCTCTTATTTTAGAAGTTAGAGGGGGGGGGACACACATTTTACCACTTTGGAAGTGTCTCTCGGGCAAACTATTCAGTTTAGAGAAAAATGATACTAGAAAATTTTGAGTTTCAGTTCTAAGTGTGGGGACCCCCAAAATTTATTACTTTTTTTCTATTTTTGTTTGAAAATCTTAATGCGGTTCATAGTATACATCTACTTACAAAGTTTCAACAGTATAGCTCTTATAGTTTCGGAAAAAAGTGGCTGTGACATACGGACGGACGGACAGACAGACAGACAGACAGACAGACATGACGAATCTATAAGGGTTCCGTTTTTTGCCATTTGGCTACGGAACCCTAACGATCTTACTTTAAACGTCATGGTCTAGGTCCAGAGCGTTTCGGTCTCCATAATTTTTTTATGGAAACTAGACTTGTAGAACTACACTAGATCCACACCACGCGACTTCTTTCTACGTATAAATAAGGCGTGATCCACGTGTGTGTCGGTCGAATGTAGTTCTAGCTCCATAATGGTTATTTATTCCGCCGGCAACTAGTTTAAATGAGTCTGCCTAGCACACCGTACAGCTATCATATCATGACCATTCATAATATCTTTTTACTCGATACGTTCTCGGGTAAAGATATTTTTAGGGTTCCGTACCTCCAAAGGAAAAAACGGAACCCTTATAGGATCACTTTGTTGTCCGTCCGTCTGTCTGTCTGTCTGTATGTTTGTCTGTCAAGACCCTTTATCTTGAGAACACGTGAAGGTATCGAGTTGAAATTAAAACTATATACTCAGGTCTGTGGTCCCATCAAGCTGGAAAAAAATCAAACTTCTAAGTTAACTAATAAAAAAGATACGTCGGTTATGAGGCAAAAAAACGTATATTTTGATACTCTCAAAGATCGAAATTCATAGGGTACTTCCCGTAGACTCAGAAATCATAATCCTGAAATTTTGCGCAAAACAAGTTCTTATAGCACAGGTACTTATAGGAAAAAATCTGAAAACAGTAAATTTGTTGATACTATACTTGATACCTACGTCACAAAAAAAAAACTTTGCAATTCAGAAAAATCTTCAAGACTCTATTCGGGAATTGTAGTTTGCACGGAACCCTTAGTGCGCGAGTCCGACTCGCACTTGACCAGTTTTTTTAATTAAAAAGTATGAGATTATGTCCATTAGGCCACTCCGTCGCGGACTAATACCGTTACGTATCTTTTGCCGGCGCCAATGTGCTACTGCATGACACGCATCGTGGCGGTGAGCATATGGGTTATAACCGAGTATGGTGACCAAAACCCGATAAATGAATTTGTGTAAAAGTCCATATAATATTTTTGTCATCGTATGAGTATAGGAAATAATTTTCTTGGTAAAAAGTCACACTTAGCGGGTGGGTCTCATACGATATAAACTTATTTAGTATATTTTCATTTCAATTCTGTTCTCAAGATAGACTTAGAGACTTAGGGGTGAATAGAGACAAAACTTTAAAGGGTATTTTCTCGATATTTGAATATTTTTTGCAGCATGTAACTATATCAATTTATTAATGAATTGTTATTCTAAAAAATAGATGCTTTGTTTGTTGTAAAACAAAGTTTTGTCTCTATTCACCCCGTTTTACGGTATTGATAGTAATGATACTATAATTATGGTTAAACACCCCGATTTGAGGAACCAATCACTTTTCTGACCAAGATTTCAAAAAAGTCACAAATATATAGACGGTTCTTGATAGCATTTTCAATATTAAATGAAAATATTGTCATAAAGAGTCAACACGTTGTGCTACAAAATTTAGTGAAAGAAACGAATCGCAGCAAAACCGACTTTACGTAGTAATAATCTTATCTTGTCTTAGTCTAGTCCTTCATAAGACCAGTCATACTGTATGGATCAGAATGTTGGGCTGTGAAAAAGAAGGATGAAAAAAAATCATGTAGCAGAGATGAGAATGTTGAGACGTATGTGTGGTGTGACGAGAGTGAGTGGATAAAGTGAGAAATGAGTATATTAGAGGAAGTTTGAAAGTGGCGCCAGTGACTGAAAAGTTGAAAGGTAATCGGTTTTCTTGGTATGGTCATGTGAAGAGGAGAGATGAAGCGCATATTACTAAAAGAGTTTTGAGTATACATGTCCATGGATAGGAAGAGGGAGAGGAAGGCCGAAGAAAAGATGGATGGATTGTGTGAGGAGTGATATGAAAGAAAAGGCAGTTAGTGATAGTTTGACGGGTGACAGGACAGAATGGAAGAAAAAAAAACGTGTTGCGACGACCCCGAGTAAAATGGAATAAGGGCAGGAAGAAGAAGAGTCTTGTCTGCCCTACCCCTAGAGTGTAATTCAAGCCCGCGTAGGCGCGGAGGGGTAGGGCGACCCGCGAACACAGAAACAGGTGGTTTGATAAGCTCGTGTGAGGCCGCCCAAACCCCGCAGCGCCTAAGCCGTGACAAAAACAATGCTTGCTGCATGTTGCATGACTGCTTCCTTGCTGTTTGCCTGCTTGCATGTTGCATACCTGCTGCATGCCTACTTGCACGCTGCATGCCAGCTTGCATGTTGCATACCTGCTGCATGCCTACTTGCACGCTGCATGCCTGCTTGCATGTTGCATATCTGCTGCATGCCTACTTGCACGCTGCATGCCAGCTTGCATGTTGCATACCTGCTGCATGCCTACTTGCACGCTGCATGCCTGCTAGCATGCTGCATTCCTGCTTACATGCTGCATTCCTGCTTGCATGCTACCTGCCTGCAATATCTATTCAGGTTACTATGACAAAAATTAAAATGCAAGTTTATATACACAAAGTGACAAACTGACAATGATATTAATCGTCAATCTACCTACTTAACACAACTTGTCAATAATTAAACAACAGTTTAAAGTGTGTATATACAATTTTGCTTTGTGTTTTTAACTAGGTGTTTTTTATTATATTAGACTAAATAAGTGTTACATCTTCTAAGTTGTATATCTCACAATTTTGTATTCAATTAATGTTATGTTTATAAAAATTAGTTATATTAAAATAAAATTATAGATTCAGTTGTTATATCTTGTAAATATTACAGATTTTGTAATTATATCATATATTACTTACCCGGTATTTTACGAGAATTATAAAGCTCAAACAAACGGCACGTTACATTTAGGTTATTAATTAACTTTTTACTTGAAATTAATTCAATATAATTACCTAAATATTTAAAGTTTCTGTAAAATATATTTTTCTTTTTATTTATTAAATTTATGAGAATCTTAGAGGATTCTAAATTTGGTACGGGAGCTAAAAATACTCCTTTATTTAAACTATTACTTCATGTATAATTATATTCTCACTCGAGCTGCTGATGTAGACATGACATGTTGATCGTCGGATGGGACTACGTGTGCATATTGGTCTGTAGGCTCATATTCGTTGCCTTCCTTGGGAAGATCAAAAATCTTGACAATTCGCTGGAAGATGACTGGGCCCACCAATTCTCGTACAGTTGCACTATTTGATTCCCAGAACTGAAAAAAAAACAAACTTCATTGAAGTTTATTCGTATCTACTTATTTCAGTAAGGTTTAAATATCCTTTCAAATACCGTCAATTAGAGACACACTAGTAAGACAGGCGCTAGGGGTTTTATGAAATATACCTCCACAAACCGACAAAAAAACAAAGCCTACTGGGGCCACGGCCCACAGGTAGTGTGAAAGTGCAACTCTAACCTAACCCTGGGACGAACGTAAAGAAGGAACAGTGAGTTTAAGTCAGCAAAAGTCTGGCACGCCCTCCTGCTCCGCTCAAGAGCGGGGTATGTCATTGAATGATTTTCCAACTTAAAAAAAAAACCATCAAAATAAATTAATCGTGAAGTTGCGGTGTTCGGGGAACTGAATTAATTAATAATTTTTATTTCGAGTATGGAGTAATCCTTGTGTTATGTTGTGGAGCAGTCCTTATGATGTACTTTACATTGGAATTGGAATTGGGCCGGACATGTTTGCCGTATGTCGGATGAACTGTGGGCTAAAAGAGCCACTTGTTGGGTCCCATTAAACGCAAGGCGACATCGCGGCAGACCAAGGCGAAGGTGGAGAGATGAACTTGATAACTGCCGGAGGGACTGGACCTCAATGACCGAAGCCAGATGTGTGTTGAAAAGGGAGAGGGAGGATTTCGCCCAGCAGTGGGACATAAATGGGTTATCTAACTAACTAATTATATTATTAATATATTCAAGTTTAAGATTTTGACAAAGATAATACTAACGTGTTCAAATATCAAACGTGCGAGCAAGAAAGAAGAATGGAGCTATATGTACACCATATACAGCTTCATCGCTTTAACAGTTCAGTTTAGGTCGTAAAATGGATCACGTTAAGAGCTCATAGTAGGGCCCCAAGACAGGTACATACTTGAACTTCGAAATACAGCCGCAGTCTACTCTAAGGGCTATATTTCACCGAGAACGAACAGTCGCCGCTACCAACAAAATGTATACAGCTCTATAGAGAGTTACCGCAAGAGTTACACTTGGTGTCCGTTTGGTTGCGCAACCAATTTGGTGGTGCGACCAGCACGGACGAGTGACGACTCTGGTGTCTGAATGTTATCTAGTTTGGTATCTTAGGTCTACATTTCACCGGGACACCATAGCGGCGCAACTGGTCGCGTCGCCATGATGCCATATACAATATAGTCTTAAGGCAGGTTGTAAACGTGGACACTTTTTTGTTTTGTGTCAGATACAAGCTACCAATGAATGTTTGATTTCTACAGAACCAGTATGAAATCATCTACTCCCTGCCCATAGTACGTAACCATTTTTTGTGTCCGGTTGCTTCCACTTAACACATACTCATGACGATCAAAAAGTGTTCAGTGTCGGTAACTGGAATGAAAAGTCTCTCAGTTTGCGCAGCGCCTAATCATTAAATTGTCGGCTAGTGGTTACGGTGAAGGCAAGTAGACCGCTGCTCCCATAATTCTTATCAATATTTATTTATTTATCAATATATTTGCATTGTCACCTTTTCATCCTTGTAGGACATCTCCAAATCTTTGATGACATTCTGCCAGTGTACTTTAACGCTTTGCAATGTTTGTTCGTAGGGAGACGGAGTAATAACCCTAATGTTTCGCGGTTTGTCCCACTTTTTGACGAGGGGGCGCTTTCCGCAGGGCATGGCGATTATTTAATGGCTTGTTTTTATCACAATTTAAAAAATCAATATTATCTAGTGAATATAACAGGAATAAATGACAGAAAATGATAGAAATATAATCTTCTTTTATTTTATATGTCACTTTCTGTGAAGTGGCGGTGACAGAATAGAATCTTATTTCTGTTCCTATTTTTTTAAATTTTATTAACAAATATATCAACTTAAATTCTAATAGAAATGCATTAAATAAAAACTATGTTTACATTTAAAATAATTGGGAAATACACAAAGTTTCTAACAAAAAATCTGTATGGAAACAACGCCATCTACTATGATTTTTCAGTACTACGTACAAAAAGAGTGTGAGAAAATTGCTGAAGTAAAACTTTACCGTAGCGACACTCACCAAACATGAAGCTCTAATGATTTGACATAGTAAACCTAGATGGCGCTGCCTGAAACTATGTGTCTATCAATAAATTGAAATATTGGTATAAAGTTAATTACTTAAAATTATTACTAATCTGGCTTCTTCTTTCTCATAGGAGTAGATATCCAGTGTACCAACAGAGTCAGTAGAAGTTAGAATAGAAATGACTGATGAATAAAAAATATTTTTCTCAAATGTATTTTTATTTTATTTACTTTTTGCCTAGGCGTTCAGCGTCTTCAAGTGTGTCTGGTACCCTCTGACCAAGGGTTTCAGGTTGTGTGAGACATAACAAAGCGCACAGTATAGCAGTACTGGCAAACATAATGGATGGTATACCTGACCAGTAAACCGTTAAAGCAGGAGTTAGTGGCGCTACAATAGACCCAATCCGGCCTAACATTGATGAAAAACCCAAAAACGAATGCCTGTACCTCGTGGGATATAGTTCTGCTGTATACAAATAAACAGATGTCATGGTAAGTCCTATACAGTACTTTCCTATAAGATACAATATTAATGATAAGGTGTACATACTTTTAGGGACAAAAGCAAAAGCTAAACAACACAATCCACAGATCATAAAACCACAAAATAATGTTACTCTTCTTCCTACTCTATCTAACACTAAGACTGCTGTCCAAAAGCCAGGTATCTCGATAGCAGCAATCGCAATATAATTTAAATACATATTTCCTGATAAACTGACAGAATTGATTGACAGCCCGTAGTAAATGAAGACGGTGGTCATCCACATAATGGGTGTCGTACAACATCTCCGCAGCAAAACTGGAGACTTAACGACTCTAAGTAAGAGGTTTTCTTCTTTGACCGGTCTATTTTCTTGCGTTTGGTTCTGAATCGCGGTCAAAAGAAATTCCATGCTCTTAGCAGATATTTGCTTTCCATTCAAACGAGAGGCATATTCTAAGGTAGCCTTTCCTTCTACCTGCTTATTCTTACTCAGTAGCCAGCGAAAACTTTCAGATAATATCCAGTAGTAAGATATTATGAGGAATACTGGTACGTATAGCACCAGTGTGAGAGTCCTCCAAGGGCGCACAGCGAATGCTAGTATACCTAAAACCACCTGTCCGAGAGCAAACATGCTAGATATAGTAGCGCTCGTCCTCACACGGTACTGAGGTCCCACAATTTCAGCAGCCATTATGTAAGCAGCACTGAAAGCACCTCCACCGATTGCAGTTTGCATGAATTGTAACGCCGTGTACATTGCGAAATTCACTGAAAACGCACGTATTACTCCTACTAAAGCCACATTGAACGAAAAGAAAACTATAGACACTCTCCTGCCGAGTCGATCAGATATGAACCCAGCCAGCACGAGGGCTACCATTCCTCCTGCACTGTTTAACGTCCCGGGCAAGGCTCTCAACCATTCTTGACATTCTATATTAAAATCATACACCATAGTGTTGGTTCTCTCGTGTACGTATGTGTAGCATGGCACGATGTTATCTCTGTCGAATAAGCTGGCAGGACAAAGTCCGTCGTGTGAGATCGCACTGGTAGTGTTGACGTATCGGTTACAGTTATCAAACCCGGATGTGGTGGCTGGTATGGCGTTTAGTATCCAGTCCGGTGAATATTCTGGGTTTGGTCCATCGCACTCTGGCACCGCACAACGAGTAGGAAGGCTGCCCGCTGTGAATATGTAGTCTCCCGCCATAAACGCACAGATGAGCGAAGGGAAGGCCAGCAGACTGATAGTTATCAACTGATATTTTCCAAACTGTCCCACTTCACGGTACAACACAGAGTCGAATTCTGCGTGAGACTCACGTTCACTTGCTTCCTTGTCCATATTGACAGATTACTAATGCATTAAAAAAATTCGTCAATATGGTAATCTCAGACTTCTTACTGTTTTATATAAGGTATGATATGATCGTTATCAAAAAAGCAAATAAATGTTATCTACTATCTAGCATTGAAATTTACATTTACACGACAATATATGTTTACCGCACAATGAAAACTATGTATTTCATTTATCTCAAGTACCGTTCCTATTGCAATGAAATTGTGTCAAGCAATTTCCTTATTTAACTGCCAATGTTATTATTAGCTGTGCCTGTTACATAAGGATATTTGTACTCAGTGTTCAACACGCTGTAAGTATTTAGGAATATACTGGTGTAACAGATTTCATTAACGTCCAAATCTGTACAATTAATTTTGTTGTATAGAGTTTTGAATATTATCTTCAATATTAATCGTTTCATTTTTATTGTATGTGCGATAAAAAAAAAAACTATTATTACTTTATTTATAAATTAATATATGTAAATAGTAGCAATAAATTGAACAATAATAAATCAATTCATATTAAAAACTAATACGTTTCAAAGAACATTTTTCGTTTAATTTCAAGAATACACCAAACTCAAAACATACAAGTTAATATTATAAATTTTCGGTAATTTGACCATAAACTATAGATAGTGCTGTTAGTAGTAGGTAGCTTAGGCTAACAATAGATTGGAAACGATCGATAGATATGACAACTAATAAGTGTTGTAGAGCATAGTGATATTAATCGTAACGTGATAAGCATTGATATGATCCTCAATGTCATCAGATTATAATCGTGTTATACAGAATCTATCAGCTGGGATAATCTTCTGCGGATTTTCTCAATAGGCGCGGGAGTTTCGTGAGGTGATCCAATGGGCGGGGTCAGCTGGTACTCGGATTCGAAGGTGAGCCTCGCGTTCAACACCGCAGGGTCGAAGAGTCCCAGGCTGCTCAGATATGGCGGCTTGCGGTGCTCAGGGTGGTGGATCATCCAACGACAGTACTCTTTTACACTCCTGTGTGAAATGAAATGTCTACTTTTAACAAATTTAAAATTGAATAAATTTTGATCATAGTCCACGTGAAATATGATCATGAGATTTAAGAGTACCGAGTTGGTAAACCTATCATAAAATGGCTTTAACTAGAGAAAAATATACGAACACGCTTCCGTGCTAACCCTCGGTGTTTCTGGTAAAATAGTTTGATAATCCTTTTCAACAGAGGTATGTAAGCGATTACATACAACATTAATTTACCTCAGATTAGTAATGCCTTCCCACACAGTTTTGAGCGTGACGAGATCTCGGGGCACATGTCTCGCCGATCGCCACAGCTTCTTGGTATGATTCCTGGGGGGATGGTACTGCTCCTGCAACGGCAGGCTCTGACCAAACGCCGTTATCTTTATTGGATGATGTTCTGCTCTGATATCTTTGGTGATTTCGCGATCTAAGGCTGCGAAGCGGGACATCTGTGAAGAAGGCGATCACGCATTGTAAGTATTATTGACATCCATTTATCAAGAAATTTAAGCAAGTTTTTTTTTTTTAATTTATATAAACTAGTGCTTGAGTGTAATCCCACCAGGTGGTAAGTAGTGATGCAATAATTGATGGTGACGTGCACCTATTTATTAAGAACCTATTTACTCTAGCCTTGAAGAGATCTAAATTATAATCGGACGAGAATACCGCAGCAGGCAAATTGTTCTATGTTTGCGGTATAAACGACGAGCCAAAACGCTTGGTCCGAATTGTAGAGGTTCTCAGAAAACGGTAGTTGTCGTTGTAAGCTTATAAGAATCCGCTTTTATAGTGGCAACTTTGTAACTCAACCCATGAGACTGACTTTTTTTAAAGCTGTAGTCGCCATTATAACTTGAAGTACTGAAAAGAAAATATACTGACCTCAGGATTTCCCGTAGTTATCGCTATTTTCTCCTCAACAGTTGGTAGTTCCTTCGGTATCACTCGAAGACTTTGGGCAACATGAGTGTCGAATTCGATCTGAAAAACAGTGTATCAATAAAGTGTATTAACAATAGAATAAAGGGCTTATTACATTTCTCGATATTCAGACAGTCTTAGTCGATATCGCGTAGTGTTATAAGGGTCAGACTGTTTTACTCGGAATGAAAAATAAGACAGTCTGAATCTGAATATAGTGTTACGCGTAGTATACAGGCCCATAAGTTACTTTCTCATAAACATCTCAGTAAACATGTGGATGGATGGAAAGGGTGTGAGAAGCTAATGAAAAGATGGATGGATTGTGTGAGGAGTGATATGAAAGAAAACGGGTTAAGAAAGCGATATTTTGACGGGTGGCAGAACAGAATGGAAGAAAAAAATGGGTTGTGCCAACCCCAAGTAACCCAGTAAAAGGGCTGAAAGATGATGATTTACAAAAAACACGGTAAGAAATAAAAGTATCTGGGGAAGAGACAAGAAGCTTATTAAATCACGATCTTAACTTATCTAGGTATCTATATCTAATCTAAATATCTGATGGATGTCGGCACTTACTTGGAAAAGTTCCTTAATAGCTTTCGGTGTAAACAGTTTGGACTGCTGGTCACCTCCAAGTTGTTGCATGTATTCGCAAAATTCGTTCGCAATCTAATAAAGATTTAAAAAAAAATTAACCACTCTTTAAACATATAATACTCGTAGCATAATCAGCCTTTTTAATGTTCCCACTGCTGGGACTCCGTAACCCACCACGCGAGCCCAGTGCAGGTTGGTGAATGTCACATATCTTCGAATTTTTTGTCCTAGGACGTGCCGGTTTCCACACGATGTTTTCCTTCACTGTTTTGAGAGCATTGATGAGCAAATAAATTACACAAAGTAACGCGCCTGGTTAAGTTTAAGCCGGCAACCTACAACACGTAAGTTGAGGCCGTTGCCACTCAGCTACCACTGCCCTTTAAACACAATTCACAATAATACAAGAGCATGAATTGAACTTTTGAATGTTATTGGTGAAATAAATTAATACCAATGTTCTACTAAGTTATGAAGTTGGGTGAGACTAACCAAATATCGTTTTTTTAGGTGAGTTATCATCCAGTAATTTCTCCCCCTTAAGTGCGGAGTGGGAGGGCCTGTCTGACTATTACTGACTAATATATTTGACAAATGCCTAAGTTCCTTTTTTGCCCTTTGCGTTCCACGAAACTAAATTCTCCAAATATCGATGTAAATGCCTTTCGATTAGAAAAGCTTATGTCTATCAGTGGACCTTTCTAGGTGACAATGATTTTGAAGAGTACCCTATCAGTGAGGTCATCGGCCTTCTTAACAAGACTCTTCTCCTCCTCCCTCTCCGGCTGCAGGTAGCGTGTGGGCCAGGTTATCATCTCGCGCACCGGCTTGCTCAACAGATCAAGATGGATGTTCGAGTGATCTTCTTCATCACTAAAACAGCAAAATTGTTTTAATTAATGAGTTCGTCGATACGTCTTTTTCTAATAGCTAAGTTAACTGTAAAATATTATTATTTATTTATTTAATGTTCATGCAATACAAAAGTACAAAGGCGGACTTAATACCTTAGACATTCCCTACCAGTCAACCTAGGGTGGTGAAGAGACAATATGGTAAGTGCACAAAAACGAAAATGTAAGAAAACTTGGGTAAAAAAGTATCTATGCGTACAGTTAAAATAAATATAGTTAAAATGATATAATAATTATAAACATACACCGCATTTTGATCGTTTTAATCCCGTGGAGGGTCGATCCGTTAAGTACATGAAACATTATCAATTTGTAAAGATAAATTAAAAAAATAAAGTACCTTTTTTCAAAACTCGTATTAATTTACGCATTTACAAAATTAATTTCTTTAAGAAAACGTCAGCTGAGCGAGTCCAATGACCTGTATGTAGTTTGTATGCAACGCCAACTACTACCTACAGATCATTGGTTCGATAGTGTTTCATGTACCGGATCGACCCTTCACGGGATTAAAACTATCAAAATTTAACGGTGTATACAGGGTTATTTGTAAAACACTGGCAACCTCCCACGACTATGTTACTAACATCATAAACAACAACTTTTGTTCTATGACTTTTAAAAATGTATCATATTTTAGTTCATCAGATTTTTATACAAAAATAAAAATATTTAAATCGAACGTTCTAAATATCACGAAGTCTATGCGAAGCGAGTGATAGTACAATAGCCGAGGCGGGGCGACGGGGTGCTTGATGCGCTTGCGCCACGACAAACAGGCGTAGGTATAGTAAAATACAGTTTTTTTTTTTGATAAATGTATTATGTATTGTAAAAAATTATAGAACAAAGTGGTTGTTTATGATGTTAGTAGATAATACAGTCCTGCAAGTTTAATGAATTAATATAAATTCTAAGAAAGAAGTTTTTGAGGTTTGTAAACAAGCACTAGCTTCACGTCAATATACATAGCATTCGAATTTACAACCTCTCACTTTTCAGTACGAGTCTTTCGATTTAAATAAATTCTGCTGCTCTAGAGAGGAGCGAAAGTAAGGCGTTTCAAATTTTTAATTCTTCATTTGCCTTTTGCGTTCTATGGCCACGTTACTTGTTCAAATGTTTGATAAACTCCTACTACGACCTAGGCGCCACTCTTAGAGGCATGCTCCCACGCATCTACGTGTCGTCGGCGTCGACTCGGGCTCGGTCCTTACGATTCAGCCAGAGGGCGAGCTACCTATCGCTCGTCGTCCGCAAGTCTGCACAATATTACCCCCAACACCCAGAACACATGTTTTTTTTTTGACGATTTGATATTCTGTACCCCTAGCCAAGTTGCTAATCTGCAGTCGTTAACGCTTACAGAAAGCTTCAAATATACGGGAATGACGTCATTTCAACGCTGAATCACGTGGTCAGCACAAAAGATTCGGCGACGCGGCCAACTCGAAGCGTTCGGCGCAAGCGAAACGTTTGTAACTTGGCTAGGGGGGCTGGGCTAATAAGTTACCTGGGGCAATATTCCACGTCGGTATCTGAATCCAACTCTCTGTTTATGTGGAGACACTTTCTTGAAGATATCTGCGGCTCCTTCACCACACGTCGTGGTAATTTGACTGGAAAAAATAATATATCAGTTTTTACTTGAATTACATCTACACTATATGAAAACACGCCTGCAATGAAAATAAATATTACCAATGACAAAAAAAAAAAAGATTATTTTATTTATTTAGATTAGTAAGTAATTGTAAAAATGTACTCGTTTTTTTACAGTTTCTTCAGAGATGCGGATTAACAGTTTTTCTTTTATCATTTATACAGGCTGAAATTGAATAAATGCGACAAAATGAAATGGGAGCTTCAGTTATATTTAGAGAAGAATACAGGATTATCCATATTAAATAGCGACCAAAAACCACTGAGGTTTAAACTTAGCTATCATGATGATATACAGAGGGAGTTGTAGGATGGTCTTTTACAAGCTTTTGCGTGTGCCGATGGTGATCACCAGGGCGGTTTGAGTGTCGACGGTGCACACTGTTCCCGCGCGCCTCATAGAGTTGTCAGCAACAGCAGGTACCCAGCCGGGTCAAAGCCTACTGGGGCCAGGGTTATCCGAAAGGGCGCTCGAGCCCCGGTATGAAGGCTAGAAGGAACGGGGTGAGTCTTTTAGTCAGTAAGAGTCTGACACTATCTCCCGCTCCACCCAAGAGCGGGGGTTGTTATTGGATGATTTTTTCCCACCATAAAAATAAGGGCGGTTTTAGTAAGGTTCCGACAGAAAAAAAAATCGTACGTTGTGGTTGTCTACCTTTAATCGTATCGGATTCTTCTTCATCGATTTCAGTTTTAGGAATATTCAGTGTGGCACAGACTTTTTCATACAATTCCTTCGGTAGTACTTCTGCTAACTTCTTACTTTCATCTTCCTGAAAAATAAGTTTAATAAAGAACAATTTTCTTTTTTTTTTACATAAATAATAATATAGCAGTACTTACCGCTGACTCTTTGTACGTGTCCATCTTATGAAACACTTCTTGCCAGTATTTCTTATTTTCTCGCATGAACTTGGACAAAACAGCAGTTTCGTTAACTTTCCTAAGCTTGCGAGGTTTTCTCTGCCCTTCTCCTCGAACGCTGTCCATGTTTCCGTCACTTTTAAAATATTTCCTATTATCTTTATCTAACTTTTTCATAAAATTCATTTAGTTGATTTGTCAATGGGAGCTGCATAGATTTAATAAAAACTTGTTGTGATGCGCGCGACGGTCGTGTCAAGTGATTTCAGCGTTCTACATTACCGTTGAACAAATGCAGACTACTTTTCTATAGACTACTTTATCAGTTAGAGGTGGCAACCATTTTCTATAACCGAAATTATCTTTAGTACTGCGTGTCACTAGTTTGACAACTAATGTTGTGGTTTCCATAGTAACTTATAAAACATGAATAAGTTGTTACGTACTTTCATCGTCTGAATTTAAAAGGGTCTACCTATTGGTTACTAAGATATTATTGTCAATTTTAATTTAAGTCATTTAGCCATTTGTTTTAAATTGTTGACGCCTGAAACTGTTTTAATTCGAAATTTATATCTTTAAGCCCCTTCACAGAACATGCAACAGATCTATTCCACGATTTAAACGGGGCCAAGGACAGAGTTATACTGATGGCTAAATATTAGTCCCAAAAGAAGAAAACTTTGTTGCCTTTTAGTAATATTATATTTATATTATATTATAAGTGCGTAACTTTTCAGTTATTTACAGAGTAGATAAAAAATATCTTATATTATTTATTAAAAATAAAAATAAAAAATTATTTTCTAAAATTATATATGTGCCTTCTGTATGCCACTGCTAAGACTGCAGCTGGTTGACTCGTTTCCATGGCCACCCCATAAGCAGGGGCTTTGTTTACTTCCAACATGCTTTCCACGAGGAAATCGGTGTTATCTTTAATAACACATTAGAACGTTCATGTATTTTAGTTAACATTTATTCAACTATGCAATAATATTTATTCATTGTTTGTAACATGAGACAAGAGTCAACTTAACTTTACATGATTGATTCTTCTTGACATCCTCGATGTCATGCACTTTGCTTAAATTAATTCACATATTTAAAGTTAATAAAAACCCTTCCGTTGTTTGTTATTTTTCTTTCACAATAGATAAGCAATGCATTTGTAACTCAACACGTGTATCGAAAAGTTATACGGTTGTTTTGAACGGAGAGAAAAATAAACAAACATATATAACGCGTCTGGGTGTATATTTCAACGTGTAAGATTTAGTAGTGCAGTGTCGTGTAGTTTGATCAATAGTTGCTACTCGCTCGCCCCCAGTCGCCCCTCGCTACTGCCAGCGTTCTCTTCTATGGGTTTCCCTAAATGTGCGGTATGATCATAATTCAAAATGCCGTACCAATTTCTGTAAACTCTTTTATTTGAATTCTAGACATAGCAATTTTTACAGAGTAACTTAATTTGAGTTCTATAATAAATGGCAAGAGAAGTTAAGTCTTCTTATCAATAAATCCAAGAATGCAATCTAGAGAAATGAATGGCTAGACTTTAGTGCCCGACATTCTGCCCAATTAATTAACTTTTTCAATTCTTAATAAACATCAGAGCTTCTTATATATCGACTCAAACCATTTATTCTTAAAGGTATGTCTCATTTGAACTGAATGCAATAATTTACTTCAAATCATTTTATCATTTCTTATCAGAAAATGTTGCTACATCGCACAACAGACCCAAAGTAAATTAACTCGAAAAATAGTTTATATATAAAATAGAAACAGAATCAAAAGATGAATGAACTCTTAACGTAGAAGTTGGCAAGTTTGTTCAGACTGTGCAGTTGTGTCAGATTTCACGGGAACTGGCGCTTAACACAATATTATGGAATGGCAAAACGTCAACTTAGCATAACACTGTTTAACTTCGCCCGGCGATAGTAAAATTGGAATAAAAGTTACAGCCTGGCTGCAATGACTAAGACTTTAATACAGATTAAATAAACTGGTGTCCTCATTATAAAGAAAATAGGGATTAAACAACGATATTATTTATTCTTAGGTATTATTAGAGAAATGGAGGCCCAATGCTAACGGCCTCGACTTACCGGTTGTAGGTACGTAGTGGGTCTAAACCCAGGCAGGCGCTTACTTTTTGTAATTTATTTCATCACCACTGCTCTCAAAACATCATGGTGAAGGAAAACATGAGGAAACCGACTTGTCCTCGAACAAAAATTTAGAAGACATGTTACATTCACCAACCCTGTGCCTGTTTAGTGAATATTACAGCCTATTACGTCTCCTAGAGAGTAGCCTTGAATCCCAGCAGTGGGAACATTATTATTCTAATTATGCTATGTTATATTAATTATTCAGACACAATTATAACCAGCAAATCGTTTCTTGGACGCTTCAATAAATAATTTATCGTCTCCAAGTTCTTTACAAACTGAATTGCTTTTCGCTTGTATCGATAAGTTTAAAGTGAGACGCTTTCCTGTTATATTGAAAATATGCAAGTACTTGTAGCTGTGTGGGTTACTGAGAGGCTTGTTCACGTCGACCGGCGCTATTGTGATTGTGTAATCGTACAGCAATTGATAAAGTAAACAATAATCTATTTGTAAACGTAAACGTCTTTATTGTCGACTGTTTTGTGTTTGTATCTTGATTTTGAGAGCCACTCCCTGTCAGTTCGTTGTGACATCCGGCAAGATTATGTTTAATTAACTGAACATCGTTTTGTTTTATGGCCTGTCGGGGTATTTGTTTGAAGAAGCTCAGTTTTAAGCTGGTTCGTGACTAAGTTTTTGTCTACCGTCATTACTCCATTTACAGTACATGTTTCATTCATACAGTATGATATACATTATATAAAAATCTCGTGTCACAGTGTTTGTTATTGAACTCCTCCGAAACGGCTAAACCGAATTTTATAATTTATTTTTAATGCATATTTCGTGGGTCTAACTCTATTACATCCACCCCACATTTTTTTCATTGATAATAATTATAATTTATATAACAGAAGAAGAATTCGCTAGTTTTTAAATATGAATTGAAACAATCTAAGCTAATTAATTATTCAGATATGATTTTCAATCTGCCTAATGGACAGTGATTGTTAAAAACTTGACATACCTACTCAAAGATTAATATCTTTAATATGTTGAGCACTCTTTGACGTCCCCAATGAAAACAACCATAATGCAGCTACTAAATACATGACATTGTTACATTCCATTCGATTGTTCATGGAATTGAATATATTGACATAACATGTTCTCAACTCTCGCAAAGTCGTAATACGGTTTTCATTTAATAAAACAATAATTAAATTACACGGCGACACGAGTAATGTTATGCTAAATGCCGCCACGTTAGGAATGCGATGAGTTTAGTCGCGTCGCCTCGCGTCGCCTCGCGTCGTCACGCTGACGACTTAATAAGTTAACTTGTTACGGGACTTGTGTAAATTTACCTTAACACCCAATATACCCGAGCACACCCGTCCCTACATTATTCTTAGCTAACGATCTAATTTATATCATTGTTGAGTATATGTTTGTCACTAAAACTGTTTAATTTTAATATTAATTATTTTGTGTCGTTCGAACTGTATCATAATCTGAAATTATAAACCTGAAACCTAACCTGAAATTAAAATAACTCAAGTATAAATAAAATAAAGTAAATTTCAGTCATTTACTTTATAATAATTCCCGAAAATCAATTTAACATAATTATTAGCTTCCAAAGCCATTTTCAATAAAATAATATTTGACTGAACACAAAAAATAACTGGTATCTCTGTTTCAAGTTCCCAGAATAAGTTTATCGCAAAATGTTACGTATACTACATCCAAACTTTCTTCGTAAACAGATACCGTATAGCAAACAAGAACAAATGAATAGAGTTTAGCGAGTAACCGCAAAGATACATCTAGTAATTTGTGATCTCTGTCAGCAGTTTGCACTCACGCCACACCTAGTTCAATTAAACCTACATATTGTTTATATTGGCGCGGAGATATATGTATGTTTAATCTGTATTAAACGCTGAATACGAAACTTCAATTATTAAGAGAAACTAAACAATATTTATTCGAAGCAAAATGGTTAACAATAGTTTAAATTACATCATTATGGTATTGTATAAGTAAAATCAAAATTTTCATCAGTGAATAGTTTCAGTAATTTGGGATGTTCATTTAAAACTCGTTGCAATGACTGTTGCCGTCTCATAACTATTTGCTTAATTTCCTGACTTTCAGACAACTTCACTTTAGGTTCCGGTTTGGCAGCTTCTGGTTTTTCCATCGGTTCCCCCATACACGGACACTTGAAGTCAAAAGTAATGTCCTCTTGACTGGAATATTGTGTCCCTACGGTATGATAAGGCTCCTTGGTTGCGGCAAAAGGTAATTCTTTGGTAGTCATGAGCATGGGATCAATGAGATCGGGTGCTGCGTCAATTTTAGGCAGTTTACCTAATATGGTTTTAACGTTCTGATATTTTTCTTCAGTAAAATCCAGGTATGAAACTAACCATGGAAAAGTATATCTACTGGTCCAGTCTTGACAACGCCTTACAGGACAGTTTTGAAGAATCTCAATATTATCTATGAGTAAAGGCTCAAAAGAAGACTCGCTCTTAATTTCTTCGGGTGTTTCGATTTCAGGCGTGGTTGATTTGCTTGGCGTGTGAGAGGGAAGTGGAGATTCTGGTGGTGGATTCTGACATTTGCATTTCTGGGATTCAAGAAACGCCCTAACCTCGTCCATTTTGCCGCATTTGGCATAAATAAACTTTCTCTGAAGTCTCATATAAGGCAAATCGACATCCGATGGCAAAGTCTCCCTACTACCGTATGTAGGTGGAACTGGATCTGATAGATCACCCTCGATTACAAATGGTTCTTTATCACAAACCGACTCATCAGAAATAGGGGCTTCAAAATTAATAATATTCTGATTATCTTGATCTATCAATATAGAGTTTGTCTGCATAGGTGTTTTTTGCATTTCATTTAACTGCAAGACAACCATTTTCTCCAAATCAAGTAAGAACGTTGCCTGTTCAGGTAATAATTTTAAACTAAAACTAATAAATTTCAAAAATAACTGCAATATTTTTTTTATTTTATCTTCCCATTCTTTATTAATTTCGGATATCTGTTTTTCCCGGGCTTTAAATTCATCTATGATATTTTGGCGTTCCTTGATCTTTTGAAGTTTCTCTGCTATTTCTGTGCTCTGTATACTTTCGAGAATGAATTTTCTAATTCTACATTTTTTTCGTTCTGTACTCATAATATACATTGTACTAGTAATATTTTCTGCTTCAAGTTGTTTATAAAACGCTTTAAGAGCATCATTTCTTTCATAAATAGCTTTATTAATGAGTTTGTTATTTCTATATTTTTCATTATCTAAAAGCAGTTTGTAATAATGATTAATTTTCTTGACTTCGCTATCGTATCTTTTCTGTAGCACGCCTTCCAAAGTTACCTTTTCTTTTTTTAAATTTTCTTTTATTTCGAAATTGAGATCGCTTATAATGTTAGCATGAGCAGAAATCAGCACAGTTTGAACTTCTGACCTTAAGTGATCTTCAAGTTCTTGCAAATTTTTTTCAAAAAATTTGTCCATTTCTTTCAGTAACGTCTTACTTTTTTTGGTGAGAATATCATGATACATTGCTTTTACTTTTTTAGCTGTTGTAGATTTCTCATGTTCCATGATATAATTCCAAGCAGCATCATTTTCTTTAATTTTACCATTCATATATTTTAAGAACTTTGCATGCTCTCGATCCAAAATAGCATCGCCTATGTTAAGAATCCCTTGATGTGTCGTACCTCTAGTTATTTTTGAAGTAAAGGGTGGTTTTAAATCTACAATTCCTATTAATAAGTCACTTGGTGATATCCATTCTTCGTTCTCTTCCTGTGATGATTTTACATCTTGGTCTGGTGTCTCTACTACGGGTCTTTTATGATCACAATGATCATCGGGCAAATAAGTCTGTGCATATATACTAGTTACACATTCGCCTTCTTTTATTGTTCGAAAAACATCAGTTTTCTTCATCTTTAAAAATATTTGTAAAAAAATATTCAATACAAATGTCACATTTCATTAATTTCGTTTTAAATTAAGAGACTAACAAAAAAATGTCAGTGCTTAAAAGTAAAATGTTTTGATTTTTGATTTTATCAAAAATTCTAAAAGTTTTTATGCAAAATCAGCACGCAGTCGAGCAGGCCCTATAATTTGACCTCTTTACACAATTTAGTTACATATGCCACTGTTTTTTAGCTAAATTCCTAAAAATAGATAAAAACGCTGTAGTGTATCTTGATGCCCTAATGGGCACACTTGAAGAATGCCCAACGGTGGATCCTAGTTGATGTGATCTTCGTCAGCAGAATCCCAGCCTTAACTCATACTAACTCGGGGATGCTGGTAAAGCCAACAACACGGAGGAAAGTCTTTTCTGCTTTCAGACTTTCTATCCGAGTACTTTGCCAGTCGAAGACTCCAGATCGGGATAGAACTAATCCTGATCGCAGGTCAAAAGCGCGGGCATGCAGTAGCATATTACTCTCTTCTAGTAGTCCTTCCACTTGAGCTGATAACATCCGCAGCATGTTTTTAGTTGTTATAAGTTCGGCATAAAACGTCACCTAATGCAAACGAACATTATTTAATAGTTTTAAAACGTTTTAAAACGGCCATAGAAAGCTTAACTAAGCAGGTGGTTAATGAGTTTTCTGGCAGTTTCAAAATAACAGCTTGGTATTCAAATAGGCGAACGTGTTGACGGCCTACCTGTGATTAGCGGTGGTGATGTAAAGCGGCCTGGGCCCCGCCGCTGGATTTAATTAAATACTTCCTTGTACCACCCACCTACCTACTATTTCACTTTATCTACTGCTCGCTTTATTGCTCTCTGCCGCTACATTGTGAACGTTTAGCGCGGCTCATGAATATGAGGTTATTCCTCCGTCAATACACGAATAACCGCCGTACGTACCATTTATAGTAAAAACGGTCAATTTTCCACAGCGGATTGCACGTTCACGGAGCATGTGATAATAAATTACGGACATATCTCGACTTCATTCTCATTACGGATGCGGCAATGTCCGTCGGAGTTTTGTCATAATTCAGTCTCGGTTGAAATTATTTCCGTTGGGTCTGATGAGAAAACTAGAGGTGGAGAGCTCGAAATGTAAGTATTCGCGCAACAAGCCGTGGAATAACGGCGGGGCATATTTCATTCTTAACGAAGTTAAATTTCCGGGAAGGTCCTGTAAGAGCGTGCGTAACTCTGATAAAAGGCTACACCGCCACAATACCGATTCTGTGTTTGCGTGACATTTTAGAGATGATAAATACACAATACCCCAATAGAATATTAGTGATTTACATTCTACATACTTAAATATTCTCAAACGCCACGTACTGAAGAAGTTATGATTATTTATTCAATCTTCTTTCTAATATGTACAAATCTCGTATCACAGTGTATGTTATTGAACTCTTACGAAACGGCTTGACTAATTTTTATATTTAGTAGGTCTGATAATATGGTTGTAGGCTATTTTTTTACCACCGGGTGATAAGAGTAGTACCAAAGTTTTTTTTCCAAAATGGCAAATCACCGTTTGCTGGGTCAGCTAGTAATTATATATTTATAAAAGAAAAACTGTGAAGAAACTTAGAGGTAACTGTCGAAAAGTTAGCAAACGTTTGACGTGCTTACAATAAAACAACGACCATAATTCAGAAAGTGGGAACAAGTTGGATTGTTTTCTACACATCATATCGGCAAATAAATCTTTCGGCCGCTTATCTGCCGTCAAACTTAATTCTCATGCATAATTCATCGCGTCGATTTCACGTGAAGAGGGAAAGTTGCCCAACTTTGAACAACAACCGGTGGCCTGACAGCCGACTGATAGTCGCCCCGGACTTTACTCACTTAGGTTGAGTATCTTTCTGCACAATCGGCACGTGTGGTTACCCTTTGCAGTTTACTGCACGTTGTATAGGTACGAGTAACTTGCGGAACAAAACAAAAATTGATATTTTCTGTCTGTAGAATCAAATAACAGTTTGATACAAGTTCTACTAGAACGGTTCTCTGTGAATATACACACGTTACACCTGTGTGTATATTCATCCGTCATTTATTTGGTCTACAATAAGAGAAAGTTGTTTTTTTGCATTCTAATTCTAGCGTACTCAAGAGCATTAAATTCATACTACAGACCTTACCAATCCAAGTCATTAAAGTCTTTTTTTACATAGAATGGGTAAGATAGGATAGGTAAGATACATTCGTGGTGGTTACATTCGGGAGGTTCCTGCACCGGATTCGTGCGGCAGTGGCGCCCGGGTATCACCATTGTGTGGACCGCTCGGAAGACACGGTGGAACACACGGTTGTGGTGCGCCCCGCTTGGGCAGAGCACTATCGTGTTCTCTTGGGAGCAATCGGCGGCAGCGATCTCTCGCGCCGGACCTTGGTACAGACCATGGTCCGGAGCGAAGAGCAGTGGCAGGCGGTCACCTCCTTCTGCGTAGCAGTAATGCTGGCAACGGCGCTCACGGTCTAGCCGCCGCCGAAATTCTGATACCGATTACAGGCCACCGAGCCTAGTAGGTAGGTGCGGGCTTGTGCGGACCCGCGGGTGCGGGTTGGGCTTGGCTAGGACGGCGAGCAATGGGTAATTCACCGCCCAACCGTCTGGTAACCGCCCGGACCGAGCCCAAGACATCTATATTGTATTGTATTGTGTATTGTTCCACACGCGCTTCAAGATGTCAGCAAACCATAGCAGGGTCGAAGCCTACTGGGACCAAGGATTTTTTTCTGAAAGGAGAACTCGGCATGAAAGACAACGAAGGAACAGGAGTGGGTTTTTAGCCAGTAAAAATCTGACACACTCTTGCGCTTCACCCAAGAGCGCGAGATGTCATTAGATGATTTCCCACGAAATGGATAGGATGACAGCAGGACGAAGGTATGCATCTTTAAGATGAGAGAAAAGGATAGGTAGCTACACTGTACGAATGTGACAGTTGTTGCCTGCATCATCCTATAGCGATTGTAGATTAGTTTTTTTTTTTGTAAGTTCAAGTACTAACTTCCAGTTATGTTTCAGGCAAATAATATAGAAGCTCCAGTAGTAAATACAGACAGTACTGGTCCTCGGCCAGGCGTCGTCCCGCAGACATCCAGCACAATATTTCATACTTACAGAAAACAAGTTAGCGAATAGTTGTGAGAAACACAGCGTGCCACTAACAGATAAAGAAGCTCCACACGACATCTCGCAGACAGACGCACAACACTTTTGATTAAACTTTTCAAGACATTTTGTACGTCTTCTTATGTAGATTGGCTTGGATTTTGATCTATTTTTGTTTGCAAAAGTTGGTCATCATACCGGTATAGCTTTATTATTTAACTAGCTGCTGCCCGTGGCTTCATCCGCGTGAAAGTAGTTTTCTTTATACAAACTTGGGACAACCTTTTCAAAAAAAAATCATCTCTTTAGGGAACTTTGGAAAATTGATTGCCTACGTCATAAAAAAAAAATCACATTCCTAGTCCCAGTTGTTTTGGCTGTGTGTTGATATGTCAGTCAATCAGTTTCTTTTTTCATGTTATATACGAGTATTTAAGCACATGCCGTACACTAGTGAGCAAAAGGTCTTCACATGGCATGTGTAGCATGGATTAAAAAGAGTTCTATGATCACATTTTTTGAGTCCTAATTGTGTATAAGGTTTGTACTTGGGTACCATGTAACTGGCATAGTGTTATTGTGACCAAAAGCCCCTAAATTTATAATAGATATTAAAAAAAGAACATCATTTTTCCCTGGTCTATCTATCAAATAAATAGGCGACAAGTTCCCCATATCTTTCATATTCCGTAGCAACTGATAAACCTGAAAACTACAGCTTGTACAAAGAAAAAAAAATGTAAAAACAGTGATGCGTCACTAATTGTGCTCCACTGAGGAATCGGATCGCTATGTTTTGGAGTAGTTCCGACAAATTGGATATCGCGAATGAGTGATCCGCTGGAGAGCGCGCGAGGTGACGCTACGGAATCAATTGCACGTCACCATAACAACGTATGCCAATATCTACTAAAATACAACACTAGTATAGGTATACATATTTGTAGTATATAGTTTTAATATAATATTTAATTAATTGCTAGCATATATATTTAATGTCTTGGTTGCTAGCACTACACCTCAGACTACACCCTATATTTTTTTTTAAATTATTATAGTCTACCCAAAGGTTGCCTGGTATCTATATTTTTAAATATATATATATATCTGTAAGCGATAAGACCGCCATTGCACACTTGGATTTTTTTTCGGTGTTAATGCGATAGTGTCAGACTTTTACTGACTAAAAAACCCACCTCGTTCCTTCGTTACCTTTCATACCATGACCGAGCCTTTCTTTCAGAAGCAGATCCTTGGCCCCAGCAAGGAGGCTCGCTAATTCCCTTACTATCCGTATTACTATGATCTGGACTCTGGCATGCGTTCAACTGGGCCCTCGACTGCTTTCGCAGCGACGGCACCCTTACTGGCGCCCCATAAAAAGCCATGGACCGAATGAATCCTGCTTAGAGCCTCCACTCGGAGGCGTCCGGACCCCCCAGGTTGGGCAGGAGCCGCTTGAGAGCAGCCCCAGTCCGGTTCAGTTTAGGAGCAGACGTCGGAAGTGCTCCTCAAAATTCTACCAGTTGTCAAGAACGAGTCTCGGAGTACTTCATCGTCATTGTACCCTTAGATTTTAATTTGTGTAAAAGTTGGCAAAATTTACTATTTTGATGTTGAATACACATCAAAATAGTAAATAAGGTCTTTTCTATTATATGTAACATGATATGCAACTGCACTAGTGCTTCATACTGCTTCAGTAAAACTATAGTAGTTAATAACTAAAGCTATACCACTTTAACAGCGTCCAATCAGACTTAGAAAAGGAAATTAAAAAGGAGCAAAATACTTTTTCAGCAGCTAACTAAGTACATTTAATGACACTTTTCAAGAATAGAATTCGGGCATTTTCCACACTAAGAGGTGGAAATGTGAATTATGAATGCCCGTTTTACGAATACATAAAAGTGCACTGTTGGATTTTCAAACTGGCTAGACGCCGAGAGCTTTAGATGCAATAGTACATACATATTTAGACGTTGTTTATTTTATTATTGAGTATTAGTTTCGACCCTGGAACACAAAGGTCTACAAGGAAGGAAGGACCACAAGTGGTTTTTAGTCAGTAAAAACCTAACACAGGAAGTGTTAGGTTAGCTCACTCCACCCAGAGCGGGGAGGAGTTTTTCGATTATTTCCCATATAAAAAAGCCACACTTAAACAACGTTTCCTATTTGTAGGAACAAGAAATCTGCTTAAAAAATGTGAAATGGCATTTAATTTTTTTTTTTAATATATCATTTTCAGAAACAGCCTACGCTAGCTTGCCTACATGAAGGGCTTGAGAACGGGTAGTGTCAGTAATAACTAGTCATGTTAATGTGTAAATAAGCGTGTTTTCTTTCTTTCATTATATGCGTTAGAAGGCGGCGCGGCGGCGCAGCGGTCGCCAGAATATAATGTGCCGGTTATTTTTACAAATCGACGTCTAAATTTTGTTTTCAATGTACATAACTTAAATTATACCTAGTTGGTCTGTAAAAAAAATAAAATAGATAACAGGATAAACTAGCCAAATTTTATAAATAACCAACAAATACAGCTTATAAACACTAATAGAGGTGTTTGCCCAACAGAGATATGACAAAGAAAGCTGCACATCGAAAACTCTCGTGCCTGTAGACCAACAGGCCTCCTCTTCTCCCCTTTTGGTTATGCTTAGAAATATTTTAATAGTTACCTACTCACTTAATTAGGAAGAGCTACTAGGTCATGTAGTTAGTTAGGGAATGGTGAAAAGCTAAGTTTAAACAACACACGAGAGTTTGTTGTGGCCCTGACTGCAATGCCGGAGGTCGTTGGTTCGATTACAACCCAGGACAAATGTTTTTTTAATGAGCATTATCATTTGTTCTGTGTCTGGGTGTAACTTATCTATATACGTTATGTATGTATTATCAGTAGTTTAGTACTCATAACAAAACCTCTTAGCTGGGTACTAGAAGGCGTTGTGTGGTAGTTGTAGAATCTTCTTCTGTAGAATATTTGTATATTATTATTATAAAATTACGCCAAAGTTGTTCAGCTAAAATATTAGTTTTAGTCCACAAATCGCTTTATTGTATTAAAAGCACTCAAGTCCCGTAGGTTTTCACAGCTCAACACTGAAACAACAATACAATGTTTGGAAAAAAACTTTACAAACAATGTCCTGTATCTAAATAGTGAGCCTTGTATCGGTATGTATGTATTGATACGTGCGGCGTATTTGTTTGTTTACGTCATTTGAATTCAGTGCGCCGGCTCGCACGGAAGAGTTTTACTATTTGTCCTGCGCCGGACTGACACACAGAATTGTAAATTTTATCGTCTGTTTCTTAACTTGGACTTTGCAGTTGCTATTTTATTTGGTGAGAAGGTGATTTGGTTGTGAACATAAGTTCTTACTACTTGCCGAAACAGACTTATCCTTCTTTCAAATATTGAACGAACTTTTTATTTGGATAGCCTTGTATTATTGAAACGAACTTTGCAGTGGGCTTTAAAGTGTGCTTGCTTCGAAAAACAAAGAATCCAACAGAGTTAAAATAAACGGGAAAGGAGACAGCATTAAGCTAGAGTTTATGCTCTATAAGTACCGATTAATATTGTAAATTCAATTTTTTTGTTTAAAGAGGATCTCTTGATTTTCTTGCAGTTCATCTCCGTTCATCAGACATAAATAATATCATCGAAACAATTGAAACCGTGCGCTAGGTTCTGAGATTTTTATAAGCGTCCGTGAAATAAAATTATTTGAGTTTGAGTTTGAATGGAACCAAAGCTATCTAAGCTAAACTGGATGAAGTATTTCCTATCTTTTTGTTTTTATTGTTGATAGGCTCGTCCCTGAATTTAAGCTTTGTTATATGATCGATGATGGAGCACGCTTGCCTTAAACAAATCTATGATACACTAAACACTAATCACCAATGTGCCTTAGACAGTATTCCGACCATAAACTCAATACTGCCCCGAAGTGGCGAGCTCTACAACAATGAAACAGCATTAATTAATCTTACAACGACTAATTAAACCACGCAGTCTTCATAACTGTCCTGAATTCATAATTAACTCGAAATTTCAGTTCTGATCCAGTGATAAAGTGCACCTACAGTGTATCACTTACTGCCGTGCATACTTACCTACGTTACATTGTGCTTTAGATACTAACCTAGCGGTTTCCGTATTTACAGTTATTTACCATGCCGTGCTAACGTTCGCTGGGTGGTCGCAGCTATTCGGCTACGACTCGTTACTACGTGTTTATGAATTGTTGCGGTTTCACTATAATATACGATTGCAAGATGAGTGTAATCAACGTTTCATTGCGAATTATTGTTGCCAGGAACTTTCATATTTTTTTCTGCAACGTAATTTAACATCTTATGATACTCAACTATCACATTTCCACTACATTCACAAGACAATGGGTTGGAAACAATTACGTTATGATATTTTCGTCACAACGTCCGTTCGGTGATTGGCTGCGCTGTGTTATTGCCTCCAGACACGGCACGAGAAGGTGTTGCTTATAATTTCGCCGGTGTAAGATTGCGCAGTAATGTAGGGTAAGGGCTGCTTGAATTGCTGTATTTCCTTAATAGTCTGCATTTACCCTCGCCGACAATTTGTGACAAGAGCGTGAGCTAAATTGTCGCCAAGAGGAAATAAACTAATTTACTTATATACGACATTCATAAACTAGAGCGTTAGTTGAAATACAAAGTGAGCACTGAAAAGTGAAAACCAGAATGAAACGGAACAATAAACATGACAGCTCTTCTTAATTTATTTTTAAGTGTGTGCATGACAAGGGTGGATCTGCACTACCCGTTAAGTTAGTTTCAAACACTCTCCATAAAGACGTGAAACATTTTCAATGTTCGTGTTTTTCTGCGCTCGTAAAATCCTACTGCAGGTCCATACATCCCCAGTGTTCATAAGGAAAAAAATATTTTAATTTCAAGGAACACGTACACCGTCTTAAATCTTAGCTCACATTAACTAAGACAGTTGTAGTCTCAGAGGTATTTTAATAATGAATTCTTTTAGCAGTCACGTAGTTAATACCGACGTTGCCATTTTAATGAAGGGTGTCATAAAACGTGTCATTGTTGGTGGTAAAGTGTAGCGCGAGCAGGCAGCTCGGCGCCCGCGCCTGGGTTTAATGCCTCGCATTAACACTATCGCTCGTGCGGCCCGGATTAGCGGTACACTTTATAAACTTGCATATGCATCGCATCGCTCCACAGACACACATATCAAAGAAACATCAGCGATCCAGATGAAAGTTTCGTAAGTGTTACCGCTGGGCGGGGTTTACCGTCTTTAAACGTCAGATTAATTTGGGTGGTAACGGTAAATTAATCTGAATGGCACTTCGGAATATTAATCAGTCCCATAGCGCACCTTGCGATTATGCTCCAAGTGGGCTGGTTCGCTTGTGGAGGCATTTAGCCGCAGATAGATGTGTATGTAGAGATGAAACGTCCGGGGCCCAAATGCTTGCTCGGAATCCGCTTCTATCCCAGTGCCCACTGTCCGTAGTTTGGTTGCATTACATTAGATTAGACACTACTCGCATTCCTATTGCTCTAAATTCAACTGATTGTTACAATACGTCTTTGGGCAAGATTTGCTGTTGTAGCAACTATCACTGTGTTTGTTTTGAGTGCTTAATGAGGATTAAGTACGAGTATTATTGAACAGAAACACTTCATCATTTTCTATCGTTCAAGAATTATACTATTGTCTCTACACCGTACCCATTCCTAGAGATGGGGTAATAAGGTCACAACTCTAATTTTTCTCTGATTAAAAAATTATTCTCCAAAACAGTAAACAAACAAAACAGCTTAATACATTTAAGCGAGTGTTTTTAGAAGTTAGTAGTTAGCGTCTGAACGTGTTAATTATATTGTGGAGGGGGCCGACGTGCCTGACGTGACCAAGACGTCATGACGTGACGCAGGTCGCGTGAAGACGGTCCGGTCACAGACAATTGAATCATAAAGGTACTTCTGACCCACAGCGTTAGGGCGTCGCTTTATTTTGTCCAGCACTGCCTTTTTGTTTGTTTCTCTACAATGTAGCGGGGACAGTCTGTTCCTTTTAGACGAGTTTATTCCAGAGGAGCGATGTGGGTTAAGGTTGTCAAAATAATATTGTAGTTGATGCCGGAAGGTGTAGCCCTTCCTTTAAATGTTTCTCTTGAAGTTGATGTTTCAATGTGTTTTGTCTAATATTGTGTAAAGGTTGTCCCTGGATGCTGTGGTTGTGTAAATTGAGGACGTTTTGAAATGAGGACAGGAGTTATCAAGATTTCAAATGGTCATAGAAAACGATGTCAAATTGATTGAAAATCTTCCTATGTGGACTGTGTTTCTACATTTATATTCACACAAAAAAGAGTATATTATAATTCTAGCAATAATAGTGAAACTATTACATTCAAAGTTTAATTTTCATCCCTTCCGCCTATAATTTAAAACGAGAGATGCAATCAGCACACACGAAGTACATTCATCATAACATACGTGATATTCTAACTCGGCTTCCTGTAATAATCCCTACTAGCTTCCGAGTGTCGTAATCAAATCCTGTCGGGCCGAGAGTCCTAATCGAGGCAGACCACGCTCGACCTCCATCAAATCGGGCTAAGGAACACGACCTGAGTGTCACAGCTACAGATAACTGCAGCCGACTGTGCCCGAGAGCCTCCGACCCCACCTGACCTCACCCGACATACTGGCCCGCGCGGATTACTATAATACGATACAAATTAAAGAAAAATTATTGATACCTCATTGCAACTAGTTTAATTGGGGTTTTCATTAGCTGAAACATTGGAGCGCACTTAAATCAATTGATTGCGAGTAAACCGCTACAGCGCTTTGAGATTGCGAGGGAAAATTACTTCCTCGAGTAACAGAATGTAAAATGTATTTTGTAATAAGTTTCATCGAACGAATCGATATAAAGCTCGTAAATAATAAACTCGCTTACGTTTGGGCATACGCTTCTAAGCAATTGTCTTCTCGTTTTGCTACGAATTTATATTGTCAACGACAGGAGGTGTCGCGCCGCTTAGAGCTGGCCTCCCCGAAACATATTTCACTACATAAATCATAACTTTATTTCCTCTCGCTCAGACGCCGAGGAGCGAGGTGTCTTTGAAATGGCTTTAAGAGTTCCCGCACGGCTATACCGCAACAAAGGACTCCGAAATTCAATTAGGTGTAGATGGAACGGAGAAACTTATATTATTTCTAAATATTCAATTCCAACTGCACAACTTTGGGGGATGCATTAATACTTATTTAATTTTAAATAACTAGAATCTTTCTGATCTTTTGTTGAATTGGATCATGACTCACTTTCGCTCCTAGAAAGGAGGCCTGAGTCTTAGCAGTGCGTAATCAGCCTTATAAGCTGATTATGTTTATGTTCTTATCTTTTTGTGTGCAGGAAAATCTCTCTGTATTAAAATAAGTACAGATATACCTTACCATCTTAACTAGTACTTGCGCGTATGCCGCAGAAAACAGGCAGCTTACACTAAGCGAAGAAGATTTATGTGCCGCCACTGTGTGCTTGTAAACAGCGCGCTACCTACTAATTTGCGATCATTTTAGCGGTGTTTCCTGCCAATTAGCCGCTTTAAAACATCGTGGCGCCAAACAAAGGGGACTGGCTCATGAATTTATTGTTAGGTTACTGTCTTAAGTTATTTAAGTGTTCAGAACGTTGTTCACGTGCGACGCCGAGCAGAATGCAGCTTCCTGCGACAATTTATCATGAATCTTTAATTAAACTTTAGCCGCGACTGTTCACGGTCTCATTGAGCTTCACAATAAATCCGTCGTATCGATTGTACATTATTAATTATTTGTCTCGACTCGTTATTTAATAAGATCCATTCTAGGGAACGTATCTCGAGGTCAAAATTGAGTTTAGATAGTATCTATTAACTTTTTGTTTAGCTACGAAACTATAGCTTACCTAGAAATATAATATAAAACAAATATTGGTTTTCATTTTTGGGAAAAATATAAACGTCAGTTTTTGTGTGGGACTTCTATGAAATTCTTTGCTTTTCAGACAAAGCTTTGTGTGCCTACGCAATGCTATATTTGGAGTCAGAAAAAAACCGTCTATAGAATTAAAAGTTTGCTATCAATGGCTTTGCACCCTGTAGTCCAGTAGGACAGAGTCACAGACTGTCTACATTGTGACAAAATAGGCAGCATCCAGCGTCCTCAGGGACGCCTTAGTCAATAGACAATGTTAGGGAATGCGCGCCACTGCAGCTAAAAGGGAATATTACTAGAATATCTCGCCGTACTAAATACCACAAAGAGTGCAGCTGAATGGTAATTTCTTGGTACACAGACTGTAAGACATATGTATGTATGTAGGGTTGGTACACATTTCTTTTTGTAGTAACTACATTGTTGAATCTTTTGTGTAACCAGAAAGCTGTATTTGTTTATTCTCTTCTGTATCTTAGTATTAGATCTTGATCTTATTCGTTTAGTTTCACGATTATTACAAGTCCTGTATCTAATACAAAATACAAAGTATGGAACCACTGAGCTAACCAAATCACTGATCAGCTATTCAAACTGATTGACAGCAATATGTAATGTAAGAACACTGTAGACTCCGTTAATTCATAAGCTACTATTTTAATTGTACTTTTAAGCATAAACTTGACCGGTCTACACTGACCTCTCATATCTATTAATATTGTAAAATAAAAATATTGTAAAATTAATCACTATTTACAATAATGGAGTTTTTTGCCGGTTCTTGTCCATAGGAAATGATCTTTTGGAACCACGACCTAGCTTCTGATGTTTTTCAGTGCGTATGTAGGCCTATGTGATATAAATTTATTTTGAGTTTGAATACATTAGCCATAGACAACGACATCGATTTTAACCCCAATAAATTATGAGTCCTATAAAACTCTTTAGTGTAAATTACGATGTAATCTGTCCAGCTACAATAGAACTGCACAGATCCAGTTACCTCTGTTTGTGAAAACTGTCTTTAAAACCAAATTAAATGATGAAACTTTCCAAGTTATTCCCAGTCCGTTTTATAATAAAATTACCTGTGTCAGTTTGCCGGTAGAATTCAATTAAGAACTTTTTGAATATTTTATACTTGTATTAGGGTATTCTGATTTAATTGATAGTTAATGTTATTTTTGTGTGTAAGTTGCATAGCTTCTTTGAGTACAGGACAAAGGACGACATGTTGGTAATCAGAGATTTCAAAGTAAGGTAAAGACTTTTATGGAGATATTCTTGTGTGGATCTTATATCTCTATGCATTCGCCTATTGTTATAGAGAAGAAAGAATCTTCTCGAAAAGTTCCTGAAAATACTCCAGGCATATTGTTATAATTGAGTTCGTTGTCCACAGAGCGCGATGAATTTAAAAGCAAGGTCGAGTTTACATTATTGTTTTTTTTTTTGAGAGTTACACGGAAATAAATTCACATCGACATAATATGCATATTTACTTAAGTAATTCCATAAATTACATATATTTACAACAATATCAACAAACTTTTACGTCTAATATACATTTTCCTATGCGTAACAGATTAGCTATACATCATATAAATCTCTACACGAAGTCTATACATAAATGATTACTACAAGTATTGCGTATAATTGTTTAAATATAATGTTCCCTATGACACGTAGACCCGTTAACTTACCCTTTTAGCCGAAAAATAAGACTTTATTTAAAGTGTAAATTACGTTTACAATACTTATCAAGTTTTGTGACCATTGCTTTGAATTTATACACTTTATTTATCTTCAAAAATAATTAGCCCATTTTTAGTGTGATTTTAAATTAATACATGAATAGTGATAAATGAAGGACACGTGTTTTTTAAGACAAGAGTATTCATGAATAGTTTTATGTTCCTAGGTAGCAGCAGACTGTAGTAATAGACCAAATTGACAATAAATAGATCTATAAATGGCGCCAGATAAACTTGGAATAAAATACACTGACCTTTTCTTAATATATCTGAGTACTGTACCCGACAGTGAACTGTTTTTTATTACTAGCAAATATAAAGAGTCGCGATAGATGTCGATTTAAGACTGCTTATTGTCTTTATTTCCGTTTTTTAATTTAAGTATGTCAATAAATGTAGGAGGGTCAATGCCCGTTATTCCAAGGTTATCTGCTGCCTATCTTAATTACAGTGAAACCTGGTAAACTGGGCCCTAGATATGTATATAAGGAACCACTGCTCCTAATATATAATTTTAATATGTTCCCGATACTTCTGCATTGAAATAACTATGTTACTGATAATACGAGTAAGAAACCTGAGTAGCTAAGAAAAGAATATTATTAAACTTTGTTGCATACCAAAATTATTAAAGAAACTTTGACTCCAATTTACATACCTTAAGATGGGCTATACTTTTCAGTTTCTTTTTCTATTTTCTCCTAGTACTTATAGCTCTTAACAGCTTTAGTAATTGATAATTCGGCATTTTGAATATGGTTACGGACAAGTTGTGATACAATTGTTTACAAACATTCAAATTATCTCACATGGCTCTTTATAAATGATGGACAACGTTACGATACGGTAAACTTGATTATTTGGGAAACTGTGTAAATGATAAAGAAAATCTAGGATCTCCTAATTCTCCAGATTCCACTGTGTATGGTTAAACAACAATTTTATTTACAAACATCTATAAATACATCAAAATTAACAGTAAAATTTCAAACATTACGTAAAACGAATTGATTTGTGTGTTCGCAAATACGTTCCGCAAACATCGGGGTGGTAAACATTAAAATCAGATGGAACATTATTCACAACGCATAACAAAATATGAATCGAAGTTCGTTCAGCCAATCGTTATTCTAAACGCGATCCAAAAGGCACAAGATTTTATTATTATAATAGATTTGAATTGATACGTTTCCGAAAGTCGTTGTAGTTGAAATTCTTGAGTTTATAATGATAAGCTGATAAATAAAATTCTTTATTTAAAGTAACAGAGATTCATGCCATATCCCACGCAATATAGTACCGTGGATGTCATCATACATACCAATACACATTAACATCCAGACGAGGAAGAAACATCTGTAGCTATTGGCTATGCAAATATTATTTCCTATCCACAGTGGGCACACACTGGATCAAGAACAAGCCACTGCATCATTTTGGCAGTCTGTGTAAAGTTTACACTCCCGCTTCCCCTCCAAGATTCGGTCGAACATATACACATTCATACAAATCAAGTAAGTATAATTCACTAACATGGGGCTCAAAGATTACTCCTATTTGTAATTCGTTCTACGTTACAGTTATTTGACATCGTCGTTAACTTACTTCATACTTTGTAAGGGTAACATGTCCATCCAAAATGTTAGATTCACGTGTTTTAAATATTAACAATAAAAAGCAAGTAACAGAACTCTTCACAATTCGTAACGATAAGCACAACCGGCCTGAGAGTTTTTAATCCACCGACACCATATTACCTACATAGGTATTGATTGCAAATTGAAACCATGAAAGTTTGTACAAGAACTGCAACTAGTTGTTCTTTTAGTAATACCGTTTATTCGACGTAACCGTTTTACATTACACTTATAATGAACTGTTTATGGTGCCCGTTGTGTTCCTCACCAACAATTAAATTGCGGAAAAGGTTTCATGATTTCAATTTAAATTCCTTCGGTATGAGATCATACCTCGTATAATTATGTAAATCCATACATAGCTATATTTATCCTTACAACACAACGTTGACACATCCACTATAAACTAAGATACAGTACGCGGCCATTAGGATTACAGATGAGTTTTGGGAAAAGATCCTCTTTGTAGAGCAGCATCGCTTCGAACGTGACAGTTATGACAGAGATTTTTAAAGCTTGTGCCATGTTATCGTCCGGGTACTGTAATTTTATTTATTTCTTAAAATACGTAGCGCACAAAAAACCGCGAAATTAATAAATAACAAGCGTCAATGAACAACAATGTCACAGGATCACAATATAAATTCATCATCGGCAGATAAGGCTCTCCTCCCTTGCTGCGCAGACGCCGTGTGGTGGGGCAAGGAAGAGCTTCCCGTTGGCGCATGCGCACAGCTGGTATATATTCTGATGGTGAGGGTCGTGCGTGTGAGCTGCTGACGGCGGCAGTGGCAGCGCCGATTTTAACTTTGGCATAAATATACTGGGTGCGTCTAGGCGTATCTGTAAAGATTGGTGTGAATGAGCTGCTGAAGGACTTAAAAGCTGTTGAAACTGAGGTGAATCCCGCTTAGAATTGAAGACACGACTAAGGCTGATAATTATTTTGTGGATTATGAAGTTTCGCGACTATATCTGCTACTCCTGTAATTGTTGTGTTTGTTTCTTTAAACTATACTTCAAACTGAATCAATATCAATTGGTCTAGAGTATTTTTAACTGTTAGAAAAGAAAAACAGTACCTTCATGTTATTAAACAATAGAATCTGAAGTACAAAGTTTATAAACGAGACGTAGTCCAAAGACGTTGCACTTACTAGATTTCACAGAAAATTTTATCAAACACAATCTACTTATAATTACACGGAGTTATAACCTAGCCGTATTCGCTGGTGACGTGAGACTCACCGAGCCGGCTACGGATCTCAACCGGAAAGTGGTGAGGCAGTTGGCGCTGATGTCTCCGGAGCGGGACTCCAGCGCGATGCTCTGCGCCGCGTGCATCTCCAGCGAGCGCGTCGGCGACTCCAGCCTGTCGTTAGTAGCCAATCGTATTATTAGAACTAGCTTCTGATAGAGGTATCGTCCGCTGGACTACGTTCCGGTTCTCCCATCGATCATACAGCTGCTTGCTTGGTCTAACACACCAAAACAATTCTGGCAACTAGTTGAGGTACGAGGAAGCGGGGTACTGCTTTCTGATTAGCCCGACCAAGGTCATTACGGCACATTAGGGATGAGATAGGTTGAAATAAATCACGAAAGTGTCTGTTGGGCTCATGATTCCTGTGTTCTGTGGTTGGGCTAGTAGTCAGTGACCCTGACAGCTATGCTGGAGGTCGTGTGTTCGATTCCCACCCATACCAATTTTTTTGGGATGAACGCGATCATTTTCATTGCTTTTTTCGATTTTTTTCTTTTTTTTTGTCTACAAATATGTTAGTCTGTAAAGTATATATCTATATGCCTGATAATAAATGATTTAATATTGTTATTATTTGTTATGTGTCTGTGTATAATTTCTCAACGATATGAATGTATTTAGAAATATATAAGTATGATTACCAGTTGTCTAGTACTCATAACACAAGCTCTGCTTAGTTTGGGACTAGATGGCGTTGTGTGATAGTTGTATAACATTATATTATTATTCTTTGTATATGACCAAACCCAATTTTAGGATGAACTTGTTTTGCCTAGGCCAAGCCAGTTCTCCTTACACGCGACATTAATCCAAGAGTTCGAACTCTTAGCCGTGATTATTTTTTTTATAAGCGCTCAGAAATAGGAGCCTGGTTTGGCGCAAACAAAACTAGTTCATCCTAAAATCGAGTTTGGCCGGTGGCATATACCTACTTCACAAAAGGAACCTATACGTGTGTGAAAGTTTTAGTGTTCAAGTCTGGTTCAAGGGTTGGGCTGAGCGTTGATGAGTCATCGAGTGAGTCAGGACTTAACCTTTTATAATACCGATTGTATTGAAAAAGTGTGAGTGTGAAAAGCAGGTTATTGCTGAAAGTCGATACTAACAAAAGCAGAACACGGCGATTAAAAGTAAACCTCAAAACCCAACAAAGGTGTTATTCACCTAAATTTTATTATCAGCCACATCACTGTCGGAACATTTATAAAAAACCATTCACATCTTTATTGAAAATACCAAATATCAGTTATTTAATAAACAGCAAGTTCCTATAAATTTCGTGAAACATGTGGTCAAAGCATGCCTCCGATCGGACAACAAACTTCAGTAGGTGCGTTTGACATAACTGTATGTTCAAACTAACGAGTTCTAACTTCCTCTGCGACGAGGACAAAGCTCGTAAATTTGTTGAAGTACAAACACACAAATATACTTACACCAATGGTTTCGAAGGGGGGGCTTTGACTAGGGGTGTCTGCGCGGCCGCCTGCACAGTGACGCCAGCCGGGCTGACCACGGTGAGCGTGTCGGCGCCCACGGTGACCGCGTCCTGCCCGGCGCCCAGCAGGAGCGCCCCCCGGGCGTCGCGGACCTCTAGCCGGGCCACATTTAGTTCGAAACGATCGTGCCCTAGAACGTACCACAGTATTAAAACTTAACAACTAATGAACGTCGCCAGGTATTCTATTATGTTCCTACCTATTTCCTGTGTAAAGTTTCCTGTGTTAAATTAGAACTCACCTAGATATAATCTACTCTGTAGCATTCCGTGTGAGTCTCTCGTAGAAACGGTAAAATTTCTCGAAGCTTCCATGTAAATTGGATATCCTCGACGTGACTTGATGGTGGACGCGAACAGAGAGTCCAACATTAGAGCTTGCCCCAATAGTTGTAAGCCTCCGGGCACTATGCGAAGTTGGCCCATTCCTTCCTACAAAATACATTACAAGACTAATTAATAAGAAAAGCTAAGTATAGGTAAGTCATTGTTTTTTAAGACACCTATAATTATACACAATATTAACAGTGGCGGATAGAGCCAGCGCAGAGCCGAGCAAATTCAACCCCTTGATCGAATTTGCCTGTTTAATAATATAAACCAAACGTTTCTTTGAACAGTCGGTGGACGGGAACAAGTATTCACCTAACATAGATATTTATTTGAATGAAGTGTTTCCATTTCTGTTAACCCACTAGTACTCAACTGTAATAAGAGGGCTTTGAAAGGTGCCATACATATACTACAGTTGAACTCTCTTACCGAATTAAAATCCAACACTTTAAGCACCCACAACGTCAACGCGAGATTAATGACCATCATTAGCATGAGTGCCATGACCAGGATGTACAGGCATTTCTTCCTCCAGCCATAGATGCCGACTTTGAACTGACTGTTGTAGCTGTTCCTGATGGAGTCGGCTTTTGTGTCCCTATTGCTATTGTTGTGCAGGATCGGCTCCGGGGTGATCTTGTCAGCGTACGGTATTCTGCAAGAAAAGTCATCACATGAAACAATAGGCTATTGAACGGAAAATGTAAATGGCTGTTTGTGATTGGCTTACGGACTTGTGATTCAGATTTTCTTTAGAAATATTGGCGATAGACATACTTCTATTGGTTCTACAAATATTTACTGTTACAAGCTTTTATTTAACTTGTTTTTTTAGGGCAAATCTTGCAAATGGACATAATTAGCCCTACCCGATTGACCTGAAAGGTATACTCATGTAATTTGAATGACGATGAATAAATTTAGTACCATGGAGCTAATTTAATAAAGGAGTCGAATAACCATAGCCTACTGAGTGCAACAAGATAACCTCATCGTGTTTAAGATTTTTGGAATGGTCTTGATAGTACCTTTACCGTGCAATGAAACCTTGCTTTGAAAATGTTTCATGGAAAACTTAATTTTATTAAGGGATATCCTGCTTTGCTCTGCCACATACGAAACTTTACAATGTTTACACATGTAGGTATTTGAGATGACCAATCTAATCTCGAAGTGGAACAGTGCCTTTAATTTATTAACTCATCTCGCAGTAAAGTTTCCGGACAAACAGAGCACCCCATAAACAAAAATAAACCTGAATGTGTCTTCACTACAGTTGTAATAGAAATTAATTATCGCGCGTAACTATTATATTAAAACAAAAGGTAATATATTTTGTAACACAAACGTATAACAGACAAAGGCAGAGATAATGAACCTTTTCGCGGTAAAAGTCCCTGTTGCTTATGTAAAATACTTGGTCAAAGCAAACGGAGATTATAAAACATTATTTTACATATTAAAACTAGCTCCATTGGTTCAATTTTACATTCCAATTTGGAGTATGTTGTCGGGCAGTCGTAGCGGGAACAAGTATGGCCGACGACACGACTTCCCGCGCGCACTGGTACCATTAAAAACGTCTGTTTTTACTTCGACAGCAAATAAAATGCAGTTTTATTTTCGAATACGTTTTATTGTTTTTTAAAACAAGGCTTTTATGGCCCAGAATAAACATTCCATATCCTCGTGTATGACGTACTTAATCCGCCGACCGTAAATTGTTAATTCGTGATATTTGCACAATAGGTCGCCACCGATTTTTAGTAGAAAGTAATCATTATGGAAATATGGTTTAATTGAGTTTTATGATGATTAACCTAGCTTGGGCACTGTTCATAATTGACATGATGAGTTTTCCAACCAATAGAGATTTTATATACGGGTAAGTACCAACCTAAACCAATTAATTGTTTAATAAAGTCGCATTATTTTAATTACGTTTCCTAAGCCAATTATTTGAAAACTATTAACTGTTTGGTTATCAGGCAAAATAATAGTTAACTTTTCACAAAAGAATGTTAAAAAAGCATCATGGCTGTTGTATCAGATGTCTCCTAATGGCTTGGCACTTTCTGTAGCCGCCGTTGGCGTAGATATTACATTATTTTTCACAGCTTAAAACGGACAAAAACTTGTATGCAGGTGTATAGGACATGAACAACGTCTTTAGTTTTTGAAACAAGAAATATTACTTTCTTATCAAACATTTTTTATTTTATTATTGCAACAGAAATACAGAAAGAACGATGCAGAAGCAAAGAAAAATATTTGCTTAGGACTCGCACAGAACAAACAACAAACCAAAATATTGGCACAGAAACCAAACATACATATGCATATAAATTAGTACAAAAATTACGTAAATAAGAGGAATAGACCAACGCTTACCAACCACATTCCAATCAGATTTTTATACCAAACCAAACTACAATACCGCGTACAGCATTTCAAATAACAGTCCTATAAATTAATAGCTACAGTACGCCCGATATTTAGATAATATTACACCAAAACATATTTCTATGCGACGCATATAAAAGCAACCCATTCGATATTCGTGGAACTGGCCACCGTCAGCGAGGGAGGGTCATAAATTTACAAGGATTCGAGCACGACAAGGCAATGCACACTGAAAAATTCTAGAAAGCTCCCTCTAAGGATGTAAGGGATATATTTACAAGTGCATCACGGGAAGGAAAGGAGAGGTATTACCCTCCTGTGTCTCGTCGCGACCGGCGACAATCATGTCCCACTACCTATATGATAGATTTACTGTTCCTTCAGGTTCAACAATGTCTTTTGATAATAAAGGTAAATCTAGATAGCTGTTAAAGTAATCATTTTAGTACATTGTAGTATTTGATTTTCAAGCGAAAATTATTATTTAGGTCTCAATCACTTTTACTTGACATAGGTGCCAATATTAAACTTTAAAACTTTAGCAACGCAAAGAATAGCCTAATATTATTATCACACACTTCAGCCTCTAAGTAGAATCAAAATCTAGCTTTTTAAAGTACACAGGCCACTCACTGATATTAAGCGGACCCTGGCGAATAGCCAAGAAAATTCTCAAAAGAAGATGAAGACATCATATTACAATACAAAATAACAAACTAAAAATAACGGGTTCTTTTAGAATAGTAAAACTACGTTCGTACAATAAGGGAAAGTCTGTCGTTGCATTTTATAACAGTCTCGGGGAGACAATGTTATTTATAATGCGGAATGTACTTAGCTGAAAAGCATTCTCACTGCAAACTTCGGAGAGTTGACACGCAGAGTGCTCGGACCGCAAGGGATTCCAAACCTGGCAACGTATCTCATGCAGGTACACGATAGCTACTTGTGTTCTTAATTTGATACCATGTGGGGCACAAGTGCTGACCGCATAATTTTTGGTACAATTTTCTGACTATTCATTTGTGATACTTTAAAGCAGCCATACACTTGCATTGCCTTGTTTGCAAGCAGCCGTGTACTTCTCATATTATTTAGAGCGGGGGTTGTCATTGGATGATTTTTCAACTATTATAACTTGATTTAGTCTGCTGTATATTCACATTTCGAATATATATATGATTATAGAAGAAAGTGAGGCCTTTAAATCTGTGCTTTAAATATTCAAAGAAAGTACTGACTGAATTTAAATCGTAATGCAAGGGTCTATCTTATCATTATTCAACTATAATATTCAGTAACTTTTCAATTGAAACATCACATGAGTTCTTTGAAGCGAGCGCTTCGCAGGATTTAGGATAAGCCTGATACAATGAGGGGACTCATGAAGCTCCAAAACGTACATTCATTCACTCGTCTGCCTAACTGAGACGCCTGTTCGAGAGTGCGTACAAAAGTATCTAAAGCCTACTTCGCTCACTGTTATCTGTGCAGATTACAGGTGATATTTATAAGTAGGTAGCAGGGATTCTTTAGATTTTTTAAGAAAAAATATTAACTTACTAAAAAGGTGCTGTATTTTATTTCTAGCCGAGTTCAAAAAAGAAGTAGGTTCTCAATTTTTCTAAATGTTCTTTTTTTGTGTCTTGTTCAGCAATATCTTCACCATATATTATGTGAACCGACTATAATTATTCATTTTTGTTTGAAAAAATATTGTCCCCAAGTGAGGTAGTCGATAATATTCTCATTGATTACTGCTATATATAATTCCTTCCACTTAGCAAAACGCACAGAAAAAAATACTAAATAATTTTTCATGAACATTGTACACGAACACATATTCCCAAAACAAATATGAACTAATTCCTAAAGTGATGCAATTTTTGTAAAGCCGCACATTTTTTCGGTAGGACTTGGGAAAATAAAAAAGGTGAAATCTGTGCGGGAAGGTTCGTGCACTTTATCTCCCGGTCCACTCTCCCAACACGTTTGGAGGGTTTACGCGGCATTAGAAACCAATTACACGAATAATACCTACCGGTTGCTCCGTCTTTATACTTTTTGCTTTAGATCAACGCTGAAAACATGATTATATGTGGTTACAGGCTACTTTTACACCGTTATTCTTACCCACAATATAATTTCGAGCTTACTTTAGTCTATGAGAGGTAAATAACATTAATACTGATTAATGCAGTGTTCCGCTTACGATTAGTTAACGTTACGATGTGTCGGGGATGTTATATTATTGCATTAAATACATAATAGAGATAAAAGGTAGAAATGGGGTGGAATCTAATAAATTCTCTGTGCGGAAGCGTAAACGATGTACGCAGAGACGGGCACGTAGCATCGCCTCGTAGCGCTCCGCAGCCCGTAGCCTCGTGCCTCGTAGCCGGAGGGGTGGCCACCGCAAATGAGCCATATTAATCATCCCCCATCACGCCAGCTCGACTTTTGAGCTTCCTCTGTTGCCAGATTCTCCTTGTTAAGGCAACCTTTTCCTCTTGCCAAGAATAAATTGAGATAATGAAATGGTACTTAAAAGAAAACCATTGCAATGGAATGCGACAATTAATGACCATTTGTTTCAAAATGGCAATTTATTAATTGACAAACAAATTAGACTTAAATCAACCCTCATCTGAATATCTCAGAAATCATGTACATACGTTTATTTCAAATAGACCATTTACAGGCAATTTTAAAATGTCAAATTGTCGGTCAAAAATTTGCTCGTTCCAAAGTGTAGATCTTATGGAGAAAAACGTGCACAAAACTCCATGGACACTCTTAAATCATAATATGAGTTACGTATACTATAATCTTGGTTCGATTATTATTCTTGTCGCTTCTAGTATGTAAGAACAGTGTAGAATAAATCAAAATGAATATAAATTAAAAGAAGCCACAGGCAGTTAAGAATTGACCAGTTTCAACTGATGGCACCCGTTCACGAGCATGACTCTCGCATCTTTATCTCAGACTAAATCTATCCCTACGACCACCACACAGATCTAAATAAAACATATACTGCCAAATACAAAATCTTTTCGTTTTGAATGAAAACTAAATATGCAATGGGTTATTACGTTTCGTGATTTGAACTTCGCACAGTCGGAGTTTAGATCGAGTGTGTGTGCATGTACAAATGCCAGAGCACGCCGAATTTTAAATGCTTTTAGAATAATTGTAGGTTTGTTTTTAGGTGTATTTTTTTATAGTAGAAAGTTCGCAAGTTTGACGCCACAGTAATGTAGACAAAATCTACATAATAATATCTTAAAATGATTGATTTCATCAGAAAACACAATAATAAACACTAGTATCATATTGGCTCGATAAGGCCAGCAGCGATTCATTTCATCTTATTTAAGTCTTTGAATGTCGTAATTAGAAACACAATAGAAAGACAATTACCTTATGTCGGACAGTGTAACTTAAGACATTCGAAAGGTTAATTTAGCTTATTCTTTCCCACAGCTGGACAAAATCCTCCCTGAAGTCCTGGCAGGTATTCTTTTCTTGACCCACCTAGAAAAAAATCCCTTAGAACCGTAAAACAAAGTAACAATATTCTCTTTTTCAAGAAAATTAAACTAGCTTCTCTACGTCAGAGGTAAACAACCCTAACTTAGTAGACCGCAAATCTGGAGTCGCTCACTTGCCTGCTTAACTCTCTCGTTTTAATTACTTCAGCTCTCAGGCTGCACAAAAGCGTAGCGGCCTGTTCATGGCATCCGCGGGCCGCACGTTGAGCAGCCCTGACATAAAGGCACATCATTTCATATTCGGTGCTCAATTTTGAATGCAGTAATAACAGCAAAAACCCCTCGGTCTGTGGAGTGCGAGATATATCGTATTATTTAAAGAGATTGATGTGAAGAAATATAAATTCGCCGACGAACAAGAGCTGTCCCCTTAAACATTCTGATAGCTGAATAAAACGAATAAAGAGTTTTACATACCAGTCTGTTAGTTTATTTTTGGCTCAGAAACTACTGAAGATTGAGTTAGAGTTAAGTATACAATGTTTCTTAGAGAATACTACGAAATAACTTTCAGAAGTCCACTTCTGAGTGGTTCAAAGTTTATATGCGAACGAAGTGGCGGGCAACGGCTAGTATTGATATAGAGTGCTCTAGCAAAATGTTTAGCTGTACAACTGCAATAAACCGCACAGAGCGCCTTGTTTGCGCGTTATGACAGATACAGTGGGTAGTATGAAATTACTGGTATTTTATAGGAGCGCTAGGTGGGATAGTTTAGCAGCGTGTGCTAATTGAGCGTTTCAGCACGCGCCGGCGGCCGGAATGCGCGGCCGCCGCACATTCGTTAGCAATATTCCGCTAACGAACCAAACTAATGGCTATTAAGTTGAATAACGTAGCACTTTGCGCCACGAATACCGTACACACTCACTGACAGATGTTTCTAGAATCATACACCTTTTCAAAAACTACATTTTTCACAAGCTTTTTTCATGACATTCGTATTGGTAAAATATAGCATTCAGTGACGACGAATATTTGTGAACGTACCTTTGTCATTCTAGGAGCACGCGGAGTCGGGGCGCAATGCGATGGAATATATGCAATGCGTCTCGTACAACACACGAAGCTGAATTTATGGCAGCTTGCTGTTACACGAATGGATTCAAACTAATCGCGACTTTATGTAAAAATCCTTGTACTTTTATTCTTTTGAATACACTATCTTTCGGGATTAAGACTCTTGGGCCGTTGGGGTCCGAATGCTCATACCCTATTTAAAGATTTATCTGAAAGAATAGTTGACACTTCGGTTGACCCGAGGGCTGGTTTTACTTTAGCCCGTGATTCAGGCTAGTCTCTTTTGGTACATTTCTGGTCGACGATGTGTAAATTTTTATAGTATAGAGTTTTTTCATGTTAAATGTACATGTAGTATAGAGAGACAGTTACGCTTTTTTTAATAACGTTTACATTACAGTGTTTATAAAACACCCTAATATTATAAAAGCGAGAGTTTGTGTATATATTTGTATATCTGGAAACTGAAACTATTTTTTTTTTTGTTAATGATAGGCTTGCGTTTGACCACCATCTCACCTGATGGTAAGCGATGATGTGGTCGACGATGAAGCACGTTTGCCTAGAAGAAACCTATTCACTCTCGACTTAGAGACTCCTACGTTGTAGCTATCAGGAAACACAGGTTCCGGCAGGGAATTCCACTCCTTGGCTGTACGCACAAACATTTATTGTGTTCCCAAAACGCTACACTATACTAGGTAGATCATAGGTAGATTGTTCTGTATAGTTTATTTTGCACAGCACAAAGGATTTTTTATTCCGAGATGTTCTCTTAGCATAATTTTCTTTTTTCACGCGGGCAAAGTCGCTAGTAGAAGTTAGTTTGTAAATATAATTTAAAATACTATATTTTATATTAAAAAAAAAACATCTAAATAGTCTTCTGTAATGAGGAACCCAAAGTATAATGATGAAATAATGAGACATGAAAAAAGTTGTCATGGTCTTTATCTTAGGCGTAGGTTTGCGGACGGCGCCATGCGGCAGCCTACTGGGGCCTTGGTTTGTACGAAAGAGAACCCCAGGACCCTGGAAACAAGACAAAAAAGAACAGGAGTGGATTTTAGCCAGTAAAAGTCCGACACGTCCTCACGATTTCCTACCTAAAAAAAATGGTCTTTATTTATCTGTCGAAAAAACGCAAGCGGGGTTGTGTGGAATAGTGATATAGCTAGTTACCTTTTCGGCTTTAACGTAAAGAGAAAAAAGGTATATGCTTTTACGTGTCGGGCTTGATACCGATACTCAGGAACACGCAATTTAAATCCGTGCACAATATCAAGCTAGCGTAATAGCATGGCATAATCAGCCTTTTAGTGTTTCTCCCTGGGAGAGGGAATAGGCCGTTAACAATCACGCGGGCCCAGTGCGGGTTGATGAATATCACATGTCTTCGAATTTTTGGATCTAGGACATGCCGGTTTCCTCACGATGTTTTCCTTCATCATTTTGAGAGCAGTGGTGAAGAAATAAATTACACAAAGTATTCGCGTGGCCGGGTTTGAATCCGCGACCTACAAGTCGTAAGTCAGGGCCACCACTGCACTACGACGTATATCACACTATAAACTACTACTAACTTGGACTGTATACACCACGTAAAACTATACAACAAACCTCATTCACAAACTCCTTCACATTTTCCCTCCCACTTAGTAAAAGGTGGTAAAACCAGTGAAAGAAATCAGTTAATGTTATCCCTCAACATTTCCAGCGTCTCGTAGGCGCGGCGGGGAAATAAGAAAATCCACAGCACTCAGGCTGTCACCCCACAGTAAGCTGTGTAAGCTCAGACGATGGGAGAGCGATAAATTAAGTTTTCAATTTGCCAATGACGCATCGCTAAGACTGTGAACCGAGCACCCTTTGCTCATATATTTTGGTTGGCCGCTTTTGTGTGGCTCGTGTTATTTTAAACTTACTGTTTAAAGAAAAAAGTTTATAGAGATACGTTAATAAGAGAGATAAGTATGTTTTTCTCCTTCTCTGTCAAATTTATCTAAAGGTATAAAAAATAGCTTTCAGCAATAATACCCAATTAATTTTAAGTTCCTACTGGTTTTTTTTTTATCCAATATAAACTAGTGCTTGACTGCGATCCTACCTGATGGTAAGCAGTGATGCAATCGTTTATGGTGAGGCGCACTAGTTTATGATATACATTAAAGAGTATAAACATTTCAGTCGATATTATTGCAAATTCCAGTAAAATTTCCCGAGACATAACAGCAGACACAACTATAGTATATCAGAGCAGCTATTACGTATTTAAATGATCAAATTATGTTTAGTTGTGTACATTTCATAAATACAGTGGATGTTTAGCGTGGAGGGCCGACGCCGGTTGGTTGCATGCAGCAAAATGCAGCGTAGCGCTCCATTATGTGGGTCATAAATCAAGTGCATTGAAATCTCCTTCCTCCTTCGTGTCGGTGAGCCATCGCCGAGCGACGGATATTTGAACCAATGCACCGCCGAACCGACAGCGCTGCGTCGCCACACTTCGTAGCAGCTCGTAGCACCTCGTAGCACCTCGTAACTGTTTGTAGCTACGAAGCCACGGCGAAACTACGCGCCCTATCTACGCTGCATCTTAAACTTTGCGCCGAATATTGACTGGACTGTAAAAGTTTCGTGTTCAGTCGTAGCGTTGGTATCTAGATGTTTGTTTTATTCGTGGCCTTTACAGCTATATATGTTGTCTCTATATCATTGATTTTTTATTAGAAAAATATTAATACAGTCTAATATTCTCATGATTATGACTTTCACTAAACCGTACACCAAAAAGTCCACTCAACATTAGTATAATTTTAACAAACAAACTATGAGCAGCACAAACACAAATAGCGAGCGTTGCCTCCTAAATTTATATAAGTGCATATTGTTTTATTTGGACAAGAATGTCGGCAACTAGTACAAAGTTCCGCGGCACACAATGGCCGCCCGTCGCCTCCCAGCGGCCGGAGGACACCCATTCACTCACTACTACTCAATGGCTTTTGCATGTTGCATTCTGTGCCACATTCTCGGTGAACCCGCGAACGCTCTAATATTTCTATCGGCGGCAAATTGTGGCCTATTGACTGCATTGGGTGTTAATCTGCATACGTTATCGGTAATGTAGTTTAATGTTTTAGACTTGTCGCGGTTCTGACTAAGGGTAATAAAGCTACTACGATGGTACTTTGGTTTTATGTACTTGGCTTAAGTATTTAGTCCTAATAGGCTATATATCGTTACCAATATTATGAATGTGGAAATAACTTTATTAATCTGTTTATTACGCTTAAACTAATTGTGATGAATTTTGATATAAAAGTTGGAAGTCATCAATCATTGTCTATCTAACTTTTACCATTCAAGAAATAGGTGTACGATAATTTGTTCTTATAAATAAAACAGGTAATTTAAAACAAATTATCGTACACTTATTCCTCGAATAGCCAAAGTTAAGATGTATAGAAAATGTGACTGTACGGTCTCATCAACCGACCGAGATAGTGTCAGACTCTTATTGACTAAAAAACCCATCCCGTTCCTTCAAGCCTTCATACCGGGGCTCGAGCGCCCTTTCGGATAACCCTGGCCCCAGTAGGCTTCGACTCGGCTGGGCCCCTGCTGTTGCTGACAACTCCTTGAGCGCGCGCCGTCGACGACTTGGGCTTGGTCCGGACGGTTACCGGACGGCCGGACAGCGAGTTATCCATTGCTCACTGTCCGATGGGATAAGGGCAGGAAGAAGAAGAAGGAGGAAGACTGTATGGTGTCTACAACTATTGGCTCCTACAGTAACATGTACCCATATAACATTATTTTTATTACACGCGAAACCTGAATACAGTTTGTTCAGAATCAGGAACTGAATCGATACCATTAATTTTTACACCATGTTATACTTTATCCCAAAAATGTTGAAAAAAGGTCACAAGTTGGACACCACCTGTCGCATTTTATACATAAGTACAAAACAGTTCATGGTAGGTCATAGCAGGCATGAGGTACCAGAAAGACAGATAGATGCGGAAGCAAAACAACCCCTCAGTCACCCAGATGGCCCGGTGACCATGCATTTATGTCGCCAACCCGATACCATAACTGGCTTATACGTAACTTTGTGATTTTTCATGATACAATTTTGAAATTTTGTTCATAGATTCTTTACATAACAATACTAAAAAATACGTGTTTTAGGTTTTCCATATACTAAAAATAAGGTTTTTTTTTATCTGTTATAAACCAGTACTTGACTGCGATCCCACCTGATGGTAAGCAGTGATGCAATCGTTGATGGTGAGGCGCACTAGTTTATTAAGAGCCTATTCACTCTAGCCTTGAAGACACTTAAATTATATCTTATTGCTCGTTACTGTACTCCTTCCCACCGAAAACTGTGTCAATATTTATCCAGCAACAACAAGTTAGCCAGCATTTTCCGACATCAGCACCCTCGCAACGATGTGAGTGCATCGAATAGGCGCCGCGTGTCATGTATGGGGTAATACCTCCTCTCAGACATGTCCCGGCTGAGCGAAACGTCAAAGGGAAATTGAAAATTAATTTATGCTCCTAAACCTCATACCAGCTCGGAGATTGTAAATCACCGGCTTGGAACTCTTCATGTCCAGAGTGCCATTTCACTCGACGTATATGTATGTAGGAGTTAATTACGATTTGAACGGCAAGAATATTGGTGATAGAAACCATTTATTTCTAGTTCTTGTAAGGTAAGATGGCTAATTATATTAATATTTCCTTTATTTCATTTACAAACATATTAATAAATAACATTTTTAAATATTTCAAAGATAATAAAATAAGTGAAATAATTAAAAATATAAAAAAAAATATTATTAATTACTATATTATTATTATCTTTAATTAATCTTAGATACGCAACTCTGTAGTTTTTTTAGCAAATTCATGATTCTCATTATTATAACAATAAAATTAAAATTCTAAATAATTAAAACTATGTGAAAACTATTGAAAACAAATGTCCAACTGTCTTTAGTTTCTCAATTTTTTTCAGTTCTATTGAGACAAAAGCTTCACAATTTATTAGCGTAACCAAAAATAAAAAAATGGTTGCCTGTAAAGTCGGTTTTACGGGCGAAGATTTTACGTGACAACGTCTTTTTCTCGGTAGAATATTTATTGATATGAATATAATTAAATTGCACAATAGGAACAAGGAATTGAATGAAAATAGTTGAGTGGGAGAGAGACGCAAGGCATTCGGCGGGCCTCTCTCTCGTTCGGTGACTCATCGTAACGTTACCGAGCGTTACACTTTTTCATAAGTGACTCCCAGCCGCAACCTAATTTAAGACGTTGTCACGTCAAAATAAAGTAAAAAACTTAATTTAGTAAAGGCATATTTTCACATAACCAAAACTTTTAAAATAAAATAACATATTGCTCGGTGGTAGCGATCATATATTTTAAGCGGCTGTGCATTTTACGTGAGAGAGAGCGCTTTGAAGCTCAATTTATTAAATATACTAGCCTACTAAATTACGTGTTATACGGATCCCTTTTATCATATAAAGATATGTTTATTAGATACTTCCTTTTATCAATTAATAGATGTGTTAACTAATATTAATTTCTAAAGTTATTATAATGTTTTTGATTTAATTATCAATTAAAATCTGATACAATCGCTTATATCTACAACTCAATAATAAATTTAAACAAGCTTTTCAAATACCAGCTTTTGCTCGCAGCTTCACCCGCGTACATAAAATATAGTCCTAGTCACACAGGAATAATGCAGCTTTATATTAGAGAAAAAAAATTAGCAATCAGACCAGCGCCCCTTGCCAAGTTACAAACGTTTCGCTTTCGTCGAACGCTTCGAGTTGACCTCGCCGCCAATTTTTTTGTTCTGACCACGTGACTGAGCGTTAAGACGACGTCATTCCCGTACATTTGAAGCTTTCTACAAGCGTTAACTATTGCAGATTAACAACTTGGCTAGGGGTACAGAGATTACTAACAAACAAAAAAGACAATAAACAAAAAACGAATTTTACCTCTTTATAATAGGTATTAGTGTAGATGAATAAAAACATGGTAACAACCTAGGTGAACACTAGATTATATAAAAATAAGCTTGAAAACTTGAAAAAAGAGAGTGATAAGGGAAACTGGTACGGACATTCGACTTGTACAACGTTACTACACCCCATTGAAACATTTGACGAACGCATACAGGCGCGCTCTCAAACAGTCCTCTGCGTACATGTAATGCGAGGCTGAACGCACTCGCGGGAGGACTCCGAAAAGAGTCGTAAATACTCCCGACGCCGCTCACTTATAAATTAGGATCATAAAGCAGTTGCCGAACTTTGTTGGCGGCACGACGACCATAAAACAACGCTTACCCGCCGGGATCGACGACGCTCATGCAACGCCACTGATCTTTCAATTCCAAGGATTATAATGTTAGCTTACAGACAGATTAAATTTTAAATGTCGAAGCTAATCGGTTTGTGGTTGTGACATAAAGTTGGTATGTTATGCTACATGCTGTCGTGATAACTTATCTTTGTTTATTTTAACATAGATAGAACATGAAAAATAAAAAACCTTAAGACCACCCTAAGGTCGACTGACAGTAAATGCATGCAAGGCATTAAGTCCGGCTTTGTACAATGTTTATGTGCTTAATAAATATATGAATAAAAACACTTAACTAATTAAAACTATATACGAGTATACACAATAACCTTTAGGTCAGAGTTATTGTATTTTTAATATGGCGTCAAAAAATTTCTCCGCATCGCTGTCGACTGGAAGTAACTGATGTCGTTATTAAAATAAATATTCAGCTGCTGCTTCTGACTACATTAGCGTTATGAAGCAAACACTTTTTGTCACAAATCAATGTATGTTTTTCGATCTCTCGAACACTATGCGAATAAGGCGGACGCTCCAAAATTTGATCAACGGGCGGGTTTCTGCAGTTTAATTTGATAATTTCTACTAGTATTATTGATCAGAAAAAATCTCGTTTTCCTATGAAACTAATTTACATTTATTTAAACAGCACGGTTAGCACAGTGGTTGAGCGATTTGCTGTTGCGTTAAGAGTGGCGGGTTCCAGTCCCGCACGGAACAAATATTTATATGGCTTACAGATAAGTGTTCAAGTTTTCTTGTGAATGTGAGTTTACATGTTTTACAGTGATTCTTAGTGGATGATTTTTTTTTAATAATGTATAATAATAAAACATGAATAGCTGTATAATTTGTTGCCGGTGTTCTTTCTAAAGGTCGAGACGTCAGAGTAATAATCACACCCTGTTGCCTGCATCGGGGATACTTCGCATAAGGAAGTTACGCGCCCTCTGGGTCATTCGGTTATTGTGGTACCGGTAGTTGAACAAGTTCTATCACCATGAAATACGCAACTGTAGTTCAGTATCATACTAGGTGACTATTATGAAGGCGAAAGTTTGTGAGTGTGTTTGTTACTTCTTCAGGCTCGGACGGCTGAACAGAATTGGATGAATTTTGGGCCACGGATAGATCGTGTCTTAGAACAGCACACAGGATCCTTTTTACTCCGGGATTAGGTTCGTCCGGGATAACTCCTTTACTCTCTATTGGCTAAACGGATTTAGACGTTTGGATACATGGGTTTTTTCCCAGGAATATGTTCCATTAGACTTTGTCGTGGGCGAAGTCACTAGTAGAAGCTAGCAAGTAATAACATTAAATTAAACCAGTTACTTCATAAAGAAAAAGTAAGAAAATAAAAATAGAACGTCACATCAACTTACTCTCCCAAGTATAATTTTTCATTGACTTATTTTACCAAATAAACTAAGGCCATTTATTAAAAGATTGCTACAAGGCAATAAAGAAGCCGTGCCGAAAACTCTGGCTTTTTAATTTAATTTTAACTAATTAAATTAGCCTTAAATATTAGTGGTTAAAAAACTTTATTTGACCGACCTCAGAAAAGAAGTAGGTTCTACGTTTGACTGCATGTATTTTTTAGCGTACCTAAGCCAAATACTGATTTTTCCGTTAATTTCGAATCTAGTTTGAAAATCTAGACTAACACTATATACAGAGGTAGATTTTTTTTTCATCTGTTATAAACTAGTACTTGACTGCGATCCCGCCTGATGGTAAGCAGTGATGCAATCGTTGATGGTTGTTGGTGTGTTGTGTGGTCGTTATTTTTTTGGTTGTAGGGGGTAATCTCTGAAAGTACTGAAATATTAAGATTATATAGGGTGACCGGTAATTAGTGACCGATACTTATACACGTGATTGTACTCATGATTGCAAACCACTTTCTCAAAGAATTTTTTTTTTTTATACTCATTACTTTTATCACAATAACCAAACTGCTGTTTGAAATTTGCGCGCGCTCGGGCAATGAACTTACCACTAGTAGAGTGCCTCACGTTGCCCCCCCCCCCCCATCACAAAATTATCCCGAATACATATGTATGCTGTACAGTTAATCCGTGGACCCCCTAGTTTCACCAATTATGTTTAAATTCCATATTACTGCGGTTATCGATTCGGGCATATTTTTACTAAAAATATATTTACAACTAAAAAGTTACAAGTACCAAACTACATACAAAAAATAACTTTAATTTCGGAAAGCCGACTACCAAGCACTGGTTTTAAAAATCAATGCTGCGATCCCATCTGATGGTAAGCAGTGATGCAATCGTTGATGGTGCGGCGTGCTAGTTTATTAAGACCCTATTCAATCTAGCCTTGAAGACTTGAAATAAAATCTAACGTCTAAGTTTAACAGACTTAATATTTATTCATTACTTCACAATAGACTCAAGAGTAGAGGATTTCAATAAAAGAAGTTGATCAAGAGCGCGAAACTCACACCGTTGTATTGATTAACATAATTAATACATCCATTGTGAAATACTGCACCGAGCCAATACGTAACATCATTACACACTGAATGCAATGAATGATTAAGTCTGTCAGCATTCCATCAATTAGCATTTCATGGATTGTTAAATTGAATTATATTCATATTAACAGGTGACCACAATTTTATAATTAGTTTACCCAAAACTTCGCTTTCAGTTCATATTAGCAAGTAATTGACAAATTGAACACGCTAACATTTTGGATATGTTACAAATTAATGATTTCAACATTCAGTGTTCTGATTTTAGAAGCTATTTTAACACTGATCGGTATTAAATATATATCAGAGGACGTCTGTAAAATATCGCTTTTAGCAACAAGACCGCCCATTGTCCCTATTAATTTTACACTCCTACTGTATTTTTATAGTTTATAATAAAAAGTATATAGCTATCTATTAAGTGTTGAAGTCGAATTATACCGCATTTTGTTTCAAAAGCAAATAAGAATAGGGTATAAATAACTCTTAAGTTACAGGACACTGCTCGCTTAATTAGCATTTCCACACAATAGGTGTCACGGATAGTCTTCTGTGAGAGCATGCATGGAGTCGGAGGAAATTGTCGCCGCATACATACATCGCCACCAATATAAATATGCGGACTTTAGCTCCGAATTACGTCTTTTCACCGAGTTCCGTCATAAATGACCTGATTTAACTGGAAAACCTAATCCGCTCAGGAGTACGTTGCAGGTACAAAGGGCCATCATAGACTGAGTGCAGAAACCAAAATAGGGTAGATAATTGGTTACTTAGTTCAATCATGAATTCGAAATGAAAGTTTGTTTTTCTTGAGATTGCACTTATTCCCGGGTCGTTCCTGCTTATGTTCCTTGGTAACTTGGGAACATGTTTCTCGTACTTCGGATTAATAATACATTTTTAACTTTTTTTACAATTAATATCTTTAAATATAACCTAAATTAAAAAAAAAAACTACTAAACATTAAATCTAGAATGCATGTACTCGTATTATAAAACTAGCACATAAAAAATCCCCCAGCTATAACTAAAACAGTACCAGTCCCAGTATTTTAAGTAAGCTTATCTCATTTTATTCGGCGGCAGCAGATGTGGAAGTTTAACTCATCATTCTGAGATCGCGAAATCGCTTGGAAGTAATTCGCGGAGGCGAGCTGCCGGCTCCCCGCAGACGCTTTACTTACAAGCACTTGAACTTAGTTGCGAGCAAGTTGGCCGGCGCCACTCATACACTCCGTAACGACAACTTACTCACTTTTGCTCACTTGAGTCTTAGCGCCCGCAGATATCAAGGATGCTAAATTTATTTGTAGCTGTTCAATTGTTTTATAAATTGATTTTAATTGTATTAATTACGCTGCTGAGCTGGAAGTTGACGAGAGATTCATGATCGGTGGTATTAAGTGTTGAAATGATTATGTAATTTGTGGTTTATATCATTTTATAAGCCCACCAAACTAACTTCTGCCAGCGGTTTCAACCGCGTGAAAGGAGAAAATTATCCAAAGGCAATATACTCCGGATACAACGTATCTTATGTGCTATTCCAGGAAAAGTTTAGCTATGTGCCAAATTTTATCCAAATCACTCCATATCGTACGTGATACGTGAAACAGTAACAAACATATACTTTCACCTTTATAATACATATTATTCTTATATTACTATTTTTTTTTAAGTTGAGGGGCAATTTTTTGTCTTGCTAGGCTCATGTGAAGAGGAGGGATGAAACGCTTATTACTAAAAGAGTACTGCGTATACATGTAAATGGATGGAGACGGAAACCAAAGAAAAAATAGATGGACTGTGTGAGGAGTGATATAAAAGAAACGAAAATTAGTAATAGTGTAATGGATGACAGAACAGAATGGAAGAAAAAACGAGGCAGAAAGAAGAAGAAAATAAGTATTATTTTTTGGTTATTTATTTAAACTTTATGCACTAATGAACACTGTATGGAAGAGGACTTATTGCCGTAGGCCTTTTCTACTAGTCGACCTTAGGATGGTGCAAAAGCATAACAACACAATTTTTTTTTAATAATATTGTGTTGATTTAGGCGGAATAAACATGTTTTCTTTCTTTTCTTTTCTTTCTTTCTAACATAGCATATTAGTGTGAAGAAAACTATTTTTTATTTATTTACACAAACAAGTAAATTACAGAATCAATTGAAACAAAAATTATATTTCTGTTCACGCGTGCAGCTGTACCGTCGCAGATCACAGCCTCTAAGAGTAACGTGAGTGTAAATAATTCAGTCGATGCGAAGCCTGCTCTCTGGGGCTTTGCTCCGAATACCAACATCTGATCTGTGATTGCGCACGATAAATCTATTCCTCTCAGCACACCGATTGTTGTTTATCCCCCGTAAATATTCTGTTGCAAATAAATATATTCCCATCTCATTTAGGGAACATAACATTTGTTTTGGATGCAAAGTTTGGTTAAAATTTTCACGTATGAAAGTCAAAAGAGAATGGGAGGCGACAATAATGTCTGGGTATGGAATGTGCGCCCGCTCGGCTGGGGCAAACAAGTCAAAGCTGGTACGTGACACGCAGTACAAATCGCACGCTGCACGCTAAACTCGCACGGTTCACACCTATTCAATTGTTATTTTGACAATTATGCGATTGGAATGTACGAAATATTTGTATTGTGATTCGTTTTTTAAATCATGGCTGCTATTATTGAAAGGAAGAAAGAAAACATATTGGCACACACAATATACAAGTATGAATAAAATGACAGCGATGTGGAGGAGTACTTTGACGCCTGAGCGTACTTTGTCATTTTGTATTATATTTATGTACATAGTTAGGTTTTAGTATAAATAGTTTATTTAGTATTTAAGTTTTTTATGTGCGTATGTTTATTATAATAAATAACTATATAAAGTATGAATAAAACTAAAATTTAAAAAAGAAAAATCAGCAACATTGTATGTCTCACGATTACGACAAATGGTTCTGTTTTTGCTAAATATCAGACAAATACATAGCAGTTACCTGACGCTGGTATTCAACTGATTCTCACTTTGAATCTATGGATGTAAATCGGTTTGTTAGGTGAGGTTAGTATAACAGAGTCAATGTAGTTTATATAAGTTTTATTATTTCAAGAAGAAGCAATTGGCGTGTGTTTTCTGCTACCGTCAATAATCTGCTTATAAAATGTAAATGTGTCTTTGTACTATCAATCGACCCTAATTTGGTCGAAACAATTTAAACTATTTAAAAAAAAACTATAAAAATTTACTCTAAAATATTCGACAAAATAGTGTTCATAGTCTAGGTATCCTGTAATTTTTTATTAAATAATTTTTATAATTATATTTGTCTTTGAATTAGTATGCTAATGGCCAATCCTAGCCTTTTCCTATTATGCTATTTACTCAAAATAAGTTTATAATTTACCAAAACTAAAGAAAATAATAACGCACTGCAATTTGCAATCTTTTGTAGAGTTCGATTCGAGTAATCAAATAAACCGCTACTGAAATGATTTCGTGATTCCAAATATTTTAATTGACAAACAGAAATGCCGGGAAAATAGCGCTTAAATTGTGCTTGCATTTGCGGGATGTTAATTCAATGAATAAACATCACGTCAGACCAACATCAAAATCTACTTCCTACTAACTATGGCGCTGCCTCACTGCCTCACTTGCCATGCAGTTCAATTAAGTTCACTTTTATGCAAACCGAATGAGCGTTTACAGGTGAGCCAGCGAGTCAATCACGCTATTATAACCTCCATAATCATTCCGTCATAAAAGTGTGATTACAGAATATTATTCCCATTACCACGACTATTGTCCCGCCAAGAAAATTCATTATACTAGTATACCAGGACTCATAACATCTAAAACACGGTTTGCGTGACTTTACATAATTATCACGAAAATGATCACGTTTACTTGGATGCTATACATTCAGATTTCATAAAACAAATTGTTGGTTTTACTAAAACTTTCATACAATTGTATTAGTTGAAAATTGATCGCTAATGTTGTTCGAAATTTTTGATCGTTAACCTAATTTAGTCGATCGACCGCGGGAGGCGTGAGGTGCACATGAACGAGTGAGGCCAGGTAATTGACACACGCTATAAGAGGCTTCCTGGCTCTGTACCTACAAGCGTTTGTTTCAACGGAACATAAAATTTACATGTACATAAGTTATTTGCGCCGGAGGTGCGTCGCCTCGTAAATCTCGCGACAAGGGGATTTCTGTTTGTGAAGTTTCTTTTTTATTTCCACTTTATCTGTGTAACGCAAAGGACTGTGAATACTCAGGCGCAACTCTGAACCCGCTCAACTTCAATAAATCAATTTGTGCACTTACCCGTACTTATAATGTTCTCAGAGAGTTCGGCACGTGTCGAGACCGACTTTGAATACGTTACACTTTCATCGCATAAAGTATGTGAGCGTAATCCTATATTTTTATATCAGAGGATACTTATGAAACTCTTGTTTTAACTTCTCTCCTTACTTTTAAATAACACTGTACGCGTGTGACAACTTATTTCTCCTCCCTCAGTATAAATTACTGTATCAAAATTATTCACACTCCGGTACCTACTTTGTGAAATTTTAAACTGTCGTTGTCATTTCCCTATACCCAATTTAAGCCTTTTAAGAATCACTTAAACGCTATAGAGCCTCTTCAACCAAAATAAAATAAGCAGTCGAAACGGTTTGTCCGGTTCGTCGTGTTCATTTTGCATCACAAAGTTAGATGTGTTTGTCGTTCTATTTTAAACGCGATAACGCCAACTTTCCAGTCCTCGAAATGTGAATACCTTGTTGCGAAAATGTGACTAACGGAAACTGTGTACAAGTAACTCCGCTGTCCTTCGGTGGCTCACACCCGCCCCGCCACCCCGCGCTCGCGACACATACGAGCGCGCGGCGCCGCCTGCCCACCGGCGCGCACCGCGCCACCAGCCCATTCAAATCTCTTTATTATTACAACAAACAACGTTATTCACTTCTTACACCACACTTTTTCACTATATTTGTACATTGTACGCGTAACAAACACAAAGGAAAGTTGCCTGAGACACACAAGTTAACGCCTGCAGTATTAGAATTTCCATGCACAACAGTATATCACAACTAATCCTTTCTGAGGTTGACATTTAGATTTATGGCAGACAAAATAATTTTCAAGTGGCTGAGTTGACTTTATCAACTAAGATTTTCAGTAAAACGGAACTAATTTAATGTGACCCTTTTCGTATGAAACTGTCACAAGTAGGTAGATAACATGTTTTTGAATTCGTTATGGGACTTTTTTCATAGTTATTTTGTTTGAAATTATTTTAAGTCTTCTTTCTATTGTGTCTGTGATTTCCACGATAAAATAGCATAGAATAGAATAAACTTTATTGTACACCAAAAGTAATACAGCTTAAACAAAAACTTAAAACAACAATGAATTTAATTGAAAGGTAAAAAAAATCTGAACTATGTGGTTATGTTTGATTTTTTTAAAATCTGAGTCTCATAAAATAAATAGTCAATAGCCTCCAACCTAACCGCTGCTCAGATTAGGGTTCCTACCATATAGCTAGGTTATGTAAGCCATTTACTGCTGCTACTTGTAGTGAACTCGAGAATTCAGTTTCAGGCTAGGTTTCAGTGTAGCGCCGGAATGTGCTGCAAGCCATTACAATTAACTACTTGTTAATAATAAATTAAACTTACGTACCTACCTGTCTACTGATAATTTAAAGATAAACAGTCTTTATAATTTAGAATTACCTTTTGAAAATGATAACAAACTGAAAGAATATAAAAGTTTATACAAAACTTACATGATTTTGATATCAAGAGGTTTCAGTTCCCTGATATATGAAAATTGACAGCGCCATTTAAAAGAACTCAAAATATGGACAAGTAGTGAGTGGGTGTTACTGCCGAACGTCATAAAAGAGCCACCAGTGAATTTAAATGTTTCTGCAAAAGTTCACTCGGTCCCGTTTCCTTACAGACCGCGGTTACCAACTTTATACACTTAATTTAAATGAAAATTTCTTTTGTTACGACTTTAACATATGATCCGTTTAAAATGTAAAGGTAGGTAGGAAAAAAAGCATTAGCATTCATTTAAACTTTAAGTTTTAGATATAATTTGCTAACTTGATTATTACAATTATGTCCAATCTTAAGGGAAAAGACAATAAACATAATTCGCACATTTACCCAAAGTTATGTGTCCGTGCTCTGAATAAAAATTATTGTGAAAGTGAAACATAAACATTCCACAATATTATTTTGAAAGAGTCAAGCTAAATTAACAGGAACAAAAGTAGGAAGGGCGAAAGTTAACTTTCACTTGAAATTAATGAAGATTACAAAATTCACGGCCATTGAGTTCCCCGCCTCGTCGAACCTTTGACTCTAAGTTGCTTGTTAGACTAAATTGAGAGAAATAATAGGACTCATTTGTTTGGTTTAAAGGTTTCCAGTCGCACCCGCCGCCGGAAGTTATTATTTTACAGCAATCCGAACGCCCAATAAAGTAATATTGTCCTGTTAATTGTGCACCCTTCATATGTCGACAGAATTTACAAATTATATAGAGCTTAAGTATTATTGCAAGTTTATGTGGATACAACGCATATTTACTTAGATACATATACAGCCTTAAATTTTGATCATTTTAATCCCATAAAGACAAAACTATAGATACAACATTATAGACATATATGTATATATAAAGTTGAGTGTATAATAACGCACAGCCGAAACTACTGGAATTAGGAACGTGGAATTTTGCAAAAAGTTTCCAGGAAGTAGGTGAGCACTAAGAAGGGGTTTTTGGAAATTCAACCGTTACCGAGGTGAAAAGGGAGTATTTCGTGTATGTGCAAAATTTTATTCATCAATATACCTGAAAGTTAACCCAAATCTAATACATAACTACGTATAAAAGTGTTTGTTTTTGAACTCTTTCGTAACGGCTTGACCGATTTATTATGAAATTTTTCGTGTATATTTGGTAGATCTGAAAATAAGATGTAGACTATTTTGAACTTTTCTACCCCACCCCCTATTTTTTCCTTGAGCATTTCTGTTGGTCTAGTGGTTAGTGACCCTGACTGCTATGCCGGAGATCGTGGGTTCGATTCCCACCCAGGACAAATGTTTGTGTGATGAGTATAATCATTTATTCTGTGTCTGGGTGTAATTTATCTATAATATGTATGTATTTAGAAATATATAAGTATGTTTATCAGTAGTCACCACCCAGTACCCATAACGCAAGCTCTGCTTAGCTTGGGACTAGACGGCGTTGTGTGATAGTTGTGGAATATTATTATATTATTATTATTTATATGGCAGAACGACGTTTGCCGGGTCAATATTAAATAATAAAGGTGGTCGTTGTTTTAAAAAACTACCCCCCATTGGAAAAACTTCAGAGAGTTTTAATGATTGCATGGATGGTTCTTATTTCTTGGGTTAATAAAATAAAACTTTATCTAGTTTATTATCAAAATGAGTAATAGAGACTATCATTATTAGTTTGGTCTACCCTCAAAATACAGCTTAACAAATATTTTTTTATAAAAACATTCTAGCGAATTAAGTCGCAGGAAATATGCTATCTAGTAATTAAATAAATCACAGGTAGACAAATAAAAGCGTTGATATTTAAATTGCACACCTACCTACCAGACAAATGTCTAAACGAAGGTTTATTAATAGGGTCTTGTTAACACCCTTTGGGTACGGATCCCTAATTAAGTAACATGTTGTCAAACTTATGTCAACTTCTGTGATTTGGTTGACCGAAATCACAACCGCCAATTATATCAATTGTCATCGGATTTCACAAGAGAGAAGCCGAACGTCTAGAGTGGCGACAACATACTGGAAGATGCTTTTTTTAGGGTTCCGTAGTCAACTAGGAACCCTTATAGTTTCGCCATGTCTGTCTGTCCGTCTGTCTGTCTGTCTGTCCGTCTGTCCGACCTCGCTTAATCTCTGTGACCGTCAGCACTAGAAAGCTTAAATTTGGTACCAATATGTATATCAATCACGCCGACAAAGTGGTAAAATAAAAATTGGAAAAAGATGTTTTATTAGGGTAGCCCCCCTATATGTAAAGAAGGAAGTGATTTTTTTTTTATTTCAAACCTAACGTGTGATATATTGTTGGATAGGTATTTAAAAATGAATAGGGGTTTACTAAAATATTTTTTTGATAATGTCAATAATTTCGGAAATAATCGCTCCAAAAGTAAAAAAACAATGTGTGTGTGTCCCCCACTAACTTTTGAACCATAAGTTTAGAAAATATTAAAAAAATCTGAAAAGTAGAACAGTTTTTGTACAAAAAAGACAAAAAGGTTGTACAAAATAATTTCGGAACTGTTTGTTGTATAATCGTATATGCAAGTATTTTTTTAAACTCATAAGTGGGTACACTTATTGTGACGGATGGGAAACTACGGAACCCTACACTGAGCGTGGCCCGACACGCTCTTGGCCGGTTTTGTACATTTAACACACACAGTACATTATCAGTGCCGGATTTAAGCATAGGCAACAGTTTCCTATGGGCCCTCCAACACAACACAAAAACAGGCTAATTAGAAACAAAAAAATACTGAGTTTTGTAACAAATATTTGGACGAAAAACTTATTTTTTTTCTTTGAGGAGGAAAAGTTACCATTTAAAAATCAGCGAAAGCAAGCAGCACGAAATATGAACAGAAATGGCGCCTTTCGCGCATTCTACCGCGCCGCGTAAGACCGATACCAACAGCAGAAAATGGCGTGTCACACGGCTGCGGCACAAGCATAATTTTTACCATAAATATTTTTTCCTATTGAGAAAGAAAAAAGAGCGTGAGAAGCGTTTATCAGTCGACAATTAACCACAATCGATTTAAGGGCCCCCACCACATACTCTGCCTATGGGCCACCGAAGTCTAAATCCGGCGCTAAACAGTATATAATGACATGGACAGATAAAATACAACACACACACCAAACACAAAAAAAACACTGATCATCTATACATATAGAGGAGGATTTAGAGGAGTTGGGTCGAAGTGGTGGTTCCATTGCAGGCAGACCGACCGGGCCTACATTGGTACGGAGGTATCGGGAGACTAGTCGTGGAGGGTAGCGGGATCCGAGGCACGGTGCGCCGCTGGCCGACCGCAGGTAGTTGGGGGCCCAAGTAATGTGCTAGCCACACATGAAAGGCTGCCCCGCCAACTGTCGAAAAATCCCGGGATGCGCCATCGTGCTGGTTGGCGACCAGAAGAGAGGGCCCGATGGACACTCCCGGGGGGGCTCGGGCGTCCCCGCAGTCTCCAGACTAGTACCTCAATGATGCCGTCCTATCAGTACTTGCCCGAATGATAGCAGCGTGAAACCCCATTTCACTTCCTTCTCCTCTCCTTCCTTCACTCTTATATCTCAAAATGAAAAAGATTAAAAAGAGAACAGTTAAACAGCGGCAGCACTCCCTCTCTCTTAAAGTGCACCTCAGCAATATCCGAGGACTGCACTCCAATCTCGTCGCAGTCCACCACCATCTGGAGACTGAGAAACCTGCTCTTTTTTTTCTTTCGGAGACGCAGATCAGTAGTCCGTCAGACGTGTCGTACTTATCTTACCCAGGGTTTACTCTGGAGCACCATTTTAAACCACGTGCGGGTGTATTGGACACTGGCATGGATCAAATTGTCTATGCTTGTGTCTACCGCTCACACAGCGGTGATCAGGAGACAACCAGGCTCACACAGCACCTTAGTGAGGCGGCGGATGTGGCTCTGCAGCGGTATCCTTCTGCCCAATTGGTGATACTGGGGGATTTCAATGCCCACCATCAAGAGTGGCTCTTCCCATACCAGTACACAGACCATGCTGGGCGAGAGACGCGGAAGCTAGCGTTAGCGTTAAATCTTACCCAGCTAGTCCAGGGGGCTACAAGGGTGCCGGATGTTGACTCACACATGGCCAATTGCTTGGATCTTCTGCTGACTACTGATCCGGACCGATACTCAGTGTCGGTATCTTCACCAATAGGTAATTCCGATCATTGTCTTGTGAAATCTGTATCTGTCTATTCCCCGCCCGATTCCAGCCCAAGAGGCACCCGGCGGGTTTGGCGATACCAGTCAGCAGATTGGGATGGTATGCGATCTTTCTTCGCATGCTATCCTTGGCAGCCTACTTGCTTCTCTTCTGCTGATCCTTCGTTGTGCGCCGACGCAGTGACGGCTGTGTTGCGTCAGGGGATGGAATATTACATTCCATTCTCAGATGTAACAATGTCTGACAAAGCTCGACCTTGGTTTGGCGCCGAATGTAATCGCGCTGAAGCACTAAAACATGCGGCATACCGAGCATGGGTCGACGCCCGTATGCGTAAGGCGAGTGACATGAGTCAAAAGAAGAGAGCCTATAATAGGGCTGCCAAATCCTGCAAGAAGGTGATGCGGAGGTCTCGGTTTGACCACATTAGCCGTATTGGGAACAAACTTGCTTCGTACCCTGCAGGGAGTAAAGCGTTTTGGTCCCTGGCTAAATCTGTTGAATCGAACTTCTGTCGTCCCTCACTACCACCACTGCTGAAACCCGATGGGTCGCTGGCCCATTCCGCTGAAGAGAAGGCTAATCTATTTGCCTCTCTCTTTGCGGAATCTTCACGTCTTGATTCTGGTAACGCGCAGCCCCCTGCCTTTCCTGAGCGATGCGAGACGACTATGGCAGACATTCGCATCTATCAGAAGGACGTCCGTAGGGTGCTGCGTAACCTTGACGTGAACAAAGCCAGCGGTCCCGATGGGATACCGGCAATTGTTTTAAAAACTTGTGCGCCTGAACTGTCTCCGATCTTAACACGCCTATATCGTCTTTCGTTTGAGGCGGGAAAAGTGCCGATGGCTTGGAAGCAAGCTAATGTGCAACCCGTGCCCAAAAAGGGCAGTAGGGCTGACCCTGCTAATTACAGACCTATCTCGGTGACGTCCATACTCTGTAAGTGTATGGAACGAGTGGTCAATAATAAGCTCCTGGCATACCTGGAAGCTAATGACATCCTCAGTGATCGTCAATACGGTTTTCGCCGAAATCGGTCAACTGGGGATCTTCTAGCGTATGCCATTCACATCTGGAGCAAGGCCATCGAGAAGCATGGGGAAGCACTTGCAGTCTCCCTTGATATCTCGAAGGCTTTCGACAGGGTCTGGCATGATAGCCTTATTGCTAAGCTTCCTTCCTTCGGTTTGCCCGCTGGTCTGTGTAACTGGATCGCAGACTTCTTGAGGGGGCGATCCATCCGAGTAGTTATTGATGGCTGCTCGTCCGGGCAAATGGATATTAATGCCGGGGTCCCTCAGGGGTCGGTGCTCTCTGCAGCACTGTTCTTGCTGCACATAAACGACCTACTTAAACCCGGTACCTTTGGGTATGCAGACGATAGCACTGTTGCTGAGAGTTACGTGTCCGATGCACGTACTAGTGGGTCACAGATCCAGTCTTTGAGGGAAGCTATGGTTGAGCGCTTGAACTTGTCCTTGGAGGCAGTATCCGATTGGGGCGATGCCAACCTGGTCAGGTTCAATGCTGCTAAAACCCAGGCGTGTCTTTTTTCCGCCAAACGAAGCCAATTTTACCCGGCTCCTATATTCCGGGGTGTTACCGTGCCGATAACCGACGGCCTTGAGCTTCTTGGGGTAACGTTATCATCTACCCTCAATTTCGGCTCTTACATTGAGGCAAAAGCACAACAGGCTGCCAAAAAACTGGGGGTCTTAGCTAAGGTGAGGCGGTACTTCACACCGGAACAGCTGCTCAACCTATACCAAGCGCAAGTTCGATCGTGTATGGAGTACTGCTCTCATCTTTGGGATGGGTCTGCCAAGTATCAGCTTGATGCTCTGGAGTCGATTGAGAGGCGAGCCAAGAGGATCATCGGTGATGATGCGCTTGTTGACTCAAAGCTCCAAAGCCTTGAGCATCGACGCCGAGTTGCTGGCCTGGCGGTTTTCTATCGATTACACTTCGGTGAGTGTGCGTTGGAATTGCACAATTTAATTCCGCCAAGTCCGTTCCATCATCGGACCACTAGACGTACGGCGTTGCGCCATCGGTACATGGTGGATATCCCACCCATTCGTACAAAGCGTTTTGGAAACACATTCATTATGCGTACAGCTAAAGAGTGGAATTCCCTGCCGGAGTCTGTGTTTCCTGATAGCTACAACCTAGGGGTCTTTAAGTCGAGAGTGAATAGGTTACTTCTAGGCAAGCGTGCTCCATCGTCGGCCACATCATCACTTACCATCAGGTGAGATAGTGGTCAAACGCGAGCCTATCAATAATAAAAAAAAAAAAAAAAACATATAAATAAAATTGGAGTGTCTGTTTGTAAAATTGAAATAACTGCTTTTTAGGGTTCCGTAGTCAACTAGGTACCCTTATAGTTTTGCCATGTCTGTCTGTCCGTCTGTCTGTCTGTCCGTCCTCGCTTAATCTCTGTGACAGTTAGCACTAGAAAGCTGAAATTTGGTACCAATATGTATATCAATCACGCCGACAAAGTGGTAAAATAAAAATTGGAAAAAAATGATTTATTAGGGTAGCCCCCCTATATGTAAAGTGGGAAGTGTTTTTTTTTTTAATTTCAATCCTAACGTGTGATATATTGTTGGATAGGTATTTAAAAATTAATAGGGGTTTACTAAAATCATTTTTTTATAATGTCAATTATTTCGGAAATAATCGCTCCAAAAGTAAAAAACAATGTGTCCCCCCCCTCTAACTTTTGAACCATATGTTTAAAAAATATGAAAAAAATCTGAAAAGTAGAACTTTATAAGGACTTTCTAGGAAAATTATTTTGAACTTGATGGATAGAACAGTTTTTGTACAAAAAGAAATAAAGGTTCTACAAAATAATTTCTAGACAAAGTTTGTGGTATAATCAACACTACGAGGTACAATTATTGTGACGGACGGGAAACTACGGAACCCTACACTGAGCGTGGCCCGACACGCTCTTGGCCGGTTTTTTTTACTACATGCATTTGAATATATTTACGGTACATACACCAAAATAACATTTTTACAATTTTTGTCCGTCTGTCTGTTTGTCCGGGCTAATCTCTGAAATGGCTGGACCGATTGTGACGGGACTTTTTTTGGCAGGTAGCTGATGTAATAAGGAGTAACATATGCATATCTACTTTTATTTTAGAAAAAATAAATACAAAATCCTGTAGTCCACGCGAACGAAGTCACGGGCACTGCTAGTAAATAAATATATCTCAGGACCCAGTTCCTCTTTGGAGTTTATCAAAAATAGGATTTTAGGTACAATTAAGATTTCACATAGACGTGTAACAGTATAGGGGAATAGCTATGCGATGATTGTTAGTAATGATGCTGCGCTGAAGGCCTCCTACAAGGTGGTCTTAGTGAAGGTCGCGAGAATCCGATGGATGTAAGACGCACAGGACCAGTCGTTATGGCGACACTTCGGGGAGGCAACCCAACAACCGAGGTCTTCCATTTAAAATGATGTCTTATTCAGAATCTCCAATGCGTAAAGTATATTAGTCTTATGGCAACCGGGGCGCTTGCTACTAATGGAAAGAAAATAAAATATTTATCACAATTTTATATCAAAAATTTATTTGCAGAGGTACGTGTAAATAAATGTTAATTATTTAATCTGTAGTTAATATTTTTTTCACTTTTAAAATAAACTGCAATATTTTTCTTCCTCCTTGTCGATATCACTCTTGACAAAGTGGTCGTGGTCATTACTTCAGGTGTTGGTGGCAAGCTTCATAACACGCTGCCTCTCCTCTCCGATAGCCACCGCTTAAATATTTCTTATTTCATTTTAAAATCGTCGAACCATAGAGGTATTCTCATGAATTTTACAAGGTCTTTAAAATAATTTTACAAGTTCACGTGGATCCTTGTCGGGCACAGTAATTTAATGGAATAGCTTTATATGATGATAGCTTCTGCCAGCGGCTCCACGTGCGTTGAAAATAGAAAATTATCCCAAGGGAAAATTCCTTGTGTGGTACAACATTTTTATAAAAAAAAAACCGGACAAGTGTGAGTCGAACTCGCGCATCTAGGGTTCCGCACCAACTTGTTTATAAAAACAATTCAGTACCCGAATTAAAAAATTACGCAGATTTATCCGAATCGTATAAAAAGTTTTTCTTGTGACGTAACTACAAATTTAAAGTTTTCCGGTTTTTTCCTATACTTGTACTATGAGTCCTTGCTTCTTGCCAAATTTCAAGATTCTAGAGCAACGGGAAGTACCCTATGAATTTTGATTTACTCGAGAGTGTCGAAATTCACGTTTTCTGCGACATAAATGGCCGTATTATATTTTTTTCGTTAACTCAGAAGTTTGATTTTTTCTCAACTTAAAGAGACCGTAGATTTGAGTATACAGTTTTAATTTCAACTTGAAAAAAAAATTAATAAAATTAATTGAAAAAAAACTGGAAATAAATTAAATGAAATATAAATGTTGATATTATAATAGATATTTAAATAACTGATTTAAATTATATTTATTTTGCAAATAGGTTTTTTAAAAACACTTTAACACGTCAACTTTTTCGTCAGTTTAAACTAAATGAGTTCGGTATTTCTGAGCTACCCTGAGAAGAACCACCGATACAAACTCATGGGTCAAAGTCTCACCATACTAATATTGTAATGGCGAAAATTTATCATTGCGTGTGGTACTTCTGCCCACTCGAACGGCTGAAGGGATTTCGATGAAACTTTGTCCATAATAATAATAATAATATTTTATTAGCCCAAAATAACAATTTTGACATGAAAGTTAGGTAATTAAAAATAAAGAAAAAACTGTATTACACTGGTCAAAATAAACATTTGAACCCTGCCTCCTAAACTAGGAAGATCCTGTATCTTAGGAGGCAGATCCTGTATCTTACATGGGTAGACTATGTCCTGGCATAGCACATAGAATTTTCAACTATCACGCGGGCGAAGCCTTTGGCCGCAGCTAGCGTTAAAATAAATTTATAAGTTTTTCAATGCGTAAAATATTTTACTGTCTGGGTTTCCATCAGTCAATTAAAACAAAATAAAAAACAACGAACCACTTTTATATTGGTTTTAATGAATGCAATGGACAGTTCGTCCAAAAATAAATCAAGGCAATTAAAAAGATAAAAAATATATTTAAAAAAAATTGGTGGTTTCGTTACTGTAATATTCAACATTTCAACGTAAATGCTTTGAATTATAACAAAAACAGTTTTGTAATAGTCTTAAAGTTACGGCGAGCAACGAATAGCTGGCCGTCCGGTAAGGACTAGGACCGAATCGACTGTTACGGTTACGATCGTCTGAGGCGCCTTGCCATAAACACGCAACTTCAAGTAGCCTCACAGAAAGGTCGGTTAAATCGAACAATCTTGCTGGCCATTCCAAATCGGCAAAAAGGGAGATTACAGGACCAACTCGCAGCTCGTGCTGTGTGTGCGGTTGCACCGTCTTGTTGAAACCATGTATTCAACAAGCTCCTGTCCTCCAATTCCAGCAGTAAGAAGTCGAGTCTAGTCACTAAATTTCGCTGTGGAGTCGGTCTGGTGAGGTTTTTCACATCACATGACATCGGCAGCCACAGCATCGATATTCTTGGTAGATCGACCGGTCAGGTGGAAGCCACACCCTGCAAGGACTCTTGTGGTTACAATCTGTTTGAGTCAAGCAGCCAATGTTTGCCCAGTGGCGTGACACGATTAGAAAATCAACGTCAAAATGCACGCTGCGCTAATACTACCTACCTAACAGAACCGATCATTATTGATCAAAAGATCGACACAATTATTGCACACTCTTGCAGAGTATATCGTTCCATTGCGATTCTGTTAATATTCTGCAGCTGTCTAGTTCACAAATACCAAATATTATTGACATACGACACCATCTGCAATAATTATAATGTCTTCCGATAGAGTGATTAATTTTGCGCTACCTTGTACATCCTTCTCCCGAGCACGTTTGCTCTTGCGAATCTCTACTTAAACCAGCCAATAAAAGCAAGAGAGTATTATTAGTATATTATTAAGATATTATTAATTTATTACTTCATTGCACACCTCAGCTTATTCCAGGACAAATATTTACAAAAGAATAAGTGTACAGTAGGCAGTCTTATTGCACACACAGGGCAATTTCTACCAGACAACCTTTAGATGGACTGAACGAAAGGAAAAGATAACATAATTGAAAATATTTAATTAATTTTCAGACAGGCGGTACGTTCCCTGATTTAATGGAACATATTAAAATAGTACAAAGTAACAATTTTCCAATCGTGTTGAAGTGAATCTTAATGTGTTTTCAGAAATTAATAAAATCTATGAAAAAATGATGCTCGGCCAGATGTAGTCACATCTTAATTTAAATGGTATACCTGTTACATGGTCGTCAGTTTGGCTTTATGAAAGATTTTTGGAATCCTGGGAGAATTCCTCCAATGCAATTCGCATATTCTGTGATCTCTCAAAAGCATGTTATTGCGTTGATCATAATACGCTGATCATTTCAGTGAGATGCTATCAATAAAACTCTCAGGTATATTAATTATTAAGCTCAGTTGCAGTAAGAAGACCAAGAGAATTGACTGAGGTAACCACAGCTAGGTTGGTTTATTTTACTTTTTACCACCGTGCTATTTTGCTTTAGGATCTGCAGAAGGCTAATACTTCGTTTTTATATTGCAAAAGATGGTATTCGAGTTATTTATTAAATAAGTTCTCATAAATTCAAGAAAAATAAATGTAAAGAAATCGATAAACTCACTTGAAAGTATTTGATATGTCCCAAAAAGTTAATATTTTTCAAAATTACGACAAATATGACATTTTAATATCCAAATTGAGAACAACTAAGACTAGAAATTCGTTCCTCATAAACAGCAAACGGTTCTTATAACAAGTTGCCAAAATTGGGTACAGAACTTAGCGAGGGAAAGTTAAACACCCACATCAAAATTATCTTTATCAAAAAGTGTATTACAAGAACGACTACGATGAAGACAATGCCGTCTTCTGCATTGGTGTCTCTGGTAGCTCATTGAGTGCATTAGCGTGTAATCGTCTATCAATTATTCCATCTGTATTTTAATTTAATTATTTTAATTCATGACAGCGTTTTAGCAATTATTTTACTTTATTTAGTTTACTAATTTTTTGTTTTACTAATTTAATTAGTGACGATATTTGTGGATTTCATTTCTCTTAAGATTTATTATATCTTTATTTATGTGTAATTTGATATTTTTATACAGTTTGTTTTGTATAATGTGATTGTGAAAACTCTGTAGATTGCACAAAATATATATGTTATTTTTTATATATTTTTAATAATAATTACGAAATTAATAGAAAAAAAATAAAATATTGTGTTGCGTATGCCTACACAATCCTTCTCTGTGGAAAACAATTGGAATGCACTAGCTTCTGATGTTTTATTACTCATGTACGCCTCAGTGAAATAAAATATTTTGACGTAAATTGGTAAACTAAGCTCGCAAAAATGGAAAATACAGTAAAAAATAGTTTCCTTAACATTTTTGTTTGTAAACTCAGGGACAAGACAAGCTACTTTTATAATAAAACTAGCTGTGCCCCGTCGTATCACTCGCGTATTTGGTAAGTAGGTAGTTGGTAAGTAGGTACTCCACTCCTAATGGTGGTAAAGTGAAATTACCTATATAGTCTCAATCCATAAATGGGTTATTGAATACTAAATAATAATATTAAGTATCTAGATAAGTTCCTTATCTGTGGAGTTATTACATTAAATAAATAAAAAAAAACTTGGAAATAAACTGTTCTTTCTCGAAATAAAATCTTCACCCACCGTCTAGTTCGAACAAACGAAAAGTGTTAATCGAAAAACCTATTTATACATTAAACATTATTACAATAATTCCTCATATTTTAGCAAATTACGTATCGGGGTCCAAATCCATCCTATCGCGCGAGGGAAGCCACTAGCAACAGTTAGATATATAATATATATTTTTGAAAAATGAGTTCCTTACTTTCAGGTTTTTAAATTTCATCAATTGATTGTTTGAACCGTCCTTTTTTTGTAAAGTAAATCTAGGCATGCAGGCATAACTATAGGTTTGTCTGATGATACGATAATTTATAACTTATTTCTTATAAAAAACTGGACAAGTGCGAGTCAGACTCGCGCATTGAGTTCCATACAAACTGACTTCTGAAAACAGTTTAATTTCCGAATCGAGTCTCAAAGATTTTTAGGAACCGCAAAATCATTTTTTTTTGTGACTTTCTTTCTAACTGAAATTTTACAGTTTTCAGATTTTTTCTTATACTTATGCTATAAGACCTTGCTTCATGCCAAATTTCAGGATTCTAGGATGTCCTGATGTTTGTCTGTAATCAAATCTTGCAACTTGAATTTGACCCACTTCCCGATTACCGATTGAGCTGAAATTTTGCATCCATGTGTAAATCAGATGACAATGCTAAATTATTATGGCATGGAGCTGATCTAATGATGAAACCGGAAGGTGGTTATAGGAGCATGGTAGTTAAACAACACAACTCCATCGAGTTTGGTATTTTATTTTATTATATAGGTATAATACCGTGCTATAAAAGCTTGCTATGAAAAAAATATTTTCATTAAAAACTTGTTTATCGTGAACTTACAATTTTGTTTTTTCACAGCTTCAAGAGACCGCAGACTTGACTATATGTTTCTAATTTCAACTCGATAACTACTCGTTCCCGAGATAAAGGGTCTTGACAGAAAGACAGACAAACGGTTTCTATTTTCCTTTTGAGGTACGGAACCTTAAAACTCTTTATTATTTTTTACCATCCGCGATAGGTTGCAAAAGAAATGATTTACCATCACTGTCATCGTCATCTTCCTAGCCTTTTTTCCAACTAGCTTGGAGACGGCTTTCCGTCAAACTGAATGCGGCTGAATACCCGTATTTTTTATGGAACGACTGTCTATCATACCTCCACAAACCAGTTACTGATGGTGGTTACAGTTACTCAAACTACGAAATAATTCATCACATCTTTACTAAATTGATACCAAAGAATAGAACTAGTTTTTAATATGTTATAATAGATTAATGTTGGGGAAATAATACAACATATATAAAAATATAAACCAGAAAACATCCTTTTCAATGACAGTTTAAAAATTCGAAAATCCAATTCTCCATTTGTAATAGAAGAGGAAACCAAAAAGACTAAATTTCTTCTCCAAATTCCATCGTCGTTATTTCTCACTTTTATTTTTGTGTCGTGCAAACGGACACATTTTACTTATTTCACTCGTAACAGGTATAAAATTTAGGTTTTACACTAACGTTCATTCGTAAACTTTTTATTTATTACATAACTATAACGGGAGAAGTTTTTAAAAGATTTTGATATTTCTTTCGCTCGTAAAAATCTCAGAGTCCCGTAAAAAAATGCTAAAGATTTAACTCGCGTTTTAAAAAGGCAGACGGAAGAATTCTTGGGACATCTACACCGAAATGTCCAAAAAAACTTAAAGAATTCGTTAATGTTTAACAAACTAGGTAACTTAAGAAAAGTAGAGGTAAAGCAAACTAAACTTCAACGGTGTAGGAAATATGTAAAGATGATACTCACTTTCGTCCTTTATGGTCGGTGTAAACAATGTGGTTCCTTGCGGCGGGAGTGTGCCGAGCCCGGCCCAGCGAGTGCGCCTCCATCATCCGCGGAGCATGCTCCAGCGGCCCCAGCTACACAGCGGCTTCCATGCAGAAACAAATCTGAGCTCTTAGCCTGGCCACACACAGGCGCCGGCCGCCGACTGTCGGAGTGTTCAGTTAGTGACCGCTTCGGTGAATTACTCCCGGGCCGCGTTTAACAAGTTCGGATGGCCGGCTTGTTAGAGCTCGCTGCTCTCCACCAACATTGAATACACAGTTTCGACTTCTTAGCTGTGAAAGTTTCACCCGCTCTGTTGATTTTGTTTGTTAACATTGTCCTGTTCAAGAACTGTTCTAGATTTATCTCCTTTGTGTTTGCTCACTTTGTAAAATCAAGCGCAGCATGGGTATTTCATTTTGTTTCGGTTTTCGTCTGTTATGTATTTATTGTTCTTTTGTTTTAAGTTTTATTGCATTAAATTGTTCATCTGTAACGAAAGTCCAGTTGTTAAACTTTGTTTTCCTATTTCCTTATTTCAAAAGTTACTTATGCTATCTATTCGTTTTCTTTAACTTGTACGAATACTTCCACACAGAAACTCTGGTAATCACTTATACTGAACACGGAGTGTTACTAGAGAATGTATAATTAAAGGTACACGAGTCACATCTCAAGAGACTAGTGCTTAGTCTTGTGGCACCTTACATAACCATTTACTCAGATGTACATTGGAGGACAATATACCTGTATACTGGGGAGTACATAAAACTGTTTACATAAGCACTTATTTATCTTCTACGAGTAGGCGGAGCTTGGGATCGAGGCGGGCTTATTTGGAATCGACAAGGAGGTGGAGTGGAGGCATCTACTTGTTTATCAATACGCGCTTAGACATACAATAGAGCCGAAATATAAAAATTACAAAAGAAAGATTGTGTCCCAAAATATCAAGAATATAATTTGAAATTTGGACCTAAAAGTGTGACCTATAAATTATACAATAATTAAGGAGCTTTACTAATAGAAATGGATATTTTCAGAACCAAATATTTCCTAAAGGTTAAAATGTTTTCTCGTTTCATAAATTATATTTCGCAAGACAGTGTACAAATGGGCTTTAATTAACTGGGGAATGTCGGCGAAACAGCAAATATGCCAGGATCGGCCGGCCGCCCGCGCCCGCCGCCCGGCCACGCTAACTACGATTTACATTCCCTCTTATTTATTTACAAGATACAGCAACACAATTTAATTTAATTTACAGACTGGGGTAATTTTATTGCGCAAACCGACTAAGGAATTGCCGAACATTAATCAATATGGAAATAGAATACGTAGATTGTTTTGAACTGACCTGTGTGAATAAATTTTATTTTCTTCTAGCTAAAATTAAGTTGAGAGCAAACTTTCTTTGAAATATAGAGTTTTTATGAAATGATGCTTTCTGTCAAACGAATAAATACTCACTACAGTAATAATCCCCTGCAATATTTTTATTGGCCGTAACCGTAGAAGAGTAGTTATTAAGTTCACTGTAATGTTGATTTTATAAAAGTTTATTTTTTAACAGTGTTAACGTTTTCTCAATATAGCAACTAGGTAACATGATAGCATGCATGAACTAATCACTGAAAGTGACTTGAGAACAGAGCTAACTCTACATTCTCCCGCGTTACGAACTAAGTTACGCTCGCGGCGCGGCTCCCGCCAGAGTGTCTGGTGCACTCACCTCCAAGGCTCACAGCCGACTGAACGCTGTACTCTTTACTCTCAAACATTATCCTTCCAACCGAAATTCCAAACACTCAAATACTCACTATATCGCTCACAACTTAAAGTCCATTTTCACTTTCGCTTCATACTTGAAAGCCTTTTCCGACGATGGAGTGAGAATTCGGGAGAATACGTCACGAAAATCTAATTCTTCGTACGCGAACATAATGACGGCTTTAGAACTGAAGATGACGAGAGCCTCAAAATTTTCGCGAGATGACGAGCCTACGAAGTAGAAACCTCTATGTTTAAGATCTGAGGGTTCATATTGCAGGTAATGTGCCGCCAGAGAGGCGGTCGTAAGGCTTCGAGGGGTGGCGCGTAAAACAGGCGCATGCGTAAATCTCTTGAATTATTTCTCAAACTCGGAACTAAGTTGAGCTGATTAGTGTTTGAGTCATAAGTAAAAAATATTATCGACAGGTTGAAATGATCAATTATGTATGAGTTTTGCAACGAGAGTATTGGAATACAATTTTCAAATTGCTGCTCGACAATAGTTGTAAAAATTTTGCTGTGTTATAGTTTTTGGGAATTACTCAATTACTCAGATTTACTCAACATTTTTAAATTAAACTGAAAATATATAATCCTTTTTACTAAAGCATGAATTAGTTTTGGGTAGTATTTTTACGTTTCAAAATAAAGTTCCAAGAATCTCAATACGAGTATTATAAATATGCGAACAAATATTAAAAACGCATAATGTGAGTTTGTTTGTTGCGCTTTCAACCCTTAGGCTAAACGGATTTGTATGAAACTTAGCACACGGGACGGGGGCCAGGTTTTGTCATGAAATAGGATACTATTTGTCCTAGGAGTATGTTCTCTTGAGATCATTTTCTAATTTCGTCACTTACGGAAGCTAGCATTTAATACTTTAAAATATTATTTAAAATAATATTTCCCCTGGTAATACAAATTCCAGGTCAGTTTACGTGTATTTATTGACAGTGACAATATTCACATTCAGTGTAAATATTGATACTTATTTCTTGGTTACTGTAAATTGTACCCAGGTACACTTGTAATAGCAGCAATATTAAAAAGAGGTAAAACTTTTTGTTTATTAATTTGTAAAGGCTTTCACAAATAGAAAACTACAATATCGTTGAATGATAAAGATTTTTTTATGGAGAGGTTTCAGTACATGAGATTTTGCGGGAAAAAAGAGGTTTATCCCTCAGTTTTTATAAGTTTTCGTTTTAATTTTATATCTTTTTACAAGGTTTTATTTAGTTTCACCTGTCTCGATGTTTGTCTGTCATCAAATCTTACAAATTAAATTTGATCCACTTCCCGGTTACCGATTGAGCTGAAATTTTGCATACATATGTAAATCAGATGACAATACAAAATTATTATAACACGGAGCTGATCCGAACCGAAAGGTGGCCGTAGAAACTCGGTAGTTAAATGACAACACCACCAAGTTTAGGCTCGTATGAGTCGTCTTGACGGTTATTAAGTATACAGATATACTGCGCTATAAAAGCTTGCTATGAAAAAAAGATTTTCATTAAAAACTTGTTTTATAACCCGCATGAATATGAATTGCAGTAATTTAGTGTTCAGAAGTCGACTGTCACCACCCAAAGCAAGGCATTGGTGCGTCCCCTCTTTGAGGAGTAGCTCAAAAGAGGCACCAAGTCGGCCTAACTTTTTGCCTGACATAAGTACTCACAGGACATGGTTGTTTCGGGAGGTACCTCTTATGGGTTCGGTGGGAAGAAACGCTGGGGTATCACTATTAAGTTTATCATTCGGAGAACACGGTGAGAACATACTATAGAAGTCTGCCCCGCTTCAACGGAGCACCGTCGTATCCTTGTGGATAATCGGCGAGGGCAAACACTCGAGCCCAGCCCTGATTGAGGCTATAATACGGGGCCAGAGGGAATGGGAAGCAGCTTTTACTTTTTTTTACCAACCACTATACATAATATATGGCGAGCACTTTTATATTTCTTTGGTCAGTTCCAATATAGATCAGTAATCTACACTTACAGGGCTAAGCCACCACTCGCCCTTTTCTATAATCCGCCATTTTCCGCCAAAGTGGGCCACTTCTTTTGAATGGAATCAAGCTTGTCTAGTCATCTTCAGCTTGGTCTGCAACTTGGTGCCAAGCATTCAATCTTTGATTTTGGATTTACTGTTAGAGTCTGTCCAAAACTCAAACGTCTTGGTTAACGTTAGAGTAAAATTAAATCTGATGTAGTCAACATTGGTTCAATAATCAAGGTTGATTAAAATATCTTCATTATAGTTTACTAATAGAAGAACCTACTAAAAAAAAAAAAGACGGGTTGCACTCCGGGAGTGCCGGCAGAAGTGAAAACTTGATTATAAACGTTTTTTTTTTTTTTTTTTTTTTTTTTTTTTTTTTTTTTTTTTTTTCGGTGGGAAAAATCATGTTGACATCCCCCGCCCTTGGGCGGAGCGGGAGATAGTGTCAGACTCTTACTGACTAAAAAACCCATCCCGTTCCTTCTAGCCTTCGTACCGGGGCTCGAGCGCCCTTTCGGATAACCCTGGCCCCAGTAGGCTTCGAGCATGTTTGATATTTTGGAATGGTTAGGGAATAATTTTGCACCAATTGCTTTATCAGTATAAAAGTACTATCATTTATGTGGTAGAATACAATATTCATTTATTGCGCTATCGTACACAAACATGACAATTTATATTACATTAAAAATTTAACACTTTAAAACTATTACAATTATTTTACATTAAATACTCTCCATCCGTCTTACGCTTTTTCGATCAGGTCACGTGTCCTGACGCGAGTTTAAGATTTTATACCCCTTACAGAAAAAGTGCTCAACGCCGCTAAAGAAGTTTTCACTTCAAAAATCGAATATAAGTATTTTTTAAATGATTTGATGAATATTCAAAAAATCCTAAGTCGTTTGACTTTTTAGACAGACTAGAACCGACCACTGGCTCTTCCAGACGTACTGGCAAGTAACAACTTCTTCATCTGATCGCTCCTTAAAGCAGACTAGATTTCATAACGCTAGGGCGAAAAGCATATGCTACTGATATTATAAAAACTCCTTATATTTAATGTAAAGTCTCCAAATGAGGATCATTTACTAATGAAATTCTGTGTAACAGGGTGTAAACTTAAAGGGCTTGTACGAAAGAGACACTGCAGCTCAGGATCTCAAAGAGCAACTGACGGGACACCGGTGGAGTTATAGTCAGTAGAAATCTGACACCTTTTGCTCCACCCAGGGTAGAAGAAATGATTTACAAACGTTTCTTCTCATCATATAATCGAAGGGCAAATGTATCAGATAAGTAACCTAAGTTTAAAAACAACGATACTAAAAAGCTAACACGAAAACATCAAAAAGGAGTACGGAACAGCCAAGTTTATAATAGTTTTCCTGAGTCGTAATATCGTCAGAAAATATAAAAACAATGTCAATTATGACCCCGTACACAGCATTAATAAGAGATAATGAAGAAGCACAACATCGATACGACTATTAATAAAATGTAAGAGGTAAAATATTAGCGCGGCGTCCGCGGGCGGCGGCGGCGCGTCCTTGTAACTCTCAATATGAGCTTTGTTACCGCTTTGTGCCGCCATTTCTTGTGTCACTGCATTGAATATATCGGGTGCTTTCCTTTGTGCACGGAATATTGCTCGTCTTTTGTCGAAATGAACGTTACCTTCCCAAGAGTTGTTTCAGCAAAGAATTTCGCGATTGCAAAGTAATATTTCCCCTTAAGAATTTCGATGTGTTTCTTTCATGTCGGAGATGACTTTACTTCAGATTATATTGTGTTCGGAAATGTTGTTTCAAGTTCGATTTTCAATATCAACGGTTCTTTTACGAGTTGTTTGAAATATTTGTAGTTCTACACCTCAACCATTTTTCTTCTTTCTTTGAATTATTATTTTTCCTGAAAGTTTCTCTTATAAAGTGGAGAATCCTTTTGAATTAGTTTTTAATTGAGATAGCGAGAGTCCTAGGGAGATAAATATAATTATTATTATAGAGTAAATCCTTTGTCTCAGTAATTGCATTGGCTTTGCCGTTTCAAGTCCAATCGCCATCTGACCACCAATTAGAGTGGGATTAGCGACGGTGGGAGATAGCCGTGTAATATACTCTTGAGATTGCTTGTTAATTATTTCAAAGTTCTTTCTAACTTCTGTTATTCTATATATTTACTTAATTTAAATGATTGTTTTTATTTAAATGACTGCCATGAACACTGATTGGTTTACATAATATTACAGTACGTTTTTTTTATTATGGTGAAATTATTATGACAATGCTGTTTAAGTTTTTCATTTATTTATTTCTGATAAATTTCCAGTCAGTACTCTAGACGAGTGAAGCGCTGACGTGATCGTGATACTGTGAAAATCTTGACCATCATAACCTATGAGTATTTTTAGCAATATTCCACACGAATAGTCGTTAACATTAAAGCTATGAATAAATGTTAAGTTAGGTTAGTTAGGTAGCACGCTTCTCATTTACCAACACTTCAAAAAACCTAATCTAAAACAATGTGAAATCCCAATCAGTAAAAAATAATGAGCATTTTGTACCCAAAACCATATCAAGTTGTGATGTGTGTCATTTGTAAGGTCATATTAATACCTTATTTTTTTTTGTATTATACTAATGGTCAGACTTCTGCAGGAAAATAATTAATTATTTTTAATTAAATTTTATACAAATAACTATGAATATTATCGTTATAGACCAAAGTCATCCAGTGGTGAACAGAACTTTTTCTTCTTTACTGAATTCTTTAAAAGTAAATCGAATGAAAAAAATCTACAAAGTGCTACGAGGTGCTACGCCGTAGCGCTCTTTTCACTTATACTCCAAGAGTTCTACACTAAAATGAAATACTTAATATTTTATTTTGTTTTAAATAATAGGTAGGTAAGTGGATGATAAAGATCTACGAAGTGCTACGCCGTAGCACACGCTCTCCCTCAAAAGCCCTAACAATTAAACCAGTCTAATCTGACCAATTTCTATAAACAATATGAAATCCCTGTGAGTATAATTAGTTCTTAAAGTAATTATGGATGGTCTGTAGAAGCCGCGTACGGTGTGATAACAGCCGGATCGGAGCCGTATGCCGGCCACGTTGCCGGCACATTAGGGCAGCGACATACAACCCTCGCCGCGGGTTCGCCCAACCTTACACACAGCACACACGGCGGATAAACTTACAGCGCAAATACTGTGGTTGTAACAGATAGGAATGGTTAGAAGTGTTTAATTTGTAACAACTTTTTGTAAATGAAACCTCACAACATTTCAACAACAACATTTTAATGTTACCTTCTAAGTAAGAGAGGAGGCCAATAAAGGATAGTATTAATAAAATAACACGACAACATCTGTTACATATTTTGTTAATACAGACTGTTAACCATTTTGTTGTATTCTTTTCGGATGGTAAAATTTCATGCACAATGAAAGGGTAATTGATAGTAACATTAGGTAATAAATCATTTATTAAGATACTAACACTTTTTGTGCCCGAAATAAAAAAAAATATTTTCTGTAAAATATAGACAGCTGGGTTCCGCCCTAGCCAGTGTCGGGTGCAGCGAAATACCAGTATTTCTGATCCGACTGTCAATCTGTCCTTCACAACTCAGAAACTAAGAACCCAGCAACAGATTAAAACTCTGTCTCTCAGTTTGTGAGTCTTTTGATCCCGTAACAACTGACACAGTATTCAGAGATCTTTACATGTCTCTCGCTCTAGGGTGGAGTGAAAAGGCATGTAGACTTTAACTGACTAAAACTCACCTGGGTCTAAGGCTACGGTAACTGTTTCAATAGTTCCCTTGGGACCGCAAGCCACCCCTGGAGCACCGATTGTACATACGTCTGTACAACTTGAAGGCCTTGAAAACGCTTAATTTTCGTTTTGTACACACGTTTGTACGAAACTTATTTGGCCGAAAATTTTGGTTTCTATATTATATTATTCTATATTTATTATATTATTGTTTATTTGAAGAAAAATCCAAAAAAAAATTTGGCACAAACACGGCAATTTTCTTGGTCATTAAACCCTGGCGCTCGAGGGGATGATATCTAAAATATGGCCATCCATCTACACATCGACCTAGGTAACCATATGTCAACCTCTAATCGAACAATATGACTCAAATCAAATCAAATCGAATCAAATCAAATCAAAGCATTTATTTCAAATAGACCATTTACAGGCACTTTTGAATAGTCAAATGTCGGTCAGTCCAAGAAAAGTGAAGCTAAATTGCACGTTCCAAAGAGTAGGTCTCTATGGAGAAGAACGTGCAAGAAACTCCATGGACACTCTTTTAAATCATATTATGTGTTACATATAATGCTTGGTTACATATTACTTGTTGCTTCTATCATGTGAGCACAATGTCGATAATGAAATAAAAATGTAAAATAATTAAAAAAATTAAACTGAATTAAGCTACTGGCAGCTAAGAGATGACCAGTCCCATCTGACGACACCCGTTCACGAGCATGACGCGTGCATCAGCCCCACTCAACTCAACCATTTTGAAGGTAACTGAACAACCCAATAACACGTGCCACCAACAGCGAGACATTTGAGTGAGCATAACAAACTCTCAACTGCCATGCTCGTAATGTCAAAGAAAAAAAAGTTGTAACCTAATAAAAATGCTCCATGGTGCTTCACATTCACAAACTTGGAAAAAGTGCTTCTACATTATACAATGCAATTGTGTCTTTCAAATTAAAAAATAATAATATTAGTTTCCAACTAATCAACTAATTAGTACGCCCTAGTGGTAGTGGAGCTGGACCAGCATTGAGCCAAGCATTTTTATCTTGAATATAATCCTCCAACTTATAATATGCTTGCCTGCATATAGTGTGCGTTTAATACAAGATTTAAATTTCGTTTCATTGAGTTCTAATATTTTGGGAGGTATTTTATTATAACATTTCAAACAGTCATTTAGTCACGAGCCCCTCACCGAATATGCACTGGATGATAGTGATAGTAACTTCAGTTCAGCAAGCATTAAGAATACTATTAGCTGTAGTAAAAATACTAAGAATACTTTAACTTTAACAAAAGATGGTATAAGGTTTTTAAAAAACCTCACTCTTTATATCAAATAACTGTACCCACTCTAGATAGAGTGGAAAAAGTGCTAAACTATTACTGACTATTAAAACCCACCAGTTGACTGGCCTGTTGGTCTAGTGGTTAATGGCCCTGACTGCTATGCCGGAGGTCGTGGGTTCGATTCCCACCCAGGACAAATGTTAAGCATAAGTGAGCATAATCATTTGTTCTGTGTCTGGGTGTAATTTATCTATAATATATAAGTATGTTTATCAGTTGTCTAGTACCCATAACACAAGCTCTGCTTAGCTTGGGACTAGATGGTGTTGTGTGATAGTTGTAGAATATTATTATTATATTATTATAATCCCTTGGCCTTTGCGTATCAGGGTCACTGTAACTCTTTCGAACTATCCCGCAGTCCTAAAAACAACCGTAAGAAATACATATACCTACATACGAAAATGTGTATTCACAAACTTTACTGTCAAATAATGTATCGAAAGCGGTCCCTCGTTTGGTTAGCTCGCCGAAGTGTTTGCTCGCCCGTCGGTCCGCCCGTGGCCGCCGCTCAACCAACTGCTAATTAAGGCTGGATTACCGCCCGGGCCGACCGCTACTTACTGTTTACAACTAGATTTGAAGACAAAGGAAATAATGTGCCGAACAATACCTTTCATTAGCAGCAAATAGTTTCCTTCCAGCCACTAATGCATGGCATGTAACTGTTACACTTAGCTTGTGTATAATTTAGGGAGCTGGGAATTTAGATCGTGTTGATAGCTTATGAAGTTCTTAATTGCTTCCTGTTTAAATATTGTTAGCAGTAACTTAATTTTGTAAAGAATCAGTATACTTTTAAATTGGTTTGGATACAGGACAACATAGCCCGAAAAATTATCAAAGAAACATCGATGGGGCTGACCACAAACTGGAAGACAAAGTATTGGAAGGCCTCCTATGAGGTGGACCAACGACCTGGTGAGATTCACAGAAATCTGACGAATGCGAGCGCACAACACCGGTCGTTGTGGCGACATTTGGGGGAGGCCTATGGCCAGCAGTAAACCGCGTCTTTCAGCAGAAATGATGATTCCGATGAAATTACAAAACTAAACAAATCACGTCACAACATTGACGTCTAAAAAATCTATAAACCATAAACTTAAATCAATTTTAATCACAGAAAAAGAAACATTTTGTTTTTTTTTTCTACAAATAAAGTTCTAATGTGCCATCAGCCAAACTTTAAATGGTTTCACCCCAAATAACAATAAAACATAAACAACACAACGAAAAACCGTTATAAAACTTATTAAACAAATGGAACATTAGTCCTTTGAGCATTGAAACATAAATAAGAGTGGAACAAGGCGATAATATCAATATCGAACGTTAATACAGTACGCCACAGTGAATGTAGTTGTTTATTCTCAGAACGTCTGCGGTACTACCCGCAAATAACAGAAAGAGCAAGTCCTCAGGGCATCGCTTTAGCTTTTCAATTTCCCTTTCGGAATTATTCGTGCTAATCGAATACGACCGCCCGGGTCTGGGACGCGGTCGCAATGATTCATTCATGAGACTAATGTCGCATTCCCACTCAGATATCAGGTATTATTGTGGTCAATAGCACTTACCTCGCCGTCGCTGGCCTTGGTCAGGCTCTTCAGATGTGGACGAGCTTTAACTTTTAGTGGACGATATTTTTACCCTATTGCCGGGGACGAATTAAGTGTTTGTTCTTGTTTGAGCTGGTTTTATAAATTAAACTTAATATATGTCTACAGGCTGGCAATGGACAGAGACCAATGGAGGCATCGTTGGAAAAGGTCTATACTAAAAGGCAGACCGAACAGAGGGACATACTATAACAGTCATACAAAGAATAACGTATCACAAAGTTTGGAAATAAAAGGCTTTTTTATTATTATTATTAAGTATACAGGCTTAATTTTTCACGTGGATTTGGGTATCCAAATCCTAAACTATAAGGAGTGGCAAAAAATAGTTCAAGAAGTTTCGCGCTTGTTTTTTATAAAAACTAACTTCGTCGTGTTTTTAAAAAACATTGCTTCTAATCAGATTTCAATATCATCTACGGCGGGCGTAGCATTTTTCTTTTTCTCTGGATTTTTTTTGTCTATTATGATATATTTTATCTTAATAGACAAAAAAAAAACACTTTAAAATCTTCCAATTATTTTTTATATATAGTACTTTTACATTTTTTTAAAAATGATCCATTTATTTTACTGTGGCAATTTTTTTTCACTCATTACTAAAAATAATGCAAGAAAATATATGTAGATATTATTCCCATCGCTACTTGGAATCATTCCTCACTCTATGATTATTTTTTTATGAAATATGAATTATATTTTAATAATTCAACTATTTCTTATCGTTGTCGTATTTGTTTGTTGTGTGCTTTCAAGAATTAGATTTAAATGCAGGCGTTTCTTTTCCCAAAATAAAAGAGTTCGAATCCTGGCTAGAAATATTGGTTTCAAAAAGCCATTGACTATTTTTCACAATTCGACTTTGGACTTGAATTTACCCTAATAATACAAATACATAAATCACAACTGTACCAGCATTGTATGCAAAGCCATTGGTATACATAGGTAAGCCTGTATAGTAGCCATATTTGGTAACCAGTGAGTTTATTTGTTATAATTATTCCTGACTTGCTTCTAACAGCGGCTCTCTGGCGTAAAAGTGGAAAATATATAGCCTCAAATATAAGCAGTCGAGGATGATGCAGTTATATACTGTGAAGGATTTTTCAGAATCAGTACAGTAGTTTCAGAGATTACCCTTTCATACAAACTTACAAATTGTATAATATTAGTTTAAGTGGGTTAGCATTTGCAATTTGAGATTTCCTCTCACTCACACACTAATGACACTTTATCTTTATTTTGTGAAAGTGTGTGTATGTTTGTTACTTCTTCACACTCAAATAGCGAATGGATTTGAATGAAATTTGAGGCAGATCATATCCTGGAATAGCAAACTGGATACCTTTTATTCCAAGAGCATGTTCCCTTAGGACAATCCTCTATTTGCACTCGGGTAAAATCGTTGGTAGTAGCCAGTTATTGTAAAAGTATATGCAAATAAATTTAATCCTTGACTTCTATCCTCTATAATCTACATTTATAAAATTAGGTTTTTAAATTTTCTGTTATTCGTACGCTCTGTCTCAAACTAACAATAAAACACCGTACCGTAGATATATCAAAATATAGCAATAATAGCAAAACTATCCGATACACAAACAATGTCCATAGAAAGTTTGAACGCATTGTTCGATATGAGGGTATGAAGGCGTTGCATCGTCGCGTTGCAAATGATGAGGCGCGAGGTATTGTCGCAGCATTAATGAGCGCCGCGCCCGGCGCCCGCGCCTCTCCCGGCGCCCGGCCCGCCGCCGCGCACCCGGCGCCCGGCGCCCGGCCGGCCCGGACAGCCGCGCGGAAGAGGAAAATTAAACTCCTGGGCCCCCGGCTCGTGTTCATTACTCCACACCCGATTACTCCACCGCTGTTTGTGAATGCAGCTCTAAAGTACCACTGAAAGAGCTGTATGGAAACATTGGAATTAGAAACTGTGATAATTAGTGCTCAACTAGAATAATATACTTGCCACTTTTAATGCGCTAGTGCTGCTATAACTTGTACATAAATATGTGCGGCAGTGTTTTGTTGTTTGTAATACGGAGACTGTTCAGAGAGGGGTGGCGTCTATTTGTTTTTCATTTTATTCTTCATTCAGAGCAGTGGTAGAAACATAAAGTCTGTGGGGTATTGCTTTAAGATTTCAATTTCCTTTCCGGAATTACTTGTACTCTAATCGAACACGCGTCAGGGGACACGGGGCGCGGGAGGGGGAGTGGCGGGCGCATCGCAACCGCAAATTACTCCAGCTCTCTGCGTACGAATGTTTAAAATGTATTATTAAGATATTTACAACGTCGCGCTTACTGCACGAGGGTTAATGTCTAATGACCTTTAATTATTTGTTCCTTCATCTAATCGATTAGGTTATTTGGGTCTAAACTAGCGACAGATTGTATTTATCATACACAATAATACCTTTTATCATTTTCTGTTATGATGATTTTATAGATCTTGATGATAATATGAACAAAAAATACGATAAGATATCATAGATACTTATATTTAGTTTTAAAGTCCATAAAAAACAACAATTGAACTATTGCAATTTAATTGAATTGAAAATATAGATTTAAAATAAGTAGTTATGCATGGTAAGGTCAGTAAGTTATGTGGGGCGGAGGCGCGCGACAGGCGGCTGCTGATTGTAAAGCGCTCACAGACGGAGCCTATTCGATTTCACGGCTCGCCGCGCCCGATATTTATTGTCATCGGTGCAGTTGTACGACACGGCGCCTACTGAACCGCGCTGAAAAATCTCCATTCCCCGAAATCGGACGAAAACATTCCGCTGATACCCGAACCATCAACTTCGACTAAAAAAAAAATCGTACCGTGTAAAAAGACAAAAACGTGACGTCGACGCGGCTTTAACAATCGTTACTTGAATATGTTTGCGAGCAGCTACACGACACCTTGTCTCGTTAGTAAAAAGTGATGTTACGTACGATTTATCACCTGCACACGACACGGAAGGCCCCCGGAGCCGAGCTTCCTTTAAAACCTGTCAGCGCTGAGAACTGAAATGAAAACAAACGCGTGGATTTACACACTTGAAATATTATAGTGGCGATGGCGAATGTGCCCGGTACCGGCCATGTCCCAGCGATAAACATCGGTTTTCATTTATTTTAATTAAATTTTCATGAGTTACTCGTCGTTTATTGAGGTCTTTTGAGCAGTATGAATCTCTACCATCATCCATTGAAATTCGTCAAATTGTAATTACTGTCTGTAACTGGATGTTGCCTAGTAAAGTCGTAACTACTTCATCTTCCTCGGGACCGGTACAGGCCATGGTCTGAAGCGAGGGGGAATGGGCGGCGGTCGCGTCCTTCTGCGTAGCAGTAAAGCTAACAAAGGAGACGCCCACGCCCTTGCCACCGACACCTTGACCCCGACTACCAGCCACCGTAAGCGTGTAGCTTGGCGTCCAGCCGTCTGGTACCGTCCGGATGGAGCCCGAGACGTCAACGGCGCATAATATTCCACGCGCGCTTCAAAGAGATATCACCATAGAGCCGAAGCCTACTGGGGCCATGGGTCGACTTCTAAAAGGGTTACTCATAGTCCTGGGACGCATAACGAAGGACCATAGGTGTGGTTTTAGTCAGTAAAAGTCTAAGACGCCTTTTCGCTCCGCCCGAAAACGGGAGAAGTTATTAAATGATATCCCACCTAAAAAACTACTTCATCTTCTTAGCATATCATATGCTACAGAACTAACAAATACGATCCCAAACTACAGCTGACCAAATGATAACATCTCGCGAACCCTATCAAGTTCGGCAAACAGTTTGCGAACTTATTATTCGGTCGATAGCCAACGCTCGCCAGTCGCCGGAGAGGGTTAACTACTGACCTCTAGTCATGTTTGCTGGAACAATTAAACTGGTCAGCTGGTACATTAAAAAGCTGCCAATAGTCGAGCTAAACTGAATAGACTATAAAGTCATATTCAGCTAAAAGCGTAAATTGTATGGTGGTAACTCAATAGCAGGGAGATAGTTAATTGGTACAGAGCCAACTCGGTGGATATCTTTGTTTTAATTCAATTGTCTCGAAGCTAATGCACTCGGTGGAGCAATCTTAACCGTGTCCCGCCTGATTATGGTAACTTTTCAGGTTGCATTACAACTGTACATTCACTAAGTAGTGCTGTCAATTTTCTGTTTTCTATTTACTGTCATTTTTAGACCTAATATTTCCGTACGGTTACCTTACCTTCTATCAATACACCTAGCCTTTAACCGTTTGGGTTGGCTTCTAGTCAAATTGGTGGACATCCCACCCAAATGTATAAAACGCTTTGAAAACACATTCATTAATGGTACAGCTAAGGAGTGGAATTCCCTGTCGGAGTGTGTTTCCTGAAAGCTACAACCTAGGGGTATTTACGTCAAGATTGAATAGGCTACTTCTACGCAAGCGTGCACTCGTCGGTCACTTCATCGCTTGCTATCAGGTGAGATAGTGGGCAAATACGAACCTATCTATATATAACTTTGTAGAAAAGTCTTAGTTGTGCGTGGATCACGTAAAGTGTACGAAATCGATGTAGATAACTTTTGTACATTAAAATTGTTTATAACTGTATACTACTTTAAACTTTGTTTCATCGAAATTGGTCGACTATATCGAAATATAAATGAATGTAAAGTGTTCAAGAAGTAAAACATCACACCACACGCAATGACTGTTAGGCGGTACAAATTTTGCCGGGTGAGCTAGTTAAAAAAAAAATCGGATGTAGCTATAGATATCAGTACTTTACATGACTGTCCTCCACAATCCAGTAATTAGGTAACACGATAACTCTTTGACAAGACTAATGTTAGATTTTCCGGCTTCTGATTATCCGTAACTACTGTCTAAGATTTACAAATGACAACTGGAAGTAACGGCTTGAGGTGTAAAACCGTGGGCAAAAGCTACGAGTAGATATTTTTGTGCTGTTGTACACGAGAATGTCTTCCATACATCTGCCTGGCCTTATCCTAACTGTGTTGGGGTCGGATGTATTGAAAATACTGATGTATTTTACATGCAGCGACTGCCTATCTGAATTCCAAACCCTGAAGTTGGCTAACAATAATCCTTGGCAAGACTGATGTCAGATCCCCTGGATTCTGACTATCCGTAACAACTGTCAAAAATCTAGAAATAATAGCCGAGACCTATGGCTTTGTGAGCTTTCCGAAGCGCGGAAGAATCTCAGTATGTTAAAATGGTCACCCATCCACAGACCGACCTTGGCATGTGATGCTTAACCTTATAGATTGACCCGTGCGACTGTTATTACTTAGGCACGAGTTCCTCGACACGAGAATATCAACTACCTACTTAATATAATTTTAATGGAATCATTTTACACGTCAAATCTATAATACAAAAAACCGGCCAAGAGCGTGTCGGGCCACGCTCAGTGTAGGGTTCCGTAGTTTCCCGTCCGTCACAACAAGTGTACCCACTTATGAGTTTAAAAAAATGCTTGCATAAACGATTAAAACTACAAACTTAGTCCAGAAATTATTTTGTACAACCTTTTTGTCTTTTTGTACAAAACTGTTCTTTCCATCAAGTTCAAAATAATTTTCCTAGAAAGTCCTTATAAAGTTCTACTTTTCAGATTTTTTTCATGTTTTCTAAGCCTATGGTTCAAAAGTAAGAGGGGGGGGACACATTGTTTTTTAGTTTTGGAGCGATTATTTCCGAAATTATTGACATTATCAAAAAATGATTTTAGTAAACCCCTATTCATTTTTAAATACCTATCCAACAATATATCACACGTTAGGGTTGAAATTTAAAAAAAAACACTTCCCACTTTACATATAGGGGGGCTACCCTAATAAAACATTTTTTTTCCAATTTTTATTTTACTACTTTGTCGGCGTGATTGATATACATATTGGTACCAAATTTCAGCTTTCTAGTGCTAACGGTCACAGAAATTGCAGCGAGGATTTCTAGCGATTAACAGCGAGGACGGACAGACGGACAGACAGACATGGCGAAACTATAAGGGTTCCTAGTTGACTACGGAACTCTAAAAAATGAATCGCTAAATGTGTTGCTAAGCACAAATCTCGAGAACAGCTGAATGACGAATGACGTTAACACAGTGACGTTACAACAGCAATGGATCCCAAACTAGGCAAACCCTGACGAAATATATTTTAACAAGAAAAAAACTTTTTTCCTGAATTAATTAGAAATATAATTTTCTAATTAATTCAGGAAAAAAGTTTATAATCAGAAATACCAAAATTTTAAGTAGTTTTTGAATACTCATAGCAAGTCGAGTATTTCTCAAACACTACTTTATCTTGAAACTTGTCAAAAATGGGGTTTGACACGTTCTTAACACATCATACTCAATACGAAAATTCGACCTAAGTTTACAACAAAAAGTTTAACTAGGTATAGAAAAAGTGGGACCACCAGAATCACAACCCGCAAGCACACGAAGCACGAACAAATTCCGAGTTCACATCGAGAGCTATTGAGCAGACAGCGACATCGCTGTGTGCTTAGCGAGCACAAATGTCGACAGTTGCCATGCGTGGCGGCGTGGCAGCGTGGCACTGAATACGTTCTCCACATCTCCTTATTGACACGCCACCGGGAGGAATATGTTTAGGCTGTGATTACCTAGGCTTAGGTTAATCATTCCCTTTATGAACGCTCTGTCAAATACATTGCCCCGTTGCACTCTGCTGATTTGTGCTAGCTCATTGAACATTCATTGATTTTATTGACTTGTACTCAATTATACGGCCGCTGTTTAATGTTCATGTCTCTTGTTAATGATGTTAGTTTTAGGAAGGGGGTGTAGATGGCGACTGTGTAGGTACACGGCTTTTAGTAGCTTCTGCGTTGTAAAAATTACTATGAAATTGAGAAGAAGTACCAATACAATTAAAATTAGCTTCTACCAGCGACTTCGCTCGCGATAGCATAGGTGTATTTCTCCATACAAACTTTTGACCCCCGTTTCAGCCCCTTAGGGGGTTAATTTTGAAAAATCTTCTAAAGTCTCGCCTAAAGTAATAAAATGAAACTTTGTAAAAAAAATTACGTTTCCAGTCCCAGTAGTTTCGGTTGTGCGTTGGTAAGTCAGTTAGTCAGTTTCTTTTCTTTATATATAGATACACAATAATTGGCCCAAATTCAATCTCTGCGTAATAATATGTTGCTTTACTTTGTTTTAGTTTGTAAAAACTACCTTTTCCTCGACCCTTCTGTTATCGATAAAAATACTAATTTGATTCAATTATAAGCTATAAATAATTACTGACATCATTATTATTATCTACTCAGATTTTTGGAACACGATTCTGAACATCTAAAACATTTATTGAAGTCTTATTTATTCAAACGAGAACCACAAGAATTGCAATTTCGAAAAGGACTCACAAAGACGAATCGAAATGAATTAAACAATAAAAATCGAGAATATGAACACAGAATTCCTGTTTGTGCGATTGACGCCGCACAATAGCTGTGCCGCGTGTTTGAGCGACGCCGGGGGACAAGGCATAGCATGGTCGGGTCATCTCCATTGTGCAGATAACAATCAAATACGAAATATCCGTGATTTTTTTTTATTTCAGCACCTGAATTATTTTAAAAATAAATAATTGAACTTTTTATTAATAATAATATTCCACCACTTCTTATTGTATCAATAGTCCCAAACTAAACAGAACTAAGCAGAGCAGAGAGACAAATGATCTTGCTCTTTAAACAAATATAGTCTTAAGTGAGATCGAACGCTCGACCTCGACTACTTTGCCAGTAGTCAGGGTCACTAACCACTAGGCCAGTTAATGTTACTGGTTCAAAAATAATATTATTGTACGTAGTAATTATTTAGATAGAGATACGTAATTTATTTTTTCACTTATGTACATAAAAATCAATTACAGTCACTATATCTACATCTATCTGCACTAATATAACAAAAAGGTAAAGTTTGTTTTTATATTTTATTTTTTTGTTTATAGGAGAGTACTGGTCCGATTGCTAAAAATTTTTCACCGATAGAAAGCTACTTTATTCCTGAGTAATATAGGCTAAATTTTAATTTGCGCGGGCGATGGCGCGAGTAAAAGCTAGTTAGATATACTTTAGTCAAATTGCAATCCACTCAAAGCTGTAAACAGTAATAAAATCGCACGTGCTATAAAATAACGCTTTCCGTTACATAACCCTGAAAATTTATGACTACCTTCGAGACAATAATAAGAGTCGTCGACTCACTTACATCGTGATTAAATTATCATTGCAAAGTCTGACTTCAAAGTTATTTCTCGCTCATCGCTTCCACTGGATTAGTCCGAACGTTTTATTATGGTATTATTCAAAGCTGTCTTAACGTATTAAATAAAACATGAAACTTGACGAAGAATTGCGATTTTGTTTGCCAAAATATCATCCTTGACATTTATCTTGTTTTGCTTGCCACAGGCGACACATTTATATGTATATTTCAAAGTTAGTAGATTATTGTTTTTTCAATACACTTGCTCGAAAACCTGCTCGTATCTAGGTACTTTACTGTTTTTGCTCTAGTTCTGAAAAGGGCGCTCGCCCCGCTACTATGTATTTATCGTATCAGGCTGGACGCTAAGTGTCCCCCAAGAGTCAGTGGTCAACCCCGAAGATATCTTTAATAACCTTGCGAAGAAATAAATAAACGGGGGTTGACCAGCGACTCTTGGGGGACACTTAGCGTCCAGCCTGATACAATAAATACAGAGTAGCGGGGTGAGCTCGCGCACTTTTCCGAACTAGAGCGAAAACAGTAAAGTAACTAAACACCGTTTGATTCAAGTGGAAATTTGTCACTGTATCACTCAGCTCCATAATTTAAAACAGTAAAAGTAGTATTTTCTAGTAGCAATTATCTACACTAATGTTATAAAGAGGTAAAGTTTGTTTTTGTAAGTACTGGTCCGATTGGTAAAATTCTTTCACTGATAGAAAGCTGCTTTATTCCTGAGTGACATAGGCTATATTTTATGTACGCGGGTGAAGCTGCCGGCAAAAGCTAATAATGAATAAATTAATTCAATTATTTAAAATGTACCAATTATGAAAAATTGCGGATAATTTTGGGATTTCGTTTTTTTTACTTTTGAAAAAATAGTGTATATTAGACTAATTATACAGAATTTGAAGGCACCTTCATTCCTAAAATGTAGTGTTAAATCGCTACTGTAAAATGTTAAATTGTTTCAGTACCTAATAAGACTCAGATGAAATATGGTGTCGTTTCAATTTGAAATGTAACGAAGCCCCACGTATCCTTAGTGGTGCTCAAAATAAATTATTTTAATATTTTAGCTGGCGCAAAATAATGTTGTTAGCTGTTTTCCGGCGAGATTACGAACTAATAACATTACAAAACAAGCTCTTTGCGGGTAAATTATGCATGCACTCTCGGATCATTACCGAGGCCCGCTTGGCCTCAGTTCAAAATCTTACGATTGCTTCGTGAACCAAATCTTTCACAGCATTTTAATATGTACTGCAAAACCTACGCTAATCGACTACATTCTTGTTTTTGACGCGCGAAATATTTAGATTAACGATACCTAATAAAGTACGTACAGTACTCAGAGGCAAGGAAGAATCGCATAGTGAGGTCAAGATTAACGTGATAAGTGTTTGGTAGCAAAATGTAAAACTCTCTATCTGAAAGTCAGTATTGCCTACCAGCATCCCGTACATAATAGATATATTAATGTTAATAAACCTACAGAGGTTTCCGTTAAAAAAGGACCTAAGACCAGTTTAGGTTCATTGCTAATTGCAGGGATCAAAAGTTTAGAAAACGAAAAATTTTACTAAGTTTATCTAAAGAAAACTTACAACAAAATCAAAACTTGAACTCTTTACTATGTATTCTTTATATAATCAAAAATAATGAGCATTATGTAAGCTTAATATTTCTGATAAAATTTAATATGTACCTATATATTGTCATCATTGTTACTTATCACTGGGAAATTTTAAATATTAAACCTTTCGCGGACTGTATTTTAGCTCTTGCTAGACCACAGGACTAGCTAACATAAATTTAGTCAAATAGATACCCGAAAGTAATACGTAACATAATAAGAAGCTTGGTTTCCCCACATTACCCAATCAATGTGTGTCGCAACAACACGGAAAGTAATTGTACGAGGTCGAGAGCAGGCTGCGGGCTCCGGCTACATATCAGAAGATGCCCCTCGGGGAGCGGCGGATTAGCGCGATCTTTTCCGAATTGAGGGTAAACATCCGAGAGATCCGATCCCCAGCGCCCACGCTAAGGTGAACCTGTTTGTTACTTCAAAATCGCATTACTTCTCACTCGCTAACTATCTCCTGTGTCAAATTGCTCACGACTTACGATTTTATGAGAAAGAGTTGTGAAAATGTTACAAAATTATATCAAAATATATCTTTCAAAATCTCGTATTAATTTTACAATTACGCAACCTTTACAGAGATGGAACTTATTTCAGAAAATTAGAACATAATAATTACAAACAATCTGTTCTTATTTCTTACAAACGATGCTTAAACAAATCGACGGCAATTCGGCATACATCGAAGTTTAAAACACATAATTTGCATTGAGATCGCTTACCATTCTACTCAGAACTGCTAAGATAAAAGCCAGAGAAATCCTCGTGAGCGCTCAAATTCTTGGAGCGCAGTGGCGAACCGTCTTTGCCCGACGGGCGGTAATAAAAACGGCTTAAATAGGATTTTAACCGCGAGTTCCTCGCCTTAATTAAATTGGATTTGCGAGTGAAAGAAATATACGTGAAAAATTCGTGTCGATTATGTCAGGGGAACGAGTTTTGGAATCCCTTTTAGTAAGCGGATTATGTTCGTCTCCCAGAGATTATATTTGTATTACATTTGTTTCAATGCGAGCAGTGTTGATAAGAACGTCTTTAGTTAAAGGGATCTGGAGCTGAAGCAGCTTTGTGCCGGCGAGGAGCGTGCGACAGGAAGTAACAGCGGCGCGTCGCATGCCCCGGCGCGCCGGCGGGGACATCCTCCGCGCCTTCTTACTGCACAGGTGCTCGCGAACAATGTCTGTTAAACACCAATACATTAAACAATACTAATTAAACATTACAAGAAAGCCATAAAATACCATGATACGAGCTAATATTCTACATTATATGCACTTAATCGCTTTTTCATGGTATTGTACGTGGTAGTAGAAATATTAAAACTCTGAAATAACGGCAGTAACAGCTGCAGTAACGGGGTTTTAATTATCACTTACAACGCCTTTCAGCCGCGGAAAATTACTGCCATAAACCATTTAGAACAGAGAATAGCTAAACGATTTAGGATGCCAGTTATTAGAATATAGCCGGCAGTTGTCTGCTTGACGCCTTGTGGCCGAATTTACAAGCGTCGTTAACAAAGTTACATTGATGTCCAAGTGGCTAATATTTATTGGCTTTTTTGCTTAACTCGAGGCTAATTAAATCAGTGGCGGTTCAGTATTGAATAACATTATCCCTCAATTAACATTCGAGGGTCGATTTTTAAAGCGGCTACAAAGGCGGGCCGGTGTAGGCAATAAAACGGCTCGTCCCTTATCCGTCATTCAGCCCTTGGAGATTTCTTCTGGGGGAATAATTTACGTTGATCGTCCGGAAGGGGAGCGTAACTGCCTCACTGAAACTTTAAGCTTTCACTCAGAATGGTTGCGATTCGCGGTGTCTCAACTTTTAACTAATAAATTGGTTACGATAGAATAAGTAGCCGTGTAAAATCTATCTTCAATTAGTTCGTTAATTTATATCCGTAACAAGTTAGATATTCGCAACGAGTTAAATCGTTCAGCGCGCATTTGAGGTTCCTGATAATGTTTTACACAAACTTAATCCGTTTTTTGTCCGTGTTAATATTTGTACAATAAGTAAACCACGAATAAGTCTAAAAAGAATTCTGTTCCGAAAACAGCCTCAAAATTGGTTAGTAAACGAAGCAGCAATTAGCATTTCAAATAATAGTATGAAACTCTCCTTGGGGGAGTGATGAGAGCATCTCTCTGTCTCTTTTACACTTAACTTAATGGCAGTGACGTCACATTTCAGTGTGGGCATCCTTTTTCTGTTTCTTGACCATTTCTCCTTCCGCCAGATATGGAAAGTTTCTAAACTTACTTAATATCGAACGTATTAGAAAGTTCTTTCTATTTACGATTTTGGTTAAAGTTACTTTACTACTTGTATTAAACAAATAATAAAAAAAACGATTCAACTACCCATTTTCTGCTCACGGCAGCTCACCCGCCGTATATACATAGCGTAGTATTTACCTAGAGTTCAAAAGTTCTTCAAAATTGTTTTTTACAAAATGTGTTCACGGCTTTTTTAAATTCCCTGTAAAGGGCGGTAGCTGCGATGATGACGTCACGTGTCGATGAGTGTGAATAAAGCCTTTGACGCCTTTCGCCGCATGCATTTCAAGCCAGCCGCTTCAATTCCAGTTTACACGCAACCCTTGCCAAGAATCACTTTGCAATAAAAATGCAAAGCTTTTTTGAACCAATAAATTACAAAGGGGCATTTTTTCATGAAACGTACGTAAAGTGTAATTTACAATTTCAGGCTTTGCGTAGGGGATTATTTTAATATACGACTATACTCGTACATAAGTTTACGTTTGTAAGTTAGTCAAAATAGTTACAATTTATTAAGCACTAACTTTTGCCCACGGCTCATAAAATATAGCTTATTTCACTCAGGAGTAAAGCAGCTTTCTATTAGTGTAAATTTTTTAACAATTTGACCAGTACATTTAGAGATTACCTCCTACAAACAAAAAAACAAACTTTATCTCTATAATTTTAGTGTTGATGAGTTAAATACAAGAGTTCCCTCAATCCTATTATGATTTGTTTACATTGCAGCTATTATTTCCACCATGGACGGAGAAGTGAAAGTAGCCGAAAGTTACTAACGAGGGAGAGTATTTAACATTCCGGGAGGCTCGCGAGGCCCGGAGGGACGTCTTGTTAAGAAAATAGCTGCCCTCTGCGACACATCACTCGTAAAACATTGCCTGCGTGTGCCCTCTGGCTGCCACTTGACGGTTAAGGTAATATTAATTATATTATTTTGCAAATTAAAAGTCATTGGTTTTAATTGAATATTTTTATGCATTAATTTGTTTTTTATACTGATGATGTGATAACATATATTATTACAGTTATAGTAGTTTCAACAACTTCCAAAAAATATATAATTGGTGGCTATAATTGCAGAGACCATTTTTTTTGAGGTAGGTAAATAGCTAATCAAAAACAGATCTGTCAATATCATCAAATGGTTATCACCACTCTGGGTGGAGCGAGAGAGTCACCTGTGTTCTTTTAGTTGCCCTTTGCCATTTAGGCCCGATGTAACTCTTTCAAACAATCCCGAAACCCAGCTACTAGACACCACAATATACTTTGAGCCACCTTTCATTTGATATTGTATTGCTTTTGCTTCTATACTATATAGCATCATGACGAATTTGTTCATAAAGATAATGAAACTGGTGAAAGGTACCATGAAAATAAGGAAGATTTTCATAAAAAAGCAATCTTTTCCTCTTTATAATATTAGTTATTATAAAGAGAATTATGAATTATAGAACATTATATGTAAAGGCGTCTGTCACTACACAAACTCATTGCCATTTGTTCATTTCCGTGCTTAATAACTTAAAGACCTTCCACCCACACTAATAAATCGCACAACATATTCTTTCATCACATTCTCATGGTACAAAAGACTTCAGCCGTTATCAAACCATAGGTACCGAGCATAGTGTTATCGTTCGCCCATAAAAGGGTGTGTGGTGAACACAGAGCTACACTAATTCCTCTTTACGAGCATCGATGGGCCGGCTCGGTATACACATACGTATAATCAACATTTTTTCGCACTACAGCGGACAAAAACTCACACAGAGAGGATTTGATGCTGAAAAATTACTTTTGGTCTTTCTTAATTTTTATTTTTTTATTAAGGTTAATTTGGAACTTCATTCATTAGTTTAGCAATTAATTAGACTAACACCACATGCACTATTGTCGGATATTCGTAAATACTATTAAATTACTAGATATTAATTATATTTATAAACAACTACCAATAATATCTAATAAAAAATCCGTACTTCAATAAATAAAATAACATTGTAATACAAGAAATAATAAACAAATTTAATTAAATATTAAATTAAAAACCTTTTGATTAAAAAAATAAATTAAGTTTTTTAAAAGCAGATCGCACTTATTCTGCTGATGTAGGCTGTTATACTTCCACACTTCGATGAGAAACGGCAAATATCTTTCAACAACACAAGTTTATATTAAGTTATTTTTTTTTTTTGTTATTTTACGAATCTATACTGCTTTTATAGCGAGCAAGCATCCAGATGGTACTCTCGTGACAAATTTTGAAATCAAAAAGGTATTATATTGCAGGGGTCTTGAATAAAAAATTACGCGCGGTGGAAGCTAATTTATTGTTATTTTCTTTTCGTCTAACTTGTATGAAAATATAATTTTATTTTTACATAAGTTGTCATTTCATTCTTATATCGATTGACAGAATTCACTGACCTCTATGAATATAGACTAAACAGTTTTAACTCAAAGTAGGTGACAATATTTTTTATACAAAGTGCGAGATTTCCATTGGATAAAGCACACATACTTCAGTAGTATAACGTACGTTAGCTCTCAAAACGGAGAGCTTTTATCATGTCACCATAAAGGAGAGTGCAGTGGTCGATGCAGGTTTGGCGTTAATTCTTGTTTACGGCGAATCGCTTTTAGTGGCCCTGTTCAAAGCGCCGATGCCGCCCGGCGCCGCCGCTCCGTGGCGCGTGAGCCGGTAGATTGAATTCACGCGTCTGCTTGGCCGCCCTGCAACACGACAAGATCGCTGACCAAAAACAATAATTGATGACACGTGCACAGCGCACGTGCTTCACAGAGATAGTGCTGTAGATGTGTGTGTCAAATGATACAGGCAACATTGTGGCTATGAAATTCTGTCGGTACGAATAACTGTTGATCTTATTTCTATTTGGGGACTCTAATCTTATTTGACGCAGAAATACCTTCATTACTCACTAAACAAAATCTGCCTGTTACACGTTGACAGTGACACTAATTTTTGTGATATTTCTATTCCTGCGGTACGGGGTGTTTACTACGTTTGAAAACTATAATTATGGCGGTAAGAAGCTTATTAGACCCCATAACGTTTAAAAAAATTTAAGGTCTTGCTAAATTAAATACGAGGTTAAAGTGACCCCGTATAAAAGTAAATACCGGCACCACGGCATTCTGTTTTAATATCTACTCAAAATTATAAATATTTTTTTTTACCATAGGGCTACATAGGGGTACTTCTTTTATCTTAGATATATATTAATCTAATCTAAACCAAACTGAAGTTACGACCTCCGCACGGCAGAGAAAACCATGTTATTCTTAGGCGCACCGCAAGAAAAATACTTACGAGGCTTATTAGACCTCGTTCCGCACTGAACGTGATAATAGCCTTTTCAATTGAGGTCCGCTTCTACTAACCGAATGCACCTGGATATCTTTTGTCCACAACCCAGCAAATGGGTAACACGATACACTGGCAGGACTGATGTCAGATTTCCAGCTGCTGCCTATTCGTAACTCGTAACGACTATCAAAGGTCAGGTCAACAAATAACAGCCATGACTAAGACCAGGGGAAGTCTCGTTATAAAAACGGGCACCCATCCACTAACCGGCCTTAAAAAGTGTAGCTTAACCTTAGTAAAAAACAAACCTTAGTGTTCGGACTCGAGTGACTGTTAGTACTTAGCAACCAGTTCCTCACCAAACATAAATAGAACGTTCCATTTTAATAATTAATTCTGAAATAATATTTTAAAAGCTTCGTAGATAGAAAAACAAGAGCTGAAAATATTTTCGCTCCTAATCCGTAATTTATTATTAATTTATAGTCGAAAATCACCGTCTCGCCGTCATCGAGTTGGAAAATAACGGAAGTCTTTAAAAGAATAAGGCGGTGTTTTGAAGAGGTCGGAGAAACAATTAATCATTCTACTCTTTTATGGAGTTAAAGGTTGGAGGACACGATTGTTCTGTAATACTAGGGCTGTTCTTTTGTTACCATAAAACCGTATATATCACAATCAAACACTCGTAGACAGTAGACAGTATAATAGTTCCTAAAGACCACTTGCCGACCCTCGGCGCGTCAATGGCCGCTGTTAAATGATGAAAATGAAAGTGACGGAATATACCGTCCGTGTTTAGATAATACCTCCAAATAATGGACGCCGCGATGCGCATTAATATTGAGGTAAATCTTATTAGGACCGCCTAAACGCCGCGATAATATCATATTGTTTTGGAACTCACCATCCGCGTTTCCTCTCTTATGCTTGGAAGGGTTCCATCCTCAGGGACGACCGAAACCTCTGAATATTCATAGTATTATCACAAACCGACTTACAGAACTGAGCAGCGTCGTAAATACATAATACCTTTCATTTCGAGATAAGAATCATTTACGTAGCGTCGGCGTTGTAGTGCGGCGTCGATTTGTGGAACAAAGCAATATTTCATGTGAGTGTAATAGGAGCACGTCGTTCGGTTTTTAAAGGTTTGCCGAGTGTTATTGGAAGTAGGTCTGCGCTGTAATTGTTGTGTTGATTTCCCCCGGGAGCGGCGAGCGGCTCTCCACGTAGACGCTACCTGTGGGGCCTCGGCCGGCGGCCCACGTGCCCACTAGCGCCCTCTGTAAACAATTATCCCACCAAATTATTACTACAATTAAACAATTTCTATTGAAAGTAAACCATAAAAACAACACTGAAAGTTGTACAATAAAAGCTTTTAGATTATTAGAAAAGTTTCGAAACTTGTCAATCATGAACCGCGTTTATTTTAGAGTTATTTTCTATTCAAATTACGCTTTGACTCGTAAAAATGTGTCCATATTGAATGATCCCCGACATTATTCCGCGTCAAAGTATCACAAACTGTTGTTAATTCCGCCTAATATCGCCGGCAACCTCTACGCGCTGTCACACCGGGGTCCGATATAAACATGATGGATATCCCCATATAAAATGAATAAGCTTTATGTACGAAGCCCATGTAAGTACGCCCTTGTTTACATTCCACAGCACGCCGCTTATAACGAATGATTCCAATATTTCATTCATAAATACTTTACTAAATACGTACCGACATTTCACATGCATGTTTTTGGTAAATAACAATTCATTAATAATGATATTTATAATTAAATAAATGTTTTTGGTGTTTCACTATTTCAATGTAATTTTGAGTATTTTGCTAAATTAAACAAACCATAATTTCCTACCTACGGAAAAATCTCGACTCGAACTCCATTGAAAATTAACACGATATTGACTGATTTACAGTAATAGGTATTCAAAACCACTGCAGGGTGCTAGGTTTCCCTAACTCCATCCATAAGCGTTGAAATGTTTACTCTAGTCACACGAACATGCGATGCGAGGTGCATTCTAATGATTTTAGTGTTCTGTGGAATAATCCAACCGCCTATCATTATTATACTAACAGTTGATATTATTTTCTTCAAGCATTAATTAGAAAGGTACGCCCTATACATTTCAAAACGAGGTGTTATTTACAATCAGCATCTAACACAACAGTAACCAACCCATAATGGTACTGCAATAAGTTCCCATGTGTGCGGTAGTGTGATCTCCAAATTATTAGTGTACGCGGCTTCTGAACCAGCCACCATTGTGTTGACGTCACTTGGCGCCCAGCCAGCCCTCTAACGCGAACAAAATATCAAAGTGATAATAAACAATATTTTAGCCTCGCTGTACAAAAGGCAATCATTCTTTAACAAAAGATATATGTTAAACTCGAGAAAAGATTAAAAAGGAAACGTTTGTCGGCCCGCTATCAACACTATCAATCATGCGTATAATAGCCACGTCCCCCTAACACACGTTCTTAAATAATTTGTCAAAAGTCGCTCCCTGCCCATACTGCCGACGTTTTCCACTACCTACTTATTCCCGTTTTTCTTGACACTTGTATGGGCAATTTTTCACTAAAATGACACAAACAAAATCACAAAATGCTACCCACATTACGAGACCGTTACAAACACTAAGTATACGAATAAAATGGAACATTCCGGATAAAATCAACAATTATCGTTTCGGCGCAATAGCTACACGACATTGATCGATGAAAATACTCTAACGTATCTATCAACACCTAGTAAATCGAGAAAGGAGTAAAAACGTTAAGTGGAACTTGTAAAATTAATTACTGGGGGTGGTAAACGTTTCGCATGTTTTTGTTTACGAGTACAAGGCATTCTGTGCCGCGCTCAAACAAACGCGCACAAACGCTGAATTCAATAGAATGGATCGTGTGTGCCCTGAATAGGCAGGTGCTATAATATTTTTCCAATTTAGAATCGGTCTGGATTCTAACTCATAGATCAAGCGAGCGCTAGCACGAAACCATTACACTTTGTTGACATCAACGAATGCCCTTTTACATATTCACCCCGAGCACACAAAGATTGAGCCGTGAAATTGAAAATGGTTTCTATGAACAAAAATTTATTCCACGCACGTACTCGACATATCGTCACAACACGAGTGCAGCTTGTTATATCTATGTCAGTGTTACGTCATTATACGCAGCTCTTCGTTGATCGATCTACTTCCGATAATATTTTACACTAATTAACAGTTAATGCACTCTCATAGAACACTTTTCGCCTACGTGCTAAGAGCAATCGCTAACGGAATACATTGGCTAGACGGCTACTGAAAAGAGTAAAAAATCTTTAACTCACTTTGAAAGCGTTGCTAGCGCCTTATCTTGAAAATCGGAAAACTTTTTAAAACGTTATAGTGTAAACCAAAGCATTACAGTAGGTGCATTTTCAACATGTTTAATTGCACGGCTATTTATAGATCGCCTGAAATATTGGGATCACAACAAAGGCTGTGAATAATGCACAGAAAGCTGATCGGACGAAATGACTGAAGTTTATAAAAGCGATTTAATTACGATGCGTCATGATTTTATGGTTCATGAATATTTCCATACAGTTTAAGTGCTTGTTTGTATGTATGTGGGTGGTAAAAAGTGAGCAATTTATTATTAAAAAACTAATTTCTCACTCTCGGCTCGCTATGAATGAGCCATCATACAATCTAGTCGGTAGCCGCTGCAAAGCCGGCATTGGGCAAAATTTTATAAGCGTTCCACCACTTCGCAATAATGAAGTGCTCACTATATTTAAAATTGTAGTTTGTTTGCGTATTCAACACCTTTGATAAAACTTTCGCATTACGTTTTTGGGAGTTCTTTATGAAGAGATGGCAAAACTTTTTAGCATTTATTATTATTTTAATTAATCAGCTGCAGAGTAGTTGTGGTGGTAACGACCTTTACTTACCTATGAGTGGTACGTCGTGAGTTCAAACTCAGGCAAGCGCTTTACTCTGTGTCATCATCATCATTTTAGCCGATAGACGTCCACTGTTGGACATAGGCCTCCCCCAAACGTCGCCACAATCACACAATCACCATTGCTCTCAAAACAAAGAAGGATACACCGACTTTGGCCCTTAGGCCGAACTGAAACTTATTTCAGCAGTGGGAATAAGGCTATTCATACTTAAGCCAAGTAAAAAGCAGTACAATGGAAAAGATAAAATTGAGCTGCTTGAACAAGTTTTTATTTTTGTAACATAAGATGCGTGACAGCTAAGAAATCCGCAGCTCAATATAACTTTTTTACACCTCTAGAGCTGTAAAAATAAACAATCTAAAAAATTAAAACCTAGCATGGCTAATACCAGACACATATATTACTAGCTTTTGCCCGCGGTTTCACCCGTGTAACTAAAATATAGCTATGTCACTTGGGAATAAAGCACCTTTCTATCGGTGAAAAAACTTTTTAGCAATCGAACCAGTAATTTTAGAGATTACTTCAAACAAACAAAAAACAAACTTTACCTCTTTATAATATTAGTGTAGATGTAGTTAGTAGGTTCGTGTATCGGCTTGTTATCCCGCCGGTAGAGATGTGGGGCAGCGCGGCGCGGCGCGGCGCCGGCGCTCAAGCTGTTTACCCTGTAAGTATTGCGAAGAGATCGAACTTAATCCCAGCGGGCCCGCCATCCTGCGCTGCCTGTGATAGATACTGAAAATTGCATAAAATCCATCAACACTACTACTTTGTGCCGAAGCTTAGCTTTTCGACGGTTACAAAACGAACGCCAGGGAAATAGATTTACTAGTTAACATAATTTTCTTCCCTTAAACAAGTTTGGAGTTTTTGTTTCGGATTTCAGTTACGATATACTTAAAGTTTGTTGATCAAAGTGTGTAAATACTTCATTACTAGCTGTACTCCGCGGTTTCGCTCGCGTCTCTGCTTCCTTGGGTCGTAGTGTGAAGATATATACCATTTACTATTCGTCATTAATCTAGCTAGATGGAACGTCTTGGTTTCTACTAGCAGTTCTCTAAGAAGAATATTAAAACTCTAAGAGATTTTTTAAATCAATTTTAATTTAAGATAATACCTTATTATACATAGATATAGTCACAGAACACAAAGACCACACATCTCTAAATACTTTGAAGTTAAGTTATGAAAAAGTCCACATATTCAAATCTAGTTTACTAAGCTTTTCCACTCCTTTCCTTAACGTTTCGAATTAGAGACACAATAGAACAACAATGGGAGAGCGAACGCGCGTTTGTTTGAGGTTTAATGAATTAATAAACGTTGCAAGTAATCAATCCATTTCTAGATAATTTTCTAATCCATAACTGTATAAAACAAAATTTAGTTCAATAGTTAAAATACATCTAATAACAGCCGCTCTGTACTACATTTTATTTGTTCCGAGAGGCGGATCAATAACATCATATTTCAGGAGTCACACTCCGAGAATAACATATTTTTCTAACCGCTTGAGCGGCAAAATAGAATCAGTATGTCAGCATTTTGCTGGAGTTGGGGACTGGCGGCCATATGTGACCGTGTTGTGGCTCCTCTTGACTGTACATGTCTGTTTTTGTCCTTTTGTAGGTAAAAATAATAATACTTACTTTGTTTTTCCAGTAATAATTAAAAACCGAATGAGAAAGAAGATACAATAGAAGGTTTATACGCACCTGTAGATTATTTTTTATTCGATTTTTATTTACACATATAATTTAGGTGTCATCAAGGCTAGAGTGAATAGGCTCTTAATAAACTAGTGCGCCTCACCAACAACGATTGCATCACTGCTTACCATCAGTTGGAATCGCAGTCAAGCACTAGTTTATATCATTAAAAAAAAAAAACTAAAACTTAAAAAAAGTATCTATCTTATTTTTCGCGTGTCCTGTTTCTCCCATAGAGCAACAGTTAACATTAGAATTTACACTTAGTTATTTACCACATAGGTATCTAATAACATTAGGGAATAATTTACATTTAAAAAATACTTAACTAACTATAATTACAGTAAAATGCAATACAAAACGCCTACGCTAAAAATCAAACTAAAATATGGCGTCAAAAACTCTTCCGCATCGCTGTTTACTGGTAATAAAATTATAATACGAAAATTCAATTTACAGAATTCTACAACGTGGAATAAGCTATCCAACAGAAAGACAACAACTATATAATATGAACATAAACGTCCAGTGCCTGCAGACCGTGAATCTGAACTGCAAATACTACTAGGATTCAGTTAATAAAAGATGATATATTCACATAATACATCACAAATGCAAGTTGCATTAGCAATAATTCCCTGGCCACCAAAGCGAACCATTATAACTAAAACAACAGCAAAAGCAAAGTTAGAGAGAACACTTTCAGGATTAAGCTCCACCTCTAAATTCGAGTTTCACTTACGTATGAGCGTTAGGTATACAAATGCTCGCGTGACGTCCGTGTCTCTTCATTAATAGAGATAACGAGAATATTTATGAATTCGGCAACATTTTTAATGGTATCGCCAGGAAAATAAAATCTTAGTACCGGGGATGCGGTATTGTTTCAAGTTACGCGACCATGGAAAGCGAAAGAGCAACTGAAGAAACACTGGTAGGTTTTAGTCAGTAAAAGTCTGACACGAGAAGATCACACCTCAAAAAAAGATTCGAAAGAGTAACTGCGGCCCTTGAACACAAAGTAAGATCAACCATTTTTTTAAAGAGTTACCATTGAGTTTTTTCTGGTACTTTTCTTTAGGAAACGACCAATTAAAACCGTGCACTAGCTTCTGATGTTTTTTATATGTGCTCTTGTAGGCCTATGTGTCATAAAAACATTTTAGTTTTTTTTTTTTAATTTTTATTCAGGATTTACGATAACCTTTATTATTTACTTAGATTAATATTAATGGTAACTTTCAAAAATATCGGTACACAGAATGAAATTACCACTTTTCACCTCCTTAAAGGTTGAATTTTTAAAAACCACTTCTTTTTAGGGTTCCGTAGTCAACTAGGAACCCTTATAGTTTCGCCATGTCTTGTCCGTCTGTCTGTCCGTCCTCGCTTAATCTCTGGGACCGTTTGCACTAGAAAGCTGAAATTGGGTACCAATATGTATATCAATCACGCCGACAAAGTGGTCAAATAAAAATTGGAAAAAAATGTTTTATTAGGGTAGCCCCCTATATGTAAAGTAGGAAGTGTTTTTTTTTTTAATTTCAACCCTAACGTGTGATATATTGTTGGATAGGTATTTAAAAATGAATAGGGGTTTACTAAAATTATTTTTTGATAATGTCAATAATTTCGGAAATAATCGCAAAAAAAAGAAAACAAAAAACAATGTGTCCCCCCTCTAACTTTTGAACCAAGAGTTTAGAGTTTAACCCTACACTGAGCGTGGCCCGACACGCTCTTGGCCTGTTTTTTTTCTTTAACCTTTCAGATACCGTCAATTTGAGACACAATAGTAAAACAATAAATGCGCGAACGCGTTCGCTTGGGTTTTAATCATTTAAACGTGTTCATTATTTGAACAAGACAAGTCATTATTGTTGAAGTTGTATTAGTAATATCATTCACAGTCATAACAATGTATAACACTTTACTAATAAAAAAAAGTTATTTCAATAATATATAACTAAGATTGTTTTGCTGCGGGAGTCGCTACGATTGAGTTCAACAAAAGAAAATGAAAGGTGTTTTCAGAGGTGACTCGCAGTAACAAACAAAATTCCCTTGAGCACTTCTCAATTTGCTTTCTCAGTTCTAATATATTGGTACCTACCATTTTCATAAATAGTCACAGTTTATTGACTTGTTTAAAAAACTTTAGAAAATGTGAAACTCAAATATTTTTTACTAGCTTTTGCCAGCGGCTTCGTCCGCGTGAATTTTGGTTATTGTGAAAGCAAAGTCGAAGTCGTAAACGGATACAAAGTATGCCTATGCCCATCCTTAGAGTTCAAGCTTCCTCCGTACCAAATTCCATTAAAATCGGTTCAGTAGTTTAACCCCGAAAGCGCAATATACAGACAGACAGACTGACAAAGTTAGTTTACATTTATAATATTTATAAGTATGGATTTCCCTACTAGTAAGTAGATAAATATAAAAAGTTTGAAACAAAAGCTAAAAACTTGGACTATAAATTCGCGCAAGTGTTCCATCCGCATCTAGAAGAGGGAACTACGTACAAAACAGTACAATTAAGTTAGGATGATTGATACCCTAACTTCATTCTGCTGATACACATTATTGACACTGGGCGTGATGGATAGCGAACAGAAACTGCCTTTAAAACTTCATAAATAACATCCTTTCGGGTCACCGCTAATAAATGACCAATATAAACGACGTGCCATACAAAAAGCTGTAAATAACGTGTTTTTTGTCAAAGTATCGCTGCGATAAAAAGTACAGAAATTGGGAAATACATACGTATATTGTATAAGCATGAAAATGAAGTGAGCCAAAGTTATTTAAATGACCGGCAAAAAAAGCAGAAATACAGTACAGATTTATTATATTTGGTTTTTATTTGTGCCATTTGGTAAAGTTGCATAAAAGCTACAGTACAATATGATCACGGCTAATCCATCGAATTAATGTATACAAAAATTTATTATTATGTATATAAAAATAATATTCGCCGGTATATGAAAATTTAGCTACAAGGTACGAATCAATTATTTCTCAGTGCCTATAAATAATATACGTAATAAATACAAAGCGAAATGTGTGTAACAGCGCAACCCGCACGACAGCGCGACGCCTCGTAACAATTCATTCCCACAATCCCTTACATCTGAATTCTTAATGAAACAAAAATTGCAAATGTCATACCATATCTCCACCAGGGCCATGAATACTAAAGACGCTATTGTGGATCGTTCACGTGCGCGAAATTGAGTCTGCTGCTCGCACCACAAATGACACTGATATGTCATGCGACTTCACCAAAAAAAACATTACCGCATAAGACTCCAGTCGTACCTACCTACGCCGTGTACGATGCGACAATAAATCATGGAATCTGATTTAAAAGAATGATACACGTCGTCAGAAAACAATTGGAAAAACGTGACCGGAGCGTCGATCCCGCGGCGGGGGCGATCGCAACACGCCGCGCCGCCCAATGCATACTAAGTAATGACGCCAGTTTCAATTTTACCTCCCCTTCTCTTCATAACATATTTTAAAGAAAAAATACCCGATTCCATGCGAAGAACTAGAAATTCTACTTATTTTAGAAACGAAATTCGGACATAAACACCTCTGAGAAGAAGTTGAACATCCCTGCGATGAGGAGCACGTATGGCGCGGGACGCGGCCCGTCTAGTAGAGACTTGTTATAAATAAGTTATTACCGCCGCCTGATATCTGGCTTGAGTGTTGGTTAACCCGTGTCTTGGATCTGCTGCCAACTCAACACGACTTCACCGCCCTCTTACTTTACGTGATCTGCCACTGTTCCGAATACATTCGTGTTTACTACGTTATTCAACTCCAATGAATATCTAACAACAGTATCATAGCAACTATTCGAATGTACAACACAGATAACTGCAATCGCTAATAACTCTTAATTTAACAATAAAACACAAAGTAGAACTAATAAGCATAAATCGAACTATTCAATTAAAGTAGCTTCAAACCATGACGTTGGCGGTACTTAGTATTCAAACGTATGCAAATTACAGACGTGCTATGCAATAAATGCCGACACACGGATCACAATTCGACAATTGGCATTTATGTCGCAATCGCATTGTATAGGTATTTGGTGGCGACGGGTCCGCCCCTAATTACAAAATTACTTCGGAACGAACTATTTATTGCAATGTTTCACCACCTACAATAGCCGTCAAGTTTAAAGTGGCAATTTCATTTTAAATGGCGTCATACGCGGCTGTTATAGCTAATTTGAATTAAATATTTGACAGCCGGCTATAACTCAACATTCTACGAATGTTTCCAGTCAAGTTTGTTTCAAATGGGAATTTAATAACATCTTTAAGTGACATCCTTTCAGCTCCCAAACTCTCCAATTGAGGAGCAAAAAGCTATGGACTGGATTCAAGAATAGAAAAAATAGAAAATTAAGCCAAATATTTATCGGAGTGGCAACATACAAAACTAATAAGAGATTTTACGATACACATACTGTCAGCACTGTATTGTATATTGATAGTAATCTTCTCAGTTTGAAGCATTTTTTTCTTTTTTAGTTCGTCTAGTACGTTTTCACGGAGACTCAGCCGATTTTGATGAAATTTATTACAGAGTAAGCTGGAACCCCAAGCAAGGATAGGTACAGGTTACTTTATATCTGGTTTTGACTTCGATTTCATGTCCTATAACGCTCGATCTTCATGTAAATGAAGTCGCGGGTAAAAGTCAGTTATAAAAAAGCTTCATATGAAGTGTTTAAAATTATTATTATGTATAACAAATCCGCCTCCGCATAAAAATCGAAGTATAAATTACGGCAAATGGTAATAATTCTCTTAGCTAAGTCTATACTTTATATACTACTGTATATACTACTGTATCAGACCTGCTCTAAACCACACATTGGAGTAAAACCGTGGAAACAGTTGGTGTGTTCTCAGTGATAGAGCCGATCTTGCAAATAGGGCTGTGGTGTAGGCTGGCCGCACACCCGGTGGTCTCATAGGCTGGCTGTCCAACCAGCGATTAAATATTAACGTTTTAAAGTGTGAAAAATGTGGCTGATTATATTGATTTTATTTATTTTTTAAAACTTCATGCAACACAAAGGTACAAAGGCGGACTTAATGCCTGAGGCACGTCATTAGTAAGGAAGGAAATGCATATTTTTAACCGAAATCGAAAAGGAGGAGGTTCTATGTTCGGCTGAATGTATGTTTTTTTTTTTTTTTTTTTTTGTATGTTTACCGATATCTCGGTCAATTGTGGATCGATTTTGAAAATTCTTTTTTTAATTGAAAGGTTATGCTTTCAAGTTGGTCCCATAGAAATATTGTAATGATCTGATCATGAACTTCGAAGATATGGAACAGAACTCCTCATAGAATTACAGCAGAACTGTGGTTACAAGTAAAGTTGCTTTGTACGTACGACGTGTAGTCGATGAGTCAGAAAAGGGGCCAGAAGCAAGGAGAAAAAAAAAATTAATGTAATCTAACTGTGTTCGGGATTATTAGAATCGTTATGAGATGCACTGTGGCTATAAGTTATTTAAGTTTGTCTAAGGGGTACTTTTTAGTGGTGGTACCATAACTAAAAAGTGTAAAATTAAAAAAAAAATCACAAAAAAATTTAACCGACTGCAATGTTAAAAAACACTGAAAAGTGTGATGTGCGGTGTTAAATAACGAAGAGACAAAACTATTATAGAAACACCGACTTCCGAAATTAAAGTTATTTTATACTTTTCAGTGTTTTGAAGTCGGTTATATTTTAATTTTGTAAAAAGTTTTTTATTTAATAGATGATTTTGTTAAAAAGAAATGCAAATTATAAGTATATGAAATGAATACAGGTAATAGTATAATAATAAACAATTAAACTCGTAAAAAAATAATAAAAACAGAAATCACAATAAAATCGACAAGAATAAATAATTAAAATCACAATATGATACATTAAATTGAATTAAATCTAATTAAATAATTTACATTTAAAAAACACTAAACTGACTATAATTGTAGTAAAAATAAAATAATAATAAAATCCCTAAACTAAAAACAAACTAAAACATGGCGTCAAAGAACTCTTCCACATCACTGTCAATTGATAATGTGCCCAAAAGACTGGCAGCATTGACACCAAACTGAATTAAATTAAAGTAAATTTCAAATCGCTTTAAGAAGAGGTTGTCTGCTTCGTCATAAGCCTATCTTCAAAAATAATATTGATGGCTAAAGGTCTATTAATACACCTAATTGTTGAAAAAGTCGCTTCAAGAATCACAGTGTACTCTGAGAAAACATTCTGATAATTATGCAGTCTCTAACTAAAATTTCTATTATTTCATGATTTTCAGCAGCCATGTTTTCATTCAAATTCTTCTCTCCAGTTTCTAAACCAATTTATTCAAAATGGCCTATTTGTATGATTGTATCCAGACTATAGTGTACCTAGACGCATTTATACAGAATAATATTCGCGACCGAGACGTTAAATATAAATACGGCTTAAAGCTGTCTACCCCTACTATGACGTGCCTGAAGGGTTTGCAGAACTGAGTGTAAAGTCTCGCAAACCTCCGTTAAGGGGGGAGGATCCTCCGACTAGATGGATTTTATGTCTGAATCTACCAATCAATCAACTATCGGACAGTTGCCGGAACCAGACACAAAATCCGTCTGGTCCGGGCAACTGTCCAATAGGGCTGTTGTTCATGTTGGGCTGTTATATATATTCTAATCGCACAGAGGCCTTTAATACCACGACGTAAGTTTTTTTCTCATTTTAGTTCCTATGATAGATGTCGCTACAGTGCCATTGCCATTATAAATAGTGTTAATAATAATTCTTATTAATTATTATTCGTCCTGCTTAGCTCAGTAATAACATCATTATGATGTTTAGACGTCATAGTAGGGCCTCCGTGTATTTGGGCGGTTTGTGCCGGCTACGGCGTAGCAGTCCGGCGAAGCGCGTAGCTGCGTAGCACTCCGGCTACAAGTGCTACGACACGCGACCATTTGGATGCGACACATGAATGCAATCATGTTACATTTGTCCACATGACGGCTTACTTTAATCTTCTCCTATCTGCTTTGGAATTACATGTTTCAATAAGATTACTGTGTAAATCACACATGGATGAATAAGTATGTAGCAGATTTCGAAATTATTATTTTAAATGTGTCTAGAGTTTTAATAAGTACATCCATTTATGACATGTTTTTTTTTTGACATTTTATTATTTTTATCTAACATATTATTGACTTTTTATTTTATTTGATTTGTATATACGATTTATTTTTCAATTTTCTTTTTCTCTGTTTTAACTTTGTTCTCAAAATTCTACCTACTCACCTCTATGAAATTGCTGTGCCCCACAGGATCCATGTGCACTAATTGTACAACCATTTTTGACATCTTATGTAACACATCTGATATAGTAATAAAGAATTGGATTGAATTGAATTGATTTTTTTTTTCTAGTATGTAGTTTGGTTTTGTTTGTTTGATTCGTTCGAACATATGTATTCGTTACCTGTTAATTAATTCAGATAGATGATAATTAATGAGCAATCTCTTGTTGTCGTATCGTTCACATAATAACGACCAGGCCTCTTTATAATTTGATGTTGAAACTTCAAGATTCGAAATGATTCGTGACGCATCCCCTTCGAGATTTGATATCAAGTAGTAAAATTTGTGAATATCGGAAATGCGGTCGTTATTATGAACATTACATTTTCCGTTACCAATGCTGGAGAGAAAATATTAATTTTGTTTTAATTTATTAAATTTATGTTTTTTTTTTTCTTTATTTTACACCATTACACATACAAAAAAGGAAACTAAAATGCATAAATACAATGGCGGCCTTACCGCATTCCGCGATTTCTTCCAGGCATCTTGAAAGGACAAGAAATGGGGCTGTCATTGGTGTGACAAACCAGAATTAAACATCTATATTATAATAGATACACATGTCGTATAATAGATACATAACTACATGCATAATTATTGAAAATTATAGACAGAAATGTATGTACATAAATGACGACTATCAATATTAACAGCGACAGGTAATGTTAACCAGTCTTTTAAAAAACAAGCAACGATTGAGCGCCTTTAATTGCGTCTGGTAATCCATTCCACAGACGAGCAGCCTGGACAGTTAATGATTTATCCGTTTTTAATTAATTGAACCTTAATTTTAAATTATTTAGTTCATATCAATTCAATTTATATAATTTGATTTTAAGTTTTTGTATAATACACTGACAGTATCTTATTATTGTTAATTTTGATATTATTTTATTTGATTTTAATGTATTGTTTGCGTTACGATGTGTTTTGAATGTCTGTAAATGGGTATAATTGACCAGAATAAAAATTATTATTATTATATCAGCCGCATTCACTCTGACCGATAGGCAAGAGTCTCCACAAAATGGGTAACTGAGGATGTTAGACGCCGCCGAGGTCGGCTTGGGAAGAGGTGGCGAGATGACCTAGACGCCAACCGAATGGTTGGTTCGAGATGGCTTTAGAAAAGAGTACCTGGTAGAACTTGGAGGATACCTTTGCAACAGTGAAAAAATATAGTCTAAATAAAAAAAAAAAGACGGTTAGGTCACCAAATTACATTGGTGTAAGTACACCACTTATACAAGGAGACTCAAACATAAGTAAAGATATCGATTCTCCCTAAAATAAAACCCGCATGCTTACTCAGTTCTCGATTACAAAGTTAGTTATTACGGTTATAAATCCTATCGTTTGACGATTACATCTTAGCATCCTGCCCAAGAAAAAACGCGACATTTTATCAAGATTATATCACGAAATATAAAAGATTTGATACAGTAACCGTTCAGAAAATAAAGTGACAAGATTACAAAAAGTCAAGTTAGTTATACAAAAAGGTTTTATTCCGATTTATATTGTACTAAATGTAGCCTTAGATCGTGAGAGTGCTGCTAGAGTTTTATTACTTCACTATGTAGAAGAGCTCGCTCTGTTACATAAAAGGAACACCGACCCTGTCCTTTCAAGAGATTCCAGATAACACGTCATAGCTTAATGTCATAATTGTAAGAAGAATTATATTATTTTCATTTTTTTAATAAGTTTTTACTTACTTAATTAGCAGAAAAAGCAAATAAGACCAATAAAAATAATTTAACATCTTGGCTCTTATTTAGTAATTTAATTAGATCTCGCAACTTGGACAAAAGGCATTCTGAAGTTTAGCAAATAACCCATTCAACTTATACATACTTGTTCAACGATATATGTATATATTTACTAAAAATATACTACATAATATACGCGGGTTCGTTCATAAACATGTAAACTCACATACACGAGAAACCAAAAACCGGATTAACTATTTGATGACTGTATAAATATTAGTTCTGTGTGAGAATCAAACCCGTGACCGTGACAGTCGCTTAATCACTGCACCAAGTATGTTATCGTATATTAATAGATCTTTATAATATTAGTATAATATAATATTCCACAACTATCACACAACGCCATCTAGTCTCAAGCTAAGTAGAGCTTGTGTTATGAGTACTAGACAACTGATAAACATACTTATATATTTCGAAATACATACACACTATAGATAAATTACACTCAGACACAGAACAAATGATCATGCTGATCACACAAAGATTTGTCCTGGGTGGGAATCGAACCCACGACCTCCGGCATAGCAGTTGGGGTTACTAACCACTAGTCCAACAGACCTGTCAACCTACAAGTATAGATTTAACAGCTCATCAATAACGTCATCAAAAACTCAATAACGAAAACTTAAAACGCTTACAAAATGAAACTCCTGAAGAAACGAAATGGAAACCGTCAAAAAGACAATTTTAGAAACAAGTGTATAATCAGCTTTGGCTCGATTAATACCGCGGGCGGGCCCGGGGCGCAGCAGTCTGTCTGCTTGCTCGATATTGCCAACACAAAGAACTAAATTATTTCCTCCATTTCTTCAAGATCTCTTTGTTTTAGATACAACACGGTTTCTTCGGGCGTCCTGTTTTAAATAATACGTTCAACGAAGTCGTTCTATTTTTTGATAGTTATATGAATATTTAAGTGTTTTTAAAGTATTGAGGTTTTTTAAATTAAAACGGTTATCTGTAACTATGTTTTTTTTATTGATATAAACCAGTACTGGATTGCAATCCCACCTTATGGTAACAGTGATGCAATCGTTGATGATAAGGCGCACTAGTTTATATCTTTTATGATGGTTTTATAACTTATCGGAAACGAAAAGTATTTATCCCGTTAGCGCTGTAACTCGTTTTTTCAAAACAATGCCTTAATTTGCATACATTCTTGTAGTTTAGCATTCTTTGTTTGTTGCTTATTTCTAATCGTTGGCAGTTTGTCTACTATGTATTTTAATAAGCAAATTACAATGTTTTAACACTAAACCAAACGTCCACTTTGATCTCGAATTTAAGATACAAAAGAGAATCGTCGCCGCGTTTCCAACAGCAACAACTTTTACTTTGTGTATCTCACCGTTCATCGTAAAATGGGTATCGATTTGCCAGTCGGTAAAGAGTGCCATAAACTCAAATTTAACATACAATAACAGTTGAAAATAGTCGGTCGTGTTCAACGAGTGGTAGAACTGGTTGGTTCCGTGCCAAACTATGCATGCAAGGGTAATGTAATTGTTTGCGCGACGTCTAATGCACTGGTAACGACGGAGGTATCGCGTCTGCGTCCTGCTCGAGCCGAACGAAAATATTCGCATAAATATTGTCGCCAAATAACATGTGCCATTTGTAAGAAACTAGCTGTGATTTGTGCTGACTACTTTTTAATATTAAAAGCTTGTAAGTAGAAAAATATTTATACGAACTCGAAATATTGTACGAAACAATATCGCGGTGGTAAACAATTAGAGGGAAACCGCAAACATAGTCGGCCCCACCTAATCCATAACTCATAAAAATGTACGAGCAAATCAAACATTGACTTCTTGTACCAACAAACACAATTGCACCAATATACCTGACCTGAACACTTGACTCGTGCCCCACTACTGTATAATGTGCAATGCTTCCATACTATCTAGGTACACAACGTAACAAGTCAGTCAGTATTTAATAACTGTGGCTATCTTTTGAGCTATAAAATTAAATAGCTTTCTTAATTAAATTGCTAATATTCGTTGAAGGTTTTAAGAAAATACATAATAAAGACTGTATAAAACCAGAGCATCGCTTCCGAGTATAATTTATTTAATTTAGATAGCTATAAGTAGGTGTGCGCACCAGCGCGACTGACAGCGCGGCATTTTCATTAGGTTCGTTGCAGTAAGTAAAAACTTAATAAGGTTTTACTAAAGAATTTCTAATTAGAAATTTTAGCTCTTCACGACATAGCAATATTTCAGGCCCGTGAAGGTATTTCCAATAAAGGACTTTGCCAAGTCATAATTCTTCAAAGTTACGTGTAATGAGATGTGGATATTACGGCATTCTTATGAGATTTAGATGCTCCCACACAAAGAGCCTGCGGCCCGAGAACTTGAACAAGCATGCAATAAAATACACTAGTTTAATTCACACACATACACACGTCTATACACAAAAATGTGTTAAATATAGTCAAAGTTGTACTTAGTTCGAGTGAAAAGAGGTATGGCGCGGCAAATGGCGCATAAATTTTGCTTCAAGAATAAGCGGAGGGCATTAAGAAAATATAGATTATATACATGTACTTACAGAACGTAAAAATGGCTTTGCATTGGTTAACTTGGCATTAAATTTATGATTGTAAATACGCAAGTGGAAATCGATTTCGATTGTCAACATTCACCAAGTAGCTTACGAACAATTTATAATAGCATTCGTTTTGATTAGTAATTTCCAATTCTATTATTTCCAATAGGTACTTAAATAGAGTATACGAGACAAACTATACAAAAGCATAGCCGTGGTCGGTCCAACAAAACATTTCGATAGCGGTACCATCAAGGTAAGAGGATCACAGTCGCCGTAATACCCGCTGCGTTCACTATGCGACCCTTGAATTTCTTATACACTTCTAGACAATAAGTATTATCACGAAATAGTTCAAATAGCTGTTGCAGTCGTATCAATTTATAAACGGACTATCGGAGTCGTAATCCGTGGGGGCTGTAAGACACGATACTGGGAATTGAATTTCAGAAGTGTACGTTTAGAGGCGAAACGTCAATAGGTAAGCAATGTAGCTCTATTGCTGGCTTTGGTGAATTTACATAATATTGTAGCGCATAGTGAGCGATCAAAGCTGCAGAGGACGACACGGACGGCGCCCAAGTATGCAATCGCGTCACGAAAGTCGACATTTGGAAAGTGGTCACGTAAAATTTTACGTTTGAGCTCGGCATCAGCGAGCGACGCCGCTTCGAACCTAATCCAATCAGAGCCAATGGCGCTGGACACGGGTGTCAATTTCGCACATCGCGCCGCCAACACCACTTCTCCTGTCATACGCTGCCGCTGCCGTTCTAATGTACGTGTATCTGTATTTCATATGCAATTCATGTACGGTTGAAACTTTGTTCCGCGTTTGATAAACAAGTGAAGATTTAAGTAGGTAGGCTGTCTCTTGTTTTATTTATGTGGTCTCGGTGAGTTGTAAGTACACGTAGTGTCTGTAAATAAAACAAGGCGAGTGTTTTAATAGTGGGTATTATTTACGGGCCCTAATAACAGGCGCGGCGGACTGCAGGCGGGCCAGCCCAGCAACTCGCTCGTCGCAGCACCGCCGCCTGCCGCCCGCTAGGTACCCGTCTGGAATATTTAACGGTTATTTACTGACAACTTTACATAAATTAGTCTTACAAGTATGGTGGTACACGAAAAACTTTCTTCAGGAACTTGTTTCCGAGGAAACTTCTTACTGGCTAATTAGACCAGGCGGTTTCGATAAGAATAAATTGTCGAACCCTAGTCGAGTTCAAAATGCTGTCATTTAAACTAATCTATTCGAATCACTTATCTCTGAAAAATACACACACGTAAAAGTTCATAATCGCTAGCTAGAATTCACTGCGGTTCACTAGCAGAAATATTTCAGTATTATTTGAAACTCCGTTGAAATGTTCTAAATAATATCCAACAAGCCCACGAGAAAATTATCTTTATCAAAAATCTGGTAAAATGAGCAACGAAGCGGAAGCAAGTGGCAGTTAAACGATTTGTCGGCGTATTAATAAAACGATTAAAGGAAGCTCTCGGTGGTAATCTGAGAGCGACGCGGCGCGCGGCAGATGGCCACAATTCCCAAACTTTGATGACGACGCCGGCATCCGCAGACAGAACCAACGATTTGTAGACTTTTGTTGGCGACTACTTGGGTACATTTAAAAGGAACAAGTTGCGAGGACGCCTTTTAATTTTCGTTAGTCAAACTTAAACCGCCACTCGCCAACTAAATGCGCACCTGCCATAATAAAGCTACCGTTTGTAATTTGTCTCCAGGCGGCACTAATGATAGGCTGATGTTCCGCGACGTCAATCGGTGTCCGTCGTTTGATGACTCGTCAAAATTGCTTCCTGTGTTGTTAAGTGCAGGAAATTGTGACTCCTCCATCGGCACACCTACAGAACGCTAACTGCTTTCACTCTTCCCTACACGGGCCTATAATCAACTCTGTGGATGTATACATTATCGAGGGGAACCAACATAAATGTGCACGATTCGAATATAATCTTTCATTCAAAATATTAATGAATATTTATAATCTTTAACCATCCCGAAGAGAGGTTTCCAAAATCCCTTAATAAAACGTAACCAGTTAATTTTTATCTTAACATGTAAAACTGTCCCTTCAGTATGTGGAAGGATAAATCCACGCCAAAACGGTAAATGGTGCTTGAGGCAATATCTCGGCAACAGCAGCTGTGAAGTAATGGCGCCGACACTTTGCGCGATGCGATTACGACCACCTAAACATTCATTACAAGTAATGTCCGTCATTTATCTGTCCTAATCACTGTGTGAGCGCTCGCCCAGAGCCTGTGCCCATGCGATTATTAAAAATACCTAACATAAACAAACTAACTTAACTCACCCCTGCTTTATACTAAGCAAGGATAATAATGAACGCGAATAAAAACTAATACATTACAAAGGCCGGTGTCGAGCCGCGCGGAGGGCTGCGAGCCTAGCAGGTGAACCCCGCTAAATGTTTCACGGTTTAATCAAGCCCCTGCTATCAGGCAAGACAAATAGTTAGCTCATCTGCATCTATACGAGTCGGAGCCGCCGCAACCAACAAAGCATCGATATTTTACTTTAACTTCCTTACGAGGATAATAAATGTATCGACTCGTAGCTTTCACGTAATCAGCAAGCAATAAATTAAATAGAACCCCTTGAAAAAATCATAAGTATTGAAAGCAGGTTTAAGTAAAGCAGAGGTCGGGCGGCTAGTGCTCAATCGCGCTAATGGCAAGAACCGCAAGCGCAGTCCCCGGGGACATACTAACTAAATATGTAATGGTTATTCGAAGCGGTCTCGCTACACTTAGGCCCCACTTCAAATTGACCAGATAAAGTTACGTGCGCGCTTCAAATACAATTCACATACTTAGTATGCTTGCTATTTCATTTCTTATTTAAGGTCCCTAAATGAGTGCGGGCACAGAAAAGCCTTTGTGGTTTGTGTCTCGTCAATACAGCCCCGCAGAGCGTAACTAATCGGCACGCGTCCCGCCCACAAGTTCAAAAGAATTTCGAGAAAGTGCGAGTGCAGTAAAACAACTTTTGAGCCTTATTTTCTCGTTCCGAAATTGCAGTGGGTTTAAGCGAGATTTCATTTGTATGGAAGCCGGTATAATCTGGAATAATACCGCAGTAGCGGCGCGGGCCTTCAAAGACGCCACTCGTCCGCCGCCGCCGCGCGCCGCCTGTAATGAGTTTTTTTAAATACGCAACACATTCATGCACCATGTCGAGTTTCACTGGATTTAATGTAGTGCAAGTGCAATTTACACAGCCGTATGATTTTAGAATAAAGTCCTTTAATAAACGGATAAGTTCCCTTGAACCTCACTCTAGTTTTATAATAATTAAGTCCTATTTTATTAATAACCTTTATCTTTCAGAAATGAACCATAACAGTCGTCCGCTCGTCTGGTGTGCGGAATGAAATCCAGCTGAAGCCGTCTTGATTACTGCGACCCGGGCGCCGCTCGACGCTTCAGAATTGGACGGATTATGAGGAATTTAAAGAGCGATGACAATTTGAATATGAACAAGAAAAGTATCCTCTAAAATTAGATTAATTTTTCCTTTTTTGTGACACAAGGGTCTTGTATTCCCAACTAAAAAGACACTTTAGAGCGTCTACCATATTTGTCCACAGAAAGCAGACTGATTAGAGTTTCTTTGTTGTGTTGACGAATGACAATAAAATAAATTACTTTCATGTGAACCTTTATAATGCTTCGTCATCTCTGAATCCAAGTTATTCAACATTTTACCATAAATGAACAAAGAAGATTCCACATCTAAAACGTAACAATGCGTCCTTTCATCGTACAACGAAGGAACGTGGATGGAAAAGTATGTCATACGTTTGACAAAAAATCGTAGGGTTACGAATAATTGAGGTAAGAAGTACGTTAGGGGTCCTAGGTCGCGGCAGGCTGCGAGCGGAAGGAAGGCGCAGCTAATTACCAGGGTCGCGTCGCCCCGAGCGAGCCAGCGCTCGCATCCTCTTGCGAGCGAGGCCGGCTGAAAGCAGAGGAAGTCTACCTACTGCACGCCACTTATAACGCACCGCATACAACTATATTGTCTGCAACAGAATTATCGCAAAAACTGATTTCATCCCCCTCAAAGATGTCTGCAAGACATTTTTTCTTTGAAACATTCAAAAGAAGTGTGTGAATTAACCCCAGTCCCACTGTATTACATCGTAGAAAGACGTACGTGATTCCAGCTATCCTAAATTGATGTTAAATCGCTTTTTGTTTGCGCATTCAATCCCAGAGCAATTTCTCAGTTAAGGAAACAATCTAATACAGTCGCTGTCTTTTATGTTCCAGGGGAAATAATTTAAAAATCATTTGCTCTTTACGATTTGTGTATGTTTAAAATGTATGTACTGTATCTGCGGCGGTGGCGTTGCTTATCTACAATTGCTTAAAAGGCCAAGATTTTAAAACAAAGAACCTTCAGTGTTGCAACATGGCTTGCACGAATGAATTAAAAGGAACTTCTTCACCGTCATTAATTTTGATTTCGTAGCACTTAGCTACGAATGTCTACGAAGTAGCTACGAAGGTGCTACGTAGGCCCCAAAATAGTGTGGCTTGAGGCCTACGAAGGCGGGCGCGAGGCGCGAGGCGCGAGGGAAGCCATTCATAATATTGTAATAACGGCTTCCAGCAGCAGTTATTCCGTGCTTAAACGTTTTACTGCGGTCATTATCTACCCGCTGAAAGGATATGCAGGCGATAAATTGTAGAGTGTTACCTACACGTACACGCGTATCTACGTTCACTACTATCTTAAATCTAATCGCCATCGCGCGTTTAGAAGGAAACATTTAATGGGGTAATTGACAATAATTCTAGATACGGATCTTGAAATATGGACGTGTAGGTTACATGTTTTTATTTAACTGAACTGTAATTGAACTAATTTTGTGCAAGATACCACAGATTTAGCAAATAAATGAAAGCATATAGCATACATTCAATTTCTTTAGCACAATAAAGCAACCAGTATCAGGACACAGATACTGGTATTGCCAGCGTATTTTTAAATCGTATCATATTTCCCGTATCTTTGTACTAAAATAGATATCTCAATGGCACATAAAGGGAACGCGCCTTTCCTTTAGCAATAAAGAGAGCATTTAATCGAAGCTTATCTGGCCGGAAGCATTCATTAGATGATTGCACCATTACTAGTGGACTCTTTTCCGACTGACTCCGCCTTACGACTTTTATTTATTTAGGAGATATGAAAATTACTCTAATGGAAGTATCACACTAATTTTTTAAGGCGTAATTCTTTACTCTTGTACGGCTGAGCGGTCTCGTATGAAATTTGGCTCACAGGAATATCATGTTTTTGAATAACTCGTGGGATACTTTACTTTACTCATAAGGGACAATCTACTATTTTGACGCTCGCAGTAGCTATAGATAGTATAATTTTGTTTGTATAAATTGTAATTACATTAGTGTCATTTATTAACTTCTCTGTGTTACCTTTACTGTCACTAATGAAGCATACTAAACATTAAATGTTGTGCAGTAGTAAATGGACTTCAGATTTATATGATTGTGATTGATTGTCTTAGTCTGTAGTCTGTCACTGTACTTCACATCACACATCACCAGCCTTTTTAATGTTCCCATTGTTGGGACTTAAGCCTCCTCTCTAGGAGAGGGAATGGGCCGTAATCCACCACGCGAGCCCAGTGCGTGTTGGTGAATGTCACATGTCTTCGAATTTTTGGTTCTGGGACATGCCGGTTTCCTCACGATGTTTTCCTTCACCGTTTTGAGAGCAGTGGTGATGAAATAAATTGCACAAACTAATGTGCCTGGCTGGGTTCGAACCCGCGACCAACAATTCGTAAGTCGGGCCCGTAACCACTCGGCCACCACTGCTCTGCACTGGCCACCACTCACTCGGTCACTGTACTTATTAAATTAAAATATATTTTTACACGGGATGAGCATATTTGGTGGTGTGAATGTGGTTCTAGGGCAGGTAGGCTGTTGAGTTGCGGGATTGTTCGAACGAGCTACCGTGGCCTTGACTAAAACTCACTTGTGTTCATTCAGTTACCTTTTGCGTCCCAATGCAAAAGGTAACTGAATTCTCTATTCTCACCAACCAGAGTGGGAGAAGTTAATTGATGACCCCACTAAACAAAATTAATGTCGCTTTTTCAAACCTCTTAAATTTTGAACGTAGTAATAGTATTCGCTAATCATTATAATTTTAGCCTACAATGTGTCAGAATTAATATTAAACACAGTTGGAGTGAGTTTTATTTGACCTCCACAACCCAGTTGCCGCCGAGTGCTTTAACTTTTGATTTCAGTATTGTGAGGCTCAACTTTTCGGGCTTCTGAACACATATACCATAAAAGTCTGCGTGCTGTTCAAAGTTAGGGTGGACAGTGAAAACATTTTCAATACAAACAATGAAGAATCCATGAACTAATCCAATCCATATCATTGTCAATTATTTTTTTTTAGTACACACATGTCTAATTTTATCTACACTAATATTATAAAGAGGTAAAGTTAGTTTTTTTTTGGTTTGTAGGAGGTAATATTTAAAAGTACTAGTCCGATAGCTAAAATTTTTTCACCGATAGAAAGCTGCTTTATTCCTGAGTGACATAGGCCATATTTTATGTGCGCGGCTGAAGCTGAAGGCAAAAGCAAGTTTTTGATATATTAATTAGCATTGTACGTGAACAATTGTAATAAGTATAGGAAGAGACTTATAACCTGAGATAGTATGTTCATTACCTAGCTCAGAAGACAGCATTTATACTACATTAGTTTTAGTATTTGCAAAGCCCGAAACACGTATCCAGTATTTAATTGGCCTGTTGGTCTAGTGGGTAGTGACCCTGACTGCTATGCCGGAGGACGTGGGTTCGATTCCCCCCAGACATTTGTGTGATGAGCCTAATCATTTTTTCTGTGTCTGGGTGTATTTTATCAATAATATTATTTATTTATTATATTCTTTATTGTACACCACATGAACAAAAAAGATACAGGACAAATATTATTCAAAATAAGTGTACAATGGGCGGTCTATAATATGTATGTATTTAGAAATATAAAAGTATGTTTAACAGTTGTCTAGTACCCATAACACAAGCTCTGCTTAGCTTGGGACTTGACGGCGTTGTGTGATAGTTGTGGATTATTATAGGTATTATATTATTATTATTTTTATGTAAAGAATTTGTGTACAAAATTTCATAACCATACTACGAAAAATCACGAAGTTATAATAACTTCTTATGTTACCTGGTTGGCCGCACAAACACATGACCACCGGGCTGCCGAGACCGAGGGGTGGTTTCACTCACGCATTTAGCTGTGCGCTAGTGTCTAATGTCCGTCATAACCTGCCATGACTTGTGTTGTAATTAATGTCGGTGATGTCCAACTTGTGACCTTTTTTAAATAATTTTGGAAAAAAATATATCATGGTATAAAAAATATGATTATGATTCTGAACAAAGTATGTTAAGTTTTCGCATTGACTAAAAACAATGTATAACAGTAACACATATTTACAAAGAAATAATTTATTATTATTATTATATGAACTTATCAAATTACAGTAAGAAGCTAATGAACCGGTAATATTAACTAAAGAGGTTTTCTCACTCCCCCATACGGTATCGGACCTAAATCAACACGGCCGAGCACCGGTGTAGATGTTCTCGTAAATAGATGGTGAGCAAATATAAGAGGTTGTGGAGACGGCGGGAATCCGGACCCCATTGTATACGGACTCGGAAAATATTGTTCAACATACCCCATCGATGTCTCGCTGTTTTCATTGCTACTAATAACTGTCTTTGTTATTGAGCTTTGACGAATGATTTAAGAAGGTGAATGACAAGTTTTTATACTTTACTAGCTTCTGCCAGCGGCTTCGCCCGCGCAAATAAAATATAGCCTATGTCACTCAGGAATGAAGCAGTTTTCTTTACAATTTTAACATTTGAACCAGTACTTTCAAAGATTATTAGCAAAAAATCTTTACCTTTTTATTTATATTAGTGTAGATGTAGATGATATTTAATTTTGTAAGCTTAGATACAACTTTTTTGCATTGGTATTTAAAAATATTACTACCCGCAAATTCGTTTGGGTATATAGCGAACACGAATTTGAAGTAAGATAAAAAGTAACCTGCGCAGTAGCATGTCCTTAATTGGGGTTCAAGCTTACTCTGCACACAATTTCATCAAAGTCGGTTCCATAGTTTAAAGTGATAGCGTAACAGAGCAGACAGAGTTACTTTCACATTTATATTATTAGTATGAATTTATAAGTTTTTTATACGTCATACAAACCTCACTTAAAGCAAGTCATTCTATCCCTAGGGAGATAATGCAGTATGGCAAATCCCTAGGGAATAATGAGATTTGAATTTGGAACATCAAAAATCGTCAACATTGTTAATTAAAATGTACGTGTATCGAACAAGTTGACTTGAAACTCAAACTGGCCATTAATAAAAAAAAAAAGAATAAAACGTGCTTACTGACAGGAGCGTTATAGAAAATTGAAACTATAGAATCTTGAAGTAGTGAATTTTGTTTATTTGATGAACTTGTAAATATAATACTTATATTTCTCTAACATATGATTTGGTCGACCAAATTGTCTTTTAATAATCTCACAGATGGTGTAAAAAAGTAGAGTATGCAACACGGGGATAAAGCTATCTTTGTCTCGGGCGGCTTGAATAATCACTTCACTCATGTTTCTTTATAAACTCACTCAGAGTTAATTTTATAGATCCCTCACTATCGTTCAGGATTAAAATCGCAACCTTCGTTTCGTTCGGAATTCAACATGCCGCCCGCCTTAAAGACACTGCTTTATCCCCTAGTCACATGAACTACTATTTTATCTTTAAAGAATTGAATCTGTGATCCTAACACAATTATCACATAGAATGAAGATTTCACCGATAATTTAATTTATTATATTTCAGTAGATATACTACATTACATTTATTATTTGTCTTGTATCTTATTTTTGTATATATATATATGTTTTCCGCAGAGTTAAAACAAAAGCAGTATATTTGTTCGTACTATTATCTCTCCTAACAACGCGTGCGTACAATACTGTCTATAATGATTTGCAAAAAATCAATAGCTTCGGCAAAAATAGCATGAACGTTAAATCGCAGCAATATGAGGTAAGCAGTTCAAAAGTGGTGCATAGCGAAGCGAGCGGAGCGGAGCGAGCGGCCACCGCGCGCCGGCAGGTGGCTTAAATTACCGCATTTGTTACACGTTTACACGAAACTGTATCAATATTTCATGCGGATTTACACGAGCTATCGCGATGCTTTGCATTTTGCTATCCTTAAAATATCTACGCAGCTTTTGATTGCAAAATGAGCAATAAACACCCTTCCGTTTAACTCATCGCAGTCGGAACTTCACGATTTGCCAACTACAAGTAGAACGCTCGTATAGTCAACTATTATTTCAATAAGACAGCGCGCTGAATCCCTACAATGACAACTCACTCAAATGTAAACGCGAACTATTTCCATAAGAAAGGCATTGCGAAAGTTTTTCAATTTTCAAGTGACGCAGGTATGATGGAGAACTTTGGCTTCGGACGCAACGCCGCCGAGCCGCCGCCGCACCGCCGCCGCACCGCAACCGCACCGTCTCACTGAAAGCTGATATTGTTTTACATGAGTGCCACACAACTTGTACGAAAATCTTCTTGGTTTAGAGAGAGCAATTAAATTTCAACTTTCCTACACTTCTTACTTAATTAGTCCCTTGACTAATAAAGTAAGGAGTGTAGGGTCTATATCTGTCTGCTTAAACACTTACGTATGATCGTATCACTTACAAAAATCTTACCTTGTTTGGCACCCCCGCCCTCAGATATCCTCAACAATCTAACCCGCTTTCTCAATAAAATAATTTAAAAAAAAACATTGCCCCACACTAGTAATTGCCCCTGTATCGTGGGAGCGTTCATATACACACATGTAAACTCACATACACAAAACACCCAGACCCGAAACAGAAACACATTCTGTAAGCTAAACAGATATTTGTTTCGTACAGGAATCAAACCCGCGACCAGCAGCGTAGCAGTCGATTCTCAACCACTTCGCCAACTGTGCCATCAAATACAATAAGGCTCTAATAATTTTACAAGTTCTAACCACAAGTAGTAATTAACCGTTAAAATCGAATGTACCAAAAGTTCATTTGGATAGTAATACAATGGAAATAAACGTTAATTGTATTCAGTTATCATTATTTTTGAAATACACAATTTACACTAGTTTAGGGACCAAGGGATTCAAATTCATGTATAAACTTCATGCCGTTATTGGTTTTGTTACTTACTATAAATTAACACAAAAATAAAACACCAAAATATGATTTAAGCTCTACAATAGGGTAGTATTACACGACGCTCCGTCTTTTAAATATTTTTTCTTCGTTCTAGCAATGTCGTGGAGCGCACTTTTATTTAAATTGATAATAGCTTGTAGGTCCGGGCGGGGCCGGGGGCGACATTATGCAGCATCACGCGGGGATCACGGGGATTGTTTCCTAAAACAGGATCGAGTGGGAGCGGGGCCTGAATTAAGCGGGACTGAAACAAATCGCACTCGCTTCTCTCTTTTTGAAACATCTCACTTACAAACATAAAATACGACAGTTTTTATATAACAATCCCAGTTATTCACAATAAATCTACGATTTTCCATGTTAAGAACTCAATCACAACACAAGGACCCTCCACGCCACATCAGGTACGTATTCTTTATCACAAAAACAATCTGAGGACTTCACTAACATTGCCCTTTTCTCTTATACTTATCTAAAAATGCCGGCGTGGGTGTCCCTCGGGGCTGACATTTATCAGCTCAATAAAACTTCCATGAAAACATTCAGCGACATCCAATATGATTTCATCGCTGTTTCCAAAAATCCCCAAAAAAAGGACATGAAATATTCCGGATTATTATTCGCTCGCTACTTTGTTATGGACACGTAAACTTTTATGTTGAACCTAAGCAGTATTTGAATTCTCTTTTATATTGGAAAGCAGACAGTGGTGTGTGACAGTCGTGATCGTAAAAAATAAATATACATAAACTTTGACTATCAAAATGTGTTTACGAATTCTTTATTCCAAGTGTCTGCTTTGACCAGTTGGTAGAAAAAAAAATCATCACTTAGAAATATTGACTGTATTGTGTATTTCGGGAAGGAATTAATAATTCACACGCAGCTAAATATACGGTTCAAACGCAAACCGATGAATCCTGGCGTGTTCCAAAATTCAATAGTCATATCTCAAGAAGGTTAGACCGGAGCGCGGTACGAGGAAGGTATCACAGAGGTAATTACTGTTGTCAGGGTCGTGTCCGCTTTAATTATTTACGAGTTTATATGAACGTGTCAGTTAATGACACGTTAACGTTAACTAGACTTGGTAATAGAGAGGAGCCCAGCTGTATCCAGAGCGTTGTCGAGTTATGTCCCGCGCGAGACAGGCGCCCGATTAAAAATGCAACACTTCAAAACGAGCTGGATTCGGCAGCGGCCGCCGTCGCTCGCGCAGCCAGTGTTGTTATGACGCTGGAGCAGACAGCTCGCTCACTCCCGCCACACGTGTGCTAGTGCCCGATGCAGTTGTCGTGTCGAGTGACGGCTCCGAATGTACACGTCAAAATTATACCGTCCCGAGTAAGTCAAACCTGAAAAGTGCATTAAAAATACAGTGTTAATACGTGCAGACGCTGAAACTTGCCAACGAAAATGTGACACAAAAGCCAATTTGCTTAGTTTACAAATTCGAGCGTTGACGTGGGATAAAGCGCGCCATTTATTTTTAAACCATCGGCGTCTGATCGATCGCCGTGCTGGTACCTACTGACATTCATAAAACAGAAACGCGGCCAGCGAGAGACAGGAACGCTGCAAACGTCGGTATTTTATTTACGTGGAGAGCACAGCGATACTCGTTCCGCTTCTATTTTCGCACTATATCGTTTATTATGAGGGCCGACGGCGACGCGGCGGCGGCATGGGCGCACTGAGGGCGAGCGGAGTCGAGCGCAGGCCACTCCACTGCCTGATATTATATTCTGGAGCACGCCGCCTCACCTCGCTTCGCGCCAGATATTTCGAGTGTTGCTTCCACCACCTATGAATTTACCTAGTCTCAGTCACAGCACACGCCCGGTGCAGCCGGCCGCATCGCTCAATTAATATAAACGATACTTACTGTTTGCTTACGAGACGATCGCCGGAAATATTGCAGTTTAGCGTCTAAAGTTACATTTGGAAAGTTATGTTTTTAATGGCCCAACAGCAAATGAAATAGTGAAAAGTTAACGTTAAAATAAAGTTCATTAGCTGAGTGCTTCATGTGTTTAATTAAGTGCGTAAAACACAGCTATCGTACAATTTGCATACTCGATGCCAGGCGTTAACCACAGCGGCCGACGAGACACCGGTATGTCTGACTACGCGGGACGCGCCGTTATTTTTATTTCGCACAATCCCAAATAACTGTTAATTAAAAGCACTTATGGTAAAATTCCTGTATTTTGTAATTAAATTTTTGTACATGATCCTATACTAGTTTACGATTTCTTTTCACTTTACATTAACAACTAGTTTGTTAACTCAATATAGAAACAAGTGATGACGAATAATTAAAATACTTCATCATCATACATCTAATTTAGATAGGTAATGTTACAATGGAACCTTCTTTTTCTTAGGAAAGTTCTTTATTTCTAATTCTAAGATGGTAGAACAAGATCAATGCCTTTAATATCAACATGTGGTAAAACTCAAATATAAGGGAATGTTCATTCTCGGCTAGAGTGGCCTATTGTGCTGTGAAAAGCTTCCTCCACAAAGCCTGCTATACCGACGCTGACATAGATGCAATAACATACTACACTAACCACAGAACATAGGAGATTCTAACCGTGATATAGGACGATCGCCTCAGACGTCTGCCCCAAATACAGCCTCCATTTTCAAAGCATAATTTGTAATGGTGATATTGAAGGACCTTACTTTGAGAACAAATCACTTTTTTTGTGGTCATACTTCTATCAATTTGCCAAGCCCGGTAAATTAGATTTCCGATAATAAATTTATAATAATCTATGCACTTTAATAACAATATAGTCAAGTCAGAAATTACTTGGCTATTTGCAATATGAATCACTTAGTGTTACACTGTACTCTTGTACTTAATTAAATTAAAATCTATCAAAGGCATTCCTTTATAAACTTCCAAAGGAACCGAGAGATAGGTACTCTTTCGTGAATATAATGCAAATAATAAGCGCAGCAGTTTATTTCAAACTTGCGCAACAATCAAAATTGGAAATGCAATTTTAATGCGCAGTGTCACAAATATAGACATGAAACAAAAGTGCATTTCTTAGTTTTGATCAATCATAATTATTCGCTGAACGCATTTGTTAGTTCACTTTAAACTAAAAATTTAAATAGGTCAGACGGGCCGAGCTTGCGCGCATAATCAATTCATCTACCTTTATCTGCTTCTAGTTGTTATGAATTCAATGTTTTCTTATTTGGGATTAAAAAAAATAATGAAGACTGAAGCGAGATATTTTAAGTAAGTTGTTATTGAGGAACAATTGAAAGTAAGAATCGATACTTTACAGTTTTGGACTAGGCTATCTGAATTAGGGCACCTTGTTTATGGAAAACTTATTTAGACCAAAGACAAGAGTAGAAAGTGTGAAACCAGAACTAATTATACAAAAGCGCTAATAGCTGAACAATGAACCACTGGGTTATTTCCCATTGGTGTGTAATTTATTGGAACTCTATGGATTATATGCCATTAACCAACACACTATCAATTTTTTTTGGCATAGAAGTCACTGGTTGTCCAATCATGTTACGATTTATATATATTTGTGTAATGTTTACAAAATCTGTTAAACACAACCAAAAAAAAATGTTTCAATAAAGATTCAGCAAACTTTGACTATTTATTTCAATTAAAAAATTATATATCTTTATAAAACCACATAACAGCAAACCACACAGTCGCACATAATTAACCACCCAGTAGTTGATATGACTGCCAGGCACTCGTTATTGGTGTGAACCGCATGGACTGTTGTCAAAAAAATGTATGATATATATATATATATATATATAGAATTACAAACTAAAATACATAAATACAAATATGTCCGTTCTAGGCGGTTATCACACTGCCACGCACCACGCAGCGTAGCGCGTAAAAAAGCTCCTACGCACGTACTTGCAGGAGTGCAGATCTGCACTATCGTGCGGGTTTTTACGCACCCACGCGTGTAGGTGCGTCTTGTAAATTCACGCAGGCACGCACTCAAAATCACGTACGCTACTGCGAGACTCAGTGTAGCATACCATGCGTGTCGCCCCGCTCCCACGCGCGTGAAGGCGTATTTCTCCGCATGTAGGTGCGGTGATCTGCCTGAACGCGCGTGGATGCAGTTTTAGTGTGTTGGACTGTGCGTGTTTTCTATATAAACGGAGATACTTACAAGCAACGTTAAGACACGCTTTTACGCACTATGCTGAGGGCTGCGAGGCAGTGTGATAACCGCCTTATATTATACCAGCTGATGTGGAAGACGTTGTTCCGCTATTATCAAAGCAATAAATGGTGGGGTAGGAGATTAAAAAATAGCCTACGTACGACTTATTCCCAGACCTTGTTACACAAAAAAAAACACAAACGACAACAAACACTGTGAGTGAAACACAAGATTTAAATAGATACAATTAATTACATAACTAGCTTTTGCGTGCATGCCTATATCACTGAGAAATAAAGCAGCTTTCTATCGGTGAAAAAATGTTAGCAATCGCACTTTCAATCATCGATTCGGGCATTTAGAATATTAGCCTACTATTATTTTAATCTTCTATCTAGATTAGACTAAAATATTCTATACAACCAGTTTCAGTACAATTGAAATCTACAAATCTACATTTAGCTTCATAATTGCCTCTGAACTACATTCCTCCGTATTGACTATATGGCTAGACAGCTGACCTCGACTAGTTCAAGCATAGCTAATAAATATTAAATCGCGCACAGAATCCATTGGATCCAAGTAGACCGGAACTGTTCTATGTAAAGACTCCCACCTGATATTATTCGAAAACTAAATCTTTTTAGTTTATTTCCGACTTGGAGTACATTTTGAATAGGAGTATAAATCATTTGGACACAAGTATTTAGGTTAACTTGTGGAGATCTGTGAGCTATACACTGTGTGTATTTTGAAATATCTTCATGAGTTACTGTTCTTGATCTTGGCTATGAATAGAGCAACCATCACATCCGTTAGTTCTATACTGCAGCTATAAAAAAATATTAAAACGATTTTAGTTATACCAACGTAAGTAAACGCGACTATAGAAATACAGACAAACAAAAACACCCTTTATATACGCGAATAATTTACATTTAAAACATACTTAACTAACTATAGTTACAGAAAAATATAATAATAATAACCCTACGCTAATTGTAATTAAATAAAATCGAACTAAAATATGGCGACAAAGAACGCTTCCACATCGCTGTCGACTGATAATGTGTCCAAAAGAGTAGCGGTATCGCCACGCTGTATGATCCGAGGTAAAAGCCAGCCCGCAAAGTGTGACAAAGCAAATATTGTCTTGAACCGCGTAGTATTTATAATTCAGCCCTGGAAATGGAAACCAATATTAAGATGTCAACTGAAGCTATTTCCGAAGCATTCGAATTTAATTTCAGTAATTATTTTCGCATCATTCACGATGCAAACCAAAATAAATAAGTACTGACGTTAATTTTAATATACGCTTTAATAAGAAATGCATCAAATTGAATTATTTTAATGTGAGCTGGTTTCAGTCAGCTGACGAGTTTTAGTATTTTCTTATTATTCACTTTTAATGAATTTCTTAGTATTTTATTATTCTTGTCGATGCAATCTTCAATCCCATGTTACGCTACAACCCGAGAATCTTTAATTTGAAAGTGAATAGGTTTCTTCTAGGTAAGCGCGTTCCATCGACTGCGTCGTCGCTTTCCATTAAGTGAGATGGCGGTCAAGCGACAACCTATTAAAGTAAAAAAAAGAAAAAAAAAACGCCCCAGTCGCCGGGACCCCGACCCCGACTTCCAAGCGCCGTAGGCGTAGGCTTGCAGACGAAGAGCAATGGGTAACTCGTCGTTCGACTGTCCGATAACAGCCTGGACCAGCCCGAGTCGTGGACGGAGCGGTGTTCCACGCGCGCCTCAAAAATATGTCAGCAAAACCGTAGGGGCCCAGCAGGACCGAAGCCTACTGGACCATAGGTTTAGTTAGAGACAGATAAACCTGTTGTCCTGGAACGCAAAGGGCAAAGAAGGAAAATAGGTGTGATTTTAACCAGTAAAAGTCTAACACTCCCTCCCGCTTCGCCCTAGAGTGGGAGAAGACATTAGATGATTTCCCACATTAAAAAACCAAACCCACATCCAACTGCGCACAAATTGTACAACGGTATCCTTAACAGAGATATAAGAAATTATCGCATTCGCAATCCCCGAATATTCGCACATTTTTTGACATTCGCATTCGTACGCATGTTTGGCGAATGTTTCTGACAAACAAAAAGGAAATAATATTAGGATTGAAATTTATATTGACTTTAATATTTTTCTACCACGCACAATTTTTGAAACTGAAATGCAAGTTGCATTTCACATTTGCAGTTTCACAAAATTGTGAAACAACATGTTAACTTCGAATCATAAGAAATCTGTTCGAATGAACTTAATGTGATAAGCTTCGCGGCTATTATGTACTAATATCTATGTATACATTTCGTTGACACTTCGCGTGTACTATGGGCCGTGTGTTACCTTGGACATTGCCACACAGCGTGGTAACATCACTATTCTTTTGTACCCATTACGGCGACATTGAAAGCGATGCGGAGGAATTTTCCGACGCCATATTTCAGATTGTTTTTATGTAGTTTTAATTAAATATGTTTTTAGGGTTCCGTACCTCAAAAGGAAAAACGGAACCCTTATAGGATCACTTCGGAAAAATTTACTCCATTTGGGTATTGTAGTTTGCACGGAACCCTCAGTGCGTAAGTGCGACTCGCACTTGTCCAGTTTTTAGGGTTCCGTAGCCAAATGGCAAAAAACGGAACCCTTATAGATTCGTCATGTCTGTCTGTCTGTCTGTCTGTCTGTCTGTCTGTCTGTCTGTCCGTCCGTCCGTATGTCACAGCCACTTTTTTCCGAAACTATAAGAGCTATACTGTTGAAACTTTGTAAGTAGATGTATTCTGTGAACCGCATTAAGATTTTCACACAAAAATAGAAAAAAAGCAATAAATTTTGGGGGTCCCCATACATAGAACTGAAACTCAAAATGTTTTTTTTCATCAAACCCATGCGTGTGTGATATCTATGGATAGGTCTTCAAAAATGATACTGAGGTTTCTAATATAATTTTTTTCTAAACTAAATAGTGTGCGCGAGAGACACTTCCAAAGTTGTAAAATGTGTGTCCCCCCCCCTCTAACTTCCAAGATAAGAGAATGATAAAACTAAAAAAAATATATGATGTACATTACTATAAAAACTACCAACGAAAATTGGTTTGAACGAAATCCAGTAAGTAGTTTTTTTTTAATGCGTCATAAACCGAAAAAAATACACTATTATTAAAACATCGATCAAAGTTACAACACATTACAAGAACTTTTATATTATGTTACTTGCTGCTACGGAACCCTTCATGGGCGAGTCCGACTCGCACTTGGCCGGTTTTTTTTATTATTATTAGTCTTAGTATAATTATAGAACTTAAGTATTTTAAAATGTAACTTGCCATTTTGCCACTTAAGTTTGAAAGAATCACCAAACTTAAGTCGCAGTGGGCAGGGCACATTGATCCCAGAACCGATGGTCGTCGGGGATAAAAGGTTCTGAAATGGCGAATACGTTCCGGAAGACTCGGCGTTAGAAAACCTTCCACAAGGTAGATCTGGTGAGGGTCGCAGGAATCCAATGGATGCGAGACGCATAGCACCGGTCATTATGGCGACACTTGGGGAGGCCTATGTCTAACAGTGGATTACAGGCCTATGTGGAACAGTTATTCGATTGAAATGAATATGAAGTGTTTTTAAATATGTAACGCTACGTTTACATGTGGGCCCAAACTCTGAAAATCGCCATTGTGTTAACGGAGTTTTTCCGTTTATACAATGGCTACACAATAGCCATTGGCTCAGGCTGGGCCCTCATGTAAACGTAACATAACTATGTGGTATGTAACAATTGTTGAATTTTTTTTTTAGATACCTAGACAACTTTAAAGCTTACATAAAGATGAGACTTAATAAGATCAAACATTTCATTTACCTACTTTGTATCACAATGTGTGAAACGACTTTAATATAACCAGAGAGCATGGAACTCTACAAAAATAAACAATACCTCCGTCTGCTACTTTAATTGACTCCATATTGTTGCACTCTAGTTTATATTCTGTGAATTAAACGTGTGTTGTTGCTACTATCTGTATGTCAACCTCTATTATGTAGGTATTTCTTTTATCCCGAGTATATCAATTACTACTTTTTTAAATACTTATATTTTAATGATGTTCAGAAGTATCTATTGCAGCCATGGCCCTGAAACACATGGAGCCCGTGAAGGAATATGGGCTAAAAATTAGATACTCCTTGCTCTGCTCAGAGCAGGAGGAATCATTTGATAATTTCTAACCAAAAAAACCGTCTTTACCATACAAAAAACAATATGGCTACTTTATAACCGCCGACTTCAAAAATAAGGAGGTTATTAAAATTCCGATGCGTCATTAAGACGTAACCTTGTGAGAAGTTTATATTATCGATGTTTAAATAAAACCTTTAAAATCATACCAATACGACCAACACACAGCTTAAAACCTGCATCGCACAACTGTTAAAGCGTGGTTTAGCTGACTTCGTTTTTGAATAGTACACAAGTACCCCCAGAGACAGCCGACCGCTGCCGAAGACAAGGCCCAAACAGGATCTACAATGATACATAGCTTTAAGCCTGTTTGTACCAATTTACCAACATTGCAGAAGCAAATAAATTAATATGAAAAATTAAGAACAAACACACCATTTCTTGGAACCAGAAAACTGCACGCTTTGCTTTGTCCGTTTAATTGCAGGTCTAACAATAAGGTTCTATCAAGACTCAGCAAATTTCAATGCATCTTACAATAAATCTATGAGTCAACTACATAGATTTTCTGAACACTCTCCCACACACTCAAGCAACTGTTACAGTACTACTTACAAGCCAGTAAAGTAAATTAACAGTGTAGATTTCTGTGAACAGTTAATAACAACATTTGGCCTACTTAATAGTGTTTTTCGAAAAGCTCCAGTGTTATATTCATTAGTGGTGCTCGCTGTACGCCGTTCATTAGTACTGCGCGCTTTATCTGCAACTTTTGTCTCGCTCCTACCTTGTTTTTCATTCAATTACAAGCCAACTAATTGAAAAATCACGCTGAAGAGAATGTATTGTAAATGGGATGTGCAACAATGTTCACCGACGTATACATACATATGTTATGTATCCAGTATGTATTGCTTGTTGCAGGTACACACATCAGTATTAGCGTCTGAATCTTCATATTAGTATGGCTTAATTATCTGTTTATTATTGATGACTTCTTATTTAGTATAACCACGTAAATAAGGCCGCTTACATAATGATAACCGAAACTAAATTTATGCTAATTATTAAATAATAACTAATTTATTAAACTTATCGAAGTCATTGAAAACAATGACTTCGATAAGTCACAGACATTTATAAATAAAGAAAAATAAAAGTTGCGTAACTTCGAAAGTATTGTAAATGGGTTGTGCAACAATGTTCACCGACGGATACACACGTACATTATGTAACCAGTACAATTATATTGCTTGTTGTATTGGCGTCTGAATCTTCATATTAGGGTGGCTTAATTATCTGTTTATTATTGATGACATCTTATTCGGCGACAATTATTATTCATAACCGCGTAATTAAGTTCGCTTCAGATAACTAAGACCAAAATGATGACTTTTAAAAGTTATTGTTTTGGTCTTTGTAACCAATTACTTCTAAAGTATTGTAAAAAGTTTCGAAACTTTTATTTTTCTTTATTTGTAAATGTGCAAGTCCAGCATTCGTAAAACAAAAGCGGGTGCAGGTGGTTGCCCCGGACCCCCGGACCCCCGGGGGCCAGGCACAACACTTGCATAAGTCCTACACCTGACGTATCGATCTTACATGTCTCGCGGTGTTCGTACTAGTAAAACGGCTATAAAAGATAGATATTTATGTTTCCTGCAATAACTACTGTAGTATACTCCGATGGGTTATGGTTATCGAGAACCTTTGAGTGTCTCAAACATAGAAACTATGGAGTCGTTTTGTTTTTTACACACTTCAAAAAGTAGGTTACATATTTCTCAGATAAAACTTGCAGAAATGTAATCATTATAATTGACTGTTATATTTTTTGTTACAGTTTAAGAGAAGTATTATAAAATAGTCAGTGGTCAGAAACATGAGCGTAGAGGACAGCAGCACGAACGCAATCCGCGGATGGGGTTGCACACCCACTGGAGAACCTCCCCCAGCAGCCGCCCGCTCCGAGGCCACCTCCAGTAAAGGATGCCTGCCCTCAGCGTTCACCAGGGGCTGGCGGAGGACCACTCTGTACTGCATACTTGTGTTCTTGATGATACTCGTATTCTTAAACATTGGGCTCACCTTGTGGATCGTTGGTGCTTTAAAGCTTAGTATGGTAAGACTTGAAAGTTATTTCCAATTTTATATCAAATCAACAATAAAGATAATTCCTTGTCTTTTTTTTATTATTATTTAATGAGTAGCCCGTTAGACTATCAAAAATATTGGTCACAGATCACACCAAAGTTCAGGGGTGCGGACTTGTCATTCTACGTAGGTGTGATAACACTGTAGGTGAACGTTATATTTCAACACGATTTTTATATATATCGCAGGGAAATGAGGATATCAGGGATTGCAACCTAGGGGTCTTTATGACAAGAAAGAAAGAAAAATATTTTCTTTAGCATATATAGATACACACAATGTAGAAAAACATGTAGATTTTAGAAACTTTTTATTATGGTGGGAAAAATTATTCAATGACATCCCCCGCTCTTGGGCGGAGAGGGAGATAGTGTCAGACTCTTACTGACTAAAAGCCCACCCCGTTCCTTCGTGCCTTTCTTACCGGGATCGAGCTTCCCTTTCAGATAACCCTGGCCCAGTAGGCTTCGACTCGGCTGGGCCCCTGCTGTTGCCGACTGATCCTTGCGGCGCGCGGGAACAGCGCGAGCCTTCGACGACTTGAACTCGGCCCGGACAGTTACCGGAAGGTCGGACAGCAAGCTACCCATTTCTCGCCGTCCGCAAGCCCGTGCCTACGGTGGCCGGAAATCGGGATTAGAATCCCGGCGGCGGCTGAGGCGCCGCCGTTGCCTGATGCGGTTGGCCTCCTTCTTTGCTAGCATTACTGCTTCGCAGAAGGAGGCGATCGCTTGCCACTCCTCGCTCCGTACCATGGCCAGATAGTGTTTGAATCGTATTTAAAACGTATATAAGTTAAGATTTTCTCGCTCTTTACAGAACAGTGTGGGCCCCATAAGGATAGTGAAAGGTGGCATCCACGTGGATGGTCAGACGTGGGTGGTGAACAACCTGGTTGCGTCCACCATCACCTCGCAGGTGGGGCAGCCCATCACCATCCACTCGCACCGCAACTTCACCGTGCAGGTCGCGGAGCCGGACCACTTGGAACACTCCAAACTTTTTATTAGTTAGTATTACACTCTTATAATAACCCTACAAAATGAGGCATTAGGCTTTGGACGTAGATAGATACCGTTTGAATAAGTTATTGTAAAACCCGATTTATAAATAGCTCTACCTGTAAGCTTGGTACCTACATCTTACGTTTTAATGGCAAATCTTAGATTTGACACATTTAGTTCGGGTTTTTACTGATATACGAGTATATACAAACATTGTTATCTGTTGGGTTAATATATATATATTATATAATATATATGATAGATCATCGAAGTCTTAAAATTCATCATTAAAATTGTACAATGTTTTCGAAAGTTCTACAGTTGCTACGAGACCTACTTCTCGTAGCGCTCGTAGCAACTGCAGGGTGTCACTCGTAGCCACGTAGCCGAAGGTACACAAAATGGTTATTTGTAAAACACTGGCAACCTCTCAGAACTATGTTACTGATAATATAAACAAAATCTTTTGTTGAATGACTTTTGAAAAAATATATTTTTTAGTACATCAGACATTCATAATTTTTTTTATTTATTATGTTAAAAGATATAATTTTAAGTTAATATGCCTAACTCAACATAATTAAAATTGAAATATTTAAATTGAACGTTCTAAATATTACGAAGTCTATGCGAAGCAAGCAATAGTACAATAGCGGAGGGAAGCGGGGACCAGGTAGCGGGGTTGCTTGATGCTCTTGCGTCACGTCATACAGACGTAGGTAGGTATAGCAAAATACAGAGTTGAAATGTGTTAGATAAAACAACGTAATGTTGAAGGTTTGTTATGTTTTGTAAAAGGTCATAGAACAAAAGTTGTTACTTATGATGTTAGTAATACAGTCCTGCAAGGTTGTTAGTGTGTGAACCCTATATGTGTACAAAAAAAAACTCAATTATTAAGGTAAATTATAATCAGTAACAGAGATCCTTAAAAAAAAAATCATCGTTGATATTATCAGCAATAAAGGGACCTGACATATCTAGGGCCGCTTAACCAAGTTCTCAACTAAATGATTAAGAACTTGATTAACCTCCAAGGTCCGCCGCAACTTTCCACCCGTTTATTTTGCACATCAGCTTGACAAGTTACCGCCACCTGTTTGTTCTGTTAAACTATGTTTTCATCCATTTCCAGAGCGCGACCACCTCGAGTTCAGCGGGCGCGCATTACACGTGCGCGATGCACGTGGAAGGCCGGTCTTCTCAGCATCACGTGATGAGGTCCGCGTGTTCTCCGATGCGCTGGCGGTAGACGCGCCCGGCGGCATCAACGTGGGTAGTGCCGTGCAGGCACCGATAGTGCGCGCGCCTCCAGCATTTGACTTACAGTGAGAACCTTGCACACTGACCTTGAACTATGTCCACTAACCCTCTGACCTTGTCTTGTCTTGTGAGTCTTCATAAAATAGGAATAATTCTTTCTTTCTTTAATTAATTCTTACTTTTTTGTTCTTGTCGTGTTTGGAAATTTCAATTAAATGGATGTCTTTCAATATTCCTTTAGGTTGGAATCTCTCACGAGACGGTTGGATTTAAGGGCACCAGAGAATATATTCCTGGAAAGCAGAGCGGGAAAAATTGAAATTACATCGCACGGAAATATCAAACTAGACTCTGTCGTTGGAGCTGTAAGTATACTAGATCATAATTAAAGCAGTTTTTTATTCACATATAAATGTTTGCCATCTTTTGATGTTAACAAAATATAAACTTCAAAAATGTAATTGCAGATCAGACTCAACGCTCAAAACATAGTGATCAATAATTTAAAAGAAGCTGTTAGAACTGACAAGCCTAATAAAAACGTGAGAGGTACTAAAGTTTACCAGCTATGTGCGTGTGCGACGGGGAAACTATTCCTGGCCGCGCCCGAAGCGCCGTGCGTCGCGCACGATGACGATACCGAGCTGTGCCGATGATGCCCGGAGGTATCCGAGCAGTGTGTAGTGATGTACCTCAGTATAGCCCATAAACATAGATAATGGACTAAGCGCTCCTTGTACGGAAATAAAGTGTGAGATAAAGTGATATTGAAGTTGTTATCTTTTTCTAGAATTTCTGGATCGTGTTAGCGTCACTGGCTTACAATCCGCCTGATTTAGATAAAATAGCTAATATTAATTATATTGGCTACAGTAAGGGTGGCTTCTTTCTAGAAGATGCACATTTTGTGAGGGTATGGCTTAGTCCGTTGTACTATGTCTATGTGGCGTAGCCAATACAGACCATAGTGCCAAATATTTGAAGTGATTTCAGTAGGTTAAACCGAAAATTTTATTCCATAAAAATAGAAATGTTATACTATTTTACTATTGTTAGCTAAAATAAATCTACACAGTATTATTAAAGTAAGAAAATAAACATTTTATTGCAATTCATGACTAAAAAGTAAAATAATTATATTATATAGATTTTTACATTTTGCACATTGGAATTTTATAAAACATAAAGAATAAAAGTGTCAAAGCATTTGAAGTATTTAAAAAAACGTTTTAAAATGTCTAACTTTTAGTTGCACTTTTAGTCAGTTATTGACTTAAATATATGCCTTTTTACCAGCTCTTATGATTAGCTGCCTAAATTTATTATATAGATATTGAAGGATTGTGCTCATAGAAGTAAATATAGTTAATTAATATATAAAACAGTAGTGTAACAATAGAGAACGATAATGGTTTTCATTACGCATTGTGATTACTTGCGCATAGTTAATACACATCCCTTGTCGCTATCTTGAACTCTTCTTCGAACAGTGACAAGCCGAAGCGACTGAATGTTAAAATTATATAAAAGCAATGATAAAGATGATATTTCATATCACATACTAAGAATAGTTTGTTGTAACTTTCGATTAATTTTGTCAACATGTAGCTTTTTTTAATAAATTAACGCAACGGAATAAACACAAAAGAGTAAAAGAACAAATTTCTCTTCTTCGAGTGAGATAAGATCTCGTGTGAAAGGAACAAGCATTTACACAAGTCGTTGTACCCGCGGCGCGACGCGATGAGGGCGTGCGTGCGGTAACGGCTCGGCGCGGGCGGTTGAAACGCTTAATATAAACGAGCCCTAAAACAAATTACACTAGCTATTGTGCTAGAATGACTATTGGTAGAAGATAGCGCTGCATTTTGTTTACATACGCATTTTGAATTGTTAATAAATATCTATTATTAAGAAGTTGGTTTGCTTTCATGTTCTGGTAATAATATAATGGTGTGCATGCAAGTCACCCGTTTTTTTCAGGTGGGAAAATCATCCAATGACATCTCCCGCTCTTTGGCGGAGCGAAAGAGTATGTGAAACTTTTACTGACTAAAAATCCTTTCGTGTTCCTTTTTTGCGTTTCATACCTGGGCAGGCTTTTCCTTTTAGAAACGAACCTATGACCTCTGTAAGCTTAGACCCTGAAGGGTCAGTATGCTGACATCTATTAGAGGCGCGCGTGGAACACTGCGCGCTGCCAATGACTCGGGCTTAATCCGGAGGGTTACGGGACGGTCCGAGGGCTAGCTACCCGTTGCTCGCCGTCCGCAAGCCCGCAAGTCAACATTGCCTTTTTATCAATGCATTATTTATATTAATATTTAAAATATAGTTACCAATATATTTAATTTATAACCAGTCTACTTAAGCTTCCCAAAACCATAACCTTAATCTTTGTTTTACATATACGAGTATGTAGCAATAGTTACCTATCAGCCTGTTGTCCTTCGGTGCGCTTACATAACGCGTATAGGAATAATCGTTGGTTGGTACCACGTCCAATGTCAAGTATCTAAAGCCCATTGTGCCACCCAATTCATTTTTACCTTCTACTAAAATTGTATTTATGATGTACAACAATAAAGAGTATATTTATCTAAGGCGCCACTGCGTTTTGATTTCGGCTCTTCGTACGCCTTCCAAAGACCCATGAATTCGGGGTCCTGAGATATATAAATTAGTTTAAAAGTAATAAAACTAGAAAAGTCTCCTTATATTTTCAAATGAAGAGAACTGCCCCTCAAGGTATTCATGCAATAACTAATCAATACTTGCCACTACGTTATATTTGTAACAGGTAATAATATAACTGGAATAAGCGTCTAGATCATCGAGCGAAATTCGAAATATCATAAATGAGCTAATTCCTAAATATCTGTTCGGGTTAAAATCCCAAGCGAGTGATTAGTGTGGGGAGCATCGCAGTGGCCGCGGCGAGTCGCGACCGGACCGCGCCGCGCCGCGCGCTGCCGACCCGTACCGCACCGTACCGCACTGCTCCGCGTGCTCGGTAATTAGAGCTAGCCACCGACCACCCTAATTGAAACCGCAACGACAACGTTTTGTTTCTGTCGCTTTTTTCCCCGCGCTGTTAACGAGGGGCAACATTAGGATTGCATCTTTAGAGTTTTGCTTACTTGCTACACGTCCTCGATTCAATGCGGTGAGGTTTCAGTTGTTTGAGTAATTAGCTAACTAACATTTGTGCGATTTTTGCAGTTCCTTTTATATTTGCTGTACAAATTAGAGGAGTATTAATTTAACTTATTCTAAATTTAGTTTATTATGTAGCAGCGTGGTTGAATTAAGTGTTTTACAAGTGAAGCACAGTGTAAAGGTACAGCAACCATATTAAATTAATCTGCAACACTTAAGATTATGTTAGCCGTCACCAACCATTTACCGGTGTTCCATAAATGCTTGGAGTCCCATTCATTCACCACAAATTACAACGGCACCCAATCAAGAGCGGTGCTTCCCATGATCTGATAAGTGCGCAGATCCAGATATATTAGATAATTGCAGGCACTTGGCGCTAATGTCTCCATGCGTCCTATTTATATGCAAATCGCATCCCGAGCAAATAATAACGCAGCGGCTATAATCAAAGACGAGACGAGCCGAACAACACACTCGTTGAGACTGAATTTTATTTGTTTACTTTATCCTCCGCGTGACATAAAGGAGCTGTGAACTGTTACGTTTATTTCTCGACACTTTTTTTAGTTACGACTCAATAAACAAAGACAATCGAGTGCAAATATTTGTACACATTTTGATTTCTGTTTGTTTATCCAATCTTTTGAGCAATAAAATGTAACGGAACGATCGTGGAGCTTCAAAGAGAGTCCAGATTTTCTACAACTTTAAAGAAATTGAATGGTATTTCGGTCATGTAGTGGTGTTAGCATAACCCCAACGAGTCGTCTCTAACGTCTGTAGTGGAATGTTCCAAGTTTCCGTTTTCCCCGTTGTTTCATTTGTCGCTAAGGGCACAAGTTTCTTTACGACTCTCCGGATACCTTTTAAATGCGCTCCCTACAGCATCACGGCCTGCCGTTTTATCAGATCACCTCCCATTACACACGACATGCACATATGTTTCGCAGTTTTTTGTTTTCGTGTTCTTTTTATTGGGATTATAAATAAAGATAAATATCTGTTTCAAATGTTGGGGATGCTTGTATCCTTTTCATTTTTAGGGTTTCGTAGTTTCGAACAGGAGTCGAAATTTTCGTCAGTTTCTTGAATTGATCTTTTAAAGCAATGTTTTTAAAAAAAAAATAGTGAAATAAAAACTGAAATTAATGATTTCAAAGTAACAAATCTACGCCCCGTGGATACTTCTGAAAGCAATATTGTGTACCTTCTTCAAATGTAATCATCACACTACTAGGAGTTTTTTTGTAGTCCTTTCTTTGATTATGTTGGACCACATTTTAAGAATTATTTAACCACCTCGTTCTAACTTGACGGAATCAGCGTAGTTATAGGTATACCTGTATACCTACTTCACTGAAAAAATTAACACGATAAGATCAATGACTTATATTTTGTCTCAAAAACTTAAAGCATTTGTTTCAATTAAAACTTACAGACCCTTTTGATTTGTGCAAGTCAGACAGTAAAAGATGAAGGTTTTTGAACATTCCAAAGCGTAGATCTCTACATTCAGTAATAGTGAAAAACAATATTTCCCTTGTTTTGAAATCGAGACTAACATGTGGGCTACCTTTTATTCCAGGAAACTTATGATTCCTGAGGGGGAGATGAAAATTCAACTTTTAGTTCTGAAGCCGTGAAGTTAAAGAAGCAAGCCATTGTAGAAAACTGAAACCACCAAAGTACTTTAAATGATATGAGCGAATGGAATAAAGACTAAAAAAAACATTTTTAAGCAATTCAAGTAGGTAGGTTCGACTTATATTCTGGTGAGTGGTGATAGACAAGCACTTTCATAGAAACTATTTGTCAAAATACTGAAAGTTAAAACAAAAGTTCACTGCAGCGCTAAGATGGCTTTTGGAGGATAGGTACTTTTTTCGCGACCAATATGTCTTAAGCGCCATGAATTTCATGGCACTTACGCGTTTCGTTCAACATAGTGTAATGTTCAAGGTGTATGGACTATATTACACCTGTGTCGAATGAAGTGATTGTTCGGCATATGTAATCTAGCGCGTAATACATATATATCAATACAGAAACGTCTAATTTTTACGGTTGAGAACAATAAATGAGGTGTCATCAGTTTCCTGCGAAGGTCATTGTTTAGAAATAAGTGCGGGAGGCTGGCAAGTAGCAGACTGAAGCAGAAAGTGTCCAGTGCGGAGTTCATCGACTTGTCCACATTATGTAGATGAGGCCGCAGGTGCCCGTTATGTGGCCAGGCGCACACAGTATAAAAACTTCGGCGAACAAAACGACCCTTACACTCACTATTTGTGGCCGGCGCGGCGCCCTCTGCCGGCTTCTGGTGGGAAACTACAGGAGTTTTGTTGGCCCTCCAAATAATATGTTTAAATGATTGCTTTTTAATTTTGATTCTCTTTTTAGTATAGGGTTTGTTGCGTATTATTTATCTGTCTTTTTTCTTCGTTTACAGACTGACTCCTATCATTTAATTGTAAATTTAAAAATATTGAAAAATAAAGTTGAACTTCATCTCAAAAAAAAACAGTAAGTACGAGTATTGTAACAAAAACTGTTAATATTCGTCAAGTCAAAGAAAAATAAGCTGAAAAGCGATTGTCTAAATATTAAAATTTAAGAAGAAACACACTATAATAGTCACAGTGTGTTTACAATACAAGAAGCAGTAGATAAATATCAAATTTGTGATAAATAGGAACATTTCGGAGTTGGTACGCGGATGACAAATACGGCTGTTAAAGCCACCTGGCGGCCATACCTGTCTGCAACCAGTATTTACGTAATACCCGATGCTAACTACTCGTACTATGTAAAACTACAGAAATCATACATTTTTCACAAACAAGCGCCACTTTCGGAGTGATTTTAAAATACAAAATGAGATGTGTATATTATATTTATGGGCTAACCGCATTAAACACGCCTCTACATATATAGCAACACAATATAAACGTAAAACATTTTCCAAGAGGTATAAAAGTATAATGAGGACGCACAAAATGTAATTTTAATTTTATTCTTGGCACTTTTTCCGCGGCTGGTGGCGCTTAATCATAATCACGGAGCGCGTGATAATCTCACGGCAGTCAGGGCTCGAGCCGCACCGGAGAGGAAACGACACACGGATTATTTTTTTCTCGTTATCTCCATGTTAACTTCTTTGAGAATCGTTTTTACTCACATATTAAGCTATTTCTGTCTGATTTACCGGAAAAATGCGTAATGATTTTGCACACCTTACCAAAATCTCGCCTTACTAAAGTCTCATTACAAAAAAAACAGGACAGAACAAGTCAATGCTGTAATACTTTTTGGTGTACAATAAAGTTTATTCTATTCTATTCTAATGCTTACCGAGGGTTCCGTACCTTAATATTTATTTATTTAATCTTCATGCAACATAAAACTGTTTGTTTGTCAATGAATTACTGATGAGGTACCAAAAACTATCCAACATACAGACCCAATTTTATTCTCCTTGTACAAATTAACATAAATCTCTATCAATTACTTATTTTAGATTTTATGTACCTAATAATTTAGGACAGCGCGATATTTAACAGACTTTTTGTCATCATTCATGTTTATCATCACGGGGCATGATGCTCACTTAGTTTGACAGTTTTTTACTATTTTGATACGGCACCTTAAAAAGGAACTTCAATTGTACCTAGATATATATATTGATAGATAGATCATACAGAAAGGCATTTATTAATATACACAGAATTGGTATAATCATCATCATCATCAGCCCTTTTAATGTTCCCACTGCTAGGACTCAGGCCTCCTCTCTAGGAGAGGGAATGAGTTGGTATAATGTTTCATTACAAAAACACAAATGAAAACATAAATTGAATGAATGTGTACCTACATAACTTTAAGATAAAAACCATAGAATAAACAAAAATATAACATACATCAAGAAACACTCATAATATGCCAAAAAATACCTAGGCAGTAAACTTTCAGAAAATTCCAAGAACAATCTGCCAAAGTACCTAACTAAAAAATTCAAATCCGTAACTTAAGTAAACAAATTACAAGGCATCATTAATATTATGTCAATCACAGCATTTTCTTGCTCACTCCCACACAAATATCTATCAGTCTTACTTAGCCGAGTAACTTAGTTAATTTTGTTTTTCAAAGAATTACCGGACTGCTCAGGTGACTGAGGCGAACGTAAGCTTTAGAGAACATTTAAAATATACCTAATTACGTTAAAATGAACAAAGGCAACGTACTTACTATGTCATCTTAAGATTGATGTAGGTATTGCATTCTTACCGATCAACGATTTCGTTTATGCAAATGTATTGTGAAGACAAGGCGCGGCGCGCGGCGCTTCCTCCCCGAGACCCGGCATTATATGGCAATCCCACTTTGTCAAGGCACCGACTTGGCTGTTATTGCGGAATGTTTCACCTGCAACACTAACGGAACGTACTGTAATAACATTTACACAGGGGAAATTCAAACGTCGAACTATTTGCGCATTTGCCCCAAAATGGAATTTCTTTGTTACAGTTACGATAAATATTACATGAACGATGTGACAAAGAAGTCAAAAGGCAACGTTTGTGCTGCCATCAAATATTGAAAGGTGTAAACGTTATTATTCGAGGAAAATAAAAAATGTATTCGCTGTCGCTGAAATAAATGGCAGCTTCAATGAAACTAAAAAGCAGCCGCTAAGAGCAAGAGGGTACTGGTAAATGTTTTAAATTAATCAAGGCAAGACTACAATCGGCTGATTTGCATTTATACGAGCTACTCGCGCTCGCGCTCGGTCAAACCGCATCGATAGCTAAACGGTTACTCTTCAAATACTTACAGAATTCATACGTATCTTTGTCTTTAGACGAATACAATACTATCATAGATATTAATATGTTTATTAAAAAAGAATAAATAAATAATTTATCCAGTAAGTCATTTAATAAAAAAATTAGCTCAAAAGGCTTATCCTTATACTTCCGAGAATGACGGAGCTCAGCAGCATTTCAAAGCAAGATTTTTAACCAGGCTCGCATGTTTGTTTGTAATTAGCTGCAGTGAAGAGACATTTCTCTTAATTAATAATTAGGTATGACACAATAGCGTGGCAAGCTACACAGGCATACGTAAGTACAATGGCTAGTGCTTCATGTAGTGATAAGATAATCTCTTAATAGCCTGGAAGCTGACATGTTTTGATTACTGCGATGTAGTAGCACGACCTTTGCCATGATGTACGCGAAATTAATTAACCACTTTGATTAACTAATGAAGGAACTGTTCCCATACACGTTTCATAAGAATTTAAAGCTTATAAAAATGTTCGCATCGTTAGTTAAATGTTAGATTCAAAAGGCGCCATGAAGTTTTATGCGCCGTCGTCGGTAATATCGTTACGCCCGTGTTACGTCGAACACTTATTGAAACTGTTCTTAAGTGTTGTCCTTTTATGTAGCTACTCCATAAATGTTTGATAGGGCCATCTCGGGAAATCTCTGTCTCCATTCGCAGAGGGTCTGCAGTCAAATAAAACTGGAATCCCAAATATTATTCGGCGACATTTTCCCGTTCCTTCGATGTGAACTTTTATTTTTATGCTCTTACGTATTCTTATCAGAGAAGAGACACACTCCGGGAGAGCTTCTGACATACTGACTTAAATCCTTTACCCAAGAATGTAAGTTTGTCTTGGATTACAGTTTCTCGTCTTTCTTTAATATTATTGTGGCAATTTTAGGGTTTAACGTAAGAAGGGACGATGATTCGATTACTTACACAGCTTTATTACTCCTATTTGTGTGAATAAAAACTCTTTTGTGTGGAATAATAGTTATGTTATTAACGTCATCATTGTTTATTTGTGTTTCTTTTTATGTTTTTTTTTAATCTTGCACGAATAGCATGCTTTATGAAACGGTTTATTTAACTATTCACAAAACGACTAAACAACTTTTATTGGAGTTGCAACCATTATAGTAATTAACGACGTGTGTAAATTAACACGACTTACCTTAATGAGACATTTGCTCCGAACGTCTGAACATCTTGAACCGTAAGCTATATGGAAAACCAAAACCATTAAAAGTTTACCTAAGACTTAAATGTAATTACATACATACCTTAGATCGTGTAATCCTGGCGATGAATGGGCCACTTGTGAACTTAAGTAAAGGGGTGAATGGATACCGAAATACTACAAAATAATAAGGTAGTTTTTTTATTTTTGTTTCTTTGTTTGTAAGTCTCAGTAATCTCTGAAAGTACTGGTCCGAAAGCTGATTTATTCCTGAGTAATATAAGCTATATTTTATGTACACGAGCAAAAGCTGCCATCCATTTTTCCATCCATTTTTTAAATGTGTATAGCGTTGTCGTCTTGATTAGTGACAGCAAAAATATGGGATTTTCGCAATCGCTCATCAAGACGAAATTCAGGGACACAACAAAACACGTTACCATAAATACAAACATGCCGTATCTTAGTGCAGGGTCCATGTCTAAAACAAGTGAAGTGTGCGAGTGACCTGTGAGTTCAGCTCCACTAGATCATGAGGGCGACAGGCGGCACAAATTTAATTTAGTTCTTGCTCTCTGTCGGATAAGCTGGCTTGTCTCCCGAGTTCACAACGACACGAGTTTACACGACACAAAAACTGCGAAAAGTTTGCTGTAATTGAACTAGTTAATTAGCTACACTGATAGTTCTAGTAAGAATTCTGCGGTAAAAATTATAAGACGGATAAAAACCATACTCACGCTTAGTCGAATAGTCGCAAAATAAAAAGCGTGCAGGTGGCTACGAGGCTCGCGGTGCCGTCAATTTGCACCGTATTCTTCAGCTGGTACGTTTATTACGTGTGGAGTATGAAATGAGAGCTGTTCCTGTGGTTTCAGCTCGTCACATATTTCAGCGGCGTCACCTACCTCGTATTAGTATGCCACGCCACAATAACCGAAGTCGAATCACAAAAGATTTCCGGAGCGCGACTTGCACAAGGGATGAAAGCCAACATTGTGTAATCAGAAGGGTCGCAATCTCACCTCACCCCCTCGTCGTGTCGAACACAGCTTCATCAACAAGGGCTCTTTCTACTCATTGTGACATTTCGGTTCTCAATAGCAAAGACTTTGCCGCGGCCGCTCCGCAAACACAAACATATGAATTATATTGTTTTTACACAAAAATAAAATGTAATCACCCCATCTTAAATCTTTGTCAATGCCCGTAGCCATTACAGTGTTTAAATAAATAAGTACGTGTTGTTTTAGACTAACGCAAACATATCTTTCCAGAAAATATGAAATTTCCAAACATGCCATGTTTACCTATCAGAAATAACGAGGAAGATGGAATGTTGGTGTCGCGCCGATAAGACATGTGACATGTGACGACGACGCATGTAAATTACGATATTTTTATTGCAGCCAACAGCTTGACATCCTATCAAATCCATACGATTTGCCAAATCAATTTCCACCCAGTTACTGTTATGTTTTCAAGTGAATGTTTGTGCGAATGGTTGGCGTGTTTGGTGTCGGGTCGCGGTGTGTCGGCACAATATCGCGGCGACGTTCCGCCACGCCGCCATGCCGCCGCGCACCCTCGAACGCGCGTCGCAATAGTTTCACGTTTGAATTTCTTGAACAAACGTTATTACTGCTCCAATAGCGGAATGTTCCGCTGAAACAATTCACAATAGCGGGAACTTCAATGTCAAAGGCGGAGGAGATTGGCTGGAGAAATTCGATGCAAGAATTTAAAAGAATATAGGTAGACAGCTGAAATCTTCAATGTTCGAAATGAATGCATAGTACCTATTTACATGCATTTTATTTCTGTTGAGAAAACAAATTCGTTTTCGCTAAACCTTAATGGGACAGAACAAATTATTTGGAATTATTTAGAAAGAGAATAGCAGAAAGGTTTTAGATAAATCTTTTATTTTAGAACTAAGAACCAAAAATGTTCATAAATACAGATAAACACCGGCAAAACTAAATTACTACCATAAAGGACGCGAGACTCATATTCATCGACAAAAATGCGTAGAAGTGTGAACACAGTTTTATACTCAACATGCAAACTTAATACCGCATGCATTCTCAAGTCTTTAGCTTTATCTAGTAAAAACACAAACATAAACGTTTCCATATTGTGATAGATATGTCTGTTGTCATAATACGAGGGTCAGGCCGCAGACACGGCCCGTCGGTCGTCAGTGCCGTCACTCAGAGGGCCGCACGCCGGGCCCCGGGCTGCGAGCCGCGAGGGGCCCCGAGGGTGGAGGGTCAACGTCGCCGTATTCCCACACCTCGTTATTGTTTCATATAAACCACGCCATGATTTTATCTCCTCGTTAATTGGGTTAAGGGCTGCGATTTTGGTTAAATGCGGATGAAATGTGTTTAATTTTTTTTCGGTGACATGAAGATCTGAATAATATAAGTGCGGACACTTAGGTACGTAATTGCGGCTGTATTTAATGAAATATTTTCCTATTATTTTTGTTATATTTGCAAACTTCTACAGTCTCTAGAACTTATTAACTTGTAGCTGTATAACTTTCCTTAAAAAATTCTATATAGCTTGCAAAAATATTAAAAAAAATATTTGTTCTAGTTACAGTACACCTATTCTTTCTCAAGCTTATAAACTACAAACCTACACAAGACACCCAGGACCGGAACAATTGTTTGTGGGCTATACAACTATGTATTTGTTCCGTGCGAGGATCGAACCCGCGCCGCTCACCGCAGCAGCAGTCGCTCGACCACTGCACCAAACGTGCCGTTAAATGCCAAAATGCCGTTTTATCAACTGACACTCGATTTAAAAATAAACTTGTGATATGGGAGCCTGGCTGTTTATTAATTTTATATTTAAACTATTGAAATTAATAAAATTAAGTTGTAGGTTTTCACCGGAATTTTTTCTCGCCTGTTTCACTCATACATGTTCCTGTCATGTAGTCATAATGTCAGTCAGCTCCAGTTCTTCTATTTTTTAATTTAATATTTTTTAAATTACTGGTAAAACTCGTTAAATATTCACCATCGTTTGACAATCTATGAATAATTCACACGTTTTATTGTCAAAATTGTGGTGTTTCTGCCACATTTTTTTTTTTTTTATTACAATAAATAATCATAGACTCGCAAAAAATATATTAAAAAGAAATGCATTTAGCAAAATGTACTAATTTTATTTTGTAAAAACGTACAATGATTTAAATTTAAAATATCCAAACAATAAAAAAAGAAAATAAAAAATCTATGCCATTCTAGGTATACAGGTTGTCTTTGACATCGACGCACAAACGAATACCATGGATCCAATACACGATTCAGGGGGCCTACTTGCTTTCTCCGAAACGCAATTTTCGTAAACGAACGATATTCAAACGAAGTTTCGTTAGTGCACCTACTCTGTTTCATTTTCGGATACACACAAGAAGTTCGGACCCACAGACAATCTTCGTGACCGAATAGAATGAACTATATGATTTGGGTCTTTTTATATGTCATTTAAAGTAAATTACGGTTTTTAAATTAAATTTAAATCTTGCTTTATTTTAAAATTTTGCATTTATGAGGTGGTTTATTAAATATTTCTTGTAATATTTATAGATAAAACATAAATATGTCGTAAAAAATAATTTTCGATAAAATACAAAAAGACACCATAAAACAACCTTTTCTACGGTCATCGTTAACCGACTTATATAAAGAGCGCTACTTTACTTCAATCATCGGTACTAACGTATGACAACTAAAAATATCTGTGTAATCACACGTAACATGTCAATCTTTGAATGTCAACTTGAATTTGACTTTTAGTTTGAATTTTTAAAAAAATATCATGCTGCCAGTGCTTTTTTACATGACACATTACGTAAGAAAGTCGGACTGTCGCAGTCTACCTTTTTGGGCCACGACAACTTTTCTTTACATTTAATACCTCTTTGATGTGATTAAATATTTCTTGTAATATTTATGCATAGAATACAAATGAAACTAAAAAAAACGTATTTATTATTGATGATGAGGCGGTATGGTCTAAGACCTTAGCCGGCCCAAATGGGGCAAAAAAAAAAACAATGTGTAACTTGTCAACATTGTCAACTTCAGTGCTGCCAATTTAGTATTATTATGGCTAAATTTAGCATTTTTCAAAGTAATTTGGCATGTATAAATTCAGAAAGTTTGAACATTATTTCTAAATGCAAAATAAAATCTTGATGTTTCTGTTGTTTGTGAACGCGACCCTAGTGGTTAGGGGAATCCCGCTTGGATTGAACCACATATGGTTTATTGCATCACTCGACGTTGTTATCAAAGGTAATTTAGTTTTGTTTGATTCTTATTTGGCTACGTGCGTTGAATAAGACTTATTAAATTCACAATGTCAATAAATAACCTATAACCAACTTTATCGTGCAGAGTGGGAATTGATGTCCGATTTGAAAGAATGGCTTCTTCCGCTCTGCTCAGACATCATACGAAGAGGATACACACGAGGGTCCAGTTATCAGCATAGTATTTATCATTTTCCGAAAATTTTGGCATGTACCTATTTGGCATTTTTTGAATGCAGATTTAGCAGAAAATATTTTAAAGAGTTGGCAGCACTGGTCAACTTGCATTGTTAATTTTGAAATCAAAAGATTTTTATTTGGACTTTACCTATACTTAACTCAAGTTACAAATAGGTATATTTTAATATACATATTTTGTCATCACGGTACGCTTTCTGTAAGAAAGTTTCAAGTAGAACTGTGGATGTCGCAGTCTTCCACAAGTTTTGTTGTGGATCTTTGATCTTTGTAAGTAATATTATCATAATTATACAATATAGTATGTACAATGTATGTACATATTTGTTTTTAGTCGTGGGTAGTCATTCGTAGAATTCTTTTATTTACCATCTTAGTTGTGTCCAAATTTTGTTTTAAACAATAACAATTGATTTTATTACCACATAGTATTAAAAGTAAATTCTATCAATTCTTACCTATTTAATTTCAATATTTTATGATTCTATTAGGTATTTAATCTGTTTTATTTTCAGATCAATGAACCAATACCATCCACCTCCAGGCAATCAAGCTAACCTCCCAACTTTTCACAGCCCGAGGTAGCTGTGGACATACGACCCTGCCAGGAAATCGACCACTAGTGACATGAAAATCTCTGAATCCTACAGGATTCAAGTTAATAAAAAATATAAATGTATTTTTTAGTCTTTTATTAAAGTCTTTTTAAACAACAACAATTTAAGACAGTCACAGTACCCTGCAAACACCATAGTACTCCACTTCCAGTGCTTTGCTGAGGAGAAGCCTACAGAGGCTTTTTGGAGGTAATAAAGGCATTATTTCCTGTTACAACTCCCCAAATAATTACAGACTGTGTCTCACATTATTCACAACATGTAAGTCAGGAATTTGCGTCATGTTGAGCAGAAAACATCCCAGTAGTACTCCACTTCCTAATGCTTTGCTGAGGAGAAGCCTACTGAGTCTTTTTGGAGGTAATGAACGCACTATTTTCTGGTACAACTCTTCAAATAATTGTCGATTGAGTCCCTCATTTCCCACAAACTGTGTGGATCAGGAATTTGGATAATGTTGAGCTGAAAACATCGCAGTAGTAGTCCACTTACTAGTGCTTTGCTAAGGAGAAGCCTTTGGAGGCTTCTTGAAGGTAATAAAGGCACTATTTCCTGGTACAACTTCTTAAATAATTGCCGACTGAGTCTAACATTATCCACAACGTGTAAGTCAGGAATTTGAGTTGGTTGCCGGGTCTTTGTACGCTCTAAACATTCGTAATGTAGAGCTGCTTCAATTAAAAGCATTATTGAGGCCATTTTTAGCACTTTTCTTACAAAATCAACACAAACGAAAATGAAAAGGTCAGGGGGCCTACTTGCTTTCTCCGAAACGCAATTTTCGTAAACGAACGATATTCAAACGAAGTTTCGTTAGTGCACCTACTCTGTTTCATTTTCGGATACACACAAGAAGTTCGGACCCACAGACAATCTTCGTGACCGAATAGAATGAACTATATGATTTGGGTCTTTTTATATGTCATTTAAAGTAAATTACGGTTTTTAAATTAAATTTAAATCTTGCTTTATTTTAAAATTTTGCATTTATGAGGTGGTTTATTAAATATTTCTTGTAATATTTATAGATAAAACATAAATATGTCGTAAAAAATAATTTTCGATAAAATACAAAAAGACACCATAAAACAACCTTTTCTACGGTCATCGTTAACCGACTTATATAAAGAGCGCTACTTTACTTCAATCATCGGTACTAACGTATGACAACTAAAAATATCTGTGTAATCACACGTAACATGTCAATCTTTGAATGTCAACTTGAATTTGACTTTTAGTTTGAATTTTTAAAAAAATATCATGCTGCCAGTGCTTTTTTACATGACACATTACGTAAGAAAGTCGGACTGTCGCAGTCTACCTTTTTGGGCCACGACAACTTTTCTTTACATTTAATACCTCTTTGATGTGATTAAATATTTCTTGTAATATTTATGCATAGAATACAAATGAAACTAAAAAAAACGTATTTATTATTGATGATGAGGCGGTATGGTCTAAGACCTTAGCCGGCCCAAATGGGGCAAAAAAAAAAACAATGTGTAACTTGTCAACATTGTCAACTTCAGTGCTGCCAATTTAGTATTATTATGGCTAAATTTAGCATTTTTCAAAGTAATTTGGCATGTATAAATTCAGAAAGTTTGAACATTATTTCTAAATGCAAAATAAAATCTTGATGTTTCTGTTGTTTGTGAACGCGACCCTAGTGGTTAGGGGAATCCCGCTTGGATTGAACCACATATGGTTTATTGCATCACTCGACGTTGTTATCAAAGGTAATTTAGTTTTGTTTGATTCTTATTTGGCTACGTGCGTTGAATAAGACTTATTAAATTCACAATGTCAATAAATAACCTATAACCAACTTTATCGTGCAGAGTGGGAATTGATGTCCGATTTGAAAGAATGGCTTCTTCCGCTCTGCTCAGACATCATACGAAGAGGATACACACGAGGGTCCAGTTATCAGCATAGTATTTATCATTTTCCGAAAATTTTGGCATGTACCTATTTGGCATTTTTTGAATGCAGATTTAGCAGAAAATATTTTAAAGAGTTGGCAGCACTGGTCAACTTGCATTGTTAATTTTGAAATCAAAAGATTTTTATTTGGACTTTACCTATACTTAACTCAAGTTACAAATAGGTATATTTTAATATACATATTTTGTCATCACGGTACGCTTTCTGTAAGAAAGTTTCAAGTAGAACTGTGGATGTCGCAGTCTTCCACAAGTTTTGTTGTGGATCTTTGATCTTTGTAAGTAATATTATCATAATTATACAATATAGTATGTACAATGTATGTACATATTTGTTTTTAGTCGTGGGTAGTCATTCGTAGAATTCTTTTATTTACCATCTTAGTTGTGTCCAAATTTTGTTTTAAACAATAACAATTGATTTTATTACCACATAGTATTAAAAGTAAATTCTATCAATTCTTACCTATTTAATTTCAATATTTTATGATTCTATTAGGTATTTAATCTGTTTTATTTTCAGATCAATGAACCAATACCATCCACCTCCAGGCAATCAAGCTAACCTCCCAACTTTTCACAGCCCGAGGTAGCTGTGGACATACGACCCTGCCAGGAAATCGACCACTAGTGACATGAAAATCTCTGAATCCTACAGGATTCAAGTTAATAAAAAATATAAATGTATTTTTTAGTCTTTTATTAAAGTCTTTTTAAACAACAACAATTTAAGACAGTCACAGTACCCTGCAAACACCATAGTACTCCACTTCCAGTGCTTTGCTGAGGAGAAGCCTACAGAGGCTTTTTGGAGGTAATAAAGGCATTATTTCCTGTTACAACTCCCCAAATAATTACAGACTGTGTCTCACATTATTCACAACATGTAAGTCAGGAATTTGCGTCATGTTGAGCAGAAAACATCCCAGTAGTACTCCACTTCCTAATGCTTTGCTGAGGAGAAGCCTACTGAGTCTTTTTGGAGGTAATGAACGCACTATTTTCTGGTACAACTCTTCAAATAATTGTCGATTGAGTCCCTCATTTCCCACAAACTGTGTGGATCAGGAATTTGGATAATGTTGAGCTGAAAACATCGCAGTAGTAGTCCACTTACTAGTGCTTTGCTAAGGAGAAGCCTTTGGAGGCTTCTTGAAGGTAATAAAGGCACTATTTCCTGGTACAACTTCTTAAATAATTGCCGACTGAGTCTAACATTATCCACAACGTGTAAGTCAGGAATTTGAGTTGGTTGCCGGGTCTTTGTACGCTCTAAACATTCGTAATGTAGAGCTGCTTCAATTAAAAGCATTATTGAGGCCATTTTTAGCACTTTTCTTACAAAATCAACACAAACGAAAATGAAAAGGTAAGGTTTTTGGTTTCGTCAATTTGACGTTAAAATTGCAAAATATTCATATGTCATGATCATATTTTTTTTCGAAACATAACTAATTAGAGTAGGTTTAGAGATTCGGTACGTCAAATAATTTTCGTTCGTACGAAATTTCGGGAACGAAATGAACCATGGTAGGAAACACGCCGAATTTCAATCGAAACTTCGTTTTTCGGAGAAAGCGAGTAGACCCCAAGGTTTTTGGTTTCGTCAATTTGACGTTAAAATTGCAAAATATTCATATGTCATGATCATATTTTTTTTCGAAACATAACTAATTAGAGTAGGTTTAGAGATTCGGTACGTCAAATAATTTTCGTTCGTACGAAATTTCGGGAACGAAATGAACCATGGTAGGAAACACGCCGAATTTCAATCGAAACTTCGTTTTTCGGAGAAAGCGAGTAGACCCCCAGGACCCCACAGTGGTGGGATTTTTCGTTGGTGATTTCCTATTTATTTATTTTTTTGATTTTCCGCGGATTTGGCAACGCATAAAATCGTTGCTCTAACCAACCCTAATGATATTTTAAGTAAAAAAAAAATGTTTTTTTCATTGAACATTAATACAGATTTTTTTCAAAAATAAGGAAACAGCTGACGATAAATTCCACCACTCCAGTCCAGATTTATGTACTGGTTCCGTGGTACTGGTTTGTGCGTCGATAGCCATGACACCGTGTATACCGCCGCGTGTTATATAGGGAAGTATGCGTGTGAGTATGTATACCTATGATCATTGAATGAACTTAATGAAAATTAAATTTCATATACTCCCGGTTTAGTGTAATGTGAAATCGTTAATGAAGCTTGGCAATTACAGGTGTAAATAATATTTATTCAAATACATTCGTTCATTAAATACTTCACCATCAACAGTCCAATTCTAGAAAAGTTAAATAAAGCAAATTATAAAAAGGGCAAGTTTTGTATGAAGTATAACTGAAGGCACGGTTCTCGTACCTCGTTGCATTTAGCCGGCGGCGGTAATTAAGAATTCAAAATGCCTCTTTGTGATAGAGTTAAGTCGTTAAACCGCGACAAGATTTTACTCACTTTATTAAATTAACTAAGTTACGTATTACCAAAGTACCTAACGAAGGATAAGTTACGCAAGTCGAGTAGCGTTTGAAATATCTTTGTCACGGTTACCTAAATTTTGTGGTCCAAATAATAAAGCTACCTTTAATTGGTTTTCTTAATTGCAGTTACAGGTGTTACTGTGAATATAAAACCAGTTCAAAAGAAACCCCGTTTGTAACATTAGCCAAGAAAAAAGACGTGTGGCACTCGGGGACTGCCGCGGTAAAGCTATTGCATAGCATTTTTATCAACTTATGCAATTATAAATTATTTATTTATTTTATTTATGCAGTATTTCTTTCCTTTGTTTTTTTTTTCTTTGATATTAATTGAAGTTACACTTCCTCACATTGAATTGAATTTTGATTGATTGTTCATTCATTTGTTTTCTTATCGGTCACCACGCTCAAAAAACGAATGAGTGTTGAGAGGTTTTAGGTTATTTTCGTTACGGAATTTCTGGATTCGGCCTCCACGCTCAAGGCCCGCGATAGAAGCTATGCAATAGCTTAAAAGAAATGATTAGTTCACTTTTTATGAACTGAAAAATCATCTAATATCTCCTCTCGCTTTGAATGGAATGAGAGGGACTGTTAGGCTTTTATTGAGCTCACCCGTGTTCCTTTAGGTACCCCTTGCGTTTCAGGGCCGCGGCAAATCTCTGGACCAATCCCGCAGCCCGTGATTGATATCCTACGAGTTTCTGACTCCACACGTACCTACGAGAATCGTACATTTATAACAAGTAAAAACACTAGAAGCTTCAATAAAGTCCACTTCTAATAACATTACCGAGTACAATTTACACCCGGATCCAACAACCACCATCTCTACAAGAAGAACCTTAAAAATCAAATCCTAATATCCATAATATGATATCGCCGATAGACACATGGATGAGGGTAGATAAGAACAGCCGTAAGCACGTAGCTAATGCGAAAGGGGCTCATTACATTGTGTTGACACCGACAAATGCCCCTTTACATATTCTCACTGAGATCCCGAAGATTGAGCCATGAAATTGAAAACGATCCCTCTGAAGAAATTTATTCCGGGCACGAACTGCTCTCCCACTCTGCCGAGGAGATTTGCTCGTTTATTTTTATGAAATTATTAAAGATACACTTCATTTTTCTTTGTAATGATCGATACGGAATTGGAAAGAGATGTGTGAAACTCAATTGAGTAGGACAAAGCCGAAAGACAATCAGGAAAGCTACCCATAACACACTGCTACGCAGCACACATGCGGCGGTAATGTGAAATGTATAATAGGTATATATCATCGTCAGTTTCAGCTACATCCATCGAAAAATCAAAAAAATCTTCTGTCATAGACTATGGTGTAAGTTTTAGTTAAAAAGATACCGCTTTTGAAAACTACATTTTTACAAATTATTTAAAACTAGCTTTTCTCCCGTGTACATAAATTATAGCCTATTTCACTCAGGAATAAAGCAGCGACTAGTACTTTCAGAGATAAACTCTTACAAAAAAAAAAAACTTTACCTCTTTAAAATACGAGTATTAGTGTAGATATTTCCAACAGAACATGAAACAATCTCTATAATTTCCAATTTGTTCATTATAATCATCCAAAATAACCCACTTAATAGCAAAAAACTTTGTAAGAAAAAAAAATTAAGAAAGTGCTCGCTTGGTACTATTTTAAGCTTTTAACTTGCATTTAAGTTTTAAGAAGAATTATGAATCGGAATTGAAAGGAACTAAAAGTAGCGCCGAGTTCCAAGAACGATTCGAAGATGAAAATATCAAAGTTTAAGTGTGTCGCTGGCAAAAAACCTTATTTAACCGAAGTACTACTAATAGAAAAAAAAGTTTTTGTAATTTTTTAAAGCCATGATTATTAAAACAGGAGGGAGTATGTAGAGATGTATTATCGCTTTATATAAACATTTGTTCGCCGCTCGGTGTGAACACAACTTTTGTACTTTTTCACGCGACCGCGCCGCAGCTTGCCAGCCACACGTTCTCTATTACTCGAAACTCGCGCTCTCCATTATCTCCACGACCGAATTTGTTTTAAACTTCCTCGCCACTTAAAAAAAAATACGCACTCGTATGTATTTAGCATGTTGCCTGCTAAAGTTTTGTAGGCACAATGCTTTCATTTCAGCTGCACAGTTTTCAGCAGATAGAAATGTTGATTATATTTTTTTTAAATTTCAAACTTGTATCAAGGACGTTATATCCGGTAGCCATTACTTTCCGGCCTTTAGCGTCATAACTGACGCGTAATGACCTCATCGTATAAAGAAGCAAAAATATCGCGAGCGCAATTCGTCATGTCATTATGCAAGGAAAGGGCGAACTTTACGAGTATAATAACGCGAGATGTCTGACTCGGTGCCTCATGAATGGTGAAACGTTCTTTATTGTGCCGTGTTTTATGTGAACGATTAACCTTTTAATGTTAGCCGGCCGCTCGATATGAAATCCCCTATCGAACCTGCCCAGTCGTATCTATTCTTTGCTGAAAATTCATTATATGTGGCCCAGGTCACTATTGGACTATAAAAAAGTATCTAGCATACGTGACTTATATAGATCAATGGCTTTTATAACTATGGCGGGAAAGGGCGTCATTGCCAACAGCACAACGTGTTACAATCCTTATAAATACGAACACATCTATGTATTGTGCAAGTACTTAAAAGACACAGGTACCAGGTTCACAAACAAAAGTAATATTTATCAAAAATATATTTTCGTAATAACTTTATAACGAGTCCTTTTATATCGCATTACTCGTATAACTACTGTAATATTAAATTGCAATTTACGCGTCGGGAAGCATTTTATAAAAGCATATTATTTTCAGTTTACACACGGCTAACATTGTGATTATACGGCGTACTTAAACAAATTTTCATGATATTATACTCGTATAAATCCTAAATTGTCCTGTAAACTCCTGGGGGAGGGCAGAGCACGGCAACTTAATTTGTTTTTGATGAATTCTGCCTGATCACGTTGTTCTTGTCAAATCATGCGGTTAATGAAGTTTCTTTACCCTTTCGCAGCGACTACCCCTCGGACATCTTACCTACCTACAGCATTATGAAACTTTATTGTAAAAAAATTTAAGAAGGTAAACACTCGAGGTAGTTACGTATTTAATAAAATTACTGAGAATCCGTCGAACATGGCAGCGCAAGTTCACCGTAAAAGTTCTCATCAAAGTGCTTTTGAGATGTCACAATACCAGCAATCACGTTTTCAAGTTCTCTCACAACGTACACGTAGGTGAGTGGGCATCTAGACTAGACACCGATGAATCAATCGCTTTGAGAAGGTTGAGACCTTAGTTTCGTTTCATTCGTTATTTATTTTGTTGTATTTCGACTGACTGAACACATTCTAACAGAGATTCAAATTTAAGAGAAGATAGTGTGGAAGAGATTAAAAAAAAAAATAAAGTGTTGTAACATTTAAAAATTCAAAACCCTTCATCACGTTATTAAAGATTTCCGGTCGATTAGAACATAATATACGTACAACAGCCCGAAAACTACCAACGACCAGGCACATCATTCTGGTCGGAGGGTCCTCCTTTTTCAATAGATCTTAGCAGGACGTTACAGCCTGTTCCACGCACATGTGTAAAAAAGAATTGCATACGAAAATCACTCTTATTTTTTCTTTGCTTAAATACCACGTATACAAGTCATATCATATACGCATGTACAGAAGCATCAAAATATCAGCCTATGATATCATAAACATAAAACTTCATTAAGCCGAACATGTTCAATTACCGGACAGGGCATAGGTTGCAGCACGTTACTGGCTGGACAGCACAGATACTGTGCCACGTTCATGTCTACTCGCCGATGCTGACAGCCGATAGCCAGTGTTCGAAATAATTACCTCCTGGAGATCTACACTACGTCATAAAAACTTTGATGGAGTGTTCAGTGCACTGGTTTAACGATTTCCTGACGAAACAAGTGGCAACTTAACATTTTATTTGCTTCGCTAGGACGCTGTACAATTCGTAAAGTTAGCAAGCTCGTAATGCCTCCTTTAATTGTTCTGTCTAGTGCTTTGATAGGCATCCTCGTACTTAAACAAGTTAGTTAAGTAGTTAATTTGGAATAAGTTTGGAAACGATAGGCTATGTTGCGACACTTCAACATTATAAATGATGAAAATATAGTACTTTCACTAGAAATTATCTGCTTATTGAATAATTTAGTGCTTGCAGACTTTTTCACTAATATCTTTGGTTTTGCTTAAATGGTACACTGTTAGGGTGAGTACTGTCCCACTGTATTAGTTAGGTTAAGTTTTCTTTAATTTCTTATCATAAAAACGTGTTTATTCACATTGTTCAATTGAGGTGTTTAGTGCTTCTCTACTTAAAACATCCAGAAAAATTGTATTGGGGGTTTCTTTTTAGACTTAACTTTAAACTGAGGTTTTGACAAACTCTAACGATACGAGCTCTACCCACTATAAGACGGATATTACATTGTATGTTAACTATATGGCATCACATAACGCCGACACCTTGTTTAATTTTCCGCTCCCTCGCACGCCATATTTATACCATCGGCACAGCACTGGCCACGCTCACAACTTGTTTATTCATAATCCCGAATTAAACGTTTTAATGACTTTCATTAATGTTCGCTTGATTACTTTGTCTCTTGCAGCATTAAAAATACGTGAAAAAGGTGTATTTTATGAAAGATTTTTAGGCTTCCTACTAAATATACGCGTACCTACGCGTACACATTATCTAATAATAATATGTATAATGTAGGATTCATTAATTTGGTGATGGAGCAGAATTGGATCCATTTTGAAATTTAACTACATACGCACTCTCTATCTATACTTATATTTCCTTAAAAGAGAACCTTCGTCTACGTCGTAAAAGAAAACCTTGTGTAAGATTTCACGTTTCTCCTCTTTTTTTTGGTGGGGTAAATCATCCAATGACAACCCCCGCTCTTGGGCGGAGCGGGAGATAGTGTCAGCGAGCTACCCATTGCTCACTGTCTGCGCCTACGGTGGCTGGAAATCGGGATCGGATTCCCAGCGGCGCAGAAATCGGCGACAGCCTGCCACTCCTCCTCGCTCCGGACCATGGCCTCAACCAAGGCCCGGCGCGAGAGGTCTCCGACGCCGATCGCCCCCACGAGGGTACGGCGATGCTCCACCCAAGCAGGGCACACCTCGACTGTGTGCTCCACCGTGTCCTCCGGGCGTTCCGCACAGTGGCGACACCCGGGCGTCACTTCCGCTTTAATCCGGAACAGGAACCTCCCGAACTTGCCATGTCCGGTGAGGACCTGCGTCATGCGGAAGGTAAGGACGCCGTGAGGTCTTTCCAGCCACGCCTCAAAGAGGGGACTTACCGCCATAATTTTGGCGTGCCCAACGTTTCTCCTCTCCTCTCTGTCACCTTTGAAGGTTTGCTGGGAGAACTCTTTTTTCTTTTTTTTTTTCTTTACTTTTTTTATATTTCTTTTTCTTTTGTTGGGTTAAGCTCACCTTTGTAAATGAATTGTCAAATAACTGTGTACTATATCAAATTGTGCACAATCAAATAATTAAAGTGAATTGAATAAATATATAATATATACAGTAGTCCCTGAAAGTGTATTACAAGATTTTCTCCTAAACACATACGCAAGAGAGAGTCAAGTATCTAAATAAATTAAAAATAATAATTCAATATTACATCCACTATGGCTCTAATCTCCACAACTACTTACAAGGTCTGACCTTTTCAGGTTAAAAGGAAATCATAAAGGAAAGATATCAGGCATCAGCTGTGTATCACCCAGAGCCATTTGTTAGAGTCCGCGAAGTAATGTTAGGTCTTATTCATACGAAGATCTTTTGCGCATTGCACACATTCAACACATCCCCTGAGCAGTTATCTATGGTTCCTTAATGGAAAAGGAGGAGTAGAGTAATAGGTTTTCCAGATGTTATAAAAGATCAAAATCAAAATCAAAAACATTTATTTCAAATAGACCATTTGCAGGCACTTTGAAATGTGAAGCTAAATTGCACGTTCCAAAGAGTAAATCTCTATGGAGAAGAACTTGTAAGAAACTCCATGGACTTTTTTTAAATCATATTATGAGTTTATTTATTTATTATTCCACAACTCTCACACAGCGCCGACTAGTCCCAAGCTAAGCAGAGCTTGTGTTATGGGTACTAGACAAATGATAAACATACTTACATATTTCTAAATACATACACATTATAAATAAATTACACCCAGACACAGAACAAATGATCGTGCTTATCACACAAATATTTGTCCTGGGTGGGAATCGAACCCACAACCTCCGGCATAGCAGTCGAGGAGGAGAAGTTACATATAAACTCACTGAAGATTTTGTTGACTAAAGAAGCAACAAAATCTAGTGGAGTCATCGTGCGTTGCCTGGTCGTATCGAAGAAAAAGTCAATGTGTTTCCTGTTCGGTAGAACTTGATAATGCCTATCAACATAGAAAAAAATATAACTATATGCCATATACATGTTTGACTGACCTGTTCTGTTGATCTACTGATTAATAGCTCTGACTGCTATTCCACTCAGGACAAATGATCGTGTGATGAGCACGATCATTTGTTCTGTTTAGGTGTAGTTATTTATCTATAATATGTATATTATGTATATATTTAGAAATATATAAGTATGATTGGCAATTGATGATATTTATTTTGCAAATAGGTTTTAACAAACATTTTTACACGTCAAAACTTTTTTGTAAGTTTAAACTAGATGAGGCCGGTGTTGCCTAGCTGATTACCCAAAGAAGAAACACCGAAACAAACTCAGGGGCTAAAATATCTTAAAGTCCTTACAGTAAATATAAAACAATAATAAATGGTCAAATCACATGAGAACCATGCAGATTTGTCTGAGATGGTCACAGACTGACTGGACAAGTCAATGCAAGCATTTGTCAGTATTCACAAAGCTCATCTTAGGACTACTAAGGAACTCAACGACTTGACAAACAGTACCAAGGAAAGGCCATTTGGGTAGGCCACAGAAAATACTCAAATTGGCCTGTTGGTCTAGTGGTTAGTGACCCTGACTGCTATGCCGGAGGTCGTGGGTTCGATTCCCACCCAGGACATATGTTTGTGTGATGAACATAATCATTTGTTCTGTGTCAGGGTGTAATTTATCTATAATATGTATGTATTTAGAAATATTTAAGTATGTTTATCAGTTGTCTAGTACCCATAACACAAGCTCTGCTTACCTTGGGACTAGACTGCGTTGTGTGATAGTTGTGGAATATTATAAGTTGCACTTTAAGATTACAAAATACTTAGTGAAGTAAACAATTATGTCAAAAATTAATAAAAAATGTCTTAATGTAAAAAAAAATATAAATTAAAAAAGCACACTTGAAAATAAAAAACAAAAGAAAATAAATATGACAACAGTTGTAGTGCGTACTGGAGCAGGTCAAAGTACTCATAACACAAGCTGTGCTTAACTTGGGACTAGACGGCGTTGTGAGATAGTTGTGGAATATTATTATATTATAAGTTGCACTTTTATGAAAATAATATATTTTAGTTTCACTTCTTTTTCGTATTAGCATTTCAATAAGAAATATAGATTCCTCTAGTTACATCATTGTTACAGAATAATAGCACTGTGACACACAGAATCACGAAAAAAACCTAAAGAGCTAAAGAAGTACGACGCCTGCTGCTATTACATTAACTTTGTAAATACGAAAAAAGCGAGAACATTACCCAAAACCCATTTCTCACATTAAATAATTACTCTCAGTTAAATAGTTTGTCCACAGTTTAGATACTCGGCAATTACGTCACAGTAATAAGTTAGAGCTAAAGAACTCCAGTTTCGAGCCATGCATTAGAAATTAAAGCGAAAGCACTAACTGCATTTCTCAATTACTGCCACGTCGAAGAGTTAAAAATTACTCTTTCAGTTCTCTAAGTTAGTTAAAAACAGAGCAGTTTGTAAGGCAAAAAAAGAATTTATTGATAAATAAATCGTCTGTCCAGAGTTTCAAAAAGTTAGGAAATGGAACAGAAGAAATTTTTAAATAACAAAAAAGTCCACAAATAGAAAACCAAAATTGTAAAAATGATGATAAAGCGATATTTAATAAATAAGTTTAGAGAATGTACCTAGATCGTAAAACTAAACATAACATAAATTACCAAACGCAACGCATGTCACTAGGGAGACTGTTTCGTGCTACGAAGCACGGAAAAGATGAAAGTCACAAAGCCACCACGGTGCTGCTACGAAACCGCTTCATTACCGCTACGGTTTCACTACGCATATCGCTACGACGTCGCTGCGCATGTCGCTACGATGTCGCTACGCATATCGCTACGACGTCGCTACGCATATCGCTACGACGTCGCTACGACGTCGCCACGAATGTCGCTAACGTCGCCACGCATGTCGCTAACGTCGCTACGCATGTCGCTACGACGTCGCTACGCATATCGCTACGACGTCGCCACGCATGTCGCTAACGTCGCTACGCATGTTGCTACGACGTCGCTACGCATATCGCTACGACGTCGCTACGCATATCGCTAACGTCGCTACGCATGTCGCTACGACGTCGCTACGCATATCGCTACGACGTCGCTACGACGTCGCCACGCATGTCGCTAACGTCGCTACGCATGTCGCTACGACGTCGCTACGCATATCGCTACGACGTCGCCACGCATGTCGCTAACGTCGCTACGCATGTCGCTACGACGTCGCTACGCATATTGCTACGGAGTCGTTACGTGCTCTGCTGTAGAGCTTCTTTGTGTCTACGTATTATTGTATGTAAATCGCTCGTGCTACCACCGCGTGCCTCTTGTGTCACCTCCACCAAGAGCCATCGGATAAATAATTCTACTCGCGCTTATCCACTTCAACTAGTACTAAATTACGTTAGTAGTGGGTGTCTCACCGCTCGCTCGCCGGTGCAACGTACGATACGACAGCGACCTGAACACTTTTTGCTTAAGTCGAGCTAGTTAGCTGACCTATCTGCAAAATAGTATTAAAGTGCACTCGGAATGTATGTGAATGTGCTGAAAGCTAACAGCGTCTGTATTATTTTTAACAACGACGGTTTTTTGTACCACTGGTAAATTATGCGGTTCAAGTTTTTCATAACAAAAAAGGGATTTTAGTTAGTGTTAAAAGCACTCATTGCTTCCATTTTCTGTATTAGGTAGAGAAAGACACGTTTACGCCGTGAATTAAATACTGACTGTTCAGGACAAATTCCCAGACTTTGGTCTGGTGGTCTAGCAACCGTTGGAGTAAAGACTTGAACCCAATTAATTGGCTAAACCCAAAACAAGGTTACAAAAATATGAAAACTATTTAATTATTTATTAAAATTATTAAGTTTTTATACATATATTTTTTTTATGCCTTAGCAATTTTCTCCACTCTAGTAAGAGAGACAATACAACACGCGAATAAAGAAAAGAAAATATTAACTTTGGCGAAAGAGCCTTTGGCCACAAGTGGGATAACAAAGGCTGAATAAAAAATAACGCAAAAACATTCACACATTCATTATTAATTGAAGTAGGAAAAAACAGGTCTAATTTAAAAGTAAAAAAAAAGATACGTAATTTGCAACAGGAACTGCTAACAATGAAAACGAACTTACGACAACTTCGACCCAGCTACTTTACGTCAACATGCCACTTGATGTTCCCGATCACAAAACTCTGTTCTTTCAAATATTTTTCCCTGCCCTCCGAACCGAGGTATTTCAATAAAGCCAAGATGATTTTAGTCATTTATCTCATTGCGGCGCTCGTAGGAGATACATGTTACTAAACCCGATTACCCCCCCGGAGTTTCCCTTGTGTTCAAAGTAAATGTATTGGAGCGGAATGTTCCACGTCAGAGGTAAAAGCAAGTATTCATGTTTAATTTCATCCCGTACAAGAGCACAAAAAAAAAATCTTTTATCTGGACCCAAATTCTTAGCAAAGAATTGTTTCATAAGTATCTGCATTGATCTTTCAATGCCGTATTGGTTGAATTAATTTGAAATATTTTATAAATATTGAACTATGTTTCAGTTGAAGCTGAATAATTACTATGATGCCTTTTATTTAAAGTGGGAAATCATTTAATGACTTTTATCTCTATAGTATGGATAGAGAGGGGGGCGTGTTCGACTTGTGCTAAAACCACACCTATGGTCCCTTAATTACCGTTCACCGTTAATTTGCGTTCTAGGGCCACGAGTATCCCTTTCATACTTTTCTTCAGGGCTCTACCAGGCATCGACCCTGCTGGGTCGCATACGTTTTGCTGGCATCTCTTTGAGACGCGCGTGTAACACTATGCATTGTTGATAACTCGGGCTCGGTCCCTATAGGCTGAGCGAACGGTGAGCTTCCAATACTCGCCGTCCACAAGTCCACGCCCTCAGTGGCCGTAGATCGTCCTGCAATTTCTGATGCCCGGGGCATCTTTTGTTGGGGCGGCTAGAGCGTGAGGGTGTTAATTCCCTCACTCTTGTGGCCATCTCCTTCGGTAGTATGACTGCTTGTAGTTGTATCTTGATGCGAAGCAGTCATGTTTGGTAGCATTCCGTCTCGCTCCGGACCATGGCCTAAACCAGGGTCCGGTATGAGAGGTCGCTGCAGCCGATCGCCTCCACAATAAAACACTGGTACTCCGCCCAAGCCGGGCACATCTTCGCCGTGTGCGCCTTCGTGTCCCACCGGATAGGTGACACCAGGTCGTTTCCTCCGCCTGAACAAGAACCTCCCGAACTTACCATTTGAAGAGTTTTTGTGATGCTTAAGTAAGTAATCATTTTAAAATGGCTAGTAGATTATTATATTAACTTCTGAAATTCTGATTTGAGACCTCAACATAATGCCTCAATGATTGCACAAACATGATACCTTTTTTTGTGGTGGGAAAAAATCATCCAATGACAACTCCCGCCCTTGGGCAGAGCGGGAGATAGTGTCAGACTCTTACTGACTAAAAGACCCACCCCGTTCCTTCTAGCCTTCATACCGGGGCTCGAGCTGTTTTTTTAAACTAACCCTGGCCCCAGTAGGCTTCGACCCGGCTGGGTCCCTGCTGTTGCTGACAACTCCTTGAGGCGCGCGGGAACAGTGGACCGGACCGGATCCTGACAGTTACCGGACGGCCGGACAGCGAGCTACCGATGGGTAGCTCGCGTCCGGCCGTCCGGTCCGGCTCACTGTCCGCAAGCCCGCGCCTACGGTGGCCGGAAATTGGGATCAGAATCCCGGTGGCAGCGGCGAGAACGCCGCTGCCTGATGCGGTCGGCCTCCTCCTTTGCGAGCATTACTGCTTCGCAGAAGTCGGCGCCCGCCTGCCACTCTACCGTGCTCCGTACCATGGCCTCAACCAAGGCCCAGCGCGAGAGGTCTCCGCCGCCGATCGCCCCCACGAGGGCACGGCGATGCTCCGCTCAAGCAGGTCACACCTCGACTGTGTTTTCCACCGTGTCCTCACAAACATGATACCTAAAGGCCTGTTTAAGGGCTGGGTTGGCTGGACCACACTTGTAAAGGCGACTCCCATTTAAAATAAATTAAAGTAACTTGCGTAAATAGGTAGATATTTACTTAAGCAAAAAGCGCACTGACCGGCCGAGCTGAGTACAGGGTGCCTTCAAAAATTTTTTTTTAATGTTATAAACTAGTGCTTGACTGCGATCCCACCTGATGGAAAGCAGCGATGCAATCTTTGATGGTGAGGCGCACTAGTTTATTAAGAGCCTATTCACTCTAGTCTTGAAGACACCCAAATTATAATCGGACGGGAGGAATTGCCAAGAACTGATATTACGCCAGGTCCTAAAGTATTTTGTGTGACCGGTTATAAACATTTTAGAACATTCGTTTCACTGCACTTATTATATTTACCAAATTCGCCAAGTGACTCGCAAGTAGGCTTCCATTCATTAAACCCCAAGCGAACGCCGGCGTTCGCGCACCTATTATCTTTCTATTGTGTCTGTAATTTCCACGATTGAGAGGTTAACCTTTCAGATACCGTCAATTTGAGACACAATAGTAAGACAGTAAATGCGCGAACGCCCGCGTTCGCTTGGGGTTTAATGAATGCAGTACCGCTTTAAAATTTCGGTAAGTACCTACCTGCCATAAGATCAGACCCACAGACATAAATAAATAAACGATAACTAGATTGGTACTGAAAAGAAAGCTAGAGCTGAATAATCAACGAGTCAGCTCTGACGAAATCTACAAATACAAACAAAAAACTGCTGTTAACACAGAATTCGAAAATCACACGATTTTATTGCAAAACAACAAGCAATTGTAATCCCGCAGGTGCGTGCCACGCTGTAGGGAATTAACAACTTAGATTGGTACGCTAGCTAATAAGACCAACTCTTTTATCCCACGAGCCTTTCAGCTGTTTAGTTAGGCGTTGCACGCCACGACTGCCCGTGATGTCACGATTTCGTGTAGTGGGTACAAGTACATACCTACCTGCGTGAATCGCAATATTCTAATGCATTTAAACTGTTTTGAGGTGGTGTATCCTGCTTAGCTCTTTTTGCTTCAACTTACGTACAAAGTAGTAAAAAACTGGAACGAAACAGGGGCTGGAACTGGACCTGGAAAGGCGTTATGGTGTCCTCACCTTCCGCATGACGCAGGTCCTCACCGGACATGGTACTGTCATCGACATACATAAGTTCGAGAGGTTCCTGCACCGGGTTCAGGCGAAACAAATGCCCGGGTGTCACCATTACGCAGACAGCCTGGAGGACACGGTCACAAAATAGATAGGTACAGAAGACAATCTCATATATGTAGTGTACTCGTACATACTTCACTTTTTATACCTACGCTCGGTGGACGCACACTAATGAGCGTTTGAGCCGGAATTGTTCGACGAGTGATCCGAGACGCGACCGAGACATCGCGTCTGTGAGCGGTGTCTTTTTGTGCGATGCTCGAGCGCGCTGATTGACTTAATCTGTTCCTATATATTTTGTGACAAGGTGGAGCAAATGGTAGTGTGAGTCGTATGACCCGCTTGGGCGAAGCACCGACGTTTCCACGTGGGGGCGATGGACGGTGGCGTAATGTTTAAAAAAAAATCTTATTTGAATATATAATAATAAGTAATTATGGAATTAACTCTATCAATAATATTAATCATTACTAAGTGTATTGACTTATTTAAAACCTAAGCAAAAATCGCCGATCTTATAATAACCTTCAGATCCTATACAAACTGTATGACCCTTTAATTACAAATCTGGCACTGAACCCACTCTTTCCTATAGGTATGTTACACTTGTGCCACAGAATATGCAGTTCGGATCTGAAAAAAAGTAAACCCCTATTCATTTTTAAATACCTATCTAACAATATATCACACGTTAGTGTTAAAATCAAAAAATAAATCACTCCCTACTTTACGTGCAGGAGGTATAACCTAATAAAACATTTTTTTCCACTTTTTGTTTTACCACTTGGTTGGCATGATTGATACTCGTATACATATTGGTACCAAATTTCTAGTGTCCAAACGAAACTGGTTTTCAACCGAAACCGAAAACGAAACCGAATTTCGGCAACCGAAACTTCCTTACAACTTTACAAGGATCATGTTTTGAGGGAAAAATAAAGAAAATATTACTATAACCAGCCATTCCCTATTTTTTTAATGCATTTATCAGGTATTTATTTTCGTTGACTATCATGAATTTTACTGCACTCGATTTTAGTTTGAAATTAAGTAAAATGAACTGCAAACACAAGCCAGTGACGAAATGATGAGGCGCCTGGACACGGCAAAATGTCTTCGTTGCTTTACCCTTGGAAGGAATTTAACGCACTGAATATGACCGATCACAGCACGAGAACTTCCGAGTGCAGTTTCGGTTTCGGTCGTAGTTTCGGCAAACTTGCCACCGAAACCGAAACTAAACCGAAACTCGGTTTTTTTTGCCGAAACTCGACCTAAACCGAAACTGAAACCGAACATTCGGTCACTGAGATTATTCGTGGACGTGCAGACAGACCGAGAGACTTGGCCAAACTATAAGGGTTCCTAGTTGACTACGGAACCCTAAAAACAGCGTAGTTATGAATAAATTTGTGTTAGACACAAAACATATTAAAAAGTTTGAAGAGGGTAGGGGGGGCCCCGAGACGTGCATTGCCTAGGGGCCCCGACATGCATAAACCGGCCCTGCTGATATGTATTGACGAACTATTGGCAACAGAACAAACATAAGAAGTTTGGGGAACCAGAAACGGAAACGGAAGTGAAAAATCTTCTGCAGAAGACTGTTGAAAACTAATTTTGATCAAGATACAACTTGACACTGACCTAGGAGCTTACCATGACCTCTTATGGAAACGATCAATTCCCAGTGAATCAAATTTCTTTGAAAAGCAAGCCTGCTTCTGAATCGCTAAAAATCGTACAATGACAGTTTTAAAGTTGAACGACTTTTGTACAGAGGTGAGCATTTACGCTTGAAGATAATTTGACGTTATTGACGCTCAAAAGACGGTCATCTGCTGTCAAATAGCACGACATAGTACAAAAAGTCTATGTCATAGTACAAAAATGCCGAGCAGTTCAACTTCAACCCTGCTATAAGAGGTCATGGTAAGCCCCCAGCAAAATTAACTTGTCACTAACGTACGACTAGGTAATATGGTTAAGAGACTATAGCGTTCCCATACAAAAAAAAACGGGTCCCGTCTGTCTGTCAGTGTCAATGTCAATGTCAAATAACCACCGAACGAAACTGAATTGTCACCGATTACTGAAAAACCAAATATCCAAAGATTGAATTTATAGATTGAACAATCTTATTTATTGGAAATTGAATTACTTATCACAGTAACAAGCTGAAAAAATGTATTTCCAATCTTTCGCAGTTACATCATTACTTATATTATTTAACTATGCGGTAACATTTTACTTTATTAATTATAAATATACAGATAACCACAATTCCAATTTAGTGTAAAACTAATTATATTTCTTATGTTTCTATTACAGGCATGCATTGATTATGATGGTTGGTTGAATATTAAGATAGAGCACTCACTAAATTGTGGATCTGAAAAGTATTGCTCAAGAGGCAACATAGCACTGAAGAGTATTAGAGCAGGTGCTGCAGTTATTGATCAAATACAACTTAATAAACAACATATTGATCAGTTAAAGGTATGCATCAGTCAAATAATCTATCATTTTTTGACTATTCTTCTTAATCATAACAGGATGTAATCAAATTCAATAAATTATTTCAGACTCTTGCTGATATTGATAGTTTCTACACCATTAAGTCAATAGTAACATCTGCAGACAATAGTAAGGGAACAGAATTCTATTCATCCGTCAAAGCCAAAGCTTTCCTTGACAACGGTCTGTCTGATGTGATCAATGCGTGGGTATTGCCCAATGGGGCAGTGATTGCAGTCAGCTTCCAAGTTACCAACACTTCACAACCATTGCCTATCAAAGGCAGCAATAAGATCAATTCTAACTTCTATCTGCGCTATGTCGAGCAAGCTCCTGTGTAAGTATAACATCTGCTGCTTGCATAATATTATTAAAAGGGATTAAATATAATGACCACCATAAAACGCTTTGGTACCCTTAGTTCTTTTGTCAAAAATATATTACTTGACACCAAAAAAATGAAATCCTAAAGTTACAATAGTATTTTAGTTACAACTGTACTTTAAATTGTATTCGAACACCAAATGTAGTAAATGATAACCAAATCTTAGCGAGCAAATTAATGCGCTCTTTTTAGCCCCGTAGAGCAAGATGATACTTTGTCTAATCAACAATCTATCTTAGTGGAATTTTAGGGCACCCCGGGTCGGATAGATTTAGGTTAGAAGAAGGTGAAGGTGAAGAACCTTCTTCGAGGTTATTTTTTTTTAAACCACCCTGAAGTAGGAGCCCCGCGTAGCGGGGCTCCGTCGAGCTGCTGCTTGGCAGGTAGTTAACCTAAACCTCAAAATTTTAACTACTGATATCTCCGTAACCATGGGGTTCTGCCGATGCTTTATTTGGATTCATTTTGCTTAAATAGGATAGCGAGATGTTAAAACTGGTTATAATTTTACATTAAAATTTAGGTTTAATTTTGGTGATCATTTACTATTTTTGTCTTTTATATGTTACTATATCTGGTGGTAAGTTAAACATAAGCCTTATTAAAATCTACACTAAACTAATATAATAAAGAGGTAAAGTTTATTTTTTTGTTTGTAGAAGGTAATCTCTGAAAGTACTGGTCCGATTAATAAAATTGTGTAACTGATAGAAAGCGGCTGTATTCCTGAATGTTAAGCGGCTATATTTTATGTACGCGGCCGAAGTTGTGGGTAAAAACTAGTAGGTATTTTATATTTGACATTTAAACCTTTAAAACATGTTTCTTTTTTATTTCTTACAGACCTGACACAGCAACTTACATCCAAAAACTTGAACGTGAGAGAGAGGCAAGGGAAAAAGGTGATGTGAAAGATAACAAATCTTTCTTAGCCAAATATGTAAGTAACAATAATATACATTATACGACTAACAATGAAATGTATAATAATAAATTATTATGGTACCCTTTGTTCATGTTAATGTTGTTTTTTGTTGTGTTTCAGTGGATGTACATTGTACCTATTGCTATTTTCGTCATGATATCTGGAGCAAGCAACCCGGAACCAGCAGCCCAAGGTGGCCGGTAAATGGAAATAATATTTTCCATTAGTATTATTAAAAAATAGTCATAATTTATTCCAATACTAATTTATTACATGAAAGTATGGATTCAATTTATTTGGTCTTAAACTGGCATAACTCTGACTGTGCCTCAAAACGATAGAACACCAAATGACATGGTACTCAATATCATTCTTCAGCAGTGAAGTGATTTAGGCTAGTCTTTGTATATGTTGCTTGTCAGTACTACAAACTTCTATAAAATGTGTGAATGAATCCTTAAAATCTTGTTATATTACAACCTACTGTTATTCTTTATAAAATAGGTAATTATGTAATTGCAATATCCTGTTGTTACCACTTACCAGTTTTCCTTAATTTATTATGCTATTGTTAGTAACTATGGGGTGCCCAAATAGAATGTAATGGGATATTATTTTATGAATAAATTACATTTGTAACTATTATGTAATAAAGTGTAATAATTTATGTAGTTTTTTTTTATTTATTTGGATTAGAATAAGTTTTATTGTAAACCAAAATAGTTACAAAACTGGTTTTACAAAACAAAGTCAAAGAGAAGAGAAAAAAAAAACAACAATTAGTACAAAATTATTTATTTAAATACCAAATATTAACTGTAACAATGTGAGACTTAAACTTAAGTAGAAGCAACTATAATAATTATTATGTGTTAACAAATACTTATGCACCAATTTTTTCAATTTCTTCTGCATCCTCAATGTCAAGTAATTGAATTTTTTTACCAAAATGAGCTTCTATTTCTTTACAAATATTCATGGTTTGTGAAGAGTCTATTAAATTAATGGCAATACCAGCTTTACCAAAACGCCCTGTACGCCCAATCCTATGCAAGTATGTTTCACAATCAGCTTTCTTCTCCATGTCCATCGGCATATCAAAATTAACAACAAGTGTCACCTGTTCAACATCTATTCCTCTGGATAACACATTTGTTGTGATCAGTACCTTTTCTAGACCAGCTCTGAAACGGTCAAGTACTGCTATTCTCTGTTCAACAGTCAGCTCACCAGACAACACAGCTACAGAATGCCCATCTTTGGACATTTTTTCAGACAACCAACTGGCTGTTTTTCTTGTATGACAAAAAATTATCGCTTGACCAATTGTTATTACACCATAAATGTTACAAATGGCTCTATACTTCTCTTCTGGGTTCTTGCACTTAACATAATATTGCTTAATGTTATCCAATGATTCTTCTTCACGTAACAATCTTATGATTATAGGATTTGGGACAATAATTTCAGCAAATTCCATCACAGCAGTATCATACGTAGCAGAAAAGAACATCATCTGACAAGTAGAAGGTAAGCATTTGTGAATGCGAATGCACTGATCTTGATGGCCTTGTCTATCAATCATGACATCAGCCTCATCTAGTACAAATACTCTGATTTTAGTCATGTCAAACATGCCAAATTTCACACCCCAATCAAGCATTTTCCCAGGTGTTCCAATTATTATGTGGTCAGATATCTTAGTACCTCTAGGCACTTCTTCACCTCTAACAGCATACTTCAGCTTGATCTCAGGACAAAACTTGGCCATTTTTGCAGCCACTTCACCTGTCTGTATAGCAAGTTCATAAGTAGGACTCAAACATAGCACTTGTGGATAATTTTTGCTGGAATCAACTCTGCTTAACATGGCCAACACAAAAGCTGCAGTCTTACCGGTACCTGACTGGGATTGAGCAATCATATTCTGTGGGGGATCAGCTAAGAGGGTTGGTAAGGCAGTCTCTTGAATTTTAGAAGGAGCATTGAAGCCCATTGCATATACTCCTTTTAGTAAATTGGGCTTCAAGTGCAAAGCTTCAAATGTCTTCACAGAGTACAGGGGAGAGTTAGGATCTTTTCTCTGAATTTCAATGTCCAACTTAGACTCAACCAAGCCTTGCCTTATTATTTTCATCAAAAGGGAAGTATCCGCCGGGTTTGCCGCATCAGGAGATTCATCAGATTCTGTAGACTGGTTGAGAGGTTTTTTATTTAAACCTAATCCAGCTATTTTATTAGATACTTCCAACTCCTCTGCTTTTTGTCCCCATTGATTAGCCATCTTGTTGTCTGAAATAAGACAAAAAAAAATATGATTATTTTCTTGTTGAAACATGTTTAGCGGAAGTACATAAAATAAAAACTTGAGCAAGAACAGCATCATAACCTACAATAAGTAGTACTTTGTGTTTTATTACTTTTAAACAATCAATTAGTTTTAGAAATTAGAAAAGAAAACGTGAATTCCTGCAGCCAAGTCACGTAAACTAAGTTTTGCGGTAGGGATGTCTTTGTTTAATTGGAAGTTGGAAACTATCTACCTTACCTTAACCTACCGCTTTGAAAACAATGAACAAAAAACGTCGTTTGGTTATATTGTAAGTATATTATTATGAGATCTTACCTTGTTATTTATATAGAGAAATACTTTATCCAACGGCCGTAGAAATCAATCACACCAAGGCAGATAACTACCGCGGAATTAGAATGGTACGTCATGTGTCATTGTTGTCAGTGTCAAAATTTCGTGTTTAATTTAATCGTCTTTTTCGTTTTTTTTTTTTTCTAACGGCCTTGGCTTGAATACCAAGTTTTTTCACCATGTTTTTGTATGGAGTATAGTCTGTCTAATAAGTTAAACAACTTGGGTAATTATTAAGATTTAATTAAATCTGATGTAGTCAACACAGGTTCAATAATCAAGGTTGATTAAGAGATAGAGTTCATTGTTTACTAACAGAAGAACCTTATGAAAAGTATCGAATATAAGTATTTTTTAAATGATTAAATATTATACAAAATTCCCAAGTCGGTTGACTTATTAGACAGACTTTAGTTGGGTTCCATTCCATTAGAATATGGATGTAATTTAACACATTCCATAATCTTTTTGTAGTATTTGGCTGCAAATATATCAATCACAAGTCAACTTTCTCAGCAAACTTCACTGAGATAGGTAATCAACACTATAATAAAATTCTCAGCTCCATTTCATAGATATCGTATTTCAATGATTCCACATACCTACAGTCCGGTTCTGCAGGCACTTGAGATGAGATACAAAACTACATCAATTTTACATCCCAATGTCCAATATTAACCAATTTGCAACTAAATTAAATACCTACTGAATTTCATTCGAAAATATACCGTCAAAAACTTTCTCATTTCCTTTATTTGCCTGCCATGGCCAATATTAAGACAGAAAAACCATAGGTATGCTATTTTTTTTCTAATATAAGGAATTTATGTAAATATATATCAAAAGAACTACACTCCCAATAATATTCAATAAATTAATTCAAAAACTCAATAAATTAAAATCACAAAATGAAAAAAATCAGTGGGCACACGGTCGATGGGAATGAAATGTTCTGGAATAGCGACCAAGTACCGGAAGACGCAGCGTTCAAGCCTCCCACAAGGTGGACCGACAAACTGGTGAGGGTCGCGAGAATCCGATGGACGCGAGATGCACAGGAACGGTCATTATGGCGACACTCGGGGGAGGCCTATGTACAACATTGGACGTCTTTTGGCTAAAATGATGATGATGATAAATAGTCGGATAACTTATATCGGGAGGACAAGCGGTCGTCGTAAAAGAAAACACAGTATCTTAACTTACTGTGTTCTCACTTTTTTATTATCGTAACAACGAGATTGAATTCTAAGCGATAAAAAATTCGTTTATTTTTAACGCTACTGGGTTCCCGAACCGAAAGAAACCAAAAAAGAAACTGCCGATGACGGTTTCACATATTTTGACAGGCCTGTTGGTCTGGTGGTTAGTGATCCTGACTGCTATGCCGGAGGTCGTGGGTTCGATTCCCACCCAGGACAAATGTTTATGTTATGAGAATGATCATTTTTGTCTGTGTCTGGGTGTAATTTATCTATAATATGTCTGTATTTATAAATATGTACATATATAAGTACGTTTGACAGTTGTCTAGTACCCATAACGCAAACTCTGCTTAACTTGGGACTAGACGGCGTTTTTCCCCCCATAAAAAAAGACGGCGTTGTGTTATATTTTAATATATTTTTCATACAAAAGCTTTACAACCGCTATGTTTCAGACAAACAAAGACATTAAATATATTTGTATCTCTTTAAATCTCTTTGCAAACAAAAATCGTACCTCTCAACAACTACCTACCAGGGAGTCGACACAGAGGTGAGTGGATAAATAAAATGCATTTTTATTTTTAAAAATAAAAATGTATAATAATAAATAACAGGTATTCATAACGTAGTCTCATCATCGTTATTGCAATCTACAGTCAAAGATGTATGTACATGTATAGATGTATAGATAAGATGCACTCCGCATCTTATCTATACATCTACGTCATGTATATAATATAAATAAAATTGGAGTGTCTACTTGTAATATTGAAATAACCGCTTTTTACTACATGCATATGAATATAATACGGTACATAAACCAAAATATTTTTTTTACAATTTTTGTCTGTCTATCAGGTGTGTCTATCTGTTTGTTCCGGCTAATGTCTGAAATGGCTGGACCGATTTTGACGGGACTTTTATTGGCAGGTAGCTGATGTAATATGGAGTAGCTACTTTTATTATAGAAAAATTCTTTTATTTTAGAAAAAATAAATTCAAAATCCTGTAGTCCACGCGAACGAAGTCGCGGGCACATCTAGTCTCCTATATTATTAGTGCTTATGAGTAGTTGGCGGGAATTTTGTCTTTGCTCCAGTCGATTTCCACAGTTTTGCCTGTGCGCGCGCTCTCTTCAGCTGCTGTCGCAATTTTACTGACGGCTAGGGTCTGGTAGTCGGTCACTTCTATTTGGACTCCAACTGTTAGAATAAAAAAAAACGTTAACCACCGTATATACTAAAAACTATATTGACTGCAACTTGACTCGCATGTAGAGTGCTATTATAAACTAATCTTGCAGTACTTAGTTCTATATTAAACTAATTGAAGAACCATGATAGTAATTAAGAACTCTTACTAGTTTTTTGAACTTAGAATTAGACCATTAAAACGGTATCAATATTTCTAACAGCATGCTCAATCAACTTTTACTGTTATTCAGAAACCAATACTAGTACAATACCGTACGTTAGTGCGTACTTAAAGCAAAGGGGTGCCAAATTTTTTAGTACTTACGGGTGACGACGTCTAAAAAGTGTTCCAATTCATTTTGGTAGCCTTGCTTAAAACGGGAAGGGAATGAGTAGTAGATAGGGCTTTGTCTGACACCTTCATGACCGATAATGACCTCGGTGGAGTGGTAAGGCCTCTCATTTTCGACCTTGATCATCCCTAGAAAAATACAAAACATTTCAAAGCGGTGTAGCTTTACGATAAATAAGAATTCAAGGGCGAGTGAGGACCAGAATTTAGCTTCCTATTAAAAGTAGGAAATCTCTAAAAAAGGAAACAACCCTAAACACTCTAGGATTAACTCAATAATATATATAGGGACCTACATCATCATCATTTCAGCCGAAGGACGTCCATTGTTATGATTGTTAGACACAGACCACCTCCCCCCCTCCCCAAGTGTCGCTACAACGAACGGTCCTGTGCGTCTCGCATCTATCGCATTCCCTCTCAATCACGACTCACAATCTCACCAGTAGCCTGATTCACGTAAAATTAAACAAGCCAAATGTCGTTGTAGTTTTATAGTCGTTCGATCAAAGTCCTATCCAAAAGCAGTATTCACGATCTATCAACTTATTTTGAGTTACATTAATAAGCATTCTACCAGAATAATATAATACAGATTTTTTTAAATCGACGAATTTCAAACGACTTTATAATCGGTGTCGTTCAAACTCGATTGATAGATGTGAATACGGATATGGTCTAAACGATTAAACCGTAACGATTTGTTACGGTTTTCATTATGTGAATCGGGCTACAGTTCATCGGACCGACCGGTTAGTCTGTCGGAGGGACCTACATGAATATGGTTAAAGTATCTTTAACCATATCGTACCTACCTTTGTTTCCAAAAACTTCCAATCTCTGGTCGTATCCATAGGCTGAGTAGCGGCTGTTGTCTCCAAGCACGACGGTTCCAGACGGGAAGGTCAGAAGAAAGGCGATGGTGTCGAAGTCATCAATAGCCTTGACTTCGGGAATCAGAGCCGTAGCGGAGGCCTGGACGCGGCAAGGTAGCTCTCCAAGCACCCAGCAGGCCATGTCGAAGTCGTGTACCAAGCAATCATGGAAGACACCGCCTAGAAACAATATAATGTGACATCAGAACATCTATTTCTTGACACTTGTTTGAAATTGATTTTCCAGAAATTACGTAGTTCTTGTAAAAGCATATTTCAGTTCTAAAAAAATAAAATTAATATATATAAATAAGTAAGTAATCGAAGCAGTAGCTAGCAGTAGCAGTAGCTAGTAGGTAGTGGCCTATCTACTATATAGATTCAAAGGTTTGTAAAGTGTAAGTAAAGTTAGTTAGTTAGTTAAGTTTGTAAGTAAAGTGGGATCCCGCCATCCAACGTGATCTAGCAGAACTGGATAGCAGAACTGGATAGCAGGAACTGCTGGATCTCTTATCAGTCTACGGATCTGGATGTACCAAATCGCGCAATTTCGTAACTAATTACGCAGCTCACTCATCAGCTCATCAGTGAACCACTGAAGGTATTTTATTCACTGCACCCTCAGTGTTGCACTTGAACGCTATAACATGTTCTAATTCTCAGTGAATACCAATATGAGTTTTGAGATAATGCATAGGAATGGCAGAAATAGACCACTATAGACACTATCAGAGAATATGTGTTAAGCTCGCCTATGTACATCAAATGTCCTATTTTGTTGTTTGTGAAAATTTTCTGTGTACAATAAATAATAAAGACAATACGCAAATGTATCAGTGACCGCAAGAATGATGCCAACACTTTCCATCTGACAGTACCTATAGTGTTGAGTTTGTGGATTCTAGATATAACACTAGAGCTGCCTCCTCCCTCATTGTAAGATATGAGGAGATTGAAAATTGCTAACAAAGTTGTAGGCATGGCTTGGTTGGTGCAGTGGCGTAGCTAGGTGACCAAGGACCCTGGGGTATCATGTTTTAATAGTAGATTATGCGATTAGAGGATAAAGCAGTGTCTGTAAGTCGCGGGCAGCATGTTGAATACCGAACGAAACGAAGGTTGCTGAGTTTAATCCCGAACGACCGTGAGGGATGCATATAATTAACTCCCGAGCACTGCGAGGCAGTAAAATAGCAATAAAGTAACCTGAGTGAAGTGAGGAATGTAAGCCGCCCAAGACAAAGACAGCTTTATCCCCGTGTTGCATACACCATCTGTGAGATAATTAAAAGACAATATGGTCGACCAAATCTTAAACGAGTAATAGAGAAATATAAGTATTATATATTATTTACAAGTTCATCAAACAAACGAAATTCACTACTCCAAGATTCTATAGATTCAAAGAGATTTAAATAGATACAACCAAATATTTAATGTCTTCGTATAGATTCAATTTTCTATAAAGTCCCTCCCGTCAGTAAGCACGTTTTATTTTATTTTCTTTTTTTTGTCAGTGACTAGTTTGAATTTCGAGTCGACTTATTCGTCAACATTGTAGTCACTGTTTTATGGCACTTTTCGGGCGCTTGGCCCTTAATAAACGATACGATATCTTTCACATCTTAATTACCGAATCTTCATGATTAGGCTTTTCAACCAATAGGTACCTACTCCACACATACATTATGTGATTCACTATCACTATCAATATAAACATTTTTCGTAAAAATTTTCGTTCATTCAATAAGCGTCAGGTTTTGGGGCCTCTCCAAGCTTAAGGGCCCCGGGGCACTGCCCCGGCTACCCCTTAGTAGCTACGCCACTGGACTGGTAGTTATACTACAGTGGCCAACGTTTTTTATACCTATACATGTAGATCTGATATGTGCCTGTTACTTATAAACTGTTTTAATTGATAAGTTGTTATCTTATTTTATATTATAGAGTAACATCTACCCAAAAAACGAGATCGCCAAAACAAACAATATTGTTATGTTTTCGTAATTAATAAATATTATCATAGGTCATAATATCGAGCCTAATAAAATTGTTATTTTCGAAGTTATCATTATTTACTAGCAATTGAAACGATGTTACTCATCGATTATGACAGTAAATTAAAGATTCCGATTATTATTTTCCCTAAAAACGATAATGAAATTTTAAAACAAATAATATTTTCTATGGAATATTTTAAGCATTTAAGGTACTTAGATATATTTACCTACTTGCGCCTATTAATTTAACTGAGTTATGTTTATAATAACAAATTGTCTCACCACTCACCAACCACTACAGAGTGCCCGACTAAGAAGAGAGAAAATGTCTTACCAGATGTTTTCAGATAGTCGATGGAAGGCAGAGGAGAGTCCCTGGCGGTCACTTTGAGGATCTGTACATGCCCAACCTCTCCGTTCCTCACTCTATTTTTCAAAGCCCTGTAGGAGGGATCGAAGCGGCGGTTGAATGCGGAGAAGAGAACACGACCCTTAGACTTGGCGGCCTCGTAACACTTTCTGGTCTCCTCTATGTTTTCGGCGATGGGCTTCTCGCAGAACACATCCTTGTTGTTGGCAATAGAGTTGACAACGATGTCGTGGTGAGTCCAGGTCGGAGAACCAATGAACACAACTTTGACTCTGTAATGAAAAGAGTGCGTATTTATTTTCCAGGAATGTTTTTAGAAAAAGCTTACTAAGTTTTGTATTGTCTTGGGCTCACTCTTTGTCTTTGTAGACGCGCTGTGCTTCACTAGAAGGCAGTAGGACAACTTTATCGCTGAAGTTCCAATATTTCTTGAGGTCAGCAAATCTCTCCGTGCGGTCGTCGACGACGTACTTGAGGGTGATGCGAGGGTTGTTGATGATGCTGATCAAGTGGATGGAGCCGGCGCGGCCGAGCCCAAAGATTGCGCCCACTACCAGCTTGCTCGGCGGCTTGACTGCGTGGTTTGTGGTGACGTTGTTCACGTAACTGTGGAAACAAATTGTTGAACTCGTATTGCGTATGCTTTAATAATCCGTACGAGATAACGCTCCGAGCGAGTTTATCATAGTCTAGTTGTCCAGATAGGTAAAAAACTCTGTGTGGAAACCGTCAACTGAAGCTGGAATATGTCTTGATATTTGTAGAATTGTACGGAATAGGTAGAAGGTAAGATAATTTATGTTATTCCAACACTGCACTTTTCCGCTCCTCTCTGCTCAAATACTCGTAGATAGCTGCAGTTTAAGATTAAAAAAATAAGCGTATTTAAAACTCACTCCGTGTGGAAGTAGTCCTCCTTCGGATAAGTTTGGGGTAGTTTGTAAGGAGAAGGTCCACCGAACTGTTTGGTCGCCATTGTGAAATCTGAAAAATAAATTTTATCATACTGAAGAGTCGTGCTCCTTTCCTACATCTATGGTCGTGAGGCTTCCACGACATAGGTATATCTAGGTATAAAAAAGTAGGTGTCCTCCATCTGCCATAAGTATAACAATTTAATAGATTCGAGATCATTAACTCGTCTATCATAGGGGTTTGGCTAATTGACTAGTCCTCATGATGTTAGGTTGTAGCGGTCTACGGATTGGGAGGCTTCTTCATATCTAGGCCTGAAGTGGAGAAGTTATTATTGTTACGCCACTAAACGTGAACACGCCATATCTCCGAGAAAATAACGAGTGGCACGTAATAATTAAAACGCATTGCTGTTCGAAAGGTCTAGAGTAGTTGTGCTTAGACAGACTTGGAAAAATCTCGAAACATCCACAACATACCTACAAGTAGTAGTAGGCATATATCTAACCGATAAGGGAAATTGTACTCTCCGACGTTAACAATAGAGTCGAAATTCGCATGAACGTGACTCTTATTATTACGAGAAATAAAAATGATTTATGACTTCGAGAAGCGATTCAATTGTTCTGGAATTCTGGATAGATCCGGGGACGTCGGTATCTAGTATTTTCTTGGCTCCGCATATAAATACGGGCCCCCGGCCGGAAGCGAGTCAGTTGTGATTTCGACTGCGATCAAGAGCGAACTATCCTAGTACTCGAAGTGATTTTTATCAACGACTAAAGCGATAGTGTAACGGTACTCTAGTGTTAATTGCGATTCGGATTATTGTTGACTGGACTAATTTGTTATTGTTTTTGGTAAATAAAGTTCTCTCGTCAGTAAATCGGCATTTGATTACCCACGTACGTAACATTATAAAACGTGGAATAACTTTGGACTTCAAAAGTAATAAACTTAGCAAATAATTTTAACTGACTTCCGAAAAAGGAAGCGGTTCTCAATACTTATACTTTTTTCAGGGCCCGATCTAGCTATTTAGCCGCCCCGGGCAAAAACACAAAACCATATAAGTCATGGGTCTTAAGTCTTAAATATTTCCACTATTCAACCTGCAATAGGTAGGAAGGTGGCACTTAAAAATTTCAACCTACCAACTTGGGTGTGGATGGCTAAGTGGCTGGAAAGGTTGGAAGTTATGAATAAATCAATTTTGCCGCCACTCATTTTTTACCACGCTGGGCAATTGCCCGGCTTGCCGCCCCCCCCCCCCCCCCCCTAGATCGGGTCCTGACTTTTTTTGTACCTTATTCATCGATATGTTCACTAAACGGAAAACGATTTTGAAAAAAAAAAATTCGAATAGTTTGTCTACAAGGTGGTTCCATTTAAATTTTGTGACGATCTAATGTAGAACTTCGGAAATTGAACATGACCATATCAACAAATAATAGCAAAGAGCTGCAATCACATGGGTACATAATTATATGTATATCTGTTTGTTGTTAAGACCATTTCAGAACATAAGTCGAAGTCGCAGAGCTATTTCTGGCTCTCAATAGGCCCGAGCTTGTGAATGTCGAGCTCTCCGTCTGGTCATCCGTGTCCACGGCGAGTAGTGCGCATAGGGTTTGGGATTTCCCGTCATTTTCAAAGTCCCGGGACACAAAACAGTCTGCAGTCAATGTCCCGGGAATCCCCGGGACTCGAGACTTTTAAGACTTTTGTCTAATTTTTTTTAAAGATAGTGTTTATCGGAGAATTTAATTTTTCTGGTGAAATATATAAAAAAGGCATGTTTATTTTTTTAACTTTAACGTTAATTTTGGTCTGAATAATTGTTTTGTTTATTTATTTTATTCACACACAAATTCACTTTTAAGCCGTTAAAGTTAGGTATTAAACGAACTTGGTTAAAAATCATACTATGTATGTATTTTCTTAATAACTTTTCTATTATTTAGTAATTGTAGTAATCGGTCATTGGTCATTTTCAAAATATTTTAAATCAAAATATAAATAATAAAACAGACTTGAAAGTCAGTCATTTAAATAATCAACTTATTTTTTTATTTTTTTATTTATACGAACTAGTACTTGAGTGCGATCCCACCTGATGGTAAGCAGTGATCCAATCGTTGATGGTGATGCGCACTAGTTTAAGAGCTACTTAATTACACTACTTTTCTGATTCAATAAAATAGGCTTTAAAAAGCGTCAACAGCATTGTCCGACAATCTAAAATGCCACCGGACAAGGAGAACACTCTCTCTTTTTTAAGACTATTAACAATACTTTCAAAAAACAATTTCGACTAGGTATCTTGTCTCGTCTCGAGTCTCGACAACAAAGTCCCGGGACTCGAGACACGAGACGTCCCAGGACCCAAACTTTAAGTGGGCAGCAAAACTGAAAGCGCCCAATAGAGCCATAGCCTACCGGGGTTGCAGAAACGTTTGAAAGCGTTACCGTGAACTTAGGCGGCAAAAGGGATGTAGGCGACTAAAGGAGTCTGGTATTCCCTCTTGCTCCACCCTAGAGCGCGCAAGTCAATTTGATGATTTCCCACTCAAAAAAAGGGAACTTCCCGTTACTAGGGAACTTGCTCACTATTTTATTTTACTATGGAATACCATAATTAAAAACTGAAAAATGAGTATTATGTGAGTAGGTACCTACAACCGACTTCAAAAATTTCAAAATAACTTTAATTTCGTAAGTCGGTGTTTCTGATTACGATTCTTAGTTTTTTATAAGTTTCGTCTAAGGATTATTCACCAATAAATTTTAATTAGTACAAGGGCTTATTAGAAAAGGTCTCGTTATCAATAAATAGATAATATTCATAAACAGCAAAGCTATGAGCGTTTGTTTATACGCCAAAAACGTCACTCAATTTATGGAAATATTTTACTGGTTATTGATTAAATAATAGGAATGAAAGAATGGCGATCAAAATGGAAAACCACTGCGCATACTGCGCACCTACCTAAGTAGCAAATGTAGCAATTGTTAGGAATGATTGATTAAATTATGAATTTACCAACTATGACAAATTTTCGTGGACAATTTTAGGATTGCGTTTTTAGGGTACCGTATCTACATCAAAAGGAAAAAAACGAATCCCTTATAGGATCACTATATTGTCCGTCCGTTTGTCTGTCTATCTGTCCGTTAAGATCCTTTATCTCAAGAATGCGTGGAAATATCGAGTTGAAATTAAAACCATATACAGGTCTGCGGTCCCTTCAAGCTGTAAAAAAATAAAACTTCTAAGTAACCGAATAAAAAAGATACGACAGAATATACAGACAGATACAGAATCTTGAATTTTGGTACAAAGCAAGGTCTTATAGCACACGTATAGGAAAAAAATCTGAAAACAGTAAATTTGTTGTTAACTACGTCACAAAATAAAAAATTGTAATTCGGAAAAATCTTCCGACACTCCATTCGGGAATTGTGAGCGTCTCACATTTGACCAGTTTTTTTTTACTATTGACTACACAAATATGATCAGTAACGGGTACGGATTTAACCCCATTTTATTTCTGTATTAAGAAATAAAAAAATATTGGTTATCCAACGAGCTCTTGTCATCGTCAGCGTTTCGACTCTTTTTGAGCCCCATAGGGTTGGTTGGCACACAACGATAGTAGGTAAGAGTCTTTGAGAGAGGACGATCGGTACCTAAGACTTTAGTGTGGGACTACTTTTTTTATAAACTTTAAAAACTTGGTCGATACTCTTACGCAACCGTAGTGCTGTGCACGTGGTATCACTGCGGCTGCGGAGAACCTCAAGCGGCCGGTGGAAGTACTATAACAACCATATGGGCAAATATATTTTCGAACCATTTGGGGTTAAAAACTCGTGTTCCATCGAGTCCGAGTGCTCAGACACTATTAGAGATTTATCCAAACGCCCAGTTGACACTTCGCGTGACCCAAGGGCTGGCCTTTGCCGCGGCTAGAGATTACGCATTGCTATTCGACGTAGCACTGCCGCCATTCTTTCGGGCACACTTCCAGTCGAGAGCGATGTGGAGGAATATTTTGACAACAATTTATTTTAGTAAGGATTTTTTGTAGGAGTATAATAATAATAATAACTTTATTCACAAATATGAGACAACCATACACAATAACTTAATAACATATTAGGTAGGTACATAAAGATAGAAATTGTTTAGTAAGTTTCACAATAAAATTTAAGCAGGTCTGTATTTCTGTAGTAAGTTAAACAATAGTAGTACATTTTGAGTGTAATGGTATAGTATATGTACTTGCTTTTGCCCGTGGCTTCGCCCGCGCGCATAAAATATAGCGTAGGTAAGTCACTCACGACCCCTGAGACCCCAAGCATTTAAATAGGTATAAATACGGGAAAAAATGGAAAGGTTGCTTATTTTCGAAATTAACATACTACTTCATGAAGAATTTTTTATTTACATTCTTAGATACATAGGTAACCAATATTTACTACCGCTCAAAATTTTAATAATCTACGCGGACTTTTAATAATCTTAGTCTTCAACCGAATGGCGTGAAATCACGCGTGAACGTAGCGGTTGCTTGGAGTTACGGCTTTCTATTGCAACCTAATTTATTTTTTCTTAATATATTCCACTTAACACATGTCGTCGATGATCTTTTATACAGTTCGTGACTTTAATCTGGAAGCCAAAGTTGTCGTTCAATTGTCATTATACAAGACTTTGAAAATTAAGTATATTAATCCCGATAACCTCGGGATTTGTGAAATATTACTCAAAAATTACGAGTCAAAATACGAACGGGATCAAATAGGTACGCGGATGAAACTAAGGGGGACAGCTAGTCTAAAAAATTATGGATTTAGTAAAACAAATGGATAAAAATATTTGCTTATAGACAGTCTAGTAGGTAGTATTAGGTAAATGAACTAAGTAGCTTCTTACCAGAATGTAATGAAGAAGGAACCGAGTGCCACTGCCGCGCTGTTCAGTCTGACATCCGATGTATTGCGAACTTATTTTTATAGTCACACTCATGATTGGCAGGTCACCATGACACTTCGCGGAGCAAATCTCTAACAAACTACTTATGTGAATTCTTAGCCACCTTGTAAAAAAAAGTACGAGGATAAGATACAGCTCCGTGTTAACTTTAGAACCACCCAATCATACCTAGGCAATAATAGACACATTCAGATAACGATTAAATTGAATTGATTATCTCGGATCACCCAACCCCCTATCGATATGGTCCTAATAAACAAAACTATTAACCACTCATAAAATTTTATCTCGTTTATGATTAAGTAGTTACTTGCAGCTATTATATTACTGCCTTGGAAAATAACAATTTCTGAAATAGTACCTCATTCTTCATTTAAAACAAAACTCCATACCCTGAAGTTTTGTTTTAAATGAAGAATTTAAGTAAACAATTAATACTTGAGGGGTTTTTAAACTTACCTTGGTGACCAGACGGCGAGCAATAGGTAGATCACCGTCCGTTAAGAACTAGACCCGAGTCGACCGTGCATTGTGTTCTACAGTCGTCTTTTAGAGATGTCAGCAGAAGAGATGGGGCTCGCTAGAGCCTAGTGAGGATGCCAAGGCTGCGGGATTGTTCGTAAGAATTAACGTGGCCCTGGAACGCAAAGGACAATTGAAGAAATACAGGTGGGCTTTAGTCAGTAAAAGTCTGACACTCCTTCTCAATTCACCCAGAGCGGGCTGGAGGAGTTATTTAATGATCTCATAAACAGTTTAGATTGCCTAGCATAAAATGTTAGTTACTCAAATATCAACATAAAACTATTGTACCTACTTAGCTACTTGCCAAATGTGCAGTTGGTAATAGTCTATAGTTGTAACAAAACAAATGAAATCCCTTGACATGAGTTAATTAGCGGTAGTAGTTAGGTAGCTTCAGTTACATAACATGTTTTCATCGACCATAGCTAGGTACTGACCCGTACACAGCCACTTGACCTATTATTACATTTATCAAGATAAATTGAAGGCCTGAATATCTTATATCACACCATAGCGTTAGGGTTGTGTAAACACAGAAACATTGCAATTTGAATGAAATAATAATAATATAAAACGTGTGGTGGGTGGGGGTAGTCAAGTTAATCAACCTAAAAATACTTCCAGTCCAATCGGATGTGGCTGAATCGTAACATGCAGTCTGTGTGTTCATGGAGCAACTACTCCCATCTAACATGTAAGTACTATTCCTAATTATATAACTGAACTCCACAACCCAGTAACTGTAACTGGATAACATGAAACTTATGGGTATTTAAACGAGAGCATTTAGACTGGTTGTCAAACTTAAAGGCATTATATCATTTATGTATCATACTTAATGATTGTCAATACATGTGCAGATGTTGGAGATGCGCCAATGCTCGTAAAACGCCAGTGGGATAGCGGCCATAAGTAAGTCAAGCCCTAGGGATTTAATATAGTATGGACATACCCTAGGAAAGACATTTGATTTTACCCTACCTAACTTTTTTCACGAAGATCCATCGCTGAACAACTAACAAATAAGAAGACCTCTTTCCATTTTGGAATTTGTTTTCAATAAAATTTTGCAGAGCTTTAGATGATTCAGCGGTCAGCGCCACTCCCATAGGCAAATTAGGCATAGGTACTCTAGCCAGCTTTTTATTCTTACTGAACAAGTCGACTTATTACACCCGAGTCGAAACTTTCGCCAAACTCCTTTTTCTGTAAATGGGTCAAAATATGAATTTAAAAAAAAATGTAGTCTAAATGTAAACATTTACTCGCTCTCCACATTCTTCCTTTTTCAGTATTGTTAAGTGGGTCAAATATATCCGAGGAAGTGTGGTAACTTTTTGACTAACCAAAGGCTGGCTGCCTTTAGCATTTCTCAAAACTTTGCATATTTAACTACTCAATCTACATATAGGGCCCCCTCGCAAGACATGCACCAGCTCCTTCACGGTCCATATGCAACCACCTGAACCATGCAGACACCCTCTTACCTTCCAGAACCTAAAGACAAATAACAAAGCTGTCCAAGTATGTATAGGTAAGTCACAAGTACTGCAGGTCATAATCGATCGACACGAAAAGAAGCAGAAGAAAGCTTTTTACAAAAAATAATAATTTGATAATCAGAAGTTAGTGTTTCTGATAGGTACCTATTGTTTGTTTGTTATTTAACACCGACTTCAGAATCTTTTTTTTTCAATGTTACTTTAGCGTTTAGAGAGCGACAGGGTAGAATGGAAGAAAAAAACGTATAGCGCCGACCCCAAATAAGATGGGAAAAGCTCATGAAGAAGAAGTTACTTTAGCGTTTTTAGGATTCCGTACCTCAAAAGAAAAAAACAGAATCCTTATAGGACCACTGTTGTCCGTCTGCATGTCTATCTGTCAAGTCCCTTTATCTCGGGAACGCGTGAACGGATCGAGTTGAAATGAAAACCATATACTCAAGTCTGTGGTCCCTTAAAGCTGTGAAAAAATCAATCTTTTAAGTTACGAAAAAAAAGATACGGTCATTTATGTCACAAAGAACGCATATTTCGACACTCTCAAGAAAATCGAAATTCATATATACCCGTTGACCCAGAATCCTGAAATTTGGCATAAAACAAGGTCTTACAGCGCCTCTGGGACTTGAAACCGTTGCCTCACGCGTGCGGCCGCCTGGCATTGCTCCTCGCTTCGAACCATGGCCTGTACCAGAAACCAGCGTAAAGTCGGAGGTGGGTTGTTCACCGCCACGAGGACACGGCGGTGCTCTACCCAAACGGGGCACATGGGGAACCTGCGTCATGTGAAAGGTGAGGAACCCGTGAGGTCTTTCAAGTCACTTCTCAAAAGGGGAGTCATAATTATGACGTGCCCAATTAGTTTTCTTCTAGCCATATACCATATTATTTGTAGTACGACCTTCACTAAATATCGAGAGACAGATCCAGGCAAGACACAGACAGACCCAGTAAAATATGATCTGGACTGCAGTAAAATGTAGTATAATTGTTCGAGTTTGACCACATCATCGCTTAACATCAGGTGAGATGGTAGTCAACCGCAAGCCTATCAATAATAATAAAAAAGTACTAATTATAAAGCACAGTGACTCATGTATACGGCTAGTATACATTTAGTTTTTTTTTTCTTTTTAGGTCCTACACGGCAAAACAGAGCATTCCTATTCGCTATGCACGATTAACGAGAATATAAGCAACATTTATGTCAAAACAAAGGTAATGTCAAAATTATCAAAAAATATTCACAAATGTCACAAATATTCACTGTTGTCTGTAGAAAACCTAACCTTACTTACCTAACTATAAAATTTAACAATTACTTTTAACGAATTAGGATTAATTAAATAAGTTATTTCAAACTCTTCATCAGTATGTTACGTAACTGCCGAAAAGTGTTTTTTAAGAGCAATATTTGTCCAGTTATTATTCATAAAAAGAATTTCCTTACCAATGAATACAAATGTACAGAAGCTTGGAATAACATGAACTCCTCACCTGTGTTTAATAAAATAAGTATAAATGATTTCTACAATGTATTAGACCAAACTTACTCTTCTAAAGGTGTAATAAGTGCTATAGATGTTGATATGTTTGCCAACGCAATAAAAGACGCTAGCCACCTCGAAGAATTAAAAGATCTACTTCACAAACTCAGAACTACAGCAGAAACGGGCAACATGTTAGATTCGACACAGCAAGCTACGGTGAGGAATTTCATTGAGTTTGGTGACGTCAAAGAACTGGTAGAAATATTAAAAGATCCTCTTAACTTTGGTGTGTTCCTTGATGACTACACTGCAAATATACTACTAGACAAATTAATAACATTACCAAACTTTGAACTTGCTGCAAGGGTGGCTTCTTTGATAATGCTGCAAGAAGAATTCAACAATGAAATAACATGCACATTGTGTCAATATGCTTGTTACAAGTACATCAGTACCTATACAATTGAGCCAACAGAACCAGCACCCACTGCAGAGAAAAACAAGAAAGTTGAAGAAGTTAAGATTAGAGTAAAATTCCTTCGAAATCCCTTTTTTGATGATCATTTTGATATCAAAGATACTCTTACATTGTCAGGAAAAACATTAGCATGGGTTTCTGAAAGGGTTTCTAATAATTTGAACAATAACCTGCAGATTATTGGGTGGCTTGTCTACAAAAAGTATGATAAACTATCTGCCTTCTGTGAGAAAATGAGCAGCGACAAATCATTTAAAGTGAACAAGGAAGTTCTAGAACTGCTACAAAAAGAACATGCTAGTGCAGAAGCTGATTCAAAAGCAACTCTTGAAAACTGTATTACAATTTTGAGTAAATCTGAACAAAACTCGGATACATCCCTGGAAGAGTCACTAAAAATTGCCATTGAGAATGCTATCAATAAATCACACAAGAATGATGTTTCACAGCAAAAACAGGTCAGTTGTATTTAACAATTTATTAACAAGAATCATAAAAAAAACATTCATCTATTTGAATTTATTACAGTAAATTTAATTAGTATCTAAATTCCTTTAGGTTCATAACGACAACTTCCCAAAACGTTCACTCTCCCAAAACGTCCTCTTCCCAAAATGGTAATTCCCTAAATGTCAATTTCCCATTTCGTCCACTTTCCCAAAACGACCACAAAGCTACAATTCCCAGAAAGTCCACTTCCCATAACATCAACTCTCAAAACGTCCACTTTCTAAATAGGTATTTTTTCTTGGGGAGGCTTAAGCCCAACAGTGGGCATAGGTCATTATAGCGATTAGGCCTATGTCCAACAGTGGGCATCAATCATTATAGCGCCTAGGTGGTGACACTCGGGGGAGGCTTATGCCCAACAGTGGGCATCAATCATTATAGCGCCTAGGTGGTGGCACTCGGGGGAGGCTCATGCCCAACAGTGGGCATCAATTATTATAACGCCTACGTGGTGACACTTGGGAGACGCTTATGCCCAACAGTGGGCATAGGTCATTATAGCGAGGGTAGACTTATGTCTGCCTAATGGCAACACTTGAGGGGAGGATTATGTCCAACCATGTGCACCGATCATCATGGCGACACTTGGGGGAGGCTTGAGAAAGCTCGAGTCTAATCAAGACAGTGAAATCAAGATTTTGGCTGAGGAAAGCTAGATGTATCTATTATATTATTTGTATTCACCATTCGTACATTTTCTTTTTTTTTTTGTATTTCGCCATACTCATTGTAGTCCTGTTTAGAAAAAGAACGATAAAGCGATTCTTTTATTTTTCAAGAAAATATAGGGCAAGTATTCAATTTTATGAACTAGACGTTTTAGGAGTAGTCGTTTTGAAAAAACGGACTATTTGGGAAGTTGTCATTATGAACCTAAAGGTCTAAACCTTTAGGTTCATAACGACAACTTCCCAAAACGTTCACTCTCCCAAAACGTCCTCTTCCCAAAATGGTAATTCCCTAAATGTCAATTTCCCATTTCGTCCACTTTCCCAAAACGACCACAAAGCTACAATTCCCAGAAAGTCCACTTCCCATAACATCAACTCTCAAAACGTCCACTTTCTAAATAGGTATTTTTTCTTGGGGAGGCTTAAGCCCAACAGTGGGCATAGGTCATTATAGCGATTAGGCCTATGTCCAACAGTGGGCATCAATCATTATAGCGCCTAGGTGGTGACACTCGGGGGAGGCTTATGCCCAACAGTGGGCATCAATCATTATAGCGCCTAGGTGGTGGCACTCGGGGGAGGCTCATGCCCAACAGTGGGCATCAATTATTATAACGCCTACGTGGTGACACTTGGGAGACGCTTATGCCCAACAGTGGGCATAGGTCATTATAGCGAGGGTAGACTTATGTCTGCCTAATGGCAACACTTGAGGGGAGGATTATGTCCAACCATGTGCACCGATCATCATGGCGACACTTGGGGGAGGCTTGAGAAAGCTCGAGTCTAATCAAGACAGTGAAATCAAGATTTTGGCTGAGGAAAGCTAGATGTATCTATTATATTATTTGTATTCACCATTCGTACATTTTCTTTTTTTTTTTGTATTTCGCCATACTCATTGTAGTCCTGTTTAGAAAAAGAACGATAAAGCGATTCTTTTATTTTTCAAGAAAATATAGGGCAAGTATTCAATTTTATGAACTAGACGTTTTAGGAGTAGTCGTTTTGAAAAAACGGACTATTTGGGAACTGGTCGTTTTGGGAAAGTGGACGAAAAGGGAAATAGACATGTAGGGAATTACCATTTTGGGAAGTGGACGTTTTGGGAGAGTGAACGTTTTGGGAAGTTGTCATTATGAACCTAAAGGCTAAATTCCTTTAGGTTCATAACGACAACTTCCCAAAACGTTCACTCTCCCAAAACGTCCTCTTCCCAAAATGGTAATTCCCTAAATGTCAATTTCCCATTTCGTCCACTTTCCCAAAACGACCACAAAGCTACAATTCCCAGAAAGTCCACTTCCCATAACATCAACTCTCAAAACGTCCACTTTCTAAATAGGTATTTTTTCTTGGGGAGGCTTAAGCCCAACAGTGGGCATAGGTCATTATAGCGATTAGGCCTATGTCCAACAGTGGGCATCAATCATTATAGCGCCTAGGTGGTGACACTCGGGGGAGGCTTATGCCCAACAGTGGGCATCAATCATTATAGCGCCTAGGTGGTGGCACTCGGGGGAGGCTCATGCCCAACAGTGGGCATCAATTATTATAACGCCTACGTGGTGACACTTGGGAGACGCTTATGCCCAACAGTGGGCATAGGTCATTATAGCGAGGGTAGACTTATGTCTGCCTAATGGCAACACTTGAGGGGAGGATTATGTCCAACCATGTGCACCGATCATCATGGCGACACTTGGGGGAGGCTTGAGAAAGCTCGAGTCTAATCAAGACAGTGAAATCAAGATTTTGGCTGAGGAAAGCTAGATGTATCTATTATATTATTTGTATTCACCATTCGTACATTTTCTTTTTTTTTTTGTATTTCGCCATACTCATTGTAGTCCTGTTTAGAAAAAGAACGATAAAGCGATTCTTTTATTTTTCAAGAAAATATAGGGCAAGTATTCAATTTTATGAACTAGACGTTTTAGGAGTAGTCGTTTTGAAAAAACGGACTATTTGGGAAGTTGTCATTATGAACCTAAAGGTCTAAACCTTTAGGTTCATAACGACAACTTCCCAAAACGTTCACTCTCCCAAAACGTCCTCTTCCCAAAATGGTAATTCCCTAAATGTCAATTTCCCATTTCGTCCACTTTCCCAAAACGACCACAAAGCTACAATTCCCAGAAAGTCCACTTCCCATAACATCAACTCTCAAAACGTCCACTTTCTAAATAGGTATTTTTTCTTGGGGAGGCTTAAGCCCAACAGTGGGCATAGGTCATTATAGCGATTAGGCCTATGTCCAACAGTGGGCATCAATCATTATAGCGCCTAGGTGGTGACACTCGGGGGAGGCTTATGCCCAACAGTGGGCATCAATCATTATAGCGCCTAGGTGGTGGCACTCGGGGGAGGCTCATGCCCAACAGTGGGCATCAATTATTATAACGCCTACGTGGTGACACTTGGGAGACGCTTATGCCCAACAGTGGGCATAGGTCATTATAGCGAGGGTAGACTTATGTCTGCCTAATGGCAACACTTGAGGGGAGGATTATGTCCAACCATGTGCACCGATCATCATGGCGACACTTGGGGGAGGCTTGAGAAAGCTCGAGTCTAATCAAGACAGTGAAATCAAGATTTTGGCTGAGGAAAGCTAGATGTATCTATTATATTATTTGTATTCACCATTCGTACATTTTCTTTTTTTTTTTGTATTTCGCCATACTCATTGTAGTCCTGTTTAGAAAAAGAACGATAAAGCGATTCTTTTATTTTTCAAGAAAATATAGGGCAAGTATTCAATTTTATGAACTAGACGTTTTAGGAGTAGTCGTTTTGAAAAAACGGACTATTTGGGAACTGGTCGTTTTGGGAAAGTGGACGAAAAGGGAAATAGACATGTAGGGAATTACCATTTTGGGAAGTGGACGTTTTGGGAGAGTGAACGTTTTGGGAAGTTGTCATTATGAACCTAAAGGTCTAAATTTTTGTTTACTTTGTTTTTAGCTATTCCAATCATGGGCGAAATTAAGAGATGAGAAGCTTGAAGAACAAGCCCAAAGGCTAGACCGAGCACGCCGCATACAACTCATCCAACAAAAACAAAAAGAAATGAAGGACCAAGAGCAGAAATTGTGGTTCTTTGAGAATGAAGATCAAATTGATCTGCAAATAGAAGAAAAAGAAAAACTTGTTGACAAAACAATCTCAAAGAAAACTACAACTAAAACTTCAGATGAGAATTATATTCCACCTGAAATACGACCAAAAAGAAAATAGAGTTGTGGGATCTTAGAATAAAAAATTAGATTACTTACATGGTTGTTTTATTGAATATTATATTATGCAAATATAGATTTATACAAAATGTTAAATATAATTAAGAGGCCTTTTACAAAAAAACGCGAAATTGCAAGTGTTCGACGTTGAAATTGTATGTTTTACGTTCGTTAAATGAAATAACAATTATTGTCAAAAATAGTTTGTTTTCTCTACTATATTAACTATTTAACCGATTTTAGATAACTTGTTTAATTATTTAGTAATAAACTTTCTTCCGATGCATGTTTAGGCAAAAACTCACGGAGACGTGATTTGGCAGCTCTAATTTGGAGATTCTACTGAATATCTACCACCAAAACTAATATTAATTAGCTGTCAAATACCCTTAACTTCAAAAATTATTGAGTAGTTTTTGGTTAAATGCCTTTTGTGTAAAAAAATAAAAAATCTACATAATTCAATTATCGACCGAAAAGGCTTCGAAACAAGCCCCAATATCTCCAAAGTTCTACATTATTTAGGCGTAAAATTTATACTAAAATAATCAACAACATTTGCTTAAACTATAGTATTATTTTTATTTTTTTAATCGCTACTATTATTTTGTAATTAAATAAATAAAAATACTATATATTTCACTGCGCCAGCCATCCGCGACTAGTACCGCGCGAGCGCTTGTCGAGGTCGGACTTATGTCAGTTTATTTCCCGCGTGCCTTCGTTCCGATACTAACATTGTGTGCGCCGATTGTCGCGTAGACGCTACCGCATTGCTGTTGTGTGCGTGTGAACTACGAACGCCGTTTTTGATCTTTGTATTTATTTTCTAACGGTATTCATTATGTGCAAATTTTAGTTTAGTTTATTATTAGTATACCAGATAGTCGCGATTGGAACGAAGTTCCTTATCGTGCATTGTGAAAGGGGGGGCTAGAAAAGTTGATTTATATATATATCAACTTTTCGATATGGTTGTCTTTTGCATGATTTTCGAGGGTGTTGAAGCCGATAGTTCTGTCAAAATGTGAATCCAAGATGGCGGTTCCAAGAAATTATGTACTTTTTGATATGGGTGTCGTTTTCATGTTTTTCGAGGATGTTGAAACCGATAGTACTGTCAAAATATAAATCCAAGATGGCGGTTGCAAGAAATTATCTACTTTTTCGATATGGGTGTCTTTTTCATGTTTTTCGAGGATGTTGAAACCGATAGTACTGTCAAAATATAAATCCAAGATGGCGGTTCCAAGAAATTATGTACTTTTTGATATGGGTGTCGTTTTCATGGTTTTCGAGGGTGTTGAAACCGATAGTACTGTCAAAATATAAATCCAAGATGGCGGTTGCAAGAAATTATCTACTTTTTCGATATGGGTGTCGTTTTCATGTTTTTCGAGGATGTTGAAACCGATAGTACTGTCAAAATATAAATCCAAGATGGCGGTTGCAAGAAATTATCTACTTTTTCGATATTGGTGTCTTTTTCATGTTTTTCGAGGATGTTGAAACCGATAGTACTGTCAAAATATAAATCCAAGATAGCGGCTGCAAGAAATTATTAAATTTTTCGTCATGGGTGTCGTTTTCATGGTTTTCGAGGGTGTTGAAGCCGATAGTACTGTCAAAATATAAATCCAAGATGGCGGCTGCAAAAAATATTAAATTTTTCGTTATGGGTGTCGTTTTCATGGTTTTCGAGGGTGTTGAAAACGATTGTACTGTCAAAATGTAAATTCAAGATGGTGGCTGCAATAAATTATCAACTTTTTCGATATGGGTATCTTTTTCATGGTTCTTGAGGTTGTTGAAACCGATAGTGCTGTCAAAATGTAAATCTAAGATGGCGGCTGTCAGAAATTATCAACTTTTTCGTCATGAGTATCGTTTTCATGGTTTCGAAGATGTTGAAATAGTGCTGTCAAAATGTACATAAAATAGGATAGTATTTTTTTGGAACGAAGTTATGCGACTACGATAAAATAAATAAATGAATGGTTTGAATAGGTATGTTGAAAATAGTATCATTGAAGTGACCTGATGATGATGATGGAGCCGGAAGATAGGCACCGGAACTCCGTAATTAATCAATACATTGATTAATTACGGAGTTCCTACCTACCCGTGTTTGGGCTTATTAGAATTGTCATGAGATGCACTTTGGCTATAAGGTACTATCGAACTAATCTGATGATGATGATGGAGCCGGAAGGTAGACACGGGAACTTCATAATAAAACAATGTATCCTTGCAGGGTTTGAGTTAATTGGAATCGCCACGAGAAAAAGGTACTCTGGCTGTAAGTGTATTGCCACTAAAAAGTGTGAAATAAAAAAACTTTTTACAAAAATAAATAACCGACTTCACTAAAAAGAAACACTAAAATCATCAAAATCATTTTAATTTCGGAAGTCGGTGTTAGATAAGAAACAGACAATATCGAGAAACACCGAATTCCGAAATTAAAATGTTTTTGATGGTTTTAGTGTTTTTTTTTTTATTTAAAAACTTCCAAAAATAATGTTGACATGAATGTCAATTTAGGTGCGGTTTCGGTGGCGATAATAACTGGCATTGGACTTTCAAATCTAAATGAACTGTCTGCTTCGATGGATTTGCCTATCTTACCTTTCCGGTTATTCAGCAAATGCCATGACAAAGTAGCAAAAATGTGGAAGAAAACTGCAGAAATAACAATGACACAAGCGGTTGAAAAAGAAGCTGAAGCTGCAAAACTGCGTGGCGATGTTAACAGTGCGGGTATACCTACTTTATGATATGATAAATATCTGATTTTGGAGCTAAATCATATTTACGTGAAGACCTTTGAAATGATACCAAACACGACGTATATATCTTTCTTTTTTATAATGGATAGGCTTGCTTTGTACGTATAGGGTGTCCACCATGTATCGGTGGCGCAACGCCGTACGTCTTGTGGTCCGATGATGAAAAGGACTTGGCGGAATTAAATTGTGTAACTCTAGTGCACACTCCCCGAAGTGTAAACCATAGAAAACAGACAGGCTAGCAACTCGGCGTCGATGCTAAAGACTTTGGAGTTTTGACTTCACAAGAACATCATTGCCATCTTCTTGGCACGCTTTTCAATAGACTCTAGTGCATCCAGCTGGTATTAGGCTGACCTATCCCAACGATGAGAGCAGTACTCCATACACGATCAAACTTGCGCTTGATAGAGGTTGAGCAGCTGTTCCGGGGTGAAATACCGTCTCACCTTTGATAAGATCCCCAATTTTTTGGCAGCTAGTTGGGCTTTTGCCTCGATGTAGGAGCCGAAATTAAAGGTAGACGATAGCGTTACCCCAAGAAGTTCAATGTGGTCGGTAATTGGCACGGTTACACCCCGGAAAGATGGAGCCGGGTGGAATTGGCTCCGTTCAGTGGAGAAAAGACACGCCTGGGTTTTCGTCACATTAAACTTGACCAGATTGGCATCGCCCCATTCTGAGACTGCCTCTAAGGATGAGTTCAAGCGTTCAACCATAGCTTCTCGAAATGACTGGATCTGTGACCCACTAGCTCGTGCGTTAGACACATATCTCTCAGCAACAGTGCTGTCGTCTGCATACCCAAAAGTTTCGGGTTTAAGTAGGTCATTTATGTGCAGCAAAAACAGTGATGCCGAGAATACCGACCCTTGAGGAACTCCGGCATTAATATCCATTTGACCGGACGAGCATCCATCAATTACCACTCGGATGGATCGATCCCTCAAGAAGTCTGCGATCCAATCACACAGACCAGTGGGTAGACCGAAGGAAGGAAGTTTAGCAATAAGGCTTTCGTGCCAGACCCTATCGAAGACCTTCGAGATATCAAGGGACACGGCAAGCGCTTCCCCATGCTTCTCAATGACCTCGCTCCAGATGTGAATGGCATACGTTAGAAGGTCCCCAGTAGCCCGATTTTGATGAAAGCCGTATTGCTGGTCGCTGAGGATGTCGTTAGCTTCCAGGTGTGCTAGAAGTTTCCTGTTAATTACCCGTTCCATACTCTTACAGAGGATGGACGTAACAGAGATGGGTCGGTAGTTTGCCGGGTCAGCTCTACTGCCCTTCTTGGGCACAGGCTGCACTAGGTTTGCTTTTTCCTCAGCGGTGTGGGCCAGTGTCCCGTCGGGACTCAGTAGTGGCGGAAGTGAGGGACGGCAGAAGTTCGATTCAACCGACTTTTCCAGGGACCAAAACGCTTTACTACCAGCGGGGTATGAAGCAAGTTTGTTCCCTATTCGGCTAATGTGGTCGAACCGAGACTTTCTCAACATCTTTTTGCACGAATTGGCAGCCCTGTTAAAGGCCTTCTTCTTAAGAGTCACATCACTGGCTTTGCGCATACGAGCATCGGCCCAAGCTTGGTATGCCGCATGTTTTTTCGTGTCGGCGCCAAACCAAGTTCGAACTTGGTCCGACATTGCTATGTCAGAGTATGGGATGTAGTACTCCATTCCCTGTCGTAACACATGTGTCACGGCATCAGCGCACGACGATGCATCCTTCGAAGAAAAGCAAGTGGGCTGCCAAGGATATCATGCGAAGAAAGACCGCTTGTCATCCCAATCTGCTGACCTGTATCGCCAAACCCACTGAGTTCCTCTAGGACTAGGATCGGGCGAGGAGTAGATAGACACAGATTTAACCAGATAGTGGTCAGAACTGCCTAAAGGCGAAGATATCGACACTAAGTAGCGGTCTGGATCTGTGGTCATTAGAAGGTCCAAGCAATTGGTTGTGTGCGAATCCACATCAGGTACCCTCGTTCCCCCTAGACCAGCTGGGTGAGATTCAATTCCAGCGCTAGCTTCCGCATCTCACGACCAGCATGATCTGTGCACTGGTATGGGAAAAGCCACTCTTGGTGGTGCGCATTAAAGTCCCCCAGTAACACCAGTTGGGCGGAAGGTTACCGCTGCTGAGCCGCATCTGCCGCCTCACTCAGATGCTGTGTGAGCCCGGACGTCTCCACTATGCGAACGGTAAACACAAGCGTAGATTATTTTATCTAGGCCTGTGGCGACCAAAGGCCAAAGCGTTGAGAACCTGGAGTCTTCAAGATTGCGGAGACGCCGATAGCAGATGTCGTCCCGGGCATACATACATACGCCCGCGAGTGGTTTGAAGTTGTGCTCCAAGGTAAACCCTGGGTATGAAAGATACGACACGTCGGACGGACCTCTGATCTGCGTGTCCGTAAGGAATAGTAGAGCTAGTTTTTTCAGTCTCCAGGTGGTGATGGACTGCAAGAGGGCAGCCGCTGTTTAACTGTACTCTTTCCATTCCTTTTCATAATTTGAGAGTGAATGGAGGAGAGGAGAAAGAAGTGAAATGGGCAGCCACGCTGCTAACCTTCAGGCACGCACTGAAAGGACGACATCATTAGGAGACTATCTTTTTTTTTACACAAAACTTTTTGACCACGAGAGGGCGCCACATTGTTTTTTTTAATTTTTGCAAAGTACCGGTGAAGCCCTTTCAAATGATATTAAACACGGTGTATTTATCTTAACATTTATCACATTATCTTTTGTCCGCTAGAGGGCGTCACTTTGAATTTGAGCAACATATTGGAAATATACAACTTAAGCCCTTTCAAATGATACCAAACACGGCGTATTTATCTCCATTTTTATTTTTAACACATTACTTTTTGTCCGCTAGAGGGCGCCATATCGTTTTTTGTGACACGTCACACAGCATATGTTCAGCGAACGATTAAGACTGTTCTAACGATACCTCATATGTCGAGTTCTGATAAGTAGATTAGGAGCTATAAGGAACAAATGAACATACTCACAAACATACATACATACATAGCCTGTCAAAATCGTAAGTTCCCTCCGTTGTCGGGTAATAATTAAAAAAATACTCTCTTCATTCTTCTCTTTCTATAATTAATATATTTGTTAATTAAATATATTATATTAATAATATTTAATTTTCTGTGAAATTGTTACTACGAGTATTTTGGTGAACAATAAAGTTTATTCTATTCTATTACATTTGGTTGATTTATTTATTAGAATACGTTGCAGCAACCTTACTACTATAATATATACAATTAATACTAATGCTATTGACTGTAGATATTATAATCGATTACTGCATAACAATTAAAAAAATTATGTAAACATAAAAAATAATATAAGAAAAATCAATTAATATAAATTCATTTTATAAAATTGAAATAACACGTCAACAATTTCCACCTACTAACCTTCATCCTAAGAAAGCTTAAGTTAAGTACGGAAAATCCAGATCGTTTAGTCGCCGTATTAAGTGCGAGCGAGAAGTATGAATGAAAGTATCGGTGGCGCAGTTAGCCGTCCGCTCGAGCGTTCGGTGCGTAAAATACCTAAACTTGCGTAAAGCCGAAACGTAAAAGGACTCTTAATAACTACTAAGCATTACTATTTTAATAATTGAAATAAATATAATTACAGGAATGATAACATATGCAACTTTTTACATCATTTATACAATATAGACTAAATATAGTAAGTGAAGCTAGTAGGTTCAAGTTCAACTAAATAAGTAATCATAATAGATATGATTGGTAAAGCATTTTTAAGATAAATCATTTTAGGCCTCTTCCTGTATCTTGGTGAGATCATGTTGTATTTTCCTCAAAGTATCTTCAGTTCTTTTGGCTGTCTCAGTCTTTATGTTTTCTTCTAAATCAACAATGTCCCTTGCTAATGTACCAGTATCATTGACAAGGGAAACAATAGTATTGCACTCTGAATGAAGTAGGGCTAACAGTTTGTAAGCCTTTTTTGCTTGGTCATCTTTCTTTGCATCCTAAAATGTTTAAAAAAAAATTGTAGTCTATTTACCTTTTAATATTTTTTCAAATTTCCATTGTATTTATACTAACCCTGAAGAGTGTCTCATCAGCTATTGAAAAGCACCTATCTAGTTGCCCTTCTAGTGTGTTGATTTCCTTTTGTAACTGTCTTGTGTCATCTAATATCTTCTTTATCTCCATGTTTTGCTTGTCAACATTACTTATTATTTCCAAAATGCGTTTTGTGTATATTGATCTGTAAAAACATACAATGTTGGTAAGTAGAACTCAATAGATATTTATTTAGCTTGGATAAATCATATAAAATTTTAACAGAATGTACATTGCATATTAATAGGGGAAAAAGGCATTAATTTTTGTAAAGTACAATCAGGCCTACACATTAACATACTAATTTATTCATTTAAGAAATACACCCAGTGGATTTAGAGCAACTCAATTTGACTGAAAGTCAGTCCTTGTGTGCAATAATAATATTATTATTTGCAACAAACCTTTTATTTCCACCTCTTAACTTTCCATAACTCTCCTTTAATTGGTTACCCAATGCCTCTTTCTTGTCATGTTCTTCTCTCAATGCCTTTGCAGACTCTTTCAAGCCTGTCAATATCTTTCTACACTGGCTTCTCTCAGACTGTAAAGATCATTATTATTCTAAGAATGATAAACAATTTTTGTGAAGATTATGAAAAATGAAATTATACATACTTCCATCAGGTTCATACTATTTGTAATTTTGTCAATTTCAACCATTATAGATAAGTTTCTAGATGTTAATTCTTCACTTTGTCTATGCAAACTATTGATGTTTGATTGTACTTTTTCTATCAAACCATCTGACACACCCTCTGCATCAATATCAGCTATTCCAATACTATCCAGAATATTGTGTACATTTTTCAAGTCAGCATCTGCCCTTTCAAATGATTTTTGTGCCTGTAATAAATTTAAATGAGCCTTAACAAGTCCTTTTTAATTAGCACTTACTTGAACATTCTTATTCTTGCTTTATTTATATATAAAATTTGCCATTTAACATCAATTATGGTAAATCAGTATCTGATGGCAATAGTTACATTATTTTTCTAACATTATAACTTTGTCATATATTTACAAAAGGATTGGAATTATAATCTACCTGTGAAAATTCAACTTCCATAACATTCTTTTCACTCTCAAGTGTATCCAACTTCTGCCTTAAGACAATAGCCATTTCTTTTAATTCTTTAAGGCTTTTATTTGAGTCATGTTTTATTTCAGTCTCTTCAACTATTGACTGTTCTGTATGAAGCTCTGGTTGTTGAGTTGGTAACACTGTTAGACTTGTTTTACTCAGTTCCTTTATTTTAAGCAACTTTTCTATTACTTGTTCATCACTTAGACCTGTCTGGGTTGATGCAGAAGTCAGATCTAAAAAAAAATCAATGAGTGATAACTTTCTTCCAAAGCAAAAAAAACTTCTATATCAGCCAAGTTTATGTATGTAGCAATATACCATAGTATAGTTTCACCTGTGACACTAAAATCTCCTATTTTATTTGAATTAGGTTTGCAGCATGGTGGAATCCAAATGGTTTTGAGTTCTTCTCCAATTTTATTACTGATATCTTGCTTTAATAATGACTTTTTGTTAGCAGATGGCAAGCTTGTAGGTGCCTGCTTACCTTCATTTGGCAACCTCTCTATTAAAAACATGAACACTTGTCTCAGTTCACATTCATTATGATATAAAAAAGTTTGATAACCCACATCATTTTTATACCCTAAATCCTGTAATAAAATAATGTAGTGTAAAACAAAAATACTTTTTTTTAACGAAAATCATTATTCTAAAATAAACAAATATAATAAATATTACCTACCTTACAAATAGATGCAATCTGAGATGCCACTTCTATTCTATGGGAGATACCGGATGGCAAGTTTCTGGTTACTTTAACAGATGGATTTATGGTGCTAAGACATGTAGATGCAGATTCAATAATTGTATGTACAGGCAGTTCATTCATACTTTTGACCTCATCACTTATATTTCTGAAAAACAAGGACAATCGTCATATTAAAGGAAACGGCTTCTACGAGTATGTTAAGTATATACATTGATTTTACTCAATATTATCAAATTTTACATACATATTCAATTGACGAAGAAAATGTAAAATAATGGAATCCACTTCTTCCATTCTTGTACACGAAATCGCTGTGCTGCTAAACCTAAAAACCGACGGGCTTTCGAAGGATAAAGTTTAAACACCATTAACGTTTGGATTATTGATAATTACTTGTTTTTGGGATTGATGTTTATAGTGGTTTATGCTAACCAAAACACCAAATGCTAACGTTTTCGTTTTATTATAACTTGATAACTGCCTGTCAGACAGCAACTGATTGATAAACAAGTGGAATACCTGTCACTGTCACTGTGAACTGGTTACTGTGACGTTGCATTGACTTGACAGAATGTTTTTTTTATTGTGAAAAAAAGCCAAGAACTAAAAAACTATTTTAACTTTGGCAACCCTGGTTTGTCAATGTCATTTCACTCATTACATATCTGTCATTTGATTTTGACATCTGACATAAGAAACAACATTGTTTCATTCACTGGGCAGATTATTGGTTACATAATTGTGCTTTTAGCTAGTGTGGAATAATTAAACAAAATGGGAAAGCATTTCGGAGAGCTTGCTAAAATCCGAGGATTGATTACATACAAGTTATCGCCCCATGAACAACGTGCGTACGCTGGGGCCATTTCCAATGGGATACCCAACATCTTCCGTAGATTCCGCGAGAGCGTGTTCAAATGGGCCCCACGTAAGTAATTACATTTCTATCACTAAACGAAGTGCTGTGGTAGTTTGTATATAGCTGTAACCAGGCGTAGATCAACTAGCTGTGCTCATACTTATGCAATATGATAGGAGCATATAAGTATTGATCTGCTGTTCTGATCTGGAGTTCCTGTAGCAATCTTTACACTTCAACAATGTTGTCAATCAGATGTCTGATGCATCTGTAGATGATTTTCATGCATCATTCAAGTTAAATGGCAATAAAGTAGTATTAACCAAAACTTCAGGGGTCCTTACATCACAGTCACAAGACAAGTGATTTCATTGAACCTATACAGTGATCAAACGCAGCAAAATTATTCGGGCACCCCACTCCCACTCTAAGCTGTATAGCATCAAAATAATTTGAGAAAACAGTAAGCTGAAATCTGGGTAGTAGGTATAAATTTTTCGTAAGTGCCTTATTTGAATTTAAAAATTTCAAATCAAGACGTATTCTGTGATATGAATAGTAGAATTTCGTGTGCCATATGCACAATTTGACAAATATTTTTGGCATAATCAGTAACTTCCCACTATTGATATTTTATTAGATCTGGTTGTGGTCGGGTTAGGAACCGTGATCCCCAGCCCGACCACAATCGTACTCATATTACTCAAAAAGTACAAGGCACAAATTCCTGTGATAAGTGGCACAATAAAACACAATTAAAATAACCATTTTGTGCCATGGTAAAATCTCTGTTCCATGTCGTGGTCGGGTCAGGAATCACAACACAGCGTTTTAGTTTCTATTGTCTCTAATTACAGTATTTGAAAGGTTCCATAAACAAATAACTGTAAACACGACATATTAATTTCGGGTGCAAATCAAGATATATTTTTAAGTTTCAAAATTTGACTATTAAATTATGAAGTCTAAATTTTTTGGTTCATGCTTTTAGGCTCAATTTTCAATAAGGATTTGCTATCCTTGCTTGTACTAATAACGATTCTGTCTGATAAATGTAAATATATAGGAGCTGCATGTAAACCACCACCACAACTTACAACAGAAAAATTAAATTGTAATGTAGTTACAATTTACCAGTAACTTACCATTGACTATTCATAATTTTTTCATAATACAGTCGTCCTTTAAACTTATTATTATTGTTACAGCCTTCATCATTGGATACCTAGTTTATGAAGGTGTAGAACGTGAACACAAACGTCTTGCGCGCAAGAATCCTGCTGATTTTGAAAATGATCAATAAATAAGTGTTACAATATAAGTAATCAATTCTATTTATGTTTTAGATATGTAATTAAATCCACCCTAAAAGAAGTTTGTTATTATTTTTTAAACTCAATGCTAAAAGCTCACACCAAGTGGAAATAGCTTTCGTTTCTTTGACTGCCTACCTACTATCACTTCAAACTTCTTCATGGTCTGTAGTCTATACCAACCTCAATAACTCGTGTTACATTCATTTACACTCAAACCTTGGGCAATCTCATGCTACGTCTACATGTTGGGCTAGCCTCGGCCAATCGCCATTGTGTTAACAGGGTTTCCTCGTTTATACAATGACTACATAATAGCGATTAGCGAGGCTGGGCCAACATGTAGACGTTATAGCATTACTATCATCAACCTTAAGGACCTATAACACTGCGCTGAATATCGCGTGCGATCCTACTATTTTTCATTCATAGAAAGACAGTCTAGTCTATGGTTCGACGTATCGCGTAGTGTAATAAGGGTTAGTCAGTTGATTTGATTTGATTTGATTTGATTTGTCTTTCTATGAATGAAAAATTGTACGAGTCGGAATATCGCACGCGAAATTCAGCGCAGTGTAATAGGTCCTTTATTAAAATTCTATTATTGTTCATAAATGTAAAAACCCGGGCAAGTGCGAATCGGACACGCGCACTAAGGGTTCCGCACAAACTTAGTAACTTAACTGCCCATGAAAACAGAATTTCCGAATTGAGCTACGAAGATTTATCCGAATCGCCAAATAAGTTTTTTTTTTTCAGAACTATAAATTTACAGTTTTCAGATTTTTTCCTAGTCTTGTGCTATGAGATCCTGCTTCATGCCAAATTTTAGGGTTCTAGGTCAACACGAAGTACCCTATGAATTTTGATTCCTGTGAGTGTCGAAATACACGTTTTTTGCGACATAAACGACCGTATCTTTTTTTTTAGTTAACGTAGAAGTTTGTTTTTTTCGTAGCTTCAAGGGACCCCAGACCTGGGTATATGGTTTAAATTTCAACTCGATACCTCCAAGCGTTCCGGAGATAAAAGGTCTTGACCGACAGTCGAACAACTAAGTAATCCTTTAAGGGTACCGTTTTTTTTTTCTTTTGAGGTACGGAACCCTTAAAAAAAAGTCATATAAAATAAAAAACTTTAAAAAAAAAAAGATAACCCGACTTTACTACAAAAACACAAAATTATTTTGACCATTAGGTGTGTAATGTTTTTTTTTTTTGGTGATGTCGGTTATTTTTTTTTCCAATTAATCAAAAACTTTAGTATACCTACATCGTTTTGTTATGAAGTTTCGGGGTTAAGTAATTTTTGGCATTTGCAATGGCATCCATATTAAAACGATTACCTACTTTCGGAAGTCGGGGTTAAAAAAGGAAACAAATAAAATGCATCATATTATGGTACAATGAAACACTCTTTGCTTTAAGTGACCAGCAGTCTTTTTAGGGTTCCGTAGTCAACTAGGAAGTAGTTTAGAAAATATGAAAAAAATCTGAAAAGTAGAACTTTATAAGGACTTTCTAGGAAAATTATTTTGAACTTGATGGAAAGAACAGTTTTTGTACAAAATAGACAAAAGGGTTCTACAAAATAATTTCTGGACTAAGTTTGTAGTATAATCGTAGCAAGCATTTTTTTTAAACTCATAAGTGGGTACACTTTATTGTGACGGACGGGAAACTACGGAACACACACACACACTGTACACTGAGCGTGGCCCGACACGCTCTTGGCCGGTTTTTTAAAATTCAAATTTAAAAGTAAACATCTGCTTTAAATTATTCTCAAATCAGAATTATATTGAACACAAGTTTTTGTGACGCAACTTAATAGTGATCACGATTCATAACATTTTGTATCTGTATTATTCTGTATCTTTTGAACCGCATTTCAACATTTGGAATGTATTGTTTCAAATGTTCCGATGTTCCAAATATTCCGATGATCCAAATATTCCGATGTTCCAAATGTTCCGCTGTTCCTAATGTTCCGATGTCCCAAATGTTCCATTTGTTTCTTGTGAGCCGAGATGTTCCCAATGTTCCGTTTGTATCTTGTGAGTTGATGTTACAAATGTTCCATTTGTATCTTTTGAGCTGTTGTTCCAAATGATACATGTCACTGTTTCGGAACATTTCAGTGATTCAGATGCAAATGATACAATCGCAAAGATGAGACACTTTTCCCAGAAAGCGGGGGCAACTCCTTTTAGTACGTATTCCCAGCTTTAAATCGATAACCGGCGGCGGACGTAAACATCTATTTTAAAATCTCATATTTATTATTGAAAGGTCCTTTAGACCCCCACTTTGATATTCGTAATTTCGTTGTGTTTAAGTCAGTCGGTGATGTTTGCAGTTGATCGTATCATGGAGAAATTAATACCTCCTGTGTGTCCTCTCCTACCGAAAAGTCATTTATTTAGTTGGAGTGGACCACAGATACTACGTAGAGATACAAGGGTATACAAAAATTAAGAAACCATTTCTGTAATAACACAAGAAAATAAATAACTGCACAAAAATGTGTGGAACCAGAAAAGTCGAACGAATGCCATAAGTGCAAGGACTGTTGCCTCCAGATCCCATGGTGGCAGGCCAGCAAGAAGGCTCGCCGCTTCGCGGGAAACCATGCGGTATCTCCGTACCATCTGTATTCCCATGACACTCAGGCATGCGTTCAGCTGGGCTCTCGGTTGCTGTGCACTCGTCTCGAATGCATAGGCCATACATAAATGTCTAGTATTATACAAGGTTATGCGTCAAAGACAATAAATATATTTTATACCACCAATAGACGGGACATACTCAATATCCGAAACTTGTTACTTGTGAGTAACAAGTCGCTTAGTCTAGTACATAGATGAGAATAAGTCTAGTATGACACCCCTACACGTCAAGTCATGTTTGTATCCGCCAAAGAGATATAGAGAGATACAATAGAGCGGCTATCAGGAGAAATGTCTTAGAAAAACTGTCATCCTATCTCTCAGTGACGCCATCTAGCTTTGAATAGCAATCACGCGAATTAAATTTGTCAAAATTTGTATAAATTTAACTATTGCTTGGTAGGTGGCCAGGGGCTATACCATGATATGTTAAAATGTCAGTAGTACGAACGAAAAAGGATCTAACAGTTCAGTTTGGGTCGTAAAATAGATCACATTAAAAGATCGCGGTAGAAGCTTCAGTGTGTGCCAGTGGCGTAGCTTGGGAAGGGGAGGGCAGGCCATGGCCCCAGGCGGCCATATGAAAGGAGGCGGCAGAAAGCACCAATTTATTTATTTGGAAAAAAAAATCCTTAGATATTCGAAATTGCGAGCGCAATGTTACGTACGTGCCAAGCAAATTTTGATGTCGATGTTAAGTCTACCTTGCATTCTGCAGCAGATATATTGCTTTTTATAAATCCAAGTCCATTATCTGATGTAACAATGTCGGACCAAGCTCAACCATGACTTGGCACTGAGGGTGTTCACGCTGACGCGATTAAACACGCGCCCCTTGGGCCAATGCTCGTAAGCGCAAGTCAAGTGACGTGATTCTTAAGGTGTTGTGGAGGTCTCAGTTTGGCCACATTGGCCGAATAGGGAACAAACCCCGTTGGTAGCAAAGCGTTTTGGTCTCCGGCAAACTCGAGTGAATCGAACTTCTACCGTCCCTCACCTCCGCCACTGCTGAAACTCGACGGGTCCCTGGCTCACACCGCTAAGAAAAAAGCAAACTTAATTGCCTCTCTTATTGCGGAATCTTCGCGTCTGAATTCCGGTGACGCACCGCCCCCTGTTTCTCCTGATGGGTACGTGACGAGTATGTCGGATATTCGTATCCGTCAGAAAGACGTACGTATGAATAAAGCTAGTGGCCCCGACGGGATACCTGCAGTCGTTCCTAATACTGGTATTCTTAAACATAATAAACCACCAAGGGCGGCGTATTTCTGGCCGACCCCAAGCGGCGAAAACCTACGCTACGCAACTGGTGTGTGCTAGGTAAGTTTAAACTTTTCAGCAATAGATGGCGCTATCATAAAATCAGCAAATGTTCTAGAACTATTCATAGAAATTGTTCAATTTTAATTCATTAAACCCCAAGCGAACGCCGGCGTTCGCGCACCTATTGTCTTTCAATTGTGTCTGTCATTATCACGATTGAATGGTTAATTAATTACTGCTTAAATACCAAGAACATTTACGAAAATAAACCGAAGTTAGGTCCAACAATTTTACCATAACAAGATGTGCAATAGCGTAATGCGCAGCTCAGCATATTTTCTCAGAAAATAATTTTTCGTCTAGTGCCTAAAGCGGATGCGCCGGGCAGTGGACCCTAATGCCCCGTTTACACGTGGGCGCAGAATCGCTATTGCATTGTGAAAAAGGGGTTTCCCCGTTTACACAATGCAACTCGTAGTGTACAGTCTGTCAAGAAAGTCATGAAAAGAATGTTTTGGGAACTACTGTTTTTGCCAATACTGGCAACACTGAATAATTGTTAAGCTGAGTACTTGAACTGTCACGTCGTATCTATGTGGTTTATTTTTTATAATATTTCGGTGCTATTTCGAGTTTTTTTAATCGTGTAAGCGTTAAGATACAAAAAATGAATCGAAATGTTTATAAGAGCGGTGCGAGACAAATTATATTTATAGTTTTTCAAGGGTGTATGGCCGAAATTAAAGGTGGGAGTGCTGGGACGAACAAAGACGATGTTTATGGTCGAACAGCAAAGTTAACCGGTACGTAAATATATTCTAAAGTTTAGCACACTAACGGAAATATAATGTTTTAACAATCTTCTGTTTTTAAGTACAATTTATCTATCTATAACATTGTTTATGTCTTGCTAAGGTTATGAAATTTACCTACGATTTATTATACTACCACTTAACGGTTTTGATATTTTGGTGTTTTTTATTTAGGTATGATAAATGTATTTGTATATTTAACATAATTATCTTTATTGACTTCAGGTGTTTCCGAAAGTACAGTTCGGCGCATTGTGGACTAAGGCATGAAGAATGGAGATAAATTTTCAACGCTTGGAAAACACAGGAAAGGCCGACCTACGAAACAAACCACGAGTCAGATGTTGGCCGGTTTCATTTTGAAGAAGTTTCAGGCAACATTTCTGGAGTCGAATACCTCGATTCTGATTATTTGGATTCGGATTAATAAAGATTTATTTCATAAACTTTTTATTTTTGCAATGAGCTCATACCTATCGATACTAAGCGCCATGCTGACGGCAGTGCAGAGTGGCAAAACATCGTGATTTGTACTTTGTAGTAAGTACATAAATGCTAGTAGCTGAAAGGACGAAAACAAGGGTTGATCAAACCAGATATTCTTATGAATATAAAACCAGATATTCAGAAGAATGTCTGTTTTGATAAACTTTTACGTGTAGGTACTTATGATAAACATTATAATTATCCTAATAAGCAAATAGAGAAGTATGGTTTCGTCGCAATGTTTATAAAACAAAATTCAGACTGGTAGAGAATGCCTAAGGCATTAACTCCGCCTTTGTACTTTTGTGTTGGATGAAGTTTTAATAAATAAATGAGAACTACTGTAACTATTATGTATCAGTTAAAATTAAACGTCACTTGAATGAAAATTAGTTCTAATAAAAATGTTGTTCGCCACTACGACAGAGTAAGTACTTTTATTTATAGTGAGCCACTACCAATGAAAGTCAAAACTCGTTTGCAAGCACGTATTAAATAGATAGACGAGTGTCAGATAGATCAGTAAAATAATGTACCTACACGGCAGTAAAGGGACCGTAAATCGGTAATTATTATTTTATAAATAAAAGTATCAATATCTTTTAGTCGAAATTTATTGGGATACCATGTTTAATGATGGTGGCGCCCTCCCTTCTTTTCATGACTTTCTTGACAGACTGTAAGGTCCTTTAGTTCGAATGTCATGCATTGGAATTCCGAATTGATTGCCGACTAAAGCGATAATACAAAAAATATTTAATATCGCGAATCCGACCAACGCGCAACACCACAGTTATTTATTACTCAATAGTCCTTACATTTTGTGACTATTTTTGGTCCGATTCGCGATATAATCACTTTTAGTGCAATTCGGAACGATGTCGTTTATTTATGCCAAGTGTCAACATAAATGTCAACAGTTCATTGCCGTGCACAGCCGTGCAGTTCAATATTGCCGACGTCAACATTATAATCCACACAAAATAATCTGCAGCTTTTCGGTGAAGTAGCGCGTTTAAGATTTTGAATTTCATACCAAATGTAGTGAATATTCAGTGTGTTTATTGTATTATTGAAGCGACATCAAAAATCGGTAAAATTTATAATATTGTTCATTTATTTTGAACTTAACTTTTAATGGTGAAGAAAGTCAGCACGATTATTAATATTTTAATTTTATTTACCCAGATAACTCCTATTAACAAACTCAAACCTACTACTGAAATGATTTATTGGTATCTGGCCAACTTTAAAATATTTATGATGTTGTAAGTACGTAGCTTCAGATAATTATCAATGTATGTTTAATCATTGTTCTCATAACTTCTCAGTTTTTAATTATTTCTTTGATTTGACTTTACTTGAAATACCAATTTCAGATTTAGTTCCACGTATTCTCGATTATACTGATATCAAGGACTTCTGAAAATATAAAATCAATGTTTTGAGATATCAATAGTAAAATCAAAGTTGTGTTGATAAAGTCACTTAGCTTATCGTAAATTCAATATGGGCTAAATGTAATTCAGACTATTTCCTTATCAGGTACCTATGAAGTCTACTGACACAACTCATGAGGGTTCAGTAAATACAGAGCTTGTTGTCAGTGAAATAGCTCACACAGTTGAGCCGACTGAAGCTCCAGAAGAGCTAACGACTGCCACCTCCCAGTTAAACACAACAGAAGATATGGACGGTGATTCTAAAAAAGCACAATCATATGCACACAACAGAAGAGTCAATAATTACGGTAAAGACAATGAACAGTCTATTGTATTCCAGTCTCTCATTTCACTGGACAGCAAGTCTGCCTTCTGGTTGTAGATCCCATATTTATAATATGTCATTGTGTTTCCAGGATACATAAAATATGTAAGCTTGGTGGTATTAACATTGCAAAATGCAATATTAGGTCTTAGTATGCGTTATTCTCGCATAAGAAATGTGGAAATGTACTCACCAGCAGCTGGTAAGAATTTAACATTCGCTTTTAAACTAATATTGCAGAAATAACTAAGTATCTGGAAATGTACCGTGATAAGAGTTTAGTGAGTACTGTAACTAATTAATTATATTGTTGTAATTTCAGCTGTTTTAATGGCAGAAGTATTTAAACTGATAATATGTGTGTGCCTTGTGATGCAAGAGTCTGGTGGTGTAAAAAATGGAGCAAGGTCTATGTACAATATAGTCATATTAAATGTCCGAGATACATTAAGAGTTTGTGTGCCATCATTTTTGTACATTGTACAGAACAATTTGCTTTATGTCTCTGCATCTAACTTAGATGCTGCTACTTACCAGGTAACTGATAAAGTCCACTTAATTAATCATTAATTCAAGCGAGTCCCAAGCAAACGCAGTATATTATATTGTGTCTCTAATTACGGTTATTGAAAGATTAAAAAACTATTTTAAATTAAAAAAAAACTAAATATGGTACCGATGGAATCATTATACCATTATTGGTGCCAAAGACCCAGCATATCCACAATAGCTATGTATAACAACTATTCCGGAGGCTGGTTGTAGACTGACATTTTGTTTAGAGTAAACCTAGTTCTAGTAATGGATAAAGTAGATATCTAAATTGAATACTACATTATGCATTACGTAGTCAAAAGTCTAGGTTTATAAGTCATATCTCAGAAAGAGAACTTTGTTTATACCTACACTGATCACTAATTGTTATTTTCAGGTGACATATCAATTAAAAATACTGACAACAGCATTTTTTGCTGTGGTTGTATTGAAAAGACATCTCAAGAAGTGGCAGTGGTTGGCATTAGCAATTTTAGCAGCAGGAGTAGCTCTGGTACAGTTATCGTCCACGGAAAAGAAAAATGCTGTTAAGCCAGATTATTTACCAGAACAGTCCAAAATATTAGGATTTGGTGCAGCATTAGCAGCTTGTTTTATATCTGGCTTTGCTGGAATATACTTTGAAAAAGTACTTAAAGAATCGGACATATCTGTAAGTTCACAAATAAATACAGACCATTCTGCTTGCTTATAACTACCTAGTGGCTTGAAGCACAGATTACTGAATAGTTACTACGTCTTGAAGTAAAAAAGTACCCATGTAGACATGTAAACTGATTGTGTGGCTCCCTTGATGCTTCAATGCTATTTTCTAGTAATAAACTGTTTAGCATTGTAATTAAAAATGTATTTGCAAGCCAATAATATGAGTAAAATAATACTTTAATGCAGTCAAAGCTAGTGTTTAGAATGCAATAATTTAAATACCAAGTGTATTTATTATTGAGAAAGATACTTAAGTTATTCAATTTATTAAACCAATAGGTATTCAATACCTATTTCGTAAAATTTACATAACAAGTAAACTAAACAGTATAAATAAAACAAAAGGTTTAGCTCATGGTCATTTGTGTCATGTCTTTGTATAATCAAAGGTCATATGGTGTGTCCCCTAAAGTGAACTTGTTGACTTGTTTCAGGTGTGGATGAGAAATGTGCAGCTGAGTTTATTGTCACTGCCATTCGGAGGCATCACTTATCTTATAAAGGAAGGAACAACAAACAATTTGCTTAAAGGCTTTGATGGTTTTGTTTGGTATCTAGTACTGTTACAAGCAGCAGGGGGCCTCATAGTTGCTGTGGTTGTCAAATACGCTGATAATATACTAAAGGGTTTCGCAACTTCAGTTGCTATCATCATATCCTGTATAGCATCCATATACATATTCGATTTCAACTTAACTGTACAGTTTGCAATTGGTACAATGCTCGTAATTGTTTCAATATTCCTGTATGGTTATGTACCTAAGAAACCTGAGCCTCGGACATCCTTAAGTGTATGATCATTTCTATGATATAGGTTAAGTGTTGTTTTGATTTCACTTTATGACTTATATTTTTCAATGCTTGCCTATTTCAGTAAATCTTTCAAGAGTATTATCAGGGTATTATAAAGTGAGCCTCAGATGTTCTCATAACATTAATAATAGTAGTTACAACATAAAAATGAGAAAGATAATAATATTTACTTTTATCAGGCTATTAGTAATGACCAGGACCCATTGCTTAGGTTAGTTAATTATATCTTTAATATTTTTTAACTTAAAGAACAGAAACTTAATGTTGTTAAAACTAAAACCATTGACGAACTATCCAATTGAGGCATGATCAGCAATGGATGTTCACTTGCTGATATTCTTACAATGACTGACTTATGTTTATGATATAAAAATTAATTTATTCAGTGTAAGGATAAAATCAACTCATGATCAATTTGAGGAATAATAATTAAAGCTACATATTTAAATACTTTGGTACATAGATAATAATAATTGATTTTTATCAATAATATGACATGTTAAGTTTTACCAAGTGCTATATGGCATTCAATTCAAAATAATATTTTGATATGGTAAGTAAATAATTAACAATGAAATAAGAATTAAAAGCAGAATCTATGCTATTTTATATTTCTAGTTAATAATGTTAATAAATGATATACATCTTAATATGAATTTATAATCTTTCTCTTCCTCATTTGTTCCAGCCATTTATCAAGTTGTTGTTGTGGTGTTAATGGATTTGTCTTATAATAGTCTACGGGTGGTTTACCCTCTTCCAATCTGACAAAATAATGACTGAACTGATATCTCACTTCTCCCATACGTCCTCTAGCATGTCTTCTAATTCCTTTTATTACCATTCCTTGCCCAGAAAATGATTCAGCTGAAACAGAAATTCAGTGTTCCTTTAGTATCTATAATTTTTGCTAGATAGAATATTGTGCTTTTGCAACAAAGGTGCAAGGGAGTTTCTTTAACTAAGTATATAGTGGTGGTAGCTTAGAACAGCTTGCACTATGCACATTATACTCAAACTGATAGTTTTACAAACTTTTTGAAATGAAATAGTAGTAGCAATTACTTACCAACCCACAGGTTGCTCCTAAATTCAACATTGTGTTCTTTCACAGCAAGGTCTTGGGCTTCGAGTATGGCTTCTTTAACAAATATTGCTCCTTTTTTGTTCACAAAACTGAGTTGTTTCACAGCCTCATCTACTGTCATTCCTCTGACGAAACAGGCAATGTACCACAGCTTGTCAGGACTATATTTGAAATTGGTCTTCTGATGACATACAAACTGAAAATACATACAATAAAGCAGTAAAAATTAATATTTTTTTAACTGATGACATATTTCACCTATTGTGATTATCCTTTGTACCGTAAAATGGGGTGAATGGAAACGAAAATTTGATACCATATTATCGGCCTCTAACAAAGCATCAACATAATAGAACAACAATTTATTGATTAATAAATTGTTTAATATTTTTTGCAAACATTTAAATACTGAGAAAATTTTGTAGTTCAGTTTCTATTCACCCTTGAGTTTCTATTTACCCAATTTTTCTTGGTAGTTTTTTAAAAAAGTTTTAAAACATTATGTTGTAATTTCAGAAAGAAGATGAATTTGGTGAAGATTTTAAGAAGGATCTGAAATACTGACTAGAATTATTGCTAAGTATGAAATATTATTAATGAGAGAATAGATGTTAAGATACTATAAGGCTTTATTTCTACAAATGTGTCTTATAAATGTACAATTATGTTTAAGTGTTTTAGGTTCATTGGGGTTTCTTATAAACATCATTTTATTGAGTATTCTAAAGATATTGGTTAGTATTACATTTTAAACGTGGACCGAGAACTGAAAGATAAGTATAAGATTCGGGGTACATCAAGTTGTCGATAAATGTGAACTTACCGCCGGTCTAGGTTCTTCATCTGGAGACTGAGGAGGGTAAATTTTTTTGTTATACCTCAAAAATCTTTTAGGTGTATTTTCTGTTTTCGACCATGCCAAAGCTGACGAGCTGGTGTGGATGTTCTTCAGCTGATTTGTTATAACGTTGGTTAAACAGAGGTTCTTGAATAGTTGATTCATGTTAGAAAATGGTCAAATTGAATTATTCCAAGAGTGTTCCTACTCCATACCGTAACTAAACGTAACCTAAAATAAAATAATTTTGACAGATCTACTACTGTAAGTGTCATATATTTTTTTAATTCTTCATGACCTGCCGCGCGTTCCGATTTGTGTCCAAAACGATTATATCGCGAATCCGACCAACGCGCAACGTCACAAATTGTACTTAATAGTCTATTTATTTTGTGACTATTAAATTTGGTCGGATTCGCGATACAATCGCTTTTGACGTAATTCGGAACTAAGGGCTGATCACTCTTGGACCATAGGTAGGTAGGTATATCTTTGAATTGTATATTTTTGTAAATGTTTAATGACCTTATTATCATTCGTTTTACTGTAATTAATAATCAGTTTTATTGTCATCACTGTAAGACCTCCATCGTAGGTATCCTTCTAGGTATGTTTTTGTATTATGTTGTGTTGCTTTTTAACCGACTTCGAAAAGAAGGAGGTTCTATGTTCGGCTGAATGTATGTTTTTTTTTTAAATATATTTTCACCGATATCTCGGCCTATTAGACCAGTGTCGATAATTTTTAAAACAAAAAACACTAATAGTAGGATGAAACCCATCACAAAAGGAGGAGAATATTATAAAAATGAAAGGAAAAATAAATTACGGGCGATCTGAGGTCGGGAAGGGGGTGGGGGTGACTCTTTAAGGGGAAAAAACGTTTTTTCTCGATTTCCGGCAAAACTAAAAGTCCTATGGAAAAAAGTCAAATGGCAAAGTTGTAGGTAATAAAAAGATCTAAAACTTTTGTATTAACACTTTTTTCACATAACCTCATAAAATATGTGAAAAATTCAAAAAACCATGTTTTTGGTTTTTTATTTTTATCTCTTTCAAAAAACAATATTTTATCACGAAATTTGGTGAAAACTTACCTTTTTATGTCCCAAATACGCTGTAATTTATTTGATTAGAAATATTTATTTTTTCACCTTATTTTGAATAAATATCGAAAAATCACCCTAATTTTCAATCGAAAAATCACCCGTCAAAATATCTTTTTTTTTCAAAAAGTTTATATGGTGTCTGTTCGTTGAAATCTCTACTTTCCGATGGTGAAAAAAAATATATATGTTACCATAGTAAATCTTCTCAGCAAATGCAAAAAAACCGAAAAAAACTCGAATTCGATTTTTTTTTTCAATTATTATATTGAATGTAGAGCTATTTATTAAAATTTACACTTTAATTACTCGAAAAACGTAAAATTACATGTACATAGATAACAAAAAAAATTGCAAATCAAAATATAGTACTATAATTAACAAACAAATAAGTTGATAAAATTAATACTTAATAAGACGTCTACAATATTTGGAGAAAGGAGTCGAATCTTCTTTAAGTTATATGCGTAGATGCCTATTTATAACTATTTTTAGATAACTTATATTTATCTGAGTGACCTACGAAAAATTTTAGCCCATCAAAAGGTATTTCATAGAGGAGTGGGGAAGGGGCTAGGCGGGTCCGGGTCTTACTACATACATACCTAATATTTCGTAGCAGCTGTAACAACCGTTAGCCTAGCCAGTATTCGAAATACAGTATAGTATACAACATCGTTTATAAAAATACACGTGCACGTTGAGTTTCTTGAAGATAATTATGACAAGTTTACAAAAAAACTAAGAAGATTAAAAAAATAATAATCTCCTTTATTTTTCACAAACAAACTTAGTTACTCCCATAAAATATATAAATATGTAAAATACATATCGTAAATATATTTTTAATAACTAAGTTATGGCCTATTTTCATATATATTTCATATATTTTAAATATATTTTAGATACATTCAAAATATATCCTAAAAGACATAAAAAACATAGCTAAAAATAAAATAAAAAAATTGAATATATCTGAAATATATTTGAAATGTATAATATATATATGAAAATCGGCCAAAAGTTAGTTAGTAAAAATATATTTACGATGTGTATTTTATATATCTTATGGGAGTAACTAAGTTTGTTTGTGCAAAATAAATTAGATTATTATTTATTTAATTTTCTTAGTTTTTTTGTAAACTTGTCACAATTATCTTCAAGAAACTCAACGTGCACGTGTATTTTTTTAAACGATGTTGTATACTATACTGTATTTCGAATACTGGCTAGGCTAACGGTTGTTACAGCTGCTACGAAATATTAGGTATGTATGTAGTAAGACCCGGACCCGCCTAGCCCCTTCCCCACTCCTCTATGAAATACCTTTTGATGGGCTAAAATTTTTCGTAGGTCACTCAGATAAATATAAGTTATCTAAAAATAGTTATAAATAGGCATCTACGCATATAACTTAAAGAAGATTCGACTCCTTTCTCCAAATATTGTAGACGTCTTATTAAGTATTAATTTTATCAACTTATTTGTTTGTTAATTATAGTACTATATTTTGATTTGCAATTTTTTTTGTTATCTATGTACATGTAATTTTACGTTTTTCGAGTAATTAAAGTGTAAATTTTAATAAATAGCTCTACATTCAATATAATAATTGAAAAAAAAAATCGAATTCGAGTTTTTTTCGTTTTTTTGCATTTGCTGAGAAGATTTACTATGGTAACATATATATTTTTTTTCACCATCGGAAAGTAGAGATTTCAACGAACAGACACCATATAAACTTTTTGAAAAAAAAAGATATTTTGACGGGTGATTTTTCGATTGAAAATTAGGGTGATTTTTCGATATTTATTCAAAATAAGGTGAAAAAATAAATATTTCTAATCAAATAAATTACAGCGTATTTGGGACATAAAAAGGTAAGTTTTCACCAAATTTCGTGATAAAATGTTGTTTTTTGAAAGAGATAAAAATAAAAAACCAAAAACATGGTTTTTTGAATTTTTCACATATTTTTTGAGGTTATGTGAAAAAAGTGTTAATACAAAAGTTTTAGATCTTTTTATTACCTACAACTTTGCCATTTGACTTTTTTCCATAGGACTTTTAGTTTTGCCGGAAATCGAGAAAAAGCGTTTTTTCCCCTTAAAAAGTCACCCCCACCCCCTTCCCGACCTCAGATCGCCCGTAAATTATTTTTCCTTTCATTTTTAAAATATTCTCCTCCTTTTGTGATGGGTTTCATCCTACTATTATTATTTTTCACTTTTTATTATTTTTGAAGGCATCTACCCTGGTCTATATTGTGGACCGATTTTGAAAATTGGTATTTTTTTATTGAAAGGTTATGCTTCCAAGTTAGTCCCATAGAAATATTGTTATGATATGACGAAGATATGGAACAGAACTCCTCATAGAATCACATGTAGAACTGTGGTTACAAGTTAATAATAATAATAAGTTTATTGTCACAAAGAAACATACATACAATAATATACACTGGTTAACAAAATGCTAACTACGCTGCTGAAGTTTGTATACATATATTGTTAGCCCTGCCTCTCAAACTAGGATAACCTGTATCTTGAGAGACAGTGTTCACGGCACCTATGAGGTTACATAAATGATGGAATAAAAGTTGCTTTGTTTATACGTGTGGTCGATGACTGACTGTCAGAAAAAAAAAGGGGGGTGGATGTATTCAACTGATCTGATGATGAAGCCAGAAGGAAAAAAAATAAATTAATACAATCTAACCGTGTTTGGGATTATTAGAAACCAGGGATGTTATGGATATGAAATTTCGGATACGGATTAGATACGTAATACGTATATAGAAATGATTATTATACCGGATGCGGTTACGGATACGGATATGACATTATTTCGGATTATCCGTTAGTTTCGGATATTTTCGTTTACGGATATTAGATATTAAAGAATTTCAGAAGTAAAATATAAATACTATTTAAAATTTACTATTTATATTTTACGACGCGATCACGCGACACGTTATGACAGGCTGTCATACCGTGTCGCAATTAGGCTCCGCCCCTATCCGATATTATTCGAAACTTTTATTTCGGATTCGGTTACGGTTATGGATATTATTTTATATCGGATATCCGATAGTTACGGTTACGGTTATGGAGCTCCCTAACATCCCTGTTAGAATCGTTATGATATGCACTGTGGCTATAAGGTATTTAAGTTTGTCTGAGGAGTGGTGGTACCATAACTAAAAAGTGTAAAATAAAAAACTTTTACAAAAAAAAAAATATAACCGACTTCAATGTTAAAAAACACTGAAAAGTTAAAATAACTTTAATTTCGGTGTTTTTAAAGTTGGTGTTAAATAACGAAGAGACAAAACTATTATAGAAACACCAACTTCCGAAATTAAAGTTATATACTTTTCTCTGTGTTTTTTAGAAAACAACATTGAAGTCGGTTATATTTTTTTTTTGTAAAAAGTTTTGTATTTGATGCAATAAAGTTTAATGTGTTCTATTACTTTTTTCATTTGAGTATTTAAGTTGGCATACATACTCTTTGTTTGCATTGCCAAATATTTTGAAACTTCACGTGGTTATATCACAAAAAACCAGCTAAGTGCGAGTCGGACTCCATGAAGGGTTCCGTAGCAGCATTGTAGTTTGTTGTAACTTTGACCGATGTTTTAATAATAGTGTATTTTTTTTAGATTTATGATATTAAAAAAAAATAACTTACTAGAACTCGTTCAAACCAATTTTCGTTGGCAGTTCGTATGGTAATGTACATCATATATTTTTTTAGTTTTATCATTCTCTTATTTTAGAAGTTAGAAGACACACATTTTACCTCTTTGGAAGTGTCTCTCGCAAAAAATATTCAGTTTAGAAAAAAATAATATTAGAAACCTCAATATAATTTTTGAAGACCTATCCATAGATACCTCACACGTAATGTTTGATGAAAAAAAAATGTTTGAGTTTCAGTTCTAAGTATGGGTACTGGGGCCAGGGTTATTCGAAAGGGCGCTCGAGCCCCGGTATGAAGGCTTGAAGGAACGGGATGGGTTTTTTAGTCAGTAAGAGTCTGACACTATCCCCCGCTCCACCCAAGAGCGGGGGTTGTCATAAGACGATTTTTCCCATCGAAAAAAAAAAAAAAAACAAAAAAGTTCTAAGTATGGGGAGTCCCAAAATTTATTGCTTTTTTTCTATTTTCATTTTTTTTGTGAAAATCTTAATGCGGTTCACAGAATATATACTTACAAAGTTTCAAAAGTATAGCTTTTAAAGTTTCGGGAAAAAGTGGCTGTGACATACGGACGGACAGACAAACAGACACGAATCTATAAGGGTTCCGTTTTTTGCCATTTGGCTACGGAATCCTTTCTTTTTTTTTTCATGGTGGGAAAAATCATCCAATGACAACCCCCGCTCTTGGGCGGAGCGGGAAATAGTGTCAGACTCTTAATGACTAAAAGACCCACCCCGTTCCTTCTAGCCTTCATACCGGGGCTCGAGCGCCCTTTCGGATAACCCTGGCCCCAGTAGGCTTCGACCCGGCTGGGTCCCTGCTGTTGCTGACAACTTCTTGAGGCGCGCGGGAACAGTGCGCGCCGTCGACGCCTTGGGCTTGGTCCGGACAGTTACCGGACGACCGGACAGCGAGCTACCCATTGCTCACTGTCCGCAAGCCGGCGTCTACGGTGGCCGGAAATCGGGATCAGAATCCCGGCGGCGGCGGCGGCGGCGATAACGCCGTTGCCTGATGCGTTCGGCCTCCTCCTTTGCGAGCATTACTGCTTCGCAGAAGTCGGCGACCGCCTGCCACTCCCCCTCGCTCCGGACCATGGCCTCAACCAAGGCCCGACACGAGAGATCTCCGCCGCCGATCGCCCCCACGAGGGCACGGCGATGCTCCGCCCAAGCAGGGCACACCTCGACTGTGTGCTCCACCGTGTCCTCCGGGCGTTCCGCACAGTGGCGACACCCGGGCGTCACTTCTGCATGAATCCGGTGCAGGAAACTCCCGAACGAACCATGTCCAGTGAGGACCTGCGTCATGCGGAAGGTAAGGACGCCGTGAGGTCTTTCCAGCCACGCCTCAAAGAGGGGACTTACCGCCAGTTAAATAATGGTTAAATTCAATGTAAAGCGCCGTACACACGATAGACTAACCTCCTTAGGTTTGCCCCTTTGTCACGAGCCATATGCATTATTAATATACAAGGTGTCGTTTTGAAGCTGCAAAATATTTGAGGAGGTAATTATGTTAGTGATTCTCGACTCGAATCAATAATAAAATGAGTAGGTATTTTTTTTTTCTTATTTAGGAAAATCGGTATGTGTGAACTACGTTTCTTAAAAAGCAGCCAGTCTGATACGTGCCTTATAACCGCGCTTTCTTTCAAACACACAAACACGTAAAAATAAAGGGCGTTTTCACACACACTAACTCGCAACGATAGTTTCATAAATAATGTATCATCCAATCTTCATCCCGCACGCCACACCCTAGCCAGGATCCCGCTGCCATCGATCAATCGAATTAGTTTAGTATAATTAAAAAATAAAATAACAAGTAATACTGATTATTGACCAGGTATCGTTTTTTCACATGATTATTTGTGAGTTTTATTACAACCTCCCAAAATATTGTGCAGTTTTAAAACTGCACCTTGTATAATATAGCGCTATCGGAGGATATATTTGGCCAAAACCTGCGGAAATTCGTAGAAGCAGCTTAAATAATTATTGAAAAAGGTCTCATTACATAATTTATAATTATAATTAATTATTGTTCTTTATAACATCGAGTTGGTGTTTGTAAAGATGTTATAATTTAATAAATAATATAAATAAATCTTGATTCTTGACGTGTCGCGACTATGCCGCAGAGACGATCGGACGGCGGGGTTGTTTTTTTAACAATTTCCGCGCGATTTTTTCACTAAAAATAAGTTCAAGTACATATTTAATATGACGAGTAGGATAGGTATATTGTGCTATTTTTGTTTGCATGAAGTTGTTAAATAACGCATCCAGAGATAATTTTTAATTAAATTTAATTTTATGGTAGTAAAAAATCATCCAATTACCTGATTACCTGGAAACTCTGAAAGGTACTTACTAGTGTGTTTGTCTGTGGTCTTTTTAATGGATAAGTAGGTATTTTCTTTTATGTCCCGAAAAAAAAACAAGATTTCTGGATTAATAAATACAGTAAATAAAGTAAAGGAAAGTGATTGACACGAGTGAAATTGAGGCGGTTTATGAATTATGATACGGTAGGTACGCTTGTTAAAACCTCGGGCATGTGTGTTTTGTTTTGTTAGTTTGTATAATTCAAAGTAAAGTGGTATTTTATTATTAATAATAGTTGTTTATTGTGCTGGCTGTGTGTATGAATAAGACTAGAAAAAATAAATCTGACCGTCTGTCTGCCACTAGATAGTTGAAATTTTCTCAAATTAAGTATTTCTGTTGCTGCTATAAGAACATATACCACTAAAAACCGATTTTAGGGTTCCGTTGCCAAATGGGTAAAAACGGAACAAAAATCAACACGCATTTTTTTGAAAACTTCCTATTCAAATCACAAAGTAGGTATTTTAATTTTTTATATAAAATCACAAACTAAATGGAAACACAAAGTAGGCAAAAGTACCTAATTAAAATACTGGAGGTGGGCAGCCCGCCTGTTCACGTACCGCGCGGCTGTAGGCATTTATTTTAAAAATACGGGCGAGCGAGACTATAGATGTAAATCAACCGGTTTAAAACGTTTTAAACCAAAATGTTGCAGTTTTAAACCCCAAATAAACCGTTTTAAACAGTTGAAAACTCGCCTACAAAAATAAAAGATTTGTGTTTTATACTTCGTTGTGTAGGAATTGGTGATAGTTTGACGGGTGACAGGACAGAATGGAAGAAGAAAACGTGTTGCGCCGACCCCAAGTAATATCGGATAAGGGCAGGAAGAAGAAGAAGAAGAAGACTTCGTAGTGGCCAATTTTTTTAAATTAGTTAATTGAAAATCAAAAGCCTAGGTACATTTGGTCAGATGGACCAAGTAGAACTAAACCCTTTAAATAGATCAATATCACTTTATCACACATTTAAAAAAATCCTTATACAGTAGTTTAGGTATATAGAATATATCCCTTGCTTGGTCAAATCAAGAAAATGTAGATATAATTAAGAAAAACATGATCATCATCATCAATCGTTTTAAACCAAAAAAATGGTTTGTTTTGGTTTTAAACGTTTTTTTTTGTTTAAAACAGATTGGTTTAATTGGTTTTAAACCGTCTTTACGTCTATAGGCGAGCGAGACACATTACTGTATGTATAATTATTATTATGCTGTGGCTTGACGTTCATCAGTTATTATTGTAGGGTCGTATGGTACTAGCCTACTCCTACGCTACACGGGAATCTAACCCGTATAGCTATGTAGCTACGAAGCAACTTAGCGGAACAAGCAGAAGAATGGGTGAGTGCGAAAGATGAAGAATGTAGAATGAAGTAAGGAAGGCGAAATGAATGATTATTATTAAGCGACGGAAGAATAACTATATTTAAAAGAATAAAATTACAAAGGTATGGATAAAGTTAAGCAAGGTAAGCGCGACGCGACCGACTTCCAGGCTAGCTCCGATCCACTGTCCCGGTGCGGCGCTTGAGTGCGGCACAGGTAGGTGGCTCGCTAATGACCTGACGTCAGCGCGAACAAAAGATCGTATGATCTGTCAGTGTGGCCCAAAGTTCATAAGCGGAGCGTTTCCGCAGGTCGTGAGGCGTAGACACGCCACAAGTTCCCCCCGGCCAGACCGTTGCTCACGGTCGATAGAAATCGGGGAATCTTACTCGCCGCCCGCTTTTAGTCTTTCTCTCCTCGCTTGTAGTAGTGGTGGCGGTAGTGGTGGATGACGACGTATTTGTTAGCCTTTCCTTTGGAACTTTGTTGTCCTCACGCATCATGTAGGCCGGCTTGAGTCGATCGATGGAAACATTGTTGGGCTTCCCTTGCATCTCGATCGTGAAGTATTTTGCGTGCCTCTGTAGAACCTTGTAGGGGCCTGCATATGGTGGTTCCAGTGAGCTGCGAACGTAGTCTCTGCGTAGGAAGACGTGCGAGGATGAGTGCAGGTCGCGCGGCACGTAGAATGGCGATGTAGAATGCCACGAAGTAGGTCTTGGAGTCAGCCTTGCCATGTGTTGACGCAACCGGGTTGCGTACTGGGTGACGTCAGCCGCTGTATAGTCTTCCTTTGAAGATAGGAACCTGCCTGGAAGATGAAGTTGCTCCCCGTAGACGAGCTCGGCTGGCGTAGCCTGGATATCTTCCTTCCAAGAGTTACGCATGCCAAGGAGTACCAGTGGAAGCGCTTCAGTCCACTGCGAAGACGTGTGGCACATGATGGCGGCCTTCAGCTGCCGATGCAGCCGTTCCACTAAGCCGTTGGCTGCAGGGTGGTAGGCAGTGTTGCGGAAGTGGTGTGCGCCTACCAAGGCTGTGAGCGCTTTGAAGAGGTGACTCTCGAACTGGCGACCACGGTCAGTAGTCACCCGTGCAGGACAGCCGAACCTGGCTATCCAGCCAGACACCAGAGCAGCTGCGCAGGTCTCCGCCGTGATGTCTTTCAAGGGGTACGCCTCAGGCCATCGCGTAAACCTGTCAATGACGGTGAGGCAGTATCTGTAATCAGACGAAGGGGTCAAGGGCCCTATGATGTCGAGGTTAATGTGAGAGAAACGGGAGGAAGGGGTAAGGTAAGTGGAAAGAGGAGATTTGGTGTGGCGAGTTACTTTGCACGCCTGGCAATGTAGACATTGCCTTGCCCACTCTCTACAGTCCTTACGTATCCCTGGCCACACAAAGTGTTGTGTCACCAGTCGCACTGTAGCAGATTTCCCAGGATGATGTAAGTTATGCAGAGAGTTGAATGCCTCCTTCCGTAGTGTCGGCGTTATGTAGGGGCGAGGCTGTTGCGTGGAGGTGTCGCAGTACACGGGTAAGTTTGTGCTGCCGGTGATCTTCTTTAATTTCAGAGCGGTACCATGGAGCAGCAGGCCTTGCAGTTCTGGATCCACGTCCTGAAGTTTTGCAAGGTTCTCGTAGTCTATGGCAGCAGATACCTCCTCCACGCGCGATAGTGCATCAGCAACAACGTTGTCGCTGCCTGGTAAGTGCCTTATGTCCGTTGTGAACTGCCCGACGTAGTCTAGATATCGAAACTGTCTTGGGGATAGGCTCTCTCTATTCAGTTTGAAGGCGAATATGAGTGGCTTGTGATCCGTGTACAACGTAAACGTTCTGGCTTCAACCATGTGCCGGAAGTATTTGATAGCCTCGTATACTGCCAGTAGTTCTCGGTCATACGGGCTGTACTTTTTCTGAGCATCAATGAGTTTATGGGAGTAAAAAGCTAGAGGTTGCCAGTTCTCACCTTTTCGTTGCTGAAGAACTGCGCCTATCGCGGTATTTGATGCATCCGTCATAATTGCTAGCTCCGCCGATATGTCTGGGTGAGCCAGGAGTGTTGCCTTAGACAGCGAGGACTTGCAGTCATCGAAAGCCTTCAGCAGTTCTGTCGTCATATGTACCGGATGGGATCCTTTTACCTTGGGACCAGCAAGGACGGCGTGTAGTGGTGCTTGAAGATGGGCTGCGTTTGGGACAAATCGACGATAGAAATTTATCATTCCCAAGAATCGTCGTAGCTCCTTGACTGTCTTCGGCTTCGGGAATTCCTGGATCGCCTGAACCTTAGATTGTAATGGTTTCGTACCTTCAGCTGACACGCTATAGCCTAGGAAGACGACCTCGGGTTGCCCGATCTTACACTTAGCTGCGTTGACGACGATACCGTATTGCTTCAGACGGTCAAATAGCAGTCGTAGGTGGACCTTATGCTGTTCTGGTGATGCTGAATAAATGAGAATGTCATCAATAAATCCGTAGCAGAAATCAAGGCCAAGTAGGACTTCGTCGATGAACCTTTGGAAGGTTTGAGCAGCGTTCCTCAAACCAAAGGTCATGAAGGGGAACTCGTATAAACCAAAAGGTGTGGTTATCGCGGTCTTCTGAATATCCTCTGGGTTTACAGCTAGCTGGTTATATGCCTTTACTAGGTCTATAGTTGAGAAGACAGTACAGCCTGCTAGTTGGTGAGAGAAGTCTTGAATATGACGGACTGGGTACCTATCGGGTATAGTTCGTGAGTTGAGTGCCCTGTAGTCGCCGCATGGTCTCCATCCGTCGTCCTTCTTCTTCACCAGGTGCAGTGGTGCAGACCAAGCACTTTCCGAGCGCCGTGCTACGCCGCTTGCAAGCATTTCCTCGAACTCTTTCTTAGCTGCCTGCAATCGAGAAGGGTCAAGGCGTCTGGGCTTACATGCTACGGGTGGGCCTGGCGTCGTCCTAATGTAGTGCAGTGTATTGTGTTTTCCCGGTAGCTGTCTGCCTGGTGGTCGCGTAATTTCCGGATATTCGCGCAGAATCTGATGGTAGTCCGTGTCTCCTACTACAGCCTTTACTGATGCGATGTCAACGGAATTGCAGTGTGCAGCAGAGACAGAAAGGGACGTGAGGTTGTCGATCAGGCGTTGATTCCTGCAATCTACCAACAGATTATAAAAGCTGAGGAAGTCCACACCGATAATTGCCTTCGACACATCTGCAATTGTAAAGCTCCAGCTGTAGCTCCTCCTGAGTCCTAAATCCAATTGCAGCTGTAGGGGACCGTATGTGTGGATTACCGTATTGTTGGCAGCTGTCAGATCATATTTGGATTGTATGCAGGGCGTCTTGACCGCAGATCGGGGGAAAACGCACAAGTCTGAGCCTGTGTCTACTAGAAACTGCACTTTTGACGTCCGATCGGTAATAAACAAACGGCCTGAAGAAGTGGTGGGGCAGTCGTTAGCCGCTACTTGCGACCGCCCTTCTTGTTTTCCGACTCGAACGTACAGGGATGCTTGCATTTTCGCGCCTTATCTCCATAGCTGTAGTGGTAAAAACAGTGCGGGTGATTCTGTGGTGGTTGCTGTGGTCTATGGCTAGAGCGGTCATACCTTCGATGGTTGCTGCGTGGGCGTGAGCGTGAGCGGTTTCTCCCTCTGCTATTGAGCTGCGCAGTGAGCGAGGCTACCTGTCTCGTAAGCTCACTCACCTGCGCTGCCAGGTCCGTGGAAGCAGCGCTTGAGGATGTGGAAGTGCTCGCAACCTGTGGTGTCATCGGGGCGATTTCGTGCACCCTATCCGCTATCTCCGCTAGCCGCTCGACCTGTAAGTCAGAAATTTGTGAGGCGATGACTGTCTGTATATTTTGGGGCAGTCGGCTAGTCCATATGCTTTTGACAAAATCTGCGGCACCTGATGGTCCAGCTAAGCCTTGGAGATGTCGCAAGAATTGAGATGGCTTCCGATCGCCTAACTCCTCATGGACTAGTAGCTGCTTAATACGCTTTTCTTGAGATGCTGACAATCGATTTATTAGTTCGTTTTTCAGTTTTTCGAACTTGTTAGTCTCTGGAGGGTAGGTTATAATATCTTTGACCTCTATGGCATACTTGGATTCAAGTTGAGAGGTCGCAAAATAAAACTTAGTTGTGTCACTAGTGATTCGAGACAAAATAAATTGGCCTTCAAGCTGTGCGAACCATAACGCTGGTTCTTCCGGGCAAAATGGTGGACAACGCAATGGTAGACCAACCCTCGACACTTCTCCGGAGACAGTGCCCGTAGCCTCTTTAGCATCTGCATAATTTTCTGATTCAGACATGTTTGGCACGTAGCAAAAATAGAAAAAAATCAAATCGCTCACCGCTTATGACTTGTACCAAAGTCGAAATATTCGTTTACCCTCAGAATGTCTCAGATGTGAAAATACACTTCTCCACCAGAATCACTGCTCCTCTTGATTCACCGACACTGTTGGCTTCTTGCTACTGCCCTCGGGACTTCTAAGAGTGCGGGTATCACCTGGTTCCGCTGCTGTCCTGGACTCCTGGTCTGCTGGAGACCTAGACTTCTGGGCTTCCGGACTTCTGGGCTTCTGGACTTTTGGACTCCTGGTGTCTTGAGTAACGCGGTAGTCGGGGTCACCAATGTAGGGTCGTATGGTACTAGCCTACTCCTACGCTACACGGGAATCTAACCCGTATAGCTATGTAGCTACGAAGCAACTTAGCGGAACAAGCAGAAGAATGGGTGAGTGCGAAAGATGAAGAATGTAGAATGAAGTAAGGAAGGCGAAATGAATGATTATTATTAAGCGACGGAAGAATAACTATATTTAAAAGAATAAAATTACAAAGGTATGGATAAAGTTAAGCAAGGTAAGCGCGACGCGACCGACTTCCAGGCTAGCTCCGATCCACTGTCCCGGTGCGGCGCTTGAGTGCGGCACAGGTAGGTGGCTCGCTAATGACCTGACGTCAGCGCGAACAAAAGATCGTATGATCTGTCAGTGTGGCCCAAAGTTCATAAGCGGAGCGTTTCCGCAGGTCGCGAGGCGTAGACACGCCACATTATTATTATGGGCCGTACGCACGACACGATCCATCTTGACGTACGTCTGTGCTGTACGTCTGGTGCTGGATGTAGCACACGCACCATCGTGCAAAGCATCCAGGTGCTGGATGTCACAGATTATAAATAGATCTAATCGAATGATTATTCTGAGATAACGTGTTTAAATTAAACTAATTTTATTTATTTTTAATAAAAACTTTTACTTCTCAGTTCATTGACATAATTTTTTTTTTGAAGTTGTATTCTCGTACAATCACACTTTTTTTGCACCTGGCAATCCTGATTTGATTGTATTTTTTTTCTAATATTAAACGAATTTAAGTTATTTTTAATAAAAACTTTGTATTTCTTGGTTCTACGATCTTTTTATTTCAAAATTTCTTTGGAATCATTTTTTTTCATTCCCGTTTCTTTCCTGAATGGCGACACTTGGGGGAGGTTTATATCCATCAGTAGGCAACATCATTATAGCGATCCTTTTGAGGGAGCTTGTTTTTTTCATGAAGAAAATACAATTTGTTTTTTTTTTTCGAAATTTTCTATGCTAGGTTCAAGAGAGACGGACCAAGTAGAACTAAACCCGTTAAATAGATCAATATCAGACTATCACACATTAAAAAAAATCCTTTTATAGTAGTTTAGGTATATAGATTATAATATTTCTAGCTCGGTCAAATTTTAATACTTAAGAAAAACGTGGTCATCAAAACCATACGTTTTAAACCAAAAAAATGATTTGTTTTGGTTTTAAACGGTTTTTTTCGTATGAAACAGATTGGTTTAATTGGTTTTAAACCAGCCTTACATAGTGGGGATCGCTTTGCGCATTTCATACATTGGCGAGCCAATCGTCTTCGTTGTTATATACATGCAGCAACGCAGGGAACGAATGAGGAGTGACGTCTGTAACACGATATCGCAGCGAGCCAATCACTGACACTCTCCGCCCCCGCGTCTCACTTCGCACCACTAAAGAGACCGAATATTTGACTTCTGGGCAACCACTCAAGATCCGTTATGGCAACTGTATTTTATTTCTGTTTCAGAGAAATAAATTTCAGGGGGCTTACCATGACCTCTTATAGCAGGGCTGAAGTTGAACTGCCCGGCATTTTTGTACTATGACTTCGTTATAGCAGGCCTGTAAATGGCCTACTAAGTGACGTTTACGAAATCCGCTCAAGATTCTTTTACCTTTTTTTTTTAATAGACTTTTTGTAATATAGCGTTGATAGCGTGCTATTTGACGCGTATTTGACAGCAGATGACCGTCTTTTGAGTGTCTGTAATGTCAAGTTAAGCGATCATCAAGCGTAACTGTGCACCTCTGTACAAAAATCGTTAAAATGAGAATGGGCACATTGGGACCACCCTCCAATAGCAATGAGATATATATCGTTGGATAGGTCTTTTCAATTGGAACAACAATTATTATGACAACTTTGTTGTAACAACTGTCCGTTCAGAGTTATAGGACTTATAAGTTCAGATTTAAAGATAGAAATATTAAAATATTTTTGAGGAAAAAATAATAACACCGTTAATAGTTCATTAATTATTATTTGGTTTTTTTTTAAATATTCAATAAAAAAAAACGTTTAAAAATATAAAAAAATAGTAGCCCACCGGTATCGGGGACAGAGTCCAATCTACCGGCGGTCAGGGCTCTAGAGAAAGGAACCTCCTGACTCTACGAGCCGTGTCCAGCAATACTGCTTTCTGAATCAAGCCCTTGATCCAATCGCATAACGAGAGCCTCCTAAATCATTGGTCGAGGCTCTTGGGTGATCGCTGAATCCACTTCCCACATGTCGAGACAATCTCGCGAGCCAAGTCAATAAGTATATACTTGATCTTGATTTGTTTATCTTTCTCGGCTTTCACAAGGTTCTCGTCATGCGGAACGGATATGTCAACAATCATTGCACGCCTCTCGCTTCGGTTCACCACCACTATATCAGGCTTATTAGCCACAATAGTCCTGTCAGTGGTGATGTTATTTTAATTTTAGAAAAGACTGTAAATACTTTTAAAATAAATAAAAAGTCTTACACCTCTGAACGGACAGTTGTAACAGCAAAGCTGTCGTAACAATTGTTGTTCTAATTAAAAATACCTATCAAAATAAATAAGGCGTATGGTCATTTGATAGGTAAGAGTTGCTGATGCAACTTGCTGTGAAATCCTCTTGTGGAATCGGAAGTGCCTTACTATAGATATGAGCCCGACCCAGTTCTTGATAATGGTCATATCACTTTGTACTCGGATCGGCCCATCGTCACTGACAGGACTATTGTGGCCAATAAGCCTTTTTTTTATGGTGGGAAAAATCATGCATTGACATCCCCCGCCCTTGGGCGGAGCGGGAGATAGTGTCAGACTCTTACTGACTAAAAGACCCACCCCGTTCCTTCTAGCCTTCATACCGGGGCTCGAGCGCCCTTTCGGATAACCCTGGCCCCAGTAGGCTTCGACCCGGCTGGGTCCCTGCTGTTGCTGACAACTCCTTGAGGTGCGCGGGAACAGTGCGCGCCATCGACGACTTGGGCTTGGTCCGGACAGTTACCGGACGGCCGGACAGTGAGCTACCCATTGCTCACTGTCCGCAAGCCCGCGTCTACGTTGGCCGGAAATCGGGATCAGAATCCCGGCGACGGCGGCGGCAATAACGCCATTGCCTGATGCGTTCGGCCTCCTCCTTTGCGAACATTACTGCTTCGCAGAAGTCGGCGACCGCCTGCCACTCCTCCTCGCTACATCGGACCATGGCCTCAACCAAGGCCCGGCGCGAGAGGTCTCCGCCGCCGATCGCCCCCACGAGGGCACGGCGATGATCCGCCCAAGCAGGGCACACCTCGACTTGTGCTCCACCGTGTCCTCCGGGCGTTCCGCACAGTGGCGACACCCGGGCGTCGCTTCCGCATGAATCAAGTGCAGGAAACTCCCGAACGAACTATGTCCGGTGAGTACCTGCGTCATGCGGAAGGTAAGGACGTCGTGAGGTCTTTCCAGCCACGCCTCAAAGAGGGGACTTACCGCCATGATTGTGGCGTGACCAGCACTGGGTTGCTATAGTCGTTGACGCCATTTCACCATGAGATCCCGCCGGAGCTCTGTCCGCCATGCCGTGACCTGTCGCGGCAGCGGACTTTCACCCCGTCGTTGCATCTCCAAGCGCATATCGTGCATGTGTGCAAGGACTGTTGCCTCCAGATCCCACGGTGGTAGGCCAGCCAGAAGGCTCGCCGCTTCGCGGGAGAACGTGCAGTATCCCCGCACCATCTTTATCGCCACGACCCTCTGGCAGGCGTTCAGTATGGCCGCCGGTTGCTTTTTCAGCGACGGCGCCCACACCGGCGCCTCGTAGAGGGCCATGAACCGAACGATCCCCGCGTAGAGCCTCCGGCAGGAGGCGTCTGGACCCCCAAGGTTGGGCAGGAGCCGCTTGAGCGCAGCCCCAGTCCGGTTGAGTTTGGGAGCCAGACGTCGGAAGTGCGTGGCCAATAAGCCTGATATAGTGGTGGTGGACCGAAGCGAGAGGCGTGCAATGATTGTTGATATATCCGTTCCGCATGATGAGAACTTTGTGAAAGCCGAGAAAGATAAACAAATCAAGATTACGTATATACTTATTGACTTGGCTCGCGAGATTGTCTCGACATGTGGGAAATGGATTCAGCGATCATTGTACCGATAGTTGTTTCAGCCAATGGCCTAATACCCAAGAGCCTCGACCAACACCTTAGGAGGCTCTCGTTAGGCGATTGGATCAAGGGCTTGATTTGAAGGAGGTTCCTTTCTCTAGAGCCCTAACCGCCGCTAGCTTGGACCCTGTTCACGATACCGGTGGGCTACTATTTTTTTTTTTAAAACATTTTGTTTATTTTTTTATTGAATATTTAAAAAAACCAAATAATAATTAATGAATTATTAACGGTGTTATTATTTTTCCCTCAAAAATATTTTAATATTTCTATCTTTAAATCTGAACTTGTAAGTCCTATAACTCTGAATGGACAGTTGTTACAACAAAGTTGTCTTAACAATTATTGTTCCAATTGAAAAGACCTATCCAACGATATATATCTCATTACTATTGGAGGGTGGTCCCAGGTTTCATACATTTTTGCCCATTCTCATTTAGAACTGTCATGGTACGATTTTTAGCGATTCAGAAGCAGGCCTGCTTTTGAAAGGAATTTGACTCACTGGGAATTGAACGTTTTCATAAGAGGTCATGGTGAGCCCCCAGGTAATCAGAACAACTAAACATTACTTTCACCAATGATACCTATTCTAATAAAAATATCATTGACTTTCGCAATCAAACAATTCCAAATGTTTAAATTACAAAAACACCATTGCACGAGTAAACTAGAAAGTTTCTAGAAAAAAAGTGGACTTTTTTAGTTTATAACACTGTTTCCTTTCAAAAGACTCCATATCCATAAAGCAAAAAAAAAGTTTTGTAAAGTCAAATTTGACATCGACACTTCGACTGACTTCGACACGCGCTCTAAGTTTGCTGAAGTCTGACACCTGTAATTTTTAACAACTGTGAATCGGTGTGGCGATAACACACTGTAAAGCCTACGATATAACAAACAAGAGTGCACTATTTCATATGAATCTTGAAAATGAGAGGACTCTCTTTTGTAATTTGTTCAATATCGTAAACGCAATGTTTCATTTTTTTTCGGCACAAAGAATCAAAGTTTAAATTACTGAAACAATGTGTGACATCTACATAGCGGTTGTATGTTCTTCGAACATGAACCGTAGTATGGAGGCACACGCATTTCTGGCAAAGAAAGGCTTTAAAGTTAAGTCTTATGGCACAGGAGAAAAGGTTAAGTTACCAGGTGCTTCTGCTGATCGACCGAATTGTTATGAATTTGGAGTTCCCTACGACGACATTTACAATGATTTATTGGAAAAGGATAAAGTGTACTATACACAAAACGGTATACTACACATGTTAGACAGAAACAGAAGAATTAAACCCAGCCCAGAGAAGTTTCAGGTATCTACTGAGCGATTCGATGTCATAATAACCTGTGAGGAAAGAGTATATGATCAAGTCATAGAGTGGTTTGGCTCGAAGAGATCGGTTTACAATCAACCTGTCCATGTTGTGAATATGGATATTCAAGATAACCATGAAGAAGCTACCATTGGTGCATTTTTAATAAGTGACATGGTCACAAAGATGGCTCAAAGTGATGATTTAGATAATGATATTGATGAACTATTGCATGACTTTGAAGGAAAATGTCACAGGCCAATTCTCAATTGTATTATGTTCTACTAACATACTGTAACCAGATAAAAGACAAAATGAAAAAAAAAATTGATGCTTCCAATATCTGTATTATTGACAATGATTGTAATGACTATGTTCTTATTCATAAATATTTTACATAATGGCTGCTGAAATGATGTTTGCGTAAAATTACTACCAACAGATTTGACAAAATTTATAAAATAAAATACCCCTAAATATGGCCAGAATGTAGCCGTATGTGTGACAGAAACTACAATATTTAATGTCTTTAACTGCGACATTTAAATGCGAGTTTTTATGAATAAGGGTTAAAAGGACTGTTTTATTATTCATTTATGAGTTTTGCAAGAAGTTTTTAAGGTCAATATTGTTTGAACTTTGTAGAAAACAAGTTGATGCTAGTTAAATACTGAAGTGACCAATTACAATATTTTTGAAAACAATTTTGACCTTAAAAGGGCAGTAATTCGTTAACTATATTTATATACATTTAGCATAGTGAACTGAATTTAATTTTAAGTTCCACTGATGAAGACTAATAATGTCCATAATATTCATGAATGAATTTATTCTGTATGTATAAAAACGGTGTTTTGATTTTTATAAAAAGAGAAAATATTTTTAAATATTTGTTTCATTTGTCAGGTAATATGCAGATCTTTACCTATATAATATACCTAATGGTTGACTGGTAGAGAATGCCTAAGGCATTAAGTCCGCCTATGTACTTTTTGTTGCATAAAGGCTAAATAAATAAATAAATAAATAAATAAATAGTAAGTAGGTTCTTTTAACATTTTATATTTGTTCAGCAGCTCTTTATGTTCTTTACAATTATCCTAACTAATATAAATGTGAAAGTGTGGATGGTTGTTACTTAATCACGCGAAAACGGCTGAACGGATTTGGATGAGATTTGTCATGCATATAGCCTTTGACATGGAAAAGAACATAGGTTACCTTTTATCCCGAATCCTTAAGTAGGTACCTAATGTATCGCGAGGCCGAAGCCGCGGGCAAAAGCTAGTTTTAATATAATATCTACTGAAGAAAAACACTAGGTTGTAGCTAGGAGCTGGCTTGGTAAGATCAACCAACAGGGTGGCTCATTTTACAGCCAATCTAGTGCCTATTATTTACGACAGGTACCCTAATGTCACAGGGTACCAAGTTATATATATACCAAGGCCAATGGGCACTTTAACATGGGATCGTATCAGGTACAGGTCGCGCGGTGTATCAAGATCGCTCGGTGAAAATAGTGGGGGCAATCGGCGCATGTGTACAATTGCGCACAGAAATTCTTAGTATGTTAGGATTTTATTTTTAATTTCGTATGTTTGAACCTTAGTAACATAACTTATAAAACACTAGTTTTTGCTTGTAATTTATCTTATAAGTAGGTAAATTAAAAAAAAATTAAAAATGTTAAAATAAAACATAAAATTAAAAAAAAAAAATTCGTTAGTTTCTTTCTTTAACTTAATAATTCACGTCGTAAACCATTTTTCTGGCTAGCCGTTTTAAAACTTTATTTTTAACCATTTTTTTTTACGACTACGTATTACTATTACGATAACACAAGCTGTACGCAACAGTACCCAAGTACAACAGTATCCAATGAGAGGCGAGAACGCAACGCGGGCATTGCAGAGCGACTCTATCTACCAATGACATGTCGCCGACGGTGCACACCCGCCCGTACGTCGCCAAATAGACCGTAGAATTGAATACTGCGCATGCCACTTCCACTTTTGCCGAGCGATCTTGATTCATCGCGCGACCTGTACTGTATCAAGGTATGGCTTAAAATTATTTAAAGTATGCTACTATTCATTCTTTATGGTCATAATAAAAGCTCCATTTTATTATAAGTTACCAACAGTCAGACATGTGCAGAGAAAAAAGAATCACTCGTTTTTCTAACACGATGGTGGTGTGGTATTACTAATATTTACGTAAATTATGTTTTCATTTCACATACCTTTTTTAACCATGGTAATTTGAAGTAAGTAACCTGGATGAAGTCGGGCAGAGGTCTGGCGATGTTGTGTTTCGTGAAAATTTCTAAATTTTTAGAAGTTATTAATTATCAAATTTAGGTATGGTCCATTAGATCTTCCATTATTTATCCTCTCACCATGTCTGGTACCTACTACCGACTATAAATGGTGTCAGCCGGTAAAATCATTCACCTTTTAAACAGCACTAGATCCAAAATGCCCATTCTCTTTTGTAACCCCAAATAATAGATTTGTATATCGAACGAAATCCGTGAACTCGGATACGATGAGCAGCTAATAAACGATGTTCGGTGCGAGGTGGGATACCAACTCTTTTATGAAATCGTGAATAAAAAAAGTTGCTCTTGCCATAACCAATTAACACTTCCATCAGTATAATAGTAGGTGCGGCGAGATGGAGATTTTGTGGGATAATCGAGCGGGTCAGAAAATTATATGGGGGAAATCTTGCACCTTGTAATGTACCCCTACCATAATGGACCCTTAATATAATATAAGTAGTAAAGTTCGTTTAGGGCAGCCCGACGGATTAGTAAAAAAAAATTGATCCTTGGAAAAACTCGAGCAAGTCAGATTAAGACAAGGTATTAAATAAGTACATGGAGAAAATAATCCGACAATTATAAGCAAAAGGGCGAGTCATAAACTTAGTTTGCAAGGTTCCTGTTAATATTTTGTTGCAATGAGTAATTGTTTTACCATTGTTTGCTAAGATAATTTTGTTAGGAAAGTTGATAGTTTTACTCTTATCGATGCCTGGTTTTAGCTACGTCATGGTGGAGCTTACAGTTGAGGTGTGCCCTGCTTGGGCGGAGCATAGCCGCATCGCCGTGTCCTCGTGAGGGCGATTGGCGGCGGCGTTCTCTTGTGCCGGGCCATGGTACAGGCCATGTTCCGGAGCGAGGAGGAATGGTAGGCGGTCGCAGACTTCTGCGAAGCAGTATTGCTAGCAAAGGAGCAGGCCGACCGCATCAGGCTCAAGGAGCTGTCAGCAACAGCTAAGGCTACTGGGGCCAGGGTTAATTCGAAAGATCGGAAAGGGCTCAAGCCCCGGTACGAAAGGCAACGAAGGAACAGGAGTGGGTTTTTAGTTAGTAAAAATCTGACACTATCTCCCGCTCCGCCTAAGAGCGGGGGATGTCATAAGATGATATGCCCACCACGAAAAAAAAAATCTTCACAATGCAATAAGTCCCCATGGCGCTTTAGTAACTGCTTTAGCATCCGTCCCTCCCCTACTATAACTATAAAGTGGTGTAATGTAGATGTTAAGGCGCAGGCCCACCGCGGCGTATGCTGTTCACAGGCACGCGGCGCATTTTAGCTGCGTGTTTAATTTGTTTGACGACGTGGATCTTCGTTTCCATTGGAGTAGACACACGAAGACCCACGACTATATGTAGCGTGGTACAGCGCACAGAGAAGCTACGCAGTTGCCACTGCAATCCACGGACACTGACCTCACTGCGGGAGGTGTATGACTGAAAATTGCGCTGCGATAAGCGAGCTGTACATAGTCGTGGATCATTTTCGTGTACTCCAGTGAAAATGTAGACCAACGTCGACAGCGTTGAGCTATGTAACCGCCTGTTCGAGTAAGCCATGCATGTATCAATGACGTCAATTCATGCGTAGCCTTTCTGTGAGTTGCAGTAGGTAAATGATATTTACTTTGTAAACAGGTTTAAAAAAACACTTTTACACGACAATTTTCTTTATTAATAAAGAAATATATAATTCGAATAAAAAACTGTTTACAAAAAAATAAAAAAAATAAACAGACTTAAATTAAAAAAAAAAACACTGAAAGTGCAAAATAAATTTAATTTCGGAAGTCGGTGTTTCTATATTAGATAATTTTCTCTCTTCGTTGTATAACACGTTTAACACCGACTTCGGAAATTGAAAATGGTAGGTAGGTATATCGTCGTCTCCTTCTGCAAAGCAGTACCAAATGCTAACAAAGGAGGAGGTCGCACGTGTACGCGCGTGGGAGCGGCCCTCACGCCCCAGCCACCGGGATCCCGATCGCGATTTCCGGCTACCGTCCGCTAACCGTCCGGATCGAGCCTGTCGCCGACGGCACGTATTGTTCCACGGGCGCCTCAAGATGTCAGCAAACCATAGGGGCCCAGCAGGGTCGAAGACTACTGAGGCCACAGTTAGTGTGAAAGTGAATCCTTCTTTGCCTTCTGCCTCGGCCCTGGGACGAATGCAAAGAAGGAACAGGAGTGAGTTTTTAGTCAATAAAAGTCTGACACGCCCTCACGCTCCGCCCAAGAGCTGGGGATGTCATTGGATGATTTTCCAACCTAAAAAAAGTACTCTTTGGAAAAAACATCTACAAATGCACACTTACAGGTACGTTGAGTTTATTTGGTTGCTCGCGAATGTACTCGTAGTATCATGTACACAGGTATATAAAAAAAGATTAATAATCTAATAAAAATTATTAATTTATGTCAACTGAATTATATATTATGGTCGGTCTCGGTCTTACTAACTTATTTAAAACTTTTATAGGTATTTAAATATAGTTTTTCAAGACGCTTTACTGCTGATGTTTACCTTGTACTCGTATACCAAGTAACAGCTATAAAACAGAACTCTAGGGTTATCCGAAAGGGAGCTCGAGCCCCGGTATGAAGGCTAGAAGGAACGGGGTGGGTCTTTTAGTCAGTAAGAGTCTGACATTATCTCCCGCTCCGCCCAAGAGCGGGTTGTCATTGGATGATTTTATCCCACCATAAAAAAAAGGAGGTAAGGGATGAACAAAAAGCATATTTAGTTGTTTATATATTATGTTAAACTTTTTATTAGATACCTATAATAGAATATTGAAATATACCACGAAAATATCAATAATGATTAGGAATGTGTTTCTGATATCAATAAATAGCATCGCTAAGCCATGCAAATGTGGACTTTTTCTACTTGATATTTAATTGTACTTGTTATTTATAAGTATTAAATTTATAAGACATTTTACAATCTTATCTACAATCATATCGGCTTAACAATGTCCAATTAACTCAGTTGCTTGAAGATCTTGTCTTTCAGCTCATAATATCGGTTCAATCTTATTTCGGCGTATCTGAAAGATAAAAAAAAACAAATATGTAGATAAGTTTGTAACTCCGAAAAAATATTCGTTCTAACGCGAGTTCTAATAAAAAACACATTCGCAAACCTTTTCTAAAATGATGATAAGGTTCTTAGTTCGATATAAAATTGAAATGAAAAAAATATCGATAGAAGCAAAGTAAAAAAATATTGATTTGTAATTCACAATCACAAACCATAGTTGAGTTGAGTATTATCTTGCATTATAAATACATTCTCATCTCGGCAGTTGCTTGTCGTACCTACATCTTCTGTAACCTAAATCGATTAGACTCACCTGCCGAAATCGAAATCTATATCGGAGTGTTCATACTGTACAAGTGACCATATTCCCCAAAGGAAGTGAGATAGTAATGCTAATTGTTGGACTTCTGTATAAACTTTGGAAATTTGCGCGTCGGAGGGGTGATCCACGTCTAAATATGTCGCTAGATACACTTTGATCCACATCAACTGGAACTCTTCGCAGGGATACCTGTCATAGTCAATGTCTTCTATTGAGAGTCCTGAAAGAAGAATGGTAAAGAAAGTTAAAGATTAATATATATTTATTGTCAGCGCACGTGTACCTACAATGAAGTGTCGGAATGAAAAAAATAGCGTTAATCGGCCGTGACCGTGAGTACTATTTTAAGATGGACCTTTGAGTAGCTCATACCGAAACCGGACAGAATTTGTGAGATAGACGCTGGCAACATTACGTGCCATGCATTACTAAGTACTTATCGCTAATTCAAAGAACGTCGCGTTTGTGGAAAGCAGTTTACCCAGTTCTCCCTGTTTCAGTTGTTATGATAACCCACTCGACTTGTCAGGATATGTGTGTGTGTGTGTAAGTATATACAAATATTGTACCTAGGTCTACCTAACTACAAGGAGAACGAGTGTGCCAGTTGACGTTTTATTGAATAAATTAAATTATATTAAAATAAAATGATCAACTTCCTACATAGGTGCTGGCTGAGGGGTACAGAGAGGCAGAAACATAGGTACCGTCTATAACCTGGCCTGCCTCGACATTTCGAAGTATAGAATAATGAACGATGCAATACTCACCAACAAATTCATTGAAGTGATTTGCTATATCGAACGCTTGGTAGCAATACGCTGCATATTCGTAATCAATAAAAGATATTGTTCCTTCATCTTTGTTGTATATTACGTTTCCTAGAAGCAAATCATTGTGAGCAAACACAACAGGACTCTTTGTTTTTATTAAGTGCGACTTTAGACGCTCGTACTCTATCCTTAGTTTTGTTATTGACGTGAAACTACTTGCGAATCTATAAAAAGAGAAAAATACGTTTGTTTAGTATCAATAACTTTCTTTTACACGCCTACGAATTCTAATACAGATACGCAATCTAGACAACTTGCTCAGTTTATAAACAATTACTTTAATAATGAATAATATGATACTGAAATAAAAAGTTTTGGCGTTCAAAAATAATTGCTGTGGTTCTCAACTCTTTTTTGATCTGGGACCACTTTGGTTTGGTTTATTGCTAGCAGAGTCCGAAAGTCCAGAAGGAAATTTAATGTATTATATGCTATGTCTGTAAAAATTATAAATATCATAAATTGAAAACTTGTAGTACATCTGTTCTTTACAATCAAAAGTAGGCATTGTCATAGAAAACACGACATTTGTGATGCCAACTTATAATTTGTACGCATCAATCAACTTTTCAGTTTGAAAAACCCTATACATATAACCGTATGACCTTATTAGTCCCGTCTCATGCACGAGCCAGCCCGCGCCGGACATCCCACCCATCCACACAAACAAAACGTTTTGGGAAGACAGTCATTGTGCACTGGGCCAACACGCGTACACTTACAGAGTGGAATACCCTGCCAGAGTCGGTGTTTCCTAATAGCTACAACCTGGGATTAGAACTTTAGACGAACATATTTTAGTACTTGTGGAGGAGTTTGAGAACCACAGCTTTTATCTGAGAGTGACCGTCAATAAAATTAGATAAGAGTAATGAAAGACAAAAAAGATAGATGGACTGTGTGAAAGAGGATATGGCTGGAAAGGGAGCGGTGTTGTGGTGCCTGGGATCAACGACCACGTTGCTATTTCGTCATAATGTTTTTCTCCACCGGTTTGAGAGCAATGGTGACGAAATAAATAACATAAAGTAAAGCGTCTGTCTGCCTGAGTTTGAACCCACGACCTACAACTGATAAGTTGCGGGGCTGTTACCACTGGGCCAGCACTGAACTCAGTAATATTAGGACAGAAAATTATACCTTCAGACTCGGGAAAAATTCCATTTTTACTAAAAGCACCAATTTAGCAAAATTATGTTATCTCTTAGAAGTGAGATTTGTACTATTCATTAAGCTTAGCGACAGTAGTTAGGTACCTATTTGTTTGATGAACGTGATCTTTAGATTTAATCATACCTAAGCCTTTTTTTATCATCACAAAATTTTAATAGTACGTATTTTGTTTTATCTAGTTTTATAATATTAGGTATACCTTATCAAGATTGAAGTTGGTCGGTTGATAACCGACCCTTAAATTAGCAATTTCCTCTTTTGAAACCAATCTATCTTGTTTCTAATAAGGATCAAAAACGCCTTCCGGAAAAAGATTTCTTTGAATCTATGAACATTTTTTTTAACTCAACCTACATAAGGTCATGATAAAAAATGTCATTTAATTTTTTATATTTAGAGTCGCTACGAAATTAAGGGGTAAGGTTAGTTTTTTTAGTGCTCAAACCTAAGTTGACACAAACCTGTTTCTAAAAAATTCAACAAGACAGAAAAATTCAACAAACTTTGAATGAAAGTGAGCTATTGTCACAAAAAGTGACAATAGCTCACTTTCATTCAAAGTTTGTAAACGCAGATTCACAAAAAAACTATGGACTGTGTAAAATTAATAGCGCCAAAACATAACACTCTAATAGCAGAATTGACCGCCACTCGCTGTGTCTTAAAGAAGTTTTTTTTTGTAATTTCTTTTGGTTATGTAAGTTACCATCCCATGCAGCAACCATAGTCTGTCCATTTCGGTATAATAAAAATATGTATATTATTATATTATACGTACCTGGTTTGCTTAGCTTCTGATGTAAAAGGATCAGGAATTAAACTTAGAAACTGTTCAATTTTATCCCATACAAATGGTTCTTTCGGCACCTGTAACAGCGTAAGACCATTCTCACGTTACTATTTTTTTTTTTACCTATCCAACATTTTAACTTATTAGAAAAATTTATAACCGTTACTAAAATATTTTTTTAAAATAATAACCCTTTAGACCATTGGTATCGAAAAAAATGTGAATCGTGGCCAGAAGAACCGAAGTAGAGAGCCTTTGGCTTGATTCACCCAGCGAGCCCAGTCAAGATACCTTCGGCTTTTCACGAGGTTCTTGTCATGTGGGACAGTTATGTCAATAATCATTGTATTTCTCTCAATTCGGTCTACCATCACTACAGGATTCTGCGTAGCAGTAATGCTAGCTAAGGACAAGGCCGCACGCACAAGGGAACAGCCCTCGTACCTAGTGATATGCCGTTGCCGGCGATATTGCCGTAAAGTGGGAATATGACCGAAAATATTGCCCGAAGTATGAATATTCCAATATTACCGGCAACGGCACACGTCTACTCATGCCCCAGCCGCGCGGGACCCCGATCCGATTTCTAGGCCCCCTGGGCCTAGGCTTGTAGACGGCAAGCAATGGGCAGCACGCCGTCCGGTAACCGTCCGGACCGAGCCCAAGTCAACGGCGCGTAGTGTTCCACGCCTCAAGGAGATGTCAGCATATAGGGGGCCAGCCGGGTCGAAGCCTACTGGGTCATGGGTCAAGTGAAAGTGAACCCTGGGGCAGTAAAACAAAGCCGAAGCATTACACATATTAACATTGCTAGCAATGATGGATAGCTGTTAATAGTACAGACGGGTATTTACCAGACCTATTACTAACTAGATACTCCGATTTAGTATGGCCCATGGGGCGGTATTTCTTCGCCTATCTTATCTTTGGAGTTTGGTTCCTGGAAATAAAACACGATGGACCATTGCAAAGCAACAAGTGGCAAGTTCAAAGGGCGGCAAATTAGTAAATTCATGTTTCGAGTAAAAACTTGCCCACTTGTCTCGCCTCTCGCGGCCTTGAAGCCTATATGTTTTTTATTTATTTATCTTATATCCCAAACTTCTCTAAATAAGTCAACAAAGCGAAAGAAACAGCTGGCCATTTCACCATAAAAAAGAGGGCAAGTGCGAGTCGGACTCGCGCTTTGAGGGTTCCGGACAAAAAGACCTTAGGTAACAGTTCAATTCCCGAATAGAGTTTTGAAGATTTTTGCGAATCGCAATTTTTTTTTGTTATGATGTAACAACAAATTGGCAGTTTTCAGATTTATTCCTATACCTGTGCTATGAGAACTTGCTTTACGGAAAATTTCAGGATTCTGGGTCAACAGGAAGTACCCTATGAATTTTGATTTCCTCGAGAATGTCGAAATATACTGTTACGTACGTGGGTAATCAAATGCCGATTTACTGACGAGAGAACTTTATTTACCACAAACAATAACAAATTAGTCCAGTCAACAATAATCCGAATCGCAATTAACACTAGAGTACCGTTACACTATCGCTTTAGTCGTTAAGTAAAATCACTTCAAGTACTAGGGTAGTTCGCTCTTGATCGCTTTCGAAATCACAACTCATTTTTATTTCTCGTAATAATAAGAGTCACGTTCATGCGAATTTTGACTCTATTGTTAACGTCGGAGAGTACAATTTCCCTTATCGGTTAGATACAGGAAAAGTTTTTAACCACTGCGTAAATTTTTTTTGGTGGCTCAGTGTAAATAATAGAACACATTTCCATTTTTAGTTTATAACTTTTTTTTTCACATTTTTCCACCTTGTCCCGTTTTGAAATAAGCATAACATGGACATAATTTAATCGTAATACTATTAAATACTATGAATGAAAACGCGCTGGCCGCCGCCCGTTGTACGAGACGGGTGCGGAGGGAAGGGGGCGGGGGTATGCAGCGCCGGCGGCGGCCTTTGATGTGCGGATCTGCAGTACGTCACTTGCGGAAGCGGGGTTCGGACGTTCGCTCATATTCATCTCTGCGCGCGTGTGTGCCGCGTACTCGTGTCGTCACGATGTCGAACTTTACTCACCGCGAATACTACGAAATGGTGCGAGTGTATCTACTTAGCCACGAAAATTTACGAGCAGCACGAAGAAGATATGAGAGGGAGAGCGTACCTCGTATGCGAGCCCAAGGGATCCGTAATCCTACGGTACCTAATGAAAGGACAATTCTTGCAGCAAATCAAAGGCTGCTTGATCACGGCCAGTTCAGAACCCCGAGCCATGCACTAGGGTCTGGCAGACCTCGACTGGCAGTCGAAGCCGAAGACGCCATATTTGATTTTTTTGAGCGTAATCCGAGAGCCAGTACCTACGACGCGGAACGTCGTTTTGGTGTGAGCCAACACGCAGTATGGAAGCTGCTAAATACAGCCGGACTCCATCCATACCACTTCCAGCCGGTACAACAACTCCATGACCCAGACCCAGCACCACGTCGAGCCTTTTGTGAGTGGCTTTTAAATCACCCTGATGTAAATATCTTGTGGACGGATGAGGCATTATTCACACGTGTGGGACTCTACAATGTCCATAATGAGCACTGGTGGTCTTTCAATAATCCCCATTTAGTACGAGAGACGCATCACCAAATACGTTTCAGCGCAAACGTATGGGCGGGTGTTATTAAAAATAAAATAATAGGTCCCATTTTTATCGAAGGCGCCTTGACCGGGACTCGTTATTTAGAAATGCTCGACACCACCATCGAAGAATTAATCGATGAAGTCCCATTGAGCTACAATAATAACTTTTATTACCAGCACGACGGCGCTCCGCCACATTACGCCATAGCGGTACGAAATTATTTAAATGAAAAATACGGGGAAAATTGGATCGGTCGGGGTGGTCCCGTACCATGGCCGGCTAGGTCCCCAGACCTCACTCCCTGTGATTTTTATCTCTGGGGAGAAGTGAAACGTCGGGTGTATGTAGAAGAGGCTCAGAGCCTAGATGACTTAAAACAAAAAATAAATAACGCTTTCAATGAAGTGAAAAGTGATAGTAGTGTCCTAAACAAACTAAATGCAAATTTATTTAAACGTGCACGTTTATGTCTGGAAAAAGGAGGAGGTCACTTCGAACAATACCTTAAATACTGTGATTAACGAAATGTAGAGGTAAGAAATTATAAACAATCTTAGTGTGTTAGGTTCTTTTTGATTGGAAATTGTTGTAAATAGGTAGTTGATTCCAATTTTTTAAATACGCCAGAATGCAATTTTTTCAATTCAAATTTTATCATGAGTAATTATCATACATAAATGTTTTAATTTGAATGTAAAAATTATTACTTGATTTATTTTCTGCATTTTGATGGTCCTAAGCCCATGAAAGTATGAAGGAAAAATTGGAATTACCTAAACTTAAAAAAGTAGCACGAAATTGCGGTCAGTAACCGCACCGCGTAGGTACTTACGTCGGCGCCGTCGCATCGAGCGAACGCACATAAGTACTTACCTACAACTCAGCTGATACCAGCTTGCCGGTCGGGCGACCAGTCGACGCATGAGTCGGTCAACCGGGCGCCCGACTGGCAAGCGACCATAAAATAAATTTCTATGTAAATAAGTCTCGTAAGCGATAACTTTATTTTTTACTATTAACACATATCAAAATAAAAAATACGTGTTTATTAAAATATATTCAAGTTTATCATGTCAAAATTTGCGCACTGGTTAAAAACTTTTCCTGTATATGCCTACTACTATTTGTAGGTATGTTGTGGATGTTTCGAGATTTTTCCAAGTCTGCCTAAGCACAACTACTCTAGACCTTTTGAACAGAAATGCGTTTTAATTATTATGTGCTATTTGCTATTTTCTCGGAGATATGGCGTGTTCACGTTTAATGGCGTAACAGTGCCCCCCTCTTAGTCATGCTCGTTCCGAGCATTATTAGATCCGTGATACGGCGCCAATCTATCCACATGGACGACCTTGGGTTTCCCTCTCAACCCTTTCTTGATGCGGTAGGTCACGTCATTAATCCTCTTTAACACGGTGTAAGGTCCCTCCCATCGAGCTTGGAGTTTCGGTGACTTCCCTTTTCGTCGAAGCGGGTTGTGGAGAAGACCAGTGTACCCTCCTCAAATCCCTTGGCGTTGGCATTACGGTCGTATCTAGTTTTCATTTTTACGCTGGTGTTCATGCTATTCTCACGAACTCGTTTATGCACTTCGTCCAATTGATCTTGAAGGTCACTGACGTAATCTGTAACTGGCTTAGTCTTGTCAGGTGCCACGCCAGTTATGGCATCGACCGGAAGTCTCATCTCTCTGCCGAAATTCACTCTTGCTGGGGTATGTCCCGTGCTATCATGCACTGCCGATCGGTAAGACATCAGAAATAGTGGAATATACCGGTCCCAGTCCTTCTGATGGTCATCGACAACCTTAGCCAGGTGATTCTCCAGGGTTTGGTTAAACCTTTCCACCATTCCGTCCGACTGAGGGTGCGCAGGTGTTGTGCGTGTCTTATAAATTCCCAGAAGAGTACACATTTCCTGGAACAGCGCAGATTCGAAGTTACGGCCTTGATCGGAATGGAAGGTGCGCCATACCGACATACTACTTCTTCGACCACCTTCTTCGCCACTGTCATCGCTTCCTGATTGGGTATGGCGAAGACTTCGGGCCACTTTGTGAAATAGTCCTGGATCACCACTATGTACTTGTTTCCGTCATTTTTAACTGGAAAAGGTCCAGCGACGTCGATAGCGATGCGTTCCCATGGGGCTCCCACATTGTACAGCTGAAGCCTGCCCCTGCTCCTAGTCTGTGGTCCTTTCACAGATGCGCACGCTGTACATTTCCGACACCATTGCTCTACGTCATCTCTACAATTGAGCCAGTAATACCGCTGTCTCACTTTCAGTAGAGTTTTCTTGATGCCCAGGTGTCCTCCAGAAGCACCATCGTGTATTTCCTGTAGCAGGGGGACTACTTCACACCGTGGCACTATCACTTGTGTGGTCACCTCCTTGCCATCGTTCGATTCCCATTTCCTACAAAGCACATCATTTTCTAGGACTAAACTGTCCCACTGTGCCCAGTAGCTCTTAGTAACGGGACTATGTGACGATACTTCACTCCACTGGGGCCTTGTTCCGCTACGCTTCCAGTCCAGTATAGGTCGAATATCGTCATCTTCTTCCTGGGACTTCTTGAAGTTGCCTTCAGCCCTAATTAAATTAACGCGTTCTCGGACTTCATTCTGCTGGCGGTGTCTGCAGTCCTCATTACATGGACGTCTTGACAGGGCGTCAGCATTGTTATGCCCTTTTCCATTGTGTACTTGATTGATGGTAATGGTTGGGGCTGTGGCCCTGGCGACATCAAGTTTTATCAGCTCCTCGTCGACTTGAGTTCCGGAGTCCACACTTTCCCTCTTTTTCTTAGGACAATCGATGCGAATGTGCCCTTTTTCTCTGCACTCGTAACACGTTGGAATATAGCGGGACTGTGCTGGAGAAAAAGCCACCACTTCTCGTTGACGTGGTTGCACTGACGGCGAGACCACCACTTCCCGAACTCTGTGCGTGCGTAAATCTTGTCGTACGGCTTCCACTTCCAGAGCGTGAGCCATCGCACTCTTTAGAGTTTGGTGGTGTCCGAGTCGCACCGTAGCCCTGACTTCAGGATCCCGTAGACCGTCGATGAAAGCTTGCACCAGATTTACTTCCACCATCTCTGGTGTCATTGACCTGTATGCACGCCGGACTAGCCGTTCAACCTCGACTCCCCATTGCTGGAGGCTCTCGTTCGGCCTCTGCGTTCTCTCGCGTAACTGCGCGCGGAAAACGTGCTCGAGGTGCTTGTCTCCATAACGAGTGTCCAGTCCCTCCATGAGACGCTCCAATGTCCTGCCGTCTGCAGGGAGGTTCTCTAGGACCAGCAGGGCGTCCCCTCGTAGAGCCAAAGTTAATGCAGCGAAAGACTGCTCATCATCCCAGCGGTTTATCTTAACCAATGTTTCGAATTGGTATTTGAATGCCGTCCAGGAAGACGTGCCATCAAAATGCGGCACATCAAATTTTGCAGCGCATGCACAGGGGGTGTGCGATGGTGAGCCAACAGCAACGGGTTCGCGTGCTTCGAGCTTGACGATTTTATTGATGATGTCCAGCAGGCGATCTTCTTGGCCATCAATCCTTGTTTCGAGGTTATCAGCTCGGGCGGAAACCTCCTTGACCTCCAAGGTGAGATTCTTTACCTTCTCACCCAACGTGACAAGGCCGTGTTCGAATTTATCGAGGATCAGGTTCTGCTTAGCCTCCTGATCGCGGCGAGCGGCTTCCTGTTCGCGGCGAGCTTCTTCCTGGTTCGCTGCGATTAGGTCCTGAAGCTTACGCTGGTTGGCCTCTTGTTCACGGCGAGCGGCTTCCTGGTCGCGGCGAGCGGCTTCCTGGTCGCGGCGAGCGGCTTCCTGGTCGCGGCGGACAGCTTCCATACTAGCTTGCATGGCGGCCAACACCGCAGCGAGGTTCAATTCCGAGGATGGTCCTGTTGGCACCTCAGCAGCTGCCGTTGCTCCCATGCCAGCCTGATCTTCCTCCTCCATACGATGACGCGCAGCATCCATCTCCATTTGCCTCCTTGTTCGTGGTCGCTGTTCGTCGTCCCTCAGTGTTAATGGCATTTCACTTCTGACACCAGTTGTTACGTACGTGGGTAATCAAATGCCGATTTACTGACGAGAGAACTTTATTTACCACAAACAATAACAAATTAGTCCAGTCAACAATAATCCGAATCGCAATTAACACTAGAGTACCGTTACACTATCGCTTTAGTCGTTAAGTAAAATCACTTCAAGTACTAGGGTAGTTCGCTCTTGATCGCAGTCGAAATCACAACTCATTTTTATTTCTCGTAATAATAAGAGTCACGTTCATGCGAATTTTGACTCTATTGTTAACGTCGGAGAGTACAATTTCCCTTATCGGTTAGATATATGCCTACTACTATTTGTAGGTATGTTGTGGATGTTTCGAGATTTTTCCAAGTCTGCCTAAGCACAACTACTCTAGACCTTTTGAACAGAAATGCGTTTTAATTATTATGTGCTATTTGCTATTTTCTCGGAGATATGGCGTGTTCACGTTTAATGGCGTAACAATACGTTTTTTGAGACATAAAAGACCGTTATCCAGACCACAAGACCTACGCGTTCCTGAGATAAAGAGTCTTTACAGACAGACTGACTAACGGACGGACAACAAATTGGTCCTGTAAGGGTTTCGTTCTTTCCTTTTGAGGTACGGAACCCTAAAAATCGAAGATTCAATCTGTCCCAACGTTCCAACTAAATGTGAGATTATTCGGGAGAAATAAACGGAAATCCTATCAGTCTAGAGTAGGTATTTTTCGAACAGTCTCATCAAAGAGAATTAAACAAAGTTACATTCACATTCACATGTCTAGGTTGCTAGAATTTATTAAGTATCTCACTTCACTCATTCTTGTAGTTCGCTTAGATCTCATTCCATAACTATCACATAACGTCAATTAGCTTCAAACTAAGCCGAGCTATACTACTATGAGCTGCTTATGCTATGAGTATTAGACAACTGATAAAATACATACATGATATAGATAAATTACCTACTCCCAGATACAGAACGTCCTTATCACACAAACATTTGTCATGGGTGGGAAACTGGGAATCGAACCCAAGATATCCGGCATAGCACTCGGGGCCACTAACCACTAGACCAACAGGCGCCTCTTAACATTTTCGAACTCGCTACACTGGATCTTATTTTCATAGAGCTGCTGTTCGTTTTTAGGGTCGATTGGAAACTCTCCTAACAAATCGACCATCTGGTATAACAAAATATTTTATTGAAGAGTATTCTCACGGCCACCAAAAAAAACTCATTCTACATTCTAATTGCTAACCTCGCTTTCTATCACAATTATTCACAATCAAAAGCAATTAAAATGAATTAGGTAGGTACTAATCCTGTTGTATTTATGATAAAACTTCTCGATAACGTAAAAAATGCAAAGGCCATAGATATATAGGTAAAGACTATTGCCATTTATTGTGATGCTTTTGCCAGTGGCTTCGCCCGTGTACATAAAATATAGCTTACTAGCTTTTGCCCGCGCGGCTTTGCTCCCGCTCTTCCCTACTCTACTCTACCCTACCCTATCCTACTCTACCCTATTCTACATTCCTCTACACTGGTCTACCCTACAATACCCTACCAAACTTCACACACACTGATACTTGCTGCTACGGAACCCTCCATGGGCGAGTCCGACTCGCACTTGGCCGGGTTTTTTTATACATTTCACCACGGATATCTATGCATGTTACTCAAGAATAAAGCAGCATTCTATCGAAGAAAAAATTTTAGCAATCGGGCCAGTACTTTCATTACCTCATATAAACAAAAAAACAAAGGTAAATTCATAGATTTTTATGTATATATAAGATGTTCATAAAAATCTATGCGTAAATTAAATATAGATAAATAAGAATTTCAAACGTGGGAGTAGGGGGGCACTACAATCAAAGTTTCTGCCTCGAAACTGAAAATCGTAAATCCCTGGCTGAGTAGGGTAGACCGGGGACAATTGAAACAGGTCATGATTGCAACAACTTCAATTTCTCGTAAACTATAATACCTACGCTTGTGACGCGTCGTTCGTTGCATCGTCGGCTATGTTCGGTTTTATGTTTAACATGGCTCGAGCGAGCGAGCGATACAGTCGTGCACAGGACGATTCGAAAAATTTCGTGCCAAAAAGTAAGTATTCCGGATCTTTAACTTTTGTTGTTTTCATATTTAAGTCTTGTTTTTTGGCAATTTTCCTTGTTTTGGGGTTTTGTTTATCTATTTAAGATTGTGTTTATTACTGGTAATTAATGTTTAAGTCAATATTTACCAAAATATTGAGTATTGAATTAGAAGATGTGACATGGGTACATTTGAAACAACTTATATGTGGACGTTTGAAACGTTTCAAACGTCCCCTCATATTCCTCGTTTTTATCCGACTGCACAGAAAAAGGTTGTGTTTATTAAAATATCAATCATAAAAAATATAAAAACGAACAGAATTTAAAAAAATAACAGTATTACGATGAAAGAAAATAATAATTTAAAACCACTTTTTACTCACAATCGCTAGGTATTATAAAATTAAATTACCTAATGGTTACAAGTAAAAAGTGGTTTAAATGGTTATTTATGTTGGGGTTGGGTTACCTACTAGTTAAAATTACATCTGATGGGCAATTCGATAACTCTGACGACCCTAAAATTGAACCCATGACATTAAGTTTGATCTATATTTTTTCATTATAATAATAATAACATAATATATGAGGAATTGCTGTTGGGTAAATCGATTGATTGATCTTGAATGATGTTGATTGATTTCCTTTGAAATTAAATTTCACAAGAAGAGTTAAACCTATACGGGTCAATAAACGATGGTTACGATTGAAACATTTTTATGCTTGAAACATTGTCATGATTGAAACATTGTTAAGATTGAAACAGGATGTTTTGTATGAGACTTGAATACTTTGTTTTCTCCCCTATGTAAGTGCTATAATAAGCATAATAAGATATTAAGTCTTTTAATAATGTGAAATAGTATTCAATAGCACAAATTAGAGCACTTAAATTATTTAAATAAGATATATTTTGAGTTGTTTATACTGAAAATGTTTTTGCATGTATAATTTTTGAAATATTTATGTTACGATGACGCATTTATCACGATCTCAATAAACAATTTAGTGGCATGTTACCTTGTTAAGATTGATTAAAAAGCTCCAGTAGTTCATAAAATATTTCCAGTGTTTCAATTATCCCTACATACTGTTTCAACCGTCCTTAGGGTGGGGTCAATAGAACCACTGCGCCCGGTCTTCTTTAATAAGTGATTGTAGGTTAACTATTTGAAATAGAGATATAGATTATGTTTAATTTAGGAACTAGATAACGACCCTTTCAGCGGTATAAATAAGAGGGATGTAGGTACAATAGATAAGTCACTGCACACGGTTTAAGTAAAATTGTTTCAATTGTCCCCGGTCTACCCTACTATTTAGTAGGTAGGTATGTCATAATAATATATACTACGGAGTTGAAACATACCATGATTGCACCAATAAAATATCATCGTAGTGTATTTAGATAAGACAATCAAATAAAATGAAACTGTTTTAAAGTTACGTAAGGTTAGCCTAACTACTGTGTCTGACTGTGAGAGATATACCTACCTACGTACTCATTACCTAATAATAACGTTGTCTCTTATCATAACTATAGAAACAAGTCGACTATTGTATACACTGTCGATACAAATAAAGAACATACGAGTATATACGAGTATTCTAAACGTTCTTGTAGATACCATTAATCACATATCAGTTCGTGTGCGTGTGTTTTCAATATTTGCTCCTTCTTCACGTATGAACGGCTCAACCGATTCGGATAACACAGGAAAACAGCATGTCTGTTGTATGAAATTAAGCTTAACACTCATGTTGCATCATAGCCGTTGAAAAAGTATTAGTAACTGTTCAACGTGCTGAATGTAGCCATCAGACTTTCTATTCCCCGAAAAATTTCTCACTACCCAAACAAATTCGTCCCATGCACATTTCTCGATATCTGTCATATGGTTGATGAAATTTTTCAAAATCACTGTCGCTACTACAGTCGTCATTATTGGTTTGTTGGCTGCACTCATCTGGATGTTCTGAAGATGTTATATAGTTGATGAAATATATAAATATATTGGTTTGTTGGCTGCTGTGGTACTGGTGTGTCACTAGTATTCAAGACTGGTCTTATAGCAGATTTTAAGTTGGGATACACCCATTTCGAACAATTTTTATGGTTTATTCCTATGATTTTCGTAACACAGAAATAACAGTCATCGTGATGATTGGATGGTTCACGCCAGATCATAGGAGCTTTGTACTTAAAAGAGGGTCTTTTTTTGTTTGCCCATAATCTCAAAAACTCAACACAAGTTTTACAAACCAAACTAGGTATCCAGGGCTTAGCGTTAGTCGGCAAAGGAAACCCAAAGTAGTCAAAGTATGTATTTTTCACGAAGTCCGACACGTTCAAACGGAATTTTTTGAACATATATTCTCCACAAATAACACAAAAACAGTCAGGGCTGTTTAAACACGTCCTTCTTGAGGAAGACATAATAAAATTTATACAGAAACTAGTTTAGTTACACTGCTATTGATAGAAATTATCGACTGCTTAAGTAAATTCAAGACGGTACCTGTATCTCACTAACTAGAGCTGCTACAAAAAATCTGAGGGTAGATTTGAAATCAGCGCACCCTAATTAGTAAACAACAGTAGAAAAATTGCATGCAACAAAAAAAAAGTTCGATTTTGTTTTTCTGTGTAATATTTGGCACACGGGTAGACTATGACCTCGAATAGCAAATTTTTATCCCGGGAGTAGGTTCCCTTGGAACAATTCTCTACTATCACGCGAGTGCAGCCGGGCTGGCAGCTTATATCTAATAATTTCGATTTTTTTTTGCGCGTGTACTCTAAATGTTAGTACTAATCAGTAAGATAAACATCACAATTAGATGTTATTTACTAAACGTAATGTGACTGGCTTGAGCTCTCCATAACAATATCACATAACCTTGACTGTGCAGAAGCACCTTCGCGTGTAGGTAGCCATAGATACGAAACAGCATCTATTTCTGTCTCTATTAGTACTAACAAATGTATCCTAGACAGGAAGGAGACACATTGTAGTGCCGCAGTTCTTAGTCTACACGTTCTGCATACATGCATAGTACAGTCAACTACTAAAGTCAATCTAAACTTCTTTACTTACTTGAAAAACATACATTTAGCCGAACATAGAACCTCCTCCTTTTCGAAGTCGGTTAAAAATAAATTAGTCTTATGAAAGACTAACATTGCCACAATGTGTTGAAGTTGAATATTATGCAGGCCACAATATGAATTGTGCCATTTGGCCACTCTTTTATTTGCCACAAGGCGAGTGGCCAAATGGCTTCATTATGTGCGATATCGCAAAATTGTGTGGCTGTTCGAAAGAATCCACACCGCTATCTCAGCCATATTTACATATTAGCGTGAGTGGTAAGGTGAAGGGTGAGGACGAATATGCAAATGAGGTGTTTTTTTCGCTCATTTAGTGATTTTGGTCATTGATCGTAATATAAACATTCTGTTAAGTTTTTAGGGTTCCGTACGCATTGAACAGTGATAGACAGTTGAAATTTTCACAGATGATGTATTTCTGTTGCCGGTAGAATGGTATAATAAACATTTAAGGGGACTCCCGTAAAACAAACGTCATTTTCTTGCCGTTTTTTACTACAGACGGTTCCGAACCCTTCATGTGCGAGTTTGACTCGCATTTAGCCGTTTTTTTTCTATAGTGTTATATAGAATTGTCTATCTATCATATAATCTATACATATAAATAAAATATTTTTTTTTTGTTTGTAATATTGTAATCACCGCTTTTTACATCATGCATATGAATATTTATATGGTACATACACCAAAATATTTTTTTTTTTCATTTATTGTCTGTCTGTTTGTCTGGGCTAATCTTCGAAATGGTTGGACCGATTTTGACGGGACTTTTTTTGGCAGGTAGCTGATGTAATAAGGAGTAACTTAGGCTACTTTTATTTTAGAAAAAATAAATTCAAAATCCACGAGAACGATGTCGCAGGCACACCTAGTTAATTATACAATTCTTCAATTAAGAAACTATGGTTTATGTTAAACTTATTGCTGACCATACTATGCATGTGTAAATGTAATCTGTAAGTAAATAATAGCTATTAGGATTCTCTGTGCCTGCGGTTTTTACACAAATAGAAATACTACTGCTATGCAGAATGCGCCATTGATGCTGAAGTAAATAGGGCTACTTTATTACTAGAACCATCCATGGTTATGACACAAGTTAATTAAGTTTCTTTGTTCTCTCATAAATCTTTCTCTTTGTTAAAATTTATTGTGCATTTTATGACTTAGAGACATTAAATGTGAGCAAGGTGTGGTGGCATGGTATTATAGGATCGTTTTTAATATATCTACGTCTTAATATCACACATGTGTATTCAAACCCTGTGTCTAGATAAGATTATATATAAGTAAGCCTTTAGAATTATAATTGTTTGCAAAACATTGAAAGAGACAATAATAGACACTTACTGTGATATAAAATATTTTCCAATGCTATTTCTCCTCAAATATTATACAGACATGAATCATAACTTAGCTAATTGTGCCAGCGGATAAGGCAAGTGATTCATCAAGTTTATTTATATTCACAGTTTTCAATATCTGCCAGGTACTTACATTTTTTTGGATGACCAATTTCTAGTATGATTTTTAGTACCTACCACCTTGATGTATCCACGTGGTACTAAAAATCATACTGGAAATGATTGATAACATAGCATTGACAAATGATATAACATTTATCAATGTTATAATATAATAGCATTGACAAAATGGAAAGAATTATAATTTAGTTAAAATTGAAATTATTAATAGACACTTACATCTCTTCCCAGTTCAACTCTGTGCATTTTTCCCATTTGTGTTGCTACTAGAGGCCATATATTGTCATTGGTAACACTTTCAACATCCAGGGTACTTCCAGGAAAGTATTGGTATGCCAGCCCATTTTCAAAGACTCCATAAACTTTAGGCGCCAATCCAAGAACATTCAGTGTTTTGATGTTTCTAAGAAACACATAAACAATACATTGTTGACCTAATATTCACATTTTTAGTATAAACTGCCTAGTTTCAGTGCTTACTATGATTACTGACAGAGTTGTTACTTACTGCACTAATTTTAGAGCCCAAAAAATGCTATCTTTCAACAAATATAAAAAAAAACCCAAATCCCATGTGAGTACAAAAATAATAAAATAAATAAACAAAAAACTTTATTTAATTCAATCTGTTAGTTTATGGATTCAAAACCCAATAATTATTTACCTATATTGAGTGTTACTCTTTTTTTAATGATCTTAAAACATTTACCTGATTTCAGCAGTACGGTCAATAAATAAATCAGTTTTATTTCCATATATGCGAACAAGCATAATTTCCTTTTCATCGCTTGAATCCAAAAATTGACATGATACTAGTTTATTGGTTATTCCATCTGTTAAAGTCTTAAAAATAAAGAATATAACGGTTAGTTAAGTTTACATTAAGGGCCAAGCGCCCGAAAAATACCATAAAACAGTGATTTTCTGCGGCCTACTCCTCCGTAACGGCAAGGTCAATTGGTTTGAAAAAAATATATGTTTATTATAGATTCATGAACAATAATATCAACATTTGATTTTTCCGTACAATTAATACTTTTGTCAAAAAAAAATATTTTGCAATTTCGCAACTTTTCGCAACATTTCCCTACTCCTTCGAAACGGCTTGGACCTACAGAAACATTTTTACACATAAAAATTGGTGGTTAAATATTCTTCAAAGTGAACATTGCATATGTAAATCAATCAATATCTCGCAGAGAAAATGGATTTAAAGCGCTTTCCGGGCGCTGCTGGCCGCAAATAAATGCGCAGATTTGCGTACTGCCGCCTAGGCGAGCGCGAGAGTTGCGTTCACATAATTTTGGCCAGATGGTTCAAGGAACTATACGCTTTAAAGCAGTCTATGCATCGTTTGCCATATTTACCTAGTAAAATAATGTGTACAATAATATTATAGTTTTTTATAAGACAGCAAAAACATACCTTTAATTTAATTTTTGCTTGAGCCCAATCAGGTCTTATATTTTGAAGTAACTTAAAAACTCCCGCATAAATATCATTTTCATCAATTTTTAATGGAACGTATTTATCACCAGCAGCTAGGCAAACAGACGACATCACATTAAATCTAAATACCAACAATAATTAATAGACAGCCAGCCGTCTTGAAGTGCTCTGCTTTAATAGCTAGTGATGCCAGTGACCAGCAGACAGATAGGCAAGCACCCCAGCAAATAGTAATAATTTCTGAGTGAGATTATAAATCACCAAGATTTTAAACTTTGAGCTCTTGACAACGTTGACATATCAAATAATGACATTTGACAATATCTCCAGTATTGCCAACAACAAAGAGCCAATGTAAATAAATACTATGCGTTCCAAATGAGAATAGGAAAGTCAATAAACTCGATCTGTCAAATTTTGATTGAAAAGTACGGTTTGCAAAAAAAGCTTATTTGCGTTTTAATGATTTTGTTACTGACCCTTTGTCAAGTCATATTAAGAAATAGATAAAAAAGTTATTTCAATTATTTAACAAATTATACTACATACTTTCTTTTTAGTTTAATTATTGGCTACATTTTAAATTCAAAATCCAAATTGCCAGCTGCCATTTTATCGTCGTTGTTGGTGTTTCTTCGTGCGACTGAGAATCTAGATTGAATTTTGTTATAAATACTGGTAATAATGCCTATTTTGATTTAAAACAACAGTTGTGATATAAATATTAAAAACCTCGATTATCCATGTTTTATTTTTTATGGGAAAGCAGCAGTGATGATGACGGTGATGACGCCACTACTAAGACACTTCACACAGTTATGTAAAGATCAGCAAAATTGAAGAACTGGATTTTGATCAGAGATTTTTCGTTCATGATTCGTAAATAAATTAAATGAAAGTAAAATTTAACTAATTTCTTTTTTTGCTCACCCTACTCAATTTCTTCGATTTGACAGTAAGACGTAACGTCACAACATGGCCGGCGCTCCTATTCTCATTTGGAACGCGTAGTAAATTCTATTGTCATAATGACAGACGCAGCATGGAATTAACATTTACTTTCGACTTGAGTGGAGGGGACAATACCATAATAAAATAGTAGCGTAAAGGAACTGGCATATAAATATTAAAAAGTTAAAAAAAAAGAAATTGCCATAGTAACCACAACTATAGAGTTTATTAGTAACGTATCAAAAATCGCAATTAATTATTCGTTGTTCGTTAAATTTTGAAATGGGGAGACATTTCGGTGATTTAGCTGTTATTCGTGGAATAATTTATTACAAACTGTCGCCACACGAACAAAAACCTTTTGCCACAGCTTTTGCTCATGGTATCCCTAACTTTGTTCCAAGGACTTTAGCAACTATGTACACCTGGCTGCCAAGTAAGTTCATAATAATTAGAATTTAATAAATGATTAGTACATGCTTAAAGCTATTTTGCAAAAGCAACTTCTTCTTCTTCAACTTATTAGGTCCTTATTGAAACGAATTTGCCTATGCATGACCAAGTTGTATAAAATGTTGCCAAGAAGTATTTACCAGTTTTTTTTTTATTTCCTTACAGTTTTCCTTCTTGGTATTGGTGTATACGCGACTGTGGAATCAAGCTATAAAACTTCCAAGAAGAAGGACGCAAGAATATACCAGACAGAAGTTCCACCACCACCAAAATGTCCACCCAAAGATTCTACTTAAAGATGCGCTTGTTAAATATTAAAATGAGTGCTTTCAATGCTTATAAAATTTATAACTTGATGATTTTCGAACGTTTTTTTCCGACCGAGACTGCAAGGCCGTGGGGACACTGTCATGGTGCTGCGGCGACCTATCTTGTAAATGTGAGTTTTCATGTTTATGAACGCACCCACGATACATAGGTGTACGTGAGGTGTTCCTAGTCTGGGTTAAAAACATTAGCAAAACATTACGGCATGACGCAAGTTAGGGAGGAGGTTTCGTTTCGAATTCAGGCGGAAGAAACGCCCGGATGTCACCAATGTGCGGATCGCCCGAGGACACTGTGGTGGTGTAACCCGCTTGGGCGTAGCACCCCATATCAGAGCCGCTGCCGGCCGGAGGCTACCGACGGCAGTGACCTCTCTCGCTGGGCCCTGATTCAGGCATTGGTTTAAAGCAAGAGAGAATTGAATGCGGTCGCCTCTTTTTGTTAGCCACGGCTAATGCCACTGGACATGCCCCTACTACTGTGGGCAGTAGTATGTAGAGTAAAATTGGGGATTCTGAATCACTAGCCTTGTTTTGTTCAGTTCATAATGCAGATGCCCCAGTCGCGGTACGTTTCAAATTTTGTGTTTCGGTAACAAGAAAGTAAAAGTCGTTTTTAGGGGTCAACTAGGAACCCTTACTAGTTTCGCCATGTCTGTCTGTCTGTCCGTTTGTCCGTCCTCGCTTAATCTCTGTGACCGTTAGCACTAGAAAGCTGAAATTTGGTACTAGTATGTAAATCAATCACACCGACAAAGTGGTAAAATAAAAATTGGAAAAAAAATGCTTAAATTAGGGTAGCCCCCCTATATGTAAAGTGGGAAGTGTTTTTTTTTTAATTTCAACCCTAACGTGTGATATATTCTGTGAACCGCTTTAAGATTTTCACACAAAAACAGAAAAATAAGCAATAAATTTTGGGGGTCCCCATACTTAGAGCTGAAACTCATAATTTTTTTTTCATCAAAGCCATACGTGTTAAAAAACTAGATTTATGACGTATTAAAAAAAACTACATACTAGATCTCGTTCAAACCAATTTTTATTGGCAGTTTGTATGGTAATGTATATCATATATTTTTAATAGTTTTATCATTCTCTTATTTTAGAAGTTAGAGGGACACACACACACACTTTACCACTTTGGAAGTGTCTCTCGCGCAAACTATTCAATTTAGAAAAAAATGATATTAGAAACCTCAATTTCATTTCTAAAGACCTATCCATAGGTACCCCATACGTATGGGTTTGACGAAAAAAAAAATTTTGAGTTTCAGTTCTAAGTATGGGGCCCCCATTATTGCTTTTTTTTCTATTTTTGTGTGAAAATCCTACTTACACAGTTTCAACAGTATAGCTCTTATAGTTTCGGAAAAAAGTGGCTGTGACATACGGACGGACAGACAGACAGACAGACAGAGGGACAGACAGACGAACAGACAGACATGACGAATCTATAAGGGTTCCGTGTTTTGCCATTTGGCTACGGAACCCTAAAAACAATGTGTGTCCCCCCTCTAACTTTTGAACCATAAGTTTAGAAATAATGAAAAAAATCTGAAAAGTAGAACTTTATAAGGACTTTCTAGGAAAATTATTTTGAACTTGATGGAAAGAACAGTTTTTGTACAAAAAAGATAAAAGGGTTCTACAAAAGAATTTCTGGACTAAGTTTGTAGTATAGAGTCTGTCTAATAAGTTAAACGACTTGGGTAATTATTAGGATTTAATGAAATCTGATGTAGTCAACACGGGTTCAATAATCAAGGTTGATTAAGAGATAAAGATCATTGTTTACTAACAGAAGAACCTTATGAAAAGTATTGAATATAAGTATTTTTTAAATGATTAAATATTATACAAAATTCCGAAGTCGGTTGACTTATTAGACAGACTATAATCGTATATGCAAGCATTTTTTTTAAAACTCATAAGTGGGTACACTTATTGTGATGGACGGGAAACTATGGAACCCTACACTGAGCGTGGCCCGACACGATCTTGGCCGGTTTTTTACATTAGGTTTCGTACCACTTTATATCACAACAAATCAGTATCTGTTATACTTACAGTGATTTTAACTTTTACTTAAGATAGGCGTTGTCGGCGAAGTAGGCCCTCGCCCGTTGCCTCGCACCAAAAGGGGTCTCGCAAAAGCGAGTGCTCTTAAGAACGAGGAATTCTTTTTATAATTTAAGCTCGCGGTTGACGTTAGTGCTAGATAGTAAACTGAAAGAAAGCGTGATGGAAGTACAAAGGATTAACTTAGGTAAAAATATTAAAGGAAAGATTTATAGATTTATAGTTGTGATAGTTATGTTAGAGAATGTGATGTTGAATGTAGTTAGTGTGGATGCACCACCAGTGGGATGTGATGAAATTGTGAAAGAGACGTTTTGGGATGATTTTGGTAGGTACTGCTTTAATGACCATCCCTGTACATTAAAGTTATTTATGAAAGAGTACATGGAGGATGAATTGTGCATTAATGCATTAACTTCGGGGGAGCACCAACGGAATCCTAAAGATGATATCGGAAAGGCCAGAGTCTGCAGTGCTGGGGAGGCTTATCCAACTGCATGTAAGGTGACGCTTTGTTTTATTTTTGTTTGTGTTTCGTTTTATTTTATTGACATTGAAATTATTGACATTGTTGACATTAATATGAATTTTTGTAATCACGAATGTAAAAAAATAATACTAACATAGTTTTAAGACCATTGTTACTAACAATACTAACATAGATTTTAAGACTTTTATAACTAATAATTCTATGGACATTATTTTTTTAGTCTGAAATAAATGTATTTATTATTATTATTATATTAACCCCCATCGGAAAAGAGGGGTGATATAAGTTTGAGGTGTCTGTGTATCTTTCTGTCTGTGGCATCGTAGCTCCTCAGCGAATGGACCAATTCGGATGCGGTTTTTTTATTTGAAAACTGATGTTATCGAAATGGTTCTTAAATACAATTTATGAAGATCTGTTCAAGGGCATCAGCTCATTTGTTGGCTGTGGTAAGGATCATACACCGCTAAATTTTCATCGTTTTAATCCCGTGGAGGGTCGATCCGGTACATGAAACACTAGATATCGATTTGTAAAGATAAAATTAAAAAAATAAAGTGCCCTTTTTACAAAACTCGGTATTAATTTACGCATGTACGAAATTAATTTCTTTAAGAAAACGTCAGCTGAGCGAGTTCAATTACCTGTAGGTAGTTTGTACGCAACGCCGACTATTAACTACAGGTCATTGAACTCACTCTGCTGATGTTTTTTTAAAGAAATTAGTTTACTAATAAAAACAAATATGTGACTTAGGGTGAGTTGCACCATTTAACTATAACGATAACAAAGCCGTTAACAGTTGTCAAATCGTCGAATTGACCAATAGGCGGCCGTTTCACGGCTGATTATGGTTTGGTTATCGTTAAATGGTGCAACTCACCCTAGAATGTTTGAAATACTTATGTAGGTACCTACATGCCGATACTATCAAGCTGGTCTGATGACGGAGTTCGTAGGTAAGAAACGTAGGTAACTTTAGAATACTAATTAAAACCCATCCAGTTTCGGCTGATTTATATTAATCTTAAAAATAGTTCGGTTCGTTTCTCATGACGATGAGAACCTGATGACGAAGACCTGGTGCTAGAACTGGGATGTGGCTGATGGAACCCTGGAATGCCTTCTAATAAACACATCGAGTTTGGGCTCATTAGACTCGTCTTAACCAGTTCTAAATAATTTTTATGATGACGAGGACCTAATACTGGAAGGTAGCTAATGGAACCCTGGAATGTCTAACAATAAACCAACACGTCGACTTTGACCTCATTAGACTCGTTCCTAGTTCTTTTACTTTTTTTATAGATTTTGAGTCGGGGTTTTTTTTTTAATTTTTAGTTTTGCCTATACCTATTTACAAATTTTCGCAAAAACTAGGGATGAACTTAAGATAAACATTGCAATAATTATAGCACTTATCTACTAAACGAGAACGAACGACGACTTACGAACTAAAAAGAAGTAAGATTACTAAATGTGTTTCACCGATAGAAAGCTGCTTTATTCCTGAGTGACATAGGCTATAATATTTTACGTACGCAAGCAAAGTTTCGGGCAAAAAGCTAGTAAACTATATTTTTGCAAAGTTTTATTGTGGGCAAGTTCAACAAGTCTAACCGCCAGTTTCCGGTACGTTGATCAAAATCAAAATTAACTAATCAGCTGTTAAATTAACAGCTGTGTCAAATCAATTCGGGTTGCTGAAAGGATGATTAGTGAAAAATTAACTAATCTATGATCATTTTGATTTGTCATGTGGATTGTTTTTAGTAATGGTCACATTGATTGGATATTTCAGTTTCAACTGTGAAAAAGTTCCTTAAAAGACCATGTATTAAACCAGTAAAAAAAAATAACCTGCGTCGTCCTTGACAACAAAAAAACTTTGCTTGCTACAGATAAATATGTCAAAACTCACGTTATTTTCAAATAATTGTGTATTCATATTTAATAATATTTTTTAAATGGCTTCATGAGGGAAAGATTTCACAGAAAGATAAAAGTGCAAATTATTAAAACTGGTTCAAAAGTAAGTACGCCACAAATAAGTTACAAATTTTACATAAGTGAAGAAACACCTACATCTTAGTAATTAATAGATATACATTTTAGAGGTTTTTTCTAGATAGAAAAACTTTATAGAAAATAAAGCAACAAATGCAATTCTCAATTATACAAAAAAAAAATAAGCTTGGGCATGTCTAATTAGAGATTAATACAGCATCGCTGAGGTGCTTAGAACTCAAAGACAGCTCTACACTGCCTTTTCGAATTTGAAAAGGGTTACGAGGCAGAACATCGCATGTCTTTATGTTTAGCAAGTTATATCTAATGAATAAAACAATACAGATGAAGAGGTACCTATATAATTTAGAAAGCATATCTTATATACTCTTTACATTTATAAAGATCGTCTTCTCATAAACTTTATTATATTTTTCTAACAAACTTATTTGTTTCAGTTACAAAATGAAATGGCAGAAACACTCCTACAACAGTTTTTAAAAGATGGAATAGATGATAAGGTCTAATAATAAAACAAGATTGAAAATATCCTTGGAGTTTCTTGCACATTCTTCTCCATAGAGATCTACGCTTGGAATGTGGAATCAGAATCTTTTTAATTGTATTTAATGTTATTGTTGTTAATAGAATGTTATTTTAACTATTTAATACTGAAATTAAACATTTGATTTGAATCTTTGTTTATATTTAAATATTCATCCATCCTAATGATTCAGTGATAGCTTATACATGAGATTAGAACTAAATTTATAAAGCTATTAAATCCACTTTTAATTATATTGCGCTCTTCTGTTAGGGGAATCGAGATGAATCGAGGCTTGATTTCAACTGGCTGTTGATTTATGCATACTTATATCATCAGCTACTATTATTTGGAATGCTCTTGATGCGTGAAAATAGTATTTTTTCCAATGCACTGATAGATTTGTTTCTGAATGTTAAAGGTTTTATTTTTGGATCTATCATAATTACTAGGAACGTGATTGCGGCCTTGCTCATTCGGTCCCATTTTTTTTATATTCTTTCTGAGTACTCGTAGGGATACTTCCTTTTTTGAAAAATTTGCCGAGTTTTATGCAATTCTTCATCACTCCTTGTGGATATACATATATCCGAAAAATACATCTACAACAAAACGCAAAAATGAAATGCTTTTTGCAAAAACACATTAAAAACATTGTGATTTTACTTAATAAACATGATTTCACACCGTAAAAATTATAACCTGCAGAGAAACCACAAGATTCACGTAAATAGCCAATATTATTTATTTGTTAATTTGTCAACATGCACTATTGTATTGATTTCTTGACAAAGCTTTTGACAGTAGTTTAATCTATGATCAAAATAATCAGCGTTCCAGAAACCCAAAATGGAATTTCGCATGTGATTTTGTACTAAGATCTGACAGCGCGGTCAACTAATCAGATGATCAAATCAAAGTAGCTGATCATCCTTTCAGCAACCCAACTGATACTTGACAAGAGATTTGACAGCTGATTAGTTAATTTTGATTTTGATCAACGTTCCGGAAACTGGCGGTAAGTGTCTAAACACACTATGCCGAGGATACGCGACGGAAGTTCGGCATGATTACGCCTGCAATGCTATTTGAATGACTGGCGACACATTATGCCGAAATTACGTTGCGTTATAGCGTACAGCCGAACTTCAGTCGGGCGTAAGTTCAGCGGAAATTCGGCGGCAACGTATTCTGTAGAACACACATTATACGCGACCGAAGTTCGGTTCGATTGCCGACGGAGATCGGGAGTGGGGAGCAGCGGGAGGCAGGCATGCCCCCGCCCGCGCCCGAAACACTGAATATACACACAGAATTGCGCAACTGAATTTCCGCCGCGTAAGTTCGGCACTTATGGTGTGTCATATCAGCCGAATACGTTGGAACGTAAAATCAGCCGCGGAACTTCGGTCGCGTACGTTCGGCATAGTGTGTTTAGACACAAAGAGTATATAATCACTACGTTCTACAACAAGTAGGCTACTATTTATTAGAGGGCGGAGCCACTAGCAGCTCTTCTAACATAATCTTAAAATATCACGATGTTAGTCTTAGTATGATAATGTAACAGCGTTTTCAACATAAGAACGATATTTTATATAACGTCCTCAAATCTTGATTGTTCTCTTTCCGTACAGACGATATATTTCAATGCTCGGTGGGTGATCGACCTCAGAGCATCGCAGCGCAGGTTTCTCTGGAGCATCGATGAGCATGCTGGAGGATACATACCGGAGCGTGTTGCGGTGGTTCGCGCCAGTGTGCGCTGGAGTCTACCTAGACGCGGCGCTGCGTCGTGGTGATGACCCGCTAGCGACACCTACTCGCACGTCTACAACTTACGACTGACATGGCTAACTGACTAGCAGTGGTGTGGTATTGAAAAAAAAAAACAAACATTAAATGTTAAATTATCCATTTACTAAGCTTTAATGCGCAAATAACATATTAATGGTTGAACCATTTATTTGCAAATGTACAACATAGGCCAGAATAACCTATAATTATAGCAGATAACATGACGTGTGACAAAACATGCATTGATACACAAACACATTTGGAACATAGGGCACAAAACAATCCAATTTCTTGACAACCAACTGACCCCATGTTGTGAATATTAGGGAAGTGTAGTGTAATATACGAACAATTTCAAAAAACACATCTTTAAAATTAGCTTACATACAAATTGTCGAATCTTACAATGTAAGTATAGGAACCCAAAACAATACACGTCGCATCAAATAACTTTGCCGCTCTAGTAGACTTGCTAAATAACTTCGCAGTAGCGGATCTCGTACTAAAACAGCAGAGCTTTATGCGATGCGACTCGGAAAACCTTTCAGAGCTGCAAAGTTAAATGACTCGATCTTTTTCTTAGATGCATGTATAACAAATTGTATGCCTGCAGATGTGCTATGTGATAATATATTTGCCAGTGAGGTATGTATGTTTGAATCTCTAAAATATTGTATTGTTTGATTCAAAGACAAGAGTTGAAATATGAATTGTATACCTATTCTGTGCCTTACATTTTTGATGGATAAAATGAAAATAGGTAATCATTAAAAAAAAACAATACCATATTGTGTTGTGCTTGGCTTTATGCAGTGGTCAATAGTAACGGTATGTTACATGACTACTCAGCGTCTCTTTCTCTTCTACAAGTAATTTCCGTTCCTCTTAATGAAAATAACCAGAGGATGGTCGCCGTCAGCGACAAGGCCTTTCGTTGTACAGTCGCTTGCGCACCAGATATCAAAACCGGTATAAGCTGACCACTTAGTCTATTGAAACTCCGTGCTATGCTGGGCCAGCTCAAGGTTAGCTTCATCAGTGCGCTATCGACTGTAGGTACTCAAAGTCTATTTTTCTAAGCTGTTTTTTATTTTTACGACAAAACCAAATATTCCAAAAAATGCGCCATACAGTTTAAATTCATTTTATATTATTTAGTATTTTAACTTTTAAACAGATAAGATTTAAATTTCAATGTACAGCAAAATTAAATTTTGGAAAAAGAATGTTTATTAAATCTGATAATATGAGTTTTTGTGCAAGTATGAAAGAAAGCACACGGCAAATGACGAAAAACTCGGTTGTGTACAAGTCCATCACTATATATCATTTCTAAAGATGTTTATCTCGCATTGTGTAACAAAACAAGAAGTATTCTGGAAATGATTGATTTAATGTATCATCATTCTGTTTGAAAATTAATTAATGACGGGAAACATGAAGACAAAGAACATGCATAATTATTTGTTGACCATATACTGAGATCTACTTGATTATGAATTATTTATATCATCCAACTTGAAAGAAAATGCAAACAAACCAAGTCTTACTAGAGCGACTTTTATTTTGTTAAGTGCAGCAAAAGAATATTCATTGGTCATCGAACTTCTACACATGTGAATCTATCGACACCTTATGACATCTTTATAAACAATATTCATGTCAGTTTTGTTTCCTAATCTTATTATGTTATTTCCATATAAACAACACAACACATCTTTTAAATTAGTCTATTGCATGAGCACACAGATATTATAAATCTAGGTAATTTCAAGTACCCTTGTAATCAATACAAGTATAACATCATACTTGGACTTGAATATATTGATTTCAATAATTCCGCCTTTACAATAGATGTGCCCCCCATAAGATTAATTTATTGGCTATATAATTATTAACTAAATTCAATTTTATCACATCACATGAAATAAAATTGCAGTTACTGCACAAAATGCATTAAGTAGGTGTACAAAATGTAACCAAAATATAAATTACGTTAATACTATTTATTACTTGGGTTATACGCCTAGAATTTGAAATGCGTCATTATTAAAGTTATTCGCCTGAAGAAAACGATAGTAAAAAAATGTAGCATAGTAGAAATTAACATCAAAATTACCGCCATTCCATCATTCGAATAAAAATAAATATTCACTATAATTTGACCGTGTCTTCCTTGAGGGAGAACAACGCGGCTTTCATCAAAAAACTATATAATAACACTGCATCCGACTATACGCCGTTTAAATACAGTTAATACATACAATATCCCTGTTGCTTATTTGTTTCCCATACATTGTAAACGTGTGGAGTCGTTAATGGAGTGTTATTATTTAGTATTATGAAGTAGTATTATAAGTGCAGGTATATTAAGGAGTGGTTCACATTCATTCAACATCCATTTGTTCTTGTGATTGCTGCTGCGCGTCGCTGGGCGCGCTGCCGGCGTCGGGCTGGCCGTCGCCCGCGGTGGGGTTCGCCGGCGGTGGTGTCTTCTCTTTAGGTTTAGGTTTGTTTAACACTGGATTCACAGTATTCTCAAAGGTCTGGAAACAATAACAAGATAAGGTTAACAGAAATGTTCGGGCGTAGATGATATCAGGCGATGGTTCTCAGTGGCGCCTTAGATAATGTGTTGTGGTAGGCACCTGTCGCTCCTGGCGGATCTGGTGCGTGGTGTGCGGCGGCGGCTGGTGGCGCGGCGTGTGCGCGAGCGCCTGGCGCGCGCTCTCGAGCCAGTTGAGCGCGTTCTTAGCAGCCTCGGCCACCTTCTGGATGTCAGTGTCGGCCAAGTGAGAATACTTTACGTCTCCAGCTCTGAAAATATCGAAAGTATTCATATGAAAAACCCATATAATGTTTTTAATATTGAGCGAGTTCAATGACCTGTAGGTAATTTGTACGCAACGCCGACTATTACCTACAGGTCATTGGACTCGCTCAGCTGACCTTTTCTTAAAGAAATTAATTTCGTACATGCGTAAATTTATACGAGTTTTGAAAAAAAGGTACTTCATTTTTTAATTTTATCTTTACAAATCGATAGTGTTTCATGAACCGGATCGACCCTCCACGGGATTAAAACTATTAAAATTTAACGGTGTATAAACTGTTTTTCGACTGAAGAAAATTATTAACTTTTTTTTTATTTCGAAAAAATATGCAATACGCATAATATGATTTCGAACCAATTTACCAAAATTGTTCGAAGTTCGGAACGGTCAAGATATTTCGGCTGTACTCTAAGGGCCAACGCCGCGTTAAACGTGCGTCCACGCGGGCTCCCGTCGCGTGAAGTCGCGCGTTTGTTCGTGTGCGGAGGTCCCCGTAGCGGAAACCGGATTATTACCTGCGCAGTGTCTAGTGCTAGTTCAGCTTTAACGGTATGCATGTAGTTGTGTCTATGGGGAACTTTAATGTATTATTACGTAGCAAAACGGGAACGGGGCGCGAGTGCTCGCGCGGCAAACCGCGACTTAGCACTATTTTATGAGACCGCGCGGTCGCCCGCTCAACGCAGCGTCGGCCCTAAGCTATAACAAATCATTAAAAACAAAAAAAAAGGTTGCCTACTTGTATAAGTCAACAGCTTTGTTGGCTAACTGGATTGCTCTTGCGAAGTCATCTAGTGCTCCTGGGCGCAGTTCAAACTCCAAACGTCGCTGCTTGATAGGCTCACCTTCTGTTCTTAACTCCGTTAACTTATCGCTGTACACCTGGACAAAATAAGTCAGAGTGATTTTGTTACATTGTCATTGTCAAAACTAGCTTAGAGGTGGATTCTCATACATGCATTTCTAAGAAAATATTCGATTTAGATATTACGATAGGGATGCTTTCACATTTATTTTAAAGGATGACAGATTTTGGCGGTAAGAAATACAGACACGGAGTTCTAACCAGATACCATTCCACACAATATGAGTAACTATAATAATAAGTTTATTTTAGAGTGTCTCACCTGTCTGTGCTGATCTTCGCCTTCGTCATACAGCCATTGTTCGAGAGCGTCCAACTGGTTGACAAGCCGGTTGCGGTTATCTTCCGCAATGAAGTCGTGAAGAGTTTCGCCCTCAGACAGTTTACCACGCAATTCATAAACATATTCCTCCAAAGCGTTACGTGCGTCTGCTCGTTCTTTTTCCTGTCTATCTTGAGCTTGCATTTTACCCTGGAAAAAAATTAACAGAATATGAAAAACCAACTGTGTGTAAAGACATAATACGATAAGACTTAGACTCTGACAGAGTGGAGTCATACAAGGCAGAAATTTGTTGTGATATGGCGTTTATGCACAATACAACAACGAAACTTAAAAGTAGTAATTTGGAATGGCCAAATTAACATTTTACGTCAAAATCATTATTTACCTCTTGTTCCATGTATCCATTCAGATCATGTTTATTAAGTCCATGTGTCTGAGCATCAATTGGCAGTTCAATAGTCTTAACAAGAACCTTTTTGGTCTTATCCTTGGATTTATCCTTTTTATCATCAGCATTCTCCTGCAAATTAGCACACAAGTTCAAATCTTATAAATTGAAAATGATTCCCCACTACCACCACTGCTTGGCTACTAGCTTTTTTACTGTGTATTTCATAGCAGCTCACTTTGTATTTCCAAGCAGTGAGGTGACCCATTTGCATTCATTTCATAATTCAATTAAATATATTTAAGTTACTATTTAATTATAATATAATAATAAAAAAAAAAACTCAAACTTCGCAAGTCCTTCATACTCCAAGGTTTCTGCAGAACGAAAAAGCGGGAAAAACGAAAGATTCAACTTCAAGCTTGACAAAAACATGCGTGGACACAGAGATAAAGTTTAAAAGAACAAAAACAAGAAGATTCGCATGAGGCAGTGTTAACCTCATGACACAAGAAATTTGTGCAAATGGACCTCAAGATGAGGGTGGGGACGAAACAATATGTTGTGGTGTCTGCTGCCAGAAACTTTGCAAAACAGAGAACATTGATTGACTTGGATGATTGATTAGTATTAGAATAAAAAAAAAACAGCATTATGAAGAGAAGGCGGGCAACAAACAACACGGGACTGGACACACGCGCTACCGACACGTACCCCGCTGAACCACTGTCCTACTTTCTGTGTCCACGACTGTTTTTGTTGAGGCTCCCCCTTCATTTCGTCGTCTCTCACCTCTTGGTTCTCGGGGCCATTTTGTTGCTGATCTTGAGCGGCACCATTGGTATCCATAGCGGCATCTTGTCCCTGAGAATTTTCATTTGTATTCTCCATATCTACATTGTCATTTTGAGCAGCATCTTGTTTCTTTTCAACAAGGGAGGCGGAGGCGACAGTTATAATGCCATGAATGTTTACTCTAACTTTGAGCTTTACTTTCTGTGACTCGCCCTCAGCTGTTGGTTGGACATCTCTAATATGCCACTGGCCTGTAAGTGTTGAAACAATATGTAAAGTACTGATTTTCAATATACCCAACATTGCAAAGTTAATGTTGTGTGTATTACATACCAATGAAAGTGTCTGGGAAGGGCACTTGATCAGAGTAGTAAGCACTAACAGAGAAAGGTTCCTTTCTGTAGAAAGTCAGCATCTTCGAGAATGGAGCAGCATGGAAGGCGGAGAACACCTATAATTAAACATAATAAATTGATTAATAATACATATTTATGATTATCGACGTAAAATTAATAACAATTTCTTCTTTTAGCTATCAATTCAAGTATCTATAATTTTCTAATCATTGGACAAATGGTACATTTGTTGTCATAGCAATGGCAATCCTATTAATATTCAACACTTGACGACACGATAAAGATTAATATAATAAAATGAATGTCAAGTTAATGTTGTCTGCAGCAGATACCTTGGGATTCTACTTATGTTTGATAGCCAACAATTTTATTTTATACATAATATTGTTTATCTTGGTAAAATATAAAGTTTACACAAATATATAAATCACACGTGTTGTAGCCAAATTACTAAGTGAATGCACTGACCTCCATGTCTCCGTCCTCTCCCTTAGTGGCGTCCCAGGCAAGGCGCACGGCGTAGGGCTGCACGTCGGTGACGCTGAACTCACGCACACGCACCGCTGGGCTCAGCATGGCGCATTGCAGCGCACAGCCGCGGGACACTGCTTCGTCCTTGAATATTTACACACACATTATTTTACCGTGCCTACATAAAAGCATTTAGTATTCTACTTATCAAGGCAAATTCAAAGTGGATGGAGTCTACAATTAAAAAAAAAAAAACCGGCCAAGAGCGTGTCGGGCCACGCTCAGTGTAGGGTTCCGTAGTAGTAGTTTCCCGTCCGTCACAGTAAGTGTACCCACTTATGAGTTTAGAAAAATGCTTGCATATACGATTATACTACAAACTTAGTCCAGAAATTATTTTATAGAACCATTTTGTCTTTTTGTACAAAAACTGTTCTTTCCATCAAGTTCAAAATGATTTTCCTAGAAAGTCCTTATAAAGTTCTACCTTTCAGATTTTTTTCATATTTTCTAAACTTATGGTTCAAAAGTTAGAGGGGGGACATTGTTTTTTACTTTTGGAGTGATTATTTCCGAAATTATTGACATTATCAAAAAATTATTTCAGTAAACCTCTATTCATTTTTAAATACCTATCCAACAATATATCACACGTTAGGGTTGAAATTTAAAAAAAAATCACTTCTCACTTTACATATAGGGGGGCTGGCTACCCTAATAAAACATTTTTTTTCCAATTTTTATTTTAGCACTTTGTCGGCGTGATTGATATACATATTGGTACCACATTTCAGCTTTCTAGTGCTAACGGTCACAGAGATTAAGCGAGGACGGACAGACAAACATGGCGAAACTATAAGGGTTTCTAGTTGACTACAGAACCCTAAAAAGAAACGTTCAAGACTTAAAAACAACTTACTCATAACAACTTAAAAATTACTGTTTAAAAATTACTGAAGTTTAAACTGATGTTAGATGTCACCAATAACTTTTTTTAAAACTGTGTATCCAACATTGAACTACAATTTAAAAGGGTGACATGGAAAACTCACAGCTTGAATAAGACATGATTAAAATATTTATAAGATTAATTTATTAATTCATGATTACTTCGTTGTACCTAATCAATCAAACAACGATTTAGGCTAGTTTTTAGAGCTAGATTAGACGGTGTTACACGCCTGATTTGTACCTAGGACGACAAGTCGATCTAGTTGAGTGCACGAGTGTAGCTATACCAGTCTAGTTTCCATATAAAAGCGACCGAAGCGATCATATCGGCGTGTGCGCAGTTCTAGCATTACTGAATGTTACGTCACTGAGTGGCCATCGACTTCCGCGATTGAAAAAAGAATTAAAGAAAAAAGCGTTTGTGACAATACAGACGCAATACGCATGCGAGGAAGACGCAGTCAGCCTATACACCTTTTACAGGATAAAAGCGACGCCCATTTTTAAAATGCGCGAAACAAAAAAAAAAAAAAGTTCGAGTTTCAAATTGCCCTAAAGATGTTAACAACTGCTAGACCAAAAAAGGTCTAGAGATTGTAAGTGAGCCTTGATTCCTAGATTGGGCGAAGTTATTATTTTGTGTTTGTTTCATCAGTAGCAATAACCTATAATCATGAAATAAATAAATAATTTACCTGATTTAAAGTGGTTGAAGCATGCTTGTTAAAGACTTGTTCAATCAAGTTTTTGACAGCTGGGATTCTGGTAGATCCTCCAACAATTTCCACAGAATGAATGTCTTCAGGTCTCAGCTCTGAAAACATGGTGCATGATATGTTTATACTAAGAAATAATTTGACTTTGTTTAAAATATTTAATAAAAAAAACGAAATAAACGGCAATACAGTGACATACTGATATGTTACTTACTAGCATTGTGTAAAATGGCTCTCATAGTTCTCTCAATGCGTGTGAAGGTCTCAGCACAGATCTGCTCCATCTGGGAGCGCTGCATTTCACTTGATACGTCGCGCTCCTCCATGAAGCACTCAATGTTGATGGGCAGGCGGGTGCTGTTAGCCGACATCTGCTTCTTCAGTTTCTCTACTTCTTGAAGAAGTCGAAGGAAAGCCCTGATAATATAGACGTTTTACTGTTAGTTTTTATATCAATATATATTTTATAACTGCTAGTACTTCAGCACACAAAACACAGGACTCTGTGTTTACTTTAACATTTCTGCTCATTCATTTTTGATATCAATCATTATTGTTAATTGACCTGTAATTGTAAGTACTAGTTTACCTTTGGTTTTTCCTAGCATCCAGCTTTAATCTACTGAAGATGTCTTGGCAAAAATACTCAGCCAGAGCCATATCAATATCTCTTCCACCACATTGAGCATCTGTTGATGTAGCCAGAACACGAAGCTTGCCCTTGTTGAAGGCACATGCAGACACCTGACAACCAAATAAACATAAGTGAAAGAATGTACTACTATTATTTCTCTCTAAAGCAAATTTTTACAGAAATTTACGATCAGGAAACATACTGGTCAAATGCGAGCTTATCAGTATTAATAATAAAATTAACAAATAATTACCTGAAGTGAACTATGTCCAAAGTCAACAAAAACTACATTCTTAGGCTTTTCCTCAGGCGCAGGTAAGTCTTGCTTATAGATACCATAGGCCAAAGCAGTTGCAGTTGTTTCATTCATAAGGCGCAATACATTTAGTCCTAAAAATTTACTTTTATTAATATTTTTATGCATAATGAGAACTTGACAGAATTGGGTAGTGTCCAGGGTCAAAATAATTACATTTTATCAAATAAAAAAATACTGGACCTGTATTTTTTTTTTTTCGATTAAACAGATAATAACATAGATATAGCCCATTAAAATAACTAACCAAAAATATATAGCCCATTAACGTAACTTTAATGGGCTATATATTTTTGGTTTAATTAAATAATAAAAAAATACATGCCCATTAATCTGAAAGATGGACTAATTACAATTTTTATGGCCACTAGCCTATTGTCTACCTAGGAGACCACAGATATAAGTTTGTGGTATAATGTTGAGGTATATGGTTTACTGATAATTATATTTATACAATTATACAATTGATTTACAATTTAGCTCCTATAATACAACAACATAACCACAGTTGAGTGTGAAACATGCCAATTATTCTGTGAAGAATTTTAAATTAATATTTTTATTTGTGCTGTACAAACTAAGTGCTACTTGGAGCAAATTTAGTAGAAAGTTACATACCTGCAATACTGGCCGCATCTAGCAGAGCATTTCTTTCAGAGTTAGTGAAGTAACTAGGCACAGATATGACACAGTCATTAATTGGAGTCTGTAATGCTATTGTTGCACTATCTTTCAATTTCGTAAATAGCATAGCTGTTATCTGAAAATGACACAAAAATGTAAAATAAAACCAATCAAGTAAATCTATTATATGTGTTATATCATTCATTATTTATTTGTAGCAAAATTATAGATAATAATTTATGACAAACAACAATCCCACATTGCCCTTTGTCAAGGATAGTCAACTTATTATGATTCTATACTATTAATAATATTATTACCTGCTCTGGAGTAAAAACATTATCTTCACCCAGGTAGTTGACTCGGATGCCAATTCCATCATCCGGTCTTTGTTCAACCTTGAATGGGAAATGTTTCAGCTCTTTCTGAACATAAGGGTCAGAGAATTTCCTACCTAACAGTCTCTTGAAACCAAACACAGTATTCTTCATATTTGTAACCATCTGGTTCTTTGCTGCCACACCTAATATTCGATTTTTCGATGAAAATGCCACACATGATCTGGAAATAAAATTTTTGGCATATTTTTAAAAGGATTTTTTTTTTAACATTTTTTTTTTATGTTTGTGTAACACATTTTTTTTTAAATTAACCTTTGGCTGTATTTGTACATTTCAGGTTTAATATTTTTAAAGCATGGTAACTTGGTCACATTTGTGGTTTAATCATGCCCAGTAATGATGCACAGCAGAATGTTTGAAAGGAGGAATTGGTACACGCAAAATGGTCTCACGCATAGGACTAAGTGCAGAAACCATTCTCAAAGGAGGAATAGGACTTTGGTCAGTAGTTGGACACAATAATAGTATTGAATATAGAACAGCAAACATTCAACATAAAACCAGGAAAAAAAAATGTGTTTAAGTAATATACCATTAACATCACAATGTCTCAACACAAGCTCACAATAAAATTTGTTGGTAGGCAATGCTTTTGTGTGTTAAGTCATAATGAGGTCAGCATTTTCAAATATCTAACTTAAATTTTTGTGTCTTTATTATAACTTGGAAGTAATGCATTGTTATGTCAAATTATGGAAGAAAATTATTACACAGTAGATAGAGTTATGGACTGGAGTCATTGAACTCAATTGTATAATAATGGGCTAGGGGAATCAATTACCTAGTTTTATGTCTACTGTCCAAATAAATGAAAGAGAACAATTTGCATTTTCCATAAAATGCTTTTCTTTGACAAAATGGTATTACAATTCTGTTATCATTTAGAATATGATAAATTTGTAAGTAGAAACTAATTGAAAAATAATGTTTTTTCACATCTGTTCTAATTAGGTCAATCTGACAGTATTGTGGATGTAAAATTTCTTGTGATGTTCAATTAAATGATCAATGCAATTGTTATTAATAACCTCCTTTTCTACTCAATATTTGAAACATTACAACTATGTATCTAATTTAATTATATTATATATTACATCATTATCATTATAGGTAAATAAGAAATTTAACAAACATATTATGGAACTAATTGGTCGCAAAAGAGTGACACATTGAGGGTAATAAGAATATCCTTAACTTCCACAGGACAAATTCAAGTGACTAACCTACAATGAAACATCAAAAATTTGCAAGGACATTAAAAACATGGAAACTGTATGAATGCTCACACCTATGAGGTATTATGACACTATTTCAACTTACTTTGCTTAGAATTATTAGAGAAAAGGTAATCCATTTTCTAATGGTATCAAGAAAATGATCTATAAATTTGAACATGACAAGCATTAATCAAATCAGATGTTCCAAGGTTCTAATGATTTGTCAATGGGCGAACCATGATGACAGAAAAATTCCTATATTTTACTGTAAAACAACAAGAATAATAATGTTTTATACTTACGGAGTGCCGCGGAGACTGTAATCGTTGGCTATTGTCTCAATACCACCTGCTTTAGCCACAGCGATATAACATGATTCATTACCGAAATCAATACCAATGACGGACATAGCGGCCATCGTTAACTAAAATTTGACTCAATTTATTACAAGAATAGTTAAATCTTGCTTATCTTCCGAATCACACGAACAGAGAAACACGTTGCTGAATTCGACAATCGATCAATCTATGCTACAAACGCCGGTTTATTGCCGCATAGTAGTTCCTTTCCTTCATTCGTACTGGTACCCGAATTTTCTAGAAGTGTGGCCAATAGTGCTGTCCTTATAATAAAAGGAGCAGCATTTTAGTCGATTTCATAAAATTGAAAATGAGTCACTCATCATTACTCTATTACAGATGGAACAAATACATGAGTGGGTAAAAACGCAGTTAGAGTCTGTCTAATAAGTTAAGCGACTTGGATAATTATTAGGATTTAATGAAATCTGATGTAGTCAACACGGATTCAATAATCAAGGTTGACTAAGAGATAAAGATCATTGTTTACTAACAGAAGAACCACATAAAAAGCAGCAAATATAAGTATTTTTTAAATGATTTAATATTATACAAAATTCCCAAGTCGGTTGACTTATTAGACAGACTATATATTTTTTATTCATTCAAGTACCAAAGACTCATTTCAGTTATACAATTATATACATACAGATAATACCTATGTTCATTTATTAAAATAACATACAATTGAAATGTTAATATCAAAAATCAAAAATAAATTAAAAATGTATTTAAATTCTGTTAATTTTTAAATAAATGTTACCGTATTTAAATTACCGTAGCTAAAATTGTACAGTTCTAATTATCAACCAGGAAAATAGGTGATAATGGGATAAAATTAAGCTAAAACTCAAATCACCCAGTTTTAACCCAATTGGGAAGAATTGGTTATTATTATACCCGTTACTTATCTCTACTCAAGGTCAACTAGAATTAAGGTTGGCTTTACCGTAGTAAAAGAAAGTGATTCCTAAAGAAAGACAGAGCCAAATAAGATTAAAAATAAGTTAAATATTATTCGTAATCGCATGCGTTTAACTGGTTTTCAGCTTACTCGCCTACAATAGATAGGCGAGTTTAGCAGTGTTGCCAACAATGCAGAGTCTGATGTCGCTATTTTTCACAGAATGAGTAGCTTATTGATTTATTTGAGGAGTATTTTAACTACAGTTGTTAAAATTCGGCTACTTACAGCCTAAAGTAGTCTAAAAGTCAAAAATCGCTGTAATTAAAATAAAATACAGCGCTCTGTTGTCACTTGTCATATCAGGGGATTCATCTGTATTATAGAGAAACTTTGATAACCACCTTCATTTAACAGTTCTTTGAGCGTGACAGGTTCGAGGGCTTTTCTATAAAATGGCATAACACTTCGTCCTATATAGTTAATTTTTTTCAAGAACACTTCCTGTCCCAAAGGTTTTTGTAATATTTCTGCCAGGTGATCAAAACTTTAGATAGAGTTATGAGCAGGAATTATAGCAAAAATTGTTATGCTATTTTCTAGTTCTATTGTTTCAGTTACACTAATAATTGAGGTCTGAGGAGTACCTAGCCAAATGATGAGAGCTTGAATGGTTTTCTTGATAACCTCAATTCGCGGCCTTTGTGATAATTGTAATTGTGTTGTATTTAAATAGATATTTGTAGTCGACAAAACATTCAAAAAAAAAATACATATCACTTTATTGCATCATAAATTGGGTTGCATAATATCTGAGACAAATTCAGGGATTTCCCCGGAACTAGTCAACCATATATTAATAGGGTGACTATCATTCTTTATTAATAACACAGACCGGGTGGCTATGATTTTTATTAAAAGATATTTTTTTGGCGATTTGAGAAATAAATGGCTTGTCTCTAAAGTAGCCTAAAAGGCGCCTAGTCGCCCTTCACATATTTTCATCGCCAATTCTTGTTCTGAGTAGCCTAAATGGCTACAAATCGCCTACGTTGGCAACACAAGTTTTAGGAAGGTGCTTGGGAAGGTAACTTTCTTTTTTAATTATATTTTTTTTTTCCAATTTTATGGCATGGCCTTTTGGCCTTTGTGCCATTTTAATTATATTTAAAAAGATTAATGTAGCCAGCTAAAAAATAATAAATTGTAAAAGCTTATGCCAGTTCTACAGTGTAGAGCAAGCTTTACCTACAATTTATGTAGAATCTACACGCTATTGGTCTGGGTCTGTCTAAAAAGTCAAACGACTTGGGAATTTTAAAACACTTGTAATCAATACTTTTTATGAGGTTCTTCTATTAGTAAACAATAATCGAGATCTGGTAATAAACTTTGATCATTGAACCAGCGTTGACTACATCAGATTTCATTTTACTCCAAAAGGATATATAAAATCTTTGTTTTACTCTAATAATTAGCCAAGTCGTTTGACTTTTTAGACTCTACTACTTTACATACTCATTGCACGCTACCTTGACACTGCAGAAATCATGATGCAGACAATGAAGAAGTTTCTAAGGATGAGAAAGGCGAACATTACACGGTCATGCAAGCGTCAATCAATTCTATCAATCATGATCCACCCAAAACCATCATTTATGTGATGGTTTTCGCCAATCAGAACTAAAAACCGTCATGCAACGCATTAGTAGACGGTAGGTTTTTCGTCAATCAAGGTTTTGACTGTGGCAAAACTGACAGCAAAACCTACCGTGTAATGTTCGCTATTGTAAAGAATCTTAAAGGTATCTCTTGAAATGAAACAGATAGGACTTTGTACACTTCAGTGTGTGATATTATTCGAATGCGACGACGCGGTTTATATTCGCTGAGTACCTACCCGTACATTGACCTCGAGCAAATTCATTGGTTTAGTTACTTGCGCCGTTCGAGTCGTATTTTTGTAAATGTAATAATTAATGTGAATGGCTGAGGTTAAAAAAATACGCCTGCAAAATATATTGTATCGTTCATATACTTGGAAACCAAAAAAGTGGTAACTCAAATTATGGGATACTGAAGCTTTTGTTTCAATAAAGTTACGAACACAGACTAAACAGAGTTTTTCATCGTAAGACGGGTTTTTCAATGCATCTGCATCGCATTTTTGCAACTCATAGCTTGAAATTTTAACCTTCAGTAAAAAAATAAATCTAATTTTCGAATATTTTGAGGTACCGTTTTTTGGAGAGCAACATATGAGAAAACTAGAATTAAATTTAACCTCTAGAGCCCCACCGGCACAAAAACGTGCCAGTAAACAAGACGTATTACCGTTGAGCCCCGCGGGCACAAATTTGTGCCACCAAACCCCGACCGATTTAAAAGCTCAGATTTTTTTTCTGTAACTGGAAATATAACTAACTAAAAGCAAGACTTAGAAGCATTAAAAAAAAACCGGCCAAGAGCGTGTCGGGCCGCGCTCAGTGTAGGGTTCTGTAGTTTCCAATCCGTCACAATAAGTGTACCCACTTATGAGTATAAAAAAAATGCTTGCATATACGATTATACTACAAACTTGTCCAGAAATTATTTTGTAGAACCCTTTTGTCTTTTTTGTACAAAAACTGTTCTATCCATCAAGTTCAAAATAATTTTCCTAGAAAGTCCTTATAAAGTTCTACTTTTCAGATTTTTTTCATATTTTCTAAACTTATGGTTCAAAAGTGAGAGGGACACACACACATTGTTTTTTACTTTTGGAGCGATTATTTCCGAAATTATTGATTTTATAAAAAAAATATTTTAGTAAACCCCTATTCATTTTTAAATACCTATCCAACAATATATCACACGTTAGGGTTGAAATAAAAAAAAAATTACTTCCCACTTTACATATAGGGGGGCTACCCTAATAAAACATTCTTTTCCAATTTTTATTTTACCACTTTGTCGGCGTGATTGATATACATATTGGTACCAAATTTCAGCTTTCTAGTGATAACGGTCCCAGAGATTCAGCGAGGACGGACAGACAGACGGATAGACAGACATGGCGAAACTATAAGGGTTCCTAGTTGACTACGGAACCCTAAAAACTAGCTCTATTCCCACTGTAGAAGATGAAATGTCTAAAAAATAAGTTCTAGCCATAATAAAAATTAGTATACAAATAACAATTTTCGAATATTGTCCTTGCTTCATGGCTAGAATCATGAAACTAGGCAAAAAGCTATTCTTTCGGGACTCTGGGTCAACGAAAAGTTTAATCCAAATTTTTGATAGGGGAATCGGAAGAGAACCCTTCCCGGTTTAGTCTATTGCGGAAAAACAAAACATATACGGCCTTATCTCTAAATTGCGTTAATTTGGCAGCATAACTTTGTCACTGCTTCAAGAGGTAGACTGAGTATTTGATTTTATTTTTCAGTTTAAAACTTATATCTGTGCGTTCCTTAGAAAAAGGGTCTTGACATACTTTCCTAAGGTATTAAAAAAATATATGATGTACCATTACCGTAGTAACTATTCAGTAATCTGTGCCATTACCATGCAAACCTCCACCAACAATTAGTTTGAACGAGATCTATTTTTTTCTAATACATCATAAATCGTAAACCGCAATTTACCATTCTTCCAATCAATACAAATATATAAAAAAAAAAATGGTTGCCTGTAAAGTCGGTTTTACGGGCGAAGATTTTACGTGACAACGTCCATGCGCCGATTCAATGCGCCTAATTCTCTAGTGCTGCGCGCGCGGCAGACCGATCATAGTTGAGTGGGAGAGAGACGCAAGGCATTCGGCGGGCCTCTCTCTCGTTCGGTGACTCATCGTAACGTTACCGAGCGTTACACTTTTTCATAAGTGACTCCCAGCCGCAACCTAATTTAAGACGTTGTCACGTCAAAAATTCATAAAAATATACTGTGAACCATTATTATAGGTAAGTTTGTACGGAACCCTCAGTGCGCGTTTCCGACTCGCACTTGCCCGGATTTTATTCATCATCTAACCAGGTACATTAAATTTCACAAAAAAAAAAAACTTTTTTATTGTTGATAGGTTCGCGCTTGAGGCTTGACCACTATTTCGCCTGATGGAAAGCGACGATGCGGTAATTGCGGATAATTTATTATTGTAGGTACCTAATTAATTGGTTGGTGAAAACTTAAAATGATTATTGACTAAAATGGTTTTATTTTATTTTAGAAACAGTTTTCTGTTCACCGTTAATATGATAAAGAACTTGGTCATACTGGCCATGTATGCGAAAGTTTGCCATTGTGTGTCTGTTTGTTATTTCTTGATGCTTGAATGGCTCAAGGGAATTGGAAGAAATTGGGCGCACGGGTAGACCATATTTTCGATTAGCACATGGAATTGTTTTAATAATGCTCCCACAAAATTTCGAATGGACAAAGAAGTTTGCATAGACAAACACTTTAGTCATTTAGTTTAGCGAAGGAGCTTGAACGTTTGCATGAAGAAGATGAAGAAGCTAACTGTAATGTTAATGGTCAGGTAACGCTAATTATTTAATTAAATACGTATAGGGAAGTTCGCAGTGGGCAAGCAGCAAGTGCTTAGTGTGTAACCGGCATTGTAGAAGTTGAGGTTGACTATAAAATATATAGTGACCCATGAGTGACACTAATAAATTGACACGTGTGGCCAGTGTCACTGTCAGTCACTTGTCAAGTTGTCATGACAGCAGTTTCAACTAATCAACTTTCAAGTCAACAGCAGCCGAAAGCCAAGTCATTTGAGTCAACAACAAAGATTTAAAAATAAATAGAAGTGTATGACTACACCGTAATATTTTTTTAAACTAAACTATTCTCTTTTCAGTACCGACAATATTCTTTGATAGTTTTCAGGTACATGATAAGATTGTTTTTACTAATTAATTATGTCATAGGTTATCATTTTGTAAGGCGTGACTATTCCATTTCAAGTAACTTTTTATAACTTGACGCTTCGAGCCGAGGTGGAGGTCACCTTCAGCTACACTACATGACGTACAACGTTTAACTTCAATCGTATTCACGCTCTACTTGTTAGCGCCGAGTGATTGTAATATTATTAACGCTTTCAGGTTTAACGAAAGTCATTCAGTATGAGCGGTGAACCCCAAGCGAAACGTACCAAAATGAGTGCCCTTGAGCAGCTAAAACAATATTGCACGGTGGTGGCCGATACCGGCGATTTTGAAGGTTAGAAATAATTTAGTGTAGTATTTCATTAGGCAAAAATTCTATTTACCAGTTAATATAATATTGTCCTTGACATGTGCTTGATGATGGCAGTGACATAGATATGCCTTCTTACTTAATTGATTAATTAGTAGTACTTACATAGATTATAAGATGTTCCGTTTACATATTTTTATTTTATCATTTGCTAAATATTAATTGAACAGACTTTTATTTTGACTTAAGTTATTAGTATTGATTAAGTAATTAACTGGATTTTATTGAAGGTCATACTATGTAGAATGTTACATTTTAACTGCATTCTTTTTGTAGTAAAGTTAAGAAGTGATTGAAGAAAATGTTGTTATTATCTGTATCTAGTAATAACTAGTTTTTTATTTTATTATTTTGATACATTTAAGAGGAGTATTTCTGAATCTTTGCAGCGATGAAGGAGTACAAGCCAACAGATGCTACTACAAACCCTAGCTTGATCTTGTCAGCGGCTGCTATGGAGCAGTACCAGCACATCCTTGACAAAGCCATCAAATATGCTAAAGAGGCTGGCAGGTAAGAGTTTTATAACAATTTATAAATTTTAAGATCCAACATTAAAATATCATATTACATTCTATTTTAATTACATGGCACAATTGGCCTATTAATTTAAGATTATAAAATTGAAAAGTGTCTATTATGGAACTATGTTTTGTCCTGGATGATAAACTTAAATTAATTTTAATTATTTCAGCACTGTGGAGGAGCAAGTGGCTGAGGCCCTTGACATGCTGAGTGTTTTGTTTGGCTGTGAAATACTCAAGATCATTCCAGGCAGAGTCTCTGTTGAAGTGGATGCCAGGTGATTATAGTCTTTATTTATATGAGAAAAAGGTTTATTGTAACTAGGGAATCATATCAAATTAAGAAATCTTATATTAATTTTCGAAAATTGTGACCCAGTTTTTCTTATGTGTCATGAATTACCTAAACGAAACAAGTTTTTAACATTAAACTATTATTAGTATGTTGGCTGATACCTAATCAGTCTGGTTAGCTAAATAGCATTGAACCATGCAGTAAACAATTCACATCACTCATTAATTTTATACCTACTACAATACATACATACATAGTCACAAGTTCAGTTAATAACCAACATTTACATAATGTATTCTTGAATTTCAGATTGTCTTTTGATAAGGATGCAAGTATATCAAAGGCTATCAAACTTATCAACATGTTTGCTGAGTATGGAATTAAGAAGGAGCGCATTCTTATCAAGTTGGCTTCGACTTGGGAAGGCATTCAAGCTGCAAGGTAACTGGGATCTTTTTATCTGATGGAAGAAAAAGAGTCAACTTCTGAGGCTGATGGAAATCCTCTAGAGCCAATCTTTTAGAAGTTACCTCATACTACACTCTTTGTGTAGTGTCTTGCATATAGAAAACAATTTTTATAATAGACTATTGGCCTGCCAAGTTGGCTTTGACTTGGGAAGGCATTCAAGCTGCAAGGTAACTGGGATCTTTTTATCTGATGGAAGAAAAAGAGTCAAGTTCTGAGGCTGATGGAAATCCTCTAGAGCCAATCTTTTAGAAGTTACCTCATACTACACTCTATGTGTAGTGTCTTGCATATAGAAAACAATTTTTATAATAGACTATTGGCCTGCCCCAACATGGCACGGATGTTACAAAGTTTTGAAATTCTTAGCTTTTCTCTGTTATAATATGCATGTATTATAGACCTAAATCTTCCTCATGATTCACTCTTGTCTGTTTGTGAAAAGATTGCAGTTGAGTTTATTTTGAACAAACGGGCAGACAGTGGTGGACTGCTTTATAACATTTGTATAAGGATAAGGTCTTGATGTTCTGTCTATGAAATAAGTCCCAAATAATAATTATATGACACATTAGAAATAAATAAAGAACATTGAACAAAACATACCCACCTTTGTAGCAAATTGAAATTGGTACCATCAAAAAGGTATTTGAAAATTTATTTATTTGTAGTATGGAAGCAAATTTGTAGCTAGCGAGGGAAAACAGATATTCGATATTGAAAATGCCGAAAATTCTTAGTTAAATCAACATACGCACATTCGACGTAGTTCAATTCGCTACTTTGATTTTAAGTTTTTTGGTGTGCTTTCATTTCGCTTGCGTCGCTGTGTCGTAAATGGCATTCAGTATACAACTGTATAGCCACATTTGGAGAGTGAATAGTAGAGTAGAGCCGACGTACACACAATTGGTGCGACGCCGCGCTGTTTCGACCTTTTATTCTTAATAGTTCGTACTAGTAGTGGAATGTTGTCGAATTTTTGAAGGACGAAACCGTTCTTCCGACGATGAAAACGGTTGCTGGACAGTCTTAGTCGCAACTGGTTTTAGACGAAACTATCGTTGAGTAAAGTAGTTGTAGTTTGCAGAAAAGTTCACCGTCGCAACAGCCCTCCTAGCCAAGTTACGACCGTTTCGATTCTTTTGCGTCGAACGTCTTGAGTAGGACACGCCTCCGAGTCCTTTGTTCTGACCACGAGACTGAGCTTCGAGATAACGTCATTATTACCCACACTATTAACATAATACGGTGTTAGCAGGTACCTAGATAATTTCGTAGGTCCAGCAAGTGCCTGGGATGTGTTGTTGCTGAGTTTTTTAATACAACATTGCTTTTTATTTATGGTATTTATACTTTTTTTTTCCTTACCTAAACCGAACGGTAGAAAGTTAAGGCGGTCTTTTTTAGACAGAAAAAACCGGCTAAGAGCGTGTCGGGCCACGCTCAGTGTAAGGTTCCGTAGTTTCCCGTCCGTCACAATAAGTGTATCCACTTATGAGTTTAAAAAAATGCTTGCTTATACGATTATACTACAAACTTAGTCCAGAAATTATTTTGTACAACTTTTTGTCTTTTTTGTACAAAAACTGTTCTTTCCATCAAGTTCAAAATGATTTTCCTAGAAAGTCCTTATAAAGTTCTACTTTTCAGATTTTTTTCATATTTTATAAACTTGTAGTTCAAAAGTTAGAGGGGACACACACACACATTGTTTTTTACTTTTGGAGCGATTATTTGCGAAATTATTGATATTATCAAAAAATGATTTTAGTAAACCCCTATTCATTTTTAAATACCTATCCAACAATATATCACACGTTAGGGTTGAAATTAAAAAAAAAAATCACTTCCCACTTTCCATATAGCTTTACGATTATTTCCGATTTTAATTTTACCACTTTGTCGGCGTGATTTATATACATATTGGTACCAAATATCAGCTTTCTAGTGCTAATGGTCACAGAGATTAAGCGAGGACGGACAGACGGACAGACAGATAGACAGACAGACAGACAGACAGACAGACAGACATGGCGAAACTATAAGGGTTCCTAGTTGATTACGGAACCCTAAAACGACTGATTATTTATTTGGTCTACAGAACAGAATAAGGTGCGATTTTTATAATAACACTTGACAATTAAAAATGTTGTAAAGAAGTTATACCTTCGGTCTCCCATTTGTTCATTTATTTTCGAGTTAGTCTATTATGCTTCTTTTAAATGATATCTAGACCATTTTTTTTTTTTTTTTTTTTTTTCGGAAAACTTACAGCTAAGATACAGATAGTTGAAAAATATTGAAAGAAGGCCTATTACAAGTTTTCACAGATAATGCTACAAATCTGGGTTAAAACGGGTGCCACATAAAATTACCCATTGTTCTTTACAGGGAACTGGAGAAGAAACATGGAATCCATTGTAACTTGACTTTGCTGTTCTCGCTGTACCAAGCTATTGCTTGTGCTGAGGCTAATGTCACTCTCATTTCGCCATTTGTTGGAAGAATTTTGGACTGGTGAGTATTGAAATTCAAATAATTTAATTCTTGAAGTTGTATAGTTGATATTATAGTGGTATGCCTGGCAACCCTGCCAATTATGTTACCCAGTCACTAGGTTGTGATTAACCCAGTAACTGGCATTTAGTACAGACTGCTGTGAGACACAATATTACTTTTCATTTTTAGTCTAAGTTACACATTTCTAAACTGTGCGTGACCAATAAACATGTTTTCTTTCTTTCTTAGTTAGATGGAAAGATTGCTAACATATAATGCTGGTGTTGTAGTTGGTTAGACTGGAAATCGATTGCAAGATTGTTGAAAAAAGGATAAGCAGATGATAAATGTTATAACTGTATTCCTCGAATGGGTGTAGGGGTATAGCTCATCTCAAATGAGGCACCCATCATCTCCCTATCCTTTTCCCAACAATTTTGGGGTTGGCTTCCAGTCTTACTGGATTCGGCTCGTGTTTTACATGAAGCGACTGCTCATCAGACCTCCACTCAGAGGCGCCGGGTTTAAGAAAACTTCATGGGTGCTCATGCTCTTTGATAACTCGAAAAAGTGGCGAAGTGTGAGAACAGAAATGTACACTGATTTGACACTGACCGACCGACAAATGAAAAAATAAATGTCCTACTTACTTACCACACCTAGGTTTTCTCTTGTACTATGGAAACCAGGAATAACGAAAGTACCACAAACACCCAGACCCAACACAAATATCTTTTTCATCAATAATCATTTGTGTGGGTGCGGGAATCAAACCCGACCCTTGCGTCCAAACCGGCACTCTAAACCATTGCTCTAAACGGGTCGTCGGGTACCTAATGAAAAAACTCCTATCCCTAAAAGACGATTACTGATCTGTTTCTTGATGTCTATTCTCAGGGTGCTCGGCACTCACTTTTTATTTCTTATGGGTGCTGGAGCCCCCGAGCACCCACGGAGAATGCGCCCCTGCCTCCACAACCCAGTTATGGGGCAACACACGCTGGCGCGAGGACTTTTGCCTACTCAGAAATCAGAAATGTTTATTTAAATAGACCAATTAAAGGCACTTTTAAATTGTCAGAATGTCGGTCAGTCAAAAACAAAAAAGTGAAGCTAAATTGCACGTTCCAAAGCGTATATCTCTATGTAGAAAAACGTGTAAGAAACTCCATGGACACTCTTTTTAATTGAGATATCAGCTTGTTGAGGCACGGAAACTGCAAGACACCACTACTAGATAAAAAACCGATCTGTCATATTACAGGTATGTTGAACACACAAAGAAGACTTACGAAGGTAAGGACGACCCCGGCGTTATATCGGTGACCCGCGTGTACAACTACTACAAGAAGTTCGGCTACAAGACGCAGGTGATGGGCGCGTCGTTCCGCAACACCGGCGAGATCCGTGAACTGGCCGGCTGCGACCTGCTCACCATCAGCCCTAAGCTCTTGCAGGAGTTGGCTGCCAGTGAACAACCCCTGAAGAGAGTGAGTTGACATATATTAAACTAGCTTCTGTCTGCTGCTTCGCCCACGTGGCTTGGTCGTAGGCACCGTAATTTTTGTCTGAAAGTTAAATTTTTCTATGACCCCATGACATTTATTCAAGGATAGGGCAACTTTCTATCACTCAAATAGTTTTTTTTCAAGGCTCTCATTTTGATTCAAAGCGGAGGAAGTTTGTCATTGCGACCGAGGTGGATTCCTAATGTTATGGAGCAGCATTAACAAAATTCCACGTGTATCAAATGACGTTTTTCAATACACTTATGAAGATATTTATTTATTTATTAATTTTTATTCCCAACAATATCCTTACAGACTAGTCCAACTCGATATTGAGGTTTCTTATTACTAAACTTACAAACTAGGTTCCATAACAAATTTTAAAAAGTTGGTACTATCTTAGTGAATTCACTCAAAGTACAATAAAATACATCTACGTCGTCCGCTATGAGGTTGAGCGTGCGCAGCGCGCGCGTCAGAGGCGCCTCGCTCAGTAACTTAGTGCGCGCGCGTGGCACCGCCAGCAGGCGCGGCCGTCGCCGACGCGTCGCTTACCCATCTGGCACACACAAACCTAGCCTAGCCAAAATATCCGCATTATGTACCCTCCCCCTAATTAGCGTAAAGATATAGGTTACGAGTGTGAGCTCCCTCCTGACCTCAGTTCGTTATATCCGACCATACCTAGGACAAATAGGATAGGATACATTAGCGGATAAAAAGGATAAACCTCGTACAGCTTCATGTAAATAAATCTAATGAACTTATTTTGCACACGTTCCAACATGAGGCTATATTTAGTCTCATGTGGGGCCCAGATAACTGCGTTACATTCTATTTGGCTCCTAACTAAAGAATTATATAACGCTGTAATAGCTTTTATATTGGTAAAGCCTTTAGCCATTCGTAGAACCAACCCTACAAATTTTGAGAATGTGATCACGAAACCACAGCTCAGTAATAAAATTAACTCTCAAATTCCTAACCTCACAGCCGTTACCCTAGTCAACTCATTTCCATCCACAGTGTACTTATACTGAATAGGTGCGCGTGCCCGTGAAAATGAAATAGTGACGCACTTCGACACGTTGAACTGCAACCGATTCTGCTTGCTCCAACTAACGATCCTGTCTACGAGTATATCTCTCTGCAAGATTTCACAATCTTCCGTGTTTCTAAACATATAAATACAGGGGGTGGTTGTGTAACTTATGGGAGTCGCGCTGTGCCCTGCTTTAATACGATAAATGTAATAAATTGTGGTGAGGGCCACCATACGCTATTATCCGTACTAGTGCAAAAAATAGTAAATTGCTTGCTTAAAAGCGGTAGGGTTTTTGAGTAAGTGTATTGAAAAAGAATGATCGTAATTGGATCACGTTTTCTAGAGGCTATCTTTTACGAACAGTTATACCTCTTTATTATATTAGTATTCTATTTACATTTCCCGTCATTATAAGGTAGAATGACGTGGTATTTCTTTTTTGTTGCACTCGTCTATGATATCATTTTTTATTCCAACATTACAATGATGAACACTCATAGATTTCTGCTTGTTAAGTTTGGCTATTCATAAATAAAACTCATTTTGAGAGAGCTCATAGTAATATAACGGTTGCGTATTTTTATAGATTGACTTGTGAAATCGATACCATAGTTAACTATATGCAGTTTGTGTTGTAATAACGTTAAAATAAAACTTTTTGCACAATGATATTACCTAGCTGATAAAAGGCTATCGACGACCGATTACAGTAATTAGTTTTGCGTTATTTTCCAGTTCATGCAATATTAACATGATTGCGTAGAGTGTGTAATCTTGTCCAAGGTTACATGTTGCTATTAGATTGAATAGGTTTGTTTTCTATGACTCAAATAACTGTTTTATAACGATTTATTATAGTGCGTTTCACATAAGAAGTTCCATCGCCGTAACGTAATGTTGGCAATACGGAAAAACAGTGTTGCTATATTTTTAACAATGAAATTATTTAATACATAGGGAGGTTGACCACAAAATAGGTACAGAAGACAATCTCATGTATGTACTTCACTTTTTATACCTACGCTTGTGAGCGTTTGAGCCGGAACTGTTCGACGAGTGAGTGTTCCGAGAGATAGTGTTCGTGAGCGGTGTCAATGTGTGCGTTGCTCGAGCGCTCTTTGTATGGAAATTGACTTTTGTAAAGTGCGAGCAAGATAATTTGGCGCGTAGCTGTGCTTAATGTTGCCAGCCTAGCAAATCTATTTTCCTTAATTTGTTTAAAAACGTTCTTTCATAACACAATGTAATTTAAAAAATTTATTAGCTATACTAGATTTATGTACTATCTATTAAAAAGAAAGTAAACAATTTTGATATGTCTTGTAAAATAAATATGTTTATAAAAATGGGAAATATGTTTCATAACATATATTTATGCAGGTTTTCTAAAAATATAGATTGGTAAACAATGTAGCTATCATTATTTTTTGTAATTTACCTAAGAAAAAAGCATTTTTAGATACAGAAACATTTCAAGATTTTCAGCTAGTACCTAAACCTAAACCCAAAACAAATTGACTATAGGTTATTTTCATTTACATAAGTAATTTAATTTAAAAAAAGTCTGGAAAACTTTGTAAATCATTTAATGGATAATTATTTTTTCATGGATGAAGTTTGCAGAATTCATATCATCATGCTAGTCACTTGATAAAGATTTAAGCACATAATAGTACATTTTCAACAAACTTTGTTGACTCGCTAGGCACCGCTCGGGTACGCATATTTAGGGAAATTTTATTATGATGGTTACCCGATAAATTATTTGACGAATGGTTCTTCATTTCTCTTTACAAACACATTTGACTTTCAAGATATACTTTCCTTGCTATCACTTTTAATCACTTTAGAAACGATAAAAAACACAAAACACAAGACATACTCCTGACACATGACATAAACGTCAAACGATTAGTTTCCAATTTTGGCTACGCGCCAACTAATCTTGTGCTAGCTCTACCTATCTATTTTGTGGATTAACTGACGTTTCTTTACTTTTAACAATTGCATTATAATTTTATTTATTTTTCCCCTTTTGAAACTGTAAAAACTATTTTTGAAATAAGTATACCACGCTGGGCTCTATTTCGATTGTCCTGCAATTCTTTCAAATACTGAAAACGCCACGCCGCAATATCATACCTCTCCATTTCAACCTCCTTTTAGACCTGCTTTTTTTTTTAATAAAATCCCATTCCCTCATAATTTCTCCATAAAGTGGTGCGACTACCATTAAAATCGATTTCGTTACGCATTTCGTGCAACAATTTTGGTTACTCTACCAACTTTTGGTTACTTCGCAACTCTTCTTTTTTCCTTTCTTTTTTCTGTAGATGGACAACATTACGGCGAAGGAACTTCATAAGTGAGTCGCAGTATAGTTACTATTGTTATGCTTAATTACAGGTGCTTGACCCGAAATATGCTGCTCAGTGTGACATGGAAAAGATAAGCTTAAGTGAGGCGCAGTTCCGTTGGCATTTCAATGAAGATCAGATGGCGACTGACAAGTTGTCGGACGGCATCAGAAAGTTTGCTGCCGACACCAGAAAACTTGAGACCCTGATCAAGGCTCTGCTTGCTAAAAAGTAAATGAATTCATCGAAATTATACTACAGGGGTTCAGTGGCACAATGTAGGCTTAAGTTCAAATTTAATTATAAGAAGTGATTTACAGAAATTGGTTTTTGATATTTTTTATGTTTTTCCTTGATGTTTTTTGATATACCTGTTGTTTCTTTTTATATTGTTAATCAAATACTGTATTGTGAAAAGGGGACCATAAAATTGTTTATTACGGTATTCGTATACATTCCTGTACATATTGTATAAAAAGTTTATTGGAGGGTTAAAAGAATATTAAATGATTTTCCTATCTCTATATTTGTTTGTTTTAACAATCCACTTGTAACTGAATAACAATAGATTTAGTATATCAACAGTCAACCAGAACCCGCATTTTCAAATCATGTACTTACGATTGCTCGACGCTGCGATGGTTTTGTTTATCCTTGTTTTACAATTTACAAAAAACTAAGCTCGCGACGAGGAGGAGCAATTCATCCATTTATCCGATAATAATTTAAGTGTCTTCAAGGCTAGAGTGAATAGGCTTTTAGTAGACTAATGCGTTTCACCATCAACGATTAGTATCACTACTTACCAACTGGTGGGATCGAAGTCAAACACTAGTTTATATATATCTAAATAAAAAAAAAGATTGCAGCGGGACTTTTGGGTCCAGGATGTAGTCTCATAAAAATACAGGCAAACAACCCAAAAATCCACAACTCGAAGTCTTTCTACAAAGGATCGATTGAATAGCTCATCTGCCGTCCTCTAACTAAAAAGCAGCTAAGTGCTTTGTTTTTTAAGTAACTTAGCTGCTTTTTAGTTAGAGGACGGCAGTCATGCTCTTCTGCCTAACACTTCTGGAATAAGCGAGCGGTGTTAGATTATTTTTTTAATAAGAGAAGTTTAGGGTTGTGGATAACATATTCCGAATTCTTGCACACGACGGGGCCTCTTTAATCCGGGGACCCCGTGCCATTGTTACGGCAGCAGCTACGTCCATGCCTAAAATTCAAAGGGCAACTTAAGGAACAAGTGGGTTTTAGTCAGTGAAAGACTGCGCTTCAACCAGAGGGAGATTTGTTTATCTATTGGTTTCCCACCTCAAAACAAAAACTCTGGAGCACTTCATTTTCAACTTCAGCCAAGGCGTAAATCCATGCGGGTAGGTTAAGTCGGTAGATAGAAACTAGGTACAAGGAATCATCTGATAAAAAGCATACACTGGCGTAAACACTCGATTTGCATTATAATATTAGTTGTTATAGTTCAGTATCAGTTTACAGTTCATTGTTTGTATTCCTCTCACTTTCACACATAGGGTGCACATGAGACACACCCACTCACGCCCACACAATTTCTCCGACAGCGTATAGTATTTAAAAGTAGATCGAGAAAAGGAAATTGATGGTTCACGGATATTGCGATTACTTGGCGAACATGTCTGTTGTTCTCTATCCGTTCGAAGACAAGGCTATCGAATATTATAGGTACGAAACCTAATAAAGCTTAGACGCATAGCTTGGTAAATACTTGCACGCCTACCTAAAAATCTTGGGTGAATAGAAATAAGCTCTACAAGTACCTATCGGGTGAAAAACGTGAAAAAAAAATACGGCATAAACAATACGAAATATATTTATTAAAACTTCATGTTACACAAAGATACAAAGGCAGTGTACCAGTAAGCCAAGGATGGTGGAGAGACAATAAGGCGAGTGTAGATAAAAGAAAAATATTAGATATGTATTAAGAAATTAAGAGTAGTACAAAAATATATTTATATAAGTACAGTTAAAAAAAACACGAGTACTTATACGTCGGACATTTTAATATCTACCTTATTTTAAAAAATCTGGCGCAGCTTCTAGGGTCGAACTAACAAAATGTGCAGGAAATACGTTGTATCGATGAATATCTACTTACATCTACATGGGCCAGTTAGTATCTTTCGAAAACAGGCAGGAGAAGGAGATCGATCAGCGTGTCTAGAACGCCTGGAAAAGTGACTGATCCATGAAGATACTAATGAAGGGTGATCTGCCGATCTGCCTGAAGCGTAGACTCATTGACATTTGTATCCTGCCCGTCCTAACCAACGGTGCTCAGACCTGGTCACTTACCGAACTACAAAAGTTTCGTCTTGGGGTTTGCCAGACTCTTTGGTTGTAAAAAGAGCACACCGAATACGAAATGACACGCTGCACTCCAAAACGGGTATAGTAGACGTGGGAAGAAAGGTTGCCAGGCTCAAATGGGATTGGGCGGGACACGTCAGTCGCATGCTCAGGGATCGCTGCCGCTGGGCAAGCATCGCCACGCCCGCGCCGTGGGTTCCTGCAGAGGGGAAGTGTTATCGTGGCGGGATGATTTGGACGCGTACCGCGAGGACTGGTTTGAGTCGGCCAGGGAGAAGAAATCCAGACTTCGATTTTTATGGTTTTTTGTGTAGGTATAAAGGCCGTAGGTTATTTTTTAGCCAAATTTAATTTTAATTTAAAAAACTTTTAAATTAGAGTTGGTGTAGGTACCTAAGTAAATGCTTAAAACAATATTTAAATAAAGTATATTTAACGTTTGCTTTCATTCACACAGGATCACCCAGGCTACTTGGGCTTATGTATTACGCTTTGCATACATAAAAAAAAACACTTGGAAGTATTCGTGCCCCACAGTTCTGTCCGTGCTGCGTTACGGCGACTCCTCCGTGTAATACCGCGGGCCGCCCAACCTATGCATGTAGTCCCAGCGAATTTGCCCGTCATGTCACCGCGAGCGCCTCTGCCTCTTTTATTTCGGAGCCTGTGCCCGATAACGCAACGAATAAGACTAAAAATGATGATGGTTTCGTTATCGTGTCGTGCAAAGGAGGCAAGCCAACCATGCAGAACGCTGCGGCAAAGTGCCAGCAACGCCTGGTACGAGTTTGCGTGCCGCTCAGCTGAACACACCGGTGTACATCTCCCGACTGCATTACACCACAAAGGTGAAAGACATTGTCAAATATTTACCCTCAGACTGTATTATCGCGGTCATTTCTGCCTGATCACTGAAAAACATTTTGAATCTTGAATCTTGGGGCGCGGCAAGAAACCAAACGCTTTGAAGTTTTCATTTTGAGTGCAAGCAAAAATTAATTTAGCGGTGGTCAGGCGGAGGTGTCTTTGATGGTAGGTACCTACTTAAACTCTTGGCGTACCTAGCCAAGAGTTAGAGTTAAGTATATACTGAAGGTGCGGTTGCTGCAGTCGCATCCGAACGTCAATTAAAAGTCGTTTGTGGTGTGTGTGAGTATAGTCTGTCTAAAAAGTCAAACGACTTGGACTTGGAATTTTGTATATTTAATCATTAAAAAATACTTAAATTCGATACTTTTTTTAAGGTTCTTCTATTAGTAGACTATGATCAAGATCTCTTAATCAACCTTGATCATTCAGCCAGTGTTGACTAGAGGACGGAGTCTGGCTGGCCGGTTGCTGTCAGAAGTCGTCAGGGTGGAGACTCTCTTTGCCACAAGATGGTGCGTTTCAGTAACTCAGGTCTTATAATAGTCCGTGACGCCCCGGTGTCAACGGTGAAATTGCAAGCAAGTTGATTCAACGTTCCTTCGATGATTAAACTATTTCCGTTGTGAACTTGTTTGATGGTGATGGTTGGGGCCGCGGCCCTGGCGACATTAAGTATTATCGGCTCCTCGTTGACTTGGGTTCCAGAGTTCACACTTTCCCTCTTTTTCTTAGGACAATTGGTGCGAATGTGCCCTTCTTCTTCTTCTTCTTCTTCTTCTCTGCACCCGTAACACGTTGGAATATAGCGGGACTTTGGTGGAGAAAAAGCTCCTACTTCTCGGTGACGTGGTTGCACTGAAGGCGAGAACACCACTTCCCGAACTCTGTGCGTACGAGAATCTTTTCGTACGGCTTCCACTTCCATAGCGTGAGTTATCGCATTTTTCAGAGTTTGGTGGTGTCCGAGTCGCACCGTAGCCCTTACTTAGAAAGAAAGAAAGAAAAATAATTTATTTGGTACAGCACTACTTTTCTATCCCGTAAACTGACGATGAATGCTTGCACCAAATTAACTTCCACCGTCTCTGGTAACATCGGCCTGTATGCACGGACCAGCCGTTTAACCTCAACTCCCCATTGCTGCGCATGCGCGTAGAAAACATGCTCGAGGTGCTTGTCACCATACCGAGTGTCCAGTCCCTCCATAAGCTCTTAGGACAGGACATTGGTCCTGCCGTCCGCAGAAAGGTTCTCTAGGACCAGCAGGGCGTCTCCTCGTAGAGCCAAAGTTAATGCCGCGAAAGACTGCTCATCATCCCAGCGGTTTGTTTTAAACACTGTTTCAAATTGGTATTTGAATGCCGTCCAGGAAGACGTGCCATCAAAACGCGGCACATCAAATTTTGTGGCCAATGCACAGTGGGTGTGCAATGGTGAGCCAACAGCAACGGGTTCGCGAGCTTCGAGCTTAACGATTTTTTTATTGATGTCTAGCAGGCGATCTTCATGGCCATTAATTTTTGTTTCGAGGCTATCAGTTCGGGTGGAAACCTCCTTGACCTCTAAGGTGTTGAGATTCTTTACTTTCTCACCCAACATGTCGAGGCCATGATCGATTTTTTCGAGGATCAGGTTCAGCTTAGCCTCTTGATCTCGACGAGCTTCTTCTTGTTTAGCCTCAATTAGGTCCTGAAGCTTACGCTGATTAGTCTCTTCTTCGCGGCGGGCAGCTACCTGTTCGCGGTGGGCATCTTCATGGTTAGTCGCGATTAGGTCCTGGAGTTAAAGCCAACACCGCAACACATACCTACCTACTATTAATATATGAATAATAATAGTGGTATGTACTTAAGTAGAAGTTTCGAGATTTTTCTAGGTACTTCCATTCTAGATCTTTCGAACAGCAATGCGTTTTAATCATTGGATGCTACTCATTATTTTCTCGAAGATATGGCGTGATCAAGTTTAATGGAATAACAATAATAATATTGATATTACCTATGGTACCTATGTGTATTTTCATAGTTTAAGTATAAATTATGAAGATACTCGGTTACTAACGGGTTCTAGCCTAGGCGCAGGTGTCCTTACTGCCTAAACGAGCTTTTAGATTATGTAATACATAGGCCGAGCTTTCATGTGGATATTTAGACATCCACTTATTTTGCCTGGTTGGTTATGGCTACACTCTTACTTTGCGTAGCATGGGGTATTTACATGCACTAAAACATGACCCGACCAGAACAGCAGACTACCCGCTAAGGTAGATGTTGCTACGGTTACCGAAGCAGAGCAACTTTAGTGACATCTGAACGGAGCAAACACTCTCTATAATATGAGGACACAGAATGTGGGCACCATCTCCTGAAAAAGTCCCAAAATATGCACTTCCAAATATCATTTCCTAAATACATGCATATATATGGGTCAAATTAAAATATGGGTAGTATCGTCATTTTTCGTAGCCGTGCTACGAAATATGCTACGACAGCTACGAACATCGATGTTTTTGTAAAGCTTTGTAATTTATTATTTTCAGTTTGATATTAATCCAGACTGATAATATTAACGAGATAGAGCTCTTATTTAAAAAATATATTATACGTTGAGTTTAGTAAGCAAGAGCCTTTAACAATTGCCTATTTTCATTGCGTAGCACTTCCAAAATCATTTGTAATTAATTAAATGTTATAATAGGATTGTCTTATGCGATTTTACTGATGTACTTTACTATATGCTCACGCTTGCTAGGTGTTTTGCATGATGGGGTGGAAAACATTACCTTGCAAGGTTGTGTCTTATAGTCATGTTAATGTCGTAGCAAATGAGTGTTAACTATGTTCCTGAAACGATAATCAAGAAAATTTCCATATTATGATGCCGTAGTGAAGAAAATTTTCACAACGGGGTAAAGAAGGGCGCGGGGGCGGCGGAGGCGGGGGCTTGATATTGACCTAGATGTTCATTCAGAGTTCGGTCGATGCGAAACTTGACATCTGCGCGTTCCTGCGTTTTGTATTTTTCGATTTAATGTACATTTAACTCGCTTGCTTTTTGATTAATTTCTTATAAACCACTTCGTTTAAGGGTCCACTTTGTTGGTAAAGTGATTCAGTGATCTTCGTAGTGTAGTCGTAGCGAGTGTGATGTTCAGTGCGATACTCGGTTTGCCTTGTGTCATTGACGCGGTGGTGCCTGCCGATATAATGCCTGAGCACCAGTATTCGGTCAAATAGTTTCCGTTGACTATAATTTAAGATGCCAAAGTCATCTAAAACGCCAAAGACCCAGATTCCTGCAGTGACAAAGGATATTCCAGCAATGGACACAAAAATCGCTGATGTGAGTATCGACTACCGTTCATAAGATTTTTCTAACAGCACTTCTGCCTAAAAGTAATAGAAACTGTGATTTTATTGCCAGTTTCTTTAATGATTTCCAATTTAATGAGGTTTATAGGTCTTATCGATATGTAGGTCATATGGTACATAAAAACGGTAGGTAGATGTGCTATATGTTTCATATGCTTGAGTCTCGTAACAATGACGATGTCGAGCCGAGTCGACAAATTGTGCTTAGCACCAGCTGATTCACGTACCTATATATGACTTAAAAGGTTTCGTTTTTATGTTGAATGCTCCTCTATTTTGTGTATATTACCTTGCTGTATCGAGTGGAAGTGTCTTAGTGGTCATGTGTTCTACTAAATTAAACATAGTGAGTATACTGTCAAGCTAAATCATATCGTTTTTTGGCGAGCTGGTTATCCTCATCTAACGTTATTTCACTTTCCAGACCCTTTTTTATTTTTGTTCGTAATATTTCGCTATCGTAAGTTCGAAAATAATTTATTAGATCAAAAGTGTGACAGGTATTCGAAAAACTGTGAAACGTAGGGGGAGCTAGAGTAGTTAAAGTATTGATGGAGGTCGTTTCTCTTCCTGCTCACGAATAACTGAACTCGTATAAGTTCAAATTATATATTAGAAAGTTTACGTATACCTAGGGAAAATTGTTTTGTTTGTGAGTAAAGTGAGCCATGTGGTTTTTGGCGAAAAATGAACCAATCCATAATTTCACCTATTATTAGCATTTACTTAGCACTAAGACCACCATGTAACTCAGGAAGACCTTCGTTTTATTGATGCATATATTTTGTTTTGTATGTTTCCTTATTTAATTGCAAATGGAAGTAATTATGTTCCCGCATCGTGAATGTGGGTGACCGCGCAGAATGCAACCGTAACTGAATAGCACAATGGTACACTGTAAATCTTACGCGCTAACTAGAACACGAGAAGATGGAACATTTTCTAAAGAAATCACGAGTTTAGGAATAACTACATACCGGAACCCATTTCCCGAAGCAGTTTATTCTAGTTTTAATTTTCTAAAAACAAGTGTTTTATCCAGAGCAAAGATGAGTTGAACCCAGAGTCAGTGGCAGAAGACGCGGAGCCAGCGCGTGGCAACTGGACTGGAAGGTTCGACTTCCTGCTGTCACTGCTGGGCTACAGTGTGGGCTTGGGCAACGTGTGGCGGTTCCCTTACCTCTGCTATAACAATGGAGGAGGTAAAAACTTGTAGCACTAGTCGTAAAAACCTGTTATTTTTTTTGACAAATATCGCATAGTTAAATAGGGCTCAAATCCATCGCAGCGTATTTAAAATGACGCGCTGCATTTCGCAGAAAAATTGCGTGGGATGAATGTACGTAATGAGATCGCGTTGACCCCTTGGTATTTACGAGATGCAATACCGGTAACGTGGATGTTTAATAGTCGCATCTTAATGATCGGATTGCGGGTTCAGAACATGTATTTGTGCAAATGTGATGCGTAGACTTTTATTTCTCAATTCATCATCAAAAACACAATCGATGATTGACGTTGAACTTATATAACTTGAATGATTTCGTATTGCTATCAAATAACGAATAAATATAAAGTTTTTCATTCTCTGTGAGAAGTGGCAAGAGATACCTGCATTGCTTATTCGATAATTGGTATACAACGATGTGTCGTGTGCTACTCGTTACCAATGACCAATGTTGGCCATCCAGCAACTCAGAAATACAAGAAGTATTAACGGTAAATTTGTCTTACAGGTGCGTTTCTCATACCGTTTACCGTGATGCTGATAATCGCGGGCCTGCCGTTGATGTTTATGGAGTTGTCGTTTGGGCAGTACGCCGCGCTGGGCCCGGTGGCCGTGTACAAGAAGTTCTCGCCACTCTTCCAGGGACTTGGCTATGGCATGGTGATAGTCTCCAGCATCGTCATGCTTTACTACAATCTGATCATAGCTTGGACGATTTACTACATGGCTGTGTCGTTCATGAGCATTTTCTACCAACTGCCCTGGCAGAATTGTGATGCAGATTGGAGTACTGAACGTGAGTAATGTAAATTAAAAGTAAATTTTATTATTAAAATATGTGTACTTACGTTCAATTATGATATAACCCACAGTCGTCAAGAAAATCCTATTAGTATCTACATGGTTAGCAACAGATTGTGCCTAACTGAATTACAGAATGTAGATAAATACCTACATGTCTTAATAATATTAAGACATATATCTACATTCTGTACTTTGCTGACATTTTGATTATATTAAGTTAATATAATCTTAATATTTCAGATTGCTATTCCTACGAGGAGGCAGACGCCTGTGATGCAATCAATGGAACGTACTACCTGAGAAAATGCTTCAACCAGACTTACGCTCAGTTGAATAATATCAACGCTTTAGCTGACGTGGCCCTTCGGCGACCTCCAGCCGAAGAATATTTCACGTGAGTACCTCCCATTGTATGCTTTTGAACAAGGTCGCCTGTTGATCGGATTTCCTGAGGGCCACTTACCCCGATTTCTGAATAAAAAGAAAACTACATAGGTAGTTGGCTTAATATCTTCTAACTGTAGAATATAATACTTTTCTAAGTGAGGCTGTACAGAATACCTTATAATTTGCTTGCAGAAATCAAGTGCTGGGACTTTCATCGGGTATTGAAGAGACGGGCCAGATCCGTTGGGGCATGGCACTTTGCTTGTTAGCAGCTTGGCTCATCGTGTTTCTTTGCTTGTGTAAGGGCGTTCAGTCTTCGGGTAAGGTAAGTCCAAACATTACAGATTTTGTCATATTGGATGTTTTATTCCTAGGATTTTGTTTGGTGGCTAGTCTGTTTCATAATAGTAAATATTATCAAACTATTTTAAAAGAATTTCTAAAACCTAATACTAATTGGGTTCATAATAAAGGAATTTCAATAAACGGATATAATTTGTACTGGTAGGTGGTATAAACATGTTTGGAAAATTAAAATTAATGTTTGACAAACAAAAAAAATATTTAATGTTTCTTTCCAGGAGGTAAGTATAACCAACCCCAGAATAATAAATTTCTACCGGCATTTCAGTAAAACTATTATTGAATCTTCCATAACTGTACATCGGTCAGTGTGTTATTGAACTATATTACGTAAAAATATCAATAACGCATCGTTGTGTTAGCAAAACTATGATGACTGTTTTGGGGACTAAGTAATGACAATTTTCCCAAAATATTATGTATATCATCATTATTTTTGTAAACGATTCTTTTCTCTGTAAGTAGCTATATTATTAAACATTTCCGATTGTGAAACATCGAGACAATTTTAAGTGGTCTACAAAATGTGTGCGACGCTACAAAATTTCTTTCTTCAAAATTTCCATCTACGAGAGAAGATGGCATGGATCGTACTTACGTTTCGTCTTCGTAGAGGACTTCGACGAGGTACTACGAGATTCCTTTAGGAAACGTCTACGTATCGTCGCCTAGTCGTTAAAGACTGGTCTAGAGATGAAGCCAGATCTATTGGATATTTATGTGCTTAGTTTTTTATTTTTAGGGTTCCGTACCTCAAAAGGAAAAACGGAACCCTTATAGGGGATCACTTACCATCAGGTGAGATAGTGGTCAAACGCGAGCCTATCAATAATAATAAAAAAAAAAGGATCACTTTTTTGTCTGTCAGTCCGTCCGTCTGTTTGTCTGTAAAGACCCTTTATCTTTTCTAGTTTAAATTAACACTATATACTCAGGTCTGCGGTCAGCTTGAAGGGAAACTGTGAAAAAATTAACCTCCTAAGTTAACGAATAAAAAAGATACAGTCGTTTATGTCGCAAAAATACGTATTTCTTGATACTCTCAAAGATCGAAATTTATAGGGTACTTCTCGTTAACCCAGAATCCTGAAATTTGACATAAAGCAAGGTCTTATAACACAGGTATAAGAATAAATTTGAAAACAGTCAAAATTGTTCATAGTCACAAAAAAGAAAAAAATTGCAATTCGAAAAAATCTTCGAAGCACGATTCGGGAATTGTAGTTTGCACGGAACCCTCAGTGCGCGAGTCCGACTCACACTTGCCCAGTTTTTTTTTAGTGCACCGATTTGTTTGATTAATGCTGCCATTTCTTTTCGTTGTAGGTTGTGTACTTCACCGCCCTCTTCCCTTATGTGGTTTTGGTTATTCTATTCTTCCGAGGGGTAACTTTGCCTGGCGCATCGACCGGAATCCTATTCTACTTGACTCCAGACTTCAGCCAGCTTCTAAATGCTCAGGTATTTATAATGAATGAGAAGTCAATTAAGCTGTAGTTACTGAAAATAAACCGTGGCGGCTCTATGAATAGGACAAGAATAAAAAAATATGGATAGAAAAATTAGTACAAGATGACATATTTGTGAAAGAAAAAAGGGGGTGATTCTAAGATGAATCGACTAGAGAAGTATGGAAGAAGGCAATATGTTCTGCCGACACCAAATAAATTGGGAAATAGGAAGCTTGCAAGATAATAACGATTCATAGTTAGTACCTAAGTAAAATATTGTATTTAATACTACGAGTTAATTGAATTTGCAGGTGTGGGGCGACGCCGCAGTGCAAATATTTTTTGCGTTGAGTCCCGCATGGGGTGGTCTTATCACACTATCGTCTTACAACAAGTTTTCTAATAACTGCTACATGTAAGTAGTTTAATTAAATATCTAATTTAAAGCTAACATTGACATCGTCGAATTGCATAGTTTCATGTTTCTTTTTACATTGCAGAGATTCATTGATCGTTGCCGTATCAAACATTTTGACATCGTTTTTTGCGGGGCTGGTCATATTCTCCGTGATAGGCTTCTTGGCTCACGAACTGAACGTCGAGGTTGATCGAGTGGTCGATCAAGGAGCTGGTCTAGCTTTCATCGTGTATCCTGAAGTGGTCACCAGGCTACCTGTATCACCACTTTGGTCTATACTCTTCTTCGTTATGCTGTTAACGCTCGGACTTGACTCCCAGGTATTTACATACCTTTATTTGATCGGTTATACGCAGTATTGATTCAGTATTTTTAATTCAAAACTTTTATTTTTAGTTTGCACTTATGGAAACAGTAACAACTGCCATTTTGGACAAATTCCCCAATTTCCGTCAGAAGAAAGTTTGGGTTGTTTTGACAGTCGCTGTGTTTGGTTATCTGGGTGGACTTATCTTCACTACCAATGTAAGGCTCTGTACACCAATTAATTAGTTTCGTAAAAATTTTAAGCAGTTTGAAGTACTTTGTAACATTATCTTTCAGAGTGGCATGTACTGGTTGCAATTGATGGACAAATATGCCGCGAATTGGTCTGTCCTGATCATAGCCATCGGCGAGTGCATTCTGATAGCGTGGATCTATGGCGCAGAGAAGTTTTGTGGCGACATTCAGCGAATGATTGGCCGTCAAACTAAGTTATGGGTGTTCTTCTGGAGTGCTATGTGGCGAATTATTACACCTGCTGCTTTAGTGGTCCGTATTTTTTTAGTTTCGATAAAAATATATATATATATATATATGTGTCCGTTTGGAGTAATCTCTGCACTGTTTTGATTCTCTGTGGTATTTATCAACAGTTTATTTTGGTGTTCAATTGGATCGAGTACAAGCCAGCCTCGTACGGTACTTATGTGTACCCGATGTGGGCTGACGCTGTCGGGTGGATCCTGGGCGTGCTACCCGTAGTCGTGGTTGTACTGATGGCTATCGATCAGATCTGCAGTGGACCGGATGAACTCACCATAATGGAGGTACAATATTGTTCTGTAATTCTACATTTCTAGGTTATGTTCTGGAAATATACAGCATTCATTGTCATTATTTAAAAGTGATCATGTTATTGGTTAAAACAACATTTAATAGGTGTGTAAAAATCTTTTGTTATCGAACTCCTCTGAAACACCTTGACTGTTTTTTTGAATTTATATGTGGTTATTCATAGATCTTAGAATAGGTCGTAGGGTATTTTTTATCCTCCTACCCCAACCCCCATTTTTATCTTTGATAATTTATATGGCAGAAAAACGTTTGCCGAGTCAGCTAGAAAGTTGTATAATCTTTTCCTTGGAGTGAAAATTGAAATTATATCCTTATGTTTCAGAAAGCTCGAGCGTTATCACGTCCGACGGAGGAGTGGGGCCCTTCGGCGTCGGCGGTGATGACCCACGAGTCGGAGCTGTCGCCGCCGGTGCTGCTGCTTCACGGCCGCCCCGTACTGCGCGAGCGTGGCGCTTGACCCCCGCATACTCATCCGCTCGTTGCTATGCGGAAGGTATTTTGTTTAAATTTTTGGCTATATCATTTTTCATTTGATCGTATGTTCAAATCTACTGAGTACCTACCAACCTTATTTTTTTAACCCATAAGCACTTTCTAAGTTTATATTGGACATTACAGAAAATATCCTGATCCCGAATCTGGACTTAAATAATATTTGTCTGAGTTCGACAATCAGGCTTGAGCAAATGTGCCTTTGTCCTTTGATTTAACTTGATTGTCCTATGTTGATTATCTAACTTAAGGCACATACTAAATTACCAACGTTTAATTTAAATTTTGTATGCCATGGGCCATTAACATGTTCGGTAGGTATTAAGAGTTTTAAATATTTCACAGACATCGCAAGATGGTGGAGATTCAACTTCTATTACTAGTGGAATAGATAATGAGCTTAAGAAATCTGGAGCAATAATGAAAACCAAAAGAAATTCAATAAAGCGGAAAGTTCAGAATTTCAGCCTCGAATCTGACGATGCGGTAATAGAACCTCTCTTGCAAAAAGATAAAGAAAAGACCGACACCGTAAAACTAAGTGCCAAATTCAACTTAATGTCAAAAACCAAGACTGATACCAGCAGTGAGAAAGGAACCGATAAAGACAAATTAATATCAGATGACAAATTGCAGAAAACAGCGTTGTCTAATGCTTCTGATGTTACAGACAGAAGTTTACCTACTTCTAGTTTGAAAGAAAATTCAATGGCCAAATTAACAAGTGCAAATGCTCCTTTACACAATCATATGAATACTAATGTGTTCAGCAATCATGACGGTTTGAAGACTTTTGTCGCTCCTAAAAGTCAAATTCTCGTCGAAATTGATGGATCCAAACACGTTGGATATAACCCAAGTCCATTAATATTTACAACGGCTAAAATACACACTGACGGTAAAACAAAAAATATGGAACCAGTTCAAATGACTCCCGTACCGATATTATCAACTATTGAAGTAAGTGTTACGAAAAGTGGAATTCATCCAGGAGAAACTTCTGGGCATGTTACTTCCAATATCAGTGCAGTTTATATTCCTCAGACTAACAAAAAAACTTCAGAACAGGAACCAAAACCAGCTAACAAAATTGTCAGCAATGCAACGATGCCACAAAATAAGGTCGCTGATACAAAAATTCAGATCCATACTGATAAAACAGATGGTAATAGCAATACTATAGAAAAAAGTTCTTTGGCATCTTCTTCTAATAAAGAAACAAAGTTGACTCAGTCTAATATTGCCACGACTACCGTTAAAGATGATTACACAGATAATAAAAGCATAAAAAATAAAATAGAAACAGAAGACATTCATAATAAAACTCATATATCACAGCCGAATTCTTTAACATCTGAAAAGGATAAAACAGTTCCACACGAAGCCAAATACGGAGTTACTTCGATTGCTAGCACAAAAGTAACAAATGATTCAATTAAAGAAACAAGAACGGACAATCCAGAAAACCTGGATATGCAAATAAAAAAGACATCTGATAATGTTAATAGTTCAGATACAATCAGTAAGGATAAACTTAAAGACTCAGCTAACATCTCCTTTAGTAGCAGACAATTACAGCGTCAAAGTATTGTATTAGATAAAGACGATCCTATAACAAAGTTAAAATCAAATATATCACCTTCTGTAAAGAATGATTCCAGAGGTTTTAATAAGTCTGATGAAAGTCAAAAACCGTCTACAATTGAAATAAATACTATAAGCGATAAAACTAAGTTGCCAAAATCAAGTGCCAATAGCGTTCCAATTACGAGTGCAATTACTGTGTCAACCAACAACATTGTGACCGACAATAAAATAAGTGCTTCTACAACTAACGCTGCGATCTTAAACAAGAAAACTTCTCCCACAGTAAGCAACGCTGCTATCAAGCACACGGATGCCCCAGTCATTAACCCTGCTGTTACAAACATTACGTCTGTCTCTATAACAATAAGTGCGTCTGCAAATAAATCATCTTATCCAATAGTTGCATCTGCCAACAAAACTTCTGGGCCAACAACAACCACATCAACTGTCAAAAACATGTCTGCAGTCACTAACAAGGTAGCTGTTTCTACAACTATAGCAGCTTCTATAAACAACACACCTGCTTCCATCACCACCGCTGCGACGGTCAATAAATCGTCTACTCAAATTAGTACCCCTTTAGTTGCCAACAAAACATCAGCAATTAATATTGCGACTCCTAATAAAATAACTTCTCCTACTACTACTACTAGCAACAAGATATCTTTTCCAGTGACTGATATTGTAGGTGGAAATAAACTACCTTCTGCTTCAACGACTGGTAATAAGATATCCAATACAATGACTACAAGTGCAGTAACAAACAAAATTACTTCTACATCAACTACTACTGTGGCTGACAACAAGGTATCTGCTCCAGCTTCTACAAACATAGCTAGCAGTAAATTATCCAGCCCGGTAACTACAACGGGAACCACAAACAAAATGGCTGATGTTACACCAACCACAAATGCAATCAGCAACAAGATATCTTCTTCATTACCAATTACTACGACTGGCAACAAGATATTTACTCCATCTTCTACCACTACAAATAGCGGCAAATTACCCAATCCAGCAACTACAACAACAAGTGTTTCAAGCAGTAAAATATCTGCTACAACATGTACTACTACAGCTGACCACAAGATGTCTTCCCCTGTGACTAATATTCTAGCTGGCAGTAAAATACCTTATACTTCAACTGTTGCTGCAACAGACAGTAAAATTTCTGCTCCATCAAGTACTACTATAGCTGGCAGTAAGGTATCTGCTCCTACAATAACTTCTACAGTTAGCAACAAAATATCTTCTCCGTCAACAGCTACGACAGCAACTAAGAAAACACCTGGTCCCATAGTTACTACAGCTGCTACTAGAAACACATCTGGATCTACAATTACTAATACGGGAGTTAGCAAAACATTTACATCGAATTCGAATTCATCAGAAAAACCAACAACAAGTTCATCCAGCCAATTTGTAAATACGCCAATAACTAAACCTGCCACGGTTACTAGTTCATCAGTTTCAAAAAATACATCAACTTTAGGAAACATCAAACCAGGAATTTCAAATGACACCTCTAAAACAAAATCGCAAGTTACAAGTCCACCAACTACCAAACCGACGAATATAACTACTACTACAAAATCTGCAAAAGTTACTACAATGGTCACTCCTACTACTACTTCTCAACGGACTACAGTAGTAAAGCCACCAACAGTAACGACTGCGAAGTCTGCACCAGCTACAGCAATATCACAATCAGGTATAGGCAAATCATCTGAAATCACTCCAAAGAGTTCAACAGGCAACGAAAAAACAACAACAGCTAAAAATAACTCTACGTCAGTATGTTCAACTACAACGAGTGGTATGTCAAGTATTACAACACCTGCTTCAGCACCGTCATCTACCTTAGTTTCCTCTGGACCGTCACCGGCAAAAGCTAATAAAAAAAGTGACTCAAAATCTACAGTAATAGGTAACGGCAGCAAAAATTTTAAAGCTTAACAATTGTTACGGTCTGGGTTTCTAGCAGATAAACAAGTCGCTCAATCCATAGTTGTAATGATAATAATTAATTTGTATAACGAACTATTTCGAAATTTATCACAAGGTAAAATGTACAATCTAGTCATCAAGATGCTTGTATCCTAGGTTGCACAAGTCACTTTTTCTTATGAGATAGAAAATTCCTTACTCCTCGCTCAGCGTAGTGGAATAGTAATGTTATAAATAGCTGTAAATAACTATGAACTTGTGAACTGAATGGTCGATGTGTCTAATCTCCTGTATGTATGAAATCATACTTTATAATATTATATTAGGAACTTAGTTTAAAGGTGCGTGTTGGAGTAGAAATATTAGTAAAGGTTCACCTATGTAACACATGTTATTTGCTCATAGTAAATAATAAAAGGAATTGAAAAAATATATAAAAACTGTTAATTATATTTTGGATAGACAAATAATTACTTTAATCCTGAATGTTTTATCCAGAATAATTATTCCAAGTGCCATTTTAAAGTTTGTGCAAAAAACATGCATAGCAATATTGCGGACTTGTGATCTCAACATGGAATGTTAAACTTAGACGGACATACGGAATGGTAGGCTAGTGGTGCTAAGAAAGACATATTTTTCATAGACAATATTATTATTATTATATTTTCGATGCCATTTAGAGATGTTTACCTAGTTCCATCTCACTGTGTCAATTTATATCATGATTAAATTGATATGTATCTATCATTTAAATTTCAGAAAAGGAAATAAAAAATATATGTACCTATTTATAGGTATTCTTTAAATTTATTTATCAATGACGAGAGAAAGTTATAAAACCACAGGGTAGAAACTGATAATACAAGAATTATTTAATAATAGCAATCTAAAATTCATCGATGTACGTTTGATACTATTTGTTTTAGTAAAAATAATTCGAGGCGAATAATATTGGTTAAAATATTTATGCATTATATTAAAATTATCATTCATTTTAAATTGAATATTGCAATTTATACAGCTCAAGATGGAATTTTCTTTAATAAATTCCCAATGTTGTAATTGATGTACCGCAATGGGTAGCTCGTCGTCCAATAAAGACCTATCCCAAGTCGACAGCATGATATGTTTTGCGTAGCAAAATGGACGTAGCTCACTATAGCTTATGCTTACCGGGGTTGCGAGTACATTAATGGGTGTTGTCCAAGTTTTCGAGTTGCCCGATAAATGGAAATACTGTACGTTGTCCTTTTTAAATTAGTTGAATAAAGTTTAGGTGTCAAGCACCTCTGCCTTGTCTTTGAGAAAGTAGATAGTCGGTCACTTGGTACGAATTAAAACATATATAAAAACAAATTGTCCTGTTCAAAACAATAGGAGTAGGACAATCTGTTATGTGTTATCAAAGTAAAACAGGTATGGAAAAAAATTATGATCAAAGTCTTGAATCGAGTAAACAAGGTCTTAGAATATGATAATTAAAGCATGTAAAGCATTTCTTAATATCCTAGTTAGGCCATTCAATATAAAGGATGCATAAAATAAAGTTTTTATAGAACATTATATCGATGAAAGAAAATATGTTAGTTAATTTAATCCAAGTTTGCGTGTGCTCATCCGTAGAGTCGTACATATTTCAAACCGATTCTGTTGATAACCATTCACATCATCTAAGTAGTAAGAACTATAAAACAATAGCCAAGAAATATCAAAGTACCAGCACAATTTAATATAAAGTAGGTCGTCCAATTAACAATGGATTCCGTCTATATTTGCACAAACATTTCATTTTCTGTATGTCAATAGGTATTGCCGTATAAGGCTCCCAAGATTCGTAAGCAATGTTAATGATTGTAAATGTGTGTAAAAGGATCGATGCATGTCTATCGAAAGTTTTGGGGCATATTTTTTCTTTATCACTGTATTATAAAATTCCGATCAGCTAATCCGTTGCCAAATATCAACGCTAACCAATAAAAATTTCGACTTTTATAAAACAGCTTTTCAAAAAGTAAAATTTTCGGGAGTCAACGGTAACAAATACTAAACTTTCGTTGCGCTTGTGTCGTGACTTTTAGATATATCGAGTTTGTAAGCAGTTACATCCTCTTTTACATTTATATTCAGCACCTTTTTCTAATTGTCATAGCACAGTATTGCAATTATATTTCTTGATATTTTTTGTTTAAATTATCTAATGTTGTAAAATCATTTATGACCACTAAGCATCACTAAAAGATTTACAAATACCTTTGTTCATTTTCTTGGACGTATACTAGAGTTCAAACATAGCTCTCGGTGTTTCACAAGTATATTAGATATTCAAATATAATCTTTTAATATTACATTAACCATAAATGTGTATTTGTTTTAAGTTATGGAATGCCTTATTTATTAATGTTGCAGTGTGCTCAAAGAAAACAGATGCGGGAACAATAAAAACACACTTCTAAAAAAATACTTGAATTGAATCCATTCGAAAAGTCATTGCTTTAAACTTATAATTTTGTAACCTAATACAATTGTTAATGCATTATACTTGTAATATCTTCATACACGACTGTAGGAGGTTGTGGATTCAAATCCGGGCAAGTGCCAATTTTTTCATTAATAAGTACTGACTTTCCGTTTAATATCACTGACACCGGTGTAACATGTCGCGGGCGTAACTTATATTTCTGAATTCGCCACTCAGCTTTGAGCAAGTATGACGATTAAGGGTCGTACTATGTCTGTATGAGAAAAAGCCTTTGGATAGCAGTGGAATAACAGGCTCATATTATTATGTATTAATCGCCTGATGAACTGAAATAAATGACTGATGGTTTTCTATCTGCGACCAATTTGCTAAAGCTGCGCATAGTGAACCATCAGAAAGCAGTGTAAAATTGAAGCAAAAAGTTCCATCATTATTTGATCTTTGATGTTGGTTTATGCACTCTTTTCGTTGAAACATTTCTCAAATAAGTAGTTTAGGAAGAAAATGTCTGATAGAGGTAAACCATTCTCCGTAGTATATGCACGCAAAATTTACGAACATACATACATATGCATAACAAATTCTGGTTTAGGTAATCAAAAAGAGCTAAAAGATTATTAAAAAAAATTCTATGCGTGTCTTGCTGCAGTAATTGTGTATTTTTTGACGTTGTAGTAAACATAGTATACAGTCTTGGAGTGTCCATAGCAACATTGCCCAAAAACAAATACCCTGCAATCTGTATCGGTTTGAATTCTTGCATACCAACTTACACCGATGCAGGCATAATTTTATTAAGAGTAAATAAGGTTTATGCCATATTTTTTTGTATATATCAGTGATGTTTATAAATAAATTTATAAATATTTGTTAGAAATGTGGCAGATAAAATGAAACGTGTGATTTCATTTTGTTAATAACTTAAGATGCCAATATTATGATGTGTTATATTCTGAGTTAACAGAAGTAGATTCTATAACTCAAAAATAATTTACAAAAATAAAATATAATAGATATGAGTGTCAACCGATATATAATAAAATAAACTTAATTAAAACCAATAATAAAATAAATTGCATAATATAAACTGCCATAGAAATAGTTACTAATCGTATACCGTTTATTTTTGGAGTTAGTAGATTAAAAATGTCATGTGACAATTTATTTCTTTGTGTTTTATACACAACAAGATTAAATTTATAAAAGTGTTTGCCATGTTTGCGAAAAGTTTACATATCTCTTTCTTCTTGTAATAGTTGAAATTGCGTATACAATTCTTTTTAGGAAATCTCCGTGTAATATCTTCCTAAATGTTGTACTTACCATTTTGCACAAAATCGTTATGTTGCACCTAATCTTAAAAACTTAATAAATACCTACCATCTCATGTAAGTAAAATATTTTGTTAAGTACCTTTAAGAATTAGAAGAAAACGTTCACTACAACTGAACCTGTAAACTTGCAAGTAGTCAAATATTTCATTTACATCTACCTACTTCTCTGTATGTTCAATATTTATTGGAGAATGATATTATATTCGAAAAATGATAATTTATTAGACAACAGTGAGTAATGGTTCGTCAGTAGATGCTTTGGAAGTAAGGGTTCTTTGCACTGTTGAGGAGTATTTAAATTCAATTATTAAAGAACGATTGCGTAAGTAGGTACCTTAACTTAATTGTAGATATCAAGTTGGTAGATTAGATTTGTCGTTTAGATACTTTACTCAAATTGTAGGTTTATAGTATCTAAGAGAATAATATTGTATTTGAATTAAGTTGTTATAATTTTTTAGATAACTTTATTTTGATAACTATCATGTTTTATCCTGTAGGCACCGAATTTATAAACGAACCTACCGGATATTTGTATCATTATTGGAAACGTAGTTCACCTATTTGTTTTTGAATAGGTACCTACCCGTTTAGTTGTCCAAACATACATAGGGTTGTTGTACTAGGTTCACATTATCGTATAGAGGCGGAGCGCCGGGGCGGCCCGGGGCCTGGCAGGCCAGGGCCCGGGCCGCGCGGGCCGTAGGGTAGCGAGTTGCGGGAAGCACGGTGACGAACGACACAGATACTATACTCACCGATACAGGGCCATATGGATATTGTGTATTTCCAAAATACGTATGTTTCTACGTGACAATTAAACGCCTAAATTGATTAGCATATTGTTGTTGAACTTGATGTATTTTAGAGAATTATTGATCAAATCGATGTTATATAGATGTTTATTGTAAATATTAGCTTTAATTGAAGTCAAAGAAGTATGGAATGGTCTAGAGTGTTATAGAAGGCTGTATTTTTGGGTGATATTTTAGAAGGAAGGCATCATATCTTTCATAACATTATATAAAATAACACGATATACCTAATAATAACAGATATGAGATGGCGACGGACGGACATGAAAAGGTAATGATGTGATAAATGCAAATGGATTTTAGTTTTAGTGTTGTTGTGCTATTAATAAAATATGTTCAAATGTGGTTATTTGTTGTTTTCTTTTCAAACACATTACCTACTGGCTTCTCTTGTATTTGTTTTATTTTTTATAATTTCTTCTGGTGTTATCTATTACAGAAACTTACAAAAGTCTAAATAAAATTTATTACTTTAGTTTTATTGTTTTTTTTTTATATATATTTACTCCATTCGTATAATTGTTTTATTTTAACAAGAAAAAATTGTATTGATAGGTTATAATAGGTTTCTACATGGCGTACATATGCTGCGCTTACGCTGCCACGCCAGGCGCCAACCATTTGCGGAGTGTAAATGTCCGTTTATGCCTATAATAGACGAAACGTTAATGGGGTTTATAGATGTGATTCGATTTACCTGTAAGTATTCTCAGGACATACTGATTAAAATATAAACTACTTTCCTACTTGTAGGTACTACATCCACATACATAAAATCACGACCACTGTCTCGGGTGGACAGTGTAGAATTTTAATAAGGATTAAAACTTGCTGTACCGACCAATACTTGCTAATTGGTACTAAACTTAAAGTCCTGGAATAAATTAAACGAAGCGCTTAGCAACTGCTCAGTTACAGAATATTTATGCTATATGCATGGAATTATAGTTGATTTTAGACACTAAAAATGTTAATTAAAAGTAATTAGTTCTATAAAAGGTTTTTTGATTTTAAAACTCACTTCTATAACTAGGAGACAAGCTCAACAAAACGGGTTTCCATAATATTTGATATTGACAAACTTCATATGAACAATTCCAAAATGCTGGTCTCGTCTACTTCATTGTCAGTAGGTCCGCATCGAGGACAAGCAGTTAGCCTCTGCGACACCCGTAACATGAGTTATTAGCTTGGATTTGAGCAGCTACGCTAAGGCTTTTATCGTGGTGACGTCGAACTTTCTTTAACTGCTTTTATTTTTGCTGACATTCGAGTCGGCTCGCCGTCGTGAGCGCACGCCGCGGACGCCCGGCCTCGGTCCCTCCCTGCCTCCGCAGTACGCCACTCGTCGCCAGCGCGGCTGCCTCGCCAGCCACTGACGTTGCCGCCACAAACCAACCGTGAATACATTTTAAACCGTAAAATCTTCTCAACAAGTTTCGTGTGTAATATTTTGTTAAAGTGAGCTAGTGAAGTAAAACCATTAAATTCTGTACACCCAAGTGAAATGAAACTGAGCGATGCGATAATGTTTCGTTGTTTTAATTTTTTCCGAGGCGAAACACTGATAATTTAAACTTCGTTTCGTACACAGGTGAGTTTCCAATCAACTTTTTTTTGTTGTTTTGTACAAACTGTTAAACAAGTTGCTGCCGTTATGTTAGACGAGCTGAGATGAGGGTACTTTTATCGTTATTTCTATTTAAAGATCAAGTTGTGAATGTGTTGATGAGATAAACAAAATATTGATAAAACTGTCAAAGTCCGTAATGTTTCTGGTATAACACTCGATCATCGTGTTATTTACCTACCATGTCCTTGGTGATCCACTCATCCCGTGCTATATCGAACTACTTGATCTCACGTTAAGATAACAAATAAAACAATGGGTTTTAGTAAAAACTATATCGCAAAGGTTTCCATTATATGTTCGTCAAGTCAAAATACAATTTAAGATGAACCATTTCAAAATACCTAGTTACAGTTCAGTGGCTGAGTGTTACTGCAGCGAGTTATTCAAGATATTTAAATTAATAACTGGTTTCATATCCTGGCAGGGTATCCTCTCCTACTTACCAAACAAGCAACTTACCGTTATTAGATAATAACATAAATCACTTTTGTTTACCTCGGAAATTAAATGAGATCGATGTTTGAAATTCTTTGATTAGAATTTTGAATATTTTTTTAAGTGCAAAAAGATTGCGGTATTCTGTGATTTAATGCAATTTCTATGTAAATGAATAAGTGACAGATTGGAATAAAAAATCAATTATAATTTGATAATAAGATCTCTATCGATACCTAGTTCGGTAGGTACAGTGAGTCAGTAAGTTATTTGTAATTTCAGCGTTCACTCTATCTGTGTGCCTGGTTTGAAATGTACGAAACTTGTTTGAGTTGGTATTGCACTGGGCCTATTCTACAGCCTGCATTCCTGGAAATAACAAAAGATTTTACCTTAGATAATGTAAAGCAGACCAAAACGCAAACATAAATATTCTATAAATGTGATACTGAATACTGAGTACAATATCACAAATAGTGATCGGCAATGAGGTGTGTTAACAATTATAAATATTCATTTAGAAAAGAAGCCGAGCATCGTGTATGGAGCGTGAGAACCGAAACCCCGGCGCAGCCTCGTCTAGTCCGTCACCTCACTTTCCATCCATTCATGGCATCTCCAACTTTTTCCAGCGATTTCTTTCACCCTTCTCTGTTCAGTTGAATTTCCAGCTTTCTTCTTTGTTTGCGTCGTTCACTCAATATGTGCGATATTATAGATAGTTGATGTCTTGGAAAAAGTTGATTCGCCATTGCTTATAGAACTTCTCCATGAAAGTGATCGTATAATTTCAGTACCTCTGATAAAACCACGGATATCTATGGATAAAACACATGTGTTCTTAAGGAGGTATAAATAGAAAAGTTATGACCATTAATCAATTTAAGCACGTGAAAGCGACGAGCAAATTCATCGTTCAGGATTTTCAATGTAAGACAACCTAAGTAAGTCATAATAATAACAAAGATTGTCTAAGAGGTCATGCATAATACTAGGAGGCACTTCTTATGTAATATTCATAATAGATATGGCCCAAGGGTCAGTAGTAGTACCTACTACGTAATAAGTAGGCACCTATGTAGATAAAATAAATGCCATAATAATATATCATACTAGTTTCTGTCAGCGACTTCGCGCGGGTGGTAGTGGAAAATTATCCCAAGAAGAAATTTTGAAGAAACATACACCCGGGATAAAAAGTATCCTGTGAATGTGTTATACGAGTACCAGGACGTGGGCTGCACGTGTACCAAGTTCCGTTCAGGCGACTGAGTGGAGTGTGAACAAGTAACAAACATATATACATACATACTTACCACACACTCACAAATCGCATTTACTATCTATAGTAGGTACCTTTTAAATCTTTAAGTAAGAAAGCTAACATTCAAGAACTATATTCCCCGTTAGAAGAAGAAGATTGCACTATTTCCATTTAAAGTTAGAATGAAGATGAACCCGAGATTTGAGGTGGTATCAAGATGAATCACATTGTGTAATATTGCAAGTTGCGGTATCTCGTCTATAGTGGCATCTATGATCTTTCCTACATGGGTTACGTAGACGTAACTTATGGCGTCGGTAACATTATTAGGCTTGGATTTCAACATTGTTTAGGAAAGGAACCGGTCTAACGAGTGCTCCTGGATTGATCAGTAGCCCCTCGTTCACTCGTGTATCTATGAGGAGTATCGGCCGGAATAATCGCCCAGGCATGCGGCCCAGAGGTCGGAGGCGGTTAATTGGCGAAGAGTCGCCACGGCCGGTTTGTCCGCCGGGCGTTGTTTTACGGCATTCCTAGTCTTGTAAGCGAGCTGCGCTACACTCCAACACCATTGCTAATTCTGTTAAGTGGCACATCCTTTTCTTTGTTTAAAAATATTCAGTTTTAAGAATATTGACCGCAGCGGTCACCTTATTTGACAAACAAGTTGTTGTTTGCTTTTTTGAAGCGGGGGTGTAATACGAGTACAATACAGTTGCGTGTAAGTTGTTAGTGAGGCTTCCCGGTTTAGCCGGAAATTAAGAATCCCCTCGGTCGTGAGCTTGCACCGACTCCCCAAAGTTTCGGTCGTGTTTCCTAGCAATATTGATCCGTTATTCATTTTCGTGTTCAGGAAAATTATGAATGTAACTCGTGCAAGCTACATCAATATTCAACTGTGAAGTTTTGATAATATCTATTGATTTATTGAGATAAGTATTATCTAGCGTTTTATGTTTGCGATCGAGCGGGGCCGTGGTCACGTTTAACTCGTTTCCTCTCAAGGATAAACCCGTAATAAAGGCAGATTATCCGTGATCTTATAATGCTTACGTGGATTCGGTCGGCCGTTGATCTCGAGCTGTTGGAAAAAACGGGGAACAGTTGTCGGTCGGGCCGGGGCGGCGGGGATTCACGGTTGAGCGCCCTCGCCACCTGCGTCACCGCCTGCCACCCGCGCCATGACTTACCTAGCCCGCAGCCGATATTGTGCACACAGTATACTTGCTCTATTTCACTGTTACAACAATGCTATCTGCGGAATTAAACAAACGCCATACGAAGTCACGAACACTATTGTTAACATGTTGCATAATATACGAACCATTTCAATTAGGGCTGAGAAATTAGTTCGCACTTCTCTATCGACTTACTTTCATCGATTTAATGACAAAGCATTATCTACATGCCTACATGCATTTAAAAGCTATCATTGCATTAATCAATAAAGGAAACAAAGCAATCCTTTTGTTGTATAGGTTGCGTGCAATCATCACTCATCAGTGATACTGATAAACAATAAACATTTTCGGCTAAGTGACATCAATAGATAGCATTCTTCATGAATAGGTCAGTTAAAAGAGTTCCGTATAATGGTAACGTAGATAAAACATTTTGTGGCAAGTGTACCTTTATGCAATTCTATTAAACTTTCACTTGCACGATTCTGTCATATTGTTGAATAGTTCGCTCTGTCAGTCGGAGTCGAGGGATTCAGTGCTATAATTTTGCTACCACGCGCTTACTTAATTAGGCACTAAAAACGTTTCAGCTCTTACATTATTGGATTGTTTGCATAAATTACTCGTTGGGTCGGTCAGCCAAATCCTTTGAGTAGAGATTACTAATTTGCCGGTTTGTAAATTTGCACAAAGTTATTTTTACTAATGACTTTCGCTTGAGACTCTATCTGCATGTAAGTAGGCTGAGTTTTTTCTTCCAACTTTCGGATATTTTTCAAAAGGACTTCAACACTACAAAGTATTAAATAATATTCTGATAAAAGTACCTATGTAATAGGTGACGAAAAGCTAGTAAGTAGGTAGTTCAGTTGTAAGAATCTATAATCGCAAATTGATCAATTTAAAGGTATGTATAAAAATAAAGGTCTTCAATAATAATAAGCCCGACAAGCCGGGTCTTGACACAATTTACGAACGGATGTTGCACTCGCTTCAGAACGTCAAGACTTGCTAATAAGCCACAATATAACGGAGAAAACTAGGTATAATATGTGTGCTAGCCGAACAATTTGCTTTTTATGCATAGGACAAGTTAATTAAGGTTAATATCACTTATGTCGCAGTGTCAATGAGTGTGGCGAACATTTGCAGTGGAGTAAGTTGCTAGAGGCTGCGCGGGCGCAGGTCATTGTACCGCTCTCGCCTGAGGAGCCTGCACTCGCCCCTTGCCCCCCTACCCCCTTCCACCGTGACACGCGCATCCTTTATACCTCATACAAATAATAAGGACTTTCTGGAATAACAAGATAGCTAAAGGTCTATAAAAACAAAGCATTGATGGTAAACAAATCGTCTTGCTTATAATTTCTAAAACATTTATTGAGAACGTGTTCGGCATACAATTAAATATGTTGAGAAAAAACCCGTCTACTGGCCGAACTGGATGATGTTGTAACATCCTGTGACTTTAACATCACGTATATGTAATATGGGAACACAGAAGAAACCCGTCATGGTTGATTCTCCAATAGTCTCGCTGTCTCTACTATAACTCTACTTCATATTCTTTTATATGTTCATATCTCTCTAGTCTGTGATGCCCTTCCAGCTATTTCTTTAGCCACATCTTCGCGCCAGTCTTGGTCATATCTTCATCTTGAGGCAGCCTCCGAAACAGTCTAAAAATAGATTGCATTATGGAACACTTGCATTCTAATTAATGCTTTGTCAATTTGGTCTTTGAACCGAATTCATAGTTGAAAATATGGATGTGATATGGATTATAGATACAGTTAAATCGACCTCATTGTGTACACAATTTGTTAGAGCAGTAATTTTTAAAAATACCTGTTTATGCTTTGTTATGACTTTGACGAACAAAATAGAATACAATTTAACCTTTGCTATGGTTGTATTGTTGCATGATAATGTCAAGGGAAATACCAGAGATCGTTTCTTAATGCCCTTAGCTGAGGATGGAATTCGTGAAATCGGTTTTACCGCAATTTGTATGGTTAGGAGTTAAACTGTTTATAATTTTGTTTGATTGATCGAAGGCTTACCGTGTAGAGATGTAGACACATAAACAGCTTTTAAAGTTTAAGGTTTTATTGTATGATTGCATCATAGACATTTAACTGTGCAATATATTACCAACGCATTGTTAGGATAGCTATAAATTGCTTTTCTTAGTAGAGCTTCAACAATACCCTGAACACAGGCTGCTGATCTAAAGCTTCTCCTAATGTCGTCTTACCAGTTTGAGCAACGCCGTAATATCCTCTTTCAGAATATAATAACATTTTGTAGAACACATAGAAATAAAACAAGATGAGAAGCAGCAGTTGAAATCTTTCGGCTGTAATAATGATGATGTTTCCTATATTTTGACCACAGAATGAGTTAAGAAGTTTGTTTTGAAAACCTCGTTTCTTTTTAGCACGCTTACTGACCACTTGAATAAATTAAATAACCAAGTCTTAAATATAAAAAGAACATTAATATGTAATTATACCGAACTTAATATGTAATTATATCTTCTGTTTTTGGAATAGTTAACTAGATTTTTAGACATATATGGGGAATGTTCTACATGCTGGTTGGTTAAATAATGGCAATGATCAGAATCTTGATCACGTTCGCATTCTAGGTATTTAAACTACATTAAATCTAACTCTTACATATTCATATAAAATGGTATACTAGTAATCGGTAGTTAAATAAAATGTATAGATATCTGATGATCTCACAAGCTGTTGTTCAAGGTTTATGAAAAGTTTTTATAAAAGTTAGTTTTTAAGAATGTACTAATGTGTCAATACTTGAAAAATGATATTACACTGGTTCTAGGTTTGTAATGCAGTAATACTTATATTCACCCTAAATTGATTTATTTAACTTTTTATCACAAGTTTTGTTGGTTATCATTTCAATGTCGATGATGTTTCTATTTTTTAAATAGCATTGAGTTTTTTTTTATTTGAAAAATTACTTAAATTTTGTTTATAAATAAAATATCAAAATTTTGCATTATTTTGTGTGCTAAATTAAAACATATTTTAATGTTCTATTTTAGAATTAGCCTTTTTCACATTTTTCGTAACTTTGTCTATCTTTCAAACAGCAAATATAGAAAAAATAGAACTATAATTAATTTTATTGCAAACAAATCTCGAATTCAAGTGTAAATAAAAGGAGCTTTTAGTAGATACGGTTTCAGATATTATGATTGCTGTAAAATGCTAAAGCGTCTATTTTTATCATCACTTTATTTGACCATGACGGCGATGGTGACGACGACGATAGACTGAAGTGGAGGTGACACAGGTAGAATTGAGAGTGGAGGTACGAAGACTGCATGCTAAAAATACCATCCTAGGATGGCTTATCTGGGAAAGCCTGTGTCCTGTTTGTAAAGGTTCTCGAGCCTTGTCTACGGGGCACCTTCGCGCATGCTTGTAGAGGGGCTAGTGCTCACTTTGTGGGAAGTAGTTGTTGTTGTTGCGGACTCTTGCCTGTATACTGGTCGATCGTGCTGCTCGACGAGGTGGGCAAGCAATTTGAAAAAGCAATTGAAGGCCGCATCTGGTGGACAGCCAGTTTGACGGGGGCGCTCGGGGTGACATCATGTACGTGCGAGTCCACTGCCTTTTTTTCCTTTCTACTGGATTTGTATTAGGGAAGCAATTCTTTTTTTTTTTAGTTGATATAAACTAGTGCTTGACTGCGATTCAGAGAACTATCTCTCTGGCACATCGGTTACGACGGGGTGCTGCATGGTGACCTCCCTGTGCGGTGTTAGTGAAGTCTGTTACAATGAGGACAATCAGGTCTTAGTGCTGAGAGGGTCGCACAAGGCGGTGGTCGAACTAGCGACACACGAAGTTGCGACGGTCTCGGATTTGGCAGTTGGGGTTCGACGTGGCCCTACACAAAGCAATGACAATCGGAACTCGCCACCACCGGGTTCTGAAATAATAGAAGGAGTCGTTTACATTGGCGTCGGGTTGACGTTACCTGGAACTTGCTCTCGAGAACCGGTGAAACTTCAAGGAGCATTTCTGACTTCTAGCTCCTTGACAGTAGTGGACTGAGCCTGCCGTCAAATGGTTTCTGCCTAATCTAGGAGGTCCAGACGCCTTCTACTGGAGGCTCTGTTTCAGGCCCTGTTCCGGAGAAAGGGAATGGGAAACAGTAACTTCCTTCTTTGAAGCAGTAATGTTCGCAAAGGTGACGGCCGCAACTGTGAGGGGGCGGACATCCTCATACCCGTAGGCGAAGGCTTGCGGTCGACGAGTAATGTTTAGTTCGCTGTCCCAGCGTCAGGCAAGGACCAAGCCCGTGTCTATGGCGCATTGTGTTCTACGCGCACCTCAAAGAGATGTCACAGCAAATCCGTAGGGGCCAAGTAAGGCCTATAGGGATATAGATGTAGGACGTCACGGCAATTTGCATAAAGTTCAAATCACCAATACTAAAAACAAGATTCCACATTTCCACGATCCGTTTTATGACATAAGTAGTTAAGAAATACGAAGCCTTACGTAACTATACAAAAGCGATAAATGATTGGGGTTTTTAATATCAAAAGGGCTTTACGGTTCAATCTAGTCATCATCATCGTCATCATCATTTCAGCCGATAGACATCCACTTTTGAACATAGGCCTCCCCTAAGTGCCGCCATAATGAACGATCTTGTGCGTCTCGTATCCATCGGATTCTCGCAACGTTTACTAGGTGATCGGTTCATCATGTAGGAGGTCTTCCGGTACGCGGTCGCCAGTCCAGAACCTTTCGGCCCTAACGGCCATCTATTTTACGAGCAGCCAAAGCAATGTGCCCTGCACATGGGTCAATCTAGTTGTGAGAAAAAAAATTGTGTCAAATATTAAGAAGATTTACTGTGAATCGTCTATTCCATTATGTCAATAAAGATTTGACGCCTTTCAAAACCATTGAAGAAGAATTAGTAGAAGACGCTTCCACCTCCTAATATTCCTTTATCTCCAACATTCACTACACAAACCCATTGATGTACCAAAAACACCACAAACTAAATTTTGTTTTTTGTGGTAAAAAAACAAAATTTGGTTTGTGTGGTATCGAATCATTTAATAAACTTTCCTACTATATACGAATTTCACAAAACCGTGAAAATGCCAACAAAATCTATTATTTTTTTAAATGCACGGTTAATCATCCATTAGTGCCTAAATATTTTAATCATTACCAACACGGTTTGACGTACTTTCTGAGGCACGACTATTTTTTAATATCGTAACATGCATCATACAGAAATAACTTTGACGCAAACAAATCAGAGTTATATTCTATATCAAAACGATTATTAACGCTTTTCATATTTATACTATTCGATAAGGCTTACGAGTGTATTTTAATACCTGTATCACCGTTAAATAATAAAAATAAGTAAATGACTAACTTTTGAATAGAAACTTTAAGTCCCTGATGGGGTAAGTTTAGGGAAAAACTTAAGACGTACACTATTTTACCTTTACCTATGTTCTTCTAATATTCAGTATTCCGAGTGTTGTGTTATGTCAGTTGTTTGTAAGCCAGAACAGCCTTTATGTGTTTTGCATACAACAATATTCCACCTCTAATCGGCATAGGTCTTCTTTTTATACGTAGGTATATCCCTGAACAGTTATCACAATAACTACCCAATATATATATATATATAGCCAAATTTAGATTGTGAAATGAAATGTAAACATAAAAGATAGAAACGTTAATACAGCTCAAATCAATACAAAATGTCACAGGAATTCGAGAGCAGAATTTGTCATAATGAAACACAAACTCGTTTGGCTTTGTAATCGGATTGGCGTACCACTACAATAATCGGAATATAGAAATGGTATGCTGCTAATTAATAACTATTCCGCATAATGCTGGGGGCATTAGGTAGTAACATAATGGTCAGTTATGTTTATTTATCTGAATATTATGAGCGGACAGTATTCTACAACGGTACACTGACACACATAAAGTGTTAGAATTAAATGACCAATGCTAGCTGGTCTACTTTGGTTTAGGTTTTTGAATTTACTCGTACTATGATTTTAAATTATTTTCTTATGGAGTTCTTTTTTATATTTGAATTATTATAAACCTAAAAGATATCAAAAGTTTGTTGTAATTAATGGGTTGTAAGATCTTCAAATAAATTAACATGGGACTGACTAAGTTCTTCGAGCTTTTGTATCAATTTAAACAGTCGTGGCTACTTAGAATAGAACTGTGGTAGTAAATACGGTAATAATGCTATGCTGTCGTGATTTGTCGTGTTTGTGTGTGTCGTGTGTTAACGACGACACATTAATCACGAGTTCTCAGATGACTAATTGTGCTGCCCTAAAGTCAGCAAGTGCCAACGACAACTTATAAATTAAACTCTCAATTTATGAGGTTCTAAATTTTCGACATTAAAGTTATTGATTGTAGCTATAACTTATCGAACACTCAGCAGACGTAAAGACGAAAGCGTCTGAAATTATGATAATGGTTGCTTGTATAGCATGAAAGTTTATTCAACGGATTCTCCCTTTATTAAAAGTTACATTTTCCCTGATACTTAAAATATGTTACGTGAAATTAGATTTCTAGGCCTGTCAGTATTTGTGTCAGTACCACTAGCGAGCTACCTAAGTTGGTTAATGATAAAAGCGTGCATTAGCGGCATCAGGTTGACAGCAATTCATATCGACGTCACCTGGATCTATAATGAGGCTATCAAATTAATTAATGTTTGACCACCCACAACATTAACGATCAGTTGAGGAGAAAAGCGGATGAAATGTTGTTTGTTGCCCAGAGTGCTAATAGAGACTCATTTCCATGTGGTCTACAGGGATTATCATGAACCTAATTATATACACCGCTACTTTTTAATTAGTACATAAAAAAATGGGGCTGTATCTGTACCCGTTACTGATTATATTTTTGTATTCAAATATAGAAAAAACCGAAATCTTAAAATTACCACGAAAAGGTAAATCCATCATAGATTCAATCATACATAACAATTTCTATTAGAAAATACTGCGGGCAGTGTTTTTCCATTTTAATCGTCATTTATTCATTCATAATCAATAGCCTGCACAACATTTTCATAAATTGAGAGACATTTTGGGATAAACACAAACGCTAATAACTTTGCTGTTTATGAACATTATTTGTTGAGACTTTACTTAAATAATAACAAGGGCTTTTCTAATAAGCCTTTAGTCTATATTTGTACTAATTAAAAATTAGTGGTGTATATAGCAAAGTCCCGTCGTATTGTAAAGTTCCGTAATCGCCATTGAAAATTGAGAACAACGGGTGTTGTGTCTGGTCTAGGCAACTGCTTGATAGTTGTGCATGTGATGTCACCACTTTAATTCATAAGTATTGTCTTCTATTTTCCCTTACTGCCAAAATACGGACTTTCCCTGAAAGAATTGCCACTTTCTGTTTTTAAAACTATTTTATTAGACTTTTATTGAATTTGGATGCTATAACCCTGCCTAAGAATCCTGCTACTAAGTGCTACCACAGAATATAGTTAATTACAAGATACAGCGTGTTTTAGTTTTGATGTGACATAGGCATAATTCGATGACCTCAATCCCCGGATTGAGGTCTTTGCCAATTATACCTCAACTACTTTCGGAATACATTTAATTATAATTTCATTTTTTTTTGCAGGGTGAAAATGTACGCGCCATCGACAGCATCGACGACATCGGGGTCGGGCCGCGCGGCTGTAGCGCCCGGCGACCGCCGCGTGCGCGCCGTGCGCCTAGTGCGCCCGCGCAGGTCTGCGCCCGCCTTTGGCTTCGCGCTCCGGGGCGGCAGGGAGCACGCCACCGGCTTCTTTATATCAAAAGTCGACTTCAATTCTGAAGCACACGTGCAGGGATTGAAGGTTAGTTGGAACAAGCAATAATGCCTATTGATTAAACTAAGCTTTTTAAAACTTGGCTTTAATGCCACGTTATCTTTTAAGACACACCGAGATAAATTCTGATGTATTTAAAAAAAAATATAATTGCAATAATCTAAAGAAGAAAAACTATCTACAAGAATATGACTATTCCATCCTCCTGAAAGTAATCGAATTATTTTATAGTCTTCGTGAATAATGCTTCACTTTAGATGTACGGTGTGCAACTGAGTAGGTTTATAGTTCATGCTCAACGTGAAAAGTGGCGTAACCTATAGAAGTTATTCTCAGGGCGCACGTTCGGTATGTATTATTATTATAGCGAAGTTGTAAAACATTTTCAACTTAGAGAGCAAATTGTTATGTAGACTGCAATTAGTCTGAGGAATTATAGAAACTTGCAATTTCGTACAACTTGATTCTATTTAATAACATGAACAACCAATGAACCATCACTAAGAAGTGGCGAGGCAATTTGACTTATGCAACATCGATAATTATTTAGTTATGGCATTTGCGAGTAGTAACACCATAATAAAGCTTGTTATTCGCAAAACAACCGAATACCTAACCGTGGTTACGTGGAATGCCACAATGATCAATACGTGGAGACATTGTGTTGAAGTTCTTTGTCTATTAGGCAATATATTATTTCATTGTTTCACGTGTTCCTTTCGTTCTTACATGAGCAAAGGGAAGATTTAATCTCTATTGACAGTTTATGCTGGTGTTACCTTACAAGTTCTCACGGTCCCTAGTGTCCCAGCCGCAGCCGCTGGGCGCGTGCGAACAGCGCTGCTCACAATTAACCCAGCGCGCTGCTTGCTTCTGTGCAATTACCCACATCCGAGGCTGAACTACTGTCGCAACACGCATTCTATTCTTTCCGAGCGCTCACGTAACCACTGTTGGTATCTTTTGCTACAATTTAATCTTATGCGTGAGTCCATTTACCATGATGATCACCTCGTTGTCTCCTATATGTGGGTCAACCACTTCATTGCTCTGTTGTCGTGAGCGCACTTGATTCATTGGTCAACAGGTGATGCAGCAAATTACACGCCGCTTTATTGTGTCGAGTTGAAGACATCATTATGCTTGTGACGGATTTGAAAAGCGCTCGTAACTGATTATTTTAAAATCTATTGCACATGCACATTTTTTGCATTCTTTGTTTGAAATTAGTTGTAGAGAGACTAAATTTATAGTATCCTGATAGATTTTGTTTATTATTGATGAAAATATCATTCGTAATGTTTTAGTTTAGTAGATTTTTGGTTGCAATTAGGTGGATTATGAAAATCAGATAGACAACAGCTGCTCTGAGTTAATAAATATTCAGTAGAATTTGTGAAGATAATGTTGAGAAATTAATTCAGGAATTTATAGATACATTATTGATTTATTTAACAAATGCTTTATGCTATGTACACATCTATTTAAAAAAAAATAACTTAACTAACTAGAATTATATATAGGTACACACTAAGACAAAACCATAATAAAAAACCTTAATTATTTAAAAGTAACTAATATAAAAACAATTTAAAATATTATATCGAAAAAATCCTCCGAAAACCAAAAATATTGTATCTTCAAAACTCAGCTTCAATATCTATGACTAAATAATCTATCTTATATATCTAATAGATTTGGGGACTAATAGATTTAAAAGAATTTTGTAGTTTGAGAGAAGAGAGGACAGTGTAGAGCCTGATCTGGTTGGTACTAAGGAAGTACATATCAAAAACTAAAATCGTAATAAAAGAATCTATGAGTCTACATTCATACTCCTACGGTCTATAGGTACCTATCTGTGGTCTACAGAGTTTAAAGTACTCTCACATTCACATAGTAAAAACAAGTTATTATATAAAAAATAAAAACCATTAACCAATATCATTATTATATAACACTAATAAATCTAAATGGATAACATATCCATAAAAGTAAGTAACGAAGATAGTGAAAATGGTCTAAATAAAGTAGGCCAACCTTTCCAAATACCTACATCATGAATATAAAAATAAAATAAAACTTATAATAATTGCTTTTTTATAAGGACACGTATGATGTGAATTTCAAACTTTCCTTCGCTTAGATCTTTAACAAACTTTGGCAACTTATTATTATAAAAAAGCTGGAAAATCTATCGAGTGTACGAGTGGGGGTCCAAAGGCGAGAAATAAAAATATCTTGTATCTTATTACTGGACTTCGTGCTTGATCTAGTAGAGTACGCGGTGTACTAAGTTTCATTCAAATGCGTTCAGTCGGTAAGATATGAAGAGATAATGTTTATCATATCTTCATATCTTAGCGGTTGAACGGATGACAGTTTGTTTTGACAGTCAAGAGTTTTTTTTTAATTTTTGATTTCGCATTTATTATTGTATATAGATGGATGAAGTCTGCCGGATGTCATCCATCTATACACTACTAATATTTAATTAGTACAAATACTTAAAGGGCTTATTAGAAAAGATCTTGTTATAATTTAAGTAAATTCTCAATTAATAAAATTTATAAAACGCAAAGTTATGAGCGTATGTTTATCTTTATATCCCAAAATGACACTCCATTTATGGAAATATTGTTTAAGCTATTGATTATGAATGAAAAACAATGGAAAAACACTGCGCGTAGTATTTTCAATTGTTATGAATGGTTGATATGACTGTGGTCATTTTTGATATTTCGATTTTTTTTTGTACTAAGTAAAAAATAGGGGTGTATATGCAGACTTAGTCGGGCCACGAGGAAACTGCCATTTGTGTCAAAACATACCATATGCAACATATAATATAATAAACGCACATTCAGATTCAATCTTGATTATTAAAAAAAAACTGCTATCATCAAATCTAGAAGACATGGGAAGCGCCCAATACTTTGTCTAAAAAGAGATAGCGCTCCTGACTTGGTAGACTGCTTTGAAGACTAAACTACTTAGGTAAGCTTGATAAAGCTTCCTTTGGCTAGGCCTATTATAAGCTAATGACACGACTAACTATGGTCCATTGTGTGTTACCCAGATTGTCAAGTTATAGAAAATTGAAAGAGATAACACATTAAAAAAAAAACACCTGTTTTGATTGCGTCACTATCGTGTTTGTATGTGTGCACGTAGATACTAATGCCGATACGCTACTAATATAGTGCCTCAATGTCCTTATTATTGGCCTAGGATTAGGAAAACCAATTTCTTAAAAACCACTACCCTTTTACTTAAATGCACTTAATATTTCAGAGCTTAACTTGTGATTGTAATTAGAGAGTACAATGGTGATCATCATTCTAGTTACATATTGTATAGATATAATACAAAAGCTCATTAAATTATGGTCAATTCAAAATCAACGAATACAGTCTAATATATTTTTATCCAAACAGCGCGGTTTCCTCTTGTCTTACATACCTATCTCAAGACACGGAAACCAGTGCGTATTGACAGATTTGCCAATGATAACTGTTCTGTTAGGTATTCCATTGTGGTCGCTCACAATAAGCCTCATCAGAAGGCAATACAAAAGCCTATCTCTTACCAATAAGATACCATGTCTATATTGTTTATGCTCAAAGTTTCCTTGCGAAAAATCCGTTTAAAATTTTGCATGTGGGTCAGTGTGTTTTGACATAATTGTGTTCATTACCTATTCAAAACATAACAAGTTGTTGTGCAATCTGCACATCATCACAGCAGCACACACACTTACAATTTTATTCACAATTAGCATATATTCTCTCAAGTTATTGCTTATTATGATAACACAGGTGACACCTAATTAGTCGATTCTACATGTAAGTAGTCTTAATGATTTTCTAAAAACGAATTGCCTAGCTGTATGGACAGAACATTATACAGAACAGAACATACATAAATACCACTTTCTACCTAAAATTGACATGGGTAAAGAATCTTTTGAAGTTAAGCCGGCGTCTCCTCATAATTAAACTGTTAGACAAGAATGCACATATTATATTTGCAGGCGTTACAAAACTTTTCACACGATTACTTCCTCAACAAAGAAGTTACGAAAAATTCACGTACATCCGCTATTATTAAAATAACACAATGAGGTGTTTTGAGAAATTACTGGGATTCTTAAGCAGTGAACAGAAATACTGTAGCTTAGATAAACTGTATCTGAAGTCATTGACTTGTGCTAAAGACTGATACAACACGAGCATTGCATCGGTAGACTCCGGCGAGTCAACAACACGTGTCAATAGAACCTGATGGCGCACGCTCACTTCTAAGTCTCTAATTTAACTTTTCAATGTTACGGCAATGACTTTTCTCTTGAAAACTTCCTATCACCTTAATGACTACTTGAGATGTTAATAGCTGCAATTATTTTCATTACTACTTGGCCAGATTGCTACCGCGCATGCGACAGGATATGAAACTATGCAAATTATAATATATTATATTGAAACATATCCAATACTATATTCAGTGGCATGTTAAGTGCAGGAAGGTGGCGGTAAATCGATGCAATTATATGACAATTTGTAAATAGTCCATGTTCCCATGAAGCGGGTCGTGTACACTGTACGGTCTGAACGTGTCCAGTGCGTGAGTCACTCAATTACTCTGAGCGGCGACTTTCTACCGCTTTCCGTTTGCGTGCGCCTCTTCGGCTTAATGATTCTTGTATAACGTTTGCTAAAATAGAAAAGCGCTAATGCGGTCCTTCACAGAAGACCACGCGGTCACTGTGATACAAGTCAATAGTGTTTTTATATCTGATCGTAAGTGTGCATAATGCGGTTACGTCACAAGTATTCAAATTATGTATTCAGTTAAACAGAACTACGGATATTTTAAAAGTGACACGGAAAAAAATGTTTTACAAATAACAGGTATATTAACTTCGTAGTTCGCAAGTTGTGAAACAATATAGTTTTTTCATGATAAAGGTAGAGAAATATTGTATCAACAAGGCCACACTGTAAAAAGTAAATAGACTAGCTATTGTATTGAAAATACTTACATTGGCAGTATGACTCACTTGATTACTTTTTGAAATATGGTCACTTCAGACGATTGGATGGTTCAGACGAATGTGACGTCAGGTACATTATGTAGCCATTGTCTATGCGCACTTGATGTAACAGGTGTATCTGTCAAGCAGCGCTGTTCTAATTAAATTGATGGCACAGTTTTCTGCTCATGTTGATTACAATGGTATCTTCAAGCCTGCAATTATTTTTATAATGATTAGGTACCAGCCCACAATGCCACTTGCGTAAATCGAAATGTTCAAGGGAACTGAATGGGACAGAAGGCCGTAAAACATTCGTTTTCACAAAAACATGCACGTGTTTTGTCGCGCACCCATACACAATCAAGTAAAAGACATCAATCACACCCATTCCAAAAAGAAAGTGAATTCATTGGGAGGGCCGGGCGTCGTTGAGTCTGGCGTTCTTTTGCGTCACTGGCAAAAAAGACTACTTGTATGTAACGAAAGTCTGATCGAAAGTTGTCCGATATGTGGGCCACTGAGCGACCTGTCCGGCTTCTTTTGCTGCGCTCGAACTACGTGATGAAACTGACGAAAGTTCTACCCTAAGCTGAGCTGCTGATGGACGATACTGTCTGACAGCCAGTGAAATGCAATGATATTTGCAACAGCTGCTTTAGTGAACGTACGAAGGAGAGCCGATTAGACTCTGCAAAAAAATGACATGAGGTTTGATTAGTATGATAAATGATTATTGCAACGTCTGTTGATATTAATAAATAAAGTTTATTTTAGCGATATTTCTCGTGAGATAAATTTAATGATGGGGATTAATGACTTTAAAGATCAAAAAGTTAAAACTTATTTATGACGTAAGTTAACTAACCTTTTAATTAAAATGCTGCCTTTCGCTATCTCATCAATCTGTTAGAACTGCTTACTTAAAAAAAAAAAACGGTTCTAACAAAAAACAAAAAGTTTTCTTTCAAATAATATCACCCGTAGTCCCTTAGAACAACTGGCGGTCGAGAAAAGTAGGCCACGGCTTCTGTCCCTGAGTTGTAAACCAAACTTTACATAACAACTTACACCAATTTGCACGCTAGGAAACTCGGATCTATGATTATTTCGACTCTCTTGGTAAAACGTTTGAATAAATTAATTGAATTTAGCATATCTAGTATTAAAATTAAGTGGGCCCTTCTCCACTCCTCATCGTCAACGTGATCTTGGTTTAAAAACTTATTGTTTCCATCCAACACAATAAACCAACGCAATGTTTGATAAAGAGGCTATGCGAAAAAAGAGATACCGCCTGAACGCTCTGCTGGCATTCCGTAATTCTGTCATTTACTCTGATTTCTGATATTTCACAAAACTTGTTTTTTTTTTTAATTGATATAAACTAGTGCTTGACTGCGATGTGATCCCACCTGATGGTAAGTGTAAGTAAGATGGTTGTTCCAGGAAATAGGTTTCTTTTTTAAACCTTAAATGTTTTTGGAAAAAGTCATTCAGAATCTCGATTAAAAGGAAGTTTGCAAGGTTTCTATACATATATATATCTATATTTTACGAGTATATATGAGTAAGTAGATTATGAAGGGCCAAAGTTCTCACAAAATAGCAGATTTTCAGAGGTTTTTAGTGGATTAGTTTTATAAAAAAGAGACCTAGATAATATCCACAAGATACGAATATCTATATTTCCAAAATATCTAGGGAAAGATGTGTAATAACGTCATAATCACGTAAGAGAATTTACATAGAAATGTATATCCGGTTGTCCGCTCTTAAGATCGAAACCTACCGTCTGGCAATCGTCTGGATCGAGCCTAAGTTCTCGACGACGCGTACTGTTGCACGCTCGCCTCAAGATGCCAGCAAAACCGTAGACCCAGCAGGGTTGAAGCCTACTGGGTTGTGAGAAAGAGAACACAGAGCGTTGAACCGAAGGCAACGAAGGAACAGGATTGGTGTTTACAGTTTTCAGGATGTATGTTTGTGATCTAAATAGTGGTAAACAAAATGAGTAAACAATGGCCAGTACAGTGCAGTAACAAACGTCACAAATAAAGTACACGTGTATTGCTCTTGTTTTTGTAGTCACCAAGCTACGAGTTATTCTTCAATACATGTTTATGAATCGTAAACCTAAGTCACCCTAAGTATCATTTAAAGGTGGGAAATCATCTAATTGGTTCTCTCGCTTGGGGTGGAGCGAGAGGGAGTGTGTCAGACTATTACTGAATAAAACCGATCTGTGTTCCTCCAGTTGCCCTTTGCGTTCCAGGACGTAATACCAACGTCGTATGTATGACGCTGCTTTTAACAAGAAACCGTTCAAGATGGATGACATCTTTGATTTACTCCAGACTTCTGATTACTTTGAAGTTAATTATTTTTTAAACTCTAGCCTGAAACCCTATAAAACTTTGAGATTAAAATAGGTTTTGATTCGTTCTTAAAATCATTCTCCAAATATTCAAATCCTAGATCCAAATCGCATCGAAACGACATTATAATCTGATGTAATAGATGTTAATTAGTATCATAATTGGGAACCAATTGGACAATAGCAACAACGCTGAGTATAAGATATCGCGATTCTTTTATTTGTGCTGGCAACATTGCGTCAAGCCGCCTGCCACCCGCTGCGGCGCCACTGTTCTTTGGCGTCGTGGCGCAACACCACTTCAAAGCAATAACTACATGTGCCTAGTCCATTGTTGTTTCAACACCTGAGAAATTCTTTACGAACCTGCCACAATTTTCTCGGTGTTCATGTAAATTATGTTTTCACGACTGGCGTTTTGTTGTTACTACACCTAGTTGTAGGTCAGCTGCACTGAGAAATTCTGTATCATTGGAACGAAGTTCCGTCTCGATTAAATCTACCTGGTAGATGTTTAGATATTTTCCAAATATAAACAAAAGTGTAAATCAAGCTTGACTTTATACAGCCAATGTTCAATCAGTTTGTCAGGCTTTACGAACTTATTATAGCACTAGCTTTTGCCCGCGACTTCACTCGCGTTAAATTCGGGGTAACACGGTTCCCCTTTCTGTGGGCGGTTAGTGAACTCCCCTTAGTGAACTCCATTGCGGGTGACGTAACCTACGACAAACTTATTATTTGTGGTTGGTACAGTAATCGAGTCTAGGGGTCGAACCGTAAAATTAAGTTTATTTTTTATGGTATATAATTTTCCGGGATAAAAAGTACCCAGTGTGGTGCAAAATAATTATACCAAGTTTCATCGTAATCGAACCGGTAGTTTTTGCGTGATGCCTGAACAAACAGACAGACAGACAAAATTTTTTGAAATCACATTTTTGGGTTCGGTGTTGGTCTAATAACACCCTGCCATTAATTTTTTTGGTATTTTCTATGTACAAAATTTTCATTTCTACAGATTTATTATAAGTATAGAAGATGAAAATACATGGTGACAAACTCAGATGAAAGTTGTATAGCTATACTTTTCTATGACTCTCGTCGTCTTTTTCATCTTATATTTCACATACTTTAAGATGTCCCACTAACAAAGCAAATAAAGGTTTTGTGTTTAAGATTGACCGCGGTTCGACTCTTATTAGATAACCTCGCCGAGATAAAATCAAATCTCGTCTCCACCTCGGAGAGATGCGATTTTTGGCGGGAGACGCTTAAGCCTCCTGATGATTTCATTAAGCTGTCGGAGAGCCTCTCACTTGGTAACGATTTGCCATGGTCAACCTGGAAAACTTTAAACAGACTCCGCTCTCAGGTCTTTCTCGGACAGCTCCTAACTTCAGTGCTTTTTCGGTGTCTCTCTGCAGATCATGTCCCACCATCCACCTTGATCTACATGAACTGTTACATTTAATAATTTAATTTGCGAGTTTAAGGATCAATTAATTCGTAACCCAAAAAAATTAGTTGATAGGTATGCCATTATTTTTAAATAAGTAAGGCTTTTTGGAAAAGGTCTTATTATTTAAGTAGTCTCAATCTATCTTAATATAATAAAGAGGTAAAGTTGTTTTTTTTTTGTTTGTAGGAGGTAATCTCTGGAAGTACCGGTCTGATTGCTAAAATTTTTCATCGATAGAAAGCTGGTTTATTCCTGAGTGACATAGGATATTTATGTACGCGAACGAAGTCGCGGGCTAAAGCTAGTAAAAAACATTCATAAACAACAAAGTTATTAGCGTTTGTTTAAATCCCTAAATGTCACTCAATTTATGGAAATATTGTACGGTATTACAAAATGAATAAACCTTGCGCGTAATATTTATGAATGATTTATTTAATTATGAATTTACCAATTATTTATGACAAATTTTCGTGGACAATTTTGGGATTTCATTTTGTTTATAACTTTAGACTATACAAATATGATCAGTGTACGGATACGGGGAAAAATGTGGCTCTATGCCACATTTTTTCTGTTTTGAAACATTTTAGTGTTCCGAAAGATTGGAACATCAGTTAGTACTAATGTTTTAAATGCATCATTTGGAACAATCGAAACACTGACACACTCTTTACTTTATGTGACCAGCTGTATTTTTAAAATTCAATTTATAACGTAAATAGTACCTATAACATAATTAAAAAACATCTCCTTTAAACTATTCTCAAATCAAAATTAAATTAAATAAAACTTATAGTATGACGCAACTTAACAGATCACGATTCGTACCATTTGTATCTTGTGAGTGAGTCGATGTTTCAAATGTTCCAAATGATACATATCACTGATTCGGAACATTTCAGTGATTTGCGTATTTATTTTAATACATAAGTACATAAAAAACTTAAATATTAAATAAACTATTTAAACTAAAACCTAACTATGTCTATGTCTCATAGGGTCCGAGTGCGCGTCTCCTTTTTCGAGTGTTGAGGCTCTGATTTTGATTGTTTGATATTTGTTAACCTTGGTTTTGTCCAGGTTAATTTTAAGACCCAATCTTTCGGAATCTCTACTGAGGCATCGCATTAGAGTATTACCACACCTGTGCTCCTTTAAAAACTTTACAAGGATTCTTTGACTAGAAATTGGATATCAAACAGCAGCAAGAATAAGTCTCAAACCGAAATCGTGGCAAAAAATAGTCGCATACATAAGATTTGGCGACCGATACATAAAAAAGCACAACAGAACCATATTTGAACTTTGCCTTGCTAATTAATTTATAAGCTCGCTCATATAATCCGCCTTTAGCAAATACTGTCAATCATAATCTTGTACGCAATTATTAATCGTGTATTTTATCTTTATACAAGGACGTTTTCTATACATACCTAATAAAAAAAAACCTTTTTCTGTTACTTTCACAGTGCTATTCGTTAGATTCATAAATCTAACGAGCATTATTGCAAATTGTGTTGTAAATAAATAAATATTAAAAGTTAACCATAACGTATAGTTTAAATACTGATTAACGAATTCTTAATTTAAATTAGTTGGTTGGCACAGTGGTTGAGCGATTGACTGCTGCACTACGTGACGTGGATTCAATTCCCGCACGGTTTCAATGGCCTACAGTTAGGTGTCCCGGGTCTGGATGTCTTATATGTGAATTTACATATTTGTGAAAGCACACACGATATAGGAATATTTACTAGTGTGATGCAACGTTTTTCTTTGATTACATCTGCTAATCGGTGTTTAAACCAATCACAGTGTTATTTTGTATGAATAAAGCCCATATTAATTAATTAAATATGTTTTTCTGAGCTCTCATTAAAGACAGTTAATTTCCATGGTTGCAGGTGGGTGATCAGCTGGTGAGCGTGAATGGGTACCGCGTGGAAGACGCCGTGCACTCCGAGCTGGTGCACTACCTCGCCACGCAGTCACGACTCAAGATCAAAGTCAGACGTGAGTGCCACGCTATCAGCTCCACTAATCTACACGAACTACACTCCTCGTACGTGGTCAGCCTGCCTAAACTATGAAGATGTATTATCAAAAAGCTATGGTATTTTTAAAGGGGCTTTATAGGTAAGCGGAATAAGGTGTAAAGTCCCGCAAACCTCCGTTGAAAAGGGAGGATCCTCCGACCAGACAGGTGTTATGTCTGGTGGGCAACTGCCCAATAGTTGAATTCAGGCTGCCGTATTCAGTAGTTCAAATCGCACGAACACTAATTGTGCAGGACTTCGTATTTTTTATGTGGTGCTACAGGATAAAATTTTGCTTCTTTTGTGTAAATATAATGGTAATATTTCTTTAGTCATGACCTGTGGGATGCTGAAAACTTTTCGGTTTCAGCTTTAAAACGGTTTAGACATTCTAGTTTTGGTCTTCACTTGAACTATTCATGCAACCTTCACTTTCCTATGTCATAGTTTATGAGTATGCTAGTACTGTTAAACAAAAACAGTATAATTATTATAGATGTATAGCTGTGTATACATATAGATAGAGTATATAAGGTAAAATGGGGTTGATGTATCCGTGGGAATAAGAAATTAAGAACCACATATTAATAAAGAATAAATGAAAGTAAAATAAATTAATACTTTCGGCATGAATCACAAGCACAGAATTTTTACGAACTTGAAGAGGATGAAGCCGCGGGCAACAGCTAGTAAAGAATTTAAAAAAAACCTGTCCTTCCCAATTTCATCTCTTTACAGAGGGGCATTGATATTTCAATTCGAATATTGTAAAAAAAAAAAAAAACAGAATTTGGAAACCATATTATTTAAATCCCTGCTAGCAATACCAAATGGTTAAATCACTGCTGTTATGTAATTGAGATAAGATAAGAAGGTTATATCAGTGCAGTGGAACAGGCAGCATCCAACAACGAATTTATACAAACGTAACACCAATTCACTTGTCAAGAGCGCGATTATTTTATAAAATATTATTTGCTACAAGAAATATGTCAGGCACATGTAATATAGGAAGACGTGTCTATGTAATATATGTGCTGACATGATATAATACTCAAATGATGATCAATGTTTTTATTATGCATGCAATCCAACTCTAAAGGATCCTGATAGTTTGATGATATAACAGTCTAGGGGCTTTTTGATTACAGTTTTAGTTGATTAACGAATAAATTAATATATTAGTAGATTTCTATACCTATAATTGAAGTTATTACGCAACTCAACGCACACCGAGTGCCGTCTCGTCACTCCGTAGGCGTAACGTCTGACAATGTTACAGTGAATAAAATTATGATAATTAATCAAATCGTATGAGGCGCAACCGGTAATAGAAGTCGCGGCGATTTTATAACTCTCGTGAAAGCTCGTGGGCGTGTGCCTATGAACATTGTCTATTAGACCGAGTTGCGTAAAACGAATTATGACAGATGAAATGAGGCCCGCTGCCCAGCGATTGTTGAGAGTTCCGAAACATTTCTTAAATTACCTGTTTGGCTACAGACTTGCAACATTTATAGCAATGGTAAACGGATAACTTATAGGTACATTTTTTTTTTGTTTTTTATTAACTTTCATTGCTTTTCGCATTTGAGCCGTTAGTGGATGAGCTAAAACTTCAGTATATATCAATAATAATTTTATTGGAAACAAAAACTAAGTTTTTTTTAGTGTGTGATGGGTGCCTCTTATCAACCCTCCTGCTTTATTTGAGCGTGCTAATCTCAAGAAATACTTTATTTGAATTAAAAAATCTTTTAGTGTTGGATAGCCCAATGGGCCTATACCTAGGCAGTATCACATCACGCTACGTCTACGACCCACGAAAGCGAAGCATATTGTCCAGTACTTAACCAAAAATTGTCAATAATAATCGATATGAATCACAAACCCATGTTTTGTTACAGACGTGGGGATGCTACCTGTCAAAGAGTAAGTAGACAAACTAGACAAAATTAACCGTGCAATTTAGTTGTGTACATAAGTGTGCAGTTGTTTGATCAAGTTGTCGCATTTCAGCAAGGCACACGAGCCTCTGTCGTGGCAGTTCGTGTCGGAGCGCGCCTCGCTGAGCTCCGACGTGTCGTCGTCGCCGACGCTGTGTCACGACAACGAAAGACTGACCGACATGAGACTGTCGATCCTCGTGCCTCCCAGAGCCAAGCTTGGCTGCGGGTCAGTAGACATTATTGTTTTAATGCTAAACATAGTGCTAGTTTGTCGGATGTTTATAAATGGAAGATCATAATATGTGAAATGTTTTGAGAATCGATGTCTATGAGAGCGAGCAAAGATCAAACAAACGATCGATACGTTGTGTGATATATGAGATGGCTAATGTATGCTTGGAAGAATTGGTACACTAGAAACAAAAGGGTGATAATGATGAAGTTGATCAAACTGTAAGAAAGTTAGGCGTTACTGCGGTTCATCAAATATGTAGGTATTTTTTTTAGGTGGGAAATCATCTAATGACGTCTCCCGCCCTTTCGTGTCAGACTTTTACTGATTAAAACCCACTCCTGTGCCTTCTTTGTCTTCTGTCGCCACTGTGCGGAACGCCCGGAGGACACGGTGGAGCACAAAATCGCGATGTGCCCTGCTTGGGCGGAGCATCGCCGTGCCCTCGTGGGGGTGATTGGCGGCAGAGACCTCTCGCGCCGGGCCTTGGTCGAAGTCATGGTCCGGAGCGAGGAGGAGTGGCAGGCGGTCGCCGACTTCTGCGAAGCAGTAATGCTCGCTAAGGAGGAGGCCGACCGCATCAGGCAACGGCGCTCTCGCCACCGCCGGGATTCCGATCCCGATTTCCAGCCACCGTAGGCGCGGGCTTGTGGACAGTGAGCAATGGGTAGCTCGCTGTCCGGCCGTCCGGTAACTGTCCGGACCAAGCCCAAGTCGTCGACGGCGCACGCTGTTCCCGCGCGCCTCAAGGAGTTGTCAGCAACAGCAGGGGCCCAGCCGGGTCGAAGCCTACTGGGGCCAGGGTTATCCGAAAGGGCGCTCGAGCCCCGGTATGAAGGTTTGAAGGAACGAGATGGGTTTTTTAGTCAGTAAGAGTCTGACACTATCTCCCGCTCCGAAAAAAAATATGATGTAGAAGGTCAAGTGAAACTTAAGCAACAGTTTTCACCCATAACAGTAATAATAATTTGTTTCAGAATTTGCAAAGGTCCGGAGTGGAAGCCGGGCATATTTGTGCAGTTCGTGCGGGAAGGAGGCATCGCGCGCGAGGCAGGCCTGCGGCCCGGCGATCAGATCTTATCGTGTAATGGGCTGGATTTCTCCAACGTCGCCTTCAATGAGGTAAATATTCTTCAGCAGTGTTTAGGTCGGATGAATATTCGTTACTTTTGAATTTAACCTTTCAATCGTGGAATTTACAGACACAATAGAAAGACTATAGGTGCGCGAACGCATTCGCTTGGGGTTTAATGAATTAAAATATTTGTTTGAAACCTACATAAGTATATTCTTTAGCTATAGGAATTGATTAGCTTTTACTAATGGTTTCACCCGCGTGGAAATAGGTTTCTCCATACAAACTTTGAAACCCTTTTATCCCCTTGGGGTAAATTTTAGAAAATACTATCTTAGTGCCCCCCTACATCATAAATGGAGGCTTTGTGTCAAAATTTTACGTTTCTCAGTCCCAGTAGTTGCGTGTGCGTTGCGTGTGCGTTGATATGTCAGTCAGTCAGTTTCTCCTTTTATAGTTACACCTAGATAAAATTAAAACCATTCTTTGCATCGTCATTCATATTGTAGCTTGTTGCTGATTATTATTTATTTCACATTTGGAAGTTCACTTTCGAAACTTGTGTAAAATAGCCCAAGGTTTGCAAAGTTTTGCCAGCGACAAAATCTCTCTACCATTATACACCTTAGTATGCCTGGTTCGATCTGTTGTTATTCTACTAGAATACGGTTCACTTCTTGAGACATATATAATTGTTCATCGTATGTCCTCGGGTCGTAGATGCGAAAACTACGTAGGTAGGTATGTATCTAACTCTCAAAATTTTCCTTGCAAAAGGTTTCGTATGCAAATTCGGTCTATAAGTACAGCTTAGTAATGGAAAGTATGTATCATTCTCTACGTCCAGTTTAAACTAGGAGAACTATTTATTTTATAATTTATTTACACACATATACACAGAAGCAGATATACATCATTATAAAAATGTGTACAAAGGTACTGCTTATTTCAATAAGAAATTCCTTCCAGTAGACCTGTAAAAAAAAGACTATAAGAAATGTTGACAATAGTGTGTAGAAATAAGAAAAGATGAGTTAGTGAAATTTTAAAGTGAAAACCAAAAAATTGCACATATTAGATAAATACTTGTATAACTATATATGGTGTGTCGTAATAGTGGTCCAACGTTACGGAGTCGATACACCATATATTCAGCTGTCACATACCACAATTTAGTTAAAACTCATTAACTTTTTTTTTAATCATGGTACCTATCAGTTTTTTTTATACCACATTAGAATCTGGATAAAATGGACATTTATTTTCAATAATGTGTAAATAAGAAAACAAGTGTTTTGTGTTCGTCTAATATAACGGTAGTAAGTAAATATTCGATTAAATGTCGTACGAATTACATGAGGTCGTAAAAAACTGATTACAAACATGACTGTATATGAATGTGTTATATAGTATTACCTTTACTACCGTATTTTACTTTCTCAATACTAGTGAATGTACTCTTAAATATAGACACTAGCATTTTGCCAGCGACTTCGTTTATGATAATGTTTTTCTTAAACTTTAACACCCCTTTTTTTCGATGGTAAAATTCATCTAATGACAACCCCCGCTCTTGGGCGGAGCGGGAGATACTGTCAGACTCTTACTGACTAAAAAACCCATCCCGTTCCTTCAAGCCTTCATACCGGGGCTCGAGCGCCCTTTCGGATAACCCTGGCCCCAGCAGGCTTCGACCCGGCTGGGCCCCTGCTGTTGCTAACAACTCCTTGAGGCGCGCGGGAACAGCGCGCGCAGTCGACGACTTGGGCTTGGTCCGGACAGTTACCGGACGGCCGGACAGCGAGTCCGCAAGCCCGCGCCTACGGTGGCTGGAAATCGAGATCGGAATCCCGGCGGCGGCGAGAGCGCCGTTGCATAATGCGGTCGGCCTCCTCCTTAGCTACTACTACTACTACAACTACATCAAACCGTATTTTGAGAATAGACTTGAAAATGTAATAACGACTTTTGTATACACTGTTTACATCTCTCATCCAACTCTCCTGTCACAGTTCTGCTGGGAGAAACATTTGAAATACCTAAGCAGTACTTTTGTATTTATATCTATCTGCATTTGTTATTTTTACTTTTAAGTGTACATAAATAAATAAATGATAGTCTTCATTATTTATTTTGATTAGAATTTAAGCCAAGTTTCATGTTTATTAACGCATGGAATAGGATTCTCCCATACAACCTTAAATATCCCCAAACGTTTTATAGGGGTAGTTTTGAAACACCAATACTTAATGAAAAACATTTTTATTTACTTGGGTTAATATTTATACTAAGTTTCAAGTATATGGGCCCAATGAATAACATTTTACATTCAAACGAATTTTCCCCTTTTCACCTAGGTGGGTGAAAAGGGGATAATTTTAATTTTCAAAAACCCTTTCTTAGTGCTCACCTACGTGATACGTCATGAAAGGAAGCCTTGCAATAAATTACACATTCGTAAACCCAGTAATTTGATCTGACAGTCAGTTAGTTTCTCCTTTTTAGGGTTCCGTAGCCAAATGGCAAACACTGAACCCTTATAGATTCGTCATGTCTGTCTGTCTGTTTGTCCGTCCGTATGTCACAGTCACTTTTTTTCTGAAACTATAAGAGCTATACTGTTGAAACTTAGTCAGTAGATGTATCCTGTGAACCGCATTACCATTTTCACAAAAAAAAAGTGAAAAAAAAATTTGGGGGTCAAATAAGTACTTAGAACTGAAACGCAAACATAATTTTTTTTTTCATCAAACCTTTTGTGTGGGATATCTATGAATAGGTCTTCAAAAATGATATTGAGGTTTCTAACATATTTTTTTTTCTAAACTGAATAGTTTACGCGAGAGACATTTCCAAGGTGGTAAAATGTGTATCCCCTGCCTGTAACTTCTAAGATATGAAAATGATAAAACTAAAAAAAAATATATGATGTACATTGCCATACAAATCGTCAACGAAAATTGGTTTGAACGAGATCTAGTAAGCAGTATTTTTTAACATGTATAAATCTAAAAAAATACAGTATTATTAAAACATCGGTCAAAGTTACAACGAACTACAAGAACTTTTATATTATGTAATTTCTGCTACGGAACCCTTCATGGGCGAGTCCGACTCGCACTTGGCCGGTTTTTTATATCTAAATATAGAAGACAGATAGATGTAGGTAATAAAACGTTGCGTTGTTAAGTAAAATTTTCTTCGAATATGTTAAAATAGTAGTAAATGGTACGATAAATTTATTCTTTTACAAAACATTTGTGAAGTAAATTCTGCCTGAAAGGTTCATAAGATTATAGGCAACGACATGGTCCTATGAATGGTCGTACGGAAATCGTCCAAGCTAATTTCTAAGCTCCACTCTCTTTCTAACTTCTTTTAATTTCTGATGTCCGGTTTATCGGTTTTCATTTAAGTAGTTCAATTCTCACGAACAAATCCATACGACTCACACTACTGTATGTGGGTTATTTGAAGAAGTATAATTTTTAAAAAACAATGGTATTCTTATTTTTAAATAAAAGCTCCAGCTTTAATAAATAAATCATAAAATTAATAAACATGTCTTGTCAACAGGCAATATCAGCAATGAAAGCGACGGGTCGTCTGGAGCTGGTGATCCGCGAGGGCGCGGGTACGGACCTAGTGTCTCCGGAAAGCTCGGGGTACAACAGTTCAGCATCATCGGCTGCCGGCGAGAGGAGCCCCGCCCCCCTCGCGCCGCACGTGCCGCTGGCGCCACCCGCCGCGCTGCGCAGGCGCCTCGCTAGCGTCGCTGAGGAGGCTGCTGACCGCGCTGACAGGTTCGAATTTGGCAAGAGAGTTGAAAGACTGCTAGAGGCAACTGTGATGTGGTATCCATAAAGTCCACAGAGCACCGAGTAGCCTCGACAGCATCTTTAAACTGACTTTCTGTACTAACAAATCGTCTCAGTGATGAGTGAATGCTATTTTTTGCTCTTAGAAATTGCGGCCCAAAACAATTCAGTTTATGACTATATCAGCAAAACTTGTGGTTAGCGAAATGGCGGGGTCACTAATTATATCAATATAGGTACAGCAATGGCATCTCTAGTTGCTACCGATGCAGTGTTAAAATTCTACGTGGTAAAATCTGAGGCCTAACATAGGCCTTAGGGAAAAACACTTATAAAATGATTCAAAATTTGTTGCAGATTAACCATGAATAGGCTGAAAAGAAGAACATGGGATAGTTTAGATTTCGAATGGAAAAAAAATGATATCCATAATTTTGATGCACCTTCTGACATCGAACCCGACTACGACTGTCCTAGTATACCAAACAATCCTCACTCATATGAAAATAAAAGTAATTTACGCTGCAAGAACAAGAAGGAGTATATCACTAGCCCATCGAATAGAACCATAATCAATTTGACTGAAGACGGTGCTACGATACAGTGTAGCTACGATAATAATCAGTCACCTAGGAAAACTGCGTTTACAGCAAATCATACGAATCGAGACAACGATAAAAAAACGATAGTGGTAGAAGTTCATCATACTAGTACAACGACGTGTGGGAAAAATGCATGCGTTTATCCAGCACCGCCTTTGAAAAACGATTGCAATTCGGATTCTGTAAGTTTATCAAGTTCAGCTACGTTATCAAGTGCCATTGCCGAGGAAATACAGCGACGTAAGTTGGTAAGTACACAAAGTGAGATGACAGCGATAAAATTGAAAATGTGCGCATTACGGGATTATCTATTTACTTTCTTTGCGGTTAAGTTCAGATTAGATTGAAAGTTGAGCCCTGATAATGTCAGAGAATATTTAGATTAGAATTTATGTAAATATTCTTATTTTTTACGTAACAGTAAAACACGTCTATCAGCATTATTGGCCAATTAAGAGTTCATTTTAATTTGTTATAACGTTTCTGAATAAAAATTCTTGAGATTCTCAAAAATTTGAGAGTCTCGAGAATTTAGAAAAAGACGTTCAGCCTTATATAAAAAACGCAACATGTTATTTTAAAATGGCTGATAGCACCGATGGTCACGTTTTTACTTTTTCTGCAGAATAAGAAAAAGCCAAACCCAGAGCCTAACATTCCGCCACCTCCAGCAAAAAAGCCACCTCCACCAAAGCCGACTGATGAAAAGAAGAAACAGCACGATGCCTTGATGGACGAGTTCAAAAAAGTTCACAGGAAAATGTTCGCAAGTATAGACAACAATGAAAAAAGTCTAGACTCACGAAACAACGAGGAAGACTCATTGGTAAGTGCTATACTTACTTGTTATTTTTTGTTAATACCGGATTAGTAATGGGAAATCTATGACGCTATTTGCTTATCGGACATCACCAATTATGACGAAAGCATTATTAATTAAATAGATAAGAATCACTTTACCAATTTAACGCACAATTCAAAGAATTTTGTACATTCACCTTCGCCGGTTTGCTGTTTTCATTTATCAATGATATTGATAACATCAAGAATTTTCTTAATACTACTAAAATATTCACTATCTATCACACCATCTATTAAAATTCATGTTATTTTTTACGTCTTTATTTTTGATAAATAAGGGTACGAAAACCTTTACCTACTTGTGATGTTAGTATATTTACGAGTATTCAGCATATTTCATAGCATTACCAATACTACTCCTAATCTGACATTGGTTTTAACGTTGTTAGTAACGCACTCCAAGTTAAGACGATAAAAATATAATACGAATCTAAAGCATATTCGGATTGCGTCTCTGATTGAATCTTCGTCATTGTGCAACCAACCGGCAAACAAAAAATTGGCTTGGTAACGTCATACCGTTCCACAGGTACCTAATTACTACTTACTTATCCTTTGAATCAGCAGGATGGAATCTCCCAATCCAAATAAGTCATCGCAATAATTGAAATCTTTCCTAAGCGCGATATATCCTTATTAGTAAAGGAAAATTTTAAACCACTCGTGTCGTGCAAACTCCAAAGTAGTGAGTGCCTACTTTTTTTTTTGAAACATCAAAAAAAGCCCTACAGGATATCATTAAATATCTTCTCCCGTTCTGTGTGAAGTGAGACGATGAGTCAGACTTTTACTGACTAAAACCCACCAGTGTTCTTTCAGAAGTAACTCTTTAGAATTCTCTTCAGCATTTAATGAACATCTTAAAAGCCGTCTTACAGCATTCATAGTTTGAAGTGACATATTTATTATTATGGCTCGATCTTTAACATCCCAAAATGATTATTGAAGAATATGTTTGTTTAACTTTCTATATTATCATAACGTTATTTCATAAAAATCATAACATTAAACACCGCCACGTTCTTCATCATACCTATCTATAGGAACATTATTATGTTTTTAATTGGAAGATGACCGTCGAAGTTTTTAAACGGATAACTATCTTATTCGGTCGAATCCCGTTGGTGTATAGTAAAATGTCATTTTCTCGAAACCTACTTCCCATATAATTGTAAACACCGATAGAAATAGAATATAATGATGGCTTTTCTATGTGTTTCTACACCATAAAATCCAACAGGTTGTCGTAGAAACCGGGTCTGCCAGGGCTCCATAAGTAGAATCTAATATCGACCCAACAGCCAATAAAGTTATAAATTGAAGGAAGATATAAATGCTGTAAATTATAAACCCGTCTGTGGAGACTATCCTCATACGAGTTCGTGTTATTTTATTTTCTTTCCGATAGTTGAGGATAAGTAAGTTTTAACGATCTCTCTCACGTCACGATCCTACGCAGTCCGTATGCTTGACATTCACATGTACGAGTAAGTAGTTCTATACGTGTTTGACGTTATGTGTGTTGGTTTTATGATAATGTTTATCGTACCTATAGTGATGGCTTTTCAAATGCACTTTAATCTTGCATGACTGGCAACATGCATGGCTAATATCGATTGTAATATCCTCTAGCAATATTGACATTTTTAAACTGAGATACGGCGCGGTTTACTCTGACGAACCGATGCGTCACTCACGCTTCTGCGTAAACGCTGCAAGTACGCATGTAGCAGGTATGCAGCTTTGAATTAAATTAATAAAAACTACATTATAATGTCTGTTTATCGAAAACAACTCAGTCTATGTTCTTCCTTTAAACTGCCTTGATTCATTTACTTTCATAATTTTTTTAACAACAAAGCCAATAGTACTGTATCTTTCCTGAAATATTGTTATTCTTATAAACGTATTATTTAAACTAGTATTGCTGCAGTAGAATTTAAAAGAAATGTTAAGCCTCTGTCCATGTACGCGGTTACTTATGAAACTATGAAACTCTGTCGACGAAACGGCAACGTCATACTGTCGTATCGTTTCCGCGAAGAATACGCGTCTACGGAGCTACGCGTCCGTAGGCCTCACGCATTTCTACAAAATGCTACGCCACGCTACGCAATACTACGAAATGCTACGCGTTGCTACGACGCGCTACGCGGTACTACGCCATGCTACGCAATGCTACGTGTTGCTACGCCATGCTACGCAATATTACGTAACATTACGCATGGCTAAGCAGCGTTTCCGCATTTCCTACGTAGTGTCTGCGAGGCTTTATGCTATGCTGCGCATACGAAGACATGTAGCTACTCCCAGGAAGATACCAAACCAGTTATTTCTAATTAGAAAATAAGAAGCAAATCTATTTCTGGTTTCTAATTAAGGCATATTTTGCTCTGTTATGTTAAAGTTTTCTCACTAAGTTACCCGCGCAACTTATTCTTTGTAAAGTTATCTAGGTTATGTAACATTAAGTTTCGAGACAATTGCCTTACGAAATTAATTGGGTCACTTCGACACGAATCATTTATTACTACATGCTTACATAAACTTGAAGTAGTTACTGAAGCGTCACTATTTTTTGTTGTAAAAACACACGATAACAACAATTATTAGGCGTCAAGAATGACATGCACTACAATAAATACATTACTTGTATTATTTAGGTTAAGGAATCTGAAAATTAAGCGAGGTTAGACCAACATCCACCGGAGCTATGGATACGTTTGATATTCACTGATCATATTCATTGATCCATACAGCTCAGCTCTGGTGGAGACAGATTCAACTAAGCTATGATTTTTTTATATGGATGGATGCGTGCCTTAGATGGTAGCGAATGGTTTAGCTATGTGCAGTACAGAGTACCTACAGTACCGCACCCTCCCTACTTCTTTACAACGTATAGCTCGAACTGCGCATTTTTCTGGCTGTGGCGCATCTTCAAAGCACATCTTAGTTGCCCCACTACATAGTTTAGCAACACTTAAACGGTCACATATTTTCGCAGCTTAGCTTTCCGATCTTCGCAGCATAGCTGCATAGCACATCTCAGGTGAAAAAGTACCCTAAGTCTATGTAAGAGGTTACCATTGTCTGCGGGATTGTTCGAAAAAGTTATCGTGGCCCTGGAAGGCAAAGAGCAACTAAAGGGACATAGGTGGGTTTGAGTCAGTAAGTCTGACACGCTCTCTCGCTCCACCCAGAGCGGAAGAAGTTATTTTATGATTTCTCTCGAAAAACAAAAATGGGTTTGACATTACCTTAAAGACCTCTTTACAAACTATAGAATGACAAAGCCGACCACCTTTTTTTTTCATGTTCCAGTTGATTAGAAGAATAGATACAGAAGCTAAGCTGTAGGTACCTTTGCATATAGATTTATTATATAGTTTTAATTAAACTTTTTGGCGAAGATGATCTTTCGTACTGCCGTTGATTGTGAAAAGTACTTTAGTGCTGATTACTTTTCAGAGCAACTTGCTTTGTATTTACAACCGTTATTCAATTAAGTAATAAACAATCTTAAGAGATGGTTTATAGAAGACTGGATAGCTTGAAGTTAGTTTCAGTCACGTTACGTTCAGATCTTGATAACACGACAATAGCTTTTGTTGTGAGACTCGGGTGATCTGGAGATATTCGTGCTTATCTAATTACACGGACAATAGTTAGGTGCAGCTGTGATGAAAATCAACGTTATTTTAACCTATTCACTTTCTTCAAAAATGTCTATTGTTAGTCAAATAGTCATTAGTATGCACGTGATCGACATGGATATAACAGCTCAAACCAATAACAGCTAACGGTCGTCTATCATTCTGAGCATCACTATTAAGCAAGGCAAGGACTACGTAACAAAACAAAATTTTAATAACAACTAAATCTTCAAATTAGTCATGGCTTCAAAGCCATCGTTTACAGCGCTGATTTGGTCTAATGATCACGTCTGAGAGCGAAGCAAAATTGTTACTGCACTTATTATAAACTAGACAAATAGCTCGCGTTGTAGCCGGATGATACGGAGTTTTTATAGATTGAGATGCACGGTCGTGAGCACGCCAGCGCTCAGCGTCCGGTGCTCGGTGTTTAGCTAGAGTCTGCTTTGCACTGATAACGGCAGTGAGTAGCACACCTCGCCAGCACTCGCCGCTCGTGTGATTGCCGCTCGGCGCTCGCACAGTCGCGCTGCACTCGGACGCGCGTCGGCCGCACACCGCACGTCTCTCCGCCGCGACTCATCATTAATTTTCCTGCGATTTTCAACGCTTCGGCGAAAATATATACGACCTTGACGTGCTCTTAAACCATTATTTTAGTGATTTTCATGCTACGTCCATACAATTGTTATAATTTCGCTAAAATGAATTCCTGAACACTCTTCAGTGGACATTGGTACCAAGTGATGTGGTGACTTGTTTAAAAGTTGTGTTTTTGCAAACTGTTAACTGGAAAGATGAAGAACGTTCGGAAATCGAAACCTTTGGTCATTATACAGTGCTATGAAGTAAGTTGAGTATGGATAAAATGTTCTTGTTATTATTGGAGCGAAACAAAATAAGTACTTGCCTACCTATTGATATTTGTAACTTGGTTAACGTGATAGAACATAGAGCCTTTGGTTGTGCTGGTTATGTTATTATTATTTTAAAATGTTGTTGTTAATCAATGGCACAATCAGAAAAATATTTATACTACGAATGCGATGTGTACGTAATTTGTTATTGTTCACCTTCTCATTTTTCGTAGCAACGTCGTCTGACGTCATGGTTGTCGAAAATATCAACAATCTGAAAAAAACAAAAAGTACTCAAAAACTATAGGCAGATATATTTACCTGTATGACGAATACGGCACTCATGTTTTTAGGAGTTATCTCCGAGTTGACTGATTGCTGGACACCGATAACACAGCAGTTTGATTATTGATGATATTATCGCTTCCCCTAATTCCGTACATGTTGTATATGTTCGACAACACAAAATATTTTGTATGATAGAGCTTACTTTCAGGCTGTCGAGCATGTTATTCTTTGAGGACAACCATCTAAAACTTTAACAACGAATGCGTCAACTGTAACTTATACTTTTACTTCAAAATCAAAACTATTCTACTGAAAATATTAATTCATTAAACCCCAAGCGAACGCAAGCGTGCGCTCTCTCATTGCCTTTCTATTGTCTCTCTAATTACGGTTTACTAAAGGTTAAAAGAAAAATGGTATTTCTTGAAATTATCAATTAGTCTGGTGCTCGTATTGAGAGCTAATGATAAATGATAAATGATATTTATTTTGTAAATAGGTTTAAAAAACACTTTTACACGTCAATTTTTTTTCGTCAGTTTATGCTAGATGAGGCCGATAATTACATATAACAAAAGATGCGTCCAAAAAACTAACATTTAAGGCGTAATTATACATACGCATACATTGGTATCTCCATAACATTATAAGCAATTAAAATTAACGTAAGATGATCTCATCGTGTATGCATGGATTTGGCTTTAATGCAAAATTACCAAATACTTATTAAATTTTGCATAATTTATAGGGACACTCCAATGTAATGCTCAAATATAAGTTTATTTGTCATAATATATTTCCCAACGTCTAAATCATTATGGAATGTCTAGATTATTATGTATATAAATATATATATATGCTTCTGTTGGCTTATACAAGTTATTGTATACAGGTAATCTGCATCTAAGTGCTAGTTTGAGAATCAAACAAGGTCATAAGAAGATGCATAATAAATATCCTATAGTTGAGTTGTACAGTAACTATGTAGATACCTATGCATAATGATGTTATGGCATTCATCCTCATTTTAGTCGTCATGACAATTATCTATGTATCTTTTACTCGAGCTATAATTGCCACAGTTAAAAGGTGCTCTAATGATATGTTAGGATCATTAGTAACACATACGGGGTTTAAAAACCAACCAAGCGCGAGTCGGACTCGCGCACGGAGGGTTCGGTACCGTCCTTAGCAAAAACCGGCAAAAAAAACACATTTGTTGTATGGGAACTTAAATGTTGGTTTTATTCTGTGCTTAGTATTCGTTGTTATAGTGGCAACAGAAATACATCATCTGTAAAAATTTTAACTGTCTAGCTATCAATGTTCATGAGATACAGACTGGTGACAGACGGACAAATAAATAGACGGACGGACAGCGGAGTCCTAGTAATAGGGTCCCGTTTTACCCTTTGGGTACGGAACCCTACAAATCGGAAAATGCATGTCTGTTTACTTCTTCACGAAATCATATAGTTGAAACCACTTATTTACAATTAGCACAAATATTTTCGTTTGTAAACCAAGGTTACCAGTAACCCCAAGCCGCGGCTAGTATTGGTAGCTTATAGCAAAACCAAGTTGATAATAACGTACCTAATTTTCCTTTACGAATTTTCCTCAATTTTAGGGAAAACGTAACAGTTACTATGTAATCAGATTAACTAGATAGTACTTTTAATGGAACAGCTTTCGTAAATAAAGCTTTTAATTCCCGTCGCTCTATTAGTATAGTAAGGTTTCCGAGAACGATATGGAAGGGGGCAAGCGACTTGCCTGAGCCAGACACAGCATAAATTCCGTTGACTCAAAATTTCTCAAGTGGAAAATTCCTCCTTCTTTTTCCTCTAAGTATAATAATCACTTCATACTTGCCCATAATTCTATATGAGCATGATATTGATATTAGTAGCAGTAGTCTTAGACGCCTTTACAAAAATAAGACGATACATCATTAAAACATTATCTAAAATGCAAAAGTGATAAATATGATTAACGCGCACACTTAAGGGAGTGCCGATTACATGATTCATTATTTATATTTATTTAAACTAATATTCCATATTGTCACGATGGATCAATAACCTTCACGCTAGGCTTAACAAGATATCGTTCGAGTGATTTTTGATTCAATGCTGATTAACGTAACATATCTTTGGCATCAGTACTTGGGGTTAAGCCAGGTGACGTTTAGCTCAAGAAGATACACAAGAGAGAGATATATAATAGAATACGATTATATATCTCTCTCTTGTGTATAGATATAGATTGTCTATATTAAACGTAAAGAACCCGGAAAACCCAAGAAAAAAAAATTACTGATTTTTTTTCTAGATCGTGGCTCTTAAATTTTATTTGACCTGGGACCACATTTGAGTATGTATCGTTAGCAGGGATGAGAAAAAAGTCTGAAATAAATCAAACTAAATTAATGTAAGGAAAAGAACTCAAAATTTGTACCACCACAGCCACACCAATGTACTTGTTTAAAAAAAAAGTAACGAACTCTGTTACAGTAAACACAATAATGTTTTCCTCCATTAATATTATGTAAGCCCTTACGGGCCACCAGTGGTCCATGTGGGAACCACTTTTATAGATGATATTCCCTGAATAGGTTATTAAGAATGAAACTTGAATGTGTATCTTGAAAATACCTCTGTAATGAACCTAATCATGGAAAGACAATTAAAATCGTGGAACCTGCGCAAGCGCACACAAGCTGTTTATGTAATACGTACAAGCTGCTGGCTACTGTACCTATGTACGTATGTTCTAGTATGTGCGTGTTGTGTATAGAGCTTATCGTATACTGCGAGTGAAGTGTAATTGCCTAAAACATAACCTTCGTTTTTGTTCACGTTCATCATCGGTAACATTTTTTACATTAGCCTCTACTTTAACATTACCTACTTCCTTCGGCTAATTATGTATTTGACCAAAGGTCAATGTCAAAAACGATAAGATTAGTTATTTGCTGAATTTACCTAGTTTGCGGAAATATTTGCAGTGTCGTTATACTTGGGTAGGTAAGCCATTTTTAATGCGTGAAGGAATTCTTTCATATCAATACCTTTACCAACGTCTCAAATATGAGCAAATAAGCCTTATTACAACCAACATTGCTGCTGGCTAGTTGTATGTATAGGTGTGACATGATGAGTTGCCAATAGTATGGATACTATTGGTAAGTCATCATCTTATTTACTGTAGGAAACGGTAATAAAATGTACACTTTCAAAGCTTACTTTCATATCCGGCACAAGCTTAGTCAGAAAACATGTCATTTTATGATTTTATTGTGAAGATTAATTTATTTAATTGTTTTATTGATTTTACCCACATAAATTACTTCCAACTGTCGGTGTTTTACAAAATTATCTGCGGTTTGCTTTAAAATATAAAGTAATATTATATTAATATTGTTATTTCCTGTGAATATTACGTTTGAAATAAAACTGCGTGTAGATCGTCTCAATGGCCCACTTTCCTAGAAACTTGGATCGTTTAATATATTTATTTAACTGCTTCCAATTTTGCTCACAGGACCGTCAACAAACATTGCCCCTGAGGAAGACGGAGCAACCGGTGGAGGCGGTCAACAACCACAGCAACCATACACCACTGACGAGGGATACCACGGATAATCCTCCTCCCCCACCCCCAGTGAGTATCTGTTGAGTGTCGTTTAGAGAAACCGTGATAACATCAGGGGGTATGCAATAATTTTAAGCTTTATATCAGGGATTTATAGCGATGACATAAAATTGGCCACTCAATTTCATAATAAAATCTTAGGATATTAGCACGCAGCTCAACTGAAACCAAAGCACTTGGATAGGTACTTTTGTTTAGTAAATAATAGTACAGTTGCCATCACGGAAGTTGAGCGCTCGGCGTCAGAGTGGGGATCGCTTTGCGCATTCCATACATTGGCGAGCCAATCGTCTTTGCTGTTAGATACATGCAGCTGTTAGCTTAGCTTAGCTGTTAGAGCAATGCAGGGAACGAATTAGGAGTGACGTCTATGACGCGATGGCGCGGCGAGCCCATCACTGACACTCCCCTCCCCGCATCTCATTTCGCACCACTAAAGAGACCGAATATTTGACTTTTGCGCAACCGCTCAAGATCCGTGATGGCAAAGTATTTATGAAACGAGTAAAAGAGAGTCCTTCCATTGCCCCCGGTTACTTAGGGTCCTTTTTTTTCTATGACATCCTGTCTACTCTTTCTATACGCAATCACTGACTACCTTGTCTTTCTTATCATTCATCCGAATGATGGAATGTGTGAGGAATAAAAATAACAAATAATATCCAAATAATAATAAATCTTTTGTTTGGCTCTTGTTTCCATCCATACACAAACGTATTTACAGCTCTTTCAGTAATTATCGTGCGAAAAGAGAATGAAAGTAAATACCTAATATTTTATTGCTTTCATGTTTTGTTTTTTATTGTAAAACTAATGTGTTGTTTATATCTAAACCAGTTTTTTTCAAGGTTCTACTGTCGGGAACTTACCTTATACGTAATTTGAGGTTGAGGTCATACCTACACAATTCATAACTTGTTTGATCAAGATCACGTTGTTAATTATATTTACCTATTGTTTACGGACGTATAAAAGTGACATTATCCTATCAAACAAAAACCAAGCTTTTTAGACCCATAAATCTCCCTAGTTAGCCTCTTCAATTTTGGTGAGTAAACAATTGTTAAGTGCAAAACAAAGATTAAATAATATTTCCATTTGCGTTACAGATGCCTGCTACTAATGGTCAACAAATGCCCGCTACAAATGGTCATCAGAAGCCGGTTTCAAATGGTCATCAAGTACCAGGAACAAATGGTCATCTAAATGGAAACCACAAAGTTATAGATAACCAAAAACCCATTCCGAAAACAATTACCGCTGAACTTCTTTCAAATCCAAATTTTAGGAAAAATGGAACTCTGACAAGAACGCCTACACCCGATTATATAAAGAAAACAGAACCTCCCCCACAAATAAAAAATATGAAAGACGAAAAGGCTGATATGGAGTCACTAGAATCTTATAAATTAAAGAATCCTTCGAATGTACTGCCAAAGCCGCCGTCTAACTATTTTGTGAAAGCTCCAAATGGCACAGCGACGATGAAGAAGCACGCTCGGCCTGTGTCAGTCACGATTGGTGAATACGCATACGGAGGAGGAAGTAGACGGGAACCAACGAAGCTCGACTTCCTTAATGGAGATAAAACCGATGGTCTTCGTGATGCCGATGAGGAAGTCTCCATATCCAATAGGCTACAATCAGAACTGGCTCTAACACTATCTAGGTCGAATTTACGTAAGAAGACTGAAGCTCTGGCAAGTACCGTTATATCATTTAGATTATCATGTCATGTTTATCTAGACTGATCATAAAATTGAAAGTAAATTGTTATGTAAATTTCAAATATTTCGAACATATAATGCAAGTTTTATTCATCTAAATGCAAATAGTGGCCCAAAATATTGGTCGGTGATATAATATTAATTAATTAAAATATTATTTAACGTTGTGTATTCAACTACATCCGCTAATAAATCAAAACACGAAAGTATTTGTTATGTTAGAGCCTCGCAGTTAATTACCGCGTAGGTTTTATAAATTAATTTCATTCGTTTTGATTAGACACCGAGACTTCTTATCACAGTATGTTGGCGAAATCTTGTAAAATTAGTGCAATTTTCGAGGTAGTTTTTATAAATTTTAACCTTAAATTTATGACATAGTTACTCGTATATACGTTCGCTCAAATGTTTTGATAAAAATAATATTTTTCCACACAAGACGTTTTTAAAATTGGTCTTATGTATTTCATTGCGGCTGGGATGTTTGGGTTTTAAATATACAAAATAATTGATTATTAGATATACCTATAGTTATTAAAAAATATGCCATAATTTGCTAGCGTTTTCCCTTAGTCAAAAAAAGAGCTTCTTCAACTGGCATGGTCAGAGTCATAGTTATGAATCAAATTTATTTCAGGATCGAGGAAATGTCAATAAAAGTTACAACCATTACGAAGACAGTGACTCTTCAGTTGATAAAATTTTTCATGCTAGATATGGACATAATCTTTTACCACTACCGCCCTGTATCACGATACCGAAAGTTTCGGTTTCGAAAATTAAATCTTAAATGAAGTTTCAAATTATCAGTGAGGGTTTAAATTATATTTATACTTAAATTAAAAATCAATGAATTTAAATTGCACTATAATACAATTTTGATATTGTAGTTGCATGTACACGCGTGATTTTCATTAACAATTCGTTTAGGTGATGGTTGTTCATAATCTTCTACACATTTTTCTTGATCTGATTCACTGACAGCTTCTGTTTACTTGTTTACATTTTTAACATTTATATTTTTGTTTACAGGCGGACGCCAGCCGATGAGGAACCAAGCGAATTTTTAATATCATTTAATATATTACGATTTTAAAATTAGACATCAAGTGAAAATACAAGATTTTGGTTAGAATTTAATTAGTCGACCAAAGTTAGTTAGGTATTTAATTTATGAATTGGAAACCTAGATTGTAGCTAGCCGTAGTGCCACGTCTGATATATATGGACTAAGAAACTACGATAATGTGTGTAATTTTATCATAGGTTTTAAAAAAATATGTCGATAAGTAGGTAATGTTTTTAGTCCCGAAACCATGTGTAATTATTATGGGTTTATTATATTGTATATCTGTCTGTGGAATGCCTAAGTCATAATAAATGCTGGTTTAGATTGAAATGGCTTTTATTTTATTTTTCTAGTAGAATAGGCTTGACCGGGCGGCGCTAGACCGATTAACTACAACAAGATAAAATTGTACGATAGCTAAACAAGCACTTTTATCGATTAATTCCGGTAATACCGATCCCTAAACACGGAAATTTACTTTTGTCCCTAGCAGGAAAGGATGGAGCTTTTTTGGATTGCTCTTTCCCGGATAAGGGCATCTAATCAAAATGAGCTCCTCGGTTCGATTTTGAGGTCAAGCAAAGATGCATAGAATTTTTCATCAGGAACTTTCCAGTATTAAAGACTAAGTACTAGAGAAATGTACATGTCAAACGTTCCTATACATGTATGTACCTACATTGTATACACGAGAGGAAACTTCGCCCAGCAATGGAACCACTTTGACACCTTTATTATCATTTAACTCACATTGGCTAACTCTGCTTAATTTGTCTTTGAGCAGCTCTCCTCTCTAATAATAAGCATATACTTACTAATACCATGGATCAAATCGGTAACTCAGAAGCCTCGCGTCAGTGTCATGTTAGCTTTTGCTGTTAGTAAATCTTTGGCTTGCTGTCAATCTCCTGACCTCTCAAAACAAATCCATCTATAGCTATTATAACATCAGCTAATAAAAAACATATACACAAATAGAATAGTCGACATCGGCTCTATTTGCCATTAACAAAAAATAGAATAGAATAATAAAAAACATCACCATGCTGTTTGGAACGATAAGGAAATTACTTTCTAGTGAATATAACGAATTTGACGACACAATTTTAGTCGAAAGTCCGTTTGCGGAGATCACGAGAGACGGAAAAGTAACACTGCGTATGGTGCAGCTCGGTACGGTAAATTATTTGAATTTGTATGGCCTCATACATACTTGATAAGATATACCTCAGCATCACTCGCTTCAGTCATATAACTTACAGGGCACCTATTTGGTGTTAAATCTTAGTACTGGTTAGATGGTACCTATCCTTTCTCATCATAGAGATGCATATTTTTGTCCTACTGTCATCTCATGACCTCAAGATCTTGGTATAATATTTTGCCGAATACGCCCTGTGTTCATTTTTGAACAATATCTACACTAATATAATAAAAAGGGTAAAGTTTGTTTTTTGTTTGTGGGAAGTAATATCTGGAAATACTAGTCAGATTGCTAAAAATTTTTCACCGATAGAAAACTGCTTTATATTTTAGTAACAAAGGCTATATTTTAAGTACGCGGGTGAAGCTGCGGGCAAAAGCTAGTTTTTAATAGATATAGTCTGTCAAAAAAATCAAACGACCTGAAAATTTTAAAACGAGTAAAAAATCTGTTATATTATAATTACTTACATATAATACTTTTTATAAGATTCTATTAGTAAACAATGATCATCTCTTTGCAACCTTGATTGTTCAACCAGTGTCGACTACATCACATTTCAAGAAATTAATTAGAATACCCAAGTCGTTTGACTTTTTAGACAGACTTTACTAAAAAGAAATACTATCTACTAAAAAGAAATATTATAGGTAAATTAAACATCTATTATCATTTTAAATTTTTGTGTGAGAAAGAGTGGAGGCGTGGTAGTAATAATATCTCGCTATCACTTTTGTACCTACGTAACCCAAAGGCGGTGACGTCACGTTTCAATAAGTACGTGCATTCTTATTCAGTTACATAACAGATTTCCCTTCCACCAAATTTGACGGCACGGTTGCTGCAGTAGGTAGATGAGCAATTTGCTGCTGCAATGCGTGTCGCTGGATCGATTCCCGCATGGAACTAATTATTATCTATTTGTATAGTCTACAGATAGTCTGGGTTTGAGTGTATTTTTACGCCTAAACATTTTCTCTGAAAGACTTAACGATGTTGACAGAAGAGAATCTATGTCCTTCCAAAAAGCTAGCAAATAGTAGGCTACTAAGTAGATTTCGATGTTCACACCAAATGATTATTTTAAATTAATGTCATTATTTTCATAATGCAAGTGTAGGTATCTAATTAAGCAACATTATTTTAGGTTTGAGTTCAAAAGCTTTTATAATTGCGTCTGAACGTGATATCACAGGAAGAGAAGCCACCAGTGACGGTACTCCACTGTGTCGTGAATCAAGTTTCATAGAAATACTTTCATTATATCCATGGAAATCAATCAGGTTGACTGTGTTTAAAACAAGTCAAAAGCAGGTGCTAAAGGCCTCTTTCATTAATGACGGAGTGAGGTATTTTGAATTGAGAGACATTCCAAAAAAGAAGGTAAGGAAAGTCAACCAGATTCAAGCAAACGAAAATAAAGTGCTACCTTGGGCTTAGCCGCATAGGCCACTGTTTCGGTTAACTCTACTAATTACAAAATTAAATGCAAGTTACTTCTAGGTAATATCGCTCGCAATTACATATCATGGAGAAATCAAAGAGCGAATGAATTGAGTCCTTGGTCTGGCAGCAAACAAACAGTTAAAAAAACACTTTTTCTTTCTTTCTTTTTTTTCTTAGAGGTAGCTTTTTTTCAATCAATAAATTTTTATTTGCATAAAACAACGATGTTATGTCAAAAATTATTAGATCATACATGTTTTGCTCATATCACAGCTCGCAAATACTTACTATTATGTCAAAAAAATATATTTATGTCAAAAAATTATTACTTACATTTATGAAAAAATACCTACCTACCCTACGAGTATAATTTTTATTCTCAGATTTTTTGGGATATCTGGTGTAACAGTATAAAAGAACTACACTGTTCAGATAAAAAATGGCCTTTCACACTATCAACTCAAGTCGATACAAGAAAACAAGAATTTCTCGTCGCAGAATGCATTGAATTACGTTTTATAAAACATACTGAGAAGGTACAATTAAAACTCAATCATTTTTCAACTAACTTGTGAGTAAAAAACATTATTCATTTTGTGCTCCATTATTTCTTTTTCGTGCAGGAGAAACGGTTAAAATGGACAGACAAGTATTTATACTTGGGGTCCACCAGAGAAGAAGAAGACAAAATCCGACCTGTACCAGTGCCTGGACTGGGCCGCGCCGAAGAAATTAATCTTTATTACTTAAAACCTCGATATTTCGGTTGTTGGGAGCAATCAGAACACTGGGTCCAGTGTGGAGATAGCTCATTAAATACACTAATTAAGTATTCAAAATGAATGCAATCTACTTACAAAACAAGTTTTATAAAACATATACCTACCTAGTTAGTACACAATAAACATATTTTTTACGTATAAACAAGCAAATTATTTGGAGCTATCGTTAGATAGACTGGCGGTACGTTTGATTTGTAATAATTATGTATGTGTGTATGTCACTGAACTACCTAATTCCAAATAGAGGACAATCAATATCGTGATGAAATTTTCGTGTGTGAATTCGAGTGGCACCTTATAGAATAAATGGTTTAGATTATGGGACACGGTTAATGGCAGTGCAATCAGGTTTTTAGATTTATTGTTTATGAAAACGATAAGAAAAAAAATATATTTCTAGTCGTCTCGGAAAACGTCTCGTCTATCAAGTCGGTTAGTCACACCGTCTCATCATCTTCCTGCCCTTTCCATCTTTGCTTTGGCCGTTCTCTCCCTCTCCCTCTCCATCCATCCTCATATAATTCTTACCATATGTACTCATTTCTCTCTTTATCCATTCTCGGCACACCACACGGGGTAGTCCTGATGATAATGGACGCTCTGATGTCGGACATTCAGGAAGAGGCTCTCTGGTGTACGCTGTTTATCGAAGACATTGTGCTGGATGACAAAAAAATTATATGTAGCGGAGATGGCGTGCCGAGAATGGATAAAGTGAGAAATGAGTACTTACATATGGTAGGAAGTTTAAAAGTGGCGCTAGTGATTGAAACGCTGAAAAGACATAGTTTGTCTTGGTACCTACGGTCATGTAAAGAGGAGAGGTGAAACGCATGAGAACCGATCCTTGATTTATATCACAAGGGTCGGTTCAGACCACAAAGGTGGCGTGAAAACGTGTGCATATTATGACGATAACCTCTTTCAACTTTTTGAATCATCATATCTCAAAAACGGTAGCTCTTAGGAATATATGTGTTTATACATGTTCATTCTTACCAATTTTCAGCTGGGTGTGAATTAGTGTAACCTCGGAATACGTGAATACCGATTTTGAATAGGACTTCGATCGAACGACTTTATAACTTCAACGATATTTGGCTTGTTTGATTTTACGCGAATCAGGCTACTAATCAACTGCACATACTTCCCAGGCACATTTTTAGGGTTCCGTAGCCAAATGGCAAAAAACGGAACCCTTATAGATTCGTCATGTCTGTCTGTCTGTCTGTCTGTCTGTCTGTCTGTCTGTCTGTCTGTCTGTCTGTCTGTCTGTCCGTCCGTATGTCACAGCCACTTTTTTCCGAAACTGTAAGAGCTATACTGTTGAAACTTTGTCAGTAGATGTATTCTGTGAACCGCATTAAGATTTTCACACAAAAATAGAAAAAAAGCAATAAATTTTGGGGGTCCCCATACATAGAACTGAAACTAAAAAATTTTTTTTTCATCAAACACATGCGTGTGTGGTATCTATGGATAGGTCTTCAAAAATGATACTGAGGTTTCTAATATCATTTTTTTCTAAACTGAATAGATTGCGCGAGAGACACTTCCAAAGTGGTAAAATGTGTGTGTGTCCATCTCTAACTTCCAAGATAAGAGAATGATAAAACTAAAAAAAATATATGATGTACATTACTATAAAAACTACCAACGAAAATTGGTTTGAACGAAATCCAGTAAGTAGTTTTTAGGGTTCCGTAGCCAAATGGCAAAAAACGGAACCCTTATAGATTCGTCATGTCTGTCTGTCTGTCTGTCTGTCTGTCTGTCTGTCTGTCTGTCTGTCCGTCCGTATGTCACAGCCACTTTTTTCCGAAACTATAAGAGCTATACATTTGAAACTTTGTAAGTAGATGTATTCTGTGAACCGCTTTAAGATTTTCACACAAAAATAGAAAAAAAGCAATAAATTTTGGGGGTCCCCATACATAGAACTGAAACTCAAAATTTTTTTTTTCATCAAACCCATTCGTGTGGGGTATCTATGAATAGGTCTTCAAAAATGATACTGAGGTTTCTAATATAATTTTTTTGTAAACTGAATAGTTTGCGCGAGAGACACTTCCAAAGTGGTAAAATGTGTGTCCCCCCCCCTCTAACTTCCAAGATAAGAGAATGATAAAACTAAAAAAAATATATGATGTACATTACTATAAAAACTACCAACGAAAATTGGTTTGAACGAAATCCAGTCAGTAGTTTTTTTTTAATGCGTCATAAACTGAAAAAATTCACTATTATTAAAACATCGATCAAAGTTACAACACAATACAAGAACTTTTATATTATGCTACTTGCTGCTATGGAACCCTTCATGGGCGAATCCGACTCGCACTTGGCCGGTTTTTTTTAATGCGTCATAAACTGAAAAAAAATACACTATTATTAAAACATCGATCAAAGTTACAACACATTACAAGAACTTTTATATTATGCTACTTGCTGCTATGGAACCCTTCATGGGCGAGTCCGACTCGCACTTGGCCGGTTTTCTCCCACCCACCACGGAATCTGAACGTGATCAAAAAAGCGTGGGGTGCTCGATTTACGAAAAATATGGCACTAATTGCGCCACGCTTTTTAGGGTTCCGTAGCCAAATGGCAAAAAACGGAACCCTTATAGATTCGTCATGTCTGTCTGTCTGTCTGTCTGTCTGTCTGTCTGTCCGTCCGTATGTCACAGCCACTTTTTTCCGAAACTATAAGAGCTATACTGTTGAAACTTTGTAAGTAGATGTATTCTGTGAACCGCATTAAGATTTTCACACAAAAATAGAAAAAAAGCAATAAATTTTGGGGGTCCCCATACATAGAACTGAAACTCAAAAAAATTTTTTTCATCAAACCCATGCGTGTGGGGTATCTATGGATAGGTCTTCAAAAATGATACTGAGGTTTCTAATATCATTTTTTTCTAAACTGAATAGTTTGCGCGAGAGACACTTCCAAAGTGGTAAAATGTGTGTCCCCCCCCCTCTAACTTCCAAGATAAGAGAATGATAAAACTAAAAAAAATATATGATGTACATTACTATAAAAACTACCAACGAAAATTGGTTTGAACGAAATTCAGTAAGTAGTTTTTTTTTAATGCGTAATAAACTGAAAAAAATACACTATTATTAAAACATCGATCAAAGTTACAACACATTACAAGAACTTTTATATTATGCTGCTTGCTGCTATAGAACCCTTCATGGGCGAGTCCGACTCGCACTTGGCCGGTTTTTTCACAATGATATTAATATTTTTCGTTCATTTATTTTACACTTTTTAGTTTGATATGCTATGAAAGCGTGTTTTTTTTTTTTAAACTATATTTTTATTATCTCACAGATGGTGTAAAAAGTAGAGTACGCAACACGGAAATAAAGCTGTCTCTGTCTTGGGTGGCTTGAATTCCTCACTTCACTCAGGTTTCTTTATTAACTCCCTCGCAATGCTCGGGAGTTAATTTTATAGATCCCTCAGTATCGTTCCGGATTAAAATCAGCAACCTTCGGTTCGTTCGGAATTCAACATGCCGCCGCCCGCGACTTAAAGACACTGCTTTATAGCCCTAGTCACATAAACGACTATTATATGCCAAAAAAAAAACCACCATGCTGAGTTATTTAGAATGGCTTACATAGAAGATAACTAGTGGCTAAGATAGTTATATTCAGACGCGCGTCGATTGTGGCTGACTTAGTACCTAATTTAGAAAGCATTTTTGATATTTAGAGGTGAATAATGCTATATAAAGAAGTCGGTTTAAAGTACCCATTATTTATCACTAAAAATAGAAAAAAAGATATTTATAGAAACACGTTATAATTAGATATTTGTATTATCGGTTTTTTTTAATTTATCCTTGTATTTAAACTTTCAAACATAACTTTTTATTTATTGATTAAATTTTGTTAAAATAATTAAATAACAATAATGATGAGGGCTTAGAATAATTTTACGGATGAGTACCTATATTGCACGGCAAACAAAGATAAAACCCTTTAAAAACAGTCAACAAGTAAAAAAACTGAGATAGAGACGTTTACTGAAATTTAGATTACCTACCTACCTAAAATTAAAAATCCGATAGATATTAATTTACTAAGGCATCAAGTATTTAAAATGGCTATTGTTGGAAGCACGAAGTGTAATTGGCTCTAGGTAGCTTTGCGAATGATGCTCTCTTTAAATCACTTTGGTTGCTTTATAATATCTCATACAAAGTATCTAATTTAATAGTGTCATGTTAAGGGCCAAGCGCCCGAAAAGTGCCATAAAACAGTGCTTTTCTGAGGCCTACTCCTCCGTAACGGCTAGGTCAATTGGTTTATAATAATAATAATAATATCACGGTTTTTCGGGAACCATTATGATGCTCTAGGAATCATAATTATGAGTATATCTTGGTATCAAATAAAAGACAATACATTTATCACCACGATGGCATAAAAAAAATATTACGGTCTCATATAAAATTTTCATATAAATACGATTTTACCAACGCACTAATACAAGAAAATTACGAAACACAGAGTCTCAGTAGGAACTCGTAACTTAATATAGTAAACATTTTTACTTTAAAAAACATAAAATAATACAGCTAAATAGTCTTCAACACCAATAGCCAATTAATAGATATCTACTTGTCGTCCAATCCACCAATTGGTTGTGCCGGACATTCATCCATTTGTAAAAACATATTTTGTCTTATTATTAAAGTATCCTCTAACAAAAGGGGCAAGTTGTCCTGTACGTGATAAAAAGCATGCACCGTTTAATGTCCTCAGAATAATAAAAATAGTAACGCCCGCTTCCCACACATTGATTATAAACTCGACTTCTTCGGTGGAGATGGATAGTGTTTGATAGTATTAAGGGTGGAGTCCTTCCTTCTTCGATGGGTGCATTGCATAATGACGTTTTCGATATTCCGTGAGGAACAGCAAGTCGTCAACACTGGTGGTTGGATTACCAAAGACATCGTTCAACCCAGTTTCTTCAATTGAAATATAGATGACGCGACGCGTCGCTCGCGTCAATAAGTTAATTCAAAATTAAAAAAACCGGCCAAGAGCGTGTCGGGCCACGCTCAGTGTAGGGTTCCGTAGTTTCCCGTCCGTCACAATAAGTGTACCCACTTATGAGTTTAAAAAAATGCTTGCATATACGATTATACTACAAACTTAGTCCAGAAATTATTTTGTACAACCTTTTTGTCTTTTTTGTACAAAAACTGTTCTATCCATTACCTAAGTTTAAAATAATTTTCCTAGAAAGTCCTTATAAAGTTCCACTTTTCAGAATTTTTTCACATTTTTTAAACTTATGGTTCAAAAGTTAGAAGGGGGGACACACATTTTTTTTTACTTTTGGAGCGATAATTTCCGAAATTATTGACATTATCAAAAAAATATTTTAAACCCCTATTCATTTTTAAATACCTATCCAACGATATATCACACGTTAGGTTTGAAATTTAAAAAATATCACTTCCCACTTTACATATAGGGGGGCTACCCTAATAAAACATTTTTTCCAATTTTTATTACCACTTTGTCGGCGTGATTGATATACATATTGGTACCAAATTTCAGCTTTCTAGTGCTAATGGTCACAGAGATTAAGCGAGGACGGACAGACGGACAGACAGACATGGCGAAACTATAAGGGTTCCTAGTTGACTACAGAACCCTAAAAATCATTTGTAAATTTCATAAAAGTTCCGGCCAGACGGCTCAAAACGATTTGGACACGGTGCTATAAATATTCGCAGTACGTGTAACACAGCAACTTCTCGATACAACCCTTAAATTAATAGCAAAGAGTATATCTTTATATATATGTATAATTGTTCTGTGAGTGTGTGTGTCACTGAACTTCTCTCAAACGACTGGACCGATTTTGATGAAATTTTTTGTGTGTGTTCAAGGGGATCTGGGAATGGTTTAGATTCACAATTTTCACGCGAGCGAAGCCGCTGGCAGAAGCTAGTATATTATATAGTCATGAATATCGGCGATTACTGGAAGAGAGAATTCGTATAAGCGTGGCATTTTGAAAACAATAGAAATTCTAACGGCAAACATTTTTGGCGTTGCTAATAAGCTGTATATCAATTTTATCTTTGCTTTTATCCATGGTATTAAAAATATCAAACATAACCTAAAATTCAAATGTCAGCAAAATGTGATAATGTCAAAGTCGTCAAAAATTAAAAACAATAAAAAACGCTAAGAACACAGTGAGATTAATTATATTTACTTAAGTTTCTTTAATTAAACTAATCTTAATATGTCTTTTCTGCTGAAACTCGTGCGAAATTTGACATTTCCAAAATATCCAAAGAACGTACTATCATCAGTAAATTTTGTAAATGGGATACAAGAATGTAGCCGAAACTATCATTGTACCTCTTATCTGAGTGTTAGAATGTTTATGGAACATGAAAATAAATATGCCTATAGTATTCTGGAAGACAAAGGCTATGCTATTAGTTTAAATAGCAACATCCAGCCACAAAGTTTAAGTGAAGAGCAATTTCAAGAAGCAATGAAAGTGGATTGGTCCAAGAGGTCTTATCGTGAAGTTATAGAGATTTTTCCTAAACTTGGTTCATATTGTTCAGAACACAACTTGAATATCTCAAATAAGATTTTTGATACATACATAGATCATCTTACAGACAGTTTACAATTTGCTTCTGATAAAGAGTTGGAATTCGTATTTCATGCCATAAATAAGTGGCCAGAAACAGAATCAATCAGAACTCGGAACCACATAGAAGTATGGGCAGCTTTGGATGACGAGTGCTTAAAAAGAATTAAGAATTGGTCATATAGTGACTTACTGTCATATATAGCACTTTTCTATATGATTAATGTAACAAGATATAGTGAATTTTCTAATAAAAGCATTAACAAATTAGCCAATAAAGCGAAACAACTAACACCAGGGCAAATTGTACAAACTATGTTTTTCATTGGAGTATGGAGAAATTCACCATTTGACATGCACAATTTAGAAGTTGAGGTATACCAAAGATACTCATTATTTACTGTTGATGATTTAGCTATTATGTGCATGGGATTCTTCAAAAGTAAAACACCGGTTAGAAATATGGACTTAATACTGAAAATGATTAATACAGTCATTGCAAACTCAAAAACCATTCACGAAGTATCCTTAGCAGCATTATTGAAACTAATTCGATATTCAACAAAATCTATTCTTGATGACAGAATATACAGATTGCTGGAGACGTTACAACATGAAGTGCCTCGGCTTTCAGTGATGTGTAATGTACACATAGCTCTAGTGGGAACTGCTACTTTAAATTTACATAAAGAGTGTTTACACAAAATTGCTGAAACTGTAATTCAATCCATGGCCCAAACAAGGATTAAAGACCTTGAAAGATTAGTTTTAAGTTATGGTACATTCAACTTAATACCTCAAACAAAAGAATGTTTCTTCTCCAAAGTTATGGATGAATTAAGAAGTCCTGAAAGAAGACCAGAAATTGCCACTCATGGCAGATCATTTGCATGCTGCATAGCCTATTTAACTCTTTTAGGCATCTACCCGGTAGATCTTATCAACAAAGTTTTGAGTCAAGACTTTTTAGAAGCGACATACGGAAAGTTTTGTTACAACTATGGGAGAGAAATTCTGACATTAAATAATGTAGCAGAAATCTTTTGCAGTGATTCTCAAGTGAAACGTCTTCCAGACAAATATGTTCAAATTATGGCAAAAAAATATACAGATTATATACCAAATGAAAACTATTTAAAAAATTATAATGTTACTGAAAGGATGGTTTTAGACATTATGAAAGTATTGAAAGGAATTCGTGGTGGTGATGAGTATGTAGTTGGTGAACACATCTTACCTCATCATCAAAGAGGAGGTATAAATGCATATTGTCATATAATATAATAAATACCTAATAATTACTATCTCTAATCCTAATTGTGCCTTATTTTCTTTCAGATATAATTATTTGTAATGATCCTAAAGGATCACCAGTAGCTGTAGAAGCTGTATTTACAACTAAAGACTTTGGACTGCTACGAAGGCCTCCTAATAAAAATAATGTCTGGATAGCATTAGTGATAGCTGGCAGAAATGCTATAATACATGATACTGACAATGCAACTGGTTTCTTTACAAGTAAAGTTAAACAACTTGACGCACTGGGTTATCATGCAGCACTGGTAAGAACATTATAAGTAAGCAAACAAATAAAACTAGACCAAGTAACCTTAGATATTTCTAAAGTGTTACCTGAGTAATGCAACACATAAGACACTCTTTCTTAGGCTATTTTTGTTTCTTGATGTGTCCTCTATAGCAATGTATGAGATGTTCAGTACAACTTTGAAGAAAAATCAAAAGCCGATTTGGTTTAATGCCCTATACATCTGATACTACCTAACTAGTCTACTTAAAAACTATATTATTTTTACATTTTCAGGTGCCTTGGAGTAAATACTCGAAATTGAAGTCAACAGAAGAAAAAGCGAGTTACTTAAATAGCTTAATTAATGATTCTATTAGGAAAAACAAATAAATCTATTCACAAAACAACTATTTTATTTCACCCGTTTATAATATTTATTTTTTACTAGATTTTTTCAACAGCTTCGTTTGCGTGATAAGGAAGTTATCATGTGCTATGTATGAAAGAATAATAACTTTACATCATAATAATCACTTGAATTCGGACGTCAGCCTGTACGAGATTAGGATGGCTCTGAAGCAGTTGAAGAACAACAAGGCGTCGGGTGAGGACGGAATTACGGCTGAGCTCCTGAAGGCGGGTGGAAAACCGGTCCTAAAGGCCCTTCAGAAGTTGTTCGATTCTGTCATACTCGAGGGAAAAACGCCACAGGCATGGAGCAGAAGTGTGGTGGTACTCTTCTTTAAGAAGGGTGATAAAACCCTGCTGAAGAATTCCATCCCATCTCACTTCTGAGCCATGTCTACAAGTTGTTTTCCAGGGTCATCACGAACCGTCTTGCGCGCAGGTTTGACGACTTCCAGCCTCCCGAACAAGCCGGATTCCGAAAAGGTTTCAGCACCGTAGACCACATACATACGCTACGGCAGGTCATACAGAAGACCGAGGAGTATAACCTGCCTCTCTGCCTAGCGTTTGTGGACTACGAGAAAGCTTTTGATTCGATCGAGACTTGGGCTGTGCTGCAATCTCTCCAGAGGTGCCAAATTGACTATCGGTACATCGAAGTGCTGAGGTGTTTGTACGAAAACGCCACCATGTCAATTCGACTCCAGGACTAGACCTCGAAACCTATCCTCCTGCAGCGAGGTGTGAGGCAGGGAGAAGTCATCTCTCCGAAACTGTTATTCCCGTTTTTTTCACTGTTGCATTGAAATTTTGCGGAAAAAAATCGTTTGGGAACAAAACAGAAATCTTTCGAAGGTTTTATTAATTGTTTCGGTAATTTACAATAAATAATTAGGCGCTATAATGACTGACGCCCATTGTCGGACATAAATCTCCCCCCGCTATAATGAACTAAGCCCACTGTTGGATATAAGTTTCCCTCACTATAATGATCTATGCCCGCTGTTATACATAAGCCTCCCCCAAGTGTCGCCACCTCGGTAAGTCCCCTCTTTGAGGCGTGGCTGGAAAGACATCACGGCATCCTTATCATCCGCATGACACAGATCCTCACCGGACATGGCACGTTCGGGAGGTACCTGTTCCGGATTCGAGCGGAAGTGACACCCGGAGGACACGGTGGAGCACAAAGTCGAGGTGTGCCCTGCTTGGGCGGAGTATCGCCGTGCCCTCGTGGGGGCGATCGGCGGCGGAGACCTCTCGCGCGGTCTAGCGGACAGTGAGCAATGGGTAGCTCGCTGTCCAGCCGTCCGGGAACTATCTGGACCAAACCCAAGTCGTCAATGACGCGCACTGTTCCCGCGCGCCTCAAGGAGTTGTCAGCAACAGCAGGGACCCAGCTGGGTCGAAGCCTACTGGGGCCAGGGTTAGTTTCGAAAGATGGCTCGAGCCCCGGTATAAAGGCTAGACGGAACGGGGTGGATCATTTAGTCAGTACGAGTCTGACACTATCTCCCGCTCCGCCCAAGAGCGGGGGATGTCATTAGATGATATTTTCCCACCATAAAAAAAGTCTCGCCACCTAGGTGCTGTAACAATAGATGCCCACTGTCGGAAATTGGCCTCCATCTCGCTATAATGACCTATGCCCACAGGCCACAGTTAGACATAAGCCTCCGCCAAGTGTCGCCATTTAGGCGCTATAATGACAGCTGTCCACTGTTGAACATAGGCCTCCCCCTCGGTATAATGACCTATGCCCACTGTCGGACATAAACCTCCCCTAAGTGTCACCATTTAGGCGCTATAATGATTGATGCCCACTGTTGGACATTGGCATCCCCCTCGCTATAGTGACCGATGTCCTCTGTTGGACTGTACAGGTGCGCTATTTTATGAGCCTATGTCTAAGTTGGACATAGGATCATAAACTAGTGCGCCTCACTGCTTTCCATCAGGTAGGTTCGCAGTCAAGTGCCACACGTGTGAATATCACCGGGAAGAAATTTTAAAGCTAGAACTACATTAGACCGACGCACACGTGTAACACGCCTGATTTGTACGGAGAACGACGTCGCGTGGCGTGGATCTAGTGTAGCTCTACAAGTCTATTTTCCATATAAAATGTATGGAGACCGACGCGCCCAGATCGGCGTATGTAGCCCACGTGTGCGCAGTGTAGTTCTACCTTTAAAGTCATGCGAATGTACGGTAAAGAAAAAATTGTTGTTATTCTTGTATTTTAATTTAATAAAAATTGTGAAAAAATCCATATACCTACTAATTCTAACTTTGATAATGCTTGACGAAAATATTCAAGATGAAACATTATGGGCTTTATTACCAATCTATATATTTCGTATTTTTAGTATTTCAATCCTTTTGTTGCTAAAATAACAAGATTTAGGCTAAATAACGCAATCCAGTTTGATTTATTTGGCAGAGAGTATTTACCCATGATTTGGACAAATACGATCGGGTAAAAACGAGTATTTATTGAGTATTTATCCATTTTGAGTATTTACTCGGATAGAATCGCAACACTAAATAAAGGATAATCATAATTGTCACTATGAATACAAATAATAAAACAGCCACTGTTGAACTCAAAAAAATCCCGCCAAAAAGTCAGGGAGCGCCATAATGTGACGTATTTGTATTCTATCTATGGTTATGTTATTTTTATTAGAGTCAATCTAATGAAAGCGTGACCTGAGAAAAAGAGGTTCCAATCAATATAGGTAGGAAATAATAATAATGAACGAAAAATATTAATATCATTGTGAGAAAAGCGTGGGCGCTTTGTGCCATATTTTTCGTAAATCAAGCACCCCACGCTTTTTTCACAATGATATTTATATTTCTCGTTCATTATTATTATTTTCTATTCTAGACGCACTCCGCATTTATTTACACTGAAGCGCGAGCAGTGAGAATTTTTTGTGTTTGCAACATTGTTTTGAACTGTCCACCAGTCCGCCCAATTTGAGATCAAGCAATTAATTTTAGTCTATGGTAACGCATCAGCAGCTTGCAGACATAACGGGTGGATAATTTTCGCGCCCGGTTTTGGTCCTAAAGTAGAACATAAAGAAAACGTTGTTCATTACGCCATGTAAATTCGTTTATATCGAGTAATCTATAATAAACATAAGTGATATTTATTCTGTATTATCATGTCTCAAACAGAGGAACCTATGGACGTTGCAGATGTTGGTGAAAATTCAGTAGGTTTCATTACATTTTGTTTTATGATTCCTTCCAAAGACTGGTAGTAAAACATAATTATTTTTGTAACAGAATGGATCCTCGAGCGATACTACGTCCTCGAGGGGGAAGGAAGGTGACTTCGAAAGTAAAATTGAAACTGATCGTTCGAAGAGATTTGAGTTTCTGTTGAAGCAAACAGAAATTTTCTCTCATTTCATGACAAACACTCCTAAATCTGGTGGCAGCCCACCCAAACCAAAAGCCGGCAGACCTAAAAAGATCAAGCAAGATGTTGACCCGGGTGGAGGATCAGCTGGAGAGTAAGTAATAATAAAACTAACCTTCACATTGCCATTACAAACAAACAATTAAAATTTGCTTTCATGAAGTTCATAAAACTATCAATATATTATTGTTTTCATTGTTAGAAAATTTTGTGTCTGCATAATTTGAATAGTATTGTGACATACATTTTACCTGTTTACTATCATAGTTAAAATCACTAAAACTTGCATATTTTGTTTAGCCACCGCCACCGAAAGACTGAACAAGAAGAAGATGAGGAGCTGCTTGCGGAAACTAACACAAAAGTAAAATCAATATTCCGATTTGAAGCATCTCCACACTACATCAAAAATGGTGAAATGCGTGACTATCAAGTGAGAGGTCTCAACTGGATGATCTCACTCTATGAAAATGGTATCAATGGTATTTTGGCTGATGAAATGGGTCTTGGAAAAACTTTACAGACTATTTCTTTGCTTGGTTACATGAAGCACTTCAAGTAAGTATTTATATTGCTATGGTTTATTTACTTATTTAATTCATTAATGATGCGCAAACGCCGGCGTTCCAGCATCTATTGTCTTACTATTGTGTCTCAAATTGACTGTATCGGAAAGGTTAATCAATATAAAAATAATAATGGTTAATTGGTATTTTAAGAAAACTTACTGGTATTTTTATAGCCAGCATTGTCACCCTTGCTGATTGATAGCTGTAAATTATACCAGGGTCTTTTTTAATATTGATAGGGCTTGCATTTGACCACCGTCTCACCTGGGTAACTGGAATAAAGAGTATACTACATCCTAATCCAGGGTGTGGTTGAACCAAAAATCAAACACAAATTCACTTGTTTATCTGATCAAAAAAGCAGGATTCAAAAGTTTGGCAACTGTGTGTGGCTGTGTCTGTATGTGGATTTGTAACTTCTAAAGGGATGAACCTATTTTGATTTAATTTTTTTTGTTTAATTGAAATATTTGTGGCTATGATTCAAGAAAATCTGTTTAGGCATTTCAAGATTATAACTCTTTTCTAGTTTATGAAGTGAATAACTTCAATTAGTCTAATCAATTAAAAATGTATTAACTAAGCAGGCTGTTATTGCAAATTCTAAAAACATGGTATTTCTGACCTGCAGAATGGCTTAGAATATGCAGGATACTCATATCCTCATGTATTTACAGCAGGCATATTGTGTTTGGCATCATTGAAATAATAAATAAATTGACAATGAATAGGTTATATACATGGAAATAGTTTATCAAGGTTTGTTAATGAGGCATATAAAAAAAATAGTAAATTGATGAGAGATTGGTAGCTAACTTTACTTGTAGAATATTATATTGTATTGTAAGTGCTGTTTAGGTGAGTGTCAATCATAGGATTTCTAGTACAATACATATAAAAACCAGGAAATTAAATTAGAATTTAAAAAAACCGTTGGCACAAAAAAATGTTTTCATATTACTTCTACATCCTTTATATTATAGGAATGTTCCTGGGCCACATATTGTAATTGTCCCAAAATCAACACTGACAAATTGGATGAATGAGTTCAAGAAATGGTGCCCATCCCTGAAAGCTGTTTGTCTAATTGGTGACCAAGAAACAAGGGTAAGTTCTATTATTGAGTTAGATAAATTTTATTTGATATTTAAAAAAAAAACAGTACATTTTTTTTTTCTTTTGCAACTGAGCCAGTATTGACTATTTTGCCAGTATCGTATGGTAACACACTTTGTGGTAGATCTAAAATAGCGCATATGAGGACAAAAAAAAATTTTTCAGTTTTCATAATACATAAATAATGAGATAATTATTATTATTATTGTTTTTATTTGGGTACATTCATTGAAACTTCTATACATTAAATGCATATGAAAGTATATTATTATTTGATACCTATACAAAAACGCAATTTTAAGATGACAGTCTGTTTGTTTGTTCTGGCAAATCTCCTAAATGGCTGGACTGATTTTGACGGGAGTTTCACTTGTAGATAGCTAATATTATAAGAAATAACTTCCATAAAAAAGAATAAGGTTCTGTTAAAGAAAAAGATATATTGTGTGTGTGTGGTATTGTGCTTATTTTACGAGTTTGACAAGGACGAAGTCGCGGGCGCCAGCTAATTCAAAACGTTTTATTTCACAAAGGCCTACACAGGCATGTCAGAAGCTAGTACATACTTGGTTCCAGTTGACTTATCCATAAGATTATTATCTATTAACAGAGAGAGAAGAGACTGATAAAGTAAAATGTTATTAGTTTTCGTTTTGTCATTTCGCAGAGTTTAAGGAATCAGTTTTAATCACTCATATATTTGTGCATGTTAATAAATTTTACATCAATAATTTATAGACCTTTATCTCTTATTAGAGCACATTCATTCGAGAGGTCCTCATGCCTGGCAACTGGGATTGTTGCATCACTTCTTATGAGATGATTATTAGAGAAAGGTCAGTTTTCAAAAAGTTCAACTGGAGATATATGGTGATTGACGAGGCTCACCGAATCAAGAATGAGAAGTCAAAACTTTCTGAGCTGCTTAGAGAGTTCAAGAGTATGAACAGGCTGTTGCTGACTGGTACTCCACTGCAGAACAATCTTCACGAGCTGTGGGCACTACTCAACTTCCTCTTACCAGATGTATTCAATAGTTCTGATGTAAGTGGCATTATTCATTAAAGTTAAAGTTTGACGCGCCATGGTTGCCTCACGTCATGGCGGTACTGATCAAATGACCCTAAATTATTTAGGTATTTCTCGCTGTTTCTAATGTTTTGTTTTGTTTACTAATAACATAGATATTAAGAATTCTCTTACTCACGATTGTTGGGCCTAGTTGCCATTAATAAACAACATTTGTTATTATTTTAAAGCACATTGTAGTGTAAAAATCATTTAATAAATTTTAAACTTTTAGGACTTTGACTCCTGGTTTAACACTAATGCGGCTCTTGGTGACAATCAACTAGTATCTCGGTTGCATGCTGTGTTGAGGCCATTTTTACTTCGACGTCTTAAATCTGAAGTGGAAAGGAAACTTAAACCGAAAAAGGAGGTGAAAGTATATGTGGGTTTGAGTAAAATGCAACGAGAATGGTACACTAAGGTTCTAATGAAAGACATTGATGTAGGTAAGCAAATAATACAAACATATTTTTAATTGTTTAATTATGAAAAGTTAATAACAATCTAAATTGTGTAGCTAAATATATGATTGTCATAAATAATTATTTTGATCATAGTGAATGGTGCTGGAAAAGTTGAAAAGATGCGTCTGCAAAACATTCTCATGCAGCTTCGTAAATGTTGCAACCATCCATACCTTTTTGACGGAGCGGAGCCTGGCCCGCCTTACACGACAGACTTGCATCTCGTATACAACTGCGGCAAACTCGCCATCCTTGACAAGTTGCTGCCCAAGCTACGAGAACAGGACTCAAGAGTGCTCATATTCTCACAAATGACCAGGATGCTGGACATCTTAGAGGATTATTGTCTTTGGCGGCAATATAAGGTATGCATTGGCATATTTTCCTAACATACTATAAAAAGCGTCTAGGGAGATTAATACTTGTGATTATTTATTTAAATATTTTCAGTATTGCCGATTAGATGGTCAAACACCCCACGAAGACAGGAATAGGCAAATAGAAGAGTACAATGCTGAGGGGAGCGAGAAGTTTGTGTTTATGTTGTCGACGCGCGCCGGTGGCCTCGGCATCAACTTGACGTCGGCAGACGTCGTCATCATCTATGATTCAGACTGGAATCCACAAATGGACTTGCAGGCTATGGACAGGGCTCATCGTATTGGGCAGAAAAAACAAGTAAGTACCATCAACAACAGCAGCAGGACAATTGTAAAAATGGCGAGAACTTTGCAATCTAGTTAACTTGGCAAACTTATTTTTTTAAAGGTGCGTGTATTCCGACTTATCACAGAAAATACCGTTGAAGAAAAAATTGTAGAACGCGCCGAAGTGAAGCTAAGGTTAGACAAACTTGTAATACAGTCAGGCCGGCTGGTCGACATCAAGAGTCAGCTCAACAAAGACGAAATGCTCAACATGATCAGGCATGGCGCCAACCATGTGTTCTCGTCTAAAGATTCGGAAATCACTGAAGAAGATATTGACGTCATATTAGCTAAGGGAGAACACAAGGTAAGGAGGTTTATTTACGACGATGTATTTATTGCATACATTAAAACATGAATATACCAGTTATCTGTTTTTATAGACTGAAGAATTGAAACAGAAGCTGGAGAGTCTAGGAGAATCATCTCTGCGGGCTTTCTCAATGGACACTCCCAGCGTCACTACAGATTCAGTCTACCAGTTTGAAGGTTTTCTTCTAAAAAGTAGTTAATGTAAAATCTTTATTGTATGAATTGAAATACTAATTGATGTTCTTTTGCTCAGGGGAGGATTACAGAGAGAAACAGAAAATTTTACCCATTGGTAATTGGATAGAACCGCCTAAACGCGAGCGTAAGGCTAACTATGCGGTGGACGCTTACTTCCGGGAGGCACTCCGTGTTTCCGAACCGAAGGCGCCAAAGGTACAGGTAAATAAGTTTAAAGAGCTAAATGCGGAGGTCAGCGCAGCAGTCTACTTTTGGTGGTGGTTTTATGGCAATATAATTATCATCTAATTCATGTACTATTATGTAAATTGATTAGCTCTTTATACTGGCATTATTGTAGAACATACTTTGTGCTTTAAGTTATTTATTTAAGCCTTATTTCCTATTTATATTAAAACTAGACCATCATATTCATTTCACATAAGTACTATCATTTACACCACTGTCCAAAATTAAGGAAGCAGTCAAATAAAATCAAATGAAAGTAAACTTCGCCTACTTGAAAGTAAATAAAATACTTCAAAAATACCACTCAGTTATAAAGGAGCATTCTACTGGTGAAAGGTACTTTAAATAAATCCAGTAGTTTTATAAGCTTATTCATTAGTATTATAAACGAAAATACAAGTCATTCCTCTTTATAATATTACTACAGATTTTTACAGCATATTTGACGATGTATTATTTTAAAACAAACGTCCAGATTTTTGGATGGTAGTGTAATATTTTTCTTCCATCCATTCCTCCTCCTTTTCAATGTTGGTTAAAATATACATAATTTATAATGCTTGTAGTTAGTTTGGGGTCAAGTTTATGTTTGATTATATGATAATTTGCTTTTCTCATGTCTAGGCCCCACGTCCTCCGAAGCAGCCGATTGTACAAGACTTTCAGTTCTTCCCGCCGCGTCTTTTCGAACTTTTGGATCAAGAAATATACCACTATCGTAAAACACTCGGGTAAGGTTTAAAAATGGATTGTAGATTTTCCAAAATATAGCAGATGACTAGGATGATATTCAAAATTTTGATTATATTTATATTTTTTCAGGTACAAAGTTCCCCGTAATCCTGAACTGGGTCCTGATGCTGCCAAGATTCAAAGAGAAGAACAACGTAAGATAGATGACGCTGAGGCACTCACAGAAGAAGAGATCCAAGAAAAAGAGCAGTTACTAACTCAAGGTATGCATACTCAACTGTTTTAAAAAAGCAAATCATTGAAAATTAGCAATGAAATTGACACAAATTCTTCATCCATAGGTTTTACTAACTGGACAAAGCGAGACTTCAACCAATTCATCAAAGCCAATGAAAAATATGGAAGAGATGATATTGAAAATATTGCAAAAGATGTTGAAGGCAAAACTCCAGAGGAAGTCAGTAAAACCAATAAATTATTACTCGGAATTATTTAATTGATCAGATCATAATATTATTAATGCATCATCTATTTTCAAGGTTATGGAATATTCAGCAGTATTTTGGGAGCGTTGTCATGAACTTCAGGACATAGACAGAATAATGGGACAAATTGAAAGAGGTGAAGCCAAGATCCAGAGGCGCGCGTCAATCAAGAAAGCGCTCGATGCTAAGATGGCGCGGTACAGAGCTCCATTCCATCAACTGAGAATCTCTTACGGAACAAATAAAGGAAAAAATTATGTCGAAGAGGAGGACAGGTGAGTTTCTTGAATTCATACAGTATTTTATATGTACCATTACTGGTTTAAAACAACGATCACTGTTCTAGGTTCCTGGTGTGCATGCTGCATAAGCTAGGCTTTGATAAAGAAAACGTGTACGAGGAACTCCGAGCATCTGTACACGCCGCGCCACAATTCAGATTTGATTGGTTCCTCAAATCTCGAACTGCTGTTGAATTACAACGCAGGTCAGTAATTACAAAAAAAATCTTACTAACATAATTATAATAGAATAATACCACAAACTTATTAAATTCATTGACTCATTCCAGATGTAACACACTCATTACTTTGATTGAAAGAGAAAATCAAGAACTTGAAGAGAAGGAACGAGCTGAAAAGAAGAAAAAGAGTGGCGCCGCCAATCAAAACACACCTGGCGGAAATGCGACCGGCAAAGGCGCTAATACAAGCAAACGCAAAGCCGATAACACTCCAGACACCGCCCAAAAGCACAAAAAGAAGAAGAAATAATATGGTTTTAAACACGTGATTGATGACCATAACTTCTTATGTAACGATTATTCACATTGCAACGGTAAATAAACCTACGGTCGTGATTACGTTCTTATTTTTTATTTTACAAATCCATTTTTAAGAGACTAGTTTATAAAAGGCGTTCGATCATCATCGTTATTTCAGCCGAAAGACGTCCACTGTTGGACATAGGCCAACCAGACGTAACGGACCAGTGCAACCATTTCAAGTTAAAGATAAGTCTTTGCTAGTCCAAATCGGTATCTATCAAAAATCGGCGAAATGATTTGCTTCATCACACCCTCTTGCATTTCGCAACAAAGTGCGAAGCACAACACTACGCCAATACAGATGCGCGGGCACCGCTTGATTAGCGCGCACCGTTCGAACGTCGCACTCTCGTGGCTAAGTTCCTTTTATATCTGTGCATTTAAACGCTCCGCTGACTTCGTTTCCGTGGCCAAACAACTTATTATTATTACCTATTATAAATTCTTTATTGTACACCGCATGAACAAAAAAGATACAGGACAAACATTAGTCAAAATAAGTGTACAATGGGCGGCCTTATCGCACAGGGCGATCTCTTACAGACAACCTTTGGATGGACTGAAAGAGGAGAAAGATATAGGGCTGTCAGTGTACATCAGAAATAATACTAATATGAAATAACACAAATAAATATGTACATTACAAAAAATACTAATAAATATTAAATATGTAATTAAGCCAGGAGAAGACAATATCAAAGTGAAAGGTAATGCTCCTTCACCATTTTTACTTATGTACCTACTCACTGCTGCTTTTACCATCAGGTGGGATTGCAGTCAAGTCAAAAAAAGCGGTCAAATGCAACATCTGACCGCTTTTTTTGTTGGTTTGTTATCACCCATTATCCCGTTGCGTTGTAGGAATCAAGAAAATTATCCTATTCTAGGCGCTTGACCAGTTCTGTATACAGATTAGCAACACCACAAGATCGCTAGATGTCTTGGTATCAAATATATTTTTTGAGACGCTCTAGAAACTGCCCCGCTTTTGTGAATCAGAGATGTTTGCGTAGAACAGACAGTTGCCGTCTGTTTTCGACTGTTGCCAATGCGCAAACTTTTTAAGGTGAACAATAACTCTTCCTGCTCTGGTTGGAGCGTTGGAGTGTCAGACTTTTACCCGTGTTATTTCAGCTGTCTTGTGCGTCAAAGGCCACGTTAACTCGTTCGTAAATTCCCGTAAACATTGTAGAGTTCTTAGGGCGCCTTCAAATTCTGTATCTGTATCTGTCTATTCCCCGCCCGATTCCAGCCCAAGAGGCACCCGGCGGGTTTGGCGATACAAGTCAGCAGATTGGGATGGTATGCGATCTTTCTTCGCATGCTATCCTTGGCAGCCTACTTGCTTCTCTTCTGCTGATCCTTCGTTGTGCGCCGACGCAGTGACGGCTGTGTTGCGTCAGGGGATGGAATATTACATTCCATTCTCAGATGTAACAATGTCTGACAAAGCTCTACCTTGGTTTGGCGCCGAATGTAATCGCGCTGAAGCACTAAAACATGCGGCATACCGAGCATGGGTCGACGCCCGTATGCGTAAGGCGAGTGACATGAGTCAAAAGAAGAGAGCCTATAATAGGGCTGCCAAATCCTGCAAGAAGGTGATGCGGAGGTCTCGGTTTGACCACATTAGCCGTATTGGGAACAAACTTGCTTCGTACCCTGCAGGGAGTAAAGCGTTTTGGTCCCTGGCTAAATCTGTTGAATCGAACTTCTGTCGTCCCTCACTACCACCACTGCTGAAACCCGATGGGTCGCTGGCCCATTCCGCTGAAGAGAAGGCTAATCTATTTGCCTCTCTCTTTGCGGAATCTTCACGTCTTGATTCTGGTAACGCGCAGCCCCCTGCCTTTCCTGAGCGATGCGAGACGACTATGGCAGACATTCGCATCTATCAGAAGGACGTCCGTAGGGTGCTGCGTAACCTTGACGTGAACAAAGCCAGCGGTCCCGATGGGATACCGGCAATTGTTTTAAAAACTTGTGCGCCTGAACTGTCTCCGATCTTAACACGCCTATATCGTCTTTCGTTTGAGGCGGGAAAAGTGCCGATGGCTTGGAAGCAAGCTAATGTGCAACCCGTGCCCAAAAAGGGCAGTAGGGCTGACCCTGCTAATTACAGACCTATCTCGGTGACGTCCATACTCTGTAAGTGTATGGAACGAGTGGTCAATAATAAGCTCCTGGCATACCTGGAAGCTAATGACATCCTCAGTGATCGTCAATACGGTTTTCGCCGAAATCGGTCAACTGGGGATCTTCTAGCGTATGCCATTCACATCTGGAGCGAGGCCATCGAGAAGCATGGGGAAGCACTTGCAGTCTCCCTTGATATCTCGAAGGCTTTCGACAGGGTCTGGCATGATAGCCTTATTGCTAAGCTTCCTTCCTTCGGTTTGCCCGCTGGTCTGTGTAACTGGATCGCAGACTTCTTGAGGGGGCGATCCATCCGAGTAGTTATTGATGGCTGCTCGTCCGGGCAAATGGATATTAATGCCGGGGTCCCTCAGGGGTCGGTGCTCTCTGCAACACTGTTCTTGCTGCACATAAACGACCTACTTAAACCCGGTACCTTTGGGTATGCAGACGATAGCACTGTTGCTGAGAGTTACGTGTCCGATGCACGTACTAGTGGGTCACAGATCCAGTCTTTGAGGGAAGCTATGGTTGAGCGCTTGAACTTGTCCTTGGAGGCAGTATCCGATTGGGGCGATGCCAACCTGGTCAGGTTCAATGCTGCTAAAACCCAGGCGTGTCTTTTTTCCGCCAAACGAAGCCAATTTTACCCGGCTCCTATATTCCGGGGTGTTACCGTGCCGATAACCGACGGCCTTGAGCTTCTTGGGGTAACGTTATCATCTACCCTCAATTTCGGCTCTTACATTGAGGCAAAAGCACAACAGGCTGCCAAAAAACTGGGGATCTTAGCTAAGGTGAGGCGGTACTTCACACCGGAACAGCTGCTCAACCTATACCAAGCGCAAGTTCGATCGTGTATGGAGTACTGCTCTCATCTTTGGGATGGGTCTGCCAAGTATCAGCTTGATGCTCTGGAGTCGATTGAGAGGCGAGCCAAGAGGATCATCGGTGATGATGCGCTTGTTGACTCAAAGCTCCAAAGCCTTGAGCATCGACGCCGAGTTGCTGGCCTGGCGGTTTTCTATCGATTACACTTCGGTGAGTGTGCGTTGGAATTGCACAATTTAATTCCGCCAAGTCCGTTCCATCATCGGACCACTAGACGTACGGCGTTGCGCCATCGGTACATGGTGGATATCCCACCCATTCGTACAAAGCGTTTTGGAAACACATTCATTATGCGTACAGCTAAAGAGTGGAATTCCCTGCCGGAGTCTGTGTTTCCTGATAGCTACAACCTAGGGGTCTTTAAGTCGAGAGTGAATAGGTTACTTCTAGGCAAGCGTGCTCCATCGTCGGCCACATCATCACTTACCATCAGGTGAGATAGTGGTCAAACGCGAGCCTATCAATAAAAAAAAAAAAAAAAAAAAAAATTAGCCGCAAAGTGAAGAGCGACGGCGGCGCGGCTGCAGCGCTGCCGTCACGCTGCTTTGGTATTCCATATAAATTAAAACGCGCGGCCGCAAAGCGGATGTAGCGCGGCAGTCTCGCGACACTGCGGCTTTTATTTAAATTATTTTTCTTTCTTTATATGGAATAACAAAGCAGCGCGGTGTCAGCGCTGCAGCCGTGCCGCCATCGCGTGGCACTTTGCGGCTAATTTGAAGGCGCCCTTACTGCTCTATTTGATCCTAATAGGCTTTTATTTTAGAAAACATTGCTCCACTCTAGAAATTACTCTACTCCCGTATTGTGGTCCGTGTGAGCGTTCACAAACATGTAAACTCACATGCACAAGTCAGCCAGAGCCGGAACAACTATCTGTAGGACATACAAATATTTTATGTTCCGTGCGGGAATCGAATCCGCGACACAGCGCAGCAGTAAATCACTCAACCACCACGCCAACAGTTCCCACTGTTACCTTACCTACGTACTCGAAACCATTTCGAATAAACCCTGTTCGGAATACTCCGCAAGTCAGTGTACAGTAGCAAATTCCATCTACTTTATATTTTTTTGTACCGGACCCCTCACCGAGTGGTGGTTGTAATAAAATAGACTTAATAGAACATAAACATTTATTTAAGATCTTTAAGGAACACTAGTTTTTATAAGACTAGTTAATGGCTATTCAAATAGCATTAGTGTCTGCAACTCGAGCCTGGTAAAACCACAAACTTACACATTGATACATTGAGAAGCTAAACAATGCTACTTATATTTTCGCCAAAATAATATTGGTTTCTAGAAACTCGCATATATCATATTTTTTTAGTTTATCCTATATTAGCAAAGACAGGACTTTACATTGGTAAGTGTTTCAAACAAATATACCTTTTTCCAATGTATTCAATCATATCTGCATGTGCGAATGTGAGAAAGCATTTCGTACAAATATCAACATTACCTTAATAACGAATAATGTTCATATTCCCATGAAACTTGTGTGTTAATCTTGCCCCATACTTTATTCGAAATGGACACTAAATGCAGTAATATCTAATTACATACAAAACTAATAGATCTGCCTTACACACTCTACAACTACACACATATTCTCAACTACAGTATTAGAATGCCTTTAATTCTAGTTTTAATCGCAAGCTATAGTACCTAATAATGAAACATGTCAAAAAATTACATTAATATTGGATAAGTCACCTAATTCAAACACCATTAGCTTATGAAAAATCACGAGAAATTAGAAACTTACATACATTGTAAATTGACGAATTTGGATAAGATTTATAATGTATTTAAAATGATCCAATCATAATTTACTGAGTTTAAACTCTTGCAAGATTGAATACAATTATACGGTGTTTGCATTTATCGGGAGACAGATATATTACGATTAATTTCAATTTGAAGAATCACAAAGACTGACTAATTTACCATCAAAATAAAAATTATCATTATGACCCTAGTCTTAATACATTTTCCTATGCTAACTGGTTAAATCACTGATTAGTAAGCTAAGTTCTAGATTAAGATTAGAGCTTAAAGCAAGTGGTATTATCTAGGTTTAAGAGAGTTACAGCCTGTCAGGTTTATGCAGTGCACAATTACTTTAGAAACTAATTCAAAAACCACTCTATTTTCAATAGAGGAAGATGCCAGCTTATTTCAAAATTTACTCACAAAACAGGGATTTCTGGTGAGGAATACTGCTATATTAAAGCGAACCATACACATTACAGGTTGACGAGTTTGCCTGTGGGATATTTACTATGTAATCTCGCTACTAAAAGCTTTCTCTTATAATCACACACTAAATAGATAGAGACCAGACCTATAGGAATATGGCGGATATAGCCCAAGTCATACCCACAAGCAAGTCGGTCTAGGTCCATTCTCAGCTCAATTTTTGCAAGTAATAACTTATTGGAAATTGTTACTCAAAAGGATTTTAGAAACTAGATTTTTCCATTAATAAGCCTTATCAGTGCAGTTACATACTATCACACAGTTAGGGTTACCATTCGCCCGGATTTGTCCGGACGTGTCCACTTTTTAGTCTCCCATCCCTATTTTTCGACTTGAGGGATTTCTTTTAGAAAATAAAGATATAATACTGAAAATCATTGCAAGATAAATAAAAGCCTGTTAGATTTAAAGTTTTTTCAAGACCTTCTAAATGGTAACCCTACACACAGTTATCACAGTCTTCAATATTTCCTATCCGTTGCACACAATCAGGTACTGTTAAAAACAATGGTAAAACAAACAATGCTTTGCGGTATCTGCATTAAATGAGACAGTAAAATGGCTGGTTTTCCTCCTTAAGGTGAATTGCCATTTTCCAACCCATCCTGGAAACTGTTCGCATTACTGTTAAATGGTGCTCCAAGCCCATACAGATGACCACTAGTGCTTTCAATATTGCCATCAAAGAATATCTGCAAAGAATAATTTCGTTGGTTTTTGACACAAAACACGCATTAACTTATAAAATAATAATAATAATGTCAAATGGTTTTTTAACTTTGCCCCACAAGGAATTCTCCTGTATCGTGGCAGCATTCACAAACATAATGAGACATAAGACACCCAGAGCCGGAACAATTGTCAGTAGGCCATACAAATATCTGCTGCGCGGGAATGATCGAACTCGCTCAAACATCGAGCCAACCGTGCGCGTGAAAAAAAGTAAGTAAAATAATCAGGGGCATACTTCTTTGATTTTGAAAAATGCCATTCCTGTCAGGTGCGAGTCGGAGCCGGCTTGGTGCTGCGGCCCCACTCGACGCAGCTCGAGTTGGTCGGCCACCTCCTGCAGCCCTCCCTTCAAGTTTTTGCACAACTTCATCAAGTACTGTAAACAAATTTAGCTTGTATAAGTAACCATTGTAACAAACCATGACAGTGATCACAATGCATTCCAGAGTATAATTGATACTTACTTTCACATCATAAACAGTAGGGAAATACAATCTCAGACTTTCAAAAAAGTCATTTTCTTCTAGTGGCAGATTCTGATCAGTCAAAATTTTAAGCAAATATCCAAAATCATAACCAGAATGAAAACTCAACCAGTTGATATTATCCATCAGTACAATACCTAAAACAAAAAGAAAAATTATTGTGAAAGTAGATTACAGACTTTACATGAAGGACCGAATGTTAATTACCTGAAGACATCAAGAGTTCAGCAAATTCCAAAGGTTCAATGCCATGCTCTTCATGTTCTCTGAATTGAAGACCAGAATTTTGCAGCAGATCGATCGAGTCTTGTGCATACATATCTTCTCTGAAAACATAAATCAATTTTTTGCGCTTTAATTAGAAGTAGACTAGACAAAAGTAATAAAATTGTGTTAGTGACCGACCGCAACACGATTCACAGCTGAAACCAAAACCGTAATCGAATGTTCGGCTTCTCTTCCAGTTTGGGCTGTATGTAACCGAAACTGGAAAACATTGACGTCGCGTCCGCGCAACGGTAGTGATGCGCAGACGTTGGGGAACTCTATATATACATAATAGGTATCTGTCGTAACCGCCAGCTCAGAGAAAAGTTTTGGTTGAGTCAAATATTCGGCCAATTTTTAGTCGAGCCGAATATCTGGCCAACAACTTCGAGTGTAGTTTCCGATCTTGATAGGAGTGGGTGCTACATGGATATTTACCATGACTTTGGATTTGTCCATGTTCATTTTAAGTCTCACTCTTTCGGAAGCTCTACTGAGGTCACCGAAGATTGTACTGAGCTCTTCTGTAGTCTCAGCCATAACTACTATGTCGTCGGCAAACCGAAGGTGAGTAATGTACTCGCCATTGACATTAAAGCCTAGCCCTCTCCATTCCAGAACCTTGTGACAACAAACATGAAGACATCCTCCAATGCAGCCGTGAACAGTTTTGGAGAAATGAAATCTCCCTGCCTCAAACCTATGACTTCAGGATCAGACCTCGAAACCTATCCTCTTGCAGCGGCACCCCGCTCCTCCTGAACCCTGGTCCTGGTCTGATCCTGAAGTCGGATTGACATGGTGGCGTTTTTGTACAAACAGCACTTCGATGAATCGGTAGTCAATTTGGCACCTTTGGACAGACTGCTGTACAGCCCAAGTCTCGATCGAATCAAAGGCCTTTCTCGTAGTCCACAAACGCTAAGCGGAGAGGCTGATTATACTCCTCAGACTTCTGTATAACGTGCCGCAGCGTATGTATGTGGTCCACGGTGCTGCCTTTTCGGGATCCGGCTTGTTCGGGAGGCTAGAAGTCATCGGATCTGCGCGCGAGAACGTTCGTGATGACCCTGGAAAACAGCTTGTAGACATGGTGAGATGGGCCTGTAATTCTTAAGCAGGGTTTTTCCCTCGAGTATGACAGAATCGAACAACTTTTGAAGGGCCTACACTCGAAGTTGTGGACGACTACGTTCTTCTGGGACAGACGCTCCAGTTGGGTAGGTTTAACTTCGAGAAAGAGATCAATCATCGAATCCGACTCGGCTGGGCAGCGTTCAGGAAGCTGTGCGCTGTCTTTTCGTCCAATATACCAGTGTCTTAAGACGAAAGTCTATGACCAGTGCGTGTTGCCAGTAATGACATAATATGGTTCCGAAACGTGGTCACTTACAGACATAGCCTAACGAATCGCCAAACCTACGTGGCAGTGGGCAGGGCACATTGCACGCAGAACAGATGGTCGATAGAGACGAAAGGTTCTGAAATGGCGTTACGTACCGGAAGACGCAGCATTGGAAGGCCTCCCACAAGGTGGAACAATAACCTGGTGAGGGTCACGGGAATCCGACGGATACGAGACGCACAGGACCGGTCATTATGGGGACACTTTGGGGAGGCCTATGTCCAACAGCGGATGTCTTTTGATTGAAATGATGATGATGAATATTTGGCCACTTTTTGAACAAAATCGAAACTAGCTGAAACAAATTTTTTTTTTTGCTAAAACCGAATCTCCGGTTGATCTCTAGATTGTGTTATAAATGTGAACATCTGTCTGTATACAGGTAAAAGACAATTTTGTTTGTTTACTTACTGCAAGTTGAACTTAAAATTAAATTGCCAAGTAGTGCAGCCTGGTGGGGTTTTACCATTTTCATCCATGAATGTTAGACCCAACTGAATGATCCTTAAAAGGTCCACATTGCACCTGGAATCATGATAGTTTTTTTAATTTGAAATAATGACAATTATATGTATAAATAAAAAAGGCTTAATATCAATTATCATTTATTCAAATTGTGCAGAGAATCAGCACTTATTGAATGTCAAAATATTTTCAGTGGTATACAGTAACAGTAAGAAATTATTTGCAACATATTAGCTAGCACACTTCAAATATCACAAGAAAGAAAAACAACTAATTCAAGCTTAAACTAATAAACCAAACTCAATATGAATCTAGGCATAATGGGCATCCCCACTTACATGTGCAATGCTGGAATCAATCCAAAGGACTGTGACTTAATGTCATAAGTGATAGAACAGGATCATTATAGTTAAGTCAATAAACAGTTAATTACAATAAGGGTGAGTTGCAACATTGAACTATAACAATAACAAAACCCTTAACAGTTGTCAAATCGTTGAATTGACCAATAGGCGGCTGATTCACGGTTAGTTATGGTTTGGTTATAGTTAAATGGTGCAACTTACCCTAAAAAAACAAGACCAGTGAGAAAAACCAATTTCCACAAGTGGCATCCATTCACAAGCACACGCACAGCTCTGCTTTAACTCCCTCACAATATTTGAAGGAAGGTAACCAAATGCTTGGTCATTTAATCTTTCAAAAACCATAACTAGAGACACAGACAATAGAAAGACAATCAGAGAGTGAACACTGGCATTCGCTTTGGGTTTGATGAATTAAGACAACATTACAAACCTGCTGCCAGTTGCTTAGACAATAATCAATTTGTTGAATTCTCAACTCATTATTAAATATTATGTCAGCAGATAAAATTAAGTAAAAGTAATGGACCTATGGTATGCTAAAGAAACAATAATAATATGAACTCATTTAATTTTTATATAAGTTAATCTTAGAGAAAGAACGCTATAAATTGGTTTGCGCTCAACACAGTAACCAACTATTTTTACTGTCTAAATCATTGTTCAAGAATTAGTACCTATGCTGTTAACTAAAAGTTTATCTTCGGTTCTTAATTTTAAAAATGAGTACCTCAAAAGCTGGTATTGGTAGTCAGCAGTAGACCTGAATTCACCAATCGGTCGCGCAACAACTCCTGGGAATTCGGTATCCATGGCCACCCAGTGATATTTTTGCACTACCTAGTGATAAAAGATTGGATCGATTTACAAAAGTGAGTGTTAGTTTCACGTTTCTAGGTAAATTAAAATTAATAAACTTCAATATAGAAATATAATTATATTGTTATCAGATAATTCAGTTAAAATACAAATTTTGAAATGCAAGTATACCTTTCTGATAACATGAAATTCTTCATGAAGATTGTGATTCCAAACATTTTTAATGGAGCACTCATCTTTTATTGAGCTGGATAAAATTGATCCAAAACTAGCTGCAGGCATTTGTGATTTTATTTTTGAATTATTCTAGAAAGATAGAAATTTAATAATAAACAAGTTCACACAAAAAGTATTGGTAATTTAATTAAAATGTTTCACTAATTTCGCTCTGTTTGTTTATAAAAATGAATGTCTGAATACCAGAGACATTTCTGTTTTTGTCAACTCTATAGTAGACAAACGGCTCTCCGTCTCTCTATTCCGCAGGTTAATCACTGGATTTCAGGGGCCAAGACAAGACGGAAGAGCACCTCTATGAACTAAGAACAGGGACTAGAACCTAGAACAAGCTAGAACAGCTAGAATTTTTCCAAGTTCAGCTGACCCGCTGAGCCAAACCCGAATGGCACCACTCACTCACAGCGCGAGCGCGCCATAGAGTTGAGCGCTATAAGTTAGTGGTGTTGGTTGTACTCTATTTTTCACAAAAATGATATCGTCGCTGAAAATTGTAAGCTGGTGTTATTATTTGTAAAATAAATAGAATCAAATATTACGCTGTATTATTTTGCTTAAATACATATTTTTAATTGCTTTCGAATGATTTCGAAAAAAAAAGTCTATAATGAAATGGATAAATTTAATAACTTGGCGGGTGTAGTATCTCTGCCAGGGATGAAGTATCTCCAGCTTTGTGAGCCAGCGCGTTTATTGGATGAGTGCAAAAAAAGTTCTTGATAGTTTTCAATAGAATATAAATACTCATTATTTTGATAACTGAGTCCCAGCAGTGGGAACCTCAAAAAGGCTGACGATGATGATGATTTTGATCACGGTATTACGTTAAACTAAAATTTATCGCAAAAATATCGATGTATCGAATAAAAGAGCAAAACTGGACCGATTTAACCAAAAATGATTCAATCCACACACACCTAATTCCGGGATACAATGCGTTCCAAATTAAAGTCATAACCTCGATCTGTCAAATGTTGAGTGACAAGTACGGTTTGCAAGAAAAACTTATTTGCGTATCAATTAAGGCATTTTTTTGGTTTGTATTATTAAGTCTTAGTTAAACTTACGTGAAGTAAAAACGTTATTGTTTAATACAAATCAGCTAAATATATTATAAGTATGGTTCTGTAATGGACAGTTAAAATGATTCGAGGTTACTAGATGAATATTGAGCAGAATGATTTTTGTAATATTAAATGAATAACTATTTCATAAGTTTGAATCATTATCGCAAAAACAATGTGTAGGTATAAAGGTACATGTCAGGGCAACCAAGGAAAGATAAGAATGATTCTAATAGTTTAGAAAACTTTAATGTATTTAAAATAATATAATGTATATAATGGTCTTCTACAAGACACCTGTGGGTTTTTTTTATGGTGGTAAATCATACAGTGACTCATCTCACTCTAGAGACCAGGAGGACGTGTCAGACTTATAGTGACTAAAACTACTTCTTTTGTTTTGGTTTGGCCCCCTACGATTTTACTGACATCTCTTTAAGGCGCGCGTGGAACAGCTGTGGGTTGGATCGTACAGTTTTTTCTATAATGATAAGATAGAGTTATGAGTATTTGATGTTCTGATAAACATTTTTCCTATACTTAAAATTGTCGAGGTTGTAGGTTGGATCATTTCTGCTTAAATCAGTTCCATTGATATCCGTGTAATCTTGGTCTCGTAGCAAATTCAGAGACAGAACAGTAATCCTGGCATGACTCCAAAACTACCATATTGCCATATTTTGTGTAGTTCGGGTCAATAAGTCTTTTTCTTACTGTAGCTGGAAGTTTAAAGCACCACAGAATTTGATAGTAATGGTGTCTACACACCGAAGCCGACGGCCCGGGCCCGTCACTACTCTCTTTTATCTGTGGGCCCGCCGGCACGAACCTGGCGCGAGCTAGCGGCCCAATCCGCGCGCTCCACTACGCCAGTGGAGCGCGCGTATTGGTCCGCCAGGTGGCTTCGGCGCGTAGACAGACACCATTATGTAAAATAAAAATAAAAAGCCTTTTGAAATAAAAAAAAACTTTTTATTTCAAAAACTTGCACACACACACAAACACAGTAGTAATATCTAAATCTAAAGTTATAACTAATTGGTTCAAAGTAATTATTTGTAACAATAAAAGAAAATTTAATCCTAGTATAATTAAAAAATTGTTTGTTTAATGTGCAAGAACCCCTCCGCAGGTGAAGGCCTCCTCCAATGAACTCCATCTTTCCCTGTCTTGTGTTGTGTTCATCCAGTTAGAACCAGCCGTTTTCAAAATGAGATCATTAAGTACACGAGACACCATTAAGTATCTACGAAAAAGAAATTCAAGGGTTTGGATCACACTTGTACAGCACCAGTAGAACTATCGGAGTGCCTGATACCTATTTGGCGTCATTTTATTGTTCACTAGCTTTTGCCCGCAGCTTCGCCCGCGTGGCATTAGGTACTTAAGAAATCGGAATAAAAGGTAGCCTATGTTTTTTTCCTTGTCAAAGGCTATATGCATGCCAAATCCGTTCAGCCGTTTTTGCGTGATTAAGTAACAAACATCCACACCTTCACATTTATATTAGTTAGGATATACCTAGGATTAGAATAGCGAGATTATCATGGATACCTCAAGACCTACTGATAAATATTATGCAAAATACTTAAGTCCCTCCGCGGCGCAATGGAGGATGTCTTCAAGGTTCTGGACTGGAGTGGACTAAACATTGATGTCAATGACAAGTACATCGCTCACCTTCACCGACGACATAGTAATCATGGCTGAGATTATGGCTATATACTCAGCACAATGCTAAATGACCTCAGTAGTGCTTTCGAAAGAGTGGGTCTTAAAATGAACATGTATAAAACCAAAATCATGATTAACAACCATGTAGCGCCCACTCCTATAAAAGTCGAAGACTACACTCAAAGTTGACGACGATTACGTCTACCTCGGACAGACAGTCCAGTTGGGTAGGTCTAACTTCGAGAAAGAGGTCAAACGTCGAATTTAACTCGGCTGGGCAGCGTTCGGGAAGCTACGCGATATCTTCTCGTCTAATATACCACAGTATCTCAAGACTTATGTCTATGACCAGTGCGTGTTGCCAGTGATGACATATGGCTCCGAAACGTGGTCGCTCACAATGGGCCTCATCAGAAAGCTTAGTCACCCAAAGAGCAATGGAAAGGGTTATGCTCGGGCTTTCCTTGCGTGATCAAATAAAAAATGAAGATATCCGTAGGAGAACTAAGGTTGCCGACATGGCACGGAGAATTGCCAAACTTAAGTGGCATTGCTCGCAGAACAGATGGCTGTTGAGGCCGAAAGGTTATGGACTGGCGACCGCGTACCGGAAGACACAGCGTTGGAAGGCCTCCTACAAGGTGGACCGATGACCTGGTAGTGTGTTAAAAAGGACTTTGTGGACCTGGTGAAGGCTGCGGGAAACCGATGAATGCGAGACGTTCGTTGTGGCGACGCTTGGGTGAGGCCTATGTCCGACAGTAGACGCTTATGGGCTGAAATGATAATGATGATGTTGAACGACTCAGGTCCTTTATAAACCAGTGATAACCCACCATGCACCGCTCGCCTCGTTACTCATGCTATGTGTAAATGCAGCTTTACATGAATGACAAAGTGGAAGCAGCGTTCAGGTTCAGGTGAACTGCACTGGCGCCAATGCATCATCGTGTGGCTGTACTTTCAGAATTTTGAGATAGTCATAAAATGAAAAAAAAAAAAATCTAAATGAAAAAGCTTCAAAATATTCAAAATTAATTGTATTTGAATCATTACAAAAAATAATTATTACGAAATCTTAAAATGTATTAGAATATAAAATAAATCGATAAAACCTTACGAAGAAATAATAGTCTTAAATCTATAATTTCTATAAAATATACGAAATATGGACAAGTCTAAGTCAAGAAATTATTTTGACACTGTTTTGCAATAAAAACCTAAATAAATTGCATAATTACTATTCACGGATGCATGGAATTTAATTACATACATACATAATTTTGATTTAATTGCTGATTAATATTTCATAATTTGTGTTTACATAAAATAGTCGACAAAACGTAGAGATTTATTCACAGATGAAAAAAGTTTACTGATTACTTGAATGTCCAATCATCACACATAGTTGTATTTTATATACACACAGCACACGTCGATACGATGCTTTCACTCTGAGATATGGAACACTCGAGGTTGTGGTGTCAGGCTTATAATATGCCCGTTTTCTCCGGATCAGGAGGAGTTTCCGTTTTCGCCGTTGTCCTGGAAATTGTTGACGTTCACAGAGAAGGGCGCACCCAATCCATATAAATGTCCACTCGAACTTTCGATGTTGTCATCGAAGAATATCTGTAATGTATAAGTGCGTCAAAGTTTATTTAGTAGGTATTTACTAGTATCCTTTTTAGGGCCGACACTGCGTTAAGCGCCCGTTTCGCTACGTAACATTATATATTAAAGTTCTCCATCGATTCGACTACATGCATGCGGTTTTAGCTACGGGGACCGTCTCACATGAAACACGCGCGACTACCTCATGGGACGGGTGGCCGCGCGTGCGCCCCCTTAACGCAATATTGGCCCTTAATTGTTATAAATCGGATAATTTTAACACTTGAAATCTTCAAATTTAGACTAAGCATACCCCCCCTGACCTGTGTTTTCATAACTTCGTAAGTGATGGTGAGTTTGTTTATAGCTGCTTCAACAATTTATATACCTCTTTGATTTTAAAGAATGCCATTCCTGTCAGGTGCGAGTCGGAGCCGGCTTGGTGCTGCGGCCCCACTCGGCGCAGCTCGAGTTGGTCGGCCACTTCCTGCAGCCCTCCCTTCAAGTTTTTGCACAACTTCATTAAGTACTGAAATACATAAAGATAAACAAAATAAATATAAGCAAGGATGCACGATCCAATTATTATGTATTAGTGCCCGCGCTCACTTAAGACAACGGGGCGCTAGGGCTGTTGATAAAATATCGATATGGGAGATTCCATAAATATTGGGCAAGTCTATGTCTTCAGAACTTTTCGCTCAACTAATTAAATCAATTGCATAAAGCTGAATAATGGTGTTCCTTTATATGGACTTGCAGAAATATCAAAAAAGTATTTTTCAATACACTTGCTCAGAAAGTGACTCTTATTGCACTGCACTTAATTATATAAAGGCGCTTCTTACCGAACTGCAACATTTTGATTACCATTACGCATTCGTGCCATAATGTAGTTAAAACCTTTTTGTTCAACCTCTTTGTTAGCAAAACAAATTTTGAGTACGAAAAAATTTCACATAAGTTATTGCGTTCAATGGTATAAATTAATCGTACATTTAAATAATAAATTGTTTTTTTTTTGTGGTCTATGGCCGCCATTTTAAGATGCGCGCGGTTTTTGGCTTGATTTATTCGAGTGCAATTCAGTAGCTGTATTAATTAAATACAACAAATTCATTAGAAAATGTTACATGCGTATTCCATTGTTAGTGACAATGAACGACATTACTATGGTAAAAAAATTTCACGCAAAAATCATAAACGTAAGACTACGTAGTACGATTAAAATACCTTAGCCTTCCCCTAGGGGTAAATAAAAAAATTATGCGCGCGCATTGGAAAATAGATTTTTACCGCTATGACACAAAAAAAGTTACTAGTTTTACTGTTATTTTCTTCACAAGTGTATTGAAAAAAGTCGTATGATACATGTGAGTAATTAATTATTACCGTTCTCGGCTCTCTTAAGACCCTCGCCACGGCTCGGGTCTAAATATCACCTCGACTGTAATCACTAACATTACACACTTACATCATAATGTACTATTATTTTAGTTTTAATTCTTCCTTACATAAAACAAAAGTCAGTCCCTAGCCTTGTCAATACACAAAATTTTAGTATTTGATGATTTAATTTTCGAAAACCCTTTAGTTAATAATTTTTAAACATCTATAAAACAAATAAACACAAAATAATTCATCCATTATCAAAGTTTGATTGACTTTTTAGTAAAATTATTTGAAAAATCCCAAGTCAACATATGGATAACGAAATTTAAAATTTCGTGCTAAATGAGTGACCCACCACGGGATGAATGACAAGTTTTTTCTTTTATTTGTGGTACAAATAAAAGAAAAAACTTGTCATGAAGTAAGTAGGTAGCAAAAATAAAATACAGATGTTAGATATTTTGTTTTAAGTACATTGTATACGCGGCGTGGTGTCCAACTTGTGACCTTTTTTAAATATTTATGGAAAAAAGTATAACCTGGTGTAAAAATTATTGAAATCGATTTCAATAATTTTTACACCAGGTTATACTTTTTCAGTTACTAATTCTGAACAAACTATATCCAGGTTCCGCATAATATACTAAAAATAATGTTATATATTGTTACGTACGTGGGTAATCAAATGCCGATTTACTGACGAGAGAACTTTATTCACCACAAACAATAACAAATTAGTCCAGTCAACAATAATCCGAATCGCAATTAACACTAGAGTACCGTTACATTATCGCTTAGGTCGTTAACTAAAATCACTTCAAGTACTAGGGTAGTTCGCTCTTGATCGCAGTCGAAATCACAACTGACTTGCTTCCGGCCGGGGGCTCGTATTTATATACGGAGCCAAGAAAATTCTAGATACCGACGTCCCGCGATCGATCCAGAATTCCAGAACCATTGAATCGCTTCTCGAAGTAATAAATCATTTTTATTGCACGATGTACTGAGAGTCACTTTCATGCGAATTTCGACTCTATTGTTAATGGAGGAGAGTACCATTTCCCTTATCGGTGATACATACCTACAGTCTGTCAAGAAAGTCATGAAAAGAATGTTTTGGGAACTACTGTTTTTGCTAATACTGGCAACACTGAATAATTGTTAAGCTGAGTACTTGAACTGTCACGTCGTATCTGTGTGGTTGATTTTTTATATTTCGGTGCTATTTCGAGTTTTTTTAATCGTGTAAGCGTTAAGATACAAAAAATGAATCGAAATGTTTTTAAGAGCGGTGCGAGACAAATTATATTTAAAGTTTTTCAAGGGTGTATGGCCGAAATTAAAGGTGGGAGTGCTGGGACGAACAAAGACGATGTTTATGGTCGAACAGCAAAGTTAACCGGTACGTAAATATATTCTAAAGTTTAGCACACTAACGGAAATATAATGTTTTAACAATCTTCTGTTTTCAAGTACAATTTATCTATCTTTAACATTGTTTATGCCTTGCTAAGGTTATGAAATTTACCTACGATTTATTATACTACCACTTAACGGTTTTGATATTTTGGTGTTTTTTATTCAGGTATGATAAATGTATTTGTATATTTAACATAATTATCTTTATTGACTTCAGGTGTTTCCGAAAGTACAGTTCGGCGCATTGTGGACTAAGGCATGAAGAATGGAGATAAATTTTCAACGCTTGGAAAACACAGGAAAGGCCGACCTACGAAACAAACTACTAGTCAGATGTTGGCCGGTTTCATTTTGAAGAAGTTTCAGGCAACATTTCTGGAGTCGAATACCTCGACTCTGATTATTTGGATTCGGATTAATAAAGATTTATTTCATAAACTTTTTATTTTTGCAATGAGCTCATACCTATCGATACTCAGCGCCATGCTGACGGCAATGCAGAGAGGCAAAACATCGTGATTTGCACTTTGTTACACAGCTACACAGTTTACACAGCTGAAAGGACGAAAACAAGGGTTGATCAAACCAGACATTCTTAAGAATATAAAACCAGATATTCAGAAGAATGTCTGTTTTGATAAACTCTTACGTGTAGGTACGTAGGATAAACATATAATTATCCTAATAAGCAAATAGAGAAGTATGGTTTCGTCGCAATGTTTATAAAACAAAATTCAGACTGGTAGAGAATGCCTAAGGCATTAACTCCGCCTTTGTACTTTTGTGTTGGATGAAGTTTTAATAAATAAATGAGAACTACTATAGCTATTATGTATCAGTTAAAATTAAATGTCACTTGAATGAAAATTAGTTTTAATAAAAATGTTGTTCGCCACTACGACAGAGTTAGTACTTTTATTTATAGGGAGCCACTACCAATGAAAATCAAAACTCGTTTGCAAGCATGTAATAAATAGATAGACGAGTGTCAGTTAGATCGGTAAAATAATGTACCTACACGGCAGTAAAGGGACCGCAAATCGGTATTTATTATTTTATAAATAAAAGTATCAATATCTTTTAGTCGAAATTTATTGGGATACCATGTTTAATGATGGTGGCGCCCTCCCTTCTTTTCATGACTTTCTTGACAGACTGTAACTACTAGTTGTAGGTACTTTGTGGATTTTTCGAGATTTTTCTAAGCCTGGCTACGCACAACCATTCTAGATCTTTCGAACAGCAATGCGTTTTAATTATTACGTGCTACTCGTTATTTTCTCGGAGATATGGTGTGTTCACGTTTAATGGCGTAACAATATGTTGTTCAAATAGAAAACTTACCTTCACATCATAAACTGTTGGGAAATATAACCTCAAGCTTTCAAAGAAGTCATTTTCGTCTGTGGGCAAGTTCTGGTCGGTTAGCAATTTCAGAAGGTATCCAAAGTCGTAACCAGAATGAAAGCTCAACCATTTGATATTGTCCATTAGAACCAGTCCTGTAAAAATTAGAAAAAAAAAAACGAATGATATGAATGCACGTCCTAAAGTAAGGTAGTTTCTTTTTAGGTGGAAACCATCCAATGATTTCTCCCGCCCTAGGGCGAAGCGGGAGGGCGAGTTAGACTTTCCCTGACTAAAACACATTCCTATGTTCCTTCTTTGCTTTTCGTCCCAGGACCCCGCATTTTCCTTTCGGACAACACACCCTTCCCTTTTTTATGGTGGGAAAAAACCATCCAATGACAATCCCCGCTCTTGGGCAGAGCAGGAGATGGTGGCAGACTCTTACTGACTAAAAGACCCACCCCGTTCCTTCTAGCCTTTATACCGGGGCTCGAGCTCCCTTTCGGATAACCCTGGCCCCAGTAGGCTTCGACCCGGCTGGGTTCCTGCTGTTGCTGACAACTCCTTGAGGCGCGCGGGAACAGTGCGCGCCGTCGACGACTTGAGCTTGGTCCGGACAGTTACCGGACTGCCGGACAGCGAGCTACCCATTGCTCACTGTCCGCAAGCCCACGCCTACGGTGGCCGGAAATCGGGATCAGAATCCCGGCGGCGGCGGCGAGGACGCCGTTGCCTGATGCGTTCGGCCTCCTCCTTTGCGAGCATTACTGCTTCGCAGAAGTCGGCGACCGCTTGCCAGGCCTCCTCGCTCCGGACCATGGCCTCAACCAAGGCCCGGCGTGAGAGGTCTCCGCCGTCGATCGGCCCCCACGAGGGCACGGCGATGCTCCGCCCAAGCAGCACACCTCGACTGTGTGCTCCACCGTGTCCTCCAGGCATTCCGCACAGTGGCGACACCCGGGCGTCACTTCCGCACGAATCCGGTGCAAGAACCTTCCGAACGAACCATGTCCGGTGAGGACCTGCGTCATACGGAAGGTAAGGACGCCGTAAAGTCTTTCCAGCCACGCCTCAAAGAGGGGACTTACCGCCATGATTGTGGCGTGCCCAGCACTGGGTTGCGATAGTCGTTGACGCCATTTCATAATGAGATCCCGCCGGAGCTCTGTCCGCCATGCCGTGACCTGTCGCGGCAGCGGACTTTCACCCCGGCTTTGCATCTCCACGCGCATATCGTGCATGTGTGCAAGGACTGTTGCCTCCAGATCACACGGTGGTAGGCCAGCCAGAGGGCTCGCCGCTTCGCGGGAGACAGTGCAGTATCCCCGCACCATTCTTATTGCCATGACCCTCTGGCAGGCGTTCAGCATGGCCGCCGGTCGCGTTTTCAGCAATGGTGCCCACACCGGCGCCCCGTAAAAGGCCATGGACCGAACGATCCCCGCGTAGACCCTTCGGCAGGAGGCATCTGGACCCTCAAGGTTGGGCAGGAGCCGCTTGAGCGTAGGCCCAGCCCGGTTGAGCTTGGGAGCCAGACGTCGGAAATGCTCCCTGAAATTCCACCGGCTGGCCCTGTTGGGCCCCTACGGTTTTGCCGACATCTATTTGAGGCGCATGTGTAACACTCTGCGCCGTTTTTGTGGCCGATTCTTGCTTTTTTTTGTCGCCCGTGCGCGTGGACACTATTTGGCAGGTAGGTTTCTTATAGGGTGTAGACATCTGCTACGAACGGATTTTACGAAAGTGCACCCCTAGGGGGGTAAAACGGATAATAGAGATAGGTGTTATGGAGAAACCAACTTTCGCGCGGGCGAAGCCGCTAGCAGAAGCTAGTTATAATATATAAATAACTTTTTTTTTTCCGTTTCAAGTTTATAACATTAGTATGTTGTACGTTTAAATAAGGTAGGTACCAGATGACATCAACAACTCTGCGAACTCTAGCGGTTCAATGCCATCCTCTTCATGTTTTCTGAACTGTAGACCAGAGTTTTGCAGCAAATCTATCGAGTCCTGTGCATACATGTCTTCTCTGAAACAGGCAAAAATTTTGTGTGAACATTAACAACAAATGACTAACTCAATTTTTTTTAACTCTTTGTGACATTCTATTTAAATCAATGATGTTAAGGTAGGTGCCAAATAAACATAGAATAACGGACATTGACCCTCCTACAATTACCGGCACGTATCTTGAGCGCTGGCTTCAAGTTGCGCAGAAGTTAAATATTCGGTCTCGCGAGGGGTGTCAGTGATTGGCTCGCCGCGCCATCGTGTCATAAACGTCACTCGTGATTCGTTTACAGCGCTTGCTGCATGTATCTAACAACGACGACGCTTGGCTCTCCAATGTATGGAATGCGCAAAGCGATCCCCACTCGATCAAAGTTTCAACAGTATAGCTCTTATAGTTTCGGAAAAAAGTGGCTGTGACATACGGACGGACGGACGGACGGACGGACAGACAGACAGACAGACAGACAGACAGACAGACAGACAGACAGACATGACGAATCTATAAGGGTTCCGTTTTTTGCCATTTGCCTACGGAACTCTAAAAACGGAATTAAACACATAAAGCTGTCTTGAATCAACATCTATTGTGATCCTTTACCTTTACTGAGAAACAGTTCATTGATGGTTTTTCGGGTACCTTTTTTTTTAATTAATTTTAAGTTTATCTGGCGCCTTGTATACTTAATAATGATTGAAATACAATTAATATAATTGTATAATAACTTACTGCAGATTAAATTTAAAGTTGAACTGCCATGTGGTGTAGCCGGGAGGAGTTTTGCCATTTTCATCCATGAATGTGAGACCCAACTGAATTATCCTCAAGAGATCAACATTGCATCTGAAATTAGTATATGACCTGGTAATAAATAATCATCAAAAATGCCTATTATTTAAGCTTTTTAATTATTACTTAAGATATGAGAGAGATATATTAGGGATCATCCAAAAATTGCGTCACACGAATTCCATGATTTTTTTGCACCTCCCAGTTTTATTTCAATTTTAATTATTTTTTAATAAAATCAAACAATAACCAAAACAAAAAACGATTAATATTTACACAGATATAGTTGTATATGTTTTTGAGGTTTTCGTAAAGTAATAAAGTTTTTATTTTAAAACAGCGAAAATGTATGTCGAGATGCATCCCCTGAACACATATAATCTATATTTTGAAATGTGACATCACGAAATTTGGACCACGCCCACTCCCTCTTCACACAATGTCACACTTCGTCGACCCCTCCCCTCACCACTAGAGCGGGTTCACATTAGGTCGGACCGACAGTTTTATCGGGCCGATAAAAGTGTCGGATCCATATTGGCATAATTATGTATTTCAATAGCGCCGTTCACATTTGGCGACCCGACAAATCTAAAGGACCTATTACACTGCGCTGAATATCGCGTGCGATATTCCGACTCGTACTATTTTTCATTCATAGAAAGACAGTCTAACCCCTATTACACTGCGCGATACGTCGAACCATAGACAAAACAAGTCTGAATAACGCGTAGTATAATAGATCCTTAACAGAGCCGGCACTTTTACCGGCAGTTCAGCCACGATTTCTGTCGGATCGGCATAATATTGGCGTACTGGCAAGTAAAGCGCCGTCCACATTGGTCGGCGCGAAGCGGCGGAGCTACCCGCCCTTTCACCAGTTCATTCCCCGCTCACAGCACTCGTGCAAGCAGTTTCATCGATGTGTATGCGGACAAGACACGTTTAAATATGGAGAGCGAAATAAATACAGAAGTTTTGATTTCTCTTGTGGAAGACAGGAGTTTATCATGGGATAAAACGTGTTAACGACTGACTGCTTTGTGACGATTCTGTAGCCCGATTCACGTAATGAAAACCGTAAAGATATCGTAGCGATTTAGTCGTTTAGACTATTTCCGTATTCACATCCAGTTTGAACGACACCGATTTAAAAGTGGTTTGAAATTCGTCGATTTAAAAAAAAATCTGTATTACATTATCCTGCTAGAATACTTATTAATGTAACTGGAAATAAGTCAAATGATCGTGAATACCGCTTTTGGATAGGACTTTGATCGAACGACTATAAAATTTCAAAGACATTTGGCTTGTTTGATTTTACGTGAATCAGGCTGCAGGCAGTATAATGACCGTGCCGACGGTGGTGTTCACATTAGGTCGGGTCGGCAGCGTCTAGTGTGAACAGCAACAACCGATAGTCATTCAACGGTAAACTGTCGGTCTGACCTAATGTGAACTGGCTCTTAACGTGTGACGTAATTTATGGATGGCCCCTTATTGGACTTTCAGATGAAAATCTCATTTTTATATGTGTTAAACTAATAGTGTATCACAAAAAAGACTAACCTCAGTAATTGATACTGATAGTCTGCAGTGGATCTGAATTCTCCAATTGGACGGGCAACGACTCCTGGAAATTCCGTGTCCATTGCTACCCAATGGTATTTTTGAACGACCTAAAAGTAAGAATTCAACCCCCATTATTTTTAAAACCATACTACTACTACTACTATTTACATAACTGTTATTACTACTACAACAACAATACTACTAACAACACTACAACAAACAATATTATTTTTTTATATTACTACTAAAATATGGATGCAAAAGCTTACCTGTCTAATAATTTGAAATTCCTCATGTAAGTTGTGATTCCATACATCCTTTATGCCGCAGTCTCCAGTTCCTGGAAGCTGGGTCAATCCAAAGCTAGCAGCTGGCATCTGAGGCGGAATTAGATTAAAGATTTTGAAGTAAGTTTGATTTCAGTATTTTATCAAAGATTTTGAGATAATAATACTCAAATGGTTAATATTTGTGAGCATATGGCAAAGCATCAGAATAATGAATAAAGCTTGTTGCAATAAACAATCTGACTGAAAACATGGTAATGTCTTCGCTAGCGGTCTAAATAATAGGTATTCCGCTGATGAGTCTTGTACATAGAATAGGGTGACTATGTGATGAAAAAAGCCCAGGGCACCCGAACGTGGACAGGTAAGGTTTGAAGTATATTTACTTATGAGTTATGAGTTAGTTTGGGTAAACTAACTCATAAGCTGCTGTAGCCGGCAATAGCCAGCTGAATGCAAATCTAATTTGATGATTTGGATATCTCTCAATAATAATTGTCTGGGCTAGGCAAGAAATTAAATGTTATTGATTACTGAAATAATAGTTGAATTTTTTAATTAGCTAATAATTTATCACTTCGACATATACATGTTAACTTTTTCATGACCACAGAAATGTATATGAAACAAAGTAGAATGCATCCAGCACACCACAATCACAACTACATGACAGACTTTTTTCATATTTGTGTTGTTAAAGGGTGCAATTGTTCATCGGAGTCAACATGATTTTGCTTTTTGATGGTGCAGTTATAAAATTAATTCATTAAACTCCAAGCAAACACTGGTATTTGAAAACACTGTATTTGGTTGTATTATGGTTTTAATGAAGAACAAGGTCTTCTTCAGTAGATATTCAGTAGACTTGTATTAAGTCTGAAATTAATTCAATAAACCCCAAGCGAACGCCGGCATTCGCGCACCTATTGTCTTTCTATTGTGTCTGTAATTTCTACGATTGAAAGGTTAATTATAAAAAACTGTTCTATTGTTATCACTATTATTAAGACATCTAATATAATTTGGATGGACCAGCGTGTTAAGATTATAGTGTTATTAGGACTTTTAAAGTTGAAGAAATTGTATTTTATTTTTATCATTGTTCCTGTATGCTGTTGATGTACTGTCTTTTTAAACAAAAAATAGGTATGAAACTATTATGGAGAAATGACCTTCACGATTTCTATTAACAGTACTGTACCCTAGAAATAAAAACAGTCTACAAAGTTGATGGATTGTGAAGCAGCACAGTATAAGGTTGCTAACTGTCTTTTAAATTGCTGACTCCAAAGACCAAGAGGTTTCATTGTGACATGATATGCCAAATTCATTGGAGGCTTTACCTTGTGATCTGTTTCATAACATTCTTCAATTGGAAAGTAGATCAACATTTTTGTAATATAGTTTTAAGTCACACCTAGCATTCTAATTCAATAAACCTAAGTCAGAGTAAATTTCATTGTAATTTCTGAATGGATGTGTGTTTAAAATAATAAACAAACATCACTAACCTTGTATCGATTATCTGCTTCCAGATGGGCAGATTCTTCACTTTTTTTCGACGCCGTGGTTTACGATTCGTTGCGAACTTTAGAAAATTGAGCGCCAGCGCTTTTTGTGATGGTGTTTATTTGTTACCCTTGATTTAAAAAGGCATTTCAGCGACTTCTGTCGCCAAGTGGGTTGACAAGCAATGGAAATAAAATAAACGTCAATAATGATCCTGAATCCTGATTAGAATTGAAAGACGTTGATGTTGTTTGTTACTAACAACTCTAGAAGTCTATGGGAAAAATGGAAACCAATCGATAAGATACATGGAATTAGTAATTACTGTATGGCGAGAAGTCTATAAAACTATAGATGGGTTCTGAGTTTTGGTGAATCGAGATCAAGCTTGCAAATAGGCATTTTCTTTTTCTTTTAGGAATTAGGTTACACAAAGAATCTTGTAAAGTCCTTGGGTTTCACAATCATAATCCACAAAGCCAATCATGTGGCAGTGTTGCCAACTTATTTTCTGAGTCCAACTATCGGCTGACCTGCGAAGCACCCACTAAATCACATGTTTGATGAAATTACTGGAAAACTCACTTATTTTCTTTTACTAAAATTACAGACAACTTCTTCGAAGTGAAATATGTGTGAAATATAATATGGCTAAAAGCTACATTTTGCTATTACATTTCTAAAAGGGGTTAGGTAGGTGCTACAAACAAATAATCATTTTTTCCCGGCGGCAAAGTTGAAGGCGTCCCAAAGGATTATGAACATCCGGATAGTGGGAGGATACCACACGGTTTCCTGCGAAGCGGCGAGCATTCTTGTCAACCTGTTGTCATGGGATTCTCCATCTGTCCCAGCAAGCGACTTTCGTTCGTGGCCGGCGGACAGAGTTCCAGTGAGATCTCAAGGCAACATGGCGGCTGCTACTGTCGCATCCTGCACGACACGACAAAAAGAAATTTTTCCACATATTTCTAAAACGGTATAACTGTTTTATAAAATGTTGCTGTAAAAACCAGTGTTATGATGGTAAATCACCAGGGGACGTTGTAATAACCAAAGAGAACACATTTTTTCTGAAACGGGTAATTTAATTTAATTGTGGTTTTTTGTAAAATCTTTGAAGTGTATTTGTAATGCTAGTGTGGTAAACTACAGGTGGTTTGCTGACCAGAAGTACCACTATGAGAAAGCACATGGTAGACAATTTTTTTTTTTAGGTGGGGGAAATCATATAAATGGCATCTTCCGCCCTTGAGCGGAGCGGACGCTTGACAAGAGGGAACAGGCGGTTGCAGTATTCCTCGACATGGAAAAGGCCTTTGATCGTGTCTGGCACGCCGATCTAATCTTGAAAAAAGAAATTGTCGCAGACGAAGACGCCCCGCCGCGTAGTCAAAGTGGTTTCCTCGTTCCTGCAAAACAGGACTGTGAGAGTGGTGGTAGAAGGCACGCAAAGTCGGCTCCCTCGTCGCAGGTCGTTCTTCGCTGGGCCTCCCCTGGGAAACTGGGGGTCCCACCTGGCAGAGTCCGACCGCCGGGGAGTCGCGAAGTAGCGACGGCGTCGCGGCGCTCCCATTGTACCACAATCAAGAACACCTAGCTAAAATAATGGCAACCCAAGGAAGCACCCGTTGTTACGGGTGCCATGCAAAATCGCGAGCAGGGGGCGAAGCCCCGATCTCGCCGGCCGCGTCCCCTAGGGGGCCGTAGCGATTACTCCACGCCGAGCGGAGCGGGAGGCGTGTCAGACTTTTACTTACTAAAAACCTGTTTTTTCTTTGTCATTGTTTCGGGGTCCCGGGGTCTCTTTTAAATTACCCATGGCTCCAGTAGGTTTCGACTCTGCTGGGCCCCTACGGTTGCTGACATGTCCTTGAGGCATGCGTGGAACACTACGCGCTGTTGACGACTTGGGCTCGGTCCGGACGGTTACCAGACGGTCGGACGGCAAGCTATCTATCCATTGCTCGCTGTCCGCGAGCCTGCACCTATGGTAGCCGGAAATTGGGATCGGAATCCCGTCGGCGGCTGGGGCGTGAGGAACCTTGCTTTACACGAGCGGCCTTATCCTTTGCTAGTATTATGCTTCACAGAGGGAGGCGACCGCCTGCTACTCCTCCTCGCTCCAGAACATGGCCTGTACCAAGGCCCGGCGCGAGAGATCGCCGCCGCCGATCGCCCCCACAAGGGCAAGCAGGGCATACCTCTACCGTGTGTTCCACCGTATCCTCCGGGTGGGCCACACAGTGGCGACATCCGGGTGTCACTTCCGGACGAATCCAGTGCAGGAACCTCCCAAATTTACCATGCCCGGTGAGAACCTGCGTCATTCAGAAGGTGAGGACGCCTTGAGGTCCTTCCAGCCACGCCTCAAAGAGGAACCTAACCTCCATAATTGTGGCGTGCACACCCCTGGGTTGCGATAATCACTGACGCTATTTCGTTATGAGACCCTGCCGGAATTCTGTCCGCCATGATGGCAATTCACCAGGGTCCCGCTGTAGTAACCAATGAGAGCTCATTTTTCCTGAAACGGATAATTCAAATAATTTTTTATTTTTGTGAATTTTTTGAAGTTTATTTGTAATGCTTCCTATACAACTGTGGCAAACTACAAGTGGTTACTGATGGACCAGAAGTACCACTATGAGAAAACATATGGAAGATCATTGTGTTAGCATTTTCGACAGGGATTCTGATGAAGCAGAAGTGTATAGTATCGTAGAGAACTCTGTGAAGGCGTTTGGCTTGTAGACCATGTTTGATTTCTTTGGACAAAGATGAGTAATCGCATCAGTACACGAACTCCTTTCAATCGTGGAAATCACAGACTCAATAAAAAGACAATAGGTGCGCGAACGCCGGCGTTCGCTTGGGGTTTAATGAATTAACCAGCAGCGTCGAAAGCTTATCGATGTCCTATAGCATTTCTGGGGTCGAAGAATTAATGGTATAATATCAGAGGCGCTACCGCGAGCTCTTAACGCGATCCATTTTACGACCTAAACTGAACTAGAGCTATGTATAAGGATGTTAAGCTCTGTCCCTCTTTCTCGCTCGCACGCTTGACATTTTAACACGTCATTGCCCCAGCTCATTTTACGTCTTTCTTCGGCATTTTCGATATTAACCCGTGCAGAGTGCTTCAATTGAGAAGCAATGCGAAAATTACGTTTGGATTTTATCTATGACTATCTTCGGCCAGCGGCTTTGCCCTGGAGATCGCAGGTTTCTCCATAAAATTTTTAAACGCCTGTCGAAAATTAAACTTCTAAAGGCATGATTAAGAGTTTAATTTTCGAAAATCCTCTTTTAGTGCTCGCCTACTACATTAAAGGAAGTTTTGTGCAAATTTCACGATCGTAGTCCCAGTGGTTTCGGCTGAGCGTTGATATGGCGGTTAAGGAGAAACTGTCTGGCTGAGTCAGTTTCTCCTTTTTAGGGTTCCGTAGCCAAATGGCAAAAAATGGAACCCTTATAGATTCGTCATGTCTGTCTGTCTGTCCGTCCGTATGTTACAGTCACTTTTTCCCGAAACTATAAGAGCTATACTGATGAAACTTAGTGAGTAGATGTATTCTGTTAACCGCATTAAGATTTTCATATTATAATAGAAAAAAAAACAATAATTTTTTTTTTCATCAAACCTTTACGTGTGGGATATCTATGGATAGGTTAATATATGAAGGTGGAGAAAATAATATTGAGGTTTGTAATATCGTATTTTTCTAAACTGAATAGTTTGCGCAAGAGACTTTTCCAAAGTGGTAAAATGTGCCCCCCCCTGTAACTTCTAAAATAAGAGAATGATAAAACTAAAAAAAATATATGATGTACATTACCATGCCAACCGCCAACGAAAATTGGTTTGAACGAGATCTACCTAGTAAGTGTTTTTTTTTAATACGTCATAAATCTAAAAAAAATACACTATTATTAAAACATCGATCAAAGTTACAACCAACTACAAGACCTTTTATATTAGGTTACTTGCTGCTACGGAACCCTCGATGGGCGAGTCCGACTCGCATTGGACTGGTTTTTTTAAACTTTAGTAGAAATTTTACAAAACGCTGAAGGTTTTAGCGTTATTTTTCTCGAGTGAAATTCAGTGACTGTTTTAATTACTCGCAAATTGATTCCGAATCTATTCGACACCAATTTTGCATCACAATATCCAATTGTGATGCAAAATTGGTGTAGTTTTGTAGGTATATCTCAAATATCTCTCGTACCTATATGTTGACAAAATTGGATTTTATAATAATTATTGCAAAAGGCGCGATCTAGGTAAAATGGAGTTGAGAATTTTATTGTGTTGTTATATTTAACCCCCGGTAAAAAAGAGGGGTGTTATAAGTTTGAGGTGTCTGTCTGTCCGTGGCATCGCAGCGCCCAAACGTATTGACGGATTTTGATGCTTTTTTTTTTGTTTGAAAACTTACCTAATCGAGATGGTTCTTAGCTACAATTTATGAAGATCTGTCTAGGTGTTCAAGGTCATCAGCTCTAGCTCTTGTTTGTTAGCTGTGGCAGGGATCTTAGAAACTTAATAGATATATACTTCACTAATAAGCACATATATGTGACTAGTTCTAAGCATTATTCATGATGACGAGGACCTGATGCTAAAACTAGGTGGTGGCTTTTGGAACCCTGGAATGCCTTCTAGTAGACACATCGAGTTTGGGCTAGCTAGTTTAGCTAGTTTTATCAGCAGCGTGTCATTAGTAATTCTATCAAACGTTTTCCTGAAGTCAAAGTAAACTACGTCTACCTGAAGTCCGCGGTCCATGCTAGAGGACGTTTAGACTACCTAGGGAAGGTCAGCTCAAAAGCACGGCCACCTTAATTTTGAGTTCAAAAAAATCTTATTAAATTACAGATTTTTTAAGAAAATAATATATTACTAGATGGTTTATTAAACTTGTATTAAGTGTAAATCAAATTGGCCTAAATCTTAAAATCTCCATATGATTTGTTTATTACGATAACTTGTCTAAAAACCGCTTTGCCTGAGAGCCGGCCTAAAACGGCCATAGGGGTAAGGGCAATGTGGCCAGCATAAATGTTCACATGAAATGTATAGTTATAATGGCATATTAATATCGTATTTGATGAAATGAAAGTATTATGAATGTAATATGTAGGTAAGAAAATATATTTATTAAAAAACGATTGGTGTCAACCAGGTCTCAGTTTTCAAATCATTATAACTAAACTTAAAAATACCCTTAAACTTAAGCTTCAGTGAAAAATATGTTTATTTTTGTATTCATGTTCGCTTGGAACTGAATCAATCTCATATATATTTACTAGCTGACCCGGCAAACTTCGTACCGCCTAATAGTTACCTTTTATCTAAGCTGTCAACTCTACCTACTCTACCCTACTCTACCCTACTCTACCCTACTCTACCCTACTCTACCCTACTCTACCCTACTCTACCCTACTCTACCCTACTCTACCCTACTCTACCCTACTCTACCCTACTCTACCCTACTCTACCCTACTCTACCCTACTCTACCCTACTCTACCCTACCCTACCCTACCATACCCTACTATATCTTACCCTACTCTACCCTACCCTACTCAACCCTACCAAATTGTGAATCTAAACCATTCCCAGATCCCCTTGAACACACAAAAAAATTCATCAAAATCGGTCCAGTCGTTTGAGAGAAGTTCAGTGACATACACACTCACAGAAGAATTATATATATAAAGATATAAACTAAATATGCTGTCATCAAAGTTCAAAAGAATATTTGACGGTTACAAATTTGGCTGAACCTTGATTCTCCTGAATATCTTTAATATAATAGCTCGCTCCATCGTAGTTTCTTCCCATGACTCCTGATTAATAGTTCTGTATAATTGATGACCAAGCAAAAAAAAAAATGAATATCTAATGTATTGGTACTTTTATTTGTAGTTTTACACACATCAATGAATCCTCGTGATACTTTGTCAATAGATCGACAAAATCTTTAGATATCTACTAATTATTCCAGCAAAATGAATAGAATGTACGATTCCTATAAGTTCCTTAGCTACGCAGACAAACTTACAGACAAACGTTGGTCAGCAATAGAATCATAAACTATGTAATTAATTTATATATCATGTAAGGGTAAAGCGGTCGGTAGGCCGTTTCCCGGTCCGCTTTGCCTTTTGACAACCAATTATGTTAAAACATTATTTTCTCTGGATTTTTTATCATACTCATGAATTAATACTACACAGACAAAGCTAAATAAATAAGTATCCACAACGATACAAGAGAAGCATTTAAATATTTAGGAAATTACTCAAAACAGGACGAACTTACCTTGTCCTTTTTAACAAAACCTGCATAAACAATATTTATGTCGCTACATCCACCAGCCAGGGCCCCAAGTCTGCTATTAAAATGGTGTCAGAATGGTCTATCATTGATTTCATAATTGTTGATTTTGAGTAAGTAAGGGATAGAATGGTAATCTCGTAAATATTTACAAATGAATGTCTTACTTATGCGGTGATCTGCAAAAATTTTGAGAGTTCCTTTGATCAGTAACCTACCATTAGAACGTCATTGTGCAGTCATTGCTTTTAATAAGCTCGATATTGTCATTTTACCGCAACTCTGTTACGAGACCATTGACCGATCAATGATCGATCATTATGAATTAGCAGATTAAGAACTTTTAGCAAAATTACAAAGGGATTGTGTTGGAATGACGAATTTATAAAAATAGCAGACTCGGGCCGCAGGTGGTCGGTGAACCACCGTCGCAATACTGCGTGAGGCGGGGCGGGATGCTACAGCAGCCATATGAAGTAGCGGTTACGACTTGAGTCGACATTTATTGTGTCGTAACGGAATTTATTTGTAACATTGTTCCGTAGCGTAACGTCGCCGTGTCGACTTGTGAGTCGACACCGTTTCGAAAAGTGGGGAATAATCTTAACAGAATAACAGTAACTTTCAGTCACATTGTGACGTCGCCGTGTCGACACGTCGCGACTGGTCGCGACTTTTATGCCCTCACTTGCATCGTACATTCAATCATTCATTTTTTCGTTGCGTTAATTCTATACTTGTCAATTTTTATTGTAATTCGTTCGTTTTTGTGAATGTCATCATAGACATAAATCTTCGCCGCCATCAGAAAAAAATGAAAGTATTTATTTACGTATTTCTGTGATAAATGCATCTTAGTCGATCGAAAATCCTCTGCGAAATTAAATGTATCGTGTAGTTTGATGTCACTATAATAAATTAACCGATGCGCCCTTCTGATTTAGTAAAATACTTAAAATATTTTTTGTTAATGTGGTTGTTTTCAATTAAAAAATTACAAAGTATCGTATTTCCAAGCATTGCAGAAGATTTTATTGATACGGCCTATATAAATTTAACCAAAATATATTCTAGAATACTATAATAATAATATAAATTGTGTAAAATGATGTGGATAATTTTGTATCTACTTGAAAGATGAAACCCAACACAATGTTTCGTAACTGTGTTTACATGTTTCGGCAATATGTTAAGTTACGTTACAGTGTGACTGTTTTAACAAAATGGAGTTTTATTATTTTATGTTTGCAGTGGTTCTCAACATGCTGTAAAGTTAGTTTTATCAAAAAATTTAACTAGTGAGGAAGTAACTGCCGTGCCTGAAGGATGGGTCGTAGGAACATACCTATACTGGCCTCGTGCACTTAAAATAAACTTTCAAAAATCGTAGCTTATGACGTGGGAAATATGGTCCTACGAGTGTTTCTCAAATAATCCTGTATATTATAATATTTTTTCAATAAAACTTGCTTTGGTGCTTTGGTTGCTTACTCATAGTTAAAAAATAAGTAAATAAATCAGGTAGTAAGACTGATCCCTCTAATTAGAGCTCTGCTATAATTATAGAGCAATATTTGTGCTTCCAGCATTGAGTAAAATCTATGAAAAAAAACATGCTCGACCAGATGTTATCCCACTTTAATTAGAATAGGATTTTGCATAGTCATCAGTTTGGCTACACGAAAGGAATGTCAACGACGGATGCAGGACTGAAACTTATCAGTCACATTTTAGAATCCTGGAAGAAGTCCCAGGATGATATTAGCATATTCTGTGACTTCTCAAAAGCATTTTACTGTGTTGACTCTACTATACTCTGATCTGTAAATTACATCATTAAGGAATTCGTAGACGAGCTGCTGATCTTGTTTTTTTCAATTTATCCTACAGGTAGCAAAAAGTATCCATAAATGGGGTGACGTCGTCGGGGTCTTTAATAAGGATAGGCGTGCCTCAGGGTTCAATTCTTGGCCCTTTCCTTTTTCTAGTAGTTTATATTAATGACCTTCCTTACATGATGAATAATTTATCAGATATAATTCTATCTGATGACACTTCTCTTATTTCTAAAGTGGATAGAAAAGATACGGATGTCTTGCGTGTCAACGAAAGTCTGGCTGTTCTTTCGAAATGGTTCGCAGCTATTAATCTCTTACTAAATGCAAATAAAACTAAATGTATAAAGTTTTCATTACCGAATGAAGAAAAATAAGGCAGTTGACAGATGTCGCCACAGCTAAATTAGTTTACTATGCCTGTTTCCACAGTTTTATGTCTTATGGCATTTTATTGTGGGGATCTGCAGCTGATGTAGACTCAATTTTCATATTGCAAAAGAGAGCAATCAGGGCTATTTATAAAATGGGTACTCGCAAGTCCCTCAGAAATAAATTCAAAGAAATCGATATATTGTCACTGCCTTCTCTTTATATCTTAGAAAGTATTTTGTATGTCCGTAAAAACCTAGAACTTTTCAAAATTAGAAGCGATTTTCATAACATAAATACTCGTTGTAAACACGAAATTATATTACTCCAATTTTTAGTAAATGGCTTACGCTTTTATAACAAGCTACCAAAAGCGGTGACTGAACTCAGCGAAGGAAAGTTCAAAACAATGGAAAAACACTGTAGACTCCACGAATTCTTAGATTACTTCATATTTGACTCACTTTTTTAAAACGATTATTTTTATTGTGCTTTTGAATACAATATAGACCGGTTTACACTGTTCTTAAATAATATCCATTAATACGGTAATATGAAAATATCGTAAGAACAACCACTTTTTTTAAAAGAGTAACCATGGAGTTTCTTGCCGGTTCTTCTCCATAGGAAACGACCAATTTGGAACCGCGCACTAGCTTTTGATGTTTTATAAGTGCCCATGTAGGCAGTGAAATAAAAAACTTTTGAATTTGAATTTTGAAAATATCAATAATTTTATTAAATACAATAGCACACTTTGAGAACCCCGGTTGTTTTCTGTTTGGTCAAATCCAACACTACAGTATCGTAACTGTTACTACACTTGTGTAACTCCAAAAAATACTGTAGTTTAGTTTCGACATTGTGTCGATAATTTAACTTTAATATTTACACAGGAATTCAAAGTAAACACAATGTGTCGTAAATAATTTAAGAAAAAAATTGTCGTAACTTGTTGACACAGATACAACACTTATTTACTGTAACATTTTTCAGTACAAAGTGTTGATATCGTTCCTACACGCTGTAACCAAAATCCGCATCGTTATTAAGTTTCGTAACAGTTACGACATTGTTACCTTGTCTTGCTAATCTGTGACTATTTGAGAATTTTGCGACCGAAAATGGTTGTATGGGTATGTCCCAGAGTGGTAACATAGGTCTGCCGTTACAAATGAAGCGTGGCCGCTTTACCTTCTATGGCCGCTTAGAGCTGACTTCCCTTATGTACCTCAGCAAAGCTTGGCGAGAAGGCTAACTCGATGCACTTGCTACCATATCATTAGAATGTGTTACATTCACGTTCTAATGGAACTCAACGTAATTACTCCATATTAAGACATGGTTTAAATAAGACCTTAGTGTCCACAATTACATTTAAATAATAATCTACCAAAAACGTGAGAATTAGGTACCTATCTAAATATTTTTTTAAATATCTGGTGGATGTAAAACGTTACAGTCAAAAAAGGAATAGGTAAATTAATGTCAAACCTCCACCTAATAGGAAGTAACAAAAGACAAACAGTGTATAACTGCAAGTGTATCTACCAACTTACTCGAAACTCACTTTTAAGTTGCGAAACCTAAAACCTGCAAAAACCATACATTATGACGAGGTTAACATTCCCGCAATAGAATCTAGCTTAACTTTCTCTTGACTCTTAACTTTAAATCTGAAATTATTCAACTTGTCTCTGGGAAACGTGGGCCTCGACGATTTAACTGTTAACTTCACTCAGACTAATTTGTGGAAAAGGTTTCAACGTACCTACTTGAATAAACTTTGTTATTTTATAAATTATCTTATAATTTGGAAATTATAATTTCGGTAAACTTCTTCTGCGAGGGTTAAGGCCGAAAGTTATCTTGGTTATAGGGTTATATTAAGTTGGGCTGTGGAAATGTTCGCAAGAGTTACCACAGAGTATATTAGGTATAATATACTGAAAAGAGTTACCATGGCAAGGGCATCAGAAGGAACATTATGCGTGTAGGTTTCAATTAGTAAAAGTCTGATATCTTCCACTCTGTGTGGGCCCCAGAGTGGAATAAGTTATTAGATGTTATCCTATCTAAAATATTAAAAAAAAAAACTAGATGATCCGGAAAATGTTGTTCAGCCATATAAATAAATTACTACTACTTACTACTAGCTTTTATCCATGGCTTCGCACGCGTACATAAAATTTTAAGCTTTTGTTACTTAGGATTAAATTTTTTTCACTGATAGAAAGTATCAGTGAAAAAAAAATAACAATCGGACCAGTAGGTACTTTCAGAGATTACCTCATAAAAACAAAACAACGAACTTTACCTCTTTAAAATATTAGTATAGAAGTGTAGATAATATAGAGTAAAGAGTTACCGCGAGAAGAGAATCTGAAGGAACATTAAGCAGGTATTATATACCGGGGCTCGAGTTCCCTTTCGGATAACCTTGGCCCTAGTAGGCTTCGACCCGGCTGTGCCCCTACACTACTTACCATCAGGTGAGATTGCAGTCAAGTACTAGTATATAATATATGTCAATAATAAATTGTAATTGTGATAAATCACGTAAAATTTTAATTTATCTTTAATGAGACTCGAGTACATTGTACCAATATTAACAAAGAATGAGATTGTATTTGATACAGCTATTATTACAATCTATCTTCCGAAATTATCCTGGTACATACCTATTAAGAAATACAAGGTGTAAGGGACAGCCCTCCACAAACTTTAAGGGCTTGCTCAGTAGACGAAACTGAACAACCATCCACAAAATTTTTTTTCAGGAAACGAAAATAAAATTCCGCCTCACCATAGAAAATTATAAACTTGATTGGACAGTTTGTATGGAGAGGCCGAATTTTGTTTTTGTTCCCTGAAAAAAAATTTTGTGGAAGGTTTTTCAGTTTCGTCTACTGAGCAAGCACTTAAAGTTTGTGGAGGGCTGTCCCTTACACCTTGTGTAGATTCCGGCAGGGCATAGTATTTCACTTCTTGTCTGTCTACCTATGTGCAGTGAATGTGTTCCTAGAGCGTTTTCCGTTTTCCCAAAGCTTCGTGTTTTCATTCATTATCAGTTTTCATGCAAGCTAGTATTCCTAGGTTGTCCTTTCAAATGACTGATTGTGTTTGGTTCCAATTATTTAAGTTTGAAGAACTTTTCACTTCTGTTCTTCTTAACGTGCCTGTGTAACGACTGTAACAGTTACTATATACCACCACACATATATACACTATTTACTATCCACACATAATTATTTACTATTTTTTAATTATTAAAAAAAAAATGGGGCTCTATCCCTACCCGTTAGGTACTGACCATATTTGTGTAACCAAAAGTAAAAAAAAAAAAACTAAGTCCCAAAATTGTCCACGAAAAGTGGTCTTATTTGGTAAATTCATAATTGAATCAATCATTCATAACAGTTGCTACTAGAAAATACTACGCGCAGTTCTTTTTTCATTTTGATCGCCATTCATTCATTCATTGTAATAAGAATAGCCTGTACAATAATTCTATAAATCGAGGGATATTTTTGGATATAAACAAATGCTCATAACTTTGCTGGTTGTGAATGTTATTTGAGACTTTACTTAAATAATAATAAGACCTTTTCTAATAATCCTCATGCCCGCTTTGACCTGCCATGACCTGATACTTAGTGTCAGTGGTGTTCAACTTGTAACTTTTTTAAATATTGTTGAAAAAATATAACTTGGTATACAAACTATACAGTTCGTTAAACTATACAGTTAGAATCCATACAGTTATTGATTCTGAACTTTATTCAGTTTTCGTACCTACCTACAAACTAAGAATTATGTTGTATACGATCTACGTAATAGACCTGACGTCATATGAATCCTACATCGCGCAATCAAAGTTTTCCACGCGATTCGAACACAACAGCACAACATCAACCATCGGACATTTACTCACCAGACAAAACACCAGTTTGATCATATATTTTCAATGAAGGTTGCGAGACCTTTCACAATGTTCCACATACTTTATTCTAGACTTCGAGTTGGTCGTCCATTAGTTCCTATGTCCTGCAACCATCAGATGTTAAGTGTCCAATACTTTTTGGAACAGTAGGTATCACATTTGCTCTCCATCTATGAATGACAAAATTAGTGCTGAATTATGATGACGTTAAAGTATAATAGTATCTATCAGCAATTATGAATTAATTAATCTACCCCACACGAGGCAAGAAAGGTTACCTGCATAAAATAGCACCAGCCCTGTAAATGCCTAGTGCTGAGGTAAAGCATCCCATGTTATGCCTCAGAACTACTGGGCTTAGAGTTGTTGGCGAGCCTAGGTTTGCTGTGTGAGGCTGTTGCATGCACTTGCATGTAAGAAGATTATCATCTAACCTTGTCTCTTAAATTATATAAAATATTACACTAATTTGTGCCTGTATAAGGAGTCTAGATATGCGGTGTATTGTATAGATAATAATGTGATTAAGAAGTCTGATGACAACCAGGCAATAAAGTTTTATGAAGACTTATAAAGATCGTTTAAGCGCTGATAAAACTATGATACCGGATTAAATACGTATCCCGAGCTCAAGTTTGGTATCTAGATTGACTGAAAATACTGGAGGAGTGTGAGCCGTGGTCAGACGAGCCAGTCGTTTGCGAGCTCCCGCGAGGGCAGGTCGTTTCAGCGTAGTTTCAGAGCGCGCCGACGTCGGTCGACCGGTAACTTTGTCATCGCGACGCCCGCAACTTTTCATGAAAATGTGATTTTATTTTGTGGACATTTAATTTGCTGTTTCGGTGATTTATTTTTATTTTTTGTTTGAAAGTTTTGAAACGAGTTTTAGTTATAGGTAAGTTTTTGCTAAAACTAGTTAGTTTTAGTTGTAGAGTAAAAAATAGTATTATAACACTATTATTTTAAATTATTTTGGATTTATTATATAGTACTTAAACAGTAATTTTAATATAATAAATATATTAGGATTTGTGAATCACGTTTGGGGTAAAAAGCTCTAGGTACATATTGATATAGGAATTTATTTAACCTTTAGGTGGAAAAGTATGACTAAATAATAAATGAGAAAGGTACTGTACTATGCTCCTACCTACCTCACTGACTACATTATATGTATACAAGATAATTTAGCAGAATAATTTTCCAGCAATTAGTGTTCTACTTTCTTTTAATTTATTTAAAAAAAACAATGTAAAACAATATTGAGTTTCTTTCTACAAAAAGGCGATAACTGCTATTATTAATTTTAGTACCTATTGTTTACTTAAAATGCTTAAACACGATATGCCTATTTTTTCAAATATAGATCTGGACATTTTGCTGATTTATACGATGCAAATTGTCTTTCTCGTGGTGATATTTTTTTTATCTAATATAAACTAGTGCTTTACTGCGATTCCATTAAAAACTATTAACTTATTTATGTCAAACACATTATAAAGTGATTATTGTGGCTTTCAAGTCTTTCTATGCTTAAACAGTGGTTCGCAAAAATTCTGCGTCGTCGCTAGTAAAAAGCACGATAAATTCTTAAATAGGTACATAATGAATTCGTAAAACTGTAGTATATTGTAGATGACTGATTAACACATTAAAAATACATAATATGTTTGTATATATCATATCATTTTTTTTTTTACTACTTAATTTTAATTATATAAAAATCTTCTAACTTTGTCAAAGTACAAAAATACATTTAGCCATTTATTTTAAAATAAAAAAACTTTATATTTCTATAACGAGCTTGTACACTATGACGATATGGCATGCTGTAAATCAATTTTTAATAAAGACTTTATTCGGTGTTTGACCATTCTTCCATTAACGTTTTCACATGAATTGGAGCTGAAGAGCGTTTTCTATAACATCTCTCAAGCTGGTCCTTTTATGATTTAAGTCCAGGCTGCAAGCTGGCAACTTCATGTATGAGCTAGCAACTTCATGTATGAAGTTAATATCTTCTTGAATATACGTATTGACCAAATTACCACAATGTGGCCATATTATTTGCGCTCATATTAATTAAGAAAAGACCAAAAGCTCATTTAAAATCTGCTCTACGTATCTGTGAGAAGTAATCGAATCATCTTCGACCATAAAAAGAAAGTTTTTCTTTTTCGATGTTTTTTTTGATCACTGATGTTTCGATTATGTTTACTTTGTCTCAAAAAATTAAGCTCAATTTGATTTAGAAAAATTCTGTGTCTACAATATATCCATATGCGATTTGTAATAGGTACTGAAGCGCTTTAAATTTGAAAGCAGGTGTAATCCTATTCTAACCGTATAACAGACTATTAAGTATATCACAAATATTTTTTTTTTTCATAAAAAACTTTTATCACGTACTCATCAAGACTATTTCTAATGAACTCAAATACGATGGAGTTATCTTGTCGCACTCAATATATCCTATGGCCACTCACCGACTTCATCATCAGATTGGTCCATGGTTCCATAATATATTATGTAGGTATACCAAACAGCTGAATCAGTATGGGATAACTGATTCAAAACTTATTTGGTTACAAGATTTGCCCTAAACAAACTTACATAAAAAAAAACATTGTTTTGAGACAAAATAAGGGCAGAAAAGTGTAGATAACGTAGGTACCCAAACTATTCTGAACAGTGGACGATTTAGGGTAAGATGATGACGATGATTTTTTTTATTACATTACTAGCTTTTGCCCGCGACTCCACCCGCATACATAAAACATAACCTATATCATCTATAGCTTTCTAACGGTGAAAAAATTATCGCAATCAGACCAGTACTTCCAGAGATTACCTCCAACAAAAAAAAAAAACCATTACCTCTTTATTATATTAGTGTAGATTAATATTATATCTAGTTTAAACTGTCCCACAGCTGGGCAAAGGGTACCTTGTGCGTGTAATCGGCTCTGGGCCATTTTTTTAATTTATTTTTTATAATTGATAGGCTCGCGTTTGACCACTATCTCACCGGTAAGTGATGATGTGGCCGACGATGGAGCACGCGTGCCCAGAAGTTACCTATTCATTTATAACCATTTCCAGCTTAGTCGTCCCGACGTTTCCTATGTCTGCCACCAAAGCCGCGTCGTGCGATTTCAGGGCATAAATTTGGTTTTTTACCGGTCCACCGCAAGGGGCATACGTGTCCAGCCTAGTTCCACTTAATAAAAGCTGGCCAGTCTTCTGAGCCACGTTTACAATCTGTGTTTGGAGCGCAGTATAGTATAGTTTCGAACGTATTCCGTTAGTTTAACAAGTAGTATAGTTTTTTTTTAAGGTAGGAAAAATCATCCAATGACAACCGCGGGGGTTGTTCTTGGACGATGTGGGAGATAGAGTCGGACTCTTACTGAGTAAAGGCCCACCCCGTTCCTTCGTTGCCCTCGTATCTGGGCTATCTTTCGAATAAACCCTGGCCCCAGTCGCCCCCAGTAGGCTTCGACCCTGCTGTTGCTGGCAGCTCCTCGAGGCGCGCGAAAACAGTGCGCGCCGTCGATGACTTGGGCTCGGTCCGGACAGTTACCGAACGGTCGGACAGCGAGCTACACATTGTTTGCCGTCCTCAAACCCGCGCTTACGGTGGCCGGAAATCGGGGCAATTAGTATCTATAGTTCACTCCATAGCACGTTGGCAAACCTCGTTGGACTTTTTAATATTAGTTACTAATTTACCTTGGTAAACTAAAACACCTAGTTACATTTTCTTTCGAGTATTTTCAATTGAATCGATCACTGTCTATTACCTATTGTTACCTACTACATATTTCGGAAAGTTATTGGGAATCAAAAGTCAGAAAAATAGGTGCGCCTACCTAGAGAAATATTTAGAAATAATTCAGGCCCTGAGATAAATCTTCTCTGGCACGTGAAGCTCGTCTTATTACTATCCTATTTATTCTGCACGCAACATTATATTCCTCACTTTATTATCCGTATAATAAGACTTCGTAGAGGGGTCTTATCAGACACTAGCCAAACATTTATTTAAAAATATGTTCGCCTGATGCATGTTACTAAAAGAGTTCTGAGTATACATATAGATGGATGGAGAGAGAGAGGGAGGCTAAAGAAGAGATGGATGGATTGTGTGAGGAGTGATATGAAAAAAAGGGTGTGTGACGGGTGACAGGACAGAATGGAAGAAAAAAAACGTGTTGCGGTGACCCCAAGTAATATGGGATAACGGCAGGAAGAAGAAGAAGATTTCGCCTGATGGGTCCATACAATTTTTATCGTATTTAGGAATTTGTCTTGTAAAATTTTTGTAGAAATAAATAAATTCCTTAAAAAAGGTTTCATATCGCTTCTTTCCCTTATGAAATAACAACGAGTGCACGAGTTTCCAACGATTTATAGGCGCCCATGTAGGTGAAATAAATTATTATGAATTTGAAAGTGCTCTTTTGACCTTTGATGTAAAGATGTGTTTATGGGGTTCGAGCTCTGAATCTCTTGTCTGATCAGACCGCGCATTATAAACAGCTAAGCTAACTGGCGATTCACAATGGTGAAGGTGTTCCTTCCAACTAAATCCGATCCAGGAATCTTTTGAACTGAACATGTCCACTACGTCGTGGCGCCTCTCTAGTCACTTCTCATTAAGTTTTTTTTTTTTAGGTGTGGAAAATCAATGACATCCCCCGCTTTTGGACGGAGCGGGAGATAGTGTCAGACTTTTACTGATTAAAAACCCAGTCCTGTGTCTTGTTGCCTTTCGTACCGGGCCGAATCTTCCTTTAAGAAACAGATCCTTGGCTCGAAACGGCTTCGAGCCTGTCGGACCCCTACGGCTTGCTGACAACTCCATGAGCCGCACGTGAAACAATACGTGCCGTTGACGTCTTGGGTTCGGTCCGGAGCCATTGTTGTAGATAGATATTAGTTACTTAGGTAAACATATTGTCATTATTGACTCCATAATTGCGAGGAGCTAAGTAATAATGTTGTGAATTTTCCTTCTTCCATATTTACCTTCATTTGATGTTATTATTGTATGCATACTGTGTTTTCCTGAAAGCGGTCTAGTTGTACATAATTATTTAAAAATTCCTTATAAACATAATAAAACGGCAAGTGACAATGGTATCTCCTAGCTCGTGTAATATCTTGAAAAAGTTGATTATTTCATAAGAAGCCACTTTGATATAAACCGAGGTCCTCCACAAAATGTTCTGTTATGCCCCGTCGTTAAATTGAGCTTTTTTTCATTATGAAACTTGCTTTAATTTCTAAACTGTAGGAAAAAATTCAAAAAACTAGGAAGGGGCAAATAAAGAAACGCAGTTATTTCCACATTATTGCGTTAATATGACACATTAAAATTAAATATTGACATTGTGGGTTACCATGACGTTCAAAGTTAGTTATTTCATTCTTATTTCAGTGTGGGTAAGAGATGGCGCTAGACAAACTGTATAGCTCTGTCTCTTACCCACACTGGAATAAGAATAAACAAATTTGCTTTAAACGCCATGGTAACCCACCAAGTAAAGATAGCAATAGGTCCCAAACCGAGCAGTAGTATCTTGGTGACCCAAACATTACATTACAGTCCATAAAAAATATGATGTGGCTTGCTAGCGCTATGTGGCAATAAAAAAAAGGCAAAAACAATATAACACATAAAATAAAATAAAAGCAGAGCAAAATTCTTAGATACAGGTTTTAGTACCTACTTACATCACATTAATATTATACAGGCGAAAGTTTGAGAGTATGAATATTTGCTACTTTTTCATGCTCGAACGGCTGAACGAATTTTTGAAGATACTTGATATTCGGGTAGACCATGTACCTACTGGAATAACATATAACATTATTTCTAGTTCAACGTAATTTTCTATGGTCACGCGAACGAAGCCGGTGGCAGAAGTTAGTGTGTGTATAAAGGTCAGAGATATGTTTAAAAAACAGTTGACAGCCGGCCCCAATTCAGTCTCGACTTAACAATCATGTAAATAGAACTAAAACTTGGTACAAAAACTAAACTGATAAACCCACTAATAAAATAGATAGCGAAAAATATGCAAATAATATTGTTAGAGATTTTTTTATTATGTTTACTTTCATAAAGTTAGAAGTAGGATTCGCCTTACTATAAAAATCCTGGTCACGGAATTCATTATCAAGCGCACGAACGGTTTTGAAATCTAAAGTCGAATTTTACGCAAAGGAACGTCTATTTCCACAACTACGTATTATGCAACTTAAGGGCAAGTTAGTAATCAGATTTAAGCAATACGATGTTATCAATGGCAATTGGTATGCATGGGCACTTAGGAGTTTGGCCGTTTACCTGCGGAAAAAATCTGAGCTCCTTTAGAAATTGTTTGTTTGTTACTTTACTTCTTTGATAATTAAAGGTCAGAGAGAAAGTAAAACGATTTGACATGACTTGCAATGTCATGTTTCTGCATCACCCTAAAGTCGACTGTTAGAAAATACCTAAAGCATCAAGTCCATATCTCTACAGTGTTATTTACTGGTGCATAAAGTTTTAAGTTACATAAATAAATATAATATCATCATTATCTAGAAAAACATTATCATTATCATCATTTGCATTACTTTTATCAAGCATTTTCCCAACTATGTTGAGGACCGCTTCCAATCTAATCAGATGCAACTGAATACCAGTATTTTACATGGAACGACTGCCTATCTGACTTGTACAACCTAGTCACTAAGTCACACGATACACCTTAGCAAGACTGGTGGCAGATTTTGTGGCTATTAAATATCCGTAATATCCGTAAATGATCTACAAATAACAGTCAGGGTCAAAAGCTTACCGTGTTTTTCGAGGCACGGAGAAACCTCGGTTTGTAATGGACGGTGACCTATCCACGGGCAGACCTCGGCAAGGGTTCCTTAATCGACTTAACTACGAGTTCGTCAGTCCTCCTGTCTTTTAGTCCTCTTAGGTCTTTCTGTCTCTACAATCCTTTTGTAGTCTTTAGTCTTCTTGTCCTCTTCATTCCTCATATCGTCGTCAGTCTTCCTGTCCTCTTCAGTTCTCCTTACTGTTTCAGTCCTCCTTACCGCTTCGGTCGTCATATGTGTTTCTTTATAATTTTTATAAAAGATAATCATTGCTGCTAGAGGTAATGGTGTGGAAACTAAAATTCTTTCACTTCTAAATATAAAGCTACATTAACACTGAATGTATTCAGTTACATTTATATCTTGGTATCATACAGCGTTTCTTGAATGACATCGCGTTAAGCTAGTAGGTGAGGTAGATATTAGCCGTTTTCAAATTTTACGATAACGACACGATATCGTCTGGTAGTTTAAATTCATATGTTTTCGAGACTGCTCGATGACCAATACCAGCCCGCCGAAATCGTATCGTTATCGTAATATTGTCGTCTATTGTGGAAACGACCAATGCAATATATAAGATATATGTATGTATATGCTAATGACTTATATTTTCAAAAGTCGAGCGATATTCAAGTGACCATATTAATAATAGTCTCTTTGACAACAATAATAATGGTTATGAGTATATGATTTAGATTTTCTACCTAAATCTTATAATTTGAAGATCATCCATATTTGATTACTATTATTTGAGTGTACTATATTAATATTCTTGAGTCATGATCTGTCTAGGTATTACAGCAAAGGGATTAACTGGATTAGGGATTAGAGTAAATGGATTATTAGTTTATTAGTTTAGGTCTCAACATATTATTCGAAGCTTTAGCTGAAAAACATTTTTGCTAAAACGCATATTATGAATATAAAATAAACATGCATGAGCTTTTGCTATTCAGTGAATCGTTTACAAAGTGATTGATAGGTCGATCTTTTATTTATTTAAAATTTCTAAAGCTAACAGTCGCTGATTTGTTAAACAATTTTAAAATTCTAACACTTTGCTTTCGACCGTAAATTACGAATTTGAATTTCAGTGTTTACTGCAGTGTAATGGAACTGCTCCTATATATGGTTCGCGTTACAAATGTTTGATTGGACTGGCCTGTTGGTCAAATAGTTAGTTGCCCTGACCGCTATGCTACAGGTCGTGGGTTCGATTCCCACATAGGACAAAGGTTTGTGTGATGAGCATGATCATTTTTTCTGTGTCTAGGTGTAATTTATCTATAATATGTATTTATTTAGAAATATATAAGTAAGTTTATCAGTTGTCTAGTACTCATAACACAAGCTCTGCTTAGCTTGGGACTTGACGGCGTTGTGTGATAGTTGTGGAATGTTATTATTATTGATTGTCTTACTCGTTTTGCAATTTCCAGCGTATTCAAGAGTCAAATTGAGACTTTATAACTAACTTATGTTTTCATTAAACGAAATGCCGTAGGTTAACTGTAGCTAGATAGGTTGCTGCGTTCAGAATCTCGTTAGCACATTGATGAGGCTGTCTTCCGGCCCTCGCTTGTAGTTAGCTCGTAAACCTGACATTGATACTAACAGAACCACCCAGTGTTCAATTAATAGCTCTCGAGTTTCTACTTCACGTTGTCTTTGAACAAAGAACGATTGTAGATCTATGTATAATTGGATGATTTTATTTGTCTGCCTTTGACTCAGTTGTGTTTAGAAAGAAATAAAATTCAAATACAAAATGTTTTATTTCTGTAACAATTAGTTAATATTAGTCTATAATTGGAACCTCCTTTTGAACATGATAATGCCTGTATTAGGAGACTCCGCGTCTCTATAGCATTGGCTGTTTATAAAACTTAATTATATTCTATATAGGTAACAAAGATTTTTTTAAATTATAATATAAAAAAATAAGTTGGTTTGCAAATCTTTTAGCAGATAACTCATTATTACTGTTTCGGCGTTATCTTAATTTAGGGGTAGGCACAGTTCATCATTTTTCATGCAGCACATTTCAGATCTGTTAGAATGAACAATTGAGCCTTGGTGCTCAATTGTAATTGGTAGACCAAATAATTAAAATTATATTTATATATATATGTTTATATGGTTATTTATTAACTGTTGATTTTATTATTATAGTGAATAGGTAACTAACCAATAAAAGGCTTTTAAGATACCAAAAAGCCATTTTTGGACACATATACAATATACATAATTATGTCAGATTCACATAGTATGCAGAGATGTTAATAAAGCTATTATAAAAATTCAAAGAAACTCAAAAACCTACCACTATCTGAAATCTAGTACAAACAAAACTAGAACTTGTTAACGTAAACGTCTTAGCGAGATGACGGCAAAGGTTTGTTCGTGGCAAAGGAGATGAAATGGTAAGAACAGCACTCAAGAGCGGAACTCGAACTAAAAGGGTAAAACTTCTCAACAAGACGTAAACGTTTTATAGGTTTCAAGACGACCATCGAGCTTTAATAAGCTCTTGTGGATCGCTCGAGGACAGAGTAATATATAGTACCTATAGGTATTTTAGTATAGCCATTATAGTATTATATTGCGGCCTCGAACATTGTTTTGAAGACTAAAGATACATATATATTATTAAAACCGGTGCTAGAAATGTTTGTTGACACACTCATAAATATTTTGTCAACACGTTGTTCGTCAACAACAGTAAGAGGTAAGATAGTAACGCTATATTTATGACAAAAAAGAGAACAGCATACCTAGCCAAATATTTCGGTCATTGTCACAAATCAATATGACTTGTTTTTGTTTATTCTTTGGTATTTACAAAACTTGCACAGACAGATAATTTAGCACCATGACCAAACGAGAACGATTATTATAGAAACAGTCGAGACATTCAAAGAAAACATTCTAAATAAAAAGATGCTTTCATATTAAATCCACAAAGAAAAATATTTAGAAGTTATGATTTATTACTGTAATCTTCAGATAATATCTGTAAATAGAAGTTCACACTTACCAGAGTTTATTAAAATGATAAATTTAGCGCGGATTCTAAGAGTTCAACGTAACATGAGTATTATAAAGCTGGAGATATACTTTTCAATCATCCAAGATCATATCGGTACGAGTCATACTTTTAGTTAGAAAGTATAGACAAATTTTTGTTCAATTTAAACCAATATACTATTCCTAATAATAGATTTTCTATGTACTCTCAAAACATAATACGTCGTCTATATGTTTTAAAAGCATGCAGCTGAAGTTAATTTTTCAACATTTTTACATTATTTTTTTAAGGCCAACATGTTCTATTCAGAAAATGCCAATTAAATTAACATTCTCACAGGAGTAATCGATTCGCTCTTATTACGGTAGGTACTATTGTCCAAATGTGGTGGTAATAAAATATAAATAACGATATGGGTTTCAGTAACTGCGAAATTGTTATCGTTATACTAACACGGTATATTTGGCACGCCCACATTGGCAATTTATTGTATTAATCGGCACACAGTAGACAAAATGTATGTACACGTATCTAGAAAATAATGAAAATTGGTCATCGGTATAATTAAGTCTAGGCTCTTCATATGGATGGAATGGGACGCCCGAATTCTGTAATTAACAATGTAAACTTAATATTTTTTGAGATAATGCCGTGACTTTTAGGGCTATATTTCACTGGGACACCAGAGTCACTACACCACACTGAGACTGTATCAAATGTACGCGGTTGAGCTGGTCGCGCCACCAAATTGGTTGCGCAACCAAAAGGATACCAGGTGGGGAACACTCTATAGAGCTGTCTACATTTTGTTGGTCGTGCCACCATGCTGTGCCGGTGTCTATAGCCCTTACTGACGATTGACCTGACTGTCAACTACTGACAATTTGGAAAATATGTTGAAATATTAAAATAAAGTACTGACAAAACAAAGCCTGCGTCCAGTTTGCAATTAGGAAAGGGATACGAAAGGGCTCCTGACAAATCCAGAGGAATGGCTTTACCGTGCCTTTTAGAAATTATACGGGTTACTGATTTAAATGTGTTCGATACCTAAATTATACTTTTCTATAGCTACAGAAGTATTGCCAATTGGTTGCTTTTTCTCATTTCCAAAAAACCTTTTGTTTAAAATGTTGAATAGGATACTATGAACTCAATGAAAATATATTTCTCTTTCGCGAATTGTCAACAGTTGCTTTAATTATCCTTGTATGCCGATTGCTTTATGATGCGTCACGGTTATTTACAGTTTTGCATCAATTGTCTAGAGTCTAGACATAAAAGTAATTAATTAATAACTGAGTTTCTGCGTAATTCAATTTTATAAAGTAACGTAAGTATTTATTACTTTTAGCAGTTCAAATCCCATTGTTATTGACCTAGAAGCTTTTGGAAAACTTAATTAATAGCAAAATGCTTTTGAATAGATGACAAATCATGTACTTAGACACTCTTCATTAATAATGGAAAGATATTTTGGCTGGCGCTGATCAGTGACGAAAGCATTCATCTAAGTTTTTTTTTTTCAGATTTAAACCGTAAATTATGCTGTTGAATGTTTTTTACCTTTAATTATAATATTGACTAGGTACAGTCTGAGTGTATTCTACTTAGTTCGGTATAAAGTTTTACATTGTTGTGCGGCTTTACAATTGCGTTTCAAATTCATGCAGTGCCCTAATAAACTTTTTAGTTCCCACGTCAAAGTTCGTTCAAAGACTGGAAAGATACAAGTTTTCTAACTTTCAACCGAATAGAAACAACATAAAGAATGCACATTCTTTTCCCAACATTGAGAAGAGGAAGAGAAGTCGAATTGGTTCTGTAGAAGTTATGTACAAGTTGAATAATTTACAAGTGTTCCTACAGTATTAAAGTTTTGGAAAGTTGATTTGCACTCACACATCGCACAAGGTCACACGATTTAAAATAATATAGATTTAATAATAATAATTCCTCTTTACATAATTTGCCCTTGATGACCAAACACTTTGTGCGTTATTGAACCAACTATAACAAATATAATAACTAATAGCACAATATTCTTTTTAACCCTTAACCACTGAATATATATCAGAAGATCTCCTTATAGTTTTTACATAAAATATGTTTTGCTCTTAGTTAAATTAAATGCATGTTATTTAGTATAGTGAATTTAATACTTGTTAATTTATTACATAAGTTTATTTGTAGATACTTTTTAGCCTGAAATACAGGTCCAACCTAGTTCAGGCAACTAATGCAATGTAATAAATTAGTAAAATTGTTTTTTTTTTTCAATTTTAATTTAAATGTGCCACTTTTATAAAGTAAACGATATTCTAAACTGACGTGTTATTTTGTTGCACTAACACTGACGTACTTATAGTGTACGTACGTTACTTTAAAGACCTTCTGATGTATCAATAAAGTGTTATTTTGCTGATTAGTACAATTTATTTATTTAGATAGGTACATTTAAATGAATCAGGATTAATAAAAAAATCAGTAATAATAATCATAGAAAAATATTTATTAATCAATAATCATAAAGGTAATCAAAATTACATGAACATTAAAAAAAAAATAACACAAAAATATTCTTTAAAAATAGGATGTTCTTTTATTGGTTTAATTAATTATTATAGACGGTTTTAAGAGGGGAAAAGTCACAATTGCCATAAATCAAAATATAAAGCAGTTTTTAACAACCATTGTTACAGGTCGGCTTCGAGCACTGCAAGCAGACCGGTTTACGACAAACTTGACAGCCGTACCGGGTTTTGCGATGTTATAAAGTATACTTAACAACTCAACGATCTGCTTGATTGACCGATTTAATTATCTTTGTACTTGCTTAAGATACGGCCAATTTTTATCCGCCGATGATTTGTCAGATTCATTATGTAAACATTCTTTACGTTCTTTGCTATCGAAACTATTCACTTGAACGTGTTATATTTTAGATGTAGAGAGCATAGAAGACGAATTTCGCCGCTTATGGTTCATTTTTTCTGCCGACAGCCATAATTAAATATTTTTAAAAAGTCACACTAAAACTGACGTTACGTACCCCATACGTCGGGTAGTCAAACTCACCTGCTTAAGAACGTGGCAGGTGTTCATTTTCCACCGCCGCATGTATTATTTAAGTTTATTGTGTACCTCAGAATTTTGTTATGTATGAACCAATTCGGTTTTATTTATTTTATTTTTAGAAGGATATATACTTCTACATAATTGTAATTGTCATATTATTATTATGCACTTTAGATGTGCGGTACCACTACTAAAAAATGGAAAATAAAACTTTATACTTACTAACAAATATAATCGAAAAACCATTAAAAAACATGTCAGTCGCTTGTATTTTATTAAAAAAGTTTTTTATGGATACTTTATTGGATATTTAAGTGTGTAGGGTATGGATCTTTGAGTTTAAATTGGACTGTCTTATGGAACGAGTAGGTAATATGTATTTATGAAGGTCTGAACAAGACGCCACGCTCACTGCGCTCAAACGTACTGCCACTGCTCTGGATTCGACGTGACATTTCGAGTTTGCTTGTAACATATAAGTCAGAATCACTTTTATAACGTACGTGTACGGTATATAAAATACTGCACTTAGTATAGCCAGACTCACAAAGTAGGTACGAAAGACAATTTATTTACCATCATAATCAATCAGTGAATTATGTTAATAAAACGTTCTAAAACAATTTCTAAAATAAGGCTAGTTGCGGAAAGATGTGCAAACAAGAAATTTCTATTTGTACAAAAAGAAAATTGGGAAATAAACGAAGAAAACTTGGATGTTAGCTGCGAATTTATTTAGATAATAGTAAAGGGCGTTTTTTCGAGATAAGACCGTGCCCATCGTTAGAAGCTTGTTGGCCAGATGCCAAAAACGGCAATGATTTATGGGTTAATATAGTGCCCGTGTCAATATCCCTGTAACTTGATTAACGTAGTGTTTTGACTCATCTCAATGGGATTATTCTGGTTCCGTACATTCATGATTGCAGCGTGCTGATTTAAGCTAGAACTACATTGCGCACACGTGTGCTTTACACGCCGATCTGGGCGCGGTCTCTGTACATTTTATACGGAAACCACACTTGTAGAGCTACACTTGATATACGCCACCCAACGTCGTTCTGTGTACAAATTAGGCGTGTTACATGTTCGTCGATCTAATGTAGTTCTAGCTTGAATTTTGATGTTGTTTTCTTTCAACTTATTATTTCAGGATTTCGGTTCTCGTGTCGAGTTTTTAGACAAACCTAAGCTTCAGGCATTCGCTATTGTAAGTATCCATAGATTAAAATTTCTGTGATATTGTTACTATTTTGGTGTAGGTACAATAAAGTTTATTCTATTCTATTCGGTATATCATCTCATATCACTTTAGAAGCGCCTAATCGGGATAAAAGGTTCATTTGTTTGGTTTGTTACTAGTGTCGTTTGTTTGTCAACTGGTTCGATAGCTCAGTCTTGTTAACATGTACAGTGCCGCCGACATGTTGCCTTGTTAGTGTCGGCCATTAGTGACATGCAGGCTTCGGACATGAACTGATTTCTATGGGCTGTAATCGCAGTAGAGGGTTGAATGTATGTATTGTGTAGGGACACTATTATAAAATGTCGGATCTAGTTAAATATACTGTTAATGGGTCTACATCATTTTGTTCAATTTTAGGGACGAATCGTCGTCTTCAGCTTTCGTGAAAATAAGGGACCTTAATTTTAAAGAAAATTTTGGAATAAGTTTTTTCTCCACGGTTTTCGCGGGAATTAGGGTCCATTTTCACAAAAACTGAAAAAAACGTTTCGCCACCAAAATTGAAAAATGTGTGTACCACCTAATGATTGCAACTGGTACCCATCTGTACATATAAAAGGCGAAATCCTGACTCACTCACCGACTCTTTACCGCCCAACCCAAAGTAGGGATGTTGCGGATGCTGATTTTTTCACATCCGCGTATGTGAATGCGGATGCGGAGTTTTGAAGGCTCACATCCGCGGATGCGGATGCGGATGTTTAAATATTTTACAATCAGCTTTATCATGCTCCTCTCCCTATCTATCCCTATCCCTCCTCTATTTGGTTCAAAATTATTCCAAATAGTACTTTGTGTCGGTGGTGACATAGTTAATTAACTAATGAGATAATATAAACTACCAATAACAAAACGTATTACCGGAGTAAACATACCTACCTAATAGAATCTATCTGGCGCTTTTAATAAGCTGAGCTAGGAAAACTTTTTACCAGTTAGACTATAATATTAGTCATATTTTAGTCTAACTGGTAAAAAGTTTTCCCATAAACGACTATTTATACACAAAGATCACTGTACAACACTCACTCGAAATATCTATCTATATGATGAGTAAGTACCTAATCCACAGCTCAAACAAAAGCGTAATTATTCATTTACACAAATTATGCACTACAATGAACGCGTCGGATCTTGTCACCAATTTCTTCGTTTCCATTGGTCATTGTCACGTGCGAACGGCACGTGCTATTCGCTGGCTCCGTCCAATTCCTTTCTTGTCGAAACTTGTATGACATTCGCATCCGCATGAACATCCGTGTTGATTATTGCGGATGCGGATGCGGATGTCTAAATCAATGCGGAGGTTCCGCATGCAATGTTCGCATCCGCATCCACAAAATGCGGATGCGAACATTCGCAACATCCCTAACCCAAACCCTTAGACTTAGAACGCTAAAATTTTGCACAGAGGTTCCTTTATGTTGTGTACAAAGAATAAGGAAGGATATTTTGAAATTTAATCCCCAAGGGAATAAATATGGGGTATATGGAGTAAGAGTTTCTATGGAGATATCTACTTTCACGCGGGCGAAATCGCTGGCAAAAGCTAGTTTAAAATAAATGATACCTATGTTTTAATAGGAATTCTTCGTTCTTTTAAATTGGGACGCTAACTATTATAGTAGGTAGTTCACAATGTGAATGTAAATTCTCCAGCATAAAATATGTGAACTTCACTTATTTTATGCTGGAGAATTTATTTATAGAATATAAATAGGATGAAAAGGAGGATAACGCTTCTAATTTCTTCAATAATCCAGTCCTGAAGAGAGCGTTGGCGTTAGATGTTAAAACTAATTAGTTCACAAAGCTTCGGCTGCCAGTACCATTCACAACTTATCGAAAGAACTTTATAACAGAAGAATAAGGTTCGTCTTTAGGATTTGGATTGAAATTATTTGAAGTTGAAATTAGCTTTGAAGTAACACTAGCAATGTTTATTCTACAACTCAATAAAACGAGTGAATTTTCGATTGTTTTCTCTGTACCAATGTTCATTGTTTTATCAGAGCTAGAAGCAGCTGTCTTTAAAATTGGATTAACTCGTCATGGCCGGCAATAAATAAGTCGCTGTAAACAATGCGGCGGCAGTACAGCTTTATAAATTTTACAATTTTGTTTGCAGAATAAAAATGGTTTTAATGGCGCTGTTAACTGTCGGTATAGATCAGACATACTCAACCTTTTTTCTTCTCGGGCCCGTAGCGCTTTTGCTATTATCACGATGGGCCGCTATAACTTACAGTAAAATAAAACTATATTCAGTAGAACCTCAAATGCCATGGAACGGATGATCAAAGGGGCCGAAAGGTTCTAGAGTGGCGACCGCGCACCGGAAGTCGCAGCATTGGAAGGCCTCCCACAAGGTGAACTAATGACCTGGTAAGAGTCGCGGAAATGCGATGGATGCGAGACGCACAGGACCGCTCGTAGTGGCGACCTTTGGGGGAGGCATGTCCAGCAGTAGACGTCCTTCGGCTGAAATGGTGATTATGATGATTTTCAATAGTAGGTACTACGTAAATCGGATTTTTGTTAAATAGACAGTTTTGATAAAATTGTTATTTATGATGTGGCATAATTCAATTGATTTACTCATTAAGGAGAGAACTAGTAAGCAGATTTTACAATATACTTGTACTACTGTACTACTGAGACTTAAAATGAATAACTAATATTGACTTATAACTAATATTGTGCTAGACTACAGGCCCATTCAGAAATGTTTGACGGGCCACATGCGGCCCGCGGGCCGTAGGTTGAGTATAGCTGGTATAGACACTGAAAACATAAGGCGTAAGCGATGGAACACTGGGTTTTTAGTTTTATAGGTGTCATAACGAAATGCATAAATAGGAGTGTGTCCGCCATGTTAGTAGTGCAATAACATTCCTGGGAAGTAAGTACTAATCAATAGTGTGACGTGTCTCGGTCGACAATTTCCCGATGATGGCCAAGTTTCAAATTGCTCAATGCTTGTGGGTTGTGACAAACAAGTGCTTGTCTTGGTTTGAAAACTTTTACGAGTATGTTGTCGTTCGGGAGTAAATGGTATTTTCTTTCTTTGATCAAATTTATTTTTCTCTTTTAGGTACTATACGATGAAATAAGATGTGTCGCGTTGATTGTAGTTGTAGCTATGTGCAATTAAGAGTGTGCTATATAGCGACGGTTAACTCTACGCGGGTTCGTTTGAAAAAGCAACTAGAGTCTGACTCCCTTTCGCTCCACCCAGAGCGGGAGAAGTTAGGTTAAGTTATTCACCTCAAAGAAAAATCAAAACAAGCCAAGGGTTAGTAACTTGCGTGAGTTGATAAACAGCTGATCGTTCTCTAGTACTATACAATTTCTTTCATTATCATATTTAGATACTGAAGCGTGGGTACGTTGATAAATATGTAAACTCACATACAAACAAGACACCCAAATTTGGAACAACTAGGCTTACACAAGGTTATTTAAATATTTTTTCGCTGTAAGAACCGAACCTGCGATATGTAGCGAATTAACCTATTTACTCAACCACTGTACTATAACCGTGTCGTCCAGTTGATAGAATATTTCCTGGTGACTAATTAGACAACAGTACCGCCACTCAAAGGACATCTTTTAAGCCTCTTTGCGAATTTCCTTTTACTTTGCTATCTGACTCGAACAGCAATTTGTGTAGTTTCAAAATTGAAATCAGAAGCTGATGCTTCGTAGGCAGCTTATTTTGTGTAAGTTTTGCGAATTGCGAGTAAACAGTTTATTGTGAACTAGCTTTTGCCCACGACTTCGCCCGCGTACATGAAATATATAGCCTACGTCATAAAGAAATAAAGCAGCTTTCTATCGGTGTAAAAATTTTAGCAATCGGACCTCCTACAAACAAAAAAATAAACTTTACCTCTTTATAATATTATTGATTCTAAAACGATTCTCTTAGTTTTGTTCCACACTAACTTCTGCCAGCGACTTCGCCCGCCTGAAAGTAGGGTTCTCTATACAAAGTTTGGATTCCCGTTTCATCCCTTTAGGGTACGAGTTTTGAAAGTAGGGTTCTCTATACAAACTTCGGATCCCCGTTTCATCCCTTTAGGGAACGAGTTTTGAAAGTAGGGTTCTCTATACAAAGTTTGGACTCCCGTTTCATCCCTTTAAGGAACGAGTTTTGAAAGTAGGGTTCTCTATACAAAGTTTAGATCCCCGTTTCATCCCTTTAGGAAACGAGTTTTGAAAAACTGCAACAGAGTCTTTTTTTTCAGTGGAAAGTTATCAAATGACTCTTCCTGCCCTGGATGAAGCGAGACTCTTGCGTTCTAGGGCTCCCGCATCCTTAGATGGCCCCGTTCTTTATGGTTTTGCTGGTATCTCTTCAGCACACCATGCGCTGTCGACTCGGGCTCGGTCCTTAGACGACCAGACGGTGAGCTACCCATTGCTCGTCGTTCACAAGTCCGCACCTACGCGGGCCGGGGATCAATCATAGTGGGTCGTCAAATATAGAGGTTGACGTATGCGTCTTCCTGTTGATTATGTTCTTACGATGCTGTACCTCGTAAGTGGCAAGATGATGCCAAATATGAGGTAACAACTTATTATTTTTATATGATTAAAATCCATCAGTTACCCTTTGCGTTTCAGAGTTACGGTAATTTCTTTGAACAGTACAGCAGCCGTGGCATTATATTATGTGCCTAGGGTATCCACAAACTGACAGTCACAAATAGTTTGACCATTCCTAAACTAAGTTATATCGATAGAGAACGACTGCAATGCAAGCGCTGTGTCAATATAAATAGTGAAAGACTGCAAGCGACGTCGAGCGAACGCGAGCGGTCCCTTCAGTGCTGTTTGCTTTCCGAATTTAGGAGTTAGACCACTGTCAACTTAACACTTCAGGAACTTACCGTGCGGGTAAGAAATACAGAACTCCGAGGAGTATAAGTTATTCAAACTGTAGAAACTTTAAGTTATAAAATTGTGTCTTAAATTGTTTGGTAAAATTTGCACGTATTTAGCAAACATGGTCCACGCCTGATTTGTACTATGACGTCGCGTGGCGTGGATCTAGTGTAACTCTACAAGTCTAGTTTCCATATAAAATGTATGGAGACCGAGGCGCCTAAATCGGCGTACGTGGCACACGTGGGCGCCAGTGTAGTTGTACCCTTAGTGTACCTATCTAAATAATAATAATAATAATAATAATAATAAGCAGTATCGCTGGACACGGCTTGTATAGTCAGGAGGTTCCTTTCTCTGGAGCCCTGACCGCCGGTAGCTTGGACACTGTTCCCGATACCGGTGGGCTACTATTTTTTATATTTTTAAATGTTTTTTATTTTATATTGAATATTTAAAAATATAATTTATATGTGTATACTTACGAATAAACGAAATAATAATAATAATATTCCACAACTATCACACAGCGCCTTCTAATCCCAAGCTAAGCCTAATATAATTATATCCTTCGAGCTGTGAAAACGTTTCATATGCATGGCTTTAGTGTGGCCTTGGAACACAAGGGCAAATGAAGGAACACAGGTTTTATTCTGTAAAAATACACTCCCTCTCGCCACAGGCATAGCGGGAGAAGTTATCTACACAAATATAATAAAGAGGTAAAGTTTTTTTTTCTTTTGTTTGTAGGAGGTAATCTCTGGAAGCACTGGTCCAATTGCTAAAACTCTTTCACCGATAGAAAGCTGCTTTATTCCTGAGTGACATACGCTATATTTTAAGTACGCGGGCGAAGCTGCGGGCAAAAGCAAGTTTAAAGATATCCCATCTCAAACAAAACCTCTGAAGACTCTTCAAGCTAAAGCCAGGATTTCTCATATCGTTCAGTTAAACCTAAGCACCTGTAAAGAAATGGATAAAGTAATTAAGGCAACAGTTTTCTATCGCATGTAGGTACGTAGGTTTATAATTAGATATGTACATATATTGTAACTGCGTCATTATTTCCGCAAATATTTGTATTGAAATCGAGTTACTGTGGGCTTCATTTAATAGTTGCTACTCGAATTAACATACAGTTTTTTATTAAGTTTCGCCCTTCATTTTGAGCGAAAAATTGTTCGCGGTAAACAGAGAACAGTAAGTAACACATGACATAATGTGGAACTAGATGTTGAACTACCTTAATTAAATAATTACCCTAATTGGATACAAATGTATTAAACCTATAGTCGTTTATGCTAAAAGCATCTTATATTGTATTAACGAGGTAGTTTAAGAGAAACCTTACGTTATACGATAGGTTCAAGAATATTGGAAATATGCGGCTACAATATTGTTGACTGTAAATTAATATTACATTTTCTTAATTTTTTTTGGTTTCTTGTTGTTAAATTAATGAATCAGTTTTCCGAGAAACTCAGACAAGGTTTCAGTATTTTCTTTCGCGTTAGGTATATTTTTCATAGTAAGTAAGGACACACTAATTTAAAAACACAGTGGTTTTAATTTAGGTATCTGAGTGCAAAAAATAACCTATGTGCTATTCCAGGCTTCGATCTACCCATGTGTCAAATTTCATCAAAATTCGTTCAGTCGTTTGAGTGTAAAGAAGTAACAAACATACGTGTCACATAAGAACAAAGTTTCGCCTTTATAAAATGAGTGTGAAGTGTGATTAGGTATATACAGGGTGTAAGGGTCTAAACAGACGGACCGCATTTCAACTGCAATCCAACTGAAAATTGCAGTCTAAGTGCAGTTTGAATTCAGTTGACACGACTGCAATAGAACTGCAAACACGACTGCAATAGAACTGCAAACCAAACAAGCTGTCCGATTGCAGTCGTGTCAACTGCACACCGACTGCAATCACCAATGCACCATACCCACCCGCGCACACGCTCCGCCCTCCTACGCATGGTGCAGTCCGGATGCAGTCGGTGTGCAGTTCACACGACTGCAATCGGACTGCTTGCTTGGTTTGCAGTTCGTTGCAGTCGTGTCAACTGCATTCAAACTGCACTTCGACTGCAATTTGTAGTTGGATTACAGTTGAAATGCGGTCCGTCTGTTTAGACGCTAAGGGACAGCCCTCCACATACTTTAATGAGTAGACGAAACTGAACAATCTTCTACAAGAATTTTTGTCAGGAAACGAAAAAAAAAATCGGCCTTTCCATACAAAATAACCAATTAAGATTTTAATTTTGTATGGTGAGGCTGATTTCTTTTTTGTTTTCTGAAAAAAAGTCTTGAGTAAGTTTGTTCAGTTTCGTCTACTGATCAAGCCCTTAAAGTTTGTGGAGGGCTGTCCCTTACATCATCTATGATAGTTCAGAGCTAAAGGAAATTGCATCTTTTCTGTAGCAGTTCTGTATAGCTGTCGGATTTCCTCCAATATAATGTAATAACGTCTGCATCTCTGAGAGCGCCGCCCCGCCCACACATTTGACGCGATGTCTCGCTGTAATTCTGAAGAGTCTACGGGTTTTGATTGTTGCTCATCGCGCCGATATTTTTAGTGAGTTTCCGGAGAAAGAATTAGTTATACGACATGACGCGAGTATATCGAGTGGTGACAGAGACTCGCCGTCGTAAAGCGTCTTTATTATAATTCCATTCTATTAGGGAACGCTATTAAATAATTTAGAGATTGCGTTGTACGACAATAAACTTTATTGAAATGTTGGCAATGAGTAGTTGGTATTGACAAATAGCGGTAATTTGTACTCGCCTTTGTGAAAATAATGTTCGTTTTGTATTAGTATGCAGTTGCATTTTCGAAGCTCAATAAGTTGCTTCAGTTATTGTTGCCATCCAGAAGTCGGTCGAATATTGTCGTATTCGCGGGATCGTTTATTTTGGGTGGTAGAGCGACGAGAGCGTTGACTCAGTAAGATTACGATTTAAATATAGGCGGGGGCGAGGTGCCAAATCATTGGGGAAATGTTCGGACCCAGCATCGTGGCACAAGAATTTCGTATGCGATTGTTTCATTAGGGGCATGAACTCAATCGTGCTATCAAATAGATGACACGCGTTCATTGACGTCAATGTGCATTCTTGGACGTAAACATTCAAATGAATGAATAGAAATATCGCATGAGCTTACAGAACAGTAGGTATCTAATATACTAAAAGATTGATTTTTAAAAGAGTAACCATTGAGATTCTTACTGGTTCTTTATAGGTTCGGTATAGGAAACAGCCAATTAGTATCTACTGTGTTCTAGGTTCTGACGTTTTAAAGTTCCCATGTAGGCTTATGAGAAATAAAAACTACTACTTTCTTTTTTTTTTCAAATATACTTTGATTAGATTTGATTATTGAAGCTGTATTTTTTGGATAATCATCAAATAACTCCTGTTAAAATTGGAGCGATATGGGGTTTCAGCCTTTGACTTACTAAACCCACCCGTGTTTCTACAGTTGCCCTTTGCTCCCCAGGGTCGTGGTGACTCTTTCAAACAATCGCGTAGCCCTACTAAAGCTGTCTAGACCTAATAAATCAGACTTTAGAAATAGATAAGTGTATTCAGAACAACGTATAAGTGTAGCTTAATTTTTCTCCGTTGATATTCTCAGAATAGAAAGCCTGCATAAGCTACACTAGATAGAAAACTCCATTATGTTCTAGGGATAGCTAGGTTTATATCCAATCAAGTTAGGTTACTCCCGGGATGATCAATGCAAACTTAACAATCCCTTCATTTTCCTACGCTTTGCTTTCTTTTCTGAAACGTCAAGTTTCTTGACGGTAGGATGGATTTACTTTACATTCTGTAATTTCTTTTTATTACTGTACTCACTGCTGCCATTGGCTTCGCCCGCGTGATAGTAGAATAATTCCAAAAGAAAATACTCTCGAGATAAAAAGCGTATCCTTTGTGCTTTGCTAAGACATGGTCTACTCGTGTAGGTACTAAGTTTCGTCGAAATCTGTTCGAACATTCGAGCTTGTAGAAGTAACAAACGTACACCTACACACACACACACACACAAGCGCACAATTAATGTGATATGTATGTGAATTTTTTATACGTAATTGTAATTTTTGTAATTGAAAATTAATGTTAATTTAAAATTAGCTTTTATTGTTACGTACTTATGTACGTAATAAAAGCAAATTTTTGTAAAGCTGTAAAACCTGTGTTTAAAACAGTTTGTCAGCAGTTGGTCTCGCTTGACATAGTTACAATATACCAATTTTATATTTTATAGCAAATAAAATAAAATAACTAATATAAGAAATAAATAAATAAATAAAACAATTTTATCAGTAAACATTACCTGAAATTTTCCCGTCATTTGTCGACCATGAATACAAATGATTCCGACAGTGTCTCTTTGGAACAAACAAAACTTAGTTAGTTAAATTGGCTAAATATGCAAATTGGACAACTAATTGTGAAACGCAATTCCGAAATTGTTACAAAAACAGAGGGATAATATTAAACAGATTAAGTAATCTTATTAACAAACTAATGTCGTTCCTAATTCTTTCTTTTCCTGGGATCTGCTTTGTTTCAACTTTCTAGTACCGTGAAAGATAATTGGCTGGAGATTTTTTATGAGTATGTACTCACCTATCTAATTAATGTTTGTTTATGCAACAACTTTACTTTTAATATTGGAATTCAGTGTGTAGGCAAGCATATTATAATTATAAAAGTTAGAGGATTATATTCAAGATAAAAATGCTTGGCTTAAAGCTGGTCCAGCTCCATTACCACTAGGGCGTACAAATTGATTGGTTTGGAAATTACTTTTTTTTTTTAATTTGTTAATATTCTAATAATATGGTATTGCATAATAATTGATTATCCATTAAATGTAAAAGCATTTTTTTTTTAAGTTTGTAAATTTGAGACCATGGAGAAATATATGGTTTCAGGTTACTATTGAACTTGTTTAACATAAATGAGCATGGCAGTTGAGAATTTGTCATGCTCACTTAAATATCTCACTGACGGTGGTGCTTGTTTTATTCGGTTACATTAAAAATGGTTGAGCTGAGTGGTGCTGATATAAACGTCATGTTCGTGAACGGGAGCTGTCAGTTGAAACTGGTCATCTTTTAACTGCCAGCGATTTATTTTAATAAGTATCTATCTATATTTTTTTTCTTTATTAACCTACATTGTTCTAATATAATAGTAGCGACAAGAAACATGTAACCGAGATTTTTGTAAAACATACATGATTGAAAAGAGTATCCGTGGAGTTTCTCGCACATTTTTCTCCATAAAGATTTACGTTTTGGAATGTGCAATTAGCATCATTTTTCTGACTGACTGACTTCTTGACATTCCAAAATTGCCTGTAAATGATTTATTTGAAATTAAATGTTTTGAATAATGTTTTTTATCTTACGAACCAAGACAGAAGCTCCTTCACAGTTCAGCAGATGTACTTAAGTACGGTGAGCAATATAATAAAACCAGTATAAACTAGTCTTGCATTCTATTAAAACTTCTCATTAAGCTATACCAGCTTAAAGTCAAAGTATTTTCACCGACCTGCAGTCAACTGTACTCATATAGGCTAGAAATATATTAAATGATCTACAACAGCATACACGCCTGAAATAGAATAACCTTTTGAAAAACATAATTATGACGTTGTTTCTAAGTTTTCTTTTCTTTCTTCATATTGCGTGAGTGCAAGGACAGTGACATAAAATCTATTTTCTTTGCACTTAAATTATGCAGTCGGTAATGTTTTTCTACGTATTTAGATTAGAGAACAAAATTAACACATGAGCAGTGGTGGCCTAGTGGTAACGGTCCGGACTTACGAGTGGTCGCGGGTTCAAACTCAGCCAGGCGCATATTACTTTGTGTAATTTATTTCATCACCACTGCTCTCAAAATGGCGAAGAAAAATATCGTGAAGAAAACACCATGTTCTAGAACCAAACATTCGAAGACATTTGATATCAACCTGCACTGGGTCCGTATAGTGGATTACGGCCCATTCCCTCTCCTAAAGAGAAGGCCTGAGTCCCAGCAGTGGGAACATTATAAGGTTGATTATGTATTCATCTGTGTATATAATAATAAACATATAGCTGTGGATAAAATGTATAGGTATAAGAAACTTTAAGCTTTGCAATGGCATTTAGAACATTCAAAGCAGGCAAAGGTCTATTAAAAGCTTATTTTGTTTATTTGAAAGTGTTATGGCGTCATAAAAAAACATTGGCTGGTGATGATAGGATTCTTTCGTCTATAATATTTGATCGTAGACAATTTTCTCGCTGTTTATACTCAAAACAATGATAATAAACACTGTGAACACTGAGCCTCTCACACAAAACTCTCCTGTCACAGGTTTGCTAGAAGAAATTTCTTTTGAAATAAGCAGCACCTTTGTGCTTCTTTTATCTGTATTTGTTCTTTTTGTTTTTAAGTGTTTGTGTGTAGTACATGTAACCACCACTTACTCATGCCCAGCTTTTTGCTGACCTTTAGACCTTGATAACCTAGCTGAAATTTTGCAATAAGGTTCCTTTTATGATTTACTAGCTTTTGCCCGCGGCTTTACCCGCGCACATAAAATTGCCCCCCATTGTACACTTATTTTGAATACCTAATGTTTGTCCTGTATCTTTTTTATTCATGCGGTGTACAATAAAGAATATAATAATAATAATAAATAATAATAAAATATTGCCTATGTCACTCAGGAATAGGCAGCTTTCTATCGGTGAAAAAATTTTAGCAATCGAACCAGTACTCCCAGAGATTACCTCCTACAAACAAAAAAACAAACTTTACCTCTTTATTATATTAGTATAGATACAAAGAATAAGAAAAGATATTTCGAAATTTTCTTCCTAAAGTGATGAAGTGTCTATGGAGAAATCTATTTTCGGGCCAGAAGCCAGTCAATAAATAAATTTATCTGATGTGGGATGATGAATTGAAAAAATAATGTAAGAAATTAAAACTGTGCAAAGTGTAGTAGTACTAATAAAGGTACTGTTATATACTTTTTATATGACTAAAGTTGGCTGAACACCGCTTTTTCTATTTTGAACAAGCATTTATTTTCAGTCTACCAAAACAACTTATATTTTAGTTATTCTTATCATCGTAAGCCCGACTCCTAAATCATAAAAACTTATCGAAGGTAAACGCGTTGTCTATAATTTATTATATCGTTCAATATTAGTTCTTATTTTACTGCAATGCTGGTTGTAATTTAGATGGAAAGGTTACACATTTATGCCTACTCATAATACATACTAAGTATATAATCGTTAGCAGGAACCGCGGAAAACCGATTATATGCTGACTGAAGCACAACTTTTCCAAAGGATCGCATTAAAACTCCATCCGTGCCTGCCTACACACACGTACGGCCCATTATAAACATTTTATTTGCAGGCATCTCCGAATTTATATGATAGAGTGCGTCTACTGAAAGCGTAACCTGGAGTTTTTTTTTTAAATTAAATTGGCAACATTGTTTTGTCGAAAAATTCACGTCAAAGTCTATGATTGCAATTGTCAGTTTTTGTAAACAGATATTTATTTTTCAAAAATAATTCCTTAATTATGGGAAAAACAATAAACAGTAACGTGCAAAAACTGCTTCACACTATGGTTAATAAGTTCAAACAAAAACAAGAAGAGAAAGAAGGTGTTTTCAATAAAAACCAACAATGTTTATATACGATTTCTGAATTTTTAAGTTAGTATGACGTTAAAATCTTGATCCTTGTTGACTAATATTATTGGATAGTTATATTTACGATATAACGAATTTTTTTTTCTTATATTTTTAGCTAATCTGACATATTGCGAATTTCATATTTGACAAAAACATCGAACAAAGAAGACTTGGTGAATCGACACATGCTAATGAGTGCTAGTTCAAAAGCGGTTGAGATGTAATGAAAGATTTGCCTCACTTTGTCTGGTAGTGCATCAAAGTCTTCAACTGAAGTTAAAATCGCGAAAGTGAAGGAAATAGTGACTGAAATCCTAGTTTAAGTTTGAGAGAGATAGCTGCTGAATTTTCTGTGTCTCACGAGTCGATCCGTATCATTTGAAACAATCACTGGAGTATGAAACATGTTCCCGCTTGACTAATCCTAAAAGATCTGAATTTTCTCTGTGCTAAAACGAATCGATTCCAACAATCTTGAAACACGTTATTAGTGTTGGCGAGATGTGGTGAAATTGAAATCATGTTGACTATTGCAGTGTTGTGCACTTGGTATTCTTTCCAGAAGGCCAAATGGTAAATAAAGAGTATTATTTGAATATTAAGTAGCGATATTTGAGAGAACAGATAAAATAAAATAATTTGAAATAATAACTAACATTTTGTGTGTTATTGACTTTACCATACACCCACCAATAATTAAAGGTAGAACTACACTCCTCATACGTGTGCTACACACGCAGATCTGGGAGCGTCGGTCTCCATACATTTCATTTTATGGAAAATAGACTGTTAGAGCTACACTTGATCCACGCCATGCCATGCAACGCTACGTCCGCGACGCCGACACGTCGGTCCCAGACATTTTAGAGAAAGGTGGTGGTTTAAGTCTACAGACACGTTTTTAACTAAAATTTAAGTTTCTATACGACTATTATACAATTGTCATAAATACAAAAAATACTCGAGTATCAAAATTTTTTTCTCCTACTATTTCAATAATACCACATTCAAAATTGTTGGCTTTAACCTCCTTTTCTCAGGTCACGCTTTCGTTAGACGGACTCTAGTAAAACTTCGTTGTTCACTCGAGACATCACTTCTATTAAAATTATACGCGAGTTTATACTGATAAAATATTTTGGAGGGAATGGCTGATTTAGCTAAGGAAAACTAGCTTTTACCCGCGGTTTTACCCGCATACATAAAATATAGCCTATGTCTCGCTGTCCGACCGTCCGGTAACTATCCGGACCGAGCCCAAGTCGTCGACGGCGCGCACTGTTTCCGCGCGCCTCAAGGAGCTGTCAGCAACAGCAGGGACCCAGCCGGTTCGAAGCCTACTGGAGCCAGGGTTATCCGAAAGGAAAGCTCGGTCCCGGTACGAAAGGCTTTTAGTCAGTAAGAGTCCGAAACTATCTCCCGCTCCAACCAAGAGCGGGGGCTGTCATTGGATGATTTTTCCCACTATAAAAAAAATATAGCCGATGTCATTCAGTACTTCCGGAGATTATCTCCTACAAACAAAACAAACAAACTTGACCTTTTATAATATTATTAATGTAGGTAAATAATATTGGTCTAAATGATAATAATAATAATAATGTTTATATGACAAAAAAAATTACCTACTAGCTAAACTACCTACCTATTTTTATGTGGTAGATAACTATATCGGACAAAAAACCATTATGTTTCGTCAGTATATTGTGGTCGATAGCTCGTATCATTAAATAATAATAATATTGCGGTTTAGGTTAGTTCTATTTGTGAATATTTAGGGAACATGTTATACTAACCACATCCTGTGCATCGTGATTGCTGTAGTGTTCGAGAGAGGAAGTATTTGACTACGTGTTATATGCGGCGTTGAACCCAACATTTAAGGCGTTTTTTTTTTTTTGAGCATGACTGGACGTTGGGTAATTTTTTTTTAAAACATTTATTGAAGTCTCAGGACGGCTCGTATTGAAAAATAAAATCATTTTACTTTATTCGCAACACGAGTCACTTCATGTGTAATAGTTTGTAAAAATATATACTCGTAGATTAGTTGTTGTATGATCTTAAGGGCCAAGCGCCCGAAAAGTGCCATAAAATAGTAATTTTCTGAGGCCTACTCCTCCGTAACGGCTAGGTCAATTGGTTTGAAAAAAATATGTGTTTATTATAGATTCATGAACAATAATATCAACATTTGATTTTTTCGTGCAATTAATACTTTTGTCAAAAAAAAATATTTAGCAATTTCGCAACTTTTCCTTCTCCGCCTTCGCGCCTACGCCTTCGCACACACACATAAAAATTGGTGGTTAAATATCCTTCAAAGTGAACATTGCATATGTAAATCAATCAATATTTCGCAGAGAAAATAGATTTAAAGCGCTTTCCGGGCGCTGCGGGCCGCAAATAAGTGCACAGAAGTGCGTACGCCAAGTGCGAGAGTTGCGTTCACATAATTTCGGTCAGATGGTTCAAGAGACTTTACGCCTTAATATGTATCAGATTATTATTTTAAGATTACTCTATGTATTTGTCTATGGGTCATAATTGCCTGGAAATAAAGAATTATTCCATTCAAACTATTCCTAGCCGTCAATAATAGGGTTAGTTCTCCAGACTATTTTAATTTATTCGTAGATTTCATACTTTTATTTTTTAGGATAAAACGTCTTAAGTTTGTAGGACCGCCGTAGTTGAATAGCTTTTTATAAAACGACGTCTGCACGGTCAGCAAGTAGCATACAAACATTATCATCTTTCTGTCCTTGTCCCGTTTTATTTGGGGTCGGCGCAACACGTATTTTTCTTCCATTCAGTCTTGTCACTCGTCACGCTATCACTAACTCCCTTTTCTTTCATATCAATATAATCCATCCATCTTTTCTTTGGCCTCCCTTTTCCTCTCCATCCATCCACATGTTAATTCATAAATCTTTTAGCAACATGCATAGTTTAAACAAACAAAGAACATTTAAATCAAGCTACTGTGGAAGACTATTTCCATACTCACTCGATTTAACTAACTGCAGGAGGGTGCAAGAGGTGAACCTCGTGCTGTGACACTGGGTATCGGATAAAGGAAACTGTTTTTGTCATTTCTAATGAGCGCTCATCCTTATTCACTACTACGTAGGAAGCTCATAGTTCTTAGAAGCAATATTGATTCTAATAACTCACTAAGGTTATCGCTTACATTCTTGGAATAATCAACTTCTATAGCTGTATAAATGTGGTCCAAAGATTAGATTATTTCTAATAGAAACGACTTGGACCTAAGTCACGGCCACCTATCCAGATTAAATGCTAATCATAGTAAGTTGCTAAGCTCGTTAGTATTGCGTGGTCGTACGCAGGCCGTCGCTTACGTTATGAGGCGTATGATAGCTATACGTACGAAGTTTGGTGATTATCTCAAATTATACCTCTCTCAACGAATAATTTAGCGCTTATTGGAATGCTTATGTTCAGCAATTATCGATAATGTGGCCCCGCTTTGTGTAATCAGCACTTTATCAACAAAATCGGAAAACTTAATGACACTTTGTAAGATCTAGTTCAAAAAGTTCAGTTTTTGTTATCGAAGCCTTGACAAGGTTGTTACCACAAAGAAATAGAAAAATTGCCAAAGTTTAGAATTGATGTCGCCATTCGGGGGTGAGGAGTAAGGACATAAATTAACAAACTTTGGTACAGCACAGGTGATTTATAAACATTCAGCGTGCAGGCCAAGTTTCTAAGTTATGCAAACAATGTTGAAAAATAAACTGCGATGGACTAATTAGTTCTAACAACACTAATGATCCTAATGAAATAATGGTTTAAAAAGCAACCTATGTTGCACAACAGTTGTCCATCAAAACAACTCATCTTTCAAGAAGTGTGAGATGTACCGACCGGTAATAGTTCTTTGATCAATCCATACTTCAAACAGCCGCTTCAGAAGTTTTGTAACTTGCTCATTCAGGAATCAACATAACGAGCTGTACATTCCTGAACGTTAATTTTAGATATCAGTTTATAGTGTACTTAAAGTAGACACGCTTCACAGAAAGAAAATAAAAATGAGCTACTACATTGAGTGTATGAAACCATACATCCATAAATTCTTATAGTAGAAATTATTATTGTATTTCGTAAGATATCTTACAAGGCTTTAAGAATCCTTTTGGGATTAACGTTGGGCACTAAGGATGATCGGCGTAACTTGATATTGGAAAAGGATGAGAACTAGATTAATAAATAATATCGTAGTAGAACAGATGTTGGGATATTTAATGACTACGCTCTGGGCGTTCAGAGTCTGCCCACTACGTCAGCGCACCGCTGCAAACATCCTACAGTTAGCTAGCTCCTGCATATTCAGTGGATGCAAAGCGGTCAATTCACTGAATTGAAAAAGTCAGAACTGGTTGTAGTGGATTTACAAAATCGATTTACGTGCAGCGTATTCAAAAGTAGATGAACGAGAAAGATATATTTCTTAATAATAATTTAGAAGAGAAATGTTCGAAACCAAGAAATTAATATCTAAGAACAAAACCACAAACAACGTCTTGTGCGCGGTTTGTGATACTTACTTGTGTACCACAATATTCATATTATGGACTTATGGCATTTTCAAGAACTCTCAAACCACGATTCGACGGCGAACTTGAATTTCTCCAAAGTGACATTTGTGTTGAGGGTTTCTTGCTTGCCCTATACATATTTGTCAAAGTAGTACTTTAATTATGAGTTCAGGATATTTGTGTACCGATTAAAACTGCAGACTTTACTTCTTTCTCTTACTAACTATTACCAAAATACTATTCATCAAAAGCTCTGCTTCGCAAAATGTGGATGTACGATACCTAGATACAAATTCGATGATGATAATCCAGTTTCCCAAGTATATATTTTTGTGAAGGCTGCATCATCATCATCAATTTAAATTACAGTCAGGTGTTCGGCCTTGTTTTGGAAAACAATGCGTCGAAAGAAAATGCCTATATCTACGTCCAACAAAGCGGCTTCGTTTTAAATAACTTTGAGGAGAATATAATGTGGATAAATGTGAGCACCAAATCGGATCGATTTCACGCAGTGAAGGAAATCGGTGTTTACCTGCATGATAAATTCTTTGGCTCCGAATCTCGATGCCGAATTCCCACAGGCTTAAGTTCATCTAAGATTGCTCAAATGTATTCTGTGTGTACGCTCGCACTGGTACTCCGACCTCTGTAATCCTTAGATGCTTTATATATGTGAGGTAGAATAATAAATGAGCGCCATCAATAAAATGTTTTGGAACAGAGTTCAACTGTTGTTGGTTTTACTTATTTCTTTTCATTTCGGTGAGTCATCTGGTTTTCTGTCCGTCTAATTATGAAAACCGTGCCCTCTGTAAAGTTCAGAAAGTCCGCGCTGTTGTTTCATCTCATTCCTTTATCCTCCTCACAGAGCGATGAATATGTAAATTGGTCTCTAGTGCGGTACTTCCTCGATAGGTATGATAAAATATTCTGTGAAATTTGATTTAAGTACAGGAGTTCCGTACTCTTATTAGAGGATTATAAATTGATATTACAAAGTAGGTGGTAATTAGATTCTATGCTTTTACTGCTTTTAGCTCTATAGTGTCGCGGTAGAGCATGTAAGTGGGTAATTCATTCACGGTTTCTGTTACTTAGTGTAACTAACTTAAGTTGGAGGCATATCGTACTTTGAAGATGTGATATGACTTTAGGCAGTGTAAATATTACAGCGGGTTGTTTCAGCGTCTCCAAAGCCTTGCGTAAACATCGGCGTGTTGTGAAGGTCGCCTCGTTTGTCCTATCCCTTCAGTTTACTCACACTTGCGGGAGATATTGGGTTTAATCCCAGAATCAACATGTAAATCATGTAATTACTAAATGTAATAGTAAGTGCGTACTACTAGATATAAGCCTTTTACAATTTGCATAGTTAATGGAACTCCGTTATCTCAATAATCTCTATCAGAGATATCAAATAAATCACGGTGCAGCGCGGTTTTGTGGATTTAAAAGTTTGTTAACATGTTTTTTTTTTTACAAAATAATTGGACTTTATCCAATGAAACTAAAATATTCTAGCACTGGTCTCTGAATTTTAAACGACTTGAAGCTTGTCATTGTTATCATTATAATGTTGTTTCTAATTATTTTCGAGTTAACAACCTTTTTTGTTTTTCTTCTGAGGGGGTAATCATCAAATGACTTCTCTCGTTCTAGGATGGAGCGAGAGGGCGTGTCAGACTTTTACTGACTAAAAGCCACCGTTGTCATCAGTTTCCCATTAGATTACGATAACTGGGCTCCTTCAGCTTTGACCGTATTGGTTTGATGCGCGCGTGGAATATTACGCGCCGTCTACGTCCCGGGTCGGTCCATACCAGACAGCTGGTGGAGTTACCCATTGCTCGTCGTCTGCAAGCCCGTGCCTACAGTGGTCGTGGATCGACCTGCAACTCTGAACGCTCAGAGCATCTCTTGTGGTGGCGGCTGGCACGGCTGGTCATTTTCTAGGTCTACTTACATTTTTTTTTTTGAAATTATATAACTTCTTTATTTGTGCACGCAATTGTCTCATATGAAAATGTATAGTATAGAATGATCAGCAAAATTCATTTCCAGCCAAAAAAAGGACATTTTAAAATCCAAGTTTTCGAAATGCGATTTTCAGCCTACCGTGCGTCGGCTGGGACGTGAGGTGATTACTTCCCATTTCCTCTCGATCCGGACTATGACCTGAACCAGGGCTAGCAGGACTAGCCAAGTTACCAACTTTTCGTTTCGAATCTCTTTCTACAGTCGGTAATGGCTCCGATTCCTTTGTTCTGAACATGTGACTTAACGTTGAGATGATGTCATTCCATTGAAGTTTTCTAATAGCGTTAACGATTGTAGATTATCAACTGGGCTAAGCTCTCAGGCGCAAAAGGTCACTGCCACCGACTCCCTAGCCACTGCTCGAAGGGGATTACCGCCGCGATTGTGATATGCCTATCTCGTTTAGCGTAATGAACGTATGATATGAAAACATTCCATTATGATAGATATCAAGAGCTTACATTTTGGAACTACTCTATTACACTAATATTATAAAGATGATAGTTTTTATTATTTGGTCACTCATCCCCGCTCACGGCTGAACGAATTTAGATGAAATTTTGCATTTGGCAGCCCTTGTCCTGGAATAGCAAAGGGTATTTTTTATCATGGGGATATGTTCCTTTGGTGGGATAATTTTCTATATATTTTCATACAGGCGAAGCCGTTGACAGGTACTAGGGTAGTATAAAACTAAAGTCACTTGCTGCGTCTGTCTCTTTCAAAAAATTTAAAATTCAAAAATTCAATTTTCAAAAGTTTTATTCCACATAGGCCTACATGGGCACTTATAAATCGCCAGAAGCTAGTGCACTTCTTCTTTGTTTATCAACTCACTCTTCCAAACCACGCATTAAAACAATCAATCACGCGTCTTGAAGCGTTTTTCACTAATAGAAAGAGTATGAGAAACAAGGACTGTTTATAGGTATATATGGGCTTCGAAGGACTGGAACAGTCTGCCTGCTGCGGTCTTCCCGTCCGATTATAATTTGGGTGTCTTCAAGGCTAGAGTGAATAGGCTCTTAATAAACTAGTGCGCCTCACCATCAACGATTGCATCACTGCTTACCATCAGGCGGGATCGCAGTCAAGTACTAGTTTATAACAGATAAAAAAAAAAAAATATATTATGTCTCGTGCTAAAGCTAAGGTCGCTAGTAGGTATGTTACAACACGGTTTAAAACAAGGTTATTTTTTCCTAAAATATTTTAAACCTTTACGAAAATTGTACAAACGTTTAGAAGTGAGTTGCTGGCGTTTCGGACGCAATATAGTGGACACAGTGTCGGAATTGACACATTTTTATTTAAATATTTATTTCACTGACTGACTGTCGTCACAATGACCAGTCCTGTGCGTCTCGCATCCGTCGGATTCCGACCTTAACCAGGCACTCCGCGTAGGGCTTCCACAAATCCGATCAACAACCGGGTAAAATATATCTTCGAATACTAACCTTACTATTACAAGGTGAACGACACAATTCATCAACTGGCCATGAAAAAGTTGGGCGGTTTTCAGTTAGTTTTTCTTTTAAAAAATTCTTATCTTTTTGGCCTCACTTTATCCTGTTATGCCTACTTCTTGCAAAAAAAAAGACTTCGTTATCCCAGCGTATCCGGCTGGCGTCTCCACCACTTCTCATTTCCTTTTTAGTAAAAAAATGTTCAACGAATAACAATTTTCCACATAATTACGTTAGCTGAGCAATCCAAAAAAAAAAGTGATTTATGTTCCGTGCTGTTACTTATGCAAGTAATTAATGCTTCCATTAATTAGTTCTAAGTTAAAGCGTCATGGGGACCTATTGGATTGTGAAGATTAAGTTCTAAAACAAGAAAAAAGTCCATGACAAGATTCCATTTTTTGGGGGTGAGCGTGGAAATTAATTCAAAAATGTGAAAAATATCGTCACTTGAAATGCTGGGGCGCGATTGATTTTTTTATTTTGAAGGTATACCTATTAGGATTACGAAAAATCAATAATCTGACAGTTTTCATGAGGCGATGTAGCTAAAACGATCGATATCTAAGTATCTAAGTGTAAAATTTTCAACATATTTAACAAAATTATCATAGCAAACTGTGTTACAAAAAATGATGTATCATTACGTTCGGTGTTGATACTTATGCAAGTATTTAATAGCATAGTACAGCACAGTCGGCCTTATAATGTTCCCACTGTTGGGACTCAGGCCTCCTCTCTAGTAGAGGGATTGGTTCGTAATCCACTGCGCGGGTCCAGTGCGGGTTGGTGGATGTCACATGTCTTCGAATTTTTAGGTTCTACTCCATGCCGGTTTCCTCACGATGTTTTCCTTCACCGAGAGCAGTGGTGATGAAATAAATTACACAAAATAATGCGTCTGGCTGGGTTTGAACCCGCGACCTACAACTCGTAAGTCGGGGCTGTTACCACTCGGCCACCACTGCTCTAAGTAATTAATGCTTCGAAACTGTATTATAAATCTCACAATTGGCTTGAACCGACATATTAAGCGGTGATTAATTGCCATTTTAGCTGCTCTCTCGCTCACTTTCCTTAATAGGGCTTGTCGGGGCTTAAATACTATGACATTGATCATACTTTATCCCCGCTCGATTACATCTCTATTGTCAACGTTGTCATTTATGGCCATTAACTTTGAGTGCTACTCGGATTTTGAGCACCTAAATAGATCCAATTGTGAAAATACTTCAGCGGCAATTGGTAGAAGTTTTATTTATCCTACATGACTTGAATTACCAATGGCATGTAGGTACAATGGATCTGATTTTTTTTTTGTATACATATTTCTCTATGCCTCAATACTAAATTGCGTTTTTTTTGGCTGGGTGCGCGAAAGATGGAACTCCTGGGAAAAAGCCTCACTCCTTCCATCTTTCGTGCACCCAGCCTTCTTCTTGCCAATTTTGGTGGAACCTGTTTAGTTCGTCGCACCTTCTTCTTCGCGGTCTAACGCGACCCCTTGGCACTGATTCAGGGCGCAAACTTTGTGCTACTTGCGAATGAATTGCGTTTATGTTGTTAAAATGCCTTAGTGCAATTTTTAACGTACTCGACTATGATTAAACTAACTACTACAATTACTGAGACTAAAATTATGGTACTTTAATTAACCCATAGTTTTTTTACATAAAGTGCATAAAATTGCTTTTTTCTACTTTAAAATTCGCGAACGTTTAAGTTAACGCGATCAAGTTAGTTATAACTGACATCAGGCTCTTAGAACTAAAGATTAACCCAGAATTACAGTGATACACTCGTCTATTCTATCTCGGCAATAATCAAGTTTCTAGTGTAACTAGTCATCCGTAGTTTAACTTTCTAACTCCAAGTTTAGCCAACAGCAGCCGAACTTTGACGAGGACTTAATTTAATTTTCAAACAAGTCATTCTAATACAAATCTTGCACTTGCACTACAGTTTCCTTGCGTGATTACATCAGAAATGAAGATATCTGCAGGAGAACTAAGGTTTCCGACATAGCTCGAAGAATCGCCAAACTTAAGTGGTAATGGGCAGGGCACATTACACGCAGACCTGATGGTCGATGGGGACGAAAGGTTTTGGAGTGGCGACCGCGTACCGGAAGACGCAGCGTTGGAAGGCCTCCCACACGGTTAGGGTCGCGGGAATCCGATGGATGCGATGCGAGATGTACAGGACCGGTCGTTGTGGCGACGCTTGTGGGAGGCCTATGTCCAGCAGTGGACGGCTGTCGGCTCAAATAATGATGATGATAATTAACTACAGAAACGAATGCAGGTTTCTGTTGTTTTTTTATTCCATACGAGTACATTTTATTTTGAGTCTTTTGGTGTTGTCACGTCTGTTTTAGCAAATTTTAAACACCAACTGGGACGTACCTAAAACATTTAGAACCAAATATTCCAAATAGCATGATCTTATAGCGATGAATCATGTCAATATAATTCTTTTATCGATCTCGAAATAGACAGTTACTCAAAAACTTACAAGCACTCGATACCTGCAGTATAAGATTAGAAAATAAATCATTGATAAATATAGAGCGATGATCAAATTGTATGGAACTAGTATGTTCATGGGAACGCCAATGACAGAAGCATGGACGCTATAATATTTTATGTCAGCGCATTGACAAGCAGACAGATGACGCACCCGAAAATATTATTTTTGTCTCGTTTAATTGCCATTTGAGATAACAGACATAGTTATTTGTTTTTTTTTTCTGTTTTCTTCATGGCGATGGCGACTAAAAAACTCATGTGTTTTAATTGGATGTGGAAAGTTTATTGTTTTGTACGTCATTTACGAACGTTAATTAGAATCGCATAGTGTGACTTATTAGTAAGAATTATAATAATTATGAATATAGGTTACTCCAAAATAGAATAATCGATAATAATAACGATTTTATTACCAAGTAGCTGTCCCCTTCGGCTTCACGTCTTTGGTTTGGTTACACTTACCCGTAGGTCGTAGCTTGATGTTATATAAATCTAAAGCTTTTCTCGATAAGTGGGCTATCCAACACTAGAATATTTTTGTTAAATCGAACTGCTTGTTTTTGAGATTAGCACGGTCAAACAAATAAACTATTCAGCATTATAATATTTAGTACAGATCTAAAGTATCTTCAAGTCTAGAATAAAAAGCTCTTAATAAATTACTGCGCCTCACCATCAATACTAACCATCAGGTGGGATCGCAGTCAAGCACTAGTTTATATTCTTCTTCTTCCTCTTTGCCTCTTCCCACGTTAGGTGAGGTCAGCTCTCCTTATACTTCTGCGCCAGGAAAACCTGTCCTGGGTAAAGCACTAGTTTATGTCAATTTAAAACTTTATAAGTGAAGATCCTAGAAAATGTGAGGCAAAGATTCAGCTACATTGTGTCCGTGGGTGACATTTCCGATTTATCAGCTTCACATCCGTAATTTTATATGCTATGTTACGACTAATGTATTTCTAAATATATCAGACAACTGCTTGTATCTATAGTCCCGTGCATTAACAACTATGAATACCGCATAGCCGTGCCTGATTAAGCGATAGTGTATTTTCATGTCCGAGATAATTTAATTTGCCTTTCAGAGGCACACTGAAGCAGACCAACCGCAGCATTGTCATAATAATATCACACGATTTGAATTTAGATTGGACATTACTCGAAACTTGGCCACTGGCGAATATCTTTAGGTGTGCATATATACATATTATTATGCATGTTTAAGTTTGAGGAGTTAGTAAAGTTTGATTGATGGTTTAAATATCCTCTTGGACCTCTATGTAGCTTAGTTAAGCCTTTGTGAGGTCATTAAAACTATCGAAGAAATTGAACCGTTAAGGATAAAAAGGCTTGTGTCTGAAACAGAATCAAGTTATGGCTTTGTTTGTCTTTGGTCGGTATCAAGTATAAAATCTTTGTTCGGTATTTAATATTTATTTTCAAGATAAACAGTTAAAAGTAGGTCAACATGGAAGCAGTCCGCTAGGTAACTTTTACTGAAAAAACAGTAGGAATACTAAAAAGTATTTTACAGTTTGACACGTTTAATGGGTTTCCCATAAAAGTTTTCTAAAGGGAATCGTTAAAACAGGGCGGTGTTTATTGCTGTTGCATTTTTACGATTGGAAGCCATCGGCTATATGAAATGACGTGTAAATAAGTAGAGTTTTGTAATAATAAAATAGCAGACTTAACGCATACCTACACTGCTCACATGTGTGCCACACACGGCGATCTGGGCGCTTCCGTCGGTGTCCATACATTTTATATGGAAACTAGACTTGTAGAGCTACATTTGATACACGTCACGCGACCCCGCACGACGTGGTTTTATGTACAAATCAGGCGTGTTACACGTGTGTGTCGGTCTAATGTTGTTCTAGCTTTAGTGACAAGGCACACAAAAAAGGAAACGTGGTGTTGCGATCACCCTTGAGTTGGAAAATCATCAAGTAACTACAGCAGCTCTGAGTCAAGCGAGATTAAAGAGTTTTTCCTAAAACCCACCTGTGTTGTTGATCTTTGCTTACCAGGGCCGTGCTAACTCTCGAATAATAACGAAGTCTAGTAGCGGATGCCCAAGAACATAGGTTCCAAAATAATATCAATAATGATGTTCTTGAAAAAGGCCAAGGACGCAGTGATCATCACGGGTTAATACTAAATGTATAAACGTAAAGAAACATAATTGTAGTAGATAGAGTTCTGTAGTTTCTGGTTTATACCTACTAGGTACTCGCCCTAGGGAAAAGGTGTGAGTTTCTGTATATGATTTATCGGTACACAAGGCCTGAATTTCACTAGATATTTCTTCAAATAACAAAAACATTCCTTTGAGTGTCGCAACCACACAAGTCATAGCTATAATACAAACTACCACACCGACGGTGACACGCACAAATGTGAGTAAATCTATTTATACAACTGTGAAAGCGTACATAGGTAACCCCTTTTGTCCCTCTGTCACGTTTACTGACCCGACCTAACGCAACCGCAGCACAAGGGGCTATCAATTATAGCAAACGAGTTAAACCTACATTCCCACAAACTGTACGATTGGAGTGGAAGGTGACAACTCTCGAGACTTCATGAACATAATCTTCCACAGAATTTAAAAGATAATACTGAAATGATTCAAAGTTTAACCATAGTACAATAGTTGATTTATGAAATCCCAATCTGTAATGACTTTATATTCCGCAGTACCTATATTGCTACATGATCCAGATGGATTCGCGCGATAGCGGCGAAACTATATGAATGCAAACCGATGCATGCCAACAATAATAGTGGATATGCAGAGTAAACACGGAAATTTTGTTTGTTTGAACAGGTTTCATACAGAATTGGATTATCCGATCAAAATAAAACTTCTACCAGCCTAGTCAGCTGTTTTAGTTCAATAAAAGTCAAGGATTTCAGGGTCACCGCATATAAAAGATATGTTTTTATTGCCGCAGATAAATTTTGGAACGTTTCACAACGCAGAATTGCCATCTTCTGTTCTCCAACGAGACATGTTCTGAAGATAAATGATGATTGTGATAAAATGTTTCATAAAAGCTCCGGTGTAGCGTAACTCACACCCACATCTTTGTGTACAAATTCAGCATTCAGTACGATGGAACTTCTGAAAAATTCAGGGGTATTTGTGTGATATATAAACATGTACTGTGCGAGTAAGTGTTGCAATTTTTTGTTGGGAATCAATTGCCAAAAGTGTGTAGACACAACTATTTATTGAATACACTTGTAGGCGGTGCATTCATGTGTCTTAGATTGCGTACTCTAAAGTGACAACAGCATATTTGAATGATTTTATTTTAGATTTACTGAATGTAAGTTTGATATACCTACTTCTAAATCTGGCTTCTAAACTATCAAAAAGCTTTGGAATATTTTTTATACATATAATAAATCTGTAGAAGTTTTTAGATGTGCGCGCATCACGTAAATTATATATATTAAAATTGTGTGTAGCTTGGTATAATAATTTGTCTTTGTTTCATCGCAATCGGTTGACTATATCAAAAGATGTATTACATTCATGGACTGTTAGGCGGTACGAAGTTCATCGGTTCAGTTAGTATTTTATAATAATTAAAATATATCAATCTGACAATTCCCAACTATGTCCACTTCCAGGATGCAGTTGAGTAGTAGTAATTTAACATGGAGCGACTGCCTTTCTGACTTACACGACCCACTAATTGGGTGTAGATACCCTTTGGTAAGACTGATGTCTGATTTCTTGGCATCTGGATGGCCAGAAGTAACGACTGTCAGAGATCTATAAATGACAACGAGGACCTACGGCTTAGAGTGCCTTCCGGAGCACGAAAGAATTCCGGGAAATGTTGTAGACTGGCCATGCATTTTAACTTTTAAAGATCAGCTACAGTGGCTGTTATTATTTAACGCATGAGCTTCTTCAAACTTAAGGTAGATATAGAGATTGAAAATAAAAAACCTCGTAAATAAGAACATAAAAAAACTCGTTGGCTATCAAATATTCATCCACATCGTTGTCGATGGAAAAAGCAAACAGCTAGTCGACGCTTTACGTGACCAGACTGAGGGTTGGGCTTTTTTAATGGATTTTAAAAAACAAAAGGGGGAACCTTCTCTTAAACAATACAAAATAACTTTAATTTCGGATGTCGGCGTACAAATGACAAAACAAAAGCCAGAAACACCGTCTTTCGTTAATTAAAGTTATTTTGTATTTTTTAAATTTATTTTTGGAGTGTGTTGCATTTCTTTCTACTAAGAGTTTTTAATATTCAACGTGGCAATGTTGCCAATCTTTGGGCTGCTTTTTATATTGATAATGGTTTCTTTTGGGTTAACTTTTTAGTTTATTTGCTAAAGGGCTAAAGGTTTGTACATGACGGGTACGAGATAGCATTACGTGTAATGACGCCTTTTAACTGAATAAATATTGTAATGGGCTTACAAACTAAGTGTGTTAGGCTGATCAATATTTCACCACCATCCGATAAGGTGTAACGTAACATTTACAATGTTCAATGATTTATGAATCACAGGTACATTTCTAACATTTATTTTCATTCAACGGGATATGAATACTAAGTAACAATGGTAATGAGTACATATGAGTCATTACTGTTACTGTACTTGAATGAGATTATTTTAGTAACACTAATATTAGTACTAGTAAAACATACGCTCGTACCTTTGTTTGGGAACTGACCTAAGTGCTTATGTAACCATCCGAGATTGGATTCATAATATGATTGATAGCGGATACACCTGTCGGCAACATCAATTTTACAAGGGTATCTATGACTGATGTTTACGACGCCTTAACATTTATGTAGTGTAATCATACGTGAGGCCTCTCCATACTTACGTGTCAATCACTTTTCCTATTAATTTCCGTTGAGTGCTGTGACCTTTACTGTTACTTTTTGCCAAAGCTCCAATATACCTGCCCGTAGTTTACGTTGTATGAATAAGCGCCAGCTTCTGGGTATCCCTATATTTTCCTGTAGGTACAAACATCGTAATGGAATTCAAGAGTCAAATAGTTCATAAGTGGTTAATACCCATCGCTATCGAGTGCCAATAAATAATAACAAGCTAATGGAAAGGAAAATGCGGTGCTTACATGAGTAAACACGAACAGGCAGAGGGTATCGAACGGGAAACATTTATTAATTATTGTGTTATTGTTCGCCGGTGATCGTTTGTTACCTGCCGTGCCTATTTTATCTGCTTGTAATGACACATTCATTACATGAAAAGGTAATCTTTATGGATTTCCGAGTGACAAATTAGCGCTGATGACCAGGCTTTTTTAGCATACCTTAACCTCTCCCGGTGGCGCAATTTCAACTAATATGCTCTAGTTAAAAAGTAGGCATGTAAAATATCATTTTGTTTTTAGGATTCCGAGTGACAAATTGGCGCTTGATGGCCAGTACGATTTTCTCAGCCATTTATTGCATTCCTTAGACGTTTGCCTCTCCCGATGGAGTAATTCCAACCAGCTTGCCCAAGAATTAAGTACGTTTATCTAGCTCAACTTTGTTCAAATGTTCTGTCTGTCGCAATTAATCTTGTCTAACAAGGTTTGTCTTTCGGCTTCATGTTCTGCATTTTCTTTGGTTTGATCTTTTTAAATACAATTCCACTGCGAGACGGTCGATGATGTCTGACTTTGTTCTGAAGATTGCTCGTTCATTTTATTAGTATCCATGAACGAATCAGCACACGTAGCATCTCACATACTTGGATTATGTACCTACTTTATTTTATTGTCCGTTTAAAACGGTAAGTGATGTCGTCGAAATGGACAATTTTGGTACAGAATATCCATACCATAATTGTCCATTTCGAGGACAGATCACTTCAGAGGACTGGCTTTTATCGCCTATTATGCCCCTTTTATTAGGTTATCCCTTACATTTACTGTACATTAGCTTGTCTCGCTTTTTTTAATGGTATAGATGTGCCTACTTTTGTCCTGTTAAATAACAACTGGGATCAGTCTTGCTTACAGTGGACCTAGGTTCTCTAGTTTAGTAATTTTATTCCAATTGCACCGCAACGTTATGAATAAAAACATTATTGCAGTAACTATTTATTTTACTAATGAAAATCATACGACTTGGCGTCGTGCCGCGCGGTATCGGGTTACTTAGAAGCATTACGTATGAAGAGTTTCATTAATGGATTTCTTTCCAATAATAGGCAAATACGTTGTGTGAGTTAGAAAAGAAGTAAATAAATAATTCTGGTATGAAAGAACTTTTAGATGTAAAATCTATTCAAACAAGAAATAATTTGCTTTAGATACGAACTTTGCAGGAATAAAGTCGTGAATGTGACATTTGCTCTACCAAGTGAACTGTTCTTCAGAACATAATTTACCTGACCTTAACCCGGGTTTTAGTGACAGGGTTCGCTTTATATAAGGACAACGCTGTAGCAGGGGTTACGGGTTAGGGCGTTATCACACTAGCGGTATCACGCGAGCGGCTGCGAGGCGAGCGGGGGTGCGCAGCGAATGCGTTGCGTACACGCCGCGGCTGCAAGGCAAAGACGTCGTGGACGCGTGAAAATTCATTAGGTTTTCAACGCGTATTTGTAACAAGTTAGCGACGAACATTACACTCAGTAAGAAAGTAGATTCCAACGAAGAGACACTACTGTTGCCTTTGTTACTTCGAAGATGCTGGAAATCCGTATCTCGTCACAAATTCGCTACGCATGCGCGGCGTGTTCGTTGCGCGCCCGTAACGTAATCGCTGCGCACCCGTTCCGCTTTGAGGACGCTCGCAGTCCGCTAGTATGGTAAAGCCCTTACGGCGATCGTTTCCTTAACGTCACCCAAATTCACTATTTTATTCCAGACAGGCAAGTTACTGGCGCACCACGGTATTTTGTGACTACCCTCGAATCCCCGGATGTAGGGGAGTTTACCTACGGTTAGTTGAGTCCACTTTGCAGGGAAGTAACTTATGCATTACTGTGGACATGCCAACACAGCGGTGGTGGATGATATTTTAGTCCCGTTTACGAGTAGTAATTTCGCTTTATGGTGCACAATTATACGGGGACTTGGTTAGCTGTTATTTAAATAAAGAGGTGACGGTCTCCAGCGAGTAGTTTGCCAATGAGTTACATTCTCCTCGGACACAAACACGACTCGTTGGAGTTCCACGAAACACAAATGTTATACTGAGAATTAGAATTACTCTACAGACGTAGTTTTCTTTGTTAATAGCAAAAATAGGGTTTACCTTGTGATTTCTGTATCTACTTAATAGTTACTATTTAGAGTATATAGTTGTGTTACTTTCTTTTATACATTAGCAGTTATAATATTAGTACGGATGTCCTTTCTCAAGCTCTAGTGTATCTTTGAGCCAAATTTCATCAAAATCGGTTCAGTGGTTTAAGCGTGAAAGCAGCACAGACAGACAGACTTACTTTACACTAGTGTGTATTACTTAGATAATCTTATATGAGTAAAGGGCTCGTTAATTTTTGTACTGCTCTCAAAGTTTCTAAGCAGTTTATAATACATGCGTGTGTTATAAAAAGCGTTCGTTTAACGACATGTTAAATGAACGCTTTTTTATGAATTTACTGTAAAACTGTAAATAGTTTCATAAAAGAAGTCATTAACATTATTTACAGTTCATTTCCTTGCAAGACTAGCGCTTGAAATGCTCTTTTTGTTTTATTTCTTAAACGGTTTCTCTGTTTTATTGTTTGAATATTGCTATTGCCATTGCAATGGCCGATATTATTATATTCTACTGATACTATAAATGTGAAAGATTGGAATGATATTTGGAAATTTTGTTTATCAATCATGCCTCAATGGCTGACCATGTTTCAATGAATATTTGGACACAGGTAGACCATGATCATATAAGAACATAGGATACTTACCATTTCATCCCTGTAGTAGGTATTCTATTTCTATCTATCATACACCTGGAGGACTGAATGAGAGCCACCGGTGCTGCAGTGAACGTAGGCATCTATTGGGCCTAAAGAAGTTACTATCGAGTTAAAAGGAAGAAATTCACCATATAAACACCAAAAGAAGTAATTCTACATCGTGGTGTGAGAGTTCTCTGCGCGATTAGAACATATATAATTTAACAGTTCGAAAACACCTCATCAGGCGGTCTCCCAGACTAGACTCAGCGCTCGTCTGGTCGGACGACCTTACCTTTTCAATGGTGGTTTGTGGCACTTTTCACCCTTTAAAACTCCATAGTGTGTTGTCTCGTTTCTGACTTTCATGCGGGCGAAGTCGCTGGCAATAGCTAGTAATATTATAAGTCTCAGTTGTAAGGACCACCCTGATTTATCAGATAACTTAATTTTGTGAGTGCGAATTCGCTAAGAGCAAGTAACGTCTATGATCTTCGAGACCGCGTGAACTTTGACGATCTAGAGATGGCTGATCTAATAAAACCTCTTTGTTCAATCTTCGGTCTCTCGCAAGTGTCAGCAAAATATACAGTTGGTAGATATACTCGTACGTATGAATTTATGGATACTTAACACGTTTACGTGGAGAAGAAGCATTACTTTTCACTAAAATTTTTCGTTATTCACCTTTCTTAATTTTATATTTGCGGAATTACCATGACGTGACGTTCAAAGTAAGATTGTTGTTTGTTATTTCATTGTGGGTAAGAGACAGAACTACGCAGGTTGTCTAGCGCCAACTCTTACCCACACTGAAATCAGATTAAAAAAACCTTACTTTAAACGTCATGGTCTAGGTCTAGATCATTATTTGTTAGTATATATGTATTTTATAGTATCATGTCTGGGGAATCCAATCCCGCAAGCGCGGGATCCCGCACCTATTCTGCGGGGTCGGAAATGCGGGATCCCGCAAGTCTGCGGGATTGAAGTTTTTATAATAAAATTAAAATTAATATATATTATAAATACCTTGTTTTTTCCGATTCAAGTAATTGGTGTCTGTTTATTGTGCAAACCTACCACAGTGATGTCTTTTTTAACCCAAAGCTTGACTGGGAGAGAATGCCTTGTTGCATTAAGTCCGCCTATGTATCACTATTGTACATGAAGTTTAAATAAATAAAATTGGATTCCGACGACCTGCCGCCGTTTAGATTTATTTATTAGACCCAGCTCATCTTTATTAAAAAGTGATGAAACTACTTTACAAGGAACTCGTCACATTTTTTATAGCATTTGTCTGGAAAACAAATTACTTTGTTTTCTATTTCAGCTTGCAGTTAGATAATTTTTGGAATTTTTATTTGGTGTTGTTTTCATCCTGTATCGCAACTTAAACGGAACGCATTCAATGTCAACTTAGGTACTCTATGACCAGAGCACGTGAATTCAATTTTTGTAAAAGATGAAGGCCGGTAAATATTTTTTTGTTTCCAACAACTGCAGCAGATTTTATATGAAAATATTTTTATTTATTACCTATCTGGAAATTCTTAGAAACTCGATTCGGGAATCGATCCATTTACATAGGTAGGTAGGTTTTATAAGAGTCCATCTTGCATTTGACCGGTTTTTGAGTTTATTACTACTTAAAACAAAAAAGATATTGAAAAATTAAATACCGCAAATCCCGCGGGATCCGCGGAATTGCTGGCATCGATCCCGCAGGCGTGCGGGATTGGATTCCCTTATTATTATTTATTTATTTTCCCTTCACACAGTAGTTATCTTATGCTAGCTATTAACATTGCTTATATCTTAGAGCTAACTTTGTGAGGGACTGGTGCCTGATGTAGGTATGTACAACAACCTGTATTACAGGTCACCAGGACCCACCCGCGGCTAGTATGCTATTATGACAGAGTTTAGCATGTCGCAGCAAGCGACATGCTAAATGTTTATATTTTTAAATTTATTATGTCTAACTAATAGATCTTATTTGTGTTTTTTGTATAAGTACATAAATATTGTCCATCTAAAGGTTACCTGTAATAAATTGTCTTGTGCGATAAGACCGCCCATTGTACGAAAGAAAGAAAAACAACTTGTTTATGGGAAATGACGTAATTTTATGAGGTGTACAATAATGAAAATAAGTATAATAGAATGAAGAAGAAATAAAAGAAAAAAGAAAGATGTAGTATTTCTTAATTCACAAAACATTTCAAGTGCTGTGCTTTCAATAAACAACGCGCTGTATCAAATTCCGGAAGTGCTATATCCTGGCGAAAACCAAAATTAATATTGCCAGGCAGAAGAGACATCGAAATCCGACAGCGTATTTGTTCTTAAAGAATGTAGAATCGTGGGTGGAGATTTATTGTTATAGCTGCCCAAAATGTTCTCTCTCGCCCCATTCAGCTACGCGCCGTATACCGTATAGCTATAATTGTATCACGCGCCGTGAAAAAGGACTTCGCATTTATGATACTAACTGCTGTACTCGATCCTTGGCTTAAGTTAAAAACTCTGTGAGTCATGTTCTCGCTACCTTTATGTTTCACTCGATTTTGTGAAAAAAGCAAATGGTCGGGGTATTGTGTGGCAAGTAATTTTGATTGCGAATCACGTCACAATCGTTCGCTACGTTTTATGTTGTGAACAAGGGTGGCTCTGTTTGCTTTTCGGTGCGTGAGATGGTTTAATGAGAACTGACTCAATTATGTCAGTCCCTGCAGACGTGGCTGGCAGAGAGACGAATGAACTCTATTTTCGCTCGTATACCGCATTAGTCAAAGCGTCCTTTTATTTTCGAAGCCACAATGGAGATATGTGTAGCTACATGAACATTAATTAGCGTTTTAATTATCGTTTCCTTTAAGCTTCTTGTTTACAAATATTTATATTTTGAATTAGCATATCTGTGTTCCTAATTTAAGTACTCACAGAGGGAGGCTGTATTTCGCTTCATTATCTTCAATAATCTAATAACGTATCCATTTTAGGATATCAACGGCAGAGCCGAGGGTGTGGTGTGGGTTGACCCGTTTCAATTTAATTTGTTGACGCAATATATATGAGCGTTGAAAACCCTATTAACTTTATGTTCACGAGGTTTTTATACACATCTTACTGTCCCTATTCTGTAACAAGATCGCGAATTCTAGACATTTTACGCATTTATTGGAGTTTCCAAATCAAAGGTATTGGATACCTACTGACTTTTAACGGTAAAGGTTGTTTTTTAGGATTGAGGGTGACCTTGCATTGTGTCTCTCAGTAGGTATGATAATAGAGATGACATTGTCAAAATAAATATTAGGTAGGTAAATCTAAATTTACCCACATGAGTATTTTCGTCTTTTATAAAAGAAAATGATGATAAATCTGAAGATGAAAAGCTATTCAAGTAGTATGCAAGAATATCCTATTACGTAGTGTTGTTATATTAAACAATTTCAATGCTAACTTGATAGAGTTTATACATAAGAGCTGAAATTGTGAGCACAATGCTGGCGGGTCGACCGTGGGGAGCATTATTGCAATTTTGTGCAGTGAAGGCAGCAAAGCCTATTTTCCAACTGCGATGTACATATTGCAACAAACAAAGTAAAATACAGATATTCTTGTTCCTGTAAAAAAGCGCCCTTTTTTTAAAGTGGGAAAAAATCATTCAATTATAACCCCCGCTCTTGGGCGAAGCGGGAGATAGTGTCAGACTCTTACTGACTAAAAGACCCACCTCGTTCCTTCTAGTCTTCATACCGGGGCTCGAGCTCCCTTTCGGATAACCCTGGTCTCTGTAGAGTAAAAGAGCGCCTCAATTTTGTTACATGTATTTTTTGATTAAAAGAAACTACTGGTTTGATGTTTTTGTGTGGTAGAATTTCTTTCTCTCGAAATGTTACGAACTATTTGATTTGTTTGATTTTCTCCTCTCATCTTCGTTTCTATTTTGTCATGCTATTCGAATATTAGTACAAAAATGTAACAAAAGGACAAAAATATGTGTGTTTGGGACAAAGCATCACATAAGATAAAACTCGAGGGAAATAAAAGTAAATCGGGCTCATGACTGACATTCAAACCGGCTGTCTCAGATAAAGCCAATCCGTAGAGCAACCTTTTTTGTGATTGGCCTATTTCTGGCCATTTTATGAGCTACGTTGACGTTATAGCTATAAAGCAGCCATTATTTGATTAGCACATCGCCACATGGAATGGCGATGGAGTAATTAATTTTTATAGTGGATGGAACAAATAAATATGAAATAATATAGTTAGAAGATTATCGCAATGAAATTGTTTTTCCTCCGACTTTATTATTTTGCATCGCTGCATTATAATTTCGTTTGTAATAATTACAGTTACCGCAGTGGTATCACGATTGTGGTTTGCATGTTATGAACATGAATACTTTAAATAATAACAATAGTCGAATGGATAAGCACGGTTAATGGGATTTTAATTTTAATTTGACAACTAAGGGATGTAGAGTCTTGGTAACTCGATATAGGTCTATTATAGGGACAAGTTTTCTTAAAAAGAACACAGTGGCCCTTTTCTAACTGCCTATATTTATTAAATTATCAGCACAGACTGAATAAAGGCTTTCTTTTTGTTAAGAAATCAACAAATACCTTCTCCCGCTCTAGGTGGAGCAAAGGGAGTGTCAGGTTTTTACTAAAACTCAGCCACGCTCCTTCAGTTGCCCTTTGCGTTCCAGGGTCGTGGTGACCGGTTCGCTCGCCTCGTCAAACCATGGCTAATCTTGAACTTAGTGTGGGCATGGGGTCTACGAGCGAATAAACGGATCCAAACACCCAGATGATTTTTTATCAACAAAAACGGACCTATTTTACTAAACTTTTCTATGGCTCTTTCAAAGCTTTACATTCATCTTATTTTCTAAAAATCCAAATCCGTCGTACTCGTAGGTACGTCCATCTAATGTTACAAAATTATATTTTTGATAGTTTAGTTCTTGCAGAAGGAAAGCGCCGTTGAGGCTGGTCTTGAAAAAGGTGTCGGGATGATCTGGGGTGCTATTCTCTATTAATACAAAGGGGCATTGGGTTGTTAATTCAATGTACTGCGCTCACGACTCGTCGCTGTGCCAGCGCTGAGCTCAAGGCTGTTTTCTTAGAGAATAGCACCTCTGGACGTGTTCTGCGAGGACTGTTTGAGACGGCGTGGGAGAAGGAAGTTTGGATGGACTTGGGGAGGCCTTTGCCTAGCAGTGGGTCTGTATGGGCTAGATAAAAAAATGATTTCGTTTAAAAAAGGTTGAAAATTTTGAATCCAGCGCATTGAGACTTTTATTGACTAAAATTCATCCGTGTTCCTTCAGTTCTAGAACCACAATGACTTTCGAAAAATAGTGCAGCCCAAAAACGCCTCTCAAGTATTTCCTTGTTGCTACATAATTATGAAGTTATGATTTGATGCTATAAAAGGCTATATTGCTTCGAAGGTTGGTATTCTGCAGTACCATTAATCAAGTGGCACCCATTGTACTTATGGCTGACCTATGCCATTCTAAAGTTCCTCCAGTCGTTCACAATAAACTAAATGAATTTCCCGAGACTTAAGGGCGTCGATAAATTTCCGAGATGTTTTGTCTTCCCGGAGCTTAGTATTTTGAACGCTTCCGACTTTCATATCCGAACTTCCTTTGTTTTTGACATTTTAAGTCCCCATTATCGGAAGACAAGTTGGGTAGGAGATGCTAAATCTATGTATGTATATTTGGAATTTATTTTATTGTACCTTCATAATAGAGTGAACATAGCTTCGTAAGCTATAGGTAGATAGGGATCTTCTGCCTTCCTTGTATTACAAATTGCGCAATAACTCAGCCTGCGTGACAATTGGAGGATTAAGGATCACAACAATACATGATACAGATACTTACTGGCAGGAATAGTCTGGTTATACCCATACTAAGAGCATAACAAGATTAACCTCAATAAATCAACTAAGACAGCCTCGTAGCTGCCATGCTACAAAGCTAGCATGATATGAAAAAGATTAACTTTAATTTAGAACTTATAAAAACTTAACATTTACGTACTTTAATATTTTACCAAGCGCTTTAAATAATGGTGTAATTATAAATGTAACTGTGGATTAAATTTAAAGTAAGATAAAGAGCAGTTTACATAGAATCCTAAACTAACTTGTTCCGTTTGAAAGTGCGAATGCAGAAAGTTTAAGTGAGCATTTCAAAGGACAATTTATTACGAGCAACGCGTGGGGCCTTCATTACTTATATTTAATTAACATAGGTGTTTAATTACAGCGTTTACATTAACAATTACGGCCTCGTACGTCGGTTGTTCATGAAACAGAACAAAATGGTACACATTATTCGTTAGAATGCTAATTAAGTATGATAATATATTTTGGCCTTGAGATTAGGTTTTAATACAGAGAGAGAGGTACTATAAATATTCTATGAGGTTTATATCCCTCCAAAATTGCAGGCATTACTTTATTTATTTTAATTTTATTTGGTTGGGCAGTTCACAGTACAAAATATAACGATAAGGTAGATCACGATGAGACATTTACAAGCGTCCATATATAATATAGGAGTATTGTGGAAAGTTACAGTTATAGAAGTAGGTAGTTGAGATACAAAAATTTTGGTGGGAAGATAATATTGAAGACAATAATGTAATGCAATTAAAAAACATTGCTTTTAGACGTAACAATTTTTATAGACGCCAAACTGCTTGTAAAGAGATCAATTGAGGTGTGTTATTTGATTATCTGGGACTACTGTAATTTTTGAAATAATTAATCAATAATTATATTGTTCTAGGTAGGCCAGTCCTCAAGACTGGGCGATGGTAACGTGTGTCATCCACGCCTGTGCACAACACACCAGCCACCATTCCTAAGTCTCGCCAGAAAGCACCAAGATGTTCGCGCCAGCGGAAAGATAAGAAGTCTTGCAGAAAGGACAAGAGTCCCACCATGTTTTCCCTTGCTGAAGGATGTGGCTGCGTCAGCTTCCGAGGGGGGCGACGACCTCGCTCCCAAGGGGACGACTCCTCATCGTGCCGCAGTTCCGAAATAGAACAAGACGTCCCCAAGAGACTCGGAAAGAGAATGCTCAATGGGGAATGCACCATCAAAGCTCTCGCCCCCTTCCTCAGATTTTGGAGACGAGATGACGTCAGCATGACAAAGGCGGAGAGAAGTAAGTGAAAAATTTGTTTTATAAATCCAGTTATTATAAGTCGTAAAGTTCCTAAGTAACACCGTGTTGTATGCAAACAAAAGAAAGTTCACAAACGTAAGGCACTCGTATGACACTAAAATTGAAAAAATCGGTCAAGTCAAGTGCGAGTTGGACTCCTCAACGAGACTAGCAACAAGGTGATCCTTTAAGGGTACCGTTTTTACCGACTGAGATATGGAACCCTAAAAGTAATGCCTGCCAGTGAATAACAATCTGATATGAATTTTGAGATACACATTGTCTTACATTATTCATATTTAAATGTAAATCATTGTGATACGAACATGTTCACGTCTCGACTTTACAAAGAGTGGAAAATAAGGCTATTTTCGCTTAGATCCCTTTTCACCCGCACGCTCAGCTTTACGGTCATTGAATAAGTAAGATCTCGGAAGAGAATAAAGGTCTCGATGTTTTTAAAACTTTTCCTATGGTATGTTTTTACGATCCATAAAATATTTGAGTGTACATAAAATAAATCGAAGTCGAAATCAGTAAAAGAATTTTCAAAGGGTACTTATGATGTGCCAAATGTTTACGTGACCCGATCACTACTGTTGTGTACAAGATCCGAATCTTTAATGTATTCCGTTCTAATACCAAAAACTAACACAACTTGTATTTTTTTTAAACATAGTTTTTTATTCCGAACGAATACCAAAAACTTGGTGTAGTTTGACCAATCAAAATTAGGTTATCTTATAATATTACGTAATTTACCTTCCGGATTTAACTTTTTTTTTATATAAGGTTTTATGTATTACGTACAAAAAAATATTGCTCATACCACCTTAAATCGTTGGACGTGTTTTTAAATATGAGTCCAAACAAATACCACTGGTATTAGTAGTTGCAATTAAAATGGAATAAATCGAATCTTTGTGAACTGAAAGAAGAAGAAGTACATTTTCTTCATTTTATTTGGTTTGGGAGATTATGCCGATTAATAATGTAACATAGATGCTTGTTTTCCTAACAACATTGTTTATTTACGAGATTTGTTTAGCACACGTAAGTGCGTGCTGGTCCTCAAGGCCGACTAACGTAAATTGGATCTCAGTCTTACCTATTCATAAACTAGAAAAGGCTCAGGCGACAAGTTAGGTTTCAGTTGTGTGCACTACGGTTATAGGTCGTCTATATTGTAGTCAAACATAGGGGACCCGGTTATCGAGTTTGTCGCGGCCACTTTATGCGTTGCTCCATTTAGCGATTTTGAGACTACGTTATTTTGTTATAGCTCTTTTTAGCGTTCCGTACTCAAAGGGTAAAATGGGACCGTATTGCTAAGACAGCTGTCTGTCCGTCTGTCTGTCACCAGGCTGTACCTCAAAAACCCCGATAGGTAGAGAGTTGATTATGTGTTTCTGTTGTCGCTATAACAACAAATACTAAAAAAAAATATTTAAGGGGGGTTTCCATACAACAATCGCAATTTTTTTGCCGAACTTTCCTAAGGACGCCCGAATGGTTCGGAACCCTTCGTGCGTGAGCCCAACTCGCACTTGGCCAGTTTTATTTTAAGGTTGAGAGAGTGGAGGTTTTAGTCAGTATGTCTCCAGTGTTGTTGCAGTGCCCTAAGCGTTCAAGAGCCACGGTGTTTTTTTTTAGTATTCCGTGGTCTCTTCGTTGTATCTTCACAAACTATTCGTGTCAAAACAGTCCAAAACGAAGGCATCAAATGTAGGGTCGAGGTAGATGGGCAGGAAATACATTATGTCGATGAGTATATCAACTTGGGTCAGTTAGTATCTTTCGAAAGCCGACAGGAAAAGGAGATCGATCGGCGAATCCAGAACGCCTGGAAAAGCTACTGGTCAAAACAGTAGTAATTTATTTATTATAACAACATTAGTTTAAGTGTATGCGAAATCCGAAACACTTAGTATTTTTATGTATAAAATCTACGTACAAAATTTCATAACTGTATCATGAAAAATCACAAAGTTATAAGCTTGTTATGTTACCTGGTAGTCCGCACAAATACATGGTTACCAGGCCATCCAGGCAGCCGAATGGTTGTTTAGAACTCGCATCCAGCTGTGCGCTGGTCTCTAATGCTCAATATGACTGGCTGTGGCCTAAGTTGTACTTAGTGTTGGTGGTGTTCAACGCGTGATCTTTTTAAATATTTTTGGGAAAAAAAATATAAAATGGTATTTAAAATATTAATATTGGAACCGATTCAGTTACTGATTCTGAACCAAGTATATTCATATTTCGCATATACTAAAAATTTTAGGTACACCTCCTAATGCATAGCCATAATTTTATTATCATGCATCTAATATAGACTACATACCTACACATTGATGTACCTCTCTTTGCTGCAGTACCATCCTAGAAACTTGTGTTCATCTAAAAACTTTTCAAGGAAATATTTAAAATTTATCCCACAAACTTCGCCTGCCTGAGTGAAGCTTTTGAGGCACAGCGTTTAATGACAGTATAATTCAGTATGCCTCTCTCAACAGTATAATATTCTTGGCAAGATTATCTGGCGCCAGAATAGTGTTGTACGTAGTAATGAATGCTATAGCTATGTTGATGATGGCGGGTTGCTCTTACGAAGTTATTGTGTTATGTAAGGCAGAAAGGGTGGAAACAGGGCCTGCCGATTCTGGCCGAATGCTGAACCATATCGTGATTTTTCATTAGTGGAACACTTTTCGCATTTCAGCAACATTGTTTTACATTGCCTCTTGGGTTAGCAGAAATCAGCCAGTAAAATATTTACTTAGACAGAATACCCACAGTATTCCAATGAGCCACAACGCGGATATAATGTTTCGAACCGGATAATATTAAAATCAGATTTTAAAAAAACTTCAGCTCTCGAAAACTTCTTTTATTTTAGTATATATCTCAAATTCTCAATGGACCCTTTTAATTGACACTCATATCATAGGGTAGGGTACATTAAAAATAACTTACATTAAAATTATATATCCGCGATATATAATATCTTCGAGCATAGCCATTTCCATTGCTCTTTGAGTGACTTTAAGCCTTCTGATGAAGCCCATTGGGAGTGACCTTGTTTAAAAGCCATATCTCACTGGCAACAAGGACTGGTCATAGACTTTGCCCTTGAGACTGTGGATCGTTGCACGGAAAGATCTAAACGTAGTTCAGCCAGTTAGGGAAACCTGTTTTAAAATCTATTTGCAAGATTTGGCCTAAATATACATATTTAAGAACAAGTTAAGTAAAGGCTTGTAAAAATGCCTCAGCCCTTATAATGTGCATTTTGAAAGCGTGTGCAAATTATCAACGTGAATTTTGGTTAAAAGATATATTTCATTTTGGAATTATCGATACGACGACGAAGAAGTAAAAATTACGTTTGACACAACAATGGACTTATTAAAGAGAACAAGTATTTATATATTGTTTCTCTAGCAATCAACGATTGATATTCATGAGATTAGAAGATAAAATATACGTTGCTTTGTTTAATAAAAGATTGTAGTTTATGGTCCCATCTTAATACATGTTAACCTTTTATAACTAGAAGTATCTTCGCAATGAACGTTGTTTCGTTTAGCGTAGGCAGACATAAGCCTAGTGTGTACGCAGCGTAAACGCCCACGCTTTATCGCTTCGATACGGACATTAATCATGGATGTATGACCCACGCCTGCTGTTCCAGGAAATAAATATCGCAGCCTGTTTCCAAACGGGTTTCGTGTTGGTGTTTTGTAGCCATAATTGAAAATTTTAATTCTGTTAACTTGGGGTCTACAGTAATTAATGTTTTATAGATTTCTGTAAGTTGTATTGATTGTAGCTTTATTGGAGTAAACCTTTACCGCCTTATTCCAAAACACGATCTAAATGTCGTAGAGTTCCTGGATTATAATAATAGTATTCCACAACTATCACACAATGCCGTCTAGTCCCAAGCTAAGCAGACCTTGTGTTATGGTTACTAGACAACTGAAATACATACATATTATAGATAAATTACACCAAGACACAGAACAAATGATTATGCTCATCACACAAACATTTGTCCTGGGTGGGAATCGAACCCACGACCTTCGGCATAGCAGTCAGGGTCACTAACCACTAGACCAACAGGCCAGTCAAGATTATTACCTACTAGGTTTAAGACCAAAGGTAGGTTTTGAATTTGGAATTAAGAAATGAAATGGTAGTAAAGTTAGGCCGCCGAAACTCCTACTATGGTACCAAAGAGATTTAAAGAGATACCTATATATTTAATGTTTTTGTATGGTACCAACTTCGATACTAATGTGTAATTTATAATGATTTTGTGTGTTATTCCATATAAAAATTGTTAAAAATGGATATTAATAAGATTGAATTGACGGATCTGGAAGATTTGAATATTTAAATATTTCAAATACATGGATTTTGTAATATTGAAAAATAATTTTAGTGATTGACACAAACAAGACCCGTTGCTAGGCAACCGCACATTAGACCCGCCACCGTTCTTGTATTACAGCTAGTACTAAAGCATTTTTAGGGTTCCGTAGCCAAATGGCAAAAAACGGAACCCTTATAGATTCGTCATGTCTGTCTGTCTGTCTGTCTGTCTGTCCGTCCGTATGTCACAGCCACTTTTTTCCGAAACTATAAGAGCTATACTGTTGAAACTTTGTAAGTAGATGTATTCTGTGAACCGCATTAAGATTTTTACACAAAAATAGAAAAAAAGCAATAAATTTTGGGGGTCCCCATACATAGAACTGAAACTCAAAAATTTTTTTTTCATCAAACCCAAACGTGTGGGGTATCTATGGATACGTCTTCAAAAATAATACTGAGGTTTCTAATATCATTTTTTTCTAAACTGAATAGTTTGCGCGAGAGACACTTCCAAAGTGGTAAAATATGTGTCCCCCCCCCTCTAACTTCCAAGATAAGAGAATGATAAAACTAAAAAAAATATATGATGTACATTACTATAAAAACTACCAACGAAAATTGGTTTGAACGAAATCCAGTAAGTAGTTTTTTTTTAATGCGTCATAAACCGAAAAAAATACACTATTATTAAAACATCGATCAAAGTTACAATACATTACAAGAACTTTTATATTATGTTACTTGCTGCTACGGAACCCTTCATGGGCGAGTCCGACTCGCACTTGGCCGGTTTTTTTTGTGTTGTGAGTTCTAATTATGGAGTACCTTAACCTATGTGTTTATTTATGTAAATTGTAGCTGTACCTCATTAAAAATTTATCAATTAGCCGGTGCAACTTGGTAATATTCCGGCGGACCATGTCGCGGTTGCCAGCTAATGACACCACATACTCATAATTTACATACACGTTGTCTATTGACCCACATTTTAACGTTTCTGTTTGTCCTGTCAAGCGATATGGAGCCGGTTATGGAGTGCTGCATGATTAAAGTTTTGAAAAGCACTTTCACGGTTCGATATCATTAGTTCGCTAATAATTTACCTTATCTAAAATTGGTTGTGCTATATGGAGTGTATATCGACACTTGAAAGGCGAAAATTACCAAGCGACATTGAGTAAACCTTACAGAAGAGTGATTCAATTTTAAAATTTCTAATTAAAAATTACGAAATAGTTGGATTTAGATATTATTAACATCATAGTTATAGTATTTTAATCCGGCTTTTTTAACAAACAACTTTTTTCTAATATTTTTAACTTTAAATCGCTCTCATGTAAAGTTTGCTTAATGTCGCTTGGTGTTTTTTGCCTTTCAATATGTCATCGGATTATTGTAGACGCAGGTATTGTTTAATTAAGTCTTGTGAGATTTTTAAATCTGGATATATTGTGACATTTTAATTACAATTATACCCATCCAAAAACGATAGTTTACAATATGGGCATGCTTTTTGAGAGAGAAAAAGTTTTCAAACTCACGGAATTTATTATTTAAAATTATGTGTGTTTTAAATATTGTAATAATTTGGTATCTTTATGGCTAGAGTGAATAGGCTCTTAATAAACTAGTGCGCCTTACCATCAACGATTGCATCATTGCTTACCATCAGGCAGGATCGCAGTCAAGCACTAGTTTATATCATATAAAAAAATACTCCGGTGACATGTACCTATGTATCCTGACGCTTCACCTATATTAGGATTTTTCTAGGGGTCAGACATATCTATTTTCACCAACGCTATGCAGTAGGCATTCTTAATAAGTAGATAATCTTCGCTTCTCTCGACCTTCGGTGGTGGTAAAATTGTTTATCCTTATATCGAATTCCTCAACATCCTTCGATCGAAGTTAATATTTGTTTGCGGAAGTTAGTTAATTTTAGATATTAGATGTTGTTAGATTTTGCGAGAAAGTATTAATTATACATGACTCTACCAAACAAAGTTATAACTATTTACCAATATTTATGTTTTCTTTTATACGAAAACTTTGCTGAACAAGTAAAATAGACGGCGCAGACTTATACGATTACTTAAAATAACATATTTTAACATCATGTTAAGTTGTTTGTGTCTTCTTTGAAATAAATCACAAGACATGAAACGAGAGAAACACTTCTTTGATCTGAACTGTATAAATCTTAAACTTGTCTTTGTAATATTGTTTAGACTACCACTTTTTTAGCGTCTGGTTGACTATTCTGACCAATTTTCGGAGAGTACAAGCATTTTGTTAACAATGTTAGTATAATTTTCTCTTTATAGGTAATCTACTCGCACACTAATTTTTAAAGAGATTAAGTTTGTTATTTTTATTATTTTGTTTGTAGGCAGTTTATCTATCTCTAAAAGTACTGCCCCCCTAGCCAAGTTACAACCAGTTTGTGTCGAATTCCGTTCTCTAATCGGTAACGCCTCGGTGACAGCAATTGTAGAAAACGATAAGTTGGTAGCCATGTTGACGCGCCTGAGTCGGTCGCTCGTTCTACAATGTAGCGTTTGTCTCACAAAGGATGTAGCGTTAAACATTGTAGAAACGTTTTTGAACGATGTGAACTTGGCTACGAATTGTCTATTCGTTTGTTCTGGCCACGCGACTTTACGTTGAGATGACGTCATTCCCATACGTTTCATCACTTTTCGACAGCGTTAACGATTGCAGAATAACAACTTGGCTAAGCGTGCTGGAAGCTGAATATTTTTTACCGATAGAAAGCTGCTTTATTCCTGAGTGACATAGGCTATATTTTATGTGCGCGGGTGAAGTCGCGGGCAAAAGTTAGTGTTTTATTGTGAGCTCCACCCTGACGTAGTGAGAAAAGGACAATTAGCTCTATGCATTTGCTCGGATCACATTTTGTTTTTTATATAAATCAGTAGTAAATAGGTACCTGAATATTTTTTCTATAGGTATTTAGTAATGTTGTTTGGTTGTAAAAACCATTTTTGATATCTTTTACTGTCCTATTCCTGAACAAAGACTCTACTCCTTCCATCTTTCACGAGCCCGCAATTCATCCTTTCAACCTACTGAAACAATGCCAATAAATTCAAACACAGTCTGTAGGTATGTTCATATATGTAATTAAACTTTAGCTAGACTATTACTAATGTTTCAGTGTATTATTGTTTTGAGTCAGACGAAATGCAAATCGTTTGTGTTGTATTTTTACTCAACTGTCAAAATGATTGGCAGTTGTGTAAATTACTTTTAGCTTTTAAATACAATTTATCGACGAGACTGAAATTGTGATATTTATTGACCTTGATTACCGGCTATAAGTAGATATTTATTTATTTAGTACGTAGACGGCCACTATAATTTTCAAATAGGGCGACAAATCTGTCTAAAATATACAATACTTAAACATTACTTTTAACGTCAAAGAATATTTAGGCAGGTGTCTACTTATGTAAAAAAGGCGTTTTTCATTTGCTTCTGTTCATGAAAAACGGTAAGAATTTATAACGTCCGAATTCATAAATGCCAATTAAGGGTAATGAACCATTAATGAAAATTCCAGAGAGTGAGTGCGCCCACAAAAGCTGGAATTGAAAATGAGATTCTAGACCTTTGTAAGAAAGGTCGTAAATATTTAAATACTGACCTACTTCTCTTTAAGGCACTACTTTCATAAAGAGAAGTGGGTATTTGAGCTCCGATTCGCTCCTGCTTTAGCTTTCTATCCTAATCTCTCCGTATCAGGGTGCCCTAAAATTCAGAGCTCACTTTGCTCTCTCTTGGACTAATTATTTATTTTACATTTATTTATTTATTAAATCCATCATCGGACCACAAGACGTACGGCGTTGCGCCACCGGTACAGGTGGACATCCCACCTATACGTACAAAGTGTTTTGGGAGTACATTCATTATGCGTACAGCTAAGGAATGGAATTCCCTGCCGGAATCTGTGTTTCCTGATAGCTATAACCTAGGGGTTTTTAAGTCAAGAGTGAATAGATTGCTTCTAGGCAAGCGTGCTCCATCGTCGGCCACATCATCGCTTACCATTAGGTGAGATTGTGGTCAAACGCGAGCCTATCCATTAAAAAAAAAAATGCTTTATGCACACAAAAGTACCCGCCTCTGTACTTAATGCCTTATGCATTTTCTACTAGTCAATCTTTGGGTGATGCAGAGAAAAATAGTGGAAGGTGCAATAAACGAGAGAGGGAAGACAAATACAAGAACAGATATATAAAAGTACTAATATACCATATATATAATACAATATTATACTAATATACTTACATATTAACACTAAATAGGGAACTAAAACTTTGAAAGGGACGTATTGACGATGCGCCCTTTAGTTTGTAGGCTCAACGTTACTAAGCCGTTACTTTATTTCAGCCGAATTGAAATCCAGCTGAACATGAGGTAGCCGCATTACATTATAGCAACGTTTTTTAATACTGCGTGCAAACATGTAATACGGCGTGTTATACGATACAGTTGCAGAAATAATCCTGTATATAAAATTTAAATGTTAGACTAAATTTAACAAATTTAGGCAGCTAGCAGCACCACCTATCCGGATCAATTGATCATCCAGGGACCCACTCAAATATACACACAAAATTTCACCCAAATCGGTGGAGCCGTTTAGGAGGAGTTAGATAACAAACACTCGTGTAGAAGAATTATATATAGGGTGACTGGTAATTAGTGTACGATACTTAAACACGTGATTGTGCTCATGATAACCAACAACTTTTACTATGGGAACAAACCTGAAATCGCGAAAAAAAATTAGCTGTTCAGTAAGTACATTTATGTTTGCCTAATGTACCTACTGAACAGCTGATATTTTTTTCGCGATTTCGGCTTTGCTTCCATAATAAAAATTGTTTGTTATTTTGAGCACAATCACGTGTTTAAGTATCGTAAATTAATTGCCAGTCACCCTATATATGTATAAGTAATTTCGAAACACAGCCCTGGAAATTTTACGAAAATCTACCAACAACCTAAGACCATGATTGCCTAATATAAGACGGATTGGGCCACGTATGCCCGGCCCAATCTTATTTTTGTTCAAATCAATATAGTCTGACCTATAAAATTAAATGAGCTCGGAACGGCCGTGCATTTCTGACTACGTAGGTTAAGAAGTTGTGACTATTATGGTAAATATTCATAATCTGTTTGTTTGTAAAAAATATGTTATTTGACTGAGTAGGTCGGTAAAGTGTTGCGCAAAAGTATGACCTAAATAAACAATAAAATACTTGTCGTCCTTGCTAACCTGATCCGATAGTCTAATTGTAGTCATTTTTTTTTACTTGATATAAACTAGTACTTGACTGCGATCACACCTGATGGTAAGCAGTGATGTAATCATTGATGGTGAGGCGCACTAGTTTATTACGAGTCTATTCACTCTAGCCAGAGTGAATAGACTCTGGAGTAAGAGAAGCAGAAGACACCGAATATAATCGGATGGGAAGACCGCAGCAGGCAAATTGTTCCAGTCCTTTGATGTACGCGGTATAAACGACGAGCTTAGTCCGGACCGTGAAGGTATCAGCAAAACAAGGGTGGATACTCGCCGTACGTCGGGTTAGCCGATGGCAGAAATGAGATGGCGGAATTATTTAATCTCTAGGTCTTTAACATCGTAAGTAAATATAAAAAGACACAGCACGGTCAAAACTACTGAGTCTAGGGGGTCAACCATAAAGGTTTAGAAAACAATCTTATTGCAGGAACGTTTTGTTTCCATAATAAAGTAATATTACTTAATTTCGTACCATGAACTTAATCGCTCAGTATGATTGTATTCCTGCTAAGGGCTGGGAAAGAACGAATGATTTTAAAGATTTGTCTATTCCCTGCTAAAACAAAAGGAACGACGCGCTATACTGATCTGTATAGCGTTGTCTCTTTCACGTTTGTCGTCCGTCGCTTTAGATTGAAGTTCATCGTGAATTAATAAAATACATTTAACTAAAAATATGACATGCTAAAATATATTTTCAAAAGAATTTAAGTATTTTCCATAAAAAGGAAATAATAAATTTCAAGATTTTACTTTAATAAAGTGGAAAACAATTTAAAAAGCTGCGACTACGTTGACATTTAGATGCAAGTTAATGTGAATCGGACTATTTGGAATTCGGAACGGTTTGTTTACATAAACAAAATTCTTATCACAGTTGATTTGTTGGGTGCGAGCTGAGCGAACTGATTTTGAAATATAATATAATGGTTTTCAAGTGCTTAAATATATGTAGAGTAGGTAATCTGTCTTCAAGTGGTCGGTGTTCGAAGCGGATAATTGAACCCACAAAGTGCGTATGTTATCCTTGAAACTTATTGTTTAAGGACGTCATGGAATCAAGGTAAAGTTAAACAGTGTACCTATTCCAGTGAAATAACTTGTTGTTTGTGTGGTTGTTCGTGCACTGTTGAATTCAGAGTTATCTGCTTCCAGAAACTAAAAAAATCATACGAGTATTATATGTTCGCCATCTAGAATGCAATAATAAATTAATAACCCACGTATGGACAAAAATCACCAGATTAAACAAAATAAGTTTTAAATACTTTATATGTCACAAAAAAAACTTTAAATGGTATTTATTTGGAAAACAATAATAAATCCGCTGCGTCCGAGCAACTTTTTTACTCGTGCTAATTTGACGTAAAAACAATACTGCTAGCGGTCAAAAATCCCGTCAGAGTACGAAAAGAATGAACTTTTTAAGAGTGACGTCACAAAATCGCTAAGAAAACAATCTTGTTTTAATATTGTAATAAGGTTGTTTTGAAGGCGTCATGGTACGAAAAGCCTAAGTAATATTAAAACAATACTGCTTTAAGGTCTTATGGTCGGCCCCTAGGTACGTGAAATTATGTACAAGGCTTCCTTTTATGACGTGGACGATAAATCAGAATGGATTTTGGAAAATACAGTTTTTAGGGGAGTGGACATGAGGAAATTCGTTTGTATGCAATTTTTTTATTCCTGGAGCCCATATCCTTGAAATTTAGCATTTATAGTAATCCAAGTAAATACTAAACAGGTATTCATTATTTTTTTTCCAAAACTACCCATATAAAATTATATAGAGGGTGTTAAAAGTTGTATGAAAGAATCTTATAAAATATGAATCTTATTATAATCTTGGCATAAATTTATAATCCTAATCAAATAAATAATAAAGACTGTCATAATTATTAATTAATTAATATGGTTTAAGGGACATTGAATTTTTGCTTTTAGAACATGGTTTCTTCACTGTTTTCTTTCATAGTTTTGAGAGCAGTGGTGACGAAATAGATTATTCAAAGTGACTGCATAGGTTTGAACCCATGACGTACGACTCATAATTCGCAACCATTAACACTGAGCCACCACTGCGCACCCTAGTATAGGGTGGGTAGATAAAAACGGTTCGCTGGGCCTCTGAGCGAACATTAGTATCGTGGGAATAATGTAGCACTTTGGTACAACGAGCACTTACCCCGCGATAACATAACTCGATGCGGGCTCCTAATATCTTACTTTGTACGAATGTAAGCGTTCTTGATGTTCCCTTTTGAAGGGTTCCGTAGATAAAATTTTTGCTGAGATCTACAGTTTAAACGTAGCTTGAATTCAAAATGTAATATCTATCTCATTTATAACGATGTTTCGTGCCTATTGAGGATTTTGCAAAAGCATAGAATCTACTTTCAGGAAAATCTTCATAAATTCTGTGTTCTATAAAAGTTAGTACTTAGTACAGTCGTTAGTGCTGTAAAAATAAAATGTATGAATCATCATCAGAGGGTTATGGCCATTCGGAGGGCATGGTACCGCACGGTCTCCCGCGAAGCGGTGAGCTTCCTTGCCGGCTTGCAACCATGGGATCTGTAGCCTGATTCACGTAAAATCAAACAAGCCAAATATCGTTGAAATTTTATAGTTGTTCGATCGAAGTCCTATCCAAAAGCGGTATTCACGTGTTCCTTAATCGGGATTGGATAAAACGACAACTCAACTGATTTGAAACTAAACTATCTATCGGCCACTTATTTCCAGTAACATTAATAAGTATTCTATCAGGGATAATTAAATACAGAGTTTTTTTTTAAATCGACACTTTGACTAAACGACTTTAAAATCGGTGTCGTTCAAACTCAATTGATGGATGTGAATACGGAAATGGTCTAAACGACTAAATCGCTACGATATTGTTACGGTTTTCATTACGTGAATCGGGCTACTGCAGACAACAGTTCTCGCAAACATGCACCATTTTCGCATGGAGATGCAACGCCGACGCTAAACTCCGCTGCCGCAACAAGACGTGGCATGGCGAACAGAGTCCCGGCGCACAAATCGGTGCTGGGCCAGCATAGTCATGGCAACCACTCTTTGAGGTGAGGCTGGACAGGCGCCAAATCGTCACTTTCCGCATGACACAAGTCCTCACCGGACATGGCACGTTAGAGAGGTTCCTACTCCTGATTGAGGCAGAAGAAACGCTTTGTATATAAGTAGATTTTCAAAATCGAAATCCATCGGTAATCAAATTGCTAGTGAAGCCGGGTCGAGTTGTGAGTGTACATTGAGAGTTCTCGCTGAGATCGTTGGTTTACACGTATCTCGATGTTCAATATAACTTATTTACAACGATGTCCTACACCCGTTTAGGATGTAATAAGCCCAACGATACGATGCGAGCGTCGACGATAAAAATGCGATGGAAATTGGGTTTGTGAATTTGCAATTCAGAATATCGTATATGTACGGGTATGTACGCCAAGATGACGGTTGACACCATTGTGGGCGGGTGTGGCTCAGTGGCAGTAATATAAGGAAGGCACGAATACATCCAAATACATGTTGTTGAAAACAAATTATTAAGCCGTCTGAACATGAATTCGATTGGCCATGATGATTTAATCCAACTTTATGCTGCCGAGTGAGCACCAGTGGCTCACTTTAAAAAAGGCCTCTGCAAATATAAAGAAAATATAAAAACTTGTCTTCTACATAATTTGTATTTAACTTTATGCTAAACTTAGTATTTACTTGCTTATTTAAATTGATGCATACCTACTATAAAAAAATCATTATCATCATCATCACCAGCCTTTTTGGTGTTCCCACTGTTGGGACTCAAGCCTCCTCTCCTCCTAACCTCCTCCTTTCTATAAAAAAATACTTTCAATGTAAAAAGCTCTTCATTACACAGTGGTGCTGGAAAATATGGACAATCAAATAAAAACCTAATCACCCGAATAAAAAAGTGACTGTACGTACACAATCAACACCTCATCTCTACCCTACTCTACCCTACTCTACCCTACTCTACCCTACTCTACCCTATTCTATCCTACTCTACCCTATTCTGCCCTACTCTTCCTTACTCTACCCTACACTACCCTTCTCTACTCTACCCTACACTGCCCTAATTTTCATTTTTTTTCTATAAGAACCTTCTCCTCACAATAACAAACACATCAAAAAAAAAAAATTAGCGAAATCAGTCCAGCCGTTCACGCGTGATGGCGTGACTAAAGGAAATAGGATTCATTTTTATATATATAGAAGATTAACGGCGGCATTGTTATAGTATAGCGTAATAATGCCGTCAGCTTTTGGGTACACTATCAGTCGACACTGATGTGGAAGAGTTTTTCGTTATCATATTATGGATGGATTTTAGTTAATTATGTTTTATTACATAATTAACGACGGCATTGCCATAGTACAGCGTGATAATGCCGTCAGTCTTTTGGGTACACTACCAGTCGACAGTGATGTGGAAGAGTTTTTTGACGTCATATTACAGATTGATTTTAATTAATTCCCAAGGTTTTTTTTTTTTTAATTTAGTTTATGTATTGTATAATTCTAGTTAGTTAAATGTTTATAAAAATGTAAATACTTGTAAAATTTAAATAAACCTTTTATTGTATCCATTCAAAAAATATTACACTGATAACTTACTTGGAACAACTGTACTTGTGTGCCTAACTTATATAAGTGTTGACGTGATTCAATTATCGGATAATGTCAATAGGTATGACTATGTAAACGAATGTCAAAGGAAACAGGCTATCAAGCATGAATGAATCAATTTGCTCGTCATTTCGCTTCATTTTAATTTGATTCCAGAAATAAATTCAAAAGTAGAACATAGTCAAATAGAAGAAAAGAAAAAACGATTATTCGTGCCTCTCATGTAAAGTTCACAATGAAAAAGAAAGTTATAGGTACCTAATTAGTGTCATCGTAGGCGTGGGCTTGCGGACGGCGAGTAATGGGTTTTCAGCTCACTGTCCGGCCGTCCGGTAACTGTCCGGATCATGCTCAAGTTGTCGACGGCGGGTAGTGTTCCACGCGCGCCTCAAGGAGATGTTAGCAAAACCGTAGGGGCCCAGCAGGGTCGAAACCTACTGGGGCCATGGGTTTGCTTCTGAAACGAAAAATCCTGGGTCCTGGAACGCAAGGTGAAGAAGAAAGGAACATAGAAGTGGGTTTTAGTTTGACCATCCGCTCCGCACTTGTAGGAAAAGTTATTGGAGGATTGCCCACTTAAAAAAAACCCTCATCAGTGCGAGGTCAAAATGGCGCCTAATTTAGCATATGCTAGGTTAAATATGTGCTTATGTTTTGTTTTGGATGATAAAGTGTTATTGAATTTTTCATCTGGAATTTCTGTGGTAGCTCAGACCCTGGATTTGTGTTGATGGCTATTACAGGCTCATCTTCTATTATATAGGACTTAAATGTGTCTAGCGAAATATGGGTCGACGTATATGTAAACTGCTAGCAAAGTTTAGAATTACTATGAATTACTCTTTAGTAGGTAATCCATAGTAATTACAGACAAATACAGTTGATAATTTCTCACTGGATAATAAAAGTATTATCCAGTGAGAAATTATCAACTGTAAGTGTCTTATATTTACTGAATACAAAAAAACTCATGTTCCATCAGTCGCCCTTTGCATTCTTCCTGACTGGACATGGAAAGTTTGGGAGTTTCCTGCACTGAATTTGTTCGGAAGAAACGCCCGGGCATCGTCATTGTGTGTACCGCCTTGAGGATATGGTGGAGCATACGATAGAGTTGTGCCCCGCTTGTGTGGTTGCCGGCCACCGTGTCCTCGTGAAGACAATCGGTGGCAACGACTTCTTGCGCCGGGTCTTGGTAGATAATGGCCATGGTCCGCAGCTAGGAGGAATGGAGGAGGACACCTCCTTCTGAAAAGCAATAATGAGCGCCTGAGGGTACGGATTTTCTCAAGCACCAGCCACTGAGATCCCGACCCCGATTTCCAGCCATCACCTTATACATAGGCGTGGGTTTGTGGACGCGCGAGTAATAGGCAGTTTGCCAGGCGGCTGTCAGGTAACTATCCCGACCGAGCCCGAGTCGGCGACGGCGCGTATTGTTCCACGCGCGTTTCTAGGAGATGTCGGCAAAACTATAGGGGTCCAGCGGGGTCGAAGCCTACTGGGCCATGGGTTCGCTTCTGACTGGAAAATTCGGGGTCCTGGTACACAAGGCAAAGAATGAACGTAGGAGTGGATTTTAGTAAATAAAAGTCTGACACGCTCTCGCGTTCCGCTCTAGAGCGAGAGAAGTCGTTGGAAGATATGCCATCTAAAAAAAAGCCACGACAGGCCTTGACCTTAGCAGATTCTGTCACTCATGCTGCCATATTTTTGAGGCGTACGTGCAACATAACGCGCCGTCAAATCAGGTCTAGTCCTTATCGGACAGCGAGCTATTTATTGCTGGCCATTCGCAAAGCTCGCCACAGTGGTGGCTAAAAATCAATTTGCGACTTCGGACGCTCAGGGTGTTCGTATCATTATGTACCTACTCTTCCTAGTCAGTGTAAATCAAGCAAAGTGTAAAATGAAAAACAAAAAAAACAGATTTTATTAAAATGTAGGAAGTATTCTGCGCGGGTGACCACTAAACCCCTATAACTCCTAACCCAATCAAGAGCGAGCGAATTGAACTCGGAAACTTATCGCATCCCAAAAGGTTAGGTTAGCACTCTCTCTTGGCCTCATCATTTCCTTCGAGTAAGGTTCTATTAATTTACTAAATCCCAAGTGAACGCCGGCGTTCATTTTCTTATTGTTTTCTGTTGTGTTTCTAATTAGTGTATTCAAAAAGTTAAACCCTGCAGGCAGCCGTCTGTCTGTCGTTAGCACATTCCTGGCTGAACAATCCGCATTGTACAGAATACCTAGGCAAATTGTCTAAACGGTTTAAACATTTTATAGTTTGCCGGAATATACAGATTGCTGATAAGGCCGCAAATTGTAGGTATATTTTAAGTTTAAAGCTCAAACTGTACCTACTATGTATTAAATTGGTGAACAATATAGTATAGGTACATATATAAATAAATAACGTAGATACAATTGCCGTTACGAATCTTGAGCGCTGGCTTCAAGTTGCACAGAAGTCAAATATTCGGTCTAATCTCGGTTAGTGGTGCGAAGTGGGACGCGAGGGCGGGGAGTGTCAGTGATTGGCTCGCCGCGCCATCACGTCATAGACGTTACTCCTGATTCGTTCCCTGCGTTGCTGTATGTATCTAACAACGAAGACGATTGGCTCGCAAATGTATGGAATGCGCAAAGCGATCCCCACTCTGACGCCGAGCGCTCAAGATCCGTTTCAGCAATCTGTGGCGTGTGGAGACGCAAATGAAAAGCCTTCGTGTTCAATCATCTATTATTATATTCTTAGAAGCACTTTACATTGTAGTTTAATATAAAATTATATCTAGTTTTCTTTTGTGACATAGCTAATCCAACTTGTTTCGAATCTAAATCCCTAAACTTTTTTTAACATAAACCTTAAAAGGTATCATTACCTTGCCAGTTTTTCTTAGACGCCACAATACTAAAGATAGAAATATTATTATAAAAGAAGTCTGTTAAACACGAGTAATAATCGTATTTTAATACTTCTAGCTCAGCGTTTAAATAATGGGACAAATATTACCTAGGAACATGTTTTTATTTCCCCACAAATATGGTACAGCAGTGTTATTTTTTGCAAGCAAGGTGTGGTTAAAAAATATAGGTACGTAAAGTAGTAGGCACGTAACAGTAGTATCGGGTGGTATCGTTCCCACGCATGCCGCAGGAATCAATTTGCGAAGGAGGTTTTCGTAAAAAACAATGTTTTGTTGTAATGCAGTGTTACAGTTATACCGCTAAGTCATGCCATACATTGTTTCCAGAAATCAAAGACTTCATTTTTATGTAAGACTAGCATTTGCCCGCGGCTTCGCCTGCGTAAATAAAATATAGCCTATGTTACTTAGGAATAAAGCAGTTTTCTATCGGTGAAATTTGTACTTTCAGAGATTACCTCCTACAAACAAAAGGACAAACTTTACCTCTTTATAACATTAGTCATATTAGTGTAGACACGTTTACTTGCTTAAATAGTTTTCCTTATTTATTGTCCCTTCAATCATATTTGTGACTGCTTACTGTATCGGATATTTTGTTTGATATTATTGGATACTTATTTTTGTTTCTTTGGAATTAGACGCGAGTCTGCGAATTCTGATTACTTTGCGGCAACATTTTCTGTAGCAATAAAAAACGGCATTTTATCTGACTATCAAGAAAAAGTTGAAGCAGTTTTTCTGATTACAGCGACGATTTCATTGTTTTCACATTTTCTCCTAAGTTTTTAGTGCCAATTTAAAAAGCGATTCTTCGACGCTCAGTTAGATTACATTCTGGCTCTGGAATGGGGCTTATCTCGCCACGATAGAAGTCTCAAGGTTATTTTAAAGTCGAAAGAAAGATAGGACGATAGGGTTGTTTCCTCCACGGCGTGAAATACTGACCATGAGTTATTGTTGCAGCAATGAAGGCTGCTATCTTGATCCAGCAGTGGTACCGACGCTACCTAGCGCGGATGGAGGTGCGTCGGCGGTACACCTGGACAATATTCCAGAACATCGAATACGCTGGAGAACAGGACCAAGTAAAGGTAAACCTTTGAATTTAATTTTGTATTCAGGGATACGTGAAATCCCTTCTGAGATACAAATAGATTACTTATCCCTTCCTAAGAGGGTTCTCACTGTCATAATTGTTTGATTCCACGTAATGTTATGTATATGAATAAAACATAGTGAAGTTACTCATACATTCTTACTCCTTAGAAGTGGTTTATAATCTTGAGGTTTTGTAGGAAATGGTGTTGAACTCGGGCTTATTTAAGAGTCAGATACATACAATTTCATTTTTATGTTTATGTGAAACTAGAATATAGTTTGTTCAGAATCAGAAACAGAATCGATTCCAATAGTTTTTACACAATGTTATAATTTTTTTCAAAAATATTTAAAAAAGTTACAAGTTGGGTGCCACTAACACTAAGTACAACACAGTCATAGCGGGCATTAGGTACCAGAAAACAGCTGGGTGCAAGTGCAAAACAAATCTTCAGTCGCCTGAATGGGCCAGTGACTATGTATTTTTGCTGACATAACAAGCTTTATAACTTTTTTAAATTTCAAGATACAGTTATGTTTGTACATAGATTCTTTACATACAATACTAGACGCGTGTTTCGGGTTTCACATATAATATAACTAGTCCCCCGACGGAAAAGACGGGTGTTATAAGTTTGAGGTGCTGTGTGTGTCTGTCCGTGGCATCGTAGCGCCTTAGCGAATGGACCGATTTTGATGCGGTTGCTTTATTTAATAATAATAATATTTATTTGTTCAAAACTTTGGTACAAGATACACATAATATTAGGTACAACAGTTGACTTATGTACTAAAATTAAACAATATATATCTCTGGTGACACTAGGATACCCTGTGCCGTGAGGTCCAATCTTTTCCGTAAATTCACAAATTAGAAATAAAAGCAGTTTTGTGTTTATTTTAACTAGTACTATTCGCATCTGATAAAAAAAAAAAAACAAAAGAAGAAAAAACAAAAAAAAAATTGCTACTCAAAAAAAGGAACAATTTGAAGATGCGTTTATGAGTGCATGTGTGTGGGCGATGGTGTGATGGGACATTTGAAAGCTAACGTTATAGAGATGGTTCTTAGATACAATTTATGAAGATCTGTTCAGGTGTTCAAGGACATCAGCTCATTTGTTGGCTGTGTCAACACTTACTGGATATATGCTTTACTAATGAACACATACATATATATGACCTAATGTTTGAAATACTCATGTGCCTACATGCCGACACTATTAAGCTTGTCCGATAAAGGAGGTCGGAGCCTCGGGGGTAAGGGACGTAAACTTGGAATGCCTATTAATAAACCCATTCGGCTCATTTAGATTTATCTTATAAATAGTTTTGTTCGTTGCTCATGACGACTAGAACCTGATGACGATCGAAGAGTCGAAGACCTGATGCTATAACTGGGAAGTGGCTGATGGAACCTTGGAAAACCTACTAGTAAACCCGTCTAGTTTAGGCTTATTAGATTCCTCATAACCAGTTCTAAAAATTTTTCATGATGACGAGGACCTGATGCTAGAACTGGCGGGTGGCTAATAGAACCCTGAAATGCTTACTAGTAAACACGTCGAGTTTGTGCTCATTAGACTCGTTTCGTCTTAACAAGTTCTTTTACTTTTTATAGATTTTAGGCGACGGGGGATTTTAATTTTTAATTTTGTTATTGTTTTACCTTTAATTTTAATATCTGACTGACTGAATTGAAACTGATTTTTTTTTAGAAAATCCTCAGAGCTATTAATTTCTCCTTCATCTTTTAAGGTTTTGCATAATTCTCAAACGACAGCAGTAGTAGCGACCTAGTTGTAACAAACAGTAGACAGAACACCAGTGTGTCCTAGGGGTACAAAACTATAACTAAGACTATTTCGAAGTATTGCCATGTCAAACTTTAACAATACTTTGACAGTTTATTCAAAAGTACTTGGCGTGCAAGAATTGGTAATAGGAGCACTAAATTTATTATTTTAGAGGTTGAACAGTTCCCGGGAGTGTAATAAGTTACTGTTGCGAATGTTTTTGCAAAAACTTCAATTTATTGGAGTTATAATGGTATGAAACGTTAATGAAATTAAAAGAGCATATGTATTTTATTATAGGTATAATTTATAGAACAAACATTAAAAAAAATATAATGGACGGTGGTCACTGTGGTAATACTTACGTGGTCAATTTGAATGTAGTTTTATCGTCAATCATTAAACCCCAAACGCCGGCGTTCGCTCTCTCATTATCTTTCTATTGTGTCTCTAATTATGGTATTCAAAAAGTTACTAGTTAGTGCTTTATACATAAAAAAATAGTGTCTCGTGTATCTCACATTTAATTATTTTCGCTTGCACCTCTCACGTCTTGCAATGTTTTTTTAATTAAATAAACTACCTTCGTACAGCAAGACGAAACGTGACTGCATGTGATAGTCTACGAAACGGTTCTGCTGCTCGCTACAACCGTGGCGGGTACAACGTAATTACTAATCTACAATAGCACCGGAATTTCACGAACAGACGCTTGACTACTTCATTTTGTAACAAAACTGAACAATTTCGAATACTTGAAATACAGCTTGTCTTAATTATTCTCTCAGCAAACTGTTTATCTAACAATTATGCCAAAAGATATTAAAATTACCAACAATATCGGAAAGCTTCGCTAAGAGGCGTTCGTTATCCATGATTTATAATTAAATAGATAAAGGAATAAATTACACTTTGAGGCGATTAACGTTGCCGTTAAATTTAAATTTATCGTTAGGGGTTGCCCAACTTCCTTCAACGATAACTGTGATAATGTTGTTGTGTTTAAAGTTGAATATATCGTTAAAACATGATTTGGAATATCTTTAGATAACGTTATGAAAATGCATAAAGCTCGATTATATAGCCTTCACATAAATTTATCGTCGCTGTCATATTAAATTAAGTCTGAGACGAGCGGAGCAACCTAGCTCGAGGCGAAGAGGCGTCGGTTCCATTGACTCAATGTGCTCAGTGAACACTTCAGTGCGATCATTCGGTTTCAGTGAACAAAGCCACGCACGGACAAACCGCATTACCATATTATTATATTTTGTTGGTTTCTGTCGTATTTTTCTTTTCTTCACTATTGGCTGATAAAGTTTGGGCAATTTCGCAGAGAATTTGGCGGCTTTATGAGGTTACCGGTGTATCGGACAGAGCGGAAAACCCGTATTATATTGTAAACAATTTTAAGCTGCAATTGTGAATTCAATAAAGTTCAGGCGGGTATGTAAACTGTGGGTTAAGTGCTTATCTTCCCTAAGTCTGACGTCGTTTGGCAACCTCAGTTTCCGATATAAATGATGTAATTATTTAAATTTTATGGGTGCTCTAAATAAGGATAGAATTATCCCATTGATGTTAAGGGTCTCTTAAGTGGAGGTTGTGTTGTGTGTCAGACAGTTGTACGGCCGGTTGAGCCGGGCGGTGCAGCGGCGGCACCTACATGATCATGAGCTGTTCACGCGAGTGCGCAATAACGTACGCATGTACGCACGGCCATTGAATAAACTGGCTAGCCCCTAGCCGGCCATGTGGGTTAACATTTTAAAAAGATCTAACATTTTTTCCTTTGTGTTTTAGAAATGCCCCATTCAATTCACTTCATTTATATGAGTACAATGTATAAGCTATTCGAAATCAAGATATTGTATGTATTTTCCTGGTCCTATTCATCAAGAGAGATTAATTGGATTTTATATTCTTATATTCTTTATTGTACATAACTTGACAGATTATACATAGATAGTAAGAAAGCCGATGTCCACAGGCGAGCTTAACCCAAAATTGGGTTTTCTTACAGAAATCTTAATTTTAGATAGAAATTTTATAATAGGAGGATAACTTAATCAAACGCACAACAAAAAACTAAGTTAACATAGATGAATTGAATCTTATTACTAAAATAATCTACACAGATATGTGCGCAGCACACAATACGTATATACATACTACATATATACAACAAATAAAACCTATACATATATAAATATATATGTATAAAAGGTGTAAGGGACAGCCCTCCATAAATTTTAAGAGCTGGCTTTTTTTTTTTTTTTTTTTTCGATGGGAAAAATCATCTTATGAACCTCCGCTCTTGGGCGGAGCGGGAGATAGTGTCAGACTCTTACTGACTAAAAAACCCATCCCGTTCCTTCTAGCCTTCGTACCGGGGCTCGAGCGCCCTTTCGGATAACCCTGGCCCCAGTAGGCTTCGACCCGGCTGGGCCCCTGCTGTTGCTGACAACTCCTTGAGGCGCGCGGGAACAGCGCGCGCTGGCTCAGTAGACGAAACTGAACAATCTTCCACAAAAATTTTTTTCAGGAAACGAAAAAAAAAATCCGCCTCACCATACAAAACTATAAACTTGATTGGACAGTTTGTATGGAGAGGCCGAAATTTTTTCCTCAAAAAAATATTTGTGGAAGGTTGTTCAGTTTCGTCTACTGAGCAAGCCCTTAAAGTTTGTGGAGCCTGTCCCTTACACCCTTTATATATGAGTCATGATGACAGGAAATGTTCCTTGATCCTTCCCCTGAAGACGTCCAACGAAGGATTTCCTGCAAAAAAAAAAAAATGTTTTCTGGACTAGTTCCTAAGTATTTTAGGTAATGATGATATTTTTAATTGCTTTTTACTACCCTTCTTAAAAACCTATCTTTTCTGGGTGCCTATATTAAAGTCCAGCTTAACGACGTACGACGTGCAATTCATTACCGATGTGATTAACGGCGGCGTGTTTTAATGACTGCACTAAAGTCGTGACTTGATGTCTGTGGGTGAAGCTAGGCATTAAAGCTAATGACAAAGCACCTTGCAGGTCAGGTCGCAGCTCGCTTGCGGTCCTACGTGAGTAATGGAACAACTAGGAACCTACATTCATTTGTTAAATTACGTTTAAAAGCGCTTAATCTGTTTTAATTTACTTTGCACGTCTTCGTGCAGTGGAACCGCTTTTCCGGGCTTCCTGCACAAACAGTGTAAACTTTGCTCAATTTAGAAGTAACAGTATGTTTACCCAGTATGTAAGTGTTCGCATTCATTTAATTAAATTGGGATGTGGACGCAATTTCAAATACGGACGGAAAATGTTTGTGGGGTTGCTTGCGGACAAAACCCAAATGCGAGCCACAATTTGAAATATTTGGGTTGTACCTATATTGTAGATATTAATTATTCTCATTATAGCTGACGTGTATGGTTTCCTCGGAAATATGTGGGCTTGTAGTTTAATAAATGACTTTCTTTGAATATGAAAAAACACTTTCACTCAAAATTCTATTACTAATTAACCATTCAATCGTGATAATGACAGACACAATTGAAAGACAATAGGTGCGCGAACGCCGGCGTTCGCTTGGGGTTTAATGAATTAATACCACAAGCACAGCACAGTGAGAAATATACACGTGTATGTTAAGCGTTCCATTGACATTTTACTGAGTAGGTCCAAGGTAACCTCTAAAGGGATTTTGAGAGTTATATTTATATAACATTTTTGTAATTTAATTTTGTTCAAACCATTTTTATTCCACTGTTATTAATTCCCGCGTCGTCCCTTTACAATGTAGTTAATTAATTCATTGTAACGCTGTATGTCTAGCGTGGGTGTAACACATTTACATGATACATTTTGTTACAGCTGTACAACTTCTTTAACGCCTTACTGAGTCACATGAAGGACACCAGTGGGCGCCCCTCCTCCGAGCGAACCTCGAGGACTGCTTCCGTTTGTAAGTCACTTCACTTTGGCATTTCCACGAGCTGAGTAGATTATCTTAATCATGACTCGCGAGTACTCACGACTCGTTTTCCAGGGGTAGTAAGCACGTTACGGTAATCACGGTACTTACATAAACGCTTTTAGGAGCATAATAAACATTTATAATGTACAAGCAAGGCAAATAACATTACGCGTGTTTGTTTTGAGTTGTTATATAAACAGCTGAGGTTTCAACACTTGTGCTAATGAAGGCACTTGAGCCGTCATTTTCTGTGGACCGCAGAAATAACAAGCAAACTTACAAACTGCGAGTGAAACAGTTATCGTACACGCGATAGTTTCTCGACTTTTTGAAACGTCTGAAACTTTTTGCTGACCAACTTTCCAACTATCCGATGTTTTGTTGTTCAAAGTTTGTTATTATTTATATTGTTTGGAACTCTACACGTTAGCAAAAGCTCTTTGAGAACTGGATCTGAGATCGTTATCTGTGATTTTATTACTTTTGGTAGCGATAACTTTCTAACATACAACCCTGAAGATAATAAATAATATGTTACGTCATAACAGCACTAAAAATTGCATTAGCTAAAAGAAAATTAATTTAGAATCACTCCCACAGTCTACAGTTAGTTTTCAAACACATTCTTGTTCCGCGTCGAGTTAATTTCATTACGCGGAACATACGGCGCGTCCGTAGTCCATTCCTGGCGTCCACGGTTTGTTTTTCCTTGCTCAACGGGTTCCGAGCACGCAATGTTGCAGTATCTTTAAGAACACATGTCATGAGCTACATCATTCAGCTGACTGCAGTGACCTCTGCCTCCGATGCAAAACAAAACTAGGTCTCGGCTATTCTCGGAGCGCTCGGACATGAAATCTCTGTGATCTCGTGATTAATTTATTGAAAGACGAAACTATTCCCGACAATATTCATAACGAATATTTATTTCAGACTATAGAAAAACACAGACGTTTGACTGTTTAGTGTCTATTGTTTTGTGTGCTTTCTAGAAATAAAGTTGGTTTTCGTAAAGGCAATCCACTTGCCGTCCTCACAAATGTAGACGAAATGCGGTGTGCTGCCGCGAGCTGACTCGGAATTTGAAGCTCACTCGCGTATTGTGTGCACAAAGGCTCCAGCACCCACGCTTTCAGTTACCCGCAATGTAAGCAATCTTCAACTATGAACCTGATGCTAATATGTGTATTAGAATGCATTCCATACAATACAAATACTTTGGTTTTTAAATAAAACCTATGTTCAAATATGCAAACTGCAAATTGTCGTTCTGTTCTCAGCCATACGGATTACCTATACGCTTTTACGTTTAGTCAAATGAGAAATACCAATACGTAGGGTAATGCTCCCTCTACACAGTAATATATTGTTAAAAATAACTCAGTCACTGAAGTATATTGTGAACTGTACGCACCAAAATGCTTTTGTGAAATTGGAGTTGTGTGTCTAATATTTAATAAGTTTGTAAGTCAGCTCAATGAGCAGCTTACGAAAACAAAATAATAAATGGATGCTTGGGTATTAGAATAAGAGGTTAAGAAGAGGCTAAAATTATTTTGATAAAGATAAATTTTCATCTCAATTTTGTAGTGGAGCAAGTATTTTCCGAGGAGTCGGACGAGGGCGGGGGCGTGGACGAGACGGCTCCCCCGAAGCCTTCTCGCGGCCCCGACATTGAATTCCCGCTGCAAAGGAAGGATATCGACCTACTGATTGAGGCATTTAGGAAGAAGAAGGTAACGTCAGATACTTGATAGGTACATTTTTATACAATCTATACAGCCTACGCACTCTGAAATATCAAGTAAGAAATAAGGGATTATTTTCTGAACGAGGTAAATGACAATGATATCCCATGCCCATTTGCGAAGACGCTATCCATCATTGTCAAGGACACAGATATTACTAGTTTAAGGAAAAGCCAGAACATCAAACATAGTTTCGGGTCGGATCTCAGTACGATTCGAGCCACGATGTTATCGTTTGGTAGACTTGGGATCTCCTAGACTAATCCCTTGGTACCCTTTTACGACAGACGTAAGTAGAGATGGGTTGATTGGACCAATCGGGATGATCCCATTCGTAAACAACAAGTAGGATAGATAGGTCCCGCAATTAAGATTGTTCCTGAACAACTTACATCTGATCGTTCATAAGAGCGTCCAACCTAAGATACATTTTCACTTATTTTTCATACAACCGTTCTTACGTAATTATGACATTATTGAGTTGTTTAAACCACTTTCTCTGGATATTTTAGAAACACAGATATTTGTGGATATTATCTTGTTTTTTTTTACTTCAAATAAAAAAAAAATGTGTAAAACTAATCTAGTAAAGACCTCTGCAAAATTTGCTATTTTGCGTGAAATAATGCAAATATAACTATAGAAGTGCTTAATCTAGAATCTGAATGACGACAATTTTTTCCAAACACTTTTACGGTTTGGAATTACCTTGTTGGTGTTATCTTTCTTTTTTTGCGTTGCCTATTTATCAGACATTGTTTTGGATTGGGTTGAATTAATCAACAAGCTTTTAAACCATGCTCAGGTTGACGATAGATGGGTCGGGAAGTGCCCTCTTAAATGAGCATTGTACAGGTTTTGTATGTTGTACTTATCTGTATCCTTATTAAAGTGCCACTATCGATCAGAATACACTATGTTACATTCGCATTTATGATTTCTCAGAGAAATTCTTTCGAAATGAAATGTCAATTTGCTGAAGATTCTTATTTTCGCTTTTGCTGTGTCCATGAGACGCCAATCAAAATAACTTTCTCGTTTTCTTACACATTCCTTAGCTTCATCTAACAAATTTCTGGTTCAATTAACTGCTGTTTTATTTCATAAAAGACACTACGTGTATTCTTATTTTTTTTAGTGTTTCACAATCTAAAAAGCAATTTATTTTTGTAGCACCGCCTCCATCCAAAACACGTCGGGCAGATATTAAAAGAGGCCACTCAAGTGCTGAAGAGGATGCCCAATATCCACGTAGCGACCACTTCGATCTCAAGCCAGATCACTGTGTGCGGTGACTTGCACGGGAAGCTGGACGACTTGCTGGTTATATTTCACAAGGTATGACATAAAAGTTTTTATTGGATTTAAAATACTTCATAATAATATAATATTGATTAATAATGAAAATATAATATATACTAAATAATAAAAGTTATTTTGAACTACTAGACCAGACTACTTGATCTATATCTAGTAATTATTAATTATACAACGATCACTCAAAAAAAAATATTTTGCCGTCACTTCAACTGACATGAATTGTAGGTACCTACTACTCGTAACAGATCGAATAATAGAGAAGTCAGGAAGAAGACGACAGGTTGCTTCGAGTCCCACCCCAAATAAATAAAGATAGTGATAAGGGAATGATGACTACAGCGAACCTTAGAGAGACAGGAAGGGTTGCCACCCCCTGGCTGTCCAATTCCGGGAGATAAAATCAATCAATTTTCAAACTTTTAATTTTAAACATCAACTTAGACTAAAAATCTGTACTGGAACTCAAAATTTTAGGAAACGCCTGTACATCTGCTTTGATATGTCCAATTGATTTTTTAAAAACCGGGATAGATTTTTTTTTAAATGTTAAGTTCCTAACTATGATTTTTTATGGTGTACATAAATATTATAGCTATTTATCTAATATCCCGAGTCTCATGTTTTATTTAAAATTAGTACATCGTCCACTGGAATCGTGTTTTTTTTTTGTTAATTGGGCAAACCTACCACAGTGTTGTCTTTTTAACGCAAAGGTTGAGAATGCTTTGTTGCATTAAGTCCGCTTATGTACCACTCTTAAATATGAAGTTTAAATAAATAAATTTCTTCCCAGAGCTAGGAGTATTAGGTATATTATACTTTCAGGTCTCAATGCGGTAGACTCTCGGAGTCCCGGGATAGGTGGGAACCATAGTGACAATGTCTGAGTTAAACTTGTTTGAGACGTTAGAAGCATGGTTGTAGTGTTCTTTCATAGAGTAATTTTCGCATTTTATGACACCCTTTTGGGTACTTTATGTCGCTGAAATCACAATAAAAAACTTACAACATAATACCAGCTAGGGTAATCAAAAACTGGTAGCATACGGACCCGCTCTTGTAGTAATTTTGTTTTAAACATGGGTTTAAGAACGTATAACCGAGTTCATACCCACATTTCGGTTAATGGCTGAAAAACAACCCCGTTATTATAGTACTTGGGGTTACTGTTCCCTTGATAGTTATTACTTTGTAGCTAAACGACACTAAGCCTATAACGTTAGTAAATATTGACTACTCCATGAATGACTTCCCGGTATCAATCAATAGGAAATGTACCAGGTTGTGTGGATTGTCAACAGAAAGGCAATGGATTTTCAATAATTCACTATTGACATTTTTTATGGTGTTGCCGGTCCGATTTATTTTTCTGGCTGCGGTATTACCTGTTATTTTTCTTTTCCATTAAGAAAACTGATTGCTTGAAATTGACTTCCTCTTTTGTAAATCGCATAAAAAGTCTTTTGAAATAATTAGAATCCCAGCAGCGGATTCTTTTTTCTTTTTTTTTAAATATCAATACAGAGTTTCCAGTTTAACGAGATTGTTAGAAAAATATAAATTAAAACTAAAACAAGGGCCCGGTTCCGCCAGCACCACTTAGTTCAATGATTTTAATCGAATGCTTACTTGAACGAACGATGCGAACGTAAAGTCAATTAAATGTAAAACAGTGCATCTAGAGCACTAGCGCGGGTTCAATTTAATATCCCTGTAGTAAACCTGTTCTAGATCTTATTAAATTAATGTAGTGATGTAAACTATTATTAACTTATTTTCCATTTAAAATTAGCTTCTAACCCTACAGTACTGTTATTGCCTCGCTTCCAATCCTACATTCAATATACAATACATTTGTACTCGTATCCAAAAACTTAATCGAGTACCTTCTCCATTCTGAAGTTGCGCGGGAACTGAAACAGCTGGCACGGTGTTTTTGTTTCACCCCGAGATCAGCAACAAAATGTATTTTATGTTTATAGTTTACGACATAAAAAGTTGCAAGTTAGGCAACCCTTCCAAAAAATTTGCGGAAAATAAACGAAGCCCAAGCGGTAACATTGTAATTTTGCTTACGTTGTGGAAAAATTGTTCGAGGGGTGGCAAGCTGGCAAGTGTGGCTACGTCACGTCGGATATTAGTAGGGTTTCTCAAGATTTCGTGGTTGGTCATTAGAGGTGTGACGTCAGGAGGGCGACAGGTCAGCAGGGCCTCGGCAAACATGGCAGGGAGCGGCGCACGCGTCATCTAATTGGTGCCACCGTGCCGCCGTGCCACAGTGCCGCCGCCGCGCCGCTCTGTCCGCGGTTTGATTGATAGACCGCCTGTTACGCCGGACGACCTCGTTAATTTGCAGATATTGTTTTCCTACTGTTATTTCCGTCTTACAAGCGTGTAACATAATTGTCCACTTAACTGTTGCTTATCGTGACGTGCAACTTTTATAAACCACTTTTATTAAAATAAAATCATGAGTTCTATAGATATCGAGATAATATATGGCGTATTTGTCGGGGCCAGTTCTTAGCATAGACTGAAAATAAAATGGGCGTACTTACATCATGAAAACTGCAGTACCGACTGGCTACATCATGGTATGTGTTTGTCAAACCAATGAACACTTTCTATTTGACGATATAAATAGCCCAACGCGTGACTATTTAATGATATCGTGAAACATTAGTGATTTATCATGACATAAATAGTTATGTTGTCCACCGGTAGAGGTAATGAACTCGCTTTGTTTTTGTGTTGAAAAATGTTACGTAAAACAAAACACTTCTACCGGTATAAAACATAATTATTCCGTAAGTAACAATAACAATGTTCATATAAAACTAATGTACCTTTACAACGAATTTCTTTAATATTAGGTAATACTATTTAAAATGTTTTGTCTTTCGACTTTTGACCAAAGTACTTAAAGTAAATAATAAGTGGATGCTAACAACTTTTAAATATATTTTTAGATTATATCACCAAGTAACTAAAACAGGTTAGGTATTTTTGGATTTGTATTTGATATAAATGATAATATAAGATATAATAAACAATAAAAGATATTTTAAAAGTTCTGCAAACAGTCCGTGTTAAAAGTTTAAAACTGCAAGCCAGCTGCAATAAATTACAAAAAAAAAAGTAATTGTAGTATGTAATCGTGCACAGATTAGATCCCTACTATTCTTCTTATAATATTCCACAACTATCACACAACGCTGTCTAGTCCCAAGTTAAGTAGTGCTTGTGTTATGGGTACTAAACAACTGATAAACATACTTATATATTTCTAAATACATACATATTATAGATAAATTACACCCAGACATAGAACAAATGATTATGCTCATCACACAAACATTTGTCCTGGGTGGGAATCGAACCCACGACCTCCGGCATAGCAGTCAGAGCCACTAACTATCTAGTAGTTAGTAGCCAACAAGCCAGTCAAATGATTGGCTTTTTAATTGAATGCTAACTATGTAGGCATTCAGTCTGCCTTTGTACCGTTAGTGGCATGAAGATTTAATAAATAAATAGGTACATAAAATATAGACCTTAGTTTTTACAAGCTTATACAAGCAATAGGTACCTACAGAAGTTCCTTCCTTCTTTATTTAGAATCTTTACTAAATCATGAGTGAGATTATACAGGGTGAAATTTTCAAATGGACGCCCACGGACACATTTGAAATATTTTGAAAGAAAGAAAAAACTTTTATTCGTACCTCACACATACAGTAGTAAAAAAAAAACTTTGAAATCTGTGCAAGGCCAAAAGGGCGCCTAGCTCAGCATATGCTGCGATATTTTGAAGAGTTTTCCTTATTAGCAACATTATCAAATGGTGTTGATTTTTACAAAATCGTTTATTTTTGTGGGTAAAATCATCAAATAATTCCTCCCTGTCTGAGTGGAGTGTCAGACTTATACTGACTAAAACCCAGTCGGTGTTCCTTCAGTTCTTCTTTGCGATACGGGGCCCACAGTAACTCTTTCAAACAATTCCACAGCCCCAGTAAACCCAGTAAACATCGGGCTTAATGGGTTCCGTTAATATAAATCCAATTATATAACCTTATTTCAATATTCGATTTTAATGAGAAGTGAAACTTTACTTCTCATTAAAATCGGGCTCGAAATTCCTTCGAGTACTTTTCACTATTCCTCATACTTTCCAATTTGGTCACCCACGCTCTCTTGAAAAATTCATCCTGTATACTTTCATATGAAGCTAGTGTATCCGTCGCACGTACAAACAACTCGTGTCCAGTGGGAATGGAAAGGGTCGCCTAAATTGAGTTTATTCAAACCGGCGTTTTGTAAAAACACGAGGGTCGTATCAACCGGTGTTTGTCATAATCCTGGCTAATCGCATCATAAAAAGCAACTGACAAGTGAGTTATGATTTAGACTCTTTATTGTAAAAGGTAAAATTTTATGTTGTATTTTTAAAGTCGCCATAATCACCAATTAGGGCAAATTAAATCAGATGTGTGTTAGCTGAACGTGGAAAAAAAATAGAGATAAATTGGCTAAAGGATAATGATTATGTAACCGGCTCGTATCGATTAGCTGCCGGCACATTGCGTAAGCGACCTTCGCACGGTCACCGCTGCAGATGTAAGGATTCACAAAATATGTCTGCCTACCGACTGCTCTCGATTCGTGATCAGGTTTACACAATTTCATTCCTTCCACTCGGAGTTCCTCGCCTCGGTTAACTAGTTAGTTGGCCGTATAATTTGATTGAATCGTTCGAATCGATAATATTATTCATTAATGTCGCTTATTTTTATTGCCAAGCTGTGTGAGTTATGAAAATGTCATACCGCGTACTGATTTAATTTTTTTCAAAATTGTGGATTTAAACTCTTACATTTTTTTAGCTATTTAATGTGAACAGTTAGATGTGAAAAAGCGTAGGCTATTAAAAATGGATCGTGACGATCGTTAAGTTGGTCCCTTTTGTGTGCAAGCTTTATGTTCTTTAGGTTTCGTGGTTGCCTGCCAAGTGAATAATGGTTGTTTTTTGAATGCGTTCGTTGTAAATTACAGCCCTCAATAATTGAAAACTGAGTATTTTTTGCATGAGACTTGCAGAAGATAAATAGACTCTGACTTTGTTTTTTGCTAGTCCCACAAAAAGTTACTAAAGTAAGTTATCTGTAACATTACAATAGCTTATAGTGGTTTTTACAATTGAAATTTAAAAATAATAATATAATAATCTCAAACTAAGCAGAGCTTGTGCTATGACAAATGTGTACTAGACAACTGATAAACAATTTTATATATTTTCATATACATATATTTATATATATATTATAAATAAATTACAACCAGACACAGAACAAATGGTTGTACTCATCACACAAACATTTATCTTGGGTGGGAATCGAATCCACGACCTCCAGCATAACACGGGCCACTAAGCACTAGAATCTAGTGTACTAGATCAACAAGCCAGTCACCAATGACCCATCTTATCTTTGAAATGACTAAATGTCTACGTGCTAACGTGTGAGCTTGTGTGACGACATGGAATGGGCGGAGTCAGGGCACGGACAATGTGCACGAGGGTCCTACACTTCTCGTATGTCAGCAATATCGTTCATGTTTAGCGTTGACGCTGTCACTTCCATTGTCACACTGCATACTAAATAAACCCTTATTAATGTGACACTTAATACAGAATGGGCTGCCGTCTCCTGAAAATCCATACATATTCAACGGGGACTTCGTGGATCGAGGGAAGAAGGGGTTGGAAGTGTTCCTGCTACTGTTGTCTTGTATGCTGGCCTTCCCCGGAGGAGTGTTCTTGAACCGCGGCAATCATGAAGATCTCATTATGAATTCTAGGTTAGTCACATAAACTGTATGAGCATTCTCCTTAATGTTGAATACGATTCACCGTTCACCGCGTGGTTTTTTTAGTTACTGACTTGATTCGGATGCAGTGTTGGGATTCGCATATTTTTTTTTTCACGTTCGGTCACTCACTGTTTAGTACAGTCAAATAAAAAAAATGGAGGAAAAAAATTTTAGGCTAGATTTAAGGCGACAACTTCGGGTTATTTTCTTTAGATAATTTTTAAAACTATTTTTAACTGACTATTCTACACAGCTTCAATAAATTTGGTGGTGTTCGGATTATCAGTGATAAAATATTGAAAATAAAATGGGTCGATTCGGACACTGCGTCCGAAAATATTGTGTCCCAATCGTTAGCAACACGGCTTTTTATTTTAGGCCAGTTATTTTTCTTATAATTTGGATACTAAAATATTTTTCTTCTGGTAGACAGTAATTTTTTTACAATTTATATGCAAATAATACTGAGATGTACTATGTGCGTGGGAAAATTTCAAAATAAAAGTCAAAATGTTTCATATTAATTTAATTTAATTTCTAAAGAAGTCAATAAGAATGTTTAGAAACTTTGAAGAACGTAAACATTATGAATCGTTTTGACAGTTTGTATTGAGAGTCAAATCAGTAAGTAATTAGCTAACTTGAATGTAACAACTCTTTTGGAATGACGAAACAGCGAACTCCAACTTTTGAGCTTGTTATAATTGTTTCAATAAGACTTTGTGTAGCGTTGGATTGAAATGACGTTATTTATTGAACAATGACCTTTATTTTATGGTTTTCCAATGAATATTAAATGTAAATGTCTTTAATATTTTGATATTTTTCCGGTAGCAGCTCTAATGGTCTAAGCTTCAAAGATAGTTTTCATATTACATATAATAAAGTAAACCTCATTGAATAACAAATGTTTTCTATTCAGGTATGGTTTCATAAAGGAAGTCCAGCAAAAATATCGGGTAAGTGAAACTCAAGTCTCTACACAAACAAACCGTACCTAAAAAGGTAAAAATATGAACTTCATTCCTTTCATACTGTTATTGGATACAAATCGGTGTACGTCAATCCGATAAATGGTGAATCGAACCGAAAACTAATTTGGGGTATCGAAAATCCAGATCAGATATTTTATTCTTGTGGAATTGATGCTACTAAGCCCTGTTTCCCTGACAATGGAGCTTCGAAATTTAAACAATTTGTCAAGGATTGGATGTGATCGACGTTACCATAAAAATATAAAGTAGGTAACTCTTTGCTTCAAATGATTTTCCGATTGTAGAGTCAACAGTACCTATGAAGCGTAAATCTACTCGTTCAAGGGGAAGCTAAACAATATTCACGAAAAATATTTCAAAGAATCACTGTAAGCAAAATCTGAGCTCCTTTGCTTTGTATTTGTTCTCACTGAATAAGATTTTTACAACATCCGCAGCACAAAGACTGTCCTGAACATGTTCGTCTTAGAAATCACGTTTAAGGAGATTTATTCCCTTTGTGTGTGAAGTGTACCTCCGTAGTTATCACCAGTCGCCTTTTATCCAAATACAATGTTATTATGGTTACACTAGTGCCGGAGCTCGGCTTTGTGTGCAGTTATTACATCATTTCCTTGAGCGTTATAGTTTCTATGAGTGAACTTGCCATTGTAAGTAAAAGCTTTTTATGTCCTTACACACAAATGTATATAAGGCATATAAGCGTAAACATATTTCGTATCAGTCTATACTCAAAGTCTGTTTACCTTAATCAAAGCTATAAACAAATTTATTAAAATGTCGAAAGCAGTAATTGATTTTATAAAAAGTTTTTATATGAAGCTTCAAAGAGGCTCCCTATTTACTGTTTAGAGATTTTTTTTTTAAATATCAACGTTCTATTGAATGCATTTTTATACGCTCGGGATGTTTAAATAGTTAGCGTGTCATGTCGCGACGCGACTCCAAGCGCTGTAAAGCGTTGGAAAAAATTCAGAAAATCTAAAAAAGTTAACCAAACCGGGAAAGCAATGTTGAAGCACTTTTTGAGCATACATTTTTGGTTGCTGCAGTCTTTTGACACGAAGCTTTAAATAAGCGAGAATGTAAACTGTGTCAGTTATGATACGGACTGAATTTCAGGAAATGTACCCATAGGAAGAAAAGGTTCATAAAACTTGTTTTAACCGTTCGTTGTTAGTAAAAAAAGTGTAAGAGATATTTGCGTCCTTTATAATTTATATATGTTTCCATCAGCACAACTCGGAGCGGATACTGAAACTGATCGAAGGCGTGTACCGCTGGCTCCCCCTGGGCACAATCATCAACAACCGAGTGTTTGTGGTCCACGGCGGCATATCCGACACTACGGATCTCGACATGATACGGAGCCTCGAACGAGATAAGGTATGCTACAGATTGTCTTTAGTATCCATAGAGATAATTGAATGACTTTCAACTCCTTGCCTTTTTTGTTGTCAAAATTCTGGTCATGTACTGCAACTAACTTTTTTGTTGAAAGTGCCTCAAGCTACTAGAAAAACGAAAAGAATAAAACTTTTAAGTGGATCGTCACATTCGTCACTCTGCGAAACTTTCGAACATGTTAGCCTTTTGTAAACTTATTCCTAACTTTGCAAACTAGCAATAAACAAAATAGTGAAAATTTGCAACTTGTTTTCAGTACGTGTCTCTGCTCCGGCCGCCGGTGACCGAGGGCTCGGCGGCGGGCGGCGAAGCTATAGACAAAGTAGAGTGGAAACAGGTTAGTCGTTAGTAATCAATCATTCACGATTCAATCTAAAGGTTATCGATCGTTTCATTGCCGGCTTCTTGGCATCACGAGTTTTTACCAACCGACGAAGACGCGTCAAGTCTTTGCCAATTTCTTTGATCTATGAATGTGATGAATGAAGCTAAGCATACAGTACAGAATATTCGAATGCCTAATATACATGATCATTACCATATTCAATGCGATCAATAATGTTATCTTAAATAATATTCTATTCAAAAGCAATTTCTGTTGAGTGAATTGTTCGGGGTAATTGGAATTAATGCACCTGGTTTGTGGACTCGGGGACCGCTCAACATTTTCCAGCTGAGCGTCCATTCTCCACCGCCTTCGCGGGTTGATCCAACATTCAGCAACTAATCAAAACTTTTGCATTCAACTGTCTTTAGAACCTCGGATCACGTTCCATTCGAGATTATGAGTTATTGTTATCTACGTAGGTACCTCGTTCCCTTATTGTGATACGTGACTCATTCAGAATTTACAATGTTTGGTGAAAAAAAAGCTCTGCGCTTTCAGCCCTGAAAGATCGGTACTCATCAAATTATAAATGGTTTCATTTCATATTTAGTGAGGGAAAGGCCGAAGGTCGTTTATTCAGGTGTTAAGTACAGAATGGGGTTCTTGAGGTTGAACATATTTTTTCCACTACTTAATTAATGTTTCATCGGTAAAGTAAATAAGTTTCGTTTCTGTATGTGTCAATTTCCCCTACCTACTCACTCGTTAATACTTTTCCTTTCTTGGAAGTCGTAATTATGAATCAGTCGGAGTCAATTGTTTTCGTGTTATTGCACGTCATGTTATTGCCGACTTTCTTGGAAATGTTATTTCGTTCCAAAGTTTGTTAGTTAGGGTAAGTTGAGATTGAGAAATTAATAAACAAACCGTGAATGTGTAGGTCTTTGTCCGGTCGATGCCTGCCAGGGCCAGGGTTAGTTTCGAGACAGACAGCTCGAGCCCCAGTATGAAGGCTGGTTTTTAGTCTGTCTGACACTATCTCCCGCTCCACCCAAGAGCGGGGGTTGTCATTGATGATTTTTCCACCATAAAAAAAATGCATTTTATGTGATGTTACATCATACTGTAAGTTTTTGTTGATACACAATTGTACAATATTTAATTTTTAATGCAGGGAAGTGGTTCATCCAAAATCTAGTTAAATACCTATGTCCTCTACAGTGTCGAGTGTTTCGCCGTATTTACAAATTTTATAATATGTATAATATGTATCTACAGTAAAATTAAAGTAGTTTTCCAGAATAAAATCAATCAATAAACAATTTAAAAAATTTCGATTGGTCATCAAAGGAACACGTTTTGGCAAATCAATCTGATCAGTTCCGCCAGAAAATGCAACATTTGTTAGTGTCCAAAGTGCGAAATGTTTGCAATATGCGCTGAACAATCTGCATACTATCATTATATTAGTCTATTATTGGCGATTGCTTGCGTGCTGCTAGAAACACGTTGTAGATCAATTGCCCCAAACCTTCTATTCGAACTCGGCCGGAAGCATGTTAATTTGCCTAATGTATATAGGCGGTGGTATTTTTATACCCAGCTAATCTCATAGGTAACATATTAATTAATTCAGGATTACTCATGCACATTAATGTTTTAGGGTTATTAAGATTGACTTGGTAGTTAAACGGCCTTATTCTGGCTTTGTTGGTCTACCACATCGTAAAATTTTACGTAAATAAAACATTATATTGCCATCTGGTTTTTAATCCGAGGTTTTGCAGGGTCTAATTTGACGCTGCGCAGTTAAATGTATCATTCTTTTCATAAGGGTTAATTTTTGGTTTTATCGTCCGCTGCACACAAGGACAACATCGTTTATCTCGTATAAAGCTCGTTGAGTGGCTTTGTTTCCCTTATTAGCTATATCAATGATCTTATCTTATTTCTTTCGCTTGAAAGCAATTTCAGCCACCACCATCCTTGTCGTAATGCAATTTGCCCGGGTCGAACCCCCGCGGATTGTCGCCAGATAAAGTTGGCTATGTTGCCCGACCGCTTTATGTAGTTCAGTCCCAAAAGGATGGTTCTTCTCACAATTCGTCGCCCGCTCCACACATTTTATACGGACCAACGTTTACATAAAATATATTTTGCAGGATATTGTTCAAACAACTAACAAGCGACGAATAACCAGAGACGACAATATATCAAGAATTAACAATTCCCAGATGGCTGAGATAATGTTCAGCGTTCCGACTTGGATTCTCAACGAAATTAATATTATATTTAAGATTGGCACACACCAGCCTGGTGTTTAATAATACGTAGACATACCTATGTTCTTTTATTCTGGGTTATATTAGAGAGACTCGAGGATGTATGCTTTTGTATGAAATGGTGTGGGAATGACGCACTGCGTAAGCAGTAACGCCATCAAAAAGTAAAATGTAACTGAAATAGATTTTCATCATGCCAATTACAAGATGGAATAATTTGATTCCAAATTTGTTTTTGGCAAATCATTCAATTTTAATCAAAACAATTTTATATCTTGCTAAGTAGTTATATCATTATAACTGTAGAATATTAAAGGTCACTTCAAAAATTTCGTTGAGAGCTTTTCTCTTATTTATTTACGATGATATTTAAGTAAAAGTACTTATTTTGAGAGTCAAATACAATTATTGAGATAAAAGAATTTATTATCTTAATTCACATGAAGAGAATCGTGGTTGGGTTTCGGGATTTATTGAGGTAGAACAAAGATGAGACTGCAGAGCAGCTTTGTGTTCAGAGATGAAATATGTGTAGGTACTGTACAGTAATCCCTAACTTTATTGTCCCAACGGGTTTACTTAGAGATAAATACTATTTAAAGCTGCATTCGATTGAGCCATCGTTGTGTTGTATTATCATCATCATTCCAGCCGAAAGATGTCAACTGATATATAACAACCTTGTTTTTAGTATATATGCAAAACCTGAAACACCTGTTCAGTATTTTTATGTAAAGAATCTGTGTACAAAATTTCAAAACTGTATTATGAAAAATCACAAAGTTATTAGCCAGTTATGGTACCTGGTTGGTGACATAAATGGTTGGTGACTGGTCACATGGGCCATCCGGGCGACTAAGGGGTTGTTTTGCTTCCGCACCCAGCTGTGCGCTGGTGCCTAATGCCCACTATGACCCGCCGTGACCTGTTTTGTACTTAGTGTCGGTGATGTCTAACTTGTGATCTTTTTTAAATATTTTCGGAAAAAATATAACATGATGTAAAAATATTGGAATCGATTTATTTACTGATTTTGAACAAACTATATTCCGGTTTCATTTTATACTAAAAATAATGTTGTCTAAGCCTCCGTAAAGTGTCGCCACAATAACCGATTCTGTGCGTCTGGCATCTATCGGATTCCGGCGACCCTCATCAGGTCGTCGTTCAATCTTCTGGTCACCATTCCAGAACTTTTCGCCCCATCGACCATCAGTTCTGTGAGCAATTTGCCCTGCTCACTGCCACTTAAGTTTGGCAATTATTTGGGCTATGTTCGTAGCTTCTGTTCTCGTGCGGATATCTTCATTTCTAACCCTCTCTATAGATAGAATGATTTTTGATTTTCTATAGAAAACTTAAAAACGCTCTCTCTCTAAACTATTTTACATAATACGTATGCATGTAAAGTTTTTTGATTTGAAAGTTTCTATGAAACACACGATTTAAAAATCTGTACTTTGCGCATCATTGACTTTATTAACTGATTGGATGAAATGTAACATGAAAAGCGTGCTAATTTACAAGATGAATGGTAATAAACAGCCATGTCCAATAATTACTGGTGACCTGAATACACGAATCAATTTACGTTTTCCCCATTCGTTCGAACTGGTTGTAATTATTTCTATTTACTCGTGTATTTTACTGCGATAGTTTGTGGTGGTGCTTCCTTTTATTTTCCTCCGTACGGTCCAATGGTTTTTATTCAGTAGAGTAGAGTAAAGTGATAGATGGAGTAGTATCAAGTGGCGATCGTTTCGCTTTAAAGTGCAGTTAAAGAAATGAAACGCAATAAAGTAATAAAGTACAGAGTCATTAGAGGTCGTTTTGTCAGACATTTGGTGGGATTCCAATATTGTTTGTTCCAGTGATACAGATACGTCAAATGGAATCTTTTTTTCGCAATAGCTGTTATAGCCTTGAAAGCGAAGCTGCTGGTCTCACCACATACACATGCGTGCAGTTTTCCCAGAATAAAAACCCTAAAAAACACAATTTTTATTATACATTATTTATTTAATTTTAATTTTCTACTAGTAGAAACTAGTGAAAGAATTGACGTAATTATATCAATACTTCCAGAGATAATTATCATTATTAGATATTATTATTATATAACTTTATTGCACACCTTAACTTAATAGAGGACAAAAATTTACAAATATAAGTCTACAAACTATTTAGTTTCTTGTAAACCTGTGTCCGAATGCGTGGGTGCAATACACATAGACCCTTCTCGATTATTATTGCGCATCAAAATTCATTACGTGGTATGAGGGTCTAGCGAATAAGCAGACAGACTATTAAAATACTATATATATAGTTTAGATGTAGCCATATTTAATGCCATGAACGATTTGTGTATTTTAAAATATTTAATTAAGGTTCTAGTTTTATGATCGTTAGTGATTTTGATAGATACTAACTTACATATCCTCCTTTCAATCGTGGAAATTACAGACACAATAGAAAGACAATAGGTGCGCGAACGCCGGCGTTCGCTTGGGGTTTAATGAATTAATGTACCTCAAGCGTGTCTAGATAAGCTTTTATCGGAGAAAATGCCGCTCTACTTAGTAAAACTTAACGACATGACACTACGTGAGCAACATTTTTTGTTATCCGCTCCCAATATGGGTTTAGCGACTAATTGGAACATTCCAAGTAAACTCGAAGGTGCGCGAACAGACCAATTATCACTCCCATGTAAATGTAATGCGTGTTTATAGGTTACAGCTAATTAATAGACCTAAGTATTAACTGCGCTTTCCATTGAGTAATTGGTCAACTCGAACCGTATAACCTACGGGCCATGTGGTACGAGTTGCGGAAAATAAAAATAAATTATATTTTCATTGGTCAACTCGTCCCACGTCACTATCACAAGAGAAAAAGTACAATCAGTAGCAAAAGTGTTAGTTTAATACAATTGAATATGCAATTTAAAAAAGGCACATTTCATGTATTTTGACAAATACGTTTTTCATGGCAAAGTGTTCTAAATGCTTCTTTACTTTCGAAAATTGTAAATTTCTAGGAACCTCTCTTCTGTCGACGTCATGAAAAGGGCAAATTTTCTAGCACCGTATAAGCAATTGTATCCTTTTCGAAATTATTATACACAAATGAAAGCGTGCCTATAAAAGATTTATTTAGTTGGCGCAGTGGTTGAGCGATTGGCTGCTACGCTATGTATCGCGAATCACGGTTCTAGGTTTTTTTTGAGTTTACATATATATTAATGTACTTATGATGTAGGATTCATTTTAAGTGTGAAGTAATGTAATGATTTAAAAATATCATAAATAAATATCTAAATATTCAGTAAAATTAAAAATAATTCTGGATCATTTCATGCTAATTGGCCTCAAAATGTAATTCAAAAGTATAAAAACTACTAAATACTCGCATATATTTTTAGAAAATGTTTCGTTTTTATAACATTTAATGTATTAATTTCCTAAAATTTTGAAAAGGGCACAACTTTGAATATTTCAAAGTTGTGCCCTTTTCAAAATTGCATAGTCAATGGTTTTTCCACGTTTTACGGTCGACCAAATCCTTTACAATTGATTTGTTGAGTCCCATTGTTCGATGTGCCTTTTCAATTTCAATCAAAGCTGTTTTTGAAAACAATTTTGTTGATGGCTTGATTATTTAGTTTCGCAAGGTATATGTAGCATGACGTTTACGTAAAAAGAATCAAAATGTAGCAAAATGCAAAAAAAAAATTCCAAATTTTAATTAATACTTTTTGGAGAAACTTATGACGTTTACTTTTCAGCTAATGGAAAATTATTATTTTTATGTTGGTAATAAGTACTTTCATTTTTTAGTACGTTACCGATTGTATTTTTATTTAATAAGGTTCTACCAACATAATAACCGGAAAACATTATTATTTTTCTTTGATTAGCCAAACATTGACTTCCACAGCCCTAACAGGCTTACACAAAATTCGTTTAAATGATTCTTTTCAATATTTTTCAATAGAGATTCAAAAGAGGAGCAATGCCCACCGACCTCAAATAAAATGTAAATTAATTTTGAAATTAAGTACATAATAAGGCATTAAAAAAACTGCGTGAATAAACAGAAAGTTAATTTAGAACTAATTAAGTATTGTAGATTGTAGTTGAAAATCGATTTTTATTGTTAATACTTTACGAGCACAGGCTGAGTCTTTGTAAAAGATTTTCGATAATGCTCATGCATCTAGGTACCTGGAATAAGACAGGTTTTATTTTGCTCCTAAAGAACTTTGTCGAAATTGGATTGAGAACTAAAGAAGAATTGTACAAGCGTGAACGTATCGAAATGTCATGTAGCATATTATTCAAGGCAAAGTAGGTATTTAATTTCGTATCGTCTGCTTATAAAAAAAAACCGTTGTAAACTTATAAACAACTTATAACTATAATTACAGTAAATTACAAAATAAATAAATAATAAAACCCTACGCTAAAATAAAATTGAAGTTAATGATTATCTACAGTATTTTTATATAGTTTTTAAATTTCAATGTTTTTGTATGCTTTATTGAGAGTCAAGTAGGTGCAAGTTCACCCTTCCGGCTCCAATGCGCAGGCATATAACCAATCTACTACTTCAGAGACTTTAGAGCGTTTATCAATACTGTCATAAAATCCTGCACACTTTATGACATGGTAGATTTTAAAATCTACGATCTATTTATCCGGGAACGACTAACATAAAACGTGCAGCAGGCAGGATCATTAAAACGACAGGCAAGTCATTAAACTTTCCTCCATGAGGCGGGTTTAAACAATCAGAGCGATGCATACCTTGGCACTTTAGGGTTAAATTGGGTTCCCATAGTTTCCGAGCCTACGTTCCAGGTATTTAGGTCACCAGACTGGAATTGATTAAATTCTGTAGTTGACAAAATAACCGTAACAAGGGGACGGCACTCGGTAGGCTACCTCCGCACTCTGTCAGCTTTATAGAGGTGGCTTTATGACGGTACCGATACACCTAATACCATTTCCTTCAATCACAAGAACTTCATTGTTCAATAAACCCAAGAAAATTGAACGCATTCAAACTATAAAATATTCACATATAGCTTCAACATTCACTAAGATATTTCATCGCATTTTCATCGGTATACATTGAACATTAATCTTCGTTTCTTTAATGGTCGTCGCGAATTTCAATAGTGCGAGATTGTCTCCAATAGTTCGTAGGTCGCGACAGCATGTTTAATAAATCATTGTTGGAGACGGTGACAATTTATTTTAAGAGACGTCTTTCATTTCAGAAATATTCATAAAATAGATTGTTGTTACCTAGATCACTCAATTCATAGTTCGTTTACCAAGAAGCATTTGAAGTACTTCTAAGCCTATAACGTCTAGACTTATGACAACCTAGAATACCCTTTCTTCTTCTTAAGGCATATAGTCCCTTGAACCATCTGAACGAAATTATGTGAACGCAACTCTCGCACTCGCTTAGGCGGCAGTACGCAAATCTGTGCATTAATTTGCGGCCAGCACGCCCGGAAAGCTTTTTAAATCCATTTTCTCTGTGAGATATTAATTGATTTACATATGAAATGTTCACTTTGAAGAATATTTAACCACCAATTTTTATGTGTAAAAATGTTTCTAAAGGTCCAAGCCATTTCGAAGGAGTAGGGAAAAGTTGCGAAATATTTAACTTTTTGACAAAAGTATTAATTGCACGAAAAAATCAAATGTTGATATTATTGTTCATGAATCTATAATAAACATTTTTTTTTTCAAACCAATTGATCTAGCCGTTACGGAGGAGTAAACCTCAGAAAATCACTGTTCTATGGCACTTTTCGGGCGCTTGGCCCATAACGTTCCCCGCTGCTTCACAAATTACAGACAGAATTCGTTCTTTATAAGATGCGCAAAGTCCTACAAAAATTGGGTTGACTTCTCTGAACTTGACTTATTCACTTCTAAGCCGCGTTTATTCAATCGAATACTTACCAAACATTGGTCCGGAAACTGTTTTTAGTGTGTCCTGCAAGACCTAATATTATGATTGTGTCGTATTGTTAATGTGTAATTTAACTTCTTATTTATTTATTTTTTTCTCTTTCAAGCATGCTCTTCATAGATAATTAAATGTGAAAACAGGTCTACTAACAAAACAACAAATTATGCAACTATTAACCTATAATAGTTGCATAATTTTTTGTTTTGTTAGTTGTTAATACTGTTTGTTTTCCGATTGTAATAAAATAAAATAAAATAAACCTCGGCGAAATTTTGCAGAGCCGTGGTAGAGTGACGTACAGCTGGTCTTACTGTAAATGACTCTAAAAATTATTTCATCATCGTTTAAAACATAAAATTTCCGTATTAATAACATCTTTGGGTTATTTGATATAAAACTTGAAGTTAATGTTATACAAAAGTTTATGATTGTAACATCAACATTATGACGTGTATGTTTATCAAACATGTGGGAATATTATGAGTAACTAGTTAACTCATAAACTGTATTATATTTGTAAACATACCTTTTCTTAAGATAATCTTTCTTTTATGCAAGTACTTAAATACTTCTCCTGCCCCAAAAGGTGGCATGTTAAACGTTGGCGACCTAAATGTTTTGTCATCGTTATAAAAATTGCCAATCTCCCATTTCCCTGAATGTTTTCCGTGAATTATTCCTGATTGAATCAAATTGAACATGAATATTTTGAGTGGTAAATGTTTTGATGAATATTTCATCCAATGAATTACAACATTAAAAGTTGCGCGATGGATAAGTACTTGCTTTATTATGTAGCCTCGTGAGCCTCGTACCTATACAAAAGGCATTTTCAACCAGTTTTTACTTCGCATTCATGCACAGAAATTAATTGCTGCTTCGCTTTATTCCGCTATCAAGAGTCCAATCAAAAATATTCGATTTATTGATATACACGTGAATGTAAACTTTATAAAACATAGTATGTTGGTTCTAAATAATACCTATGGGTTAATGGTTTTCATTTGTTTACGTGTACAAATGCTATCAACTATACTGCATCATCAAATATTTATAAATCAACGTTAAAATACATTGACAGATTCGACAAAGTTTTAAACTCTAATTGGGTCATTATAAACTTCATACGAATTCGCCTGAATTTACATCATTAGTAAAATAAATGTGTTCGACTGTGTGTTTAATAGTCGCGGCAAGTGAAACTGCGGTCGAACCTAGTTAATCAATAACCTTAAGCTTAATGAACGTAGTTGCGTGACAGGAGTGACATTGATTGTCATTCATTCAATCTGACGTCGCGCCGGTGACAGGCCGCCGGTTATTCACCCCATGTATCCACTACATGACAGTCAAATAAAACTATTAACTAGAACACTTCTAATAAAGGTCTCAGACTTAATTAACTATAAGGTTGAGATAACAGCTTTAACGAAATTGAGTTTATTTAATCTCTTATTTTGCAAAGAAAGCTGTGTTAGAAGCTAAATTAAAACAATATTTCAAGATCACTTAGTCCTATTATTACCCCTATGCAGGTCTCTACTCGTAAAAAGAAGGTACGGGCAAATAATTTAATTATGATATCAAAATAAAATGATGTCATTTTTATTGGAAGTTAATTGTCATTCGTTATTCATATTAATTATAAATTAGTGGGCAATATAATATATATCAGTCGCACCACCCCATAACTGGTTAGGTAAAAGATTACAGTTTAAAAATTACGATCACGATGGTTCAATATTTTGGTAATCTTAACAATGGTTCAAGACTTGGATATCTAATGACTTATTAAGATTTATGGTTAGAGTAAATAAATATAAGCTATACCCCACCTAATATCTAATCGCGATTTCATAGAAAAAAAAAATCCATCGACATATTATCAGGATCTGAATAAACTCCACCAAAATAAGTAATACCTACGTTGATTCGCCTAACCACGCAGCACCTGGTGAATGAAACTGTGGTTAATTAATACTTAAGCCTTTATTCGATCTGACAAGAACGACTCAGATTGTCGTTCATTCATACCGTCGCGCCGGTGACTAGTCGATAACCAATCACTTTTGGTTGAAGTAATATTAAATTTATTGAAAATGGAAAAGTCCCCTAAGAATGTTATATCTATTGCTATTACATCGCTACTTGATGGCGTGCTTATATTTATATTTTGTAGGAAAGTTTCCTTTTAAAAATCTATTTGAAAAGATTCATAACATTTTATGAAACTTAACAAAAGTAACTTATAAAATAGTTTGTCAAACTTACGAACAACAATAAAAACAGTGGCTGAAGCTAGTTAATTAATTAACCGAAAACTAACCGTGCCTACTGGTGAAAGACATTGAGTGTCGTTCATTCAATCCGCCGTGAGCCCGTGACAGCGTCATAGGTGACACTTATTTACACCACATTGATTATCGCGACACCGCAATGAATTTTAACGATCGATACAAGTACAATAAAATGTATACGAGTGAGTTTGATTGAAAGTGAATGCTTGTAGCTCGGGATTTTTTGCTTTGAATTATTTCATTTACATCAATGTCGTTTACCATTCAGAATTTTAGAAATTTAATTCATTATATATGTGCTCAAAGAAAATCTGGAATCAAAATCGTTCAATGAGTGAAATAATTGCTTGCAGCACCACAACGCCACATAGCGAATTTCATGTCATGTCACTTCAGAAATCGGTCATTTCGCTTTGTGGCAATGGCACAACCCGTGACGCGTTCTGGACCCTAACTAATGCAATTATAAAAGGTCTCACGACATATAAATTCTTCATTAAATATAAACACTTAGTTGGCGCTTGTAGTCGAAGTTAAAAAGTTGAAACTTTTCTCTTTGACCTTAACCAAGTGTCGTGTAGTCCAAAGGTGCTGTAATAATGGATCACAGAAGAATGTTCGGGCATTTCTTTACTCTTCCAATCTTTTCAGGTATTTGACATCTTATGGTCGGACCCGCAATGCACAGGGGGTTGTGTGGCGAATGCTCTCCGAGGCGCGGGTACTTACTTCGGACCAGACGTGACAGCGAATTTCCTTCAAAAGAACAAACTAAGTTTCCTTATCAGAAGCCATGAGTGCAAACCTGGAGGATATGAGCTAATGCACAATGGAAACGTAAGCCTGCATAACATCCGTTCTTTGTCTTCATTTCATTTTTTTTAAAGCAATGACCTCACTCAGCCTTCACCCAGATAGCGACTAACCTGAAAGTTTTTATTCAAGTAACTTTGAAATAAAAACGAACTGAAAGTATTCTCAATTTTATAACATCATTTTAAGTAATTAATTACGAAAATTGAGTTTATAAACTGTCAAAATTGGTTTCATTATCTCAAAAGAGTTTTCTTTATAACGTTATTATGCTCGAGACCTTTTCGATCATTAAAAACCGATTTGAATTTCCTCAAACTTTTTATGGAATCTGTGTGGACATCTTAGATGGGAAAGGTAGATTTTCTGTTAGAGGTTGATATTGTCATAAAAATGCTGATCAAATTGTTATACCGAGAGCTCGGATTGCAACGAGTTTTCTTATAAGTAGGTACCGTACTGAACAAAATTGGCAGAACCCAAATTTGCATATTTAAGTACTGGCTTCATTTCATTCTTTGCCGTACGATGCTCGGTTATTTCATCAGAAAGTTAGCTCGTTATTTTTGGTTTATAGTAGAATACGTCTAGTGAAAATGTTCATCTAGTTTACATTGCGTGTTTCTTTATGTAACGACATAATCATATTTCTCAAGTGTGCACGTGCAGAAAATTGAAAAAGTAATTTATGTTGTCTTTAATATTAGCTTGGCAGTGTGTTGTTAACTTTGTACCTATACTCTATGTGTAGTGAATGACTGAAAAATGTTGCAGATTCACAAAAAAAAAACTTTAAAAAATAATTGTGTGTTTATATGTTGATTATTTACACTACTAATTTAATGGTGACTTCAAAGTATCATGAGGCATATTTATACATTATTATTTCAGAATAATTATGTACCTAATAAATATTTCATAATATCTCTAATATTAAATGACTCAACAGCATAAGCCAAGGTCATGAATTGTGTTCCCTTGCGGCAGGTGATAACCATCTTCTCCGCATCGAACTACTACGAGCTGGGGTCCAACAAGGGGGCTTACCTGAAGCTCTGTGGGAACTCCTTGGAGAGACAGTTCGTTCAGTACACAGCTGCAGTGTCCCGCACCCGCCGCCTCACCTTCAGGCAGCGAGTAGGTCTGGTCGAATCGTCGGCCATGAGAGAACTGCACAACCAGATTATGACGGTTCGGAGATCCTTGGAAGCAACCTTCCGCAGCCTGGATTTGGAACGAAGTGGTATATTTCCTTTGAATAATCTTGCTATAATGAAGACAGAAACGATTTGCTAATGAATTTTATCCAACCTGAAAGATGTTAATGTGACCATGGAATTACTTCCGAAAGGGAAACCCGTGGTCCTAGAACGTATAGTCATGTGTGATTTAGTTAGTAAAAGTCTGACACGCCCTTGCGTTCCACCTTGGAGTGGTAAAAGTTATTGGGTAATTTTGCACCATAAAGAAAAAACAAAAGATGTAAGGTGATTTCATATCTGTGCATTCTGTTGATCATTTTATTTATAGCAAAAAGGTCCCTAAATTGTCTGTGCATGTACATGTACATGTATAATATAGTTATATAACGTTTTAACTGATTGATACGAATGTTTGTAGGCTACATATCGATCAGTGATTGGTGCCAAGCAATGGAAGAAACCACGCATTTGGGGCTTCCCTGGAGAATGCTGAAGGATAAGTTAGTGCGAACTGACCCCGACACGCGGCGCGTCCGGTACATGGACACTTTTGACCTCAACTCTAGTGTAAGTATCATTAGTTTACAAAAAAATGTTTATTTATTTATTTAATTATTTATGCACAAAAGAGTACAAAGGCGGACTTAATAGGTACCATAAGGCCAATATGAGGTGCAATAATTTTTATTATAACGTTTTTCTTCGTTGTTAAAATATATACGAGTATTTAAATATTTATACCAACACTGCATTCCATTTTTTTTGTGTTTTTTTTTCCTACTCATTACGCAGATCTAACAATGATGTACTAAAGCATTTTCTGTAGGAAATGATAGACTTAAATGTGTATTTTCAATAATGTGGAAGATAATGCGCAAATATCTACCTTTCCTTATATAAAAAAAACCGGCCAAGAGCGTGTCAGGCCGCGCTCAGTGTAGGGTTCCGCAGTTTCCCGTCCGTCACAACAAGTGTACCAACTTATGAGTTTAAAAAAATGCTTGCATATACGATTATACTACAAACTTAGTCCAGAAATTATTTTGTACAACCTTTTTATCTTTTTGTACAAAAACTGTTCTTTCCATCAAGTTCAAAATGATTTTCCTAGAAAGTCCTTATAAAGTTCTACTTTTCAATTTTTTTTTTATATTTTTTAAACTTATGGTTCAAAAGTTGGGGACACAATGTTTTTTACTTTTGGAGCGATTATTTCCGAAATTATTGACATTATCAAAAAATGATTTTAGTAAACCCCTATTCATTTTTAAATACCTATCCAACAATATATCATACGTTGGGGTTGAAACTAAAAAAAAAATCACTTCCCACTTTACATATAGGGGGGCTACAGTAATAAAACATTTTTTTCCAATTTTTATTTTACCACTTTGTCGGCGTAGTTGATATACATATTTGTACCAAATTTCAGCTTTCTAGTGCTAACGGTCACAGAGATTAAGCGAGGACGGACGACAGACATGGCGAAACTATAAGGGTTCCTAGTCGACTACGGAACCCTAAAAAACGAAAAGCTTTACCCCATTTGCGTGAGATGATATAGGATATATAATAAATTCTACCAAACAAAGCCATTGCCATTGGCTTTTACTACCACGAGTGTCGTAATAACAATCCTAATGTAACGAATCTAATGTTACGCTATCAAATTTCCCTTTCAGAAAATCGGCCGTAAAACTGACTCCTCGAACGTCGTCGAGACTCTATATAAAAATAAAAGTAGTTTGGAAGCAATTTTCAAAATATTGGACAAAGATAATTCAGGTACCCAAACAATGATTCGATATTTAATTTTCTCTGTAAATATTATTTTAGATCATAACTAATTAAAATGTTGTTTACAGGTTATATTACACTTGAAGAATTCTCGGAAGCGTGTCAGTTAATTGGTAAGTACATGCCAAATCCAATGACGCAGGAGCAGTTGGTCGATATTTGTCGTTTGATGGACATCAACAAGGATGGACTGGTGGATCTCAACGAGTTCCTGGAGAGCTTCCGTCTCGCTGAAAGGGGTTTGCAGTATGAAGAAAACGAGCTTAACGAGATACAAGCCACCTGACAGGAACTAGACCGCCGCCCGAGTAGGACGGCGGTCGATAAAGATGAGACAGGTGTTCAAATGGAGATCCTTAAACTGGAAGATGATGATAGAAGTAAAACTGTTAGGAATAAGAACAATGGACAAGCACACTTGATGGGCGAGACTGTGGGCGCGAATCACATGGATGAGATCGAGCTGATCGACTGCGAGGAAGCTCCGCGCCGTGCTCGTCCCGGCTTGCTCGAGAGCGATATCTAACACTTCTACACCGCCTGCCGGAGGCAAACGGAAATAGTGGAATTTATAAGTCATATTCCACAGCGACTTTTCGCCATTCATTTTCTAGCTGTGCTGTATTTTCATTAATATTTATAATAGATTTGTTTTTGTTATGTCTAATGTTTGATGTATATTCGATTATATTTGAAAAGTATGACTAAACTCTTTCATAGGTAATCTGATTAGGATAATTTGTGATTTCGATCATGTTAGTTACAATTATTGATATTTTATTGTAAAACTCGTATCGACCTAAGCTAGTCTAGTATTTATTTTGAAAACGTTACCAAATCTAGTACGGAAAATTTTGTATTTGTTAAAATATGTCAAAATTATAAATTGGTGCCAATATACTTGAACCGAATTGAATTGATCGGGAATAATTACACGAACAAAAAAATTATATTTAAGTGCATTATGAAGGTAACATGATGCGATCAATTAACGAATGGGAACAATGATACCGATGACTCTTATAACTTTTTATTGGTGTTTTCGCTGTAGCCACAATCACTGAATATTATCTTATTATAGGTAGTGTAGTAACGTGCTATTTTCTATTATCGCCTGCATCAATTTTAGATTGGAATACATTTGATCTTATTAAAATAAAGTTCCTTATTATGGTAAAGTTTCTTCTTATATAGGGCTACGATAAGATATTATTATTTCTTTATTTTGTTATTGAAATTGCAATTAATAAATTAATCTGTCTTAGCGTGTTTCTAGTCATTAGTAGAGCGATTTCGTATACATATCTTTATACTCAATTATTAAGCATTCCAATCTATATTTACCAGAAACAACGCATTACATTATTGATCGAATGTACTATACCTTATGTGGTCGGAGTGTATCTTCAGCAGCATTAGTCTGATGAGTCTCGTGATCCTCAATGGTCTGCGCTAGGCGACTTCGTATTTACTAATCGAATCTAAACTTTGTATAATAATCACTATATATTTTATTACGTATTGTAACTCGTAACGTTGACTTATAGAAATATACCTATAAAAGCTCCAAATTAATGCTGCCTACTGACTCGTAACATTTTTGATTTATATTCCGTGTGACAGCGGAATATGTTTCCCGCGATGTTATTTTCATAGCTGTGTCAGCAGTCGGTTATTATTATAATGTTAACTTCGTTCTCTCAATCCAATCAAATAAACAAGTCAGTATGCGCTTTAATGAAAATATATAAAATAAAAATAAATATATCGCTATTGGAATTTACGAAACTTCTAAAAACTTATTTTATATCTTATAATAAATTAAAAATGTTATTTACGAAAATATAATAGCTAATATTCTGTATTTTTAATAATTGTCCATTAAATTGTGATATTGCAATCGGTTGTTTGATTTGTGTATTCATTTTTTTCGTAGAAATTTTAACAGACTGCATTGCAGTAGTCACTGTATGCCTGCAAAGAAACTACGTATTAACCTGCATGTTATTGTGTTATCAGCTGTTGATATATTATGGTACAAACACGTATAGGTAACTAGCTAATTACAATTTTATTAAAAGTCATTATTTTGACTTTTAATACTGACTGAAATAATAATGCAGTCATAATAGTAGTTTATGTGACTAGGGGATAAAGCAATGTCTTTAAGTCGCGGGCGACATGTTGAATTCCGAACGGAGCGAAGGTTGTTGATTTTAATCCCGAACGTCAGTGAGGGATCTATAAAATTAACTCCCGAGCATTGCGAGGGAGTTAATAAAAAAACCTGAGTGAAGTGAGGAATTTAAGCCGCCCAAGACAAAGACAGCTTTATCCCCGTGTTGCATACTCTACTTTTTACACCATCTGTGAGATAATTAAAAGACATTTTTGTCGACCAAATCATATATCAGAGAAATATAAGTATTATATTTACAAGTTCATCAAACAAACAAAATTCACTCCTCCAAGATTCTATAGTTTCAATTTCCTATAATGCTCCCGTGTCGTCAGTAGAATCTGTCTAATAAGTTAAACGACTTGGGTAATTATTAGGAGTTAATGAAATCTGATGTAGTCAACACGAGTTCAATAATCAAGGTTGATTAAGAGATAGAGATCATTGTTTACTAACAGAAGAAACTTATAAAAATTACCGAATATTTGATTAAATATTATACAAAATTCTCAAGTCGGTTGACTTATTAGACAGACTATCTATTTTCTTTTTTTTGTTAGTGGACAGTTTGAATCATAGTGATTACATACTCTTTGGTTTGAATTTCGAGTCAACTTGTTCGATGCGCCTACATTTTAATTCACAATGTTGACGATTCTTGATGCTCCAAATTCAAATCTCATTATTCCCTAGGGATCGGCCATACTGCATTATCTCCCTAGGGATATAATGACATGCTTTAAGTGAGGTTTGTATGACGTATAAAACGACATTATCGAGCAGATGGTGTAAAATAGTAGTTTATGTGACTAGGGGATAAAGCAGTGTCTTTAAGTCGCGGGCGACATGTTGAATTCCGAACGAAACGAAGGTTGCTGATTTTAATCCCGAACGATAGTGAGGGATTTATAAAATTAACTCCCGAGCATTGCGAGGGAGTTAATAAAGAAACCTGAGTGAAGTGAGAAATTTAAACCGCCCAAGACAAAGACAGCTTTATCCCCGTGTTGCATACTCAACTTTTTACACCATCTGTGAGATAATTAAAAGACAATTTGGTCGCCCAAATCATATATTAGAGAAATATAAGTATTATATTTATAAGTTCATCAAACAAACAAAATTCACTACTCCAAGATTCTATGTTTTCAATTTTCTATAATGCTCCCGTGTCGTCAGGTTATATTCTATTTTCTTTTTTTTGTTAGTGGCCAGTTTGAATCGTAGTGATTACATACTCTTTGGTTTGAATTTCGAGTCAACTTGTTCGATGCGCCTACATTTTAATTCACAATTTTGACGATTCTTGATGCTCCAAATTCAAATCTCATTATTCCCTAGGGATCGGCCATACTGCATTATCTCCCTAGGTATATAATGACTTGCTTTAAGTGAGGTTTGTATGACGTGTAAAACGACATTATCGAGGAGGTGGTGTAAAAAAAATATTATTTTTCGAATGTTACCAAATAACTAGAATTGAAGGTTACTTTGAACTGACTCTCAGACATTTAAAATTCATATTTTCATGAGGGTATATACTTGCTATATTGTTTCAAGAGGTCCCCACAGGCTCGTATTGACATTACATCCCATACGGCCTATAAAATAATATTGGAATACGCATCTCCGTATCGAAAAATCTTGTTTTCTTCACACTTGTGAAGATATTACTTTCCGAACACCAACAAAGATGAAGGCAGTAGAAACATAAGGATTGATTGACTGAAATGGGAACTCCTGTATATAATCGTATGTAAATTTGTAGTTGCGAAAATATCTGTGAGTATTTTACGGGTAGTCATAGCATAGTCTACATTTTGCATTTTAAATAACTTTTAAAAAAGGAAGAGGTTCTCAACTTCTCGAGTTTTCTGGATTTTTTTTTGTTCTTCATGCATAGTAAAAAATACTGAACGTAGGTATATTTTTTCATTTCTACTTTTTTCATCAGTGTGCAATAGGTCAAACGCTTAAAAAATAGGTATGGGTCTGATATTATGATGAAGTAGTTGAAGAAAGGTTTGGCTTTACGACAAAAAATATGCCAGTCATATTTCTTGAGATCTGCAGGCTTCGGGAATCGCAGGGTGATGCCCAGCCGCGCCACAAGGGCGGCTTGCTAACGACGAGAAATGGGTAGCTCACCGTTTGTCGTCTAGTAAGGTCTAAGCCCGATTTGACAACGCATATTATTTCTACGTGCGCTTCAAAGAAATGTCAGCAAAATTGAAGGAGTCCAGTAAGGCAGACGTTTGCTAGGGTTGCGCGTCTACGTTTGAAAGAGTTACCATGCCTCTAAAATGCAAAGGGCAACTGAATGTCCCAGGTGGGTCATTCAGTCAGTAAATACTGTTGTATACCCTTCTCGCTACGTTCAAGAGCGTGAGAGGTCTTTTGATAAATACCCATCTCAAAAATGGAACATTATAATGTTTGTATGGTGTTGTAATTCTGAACTTTTTTACACTTTGGTGGCCAAAACAATTTATGCCGATATAACTTGCTGATGACAGTCGGGCAGATAGGGGTGAAAACAATATTACATTCGCAAAGTAAAAAGATATCTGTAAAGTTATATCTTTGTAACAACAATTTTTAAGATTAGAAAGATTGCTTAGGGAGTCAAGTAGGGTAACTGGAAGGGAAAGTATTTAAAATTTTCTGTGTTTTCTAAGTAATTATGAAGACTTTGAGTAAAGGAATAACATCAAATAGCATGAAAGTAAAATATTTAACGATGAATGAATCATACTATAATTATATTAACGACGATAGTTTTTCCTTTCTAATTGCTGCCGTAAAAGTAGTTTAGAGTAGATATGCATATATGTGTGGATAAACTTTACAATAATTTTATTACAGATTTTAAATCATCGTGTGCGACAAAGAAAAATATTACAGTAACATCATCAATAATAAATTGAACAAGATTATTCTTTAATCACAGACTTAAAAAGTCCACACAAACGAATACAAACAAGCACTTGGTTTCTTCATATAAGGCGGCCAACTTTCTAATAAGTCAATACGGGACACTCACCCCTATCCAACTTTTGAACCTTTTAAATATTTTTGGAAAAAAATATACGGTGGTGTAAAAACTATTGACATTCATTCAGTCACTGATTCTGACGAACTATATTCAGGTTTCGCATAAACAAAAAATAATGTTTTTGACTGTAGGAGTCCACTAAGTCCCTAAGTACGATAGGTCTTTTTTTATGGTGGGAAAATCATCAATGACAACCCCCGCTCTTGGGTGCAGCGGGAGATAGTGTCAGACTCTTACTGACTAAAAACCCACCCCGTTCCTTCAAGCCTTCATACCAGGGCTCGAGCTATCTTTCAAAATTAACCATGGCCCCGGGTAGGCTTCGACCCAGCTAGGCCCCTGCCGTTGCTGACAACTCCTTGAGGCGCGCGGGAACAGTGCGCGCCGTCGACGACTTGGGCTCGGTCCGGACAGTTAGCGGACGGTCGGACAGCGAGCTACACATAGCTCGCCGTCCGCAAGCCCGCGTTTACAGTGGCCGGAAATTGGTATCGGAATCTTGGCGGTGGCGAGAGCGCCATTGCCTGATGCGGTCAGCCTCCTCCTTTGCAAGCATTACTGCCTTGCAGAAGTCGACGACCGCCTGCCACTTCTCCTCGCTCCGGACCATGGCCCGAACCAAGGCCCGGCGCGAGAAGTCTCCGCCGCCGATCGCCCCCACGAGGGCACGGCGATGCTCCGCACAAACAGGGCTCACCTCGACTCTGTGCTCCACCGTGTCCTCCGGAAGTGCGGTAGGTCTCGTCTCGTCGTTCGTATTTTTGAGGTGGAACACTATCACAGTATTACAATATTCCCTAACACTAGTATATGCTAGCGAGACGATGGAAAAGGAATCTAGATCTACAAAAAAAAAAAGTAATACGGGACATGCGGGACGCATTAGACCATTTGCGGGACTATTTTTTATTAAATATTAATTTTTGCCCGCAGCTTCGCCGACGTATATAAAATGTCCTGTCACTCAAGAAAATAGCAGTTTACTATCGATGTAAAAAATTTAGCAATCGGACCAGTACTTTCAGAGATTATTTCCTGTAATGAAAAAAAACAAACGTTGCCTCTTTATGATATTAGTGTAGATTGCAATGCGGTACTACAACTGTCATTAAGGGACGGTCCCTCAGAATGTGGGACGGTTGGCCGCCTTATCTTTATAACAAGCCATAAAACATCACTTGCACAATAAGCCGAGAAGAGTCCTAGGATTAAGTGAAAAGTAGGTTTAATTATCCATTAAAGTAAGAATAGTGGATTATGGGACTAGGGGATAAAGCACTGTCTTTACGTCGCGAGGCAAGTTGAATTTTGAACGAAACGAAGGTTGCAAATTTTAATATAACTAACTCTCGAGTTTAGGAGAGAGTTAATAAAGAAACTCGAGTGAAGTGAGGAATTCAAGCCGCCCAAGACAACGACAGCTTTATCTCCGAGTTGGATATTCTACTTTTACACCATCTAACTGTGAGATAGCTCAACATGTTTAGAGATTTGAAACAAACAAAATTCACTACTCTAAGATGCTATAGTTTCAATTTTCTATTTCATTACTTTTTTAATAGAAACTCGGCAGGATATATAGAATTTTTCTAAAAAGTCTCGCCCCTATACCTACCTATTCCCTAGGGATCGCCCGTACTGCATTATCTCCCTAGGGACAGAATTACTTGCTTTAAGTGATGGTTGTATGGCATATAAAAGGACATGTAAAAATAATTATTATCTACCAGAATTTATTATCTTTAATATATTATTCATGTCTTTAAGTAAAATGATGAATTTTTAGTTGTTTTACCAGAAGATACCAAAAAAGGTACCGCATGGCCTTCATTAAAAAATAATAAGGCTTATGTAAAATCCGTGAAAGGTCAGGAAACCCATCAGCGGAACCATCTGAACTATGAATTAAGAATAACACGCCAAGAATAGCCTTTTCTAATTATAGCTTTTTACCGTGAATATTGGAAGACAAATTGTATGGCGCCCACGGATAAATTTACCCTCAGACATTCTCTGGCCGGGCTATAAAGAGGATTACGTCTACTTGTCAGTAAAATGTGGGGCTTTATTTATTTATGTAGAATCAATAGCTTGAGTAATCTTTTCGAAGATCACGTAGTCTTTAAGATACAAATTATTCGTGACCAGCCATTAAATAGATACTTATCTACTCGAGTGTTAAACAATTCTATCATGACTTTAAACCTTTAATGAAGTAGTCCTATTCGGATATAGATAAAGTGCCTTTTGGCTTTTTTATGAGGATATATGTGTAATAATGAGTTCCTACTTCCTATAGATATTTCCCATACTTGTATTTACAGTGAACCGTTACATATTTCAGAATAAGAACCTCATTGTCCTTCTATCTTCTCTGCTCAGTTATGCTTATTATTCATCCCTTCTGCGACCCAAAATTTCGAATGTAGACGGTAGGTTGAGCGGTCCATTTCTCTTCCTGCAATATTACATATTTCATTGTGTGACACAGTTATTGCATTGCATTTTGAGTAATGTTAAGGGGCTTAACTGTCTTGGCTTAGAGACGAGTCCTCTAGCATGGTCACAGGTGTCCCTGTCATCTAAATAGACTAAATTTGTTAGAATACAGCAAATATATTATAGCAGCTCTGATTTAATAACGATCTAGTATGTCCTCTGGGAATCCCATTGGATCAAGAAAAAAAGCGCACATACTGTTACTGGCATACAAATCAAAGAGAGGGACCTTGTTAAATGTAATGCATTACTAAACGCTATTTTCATTATTATGTTAGTTTCGTCACGTCTGGCTAATAAACCTCTACAGTCATTGATAACTAGATGAAAAAGATAATATACGTGATAGACGTGCTCTGATAACTTCAACATAAAGTACGTAGGATGTCACGTCGCAAACACATGCTGCAGTTTATTCATCATGTGAAAGCCTACAAAAACTCCAAGATCGTCAATTTCATCCTTTTTTCTAGATTTCGGTGACTGTAAAAGAACTTCATCATCATTAACTTCAAGGACATAATCCATCCTGAATTTGAGCATTATATGAAAACTTTTTATGATTCTGATTCTTTTAAAACCTCTTGTGAGAACTCGTGTCCACTTTACTTTGGTAAAATTTACATGGCTATATACAACAGGTAGTAATCGTATAATTGACTAATATGAAATATTCTCTCAGAGATAGAAGTCAGAGATGTGACATACATTCACTCTATTGCCCTATTCATGACCTTTTTTTCGTCAACTCACATTTCTTAAATTACAGTTGAGGCCGCCCACGGAAACTGTGTTTTAAATTTTAATATGGGGCGAGCTTATTGTCATGCACCGGGCACAATACCAAGCCACGAGCTGCCATATAAATTCGTAATGAGCAAACCTAATAATGCTCGGTTTGACCTCTGAAAACCAATTCAGGACGTAGAGGTGTCACTTTTCTTTCGCTGCTTCTAATGTACCTAATATTTATGTATATTTTTTTTTATCTCGGTTTCACAATTACCTAAAAGATATCTTGTGATATAGATAAATCAATGGTGTAGCAATAGTAGCGTAGTGACCTATTTGACACAATTAATAAGACCCTAATTTACGAAGTCCCTCATTAGTTTGGTTTCCCAATCTACCCTTGCCTTACAAAGTCGTAAATAAAAAGGGAAAGGCTTTATGTGTTTATTTATTGCTTACACTGTAACCAATTTCCTGTCTTCTTCTCAGAGAGTTTTTCTAGAGTAGGTATTACGTAAAAGTGTATGTTTGTCAACAAAGTAAAAATGAAACTACTTACAAAAAATGTTTGCAGAATTAATAAAGAACTTTACCAGTTAACACGTTTTGTGAAAAACTTTGATAGACAAATATAGTCGTTGTAAGTTGTTAAGGTGGTAGTCAAATTTTAATATAATTTGTCGTATCTAATAAAGAGTTTACATTAACTTGTTTAAAACAGACTCCCATCTTTAATAACCGAGAACTTAAACTGAGGAAAAGATATCTGTTTAATCCCATCTAACAAAAGGTAGAGCAAGAGTTTCTTAGAGACATCTATGAAAAAAGGAATACAGAACAACTACATCTAGACAGCTAAGTAAGCTTTCGATCTTACTGCCATCTATTGCTTGTAGTGAAAATGATCAGTATCCACTGCGACTCAGCTTTAAAATAACTTACTTGTTTATTAATAGATGGCGCTTAATGCAGTCGTTATTTTAGTTAGCCATCGAATGATGGCGAGTAGGGTAGATGGAGCTGGTAAGGTTCACAACTTAGTTTGTGTGTCGACACCAATTTTTTTTCGAATTTATCTAACGCTTGACTGCTGTACGAGTACGTCTAATTGAACATGATTGATGCAATAAAGATACACTGTTGTTAGAGTTTTTAGTGATCGGTCCAAAGCTTTTGATTGCGTCGGTCACAATATGCATAGGTACAGTCAATATGAAGTTGATAGATACAATTCATTAATGATAACTAGATTTAATGTGAGTTCCAAAAACAGCAAGTTCAAAATTTATACCATTAATTGCATCTTTAAGCTTATAGTTATAATGGGTATGCTACAGGGCTTAATGCTGGGCCCTTTTATATTTTTCGAGTTTTATTTTTTTGATAAACTTTCACAATGGGTAGGTAGGTAATGTAGGTATGACTGATTTCATATCGTAAGTATCTACTAAACTTTTTAACAGAAATAAGTTTCCTGGTATCTCAATAAAATTGATTATGCAGTGATCTCATTAGTTGTATTAAAAATAAGTTTGTGGTTGTGCAAAAACCCAATTTTACACGCTCTGGCAATATTTTTCTGCAACACAACTATTAATAAGTGGTCAACTTTACAACAACAACGGATTCCAAGTTTTTTTGGACAAGGGCCTACGATAAACTGCTATCCAATTACAACTCAAATGAACAAAAGCGAAACCAATAAGTTCCAAACCAAGACGTAAATTATCTATTACGTAAATTACAGTCAAAAACCGTTTACTTAAACGGTTATTCTGAGACATAATTACCTGCTAAATATTTGGACCCATCTTTAGTGGTCAACCACTTATTTTGCTACCCTATATTTGCGCCATCTCCAAAAAAATCCAACTGGACAAAGATTCTAGGTAGGTGCTTACTGAATGCCTCTCGTGGAATAATAGTTTGTAGCTATTAGGATAATTTATAGCCGTTTAATATCCAACGAACTCGCAGAGATTTGATTATCGATGTAATATTTTTTTTGTTGGACACCGCAGATCGCGTGTCGCGTGCTCCGAGGTTTTTTTCGGTTTGTGTTTCGGGGGTGTAACGCACAAAAAATATTATAACTGGCCAGCGACTACCGGAATATAATTTTTGACAATTTTATAAATTATACAGGCGTATCGCTTAATAATGGGTGGCTACGGGCATGTTTTTATTGTTCCTAAGACAGTCAGTAGCATTTGGGTTTCTATTATGTTAGAAAGAATATTGTACGCTTTGAAATATTATAGATACAAATACATAGGTTAAGATTTATTAATTTTATACATTACCAGCTTTGAAATGCGTTGTTGGCAGCAATGTAATGTAGAAGAATTAATTAGTCTATGATAATAAATTACGTCAGCCGCATGCACGACGATTTACGCTGGCCAAAGTCTGCACACAATGAACCCCTGAAAATGGACTGCACCAGCGATGTCGACAAAGAAGGATGTAGCTAGATGACCTGGACGCGTATAGCGAAAGCTGGTTTGAAGCACGGTAGAAGACTTCCTGCAAGGAAATAGAAAGGCTATTAAAAATAAATGAATTTCAATTATAACTCTCAATCTCATTCTTATAGTAAGTGTCACACTTAATATCAGCGAATCGGTGTGGGCGCAGTATTGCGGCGAAGAAATTGCGCGGTCGCGCGCGCCTTCGCTTTACCGCGAAACTTGAGCTCTGGCAGCAGCCTGCACTTTACAAACACTACATGACGTCATGGCTCTGTATTGCTAACGTTACATGCGCTTCGAGTGTTCGAAAATTTGTACTTCGAACGGGGTTTACGAGTTGGTTTTCATGAAAGATCAAGGGATTTTTTAAAATCAAGCCTGGAATCCATAAGAGAAATGGCAAGTATAAGAGTAGTCTGCCTTCTAAGAATTGTCACTTAAACACGTGCGCTATGTACAAGTATAATTGAAAAACTAAAACTACTATTTTATTTTTAAAACTAGCTGCTGTCAGTGTCTTCATCCGCGTGATAATAGAAAATTATTCCCGGAATATACTCCTGGGATAGAATTTGAGAACTTATGTGCTATTCTAAGACATGGTTTACTCTTGTGCCAAATTTCATCCAAATCCGTCAGTTGTTCAAGCATTGAGAGGTAACCAATTTACACACACTCACAAATAGTCGCCTTTATAACATGTGTATGTGAATTGATTTTCAGCAGCTCGTTGTTCATATCAGCTGCTTGAATCCCATAAAGCTGAAGATAGAAGTATCTAGAAGAAACTACACTTACCTACACATATAGATTTTGATCCAATTTTCTCACAATCAAAACAGTTGGAATTCGTATGCCGTGATCACGTTACGAGTCGGCCGGCGCGCCCAGTAGCGATGCCTGCCCGAGCCGAGCATTTTTTGTCTCATCTCTGACAGATCGAATTAAAATAAATGCTCCGATAAAGCGTCCTATAATATCATCCTGTATTTGGTTACGACGACTGACGTGCAGTGGGAACATACGAACGCCGTAGGTGGGACCAGGGACTATTTTTAAAGTTCCTCTATATGTTTTTTATGATTGAGATTGGGAGTATATCAGAAACGTTTAATCGTTTTGATTGTTCGGATTGGGTTGTATTGTTCACGGGTAATTGCTACTGCTATGTTTTGAAATTATTTCCCATTGATTTCTGAGCAATATGTCTTTACGGTAGGTAAATAATTTTCACTTTTGACCATGCAAAGTCAGTTTAATTGAGAGTAATTCTTTTGTTTGAAGACAACCGGTCACTAGAAAGAATAATTGTTCCCGAATAAAACAACATTTATTTCCCATACAACTTCTAATACGATGACGTTGCACGTTTATTATTGTATGTTCTAGCAAAACTGAAACATAACGATGCAGGAGTCACAAGCAAGTGTTTCACAAAAACATAATTATATTAAATGGTCGACTGATAAAGTGTTACAATAACGTGTAAACAAAATTTCAACGAACAGGTACATTAGATAACAACAGTCAACAACAAACTCACTCAGCCGTAAAAGCTACTGAATTCAACGGAATAAGGTGTGCCTTTTTTTCTGGCAGACCGTTACAAATTGCCAGATGGTCTATTTTCTTGTTTCAACACATCCATAGTAATTATGGTCGACACGTATGATATATGCTCCAACGAGAATTGGGAATTCAGTAGCAAAGCAGCGAGAAGAGTAAACACTTACCTGTGTTGTGGAGAATACCATGTCCAAGATCGTTTTGTTTGACGCACTATGTGTGTATTTCTATTGTATGATTCGATTTATGTGTTTGTAATTTTTCAGGTTGAATACAATGGTGACAATGCGTAGGTAAAGTCTGATATTACCTCCAGTTATTTGAAGCCTACTTGGGCCAAGGGTCTGTTTCCAACAGAGAGGCTTGGCACCGGTATGAAAGGCGACGAAGGAACGGGGTGGGTTTTTAGTCAGTAAGAGACTGACACTATCTCCCGCTCCGCCTAAGAGTGGGGGATGTTAGCTGGATGATTTTGACCCACCGAAAAAAAAAGCAGCAGTTATTTGAAGATCCCACCTAAAAAAGAGGTCGAGTTGGTGTCTGTTACAAAACGACGTGTTGACCTTTTAGTTTTGAAAGTCACAAAATCTATAAAGAAGTGGAATTCATAACTTTCTTCTTATAAAGAATTTCCTTTGCTGATATTTTACGAACACCTTTTATAAAGGGTTTCTTGTCATGTCACTTGCTTATCAGCAACATCCGTAATAAACAAAAAGTTACAAAATAATTTCAAAAGTTCATCGTGCAATATGAACATCAACATGCCCAAAAAATGAAAATATTAAAACAAAAGCAATTTCATCTTAATCGTACGAAATACTTGAGCGGAGGCAGAGCGATATCCACCTTATCGAGTTACCTAGGCTACTGGGCATCTCTGAGCAGGTGACGCGAAATGATCTAACCAAAAACTTCGACAACACAAACAAGCCTTTATTTAAAAAACCCTAAAGTTAAATATCAATTGAGAGGATTCCGTCGACTTAAAACAAAGAAAGAACCCACAATAATAGTCGCTTCGGTGATTTTATGGAAACGTGATATCGTGTTGGCCTCTTACAAAAAGAATAAAGCGAAACTCGAACGAAATTGTTTTAATCGTCGGAAGCCACGGCGTACTCCTTATAACTTAGTAATTATATTAAAACGATTATGCAATGTATTGTATTGTATAATTAGGTAGTGCGTAAACACAGTTAAAAAAACTTAAAGGATTAACAAAAAATTAAATCTACAAATTAGTTTTTTTACCGAGTGGTTAAACGCATCATGTGTTATTGCCATACGGAGGTGGTTACAAAAAACATGATTGCCCAAACAATACATTGTTCATGGCTCGTTGTAACCAGTTTATTCATCTCGATCGTGACCGTTGACGTAAAAATAATGACGTGATGCGATGGGACACCGTACGATTTGTTTGAACTAACTTGCGCATGAAATATCGGTCGGAGTCAGCTACCGATGGTTCGCTGCCTTACCTACCGCCGCCGCGGCCACAGAAAAAACCCATAGCTCTGTCTTAAGGCATCCGAATTCCTTCGAAGCAAATACGTGTGTGTAATCGCACGTAACAATTTATTTAATTCAGCGCAAGTTAAAACGCTGAGCGAGACACAAAAAGTCAGTTTTGTAGTGCGAGGTGGTTATTCTTGCGTTGTGATTTGTGGTAGCGAGTTTCTTTGTTTATTCATCGAGCGCAAAATTTAGCATTTGCGTCGGCGGCGCCTGCCTACCTGAGGTTTCCGTGAAGCGCGGATCGCGTGTCGAATACAACGGTGAACATTCACGAAGTGGACGTATAATGGAGCCTGATAACCTGACCAACGTTACAAATTTCGTTCATTACTTACTGCAAAATCATAGCTTCACTAGAATCCTTTTTAAAATTGCCCCTGATTAAAGACATGAACGCGCCACGAGCGAGGCACAGCTTGCTGAGTGTTCGAAACTTTCTTTTAAATTTCAAAGCATGACAAACGACGCATCGGAAGGAACAGGTGACAATGAAACAAAGCCCTAATAGATTTGCAAAGTTGACATCAAAAGGGTGAAAAGCGTAAGGTATCTTTTTACGAAGTTTCGGAAACCACAATAAAACCGCATGCCTTTTAAACGGTGTCGCGTGGCTGTTACTAAAAACTTTTACCAAATTATGCTCCGCCATTCAAAGCATTTTGGCACATGGCTTGCCTGCTTAATGGCCTGGAAAAATACCTTCATAAGTTTAATGGCTAACGAATTAATTTAAGAAGGTTTGGGGATTGTTTTTTCCTAATTATTTCTAGTGTTTTATTGTTTCCATAAACAAATCTTGACAAATGTTATATCAAGGGTTTAGCTAACACTGCTCAGGAGACAAAACATCTATAAATTAAACAGTCTATTTATGATAGCAGTAAAATTGTCGCCTTTAACCGATAATGAGGTCTCATTAACTATTTTCGAGGACTTTTATAACGTAGCAGTGAACCAATTTACAAGTTTTCGTTACCACATGGCTTTTTATGGGGATTAAATTGGAGTAATTGGGACCAAGAAGTTTGGGGAGGCATTTGCCCAGCGGTGGGAAAGTAGGTATAGATTAGATAAATAAAAAAAATATATTATTGGAAATCGCATGCTGTATATGACATAACAGAAAGGCTACTAAGTCTGTGCACTGCTGTCTTTCTACAAAGACAAAATTTGGATCACCATTTTGGTTGCTTTTTGCGTTGACAGCCGTCGCGGTTCGCCATCATCATGTTCTTATCCCATGTTACACGGTGTTGGCAAAACGTTTATTTATCCATTAAATAAATTGTCTCGATATCATTTATTGCTCTTTTCCTTTAAAAACTATTTCTTCTATTTGGTTTTCCTCCCTATTCATCCCCTTATTTATATTCATAACTCTTTTGTTCGGGTACGTTTCATCTCTCCGACAGACGATTCCGTACATCAATGCCATGTCCATTGATTAACAGAAAGTGATTATCCACATTTGAAAAACAGTAAAAACAAACAGTCTATAGCTATTATCATCTTACTTTATCTCATCCCTTACACAAGTCTGTAGCAACATCCTTTATACATATTTTTGCAACAGCAACATTTATGATATTTCCCATAGTCACAATTGGGAGTTGCTCTCATTTATTATTAAAATACAGTCCGTTTTTGTTGCATATCAAATATTATACCCACATAAATATTCGGTTTCTCCGTTCACGATGAATTGAATAGTACGAGAAAAAAACCTGATATAAGTTAAAGCATGTCGCAGGCACGTATTAAGAGCTACATTATTGCTACAAACCTGAATCAGTGGGTGAGCAGGCGATGCATCAATTGAGCGCCGCAAGGGGCCGCCACCGTCCCGTCACTCTGACTTCACAACGAACAATGTTTGCCACGCCGAATATCGATGTCCATACGTTTCTTTATACAAAATCATCGACTGTCGACGTTTATAATGTAGGTAATAATTTTATTAAGAACTTTAAAACATAAAATTTCTTGCATTCGAGATACGAATTTACGACTGTAAGAATTCAAGCGATCCACCAGCAGCTTGTAGAGATGCGGAAAGTTGTAATAATTCATTTAATTAAATTGAATCGATAATGACATGTTTAGCATTATATTATGGTGCACATCTCTTGAAATGTTAAGGCGATATAATAAAGGTATGGTCAGCGATGCAGTTCGGAGAAGCCGCGGCGCGGACGTCGCATTCCCGCGCTCCCTCACGGCGCATGCGCGAAACGCCGCCGACACAACTCGATCGTAGATAAAAACCACTTATGACATGAACCATGCCTTTATTCCAACAAATTGATTTCGAACATAGAAGTCATATCGACGATTCCGATCTCTGTAGCGACGGAGCAAACGCAATGTTATCGTTTATGAATGGACACGTTACTTCAAAATGCACCTCACTGCGAGCAAATGATTGATCGCATGATTTTATTTGATTATTATTTTACGTGACTGGTACATCGAATCGCCGAAAATTAGTATGTATTTAATTTATATGTACAATCACAGAAGAAAGTCGGAATTTGTAATAATTTCTAACAGAACACGTTCAATTATTATGTTCAGTATCCGAGCCCGTGATCAAGATAACCGATTATTAATCGTCTCTAATTACTGCTGGTGTTAGTTCGACCTTTATCTGGACACCATTTACCTATGGTTAACAAAAAAACCTTACAAAAAGTGTAAAGAAAGGTTGATTTGTTGTGCGATGTGTTCCGCCGGTGACCGCTTCACCTGTTCATTGTTTGGCTGGCGGCTGTTAAACAAAAGGATCCAAATATCACAGTTTTTGGGATATAATCGCCGAGAATGCAATAAATCTTATCGTAATAACTGCACTTGCGAAGCCTTAGATTATCGCTGTAATGTATGGGCGAGGAATTTATTACTGGAAGTGTGATTTATTGGAAGGATATCCTTGTTTTAGTTAACATGTGGACGGGTACGTATTAGCACATTGATAGATTTAATTGGTGGGCCGCGTTTGGTTAAGAAACTGAGCAGAGTAAATAATATATAGGTATAGGTAGGTACTTTTATGTAGACGATGTCTGTGTCAAAGTATCAATAGCTCTATCAGTTTCTGTTAGTCTAAGTTTCGAACTTTGACAAAACTATATCAAAACTGTCTGAAGTTCATAAAGTAAGAACCCTATTGTACCCTATTCAACGCTAAGTTTCAGTTTGAACGTTATGTCTATTTGACCACTGTATTAAGGCATCATGAAATTTTGATTTTTTTTTCAAGTCCCTAAACATGAACGAGAACAATATCGTCATCAGAACGATAGACCATCTCCAAATCCGTATAGATATCATCTTCCTCGTTCACTAATCTGGGTACGAAGTGATGTACGTACGTCGTACGTGTCGCATAGTGATGTGCCACGCGGCCTCGTCCCGTACAGCGGATGCAAACGTCGGAGCCGGGAGTCGCGCGCATAAATCCCGGAATCGCCGCCGGCGCGGGATTCGGGAGCCATCAATCATTGTGGAGCAGCAACATCGCTGGGGGTTCCGTAGAGCGGTTTATGGAACAGATAAAACTGCGGTTAAACGTCTTGTTTAAACGTCGTTTTGATGCATGTTTTAGAGGATTTTTTAGGAGAGGTCTCAATAAACCTAAATAGTTGTAGCCGATTGTTATTTAAAATAGCATGAGAGGCTTCTGTTTTATGTGTTGAAATCTTAGTTATGTTTTTTTTAGGGTAGGTATAATTGCTTAATTATTTTCGAGTCTTTCGGAGAGTTTGATACACCCATTATTATTATTATACCGTCCTATTGCTTGGCAAGAATTCTTTCCAATGTTCCCGATTTTGAGCAACTTCTTTCCAATTCCCAAGGAAGACATGGTGTGTTTAAATACGTCGTATATTGCCAGTATTCAGTAGTTATCAAACACACTAAATGATGATAATGAGCACACAACAATCCCTACCTACTCCGTAAATTATTTATTTATGGCAGTGGACATTGCAGTAAACAACTAATTTACGCAGATATATGCAAACTCGACAGTTATCGCGTTGCCTCTGTACTTAGAGTACTCTGTGCGGTCCTCTAACAACTCGTTATTAAAAGGTAAGCGGTGGTTAAGGACGGCAGGCAAAATGTTTGATACATGATAACTAGAGGCGAAGTCAGATTAAACCGCGTTGTGCGCACTAACCGGGCAATTCACTTAATTTCACTTACATCCACGCTTATTGGCGCCTTATTAAGGATTATAAACATTATTCAATTCTCGTGGTTGTTGTGATAAATGGTCGATATGCAAATGGGAGGATAAGTAGCTGTATCGAATAAAGTATTCGCGGCTAAGGATAGGTAACAATTTGTTACGAACCCACGGGAGTTTTATGGATTTTGAAGCTAAGGTTCTCTTTTAGTTCATGTTTGTCTTTTTTCAGGTTGTCACAAAGAAGTCGCGGAAGACGATATGGTCGAAAATTTTTTTTTTTTACTATTAAGATATCATTGTTTTTTTTTTCGCGGTGGGAAAATCATCCAATGATATCCCCCGCTCAGATAGTGTCAGACTTTTACTGACTAAAAAACCACTCCTGTTCCTTCGTTGCCTTTCGTACTGGGGCTTGAGCTATCTTTCAAATTAACCCTAGCTCCAAGATTTCATTATGTAAATTATGATCTTGGTGAATCATAAAATTATACGAGCATATATTATATGGGTTATTTGTAACTTTGTTTTATATTAGACGTAACTTAAGCTAGAAGCAGTAGACGTGGCAATGTTTCAAGGAAGTGGTCATGTAGCCATGCAGGGATTTAGATAATATTCATGAAAAAGTAGCGAACCGCGCCGTCAGCACACGGTTCTGAATTTTATACACACATAGATAAATCTTCCTTATTTATGGCTCTTCCGATTAGTAAAGCCACATTAAAATCCATTGATTGGTTTAGGAGCAGTTAGCGGATAAATAGATTGACAGACGCAAAAATTGACCATGTAGAGATTAAAGGTACCTAAGCAATATTTTTAAATGGTGGTGGTTGATTACGAAGAAAGCGACATCTCAAATTAAATGTAAATGTCAGCTCTTTAAAACTTGCACTGTTTTAAAACATACAGGTAGTTAGAGAAACTTTTTTACAAGTCTTCACTAGCCAACTCGCCCCAAGTCCCATGTATAGTCATAGTCGTTGTGCCGTCCAAATAAAGAGCTTATCAGTCATTTGTGAAGAATAAAAGTCAACGCCAAGGTGCAAGTCATTACGGTCAAGCGAATTACAGTAAAGAGTGCGATTTGTTAGCTTGAGACCAACAAAGGGCCATTCGCGCGCGATTTTGATTGATCTCGGGGTAATACTCACTCACATAACATAAACTAGAATCCCACATCTCCAAACAAAATTGTATTCTAAAACTAACGACTCAAAGCTGAATTTAGTTTGATAGAAGGTCCGGTAATTAATTACCATTGTTTGAGAGATTCTGTTCTTTATTAGCATGCGCATAAGGTTTTGTTTTAGATAATGGATTAGCAGGCGAGGCCGGATGGGTGCGAAATCATCGCTCGAATGAAACGATAGCCGCGAGCTGGCGATTAGGGGGTTTTCTGTAGACATAGAAATCTAGTATATTAGAACTGGGCATTCAGTTTCATGAATTTTCTCTAAACAATACTTAAAAGATTATCATTTAGATTAACAATCTACCAGATTATTTTATTCAAGAAAAAAATAAAATGTGATAAGTTATTTTGGAATTAAATTATTACTGGAAGTATGTTTTTGTGGAGAGATTTGAGAAAACCGTAGATATAGTTAATAATGCATATGCAATATGCACTACCTCTTCCTTTTCACCGCCTTCTATGCGATCATCACATTGTGTCCTACGTTGTCTCGCTTCCAACTATGGACTGGACCACATCCAGAAGCGAGAGTTTATCAGCAGCATCAACTGCTACGACCATTCGGCAAAAATATGCTGCGATATGTTGTCGAGGCAGTTTCCACAAATGGTGATGTGGCCTGCAGATAACGGACTGATTAGTCAAAGGCTCGAAACGGCGGTGTCATGATCCTAGCGTGCTTCTAGAGGAATTGGAGCCGTATATATGCTGCGGTAGATTGAGTTGGGGTCCAAGTGAATTCGTGCGGATCAATACGTTGCCTGGGGATCGTGATGAAATGCACAAGCACCTTGCGGCCAGCAGTGTAGGAGCACCCGTCGATGGTAGCTGCAGAACACCGTGTGGTTTTCGTCCGTAAGAGTCTGACTCACTCCTGCGCCTGTATCGGGGCAGAGGACAGCCATGGAAATACGATAAAAAAAGAAGTGAGACATTGCATTAGCCTTGCGTTATTATGACGGATAAGTATTTTAGTTTCCAAGCCATTTAGGAAACGAAAGAAATTTTTGTGTCGCATGGAATTTCTAGTTCTTCCATGGTCTTTATAATTCGTTGAGCCTATAGCGTAGAGCCGTGAAGGAGTCCACCTGATGGTGTCTAATGTGTTTGTTATTTTGTCCTACAGGCACTTATTAGAGGTTCTTTGGCGGCGAGTTTATTACCCGCGGCAGCCCTAACGCGCTCTCATTGTGGTTTATTATCCTTTGAACATTTTGAACCTAATTATAAGGATTACCAATGTGCTGCACAGTTTCGATAATGTTAGGTATAGTTTTTGCAGATTGCAGAAATTGTGAATATTTTTTAAATTTTTTTGCAAATTGAACGAATGGATTCGGAGGCATAATTCATCAGTATTTTGTACAAAAGCTTCGAAAATGTTGGTGGTTGTAGCATCTAAATTATGAATGTGATCTCATAACAGGATAAATACACAACAATTTAAATTAAAGAGACATATTCGTCTTACTTCCTTATAATAATATTAATTAATGACGCCTCCACGGCTGACTGGATTTCGATGAAATTGGTATCAAAATTAAGATGTTTATTATTTCACAACCCCTAGTTAGTTTAAAAATAATATATTTCTGACATTTACTCTGTCGAAGTCGTCGACACAAGCTAGTAAATCTATAAAGAACACAACACACCGTACGAACAACTACACCTTTTACATAATATCTCAATGTCCAGCCTTCAATATTTAACCCAGATAAGAAGTTCACGTTGTGTTTGACTAGGCTACATCTCAGCTAGGAGTATTACTCGCTCAGAAATTGTAGCAATGGTTGGGTAAACCCAGCATTACGGGCGCGGTAATAGATCACCGCTTGGCTTTTGAACTCGATGAGTGAGCCTTCAACACAGCCTTTAGTGTTGGCTATTGTCGACAAATTGTGAACGATTTTATCCGATAAATTCATTGAACAAATGTTTAGTTGAAACCGTTCATGTTAGACTGAGATTTGTCGTGGCTATCAAAGAAATTAGTTAAATATCTAACCGTGGTAACTTAGGTAACTGAACTGTTATTCCACTTTGATGTGGGCTGGACATGAAGTGAATAGTCATTAAATTAATTGACATTCATAAATTTTCACTGTAATAATTTTGTTTATTTAACAATAGCTTCATACTTTTTAATATTTAAGAACACATTTACTTAAATTTAATTATTTATACCCAAAACTAATAAAAATGACCATATGTAATTTAAAGTAAATTAAAACAATCCAAAATGTGGCACCGATAAACTCCTCTTCATCTCATCATCAAAATTTTCCTTACATTGGTGTGGTTTAGTCAGAAAAAGTCTGAAACGCCCTCCCACCTCGCCTTAGAGCGGGAGAAGTCACTGGATAAAAAAGTCCAAGTGAAATGTGAGATATTTACTGAATAGCACTACCTACTTGTTTGCCAATAGTTCAGTGTACATAAAAACTCTTAAGGAATATTGAAGTGTAATATGTATGAATAAAAATGGGTGGTCTTCATTCACTGCCAAACCGTCACAACCAAAAAACATTAGTTCAAATAACTACAGCATTTAAAAAAAATATACCTAAGTGGTCAGGAATGAGTCAAATTGAGATTCGGCTGTCACTTTTAAAAAGTAAGGTCAGCAAAAACTAGAACAACAATCAGCAGGCTATCAGAAAGCAGTCGATTTATACTCTCGACTGATGCCGGAAACTGCCCAATATAATGGGTTGCAAAAATTTAAGCCATGTTTGTGATAGAAATAAGATCTACTTGTGAAGAAATAATTTTTTGGGTGTCGAATGATATTGTAGAATCAATCAACATTATTATTTGCTGTGTTCGACACTTTAATTAAATTTTTCTATAGCTCTAAGGTGGAGCGAGACGGTGTGTCAGACTTTTATTGATTAAAACCCACTCTATGTTCCTTCCTTGTCTTGCGTTCCAGAGTTTTCCTTCCAGAAGCGAACCCAGGCTCCAGTAGGCTTCGACCCTGCTGGGCGGCTACAGGTTTGCTGACATCTTTGAAAAACTACGTGCCATCGACGACTCTGGCTCTGTCCGGACGTTTACTGCACAGTCGGACGGTGAGCGGTGAACATTGCTAATCGTTGCCGCCGAATGCCCACACAAGGACACACTGTTGCTACGCCCAAGCGGGGCACACTCCCAGCATATGTTCCATCGTGTCCACCGGGCGGTCCACATAGTGGTGATCCACGGACGTTTCTTCCACTGGAATCCGGTGCAGGAACCTCTCGAACTTTCCATGTCTGGTGAGGACCTGCGGCATGCGGAAGGTGAGGATGCCGTGACGTCTTTCCAGTCACTCCTCAAAGAAGGGACTTATCCGATGATTGTTCCTGGCGGGAATCCAACCTGCGACACGCAGCGTAGAAGTCAATTACTCAACCTTTGCGCTACTCGATTCGTCTATTATTGCAAGTTTTTTGAAAGTAAGCGATTTTGTCGAATTATTTTGCCTTATGTTGTATGTTTCTACTGCTTATTTTGATTGGAGAGTAACAGTAGGTCGACCATCACATCTTTTTTTTTGGAATATAGGTAAACCACATGTCGATATACGTAACCTAGAAGTGTCGACAACAGTTACAGCCGTGTTATCGGTAATCGATACGATTAATAAAGTTGTGAAGCGATCGGCGCTAGATGGCGGTGGTGGGGCCGGTCGCGATCTGCTCTATTATCCTGTCGATACCGCAACTCGTGCGCACGAACATCGCTGAATCACACCTCTATTTACTGTCAAACTTAATTCCTCGATCGTGTCGTTGGCTTTCATTGCCGCTTTTGATATTTTTCTTCGTTATTATCATGTTTCTCAGTTACAGCTTAATGTTCTCTCGTGTACCTAATAGTGAGAATTCTAAGCAATTGTGGGAATAAGATCTCAGTTACCTACTACCTAAGAAGTAGCTAAGTATTCTTATGCTCTTGAAGCTGAAAATGCGGTAAAAGTTTAGCTAATGATGAAAAGTAAAGTCGATATTTTAATATTCAAATAATATTGGTCTTCAGGTCAGCAGTGGTAATCCAGTGGTACCTGACGTAGTTTTACGAGGTTCAAACCCAGACAGGCGCATTTCTTTGAGTAATTTATTTCATCACCACTGCTCTCAATATGGTTAAGAAAAGTATTGTGAGGAAACCGCAATGTTCTAGAACCAAAAATCGAAAACATGTGGTGACATTTACCAACCTTCACTGGGCCACCACGCGGGCCCAGTGAGGGTTAGTGAATATCACAGGATCACTGCCCATGCCCTCTCATAGAGGAGTAGGCCTCAGTCCCAGCAGTTGGTGGAGCAGTGGGGTTGATTATTATGTATGTATGTTATTGATCTACTACATTTTTGTTGTCTGATAATATAAAGAAGAAACACAAGTATGTATACTAAAAAAATAAACACAACGTCCAGTATTTACTCCTCTTACAACTTTATACTTCTCAAAATAGACTAAGAAATATCACTGGCAGTTAACAAATCAATATGAATACTCTTAAAGTAATAGATCTTGTCAGTGGCTCGCAGATAAAGTTAGAGCATAGCAAAGTGTTAGTGATTAGTTAGGTGTTATAATTTAGGATTAGCGTCAGAGAGTCGGTTTGTATCGACCGCTTGTTAGCTTCACTTGTTATTGCGCGCGCGTTCATCTACGGACGCATTATAATGGAGGTAGGATGGAGAAAGCTTTTTAAAGTTTTTTTCATTAGAGAATATGTAGCGAATGCAATGTTGAGCGTTGGAATTAAAAAGAAAAAGAAAAGAACACACCTATATAGATCTAGAAAAGTAAGTTCCAAATATATATTCAAATTAGTTTTTAAACTTACTGATAGTATTAACAAAACTTAAAGTAGACCTATCAAATTTCATTAGTCCTTAAATTTTTGCCCAGTTTTATGATATCATCATCTTCTTGCTCTTGTCAGGTGTTTTGAGGTCGGTGCAACACTTTTTTTTCTTCTATTCTATCCTGTCACCCGTCATGCTATCACTAACTTCCTTTTCTTTAATATCACTCTTCACGCAATCCATGCATTTTCTCTTTGGCCCTCGTCTCCCACTCCAACCAACTATAAGTAAACTCTTTTATGATACGTACATATCATAAAAATTCAAAGCTTATGTTCATAGTACGTAAAGATTGTTGCCTTAAAACTATTTAAAGCCTTCTCCACACAAGCCAAGCCCGATGCAGACACTAACATATCGATAACCATTTATTTACATTAGAACCATTTCTTTATCAGTTTATCACTGATTGTCTCGAGGTCCCTATTGAAGTGCAGCATAACTTGTGTTGATTAATAGCCAATGACTAAATGTAAATATGATTGAGCTTTTGTTACACCTCTCCACAAGCGTCTGCACATGATTTTGTTTGGCCACAACTCAACAAGAGCCAATTGCACGATCCTATTTAGCGGCGAGATATTTTGACAGGACAAAAAAACTTTATTGATGATCACAAAACTTGTAGAGCAATGAAAATATCATTTGTTGATGATAATGAATGGCTAAGTGTATTTCGTTTTGGAATGACTCACTGATTTGTTGAAGACGCTCGTGTAGACGATGCGTGATTAAACTTAATGAAGCATTTAGACAGTGAATCTTTTTATGTATTGGACTGGATTAAATTTTATTTTAAAAATATTACCTTTCGTCATACTATAGTCGAGGTATTCACGGTGACATGATTACGAGAACCTAAGAAAAGAATTCTGATAGAGCAAGCCCTTTGACCGTGGACACACCGTATAAATATGAATTGGTGGGTCGACTTCATTCAAAGCTTGTGCCACCGCTGTGCCTTTGTGTAGGATCCCTATTAACTGCTTCAGAAGTTCATAGTATTTTTTATTCCGACCCAACGGTGACATCTATTGTTAGCTTGACTTGTAAGTGGGTTTCTTTGACTTATTGTGAACACTTCGACCGTCCTTAGGCGTTGATCGTATTATACTGGAGTATTTTGACACATTGCTTTACATTGTTTATGAGTTTTTACAGGTTATAAATTATTTTTTCGAGCTTCGTGGTGATATTTGACGAGGATTCAATGGTGTGATTTGGGATTAAATCGAGATTATGATTTATGAGACATATTTATTGTAGTGTAGTTTTGTAATCTTATAGGATTTTTTTGAAATAGTTATCAAATTATTTTGATATTCAAATCCTCTTGCAAAGTTTACTTCATACAAATTGAATTATGAAGAACCTAACTAATGCGTTCGTCAATGTATATTTTGCTATTAGTCTGAAAATCATTAAACAAACGCTATTAAAATCGTTTGCTCTCATTTATATTTCTAACAAGGATAATTAGCATTTCTCGAAAATGTTATCAATGTTTAATGATTTTGTTAGTGTGACCTTTGCACGTCATTACTTAACTATACTATTTAAGTTTATTTTAGTATACTAATTAATTAACTAAAAAACTAATATAAAAGCAGGAACATTAACAGTCATACAAGTCATTTCTTCGCCAGATCTTGTTCTGTACCTTGTACGTCCGGATAGCTACGGTTATCAACTTCAACTAGTGGGTTAAACGACTTGAGAAAGAATTATGTTTGTGAGTACACCAGTGCTGATTTATATCGTGATCCTCGCCTTTATCTACTATGTCTGTCGCGAATACCAAGACTGATGACGGATCGAAAGTGAGACAGACCTTGCTAGCAAGTAAATAAGATCTTGTAGACCCAAGAATTTGGAGAGACATGGAGCCCTATGGTGACATCAACAAAGAAGTGCAGAGCAAGTGTCCCGAAGATAGTGGTAATTGTTATCCGATCATGTTCAAACGCATTAATGCTGCAATTGTGGAGCTCCTGAGTGACGCTCGGGTAATTCAAACTGTGGGACGCCGAGGCAAGCTGAAACAAGTAGAGATAAGAGGAGGCTAGCAAACATGCAGAGGAGAAGCAGTTTACGTAAGAAGTTTATACCCAGCAGTAGTTGGTAGTAAACCTGAGGAGACACTAAATAAGAATGTGTATTGTGCAAAAATAATTTTAATTGTTTTAAAGTTTTTCGCTTATATAATTTCAATGAAATTGAAATTGTTTCACTTTCAAAATTCAATATATTTATTAGTAAGTCTCTCTAACGAATAGATTACTACTATCACATTAGCACAAAATTGTAATATATATTTATTTGTATTGTATTGTATCATCACAGCTAACTTTTCATTTAAAGGTGTGCACGGCACTAGTTTATAGATTTTGCCTACATGACATTAATTGAATTTGAAAATTTATTCTTATGAAAGAAAACGTTCATTAGTGATCTTATTTATCTTACAACTGTCTACTGATATATTTGAAGAGTCTTTTGATCTAAGTTTGAAAAAGAAAAGATCAGTTTAAACCATTCCGAAATTCCTCTTTTTCACTATATTTTACAACTTTTTCTTTTTCATAGTCTTATCGACGACATCTTCGTCTTATAAAAGCAACAACCATACAGTTCAGGTAGTTGTCTAAAAGACACGTAATGACCTAATTTAGATTTTTTATTGAGATAGGCTTGTGTCCAGTGCGATTTTCTTTGCCTTATCGAGATTTAAGAGTAATTGTTGAAGCTCTTTAAGCGAAGATTGTCATCTTCTCTAAATGAGTCCGTCTGGACAATGCTTGCAATTCTTGTTTTGTAGAAGACGAAAAATTGCTAGAAAGTCATGTTGAAGTATTTTTTAGAGCAAAACATGTTTTTTTTTTTAATTTTTTAGATTTCTTCTTGTTTGTTTTGAAATATTTTAATAAACCCAAAGACCTTCGTGTGACAAAAAAGGGTTTTACGCATCTATGCTCTTTGTAAGATCAAAGATCTTGTTGCTTCTCATAATTAGAACTAAGATATACATGAGTACCCTTTTTTGAAAAATCGGGATTGATAACGTGAGTACCTTTTTTCTAAACATTGGGATTGTACGTCATGTGATCAGGTACAATGCCCTAGTCATCTGATATGGTATCGCTTGTGTTTGAATGTACGATAGGTCATGGATTATCATCCATAACAAAAAGCTGGGTATCCAGCATGTATCGTTTTAGACACGTCGATACGTGGTAATCTAACTCAACTTCATTAATAACGTGATACCATTTTTCAAAAAAAAATGGTTGCCTGTAAAGTCGGTTTTACGGGCGAAGATTTTACGTGACAACGTCTTTTTCTCGGTAGAATATTAATTAATTAATTAATTTTAAACTAATAATTTACTTAACACTATCAACATTTATCAATAGTATGACATAACCTATAAACTCAGTTTCTCAACTTTTGTGTCAATCTAACAATTAATCAATCAATCATAGTTTACGATAATGAAATATCAGTGTACAATTATTTACCTTTATTGTTGTAGTTGTTGTAAATGACGAATCTAAGCACTCCACATTTTCACTACAGACACAGCTGACGATACTTTAACCACACGTGTGAACTTGTATTATGACGCTTTCTTGTTTTTCCAACGCCAAGAACGTTCGAGAAAGACAAAGACAGAGACACAAGCATGCGCCGATTCAATGCGCCTAATTCTCTAGTGCTGCGCGCGCGGCAGACCGATCATAGTTGAGTGGGAGAGAGACGCAAGGCATTCGGCGGGCCTCTCTCTCGTTCGGTGACTCATCGTAACGTTACCGAGCGTTACACTTTTTCATAAGTGACTCCCAGCCGCAACCTAATTTAAGACGTTGTCACGTCAAAAATTGGGACTATACGTCGTGTGATGAGGGTTCATTGGTCTAGTCATCTGTTAGGGTATCGCTTGTGTTTGAATGTACGATAGGTCATGGATTCTCATCCATAACAAAAAGCTGGGTATCCAGCATGTGTCGTTTTGAACACGTTGATAAGTGGTAATTTAACTCAACTTCATTAATAACGTGAATACCCTTTTTCGAAAAATCGGGATTGTACATCGTGTGATGAGGTTTTTTGCTCTAGTCACCTGATATTGTATCGCTTGTGTTTGAATGTACGATAGGTCATGGATCATCATCCATAACAAAAAGCTGGGTATCCAGCATGTGTCGTTTTGGGCACGTTGTTACGTGGTAGTCTAACTCAACTTAATTAATAACGAGAGCACCCTTTTTCGAAATATCGGCTTTGTACGTCGCCTACTACTTTGGCATTAATGACAGGAGTTAACGTTCTATTTAATATCATTGGAATGACTAATGATATTAAATATTACGTTGATTTGCCCAAAAAACTCACTGCGGATTTTACTATGCATTTAGACTTATACCACGATGTTCAGAAAGTGGTTCGTCGTGTTTTTAATATATTTGGGGTTTTCTCTGCAGTAGGGTAATTCTGGTAATTGATACATTTCCAATTTCATTTTCCAATTCCAATTTTATTTCCAATGGTATTTCCAATTTTATTTTTAATTTTATTTCCAACATAATTGTTTCATATATTTTTTTGGAATATAAAAAAATATATGTAATAATAAAATTATGCCTAGCATATTCAAACCTTCTTGTTAAGCACATACATTGTAAAATAATTCAAAGGTTATCCACTATCGATTAAAATATGTTAATTAGATAACAGTGTAATTAGGTAATTACCTAATTAACCACCATAATAATGATATTGTGATGTTTCTAATAAAGAATTATCATAATTTCTCGAACATGTAGTTAATGCTTAATGGTTTGGTTATTACCTACCTAATTTGCATCTCATTAGTTAATCATTTTATTTACCAAAATATTTCCTATAAAAGCGGGATCTTCACTCCTAACCGTCAGTTCTTCGACAGATCTAAACAGAACCTTGAATTTACTTCTGGTTAACTATAGTTTACACATTCATCCACCATGTTCATAAGCACACCAATATTGATTTCTACCCTAGTCTATTTCTTTTTCTACTCGTACTATCTGTCACGCATAATAAAGTTCATTTAGTAAGCGGGTTATGCCTTGCTAGCAATTAAGGAAGATTGTGTGACCCTCAAATAAGAATATCCACTAATGGGGCGTGTAATGGAGCTCAATGGTGACGTCAACAGTAAAGTGCAGTGCAAGTCTGTCGTAGACAGACATGATATCTCTGTGATCATGTCCAAATATAGTAACACTGCGATTATAGTGTTTTTGAGTAATGTTCTCGTGATTCAAAATGTGGCATGCAGAAAGAAATAAAGAAAAGAGATGGCTATCAACATATATACAGGGGAAGCAGTCTAATTTGCAGTAAACAGAAATCTGTCTATTACAAATTGTTGCTTAATGATTTCCATAAAAGTGATTTTAATTCTCATGATAACCGGCATTTGTCCAGAATGTTTGGAATTGTTCATTGAACATTGGAATTGTTTACATTTAAAATACAAGTTTTCGTTTGTTTATTTGTTATTACATCACTCGAATGAGTAGATACAAAAAAGTTCAAAAATTAATTTTGGAACAATGTAATATGTTAGCAAACTTTTCACTTAATATTTACATATTTTGCCTATATTTATTACTAGACATTATAATTTTTTTATCAATTGTTTATTAGAAATACCTAGACTGTTTTATTTTAAAATTATTAGGTTTTTGTGACTTATGTAAATATAATAATGTACTTAAGATGTAAAATCACTAATAAAAATATTAAGAACTTGATTTTGTAAATTTTATTACGTATTTGCCTCCCGTACCTTATGTGAATGACACACATGTTAATTGATAACCTTCAACTGTATTTGAATAATTCTATACTGGCTCATTATTTCCCTGCTTACAAGCATTTAACTCTAGAAGTTTAGGTCGAGACTATGCAGTGGCAGGTAGCAAATTAAAATTATTGAGGAACTGTAGAATACGCTTAATAAAGATTGGTCAAGTATCGAGTGTAAACCGCACCGACTTTTTATTAGACGCTAGCAGCCCGACAGACGTTGAACTATCTTAGCAATAAACTGTCAAACGTGTGAACTGTCAAACCCTCAAAGGTTTATGAACCTTCACCTAATAATAAAAAAAAAATACCACAAAAAAAGAAATTGCGGAGGACGATGCATCAACTCTAACATCGACCAACAGATTTAAAATGTATCTCAATCAAAACATCTTAGTAAGGCAAGAATTTTTTACGGTGACGACATCTGCGAGAAGTATGGGGTTTAGGTTTTATAAGGCATTTTTATGTTAACCTAACCTAACCCAAGTGATTTAGATTTTAAATATATTCATAACATAGAACTTTCATACATTTTTGGACGCAGCTCGGAGAGCTCCGTACGAATCTACAAAAATATTTGACAAAGGGCATTGCGTAAAACTGTCCCCAAAAATGACAACCCACCAACAGGTGAAACAGGTGTCATTCAAAGCGTCTAGTTGAATAGAGTTGTTGTTGAAATTCATGCTGTTCATTTTAACGTTGATTTATTACCAATATATTATATTTTTAGTAATGTTCGTTTAATAAAATTACTTACCTACTTACTCTACCTACCTACCCTGCCCTAATTACAACCTTCCCTGTATACTGGTGAACAAAACCAAAAAAACAAATATTTAAATTGGTCCAGCCGTTCAGCGTGACCAGGAGAAACAGGAGTTTATTTTTATATAAGTAAATAGATAATGTCATTTTTAATATTTGCCCTAGTACTTTTGAGCTAATAAACGCATGGCCACCATAGGCGCGGGCTTGAGAATGAGTAGCTCGCTGTCCGACTGTCCGGTAACTGTCCGGACCGAGCCCAAGTCGTCCACGGTGCGCACTGTTCCCGCGCGCCTCAAGGACCTGTCAGCAACAGAAGGGGCCTAGCTGGGTTGAAGCCTACTGGGGCCAGGGTTATCCGAAAGGGAAGCTCAGTTCCGGTACGAAAGGCACGAAGGAACGGGGTGGGCTTTTAGTCAGTAAGAGTCTGACACTATCTCCCGCCCCGCCCAAGAGCGGGGGTGGTCATTGGATGATTTTTCCCAACAAAAAAATGCTAAACAACGCATTTTATTTGATTTTTAGAAGTATTATTGTAGATGTTATTTGATTATCTAAAATAATTGTCCTTAGTTGAACTTGATTTTAGTATTGATTGATGTAGTAGATAATATAATAAGACTGTGACCATGTGACCGTTTATTGATTTTTTTGTTTATAAGTAGTTGGTAATTTATATCAAATAATCCAATTGATAACAACCATTAAGAAACAGCCCTTCAGCTCCCTAAGTTAATTGCAAGCAATGTTAAACAAACTTATATAATTATACCTGAGTCCTTTAAATTATAATTATTTTCCCCTTTTGTATGTTAGGTCTTCACTCTCTGAATTTTATCTCTTCTTTGTCTATAATCAAAATCATTGTCATGTACATATCTATATTGTTTATACTAAGTTTAAAAATAAAAATATATTTGCTTAACAACCATTTTTTATTTATCACCCCGCTGTCCTCTTCTTTGTTAATTTGGAAAGGAAATGAAAAATTAAAAAAGTTATTACGAAAGTTTTATACCACAATTTTGAAACACAGGGATTAGAATGGAATAAACTTTGTCGTAAGTACAAATATGCAAATACATACAAATATAAAACTCAATAAAATAGTAATTGTTAAAAACTTAAATCTAGAGGTACAATGTCTTCGTAGGACGATCGGCGGCAGCGACATCTCGCGCCGGCTCTTGGTACAGGCCATGATCTGGAGCGATCGCCACATTTTGCGACGCAGTAATGCTAGCGAGCGAGGCGGGCCGCATACTCGAGACGAGCGTTCTCACGTCCCAGCCACTGAAGTCATGACTCCCATTTCCAGCCACCGGCACCGCGCGACTTGCGGACGACGAGCAATGGGTAGCTCGTCACCCTCTGGATGATTTAAAAAAAAAAAAACCCGGTCGTCTGATAAACCGTCCGGACCGAGCCCGAGTCTTCAACGGCGCATAGAGTTCAGCGCGCGCCTCAAAAATATGTCAGCAAAACTGAAATCCGACCCTTATAGACCCTTGGGTTGACTTCCGAAAGGGAAACCCGGGGTCCTAGAACTTAGTGCAAAGAAGGAACAAAGGTGTGGTATTAGTCAGTATATAACACCACACCTAAAGCTTGTAATTAGCAATTTAATTACCTAATTTGTTACTATGTTGTTATTAGTCTGTAAGCTTTCCTAAAATATGAAAAATAAAATAAAATAATAAATAAATAAATAAGTTTGATATGCCGGGAGAAGTCATTGGATGATTACCGACATTAGATAATACATTATTCCACAACTATCACACAACGCCGTCTAGTCCCAAGCTAAGCAGAGCTTGTATTACGAGTACTAGATCTGATAAACATACTTATGTATATATTTCTAAAAACATACATTTATAGATAAATTACACCCAGACACAGAACAAATGATCATACTCATAACAAAAATATTTGTCCTCAGTGGGAATCGAACCCACGACCTCCGGCATAGCAGTCAGGGCCACTAACCACTATACCAATAGGCCAGTCAACAATGGTAGTCTTGTCACTGACAGTGCTGTTTATTAAAAACCTTTGGATGGTCTGAAATAATTTCAAATAAAAAGGGATAGCCTGTGTACTACTAGTAAATAAGAGGATTAAAAATTGTTATTGTGGGTCATCCCTAAGTGATAGACATATACCATCGCGGACTTTTTTGTAGACCTCTTTAAGGGGTACAATACTGTGGTACATTATTTTGGTCTATCTCGTAAGGTTTAGCCAGCGTTTGCAATGTAAGCGCAAAAAACTGTTTTTTTACGTCATTTTATTAGAAACTTTTAAAATTATATCAGTGTTTCTCTACCATATTAGGTATGCATGTATTATACTACTCTGTCAAGAAAGTACCAGGAAAAGATCAATAATACACAAAATTTTTGTTATTCATTCAAATTTATTTTATCACCTTCAGAAACGATACACTTACGCCAACGAATAATCCAATCATCAAAACATTTTTTAAACGCTGTTTCCGAAATTGAGTTCAGTTCTCGCCGCGAATTCTCCTTTATGTCTTCTACAGATTGAAAACGGGTGTCACGAAGTGGTAATTTGAGTTTAGGAAAAAAATAGAAGTCGGCTGAAGCCATATCTGGCGAATATGGTGGCTGCTCGATGGTATTTGTTGAGTGTTTGGTCAAAAATGCGTTCATAATGATGACCTTGTGCGAAGGCGCATTATCGTGGTGCAAAATCCAAGAATTTTCTTACCACAAATCTGGCCTTTTTCGTCAAATTTGCTCTCTTAAATGCCGCGTAACGCTCAAATAATATTCTTTATTTACCGTTTGACCTTCCAGTAAAAATTCAGAGTGCACAACACCGCGATAGTCAAGGAAAACAGTCAAAATGACTGACTTTTGATCGACTTTGGTGTGGTTTTTTCGGTTTTGGCTCAGTTGGAAGGCACCACTCCGAAGCTTGTTGACTTGTTTGCATGTCAAACTCGTAAACCCACGTCTCGTCGCCAGTAACAATGCGTTTCATGAATGTTGGGTCGGAATTGACTCGTTCTAGCATGTCCTAAGCGACTCTCATGCGATTGAGTTTTTGGAGAAAATTCAGGTCTTTTGGGACTAGCCGAGCGGCAACATGTTTCATACCCAAATGATTAGTTAAAATGGTACGGATTGACTCGTGAGATACAGAAAGTTCGGCGGCTATCTCTCTCAAACTTGAATGAAGATTTTCAGTCACTATTTCTTTAATTTCAATTGCAGAGGTTGATGGCCTACCAGAGCGAGGCAAATCTTCCATCACATCTCGACCGCTTTTGAATTCTTTGTACCACTCATAAACCTTCCTCTTGAATCACTCTACCTTTTAAAAAAACCAGATCAAAATCTGTTGCGCGGTTTTAAAGATCTAAGCATACATATGGATAGACAGATAGCAGGCGACTTTGTTTTGTATTATGTAGTGATAGTAATTTTATATTGATTTTATTGTCAATTTAATTTTCAACTTAAATGCGTCATATTTTTTTGGAATAGTATTTTTTATAATAAAATCTTGCATAGCAATATACACTATTGCTAATTAAACGAATTGGATTATTAAGGTTATCCATTAGTTAGTCAAAGCATTTTACAATATGTTAACTAGGTTAATGTGTAATTAGGTAATTATTAACCACTATAACAAAGATATTGTTATGTTTCTAATAAAATATTGTTAGAATTTCTCGAACATATAGTCCATGCCTAATGGTTTTGTTATTACACTTATTACCAAATATTATTGCATCTCATTAGTTAATAATTTTATTTACCAAAATGTTTCCTATAAAAGCAGGATCATCACTCCTGACCGACAGTTCCTCGTCTGATCTCGTTCAGTACCTTGAATTTAGTTCTGGTTAGATACCGTTCATAACCTTCATCTTCAACGTTTATAATCTTAAGAACACATCATGTTCATAAGCACGCCGATATTGATTTCTACCCTGGTCTATTTCTTCTTCAACGCATACTATCTGTCACGCATAATAAAGTTCATTTAGTAAGCGGGGCCTTGCCAGCAATTAAGGAAGATTGTGTGTAATGGAGCTCAATGGTGACGTCAACAGTGAAGTGCAGTGCAAGTCTATCGGAGACAGACATGCTATCTTTATGATCATGTCCAAATGTTGCAACGCTGCGATTACAGTGCTTCTGAGTTACATCCTCGTAATTAAAACTGTGGCACACAGAAACAAGTAACGACAATAGATGGCCATCAAACATAATGTACAATTGTTCATTACAAATGCCTATACTGTTTTATTTTTAAATTATTAGGTTTTTGTGACTTATGTATTCATAATTTTGTAATTGAGATGTAAAACCAGTAATAAAAATATTCACAGTTTAATTTTTAATAGTTTTATTATTTTTAATTTGCCCCCTGTGCCTTATGTTCACTTACGAATCTTCAACTATATTTTAATAACTCAATACAGGCTTATTATTTCCCTGCTTACATTAATTTAACAAAAATTTAAATTATACCTAAGAGTATCAATTTTCTGCTTGGAGAACTAGTGGTTAGTAGTATATAGTATTTAGTAGTATTATATTTAAATTATACTTTTAACCTATTATATTTAACTTAGGTAATTGGTTAGTAAAGTATAGATATTATTTATCTATAAGGACTATAAAAATTGTGTTAAATATTCAAAAGGATTTGTATTTAGGTATTTAAATTTTGATATTGATTTAATCTAATGTTTAGTTACTGGTTAGTACATATTTTATTGTTATTACGTAATATATTATTCAATACATTATCGTTTTTATAATGTTTGTTTTTAAAATTATAAGTGTGTGCAATTAAAAGTATATAATTTTAATTTTAAAAGTATTATTGTAGAGATCGGAATACTATTTGTTGGTCTAAAATAATTGCCTTTGATTTAACCTGATTTTATTTTGATGTAGTAATATAATAAAGTTGTGACCGTTTGTAAATTTTCTTGTTTATGTTAAGGTAGTTAGTAAAATATTAAATTACCTAATTGGCTACACTTTGTATGAAGTAAATTGATGCCCTTTAGCTCGTAAATTATTTTACAGTAATGCTAAACAAACTTGTAAAGTCATTAAAAGACACTATACCTGAGTCATAGAAATTGAAATTATTTTCTTTATTGTGTTAGTACAACTAGTATATATATATTCCGTAATGTTAGTTCCTCTTTGTCTACAATTAATACTTGTATATTTCTTACTACTTTTTGACTTGTATATATGTCTAACTCTTTAACTCAGATTAGGCTACACAATAAGTTTAAAAATTAAAGTATGTTTGCTAACCAGTTACTTTTATTTCTCATCTCACCGTTCGTCCTATTCCTTGTCAAATAGGAAAGGTCGGACTAAATGAAAAATCAAGAAAGCTATTAGGAAAGGTTTGATATATGAATACAGGGAATAGAATCGAATAAACTTTGCCCTACCTACACTAAAATCGTGTTAGCTACAGTTCAGAAATAAAGAGGTTCGCAATAGAAAAAATAACTGATTACAACAATACAAACATATTTAATTCTTTTTCAGCAATACGCTCAAATAAAATCGCTCATTAATAGGTTCCGTACTTACTTGCTAATTTAAATTCAAATCTAACACAGAGAAGTTTTAGATATGAGTATGTTTACTGCCCGGTGTCTCGAACGTGAAGGCGCCGCGGTTCGTTATCCTTTCCAAGAGGACACCACTAGAACGTCCTGCCAAACGAGCTGCCAATCGAGTGACATTAGCTTTAGTCGATCAAATAGTAACTGGTTTTTCAGTAAGGTAACAATGGTAGTTGGTTTTTCATGCCAACTTAAATCTATCTGTACAACATGCCTATGTCTTTGTGGGGGGATCGGCGGCGGCGACTTCTCACAACAGGTCCTGGTACAGGCCACGATTCCGAGTAAGAAGGAATGGCAGGCGGTCGCCTACGTCTATGAAGCAGTAATTCGGATAACGGACATTCTCACGCCACAGTCACCGCGCGGCTTACAGATGACAACCTATGGGTAGCCGTAAGGCCGTCCGGTAACCATCCGGTCCGAGCCCGAGTCTTCAACAGCGCGTAGTGCTCCACGCGCGTCTCAAAAATATGTCAGCAAAACTATAGAGGGTCTTGTACGGCCAAACCCTACTAAGGAAACGAACGTCCTCAGTTCCTCAAACCCCAGTCGCCGAAATTCCGACTCCAACTACTAACCTCGGTAGATGTAGGCTTGTGGACGTCGAGCAATAGGTAGTTCACCGTCCGGCCATGCAGTAATTACCGGACCGAGCCCAGTCGTCAACAACGCGTAGCGATCTACGCGTTCAACACAACTAGGAGAGTGGGGAATTTCTGAAAAGGAAACTTGTAGTCCTAGAACTCTGTAGGGTTTAAGTGAGTAAAAGTCTGACACCCGCTCCCTCTTCACCCAGAGCGGGAGAAATCATACCGCTAAAAATATAACAAGTAGGTAATTATAAAATTATAACACTGTATAAAAGACAAAACATGATTAGTTTACAAATATAGGTATGTACGTACACATTTACGAGTATGTACAAGTATATTGCAAGTAGTGCTTAGTTTGGTCTCTAAACATTCAGTAGATAGCCTCACTCTCTCACCTCTTGTTGTAGATTTACTTTGTCCATTCACAACCTACATTGCGTATAAACTCAATATCAGGCCTCTATAGCACCTGTAATTGGATAAAAGTAAAGTGTACCAACGTTAACTAGATTGCCACAAAAACGACGTTACACATTAAGATCGGTGTTGCGTCTGGTTGAGCCGTGTGACAATGGGGCGGCGTGCCTTTGAAGATGTCTCGCGTAACAAGTGTGGTAAGTGGTAACCAATTGGGAGAGGGGGGCAGAGTGGGGGACAATGGATGCGCACAGTAGCGGGCTTCCGTGTCACTGCAGGAGCAGTGCTTGGAACACACACAGAATACAAGTGGAGGAGGCAGGTTTAGATTGAATAGCTGTAATAGAAACGATGTAGCGATAAAATCATTGCCTTTTCGCAGACTCGAAGGCACACAATAAAGAATAAAAGCTCTGTAAATACTTCCACTGAACTCTTCTAGTTCGTACTTATTACAAAGATACTAACTTGTGCTTTGGATGTAGGATTTAAACTGGTTAAAGGATTTTAAATATTCTTTCATAGAAATTACCGCATCGCTAACGCTTTGTCTCGACCAAATGCAAGAGCTCCGGGTGATGGATGGACTATAGCAGTGAAGCCTTGGCACAGTAGTGAATCTGAGAGAGAAATATATGAGTCCTGTCTGGTGGAACATGGCAGTGAAGCCGAGAAAATAGCATCTTAATAAAAAAGTAATATTCAGATTAAGTGCTGGTTTTATTATAAGTATGTACATAAAAAACTTAAATATTAAATAAACTATAATAAATATACTAAAAACCTAACTATGTACAAATATAGTGCTGGTTACAAATTGAACAAATTAAGTATCTTTAGCAGATTCCACCAGGAGTGGAACAAAGTTATAAACGCGGTATAAAAAATATAAAAAATTTAAATGAATAAATTGGTATTTAAAACCTCGTTATAGATATTCTAGTCTATGGTAAGCGTTGTTATAGCGACATAATAGCTTGTGGCGAGGCGCTCATAGGCCACGGTAAACAATTAGCATAATTTTAATACCTTTGACTTTGAATGCTGCCGCCAAGCCGCCAGTTAAACGTAAGGTTTAAAAAATTAAACTTAGCTTAAAAGAAAATTGCTGATCTTGAAGAAATTAATTGCTGTCGTTTTTCAAGTATTTTTATAATTCTTCCAGCAAAATAGACTTATTATTTAAAACTAAACCAACTATCACAATAGGAATATGAAAATAATCTTGTCGGTCTGTTACATTTTCACATTTAAACTCCTGAAACGATGTTATTGATATTGGAAACAGGCAGGCAAGCCCAAGAAAGGACACAGGCTACTTTTTATCTGGTTTCGTGTGCGCAATAATCGATATTCACCCGGACATAGTAGTAGGCAAAACCTAGTATACACTTAAATCAAAAAACTCTAAATAAATATCTTAAAATATGGTAATGAAGTGTGTCCAAAAGACTGGTGACATTATCACCTTGTAAAGCCACGCAAAGTATAAAATTGACCTTTTTTGTTACATTATTTTTATATTAGTTTCTAATATTTTTGAAAAAAAAAAAAAAATCTGGTCTTAGGTACTTATTCACCCGGGTATCCATGAAAAAAGATCTTGAAATTAAGACAAAATGATATTTTTTTCAGATAAGAAATTAAGAGGCCCAAAATGTTTGTAGTTGACCACAACGCAACATGCGTTACCGAAAGCTCTATTCTCTCTATTCTATCTCTTCTTGTTAATTATGCGTTAATGTAATGGAATTGTCAATTCTCATATTTATTTCTTGTTCTGTGTTTTATTGATATTGTTACTGACAAAATTTAATTATTATTTTTCTCTTTGGCATTTTATACAATAATAATTAACTATTTTTATGTGTTTTAAAATCAAATGTGATTGTCTATAAGTGTTGCATCACTTGAAAAGTGTTATAAAATGAACCTGGGCTTCAAGTCTGCTATTACAATAGTGTCAGAATGGATAGACCATTCTGACACTATTGTAATAGCAGACTTGAAGCCATTGATGTCATAATTATCAAGTTTGGTAATCTACTAATATAATGGCGTCATTATGACTTCCAATGGTCAACCACTGACACTCCGTTGAAAGAAGTGACATAGAATGGTAATCTCGTACTTATTGACAAATGAATGTTTGACGTTTGCGGTAATCTGCTAAAACTTTGACAGTTTATTTGATCAGTGTTTTACCATTAGAACGCTATTGTGCAGTTATTGGTTTTAATATGCTTTTTTTTTTTTTTTTTCGATGGGAAAAATCATCTTATGACAACCCCCGCTCTTGGGCGGAGCGGGAGATAGTGTCAGACTCTTACTGACTAAAAAACCCATCCCGTTCCTTCTAGCCTTCGTACCGGGGCTCGAGCGCCCTTTCGGATAACCCTGGCCCCAGTAGGCTTCGACCCGGCTGGGCCCCTGCTGTTGCTGACAACTCCTTGAGGCGCGCGGGAACAGCGCGCGCCGTCGACGACTTGGGCTTGGTCCGGACTGTTACCGGACGGCCGGACAGCGAGCTACCCATTGCTCACTGTCCGCAAGCCCGCGCCTACGGTGGCTGGAAATCGGGATCGGAATCCCGGCGGCGGCGACGAGAGCGCCGTTGTCTGATGCGGTCGGCCTCCTCCTTAGCGAGCATTACTGCTTCGCAGAAGTCGGCGACCGCCTGCCACTCCTGGTTTTAATATGCTCGAAATTATCATTCTACCACAATTCTATTACAAGACCAGTGATCGACCATGAATTAGCAGATCACAAACTTTTAGCAAAATGACAATGGGATCGTGTTGGTATGACGAATTTATAAAAAATAGCAGACTTGGGGCCCAGTAAATTCCCAGTGCATGTAATGTTGGCGATCCTAATAATGAATAAATAAATTATTATCCGCTAGGACTACATGTTCTTAGACTGTAGTGGTAAATGAGCAGATTTACAACAAAAGGCGATTTTTTCCAAACAACTTTTCATTTATTTATCTAAGCTTTTGAGAAAATCAATACCTATCTAAGACCTCCTGACAATAAAACTCACCGACTACACAACAAGTAAGTATATATTAACTCTACACACAATAATGCTAAGGCAAGACATATATACAGTTTTATATACTCAACCCTAATGCTCAGTCATTGGCGAGCTTCACCGAGCATTCCCCTTCCGAGCAATTAACGGTTTTATTGCTTTCCCCATTGGTTACTTGCGAAGCTTTTGCGGCCATATGCTTAGATAACATGCTTCGTAATGACTGGGTTTACATCAGTATATAGTGCTTGGTTTTAAATGGCGATAAGGAAAATATAATAAAGATTAGGTTAGTAAATAGTGGTTTAAGTTAAAGCGAAATTTATTTATTTTAATTTTTATGTTATAATATGCATCCTATCTGATGCTAAGCAGTGATGTAATCGTTGATGGTGAAGCACACTAGTTTATTAGGAGCCTATTAGGAAATACTGCTTTACAATCTACAGTTGATTCGTTATCATTTAAAACTGGTACCGTCTATAGATATACCTAAACTTCAAACGTATGTACATAATCTGCCGACACAGTATGCTTCGCATATCAATTATTTACGTAATTGGAAAAATAATAAAAACCCACTTCTTTGTATTCGCACCTCTGTCAACAACAATTTATTTATGGTTGAGTTGTGCCACCTAACATGTCATGATCTTGATACAGTACTAAAACAATACTCTTGGACAGTTACCAAGAGCATCTACACCACTTTAAAAAAATATTCCCAATATAAAACAATAGCTAATCATAAGCCTTCGTAGATATTACTAATGATAAAGATTACGGTCATCAAGACAATGAATAAAAACGAAAATCTCATAACTAATTAAATTCTAATTACACAAACCGTCCATATTTAATATCTCCAACGGAATGAAACATATTTTCACATGTTAAAACAATGGCTACCGACAGTTGCTCCGTATTTGCTTATCAGCCACATCAATAAATGCCTTTCTTTGAGCCGTTCAAGAACTTTATATATACAGTTTTAATTTTTATATCCGCCAAATATTCCAAGATACGTCTTTCTTAGTAAATTTTACTTACGCAAGGGTCCTGTAAGGCTGGTGAAAAGTTTCTAAATGAATGTATGTGGAATGCAAGTGAGTATGGTATTCGATGAGGGAGGTGATGGTCACGGGGTGAGCACCATGTGTTTCCGTTGATGGCGTTTTAATTGCAGCGGGGCAAACACTCCGCCCTTACTCGGTCGGCGTGGCGTTTCAATTTGTACCTTTTGCTTATGATTATGCAGTTAGATCATAATAATATTCAGGTAATTAAGTTCATATCACCTACATACATAGGTACTTATATTAATTATATCAAATTCTTATATATAATTTAAGTATTTGTTTGTCTGCAAAAGACATCGTGATAACTTTTCTCATTATATTCAGAGACAAAATTTTTATGAATGTTATTTTAAAACTACGAACAAGCTTTCCACTCTATTGTCTATCGTCACCACTGTAATTCCTGCGAGCCTACTATATATCCTAATTATAATTTCAATAATTGTATTCATTTTTACAATTGCACAATGTACCTATACCTACCTCTTCTTAAATTTGCTGACGACCATATGAATTTTTGTAGGTTGAATTAGGAATTTCTTTGAATATATTATAGAAAGAGCTAAATGATAAGTCCTCTTCTCCGCTTATTGTATCCTTCTTTTGCTGTGCCCGATAGGATCAATTACTGTCTCTTTTGACATGTTTACCATCTAAGCCTACATTGTGGAATGCAATAAAGAATTGAGTATCGAGTATACGGAATTGGGTTACAGTAAGTTTGAGTATAATTTAGCAAATTATTGAAGCGTCGAGATCTTTTTAAAGCCCAGTTAAAGCTAAAGCGTATAACTCCAAGAGCGAGCGAGGCAAGCTCAAAATTACACTCCGACACGGACGGTTTAGGTTAGAAGCAAATAACTAAAGTGGCTAAAACAGAAGCTCCTGTGCTTCTGCTAATTGCTCCGCCCGCGTGGAAGTATAAAATTACCTCAAGAGTACTCCTGGTATAAAAAGTATCATATAGCCTACTCTATGATATGTTTCACCCTTGTGCCAAATTTTATTAAAATCTGTTCAGACATTTGAGCGTGAAAGAGTAACAAACAAACACATATTCACACATACGCGCTTACAAACTTTCGGTTTTATAATATTACTGTGATAACACACAATTATTGACAGAGTTTAACGATACATCAGTTAAAAATACTTTAACCCTTCAAATACTAACACACCTGTCTATGCATATTGTTTTGGTCAGATTCTTTTTAGTCCAGAGCCCCCCGAATTATGTGCCTTGGGTCTTAATACTTTAAAATTCTAACAGTCAGCCATCCATCGCAAGGTGCGCGTTTGAATATGATTAGCAGCTTGTCAAAAGTGAGTTAAAGGTTTAATGTATTCTAATTTAATCAGCGAAGGGTTGAACTTATAAATTTTAAAATAATTAATGAAACTGGAATTGGTTTATAATAATTTGGTATCAATTAGATGGGAAATGTGTGCTTTCTATTAGTTGGATAGATGCTGTTTGTAGTAGATAGATTGACGCAATATTAATGATGATCAACATTTAAGACTAACACAGTGAACATTTTACGAAACACGATCAGGGATGACACTTTTAACTAAACAATATGTTGTTAGGTTAGGTTAGTATAATTTGTATTCTCTAAAGCAAAAAAAAAACATTACAACACTTAACTATTTAACATTAACTAAAAACAATCTAGGATATGGCGTCAAAAAACCATTTGGTTTCGCTGTCAACTGATAGTGTGTCCAGAAGACCGGTAGCATAGCCACGCTGTATAGTAAGTACCTAACCAATCCACTTTTGACTTCAAGACCCTGGGTTATAGCTACAGATTCCAGCATGGAATTTCAATCCTTAGCTGTATACAGAATTAATGTTTTCTGACAACCTTTTGTGCGAACGACTGGGATGGCCACCACGTACCGGTACGTCTGGGGGTCTGTTGATGGAACAGGCTTGGCAGAATAATTAAGCTATTTGATTTCGACGCACACTTCCAGAAACGCAACCGTTAGAAAACTGACATTAAACACGAGCTTATTTATAATAAAAAAAGCTTTGACTCCACGAGTGGAGTCTGAGAGTGAGTAAGAGTCTGGCAGATCACACGATTGAACTTGTGCTTGATAAATTTTGAGCAACTTCTTTTGGGTGTAATTTATCTATAGTATGTGTATGTATTTAGAAAAATATAAGTATGTTTATCAGTTGTCAGTTGTGGAATATTATATATATTATTTATTATATTATTATATTAACTGTTTTGGTGTGTAGTATGGTCTCACCTTTTGCTAGGATTCCCAACTTTTTGGTATTCACCTGACCCTTCGTTTTTAATTTATTTAACACCAAAAAGAGTTTCATCTGGGAAACTTGGTGTAAAGCGGAATTAAGACCTCTTAGCGGAAAAATGACAAGCTTGGGTTTTAGCAATATCGAACCTGACGTAATTGGCCGAGGGAAATAAATCGATCCTTTTATTTTATTTTAAGACTAACCAAATATGAAATAGAGACTAATTACGTCACGTATTTTTGATGGAATGAGGTTCTTTATAACAAAATCAACATATTTATCTTTTAAATTACGAACGAAAACTTGTAATCACCAAGAAAGATCACAAAAACTTGAAATATATACTTTTAGTCCGAACTAATTGTATCAATGATAACAAAGCCAAACAATTTACAATATCTATTAGCATATACTTTAGTGTTTCGGATCGATGAAAAGAATGAGTACTGATATGCGATGGAGATAGTGATAAGCCACCCTTATAGTACAGTGTACAACTGTCCTAAACGTGGGGGTGCTAAATCGTCCCGACAACTTATTAACATATTAGTTTAACATTGTTTTGCATAATTAGTTGTCTTGTAAATAAATGAACGTTTTGTTTGATTTCTGCTGTAAAATTTTTAATGATCACGATTATTTTAACACTCGTATGTCTTATAAAGTTGGGCGTGAATCTTAATACAGTTTTTGAACTTGTAGAAAGCTGGTTAAAATTTTGGACTCTGCGTAGTGCTTAAACCATTGAACCATCAATCAATCTACCTAGCCTTTTTCTATTTTTTTTTGTTTTTTGAGGTGGGAATTCATTCATTGACTTCTTCTGCTCTACGGTGAAGTAGACTTGATAGACTTCTAGCGACGGTATATGCGTTCTAAGACCACAGGTTTCCAGGGTGCCCAAAGCAGGCTTTGGCCATGCTGGACCCCTATGTTATGGTCGAGTTCCGGCCTAACCAGATACTGTTAAATAACCTATCCGATTTCTAGAATCCACAAGTTTGGTAATACCCATCCACCCAGTGGTAAGACTATTATCATTACCTGGCTTCTGCCTATCTGTAACGACTATCCATGAATGATAGCCGGTACCGTAGAATAACGTCATTTCCAAAACACGGGAATCTTGGAATGTTAAGATGGCCATCGGGCCCAAACAGTTTATCGAGTTTATCATAGCTTTGAAAAGAAGAAGAAGATAAATGACCTTGGCAATCGTTACTCGATATAGGTGTTTTTAATATTGTGTGGATCATCACGCTTGCGGAAAAGCTCCGCATGCAGCATTCCACGAATTACAATAAATAGGTACCTACTTGTACGAAATCGTCATTTTTCGGGGGATACGCGTGCGGTGTAATCCCCCATGCGTGATCAAAATAGCACGATATTAAAAACACCCTTAGAGACTATTTTAATCATGAGTGTATGGCCCCACACCACATCGATCTATTTTACACCAAAATCTTTTTAAATTCAAATTCAATTTCATTGAAGAAATTGACCAGTATTAACGTGTGTCATGTTGTTTAACTAACCCCTACACATAACGTGTTGTTTCGCTGAAGACAGTAATTTAATAAGTGATTGGACGAGCAAATGGATTAACTATCAATTATATTGTCCCATCACGTGTTTACGTGACAAGTCATGCATCGTAGTATTACATGCTACGCTGAAATTCTCGACAATTCAATCAGTTACATTTTACTATGAAAACAGCAACAACATTGAATTGTCTCGCATTGTCGCCTCACAAATTGTTGAACGTAAACATGAGCGAGTTCTGTGTGCAATGTTCGTGTTTCCTCATCAAGATAGGGAGTATAGTCAATTGTTGGAAGTGCACTTCGTTGTTGCCGACGTAAATACACACTCTGAACGGTAATTTTCCTATGACGCGCGTGTTTTGCGACGCGATCTGTTTTGTTCAACACGCGAACAGATACCACCAGCTATTAATGTCCTACTCACACATTTTATCTGAACATTCTCAATTAACAGCTTAGCTCGTTACTCTTGTATGACCTTTTCTCTACAAATGTAGTTTGATGGGCACTCTCTATCTACAAATATATTTTTTACATGAGGTTTATAATGCCATGGTCTGACAGCAAATAATATTATTGTCGATCCGAAGATAAGTCTTTTATACTGAAATCCTAAATGAACGACTTACACGAATAATTTAGATAAATACACATCTTGAACACAAGTAACATATTGACGATAAGCCTCTATAAAACGAAAGGAGTAGCAAGCATGATCGGGATATTTATCATGCAAAACCGTATAACGTATCTCACCCTTCCCCTTAAGCATTGAAAAGTCAGTAAATTAATAGCTATAAAGCTCCATCATATGCAAATAGTGGCATCCCCTCGGCTTAGCGTATCTAGCACATCACGGCTCCCATCGTACGTCTTGTTTAAAATTCGTTCCCCGCGACTCTGATATGCAAATGGCGGGCGACATTCGAATACAAAAAGCTCGAGCGCGGTGGCAGCGAGTAAATCAATCGATCAACGCCGGATATACTCGTAGGAATACGTCTTCATTGTGTTCATTAGCGTCGTCGAGAGCCGCGAGCGACCCGGCGGCCGCACCTGCCTCGCTATGTCCCGCATTCCGCAAAAAGCCCACGAAATTAAACACCCCTGCCGTTTAGTAAAATGATCTTGTTGTTACAGAAATAATGTTTTTAAGTGTACTGTTTGATCGAGTGATGTATGATCACATGTTTTGTATTGATTGTCGCGGAGTGCAGACATTTCACAAATTGCTTACGTCATGTCATCAGTTTATTACAATGACACTCATTTGTATGCAGATTATCAACATATTATTCATGTGAAATACATTGTTAATGCAAAAACATTGCACAACAAGTACCAATTTATTGTGTTTGTAGATAAATTTGTTGTTTTTGGTGTATTATATAATATATGTTGTGTTGCACTGTTAAAGGACACTTTCTACTTTTCTCTTTTTTAAGGAAATTTCTTGTCGTATAGCTGATTAAATGTCCCCACATAGAAATTACTCCTGCATCGTGGATTCGTTCACTAATGTTTAAACTGTCGTAAACAAGACACCCAAATCCAGGCAATCGCTCAACCAATGCGTCAATCGTGCCCTCTATTATGAAACAGCAAATAAATTAACTTCACATTTAAATGTGTTAATCTTCTATCAGCCAATCGATCTCTATTTAATTATCTATCCATCGATTCAACAACTGCGATTTTTACCGAAACGAAAGTAGAAAGTATCAAAATACTGTTAATTTAATGAAATAACACTAGTTATATCATTAGATAATTATCGGAAAAGGACACGCATTCACCGAAGTTTTTTCCTCACTTTCAATAAGTTGAGGTGCTTTAGAGGCGTAGAAAAAACACAATGCTATTCGATTGAAAGCCGTTACGAACTATTATGCTATTAAGCACCCTAATTACAGATCAAACGCTGGAACCACAAAGGCTTCATCTCGCATCGCATTTTCGACTTTTGTGTCGTAAAATTCATGGTGGACGAGGGACTGTATTTAAGCGGTTTTTTAAATTACTTCTTAAGTCCCGTTTGCTGGTGTTAGTTGTGTGACAATGGGAAGATTCGACTGTTTACTGAACGCAATGAGATCGAGGTGATGCCTGATGGCGGTGTCCAATGAGTCTGGATAGGGTCTTTGATTTTATAATATCATAGGGTATGTATATTTTAAGTTTGTCTTTGAAAGTCGCTATGCAATGTGGTCAAATGATAAATGATAAATGATCTTTATTTTGCAAGTAGATTTTATAAAAACACTTTTACACGTCAGTTTTTGAAGTGAAAACTTCATTAGCGGCGTTGAGCACTTTTTCTGTAATGGGTATAAAATCTTAAACTCGCGTCAGGACACGTGACCTGATCGAAAAAGCGTAAGACGGATGGAGGGTAGACAGCTATCCCCTCTCTACGGCGCGGCGAAAATGTATGCCTGGGCCTACTGTTTCAAATATATAGATATATATAAATATATATATATATTTCAATATAGATATATTATATATATAAATATATATATATATATATAATATCTATATACGTATATATATATATTTATATATATATATATATTTCAACGTTAATAATCAAGTTTTCACTTCTGCCGGCACTCCCGGAGTGCAACCCGTCTTTTTTTTTTTTCGTCTATTAATGCTAGATGAGACCGGTGTTTCCTAGCTGACTACCCTGAGAAGAAACACCGAAATAAACTCAGGGGTCAAAGTCTCTTTTAAAGTCCATACAGCAAAACATGTAATGGTCAAATCATATGAGAACCATACAGATTGAGCCTGAGATGGTCTTTTGAAGAAAGAACCACACATTTCTAAGTGGACCTGTCCAGTCAGTGCAAGCATTTGTCAGTATGCGTGTAGCTCAACTCAGGACTACTAAGGAGCTCAACGACGAACAATGCCAAAGAAAGGACATTTGGGTAGGCCACATCAAATATCTACTTAAAACTGCCAGACATCATGTGAAAATAAAAGAAAAGGAAAGGGTAACCCACGTCGTTCTCACATTCACAATAATGAAATTTACAAAAGTGTAAATGTTGCAAATTGTAAAAAAAAGTGTATAAAAAAAAATCAGTCAAATAGTAAAAATAAACATGTCATAATTGTAAATAAAATATATTTAAACAATATCATAATTATAAAACAACAACAATCGTCCATAAAAAAAGGCAGTTAAAACAAAAAAAAAAACATTCAAATGATAACAATTATAGTAAGTAGGTACAGGAGCTGGTCAATCCCAAGCCGTTTTATCCTCGAGATACTCTTTTACAGTATCTCGAGACGTCGGCCGTTTTATGAAACTGCACATTTTGAATTGTGATATCTTCAAATTGACCTGAAGTTTTTAGTTCAAATAGATACACTTTATATTTCAGGTATTTTATTCCGGTTTTTAAATTATTTACAAAAATACAAATATGGTGTATAGACAGGCTTACTGCGTTGAATGAATCACCATATTGCGCAACGTCTAATTATTATGAATTCCTAAAATTATTTGAATAATATTACAACTAATTTACTTTAGATGAGCTTCACAGGATGTGAAATTCAAATATGTTCCTTCGCATATGTTCTTCAATTAAAACAATAATTACTTCAATAATAGTGGATAAATTGTCCCGGAAAGAAGTACAAAACCGCATATTGTTAAAATGTTTCAGAGTTCAACAAAAACTTAACGGAACAAAGAGCAAATATTCCTTGCATTATCCATTGTAATGTTTTCATTTCACATTATTAGCCCAATTCAGATCATAAACCACAAGCCACAGATACTTTTTAAACATTTTTGTTGTGATTTTTGCACTTTTCTTGTTATTTTTCAGTTCCCACGTAGTTGGCAAGCTGTTCCCAAACCTTGGGTTTTGTTCTGGATGCTAATTATTCAAGTGCGTCAGCGACTTAAACTGAGTGTTAATTCTTCATTTCAATACGTAAGTACTTACCTTACCAACGATAACCAAACCAATCGATTTTCAACGAGAACAAAAACCGTCAATTCGTCGATTTGACAACTGTTAACGGCTTTATTATGGTTATAGTTAAATGGTGCAACTCACCCTTACTGTGTCAAAATGACAAAATAATGCTTCGTGGTTCTATTGTTTACTCTTTGGAGTTGATATAAGTTTGGTGGATACGACAATTTTTTTTTGGCGTTGTTGTTGGTAAAGACTTCTTGTAGTTATCTACTTACTTGTCTTTGTGACACTGCTACTCGTATATTTAAATCGTATTCAAAGGCCTAAGTATTAAGTCAAATATCTCCGTTCTCTCCCTAAAGGAGTTTTTTCAGTTATTAGCAGCTAGAGTGCGGATTAAGCATTTAGATGTTGTAGTTATTTTTTTCATATGTGCACCACGTTTCAATGTGACACTGTTAAATCAGACCAAATAAGATCGAGTGGTATTGGTGGTACAACAGATGACGCAAAGAGTTTTTAACCTTTACCATTTTATGAAAAACCTATTTTATTAGCTTTAGCAGTCCCATTGTTGGAATTCCAACACTAAAACTATTTTATTAGTCGAGTCGATCATGTGCACATCACTACAACTCAACGCGTGGCGATATATTCGCGCCTTTTCGTTAGTTGCCATCATCTGCTTCTACGCTCCACACCTATCGACCGGTAGCAAAGGGATCAATTTACCCACTGTGTGTTCTTATAAAAGTGAAGTCTTTTAAACTGTGTCCGTTAAATAAATATTATATATTGAAGTCAGAAGCAGTTTTGGTTACTCAAACATCTTCATCCAAACACACATTCCTTTAAATAGGTCACCCTGCCCTACTTTCATCAACTTGGGTGTTTCTGAAAAATAATTTTTCAGAAACACCCAAGTTAGCCACTAGAGGAGGCACCTTGCACGGACCAGACTGCAAGCTGTAGGAGCTTGGCAACCGCAACCGATCCTCAGCCAGGGTTTAGTGTTAATGAAATAAAATAAAAAAAGCCTTATATTTCTTGAATTAAAAAAAAAAAAACAAAATGTAACAATGGCACTTATAACTAATAAATGAAAAATGTTTGCTTAACTATTGTATTTTACTTGCTACACTATAAACTACTATTTCAATATTTATTTTATTTTAGTCTGCAAGAACCCCTCTGCAGGTGAAGGCCTCCTCCAAAGAAGCCCATTTGTCTCTATCTAGAGCAGTTTGCATCCAGCCTGGGCCAGCCGTCTTACCGATCTCGTCCGCCCATCTTGTAAGCGGTCTTCTCCTAGAGCGTTTTCCACTTGGGCCTCTCCATCTTGTCACTCTTATGGTCCAGCGCTCATCTATCATTCGAGCGTCGTGTCCCACCCACTTCCACTTCAGTTTACGGGCACAGTTTAGTGCATTTACAGCTTTAGACATTCTTCTAATTTTTGTGTGGCGTATTTTATGAGATTTTTTAATATTTTGCTTTGTTAGAGCTTTGTAAATAGTCTAGTCCTTTTTTAATAATTTGTCTATGTTTATTTTGTTTTTATACATTTAACAATGACATGATGTTTGCGTTCTTTTTTGTTCGGTGTGTGTCAACCACTAACTTTAAGTGTATTCCTAGTTTGTATAAATAAATATTACGTCTCAATAACCACCATCTTATTCGTAATTTATTACATTTGTAATTTATTCATCGTATTTTATTACAATTTCATATTGGACCGCGGGAAATTTCTGATAAGGAAACCCGTAGTCCTACATCTCAAAGAGCAACTGAAGGACACAGGTGTTATTTTAGTCAGTAAAAGTTTGACATTCCGCTTCTCTCAGACGAGGAGAAGTCATGGGTGACCTCAAAAAAAAAAAAAATCATCTTCGTGTGAGGAGGACAGTTTTACACTGGGTGCCACACACTTTCATTGGTGCTCAGAAGTAAATCCCCGTTGAAAGATGCCACGACATGATTTTAAATTTGAAGCAGGCTCTCTCTTACTATCTCAACGGATGGTAAACAATGATGAGGCCGACGATAGAGCACGCTTGCTTAGCAGTAACTTATTGACTCTTGTCCTAAAGATCCCTAGGTTGTAGCTATCAGGAAACACAGGCTTTAATCCAGAAAAAAAAGCGCCAGACGTTTTGGGAGTTTTTAAATGAGCCAACGTCTACTAAACTGAAGCGTAAGCAAGTTTTTCTGTTTGACAGGGTATTTGGTTTCAATACCTCTATAAGATCAACAAAGCATTAACGCCGAATGATGTAACTTCTAAATTGAGAAGTTTTCATTGCTATAAGAAACAAACAATCAAACGCGGGCTTCGCGAGTTGCTGCTTCACCATGATAACACATCCACGCGCTCAGGACTTTCTGGACAGTACACCGGAGATACTCCTAGGTCAGATGACACCCTCTGCAGCCTTGATTGAGTTCTGAGTAACTCCTTTATTATTCCATTAAAATTTTAACCGCCACGTTGGATATACCTATTGTCGAGTTTATTCCGCCAGGTTTGCACAGCTACGACCAAATACTCCATCTCGTCAGCTCTTCATTCGCATATGGGGATTGAAACTTTTTTTTTATGGTTTGAAAAATCATCCAATGACAACCCCCGCTCTTGGGCGGAGCGGGAGTTAGTGTCAGACTCTTACTGACTAAAAGACCCAACCTGTTCCTTCTAGCCTTCATACTGGGGCTCGAGCCTACCGCCGGATAACCCTGGCCCCAGTAGGTTTCGACCCAGCTGGGTCCCTGCTGTTGCTGACAACTCCTTGAGGCGCGCTGGAACAGTGCGCGCCATCGACGACTTGGGATTGTTCCGGACAGTTCCCGGACGGCCGGACAGCGAGCTACCCATTGCTCACTGTCCACAAGCCCGCACCTTCCGGTGGCCGGAAAATAGGCCGGATATGAATAGGACATGAAAACACTCGCTGGACCAATCTGATGGAAGTGGTTAAAGGGTTTCGTCACCAAAAGATGCGCGGTCAAAGTTCGAGAAGGCTATAGAAAACGTGTCTGAAGAAGAGACAAAATGTGTTTTGAAATTTGGTTCAGACGCGAGAAACTTTATGTTTCTTGCGTCTGAACCGAGGAATTACGGAGAATTACGAATACGTCTTTGTGTCGGAGAAGAATTCTTTGAGAAGATATAAAAAAAAAGAACAAGTAACCAGTAACACATTTTTTTTTGATTTCTGCAAAATTATCTAAGTGTTCCACTATAATTTACAGCAAGAGATAATAACAAAATAATATAATTAACAGAAATGAGCAAGGGCTGTGGTCAAATATTTTGCTAGAACGAAAGAAGAAATTTATCTATTTAATTCTATAATAATTTGAAGTAAACACTTACCAGGCTACGAGTTACCAACTTCATTTTTATTAAATTGAGAAGAAATTAAATATTCTGTCTTCATTTCCTAATAAACGAAACCATTGAAACTCTACTGGATCGTTTTAGAATCCAAAATACTATTCTGTTTTAGTAGATTTCTTATAAATGTTGTCCAAAACGGTTAAGGTCGTAAAATCCAAGCAAACGACACCAAACTGCGGTTGTTTAGAAAATAAACCTTATTAAGGCGCGTTATCGCACCATAGCTACGTGTAGCGTATTTACGACCATATATAAGCCTTAAATCGGAGCACAAGCGGGTAAGCCATAAACGTAGTCAACCGTCCATTTTCCCGCTATCGCGACTACAGGCGGCCAACACGCAGACCTCGCTGACCACAGCCAAAACAAGAGTCATAACCACCTCTCCTAGCTCAAGAACAATCAAACTTACCAATCTCAAAATATGGTTGATTTTCCAATGACATGCCAAGTGGCGTATTTGGATGTTCGTCTGCCAGGTGGTCTATTAGCATAACGACCCGCGCGCCCCTTAACGCCGCATGCTTGGTCACGCTGCCCCCTGACGTTGGTCGCAATTTCCACAGCGGGACTTTTCGTGAAAAGTGGCGCGACGCTACCTACGTTTTATTTTAATGAACATTATAAAATAATGGCATACAAATGGGAAATTATACGACTAGGTATGAGAGAACGTAAGAGTTCGTTATTTTACTTTATTTAAGGCTTTGATTAGAACTGTAAGGGGTATAATAATTACTTATAATTTTACCGTACAATAATTATAATTACGATACAATAAACTTCTTCAATTAATCATTATTTATATGTAGGTAATTCTAACGTCTTTGAACTGTATTCTTTTGTTCCAAGTATTGTTACGTCATTTCTTATCAGAAAGAAAAAATATCGACATCAACTTAACAAAGATATCATCAAAATATTACTTATACATTCATGCTTGGCATATCACCCCAAAAATACATACATCAAGCCGTGTCGCGGGTAAAACTTGCTTTTCACGTAAATCCAATTTGTGCGGTTCGTCCGAAAGGGCGAGTCGTGGCTGGCTGTAATTATTCACGTGTTATGACATCTCATTTGCATATAATCGGTGAGCCAGTCCCCGATGCGTGAGGCAAGAAAGGCAGCGGAGGCGAGCGGCCACCGTAGGCCATTCACACGAACGCGAACGCCTATCTTGATCGACGCCGGCCTATGAAAAAGCGGCCACTAATTAAAAAATAAACTGTAGCTAAGATCGTACGTAAATACACGGAAGCCGCCGGAAGAGATTTGCTTTCACGTACCTACTTCTATTAGTTACGAAACTCAAATGAATGTTGGTAATTATATAGAAAATCTATGGAATATGTAGCGTTCGATATGCATCAGTGGCTCGACTAATTCGTCGGCAATTAGTTTTGTTTTTGGAATGTTTAATTTTGATGATTACTTAATTGGTTTTGTGCGAGTATATTAATAGTTATTTTAATTCAATCAATTTTTAATTGATGCCGTCACGTAAGTTTATTTCGTGTCATTGTACTTACCTTTGTTAACACTTCTTACATGTAACGAAATATGTGATACACTCTCGTAGTTCTTTAATCAAAATATAAGACAGTCTACACTGTGTAATATCCTTTGCATATGGTAAAGTTTCAGTAGTATCTCCATGTTAGCTTAATGACTGAAGCAACAAATCACTTTGATTGCATTTTTTATTCACACTCCGTGTAAGCACTTATGCACGATATGCGTTCGGTAGTAGAGTGAAGTGTTTTTATTACAAGAAATGTAATATAGGTACGGATTGGTGTTTGGTATTTAAGTAATTAATGTTTGGAAACTAGTTCTTTCGGATTCAGAATCACAGTCATTATGGAAGAGCATTTAAAAACTGCCAGAAAATTGTTATGAATTTTTAGGGATTAACGTAAAAGCCACGGATCTTTTTAATACGAAACATCTTGGAACAACATGCACAAAAATCACTCGCAATTTTCGTCAGTGTGAATAAAATTTCGCCCGAAACATCAACAAAAACTCACCTCGCTCTCACTTATCTGCAAATCTGATCTAAAATCGAACAGACGGACTGCGCTAACAGTTCACAATGTAAATGATGAGACGAGAGGCAATTTCCCGAGGCAGTACAATGGCCAGCAATTGGAAAGCGTGGTGTGATGTGTGTGTGAGCGGAGTAGCTGCGTATTTGCATGACCTGCATCGTTTAGCAGTATCTATGCATATCGCCAGCCCATTGTGCCCGCCCGGACCGCGAAGCGAGCAAAATCGCCTCCTTTATTTGCGAAATGGTGTAGACTTGTACAGATACACACAATGTTTTTGTTGCAGTCAAAGTGGATCTGGGTTGGGTTTGGCCGGACCTGCGACACCTGAGCTGCACATTGCTGAAATTCCTGAATATGTGGGTGGCCATTAAGTGGAACTAGTGCAATTTGTCAATGGAATGCACTTATGCAAATTATCCGGTAGCAAATTTAATATCTAGTCTTGAAAATCAGTTCTGCTGGATTGAAATCGAACTAGATACTTTTGTTGCAAAATTTGTCTAGTCGCATTTCAACGTCGTCATCTTCTGACCCTTTTCCCAATTAACTTGGAGTAGGCTGCCAGTCTAACCGAGTGTCGCTGAATACTTGTGTTTTACATAGATCGACTGCCACAACCCAGTTGCTGGGTTTGTCTATACTGACATAATTTCATTCAGCTGTAATTTTTTGTACATCCCATTTATTATAATTTGAATACCATATAGTAATAACTGCATTGATAGGAGTGATATGAAAGAAAAGGGAGTTAATGATAGTATGACGAGTGACCAGATAGAACGAAAGAAAAAAACGTGTTGTGCTGTACCCAAGTAGTATGAGATAAGGGCAGGAAAAAGAAGAAGGAGGACTTACATTCAAAAGAATCTTGCCTCAAAAACTTATCAACGTTTAGCGCAACTGTACCAGCCCTATCGCAGTAGCAAAAAACACGTGCAAAAACTGCAGTTTCGAACTGTACTTTGCAGTCTGAACATTACCCAGTACTTTGGTTTCAGGTTAGACTAACGTCCCATGTCAGTGGAGAGCGTATGTGAAATGACGATTAAGAACAGTTTTAAGTAGCTTTTGTTTGATCTCGATGCAGATAACGGCGGCCATTGTGGCGAGCAGCACTGCCTTCTTTCAAACGGTATTTAGCTGAATAGTGAACGCATTCCATGTGTTTGATCTGTTTATTATATCAGAAATCACTGTGTAAAAAATACTAGTATAATACAAATTAATGGCCCATTGTCTTGTAGGGCGGAATATAATTAGGTATTACCCATTCAATTGTTAGGGCATATTGTAAAATTTTTCTCTATTGCAATACAAGCAAAATTATCGTAGGAATTATAAATAAAAAAGCAGTTTGTTCAGGAAACCCTAATAAGACATTTTACCTAGTTTTGTTTCCAAGTTTTACATAAGATAATGTCTGTAAATGCTCCTACACTAATGATAGAATTCAGGAAGCAATGTAAGTACTTAACAAATATTTTCAACATTTTCCGACGGCAAATGTATGATCTACTAAAGTCTATCTAATTTCAGGCATGTTAGTCATATTACGAACTTGTCTTTTTACTGTAAAGTTATAAAGAGGTTGCAAACAGTGGATGTGCACATTCGCATGCATACGTAAGTATAGCATGTGGCTCTTACACACAAAGAACAATGAGTTTCTCCCCAGCAATCGACTACAGATTTCACAAAACATTCGACGTTGCGTCTATTATAAATTTTGGAGCTTAATTTAACTTGCTACTATCTATTGTCAGTTTTCGGTTCTCACCGTCATTTAATTACCTAACGTTCGTAATTAGCGGCTCATAATTGAATTGAAAGGATAATAAGAGGCTATCCGTCGTCTTTTCTCAATAATAGATAATATCCGATAAAGCAGCGTTTAAACTATTTACAATTGATATTTCGACAATGTAGGACGGTTGTTAAGTTTTAGTATTTCACTGGCACATTCCCATGGACGGTGGACAACCTGTAATTAGACGGAGGCATACGGCAATTGATTTCCGTTATTAAACTTGGTAATTTGTATATCGGTTCGGTCGGTGCGGTTCTCGGCATAATGGGGTTAGGTACATAGGTTTGTTATTTATATAACAGGCTGGGCGTCAGTTGTGGACGTTTTTTTTCTGTTAATGTATGTAAATGGGAAGCAATTAGGCGAGTTAAAACACGGGGTAGGCAGTCTAGGCAAGTGCGCCTCGCGCCCCTTCCGAGCGCCGCCATATGGTAGGGGCGGGTGGCAAGCTACCACATATAGCGTGTTACTAAACTTTCATTTATTTTACAGTCACATACAATAAAATGTTTTAATTGTATTTAAACTATGCTTGTAAATAATAGCCTTCTTGTAGTACTTTTTTCTTTTTACCATAGTAGACTTTGAAAGTATGTAGCGTTTTAATTGATCGTTTAAATGAGTCAGGAAAATTAGTAGTTTTTGGAGCACGATTTTTCGCTAAAGGAGAATAGATTCCATCGTGGCTGTAGGCAATACGATGGAATGCGAAAAATCCTTATAATAGATAATAGCTTCAAAGCATACTCCGAACTAAACTAAGAAAACTCTAAGCTGATGTTTGAGGAGCCTTTAACTCGACCAGTGCATTGTTGTCAATGAATTCGTTGGCCAAGTTCAAGCATTTACTATTGATATTTAACTTTTTTCTAAATTTTAAATACTTCATACATGATTTAATTTGCGATTGACATACGTGTAGTTTTTTTTTATTGATTGAAATAATATGTATAATTGTCACCTTCATCATATCAGCCGAAAGACGTCCACTGTTGGACATAGGCCCCCCCAAGCGTCGCCACAACGACCGGTCCTGTGCGTCACGCATCCATCGGATTCCCGCGACCCTGACCAGGTCATCGGTCCACCTTGATTGTCACCTTAACCACGTAAAATAAAAAATCTCAGGAACCAGTTCCTCTTTGGAGATGATAAAAATAAGCTCTTAGTTAGAATTAGTTACTTGACCAATTTTTGTTATTGTTTGTACAAAACAAAAAATACAAACGACTTCAATGAAAAAAAAAACACTTAATTCATTAAACCCCAAGCGAACGCCGGCGTTCGCGCACCTATTGTCTTTCAATTGTGTCTGTAATTATCACGATCGAATGGTTAAAAGTGCGAAATAACTTTAATTTCGGAAGTGGTTGTTTCTAAATAGTTTTCTCTTCGTTATTTAACTTTTATTTTGCACTTTTTAGTGTTTTTTTACAATTTAGTTATGATACCACAACTAAAAAGTACCCCTTAGTCAAACTTAAAGTGTGCAAATTCTAAGGTGCCTTTAGAGTTCAATTATTAAAATATTGCATGACGATTCCAACAATCCAAGCCACGGCTAGGATACACTGTTTATTACGGAGTTTCATGCCTACTTTCCATCATCAGATGGTACCTTATAGCCAGCCTTATATTCATGAAAATTCTAATAATCCCAAACGCGGTTAGGTTACATTGATTTATTAAAGAGTTCTGGAGTTTACTTTCCGGCTTCACCACCAGATCAGTTCGATATGTCCCCTCTCTTTCTTCTCTTTCTTTAGTCAGTCATCGACGACACCTTTATACAAAGCAATTTTATTTGTTACGACAGTTTTGCTGTAATCTTATGAGGAAGTTCATCATCACATTATAACAATATTTCTACGAGACCAAATCGGAAGAATAACCTTTCAATCAAAAGAATAATTTTTAAAATCGGTCTACAATTGACCGCGAAATTGGAGAACAATTAAATTAGTATTTCTAAGTCGTACACTCTTGACAGAGTAATCGTGGTCATGTCACGGGCGAGTCCTGCACCACTCCTCTTTGATATTGAATTCTTTCATTCCGAGCATGCGCCTACAGCACCACAATTAGTATTTATACCTACTATTACAAAAAAGCAAGATATATCACGCGTCGAAGTACTGATCCATAACGCTGTCATCCAGAAATATGTCCAGAAGAGTAGCAGCATTGCCACGTTGAACGCCAGTCGTACTTCTTTAGGCAAAGAACAAGCCAGGACTCTGGTCACGCAAAGTGTCGATCAACGGTGAGAAATTTTGTTGACAAGCTGACGCGTACTCGGTCCTAGCGATCCAAGCGTTTGTTATCAAAATTTTAATTACCAATTAGGATATGTATACTTGTGTCGTTTGAGAGTCTTAGCTTCTGAAATTGTTTTCCACATCGTTCTATCATGACGTGCCAAGTCGCTAGGTTCTAATATAACAGGTACACCGACGGTGACAAGAGCCCGATAAATAATATCATTAATCTAGCTTGCATACGCTTTTACTCACTCCCGGTAAGACAGGCCATGGTGTCCAAAGTTGTCGACAGCTTCACCGCAGTAGGGCACAACAAGAAGCTACGTGGAGACAGATTGCAAGTCGTACGTTGCGTGCGTCATCCATCATATTGCCCATGGTCACGGGAGCACTTGAATCCATTCACCCACACCACTCACCACCTACGCTCAGCAGTATTCAATGACGTGCAGAGTGTCACATCCCACCGTCTCTGGGACACAAGCCATTTTCCAAGTATTCAATGAACAATCACAATACCTTAACATCAACCAGTGACTTTTATTAACTAAATCACACCCGTGTCCTTCAGTCGTTTTTCAGAAAATCCTTAAATATCGGTCCTGGAGGGCCTTTACAGTTTGCTGATATCTGTTTGAGGAGCGCGTGGCACACTATGCGCTGTCAATGACTTCGGTTCGGTCCTGAAAATTAATGGACGGCCTGACAGCATGCTACTCATTACTCGTCATCCAAAAACTTGCGCCTATCTTGGCTTGCTGTCTACGATAGGCGCGAGCTGACGACTACTGTCGGAGTTGGGATCCAATGTCCGTTCCCCCATGGCCTTCACTAGCATTACTGCTTCCCAGAACGAGGCAACCGCCTGCTATTTTCCCACGCTCTGGATTACGCCTAGAAACAGGACTGCGCAAGAGGTAGCCGCCGCTGATTACCTCCACTAATAGGACACAGCAATGCTCAATCTGTTCAAGCGGGGCACACCTTCACCGTGTGTTCCACCATCCAGGCGTTTCTTCCGCCTGTTTCCTGCGCAGCAACCTCCCGTACTTACCATGTCTGGACTTACGTCATGCGGACGGTGAGGACAACGTGACGATTTATTTTTTATTTATTTATTTATTTATTTACGATGACGCCTCTCCAGCCACTCCACACAGAGAGGACCTGTCGCCATGATTATGGCGTGCCCAGTGTTTCAGTACTATGGATAGAGGAGAGGAAAGCCGGTAAACTTAAAATACCTACTTGAAATTTTGCGGGCAGGCAGATAGAATACGAAAGCTTGGCTTACACCATGCACTGTCGTTCAATACCACATTTAAGATCGAAAATAGTGTATTCCAGTTACTTTTTCCAAAAGTTGTGGATGTTTCCAAAGATGGGAGGAGCGAAGCTGTATGTAAATTTTACCCCGACATAACAGTATCAAAAAAGGTGTAAAAGCTGAATACATGTTACTTTTTTAAGGTTTTTAAAAATATCATTAAAATTTAGTTTGTATTTTCTGCTGAATGCATATTGAATATGATTCATCAAAAAAGGTGAAGAAAATTCTATCAGTGAGTTTATCGTGTGGTGTCAATGTTGTGTCTATTTGAAATTTACCTCCCTCAAAGATCAGTTCTTTTAGTAGTTATCAGACAATCTTAGAAGTATTTTTGTTTAAGATTGTGTCTCTACATCACGTCCTATGGGTTTGCCATTCCAATACTGAAATTAGAATTTAGCTGCCGAATGATTGCATATAATGCTGGACTGGAAATAACTGGCCCAAGACGGGCGCTTAACCAACAGCTGATTTCAAAAGGATTTCTTATGATAACTAAATTGATCAATTGAATGGAACAAATCTTGCTACTCTACGTGCAATTAATTTCCTGAGATGAGCAAAACTAAACGGTACAAAACTTACAATTCGAGAGATGACAACAATATACCTAGTCAACTTTGCATCTGTGTGGAAAATTGAGAGCCCGGCAGGTCCCAACAAGGCACGTAAAAATTCTCCAGCAATATTTTGTTTTCGAGTCTGTTGAAAATCGTCATTTGATACACGAGAGCATACGTATTGCAGTTCCTCGATTCCAAAACATTTCAGCTTCGGTGTTTATTCCGCTTTGGCTGTGATGTCAAAGTATATCCAATTACATCAAAATGATTTTAGATGGAGTTGGATGAAGTTCTGACACAATCTTACTTCTCATTTCCCATTCCCTGCCTTTAAATCTTTTCTGTTTTTTCTGAGAATTCTTGTTCATCATCTCCAGCTTGCCTTTATTGGCTGGCCGTAGTGAACACTGACGAGGAACAGAGCTCCCACCTCTCTCTTGCTTTTGGCTGGCTTGGGTGGAGATTCGCAATAGCAAACGCGCTTGGGAGAAGGATGTATAATCCAGTATCGTACGTCCGGGATTGTCCTGATAGTTGTGGTATACCTTTTCACTCAAGCACATCAGGATATATGTTGGCCTCTTGTTGCTACGTCACTTCGTACTAGCGACCGTTTTGGGGGCCCATTTGTTGAGTGTGCAAGTCTTGTGCTTTTTTATCGATGAAAATTAAAAACATTGTTTAGACAGGGGCAGATAGTCTTAATATAGTTCCTGAGCCCTTTTAAAACTCCAAAAACCATAGCCTTATATTAGTTTTCCACATGTTGCAATAGTTTCCCTTCAAACGGGGGTTGTCCTTGGATGCACTAGTACAGCGCATACAGGTTACGCACGTTCCATTTAAAGAGTCTGAAAGGGCCTCTGCGAGTTGGTTTCGGGTCCTCGTATGCCTTCTAAAGGTCCAGGACCTCAGGGTCCTGAGATAAGTAAATAATAATAATATTTAAACTACAATCACACAACGCCATCTAAGTCTCAAGCTAAGCAGAGCTTGTGTTATGAGTATTACACAACTGATAAACATACATAAATATTTCTAAATATATACATATTATTGATAAATTAAATAGAAGACATTGGTAGCAGATTTTACGATATTTTCGGAACATTAAACAATTCTGGTCTTTTCTAAACGTTATCGATAGAAGTATTACAGAATGTTAGTTTAATATTACAGTCTCATTTTTCACTTCTTAGTTTTGAATGCGATCTAAACGGAGGCGGCTCAAATAAAACGTATTGCGCCGACCCCAAATAAAATGAGACAAGGGCAGGAAGAAGAAGAAGAAGAAGTTTTTAATGCAATCTAAACGGAGGCGGCTCAAAATTTATATACGAATTTGGCATTATTAGTTCCTGTAACGCGCTGGTAATAGGACACTACAGATATAGGATTATTTGGATCTACCATATATACCTAGATTCGTAATAACCAAGGTTTTCATACCTACCAATGTATTTGATGGTCAATTAAAATCGACCAGGGTTGTCAATTGTGAATATCGCAAAGATCGATCAAACTGCTAGGTATAGGTGCTGTAGGTGGTACTGATCACTATGCTGTCTCTTGGGTGACCATATTGACCAGGACTGCTGGATTATTTTAAAGAGTTACCGCAATCCTGGAACAGAAAGGGCAACTGAAGGAATATAGGTGGGCTTTAGTCAGTAAAATTCTGATACTCCTTGGTGCTCCACTCAAAGCGGGCTTAGTATTTGATGATTTTCCACCACAAAGGATTGACCATATTGAATCTTTCGGATGGCAGCTGGAATCGTCGATGCCAGAGCCGAAACTGTTAAAGTATTGTGTTTTTTTGAAGTGAAAACTTCTTTAGCGGCGTTGAGCACTTTTTCTGTAATGGGTATAAAATCTTAAACTCGCGTCAGGACACGTGACCTGATCGAAAAAGCGTAAGACGGAGGTGTTTTTAATGAAAACTAACAATGTTTATATACGATTTCTGAATTTTTAAGTTAGTATGACGTTATAATCTTGATCCTTGGGGACTAATATTATTAGATAGAGTCCGTCTAATGAAAGCGTGACCTGAGAAAAGGAGGTTACAACTAAAAATTTTCAATGTGGTATTATTGAAATAGTAGGAGAAAAAAGTTTTGATACTAGAGTATTTTTTGTATTTATAAATACAAAAAAATAAATAAATTCAAAAATTGTCATAAATGTCAATTTTAGAATAGTTGTACAAAAACTTAAACCCTAGTCAAAAACATGTGTGTAGACTTAATTATTTGGTGGGTGTATGGTAAATGTCAATAACACACAAAATGTTAGATAGTATTCCAAATTATTTTATTTTATCTGATCTCTCAAATGTCGCTATATAATATTTAAATAATATTCTTTATTTTCCATTTGGCGTTCTGGCAAGAATACCAAGTGCACAACACCGTGATAGTCAAATAAAATAGTCAACATGATTTCAACTTCATCACGTCTCGCCAACACTATTAATGTGTTTCAAGATTGTTAGGTTGGAATCGATTCGTTTTAGCATAGAGAAAATTCAAGTGGGAACATGTTTTATACTCCAGTGATTGTTTTAAATGATACGGATCGACTCGTGAGACACAAAAAGTTCAGCAGCTGCTGCAGCAGCATCTCTCTCAAACTTGAACTAGGATTTTCACGATTTTAACTTCAGTTGCAGACTTTCATGCACTACCAGACAGAGTGAGGCAAATCTTTCATTACATCTCAATTGCTTTTGAACGCATTCTACCACTTAGTGAGTGGTGCATGTGTTTTTGATTAATTCGATTCACCAAAACCCTTCTTTGTTCGATGTTTTTGTCCATTATGAAATTCCAAATATGTCAGATTATCTAAAAATATAAGAAAAAAATATCATTATATCCTTCTAACTATCTAATAATATTAGTCGACAAAGATCAAGATTATAACGTCATACTAACTTAAAAATCAGAAATCGTATGTAAACAATGTTGGTTTTCATTGAAAACACCTTCTTTCTCTTCTTGTTTTTGTTTGAACTTATTAACCATAGTGTGTAGCAGTATTTGCACGTTACTGTTTATTGTTTTTCCACAATTAAGCAATTATTCTTGAAAAATAAATATCAGTTTCCAAAAACTGACAATTGCAACCATAGACTTTGACGTGTTTTTTTTCGGCAAAACAATGTTGCCAATTTAATTTAAAAAAAAACTCCAGGTTACGCTTTCAGTAGACGCACTCTAGTTATACTTACAATATAATGATATTTTTTTCTTCTTATATTTCTAGATTTGACAAAAACATCGAACAACGAAGGCTTTTGGTCAATCGACTTAATCAAAAACACATGCTAATGAGTGGCAGAATGCGTTCAAAAGCGGTTGAGATGTAATGAAAGATTTGCCTCACTCTGTCTGGTAGTGCATCAGTCTTCAACTGAAGTTAAAATCGCGAAAGTGAAGGAAATAGTGACTGAAATCCTAGTTCAAGTTTGAGAGAGATAGCTGCTAAACTTTCTGTGTCTCACAAGTCGATCTGTATCATTTGAAACAATCACTGGAGTACGAAACATGTTCCCGCTTGACTAATCCCAAAAGATCTGAATTTTCTCAGAACGAATCGATTCCAACCCAACAATCTTGAAACACATTATTAGTGTTGGCGAGACATGATGAAGTTGAAATTATGTTGACTATTTTATTTGACTATCCGGTGTTGTGCACTTGATATTCTTGCCAGAAGGCCAAATGGTAAATAAAGAATATTATGAGATCAGATAAAATAAAATAATTTGGAATAATAACTAACATTTTGTGTGTTATTGACCTTTAACATACACCACCCACCTGACATTGACTATTTAAGTTCTTATACAACTATTATACAATTGTCATAAATACAAAAAAATACTCTAGTATCAAAACTTTTTTGTCCTACTATTTCAATAATACCTCATTCAAAATTTTTGGTTGTAACCTCCTTTTCTCAGGTCACGCTTTCATTAGACGGACTCTAGTTTTAAAGTGTTAAATTTTTAATGTAATATAAATTGTCATGTTTGTGTGCGATAGCGCAATAAATGAATATTGTATTCTACCACATAAATGATAGTACTTTTATACTGATAAAGCAATTGGTGCAAAATTATTCCCTAACCATTCCAAAATATCAAACATGCTCAACGTTAATAATCAAGTTTTCACTTCTGCCGGCACTCCCGGAGTGCAACCCGTCTTTTTTTTTGTAAATTTGGCTGGTTTGAAAGTATTGGTCTTCAAATGACATCTTATGTAAACATCTATTAAAAGTTGAGAGAGTTCAATATGGACAACTGAAAACTTTAAATATCTGGTCGGGATATGAACACGTGATGGATAATCAATGAGCGTTTATTGTTACTGGAATAGTGAATCCTAAGCTTGAAGGATTGTGGTAAGATACGAAGCTGACTACGTAAATAAAACTTGGATTTAAATACTGGGTTAAAGATTTCCAAACACTGTAAATGCTGTCTTTCCTCGAAAAATTGGGGTTTTGGTAACCCCAAGGCAAAGACAAGGTCTTGCACAAGTAGGTAGTTACTTTATTAGTTAGATGCCAGAGATAAAAACATCATGTTTTTGGAATTTTAAAAACGTTAAGCGGATTAAACGGCACTAGGGGCATCTACGTAGCTGAACTTTGGACCTAATAAAGTAGAGGATGGCAATACTGGGACGATCACCACTGAGAATTGTACAGCAAGAAACAAACGGTGGTTTTCAACATTACGATAGTCTGCTGTTAGTTGTGCAGTAGCAAATCTTTGTGACAGCAGGGTCAGTACTGTGTAGTAAAATTAAACTTTACAGACGACTAAAGTTTAAATAGACATAGGTACACCTGAGTAGATACATCGTTTACTTAAAAAGAGAATTATCATTGTGAGGATGGCTGTTAAAGATGTTCGTAGTTAAAGTCTTTTCTACTGATCCGACAAGAACATAGACGAGTAAAATAAAGTCAAAAAACTCAAATTTGAAGATCTTCAACATCATCACTATCATTGTTTCTGTCGAAAGAGGTTCACTGTTGGACACAGGCCTCCCCAAGTGTCGCTACAACGACTGGTACTGTGCATCTCGCATCCACTGGATTCTCGAGATCCACACCAGATTCATCTTGTGAGAAGTCTCTCTCACAAGGTGAACCGAAGATCTGGTAACCGAAGAGTTGGTAGGCACCAACGCTACGTTTTGAAGATTTTACCAAAACTCTCTCAACTCTTAATCATACAGCGATAGGCAGATAAAATACTTTAAATAAGCAGTCCATCACTCACCTACGGAGCGCAAACGTGGTCATTAACGAAACGTCAGAAGTCCACACTCGGGGTCTGCCAGCGAGCAATGGAACGAAGTATTCTCGGGTTCAAAAGAACAGATCGCATAAGGAACAGTATACTTCGTTCTAAAACACAAATCGCAGACGTAGGTGATTCAGCCGCCAAATTAAAATGGAACTGGGCAGGTCACATCTGCCGCATGCCGCAACAAAATTGGGCGAAAGTAACTACTGACTGGACTCCGAACAGCAGGAGCCGGCGACGCGGTAGGCCCAGAAGGAGATGGCGTGACGATTTGGACTCCTACCTTAAGGATTGGCTAGAAGTGGCTAAAGATAGAAAGGAGTGGAATAACGGAAGGGAGGCCTTTGCCCTGCAGTGGGACACAACGGGCTCATAATAATAAGCAGTCCATCGAGAATTGGGCACGCCACAATTATGGCGGTAAGTCCCCTCTTTGAGGTGTGGCTGGAAGGACCTCACGGCATCCTTACCTTCCGCATGACAGGTCCTCACCGGACATGGCACGTTAGGGAGGTACCTATTCTGGATTCAAGCGGAAGATACGCCCGGGTGTCGCCACTGTGCGGAATGTTTGGAGGACACGGTGGAGCACACAGTCGAGGTGTGCCCTGCTTGGGCAGAGCATCGCCGTACCCTCGCGGGGGCGATCGGCGGCGGAGACCTCTGGCGCCGGGCCTTGGTTGAGGCCATGGTCCGGAGCGAGGAGGAGAGGCAGGCGGTCGCCGACTTCTGCGAAGCAGTAATGCTCGCAAAGGAGAAGGCCGAACGCATCAGGCAACGGCGTCCTCGTCGCCGCCGCCGCGATTCTGATTCCGATTTCCGGCCACCGTAGGCGCAGGCTTGCGGACAGTGAGCAATGGGTAGCTCGCTGTCCGGCCGTCCGGTAACTGTCCGGACCAAGCCCACGTCGTCGAAGGCGCGCACTGTTCCCTCAAGGAGTTGTCAGCAACAGTAGGAACCCAGCCGGGTCGAAGCCTACTGGGGCCAGAGTTATCCGAAAGGGAACTCGAGCCCCGGAATGAAGGCTAGAAGGAACAGGGTGGGTCGTTTAGTCAGTAAGAGTCTGACACTATCTCCCGCTCCGCCCAAGAGCAGGGGTTGTCATTGGATGATTTTTCCCACCATTAAAATAAGTCCATCAAAATCAAAAATAATCTTGAAGATTATATGTCACTGTACTTGCTCTCCTAAGATTTTAGAATATTACTGTCATTTTACCATCATTTCAGCTAAAAGATGTCCACTGTTGGACATAGGGAAGACCAAGCGTCTATATAAAATGTTACTGTGCCAGAACTTAATCAGGTTTTATAGTAAAGAAGAGTTGTGATGAACAAAGAGGCGGTAGGTACAATTTGACAAAAGTGATAAATGTATTAGATAAGATGATACAAACAAAGCTTGATATGATTCTTTAAGCATATTTGTAGAATATTTTCCGTACCTATTTCATGGCTAATGCTCACGAATTTGTTGGAGAAAAGTAACAAAATAAGAGAGCCTAGAGTTTTCTAATTTAGATCTTCCATACAATATTTAAACTTTAGAGCGAAGTTGAGTTAAAAATAAGCTTATATCAATTTTGATCCATCATAACGTCGTTTGAGATTTTTTATCAGCCTGTATATGAGCCCTCCGAATTAAAGTCATACAACAAATATTGAACTTTTTCATTTCGTTTCCATGTGAGACCACTACTTATAAGTTCTACACGATGTAGAGCTTTTATAAGCATAAAAATGGGGTAATAACTATTCCGATGGTTTTTGTGAAAACATAAGTGTAAAAACATTTTGTGGAATACCAAAACGTGTACCTAAATTTTGAAAATATATGGGCAGTTTGACATATCAAAATTTCATTGTTATAATTTGTAATAGGTACATAATTTTATTTTATCTAACTAGATACTGAAAAATTTAACAATATCCATGATGCAGGCACACACTTATTGCCACATCAAATTATTGTGATTGAATGCCTTTACGGTACTGTTTATCATTTTACTTCCAACTTTAAATTTTTTGGCTTTACAATTTTTATACGGAAAATTATAAATGTAACAAACATCCCTACACTAAATCTAATCGCAACATTAGGTATACTCAAACGTAAACAGTAGGTATATTTTTTGTTTTCATTAGCTGCTTTTGTTTTAGCAGTGAATAGCGTATTGTCGGGCTGGCGAGAGGTGGGGCTTGTCGCTCCGCCCCGCGTGCAAGCGCGCCCATTGGGCCGGGCGTCGCGCCGTCGCGCCGAGACAAGCATCACTGACAGCGAAAACGAACTCGGCTTTATTTGCACTGATTTTTTTTTTATTGACTTAGATTTTTTTATTCGGCGTTCGGATTTGAGTATGAATTTGGAATGACAATTCGATTTTTAAGTTCTTTTTTTTTCGTACAAAACATTTCTTAGTAGTTTGTAGTGGTGTCTACTTTATGTTTATTTTTCATTTATAAAGTTTTCAGGATTAACGTACCTACAAAAAACTTAATTGTTTCTTTGAGTTTGATGTTTGAATAAAAATTTAATTATTTAGTCATTTTTTTTCAACTAAAAAATAAATAAATACAAAATGTATTTTAGACACCACTACAAGTGATGTCTAAAATACATTTTGTATTTATTTTTCCTAACATAAACATAAAACGATTCTATCCTAATAGGTACAATTTATTTTTCAATGATAAATATTTCTTTCCGTATCAAGGTTCAAAGAGCTTTACTGATTTCATAATAATTGAGTTATGAAATAAATTATGTACCTAGGTATAAGTAATATCTAATAAATCATTTATATACTATACTAAAATATATAACATAATTATAAATAAAGTACGTACAACTTAGATAGTAATTAAGACTTAAGTCTACCCTTGTTAGTAATTTTTCACATTGTATTGCTATACTTGCTGGTAGTTTAATAGTAACACATGGCTGCCTATGCTTATATAGTTGGTTGACATTAATCAGCTTTATGAATTCTGGGATCCACTTTTTAGATATTTTCTTTTAGCATATCTAAAGATGTTTATAAATCGAAGTAATTTACCTGCCTGCTTAATAGTTTCTGATGTTTAGGTAAAAAGATACCTAAAATAGGTCTGCCTCAAAAGTTAATCAAAACATAGGGTTCTACTAATGCAAAGTGCTTGATGCAACTTTTTTTTTATAATGGATAGGCTCGCGTTTGACCACAATCTCACCTGATGGTAAGCGATGATGTGGCCGACGATGGAGCACGCTTGCCTAGAAGCAATCTATTCACTCTTGTCTTAAAGACCTCTAGGTTATAGCTATCATGAAACACAGAAACACACAGCTACTAAATTAAAGCCAGGACTTTTTTTACCAATATTCATTTATCATTCTCTGTTTTATCGCTCGAAAATTGTCTAGTTTCCATATAAAATGTATGGAGACCGACGCGCAGATCGGCGTGTGTGTCACACGTGTGCGCACTGTAGTTGTACCTACCTTTATCCAGGTATTATAAAAACATGTAAAAGACCTTTTACAGTCCAGCACTATACTTACTTTATACTTTGAATGAGTACTGATAAGCGGGTAATAACATATCTTTACATAGTTATATAAAGCTGTATGAAGGCACCCAGTATATTTATTTATTTATTTATGTACAGACAAATACTTAAAAGAAAAGAACAGATACAGATAAAAGAGTACAAAGGAGAAGGAGGTTCTTATTGATGCAGTAAATACTCCTAATATTTTTGATGTAAAAGAATAAAGTTTCAATAGACCATTTTTTAACGATAATATTGACTCTACCTTACTTGACGAATCAAACTAATCGAGCAGAAAGAGAGCGTAATGGAGAGCATCTCCCATTGTTCTAGCAGGTACCTTCACAAGATACCTCCAGATCATGTGTCACCTCTCTGGGTGGTCCAAAGTAGATAGCACAAACATTTTGTACACATTATAATGTTAATACGTCTGTCTGTGGAGAAGCCGCGGCTTTGTCGTCGCGAACCACGACGAATGACGAGCCATGTTTAGTAACACACAACCATTATAAACTGACATCTAAGGGACACAGTCTTGGGTAAGTTTACAAGAAAGTGTTACGCAGGGAGGGCTCAAGGCGTGTTGGGGGAAGTGTTGCGCACGCGATGTGTAGAATCCTGATTCTGTATGTGCTGTGGGTGATGATTCGTTAGTCCATTGTGGAAGTCCCTATTGTTCAGTCGGGTGCTAATGCGAAAGGCATATAAAGAAAGAGCTGCCTGTATTAGGACTGTATTTTTTTGCTGCTGTTTTCTGAAGGGAAAATATATAGCTATACATTAGGGGTCTTTAAGTCAAGAGTGATTAAGGTTACTTTTAGGCAAGTTTACTCCATCATAGTCCACATCGTCGCGTACCATCTAGATGAGATTGTGGTGAAATGCAAATTTATCAAAATATTATATAGGGTGAAAGTTAGTGAGTGTGTACATACGTACTTATATACATATAGCAGTCTTTCTTTAAAGGTAACAATTTCACTGCAATCACTCTGTGAGAAAATTCATTCATAGTTCAACCCTATTTGATACTTTGACTTTCTTATTTTTAGGGATAAAAAGAGCAATACAATACAAAAATTTTGCCACCTAGTCAATACTAACAGGAGTAACATATACACTAATAACGACGTTATCTACAGATTATTATATAAAATAGCTGGCTGTTAAAAAATAGTATCGATGAAAATTTATTATTAGGGAAAAGGGAAGAATAAATTTAAAAAAGAATAATCTAGCTCTTTATGGACTCCATAAGCAGTCAACATGAATATATCCTTATTGACTACTGTATTATATCATCATGTTTTCCAACAAGAATCGTCGAGAATGAAAAAAAAGTATTATGCTGAAAAGAGGAGAGGTCTTTGCGCCGGAGTGGGACCAAACACACTAGCAAAAAATAATATAACATTTTTTTTGTAAGATTTCCAACTGGAATCTGATACAAATCTAAAAAAAAAATCATACAAATGACAGAAACTAAAGCATACGTGTATATCTTTAGTTCATTAAACCCCAAGCGAACGCTTTTGCGCATCTATTGTCTTACTATTGTGTCCCAAATTGACGGTATCTGAATGGTTAAAACCCTAAATATGAATAGTTTTATTAATCCTGCATGGGTGAATTGAACCTTATAAAGTTCAATCTGATATTTAATGGGAGAGAATGGAGGGTGATCCATGTTGAAGAGATTTTTTTTATAATTGATAGGGTCGCGTTTGACCACTAACTTACCGATGTTGTGACCGAATATGAATCACACTTGCCTAGAAGTAACCTATTCACTCTTGGCTTAAGTACCCCTAGGTTGTAGCTATCAGGTAACACAGACTCAGCTCTCTATCAGAGCTGAAAACAAAAATCAAAATTATTTCTCCAAAACCTACCTAATTACACGAGACTTGTGTCACATCAACATCGTTCCCCCGATAAAAAAAAAAAACACGGAACAACTCACATTATCAGGCCACGTATTTTGATTACCACCATATTTATGGGCACTAGTCCAATTACAAAATAATCACGTAGTAACTAACAATCACATAAAGGATAACGCTCAAGTAACTGGTTAATCGTAACTGGCGTGTTACAAGTTGAAATTTAAGTTCGGTATACACCTTCGGCCAGATAAAAGTGGCCGGCTACACATAAATAAATTTATTCATTAGGTGACACCCACACCGTATCGACGCACTAAATCCTCCTTGTCGGCCTCTGTCTGGCTGAACGTGAAGTAAAAAGAAAAATTTGTCATCATTTACACTTACATTTTATAGGTTTGTTTGGGAGCGCGCTCCGGAATCGGAGAATTGATTTTGTTGGTTTAACTGTATGAAATGTTTCTTTGAGATAGAATTCTGAAGCTGAAGAATGAATTACTTGGAACGCTCTTACGTGTTGCAGAAATAGTTTGGAAAGTTCAGAGTTATTTAAAACATTTTCCTTTAAAATGGATTACCAAAAGTTTTCATGATTTATTTTTTTAAACTTACTAACTTAACTTACTAATGCAAAAAGGCTTTCTCTATGAGACAGAGTAGGTGAACAATTAATATTTGAAATAGAGTTAACAAGGATACGGCTAAGGAGATAGGGAACGGCTAAGGAGAAAAATATAATATAAATAAAAAAATATATTTTTCTTCTTAGCCGTTATTGCCCAACTACTATGCCTTTAATAAAACACATAGGTATATGCTATAAAAATAAACTTTAAGATATATTACATTCTTCAGAAAAATCCAAATACAAAAAAACATTTTGACGAAGATCAGACTTTAAGTAGTAGTTTTGAAATTTACTCTTATAGAGATTTTACTATTTTAGCTATTTTTATTTCAAGAGGAAGCATATTCCAGAGTTTTAAGACTCTATCGAGTTGTATGATTTTTCCCGCTATAATGCAGTACCTAATACATTACATCATAAAGTAAAAAGTGGGCATACTATAGATAGACAATAGACGTATACGTACTATTACGTTATATTAGTAGGTACTATTGAATGTTATTTTTGAAATGTTTTAGTACAAAAATATCTTTAAAACATTACGAATCATGGAATCTATGATTTCCGATTTACATTTTCCGATTTTCTTCAGTAATGGTTATAAAATAAAGAGACATGCTTTTTGGATTTCAGATGGTTTGTATCGGTAGGTAAGTAGTCAATGTCATGTTTTTAAAGTATTTAGTTTATTTAAAAAGAAAATAAATATTATCGCAGTATTGACAGTAAATGTTGGTAAACTTTCTGCTAAATGGAGAACCTTCTTGGCAAGTTTTGCTGAGATAGTCATTGTAGTAATCACTATACTTAGATAGGTAAGAAGGTTTTGAAAGAAAGATGAAGAGTTTAGTTCTGTTAGTTGTTCGATACATTTCGTTTTTTTTTTACTATATTTGTCTTATTTTCTCTGATAAAAATTACTGGAAAAGTGGTCTGCAATAAATTCATTGGCTAAACTTAAGGCGTATAGTTCCTTGAACCATCTGGCCGAAATTATGTGAACGCAACTCTCGCACTCACCTAGGCGGCAGTACGCAAATCTGTGGATTTATTTGCGGCTAGCAGTGCCCGGAAAGCGCTTTAAACCCATTTTCTCTGCGAGATATTGATTGATTTACATATGCAATGTTCACTTTGAAGAATATTTAACCACCAATTTTTATGTGTAAAAATGTTTCTAAAGGTCCAAGCCGTTTCGAAGGAGTAGGGAAAAGTTGCGAAAAGTTGCGAAATTGCTAAATATTTTTTTTTGACAAAAGTATTAATTGCACGAAAAAATCAAATGTTGATATTATTGTTCATGAATAACATATATTTTTTTCAAACCAATTGACCTAGCCGTTACGGAGGAGTAGGTCTCAGAAAATCACTGTTTTATGGCACTTTTCGGGCGCTTGGCCCTTAAGGAAGGTCTTTAGCGGCGGCCGATGCCATATACTAGTAGAAGCAAAAGAAAATTGTAGTTTTTACTAACATGACAATTTCCCCTCTTTTCTTCTTTAAAACATTTATTTATCATAGATTATTATTTTCCATACATTAATAAGTAACAACATCTACCTGTAACTACCAATTATCTTCATTTATTGTGACAGGATTCATATCGGTATTCTAAGTCCATCGTCTTTGTTTCAAAATTCATATTTAAATACCTTATGTTCCTGTCATTTAAGGTTTTTAATAACCTCAGTAATTACGAAACTCAAAAGCCAATAATTAATACAAATCACCGGGTACTTTTCAAAGAAATTTTCAATAAAGAAATCCTTTCAAAATCCCAGTACAAAGCGTATTTATCTGTGTACAGGAAACCACAACTTCGGACGAGATTGATACAAGTTATTGAGTAAAGAAAACTTCCAATTAAATTGTAAAGAACGGATATACAGGCAGGTAGTGGAACTGGCGCGTCAGTTGCTCTGCGGCCTGCAGTACTTCCACCGATACACTTTTCCCTGTAATTATAGAACAAAAACACGCCACAGACACAATCCGTATGCTGTAATCTAGCGGCACATCAAAATATGCTACTCTATTTTGCACCACAATATATTTAACTGTTATTAACTCAATATTCTTTCCAATAAAATATTCAGAACAGATTGTCGTACATGTCCTACATTTATTTACACCAAAGGGTGATATTTCATAATTTAACAGATTCTACCAAAACGTATTTCACCATCGGCATGCTCCCACAATTTTAATGAATAAATAATAAGGACACATAAGCTCTCAGGAACGATAAAGTTTAGAATGTCGAACTACTCTTCAACTTAATTAGAATGGAACTTACTTCATACAACAACTATTAAAACGGATGCTAAGCATAGTCAACTAGAACTAACTTTAATTAAGAAGCTAATCGGCACTATAACGTTGTCTCTACCCGCTCACACTAATGTATATAAGATAGAGCGAGAGAGATATACATTAACACCTTCTTTATGAAGAAATGGTAAAAGATCACCTGTGTTCACTACCGTAATTCTACCGAGCGGTAGAGCACCTGTCCCTTTCATACGGTTCATGCTTAAGCTGAACCGAACGAGTGCGAGTAGGAGTAGTTTCATTTGTGTGTCGTGCGAAAAGGTCGTATAAAGCACTTTAGCGACAAGACAATATAGCCATTGTGTACATAGAGTTAAGAGGTATATTGTTTCAGTATTAATAAGTTTAAATTTTAAAATCTAAGAACGGGACGGAAGGTTGCGTTGCAATCGAGCTGTGTTGTAATTTTGACGCGTTCGGAAATCGAATTAAGAGCGTTAGAGTGAGAGGTGCGCGGAGGTTTGCTCGGCGGAGGTAGTTTTTTGTTATTGTTTGGCGGCGGAGATTTTTTCTGAGGCGTGCAAATGGGAGTAGGCGCGCGAGTGGGCGCGCCGGCACGACAAGCGCGCTCTTCAGTGTTCTGGCTGAGCTTCGAGCGAGCGCGTGCGAGCCGGGCCGCGTCCTATAGGTGCTGGTAGCTTATCACTGGGTTCTTAGAGCCAATCGAACTGTTGAATAACGTGGACTATTTGTGGTGAACTATTTGGTTGGTGGCGCATGCTAGCGTTGGCGCGAGCTCGTGAGCTGAAGGTGGCTCGACCATGTTGATATCGGCGGGCAGTGGCCCCACGCCCGAGTTCTCCCCCGTCTCGTGCTGCGCCCCCTGGAAGATGGAGCCGGCGCCCCCAGCCCCCGCCGCCATCACGCAGTCGCTCAACATATCACCCAATGGTAAGCTCTTGAGAACCTTCTTTTTTATTCTCTAAAAGCTGTCCAGCTCTTATTTACGTCAACAAACACACGTTTGGTGTAATAAAAACGCGTGCCTAAAAAGGTTTTTTTTTTTAAATAAGTCAGTTTTGAATCTAATGGAATTACGTTCATAGAAATAATAAAACGCAAGCAAAAATATTTTAAATTACATAAAAAGGACAGAATAATATAAGAAGGCAACGATAATAATTTAAGAAAAATATCTCGAATTGTTTTTTTATATTATTAAAATGATAGCTTTAGCCTTTAAAAGTTTAAACAAAAATTAAAATACAGAAGAAATCCATAATTACTATTCTGTATATTTCAGTCTGTCTAAGTGGTTAATGCTTTGTATATTTTCCATTAGAAAAAGAAAGGTGGTTTTAAAACGACATCACAAGAGAGCAGAGTTATAAGGCATACCTACCTACTTCAAATAAAAACATTAAGATTCAAGTTATGAAAAAGCGATTTTCTTTTAAAATTGTCCAGAACATTTCTAAAATACATTTAAATTACACAACCACAGTCATAAACTTTATTTATTGTACTTCTGACAGTTGAAACTTAAGTTGATGTCATCACAAATCATTCAGAGTATACACCTGACAAATCTTTTGAAGTTTAAGCAACTAATCATTATATAAACAGTTCGTCAAGTTCAAGTCAAGTCGATTTAAGTTTTCAATAGACTTGTTGAACTTATCTTAAACTTTAAGATAACAATAGAAGTTTTTATTCAACTCAATTTAAGAATTAAATGTTACTCCTTGCAAAGAAAACTAAGTAGAGACATAGACTGAAGTCTATTTAAAGTGATCAGGTTTCTTCTGGTTCATTATTATTCAAATGAATGGCTTAATAGGCTGTATATTAGCCATTAATTATCAGGTATCTTAAAAAAAGAATAATTATGATATAATAATCAATTTTTTTTTTAACAATTATCTAAAAAGATTTGAAAATCGTGTTGAACTTACCAACAAGACTTTCTAAAAATGTAGACATCTAAGTAGTGCATAAAGGTAACTGAAAATAACAAAATTGTCAGAAAAGAATATTCTAAAGAGGCACACTCTACACTGTCATTATTTAGTCTCATCAAATATGACATTCTTTACAAGTACTGTTTACATGACATGCCTAAATATTTTTTCTAAATAGTTTTTCCTTCAAAAACACTTCTTTAATAAAAATAGAACTGCAAAATTACTAACCAATTGAGTCGCATAACATCATTGATTAGTGACACTTAGTTAAAAATAACAACGAGACCAATCGATGAAATAATGTAAATCAATTTTTTGTAGAACTATTTTCCTTCTTTATTTTTAATGGAATAATAAAATTTTTTTTTTTTTCTTTACTGCATAATGTAGAGCTTGTAAACCGGCGGCGACGGGGTCGGGTTTAGCAAGTACCTTAGTTTTTAAGTAATTTACATACTTTACGTAGGTACTACATAAATAGTATGAAAAGATAAAATTAATTATAATAGAGAATCTAATTTTGTTTTAGTTATTAAATTGGTATTTTTTTTTAATCTATACATCTATAAATCTATAGGTACATATAAATAAAATTAGAGTGTCTGTTTGTAATATTGAAATAACTGCTTTTTAGTACATGCATATGATGAATTTAAATCTATACGGTACATACACCGAAATAATATTTTTTACAGTTTTTGTCTGTCTGTTTGTCCGGGCCATTCTCTGAAATGGCTGGACCGATTTTCGCGGGACTTTTTTTGGCTGTTGTAATAAGGAGTAACATAGGCTTTTATTTGAGAAAAAATAAATTCAAAATCCTGTAGTCCACGCGAAAGAAGTCGCGGGCACAGCTAGTATTCAAATAAAAAATATAACATAGTAATGCTCTAACACCAACAACTATCTTCAAATGGGTGTATATTTTATTATTTGGTTTATGCAAAAAAAAAAAAACATAAAAAAAAACTTTAGGTCCGTGATAAAAAAAATTCCAATACAGCCATTACATATCTTTAAATTTATATCTATGTTGTTGTACACTGCCAGCTCAAAATCTTTTCCTTTCGTTCAGTCCATCAGTGGTCGGCATTGACGTGGTCGAATACTGGCCCAGGCATGGAATTTAATTGCAATAAGCCTATTAAAAACTTCTTTTTATAAATGTTTCTTCCTGTCTTAAGTTGTACAGTAAAGTTTATAATACTAACGTTTTTTTAAATTGATTTTTAACAAATTAAAAAAAAAATGTATCGAATAATTTAAAATGATAAATAAAGACATATTAATTTTAAATCAAACAATAAATAAGTAGTTAATCTAAATTATTTGAACGCTGGCATAACCAATACATGTTGTGAAGTAGGTACTCTGACTACCGGCCGACAATATTTAAGTACACAACGGATACTGCAATCAAAAACTAAGTGACAAAGCCCATAAAATCCCCTATAAAACTAATTGGATACCGAACATTGAAAAAATCTTGTCTGAAAGCGGCAAATATTTATAAGGCCGGAACATAAACGCCTGAAAGAGACGAGCGTTTTATGAACGATCTGATAAATTCCAACCCAATTGCTGCTTACTGGAATAACATTAATAATTTTTTTTATTCATTCATAATCGTAATACAAAAGGCGAGAAATATTATAAACTAAAAATAATAAAAAAAAAACATTTATCATAACCCTAATTTATTGTGCTTATAAAGCATGTGCATAAAACTTGTGGCTTTTGACACCCGAACCATCTCTTCTACTATCTCTTTACACAATAAATAAATAAACGATGCACGGATTGTGTGGACGAAGACTACGGCTAGAAAGAAGAACATGATTGAGATTAGGGACAACAATTAAAGATGTATGAAGAAGAGGATATCCAGCGACAACAGTAAATGACTTGGATTAAGGGCATACAGACTCACTACAGATTCGAAGACATGTTGATACATTCACTAAACCGCGCTGGGTGCGCGTGGTGGATTACGGCCCATTTCTTCTACTAGAGAGAAGGCCTTAGTCCCAGCCGTGGGAACATTAAAAAGGCTGAGGATGATGATTCGATAATTAAGGGCATAAGGAAGCGCAGCGAATAATCGTTTCATAGATTTACCATAGTCCTAGGATGCTAAGAGCAACTGATCCAACAAGGATGGGGTGTAGTCAGTCAAATTCTGATACTTCCTCTCGCTTCACACAGACGGGGAGATATTATTTGATGAACAGCTGCAGCCTGTGGCTGGATGTAGAAAATTGTCCCGTAAAAATACTCCCGGGGTAAAAAGTATGCTTTGTACCGTTATAGTGTGTCAAGTTTCATCGCAATCCATTCAGCCGTTCGCATATAGAAGTAATAAACATACACACACACTCACAAACTTTTACAAATTAGTATGATTTCTGACCCATCAAAAAGCTAGTTTATATACCTGAACCTACCAACATGTATCATCATCATAATTTCAGCTGAAAGACGTCCACTGTTGGACATAGGCCTCCCCCAAGCGTCGCCACAACTTGCGTCCCCATCGACCATGTGTTCTACGTAAAATGTGCCCAGCCCATAGCCGCATAGTAAATGGAAACTGAATAAAGTCATCGACCGAAGCTACGTTTTGATTGTAGCTGAAGACAGTTTCTTCAGTTAAATTACATTTTAGCTCTCTAGGCGGTTATAGGTAATATGAATAGAATAGAATAGAAATACTTTTATTTGGGACAGACACAGCACTACAGTTACAAACATAAAGAACAAAAGTACAGAATGCGCTGAGCGTGATCGGACCGAAAGGGTGGCCACCTTTTTTTTTTCGTTGGGAAAAATCATCCAATGACAACCCCCGCTCTTGGGCGGAGCGGGAGATCGTGTCAGATTCTTACTGACTAAAAAACCCATCCCGTTCTTTCAAGTCTTCATACCGGGGCTCGAGCGCCCTTTCGGATAACCCTGGCCCCAGTAGGCTTCGACCCGTCTGGACCCCTGCTGTTGCTAACAACTCCTTGAGGCACGCGGGAACAACGCGCGCCGTCGACGTCTTGGGCTTGGTCCGGACAGTTACCGGACGGCCGGACAGCGAGGTACAGGGTGGCCACCTCATCATTTGCTGGGCGTTAGACACCCAGCGCTGGTTTTCAGTTGAGTATTATCTCTATGTCCGTTATATGGCCAATATATAAAAAAAGAAAGAAGTAGTTCATGATTAGATTCAAGTCCAGTGGTCTAGTTTTCAGCCGTACTAAACATATTAAGACTGACCGACTAAACCGATCTAATTTCTTGGAAATTCAAATTGTAAGCTTCTTTACAATAAAAGGTATTCATTTATCAAGATGGTGTCTATAAGCAATTCGTGCTGATTATAATTGGCTTAATTTTATCAAAGTATTAAAAATAATTGGGTTTATATAGGGTTATTTATAAAACACTAACACACAACACCCTTGGAGGACTGTATTACTAACATAATAAAAAACAACTTTTTGTTTATTACTTTTGACAAAACATAATACATTTATCAAAAACAAACTTTCAAGATTTCGTTGTTCTATCTAATACACTTCAACTCTGTATTTTGCTATACCTACCTATGTCTTTAAGACGCGACGCCAGCACATCAAGCCCTCTCGCCGCCCGATTCCATATCCCCTCCGCTATTGTACTATCGCTTGCTTCGCATATACTTTGTAATATGTAGAACGTTCAATTTTACTTTCACAATTATTTTTATTTTTGTATGAAAATCAGATGAACTAAAATATGATAAATAGTTAAAAATCCTAGAACAAAAGTTGTTGTTTATGTTGTTAGTAACACAGTCCTGAGAGGTTGTCAGTGTTTTACAAAAAAAACCTATACCTGTATACAGGGTGTAAGGGACAGCCCTCCACAAACTTTAAGGGCTTGCTCAGTAGACAAAACTGAACAACCTTCCACGAGACTTTTTTTCAGGAAACGAAAAAAAAATCAGCCTTACCAGACAAAATTAAAAACTTGATTGGACAGTTTGTAGGTATGAAGAGGCTGATTTTTTTTTTTCGTTTATTGTTTTTGTGGGGTTGTAGGTAGTTTAAATTAGGGTAGTGGGATCATCCGAATGGAATGGGCATCTCCACGGCGCGCACTGTTCCCGCGCGCTTCAAGGACTTGTCAGCAACAGCAGGGGCCCAGCTGTGTCGAAGCCTACTGGGGCCAGGGTCTAGTTCCGAAAGGGAGGCTCGGCCCCAGTATGAAAGGCAAGAACGAACGGGGTGGGTTATTTAGTCAGGAAGTCTGACATTATCTCCCGATCCGCCTAAGGGCGGGGGATGTCATTTGGATGATTTTTAACCATCAAAAAAAGGGCATCACTTACTCTTCTCTATTTAAATAATACTTTGCACCACCCTCAATACAAGAGTTGATCACAATGTGGGCTATGAACAACTCCTGTATCGTGTACTTACCTAACATTAGTTAGGCTAAATAGAACAGAATAGAATCGTTTATTTCTAAACTGTAAATGGTACATGAAGATCTTAATATTAGACGGAATCATACTATTTTTCCGGTGTCCTCGTAGAAATACTAAATGAGCGTCTAATTTGCAAATTCACATAATTATAGTTCATGCAATATTAAGTAAATAAAAAAAATAGAGGCAGTTTTAGTAACTTTATGAACTAGGTACGTTATTGCTTCCGTGCGGAATTCGAACCCAGGACACGCAGCGCATCAGTCAATCACACAACCACTGTACCACCCGTGCTGTCTAAAGAATACAGGAGGATTTTAGCCTGTAAAATTCTGATAATCCGACTCGTTTCACCCAGAGCGGTAGAAGCTGTTTGATGATTTCCTACCTGAATAAAAAGTTATTTTCTAGTATTGTTCAAGTCGGCTTATGATCATCATTTCAGCTGATAGAAGTCCACTGTTGGACATAGGCTACCTCAAGTTTGGCCACAATGAACGAACCTGTGCGCTCAGCATCCTTCGGATTCCCGTAACCTTCATCAGGTCATTGGTCCACCTTTCAACGCTGCGGCTTCCGGTACGTGAAGTCGGCTTATAGTAACAGTTTATATAACACCTTACATAACAGTAAATAAAAGAAGATAAGATGCTCCTGTAATTTAGTATTTTAATTGCATTTATCTGATCTCGCTAAGCCTTTTGAGTAGCGCGTACATTTATCTAATGGGCGCAAACAATCTACTTGTTAATAAGGTGGATAAGAAAAGTCTAGGCGGATAAAAAGCCATTTGTTAGAATACTATTTATATATATAAAAAAAAACAATAGTTTATATAATGGCGTTTGCCATTATTTTTGGCCAGGTTTACTTATTTCCATTTTCATTGCGCTTTCCATTGCGGTACAGGTACCTACTGCACTATTTAAAAAGAACTGTTCTAGTGTGACCCGAACTCGCACACGGAGGGTTCTGTATCCTAAATTGAAAGACCTCGTTGAGATTACCTATTGACGTTTAACAACAATGAAAGATCTAAATATTACTCCGTCAAAAACTCCTATTTTTCTTTTAAAAACGGATTTTGAAGGACTACTAGCCGTACAAGTGTTCTTTTATACATAAATATATCGAATACGAACGTCATGATCAATTCTGCAACTGCAAATATAAGTATGTAATCGATTTTTTTGTGATTAATAGAATTTAGCCATTTTCTGATTTTATTCTTTACTTTAAGTTCACGATTTCAGGTCAACAGGCAGTATTTTGATTCTCTTGCGAGTGTTTGCAGTATAAACAGCCATACCTTTTGATTGCGATGACTTAGAAGTTTGACTTCCTTATTACTTCAAGGGACCATAAACCTATGTGTTTGAATTAATTTAAACTTGATACCTACACTGGTTCCCGAGAAAAAAAATCTTTATAGACAACGACGAAGTGATCCTGGAAGGGTTTTCTTTTTGGTACGGAACTCTAAAAATATGGGTTTCTTTTTATACTTTTCAATCCAAAATCAATATTTGATGTTAGTAAAATATGTTAGGGAAATATGGGATTGAAGTCTTGAAGGAAGAAGTCTACACAATAATATAATATGGTATGCGTTTCTGCAAAAAAAAAAAATGGTGCCTAAAATAGCTTACAGCTATATTGTTTGCTTACTAGGCACTTGATAAGTAAGTGGGTTACATCTGTGAACTTATACTACAGTTATTCTAGAAGTCGCTGCGGGAACGTTTGAAAAAATATATTATACCTAGAAAAAAAAAGTTACAGTGGCCTTAGAACTTAAAGGGCAACTGAAGAACACAGGTGGATTTTAGTCAGTAAAAGTCTAACACACCCTCTCGCCTAACCTAAAGTGGGTTGGTACTCGTATGACTTCCATTTGAACCTCAATCACGATTTACACATAGTATTTACACCATTACTGTATGAACTTTGAGACAGACTTTAACTTCCGAGTTTGTTTCTGTGTATATTCCCATTAACTAAAAAAAATTACGTGTAAAACTGTTATTTAGGTATAACCTATTAACTAAATAAAAATCATTTATTATTTTTATTTATCATTTATCAGCATGGTTGACCCCATGATTTTTTTATGGGGGGTTACAAGGAGTGGACGGGCAAAACACAACAACAGTAACTATTAGACATAAAGAAGTATCACACTTCAAGTGTAATTCTACAGTTTTAATTTATATTTTAACAACTTTATAATTGATTTGATTTGCTTCTATGTGCTGTGATGGAATGTCCACAGTACACAAAAATAATAACAATAATAACACAAAAATACCACCCTTAAATCTGCCCTTGTTTATCAGAAAAGATCACTTAATCATTTTCTTACAACTCTACTTTAGGAATCTTTTGACACAGTGGTAGAACGGTTAGCTGCTCCGTTGCCCGATGCGGGTTCGAACCTAGCACGGAACAAATATTTATACGGCCTACAGAAAAGTTTTCCAGGTCTGGGTGTCTTGTAATATAAGTTTACATGACTGTGAACGCACCCACGATACAGAAGTCATTCCTAGTGGGTCAAAGTTTTTTTTTTTAAAACTATGTAAGTGTGAGTCACACTCGCGTACAGTGGGTTCCGTACAAACTTGCTGTAAATAGTTCAATTGACAATTGTAATTTTTCCGAATCGCAAAAAAAAAGTTATTTTTAGTGACTTTACAACACTATTTTCAGATTTATTCCTATATCTTACTTAATAACAAATTTCAGGATTCTGAGTAAAAAGAAGCACCCTATTAATTTTGATTGCCTTGAGCGTCAAAAATAGGTACGTTTTTTGCAAAAAAAAAAACGGCTGAATCTTTTTTTTCTCTTACACTACAAAAGAACGCAGATTTGAGTTTATGGTTTTAATTTCAACTCAATACCTCTCTGCGTTCCCGAGATAAAGGGTCTTGACCGACAGGCGGACAGCAAGTGATTCTATAACGGTTCCGTCTTTTCTTTTTGAGGTACGGAACCCTAAAAAGAAGGAAAAAACAGCAGAGCTAATTAATTTACAATAATTGATTCCCACAAACAGAAGTATAGGAAACATTTGATTTTATTTAATTAAACTTTATATTAAACGGAAACATTACATTTGCTTCAGTCGACTGTTACTGCTTGAGTGGAATAATAAGCGCCGCTATAATCTTTATAAACTTATCCGTATTAACAAGATTGCGTTTGAGATCAACTTCATTATTACTGTATTCTGAAACATTATCGACCTGTATGTTCTAATACTGATCATAACATAGCAAGCTTTTTTTATTTGCAACCATCACACAACGCCATCTAGTCATAAACTAAGCGGAGCTTGAGCTATGACAAACTTACATATACAGGGTTTATTTGTAATACACTAGCAACCTCTTAGGTGCTAGTTAAGAACATCATAAAAACTTTTGTTCCATGACTTTTAAAAATGTATCATATTTTGGTTCATCACATTTTCCTACAAAAATAAAAATATTTAAATTGAACGTTCTAAATATTACGAAGCAAGCGATAATACAATAGCGGAGGGTAGCCGCTCATGAACTTGACCTTTTTACGGGCGACCCTCACTAGTCGGTTAGTAGTAATGATGCGCTTGCGTCGCGTCATACGTGTTCTTGTAGCGAAATTCGGCAGTGCAGATTTTTACTTGATGGTGTATCAATATTCTAAGGTCGAGAACACAGATATAGCGCGAATGTTTGCTAGGTGTGACGACAATGTTTCGAAAGCCTGCTTACTATTACTATGTACGAGAACAGTGCACGGGAGCCGTAAGTAGATACAGCAAAATAAAGAGTTGACATGTGTTAGATAGAACAACAAAATCTTGAAGGTTTGTTTTTGGTAAATGTGTTATGTTTTGTAAAAAGTCGTAGAACAAAAGTTGTTGTTTATAATGTTCTTAACTAGCACCTAAGAGGTTGCTAGTGATTTACAAATAACCAGTATATGTCTAAAATTCCTACATATTATAGATAAATTACACCCTGACACAGAACATGCTTATCAAACAACGTCCATAGAACATGCTTATCAAACACTGTCCTGGGTGAGAATCCAACCTATGACCTCCGGCATAGCATTTAGGGCTACTAACCATTAGACTTATAGGCCAGTCTGCTGAACTTAGTGCGTATTTAACTCGATTTTTTTTCATGACATGATTCAACTTGGATGATATTCATTCATTGACATTGCTGGGTGAAAATCCAGATGTAAGATAATGTCGTTATGAAGTGCCAATGTGATTTTTTCATTTCATATGTACTTTTCTAAGTTTATCTAAGACGTTACTGACACCCTGTGCTTCGGAAAACCATTGTTGGTTTGTAGATCTGTAGATCTTTGACAGTCGTTATTAGTGGTCAGACGCCAGAAAGCTGTCTACCCAAGAGGAGCATTGTGTTGCCCAGTAGCTGGGTTGTGGAGGTCTGGTAAGCAGTCGCTCGATGTATAACACGAGTAATCAGCCGCATCCGGTTAGACTGGAAGCCGATCCCAAGCTAATAGAGAACAAGCTAGGGAGACGATGACCTGATCATAAGTTCACAATTTTAATCAAGTACAGTTGCTATCAAAGATCTTGAACACTTGCGCAGAAGTCAAATATTCGGTCTCTTTAGTGGTGCGAAGTGCGACGCGGGGGCGGGGAGTGTTAGTGATTGGCTGGACGCGCCATCGCATCATAGACGTCACTCCTCATTCATTCACTGCGTTGCTGCATGTATCTAACAACGAAGACGATTGGCCGGCTAATGTATGGAATGCGCAAAGCGATCCCCACTCTGACGCTGAGCGTTCAAGATCCGTGATGGCAACTGTACTGATTATTTTTAACAAGAGTGTCTGATGTGGTTTTTTTTTAGATAGGAAAATTATCCAATGACATCTCCCGCTCTAGTGCGGATCGTAAGGGTATGACAGACTTTGATTTGGGCTTGGTCCGGACGGTTACTGGACGGTCGGATGGTTAGCTACCCATTGCTGGTCGTCTGTAAGCCCTCGCCTACGGTGAGATTCTGATATAGCTGGTTAATATAATTTCAGCTAGTTACGGAAAAACCGGAAATATATGCCAACTACTGTGCATTCTGCTCTTTGACCTGTAACCCAGTGCAGAGTATTTTTCTTCAATAATGTTTAGAGACTCGACAGATAACGACGCATTTATCTCTCTAGTTATATACACATCACGAAGCTGATCATTCATACATAATTATGTAATTAACTTAAGATAAGTGGTAGGTAGGTACGTGATATTTTTCACGTCACTGGCCTCGTGTATCTGAGCTGAGCTGGCCACATCGACAGCCAGTCATTTGTCATCGCTAAGCCAGCTGCCGCGATGAGTGAGCGAAAAGTGCCGACCATCGCACAACATTGTCCGCATTGTACCGCCGATCGAACTAATTAATCGATAGATCGACCGCTAGATTGCCCAGTAGCGTTTCCGGTGAAGGTTGCTCAATATTCACCCGCCGATTTGTATGCGATACAACATTCGAAACGTTTTGATTGACGGTAGCAAATAATTGGACAAACAGAATTGGTTACCAGTTTAGATCAGAAAAAACTTAATTATAAAAAACTGTAATTTAGATAGATAAAGCCTCCTAATGAGATAGAATAGCCTCTTAAGTACTCATCAAAGTCGAGAATAAGTTGGCTAACTTTATTTGATTCAGTCCTAATTACATACTTCACCTTTAGTAATGTTGACAAAATGTAAATAGATGAAATAAATTCAATGATGGATGATTCAATTGGCAAGACGTAAATATATGTATGTAATTGAAAATATAAAGTATTTTCACGTCAATTACCTGACTCATAAACGTCGAATAAATTTTCATTCAGCACAATACATTGCAGCCAATGTTTTTTTCACGTCAACGTGTATATCGAGACGCGTTTGATCAGGTGCTTTAATAAATCTAATTAACATTTAAATGGTGATCACGCATAATAATCAGGTGGCTTTGTAAACTGAGACGATGCTCCTTAATTAGTAGACAATAGTAACAATGTATTAATGAGCTATTAAGTCGGTTATAACATTGGATACATGGGTTTATGAATAAACAGTGGAGCACTTGTTCACACTGAACGGGTGCCGAATGACGCAAACGGTCGCAGTGCAGTTCGAGTCGTTTGTGCCGAGTGCCGTGCCGAAATGCGCCGAGATGCCGATGGTGACACAGCTGTGTGCGCGCCCATGCCTCGCCCATTGAAATTCACCGACACCTGCAAACTGAACAAAACCAGAATTTTAAACTGTAAGTTCCATTCCAGTTCGAATCTACTAAGTAAAATCATAAAGACAAAGCTAATGTCAAATCATCAGAATACATATTTTTCATAAATGCTAATTTTAAATTTTATTATTTCATTCTATATCGGTGGATATCTGTATCTAGAATCAATTATGTCAAAATTATTCCGGCCATAAATAAGTCTAGCAATTTTTGAATGTAATGATATGCATGAAATTTGTATAAATTTTGGATTTCATCAGCTCCATGTCAAACTGTAATAGTCAGACATTGTTGATACAAATCAAAAGCATAATGATTGTGGACATAAATTATATTACGAATTTATTACGATCTCAATGAGATTGTAATAAGAAAGATAATATAAAAGATCAGTTATGTATTGTTACTTTGGGCAAGGCAGAGCTATTCCCACGTTTTGCTATTATTGGTTTGTAAAAATTTATAGACTTAACTTGATAGCCAATTTTACAGAGATTGCTATATTATAAAATAGTTTGTAAATTAATTCTATAATTTTGACTTAGGTTAAACACTGGTTGGTAACACCCACGATATTATTTGATAAACCAATGTAATCAATTTATTTAAAATACCTATAAGTATATTACAGTGAAGTGAATTTTCCGGATTTACTGTTTAATCATCTACGGTCAATGTAACAAGATCAATCAATTTTACACCTATTAGATGAAAAGATTCATTTTAAAATTGTAAACTCACCAGATTGTAAGCTAAGCCTAAAAAACGGAAGAAAAACGCGTCTAAATAATTGCAGTAGTTAATGAATTAAAGAACGTCTAATTTTATAAAGTAAGACGGTCTATCACGTAGCATCCTTAGTCAGAATCCTCATTTTCTGTTCACAAAAAAGCTATTATCTGGTTACAAGAAGTGTTAAAAATAAATGCTACAGACTTTTGAACAGGCCGAGTAAATGAGAACAAAACATTTGCGATGATGAACGGAACAATGAGAATTGTTTGGTGTGATTTGTCGATTTTTTGGTAACTTAGCCGTGCGTCGATAAGTAGGGACTTTTGAAAAATTGGTTCTAGTTAGATATTTCCTTATGGAGAGAAACTAGGTCTTCAAGACAGTTTTTCTAAGAACATACTGTTTTTTTGATAATAAAATGACGATATGAAAGTCAATAACGGTAGTGCATTATTGATTTTCAAATAGTCACTTTGATTGAAGAACATATTGGTATAGGTACAGTGGCAAACAATTGAAAACTGGGACCGATTTATGCGAACTTTATCATCATCATATCAGCCGAAATGCGAACTTAATCAAACTAAATTAGATCTTAATACCAAAAAATTGCATTTTCTTAAGAGCTTTAGGTTGAGCTCCATAAGCTTTACATACTATACAAAAAAGTGTAATTAAAAAAAAATACACATACAGTACCTATCATAAAATGGGTTTCGTCCATTACTTACTTTTGTAGTGAATTAACATTGACAATGTCATCATATTCCAATGTCATTCATATCTATATATTATATTATTACTAGCTTTTGTCCGCACGGTTTCGTTGCCACTCTTCCCTACTCCACCCATTTTATTAAATACAATCAAAACAATTTATTTTTTGTAAATTCAATCGATCAGGTCGAAGTACGAAGTCGCCGACTTCTGCGAAGCAGTAATGCTAGCAAAGGAAGAGGCCGACCGTATCAAGCAACGGTGGCGCTCATAATGCCCCAGCCGCCGCCGGGATTCCGATCCCGATTTCCGGCCACCGTAGGCGCGGGCTTACGGACGGCGAGCAATGGGTAGCTCGCTGTCCGACCGTCCGGTAATTATCCGGACCGAGCCCAAGTCGTCGACACTGCGCACTGTTCCCCAAGAAGCTGTAAGCAACAGCAGGGGCTCAGATGGGTCGAAGCCTACTGGGCTAGGGTTAATTCGAAAAATAGCTCAAGTCCCGCTACGAAAGGCAACGAAGGATCAGGAGTGGGTTTTTAGTTAGTAAAAGTCTGACACTATCTTTCGCTCTGCCCAAGAGTGGGGGATGTCATTAGATGATTTTCCCAACACGAAAAAAAAAAGTGTTACGAAGCCGTGACCCTTATGAATACTCGTAACAGATATTTTAACAAAAAAACAGCACCAACATAACTGTTCCAATAACAAAAAATAACACCAAACACAAACAAAAACTTAGTAATTGAACAAAAGCTTAGTAAGTATAAAGCGTTCATTTATTATCTATATTAAAGCTCACTTCCGCTGCGGATGCCGTCTGAGCCGACTATTAAATCTTCGCGAATCGACCACATTGAATATGCAACGAAGTCGAAACGCACAGGATAGCCACGTTACGTTTGTCAAGCGTACCATCCAACGTTATTTATTAACACAAACAAAAAGTAACGCTTTTTGTACTGGGTATTTTTAGCGAACGGTTTGGATTGCAAATAGAACTGCTTAGTGTTGAGACGTTAGCATAACGCCTATATTGCAGGCTCTATGAAATGTTACTTAATATTATATAACTTCTGAATGTTGTATTTTAGAGAACTCAGATAATTTGGTTCTGCGGGATTGTTTGAAAGAGTTACACTAGTTCTGGAAAGCCAAAAGCAACTGAAAGAACAGGTGAAAGGTTGACATTCCCTCTCGGTCTACCTTGAATAGAAGAAGTTATTGGATGATTTAACAATAGAAATATTCAGCCTAGGTGGTTAGCCAAGCAACTCTTAAATCTTGAGTTAAAATATTAAGTGAAAATATTAGAAACGGAAATACATTAAAGTTTTGCAAGAGCGCAGTGTCAAACTGCGCTCTTTTTTTTCCGTTGGGCAAATCATCTAATGACATCCCCGCTCTTGGGCGGAGCGGGAGATAGTGTCAGACTTTTACTGACTAAAAACCCACTCCTGTTCCTTCGATGCCTTTCGTACCGGGGCTCAAGCTATCTTTCGAAACTAACCCTGCAGAACTGTTCCTAATGGCTCCGATAGACCGATTTTCCACCCTATATCTCTTTTCCCAATGTATAGAAATGATACCAAAACCTGGATAAGCACCAACTGTACTTTGACAAATGATTTTTGAGTTTTTTTTTTTCCGTAAGACTTCTATTGGATGATTTTATCAAATCGTTTGCTGTTCTTGTCCTTCTGAAGGACCCGTCTCCTCCCTTCCAAGTATTTAAATGATAATGAAATAATCATTGTATCCCAGTATTTCTAGAAGATACTTCAGTGAACATAATTGGCTATAAACATGTGAAGTTGGTAATTATACTTGCCCATTAGTTGTACCCTTCTACAGATCAATTTATGAGTAGGAATGTGGAATATTATCCTTAATTATATTTCAACCCCTTTTAAGGAAAACATTGAACTTAGGATTAACATTCTTATTGTTATTTATGACATAATTTTCACTTTTGTACAACTGTGTTTTAATTGAAAGATCTTGGAAAAGTCCAATTAAATGTAAGTCAACTATTGGTTTGAAAATTTTAATGTTTGGTTTGATAAAAAATACTATTAATTTATATCAGTAAAAAAAAATCTTTATTCAATCTTTTTTTTTACGCAATATTGTAACATGTAAAAACCACAAATAAAACGTAACCAAATAACTGTGCTAATTCCCAATGAATAATTATGTGTATAACAAAATTATATAATATGGACTTAATTAATTAAACCCCAAGCAAACACCGGCGTTCGCTCTTTTATTGACTGTCTATTGTATCATTAATTACGGTATTCGAAAGGTTAAGGAAAATTAACTCTAATCCTAAAATTATTATAGTAGCGATTTGCCCGAGCTAGGTTTATAAAACCGGTGTTTCGTGTATATTAGTAAGTTAAATGAAAAGTAATAAAATGACTTTCACGAAATTAAAAAAAAAGTAAACTTTGAACTTTGTGAATGGTTCAATTTAAGCAACAAAATCGATTTAGTGACCACTATCTACTCACTTCCTACGTCACTGTTTGTAATTGATGCTCTCTAGTCTTATTGCTTAATGATAAATGAGGTGCTTTAGAAGAAAAACTGCAACAATGTGTATAATTTATTTTAGGAACAATGATTATAAGATGAGAAAGGCAAATTCGAGTTTATGTTGTTAGTGTCTAACACTGGGAGCTTAGTGTCTATTATGTGACGCTTTGTCAAAACTGCCATTACGCTTCGTAAAGTCGTAGTAGGCGCTGTGGTTACGCTTCGTACAGCCGCGTAGGCGCTGCGGCTACGCTTAATAGAGCTGCGTTGGCGCTGCAAATACGCTTAATAGAGCTGCGTAGGCGCTGCAGCTACGCTTCATAGAGCCACGTAGGCACTACGGCTACGCTTTGTAGAGTCGCGTAGGCATTGTAGCTACGCTATGTAGATCCATGTAGGCACTGCAGCTACGCTGCGCATACGTCCGTCGATCCCTAGCCAACGTTCCACCAAAACACCAATAGCAATGGTCAATACAAAAACGTATCGCATAAGGTAAGTTTTTATTTGGCTTATGTTTAACTAATCAACCGCTAGATCTAGTAAAATGTAACGGCAAAAAAATCACTTTAACTATAATGCCAAAAATAGTTAATGATCATCGAAATTAAATTCCTATTTCAGCGTGGAATTAGAACCCACAATTTAACTACTTGTTCTTCTTGATCCAATGTAAAGCAACTAACTTCAAGCTATGATTGTTTAATTTGAAAATAGTTAATGACTACCAAAAATTGAACAAAACATATAATAAAATCGTAGGAAAGTCAAAACTGTACATTGAATATTTTTTTAAAAACAATACTTGGGGCGTGATCTTCAATCGATATCGAAGCCAAAAACATTGTTTTTAGAATTTTTGTCGGTTTGTCTGTTTGTTTAAATATAAAATGGCATTTAAATATGTAATACTACTTCTGGGTAGTTAAAAAAAACCACGAAGGAGTTAACTAACCAAACCTGTGTCGGAGTACCTACCCTAAAATTCAGAGCTCGCTGCGCTCACTTTTGGACTGATTATTCTAATTAATTATGGCTGTACTAAAAATTAGTGATCAATGTACTTAAATTGGGGTCACAGTACAATTTAAAGTGCAGTCATGAATGTAGTTTTAGGTTTTCATTATTGGTATGTATTTTAGATAATAGATGTTATTAGTCACAAAGTTAGTTTTGGTAGTCATTATATTTTTCTCCTTAATTAAAAAAATGCATTTAATGTACACGAAAATACGTGGGGAAATAATTACCACGCAAGTTCGATAAACGAAAACGCCATGTGTATCAAGCTGGCACACAAACGGCGGTACACGCGGTCGTCTCACTTAAATGATACAATTCTTACAATACTGTCATTGGGTCTCCATGCGCCCGCGCAAGAAAGTCGTTTACGTTGTTTGCGTTAAAATGGCTACTTTTATTGTACGTCCTGCAGTGTAACCTTTAACAAACCTTCGTCGTTCCAAGTAAATATAAACGTAAATTGCATATGTATTGGATTCCTTATGGGTAGTTATCGAAACAGTTTTATAGAGGTATTAGTTTCTCAGTAACTGTTCTGAAGGATGTCATACTCATTAGTTACTAGTTCCGAGTAATATATGTAAAGCTCGAACGTAAATAAGTTGCTATAAGGCTTAATAGAAACGCCAGGTTGATTCCATGAGGTCGGTACGGACATAGTCGATTGATATACCTACCCGCAGTCACCGCACCCACTGTGCAATAATTTAATAACAATAGGTACATTATAAACTAAAAGGCATAGAAAAACTAAACTCGTTTCTGTGAGAACTGATTCAATATCTCAATTTACATTTAAACAATTGCTGATCCGAGTACCTACTTTAATAAACAGTTCGACTTTATTGATTCGGCATACCCAAATCGAAAACAGTCTGGTTATATATTTATTTTGATTGCTTTCAATCCGAGTGCAATTATTATTAATACCACTTCATATCCGTGATATTTACCGTATTTTGTTCTTTCGAGATCATTTCACAGACAATTTAACTCAAATCACTGAGATCGCCATTTTAATACAGGAGCAAGTAACAACGGTCTTTAACACAACTCATATCCATAATTCATGCGTATCTTTAAGCAATTTCAAAAGAATTGTTGTTGCATGTAATTCTTTGCAATCGTAAAGGGGCAGCATCGAGTACACTTTCGATCTCGTATTGAAATTTACACGAAAGGTGGTAATTTTCCGCCGCGTGATGACATTAATAGCAGCGAGACGTGCGGGTAGAACAATATTTTTTGCATAAAACTGTTTTACATTCGGACGAAGTCGGCGCTCGTCGGTCCCCCTCGCCCGCGTCGCTCGCATCACTTTACATGTTTATACGACGCCTGCGCAGGTGTACCGACCAAACTTACCTGTGTTTGTTTATACTATTAAACTATTGCTGCACAAAATATTGCCTACATGTATGTAAATTGTAATTTTCATACCAGTTTAAATTCATAGATAGCGCCTTATTAGTTCCACGTTCGTTAATTAGCGATGCGTTTTACGATCATTATCTAATTCCAACTGTTCTAAGTGCATTCACCTAACTATAAGGACTGTAATTGCCGAGGTGTCTTATTCTCAGCGCTCATCACCATTGACACCCGAGCGTCGCATTTCCATAAGTAATTGAAAACTAAGTTTAACCACGCACGTCTAATAAGATAAGCAAATCACAATTTGCATTAGTGGCGGAGGTAATTAAATAAACAAACTGTCTGGTTGGGATCGTTAAACATTAACAAATAGATAAAATGGGGCCGTAAAAGCCTAAAAACTGATGACCAATAAATAATAGCGGCGACCATGCGCCGGAGTCAACGCCAGTCAATACATTCTAATCAGTGATTTATTGCCACTAATCCTCAGCTCAGCACAAATAAGCTATCTTGTCGATTTAATGTTGTATCAGCTCAGGCGTGAAACTCCCGCGCACCACTAAGTGGTCCTTCCAGTTTCCACTCGAAATATTTTAATAAGGCCTCACTGCTCACGCACCCTAATAAAAACACACACACGCACTCACCAACACGAACGATCTCCTTTAAAACCTCTACTCGTTTGAGTCCAATTTATTTATAATAGTAGGCGACACTAAGAATCTACATTTTTGCTCTAAACGGTGTTAATTTATTGACCGTGGGCAGATAATATCACTTTTTTTCTCCCATTATTAAAGCGATTACACGAGAAATTATACGTCGTAGTCCGAGTCCCGAGCTCTGCAACGGAATGGGCTACTATCTAAAGTGTTCCTTACCTGTTGACGATAAGGGTCAATTTCCCTTGGAAGCTTTAGAAAAGCTTGATAATACTTTCGTTGACGAAATCGCCTTATTGACTCGCTAATAAAAAGTGTTAAGTTATGGACAAGTTATGCCACTTGCATTAATTTCGATGCTTAACCTGATAAACAAATTATGGTATATTAAGTTAATAGCTTAATTTATAATTGAATGTGTTACGATGTGTTCATAAGAAAGCATTGTTACGATCGGCCTTTAGCATATCTGGTTGCTGTTAACGACAAATTGCGTGGATAAAAATATGTATGTATACGTGTTGAGAGATCGAAACTTTAATGCTTGAGAAACATTTTAATTTTGTATTTATGCCATCGACGGATCCAGTTTGTCTGCCTATAAAATTTTATTTTTACACCATTCTGTCTGATTTAAAAAATTGTATTTCTTAATCTTATTAAAAAGTTATTTATTTTATTGCTAGATTTACACCATATTTTATGAAATGTGAGGAAGGGTTTATGGACGAAGGTCTGTTATCATGGCGAGTCGATTACGCGCGGTGATGTTCTACGACTGTTCACACAGGCGGTATGGTTAGCGTGCGCTGGCTAGTAATAAAAGTGCTTGCTGAGCCTTTGACACGGTACTGTAATGACATGGGGACGGACGTAATGAGCGCGCACGGAATCACCGCTTACGTGGAATCAGGGCCGAGTGTTTCGCCAGAGGCACTCCCATCACGCTCACACGTAAAAAACGAATGCCATATCAACGAGGACCATAAAGTCTGCCAAATGACTGTTGTTATTTGTTTTGATGACTTAATTTTGTTACTTTTCTTGACAAGTTTTATATAAATCGTAAAAGCAGCTAATGATTTTAATTGATACGTCTTCTAATTTACATTTTTTATTTATTCGAAAGCCGATACCAAGCTGATAAAAATGCGGTTTATAGGATTATGAATAAATTAATGCAAGGAATATTTTAGTAATTTCACACTTCCACGATTTAGCTTATCAACTTGTGCAGGTCGTAAAAGACGACTGCGGAGAGGTGTCGATACGGTTGTAGGTCCTACTGATAAACAGGCTGTATTCTAGTATGCTGTCAGTGAACAGTGAAATTCTATAAAAGTATTTTATTTATTTTTTTATACTTAATTATCTACTTCAAGAGGCGTTGACATTATCCCTAAGGAATACAAGAAAGATTTTAAAGATATTATCGTAATATGTCACCAGGGCAATTCAGGATATGGTTTGTGTGCAAAACATCCAAATCTCACACAAGCATTCCTTGTAATATTAACCTTTCGGATACCGTAATTGGAGACACAATAGATTGACAATAAGAGAGCGAACGCCGGTGTTCGCTTGGGGTTTAATTAATTAATATGATTGCAGACGACGAGCAATGTGCAGCTTGCCCTCCGATCCTTTGGTAATAACCCCGATCCAGCACAAGTCGTCGACGGGGCGCGTAGAGATCCACGCGCGCTTTCAGCTTTCTACCGTGCACATTAAAACTAGATATCAATAAAAAAAAAACGCATTTAGAGGGGATCATTTCATTTTAAGAACACGTTCATACTCATGCTTAATCTGAAAGCCTATAAGCAGCGACACTTTGGCTCGAAGATATAAACTTTATTCTTTACAATATTATTGGCATTGACATTTAGGCTTCATAGTGCATCGGCAGCATTTCATTTGTGCAAGCTTCGGTATTGTAATGTCAAAAAATAAAGGTAAAGTTACGCAGGTTTTATGTGACTACAATGTATTGATACATTGTGTATAGCTACGCTAGAGATATTTTTGTTACCCTTAAAAAAAAAAGTTAACTGATGTAATCTTGATGCTGATCTTTAGGCTTTAAAAGTCTGAAAACAGGAAAGATACTCGTGCGTTGATAAAGTGATAAAGTCAAAAGTTTTCTGCAACAATATCTAGTACCAAAATCATTACAATGTTCACAATATTACTTGCACATTGTAATACACAAAGATTTAAATAGAAGCTGACGCAAAAAATTGGAAAAGATAATCGCTGAAGACCAATATTTATTGGCAACAGCCTAACTGATCTCCACAATCTAGTCATTGAGTAACAAAATAACGCAACATTTTAAATCAAAATATCTTACCGCGATCTTATCAAGGGATTTTTTTTTACTGTTATATTATTATATTTGTTGGACTTTTGTGGCTTCTGACTTAAAGAAGTCAAAATTCTACAAAGTCACCAATTTTCAAAATTCTGCATTCCATTTTTACACAGCCTTATGCTGGTGGCTCCACAAAGCCAACTTAGACCACTGCACTAACTGAAATGGTAAATATTAAACATACTTTTTTTTCTTATTATTATAGGGTCGCATTTGACCACTATTTCACCGTATGGGCGATGATGCAGCACGCTTGCCTAAAAGTAACCAATTCGTTCTTGACAAATAGACCCTTAGGTTGTAGCTGTCAGGAAATTAAAACTTCAGCAGGATCGATGGCATCACTGCTTACCTAAGGTGGGATCGCCGTCAAGCTCTGGTTTATAACAATAAAAAAAAATCTCCACTCCTTAGCTGTACGCGAAATTTATATGCTCGTGAATTCATCTTTATACCTTTTGTTTCCAGTACCTGTATCCCCTTCATCATCTGGCGGAGGCGCGGGCGGCGGGGCAGGCACCCCCCTGTACCCTGGTGCTGCGTCGCACCCGCTGTCGTCGCTGCTGTCCCAACAGAGGCTGCTGGAGCTGTCCCGCTTCGGGTTGAGGCACTATGACATCGCGCACCATGTGCTGTCACAGCAAGGTGCTGTAACCAAGTTGCTTGGTAAGCTTTAACAGGTTTATTTTTAAGTTGATGATGCTACCATGCATAGCAGGGATCAGAAATCATAAACTTTTATTTCAAATGGACCAGTTACAGGCACTTTTGAATTGTCAAAATGTCGGTCAGTCAAACAAGTGAAGCTAAATTGCACTTTCTAAAGAATAGATCTCTATGGAGAAGAACGTGCAAGAAACTCCATAGACACTCTTTTAAATCGTTAAAATGTTGGCTGCCAGAGCTTTCGTTTCGTCTCGTTCGGAAATAGTGCAGTCGATCACTAGCAAATATTTGAATTTAGATCACCGACACTAAAAGTCTAAGCATCCCTTGTAGTAAGGGTTCACTTCTGTGAACCCTTACTACAAGGGATTGAGCCAGACTATGGACCGTATGAGATATTAAGAGCGGGAAGGGGACCTATAGTCATGGTCTTCTGATGGAACGCATACTACTAAAAGAGTTATGAGTATACATGTAAGAAAAATGGCGGGATTTTGAAGAGTGATATGAAAAAAAAATGGAAGTTAGTGATAGCATGATGGGTGACAGAACAGAATGACAAAAAAAACTTCTTGCGATGACCCCAAATAATACGGAACAAGGGCAGAAAGACGATGATTAAGTTGAATAGTTCCTAAAACCTTCTTTTGCTTGAAAATCTATTAAAATTTGGTACTAAATTAGGTTTAACTCAAAATACTCAATTTAGAAACCCACTATTGTTTCAGAATGATTAAATAAATAAATTCATTAGTTCCAGCCCAGTTGAAAAAGACAATAAAATGAAAATGGCACTTTCAATTAAAGACAACCGTGTCAAGTAATTACAAAAGTCCCGACAAAATTTATTCTGACACGAACATGGCTTGTCAAGGTAGTGTTGGCAGTACTTCTGACTTGAAGAATATTGCAGCTGCATAACTGTTTGGAAGAGAACAGTTGAGCGATGGAATATATTGAATCGTTGATTGAAGTGAATCTCCTTGATAGGAATTAAGAATTTCGCATGGAAAAGTTTGTACCGAAGTACGAGGTATATTGGGTGTACATTTTTAATAGTTAGAGTGAAAAATGGTCAAAAGAAACTATGAATGGATTGTGTGAAAAATGATATGGCTAGAAAGTGTTATTATAATAAGGGCAACTAATGATTTAATTAAACATGATGAGATTTCTTTTAGTTCTTTGTAGAGTAAAAGTTGATAAAAGTAGACTGTAGTAAAATTGGCCATCAGAGTTTGGCTAATGCCACTACTTATTTTTCATACATATGTACGTACATAATCAGCTGTTTCCACTGCTGGGACTCTGTTCCCACTGCTAAGGCACTATTCCTACTGGTAAAAAAAAAAACTCAGGCCTCCTCTAAAGAAAAGGAAACGGGCCGTAATCCACGAGTCCTCAATTTTTTTAGTTCTAGGTCGAGTCGGATTCGTCCGGCTGATTTCTTTGACCGTTTTGAAAACAGTGGTAACGAAGTAATTATTTAGAGCTGATTATGCAAAGTAATGTGCACGGCTGGGTTTGAACCTTTGAACCGAGGACCTACAAACTCGTAAGTCTTTCTAAGATAAGTTTAATATACTTCATTGAAATACTTTCATATTTATCAACTTTGGCAGGAATTGATGATCAGGCAAAGTTGTTAATAAGATAAGTATCAGTGTCTTCTGCTGTCTATGTTTCTGCATAGAATTAATAACTTAATCAACTTGATTAGTGCCAGTGATTAGCAAAAACACATCGGGTATTAGGTGCTAATTAAAAAAGTGCCAATGCACCTGTAACTATTAATGTACATTATTTTCATACTTTGAATTAATTTATCACTTTGATTAGCACTAATCAAAGTAGCGCTGAGTTGTTAGAAATGGCATGCTTTTTCAATGTAGACAGTTTTATTGAATTTTTGTGCCGGGCTAGATAAACAAATAGATACAATATACTTTGAAAGCTCATAGAAAATATAGACTACAATATAGCTGCCCACCAGCTACAATATAGCTGTACCGGAAGACGCAGCCTTGGAAGGCCTCCAACAAGGTAGACCGATGACCTGGTCAGGGTCGCGGAAATCCGATGAATGCGTGACGCACAGGACCGGTCGTTGTGGCGACGCTTGGGGGAGGCCTAAGTCCAACAGTGGACGTCTTTCGGATGATATGATGATGATGATGGCTGCCCTACAAGTGCCTGGTTAGTAGTTCCCAAGAAATCATAGTAAGGGTCCCTACCTCCCTTACCCACCGTAAGAGAAGTTGGGACCCTACCCACCCTCTCAGAATGAGATTTTAGACTTTGTGAAGTGTGCAGAGAGGTGTTAGACTTTGACAAACTAAAACTAAAAGAACAAGGTAACTTGTTCTTTAAATACCTGCGTTTCGAACATCCCATTATCTGATATCACAATAGTTATTTTGTAAACCTCACCAAAAATCATGCCAAACGTAAGAACAAGGCAATTTGGAAACGTCACCGCCAAGCTTGAATGGTATATTTTTATGTTAGTAATGTGTGTATAGTCCAGGCTTTTATGTACTTTTGATGATTCGGAGGAGGCGGCTACAGCTATATTTGGTACATTTTATAGCTTTAAAAATATCTTCATTTTGCATTAATGGTTTTAGTGTATTTTGACTGCTATTGTCGTCTTATCACTTCTTGGTAGATTTTTTATATTCTTATATTTAACGTGTTTATTCACTGAAAACTAAATTGTTTCTAAAATTTATTTCTATTCGTCCGCAATAACGGTACTTAGTTGGAAATAAAGCAATCTACATCAAAGTGAACAGTACCATTACCTTTCTCAATGGGTCTTTTATGACAACAGGTGTAATATGAATATTTGATGGCTGCAGTGTGCGATACTGGCATATGCTGCCCTACAAACGTTCAATAAGTGGGTGTTATAAGAAATAAAAAGCTAATTTACACCAAGTGGCGGTGTTTGTTATTTCCAACCTTATAATCGAACCTTCGTAATAGGTGACGTCGAGTGTTGCAGTATTGTAGTGTCGTTTAAACACGGCTTAATTAAAAAGAAAAAAGTGTTTTGTTTACTGCTTTTTTTCTGTTCTGAGAATTAAAGGGAAAGCTGCTTATTATCGCGCTGTTGGTGGAAGGAAAAATGTCGTCAATATTATCAGTTAGGTGGTCGTCGAATGACAGAATTTTCTTTTTGCGGTTTGTGATTACAAACAATAATTGTCAGTAAATGTGTAGGTAGTTATCTAAGCTTATGGTGTATGAAGCTTTAATTAGTCAAGTAGCAGTACTTAATTTATATTTCCTTCCATTTCATGAGTTGTCTTCTAAACTTTTATCGGAGTGAGGGGTAGGTTTTGTTTCTATATATAATTAAATTTTATCACGCTGTTTTCTGTCCTACCTAATGCCTTTGGAAACCTTTGTTTCAAGTATTTTCTTATAGCTTAGGTATCTTTTGTCAGCAGAAGCACATTGTCGATTTTTAAGTTTTTCTGCAGAAATAATCAGATTTTTTTAAATTGTTTAGTACAATCCTCGATTACCAATAATTTCTAACACTTCATGAAAAACTGTCCATATTATAATAAATGTATAAATTTAAAAAAATGGTGATGAATTTGTATATAGAGTCTTTTTGGATGTTTTCCTTCATAGGGATCTACGTTTTATAATGTGTAAATACTTAATTTTTTCTGACCGACTTCTTGACAATTCAAAGCTTTCTATAAATGGTTTGATTGGAATAAAAGATTTAAGTACGAATTATAAATTACACAGTAAAGTCCCTCGGTTTCATAGAAACCGAACCTTTTCATTCCTTCTAAATGTCAATTACACATTCACATCGATTTACTTGACCGAACAACCTGAATAGTCCTGGCATACAGTTAGAGGGAACACTTGTTTCTTGTTATTGTCCTTTGAAATGTTGATACGAAACTAAACCTTATAACATTGTGATACAGTTAACGTCATTACTAAAGTTTTGTTGGAAAAGTTAATTGATAAAGCGAAGTTATGCCTACTGGTTATCTGTTCCACTGTAATTACTGTAGGTACGTATATGTTATTTATACTTAGTTTGTCGTAGTGGTGCGCTCTTCTGCGGTAAATATTGATTTATACGTGCGCTCCTCACAAAACGGCCCCGGGCCTTATTGCCCGCAACGTAACTAAGCTATTTGCGATAATTACTTCACTCGCCCGCATAGAATGGTCAATAATATTACCGGTTAGTAACTCTACAGGTGACCTACAATGCTAAGTGTTAGCTTGCTAAGTTAACTTTTTCAGGTCCTAAGAATTGGATTTTACATGTTCTGTTAGTAAGATAATTACATGCTTCGAAGTATTGGATTTCAGCAAGTAATTATTGCCACTACACGACTAACTAGAGATACAAATTGATCTTGTACATGGCCTCTTTTGCAAAAGTATATGACCTCATTTCAAGTATTACCTAAAACAGTTTTAGTATCGTTAAAGAACAAAATGAATAACTCTTTTTTCAAATAGCCAGTTATTAACACTATAAATGATATCGGATCATCCAATGACAAGTCAGTAATTATCGAAAGCAACGCAGCCGCGGTCCGAGTTTAACTCGCATCTAATAACACGGTTAGGGCAAAAATCTCAATCGCTATTAATCATCGATAAGGATAAGGCATCGGCAGAGTCGGCCGCGACGAAAGCTGCTATTGACGAAAGCTTAGATCCTAATCGATTCATAAAACTTGCAGCGTGTTAATTATAAGCCACCGGGGTGCGGATGAATGCGCCCGCGCAGCCGCCGCCGCGAGCATGCGCTCCCGAGATCTCGATTGTCGATGTGAGAACTATCGTATCATCGACGATTTTTCATATCGACAACCCTTTATTTGACTGTTTCCTTTACAATTATCACAGCTGCCTTTCAATACAATCTCCATCTCGAACCGCAAGCGAATCCTGCGAAACTATATGAGCGCTACAATCATCTTCAATAATATTGTTAACATAAAAAACTCAACAGGAAACATGAAATTAGTGTCTGGGAGTTTGTCAACTGCTCATAGTAATTATTGCATTCGTTGATTAACGTGAACAATGTAGATAGAGTTAATTGTTGTGCTATAATAGCAAGGTGAGTTGGAACCGAAGCGTGAGTTAACTATGACATTGCAGACACTTGGTGTACTCAGTAAATTTGCTGAATTAGTTTAGTGCTGGCTGTGTAATTAGGACACGTGAGACACTTTGTGTTTGCTCAGGACTCGTGAACGAGCGATTCCAAAACCACTCGACCGTTTACAGCGCGCACTGTATTATTTTACGCCGTTTGAACATTCATATTTCTTACCAAATGTGTAGGTTTGTTATTTAATTTTATTTTTATTTTCCTATGAACGTTTTTCTGCCCGTTTGGATTAGTGTTATTATACAATTTTTTGCAATGATTCAGTGGCTAGATTTTATGCTATGTATTGTCGCGTTCTGGGAATCGATTATCTACAAATACATTTTAAACGTAGTTACACGAGAAGGCTGAGTGGAGTTACTACGTTATAATTTTCCAACATAAACGCTACACAAGGAAGGTGACGTGCGTCAAGAGTTGAGTATATAAACGAGTCGTTAAAACGATATTACTCAAGACGATAGTCAAATGTGCAAGAATACCATAAACGTGGAGACGGTATGTATATGGGCGAACGGGTATTATGAGAACAGAGGAGTGTAGTGTCAATCAATTTTCGCCGCTGGTGATTTCATAACGTCACGTGTCGGGTTCCCACGGAAGCTCGGCTACAACCCGCCCAGGGCCGTCATGTCCAACCACTTAAGTATTTAACATAGGTACATAGCCTTAGCTTAAAAGTTATTATCTAGCCTAAACAATTTCTAAGCTGACGGCATGGAAATGGGCACGCATAAATAACGTTTCATGGCCGAGTTTGAGTATTAAATTGTTGGTTGCGATGCGAGCGGAGTGACGAATAAATTGCCCATACACTGTCTAGTTTGCTGCCTCTTACAGATTAACTTGAGCACATAGGTTTATGCGAAGCTGCAAATTGTGTTCTTGAATTATGTGCGAATCTTCTAATTGCCCATAAACCAAGGCAAACTATAACATTATTGAAGCACTATTTGAGTTTATAATTTAATATGAAGCAATATAGCAGCGGATGCGATTGTTTCAAATAATTTAGGAAGGCAAAGAACCACAATAGTTTTAGACTGAGTAATTTCATATTAAACCGGTGATTTTATTTCGTCGTACGTAAATTAGTTGGTAGCTAATGATACCTACTCAAGAAGATTGTCCGCGGATCGCCGCGGCCCCTAATGAAGCCGTATTTAAGCTTTGGTCCTATAATCAAAATTGAATTATCCCACTTGACATTCTTGCTTCAGAAATCATGCTTTTTCTTTTTCCGCTCCAATTCTCTTGGACAATTTGAATTTTTAATGGTCTTTGTTGTCAATAGAACGTTATTTTTAGTAGATTGTCATACGGATCTATGATTTACCCTCTGGTAATCACGGAGTAGGTGACATTATGAGTCTATTCGATTCAACACGATGATAAAATCAGTTTAGCGAAGCGACCACTCACTGTGAATAACGTGGCTAATGTCTATAAGGATATTTCATTAGGTGTTCTGGTCATCAGGATGTCATTAACGGACAATGGTCAGATTATCCTATCATTGTTACAGTAGACTTAGTGCTTAGTCTGGGTAAACTAATATCTGTTCGTGATATGTATTGTTTAATGTCAAAGACCTTAGTGATTCCACTTCAGTAACTTCGGCTCTTGAACTGCTTTTTGTTATAAAATATGATCTAATTGCTTCCGAGGGAGCAAGCGCGAACTGCCTCAAGTTTCACATAAAAAAGTCGATCAATCACCGAATCAAGGCGTCGTTAACACGCGTTGCATTATGTTCAATAAACCAGGCCATCCAGAGCCACTCCGCCGCTAAAGATTTTGATCTATTAACTCGATGACAGTGCACTACTGGGCCGCGGTTAACTTTAGCGCCAGCCAATATAAAGAGCCACTTCTGAATACTTTTAATACAAATTTAATTAACTGGATTCAGACCTTTTCTGTGTCGTTTAAAACGATCTTTGTAGACGCACCGTGTAATGACTTAAAGCGTCCATAAACGACTCCTATGTGGAAATTTATTAACAGTCGTTTTGAGTGTGCATTGTCCCTTTGTGGCTCTCACTTCCTTAAGTGAACCGCTGATGATTAATTGCTCATCTTTGTTTTGCAACATGAGTCCTTTTATATGGAAAACAACAAAAACTTGAAGGGATTATTCGACACCTTGTTCGTGCATTGTGAATGTGTTTATGTAGTTTTTCTCGCGTTTATGGTGAAGTGTTAAACTTTCAATTGATTCGTGCCGATCATAGTTATGACGCTTATTATCATAACGAACACGACGTTTAGTATTTATGAAGCAATTGAAAGATGGTCTGGTTAATTTATTGTTTTATTTTTATTTATAACAACGTCAATACTCTATTATTAATAAACTCTTATTCATTTTAGTGTTATCAAGTTGACGTTATAATTTGATACATGCAAGTAAATACATGTTTATATTCATTAGGTGTTTAACAGTTCATAAAATAATCGATACCATTTTAGTATTATGTAAGTTGCGTAATTTCCTTCATTCGTGTCATTTTTTACTATTTATCGAGTCTTATTTCAAAGGTCATAGCCATAAAATTGTGCTATTAAAAAGTATTTATAAAATTATTATAATATTTAACTCTGTAGTTTCATACTGAACTAAAACATATAATTTCACATTTAACTCGTAATATAAATAACAGAAAATGTGTATCGAGAGTATTTTCCCCGTGGGTCGTGCGTACGCGCCGGGAGCGCGCTTGAGTTTCACGCAAATAATACACATTTAGCAACAGTTTCAGTGGCTCACACGATCCGCCTCTGCCTAGGCAACGCCAGTAATTGCTCCCGGTCATGCGATTACGTTTCTAGCCGATTTAATTATCGCAAAATGATCAGTGTGCCGGCCTCCCGCAATTTAGCTATCAATCAAAGCGAGAACGGTTATTGGCGTTCTGAGGCGGCCGAGTGGCGATATGGGTTTTCAAAACTTACAGCAAAACTGTAGTGAAAGGTACTGTTGGATTTCATGCACGTACAGCATAATGTTTGACGTTCCACTGTCGCCTCGCCTGCGCCAATGAGCGTACCTGCTAGCCAAGCAATAACGTTTAACCGGTCCGCATTTTGGTGACATTTTCCGTAAACTTTTTTCCATAATCTATAGATTCACGTGTAGCTTTTGTGCTGACGTTTTTGTCATTCCAATAGTTGTGTCTTTTTGTTTGAGAAAACTATGCAATCAAACAAAAAAAACACTTTCTTTGTCAATAAGACGACAAAGTTGGTCATGCAATCATGACGGAAAATATTATTTTAACATTGGCATTTGCTTTATAAATAAATTAGAAAATTCCTTGGCAAAATATCCATGAAAAATCATTTGTATTAAATCATACCAAACGAATGAAAATATGTGAGTTGAATAAATATTTTGGCATTATAAATGGTTGCAAGTTTTTGCACCTTATATTATGGAATTCATCACACGTTACTTTTTTAAGTTTGCTTGAATTAATAGAAAGGATTTAAGTAAGTGTGGAAGTGTCTTTATGTAATAGGGAGGTAGTTACTTTGCTATCACTTCTAGTACACAGGTACGACTATAAGAAAACTCATTTATTTTCTACGTCATGAATGTAAAGGGTTCAATTTACCATTACGGTTTTATTAAACTTATGAATATTATCGCAATGTTCTAAATCTATGTTGAAATAATTACACAAAACGTGGCGTTCATTTTTTACAGTTTCGTATCACGCCACGGTTGCTTAATTACCTATACTTACCAACTTTCTATGGCCAATACCTACTTCGTATGGAAACACACAATTTTCTACATAAATTCATATCATGGTCGCAATATTAAAATTGGTTTCGCCTATTAAGGCGATGTGTCGCGAACCTCGTGTAAACGCGAAATTGTGTTTTTGTCCGACCGCGCCATTTTGGTCGGTAAGCTTTAGACTTATCAAGACATAAAGAGACTTATGAATTCATCTTGAATGGCGTTGACAAAAATGTGAATATAAATAATGTGTTGAATAATTCAGCGTGTTATCGGTATGGAAGAGCGGTGTGCGCGTAAAAAGCAAGCGGGCCGCGCGGCCGCCGGAATGCCGCTGCGCTGTTTTTACGTAATTGTCCTGATGCACGCACTCATCCATTATCTAACTGACTTAGGCACCCGAGAATACGTTAGTTTTTACCAGACACTAATCATAAGCCACGCCATAAGTCTAAACTTGCAAGAAGCTTCTAGGCTCATAAATACTTGAAGTTTCAGGAACCATCGTATTTTGATTTCTTCTGGTTGGATTAACATATATTTCAAAATCAAATTATTTAATTGTGATAGTCCTTTCCTGAATAGCGATCCTATGTTTGTTTTACAAAACATCATTACGTGAATCCCACGTGTTTAAATCCAATAAAAACAAAGCTCGAGATAAATAATAATTAAAAATTCACGTCTCGTCACATGCAGGCTTCATTTAGCCGATGTCAATGATTCTGTAATTATTAATACTAATTTAAAGCTTTCATTGTTATTCCTACCGCCGTGCACGATTATCGATTTTTTTGTGGGGACACACGTCCACTGTCCTTTTAAAAGTTAAAATACAAATGTTTAAGTGCAGTTTTTAGGTGTATTTTGAGGTTTATTACCGGTTGAATAAGGACTAAAAAGAATAACTAGGGATTGTGTTGCAAGAATCGATTCGCGACAAGTAACTTGCGTTTACTCACGTTTAGCACTCAATGAAATTGCATCAATCGGTATCGTGTCGCTATTACTGGTATTTTTATTTGAGTCTCTAATTTGATTTTGATTTTTCTTTTATTTCCTTTAGCGAGCAACAGGTGACAGTTTGTGCAATTCGTTTTTATCTACATATTGTGTACTAACCAGAGTTGTGATTGGAATCACAACAAAACTTTTTTTTTTTGTTCTGTAATTATGATGGCAAAGTTCTTCTAAAAAGTTCACTGCTCAATTTGATTATAAACTTTTGAAATAATATTACTACTCCAACTATCTGATATTATACATGTGAAAGTTTGTTTGTTTGTTGATCAATCACGCTTCAACGGTTGAATAGATTTGGATAAAACTTTGCGCACGGTTATAAAAATTCCCGAATTAAGGCATGAGCATAATATCCTTAATATGTTCTTATGGGATAACTTCGAAGCCGCTGGCAGTAGCACACTATAAGATTATTTATTAGTAGTCTAAATACGAATCTCCATCATGTTCCTGCTGTTGTCCCGTATTATTTGGGGTCGATGTAACACGTTTTTTTCTTCTATTCTGTCATGTCACCAGTCACGCTATCGCTAACTCCCTTTTTTCATATCACTTCTTACACAATCGATTCATTTTTTCTTTAGCCTCCTTCTCCTTCATTCATCCTGCCTTTGACTATTTTAGTAATGTGTATGTGTATGTATTCTATTTATTTCATAGAAGGACTGGAACAATTTGCCTGTTGAGGTTTTTCCATCCAATTATTATTTATTTTTTTACAACTATCACACAACACCGTCTAGTCCCAAGCTAAGCAGAGCTTGTGTTATGGGTACTAGACAACTGATAAACATACTTATATATTTCTAAATACATACATATTATAGATAAATTACACCCAGACGCAGAACAAATGATCATGCTCACATGAACATTTGTCCTGGGTGGGAATCGAACCCACGCCCTCTGGCATAGCAGTCAGGGTCACTAACCACTAAACCAACAGGTCAGACAAAAAAAAAAATACTTATAATCTAGGTGTCTTCAAGATTGAAGTGAATGGAATCTTAATAAATTAGCACGTTTCACCATCAACGATTGAATCCCTGCTTACCATCAGCTGCGATCGCAGTCAAGCGCTAGTTTATATCAATTTCAAAAATCTGTCCTCTTTACATTACCATACCTTGACAAACGAATCCTTTCCAAATTTTTAGTCACTGGCGCCTCATTCATACTTTTTCTATTAAAATAATTCCTTACTTTATCCATTCTGGTCACACCACACATCTATCATACATACATTTATCTATCATATCGGCTACATGCGAATTAAATACTAATCTCATTCTATTTATTTCAGTAAGTTGTCTCTAACTCTATCCGATTACTGATTGTAATTCCTTTGCTCCAGGTACTCTCCGGCCGCCAGGTCTGATCGGAGGCAGCAAGCCCAAGGTGGCGACGCCAGCAGTGGTCTCCAAGATCGAACAGTACAAAAGAGAGAACCCCACCATCTTCGCATGGGAGATCAGGGAGCGACTTATTTCTGAAGGTATTATTATGTCAGAATTACCTATTTTAAGATATAAACTAATAAGACAAGGAATAGGGGTAGAAGGTGCAAGTGTTATTTATTAATATCTTTGGGAAAATAAACAGTTACAAAAAGTTTATTAACAATAAAATCCTTAGTTATATTTTGCATATTAGAGATATACCTACATTCACGGGATTTTTTTGAAAAGGATACAGTGGTCCTGAAACGCAAAGGGTAACTGAAGGACACTGGTGGGTTTTACTTAGTAAAAATGTGAGGCGCTCTCTCGCTCCGCAGAGAGGGAGAAATCATAGGATGATTTCCCACCTTAATACCTATTATTTTACATACAATATTATATTATACATACCTTATATACAATTGTGTTTTGACGAACTCGTACTTATAAAAAAGCTGTTACTATGCTTTATTAGATAAAGGTTCACATTGACTGTATAGCGACCAAAACAGAAAGCATAGTTGGTAATCACAAACAGGGAATCAATTTCATATTGTTAATGTGACCATAAACATATAAACTCACAAACGCAAGACACCCAGACCTTGGAATAATTATCTGTAAGCTATACAAATATTTGTTCCATGCGGGAATCGACCCCACCACTCGCAGTGCAGTAGCCAATTGCTGCACCTCTTTGTTCGTTCCTTTTAGCACTTTTACACTGTATGTACCACTCCTGACCCAAGTTTTCCCTCGAGTCTTTCCACTATTTCAGCACTCGTGCTTCTACAAACAAACCCTCATGGTATGCGTTCAGTGCCGTAACTAGCCTTTTATACGCCCGGTGCGAGCTTCTATACTTGCATCCCTAAGAAAAAGTACAACACAAACAAAAAGGACGAGATATTTAAAATATTTACGCCCTTCCAGGGACTGCGCCCTGTGCCCGGGCACCGCTTGCACCGTCCTAGTTACGGCACTGCGTTCAGGTCATTTCGCCAGCTCTTTATAGCTTAAATTTATAATATTGCTACTTTTGTAAATACCTATACCAATTACCCACAGGATTTGGCAACAGTATTACTTATATTCGAACTACGGACCGGTAACATGTCACAACTGAGTTGCGCATTCACACAATTTTTCAATGCATTCAATCGCATCAGAGAGAAATCGTTCAAATTGCTTTAGGCTTATATAGCCAGGAAGTGTCAAATACGTGACTGTAATCCATATATATACTGCAATAAATAATAATCTGCGCCTAATTGTTTTCCCAATTAAATACCTAATGAATAACTAAATTAATCAACTCAAGTCTCTGGCTATGATTTTCCGGAAAACAGCGTTATATAAAAAGGAAATATTTTATTTTTCATGTAAATTATAACACGACTACATTTTTCCTGCGGCTTCGCCCGTGTACATAAATTATTGTCTTTATTACTCAGGAATCAAGCAGCTTTCTATCGGTGAAAAAATTTTAGTAATCGGACCAGTACTTTCAGAGATTACCATCTACAAACAAAAAAAAACAAAGTTTACCTACTTCTTTATTATATTAGTGTACATATCAGCACCAAAATTGCATAATGTTTTTGTTTCTACAGTTCAGCAATATTCATTGCATTGAGAAATACGAATTAAATAACGTATGGCGAATTTATAACATTCATTTTTCGCATTGACACTCGATTCCTGTTAATAAATCACAGACGTGTAACAATTTTTTTTTTTTTTATATGTACTAAAAATATATTATGTTTATTTTAATAAACATAATATGGCGTTAAATCTGCCATTGTACATTTGTGTCGCATAAAGCTTCACTAAATAAATCTTTTTACCAATAATTCAATCAGACAAAGCAACGAAAGTGCATTTCATAATTTGTCACATTAATTTTGCGATCATTTTCGTGTCGTATCTAAAGGCTATGGGTATTTTTCACTTCCTTGATTTTCTTTAACTCTTAGATCATGGAAACAAACAAACAATTACGGCCATCAACTATAGCGCTATAGATATTCCTACCTATACGTGTGCCGTGAATGCTGTGGGCTATCACGAGTGGACCCATGTAACTGTGCTCAGGCGACGTGCACCCGCTAACGTGACGTACACTTTGTGGGGTCATTTTGTGTACTGCTGTTATTATAGTCCTACATTTTAAATCGAGTTTTGTAGGAAAGATGCATGAAATAACGTTTTATTATCCCTCTAAATCTTTTGCTAGCTCTTATTGCTTACATTAGGAGATGAAACCTTATTTGAAGGTCATTAAATTATTCTTAATTAGCTTTTTATGTCTTAGAACCTCAAGACATGTGACATCCACCAACCCGCACTGGGCCCGAACGGTGGATTACGGCCCATCCCCTCTTCCAGAGAGGAGGCCTTAGTCCCAACACTGGGAACATTATAAGGCCGACTATGCTATACTAGCTTTTTAGGTCTACAGCCGTTTCTTCTTTTGAGTGCTGTGGGTTATTACGAGTGTATCCATATAACTGTGCCCAGTCGACGTGCACTCGCTAATGTGACGCACATAATTATTGCGGAGCCATTTTGTGTACTTCAATAATATACCTAATAGTGCTGCACTTTATATCAAATTTTAAACTGTCAGAATTTTAAAGCTTCATCTTTTATTGCACGTTAGGTAGAGCTAAATTTTAGTCTAACAAAGTAATTTTCGTAATGGCTTTTATCTAAATCTATTACGTAACTGTAGTCACTCTAATATTAGGTAAATAGGTAAAAGTTACGTCTGTGTGTGCATATTTCTTACTTCTTCACGTCGAAATGGTTGAACATTAAATATGTTCAATGTTTGGTTGAAATTTGGTAGCTAAGTAGGTATACCATGTAGTAAAAAAACACTTTTCATCCCGTTGTATGATTTCTTGAGATATTTTTTTACTTTCACGCTGAAAACAGCATGTCTAACATGTTTCACAACAGACTTAGCATATTTCAGAAAATTATAATTTAATGCACGTAATGCAGTGCATGCTATGCTTTTCTGTAGGCGATGAGGCGCTTAGACGTAAGTTACTAATGTACGAATTATAATGTATTAGCGTACTTATTGTCGAAAAGCCTAATATTAAATAAATAACTGAGTGTACGTATGCCTAGTACAGTATTTTCTTTGAACCTTTACTTATTAACAAAATAACTAACCATTGTACCTACAGGTAGTTTTATGGCTTTAAAACTGCACATCCAAAGCTTTCATAGCGTATCTTTTTACTAGTGTTGTTTATATCTTTTTGTAGCAATTTGTTAAATGCTACAAACAGATTCAATGCAACTGTAACTGTTACAATTCGATTGAGCTTCATACCTAATAGAGGTAGTGGTGGGTAGATAGCTATTGTCCAATGTCATGCTACATCGATGTGGTTACTGAATAAATTTACTTATTTAAATATTGGAAACCGTTTAACCTTTCGAATACCGTAATCAGAGACACAATAGAAAGACAATGAGAGAACGAACGCCGACATTCGTTTGGGGTTTAATGAATTGAGCTTTATTTAAAGTTCTAATTTAAATGAAACTTAAACGGTGTTTGTAGTTTAAATACAAATACCGGCACGGATCTTGAGCGCTCGGCGTCAGAGTGGGGATCGCTTTGCGCATTCTATACATTGGCGAGCCAATCGTCGTCGTATTTAGATACATGCAGCAGGGACCGAATGACGACTGACGTCTATGACAAGATGGCGCGGCGGAATTAAAAACTGTATCTTTAGGTACAAAACCACTGATCAATCAGTATTTTACTGACTGAAACTTATACTGGTAAAAAAATCCAGATAACATCCGCCGCCTTTGGGTGGATAGGGAGATAGTGTCAGACTTTTACTAACTAAAAACCCACCTCGTTCCTTCATTGTCTTTCATACCGGGGCCGAGCCTTCCTAATAAATCTGTCAATCAAAATCCAAGTGCATTCGGGTCTAACCGAAGGATCTCTAGTTATAATAATATAATAAACCGACCGTCGTCGTCGCGTAATACCGGTGAGCGACTCACTACTCAAGTTACCAGCGTTGCGTGTGCGCACACACGGTATGGAACTGTCCGATCATCGAATTATTACCGAGTTACATTATTAAAATAATTTACGGCAATTTACAGATTGTTATTAACTCAATGAGGAGCGTTCTGAGACGTGTTTTGATAAATCGCCGTCGAATAACGTGCGAATCGTGTATCTCGTGTAATTGAGCTGGATTTGTCTAAGAACTAGTTTGAAATTAGTCAATAGTTTTAACTAGGAATAACCCATTTATTAGCTTTTGCCCGCAGCTTCGCACTCGTAGGTACATAAAATATGTAACTCCGGAATAAAGCAATTTTCTATCGGTGAAAAAATTTTATTAACCGGCCCCGGACTTTCAAAGATGACCTCCTACAAACAAAAAAAAAGACGTGTGGCACTCGAGGACTGCCGCGGTAAAGCTATTGCATAGCATTTTTATCAACTTATACAATTATAATTATTTATTTATTTTATTTATGCAGTACTTTGGTTTTTTTTTCTTTGATATTAATTGAAGTTACACTTTCACACATTGAATTGAATTTTGATTGATTGTTCACTCATTTCTTTTCTTATCGGTCACCACGCTCAAAAAACAAATGAGTGGTGTTAGTTTATTTTCGTTACGGAATTTCTGGATTCGGTCTCCACGCTCAAGGCCCGCGATTGAAGCTATGAAATAGCTTAAAAAACAACTTACTCTTAAAAAGGTATTTTAAAATATTAGTGTAGATAATATAAATAAAGAGGAACTGACTGACTGACATATCAACACACAGCTGAATCTATTGGGATTAATTTGTCGAAATTTTGCCCAAGGTTTCCTTGTACCTCTTAGTGAGAGGATTTTCCAAAATTTGCCCTTTAAGGGGATGTATGGAGAGTCCATTTGTATGGAGAAACCTACATTTATGCGGGCGAAAACGCTGGCAGAAGTTAGTTGCCTATAACTATAGTTTTTATATTACTGTCCCAAAAAATTGTTATATTATATATATAATGTATGTATGTAAGTACTTTTTATCTAAGATAAGAATATACTGCAATAAGTAGATCTCAGTTTTCAGGATTCTGAAAGTTTTTGTGCTATGCTGAATTTGCTACACTAAACAAGTTGATAGTTGCTTAAAATAAACTGAAATCATGTGATCAAATCTACGCTCACTATTATAAAACAATGTGAAAGTAACTTTATCTGTAATTGGTTCAGAAGTTTAACCATGAAATTGTAATCGCTTTTTGATGAAATTCGGGATTGAACCTCGAAAAAGGGCATTAATTAGACTTGAACTTCACGTCCGCTGTAACCAAGACTCTCGCGAGCGAAGTTATCGACAAAAGCTAACTATTAAACTCAAACTGTATGCTACATGTATGTAACTAGTTAGGCTTTATAATATACATAACCAGCTATTGCCCGCAGCTTCGCCCGCTTAAATAATATTAACTTAGGTCACTCAGGAATAAAACAGCTTTCAATTGGTAAAAAAATTTTAGCAATCGGACCAGTTCTTTCAAAGATTACCTACTACAAACAAAAAAAAAAAAACAAACTTTACATCTTTTATTATAATGTAGATCACACAACTTCGGTTCTTTCTTCAAAAGACCATCTCAGACAAATCTGCATGGTTCTCATGTGATTTGACCATTACATATTTACTGTATGGACTTTAAAAAAGACTTTGACCCCTGAGTTGGTTTCGGTGTTTCTTCTCAGGGTAGTCAGATAGGAAACACCGGTCTCATCTAACATAAACTGAAGAAAAAAAATTGACGTGTAAAAGTGTTTTTTAAACCTATTTACAAAATAAATATCATTTATCAACATCATATAGTCCCAAACTAAGCAGAGCTTGTGTTATGAGTATTAGACATCTGATAAACATACTTATATGTATATTTGTAAATATACATGTTATAGATAAATTCCACCTAGACACAGAACAAATGGATCATGCTCATCACACAAATATTTGTCTTGGGTGGGAATCAAACCCACTCCAGTATAGCCATAAGGGCCACTAACCAACAGACCGGTCAATTTATGCTACCAACCGGGTTTTTTGTATATCAATGTACCAACAATATCAGACATACAGGTATAACAATTTAATACCTAAAAAAAACAAAAAGAAGGTCACCTAAGCCACACACTGCGAACCGCTCTGTTTACCCAGAAACCAAACACTTATCTAATTATAGGATTAAAGTATTTGAGTAATGAACATTAGATCAGTGTCAAACGTCAAACAGTTTCGGCGGGCCAATAGGCAAAGCCATCCAAGTGCAAGCCCGAATATGGTCTGTTAGTTTTATAAATGGCCGCCGTGGCCAACAGCGGATATAACGTAATTTGAGAACATCTATTGGATTTTGTGTCCATGTACCAGCAATATAATGCCTTAGGTATCACTTTGTTATGTAAATTATTTTTTAAACTTGGCCTGAGATATTACTGTGGCCTTCTGTATATGTACTCAGGTTCTGATTTCTACAACGCCAGCAAAATATTTCGTGATGATAGTGCTAAATGCATGTATTGGATTTTATGTAACAGTAATATAATTTTTAATTTAAAAATACTATTAATTTGTACGCATATGTGAATGTTGTGCACGCCTGTAATTGGTATGTTTGCACTGTTCTTCTGCATGTTAAACGGAAAAAATATTGAAAACAAATTGTTGGTGAAATAAAATAAAGAATAAAATGTAATACATTAGGTATCATTTTGTCATGTAAATTATTTTTTAAACTTGGCATGAGATATTAAAAATTCCTCCTGTATATGTACTGATTTCATGAACGTGAGCAAATATTTCTTAAAAAGCATCTATTGGAATTTGGACTTTGTGTCCAATATAATTAAAATAATGTACTTCTTCATATTCCTTCTTGCCGTACTCGGTTTATGTCTAATTCTTACGCTATCACTACCATAAAATTCTGGAATGTGCTTCCTCTTGAAATCTAAAAAGTAAATTTTCATTCAAGCGTAATATTTGGAATGACTTGTAGTCCTCTCAGCCTTTGTTTAATCTTCATCATAATTGTTATAATTTAAGTTCTTTTAATTATAATGATTTGATATTTATCATAGTACTTAAATATCTAATAATTTAAAGATACTTCATTCTATTTAATATCTAGTGTTTATTTACTGTGCACACCTTCCACAGTGTGGTCTTTTGAACCTAAAGGTTGACTGTTAGTGAATGCGAAGTTGCATAAAGTCCTCCTGTGTACGATAAATGTACATGAACTTTAAATAAATAATGTTTCTGGTATCATTTTTAGTTTATATTGGTTTTTTAAACTTGGCATGAGATATTAAAAATGCCTCCTTTGAGCGAATATTCCTTAAAGTGCATCTATTGGATTATATGTTCACGTACCAGCGATATAAAGCTTTTGATATCATTTTGTTATACAATGTAAGTTTTTTTTTTAAACTTGGCGTAAGATATTAAAATAGCTTCCTATACATATGATTTCTTGAACGTGAATGAAAATTCCTAAAATATTTTTTTTGTTAATATAATTATCCATATGTAATCTAGCCGTAATAAAAAAAATCGTACCAAAAATGTTCATAAGGTTAAGTAAATTTATATAAGTTATTAATGATTAAAGCAAAATATTTCAAACTATTCAAAAAACTTAGAAAGGAAGACAAGTTGTGTCCTCGACAAGATTTTTTTTCCGGATAATATTTATTCCTTTAATTTTAATTTCAGTAACATTATAAGAGATTTTACAATAATATTTTTAATCCATTACATGATTCAAACTTGCTTTTTTTGTGGAGGGAAATCATCCAATAACTTCTCCCACTCTAGGAGGCGCGAGAGAGAGTATTAGACTTCTACTAACTAAACCCATCTGTGTTTCTTCAGTCTCTCTTTAAAACAATCCTCCAGTCCTAGGAAGGATGGACCCTAGCTGGCCTCTTGTGACTCAAAATTACTGCAAGGTCATTTATATGGTTAAGAATGCAGCAAGGCATCATTAATTCACCTCATGACACATGAAAATCAGAAGAAGAGCATCGACGGATCCCGATGAAGAAAGAGAAAAATATCGAAAAAAAAAAGTCCTAACTTTAGCTAATCTCGAAGATTAGTTTACGTTGACCATAGTATAAATTAAATCGAAAATTATGTCAATCTGTTTTCTTTTGATCTCAAGATCAAATGAAACAATTTTGACAAAATCTCTACGCAATAAAGAGTAATAAATAAGAGCGCCGCGCAGTGCCGCGGGCCCGAAGCCAACTGCACAATAAATGTGTCACTATAGCCGAGGGCTTTGATTATAAAGATGTCGTTGTTACACATATGCAACTATATTTATATATAATGGTCAAAATTAAAATAAAAAGCACCAATTTCCTCTGACGAAATGTAAATTTTTCACAATTTCGACTTATTATTCGGTTTTCACTCATTATTTTTTATGTTCTAGCAATAAAACTCAAATTGTTTTTTAAATTTTTACCCGTTGATACAGTTTACTTACAAATAACTGCATCCTGAGTCTTTTCGCATATTCTTACTTTGTTAGCCGTAGTGCAAACATAACGATTACAGTAGACATTTACTGAAATGTCTTTTCCTATAATGTTACAACGACACACGAACATGCGCACACATATCTTAGAGTACGATGGGCGTCTTTAGCTCAGAGGCCAACGAGCCAATTGCGATAATTGCAGCAACGACACCTCTCGTGCCCATGCGTGACGTTAAACATCTCCAGCTGAAACAAAAGACGGCTTAAGCACCAACAATCCGTTCAATCTACTTGTATCCAAGAGTAGAGCAACTTAAAGTTCAAAATCGCGAGACTAATTAATCGTCATTAAAGCGTTCATCGTCAAAGGACGTTCTTCGCCTTGATGTTTTCTCTAGTGCAGTTCAGTTCGGTAGGGTGCATGCGATCGCATTGGAACTGGTTTTGCTTACAAGACCACTTCTGGTTTACGATATCAGTGGGGACCGGATTAGGAGACGATAACATTCTTGATGGGAAACACTGTGCTAAACTGAGTTGTTAAATTGGTTCGCGGCCATTAAATCCGCAGGGGGCGCCGTAACTTCAGAGCACATGATTGGGTTAACGTCTATATAAAACACGTTTTATTTACATGATTTTATAATACTTGGAAAACATTTCTTGTAGGTCAGCCTAAGTAATATTTGTAAAGCAAAAATAAGAACCATAAATACATTTTTTTTCTGTTGTAAAGTCATTTATGTAGAGTAGAGAGCTTTAATATTTGTCAAGGAAGGAAGTGGGTACAATTTTCTTCAGATAATGTTTCCAAAAGTGCAAAATGAAATAATATAATTTTGATTATGAATATGTGAACGAGTTCTTATGAACGAGGGGTCGAACAATTGCTCAGTGAGCGCTTTTATTTTTTTATGTTTTTTTTGTTCTTATCTCTGCGGCCGGCTGACATTATCATCATTTGTTGAAATGTGTTTAAAATAATTGCTCGAGCGCAGTGAGCGCTCATGCCTCCGTTGTATGCGAAAATTGCACGCGATCCCACGTCAGTCGGTTGTTTTGCGTAAATGCTCACATATTTGTCGTAAATGTTGCTGTATTTAAATAAATTCTGCTGAATTTTGACTCAAAACATTTAAAATTTACCGCTAACTTTTGCGGTTACGATTTAATACAAATCGAATGGCTTTATTGCATCGGGAATGCTTTGTTCAATTCGTTCGGTCCGGGGATGTAGATATGATTGATTCCATTAGATCTGTCGATGGTTTCGGTGTATCAAAGTGTGTTGACCGGCGGGGACCACCTGCTGGCCAGGGAGCTCCGAATAACTATTACTGTTACAGAGGTGTTAATCTACTAGAGCTGCCAAGGATTTTGTTCTAATTTTCCTTGTTCTGCCAGAAGTGGTTCTTCAACGTTTTGCTACAGAAAACAAATAATAGGTACCTAATTATCATTACGATTTTGAAAGTGTATGTAGGACTTTATGTCATTCTTTCACATTATTAAAAAAAATCACCCACATCTTTCGGTCTGTCCTAAAATATTATCTAACAATCAAAATGAATTTTAAAATTCGAATCAGTGTTTTTATTTTAACAATTTATAGTATGAGATCCTGATGATAATCTCGACAAAATATGAAATCTTGCCTCGTTCTTCCTGCCCCTATCCCGTATTACTTGGGGTCGGATCTTTATTTTATTTCATTTATAAATCTAGCCTAGCAAAATGTACATTTAATTTATTGATATTTTTTAATTACTATACTGTTGCAGGATTATGAAATTGATTAATGTAGGTAGAGATTGACTCTAAAGCGCTGATTGCTTTTCTAAACGACATAAGCTATTTTAACTGGGATTTAGTAGTAGGTTTAAAAGTAATAGTTCATCCTGCCAGCACTCATGCCCAGGTTACCGTTGGAACTGGCACCAAGGATAAGGATTCACATATTTTCCCCATTATTACATAAAAGTACGCACAGAAAAAGGGTGCACAGAATGGGGAACAGAAAGACTGAAAAGTGATTTCATTCCTTTTTTCAGTTTCATGTAAAAAATATCATAAAAACATGTGTCGGCAAGCGTTTCTAACTCTGTGGCTCGGACAGAAATATGTCTAAGTAATAGAAATTTAATCAAATTATAACAAAATGATCACGCTCAACAGTCAAGTCTTTTGTCATAAGCGCGTGCTCGAGCAACGCGTACCATTCTAATACGCCAAATTGATTAAAGTTACATTTGCATTGTCGACACGTATCTACACTTAATTTAATTTCTGTAACGATAATATTACGTTAAAGAAAATTATAATAGTCCGCTCTTATAACTATCAATCAAAATATTCCCGTGATTCATGATTTGGTTGTAAAAAAGACTTTCTTTCATATCATATTTATAAAAATATGTAACATCCCGAACCATCCAATTTATTTTAACTTAATATTTATACAAACGGTGACTACAAAAGGAATGTGTCAAAAACGCAACCACTCGAGAGCGGTGCGCGTCTGTCGATATTCCCGACGAGCAGTTATTAAAACAGAGCAGCTCATCGAAGCCAGCTAAATTTTAATAAGGTATCCACTACCGTCTTTGTTAGCCGTGACGAGGCAGTTTTGGACAATGCCTTGCGCAACTTATCGACTAAATCGATATCGGTTTACGAGGCGTTACCGCCGGCTCTAGCTACTGACCATATTTTGATTAATTGCATTCTTAGCCCACAAACTGTATGGGTTACGTGGAGGCCCAAATTATTGGCTGGCGCCGATTAATTAGCGAAACGGATGACGAGTAAGTTTACGGTTGGGGTGTTAAAATGTTTTGGTCGGCCATAAAAACACGTTTATAATTTATTATTTCTTGTTAATGTTGTTTTTATGATTCGTGTTTAGCGATAATATTAAAAAAAAACTTACATTTCCGATCGCTGTTCTTATTTGTTTCCAATTTCTCCGAAGCATTATGTTACTTTACTACGGTACAAGTTACTACGAGATAGACCGAACGTTTTTTTGTGAGTCTTTTGACATTTACTAACAAGGTCCCACCTCGTTTGCCGTTATTGTACGGTCGAAATAAATCAAATCGATCTCTACACAGCTTCCAATAAACCGATACATTTATTGATTTGTTACAGCATTAAATTGGTTCCCAGCAGTGCATCACATCAACAGTGTTGCCCGCCGTCGCTTCGGCGAGAGGGTCACGGTCATGATTTCGGATTTCGGTTTTGGAGAACCTTTAATCGTCGCTGGTAGATGCGATGGCGCTACAAAAACATGTTTTGATCGGTTTTTGCTTAGCTATTGTCGTGTTATTGAATTACCTAATGGGCTTTGTGAGTTTTGAAAGCGACGAAAGTTGCACAAGAATGGTATCTGTACATAAATAAATCGTTCCGATTATCGTTTATTGTAATGTTGGCAGTGATTGGATTGTGAGTTGTCATTTTACAATTATTTGTTGCGGGGCAGGTTGTTATTTAAATGATATGGAAGCTAGATATTGCGGGGCGATTATTCATTGCGGGTTGGCACATCTTTTGTGACTTTGGCCATTGAGAGCTAATTGAAACGAGTGGCCGCGTGTGCGTAGGGTAGGCGTTTAGCGCAACGGTTGCGCGCGGCCCCCTGGAGGTACAGACACCTTTTTACTCAGTCGACGCGGCGGGTGCCGCTTGATTGCATCCGATCTCATCGTTTTATGTTCCCCATAAAGCCAACAATAATTCATTTAGACGACGTGACGCCACTCATTCGTTAACTGGTTCTAGACGTTCGATGAGGACGTGATTTTTATTTTGGAGCGACAGCAGTGAAGGAAGCGTCTAATCGTCTTCAAATTAGAATTTGAGCTTTGATGGAAAACTTTTCTACTAAAAAACGGTGACTTCAAAAGAACTTATGCCTAATTAACTACTTAATAAACGGCAAAACCGGCGACTACTAGTCTGATTGGACTTGCAACATATATATTTTAATAAAAAACGTAATCAATTAACAAGGTTTATCAAGATCTTTAATATTATTAAATCACACAAAATTCTCAAATGTTAATTGGTATATTTTGCATCTTGCCTGTCAGTCTGTAGATTAGTCAACAGTTTATGATTTCGTTTGATAGGAAAGCTGTATCCAAACGTCCACGACAAAGAACTTACAGGATTAAAGCCTCTCCTTTTTTGTTCTCGGTTTTCGTTCAATACAATTTAAATCAATTACGCTTCTCGTTGGAAGTTCCCTATTATTCCTACTTAATTACTTGTTTTGTCGATCTTGTATTTACCGTCATTAATTTTATGTTATAGTATAATATTTTATGTTAAATAAGCTTCTGTTAGCCGCTTCACCCACATGACAGTTGGAAGATTGCTTCAAAATAACATACTCTCGAGGTGAAAAGAATCCTGTGACCTATTCCAAAAAAATTCACCCAAATGCGCTCAGCTGTTACAACGTGAAGTAGTAACAAGCTTTTAAACACATAAAAACTTTCGTTTTTATAATATTAGTATGAGTATCTATTATGTCACGGGAAAACTGTGCAGAAATGGCAAAGTTGCCTTTGAGTAAAATCTATCTAGTGCGTAGGGCCTCACAGAAACAAAGCTACCATAAGAAATCAAATTCTAAACGTATAAATTGATAATTGATAGTGTCTTACAGATAGACATCAAACAGTTACCCTACTTAATACAGTCACAATGGTATATCAAAGTCGACTTGGAATTTATTCATCATTCTTGAATAATGTTTAACCGAATAGAGCACTTAATAATATCGGAATTCGTGTCCAGGCTACAAGTTACACAAACGATTTCGCCAAATAACGTCAAGCTAATTAATTACAGTCGCTTGAAATATTGTCTAAAACTAATTAGCGTGCTTCGATAGAATCCGACATCCGTCGCTTTACCAGCCGAACGTATCGAAGAACCGGTATAAGTAAAACAAACAAACAAATTCATTCCAAACCATTAGGCACGAGATCCGACTGTTAATGTCTCAATTTAGAAACGAGCGTAAATCTTCAAAGGCGTGACAATTACTGTTACTTCCCGGCATTACAAACAAAAAGGTTTTCCGTCAATTATCGATAAATTAACCCGATTAAACAGTCTATAGCCAGACGGCGCCGGAGTGCCTTATCTTTGGACATGCCACGCTTTTAGGCAGGTACCAACCAACAACACTCCGACGCAGAAACATTAAGATTTTTAAACCAATTTGCTTTTTATTAGGATGCCATGGGAAACTAAATCGCTTGCTTGATATGTAATGTAACACTGAATATATCAATTTGTGCTTTCATTCAAGAAGCACGCAACAATCAAAAGCAGATAAAATAATGGTTGTTATATCAACACTTATTATTCTGTACTAATTGCAGTAGGTAGAAGTGCAAGCGCGCACGTATAAATGTTGTTAATTCGATAATTAATCGCTTTCCGCCGTATAATGATAGAACAAGAAAAAACTACGTCGCTTTTAATTGTGCCTTTACCGACAGCCCCTGCGTACTGACGTATAAGATGCTCTTTATGTTGTAGACATCTAACCTTTTAATAGAAGCGGACCCTATTGTGACTAATCATGATTAAACGACTATAGACAAATTGCATGACCGTGACTAAGCATGTAGGATCCGGGCCCGATCCCAAATCATTAAAAGAACAATTATAGATATCGCATTCCCACCTGCAACCTGTTGATGGATAATGATCTGGCTCAAAACAAATAGTCGAACTAAGACCACTGATCGCCACTTATTGTCCGCCAAGACTTCAGTAAAAACGCGATTGATATTAGCAAACTTGTTGCCACTCATTACAATCGATACCTACTCGTTAAACGCAATCAACTGCTGAAAAGTGAATGATTTCGCACCATGAAGACTGTCGAAATAACATGTTATCAGATCATTGACAGTAACGCGTTTTAAGATACGTTTTTTTGTATCAAAATTATCGACTTATCCAAATTGAAAACACGCCCGCGTAGAGCGTTGTCGATCGAAACTATCGATAGTCTACGTGCTTGTTACTAGACAAAAACCAATTTAACTGTTCTGTTAAAGATCATTGAAGTTTTTTGTCATTTAAAAGAATAGAAAACGTAGTAGATTAAGTAGCGGCGACGCGTCGCTGAGCTCCCACAAAACGTTAAGAGATTTTCAACGGTTTGTTTTATTTCTGAAAAACGGCTGCTTCCATTATAATTAGAGATCTCGACTGGTAAGTGATGACTAGTCACCATTGTAGTGTTCTCAGCCACATCAAGCTTTTGACGTCCAGCGGCACAGAAGGCGTTCTATCGAGCCTTCGTCTCAACGCACCGATTACGAGCCAAACAAATTGTGTAGAGGGCACCTTTTTATGCTTTTCGACGTGCTAACAATGAACGAAGCCGCGCAACTGATCATTACCATTATACTATATAAGGCTTTGTGTTTTGAGTAAATTATAACAGGTACGTTTTGTGTTTTATTTGATACGTCAAGAGCTGGTTGCGCGCAAGCGCGCCGGACGGCTCACAATAGCGCTTCATTATTAACGGTGACCGCCTTTAAATCCATCTTTATAAATCGCGATAGTCTCAACTCGTCATTATAATAATTATCATTCATGTGTGTGAGGTCTATCGAATGATTTCCTTATATCAAATAATTGACAGGGTGGTATATTTTCAAACGCGATTGTGCAATTTAGTATGCGTTTCGTGTCTAGAAAATGTCTCTTTATCCGCTCACGTGAACAACAATCATTAAGCAATTAGGTTCAATTATTGTTCCTGGATATAATTGTCCTAAGTTAGAACGTACCTACTAAATGACAGGCTCGCAATAAATGGATCTATTCTACGTAAATGCAGACAAATTACCTTTGAACATTGGTAGGTACGATAACGTGTGAGTGATACTTACGGAGTCCGAGCAAGCACTTCTTGTTCATATTAGTTATGAAAATTGTTTGGATTACAGGTGTTATTAGTTCTAGTAAGTAGTTATGTCGATTGCATTACCTATATACTAGTCTTACCTATATGACAACACCGTACCAAATTGTTTTAGCTTCTTTGAGTTATTATTAGGTATAGTCGTACGATTGAAGTCTTTCCTTGACATATTTGATGACTTGTTCTGTTCACAAGTCATTCTCTGTCTGTAATTAGTAAGTCCTTAGAACGACTACAATTAACTAATTAAAAGTAAGTAGTAAATGAAGACATTGACTAGTTATAATGGTTTCTGTTATTATGTGCTTTGGTTATTACCTACTGTCATTTTTACACCTTTTTATTTAAACCATGCTTATGTTCAGAGATATCAATCTTTCCTTCTTTTTCTCTTCATTCCGAAAAGTTATTTGAAAGTTTAACTGATTAGGATTTTAGAAATCAAATTCTGGTTTTTTACAACATTTTCTTTTTAGGCACCTACCATATTATCATTGTCACACCACCCTAGGTTGACTGGTAGAGAATGCCTCAAGTTGTACTTTGTTATTGCATGAAGATTAAATAAATAAGTAAATTATTTAATATATAAAAGGTGCCGCCGATATTTTGTGCTTTCAGAATATATATTTTAGAGATATTTTTTTTATGATTATGATGACTTTAGTTCAATTTCACTAATTCGCTTTTTATTGTGTTTCTTGTCAGAAGTTTCTTATGAAAGAAAATACAGAAAATGAGCGAAATTATAAAACTTGAGAAAACTACGATTACCATTTAATCTTCGCGTGTTTGAAAGTTCAAATACTCGTAGATAAGATCGTCTGTCAGGTCAGACAGTATTTTAATAAGTTTCTGAAAACAAAAGAATCTCATCTGCTTACCCAATTAGGAATATACTCGTACCTTGATAAAACGAAAAAATGCGGAAAAAGCTTCTTGTATCTAAAGATAATAACAATAAATATAAATCAAACACCTACATATATAGCATAACAGACAAATTGCATGAATAACATAAAAGAGCAATCAGAAGCGAGTTATTTAAAACAGTTCAGTGGTTGCGCTCGGTAGCTCAACAACGAATCCAACGACAATTACACTCGGACAGGCTATGATTAAATTATGGCACTTACTCGGAGTGTTTCCTGAAAATTACATGGGATGGCTCTCCAAGGCTGCGCCGGCACGCGATCTCGGCACGCAGTTAACTCGCGCGCACATTTAGTTTACGTTACGACATGTTCAGGGGTTCGGTAGCTCTGTGCCATTGTGACTTAATGACTGCCATGCCAATCAACTGACCAGTTAACAATTTCCTTCAAGCGGTAGGTATTGAAGTATTGATGGACCTTTGAAATAAAAGCGTACTCAACGCTACATAAAAGCTCTCAAAAGTGGGAATTCTCTTTAATGTATCGTTAAGTTTCTTTAGTAATTTCAGAACCGTGTTTAGTAATTAGCAAATTTCTTGCCCCGACCGTGTTTAGTTATTACTAGCAAGAAAAACATTTCCCTTTACAAATACTGTAACGTTATTTCAGTCCATAAGACGACTAGGAACGATAGAGCTTTAATTTCAATCATAGACAACTTTTGTGTAACGTACTCGTATAAAGAAGAATTTGTTGTTATCGAGATGTTTTAAGGGTGAAGCACAATTATTGATCTACACCAGTGGTTCCCAAACTTGATTTTTGATTGAAAGCTACCAGAGGGACCAGTTGGTTTTCATGAAGGAAAAAACATATTCATAGTTTTAATAAAGGATGCTATTTTTAATGAGAATGAAAATGGATTTCTTTCCTATTTTTTGTCAACTTTAGCATTAACTTTAATTTTAATCGCAAAGAGACCCGACCGGTAGCCCCCTCGACCTGTCGTTTATATTCAGGGCTCCTAACAAATTCGCTCGTGAATTTATATATTATATTTTGAGAAAATACACAATGACAACGGAGTTTCTTGAATAAAATATGTTGGAAAAAACTAATTCGCTTCAGACAGAATCTTGCACACGCCTTCGGTGACTAGGTTGTATGATTTATGAGACCGGTAGTAACTCGTTTGCCAATCAAATTGTGATTATCAACAACCCACCTATGAAGCTTAGGTGGGCAATGATTAAGGCGTTACCACGTAACTTTTAAATTACAGAGGAGGTAATATTGTTCTCTTATGTGTAATTTACAAGATGAACATAAGTACATAGCCTTAAGTTACTCAAGATTCATGTTCATGCTGCTGAGGAGGCATATCAACGAACAGTCGAAATCAGGGTCTATGTAGGTACTTGAAATTTTGTATAAGGATTTTTTTTATTATGTAAACGAGCATTAAGAGAGGGTTCTTTAAAATTGACCCCCCGAAGGTGATAAGACGGGGGTCTGAAGAACTTTTTTTCACGCGGGTGAAGCCGCTGGCTCGAAAAATTCGTGTATGTAGAAAGTGGCCGTTTAAATCGTTTTATAAACCTTCTCTAGGTAAAGTTGTGAGCCTACTCGTGTCATTTTATGATGGTTTGTTATCAACTAATTAACAAGTACATCTCGCGCAGTATATGTTGTGTAACATAAGCTGATTGTGCCACTTAATGCCATAAGTGCAGGGCATTTTAAAATGCGACCAATGACGCATCGGTTTTAACGCGCGCAGTAATTTTATGCACATTTGTACCGCGTTCTAAAAGACATCGGGTTTCAAAACTGCGCACATAATTGCTATATTCGTGCTCAAAGCGAAATGTTTCTAGCAAGTTGTACATTAACACTAAATACAGCTCACTGAGTATAACCATCGCTATTACTTAAGTTGAAAAACAACATTCACTGGCGCACGTTGGTGTAATTTTAATATTTTCTTTTCAATCTTTTTTTATTTTGGTGAGGTGTTTTTGTGAAAATGTCAACTAAATATAATATTTAAAATATAAAGACTACAATGTCTAGGACCTTAATTTTGTAACCAAAGAAATCGGTAGATTTATAGAAAGGGCTATGGGAAGAGGATCACATAGCCCTTTTCTATAAATCTACTGATTTTTAATTTCCAGAATTAAAATTATGATAAAAAAAATGCGACGTAGAAACGTAGCCAAAAAGCGTAGCGCCATAGCCATAAAATTGTCGTCTAACAAACTTTTGTAAATTGTTTGTAAAAGTTATCTATCCCTTGTCCACAGGCGTCTGCACTAACGCAACAGCTCCAAGCGTATCATCCATCAACAGGATACTTCGGAACAGGGCTGCAGAGCGCGCGGCGGCTGAGTTCGCCCGGGCGGCTGGTTACGGGCTGTATGCCGCTCCTCCGCCCTACGGGGCCTTTCCCTGGGGCGGTGGCGGCGTCTGGCCCCCCGGCTCACTACCCCTACCCCCCGGAGTACCTGGCCCTCCATCAGGAGTACCACACCCTGACGTCAATCAAGGTTTCCTGACCTCTGGACGAGGACTAATCGGTGAGACTTTTTTAGTCTCCTATTAATGTAATGCTTAAGCGTAGTGATTCTATTGTGTCCAATTTTATTGAATCTTCACATAAATACCGTGACACTTTTTACCCAGAATTCTTACTTATTCGTGACTGTTTTTGCCGAAACAGACGTAGACGGCGACGATTCCGGCTCTCTAGACGGCGAACAACCGAAGTTCAGACGGAACCGCACGACCTTCAGCCAAGATCAGCTCGAGGAACTGGAGAAGGAATTTGAAAAATCCCACTACCCATGTGTCTCTACACGAGAACGGCTGGCGTCCAAAACGTCGCTATCAGAAGCTCGAGTTCAGGTAACGAACTCTAATTTACTTGATCTCTTGCATAATTACATAAATTCAAATGATTCGAGACACACAAAGATGTCAAATCAAAAGTTGCCACTTTTTGTCAATTTGCATTAATTTGAATTTGTTAACACTGTGAAGACAGAATACTAATCATTTTTATTTACCGTTACTGACAGGTTTGGTTTTCCAACAGACGAGCCAAGTGGAGACGCCACCAGCGCATGAACCTCCTGAAGCGCGGTGGCGGCTCGCCCCCGCACCGCCTTCCCCACTCCCCCTCCCGCTCCCGCTCACGCTCGCGCTCCCTGTCCCCCGCGCGCGTCTCCTACCACACCCCGCAGATGGGCGGCGAGAATAGCGCTTTCAAGGCTCTCTCGCACCAGGACACCAACGCCCTGAAGGCCTTCGCGCAACAACAGTTCGACGCCAACGCACTGAAAGCGCTGTCGCAGCAGTCAAACTTCGATGGAAGCGCTTTCAAGCCTCATCCTGCATTAGAAAACAGCGCGTTTAAGTCGCTTGTACCACATTCAGCGGCTGCAGCACTTTTAGCAGCGCAGTCTATCCAGCTAGCTCGGGGATATGATTCGCACTCGGACTCGGACGAGGAGATCAACGTGCACGACGAGAGCGACGGCGAGGAGCGGCGCGCGCACTCGGCGTCGCCGTGCCGCGCGCGCGCTACTTCCAGCGATCTGCCACTACAGCTAACTAAACACGATCGTTGATACAGTCATTATCATTAATTTATTTACATTTTACCTACATAAAGTATTACAATTATCATTCCTATCGAATGTCCATGTTCCGAATAATTATGTAAATTAAGATTCTAGAGTTCTAATACTCCAGTTAGTTTGTAAATTAATGTAAATACCTATGTAGATATTGGAGCTGTTAACTAGTGTAAAAAAGACGAGAATGATTAATTTTAATGATGCACAAACTATCCCGATTAGTAGTACATAAGAGAATAGGTGAATTGTTGAACTGTTTGATCAGGGGTACACATGGCGAAAATGAACTCGATTCAATGAATATTGTAATGGTAAAGGTGTATATTTGTAAATAAAGTTAGATCTTCGCGACTAAAGTTGCTCTGTGGACCCTAGCAACTCGTAGAAGTAATAGACATGGATACTAACTGGTTTGTATTTAATTGTTGTGATACTTCGTGGGAGTATACCAAAGTATTATTATCAATGGTTAAAAGTGTGGTTTCAGGAGAAAAAAGTTCCTAACGCTTTCATATCTACCGAATACAAAATTTACACGTATTTACACCAATTTTAGATGATTACAAATATTTGTTAGACAATGAATTAGGTCACTAAAGTTTATAATTTCGGCACTATTTTATAAAATTTGTTATTATCGGGCTCTTTGCATTCCAACGATGCCCTGAGTAGTTATTTTTTGTAAATATTGTTACAATCGAGCGTTGTATACTATTTATTGCTTAAAAGATTAATTATTATTGTAAAATATAGGAGACAGTTTACATACGTACCTAAATATTACAAAAATACGAAAATAAATAATTAAATACAAGGTTATGTTTTTCTTTATCTTTTTATCATACATATAAGTACCTTACATCGAAATTTTGAAATACACATTATGGGCATATAAGAACTATATCGCTCAAGGGAGAGAATTATTTTGATATTCACATAATGGCTTTTTTTATGGTGGGAAAAATCATCCAACGACAACCCCCGCTACTGGGCGGAGCGGCAGATAGTGTCAGACTCTTACTGACTAAAAGACCCACCCTGTTCCTTCTAGCCTTCATACCGGGGCTCGAGTTCCCTTTCGGATAACCCTGGCCTCAGTAGGCTTCGACCCGGCTGGCCCCTGTTGTTGCTGACCATTCCTTGAGGCGCGCGGGAACAGTGCGCGCCGTCGACGACTTGTTCTTGGTCCGGACAGTTACCAGACGGCCGGACAGCGAGCTACTCATTGCTCACTGTCCGCAAGCCCATCACTGTCCGCAAACCCATTAACTTATAGGCTGATATCAATGATGATGAGAAGTGTCACACCCGTTCAGGAATTCGTAAGTCTTCCAAACGTAAGTAGCTATGTAATCTACTCTGTTTATGAGAGCCTGCAGGTTCGAACCCTGCACGCAACAAATTTTTTGAAGACCATTAGGCACTCAGAAAAAGAGATAAGTACCATTAGGCATTTTTAAAGAAATAATTGAAGAAGTACATAACAAGAAATAAATTCAGTCAAAGTTTGTCACAACATAGAGATACTTATTTCTTTTTCAACCTAAATATATACAAAATTAACTTCAATATTAAAAAAAATATTTATGCTTAAACTAACTATACACACTAAAGACTACTCCCTACAAAAACATGGCGTCGTATTTACTTATTAGTAAAACAAAGAATAACTTGCACTGTCTAAAAATATCCACACTAAAGACTTTTAGTGGCTTTTGGTATATACAAGAAAATATAATAGCTTAATAAAGTTTTGATACCAAGTATCCAAAACGAACCGACACAAACAGGGTAAGAAAATAATAAAATTTAACTATTATTTCAAGTACTTTCTAAACTATAAATCTGCATATATACATAAAAAATTCTGACTGATTCACGCCTAACCTATACTCTGGTACCAAGAAAGACTCTGAAATTTTGCACAGACATTCTTTTTATTATGTACAAAAGAACAAGAAAGGATTTTTCAAAATTCGTAAAGGGGAAAAACAGGGGTCCAAAGTTGAGCCGAGCAATTGGTAGCTTGCCGTCCAACCGTCCGTAAACCGACCGGAAAGAGCCCAAGTCGTCGACGGCGCGTAGTATTCCACGCGCGCCTCAATTAGATGTCAGCAAACCGTAGGGGCCCAGCAGGGTCGAAGCCTACTGAGGCAATGGTTTATGCGAAAGAGAACCCCAGAGCCCTGGAACGAAGGCCAAGAAGAAACAGGTGCGGGAGATGTCATAAGATGATTTCCTACCATATAAAAAATCCCTGTTGCATATCGATTATAACAAAGATATCAGTAAGCTCCCTCAGAGAACTAATTACAAGAGACAGGCAATATTGACTAAAAGTAGGGTGAAGATAACCGCTTATAAGATTGTATCCTTTCCAAAGGACTTGAAAAGCACTTAACTTTTTCCTAAAAAAGTGGTTTCAAATCCGGCAATCCGTCGGTTATTAAATCCACGAACGATAGAGTTGTAATTCACAGTCCTTTGCCCGTATCGCAACGACAATTATCCCTTTTTCTATATTGTTATTAAATCGATTCATTCCTTCCCGGATATCGGCAATCATGTTGGTGAAAGCTGATTCGAATCAGCAGAAAAACCTGGTTGGAGTAACAATGGATGTCCGGCATAAGGTAGGTAGTGCGTTTCTTCCTATCTATAAAACCTACACTGATCTACCGTTATCTCATCAGTCACTAGCCTACTCTAATTTCGGTCGGCTTCCACAAATATCTGTTTATGCTAAAAGTAATGTTAATGATAGTGACACAGCAACCGGCCTTTTTTTAGGTGGAAATCCCTGTGTGGAATCCTGCTCTAGGTATAGCGAGAGAGAATGTTAGACATGTACTAACTAAAATCCACTTATGTTCCTTCGATTGCTCTCTGCATTCTAGGACAATCTAGCAGTCTAATACTGTACTAGGCTATGAAATCTAGGTTCAACAGTGGTGGTAAAACTATTCCTAAAACTATTTCTATAAAAACGGCTTTCGGCGGCCTAATTGTACCTTTCTGTGAGAAACTTAATAGAAATGTGTTTGTTCACATTTCTATCTAAATCATAAACGCCTAAAGTAGGACATAAAAGCTCAACTTATATTAATTACTGAATTAGAGAATGACTGAGACATAGAAAGAAGATGGACATGTGTTTGTTCTTCCTGATGGAATTAGCACCATCAGGAAGAACAAACACATTTCTATCTAAATCATAAATGCCTAAAGTAGGACATAAAAGCTCAACACAGAAAGAGGATGGAAATGTGTTTGTTCTTCCTGATGGAATTAGCACCATCAGGAAGAACAAACACATTTCTTTCTAAATCATAAACGCCTAAAGTAGGACATAAAAGCTCAACTTATATTAATTACTGAATTAGAGAATGACTGAGACATAGAAAGAGGATGGAAATGTGTTTGTTCTTCCTGATGGAATTAGCACCATCAGGAAGAACAAACACATTTCTATCTAAATCATAAACGCCTAAAGTAGGACATAAAAGCTCAACTTATATTAATTACTGAATTAGAGAATGACTGAGACATAGAAAGAGGATGGAAATGTGTTTGTTCTTCCTGATGGAATTAGCACCATCAGGAAGAACAAACACATTTCTTTCTAAATCATAAACGCCTAAAGTAGGACATAAAAGCTCAACTTATATTAATTACTGAATTAGAGAATGACTGAGACATAGAAAGAGGATGGAAATGTGTTTGTTCTTCCTGATGGAATTAGCACCATCAGGAAGAACAAACACATTTCTATCTAAATCATAAACGCCTAAAGTAGGACATAAAAGCTCAACTTATATTAATTACTGGATTAAAGAATGACTGAGAGTTTTGTAGAGATCATTATATCTATCAGGTGAAGTTAAGTAGTAAAGAATCTTATAAGGTTGGATGCCTCGAGTTTTTCAGTGACTAAGTCGGTGTCATCGAAGGAATGTGAAGATGCGGTGACGTCAACTATACCTGTGGTGTTAAAGACGGATAATAAGAAGTAAGTGTTAGAAAATATACGCAGCAAGCACAACTCCAAATGTTTAGAGACCACGTTATTGGGCATAAAATGTCCACTTGACCCAATCATAAGCTAGACGGTAGACGCAAATGGACAAATAATATCTTATATTTATATTGTATACGTAGTTTGCGAGTAAATGTGCATATTATGTAGATGTAGTGTCATTAACAAATTGGCGATGGCGCAGAAACTTTATAGCCTAGCCAGAGAATGCAAACAGGCTTATTCTGGAAATGTTTAAAGAATATTAGATTTTATTTCAGTCAAAATCTAAATTCAAGAGTTCAGAAAACAGCATGAAAGGTTTTTAATATATTACGTCAATTAATATTTAAATATCAAGACTATGTAGACGACCTAAACTATGTAGTCTGAATACCTACAACTGAAAGATTTGTGTAGACTTAGCAAATACAGATATAGCCCAACAATTCAACGTTTTGAGACTGTTTTTTATTAAAATTTCAAAATACCGCAATCGCTTTGAAGTTTTTTTTTTATAAATCAATATACCAAATCACCATCAAAGAGTTGTCAAACAAATCAAAATAGCATATTTATGTGTGTCGTAAAAATCACGTGTACACGGAATAAAGTCGTTACGTTTATTCGGAATAGTGAGGTGCTTCGATAAAGTTGTAGAGCGTGATAGCCGCGGAGTGAGGATGCATGTACGCGCGCCGCTCCAATAACAATAAATTTTGTGCGTCGTTTGAAGCGCCGAGTGGACAAGGCGCGTCACTACCAACTATGTGTTGAGTCCACTGAGGTTTTTCTTGAAGAATGGAGAGAATTTAATGGTCGAAAAATAATAATTAAAAGTGAATAGTAGTAAAATAAAAAAAATCTCAAACCACGAGAGCTAGTTGATGTTATCAAAAAATAAATATTAATAAAAGAATATGATTAAATTATTAATTATTTTTAATGAAAAAAAATATTTTTTATAATTTAAGCTTGTAATAACATATTATTTTTTTTATAAAATAATATGTTATTACAAGCTTTTATTTAGTTTCACCTGTCCGATGATTGTCTGTCATCAAATCTTGCAATTAAAGAAGAACAGGCAAAAAACACCCAGACCCGACAGAAAAGTAACATACCTCAGTTTTTTTGTTATTATTTATATAATCATATTATATAGTTTTTATATTCGAAATCAATGGCTAACACCAAAATATTGCCTTATGTTTTTGTTCAGGCTTTACACTAAAAAAGTACAAAATGCCTACGTATCTACACAATTCGTAAATATATGTAACTAAACGTGGAAAAGTAAGTTATGGGATGTATTAAAAAAATAATAATAATGTTCGTATAGGAAGTTATTTGTGTGTATAAAAACGGTCACGTACTGTGTGCTACTACGGCTTAGCTGGTTTTTGGTGACGGAAACCAATCATGCTATCTCACTCTTTCATGGAAACAACAATGACGATTTTAATTAATCCTAAGTTGAGGGCGAATCCAGAAGGGCATGCTCTGACCCCAGTACCAGAGGCAAAAAGGAACGGGGTGGAATTTTTTAGTCAGTAAGAGTCTGACACGCCCTCTCGCTCCACCCAAGGGCGAGAGATGTCATTAGATGATTTTAAACCACCTTAAAAAAAAAAATCCTAAGTTGAATGTTGTACTCGGAGTTCAAAAATTATATAATACAGCTGTATCTCCAGGTCTCCTGGATACATCCCATAACTATTTATCGTCATTTAGTTACATACATTACGAATTGTGTAGATAAGTAGGCATTTTGTATTTTTTTAGTGTAAACCCTGAACAAAAACATAAGGCAATATTTTGGTGTTAGCCATTGATTTCGAATATAAAAACTATATAATATGATTATATAAATAATAACAAAAAAACTGAGATATGTCACTTTTCTGTCGGGTCTGGGTTTTTTTTATATGGGACGTGACCGTTCTTCTTTGACCCACTTCCCGGTTGCCGATTGGGCTGAAATTTTGCATGCATATGTAAATCAGATGACAATGCAAAATTATTATGACATGGAGCTGATCTAATGATGCAACTGGGTGGCTACAGGAACTTGGTAGTTAAACGACACAACCTCATCGAGCTTGAACTCGTATGATTCACAATGACGAGCATTAATTATATTGGTATACCGAGCTATAAAGGCTTGTTTGAAAAAATAATTTTCAATAAAATCTTGTTGTTGTTAAATTGTTGTTGAGTTTAATTAAGTTGTAAGACAAGGAGGGCCAACCCCAAATAAATGGGATAAGGTCTAGCCAAAAGAAGGTTTGCAGATTCTGCAAGCTTTCATTTACTTCAAAACAAAACAGAGAATTTAAATACTACACATACATGTTAGGTTAAAATTCTCGACTCCAACGCAAAGTATGTTTCAGAAATACGCGTCCCGTGTGCCTTGCTGCTGTCACACGGGGTACAGATTAAGAGCGCGGTGTGAACCGCCCGGCTATCTCCACAATACTTTAACACGTAAAAAGTGCTAATACAGCGATATGCGCCTGATTATAACAACGCATATTTATTGTAGTTTACTCCATTTCATTATTGTATCAATTTCGAAGTTTTGTACTACCATATTAAGAGCTAGCTTATGATTGTGGCACCTACTTAAATTTTTTGGTAGAGTAGAAATCAAAGAAATTTGACTGACCATTCGGTTATAACTTGTGAAATGGTTCCAGAACCAATTAGTCTTTCTCTACACGAGAACATACTTGTAAAATCTTCAACACACATCATTTTTTAATCGGTAGATAGATTTTTTATTGCGTTTTTTTATCCAACCTCATAGCAAAAGTTAAAACTCTTCATGAGCCACGGATATTTGAACTCCAGCGACCTTGCGCAGAACAATCAGCATCACCATCGTTGTCGGCTGTCTTAGAGGTGAGAGATCAGCAAGAAATTATAAAATGTTGTGACGGATTCCTGTGTGACGTCATTCTTCATCGCTACATGTATCATCGCCTGATACACCATTATCATCATTATCTGCTTATTAGACGTATAATACCTAATTAATTTGTAGTGATTTGTATGTATCTGTTAGCAGGTGATGGATTTGAATAAATTAATAACATTATTTTAATCATAAATTATCAAAATAATTTGATAGCTTTATGATGATAAGCAAGTTATTTATTTTATAACTATTAGCCTATGCTTTAAGGTTACTGACACGCTTTATCTATACGGTTTAAATGAGATTGGTTTTATCCCGTATACAAAGTGTTAATCCGGTATAATTTTATGGATTGCATTATCGTTATTTTTTTATAGCAGGTAATAAAAAAATTTCAGAAAACAAAAATACTCTTAATCGCGTTAACTTACAAATACAACGTTTAGATATATGTAATTTTTTTTCACACATTTCTTAACAAAACACCGGAGGATATGACATCATTCGCACATAAAATTCCCATATTATTTTTATGTAAATTGGCTGAGCAATCATAACATAAATTGTTTAATATACCCACTCGGGACGGGGCTGGTCGCAGGCAATAATGTCCCCATAAGGAGCGCCGAGGATTTTGGGTTGACACACAAAATTAGCTCTGCACTCAACTGCAGAAGCATATCGGTGCATCTCGCAGAATGAAATCTTATAAGGAATTTTATCGCTCAATCGGCACTGAATGATCCCTGATTAATTTAATAAGAAAATTAAACTCCTCGTTGAATAAAGTGTGAATAAAATTGTTCAGCACTTAATATAATCTATACATCTATACATATAAATTGGAGTGTTTGTTTGTAATATTGAAATAACCGAGTTTTACTACATGCATACGAATATGTATATACATGGGTACATACACCAAAATAACATTTTTTACAATTTTTGTGTGTCTGTCTGTTTGTTCAGGCTAATCTCTCAAAAATGGCTAGACCGATTTTGACGGCACTTTTTTGGCAGATAGCTGATATAATAAGGAGTAACTTAGGCTACTTTTATTTTAGAAAAAGTAAATTCGAAATCCTGTAGTCCACGCGAACGAAGTCGCAAGCACAACTAGTCTATTGATAAAATTTGTGACATTTGATCATAACACACTTTTCATTGAAAATAATGCGGTGTTGATTAGAACCGGTTTTGAAGTTAAATCAATAAAAACAACTAAGGTAAATTGAAACTAATCGAAATATAAAATTGAAAGCAAACAAAACGACAGACTCATAAAATGTAGGCAATTCAAATTAAAAGATTAAAGGGAAATAGATATAAATTGCCGAGCGACAAGCCTCTCATTCTGGGCAGAACATAAATTCATTTTAATTAGTCATACAAACTCGATGACCGATACAGTAAAAATATAATGATCATCGATTTACAATGAGATTAGCATATAAACGAGTGTTACTAACGATTATGTTCATCGGTTCGCGTAGGACGATCGGTATGTACTATTTACTTGTTCACACCGTGTTATGACCAAAAACACGATATTTTATAATAAGAAACTGATATTAAATCATTAATTTCACAATACTATTGAATGAAAAATATATACGGCGTGATAGTTTCCCATAAAATCATGAGCAGATTCGAAATGTAAGCACATTAAGTTATCGGGCAAATTATCTCTGTGTGTGCTACAATATTTATTTGTTTCCCACTAAGGACGGTCCGGCTCGCGGCTGCCAGAGTGTTCTCTCCCAATTAGGTGGTTATTGACGTTTTACTGTTATCAGGTTAATCTTGAAATGAGAAGCCGTATTTATAGTGCAATTCGATTTTGTGCACACGGAATACTTTCACTGTGCATGGATTTTTTTTTAAACACAAACAGATTGCCTCTCTTTGAATCTTACTTATAGGTAATTGATTTCATTCAAATTATTTTCAGAGCCAACAATTTATTAATCAGGCGCAACAACTATTGTAAAGGCAAAGAATGTAGTTTGTAACTGAATAATACAAAATAATTAACGTTCTAAAACTTCATGATTCAATTTAATTTTGATTACGTTGATTTATTAGACATTATACGCGTCGAGCAATAAACTTGTATGTTTAGAACAACACTGTTCATCCCACACTATAGATAAGGCTGTGCTACGACACAGCCCAAAGTCGACATTTATCCCAAAAAGGGAAGCTGTTAATAGAGTCATTCAACGTTACCGGCCGAATTATCTACAAAGAGAGAAGTCAGGCCGGTGTCGGTCGGAAATATAAATTTATTTGGTGGTTGTCGCGGCGACACGGGCGCCCGCACCTCTATCTCGCCGCGTAATCTTGAACATTGGCGTTAAAGAATTTAAATTATACGCTGATACAAATGAACGGGCGAACCCGCATTATTTATTGCCTTAATCCAAATTATATTGACTAGGTTTCTTCGATTTGAATACGTCGTCACGTGATCCACAATATGTATAAAACGCCGAGTTATTGGATTATTATAAGCTCGGATTATCACCTGTGTACGTTAGGAAATTTTACACCTATTAACATTAGTGTCAATATTACAAGTGTTATGATGTTTATGTACAATGCGCATCAAGTAAGAATAGGAACGTCAATGACCTCCGTCTGTCAAATGTTGCTTAAAAAGAAAACTTATTTGCGTATCAATGACGGTGTTTTATTTTTACTTTGTTTAACTGAATCTTAGTTAAAGGTAAGTGTAGAAAAACGTAATTGCTTAATTTCATTTAGCTAAATATATTATCTAAGTCATACATAGCATAATCATCTTTTTAATGTTCCCACTGCTGGGACTCAGGCCTTCACCACGCGGGCCCAGTGCGGGTTGTTGAATGTCAAATGTCTTTGAATTTTTGGTTCTACTCGTAGTACATGTCGGTTCCCTCACGATATTTTCCTTCACCGTTTTGAGAGCAGTGGTGATGAAATAAATTACACAAAGTAATGCGCCTGGCTGGGTTTGAACCCGCGACCTACAACTCGTATGTCAGGGCCGTTACCACTCGGCCACCACTGTTCTCTGTTTTTAACTAAATCGTGATTAGTTAAAAAAGTTTTCTTTTATATTTTCATTGTTGGCAACAATTCGCATTCTTCTTCCATTCGCCACTACTCAAACATTTCACACATTGATGAGCAGAATTGAAGAACTAAATTCTGATTAAACTTTTTTGGTTCATGATTCATAAATAATTTAATAAAAAAAACTATCTGGTTTTACTCACCCTACATAACTGAAGCGATGTGACAGCTATGTCGTCACAAGATGGCGCTAAGTCGATCCTAATCTTATTTGAATCGCATAGTTAATTATTTTATATTCGAAGTCATTGCTCTGTCGTTTATCAACCGAAGCGTCATATCTGCCCTATAAATTCCAATTACTAATATTTCTGTTCGGGCGCACTAATTAAGTGCAGCAAGCAATCCGCGCGTGCGCATCGATCGGGCCCCGCCTGGAGACACCATTAGTCTTGCTACTATACTTCTTCATTGCCGCAGACGTAAACATGTGTAAGATATGAATAATATTACGAAGTAAACAAATTGTTTTAACAAATAATGAGTTAAAACTGTTCCTGTTGCAGTGCTCCTTTCGTGTTTAACTTTACATAAGTCTCCCCCAAGTGTCGCCACAATCCTGTGCGTCCAGACACCATCGAATTCCCGCAACCTTCACAAGGTCATCGGTCTACCTTGTAGGAGGCTTTCCAACGCTGCGTTTTCCGGTACAATATCGCCACTCCAGAACCTTTCGGCCCTAGCGGCCATCTGTTCTGTGAGCAATGTGCTCTGCCCATTGCCACTTAAGTTTGGCAATTCTTCGTGCTATGTTGGCCACTTTAGTTCTCCTGCTCCGTCCTCCTAGTTGTCTTCATTTTTGTTTCGATCATGCTAGGAAACCCCGAGCATAGCACTTTCCATTGCTCTTTGTGTGACTTTAAAACTTCTGATGAGGCCCATTGTGAGTGACCACGTGTCGGAGCCATATGTCATCACTGGCAACACACACTGGTCATAGAGTTTCGTCTTGAGATACTGTGGTATGTTGGATGAGATGATACCGCGTAGCTTCCAGAATGCTGCCTAGCAGAGTCCGATTCGACAGTTGACCTGTTTCTCAAAGTTAGATCTACCCAACTGGACTGTCTGTCTGAGATAGACGTAGTCGTCCACAACTTCGAGTATAGAGTCTCCGATCTTGATAAGAGTGGGAACTACATGGTTTTTTATCATGACTTTAGTTTTATCCATGTCCATTTTAAGACCTACTCTAACTTTGATACTTACAGTAAATTAAAAACTAGTGTGCAAAACTACTGCATTTAAAATTTTGTAATTCTACTCAGTTTTTTTTCTCTTCAGGTTATTTGCAATCAGTCAGACTTAAAGCAAATGAGTTGCGTGAGACATTTTTATTGGCAGAAACGGGGCCGGGGGCCAGAGCCCTACACTCTGCTTCAAGCACGTGGTTTCTTTTGAGTCTTGTGACATTGGCAGTATCCATCAATTCGGAGGCAAGTAGATTGGGGTGGCAGGCAACAAGCTCTGTATGTCGCCTTTTATTGTACTCTAATTCTGAACCAACAGTCGGGGTAATTAATTATTCATGGATTTCGTTGTTCTTCGTAAAACATGGAGCATGCAACCCTACACGAGTAAAATAAATATATATTATAAAAATAGTTTTTACGCCAAAATAAACAATTATTCCATGTTATGTTAGTCATGTAGATACCTAAATCTACACGACTAACATAACATGGAACAATGTTTAAATAAAAAATAATTTATAATAATGCTTGTCTATATGATCTTAGGTCTGTGAATTTGCGTAAATTTATAACATGACAACTTCATCCCAAGCTTAAATGCTAATATGAACGGTGCGATCAACTAATTTAGAATATACGTCTTTATTTAGCCCTTTTAAATTGTACAGTCAATGAGTTCTTTTGTTTTATAACTTTGATGAGTTATGCAGTCAAGCAAATATAAGAAATCTTGAAAGTGCTTGTAAGTTAAGTCTACTACGAATCTAGGTGGGTACGAACTTACAACTTACTGCTTTGTTTTCATATCGATAAACTTGAAGTTAAATTTTGTTTGACCAGAATTTAACAACTTGTGCACTATCATTGACGTCATATACATTCTGGAAGGTGCAGGCGGTTATGCAGGATGGGCAGCAAATCACGAGATTGACGATTGAGACGGATGCCCTGGGCTCAATTTTCAACTACTGAAAAATAATGTTTTCTATATTAGCTTTCGCCTGCGGCTTCACACACGTAAATATGATACAACCTATGCCACTCAGGAATAAAGCACCTATCTATCGAAGATAAAATTTCAGCAATCGGAGCACTACTTTCAGAGAACAGAGAACAAAAAAAAAAAACAATCTTTACTTCTTTATAATATTAGTGTGGATGAGTGTCATCATTTCCTTTTCGTCTTAACATTTTTCCAACTAGCTTTGGGTCGGCTTCCAGTATAACAGGATGCGGCTGAATACTCACTCATTTATGTTTTACGTAAAGAGCAAGAGCCTGTCAGACCTCCAGAATTCAGTTACTAGGCAACACGATATACTCCTTGGATAGACAGATGGTTAGAATTTTTGGCTACTATCAAGGTACAATTAAAAGGCGAAGATGCAAGGAACTATATATTTAAATAACGATACATAATAAGAAGAAATAATAAAGATAAATAACCATTTATATATCATGGTAGCTTCATACGTTCCAGTATACTTGCACAAGCCTAGGCGTGTGCAAATACATGTTATTCGATAATGACCACAGACTGCGCAAATATCTTCCAACACTTGTGCAAGTCTAAATTTGCGCAAGTATACTGGAACATGTGTGGCTAACATTTTGTTAAACACAACGGATCAATTAGGTACTCAGTTTGATTCGCATCTTACGTTTCTCTTCCAAAACCCTTTTCAAATTATTTATCTCTTTTGACGAAGAACTAACAGATAGATTAGACTTTTTTTTCTTTTGCCGTGCCAGTGCTCGCTCGCACATGTAATTCTGGATGGATATTTTTGTTTCTTCCAAGTCTTGTTTGGCGGCTGTATTTTCATCCCTGATCATCTTCTTTTTCTTTTCCAGTTCCTCTTTTAATCCTATTTTCATGGCACTCAATCTTTCTTGTAACTCAGCCAAGGACATTTCACATAGAATACCCATTCCAGCTGTTTCAGTCAGATCTACTATTTTAGGGATTTTGGCTTTCTTGGCAATCATTGCTAATATTTTGATTTCCTTGATCATATTGATTCTGCGCTCTAATTCCTCTTTTTTTACTCGAATAGCTTGTGCCAAAATCAGTTTGGATTCTCTCTTTAATTCTTCCGCGTTTTCTTTTTTCTTCATCGTGACTTCATTTTTAGCTTGAAGTACGTTCAATTCAATCATAGAAAGTTTTTCAATTTGCTCACGATGTTTTTCCATTTCGCCTTTTCTCCATCTTTCCATTTCCTCGTTCCAGGACTCTTTTTCTTTTAAAAATTCTTCGTATTTCTTTTTATTTTCATCTAGCATTTTTTTCTTTGCAAGTACTGATTCTTCATGACTTATCTGGCCCAGTAAATGTTTTTTTTCTATATCGTATAACCTTTCTTTTTCCTTTTCTTGTCTATCATATTCGATCAGTTCATCAATTTTGACAGTATTCGTACAAAATTTCAGTGCGTTTTGAAACCATAGAACCTCTTCCTTTTCCTCTAACTGAATTCTCTTATTGATTCTTTTGACCACTGCAACGTTTTCTTTAACAGGTGTGGTAGGGTTCGCTTTCACGGCAACATTTTGTTTTGGTTTGGTTTTCGGAAATTCGGCTTCAATGTCGTCTTTGATTCCAGAGATTTTTTGAAAGTATTTTTCTGATTTTGGTTTAGCGTAGTGAAAATCTTTACTTCTGACATCAGTCAATAGGTTTGCAGCTTTCTGTTTATTTTTTTCATGAATTTGTTTCAATTTCTGATCGATTGCAGATTTTGTTAGCATTCTTGTCTTTCTATTGTACGCCGAATTTGCAGGAGTTACGGGAAAATTGGCCGCATTATAGGTTGACAGAGAAGACTGTTTTCCCTTTCGGTTTAGTACATTTGGTTGCACTGGCACTGTTGGTGGTTTTAATCTCCTATTCTCCAGTTTCTTAACATGCTCCGCATAAGTATGTGCCATTTCACTAAAGTAAGGCTGCCACTCGAAAAGTGTTCTAATAATTTTTTCGGTGGTAAATGTAATATCGTAGCTAGTTTGTGCTACTTGGGAAATAAAAGTTAATACTTCGTTGTTACTCAAAAACTTTGTAAACGTCGCAAGCAACGACTTACTTAAATTGAAGAGACATTTATACAGCAAGTGCATATCTTTTGGTCCACACTGGAAAGTGACAGCGTGGAAGATGATCATAAAGTACTCTTGGTCGTCCACTGTCAGTTCTTCTGATAAATGAGAGGCTATCTGCTTCAAAAACGGCATGTGTCTGTGATATCCTAGAAACGATTCAGCTATCCATGATACTTTTGTGTCATCGGTAGATTCTGGATATTTTTCTATGTATGTTTTTATATATTCATAAGGTGACACTTCGCTGGCATTCCCATAATCGTTTATAATATTTCTCAGCATTTTTACGTTTCCAGATGTATGGTAATAAACCATTTTTCAATAGATTATCTTTTAACAATAGGTATTTTTAGAAACGGAATGAAAACATGACATAAAGTACAATACGAAAAATTATTTTATTGACAGATAATAATGTCAATATAAACACAATTTTAGTTATATTCGGCCAGTTGGCATCGTTGAAACTGCAAAACTCATTGAGTGTAAACTACACAGAAAACTACATTTTTATTATTTGTTTTCCTTAGTACCTTTGTTATAGTATCACACGCACAATCATGTTAAAAATAGGTCCGTTACTTTAGGGTCCATTTTGTTTGCCCCTTGAAGTTTACATAAAAAACTTAACAAAATGACAACCAGTTTTAAAGTGTGAAACTGACAATTTAAGTAAAACAGAATATTAATACCTATTTCGTAAAATGGCCAGTCTATTCAAAGGTTTTAGTTGGGACGGTCCGTCTCAGGTCATTGGTCCAAAACTTTTAAAAGATAATATTTCAAAAACTAACAAAGGCACTTACAATTTTACAAGCAACGTTAACCCATAATTTACCCGGTAGGTCCCTGGGACTTGGAAAACATTCAAACCTACCGCTCATAAAACTGTTAGTTTTTGGATTTATACATTGTGCGTTCCAGTACCTTCACATTGCTATGTGGTAAAGGCGAAGAAGAGCGGGTGTCAATACGCGTGTAAATAAGCCCGCTAGTAGATTCTGTGGGACTCCACTGGGGTATAATGTTATAGAGTGCCACTATGAAAGCGTAACCTGAAGTTTTTTTTTTTTTATTAAAACGGCAACATTATTTAGCCGCCAAAAAAACGTCAAAGTCTGTGATTGCAATTGTCAGTATTTTGTAACAGAGGTTATTTTTTTAACAATAGCTTTATCATGAGTAAAACCATAATGTGCGAAAGCTGCCACATACTATAATCTGTAAGTTTAAAGAAAATCAAGAAGAGAAAGAATTTGTTTTCAAAGAAAAACAACGTTTATATAAGATCTCTGATTTTTAAGTTACTATGACATTATAATATTGATCATTGTTGACTGTCGCCGCCGCCAGGATTCTGATCCCGATTTCCAGCCACCGTAGACAGTGAGCAATGGGCAACTCGCTGTCCGGCTGAGTGGCTAAAAATCCTCTTTCAAGTTTGAGAGTTATAGTTGCTGCACTTTCTGTGTGTAACTAGACAATCCGTACCATTTGAAACAAATACTTGTGTAGGTATCATTTCTGAAAGAGCCTACTTTGAAGGCGATAAAATAAATTTGGAAGAATAACTAACGTTTTGTGTGTATTATTCACCTTTTCTCGGTACTTTCTCGTCAGAGTAGTATAATGTAATGAACCAACTAATAAACCTTTAGTCGTTTTTGTATTTTATTGGTTAATAGAGCCCACAGATTGTTAGACACGCTTCAGATATGTCCGGCCCCGTACCTTTTGAGCAGCCACATCATGATTTGCGTTTTGAAGTGCAGTGTAGTGTTTTGAACGTAGTATGTTACTTTAGCAATATTAGTTAGTAGTAGTATAATAGTTCAGCGAGCGTTGAAGACACTGTTATTGCTCTCTTTTGGATGTTAGTTAAATACCAAGTTTGTGCATCAGAGGTCAGAATAAGGAGAACACACATGTCCATCAGCTTTCGCTTAAGTAACACTGGCAAAGTGCCATTAAATAGTTCCTTCATGGACCTTTAGCTTTTTCAGGCATTTTCTGTTCGGTGCATTATTTCTTTGTCTTGCCTTGCCTGGAAAGACACTACTTGGCTCAAGTAGATATTCTTAGACGTATTGTATATGTTCTCCCCGCCTACGTATGTGTTCCTTCTGGAGCTGATAAATTTTAATTGCATATTAATATGTTTATTAATTTATTATTAATATGTTTGATGATGAATTTGCATCAGTATTTGCATGCCTAAATGGTAGAATGTACAAGGATACTTTAATTTAATTATTTTTTCACCTTGTTGTAAATACCTGCATTTTGAGCAAATAAGGAATAGTATAGAAAGGAAAGGAAATAATAATAATATTTATACAGAGTTAAAATTTGGTAAAAATAGTTACATAAAATCTTAGGAATAATTACAAAGGTATGACTATGTTATGTGCCTGTACAAGGATAAACCTGTGTCGCAGGCGTCTTCGACATGTTCATCTTTAATTCAACCTCAAGGTTTGGCCTCGCTAAGATCTTGTAGCATTTGTTGTATATTTTAGAATTGGTTATAATTAAAGACGTTGTATTCTTTAAATTAGAAATAAAGTTCGTAAACAACTATTTTACGATAGCCATAAATAAAAAAAAATAGTCTAGTATCAAAACGTTATTCTCCTACTATGTCAGTAATACCACATTCAATATTTTTTTATTTGACCTCATTTTCTCAGTTCACGCTTTTATTGGACAGACTAGTTTTACCCTATTTTTTTTTGTTTTCGGTTGATATATTGGCGTCTCGTAGTGCTATAATTGTTCTTGATGAAGGTGCTGAGTCACAAATGGCTTGAACAACTAAGCGACACGGATGATGAGCATCAACAAAATAAATCGTTGAATCAGCCAAGGCTAAAGCCTAATGAGGTGAAAGATAACAATACTAAAGAGGAAAATTGCGTATGGGATTACCTGTGATCATTAAAAGACAAGAAAAAAAAACAGGTTACAGGAACAAAGAACGAGCGAATATGAAACAGCACGGCGGGTTGGACAGCAAGTTAGCTGTGACTTGACTAATACAGCATGGCGTCAAAAATCTGGCTGCTGGATGATTAGACTCGAAAGCTTAAATCTCACATAATGCGACTGCTATATAAACAAAGCCGACGAACAAAATTATCGGAGGACGGCTAACTTTGCAACCGATAACTCCGTACAAAAAAGACAAGTTAGTAAATCAATCGTCAGTCAAACGTTCAGTTCATCATACTTTCCTGTCATCCATCGTTGCCGACGACGGGAGTATTTAATTAGGTAGCCGGTCTGTTTTCGCCGGGTGCGTCATTAATCAATCAGTATGGACGCGAAGGTATTATTCGACAGCTCGACACCTTACGCCGCTCCAATACGCGCAAAGTGCAAGTCATATACTCCCTCTTAAAATATAATAATCGTGTTAAACACGACCATAAAAGCTATATTCGATTAGAGGCATTTTAAATAGGTTCCTGTCTTGTTATCTCGGACCATTGTCGGTGTAACTACGTATCGGTTTTTGTTCTCTCTCCTTATAATTACTCTCGCCTCATAACGCCATAAATAGAAGTATGTTTGATAGAAGTTCGGGATTTCTTGTGTAGGTTCTGTTAAGTAGTTATTATATTAAATGCGTGTAAAGGAGCGTTATGCGTAAGAGTGTATTGTTATTTCTGTCAAGTGTTTGAAGAGGAAAAGATGAATGATTGATAGGAGACAGTAAAAAAACATAGATATTAAATTAATAGGTAATAATAATTATAACATTCTCAAAAAAATATAACTTATTAACTATTCATATAACTACTGATTTATTGGTAGGTACTTAACGCACAGGCTCTAATAAGTTCGTTTATTTTTCCATTATAATATTGGCCACTATCTCACCTGATGGTAAGCGATGATGTGGCTGACGATGTAGCACGCTTGCCTAGAAGTAATTTGTTTAATCTTGACTTAAATACCCATAAGTGGTCTATCCGATATATATAATCTTCCCCAATTTTCATGATTGCGTAGGCTGATCGAAGTGAGTGGCGACTCCCATTCAGGGTCGTTCTTGGTGCAGAGGTTTTGTTTTACCATTACCATTCCACATAGAATGGATGGAGTTTCTTGCCGGTTCTTCTCCATAGGAAACGACCAAATTGGAACCGTGCACTAGCTTCTGACGTTTTATAAGTGCCCATGTAGGCCTATGTTAAATAAAAATATTTTGAATTTTGATGATGAAAAGAGAAAACGCATTTCTGCAAAAAACGCTAATGAGGCTTTTTTTAGGATCCCGAACATTGTAATAATATATACTTATTTATTATTATAAATCTTTATGCACAAAAAACTGTACAAAGGCGGGCTTAGTGGCTTAGGCATTGTCTCCCTTTGGTGGATCGAGAAGGCGTGTATCGGGAAAATCAGGAGTATTTTTTAACGCGTTCGCTGCGTCAGTGATATTTCTATACTTTCCATTCCTGCGGTACAAGGTCTATACACCTGGTAATAAAAATATAATTTTCTTAGCCGCACTGTAAGCGAGACGTATGTATACAAGATGTTTAAACCTGGTATCGCACTCAACGTGTTAATAAAATTACAATGGGTAGGTACGGTTGAACTGTGTAATGTTGAGTGAAGAACAGTATCAAGGACATTCTAAATTGAATTTTGAAAATAAGTATGCGTAGATTTTGTGATGATGTACTGTTTCTGGTTTAGACGAGTTACACCATTGCAGTGATGCGTTTACAAATATGAACAGGGCGTGTCAGACTTTTACTGACTAAAAGCCGCTCCTAGTTCCCACGATGTTCGCCCTAACAGTGGACGTATAAGTATCGGCTAAAATGATTTCATTTTAGCCGATACTTATACGTCCACTGTTGGACATAGGGCTCCCCCAAGTGTCACCATAACGAACGACCCTTTGCGTCTCGCATCCATCGGTTTCCAGCAACCTTCACCAGGTCATCGGTGCAGTTAGAAGAGGCAGCGTTGTAAGGCCTCCTTTCCAGCGCTGCGTCTTCTAATTATTCTACTTTCAGATATTTAGTGCCTAGGTAAGGCCTCCTTTCCAACGCTGCGTCTTCTAACTATTCTACTTTCAGATATTCAGTGCCTAGGTAGATAGGTATATAAGTACCTACGGCAGGTAAATAGGTCGCTGCTGAAGCTCCAACATGTTTTGGCTACGAAGTTACTTTTTATCATAGCTTATCTATAAAAAGCATTATTGGAAACTTGTACATCCAAAATACTTCATGTCGCTTAGCCTACATTAATAATAATAATAATATTCCACAACTATCACACAACGCTGTCTAGTCCCAAGCTAAGCAGAGCTTGTGTTATGGCTACTAGACAACTGATAAACATACATAAATATTTCTAAATACATACATATTATAGATAAATTACACCCAGACACAGAAAAAATGATTATGCTCATCACACAAACATTTGTCCTGGGTGGGAATCGAACCCACGACCTGCGGCATAGCAGTCAGGGTCACTAACCACTAGACCAACAGGCCAGTCAGGACATTGCAACTTGTATAAGCATTAAATTGTTCTATCGTCACATATTACCGCTTAACTATTCCCAAAGTAACTCCGGTTACTGCGATCATTTGAAAGCGGTGGCTTATTGACTCTGTCAAAATTAATTCAACTTTGAACACAAATCAATTTCAACATAATATTAGCTGTCAGGGCATGTCAAATTACTGGCTTTAATTAACGATACGGCTCGACTTTCTCACGTCATATAAATGTCTAATGATTCTCGACTGTACGTACTCAGCATTGTTATTTTTGAGTCTTTGTGCTTTATTTCACTTATGAGTGTGCTTAGAATCGGAGTGGTGAAGCGATATTGAAGGGCCTTTTGAGGAAGGTAGGTAGTTAATTAATTAAAGGATATAGGTACCTGTGGATCTGTGCATGATTTAATTTTGTCCACTTGAAAAAATAGTGTAATACAGTTACTTAGTTATTCTTGATATTTTTAATTAAATAGTTTGGTATAGACCAAATTATTCAATAAAAAATATTAGCTCGGTGAACGTAGACTATAGGTCTACTATTTAAATGTCTGGCTTTTCATTAAATAAACTCATAAATTACACTACTTTTCTGCTTTTTTTCGCGGTGAGGAGCAGGAGATAGTGTCAGACTTTTACTGACTAAAAATCCACCCCTGTTATTTCGTTGCCTTTCGTACCGGAGCTGAGCTATATTTCGAACTCACCCTGGCCCCAGTAGGTTTCGACCCAGCTGGGCCCCTGCTGTTGTTGACAGCTCCTTGAGGCGCGCGGGAACAGTGCGCGCCGTCGACGACTTGGGCTCGGTCCGGACAGTTATCGGACGGTCGGACAGCGAGCTACCCATAGCTCGCCGTCCGCAAGCCCGCAATACTACTCTTCTGAAAATGGGGTGATTGTCAATCCAATTAGTAACTGACTCTCTTTTATTTTCACAGATGATGTATTTCTGTTGCCGTTATAACAACAAATACTAAAAAAAAACAGAATAAATAAATATCTCCCAGAATAAAATAAATAGCTCCCATACAACAAACGTGATTTTCTTGCCGTTTTTTGCCACGGACGTTATGGAGCCCTTCATGTGCGAGTCTGATTCGCACTTGGACAACTTTTTTCACTTTTAATAGGCTCACGCTTGACCACTATCTCATCTGATGGAAAGCGACGATGTTGTCGATGATGGAGCACGCTTACCTATACGTAACCTATTAAGTCTTGACTATAAGATCCCCAAGTTATAGCTATGAGAAATCACAGGCTCCGGCAGGGAATTCCATTCTTTAGATGTAGTTAGTACATCTTCAGAGACTAGTCGCCTAGGGCCTAGGCGACTAGTCTCTGAGGCGACTAGTCCTAAGTTCTTATGACCAAAGCAACGAACAAAATTAACTCTAATAAAATGTTTAACAAAGATGAAGAAGGCAGTTTCGCAACTGACAAAAGTGAAACTTTCCTTTCACAATATTATATTATAATATGATTGGTAAAGGAAGTTCGTAATAGCTCCGATATATTAAAATCCATAACTACTGCAGTTAAAATGAAAGGAAACAATTAGCAAGGTGAGATGGTAGGTGTAATGGTTGCGATTTTTCCTCCCGTATCGTGAAGACACCTTGTTTTTGCAGGTGGTGGAGGACAATACCTACCTAGACCCTGACTTCTGGTGTTGTGATTCCTGACCCGACCACGACGTGGAACGGAGATTTTACTATGGCACAAAATGGTTATTTTAATTGTGTTTTATTGTGCCATTGATCCCAGGAATTTGTGCCTTGTACTTTTTGAGTAATAAGAGTACGATTGTGGTCGGGCTGGGGATCACGGTTCCTGACCCGACCACAACCAGATCTAATAAAATATCAATAGTGGGAAGTTACTGATGATGCCATAAATATGTGCTAAATTGTGCCCATGTTACACGAAATTCTTTTACTATTCATATCACAGAATGTATCTTGATTCGGATAAAATTGAATAATCAAGAGATAAAGTGTCAATCACACGCTATGCAATTTTACTACGACTTTGAAAGCTGTTTTAATTTGTGAAATTATGCTATACACTTTATTTTACTGGATGTACGCGAGTATATTTATAAAAAAAAGTTACAACAACTATATTAGTCACAACACTGACTTCTGACGCTTATTTGAATGAAATCATCATTTATTCATCAACACACTAATCTACACTAATATAATAAAACTTAAGAGTTCTTTTGTTTTAATCTGTAGAACTACAAGTGAGATTGGAATAATACATTTTGATACAAGCGGACAAGTTAGTCATAGCATAGCGACCGAGGCTGAATTCACCCGAGACGCAGGTGAGGGTGTTATGGAATTGAGTGCTGCAGTGACAAACTTCCACGTGTATCAAACAATTTTTTTCAATACACTTACTAAGAAATAAATATACATAAGAGGGCCGCTCCACGACTCGCGGGATTTGCTTGGCGTCAATCCTGATACGTTAAATACAATTATGACGGGGGCTTCTTTTTATGGTGGGGAAAGTCATCCAATGACAACCTCCGCTCTTGGGCGGAGCGGGCGACAGTGTCAGACTCTTAGATAGGTACTGACTAAAAAACCCAACCCGTTCCTTCAAGCCTTCATACCAGGGCTCGAGTTCCCCTTCGGATAACCCTGGCCCCAGTAGGCTTCGACCCGGCTGGGCCCCTGTTGTGAGCTGGCACACTTTTAAATTACAACAGTAAATTGTGTACCTAAATGCGGGCGGAGTAAAACGGGTTCTCGACATAGTAGCCAGGTTTATGACGAATAGTAGGTATAGGCTCACGCTACGGCCCACGGAAGTGCAACAGTAACCAAATATCATAGGATATCTATAAGAATTAGAAGTAGACAAACCACCTTTTTGTACCCGTCTACGGAACTGAAAAGATATGACGCGTAATTCAAGAATTTGCAAGGGATCCACAAACCTGGTAACCTCGACCCCGACAACCAGTCAATGAAGGCGCGGGCTTGCGGATAAAAATCAATGGGTAGCTTGCTGTCCGGCCGTCCGGTAACCTTCCAGAACGAGCCCGATTCACTGACGACGCGTAGTGTCCCACGCGCACCTCAAAGAGTTGTCAGCAAAACCGTAGGAGCTCTGTAGGGCCGAGGCCTACCAGGGGCCATAGGTTGCCTTCTGAAAAGATTACCCATGGTCCTAGAACGCAAAGGTCAACTGAAGAACATAGGTGTGGTTTTAGTCAATAAATTTCTTATACACCCTTCGACTTCACCCTCGCACAAAAAAAAAATGAGATACCTAAAGGCCAAATAATATTTTGTTTTAATGAATATTCCACAAATTCTAATGAAGGAGCTCACACACATTGTTAATTTATCAAAAATTAGCTTTTGCCCGCGGCTTTTTCTGCGTACACAAAATATAGCATCACTCAGGAATTAACCAGCTTTCTATCGATGGAAAAATTTTAGCAATCGGACCAGTACTTACAAAGCTTTTCTCCTACAAACAAAAAAAAAAAACAAACAAACTACCTCCCTATAATGTTAATGCAGATAAAACCTTTAAAAAAAGTTTAGTAGGTAAAAAACTGTTTAACCTCTTAAATCAAAGCTAAGATAAAAGTGAAGTGGGCGCCCGGTCGCTGGTCGTCACGAAAGGTCATGGATCAGTTCAGTTATTTATCGGCAGCCGCGTCACGACTCGACAGCCCGGTCGAAACAACCTATTATGTGTATTATCCTGTATAATAAGCGCTTACAAATCATGTTGTGTTTATGTGACATTTTCGTACACTTCACTGGCTTCATGGGGATTTTCTGAAAAGCCGTAGCCTTAGACGCGAAGGGCTACTGGAAGACACAGGTGTGGTTAAAAAAAAATTGACAGTAAAATTCTGACACGCCCTCTCACACTAGAGTAGGAGAAGTGAAGTGATTTCCTACCTCAAAAAAAGTGAATTTTGCTAGTTGCAAGTTAGAATGCAATGACAAATCTATAAGCTTTCTAACACCCTTTTTTGTGAGTTAGGAAATCATCAAATAACTCCTAGGTACAGCTTTGGGAGGAGCGAGAGGTCGTTTTAGACTTTTACTGAATAAAATCGACCTTTGTTCCGTCAGTTGCACTTTGCTTTCCAGGGCAGCGGTAACCCTAGAATGTTGATTGTGCTGAGTCTTTTGTGATTTTTGTTACAAAGCCTTTTCTTTACGTTTAAACTGTTTTGATAATCGATTTACGTAATAAAAAGTCAGTCACCGGGGTCCTGGACGGAAAAGGCAACTGAAGAAGTATAGGTAGGTTTTAGGCAGTACCTAATAGCTCAACACAGAAAGGGAGAAGTTATTGTTGAAGTCTCACAGCATGTCTATTTAATGTTAATTTATGTCAGCCTGTTATGTCAAAAATGTTTTTTGATAAGTTTAACTTTTTTTCATTGAATGATCAAAAAATAAAATTTGTAACCTGTCAAAATAACTTTCTGTCAATTCAACTTTAAAAATAGAGCCTAGGTATGGTGTACTGAGTGTACCTTAATATGTAGCGGGTATATAGTGTACCTACATCCGGTGCACTATATGCCCATATAACTGTCATATACCTAGATATATTAATAAATAAATCGTTACAAATACCTAATAGTATTTAAGTCCAACGACTTTTTAGGGTTCCGTAGCCAAAGTGCAAAAAACGGAACCCTTATAGATTCGTCATGTCTGTCTGTCTGTCTGTCTGTCTGTCTGTGTGTCTGTCTGTCTGTCTGTCTGTCTGTCTGTCTGTCTGTCTGTCCGTCCGTATGTCACAGCCACTTTTTTCCGAAACTATAAGACCTATACTGTTGAAACTTTGTAAGTAGATGTATTCTGTGAACCGCATTAAGATTTTCACACAAAAATATAAAAAAAGCAATAAATTTTGGGGGTCCCCATACATAGAACTGAAACTCAAAAATTTTTTTTTCTTCAAACCCATGCGTGTGGGGTATCTATGGATAGGTCTTCAAAAATGATACTGAGGTTTCTAATATCATTTTTTTCTAAACTGAATAGTTTGCGCGAGAGACACTTCCAAAGTGGTAAAATGTGTCCCCCCCCCCCTCTAACTTCTAAGATAAGAGAATGATAAAACTAAAAAAAATATATGATGTACATTACTATAAAAACTACCAACGAAATTTGGTTTGAACGAAATCTAGTAAGTAGTTTTTTTTTAATGCGTCATAAATCGAAAAAAATACACTATTATTAAAACATCGATCAAAGTTACAACACATTACAAGAACTTTTATATTATGTTACTTGCTGCTACGGAACCCTTCATGGGCGAGTCCGACTCGCACTTGGCCGGTTTTTTTAAGAATCTGTAGTGAACTATGTATCGTCTAATCTGGTGCTAACAACTTATCTATTGCTTAGGGAGCTTTAGAACTACTACACTATACGTTTAATTAACCTCATTAATAACCCGTATTCACGAACACCTTCATAATATTAGAAGCACTCCACCATCAATAACATAATAGTCAATAATTGAAACGAACAGAAGTTATCGATTATTATATACGAGTCGAAACAAAATTATTGGAAGCTTATTACGGAGGGCCACCTAAGGAGAGGCACCATCAATCTCCTTGGCCAGTTACAAAGGAACTTAACAAAGAATTATAGCTCTTAACGTGTAGTCGCTACTATGTAGGAGGATTATTACTTCAATTTAATGATCTTGGACCGTGATTAGACATCGCCTATAGGTACTTACTCCCTGTAACTTTATTACATAAATCTTGATGCAGGTAATAAGGTGAATGTCTTAAGCTCTAATGCAGCTAACGTTCATTAAAAGAGCAGTTAAAATGTTAACTAACCGTCGTCAGTGTAGCCAGCTTGATGTTCAAGATAAAGTAATGAATTTCATCTTGGTGCTCATTAGAAGTTTTTACGTGCAGGAAATTATTTTATTTATGATTATTTTTTCATTAAATCAATGATTGATTTAAAAAAAAAGACTAATTAATGCTCTATTTAAAATGATTTATTTGTTCAACTATTTCTTTAAAATAATTTTTAAAAGATTACAATTTATTTCTATTTTTTCATTAATGACGCTTAATAGCTGGCCGGACACAGAAAAAAAAAACAAAATGGCGGGAAAGTGGCAATCAGTCGTTGGTTTTTTCGATTACATTTTCGTACAACAGAGATTTGTATTAACACGTTATGTTTATAAGATTAAAATAGTGATTTCACGCCTAATTTCATAGGAGAAGAGGCTAATGCAGTAGTGGAAAACCTTTTACCGCCTAAATCAGAAGAAAGATACCTACTTAAAATCATAGGTACGTCGACTCAGGTTTTACAAACTTTTCATTTTATTTTTAGTTTCCTCGTATTCGTAATGAAAAGCACAGTGTTTACCTCGGGGTGAAAGTAACCCATTTAATCCCTCGAATTAGCGACCTCGCTGCGCTCGCCCGCCAACTCCTTCTCGGGACGAAATGAGTTACTTTCACCCCTAGTGTAACAATGTACTATTATTACACTTTTTAGTTTGATATGCTATGAAAGCGTGATTTTTTAGTTTTTTTAAACTATATTTTTATTTTGCACTAAAAAATAAAAACGGTTTATTCAGGTCATCTGTCTTTGATGGGTGTGCAGTTTGAAGAAAATCTGATCGCCCAAAGTAGGTCAAAATGGAGCTCAAAGGCGTTGGTTACAATCATACAGGTGAAGCTAATATAAGCGTGTTAAAAATGATAGCCTGTAAGTTTGACAACCCTCTGGTGTGGGACCTTACCCAGGGGACTAAGTAGCTTTTAGTTATTACTAACTAACAGTTTTTAAGATCATACTAACAATTTTCTTGTGGACCAATATTGATGTCTGATTAAATAAAATAAATTAATTAAAATTTTGACTATTTGGCACAGCCGTGAGACAATCGATGTTACTTTCTTTTTATTAATCTTAAGTTTCTAAATGTTGTTCTTACACTAGGTATATGTAGCTATGTGTGCCAAATAAACTTTTTTTTTTTAAAAATTATATTTTATTGGAGCTTTTGTATTTTGAATTGATAATATAATTATTGTAACACCAAACAAACCTTGGCTTAATTAGGTTATAAAACTCAATTTTCAATGACAAACTAAAAAATAACGGTGTCTGGGTTTTACACTTTAATTATCTAGGTACTTACTTAATGAAATCACGTAGATAATTATACGATAACTAGATTAACCTCGACAGTAAATCGAGGCTTATTAATTAAGACTTGTGTGTCTGACTTACCACGCCACTTTATTTAATTTATAAATTTTGCTTAACTTCTGTAGTTTTTATGGTTCTCTCGTATCTCAGTCGGTGAAAATGAAACCCTTATTTATAGGATCACTTTGTTGTCCTTCTGAACATTAGGAACTTTTTAAGAACGTGTCAGAAGTATTAAGCTGAAATTATCATTAAGTAGTAGTAGTGATTGAAGCAGTGAATCGAAATTTAATTAATTAAACCCAAAGCGAACGCCGGCGTTCGCGCACCTATTGTCTTTCTATTGTGTCTGTAATTTCCACGATTGAAATGTGAAGTCAAATTAATTTAAAGATAAGGCCGTTTATGTTCCGTGGATGGCGCCTATTTTTTTGACATTCTGTTGACCTAGAATTAAGTAAAATTCAAAGTTTTATTTTTATAATTGATTTAAACTAATAGGTAGGTACTAGCCTGCAGTCCCACCTGATGATAAGCAGAGATGCTATCGTTGGTGATGGTCTTTCAGCACAAGTAAAGGAAAAATTCTGAAAACTGTAAATCACAAAATAATGACTTTTGCGTTTTGCTGGAATCTTCGAGACTCGACTCTGAAATTGAACTATTTACATAGGTAAGGATGTACGGAACCCACGGTATGAGAGTTCGACTCGTACTTGACCTTTTTTTTTCAGCTACATCAATCTGCTTAGCCTAATCCAAATTATGTTATGTTTCCACCTAAACCTGATGCTGCTAGCTGGATATGGCATTTTACTTGGAGCGACGGTTTATCTGTCTTCCACACGATAGAAATTGGGTAACTCGATACCACTTGGCAAGACTGGTATCAGACTTCCTACCATCTACTTCTCCCTTACATCTTTTTATCATTCGTAACAACGATATAAAAATGGTAGCCAGAACAAAAAATTTAACGTGATTTCCAAGACAAGGAGAAATCTAGAATGGTCACCCATTCAAAACCAACCTCGGAAAGTGTAACGTTGTACCTAGAATATTGACTTGTGTGTCTGTTATTATTTAACTACAATCTCGTGAGTAAATAGGTACATAAATAGACATTGCCCCAGCAGGCCCCTAAGGTTTGATGACATTATTTTTGAGGCGCGTACAAAACACAATGCGCCGTCGACGACTCGGGCTCGGTCTGGACGGTTACCGGGTGACCAGACGGCGAGCTACCAATTGCTTATCGTCAACAAGTCCACGCTTGCGGTGGCTGGAAATCGGGATCGGGGTCCCGGCGGGTGGGGTGAGGATGGAGGCGACCGCCTATCTTTTCTGCAGATTGAATATCTGAATTTTACTTGAACGTGCAATTTAGCTTCACTTTTCTTGGACAGACCGAAATTTGATTATTCAATAGTGCCTACAAATGGTCTATTTGAAATAAATGTTTGAAATAATTTTTTTGACTTTGACTTTGACATATTTTACGTATCAGTTTATATGGGCTAAATACTCTCCAACATTTTTTGGTTTACTAACAGTCCGCACGTGTTATTGGCAAAATTGTGGCGTCTCTTCCACAAAGTTCATTAATTAAGCACTTCAACTTCAACTGTTGAAGTGCTTTCCATGATTTCTGCGTGGTCATAAATCTCGTCTTAATCATTGTTAAGACAAATAAAACAACATCTTAATTAGCCCGAAAGGAAACGTCAAAATAACATCTCTAAAAAAAACCAGTAAGAAAAACCTAATTGAATTATAAACGTCAACGAATCCAAAATTGTTATAACACAAACAATGTTAAAAATGTTGATGCAATCGCTGTCAGAGATAAACTTTGATGACCAACGATGTTATTTATTTGTTTAGTAATTTATATGAGGTTAGTTACTGTTTTATTGGGCGTATTAAATCAAGCCCCAATAAGGCAGCCATTCATGTTTATTTTTACGAAGTTTCTGCCCGGTATGCCCAATAAATTATTGGCTTGGTCACTTTTATCACGGGCCCATGGTATCGTTTATCGAACGTTAATAGTGTGTGGATAGACCCGTCTGTATTATAATGTGTGTGTTTTTTTACACGGTCGAGTTCGAGCAGTGATATGGTAGGTGTTAAATCTTCGTTGATTATGTTGTCTATTTTAAATGCTTTTAGTAGCTGCTCTAAGTTTTCAAGATTTTCTTTACGCTGTGATTAAGTTCGGGTATATTTTCAACAGTATTTCTTCTCGTGTCGATTTCACATAAATTTTGTCCGACCAATATTTACCCACCTGGACACCAGGGTGCAGATTGTTGCGCGAAACAGTAAAATGTTATTGTAATCTATAAGGTAATATTATCACACTTACAATTATTACTCTAATAGTGTAAAGGTAAGTTTGATACTTTTTCACGCTTAAAACGTCCTGGAATAGTCCAAAGTATATTCTTTTATCCCCAGGAGTAAAGTTTCCATAAACGATAATTTTATATATATCCGAAGCTACTATTGACTAAAAAGGAAAGAATTTATGATTACTTTTACTGAAATTATCTTGTGGTAATCCCACACATTGCTAGCTACTACTTTATTTTATTTGTATATGGGACAATAAACAACTACAATATACACTCAAAAACGAGCATTTACAATTCTGCAGTCCATTGCATTATTTACATATTAGTCCTAGAAGATTAACGGCACCTGCTATAGAACTCCCTTAAAGTACCTTAATTTTTACAAAATCCATGAAACCTGGCCACCTAAGGCATTACAAACATCGGACACATTTCTAACCACAACTTTCCAAGCAGACTAGAATGTCATCTCATAACACGCTGATTGGATTAATCGGAACGGTACCAATGATATCCACACTAATCTCACGTAGTCTGCAAAGTGGCTCAACTCGTTCGACTTTATTGATTGACAAGCGCACAGTTGGATTAAATTCTCGCAACACTACACACACATTAGCTTTACACTGGCCCTTCAGATAATCTGCATCAAATTATTCTTCTCGCGATTACCAATCGGAACGCGCAAATAAATGCGACAACGTCATTAGGAAAATTGGCGTTAATGATGCGACTAGTTGTGTAACGGTAATGTCAGCGCCATTTTGTTCTACGAACTTAAAATATTCTTGATGTGCAATGTAGAGTCAAATTGCATTAAAGGTACAGGGTTTAGTAACATTTATTACCACTACGCACATTAATAAATGCACTGTGAATAGAAAACCGCTCGACTCATAAATGATTACGTATTTATATTTTGATCAAGTTTCTAAACGAAAAAACCTAATTAACAAGTGGCAACACTAATCAGATGAATTGGAATGAGAACGTTCACTTCCTAGTAAGGACATAAATCACAGAGTAAGTTTTTATTGGATCCCAAAAATGTCTGATCATGACGAACCATTCATGTGTAATTGGGATCAGCGGCTTCACATAAAATATGTGATGCTGGCTTCAGAGGGTTTTATAGAGAACATAAACACTTTATTGTGTTTTATCCGCGTTGGTTCAGTTCAGACTTACACTGTTTGCCTGTTCGCTACTTACGACACTGAATTTAATATTATTAGCATGAATTCTACTCTCCTTTGATCAAAAATTATACTGATATTTATTACTAAGATGAAAGTTTTTGAGATACTTGAGTACCAAACAAAAATACAAAGATATTCCAGCTCTTATGAACCTGTCAAACAACATATTTTTACAAATAATAGGAATATCTATAAACAAATATTTACACAGGAAGTCATTGCCATTAGAAAGGACATATATTTACATCGTACAGACTCATAAAATGCGCCATTATTTAAAAATATACCGAAGCGGTTGCAAGTTTACGGAAATTTAATTTCACGTGAGCGAAGTTGAAGCCAAGCGGTCGAAATGTCAGTCATAAAATAAATGTAGAGCAATTCATATTAACGCAATACTCCTTTGAAGTATGTAGTTGATAAATTAAGTGAATGACATAAGGTATGTCATGAAACTATGTAATAAAAACAGTCTGAATGCTAAACTAGATGAGGAAGAGAAATAGCTCTAGAAATAGGTAAACGCCGAATAATTGCTACACAGAAATACATTAGAATCCGTCACGTCTTCAATTAAGGAAAAAAGAATACCTTCCTACCTAAACAGTTATAAGATATTGGAAAGTTTAGGATTTGCAAGTTATTACAAAACGGTTAAAAGACTGTATTTTCATTCAAATGAGGAGACGACACTGGAAAGTGGTCACGCTCCTGTTGTTATATAAAGCATAACTGCAATTCAACTCGAAGACAAAGGTGTGTGACACAGAGGCACACCAAAATTGCCATTCAAAATTTTCCGAGCGAGTTCCACTTCAGGTGAAGTTCATTTAAGCATAAAATTACATTGTCTACCAGACATTGTCTGGTGGCAATGAACTGCACTTTGACATAAAATCGTAGTGGAAGCTATAAATCCATTTCATTGCCTTAATAAAGGATGACTAAGGAATTCGATAGGAGCCATCAGTCTCGGGACATCTTGCATAGGTCACAGTCATTAAGTGCCTTTGTTTTTTCTAAAGTCATTGCGCAGGTTATTTACATTAATGAAAGGGATTACTCTTTTCATATAAGAAATTAATCCTATAGCTAAAATACCGATAACACTGGATAGCGAGGTTTTGAAAGATTCGACAAAATCTTAGGCTTATGTTATTTGGCGTTAACCCGAGAGTCGTTGTAATTGACTTGCCATAGCCAAGTTTTAATACTTAATACCATAATATAGATCTTTTGTTCTCCAGTTTGAATGCTCATAACCACAGGAAGGTTAAAAAAACAACGATAACTGTTGCACATCAGTAGCAATTTCACAAATTATGTTTTCACACAAATTGGGCGCGTTAGCTTATTGGAAATAAATTACTTGTTAACAATTGCTAATAAGGTGAAAATATTATGTGGAGCATCAACAGAAACTGCTTTACATAATCCTTTATAATGTTCTGCCGTTGCTTGTCAATCAGAAGCGGTTAAATCCACATTTTGTGGTTGAAATAATAACCCTCGTTAGGTCCAACGAAGAGTTGGGAGATATGTAAATTCGTGAAAGGATCGACCACAAAAAGTCCTTGCCCATGCGTGTAACAGGTGTGCTCCTGATTTCTAATAGCAGCATTCGTATAATTGCTGGATGAAATCTTCCTTTAAATATCCTTTTTTCCTTAACTCTTACTATCGGTCGACCGCAAACTTTCGATTTTTTAAGGACAGTCCTCGATATGATTACATACATTACTAGTATTTTTTCCATAAGTATTGCTCTCGACAGATGTTTTCGATATGCCTTTTTTATTTACGTTGTGCTTTGTTTGCCTTTCAACTTACTATTATTAATATTGTTTTCTCATGATATAATAAATGACAGTGTTTTGCATTCATACTATGCAACAATACTGTTGTTATGATCAACCTTTTGAAATAATGTGAGCTGTATCTAATAATAAAGACACCGTAAAGTCATGAAAGTGATCCGACATAGCAGATTTAAAGTAAGCGAGGAAGAAACTACGTCTGCCAAGTTTCAAAAATATTTATCTATCAGTAAGTATGCAAATCACAAGAATACCAGAGTTATTTTGCACTTGCTCCACACTTAATCAAAACAAACTTATGCGTATCCTGATATCGGTTCTATAGAATATCACATAAACAGGTTCCCATAGGAAATGGTTTATAATAAAGAAATGTGATATCAAATGTTTGACGGTAGCTTCTGAAATGCGCGCGAGTGGGTGCTATCTACGCAGCGTGGATTTACGAGCCGTCCCGCCACTTTGCGCCTGCGCAGGGCAGAATAAATATTGTTCCTTATATACTTTTATCGGTTATATTATTTTGAATAACTTTCTTCGCAATGGACGCTCAATTGTAAAAGTTTTGAGAAGATTATTGTTGTGTATTCGTGCGTTGTAAATTGAGTTGATTTTAAGGTAATTAAACCTAAATTATTATTATATATAATAATTAAACCTAAAGTATTTGCGTGTTTATGAATGAAGTATATTGGTTAGCTTAGGAATTGATTACCATTAATATGTACACAGTTTTCGAACGAATTACAATATTTTGTAATTTATACGAATTCATAAAATTCATACGAATTGTAAAAACTTTGTTTGATATTTTTTTGTTATAGCACTGAAGGCCCTACCATGAGCTTTTAACACGATCCATTTTATGATCTAAACTGAATTGCTAAAGAGATAGAGCTATATAGGAATCATAACTCCATCCCTCTTTCTCGCTCGCACGCCACGTCATGGTAACGCTCCAAGTATTAAATAAAGACAGCTAGAGAGGTGTGGTAGAACCTGCCATCTTTTCTTATCTACAAAGTTTTACTTCAAGAATAGTCATTGCGATTATTGGTTCATAACTGTAAGTACTAAAATCACAATGATAATAAAATGCTGTCCCTATGGACTTCCAGAACATTGAAGCTGTCTCCTACTGTACCGTATTAGAGATTAAAGAGAAACATTGTTTTTTTTTTCTTTTTTGAATACTAGAATGTTACAGTCATTGCGATTGTGAGTTCATAACTGTAAATATTAAAATCACAATGACAATAAAATGCTGTCCCTATGGACTACCAGAATACTGACGCTGTCTCCTACTGTACCATATTAGAGATTAGAGAGAAACTATGGCGTGGTCCTAATGGTGGGAGTAGATAATGGTCATTCATTAATGTTTATTGTGATATTAGTAATAGACGCTATATTGTTAGTCAACATGAGCCTAGATTTAAGATAACGAGAAAATTATGATGGAAAGATAGAATGGGAACCTTATTCTGTTTTAATAGTTCAACATTTTCTAGGGCTGCGGGATTGTCCAAAAGAAATACGAATCTAAAGGGCAATTGAGGAAACTCAGTTGTAAAACCCACCTTAGTCGGTATAAGTCTAACACGCTCTCTCGTTCCAATCGAGAAATCATTTGATGAATTTCCACTCCATTAAAAAAAAACATAATCGTTTATGTTTACACACATAAATAAAACAAAGTCCGTACTAGTAACTATCTGATTGCGAAAAACTAAAAAAACTACTAAACTGGCCGTGTGGTTTTCAACAGTAGACAAAAAAATGAGAAAGGCAAAAGTACAGCTTCTTCAAAGATTACTTCACAATTCGTTACAAAGCTTGGGTGGGTCGCTGGTAACACATATACCTACTATATCATAGATACTAGCTTTTTTTTCGGTGGGGAAAGTCATCCAATGACAGCCCCCGCTCGTCAGACTCTTACTGACTAAAAAACCCACCCCGTTCCTTCAAGCCTTCATACCGGGGCTCGAGTTTACTAGCTTCTGCTAGCAACTTCATCCCCGTGAATGACGTAACCGTGACGTGTTCGCAATAACTTACGAACACAAAATTGAAGTCAAAGATAAAAAGTAGTCTATGTCGTTCTTTGGGATTTAAGCTTACTTCGTACCATATATCATCCAAATTCAGATAGAGTTACTTTCACATACAATTTTTAATAATTAGTTTGGAAGTATGGATAAATTTTACAAAGATTGAATTAAAGGCTTCATCCAGATGGCTAAGTGTGTAAATACATCTGGTTTACCGGATTTATTTTTGAGAACCTGAGAAGTTAAAACTGTAATTAGCTAATTTGGCAATTTTACCACGACATAAGCTATTCTCATAAAAATTCAGATCAACAAGTACGAGAGAAGAAGAGCGTTTAGAATGTAGCGTTCCCACCCTCGGTGTAGGTATATAGGACCTACATACTTACTAGTATATACTCAAGTATTTACGTGTACGCTGGCGCCTGGCGACGATTGAGTTATCGTGCACTGAAGTAAGGAATTTGCAGTGTCTGCCCACTGGCTTTGTGAACAAAGCATAAACGTGCATCTATGTAAAGTGACATTACCAGATTATAATTCTATGACGGCAACCCAGGATAACGGGTGAACCAATGAATCGGTTTAAGAATAATTTGGATATTAAAATCATAGTAAATATCAAAAAGTGCTGCAGATCTCCTGTAAAACAAAAAGTACAACAGGCGTAGCCAACCTTTCGGAATTTGACAGAAAGCATTTTGCAGACTTGGATAGTGTGTGGAATTACTTGACTTGATTCTGCCCTCAGCGATCTTCTATCGCAGAAACCGACGTACGGCGACTATATAACCTTACGTTATTGTAGTTATAAACCTCTACGGTCCGAACTAATCGTTTCACCTCGTCTTTTATACAGCGTACATTGAAGGACTGGAACAATTTGCTTGCTGCGGTCTCCCTATCCGTTTATAATTTTGGTGTCTTCAAGGCTAGAGTGACTAGGCTCTTGATAAACTAATGTGCCTCACGATCAACGTTTGCATCACTGCTTACCTTCAGGAGGGATCGCAGTCAAGCAGTATTTATATTATTAAAAAAGAAACATCACACCTTCCGAAGAGTAAGTACACCTCTGACTAGGTGTACTTTAAGCACCCCAAACAAATGCAAATGATGCAGTTCAGTTTAAGCAAAATAAATCACAGATTGATTACAGTGTATTGTAGAGAGCGCGCGGGTAGTAGCTCGGTTTCGCGCGACCATTCTGTAGGCTTTCCACGCAATGAGCGCACCGACAGACGGTCAGTCGTGCCCGCCGATATTTTATATCTATTCGAATGAAATGATTTATAGGAACCGGTGCAATTGCGATACCTGCGTATGAATTGTCGCCTGACTTCCTTTTGACTTGCTTGTTATGATTTCATTTCTTGGGAAAGAACCATGTTGTGTAAAGGAGTTTATTAATGTGTGTGAGAAATACGGGGTTTCGATTCTGGGTAGTCATTGTTCTTGTCGGTGTTTCCTTTAGCACTTAGGTATACTCCTAGGAACGTAGAATAGCTACGGGTCTGCCGTTGCAATAATATTTTAGGTAATAACGACATTAAAGCTCTTTAAAGTGATTGTTCTTATGATAAATAAATGAAAAACTAATAAATTATCTACTGTAGCTTTAAGATAAGAAAATGTGGATAAAACAACTTATTTCAAATAGTCAATTACTTTAAAATTAGTAAATGCAAATGAGCTACTAACAACTATAGGTACAAATATCTCTCGCTCGCGGCACGATCGACTTTGCCGTGAGTTTTTATTCTTTTAAGCACCTTCAAAGCTTTATAAACTTCATATTTTATTTAAAGTTGAGTATTTCTCAAATTCTAGCCTGAAAACCTGTAATAAGACGTTCTCAACTCAAAATAATCTATTCAGAAACCCATTTTGAATTTTGTCAAAATCCTAATTAAACTTCATACATAACTATGGAATTCTAACAAAATTGAACAGAAACCCTAGTGATCCCGATCAGAATGAGACACATTGCGACTGTGACCTCTTCGTTCCCGTACGGTGTGCGGTCGCAGTGACGAGCCGCGATTGATCGATGATTATGTCTTCATCCCGCCCGACTCCCAGATCTATGTCCTGAACTTGAGCTGAGGGATGGACGACACGAAATAGTTTTGATACTTGATGCTTGTGAAAGGAACGTATAAGTTCTAAGCTGGCATTTTTGAATTGTGTATTTTTTATTGTGATAAAAAAAAAACACAATTCAGATAAGAATGTTAAACAAATCCGATAATAATTTAACGAAATAAATATTGTAAAATAAACAAAACAATAAAAAGAAAACATTAGAAACCATAAATGAATAATAATTTAATAATTTTGGGATAAGTAAACTTTCTTTTCGTGCATCATTTGGATAATAGATACTAGCTGCTGCCAGAGCTTTGCCTGCGTGATAGTAGAAAATTACCCCAAGAGAAAATACTCCTGCCCTCCTAGCCAAGTTATAACCGTTTCGCTTGCGCCGAACGCTTCGAGTTGGCCGTGTCGCCGAATCTTTTGTTTCTGACCGCGTGACTGAGCGTTGAGATGACGTCATTCCTGTACATTTGAAGCTTTCTGTTAAGTCAAGTCAAGTCAAAAAGTCAAAAATATTTTTATTTCACATAGGCCTACATGGGCACTTATAAAACGTCAGAAGTTAGTGCACGGTTCCAAGTTTTTTTTTTATTCCAAGTTTGTTAGTGTTAAAGATTGCAGATTAGCAACTTGGCTAGGGGTACTGGTATAAAAAGTCTTACGTGCGTAGTCTTATTCTACAACATGGTCTACGTCTGTGCCAAACATTCAAAACTCTTCAACAGTTTCGACGTGAAGGCGTGTAACAAATATCTACACTCACAAACTTTCGTCTTTATAATAGTTGCATTTTTATTGTGATAATGTTAGTGTGATATATCAGTATTATAAACCTACTCAGGTACTAACCACTTAAAACAGTTTTTTTAGATATAAATCATAAAATAAGTCCTTCTGTTTTTTGAGAGTGAGCGTTAAACTAAAACCTAGCTACGTTCCTTCAGTTGCTCATTGCTTTTCAAAGCTGCAGTAATTCTTCCACAATATCCCAAAGAAGTTAATTGGTAGGTACTTAACACAAATGGGTTTTTAAATGGTTTGACTTTAGTTATTAATGGCTAGTTAACAAAATAAGATAGCTAAATAAAAGTTTGATTATTTATTAGGTAATGCACTAACTGAAAGCACTAACATTACCTACTGTCGATATAGTCGTTTCACACTCACCTCCCATTAACTTATTATATTTATATACTAGCTGGTATTCGTGACTTTGTCTGCGTCAGACTCGAAAAAGAGTACAGTGCCATTTCACAATATCGAAATATTTTTTTGCGCGGATCCCAAATTATTTTTCTGAAATAAAAGTACGATATTTTTTTCCTTGTATCATCAGCTACTAACTTATCTACCATAAAAGTTCCAGTCTGCCATTTCGGAAATTAGCCAGAACAAGAAGACAGTCAGAAAGACAAAAATGTTTAAAACCGCATTTTTTGGTATTTTGGAATCAAACGTCAATACTTTCATAATTTAAAAAGATTTTTTTATTTTTTTATCATTTAAGTATGCAAAATATTACATGATTATCTACCTTAGTGTCAAATATTTAGCAACCAAAAATGTTATTTTGATATTACAAACAGACACTTCAATTTAATCCATATGTATAGAAAAAGATGTATAGGTACATAACTGCCTGTGAACAGAAGTGTTATTATTAACACCCAATAAATAAGTATCGGTTCTCCTTCGAGCATCGCTCGCAGCGATAGAACAGCAACGATCAAAACGTTGTGATCGCAACGTAATCCGCTCTACCTGTGTCATTCACCGTGTCGTTACAGGTTGCTCCGCACAGCAAAAAAAAAAATTCTCCTTTCAAATGTAAATCAGCACAAACCGACAAAGCAAATTGTCACAAATAAACACTGTTACATTTAAAGTTTTTTGTGAAAGTTTATAAAAACCCGGTCGCATCGGTAAAGGGTCAGGCAGGGCCAATCAATCTAAGGTAAAAATTTCTTTTATTGATTTTTTTGCTGGAACGTCCTTTATTTATTCTTTGTGATTCTTGAGTTGATTGTTATCCGTGCGACTTGATCAAATACAAATGTTCCATGTCAGTTGCCGAGATGTTATAGATTTGTTTTAATTGTAACACAGAATCAGAACATCTATGTAGTGTGTCGTCGTCGATCTCCCGTTATAGCTTTGGGACTATTTAAAATTTGGTTTATTTTTGAGATAGGTACTCATTGTTTCAAATATTTATTTATAAAATAAAAAACTGGAGAAAAACAACTGCCAGGCTGAATTACTGAAATATTATTATTAGAATGATATTATAGTTCCCGCGCGGCTTCGCTCCCGCTCTTCCCTACTCCACCCTACTCTACCCTACTCTCCCCTACTCTCCCCTACTCTCCCCTACTCTACCCTACTCTGCCTTAGAAATCAGAAATCAGAAACGTTTATTTCAAATAGACCAGTTACAGGCACTTTTGAATAGTCAAATGTCGGTCAGTCCAAGAAAAGTGAAGCTAAATTGCACGTTCCAAAGAGTAGGTCTCTATGGAGAAGAACGTGCAAGAAAGTCCATGGACACTCTTTTAAATCGTATTGAGTTACATGAATCTTCGATTACATATTTCTTTTTTTGCTTCTATTATGTGAACACAATGAAGATAAGTAATAAAAAAAAAAACTTACTCTACCCTACTCTATCTTACTCTACCCTACTCTACCCTATCCTACTCTACCTTACTCTACACTACTCTACACTACTCAACTCCACCCTACTCTACCTTACTCTACCCTATCCTACCCTATCATACTCTATCTTACTCTACACTACTCTACACTACTCAACTCTACACTACTCTACCCTACTCTACTCTACTACACCCTACCAAACTTCACATAAACCATCTCCTAAATAGTCCGAACAAAGCCTAACCATTTGGTTTGGATAGGTGAGCCCGTTCTTGAGTTATAAAATTACAACGAAAAGTGGCATTGATAGATTAATATTCTAAGGCTATATAATGCTTAAAATGATATTGTTAATTTATAGATTAATTTATTGTAAATAATTTGGTACGTAAAAACTTTATATCTACTAACATTTGATTTGAAAATGGGCTTTGACTCTCATGACTAGGATTATCCGACTAACAAAAATACTTACTATTTTGTTACATGACTTACTATTTCTTGTTCCAAAACATTGAGGTCGATTTTAAAACATAATAACTATTTGGTTAGAACCAAAAAAAAATTATCTTGTCACTCAAGCTCTACACCTGACTTTTACTTCAACACTGAATTATTTTTTTATCAAACACTCTACCGACGCCTAATCTAATTCATAACAAAAAGACAAAAGATTTGAATACGTTAGTCCAAATATTGATTTAACCCTATCGGCGACGGAAGCAGGTGCCCTGCGCACGCGCTGCTTCGGAATCAATAAGCGTTTCCCAACTATGAAATTAAATGATAATCACGACTTTTTTTCATATTTATATAAGCAGTTAATCAGTACATTTTGACTGTGAGGACAGGGGTTGTCAACATTTTCTTGCAACGATAGATTTAAGAATGTATTAATTTCAGACTATTTATTTATTTTTATGAAAGAAAGAAAGAAAGAAAATACGTTTATTTGGCACACAGGTACACACAATGATATAAAAATGTATTACAGTATGGGATCTTAAACTTAAAATATATCTATATTGTATGCAACACAAAGTAGGTACAAAGGCGGACTTTTTCTTTTTTAAACTAATGAGAGTTTTTCAGTTACGGTATGACATATTTATTTGGTAACGATTGTTTTGTTGCAAAATATGTTATAAATGATTAGTGCTATGTTATTTACAATATTATATAATAACACTCCAGTTTTAAATTAAAAAATCTTAAGAAGTTCAACTATTATCTCTTGTTATAATGACAATAGTAAGAGATAATATTACTACTTACTAAATGGTGACTGTGTGAGATTTAGATAAAAGCTTTACACATGAACTGTTGTAACCTAATAAATTGATAACAAAAATTTTATATTTTTATATGTACTTACGCAAAACCTTCAATAAAGTACTACCTTTAGTGGGTACGTAAAAACTTACCTAATGTCTTCCTACAGATATGGTATATAGACAGTATCTTGACTGTCACGTCTAACAGCCATTGCAGAGTAGACGAAAATATTATCCGCGGTATAAAACTGATAAATAACAATATAACGTGTTTATAGAGAATTTTAATGGTCAAACATAATCTGCATTTACTTTTAACACAATTTATTATCGTAATAAAATTTCAAGGCCTATAAATAATAAAAGGGTAGGTAAGTTATAAAGACAAAAGAGGTTGAACTGTGTTAAGCAAAAGATAATGGCTTTATATTGATTATAAATCTTTATAATTCACCGTGATCATACCTGGCAGTTGACATTTATTTGTTGATTATTATTATATTGTTAAATCTTTATAAACCTGACCGTTTTCGTTTTTTTTTTTATTTTAGTATCGTTTTATGATGCTTAAAAAAAATTTGAAATGGAACGTACCTATAGTTTTTTTTTTAACGATAAGCTACTTCTGTTCATTCCTGTATGTCTAAAACAAGCATAAAACACTAGCTCTTCACGTACTAAATGTTGTACCAAAATTTTCCTATTTATAATGGAGATGCAAATGAAAGGTTTCGTGTTCAATTATCTATTATTATATTATATGAACTTTATAATGTATTTTAATATAAAATTATGTCTAGACTTTTCGTGACAGCTCTCAATCAAATCAATAATTGTTTGGAATCTTAATCCTAAGCTTTTTTTTTGCCAGTTTACAAGTTAATGAGTACCTATTTATATGTTCTTAGACGCCACAATATTCTCAGACTACCTTTTTCCCGTAGCTTTACTCCCGTAACACAATAGACAGAATCCGTGCATTTTTTCGATATATAAAATGTATAAATAGTACAGAATCTGTTTAGAAACTACGTCAAATTCGGGCAATTCCCTTACTCCGAATATCAAACAACTTTCTCTCATAAGTACCAAGTTTAGATAATATATCCTCGCTTAGTTTTCAAATCCACACCGAAGGTTGTCAATTCCTGCCTCACCTCCGCCATTACTCATTTTAAGCCAGCACTCCTGCACCCCGGACACTCGGCACAGTCGGCATCAGAGGGTTGGCGTGACGCGTCATGCTCCGATGTTACGGACAGATATCAAGCCTTTACGGGCAGATGCAACCACCTTATAATTGGAGCGTATCAAAACATTAGTGGACCATCGTTAGAACATCGTAGGGTGGATCTGACTTGATCACCTGACGAATGTCGGTAATTATAGGTTGATAGCTCTGGAATTTTTTAGAAAAGTTTCTTTACCAATAATTAACAATTCCCTGTGAAAGCATTCTAGAATTATAATATTGGTAATCATTTTATTTCAGGTAACAGTGCCATCTTGTAGGCTATCCATATCTTAGAAATTGGTAATTTCATGGCTTACTTTCTTTAGAACTTTTTTATCATTGAAATCCTACATAAAAGATAATTATGGCCAAACGAGAAATAACATATTATGTTATTATATAAAACGATCTGGCCAGTTTTAGTTGATCAACTTTTGAAGTGACCCATTCTAAGATCTGGCCACGACTCATCATCATCATCATCATCTTGTCCCGTGTTATTTGGGATCGGCGTAACACATTATTTTGGTATTCGCACCACAAACGCCTTAAAATAGACATATCGGTGCGACTCCAGCAACTGCACCGTCGTCTTATATATAGGTACTTCAACTTTTGGCGTAGGTACCTATATATTCGATGATGTCTTCTGCCTTTGTGGTGTAATGCAGGTGGGAGATATTTATTAAAAAAAATTAAGTATCTACTTTATTGACCCCATTATTAATCAGCCACTATTGAATCTCTAAAATGAGCTATAACAGCCCCTACAAGGTTTGTTATCAATTAAAGGTAGAACTACATTGCGCACACATGGGCTACGCACGCCGATCTGGGTGCGTCGGTCTCCACACATCTTATATGACAACTTGACTTGCAGAGCTACATCCACGCGACGCTCTACTACATACAATTTAGGCGTGGTCCACGTGTGTGTCAGTCTAGTGTAATTCTCGCTTTCAGTTCAAAAACCAAAAAAAAAAAAATATATCTGTTTGATATTTTAGTACTTACCTATCACTAACATCAAACAAATACCAATTGATCCCCAACTAAAATTATGAACAGATGTGAAAAATAGCTGCTTTCTCACGCGAAAAGAAAATTTTCTCACTCGACTTGAATTTGAGACGGCTATAGAACATTTCCACCTTCCCAATTTTTTTCTTAAAATCAAAAATCCCTATCATTTTCGTCAAATCTTAAATAATGGAGTAATTTGTCAGAGCAGAGCATTTTGCATATGAAATCGCGTAGGAGGGCGATTGATGACATATGAACATATGCCTTAAAGACACGTTCATAATCGTGTGAAGGAGCTTATCGAAACACCCATTTTGACTGAGAACAAGGGTTTGTGGTTCAAGAAATAAACGTCTGAAAAATGTTTTAGCTCTCATTTGTCTCTGAAATAAAACAAAAATATTTTTAGTTTATGCGAAACCTGAATATAGTTTGTTCCAGGGATGTAACAGAGGTAATTATATCGGAACCGAAGGCGGAGTCGGAGTTTTTAAATTTGATTTATCAAAGTCGGAACCGGAATCGGAACCGGAGACGGAAGAGGGTCAGATTTGGTGGCAGGAGAGAGATTTTTTATTAAAGGACAAACCCGTCGACGCAGACCGCTCGCCGCCGCTATAGACCAGGGTAGATGCCTTCAAAAATAATAAAAAGTGAAAAATAATAATAGTAGGATGAAACCCATCACAAAAGGAGGAGAATATTATAAAAATGAAAGGAAAAATAATTTACGGGCGATCTGAGGTCGGGAAGGGGGTGGGGGTGACTTTTTAAGGGGAAAAAACGGTTTTTCTCGATTTCCGGCAAAACTAAAAGTCCTATGGAAAAAAGTCAAATGGCAAAGTTGTAGGTAATAAAAAGATCTAAAACTTTTGTATCAACACTTTTTTCACATAACCTCAAAATTTATGTGAAAAATTCAAAAAACCATGTTTTTGGATTTTTATTTTTATCTCTTTCAAAAAACAATATTATATCACGAAATTTGGTGAAAACTTACCTTTTTATGTCCCAAATACGCTGTAATTTATTTGATTAGAAATATTTATTTTTTCACCTTATTTTGAATAAATATCGAAAAATCACCCTAATTTTCAATCGAAAAATCACCCGTCAAAATATCTTTTTTTTTCAAAAAGTTTATATGGTGTCTGTTCGTTGAAATCTCTACTTTCCGATGGTGAAAAAAAATATATATGTTACCATAGTAAATCTTCTCAGCAAATGCAAAAAACCGAAAAAAACTCGAATTCGAAATTTTTTTTCAATTATTATATTGAATGTAGAGCTATTTATTAAAATTAACACTTTAATTACTCGAAAAACGTAAAATTACATGTTACATAGATAACAAAAAAAATTGCAAATCAAAATATAGTACTATAATTAACAAACAAATAAGTTGATAAAATTAGTACTTAATAAGACGTCTACAATATTTGGAGAAAGGAGTCGAATCTTCTTTAAGTTATATGCGTAGATGCCTATTTATAACTATTTTTAGATAACTTATATTTATCTGAGTGACCTACGAAAAATTTTAGCCCATCAAAAGGTATTTCATAGAGGAGTGGGGAAGGGGCTAGGCGGGTCCTAATATATTATTTCGTAGCAGCTGTAACAACCGTTAGCCTAGCCAGTATTCGAAATACAGTATAGTATACAACATCGTTTAAAAAAATACACGTGCACGTTGAGTTTCTTGAAGATAATTGTGACAAGTTTACAAAAAAACTAAGAAGATTAAAAAAATAATAATCTCCTTTATTTTGCACAAACAAACTTAGTTACTCCCATATGATATATAAAATACACATCGTAAATATATTTTTACTAACTAACTTTTGGCCGATTTTCATATATATATATTATACATTTTAAATATATTTCAGATATATTCAATTTTTTTATTTTATTTTTAGCTATGTTTTTTATGTCTTCTTTTTGATGTGTATTTTATATATCTTATGGGAGAAACTAAGTTTGTTTGTGCAAAATAAAGGAGATTATTATTTTTTTAACCTTCTTAGTTTTTTTGTAAACTTGTCACAATTATCTTCAAGAAACTCAACGTGCACGTGTATTTTTTTAAACGATGTTGTATACTATACTGTATTTCGAATACTGGCTAGGCTAACGGTTGTTATAGCTGCTACGAAATAATATATTAGGTATGTATGTAGTAAGACCCGGACCCGCCTAGCCCCTTCCCCACTCCTCTATGAAATACCTTTTGATGGGCTAAAATTTTTCGTAGGTCACTCAGATAAATATAAGTTATCTAAAAATAGTTATAAATAGGCATCTACGCATATAACTTAAAGAAGATTCGACTCCTTTCTCCAAATATTGTAGACGTCTTATTAAGTATTAATTTTATCAACTTATTTGTTTGTTAATTATAGTACTATATTTTGATTTGCAATTTTTTTTGTTATCTATGTAACATGTAATTTTACGTTTTTCGAGTAATTAAAGTGTTAATTTTAATAAATAGCTCTACATTCAATATAATAATTGAAAAAAAATTTCGAATTCGAGTTTTTTTCGGTTTTTTGCATTTGCTGAGAAGATTTACTATGGTAACATATATATTTTTTTTCACCATCGGAAAGTAGAGATTTCAACGAACAGACACCATATAAACTTTTTGAAAAAAAAAGATATTTTGACGGGTGATTTTTCGATTGAAAATTAGGGTGATTTTTCGATATTTATTCAAAATAAGGTGAAAAAATAAATATTTCTAATCAAATAAATTACAGCGTATTTGGGACATAAAAAGGTAAGTTTTCACCAAATTTCGTGATAAAATATTGTTTTTTGAAAGAGATAAAAATAAAAAACCAAAAACATAGTTTTTTGAATTTTTCACATAAATTTTGAGGTTATGTGAAAAAAGTGTTAATACAAAAGTTTTAGATCTTTTTATTACCTACAACTTTGCCATTTGACTTTTTTCCATAGGACTTTTAGTTTTGCCGGAAATCGAGAAAAACCGTTTTTTCCCCTTAAAAAGTCACCCCCACCCCCTTCCCGACCTCAGATCGCCCGTAAATTATTTTTCCTTTCATTTTTATAATATTCTCCTCCTTTTGTGATGGGTTTCATCCTACTATTCGTATTTTTTGTTTTAAAAATTATCGACACTGGTCTACTATGTTATGCTTCGACCTCCGATTAAAACCTCCGATTTAAAAGTATCAGAGCCGAAGTCGGAACCGAAGTTGTAATAATATCGGAAGTTCCGACTTACCGGCGTTGGAGTCGAACCTCCGTAACATCCCTGGTTAGTTCAGAAACAGTAACTGAATGAATTTCAATAGTTTTTACACTATGCTATATTTTTTCCCCAAAAATATTTAAAAAGGTCACAAGTTGGACACCACTGATACTAAATACTTAAAACACAGATCACGGCAGGTCATAGCGGGCATTATGCACTAGCAAACTGATGTGTGCAAGTGCAAAACAACCCCTTAGTCGCTCAGTCGCGTGGATCGCGCGGTGACTATGTATTTTTGCTGATACAACATGCTTATAACTTTGTGACTTTTCACGATACAGTTATGAAATTTTGTACCCACATAAGTATGTTTATTTATAATTATTTATTTATTTAGGATCGCCAACATTACAGGCACTGGGAATTATTTTATATAACTATTCAAGTGCTGTAACACTTAAAGACAATCACAACATTAATATAGAGCATTTGATTTTTTTTAAATTGATATAAACTAGTGTTTGACTGCGATCCCACCTGATGGTAAGTAGCGATGCAATCTTTTAAAACACATAGGTACCTACATGAATGTCACGTATTTCTATACATATACATATGTTTGTATTCTTTACATAAAAATATCTACTAGACACGTGTTTCGGGCTTCGAACTAATGTTGTAAAACACCATTTTTTTATTATTTCTTCAGTTTTATTTAACTAACAGTATCTGCCTATTTTAACAAAATCCTTCTTAATTAATTATTGTACAACCAAAACGTATCTTGAGCGCTCGAGAGTGGGGATCGCTTTGCGCATTCCATAAAACTTTTATTATAGTTTTATTCCATTTACGATCTTGCCAATAAGTTTAGATAAACCAAAATATTTAAAGACTATTTTCTTCTTTAAATATTTTGGTAAATCATAAACTTTTTAATAAAGTTATTAAACACACAAACAGAAAGCGAGAAATATCTTTGTAGCACCATCTACTCTGAAACATGTAAACTACTGTGAGTTTTGTTTGCGGTGAGGTTCAACTTGTGTTTAATTTACATTGGTGGGAAGAGATGTCGCCTTAGTGCTGCCATCTAGTATGGATAAACGGAATTTAGGTGGACTTGATTTGAAACTGTCAAAACGTTTGGTTCGACAAGCCAGTTTGCGTCTGTTTCTATAGATGGCGCTGAAATGCTTCTTTATTTTTTAATTATTTTTAGAAAAGAAACTGGTAAATTAAAACGGATTATGGATGTTGATTTAACCCCTCGAGCGCCAATTGTATATATACGTCTGTACAACTTGGATGTCCTTAAAAAATGCTTAATTTTCGTGTTTTCCCCAAGTTTGTACGAAAGTAATTTGGCCGAAAATTTGGGTTTCTATTCATATTATTTGATATGGATTATATTATTTGTTTTTCCTAGAAAAATCCAATTTTTTTTTTTTGTTATTTACGTACGGCAATTTTCCGGGTCAATGAACCCCTAACGCTCGAAATAGCTGGTCGCTATTTATATTTTTCGCAATGGTGGCGACAATAAAAGCAAGTGCAAGATCATCATTCTTTCTGTAGTAGGTATAGGTACCTAGGTAGTGAGGTACCTAGTGATTTGAATGATTTTCGATGTGGACCGTGGAAACCTATGCATCATTTTGATACAAGTGGAGAAAGTTTGTCAATGCAACAAAGGAAAAATTGACCCCAGATGCACAGGCGTGGGTGTTACGAGTGCTGCAATGACAAATATCCGCGTGTATTAAACACGTTTTTCAATACACTTCCGAAGTAATATTTTTTCTAAAAATTATGTCGTATTTTGTGTAGCAGGCTATTGCAAGTATTTTTGTGGTGTAGCATCTAAAGAATTCTTTTCAAATCTTAAATTTGTATTTTTTTTTCACAAATTAATCTAATAGATAATATTAGATCCATATTATACTTTTTTCCCACGGCTAGGCGGTTACCACACTGCCACGCACTACTCAGCGTAGCGCGTGAAAACGCACCTACGCACATACTTGCGGGAGTGCAGATCTGCATCATCGTGCGGGTTTTTTTACGCACTCACGTGCGTAGGTGCGTTTTGTAAATTCATGTAGGCTCTGACTCATTTTATTCAAAGCCGTTCTCTGCTTGAATGGGCAGTGCAAAGCATCGTGCCTGTTTTGATATCAAAAATAGTTATTAGTGTAGAACTCATTCAAGATGCTGCAGTTATACTAACTGTACTATGGTTTTTGTACAGTCATAGTAGTAGAAATCGTGGCTATAGAAGATACTGGGTACGGCCATTATCACACTGCCACGCACCCCGCAGCGTAGTACGTGAACGTTTCTACGCAAACGCGAACTTGCGGGTGTGCAGATCTGCATCATCGTGTGGGTTTTTTACGCACTCACGCGCGTAGGTGCGTCTTGTAAATTCACGCAGGCACGCACTCAATTCATACAAAATCACGCACGGTACTACGAGACTCAGTGTGGCATACCAGGCGTGTCGCCCCGCACCCACGCGTGTGAGTGCGTGTTTTTCCGCATGTAGGTGCGTAATCTGCATGAACACGCGTAGATCCAGTTTCAGTGTGTTGGACTGTGCGTGTTTTTTAAACAAACGGATATACTTACAAGCAACGTTAAGTCACGCATTCACGCACTACGCTGCGGGCTGCGTGGTGTTGAAGGAAAAGCAAAGGTTTTGAACCGTTAATTCAAATTCATCTTAATATTAAAAAATATAAAATTAAAATATTTTTGAATTTCGAACACAGATAATTGTAATTTGTTGGTATTAATTTATTTATTCTAATAACAAATTATTGTGTAAATAATTATGTTTATTTATGATATTCATTCATAAACACAATTTAAATTTTATTTAATGTTAAAACCTTTAAAATGACCGCTTAAAAAAAATGATCGCCGTTGACCGTGACGAAATAAGAAAGAACATCTATGAGGGTGATATACCTACGAGTGCATGGCATGTTGAACCTAATAATAGTCAGTTTTCAAGCATAGAACGTAGTGATTATATACTCTTTGTACAAGTAAGTGTACTCATTGAAAAATGTTTTGCAACTGTCAATAGGGTAGTTTCCAGGGTCAAAATAATTACATTTTATTTAATCCGTGTTTTAGTTTGTCATTTTTGGTTTAATTTACAAATAAAAAATACTTGTCCCTTATTTTTGAATAATCTAAAAGACGGGCTTATTACATTTTTTACGGCAACTAGCCTAAGAAATTAGTCGCATAAGTAATGCTTATTCGAATTTCAGTAAGTAGTTAAGCGGTAGGTAGATTAGATAGACACAATATCGCAATCATGATCGCATTATTTTTATTTATCGGCCTCTAGCTATTGCCTGCGACTACACTTGATCATTTAATGATATTTCTATAATATCACCACAATTCAAGTATGAGAGAGATACAAAAAACACTAAAATTACCTACAGGCTTTCAATGACGCTGGCCTCGAGTGTTGTTCCAAAGTTCGTCATCACTCATCCAGGAAGTGACGTCTAGATGTCGATGCAAGGCTGCATGGATGGTGGTATACCTAGGTACTCTTCTACGTCACCAACTGTTCTTAGGAACGTAAACGACATAGCACGGGACCCAAGCCTCATGCACTGTCTCCAACTTTTCCCAGAAATCGATTTAGCAGACTCTAAATAGGCTCATATATTGACATATTATTTACTTACATAAAATACTTTTTTTATTATTGATTGGCACGCGTTTGACGACTATCTCAGCTGATGGTAAGCGATAATGTAGCCGACGATGGCGCACGCTTGCCTAGAAGTAACCTATTCACTCTTGACTTAAAGACCCCTAGGTTGTAGCTATCAAGAAACACAGACCCAGGCAGGGAATTCCACTTCTTAGCTGTACGCATAGTGAATGTGTTTCCAAAACGCTTTTTACGAATGGGTGGAAATCCACCATGTACTGAGGGCGCAACGCTGTACATCTAGATGTACCTACAGGGTTCGCCCTGGTCCGATAATGGAACGGATTTGGTGCAACTAAATTATGCAATTAGAACGCACGCTCCCCGAAACGTTATCGATAGAAAACCAACAGGCCAGCAACTTGTCGTCGGCTTTGGAGCTTTGACTCAACAAGCGCATCATCACTGATGATCCTCTTGGCTCGCGTCTCAATCGACTCCAGGGCATCAAGCTGATACTTGGCATCATCACCATCTTGACCCATCCCATCCAAAAAAGCCCCCCCCACCTTAACTAAAATCCCCAGTTTTTAATACTATACTTATTATGTTGTATAGAAAGTAAAAACTTGTAATTTGTCTTTATTTTTTTTTTATTATTACATTAAGTAACTAAGCATATGTATTAGCTGTAAGTTTTTCAAAGATAATAAAACAAAATCAAACGATTGTACAGTTACATGGAAAGGATAAATCAACAACCATCCTATATAACCTAGATGAAATCAGTAGGTAAGTAGGTACGAGATCGTCGCCGACGACGACGTCAACAAACTATTATTCTTTGATTTTCAGTATTCAAGTAACCAAGTAGGTACCTGTATTGCCTATATATGTTTCTACAGCCTCTCGTGAAGGAATATTCTCAGTAAGTTGTTGTGGCGAAAGGTTGGCGTGAGAACACGCTCTATGCCTCTACCCCTTCAGGGCTTACGGGAATAAGGTAATTTTATTTATTTTTAGTGTTTTTGTTACAGCAACGTTAAATTTATTTGTTTCAGCATTTACGTAACTCTGGGGATAAAACCTAACGTAATAAAATAACATTACAGCCTCTTCTTTAAAATACAATCCCATAAAAACTCTAGAGGTCATTACGCTGACTACACCTGCTTAACATAAAAACAGTCCGGAATCATTGGCAATGTAAATTCGCACATTATATTTGAATACTTGATCTGCAATCGCATCCCGAGGGACAGCTTCCAATATCTGTGGAATAATTTGCGTTGCGTTCAAATTCTCTTTAAAACGTTGATCCGGCTGTGACTGGTGCAGGTCGATTAAACGATGTCTTGAATACCTAATAGGAGAGGAGAGTCGGCATGCTCGTTCTCAATTCACTCGCCAGCGCATAAATTAGCGGTGCGGCCACACAACCGCAGCTATTCCGCAAAAACTCCAATCGTAGGGGAAAGTTTGGCGATTAAGCCGTGAGGCGTGGCCTGGCCAGGTCTGTTCGTGACAGTTAGTGCCGCCACTTGTTATAATCCGTTAAACTTTCGACCCTCGTCAAGGTACGCTGAGAATTAATGGAAATGCTTTCTTTCCCAGATTTATGATATTCTTTTTTGAATCCCCAATCCACCTTTGCGTTTGACCCTCCCGCGATAAAAGTGATAAAAGCCTACATCGCGCCGGCGTTATGTAATTACGTAGCGCATACAACGCTCATCTTAATAGAATTAATTTGCATCCTCTTTAATGCGAAACCCTCTTAACTAGTTTGCATAAAATCTCGTTTGTTTATGTAATTTTTAATCAGGTCAATTAACACTCTGCACTTAGTCAATTTCGTTTATATTTCGTTTCGCATTTTACGTGAACAGAGTAGAAACTGTATTGAAATAGTATTTTGATCTATTTTATAAAGAAGGTTTTAAGAATACCAGTTTTTGATGAACTCTAAAACAATTAAAATGAAATTAGTTGTGGTTTGTGTTTGTATTAGGTATTTTTTTGAAAGCAAGAAATATTGAATAGGTATCTAAAAGGTGCAAGGGACAGCCCTCCACTAACTTTAAGGGCTTGCTCAGTAGACGAAACTGAACAACCGTCCACAAATTTTTTTTTCAGGAAACGAAAAATAAAGTCGGCCTCACTATACAAAATGATAAACTTGATTGGACAATTTGTATGGCAAGGCCGATTTTTTTTTTCGTTTCAGTTTCGTCTACTGAGCAAGCCCTTAAAGTTTGTGGAGGGCTGTCCCTTACACCTCGTATAGTAATCCGTAATGAGGTGATTTGTTGCCATGCCGAGTGTTGAAAGTATGGTTTATGAAAAAAATATTTTCTTACTATATATATTATTGGCTGTTACTAGGAAAAACATTGTTTGTTTCATAAACCAACAACAGTACCTTATAAGCCGACGCCCACGCTAGCACTGACAAAAGCCATCTCTATAATTTTCCTATCGATACAAGCACCTCTTCTAAGAAATTCCTGAAATTATCACAGAAATACCTGAAATAAGTATCTGTTTATTTGAGAAGCCTGTAATTTTCGGAATTCAGCCCAAGGGGATGGAAATTGATATTTTTAAATAATGTTGATGTATTTATTATTAAAGTATGATTTTTTACGTTATAAAATAATGATAGTAGAGAATATTAGACATTTTTGATTTTTGTAAGAAATTTTCAATAAAAAAGTTTTGGAAGACACTGATTAAATATTTTAAAGAACTGTGTACGTCTTAATTTTTTTAATAATTTTTTAGCTTGTATTTGATAACCCTACTTATTTCATCGAACAATTTTTATTACACAAACAAAGCTTGTTACTGAATTGACAGCTCATTCGATTTCTTCATAAGATGTGATAGCAAGCTCTTTAAGGGCGGCCAATTTTTATGTTTTATACATCGAGCGGTAAACAACATGTCTACTAATATCGCCAACCAAGTTAATTGTGATAGATTGATACAATTTAAATTGTTAAGTCTTATAAGAACTTTTAATTTGTGATCTTCTTTGAGCACGTGTCTCAAGTATTGTGGGAAAAAGAGTGAAATATCTCTGTTTTAATAATTTGTTTAGTTTACTATTGCGAATCGCTTTATTCTTGAACTACATGTTAAGTGATATACATGTACTATTCAAGATTACTGTTAATTTTATTTAAATGACAAAAATCCTTTAGATTTCTCTCCCACATATTAAATAATAATAATCTAGCCTTTACTTCCTTAACTTATTAAAAAAATTAGCAATATAAAAAAATAAACTAAATAGTAAAAGAACTAAAAATAAAATAGTGTAATAATAAACGGGTTAGATATGATTTTGTTAAAGTCTCTCAAATTACTTAGGTTTACACAAGTTAAGTCTTGGACCACATACTCATCTAGCTAATTGGTCCGTGTTACCTCACAAAGTAGCAGCTAGTTGGTTATTCGGATTGCAACTTCCATCCAATTAAAATTGGTCAAATTCCTAGAACGACTCACAAAATTAGACTGAACTAGTCGCCAACACAAACTGATTTAGTTACATCACGTGTACGGACATTCATAGTGAAACTTGTGTCGCCGATAAACATAAAACCTTTGATTTAATTGCTTAAAGTTTAACCGAAACAGAAATAATCAACGTGTATGTATACGCAAAATCGAATTCAGAATATAGACATTATGATAATCACAGGTAGGATCGAAATCACAATAGGATCGGATATATGTGTAGAAGAAAGGAGAATTCCCAAAGACGATAACATGGCGGGAAAAACGCTACCGTAAACCGTGCGCAATAAAGACTGGCAACAATTTATTTATATGACGCTTCAGGGAGAAGTTATCCGCGGATCCGGGTACGAGCGAGGTGGAATCAAGTTGATGCGTGCCGAAACGCGAATGAGAAAATGGATGCTCTTGTACGGTATAGTAATCACGGCTAATCTTCTTAGGGCCGATTGAGTCGCTGCCGAAGCAAATATTGACTTCGTTAGATTTTGGAACTTAGGTAATATTGCTATCAATCAGTTTGGGTCTTCATTGGTATGCTTTATGTGAAGATCTGAGGCCGTACCACGAGCTCTTAACGCGATTCCTTTGACGACCTAAAAAGAACTGTTATAAGGATGGGGCTATAGGGTGACTGGTAATTAGTGACCGATATTTATACACGTGATTTTACTCATGATTATAGACAACTTTCCCAAAGAAACTTTTTTTTATACTCATTATTTAACTTATGTCATTTAACTGGAGCATGTAGGTACCTACACTGATTACATATACCGATGAGTTTGCAAGCGGCGTGGGTGCACTATCACTATTATAGGTAAGGTACATGAGACAACGGCGTTACGTAGCTAACAGCTGAGAAGTCGTAGACGCGCGCACGAATTTGCGCGAACAGCTGTTTTGTTATTGTGATAAAAGTAATGAACATAAAATAAAGTTTCTTTGGGAAAGTTGTTTGTAATCACAAGTACAATAACATGTAAAAGTATCGGTCACTAATTAACAGTCACCCTATATAGGGTATATAGCTCCATCCCTCTTTCTCGGACATTTTAACACGTTATAGTAAGGCCCTGTATTAAGACCAAACGAATATTACTATTCAATTTTTCCTGTAATTTATTTGAGCACTCATACAAGCCTGTTTCAATGATGCATAGCACAAAAAATGTTCTAAGTTAAGTGATCAAAACTTTGTAAGTCGTTACGGTACTATTATAAATTCACTAAATTTTCACGATCATGGATATTTTGGATTCTTAACAATAAATATAAACTGGACTACCAAATAAACGGGTCACAGAAAACTTCTACATTCCCAAAAGTTAAACAATTATGTTCGTTTGTAGTTGACATTTCTAGTTTTTTCTCTTCGTTATTGACACCGACTTCCGAAATAAAAGTGGTTTTGCACTTTTCTGTCTGCTTTTTTCTTGGTTGTAGACTTTTTATTACAAGTTTTTAAGGATAAACTGATACGTATATTTTTCAAATATGCAAGAGATGTTATTTTTTGTATTTAATTAAAATCGTCACGTACTTTTTATGTATTAAACAGTCATTTACCATAAATATAGGGCAGTTACAAGAATTAATTTTAAGTGTTCAAGAAACGATCACCCTTTTTATTAGGGTGTCGGATTTTTTGAAGCCCAGTGGATTTAGCTTATAGTTTCTTTACACTAAATAATTTCAAAGAGGCAAATCCTAAAACACACTAATAATTAAAACTGTTTTAAAATATGATGTTTTGTGAATACAAAATGATCATAGTTGCTGCAAAATTAAGTGGGTTTAAATTTTTCACAGACATGAAAGTTTAAGAATCTTGAAGATTATTGATGTAAGCTTAGTTGAAGCATAAATTGCCTTTGATGGAGTACTCGAAACTTTGTTAATTCTTCGTCGTGATACTTATAATATTAACTTGACTATGATAAAACTCTGTTAATAATATAAAGTGTCAAACGTTTAGCAGTGAACTTTTAATTTTGTACCTGAGATAAAGCTACAAATGTATAAGATATAATTGCACTAACATGTTCGATATGCTAACGCACTATTCCCTAATTGTTTTATCGTGTAGTTTTGTCATTCGAAATTTTATTTCTATCGTTTAGCAGAGATTTTTTTTTTGTTTATATGTTTCATACGATCTGTCCTAATTTTATGATCCGTTTTGTTATGAATTATTTTATATAATTTATTGGATATCTCATAATAATGTGAATAGGAACAACATTTAAAGTGTAAAATGGGTTGCCTTAGCACAGGGTAATTTTTAAAAAAAAAAATTATTTCGATTTTTTTTCATTATTATTATGTTAATGCTTTTAAGTGGATAAGTGTCTTGTCTATATTAATAAATATGGGCCTATAGTTTATTTTTGTGTTCTATAAGTTGGCAATAAATAAATGAATAAACTTTGGATGGGTTGAATAAAAGGAGCAGAAAAAAAAAGTAAAGATGAGAAATTATGTTGCATTTCAGAGCTTGTAGACTTGTCAGTCTACTGAAAACAACTCTCATATAAACTTGTGTAACATAATAAAAGATCATGATGTAATTCCATATCGGTCATGTATTGGTCCATTAGTACCGACAATAAACCGACCGGCCCAAGTATCAATAATAATTTAGTAGTACACCGTTCATTATAAAATTTAAACAGCATGATAAAGTCAATGTTCATGCACGCGATATGAATGGTCTAATAAAAGTGACGTGCACACAAGCTGATGATGCGTGGCGCAGCGCCGGATTAAACAGTCAAAATGGAAATACCGCGGCTTTGCCTCATGCCTCTATGGCTAGACATCAACGTACTGTCAGCGTTAACATTCGGATTTGCGGGGATCGGGGATATTAAACAAGCCGGTCGGCTCCGTTCAATGCGCGTCAAATACGTAGCAGATGCGTGAATAGACATTTCGAAGCTTGACCAAAAGTAATTTTGCGTTCGTCAATGGTTCTGTATATGCTGTGTGTATATGTATGCACTGTGCTTATTTCGTGGATTTCATGATTAAAACTGTTTCTGATTTCTATAAATTTTTGAAGTTTTCTTGGTATATTTTTTAGTAATCACTTACCAGCCATCCTACATAAACGGTACGCAAGTACCGTATGCTAATACAGCCAAATATCTCGGCATAACTCTCGACGCCAAGCTGAGATGGAAAGCTCATGTCAAAAAGAAAAGACAGGAACTCGACATACACTATAAAAGCATGTATTGGTTACTCGGAAAGAAATCCTGTTTATCAATACACAATAAGATAACTATTTACAAGCATATTTTGATGCCAATTTGGACGTATGGTATCCAACTCTGGGGCTGTACTAAACGGAGCAACATCAAAATGATACAACAGTTCCAAAATAAAGTACTCAGGGATGCTGTAAAAGCACCTTGGTACATCAGAAATGACGACCTCCACCGTGACCTCAAAATGGAACTCGTCACCACCATCATTCAAAAATTTGCTATATCCCACGAACAAAGACTTCACCGACACGTGAATGTTGAGGCTATACAGCTGTTAGACAATACGGACCTAGTGCGTAGACTAAAGAGAACTAAACCTTTTGAGTTACTGTAGTGTTTAAAGTTAGTGTATAATAGTGATCAATGCTGTGCTATGCATATTACACATGAACAAAGTGTTTTTATCAATATCAGACTCTAAGAAAGTGCTATGGACTTCTATAAGTGCTAAAGGACGCTATTCTTAGTTTAAGCAAAACCGTATAAAAATAAGTTAGAGTTAAATTACTTATTAGTCTCTTAGGCTAGATTGTAATCAATTATTAAGAAATTTATTCTTAATAATAAGGAAAAAAAAACTTACCAGTTACCATTTTCAAGTGGAAAATATTTCATTACGCTTTTTTTTTTAAATAAGATCAAGTGATGGTCCGTTTTAGTGAGGCGTAACGTAGGTGTAACATTGAAAAATGTTAGACCTACGCTACTCCTCACAGAATATCAAATGTTGATCTATAAACAAACAAACATTTCTAAAGATAGAAATTAATTAGAAAGGCACGAATCAAATTACTGTTACGAAAGCAATCTTGAAACAAAACACAACTACAACCCACACTTCAAAAGTAGTGGGAGCGATATTGATAGAGGAGCTATGAGAGCTTTCAAAATAAAAATAAGATCTTAGTAAATCGATCGGAATCGATTCATATATTTTTTTGAGCATATTGTATTTTTTTCCAAAAAAGTATATAAAAGAGGTCGTCACAAGACTGGATACTACTAACATTAAGTACAAAATAGGTCACGGCAGGTTATAGCGGGCATCAGGCGCTAGCGCACAGCTGGGTGTGGAAGCAAAACAACTCCTCAGTCGCCCGGGTGGCCCGGTGACCATGTATTTAAGTCGCCAACCAGTTACCATAACTGTGTGTTTTCACGGTCGCCGCTCTCGGAACGCGCCGCCATTGAGTTCCGAACTAACGGTAGGAGGAGTTCACATCGGTGTCGGGTCGACGATGAAGTACTTGGGACTCGACTTCGACAGCCGGGTGGAGCATTTCCGACGTCTGGCTCCCAAACTCAACCGGGTTGGGGCTGCGCTCAAGCGGCTCCTGCCAAACCTTGGGGGTCCAGATGCCTCCTGCCGGAGGATCTACGCAGGGATCTGAACGCCTGCCAGAGGGTCATGGCAGTAAGGATGGTGCGGGGATACTGCACGGTCTCCCATGAAGCGGCGAGCCTTCTGGCTGGCCTACCACCGTGGGATCTGGAGGCAACAGTCCTTGCACACATGCACGATATGCGCGTGGAGATGCAACACCGGGATGAAAGTCCGCTGCCACAACAGGTCACGGCATGGCGGACAGAGCTCCGGCGGGATCTCATGGTGAAATGGCGTCAACGACTATCGCAACCCAGTGCTGGGCACGCCACAATCATGGCGGTAAGTCCCCTCTTTGAGGCGTGGCTGGAAAGACCTCACGGCGTCCTCACATTCCGCATGACGCAGGTACTCACCGGACATGGTTCGTTCGGGAGTTTCATGCACTCGATTCATGCGGAAGTGACGCCCGGGTGTCGCCACTGTACGGAACGCCCGGAGGACACGGTGGAGCACACAGTCGAGGTGTGCCCTGCTTGGGCGGATCATCGCCGTGCCCTCGTGGGGGCAATCGGCGGCGGAGACCTCTCGCGCCGGGCCTTGGTTGAGGCCATGGTCCGGAGCGAGGAGGAGTGGCAGGCGGTCGCCGACTTCTGCGAAGTAGTAATGCTCGCAAAGGAGGAGGCCGAACGCATCAGGCAACGGCGTTATCGCCGCCGCCGCCGCCGCCGCCGCCGCCGGGATTCTGATCCCGATTTCCGGCCAACGTAGACGCGGGCTTGCGGACAGTGAAGAATGGGTAGCTCACTGTCCGACCGCCCGGTAACTGTCAGGACCAAGCCCAAGTCGTCGACGGCGCGCACTGTTCCCGCACGACTCAAGGAGTTGTCAGCAATAGCCCTGCCGGGCCGAAGGCTAGAAGGAACGGGGTGGGTCTTTTAGTCAGTAAGAGTCTGACACTATCTCCCGCTCCGCCCAAGGGCGGGGTATGTCAATGCATGATTTTTTTCCCACCATAAAAAAAAAGTACCATAACTGACTTATAACTTTGTGATTTTTCACAATACATAAATTCTTTACACAAAATACTAGACAGGTGTTTCAGGTTTTGCACATAGTAAAATAAGATTGTATTTATCAATAACGCACAACTTGAAAAACATAGGTATCAATGTTGATTTTACAATAAATATACCATCATTTTCTAAAGACATCATTATATTAACACGGCAGATACAAATCTGATTACCAGGATTATTAAAAGGAAACACCTGGAAATAAAACGTCACAGAAGAAACTGAAACAGCCCACTCCAGCCTTCAGTAATCGTATCCTCGAAGTAGAATTTACGAGTGATAGTGAATAAACGGGCCATGAAATTAAAAATGTTCGATAGTAGGTTGTAACCGCATCCGGTGCGGCAGACAGCAGCAAATAGGAACTATTAGTCCCGAAACGTATCAGGTAGGGCGCACGCACGACCGCGAAATGCTCGTACCGACGAGATGTACGAGAATACACGGAAATCCAATTTTGGGTTTTAGACTCGCAGTGACTAGTTTGTATGTCATATGTCATAAGAAATCAGGTCATTTTAATTTAAGGTTTGAAGTATACCGAAAAATCGCCAAACTTAAATGGCAATGGGCAGGGCACATTGCACGCAGAACAGATGGTTGGTGGGGACGAAAGGTTCTGGAGTGGCGATTGCATACCGGAAGACGCAGCATTCGAATGCCTCCCATAAGGTGGTCTGATGACCTGGTCAAGATCACGGGAATCCGATGTATGCGAGACGCACAGGACTGGTGGTTGCGGTGACGCTTTGAAGGGGGGGGGGGGCTATGTCCAACAGTGGACTTCTTTCGGTTGAAATGAAGATGATGATGATGAAGTCTTGCCCACGGTAGGTATCTGTAACAAAAAAAATTGAAGTTGATAACTATGACTCGGAAATAGGTTTTGGTTTAGTTAGTTGCATAGTTTTAATTTTAAAACATGGATTTTATTAGTAAGTCTCAGATGAGTGCCAATAGCGATTCAGTAGGATTATTGGCGCCCAAATGGGACCTTTTCTGAACCAAAGTTAAACATGTTGAATATTTAAAAAACCTTTACTGTTTGATAGTTCTGTTAAGTTATTTATTATTTAGATTATTTAAAATACTATAAAAATGCTGATTATTGGTTGTTTACTCTCTAATTTTTAAACCTGGTTTTTCAGATTTTCTTTTCAGTCTATAGTTATGATAAAACTATAAAAATCTCGATAAGAAAATGTAAGCTTTTGTATTATCCAGATTATGTTCAGATTGCTACAAAAGATTCGCCTACCTACACAATAAAAATAGCTTTCTTATTATATTACTATCAAAAGTAAGCAATAAGAAACCTCATTTCTTGGTTATGATTGTGTTTTCTCAGCGGGATTATGAAACGATATCCTTTTACCGTTAACGCGGAAAACTCATTAGCTCATTGACTTGGTGCGGCCAATTCTGCTTACGATATGGAAGCAATCAAATCTTATACTGTATGTATTGGTCTTATTTCCTGGTACTTTCTTCTCTAGACATGAGCACAATATTGTAAGACAGGCTATTTATATCGATAATGTCATCATTATCCATTCAACTGGTTAGGACAAAGATGACTTTGCTTAGTTTTTGATATAATTTTTAACTTAATTTTGAGTTAAGCCCATCTTTGTACTTTGTCCATGATTAACATAATATATTTGTAGTTTACCCAGCAGACATTGTTCTGCCGCATAATTTATAAAAGAACAAAATGGGGGTTGGAGGTAGGAGGGTGAAAATACTGTACGACCTATTTTTAGACCTAACAAATCTACACAAAAAAATTCATGAAAGAGTCGAGCCGTTTTAGAGGAGTTCAATAACAAACACAGTAACACGAGGTATATATTAGAAGACTTGCTGTGCCCGCGACTTCGTTCGCGTGGACTACAGGATATTGAATTTATTTTTTCTAAAATAAAAGTAGCCTGTGTTACTCATTATAACATCAACTACCTGCCAAAAAGTCCCGTCAAAATCGGTCCAGCCATTTCAGAGATTAGCCCGGACAAACTGACAGACAGACAGACAAAAATTGTAAAAAATGTTATTTTGGTGTATGTACCGTATATTCATATGCATGTAGTAAAAAGCAGTTATTTCAATATTACAAACCGACACTCCAATTTTATAAATGATAAGTTTTTGTGTAAAATAAAGAATTAATTTCAAACCAGAGTATTAACAAAATAAGCGATGGAAAAAGAAAACTATAGAAAGAAACTCATAGAAATCTCAACTGCATGCTTTGAATAATAAACAGCATTACACTAGGTGAGGTAAACGGGATCACGTTTACCCCACCCACGTACAACAAAAACAGCGAACGAAATCAAAAAGGAGGTTAAAAATTGTCGGACTCAATTGTATGTAGGTGTCAGGTCGCAAGCACGCGAGTCGAGTCCCGGAGTCTCGGCGGAGTTGCCTGTCCCGCGTCCCGGGTCCCGGGTCCCGCGGTCACGTATAAATTACTCTGAGGGGAATGGCTCCTCTTTGTTGTCCCGGCAAACTTACTTTCTTCTAAGGTTTAAATCCTGACTTGAATTACGGGGGTCGCAGTTTAAAGAACTCTTTAGTGCGCATCCGTTAACGCCATTAGGGTAAATCTGTGGAGAAAGTCAATAAAACTTTAGGGAATTAACTTTAGTTTGCATAATTTATATTGAGCGTTTATTAAGAGGTTTGTTAAGATAAAGACTGGTGTTGAAAACTTCGTTATTCACGGAAATAATTAACTGATGGTTAATATCTTCGGCGGAACATTTTCACATTGCTGTGTGCACTCTCATCTTCCTGAAAATAAATACAACTAAAGTCAAAGAAGTATCAAATACCTAAGTACCGTTTGACGTACATTTTAATTTTTTGTATAAAAATTGTATATGTTGTGATAAAATAAAAAAAAGCTTCAAAATTAAATGGTTTTACGGTAAAGATTAGAGAAATAGTGAGTGTTACGCCTACACAAAGCTACTTTTGTAGAAAAATGTAAAACATCAAACGAAATTTAAGTTAAAATTGGCTGAAGCATACGTTTTTACTAGTTCATAGTTTACAAAATACAAACAAATACATTTTATGTTGTATGTACTTATATCACTTACGATTTCCAAAATTATAATATAATATCGCACCGAACACACTGTTTGGGGAGCTCGAAAAAACATTAGCGTTGTAATTTGACACTAATTAACCATGGCCGTTATGAAAGCGATACATCAACAGTGTTGCCTCACCGCGCCTACCCACCTATTACCTACCACGATAACTTGAGCTCGAACGCCCCTCCAACAATACTTAAATCAGTTATAATGAGGGTAGATTGTAGGTCGGTCAGGGGTCTTGTGGAAGTGGTTGTGTGTCGCAGCGCATTCATCAGAGCAGTTAATTTGCGAGCAGATGAGTCACGACATCATCGCTCATCTTGTATACCTATGATACACTCGTACGTCGGGAACATTTGGCGCGATTTTGTGCCTCTATGACTTAGTGGCTCTTCCGGCTGGTAAAACGTGCTTGTTCGTTCAAAATTATATGAATATGAGCTACCGTACCAAAATCCCACACTCTATGAACTGGAAACTGATTGTTGGCCTATAAGTAATTTTTTTGAATATGGTTACGCTCGCATTTTAGCACTATCTCACCTGATGGTAAGCGATGATGAAATCGACGATGGCCGCGCTTGCCTAGAAGCAATCTATCTACTTTTAACTTAAATATCCCCGGGTTATTGGCTATTGCTATCAGGAAACACAATCTCCGGAATTCTACTCCTTAGCTGTAGGTATAATGAATGTTTTCCCAAAACGCTTTCTATGTGTGTGGGATGTTCACCCGTAACACTTTTACAATAGTTAATATTTTTCCCAGTAACAACAACTAGATATCCGATCTGTTGAAGATTAAAGAACGCAGTTCATCGACCGTCAGAGCCCGAGGGTTGGGAGGACGTCAAGCACGTTCGACGTGGGCTTCTGCTAGAGTTCGTAAGCTCTGCAGCACTATACGTAGTAGTAGACATAAAACCGGTATAAAGAAAGAAATACCGGTACCTTATGGCACAGTTGCATCAAGACTCTTATTAGTTACACAAAGTCCTACGACTAATATCTACTGAGGATAGGGGAATACACTGGCACTCCCTTGCACTTGAATGTCCTTTCAAATGTAATTGGCAACCAGAGCGGTGACAAATTCTTTATTTGAAACTTCAAAACTAGCGCCAAAAGAAATGACCAGCCAGTCTGGTTGCCTTAGGTACATACATAAGAAGTACCTATAACATAATGAATTAGAAATTGCATTTACATTAAAAATAGTGATCAATAATATTACGATTATTGATTGATTAGAGTCTGTCTAATAAGTTAAACGACTTGGGTAATTATATTGTGCTCATGATAACAAACAATTTTTATTATTGGAGCATTGCCCAAATCAGTACATTAGGCAAACATAAATGTAAGTATTGAACAGCTGATATTTTTTCATGATTTCAGTTTTGTTTCCTAAAAGTTGTTGGTTATCATGAGCACAATCACGTGTTTAAGTATCGTACACTAATTACCAGTCACCCTATATAGGGTGTAACTAACTAACAACTTTCCGAAAGAAACTTTTTTTTTATACTCATTAGTTTTTATCACAATAACAAAACAGCTGTTTGCTCAAAATCGCGCGCGCGCGCCTGCCTTCCCTCAGCTGTTAGCCGCGAAACGTTGTCTTATGTACCTTACCTAAAATAGTAATAGTTCACCCGCCCCGCTTGCAAACCCATCGGTGTATGTAATCGGTGTTGGTACCTACATGTTCCGGTTTAATAAGTTAAATAATGAGTATAAGAAAATGGTTTCTTTGGGAAAGTTACAATCACGTGTACAAATATCGATCACTAATTACCAGTCACACTATTTTCCTATAACACTACAGCGTACAACATTTTGACCAAAACTATGGTGAAACCATATTTCACCGAATGAAGTACCATCAAAGGTTCGGTTTACATTAGTTGACCACCGTTTGATAGCGGGTAACATGAGCCACGCTATGCTACATTAGTTTCAAAAGGCGAAATGGTAGTCACTACTAAATGATGGCCAAATTGTCGATACAAAGTGCATTTTCACAATAGAAATTATTAACAGACGACTGATCACGTAAATTGGTCATATCGACCCATTATGAACTAGCTTTTTAATTAATCAACTTATAATGTAAAACTAGATCAAAATGAAATGAAATCTCTATAATACAGTCCTTAAGGGTCAGGACAGAGAGGAATAATTCTCGCGCGGTCTTGGGTGTTTTCTGACGGATGGCGAATGTCCAAGATACGCTTTCTGCGTATCTTCGAGGACGCGCGAGCATTTTTTGTCAGGTTCAAGCTTATATGCACTTTATTTCAATAAGTTTAAAGTTGATCTTGGAGTGCTGTCTGCGCTGACCCTAAGTCAAAATATTTTGATTTGGATATAAACAAAATGGGTTAATAAAGCACATCCCAGGGTGGTTGGACCTGAGTACGCCACAATCACGGTAATCTTTGAGGAATGGCTACAAAGGTGCGCCAGCTTTTTGCCTGACGCAAGTTCTCACTGCACATGGTTGTTTCGGTTTTCGATCGGAGGTTTTTGTTTTGGATTCGGTGGGAAGAAACGCCTTGGTGTTATCGTTGTATAGATCGCCTGGAAGACTCGGTGGATCATTCGGTGGTTGTCGGCCCCGCTAGGACACGGCGCCGCGCTCCGGTGGCGGCAGTGTGTCCTCGTGGAGGGAATTGGTAGCGGCGACCTTTTGAGCTGGCCGTAGATCAGGCTATGGTCCGAAACGAAATGGGACAGGTTGCAGCTCTTTAGTTAATAAAAGTCTGATTCAGATCTCGCTCCACCCAGAGCTTCTCCTCAGTTTTTTCATGATTTTTCAATACAAAAGAGGGCCTAGGCCAAAATTTCTAAACAAGCAAGCGCGTAAGCGCGTTATTTAACTAGGTACAGATTTAATTGCCATTTGTAGTGAAATACAAAATAACTCATTATTTTCTATTGGTAGTTTACTCAGTTTGAAACTCACAAAAGGTTTACAACATGCACGTGTGTAGCAAACAGTGCCTTATAATAATAGAGTCATATTTAAGTCGTATTACAGTCGCCACAAACTTCTTAGATCGCTTATCTTCAAGCTGTTGTAACCAAAAAGAGTTGCGGCCGTGGGTCAGGCGTATTACATAACCTAATGTTATTTGCATTGTCCATATGAAAAATTCAAAAGAATTAAGCAGCTGCGTCGGCTAGCATCGTAAACATTTCATAGTGTTTTTACGACAGGACCCAGCGGGCCTCGGTCTTGTAAACGGACATGCCTTTAGTTCGTGTACGAAACAACGTTTGTCTACTACATTTGTTGTTCGCTTTGGAACATGTATTTTTGTATGAAACAATAGTGTCGTGACAAGAATCGTGTAAGTTTTGTAATTTGTGGGGTAATAACTGCGATTAGGGTTTGGTTGTAACGTTAGCGGGTGGTATATCGCGTAATGTCAGCATTAGAGAATAGATTTATCGAATAGAATGTTATGTATCTAGAAACCTTTTTTTTTTCTTTATGTGGCATATCATACAATACTCTCCGACTCCAGGGCGTAGTGAGAAAAGGCGTGCCAGACTTTTAGTGACTAAAACCCAATTCTTCGGAAGCGAAGCCATGGCTCCAGTGGGCTTCGGTTCTACTAGACCCCTTTTTTTTTTTTCGATGGAAAAAATCATCTTATGACAACCCCCGCTCTTGGGCGGAGCGGGAGATAGTGTCAGGCTCTTACTGACTAAAAAACCCATTCCGTTCCTTCAAGCCTTCATACCCCTTCGGTTTTCTGATATCTCTTTTAGGTGCGCGTCGAACGTGTACCTCCGACGACATATTTCTATAAAGATGAAAATGAAATAAATGTAACTAATTTAATTAAAATTATTATACAACAAATCAATTCATGATCAATTTTCATTATTTTTTTTTAAATCTTATCCTATTAAGCATTGAAAACCACATTAGCTTATAATAATTAATTTTACAAAATTAACCGATACTCATTATTCATTCGACAATTCAAAACGGATTTCGATAGAATTCTTATTCGTGAGACTGTTTATAAAATATGAGGCATAAATTATCATGCTGCGATGGGGATGAGATACAATGGGGATGAACAAAAAGACTCCGGTCCCGATTTCGTCCACGCGAGTGGAGACGCGGGCAAAACCTGGAAGCCGGAATATAGTTGAAATAATTCAGCATTGTTTTATTTTCGTGCAAGATTTTAAATATTTTGTGCTTCTTTATTTGTGAGAGAATATTTTTAGTTAGGTACAGTCACGAGCAGTAGGTTACCTACATAGTGACAACATTTAAAAAAGATGGTGAAGGAACATTACCTTTCTCTTTGATATATTTTTCTTCTCCTGGTTCAACTATATATTTGATATTTATAAGTTTTTTTGTTTTGTATTGTATGTACCTATCTATTTGTGTTAATGTATCTTGTTATACATATCTGATGTTTGTACACTGACAACCCTTAATCTATCTCCTTTCTCTCTGTCCATCCAAAGGTTGTCTGTAAGAGATCGCCCTGTGCGATAAGACCGCCCATTGTGCACTTATTCTTTTAAATGTTTGTCCTGTATTTTTGTTTATTTTGTGTAGTACAATAAAGATTATAATAAATAAATAATAAATAGTGACGTTTTCTGTCTATCTTATCTTCTGCCGTTCATATAATAAGTGTACAAGATTTTTTCTACATTACCGGTTTGTGATTTGGTAATTAAGAACAAAATGCCGTATATTTATTTTTTTTAATGGTAGAATGGCTAGATAGAAAACGTAACAATGGTATAATAATTATATCTTGTTGCTCGTGACTGTACATCGGTGAGTCATAGTAGGCACCAACATTTGTCAAATTATTTAAGTACTTACTTACGAGTACATAGTTCTCTAGTTAGTAATGATGATGAAGCTCAAGAATTAAATATTAAATATTTTTCTTCCACATAAAAGTTGAGATATCACTATTCGAAATTTTATGTAAAAAGAAAAAGATTTAATTTTTAATTCTTGAGCTTCTTCATCATCATCATCATTTCAGCCGAAAGACATCCACTGTTGAACATAGGCCTCCCCCAAGTGTCGCCATAATGGCAGGTCCTGTGCGTCTCGCATTCATTTTTGAGCTTATTAAATAAAAAACATTAATTTGGCCACACTTAACTGACCATACTCCTAATGATATTGACTTCAACATTGTAACTTAGGGACTGGCAGACGTAAGGGCCAATGCTAAGGCCAGGGGAATTTCTGGAAAAGAAATCCTGGTCTCAAAACACAAAGGGCAACTGATAGAATAGAATAGAATAGAATAGAATAGAATAGAATAGAATAGAATAGAAAAGAATAAACTTTATCGTACACCAAAAAGTAACACAGCTTATACAAAAACTTAAATTCATGGGTACAATGGCGGTTATATCGCTAACAGCGATATCTTCCAGACAACCTTAGGATGGAAAAGAACTTAAAATAATACAGGGGTAGTCTGTGGTGTACTAAATTCATCAAAGTCTATTATAAAACACAGTCTATTTTTTAGTCAGTAAAAATCTGACACGCACCTTCGCTCCATCCTAGGGTGGGGGAAGAATCGAATGAAATCACCTAAAAAAAAAAACCTAAATAACTTAACAATGTATGAACATTAATTTGATCGCTTTTGTTAATGTGTCGGATCGATATGCTAAGTTAACGAAGAGCGGTGCCTACAAACTGTTTATTAGAGGCAAACAATGAGCTTGTAACTTGTAAACATGAAGAGCGGGCCCTTGCGGCGATTTGCAATAAGGGTGCGACCTCATGTGGTGCACAACTTATGGCGGTGACCTGATCTGCAAAATGTGCACAATCAGGCTATACAAAATCTTGCCACAGCTTACAGAGCTTCTCTCTGTGAGATGGAGTGAGCTATGGCTTAGAAGTTTGTGGTCCCAGCATATACCGGTTGACGGCAAACCCGGTTTGGCACGTTGTGTTCCAAGCGTGCTTCAAAAAGATGTCAGCAAGATTGATGGGGTAAGGGTCAAATTTTGTGACTGTCCGGACCAAGGTAATTGTCCGGACCAAGCCCAAGTAGTCGACGGCGCGCACTATTCCCGCGCGCCTCAAGGAGTTATCAGCAATAGCAGGGGCCCAGCCGGGTCGAAGCCTACTGGGGCCAGGGTTTTCCGAAAGGAAACTCGATACCCGGTATGAAGGCTAGAAGGAACGGGGTGGGCCTTTAGTCAGTAAGAGTCTGACACTATCTCCCGCTCCGCCCAAGAGCGGGGGTTGTCATTGGATGATTTTTCCCACCATAAAAAAGGGTATTTTGATATGCACTTAAAGAGATCATCTTACCACTCGGCTACACCTTGTTATACTATCTAAACAAAAACATATTTATAATATTATAACTACAATCCGTGCTGGCAATCAAATAAGCTTATAAATAACAAAAAAAAATTGCAGCGGTGAGTTATCCGTTGCTCGTCGTCAGTAAGCACGCTGGCGCAAGAGTAGATCCTCTTCCTTATGGTTTCAGTCACCTACTTTACTGGCATTACTGCTTCGCACAAAGAGGTAACTTCTACCCATCGTGGCCCGGATGCAAGTAAGAGTTTTGATGACTTTAATTATTATAATTCAATTGAGCAAGCTACGATTATCATCATCACCATTTAAGCCGAAAGACGTCTACTGTTGGACATAGGCCTCCCCCAATAGAGAAATTTGCCATAATTGCCACGCTTGGGAAGTGGGTTGGCGCTCAGTGTGGTTGTTACAATATACAAAGAATGCTGCTACCCATTTTTGGTGTGGCCCTTAGTCGCCTCTTACGACACCCACAGGAAAATATGGAATGGTGCTAATCTTTACGTCCGAACACCATACGGAACACGCTACGGTCGCAAATCATGCAAAATACTTAAGAAAATGTTTTGAATTATCGCGAGTTTCCAGAATAGCTTCCAGCTTAACTGCTATGTTGACGGCGCGCACTGTTCCCGCGCGCCTCAAGGAGTTGTCAGCAACAGCAGGGACCCAGCCGGGTCGAAGCCTACTGGGGCCAGGGTTATCCGCAAGGGCGCTCGAGCCCCGGTATGAAGGCTAGAAGGAACGGGGTGGGTCTTTTAGTCAGTAAGAGTCTGACACTATCTCCCGCTCCACCCAACGCGGGGGATGTCAATGCATGATTTTTCCCACCATAAAAAAAAGCTTAACTGCTATAATGTCAGGAGTCTTTAAAAAAAAAACAGGATTTAGAAACGTACGGAGCTATCGTTCAAATCAGGGAATACCGTAACTGACCATCCCCATTAGATGCTTATAACACAGCCTAAGATCAATCGGGTCACAGTCTAACTTATATTTAATGCTGAGTTACAATCGGGAGTGACGTAACCCCGAATAATATGTTAAGTGTACACGAAACGTAAGCGTATGATTGTTTTAGTGAAGTTACAGTTTGAACACTCTGTGGCTTTCGGCAATGTAGAGGTTTTAGTAAGTTATATATGTTTTAAGTTAACATGTCGCAGTTTGAAATGTTTGGGTTTTCAAAATCAGAATATTTTTGTTTCAACTTAATAACTATAATTACAGTAAATTACAAAATAAATAAATAATAAAACCCTACGCTAAAATACACTAACTAAAATATGGCGTCAAAAAACTCTTCCACATCGCTGTCGACTGGTAATGTGCCCAAAAGACTGGCGGCATTGCCACGTTGTATGGCAATGCTTATCCTCTGTCCAAGGTAAAAGCCAGCCTTTGGGTCACGTGAAGTGTCAACTAGACGTTTTGACAGATCTTTAAACAAACTGTGAGCACTCGGACCCCACGATCCAAGAGTTTCAACCCCAAACGGTTCGAAAATATAACTTCCAACAAGGTTGTTATATTTCCGCCGCTTGAGGTTCTCCGCAGCCGCAGCGGCTGCACCAGCACGACACGACGAGCTAGGAAGATGTGAAGGCGCAAGAGTATCGACACAAGTAGCGTCCCATACTAAAGGCCTTCCCATCTTCCAAGGAAATAACAACATGCCGTCCGGTCTCTTGCCATCGTCGCGTGCCAGGCCATGGGGTTCCAATACGGCTGGAACGCCGGCGGTGACAAGAGCGCGTCTGATTATGTCGTTGATATTCGCGTGTCGTGCTATGCGACCCGCACTTCGGCTGCATGACAGACCGTGGTGTCCGAGGCTGTTGACAACTTCGCCGCAGTGACAGCGATGAGGAGAACAGCAGGGAGCGCCTAGACGTAAGGCAACAGCGAGGCGGAAAGTATTATCGTCGAGCAAGTTGCCGATGTTTGACGACGGTAGTGCGTGAAGCCAGAGACCCGACTCCCACTCTCCCACAGCCAGCAGGCGCGCTCGCTCCGCAGGGGCAGTAAAAGTTTCAATCAGGTTTTCCTGCACTACTTTGCAGAGCGGCTCATCCCACCGTCTTTGGGATGATGGTACGTCGGGTGGATTACAATTCGGGCAAGCGAGTCTCCAGGCATTTATAGCCTCGATGAAGCACGGCACATTGAAATCAATCAGTGAGGGAGTTAGGATATTCCTGATTAATTTCTCAGTGCCGTGAACCGAGGATATAAAGGCTGGTAAACTAATACTAGAAATTTTGCGGACGCCGAGGTCACCCATACGGATAGGAAGAGTAGCCTCAGCCCAAGCTCGGTCGTCCATGGCCACGTTATTTTTGTTTCGTATAAGCCTACATGGGCATTTATAAAACGTCAGAAGCTAGTACTTGCTTCCACTTGGTCAAACGACCAAGTGTAAAACCATATGGAAACGAACGAGCAAGAAACTGCAGGATTAATTTAAAAAAAATGAAGTTAAAAAAATTCCATATTAACAATAAAGTATGAGAGGACAGCGTAGAACGGTTAAAATTGTATCCAAAAGCACGAAAATAATAGTAAAAAAGTAATTTTGTCAGACTTTTACTGACCAACACCACACCTATTTCCTTTAGTTGCCTTTTGCGGTCTTGGACCTGGTCATAGATAGGGCTAATATGTGCATTTTTTTGGAAACGTATTTTATTAAAACATTATCTTTTTTTTATATATTCTGTAGTAAAAGTTATCATCGGTATCTATTTTATTATGATTTAGACCAACTAAAGATAATGAAATATTTTGTATCCGACCCTATTTATATTTCACGGTATATTTTTCACAGTTAGTTTATAAGGCCGTGTATTGAACTCCGCTTGGAGTCCTCATTAATTTTCACTAGTATGTCCCGCGGCACGGCCTTCGTGCGGCCCTAACATAAATTCCGAGATAACTTGAACAAACAAGTGGAAGTCCAAATAAGTAGAGCCCTTTAGAATGCGCCCCAAGTGACGAACTCGTTTGCGAACTCGAATAAATAATTAAATTCTCTTTTCGTGTAGTGGAAAAATTTCAGGGATATTGTTTTTTAGGAAAACTGCTGGAAATGTAGGAAAGCTTCGCAGACATGTCGGTTTTGGAATACAATATTTATTAACTACTAGCTGACCCGGAATTTTGTACCGCTTAACAATCAATCAATGTAGATTTAAGAAGTAAAACTGTTATTATTATTCCTTATATAGATTTGCGAACATCTAAATTGCGTTAAGTCTGATATTTTACTTCTTAAATAATTCAAATTTCTTAGAGCCTAAGTAATATATCAAGTTACACAGAATTTTCGTGTATAAAAGTTATCTACAACGCTTTCGTACACTTTTCGTGATACGCGCATTACTAAGACTTTTCTAAAGATTTATTATACATATGTGTAGAATAGATTTTCTCCGCTTCATATTTCATAACAATACCTCAAAATTTTGTCCAATAGTTCAAAATAGAAACTGTTCAATGAAGCAAACATGAAGTTTCAATGCACAAAGTCGGTTTGGGAGCCCAAGTGTTGAGCTGAAACACTATTTACGTAAATAAACTCGTTTCGAAGGCGGTCTACGTCGTCGAGCTTCGTTTAAACTTTTAATCGCTTTCGAGCCGTGATAAACAAATTTTAATTAAGTTTTAATATCACCACGTAATTGCCGAGTCAAACGGATATCACAATTATTTATGTTTATGAATATTTTAGTTGAGTTGTTATTCAATGTTTTGAGATTTTGAATAACAATTTGGCTAAGTTGATTTTCGCTAGATTATAACAAGAGTTGGGTGTATTACGGCTTCTATAATACAATAATAGCCTTTTTAGAATATTTGAATAAATGTTTAGTTAGTTTGAAATAGTACTTAGCTGTCTAGAAATCAAAAATTTTAGGAAGGTAAAGACAATACAGCAATACGTAGTTTAGACAATAATGGTATTTACGAGTATACTTTCTGCTATTTTTATTTGACTACAAGATTTGTGGTGAGTCGTGTGACCTTGAGTTAGGGTTCTACATAGGACATAAGTAATAGATCAACCATCACGACGACTGTTTTTAATGACAAATCATCAATTGACTTCTCCCTCCCTTTCTGGGTGGAGCGAAAGTTTCAGGCTTTTATTGACTAAAAACCTACCCAGTTTGAGTTGCTCTTTTCATCCCACGGTAACAATTTTCTAACTGCTTATCTCACTTGGTATTAAGTGACGATGTGTTCGACGAAAGAGTTTGCTTGCCTAGAAGTAACTTATCTACTCTTGACTTAAAGCTACTAGACTGCTACTTGACTGGCCTGTTGGTCTAGTGGTTAGTGACCCTGACTGCTATGCCGGAGGTCGTGGGTTCGATTCCCACCCAGGACAAATGTTTGTGTGATGAGCATGATCATTTGTTCTGTGTCTGGGTGTGATTTATCTATATTATGTATGTATTTAGAAATATATATGTATGTTTATCAGTTGTCTAGTACTCATAACACAAGCTCTGCTTAGCTTGGGACTAGATGACGTTGTATGATAGTTGTGGAATATTATATTTATTATTACTAGGAAACAGACTGGCATAGAATCCCATTCCTAAGCTGTATGCATAATGAATGTGTTACCAAAACGTTTTGTGTGCATGGGCGGTATATCCACCATTTACCGGTACGTCTAGGTTTCCGATGAACCTCTTTCAAACGATCTCGCTGTTCTGACAACTATTACGAGGACTGACATATACATATATCTATAAGATTTTAATTAACTTTAGAACTGTTAAAAAACATAATAAAAATAATAACAGTTCTGAATTAGCTTTCGCAAGGATTTAGTATCAAAACAGGAGGAAAGCCACAAAAATTACCGAGATTTTTGTAAATTTTGCATTCGCTCCCCTCCATTTGTCCCTTGGCATATTTTTTATTTATCAACTTAGGTGCTTTCTTTGTTTCCACCGAGCTTATTGTTAATTTCATTGTGTAACGGTCTCACTGAAGAAGTTTCCACGCTTAACATTGGCTTCCGTGCGAAATTGTTTACGACTCGTAAAAATTGTGCTTTGTTATTTCATTTACGTTGTTTCGGTGAACAATTTATTTGATAACCTTTTTTTATTTTATAAATTTTGTATGAAACTGTTTGTAATCAAGTTTGAGTTTGATTGTATTACGATTTATGTGTGCTGTCACTATGCATAGTATTCGTTTTGGCCACAACGTACATAATATACTAGATTCTGTCCCGGGTGGAAATAGGTTATTCAATATAAACTTAGGACTCCTGTTTTGCCCCCTTAGGGGTGGACTTTCGTTAAATCCATTCCTACTATAACCAACCTGCCAAATTTTAAGTTTGAAGGTGTAATAGTTTTTGAGATTTCGTGATTAATGAGTGAATGGTATTTCGCTTATATATAGATAATTGTAGGTACTACATTTTGCCAGCAGCTTCCTCCGCAAAAAAGTTGGTTTTTGTCATACAAATTTTGGATCCCCGTTTCATTCCTATTAGGGATCAAATTTTGGAAAATCCTCTGTAAGCCCGCCAACGTCATAAAAGGAAACCTTGTCCAAAATTTCTCGTTCCTAGTCCCAGTAGATTCGGCTATGCTTTGATATGTCAGTGAGTTACTTTCTCCTTTTATAGATTTCGTCAAATATGTTCGAGTTACATTTTTCGCTGCTCCTATCTATTGAATTGTTACTGCAGATCTCTAGATACCCGAACTAAATAAGTACTAGCTACAGTAAAACCTCTTTTTGTTCAGTTGACAAGTGAAATCGAGATAATGCCACCATTTTTCATCTCGGGAGGAGTGTGGACGATGCGACGTTATTCTGAACGAATTGTACCTCGGGGTATGAATTTAATCTCAGAATTCAGCGTGTCAGATTCATAAGAAACGTCTCTTCGGCGATATTTTGAGTTTTATACGAACATCTTATATAGCGTCTTGTTTTCGTATGAACATTTATTGAAGTAATAAAGGATATTACAAAGGTTTTATTGTTGTTTCTTTAGATTGTTAGGATGTTAACAATTTCTTTTTATTACATGACATGCGTGCATCTTTAATCAAATGACATGTAAGGCAACTTGGTAAATTTCCGATCCTGTATCCATGTTGTTCCAAATTCCTTTACCTTTCCTTTTCACGTTAAACGTTTCCCTACCTTTGGGTTCAAACTCCACCCGAAATAACTAGACGCTGGCGGATGCACAAGAGTGTTGAGCCATAATCTCCTGTCTTGGAATGAGAAAAAAAAACTTGGTATAACATCACTCCAAAAAAATTTAAGTCGTAGATAAAAGACACCTTACCTATTTAAAAAAAATTAACACGTATTTTTTCAACATTTCCTTAATACGTCATTTCTAAATTGAACACAATTTTTTTTATTCTCATACCACTCACCAACCGTTCGTCACTTCGCTGCCTCAGGAACATCCAACTATCCCAAAGGACACAACCTGCCATGCTCTGTATTAGTTTTGCTTACACAAGTCGAGGAAAAAACCGGCCAGGTGCGATTGGGACTGGCGTATGAAGGGTTCTGTACCGACCGTAGCAAAGAAACGAGCAAAAAACGCATTTGTTGTATTGTGCGAGGGATTCCCCTTAAATATTAATTTTATTCTCTATTTTTTAAGCTATTGCATAGCTTCTATCGCGGGCCTTGAGCGTGGAGACCGAATACAGAAATTCCGTAACGAAAATAACCTAACACCCCCACTCATTTGTTTTTAGAGCGTGGTGACCGATAAAAAAACAAATCAAAATTCAGTTTTATGTGTGAAAGTGTAACTTCAATTAATATCAAAGAAAAAGAAACAAAGGAAAAAAAATACTACATAAATAGGTAATATAAATAAATAATTATAATTGCGTAAGTTGATAAAAATGCTATGCAATAGCTTTACCGCGGCAGTCCCCGAGTGCCACACGTCTTTTTTTTGTTATAGCTGCAACAGAAATACAGCATCTGTGAAAATTTCAACTAACTATCACGTTTCGTGAAATACAGCCTGGTGACAGACGGACAGTCACACGGACTGAAAGTGGAGTTTAGTAACAGAGTCCCGTTTTACCCGTCAGGTACAGACCTCTAAAAAAGCAGGAAAAATATTAAAACTGGCGGCGCAGCGAGATTCTGATGCAATAAATCATAAGTGCATTATAAGGCGACGTCTCAGGCGGTTCGTTAAGAAGAACAAACCTGCTGGTACAGGGCCGGATTAATTTTGTATCAGCGTGATAAAGTCGACTGTTTATTTTACACTATTGCTGTAGCAAGACTAAATGGATTTTGTGTTCCTATAAGGTTTTTTTGAGACAGCTAAAAATTTTAAAACGCCTTAAAAATAACTCACTAATTATTTTTAAGGCGTTTTAAACTTTTTCTTGGCGTAACTTATCATGAAGGAGCTAAAAATTACATTAACAAAAGTAACAGCAGTGTCTTCGAACAATGAAATAGGTTTCCATTGTATCATTCCATAGCTGGGTAGATTCATGACTTCTAATTCAGTTGTTCTAGACTAACTCCTCCCGCCTGCTGTCTTCGGAGTGGTCTGTCACGATGCTTTCTGGTAGTTTCAAGGCTCCACATGTTGGCTCAAACTTTAAATAAAATATTACATATTTACAAACACGCAACTCACCAACGCGATGCTTCATCTCAGGAGTAGCGCATCTTTGAATATCTAAAATCAGCATTCTCACAATTATATTCAGGACACTGTTGAAGCTCGTTCATATCCAGAAAAAACTAACAGTAAGAATGATTATAAATCGATTAATAAAAAGGATATGTGAAAGAATGCCTGTAACTTTTGTCGTTACGTAATCACAATGATAGCCAAACCACTAACCATTTTCGCGGTTGGCACAGATATGCTGGATTAAAAGTTGATGCTGTTTGCAGATAAACCGCACATACTAATGAATGGTTGCCAAGCCATTACATTAATTAGTTCATAACATCAACATAGCAGTAACTATGTTGTTATGTTACCTAGGCTATCTTTAAACCCAGGTAATGTGTGGGACCCTCCAATACTGGACTCATTATAAATCGTTAACTAATATTAAAATCGTCTATTAGCTATCGTCTAACACGCCATATTACAAATGTTTACCATATATTCTGTTTCTGCTTCACAAAGTCAACGACCCTCAAACTTTTTATCTTGAAGCCCCGCAAAATCAAAAACTTCCAGCGAACAGTCACGGGGGGGTTTACTATTTCTACAATATTCGCTAACAGCGCGCGGACGGCGAGATTATAAGTTGCAGTTACACTGCCACTAATGAATGCGAACGGGATTACCTCCACGACCCACGGCCAATTATTACATAAAAGTTGGCTGACATTTTAAATCCTCTGCGATACATTAAACCATGCTCAGCCTTTAAAAGCTTTTAATTTTGATAGTCAAATTATTTCTCATTTTGATGAAAAAATATTTGGAACCTTAAAATATAGTTTTACGTGAGTATTACAGAAAGTCCACCACATTATAAATTTTAAAAGTAAAATGAAGCATCAAGAGCAAATGATACGTCTTCATCACCGAGATTAATCTGTACCTAATAGTTCAATTTATTAGTTTATTAAAAGAGTGATAGTGAAAATTGTATCCTTATTTAGGTTAAAATGATTTTATTGGTATAGAAACTGATGTGGCTGGGGATGTTATTGCTTAAAATAAAACCAAATAACAATTATGTTTTTCTTCAAAATGAAATCAACGAAATGATAACGAAGACAACATTTTATTTAAAGTGCTAGGTATCGGAAGCCTCGTTTTAAAAGTTTTAGAATCAGGGTCACCCTCTTTCTTTCGCACTTCCTATGCACTGACTAAAAATGATCAAAAAGAAAAATTAAAGCCCTAGTTTGCACTGATACTTCTATGTATACCCTTACCGTACCCAGCTGATATTGTTATGACTATTGGGCCACTAAAAGCTTTTTACGTCGACATGTTATATTTTGTACACATGACGCCGCTGTCCTCTGTACTTACATACATTACTAATATTGGTGCATATATTGTTACATATTAGTGCGAGTAGGAGTTATAGTAAACTACAAAAGCTTTCTAAAATAATCATACTCTTGGTGCTTGTGATTAAAATTAAACACGTTCACATTGGTCGATTTCCAAGGTAAAGCAACATTTGCTAAGGTTGATTTATACATCGGTGATCCATCTCAACTAATAGGATAATAGGAGAACACAGAGGCATCTTGGTGCCTCTGTGTTCTCCTATTATAACATAGCATATGATATTGATATATTGATATTTCAGTGTATCTATTTTAATATATATGTTTAATTCTGTTTTTGTCACACCAATGACAATGCAATGTTCATTCCAGGTTGCCTGGAAGAGATCGCGGAATGCGATAAGTCCGCCCATTGTATGTATGTGTTTTAGTTTCCATTAGTATGTGTAATGGTGTACAACAAAGTATATTATAAATAAATAAATAATTTTTTACAGAATTCCTGAAAAACCATCTCAGAATAGCAATGACCTGAAATGATTTGAGAACAAGCTAGCTTCTTTTTAAAGTATCAGGGATAAAAACTGAAAGGCATTATAGGGTAAACAAGTATAAAGAGATGCGAACAAGGGAGCAGTTTATATTTAGTCAAAGTCAGATAATTTATTAAGGTAGCAACCAGCACGCAATATTAATTGAAAGAAAATATAAAAACTTCCTATTGCTTTCCCACTGTTTGGCTAATTTATCCGTTCTGTCCTTCCAGACACTGTTTTGCAAATTCCTCCGTTCCGTCCATCCAGACACTGTTTTGCAAATTCATCCGTTCTGTCCTTTCAGACACAGTTTTGCAAACTTCTCTATTCTGTTTTTCCAGACACTGTTTTGCTAATTTCTCCGTTCTGACCTTCCAGACACTGCTTCGCAAATTCCGCCATTCTGTCCTTCCAGACACTGTTTTTCAAATTCCTTCGGTCTGTTCTTCCAGACACTGCTTCGCAAATTCCGCCATTCTGTCCTTCCAGACACTGTTTTGCAAATTCCTTCGGTCTGTTCTTCCAGACACTATTTTGCAAATTCCTCCGTTCTGTTTTTCCAGACACTGTTTTGCTAATTCCTCCGTTCTGATCTTCCAGACACTGTTTTGCAAATTCCTTCGGTCTGTTCTTCCATACACTGTTTTGCAAATTCCTTCGTTCTGTCCTTATAGACATTGTTTTGCAAATTCCTCCGTTCTGTACTTCTAGACATTGTTTTGCAAATACCTCCGTTCTGTCCTTCCGGAGGAATTTGCAAAACAATGTCTTTTTGCAAATTCCTCCGTTAGAGAGGTGAGAGAATACAATGCATGAAAGAAAAAAAACATGTTGCTCCGATCACAAGTAATATGGAACAAGGGTAGTTAGATGACCACGTATAATATCGTCGGATAAGACGGAATAAAACAAAACCTATTCCTATGTAACGAGAAAAAACAAGCCAAGTGCGAGTCATACTTGCGCACGAAGTGTTCCGTACCGTTCGTAGCAAAAAAAAAAAAACGTTTCTTATATTATGAGAGCTCTACTTAAATATTTATTTTATTCTATATTTAGTATTTGTTGTTATAGCCACAAGAGAATTAATAGTAATAGAGAATAGAAAATCAACTGTCTAGCATTTGGGTATCACGGTTCATGAGATACAGGAGTCTTACAAATAGGGTTCCGTTTTATTCTTTCGGAGCCCACTTTTGGGAATCAACTTAAAACACCAAACCACTAAAAAAGCTTACTAAAGAATTTTGTTTCAGGAATTGAAATTCCATGACATCTGTAAATACAAAACACAAGTGCAATCCTAACCAGGCGCTTTGTGTCACTAACTGAAGGAAACCACGCCTGGTTTTCGTCAGTAAAAGTCTGACACACCCTCCCAGTCTCTTCTAGGGTGGGAGTCATTGGATGATTTCCCAGCTAAAAAAAGCGGCCAAGTGCGAGTCGGACTCGCCCATGTAGGGTTCCCTAGCAGCAAGTAACATTATTATGTTACTTGCTGCTAGGGCTTTAAAAGTTCTTGTAGTTCGTTGTAACTTTGATCGATGTTTTAATAATAGTGATTTTTTTTTAAATTTATGACGTATTAAAAAAACACTACTTACTAGATCTCGTTCAAACCAATTTTCCGTGGTAATGATAATTTAATTCATTTTTTTTTTTAGTTTTATCATTCTCTTAGTTTAGAAGTTACATGGGATGGGATGCAAATGCCCCCCGCATTTACATTTTACCATTTTGGAAGTGTCTCTAGCGCTGTTTAGAAAAAAAAAAAAATAACCTCAATATCATTTTTGAAGACCTATCCATAGAGACTCCACACGTATGGGTTTGATGAAAAAAAAAATTTTTAAGTTTCAGTTCTAAGTATGGGCCTCAAAATTTATTGTTTTTTTTCTATTATTGTGTCAAAATCTTAATGCGGTTCACAGAAGACATCTACTTAACAAGTTTTAACAGTAGTTCTTATAGTTTCGGAAAAAAGTGGCTGTGACATACGGACGGACAGACAAACAGACATGACGAATCCATAAGGATTCCGTTTTTTGCCATTTAGCAACGAAACCCTGAAAATAGGGCAGCAGGATTGTTAAAAACACTAACCACGATTGGCGAAGAGTAAGGTTTAGTTAGTAAAGTCTGGTCTCACTCCACCTGAGCGAGAGAATAAAAAAAAAAAAAAACTTCTAACCCACTACGAATACATAAAAGTTCAAACAAAGAAAAGACAGGAAGAAAAACATTTATTAGTAACCTGCACAGGACAAACAACAGTAAAATAAAAAAAAACTAAACTATAATTAACTTAAAATAAAAAAATAAAAAAACGTAATATAGAAACAAAAAAAAAACCTGTGGTAGGCCAAAAAGGCTCTTTGATATTAAAACAAAAAAGTAAGAAAAAAAAATGCTGTTGTAAACAGTACTTTATGAAAAGTGAATGAATGGAGAAGGAGGCCAAATAAAAGGTGAAAGGATTGTGTGAGGAATGAAAAGAAAGAAAAAATAAACAGTGGTTTAGCACAGTAAAATAAACTACAAAATGCATTTTTCTAAATAAAACGCTCTCAATTATTCTTATCCTTGTTACTTCCATGTCCCTACGCGGCCACATTTCACGGCATGCCAGCTCTGACCACGCTTCACACACACCTGAGACAATGGCCGCCGTCTGTTCGTGACGTAATCCGAAGCTTCCTTGTGATGTCACCTCGCATTGCATTACCTGAACTAGTTAGCCGTGGCTGGCTTTAATTAATTTCTTGGTGAGTGATGATTTTCGAGGAACTGCGGGTATTTTGTTTAATGATAATAATGGTATTACACATAACGCTATTTAAGTACTGCCAAAAAACAGAAAAAAATAAGCCAAATATTATAAAGGCGAAATTTATTTATTTTTGTAAATTTTTACACCTAAAATATTGAACCAAACATTATAAAAATTGTACATAAGTACGTTGTTTGGGGTAGGGAAAAGGATGTAATAAGTACGAGTACGAGTCTTTCAATCTAAAAAAAAAAACACTTCCCGGAAGAAATACCAATAACTTTCGACGTTCAATTAATTTAGGATTTAGGAGGACTAGATGGCGCTACATGGCTTTTGAATCATTATTAAAAATCATTATATTATTATGCTTTAAAAATATTAAAAAAATGCAAGATTTTTTTTTCAGTTGTCACAGTAATTAAGTTATAATCAGATTTTTTTTTTTGCCTTTTTTGTCACTCGGCCACTTTCTTTACGTTTTTTTAACTAAACTTTGACTAATGTCGCGCGATACGAATTACTCTTTCAAATCACGACGACTACACGACAGAAGAAAAAAACATAAACGAGAAATGGTAGTAAAACTGCTACTCTCTTATTTCGTTGGTAACTCATCAAAGAACTCCTCTCACTCCAAGTGAAGTCCGGTTCTTCATTCAAAACGTGTCAAGACTTTTATTAAATAAATTTAGCTGTATTTTATCAGTTTCGCTATGCGTTCCGGGGCCACGGCAACCCTGACAGGACCATTGCTACCCTGGGGGCCTAGACAAGAAGCATTCGCTCCGTGTCGAAGTCACTTCGAAGTTCGATTTCGCCTTAGCGATGTCGACTAAAAAATGGTAGACAACGTCACATCGACCAACATATCGCTAAGTCGAAGTCGGAACGAAGTGTTGATTCGAAAAAACACAACGTGACCATGAACTTGATACAATTCATATCACTTGAATATGCTCAATGTAAACAATGACGTGATCCTTGCGTCTAGCGGACCTCAAGAACGATTGAAATTTGAGTGTCCTGCGTCAGTAGTGTGAGTTGGTAACAATAAAAACGCCATAAAAATGGAAAAGGTAGCAATGGAACAGCCATGTATGTTAATCATTATTATTTCTTAACTTTCCGACTACTGCTTAATTTTCAAAATTTCCATTTTTAGTAGGTAACATCAAATCGATTGTACTTTGAAAACTTTTGTTGTATGTTGTGTTGAAGTGTGATCACGCAAATCGTTACAAGGCTGCCGGAAAAGACTCTTGTTCAATCGAAAATTCTCCATGAATAATAAATAACTCTGCCATATTTTCCACTCTTTCCATTTTTTGCCGGTAATTGTATCTTTTCTGATGCCTCAACTACAACACTTTTATTATGTGCCGCCACGCTAACAAAAGACAAGAAACAAACACACTTGATACAAATAACACCACCAGCTGACTAAAAGCAGCCATGTTGGTTTGCTTTTCTACAGGGTCCAAGAGTTCGCTTAGCTGTCGAAAGAGAATTTCGAAATCTCAGCGAATTCGAATGTCGAAAGTGCCACTTGTCTAAGCATTTGTATGAGAATATCGTTTATGTTGATCGAAGTTCGCTGTCGTTTCGTTACGCAGTGTGACGTTGTCTAGCAATTAGCGAACGATCACGTGACACTTCGAAAGCTTATGTCAGTTCCATACATTTCGGAGATGTCGAATTTCGTTATCGTTGATGTAAATGTAACGTTGTCTAGGCCCCCTGATATGTGTACAACGACATTATGTTTCCTAGCCACCTAACTCTCTCTTCATCTATGTCCTGCATATGTCCAATGAGAGCTTAGCAGTGTCTAATCAGCACTTGATCGCCAAGACAACAAGATTAGTTCCGATTTCTCGTAACCACTAAGTGAAGCCCTAAGTAGAGAGGACTGTACGGCTAAGTACTTATTATGTAATCTGTGGTACGAGTATGTCCACCACTAGTAACTATGTTTGTTTGAAATTGATTGACACACTAGTCATTGGCATAGGTCATTACTCCCGGGACTTCGTTCTTGTGCATATGTAACAGTCTGGAAATTATATGCTCTAGGTATCTGCCATTGCGTTTATAGGAATAACTGTAGTATTCATTGAACATCAGTTGTAGAAATGACATTATCGAAAAAGTATCTTTTCCTATGTCAAGAAAGTCGTCTAAGTTAATATGGCCAAGTAGATTTTTTTTTTCTGTAGGGTGAAATTGTCAAATATCTTCTCTTGGGTGGTGTGACTGTATCAGACTTTTACTGACTAAATAGCGTGTACCTTTAGTTGTCCTTTTCGTTTAAGGGAAAAAAACTCTGTCCAATATCTCTGTGCAAGCAGTAACTTCAATGACATATGCAAGGAATATGATCTGGATCCATTCACCATTAGTGTGAACTCGGCCAGAAGGAGCTTAAGTCTCAAATTTTTCAAATAGCATTAGGTTTATTAGTTTACTAATTAGTTTCTTAAGTGCGAGCTAAGGATTTTTGCTGTATCCTACGTAATCAAGAAGCGCAGCTTTTTGTTTTTGTGCTCACACCTTATTTAATTTATATTATAATGTCTACACGTGAGGACTTGTAATTGGCTTTCTAGTGATTATGGATTCCTTTTTTTTTTTGTCTGGTTTTATTAGCTGTAAGTCTTCCATGTACTAAATAAATAAATAAATAAATAAATAAATAAATATTGCCATAGATTAGCAGTTATTGGCATTTTTGGGCCCCTTCAATTTAATTGACATCTCTTTGAGGCAGTAGGATTTTAGGATTTTTACTTAAAAATCTATAAGAGAGGTATATACACTAAACTATTTTTTATTAGTTAGTTCAAATACTTAATGGGCTTATTAGAAACGGTCTTGTTATTATTTAAGTAAAGTCTCAATAAATAATATTGATAAACAGCAAAGTTATTAGCGTTTGTTTGTATCTCAAAATGTCACTTAATTTATGGAAGTATTGTATAGTACAATTCACGAATGATGGCGGGCGTGAAGTTTGCGCAGAAGGCTGCGCAATAACGTGTTTTAGGAACCAAATGACGTCGTGCTTGTGCTAGAAGAGTGTGGTATGCGCGAAAGTTCGCAAAGGCTAACTTCACGCCCGCCATCATTCGTGAATTGTACTATACAGGCTTTTACAGGCTATTGATTTTATGAATGAATAAATGACGATCAAAATGGAAAAAGCTATGCTTAGTATTTTCTAGTAGCCATTGCTATGAATGATTGATTCTGTTATGAATTTACCAATTAAGACATATTTTCATGGACAATTTTGGCATTTAGTTTTTTTTTTTTTACGTTTGTCTTTAAAAATATTATGAGTAACGAATACAGATGAAGTCCCATTTTTTGTAGGTACTAATTAAAAAAATAGGGGTGTTTACAGACAAAAGTTTCAGCTTATCTCTTTGATACAGTTTATCTACCCCATTCAAGCGAAATCGATAACAGACAAGTTAAAATTCAAAAGTACGGAGATCCAAATCCTAAGTTCCATATTATCTGCAACAAATCCCTTCTACGTGCCTTCGTATAATCATCCGGATAAAAGAGGCGTGCTCACCTTATCCCGACCAAGTTTATCTACTGTCGTTTCATAACACAATCATATTTATTCGTATACTATCAAAACTATACGAACAACAGCTGGCCGAATGGAAAAAGCGAGTCCGAAATGTCACCGGAACTGAAATAAGGTTGAAAGCACAATTTCGAATGATTTAATACTTTTTTACTATGACGTATTGCGTGGATGAATTTATTTGTGTGTATGTTCATGTGGCAATAAAAACTGGTGCATTTTATGTCATATTACAAACATCATATTACACTGAAAACAATGGTTGAGTCCTTACTCCCCTTTTCTGAGGCACTATGTGGAGAGAATAGTCAGACAGGTAACTCCTTGCCATATCATTCTCTGCACATCTTGCCTCATTATTTTGCTTTACTGCTTGTTTTTTTTTTTTTGTTTACTAACACTACTAATTTTAAGATTTTTACTAACAAAGTGGACCACATTGTTGTCTTACCTTAAATAAATTATTATTATTATTGCGTGTGATGAAATTCCAGAAGAATTAATAAAATAGGTGATCGCTAGACGTGTGAGGTTGATAAGGCCCGGCGTCCATTATCGGCTTTGGCTAGGAAAAGTATCCTTCGGCATCCTTACATGCATACCAAGACAGTTTCCGACAGTGTGCGCTTGCACGCTGGGATGCCAAGGGGGTCTTTTTCCTTACCGCTGCTGACAGTCACTGAGCCCAAGAATACTGACAGAACGAAGAAAGAGGGACGACATAGAGTGTAGAATAGATAATAAGAAGATGTACGGATAGTGTCATTAATTGGTTACACCCTTTTCTAAGGTATTTTAATGTTAGAGGGATACCCCATTGGTCCTGCTGTCTGTAACGTGTAGTTTTATTGACGAACCAAATAATATGATTAGTATAAATGCGAAAATGCTCATGGGGCAGTAATTTGCCAATAAAATATTTATAAATGAAAGTAACCAACTTCAAATGAAAAGAGAAAAGTTGTTGGTATTATGCTTGAATCGTGGGCAATATTCTAAAGTGAGCCTTATTTTAATAGTGCGCTATTCGAATTGATGCTTTTCTATGGATAAAGGAAGAAGAAAATGTTTAAAGTGACAAAAAAGGTTTATAATTGCTTCGACCACTGTTCCATATTCATAATACGGTATCGCTTTACGTCTAGCTCGTATGAATGTATTTTCAGAGATTTCCCCCCATGTGTTCCGTTCCATGTGCGATCGGAACGGATCGGTTACGGGCCGGGGGAAATTGCCGCGTTATGTCTCAATGGGGTCTCACGACGTCAACTGTTGCTCCGATCGATTATTATGTATCTTCGTGGTGAGAAATTGCTTACGTTCATGTGTTGCTGGTATGCTTGAAATAATGTTGCATTTTTCTTGGCTTTCTTTGCTGTTACTTTTTGTCATGAAAACTATTTTACCTATTTTTATTTAACTTCCTTTTGCCCGCGGCTTCGACAGCGTACATAAAATATAGCCTTTGCTACTCAGAAATAATACAGCTTTCTCTCGGTGCAGTATTTTTAGAGATTTTAGCAATCAGACCAGTACTTTTAGAGATTACCTCAACAACACATAAAAAAAAAAACAACTTTACCTCTTTATAATATTAGTGTAAATGTAAATAAGAACGTCTAAAACTAATTATACTATCTATTTATACATTAAGTAGCGGTCAAGCACGAACCTATCAACAATAAAATGCTTCCTTATATGTTATAAAACAAAGTTCCGTACCTTTTATTTCTGTCTGCCCGTTTGCGATAAACTCAAAAATAACTGAACAGATTTTTTGTAGATTTCTTCAATAGACAGATTTATGAGTAATGTAATGTATTAAAAACATTTATAGCTTTATTTACATGCATACCTATTATAATAGGGAAAAGTCGAAAATTTCAAAGATTTATAACACTGCGGCGGTGTAGTAAAATATAGAATAATATTAAAAAAATAGATATAATAATATTCCACACAAAACTTTTTAGGCCTTTTGGTAAGTAGGAAATCATCAAATGACTTCTCCCGCTGTGAGTGGGGTGATACGAAGTGTTAGACTTTTATTGACTAAAACTCACAGTATTCTGTTCACCTTTTTGCATAGATTAAGTCCCTCAAACACTTCGCAGTACTGTAAAGTGACGGCCCTAACTGGCCCCGTCAATTTTACTGACATCTTTTTGAGGTGCGCTTGAACACAACACATAGTCGAACCAGGTTTGACCCTTAACACATGGCCGGACGGCGAGCTACCCATTGCTCGCCGATCTCAAGTCTGCGCCAACTATGTCCAGAAACCCGGGCTTCTCCGGCGAGGAGGACTTTTAGGTCCAGGTACCTATTTAGTAAACATTGAGTGTCCATGGAGTTTCTTGCACGTTCTTCTCCATAGAGATCTACGCTTTGGAACGCGCAATTTAGCTTCACTTGTTTGACTGACCCAAAGATTTTATGACTGACCGACATTTTGACAATTCTAAAGTGCCTGTAATTAGCCTATTTGAAATTTAACGTTTCTGATTTCTGATTAAACACAGACATAAAATATATATCCTTCCAGGTTCTTATTGTAAAATTGGCCCTTCATTATTTTTCTGTAGATCAATCATTGTTTTCTAAATCTTTACTGTAATTATATTTAATAGACATCATGATTAATTCAACATATTGTTGTGAAACATTAGCGTCTAAATTCCTTTAAACAATGATTTTGCAATCATTCTTAACCCTTTTCATGGCCCTGCGTGATTCTGCTCAGGGCTGCCAATTTTACATGAGTTAATGAGCTTGGTCTTCTTAATTCATTAAACCAAAGCGAACGCCCGGCGTTCGCGCACCTATTGTCTTACTATTGTGTCTTTAATTACCACGATTGAAAGGTAAAACCAAATATAAAATTTTCATTTATCCATCCCGTAATATCGGAATTAATCTACGCTAATATTACAAAGAAGTAAAGTTTTTTTTTTTTGTTGGTACGATTAAAGAACTGCCACCCTATCCAGGTTACAATCGTTTCGCTTGCGTCAAACGCTTCGAGTTGGCTGCGTCGCCGAATCTTTTGTTCTGACCATGTGACTAAGCGTTGAGATGAAATCATTCCCGTACATTTGTGTCTTTCTACTAGCGTTAACTATTGCAGGTTAGCAACTTGGTTAAGGGTACTAGTCCAATTGCGAAAAGTTTTTCCCGATTGAAAGCTGCTTTATTTCTTAGTGACATAGGCTATATTTTATGTATGCGAGTGAAACCGCGGGCCAAAGCAAGTCTACTATCTAAGTCTAGTATTATATTAAATGAATTCGAAAAATATTACTGTATTTTCAAATTAAATCCAACTTAAGTCATCTTACCAATTCTTAAGTAAGCGTTTGTCTTCCTCGACCCCATTGTACGGTTTGCAGACCAAGAAGGAGATGGCGGGTCTTGGATGCCTTCCTTAAGAATTAGCAAGAAGTGGTTCGAAACCGGGCACTATGAAAGGAATGGAGGGAGGCCTTTGCCCAGCAGTGGGACAGTATAGGCCAGGTATGAAAATAATAAAATCATTTATAGGATATTAATTAAGTTTTATTATTTAATAAAGATTATAAAGCTCTCCGAAATTGTAACTGTATTATTATTAAGTTTCGAGATTTTATCGATCTTAGCACTAAACACCAAAGACATTAAAAACTCATGACCTTTCAGACTTCAGAAAGGTTAGTTTTGAGATCTAGTTTAATATTTTTTTATTTAACAATTCATGTACATACAAAACAATATTCTTTTTGGTAATATTCTTGCGTTAATAAAATTTTGTTTTTTAAAAATGTGGCTATCTCAATTTAATGTAAAGTTTTTCAATAATACCAGTTATTGCGTGATTGTAACGGCCAGAGTTCTTGACAACCCTGATCGTTTGTGTGCTTACATTCTTGTCTTATAGTAAGTATTAATTCATTAAATGTTAATGAGTTTGGGCGAGTGCCCGCTCTCACCCTTGTCAAATTATTGTACAATGGATGAATCCTCATAAAGGCATTCCACACTTTTGTTTGTTTGTTTTCCATGTATAGGACATGCAATTGTTTGTAAAAAATTATAATGACCAATGAGATAAGAGATTTCATCAAAATTATAAGCGATACATATTTGGTCAACTTGTAAATCTTTAATGTGATTTCAATTTTGACTATTGTGATTTGATTATTATTATTATTTCTAACAAATGATCATCATTTCAGCCGATATAAGTCCACTGTTGAACATAGGCCTCCCCCTAAGTGCAGTGGTCCGTTGGATGTGAGACGCACAGGATCGTTCATTGTGGCGACACTTGGGCGAGCCAATGATACTTGAAATAAATAATATTATTTGGATGATATTTGAAATATGCAGTTGACATCGACGAAAATTTCAAATATTTTATAATAGAATTATCATAAAATATTTGTAATTTTCGACACTGATCGTTTCAGGATTATTGAGATTACCACTTACGAATACATAACTACGTGTAACTACATTATCAAAGAACCATTTATATTTAGAACCGTTTACATTAGGCTAATGCACATTAGTATTGAATGAACACATTCCATTTTCAAAAGATCGTCGAACCCATTGTTCGAGAAAACCGATCATGTGCTCAAACCTTTAGTAGCTACCTATCGATTCAGATGGCGAGGGTAACCCTTCAATGAGTTACGCACTACACGGGGGAGTTGAGTCGTAAACGAGAATGACTATGTTATTTACATGTTGATGTGCAATGTAATGTTATGAAAATATTCATCGCATATGAAGCTTAAACGAATGAGGAATATTTCTTTTTATTGCGGTGAAACGTGCGGTTTCAATTTTATTTTAAGTGCATCATTCGGCTTGTATAGTGTTAATCCAACCATGCTAAATAATCAGCAGAACTTAAATATTATTTATGTATTTGCCGTGTTATTTTTTTTATATTTGTAAATGTAATATTATATCGTTTATCCTATGCGAGTTGCAAATAAACGATTATATTCTTTTTTTCAAACTTAAAATTCCTTATTAAACTTTATTAAAAGAAATAATTTTACATGTTAAGTATTTACCAAAGACATTTCACTAATAGCTCTAAAAATAACCACATACCTACCACATAATTATTTACAATTCAGCGTGAAACATGCGAGCACTGTAAAGATACGTCCGACATTAACTATTGAAGGTGAAAACACACATTCTGGACTAATGTCCATTGTAAAGGCAACAAAGTACCCCCAATCAAACTAACGCCCGACCGCAATTTGTTTGAAGGCGAGAAATATTGTGTTCCTTAGTGTTGGCGAACTTGTGTGGGCTACATGTTACACGCGCTAATGTTGCCCACCTGGAGATAAAGCGAGCGGGTATTTGTGCATTCGAAATTGGAAGAGAATGGTTAGTATACAAGCAAGGAGATGTAGGTATCTATAGTTTCAGACGTTACGTGTAGAAAGAAATAAAAAAAAGACGTGTGGCACTCGGGGACTGCCGCGGTAAAGCTATTGCATTTTTATCAACTTATGCAATTATAATTATTTATTTATTTTATTTACGCAGTATTTTTTTTCCTTTGTTTTTTTTTTTTGATATTAATTGAAGTTACACTTTCACACATTGAATTGAATTTTGATTGATTGTTCACTCATTTGTTTTCTTATTGGTCACCACGCTCAAATGAGTGGGGTGTGTTAGGTTATTTTCGTTACGGAATTTCTGGATTCAGTCTCCACGCTCAAGGCCCGCGATAGAAGCTATGCAATAGCTTAAAATTGTTGATAATAATTATGGTGTCGAAAAATGGTACAGGAGGTGTTTTGGTATAAATATTAAAAAAAAAAATTTACCCGACACTAGGATTAGGTACTGCTGTATTGTGGGTGCGTTCACAAAAATGTATGGCTTATGGCTGCCTCCATTGATAAACAATAATATCTATGCAATATTATTACAGTTGAGTTGAACAGGTAAACCGGAGCGTGTATGTTGCACCACTGTGAAGGTTTCCATACAAGTTTACCTGACAGGTATACCCTATCGTGTATGGCTTACCTTTATATAAACGCCGTTTAATGCATTCAGCTATTCTTCCGATAGTAAATTAAAACAACACAACCTTAAAAGAAAATAATAAAACGGGACTTAAAAAATCAACACGGTATTGTTTTCAATACAAAGTGATATTTTTGAGTGTTACCTTACATTTAGCATTTACCTTACCAATCGTGGAAATTACAGACACAATAGAAAGACAATAGGTGCGCGAACGCCGGCGTTCGCTTGGGGTTTAATGAATACTACATTACATATTTACATAAAACGTGGGTAGTATTTACCTAGTTATTATTCAGTTTTTAAATTTATTCCATTTCTAGACCAAGAAAGTTATTGTTGACCTAGAAATGAATAGCTGTTATAAATACTTCATACTTCTACTAGAAATAACTATAAACAGGAATACTCCATAGTCATAAATATGCAAAGTTTATTGCATTCTAAAGAAGATGACTTACAAAATCATACCTCTGGCATTGTAATCCGGTAAAAATGCTCAAATTCTGGGAAAACACCACTTAAGTTACCACGACAACCAAAATGCCCCCGATTAATAAAAGCACAGTAACAAGGTATCTATAAATATCAATTAGATTGTAGGTAACACTGTACCTGTGATTTATTTTAATAAAGATAAAACAAGAAAATTAAAAACATTTAACTAAATAAAATTAATACTAACTTACAACCTAAAAGCCTTATAGGACTAAAAAAGGAAATTGTAGGTTGAGTCAAATCAACTCTTGGCATCTGCATTAAGAATTCAAAGGTGAGTATTGGTAACTTTACTCTAAAAACCTTTCAAACTTCAGTATTATACTACGGTTTGACACAATCCTAAGGTGAAAGCGCAATACTTAAGTACTGTAGTTAGAGACATGAACAGTTATGTAATTTCGATGTTTTGGAGGTAATAATTTGACTAATTTGAACAAAGAATGTCCAATTAAAAAAAAGAAAAGAAGTAAAGAAAAAACAATAAAGAAGAGTATTTAATAAATTTTAACAAAATCTTTGACTTAATAATGCCCCCATACACTAAAAACAAAATAAACTAAAAATATTGATCGTCATCTAGCCAAGCCAACAAACTCAATTAAAAATCCGGCCCTTAGAGTAAGGGGTAAGAAATCATTGCGGCCCCTTTTTATAAGCCTTATAAAAGGATACAGCAGCTATAAGATATAATGAATAAACAGCAATCAAAATACAATCTTTGGTGGCGCAAACTTACCAAGGTTGCCTCTCTTCAAGTCTGGGAAAGTTCAATCGTACTTTAAACGAGTTAATCCCCTTTTATTAAATGTTGATGCTCTCTGTGGCCGAGTCGAGATCTCGTTCCTTTGGAACTAGTTAAAATTCGACTTGGATTGCTAGCTTTTTGGCAATTGTGGGCGATGGGATTAATTCTAAGTGTTCACTTTTTTTTTTTGAAACTTATTTTTCACGTATTTACACTTTTTTTACCAGTCTTTTTATTGTAGTGATGCAATAATTACTACTTTAATTTTTTTTAATTAAAATTCAGTGTTACTACCTTTTGCCAACACCTTTACATTATCACAAACTTTCATCTTTATAATATTCATCCGAATCCGTTCAGCCGTTGGAATGTGAAAAAGTAACTGCAAACACACACACACAAACATTCAAAACTTCCGATTTTATAATATTAGCGTGATATTACTTTATAGACCCAGTTTTAAAAACTCAATAGGTGTAATCAATACTTAACTATAGCTCTATCAAATGACCTCATGTACTTACTATCAAGTTGACACTTCCATTGATCTTGTCGAAGCTGCACACTCGACACGATTATAACTTCATTACTAAAACGCCATACAAACATGCATAAAGTTGACGTAAGCACGTATAAAAATAATCCAATCTTGTAAAAGCAATCTTCCACTATGCTTTCCATATAAAAAAATGTCAGTGAAATTCCACATATGAATTTACACGAGGATGATAGCTACAGTCTAAGTACACATGCATGTACGTAAGCCTATGTAAGAAAATTTAATCTATGGGTCCACAAGCGGCTCGTATAGCGTTTAGTAAAGCTGTCTATATCATATGCGAAGCTTGTTTTTTTGCGAATGTGGCCGATCGGATTAATTTTCACGAAATCGTTTTACGGATTTCCCCACTTGCTATTACTCTTTATTTTACCCCACGGTATCATCTCTAGGAAATTGTTTCCATGGATCCTTTTGGGCTTTGAGCAAACAAAAAGCTTGTTCGCTGCCGTGTTTATAGTTATTTGTTTTAGGAGCTGATGAAATTGTTTCAAATTGGATTAGCATACGTTTCTTTTATGAATGTCGCGCTTTGTTTTTATACAAGGTGTAAGGGACAGCCCTCCACAAACTTTAAGGGCTTGCTCAGTAGACGAAACTGAACTACCTTCCAAAAAATTTATTTTCAGGAAACGAAAAAAAAATTCGGCCTCTCCATACAAAATGATAAACTTGATTGGACAATTTGTATGGCGAGGCCGATTATTTTTTTCGTTTCCTGAAAAAAATTTTTGTGGAAGGTTGTTCAGTTTCATCTACTGAGCAAGCCCTTAAAGTTTGTGGAGGGCTGTCCCTTACACCTTGTATAGAGAAATTTAAGTGTAGATTTGAAGATAAGGGTAAGTATCTATCTAGTGTGTGTGTAAAATCGTACCTAGGTGAAGATTATATTGTCTTTGTGTATTGGTTGTATTATCTTTTGGAATGTTCGCAGGTTACTTCAACTACTTCATCGCCGGTAACCACTTCAAAATTCGGTTTCCATTCAAAAACTTGTTATAGAGCGGATCATGAATTAATAATTGATCAAGCTTCCAAACTTAATGGAGTACTGAACAAATTTGTTTAACTGCGTGGGAATGTTTTGGTGTAAAAGTAAATAGCAAACCGCGTTGTTTACGGTATCAAGTATAAATATCAAATATACTGAACAAATGAGAGGGTATTACCTTTTGAGAGATAGCGGCGGCGCCGGCGGCGGGCGAAATCATTTCCGTTGCGTCAATCACACGTCGCTCCCGTCGTCCGTCTACATACGTCCACTAATGAGTTCGCGAGCCAGTTCAAATCGCATCTAGATCGAGAACCGGCCGCTTAATTATTTTTTGTTGGTACTTAGAAGTAGCGTAAATCAACATAGAAATGCGTGTTGTAGTAAACAAACTTTGAAATACTCGTAGTTCTACCGCTACGAAATTTCTGGAGTGTAGGTACTCAATCTAAGTAACTTGTAATAACTTGCTTAACTAAATCCATAAACTTAAAATTCTGGAGAGCGGCTTTTGATGAAAAATTAGGTCGAGGAATATCAAGGTATCATAAAGTCAAAACTACTCAAACGCAAACGACCCATACATCTAAAAGTCACATTGTTGCAATACGTTACATCACATCACTATATCTTTATTGGACCGAGTTTTATAGACATCGAAGGCTGTCGCCGCTGACCGCAAGCAGCGGGGCCAAGTCGGAAACATTAAGGTCCCATCAGCGTCCATATTTTCCGGCGGGCGCTGAATTTTCACGGAGCGGAGGCCGGTCGGCATCTCGACACGCCTTTGCACTCAGACACTGGCGTCGGATGAAGTGGAATTGTGTACCCTAGTGCCTCTCTTCGCCAATATTTTTACACACTTTTACAGTTTAAGATGTGGATTTTGTCCGGCAGTTACTTTAGATCTTGTTTCGAGCGGTTTAGAATCTTTGCACTATTATGTGATGTGCCTTTTGAATCTTAACTAAGCGAATAAATACGTAAACGTAGTTTAAAAAAATTAGAAAACTACCTAAGCGCACGGGTGCTCGGGTGTGTACAAATATTTGAAATTATCATTTTTTTTTCTACTATACTATGCATGTAATATCATCTTGAACGAAAGGCAAGAAGGAACATGAGTGGGTTTTTAGTCAGTACAAGTCTGCCACTATCGTACGTTCCACCCAAGGGGATGAGGGATGTCATTAGATGATTTTTGCACCGAAAAAAAAAGTATTATCAACTTTTTTCATGAATTATTTTCTATTGGTGAAAACCGTATGAAAATCATTGTATATCTAAATAACATGTAAAATAGGATAAGGAGAAATTGCTTTAATCAACGTTTATACATTTTAATACATCGAAACATGTCATCAATCCAGTAGACCGCGTAATTTACTTACAACATAGACTGAAAAAGAAAACTTTGCTCAGGGCTATAAAAAATAAACATCTTATCTCATAAGTTCGGGTAGCCCGCTGCGAAATGACACCTTTGGGTATCTTTGTCGCCCAACAAACGCCGCGTGAAATTGAAACAGTCCGGTCCATACTCCAGAAAATTTCACGACGTCAAATTCCTCCCTTTTGATTCTTTTTAATCCTGGTAAAACTGTGTAACGCTTTGAAAGTGAAATGTTCAAACTCTGTTTATTCACGAGTACCTATATCACTACAAATTCTTACTTAAATCATAGTAATATTATAAAGGGGAATTTATATATTGTGTATTTATATGTTTGTTGCTTCTTCACGTTCTAATAGCTGAACAGATATGTAAGAAATTTTGGTACATGGGTAAAACATGTGTGTGAAATAATGTATAGGATACTTCTTATCCTAGGAGTTTGTTCCATTGAGATACATTTCTACATTTACGCAGGCGAAGCTGCTAGCAGGTGTTAGTCTATATTAAGATAAAAATGGTGGCCGAATACTGGGCCAGGTAAGGAATTTAAATAGTTAAGTCATCGACACGCTAAGAAGAAGGTAAAATAATTACTTTTTCAATACACTTACTCGAAAACGGGCTCATATCGCACTACGAGTAGGTTCAACGTGCCATGTTTATCACCCTCGTGTTTTTTTTTTTTAATTTATCATAACAAAGGCTTTTTTCATTCCTATTTCGTCACGGTCAACCGTGACTATTTTTTTTTAAAGCAAAGAGGTTTAATGCTTTAAGGTTTTAATATTCAATGAAAATTAAAATTGTATTTTATGAACAGAATATCATGAATAAATAAGATTATCTACACAATAATTTGTTATTATCAACAAATTAAATCTGTGTTTTAAATTCAAAAATATTTGAATTTCTATTTTTAATATTAAGTAGGATGTTTACGGTTTGACACCTTTGCTTCTTCTTCATCCATGCCATCTAAATCAAACCTAAAATATAAGGCAACTTTGAAAAATTTTATTCACAACAAAATGAACTAAAATGCGTCGTAATTTTTTGAGAAAGTAAGTATTTCTTCGTAACTGTATTGAAAAACGTCGTTTGATACACGTGGAGATTTGTCACTGCAGTACTCGGCTCCATAACACCCTCGCCTATACTTACGGCTCGGGCAAATTTTGCCTCGGTTGAAACTTTCCCCACTTGTATCAAAATGTACTATTAAACTACTTTCGTGCAAAGTATGACCTTTAACGTTTCCGATTAAGCACCGTAAAGCTTAGGCAAATCAACAGAAAGGTAAACTAAAAAGCAGCGAAACAGTAAATAAGCATGCTTAAACAAGCAGAAAACCTTTTCTTACATGCCAAGCTTTACCTTGCTTAACAACTTAATCAACACAACTTAACCCCTGAACTTTACAGGTAGACGTAAAAAACAAACTTTTGCACCCTAGTGCACTTTAAAACGCTCCTATAAAGTGCATTTCAGCTTCTCCAAACACTAAACAAATTACGAGGTCGCATGTAATGAATACGTCTGCGATCTATCAGAATTAGAAGACCCTTTCCCTGTCATTCGTATGATCGATGTGCGGAAATGAACACCATCTTTTTCTAAGAGTGTGTGATATAGCGAGGAATCGTACACACTTCATCACCACGAACAGACGTATTTACAAGTTTTATTAGTATGTTTATAAGTACTTTTAGCTGTAATTAGGGGCAGAATTTTTAGGTTGTGTTTCAAGATCATTATGTATTTATTTTTATTGTTTTTGGCCTCATGGACACAGTATTATTATTACAAATATGAGTACAGAGGTACTTACTGCATATTTTTGAAGAAATTACCTCCATTAGAGCTGCGAAAGAAAAGATTAAAAAGATGATAGTGTGTTAAATAACAAGAGAAAAAGAGTATTGAGGAAATATAAACTTATCACATCATTGGAATAAACACTTATTATAAAAAAACCGGCCAAGAGCGTGTCGGGCCACGCTCAGTGTAGGGTTCCGTAGTTTTCCATCCATCACAATAAGTGTACCCACTTATGAGTTTAAAAAAATGCTTGCCTATACGACTATACAACAAACTTAGTCCAGAAATTGTTTTGTAGAACCTTTTTGTCTTTTTGTACAAAAACTGTTCTTTCCATCAAGTTCAAAATAATTTTCTTAGAAAGTCCTTATAAAGTTCTACTTTTCAGATTTTTTTCATATTTTCTAAACTTATGGTTCAAAAGTTAGAGGGGGGGGGGGACGCATTGTTTTTTACTTTTGGAGCGATTATTTCCGAAATTATTGACATTATCAAAAAATGATTTTAGTAAACCCCTATTCATTTTTAAATACCTATCCAACGATATATCACACGTTAGGGTTGAAATTAAAAAAAAAATCACTTCCCACTTTACATATAGGGGGGCTACCCTAATAAAACATTTTTTTCCAATTTTTATTTTACCACTTTGTTGGCGTGATTGATATACATATTGGTACCAAATTTCAGCTTTCTAGTGATAACGGTCACAGAGATTAAGCGAGGACGGACAGACAGACAGACAGACAGATGGACAGACAGACATGGCGAAACTATAAGGGTTCCTAGTTGACTACGGAACCCTAAAAAAGCTGTATTACTTTTTGGTGTACAATAAAGTCTATTCTATTCTATTCTATTCTATTATAAAAATGTAGGTATACTATAAAATATATGGCTAAATATTTTACTCGCTTATTTATATAATATATGATTATCACGGTTGAGAAGAATGATATAATATTTATACATTATTTATAAGCAAGTATACAAATAATGTACAAATAAAGAGTTACCTTGACATATTTTAGTGCTTTTGGGGATAAAAAACAAGCCATATATCATCAAAATACGGTTGTATAAGACAGTAGTTAATGCCCACAAAGAGCAAACTGTCCCACATGTGATAAGTGGCAAAAAAATCCTACAAATGCATCCGCTACCGACGCTCAGAATAATTTATTACGGAAAGGATTTTAAAAACACACATCGCCCGAATCCTCGGATAAAGCTGTTTTAAGAATATGTGGGAATTCTTTCAGGTGATCCTGGGGAACATATATATCATTTCTACGAACCGGGAATCTATTTGAATTTATTTTAGAGATGAGAATATTTTATCATAAGATTAAATTAATTTAGAAAACATAAATATCTCTTTTTCAGGTTTTAAGAAGGCCACTGTTATCAACTAGGTCCAGCAAGATTGTCTCTATTTTACAAATAGTATTAAATAAACCAGTGTCATATTACGAGTATCATCAAGCCATCGTAATATTAGCAATCACAAAGAAAGCGATATCATCCCGATAAACATCCCAACGAGAGCAACAAAATATTGTTTACTCGTCTCTCATCTTTCCACCCGCAGTACAATCGCTCCCATTCAAGTTCCATTGCAATAGCTATTGTATTTGCTGAAGGCTCTACTGCTCATGTCGATTGCCAATCGAACGGTTGGCGAACGCCATTTGCCAGGAATGAAAGGCTGCTTGATTATTTGCTAATCTTGCCCCGACAGTACCCTGACTATACGGGTTCACAAATGCTCCACTAAACTCATGCAAAACCATTTTCATTTAGCTAGTACATACCGCTAATATATACATAATTTAAAAGTGCAGACGACGTCCTGTGAGAATACACCGTGACTACTGGCAGAGTAATTGCCGTCCCGTCGTGTAGGTTATCTACGTCGGATTAATTAGCTGGCTCCCAGCACGAAACTTTTAATCTTTATAATGTGTGCATACCTGTGCACGTTTGTATGCATGCATTGGAATATACAAACGACATTTTTCAATCCACTATTCGAATGGAAAACCGAAACATATCAGATATTTGGTCATCGGACTGCCACCGCGCCGGCCGCATGTAATCGAATCCAATATTGAAACGATCACTGTCTCTGTTTGTATAGAATAACTAAATTATTTATGTTGCTCGGTGGTTTGCTGTCATATTGTAGAATGTACCTGTAGTATAGTTTAATTTATAGAACTACCTAACAGACTTCAATGAATTAGTTACTTTAACGCTTTAAATAGATCGCACAGTGATAGAGTAATTAATGTCTCTGACTTCAACGAATTTATAGTCCAATAATTATTTTATGATTCTGTTAAAATTATTGTGTTTATTAAAATAGAGTAACTATTATTTCAATAAAAAAAATCATTTCGTTTATAATATTAAATATTAGAATACAATTACAATTTGCCTGCTGCAGTCTTCCCGACTGAATATACTTTAGGTGTCTTCAAGGGTAGAGTGAATCGGTTCTTAATAAACTAATGCGATCCACCATCAACGATTACATCATTGCTTACCTTCAAGCTCATTTCAAGCTGTATCGCAGCATTGGTTTATATCAACCGAAAAAAAACACACGAGACACTTTTTAGCAACTTTGCTCTAATCTGTCTAATAATACAACCGACTTGGGAATTTTGTATAATATTTAATCATTTGCAAAATACCTATATTCGATACTTTTCATAAGGTTCTTCTGTTAGTAAACAATGATCTCTATCTCTTAATCAACCTAGATTATTGAACCCATGTTGAATACATCAGATTTAATTAAATCCTAGTAATTACCCAAGTCGTTTAACTTATTAGACAGACTCTACTAACAAATAACACTAAACATAATATTCAATGAAATGATTTATTTCCCTGGCTAGATTTACTCGAAGTGGTTCTGCAATACGACTAATGATTCCCATACGGACAATGAGGAGGGGAGCGGTATCATTGCGAGTGAGGGGCATTCGTATCAGTTATAGACCTGTACTTATACGGAACTTAGTATAAGGATCTAAAACTATACGTAACACATAGGTATGTAAGGTAATTTTTTTTTTACTTTTTTACAGCTTTTATCAACATGTATGTATTTGAATTACTCGTATTTTGTTTTAAAGCCTGAATTAGTCAATGACATTGGCCAAGCGTCACTGCCATATATTTTTACTCGTGAAATCCTCTTGGTAGCCGTGAGGATTACACAGCTAAAAATATCAGTCGAAACGATGTATTCTTTTTATTGCAACTACTAGTCTATGAATACTAAGCCCCCAATAAAAGCTCCAAACTCAAATGCATACATATATTCAAAGAACAAGAACTAAGCAGCATATTCACCTTTACGTGAAGTTTCTAAAGGATCCACTAGTATTTCTTTTCTCACAGTCGAGCACGAAAGATAAAGTAAGTAATTTATACAAAGGAAGAGCACTAGTTTGGAAGACGCAACAACTAGCGCCCCCTACGTCTCCCCCCGGAGGCTTCTCGCACATAAATCGCGGATACTGCCCTCTGCGGTGCTCGGCTAACTACCACCATTTATTTGCAGCATCTCTGATTACACACCTACGAACGAAAAATAAGCTTTAGGTATCCACTGAAATGGACTCTCCTGAAAATCAATGAGTTCAGTACAACCACAATAAATACGAAGAAATGTTGATGAATGCTAAATCGTTATTCATTCGAAATAATAATAATCTTTTAATTTCCGAATTAACTTCCATAATAGATTTAATTAGTTCTAATTATACAAATAACTGTGCACGACATTGACACAAGCGTCAATGTCGTGCACGGTTGGCGCAGTGGTTGAACGGTTGGCTGCAGCGTTGTGTGGCGTGGGTTTAATTCCCGCACAGAACAAATACTTGTATGACTACAGATGGATGTTGCGGGTCTGGATGTGTGTGATGTCTGTGGATGTTTCTGAACGAACCCATAATACAGGAGTTATTCCTAGAATGAAGCAACGTTGTTTTTTTTAATCCAATCAATCAATTTTTAATCCCGTGGAGGGTCGATCCGGTACATGAAACACTATCATATTGTAAAGATAAAATTAAAAAATAAAGTACCTTTTTTCAAAACTCGTATTAATTTAGGCATGTACGAAATTTTTTTTTTTAAGAAAACGTCAGCTGAGCGAGTCCAATGTAGACCTGTAGGTAGTTTGTACGCAACGCCGACATCTCGATCGGATTAAAATTTAACGGTGTACATTACTTAGAGCAGTTAGCTGCAGATCCAGAATGATTAAGTCAATAAAATAAAAAGTTATTGACTAACTATACCATGAAGCCGAACGGTTCTGAAGCAGTGATCACGAGCCGGACGGGGCAGAGTTGAAAGGTTTCCCACAAAAAAGACCGATGACGTGGGGCAGGGAATATGATGGATGCGAGCTGAATAAAACTGGTCATCGAATTACCATTTGGGTGGGAAACTTCTGTTTATGTCCATCAGTGGACCTATTACGGCCGAAACTATGAAATGACCAATGACCAGGCATGGGCTAATTTGATACACTAGTAGAATTAGATGACCCTAACTTCACACATGTGTACCATTTTATTTGGACCTCGCACGCATCTTCCTCCTTTTACGCTTTAGCCTTCGCATGCGCTTCTTACGCCACTTCGCTCTCATGTTTAAGAAGGAAAAGGTTTAACTTTCCTCCTTTAAAAGGAGTTCGTGATTAATAGAAAAATTCACGATGCAGATATCGGTCTGTGCTCGAGACTCCGTTGAATGAAAAGGAATAATATAATAGGCTAATTGCTCACTTGTCCAAATAATTGCTTGGCTGTGCATTTCTAGTTCCGGCAAAAGCTCTTTGTTTATATTTTACAACATTTATTTTTTTTATATAACTACTCGTGTTTTGAATAAAAATGTTCCGTTTTCAAGGTTTTTGTTGCGCCACATTTTTAAAATAAATAGTTTGCAAGTTTTGAGAGCATTTGATTACGCTCAATGCTACCAGTGGGTTTTACAGTCGGATTATGATTTTTTGGTCACAAAAAATTCTGTGTTCCTGAAAACTTTATTCATTTTTGATGTACCGAATATAATTTTCGTTCTGGTTTCTAAAAACGTTTAAAGGAGAATTATGTATCGTACCAAAAGATAAACCATTATCATTTATTTTAATCAATGAAAACATACTTTAAATATACACCATGAAAATACTATTAATTAAACAAAATGCGTGTTTGTTTGTCCTCCAACTGAATTTAACCTTTCAGAATGGAGCGTCCAAATAGAGAGCGGTCGGGGTTGACTCAGCTCTTGATTCCCCGTGTTGCAAATGCATCTAGCTCTCTCGACGTTTGTCGGGGGACAAACGGGGTCTGGAAAAATTAAATCCTCATTGATGTTTGTTAGTGAAATAGGTGAAGCTTTCGCCATTGAAAAGGATACTTTTTTCGGTAAAATATCCAGTTAAGGAGTATATGAAGAGCCGCTTAGTTATTTAAAATGTTGTATAATGACAGATCTGACCCAAGGGATTTTATATTACTCCGGACACTAAGTATGTACGAGTCAGCAAAAAAAAAGTTTATGTTTAAACTAGCTTCTGCCAATAACTTCACCTGCGTGAAAATAGATTTTTCCAAAAACAAACTTTGAGCCTCCTTTTCATCCCCTTTGAGGGTCAATTTTAAAAATCCTCTCTTAGTACTCGCCTACGTCATAAAAGGAAACCTCGAGAAATTTTTCATGCTCCTAGTTTTTTTTTTATGTAGATATGCGTATGTAGGTAGGAGTGGTCAATCGCGAACCTATTCGCGATTGACCACTATCTCACCTGATGAAAAGCGATGATGTGGCCGACAATGGAGTTCGCTTGCCTAAAAGTAACCTATTGACTCTTAAAACCCCATAGCTATCAGGAAACACAGATGTCGGCAGGGAAGTCCCAGTCGCTTCGACTGTGCGTGATATGTGAGCCAATCAAATTCTCTTTTTATATGCCTACAACACTATTTTTAGTATATTATGCAAAACCTGAATAAAGTTTTTTCAGAAACAGTAACCAAATCGATTGTAATTATTTTTTACACCATATTATATTTCTTTACAAAAATATTTAAAAAGGTCACAAGTGGATACAACCGACACTAGGTACACAGGTAACGGCAGGTCATAGCGGGCATTAGACGCTAGAGCACAGCTAGGCGCACGGGTTCAAAACCATCCCTCAGTCGCACAAATGGCTCGGTGATCGTGTATTTGTGCGGACAACCAGGTAACATAACAAGCTTATAACTTTATGATTTTTCATGATACAGTTATGATATATTGTACAACTACCCACGAATTTTTTTTTCAGGAAACGAAAAAAAAAATCTGCCTCGCCATGCAAATTGTCCAATCAAGTTTATCATTTTGTATGGCGAGGCTGTATTTTTTTTTTTTAGTTTCTATAAAAGAATTTTGTAGAAGGTTGTTCAGTTTCGTGTACTGACCAAGCTCTTAAAGTTTGTGGAGTGCTGTCCCTTACACCTTGTATAGATAATTTATTTTCCTTTTTACAAATAAAATAAAACAATATTCAACAACTATTCAAGGCCATTTCTCTCAACACGTGTTCTATTGTAACATTATCCCACTCATCCTCCAAGATGAGATCGAGATGTTGTTGATATAACAACATCTCGATCTCCTCACGACACATTAATATTTATTTGCTGCTGAATTTATCGTAACAAAATTCAATTTAGTCGACGACAGTCGAATGTCCTTTATCTATGCACAGAAGGTCCTTTTATTTGATGGGCTCCCTAAGACACCGTGTCCTGTGAACTACGGGTCATGGTAGAAGTATGGACATCCTTTTCTTTATTTATTTATATTAAGGTATTCCAATGACTTAAACACTATTTAAAAAAAAATACAAAAAATAACTTGCTTAAATATCTATTGTTATAGTGAACTTGTCAGTTAGTACTATTACAGAATTATGCAAAGAAGGTTTTTTTATTTGATGGGCTCTCTAGGACACCGTGTCCTGTGAACTACGTGCCATGGTAGAAGTATGGACATCCTTTTAATTATTTATTTATATTAAGGTATTCCAATAACTTAAACACTATTTAAAAAAATACAATAAATAACTTACTTAAAGGTCTTTGATTATTTATAGTGAACTCACTTAACACTATTACAGCACAGAAGGTCTTTTTATTTGATGAGCTCTCTAAGACACTGTGTCCTGTGAACTACGTGTCATGGTAGAAGTAAGGACATCCTTTTATTTTTTTATTTTTATGAAGGTGCTCCAATGACTTATTCACAAATTACAAAAAAATAACTTAAATTTCTATGGTTTTGGTGAACTTGTCACTTAATTCATTACATCAAGCGAACGCTGGCGTTTGCTCTCTCATTCTCTTTCTATTGTATCTCTAATTACGATATTCGAAAGGTTAAAGAAGTCTATCTATAGAGTGCTTTTAAAAGAAACTAATTATTATTTTTATATTATAAATTGACACAAAAAGATTTTTTGTTAAAGATTTCTCTATTTTCTTCTGGTAGAAACCTATTTTTAGACTTTTTTTTCATTATTGATAGGCTCGCGTTTGACCACCATCTCACCTGATGGTAAGCGATGATGTGGTCGACGATGAAGCACGCTTGCCTAGAAGTAACATAATCACTCTTGACTTAAAGAACCCTAAGTCAGGAAACACAGACTCCGGCAGGGAATTCCACTCCTTGGCTGTACGCACAATAAATGTGTTCCCATAATGCTTTACTTATTACGCTTTACTTACTTATTTATTTGTATGTCCTTGGATTAGAGGGCCTAGCAACAATTACACTAACGTAGCTTAATGTTTTATTTTTTTACTTTTTCATACTAGGAATAAATTCTGTATCATGGGTGCATTCATAAGTTTGTAAACTCACATATACAAGACAGCCAGACCTGGAACAACTGCATGCCATACAAATAATTTCTCTTCTCTCTTCTAAATCTCAGGAATAAAGCAGCTTTCTATCCGTAAAAAAATATTAGCAATCGGACCAGTACTTTTAGAGATTTGCTCCTACAAACAAAAAAGCAAATGTAAAGTTTGCTTTTTTGTTTGTAGGAGCAAATCTCTTTATAATATTAGTGTAAAGATAATCTAGAAATTAAAAAAAAGTTGGCGATTTTCATGGCTTTTTATTATAAAATACTTCAAGGTTTTTTTAGTACGATGTGAATAAGATATTAACCAACATAAAATTTGTTGAAAGTAAACTACGTTATATGTACTCAAGAAACTTAAATATTAACTAACTTGATATTTGAGTTTAATAAAGTAAGCAGTAAGTATATTTAGTTTCCTTTAGCAACCACACGTTACGGAAACATTTTGTAACTATTTCTTTCTAAACAAATACTTTTATGAATCTCCAAATAAGGAAAACAGTAAATATTACATAATTTTTTCTATAAACACATGATTTTTTTATGAAAAGTATACCTATTTCATGAATAACTTTTTAATTTAAATCCTGTATCTGTCCTTTGCCTGTCTGAGATTTAAACGATCTACCTAATTACATTATATGAAACAAACTGTGTCTAAGATCGTATCTCTCATAAACCAACGTTGAATATTCATCACATTTAGATAGCAGAGGCCGATAGACCCACATCAGAAAAACATCAAAAATGCATCAAGCGGAAATATCCGTCGACATTGTACGAACAATATTGCGTCTCACGCGCCGCGGGTTAGTCCCAGATCCAGCCGTAATTTAAAACTTAGAAATAGGTATTCGTATTATAATAGAAAAACCACGTAGTTATTTAAAGTTGCTGATACTGATCTACGATAATTTGATGCCATGTACATACAGTCATAATTTTATTTTAGACCCAACAATTAACTTTGTTCACCACGAATATTTAACAAGCACGCTACAAACTGCATTCACATTCCCCATGTAAACATTCGTGAAATTGCCCGCAATAAAATATCGTCCTAACTCTCGGCTCTCATTTACATGGTAACATTTATAACACAATGAGGGAAAATAAAATTAATTTTATGAAAAACATAACTTTGGTGAATTCGTTAAGGGCGAACAAATTGCCGGGCCCGGGCCGCGACGTGACAACGGCCGTTCAGTCACAGTTAATGAGAGGTCACCGCAGACGCGACGCGACGTGGAGCTGCTACAGTGCTACCCTCCCCCTCCCTCGCCCTGTTTGCTACCATATTGTTTGAAATGGCGACCCGTCTGCCCCTCTGAAATATTATCGGCACTTCGCCAACTTTTTAATTATGATCCCTAACGCAAGGTGTGATTTTACATTTTTTAACTACCCCTGATGTTACTCCTGAAAACCAGAACCAAACATTATTATTCAATCAAAAAAACCGTTCACGAGCCATTTTACAACGTACAACTTACACAATATCGTATAACAACGAAATGTTGTATTTTTAATCATACAGAATCCGTTTTATTTTCTCTTTTGAATATGTATTCATATTTCTGCTCTCAATATTGTTTCGCAGGGCAGCATACACAATACCATCCTGCTCCCCGACAGCGGTGTACTTTTCGAAGCATTTTCCACGAAACACGTGTGCACGCCCCAATGATTATTACTTCTTATACAGATTCGTATAAGTCGGGTGTACTTGTGGTCTGAGCATGCCGTGTGTAAACGAACTTGTTCATAAACCGTTGCAGTTTTCCAATATGTTGTACGAAAGCTTTGCCAAGATTGTAAGGATTTAATGTATTGGTTTGAATATCTTAGTAAGGTTATATATTACCTTTAAACTTGTGTACAGACCAGTCCATTTACGTAAATCCCACGCCGTGCAGGTCAGATAAGCAAAACACTTGAGTAATAGTCTCAAGCATGTACCTATCTGTAAATCTCGTACACAATGTGGCGAGAGGGTTGATAAACTAATATTAACAAGCACGTATCACAAACCGCAAGATCATGAAAATTTAGCCCGATCCCTCTCGGCATGGCATGGATAACTTCCATGTTTGGCCTCCATACATTATTTATTACATTAGGTTATACCTTGTTTACATTGGTTGCCTTTTGGCAAACTACCCAACCCACCGCAGCTAATACGGACAAATTAATTTCCATTCAGTGTTTACCTATTGATGCTCGTATAATTTGTGTCAATGCTCCTTTGTGCATTTATAACGAATTGTATGCTTGAATGCTCATGAACGGCCAATATTGGCTTGGCGTCAAGTTTGAAGATATTGTTTGATTAGCAAAAGTTGTGGTTTGACGTCATGAGAAGACTCTTCGAGAAAACGAATATTGTCAACAAGTACTATTTACAGAAAAGCTTTACAATTTTAAAGTTTTTGTGTCCTGGTTTACTAGCACATGATAATTTTAAATTGAATTCGGTCATGCTCATTTTACGTTAAATGAGCTGATGTAAATTTAACTGTTATGGCTAACTATGATGGTTTTAACGACTTCTGATTACTGAATGTATGTGAATGTTGTGCTATGCACATAAATAAAAATACAAAATAAAATTAAATAGCGTAAAAAGTAAGTTTCAAAAACAAATTAAATTAATTATTTTTCCCGATTCTTCTTATAAGAATTTCACTTTCAGAATGAGAACAAAAAAATGTCTTTCGGATGACAATTTTAATCTATTTTACGCACTCAAGACGCAGATAAAACTGCAATCGCTGCAAGCTGTGAAAAACTTAGCTTTCGTCGCTTAGAGGAAAAACGTGGACGCGTTTAGCGAGAACGCCCATTGCACTTTTATAGCTCTTTACACACGATTAAACCAACACACATTTAGAGATAAAGCTTTTCGATGTAAACTCTCTCTTCGCATAAATGAATAGGTACGTGAAAACTTTTAGCAATTAAAACACTTTTGTTATTTTTTAAAACCGTACTTTATTGAGAAAATGTAATGTTAGAGGCGAAAAATAATGAAATAGAAGAAATAAGACTTTTCGCCTGATGCCAATTTTTATGGATATATTTACAAACATATGGTTATATATTCGTACAATGATCTATTCAAATGTCTGTAGATCATACAAAAATATTAGCGATATAATGATTTCTGCCATAAACGACTTATTATTATTTTGAAGATATGGGGCTATGCATCACCCGTAGTGTAGGGATGTAGTCACTGCGACCTAAATGATCTATTGTGACTCGCCACCTTATTAGAATTACTCTTTTAGCCCTAAATAAACGACTTACTCAGATACTTTATAATTTCATAAACATTAGACCAAAGAGTCGTCTGTCAGGTGTTTTGGTTTTAATACCTTTTCTTGACGTAGTAAATCGTCAAATAACTGTTTGCAACGAGAAGCTAGAGGGAGTGTTAGACTTGTCCTCCCGTTGTTGTTCCTTCAGTTGCCATTTGGGTTCCATGGTTGAGGTGACTCTTTCAAATAATTCCATGGATTGCGATTCTAAAGCATTAAAGTATTATATAACTGGAGTATGTAGTCATAAAATTCCTTTGTAACTAAAAAAAATGATATGTTATCAACATCATTAATTTAATTACCACGCTATATAGAACTTATTCATACAATTTTGCTTGCTATTCAAAATCAAAACAATAGTAGTTCATGTAGCCATGACAAAAGCAAAGATATAAATATGAAAATTTAGCCTGTAAATCATTCCAGTAACAAACACGGCTAGTTCTAAATAGACCAATACGTATAATTTAGGGGGTCGTATGAAGTGATTAAAGTAACATTTCCAGCTAGTAGTTGGTGTTCGGGAGAATTATAATGTTGTTATCGGTCAAAGCAGCGGACTCTGCAAATTACTACCAAATTGGTGACATAACTTCTTGAACTAGTTCAAGTTCAAAGGGGCAATTATATTCGCGTAAACTCCAATAGTTTAGATCATTACGATTTGAACTTATATTTGGAAGTTGGTTTGTTTATAATTAACTCAATTGCCTTACATTTTCGACTTAATATTCATGGCTTGTTTCAATGTTATTTCTAAATTATTATTATTTTGTTCGTTTGTGTATGATAACTTTTTTGTGTGACTGATAACTTTTTTTCTGATTTGAAAAATCACTCAATGCACTTACGTGTCCACAGTGAAAAAAATAACGCAAAAGTCATCAGAAATAGCAAAACGTTTGCAGGACACATTTGTTTTAATTTATTAGAGTGTTGTTTTCCATCGACACGCAGTCACCGTACCTTTCGCAAAAACAAAAGGTATTTTATTTATCATAATTATTTCTTCCTGGCAACCGTGGCAACGGGAATATTTCACTTGCTAAATACAATACCCTGGTAACGTTCACTTTTATATGTATTTACAAAACAAAGCTGGAACTAAGGCACGAACAAGGTAGCATTAAATTTATGGAGGAGTGAGGAGGTAAAACTCGTAAAAGTGCCTCATACGTCAATACCTTTTGAAATACGGTAATGGAAATACGAAATAAAACAGAAAGCAAAGTATGATTAGTGAGTGCCATATGTCCCATTGGCGCACTTTACGCCGCGCGCTTCTGCAATATCCATTTCAATACGATATATATTTAAATTTTCAACTCTATGGATATTTCGTGTAAAAGTTAGTTTTATGGGTTCACTGGTTAAATACTCCGTATTCAGGGTATTCTAGTTTAAACGCTTATTTTAGTACCATATTTTTCGATCCTCTTTACATTAAAAAAGCTAGTAAAAAAATCCCAACATTTAAATATAATAAAAATTACGTCGATATTACGTTTCTTCTTCCATAGTGTGAAAGAATTTCATTTGCTCTTACGATTAACTTTTATTATATCTAATTTTATCATATTTATAATTCAAGATGATAATAATAATTATTAATTCTTGCAATTCCACAGGTAATCCCAACAAGCGTTTTAATAAATTGTTATTGTTCCACGAATGAATATGGATTAGTAGATTTCCCAGCAGCGTTCAGTCTGTTCGCGGGAAACAAACGAGGCTCCTAGTGCGGCCCGACCACAAAAGTAATCGAATAGGAAATAGGAAATGTCTAGTTACTTGTTATCTGCTGTTCCAATCTGGTCACGCAGGGATGAAAACATGTATGTTTTGTTTACAAAGAATAAGCATACCTTTTGATATTTTTTTTATGGTGGGAAAATATCATTCAATGACAACCAACGCTCTTGGGCAGAGCGGGAGATAGTGTCAGACTCTCACTGAATAAAAGACCCACCCCGTTCCTTCTACCTACCGGGGCTCGAGCTGTCTTTCAAAACTAACCCTGGCCCCAGTAGGCTTCGACCCAGCTAGATATACCTTTTGATATGCTAAGTAAAATAATTTCACAATGATGAAAAGTGAACTCACGTGGTTACGTTTTTATTATTTTCAAATGGTGTAGTATATTAAAAAGGTCATTAAGACCAGCGTAAGTGTCTTTAAGTCAAGAATGAATAAGTTACTTCTAAGCAAGCGTGCTCTATTATCGACCACATTATCGCTTAAAATCAGGTGGGAAAGTGGTTAAGCGCTAGCCTTAACATAATAAATAAAATGTTGCTTAGAAAACGTTAAACTACTGTCTGTATTACACAATTACCTGACAACAGTAATATTTTGATACTATACTCAGACAGACAAGAAAAGACGGGTGTTCAAGCGAGCATAGGACACCCATAAAATTCAAAAGCCTTGCAGAAAACAGATAATCTGTTGAGTAAGCATTGCAAACAAGAAATATAGAATCGTTAATTAAACTGCCCATTAAAAGGAGATTTATTCTTGCGATTACATAATTCAATTTTGTCTAGAGTTGAATGAAAAGAATGTTGCGTAATTATAGTTTTTTACAAGCTTCTAATTGATATCACCTGTCTCGATTTTTTTTGTCTATAAAATCAAATCTTGCTTTTTGATCCTCTTTCCGGTTACTGATTGAGATGAAAATTTGCATGAATGTGTTAATCAAATGACAATGCAAAATTATTATGACATGGAGCTGATCTGATCATGGAACCAGATAGATAGACAGATGTAATGTGACCATAGGAACTTGAGTTTTTTGGAATAGTCATAATGAGTATTAATTATCGCGCTATGAATGCTGGCTATGAAAAAAAGATTTTCATTGAAAACTTGTTCCTAAGTGCAGTGTAAACATTATAAGGGGAAGTAGGGGGAGCGTGTGATCACGGTCGTAACCGCGGCGGTGCCCGTTCGGTGCTCAGGTGAGATTAAAAGTCCGGCGCAGTTGTTTGCGGTGGCGTGGGGTTGGCTCTCAATGCACATGCACTCGCTACACTGACGCCAGTGCTCGCTATGATTAATGTGCACACCATTCACCTACAAATAAATGTAGCCCACACCAGGGATATATTGCACAGTAATTTTCAGGTTTCATATTCATTTGTCCGTTTTGTGCTAGATCAAAGCGTGCGGACGCTTTTGCGTCGGGCGCGGTATTGCACTGTTATATTGTATGGATCTTGATGCTTAGTAATTGTATTAGTTGTCTGTAATGCTCGAGATATGGAATAATTTTTTTGGTTATGGTGATGATTCATTTATGCTGAGTACAATATTAGTTTTTTAGTAAGTACTCGTAACCCGAAACACGTGTCTATTTTTATGTAAACAGCCTATGTACAAAATTTCATAACTGCATCATGAAAAATCACAAAGTTATAAGCTTTTTTTGTTACTTGGTAGTCCGCATAAATACGTGGTTACCGAGCTATACAGGCAACTGAGGGGTGGTTTTGGCTCCCGCATCCAGCTGTGCGCCGGCGCCTAATGCCTGCTATGACATGCCGTGACCTACGTTGTACTTAGTGTGAGTGTGACCATTGTTAAATAATTTTGGGAAAAGATGTAACGCGGTGTAGAAAGGTGTCGTGTATCAACGTTTCCGAGGACGGCTACGCGACACCACGCAGCGGAACACGACGCCGATGTTACGTGTTTAATTATAAATAGTTTATTGTTTGAAATACTTGAATATGTATTAGTTTATTTTGTTTATAAGATTATAATATTGTGTATTTTATCTATGGGCCTTAGTTGCCTGACAATAAATAAATAATAATAATAATAAAATGTTGGAATCGATTCAGTTACTGATTCTGAACAAACTACATATATTCAAACTTTGTATGTACTAAAAATAATTTTGTATAGTAGCATGGCATAATCAGTTATACAATTTTTGACGGTACGGTTGGCGCAGTGATTAAACAATGGACTGCTGCGCTGCGTGTCGTAGGTTCGATTCCCGCACGGGACAAATATTTGTATGGCTTACAGATAAGAGCTCCAAATCTGGGTGTCTAGTGTATTACATGTTTGTAAACCACGATACAGGAATTATTCCTAGTATGGGGCAAAGTTTGAAAAATAAAAAAACAATGTTTGTTCCTACTGCTGAGACTCAGGCCTCCTCTCTAGGAGAGGGAACTAAGTAAATTCCCACTCATAGAGCTAAGCAAAACTTATCATTTAATACTTTACTTACTTTACTTTTCATTTTTTTTCACTTACTTACGTAGCACAAACACATAGACTTTAGAACAAACGGCAATGCAACATGTAGACGCACTTCTAATAGAATAGAATAGACTTTATTGTACACCAAAAAATAATACAGCTTATACAAAAACTTCAGTTTGTGGGTACAATTAAAAAACAATCAAGATACTTAAAGCTGACATAATAAGTTCTATATAGTTAGTACGAGTGATCGTGGAAGGTTATCAAGAAAAAGAAAACGAACTTCCCACTGCTGAGATTCAGGCCTTCTTTTTAGGAACTAAGCCAATTCCCACGCATAGAGCTAGCAAATTTACTTGTCATTTAATTATTTTTTACTTACCAGCGTAGCACAATCGCATAGACATAGGCACCAACAGCAAAACAACATGATACTTCTAATCAAGATACTTAAAGCTAACTTAATAAGTTTTATATAGGGTGACTGGCAATTAGTGTACTATACTTAAACACGTGATTGTGCTCATGATAACAAACAATTTTTATCTTGGGAGCAAAGCCGAAATCGTGAAAAAATATCAGCTATTCAGTAAATTTATGATTGCCTAATGTACTGAACAGCTGATATTTTTTTCACGATTTCGGCTTTGCTCCCAAGATAAAAAATATTTGTTATCATGAGCACAATCACGTCTTTAAGTATAGTACACTAATTGCCAGTCACTCTATATAGTTAGTACAAGTGATCATCGAAGGTTCTCAAGAAAAAGAAAACGAACTTCCCACTGCTGAGATACAGGCCTCCTTTCTAGGAACTAAGCTAATTCCCACACATAGAGCTAGCAAATTTATTCACTTACCTACTTGCATAGCACAAGCGCATAGATATAGGCACAAACAGCAAAGCAACATGTAGAGGCACCTCTAATCAAGATACTTAAAGCTAACTTAATAAGTTCTATATAGTTAGTACAAGTGATCGTCGAAGGTTCTCAAGAAACAGAATTACACATTATCACTTACCATCAGGTGAGATAGTGGTCAAACACAAGCCTATCATTAATAAAAAAAAAGAATACGAATGTCCCACTGCCGAGACTTAGGCCTCATTTCTAGGAACTAATCCAAGTCCCACTCATTGAGCTAGCAAATTTATTCACTTACTTGCATAGCACAAGCGCATAGACATAGGCACAAACGGTAAAGCAACATGTAGAGGCACCTCTAATCAAGATACTTAAAGCTAACTTAATAAGTTCTATATAGTTAGTACAAGTGATCGTCGAAGGTTCTCAAGGTGGCGCAGAGATTTATAGCAGTAGGCTACGACCACAAACGGGTGCACGCGGCTAGGCTCGCCGCGCCTGCCTGACTGATGCCTTACATTTGTTTCAGCTGATTTACTTTACAGACACGCGTTTGCACGACACTGATTTGTTTTGTTTATTTTTTAAATGGCTTTTGGTGGCGTTATTGGTGAACTTACCAAAGAAAGAGAAAAAAAAATATGCTCAGTCACTATTAAGGCCTTTCGCCCACAGCGACTTTTTGTAGCGATGCTGTAGCGCGTTCGCATCGATACAGTCGCGATACGGTAGCGCGTCAGTAGCGCGTTGGCATTTTTTTTATAGCGCTTGCAAATTCGACTAACGCGCGTTAGTAGCGATGCTGTGGCGCGCTTAAGAAATGCGCGACAACAACGCTACAAGAAGACGTCGTGGGCGAGGGTCCTAAATATTGAGTGAAGGTTGTTAAGGCCTTCGCCCACGGTGACTTTTTGTAGCGATACTGTAGCGCGTTCGCGTCGATACAATCGCGATGGTGTAGCGCGTTAGTAACGCGATGTCATCTTTTCTATAGCGCTTGCAAATGCGACTAAGGCGATTATAACATTGCAACGCACCACGCATACGTGTTTTAACGTTGCTTGTAAGTATCTCCGTTTGTATAGAAAACACGCACAGTCCAACACACTGAAATACTCGTACATCCACGCGCGTTCATTCAGATCACGTGATCTGCCTACAAGCGGAGAAACATGCACATACGCGTGTGGCTGCGGGGCGAGACGCAAGGTATGGCACACCAAGTCTCGCATTGCCGTGCGTGATTTTGAATAGGCATTGAATGAAATGAGTCAGAGCCGCGAAGTGAATCCACAAAACGCAAATACGCGTGAATGCGTAAAAAACCCGCACGATGATACAGATCTGCACCAAGCAAACAAGTACGCGCGTCAGTGCATTGACACGCAATATGCAGCGTGATGCGTAGCAGTGACTGTAATCGCCTAACGCGCGTTAGTAGCGATACTGTCACGCGCTTACGAAACGCGCGAAAGACGCCGTGGGTGAAGGGCTTAAAATACAGAAATTGTCTCTCTATTATTAAGGCATATAAATCAAAACATTGATTACAAGATACGCAGTATGCGAAACTTTATTACTCTCCCTCGGAATGTCGGAGTCATCCACAGACACGGTCCCGCCACACACATTGCCCTCTGAGTCGTTCGATTACCTACGTTGGTGCTCAAAACTTATACTTTTACCATAGTTTTAATTTTCATTCATAACAAAAGCACATGAAATTGGCATGCAGAAAAATTAATTACCTATTATGTTACTACTTTGGTAGCACTAGACAGGAGATAGCAACTGTAATGTTGAGAGTTTCTTTTGTCGAGTATACCTACATCTGTTCTTACCCCAAAGTTTGATAATATAACGAACACACCCTTAAATAAACATCCAGCAACTGAATGTTAACCCCACCATAATTAAATATATATAATAACATCGGTATAAAATTCGGCAGTTCGCGTTCACCTCAGACAAAGTTTTCATTAGGAGAGCGTAAGTTTGTGGTGAGTGTGCGAGAGGGAACGTTTGGCGCGATGCTGATAACACAACAAACAACTTGTTACAAACGTGTTTAGTTTTAGTTATTGCTTCGAGTTCGACGCTTTAACTCATTGCTCTAATAATGAAGAGGGTAGGCAGTCATTAAGCTCGGTTTTGTACGAGCTGTTTGAGCGGTGATGAAGTTATTCGAGGTGGGTTAGGTGAAGGTATTTGAAGGTTGTTGAATTTACAGGGCATAATAGTAAGACGAAGGGTATTTTTGTTTATTTAACACTTCATGTATACACTTAACTTATAAAAGAAAAGAAGACGGAAACAGAAAAATAGGTACAACATAAGTGATGTTTATTTCTAAAGAAATCTCTTCCAGCATACTCGCGAAAGGATTTCATCAAGCATTCGGGTTTGCTCCGCATGCTATAAATTTCAAAATGCAAAAAAAAGACGCGTCCCGCGTGCGTATTCTACGCATTACAATAAATACTTGTAAGAAATGTAGATTTGCGGGGGTTCTGCGTGCGGAGCAATTCAGCATGCGTGATCAAAAACGCACGATAATAAAACACCTTAAGAAAAATGCATGCCAACAGTTTCTTCTTTCTTTGACTCGATAGTTAACTCTTTTATTAATTAGAGCCCAGTAAATCAGAGCTGCAGATTGTTAAAGAGCTACGGGCTAGGGTTGGCATTCGTAAAAGGCAACTGAAGGTACTTTGGTGTGGGTTTTATTCAGTAAAAGTCTGTCATTCTAAGAAGAGAGATTGACAAACTCAGATGCGCACATTAATATTGCAGCTTATCTGGCGTTCATATGGTCTTCTATACGGCAGATAATGTTAGCAGAAATAGGTAGAAAAAAAACCAGTCCTGAGTTGAGATTTAACAGGAAAAATCATACTGTATGCTGCGGATAGATGTGCAGCGCAAAAAGGGATCCGTTAGTAATGACTAGTGTTTACTTTTAATCCGTCACAGAGCCGGTGCAGTGATGAATTTTTACACAAGGCCCCGTCAAAGTGATACAAGATTAAATTACGTGCGGGCGCGTGGACTGCTATTCGGATTCAGGCCAGTCTAACAAAATTTTTGTTGTGTTTTTTTCTCGTACATTCGTTTGCCGGATGTCAAACAGATCTGTAAACCGAAATCAAATTGGGAAATTTGTGCGGATTGGAATTTGTGGAGAACGTCAGCTATATTGGCGTTTTAGGTGTGGACTTTTTTTTTTATAAGGATCAGATTGCCAATTTCAGTGCTTAAAGTATTAAATCTTATTTGCTACAAAAGCCCTCCTAGCCAAGTTACGACCGTTTCGTTTCGATTCTCTTGTGTCGAACGCATCGAGTTGGCCACGCCTCCAATTCTTTGATTCGGACCACGTGACAGAGGAAAGGTCAGAACAAAGGAATCGGAGGCGTGGCCAACTCGAAGCGTTCGACGCCAGAAAATCGAAACGAAACGTTCGTAACTTGGCTAAGCCTGTAGGTACCAAAATTGTCGAAAAAGCGATGTTTACTCTGAATTTCAAATGCACGGTGTAAACTGAAAAAAGAAAAACGTGCAACCACTGCATTAACAGAGACTTCAACAGCCAATAAAAAAACTCCGATTTAAAAAAAATATGCAGTATCCTACACCTCAAATAACTGCACACAACAACTACCTCCAAACATCATCCACACGATAATACGAAGGTGAAAACTGGCACATTAGACGTGTATTTTACTGGCCGTCTTTTGTAGTGTGTCCGTTACACCATGTTAGGTAAAGGGGCAGGAAGAGGAAGCGGTTTATCTGTGCTCCGGAAGTCAGGAAGACGAAAGCGGGCTCGCCCGGCTCCGTTGAATTCCTTTAGGCTTTACATTTGTACCAAATTGCGATTGTGTTATACGCGTATGGCGTGTGACTGGGAAAAGTGTAGGGATTTTTGTTTGAGTGTATTTTTGTTTATAGTGTTGTTTTTTTTTTGTGTGTGGAATACAGTTTTGACTGGCCTGTTGGTCTAGTGGTTAGTGACCCTGACTGCTATGCCGAAGGTCGTGGGTTCGATTCCCACCCAGGACAAATGTTTGTGCGATGAGCATAATAATTTGTTCTGTGTCTGGGTGTAATTTATCTATAATATTTATATATTTAGAAATATATAAGTATGTTTATCAGTTGTCTAGTGCCCATAACACAAGCTCTACTTAGCTTGGAACTAGACGGCGTTGTGTGATAGTTGTGGAAAAAAAAAAAAATCATTTACGAAAGATCTAGTTGATTATGTTGTTTGAAACACCGATGCAAATGTTCCTAGATAATTGTAAAACTACAAGTATCTCCGGCGTCTAGAGTCATGGGGCGATTTTCGACCACAAGAACCGCAGGTTTGCGGAAGATGAGCAATGGGTAGCACACCGTTTAATTTTTTTATTTCTACCATCCGGTAAGGACCAAGTTTGAATTATCAGCGTGTGTGTGTTTCACGCGCGTCTCAAAGAGATGTCAGTAAAGCAGACAGGGCTCATTACAGTCGATACCTGCCAGAGCTACGGGAATGTTAGAAAGAGTTGCTGTGGCCCTTTAAGGCAAAAGGCAACTGAAAGAATACAGGTGAGTTTTAGTCAGTAAAATTCTGACACGGTCTCTTTCTTCACCCAGAGTGAGAGAAGTTATTTCATGATTTTTACCTCAAAATAAGCTGTAATTCGGGCAAGATGCAGAATTCAATAGCTACGAAACTATATATGTAATCCTGCTATGAATGTAACGGTGTACATACATTTTCAACAAAATTTCCTTTTCATCTTGTTATGAAAATATTGTTACGCCACTAAACGTGAACACGCCATATCTCCGAGAAAATAACGAGTGGCACGTAATAATTAATACGCATTGCTGTTCGAAAGGTCTAGAGTAGTTGTGCTTAGCCAGACTTAGAAAAATCTCGAAACATCCACAAGGTACCTACCTACCAAGGTACATGTAGTAATAGATATCATCTAACCGATAAGGGAAATGGTACTTTCCGTCTTTAACAATAAAGTCGAAATTCGCATGAAAGTAACTCGTTATTATTACGAACAATAAAAATGATTTATGACTTCGAGAAGCGATTCAATTGTTCTGGAGTTCTGGATAGATCCGGGGACGTCGGTATCTAGAATTTTCTTGGCTCCGCATATAAATACGGGCCCCCGGCCGGAAGCGAGTCAGTTGTGATTTCGACTGCGATCAAGAGCGAACTACCCTAGTACTCGAAGTGATTTTTATCAACGACTAAAGCGATAGTGTAACGGTACTCTAGTGTTAATTGCGATTCGGATTATTGTTGACTGGACTAATTTGTTATTGTTTGTGGTAAATAAAGTTCTCTCGTCAGTAAATCGGCATTTGATTACCCACGTACGTAACAATATTCCCACCAAAAAACCAGGCACAATTTCTTTACAGACTTTCATAAAAATAAACTATTATACAAAGGGTATGTAAGGAGCATTTTTGAATCCCCGGATTATTTCAATAACATTTCTTTCTGAACGTTTGCCTAGTGCACCGTTTTATTTTCTTATCTTAAGGAAATGTTTCCTTGGCTTTGTCTCCTTTGCAACAAAACGCGCGCATCAGGCGTTGGTCGACCTTCTGGGAGCGATTTTAAACGAAATACTAGATTCCACCCCTGTTTAACCACTTTTAAAGAATCCACCCTACTAAGGGAGAATATATAGTTATTTCTCTACATTGTACGTGTATATTAGCTACAGCCTGTATCGTAAATTCTGGTAAAAAGTGTCACGACTCGTGGAAGTTAAGAAACTTGGGATACTTACTGCGGCTTTTCACTTTGTCGACAATAAACTCTTCGAAATTGAATAACATACATCAAGTAGAAATAGTAATTGAATTTTAGTTCGAGAAAACTTCGCACTGGTCGGGAAAATAAATAAAAAATGCGCATAGAATGTCGTTATTTTTAATGCCGAAACATTCCAAGGATACATTTCGTGAAACTTATTTTCATGACGTTTGGATATCCGAAAACGTTTACGGGTTTTCATTGCAGGTACTTAGGATGTTAAAAGAAGGAATCTTCAGTTTAAAATGTCGATATCATAAAAATAGAGTACTGTAAGAACGTAGAATAAGTAAGCACTAGTAGCAAAATACAATGCAACAAAATACGTAATACTCATACTTTGCTATTCATAGGTAGCTTCTTATGGCCACTTCGCTAAGCTTTCTTTGTAGTTACAGTAGGTTACAACCATATATACCTTTGTATGCTAATACCTAGCGCACAGTGCGCTAAAAAGCTGTACTTTTTAAATAGTTGATTACAGAACCCAATCAGTCTGCCTACTGTTATCCCAAATATAGCAGCCAGTGTTTACCTGGAGCCTAGAGCCTAGAGAACCTAGAGCCTATCTGGCCAGTAACTGAGTAGTATAATTCTCCTTGGTTAGCTATCTGTAATTATTGTCAAACATGTTAAAATGACAGCTCAATAGCTTAACGCTGGTCACCTATCCTAGGGCCTACCTTGGCTAGATCTTATTTAACCGCAAGCTTCATAGTTGATACCAACCATATCCACCACTACTACGAGAACCAAATCTCTTACTGCTTTGTCCTTTTCGTGCTTTTGTTCATTCTTCCTTCTAAATACAGTCCATATTACTGTGGCATGCATTTCCTCTCGATATCAGGGCGGTCAGAAGTTGCTGAATTATTTTGTGCACTAATAGCAGAATCGTTTCAAAAACTTTTTTCCCTTCCTTTATTTTAATACAATTATATGTTTATTTTAACCATATAATATATGTACTTTTTTACTCTTATTTTCTAACCGAAATTTTTTTCTTGATTTTCTTCACCACCCTAGGTTGACTGGTAGAGATTGCATTAAGTCGGCCATCATGAAGATTAAATAAACAAATATTACGAAAACGGGAATAAACAATGTTGTTTACAAACCGAACCCTAGAACAGTGAATTGGCGCAACTCTTACAAGGTGAACGTAAACGTCTGCCCACAAGAAATACGAGAAAAGCTAATGACGCTATTTCCTGTAACCCCTACCGCACTGCAGCTACATTCCAAATATAATTTTCAAAGGTGTTCGGCGTCGATAGGTAACACATAAATTTAAACGGCGATAGTAATAGGCTAGTGTTGCTACAGCTTTGATTTAAGACTGCAGCGAGCTGAAAATGCAGACGATATCCAATTGCGGATTTACGTCCCAACTATTTATTTTATGCAAGGAAATGCTGAGCTTTTACGTGAGATCCTGTTAATTGATTACGGGAATAAACGAGTACAAAAAGTTTTGTCACCCTCGTTATGGGGTAGTGAAAATTTAACGCAGTTTACAGACTGAACGGAGAGAAAAAAGACGTTCTCTGTTAAATGGCCACTTAAAGGTTCTATATAGAAACTGTTGTAAGAGCTCTAACGTATCCAAGATAATTTATTTCCAGAAACTTTTACAGCACATTTCCTATGAGTATACGTTTTACGTTGTATCCTGCAGAAAGGTCTAGTCCCTATTGCGTCTAGCCCCTAATACAGTGAGCTCTTGGATGGCCGTAAGTGGTGTTTTGCACAGCAAACAAATACTCCGTGAAATTAACTGCGCCCGCCGCGCCCCGAACGTTTCGGACGCCTCGATTTCGCTTAGCGAGGATATAAAGCTGCTGGAAATGAGTTATTATGGATTATTTCTTTTATTAACTGCGTACAATTCTTGTTGAATATCCGTATTGTCAACATGCTTTGTGCTATTTGATTTTTTGAAATACCGATTATTTTTTTAATTTTATTCATATAGGTATTTTTCTTTTCCTATTTTAACAACACTTAAAAGATGTGTCTATGGACTCTAACTTTTTTTTTTAAGTTTTAGGCTTTCATTATTATTTTCATTGATTTATTTATTTTCATACAATACCGATTCATGGTCCCTACATTCAAGCACAGTCATTTTTCAAAAACTGATTAATGTGTAAGATCAACGTTAGTGACCAGTAAGAATAAAAACCGATCCATCCAGTATCTTCTAGATATCCTTTCGAGGGTATCTACTTATCTTGCTACTGTCGGCCAACACTTTTACAGAATCTCGACAAGTTTTATGTTGTTCTCTGTAGATTTAGCCGGAAAGTAAATATATTCCAAGGACCAAGAAACTTTCAGAAGTGAACCGCTTACATCGCATTGTTCGATAAAGAAAACATCATGAAACTCTCTAAAGTTATGGCATAACATCATCAACAGTGCATCTCTTCCAAATTTAATATATACTTTATTTACGTTAGGATCTAAAAGATTAGGTGTATTCAGTATATTGACAGCTCACGGGGTCACATGTTCACAAAGCTGTATTTGAACTCGATTAGATAATTTTGATACTTTTCTATTATTTGTCAGTTACGCCGAGTAATTTACTCGAACGATGTGCATTTTTCTCTTAGCGAGGTTATAAATTAGTGATTTAATGTGCATGAATTAACCCGTTGTATACCGGAACGCAGATCTACGCGAGACACAATGGCTTTTTAATTGTGTCTCTAATTACGGCATACGAGAGGTTAAACACCCATTAAAAACTCTAAAAACTTCTAGGTAGGTCTACGTTAGAGGAGCCGAGCACGAACGAAACACGAACCTAGCTCAAAATTCGTATAGTGTGGACGCTACCCACCAGGTTTGACCTTTAGATTTTGTAATGAATACTTACTAGATCAAAATTATGTAGCCATCCTATACGGCTTACATTGCAAAATTTGGCGCGAATAAATCTGGTATAGATCCAACAACGATGAGTACTCGCATGGTAAGTACTGCGTTTTATTATTGCTAATGAATCGAATTATATGACATTTTGACAGTTCTAGGTAATTACAATTTTATTAAAATAAATTTGATATAATTCTGGTATAAATTTTATGTAAAAATTTTTTCATTCGATAAGTTTATATTGTTGAGTAATTTCAATGTCTCTGAATAACAACGCTAAAATTGATCATTTAATGCAAAAATACGATCATCATGCTCCAAAATGGACAGGGATTAAACTTTTCCAATTTATTCAAATTCAAATAAACCATACAAGACTTTGATTGCATCGTATAAAATTGGATCGAAGATAGGATTTTCATAGCGAGTGACAGATTTAACCATTTCGATAACTTTTTCTGCATGGTACAGCGCCGCGGCAAAGAATACGACCGATGCAATAAATTAAACCTCTCAGGGACTGACCCGTCTACGGCTTTAATTAACTTTTCACCAGGCATTTTTAATGAAAAAAAAGGTGGAAGACAATATGGTTGTAGAATCGGACGGCTTGATAAAGTTTTCTTCTTTCGGCTCGAATGTTATTTAAGTAGATAATAGCTGAAAGAATCAAGACTGGGTTTTTGGCTCTTCTAAAAATCGATAAATCTTAATTACCTACATTAAGATTTATCGATTATCAGAAGAGTCAAATTTCTTTTTTCCTTGTTCATTATTACAACGCAAGTTCGTTTTTTTTTTTAATAGATTTAGTGTTTGACCACTATCTCACCTGAGTAAAATGCCTGATCATTTTACTCAGGTGAGATAGTATAGAGATCGCTTTGAATTAAGCCACCAAATCTTTCCTCCTCTTGTCCGAAGGAAGACTTGTAAGTGACTTCAACATGCTGATGTACGTCTGGTAACTGTCCGGACCAAGCCCAAGTCCCCGCGCGCCTCAAGGAGTTGTCAGCAACAGCAGGGGCCCAGCCGGGTCGAAGCCTACTGGGGCCAGGGTTATCCGAAAGGGCGCTTGTGCCCCGTTATGAAGCCTTGAAGGGACGGGATGGGTTTTTTAGTCAGTAAGAGTCTGACAGTATCTCCCGCTCCGCCCCAGAGCGGGGGTTGTCATAAGATGATTTTTCCCATCGAAAAAAAACGTTTAACAACCTGACATTCTGAAGTAAACACACAATCTAATGAAAAATTCTAAAAAATATCGCGAGACATGTCCAAAAAATTGTGACATAAAAATAAAATGCCTGTAATATTGCACCTGGCTGTTAAATTTGACATGGGTCTTCTTGCATGTATCATCCAGACAGGCCGAGTAAATTTCTGTCGCATGCCTGAATAAATAATCACGTCGTTTATGTCACAAGAAACCATTGAACACACGGATAGGCTCATGAATATTCAAGTTATATTATCATCTTTAACATTTTACGCTCATGTTGGGCACATGTTTTCTTTATTATATTTTATGCAAGGAAGGTTGCTACGTTGTCGATCTAGGATTTTTATAGCAGTTGCGCTAGCAGCTTTAAATCTAATGTATAGAAATACCCAGGTATGACTTGTTTTTCTTAAATTGATGTTCAATTATTGTTAACAGCACCTAAAGAACGAGATCATAGTATAAATAACTGTTGCCTATAATCAAACTATATACAAACGAAATGGCACAGAAGTCTCTAAAATTACTGTAATCGATCTGTCAATTACATGATTACTTTGAATGAAAAAACATATTTTATTTTCATACATAATTCAACAAAGATAAAGTGAGAAATGAGTATATTAGAAGAAGCTTGAAAGTTTGAATGAAAAGTTGAAAAGAAATCGGTTATCTTGGTATGGTCATGTGAAGAGGAGGGATGAAGCGTATTTTACTAAAAGAGTTCTGAGTATACATATAGATGAATGGAGAGGGAGAGAAAGGCCGAAGAAAAGATGGATGGATTGTGTGAGGAGTGATATGAAAGAAAAGGGAGTTAGTGATAGTTTGACGAGAGATAGGACAGAATGGAAGAAAAAAACGTGTTGCGCCGACCCTAAATTATATGGGATAAGGGCAGGAAGAAGAAAGAAGACATAATTCAACAAAGAACTAAAGAGCCACAGAAAAAAGCGAAACAACAAAAATGTTCATTAATTTAATTCTGGGTGTTTTAATTCATTATTTTTTAGCGATTCCAAGAAGACTCTAATTCCTAACATGAACATTCGACTAAGAAATTAAAAAGCTTTTATTTGTTAGTAAACAAAGTGGTATAGTGGCAAACAGAGACGTTTTGGCTAAGGCATAGTAATATATTAAGTGCTAGCACGCAACCCCGCAATAAGTCTGCCTCGCCTACTTTGCCGCTAGATAACAATTATAAATCTTACTAATACTTCTCACTGTCCACACCGAGCTATTGTTTCATAGTTTTGATTTTACAAAAACAACTTTAACACTTAACGATAGAGAACATAATTCAATGAGACATGCCCTATGTTTCGTAGTATTAAACTTTTAACTAGAATTTGAGTAGACCTACGATAGTTTGCTATATTGAGTGCTACGTTTGCTTTTTCCTATTTAAAACTTTATCCATTATAACACTAAAGTAAATCTATCCACGTAATAATGATGAGTTTAAACTTTAATTACTAAATTCAGTTTGACTATATCTGGTCGCTGTTAGAAGTAAAAAACATTTTTTCGAGAGTATTCCAAATGTAAGCGCAGTACGAATTAAGAATTCTGGTCAAGCTTGCCAAATAGTAGCTCTGTCTACCAAAAAACTTGGGATGCAATCTAAAAGCTTTCCCACAATCTTTATTTTTGGCCACGTCTTAATTTATTTCAATCATTCAGTACAAATAAAAAAAAACCAATACATTTTCTTGATACTTTATGTTTGAGATGTTTTACATCCTTTGTCAATTCAACCCTTTCAGTGAGGGGTGTAGCAGAGTAATAAAAAACTATGTTATGTTCCAAAATATTCGGCTCCGTTGTCGTGGACAGGACATCATAAAAGCATCAAGAAGCCATCAGAGTTAGTAACAGGTTGTCCCCGCATACAACATTCTTTACATTTTTACCCATTTGTGCAAGATAAATGGTGTGTTTCTGGAATATGACATTACCGAAATACCGAGGGATGGTATTTTGGCTAGAATAAATCTGGATAGATTTAAAGCATGTAAAAAGTACGATAGAATATGGTAGATATGAATTTTACTAGACGTAATAAATACTATTGCAAACTTATTTTTTTGAGGTAGGACGTTACCAAAGTATGCCCATATACCCACTCTAGGCAGGTGAAGTGAGAGCCAGACTTTTATTGATTAAAACCCACCTGTGTTCCTTCAGTTAACCTTAGCGTTCCAGGGCCCTATTCAATCCTGTTGGCCAGACACTGTTGTAAACTAATAAGTTTAAAAATGATTTCTTTAATCATTCTGTCGACACAATCACTGAAAGTGAACTACACTAGCTACTTACGATGCTTTATTGCTTAACTATTTTAACTTAAACTCCTTAAACATGGGTTGTCAATGCGTAGAACTGGCAGGTGGCAAATGGAACCCTGGAATGTCTACTAGTAAACACGTCGAGTTTGAGCTCATAAGACTCGTCTTAATCAGTTCTTTTACTTTTTATAGATTTAATGCGTCGGGGTATTTAAAAAAAAATAATAATTTTGCTATTATTTGTTTATGCAAAACCTGAATATAATTTGTTCAGAATCAGTAACTGAATGGATTCCAATAGTTTTTATACCATGTGACTAAAAATATTTAAAAAGGTCACAAGTTGGATACCACCAATACAACACGGATCACGGCAGGTCATAACCGGCATGAGGCGCCATCAAACAGCCGGGTGCAAGTGCAAAACAACCCCTCAGTCGCCCGGGTGGCCCGGGACTATGTATTTTTGCTGACATAACAGGCTTATAACTTTGTGATTTTTCATAATTCAGTTTTGAAATCTTATACATAGACTCTTTACATTAAAATACTAGACACGTGTTGGTTTCGCATATACTAAAACTAACGTTGTATATCGGAAAAAAAGAAGAGGCTGACTTTGATTTGGAAGACTTTACTTGTTCCTTTTTATTGCAATGATTTAAGCCGGATTCACATTACTTTGCCTTTAGCTAATTTAAAGTCAATGCAATATTATGTATGGACAAAAAGATTAGATTTTTTTGTGTATTCCACGCCTAGACACGAGACCGTAATGTACCTGATTTTCTTAAAAACCCTAGTAGTAGTACAAATGCATGATGCAAATAGGTACAATTCTTAGATAAAGCAAAAAACTTATCAAACTTAAAATCGCATCTCAAAACCAAGCAATTAATTTTCGTCCTTTTTCCAGCAATCAAAACAAAAGTTTCGTGATAAACTCTCTCAAAACATTAATTTTATAGAGAAGTGCAAACTGTCTAGTCTGAGCGACTCGGTGCAGCGGAAGTGTTGCCGCGATGACTCGGCAGGTCGACTGACACGGCGCGACCACAGAATAGATAGCGTGTAGAAGGCTAGCTATACATATAAGCAGCCTTATAATGTTCCCACTGCGGGAACTCAGACGTGATTTTAGGTAAAGGCTGTTATCCACTACGCGAGCCTAATGCATGTTGGTTGCCGTGGTTGGTAAGTCACATCTCTTTGAACTCACTGAACCACCACTGCTTTTTCGGAGCTCTGCCTCAAAAAACAAGCAAATACCCACAAACACGGAAAAAAAATTGACGGTTTCATATATCTAATGAAAACCGACGCCGGTGGTTGTCAGCAAGCAATCTAAGAGTCGAAAGTGCAGAAACACTGTTCTAAAGCGAGTTCAATGATACACAACCGAATAAATATAGGGCATATAAACTAAAGTATGGTCTAAACAGTCGTCAATGACGAGAGTGAAATGAGTTAGGTTATACAACAAGTGCGAGCGAATGGCGTTCATTTGATTATACCCCCCATATCTGATTTAAGCATTCAAAGTTGAGTATATATTGAACTATTCTTAAGCTTTAAAACCTATTAAAATTTATCATTTAAGTATGGTTCAACACTTCTTTAACTTAAAATACTCAATTCAGAAACCCGTCCACGGTATTTGCCCCTGTAATTGCTTGTTGCACGTAGCCGGCCTTCTGTACCTTTTTATTCCGTGTTGCGACGTTCCTCACGATGTTTATATCAGTTTAAAAGGCGACTACACCGATCGGAGCGTTTCCTTTTGCGACGGCATAAAAGAATTTCCAAGAAATAACGGCAGTATTTGAATAGCGGTATAACATGTTCGCGAATGCTTTTCTCCGGCTTAAAACAGCAATGGTATTGCTCTTTTGAGTCTTTCTGTGAACGTTTTTAAGTTAAATATTCTGATTGTCGTGTTTTGCTGTTTGTTTATTCACTTCATTGCGCTAGTCAATAAGTAATATTATTGCTTTTGAATTGTCGTTGGAGTATGCAGTTTTATTTACTTGAGAGCTCTTATTTACCTTGACATAATTTTAGACACGAGGTCATTACATTGCCTTACTTTAATGCAATTCTAGTGACCCACCTAACAATTGACATGCTAAAAGTTTCAAAGACTTAAAATCCTTGAAATATATGGCTTTTCTCTACGTATATATTATATGTAAACATCAACTTTTATCACTCTGTCTATTCGTTAAAACTGCATGAAAATCTGTTTAGTAATTTTTGAGATTGTTGTAAAGAGACAGACAGACACAGCAGAGGTCTTTGCTTTCCTGTGTCAAATGATCGAGGCTTACCTGTCGGACAGGTACAATGTCTACCCCGGTCAGGTAGGGCAACCCTTGTGGAACATCGGGTACGACTACGTGCTACGCGGCTACTTTCCTGACGGGGTCAGCGTGGTTTGCTACACAGACGACACGCTGGTTCTAGCGCAAGGAGAGTCGTACCAGGCGGCGGTCGCTCTAGCGACACGCGGGGTTGCGATGGTCGTTGATAGGATCCGGGAATTGGGCCTTGAGGTGGCGCTTCACAAATCCGAGGCTATGTGTTTTCACGGTCGCCGCCCTCGGAACGCCATTGAGTTACCAAATAACGGTAGGAGGAGTTCACATCGGTGTCGGGTCGACGATGAAGTACCTGGGACTCGTCCTCGACAGCCGGTGGAATTTCGTGGCACTTCCGACGTCTGGCTCCCAAACTCAACCAGGCTGGGGCTGCGCTCAAGCGGCTCCTGCCTAACTTTGGAGGTCCAGATGCCTCCTGCCGGAGGCTCTACGCGGGGATCGTTCGGTCCATGGCCCTCTACGGGGCACCGGTGTGGGCGCCGTCGCTTAAAACGCAACCGGCGGCCATGCTGAACGCCTGCCAGAGGGTCATGGCAATAAGAATTGTGCGGGGATACAGCACGGTCTGGCCTACCACCGTGGGATCTGGAGGCAGCAGTCCTTGCACACATGCACGATATGCACGTGGAGATGGTGAAAGTCCGCTGCCGCGACAGCTCACGGAATGGCGGACAGAGCTCCGGCGGGATCTCATGGTGAAATGGCGTCAACGACTATCGCAACCCAGTGCTGGGCACGCCACAATCATGGCGGTAAGTCCCTTTTTTGAGGCTTGACTGGAAAGACCTCACGGCGCCCTTATCTTCCGTATGACGCAGGTCCTCACCGGACATGGTTCGTTCGGGAGGTTCCTGCACCGGATTCATGCGGAAGTGACGCCCGGGTGCCGCCACTGTGCGGAATGCCCGGAGGACACGGTGGAGCACACAGTCGAGGTGTGCCCTGCTTGGCCGGAGCATCGCCGTGCCCTCGTGGGGGTGATCGGCGGCGGAGACCTCTCGCTCCTGGCCTTGGTTGAGGCCATGGTCCGAAGCGAGGAGGAGTGGCAGGCGGCGGCCGACTTCTGCGAAGCAGTAATGCTCGCAAAGGAGGAGGCCGAACGCATCAGGCAACGGCGTTAACACCGTCGCCGCCGCCGCCGGGTTTCTGATCCCGATTTCCGGCCACCGTAGGCGCGGGCTTGCGGACAGTGAGCAATGGGTAGCTCACTGTCCGGCCGTCCGGTAACTGTCCGGACCAAGCCCAAGTCGTCGACGGCGCGCACTGTTCCCGCGTGCCCCAAGGAGTTGTCAGCAACAGCAGGGACCCAGCCGGGTCGAAGCCTACTGGGGCCAGGTTTATCCGAAAGGGCGCTCGAGCCCCGGTATGAAGGCTAGAAGGAACGGGGTGGGCTGGAAAAATCATCCAAAGACATCCCCCGCTCTTGGGTGGACCCAAGAGCGGGGGATGTCATTGGATGATTTTTTCCCACCATAAAGAAGAGGTCTTTGTTTTATTATATGTAAAGACATTTATACTCACATTCCATTTAAAAATCTTAAAGAAATTTAATTAAAATACAAACAAATTACATTCGAAAAAAAACTTTAATAATGGTTTATCACAAAACGATTCATTGGTTTTCAATGAAATTATACACTTATTTGAGTGTAAGTAATTTACAATGACAATAAAAGTAATCAACTTTTTGTACAGCAGAACAAACAACGAAGCATTATCTCAATAAAATTGTTTTACATTAAATAAAGCTTTTCGTATCGTTGTAAATCTTTTGAGAATTGCTGTTTTTTGTTCTACGCTGTCTACGAGGATTATTGTACTTGCAATAAAATGTACACAAAGCGAAACCGGGCTACAATCTTTATAAGATTTATTTAAGCACTTTGACATGCTTCGCTATTCTTCTTTTGAGGCATATTTAAAAATAATAAATGAGTGACTGGGTCAACGATTTTGAGGCATCGATCTCGAAAATAAATGAAGCTATTCACGAAAATTTAATTCTAATTCAAATGAAAAATACAATCTTTTGTTAATATTCTTATCTAGATATTTTAGGAGCTAATATTAAAAAGGTGATTTAAGTGTGTCCAAAAATTGCACATAGTAGACCATGTCACATAGGATACTTCTTTTTTATCTCGAGAGTGTGGTCTCTTACGATCAAGATATGGATGTGTGTGTGTGTTACGGTACGGCCATGATTTTGGTCTTAGCGGTGAGCGGGGCGACTTTGGTAAGCGGGCGCGCGTCTTACCGCTCCCCGCCCCGCGTTTAGCTACCGCTCACAGCAGCAATGTCGTAAACGGGCCGTTACAATGTTTGCCGACTTTCACGCGGGTGAAGCCACTAGCAGAAGCTATTCTCTTTTAAACGTTGCGTTCCTAGTCTCTGCAAAACTGTATTTTCAACTAGTACCTACTACTTGAGACATTTCTGCAGTGCGCACTGCAAAAAAAAACATTAAAACAACCACTTAACTTTAAACAAAGAGTGATAACCATAACAAGAGGTAAAAAAAACATGGCATACTTATTAATTTTAATGATATGACCAAAATATCGCTGAACACGCCACTTGGCTGAAGTACGCTTCTTATAAAGGTCGCATGAGTGCAGGCACAAAGTTCACCTGAAGATAATCACTGTGAGGAGTTGAGGACCCCACTTCAAATGGCACACAAGATAAACGAGAATTCTCTCATTTTTTTTTTTTTAGAAGTACTGTGGGAAACAACAGCCTTTTGTGTTTAGATTGCCTAGATAACTGTGCTTATATTAACTGAGTATTTGAGAGTTCGATGATAATAGATTTATGGTTGTGCCACATTAAGAGTAACCTTTGTGATTAATAAATTATGATAAGCCAAAATGTTTTTTTTTTTTGCTATTATGGATTAAGATGTCTAATAAATAAATATTACTACTATTAAAAGGAGGATAAGGAACAGGCGTTTGGCGTTTTGCACTTAAAGAATAATCGATTTATAATATTTTAATCAAATGTAGTTCAGTTTGAATTTTTATATTTAATTAATATAAATACAAAAACTGTTTCTGAATACATTTAAATGTCTTCAGTAATGCACAGACAAGCCTCATTCCCTACCCCCCACCGGAGACGCCCTCGGTGTCGGCAGTCGCAAGATGACTCACACGGGTTTACGGTTGGCGAGCCATGGGTATCTCACCAAGACCAAGCTCGAGTTGACGCGTTGTGTTCCATCTGCAACTCTAAATAATGTCAGCAAAATTTTAGGGGCCAGTTATGGCCGACTCCTGCCTGCTGTGGATTTTTCAGAGGCGTTGCCACAGCTCATCAAATAAAGGGTAACAGGAGGAATACTGTGGATTTTAATAAGCAAAAGTCTGACACTCCATAGTTTTTTTTTTCTTTTTTTTTAAATCTTATAAATTTAGGGACTTTTGGTCACAGTACGACCATGCCAGCCCCATCGTAACCTAATACAAGTCAAGCTTTATCAACTATGAGGGCTCACAACCTTACTCATTATTTTATAAACAGCGATGGCTGCGTTAGAGAGGGGTTCGGGGAGGGGTTACTTTGAATAACACCAACCTAGTTATTTAATGATTTTTCACGTAAAAAGAGGTGCAAACCTTCAGCATTGGTAATCCGGAGATCGCGTGGAATTAGAAATTAAATGTTTAGACGTCCAGCAACACCATATATCAGGAAGAAAATATAGATCTAGGTTATTCTCCAAGGATCTGTTCGAAGTTGCGAGAAATATACCGAGCAGTATCCTACATAGGTTAAACCGGCTATAAATAAAGGTGCAAACATTGTAACGTGTTCGGAATTTTTAAGTAATCTTTCTTAGCTTAGTTGAGAGAAGTTTTCAAATAATACTACGTACGTGTACCTACATGTATCTGAGATTATTAATGTTACATGCTGGATTTTTTATCTCGAAAACCTGTAAAGGCGACCTTTTTAATTCAAAGCAACTGTCTGTTTTTTTTTGTTAGTTTTACATGATTTTTTTTTAAATACAAAAAAGAAAAACTGGTCATAAACGATGTGGACTCGCACACCGAAGATTTGTATGTTAATATTTCGATTTCCGAATCAAGCCTCAAAGATTATTCAGAATCGCAAAAAAAAGTATCTGTAACTTCAAACAGTTTTCAGACTTTGCCCTTTACTTGTTCTAAGAGACCTTGCTTCTTGCCAAACAGGATCCTAAATTAAAGAGAAATACTCTATAGATTTTGATTTCCTCGTTAGTAGCAAAAACGATGCGCCTATACGAAGCATAATCAGCCTAAACTTTAGATTGTGTTGACTTAGAAGTTTTATTTTGACCTGATTATTTAATATTAATTTTAGCTTAATATTATCACACGTTCCCGAGATAAAAAAGGCTTTAACAGACGGAACAACAGACAGATAAAAAAGTGATCTGTACTTCATTAGACAAAAACAAAACCTTGAAAAACACTAAAATAAATATTTTTTCCCAGTACTTCTGTATGTTCAAACACAATAAATGATTTTCACTTATTGAAGAGTAAGTTTTTTTCTAAAATTTTAACACAAAAGCACATCTTGTTTATAAACTCTCCGAGTACAACTTTTCTTGCAAGCCGTACTCCGCGCGGGGAAGTGAAAACATCAGTCAGGCCAATATTGAATTATTTATAAACAGACAGTATTGAATGGAGTTAAGGAGTGTTTTGACACCAGCTATTGACTGCATGCTTACGATGAGTTATGACTTCTGAGTGATGGAGCCCATTGTATTCCCAGCCTTTGTTACTCTTTATAAATGATTCTTTACGTTTCTCAAATGGCTTTCTTATTTAATATCTGTATTTCGGAATAAAGAGGCTTATATTGCTTTCTATTTATTCTGATATTTGGCTTCGCATTTCGAATAAATTGTTCTTGGATTTTGTAATGTACTATTTATCAATAGCAAATATTTTATTTTTATTTATCAAAATCACTATCATTACATCTCTGCTGAAGTAGTAAAATAAACGGTACAGTTACAATTTCTTGAAGGCTAAAATAAAGGGGCTGCGTAGGCGCATCGTAGCAGGTTCGCTACGCAAAATACACTGCCGTAGTACAGGTACTACACAAGCTACAGCGTTACGCTGTCGTAGTAATTGTGCTACGGGAGCTAGGCGGTCGCTCGTAGCAAATGTACTACAGAAGCAACACTATTGCATAGTCGTAGTGGTTTCACTACGGAAGCTGCACTGTCGTAGCAAATAACACGCATTAAACCGTAGATCCCAATTTATTAGTAAACATAAAATGATGACTGTACAATTTTAGCGAGCTAAACTAAACACAATATTTAAATTAAAATAAATCGCAAGATTTTGACGGAAACGACTTGAAGAAAAAGAGTGAAGATTAATATTCAAAACAACATAATATCTATCACACCAGCTTACGAATTCAAAGACCGCTTGAAAAGATCCCTATTCACTTGAAACAATTCATCTTTTAAGTGCAAAAAATCCGTTCCTTGTTCGAGTACGAAAGCAATCTAGCAAAAGCGTGTGAATGGGAGCAGGTGGTGATTCATACTTCTTTTTTTCTTTCGGCCTTTAAGGTATGTATTTAGACTCATTCATGTGGGAAGGATTCTTAAGCGCACCACTTTCGGTGTTGTGTCGTAGTTGTGGTTTGTAGAAGACCGATTTGAGATTATTATTATCAACGAATTCTAAATGAAAAGGTTTATCAAATGAAAATGAACTAAGATTTTTGATGAATAATACCTCCCTCGCTGGTCTCGGGGTTATAATCTGAATCAAACCCAAGATAAAATTGCCAAGCGTCAGATTCTGTGTTTGATTCCTAAGTGAGGCAAAAAATGTTATTGGGTTATTCCATTTGGTACAGTACAATTCACGAATGATGGCGGACGTGAAGTTTGCGCAGAAGGCTGTGCAGTAACGTGTTTTAGGAACCATATGGCGACGTGCGTGTGCGAGAAGAGTGTGGTATGCGCGAAAGTTCGCAAAGGCTAACTTCATGCCCGCCATCATTCGTGAATTGTACTGTACCTATTGGTGAAAGGTTAATCGTTCAGAAAGCATGTAAAGCCATTTGTACTGTGCATGATTTCTCTCTCTGAACGGAGAGTGCAAATATGTTTGCACACACAATTGTGCTCTATGAGATGTCCTGCTTACTTAGGTAATCTTCGTTTTGATTTGCTACTAGATAGAAGTTTGGTCTAGAGAATTGCTAAACGAGGCCTGTTATATGATGGCCATACAAAAATTCTGCGCGCAGTAGGTACATTCCGCGCCGTCTACTGGCAGAAAACACACGATCCAACCACCTACGCTGTGTCTACGTATGTTTTATGTTAACGTACGTACTCTACATATTATTTTTTAATAGTAGAACTCCACAACAAACAAAACTTTTTACTGCAACTTCACATCACTTTTTGTCTAATAAACCTTTTCTGTTTCTCGAGAATTAAATACAATTGAGTACCATTTTTCATTAAATAAACAAGTTTTTCGCCACGGCGTCGTATCCGTAACCTATTTTACAGGAACCGTAATTTTTCAGGGATAAAAAGTAACTATCCGTAAATAAATTCTCGTAATCAGATAATTTCTTTGAACGGTTGTACTAAAGCTTTATCTCAGTACAAACTTTTGCTAGCGACTTCACCCGCGTGAAATACGAGTATATACTTATATGAGTGATAAAGTAGTCTTCTTTTGGTAAAATAATTTTTAAAATCAGTCCAGTCGTTTTTCAAGGGTTTCGTACGCAAAGAGTAAAACCAAAACCCTATTACTAAGACTCCGCTGTCCGTCCGTTTGTCTGTCTATCTGTCTGCCTGTCTGTTACCAAGCTGTATCTCATAAACCGTGATAGACAGTTGAAACTTTCACAGATGATGTATTTCTGTTGCCGATATAACAACTTATACTAAAAAACAACATAAAATAAATATTTAGGCTACTCTAACTATTTGGGGGTTTTTTATTACGGACGGTACGGAACCCTAAGTGCATAAGTCCGACTCACACTTAGCCGTTTTTTTTTTCATTTTTATGTTTTTTTTTTCTCTTTATAATATTAGTATAGACAATACAATATTAGTTTAGAATTTTGAATGTTTAAACAAGATCACATACGTCTAACGTGGTTACACTGACGGAACTCCAGGGGATTTAAAATGCACTTTATTTGAGTCGCATTTACATAACTCTTTCATGAGCCACTTTATTTTTTACTAGTAAGCTCTCGGGTCTCTTATATTGCCTTACTTAGAGTTTATGAACGTTTATACGTTATGATGTGTAACGAAATAAAATTAAAGTACTTATGTTTGAATTATGAAATTCAAGCGCAATAAAGAAAGAAGAAAGGAACATAATTTTAAACTTAATGGCAAAGAAATTCTATTCAAAAGTTATGAAAACCATGCGGTCTTTAGTTATTTAATTCTTTATGGTACACCATGATGATTTACAAAATATGTGGATAGAGTCTGTCTAATAAGTCAACCGACTTGTGTAATTATTAGGGTAAAATGAAATCTGATGTAGGCAACGCTGGTTCAATAATCAAGGTTGATAAAGAGATACACTACCCTTAAGAGATAATGATCATTGTTTACTATTAGAAGAGGCTTATAAAAAGTATCGAATATAAGTATTTTTTAAATAATTAAATATTTTACAAAATTCCAAGTCGGTTGACTTTTTAGACAGATTATATCACAGTTCATGCACATAGGCAAGCTTAACTCAAAGTTAAGATAGATTAACTTCACTAATAACTTTTGTGTTACTATAGAGGTCACATTTATATTTTAGTCATATTTGAAGACTTCAAACGAAAACAAAAGCCTTAAAGGATCATCGATTGTTCGACCTGTGAATATTTGCATAGCTTCTTGTAAACAAATCTATCGCACCGGCCACAAAATTCAATTACGTGGCAGACAAAATAAAAACGTCACAGGCACTAGCGTATCGTTGATTTGTTTTCAGTTTGTTGCTTCTCATTCTACCAGCACACAACACACGGATTCGTCACCAGCAAAACTAGATCTCTGCCAACCTTAAGTCTTCATATAAACTGCTCAAATAGCTAATGAATCAGAGGCCATGTTGCCTGGGCATATAAAAGGCCGAAACGCCTCGACATGAGATATGACACTTTTGTCCAGATTTCATGAAGTTTAATTAAACATCTCCTAAGGGATGATATTTCGTGATACAAGTTGATTGGTAGCATTTGATTGACTGGGGGAAATTACGTAACTTATTAATGTTTGTTTAATTTAGAACATTTCACGCTGTTTAGAACTTCAACAGCCAACGATGCCTATGTCTGATAAATATTTTAAGTAACACGTTAATTGGCAATTCCAGAGGCTGCCCAGTAAGTTCGTTTATTAATTTAGAGGTCATTATCAGCATCATCATAATCATTTCAGCTGAAAAAACGTCCACTGGTGGACATCGGCCTCCTCTAAGTGCCGCCACAAAGACCGGTTCTGTCCGTCTTGTATCCATCGGATTCCCGCGACCCTCCCCAGTACTCCTAGCCAAGTTGCAACTCTGCAATAGTTAACGCTTGTAGAAAGCTTCAAACGTACGGGAATGACGTCATCTTAACGCTCAGTCACGTGGTCAGAACAAAAGAATTGGCGGCAAGGTCAACTCGAAGCGTTTGGCGCAAGCGAAACGGTTGTAACTTGGCTAGGGCTGGTCATCGGTTCACCTTGTAGGAGACTTTCCAATGCCACTCCAGAACCTTTCGTCCCTATCGATCAGATAGTCGATGGGAGCGAAAGGCCACATGTGGTGCCCTACTCAATGCCATTTTAGTTTGGTGACGCTCTGGGCTATCTCAGTAATATTTATTTACTTTTTTATATATATGTCTGACAGATAAAGCGTGAATCGTGTTAACCTATTAAATGGTATTATTCAGTAGACGTAGGTTTGACATCTAATCATAGAAAGATTTATCCACGTCCATGAATTTATTCAGTTGTATTATGAAAATCAGTTTTCTAAGAGGAATTTAGATATTTTGAGCATATACACCGCTAAATTTTAATCATTTTAATCCCGTGGAAGGTCGATCCGGTACATGAAACACTATCGATTTGTAAAGATAAAATTAAAAAGAAGCTGAGCGAGTTCAATAACCTATAGATAGTAGTCAGCGTTGCGTACAAACTACCTACAGGTCATTGAACTCGCTCAGCTGACGTTTTCTTAAAGAAATTAATTTCGTACATGCATAAATTAATATGAGTTTTGAAAAAAGGTACTTTATTTTTTAATTTTATCTGTACAAATCGATAGTGTTTCATGTACCGGATCGACCCTCCACGGGATTAAAATTATTAAAATTTAACGGTGTATAGTAGAACAAATTGATCTCAAAGACTTTTGGTATCAACAAGTCGCCGCCATTTGCCAAGCGTTATTATACGCTACCTATATTGCGAGATGGGGAACAGTTATGTAGTTTCGTACTTCGGTTTGGTGAGTTGGCCAGTGGGCCAGGTATGTTAACAAAGGGTAAAGGGATATCCTATATCACAGAATATAGAGATATCCTTTGACATTATATCTGCATAAAAACCTTTTCCTATGAGGCTATGTAAAGTCCAAAGTATATATTGATAATCCACGTACGATTGAATATTCGGATGCTATCTTTAGTCGCGTTATTCACAAAATACGAGTACTACTCGGAATACTCGGATGCGTAATCGAAAATTGGAACTGCAGAATGGATCATTTTAACCGCAGTTGCGGATTACATTTGAAAGATTATTTTGTAGAAACTAATGTAAGGTATTATTTTTTTATTACCACATCTGCTACATGTCGCAACAAGGGCGAGGGCAATGATTGGATGAAAAGAGTGGAAGAATGTAAGGGAGGCCTTTGCCTTGCAGTGAGACAAAACAGGCTCATAATAAAAATTATAAATAAAAATAATCTTATTTTACTTATTTTTACTGCAATTAGGTTTTGGAAAAAGGTAATATTTTATCATTCTATCCTGTCACTCGTCATGCTATCACTAACTCCCTTTTATTTCATATTGCTTCTCACACAATCCATCAATCTTTTCTTTGGCCGCCCTCTCTCCCTCCATCCATCCACATGTAAACTCAATGTTTTGAAAAAAGTACAGCTACAAATTAATCATATTATTTTTTTAATTTACAAAAATTATATGAGAAAAGCTGTTTCAACTTTACGTGAAGTGTTCAACTATAATACACAAAAATATCCTAATAGTTCACAAGTTTATGGGTTGGTTACGAACACATATAGAAAGAAGAAGTGTTGTACAGGTACATTAGGCGTCAGTCATCAGCGCAGTACTTTGAATTAACAACCCAATGCCTCTTAACATAGGATTGTTAATTCAATGCGCTCACGACTCGTCGTTGTGCCAGCGCTGCGCTCAAGGCTGTTTTCTTAGAGAATAGCACCCCAGCTCCTTGCGAACTAGCTTACTGCGTAGATAAAGACCACCTAACTAACTTATGACCACAGCTTAACCTTATACTTATGACACGGCTTGCGGATTTTGCGGACGATCGTCCGGAACGAGCCCAAGGCTCCTCAAGGCGTTGTTAGCAAATCGTCGGGGCCCAGCAGGAGTCGTTTCTGAAAGGAATATTCGGCCCCGGTACGAAAGGCAACGAGGGAGCAGATGTGGGTTTTTAGTCAGTAAAAGTCTGATACTATCTCCCGTTCCGCCCAAGAGCGTGGGATGTCATTGGATGATATATATTTTTTCCCCACCAAAAAATACCTATGATACGAAATAAAATAAATACTTTCTTTTAAACGCATCGTGAATTTTGCAGTGGAACTCGGCATGCACGCCATTCTAGCATTGTGAAATATGTCATGAAAATAACGGCTGACAAGTTTAGCGGGGAGATGTCTCCTCCCGTTGGATAATGCTAGGAGATCAGCGCTGGAATTGATATCACAAGTAAAGGAATTTGTGGTAAACATCACCGTGTCATAGAAAATACCGTTATTTTATGAACAATAATGTAAAAATATAAAGCCTCGGATACATTGTGAATGATGTGTTGATAAGAAAGAGTTCGAAATTAATATAATATCAATATTTTTAACGACACTGACTGTGAATGTATTTGCACGCCATTTTATGGCAGGATATGCTGAAACAAATTTACTGTAACACCTTTTGTACTATATTCTAGCAAATAAATGATTTGATTGATTGATTGATTTTTTATTTTTGTTGATAGTCTCATGTTGGACTTCCATCATCCGGCCTCATCTAGCATTAATTGACGAAAAAAAAATTGACGTGTAAAAGTGTTTTTATAAAACCTACTTGCAAAATAAAGATCATTTATCATTATTTATGATCTCACCTTATGGTAAGCGATGATGTAGTCGGTGATGGAACACGCTTGCCTAGAAGTAGCTTATTCACGCTTATTTTAAAGACCCAAGGTTCTAGTTACAAGATTTGTAACAATCTTACGGTGTTTGCAATTATCTGTTGACATAAACATACCATTTAGTAGAGGTAAATAAATTATTGCATACTAGCTAATGCCAGCGGCATGGGTGAACCATGTAATAGGAGACTAATTATATTACCTGGGGGTTAATAAAAAAAAAGCTTACGACCTATTCTAAGCCTTTCTAACCTACCATACACAAAAAAAAAACATAAAAATCGGTTTAGTGGTTTCAGAAGACTTGAATTAATATCTTTATCTTTATCTTGAAAATAACAAATTATTTCTTGGGTTGGTTATTCTTACGATAAATATTCACTACACTGACATTGGTTTTCTTATCCACTACAACCAATTCGCGGTTATGAAACGTAATTGTTTTATTTTGATAACAATCTACAAGTTTCATTTTAATAAAATACTAATAGGGATATATTTTCATTTAGATTTACGTAGTAAACTTGCCTAAATTTCAAAACTCTTGCATTATACATTCAATCTGTGTACGTACCTATTTAGTACACAGCTCTAAAAGTACGCCATTTTCTTACACGACTTTCCACACTTCAACCTATTTTCTTCGAAGAAAATTCAAGTTAATTTTTCGTCGCAAGGTATCCTAACTTAATCTCACCTACAGAGCTTCAAGAGGAAATGAATTAATTCTATTTTACACAAGAGTGCTTTAAAATAAGGAGCCTTTCTTGCAGTAGGAGAAATACCCCGTGAAATTAACTTCAGGATTCAGTTCACACTGGACACCTCGCAGGTAGAAGAGACAAATGGCCGGGAGGGCCACACCGTGTAGCGATGTTACTTTCATGAATGGAATTTGAACCGATAGTTTATATTTTATCGGGAAATTGTTGGGCAAGTTTTGATTATATTATCGTAAAAATATAGTCTAGTGGATTGACTGGTGAGCAGAAGCAAACATATTTATACCCGATTTCATTTAGAAGTTAAGTATTTCTTTTTAATATATTTAATTCGTTACTCTACATAAACAAACAAACTTAAACTATTTATACTAAAACCTAAATAAATACGGAACGTATATAAATAAAATACAATATTTCTCAAACTCTACAATAATGTTATGAAAACCTGTGGCATGAAAGTAACCCTACTTTTATGCCATTTTTTTTTAATTAATATGTTTTTAACTTAAAATACTTAATTCATAAATCCGCCCTTAGAACATCTTTCATTTTTCGATTTTTCATTAATAATCTTGACACTATAGGAAACACAGGTACCTATAGTCAAAGGTCAATGCTAAAGTATCTGAATTTTTTTTTTTGTCTCTGTGCTAAAAATTAAATCAGTCACGGCTCTCTTCTGCAAATAAATTTTACGCACTAGCATGGGTAGTTGCACTTTTGACCTCTGACTAATACATCAATTTATTTCTAAACAGGTATTTGTATGCAAAACTCCATTTAAACGCATCTAACAGCTCTAATAACGGCTACACATTTTATTAGGCGTTATTACCATCCATGATTTATACCGCTTGCCCGAAGCACGTAATTTTAGCGCGACAAAACCCATGACACATTAGCAAGATTGCGCTAAACCTGACCTGGGGCTCCTGGGACCGCTATTAGTAGCCAGATCTTGTCCTAACCTAAGTGACAGTTCACGTGAATACTTTACGTTGTCGTGGGGCGTTCATAAAAAAGACAATTTCCCTTATTGCCGCAATCTGAGGCACATGTGCCGCGCGTTATGCCCCGCACACGGTTATGTCTGCACCCGCCCTCATAAACGACAAAGTAAACCATAATTTATTGCGCATATTTAGGGTCAAACACATGACTCATAAATTGCTTTAGTATATTATTTGCGATAACTAGCCAGTAACTAATGGTAGCATATTACGGCGAGGTTGTGGTTGCTGTGTTTTAAACTCTAAAATATATTGTCGTATTAACAACGGTGCATATTCATATTTTTCGGAGCATATTATTTTGGCTTTTATACAAAGTAAAACTGAACTATATGCAGCTTCGAAAAATAATTTTATTTTCTAGATACTGAATGTCAAATCTTTCAAGAAACGGTCAAGAAATGCAGTATTCATTTTGTTCAGTATCTTCGTTTCTAAGAAATAAAATGTTAAAGAGCGACGTTCCGCATCACGAAATGAATAAAGTACTGAAAACCAAGATACACGTTTATTGATTCAAGTTTGCACTAACGACCAAGTTGCTACATGAAAAATGTAGGTAACGCTTTGAAAATACTGACTGAACTTTTGAAAGTCTGAAACATAGCTCTTCTTTTATTCATGTTCTGACATGTGGCGCTCTCCGTTGTGTACAGGCTTTCTTCCATAACAAAATAAACAACATTACTTGGAGTTAGGTCCTTTGAGAGGCTGCCCTCTACTTATGTTTTATGAATGAGCTCTTATGCACTTACGTACAATATATAGCCATTTGATATTTTGAGTGAAATGAGAAAACAAACATGTCACACTGATTTCGACGTACTATATACTAAACAAAAATATATAACAAATCACATAGACACACGTACCAAAAGACTATATTCTCATACAGATTCTTAGAACATTTTAAGATCACCCCCACCACTGCTTCGTGTAGGCAGTTCCCTTTATCACGAAAAACTATCCGTCTCTGTCTCGCAAGGAAAAATTTCACGCGTTTTCTGACGTGCCGCATGGTTTTCATACCTTTACTGCATCGCTATATTGAGCTCTCCTGCACAGTTCAAACGATCCAATATTCCTTAACCAAATATCGCCACTGCATACCTTTTACACTCTCACTAAAGAGAGTTCCATTCGCTTACGACTTCAAAGGGTCATACATAACTTTTTTACAATTTAAAATAACATCTGTGCCGTTGTAATAAAGCTGGCATTACTGTACATGGGTTTTGAATTTAGAACGTTCTGTGTCTGAAGTTTCAGTGCAAAACTTGTAATGTAGACAAGTGGGTATGTATAGGCTGTATCGAAACAAGCTTTCAGTAGCGGCGCGCACATGCTTGCGTGTAGTCGGACTCAAACCGAACTCCTTGCGCGAAATGGCGGGAACTTTCCGATAACTTTCGTATCGTAACACGCAGTCACATATCTTGGTTAATTGTAACAAACTATTAAAATAACTAGTGTTAACGATAAATTACTGAAGTTTTGTTATAATAAAAATTGTGTTGGAAGATTTTACTTGAAAAACTACTGAATCCTGTTCATACGAATTTGTGCAAGTATGTAAATGTTTTGAATATGTCATTATAAGTAAACGACTTGCTTTTTCATTCTTTTGTCTTTATTTACTTGGCTCTAGTGCATTTTGTTTGTACATGCTGATTCTTAATTGGGTATCTAATAATAACACATCCATAAAAAATGCTTGCTCCTGTCTACCTCGTTAATTGTAGGCCAAAGTAATATAATAAGTTCTTTACTAATAAAAATACCTCCTCGATAATTCGTCGTATACTTCTTATAAAATTTTTCACAAGTATACACTCTCTTAATTGTTATTAATGTATCTATAAATAATTTTGGATAGTCAATAAAAAGTTTACAAAACACTTAAAATATAATAAAATACCGAAAACCACAATAAAATCTCAACAGACAATGCTAAAATATATTGTTTATTTATACTTATGTATACTTTATTTTGCACCAAGATGTTTATACTGTAATTGTTTTATTTATATTTACAAAACAGTGACACCTTTCCATAAAATTACATCATTTGCAACCTTATCGCTTTCCGCGATATCTTCCAGGCAACCTGCTGCTGGCAAATAAACAGTCTTATAACCATAATAATTAAGATAAGTATAATCATAATTATAAAATTGCCCAAGAAGTACGTGGTTACTCGAGAACAATCGTAATCATTATAATTAAATGCCAGCTAATTATGAAATTGCCTCCCCTCTAACCTAAATTCAATTAAATCCAGCGTTGTTGTAAAGGGAGGGCTTAACCAGAGCATTATTATGGGATAATTATACACTCGGTTTACATAATTATTATCTATATTTTCTCGTTACTACAGGTATGTTAATTTGCTGTTGACGATATTGCAGGTTTAATCCTGCGATAAAAACTATTATAAATTCATTCTGTAGTCTACACTAATAATTATTATAGAAGTAAAGATTTTTTTTTTGTTTTTATGTTTATTTGTTTGTAGGAGGTAATCTCTGATTGCGAACATTCGTAACCGATAGAAAGCGGAGTGATATAGGCTATTTTTTATGTATGCAAGCGAAGTCGTGGGCAAAATCTAGTAGTAGTAAATACATTGACGAAATTATTTAGAACTAGTTGCTGTCAGCGGCTTTGCCCGCGTGATAGTAGAAAATTATTCCAATAAATTATAATCTCGAAATAAAAAGTACCTATCCTATGTGCATGTCTGGGACCTGGTCTATCTGTGTGTCAAATTCCATCCAAATCCGTTCAGCCGTTCGAGAAGAAGTTACAAGCACACAAACTCACAAACTTTTGCTTTTTTATTATTAGTGTGACAGTCGTGATAATTTTTTTTTAAATTTTTTTTTTACGTTAGATATATATAGTACAAGTATAGCATTATACGATTGCCAACAGCATCACATACATAGATCATTTTTCTTTTTTTATAATACTAATTAAACATTTATCTCCTAAAAAATAATGTAGATGTCGTATTTACGCTTTTTTTTTTTTGATTTTGTTCAATTCTCTTTTATTATAAGTTTATTAGTTAAATACACCAATTTTAAATTGGATAAAAATATTTTACTTCTTTAATATGTCACAGAATAGAAAAAAAAATCTGTCACACTATTTTGTACTACTGTCTACTTATCTATTATATTATCGATACCAAAGAAAAACGTCCCGCATGTCTATTATTATACTGGAATCGCTAAACTGTTTCTCAATTACTAGCATTTTATATTTTTCTTGAATTACCTATTATTGGTATGTTTTTTTTTTTGTGTACGGTTAAATTATATATTTTTTTTATAAGTTCATATTTTTATTCTTTTACTTATTTATTAATGTCTCTAGGGTCCTGGATTTTTGGATTGTTTACGTCATTATTATTTTTTATTTCATTAGCTATATTTTTAGTACCTAGTTTAATTATTAAGAATTGAAATTATTTTATTAAGGTCTAAGCTTTTATAATTTTATTTTTATATTATATTCATATATTCATATTATGTTCAGCTCTTGGTTCTTACAGTAGTGAAAACTAATAAATATCTAAGATTTATTAATATACCACATCAGAAACTATAATTAAATTTACTCCAGCAAATACCGCTAGATAATTTCAACCTAAACAACATTTCGGTATTGCTACAAAGGAGATTGGCAATATAGCTTTATCTATACATAAAATTCACTGTGCGCCACCTGTACGAGTATTATCCAATAACATTTAGAATAAAAGTAGTACTGGTAGGTCGATATCTGTTTTTATTAAGTCACCCCAGACTTCATAAAAACAAAAGAAAGAAACTTTTGTGAGACTATGAATAAAAATGTACAATAATAAGGTTTATTTATTTATTTTATAATTTATTTACACACAGTATAATGAAGAAGATACAATATTATTATAAATTATGTACAAAGGTACTGCTTATTTCATGAAGAAATTTCTTCCAGCAGACCTGCGAAAGGAAAGATCAGAAGAGATGTAGACAATAGTGTGCAGAAATAAGTAAAGAAGAGTTAGTGAAATCTTAAACTAATAAATACTTATTTATCTATATATATACCTTATACTAAAAAAACCTAATATACACAAATAAGATTATCACACAAGAAAGGAAAGATAGTGCTCTTTTACTTGAGTCTTAAAGAGAGAAATAGGTATACATCCTATACCAAGGTTTATAGATGGCTAGGTACTACTATGTTAAGCATTTAAGGTCCAGTATAAACAAACCAAACAAATCTACAGTAGGCAACTAATCCAAGCCGTTAATCAGACGAAATCACAAAACGAGGCAGTCGTAAATTTAAACAAAATAGTGGCAGCGAAATTCCCCGTGGAAATAATATTCGGACAAATGAAAATTCCGACCGATGCATTCGGGATCGCGAACGCCGCTCGGAGGTTTTAATTCCCTTGACTGTTGCGAATCGGCGCATGTTTTTTCATTAAAACGCATTCAATACGACGACGACGTGGCTTTGAAAAAGCGGACCTTTTCAAAAAATATTTTCCTGACATTCCACTGTGCACTGCGCTCGTTTCATTCACGGCCTTTTTGTAAAGAATTAAAAAATCGACGCTTTTAATGTCTGCGTTGTGACAGCTACCTCGGTACGCGTAATCCAATAATGCAGTGGAGGCGCCATTGATATTTAATCTTTTAGTTCATTATGTTCTTTATCAACATTAATCAAGAGAAGCTCTATGGCTTTTTTATATTTTACCTTTCAAGTTATTTTTAAATAATTTTATAGGAAGTATCTCATAGAACTACCAATATAATATCTGTCTTGTCTAATTAGGTAGATAACTATAAACAATGTATATACCCAGTGGCACAGTGATACCGAGTCACAACGTTATACCTTTTTAATCCGAAGGTTGACTAGTAGAGTATGCCATGTTGTATTAAGTCCACCAATATACTACTACTTACTGAACATGACGTTTGAATAAATAACTAAATAATCACCTAATTTGACAGACGCATTGAAAATCACAGCCACTCGAAAATCTACTGACATTGATATTATTTCTTTGCCCTAGACGACACCCTCTTCAAATATGTTCAATAATTTCCTATCGATTTACCCCGCCCTTTGCTTCTTAGTATCAATAACGTCACACTACAGATAATATTATATTAGGTAGGTCGTCATTAAATAATTATAAGAAATATATTATACAAATTTATATGGAGTAGTCGCTCACAATAGGCCTCATCAGAAGACTTTAAAATCACCCAAAGAACAATGAAAAGGGCTATTCTGGGAGTTTCCTTGAGTGACCACATAAAAAATCAAGATATTCGTCGGAGAACCGTCTTCCGTCTGAAATGATGACGGTGATAACAATATTGGGTTTTAATTCCGTATTAAAGTAAATGCAAACCTGGATAAGGAACATCGTCTTCTTCTTCTTCCTGCCCTTATCCCATATTACTTGGGGTCGGCGCAACACGTTTTCTTCTTCCATAAGGAACATCGTCCACCAGCAAAAAAGCCACATATCTACAGAAGACGCATTTTTATTTATGCTGATGTCATAATTTTACTTATAAAGTTATACAAACAGCTGCGATCGAGCAGGAGGATTATCATCATTGTATTTTTTCAATCACGACTGTCAATTTATTCCCATCAAACTCCTTGACAGTTTTTTTAATGTGGGAAGTCATTCAATGACTTCTTTATTGGGTGGAAAAAAGGGTGAGTTAGATTTTTACTGACTAAAACCCACCTATGTCTTTCAGTTGTCTATTGCGTTCCAAGAAGAGATTTCCTTTTCAGAAATTCCACGTGGTCCTAAAAGGAATCGTTATTAAGTGGGGACCCCTACGGTTTTGCTGACATCTCTTTGAAGTGCATGGACTACTATGCGCCGACGGCCCTGGCTTGGTTCTTACCGGGTGGTTGACGAGCTACTCGTTGTTCGTCGTCCGCAAAACCAGGCCTACAGTGTTCGGAAATCTCCTGAAATTCTTTGATAGCTGGTAGCCCATACATGTACTGATGGGCGTCGTAGATCGCAAAATTTCATAAAGAGTTAAGAATATTCCTTTTCTGCACGCAAAGTAGCATAGTAATATCCCGTTATCCAACGTGTTCCTTTTGAAATCTCATAATTCTAGAGTATTTATGAGAGCATTTCAAAGAATCAACTAGTATAAATGTGTTTGATTTGGCTTTTTTTTTACCAAAGTTATTTTCAATATTTCAGCCTTCTACAGTTGTCGTGTTGGTACATACTAACTAGACTGCCAATGACTGTAGACTGTTGATGTGTGACCAATCATTATTCCAACCAAAAGACATTGATTCCTCCAACTTTGGGACACAGGACTCCCCCAAGTATCCTCACCACGACCAGTCCTATGCGTCTTGCAACTAACGGATTCCCTCGACCCTCACGAGGTAAGCGGTCCACCAAGTGAGCAAACTTAAGTGGCAGTGGGTAGGGCGGATTACTTACAGAACAGATGGTTGATGGTACTGAGAGGTTAAAAAACCGAAAGGAAAAGAAGACGCCGCATTTGCAGGCCTCCCACGGAGTGAACAATCATTCAATTCATATTAATACAAGCTTTTAATAAAAAATATTTTTTTGATAGCAAGCTTTTGTAGCTCGGTATACCTATATAATTAATACTCGTCAAGACGAATCATACGAGTCCAAACTCGATGGGGTTGTGTCGTTTATTAACTCCAAGTTCCTATAGACACCTTCCGGTTCCATCATCAGATCGGCTCTTTCTCATAATAATTTTGCATTGTCATCTGATTTACACATGTATGCAAAATTCGGTAACCGGGAAGTGGGTCAAATTTAATTTACAAGATTTGATGACAGACAAAAATCGGGACCGGTGAAACTAAATAAAAGCTTACACATAATTAAAAGGGCCAGCACTGTCAAATTGCCGGCTGAGCGAAAATACCTAATCCCAATCAATATCATTTTACCAGTTTTTTTTTATATTACTCTGATATTTCATGATATCCCTCGAATTATGGTTTTAAAATTTTAGCAATAAAATTGAAAGCACTATGACATTGATTTTTACTACTAATATTTTTGGATTGTTAGCAATGGTTGGTATTTAATAGCTAAGAAAATGCGACGTTGTTATATTTGACGTAAGAGTATTAATGACCAATAGTCATGACGGTGCCAGAGCCAGTGTGGAGACTCTCCACAGGACATGCGGCACCTGCTATGCTACCCACCCTGCATAACCACCTGCAGCTTTCAGGATCTGTATGAGGCCAACAATAGTGTTGTACAGGTTGCCAAATATTGGTCAGAAAAAGTATAGTTTGAGAACTTCGACACGAAAAGAAGAAGTCATGACGGTGTAGAATTAATTTGTAAGAAAAAAAAATACAAATACCCAAAAATTATGGGATTTCAAAACGTAAACGTTGTATAACCTGAATTGGTTCACAAAATCGCAGATCAAATCATTCCAAATCCAATATCTTAATTCAGTGCCGTTAACGTAACGCTAACAAAAATACACCTTCCAAAAGTTTATCAACTGCTAATTACAGTCCTTTCTTAGCTGTCATTCGGACCGCGCTGAAGTGGCCGTGTTGTGGTCTCAATGACACCCTCACCTCTCCATTACTGCGCCTTGGAGCAGGGTTAACGACTCGTTCGCGTGATGCCACACAACTTTATGCTTATTTATACGATGAGGCGAACAAACTCGACGCTCGACATTCAACCGTTAGAACATGGCCGGCGACATATCAAATCTCCATTATCAGCGGCCGCCGGAACAAACGATGGCCTTGCCGAATTTTTTAAAACTTGGCTTTGGTTTCATATTCTTTCGTTGAGTATCAGAAGTTTTAAGGAAATAAAGTTGCTATATATGCTAACAAAAATAAAAGTTATAATCTACCTGCATATATGGAGCAGTTGTAGCCGAGTGGTAATGGCCCCGACTTACGAGTTGTAGGTCACGGGTTCAAACCCAGCCAGGCGCATTAATCTAAGTAATTTATTTCATCACCACTACTCTCAAACGGTGAAGGAAAACATCGTAAGGAAACCTGACCTGGCCCGCGTGGTTGCTTACGGCCTATACCCTCTCTTAGAGAGGAGGCCCGAGTCCCAGCAGTGGGAACATTAAAAGGCTGACTAAAGCTATGCCATAATCTATTTACTACGAGTTCCATTATATTAACCTCTTTCATCTGAAATTAAACGGAAATCAATTGCTGTGATTAGCTGTTTATTTATTTATTGAGACTTCATGCAACACAAAGGTGCAAAGGCGGACTTAATGCCTTAGGCATTCTCTACCAGTCAACCAAGGGTGATGAAGAGAAAACATGGCAGGCATGGCAAACATTCAAATGCATTCATACAATCAATGCGTGCTTGACCATTTGTCATATTAGTTTTGTGACAAGTCGTTCATGAAACTGAAGCTAATAGGACTTCTATATTTCATACTAGCGGCCCGTCCCGGCTTTACACGGGCAATAAATAGGCTATGTTACTCAGGGTGAATGTAGCTTTCCAATGGTGAAAGAATTTTTGAAATCGGCACAGTAGTTTTTGAGTTTATTTAATACAAACATACAAACAAAAAAAAAAAATCCTCTTTATAATATTGGTGCAGAAGAAAAGGAGTATCAACATTGCAACAAATACAAGTTCCTACTCCATATTACAAGTATTATCATGAATCTACAAGCGGACGGCTCATTGTGACAAAGCTTGTAAGCAAGGGGACATTTACGAGCGAATAATCATGCTCGTAAATGTCCCTCGCGGTAGACAGACGACTGAGAAAACGCTTTTCCTTTTTCTATATTTTTTCGTTTTTTTTTTCAGTGGAAAATCATTAACTACTTTCTTCGCTCTGGGTGGAGCAAATCAAATCAAATCAATACATTTATTTCAAATAGACCATTTGCAGGCACTTTTGAATAGTCAAATGTCGGTCAGTCCAAGAAATGTGAAGCTAAATTGAGTTCAATCGTTCCAAAGCGTAGATCTCTATGGAAAAGAACGTGTAAGAAACTCCATGAACACTCGAGCGAAAGGGAATGTCAATTTTTTTCCCGACTAGAATCCACTTGTGTTCCTGTAGTTGCACTTTGCGTTCTTAGGCCGTCAACTCTTTTGTACAATCTCGCAATCGTGACAGGTCTTTGAGAGTCCCTTTCAATGTTGAAACACAACCCGCCGTCAACACGGGCTCGGTCCTTTCCGGGTAGTGACCGTAGGCGCGGGCTTGTGGACGGAGAGCAATAAGTAGCTCGCTGTCCGACTATCCGGTAACTGCCCGGCCGGCACGAGTTCAAGTTGTCGACGTCGCGTAGTGTTCCACGCGCGCCTCATGGAGATGTCATGACCGTAGGGGCCCAGCAGGGTCGAAGCCTACTAGGGCCATACGTGATGTGAAAAAGAACACCGCGGCCCTGGAATGAAGGCATAGAAGGAACAGGAGTGGGTTTTAGTCAGTAAAAATCTGACACGAAAGGGTGGGAGATGTCTTTAGATGATTTCACACCTAAAAAAACCGGATAGTCAGCTACCCATAGCTTGCAGTATGTAAGCCCGTACTTAAGGTGGCCAAGAATTTTCCTGCGTCTCCCGAAGCCCGCAGAGTCTCGTGCCCCCCTAGCCAAGTTACAACCGTATCGTGTCGAATTCCGTTCTCTAATCGGTAACGCTTTGGTGTCAGCAATTGTAGAAAACGATAAGTGGGTAGCCATGTTGACGCACCTGCGTCGGCCGCTCATTCTTCAATGTAGCGTTTGTTTATCAAACGATGTAGCGTTTAACGTTGTAGAAATTCATTCTATCATTTTGGCTACGAATTTTTTATTCGTTTGTACCGACCACGCGACTTTACGTTTAGATGACGTCATTCCCATACGTTTCATTACTTTTCTACAGCGTTAACGATTGCAGAATAACAACTTGGCTAAGCGTGCTGGCCATACTTTTTCCTTATATATTCCATACGATTCTAGTCAATAGTCAACCCGTTTTATCTTTCCTACAGCCAGTCCATTCATCTTTTACCTTTTTCTGCTCTTTCAGCTCAATCATACTTAAAAGCATCTTATATATTATTATCATCTTCCTACTTTATAGGTACATTTGCACTTGTTGTGTTATTAAATAAATTATAGTTCGGTAAACTAACTGATGTTATATATTTCTGTTACATTCTCATACAGCCAGGCTTATTAATAAGCCATATTTCACAATAAATAACAGGTTGGTGACAGTTTTACGATTGCATTAAAGAATAGCGTTTCGAGTTACATGTACACATTACAGGGTGTTCATTATGGGGCTCGGGCTTGTTCGAAGGAGTTACCGTAGCCTTGGAACGTATAGGGCAACAGAAGGAACACAGTTGGGATTTAGGGTGTTTTTAATATGTTGCGATTTTAATCATCCCCGCAAATGTCCTTTTCAAAAAAGTATTTTTTTGTAATGCGTGGAGTACGCACGCAGGATGCGAGGTGTGAACCCGAACAGCAGTATCTCACGCTGTGTGAAATTTTGCATGCGAGGCAACCCCGCATTCGTGATGAAATCCACACGATATTAAAAACACCCTTAGCCAGTAAAAGTCTGACACTCAAAACTGAAAGAGCTGTAAGATGAAAGAAAATAAATGGAAACCCATTTAGAGTTTTTCATTAAGTCAAAAAGTCAAAGTCAAAAGTTTTTTATTTCACATAGGCCTACATGGGCACTTATAAAACGTCAGAAGCTAGTGCACGGTTCGAAATTGGTAGTTTCCTATGGAGAAGAACCGACAAGAAACTCCATGGTTACTCTTTTAATAAAATGATTGTTTTTACAATATTTCCATATATTACAGTATTAATAGGTATAAAACTGGAATATATCAGAATCAAGCTTAAAAGGTAAATGACAAAGACATATACAACCTTATTTTTAGTATATGTGGAATCCGAAAGTATTTTTATGTAAATAACCTATGTACAAAATTTCAAAACTGTATTATGAAAAATCACAAAAAGTTATAAGCCCGTTATGGTGCCTGATTGGTGACATAAATACATGGTCACCGGGCCACCCGGGCGACAGAGGGGTGGGTTTGCTTCCGCACCCAGCTGTGTACTGACGCCTAATGCTCACTATGACCTGCCGTGACCTGTTTTGTACTTAGTGTCGATGGTGTCCAACTTGTGACCTTTTTAAATAATTATGGTAAAAAATATAACATGGTATAAAAAATATTGGAATCGATTTCTGTTACTGATCCTGAACAAACTATGTTCAGGTTTCGCATATAATAAAAATCATATTATATTGTATATGTTGTCTAATTACGGTTTGTTTCAGGCAACAATTAAAAACTACTGTACCTAATTTCATTTTCACACTGACCATCCAGCTAGCTGTTCAAAGAGTAGGAGTGACCTCGTAACTGGCAGTGGGTCGTTTCGCACAATTTCCAAATGTTTGCCCGCTGAGGCAAATGGGACATTGCGGTGCGCGTAGGTATACGATGGACAGGCAATCTGCCACTGTGCTACTTATCTTGTATTTTCGGAACTGGACTCGTAATTAGGTACTACTTTTGGGCCCTGCCTAATTAGGTGTACAGAAAAACTGGATACAGTAATGAAAACTCATCCATCTACCTAGCCTTTACCCAAACTTTTTACAGTAGAGTCGGCTTTCAGCCTAATCGGATGCAAAAGAATACCGGTATTTAATATGAAGAGACTAACTTAACTTTTTTTGATCTAGCAATTATCAAATGACTTCTCCTGCTGTCAAACTTTTAAAGACTAAAACCGACATATTCACCTTCATTTACGTTCTAGGACCACAGTAACTCCTCTTTTATATTTTCACGGCGAGCTAACGATGGATGCGGTGTCTGGGAATTACCCTGCGACGATGCGGTAGCTAGAGCGTGAGAATGTTCGTTCCCTCACAGTTGCGGCCATCTCCTTCCGTCGTATTACTACTTCTCAGAAATAGGTGACCTTGTGATGCTTCCCATTCCCTCTTACTCCGGACTAAGAGCCAAAACACAAGAGGTCACCGCCGCCGACTGTTTCCACGAGGGCACGTTGGTACGCCACCCAAGTGGGGCAAACTTCCACCATATGCTCCACCGTATACACCACATGACACCTGGTCATTTCTTTCTCTTAAATTCGAAACAAAAAACTCCTGAAGTGGCCATGGCCAGTGAGGGCTTGCTAGCTATATTTAATTACATTTTCGATTTTTAATTATAATAAAACCATATTTTAAATATATATATATATATGTCAATACTCATTAAATGAACAATAAAATCTATTACTTTATTTATTTAATTTCAACTTCCTTAAACTGGATAACGGCATGCGAAGTAGCGTATACCAGAGAGTTCGTCAAATTTTCAAACCCTCGTAAATCATACAAAACACGATAAAAATATTATGTAAATATATCGAAAATATAGACTTCATAACATACTCAAGTATTACCAAAATCGGAAACATAGATATTTTTAGTTGTTCGCTTTACGTGAAATGTTTTGACAAATAGTTTCATGAACGTGCTTGTCTATCACTAGAATATATAAGTCGATGATACTGCGCATGTCAGCTAAAGTAAACATAAAACCAAAAACTTAAAACAAGTAATCATGTTCTTTTGTTCCAGGTGCAACCATGAAACCGAGTAAAAAAGAACGCACAAAGTTATCCCACTGAGGGCCATTCAACGTTTTATTTCTACCATGAAAAAGTTAAAGAAGGAAGAATATTCCAGCGGTGAAATGTAAACAAATTCCAATGCCGGGTCTGAAAGAGAACGTGTCATAGACAATGCACAGCCTCCTTGGAGCGGCTGTAGTGTCGGCATTACTGCAGATACTGCTCTCCTACACCGGTAAATATGAAAAGCATTACATTCCAGATAAATATTTTGAATAACAAAACTCTGCACTTACCAACAAAACATTCAACTTACTTTGATGCAGAACAACTAAATCAACATATTCTGAATGGCCGTACCACCTTTTAAACGGGTAAACCGTTTTACTAGAAAATTACGTGTTAAATGTTTTCGTCATTATAACAAGTACCACCAAAAAGAAAATAAGCTTTAGGTCAACAAAAACAAAGTGCAGGTTAGTAATTAGTGTTTTTTATCGTAGCTTCGTCCCCATCCCCTTGCGGTTAAGCAGCAAGTAAAATATTTCGCCATAAAATAAAAGAAAATAGACTTTATGTTTCTGAAAATAAAATACCTTTCTGTACTTTTGGCTTTATGGATATAACAAAAGCGGTACACTTAATATTATTGTATGGTAATCTCGTTTGAAATTGAAACTCTAACTTTAGAACAAACTTGGGGATTACTTCTCTAGTCGAGGGTATCGCTATTGTGAGTTTTCCACAAATCCTGAGTAGTATGTGGGAGTTTGTTGTGTGGGAATAACTGACGTCATGCTCGTATCTAGATAGTTGACACTAGTTGTCGAAATAATGTTATTCTTTTCGCGGGGTGAGCATTACCCGGCGCCGGCGGCGGCCGTCGGTGTGCCGGAGACGGGCCGGACCGGGCCGGAAGCAGCTGTGTCGTTCGCGTGCTGTTTGCCAATTTATCACTAAGCTGATTATATATAGGATCGTCCTTGTGACGTGCTTTACGACCTTGTTTGCTCTCCTCCCATTGTATCGCACTCCCTTATTTACACACCTTTTAAGCCAAGACAAAAATTGGCGGAGAATTTCTCGTGTCAACATCCGTTGTCGCCTTTTGTTCTAACACATGTGTGTTTTTGTTATTACTGTTTACGTTTTCTTGGTGATGTTGTTACCTGAAATGTTGTTTTGAAATTTTATCGTTACTGCGAAGCTTGTGTTTAGGGTGAAAGAAGCTACCACGTATCCCCGCCTACTTAAACATTCAAAGACTTATAAAGTCTGTACCCTTTTCTACCACAGGATTCCCTTAAAGACTTAAATAATTTATTCACTTCACAATAAAAGTTAAACAAGCAAGCATAAACGGAGACTAATCCTTAAGTCTTGAATACAATTAATTTTGAAGTTAATAACACTTCAGCAGTTATCCAACAGTGGCAAACTTTGGCTCACATAGTCAAACAGTCGTAAAGTCCTAAACTTGAAATGCTAGAAACTTCACATGTATCTTCTAAACATGATATGCGGACATAGATCATAACAGCATAAAGCCTGGAAATACCTATTCTAAGAGTTTTTAACTCAAGTAGTTATTCAATTTCATGGATTTAAGTATGCCTTTACAAAATCCTGGACTCTAATGAGTGAATATTGATCAGACCTATCTCTACCTTACCAAACTGGAATTGGAATATTAGACTTAAAAGAAAGTTTGTTGAACATCCGACGATTACTGGGAAATTAAAGTTATTGTGCAACTCTTCTCATTTTTAGAGTTCTGTGCCTAAGTTGGCAAAAACAGAACACTTTGTAGTCTGTCTATCCATCGGTCTGTCCGTCTAACTGTCTGTCTGTCTGTCTATCTGTTTGTCTGTCTGTCCCCTCTTTGAGGTGTGGCTGGAAAGACCTCACCTTCCGCATGACGCAGGTTCTCACCGAACACGTACGGTCACACCCGGGTGTCATCAATGTATGGACGGCCTGGAGGACACGGTGGAACAAACGGTACAGTTGTGCCCTGCTTGGGTAGAGCACCGACCCGTGCCCTCGTAGGATCGATCCGCGGCGGGGATCTCTCGCGCCGGGCCTTGGTACAGGCCATGGTCCAAAGCGAAGAAGAATGGCAGGCGGTCGCCTCCTTTTGCGAAACAAAATGCTAGCAAAGGAGGAGGCCGGACGCGTGAGGCAACAGTCCTTACGCCACCGCCGAGATTCCGATCCCGATTTCCGGCCACCGTAAGCGCGGGCTTGCGGACGGCGAGCAATGGGTAGCTTGCCGATCGGTAATCTTGACATTTGTATGTATTACTTACTTCTCCGCAAATTTAGAATTTTTATGACAATCACTGAACTCTTCAAATATTTTAAACATCATCTTAGAGAGTCTCAAACAAATCCTACCTTTTGTCTTAGACCTGCCATATTTCTTGAACAAAGTTATAAAAATAAAACCGTTTAAAAATAAAATGCATAAAAGTAAACAAGAGTACAAAAGGCGAGCCACAAATTGTGTTTTCAGTGCTAGGTCTGAGCGCAGGTGGTGCCCGACTTCAGCTTCGGCAGACCGCAGCCAAATCCGCATGTGACTTTAATTTAACTTTGCTTCACTGAATATTGTCCTTACATTGAAATTTGAATTATGAGTTAGAGTTAACGTGACGCTTAATGCAACTCTGACTAAGTTTTTGCTTAATCTCGTGCAAGTTAGACTAGTAAAATTTATGGATTAACGTTATTGTGGAATTTGATGATGAATCGTGATTAGCGTAATACGACGTACGGCGAATATTAACCTTTACGTTGTTGAAACCTCTACGGTCCGGACTAAGCGTGTCGCCTCGTCGTTTATACCGCGTACGTCGAAGGACTGGAACAGTTTGCCTGCTGCCGTCTTCCCGTCCGATTATAATTTGGGTGTCTTCAAGGGTAGAGTGAATAGGCTCTTAATAAACTAGTGCCCCTCACCATCAAATATTGCATCGCTACTTACCATCAGGTGGGATCGCGGTCAAGCACTAGTTTATCTCAATCAAAAAAAATATTTTATATATTTATTTAAGACATTTGCTGCTCTAGAGTGAAGCGGAAGGGCGGTGCGTGTCAGATTTTTACTGACTAAAGCCTCACCTACGTTACTTCATTGACCTTTGCGTTCCATGATCACAGATTTCCCTCTCGGGAACTAAACGCATGACCTCAGTGGGCTTTGGTCCTGCTGAATGGTGTGGTTAGTTAGGTATTTTTCTTCAATATTTGTTTGTTACCAACTTATTAAAAATTGTGAAATTACTATGTGTTTACAACCAATGAAGAAAGAAATAACTAGAAGCTCTACCAATGACGAATATCTGTTTGGTATTTGTTGAACAGTAGAGTGAACAAATGTGACGTCATATCTGCGTCACATTTTACAATTTTCCAAACAAACCCTAAAGAATAGACAGAAAAATATCATAAACTAAACTTGAAAATATTCAGACGTAATAGTAAGGAATTTGCATAGGTAGACGTTATACCGCATACGGTGCAACCCGCGATACCGCTTGCATACGTAACACGGTTCATACCGCAAATACTGTTGCGAACGCCACGCACCATAAGTCATTATACCTGTATTATCTCCCTGGCACTGGAAATACAGATTCTCATTCCAATTAATGTCAATCAGATCCGTAATATTCATGCATCAATAGATTTGTCTAAACTACCCACTGCTATACCTATTTACAACGTTTGTTTTAGTATCCTATGCGAAACCGGAAACGGTTGTTTAGTACTTTTATGTAAAGAATATATACAAGAAGAAGAATATATATACCTACACCGTTAAATTTTAATCGTTTTAATCCCGTGGAGGTCGATCTAGTACATGATACACGATCGATTTGTAAAAAAAAAATTAAAAAATAATGTACCTCTTTTTCAAAACTCGTATTAATTCACGCATGTACGAAATTAGTATCTTTAAGAAAACATCAGCTGAGCAAGTTCAATGACCCGTAGTTACTAGTCGGCGTTGCTGGATTAAAACGATTAAAATTTAGCAGTGTATATGTATATGTACACAATTTCATAACTGTACCATGAAAAATCTCAAAGTCATTAGTTTGTTGTGTCAGCAAAAATACATAGTCGCCGGGCCATCCAGGCTACTGAGGGATTGTTTTGCACTTGCACCCAGCTGTTTGCTGGCCTCTAATGCCTGTGACCTGTATTGTACTTGGTGTCTAACTTGTAACCTTTTAAAATATATTTGGGCAAAAATATAGCATGGTGTAAAAATTATTGGAATCCATTCAGTTACTAATTCTGAACAAACTACATTCAGGTCTTGCGTATACTTAAAATAATATTGTATATTATAACATTATATTATTATATTTAGCCTTTTCTGTCCCACTGCTGAGCAAAGGCTTTCCTCCATTTCTTCGGTTGTTCCCAGTTTTGACTCACTCTTAACGAATCCTCAGGAAGACATCTAAGTTGTTTCGCCATTTCCTTCGCGGTCTACCGCGACCCCATCATGCATTAAAGGGCTCCAGTTTTGTGGTTTACGGGCCTACCTACTGATCGTCCGGCAATTCGGCATTCGGTAGACATGTCCTGCCTAGTCCCACTTAAGCTGGGCGCCCTTCAAAGTCACGTCAACTATTTGTGTTTTGGAGCGCAATATAGAGTTTCGAACGAGATTCGTTAGTTTAGTACCTAATATACTGCGCACCATAGCATATTGGCATATCCTAAGTTTTTAAAAATTATTTAAAAATATAAGAAAATTACGAAAAGCAATAATAAACTAGCTGTATAAAGAAACTTGAACTAAAGAGGAATTAAATTAAGATATTAAACTTGAGACACGTATGCCGTACGAAATTCGCGTGGACAGAAGTTTTGTCGCATTGTGATTTTGCGAGGATTTAGAGTTAAATCATTTACGGAGAACTAGCTTTTGCCGTGGCTACGCTCGCGTGAATGTCTAAAATATTTCATGAGAACGCACTATCAGGATAAAAAGTATTCTAAAACAGGCAATTTTTTGTAAATATCTAGGTCATGCTTAATGCGTGTACCAAATATTATCCAAAACTGTTGGTTCATTAACAGAGAACCAAGTATCTGAACAGCTAGCCACCGTAGGGTTTTGCGGACGACGAGCAATGGGTAGCTCGCCGTCCGTGAGTTCTATAATGACCGAGCCCAAGTTGACGATGGCTCGTAATATTCCAGACGCACCTCAAAGAAATATCAGCAAAACCGTTAATAGGAGCCTATAGGACTGATGCCTGTTAGGGACATCCTAGAACGCAAAAAGCAACTGAAGGCACTTAGGAGAGGTTTTAGTCAGTAAAAGTCTGACATACTTCTCCCGCTCCACCCTAGACCGGGAGCCGTTCGGTAACTGTCCGGACCAAGCCCAAGTCGTCGACGGCGCGCGCCTCAAGGAGTTGTCAGCGACAGTAGGGGCCCAGCCGGGTCGAAGCCTACTGGGGCCAGGGTTTTCCGAAAGGGCGCTAGAGCCCGGTATGAAGGCTTGAAGGAACGGGATGGGTTTTTTAGTCAGTAAGAGTCTGACACTATCTCCCGCTCCGCCCAAAAGCGGGGGTTGTCATAGGATGATCTTTTCCATCAAAAAAAAAAACCCTAGACCGGGAGAAGTCATTACATGAAGTCCCACCTCGAAACTAAAAACCATCTGAACAGTTAAATACACAGACTTTAATAAGATTAGTGGAGAGAGGGATTATTCACAAGTTTGAACTCATCCATAAAAATCATAATTATGTTTCACATTTTATTATTTATTTGATCATGATAACAAAGTTTTAACAAATCAAGCTGTTTTTTATCTCACATTGTACGCTGCGTTCCATTCACGTGGGCTACAAATGTAAGCCTTTGACAAGCACTCGCTACTCCTACGGGAGTGCACTGGTTATTCCTAGACCAGGAGTGAACGATTAAATATAGACTGCATATAGATTAGTCACACAAATGAATGAGCTTTTCATGTGTTCTCAATTATTTCTAAATGTGGTTATGTTGGTGTGTCAGTGGGTTAGTGGGATATCATTTTGACAATTCGTCAGAATTCATTGTGTTCAATAAAAATATTCAAAATTTTTCAAGACATGCATGGCTACGTATGTTTCAATGATTATTTTTTTCAAGACGGGGACGGGTAAAGATCCAACTTTTTCAGGGGAAGTTATTCTGTACTTGTGGCCAAAAGCAAGACTCCGCTTGCCCCTACTCATTGGCCGAGTTACTTATTGTGTGTCATCCGGGATACACCTCCACCTTATGCTCCACCGAGTCCTCCGGGTGGTCCACAAAATGGCGATAGAACTTCCCAAACTTAACATGTCCGGAGAGAATCTCCGTCATGTTGAAGGTGAGGACGCCAACTCCTCAAAGAAGGGGGTCTTACCTCCAAGATTATGGCGTGCCTGTTTAGATCTGGCTTGGTTCTCACAGTTTGAAAATAAAATCTTTACCAAGTTAACTCCATTTATTTCATCATCATCATCATCATCATTTTAGCAGAAAGACGTCCATTGTTGGACATAGACCTCCCACAAGTGTCGCCACAATGAACGGTCCTGTGCGTCTCGAATCCATCGGAGTCCCGATGGTCGATGACCTGGTAAGGGTAGCGAGAATCCATTTATTTACCAAGTAAAAATTCCCTTTTCCCATAAATGAACGAGAGCTACATTATTTAAAGCTCAACAGATCACATCGCAATTTCACACCCGCTCCGCAGAGCGATTAATTGAGTAAAGGATCAAACCGGACCGGACCAGTCCAGTCGTCCCAGCAATGGACTCGGAGGCCCGGTGTGCAAGGACCTTAAAAGACCGCTCCAAAAGTGGAAGTATCAAAATGAAAAGTCTACTTGCATTCTCTTTTTTTTTTATTTCCATTACTAAATTTTTGAACACTATTATAATAAACCATAAAGTTTTATATAAATAATTAAAACAGTTATTCTCTGAAGCCTGAATGGTTAAGTTGAGATTTTTATTAAAAAAAATATTTTTATTATAAATTAATTATCAACATTATGTTTTTTTTTCTTATAAGTACTAATACTTTTACCGTACGAGTATATAGGTAAATATTTAACAACAAGATATTTTTCACTTTAAAAATAGTTTTTATAAAGAAAAATTACCTATATGTTTAGAAAGTATACGTTAGTCTAATATGTAAATCAATCAATATTTTGCAAAGGAAAGGTCCAATATTGAGATCGCAGATTTTTAAAGCTCATTTCTGAGCGACCGCAGAAGGCAGTCATAATTCACAACATGGGCTACAAATACCATCTAGTAACATAGTGAAAAGGCATGTGAAGAAGCTTATTCATGATCCAATTTGATTAAGTTCAATCTTCAAAGCCTGGAGCAGCAGTAGCAGCCTTTCTGTATTTTACAGAATGCATTTTGAAAAGTGAGCACAGGAATTACATGACTTGATTCCGCCTTCACCTATCTATCATCGGACAACCCGACGTACCTAATGTGAGTGTCCACCCTTACATTTTTAACACCTCTATGCATTAGACTAAGATACGCTACGTCGGCGTCGTTTATATGACGTACAAACATTCATCAAAGGACTGAAATAATATGCCTGCTGCAGCCTTCCCGTCTGATTAGAATTAGAATAGAATAGAATAGAAAAACTTTTATTCGGTACAGACACAGCACAACGGTTACATTTATACACAAAGTAAATAAAAGTACAAAGTACGCCGAGCGTGCCCGCACCGAAAGGGTGACCACCTCACCTCATTTAGGTGTCTTCAAAGCTAGAGTGAAGGCTCTTTAATAAACTAGTCTGTTTTACCATCAACGACTGCATCACTGCTTACCATCAGGCGGGATCGCAGTCAAGCACTAACTTATATTATTAAAAAAAAAAGAAAATGGCTCGACATAAACACACTAAATTCAAATAAAAAATTCCAAATTTAACTTAAAATTCCTCAATTAATTAAAAATGAAGGTTTTTATTGATTTTGTTATGAAGATCATCTTTAATTGTACGAAATCACTAGTGCCATGCATGACACGAATTTATTCCCAGGTTGGGAAAAATGTTATCAGGTTTTTAAGTCTAGACATTCTATAGCAGTCGGTAATCTGAATAAGAAACCAGTTGATGACAAAAGGCGGAGAAAAAAGTGGAATTAAAATTATTAACTTATTAAATCTTCCTGACAAAATGAATACTACAGGTATATGTCGGCGCATGATCGCCGTCGGAGTTGACGTCACACAAAATTCACAGTCACAGTGATATCAGGAAATGTTTTAGAGTGATAATAAAGAAATACATTGCTTCAGTTCAAGTTGTTTATTCTATGGTCGGTCAAAAATTGCCTTTCTAATCACATTACAACGGTTTTTATACTCAGAAATTGACAATCATAAAAATTCACTATGAAGGTAGAAAAATATTTTAAACAAATTAATAGAACGGAAATTGTCTCAGTAAATTCTTATTTAAATATGACCGGATGCTCTGATATTTTTAAAGAAATAAAAATTAAGTGGTGAAGTTAAATCCTCACCAATTCGACCGGATGTTTAATATTTTCTAGAAAGGAAGTTGTCATTTAATTTGTTATAAATTCAACAATATTTTAAAATAATTCGAAAGGAAGTTATCAAATGAAATCCTATTATAAATTCAACAGGATGTCGTAATATTTTAAAATAATTCGAAAGGAAGTTATCAAATGAAATCTTTCTATAAATTCAACAGGATGTTGCAATATTTAAAAGAAATTAGCAGGAAGTGATCGAATTAAATCCTCATCAAAATATTCAAATAGTGGTTTCGCGCCCACACGGCCATTCTGATTTCAGCGCGCTCTCTGCGCTGTACAGAACTTTACATTAAAATTTAAAAAAATTAAAGCATTTATTTCAAAGAGACCATTAACAGGCACTTTTGAATAGTCAAATGTCGGTCAGTCCAAAAAAGTGAAGCTAAGTCGCACGTTCCAAAGCGTAGGTCTCTATGGAGAAGAACGTGCAAGAAACTCCATGGACACTCTTTTAAATCATATTATGAGTTACATATTATCTTGGTTACATATTCTTTGTTGCTTCTATTATGTGAGCACCATGTAGTTGAATGACTCAATGACAAACCCAACTGCCATGCTCGTAAAGTCACAAAAGTTGTAACAATAAAAATACTCCATGGTACCGCACATTTACAAAATTGAAAAAATTGCTTCTACATTATACAATGCAAAACTAATAAATGATCACAAGCTTCAACTATGTTTTCAAATTACAAAAATAAAAGTTTCCAAACCAATCAATTACATTTTATCGTTACCCACATTGGGTTAGCCCAAAATTACACAGCATCATAATATTTTATTGGCGTCACTCACATAAGGTTAGCCCAAAATCAAACAGTTTATCGGCGTCACCCACATAGGGTTAGCCCAAAATAAAACATTTTATCGGCGTCACCCACATAGGGTTAGCCCAAAATCAAACAGTTTATCGGCGTCACCCACATAGGGTTAGCCCAAAATAAAACATTTTATCGGCGTCACCCACATAGGGTTAGCTCAAAATCAAACACTTTATCGGCGTCACCCACATAGGGTTAGCCCAAAATCAAACGGTTTATCGGCGTCACCCACATAGGGTTAGCCAAACTTACACAGTATCAAATATTTGGTGTGAATTGGCTGATTGGCATTACACGGCATCATTCGCCTTCTAGCCCTAACTTGGCATCACCCGCCTAGGATCTAGCCATACCAAATGGCATCACCCGCCTTGGATATAGCCCCCTAACTAGCATCACCCGCCCTGGATCTAGCCATACCACATGGCATCACCCGCCTTGGATCAGCTCTGGACAGGGAAAAAGGATACGCATGGTGGCCAGCCAGCGGACTAATTAATCTAATGAATCTAAATATCGCGCTAGAAAAATGATTAATAACTTGAACAGGTCCGAACAAAAAATCAAAATAATTTATTTTAAAGCAATAAGCCAATTCACATTAAAACTATCTAATCACGGCATCACCCGCCTTGGATCTAGCCATATTCCTTCATGGCATCACCCGCATAGGATATAGCCTCCCTAACTAGCATCACCCGCCTTGGATCTAGCCATCTCTTATGGCATCACCCGCCTAGGATCAGCTCTGGACAGGGAAAAAGGATACACTGGTGATCAGTCAGCGTAATAGGTGGGAAAGGGACTAGTTACTGCGATAAATCTAATTCACAAATTCTCCGCCCATACGGTCGGCTCATTATCATAAACTAAATCGTGAACAGCGATTTTTTCGAAACATCTTAAATAATGGTTCCAACCATGCTTCACTTTATACCGTCATTTGGCAGTACGTGTAAAATTTTAATAGAAACTTCTACATCTTTGATCAAGTTTTAACATTGTCTTTCATGCCGATACATTAGGACATCCTTTTCTCAAAAGTTTCCATGATATCGCTTGTGTCAAATCTTAACTTGTCTCGAAATTATCGCTCGTCCATCCTAAATTTACATAAAAGCTTAAAACACAGTGGCAATAAGTTAAAGCAATAACATGGGGAACTTTCGCGTACTTTTTGATGTAAAATAAAATCAACTGCAAATCTTTAATTGCCACTGCTTATAAAGCTCTACAAATGTCAACCTGACAGTTTGCCCGACCAGCATTGCTAACAATTAGATTAAGCGATTATTGTTCATCTGCAAGGTTTTTCGTTCTTTTTTATCTAACCATCGATCCAATCATCGATTAACAAAAAGTCCAACAATCGACTAACAAACGCCTCGCCGATCGACTAACAAACGCCTCGCCGATCGACTAACAAACGCCTCGCCGATCGACTAACAAACGCCTCGCCGATCGACTAACAAACGCCTCGCCGATCGACTAACAAACGCCTCGCCGATCGACTAACAAACGCCTCGCCGATCGACTAACAAACGCCTCGCCGATCGACTAACAAACGCCTCGCCGATCGACTCAGCAATTGATCCAAAAATCGACCCAGTAATCGATTAAACGATCGACCTAATCGATCCAAAACAATATTTTATTTTGCTTAATTCTTCTACCTTTCCAATTGTTTCATGATCACCAGACTAGAGGAACCATTTGGAAAACATTAAGGCAGATAATGCAAACGCCTTGTTAAGTGGGTATTTGTAAAAATTAAAATAACTACAGCGAACGATAAATTATTAGCACCCCGACACACAGGTCACTTTTGTTTGCTAACCAAAACACGCTACACTTTTTTTTTTTTGCACTGTGTTCTTAAAAATATTAAATCTTACTAGCAACCCGCAATGTTTGAATCTAACTATCAAAACCGGTACTTACAAAAACTAATCTGTAAATTTCACAAAAACAAAACTCAACATTTCACTTTTTGATCGTTAATTTCATTCTTTAATTTCAACAGGTTTTTTTTTTTTTTTAATGATCTTTTTGACACTACTAGCTTATTTCGGAGCCGGTTCCGGAAATCGTTTGCGGAAATATATTTTGACGATTTTTCCCTGCTGTTTCGGGTAAATTGACAACTTCTAGAAACGACAGTGACAGCTTCTAGAAACGACAGTGACAGCTATAAAAAAACGATAACGACAGTTCCTAAAAACGACAATGACAGCTATAACGGAAGTTTTTGGTTTGAATAATTTATGTTTGTACCGTCAGTTTCTGATTGGTCAGATTTACGAAAAGTTTTGAAAATGGAGACTAGTTTGGGCAAAAAGTCAGGAGTTTTACACTACAATACACATTTCATAAAATCAGGATAAAAACCAGTGATTATAGAATCAATAACCTCACCATACGTTGCTTCTGGCTGCACTCACTTGAAAAGCGTCCATACTTCGGTTGCGTAATCCATGTGGCTGCTCGCCTGCTCCGACGTAGAGTCACGCTACCGCTGGACGTCGTCAGCATACCGGAACTCTTCGCCAAACGTCTCGATCAGGTCCTGCTTCCATGTAGTGTATTGCAGAGACCACGTTTCAGCCCAGGTCTTCGGTTCCTGGTGTGAGAGCGCACCTTGGGATCGAAAGGCAATAGGTAGAAATTGCCACGACCTCGTGAAGGCGCAGGAGTAGCGAACCATGTTGCAGTCACGACACTTGACCCGGAATCCAGAGGACTTCGGTAGGAGCGGGCTGTATCCCACCGCTGCTGTCGGCGCATGATCGCCGTCGGAGTTGACGTCACACAAAATTCACAGTCACAGTGATATCAGGAAATGTTTTAGAGTGATAATAAAGAAATACATTGCTTCAGTTCAAGTTGTTTATTCTATGGTCGGTCAAAAAGTGCCTTTCTAATCACATTACAACGGTTTTTATACTCAGAAATTGACAATCATAAAAATTCACTATGAAGGTAGAAAAATATTTTAAACAAATTAATAGAACGGAAATTGTCTCAGTAAATTCTTATTTAAATATGACCGGATGCTCTGATATTTTTAAAGAAATAAAAATTAAGTGGTGAAGTTAAATCCTCACCAATTCGACCGGATGTTTAATATTTTCTAGAAAGGAAGTTGTCATTTAATTTGTTATAAATTCAACAATATTTTAAAATAATTCGAAAGGAAGTTATCAAATGAAATCCTATTATAAATTCAACAGGATGTCGTAATATTTTAAAATAATTCGAAAGGAAGTTATCAAATGAAATCTTTCTATAAATTCAACAGGATGTTGCAATATTTAAAAGAAATTAGCAGGAAGTGATCGAATTAAATCCTCATCAAAATATTCAAATAGTGGTTTCGCGCCCACATATACCTCTACCTAACCTTCTTGGCAGCACAAGCGTGATATTTTATTGTGTATGTAGCAAATTGCTCGCGTTTCCTGATCCATTTGTAGGTCGTCCTTCTTTTTTACCTCTTGTAAACAATATCAAGTTTTTTATTATTTATTTATTTATGTACACACACACATTTAAAATCCAGAAGAACAAATAAGGATAAAAGAGTACAAAGGACCTGCTTATTTCTAACGAAATTTCTTCCAGCAGATCTGCGACAGGACAGTTAGATAAGATATGTAGACACAGTGTGTATTAATTAAAAAAAAAAAAAAACAAACGAAATGTATAATTAAATAGACTGTATTATTTAAATTAAGTCTCATAATACATACATGTATAACAATAACAGTAAATAAATGTACACAAGAATAGATACAATACATAAATTATAAAAATACATATATTTATGATAATATGTATCTATAATAAATATCTTTACGAGATGGTAGAGAGGTAGTGTTCCTTGACTAGATTTTTGAAGACAGATATATTTTTAGCGTCTCGGATCTTAGCTGGAAGTGAGTTCCATAGTCGTACTGCATGAAAAAAGAAGGAGTTGGAATAAAAATGGGTTTTATGGGGTGGGAAATTGAGATGGTATTTAAGGTGGGATCTGCATGGGGCATCGGCAGGGCGAGTGAACGAAAAACGATCACGGAAGTAGCCAGGATAAGCAGGATTGAATAGGATGTTGTACAGGAGACATAATTTGTAACTTTTGTAATCAGTGTAATTGGCATTCTGTTGTTCTGGTTAAATAAATAAATAAATAAATAAATAATACCCGAGTGTTCCTACGAAGACGGATAGGGAGCCACTTGAGATCCTTGCGGAATTGGGAGACATGGTCGTATTTTCTTAGGCCAAAAACAAAACGAATGCACAAGTTTTGCAAGCGCTCAAGCTTATTTAATAGCTCCTCAGTGGCATCCAGGTAGCAGGCATCAGCATAATCGATGATCGGCTGAATAAGAGTTTGAGCTAAATAATTTTTAGTTCACTTTTATAAAATTAGTATACTATTATTAAAGGGCTTCAAATAGGTTATTGGAAATATTTTCCTGTTTTTAATTTGTGTGACAAAGTGGGCAAAATACACCTCCGTCACACTTTTTTTGTGCTTATCGATTCTCGATAAAAAAAACGTCCCTTGTATGTTATGTCCTTGTACATCCCTTGTTTGTTATTGACCAAGTATAGATACATAACATTAGTATCAATCATTTTCAGTAGGGGTGGCCAACTTAATTTGCTCCACGGTCTTCGAATATATTTAAAAGTCTGTATGTTAAACATAGAGAATTGTGTGTACAGTTAGGCATAAAGAAAAAAAGTTTTATATGATAAATTTTCATATCACATATTGTAAAAAAGTGGCCTGTTATGCCGAACAAGAAACGAGAATGAGCAAAACGAGCTCAATATGAGCAACAGGCTTCGAATACTATTCGATTTTCTTTTGACGAATAAGAAGGTAATAAAATGTATTCCGTTCTATTACCTTGTCGCCCCGTCACTTCTTTAGTCGAATTATTTTAAAATTTTCTGTGTTAGTCCTCTTGGTCTAAACATAATACGCTAAAATGGACTGGACAGCGACTGGTCGATAGCGATGGCTAAGTTGGCCACCCCTGTCATAAACTTGCGGCCGGTCAGCAATGTGTAGCTCGCCGTCCGACCGTCCAGTAATCGTCTGGACCGAGCCCAACCTGCCGACGGCGCGTATTATTCCAAGCGCGCCTCAAGGAGTTGTCAGCAAACCGTACCGTACCGTACCCAACGCTGTTGGGCCCCAACAGCGTCGAAGCCTACTAGGGCCAAGGATCTGTTTATGAAATGAAGATTCGGCCCTGGTACGAAAGGCAACGATGGAACACAGGAGTGGGTTTTTAGTCAGTAAAAGTCTGACACTATCTCCCGCTCCGCTCAAGAGCGGGGGATGTCATTGGATGATTTTCCCACCTAAAAGAACCCCTGCCATAGAGACTTTTCAATGACTTCTGATAATCAAGTAGCTATAACGGTTGGATAACGTAGCAAAAAATTTCACTTCTACCATATAATTTGATATAGTAGAAACTAACCTAATTCAAATCTGTAAACAATCTACCTAATTTAAATATACAATATACCTGCCTAATTCTAAAGATATATTTATGAAAAGCAGTGGAATTGTTTAGGAAATAATTTACATTTATTTCGGTCACCCCACATATACACGATATACCAACACAAAATTTTAATGCAACAAAGATACCAGATTACCACTTGGTTGCTAATTAAGATTGTGCATATACTATTTTGATGCAAAACAAAAACAGAGGACAGAAAAGAAAAACAATACATTACGATAAAAAATAAACAGAGTGGGTAACCAAAAATTGAATAGTTTTTGATAAAGCTATGCAGTGGGTATCTATGTCTACTAACCTTCGTATTCTTAGACAAACCGTTACTATATAACTTTCTTTTATTAAATAAAAGACTAATCACCACTACTCTAGGTATCTAATCTACCGTTAAAAATAGTAGTAGCACTACTTTGTGTAATGTATAGACATTTGATACTATTAAAATGATTACAGTGTGATTTAAAGTCCATCTAACTGTCGCGTATATCCCACAATTGAAAAAAAAAAAATACACCAAAGCATTGGTTTTGAATAGACCTCCGAAGGGAATGCTTGAGAAAAAGAAAATCGTTTTTGAAGCACTACAACGTAGAAAGTTGATGCTCACATTATCATGTGGTAATATTATTATGTGATAGGTACGTAAAAAATATTCAGCGCCCGATTAAAGTTATTCGCGCGAACGAAGCTTTTGTTATATTGACGTCGGCACTACTTACGATACGAAGCGATCGCAGTCTTGCACATCCACGCAAAGAACATCCAATGCACCGTGAAATTGCCTATTTTCCACGTGATTTTATTTATTTATTTCATACATCGATGACATTTCCATTCGTTCTGTTACGGCTCAATGCATTGGAAAATCGTTACGGAAGTCTCGTTGCAGCTGAATCATCCATGTTTGTTCCCAGTACTTTAGCAGCCCACAGAGCGCACTCCTTAGTTTTAATTCTTGAACATTCTCGAACTTACGCTATGCATTTAAAATGTACGAATAGTACAATGTGTCTACAAGTAGCGCATCCTGTTTAAATTTGTTAAGCCTGCAGTGCATTGAACGGTACCACGTAGACAGTAGAGTCCCGTTTGGAATGCAAACGTAGACACATATATATCATTTGCCTCACTCGAAACGGAAACTGATTCATTTCCGATGCATGGTTGAAGCTCTTTGTGGAGTTCGTCGGCTGCGAATTGCTCACGTTTTCAACATTTGATTGCGACATCAATACCTTTGAAATGTTGTTGATTGTAAATTACGGTGCTTACGGTAAGTGAAAACTGTAAGGTATATCTATAAGAATAACCATAAATCTTGTTCTTAGTAAACAAGGTTAAACATGCAATAGTAAGTAGCTAAGTATTTCCCGCGGGATTACGTTGGAAGATGTGCCGACTTCTAGACTCTATCGAGCCTTAAAACTAAGCAGACGCTGACTGGCATCTCCCGCGCGGGCACTTTCCTACTTCACGTAGCAATCGCGTCTGCAAAATGCAACAATGCATAAGATTTCAATCTCACATTTGTTTCGATATACTTACTTGTGTACCGTCGACAATAATGCAGTTTTCTTTGTTTTCACACGAGAAATTTAAATAGCATAGAAAAAAAATGTATTCTTTTATTGAAATTCATTTTCAAAAAGATTTCAGAAAGCGCTATTTTTAAATGTCTCCTCAATTTCAATTTTATAAAGTTTTAATCTAGTATGCATACTTATATTTCTCCCAAGATCTGATGTGGTAGTCTGATGTAATTATTTCAAAGTTGTGTAATTCATAGATTGAGCAGGAAGCGTTTGTAGCCTCAGGTGTTGTTTTCGACACTAAAGTTGCTGTAAGCCGCACTAAGCTGTACTTAGTGTCCATGCAGGCTTGCGAGCTCACTTAATATTATCTCTGCTACCGAAGTTACAAAGCAATCATTATAGTTTGTTGAATATAACAAACTAACTCTCTTCAGCAACACTAATAACTTGTACGATTCTAAAAGCTTTGAACTTACTATCCAAAGCAACAAAAAAACATAGTTATGTTATTTCCAATTTCTATATTCGTAAAAGCAAAATATCGTATGCAATATATTATTTCAAATAAACGGGGGCGTACTCCGTGAGGCTGAAGTTTGTTGAGTAGCATTAAAAGATTAAAAGTCGACAGTTCGCTCAAGCTGTATCGAATCGAAACTGGAAACGATCTCTCGACTCGACTGTAACATATATTTGCGATGCAGGCGGCGCGTCCGTGGCGAACTTCGCCTGGCGAATGCAAAAATTTAAATTAAAAACATAAATCAGCCGTGTATCGAGTAACTTTCGAGATTGGTGTATATTTCGAATGCACGTTTCACTACACGTATTATGATATTTTAACTGTGTTGATTTTTATTAAACTGAGCGTTCAATAAATCTGAAGATGATAATTATAACAGCTTCGTGACAAAGATAGCACAAGTGCATACTTGAGTGAAAGACACCGACGTACAAGGAAAAGATTCCTTCAAATAATTACGGCGTGAGAATCTCTATTGAGTATTTTTTAATTAATTGCTTTGAAATTATTATGAGTATCATAATCTCATAATCTTAATTAAGAGAACTTTAGCCAGTTCAAATTAGAAAATTTAATCTTTTGTAAATCCTTCTCCCGGCCGGTGGTGTTTATGAAGTCGGATTGTTTAGGCTTTAGCGTTAAAAATATTTTTATAAATATTTATGTTGGTTTTTGTTATCATATTTTTATTAAAACTGACAGTACCTTCGGAGTAGAAACTAGCCAATTTGTGGATTATTAGTAAAAATGAATCTAGCATTTCAGAAATATTACATTGAACTCTTGCCATACCTAGTACTTAGACAGGTGTTAATTTAAAACTTGTTTTTGCTATCCTTCTAGTTCTTCAACAATATATAAAAAAATATAAATTTCTAATACCTATTAATATGTTTTAAATTAAATTAATAATAAACATTCTTAGGGGTTTTATATTTAAATTTTCCTCATATTAATAACTTGCTCTTAAATATTCTATTGTGAAATCAGATGTGCTGTACTAAAGGTATGTGGTCAACCCAGTTCTCGGAAATGATTGATCGAGAACAAAAAATATGCAAATAAAAAAAAAATGGACGAAACAAAAAAAAATGAACAAAAAAAAAAGGTAAAATTGTTACAATTCTCTTGGTTTCAAAGAATCATCCAGAGGTGAAAAATATCGAGAAGAATCGTCCCGCATGACGAGAACCTCATAAAAGCCTGGGTTCAGCGATTATAGTACCGAGAATCGTGTCAACCAGTGTATTAATAGTTACGAGCCTCGACTCAGTCTCTCTAGCGTTACCCGCACCTAAGACGATCCAATGACCGTTACTTTTGAATACGTTTCGTATTTGATGGAGATTTCTTTCTCTGTCCCTGACCGCAGGGTAACTTGGATCCCGTTCCCGATTCTGGTGGGATATTGTTTCTTTTTTTTCAATGTAAAGATTTTTTTATTGAAATATTTAAAAATAACATTTATTATTCAGTTTAGTTTATTTAGATGAATATACAGAACGATAAGAATGAAGGACTAATAAAATACTATAACAAATTAAATAAACTGCAAACTGTAATATCTCTAGCAGTTAAACGCCCTAAAAAACAACATAGACAAAAACAAAATAATTGTATTAAAACAATGACAGACAAAGTTCTCGGGGCAAGCACCTCGCCAGTCGGTACATCGCTACTTAAAAACAAACAAAAGCGGGTGTCAAACATCGCACCACGTCAAGGAAAAACTGTTCCGTTTCAAAAGAATAACGCTTTTCCGCTCCATTGGCTCACTCATTTCATTTCCATTGATTCGCTTGAGGAAAACAGGACGAAAGATAAAAATGGAATGTAACACAATACAAAATGATTTAGCAGATTTTTATTGTCAAGTTGTCAAGAGAATCTACAATTTAGGAACATTTAGAAACTATTACCGAACTAAATGAAAGGTTTTGACAGATAAATAATCAAATATAATTTTGCAAAAATTACTCTAGTTTAAACTTCAATGCTACAATTTTTATTAACCGATAATCGTGTCAGTGTCTATTTGTTACATCTGTCTACCTGTATTATGCAAATAAATGGTTTGATTAGAATCATTTACCTGCTTGCGTCGGATTGGTACGACTAGTGTTTTCGGGTCCTTCGTAGGAGTTCAAAAGGTTAATCATACTAGGTGTAAGGGACAGCTCTCCACAAACTTTAAGGGCTTGCTCACTAAACGAAACTGAACAACCTATCACATTTTTTTTTTCAGGAGACGAAAAAAAATAACGGCCTCGCCATACAAATTGTCCGATCAAATTTATCATTTTGTATGGTGAGGCGGATTTTTTTTTTTCGTTTCCTGAAAAAAAAAATGTGAAGGGATGTTCAGTTTCGTCTACCGAGCAAGCCCTTAAAGTTTGTGGAGGGCTGTCCCTTACACCTTTTATTTATAGATTTAAAAGACAGTGGTATTTGTTATTCTGACGTTTAAGACGTAATTTTCTTTTATTATAATTTGATAAAGGTGGTATTTAAAGCTTATTTCAGACTTACCAATAAAGGTGAAAGTAGCGACAGAAAATCTAAAAGTCGATTATGATTAAACTGCAGCCAAGCAATATCGAGACCAATACTCATACCTTGTTCAATTTCCAATCCCCCACGTATGTAAGATAAATCATTCTTACATTTACTTCCCGAGGTCGACAAACTGGGAATAAAATCACTCAAGTTATAACAAGGAGTAGTGTTCATTTTGTGAATAGTGCAGACTTAATTAGAGTCGGTGTGATTGCAGCCGTAGAAGGCGTCAGCTGGGAGGAATGGTGGACGTACGACGGGATTTCAGGTGAGAGTCATTTATTGTTCATGTCATTGTTAAATTTTATCGCGTTATTTTAATATTTATGAATCGTTCGCGAGCACTATTTGTATGCGGGTCTAGAAATGAGTGAAACGGTTCTGCATTTTTAGTGTTAGTTGCAGTCGTGTTTTGTTTTTGCAAAAGTAGACTTTTGAGTTTCACTTTTGTGTTGTTCGTCTTTTGTTTTATTAAAATGTTTCGTCTTTTTTCTTTATCGAGGATTTGTTTACCTACGTTATACAAACTTACTCTCAGACCTATTGTAAAACCTATCTATAGTTCTTATATATATTGTCCCATGCAGTTATTTGACCCAGCCGGGTCGAAGCCTACTGGGGCAAGGGTTATCCGAAAGGGCGCTCGAGCCCCGGTATGAACGCTAGAAGGAACGGGGTGGGTCTTTTAGTCAGTAAGAGTCTGACACTATCTCCCGCTCCGCCAAAGGGCGGGGGATGTCAATGCATGACTTTTCCCACCATAAAAAAAAATGCAGTTATTTGTTAACTTTTGTATCCACTGTGCTGTTAACGGCTAGCTCATAGATTTAAAGATCATTTTGAGATTCTATCAGTTTCATTTTTATTCTATACCGCATAGTGTCTTAAAAGTGTTACAATAAAGTTTAAGTAAGAGTAAAATAAAAATATGTATCATCTTTGTTTTTTTTTTGTTTGTAGGAGGTAATCTATGGAAGTACGGGTCCAATTGCTAAAATTTTTTCACCGATAGAAAGCTGCTTTATTCTTGAGTGACATAGGCTATATTTTATGTACGCGGGCGAAGCCGCGGGCAAAAGTTAGTCTAAAATATAAGTAAACAAATAAAGTTGAACACTAAGAATTCTCATATTGTAACAAAATAGGTTACTAAAACTTTCCACAAATATATAGGTGTAATTTTATCAAAATAATCGATCAGCTGTTCATGATTAAACATATGTGCTCCCAATTGTATAATTTATTTTATTTCATGATACATTTGCATTTTAAATAAAAGGTCATGTATGCCCGTAGGAATATATTGTGAAGTATTATGATAATTACTTTAGTTGTCCATAGGCCTTTATTAGGTTACTGCTTAGGGTCATGGTATAGAATGAGAGACCACGGGAAGCAGTTACTTCCTTCTGCGAAGCAGCAATGCTAGCATAGGAGGTGAATCGGACTGGGGCTCCCCTCATGCAGATGGCTCCTGCCCAACCTAGTTGGAGCAATGGGGAGCTCGCCATGCGACCGTCCGGTATCCGTCCGAACTGAGCTCAAGTCGTCAACGGCGTGTACCTACTATTCCATGCGCGCCTCACTGAGATGTCAGCAAACCGTAGGGGCTCAGCAGAGTCGAAGCCTACTAGGGTCAAGAGTCTGCTTCTCTCATCTTATTAAAGGCAACGAAGGAATAGGAATGGGTTTTTCAATAATAATAATATTTATATAAAAAATACTATAAGCATAGGTCCAATGGTTAGGATAGTCAGTAAGTAATGGTGGTTTTAGTCAGTAAAAGTCTGACACACTTTGCGGGAGAAGTCTTTGGTGATTTTCCCACCTACAAAAAAAAAAGTAGATGGTGGTGGATAGCGTCAGGGAGAGGTTATTAATATTACTAACGAATTAATTAACCTAAAGGTCGACTTTTTATGATGTAGGTATCTAAATATTAGTACATAATTTCATTTAAACTCAGTTTAAAATATGAAAAGTAAGTATAATGAAAAAGAAAGAAAAATAAATTTTTAATAGTTTATAATCAATCACAGCATTTGATTTACATTTAATTTGTGACTGACTATTAATCCTCAGGGGTTGGTGGTGCGTTTATCTGTGGTTTACAGTAAATAAAGGTTTACATCACACCACACTAAATAGAATTAATTCATTAAACCCTAAGTGAACGCCGGCGTTCGCTCTCTCATTGTCTTTCTACTGTATCTCGCCCCTCAAACCCCAAGCGAACGCCGGCTTCGCGCGTGATTTCGCGCCATTCGGTTAAACACAAAGATTATTAAAAGTCCGCATAGATTATTAAAATATTGAGCGTTTTATTTATAGGGTATGCATCCAAGAATGTAAATAATAAGTTTTTTATAAAGTAGTCTTCAAACACCGAAAATAAACCACTTTTCCATATTTATACGTACTTAAATGCTCAAGTCCGAAGCGCTAATTAAGGAACTCGAAAGGTACACAGAGTAAAGTAAAATCTCAATTCATTGACCTACCGCAAAACATTTGTCCTGTGTGCCGTATCAATTTCTCAGTGCCGATAACATTTTTGCTGGTTTACGTGACACGCAATTTATACGGGCGATTTATCTTGTATTCATATTACGTCACTCGCAAAATTGTGAGGTGTGTTATCGTGTGTTTGGGAACTGATATTTTCATGATAACTTCCCTGCATTTTATGATCGTCTAAATTTTTTCCATGAGTGTCTCGGATTTGGAGGATAGAATTTAGGTTATTTTAAGGCTTCCGTGTCGTTTTATATGGTATGTGTTGCTTGTTTATAAAATATTCAAGAAGTTATATTTTAATACGGTGACAATATCTAATATATTAAAATCTCGTATCACAATCTTTTTTATCGAATTCCTCCAAAACGGCTATATCGATTTTTAGGGTTCCGTAGCCAAATGGCAAAAAACGGAACCCTTATAGATTCGTCATGTCTGTCTGTCTGTCTGTCTGTCTGTCTGTCTGTCTGTCTGTCCGTCCGTCCGTATGTCACAGCCACTTTTTTCCGAAACTGTAAGAGCTATACTGTTGAAACTTTATAAGTAGATGTATTCTGTGAACCGCATTAAGATTTTCACACAAAAATAGAAAAAAAGCAATAAATTTTGGGGGTCCCCATACATAGAACTGAAACTCAAAAATTTTTTTTTCATCAAACCCATGCGTGTGGGGTATCTATGAATAGGTCTTAAAAAATGATACTGAGGTTTCTAACATCATTTTTTTCTAAACTGAATAGTTTGCGCGAGAGACACTTCCAAAGTGGTAAAATGTGTGTCCCCCCCCTCTAACTTCTAAGATAAGAGAATGATAAAACTAAAAAAAATATATGATGTACATTACTATAAAAACTACCAACGAAAATTGGTTTGAACGAAATCTAGTAAGTAGTTTTTTTTTAATGCGTCATAAATCGAAAAAAATACACTATTATTAAAACATCGATCAAAGTTACAACACATAACAAGAACTTTTATATTATGTTACTTGCTGCTACGGAACCCTTCATGGGCGAGTCCGACTCGCACTTGGCCGGTTTTTTTATAAAATTTTCGGTGTATATTTCGTAGGTCTGAGAATAGGTCATAGACTATTTTTTTCCTTCCTAGATAACCCCACTTCCCATATTTTCTTTGATAAATTGTATGGCAAAACAACGTTTGCCAAGTCAGCTAGTCTTTTAATAATTCTTCTGTACGTGTGTATGTTACCTAATCCCTCCTATTCGAGTGGGTCCCTGGATGGTTTGAAAGTACAGTTAAACCCAGTAGGTGGCGCTGTAATCGAATTCTCATTTTTTTCTAACGCTAAACTAGTTTTCAGATAGTAAGTACACCGTTTGTAGGGACCGCTAGTTATATGTTTAAGTAAGAATATTTATGCTAGGAGAGCAGCACAACAACTTCCGCAAAAAGTGTTTCATTATAACTTAACACCAGTATCCAGATTTATATATAGAACTTGATAAGATGAAACCAAGACCAATACCAAGACCAAAACCAAGTTGTCTATGGTTCAAGTCAATTAGGCCTGGTCCACACTTGACGATAAGGCAACTAATTTTGGTTTTGTTTTTCTTTTTTTTTTAATTATTTGTGTGTCTATGCGGGCAGAATAAACATGTTTTCTTTCTTTTGTTTTTTCTTTTAGATTATATTTATAGAGTGAACGCTAACATCACTCGTCGATTAGCAAGCATAAGTCCGGCTTTCCATTTATTTGCGATATTTTTGTACAATCTTAGAAACGTGCATTAGATAGCTCTTTTTACACCAGTCAGAAAATTCAGTTTCCTCTTTTCATTTATCCATTTCGTTTATAGGCGAACTAATCAAGGCACAGTACAGTTTATGCATTAAAAATGTATCGGGACGCGTCAGGCCCTTTCCAAAGTTAGCAACTCAGTTGCGTGCTACCACAAACCTCGCAGCCTCATCAAATATTTAGGGACATCGGTGGTTACACATTGATTATCGTAAACATATGATTGAAAAATGACCAAAAAATAATTTCTGTGATAATTTGCCTTACGCCAATAATTTTGATATTTAATAAATAATTCATACATTTCTTACATTACTTTAATTAATAATAACTATGTAAATATAATATAAAAAATAATAATAAATAATATATTTTTAATATATTACATAAGCATGCTATTAATCTATGAATTTATCAATATCATGTTAATATTGTAAAAAATAAAGGGCTTTTTATTTATAACTAGCTTTTACCCGCACGGTTTCGCTCCCGCTCTTCCCTATTCCACTATACCCTACTCTACCCTACTTTACCCTACTCTACCCTACTCTATCCCACTCAACCCTACTCTACTCTACTCTACCCTACTCTACCTTGCTCCACCTTAAACTACCCTATTCTACTCTACCCTAAACTACCTTAATTTTCATTTTTTTTTTCATAAGAACCTTCTCCTCACAATAACGAACACAACAAAAAAAGAATTAGCGAAATCGGTTCAGCCGTTCACGCGTGATGGCGTGACCAAGGAAATAGAGATTCATTTTTGTATATATAGATAGATTTATTTATTACAGCTAATACTTCAATGTCATTTTTTGGCAGTTTACTTTGAGTCACTAAGCTCCTTAGTAGTTCTTAGTTGAGCTAGTCGACTTCTGACAAAGGCTTGCATTGACTTGTCATCGAGTTGGCTTCCAGTCTAACCGGAGGCAGCATATCTGACCTCCACAACCCAGGTACTAGGTGACACGGATAGATCTTGGAAAACTGAATTGACTTTTCTGATTATCGGTTTCCGGGTATCATGACTGTCTAAGATCTAAAAATAAATGACTGCTTTCTGAGATATGGAAAGAACGTGCAATTTAGCTTCACTTTTCTTGGACTGACCGACATTTGACTAATCAAAAGTGCCTGCAAATGGTCTATTTGAAATAAATGATTTTGAATTTGAATTTGGAATAGTCTCGGTATGTAGTAGTTAGTCATAACATAGGATAATTGTAATAAAACTGCTAAATATTTAGCTAATAACATAATTGACGGGTTAAGTAGCTACAGCGTAACTCATGTGTAATATAATTTTAACCGTAAAATATCGAAATACAAATTCGCATTAATAGCGATACAAACCAATTAAGTATACAAAAACCAATTACAGCATCACTGGCATCGTCAGTCTGAGGGTAGTATTAAATAGCAGACTTGAATTATATTGTAGGTAGTAATCTACTCTACATTTAAAATATTATGTGAAGGCAGCATCGACCATCAGTTGTAAGAAAAATTATATGAGTATGTATGCACAGATAAAGTCATAAATATAAAAAATATTAATTAGGAGCGAGAGGGATTGTCTGACTAAAACTCACCTGCGTTCCTTCAGTTGCCTTTTGTGTTCTAAGGTACGGTACGGTAACTCTTAATCTCTCAGTACTCTAAATAGTAACTCGGATCCCACCAGTAGCACTTGCGACCGGTATACCAAAGACTCCAACAGTAATAATTAAAAGTTATGGAAGAAGTAGTCAAATTATTTGACAGCACGCTTAGCCTAGTGGTTGAGCGATTGGCTATTGTGTTGTGGGTCACAGATTTGATTCCCTCATGAAAGAAGTATTTGTATGGCCTATATAAATGGTGTAAGGGACAGCCCTCCACAAACTTTAAAGGCTTGTTCAGTAGACGAAAATGAACAACCCACCATATTTTTTTTTTACAGGAAACGAAATAAAAATTCAGGCTCTCCATACAAACTGTCCAATCAAGTTAATTTTGTATGGTGAGATTTTGTAAGGCGTATATTTTCAATTCATTTCCTGAAAAAAAAAATATGGTAGGTTTTTCAGTTTCGTCTACTGAGCAAGCCCTTAAAGTTTGTAGTGGGCTGTCCCTTACACCTTGTATAGTTTGGTCGGGTCTGGGTGTCTTTTGTATGTGAGTTTACGTTTGTGAACGGGCCCTCGATACAGAAGTAATTCCTAATGTGGAGCCATTTTGAAAGCCGTCGAAAGGAACAAAAAAGTTTTCCAAAAATCACTAAATAAATTTAGTCATCATCTTCTTGCCCCAATACAATAATTTATAATATTTCACAACTATCACACAACACCGTCTAGTCCCAAGCTAAGCAGAGCTTGTGTTATGAGTACTAGACGACTGATAAACATACTTATATATTTCTAAATACATGCATAATAAAGATAAATTACACCCAGATACAGAACAAATACTCATCACACAATTTTTTACCCTGGGTGAGAATCGAACCCACCACAACTTCCAGCATAGCAGTCAGGGCCACTAACCACTAGACCAACAGGTCAGTCATATATTCAAGAGCTACTAATAAAATATCTACCCCGGCAAAACCTGAATTGGTTTTGATATTTCATTGCACCAGCCGAATAAATTCATTGTTACCGTTTGAAACTGATGTTACATCGTAAATCTAATATTGATAGTATCTAACAAAACTGCACGTAGGTAAATTGTGTCGGTTTTGAAAGTTAAATGTGGCACGATAATTTATCAACAGTTTTGTCTAAATATAGCTTTATTTTTAACAACCACTTGTACCTGTAACGTGTATCTGTAACACTAAGGGTGAGTTGCACCATTTAACTATAACAATAACAAAGCTGGTAACAGTTTTCAAATCGTCGAATGACCAATAGGAGGCCGTTTCACGGCTGGTTATGGCTTGGTTATCGTTATAGTTAAACGGTACAACTCACCCTAAGAAAGGCCTCTCGCACCGGGCCTTGGTTGAGGCCATGGTCCGGAGCGAAGAGGAGTGGCAGGCGGTCGCCGACTTCTGCGAAGCAGTAATGCTCGCAAAGGAGGAGGCCGAACGCATCAGGCAACGGCGTTATCGCCGCCGCCGCCGGGATTCTGATCCCGATTTCCGGCCAAAGTAGGCGCGGGCTTACGGACGGTGAGCAATGGGTAGCTCACTGTCCAGCCGTCCGGTAACTGTCCGGACCAAGCCCAAGTCGTCGACGGCGCGCACTGTTCCCGCGCGCCTCAAGGAGTTGTCAGCAACAGCAGGGACCGAGCCGGGTCGAAGCCTACTGGTGCCAGGGTTATCCGAAAGGGCGCTCGAGCCCCGGTATGAAGGCTAGAAGGAACGGGGTGGGTCTTTTAGTCAGTAAGAGTCTGACACTATCTCCCGCTCCGCCCAATGGCGGGGGATGTCAATGCATGATTCTTCCCACCATAAAAAAAAACCCTAAGAAACGCAATCCTCAATTAAATCAAAATGATTTTTCTGAAAAATAAAAATGACCTATACATGTATGTAACAAATCTGTAGAAGTTTTTAGTTGTCCTCGCATCAAGCAAAGTGTACCAAATCGATGTAGATAACTTTTATACATTAAAATTTTGTATAACTTGAATACTTGGGCCTTTTTTCATCACAATCTGTTGACTTTATAGAAAGATATCATTCATTGACGGTATGAAGTTCGCCGGGTCTGCTAGTTAGGTAATAAATATGGGTCTAAATTATTACGGCCAGCAATTATAATATTGTTATATATTATTAACATTTATATATTACAGTGTATGACACCCTTATTTTTTTTATAACCATATAGATAGGAGTCTCTGCTCCACTCGTGTAGAGAGAACTGCCCTCCTAGCCAAGTTACAACCAGTTTGTGTCGAATTCCGTTCTCTAATCGGTAACACCTCGGTGACAGCAATTGTAGAAAACGATAAGTTGGCAGCCATGTTGACGCGCCTGAGTCGGCCGCTTGTTCTACAATGTAGCGTTTGTCTAACAAAGGATGTAAGTAGCGTTAAACATTGTAGAAACGATTTTGAACGATGTGAACTTGGCTAAGAATTTTCTATTCATTTGTTCTGACCACGTGACTTTACGTTGAGCTGACGTCATTCCCATAAGTTTCATCACTTTTCGACAGCGTTAACGATTGCAGAATAACAACTTGGCTAAGCGTGCTGGTTTGGCCTAGGCGAATCTAGTTCATCCTAAAATCACGTTTGGCTAACATACACACGGTAAAAAAAAATGTTTTTCTTTTTTTGCAGACGCACGTAGTCTTTTCCCACGGGAATAACTAAACGTCAAGCTCCAACAACACATTTTCATAAACTGAAAGAAAAATCCTTTTAGGCAAAGTTTCTCTGAGACATTGCATGCCGCATACAGTGCCAAAAACAATAAAAAAATCCATTGCATTAACGGAAAGTTCACTTAACGCGTGGCCATAAAGTGGGCGTGACCGCAACCGCTGCGCCGGCTTACTCATGCAATTTTCAAGGTCATAAATAATAAAACCGTGAATACGATCCAAAGCACTTTGGCTACTTTCACGCCACTCCCCGCCAATATTGAAATACCTTGGGAAAATAAATGTATGCGGTTTTTCGGAACGTTAATCCGTGCAAAATAATCGGAACTGATAATAATTGTGAGTACAAATATCAGCGGTTTACTGGGTGTTAATTACAATAACTTTATATTATTATCAGTATCAGTGCATGGTACCTAGGCACCCATTAGTGAAAATGGATAGTGAATCGGAGTCAGTTTATAAAGTTAGAATAGAACACTTGAATTGTATTATTTAACTGTAGCAGTGGTGGCCCAGTGATAACGGATCTAATGTACGAGTTGTAGGTCTCGGGTTCGAACTCAGCCAGGCGTAATTGTGTATTTATTTCATTACCACTGCTCTTGGAAGAAGGAAAATATCGTGAGGATTATCTGATTACTGAAATATCATGTCCTAGAATGAAAATTTCGAAGCGATGTGACATCTACCAATTCGCACCAGGGCACGCGTGGTTGATTACGGCTCATACTTTCTCCTAGAGAAAGGGCCTGAGTCCCAGCAGTGGAAACATTATAAGGTTGATTATGATCGGGCGGTAGCCGATTTCTGCGAATCAGTAATGCTCGCAAAAGCAAATCGTATCAGGCCACAGCGCTCTCGCCGCCGCCGGGATTCCGATCCCGATTTCCAGCGACCGCAGGCGCGGGCTTGCGGACAGTGAGCAATGGGTAGCTCGATGTCCAGCCGTCCGGTAACTGTCCGGACCAAGCCCAAGTCGTCAACGGCGCGCACTGTTCGCACGCGCCTTAAGGAGTTGTCAGCAACAGCAGGGGCCCAGCCGGGTCGAACCCTACTGGGGCCAGAGTTATCCGAATGGGAACTAGAGCCCCGGTATGAAGGCTTGAAGGAACGGGGTGGGTTTTTTAGTCAGTAAGAAGCTGACACTATCTCGCGGGGGTTGTCATTGGATGATTTTCCCCGCCAAAAAAAAAGGTTGATTATGATTATTATGAATTTTAATATTGTAGACTGATTTGAAGAGGCCTTAGAGCAGCTGTGAAACAGAATAGCTAAAGAAAAAAAAAATGTTTAGTGTGTGTATTACACGGAACTATAAGACAAATTAATAGCAACAACACAAAAAGAAATCCTTGGAAAATAATTACAATCCCTAATTTCGAAATCGTCGGCGCATTTACAAACGATATTCTCCGATTTCGTCGGAAACGGCGAGCGCAGGTGAACAAGCAGCTTAGAGGCGGAGTAAGGCTGGAGCCTGGCTTAGATCCGAACGGTGCCGCAACGGATCCGAACCTGCTGTTGATTATTTAGGGCAATACTAAAAGCTGTACTGGGCTGGATGAGAAGAGCAAAAAGCCTATAGGTGCCTCTTCATCACACTGATATTATAATGGCAAATATTTGGGTGTATGCAATGGGTGTATGTGTTTTGGTAGTCTTTCACGCTCAAAACTCTAGCTCTGAACGGATTTGGACTTCGGCAGGTAGACCGTGTCCTGAAAAAGGACATAGCATTTTTATGCCAGGATTATGTTTCCTAGAGGTGGTTTTCTGCTTTCACGGAAGCGATCCCGGTAGCAAAAACTAGTCAATAATACTGATTGATTTCTACATTTCAGAATTTTTTTTATGCAATCTTATCACTTTTACTAAAAATGCACTTACAGGTACTCCATAAGCTTCCCTTTAATTTTAATATAAGCATCAACAAAGTCTATTTTAACTTTTTAATATGACTTACTTACAAAGAAAAGCCCATAATATTAACATTTTTTTTTCTCTTTCTGTGTCAAATCCATCCAGAGGTTGTCTGAAAATATCGTTTTTAGCAACAAAATAAATAAATAAATAAATAAAATAATTAATTATAATAATAATAATCCAGTAAGGTGCTGGTAGGGATCTTGACCGTACTTCCGGGATGGTTCTGATAGCCGTGGTATACCTCTCCACTCCTCAAGCACATCAGGATATGTTGCCCTCTTGTTGCTACGTCACTTCGTGCTAGCGACCATTTTGGGGGCCCATTTATTGAGTGTGCAAGTCTCCCCTTGCCTTTTTATCGATGGAAATTAAAAACATTGTTTAGGCAGGGGCCATAGTCTCAATATAGTTCCTGGTAACCAGTCTACTTAAGACTCCAAAAACCATAGCCTTATATTAGTTTTTCACATGTTGCAATAGTTTCCCTTCAACCGGGGGTTGTCCTTGGATGCACTAGCATAGCGCCTATAGGTATAATCGCCGGTTGGTACCACGTTCCGTTAGAAGCAGCTAAAAGGGCCTCTGCGAGTTGGTTTCGGCTCCTCGTATGCCTTCCAAAGGTCCAGGACCTCATGGTCCTGAGATAAGTAAATGTATAATAATAATATTTTTTTAATTTTAATAATAATAATAATTCTAAGCTCCTACTGTAATTTTATTTATGGTATACAATAAAGAGTATAACAATCAATCAATCAATGTCTACGCAAAAAAAAAACTTAACAATTGATGTAGCGACATCTATGGCGCCAACGTGCAATAACGTGCAAGTATTATAATTTAAAGTGGTTTTAAAATAATGGATTACTTATGTGTGGCACAGAGTTGGAAACCAATAATTTTGATGAAAGTAAACTTTTATTTTTAACTCCAACTCATCCAAAACCAAACATTTAGATAATTAGTTCCATCGAAAATATTTTCGTCTCAGTCATTTTCTTTCAGAACTCATCCTTTCAGATACCGTCAATTTGAGACACAATAATAAGAAAATAGATGCGCGAACGCCGGCGTTCGCTTGGGGTTAAATGATTTAAAAGCGGATACTCATTTAAATTCCAAGAATAAATTTCAATTCAAACTGCTATCATATTTAATGAATACAATTTTGTACATGACATAATTGAAACAACTTTAGTACCATGCATATGATATTCGCGTCATGCACCGAACATGTACAATAAGGCCTTTGTCATTTCGATAATTAACACAGTTCCATCTGATACCAACTGTGGGTGGACATTCATAAAATATACCTATTTGATTACCTCTATGAGATAAACGTGTTTCGTGCGAATCACATAACTTTCGGTAAAATTATTGTAATGAGAATCATTCAAATAATTTATTTTAAAGTAATAACTTACATCGAGCATAAAATTAGTAAATGATAATATTTACAGATAGGGAGATGATAATGTTTATGAGTAGATGACAATGTTTTTAGGTAGATGATGAATAGATGATCAATTGATCAACGCTGACTACATAGACAATGTTAATCAATTGATAATCTAGTTATAACAATAATATTATAAAGGCGAAAGTTTGTTAGTGTATCATGATTTGTCTGTGTGTATAATTATATTTGTTAATCCTGAAACACAGCTGATCGTATTTTGAGAAAAGCACATAAGTAGACCTAGTGTAGACCTAGTCTACTTATGTGCAGCTAGTGGTGGCCGACTGGTAACGGCCCCAACTTACGAGTTGTAGGTCGCAGGTTTAAACCCAGCTTTGTGTAATTTATTTCATCACCACTGCTCTCAAAACGGTGAAGGAAAACATCGTGAGGAAACCGGCATGTCCTAGAACCAAAAATTCGAAGACATGTGACATTCACCAACACGCACTGGGCCCGCGTGGTGGATTACGGCCCATTCCCTCTCCTAGAGAAGAGGCTTGAGTCCCAAAAGTGGCAACATTAAAAAGGCTGGTGATGAGACCTTGTCTAGGAATAACATTTTTAATTTCGGGAGTATGTTTCTTTGGGAACATTGGCTACTGTCACGCAGACGATACCACTAAGGTAGGCGACGAATAAACGTGGAATAACGGTCATTGACTTTCCTATATAATTTGTTGACCTTCTTAATTTCAAAAACGGAAATAAAGAAGCTAAGCTGTCTTAAAACGACATTTATCGTGATCCTTTCCATGATCTAGTAATGAAAAGCAATTCATTGTTTGTTTTTCGGGTACCTACGCAGAGATACCGCGCACCGGAAACGCAGCGTTGGAAGCCCTCCTACAAGGTGGACTGACGACCTGGTGAAGGTAGCCGGAATCCGATGGATGCGGGACGCACATGATCGTTCGTTGTGGCGACGCTTGGGGGAGGCCTATGTCCAACAGTGAACGTCTATCGGCTGAAATGATGATGATGATGACGCAGAGATATTAAGAAAAGGTCAATGTGCTTTATTCCATGGTTATCTGGGGCCTTTTTTAGCAGAAGCAAGACGATATTTATTTACTAAGGATAGATTGGTACATGCAATAATTGAATTAATGAATTACACATCACGATTTATTTTCAAATGCTTCCCTTAAAACAACAATTCTAAACTTATTACGTACTAGTTACTGCCATTGGCTTCGTCCGCATAAATATTGGTTTTAACGTACCTGAAGTCGAAGCCAGATAAAAAGTAGCCTTTGTCTTTTTTTGGGTACGTATCAAAATCCCGAATCTTATAAGACCGAATTTTAAAATACCGACGGATGAAATACCGAAAATTGAAACACCGAATGGTCGTTTGGCCGAAAGTTTAAAATCCCGAAAGTTCATTTGACCGAAAGTTTAAAATCCCGAAGTTTAAAATCCCGACATTCAAAATCCCGACTCGTCCGTGTCGGGGTGCCCTAAGGTCCCGATCTGTTTTATTTTGAGAAGTAGCACTCGCCGGCCACTGCCGCGGCACCGCTCGCTACGCTCGCTCGGCTCGCGCGTGGTTGGTCACAATTCTAACCTAACTTAACCTAACCTATTTCGGCCACCGTCATAACTGTGTTGCAGTGCCATCTATGAGTAATCGCGGAAACTACGTCGCTGCTCTTTGGGATTTCATCCATCGGTATTTCGTCCATTCGGGATTTCGTCCTTTCGGGCATTTGAACATCGGTATTTTGTGTTTCGATATAACGACTATCTGCTATAAAACTTGGTATTTTGAATTTCGGTGTTTTGGACGTCGGTATTTCAATCATAGGTATTATGAACTTTCGGGATTTTGATACGTAGCCCTTTTTTTAGTGTTAACCAATTTTCATCAAAATTGGTTAAGAGTCTGTTTTTCAGTCGCCTATCGTTAACATTGAGAATGGTTTAAAAGCTTGTTGCTGCATCTCACGCAATCCAACGCGATGTTTGACGAAAAGGCAACGCGAAAACATAGAGATAACGCCTGAAAACTTTGTTTGCATTCGGTAGTTTACTCGAATATTACAAAATTTGTTCCAGGAAATACGTGTTTTTTTTAACCCTTAAAAGTTTCTGATAAGAAGTCGTCGTCATTTAGAATCTTAATATTTGCAAGGCTTCTATTGTTAAACTTTTTTAATTTTTGAATAAATTATGAAATGTCAAAGTTCATATAAAATAGCTGATTTTCAGAGGTCTTTACTGGTTTCGTTTTACACAAATTTATAAATTGCTTTCAATAGAAGCTTAGGTAATATCCCCAAGATACTATATTCCTAAAATATCTAATGAAAAATGTGTAATAACATCATAATCGCGTATGAAAAACAGTGAAAATGTCGAGTTGCATCCCCCTAAGCAGTTTATACGTAGAAGTGTAACTGACAGACAGAGTTACTTTCACATTTATAATATTAGATTAAGGATTAATTAAAAATGTTTGTCGAACATACATAACATAGAACTGAACATAACATAGAACTGAACGAAAAACTAGTCATGATAAACCAAAACAAACATGAAATAATAACATCTTTAATCTTCAATCAAAAGATTAACGGCTCAATAGGAAGAACTCAATTTATTTATGATGATAAAAATTCCCCTTTTTTACGTTCGTCGCAGAACAAATTCAATCCAATTCCGTCTGTGCTAGTTTCAAGTTGATCTGAGTCAACATTTATTGAACTGGGTCTTGATTCCATTACTTTAAAGCTGCGTGCTGACTGGGGCAGTCGCGTGTAATGGACGAATCGACGGCGAACATTTTATGCAGTGAGAACGATAAGCTGGGTAATGCTCGCTTACAACATTGATTTAACAATGTGTTAGGTACAATGAAATGTAAGTTAATATAGAAATAAGATAAAGTAGTCAAAAGTAAAAGGCCTGTTTGTATTTATTACTTAGCGGCTTGTCCGGTGTAGTGTAGCTTTTTTTGGAAAAATCATCCAATGACAACCCCCGTTCTTGAGCGGAGCGGCTATAGTGTCAGACTCTTACTGACTAAAAACCCACCGCGTTCCTTCTAGCCTTCATACCGGGGCTCGAGTTCCCTTTCGGATAAGCCTGGCCCCAATAGGCTTCGACCCAACTCTCTAGGAGTTTATAGGTGATCTAGAAGAGAAAAAAAGTCGTGAAAAGAATAAGTTATTGAAATATTTTCCATTAGGTTAGGCGTTTTAATACACAATAAGATATGTACTTTTAAAATCTTATGTGCAGCATTAGCCTGTTGAATAGATATATAGATTTGAAAATCCTCGACAGTTTTATTCATACTGCAGAATATAAAGTTTTTAACATTAAAGTTAAATTAAGTAATCTAAATGTCAAGTGCTCGCTTACGATTCATTACAATAGTAGCTTTAAAGTAAGGTATTTACGAAAACTATTTGAGGAGTGACAGAACAAAACACGGTAATTCCACTTTTCGGGAAAAAAAAAGTAAGCGATAACATTTGACAGAATACCATATATTACCTACATCGCCCGCTAAGCTGGTGCGGTTCAAATTATGCTAATTCTTGCAGTTGAAGGTTTGAATCAAATCATGACATTTCTAATAGTAACATGGCAAAGTTTTTTACCTTTTGTGAAAAGTTAGACATTATGGAATTATCATGGTTTCTTCTCTCACTCCTCATTTATAAACACATTTATGATCGATTGTACTCATTTCATATCAACGTAGTATCCCCCCTCCAACGTTGAAACCAACACTGCAAATCGTATCTGCTTGCGGTATTGTGGCTTAGAAAATCAAATATTTCACTTTTGCAACAGGTCATTAAAACGAATTGGTATATGTAGGTCCAGCATTCTGGGGGCTGATCAACCCAGAATGGTCCCTCTGCAACAAGGGCCGGCGCCAGTCCCCGGTCAACTTGGAACCAGACAAGCTACTGTTCGACCCCAACCTACGATTTTTACACATAGATAAACATAGGGTAAGTGGTGGTTACCTTTTAATTTTGTTTAATCAACCGCTTAAGCGTCTCATTAGCTTTGTATAGGGTTAGATTTTTTTTCAATTTTAATAGAAATTAGTAAAAATGTAGATGAGAGTTTTAATTGGCTAAGTCAATAATTATCAAAACCAATAATTTCGCTGTGGACATAGAACTTTAAACAAGGTATTCCAACATTTTATTTGAAATGTCTACCATTCATCTTTCACTAGTCCGCAATAAAAATTATAAATCCCTTTTATTTAAATAGTACAAAAAAAATGGAGCTCTATCTGTACTCGTTAGAGATCATAGTTTTGTAATCGAAAGTAAAAAAAATATATAAATTGATAAATTCACAAAAGAATCAATTTATTCATAACAATTGCTACTAGAAAATACTACGCGTAGTGTTTTTCCACTTTGCTCGTATTCATTCATAATAATCAATACCCTGTAAAATATTTCCAAAATGAGTTATATTTTGGGATGTAAACAAACGCTGATACGAGTAACTTTTCCGTTTATGAATATTATTTTTTGAGACTTCACTTAAATAATAACAAAGCCTTTTCTAATAAGCTTTTTAAGTATTTGTAATTATAATTTTTAATTATACACCACAAATTTATAATTACATTAAGTAATTAAAAAATTAATAAAGTCTGTAACTTTATTTCATGAAATGTATTTAAATGTAGATACAATTTCTATGATAGTATTTTTTTATTATACCATATTTGTGCTAATTATCCATAAGCTAATTAAAATTACTCTCAGAATTAAAACAGTAACAATGGTGCCTAATTTTGCATCTGCTGCCAAACTATACTTGGAGCTTGTATTTCGGTTCGCAGCCTCTCAATCCTTGGAGCTAGGACTACAAATACAAGCTCAGGAACAAATGAAAACAATATTTGTATTAAAATAAAATCAGAAATAACAACACAAAGAGAATGAAAAAAAAAGTTAGTTTACCAAGGTCATTAAAAATGGACTTAATAACTCGTTCAGCTTATCATATTTCAGTATACTTAATAAAATTGGTTTTCTTTACCAGATAAACGGGCTAATAAGCAACACAGGCCACTCCGTGATCTTCACAGTGGAGAACGAGACACGGCATCACATCAACATAACGGGGGGCCCCCTCTCTTACAAGTACCAGTTCCATGAGATACACATACACTACGGCCTACACGACCAGTTTGGATCTGAACATGCCATCAATGGATACACTTTTCCCGCAGAGGTAAGAAATTGGGCATTTTTATTTTATCGGTACTTTTCAATCCTATCGTGCAATAATCCCTTTTTATATGTGCATATTTATGGTTGACATAATAGATATGTTGCCACAATGAACAAAATTATTTATGTTGATGTTGCAATAATACTAAAATATCCAACCCTGTCAAACCTATCCAACGCATGTTTGATAGATAATAACTTTTCGTACAAGAAAAAAAATATTTAGTTCGAAGTCGATTTTTACAATAATTATAACTTATATTATAGTGAGAAAAATTTGAAAAAAAAAAGAGATTTTTTCCTAAATAATTTCACAGGCTGTATAAAATCTGATCTAAGCTTGAAGGAATTCATAAATAATTCCCCCGGCTTAAGGTGACGTAGATTCATATCCTCATAAAGTCAGAGATTCGCAACACTCATGATACATTATGTAAGCAACCGAGGATAAAACCTAAGTGAAGCGTCGAATAAACATGTAACGTAGATAAACGTTAAAATGTTATCAGGGATTTCTTCGGAAAGGTCTCAAAAGAAAGCGTAACAGATGTTTTCACACGCATCCTCGCGCCTCCGTCGTTGAGACGTTCAAATCCCAAATGTAATCCCGACGAACGACTTGACTGCGAACCAACTCAACCATGCCTCCTGTTTATTTATGTGACAAATTCTTACGTAGCCATGTTAAATCTAAAATCATGTGCTCCATCTCGTGGAAGTGGCTTTTGACATATACATTTTTATTGTGACGTGAAGTAGATGAGAAATAGAAAAAATAAATTCAAAGCCGGATTACGGACAAAATATTACTGCTGTTTCTGTAACAGTTCGCGTGTCCAGAACTCAACGTGTGTATTTATCTAATTGTCTAAGTTTCTTAGTTATGAACGATGTAGTTAAATCACATAAAATTCACAGTTTTTTAAGGCCTTCTTGTATACATATTAATTACTTATTGAAATAAACATCGTCAGTCACTCTGTGAAGTTCTAACAGTGCTTAAGTCATTTTTGGTGTGAAGATTCATACTATTAATTTTACCATTTGGTTAAGGAAAATCACGTGCTTCGGTTCAACTAATCAGAAAACAAAAAACTAATCAATACTTCCATCAAAAATGTCTAATGTTGGTTATCATAATTTATTACTGACATTTTTCTCTCCTATAAAATAGCTATTTAAACTTACTCATTATTAGATCTTCACCGACGATATATAAGTAGGTATATGACCTTGTATTATTAAATGAACAGTCAATTTAAATAACCTACTTCAATAAACCGTTGTAAAAATAACTTAGGACAAAAACCAACTGTTATAATTTCATTTGTTCCAGATTCAGATATTCGGTTTTAATTCACAACTGTATTCAAACTTCTCCGAGGCTCTGCACAAAGCTCAAGGAATTGTTTCAATATCGCTATTGTTACAGGTAATTACGTCATTTGAAATGTTGAGCGCACCTGGTACTTTGTGCCTATTTTTAAATTAGAGGTTATTGTACCTTTAGCATTTAGAGGTCACACAAATATTATTTTATTTGCGCACCGTTTGATATTGATATCCACTCGGTATGGAGGTTTATATGATATAATTAGAATTATACCACGTATATGATGTGTCTACTGTCTATACACAGTTATTTTCATGCATGATTTTTGCTTACTTGTATTTTTTTTACTATCTCTCTGTTCACGTTGTCTTTGATTGAAGTGTTTTTTTTTTCTGTTTTAATGTAATATAATAACACAAACAAATAATGTAACAAAAAGCCTGGTTCACACGACACAGGGAATCCTAGTAGGAGTTCCAGGAATTCAAACCATTAAACGTATAATTTAGTTAATAAAATAATCTGTTCCATTATATAGTTCACACACACTTTTCAATACATAAATAATAATATATAATTAAAATTAATAATATATAAAAATAATATCTTGTTCCTCAATTACTAGAATTTAAGTAATTAAAGAGTGACCGCATCATCTGCTTAACCCTTTGCCAACTACGATAGAGTCAGCTTTATGTGTTACTGTGCGATTAAAAGAATATAGAATTACTATATTTAATCTTTTACCGTCGTATCGTCACTCCAACGACGAGAAGAGAGAGTTCACAGGAGCGTGTGAAAGTGCATGTGACGCCGACTTAGGCAAAAGTTTGCAGTCACTGCCTCACAGCGATCACACTTAGCGCTTTATATATTTGTAATGATCGTGTTTAGTTGAACATAGTCTCTTTTATGTAACAAACTGCTTCTGTTTCTATGGATGTTAGGTTTAACGCTCGCAATTAATTGAACCGCATTCATAAATGTCTTTTGGATGAATGCGGAACGAGGTCTACTAAAGTCCCGTCAACCTTCTTTTAAAAGGGAGTTCCTTCGACTAGACGGGTGTTATGTCTGATCTGGGAAACAGTCGATTTCGGGCTGTTTTAAATGTTCTAATCGCGCGGAGAATTTTAATACCGCGATGCAGGATTTTAAATCTTTGTACCCATGTGGGGATATAGATGTCGCTACAGTCTAATTATTTATTTGGAGGATTATAATATGGGTACGCAAACCCGTATAATACTTCACTTAATTGTCAATTCTGAACACCAGTAGGCGCCAACTAGCCGTCAGGTCTTTTCCTTTAAAAATGGATACATGAAGCTTAATATAAGCGTTTTAATAGGTACTTGGAACTGAAACCTCAGTGCTGCCATCTGGTGAACGTCATTTAGAACACCTTCATTGAACGGGTTGAAGGATCTTTGAAAAGTTTTTCTTACGTAAAACTTTGACGACTGTAATCCACGGTCTAGACACGTTAATTACATTTTCATAAACTTCAACGCCAATTCTTTAAGCATTAAATGATTTTCTAATTACAAATATGCAAAGAGGTGTTTATTTAGGTACTTAACCGTAATTGTATCCGCTGAAGTGTTACCAGCCGCACCTCTTCATGGCGTCGAACTGAGCGCAGTTAATTAAGGAAATTGGATTTTTCTGTGCGCCATTGGATTAGCCAATTTGAACTAATAGCTTTACTATTAGTTCAAATTAAGTAACTGTCTGAGCGGCATGGCCGTTAGCCCATCACCACTCGGGGTCAGCGTGGACGCCCTGGCTTTCAATTAATTTGCTACCATTTAATATTATCTTCTGCATCAATATTTGGCTAAAGGTCAGTTTATGCTTGCGAGGAATCAAGGTTAAACAATTTTATTCAGGGACAGACGAAAAATCCTTCGATTTATCATAAATTTATAAAGTAATTTTGTTTTATTACAAGCTTTTATTTAACTAGTATTGTTTGTATGTTAATTTATTCGGGTCATATCTTTCTAACTAATTAGAACGAGTTCCTCTTATCTTACGGTATTGAATTTTGATAGTAGGTAATGCTGACAATGCATTATAATAAGGATAATCTGAATCGAACATCCAGGTCCAGATAAAGAAATTCTGCAAAGGTCAATAGTATTGACACCAATATTTTGTTTACATATAAAAGCTTGTTTTTATTCAAGTTTTTACTATTACATCATGTTTATTCATATATTAGTAGGCTTTTTGGTACATTTTACATGCGATCTTAAGAATAGTTCCTCAAAAATCTACTTAGAAGATAGATGGTATTTAGAAGTTAGAAGGAAGATATACCTTCAAGACACACTCTTTCAGATAAAAAATAGAATACTCAACTTAAATGTAATGGTTCCTTTTATTAAATATTGTCCATACTAAGAAATAAAATAAGTATTTAATTTTTTTATTAGTAATTTTATATTATCAGTCGTTTATGTATCCTCCTTCTCTAACATACGTAAAGCTATCTATTAATTTATATTTTAATTAAAAAAAATAGATATTGTCTAAATGATTCTTTGCTTTTTGGTGTATTTAAGAATAAACCCCAATGTAAACTAAGTCCCCATTCTGTTTCCTTACACCGTCATCTTTAAGAGAGGTTATTTTCGATCGTTTTATGTCTTTCCTTAATGAAGGCCAGCGCTTGTGTTAGCACATCCCATCCGTGTTGTCCCAAGGGGGAACATGTTTGCCGGCACGTTCATATTTCGCTTGTGGCCGCAGTTAACTGAAACTTTGCTAAAGCAAGCTATTTCCCACACGACAAACAATTAGCGCTGTGTCTTCTCCAGCTTTTCTTTTTATTGCAAAACTTGGTGGTGAACACTCGGTTTTAGTTGTTAAGGAGGGTTTATAAGGTTGTTGTTTTAACAATAATATTTAATATTCTATATATTATTATATAAAAATGAATCCCTGTTTCCCGCGGTCACGCCATCACTCATAATCGACTAGAACAATTTATCACTAATTATTTTTCTGTTGTGTTTATTATTATCAGGAGAGGTACTTAAGTAAAAAGTAAGAAAGCTGCACAGAAAATTAGCTAATGTGAGAAAACTATGACGACTATGTGTGTATATTAGCTAAGACATAACATACCTGTTGGATCAGCTAATATATAATATAATTTAGATCGATATTTTTTTAGATACTGTCATGATCAGATTATGAAGAAAAGACTTTTACATATACTGTAGGAGCTATTCGTATGAAACTGCTTTATTGTATTAATATTAGTCTAGCTTTTGCCTACGACTTCGCTCGCATGAATGTCGATTATAGTCTGGAAGTCAAAGCCAAATAAAGCTTACTCTGAACCAAATATCATTAAAGTCGGTTCAGTTATACCGTAAAAACGTAGCAGACGGACAGACTTACTTTTCCATTTTATGGATGGATTAATCGCGTCTCTTGACAGTCGTCTTCATTTCATATTCTTATTGTTTTTCAAGCAAATTCAAATTATATTCAAGAATAACGCTTTAAAAGTATATTTGTCTAACCGGCCTGTAGGTTCATGAAGGCCGTTTTTCATACAATTACCTACGATATCACAGTACTTTATAGTAAATTGCTAAAATACAATCTAGTTCTAATACCTATTTAAAATCTTATGTACGAGTATTTGTATCGAACTCCTCTGAAACATGCTAATCGTTTTTTTTTTTTTAATTTCATAGGTCTGAAAACAGGTCATAGGCTATTTTTTGTCCTCCAATTCCCATTCCGCAGTTTTATCTTTGATAATATAATTTACAACGATAACGTTTGCCGAGGCAGATAGTATAATAGATAATAACAACAATTTATATATAAAAAAAGACGTGTGGCACTCGGTGACTGCCGTGGTAAAGCTATTGCATAGCATTTTTTATCAACCTAATCAATTATAAATATTTATTATTTATTTATTTTATTTATGCAGTTTTTTTTCCTTTGTTTTTTTTTTCTTTGATATTAATTGAAGTTACACTTTTTGAGCGTGGTGACCGATAAGAAAACAAATGAGTGGGGATGTTAAATTATTTTCGTTACGGAATTTCTAGATTCGGTCTCCACGCTCAAGGCCCGCGATAGAAGCTATGCAATAGCTTAAAAAACAAAGATTAATGTATGTGTAAGTTCAGGTCACCGCTGCAGTGCCTAGTTGCCGCTGCGTTCTGTACTTCTTTATCGAGAGAACAAAGAGAGTGCTTATTATTATGTATAAAACAAGGACAAATTCATGGTGGTTTAATTTATCTCAGCTATATTTTTTATTAACAGTTCATTTCTTTTCAGCTCGGTGACTTATCAAACCCAGAACTCAGAGTTTTAACAGAAGAATTAGAGAATATCAAATATGGCGGTAAGTGTGTCCAATAGACGGATCAAAAGAAATCCGAAATTTATTTGCCCGATATATAAAGAAGTGCTAGCGATTCTAAAATGGAAAAGTGGTAGAAACTTGAAAAGGTATTTATTGTAGAGAGCTTAACCGATAAACTACTTTCTCTATTACCTATCTAGTAAAGAACTTATGCGAGATAAAATTCGTTTGCCCCAGTTTGATACTCAGCTCTACTTCTATAAAAAATTCATTATATCAAAGAAGTTTAGCAGTTTAACCAAGATAATGTTTTATTGACTATTAAACCTTACTAGATAAAATGATATTCCATCTGGAATAACAATTGTCCCATACATTTTGGTCCAATGTTTGTCCTATACATTTTCGTTCGTTGTTTGTCCTATACATTTTGGTCCGTTGTTTGTCCCATACATTTTGGCCCGTGGTTAGTCCCATATATTTTTGTCCATGATTTGTCCCATACATTTTGATCCGTGGTTCCTTCCATGCATTTTTGAATTTTGACAATCGCTATCGCTTATAATCCAGTTAATTAGATTAACTAGTAATATTGTTTACGTATTTATTGTTTTGTCATCAACATAGTATTTTTGTTTCGATTTATACTTACATTCGATTTCTTTCATCATTTATATGTCAAAGCAAATTTTTCCTGGTCATCTAGTATTTTATATTTTGATTGACAAAGGTGCCGAGATGCCAGTGAACAAGCTATCCGTCCGGGGGCTCCTGCCGGAAACTGACTACTACATGACTTATGACGGCTCGACCACTGCGCCGGCTTGCTATGAGACAGTTACTTGGGTCATCGTCAACAAGCCAATCTACATCACTAAACAGCAGGTAAATTGTAGAATATTATTATCTGTTGGAGGTACATCTATTGACATATACCTATTCGTATATTTTATAATTCGACTTAGTGTAATATCCACTGCTAGATATAGGTCTATAGAATAGAATAGAATAAACTGTACCTATTATACAATAAAAACGAAACACAACTTATACGTAAAATTAAGTGGTCATTTCATACAAGTATTTATTATAATGTATGGAATACGCACGCGGGATTCGTTTTTTTTTCGCATTGTGAAATTTTCTGCGTGCGGAGCAATTCCGCATGCGTGATAAAATCCGCACGATATTAAAAAAAACCCTCATCGCGTCGTCGCTGAACATAGACGACGTCATTGACGGCATTGAGTCGAACGTGGGCCAATTAGACATATTATGGGTATAATAGGATATAGTTGGGGCACCGGGCCTATTCTAATATGGGAATATTAGAATAGGCCCGGTGCTATAGAACTATCCCCAGCCGATAATTTAACTTCTTCTATCCATTTAAGTACTCGTTTTGCAAAAAAAAATATAGAAGTGTCATAACTCCAGTCAAGTGACTCGATTTTGTAATGAAAAATCATTCAAGCAATTTGTGATAGTTTTTTATTGTACCATTTGAGCCTTAGTCGAACAAAAATATTTTTAACCTAGACTTCATCTAATTTAAAGGCCACAGAATAAAGGATAAAAATTCCACCGTTCTCATATTTACTACTAACACTGTATACAACTCTACTTATCAATAGATAAACAGATACTTATAGCAATTGCAACCTCTGCAAATAGTTGATCTTTGATAGAAATCCAAGAAACTTGAGTAACAGCTGCATCTCAAGTTGTACCAAGCAACTGCCAACTTGTAGAAAAGTCATAACTGCTTGAGTTTTCGTATTATCAACAGACCTAGTTTCGTTATTGAAAGTGCAACCAATTACTAAGACAACAAAATGCACGAGGACAACTAAAAGTCAAGGAATAAAATGTAATAAGAAACTCTAAATAAGCGTCACACATATTTAATTTAGACCTATATATTCCATAGATGGCATTGACGACATTATTTTCAGATTTTTTTTTCTACCTCTCTTTTGCCCACATTTCAAATGCGAAAGAGTTTTTCCATGTCATATTTGAAATTGTTTTTAGTTAATTTTATTCAGTAAGATTTTTTATGTTTTAGTGTAATTAAAAACAGTTAGTAAAATGTTTTTATATCCATGTAAGTAATAATAACCAAACAATAAATATTAAAAAAGCAAATATCACTCCAACTTTACAAAACCATTAACAACTCTATCAACAAATCATCAGAAGTGCATTAGAAAAGAATGCTCAACACTCAACAATAGTGGGTCAGCGCTAACAATCAATATGTGCGGTAACTGCATCCGTTCAAGTTCGCCGTTTGCATTATACGCCTCCCTACCCTCCTTGTGCCACTACAGATGTAGGACCTATGGAATAGCTTCCAAGAAAATTTGAATTTATAGGAACTGAAATCCGATGTGAACTTAACTAGTTAAGGATGTTTGTAAAGTTTAATGATTGTTGTATCTATAGCAACTTTAATGATTACTTAGATTAGTAACATTTATTGGGCCTTGAAAATTGAAAAATCAACAAACAAACTTTCTATTTCAAGATCCTTGCCTTAAAATGTGTAAACATGCGTATACAAATACAGTTCCCAGTCGTAATTAAACTAGCATAAGCAGTGCCTTCTATGAATCACGCAGCGAACATATTTCACGAGTCCACCTAATAGCTGCTGTGGCTGTAGTTCACCCACAGTCGCCTCGCCCGGCCGCGCACGCCGCATCCAGTCGAAGACAAGTGTCAGTGTATTCAAGCGTGGTTGGGGCAGCGTAATAACATTTTCATTTGTGCCCACGCTACAATAAACAACTCACGTCCCTCGCCTTTAGACAAAGACTCCGCCGTGAATTATGTACGTGTTAAAAGTAAACTGAAAGTGCCGCGTTCTGTGGCTGTTATTATAAATCATTGTTTATGTTTTCCGTTTGTGTTGGTCGGAAAATTAAGTGCTAGTGGAAACTGCTTGCAATCTCGCGGGGAGTTGAGCGAACGCCATGTGGTCGCTGCTTGAAGCGCAATTTACAACGCCACTAACGTGCTTAGTTTTATGCTAATAAAAATCCATACACCTTTATGGTGGCAGGACTCATAAAAACTGAAATAAAAGTAATAATACGTGTGAGCTTAACTGTAGAAAATATACTCTTGACGCTGGTGCTGCCTATAACGAGCGTCATGCAGCTATTTGCCAAATTGCCCATAAAGGGGAAACCGCTAAAGAATATTACTATAATATCTACATAAGCAATATTGAACAGAGTTAATATGTCACCGTTTCTTATAACCACCACTTTTCTGCTACGTCATTACTATTATTTTTACAGCACTGAATCAGTATATGAGTCACATGATGAAACGATTAAAAATAATAACGCACCACTGAACAAATACAATAAAACCCATGTAAACGATAGTAAAGCTCGCAAAAGCAAACATAGCCTTCGCACCAAATAGCACAATACAAAATAAATTACAGTTGGTGAAATCAAAGTTTAGGCGGAGTCTATAATCAGAATCAAATTGTTTAATACAGCGTAAACAACGATGCGAATCAGATAGCCGCGGTCGCGTGCTCCGCGCCAGTTAATCCGACCGTGGCAACAACATACATACCTATACGGACTCCATGCTAGTCACCCAACATTATAAAAGGAAGAATTTTCAATTTACTTGAAATAGCTCTCCACCTAAACACTTGTTTATGTTATAATAGAAACTGAACACCCGTTTGCATTGAATTTTCGAAATTACTTATGTATGTCTTCTAGCTCGGTTGTATGCATTTTCTTAGTACATTCTATTAGAAACATTTTCTCGATGCACGGAATCGTGTTCTAAAATTATATAGAAAGTAGGTAGGTACTGATTTTTAATGTTGTGCTTCTACCACTAAAATAAAATTAAGTAAAGTAATTTTCTTCTTGAACGTAAACTCAGCAAAATAACCAAGAGCATCTCAGGTAGAAAATTTGGTGAAGTCTTCATAAATTCTAAAATAGGGTTAGTCATTTACTTTCAAGAACTTTAGTGTCCACATAATTGAATTTGATGACTGTAGCTGCACGGCTTGAGGCGGCTGATGCAGGGCGACGCGAGGCACCCCAAGGCTCCCCTCGGCAACAACTTTAGGCCGCCCCAGCCTCTCCACCACCGAGCCGTGAGGACCAACATTGACTTCGATCTCAGCAAGGTAAACTACACCTTAAAGGAAATTATATTAAGCACAAACTTCTCTGGAGACACGCTTAATAATTCATATTGTATGCTAAGCTGGGTTCCTAAGCGATATACTCGTACTTAGTCGCTGCTTGTGTATATTCCTGTAAAATGGTTCGCTGTAGGTACTATTAGTGTAGCACTAATGAATTGTGATTGCACAGTCGGCGCTTGAGTTGACATCGTTTGTGTAAATTGTTTTTTTACAATTGCAGTATCCCGGGAAGACTTGTCCAAGTATGCATCGAGACATGCATTATAAAGGTAATTATAGTGTTCATTACTTTCACGTAAGACCTAATTTTCTGCGCCCTAATGTCTAATCGATGAAAATATTAGCAAGCTATCCCATTTTCCACTGAAGCCTACAGCCATTGCAGACGTAAAGTATCTCCACAATCACCGAGCAACTGGTGTTAGTAACAGTAAACCTATGTAGCGATAACGATAATTTCACAGCTATCGCGATTGCAAATTACGTAATTGGCGCAGTTACATTTCGTGTTCAAATATGAGGACGGCTTTTGTTACACCGCCAGCGGTTAGCAATGCCTTAATTAATATGGCAGCATTGAATCAAACCTTTTTTTTAAACTTTAAAATGTCTTTATTTATAAATATTATAAACTCTTTTTTTTTGTTATACCAATTATCAATGAAAGGTTTTGTAATACGTTATGACTTTTTACGTCCTCAAATGGCTGTCATACAAATAAGTTTTCATTGGTTTACAAAGTGTTACTCCACATAATCTCAAACTAAACCAACGTTTCGCTTAACGATTTTTTATTTTATATCGATCCAATTTTTATTTTATTTCACTTTAGCACCAACACAATCACAGAACCATTTATATAGATTTAAAAATCGCTTACCTGAACGTTATCCGCTCCGCCACCCGCTCTCAATCTGAATCCAGCTTTAACACGTTATCAAAGTTTTCATTTCTGTTGCAGCCAAAAGCTGGACACAATATTGAAGCTAATTCCACTCCGGTAGGCATTCACATAGCAGCTACGTAGACTTATACATTAACTAGTCCATAAGTTTGTATATACATCTTGTACAGTCTTATTTACATCCCGCTTATGATAAATGGAGCTATAAAATATATTTGATAAGTGTAATATATTCAATCTTAACTTAGCGCTGATGTTAGATCTAGAATAATGTGATGAGTGAGTTTCGTTGGGTAAAGGTTACCTATAATATTTTATTACGGCCTCTAAATAAGTAGAGTATTAAATATCATAGATCATAATGTATTTTCGGATAGATTGTTCGAACCACGCCATTGGTTTTGCTGTAGTAAATTGTATACCTAAAGTAGGAAAATTTATCCATAGTCGTAATTAGGTATGTCGAATTTATAAATATTAATTTATTGAAATTCTTACATATCATTTAAAAAGTCCGAAGTTTTTAATCGTTACGTTGCAATTATTGAGTACATATCCATTAAATTGTTAATTTTTAAAATGTTTGTATAATTGTTTAGAGTCTTCTAGTTAATTAGTATTGAAATCAATTAACGAATGAATTTAGATACATAATCATATCAAAATTATATGTAATAGTTTTAAGGTCTTATTTGATGGTACTAGGTACTTTAATATAATAATATCTATCGCTGTAAGACGTCTATAGCTTTAATAAACTATATTCTAGTGTTTATATTTCATTGCGTATCGTAAGATGAAAACTGTTCCATAATTATGAAATGTATATCGCCTGGCTTTCTTGTAAGATCTATTAGAATATTATTTGATTAAACGATATTCACTTACGTTTAGTTTCTTATTTATTTATCCAACTGAAAGCAATACCTTACAGGATAAAAACCACATTGTAGAGTTTTATTGTCCGATAAAAAATACAGAGGAATCGTTATCTGGTTGAGCCTCTGTAATTTTTCGCGGTCGATTTTAAATCTACGTTTATACGCATTCGCATATATCCTGATACCCATTGGCAATCCCAATAAGCTACCGGCGATAAAAAGCTTGCAGTGTACTATGGTGGTAAATGCAACATGAGGGTATTTTATAAGAGTGTTTTGGGATACTAAACTCAATAGTAGAGGATACGGTTAAGAACGACCTTTACCGGTTTGTTTAATGGATGAAACGTATTTTATGATTTTAGAATATTAAATAATATAACGCTATAGGAATTTCTTAGGTTATCCACCCGCGTTATAATACACTAAATTTATCATAAAATACGTTTCATCCATTAAACAGACCGGTGTAAGTCGTTCTTAATCGGATCTTAGACTACAAATAGTATCCTAAGACAAAGCTGAAATAAAATTAATATACCCAAGTTGAACTGTGGACAAATGCTTTTACATAAAATCAACAATATCAAGTTTTGAAAATAAGCAACGGTATGTCCCGATGCAATGGAGTAAAACCGTTGGTTTTAGTGTTTCCTCCGTCTTGTGTTTGAATAAAAAGCTCATTTGAATTCTATGAGAATCGAAATTGCTCTCCTTTTCTCTGTAGTAACTTAATTTAATTGAGTTCCATCACAATGTCTTATACCTTTAGATTAGGTACTCGCTATAATGCTGATAAAAGTGGAAAATAAAATTTATAATACTTTTCCTTTTGTTATCTCCAGACGTTCTTTTTCCCAAGTTGGTAGTCACGTATATTTTATTGTACAAGAGTCAAATATAAATTATTTTTCCACGCGATAACGTGGAGATTAAGATTGTAAAATAAATTACTTGATTTTTCCGCATAGAGGTAGAGTTTATTGGAAAAGTTGCTGTCGACGGGCGTTGATACGCTTACACAGATTGAGTTCATTAAAAATTCATAATTATCGAGCTGAGTTACATTATTAGAGATGCAATTACATTGAGGCAAGATTTTTTTAAATAGCTACATTATGTTAACGACAACCAAGTTTATTGACATGCTGAGTTACATTATTAGAGAGGCAATTACGTTGAGGTAATATAATGTTAAAGAGAACCAAGGTTACCGACATAGCCCGAACAATCGTCTTTAAGTGGCAGTGCCGGGCACATTGCTCGCAGAACAGATGGTCGTTGGGACCGAAAGTTTCTGGAGTGGCGACCGCCTACCTAAAGACGCAGCGTTGAAAAGCCTCCCACATGGTGGACCGATGACCTGGTGAGAATAGCGGGAATCCGATGGATATGACAAATGATAAATGATAAATGATCTTTATTTTGCAAGTAGGTTTGATAAAAACACTTTTACACGTCAATTTTTTTTTTCGTCAATTAATGCTAGATGAGTCCGGTGTTTCCTAGCTGACTACCCTGAGAAGAAACACCGAAACAAACTCAGGGGACAGTAGACACGCACAGGACCATGATGACGGTGGTGACATAATGTTTTAATGAAAACGATAAGAGTAAATACATTAGTTAATATATCTTTAATAATGTTTGAAGCTGTTAAATCTCAGGATTCTTAACTATTTATAACAGAATAACTCTTATTAACTTATAAACTCGACGCATTTGAAGCAAAATGAATAAAGTTGAGTAGTGCTATAAACGAAATATTTATTTCTTTTATTCCTCTCTTTCGACGAAGTTATGAATTAAGATCCCTCGTATGTCGACGTTTGATATAACATAACAGTCATACTATATCTAATATAAATATCTACGTAAAAATGCTTATTCGCGTGTTAGTCTCTATTTAATTCCTACGAAATTATTCTTTTACAATATTATAAAAAAATCATCGCATAACAGCCGTCTTAATTCTTACCTGACCAAGTGAACATCTTATTTTATTCTTAAACCTGAACTTGTATTTATTTATTTTATTTATAACTAGCTATGTAGAAAATTATATCAAAGAAGTATATACTCGGGCTACAAAGTATCATATGTGCTATTCCAAGTCATGGTCTACCCACAGCGTGAAAGAGAAACAAACATACACACACAAACTTTCGCCTTGATAATATCAGTGTGATGTCCCATTCAAAAGGGGTAATTATTAGGGTAACATAAAATCTGATGTAGTCAACAATGGTTCAATAATCCAGGTTGATTAAAAGATCTTCATCATTTTTTACTAATAGAAGAACCTTATAAAAAGTATCGTAGGGATATAAGTATTTTTAGTTGTTTCACTTTTTTGACAGACTATAAATAAGATAATCCATAAGTTAGAAAGTAAAATATCTAACAATTTACCTACTTTTGGTTAGATTAAGGTTCTAAACCATGTGAAGTAATCCTGATGAAAATGATTCTATAGTACAACTAGTCTACCTACAGAGCTACTTCCCTTTTTTTATGGTGGAAAAATTCATCCAATCACAACCTCTGCTCTTGGGCGGAGCGGGAAATAGTGTCAGACTCTTACTAACTAAAAGCCCACCCTGTTCCTTCTAGCCTTCATACCGAGGCTCGAGTTCCCTTTCGGATAACCCTGGCCCCAGTAGGCTTCGACGCGGCTAGGCCCCTGCTGTTGCTGACAAGTCCTTGAGGCGCGCGGGAACAGTGCGTGCCGTCGACGACTTGGGCTTGGTCCGGACAGTTACCGGACGGCCGGACAGCGAGCTACCCATTGCTGACTGTCCGCAAGCCTGCGCCTACGGTGGCCGGAAATCGGGATCGGAATCCCGGCGGCGGCGGTAAGAGCGCCGTCGCCTGATGCGGTCGGTCTCTTCCTTTGCGAGCATTACTGCGTCTTAGAAGTCGGCGACCGCCGACCGTCTCTAGGTCCTCAAAGAGGGGACTTACAGTCATGATTGTGGTCTGGCATGGCCAGCTTTATGCAGTCGTGGAACATAATAAATGTTATTATTTAGACTTAAGTATCATTATCATATCATTAAGGTTCTATATACGAAACTGAATGTATGCATGTATGCAGTTTCGTAAAAAATAATAATTAAAAATCAACACTCCCCTTAGAACGCCTTCAAATTAGCGCCGCGCGACGGCAACGTGGCTGCAGCGCTGCCGCCGCGTTGCTTTGTTATTCCATGTAAATAACTGCAACGCGGGTGAAGCGCAGCTGTCGCGCGTTTTTATTTATATGAAACTAGCTTTGCCCGCAGCTTCGCCCGCGTACATAAAATATAACCTATGTCACTCAGAAATAGAGCAGCTTTCTATCGGTGAAAAAATTGAAAAAAAAATTTTGTAATTGGACCAGTACTTTCAGAGATTACCTCCTACAAACAAAAAAAAACATAAAAATCAAACTTTACTTCTTAATTATAATATTAGTGTAGGTGTAGATAACAAAGCAGCGCGGCGTCAGCGCTACTGCTCTTAAGTCATGGCTCATAAAGAAACCTAAATATAGCCACATGTGAGTATTCCATTTGTCTTTTCGTCTCTCCGTTCATATACCTACTCTGCTGGATCCCAGCCTAGTTTCGTGTACGGCAGCCATCTGTCGCGTGTTTGTTTCATACAGTTTCCGGATACGTATTTCTTGATGTCGTCTGTTTCGTTGTTTTACCTATAGGAACATGGAAGCATGTTTGTTTAACCTATGTTGTTTTTTTTTTAATTGTTATAATCTAGTGCTTGACTGCGATCCCACCTGATGGAAAGCAATGATGCAATCGTTAATGGTAGGCGCGTTTTTTTTATTATAAACAGGCAGTTTTTCCTTACTAATTGTAAACAAAGTCCTCCACCACTCTGTCTGTCTTTAGGAACGTGGTAAACTCAAAAACTACACTTTATTATGCCAAAGAGGTTGAAGAAAAGATAGATCGATTGTGTGAGGAGTTATATGATAGAACAGGGAGTTTGTGATAGTGTGACGGGTGCCTACCTCAAAAAAAAAGATATTATTATTCTAGAATTTACACACAACCCATCTAGTCCCAAATGAAGCAGAGCTTGTCAGATCACTGCTAAACACACTTATAATATATTTGTAAATACATACATATTATAGATAAATTAAACCCAAACACAGAACAAATGATCATGTTCGTCACAGAAATAATTTGATACTTAAACTATTTATAATAAAAAAAAAAAAATATGATTCAAGTTTATCCAATTCAAGTAACATAAATCACAAGAAGGTATTGTTTACACAGTTTGCTAAACACTCGTCGAGAGCCGCGCCTCGAGAGCGCGCTCCAACATGAGTGTGAGCACAAATGTACTCCAAATTCAAGTTTATTTGCTCCTTATTGAGCGACTGACAAAATTTGACGCCGCGTCTCGCGTGTGCATCGGGCTTTATGTTACGAATTGAGTAACATTGGTAGGTACTCACTCGTATATTAGAAGAATAGTGTATATTTGTGTGAATTTACCCGTATTGTTAGTGTTAGTGTTATGACTTGGTTGCTGCTAATGATTTGGTTTTATAACATTAGAAACAAGATGCTATTAATTAAAATCCTTCAATTTGATTTTGATTCTTCTCAACGAAGCATTTTAATTGATATCCATAATTAAGGAGCGCATAAAAAAAAGTAGTCAGCCTTATTCTAGTGTCTGACATATTGGATATAAAATGACATCACATAGCAAAGCTTGCATTGTCATCCCAATCGAATATGCCTGCATTTCAGTGTAATCGGTTGGGGATAATTATGTTAAAATAAATTGGCAAGATTGCACCTATTGTACATATAAACTTTGCAAATTAAATAAATATATAAGCCTCCTCTCTAATGAGTGACTGACAAAATTTTAAGCGGTGTCTCGCATGTGCATCGAGCTTTAATTACTAATTGAGTAAAATAGCCTGAAGAATAGTGTCATATTTCAGTGAAATTGGTCGTATCGTTAAAACGGGTTATTGCTGGCAATGAAAGTTATTTGGAATTTTAATTTGATAACAGCAGAATAAAATACGTACTAACGAAATACATAAATATTACAGATTGAGCAACATAAGCACCGGAGTACATTGAAATAATAGTGCCATAGTTGAGTGGAAACTGGGTCGGTTTTAAAGTGTTAAGCTGCTAAAATTATTTAAGTTTTTAAGAAAGGCATTTTCCTACCCATACCCTCACTTTTCAAGCCAAGTTATTCAACTGGACTCTCATCATCATTTCAGCTGAAAAACTTCTGGACATAGTTCTCCCACATGTGTCACCACAACGATCTATTGGCGTCTACCGATTCTACTTCAAAGTATTTAATTAATATTAATCGAGGGTTTGGCGATCGAGTCGAGGAGAGTTCCTTCAAATAGACCAAAAAGTTAACACGATCCTGGGATGCAAAGGTCAACTAAAGGAATATTACGGGTGAGTTTAAGGTACCTCACACTTCCTCTCGCTACTCCCAGAGGAGGAGTTTTCTGATGATTTTCAACGACCAAAAAATGAATCAAAAGTCGATAAGAAAAGTAACGAACACATAACAAACAGTGTTCGATGAAACCCCCAAACATCAATTCTGTTTAGACAAACGACCTCAAGCTATCTTCGGAAACGCAGAAGAACTTTCAACGTGTAATGTCGAACAGATCTAGTTCAAAAGTTGCATTACAACAGTGGCATACACATCGTTGAAGCCAATTCGAGTTTTATGCAAATGTGTGTTTTGTATGGCGCCGCCGCCGGGAGAATGGCGACTGTGAGCCCGCGATGGTTTGTTGGCAAAAACACAGAATATTGTATTGTACTTCATTTTGGGTATTGGATATAGAACCTATTTGGATTCTACAGCGTTTTTTTAGAGTAGGTAATCGTCTAATGCGTTCTCCTGCTCTAGGGTGGAGCGAGAGAAAGTTTCAGACTTTTATTGATTAAAACCACAACGTGTTCCTTAAGTTGCCTTTGGCATTCTAGGACTACCAGTATTCCTTTCATGATTCCCCGTAGCCCAGCAGGCATCGGCCCTGCTAGACTTAGGCATAATAGAAACCCTATAAAGTTAAATATTTTAAATATTTATGCTTAATTATAGTAAATCATCAAATATCCCCTCGCGTTAGGCGAAGCGGGAATATCAAACGTTTACTGACTGTAACCCACTTGTATTCCATCAGTTACCCTTTAGGTTCCAGGTCCACGAAAACTATGTATATCCCGCAGTCCTAGCTTACATTCTATAATACATTTCCTGTTTCATATTGAAGTAAAAGACTGATGCTTGAAATAATTTACTGTTAAGGGCCCGTTCACGACCTTGCCGCTGTGAGCGGTAGCTCAGCACGGAGTGGCGAGCGGTAAGATCAAAGGTATGAAAAGTTTTACCTCTTGTTATGGTTATTATTCTTTGTTTAAAGTTAAGTGGTTGTTGCAAATGTCTCAAGTAGTAGGTACTAGTTGAAAATAGAGTTTTGCAGAGACTAGGAACGCAACGTTTAAAAGAGAATAGCTTCTGCTAGTGGCTTCACCCGCGTGAAAGTCGGCAAACATTGTAACGGCCCGTTTACGACCTCGCTGCTGTGAGCGGTAGCTAAGCGCGGGGCGGGGAGCGGTAAGAACAAATTGAAGCTCGCCACGAGACGCCGCTCATAGCGCCGCGCGCCCGCTTACCGATGCTGCCCCGCTCACCGCGTCGCTCGCTGCAAAGACCGAAGTCGTGACCAGGCCGTAAAAGTCGGTTTGTGAATTATAAAGTATGCAATTTTAGCATTCAGTACCTTTGTGAAAAGAAAATAAATGTTTTTAAATAGCCATGCTAACGATGAGGTAATTGATTGCAATGATTGGGAATCGCACATACACCGCTCATTTGCCAGTTGTCATCTAACCTTTCGTTTACCAAATCCTTGTCATACAGTTAAATTGAATAATATAATCCGGCAAGTCCATAATTCACTTCCTGCCATCATCTTGTAGTGTGAACGTACACGTCATTGAATATTAAGATTTATTTGTCCCTTAAATCATAACCCAAAATATATCAAACTACTATTCACCCGGGACTTCGTTCCCAAAGATTTTATGTACTTTACGACAGGCAACTTTCTAAGGGCTTTTGGATCATATGAAATTCATATGAATTGGAGATTGTATTTTACGGGTTTTTTATGACAGTTGCCAGTAAGATTTTCATCAAAACATACTCAATTTTTATTCTAAATATAGAATAAAATTTGAGTGTGATAATAAGCCTGCTTAAATAATACTAAACTTAGTATTTTACGTATTAAGCTAAACTTATATAAGTCGCAGGGAAATGAGGATATTAGAGATTTCACGAAATCCCGGTAGATGTCGAATATTTTTGTTTATTACGTCTTCTTACTGAAAGTATCGAGTAATATGACAAAACACCAAGTTATCATCAGTGATATGTCGTTTCACTAAACTAAATCTAGTAAAATAAAGATTACTATTGTTGAATAAAGAAATAAAACAAAATTATAAATTAACTTATGCTATTTATTAGAAAATAAAGTTTTAATCAACTATACATAATAATCTGACAATGATATCGGGTTTTATACCTTTTGTATAATGTGGATTCGTTTATTAGGTACAAAATAAATATATATTAATAATATATATATTATTTTAAAACAAGCTTCTGCCAGTGGCTTCGCTCGATTGAAAAAAGGTTTCCCTATACAAAATTTAGACCATCGTTTTATTCCCATATAGAGTGAATATCGGGAATTCCTCTCAGTGCTTGCCTAGGTTCCTTCTCCTAGAGAAAAGGCCGCAGTCCCAAAAGTGGGAACATTATATGGCCGACTATGCTATGCTTACCTAGGTCAATAAATGAAGCCAAACTGTACGTTGATGTGTCAGTCAGGCAGTTTATACTTTTATAAATATAATAAACGATATTAGTTTAACCAGTGTTCATTATACACAATTTATTCTCAGCAAAATACATAAAACGAATATTTTTTGAAGAATTTTTAATAAAAATATTCAGGCAACGAACAATATAACCTAAAAGCATACATCACCAGGCCATCAGCTTGGCCGTCTGCCCATAAAAGCGTACATATATAAAAAACAGAAAATTTACTTAAAATGGCAAACAGCCAAGAATGTTTTCTGAAAGTTATTTCAGAAAAAGAAATCCGTTTTCATATCGGAACTAAGTCTTTATTTGTATGGGTGATCCCTCGCGGGTACAAGTTAAAAACAGCTTTCACCGGCCGCCGCGTTTGAATAAGTTTCGCTCAAGTTTTATTGAAGTTGTAACCTTCGGGCCGGTTTGATATATGTACTCCCCGCATCTGTACCGAACGGGTCCCGCCGTGCCAAAGTTAGTGCACTCGTAAATTATTCAACCCCTCTGTATACATGTGCTTGTCGTAACCGAATGGTGTTCAAGTCACAATGTCACATTGTGTTTTTTTTTTATTTATTGATAAAAAGTTTTTTACTTTTTTGCGTCGTACTTTTTTAGACGAAACTTTTTTGTGTTCTAGTTTCTGCCAGTAGTTTCGCCCTCCTGAAGATTTAAAAATATCCCAAGGGAACATACTGCCGAGATAAAAAGTATCCTATGGGCACTTTCAGGATATGGTCTATGCGTATGCCAATTTTATCAAAATCCTTTCAGCTTTCAAAATTATTTGAGCGTTAAGAAGTATAGAATATACGCACTTAAAAATGTTTGTCACACACTTAAAAAAATAATTATGTAGTGTGATTGTTTAATCTACATTTATAAAAACAAGGATCTGTTTTAAAGAATGCATAGTCGGTTATGTTAGATATCCAACGGTTAACACCAGCAAAGTAAAAATCGACCAAATAACATAATTTTTTAACATAATTTTACACACAAAAACCTGCTGCTTATCAATCTGACAATAGCACCTAAATTTTCAATGCAGAAAAAATCAATTCAAAATATAGAAGCACTTATTTGAACGAACTACATCAAAGTGTGTCTAACAGCTTATAACGGCAATTGCCAAACGACTTACACACAGAGCAGCAAATTGCACTAAGTCTAACGACATTGCTTGCTTAGTGCTACGAACTGGCGACGACGCTGCTACGAACTCGCTACGAAGCTACGAAAGTCTGGGCTCAGGTCTACGGCGTAGCAGACGGCGACGAAACGTATTAAAATAAAAGCAAAGCGGAGTCACTTTAATTCTTTAAAGCAACCCGCCCAGGTGATTCCAACGCTGCAGATTTACTTACGCCGCTCAGTTTACTTTTATTACAATTACTGGAACCTAAACCGTGTAGGTACCTGATGTTTTAAGAAAAAAATAAAAACAAAAGACACCCGTCTTTTGAACAGTGTTGGGTCAGTCAATTAACTTTTTCAATCTATTGATTAGTCGTGAATAATTTATTCATGGTTGATTTAGTTAAGATTGATTTGATCATGACTAAAAAAATATCATAATCATGACTAAATAAATTAATCATTAGTTATGATTGAATGACGATGATTATAGCTGTCATTTCAAATTATGAACGAAAAGTTTATATCTTCTTTTTTTCATACTTTTCAGATCGCGATTGTTACGTATGTATTTGGTGTTTAGATATCAAACTTCTTTTGTGTTATTTTGACTAATCAGTTTTTAGTCTGTAGTTCAGTAATATTTTAAGTCATCAATCATCAATCAAACTAAATTTTGCCCATCACTGCTTGAATTAAGTTATCTCATCCCCCCTGCAAGGGGACAATAGAACGTATGTTTTACAAGAAAATAAGAAGAGATTCAGCTCATGGCTGCTACGGTCGTGAGAACAGAACACATGCAGTGTTCGCCTTGGCAATATTAGTACGACGCCACATAATTTTATCCAGTCTCGGTCATAAATATAGCACCTAACCCCATTATTGTTGCAAGAAAGCGAACGGTGGAGGCACGGCACGGCTTTCGTGAAACCGCTACTTATTTGTCTATGGATGCCTTATGAAATGTTACAGTTGTGTTGGAAACCGCTGGCTGGCGGAGGGGAGCGGTGGAGAACAAAGAGCTGCATACTTGCGAAGGAAATAAAAATTGGATGGATACAAATGTGCTTAGCAATATCATTGGGAAGCTATATAATAAACAGATTAGATTATTGAAAAGGCTTATGATGATGATAAGATTATTAAGATTACAATAGACAAATTTAAGGTTTTTTGTAGGTGGGAAATCATCCTTACTTCTGTCGCTTTAGAAAGAAGTGGAACTGTCAGACTTTTGCTGACTCAAACCACACCTATGCTTCTTCATTGACCTGTGTTCCAAGACCTCGGTTTTCTCAATTGGAAGATAACCAATGGCTCCAGTAGGCATTGGCCCTACTGGGCCCCTAGGGTTTTACTAGACTTGTTTTTGAAACACTACACGCCGTCGACTACTCGGGATCAGTTCGAACGGTTATCAGATGGCTGGACGGCGAGCTACCCATTGTCCGCCGACCGACCAATTTTACCGCCTAATAATTTTTGCATAAGCAGCGGTATCTTCGTACAATCAGCAGCCATCGCAGGCATAGACTCTAACAGGCTGCGTCAAATGTGCCGATATCTCTTTGAGACGCGCGTAGAACACAACGCACCGTCGACCGGAGCTTGGTCCTTACCGGAATACCAGACGGCGACCTACCCATTGCTCCCGTCCATAAGCTCGAGTAACTAAAGAAGTACAGGTGAGTTTAATTAATTTAAATTTGATTAAGGCTTTTTTATAAGAAACCATTTACGATGTATAGTTCAAAATAAGTAAATACTTGTAAAAGTAAAACATAATTGTGAACAATAATTACACTCCATTCTCAAAACTTCACTACTCCATTCAACAAAAAAAAAAAAACAACAAGAAAAAATCACGTTCCATAAAGTTATAATAAAATTGTTTAATTATTCAAAGCTATTGAAAGAATCAAGAGTAATTAAAACGTAATTAAGGACAGCGATGGTTTCAGGTGTCCATTCTAATCTCATGTTCCGAGAGAAGGCAGGGCGATCCCCGGCCGGTTGATTCTGACACCGACACGACTAATTTTATGACGGAAATTATGATAATATTATGGAGACAGGGCTAGAATAAAACGCTTCTATGGTCAATTTAATATTTTATTATGCTATAAGCACTCTTTATGTTACAGTATTATATATATTTTTTTAATGTCATAGATGCTCTAAACTATGTCCAACGTCTGAAATGGGCAGTACATCTCGCCCGTCTTCCTGATAATAACTGGACAAAACGAACCACATCATGAGCTGGCCCAGGTGGACCTGAAAGCGACCTTGATAATTTGGAATCATATTTACCCGGTCTTGTTACAATTTTTTATTTTTTTGTTATTTTACTATTTATTTATTTTTATAAAATATTGTTATGGGAATTAAGGCTACATTATTATTATTATATAAATTTACGTCTACATTTTTACTTATTTGACATCTCTAGTCAAACATTTTCTAACATAAGCACCTGTGCTTTTTCAACCATAAACCTTTAAAGGTAAAACTATCTTGCCAGTTTGCAAGTTAGCAAAATATGTGTGGCCTATAAGGACGCCACAATATTGTTATTATTTAAAATAAGGCTTCCTATTTCGAAATGGACGTCGACTATTTTATATTATTTACTAGCTAACTCGACCGACGTCGTTCTGTCAAAAACTATAATAATTTATAAACAAATTAATAGCTAGTAATAATTAGAATATAATAAAAAAGTTGTTTGTACGATTTACAACGAAAAGGACTTTCTCGAAACTTCAATAATTAGTTTTTAAAAAGAAAATAATAATAATAAATCTAAGTAATAATTAATCTAGTCGTTCACGAGTTTAGCAATATTTGCCATTCAATAAAAAAATATTTATTGACAACAACATATAAGTTTTAAAAGCAAAGCCAAGTAACCAACTTAGGCAGAACCTGTATGTTGATGGTCTAAACGAAGCAGTGCCTGGTTTGTAAATGCTTAGTAATATAAGAAATACTAGGTTAACCAAATAAATAAATATAAAAACTATGAGCCCATATTCTAAAAACTTGTACTTGATACTTTTTACTGCCTTTTTAGGCTGAGGAATTGTTCAAAAGATTTACCGCGATTAGAACACAAAAGGTAACTGATGGAACACAGGTGCATTTTAGTCGATAAAAATCTGACCTAACACTCCCATTCGCTCCACCCAAAGCGCGGGAATTTATTTGATCATTTCTCACAAAAAAGTACTGAAAAAAAATTGTTTTTACTTACAATAACACTATGCCACAAACAGTAAAAGTTCACAAACCACAAGCACAATTTTACGAACCTATTAGACCTAATAAAAACTCCTTTTCCCCAAATTACATTACACCTTGGATAGCCTTCTCATCCAATACTGTAACACCAGATAATGACCCTGTTAACACAGACGCCTATGTCGTACAAGTAACATCTCCGTAACGGATCGGACACCGCTCACCGCTCCTACAAGTTACATCCCGGACATGATCGGACCGACTTAAGTGCAAAATGTTATGAGAGCAAAAATGACAACTAATCATACTCAGTATCTACTCGTAATTCCATATATTAACGTCGATGATGCTAAGTTTGTAGTTGGAATTTACAGTTCATGGTATTTATTAATAATTTCAAAGATTAATATAGATAGAATTCAAAGAACTTATTGTACCTACTTTGATGTTTTTTTTTTTTTTTAATGGACCTATCGTGGCAGTTTGTTATTTCTTATTCAATATTTACGACTTAACCAAATTAATTTCAAAGCTTACAGCTTATTTATATGCATGGAACTGTTGACGGTTTGCATTTTGGTCATTTTGCTCTTTTAAAGCTGTTAGTTTAGGTCATTTTGCCATTTTAATATTTTGCGAGTGGTTGTAATTTTGCACTTTCGTCATTATACGCCTAAACCGGCCGCATCCCACCATGTCGTCTGAACTCCAGAATAGGGCTCCCCGCGTGTGCTCTTTCCCACGCTCCTCCACAAGCATGCGACGTTTATTAAGCACTTCAGGTTTTTGTTACCTGCAGAGAGATTTATTACTTTTAATTATTTTTCATTGTCCGCCACCGTTATTCGTCTTAGAGGCATCGCATTAAATTATTATGCTTGGATATGATTTACCGCTGAACGTTGTGTAATTTATGTATTGCAGGCTGATAGCGTGTGGTTTGTCTTACCTCATGAAGAACCGATAGGGTGTATTGTGTTTACGTTATCCGTTTTTTCTATATCTAAATAATAATTTCTATAATTAATGAGAAAGTAATTATGTCTCGAGTAATTGAAATCTTTTCTGATAGACAGTTTTAAATGCGAAAATAATTGTAGTCTGACTTTTTAACAAATAAAATTCTTATGGTATTGTTAATATATACCTAAAAAAAAGATGGCACATTTGATATTTTTTAAAAGACCAAAGCTTGCGAAGACAGTCACCTATCCCTTCACAAAGTTATTAAACCTCCAGTCGAGACCCTTATAAGTATGACATGCGCTTAAAAAGGTCGTAAATTGAGTATTAACATAAGGCATTGTTCGAAGAAGTCACCGCGACCCTAGTACGCAAAGGGTAACTGAAGGACACAGGTGAGTTTTAATCAGTGAAAGTTTGACACTCTTCTCGCTCTACCCAGAGCAGATGAAGTAACTTAATTAGATCCCACTAACAAAAAGATAGATACCTAAAAAAAGCTACGACGTAACGACCCATGATCATCTTAAAAGTATATAAATATGAAAGTACATAATAAAATAGGTAACCTGGTTATCATACTGCCATATAAATTTATCAAAGAACAAAATGGGGTCGACTCAGACTTTCTACAGCAAATTACAAATACTTCATAAAGACCAAAAACTTCATAAAAATTGGTCAAGGTATTTCGGAGGCTACGGAACCCTAAAAATCACATATCACAGTGTTTTGTAATTCGGTTACAAAACACGGATATGGCAAAAAACGGAACCCTTATAGATTCGTCATGTCTGTCTGTCTGTCTGTCTGTCTGACTGTCTGTCCGTCCGTCCGTATGTCACAGTAACTTTTTTCCGAAACTATAAGAGCTATAATGTTAAAACTTTGTAAGTAGATGTATTCTGTGAACCGCATTAAGATTTTCAAACAAAAATAGAAAAAAAGCAATAAATTTTGGGGGTCCCCATACTTAAAACTTAAACTCAATTTTTTTTTTTTCACAAACCCGTACGTGTGGGGTATCTATGGATAGGTCTTCAAAAATGATACTGAGGTTTCTAATATCATTTTTTTCTAAACTGAATATTTTGCCCGAGAGACACTTCCAAAGTGGTAAAATGTGTGTCCCCCCCCCCCTCTAACTTCTAAAATAAGAGAGTCATAAAACTAAAAAAAATATATGATGTACATTACTATAAAAACTACCAACGAAAATTAGTTTGAACGAAATCTAGTAAGTAGTTTTTTTTTAATGTGTCATAAATCGAAAAAAATACACTATTATTAAAACATCGATCAAAGCTACAACACATTACAAGAACTTTTATATTATGTTACTTGCTGCTACGGAACCCTTCATGGGCGAGTCCGACTCGCACTTGGCCGGTTTTTTATATTTATATCAGACTAACTTCTGCCAGCGGCTTCACCTGCGGGAAAGTAGGTTTCTCCGTACAAACTTTACAACCCCGCTACTTTCTCTCAAGGGCTGATTAGGAAAATTCTTTCTTAGTGCTCAACGACGTCACATAGGTAACCTTGTGCAATATTTCGCGCTCCTAGTCCCCGTTGTTTTCAGTCTACCATTATCTCCTTTTATATAAACTGATTTAACTTTTATTAGTTCCTTATAACAACTTTTCCAATCGCCTATCGTCAACATCGAGCATGGTTTTAAAGCTCGTTACTTCATTTACCGCAATCCAATGTAATGTTTGACGAAGAGGGAACGCGAAAAAAGAGAGATACCGCCTGAAAACTCTGTTATGATTCGGTAATTCCGTGATTTACTCGAAAATTTCGCAAAACTTGTTCTAGGAAACACGTGTTTTTTTTAAACTTTTTTCAGTATTTTGGTTAAATTTACAAGGCATTGTTATAATTTCTTTTACTTTTTTAAGTTTTTTAGTAAATATCAAAATTCAGATTTTCTGAGGTCTTTACTGAATTAGTTTTACACTTTATAAATTGATTTCAATAGAAGCCTATATATAATATCCACAAGTGTTTCCAAAATATGTAATAAAAAATGTATAATAACGTCATAACCGCATCAGAGTGGTTGTATGAAAAACAGTAAAATGTATGTCGAATTGCATGCCTTAAGCCCTTAAGGCCCTTAGGCCCTTTCTCATGATGCCCATCAGAAAATCAATGCTACATTTTCAAACCACCACAAAAGTGAGGGTTTTCACTCCCTTAAAATTATGAAATGAATATCATAAACAAGTTGTAGGTACACAAAATAGAAAAGTTAACTGTAGGCCCTTCATCGGTATTCATGTCGGTCATAGTAGGGTTCATTAAAATGCGGCGAACAATAAACGGTGGCCCGCGGGACCTTTTGTGAGCGCGCGAGTTTTAACCGCATTTCAATCTGTGCGTTATTATTTCCTCATTGTTCCTGGTTACTGTACTGTGAGCTGCTCTTTTGGCTTGAATACAATTTAGCTGTTGTCTGACTTGTATATGAGTAGTTGGTAGTTAGGTAGCTTTCATTTCCAGGCTAGCGGGATTGTTTTAAAAGCTAGTTTGTAAAAATATTGCCCAACAAATGACAGCAAGCAAACTCACCTCAGGATAGCTTTAGCGTAAGTGCTTATTTACGAAGACGCGACGCATCGTACGTCGCTTACAGCGAGGCGTCTCGCAGCGTGTCAGGCGTTTTTACGGTTTACAGAGAAGCGGCGCGTGCAGCGGCCCGCGTCATCGCACACGGCCCGTGTCAAACACAAACATAGGGCATAGTATGATGTAGTTTATGGAGATGCAAGGCGTGCGGTGCCCGCCGCCGCGCAGCGAAGGAACTTCTAGCGTGTACCGTAGCACGCGGTGGGCATCGCTGCAGTGCAGAGGAAGGTTCCGCGTCAGGCTTTGTAGGTGCATGCGACACCGCGGGCCCAGCCGCGTGTGTCACTACATTTTACTCTGATCGGAAAACTCGTGTAAAAACACTGCTCCGCAAACACTCTCATAAAACGTCATATGTTTGAATTTAAATCGTGTCGCGCCGCCAAACGCACGACAAGCTATGACACCTTAACGTCAAGAAAGAACGTTGCCCGACACTAGGATGTACTCCTGTATCGTGAGTATGTTCACAAAACGTGCAAACTCACATACCCAAGACACCCAGGCCCGGGACTTATATTTGTTCCATGCGAGAATCGTACTCGGAAGATTCAGCACACTGTGCTAAACGTGTGGAAAAAATATATTTGAATTTGATGATTTCCCAAAAAAGGTAGATTCAGTTTTTAATTTAACATTTTTTGCAGTCTTTGCCGTAGAGCACTTAAAATGAAAGTTTTTTTGCATTCATACTTCAATCTATGCGTTATTATTTCCCCATTGTTTTTGTCTACTGTACTGTGAGCTCCTCTTGTGGCTGGAATACAATGTAACTATTGTGTAGCTTATATGTTAGGTACACATACAAGTATGTATATATTAAGGCTAGGTGAGTAACTCAACTAGTATGCTACACCATCAACTATTGCATCACTGTTTACCGTCAGCGCCGGAAGATAGGTTATGTTTTTTGAGTATATGCATGTTTACTTTTTTGGTACGCTATAGAGCCTAAACAATTAGTTGCATTTTTTTTAATGGTGGTTTTCAGTTTTTTATCCTCATACCTACATGAGCGTATCAAAATAAAAGGCTCGAGAAAGTTTAAAAAAGATTTCACACTAAAATGTAGGGAATAAAAAAAGTGTGCCAAAAAATCAGACAAGAAAAAACGACTAAAAAGTTTGTTGCAGTTGATGGCACCAAATCTATGATTGAACTAAAATAACGTGAGTTCCGCCAACAGTGACTTGTTTCGAACTTTTTAGCCGTTTTTTGCGATTTGCGGGTTTTTTCATATAGTCAACTTTTTTTAACCGACTTCGAAAAGGAGGAGGTTCTATATTCGGCTGAATGTACGTTTTTTTTTACGTGTATGTTCACTGATAACTCGGTCAATTGTGGACCGATTTTGAAAATTCTTTTTTTAATTGAAAGGTTATGCTTCCAAGTTGGTCCTTGTTTTAAATATTGTTATGATCTGATCATAAACTTCGAAGATATGGCCCAGAAATCCTCATAGGAACACAGCAGAACTGTTGTAACAAGTAAAATTGCTTTGTTTATACGTGTAGTCGATGACTGGCTGAAGGAAAAGGGGGAGGGGATGTATCGGACTGATCTGATGATGAACCCAGAAGAAAAAAAATAAAATTAATGTAATCTAACCGTGTTTGGGATTATTAGAATCGTTATGAGATGCACTGTGGCTATAAGTTATTTAAGTTGGTCTGAGGGGTACTTTTTAGTGGTAATACCTTAACTAAAAAGTGTAAAGCAAAAAATTTTTACAAAAAAAAAAAATAACCGACTTCATGTTAAAAAACACTGAAAAGTACAAAATAACTTTAATTTTGGAAGTCGGTGTTTCTATAATAGTTATTTAACACCGACTTCCGAAATTAAAGTTATTTTGTACTTTTGAGTGTTTTTTAACATTGAAGTCGGTTATATATTTTTTGTAAAAAGTTTTTTTTATTTTAGATTCTATTGGCAGTAATACAAAACACTGAGAAGGTACCAAAAGCTGTGGGTCTATAGATTACCACTAAAAATATAGGATAAAACATTATCGTGTTCGTGTATTAACTTTAGGCATTTTAAACAAAATTAGACCAAACCTTAAAACTGGATCAATTTCCTCACACGACATATCCAAACCAAAATCTTCATGGAAACTGTATGCTCACTAATTTAAGGGTTACATATGACCTTGTTCTTGCAATGTACGGGTTAATTTATGTGGGGTTACTTTGGCCACGTGGTCGCGACAACCGCCCAGGCTCTGTTCGCCATATCTACGGCCGCCCTCACCGTCCGCCCGCCCAACGGATTTCCATATGCGCCTCGCCGTAAACGCTCATAAATTAACTACAACTATTATAGAATAACGTTACTCGGTTATATATTATGTTGCTTTTGATTAACGTTTCAATTAGTTTAATATACGCTTTCAAGTGAAGCGGAAAAATGGTGGGGAAAAAATTGTTGTTTAAACGATTTATTGGTTAGTTACAAGTCAAATTAATGTTTTAATATCCATTTTATTTCGGTTCTGACCACAGACTAGTAAGGGATACTAGGAGCAATAGATAATAGACAATTGCAGACTAAGCTGTGGACAACCTGGGACTTAAGAATCTGTGTTCTGTCTAGTGTTTATGGTGCAACACAGTTGTGCCCGATTCACACATTGCCCGACGGATTGTTGTATTTTATTGTGCGTCTATTTGGGCAAAATAAACAAGTTTCCTTTCTTAATTTTTTATTTGATATTATAAATTATCAAATAATTTCTACCGCTCTAAGTAGAGCGAGAGAGCGGGTTAGACTTTTGCTGACTAAAACCCACCCGTATTTCTTCAGTTGTCCTTTGCATTCTAGACACATGATGACTCTTTCAAATTAATAAAAAAAATTTAGTGTCGTCACATAATTGTAATGACAAGAAATGTGTAACCGAGATATTTGTAATACCTATCATGATTGAAACGCGTGTCCATGGAATTTCCGGCACATTCTTCTCCATAGAGATTTACGCTTCGGAATGTGCATGTGGCATAATTTTTCTGACTGACTTCTTGAAAATTCAGAAATACCTGTAAACGGTTTATTTGAAATAAATGCTTTGATTCTTACATCCTAATCCCACAGCCCTTTTATAGTATGTACTTACACATAAATCTACCATGATTATATATAAAAAGACGTGTGGCACTCGGAGACTGCCGCGGTAAAGCTATTGCATAGCATTTTTTATCAACCTATGCAATTATAATTATTTATTTATTTTATTTATGCATTATTTTTTTGCCTTTGTTTTTTTTTCTTTGATATTAATTGAAGTTACACTTTTTGAGCGTGGTGACCGATAAGAAAACAAATGAGTGGGGGTGTTAGGTTATTTTCGTTACGGAATTTCTGGATTCGGTCTCCACGCTCAAGGCCTGCGATAGAAGCTATGCAATAGCTTAAAAAAATCTGCTAATTTATAAAACTCACTTAAGTCAATAGAAAAACCCACTTCAAAAAGCCAGAATGTAAATATAGAAAACTAGTCGATTTACCAGCGCTCGCGCTAGCTGGCAACATATGGGTTAAGATATTCGAGTGAGCTCAGACACGGCCCATTCAAAAGGCGCTCTAAACGGAAGGATACGAGGCGTAAAATAGGATTTCATGCATGCGTAGCTTTGTGTGAACAAATATGTACGGTTGACAACGCACGACCTTTGCCGATAACCCCGTCGAATAAAAAAAAATCATTTCATATTCCGTGTTTTTGAAAGTAGAACGTTCTTACATTATCCTTTCATGGATTAAAAGAAAAGTTCAAAATGGTTTTTAAAAGATTTTTTACTAGTTCCTATTTCCCACCTTTTTTTGCTACTCTTACGCATAACATACAATTTGCGTCATATAAGAATGCCGCGCAGAAGTTGGCATAAAAAATTGAGCAGTAGTCAATAACAACTAAAACAGCAGCGAGCATGTGTATTGTTTCATACACATCAAAAAGTCTGGGACCTATTTATAGTGCGTTTCACTTAAGAATTCCCTAATTCGTATTGTTGACTCCCCTGTCTGTCTACAGAAAAAAGAAAATAAAAAAAAGAGTTGCCTACTCCAGCAAAAAGAATTGCAGGACAATCGAAATGGAGCCCAGCGAAGTGAAACGCACTATAATCTTATACACACAAATAAAAAACTTTTTACAAAAAAAAATGAAACCGAATTCAATGTTAAAAAACACTGAAAAGTACAAAGTAACTTGAATTTCAGAAGTCGGTGATTCTATAAATAGATAGCTTTGTTTCTTCGTTATTTAACACCGACTTCCGAAATTACAATGACCGAGATATCGCTGAAAATACATTAAAAAAAAACATACATTCAGCCGAACATTAGGACCTCCTCCTTTTCGAAGTCGGTTAATAAAATGTCAGTTTGTTAAACCAATAATAAAAAATAAAAAAAACATAAACAGTATCTCTCTACTAAATTGGGCATTGTTATTACATAAATTAAACTGAATAAGTATCCATCCTCCATATCAGTTAGTATTATGCCAGACCCAATGTTTATACGCTTGACATAACAGTTAAGTGCTTAACTTAGTAGTATAAGAACTATACAAGTAACTTTTTGCATATCAGTCTGATCTGAAACACTGAAACTTCAAGTTTCATTTAGTTTTCATGCGTCTGCTACCAACTGATACCGTTGTTATGCTACTTTAACTGATTGTACAAATGTGATGTTATATTCAAGTAGATACATCTTTTTGTCTGCGAGTCAAAAGAAACAGCTACTTTTGGAATTATCAAAAATTAATGGCCCAGAAATCTACTGACACCGAAGAGGTGAATACACAGTGGTGGATCTTAAAAACTTGAAGACAAAACTTACCAATTAAAAAAACATTTACTTTTTATTAATAAAAATACTTTAGGTGAGCTTAGTGCCTAGAAGACAAACAGAAATGAAATAAGTACAATAATAAACACACATATAAATATACATATTTTTTTACGAAACTTATTGTTATGCATAAAATTGGACTGCGGGAATGTTCTTAAGAGTTACCGTGGTCCTGGAATGCAAAAGGCTACTTTACTTAAGAAACACAGGTGTGTTTTAATCAGTAAAAGTCTAACAAGGCTGTTAGACTTTTGTTTCACTCAAATCGGGAGCAGTTATTTCATGATTTTGTACTTTTAAAAAATCGCACTAAATTTGAAATTAGGGAAGAGTGAATACATATTCACAGAAAAACAATAATTCCAGTTTCATAACTAAACGACCAGTACATTCATTTAAACAAGCAGTTTAACAAACACTATTTGAAATCTAAACCAACCACGTTCAGAACAGAGAACATACAACTTTACAGTAACAAAAACAGCGAATTACACGCGGATAAATAACACTTTTATGCTAGCTTCAGTGACCCTCACAGATTCATACAGAGAGCACTATCACAAAATAGATAGGTACAGAAGTCAATCTACATACAAAGCGCGCTCGAGCAACCCACACATAGACACCGCTCACGGAAACGATGTCTCGGTCGCGTCTCGGATCACTCGTCGAACAGTTCCGGCTCAAACGCTCATTAGTGTGCGTCCACCGAGCGTAGTTATAAAAAGTGCAGTACATACATGAGATTGTCTTCTGTACCTATCTAGTTTGTGGCACTATTCTCAGAGCAATCATCCACTCATACGTGTGTCTGCTCGTCCCAAGTGCCCCATTGCGCACTCGTTTTGAATATTGCATTTAGCGCTCCTATCTCTACGACTTTTAGAATCGCTCCCTGCTTATGCTTTTAGCTGACCTTTTTGTGACATACAGTTTTATGCTTTTTCAATGCGTGCTGTTGAAGCGGATCTTCTAAATTCTTTTTACGAGCTTTTATTTAGTTGCACCTGTCCCGATGTTTGTCTGTAATCAAATCTTGCAAATTTAATCCATTTCCCGATTACCGATTGAGCTGCATGCATGTTTAAATTAGTTTACAATTCAAAATTATTTTGATATGGAGCTGATCTGATGATGGATCCGAAAAGTGGTCATAGGAATGCAGATAATCCTATCGTGTTTGAGCTTTTTGGAATAGGAGTTTGGTAAGTTATATTTTAGTATAATTATACTGCGCTATAAAAGCTTGCTATGAAAAAAATATTATCACTGAAAACTTGTTTATTAAGTGAAAGCTAATTAATTTGAATAAGTTTTTACTTGGCTTTTTTATGGTGGGAAAAAATCGTGCATTGACATCCCCCGATCTTGGGAGGAGCGGGAGATAGTGTCAGACTCTTACTGACTAAAAGACCCACCCCGTTCCTTCTAGCCTTCATACCGGGGCTCGAGCGCCCTTTCGGATAACCCTGGCCCCAGTAGGCATCGACCCGGCTCGGTCCCTGCTGTTGCTGGCAACTCCTTGAGGCGCGCGGGAACAGTGCGCGCCGTCGACGACTTGGGCTTGGTCCGAACAGTTACCGGACGGCCGGACAGAGAGCTACCCATTGCTCACTGTCCGCAAGCCCGCGCCTACGGTGAGTTTTTACTTGGCTCGTATATTTTTTTAAACTTGTTAATCTGTTTTATAGTTCTAGTTCTGGGTAGAATGACCCACTTCTAAGCTCCCCTTTAAATACAAAAGAGACTTAACACCGATCTATATACATTTTTTACTATGATGACAAACTAACCGAACGTTTAATATTATATTGTCCCCGTTACCACAACCAACATTTCCTTCTTTATGATATCACCGGTACTATGATGCTGGTAAAATGCATTAACATGGACGAACTTAATGAGAACAATATACTCACATCTTTGTTTAAAATATTAATTACATCCAACAAATCGATATGAAGTTATTGTTTTTGACACTTTTACTTTTTTTTTTGTATCAGGAAAATATTTTAGTAGGTGTGTTTAATTCAGACGTTGTTATTATTTTAATTGTAATTGCCATGAACAATAACGCAAATTTTGTGAATGCAAGAAAAATAATTTTAACAAATTAATTGCGGACACCGATTTGTTTATATTGATGATAATATGTCATTACAGGGAATTTAATGAGTGAACGTCACTTTCGAGAAAACAACATCACGCTATTACACTTCATCGAGTGATCTGAATGAAAATGTTTTTTATTGTTGATAAAAATGCCAAAATTACTGTTTCTGCTTATAATTTTTGAGGTGTTCCATCAATCCTTCGTGGAATCTATTATCCGAACTACATTCTTAAGAATATATTACAAAAAAAGAATTATTTTCTAAATTGATACTTAAATAACGGAAATCTTACAAATAAAAAAATACTATCGAATTGAGAGCCGATAAATAGAAAAAATATTAATTTATTTTGTACTTCAACAGATAATTATTTATTCAAGCTAGTATTGTTGAAAATACCCTTCTTCATATATTTGATCGAAGAAACTTGAATTTTCAAAGTGAAAGCAAACTTTTTATTATGTGTTACCAAGCTGAACTGAACAGTGACTACTGATCAATATTCAGTGTACTTCCAGGAATACAGAATACCAATTAATATAAACGGAACGGAACAGCAGACACTGGGATCAAAAGATATTGTCAAGAGCATTGACATTTCATCTTGCTATATAGATACTGTTTGCATTTCGATTCAACAGTAGTAATCTAAGTTACTGGTTGGATTGTGGAGAAACTTGGACGGGGCTATAGAGCTAAGCGTATCCATTTAACTAATGCACTGTCCGACTATTGGTCTTGGTGCAAACGAGGCACTTTGTTCCGTGAGTAACATATTAGCTACGTTACTTACTCGCGTACTTAGTCTTTCCTGTGTTTACAATGTCTGCTGCTTCGTAACTTCGCCCAAGTGTAAGACGAACGTTGTGAACGTGTAAATAATAACCGACTTTATTACAAAACTGCTAAAAGTTTAATTATAAATTCTACAGAATTGATCTAAGCGTAATATCTGAAATAGGTTAGGTTTCACAGATGATCTTCTTATTAAACAATTGTCGCATCATCATCGTTTCAGCCGAAAGACGGCCTCCCCCAAGTGTTGCCATAGCGACCGGTTCTGTACGTCGAATTCCCGCAACCCTCACCAGAGGGCAAGCCTGTTAGTCCACAGTCGTTAATGCTAATAGAAAACTTCAAATGTATAAGAATGACGTCATCTAAACGCTCAGTCACGTGGTCAGAACGAAGGAATCGGAAGCGTTACTGACTCGAGGCGATCGACGAAAGAAAATCGAAACGAAATGGTCGTAACTTGGCTAGGCCTACTGGTCATCGGTCCACCTCGTGGAAGACCTTCCAATGCTGCGTCTTCCGGTACGTTGTCGCCACTCTATAAATTGTCTATTATAATGAAACTCTTAAATAACTTAGAGAGTCTCTCAACAAACAACCACTATATCTAACGCTTTTGTAAGATTTTTTGGAACGAACCATACTGTTAACGAAAACAATGATTCAATTTCACAGTAAAGCAATTTAGGCTGGGTAGTTTGAATGCGGCACTGGCAACGTTATTAGTTCCAATTAACGTGGTAACCTCAGCACATATATGGGCAATTAAATGGAGTGATACCTTACTTCCATTAGTACCCCCGCTGTGTTGTTTACATCAATTAACAACCATGTTAATTTTAATGCTCGCATCTGTTGCCCGTTTTGCGCGGCGTGCCTTCACTGACTCGACTTACGATAACACAATTAATTGTGTCGTACAATACATCTCTTTGTTTGTCATTTACAATTCGTTTGCTTAAATCATAATTAATTTTTGTTGCTTGTTTAAGTGAGCAGATGGAATGCTCGTTAATGACGCGGTTCGGTCGTATTGATACGCTCGCCTCGGCTATTTTGGTTGGATGCGCATTTATTAATTGATATTGGAAGGTCCTGACAATAGAGGTAATTGTCACCTCTCGTTCATGCAAGCGGTTTTATTCTCTTCGACGTCGTGTCTACACTATAGGTAATATAATAAAGAGGTATAGTTTTTTTTATTATTTATATGTCTTTTTGGTTGTAGGAAGGTGATCTCTAAAAGTACTGGTCCGATTGCTAAAATTTTTTCACCGATAGAAAACTGCTTTATTCCTGAGTGACATAGGCTATATTTTATGTATGTGGACAAGACCGCGGGCAAAAGCTAGTAATAAATAAATTAAATCTTTTTAGCTGTATCGGTATCAATACTGTAAGGAGGAAAGATTTGTATTTTTTTTTGTAATGAATAAACTTAAAAAATACTAGACCGATTTAAAAAAATATTTTACCAGTCTACTGGTACTGTAAATTATTGTTACGTAAGCATGTATTTTCTATTTTCACTTGTCGAAGCCATTGGCAGAAGCTAGTTATAATGGAGGAATTTAGAATTAATTTGCTTTTTGATCTAAATTTTAAAAATAAGTATACATATGTGAAGGTAGCAGGAAACCGATGGATGCGGGACGCACAGGAACGTTCGATGTGGCGACGCTTGGGAGAGGCCTATGTCCAACAGTGGACGTGTATCGGCTAAAATGTGATACCTACGTTTTTATATTTATATTAATTTTCTTAGCGCAACAAAGAGATAAATCAAGATTTTTTGTTCTTAGCGTACCAGGGCTGCGAATTTTTTGCTCGAGCCCCGGTTTGAAGGCTTGAAGGAACGGCATAGGTTTTTTAGTCAGTAAGAGTCTGACACTATCTCCCGCTCTGCCCAAGAGCGGGGGCTGTCATAGGATGATTTTTTCCATCGAAAAAAAAAGGGCTGCGAATTGTTCGGAAGAGTATCGCGAAAGCCAACTAAAGGTCATATCATAGATAAATTCTACTCAGTAAAAGTCCGACACTTCCTTTCCTACGATAAATGTAAATGTTATTTGATGATTTCCCACATTAAAAAAAGACTTTTATTATGGATATTTCATCAAAAATGCAGATTATAGCACAATAAGCGGATAGTATTCCCAAAGCACGCGTGTAAGCTCATAGTTTAAAGCTTACACGCAAATAGTTTTATTTTTTGTCTCTTATATATTTTAATAAATACTTGCTTTTGCCAGTGGCTTCGTCCACGTGAATGTTAGTTCTTGTGTGTGTGAATGAAGTGCCTTCGTCCGCCACTGGAGTTCAAGCTTCCTCCGTACAAATTTTATCAAAATTGATTTAGTAGATTAACCGTGTCAGTATAACTAACACTCAGAGAGAGTAACTTTCACATTTATTTTATTAGTATGGATAAAAAAGGAAGCCGAAAGTTTCTAGAGTGGCGTACTCGCACCAGAAAACGCGGCGTTGGAAGGCCTGCCAAATAAACGTATTTTATTTCTTTCTTTTTCTTTCTTTCTTTCCTTCTTTCTCACAAGGTGGACCGACGACCTGATGAAAGTCATGGGAATATAGTGGATGCGAGACGCACAGGATCGGCCGTTGTGGTGAAGGTCTATGTCCTATGTCCAACAGTGGACGTCTTTCGGCTGAAATGATGACGATGATGGATAAAAAGGAAAGAAAAAAACACTAAATATAAAAAACCAGATGTCAACAAACTGTCCATCCAGACAATAGGTTAAAAAGCATAAATAAAAACGTTCGCCAATATCTCTTAAGGTTATATAAATGTGCGGTATGGACGTTAAGCTGGAATGCAATGCCACAGGTCGTCGTTTTTACGCTCCCCTTTAATGTTATTTCCTCGTTTATGACACTATAAAGACGATACCGGCCACTACGCGTAATGAAATCTTCTGTTCAATACCTTCTAGACACGACTAACAAAGGAATCTTTCAGTAAACATTAGATTAATAAATTCTATTGCTTCAAAGGTTTAAAGTACGTAAGACGTTGAAGAAAGATTGAAACTACATTGTGTAGTGTTATTTTAATGTTTTACGGCCAGATCTGTTGAGATGAATCTATGGTAAATTCTGCCCTATTTCCGGTCACTGTAGATGCGGGCTTGCAGACGGCGAGCAATTGTTAGGTCGCCGGTCCATCTGGTAATCGTCCGGACCGAGTCCAAGTCGTCGACGGCGCGTACTGTTCCAAGCGTGCCTCAAGGAGATGTCAGCAAACTGTAGGAGCCTACCAAAGTCGAAGCCTACTGGGGCCAAGTATCTGCTTCTGAAAGGAAGACTCGCCCTGGTATGAAAGGCAACGAAGGAACCAAAAAACTTCAAAACTAACCCTGGCCCCGGTAGGCTTCGACCCAGCTGGGCCCCTGCTAATGCTGACAACTCCTTGAGGCGCGCGAGAACAGTGCGTGCCGTCAACGACTTGGGCTCGGTCCGGACAGTTACCGCACGGTCGGGTAGCGAGCTACCCAATACTCGCCGTCCGCAAGCCCGCGTCTACGTTGGCCGGAAATCGGGATCAGAATCCCGGCGATGGCGGCGGCGATAACGCCGTTGCCTGATGCGGTCGGCCTCCTCCTTTGCAAGCATTACTGCTTCGCAGAAGTCGACGACCACCTGCAACTCCTCCTCGCTTCAGACCATGGCCTGAACCAAGGCCCGGCACGAGATGTATCCGCCGCCAATCGCCCCCACGAGGGCACGGCGTTGCTCCGTACAAACAGGGTACACCTTGACTGTGTGCTCCACCGTGTCCTGCGGACGTTCCGCACAGTGGCGACACTTCGGCGTCGCTTCTGCACGAATCCGATACAGGAACCTCCAGGATGGTGAATTTTGAAACTTACAGGACGAAATTTTTTATTTTATTTTTTGCAAAAAGCAAAACGTTGCCCCACGTCAGAATTACTCCTATATCGACCCGGAGCATGTATTTGTAGGCCATTTAAATATTTGTTCCTTTTGGGAATCGTACCCACGATAAGCAGCACAGCAGCCAAACAAAGAAAATATTTTTTTTTATGTTCACCGATATATCGGTCAATTGTGGACCGATTTTGAAAATTCTTTTTTTGATGCTTCCAAGTTGGTCCCATTGTAATTTTGTTATGATCTGATCATTAACTTCGAAGATATGGAACAGAACTCCTCATAGGATCACAGCAGAACTGTCGTAACAAGTAAAATTGCTTTGTTTATACGTGTAGTCGATGACTGGCTGCAGGAAAAGGGAATGTATGGGACTGATCTGATGATGAAGCCAGAAGGTAAATTAATGTAATCTATCCTTGTTTGGGATTATTAGAATCGTAATGAGATGCTTTTTGGCTATAAGGAATTAAATTTGGCTTAGAGGTACTTTTTAGTGGTGGTACCATAACTAAAAAGAGTAAAATAAAAAACTTTTTACTAAAAAAATACTACCGACTTTATTGTTAAAAAACACTGAAAAGTACAAAATAACTTTAATTTCGGAAGTCGGTGTTAAATAACGAGGAGACAAAACTATTATAGAAACACCGTTACATAGTTATTTTGTACTTTTCAATGTTTTTTTAACATTGAAGTCGGTTGTAGTTTTTTTTTGTAAAAAGTTTTTTTTTATATTTATTGATGAACAGGTTTTTAATACGCATTTATTTATTTACAAGCACTTACATACAAATTATATAATATTACTACTTACAAACAACTAAGTAACTATAATTACAGTAAATTAAAAAAAAAAAAAAAAAAAAACCCTACGCTAATCGAAACTAACTGAAACATGAACTGGTTAGATTCCAAAACAAATTATTTTCTCATGCATTACAAATTGTAATATCAGAAACCTGTCAATATCATCCTATACAAGTCAACGACACATCACCAAGTATTTGCCTATGCTCAATGCACTGCGTACAGACAGGTACATATGTGAGTACATTATCACACACGTCATCTTTGCACTGCGCCCGCATACCTGCTAATCTAACATTCAAGATACGATAGTTCGACCTGAGTCATATCAAAATTTTAAAGCAGAAGGTACAGCGAGAAAATAAACTGTGGAACAAAGTCACGCACACTTAAACTTTGTCTAAGCTAAACATAAAAACTACGAACGCAAAGGTGTAGGGTCGTGGGCCTCTTTGGACCGGGACCACGACCCCAACTTCCACCTATAAAAATAATTACTTAGTAGTATTTTGGGACCACAAGGAAAAGGGCATTAAAGTACAGTTACCAAAAACCGTATTAATTTTATGTCCCGGTCCAAAGAGCCCCACGATCAATTTTTTTCTCCCATAGTCTAATTCTTTTTTTACATGGAAAGTTATAAAGTGACTTCTCTCGCTCTGGATGGTGCGACAAAGTGTTAGAGTTTCACCGACTAAAACCTTCATGTCCATTTAGTTGCCCTTTGCGACGCCCACCGTAACTCTTTTGAACAATCCGCAGCCAGGCATCAGCCCTAACTGGCTCCATTAATCTTGCTGACATATTTTTGAGGCGCGCTTGGAACACAACGCGCGTTCGAAACGGGCTTAGTCCTTAGCGGCGGTACCGGCTTACGTCTGGATGGCGAGCTACCCATCGCTCGCCGTCCGTAAGCTCGCGCCTGTGGTTGGTGGGGATTATCCTGCGGGATGGTCTAAATCTACGATTTAAACGAACTTACGGATCTTTTTTTCAGCTAGGATGATGAAATATCGTTTACTGGACTGTCGGCAAATTATGCATCATTTTCGTGATACGGAGAATGCACTGGTTTCTGTAAAGAATCCAATTAATTACGGACTCAGGAACCAGGGAATTTCAATTAAACGTTTAAAATAAACTTACGTCAATAAAGAATTTTATTATTATTTTGTTTATTCATTTTCCTATATTGGTTATATTAAAAAAATATATAATATAATAAATTGGTACCAGTCCGCCGGTGTCGAAAGCAGGGTCCAAAAAAATATCGGTGTATAATTATTTTGACCTACGCAGATACATAAATTGTACGTAACCGCAAGTTTTATTTTATTCTCACCACTATGTGTGTGTGTGTGTTTGTCTGTCTGTCTGTGGCACCATACCTCTGAAGGGAGTGAACCGAACTGAATGTATTTTTTTTAATTAAAAAACAGGTTTTATAGCAATCGGTTTATTTGTTGGTAAACGTTTTGATCAAAATCGGCTTAGTCATTTACAAAATATGAAATAGATGAAAGTGAAAATGAACAACCGAATATTTGCAAATATAACCAAATGGAGTATCAAATGAAAGGATATAAAATGTACAATACAAAACTGTCAATGGGATTTTCAAATTTTAATTTTATGTTTTTTTTACAATGGAAAGATGTTAATTCCATTAGATTACATGTTCCTCAAATAAAGTCTCAAAAACCAATACACTTAATATACATATCTACACAAATATAATAAAGGGTAAAGTATTTTGTTTTTGTTTGTTTGTAGGAGGTAATCTCTGAAGGTACTGGTACGATTGCTAAAATTTTTCTCCGATAGAAAGCTGCTTTATTCCTGAGTGACCTAAGCTATATTACATGTACGCGAACGAAGCCGCTGACAAAATTTAGTACATTATAATTTTACAGCTTTGGTTTCAGGACGCACACATCTAGAAGACTTTATGTTTGGGAAGAGAAATCATCAAACAACTGCTCCCGTTCAGGGTGAAACCAGCAATCGAGGCGGAGTGGTTCCGGGAGGCCATGTCGCAAACCTGCGACGCAGCAATGCCCCGAGTCCGTCCAGGGGTGCTATTCTCTAAGAAAGCGCAGCGCTGGCACAGCGACGAGTCGTGAGCGCAATACATTGAATTAACAATCCAATGTAAAGGGGCATTGGGTTGTTAATTCAATGTACTTTTTCAATTCAATGCGCAATTCTTAGAGAATAGCACCCCATGGCGAGCTAAGCGCCAGGTGTGCTGGTGGTCGCCGGAGATTGCTGCATTGCGTAACGCATGCAGTCACGCGCGACGCCGGTACGCCAGACACTGCAAGCACCGCATCCGCCCGCCGGATGCGGAGGCCAGAGAGGCGGAGTTGTATGAGGCATACAGAGCGGCAAAACGCACCCTCCGAACGGAGATCAAGCGGGCCAAACTGGAGGCCCGCAACATGTGGCTGGGGTCTCTGAACGCGGACCCATGGGGGCGCCCGTATAATATGGTACGGTAAAATCTCCGTCCCTGGGCTCCCCCACTGACTCAGAGTCTCTGGCCCCAGATCGTAGAGGGTGCGGTGAACGCTCTGTTCCCTGCGCGGGGGGAACACTCCCCCCCGCCCATGGCTCCGCCTCCACCGCCAGCGGTGTCTGACGCGGACCGCAACAGCGACGACGACGACAATGCTCCAGAGGTGACCGAGGTAGAGATGAGAGTGGCGGTGCGGTCGTCGCCGGGATTCTGATCCCGATTTCCGGCCAACGTAGACGCGGGCTTGCGGACAGTGAGCAATGGGTAGCTCGCTGTCCGGCCGTCCGGTAACTGTCCGGACCAAGCTCAAGTCGTCGACGGCGCGCACTGTTCCCGCGCGCCTCAAGGAGTTGTCAGCAACAGCAGGGACCCAGCCGGGTCGAAGCCTACTGGGGCCACTAGGGTTATCCGAAAGGGCGCTCGAGCCCCGGTATGAAGGCTAAAAGGAACGGGGTGGGTCTTTTAGTCAGTAAGAGTCTGACACCATATCCCGCTCCGACCAAGGGCGGGGGATGTCAATGCATGATTTTTCCCACCATAAAAAAAAGGGTGAAACCAGCAAGAATCAACCTTTTACTGACTAATTTCTACCCATTTTCTTTCAAAAAAGAAAGAACGAAAATATGTTAAACTTTAAACATCTTTCAGCAGCCCTTTACGTTCTAGGGCTTCGGTTACTCTCTCGAACAGTCCCGCAACTCGTCGCTAGTTGTCCTTCTGTATATTTCAATACAATGTAAATAGCGCTTCTCGCCTATTATTTACCCATTAGTTACTTAGGGGTATTACCTAACACTCGAACCGCTGTATTACGTATTGATATTCAATTAATGGTAAAGTTTGAATACCAAACGTTGATGAGTTAAAATTCCGCAGAGGTTATTTCAATATGATCTTTGGTCAATCCACTTAAGGAATAGTGCGGAAGAACGTTTTGCTATTTTAGGGATAAAGATATTGTGTGTTGATATCGTGCGGATTTCATTATGCATACCGAATTGCCCCGCATGCGAGGCTGCTGCCCGATATCACGCCCCGCATCCCGCGTTCGTATTCTACGCATTATAATAAATAGTTAGATGAAAAGGACATTTGCGGGGGCTACATGTGCTGAGCAATCCCGCATGCGTAATAAAATCCGCACGATATTGAAAACACCCTAAGTCACCGTTTCGTCGCGATTAAGGTTTGTAAAGAAATAAGCAAATCTTTGCCATTACTGTATGGAAATCTCTATCAGACACACACTAGGGGACAAAACGTCCCTCAATATGATGCGCAAGGCTGTCTAATCATCTAACAACTTTTCCCGCGTCACGAAAATGTATTGTAAAAGATTGGGGGGCAAGTCGCGGGACACTAGGCAACGTTGTAGCGTCACGTAAAATGAGCGTTGCGTGTTACGTTAGGAGACATTTTGTCCCCTAATGTATTTGAGGCTTTAAATAAAATCGCTTTTCATGGCTGTTGTCTGTTGAAGCACTTAATCTGTTTATTAACTTAATTTTAATGCGATTTTCACTGACAAAAAGTGCAATTGAACTAGAGAACTTTTTTTTAAATGTGGGAAATCATCCAATTATTTTTATTACAAAGCCAACGCGGGCCACTAGTTAAAAATAATCTTACCAGATACAAACACTTTTTCCCAAAACTATTTAAAAAATCCGGTTCTCAACTATAAAGCTCCTAAATCTAGTATCTTTCTGTAATATTCCTGATACTTTGTTAATATAACCTTTTCAGCTATTTGTACTACTACTGTTCAAAGGTCAAGTTACTTTCTAGGTTCAATAATTTTCTTTCAGCCCTTGAAGGTTAGACTTGATTATTTAATAGATAATAATAATGACTCAGTATACTAAATCTAGAAATAAACCTATTCCTACATTCGAAATTACCATAAACGCTCTAAAATAAAGCAAAGTTATGTAACCAAACTTGCAAAAGGTTGAAGTACGGTTAGTTGATTAACTTGACAATTTGGTACTTAGTAAAACTGTGTATAACATCATTTGATGTAAATGAATACAATCATAATGGTTGTCAAAGTATCGCACGACGCCCTGGAGGCTGTGTAATGTAACGAGGTTACGAATTTGTTATCCCCCTGGGACGCAACCCAGGGCCAGCTCACCCCGGTTCATCCATAGAGCTTCTTAATAATATTTCTTCATGCTATTTCCCACAAGAGGATACGAAGCTGCTCTTAGATTTGTTAAGTTATTTCGCGCTTGTCTACTCGTTGGTGCTTCGTGTTTTTCCCTTTTTCTGTATCGTAATTAAACGTGGGAATTGTGTTCACTTGCTGTCCTTCTGGGGTTGGGCAGAGGTTCAGCTCTGGCTTTATGTTTAAATGATCTGTACCCCTAGCCAAGTTGCTAATCTGCAATAGTTAACGCTTGTAGAAAGCTTCAAATGTACGGGAATGACGTCGTCTCAACGCTCAGTCACGTGGTGAGAACAAAATAATTGGTGGCAAGGTCAACTCGAAGCGTTCGGCGCAAGCGAAACGGTTGTAACTTGGCTAAGGGGGCTGGTTTTTTCTTGGTTGGGTAAATAATTAAATAACTCCTGCTGTTCTGAGTGGTTCTTTCAGATGCCTTTTGCTTTCCAGGGCCATGGTTACTCTTTTTAACAATGCAGCAACTCTGACAGGTATTGGCTCTAGTGGGTCGCGACATTTATGCTGATATCTCTTTGAGGCGCGCGTAAAATACAATGCGCCATTAATTCGGGCCTGATCTTTATCGAACGGTGAACTACCAATTGCTCGCGGTCCATAAATCCTCACCTACGGTGGTCAAGAATCGGTCTGTGACTATCGAAACACGAAACATCTCCTACGATGGCTCACACGTGAAGTCTCTTTTACACTAAATTGGCCAGTCTGAGATAAATTTGCCTGTTATCATTTGTCGGGCAATATCTTTGCGAACTAATAACTTTTTCTTTGCTTACCCTATATAATTTTGGGTTGGCACTCAACATTCTTTACCAGACTAACAACGAATGCTTAATTTTGCCTATAAAAACTTTTGTATTCTGTATCGTCTAAATTAAATTGGAACTAATTGGGACTAGAAATTGTAGCTAATAGTTACGACAACCATTTCCTCGTAGATAGGCCGCAATACAGTTTTGGCATACTTAATGAGAACTACGGCTTAAGGGTTTTAACATTGTTGCTTTATGTGGAATACCTAGACAAACGACTAGAAGGGTACCTACTGGCATATACATTTTATGTTATAATAAACTGATTTAGAAAAGGAGTCAATTCTCAATTCGACTGGATTATTTTATTTCAAAATTTTTTTTTAAATAAAAACGCTACGTACTAGTATTTTGGACTACTATCTCCTCCTCTATAAACTCACTTTTTCTATCGAAGAGGTAATTTAGCAATAAAACCACGCAATTCAAATAAACAAACAAACATAAACTTCTTCAGGAGTGCAAGCAAGCAAGTCTCGAATGCGTCCCCAACATATAGAGCAGCACTTTTAGAATCGCATCGTAGAGTAATTCGAAAGAGTTCACGCTGCATCAGTATAAAGTCGGAGGTGACATCGCTGAACACGTATCTCCGCTAATCCTTTATCCGCCCCCGGGAGAACTCTTGCTTTATGTAGTTTATTTTAGTACCAATATACATTGAGAAGTATTTTTACTAGACTGCAATAAAGGAAGGGTTATGAGTTTGACCACCTGTTTTAGTATATGTGTACTGCAGGTGAGATCCAGGAATGAGTGCGTAAAATGCGTAATTAGTCTTAGTGGCTACTTACGCATCAACAATAGTGTGGTGCATGTTGTGCTTGCCTGTAAAATTTGGTATACTAGTCCATAAGATTATTTGATATATTTTATATCTGTATAATTAAAATACAAATTCCTGATTCATCAAAGGACAAACCCTTAGACCTAGATCGCTGAAATTTTGCTTAGAGGTGCTTTTTATGAAGCTTATAAAGGAAAAGAAAGAATTCTTTAAAATATATTCCCTGAAAGGATGAAACAAGGATCTAAAGCTCTGCTTTAGTAGAAACGCACACATAGACATTGGTAATATATATATAAATAAATCTTTGCATTATGAAAGCACACGATACTAATTTGATAATGACTATCTTTTATTTGCATATTCATAATCTATTTCACTAGCTATAATTCTTTGAACAGAAAAAATGATTTTCATTAAAAACTTATATTACTGTATAATATATATAATATACCTAAGTATTTAATGAAAACCATTTTTTCATAGCAAGCTATTATAGCGCAGTGATAACTGTGTAATTAATACTCGTCAAGGCAAATCATACCAGCCGAAACCCGTTTCCCCAAAACTCGAAACGGGGAAAATCGAAACTCGTTTAACTACCGAGTTCCTACGGCCACCTTCCTGTTCCATCATCAGATTAGCTCCATGTCATAATAATTTTATATTGTCATCTAATTTTCACATGCGTGCAAAATTTCAGCTCAATCGATAATCCAGAAGTGGATCAAATTTAATTTCCAAGATTTAATTACAGACATATTATTATTACGAGCATCGGGACAGGTGAAACTATATAATATCTTGTAAGTAATAAAAACGAAATTATTTTGAAATAAAAAGATTGTATACTTAATACTTTTCAAAACCAGCATCGAAAACATCTCGCCAGCAACATCTACGATGCAGCATCAACATTCAGAGCAAAAACTTAGCATCTAGCAACCCTTTAGGGGGTACCAGACAAGTTTGCCGCGCCAGCATTTCGCAGCGTCGCGAGCTATTGTACGATTTCTAACTCGACTTCCCTCCGTATGTGTACGTTTTTCACTTGTTATGTACGAATGATAAAAACGTGCCCCGAATACGAATGCACGATCGAGTTAAGAAACGAATGTATGTGAAGATCAAAATAAACTGCTCTTTTTATTATGATTTTGTGTATGTCAAGCGCTATAGAATTTACGTGATACTTACGTACGTGCGCTAACGCGTAACTACTCGCCCCAGATTCAGACGGGTGCAAATGATGTAATCTTAATCTATACACCACTAATTTTTATTGGCTTTTTAGAACAGGTCTTGTTATTATTTAAGAAAGAAAAAAAAACGTTTATTCATACCTCAAGTAAACTCTTAATAAATAATATTCATAAACAGAAAAGTTATTTCCTAAAATGTTACTCTATTTATGGAAATATAACAGGTTTATTGAGTAAGAATGAAAGAATAGCGATCAAAATGGAAAAACACTGTGCGTAGTATTTTTAGTAGCAATTTTTATGAATGATTAAATCGAGAACATGCCAATTATGACCAATTTTCGTTATTTTGGATTTTTTAAATTTAACTACGCAAATATGATTAGTAACGGGTAGAGCCCAATTATTTTTGTACTGATTAAAAATAGGGTTGTATAATTATAAAACGGGAACTGACTCAAAATCAAAAACATTTATTTCAAATAGACCATTTCCAGGCACTTTTAAATAGTCAAATGTCGGTCAGTCCAATATATTCACGCACAGTCGAAAACGCTGGGACTAGAAGCGTGCAATTTTGCACAATGCATCCTCTTATGACTTGGGTGATCAGAAATGATTTTACGAAATTCAGCCCCCCCCCCCTCCCTCTAAGGGGACCGCATGACGCAGGTCCTCACCGGACATGGTTCGTTCGGGAGGTTCCTGTTCCAATATCAATGAAACACTCGTATTTTATTATTCACTCAATTTGGCAATTTAATAAAAAAAAAGCAAGTTAAAAACTGTTCATTCACGCTGCAAAATATTTAATAACATCACTAAGAGTATTGAAACACATTTATTTTACTAGAGTTATTTCTGCAAAAACATTTTAAAATTTTAAATATTCAATACAATATTGCAAGTAGAGCATATTTTTCGTAACCACGCAACGGCGAGTAATAGGTTGTTTGTCGTCCGATAAGGATCAAGTTGGCGTTGAAGACCAATTGCGTTTCAGGCGCGCCTCAAAGATTCACTTTTACAGGTGAAGTATATTTGTCATAGCCACAGACTTGCAGACGTTGAGTAATGGGTAACTCGTCGTCTGAGCCAAGTTTGGTTTGAAGACGCCTTTGCCAAGACGCGCCCTAAAAATTATAATTTCAGCAAAACGGTCGGGGCTCACAAGAGGGAACAGCAACTGAAGGAACACAGGTGGAGTGAGGAAGAGTGGTAATAAATTTGAAACTCTTCCTCATTCCACTCAGGTGTGGAATCATTTGATGATTTCCAACCAAAAATAAGGATATTCTGTCTTAGTATGTTTTCCGCACTTAATCCCATGCGGACTATTGTACGTGGTTATAAATAAGGATATTTTTAATGATTTATTATAAGTTCCTAACAAAAAGATAGACTCAGACTTACAAGACACAGTAAAAATGAAATATAAATAAGTACGTTGGCAGTATGTACCCGCTCAAAGTTTTGGGCGGTTAACTTTTCTGCTCTCTTAACCATGCCGGGATTAAATTTTAAACTTCTACTGACTATCCTCATGAAGTTGAAATGAGTTGAATTTATAGTCTGTACTTACGAATTTAACTTGTGCTTAGCGTGACATTTATTTAAAAATACCGCAACGGCCGCCCGGCTATATAATCGGACTACTAAGCGGGGTTGGGCCAAATGGGTAATCTACCCTAACGTAAACATAAGTGCTGTTTGTCTATCTCTTTATATGAAGTAAAAAGTTTTTATTCGTAGAACCTTTACTCGGTAAAGTGACTTTAAATTCAATGATAGGATTGCATCCAAATTTTCTTCTGGAAATGAATTATTTATATTGCAAATAGGTTTATAAAAACACTTTTGGTTATTTTGTTTAATAAACTGCCTTTAGATTTGAAGAGTGCTATATACTCTAGCTCCTTTAAAATAAAGCTCAAAAGATTCTTATTGAACAAGTGTCTATATACTATTGATGATCTTTGAGGTAAATACAATGTTATATTAATTGTGTGTTGTTGTAATATTTACAATTTAATGTTAATGAATAAATGACTATGACTATGACTATTTTAAACATCAATTTGTTCGTCAATTTAAACTGGATGAAGTTCCTACTGACTTTCCTGAGAAGAAACACCGAAACAAACTCAGGGGTCAAAATCTCTTTTAAAGTCTATACAGCAAACATGCCATAGTCAAATCATATTGAACCAAGCAGATTTGAGTCTGAAAATAACAAATTCATACACAAAGTTTATTAAGTTGTTTATGTTCACAAATATTTACTAAATGAAAAGTTAATAGAAATATTGAAGCAAATTAAAAAAGTAGCTAAAGTTTATCCGCGCAGTTGGCACAGTGGTTAAGTAATTGGCCGCTGCACTGCCATCGGGGGTTCAATTTTCGCACGGAACAAATATTTATTAGTATGGCCTACAACCTAGTTGTTCGGATGTTGGGTGTGTTGTTGTTGTGAGTTCGTAGGTATGTTCGTGAACATACCCACGTAAAGTAATAATTCTTAGTAGGGAGATGACATATACTTAAAACTATTAGGTCCAGGCTAGTAAAAGTAATAAGAAACCATATCTATAATTGAAAAAAAAGCCAAAAACATTTTACAACTAAAATATTGTATAAACCTGTGTTTTGTGTTCACAGAAAAATATTCTGAATTATTATTTACGAATTTAATTATATAAAAAAAAAAAACAGTTTACAAATGAAACTTACAGCGAACACAGTACAGCAGATTCTATTCCATTTTTGTGTTAGCGTGACAATAGCGGTCACAACACTTTCATTTATGGACATTTTTAATTTAAAAACTGGCCAAGTGCGAGTTGGTCTCACATACGACAGGTTTCGTAATAATCTTGTTTCTTGTATAAAAAAATAATATTCCTTTAATTAATGTTAATCATTCCTGTTGTAGCGACAAAAAGATTACACAGTATGTGAGAGAGTTCCATTTATTACCCTCTAGCTAGGCCCATAGGTAATTCTTTTAAGAAAATTCTGGTCCTAGATTGCAAAAGGCAACATAAGGACACAGGTGTGGTTTAAGTCAGTAAAACTCTGACACGCCCCTCCACCCTTTTTTTATGGTGGGAAAAAATCATCGTTCCTTCTGCCTTCATACCGGAGCTCAAGCTGTCTTTCGAAACTAACCCTGGCCATCCTATGACAACTCGCCTTCATACCAGGGCTCGAGCGCCCTTTCGGATAACCCTGGCCCCAGTAGGCTTCGACCCGGCTGGGTCCCTGCTGTTGCTGACAACCCTTGAGGCACGCGGGAACAGTGCGCGCCGTCGACGACTTGGGCTTGGTCCAAACAGTTACCGGACGGCCGGACAGCGAGCTACCCATTGCTCACTGTCCGCAAGCCCGCGCCTACGGTGGCCGGAAATCGGGATTAGAATCCCGGCGGCGGCGGCGGCGGCGATAACGCCGTTGCCTGATGCGTTCGGCCTCCTCCTTTGCGAGCATTACTGCTTCGCAGAAGTCGGCGACCACCTGCCACTCCTCCTCGCTCCGGCCTCAACCAGGGCCTGGCGCGCGAGGTCTCCGCCGCCGATCGCCCCCACGAGGGCACGGCGATGCTCCGTCCAAGCAGGGCACACCTCGACTTTGTGCTCCACCGTGTCATCCGGGCATTCCGCACAGTGGCGACACCCGGGCGACACTTCCGCACGAATCCGGTGCAGGAAACTCCCGAACGAACCATCCCCGGTGAGGACCTGCGTCATGCGAAGGTAAGGACGCCGTGAGGTCTTTCCAGCCACGCCTCAAAGAGGGGACTTTGAGAGGAGCCCTGAGTCCCAGCTATGGGAACGTTAAAAGGCCGATTATGCTATATGGCATGATGCCGTTTTACGAGACTAAGTCGCGAGCCCCAGCTAGTCATAACTAATATCAATAACTAAAATAGAATACATAGAAATAAACAAATAGAAACAAGTGTGGCTAGCAACTGGCAATCTTCCCTCTATTATGTAATCGATTGCCGCTGTTATTGCACAAGTTCCCGACTTTATTGATAGAGTTGCCAAAGTAATTCCGATAGACACTGCTGTATTCAATATTATTCCCAACGAAAATAAATATTATTTCGTATTTTTAGTGTGTTTGGGCACACTTCAAATATACAAATTATATTAATGTTATGTTGTTCATGGTGATGGCTTCAATATACTGTGTAGGTATATAAGTAAAATGAAATAACTTGTTGATGTCTTAGTGGCTATGGTGCTATTGTCATTTCATTACCATTGCTATCAAAACGGTGAAGGAAAATATCGTAAGAAAACCGGCATGCCCTAGAGTTAGAAATTCGAAGACATGTGACATCCATCAATTCGCACTGGGCCTGCGTGGTGATTACGGCCCATTCCCTCTCCTAGAGAGGAGTCCTGATACTTATGATGATGTAGCATACTGTGTCGAATTATTAATACATCCCAAATGAATACCTGTACAATGAATGAGTATTTAATAACGTCAAAGTTTGTTTTTTGTAGTTAACAGAGATATGATTAAGTTAAATCAAAAGTTGTTTGTGTCTCTATGCGTATTTATGCTAGAATTTATTTTTGACGTTTGATAAAACTTACAGCTTTGTTAAGTTCCAAAATATCCTTTAGGATTTAACAAATAAAAGAACTTTATAATTTCATAACTAAACATAAAATAACTTTGCAGGTATTGTACCTTAAAACGAGACGTGGGGCGTCACAATAATATCGAAGATAAAGTAGTTACAATAAGTGACGTGTGTACAGCGCGTAAATATCGGAAAACGGAACTCTATTGCGAATAACTCGATCTCACCGAGTCTCGAGTTGCTCACACTTCCAAGAAATACTTGTCATAACAGAAAGAAAACATGTACACAAAAAATAATAAACCTTTCATAAAGTTTTTACTGGAACATATTATGTGTACTCTAATATTATTCCACGTATAATATTGTCAGTCCTCTCTAGACTATAGTGAGGAGCATTAGCAAACAGCTTAGACTCTCGACAATAGCTCGACAAACATAATTAATAGAGAGCCGTCTCGTTATTACAACGAAGATAAACTTTCGGCAACGGAGCTCAAAGAAAATTAGCAAAAAGTATCGGAAAAAATTGCAAAGGGACAAAGGGATTTGTCCCCAACGGTACTAGGTACTATCGACGACAAATCACTACTGCCTAATCGTCTTGAACAAAATGGCTTCGGTGCATTTCAACGGTCGCTCCAAAGAATTTCTCTTTTTAATATGAGCATCGATTCCAATTACAAAAGATCAAAGAATCGCCGCGCGCGGCCCACTTCGTCTTTGTTCAAACGAAAGATGAATTATTCAGAGACCTGGAAACGTTTCAATTGGCCAGCTATAAAAAAGGAAACGGTTCGTTGCCTCTTCCACTAAATTAAAATTTTTCTTTATTTTCGTTTTTAATAAATGTTTTCGAACCATTTTAATTTGGAATACCGACGCATTTAATTAGATATGATCTTATTTATTTTGATTTGTATTTTACTGTGCAGTGATATGAACAATTCAGTCATCTGAAAAATGTGTCTAATTTGAAATGATGAACTATTTGAAATGTTTAATAAGCCAGTGATTTATAATATTAAGTAAGTAATTATTGTTGTCCATTAGCTGTTTTCAACTCTGAAACCATGCAGGAACGAATACTGCATCGTAGCAATAACCTGCCTAGCAATTACTAAAGCGGTTACTGTCTCGGCAGTAAAACTTTAATTAGTATTTGTTATAGCTTAGTTTATAACACTACCGTTAAATTCTTGTAATTTTTAACCAGCCTGGATTTATGAGGGTGACACCTGGCGGGGCTTATGATTGAGAGGGCGGACAGGCTGTACGGGATATTATTAAAACGTAATAATTTATGCTCGCAATTTGTACGTTACTTGAATTCGTTCCTTGTGTCATTCATCACTGCGGACCCCGGGAATTAATTTTAACAATCATCTGTGAAAACGTTTTTTGCCGATTACACACGTCGTTTGGAGCCGTTTTCATAAATTATGAAAGTCCTGAATACGTCTAGAATGGCGGTAAAAATACGAAACCAATGTGGTATGCAAATAAATTTCAATTTCACAAGACATGTTTCGCAACAAGAATAATTTAACAAAATGCTGTGGAACTTTGTTTGTCTGGGGAATTGAAGGTCATATTGCTTGCAAACTTGCAAATTTTCAGGGAAAAACTGGACTTTAAAAATCCCAGATAAGACTTTTAAGGAGACTCTTTCATCTGTGCCTTATCAGATGGTTTAGAACTCTTGACCCATTTTACATAAAATAAAAGAAGATTAAGACAGAGTTTAAAAATTATAATAATATGGTCCAAATAATTTAGGACGGCTATCTAGTCAAAAGGCTTGAGTGATATTTTTTGTAATAATCTAAAAAAGTCATTTTATAAGAATAAACCCTAAGTTCAAACGCGTAGATATAAGTCTTTATTATCTCTGATACCCGATATAAGAAAAAACTGAAAAGAAAATAAACCTCTTCAAGAATAAATTGGCTTATTAGACCGAGTTTCATATTCATAAATACAGCAGTAAATATGCTACTGGCTTCTAAACGTACCAAATTTAACGTGAAACTTTATTAAGATTGGGCTGTAGATACAGATAACTTTTCCGTCAGTGACGGGGCGTCCGCTTCCGTCGCCTTCCGCCGGGGAAGCCCCCTCGTTAATTTTATTTTTGTTACGCTTCACTTAATCCATTACCGGTTTACAAATGGCCAGAAATTCGCAAATCTAACAACTGTGGTTACCTACATTTTGCTTGAAGATAAAACCAATTTCATAGTTAATTTTCTCGACTTAATATTTTTCGCCCATCTGCTTCTTGCCCGTACTTGGGCACTTAGCAGTCATAACTTAGCACTGGCTAGTGTACAATAAAACCTAATTATTATTCAAATCAAGCCCCCTTTTGTTCATTCATGGGCTGCAATAAAAATTAAATTATACCAAATTTTATTATCTTCCTCTTCGGGCCCATAACTCAGCGAAAATATTCATGAGGAAACTTTTTAACTAGAGATTTGTAATTGTTCTGCAGTTTTTTGTGGGCATAATTTCACATTGTTGAATAAAATTAGATGTACAGACGTGTACGGCGGTGCAATAGGCAATGGAACGGAATTCTAATGTTGAATAATGTTGTAAGAGTTGGAGGTAGTACTGAGCGTGGTCACACGGAAACCGGGCCGGCAATTTATTTCTTCCTGTTTTTCAATTACGGAAGACAAGTCACGTGACATCGCTGTGAAAATAAACATAACATTGCAATAAACAAGTTGTGGTAGTGCTGGAAGAATTTAAAATAATTTTGTATGAAAGTGTTTTTTTAGAACAAACCTTTTTGTACGTAGGAAATCATCAAATGACTTCTATCGCTCTTGGGTGGAGCGAAAGGGAGTGTCAGACTGTTACTGATTAAAACCCACAATGTTCTATCAGTTGCCTTTTGCGAGGGCCACAGTAATTTATTCCAACAATCCGCTAACCTAGCAGGCATTGGCCCCGTCAATCTAGCTGACACACATCGTGTCATCAACTCAGGCTTGGTTTTTAGCGAACGACGAGCTACCCATGGCTCGTCGTCTGCAAGTCCGCACTTACGGTAGCGTCAGTCTTAGGTATATCCACCTCACGGTTTGTATAAAACAAACGAATAACGCCAATGAAGTAATAACATGAAATATGTTTAGAATAACCACTGACATACGTTCAAATTAAACAAATGACAGTCAAAACGCTACCTTATCGCTTAATCCTCACCTAATTAATCAAAATAACTGCTAATACCTGGTAATCGGGATGACAACGTAATGCGACACCACTTTCAGACCACAGCGCGTTGTATACCGTATCCCGCAGTAATTTGGTTAATTAATTCCAGTACAAATTAACGGCTACATTGATTTAATAGATATCCTTTAGTTTACACGTCATTTAGGACTATTATTGTGATTTAATGAAAATGAAAATAACTTTTAAGCATTTTAGTCAAACAAGTCCGAAATTACTCTACCATGGAGTAATTAATAGTATTAGGTTACTTAAAATAAGAAATTACTCCATAATAGAGTAATTTCATATTTTGTAAATGTGAGTATATTTACAAATTAGAACATTAAACTATAACTTCTACATTAAACAATACTGTAATATTTTTTTAATATTTCAAAGAAAAGTAATTTCCAAACTGTAAAACTCATACTAATCAAAGAGTATAGCTGCAATCAGCATTGAATCAAGCATTTTTATCTTCAATCCCTTAACTTATAAAACAGTATAGTGTGCGTTTTTAGGGTTCCGTAGCCAAATGGCAAAAAACGGAACCCTTATAGATTCGTCATGTCTGTCTGTCTGTCTGTCTGTCTGTCTGTCTGTCTGTCTGTCTGTCTGTCTGTCTGTCTGTCTGTCTGTCTGTCTGTCTGTCTGTCTGTCCGTCCGTCCGTATGTCACAGCCATTTTTTTCCGAAACTATAAGAGCTATACTGTTGAAACTTTGTAAGTAGATGTATTCTGTGAACCTCATTAAGATTTTCACACAAAAATAGAAAAAAAGCAATAAATTTTGGGGGTACCCATACATAGAACTGAAACTCAAAAATTTTTTTTTCATCAGACCCATGCGTGTGGGGTATCTATAGATAGGTCTTCAAAAATGATACTGAGGTTTCTAATATCATTTTTTTCTAAAGTGAATAGTTTGCGCGAGAGACACTTCCAAAGTGGTAAAATGTGTGTCCCCCCCCCTCTAACTTCCAAGATAAGAGAATGATAAAACTAAAAAAAATATATGATATACATTACTATAAAAACTACCAACGAAAATTGGTTTGAACGAAATCCAGTAAGTAGTTTTTTTTTAATGCGTCATAAACCGAAAAAAATACACTATTATTAAAACATCGATCAAAGTTACAACACATTACAAGAACTTTTATATTATGTTACTTGCTGCTACGGAACCCTTCATGGGTGAGTCCGACTCGCACTTGGCCGGTTTTTACTATTGATAGGCTCGCGCTTGACCACAATCTCACCTTATTGAAAGCAACGATATGGTCGACGATGATGCTCGGCTAGCGGTAACCTATTCACCCTTGACTTAAAGACCCAGGTGGTAGCTATCAGGAAACAGACTCAAGCAGAGAATTTTAGTTAGTTGTTGCCATAAATACTGCTACCTACTACGTACTTCTCAATCCATTTCTTCTTAGTTTATCTAGGATATTACTGACTCCCGGAGCTTCGGAAAGCACAGGTTAGGTTTATAACGGCTTTGTACCGGTATAAACCTTACCCAACCTAACCTTTGCATTATATCAAAGTATTATTACTCGTATGCAGCAGTACTATTATGCTAATAAAAGTTATGCGAAAATGTTTTGCCAAACTATATTATGTCTTAAAATTTTATGCCAACAGGAGTAATACCTTCGCCTTCTGTTAGTGCAATGTCTACCTAGATCTAAACTCATATTTCGTAAAAGTAAAATTGTTTATTTGTTTGTAAAAGGTTATCTAACTTTGGAAGTCCATTGATGCATGTCACGGGTTAGATTCCCGCACAGAACAAAAAAAAAGACGTGTGGCACTCGGGGACTGCCGTGGTAAAGCTATTGCATAGTATTTTTATCAACTTGTGCAATTATAATTATTTATTTATTTTATTTATGCAGTATTTTTTTTCCTTTGTTTTTTTAGGGTTCCGTAGTCAACTAGGAACCCTTATAGTTTCGCCATGCCTGTCTGTTCGTCTGTCTGTCCGTCCTCGCTTAATCTCTGTGACCGTTAGCACTACAAAGCTGAAATTTGGTGCCAATATGTATATCAATCACGCCGACAAAGTGGTAAAATAAAAATTGGAAAAAAATGTTTTATTAGGGTAGCCCCCCTATATGTAAAGTGGGAAGTGATTTTTTTTTTTAATTTCAACCCTAACGTGTGATATATTGTTGAATAGGTATTTAAAAATGATTAGGGGTTTACAAAAATATTTTTTTGATAATGTCAATAATTTCGGAAATAATCGCTCCAAAAGTAAAAAACAATGTGTCCCCCCCCCCTCTAATTTTTGAACCATAAGTTTAGAAAATATGACAAAAATCTGAACAGTAGAACGTTATAAGGACTTTCTAGGAAAATTATTTTGAACTTGATGGAAAGAACAGTTTTTGTACAAAAAAGACAAAAGGGTTCTACAAAATAATTTCTGGACTAAGTTTGTAGTATAATCGTATATACAAGCATTTTTTAAAACTCATAAGTGGGTACACTTATTTTGACGGACGGGAAACTACGGAACCCTATACTGAGCGTGGCCCGACACGTTCTTGGTCGGTTTTTTCTTTGACATTAATTGAAGTTATACTTTCACACATTGAATTGAATTTTGATTGATTGTTCAATAACTAAACTAAACCCGAGCGAAACCGCGGGAAAAACTCGTTAATCGGAGCCATAAGTACCTACATTACATTCTTGTTATTCTATGATGATAAGGTATCGTCATTATTATTAACGCTTTGTTTTTGGTGGGAAATCATCAAATAACTTTTCTCGCACTGGGTGGAGTGATAAGAAAGTATCTAACTTTTACTGACTAAAACCCACCTGGGTTCGTTTAATTGCACTTTGCGTATTGTATGTATAAAAAGTCAAACGATTTTGGTAATTATTAGGGCAAAATTAAATCTGATGCTGTCGACACTGGTTCAACATCCAAAGTTGATTAAGAGATCTTGATCATTATTTACTAATAGAAAAATCTTATAAAAAGTATCGAATTCGTTTGACTTTTTAGACAGACTATACCAGAGCCGCGGTAACTCTTTCACATAATTCCGCTACGCTTATGCTAGAACTAAACTGCACACATAATATGCTACACACGGCGATCTGGGCGCGTCTGTCTCCATACATTTTATATGGAAAATATATGTAGAACTACACTTGATCCACGCCACGCGACGTCGTTCTACGTACAAATCAGGCGTGTTACGTGTGCGTCGGTCTGATGTAGTTCTAGCTTTATTCTTGACACCGACGAGCTCTTCTTGTCATTGTGAGCTCACGTCATGGCATCACTCAACGTATTGTCCTAACCATGACATGTCAAAATGTCAGGCTTGCAAGTGAGAAAGGGGGGATGGACTTATAAGGCGGCTCAATCCACGCCATGCGACGTCGTTCTAAATACAAAGCAGGCGTGTTACACGTGTGCCTCGGTCTGATGTAGTTCTAGCTTTATTCCTGACACCGACGAGCTCGTCTTGTCATTGTGAGCTCACGTCATGCCATCACTCAAGCCTCATGAATGGGATTGACAACCACATAATTGACATTATGCTTTGATTCAATTAGTAAACTCTCAATAGATACAATTAAGCTCTAATTAAATCCCATATGAAGGCTTACGAGGCCTCAATTGACACTTAGGCAAATGATGGATTCTGTGTTACGAGATTAAAGATTAAGCATACACTTAAAAGACTCCTTTTCGAGGTACGTTTTAATACAACCGCTCTTACGTGGATATTATATATTTTATTATATTTTGGATATAAAGATATCTTGTGGATATTATCCGCTATTTTACTTGAAATTTAGCCCTCCATAATGTACTCATACATTAAAAATATAAAAAATTATATCCATAGAAGCCTTACACATTTCACCGAGATTCTGAATGACGACTATTTTTTTTTTAACTTGTTTTAAGGATTTAAAAAAAACATGAAAGATTCGAGTAAATCACGGAATTACCGAATGCTAACAGAGTTTCAGGCGTTATCTCTCTTTTTTCGCATTGAGCCTTCGTCGAACATTGCATTAAATTGCGTTAGATGAAGTAACAAGCTTTTAATTCATTAAACCCCAAGCGAACGCCGGCGTTCGCGCACCTATTGTCTTTCAATTGTGTCTGTCATTATCACGATCGAATGGTTAAGCCATGCTCGATGTTGTCGATAGGCGAGTGAAAAAAGACCCTTTCTACCAATTTTTACATTCTTATGAAAAAGATGAACAGACAGACATGAAAATAAACGGACAGACGTGGGCAAAAAGGCTGCCAGGCTCAAATGGGATTGGGCAACTCATGTCAGCCGTAAACATAGAGACCGCAGGGCAAGAGTCGCCACGCAGTGGGTTCCTGCAGAAGGAAAGCACCGTCGAGGCTGGCCTACAATCAGGTGGCGGGACGATCTGGACGCGTCCCGCGAGGACTGGTTGGAGAGGGCGCAGAGATGAAAGTCTGATAGGCCTTGAGGGAGGCTTCTGCCCAGTAGTGGAGCAGTAAGGGCTAGATAAAAAATAATAAAATTTAGATTCTTGGAAAAAGCAATTTTTTTAAGTTTTAATTATTTTTATTTCACACACAGATATATTGTGGTGGACTTAATATCACAATATATTTATATTAATAATACCTATATCTCTCGCTGTCAATCTTCATTGGATATTTAATATCATTGTCTTTCGACATGTTTATAACTTCTAGTACATTTTAACCCCATAAATTGCCGTATGACACGACGAAGCATGAATACGACTACACACATAGCACTCCTACGCACGTAGTCGCGTAGCTTGCACATACGAGCTACGAGCTACGTGCGTAGTACTGCTACGCAATTTTTATGCACTATGGATAACTATGACCACGTACCGTAAAACGTAGCGTTGCAAGGTGGTAAGGGTTGCGAGAATCCGATGGATGCGAGACGCACAGGACCGCTCACGGTAGCGACACCTGGGGGGGCCTATGTCCAACAGTGGACTTCTTTCGGCTGAAATGATGATAATGATGTTTAACTATTTATCAGAGCAGTGGTAGCCGTGTGGTAACAGCACCGCCTGACAATTGGTAGGTCGCGGGTTCAAACCCAGCCAGGCGCATTACTTTGTGTAATTTATTTCATCACCACTGCTTTAAAAACGGTCAGGTCGGGTAAATTGTGAGAAAGACATGTTACATTCACCAACCCACACAGGGACCACGTGGTGGATTACGACCCATTCACCACAGCCTGAGTCACAGCAGTGGGAACATTAAAAGGTAGATTACCCTATGCTATATGGATAACTAGGTAATTTGGGTTGTCCTTATAGTTATAACGTTGAATTGAAATTAATGATGATGTATTTTTTCATCAAAATTAAATGTTATTTGTCTTTAACTATGACAAATATTTATATTAGTTGTATTTCCCCTTCATAGCCATTGAAAACGTTACTTAAAAATAAATACAAAACACATTATGTGGACTTACAAACAAACATAAAAATAATTTGAAACACAAAAATAATGAAACAGCCGGATTAAGACTTAGCGCTAACACTTTTAATTCGCTTCAAAAGGCTAAGTAAAGTCAAGGGTCGGTTAACACCCCAAAATGGCGAAAATTTTCCAATCAGCCCCTGTAAATTGGAAAACTTTTATATGCGTTCAAAAGTCCAGGTGTATTTCTATCGTTGGCAAGTCGAAGCCAAGTTTTTGTACCAATGGTGGTGTCGAAAAAAAGCGCTTTAATTAGCCCCGATTGAAAATTGTTGCTGTAAAAGTGAAACTCGTTTATTAAGTGCAAATTAGCTTTGGTTTTTGTTGAGACTTTCGTGGTTAAAATGATAAGAAGGGTTGGAATTGTTTTTATTGTACTACCAAACTTGTCCAGCCCATTCTACCACAAAATAAAATTAAGTGAAAAACACTAATGGAGTCATTTACAGCACAAATATGTAGACTTTTAATATTTATTTTTTACATCTATGTGAAACTTAAATAGTAACTAAACTAAGTATTAGTACTAAACCTAACTCTGTACATTGAATACGAAAACTCAAAGTATTCCTCAACATTGCTGTCATCCGAAAATTTGCCCAGAAGGTTAAATTAGATTATTATATTTAAAGAACACAATAAAACTGAAATATTAGTATTATAATATATTCATATCAAATACACTCGTAAAGAAAAAATATATTAAAAAACTTAATTATCTTAACTTTTTTTTGTTGGGATATCATTAAATAATTCCTCCTGCTCTGGGTGGAGCGAGAGGTCTGCGAGTCTCTTGACTTTAACTGATTAAAACTCACCTGTATTCTAGAAATCAATGTTTATAATTCTAGATTTAATTATATTCAGATTCAACCAAATTCTAATCTTAAACCTAAACTCCTCCAAACCTCAAAACAAACTCTCTCATCTAAATTCTTCGCCAAATATTCTCCAAGTCAGACCCAAACTCCGAACCTCTCGACCGCTCCCCGCCACCTGAACACTTGAGCTATATTCACTTTAACAGATCGGCACAACAACGATGTTATTAGTGTCGCAAATTGGTTTTTGGCTCGGTTCGGCCGCGACCGCACCCAGCTCGCGGTCATTAGCCATTTTGGCAGCTACATGAGCATCTGACTTATGACTTTATGAGATTCCAACGCTTTCTAAATTGCTTTCCACGTACGGTATTATTTGATACCGTATGAAAAGGCGGCTGAGAATTTATGTCGTTTTTTTTTAAATCGTAATTTAAAAAAATAAATCAGACAGTCTACGCATCGTCATCAGTTCTGGCTGCCAAACGTTTGTGTCCAAATGGAATGCTCTTGGAGAATGGATTTCAAACCCAGTCAATTGGTTGATCAACATTTTTTTACTAACTTCGAGAGTAAACCTTATTTTGTCGAGGCAAACCAACTAATCACCACGATACACCGTTTTAGCACACAGGTTTATCAGTTGGCAAACCTCTTGTGGAACACAAATTATAGTCGTTTATTATGACAAATGTAAATATACAAGATTATCTACACTATTGATTAAATTCTCATTCATCACACTTGCAATTGATTGTGTTTGTTTTTTTTACTTTAAAAAGCCTCGGCTTTTCAAACCTCGGACTTCACGACTTGCGACGCAATTTACGTCAAACGAGACGCGTACGCTACCTCACTTCATGCAATGTGCATGACCACAGTAAATAATATACACTAGGCCACTGCAATGTTATCTTATTTGTCATCCAGTAACCGTCTGGATCGAGCCTGAGTTGTCGACGGCGCGTCGTGTTCCACACGCGCCTCAAGGAGATGTCAGCAAAACCGTAGGGGCCCAAGAGCAGGGTCGAAAGAGAACTCCGAAGTCCTGGAAGGAAGACAAAGAAGGAAAATAGGAGTGGGTTTTAGTCACTAAAAGTCTGAAACGCCCTTCCCCCCCTCCCTAGTGCGAGAGAAGTCATTGGATAATTTCCCACCATAAAAATATACCTTATTCATCATATTTGGTTTACTCGTAAGAAGAATCGCTTGACTTCTATTTCCACAAATCATCGCTATACAAGTAGCATTGCTCTCTTATTGCATGGTCTAAACAACATCATGAGTTTGATTTATCTGCGAAGTCAGTCGCTTGAGCGTGTATGTCGTGGTCAAGGGGCAACTGAAGTGGTTATTTCCAATGGAGGTCAGCCCAACACATACATACGTATATTATTATACACAGTTACCGACTTCCTGTATGAAAAACATGACAGCGGATTTATTTATACTACATACTTCTATACTAATATTTGAATCTTTATTTGTAAAAAGTAACATCACAAACTACTAGACCGATTTTCAAAATTCATTCGCCAGTAGTATGCCACTTTATCACTGATTAACATACACTATATATTTATTATTTCCATGCCGGTGAAGTTGCTTGCAAAAGCTAATCACTTATAAACTCTGATCGAACAGTTTTATCCGACAAAAAATCTCAAACAGTGCGAAATTCACCGTCGGTCGCTTAAATTATGTCTATTCTCAGATATCCGCACGTATTCATTTCTTGATTGGCACGGTAAAATAGTAATGGCAGTTCGCAGTCGATCGAATGCATTTATCTCAGTCGGATCACATGAGATGGCCATTTAGGTTAGTTAGGATTAATTATTTGATACAGATAGTGTTTGTTTTGCTAAATAAATTACACGAGTACAAAATCATTGCTATTAAACTACCTAAGTTGCTATTAAGGTACCTACTTTTATGTACGTATGTATATTTTAATAAATTATACCCATTTTAAGTTTACAACATTTTACAGAACCTACTCATATATCGTATTTTATAATATTGCATATTAGTGGTCGGTTTGTAACTTTGTAATATATATACACCGCTAAATTTTAATCGTTTTAATCCTGTGGAGGGTCGATCCGGTACATGAAACACCATCGATTTGTAAAGATAAAATTAAAAAATAAAGTACCTCTTTTTCAAAACTCGTATTAATTCACGCATGTACGAAATTAGTATCTCTAAGAAAACGTCAGCTGAGCGAGTTCAATAACCTGTAGTTAATATTCGGCGTTGCGTACAAAGTAAGCGTATATAGAAATGTTCCAGTCCTGAAATTTTTCGCCAGGTTAAGGCGGTTATCATACTGCGACGCACCCCGCAGCGTAGTGCGTGAATACGTGTCTTAACATTGCTTGTAAGTATCTCCGTTTGTATAGAAAACACGCTCAGTCCTACACACTGACACTGCATCCAAGCGCGTTCATGCAGATCATGCACCTACATGCGGAGAATCAAGTACTAACACGTGCGTGGGTGCGGGGCGACACACATGGTATGCCACACTGAGTTTCCTAGTACCGTGCGTGATTTTGTATGAAATGAGTGCATGCGTGCGTGAATTTACAAAACGCACCTACGCGCGTGAGTGCGGGAAAATCCCGTACGATGATGCAGATCTGCACTCCCGCAAGTACGTGCGTAGGAGCGTTTTCACGCACTACGCTGCGTGGTGCGTGGCAGTGTGATAACCGCCTAAAAAGTAGTTCAAAAATTCCACTTTCATTAGCGGATCTGAAAACTCAATACTGCGACGTCACATTTACTCAAAAGCGTAAAAACGAAAAGCTCAGACGTCATTCTCACAGTTACACTAAAAATATAACTACCACTACACTTTTCATGAAACACAAGTAGTACCCAGCTAAAAGTGCAAACTACCACCGAAATGAGTAGAAATACAGTGACACAATAAATACTAATGAAGCAACTCAACGTCTGCGGTTTGCTGCGACGAGTATTTTTAGAGCTAATCAACATTCCAGGCACATACACAGCCATGTCTCATTAGCACACCTTTGTCTTTAATTAACAATATAGCACTAATTATTACACCCACAATAATTATAAGGGCCGGAGACTATACATTGATGTGTTGAATGCATGTCTTGGTTCTATTCATGGCCTAATTTGGCGTTGCATGGTGAATGTGCTATTGTCTTAGAAATTAAATTACCTTGACGGGTTATCGAGTTAGACGTTCTATCGGCTATCTGGAGAAGACATCTTGGGGAATAGGTCGGGCTCTCGAACCAAATTATATATTTTTTTTATTACTTACTTAATCTGTACAAAATAAGCTTCTAGACCAGACATTTTATTATTAACTAGCTTTTGCTCGCGTTTTCGCCCGTATACATAAAATATAGCCTATGTCACTCAGGAATAAAGCAGATTTCTATCAGTGAAAAAATGTTTAAAATTTTTGAGAGAGATACCGAGGGAGACCTCCTTTTTCCTCTTTATAATATTAGTGTAGATGTGCACAAAAAGATTTAATTTTTAATACATAGATTATACTATAAATTGTATTAGGACAAAGATACAGCTTCTTTCAAAAGAAATTTCTTGCAGGAGACCTGTGAAAGGAGAGATTATAAGAAATATTAAAAGAAGTATACAAAAACCGACAAGTGAATTCATACCTAATAAATTTACAACACATTTTGTTTTAAAAACTTAATAGGCAGGTGCCTATCTCATGCCGAAGCTTAAGTGAGGAAACTTTGAACAAACTGTACCTAAATATATTTTTTTCCATCATAACAAAATCTACGTACTGATTACTGTTTACGCTGACATTTTCGTTTTATAAGCAGGTGAGTTACTCAACGTCATATAAAGCACCGTTCAAGTCCCTGAGTAGTCCTTAAGCTTGCGGCTTTCACAACTTTTTCATTTATTTTTCTTTAAAAAATGTCGTCAAGAGGTTCCTTGGCAATGCTCATTAGTAGAAAATAATGAGTTGCCTATACATATACAAGTAAGTAGCGATTTTGTGAGTGTTTTTAAAGAAAAAATATTTTGTTAATCAAAAGTCAGCGTGCCTTTATTTCGTTATCCTAATTAATTCCTTATTCATGAAGAGTATCTGCCTCCCAATTTAATTTCTAATGACTAGTTTCTTGCTTTAAATTAAATTAGTTTGTGTTTTCAAGTAGGCTTACATAGGATTTATAACAACAAATCCTATTATTTTGTCTGTTTAACTGTAGCTTTTACAGAAAAAACGTACTTTTATTAAGCTCTGAGATGTCCCTGTGTCTTTCTCAATCTTTGTATAACCCTGTATTTTTATACCCTATGATAGGTTTAAACTCACAAACATTTTTATTCACTCCATAAAAAATATACACCATAAATCAACTACAATGTTTTACGATAAATGATCGCAACCACAATTAACCTATATGCATTAACTTATATTCTAGTGACCGTAGCGATGCCTATATGACAATTGGTTAATTTATTTCACTACTAACATCAGTTCAAAAATTTAATTTAAATGTCTGCGACTCCGAATTCAATAGCAGAAAGCGATCGAGATATTTACACCATATATAATTACATATATTGGGTATTATCATATCCAGATGCTGGGTAAAGTTCTCCCTCCATTTTTTCTATGATACCTGACTTTGATCCAGTTCATGCCAATTTCTAAGAAAACACATTTAAACTGTCCCACCACCTCTCTCATGGTTTGCCACGACCAAATCTTGCGATTTTAGGGAACAATTTTCATATTTATCTGTCGCTAGATCAAGACATGCCTAGCCCAGCCGTATTTAAACTGGACAGCCATTTTGAGATTAGAAAACATTAATATACCCAGTGGCAGATTGAGAGAGCGGGTCAGACTTTAACTAACTAAAACCCACGTGTTCCTTTGCTTTTCTGGATGACGGTAACTCTTCCAAATAAATCCACAGCCCTAGTATTATTAAAAGTCAGTTGATAATTTGTCAATTAACAAAAAAAAAATAGTTTGTGTAATGTTTTTAAACTTTTTTATGTACAATAAAATTAATTAATTCTTAATAGAAAATTAAAATACATTTTAATCATGAACCCAGTTATGAATTGTATGATCCCATTCATAACAGTGTCTGGCAACGATCCAGAAAAAAAAAACACAGTCATACCAAAAACTGCACCGGAATCCTTCGCAGGAAGACATTTAAATAAGAATGGTCAATTAAAATCCCCTCAGCACAGAATTCATTGCTACTCCAAGTCCACATCACTCGAAGTGTAGAATATTTAGAGCAGTAATATTATAAATTCTGAATATAAGTGCTCTCACTGAATTCTAAGTGTGTACTTCAGAAAATTACGGGAAGGCGGTCTTATCCACTTCAACTGCCACTCCCAAAGGTTTGAACTGAAATTATTATCTGCATAGCTCTTGTACAAAATCGTGCTACAACCTATAAGCCACTGATTTCCTCTTTTGATATTTCAACGTAATAAGAAATTATAAAGGAACTTTTATATTTGGTATTTCCGTGGAGAGATTTTATCTGAAGGAAAATATTTTTTGTTGAAGCCTGAATAACGTGAATTAGTACTGCTTCCTTTATTATTAAATAGTATTGAATAATGCTCAGGTTTTTCTCTAATGAAACCTTTAAGAAAATGTCTAAATTAAATCATAAACAATGCACATTAGCTGACAGCATTTATTGCTCTTAGAATGATAGACAGGTATACTCTTTTATCGATCCATCAGCTTTTTGAATGTTCCCACTGCTGGGACTCAGGCCTCCAGGGGAGAGGGAATGGGCCGTAATCCACCACGCGGGCCCAGTGCGGTTTGATGAATGTCACATGCCTTCAAATTTTTGGTTCTAGGACATGCCAGTTTCCTCACGACCACTGCTCTCAAAACATATACTCTTTATTGTACAACAAAAAATAAAACTACAATAAGAACTTAAAATTAACTCTTAATATTAAGTTATTATGGAAACAAGCAATAATTTAAACAGTTTCCAAGCTGCCTCATTAATAGTCTAACCAGCTGAAATTCTCCTTTTAACTAAACATAAGAAGCCAAGAATTTAGTATAAAAATTCATTAAGATCATTAAATTTAAATAAACATTAAAAGAAGTGAAAACTTAGCGAAACCGGGAGCCCCGCGACATGGTGATAATTATTCAAATCGCTTCTCTTTATATTTTTATTCCGATGTTATAATAAAAATTTAATTTCACGTAATTTAATTCTTATCTTCAGCGGCAAGACCATATCTTTGAAGAATATTCGTAAATTATTCATGAAGAAAGTTTTAACGGGGGACATGATTTTAAAACCGACATTTGTAAGCTCTGCGGCAATAATTCTGTAGGATTTAGAACGATTGCTGGAACTAACTCACGGTATTAGTGATGTTACGTACTTTTATGACTTTAATGTATGGAATGAACTTTGAATTGTTACGGCTCTTGTTATTTTTCTTGATGGGTCTGGGGTGTTTGCAACTTCAGTTCGAGTCTTCTCAACAATATACATTTGAAACTTATAGTTTTTTAAAACGTTCTATTATGTCTAAGTAGTCAAAGCCCTTCGAAATACTTTAAAAAACTTTACAGTAACGACCCACGTTCTTACATCTAGTTTATTAGATACCAAGTCTCAATATTTTTTAGAATCAAAGCAAAAATCTTAGTGACTTACAAAAATAAGTTTACCACAACAAAACTTCACCGCCAACTCAAGCTGACGTAATACTTATTCACTAAAACTCAAACGAAATTACGTACCGAGCTGAATATCACACGTTAACATTCTTCAAGACCAAGTTGCGAACAAGAAATCAAGTCGGCTATGAGTTCCCAAAGTTTAGCTTCTGCTTTGTTATAACAAATTTACAAAGCGAAATAAGAAAGCAAACACGTAAATGGAGAGTTGTAGTCATCGTTTACTTATACACGAACATTTAAGAGTAAACAGTTAGCTCGGAATACGCTTACAACGGGCGTCGAGTTGAAAAGTTAGTTTCAGTACAAATAGCTGGCAGCGCCCGGCCTCTACCTATGTTGTTGCGATCTTTACAATGACGCCTCATTATTAGTTTAAATCCATATTTTTAAATATTTAAAGTGCAACTTGTTATGGGTTACTGTTGAGCCAAACTTTCAGTTAGTTCAGAAACGGGAACACTAGTATTATTGCAGAATTATACCTATGATTACCTTTATTAGACACCTCCTGCAAGGTTAACCAACTGCCTGGTGAGGTTGGGAAAAACCTGTGGATGCAAGACACATAGGACCGTTCATTATGATGACGGGTTAGAAGGAACAGGGTGGGTCGTTTAGTCAGTAAGAGTCTGACACTATCTCCCGCTCCGCCCAAGAGCAGGGGTTGTCATTGGATGAAGCAGATCAAGCTATATTATGGTAGATTCAATCCGAGGATTTAGGGATGAACCGAACCCATTAAATAAACGCTGGTCCTTAAAAAACTGAAATAGAATAGGCAAGTATCTGCTCAGAAGTGAAATACCACATGCATTTAAAAATAATATATAATTTAATTGATGGCCTTTCTATCAACTCGCTTGCTATGCTACTGCTATGTGCAGTGCAGTGTTTTTCTCTTGAAGAACTACTGTCGTTGTCAGTTTCAGTAGTTATGTCATCAAGTAAACCTTACAAAAAAAAATAAGTTTTGATCCATAATTTAATAATAAACCTCCACGGTTATACACGTTAGCCATCCAGCCGATCGGTAATCGACCGGACCGAGTCCAAGTCGTCAAAAGTGCGTAGACCTGTCAGCAAACTGTATGGGCCAAGCAGGGCCGCGGGAATTTTCTGAAAAGGAAACAGAGCAACTGAAGGACACAGTTTAGTTTTAGTCAGTAAAAGACTGACACGCTTACCCGCTTCACCCAGAGCGGGAGAAGTCATTGGATGATTTTCTACCTTAAAAAAATACCAAACAACACACAAATTCAAGAATAACCGACACCCTCTATAACACTCAGTACGCAACACATACATGCCTAGACAAGAAGATACAAGAAAAACTTATTTATAATTCATGTGAGATGAATACACGATATGAGGTCTAATCGCTGTAGCCAGAAATCACGCACATTTCATAGGTACAGTGATTTATATGCAAATGTACTTACGGTACAAGCGATGCCTATTCGAGCAGCCTCCCGGCGTCAATTGAAGACTAATTTGCGCGCCAATCAAATTTCCGTTAATTATGACGCTGTCATTACGTATGTCTCACTGTTTGTGCATTTATAAACAGAAGATGAATTTACAATGTTATACACGTGTCTTTGAATAATTTATTTAGAGCCTATAGATATGTTTTAAGACATTTTATTAATTTTTTCACTCTTTTAAGCGCACAACCGAAGTAGGCTTCGACCTTGCTGGGCCCCTACGATTTGACATCTTCTAGAGGCGTGCGAAAAACACTACGCACCATTGATGACTCGGGCTCAGTCCGAACGGCAAGCTGCCCATTGCCCGCCGTCTGCAAGCCCACGCTTTCCAAAGTTAGTAATAAAAATACAAAAAAATACTAGACATACTAGAGTAGCTCATAATTCAAAGAAAGAAAACTTCTCAACTTTAAAACAACTGATAGAGAATAATTTTATAATTAATGTCAGATAAACAACAAATTAATTGTTTAAGATACTTCGCAGAAAGTTCCGTTTTCTCGTGAACTTTTCTCGTTACATAAACAGTGTCGAATATCGTCAGTGTTATGATTCTCTGCTCTATTTATGTAACAAGAGGAGTTCGTTATCCGACAATAGACTTTATTATTTTGTTACAATTTCATTTTTATTTTAACATGGAAAAATCCTGAAAATTATATAAGGGTAAACAATTTTTAGGATTTTTCCACAAAACTGTAACGTAAACAGAGAACGGAGAGGGATTAGAAAGCCTCTCATTAATTAAAATTCCTGAATGACGAACTCGGAATTCGTCAGTCTAATTTTATATTTATATATGTATAGATGTCATGATCAGACCACAGAATCGATCACTTCAAAATGTGACCGGTCATTTCATGAAGTAGTGTTATTTCAGCTAAACTTGTGATTATTTCATGATATCGGTTAAACAATTTGGCCAGTTCAGTTTTTGTTGGCCATTTCATGAAGTTATCAATTGTAAGATCTGGCCACGACAAATATAACTAAGAACTAAACACAAGTAATTTTAATTTGACATACGAGTAACATGATTGTTTTTTTTTTGTCAGCAAATATTTTGTATTTTTTTTTTCTTTCAAACTAGTGGCTAAAAATAAAACTGTCCTGCACTCCAGCCTAATTATATTTTCAGACTTTCCAATTCCGTCTTCCAAAATAAATCCACGAGGCGTTACGGCGCTAGTCATCGACAACAATGCTTAAACAGTAGCCGTACAACTAGCGACAGTTGTACAAACGGCCGATTGGATTTGAAACAAAGCTAACGAACCGTTGAATCATGTAAACAGGGGCCAAGACGACCGTCTTGTTTACCCAAAGTGCCTTTGCTTCATTAGGATCCAATTTACTGTCAACAAATTAATCCCCTTTCAGTGCTATTGTATAACCGATACCGTTTTGCTGTTATCTGACGATAAACAATCGAACAAGAGGCATTTAAGTTCAGGTAATTTGTGTTTTAAGCCGGTTTAAGCCGGTCGGTTAAGTGCGAACTATTATATCGAACAATGTATGAGGTGCCTTGATTATAGCTTAATTGCGGCTGATGTTGTAAGACTAATGATGACATTCAATTGATAGGATCATTCTATTCAGAGATTGTCTTTTGAAAGAGGATTAATTGACACACAACATTGATACATTGATACCTTTTAGGTGGCTAATTATTATCAAAATTATTACTACACCCGCTCTGAATGAAGCGGGAGTGAGTGTCAGACCAAGGTATATTTAATGTCTTTGGTGTCAGATTTGTAACTGACTAAAATCCCATCTGTGATCCTTCAGTTGCCCTCCACGTTTCAGTGCCTCGATAACTCTTTCGCATAGTCCTGCAGCCTTGAACACAGCATAATACCAGACAAAAACGTCATTGATAAGTAAATGTAACGCTAATTTATACATTAGCTCAAGAACAGTCTACGGCAAATAAAAACTTCACCCATTGTCTAAAAACAGCTAACATAAATACAAGATTAAAAGAAACACAGACTCCAATAACAATACCACTGACTTCAAATACGATAATTCAATTAAATAAACTAAACAGAACAGGACCATTCTCTTATTTTCAATAGTCTGCTAATAAAGGAAATCATTGAATAAGTCGAGCAGTTCAAGAAAGCAAACAGCTAAAGCGGAACACAATGCATCACTACTGAGAAGTTTTCTATTGTTGACTTAAAATTAATTGCTTTTCACTGAATTTATAAATAGGAGTTGAGGACCTCCACAAAGTGTGCAATCGGCAAAATGGAATTTCAAAACTACTGAGATAATTACTTAGACATCTTTGTAAGGAAATGCTCTTGTTTAATGTTGCTCTGTTTAAGTGCAATCGTTGTTAAACAGCAACGATTGCACTTTACAAATAGAGCTGTTTAAACATGCGATCTGATTAAAAAATAAACATAGATTTATTTGCTTGTTTTCATCTGTGTTTTTATCTTTTTTACATTATACAAACTTCCGCAAACAGTTCCTTTGCGTTCATATTTTTCAAACGATTAATGAGTTAATCAAAGAGAGTATTTATTTTAAATAAATATTTACAAAAAACTTTTAAATTGTCAAGTGTCATTTTTAAGTGTTCAACAAATTCCAAGACGTAAATATCTATGGAGAAGAATTTGCAAGAAACTCCAAGAACGCTGTTTTAAATAATGTTATGTATTACAAAAATATCGTCTACATATTTCTTGTCGTTTCTGTCATTTGAGATAAGTAAACAAAATGATGAAATTAAAATAAACCCCTAGCAAAATTAAATTATTTGAAACAAAATGGTAGACTATAATAAGATATAATTTAATATAATAATATAATATTCCACAACTATCACACAACGCCGTCTAGTCCAAGCTAAGCAGAGCTTGTGTTATGGGTACTAGACAACTGATAAACATACTTATATATTTCTAAATACATACATACTATACATAAATTACACCCAGACACAGAACAAATGATAATGATATGATGATAAATATCTATTACATTTGAAGAATATGATTAAATATTCAAAGATATCCAAAAAGGTTTAAAATATACATTTACAAAAATTTCATAACTGTATCATGAAAAATCACAAACTTATAAGTATGTTATATTACCTGGTCGTCCGCACAAATACATGGTCACCAGGCCATCCGGGCGGCTGAGGAGTTAATTTGGTCCCGCACCTAGCTTCATGCTCGCTATGACCTGCCGTGACTGTATTGTACTTAGTGTTGGTGATGTCTAACTTGTGAATATTATTCTGAAAAAATCTAACACGGTGTAAAAATATCGGAATCGATTAGAACAAACTAGGTATATTCAGGATTCGTAAATACTATATTGCATATACAAGTCTATTTAACATATCCTCACAAGATGTAATTACAGGTCTGTACCTATTTGCAAATTAATTTAAAATACGTGAGCGTTGAGACAGACTTGTTTGCAGTACCTGCAATAAATTGCAATTAGGAAAGCTGTTGTGTCTTGTTATCGAGTTAGCTGCCTTCAAGCCTCTCCTCGCTTCACGAACACTCCAGCATAGCTGTGAACGAATTAATAGCTAACATTGTTATTACATCGAACAATTCTATATGTTGAATAAATACGTTCATTTGAGGCTAATTTTTATGTTCAACTTCGCTCTTCTTTAGGGTATTATGAGAAGTACGCGCTGTACGCGTGCTCATAATACCCTAAAGAAATGAAATAAAAAATTAGCCTCAAATGAACGTATTTATTCAACGTATAGAATTGTTTGATGTAATAACAATGTTAGCTATTAATTCGCCAGCTTATTAAGCTATTGCATAGCTTCTATCGCGGGCCTTGAGCGTGGAGACTGAATCCAGAAATTCCGTAACGAAAATAACCTAACACCGGGGACTCATTTGTTTTCTGACTGATAAGAAAACAAATGAGTGAACAAGCAATCAAAATTCAATTCAATGTGTGAAAGTGTAACTTCAATTAATATCAAAGAAAAAAAAACAAAGGAAAAAAAATACTGCATAAATAAAATAAATAAATAATTATAATTGCATAAATTGATAAAAATGCTATGCAATAGCTTTACCGCGGCAGTCCCCGAGTGTCACACGTGTTTTTATTTCTATAACTGCTATGAATCTGAGCATATATTATAAGGATTAATACACATAATTTTAGCCACGCGTTCTTCAGCTTCACTTAAATTATCTTTTATAAGTTATTGTACCTTTCTAAAAATTTTATTTTCCAGCATTTTACCTTTTAGGGACTTTTAAACACCGAAAGTCTGTATTTGTATCTACCTAAAGACGTCAATTGAAATCAAATTAAAATTCTGAGAAAGTAATTTTGTTTTAATGTGTAAATAAAGTTAATAAAATTGCGTTTAGTTTTTTATGCAAACAAATATGCCGTTCCACTGTGTGCTCCAGTGATCCATGAACACTCCGGTCAAACTACAGAACAGATTGCACTTAAATGGGTTACGAAGATAGTTATTATGACACAGGCATACGCTAAACAAGGATTTACCAAAATTCATGAAACTAAAGTCCTTTCGTATGTACAAAGCTACTTTCAAGTGGATGAAGCTGGTAGCAGAATCTAGTTTCTATATTTCCTCTAACAAATGCACAATTTAAGGAATGGTATTCGCAAAAGCAAAGGCCGGGATGAATAAAATTATGATAGATCTCTGCAGCATCTATTAGTTAGCCCGGCGAACAACGACCGCATCGGTCAGTTACGAGCCCAAACATGACAGCTCCCTTATAAATCATAAAATGGTCGGTGATATTAAATTTGTATTCAATGTTTCTGCAATCAGAGTTGCCTTCCTCAAGAATGGAAAAGTCACAGATAAAATAAACGCCGAATCTTTCCTCGTAAATCTGTCAGCAAAACAATTCGTACCCTTTCACGAGCAATAAAATGCTACCAAGAAGAGAGAAAAGAAAAAAAAGTATCATAAATATAAGATTCATTTATATTCGTTCAGCCGACCCTTGAGGGGAGCTGAGACCGCTGGAGTATCGAAAAAACAATGTGATCAACATTTATGTCAATAGTATAAAAGAGACTGTACATATTCTTGCTGAATCGGGGAGTCGTTAAAAGATAGTGTCGTGGGATTTGTGAAAATCCTAAATAGATTTTTCTGTTTTGTTGAGCAGTCGTGGCCCCATGATAATGGCTCAGACTTAAGAGTAGTATGTTGCGGGTTCAAACAGCCAGGGGCAGTACTTTATGTCATTTGTTTCATTACCACTACTCTAAAAACGGTTAAGGAAAATATCTTGAGGCAACCGGCATGGCCTAAAACCAAAAATACGAAGACGTGTGACATTTACCATCCCACACTGGACTCGCGTGGTGTATTTCGGCCCATTTCCTCTCCTAGAGAGGAGACCTGAATCTGCAGCAGTGGGAACACTATATGGCTGAAAATTTAATGTGTGTATTTACGTTATTTATTATTTATTTATTTATTCCATTTAAAAGAAGGCTTACAGACTAACAAAACAAGTGATACAAAAAGTATGATATTTTCAAATCGCACAAATGCATAAATGTATTCCCATTCGCACGATAGTCTTTATTAACATGTTGAAGACTCTGAACTTTGAAAAAACTGGCCAAGTGCGGGTCGGACCCATTCTACCGTTTCTTGTATGGGAACCCCCTTAAATTCTTAATAAACTTTGATTTTATCATTTGTTTTATTAGCGGTAATATAAATATGTATATTCTGTGAAAACTTTAACTCTCAACTTCTTTTGGTTTATGAGATATAGACAGACAGACACACGGACGAACAGACAGCAGAAGCGGAACATAGCTTCCCGTTGGCACCTTTCGCACAACCCTAAAAATAAACTATGACCTTGGTAGCCATTCCCATAAAACACCAACACGATATGTGTAGCAATAAAAATATTGACTAACAACAGTTTATATTTAGGGGTCAACATTAATTAAAATCTTCTGTCGAACCTTTCAAATCGAAACCGACATAAAGCAAAGTAATTTTAAATTAAAATCCAACAAAAACCCCAATCCCCTTTTGACCACGGATCAATTGAATGTTTTCGGCACTTTACACCATTGATTTTTCATGTCCTTTGATCTATTCTAATTTATCCGAGTACTTTGAGTTCATAGTATGTAATCTATTTGAGAGTACTGCTATTGTATTGTTTACGTGATGTTTTACATGATTAAATTTTGTTCGACGATTTGTGTTTATTTGTCAAACTTTATGCGTCGAATAAATTAAAAAGACGTGTGGCACTCGGAGACTGCCGCGGTAAAGCTATTGCATAGCATTTGTATCAACTTATGCAATTATATTTTTTTATTTATTTTATTTAAGCAGCATTTGAAGTTTTTGTACAAGCTGTGTTACTTTTTGGTGTACCATAAAGTCTATTCTATTCTATTCTATTCATATTTTCCCTTTGTTTTTTTTTTTCTTTGATATTAATTGAAGTTACACTTTTACACATTGAATTGAATTTTGATTGATTGTTCACTCATTTGTTTTCTTATCGGTCACCACGCTCAAAAAACAAATGAGTGGGGGGTGTTAGGTTATTTTTGTTACGGAATTTCTGCATTCAGTCTCCACGCTCAAGGCCCGTGATAGAAGCTATGCAATAGCTTAAAAGTATGAGACTGTGAAACTAAAATGAGATAATTTAATTTGTCAAGGTGTTTTTTTTTCTTGAGAATTAAATGATACTATTCCTATCTCAAGCATATCTATCTACACTATAATATTATGAAGAGGAAAAGTTTGTTTTTTTGTTTGTAGGAGGTAATCTCTGAAAGTACTGTTCCGACTGTGAATTTTTTTTCATATGCATGCCAGGCTATAATTATTTTATGTATTCGGGCAAAGCTGCGGGCAAAAGCTAGTGAATAATAAATCTGCTTGGTAACTTTCTATTATTTAACTACGAGTTATAGGTTGTTGTGGATTAAAACTCATGCAAGTGCTTTACGTGCAATTTATTTCATCACCAACCTAAGAAAATAATGTGAGGAATCCAGCCTGTTCTAGAACAAAAAAATCGAAGACTGGTAATATCCACGTATGCTGGTCACATTGTGGATTATATTCTTTTATAGAAAATAAAGTTTTTAGTTTAGTGAAACGACATATCACTGACGATAAATTGGTGTTTCGACATTTCACCAGATATTTTTAGTAAGAAGACGTAATAAACAAGAATATTCGACATCTGCCGGGATTTCGTAATATCCCTTGGGATTTCGTGAAATCCCTGATATCGTAATTTTCCTGCGACATACATACGTATACTCCTAGCTTTTCTTGAAACAAGAAGTTATAATTGAAATCTATAAATACTTTCCAAGAATAACTTTCATTTCGCGCAACGTAGACTGCCTATGTCTTCCTCTTACAAACAAAAAAATGTAACCCTTTGAAGATAGATAAAGGATCTTAGAAGTTGAAGATACCGAGTGTTTCTTTCGCTATCGCCATGTTTATCATCCTTAGAAGAGTTCACTAAATGAGGATAAAATTCTTTAAAAAAAATAGAATTTACAATTTATAAAAGGGAGAAGAGTAGATCTTTTAATTGCCAAATAGGGATGCACTGCAAAATTTGATTAATAATAAATTATTAACCCCAAGTGAACACCGGTGTTCGCTCTCTTTTTGTCTTTTTGTGTCTCTAATTGCGGTATTCGAAAGGTTAATAACAGTTGTAGCTCTTCCCTTGCGAATATACCTACATATAATAGTAAAAACTTCAAATTGATAATCATAATACGCAATATACGCGCGTATCGTCGCTACGCGGAACTAACTCAACGAGATATCACGAGAGCTTTATAGTGTACTCCTTAATTATCATATAATACGCGTACAACATAATTATTTCCGTATAATATGCACTCCAGAACTTTGACATAGTATACTAAAAAAATATTTGTTACGAAATGGAATATACCGTTGAATTAAAAAAAAACTGAACGGCATATTCCATTTCCTTATCCTCGACCGTGAAACTCCACGTTGAATTTCCATGGGAAAAATACCTAAATCCATTAATTACCCATTCATGTGTAATCTTTTAATTAACTAAGTGTAAACTTATTCGCGTCGCTGACAGCACTCCCTTTGTTTCTTGGCTCGTTCTATAATATTGGCTTTTGTATGTTTACTGATCTGCTTATGATTTTGAAGGACGGTTATTTTTTGTTTTGTGTGTGGGATGTGAAGATAAGTGTCTTTGAAATGTTCTTGTCAAACTCAGAAGTAGATTAAATTGTAGGTATTACTATGTGGGAGCGTGGTGACAGAAAAACCTTACCTCTACCAAATCTAGATACTACTACCAATTCAGTGCTAAAGTTTAAATGAGTTTATAAATCTTTTAAGAATTATTTATGGGGTTCGCCCGCGTGACTGCAGAAAATTTGTCCCAAGGGAATATTCCCAAAATTTTCTACTGTAACTACTGTAAAACTGTAAGTGTGTGTGTGTAACTGGGTGTATATAAACCTGGTATAAGAAGTATCCTATGAGTTATTCCAGGACATGATCTACCCATGTATCTTCATGATTCATCTAACTCCTTTCAACCGTTTGAGCTTGAAAAAATAACATACATATACATACTTTTAGTTATAATATTAGCGAGATTTCAGCCTACCTTATTCAAACCGTTATACCCTTGTTTTCTAAGAAACACCATTCAAGCATAGATAATATCAATTGCACGACCAAATTTAAATCTCATATCAAAGGACTCCATCAATTCCAACCATCTTTATTTTCCATTTCCTGGATAACAATCTCAACAAATACAATTGACTATTACAACATCCGTCTTGTGTGAATAGCGAATGTCGTTGCTTTATTGGCTTGGTCGTACAATATAATGCTCTTTGGTAGGCACGGTGGGTAGTGGAACACAAAGAGAATACGCATGTCACCGACCACCGACAGATGGCGCTAGCAGATTCATGGTAGGCTTTGCTCATTGTCCACCTTGTGAGTGCATAATTGACATCGATATCTGGTATACCGACGGTGTTACGGGTACTAGGTATTTGATTGGAATGTGGGTAGTGTAGTTCTGATTGGTAAAAGTGTAATTGATTAGGGAAGAGTTGTATGACGTGGCAGGTGATTTTACTGCGTCGTTGGCGTGATTGCAAGTCTGGAGTATTAAATGCGTGAGTCACTCACGACGAAAATTTGCGAGAACGATATGTGAGCATGTAAGGAGCCTGCCTACTACACCGTACAATACCATGACTATACTGCAGCGTACAATACAGGTACCTATCGTACAAACTTAAAAATAACCTCAAAACAGTCAGACGTCGAAGTATTCCTCCACATAGCTGTTATCCGGAAATATGTGTAGTGTAATATGCGCAGCAGTGCCACGTATTAAGAAGAAAAAAGTTTATAAATAAAAAAATCAAAAGAAAATTTTTAACAACCTAAAAAAAAACAGTTCGTGCAATAGTCGATGGTGTATCGAAACTGACGTTTATTCGATAACTGAGCGGGGTCATTACCAACTGGCAATTTATAGCCGGGTCACGCGCGCCCCCATCGCCTCGCCTCGCCTCGCGCTCTGTCTAGACACACCCTCTTAATTTCATCAAAATAAATATCTACAGTAATTATGAACGATCTCATGTCGAACTTTGCAGTTTCTGATGAGTTAAGCGATTCGATGAGCTGTATAATTTGTATCAGACTGTAATAGATAGAGTCTGTTTAAAAAGTCAAACGACTTGGGTAATTATTGTTAGAGTAAAATGAAAACTGATGTAGTCAACGCTGGTTCAATAATCAAGGTTGATTGGGAGATCTTGATCATTGTTTACTAATAAAAGAACCTTATAAAAAGTATCGAATATAAGTCGTTTGACTTTTTAGACAGACAATACCTACAAAAATTAAAACTTAAATGGAAATGGAATGGTTTTACTAGCCTTTACGAAAAATTATCCTTGGGAAAAATACCCCGGAATAAAATTATCGTATGTCCTATTTCGGAACATAGTCTCCTTATGTGCCAAATCTCATCTAAATCAGTTCAATGACACAAGCGTGAAGAAGCTACAAATATAAGTAAATAATTATAAACTTCCACCTTTGTAGTATTAGAGTGATTTACAGAAACACCCAACCCATAATCCATTTCCATAGTAGTCACCTGCTAAAAGTCCTCAAAAATAGACTGGAATATCAGACTTCAAAACGTGTCCAACAAAAGTAAGCCATCCGGTTCCACAAAGAAGATTTTGATTAAACTCCAGATAAAGAAGTTCAAACACAGTATTCAATAACAAAAAAGTTTTAAATCGATTTTTATTCTTCGAGACTTCCTTCATTGAAATGAATTTTTATTTAAATTAGAAAAACTAAAGAATCTCCGTTTCCTCGGCTGAATAAAATAAAAAAAGTGAGAGAAATGCATAAACGCGTTCAAACTCAATTGGCCTGCCGAGAAGAGGAAATCGTGCCTTCGATGTTCTTTAAATTTTTATTGCTATAACTATTATTTAACTTCAGACGTTTTGTGATAGGTAAAATTGGTTTATATGCACAATATTTTGTTGCATATTGACTATGCGTTTTAGTTTGTAATGGCTCCTAAAATGCACAGTCAGGTGACAGGTTTTTGCAATAAGGGTGCGATATGACGAGCCTTATTCATATCGCACCCTTATTGCAAAAACCTATCTGCATTTTTACCCAAATTGAGTTAATTATAGCTATTGAGTCGTCTCATTAAGACGAATCTGCAAGTAAAACTGGTTATTAACTTTTACACTTATTAATCAAGATGACTTCGGCCAAAGGTAGTTAATATTTAATCTAAAGATTTGATCGAATATAATAATAATACAAAAATGCAGATAGTTGGTTTTTGCAATAAGGGTTTTTTTTTTCGGTGGGGAAAATTATCTCTTGGGCGGAGCGGGAGGTAGTGTCAGACTCTTACTGACTAAAATACCCACCCCGTTCTTTCATGCCTTCATACCGGGGCTCGAGTTCCCTTTCGGATAACCCTGGCCCCAGCAGGCTTCGACCCGGCTGGGCCCCTGCTTTGCTATAAGGGTACGATAAGCGGTCAACTGTTTGTGGTTCATTTCGGCGAAGATGAAAAAGGAATCCTCACCTTCTTCCCGCTTCAAAACTAAACCTCAAATATTTTTCAATAATTCATAAAAACAACACTCTAAAACCTACCTAATGTTCAGTTTGTGTTCACATTAAAGCCCTTGCATAACTGAGAGGCTTTTCTACATTTCTACAGCAGTTAGAAGACAATGAACCCATGACGCGGAGTCAACGTCTGTCAGTGCAGGTAGAGGGAACCCGCACAGCGCACGCCGGGAGATCCGCAAATTAGGAATCTACAGACGGAAATAGGAATGTAGTGGTAAATTATAATTGGATGTTTGAAATATGAAGAGGATATGGAAATTAAAACAATAAAGGAGAAATGAGTTTACAAAATACGCGCTTTTTTTTTTTTATGGTGGGAAAAATCATGCATTGACATCCCCCGCCCTTGGGCGGAGCGGGAGATAGTGTCAGACTCTTACTGACTAAAAGACCCACCCCGTTCCTTCTAGCCTTCATACCGGGGCTCGAGCGCCCTTTCGGATAACCCTGGCCCCAGTAGGCTTCGACCCGGCTGGGGTCCCTGCTGTTGCTGACAACTCCTTGAGGCGCGCGGGAACAGTGCGCTCCGTCGACGACTTGGGCTTGGTCCGGACAGTTACCGGACGGCCGGACAGCGAGCTACCAGTTGTTGCCTATGTTCAAATGACTTGATAAGGAACACTATCTGTCGACATATTTTATTGATAGTCAGTCGCCATTTATTTTTACCCCACTGCGCCATAAGGAAGTCCTCCATGGAGCAGTGGGGTATATATTTTCATTATTACCTATATTTGACACCTATTAGTATAATTATTATATAGAAAATGTATAATTATCTTTAAAGCATATCTATGACAAAATATTATTTTTAACTCTTTGAATGCCGTAATTAGATACACAATAGAAAGACAATTGCTTATTTATTTATTTATGGTTTTACTTTAACAAAAAACGGCTATTCGCCAATTACATTAGTTAAAGACAATTAGTTAAAGACAATATACAAAAAATTCACACACTCATCTCACAAAACTCCAGACACACTGACATGATCGTCTTCCATTCGTCCGCGAACACATCACAGTCAGGGTGCGTGTCCAAAAGAGTGTTGAGCGCAGAAAGAGTGCGAGGGACAGGAGACTGGGCTCGCGCAACAGTGTGACTCGCAGGCACAGCGAACAAGCTGTGTCTCCTGATGCGGCTGTACTTGACTGGGGTACATAGTTGAGACAGTTCGGCATGCAGCTCTGGAGTATCAATTTTCCCATGAAGGATTTTACACATGGTAATTATTTGCTCATGTTTTCTTCTGACTTCTAGTGAATTATACCCTACACAACCTAAAAGAAACTTAGTAGGGTACATAAAGGGATAGTGTCCATAGATACGCTTGTAAATATATCTGAGGTAAGCTTTTTGCACTTTCTCTAATATCAAGGCATATTTTTTCTCATGTGGGTTCCAGACGCACGCACTAGACTCAAGCTTACTTCGAACAAGCACGTTAAAAATCGACTTGATTGCGCTTGTATTCTTGAAATCTTTAGCATTTCTCAAAATTAAACCCAAACGCCTAAATGCATCTTTTGCCACTGCTAAAATATGATCATGGAAGTTTAGTGTATGATTAAATGTGACACCTAGATCCTTTACAGCAACGGTTCTTGTAATTGTGCTGTCATTGATTTTATAATTAAATGAGACTGGGTAACGGGCTCTGGTAAAACTCACGACGTAGCATTTTGACGAATTGAACTCCATTTTGTTATTTACACTCCACTCGTATATAGCGTTAATGTCGCGTTGCAGTGCCAGGCAATCTGTCTCAGAGTTAATTTCAAGAAACAATTTCAAGTCATCTGCATATAATAGACTTTTGGCAAAATGAACAACAGTTGGAAGGTCATTTACCATTATCAGAAACAGTAATGGCCCGAGTATTGATCCTTGACTGACTCCGGAACGCGTGTGATAGGGCTGGGATTCATAGAGACCTAGTCTAACAAACTGCTGACGGTCGCGGAGGTAGTCGGCAAGAAGCCGCAGCAGACCCGGTGGAAATCCTATGGCACAGAGTTTCGCTAGCAAAATGTCATTATTAACCCTATCTTAACGTTTACCTTATGTTGAACTGTGTTACATAAGACATTCAAAAGGTATGGTCACAGTCCAATTGGTCTATTCCAGGTTGCCTGGAAGAGATGTAGAAACAATTGAAGGTACACTGGTTGGCATTATTCGGAAAAATCTGACATTCCGTTTTTCTCCGCCAAGAGCGAGAGAGATTATTTGGTAATTTCCCACAAAAAAGAAAATGTATATCTACAATAAAGTAAATAATAAATAAATGTAGGTTAAAGAAAGAAAAGTCTTATAATAATACATAGCAGCTGTCCCATTATAAGGAAAATCTGAATGTTTTTCAAAAATTAACAGGATTCCTGGACAATTACAGACTATAAAATCCCAGCTGATTTCTTTACAACGTTCTTCTTCACGATTATAATTTTTGATAAAGCGCTAATTAACAACCGAAACAATAATAATATTCCACAATTGTCACACAACGCCGTTTAGTCCCAAGCTAAGCAGACCTTGTGTACTCACAGTTCTAGACAACTTGTAAACATACTTTTATATATCTAAATACATACATATATAGATAAATTACGATCAGACACAGAACAAATGATCATGCTCATCACACAATCGGTGGGACTCGAACCCACGACCTCCGACATAGCTGCCAGGACCACTAACTACTAGACCAACAGGCCAGTCAAATAAATAAAATTTCTCATTTCCGAATATGTCGTCAAAGTAGCTGAGGGTATTAAAAACAGTCAATATCAGGATTTAAGATCGTACAATAAGTAACCCACATACAGTAAGTACCTAACTATGTTTCTTTAGTACCTACATAAGTTGAGGTAAACTTCAACATTTTCTATGGATCTTAGAGTGCAATAAAACACAACTCAAGACGCTGCAGGCACGAACTAAGTTCGTTTACAGAGCTAATTAGAGCAGGTACAAATCAGCTGGGACTCCAGCCGTACACACACGAGGCACTGTATTACTGAACGTTTTCAACTAACAACATTTTACATTATGACCGAAATTCGCAAAGGGTTAGGTTAGGCAGGAGTGCTATTTTTTATGCACTACGAGTATTTGACTCTCATCGTCGTCATCATCAGCCTTTTTTTATGTTCTCATTTCTGGGACTCAGGCTTCTTCTCTAGGAGAGAGAATGGGCCGTAATCCAACACGCAGTCCCAGTGCGGGTTGGTGAATGTCACATGTCTTCGAATTTTTGGTTCTAGGATAGGTTTTCTCACGATGTTTTCCTTCACCTTTTTTAGACTCTGCTACAGAGTAATCGCAAGTACAAAAACCAAATGATTCTTTACTCGAACTGCGAATCGAACCCCTAATGCTCTTCGGAGTTGTGGACGGTAAACAATGGGTAGCTCACCGTCCATCTGTCCGGTAAGCTCGTGTCGGCGGCGTGTTGTTTTCTACCTGTGTCTCTAAGAGACATCAGCAAAATAGACGGGGCCTAGTACAATCGCTGCCTGCTAGGGTAGCGGAATCATTCGAAAAATTACGTGACCCAGGAATGACAACAATGAAATGTTCGCAATGGGCAACTAGGAACACAGGTAAGTTTTTGTTAGTAAAAGTCCGACACTCCACCCAGAATGACAGAAATTATTTGACGGCTAGCTTCTGCCCGCAGCTTCGCCCACGTAGGTACATAAAATATAGCCTATGTCACTCAGGAATAAAGGAACTCTCATCGCTGAAAAATTTTTATAAATCAGGCCAGTACTTCCAGAGATTGCCTCCTACAAACAAAAAAATAAAAAACAAACTTTATCTCTTTAATATAATAGTGTAGATTTCGCACATCAAAAAAAAAAGTACTCGTGCTTAGAATTTGCGACCAATGAGACTAAAGAAGTAATACAATTCAAGATCCAATAAACCTAGGATAGAAAAACAGAGGCTTGAATTTCGCAATGGCCCCTAACTCATAGGATTGCGTGTCTTCGATCAATTACGTCAGATTACACACAAACAAATTAACGGACTGGCAACTATAAAATTGATGGAAAGAAAGATATTATATGACTCATGAAATCGTCGGTCTTGTAGAAACAAGCGTGGATACACAGTTGAAGGTCCCAGAGGTCATCTAAGGCCTAAGACATGATCTGCAAGATAATTTGAAAGAGCTGTCACGGTAGCTCTGGAATGAGCAACTGAAAGAACACTAGTGAGTTTTAGCCGGTAAAAGTCTGACACTCACTCTCTCAAAAAATACAGACATGGGTAGAGTGCCGTCCAGCAGTCCGATAAAGTAGAAAATTTAACCCAAAGGTTGACTGGGAGAGAATGCCTTGTTGCATTAAATCCACGTATGTACCAGTACTGTACATGAAGTTTAAATAAATAAAGGACCAAGCTCCAGTGGGACCAATGGTTGCTAGGGCTGCGGGTTGTTCGAATGAGGTACCTGTATGGTCATATACCTATGTAGATTATGAGGAACTTATTAAGTTAAAAAAAGGTAGGATTTTTAAAATTCTTTTGCTAATGCAAACTTTGAAAACTAAGTACAGAGGAATGTAATTCTTCGTTAAAGTCCTTAAACATATAAAAGCGAAAGATATCGTAAGTTACCGTGCCCTAAAGATAATAAATATGTTTAAGGTAGCAGGTTCAATAAATTAACCTGCATTGGATTTTCACACCTGTTAAGGTTGGCTTCCAGTCTTATCGGATCCAGCTGGATATCAGTATTTTACGTAAAGCGACTGCCTATCTGACCTCCATAACCCAGTAATAAGGTAACATGTGTATAATCTATGAAGGTAACCCTTGACAAGACTAGTATCAGACTGCCTGGTTTCTGTCAAAGATCAACAAATGACTGCCGAAAGTAATGACTTAATATGTTTTCCGTGGTACAGAGGAGCCTCGATAATGTTAAAATGGTCAGCCATCCACAAACCGACCTCGGCGAGTGTTGTTTAACCTTGGAGACTGGGCTGGACTGGTTTGAACTGTTATTAGTTAGCCACGAGCAAAAGTACAACGCCGAAAAAAGATAGTAACCACACAATACAAAAATACAGTTAGACTAGTAAGGTAGACCTACTACTTATACCTATGTATTCGCTCACATTTTTCACGCCAGAACCTACTCAGTGTTAAAAGCTGTTCTGAACTTGCAAACTTCCGCCTTCATGCCTTGGAGCAAAAAGCAACAGAGTTTTAAAAACAGGAAGCCAACACTTTAAAGAAGTTAAGTGGAAAGTTGCCGGTCTCGGTTTTATTTATGAACTGTTTAGTAGTAACTACGGTCACTGCACTGTGCAACAACCAACAACACTTTTGTGTTGGGTAAAGGGAATATAATTAGCACAATGGCTAAATCAGAACAACAGAGAGTTTATTAGAGAATACAGAATCTATATATATAAAACTCTTCCGTTACTGAGTGACTGACAGAGAACGCACAGCCACAACTACTGGCAGTAGAGAGCTGAAATTTGGCAGGTGTGTTTGTTGGGAGTAGTAGGCTACCACTGAGAGAAGATTTTTGGAAATTCCCTCCAAGGGGGAGAAAGGGGGTTAAATTGTTTTTTTTTTTTTTTAACTGATTTACTTAAAATTTTGTTGCTGATGTAGGTTCCACCAGTGAAGCAAGAGTAAGAGAGGATTTTCGGAAATATCCCCCCTAGGGGGAGGAAAGGGGGGTAAGTTGAAAATTTTTATTTTGTTAACGCATTCATTTGAAACTTTGTATGTAGGTTCCACGAGTGAAGCAAGTGCGCAATAAGAGAAGATTTTTGAAAATTTCCCCCTAGGGGGAGAAAAATCAATTTGGCCTCCGTAAATTGTTTTTTTATATTTCTTTATAGATTCACTTGAAACTTTGTATGTAGGTTCCACTAATGAAGCAAGAGAGCACTAAGAGAGGATTTTTGGAAATTCCTCCCTAGGGGGATTAAAAATCAATTTACTCCCCATAAATTGAAAATTTTTATTTCTTATGGATTCAGTTGAAACTTTATATGTAGGTTCCACCAGTAAAGCAACGAAGGCCACCACGACGCATAAAACAACAATTAATACTCAAAATCAGAATAAAATAAATATTTAAGGGGGCCCCATATGTAACTCAGACAGCACATCAAGCTACCCATCATATTAATACCAGATACGGTTCTGTCTATCGTGAATTTTATGGCTACTGAGAAAGATAAGTGAGTATATATCACTCAAACCATCAAACCATGGCCATGGTGAAGTCATTATTCCACGCGGACAAAGTCGCGGGCAAAAGCTAGTAGTATAGTATAAACTTTAATGTACACTAAAATAGATACTAACGGCTACTACTAATACCCTATACTACTATTACTGTTTAGTGTACGGTTGAAAATAGAAACTAAAAAAAATACTTGGAAAAACATATCTACTAACACGAAAATGATAAATAAGTTGTATTTTTACAAAATTCTGTAACTAATTGGCGGCAACTCCCAAAAAGGATATCATGAATTTTGTAAGCCATTTCAAAGTATTGCCATCAAAAGTAACGAAAAGAAAATCATTACAAATTCAACCCATGTCCCAAATCTATAAGAGAAACAATTTTCTTCATGATAAATTGAATATAATAATTTTATAGGCTCTTTAAACTCGGTGAGAACTGCTGTTAAAAGTGGGGCGAACACGTTTTATCGGAAAACGCAGAAGCGATGATAATGGTCGCTCATAAAGAACTGGCGAGCGATAGATTTCGCAAGTTACCAACTTTTCGGGCACCTACAGCCATTAGAGGGGCACTAATGCGGTTGCCCCCTCAACTGCCCCAAGACCACATTGCCGATGTCATTACGATTTTGTACCCGTATATACGATATATACTGTTTTTCTGCCGCCTAATGTGTTTCGTTTTTCGGTGTAATTTGTTTGTGACTTCGTGTAAAGTGGATCCAACAGCATTTTAACGTAATGGATCTATTGGGACGCATTTATTGTTTAAGGTTTATACAGTTTACTTCTAAAATAAAGACTTAATTATTGATTTTACTCACAACTTTATTAAAAACATAAATAACATAATCAGCCTTGCAATGTTCCAACTACTAGAATTCAGGCCTCTTTTCTACGAGACGGAATGAACCGCCATCGACCACGTGGGCTTAGTGCGGTTTGGTAGAAACATTTCGGAAACATATGAAAGTCTCTGAAATTTTTCGTAGGAAATGTCTTCACGATGTTTTCTTTCGCCGTTTTTAGAGCAATGGGTGGTATAAACCCATAATGTACCCACAATTTTTAAGAAGGGCCGTGACCGCCGCCACAAAACAAAAACTACCTTTGATAAAAACAAAACCTGTATAAGCGTCTCCATTCGTCCCGAATAGTACCAACAAAATGTAACAATCTCATCTGATCCATTCAAATTTCCGTTTTCTAGCGACGCAAAGAAGAACATCCGTCCGCTTTGATTCTGTGAACGTATTAGCATTGGATTTGAATAGAACAAACAAAGGGTTTGCTCGAGACAGTGTGCTTTCGTAGGCGATTGTAAATTCAACGTATCGTAAAAATCCCAGTTCCCCTCACTACCCTGCCAAGAATAAAAACATATTCGTTAGCATTTTATTTTTATAACAGTACAATCTGGCGCAAAAACTTGCTTCGTTCATTTTTTCAGCTTACTGGTCACAAATGAATGCTAAGATCTGCTCAAAAATTTGTCATGGTATTATGACGTAAAGAAGCTGATTTATGAAATAAAAACCTGGTACCCGCTGCAGCCTGACAAATGGCGATGGCAAAAGTATAACAAGGGCTTTTGTAACCACGAAACGACAATATTTAGAATGTAAGCTGCAGATTTATTTCATTAATAGGTTTCCATTAAATAATTTAATTTTTAATCTCGAACAGTGTAAACTGTTCCGAGATTAAATATCAGCAGTTCTTTGAGATTTCACAATAATTATTAAGTATTTTTTAGTCCAAAGATCCTGCATTTTTTAGAATCCATACGATAGAGCAGTACAGGTTGCCAAATATTGGTCAGAAAAAATCTAGCTTTGGAACATCGACACAACGCGTCGACGTGAAGAAACAGTCCAGAGATTCCTATTATTCTGGGCAAGTTTTGAATTCAGTGAGAGAAAAGTATTTAAACTCAAGGTCTCATGTTGATAAATTTTTATACCGTTCCGCAATTATAGAGAATTTACAGACAGACATATTTGTTAACATTTCTTTTAGCTAAAAAGCCGACATATCACCTGATTAAAACTTACTTTTTTATCACATTACTTACTTTTCATACTGACAAAAACACACATGTTTCAGTGACCGTTTATTCTGACCAAAAAATGAATAATTATTTATTCCTAATGCGTCTTTTGTTTTTTAGAGTTTATTGTTAATTTTACCATTATGTCACATTATAGGCAGTTTTGTAAAGAACCAATTTCCTTAAGAATTATATAGTTTGTCTTTATGTTTGATGCCAGTATAAACTAAAAAAAATTAAGCGGACTAATACTTCAACTATAGTACTACGTTTCACACGCCTTTTTATTTTTAGGAAGTTCTCCCGCTCTGATGAATACCCACCTGTATTCCTTCAGTTGCCTTTTACGTTCCAAGGCCATGGTTACTCTTTCAAGCGATCCTGTAGCCCTAATAACATTACACCTAGGTACAGGTAACTTGCATTAAAGCAATCTAATAATCAAAAACAAATATCCACAAATCTTGTAGTGGTATCTGCACATTTTACTAGCCGTGTGGTATTGCCGGCGGCTCAGCCTCCCATATTGATAAATCCTCACAATCGTTCCGGCTTTGCGAATTGCAAGCTGCCGCCGTGCAAGGCAGCTCGTACCTTGTATTACATTCTCTTTCAAACCCTCTATTGCCAATGTTGTGAAAGCAAATGTAAGGAGCACGCGCTTTGCATAAGTCCTATGAATGTTCAAGACTTTGAGATAGTACGTTTTTCAAAAAAAAAAAAAAAAATTCGTGTTTAGATTAACAGCTAGGTAAGTATTTATACTGTAAGTAGATAGATAGATATACTCTTTAGAGTATATAAAAAAAATACAGTAGGAACTTAGAATAAATAATTTCTTAATTCAGTCAAAGTTATAGAATTACATTTTCATATATTATTGTTCAAAAAGTGGACAGGTAGGTAATAACACAAGTGAATCTTGTCAAGTTTCAACAATTTAAATTGTTGTTTGTAGCGATTTGTTTATCTACACTATTAATTCAATATTATAAAGAGGTAAAGTTTGTTTTTATGTGTTTTTGTTAGTACCAGGTAATCTCTGATAGTACTGAACCGATTGCGAATATTGATTCACCGGGAAAGCTGCTTTATTCCTGAGTGACATAGGAAAGCCGCGGGCAAAAGCTAGTAATGAATACACTTAAAAACTATTAGACTGATTTTTCAGCAAAGAAATGCTACTTTATGACTATGTGCAAGCTACTGGTAAAGCTAGTGGTAAAACTATAAACCAAACATCTCGCACCTTATGTACATAAGAAAAAAATTGTTGTGAGGAAGAAGAAAATATATTTATTTGGAAATCGCACAGGACAAACCACAATAAAATAAAATAAATTAAAATGTTAACTAATTTACGTATTAAATAAATAAAAAACGTTAAGAAGTGAGCAATAATAAAAAGTAAAGTATTAAACAGATTCTAAATAAGAACTGAGTTTTTCCCTACGCGTTGTAGTCCCCTCACTTGTCAATGGACTCGCTCCCTGCAACATAGGATGTAATAGCTATCGGTAAAACGTGTCTACCATTTTAAAGGATATATAAAAACTGTTAGTACGGTAGTAACAACAACGAAAAACGTTATACAATGACTTTCGTGCCCGACGACCTGTCCGTCACAGGCGATTTTTCGGAAACCATTGAATATACTCGGGTAAACGAGATTCAGTGTGGTTTTATACATATACCTAAATGGTTTTTGTTAATAGTTAAAGGATACAGAGAGTTTTTTGATGAAACTAGACGGTATCCTGTAAAAAAAGTTAAAAAAAAACATTGTGTGATGTACAGTGAGGGATCAAAAGTGCAATTACATTTTACCAATGCTAAAACGACTAAAACTTCCTTGTCGAAGAGGGTCAATGGTTCATAACTAATTTAATTTGTAGTTCATTTTTTGAGAGAAAATTTGAGATAAAAGTGCACTCAGGGTCAGGAAGATTTGAACGAGTAAAAAAATGTTCATAATCAAATCATCACTTCCCGTGATTACCTTCTGCAAACATACCTACTAACAAAGACACTAGCAATTTGATTGTACAACTTTTTTGTACTTGGGAACAGGTAGATTTGAATGAGTATAAAATTTTTTTCATAATCAAATTATCACTTCCCGAGATTACTTTTTGTAAACATGCCAACAAGGACTCTAATAATTTGATAACACTACATTTTTGCACTCAGGGACAGGTATATTTGAAAGAGTAAAAAATTGATAATCAAGTCACACTTCCCGAGATTACTTTCTGCAAACATACTAACAAAGACTCAAGATACTTTACTTCAACTCTTTATAATTACACTGTAAGTTTAGATTACAGGAAAAAATCTCACCCCAAAAAACTTCAAACCTTTCCTAAAGTAAATAAAAACAGAATTTCTCAAAGAAACGTAAGGTAAAGAATCCTTGGCGAGCCTTTTTACGTGATTATACCTCTGGTGACGGTTTCATAGTTCGGGAGTCAATGGCGGGCTTAACAAAAGTATCACGTGCTAGCAAAACGGGCATTCGGTCACACGCCCTCTCACCTTCCAAGTGCCTCCAGGGATCCCCGACGATCTTCTGCAGACGCTTACTATTAAAACTTAGCTCTTTTCCTTTTTAAGGCAGGTGGAATTAGAAAAACTTTGTGCTAGTTGTGGCTGAACGATTTTGTTCCCAGAGGGAATAGATAATAATAAGTGCTGTGAACACATTCAGTCGTGCAGAATGGAACCCAAGAAGTCACGCTCTTTAACTATATTCATAAATCAAGTTGTTGCAACGGTCAAAAAATATACATAGAATAGTAAATCTATTTTAACTATTGCAATTATTATCTATCTAAATATCAAAGATCCCTTTCTTTAGATCCTTAAAATTATGTTCTTTTAATCTTTTCAGTAGGAGTCGCGATCAGTCCTATCAACGTAGCAAAAACAAAATAAGGGCTAGCGATCAACTCTAGACTTTTTTTGCTGTAGAAAAGTTATCATAAGCATACCTTTAAAAAGTTAGGCTTACTCATAAGGCCAAATTCTAATATAAATATATGATGCGTGAAATCCTAAACTCTTAATTTCAGTCATTCATCATGCAGATGAAAATGAACTCTAATGTAGTTTCAAATGCTCCCAAACATCATCATTACTCAATGGCACATTCATCATCATTAGTTTTCAATAGATTCCGATCGTAATACTCGTACATCTTCTAGTCTCAGTTTCACAGCCAAATGGCAAGACTTGGACAGTTTACACACATTAAGAGGCTTTGTCTCCACAAAATGGGATACGTGCCTCCAATTTCTCACTCGAGCAGGTTGTGTCTCAAGTTTGGTCCTGAGAAGTTATTGACTCAACTCATACTAAGTACGTAAGAGTTAGTGGTTACCGTTTATAATATAATGAGGTACCCTTACATTCAGGTATAATGGAGTGATCGTTTGTTTAACTATCATGAGCTGTGCGCTTGTTTAGAAGAATTACCATAGCCTTGAAACGCTTAGAGCCATTTTTTATGATATATACGTGCTTGATTACGATCTCACCTAATGGTGAGCAGTGATGCAATCGTTGAAGGTGAAGCGTACTATTCATAAAGAGCTATTCACTATAACCTTGAAGACGCCTAAATTGTAATCGCATGGGAAGACCGCAGCAGACAAATTGTTCCAATCCTTCGTTTTCACGCGGTTTAAACGACGAGGCGAAACGCTTAGTATGGACCGTAGAGGTGTGATAACATAATTGTGAACAATCGTACGTTAGGTTGTTTGATGGTAGTAAGGTGATGGCGGTATCAAGTCATGTAAATTTTTACACACGCTCTCCAAAATGCATTCTATGGAATATCAAAACGAGCAGAAGGAACACAAGTAGGTAGGTTCTAGTCAGTAAAAGTCTTTGTTTCTCGCTTCACCTGAAGCAGGATAGTATTAAAATTTTATGACTACCCAAACCAATAAAAAACAAACTATCAATGGGATACAGAGTTATAAGATCCAAGATTAAAGTTCACTTACTGTCACTGATTACTCGCATTGCCAGTTCATGTGCTTCATATACATTCAAATATGTTAGTAACGTTAGAGTTATTGTATGAAAGAGTCAGGCGGCCCTGGAACAAGAAGGACTCTTGAACTGGAACATGAGCAAGTTTTAGTCAGTAAAAGTCTGACTCTCTCGCACTACCCAAAACGAGAGTATGTATTTGAAGATTTTCGACACTAAAAAAAATTTGGATAAAAAAATTATGTCGAAAAATAGTTTTCATATTAAACAAAGAACGAAAAGCCACATTTTTCCATAAGTTTTGTATAAAATCTCGCACTAGGCCCTGTGATGTTTCACCAAGATTCTTCCCAAAAACCAGTGTCCCGTAACTTTTTTAACTACCACCCAAAATGTGATAATGAACATAAGTACGGCCAAAGTAATCTGTCAAAACATGCTCCCGGAGATTAGCGGCATAACTGGGATAGATGAAACCCAGCGGCCGACCGCGCTTGTCACTCGGGGTATCAAATTTACATTGCACGCATATTTGCGGCATCTGCAGTAAACCCACTTCGTGAGCAATGTCTGACATCTGGGAACTTGCTCTATCCTCGTATTCGTAGTATTTGTGCTTAACATTGTTATTTTGATAATTGTGGTCATAAGTGTTTGTGGGTTGATTTCATCGGGCCTGGGTTGATTATTTATGAAATCAAAAACATTTTTAGGTGTTTTTATTGTAATGTAAGATAATTTTGTGCTCGTATTTCAAAAAATTATAAATTAACGGTTATTTATTTTCCCAAACCAACCAAACCTTTACGTATTAAGGTGAAAGCAGCATTTTTAGTTTCTTCTTTCATATTTCGAAGCAACCTTAGGAGACGGCCAGATGGATGTATACCAACGTCCCAATTAAGGTGACCTTGCTAGTTTCAATCCGTGTAGACAGTAGCTGTAAATCATGACCTTCAACACTCTTGGTTGGGAGGCGCATTTTCCCAACCATCAAACGTGTTGGTGCATGGTTTACACCCATTTAGCCGCAACACAAATCAAACACACAAACCAAGGTCACCTTAATTGGAACATTGGTTTACATTCATCTGGCCGCCCCTTAAAATGTTATGTTATGTTTAGATACATTGACGGTCAAAATCCACCTATTTTACAATAATTTGACTATGACCTTAGCCACACCTGACGGAAATCCCGTCACAGAAGACGGAGACGGAACGTCAATACATGTTATTGCATATAGATTACAAATAGCGAGCACACTACGCGGAGCGACCGATCTTCGGAATATCCCTCAAATTTATTGACCGAGGCGGCAAAGGCCTAAGTTCTATGAAGTGTGATTTTAGCAAACACAATTTTCTTGACTTAATAATGCTACCAAACACTAAAAATATAATAAACTAAAAATGTATTAGCCATCTAGCAAGAATAAAGCCACACTCGGGCCCGTAGCTTTCCTTAAGGATTGCGAACCAATCCAGATTGTGTGTGTTTTTTTTTTCTTATAAATCCTAGCACTGTTAGAGGTTGTCACTCTTACCAATACGCAGTATCAAAATCATACGTAGACACAACATCATATAATCTTACACATTCTTGGTACTCAGGAACTTTCCACACAAATTAAACTAGCAATAATCGTTCCTACTTGTGACATTAATCCCAAAGACGGATCGGGTAACAGTTTTCCACAATATTCTCTTTAACCTTGCCAAATCAAAATACAGCAAACGTAAACTAATTACTTAATTAAGCAATGTTTATTCAATTAGTCCCCCGTAACGTATGTTGTACAATAACATACTTACATTACAAACATGCACGTACACGCGACTCTCACTGGGGAAGGCAATGTTAATGGAGATGCTGATTTGCATAAACACATTTGCTGCGATTTTGACACCCTCACTATGGCTGACATTTGAAATCTTGACATGAATATTGCTCGGCATTGCCAAGGAATTACCATTACGTCCTGACATATACGTAACGACTGCCTTGTTCTACCGTTTAAACATTAATAAGTTACAACGTGTTTCTGAATTCACACGGAGCGTTGCGAAAAACATCTCTAGATCTCTAGACGTCTGATATTTCTTGTGTTTCTTTCTGCCAGCTGAAATGTTAAAAACATTTTCTCCAAAAATAGTTTATTCTTTACCTTTCAATAATAGATTGTCCTAATATTTATAGCTTAACCACAGTCATTATATTCATAACCTGAACTAATTTAGGTTACAAATTCAAATAACGTGCCGGTACTATAATTTGAAGTAAGATTGCGTCACGGCATCTAATTGAACTGTAAATAAATAACAAATTAAAAGCAGCTACAAACGAAAGTAATATTCCGCTGGGCGACTTCATTAGAAAACTTTGTTACCCTCAAAGCCTAGTCCCCACCGGTATTAATAAAGTTTTGTTACCAAGTCGTCCGTTGGAAAAGAAACGTGTTAATTATCTGTTCCGAGTACGGGCCAGGCCATCTGTCACGTGGTCGCAACCCTACGGGACTAGAGGTGTGCCATGTTATTGGAAGTTTGAATCTGTGATCTTGTAATTATTGTGTTAACGGTAATATGTTTCTATATTTAGTTAGAGCAACCGTAATTAGTAACTATGTTAGTTCTCTTGTAAACACGAGGATTAATAATGATCGCCCACCTTGTAATTATTGCGGTAAAGCCGGGTATAGTATTACAATTAGGCTAAAAAGATGTTAAACAATTATGTAGAAAAAGTATCTTAGTGATATATTTCTTGGCTTGGAATGAAAACGTATAAGGGGGTTTTGGAAATTTCGGTTTAATTCCGAAAATAGAAACCTTAGTAATAGTTGCTAGACGAAAGCTTGTATAACAGCTACCTACACACTTGAGGGAAATGAAAGTTTGATTTCCAACTCACGTGGTATTTTAGGCTCTGTACACACGAAACTATGAATCACGTGTCCAATTAAACAACACATCTTTTTTTTACTCTTTCCTAATTACTTACTTTTTAACTTATTTTAAGCAAAAGGGATCTCCCCTTTTACTTCTGTCTCTCATTTCAACTGAATATTTTGTTATTAATGATAATTTTTGTTTAGAAAAGTATGTTCCAATTTGAAGTTGGTACAAAACTGATAATGAACTTCGGCGATAGACAATGGAACTCAATAAAGGATAGCTTTTCTAGGTTTTCTGCAATTGCATTTTTTATACAATTTCGTAAATTAACATCATAATGGTTGCTGGGATCAGCAGATCCAGAGACTCTCAGAGGCACCATTGTGCGGTCCACGGCCTTCTATAAGGCTCCGGTATGGGCGCAGTTGCTACAGAAGTGATTGTCTTGCCGGCTGAATATATCCCAAAAGGTCTTGGGTATCCAGATGGTATGAGGATACCACAAGGTCTGCTGCGAGGCGGCGTGCCTCCTTACGGGCCAACCACCGTGAGACTTGGAGGTAACATTCCTTGCATACACGTACGAGTGGTGCGTTTTAGGTTTGCAGCTCCACGCACCAGGGTGAAACGGTATAATTAAAGAAAAAAAAATCTACTAGAGGACACAAAATATGTTAAAATTCTATACTTTAGTGACCAACAATTCGACATATTTTTTTCATTCATGGACCGATCTGATGACTATTTTTGTGTTGGTTTAAGGAAGGAACACTGTATATCCACTCGTTTATTTATTTTTTTATTATTTTATAAGTTATTTTTAATTTGTAGTAACGGTTTTTAAATACCAGCTTTTGCCCGTAGCTTCGCCCGCCTTCATAAATTATACCTTTTGTCACACTCAGGAATAGAGCAGCCTTCTATCAGTAAAAAAAAAAAAAAACAATCGGACAAGTACTTTCAGAAATTACCTCCGACAAAAAAAAAAAACAAACTTGAGGTCTTTATAATTTTAGTGTAGATAGGTTAGGTAGAGCAGCGATGTCGACCCAGTGGTAACGGGCCTGACTTACGAGTCGTAAGTCATAGGTCAAACCAATGCAGGTGCTTTATTTTTTGTAATTTATTTTATCATCACTGCTTTCAAAACGCTGAAAAATATCGTCTTGGATAAATCGTCATGTTCTAGAATCTAGATAAAACAATTCAAAGGCACGTGACAAGTGCCTAATGTTAAGGTCTTAGTCCCAGCAGTATGAACATTTTAAGCCTGATTATGCTATAAATAATTCCATATATAAAACTATTCCGTAAAAAACCAACAACAAAAAATATTTCGTCTGTATAGCCCCTAACTAATTAACCTTAAACCGATTAATTTTAACTAAATCAGACTTTAATCACCAACGTTCAGTTACGTAAACACACAATAAATTAACCGATCGTAACAAAACGTACTACATCGTTGAAAATTTAAGTAAGAGGGGGTGTTAGGGGGTGTTAAATGACAACGCAACGGCATACGCAGGTGATAAATTTCATTGTTAATGCCTCCGAGCCAAAAATGAAGCAATTTGTTTTCGAAACAAGAGGAGATGAAAAACATTATTTAGCTGAAAGTTTATTAAGTTAGTAAAGCAAGTCACCAGGTATAAAGCGACTTTCCGGCTTTTTAGGGTTCCGTACCCAAAGGGGAAAACGCGACCCTATTACTATGACTCCGTATGTCTATCAGACCATCTGTCACTAGGCTATATCTCATGAACTGTGATAAATAGTTGAAATGTTCACAGATAATATATTTATGTTGCCGCTACGAGTATAAACACAAAGACTAAAAAGCAGAATAAAGGAAACATTTAAGGAGGCTCCATTGATTAAATCAATCATTTCATCAAGCCACCCCGGTTAGGTTTCATGCGGATCCCGTCACCGTCAGTAGCTTCATACAGCACCTGCGCTTACGGAACAACTAGGTTCAAAAATGTGACATCCAATTTGTCTTAACTATTTAATATGTATATCTAATATAACTTGCCATCATCATCATAGCCACATTCCATCGCTTTATTGTTTTAGTTGATTATGTCCTGAGTGCTAAAATCCCGACACGACGACATGACCTTTACGATAGGTGCAAAACAAAAAAAGTTATCTCTGGGATTTACGTACTTTTTGATAACGGCATATACTAAAAAATATTCTGTAATTCGTTTTTACAGATATCAACCTATTTTTTGATCTTTTAACTCGCAGTTAAAGATTTCCCATGTTGTAGAATATAATATTTTTAGTATGTCTTTGTAATTCAGAAAATCGTCATATTGCAGATGTTATTTTTTTCATTTGCTGCACCCGTCATAGTAATTTTCAAAATTAAATCCCAATTTTCAATTTAAAAAAGTCGGTGAATATCATGAATATGATTTACGAACTGTCGGAACTAATCGGAACCCTTCGGAGTGTTGATAAAGCCAAGACATTATTTTATGAAGAGAAAAATACACGGTTGGTCTCATTATAACGCAAAATTTTCAACTGGCAAGCTTTAAAGAGGAGACTATAAGTCTCTTTAATATTTCCTATGACAAGCTACAGGCATCGCATTCCCTGAGAGACAAATGTCTGCCGGTGTGGCATCGCAAATAACGGGAAATTACACCTCTGTTGTTTCTATTACAGCAAACGTCAAACGAATTGATTTTACACAGTCAACTGAACCCATGGACCATTTGTAGAGACAGTTTAAGTTTTGTTATTTATTGTTCACTCTTAGCTTTGAACGAAATATTTTAAAATGATCTGTGAGGAATTAAATAAAGTGAGCGTTGAAGCTGATTTTACCCGTGTTTTGGGCTTTAATCTTTTCGTTACTGTTTTTGATATGGCAGCGATGAGCCTCGTTAGTTGTTATAAAGTAAAAGTAGTTTGTTAGCTTTCATGACACCACCCCCATACACACTACAGAACCATAAGTGGTAATAATAATAATAATATCGTTTATTTGCGTTAAATGTGGTAGGTACAAAAGATGTTACATAAAAGAGACAAGTGCTATTACACATTCCGCCATTTAATGATGGCATGCAAATATTTAGTCAATTGTGTTTTAGTAACATAAATTAACTCACAACTATCTAGAGTTCTATGGTAGCTTCCTTACATATCAAACTGAAAGCAATTATTTAAATACACTTTTGAATTACCGATCAGTCAAAAGGAAGAAGCTAGCTGCACAGTACAAAGCGCAAAACTCTGAAAAAAAAAGTTACTACTGGACCATCGCTGCTAGAGGCAATGGATATTTTAGATTCTTAATTTGAATTCTCTAAAAATTTGAATTAAGAATATGCTAATACTCTTTATTTTAAACCAAAAATTTAATTACAATAAGAGGTATTTAACCAACTACTTATATATTTTTTTTTTTTTTAGTAAGGCTTAATTTCTTCACCACAACACCAACAAACCAACAAAAACCCTCAGAAACATATGGCCAACATTAGAAACAACATTCATTGCTTTTAAAACAAACTACACAAAAACAGAACACTATACTACCAACAACATAAGAATTAGCCAGCGCTACTTGTAATTTTTTGTACCAACCTTCCAGAGCAAAAGAAATTGTAGTAATTTAGTTAAGCGTAACGGTGGCTCAGGTGAGCTCAACATTCGGCCCAGCCGGTGCACTGATGACTGTAATCAAAGAAAACACGCTAATTAAGTTTGCTACCCCCGAAATATTTCTTATGGCACCCCTGCGCAATACCTTTGCCTTTTTACGCGAGAAACTGAATGAGTAAAGTCAGTGACTACGATTTAGTAAAGGTCTTGATTAATAAAAGTTTTTTGATATTAAAACGATTAGAAACCGATTAATAAAATGTTAAAATATTTCAGTTTTTAATATAAAGCATATTACAATTTCGACACCTCTTAATAACGTAGCACAGCAATCATTTTTTGGCTTTATTCAAAACTGAAGCTTTGTTTCAAGACCAAACAAACACGTTTTGTATTTCACACTAGCTTTTACGCGCCGCTTCGCCGGTATACATACAGTATGTGTCACTAAGGAATAACGCAGTTTTCTAACGATAAAAAAAAATTACAAACAAAAAACACACTTTACTTCTTTATAATATTACTGTAGACTACAGCTTTTAATTTTCTTCAGTGATGTGCCAGGAATTTTATGTGAACTCCTCATACCCCAGTCAGAAATCCTTGATACGAAAAATCGGAAAGATTCTGTTTTCGTTTCACGGACTTACATTAGACGACCACGGAGAAGAAACGATTTTAGAGCACGTCATAGAAGGAGCTCGTGGCTAAAATAATAACCGCTACACGGGTCGATCTTAAGTTAAACAACGTTTGCAGAGGTCTATTTGTAGATGGGTAACCAACATAGTTAAATTGGTAACCCATCAACATTTTCAAGGCACGACAGTATCTTGGCAAGTTTAGGTACCAAAATGCCTCCGTGCCTCAAAAAAATACGTTAAGCTGTTAGAGCTGGCTATCATTTGTAGACCTTTGAAAGTCGTTAAAGATAGTCAGAAGCCAGGAAGTTTGAAACCAGTTTTTACCAAAGAGTATCATGTTAACCACGTACTCGGTAGCAGAGGAAAAACCTCGCACGTTTCATCAAAACACTATAAAAAGAAGTATTCAAACACCCGCCTAAATTTTTAACCCTGTTAAAATAGGGAATACTCCAGAATATTCGGGTTTAAAACGTTATGCACCAATATATTGAGATGCGGGCCTCCCGGTCTACGGGACCACGGTACAGTGTTTGCTCTCAAATCAGTCGTTTAAACAAAACTGTTTCTTTTTTTCTCTCGCCTCTGCCAATTCAATTCCCGTAGCACCTGAAAGGACGTTCTGTACGTTTACATTACATTACAGTGATTTTAAATAGATTCTGTATTTAGACTCTTCATAGAAAGATATACCTGTGTACGGGATATCTGTGTAATTAGCAGTTTAGGTGGAAATGCAAACTGTTTTTGCTTTATAGAAGTGGTATCATTAATATCAAATTGTCAAAGCAAAATCGTCTGCATACCAATTTTATCAACACTAGTTAGTTTCCCTCACATATTATTTTCCAAAGAGAGAAGAGTGGTGTCTGAATGATTAAAGATCATGTCAGGTACATAGTAATACAACATCAAAAAAATAATAGATACTCATCGTCATCATTTTAGCCAAAAGATGCTTGCTGGACAAGGCTCACCTAACACTGCCACATCGACTGATCCTTTGCTTCTCGCATCCATCAGATTTCCACGTCTTTCACAAGAACTATTAAAGGTTTCTGAAAAAAAATAAACAGTGGGCCAAAGTAAAAATGGTCTTACGCAATAAAAATGCGTAAATAATCCAGAGATACCGAAATAATTACACAAAAACCTCACCATACATTTTATTCACGTTTACAAGCAAAGAATTTTCTCTCAAAGAGTCTTATTCGCATTTTTTCGTAAAAGTAATCGTGTCAATCCGTTGTAATCCGTGAAAGATGGCTTCAGATTATTAAGGCTTCATTTGCAAACTCTCGTACGAAAGATTAGCTCACACGAAATCTTCGCACTTAATACTCGTTCATGTTGGCATGACATGGATTTTATCGCTAATATTATTACATGTCTGGATTTTAAATATTGATGATAGAACAATGTTTTTACTGGGATATCGGATTTGTGTAAGCCGGGCTGAAAGACGTAAGACGTGGAATGATGTAGGAACTTAAAATGAATATTTTTCTCAGTAGATTCTTTCTTCTTTAACCTGACATTTGATTAAGATTGATAGCAAAGAAGAAACTTTTTTTTTCAGATTGAAAATCATAAAATAACTCTTTTTTCTCTAGGAAATCTGTTATGAGAGGAAATGTTGGAGTTTTACTGACCAAAATGCAACTGTGTTTCTTCAGTTGCCCTTTGCGTTTAAGGGCTACGGTGACTCTTTCTTTTTCGTAACCCTAGCAGACATCGGCCCTAGCACTCATCGAACACCACGCGCCGTCGACTAGGTATTGCTTGAGTTATTGCTACTCGTCGTCGTTATATGTATTTGTATGTATTTAAAAATATATAAGTATGTTTGTCAGTTCTTTAGTACTCATAACACAAACTCTGCTTAGCTTGGGACTAAACGGCGTTGTGTGATAGTTGTGAAATATATAATTATTTATATATTATTTACATTCAAGCCTTCACGTACTGTGGCCGAAAATCACGTTTTAAAAAGAGACCTACAATGCAATACACAAACCACAAAATCACTTAAACTAAGGAAACAATATTTTTGTTTCCTCACTTTAAGTGCCTGTTCAAAGCTTGGAAAATGTAACCTCATCTAAAGACTAACTTCTAATGAAAATACATATCTCTAAAAAATATTTAATGCGAAAAACCCGCCATTTTAGAAAACGAACACAGAAAATAATTCGTGTACTACATAAATTACGGCATATCTACACGATAAGCATGTATGGGTGTGTAGCGTGCACATGATTGCATGTTGACGCGGCTTCGAAAGAGCCTGATATCAAAGCGCGGCGCTAGCGACCGGGTTTAAAAACCGGCTCCCTTTGCCGCGTCCACGGAAATAGGCAGGCGCAGATACACTTGCTGCTATGAATTCTCTTTGTGAAAATGTACAGGATAACGGTTCAAACTGGGATTCGAAAACTGGTTACTATAAAGCTACTATAAATAAATTATAAGTTAAGCTTATTGAAATATATGCCTACCTACATATTGTTGTTACTTTATCATCTGCCTACGTTACGCACTTTACGTATAAAAAAAAACACTAAAATAACTGTATTTACTAAAACAAAAAAAATGTATAAACACCAATTAAAACTAACTAAAACCTTCTGTAAGATCTTTCGAAGAAAGTAATGTGTCCGAAAGACTGGCGGCGTTGCCACGCAATACGGCAATACTTAGGTATATATCTACTGTTCAAAAATTATACCTACGTGAATTAATAATTTTAGTTAAGTTCAAGAAAAAAAAAAAATTGTATCTGGTACTAAAAAGATACAGTCGTCAAGTTGGTAGAAGGACCGACAGTCACTATTTTATAGTAGAGTAGATGTCGCTATACTTTTCTTAGATATTACTCTTTAGTCGCCTCATATGGCCCCCATGGGAAATTATACGCTAGTTTTCTCGTACCAAAAACTTCCTCACGACGAATTAATGCCTATCCAATTTTGAAAATAAATCTAAACTAAACGTATTGTCCTAATTTCAACATAATTATCAAAAGCATCCGCGAGACCGTGACACTGTTTACATTTTACGACAACAATAAACAATAGAAAATTAACAAACATTGTGAAAATAAATGCTTTGAAGGAAACCCCACACTAGCGAAAATTGCCAAATAAAAAATATCCTATCAATCGCGGAACTAATTTCGTCTTGATAATCGTGATAAAGCAACAAAATAGCAATTTGCCCCACCATAAAAATAATTGAGTTCAAACTGCGTTCAGGCAATAAAAAGCGTGAAAGCAGGCCCAATAACCTTTAGCAGGGAATCGTGGGAAAACAGGCAGCTGGCAAATAGTGAGGAATACAGAGGAGGGCTATTAGGTGCTCGCACCACGTGAGCCAATGTAACGACCTGCGCCGTTTCGGATGCTCCATTACTAGGATTTAAAAAAGAATGATTGCCAGTCTCTCGTTTCTCTTTTCATGGGAATAATGAAATTCTTTTCGTCGTTAAGGTGGATTGAGAATATTGAAAAAGTTGTTCATTGAATTCGGAGACGATATCGTTGTAAAAAAATATTTGACAGAGAGTAAGATTTAGCAACAGGAAGTGATCAACACACGACATGGAAACCTAAAAACTAAGACGCGTTTTGAAAATCAAATCACGAAGCTATTTTTTTTTTTTCGGTGTCAAGACCATTCTTTGATTGATTGAGACAAGGAAAACTAACTCCTGTAATAATCCTTATACATGATGAAATACCATTTTGAACCCATCAAATCCATACTTCTTTTTTATAATATATAATAATAAACTAGCTGTCCCAACAATTAATGTTGTTTTGTCCAAAAGCTGACTTTTCGTCGGAAAAAAAATTAGAACCCGATTGCAGCACTACCTACCGGTTTCAATTGTATTTTCAAACCATCCAGCGATCCATTTCAATATACACACAGAGTTTCATCCAAATTGTTTAAGATGTTTAGCCAAGTTAGGTGACAAACATACGTACAGAAGAATTAAATACACATTTAAAGATTATTTTTACACAGAAACTAAATAACTCAGATAAAATTAATTACGTTTGCGTTAGAAACTATCTTAACAATATTGAATGATTTACGCGTGTTCAAAGCAAATCAATGATTATCCTTACGTCTATCAAATTCTAGTGTGTCTGGCGTTTGATATAATAACTTAAACTATGCATAGTTCATACAAACAGCGTATACATGACAGCGATCATTACAATGTGTACATACATTTAATATCTGAGATGCGCATTTCAATCAAGGTAATTGAATCGTTACATATTTGCGTATTAATTGGAATTCATCGGATTAAAGCTAGAACCATAGATTATACACTTATAAGAACTATACTGCGCACACATGTGCTGTGCTGCACACGCCAATCGAGGCGCGCCCGTCTGCTTATTTTTTATATGGAAACTAGACTTATAGAGGTGAGACACTTGATCCACGGCACGACACGTCGTTCTACGTACAAATCAGGCTTGTTAAACGTTTGAGTGGTCTAATATAGTTCGCACTTAAAGGTAGAACTACACCGCGCACACGTGTGCCACACGCCAAACTGGGCGCGTCAGTCTTCATACATTTTATATGCAAACTAGACTTGTAGAGCTACAATTGATCCACGCCACGCGATACCACGCGACGTTGTTCTACGTACAAATCAGGCAAGTGTAGCTCTACAAGTCTAGTTTCCATATAAAATGTATGGAGAACGACGCACCCAGATCGGCGTGTGTAGCACACGTGTGCGCAGTGTGTGACCTTTAACCTTTCGTATGCCGTAATTAGAGACACAATTAAAAAGCCATTTTGTCGCCCGTAGATCTGCGTTCGGCATACAACGGGTTGAAGATGGGCCATCGCCGATCATTGGAAGATGCCTGATAATAATTGGTACAATAGGTTTCTATGACTGACGAACTGAAGGACTATAAAACGTTGATGAAAGGTAATTATTTTCGAGTTCATTTTCCATAGATTCTATATAGATATTCGTATATGTTGTTTCTAAAGAACGAGAATGTTAAGATACAAAACATAATATTAATTAAAAAAAGGAGTAAAAAGGGTTTTTTTATAACAAAAACTGGGCAAGTGCGAGTCGCACTCCCGCACAGAGGGTATCACACAAACTTACTTATATAAATAATGGAGAATGGAGTCTCGAAAATTTTTCTGAATCGCAAAAAAAGTTGTTGTGACGTGAGAAATCAGATTTTGATTGATTCTTATACTTGTACCATAAGGTCTTAACTTCATGGTCATGGCGATAAGGATGGTGCGGGGATACTGCACGGTCTCCCGCGAAGCGGCGAGCCTTCTGGCTGGCCTACCACCGTGGGATCTGGAGGCAACAGTCCTTGCACACATGCACGATATGCGCGTGGAGATGCAACGCCGGGGTGAAAGTCCGCTGCCGCGACAGGTCACGGCATGGCGGACAGAGCTCCGGCGGGATCTCATGGTGAAATGGCGTCAACGACTATCGCAACCCAGCGCTGGGCACGCCACAATCATGGCGGTAAGTCCCCTCTTTGAGGCGTGGCTGGAAAGACCTCACGGCGTCCTTACCTTCCGCATGACGCAGGTACTCACCGGACATGGTTCGTTCGGGAGATTCCTGCACTCGATTCATGCGGAAGTGACGCCCGGGTGTCGCCACTGTGCGGAACGCTCGGAGGACACGGTGGAGCACACAGTCGAGGTGTGCCCTGCTTGGGCGGAGCATCGCCGTGCCCTCGTGGGGGCGATCGGCGGCGGAGACCTCTCGCGCCGGGCCTTGGTTGAGGCCATGGTCCGGAGCGAGGAGGAGTGGCAGGCGGTCGCCGACTTCTACGAAGCAGTAATGCTCGCAAAGGAGGAGGCCGAACGCATCAGGCAACGCCGTTACCGCCGCCGCCGCCGTCGCCGGGATTCTGATCCCGATTTCCGGCCAACGTAGACGCGGGCTTGCGGACAGTGAGCAATGGGTAGCTCGCTGTCCGGCCGTCCGGTAACTGTCCGGACCAAGCTCAAGTCGTCGACGGCGCGCACTGTTCCCGCGCGCCTCAAGGAGTTGTAAGCAACAGCAGGGACCCAGCCGGGTCGAAGCCTACTGGGGCCAGGGTTATCCGAAAGGGCGCTCGAGCCCCGGTATGAAGGCTAGAGGGAACGGGGTGGGCCTTTTAGTCAGTAAGAGTCTGACACTATCTCCCGCTCCGCCCAAGGGCGGGGGATGTCAATGCATGATTTTTCCCACAATAAAAAAAAAAAAAAAAAAGGTCTTAACTTCATGCCAAACAAGATTCTGGGTCAACGGGAAGTATCCTATGAATTTTGATTCCCTTGAAAGTGTCGAAATACCTGTATCTTTATTTAAGCTACTTATCGTTTTATTTATAAAAAAAAATCTTGATTTAAAGTTGTGTACATCAAATTTGGCTACCCTGTATTGCATATTTACCGTTAGCCTATATGCCCAAAGCGCGTGACCTGAGGAATTTATGAAATTAATTATTAAACTACCAGCCCTTTGTGTTATACAAGCCAAAAATATTTTAACAAATAAATAAGGTGTACTTTTTGCAATATCAAATTGTAACCACATGATAGCAACTTAAATTTCCAACACTGAATTTCTACTATAGATCTTTTTGTAGATAAGGTCCATATTTTTAAGCTAGCCGACTTTACAGAGCTTATTTCGACTATAAAATCCGAAGCAGAGACAAATGCAACGCTCCCACTAGAAAATGAAGACTAGTGTTAAGGGCATCTTTACAACACGCTAGGGAGACGGCTAACCGTGAGTTATGACGGCCTTTTCTCCACCCTTATGAGGAAATACGACAGTTTCTGCACGGAGATGGCGAGGGTCGACTGTATGATTGCCTAAAGTTAAGCTAGGTGACCGTAGTCTATAAACATGCCCATTTTTGCGTTCCCAACCGAAATTGGAAAATAATACGCGAGCTATCAATTGTCATTTGTTTCTCTTTGGGGGAAAAGCTTTTCTTTTTCTTGTTGAAATAATGTACGTGCTCAGTGACTTGGACTGCAAGAAAAGACTATGAGAAGGTTGTGTGGATAGTTTGAATGGCATACTGTCTGCCACATCTAAGTAAATCTAAGTAAATCTAAGTAGCGACCTTTCTACTTAAGTTTACTTATACAGAAACCCATAAAAGTTATTAGCGTTGCCATGCCAGCTTATTTTTTGTTTAATAAACAAGCTATTTAAAAAGGGAAAGCCAGACTAACTGATTCATGAACGCCCAGCTTAAAAATCTAGAAAGAAGGATCTAGAAAGCTGGTTTCTTCACAGGTTCTTTTTTCAAATCGAAAACAAGGAATAAGGAAAAAAATTCAAAATTTCTAAATGTAACACGTAAGATGGTGATTGAAAGTTTGCATGGATGTTCGTCGTTTGTTTTCTTGAAAAGTAAGTCTATATTATCCCAAATTTAACGCGAACGGAATCGCAGGCAAAAGCTAGTACTAAATAAAGAGTCCCAGTAATTTATACCCTCTATTAAAACTGAGACAAAGTCAACGACATGACAAGCATCCCCATCCTAGACGCTCATTATGCATCGTGTGTCGCCCGTACTTAACAACACTACGCTTACACCATCCAGATTTAAACTATGCCGGATAAATTACGAATCAATGGCCATCGTGGAATACTAGAAACTGTAGAAAGCAATTAGGCAGGGCGTTGCTTCGCTTGCAATATCAAGGCGTATAGGCCGGCCATGATCTAATATCCATCGTCGACAGACGTGCCTGCCGACATGGCAAAGCTTAATACGTAATTAGATACAGCAAATGCTCCCAGGGTCTGTGCCGCCCGCTAGCATGCATTATGCACGAATCTAAATTGAATGTGCAGTTAGTTGCGTGGATTAAAGCCCGACATACGCCACATGACCGTTGCACTTTAGTTAATGCCCTTTTTATAATGTTACGCGTTGTTAAATTTTAATGCCTAACGTTGGTGGATCATGCGTTTAATTAAAACATTTACTTGCAACGGTTTGTAGTGGACGTTTGGACTTAAATGTGTTACTGATCTACAAACAGACAAACTCCATACTGGTGTAGACTTAGAAGCTGTTTTTACAGATTATGTTTGATAGTACAACAGCTTAACTGTGACACCAAGTGTTGCTAAGACTGGTAATTGACTTACTCACGATAACGCCCTCAGATTGTTCTTCGTTGTCTATTATATGAGTGACTAATAAATCTTCTTACTCTTTTAGGGTTTCGTATCTAGAGCGTAAAAATGGACCCTGTTGCTAAGACTGCTCTGTCCATCTATCTCTCACCAGGCAGTATCTCATAAACCGTTATAGACAGTTGAAATTTAATTCAAAATCACATGTATTTCTGTTGCCAGAATAAAACAATGATTTTCAACATATGCTTCTATACAACAATCGTGATTTTTTGCTGAAGATGGAAATATTCGTGCATGACTCCGACTCACACTTAGCTGGTTTTAAAACTTTGCCCCACACTAGTAATGACTCCTATACTGTGGGTGTATTCACAAATATGTAAGCTCACGTACACAAGACACCCAAACCCGTAACACCTATCTGTAGGCCATTAAAATATCTCTGATTACATTTATAATCTGCTAAGTAAACAGAACAAAATAAACAAAACAGCATGTTTATTTTTCCCGTCATGATACGTCATTATAATAAAGAGAAAAGGTTCAAACAAAGAGTTAACTCCCTAAACAAGGTAGCCAAACATATTATAAAGTACGTCCTATAGGTACAGGGGTTTATTTTGGATCGACTTAACGAACGTATAAAAATTCAATAACATGTAAATTGGTGTGTCTGTACGGAAACTTTTCAAAGGAAGTTCTTGACAAAAGCAAGTTGATTGAGCAGCTTAGGAGCACGAAAAGTCAATATAAATGTGTAAAAGTACTGAAACGGCCAATAACCTGCTTGACTTATGATAAAAATATTTTGTTATTTATTATATTTTGCTTGGAAACTGTCGTCTAGGACTAGGCGTATTTAAAAGTTTATTATACAAAGTAATCGAACTTTCAAAATAAAACTCGAACTATTTATTATTATTTCGTTTATTAAAATACTAACATATAAATTATATTTTTAAATATTCAATAAAAAAAGAACATTTAAAAATATAAAAAATAATACCCACCGGTATCGGGAACAGGGTCCAAGCTACCGGCAGTCAGGGCTCCAGAGAAAGGAACCTCCTGACTATACGAGCCGTGTCCAGCAATACTGCTTTCTGAATCAATTATTATTATCTCCTTTATTTTCCACTCTATCATATAATTTTACATTTTTAAATATTTCTTAAAAAATATATTAAAAAAAAACATTTAAAAATATAAAAAATAGTTGTCCGCTGGTGTCGGGAGCAGGGTCCAAGCTACCGGTGGTTAGGGCTCCAGAGACAGGAACCTCCTCACAATACGAGCCGTATCGAGGAGTACTGCCTTCTGTATCAGGTCCTTGATCCATCCGCGCAACGCCAGCTTCGACAGATGGTCGTCGAAGCTTTTGGCTATAAGGCCATTGACACTCACGACAATCGGCACAATGACAGCTGAGTCCACATTCCACAAGTCGACAACCTCGTGTGCTAAGTCGAGATATTTGATTTTTTTCTCTTTCTCAGCTTTCACGAGATTCTCGTCATGTGGGATGGTGACATCGACTAACATTGCGCGGCGCGCTAATCGGTCTATCACTACTATATCTATTATTATTATTATTACGAGACCATTGTGTCCCACTGCAGGGCAAAGGCCTCCCTTCCGTTATTTCACTCTTTTCCTGTCCTGAGCGACTTCTGGCCAATCCTTAAGGTAGGAGTCCAAATCGTCACGCCATCTCCTTCTGGGCCGATTTATAAAATCAAAATATTCATAGTCATTGCTAGCCAATTTCGTTAAGGATAATAAACCATTTATGAAATGGCCTAATTTCTTCAGCAACGAAACGATGAAATATTTACAAAAGCGTGTTCGGTCAATAAAAGCGTCACGAGGCATCGTCTCTTCAGATTTACCTTGATGTCGTCATTTTCCTGCTTTTTTAATATCGTCGTCTGAGAATTGATTCTTTTGTTTACAACTCATTGTTCTCAATGAAAGGGCATTTTATTTATGTGAAATTAATAATATCTACAGCTGTTAAAAATGTTTAGGATTCGTTCAGTCGTAACAATTTTCTCTTAGAATAATACTATAGGGTTTGGTTAGCACTCATAAACACATCTCCACTAAGACATGAGCATTTGCTCAACCATCACGGGTAGCTTGTCGTACGGTTGTCCAGTAACCATCCGGACCAGGCTCGAATCGTCAACGGCTCAGTGTGCCACGCTCGTCTCAAGGAGAAGTCAGCAAACCGTAGGGGCCCAGCAGTGTCGAAGTTTACTGGGGCCATTCAAGCCTGGGGTTGTTTAAAAGAAAACCGCGTGATCCTGGGAAAACAAAGAAAGAACAGAAGTGAGTTTTAGTCAGTAAACGTCTGACACGCTCTCTCGCTCCCCCCAAAAGTGGGAGAAGTCATTGGATAATATCCCACCTAAAAAAAGTCGGCCCTGAAAACTGTTTACCTAATTATTACTTGAAAATAGCTAATAGTTGGACACCCACGCTCAGTGGTAAACATTCAGAGCTATAAAGATACCACAAATGAACTTTCCGACATGAAAAATGGTCTTCGAATGAAGCTTTTCCGACGAAAATATCATTTTGTGAGTTTGATTCCGGTTATGTATTAGGACGTTGATCGTATCGACGCGACGATGTCTTTATCGGCACAAAAAGCCCTTGGTATACGTAATATCGGTTCCCACGCGGTAACATAACGTCAACGAAGTAATTAATTGTGAAGTATTCAGAAAGAATATTCCATTATTACCATTATCTTCTACTTACCATCTAAAGTTTTTTTGTGAAAAATCACTTCGCAACAATCGCCCATTATCACTCCGTATTAAATTAATTTTAAGCTCCTATTGTATTTTTTATTGGTCTCTCTTTTCTCGTCCTGCTATAGTCGACTGATCAACACGTGACGATTGTTTTTACACACAAATATCGTCAGTCTCACTACGAATTTCCGCGTGAACGCAACGTTTCAAGTCGGATTGCCTCGTGTCCACAGAAAAATCATTGCACACTAGTTTTGATAAAAAAGTTTTGCGGCAATGCACTGCGAGGAATTCACTTCTCGTGTCGCGTGCACTGCGTGTCAATGTCACTGGTCACATCACTGCTATAGTACCACTCTGTGGAGACACGTTCTCAGAGCAGTTATAGAATCAATTGGTAAGACGATAATATCGCCGCGATACACTCGCTCGTAGAGGTAACACCTTAGTGTTCCTAGCAGGACATTAAATCTATCACACAGTACATCTACAGTTTTTTAGGACTTATAATTATCTTCTAATATCCGCTTTTATTACCTTTTCCACATCCACTTTTGACACGTGATACAATAACTTTAACAAAGAAATAAATAACGAAGCTTCCGGAGTAGAAAAGAATGTTTCACTATACAAAAATAAAAATAAAATATACAAGCAAAATACAAATCTAAAACAATAATTCAGTACAACAGACAACACGCTGCCCGTGGACCCTGAGGCACGCAAAGGCACGCGAAGCGCCCTCAGCCCGCTAAATATCCGCAATCTTAGCACCCGGCCGGCGTGAGCGTGCAGTATTTTCTCATAGACGCCAACAAGATTGAACCGAAGTAAAGCTATCATAACTCACGGTTAACCGTAGCCAGAGGTAATCTGGGAGCGTGGACGCCGTGATAATCCCAAGCCGTCCATTTTATAGGTGAAGCTTGTAATTTTTATACGTTAACCAAACAACTATTTACGGCATCTTAGCGGGATTACGGATTCAGGGATGATCGCGATACTTTCGTTGATTTAGCATTACTCCGCTATAAAATTTTCTTTTTTTACCTGTGCACGGCAAAGCCAAGAAAGGGTTATATATAATTCAAGCAATCTATGTATGTTTCACCAAAGCAGTTAAAGTACTGAAAAAAATTTTATTGAGGTTTCTATCGATTGCTTATTATAGTTCGAGTAAGTTTATAAATATATAAGCGATATAAGAAAAAGCGGGGTTCTCACTTTTTTGTCATGTCAATTCTGATGTCAAGTGAAAAGAAAAAATGCAGAGTTCAATAGTACTCGTACAATATAAAAATATACCAAGCGAAAGAAAACCTAGAATACTAGCTTTAGCCCGTGGCTTCGCAATATAGCCTATGTAACTTGGTAATAAAGCAGCATTCTATAGGTGAAAATTTTTGCAATCGGACTAGTACTTTTTGAGATTACCTCCTACAAACAAAGAAAAACAAAAAAATCTTTACCTTCTTATTATATTATTGTAGTGCAAATGCCCCTTGGGGCCGAAAGGTTCAGGAATAGCGATCCCGTACTGGAAGACGTAGCGTTGGAAGGCCTCCTACAAGGTGGACCAATGACCTGGTAAGGGTTGCGGGAATCCGATTGATGCGAGACGCACAGGACCGCTCATTGTGGCGACGCTTGGGGGAGACCTATGTCCAACAGCGGACGTTTTTCGGCTGAAATGATGCTGATGATGATGAATGTAGATAGGCATCTATCTGCATGTTAGTAATCATTCCTGTGATGGAATTTTGGAAGCATGTGGAACAAAGTGTAAAGCCTCATTGAAAAGAGAGGTGTTTCGGACTAGACGAGTGTCATGTATAATCCGGGCAACTGCCCGATAGCTGATTTTGGGCTGTTGTATATGTTCAATTCGCTCGGAGAACTCTATTTGTGCGATGCAGGATTTCGTAGTTTAGTTCCTATGTGACGACATAGAGGTCGTTACAGAAAAATGAGCCACGGAAACTCAGAATATATATTTAAGTTACAAACGCAAAGATACAAAAATGATGATAGAAGCGTACTCATGCTTGAATACTGCACATAGATATTGTTTAGTCATAGACATATTGAGCCAAAACTCAGCAATTTTTTTCATCAGCCATCTAGCAATCTATCATTTTTTAACTACTTATAGCTAAATAGTTTTACTGAAAACTTCAAAAGCTTTCACTCTGAAAACATTTCTTTAATGAGTTTTTTTATTAAACAAACTCAATTTAAAAAAAATAAAATAAAATAAAGCAAAGTGTAATGCAAAGTTACAGTGCCTCAAAGAGCAACTGAAAATTGGGTTTCAAGGTTTTAGTCAATAAAAGGCTCTCCCTTCCACCTCACCATAAGCAGGAGAAGTAACTTAATGACTAACTAGGTAAAAAAAATAGTTTCACAGTATGAAACTATTTTTGAAAGGTTTAAAAAAATAATTCATTTCTACAAACGACATCGTCACAAAAATTCATACACAGAATACAATATAGAGTATGAAAGCATTCGTGAATATATATTTTTTTGTCTATTCTAAGTGATTACATGGCGCCGCAGAATCCGTCGATGGTCTGCGAGGCTTGCAATAATAATGAAAGCAAAGCAACATGTTCTGAATTTATTTTCCAATTCAAAGTTCATTCAGAATTAAGTTCCGTGCAGGAGAAGCGCCCTGCAGCTAAATGGAATTGCGTTGCTGCATCTAGACTGCGAACTTCCTGCGGGAGTACCCGATTAAGTGAATAATATGTTTGTTTGTACTTGTGTCTTGTCATTGGAGATAAGCAGATACCTGTCTTCGTTCTACAAATCTTCTTCCTTCTCCATAGAGACCTACTCTTTGGAACGTGCAATTTAGCTTCACTTTTCTTGGACTCACCGACATTTGACTATTCAAAAGTGCCTGTAAATGGTCTATTTGAAATAAATGCTTTGATTTGATTTGAAATCAAGAGAAACCGAGTGTTCTGGTATGAATTTTTATACTTATATTATTATTTAGACTAACTTTTGAGTTTTAATGAGTCTTTAGCCTATCAGACTCAATAAAACTCAAAAGTCAAGTCTTCAAAACAATTACAGGCACTTTTGAATTATCAAGGTCGGTTAGTCACAAAAAAGGGAATGCTGTTTGCACGTTCCAAAGCTTAGATCTCTATGGATATATGTACAGTGCATGAAACTCCATGGATATTTTTTTAAATTAGTAAAACGAAAAATTATGATAACATCGTTAATTTTCTAATTTTACACATATGTGAGAACTATGGAGACAAACGTGTCCAGTAAAAAAACAATTCAGATAACCAGTCAAAACCGATGGCGCCCGTTTTCTTAACTAAACTCAACTCAACCTGACTCATGCGCTGGCACCATTCAGCTCAACCATTTAGCAGGGAACCAAATGATCCAGTACGTGCGCCGTCATCTCCAAGACTTCAGAGTGAGCATGATACACCGAACTGCCAGGACACGTTAAACTGAAAACATATCCAGTAAATGGTAATTTAGGATACGTAGTGCGATTTATATGTAGATTCGATAAACAAATACAGACACAGTATTAAATATGAAACAACTGGAATAGATATCACGCGCTAATTTATTGTTTGACGTGCCTTGCCACGTGATCTAGTACTAGAGTCAAATCGATATACTTACGATGTCATTTGTGCCTTTCTGTCTTTCTTCTAGGCTTTATCTAACACGTTTTTTTAGTTGGGATATCATCTAAAGAGTTCTTGGGCTGAACGGGAGGGCGTGTCAAACTTTTACTGACTAAAACTCACTCCTGTTCCTTCTTTCCCTTCGTTCCAGTGCCCCGTGGTACAACATGGCACAACCCATAGCCTCAGTCTGTAGGCTTGGTTGGTGACATCTCTATAGGGCGCGCGTGAAATACTTCGTGCCGTTAACGACTTGAGCCTAGTCCGGACCCTTACCGGATGGTCGGACGGCGAACTTACCATGTCTGGTAAGGACCTGCGTCATGTGGAAGGTAAGTAATGACGTCGTGTTGTCTTTCCAGCCACTCACACACTTCCAGATTTATTATTGTGAATGTGAGAACTATGTGGATTACTCTTTTCTTTTCTTTTATATTCACATGATGTCTGGCAGTTTTGAGTATTTGATGTGGCCTACCCAAATGTCCTTTCTTTGACATTGTTCGTCAAGTCGTTGAGCTCCTTAGTAGTCCCGAGTTGAGCTACACGCATTTTGACGAATGCTTGCACTGACTGGACAGGTCCACTTAGAACTGTGTGGTTCTTTCTTCAAAAGACCATCTCAGGCTCAATCTGCATGGTTCTCACATGATTTGACCATTACATGTTTTGCTGTATGGACTTTAAAAGAGACTTTGACCCCTGAGTTTGTTTCGGTGTTTCTTCTCAGGGTAGTCAGATAGGAAACACCGGCCTCATCTAGCATTATTTGACGACAAAAAAAAAATTTGACGTGTAAAAGTGTTTTTATAAAACCTACTTGCAAAATAAAGATCATTTATCATTTATCATTTATCATTTACTCCTCAAAGAGAGGACTTACCGCCATAATTGTGGCGTGCCCAAAACCGATAATAATATACTCACGACGACATTTGTTCCTCCTTGTCTTTTTTCTTTGTTTCAATCTAACATGATTTTCCTTTCCTCTCTATTAACTTACCCCATTTTCATTCTATCTTCAAAAACTACATGCAAGAAATCCCTGTTCCCTTTCATACCACAAAATATAACGTACGTATAGCTTATGTAAGAGCAGCAACCAGCTTGTATAAGCAGAGATGCTGTAATACGAGGTCCATTAATTAAGTACACGACCACGTATGCACGGCCAGTGGAACATAAAGCCGAATTTATAGGAAAACACCAAATGATCGGCTCATTGACCTAGTACTAACAAACACTGCTTCGCACAGTTTACCGAAACGCTTCGATGTAGTTCAGTTTATTAGTGAACCCTATTAATATTTTTTTTATAGATTCTTTACCCCATACTAGGGTTTACTTCTCCATCCTGGATGTTTTCATAACTGCCTGTAGGTCATACAAATATTGATTCCTTTTTTTTGTAGGTGGGAAAATCATCCAATGACAGCCCTCGCTCTTGGGCGGAGTGGGAGATAGTGTCAGACTTTTATGTTCCTTGGTTGCCTTTCGTACCGGGGCCGAATCTTCTTTTCAGAAACAAATCAAGCAATCAGGCCAAGGCCTCAATATGCTTCGACCTTGCTGGGCCCCTACGGTTTGCTGACAACTTCTTGAGGCGACCGCCTGCCACTCCTCCTCGCTTCGGACCATGGCCTGTACCAAGGCCCGGCGTGAGGATCGCTGCCGCTCCTACAAGGCCACGGCAGTACTCAGCCCAAGCGGGACACACCTTTACCGTGTGCTCCACCGTGTCCTTCGAAATATGTATTCCTTGTGGGAATCAAACCCGCGACCTGCAGCACAGCAGCTTATAGATCAACCACTGAGCCAACCGTGCTATCAAATTGTAAAAAAATGCATGGAGCAATTCTTTTCAAATAGGTAAATCTCTTCGCATTGGTTAATTCTACTTCGCGTTACCATTTTGTTTCTACAAGAGTTATATTCCAAGTAATTTTTCGGAACATGAAACATTTGCATAACAATTTATATTTGAGCTGCAATCATAAATAATATTATTTCTGAATATGCTGATAACCCCAGAACTGACCGTTTTCTTGAACGACGATAAAGAAACAAGTACTTCAAAACAGAAAAAAAATCAATGGATATCCCTATTACGTAGCCGTCCCCGTTTCGTTTTAGTGAGAATTTAGCACGATCGTCGTTAATTATCGTCGAATAACACTCGGCGTAGAATTTAAAACGTTGTCGCTATCGTTCATCGCAACACTTTTATCTGGAGTGACGCTTAATGGCGCAACAATTTCGCTGGAATCTCGCGACGCGACGCCTTTGTTTAAATATGCAGCATGTCACCACCGGTGACGTCATTCCACTATACTCAAAATATTATAACGTTCGCCCGTTAGCATAATAAAACGAGCAACGCTACGGCGCCGCATTAAGCTGCACTAACGAGGTGTGCGAGGGAATCAAATGTCATTCACTTTGTTTTATAGTTTACACTCGGATAGCTTGTTCCTGAAGCCGGCTGAATTTTTTATAGTGTAACGTTTTAAAATTGACGCCGGCTTGTTTGTAGTCAGTTTTGGGTTTAGGGAAAGCTACTGATTTACTATTTGTGTGATAGCTTCAAATGAAGGGACTGCAAATTTTCTGCATTTGTGTGATTCTGAAATTATGAAAGGCAAATCTGAGAGGCAGCATCGGGATGTTTTTTTTTTAACATTACTTCTTACTAGGATCTACTCTTGTATCGCAGGTGTTCTCATAAAAATGATACACAAGACACTCAGACCCGGAACACATAACTGTAGGCTATACAAATATTTGTTCCGTGCGAGAATCAAAACCGCAACCCGCAGCGTACTAGCCAACCGCCCAACCACTACGCCAACCGTACCGTCATTTTCCGTCGATTGTGCGAAAAAGATACCGCGACGAAACCCTACGACGCAACTAAAGAAAAACATGTGAGTTTTAGTTAGTAAAAGTCAGACACACCGTCTCGATCTGCCAGAGCGAAAGAAGCTATCGGATGACTTCCCAACTCAAAAAAAGAAGCTTATCACAGAATAATTCAGATAAAGAAAAAATACAAAACAATCTGTGTACAAGAACTCTACCATATCAAACAAAGACACACAACGGAACGAAAATAAAAATGTGTTTGCAATAAATTCCCCTTCATCAGTTCGAAAGTGAAGCCATCATTGAGAAAAAATCGGCAGAAGATGTATTTGACCCGGCGGATGTGTTTGACAGTCGGGCCACATCGCGACCTGAACGATTTACATATTACGTGACACTTTTACGAAACTCGCCATTGACTTCTGCCTGATAGACTGAGACATGAACGCGATATTGTTTTTCCAATGTAGCCCCCCCATTCCGCCAGCCCTTCAGGACAACTGTTTTTTTATTGATACTGAAAATTCTATGAATGTCTTTACACCCTTAGCTCACGAAATCGAATAATACACTTTATCCGACCCATTTTGTGAAATAAATTTTGTTACGTTAGACAAAGATTATTGATTAAATTACACGAAAACATGTTGCGCTCCACGCCAGCGGTGAGATTAAATTATTTAACATAAAACGTCGGCAAGACTTTGATACTAAGAGATTTACACCTTTGAGACTGCGTTACGTGCTTATGTCATTACAAACAACATTATTTGGTTTTAGCTATTCACTGTGAGCCTTTGATGGCACAAACACTGTGTATTTAGTATAGACAAAATGTTTGATGTGCTCTTGCTGACTAAATAGTTAAAAATATACACATAGTTACTGTAACATGTTTACCCTTATGAATTTGAAATGTTTCCGATATTATATTATTAGCTTTGAAGTTCTACTGTGGAAATATATTCAGAGCATCAATTGGGTTACCTTAAATTAAGACGGGTAAACATTCGATTTAAAACTTAATCTTATTAAAAGTTGCGAAGCGAACCAAGCCAAAGCCAGTGTATTACAACGAACTACAGCTATGCATTCCGACTGCATTTGCTTAAAACTTGTAAATATTAAGCGAAAATTCTAGCCAATTAGGCCAACGGCTGTGCTACAACTGAGGAAACTTTCTGTAGTCCCACTTGTTCGGGAATACAATCGAGAGCTTATTGGCTTTTGATTTATAAAGGTATAACTTTTAATAACATTACAGCCAACTTGCTACTCTATTATTTTAGCCAGTAATTTCTCTATAATTGGAGTGGCTACGCAATTAGAGATGCTATTTAAATCACTTGAAACATGAGCTTCAAATTATTCTAGTATCGTCTGAAAATTGTTTGTCTAATTAGTGATAGTTTACAACTCTACACTAGTTTACAGTTTGATTTTCGTTAGCAATGTGTTTTCGCATCTTGATAGCTTTGACGAGCTTTTTGATGACTAATGTATTAGAGTAGTAACATACTTTACTTAATTAGAACATAGGCATATATAGGTTTTAATTTTGCTGCATGCATTTGAGCTCTGAATGCCTATCACAACACATTACAAAGTGAAATGCAATTAAAACGGGTACCTACAACAAGAAAATTAAACACACACACGTACAGCAACAAAAAACAAAAAGCCTGACTGCAATATAAGTACAATTGATTGCTCCTATTCGATATATTTTAACTATGGCCAAAAAACATGACGGTACGCAACCAATTTAGAACGTGACACCGTAGCGATACATACGTGGACAGATGACTCGTCCATTTGTTGCAGCGATGTCCGAACACATCGGCTTGGTTTAATTGAGCTATTTGTGTTAGTCCGCCGTGACAACGCCGCAACGTAACTTTATATCGCGGCTTTGTTTACCTTTGATGTATCCACTTTGAATGCGCGATGGCCCGATGACGCGCCCCTGCGATACCCCTGGTTCTGAGTAAATTGAATTTAGACTTGGTTTAGGTATGGGTGTGATGGATTGTAAATATTGGTTGCTATGAGATGTTTGCAATGTTTATTACTACAGAAGTAATTGTCATCCAACACCACTATTTATAGTTTGGTGATTCTTCAAGCTATGTCAGCGACTTTGGCAGTGGGCAGGGCACATTGCACGTAGTACTGATGGTCGATGGGACCGAAAGGTTCTGGAGTCCGCGCATCTAAAGATGCAGCGTTGGAAGACCTTTGGAAGGCATCCCACAAGGTAGACCGATGACCTGGTGAGGGTCGCAAAAATCCGATGGACGCAAGAAGCACAGGATCGTTCGTTGTGGTGACACTTGGGGAGGCCTATGTCGAACAGTGGACGTATTTCGGTTAAAATAATGATAATGATGAATAGAGTGCGTAATGGGTGGCCCCATATAAAAAATTCATTTCACCATTTTTTACATTCCTCTAAACATTTCTATGAGTGTATGTACCTACCTATATATTATTTTGACTATTATATATCTAAAAACTTACCAAGTTAGAAAGTTATTTAAAATTCGTCTAAGAAGTAAAATTGTAGATATATGTACATAATTATGTACCTAGATGAACAATAAACTAATGTGTAGAGGCTCTACCTGTAGCAGATATTAAGTGAAGAGGTAGTTTTAAAATAACATCATGTTTGATTTCAGCTCATCCTCCTCTGTGAAATAAACTAGAAAAACTAACTTAATTCTCAAATAAATGATTCACTTTATAATTGTATCAAAAGAGTTCGCCAACGCCAACTTATATCGCTTAACGAGTTGCACCTTCATTTATTTCGCCGAGCGCAGGCCAACTATTACAAGTTCAAACAGCCGAACGAAGACGTCAGTGCTCTTCGTCTACTGTCGGAAAGTTCCCGTTCATTTGCTCTGAGCGTTCTGAGCTTCGATAGTTTTCCGCCTGATTTCGGATTGTTGCAAATTTCACACAGAGTCAAAGCAAGCTCTTCTGATCGCAAAGGCACTAAATTAGCTGTCAGTTCCCAAACTGTCCGCTGAGTTAGAATTATTTAGAATGTTGTACTTCGCTAGTAATACTTCCGCGAATTGGCGTCACGGACTTTCCAGAAGTAGTTAGTCTGACTTCATTTAGCTTTGAATAATATTAAATCTTTGCTCTTAAACAGTATTATTTTTAGTTTATGCAAAACCTGAATTATAGTTTGTTCAGAATCAGTTACTAAATGGATTCCAATAGTTTTTACACCATGTTATATTTTTTTTTCAAAAATATTTAAAAAGGTCACAAATTGGACACCACCGACACTAATACTAATAATACTAATATAATAATATTCCACAACTATCACACAACGCCGTCTAGTCCCAAGCTAAGCAGAGCTTGTGTTATGGGTACCTACTAGACAACTGATAAACATACATATATATTTCTAAACACATACATATTATAGATAAATTACACCCAGACACAGAACAAATGACCGTGCTCATCACACTAAGTACAACACAGGTCACGGCAGGTCATAGCGGGCATTAGGTGCCAGCAAACATGTAGGTGCAAGTGCAAAACCACCCCTCAGTCACCTGGGTAGACTAGCGACTATGTATTTTTACTAACATAATTACATATAATAACTTTGTGATTTTTCATGATACAATTATGATGTACATACATAGATTCTTTAAGTATAATGTACACGTGTTACGGGTTTCGCATATTCTAAAACATCAACCTTTCTGTATTGATATCTGACTTTTCGTTCTGTTATTATACGTTATTCAGATAATGAACTAAATAAAACACAAAAAAAAACTGTGTGTACTCGGATATGCTTATCTTCTCTGCGAATTACGACTCATCTGAACAAAATGTATACGGGACGGATTTACAAGCTAAAATGACACAGATACGTGGGGTTTTTATGGTTTACTAGTACCTTTTGGATTGAGATTTACAGCATACTAAAGAACAACATGAGCACACCAAAAATATTATTTGTATAAAATACTAGCTGTGTCCGCGACTTCGTTCGCGTGGACTACAGTACCCGTAGCCAAGTTGATAATCTACAATAGTTAACGCTTGTAGAAAGCTTCAAATGTACGAGAATGACGTCGCCTCAACGCTCAGTCACGTGGTCAAAACAAAAGAATTGGCGGCAAGGTCAACTCGAAGCGTTCGGTGCAAGCGAAACGTTTGTAACATGGCTAGGGGGGCAGGATTTTGAATTTATTTTTTCTAAAATAAAAGTAGCCTAAGTTACTCCTTATTACATTAGCTACCTGCCAATACAAGTACCGTCAAAACTGGTCCACCCATTACAGCCATTAGCCGAAAAAAATTTTTTGATGAATGTATCATATGCATGAGTTAAAAGCGGTTATTTCAATATTAGGAACACTATTAGGACACTCCAATTTTATTTATATGTATAGATAAGTAGCGACAGGAAAATAATTACCCACTTTTTTGCAAATGTAAGGGACAAGTTTACTAGAATTAGTAAAAGTAGAATGAGTGATTAATGAGATTTCGGACACGATAGGATATTGAGTCCGCATTTTTATTATAAACTAGTTTTTGCCCGCGCGGCTTCGCTCCCGCTCTTCCCTTCTTCACCCTACTGTACCCTACTCTACCCTACTATACCTACCCTACCCTACTCTATCCTACTCTACCCTACTCTATACTACTCTACACTACTCTACACTACTCTACCCTAATCTATCCTACTCTACCCTACTCTAACCTACTATACCTAACTCTACCCTACTCTACCCTACTCTACACTACTCTAAACTATTCTACACTACTCTACTCTACCCTGCTATACCTTACTCTACCCTACCAAACTTCACATAAACCAACTACTAAATAGTCCGAAAAAAGTGTGGCTTGGATAACCGAGCCCGCTCTTGAGTAACAAAATTACAACGAAAAGTGACATTGATTTTTATATTTATAGATTAAAAATAAGAAAGTTTTTGTTATGATTACTAGTATTACCTATCTGAATTTAGTTCTAGGTCGTCAATCAGGCCCGTATACTTTAAAATATATGCAGACAGAAAAATAGTTAATCACAAAAAAGATCTTTGAAAAATTGATTAAAAGGTATTTTTCATCTAATTATGTTTATGGTTCGAAATCGTCCGTTGATTTCTATCGTTCTAGGATGGAGCGCGAGAGTGTGTCAAATTTTAAAACCCATCTGTGCAATTTGAGTTGCCTTCTGCGTTCCAGGTGTTTAAATCAGTTTTAAAAGGAGAAAAGATAAAAAAATACGGTTACGATTTTCCCAAAATAATGTTTAGTTGTTTATCGAAAAGATCTAACTTAAGAATTCTATAAACAAATCAGACCATGCCTATTTGATTAGCAAGTGCTGAGTTCTATTAACATTTTTTCAGGTAGGTTTTATACAGATAGTTCAGAGACGTTATTCAAAGGCTTAATGAATTATGTGGCGGTTTGATAAATCAACAAGTCAAAGATGACTTGTTCAGTCATCAGTAAACAAGTGAAGAACAAAAACGTTTACCTTGAACCTCTGAATACGTTTTTCTGAATTTTTTTATGTCGACACGTGGATCATAGACTTGGTACTTTAAAAAATTAGGCCAAGTGCGAGTAGAACTCGCGCATGAAGGATTCCGTACCGTATGTAAGACGAGCAAAAAATCTCACGTTAGTTTTATGGTATGGGAGCCCCCTTGAATATTTATTTTTTCCTTTTTTTTGTACCCCTAGCTAAGTTGATAATCTAGTAAGCTAGTAGAAAACTTCTAAAGTACGGGAATGACGTCGTCTCAACGCTCAGTCACGTGGACAGAACAAAAGATTCGGGGCCGTGGCCAACTTGAGGCGTTCGACGCAAGAGAAACGGTTGTAACTTGGCTGGGGGCTGGTACTTTTGACTGGTCCACTGTTCTCTCATACCTATATCACTGTAATATTAAAAGATTATAAATGTTTTTTATTATCTTTAAAAGAGGAAGAATACGTTTACATAGCTTTAGTAAGCAAAGTCTAAAGAGAAACTACCCTAGGAGAGTACTAGTATTGCTAATCTCTCTCTGAGTCTAATTCAGGCAGCCCTTTATATTCTAGGATGGGAGAAAAATTATATAAAAATAATAATAATTGTCAACACGATGTCGATGATTCATCGAGCACCTATTTCATTGGAAATAGACTACGTCAAACAAATTAAAAATTTAAAAAGCGATTCCCGAGCATTAAGCACACTCATTTCTTTCTAGATAAAGAAATTCTTCTGCGAGCATCAAATGTAATATATTTGCCACAGAAGTATTTAAATATAGTGGAGAAAAGTTGGAGAATTCTGAAATGTACGTCATCATCATCATTTCAGCTGAAAGATGTCCACTATGAGACATAAGCCTCCCCCAAGTGTCGCAACACAAACATTTCTAAGTGTCTCGCATATTCAACAGCCAGGCCTCCTGGTCTAGTAGTAGAACCCACAGCATGTCAATACTGTGATACTAAAATTCGAGCAGCCGTGCCCTCACGCGCCGGGCCTTGGTTGAGGCCATAGCCCGGAGCGAGGAGGAGTGGCAGGCGGTCGCCGACTTCTGCGAAGCATTAATGCTCGCAAAGGAGAAGGGTGGGGTAGCTTGATGCGCTTGCGTCACGTCATACAGACGTAGTAGATATAGAAAAATACAGTTTAAATGTGTTATTTAGAACAACGAAATCTAGAAGGTTTGTTTTTGATAAATGAATTATGTTACTGTATACACCCTCTCTCCTGAAATATTTTGCCGGAGAATTCAAGAAAAAAGTGCGAAATCCTAAGACTGTAACAACTAGGTACTCATATAATATACAAAACTTTATTGATGCACCAGCGTCTGCAGAACCTCAATAAAATATATCAACACAAATGACCGAATTCGATCGTTTGCTGAGACACAAACGACTGTCCCGTCAACCAAAAAAACACTACACGTTCAGAATATTTTCAAATAAATAATCATTTCACGAAACATTGCATTAAATTATATCAAACAGTCTGTAGTACTCAGTTGTACTCAGTATAAATGCGGAGGCTATTACAGTGTCAAGGGTAGGCGACAGTGAGGTTTAGAACGGGGTTTTGGTCGCCCATGTTAGAGGAGACGGGGGGAAAAGCGGACATTATTTTGAATTTTATTTTTATTCTAAAATAGCTTCTCCCAGCGGCTTCGCACGCGTGAAATTAGGTAATATGTCACTATGTCAATCAGTGATATAGTAGCAATGTAACTGGTTTCATCATAACACTACATGAACACTTGTTCATTAGCGGTAATGAAATAGATAACTAAGACTGTAGATAATTGCTACTCATAGGAATTAATGACTCGTAATTACGAGTATTCTTACAATCGAAACTTCCACTTTGCACAAGCCGAAACAACAACACAATACACAGACCACTTAATACAATGGCTCGAATTTTACCAGTAATGCCCGGTAACTCCTTGCTCTGGGTTCTACAGTGACGCCAGGCGGCTGGTCTGCGAGATTTTTGCAAAGAGTTACTGCGAAACTAGGAGAACCCCTTTTTTCCCATGTTTAGCCTAATTCTCTTCAATCGAACCACATTTGAGACTAACTTTGAGAACGTCACCGTAGGCACTGGCATGCGGATGACAAGCAATGGGTAACTTGTCGTGTGGTAACCGTCCGGCCCGAACATCGTCCACCGACGGCGCATAGGCGATGGCCCAGCAGGGTCTAAAGGGCCACGGGGAATTACTGTAAAGGTTACTTATAGTCCTAGAACGCAGAGGGTAACTAAAGCACCCCACCCCCCTCTCGCTCTATCCAAGAGTAGGAGAAGTCATAAGATGATTGACTTTAAAAAAAACCCTTGAAAACGTGCACAGGCAGATGCCACCACCCCGTATACGTTTTCAAGTGCAGGTCCCACCACCCACCATCGAAACTACAACTTTTATATCAATAAATCAATTACTACCCCTAAATAATAATTTCTCTAATACAGTCGTAGTGTTCCATTTAGTGCGAGTCCACCGCACGCAGGACAGGTGTCTCGGTGCCTGCCACAATAAATAGCTATTTACCAGCGACTGCGGCCTGCGGCTCGGCTACGGAAGGTGTTCTCAATTTGTCGCCGGAATGAGATTGTCGCCGCTTTCAGTATTAGGTAAGTGGCTTTTACATCTCACTTTATACTGGCAACATTGATTTTGATTCCGTCACCTAATGGTTACTGACGGTGGAGTGGTGTTTGTAGAGTGGACGTTGGAACTGGGTTTACGTTGACTTGCTTCCACTTGGGACGTCTTGTGGAAGTAGGGTCGCAAGTTTTGGAAAACATAAGTAATATTAAGCTCCTAGCCCACACTAGCAGAAAAATGAATTGTGTGGAAAATGGAGGGCTAAGTCTTTAGCTTGCCTGCTGCAGTGGGACGGTATAAGCTACTTACGAGTAGGTAGATTAAAGGATAATTTAATAATAACTTTTTTAGCTAGGAAATCATCCAATGATTTCTCCGATCTGGGTGGAGCGCGATAGCATGTCAGACTTTTACGGACTAAGTCACACCTGTGTCCTTCAGTTGTCCTTTGTGTTCTAGGACTATATACGGGTTTCCTTTTCAGAAAATCCCCGCGGTTTATCCCCGCATGTATCAGCCCTGCCGGCCCCCTACGAGTTGCTCACGTTGTCTCTTTGAATAACGCGTGGAGCACTATGCGCTGTCATCTTCGGTCGATTACCGGAGTGCCGGACAGCGAGGTACCTATTGCTGGATGTCCGCAAGCACGTGTCAACATCGGCTACTAATCGAAGTTGGAGTCTTGGCGTGTGGAGTGTGAGTATTTTCGTTCCCTCACGGATGCCTCGTTCCTCGCTAGCATTACTGCTTCACAGAAGGAGGCTACTGCCTGCCATTATTATTATTTCATTTATTTCTTATATAAACATATTGATTATATTTTTAAATATTTCTTATAAAAAAGGATATTAAACAAAAACATTTCAAAATACAAAAAATAGTAGCCCACCGGCATCGGGAACAGGGTACACATACACATACATATTGATTACTATTTTTTAAATATTTCTTCTAAAAGAGGATATTAAAAAAAAAAAAAAAAAAAAATAGTAGCCCACTGGCATCGGGAACAGGGTCCAAGCTACCGGTGGTCAGGGCTCCTGAGAGAGGAACCTCCTTATTATTATTATTATTATATATCTTCATTCCATTCACTGCCATTCCGCCTCACTCAAATTTGAAGGGACTAAGATTTGGCACGTGGTCCTTACAGTAACTTTTATTCGCCTCAAATATATCCAACGATATAACACACACAGCTATTGGAAGGTGGGCCCAAGATTTACATACTACTTTGATTTTTTCCCCACCTACCAATAGTGGTCTATTGCTGGTAATTAGATCCCTCATAGTGATTGGGATAAAAATTCTAATCCTTTGTAATAAAAATCCAATATTGCGATGACACTCTCATGTCCTTGAGAATTAAAAATAACTAAATTGATTTGTGTTTTATGGAATATTTCTTAGACATTCAAATAAAATGATGGTCGACGGCATCAATTTGTTGTTCATTATTTTTAAAACCGCAAATTGATGCCATCTTACGATCAGTAATAGAAACAGGGTTGAACGCAATTGTTCTATGAAAACAATGCCGCTGTTTAGTATTAACTAGAAAATAAATCTATTTTTAATTTAATAGGCTGATCAAAAAGCAGTCTTATGAAACGATGTGTATAAAATTAAAAACCAACACCATTTTATTCTAACCTTAAAGTTCAAATAAAACATTATCCTAGACTTCACCTCTAGACATAATCTCCGTCGCAAGATATTGGCAGCAGCTTGTCCCTTAAACGTCAACATATAAAGCGTTCCAAAAAAAACAACCGACTTCAATATAAAAAAAAAAACACTAAAAGTGTAAAATAACTTTAATTTTGGAAGTCGGTGTTAAATAACGAAGAGACAACATTATTGTAGAAACACCGACTTAGCGTAGTATAATCAGCTTTATGATGTGACCACTGTTGGGACTCAGGCCTCCTCTCTAGGAGAGGGAATGGACCGTAACCCACTACGCGGGCCCACTGCGGGTTGGTGGATGTCACCTGTCTTCGAATTTTTGGTTCTAGGACATGCCGGTTTCCTCACGACGTATTCCTTCACTGTTTTGAGAGCAGTAGTGAACAAATAAATTACACAAAATAATGCGCCTGGTTGTGTTTGAACCCACAACCTACAACACGTAAGTGAGTAGCCATTACCACTCGGCCACTACTGCTCTATTACTAACACCGACTTAAATTATATAATTTATAAATACCTTTAGATAATTAAAGTAATTTTGCACTATTTTTCAAAATTGACCAAGAATGCAGTAAACGTACCTACATAAAAAAAAAAATACATAGAGCTGAACACAATTATAACCTCCTTCTTTTTGAAGTCGGTTAAAAATAAAATGTTACTTTGATAACCCTAGGAGCAGTGGCTCTTTATTAAATTCATAAGCTGTGGTTACCTTACCTGTTTTTTGCGAGCTCGCTAATGACGTACCTACATGACCACTAGTAGATCCTGTATTGATGATACCAGCTGCTTCAGAAACCGGTTTCATGGTTTACCAACATGCTCATTTTCTACAAAACAGATCGAAGATGGACGTCCAAGAAGCAGTGTAAAGAAATATACTTTATTTAAAAACATAAAAGTACCTAAAGATAATAAAAATGTTGAAGTGTTTGGTCATTGTTTTATGTGCGATAACTATAGTTTTTTGTGCACCCGGATACAAAAACTTAAGAGGTTAGTATATATATATATTTTTTTTTACGTAAACACGAGGTTTTTAAATAACTTGAATGTCACCCTGTCAAGGTTGTAATAACATTGTGTTCTAAAACCTATTAACATAACTTTGTAATTGAAAATCATTTACACAAATAGTAATAAAAAAGTTATACTTTGTAGGTAAATATTAACATACGTCATAATAATAAAACATGCTAGCTAATTAGTATCGGCTTCTATTGTAGATAAAACAACTGTTACTACTACGTCACAAACACTTAATATTATAATACTTGCTGCTTTTTAAAGTAAATGTCCTCCTGCCTATGGTTATATTATCATGCGATTTTATCGACTTTAGTTACAAAAAATAACAGACACTAGCAAATAAGAATAGCAAAATCTTATTAATATCACGTCCATAATAACTTGATGACCTTAGTATTCGTGGAAAGAAATATGTACAGTTAGGTATACCTACTTCAATAGTGTTGCTAAGCGATAACTATGCAGATAAATAAAACATTTACGCACTACACAAAGTAAATTGATGATGAGATCAATTAGATACTAGCAATTCAATCGGAGGTCACTGACTGCTGTATGTTTCTAGCAAGTGTTTTTTGTTTTCAACCTACACTAACATAAAAATTACAATTTTTAAGATTGTATTTGTATGTAGGGGATATTGCCTGAAATTACTCAACTGATTCTGAAAATTCTTCCACTAGTATATGACTGCGCAATCCCTGAGTGCTATAAGTTCTTTCCATGTCATAGTACTAATTTCACGCGGCCGATGCCGCTGGCAACAGCTACTTATCAATATAAACAGTTTTAAGCAACATCATAATTTTAAATAAGTAAGTTTTCCCCTTTTTTTTTAAGAATGGTGCTTGGTGCAGGTGCATGTTTTTGGCAATGTGACTTGATCATAATTAATTGAATAGGTGAACTTATCATACCAAAACATCGTTTATTGACTTTCAAAAAGGCTATAAAAATCATTATTTATATCATCATTTATTTTCTCGAAAATGTCCTACCGGGATTGGTATCTACAAGTCTAGTTACTAACTTCTTAATTGACTTAATAATAAGCGATAATAAAATTATTGTAATTGTTGCAAGTGAGTGATAACTCTTTGACATGTTTATCTTTCTTTATCAGAAAAGCAGTCAACGCGTCAACGACATGTGACTGACCAATTAAGAACAAAGCGTCAAAGTTTGGATACAGTCGAGATAGTATACGTCGATGCTGCATCAATAGACCCAATAAAGCTAAAAGACTTGCAAAGTAAACGGTCATTTCCTCTAGCACCTGCTATTGACTTCACCAATCCTAGGGAAAATATTCAACAATTATCTGGAAATAATCTGGAAGTAGTAACTCAGAATTCGAATTACGTCGTGTACAAATTGAAGAGTTCTGGTGATTCACCTTTGAATGATGTGCTTGTTGATAAAAGGGTTCAGTATTCAAGTAATTATGACAGATACAACTATTATAATAGACCCCCTCCACCTCCGCATTCACAGTCACCTTACGATGATAGATCTACACAATTTTATGATGACAAACAGACAACGCAATCTTCTTATAATAGAGCACCACCGCCGCATAGAGATGGACCACCACCGCGTCATGGAGGTCGACCACCCCGATATGACGAACCATCTGAGTACCATCGAGGACCCCCATCCCGTCACGGACCTCCTGATCGGTATGATCGTGGAGCAAGACCACCCCGAGGCGGACCGCCTGATCGGTATGACCACAGACCACCACCACATCACGGCGGACCACCGCACCGTTTTGATAATGGACCACCTCCACATCGCGGTGGACCACCACAGCGCTTCGATGATAGACCACCCCCACCTCGGGGCCGTTATGATAATAGACCACCTCCACCTCCACACCGATTTGATAATAGACCCGATAGAGGACCACCACCTCCTCCTAATAAAGACAATGGAAACAATGAACATTCCCAGGATGCTAATCATTCGACCGATGTTACTCTGACGTCTTCTACAACTGAAGCTGCGACAGATGACGGTCAGTATCAGCTAGACGTAAGGTTTAATGATGATGAAGAAAGTATGCCAGTCGAAACTATGAAACGGGATGTGGCTGTACTACCAACTGCTCGTCCTTTGTCTCCGTTTATATTTCAAGCTGCTGCTGTTACGCCAGTAGATTGATTTTAAGAGACTAGATTTCGGCAGTATTTTATCAATGTTTGTATTTCAAGTTATAAATCAAATGCTAAATGGCGAAACAAAAAAAGCTTATTAATAAAAATATTTAATGATATTAATCTTTTTTTTATTTTCAATACCTTAATAATTAGTTATTTATAAACTTAGGTTATTAAACTCAAAATAATGCAGTAATACGTCATAGTTGTAAAAACATGACAGAGCAAAAGTTGTTTTATCAAAACTACTCATCGGTTTTTATCCGACTGCAAAAAGGGTTATTTGAACATATTATAATAATATTTTTGGTAATTATTCCACTAATATAGAAGTTCGTGAGTTCATTGACTTAAATCTATAAAATATATTGATGCTTAATGTTGTAATCATTATAATGCTAAACAATTATTTTTTTTTTTGTTATTTATAGAAAAACGATCGCCCCAACGCTGGGGACAACAAAATAATAATGGTAATGGTAATCCTAACAGAGGACCACCCGCAAACAGAGGGCCTCCAGGTAACAGAGGACCGCCGAACAACAGAGGACCACCAGCCAATAGAGGCCCCCCAGACAACAGAGGCCCCCCAGACAACAGAGGCCCACCTGACCATAGGGGACCTCCAAACAACAATGGTCAACAACAAAACGAACAACCTATTAATGTAGGCAATTTTGGCAATGAACCTGGAAACAATAGCAATGATAGACCAAACAATAATCCTGGAACCGGAAATGATAACAAGCAGCAACTAGTAGATGTACTACAAGAATATTTTGGTGATCGTTTTAATGAACAAACAAGTAAGCAACCACCAACAAAAGCACCTGCCTACCCAATATTTCAAGCTGTAGCTGTTACTCCAGAAGAGTAAATTAAATTTTAAAAAAAATAACTGTTTAACATTTTCGACATATACAAACAGTCTCCTTCATATTTTGGCTACATCGGAACTCAAAACACTGCAGTCAAACCATCAAGAATGGTATTTTGTTTCATCGCAGTATACCTCAGCGATGAAGACAATCCATGTTTCGCAGTGTTAGGCGGCTCAATCAATAAATTGAAGCTTTACTTTAGGAAATAAGAAAATTAATGCATTTTTATTGACTTATACAATTGTTTATGTACAATTGTTCATTAAGACTTTAAATTCAATTTAGACTAGTAAAATTAAATAAAACGTTAGGTAAGTTGTATAAGTGTTCTTAAGTTTTAGGTCATCTTAAAAACCTTTCTCAATTTGAAGACTGAGACTAAAATTCTTGTTAAATTTTTTACTTTAGTTAACAACGTTACTTTTCTTTATTGTTAATAGCTTTATTAGAATGATGTCATTAAAATGGGGGTTTTCTTCTGAGAACGTGCCATATCTACAAAGTATAAACAATTCCTTATCGCTATTACAATCGATATAACACAAAGAGTTGTTAAATATAAATGCTCTATAAGTGTGATATGAAGTGCAGAGAATCGAACAAAGGAACTTAGCATATTTGAAAATGAAGGACTGGTTAATAAACAATTTTACTTTCCCTGAGATCGAAATAGAAACTATTTTAAAGGTTTTAAAAGGAACACAAAACACATCAAATACTTGAATTATAAAATAACTTTAATTTCAATTTAATTGTTTTACGAAAATTTTATTAGTAAATGTATAACAACTGCCTAAGTATTTTATTTCATGTATAGTAACCTACTCACAACAAAAAAAAACGAATATTCTCAATAGTGGATATACAGACACGTGCACAGATAAATGCCATAAAATAATAATAATTACTTACATTGTTACATATAAACAAATGATATGTAATCGTCTATTACTAACGGTACAAAAAGGTAACGAGAAATAAAAACACAATTACACAAAAAGATACATTACCAAGACATGTTGTCGGTATTAAGTAACTACTCGTAATTGCTAAAAGGTGGGTTTGCATCTTCCGTCAGGGGTGCGCATGTAGCCAGCGAGGCATCCGCCTGAAAAGTTCTCGCGGCCATCTTTAGTTGTCGTAGTCGGTGCAAGCGTCGTGGCATTGAATGAAGGTTGATCAGGCACAGCTGCCGATTGATTAGTACTATTTGTTGGTGCAGGAATTACTTCAACTGGCTTCTTAGCATCTGCAGCAGCGTTAGTATCTTCTTCTGACTCAACAAAGTGAATACTCGAACCCTCATCTTTGTTTTCCTGTTGATTGTTTGCATTTGGATGAAAAATGTTATTCAAATCTTCTTTTACCTTTTCTGCTGTTCCATGCACTGAATCATGGATTTTTCCGAACAAATCCTTTAGTTTTCCATCGGCACCGTTATATTGCAGTGTTAAAATAACACAAAATAAAATGGAAATAGTTAATTTCATTTTGTGAAATTATAATATATACGTGTCACGTCTGTTCAGATAATTTTCTCTTGACTGAAGTCTCAAGAATGACACCGGTTTATAAGATAACTCAAATGACCTTTTAAAAATTATCTTACAAACATATTCCGAGAACTGATTAAATACTTATGAGTTAATACGTTAAAATATCCTCCTTAAATACTAGATATTTTCCTGTAGGCAATGGTTTTTCATTTTAAGTTTCCGTTGTAATCTAACGAAAGCTCCATCTGAAATGAAAATATTAATGTTAAAAAATATTTTTTATTTTTTTAAGTTCCTCGTGGTTTCCTATCGAATTAGTCTCAATAATTAGCAAATCTGTTTTCTACCTACCTAATTTTAAATATGTTTTTTAAATATTATTTATTATTTTTAAATATATATTCAAATTAAATCATTACAAGTAGGTACACATGGATAAGAAATGTCACAGGTCACGCTACACACTATGACTAAATTGGTTCATATGTTATTTACAATTGCTAAACTAACAACAGTTACTAGAATCTTGGTAACTTAATGACTAATATTGTAGATATCATCGTCAAAATAACAAAAACCGGTACCTTTACATTCTCTGCCTGCAGTTTCCTAACCCGTCTCGTCTCTGCCCCAAGGGGCATGCCAATTGTGGGACTCGTATCATTTGACCCTGTTGTGTCACTTCCTCAGCCGGAGTCGAAGTGGCCATTCGAAGCTTTTCGTGAAAATTAAAAACTACTCTTGGCTCACCCCAACAACACATGCTCTGAACCATCACCATTAGAAACAACACAATTTTCGCGTCCATTTTATTGTAATGCATTGAGCATACTACGTCGCAACTATACGTATATAGTTTGTGCGATTGCTCACCATGGTTGTCTGCACACTCCGTTCACGTCCATGGCTTCGCCAGCGGCACACCTCTCAATATTACGCGGCACGTCTATCATTTTAGGTTTAGGATTGATTCCACCTGAAACACCTGATAAATCTTCTCGGACACCACTTGCTTTAGGATCTTCCTTTTTCTCTGGTTTTATAAATGTATTCTTGAAGTCTTTAATCGGATTTCCGAATATGTCTAATATAAACTGCCCCGTGAAAGAAGTGCTGGCGGTACAAACTAGGAAGCTGATTAATAGACAAAACACAACAAAACGTGTTGACACAAAAGTCATTTTACAATACTAAAATATATCGCTGCCCGCTGTACGTTTATCAGCCAACAAATCCCAGGCCTCTACACAAATATGATAACATTCGCCAACATGATGTTAATTTATCTCTATTTAACTATTTGTTTATTTTACTTTACATATTTCCGAATACATTGCCTAATTATAAAATCAATAAAATTCAAGAATGAAACAATACGCCACTTTTAACTATGAGTATTTATCTTTGAAGTTAAACACACAAAGACACTTATGAGATTCATTTGTAAATTAACTCACTTAGTCAACACTAGTTATATTTTAGAGTTAAAATAAGTACGATGTAACACGCACGGTCCGGCAGCAACAAATATGAACTGATCTTATTCAAATCATCAATTTATAAGAATGTGGGTCAATCCTAGTCCCAAACGACTAGGTCATACATATATTATTAGAATGATAGAATTCTTCATATATTTTTCTACAACATACTTCGTTCAAGACTAATGAATAATGATTCTTCAATGAGAATAAAGTGAAGCTGGCTGTACTGTCTGCGTATTAACAATTTATTTTTCCTCATTGGGAATGTTTGTTGTTACATCGTTATCTTTAAGTACTTCTGTACTCACTATACTTTACTACTCTAAATAAGGGCGTACCTTCATCAGTTCTTCATTTAACTTGTTCTTATCACAATCCGGGTGCATTTCACAGTACACATTAAGCCACATTACCATTTGTTTCGATTTATCAACACGTTGAACTAAAGAATATGCATCGAGATCAAGTAATTTTGGTTTAGTTTTGATTATGACGTATTTATTGTAGTTTTCGTTTTTGTATTCGTGACTATCTTTTGGCACAAGTATAATGTATGCAAGCTCAGATTTTTCTTCACTTTTCTTCAGATAATGTATGATAGGATGTTCGTCGGACTGCTTTATTGTATCGACCTCGTAAAAGTTAGTTAGATCTTCTACATCGTTTTGGAAAACTAATCCTTGGCTTGAAAATGCAAAGCAGTATATAAACACAAAAACAAAAACTAAGTTTTCCATCACTGTATTTTAGTAACGTCTATCTAGACCTGGTTTCAGATAAATAATATGAAGAGATACACCGAGTTTTTAATCAATACAGTTCGCACCGCAAGTTATTCAAGTCTGTATGGACCATTTGAACCTATTACGCCAATTGACTTCTATCATCACGTCTATTACCAATTGACTAACAAGAATGCATGCCTACAGTATGTTATGATTGGAATAAATTATTGTCGAGGTCAAATGCAAGCCACTTCTTTCGTACGTGATTCGTAATTAAATATCTGGAAACTTCACAATCATGAAACCAATAACATTCTTTAACTTTTTTTTTACCTAGCTATGAAGTTTATTGAACCATTGTTACATACTAATAATTTATTTAAAAAAAATTAGTACTTAAATTTTTTGTACGGTTATTTTTTTTTTTACTTTTAGTTGTCGCTGTACAGTTTTTTTTACTCTCATTCGTATTCTCGGCAAACCTTTTCATTTGATACTCATATTATAAAGAGAATTAAAAATAACTAGTCCTCCACCTAAGTGATGAGAATGACGTCACACAGTTAGCCATGTATTGTCATATAAACGAAACGTGTAAGCAAGATTTCATTTTAATTGGTTGAAGATATCTTTTTCTGAAGATTCTAGCTTATAAATTGAACTACAAGATTCCACCCGAACCATCATAGTTACATACACACATACACTGCAAGTTAAATAAAGCTTGTAACATACTTAATTAATTGTAATTATACATACGCTAAAGTACAAATTAATAACAGAAAGGAAAACAATGTATACAACTTGTGTTTACTTGGACCTCACGATACGAGAGATTTAACCACAAACGACTCCTTGTCTTCGTATATTTCTGCTGCTTGAGGTACCCCACAGTTGCAGAGGGAGCACCAGCACAGTACGACAATCTCGGTAGATGGGATGACAATCATAAGACTATCGACAAAAGTGGAATCAAAATCAAAATAAAGTCAACTGATTTGATTTATTTGTGTTACAAAACAATCTTACATAAATCTCTATAGCGGGTTGATTTTGCAAGTGAAATAAAAACCAGTCAAGTGCTAGTCGGACTTACGCACCGAGAGATCCGTACAGACTTACCTATAGTATCTAAACAGTTCCATTCATGAATTGAACTTTGAAGATTTTTCCGAATCAGAAAAAAAAACTTGTAACTACAAATTCACTGTTTTCTGGCTTGATTTTTTTCTAGTGATATGAATTTTACTTATCAAATTACTGGTTTCTAGATCAACTGTAAGTATCCTATAGAACTTGCTTTCTTTGCAATTGTCAAAATATTCACATTAAACACAGTATCATCATTATTCATCCTTTCAGTCGAAGAGCATCCACTGCTGAACATTTGCCTCCCCGAAGTGTCGTCACAAAGAACGGTTCTGTGCATCTCGCTTCCGTCGCATCCCAGCTACTCTCACCAGGCCATCGGTTTACTTTAGATTAAATTGACTTAGAAGTTTAATTTTTTCAGTACTCCAAGGAGTGTCAGATCTGAGTAGATATTTAATATTAATTTCAGCTAAGTATATTCACGCGTTCCTAAGAAAAAGGGTCATGACAGACGGACAACCAAATAATATTATAAGAGTTCCGTTATTGCCTATTGAGGTGGAGTACCCTAAAAAAGTGTACGTAAACTTACACACGCAAGCAAACACTACCCGCCTTCGTAAGATAGAACAACTATACCACTCGAGCATAAAATATAATTATACGTACTCTTCGGTACAGGGCGTTTAAAACCTTGTTGATAATAGTACAAAAATAAGTGCTGCAGTCAACGTGTTAAAATGATTACAATGGACGTGCGGTTTATTGTAGCAGGTCGACCAAAAGCCGCTTCAAAACTACGTGCTTCAAAACTCCTGACTAATATAAAACAAACAGAAGCACATTATTTCAGTGAGTAATAACTACCTAATTGATGATTACGTTGGTTGAATAAAGGGCTCTCATAGTTCATCATGCTGAAATCCTCGTTAGCCGCTCCCGCAATACAAATCCGCTTCAGCGATTTCATTCGTTTCGTTTCGAAACAAGATAGACCTACTTTTTGCTGGAAAACTGACCATTTGAATTAAATTTGAAGCCTTTGGTTCGAATAAGTCTACTTTGTTGTTGCCAACAAAGCGGGAGTGTTCATTAATGCTTTAATGAACTCTTTTCTTTGCTCAGCTGGTAGCTAAAGAATTATTTTTGTTGAGGTTCTTTGCTTATTAACTACTATTTAACCTTTTTTTACCCTATCATTTTCTGAGTCATTGGTTCGGATTTTTTAAAAGAACCGCTTGTGCGCACTCTTTAACCAATAATATCTGATAGTTTTTAGATACACTTATTACAGATAAAACAGCTTTTACTAAGAGCAAATCATCTTCTTTAAAAAAAATATATTGTTTAAAAAAATTACGTTGCCTACTAGGAATAACTTTTGTATCGTGTTTAATAATATAATAAAAACTATAGTTTAACCTAGGCCAAACCAGTTTCCCCTAAACGCGAGAAGCCCTGCTCCGCGAGGCTCCTATTTCTGGGTGGTTATAAAAAAAAATAACCACAAAGCTTAAGGTGGGAGTGAAGCAGAGCGGAGCTCCCGCTTTAGCCAACCTAACCTGTCCATATCAGGGTGCCCTAAAATTCTGATTTCGCTTCGCTCTTATTATTGTTTGGCCTATTATTGTTTGGGTTTGGCCGAAAACTAGTTTATCCTAAAATCGGGTTTGGACCATAACATATACGTACACAATTTCAGAGCGGAGGACATGGTACCTCTTTTACCAAAATATTCTAGAGCATCTATCCCACAATACATACTGCGTATTTATAACAAAGGCTCGTTTATAAAGCAGCTACAATATCGGACACAGTATAAAAGGATATGTCATGTCCTTTGACGGCAAAACTGACGCTGGAAAGTGAAAAATGCCACGCACCAGCCTCACGTGGGAGGCATTTCGTGATTAAAATACCTACCTCCAGCTATGATATTTTAATTAAACACCACTTGTTAACATTTACACGAAATAATGCAAGTTAAACAAAATAATTTTGTAATGTCAGTATTCGTAATTAAAACTTGAATGATAATGATGACGACATAAAATATACGTGACTAATGTTTATTATATTACGAGTCATTTGTAACCACAAGGAATTTATTTTGTAAGTCATAATGTCATTTAACCTGTCAATCGTGATAATGACAGACACAATTGAAAGACAATAGGTGCGCGAACGCCGGCGTTCGCTTGGGGTTTAATGAATTAATTAATCAAATATAATACCAATATCATCATCATATCATTAAAGTCCACAAGTGTCGCCACAACGAACGATCCTGTGCGCCTCACATCCAGTGGTTTTCCGCAACCTTCACCAGGTTATTGGTCTTGTAGGAGGCCTCCAAGGTCCACCCTTTTTTTATATGGCAAATCATCAGATGACTTCTCTAGGGAGGAGCGAGAGGGCTTGTCAGACTTTTACTGACTAAAACCCACTCCTATATTCCTTCTTTGCCTTGCGTTCCGGGACCCGGGGTTTCCCTTTCGGAAGAATGGGTTCTCTCGGGACCCCAATAGGCGTTGGCCCTGCTGGGCTCCTACGGTTTACTGACATCTCTTTGAGGCACGTATGAAACACTACGCGGCGTCGACGACTCGGGCTCTGTCCAGACGGTGACCGGACGGACGGACGGCTAACTATTCATTGTTCTTCATACGAAAATCCACATCTACAGTAGAATATTTTAAATACATACCTGTGTTTTTGTTTAGTTGGAAATTATGAAATAATTCTTCGATAGTTTTTTTTCGGTAATATACATAATATATACCTTAATATACATAATAATACCTTTTTTACGTGGGATATCATCAAATAACTTCTCCCGCTCTGCGTGCAATGGGAGGAAGTGTCAGGCTTTTACGAACTAAAATATACAGTGTTTCTTCAGAAGCCCTTTTTTTTGCGAGAGCTGCGGTAACTCCTTCAAACAATATGCAGGCCAGGCAGACGTCGGCCCTAACTGACCTCATCGATTTTATTGACATCTCTTGAAAGCGTGAAACACTACGCTTTAAAGAGATATCTATAAAATCGTCGATCCGGAGTTGATATTACCGGACGCCGAGCTACCCATGGCTCACCGTCCGCAAGCCCGCGGCTTGGGTGGCCGGTTGTCGCCCAATTGTTAATATACCTAGCTGATGATTTTAAACAGTTCTATTCTATTTCTGTTCACTGCTTAATATATGCGGTTCAACATACATTTCCAAGTTCTTACCATATTCTTTTTTTTTAGAGGTAGGAAATCATCAAAAAACGTCTCGCACTCTTGGTTAAGCGAGAGGAAGAGCCACTGACTAAAACCTAACTATGGTCTTTCGGTTGCCCTTGGCGTTCCAGAACTGCGGTAACTCTTTTAACAATGTCTTGTCCAAATGTGTGTATAAGTCAGTTAAGCATCTTGTTATGACTGATGACTCAATCAATGGCGGTCAAAGCTATGCCATTTTAATTTATTATTCAATCGGTTTTATGGCTTCTTCAACAACTGTCGTTGGCTAACGTTCAAAGTCCATTTGCAAAAACAATTTTGTTTTGCTTTATAGCTAAATACAGAAAAACAAGATTTTAATGAAAATGTTTTTTTCATAGCAAGCTTTTATAGCTCGGAATACCTTTATATTTAATGCGCGTCAAGGCCCAAACTCGATAGCCACCTTCCAGTTGCATCATCAGATCAGCTCCATGTCATAATGATTTTGAATTGTCATCTGATTTACACTTGCATGCAAAATTTCAGCTCAATCGGTAACCGGGAAGTGGGTCAAATTTAATTTGCAAGATTACACATCGGGACGGGTGAAACTAAATAAAAGCTCGTAATAATAACAAAATAATTTTAAAATCTATTGTCTCTAATGGCTAAAGCTAAGGCTTGTAGTGACCTTGATCGATTGTTTGGTTTCATTATTTCTCAAACAATCACCAGGATTTTAGCTTAAATATCTACCTCTAACTCTTCAAAAAACTTTTTCCAAAAAAAAAAATTAAACGGACTTCAATGTAAAAAAGCACTAAAAAGTACAAAATAACTTGGTTTAATTTTATTTTATTTGTTAATAGTGTTTATTTTTTCACTTTTTAGTTATGGTACCACCACTAAAAAGTACCCCTCAGCCAAACTGAAATACTTTATAGCCAGAGTGCATCTCATAAGGATTCTAATAATCCGAAACACGGTTAGATTACATTAATTTACCTTCCGGCTTCATCATCAGATCAGTTCGATACATCCCTTCCCCTTTTCCTTTCAGTCAGTCATCGACTACAAGTATAAACAAAGCAATTTTACTTGTTACGGCCGTTCTACTGTGGTCTTATGAGGAGTTCTGTTCCATATCTTTGAAGTTCATGATCCGACCATAACCATATTTCTATGGGACCAACTTGGAAGCATAATCTTTCAAACAAAAAAAAATATTTTCAAAATCGGTCCACAATTGACTGAGATATCGATGAGCATACAAAACAAAAATACATTCAGCTGAACACAGAACCTCCTCCTTTTCGAAGTCGGTTAAAACTTATGTTATCTAAATCTTGTAAATAAATACGCTCCACACCACACACAAATATACACAATTCTTCATAAAAACGCCTCTTAACAATAAAACAATCATTTATTCAACATTTCTACACAAAAGTATTAGTAGTACCTTGTTAAATAAAATCACAGGTTTATAAATTAATGTTTGATTAAGTTGCGCGAGTCCTATCATCTAAGTTCGGAGATTTAGTTGAAGAAACGTTGATGCAACACTGCTGAGGCCATTGTTAGTTTAGTTGCCGCCGCAACCACCACTCTTGAAGTGCTTTGATTTTTTATTCTGGAAGAAACAAAATATTACTTTTAAGGAGTTTGTCCAGTACACCATATCTTACCGTGACCGTGCTTTTTTTCGGTGGGTAACAGTCATCTAAATCACATCCCTTGGGCGGAGCAGAAGATAGCGCCAGACTCTTACTGACTAAAAAACCCACCCCGTTCCTTCATGCCTTTCATACCAGGGCCGACCCTCCCTTTCGGAAACACCCTGGCCCCAATAGGCTTCGACCCAGCTGGGCCCCTTACGGTTGCTGACAACTCCTTGAAGCGCGCGGGAACAGTGCGCGCCGTCGACGACTTGGGCTTGGTCCGCATGGTCGAATAGCGAGCTACCCGCCTTACACCATGACAGTGCTAGAAACGTATCAAGCGAGGGGAAGAAAAACGACACGCACTACTATGCCTACTAGTTTGTATCAAGCTCGTAGATAACAGTCATCATACGCTGTAGTAAACTCTGTTCACTGTTTCACCACCTGCTCGCACTGGTTTGGCTTGCTTGCATTTACAGGTACCGAGACACTCGATGTATGGCACGCAACGGTGACGAATGAAACGGTCTACTAGGTATAGTCTCGTACATATCTCTCATATCTATACAAAGAATATTTTTACACTTAACACGTCCCTAACGTGGTCATAGTGTAATGGGCAAACGGCAGACTCCATAGTACGTATTTTTTTGATCCACAGTACTGAAAACTTATAATAATAATATGCAGACCTTAATTTTTACCTATTTCATTTGTCCCTTACGCAAGTCATTTTTTTAAGCCAGCTCATCCTTCTTCCAGATACTTTGAGAAAATTCTAAGTTTTAGGTACACAGTGCATAATTTTAAATCTTAGTGTTTATTGTTAGACTAAAATAGTCTTCGTGTCAAATTCTACCAAGGATATTACTGATTTACTGCTTACTCAGTACTTTTACAATTTTCGCTTCGAAGATTAACCTGTCAATCGTGATAATGACAGACACAATTGAAAGACAATAGGTGCGCGAACGCCGGCGTTCGCTTGGGGTTTAATGAATTAATCTGGAAGTTGGTCTGAGAACCGAAAAAAGGTACTCAAAGAACCAACCTCATATTCGCATTTGTTAGATTCATCCTCTTCGGAAGATGATGACGACGATGACGACGACGAAGATGACGATGATGACGAAGAAGAGGATGACGAAGAATCTATACTGTTGTCCTTTGACTGAAATGTAAAAAAAAAAAAATTAGTTTCAATCAATATTGCAAAAACATCTTTTTTTTCTACGTTCACGTATAATATTTCATAGATTAAGAACCTATCGATATACAAGGTGTAAGAGACAGCCCTCCACAAATTTTAAGGGCTTGCTCAGTAGACGAAACAGAACAACCATCCACAAAATTTTTTTTCAGGAAACGATAAAAAAAGTCCGCCTCATCATAGAAAATTATAAACTTGATTGGAAAGTTTGTATGGAGAGGCCGAATTTGGTTTTCGTTTCCTGAAAAAAAATTTTGTGGAAGGTTGTTCAGTTTCGTCTACTGAGCAAGCCCTTAAAGTTTGTGGAGGGCTGTCCTTTACACCTTGTAGATATGGATCTAAAAATGATACCACAAAATAGATAGGTACAGAAGTCAATCTCATGTATGTAATTCCCTTTTTGTACCTACGCTAGGCGATCGCACTAGGGTCAGCGCGTTGCGCCGAACTGTACGAGTGCGACCGGGCGATTGAGCCGAGATATCGTGTTCGTGAGCGTTGTCTATGCGTACGTTGCTCGAGCGCGCTTCGTTTTTAGATTGTTTTCTGTACCTATCTATTTTGTGGTGATAAACAGTTTGGCGAGTGTAATTAAAATAATGTAAACACGTTCTTTTTTTATCTATACTTATAGAAGATCTATGGAATAGGGCAGTGAGAGCAGTGGTGCCCGAGTGGTAATGGCTCCGACTTACGAGTTATAGATCACGGGTTGAAACCCAGCCAAGCGCATTACTTTGTGTAATTTATTTCATCAGCACTGGTTTCAAAACCGGAATAATAATATAATAATAATATAATATTCCACAACCATCACACAACGCCGTCTAGTCCCAAGCTAAGCAGAGCTTGTGTTATGGGTACTAGACAACTGATAAACATACTTATATATTTCTAAATACATACATATTATAGATAAATTACACCCAGACACAGAACAAATGATTGTACTCATCACACAAACATTTGTCCCGGGTGGGAATTGAACCCACGACCTCCGGCTTAGCAGTCAGGGTCACTAACCACTAGACCAACAGGCCAGTCACTACGTGACATCCACCAACCCGCACTGGGCCCGCGTGGTGGACTACGGTCCATTCCCTCTTCTAGGCCTGAGTCACAGCAGTGGGAACGTTATAAGGCCGACTATGTTATGCTATGCTATGGATTAGGGAGGTGAAGGCACAGTCATGGATTGCTTAAGGCATCAAGTTTTCTTATTCCGGCACTGGTCACAAATGCTGACTCCTTAGTAATATCTGTTTAAGTGTTAATAAAATAAAGCTCGGTAAAAGTTCGGGAACAGTTTCATCATTAATGCTCATTACAGTCGCAATTGAAGCTCGCTCCAAGAAATCCGTAACGGTAACATTCTGCGAACAAATTGAAGTATTTTACAGTTTCACTGGTTCTCTGTATTCTCTGCTACGTAGGATTTACATTAATACATGTAAAGCCTGGGTTTATGGCGTGCTAGCTGTTTTAATTCACACCATTTTTTATGTTGCTCTTTTTTACTAAACGTTTGTACTCCGAAACTGTGTGTACTAATGGCAGACCGAGAATACAGAATTAGGTCGTACTTTCAAAGTCATAAGGTCGTATATAAACTATAGCGCTTGACTACAATCCCACCTGACGGTACGCAGTGATGCAATCGTTGATAGTGATGCGCACTAGTTTATTAAGAGCCTATTCACTCTAGCCTTAAAAACATCTGAATTATAATCATACGGGAAGACCGCAGCGTTTTCTTTTATTAATTAGGTAGTAAATTACCAAATATAAAACTCGTCCGGCTGTGAGTTGAGCGAGAAAGAGTTTCAAGCTTGTATTAACTAAACCCCACCTGTCTTTCTCCAGTTACTGTTTGCGTTTCTAAGGCCGCGGTTACTCTTTTGAGCATTTTCGTAGCCTATTTAATAATTATCAACCTTTTTATTTTTCCCACTGCTGGAATTCAGGCCTCCTCTCTAGGAGAGGGAATGGGCTGTAATCCACCACGCGGACCCAGTGCCGGTTGGTGAATGTCAAATGTCTTCGAATTTTTGGTTCTAGAACATGCCGATTTCCTCATTATGTTTTCCTTCACCATTTTGAGAGCAGTGGTGATGAAATAAATTACACAAAGTAATGCGCCTAGCTGGGTTCGAACCCGCGACCTACAACTCGAAAGTCGGGGCCGTTACCACTTGCCACCACTGCTCCTAGCCTATCTATACCTCTGGGGTAACAGGAGTATGAAATCATTGCAAGTAGCGCTCTGTCATTTCCTCTAACCTCCGTGAAAGCATTGTCTAAGTTAATTTACCTGCTATTAAGATTTATCTGGCTAACATAAGCTTTATCATAATCGGCCTTATATCGTTCCCACTGCCTGACTCAGGCTTCCTCTCTGAGACAGAGAGAATGGACCGTAATCCACCACGCGGGCCTAGTACGGGTTGATAGATGTCACATGCCTACGAGTTTTTTGTTCTAGGACTGGTTTCTTTCTTTTTTAGTGGTAACCACTTTGTCACCTCTGTTGATCGAGCTTCTCTGCTTGGCTTAAGGGCTACAACTACTTAAATTATTAATTTCTAAAATTTTCATAATAATACCCTCCCCCACATTATATCCATCCCGAGAATAACGATTTTTTTTTTTAATTATTTATGTCATAAATTAATTTAAAAAAAAAACCCTAGGACTACGAATGACGTCGGTGAATTAGTTGATAGCTATTTATTAGTCACTAGAATATTCGTAGAAACTTTTCCCTGTCAGCTATATGGAGAACCCCAGGTCCATTTTCTTTTTTACCTGAAGCGAGTTAAACCATTTTTTTTTTCTTGGCATGGCTTGTGCATTTAGCCAGAGTCACATTAAGTTATTTTATTATGAAAATAAATGTTAATTTTCTATTAGAACTCAAACGCGCATGCCTAACTAGAAATTTCCCGAGATTTTTCCCCATAATTATTTGATCTAGGTACTTTTTAAGATATATATTGTACATATCATTTTTATGACGCCATATTTTAGTAGGAAGTAGCCCTTAGTGTGTATAGTTAGGTTAAGCATACTTCAATATTTTAATTTTAGTTTATTATGTATATATTTTGTTGCTTTAAGTTGTAAATAAATGTAGGTATATAGTCTAAAAACATTAAAATAAAAGTTGTACATATCTGCTTTAGAAAGTGCAATAGGCTTCATCTTAGTTTTTGATCGACCTTGATAATTCAAAAATGTCTGTATGGAAATAAGTACTTTGATTTTGGGTGTAAGTTCAATAAATGACTAAAACACAACACAACAGTTCAGAAAGGTGACTTTGGCTTTTTTTCTTTCTTCAGTTAGTCAAATCCAACGTGCATACTTACGTTGTTACCGCAGCAGTTACCGCAACAGCCGCAGTCATTATCTTCTTCTGAGGATGAAGATGATGACGAAGAAGAAGAAGAAGATGAGGACGATGACGATGAGGAACTGGAGTCATCACACTTGTTTCTGGATTTCTGTAATTTATAGAAGTTACATCTTGAACCAAGCCATCGAAATAGTCAAGTAGGCAATCATTTCACAAAATCAAAGTTTTGGAACCGTGTCGGTGTATTTGTACCTACATGGATATGACAATTATTTATTTATTATATTATTTACTTGTTTTGTAAAGAATATAAACAAAAAATACAGCAAAGTAAGAACTTAAGTGTAAGTTGCAAGAAGTAGTAGTAGTTATTATAATAATTATGTATATATATAAAAAAATAAAAACATTAAAAAATTGCGAAATTAAGCGTGGCCTAAAAGAACCAGTAAAATATCCAAAGAAATCAGACGCAAAAGCACACGAGTATCAAATAACCGATATCTCGCCTTTAAAATTCGCGATTCGCGATATTATGCCAAAAATAGTATTGAAAACATGATAGCATACCAAATGGTTTGTGGGTTACAATAACAATCGCCACAAGTCGTGATTGCAGGCATCAATATCACAACCTTCACCCGTGATCTGGACTAAATATCGCTAAATATGATCTTTAGTATGTTATTACTGGCTAGACTAGTATAATAACACAATTAACTCATTTTTTGTGTTATCACAAGGTATGTAATAAGAAGAATCTAGAACGGAATAATACAAGTACTGACTAACACTTCATTGTACCGGGAATTTTGTGAGACAGGTGTACGATGTCTGTACAATTTTATTTATTATGCTCCTGGCGAATAGTCAAAAATAATGCCATAGAAGAAACAATATTTTGACATAATTCACTCAAATATAAACTGAGCTAAAATTAACAACTCGAATTTAGTCAATTTAGAATTAAGTCTATTTAGTTTGGCCTCAAAATCGTTCTACAGTCGTTTTTTTTAAATGATTAATGACTTCTTTCTATCTGTGGCGTGAGAGGGAACGAGCGGAAGCATCAAACTTTTAGTGATTACCCACTCTGTTCGTTCAGCTGCCCTGAACGAACGTTTCAGGACCACAGCAACTCTTGTAAAATGTTTGCTAGCTAACAAAAAAACATTAGGTACATTATATGTTTTGTTGAGTTCAACAAAATACTAGTAGCTTAATACTACTACTAACAGCACAAACATAAGGAATTTAAGGAAAATGTTAAAATAATACTTACTTCATCACACCGCGAACGACTGAAACAATAATAGCAAAATTAAAAAAATGAATAACCCCCGACGCACAACATCTATAAAAAGTAAAAGAACTGGTTACGACAAATCTAATGAGCCCAATCTCGATGGGTTTAATAATAAGCATTTCAGGGTTTCATCAACTACCTCCCAGTTCTATCATTAAGTCCTCGTCATCATGAGAAATGTATAGAACTAGGTTAAGACTAAATGAGCCAAAACTGGATGGGTTTACTAATAGGCAAATCAGGGTTACCTACCATCGAGCTTCATCATCACACCAGCTCAATGGCTCGAGCATGACTTCATGACTCATGAGTATTTCTAATATTAAGTTACACATACGTTTGAATGTAAAGTAAACACTTATTATGTGTTTAAAATCTCTACTGCACCTAACAAACGAGCTGATGACCTTGAACACCTGAACAGATCTTCATAAATTGTATCTAAGAACCGTCTCGGTAACGTCAGCTTTCAATTAAATAAAACCACATCAAGATCGGTCCATTCGCTTAGGCGTTACAATGCCACAGAGACACACAGACAGACACACAGACACCCCAAACTTATAACACCCCTCTTTTCCGTCAGAGGTTAAAAATATGTTTTATGTTAATAGTGCACTACATTAGAAAAATCATATTTACACAAAAAGTAGATTTTATTGCCGAATTCTTTTCATTGCTGAATTAATTTCACAAAATATATATGATAAACTCGCGCTTGACCTTCATGTCTTCTCACAGTAAATAAGGAGCATTTTTTTTCAAAACTTGACTATTCCACTTTCGATAAAACTGATTTGTTATTAATTTTTGTTTTGGTAACATTGAAATTTATACTCCGCGAATAAAAAAATAAAAAAATAGATTAAAAGACATGATTTCGTCAAAATTTGATTATTCCACTTCAAAATTACATTACCTAAAAACTACTTTCTCTGATTGTGAAAAAACACTAAAGTGGAATAGTGAAGTTTTTAAAGGAACCTCCTCAAGTGATATTGTGGTTGAAGATCTTATACATTTTCACTTTTTATAATTATTTACATTTAATTATTATACCTTTCATTCTTGACGATTAGGCCCCCAGGTCGTAGCTATCAGGTAACACAGACTCTGGTATAATATCAGTAGTACGATAATTTCAGTATTGAAGATAAATTGATGTAATCGTAGATTTTTCCCAGAGGACATAAGTGACCTTTGACCAAATCTATGGTTTGAAGTGATCTATAAAACTATGGCTATGGTTATCGTTTAGCCTTTTCCGGCCAATAAAATGGTTTGGTTTCTTTCTTTCTTTCTTTCTCAGTGCATATCGAAGCTTTGTATCATACAGCCGCATGTTGTCTAACTCTCTCAAACAGTTAAAAGCTAAGATAATCACCATTTATAAGGTGCAATTCCAATTCCAATCTTAAACTGGAACAACACGTAAAAACCGTATTACACTTGTTCGAAGTGGGAATTAACCTAGCTTTAGGTATCATGAGTGTTACGAAATTCTTCTGCGGTTTTAGTAAAACTAAGAACGAGTTTTAGTTAAGAACCGCCCCGTCTGCGCATGACTTTTTTTTTAAGGTGGGAAATCGTCCTATGACTTCTTCTGATCTGGGTGGAGCGGGCTTTTACTAACTGAAACCATACTTCTGTCCTTCAGTGGCCCTTAGTAGCAGTAGACTACGGGTTCCCTTTTCATAAAATCCCCGTGGTTCTAGCGGGCATCGGCCCTGCTGGACACCTACGGTTTGCTGACTTCTCTTTGAGAAGCGCGTGGATCACTACGCGCTGACAACTACTGAGGCTCGGTCCGACCGATTGACTGCCGACGGCAAGTTACCAATTGCTCAACGTCGGCAAGCTACCGGGCCTACCGTGGCTGATAGTCGGAGTCGGGATCCTCACGCCCGAGCTACCGAGGGCTCCCTCGGCAGCTGGGGCGAGAAGATCTTCGTTCCCTCACGCGTGTGGCCTCCTCCTTTGCTAGCTTTACTGTTTGGCAGTAGGAGGCGACCACCTGCCACCGTAGCCTGAACTAGGGCCCGGTGCAAGAGGTCGCTGCCACCGATTGCTCAACGAGGACATGGCGGTGCTCCGCCCAAGTGGGGCACGCCTCCACCGTATGCTCCACCGTGTCCTCCGTGGGTGGTCGACACAATGGTGGCATTTCTTCCGCATGAATCCGATGCAGGAACATCCCGAAGTTACTGTGTCCGATGAGGACTTGCTTTATGCGGAAGGTAAGGATGTCGTAACGCCTTTCCAGCCAGCCCTCAAAGAGGGAACTAACCGCCATGATTATAGCGTACCCAGGGTTTCAAGCATGTGTTTCATTTGCACTCGTAATTCACTACGAAATCTGAGCATAGTGCAGATATACTTGCCTACTTTTTTAGTACGGGCGTAATGTTAAGATATTTTTTTTATTAAGTTGACACTTACCAAGACATAGATCTTGCTTCTGTCATCGCCAATAAGGCAAGTGCTGCCAACAGAACTAATAGAGCTTTGTTCATTTTGAATACTTATCTGAAATTAAGAAATGCGTGTGATTATCATAAAGCTTTCTTTGTTTAATTATGGAAAAAAAAAAACAATAAAGTAACACATGAAAGTACATAGGCGGACTTAAAGCCTTAGGCATTTTGTACTAGCTGCGAAATTGTTCGGAAGAGTTACCAGGGGCTTTGAAAGCAAAGAGCAAGTGAGCGAACATAGGTGGATTTTAGTCTGTATAAGTCTGACACTCCCTCTCTGAGCGGACTCAGAACGGGCGAAGTTAAAACAGCGGTAAAAAATGTATCAATTAACTACTCCCGCTCCAATTAACCTTTAGGTGATGCAGAGGTAAATTATAGTAAAATAAAATGTAGATAATTATTAAATAAACGATCTACGTTAATATTATAAAGAGATATCTAGAGTTTTTATTTTTGAGAAAAAAAAAATTGTGGAAGGTGGTTCAGTTTCGTCTACTGAGCAAGCCCTTAAACTTTGTGAAGGGCTGTCCCTTACACCTTGTATGTACTAAAATAAATAAACTAAATACACGAATATGCTTTAACAATTAACACAAATAGATAATTCGGAATAAATTAACACTGTGGCGATACTACTGCTAACTTCATACGAAACTTAAACTTCTAATTATCTGGCAACTTTTACAAGAGGAACCAAAGACACAGATAGTAGAGTCAGGTGATATATCTGGCTGGTAATAATGCCTTTCAAAAACCTTACCTGCACTGCTCTAACATTGATTGCGGCAACACCCCTGTGGTAATTAAGACATTTGTGTGTAGGTAAGTCACCCGACACCTAACCAATGTTATGTGGCATGCATCCCGACTTGGCTCTTTAACAAAACTCACTCCTTGCGTAATTACCTCGTGTAGGTAACTAATGAATGTATTGTGAATTTGTGAGAGTCTTAGACCTTGTTTCACAGTGTCTGGATAATATTCAATAATAAATTATCCATAAAATTATAAAAATTTTGAACAATATTACCTATCTATTTTGTGGCAATATATTGAAGGTACTTTATACAAATGCAAAATAAAAATGTGCAACTGTGCCTGAGCTAAGCTGAGTCTGTACTTTAGTATGCAGTTTTTTTCTTAGCAAAGAAGTTAACAATATGACAGCATTTGCGTGCAATCAAAAAGACAACAATTCACATAAAATTATCTTCTAGATAAATTAACCGTTACATATCCGGTAGTAGTGAAACAGGTCAAAAGTCTTAATAAAAATAAAAAGTATACTAACAGAATCCAAATTCCTGAAGAACTTTGAAACGGGTAGCTTGTCTTTGCACAAAACGTCACTTTAACTCAATATGTAGTCAGTGCCAGTGATTTGCATCGACTGAATTTTACTATTTTATCACTATTATCAAAATTGGGTCAAATTTATATAACTCTTAGCTCAGTAAGGTCAGCAAGATAGCACTGTTTATTGCAAAGAGATGCCCGCCTACAGAAACCGAGTTCACTATTAAATATTCTTATGTAATGTTTTAAATTTCTAATCTGTTTTATGTTTACTTAGATGATGTGTTATCGATATTAATTATGTTGATGTTTTTTTCATAACTTGTAGATAATGTCAAGATGCCAATTAGGCCTTTATTTTTTGTTGTCGTTTAGCATAGATAGTAAGTTTAAAAATATGTTTCGTATTATTAAAAATACTTTTATTTTTATAAACCAAATGGACGGCCAATTAATGTCTCGAAAGGTACCTAAAAGTTCAAGATAGATAGACTTTTGAATATCAATATTTACATAGGTACTTATCTTAGTTGTTTCGACGAATTTTCTTATCAAAATAATAACTCAATGATTACTTGAATCTGTTTATTTTTATAATAATTATGTCATTGTTAAAGTTCATTTCAGCTGGATTATACTAGTATTTTCTCGGAATTCTATCATTACCAGCACTGTTCTTAGAACGATGAAGGAAAAGATCGTAAGAAAACCGGTATGTCAAAAAAAATATCAACCCGCACTGGCCTCGCGTGGGGCTCGCTCGAATTAGGGCCGATAAGTCCCGGAGACCGGCGCGGCGAGCGGAGCTGCATCGGTAAGTGGGCGCGCGGCGCTATGAGCGGCGTTTCGTGGCGTGCTTCAAATATTTTCATACTTTTGATGTTACCGCTCGCCGCCCCGTGCTTTGATACCGCTCACAGCAGCAAGGTCGCGACCATGCCGTAAAGGATGGTTGACAATTCTTCGAACCTATCTTTACCAACGACTGTCAAAAATCAACAAACAAAATACAACTGTAACCAAAAGTTCAATTTTCTTTTCGAGGCATGAAAGTATTCTCATGGAGGAGTACTCTCCGCGTAATGGACCAGGACCCACCTACAGACCGACCTCGACAAACGTTCATTGAATATAGACCCGTTATTTTTCCGAGGTTAGAAATGATCAGAAACCTTCCGCTATAGGGTGGATCAAGAGTGCTTGTCTGACTTTTACTGACTGAAACCCACCTTTATTTTTCAGTAGGCCTTTGCATTCTATGACCACAGTTATTTCTTTAAAAAATCCTGTGGCCCTAGCGGGCACCGGTGTTAGTGGGCTCCTATACGGTACGCTATCCAACATCCAATACCAATAGTGTTTTAAAATTCCCTCACTTTGCATGCACCTTTACAGCAAAGATAGGCTATATTAGTCACAGCAGAGCGCATCGTCGCAACTAGTAGTTGCACCAAATTGTTGCAGAAACCAGACACCGTAGCCTAAATAGTCTCTATCTGTGAGGCTTATAATTATACTCGTACATACATGTTATCATCACCCCAGCCTTTTCCCAACTTGCTGGGGTTCTGCTTCCAGTGTAACCGGATTCATTTAACATTCCGCCACATCTGCAGTCTATTTATTCTATGTCAGTATTGTACACGCTCAATTCACTCAGCTTTATCAGGATTATTCGATAAACGCTCCACAGTCAGCGAGAAAACAAGCTTCTTACACAAATAGGGGATTTTAATATCCTTAAGTAGTGATGATACTGGCCTCTCGTATAAAAGACTTGCAAAGTAATCCACAGAGGGCGCTGCTATCGCGCGAATCTGCTTGAGTCATCTCATCCTTTTCAAATAAATAGGGTCCGAGAGATGTCTGAAAAGCAACGTTTTATTTTTTATCCATAATTCAATTGCTAACAGATTTTTTTGGGGTTATGTGTTGATGTCTTCCTAATGTAGTTTTTGAGATAAACGAGATGGTAGATAAAAATGTTATGTTGTACTATTCTGTAAACATAATAATTTGTATATACCAAATTACAATGACCTACAAGACCTTCTTATGACAATCAATGTCCGTTCAAAGACCCTAAAAATAAACGCTCAAATTACCTGCCTCAATTTGCATACAAAAAATATTGAATAAATAAAAATATGTTTGTGATTTTTCCAACAGGATAAATCATTTCCAACCCTTTCCAACCGCGCAGACACGGAAACAGTCATTTGGAAAATTCAGCAGTACAGGAAGCCATACGTCACATTAGGCACGGCGCACACTGCCAAGTGTCGCGAACGTGTTGTATGCTCTGCTTCGCTCGGCGCAGTGTATCAGACTCATTATCGAACACGCCCAATGTACGCAAATAAATCGTTTTTATTACTCGACTCGTACTTATTGAATTTACCTTTCAATACTAAACGTTACCTACTCTCAAGTAAAATTATGAACCGATTTAAAACTTCTCGATGAAGTGGAGTTCGAAAATAGCATTATAAATTCACCGGTTTACAATCACAGCGCTACTTGGCGAAGGCAAAAAACCTTGGCGGGAAACTCGTTCTAACTTTTCCTATTTTTCTGCGTTAATTTCACCTGAACCCATTACACTTTGCAACAATTCTTAGTGAGAACGTTTCTATTAGGCTCTTCAAATTGCATTTTAAATGACTTTCGGAGACTTCAGAGAGGACATCTTGGAGCCCTTTGGCGACAGCTGATAACTTGTTATTGGTTGGGATAATACGCGTGTATTTAAATGCATGTACAGTCAGTTTATACCACGAACATCGAGGGACTGGAACAATTTGCCTGCTGACTTCCCGTCCGATTATAATTTAGTTGTCTTCAAGGCAAGAGGGAATAGGCTCTTAATAAACTAGTGCGCCTCACCATCGACGATTGCATCACTGCTTACCATCAGGTGGGATTGCAGTCAAGCACTACTTTATATCAATTAAAAAAAAGACAATAATCTTATTTCAACTCTTTTTATTATTTATTTCACACGAGAAGGTGGTCTAGAGGTGAAGGATACAAATTAATGTCATAAATGTCACTGGAAAATTGCCGACTCCGTAGGTATGATTGTGATGATTCTTTATTAGATTATAAGTTTTCGACATAACGTGAAAAAAATCGTTTTGTATACGATAAATCATATCCAAATTCATTAGTTTCCTACATAACCGTATCATATATGGTACAAATACTTTACATTTTCTCGCCATATTTAACAGTATTACGGCGATTTTCCGTTGACAACTATACTATACTAGCAACCTGCCCTGGCTTTGCACGGCTGTAAATTATACTTACATGGAAGCCTCGTTTATTGCTGTTTCTATTTATGAAAACCGCATCAAAATACGTTGTGTGGTTTAGGAGTTAGTGAATAGACATATAGGCGTGAAAAACAACTTTATGTTACAATGACGGAATGTTTTCGAAATTCATGTCTTTTTTTTTAGTTGTGAGATTTCCCAATGACATCTCCCGCCCTTGGGCAGAGGGAGTCAGACTTTTACTGGCGAAAACCTAGTCCCAGTTCCTTCGTTGCCTTTCATTCCAGGGCCAGGTTTTCCTTTCAGAAGCGAACCCATGGTCTTAGTTAACTTCGACCCTGCTGGGCCCCTACGGTTTGCTGTCATCTCCTTGGTGCACACGTGAAACACTAGGCGTCGCCGACGACTTGAGGTTGGTCCGGACGGTTACGGAAGGAGAGCTACCCTTTGCTCACAAAGCCGCGCTCACGGTGGCTGGAAATCAGGATCGAGATCTCGGTGGTTGGGATATGAGGCCCGTGGCCTTTTTGTTTTGTTTTTTGTCGATGGGAAAAATCATCTATTGACAACCCCCGCTCTTGGGCGGAGCGGGAGATAGTGTAAGACTCTTACTGACTAAAAAACCCATCTCGTTCCTTCAAGCCTTCATACCAGGGCTCGAGCGCCCTTTCGGTTAACCCTGGCCCCAGTAGGCTTCGACCCGGCTGGGCCCCTGCTGTTGCTGACAACTCCTTGAGGCGCGCGGGAACAGTGCGCACCGTCGACGACTTGGGCTTGGTCCGGACAGTTACCGGACGGCCGGACAGCGAGCTACCCATTGCTCACTGTCCGCAAGCCCGCGCCTACAGTGGGAGACCCCTGGCCTCACGTATGCGGCCGCCTCCTTTGCTAGCATTACTAAGAAAAAGGAGACATCCGCCTGCCACTCCTCCTCGCTTTGGACCATGGCCTGTACTAAGACCCGGCGTGAGAAATCATTGCTGTCACCCCCACAAGGCCACAGTGGTGGTCTGTCCAAGCGGGGCACATCTATACCGTATACTCCACCGTGTCCTCTGGGCAGTCTACATATGAAGTCTAGTGTTACATAATTGTGTTAGTACATAAAAATTACGTGGTATATTAAGTTACACATGTTAATTTAAAATCTTATTATTTATATTTTATTTTATTTTTTGACGAATGCTAATTAATTATTTGCTTTGCTTATTAGATAATCACTTAATGTTTATGTTTATACACCGACAAAGGTAATATTTATGATTTTGTCTAATATTAACATCTTAATGTACCATATAATCAAAAATAAAAGATCCTATTCTATTTTAAACCCAAGCCAATGTAGCCGCACAAACAATCTGTAGAACCCCTTGAAAGTATTTATGTTATGCAAATTCAAGGGCAGGAGTTAACGGCAGGTAATCATACCGTACCCATAAGGATGAGACGTGGAAAGTACCTAAAGCGTAAAAGTAGTATCCAAGTTGAGCAATGAAATGTTAAGGATGAATAAGTTAATTGGCCCCCGGGGCGTATCGGCGGGCCCTCCTGTGGCACAGAGGAATGCATTTAAATTGGATTTTAAGAGTAGAAATCACCGGCGCTCTCTCCGCCTCTCCCAGCCTTGTTAGAGCCAATCTCAAAGTTTACGTAAACGAATAAACCTCCGCTGTGAAACCGAATTTATCGGTATCCATTCAAACTATATTTATCTATGATCGTTCACCCATTTAAACGAAATGCTAAGCGTTGCAACTCTGAAGAGGCTATTAAATATTAACGAGGATCTCATTCTTTATTCGCAATCAAATAACAGCTATTATGAGAAGTGGGATTATTAAAAAACTTTGATTAATCGAGTATAGGACCGTGTGTGAAACTCAGATAGGCGCCAAAAATAATGTAGCTAATTTGCACTAATGTAGGAAACAATTAACTACTAGCCGTCAAATTGCGAGTAAATATTAAGGTTTTATATCACAATTCGGGACATCCTTCTATGACAATAAACACAACCATTACGTGCGGGGAATCACGCACAAAAAATAAACCAATACTACATTGGGTTGTTGACCGTCTCCATGTGTGCCGTGAATATTATTTTACACTTTTTTAACATTTATAATTGAACAGGTAAACACGGAGTTGATGCAAAAAGTTCATACGTAAAGTACCTACTTATAAAAATACACATAATTGAGACCCGTTTCATATTTCGTACATGAGTGTTAATTACATAATTTCAGCAACGTTTAATTACTTCTGCTGCAAATATTGAAATAATTAAGTGTTGAGAAATTAAACGGGAGAGCTCTCGTTATGTGCTGAGGACTTACAAGCGTTTATTTGTTCGTAATCATTACAAGCTGGCTGGAATGAAGCATTTGTCGTACGGTGTAGCTTTGTGATATTATTTTGGACAAGATGTTTTTTTTTTTGGCGTGACCGACTTTTAGTGTCTAAAGCCCACTCCTAGCTTCACCTTTGCCCTCGTTCCAGGGCCCCGAAGTTCTCTCTTGCACAACCCATGGCCCTAGTAGCCTCCCATGCTGGTAATCGACCGGATCTAAAGAGATGGCAGGAAACCGTAGGTGCCCAGCTGGGCCGATGCCCGCTAGGACCATGGGGATTTTCTGAAAAGGACTTCCGTAGTCTAGAACGCAAAGGGTAACTGAAGGACACAGATGTGTTTTTAGTTAGTAAAATTATGATACACCGTCACGCTCCACCAAGCTAGACCAGGAGAGGTCATTCGGTAATTTCCCAATACAAAACAAAAAAAATCATTTAAAAAATATTTTTTTGAAATTACACACACTTTTTATTCTCACTATTTTATTCATACGTATAGATGAAAATCAGTGCAGTTTGATCCCCAACGTACAGATAAATCCAAGCATGTATACTAACCGAACATATTGGTAGATATTTTTTGTTCCAAAAATAATGCTACTCGTTTTTCTTTGGTATGCTCATGCGATGAGATGTAAAGGAATAAAAGAGCTATGTAAGAGGAAGTAGGAAACTAAAATTATGGATGGGTGAAAATAGTATGAAAGAAATGATGATTAAATATTTTTTTTTATGTAAAATAAAATATTTTCATGTGAGAAAACATACGGATTCAGTAAATCTCATTCAGCCCACTATGGTCGTTAACGTTGGAACATTTTGAAGGGGCCCTAAGTCGAATTAATGAATGTATCCCCAATGTACATAATTAACATTTGCGAGACATTACTCAAGTGACCTCGACTTCTATAAATCTCGCCAAGGATCTGTCTTCTCGCTCGGGTACCTTTTGTATTTTTGCGTAAATACTAAGTTCAGATTTTTTGTTAGTATTTTATTTGCAAGTGGACTGGACTGAGAGCTTAACACAGACTAACTTAATGAAAAAAACGGACGATCTTTTTCAGTATTTTTATTCTGGTCATACGATCTTTTTCAGCATTGGCAGTGAGTGATTAAGGGTCATCGAAAAGTAACCTATTCTAGTTTGCAGTCTGAAAAGTTCTTCCTTGATATTTATATTTCTAACGGTATCATAATATTAGTTAAATAGATGCGTTGTGCGTTGTTGTTTACATATTATTATTGTTTTTTAAGCCTTTGACGTACGGAGCACGCTCAGTTTTGCGTCATAAATTATTCTATGTTACTAGACAGACATCAGACTGATCGCGTAATTGAATGACGGTTCTGACGATATGTTGGGAATACCAAATTATTAAAATATTATAGGATAATTTAAATGTTCACCAGACTAATTTGAATTGACATCTGTACGTTTTATATTGTAATTTAATTTGGAATAAAAATCATAAAGCATAGTCAGGGGCAAAAGTTACATTAAAGCTATGAACAGCATACAATCTAAAACGTACAAATAAACTATGAGCGGACCATTGATATTCTTTGACTAATAAATTTTAAACTGATTACAGGGTGTTACTACACTTCTGACTTCAACCGTACTATATTCTACGGAGAAACAAAGTACACTAAAATCTAATATCTAACATGCAAACCAAACATAAAGGATTGAAGTACACCACATAATGAATACCTACTCAACACAATCCATTACAATGGATGCTAACAAAGCAATCAATATCATTGAGATGATAACTACAATAAAGCTACCTCCACACTGACATAGCGCTTGGATCGCTGCTTGGCACTGTACCTACGTGAATAGCAGCTAGTAGCACAAAATAGATAGGTACAGAAGTTAATCTCATCTTTGTACTTCACTTTTTATACCTACGCTCGGTGGACGCACACTAATGAGCGTTTGAGCCGGAACTGTTCGACGAGCGGGCCGAGACGCTCCAAGACATCGTGTCCGTGAGCCATGTCTATGTGTGCGTTGCTCGAGCGCGCTTTGTATTTAGATTGACTTCTATACCTATATATTTTGTGCTAGTAGGCTAATAACGGAAAAAACGCAATTATGGGTTTGTTAAAAAATAAGATACAGGCTCGTCTAAAATAGATAAAAATAAGATAAAGGCTCGTCACGCTTTCAGAAGCACGCTACTTATAACGCAGCCATATTTAATTAACAAAACTCCGAAATACCTTGGTACCTAATTTAAACCTTATTTTTAGGTAATAAGGTTTAAGTTAGCTAGTACGAGATGAACCTTTTTCGGTACACTAGGGCCAGAGATGTTAAAATCATGGTTAAATCTGAGAAAAAAATTGCTATACTGATTTTCAAACACAAATAACAACTTTAAGATTTCTTTGAATAACCACAACAAAACCACACTAACACTGTCGCAGCAAGAAAAAGATTCGAGTATTTTCTTTTTCTCGAGGTGTGAAATCATCAAAAGACTTCTTTCGCTATATTAGTGGAGCGAAAGGGTGTCAGACTGTTACAGACTAACATCCGCGTCTACGGTAACTCTTTGAAACCTTCCTAGTAAGAGGCACGGTCGTCATGCGTGCCCAACAGGTTCAACTATTCCAGGCTTAACTAAATTGGGCAACGGGATCTTTTCAAAGAGTCACCGTGGCCCTGGATCGCAAAAGGTAAAGGAAAGAACACGAGTGGGTTTTAGTCAGTAAAAGTCTGACTACCTTTCACTCCACACGAAGCAGTAGAAGTTATCATGATTTGCCACCCTCAAAAAAAGAAAAGGCTTCACAAGGCAAGTATTATGTATAAGTACCTTTATTCAGTCTATAATAATTAGGAATTCGGCAAAATTACCTGTTAGGTAAATTAACAAAAACATATCTAGAAACGGTAAAAGAGCAATACTAAAAACGAATCTCAGATAAGTACTTAAATCACTTCGCATGAAATCTGACAATTCTCGCAATAACAGCGATTCCTAATAAATGGCCAGCCGGCGTATAAAAACGATCTCGCAATAATAATATAATCTAAGATGGTTTATTCGTTGCTAAGTAAGTTAATTAACCGATCACATAGAACCTCCGCTCATCTGCTAAGACATTACGGTAATGACCAACTATCAGCCTTATGTTCGCTGTTCCTTATAATGACACATTAGCCCTACCTCGTACCTCACTAGCTATATGTTTAATGGCAATTATTTTTCTGCTTGATGGTAATGTAACCGATTTTTTTTCGATTAGTGTAGTTATGGGAGTGGAAAATTAATCAGATTACAGTTTATTGATAATATCATAAGGTAAAACAAAAAAAAAATTGCTAAGTACCCATTGAGCTACAAACAACCCGGGTTTTTTGTGTATCAATGTAAGTACCTACCACATTATATTCAAATCAAAATGTACTTAAATACAATCAGGGGACAGAAGTGCAGTTACACTCTACAACGCCAAAGTGCAAAAATCTCACTGTAGTAGAACTTCTATCATCCACAACTACTTTATTAAATACCTTAGATTCTGTGCTACATATTAAATCGGTCATTATCCCCCTCTTCTACAAAGAAATAGGCGCAAGAATTTGTGTAGTGCAACTGCACTTTTGACTGACGCATCAACGCCTAGCCCAAATCTTTGGATCTAGAACGCTGGAATTTTGCAGAGAAGTTCCTTTTATAATAATTTATTTATTTAAAGACTACTTTTGGTCCACATTATATGTTAGTATCCCTTATTACTATGTTAGTTCAGACGTTCAATAATATTACACTGTTTTTTGTATTCTTCCCTTAAAATTACATAATTATTTAAAATCCATAACAATTGTCACTAAATTAACAGCCATAGAATAACAATTGAAAATGTCATACAATAATAATAAAATGGCAGTAAATTAAATGTCATTGAATAAAGATAAAAATGTCATTAAATTAAATGTCATAGAATAAAAGATAAAAACGTCAGTAAAGTAAATGTCATGGAATAAAAAATAAAAATTATGATGATTACAAAAAATAAGGAAGAATATTACAAACCCCCGCTAGGGGGCGACTAGAACTGTACAACTTTAAAACTACCCATCATTACGTCACTATTGATCACAGACCGACGTATCCACGATCCACTCTCCACGCTACATCTGCTTAGCCTATTATAGCGACGGTGAGGAGCGGTCTCGGGAGAAATCCAATGGTATTGTTGAATTTTCGCAAATGGCCTGTGCCGTTCACGCCGCACGAGCCGGGTACTGGCAGCTAAGGGAGCTGGGACACTATTACTTGTCTCATGAATAACTACTTGATGCTATATGTACTCCTGGTACACTGACTTCTTGTCACGTGTGTCTGCTTGCGCGTTTAGATAATGATTGTGATGTGTGTGTGTGTGTGTGGTAAATGTTGTGTTAAGTTGGTGAGATAAAGTGTGCTGGTCCAGCTGTATATTTGATTGTTTTTCCTGCAGTTTCGGTTCAGTAACCTATTTTTTGAACTTATCTTTACATATTATAAAACCAAGTCTCTACCGCGTCTTTCGTTCTGTCTGTTCACGATAAACCAAAAAACTACCGGACAGATTTTCATGCGGTTTTCACCAATTAAATAGACAAAATTATCATGAATAATAATAATTGTGAAATAATTCATGAAGAATATTTTCACAAATGCATATTACAGTAAAAAGGCGAGAATTTCAAAGACTTCACTCAGAGAGACTCCCACTCGTTTGAAACTGGGCCTGGCCACTAGTTTTAGATATAAAACGCAGTAGTTTTCTAACAATTTCTACAATCGAATCAAAACTGCACGCTATAAATCACCAAGTAATCAATTCTACCTTTTTGTAATTAATAATTAATCGTACAGATAAGAAAATAAACACTAAAATACCTGTAATACGGCTCTGCATTTATCAACCTCCATCACAATGACAGGCTACACGTGTAACCACAACATACATAATTTGCAAGCCATTATTCTGCATCAATCTCAAAATATAATAAGAAATTCAACCCTAACACATGTGTCTGACCTTTCATGATACGATATTCCGATTTGTGTTCCACCCCCTGAATTTTTGTTACTCATCCACTAACCTGACCGGGGCCTGTCCACTTAACTTGAATAATGATGTGCGAGGAAAAAGGATCGGTGAGCCGAACCGGCAAAATGCGAACCTCCGTGCACCTCCGCCCGCCGCCGCCGTCGAACCCCGCGATTGAAAAACTAATGTAGAACTTTCCTTTTAATCTTGAACTGTTCATTTTTTATATCCAGAGAACTCTCTCAGAAGAACGTAAATGTTTGTTTTTTTTACTTTACATCTTAGCTTAACGTAATTAAAAATAAAATCTCGTGTGGCATAAAATCTGAATGAGGCCTAATAATAAATTGTAAGCAGAAGGCGGCGATGTAGTTGCGGTGCGTAACCCCGTGGAAAGAAAACGGCTTTCTTTACGAGCTATTCCGCTGAGCCAATATTTCTCCGCGACAGTGCTCGGCATCATAAAATAAAACGAAAAATTCCAGCGCACTGCCTCCAGCCGCCATGAAATCATAAGAGGCGAGATTTTATGCCCTATCGGCCAACACACTTCGTCAGGTGATTAATATCATAAATATGCTTAGTTATTATGAGCTTTATTGTTCTCTTTCGTGTTACGTGAAAATATAATTATTTTTACTTTTTACGCACACTAATAGCTCTAGTCCAAAGTAAGATATGTTCTCCTACACACTTTTATTTGCAGTTATTAGTACAACAAACCTCTACTGTACCATTTCGTAATGCTCAACCGCTAAATCATCTCAAATTAGTACCACATTAAGATTAAACAGAGTATCCCAACGATAATTATGAGAAAGAAACCTTTTTTGTTGCTGAATTTCCTAAACCTTCAATAGAAAATTATAAAAGCAAACAAAAATAAATATTTACATTCATAAACTCTCCCGTTCCGACTAGTCGAATGGGCGTGTGGAGTGCGGAGTGCACTTATTATGTTCTGCGCTCGAGTCTCGTACGACAACCGCTTGACAAAATACTCTGCCAATTGTGTCGGAGTACCGCCCTCAATTGTTCCACATGAAAAATGGCCTATTCGGATTGTTCCCGAACAAATGCGTACCGTGCGGGTCATTACGCTTTGTTTTAGCCATAAGTACGACAAAAAATTCACTGTGAAAAAACTGAAATTTTAGCTTCCGCTCTCTTGAGTTGTGAGCAAGCAGTGTTTAAACTAAGGCCAATTGTTTCGCCTTGAAAAATTATTTCCAGCAAAAGAACAAACATACCTATTGTTTTATTAAGCGTACAATGGAGCTTTCATTTATATACATGTCCGTTCTGTAGTAGTAGTTCTGAAATGTCAGAAGATACATTTTGTGAAATTGGAAGGAAAATGTTTAAAGATGAAAGTCGACGATGGAAATCATAACAGAGATTTTACTGCTCAACGAGCGATTGGAGTGAGAATGCCAAAGATTGTTTCAGAGCTCGAGCAGGATTGAAGCGATAATAACAATGTCGTCACTTCCTCAATCTAACTTCTTCAATATTTCCTGTCGAACCGATCCGCTATAAATTTTTATCCATCTGGAATATTTTTATTCGGCGCCTTTTCGGCCGTACTCTTAAGTATGAAAATATAATTTTATGAGAGATATGTTTGAGCGAAATTTCTTGGAATGAGCCATCAAATAAAGATAAGTATATAAAATAATTTTACTGTACCACCTTTTTCAATGGAAGGATTGATTTTTACTGATTAAAAACAAATAAATTCTCATGGGTATGGTGAGCACTTATAAAACGTCACAACCAAGTGCATAGTTCCTATTAATAGTTTTGTATTTTGGAGAAGAACCGGTTATAAACACCATGGTTTCTTTTTAAATAATTGTCTATTGATTTTCCATATTACAATATTTTCAGGTATGAGAAAATAGTGCAAATTAGTCAACATAATAACAAAAAAGTACATTAAAAAGATAAAGAGGTAAACTTAGTTTTTTTGTTTGTATGAGATAATCTCTAAAAGTACTGGTCGGATTGCGAAAATATTTTCACCGATGGAAAGCTACTTTATTAGAGTAACATAGGCTATATTTTATGTATGTGGGCGAAACCGCGGGCAAAAGCTAGTAATTAATAATATGAACCTAGGTCAGTGGTCTGTGCCGCTAGAATTAGTTTTGCCGTTTTGACTATCCTCAACACTTCAATAAATGATAGCAAATCTTCCGGGATTGCAGCAATCGTACGACTGTTTATTATTTACACCATTATAAAACATGTCGATGTCGCTGAGCGATTCCCGTCCACAGTAGGCGTGGGCTCACGGACAACGAGTAACGGGTAGCTCTCCGTCCGATCATCCAATAAGGACAAAGCTAGGATTTACAGCGCATAGTATTCTACGTGCACCTCAAAGAGTTTTCAGCAAAATGAAGGAATCCATTAGAGCCAATGCCTGCTAGGGCTTCGGGAATGTTTGGAAGAGTGGCTGTAGCCCTAGAACGCAAAAGGCAACTGAAGGGTACAGGTGGGTTTTAGTCAGTAAAATCTGGCGAGCGTGCCTCGCTCTAACGTGGAATGAGAGAAGTCAGTAGCTGAGCTCCACTATATAAAATCTATACAAAATGGTATAGTTGTAAAAACATGATTTCTATAAAAAAACATCTAGTTTTTGTCACTAAAAGTGCACAGTGAATGAGTTGATATAGGGTATATAGGTCCACCCCTCTTTCTCGCTCGTACGCTAATCAATCTTGTAATTTTAAAACCTCATGCTAAGGCCCCAGTTCAGGAATTGACAGGCTTGTTGGTCTAGTGGTTAGTGACCCTGACTGCTATGCTGGAGGTCGTGGGTTCGATTCCCACCCAGGACAAATGTTTATGTGATGAGCACGATCATTTGTTCTGTGTCTGGGTGTAATTATCTATAATATGTATGTATTTAGAAATATATAAGTGTGATCATCAGTTGTCTAGTACCCATAACACCAGTTCTGCTTAGCTTGGGACCAGACGGCGCTGTGTGATAGTTGTGGAATATTATTATTATTTATTATTGAAACTCCGACTTAGGGCTGACGCTTCATTAAGCGGGAGCCCGCGCGGTCCTATACAAAAGTAAGTACTCCATCGCGGATCGCCGCGCGGGCACCCGTCGCGGGCAACCGGGTCCCGCGCCCCTTTTGCTATGTAATGATACATTAAAGTTCTCTATCCACACGACTACATGCACACCCTTAAAGTCGAACTAGCGACTGCGCAGGTAATGATCCGGTTTCCGCTACCGGGACCGATGCTCTCGACACACGTGTTGACTCTTATAGCACGAATACCTATCTCTCTACCACAGTAGCAATCATACCATAAAATCACGTTTTTGGAAACGATCTGAAACTCAAAGGAACGAACATGTTTTAGTAATTAAATATATATTGGGATCTCAACGTGTTTACATGTCAATTTACTATATGCGTAATTAAACTAATCATAACAATTAACACCGTTGTTTAATATGGATTAATTAACGTTAATTTATCAAACAGTTTACCTGTTTAGTCGGCTCCCGTTGCGTTTATTACGTGGCCGCAAAATTATGCGGAATAAAAGAACTGATCAATTGAACATTAATTTATCCTAAACATAGAAATGGAAAAGTTCCTATGAAGTTGCATTTTTATTGGGCTATGAACTGTGATAACTTCGGTTTGACTTGGATACGTTATACAGTTCAAATAAACTTTATGCACCTTATTTATAAAAAGAAAAACCTTATAATTATTTTAAATACTGATTAGCAGGTTCCAAATTCAAAATCCATGGAGAATTTGAATTTAGAATCCACAAATCTATTTTAATAACTGACCTTTTGTCTTGGATACTAAGTCCTTTGAGCGATGTCTTCGCGTGAATACAGTTGCTTTGTTTACCAATAAAATACGAATACATATGCTAATGTATTTGTACTACAATAAAATTCTCAGCTCAATTTATCTGAGAACCCAGCCGGGTCGAAGCCTACCGGGGCCAGGGTTAACCGAAAGAGCTCGAGCCCCGGTATGAAGACTAGAAGGAACGGGGTAGGTCTTTTAGTCAGTAAGAGTCTTACACATTCTCCCGCTCCGCCCAAGAGCGGGGGTAGTCATTGAATGATTTTTTCCCACCATAAAAAAGCTCTATTTAGGTAATCTTACAGTTATGCGAATACTTGAGGTACTTTAAACCTACACCAATTTTACAATGTCCACTTGGAATTAATTAAAAAAAAAATCCCAACAAAAAAAAATCCGCTAATCTGTATTGAGTTTTATAAATAAGAATGCACAATTATTAATTGTTTTTTGAGCATATTATTCTGTAGTAATAATATCCAAAGTTATACATATAGTAACAAGTTATAAACAGGGCTCAAATCTTAACATAACTTGTGTTAAACTATAGAAAATAAGTGATCATCTCTCAAAACCATCAAACTTATTAGCCATCAATACGACATAAAACGTAGGACCCATAAGATTTAAGAACCATAAAGCTGTCAATATGATCTTCCCGTGACGCCAAACTACTAAGAAATACTGCTATAAGGTTATAGTGTTCATTTCTGCCTAACTAATTTTGTTAACACTAAACGTCTCCTATCTTTGGGTTTTGTTATCAGCATTTAGGTATACCGAAGCACTTAATTTAGACATAAAATCTAAAACAACAGTCTGGGATCATGAATTTCTTCGAAAATCAGGGTTAATACATTATTGCTAAAATCTTTATAGCAATGTTTCACCTACCAACAATATTGCATGCAATCATTTGGCAAATTACCTCCAGACTGAATGCAAAGATGAATGTGCCACTAGCTCGATTTAAAGCCAAATGGGAGTGATGATAACATTATAGATTGTCTTAGTTAATGTATCTTGATCGTAGCACGGCGTAGCTCGGCGTAACTCGGCGTAGCTCGGCGTAGCTCGGCGTAGCTCGGCGTAGCTCGGCGTAGCTCGGCGTAGCTCGGCGTAGCTCGGCGTAGCTCAGCGTAGCTCGGCGTAGCTCGGCGTAACTCGGCGTAGTTCGGCGTAGCTCGGCGTAGCTCGGCGTAGCTCAGCGTAGCTCGGCGTAGGTCCGCGTAGCTCGGCGTAGCTCGGCGTAGCTCGGCGTAACTCGGCGTAGTTCGGCGTAGCTCGGCGTAGGTCCGCGTAGCTCGGCGTAGCTCGGCGTAGGTCCGCGTAGCTCGGCGTAGCTCGGCGTAGGTCCGCGTAGCTCGGCGTAGCTCGGCGTAACTCGGCGTAGTTCGGCGTAGCTCGGCGTAGCTCGGCGTAGCTCGGCGTAGCTCGGCGTAGCTCGGCGTAGCTCGGCGTAGCTCGGCGTAGCTCGGCGTAGCTCGGCGTAGCTCGGCGTAGCTCGGAGTAGCTCGGCGTAGCTCGGCGTAGCTCGGCGTAGGTCCGCGTAGCTCGGCGTAGCTCGGCGTAGCTCGGCTTAGGTCCGCGTAGCTCGGCGTAGCTCGGCGTAGGTCCGCGTAGCTCGGCGTAGGTCCGCGTAGCTCGGCGTAGCTCGGCGTAGCTCGGCATAGTTCCGCGTAGCTCGGCGTAGCTCGGCGTAACTCCGCGTAGCTCGGCCTAGGGCGGCGTAGCTCTTGCGCTTTAAGCTTAGCGAAGCACGATGTAGGTACTTGTAGGTCGGTATTACTCAGCGTAATATAGCATAGCTTGTTGTAGCATGGTGTAGCAGCACATTTTATCTCATAGGAGCATAACATAGCTCGGTGTAGCTTGACGTAGCACGTTGTAGTATTACGGCGGGGCGTAGTATGGCTCAGCGCTAGTCCTACATTTTCAAAACTATTTCAGCAGAAATACCACCTTCATTAGTATAATCACAGAACACAGGAATCATACTTCTGTTCTGTGAGTATAATAGACCCTTTCATAAAGTAAAAACCTGCTTATGAAACTAGCTGAGGAACACGCTTTTTCTTTTAAGGCCATGAAACTCATGTCTCGCCTTGCATAATTCATAGAAAAGATAAGGTTTTCAGTTCAAGTTTATTTCGTCACAGTGTTCCAGTGACATTGGCAAAAGTTTTAATACATTAAAGTGGGGTTTAACATAATACGATTCAGTAAAACTATGCACATTATCACATAAACACAAAATATCTTTTTACATGAACAGTTGTACACTGATAAAACCTTTATGATTAAACTAGCTGCAGCAAGCGGCTTTGCCCGCGTGAATGCAGGTTTCTCGATACAAACTTGAAACCCCGTTTCATCTTTCTATCTATATCTTTCCCAATATCAAGGCATCGCCAACTTCACAAGCCCTCACCACCCTCGTGCCCACAACTACGGGTACAAACATACCCTCACATCTTACCTTTAAAACATTATCACCTCTAGTTATCGGAGGAATGAATGGTCATTAATTAATTAAGTAAACCCTTTGCGATGTGTCCCTGAAGAGTCGTTACTTAATTAGCATTACTCATGGGCTGGCCCCGGCTCCACTGGATGCGATAAGATATATTGCTACTTACCTTTTTACCTGGGCGTTAGTAACTTTCTGGGTACATCAATGTTTGTGAAGATAAACTTCTTTATTTACAGCAATTATTTCATCAGTACGCTACCATAAATCGTCTTTATCATCACTCCACAGTATTTTATAGCTTGAAAGCAGCCTCTCTAAACACATGTTATTCAAAACTATTTCCGGTAACTCTCACCTACTCGTAGTTGCATTGAGACATCCTATGAAGATGTTTACCTCACATATCCTAAGAGCATCCCACCTTACTTTTACTATACACATCAATTATGCACTGCATACTTCAATATTAAAAAAATAATAAGTAAACTAATCAGTAACCGAAAACTAAAAGCAAAGCAAAAAATATACTTCGACGCTACTTAATATTAACCCTTTGTGTATCCGGAACGTGGATCCACGCGAGACACAATAACTTTTTAATTGTGTCTCTAATTACGGCATACGAAAGGTTAAAAGTGGGCGATGTGGTCGCAAGCAACAAAGCCCGTTATTAAAAAAAAAAAAATTAACTATCTGCAAAATAGTTCAATTGTCACCAATATCTTAAGAAATAACATCAAAGACCCGCTCATAACATTCAAGTATCAGTAGGTAGTAGACGCTATAATACTATAGTAATATAAGTGGTAGTATTCCCCCACGGCAGTATTTATTTTTAAACTTCAGAGGACCGTAACAGGTAACGTATGACCTTGCTATATACTGCTATTTTCCTCCGCAGGAAAGAACGCCGTGCTAGCATTATTCAAAGCCAGACTTTACTAATGCATTTTATGGTCGAGGGTAATATTTACGAGGCCCAGGTGAACGCAAAAAACGTACGTAAGCACCTCATCGGGGCCGATTTTAATATTAGTTTAACGCAATATTACTACGAAGCTCATCCCTAGCTTAAAAATAAAGTTTAACTTATGAAGGAAAAAGAGAAAAAAATAATTTAAGGTCTGCAAAAGACCATTCTGCAGCAAATAAGTAGTTATTTATTTTTATCACCGCATCCTAATTGCTTGTTATCTTTCTTTTAACACCCAGGACTTAAGAAGCCATTCTATAATCCCTGTATTAAGAGTTATACGTGGCGAGGGATTTGAAACGTGTTTTCCTCTATTTTCGGAGGCCAGGCCGTCGCGTCCCGCTATCCTTAGGGATTTCATTCCGAAAAACCTCCATAAATATTTCTTACAGTATTTGTATCTTCCTTGGAGTATCGTTAGCACAATGTTTCCCTTTTTCCTCTGAACCCGGTTAGCATCTGCTTCCACAAACTGGATTGTCTACATACCAGCGCGAGTCTACACTAACTGTTGCGTAATAAACAACTAAAACTATTATCAGCAGTACCATTCCTCAAAAAGGCCAACATTTTGTATCAATTAGTGGGCTGTCGGGAAAAATATGAAAACAATTTATTTCTGTGAGAATCGCAGTCATTTGTTTTGATTACCTCGTACTGTAATCAGCATTTTATAAAGATGTACAATATGTATAACTGACTATCGAATGAATATCGTGATCTCCTGAAAATGGTTGTCTTATTTGAGATTTAGTAGAAATTGCTAGAGTGAGAACGTGTAGATTGCACTTATGGCACCTGGCAAGGACTGAACGTGACAAACAAAAACACTTTAATACATTTGCTCCAACGTCATTACAGTTTATCGGTACTTTGGCGCGAACCCGAAATAAATAGCCGCTATCAAACAGCGATTACACAAACTGTTCACAAGCTCATAAAAAGACAAACATTACGAAATCTCTGATGTCAAAGAAAAATAAATCGGCAATAAAGTTTAACTGCTCAACAATAATGTTATAATGGTTGTAACAAAACCGATATTTTATAATATTGACCGAGCAAATTCGAACTAGTGTTTTTTTGGACTTGAAAATTGTTAAAGTCCTCCGCTTTTTGTCCTCGTACATATGTATATTTCAATTTTAGTAGTCTAGTAAATTTTAAGCCGTGTCACGACTTAAGATGGGCTACTTCATTACTTCCCGTGGGTAGCGTAAGAGGTGACTTAGAAGATACTACCTTCTGCCAGCGGTTTCATCTATGTTGTTTTAGTACTTCCCTCATTATAATAAATCATAGATGTTATGCTGTTCTGTATTATTGGAAACTTTCTTCAAAAGCCATTTATTCGTTTTTTGCTTTAAAGAATAACAAAAAATCATCGACACATTAATTCTCACATAGTAAGTTTCACATGACAACATCGAAAGTTTGTATGTATGTATTATGTCTGTATGTATGTGTACATTCGTAACTCCTTCACACTTATACGTCTGAACGGATTTGGCACATAGATTATACAGACAGACAAACCATGTTCACACATTTTTCAGGACATTTTTGATTCGGGAATTTGTTCCCTTAATATAATTTTCCGCACCGCTTGTAAACTCCAGATTATATTTTTATTGGGATAGAATATGTGAAAGATTTAAATATATCAACTTACAACTTCTAAAAAATTGAATCCATTCTATTAACAGTCTGTCTCTAGCATAAGGGATTTCACTCTTAATTGTTTAGTGATTTTTATTAAATAAGAAACTCTTCAATAAAATATTAAGTGACTCAAACTCAAATAATATTTACAGTAGATTAGTTCACTTAAATCAATATTATATCAGTCACATTAGGATTAGTGTACAGTACAGTTAATCACAGTTCAGAGTCCAATAATGAATTGTTAACAATGTTGGTGCAGTTCGCAAGAGAGATCATCGGAGACGATTGTGTGAGACGATGTATGAGGTTCACAATTTAGAAACTTGAGTAGTTTAGCTACTAGAAATAAATACTATTACCATGCCAAAGGCTCAAAGATCATAAGATTATTTTGATAATAAAATAAAACACCGGATCTCTTAGAGTTTAACGATTCGAAGTTACCTTAATTTCGTATTATGCCATTTACCTACTTTCGCAATAGATTTCCTTCGGAAAGGCAGTATAAATTTTATTGCATATATTTTGAAGGTATCGAAACTCGAGCTTAATTGCAATTCACGCCATTCACGTTTATGTGCTTGGCAAAAACATCTGGCCCCTTGATTGCTTACGTTTTTATGTGCGCTTGGGAGCTCAAACACCACTCTAGGAGAAAATGTATCCAGGTACCTAAATGATGCAATCACAAAGCTTCACATTTATTGCCATATCGTAATTTGTATTTAAATTGCAAACCTTTTTTAACCGAAAGGATGAAGGTCTACGTGAATGTGTCTATGTCATAAAATAACTATCTATGATCTTTTGATTGTAAAGAGCTACAGGTCTGGTTTCCCAGATTACAATCTTGGCAGGGTTTACGCCACCTTGGCTGGCTCCATTAGCAAATTAGCTGTATTTCTGATTACATTAATGTCCCAATAGCTTTTCATCACGTCTTTTGGTTGGAGTGGTAAATTTTTTGGCTTTATAGGCAATTCCAAATTCATCAATTAGATTAAAATCCAATATTAAGTAGCTATACATATAGATAAGAAAGATTTTCATTGGTGTTTTGTCTATAGCACATGTTATGTTAAAAGTTAGTATCTCTAATAATGGTCTCGTGAAAGCGAAACCGTGTATCTCGATCCTTTGGGGATTTTAAGTAACCACATCGTAAGGGTCAACTGAAAGGTTTGACCATGCAACAAGCATTCGCAATTGGAATAATGGATTTAGACACATGTCTACTCTAAATAGCAGATTCTTGTTGTTTTTTACGAGTATTTTTCTTCAAGCGCAAGAAAGAAAATTTCAGTTGGTTTCTTAATAAAAATATTTTACGTTGCAAACATTTTTATGACGAAGACTCAACATTTTTTACACTATTTGCTTTCAACAGAGCTTACTATTAATTTCTACAGCCAACATTCAAATATCATTTGGTATTACAGTTTCAACGAACTAGCAAATGAAATATGAATTTTAGAGAGTCGTACCAAAAAGTTAGTATGCCTATAAATTCATTTTTATGACACCCAGTAAATAAGTTATCCATACACATACGCCGTTAGTAATAAATACAATGCAGACAGATGGTCACGCGCTTCGCGTGTGCGAACCTTTTTATAAAAATAAGTTTTCTTATGTACAATATTTTCGTAACACACTTTTATTATGAGGGCATTTAGAGGAATCACAATAATCCTGCCACTTTGCTTTTTAAATCTCGTAAAACAAACATAAAATTAAATTATATTACAACTAAAACAAGAGCCAACATAACGCAAATAGTTCCCCAAAACTAAAATAATAAGATGTTGAAGTGTAACAACAGCCGGACACGGGATAAGGGCATTTGAATAGCCCCTAGGTGGCGTTAGTTATTCAGCTCGCGACTCGCCGGCCGCCCGCGCGCGCTCGTAAATCAAACTCGCCATTCGCTTATGCATTATACAGTTTTATTTGTGCGAGTCCGCTGAATAGGTAATAAACTATGGCAGGTGAAATGCCCTGCGTGTTCGAATGCGCCGAGAATTTGAAACGTAGGCAAATATAGGTCTGTTTACTGCGCCCCGGAACAACATATAGTGTTGGTGATTGGATTACGTGTGTAGGTGGTTTGGTGACGATCTGGTTTGGTTTTTTAATGAACTACACGCAATTCTGTGATTGGATGTGTTTGGGGAGTGGATCAAAACTAAAAAAAATATTGAAGATGAGTATATACATCCCAATTGAAAGGCCGTATTCTAAAAGCAGGATTAATAAAGTGCTACAAGAAAAATAAAATTACCGTTATCTCCATGCTGTAAATTATCTTAAAAATATTATCTCCAAGCTTCCCACGTATAAACTTAAAACCTAACACCAATTAGCCTACTAATTAAAACCACCATCTCATTTGCTAAACAGCGCAGGTTATTAGGCATTTTCGAAGGTCCCTCCATCTCTCGGCGCGACGGAGCAGAAAATTCACTGCGGTCCTCATTCCACACGGGCCTGCATGCTAGTTCGTACGTCTGAGGCCGGCCTCCGCTAATCCTCTTACTAATTTCATTATTTTAGTATCAACTTTTTAGTCTCTTTTTTTATTCATTCAATTTAAAAGGATTATAGCTTGAAAACATGGGCGGTTGTTCGTACAGCTTTTGTGTTAGTTTGTGACTCAGGTATTTTAGTGAAAAATTTAGTAAAATATTTTTTTCTGGTTTAATTGAAAAAATTTCAGTCATTGTGCTATTTTTTTTTAGAACTGAATTGTCTTTGTTAACCGATAGGTAGGCTGGACTCTGTTCGAATTGAATTGACGGTATGGTTGGTGCAGTGGTTGAGGAATTGGTTGCTGCGCTGCGTGTCGGGGGTTTGATTCCCGAATGAAAGTAATATTTGTATGGCTTACAGATAGTTGTTTTGGGTCTAGGTGTAGTGTAAATATGAATTTACATGTTTGCAAACTCTTACTATATAAGACTAATTCCTAGTGTAAGGCATTGTTTAAAAAAATTGTCCTGCAAACGGACATGAAAATATTTTCTTTTTTGTAAGAAATACTTGTATAAAAATACAGAGTATGTTTATTTCTTCATGACTTCAGAACTGGCAATTGGGTACAAGAAGATGCAGCGTTGGAAAATGTACCACAAGGTAGACTGACCTGGTGAGGGTCGCGGGAAACAAATAGATGCGAGACCCACAAGCTAGAAGCGGTCGTTATGGTGACACTTTGGCGAGCCCTGAGTCCAACTGTGGACGTCTTTTAGTTGAAATGACAATGATAATATAATTTGTAACTGCACATCAACAGAAAATAAAGTAAAAATACAGCCGTAATTCGATCAGGAAACCGGATACAGCAAAATAAGCATACTTTATAGGTTGTATTGATTTTATTATTATTGCACAACAGATACAATCCCGACGCCGATCACCATTCATGTTAATGAAATAGCAAATAAAATGATCGTAATTACGAGAACGTTTTTACTGCATTGTTGGGAGCCCGTCGCCGAATCACCTGGCATTACCGTTGCGACAATATTTCCAACGAATTGCCCATTTATTCAAGCACCAGACATAATAACTTTTGTAATTACAATATCAACATTAGCGTTGCATACCCTCGTTCGTCACACCCGCCAACGAGGGCGTTTGATGTTATCATTTTTGGGGAATTGGTCGCGATTTTATAAATACATTGTGCTTATAAAATGAGCGATGAGACCGTAAAATACAAAGTTGCCCTGAAATTGCGTGACAGGATCGCGGCTGACCACGAAGAAAATGGCAGAACGAATTAGATTTCTTCCTTAGGAATTGGCAATAAATGGTTCAGACCTAGAGGCCGCAGCCCAATAAGATGGGCAAATCAGCAGGCTAACTCTCCAAATTAATTTCAATTTCAATCTAAAGTCAATCCGATTGCAATGTCAATTTTGACGTTATGTGATTTGGTACTCTTGAAAACAATATTGTCAACATATTCGATTTCACTTAGTTGTCAAAATGGTCACGCAATTTTGAACCAATTTGGCGCTAGCATTGAATTCAAGGGTTCGAAATGTCACAATGTCACGACCGAACGGAATTGAACTCAAGAGTAAGCCTGCAGCTCCGCTCGACACTGGACACCCAACTGCACGTCGCACTTCATGACGCTAAGAACCGTCACAGATGGCGAGGTACCATCAATACGTAGCTAATCCAGCGGGAACTTCACGACCCTCAGTAATGAGGAATATGACTCCAGGAGGAGGTGGAGGAGGTTTAGACCTAGAAATACTGGAAGGAATGAAGAGAGGCCTCTACCCAACCGTGGGACAGTAAGTACAGGATTGATATAATAATAATAATAAAAATATGAAAACTGCGCGTACGTGCGCGTGGGTCTGATGAGTGAGTGGGTGGGTGTGTGTAAGTGAGTGTATTTTCTACTTTCGCGCGAACGAATCCATTGGTAGAAGCTAGAAATACATTAAATAAGGTAACTTGATAAGAATATAGGTATAATTCACAAACTGAAGATTTTCCGCTACGCTAGCAACAAGTTCTGTAGTCGCTACCCACTCCTAAATGTCTGAAGCTCACATGGAGTTCCTATATAATATGATATTCAATGCGAGTGACAGGTAGAAACAGGCTATCAAAAGGAATTTAATTGAATTTCACTTTGTCTGCCGATGTGCTTCACCCACGCTCATTAGATTACCGACTTTCAGTAAAGGCGGCGCTTTGTTGTTTCGGTATATAATTATATTTTAGGGCTCTATTATCATATCATCTAATGAAACCTCTACTGGGCAAAGGCAACCCCTTTTCCTTCCAAATCTCTCTGTCTTGAGCGATCTCTGGCCAAGTTTGCCCTTCACAAACCTGGTTGATCATCACAGGTCTTCACTTCTTACTGTCCGACCGTCCGTTAACCGTCCGGACCGAGCCCAAGTCGTCGACGCTGCGCACTGTTCCCACGCGCCTCAAGGACTTGTCAGCAGCTATAGAGGCCCAGCAGGGTCGAAGCCTACTAGAACCAGGGTCAGTTCAGGGTCTAGTTCCGAAAGGGAGGCTCGACAGTGGTATGAAAGGCAACGAGGAAACGAGGCGGGTTTTTAAGTCAGTGAGAGTCTGACACGGGCGGGAGATATCATTTGGATGATTTTCAATTACCGAAAGAAAAAAACAGGTTTTCACTTCGCAGCGGTCAACCTCGACTGCGACCCGTTAAAATATTTTAAAGGGAAAAATAATATGTTTGTTAGTTTGTAGCAGGTAATCTCTAGCAGTACTCATCCGATCACAAAAAATATTTCGCTGATGGGAAGTTAAATTTTAGCCGAGTATCTAGGCTACTATTTATCCCCAAAAAATGCATATAGGCGACAGGAGCAAAGCTGCGAGAACCAACTAATAGGTATCTTGTAAATAATGATATATTTGGTTGTAAAATCCTTACGTGTCACGAAGGCCCCACTTAGGGGCCCAGCAGAGTCGAAGCCTACTGGGACCATAGATTTGCTTCTGAAAGGAAAACCAGGCCCTGGAATGAAAGGCAATGAAAGAACCAGGAGTGGACTTTAGTCAGTAAAAGTCTGTCACGAAAGGGCGAGAAATGTCATTTAATGATTTCCCACCTAAAAAAAAACTTCGTCTGTCTACCTTTTTATTTGCGACAAATTCGACAGTTTTTCATGCGGTTTGCACTAACAGACAGAGTAGGTAATCCATGAGGAAAGTTTAAGTGTATAATACTTGCATATATTATTTAAGAGAAAAACCCCGAATTTTAAAGGTTTTTAGTACCCGCCATGCAAAACTGGGGCGGGTCGTTAGTAGAAAATAGTACATTTTGTTACAAGTGGAGAAAGTTTGTTATTGCGACCGAAGTGGAAATCTCTGGAACCGCAGGCGAGGGTATTATGGAACCAAGTGCTGTAGTGACTAATGTTTAGTACCCACCATGCGAAACTGGTGCGGGTCGTTACTAGCAAATAGTACATTTTGAGACATGTGGAGAGAGTTTGTTATAGCGACTGAGGCGGTATTCTCCGGGACCGCAGGCGAGAGCATTATGGAGCCGAGTGCTGCAGTGACTAATGTTTAGTACCCACCATGCGAAACTGGTGCGGGTCGTTACTAGCAAATAGTACATTTTGAGACATGTGGAGAGAGTTTGTTATAGCGACTGAGGCGGTATTCTCCGGGACCGCAGGCGAGAGCATTATGGAGCCGAGTGCTGCAGTGACTAATGTTTAGTACCCACCATGCGAAACTGGTGCGGGTCGTTACTAGCAAATAGTACATTTTGAGACATGTGGAGAGAGTTTGTTGTAGCGACCGAGGCGGTATTCTCTGTAACCGCAGGCGAGGGTATTATGGAGCCGAGTGCTGCGAGTGTGCGAGTACCCACCATGCGAAACTGGTGCGGGTCGTTACTAGCAAATAGTACATTTTGAGACATGTGGAGAGAGTTTGTTGTAGCGACCGAGGCGGTATTCTCTGTAACCGCAGGCGAGGGTATTATGGAGCCGAGTGCTGCGAGTGTGCGAGTACCCACCATGCGAAACTAGTGCGGGTCGTTACTAGCAAATAGTACATTTTGAGACATGTGGAGAGAGTTTGTTGTAGCGACCGAGGCGGTATTCTCTGTAACCGCAGGCGAGGGTATTATGGAGCCGAGTGCTGCGAGTGTGCGAGTACCCACCATGCGAAACTGGTGCGGGTCGTTACTAGCAAATAGTACATTTTGAGACATGTGGAGAGAGTTTGTTGTAGCGACCGAGGCGGTATTCTCTGTAACCGCAGGCGAGGGTATTATGGAGCCGAGTGCTGCGAGTGTGCGAGTACCCACCATGCGAAACTGGTGCGGGTCGTTACTAGCAAATAGTACATTTTGAGACATGTGGAGAGAGTTTGTTGTAGCGACCGAGGCGGTATTCTCTGTAACCGCAGGCGAGGGTATTATGGAGCCGAGTGCTGCGAGTGTGCGAGTACCCACCATGCGAAACTGGTGCGGGTCGTTACTAGCAAATAGTACATTTTGAGACATGTGGAGAGAGTTTGTTGTAGCGACCGAGGCGGTATTCTCTGTAACCGCAGGCGAGGGTATTATGGACTAATGTTTAGTACCCACCATGTGAAACTGGTGCGGGTCGTTAGTAGAAAATAGTACATTTTGAGACATGTGGAGAAAGTTAGTAACCGCAGGCGAGGGTATTATGAAGCCGAGTCCTACAGTGACACCCTTTTTCAATTCATAAAGAAATAATTAACCGGGGATTAACAGTGACTCGTAGGGGTCGCATACCGCCGAGCCTGATACGATAAACACATTGTGGCAGAGACGAGCTTACGCACTTTTCTACTAGAGTGATAAGAGTGGGTTTTCCATTAAGTTTATGGAAAATGATATATTAGTGTATGTTTCTACACAAAATTGCACACTATCTTATGTTTGACCTAAACAAAAAAACAAATTAACATGGATAAAGCGTGTGCACATTTCATAAAACAAGCTTGGCCTGAACTGTATATTGAGTGAGGTTTATATTGAAAGTTTCGTGCCCCGCCACGCGGGCCCTAAGGACACACATTCTACTTTGTTCTTACACACAACTTTAAGAACTTGCTTAACAGATGTTTCGCCTGACTTTTGTCCCCAAGTAAGTCATGTATCCTTGTAACATACGCTTTATGTGCGACGAAAATAATACCTGCTGTCGATGTTTGTAATATACGGTGACAATGTTGGTAGGAATACCTTCGGGAATTGTAACAACTAAAATAATGATTTTTGAACTTTATTGACATCATTGAACCATATCATGCTTTGCGAATAAGCATGATATTCTGGTTATATACTTTCTCTGTCAATAGGTACTAGGTATACTCCGTATACTCTCTGTATAATTCCTATGTTCTGTGAGGTACACAAATACTTAGAAACAAAACAATATTTTTTTTACAAAGATAGGAGCAACTAGAATACAGCGTAGTTCTTCTACGCTGTATTCTAGTTGTCCATCTATTTTTCTATATTTATTGGTCAATCGTGCTTGATCAACAAAAAAGCTAAAAGCAGCATAGCATAATCTTCCTTTTAATGTTCCCACTGCTGGGACTCAGGCCTCCTCTCTAGGTGAGGGAATGGGCCGTAATCCACCGGGCTCAGTGCGGGTTGGTGAATGTCACATATTTTCGAACTTTTGGTTCTAGGACATGCCGGTTTGCACACAAAACGAACATAACGTACTTGACGTATTCTAGTTGTCCATCTATTTTTCTAAATTTATTGGTCAATCGTGCTTGATCAATAAAAAAAGCTAAAAGCACCAATTCACCAAAACACCAGATTTCGATAATCAGTATGTCAGTAAATCAGTATGGATATTACAAGAATACATTGAGCATCTGAATAGATTACAGCTGCACCAATACGTTTGTCTGTCAGACAAAGAATATTTTCAAAACTGAACTCATTGAGTTTCAGGCGAGGCCAAAGTGGGAGCTCAAAATAGTGGCTAAACGTGACTTGCCGATATTGCATCATTTGTACCACATCCCGCCTCGAGTACACGTTCGCCTGCTCTTGAACATCGCACTGTATGGCTCCTCACATAACCCACACTACAATACTTTGTCATTCTCTTCTCGCTCCTCTAATTCAAATGTACCGAATTAATCATTCCGGTATTGGGCATCTGATTGCTTGTCAATGTCGGTTAATTAATAATATTATTCACTTCTAATAGTGAGCGTTTTCGACAGCGAACATACTAATTATCCTTGATAGATATCTCTGTTCAAGTAAGTACGCAAATATGGCTGATATCAGTTTGTTTTTGAAAACTTTTGCGTAATTTACTGATGCGTCTTCACCGTGATAAAACTGGCGGAAATCCTCGTTCCGTTATAAAGTTGGTACTTTTCCGCAAAACCGGATTCCATAGGCAATTAACCTGCCCACAGATTAAATAGTGATTTATCAACCCGCAGCCTTAGAAAAATATAATTGAATGTAGTGTAAAATTTTCGGAAAGCAAAGACCTCTTCGAAAAACTCTCTCGTGTAATGGAAATCGTGCCCCTCGGCCCCCAGGGCATCGCGGATTCTCTGCACAAAAGGCCCAACAAAAAGGTCCTGCCGTCACATGAACATTGTAAAACTCAGCCTCGTATTCACGTCTCCACTTACAAACCAATAGCGTCTTAAAAACTTCACGTGTAAGATTCAATTTTGTTCCACCAAGATTGTTTTGTAACAGTTTTTTCCAATCCGATAATGCGACCTTAGCGTCGGGATCATGGTTTACTACAAATTGTATTAGAGTAGTAGATTTAACTATTTACGCGGTGTACGGTCCGGTCGAGCGGTCGCGTGACTCTTCCGTACCTTGTGGAATGCTGATTCTTTTGTTATCATACGTGCCATAAATTCTTTAGAACCTCGCGTCCCTGAGAAGCTAAAATAACTTTGGTGTCGTTTAGAGATAGCTATTATGTGTTGTTTTACAGAATGGATTCACATTTCAAGATTCATGTTTCCGAAAGTCCAATTCCTTTTCGACCATCGGCAGACTATCCTCCTTGAAATGTATATCAGTATCAAGGCTATCGTAGTACATAAACACGGAACTACTACGTCAGAGTAGGATACTCCGCGTAGCTTCATCTCGAGTGCATCTCTCACGATCACGGGAGCTTTTGCCTCTAAGGAATCGATTATCCGTAGACGTCTCGCATTCCTCAGATATCGTCTTCATCTCGGCGTCGATATGACGAAGTGCATTAAAATATCTATGTATAATGTTGTGATGCAATCGTGTTCTACTTAGTTTTCGCAGATAAGTTATTTAATATGTAACATGTTGGTTTTAACTTGTAGGTAAAGTGTGTGTACTAGGATGCATAACGTATGGAGTGTTGATTTTAGCACTGAATATATTAAAATTTTCAAAATGAAATTCTATCTCATGCTATATTTGTTCTAAGTTATCTGATTTAAAACAACTATTTGCGCAGTTTGTTTCTTATGTTTGTACAGATAAACTTTGTACCCACCTATTAAATCAGTTATTATGGAAGTGTGACCTATTTGTTGTTGAATTTTTCAGTTTAGTATGTGCGTTGGGAGCTGTTGTTTTTGTATATGATGCAGTGTTGTTTAATATTAAGTATTGAACTTGAACTGCTTAGTTATCCCAGGATAGATACGCGAATTGTTTGTAAGATGTGTTCTCATGAAATAACTCCTGCTCTGGGTGGAGCGAGACGGATTATCAGATTTGAGACATAGGTCGAGCAACTAAAGACAGTTGCGCTTTGCGCTCTAGGACCACGAATACTCTTTCTTCTTCTTCTTTCCGTGTCGATTTTCTCAAACTAGATTTTTTCTGACCACTTTTTGGCAAGATTCAACTGTTTCAAACAATCCCGCAAAGAATAGGGGGGTAAATTCGTGTTTTAGAATACGCCAACTGGGAATAAATACCATGAAAAACGAATTGCTACATTTTTATGGGAATGTGTGCTAATTGATTTTATATATATATATATATTCTATTTGTTCTTAGTATTTGTTGCTTAGGCACTATTGTTGTAGGTAAATTGTAGTGATGACTAAACTGGTGTCTCTATGTATACCAACTCGATTGATCCCGTATTCATTTTACACAATATTCCTCTCGCAGCTTCATCTAACGTAAGCACCTAATAAACGGTCACAATAACTCGGAGATAAAAAAAAAATCTTAAGCTTTCTCCGCGAGAGAGTCTTAGCGCCAAAGTAAACATAAAGCCATGAAAACACAACAACAAGCATTATCTCGCCAAAATCCTTGTATCGAGTTTTGGAATCGTTCGCATTGTTGTCCTTTGTGTTCGCGTTCGCATTCGTTTTCCATCGTACACCATTATTCACATTAAGTGGACAGATCTCGGGTCAGATCCAGGCACAAGAAAAGCACAAAAAGTGCCCGCTTTATCCGAGCATGATAAATCTACTTCAAATCCGAGAATAGCGTCTTTTATGAACGAAATTGAAATAAACCGACCGTGCGGATAACAGCTAAGTAAGAAGATCGAGATCCTTTTAGAATATATTGGTGAATCATTTTCATTCATCAAGCCTACTTAGAATACCGTATATCTGTGGGTATTTTTGTAGGTAGCCCTTTTAAACTAGTTTTGCTATTCATTTTTCTAAGAAATGTTTTCTTTATCAGCGTACAAACTTTATCTGGTCAAATTCTTAAAATTATTTTCCTGGTATTATTTATTGCTGCAAAGTACTTTATTTCAAGAAATAACCCTCTGAGTTTTTAGAGTTAAATCGTAGATCAACAAAAGCTAGGGTTACATAACCATTGCTCAGGAGGTAGAGACTTGAGAGTTTTCAAACTATCTTTTCACGACATCACTTCACAAATACGATATGTTCATTTAGAAAACTTATCTAGCATTTTAACCATTATAAAGATGGCAGGGTTTTATCAATTTACTGAAAGTTATCCACATCTGTCAGCTCATAATATGTCCAGCAGAGTTCACCGAATGTATTAATTATCTCATCCGCAGGGCGCTTAGGCCAGTCATATACAAATATCTCCCTTTTTTTAGGTCGGTAATCTTCCAATGCCTTCTCTTGCTCTTGGGCGGAGCGTGTCAGATTTTTACTGACTAAAACCCACTCCTTTTCCTTCATTGCCTTCGTTCTAGGACCCTGGGGCACACTTTCACATAACCCATGGTTGTACCTATATTTCCCTTGTGTTACTGTTTAGTTTTCTGAAGCTATGGGCATCGTGCATGCATTAATCATTTTATTTGTACTAATACCTTTTAATAAGTTCATTGTGTTAAGGTCTGTTTATGCTCACTTCCCAATTTTAGGTCTTACACTATACGTGAGGACTTGTAATTGGCTAGGTGTTGTCTAAGATTGTTTTCCTTTTTAATCTGCTTTTTTTATAAGCTGTGAGTCCTCCAAGCTGTAGTAAATAAGTATAAATAATATAAATATGTTTATCAGTTGTCTAGTACTCATAACACAAGCTCTGCTTAGCTTGAGACTAGATGGCGTTGTGTGATAGTTGTGGAATATTATATTATTATTAAATAAATAAATATTATTAAAACTATGCCTACACGATATCTTTTCTGAAAATATTTTTTAAGCAATGAAAGTTTATGACAAACTTGAATAGCCATTAAAACAGTGAATTCCAAACATGCATCATCTCAGGAAATTTTATTTATTTCTCACTAAAACATTTATTTTCGTTTTCTCTTATTCCACATAATAGATCGTTCGGAAGATATGTCCCTATTTTTAGTGGTGTAGATGAAATCGAGCGTGAAATGGTTACCACACGGAGCGGTTGTCTCGTGAACAAACGAATACCGGATCGCCGTTTGCCGCCGGGGCGTTTGCCGGAAAATTGGCTGGCACACCACTACGCTCCGGCTTAATAATAACAATGTATTGAATGTCTGCCCTGTCCGTGATGGGAAACTATCTGATACTAGAGCGGCAAGAGCATTCTGGTAAATTATAATAACTTTTTACTCTAAGGGCTTTACAACATGAAACTGAAATTTCTCTTCTTATTTGTTTCTCTTTGCTAATGTATACCACCTAAGCCTACATTGTGGATTGCAATAAAAAATTGAGTATTGAGTATTGAAATAATGCACACTCTTCTTACTATACCAATTAGAAAATCAAGGTACAATCATAATTTAGGACCCATTGGAGTTTTACTTAAATGCACTTAGATATGGTTTTTCTTATATATGTTTTCATTCTAATATTTTATTTTATTTTTAATAAGTACAGCGACAGACTACAGACTAAGACAATTTAGACAATAAATATGAGTATCATCGCTTTACTTTGATAGCGCATCGGTCGAGGCGGATTTTCTGAAAAGAAACCCGTGATCCTTGAACGCAAAGGGCATAAGTGTAGGTTTAGAAAACCAAAATCTGACACACCATTCCGCTCCACCCAGACCGGGAGAATTCATTGGATGATTTCCCAGCAATAGAAAAATACGGTATTCATATCTACGCAAGCACACACAAACGCACTAGTGACGCAATCAAAATTTACCAAAATTTTTCATCCAAATTGCGTATTTTAAAAATAGCTGAAATCGGGTCATTGGCCGATTCTGAACATACTACTTAGCAGCCTTTTACAAGCACTAGGTACAATTATCTATCTCCAGCCCATTACACCCAAAATTATTTTACATTAAAAAGTATTAGTACGTACTTTTTTATATTGAATTTCTTTTTTTAAATCTTAATAATAAAAATGTCATCCTTTTCAGGTGCTACAAATTATAATTTTAATTTTATTTTAAGTTAAACAGGATAGGTTTAACTTAAAATTAAAATTTAAGGTGCAGGTTTGAAAGGATCGTTCGTTAGTTTCTGACTACTTGTATGGTAAAAAGTTTTAAAACTGATTTATATCAGAATACGATATAAGTACTCAAACAAAGTGAGTTTTCTATTTTATACTTTTTTATAAACAATTGTTTGACATTAACATAAATTAACACCGTTTTATAAAATTATGATGTATTTCATTTCCTTTTATATATTTCTTCATTAAATATTTTATATCGATAAGTCTATTCAACGTTCCGTGAGTGTCCCTATCATTAGAGCGGGCCTTAACAGAACACCAGCGCAGACTATGTTATTTATTGTTTTAAATATCGCAGCATATATTAGGATAAGTTTGGCGCTTTTTTAGCCAAGCACGGATTACAATTTTAGGTTTTTTTATAAGACTGTGTGAGACACAAACCAACATTTTTTCTTTCTTTGGAGAAAGTAGGAATTTTGTAGAATAAGGATATCTATCTTTATAATGACACTATTATTCAAACACATCTTATAATAATCTGGTAATATTTTCACCAGGTCAAGCAAGCGGCTAAGGCATAGGTAGGTACTTTCCACGTAGTTGTGGCCACCGTAGGCGTGGGCTTGCGGACGGCGAGCATTGGGTAGCTCGCTGTCCGACCGTCCGGTAACTGTCCGGACCGAGCCTAAGTCGGCGATGACGGCGCGCACTGTCCCCGCCCGCCTCAGGGAGTTGTCAGCAACCGTAAGGGCACACTGGATCGAAGGCTACTGGGGGGTCTGTTTCCATAAGGGAGGCTCAGCCCCGATATGAAAGGCAAGAAGGAACAGGTTGAGATTTTTAGTCAGTAAGAGTCTGACACTATCTTCCGCTCCGCCCAAAGGCGAGGGATGTCATCTGAATGATTTATACTCACTGTTGGGGATGGTACTCTTCAATGAAAGTGGACTGTAAATTATAAAAAATGTTGTATTAAATAGACGTACTACAATCGTTTGGATTTTGGAACGCAGATGTATGTATGCCCGTTTACACTGGCGGGCGGGGACGCGCTCGCGCTGACACCCGTCCCGCGCCCCCTCGCCTCGCCGACTCTGCTGCCGCGTACACACGATCGGCCGCCAACTCCGCTGCCGGGGCCACACGGACGTTCGCGCGTGAACACTTACCGAAAAAACCGGCCAAGTGCGAGTCGGACTCGCCCATGAAGGGTTCCGCAGCAGCAAGTAACATAATATAAAAGTTCATGTTCTTGTTCTTGTTGTGTTGTAACTTTGATCGATCTTTTAATAATAGTGTATTTTTTCGGTTTATGACGCATTAAAAAAAAACTACTTACTGGATTTCGTTCAAACCAATTTTCGTTGGTAGTTTTTATAGTAATGTACATCATATATTTTTTTTAGTTTTATCATTCTCTTATCTTAGAAGTTAGAGGGGGGGGGACACACATTTTACCACTTTGGAAGTGTCTCTCACGAAAACTATTCAGTTTAGAAAGAAATGATATTAGAAACCTCAGTATCATTTTTGAAGACCTATCCATAGATACCCCACACGCATGGGTTTGATGAAAAAAAAATTTTTGAGTTTCAGTTCTATGTATGGGGACCCCCAAAATTTATTGTTTTTTTCTATTTTTGTGTGAAAATCTTAATGCGGTTCACAGAATACATCTACTTACAAAGTTTCAACAGTATAGCTCTTATAGTTTCGGAAAAAAGTGGCTGTGACATACGGACGGACGGACAGACAGACAGACAGACAGACAGACAGACAGACAGACAGACAGACAGACAGACATGACGAATCTATAAGGGTTCCGTTTTTTGCCATTTGGCTACGGAACCCTAAAAAAAGAACCCATAGGGTAAATAAAATTCTTGAAAGTGACAATAAATTATCTTTGTCTAAAAAACTTTCGTTATATTATGGTTTTATCAAAGGTTTTATTTGCATTTCTAGTGCCTGTCAATTGACAAGGCATGTGGACATTGTCAATTTGAATTCGATACCTTTTACACTTTTTAGGTTTTTAGTTATTTGTCAATATTTATTTTGAAAGCAAATAAATTTCATAGGGTGTGAAAAATATCTATTTACTTATATAAAAGTTTTTTTTATTATCCAAAAATGAATGATGAGGAAAGCGAAGCTAATGCGATGCGAGATTCTCTCAGTGCCATCGCTGGTGAAATACAAAAGTACGTATCTAAATACTAACTTGTGCCTAAAGTATGATTCAGTGTCTACTGAATCATACTTTCATCATAAAAAAAGTAAAAAACTAAAACCCGACTACGCAAAAAAACGAGGCTGAAAAAGCGTGAAACAAGATTTTCAGGATGCTGAAATAAACAAGGTAACTGGAAAAAAACAAGAACAGAACAAAAAGAAAAGCCGTAGTCACACGTTATAGGTACCAAAGGAAACAAAACTTAGGCCACTGAACGTTCCAAGATTATGTAACTCAAATTGACCCTGTATATAATCACAAACCACATAACATAATGGTCAAAGTGTGTAGATAGTCACATTTTATGTAAAATACGACTCTACATATAGATGTGCTACGTGCAATGTGCGTGGGCAGGAATAAACATATCTATACCCCTAGCCAAGTTGCTAATTTGCAATAGTTAACGCTTATAGAAAGCTTCAAATGTACGGTAATGACGTCGTCTTAACGCTCAGTCACGTGGTCAGAACAAAAGAATTGGCGGCGAGGTCAACTCGAAGCGTTCGGCGCAAGCGAACACGGTTGTAACTTGGCTAGGGGGGCAGGTATTATTAACGTACAACGTTACTCGACACTCCAATGTTCATTGGATTCTGTCCTTTCCTATTTATTTCCAGGCTTCACGAAAAATCCGCTAGTAAAAGTGAATGCAATTATGCTGATATATTAAATAAAATAATTAAATACAAGTGCGATATAAATGTGAAAAAACTTCAAATAAAACATTTAAGATCAAATCTTAAAACGGCATGCGGTAAGTACGTAAATGAATTTATAATATAGGTACATATATTATATTGTTTGTAATATTTATTATTTATTTTTTTATTATATTCTTAATAATAATATATGTAATCTATGTGTTCTTAATTATAATATATGTAATTTTACTTTAGTTTATGTATTGTATATATGTAAATAGTACACCACGAACTACCTGCGTATCTTTTTCTCCTTCTCGGTCAAATCCCTCCAAAGGTTGTCTTTAAAAAATCGCTTTTAGCGATAAGACTACCCATTGTAACACCCTATTAATTTTAAGTTTCTCATGTAACTGCTTTATTCTTGGTGTACAATAAAGAATTCATCTATCTATCTATCTTTATCTATAATAGTAAATTAAAAGTTTAGACTCTTAACAGTCTGTTAGTAGGGTACTTACTTAATTGTACGTATGAACCTGCCAACTAACTTAAAAAAAAAAAACCGGGCAAGTGCGAGTCGGACTCGCCCATGAAGGGTTCCGTAGCAGCAAGTAACATAATATAAAAGTTCTTGTAATGTATTGTAACTTTGATCGATGTTTTAATAATAGTGTATTTTTTTCGGTTTATGACGCATTAAAAAAAAACTACTTACTGGATTTTGTTCAAACCAATTTTCGTTGGTAGTTTTTATAGTAATGTACATCATATATTTTTTTTAGTTTTATCATTCTCTTATCTTAGAAGTTAGAGGGGGGGGGACACACATTTTACCACTTTGGAAGTGTCTCTCGCGCAAACTATTCAGTTTAGAAAAAAATGATATTAGAAACCTCAGTATCATTTTTGAAGACCTATCCATAGATACCCCACACGCATGGGTTTGATGAAAAAAAAATTTTTGAGTTTCAGTTCTATGTATGGGGACCCCCAAAATTTATTGCTTTTTTTCTATTTTTGTGTAAAAATCTTGATGCGGTTCATAGAATACATCTACTTACAAAGTTTCAACAGTATAGCTCTTATAGTTTCGGAATAAAGTGGCTGTGACATACGGACGGACGGACAGACAGACAGACAGACAGACAGACAGACAGACAGACAGACAGACAGACATGACGAATCTATAAGGGTTCCGTTTTTTGCCATTTGGCTACGGAACCCTAAAAACATAAAAATAGGCTTGCGTACGGTGAGCAATGGTTAGATCGCCGTCCGTCCGTCCGGTAACCATCCGAACCAAGACCGAGTCGTCGACGATACGTAGTGTACCACGCACGCCTGAAAGAGATGTCAGCAAAAACGTAGGGGCCTAGCAGGGTCGAAGCCTACTGGGGCCATGGGTTGTGCGAAAGAGAAGAAGAAACAAAGGTAGCGGGTTTAGTCATTGAAAGACATCCTCCCGCTCCGACCAAGAGCGGGAGTAGTGATTCACCAACAAACAAACAAAAATACTAACTAGTTAAAAAAAATTGCATTATTTTCAGCTGTGGCAAAAACAATATCATCATCTAAGGCTTCCGAAATAGCATCACTTAGCGCACATTTAGATTATGCAAGGAACCAATATTTAGATTTAGAAAAACAACAAAGTGAAAAAAATCTGATAATCAACAACTTAAGTAAAGAAAACCAAGCTCTTCGTGATCTACTTGAATTTTTCGGGAACGCCATTCGACTGTGCTATCAGCAGTTACAGGGAATACGAAATGAACGCGGAGAGGATGTTTCTCCTTTGGAACAACTGAAATACATCATTGTGTGCTGCGGACAATATCACGCAGACCACTGTAATGACCAGGATAAGTGCATTCGACTGCAACAGAAGAACAAATTTCTAAACACCAAAATGATCATTATGGAAAATCATTTAGAAGCAGCTAGAGATGAAATCCGAAATCTTCGTACTTGCATAAAGCCTTTCAAGGATAAAAGAGAAGCGATAACGAGGCCCCAAAATTGTATCGGTGTCGTATGCTCCGAATACAAATTAAGCTCGCATCATCAAAACATCGCAAATCTAATGATGACCCAAATTCAGTTGTCCAAATGTTCATCACTAGCAAATATCAAAGAATTAGATCTGACGACTCACATAAAAAAAGTAAAAAAACTTCTTGGTGATCATGATAACCTGATAGAAGACTTGAAAGACCTATCGAGAGAAATAAACGTTGATAACACTTTTTGGCCTATTTTTTTTTAATTATAGGCTCGGAACATTCGGAAAAAAAAACAACAAATAGAGGTTTCAATTCATTGCATTTGAATCGTGAACTTCAATTTAGCGAGAGATGTCATTCATGAATTCTAACTCAGGCAGACTTTACAAAAATTTTGAATTGGTATCTCCTTACAAATAGTGCAGCAACGCACTCTGGGTTATAGAGTGTTGGATTTCTAGAACCGCTTTCTTCTCTCTAATGTAAAAGAAGCCCGTGTCCCAGTAGTACTTAGGTACGTTCGTAAGATGATATAGATACTTATTGATTTTTCTATGTGAGATAGGACTTATTTCGATTTCTCGCTTAGCCAATCGACTTATCGAAATAGTTGAATGCAGTATAAAAGCGTATCTCCTTAGTCGTTTAATGTTAAGCTTTCCAAGAAGACCCAATTGAACTAAACACCCAGGAACTTCACCCAGGTTAGTCAGATTAGCAAATCCTCGCTTTTGTTGGTAGGGAAATCACAAAATAAGTCGTCCCGCTCTGGGTAGTGCGAAGGGAGTGTCAGACTTTAACAGACTAAAACCTTCTCGAGTTCTTTCCCGCGGTAAAAAAATACAAATTCCTTGCAAATAATAGTACATTATGATGTAAGTGTATAATGTTAGTAATTACAGTCGAGGCGGTATTTTCGAGGGTCTTAAGAGAGCCGAGAACGGTAATCATTAATTACTCACGTGTTAATACACTCTATAGAGACTCTACGCGGTTCGGTCCTTGGCCCTCTACGGGGCGCCGGTGTGGGCGCTGTCGCTGAAAACGCAACCGGCGGCCATGCTGAACGCCTGCCAGAGGGTCATGACAATAAGGATGGTGCGGGGATACTGCACGGTCTACCGCGAAGAGACGAGCCTTCTGGCTGGCCTACCACCGTGGGATCTGGAGGCAACAGTCCTTGCACACACATGGTTCGTTCGGGAGGTTCCTGCACCGGATTCGTGCGGAAGTGACGCCCGGGTGTCGCCACTGTGCGTAATGCCCGGAGGACACGGTGGAGCACACAGTCGAGATGTCGAGATGCCCCTGCTTGGGCGGAGCATCGCCGTGCCCTCGTGGGGGCGATCGGCGGCGGAGTCCTCTCGCTCCGGTCCTTGGTTGATGCCATGGTTCGGAGCGAGGAGGAGTCGCAGGCGGTCGCCGACTTCTGCGAAGCAGTAATGCTCACAAAGGAGGAAGCCGAACGCATCAGGCAATGGCGTCCTCGCCGCCGCCGCCGGGATTCTGAACCCGATTTCTGGCCACCGTAGGCGCGGGCTTGCGGACAGTGAGCAATGGGTAGCTCGCTGTCCGGCCGTCCGGTATCTGTCCGAACCAAGCCCAAGTCGTCGACGGCGCGCACTGTTCTCGCACACCTCAAGGAGTTGTCAGCAACAGCAGAGACCCAGCCGGGTCGAAGCCTACTGGGGCCAGGATTATCCGAAAGGGCGCTCGAGCCCCGACTGATGAAGGCTAGAAGGAACGGGGTAGGTCTTTTAGTCAGTAAGGGTCTGACACTATCTCCCGCTCTGCCCAAGAGCGGGGGATGTCATTGGATGATTTTTTTCCCACCATTAAAAAAAAGGCTAGGGTATTTTGATCATACTGCCTAGTCTTTCGCTTACGTTTTTTGCGAGAAAAGTTTTTACTATGTCTTTCACAGTGACAACGGAATACGCTAATAACATTTTATGAATTTTGTAGTAAGTATTTAATTTAATCATTGACTTATATTCTAGTGACAGGCTTTTGTGGGATGGAACATCTGCATGTTTTAGTCGGAAAATGGAATTAAAATGAAGTTTTTACTATGTCTTTCACAGTGACAACGGAATACGCTAATAACATTTTATGAATTTTGTAGTAAGTATTTAATTTAATCATTGACTTATATTCTAGTGACAGGCTTTTGTGGGATGGAACATCTGCATGTTTTAGTCGGAAAATGGAATTAAAATGGAAAATCTTTTAACTTTCAATTGTGATAATTACAGACACAATTGAAAGACAATAGGTGCGCGAACGCCGGCGTTCGCTTGGGGTTTAATGAATTAAATAAAATAATATAATTTCTAACGTACTATTACGAAATTTGAAGCAATTAAATTGCTTGAATAATCAATTATTTTATTTTCATGACTACTGAATTATTATATACGTCCCAAATTCACTTTCTTTTGAATTTATAAGATCCGCTCTCAACTGTATGAACGTCAAAATTGCACTAAAGTTATAAATGTCAATTTGCCTAGAATTCAGTGCAAAGGATTCGTTAGAAGTGAGTGTTCAGCACGCCCTATCTAGTACGTAGTACATATATATCGACGAATTTAATAAATACAACCACTGAATTTCACTCGAACGAATCAAGCCAAAAACCGCACGCATCTTAAAATGGCGGCCATAGACCACAAAAAAAGCAATTTTTATTTGAATGTACAATTTATTTACTAAAATAATGTTTTTTAAATTTGACATTTGACACTACTACTAATTAAAACTGACACTGACAGACGTCATTGTCAGTTTTCAGTCAGACTCTGTTTGTCACTGCGTTCCGATTCATAACAATATTGATATTTATGATATTTGATAGGAGCGAACTAGCGACCATGCATAGCACTGCTGGCTGGCGTTGCAATTCGGAGTATATTTGATCGACACCACTGTATGGTGTCGTTTAGATTTTTTTTTGTTATGGTACCACTGCCTCTTTGGCATTGTTGGTGATGCATATCGTGTACTGTTATAAACTGCAGCGTGTGGCAATGTTATTATGTATGAAAAAACTTCTCTAAGATGATATCAATGAACGCTCAAAAAATCGTTGATGGTGATTTTTATATTCAGGTTTTGATGTGATGTTTTTTTATTTCTTTTTATTCCGTTTGGTTAGGCTTATTATACTTATATTCTAAAGTTTTTGCAGTCTTTAGGAAAAAAATTACCGAATCAGCGTTCTCGCCAAGTCTCCATATTGAGGTAGTAAATATTTAATAAAATTTTCAGCACCATTTTGTCGAAGTCGCCCATGTTTCAGTTTATAAAATTAATCAATTGTTACAAATAATGTCATTAAATATATTTAGTAAATTAGTTTTGTACCTATCTCAAGTGTTTAAGAAACTGACACTAGTGATATAAAACTAATTTACATCACATTATCCACTAAGTAGTCATTTGCAAATACAACATCCATCATCATCACCGACCTCTGCTATTTATCACAATTATCATCAACATCCACTGTACAACTGCCGTCACGGATCTTGAGCGGTTGCGCAGAAGTCAAATATTCTCATAAGTGGTGCGAAGTGAGACGCGGGGGCGGGGAGTGTCAGTAATTGACTCGCCGCGGCTTCGCGTCAAGACGTCACTCCTGATTCGTTCCCTGCGTTGCTGCATGTATCTAACAACGAAGACGACTGGCTCGCCAATGTACGGAATGCGCAAAGCGATCCCCACTCTGACACCGAACGCTCAAGATCCGTTTTGGCAATTGTACTACTTTACTCAAAAAATCAACATCCGTTTTGGCAATTGTACTACTTTAATACTCAAAAAAATCCCGCAAAAAAGTCGATTTTGATGTGATTCGGAACGCCGCCCGCGTCAGTTACGTCAATCAAGTTCGTTTAGTTCGTCAAGTGGTCATACATTTTCAAGTTTTCAACTTTGACATTTCATTAAATGTCGTAGTCGCACGCACGCGCCGAAGTTTATGTATGTTTATATTGTATAAATACATTTCATCACATTTGTCTAATACTAAAACCGATGCATGTTGCTTAAAGTCTATGCATCAGCGATATTGAAACACAGTGCTGCAAGTGTAAAGTTACGCCGGTATTACAGAAGTGGTAAAATGTCTTTAGAAGAAGCTAAGCAATTCGCCGCTCACCGGGCAGTTGATGAATACGTAACAAAGGATTGTATTTTTGGCGTCGGAAGTGGGTCCACGGTTGTGTATGCAGTACAACGACTCGCAGAACGCGTTGAAACTGAGAATTTGAAGGTGACCTGCGTGCCTACATCGTTTCAATCAAAACAGCTGATCATCAAGAATAACCTTACATTGGGCGAACTCGATACGAATCCCGTGATTGACGTCACTATCGATGGAGCTGACGAAGTGGACGCCAACATGACGCTAATCAAAGGTGGTGGCGGCTGCTTATTACAAGAAAAAATAGTAGCCTCTTGTTCCAAGAAGCTCATAGTTATAGCAGACTACACAAAAGATTCTGTAAAGCTAGGAGACAGGTATAAAAAAGGAATACCAATTGAAGTAGTACCAATGGCATATGTGCCTATTCAGAACAAAATAGCCTCAAAGTTTGGGGGAGAAGTTAAGTTGCGCAAAGCGGTTGCAAAGGCTGGACCAGTAGTGACTGATAATGGTAACTTCATCCTGGACTGGATCTTCACTAACCAGGACTTGGACTGGGGAGAAGTTAATAGATTTTTAATAATGATTCCTGGTGTGGTTGAGACTGGTTTATTTGTAGACATGTGTGAAAAGGCATATTTTGGACAGCCTGAAGGCAATGTTATAGAGAGAATTGGAGTATAACTGAATGGATGCCTGCTTCTTGTATTTTAAGCTTTGCCATTGTTTTATGTATAATGTTTTTGTTATGAAGGTTAATCAACACATCAATACTAAGTATATATTTATAAAAAGAATCGAATATACATTGTAAACCTTAGCATTAAGAAATAGGTAAAAAAAAGACTAAAATATTTTTCCAGATGTACTTATGTAGGCAGTTGTAATAAAATAAAATGAAATCTATTTTCACATCAACATTCATAATTTGGAAGTTTGTCTGTGATAAAAAAAGTTATTTCCTAAGATGATGTAACATAGGAGGTACCTACTTATGTACTTTATCAGCATGTACTTCTTTATCAGCAAAAAACATTGAACTAATGTTAATTTCACAATCAAATGCCTTCATGGGTGGTTAAAAGTTGATAAGAATTGGCTCCACTATTGCCTTACTAAGTAAGTCAACCATTTTAGCATTTAACTATTGTACCTATCTATCACTGTTATTCAATATGTAGAATGTTTTGTTTTGTTAATCTTCTCGATCTTCACGGAAGCACAGTTATTGACAATTTCTCCCTCTAGGTATATGTGTTCAATATTCCTGAGAATAAAAAAGAATCTCCTGTCTTGATGCATTTGTTGTTAAATGGTGCCGATATGATGATGTTATCTATGTATGCAAAATAAGATAGGACAGCTAAAAGAAAAAAGCTTTCATACTTCTTTGATTTAATCAAATAAAAAACACTTTTAGGTAATAATTAACTTTGGCAGTTAAAAGTTGAAGTCTTTTATAAATCAAAACATTGTAAGAGGTAGGATATTGATAATAAAGAAAACATGTGATTAGGCCTTAAGCTTACTTAATCTTATCATTATAAAACTTATCTTACACAATTAAGAAAAGCTTGCGCAGTTGTTTGCTTAGATATTAAGAAATATAGTGTATGTGTGATCCAACCAGATATTAATTCAGATCTTATATTCGTATAGGACTAAATTGACTAATTATGAAAACAGAATGTTGTAATATACATATTTTGGAATGTAACAAAAGCTATTTTAATAAAAAAATCAAATGCATTTTTATGTCATTTGTTTCTAAAAAACATGTCTTTCAAATCTAGTAGGTACTCTATAATGACAATCAAAAACAATTAAAAACACACTTCATATTGTGCAATCCACCTAAAGATTTTCAACTGGCATTATGAGTAACTTTACTTGATTTTGATACATAAATCCTATGTCTTTCCTGAATACATTTCATCAAACTTATTATTAGAATGCATAAAACCATGTTGAATGCCTATGAAGTTACATTATGAATTCTGATTATGAGACTGACCATTTAACACCTACAACAATACACTATCTTATCCATAAAATAACATCACACCAATAATCCTTTTAGGCTAAGCAGTACTAAATTAGTAGCAAGTACCATTTGAAACAATATAAAGGCTTGCTTGCACTGGGGTATGTTTGCAGTAAGTAGTACATTAAGAAATAGAAAAATCCTAGCACAATGCTTGGTTAGTGACACTGCATGCCACCCCTCACACTTTTATAATGCATAGTGGAAATATACCTGACAAGTTCCTGTATAATGGCATGGGTCCCATGAAGCTTCTAGTATCTCTATGACAACAATAAATTGACACACATGTGAGAGAGGAAAAGATAAGGTAAAAGTACATTCAAGTGACTACAAGTATATTTTTGCCTATCTACATTATATTTAACATTTAGATATATTTTTTAATTTTTGGGCTGAAGAGATTTAACTGAGAGAAACAAAATTAAAATCCGATACCCTGTGAAAATTTCAGGAAAGAAAATATTTGGGATTTTAAAAGATTCTCCCTTGGTGTAAATCTTAAAATAGTTGCATTGTTTGTATCACTAAGTAAATATTCAGCTGCTGATGAAAATTGTTAGAATTTACCACACTTAACAACAGAGACTGTAAATATCTAATAGAGACTAGTTTTTTTCATGATGCGCAAGAACTCTTCTTGATTTATTTCCCCATCACCATCTCGGTCAGCTTCATCTATCATTTCGTGAAGCTCCTCATCTGTTAGATTTTCACCAAGTTCCTTTGCCACTCTCTTCAAATTTTTAAATGAAATCTTGCCTGAAATTATCAAGTTGAAAATGTTACCAAAATAATTCAACCGTTAATCTTCATTGATAAATAATTTATCTTTCTTATTAAAATACCTTACTCGTGATTCCATTAAGCATGTCTGAACAGGTTGGTACTTGATTATGACATTTGTACACAACAAGATGATTGTCACATTGTAACAACAAATAAAACTAAATGCAAGAACAATAAATTAACAAAAGGCTTCATAATTTTAGTACTTACCGGTCTCATCATCATCAAATAGCTTAAATGCTTTCATAATCTCTTCTTTAGTATCCTTTTCTGCCATCTTAACAGTCATCAACTCTTGGAAGTCTTCATAAGACACTTTACCATCTCCTTTATCTATTTCTGCAATCATCTTTTTAATTTCTTCTTTTTTAGGTTCAAAGCCTAGCGCGCGGATAGCTACTTTTAATTCTTTTGTGTCTATTTTTCCTGTGCTTTCTGTATCAAAAAGATCAAAGGCTTCTTTTATGTCTCTCCTCTGTTCATCTGTCAACTCAAACTTGGGTCCTGATTTCTTACGGACTCCTCCAGTATTGTTTGAGCCCACAGACTTCTTTTGAACGTTAGCTACAGCAGTAGCCTGAAAAAATTTAAATTATACAACATTATTTTATGCATTGGGTAGGGATTTATTGAGAAACAGTACACCCTTGTATTCTGACATTCCTTCAGGGTTTCTATTAAATAGCATACGTTAAAAAGTTGTGTACAAGATGCAATCATATAAACAAAGAGCGACAGGTATCTAATAAACATTAAATAAATCAATTGTACAAACAATCACTTACCATTATGTTAACTAAGAAAATAATATGCTCTGGGAAGTGTTACATAGAAAGCTATGATTACAAGATACGTAGCATATCTATAGTTTACGGGGAAGATCTATTCAATTTATTGATCCAACTTCTATTTTTATTTCCAAATCAAATAGCCATAACATTAAATTATAAATCGTGGAGCGACCTGTATGTTGACAATGACATGACAGTTGAGATATGTCATGACAATTTTTTTTATTGACAGAAAGAGCGGCCGTACTTTTGTATGGAATTACTATATCCGGAATGCTTTTATAGCCCACGAAATTCAAATCCTTTCTAATTTTTTGCGTTATAGAGGTCATCACAGCAAGTTGTATGTTGATTAAAATATGATACGAAGGCGCAATTTCTATTATAAAACGGAATTATAATAATTCATCATTAGTAGTTCAGCTAAACTATTGAATTTGTTTTTCATGAAACAGCCATTAGAAGTATTTAATCTTTCAATCGTGGAAATCACAGACACAATAGAAAGACAATAGGTGCGCGAACGCTGGCGTTCGCTTGGGATTTAATGAATATTGTGTGAATAATGGAACACTGAAGTTAAGGTAGGTAGGTGTTTTTTCGGTGCACTCTCGTGCCATCTGTTACGCCAATAAATAGAGATTTTTTTTTTGTTAGTAGCTAGGTGGAAAGTCCTCATGGACGCCGCGACTGTCCCACGAGTAGGACAGTCCAGTTCAGTTTTCCTTAACAAAATACTTACTTCTTAATAGACACCATAACATTTTCGTATTTAATCTAACATATTTCAAATTTTCTAATGTACCTACAGTCGATTTTGAGCATATTTTAAAATTAATTTACTACACTTATTCTCTATATTACTTACTTGCGGCCCGTCCTGGCTTCGCACAGGCAATAAATAGACTATGTTACTCAGGGTGAATGTAGCTTTCCAATGGAGTAAGAATTTTTAAAATCGGCACAGTAGTTTTTGAGTTTATTCGTTACATACAAAAATACAAATCTTTCCTCTATATAATATTAGTATAATTATATCTAAATTTACATTTTGTGAATATTAATACATACTTAAATATATAATAGAGAGAGATAAAACCAAGATGATGATAGTGGATCGAGCAGCACTGAATCTTCCTGATATTGCTGTGATTGGCAACTGTGAAGTTGTTCAATCATATGTATACCTTGGTTCCACTGTCACGAACACTGGAGGACGTGAGGATGAGATTCGAAGGAGATGTGCTATCACACGATCTGCTGTTGACAGGTTGAAAAGGATCTGGTGCAACCGTAACATCACTAAAGCTACAAAAGTTCGCCTCATGAGAAGCTTAGTCTTCCCAATATTTCTTTACGGCGCAGAAACGTGGACGGTTCGCCTCAAAGACCGACGCAAAATCGATGCACTCGAAATGTGGTGCTGGCGGCGACTGCTGCGGATCCCTTGGACAGCACTTAGGACTAACGTTTCGATTCTGGAGGAGCTAAACATCAAACAGAGGTTATCGTCGACTGTGCAAGTACGAATCCTCAAATACATATTTTGGTCACGTTGTTCGCAACGAACACTCCATTGAGCGACTCGTTGTCCAGGGACAAGTGGAGGGGAAGCGGTCACGCGGGCGCTCACCTACGCGTTGGACAGACCTCATCAAAGTTGCAACACAAACCTCCTTAGTTCAGAGTTCTCGAGACGCCGTAAACCGGGACAAATGGAGACGCATCGCGAGGGCCTCACTCGCCAAATGAAAATGCAACATTATCAACCACGACCACTCTGTCAAGAGTGAACGACTAAGGAGAAATATATAATTTAACAAACTTATATATCTAGTTCTTATTTTTATTATTTACTATAATACATATTTCTGTGCAGTAATCTATTGTTACGCCACTAAACGTGAACACGTCATATCTCCGAGAAAATAACGAGTAGCACGTAATAATTAAAACGCATTGCTGTTCGAAAGGTCTAGAATGGTTGTGCGTAGCCAGGCTTAGAAAAATCTCGAAACATCCACAAAGTACCTACAAGTAGTAATAGGTACTCATCTAACCAATAAGGGAAATGGTACTCTCCGACGTTAACAATAGAGTCGAAATTCGCATGAAAGGGACTCTTATTACCACGAGCAATAAAAATGATTTATGACTTCGAGAAGCGATTCAATTGTTCTGGAATTCTGGATAGATCCCGGGATGTCGGTATCTAGAATTTTCTTGGCTCCGCATATAAATACGAGCCCCCGGCCGCCGGGAGCGAGTCAGTTGTGATTTCGACTGCGATCAAGAGCGAACTACCCTAGTACTTGAAGTGATTTCCAAGTTAAAACATAACTGCCTTAACCGAACATAGAACCTCCTCCTTTTCGAAGTCGGTTAAAAATTATATCCAACTGCAACGCTAAAACAACACACACTATTTGGCCATTTTGAGAATTGCCCATTTTGAGAATTGGCTATTTTGAGAGTTGGCCATTTTGAGAATTAGCCATTTTGAGAATTGGCCATTTTGAGAATAATTAGTTCTTTTGCGACTCAGTTGCCATTCTGAGAATTAGCAATTTTGCGCCTAAACCAAAATATATAGTATTGGAAAGAGCTTTTATGCCACCAACACATACTGAGACTGTTTGAAGTATTGACATAATAGATAGTCGAGAGCCGATACTAACACGCTTATATTAGCTTCACCTGTATGTTTGTAATCAACGCATTTGAGGTGGATTTTAACCTACTTAGGGCGATCAGATTTTCTTTAAACTTTGCACACCCATTAAAGACCGGTGACAATACCTACAATAATCCGTTTTTTTATTTGAAAAATTCAAAAATATAGTTAAAAAAAAAAACTAAAAAAAACACGCTATTAATATTTTTCGTTTATTTACTTTACACTTTTTAGTTTGATATGCTATAAAAGCGTGTTTTTTTGTTTTTTTTTTAACTATTTTTTTATTTTAAATGATTTTTAGGGTGCCGTACGTAACCATCAGTTAGACACAATTGAAAAGAACTTTTCAAGAGGAACCTTTGCTACTCATACCAAAAATTGTGCCAAAAAATAAACCGGCCAAGAGCGTGTCGGGCCACGCTCAGTGTAGGGTTCCGTAGTTTCCCGTCCGTCACAATAAGTGTACCCACTTATGAGTGTTAAAAAATGCTTGCATATACGATTATACTACAAACTTAGTCCAGAAATTATTTTGTAGAAAACTTTTGTCTTTTTTGTACAAAAACTGTTCTTTCCATCAAGTTCAAAATAATGTTTCTAGAAAGTCCTTATAAAGTTCTACTTTTCAGTTTTTTTTCATATTTTCGAAGCGATTATTTCCGAAATTATTGACATTATCAAAACATGATTTTAGTAAACCCCTATTCATTTTTAATACCTATCTAACAATATATCACACATTAGGGTTGAAATAAAAAAAAAAAATCACTTCCCACTTTACATATAGGGGGGCTTAGCACCTATACCCTAATAAAACATTTTTTTCCAATTTTTATTTTACCACTTTGTATGCGTGATTGATATACATATTGGTACCAAATTCCAGCTTTCTAGTGCTAACGGTCACAGAGATTAAGCGAGGACGGACAGACGGACAGACAGACAGACAGACGGACAGACAGACGGACGGACAGACAGAAAGACAGACAGACAGAGCGACAGACAGACGGACAGACAGACATGGCGAAATTATAAGGGTTCCTAGTTGACTACGGAACCCTAAAAATAGGTGATTAATTGGTTAAGGTTACCGTTTTTAACCAAAGAACTAGCTGGCATGCAATTAAAAGTATATCTCACACATATTTAGAATTTTGTAGTTTCTTTCCCTCTTTCATTCATCTACATAATGATACACTGTTAGTGATTCTGCAGACGAGGAAGGGGACTACCACCGCCAGCGCAGTAGATTTTCTCAAAAACTAAGGGACCGGTCGGATACTATTTCGTACCAATTAATGAAGAGTCGTTAGTCACGGACATAGCAAACTTTGATTTATTCCGTTGATATTTATCAAACATTAAAAAAAAATCAGTACAGTGCAATTAATTCAACCGCGTTTAATCGGTTAATTAACGCGTTTAATCATTCCACGGCGATTGGTTATACAGCTAGGTATAAAATAAATGAAACCAAGTTATATATATTTAAAAAAATGGTGTCCATTACAATTTATTTCGATTTGAATAAATTTTATTCAAGTAATAACATGGGATAGTAAACAAATATTACAATAAATACATTATTTGATATTTAGGCGGTACACCACTTTTAGGGTGCAGAAGGCATGGTTCCTATGGACTTCATGAGGTGGTAGCAGTGGGGCAGGCGGCTCCTGTGTCCTATCTTCTGGAGGGTGGCGGCGGCCTGCGCCAGCATGCCCGCGCGCTCCCCCGGCGCCGCCAGCACTGCGGCGGGAAGGTGCTTGCACGCCATGTACAGAGCTACGGCACGCTCTCCGTCGCCGCCACCGCCCTCTAGTGCGCGTTCTGTGAAGTATTTCCAACGTAATAAATCAATCCGTACTTTTAAAACTGTAGGTAGACATTAAAACTAATCTGATGTATGTCAACTGCTCGACAGTACCAAAATTCAAATGACAAAAATAGCTCTTACTCATTTAAAATAAACATGAAGACAAAAAAAGTCAAATGATTTTACTAGTGTGTATTCGCTTTATGAATAAAAAAAAATAGTGACCCTTGATAAGTCACTATTTTCTTGACGCGAATAGATAATAATGACGATTTTTTATATATTTTAGTTAAGATATCATCCAATGACTTATAATGACGTGCAGTTGCTTGTACCTCTTGTAAATTAACAATGTGTATGTTTTGAACGTCCAGCTTTGTAAATCTGAATCAAGTAACAGTAAGTAGCAAACAACACTAACGCATCTTTGAGTTAACATATAGTATACATAATATACATTTGTTCAAAAGTTCAAATAATTTTACTTAGAACTGATAAATTCAGCAGCGTTTCAATACACCCATAAGTCTAAAGTGGAAATAAAAATATTCGCACTCTTTCCGTTATAAATCAGGGAAAGTGTCACGGAAGTAAGTAATAGTGTACACACTATCTTTTTATTGGTCATTATCATGTTTATAGCCTTCCCACATGATGATGGTTGAGATCGAACTGTCGACTAAGGCAGACTTCAGATTTCATTCCCTATATTCAAATCCGCATAGTTTTATAAAATGGAAAGCGGTTCTATTAATCGAAAAGTTGAAATAAGTATCATTTGTTTTGGAGTAGTCATGTAAAGAGGAGGGATGGAGAGGGAGGCCAAAGAAAAGGTGGATGGTTTGTCTGAGGAGTGATATGAAAGAACACCCACCCCAAGTAAAATAGGACAAGGGCAGAGAGACGATAATTTTACAAAATTTATTACCTTTCCCACAGATGATGGAAGAGCGATTAAGCCTCGGTCTTAAACTTCCGTCCAACAGCTGTTGAGTGCGCCTTGGAGCCGCACCCGCCATCATGCGGCACACCGCAGATTGGAGGAACACGCGGGAAGTTACCCACTGAAAACATGAAAATACATATTTTGACACTGATTCGTGAGGGCAAAAGAATAAAACAAAACTATTAAGTTTTGTTACTATTTTGGTGTAAGTACAATAAAGTTTATTCTATTCTATAGGCAGAATCATAGGGGATACTGCTTTGTGGACAATAATGTGGTTTGTAGTGTTACACGCTTTAGCATATTATTCAGAAATGGCTGTATAGCTGTTTTATTTGCTGCTCACAGTTGGGAATTTCATCACACTGACTATTCTATACATTTAGGTAAATGAAATTGAGGTATCCATTTGTAATAATAACATGTTTTTTTTTTTATTAAACGCCTGAAAATATAATAGATACTTAGAACAAAACGGAAATTTTATTTTTTCCTGGCTCCTGGCTGGACCGATTTCGACTGGATATTCACTGACTTTTAAGCTGATTTTACAAATTTACGCTACTTTTCATTTCCGCGCGGAAACGAGACTTAAATCCAGGGACATCTCCGATATTGTCAACATTTTTTTTACACGATTACCCCAAAGAAGGAGAGAGTAAGAACAGTACTCCTTTTATCGCGACTTTATTCACGTGGTGTTTAAGAATACTCCACGTGAACAAAGTCGCGAGCTAGCAGTTGCTCCAAATAAAAATATTACAAATTACCCCTTATGATTTGTAGATGTTTTTTTTATACGCATCTCTACACTGTGATAGTCAATAGAAATACTTAAAACATACCTAGGCTCGCCTGGATTAGTCAACACAAAAACGCCAATGAATGACAAGCAAAAACACCAAAAAATGGATGGGACATTTCGTTTTAAAAGTTTTAATAAATGTTTAATCATGTCTATGCTACTAGATTTATGAATTTCTTGGTTACTTGAAAAAAATCTAATCAAAACTCAAAAGAGAACATTAGTATCGAACTGAATATTTTCAATGCATTTATGAATTGTATTTTACCTCAGTTTCTCCAATGCTAACCTCAAATCCGTGTTCAGGGCCTATTGTCCCCTCCGAATTCTTGGAGTAACAAACAAAATATATCAACAATATGATTAATTAATCTGGCGTGTGTAATGTAATGTTTGGCAATTCTCAGTTATTTTAAAAGACTAGCGACGTATATAATACACAAATGAATAAAATCTATCGTATATTCTTACATATTCTACAGTACTTATTGTGTTTTGACGTTGTCGAAGAGTCGAATTTTTAGACATAAAACATTGTTTTTTTTTACGTGAGTAAGCTTCAAAAAACTCCTTCCTATCTGGCTGGCTCACCATAGCCTATTGGATTTGTTTAGGGCATTATAGATATTCAGCGCATAAGTTATGTTACCTAAAACGCTGATTAGAAAGTTTAAGTTCAATAAAATAAATATAATATAATATTCCACAACTATCATACAACGCCGTCTAGTCTCAAGCTAAGCAGAGGTTGTGTTATGAGTACTAGACAACTGATAAATACACTTATATATTTCTAAATACATAAATATTATAGATAAATTACACCCAGACACAGAACAAATGATTATACTCATCACACAAACATTTGTCTTGGGTGGGAATCGAACCCACGACCTGCGGCATAGCAGTCAGGGCCACTAACCACTAGACCAACAGGCCAGTTATCAATATCCCAAACCATTCTAAAAAAAAAGTAAAAAGAACTTAGATTTTATTGTATTGTCTTTAGCATGAAATTAAATACTCACAGGCAAGTTCTGTGAGATCCTCCTCAAAGAATGCAAGTCCCTCTGGAAGGCGCGCAGCTGCTGGTGCGGCGCGGCGCCGGCGTCGGCCGCCTCCCACACGCCCGCGCGCACCTCCAGCAGCCAATCACAGCATAGGACTTGCATAAGCTGCCAAAAGTGACATTCATGTCATAAAATGACTTAGGTTTTGAATTCAGTCACTTTTTAAAGTGTGCACTTTCTAAGATACAAAAATACAGGTGAGCCACTTTTGTAAGCTTATAATCCAATTAGATAGCCAAGCTACATTAGTTCAAATTCAAATTCAACTAAAACTTAAAATACATATTATAGTTTCTTTTTAGTCAGTTGCCACGATGCATTGGCAAGAACAATAGTATAAAAACATCATGATGTTATATACCGCTGTTTTATTTTGAAAATATATGACGTCACAAAGGACTGTTGCGCAAGTCACTCCTTCAGTGGTGTGGCTAACTAATTCGTTATTTTTAGCTTAATTCCCTTGCTTGCCAGAAAACACGTATGGTATTTTTTTTAATAATCTAACAAAATTATTATATTCAGTAAAGTGAACTTTAGCAATAAAACATATTTATATCAAAATAATATTTTTTAACTACTAATATAAAATTAGCTTAAAAATACAAACAATCAACTAGTAAATAAATAAAAAAGCAATAAAGTAAAAAGTAAACCATGCATGAAACGCCTTCGATGCGATGAATGCAACTAATGCGAGATTTGCCTTGTAGTAAGATTGCACAACTCATGTAAACCAGTACAATGCAACTACAATGCACTCTCGTAATAGTTATTTCTTCAAGCTCCTTCTAAATATGATTCAAGGAATAAAACTGAAATGAGCATAAAAAATAACAAGCAAAAAATAAATTTAAAATAAAATAATATTCAAAAAAGAGAATTGTTCAAACCTCCTTTGTTGGAACTTACCAACATAAGCTGTGTGGGTTTCCGGCAACAGTAATATGCCAAAGAATCAGCTAATCTGGTTCCAGCAATATCACACACCTGAAAAAATAATTAGATGAAATTAGTTCACCTAACGAGTTTCAAAATAATGTCTTTCCACAAAAGATAATTTGATTTGAAATCAAATCAAATTATCTTCTCAAATTTTCTTTGTTAGTTTGAACGCAACGCCGACTTCTACCTACGGGTCATTGAACTCGCTCAGCTGACGTTTTCTTAAAAAAAATAATTTCGTACATACGTAAATTAATGCGACTTTTGAAAAAAGGGTACCTACCTACTTTATTTTTTTATTTTATCTTTACAAATCGATAGTGTTTCATGTACTGGATCGACCTTCCACGGGATTGAAACGACTAAAATTTAACGGTGTATATATAAAAATTAATGCCACTATTCGTTGTAATTTAACTCAAGAACGGGCCCACCTATCCAAACCAAATGTTTAGGCTTTGTTCGGACTATTTAGTAGATGGTTTATTTGAAGTTTGGTAGGGTAGAGTAGGATATGGCTGGGTAGAGTAGGGTAAAGTAGGGTAGAGTAGGATAGGGTAGGGTAGAGTAGGGTGAAGTAGGGAAGAGCGGGAGCAAAGCCGCGCGGGCAAAAGCTAGTATGTTATCGATTTCGGAACAATGAAACGGCTTTAATAATAAAATTGCACTATTGTAATTAGATCAAACAAACAAGCTTCATGGTATTCATAATATTTTATAAACATAATTAGGTACGCGTGCTTCGATAGAATTTAGTTTTGAATAATTTCATTAGTAATTATAATTGGAAACGAGTTCGTGAGGAGAAAAAAGATTTTCATGTTAACTACAAACACTGAAAATGATTTCATTAATGGGGAAAATTATGTAGATCAGCAGTTGAGTTATTACATCTTACAGAAAACTTTTACATATTATAAAGATGTAAATTTTATTTGTTTACAGCTCAAAAAACCCTAATTCTGGAAGCTTGGTCAGTCTATTTTGTAAATATCTCACCATGAAAGCTTAGGTGAAATAAACTGTCATTTCAGTCAGTTAGGGTTTACAGCTCGGGCTGTGGGATTGTTTGATTTTTTTTAGTTAGTAAAAGTCTGTCGCTCCACTAAGAGGACCTATTTGAAAAAGGGTTTGACGGCTCACTTAATCTTAATTTTCACTGTGAGAGTTTCTTCACATTCACAAAAAAGTGATTCACTGATAGAAAGGTACATTTTCACTCAGTGTTACGGGGAAATTTATCCTTGAAACATGCACGGATCTTATGTAATTGGGCAAAAAAAAGACGAGGGTAGTAATCAGTTCATTAGACGATTAATCAAAAATTAATAATAATATTTCGGACCTCAGAAAAGGCCATTTCACAAATGTTCACTAAAGAAAAACTACGCACTCGCGATTATTTTTTCACCTAGTACCTACAACAAACACTCAAATGAATAAATGTGCACACACCTTGAGTATTGTCTCTGCGGTCCTCTCGAACGAACGTTCATCTTGACACTGAGCGAGGCTCAACAGGCCGCGCCTGCTTTTGTACGCCATATGCAGTGCCCTACGAATAATAGTACAATAGCTATATTTTCATCAGCTCATGTTTATGCTATCAAAGACAATAGTTATTAATACAACAACTATAAACTATACACTTTTGTTTTATAAACACCAGTGCGACTAGAATTTCTAAGTTTTAGCATGACTGTGTATGAGAATCTTCTCATTGTTAATTAGACGGCTGTTGAATAGTAATTTATTTTAATTTACATGTTATTGACCTGTACTTAACATAGGGAGAATTTCTGTATTTACATTTAGTATTATCATCCTATTGGATGGACCATTATGTTATTGGTGCTCAAGAGCAAATTGTGAGACACGTCACATTTTAATAATTGTAACTGGTGGTATTAATTTCTGCCTTATTTGTATACCAGAGGCAGTAAAGTGTTTATAAGTACAGAAGAGGTAAGTATTATTCTCAATGTTGGTAACTGAAATCAATGCTCACTTTGGCAAATGAATTTAGATTTGGAGCTTACCCCAGTTATGAGCATTCAAGCCAGAAAAAGTAAACATCAAACACACAAAAATGATGTTAATATATATTTTTTAATATGTTCGCCAATTTTCATACAAAAACAAATGTTTCCTTTTTACATACCCTGGCAAAGGATCTTCGCAGTTGGCCAGCGGTTCAGGCAGCATGTTTAGACGGTCGCCAATCTCCACGGCTTTCCCAGTGTCGGCCAACAACCATGTAGCGGCCACGCCCACGATGTTAGCCCACCATTCCATTACGGGGTCCCAGCAACCTATAAGGTAAGTTATTGTGTGCTAAGTTTACTAAGATTTTCTACAAGTGGCACAAATATTTGCTGTCTTCTACCTCATTTATTACCCGTAAAAACTTTTCAACGAAAAATCAATACCAAAAGCCTTAGTGCCCCTATCAAAGCGAGCAAAAAAGTGACACGGCCGTACCATCCTTTTCTCGAAACAGTTCAGGCCATATCTTTAACAAGAGTTTTATTTAAATATAGAAATTCATATAATCTGACCGTGATAAGACCTGTCAAACTGTATGGATCAGAATGTTGGGCTGTGAAAAAGACGGACGAAAAAAGATTGCATGTAACGGAGATGAGAATGTTGAGATGGATGTGTGGTGTAAAGAGATTGGATAAAGTGAGAAATGAGTATATTAGAGGAAGTTTGAAAGTGGCGCCAGTGACTGACAAGCTGAAGTGGAATCGTTTGTCTTGGTCTGGTCATGTAAAGAGGATGGATGAAATGCATGTTACCAAAAGAGTTATGAGTATATATGTGGATGGGTGGAGAGGGAGAGGGAGGCCAAAGAAAAGATGGATGGATTGCGTGAAGAATGATATGAAATAAAAGGAAGTTAGTGATAGCATGACGAGTGACAGGGTAGAATGGAAGAAAAAAACGTATTGCGCCGACCCCAAATAAGATGGGACAAGGGCAGGAAGAAGAAGAAATTCATATAATGTTGTAAGGTGAGGATTTTTATTTGGGCTATGTGATTATTCGAAAATTTCCGCCGTCTGAAGAAACATGGGTGGGCTTTAATCAGTAATGCCTTGATTACACGTACCGAGTAAACGGGCGAGACAGTGCCCTCGGCCGAATACTCGGTACGTTTAAACAAAGATTTGAGTGCTCTGCCGAGCATCTATACAACTCGCTTACTATCTCGGCCGAGCAACATTTTGCTGTCTCGCCCTTTTACTCAGTACGTGTGATCAAGGCATATAAGTCTGACACTCCCTCTCTCTCTATTCAGGGCGAGGAGATATTAATTGCATGATTTTACATCTACTCAAAAAATGTGAGGTTTTTAGATTATATTTATACAATATTTCTAACGACGAGAATACGGATTTTTTTGGGGAATCAGAACAATTTATCTAAATCAATTTTATCAATAATTGATTTAAAAAAAGATCACATCTAATACAATTTCTACATAATAAATAGTAACAGCAAAAACCCACAACCTGTTCCATTACTTTTTATCTCCTGGTTTATGTTATAGCATTATTATAAATGCGAATATTTGTATTTAAGGATACTTGGACATTTGTTATTCTTTCACGCAAAAACTACTGAATGGATTTCGATGAAACTTGGAATAGCATATAAGACACTTTGTATCCCCGGAGTATGCTCTCTTGGGATAATTTTCTACTGTCACGCGGGCGAAGCTGCTGGCAGTAGCTAGTTTAATACCTGAAGCAGCAATGTTTCGGCAACTTACCGGTATGATGAGGGGCATCTGTAGATACGTCATCAGTAATTAGTTTAATCAGTTCCAGTACATCACGCGTGTTGCTTCGCTCGTCAGCACACAGCAGCATCTGCAGACTCTTCTGAAGAAGCTCCAGATGATAAGCCTAGGAAAAGAGGGTCACAATTACTCTGAATGCTGGTTTACTTCCGAAAAAATATTATGGTGATTTATTGATAAAGAAGTTAGAAGGTAAGCATTACAATCATTACATAGTTTTAGAAGATTTAACTGGAACCTGTCTATAAAAAACTAAGAACTTATACAATTACCGGAACGGATCTTGAGCGCTGGCTTCAAGTTGCGCAGAAGTCAAATATTCGATCTCTTTAGTGGTGCGAAGTGAGACGCGGGGGTGTGTCAGTGATTGGCTCACCGCGCCATCGTGTCATAGACGTCACTCGTGATTTGTTCCCTATCTTGCTGCATGTATCTAACAACGACGACGATTGGCTAGCCAATGTATGGAACGCGCAAAGCGATCCTCACTCTGACGCCGAGCGCTCAATATTCGTGCCGGTAGTTGTACTTGAAAATTGGTCGAGCAAGTTAAAAAATGGAAAAACTTAAAATCGTCATATCTTCATCATTTCAGTCAAAAGACGTCCACTGTTGGACATAGGCCTCTCCTAGGGCCCCCACAATGACCAGTCCTGTGCGTCTCGTATCCATCGGTTTCCCACAACCCTCACCAGGTCTTTGGTTCACCTTGTGGCACCTTCCAAAGCTGCGTCTTCCGATACGTAGTCACCGTTCTAAACCCTTTCGGCTCCATAGACCATCTGTTCTACGAGCAATGGACCTTGCCCATTGCAACTTAAGTTTAGAGATTCTTTAGATTATGTAACCTTTGTTCTCCTGCGGATATCTTCATTCCTAATGCAATCACGCGAAGGAAACTCGGAGCATAGATCTTTTCATTGCCCTTTTGGTTACTTTAAGCTTTCTGGTGAGAGCTTAGTTTTAAATGGACCTAGACCATGACGTTTAAAGTAAGATTGTTTTAATCTTGTTTTAGAGTGGGTAAGAGACAGAGCTATACAGATTGTCTAGCGCCATCTCTTACCCGCACTAAAACGAAACAAGATTAAAACAATCATACTTTGAACGTTATGGTAAGCCCGCAAGGCGTTTTTCTAAAATTCGTTCAAATATGAACAACTTGTCATATCAATTATAGTAAAATTGAGGTCTTTTTACTAAAAAAAGTCATGACATTTATTCTACACCATTGTTTCTATCATTCCGCGATGGAATTTAGCTAACGGATGGCAGTGTTGTCGAAAACCTGTTAACTTATAATTCGTTTTAAAAAGAAATCATTTCGATACTTAACTGTTTTAAGCATCTTCTATAGTGAGCCTGTATACTACCTTATCATGTGAACCTTAGGCCCTTGATCCTGGTACACTCGTGGTCATTCAAACGTAAAACGCAACTGAAGTAACATAGGTGTGGAGTTTTACTGACTAAAAGTCAGTAAAAGTCTGATACGCCTCTTCGTCCTAGAGCGAGAGAAGAATTTCCCACCATAAAAAAGGCACATGGTCTTTGCCTTTGCTAAGCATTTCATAATAATTTATAATACCGCCCTTTATGTCATCCATTGATAAAGTTATTATGTCATAATATTGATAGCTCGAAGGTAAACTATGCTGGCCATCATGAGCTGTTACAGTAAAAGGTAGTGTAATAATGATATTGTTTTATTCGTTAGGTAATACATCTGTCAGTGATGTCACTTTAATACTAACAAATGAGACCAAGTCTTTTTAACATAGCATGGGTAGGATGACAGCAGGGCATCATTGTATGAATCCGACAGCTGTCACCCACACCATCCTATACGAATTTTATTTAGATTAAATACAATACTTTTTTCAGTTCAGAACCAGGTATTTTTTATAATTTTTTATCAATGCTTCATGAAGTTTTTTAGTCATTTCTTCGCTGAGGTGGGATGGGTGGGAAAAGTTACGTGCTGCACTCGAGTGCAAAGATTTTTCACCTCGTGCTCTTTTGATTCTCTCACTAACGCTCAGGATTCTAATTTTTTTATCACTCGCTGCGCTCGTGATTCAATTTTAGAATCCTTTGCTTGCTCGGTCATCAAAATTGAGCACACGGTTTAAAAGCAACTATTTCCTGAGACTGTCAATGTGTGACGGTGACGTAAAAAGTTGCTGCATACTTGGAAATTTTATACCTACAACACAACAAGAGACCAGTTACGAGTTTTGAATAACTTTAATTTGTGTCATAGTTTTACTAATAATATCATCTGCTTTGCAGTGACTATTGCCCAAGAATTCGACTTCCGAAACCTCCCTAATATTCAGTAAATTATTGATCTACTAAAAGAGGAGAGCCATTTTTTAACTTGAAAGTAAAACTACAAGCATCTTTTTTTTTAATTCAATTCATAAACCAAATGTTTTTTTGTTCCTCATACATTAAATTCATTCATTACAGAGTTGCGGGCAGTAATCTGCTTGTCTTTCATATTCTATCATCAGATCAGCTGATCTGGCCATTAAAATTGTGGATGTGTAAATGCTAAACTAGTCAATCGCAATTCGGGAAATCAAGGTTACCACAAGATTTAATTAATAATTAGTTGTTGCTTAGGGTTCTGTACAAATGGGAAAATTGAACTATTATAAGATCACTAGTTTGTCAATTTGTCTGTCACCACCAATTTGCTATGATTAGATTGATTCAATGTTTTAGTATCTACACATACATTGCATTGAAATAAACAAGGAGTCTGTAATTTTGAATATAGGATCACTTTTGGCTTAATTTTTATTTTTAACTAGCTATCCTGTAGCGACTTCCTTCGCGTGGACTACAGGATTTTGATTTTTTTTTTTTATTAAAATGTAGCCTATTTTACTCCTTATTACATAAGCTACCTGCCAAAATCGGTCCAGCCATTTCAGAGATTAGCCCGGACAAACAGACACATAGACACTCATATGCAAGTAGTAAAATGCAGTTATTTCAATATTACAAACAGACACTTTAATTTTATTTACGTGTATATGTATAAATTGAAAGAAAAGACATATTTACTATATAAGGTGTAAAAAAATTAAAATTTGAAAACGTGTTGCGCCGACCCCAAGTAATATGGGATAAGGGCAGGAAGAAGAAGAAGGTGTAAAAAAATTACCTGCAAGAAAATTAAGTACTTGTTTAGAATTATAAATAAAAAAGAATTGCGAAAAAAAGATTTTAAAATAACAACCCGTTTCAGAGTTAAGCAATATTTTCACTTCGCACAAAATTATTGAATATGCGCACTGTACACCGCACGCGCGCCGGCGACGGCGGCCTAAGCCTCCGCGACCGGCCGCCGCGCGCGCCGCTCTGCACGCGTGGGTCGTTCACCCCTGCAGTACGACACGCGACGGCGCAAATTTGAAACAGCTGATTCTAATTTTCCCATCACATTTCTCAGACTTTGGACTGGCATAGTAGAGGACGAAAATGGCCATAGTCTAATAACCGCTGGTAGACTCCTAGGATTGTTTGGACAGCAGGCACTCGTCGTTGCTCACCAAACAGTTCACGGTAACGGTTACGAGCCGCAGCTAAACTTTCACCAGTCGTAATGTAACACACTATCATATCCAAGTACTCTCGATTTGAATACGTAAAAGGCATTATTGAAGTATTCGCGAACGTACGTATTTGCCGTAATAAATCAGGGAAATACACCCTAGTCGTGCGACGGGTATCGGACGACTGAACGGGGCGCCAAGGGCATAAAGCGGGCTGCGGGAGGGAATAGTAGCGGGCGGCGGGAGTACGACGCTCGCGCGCGGTATTGGAGCGAGCCGCTAGCGCAGCCCTGCGTACAGTGCACAAAAAATATGATATTAAATTGTTTTATTAATGTGAAAATATAGAAAGTGCTCAAAAAAATATTTTTTTTTTTTGTAATGTGTTTGTTTTTCGATGTCGAGTATGTGGACGAAGTTCTTGCAGTTAATTTTTTTACACCTTATATTTTTAAAATGAACTGTTATTATATTTATTTAAGAAAAACTATGTTTTCTAAACTAATATGTCGTATGGTTGCGAGACTCACAGGACGACACTTGGCTCCCCCAAGTGTCGCCATAATGACTCGTCCTAACGTCGCCTATGTCTAACAGTGGACGTCTTTCGGCTGAAATGATATGTCTGAAATTTAAATATACCATTTTAAAACAACTTACCCTCATAGCATAAGCCAAGGGATCAGCAGGGTCAGGCAGGCGACAGAAGAGCGCGGCGGTGGCGGGGTTGCGCTCGTACGTCCAGCGCCGCGAGCGCAGGAAACGCAGGCCGCGGGCGCTGCCCACCCAGCGCAGCCGCACCGGCCACTCGGACAGAGAGTCTGTGCACCATACGCGGCAGAGGCTCAGGTAGTATCTGGTGGAAAACATGGATGGTTCGTATTTTGGTCTGGTGGAAATCATAATCTGCTTAGCTTTTTGCCAATTCTGCTAGGGATAGTTTCTAGTGTAACCAGATGCTGCTAAATGCCAATGTTTTACATGATGTCATCCATCCATCAAAGACACTTCTTCACGAAAATTTCGAAGAGTTTGGTTTAGCGCCGCGGCGGGCCACAGGATACATGCGAAATTTTTTTAAAGTTATCAGGCAGAAATTACCGCGACGGTGATGGTACACGTATAAGACCTCCACAACCTAGTAATTTGTACATCAGCTGTTCTATTATTATAGTTTTTTTTTTAAGTTTTCTTGTCAATAAAAATATGAATAACATTGTGTCCCTTGGTATACTACATTTAATTAGTTTCAGATTGTGTATGTATGTGTAGTATGTGTCTCACAAAATGTGCTAATATGTAATATCACAAAATATGATCAGACTGTTATATCCCCTTTTTTTTTTCGATGGGAAAAATCATCTTATGACAACCCCCGCTCTTGGGCGGAGCGGGAGATAGTGTCAGACTCTTACTGCCTAAAAAACCCATCCCGTTCCTTCAAGCCTTCATACCGGGGCTCGAGCGCCCTTTCGGATAACCCTGGCCCCAGTAGGCTTCGACCCGGCCGGGCCCCTGCTGTTGCTGACAACTCCTTGAGGCGCGCGGGAACAGCGCGCGCCGTCGACGACTTGGGCTTGGTCCGGACGGTTACCGGACGGCCGGACAGCGAGCTACCCATTGCTCACTGTCCGCAAGCCCGCGCCTACGGTGGCTGGAAATCGGGATCGGAATCCCGGCGGCGGCGGCGAGAGCGCCGTTGCCTGATGCGGTCGGCTTCCTCCTTAGCGAGCATTACTGCTTCGCAGAAGTCGGCGACCGCCTGCCACTCCTCCTCGCTCCGGACCATGGCCTCGACCAAGGCCCGGCGCGAGAGGTCTCCGCCGCCGATTACCCCCACGAGGGCACGGCGATGCTCCGCCCAAGCAGGGCACACCGCGATTGTGTGCTTCACCGTGTCCTCCGGGCGTTCCGCACAGTGGCGGCACCCGGGCGTCACTTCCGCCTTGATTCGGAACAGGAACCTCCCGAACTTGCCATTTCCGGTGAGGACCTGTGTCATGCGGAAGGTAAGGACGCCGTGAGGTCTTTCCAGCCACGCCTCAAAGAGGGGACTTATCGCCATAATTGTGGCGTGCCCAGCACTGGGTTGCGATAGTCGCTGACGCCATTCCACGAACTGTTATATCCCCTTGATACGACATCTATGTCGCTATATAATTAGGTACTAAGTTACAAATACCGGGCAGTTGCTCGGACCAGACATAACATCCGTATGGTCGAAATCAAACGGAGGTGTCTGTGTGACAGTACACCCGGGGTCCTGGAACGGAGGTAAAGAAGGAACGTAGGAGTGTATCCCCATCTGAAAAACCTACCTCTAACTAACCATATACTATAAGTTATGATCAACAGGCTTTATATTATATGATGATGTTGTGTTTCTAAGTAAACACGGAATTACGCTTCGTTTAAATTAAATATGACTAAACGCAAGATCAGTTTATTTAGCCCACTAAATGAACACTTTAACCTTTTAACCGCTAATTTAAAAGAAAAACTGTTTAAGCATGTCATGTAGTCGTGACTATGGCGTACTGGACACATTCTGCTTTGTCATATAAGTATGCATGAATGTAGCGGTCAAAAGGTTAAGGATTTTGCAACTCTCGCAATCATTCTTCATTTATTTTATGAGATAGTTTTTACACTATTCATAAAAATCACACCTCAATTCTTCTGGGGCCAGGGTTATCCGAAATGGCGCTCGAGCCCCGGTATGAAGGCTTGAAGGAACGGGATGGGTTTTTTAGTCAGTAAGAGTCTAACACTATCTTCCGCTCCGCCCAAGAGCGGAGATTGTCATAGGATGATTTTTCCCATCGGAAAAAAAACACAATTCTTAACAAATTCGAGTTAGTGCGAAGACTGCATTTCCTAGACAAATATAGTAAGAGTTTAAACAATTCTTTTATACTCCTTACCCACACAACCAATTCCCGAACTTCGGCATATAATCCTTGAAGACCAGTGCGGCCGTGACATACGTGTCAGCCAACAGGTGTCTATTGCCAGTCACCTCAGCCAAGTTCACTGCTTGCAGGGCCAAGAGCACGCGTTCACTCCTGCCGCTGTGGCTTGACAAGATCTCCAGCTGGGCCAGACGATGCGACACTCTCGATACTTCGGCGGCCCAGTGTTGAGTGGCTCTTCTTGAAGGACTGTTGAATAAAATTTTGTTGATTTATCGAGTTTTATTTTTGTTTAATAAACATTGCCTCTTACTAGGAATAATTCCTGTACAAGGCACCCAGACACGGAACACCTATAACCATACAAATATGATTTGTTCAAAGTTTGTTCCATGCGGTAGTCGAATACACGACACGCAGCGCAGCAGCCAAGCTCGATCACTACGCCAACCGTGTCGTCATTAATAGCGATTGACGTGGTTTATTCGAATGAAAAAAACCTGTCTTTTTCTTTGGGTGGTTTAAAATAAAACAGCGGGCTGTGTGTTTATTATGCAACTGGGGGTGGACGTAGGAGATTAAAAAATAACCTACGACCAATTCTCAGACCAAATGTAGGTACCAAACCATAAAAATAAAATAAAAACCGATCTAGCTGTTTCAGAGGAGTTCAATAAAAAAAAAACACCGTGACACGACATTTTTATATATTAGATTATAGTAAGGATACTTAGAAGAGAAAAAGTATTGCTCTTACCTATCACTCCACAAATCGCCAGCCCGTCGAGCGAGGAAGGACCCAAAGGGTAGTCTCTGCAGCATCTGTCGTAACACAGCGGCTATGAGCGCAGAATACTTCGCGTGCCCCGGACCGCCCGCCTGAACGCTCTTCCCAGACACTGCCAGGCTTCGATGTAGTTCTAACCGTGCGTTCGTTATGTCGCCCTGCCGAATTAATTCATATAGTACTAAATATTACAGACGCATCGTAATTTTGTGGCTCAGTTACAATAAATAGAAGTATCAATATAAATGCTGATTGTAGAATTAGTTGCTTTATCATCAACAATATGCGAAGTTGCTCATTCTACAAATAAGATCACTTCATATTACGCACCCAGCAAGGCACAACTCTCAATGAAATGAGCTAGCAGAGATAGTTATTTGTATAAATAAAAAAGCAAGAAATGTGTGCGCAAAAGACGCTAAGCACTACTCAGCTGCACATTGGTTCCTCTTCGTATTCTCGAATCGCGCAAGTTCTTCGTAAGTACAGCTTTTGTGGAAAAGCTCCCTTACACTTCCTAATATTCATCATCTTTTCGCCCTTGTTCCTTATTACTTGGGATCGGCGCAACACGTTTTTTTTTCTTTCATTGTAGCAGTAAAAAAAAAATGCTGAAATATTAGCAGTTTGCTTCATTTACCTTTTTCAAAAAGTTATCAGCATTCCGTTTATGTTTGTAAAAAAGCCCAGCCTCTTTAGATTGTGATTTTGGTACTGAGTCGCCATAGACAAGTAACTTGATCAGACAACCTCCCAGGACAAAAAAGTTTATCAGGTATATGAAGAAAGTACTAAACAGCCACATTCCCCATGATACTCCTGTCGAACCTAGAATAAAAATGTTTAATCTGTGATTACACAATATTCATGCAACAATAATATTATGCAAACAAATTATTTGACTTTGAGCTCTGAAAGGTTTCTATATAAAACACTGGGTCTCGATGTATGAAAGATTGTGATCTAATACAATAAAGATGGGAGGCACTTCAAAATTAACTAGGGTATGAATTGAAGCTATGTTCGGAAGGAGTTTTGTTATGTTTGCTATTATGAAGGTGAACACTGGCTACACAGCTTGAATTTGAATCTTCCTTAAACCATTGTTTTCTCAATACTTACTAAAGTCGTCATCAGCCAATATTTTTCGTTGATCCACTCTTGCAGAGAAATCTGTGACAGATGACTCTAACATGTAGTTTCCAAAGAAGGTACTAAATGGGTTGAAAGTTATCAAACCGACCATGAAAGCACATAATGCTAGTCGGGAGTGATCACCCATACCCATGACAATCTTGTTTGAGTATTTATCTTCAACCTGAAATGAAGCAGAAGCAACATTACTACTCAAGAATACGAATTCTCGGTGGGCTGCTGGATTGGTCAAGAATCAAGGTAGAACTACACTGCACACCTGTGCCACGTACGCCAATCTGGGCGCGTCGGTCTCCTTAAATTTCATATGGAAACTAGACTTGTAGAGCTACACTAGATCCACGCCACGCGACGTCGTTCTACGTACAAATCAGGCATGTTGTAGGTTCACTGCAGCCCTCAACCACAAAGGGCAATTGAAAGAAATTGGTGGGTTTTAGGCAGATACTTATTGTATACTTAAGTGCGTAGGTATATAGATCTAATAATTATTTTTAGTTACTATTGGGTAATTAGATAGGATTAACAGGCACAAAATTATAATCATAGGTCTAAAATAAACAAAAAATATAAAATAAATATTAATTCAGTAATACGGACCTTATACTCAGGTGATGAAGGCGAGTCACTATCAAACCCGTGTTGTGAACTAGATGGTGATGAGATGTCACTGTGCGGTGGAGTGTATGTAACATCAAACTGTGGCTCTTTCACTCCAGACTTCTGGAACGCGAGCTTTAGTGCCATGTTCTCTTGTTTTAAACGAGTATTCTGGTTCTGCAGGTACTTGATATATTCTATTGTTTTTCTTAAAATAGCCGATTTGTTCAACTGGAAAGTTGTTTAAAAAATTAAGTTTAGGTTTAATATTTTTGACACAAAACATGTTTGGTTCCTTTTAAATTAAAACAAGACTTTGAATGTTATCAAAGTAATTATCACATAACATAGGTTAAACGCCTTTCAAAAACAATCAAATTATAATCCAGTGAGAAAATAAATAGGAAAAATACTTGACCTATTTAATGAGAAAGTACTGCTAGTTTATCTCATGTTATATCATCATTGCATCATACCACCAAAAAAGGCTGATGCAACATTATCATTACATAAAAATCTCAAATTATACATACTTTTGCTTCCTCTCCAACCAGCATATTCTTAAGTTCAATTATCCTATCATTAATACTAGTTCTGTATCGCCTTTCAATGGCATTGTGCGCACTTCGTTTTACTTCCTTAACCTTCGGTACTCCCATACTTGGAGCCTGACTTAAAGTTATCTGATCTCCTTCAAGGACTACGGGTATTCCCGTAAGAAGAGTAGGGCCATTGTTGCTTGTAAAAAATGTGTGTATGGGCCGGTTCTCTGTATTTGCTTTTGTATTTGTGTTGTTGATGATGCCTTGTGTTGTTCCTGAAAAACATAAAAACATTGTTTATTTCATTAATTCATTAAACCCCAAGCGAACGCCGGCGTTCGCGCAACTATTGTCTTTCAAGTGTGTCTGCAATTATCACAATTGAAAGGTTAAACCCCAAGCGAACGCCGGCGTTCGCGTACCTATTGTGTCTGTAATTTCCACGATTGAAAGGTTAACACATATTATTATTCCGTACTGAAACAAAAAAGCATACAGGCGTATCTGATAGTTGATGGAAACTTAACCTTTAACCTTTTGAATACTGTAATAAGACACAATAGAAAGACAATGAGAAAGCAAACGCCGGTGTTTACTTGGGGTTAATGAATTAAATAACTAAGATAATAAATATGTTGTGGTGTGTAAAATATGTGCTTTAGTCGTAGAGTTGTGGACAACAGCTTATTTTACCTAAGATAATAAATATTTCTAAGAATTATATGATTCATATAAGAATTTACCTTGTATGGGAGCAGTGGTGTACATGAAAGTTTGAGTTTCAGGATTAATAATATTTGACTGTAACACAACAGGAGAAAAACTTGCATCAGATGTTTTTAGAATAAGAGGTGTCACTCCTTTGGCATTGTTTTGTATTAACAAAGGTTGACTGGTGGGCTTAGCCTTTGCAGGCTGTTTAACTGGTGTTGTACTTCCATCTAATTGCATCAAGGATGCCCTGCCATCAGGGAGTTGTTGCACATTTGGTGCCAAGTTCACATAGAGAGGACTCCGTACGACCTGTTGCACAAGCATAGGGGCCTGTGCAGCTACTCTCTTGCGCGTATGCTGCGTGACATCGGGTAAAGGAGCACCATCATTGGGTATCAAATTGTAACTCTCTTCTCTAGCATACACTCCTTGTACAGGACTACTCTTAGCTTGTGGAGTAGTTACTGGCTGTGTCTGTCTTCTGTGCGTGTATTGTGAAACCATAGGGTTTCCGGTAGGGTTGTAGCATGGCGACACTTGGGGTTGCGCCGTAAATTCGGTCTTAATTTTCGTATCAACAAAAAGTGGATGATCATCGACTCTAGCAAGCTCATCTTCCAATGTCTTCATGAAATCTCCATCACAACCACTAAGAAAATCTGAAATTATCGAATTATTACATAAATTATTTGATAATTACTCATACTTTTACGACGTAAGAGCTCTCTCTAACTAAGCAAACCTTACCTTCTATTTCTGCAATGTCATGAACGTTAAATACGTCTGAATTTATGAATGGATCATCTTGTTCCATTTTGGGATCCATTTTACACTAAATAAAGCAAGAAAACGTTGTTTTATACATTAAAAATACACTTGTTTACGTTTTTTGGCATTTGGTAACTATTACTCATTTGACATTTGTCTGATGATTTCTTTCAACCAATCAAATGAAAGAAAATAGGTGGTGTGATATGACGTCACCCGTAAGTGCGTTCCGAAATTATAAAGATTCTCTAAAAAAATACGTTCGTTTTACTTTATTTTCTTTCATTGGTGTAGCCCTTTTCTGTAATAAAACAATTTAGCATTATTATAAAACCAAATAAAAAAAAATGAATTCAGATTTACCAATATAATAATTAATGTCTTTGATTTTATGAGTCTAAGTAGTCTGTGGTCTGATTTATTAGATATTTTTATTTTGTTTCAACCAAATTCTCAACCAAGTCAGTTATTTGCAAAAGATTAAAACAGAATGAAACTGGCTAGATATTGATCGTCTAAGGTCGTCTTTATTATATTTTCGATTTCATATTTGAACGGCACAACTCACACTTTTTGATAACAGATGGCGCGCATCAATTATTTCTGAATACATTTTAAATTAAATAATTTATTTTAGAAACTGTGTGTGCTTTATCAAAAGTGAAGATGGCACAAAGGCCAAAAGGCGATGCCATAAAATTGAAAAAAACAAATAATCAAAAGTGAAGTTTATTTATATTATTTAAAAAGCTTTTTTATTGTTGATAGGCCCATGCTTAACCGCTATCTCACCTGATGGAAAGCGACGATGTGGTCGAAGATCGAGCGTGCTTATTTAATTATCCTATTCACTCTTGACTTAAAAATGTAAAGTGACAAAAGATTTACTTTTTATTGAAAAACAACAAACCGAAATCGTTTATCAACCACCTGACAGATGGCGCCTTCTGACATGTAATGTATGTAATTCAAATGATTTTTTTTTTCGGAAATAACACACTGAAATCGTTTATTTACCCTCTGACAGATGGCGCCTTCTGACATGTTGTTTAATGACGCTAGATGGCATAATAGTAGCGTATAATAGCAGTGTGCAGTAGAATTTAATTAATTTCTAATACTAGTAATAATAGTTTACAATTTGATATGACTCAATGACATGAATGATATCTACATAAATATAAAAATCAATGCCACTTTTCGTTATAATTTTATAACTGAAAAACGGGCTCACCTATCCAAACCAAATGTTTATCGTTTGTTCGGAGTATTTAGTAGATGGTTTATGTGAAGTTTGGTAGGGTAGAGTAGGGTAGAATAGGGTAGAGTAGGGTAGAGTAGGGTAGAGTAGGGTAGAGTAGGGTAGAGTAGGGTAGAGTAGGGTAGAGTAGGGTAGAGTAGGGTAGGGTAGGGTAGAGTAGAGTAGAGTAGGGTATAGTAGGGTAGAGTAGGATAGAGTAGGGTATAGTACGGTGGAGTACGGAAGAGCGGGGGCGAAACCGCTCTGGCAAAAGCTAGTCGTATATATAAGTTTTTGTTACATTTCATTCAAAATGAAACACCAAAATGCTTCAAAATCAGGATTAAATAATTTCGTGGACCAATGTACGCCATTTACTTTGAAACTTCTGGGACGCGCTGTCGTAGTCGTAACTCGACCGCTCGTTGCCGTAGCTGTACGGTAGTAGTAGCCTCTACGGTAGCGTAGCAACTGTTTTATGATGGCGAGCGTACATAGGATGCAAAAGACTTTTGTTACATACATATGCTTCAAGATCAGGGTTAAATAATTTTGTGGACCAAAATGCGCCATCTGTTCTTATAATTTGACACTTCTGGGAAGCGTAGTCGTAGCTCCACCGCTACGCTCGTAGGCGTAGCGGTAGCGTAGCAAATGTTTTATGTCATAGCCGGGGGATGGCGAGAGTACATAGGATACAAGACTTTCGTTACATTTACATTATATTCAAAATAATACACCAACATGCTTCAAAATCAGGGTTATACATATAATTTTGTTGACCAAAATGCACCATCACCGTCTACTTTTATAATTTCACACATCTAGAAAGTGGTCGTAGTCGTTGCTCCGCCGCTACGCTCGTAGCCGTAGCCATAGCGTAGCCTCTACGGTAACGTAGCAACTGTTCGGTTCGGTGGCTCGTTTGCGCTGAACTTAAGTCGTAGCCGGGGGATGGCGAGAGTACATAGGATACAAGACTTGCGTTACATTTACATTATATTCTAAATAATATACCAAAATGATTCAAAATCAGGGTTAAATAATTTTGTGGACCAAAATGCGCCATCTGCTCTTATAATTTGACACTTCTGGGAAGTAGTCGTAGTTGTAGCTTCGCCGCTACGCGCGTAGCCGTAGTCGTAGCTCCGCCGCTACGCTCGTAGCCGTAGCGTAGACACTACGGTAGCATAGCAACTGTTTTAAGGCTCGGCGCAAATGGGCCACCGACCACAGCCACTGGAAGCTACTTTTGTAACAGTGACAGAAGCGAGCGACAGCCACCGGTGTTTGCAAGTCGCCATATTTTATAACCTGTTCCCTGCCGCGAAGTCTTACGATGGACTCCTTACATGGAGAGTAGCTTGCGCATGGTGGCACGGAATAGTAAGTGACTCGTGAGGTACATAGAACGTCTAACTGCGCGTTTCGTGCGGCCTGTAGCGACCACAAGTGGCGAGTCCCGGATACTGCTGCAGCGAGTGTCGGCCACCGGCTACATGTGTGCGGCGCGTCTATAGAAAATATATGTAAAATGTGTGTGTGTGGCTACCGCTTGCCACCGGTGGCTGTGGTCGGTGGCTCGTTTGCGCCGAACTTAAGTCGTTGCCGGGGGATGGCGAAAGTACATAGGACACGAGACTTTCATTACATTTACATTATATTGAAAATAAAACACCAAAATGCTTCAAAATTAGGATTAAATAATTTCGTGGCCCAAAATGCGCCATCTGCTCTTATAATTTGACACTTCTGGGAAGCGTAGTCGTAGTCGTAGCTCCGCCGCTACGCTCGTAGCCGTAGCCGCAGCGTAGCTTCTACGGTAGCGTAGCAACTGTTTTAGGTCGGGATGGGTGAAACGTAATTGATTTATCAATTTATTTAAATTTGCAAATACCTCACATTGTAACATAATTATGCGTAATGTAATTTAATTTCATTATTTGATGTTTCAAAGCATTTTTATAACTATTATTTAATTCATTAAACCCCAAGCGAACGCTCGCGCACCTATTGTCTTTCTATTGTGTCTGTAATTTCCACGATTGAAAGGTTAATAATAATAATAATAAGCTTGGACCCTGCTCTCGACATCGGTTGACTACTGTTTTAATATTTTTAAATGTTTTTTTTTTATATATATGAAAAATATTTAAAAATATCAAAAATATGTAATATAAGAAAAATAAAGGAAATAATAATAATAATAATAAGTGTCGTTGTAAGCAGTAACTTTTCGGATTACTGATCTCTTAAATGCATAATATCTATTATACCTACCCTATATTTACTAATATTATAAAGAGGAAAGGTTTGTTGTTTTGTTTGTAATTGATAAACTCAAAAACTACTGGACCAATTTTTAAGTATTTTTTCATTAGACTGCTACTTTATCACTGAGATAGGCACATATAGTTAGTACCTATATTTTTTATTTTCACGCAGGCAAAGCCGTTAGTAAAAGCTAGTGTGTCATAAAAAGCTCGCTCAAGTCCTTTTTTGCGATGAAAGTAAATAATAAGTAGTTCTATAGCTCTTCATAAGTTCAAGGTTCTTTGGTTCGATAGGTTGTGAATAATTAATTGAGGCTGGCAAGTGAGCACTAGTCGCTTAAGATACTACGTAAATGTACCGAAGGTTTCAGGAAAGTTTTTTGTATGTAAGTAGAAATGGTAAGACTAATTAACTGTTATTTAATATTGGCTTCCCTATACTTTATCGTTTTAAAAGTAGTTAGCTATTATATACCTCTATATATTTATTAATAAATAACTTGTGGTCGATATTAGGTAGTGTGTTTTGTTTAGCAAATTGGGTTGAAGCTGGGGCCAGGGTTATCCGAAAGGGAACTAGAACCCCGGTATGAAGGTTTGAAGAAACGGGGTGGGTTTTTTAGTCAGTAAGAGTCTGACACTATCTCCGGCTCCACCCAACAGCGGGGGTTGTCATTGGATGATTTTCCTCACCGAAAAAAAAAATGTACATATCATTAACTGGACCATGATATTTATTGTTGTTCAACTGAAGGAAAATAAAATACATAGTCATTGATATTAAACGTTTAATTTATATTTATAACATTATATTATCTGTAAATACAAGGTGTAAGGGACAGCCCTCCACAAACTTCAAGGGCTTGCTCAATAGACGAAACTGAACAACCTTCCATAAGATTTTTTTTCAGGAAACGAAAAAAAATATCCGCCTCACCATAGAAAATGATAAACTCGATTGGACAGTTTGTATGGAGAGACCGAATTTTTTTTTCGTTTCCTGAAAAAAAATTTTGTGGAAGGTTGTTCAGTTTCGTCTATTGAGCAAGCCCTTGAAGTTTGTGGAGGGCTGTCCCTTACACCTTGTATAGAGTTCTTACTATAATAATATGTAGTTACGAGATAAACAAACTCGATCTAATATAACTTAAGTGTATACATACAATACAACTACATATTTAAAGTACGTCATATGATATTTTAAAATCCCAACTTAATTCATGAACTATAGTGCAATAACATCATACTTAATAACATATATTTATAGGCACAAAAGTGGATATATAATAATTATATTATAACATCGATTTAACAAAAAAATGTGAGGTATTTAATTGTAATGGCAGGCAAACACCTGTGGGTAGAAGCCTGGTCCTACGCGTGAGAATCAACCACGAAACACAAGAGTGCATAAGGTACACCTACTGGAATGTCCTAACATAGATAATGTTTTAATTACAACAAACAAAGGCACAAAATAGTGAAACCTACCAAAGTGTAGCTTCTACACACACCATACGTGATTTAAATTAATTAATTATACATTTGCGATCGCAAAATTAAGGTAGATACATTCGTAGATATCTATGGCATTTTCAAACTAGACTAAAGTAACAAATCAGTCTTCCAATTGATTACCAAATAATAAGTAATGTATTCATTAACTTAAGGATAATAATAAAATCATATGTCTACTCTTAGGACTTGAATATACACGGGTATCTTATTAAAAATCAAGTTTTAAAAGATGTGATTAGTTATAAAGGAATTTACTGAAAAGTGAAAATGTGCAGCTTTGTACATTTGGATATTTTTCTAATAAGAACAAGAGCTTATACAACGAGCGAAACACACGGTATGACACCCATAGATCAAATATGAAAAAATAAACTAGACATTTTACGTATAACAGCGCATCGCGAAGTTTTTTTTTTTCTATGTTACCACAATTCTAATAATAACATTGAGCATTCTTAACTAAGTGTTGATGAAATCTCTTAACTCTAATATGAACCACCGTGCTTGTGCAAAACATTTTAAATTGAGGATATGGTGAGCACAACTTGATATTTAACAACGAACATTTATGGCAATCGATGAACAAATTAATAAATTAATCTAACCCGTAACGTAAGGAAACAATAAGATAGATCGGTATGTATGTAGATACGTCGCTATCCGCGGTGACAGTGCGTCGCACGCAAGGTCTCTTCAACATGCGTTGTCGTCAATAGAGTAAGGATATCTTATCAATGTTCCACTTGGAGTATGGCATGGTGCGACGCGGTGGACTAGAGGAGCTGTAGCGAGCGTGAGGTAGTAGCGGCATTCAGTCTATAAACATCACAGTCGCGGACAACTAATTGCACAATAACTTATCTAGGCGAACCGCCCGAGGCGCGGCGGCGTGGCCGTCCTGCCTGCATGCCCTTCGGCCCTATAAAGTTACCAGTCCAACTAAGACAACATTACATGCTAGTTAAAGCTAACTTATTCTGCTACTCATTAACAAAGACATAAATGTTATATAAAACAAAAAAAAAAAAAAAACGAAAGAAGAAAAAATAAACAAAAATATAATCACAATAAGGCGTCGTCCAGCATCAAACGGAAATTTTATTTCGTTTTCAAGCTCCGACGACACTTTGAAATAAATAGATAAGAAGAGAGGTAGAAGAAGATTGGCCGCGGGGCCCATTGCAATCGCCCGGCCGGACCGCCCGGTCATCGGCGGCGTGCGCGCGCGGCACGGCCTACCAGTTAGCCTACCAATAAGTGCTTACTCCTAACTTTGTACGCCTAAGTCAGTCTTTTCGAATGTACATTCCACGATGTGTTATCGTTCAATCTCTTTCGCTACCACAATCTAACGCAAAGTTACGCGGCGGAACAATAACCCCAGGCGGCTGGTCCATTTCACGTCGACGAGGTACTGACAAGTCTTCGACGTGATCGTCATCCTGAACGGGAGACCGCGGCGAGTGCGGCGGCGACCGCGGTGGCGTGCGAGGAGCCAGAGCCGCGTGCGCGGCGGCGGCCAGCGCCATCGCGTGCAGAGCCTCTCGACCACCGTCCCTTGTCGCTCCTTCTAAAGCTTGCTGTAGGAATGATGGATCGATTAGAGGTGCTGATGGATTTCCATCTTCACCTCCACCTCCTGTACCACTTAAACCATATGGGAATGCAGCTCCATTCGATTCTCTTTTGACCCCTCGACTCATTGGACGGCTTGTCGTGATTCCGAGTTTCTTCACCTTATCGTACAATGTACGTGAAGGAACGCCGTATTTACGCGATGCTTGTAGTGCGCTCATTCCATTACGTACACATTCGATGGCTGACAAAATATCGGATCTCGTGTATTGTTTATATCGCTTCCATTCGGGTTTCTGTTGCGGTGGGACGTATGGCGCTAATCCGGCTCTCACGTCTTGTTGAAAATTAGTCGGTGGAGGCGATGGATGGAAAGTCCGTTGGCTTTCATCATCAAAGGATCTTTCTGTGTACGGAGAGTGAGCATCTTCTGACCGATCTGATCTGTTGTAATGGGGTGATGAAGCTCGTGAGGAAAGTCTACGAGGGCGGTATTCAAAAGGACGATGTGGGCTCGCAGCACGTTCAGATTCATGGGCTGATCCATTGGAGTGGAGACGTGGTGGGGCGTGCTGGTTAACTGGGTGACACACGAGGGACATTGGTTGCGAAGAGTCTACAGGAGAAGTTTGGGCGAGAACATTCCTTAATATCGGAGTATCACGAGTTGCTAGCATGCTGGACAGTTTTTTACGCTTGAGAGGATTCATATCAGAGGAGTCGTAGGCGGCAGAGAGAACAGGCGCGGCGGGCGGTGGCGGCCAGCGCGACGGGGGCGCGGGTGCCGGGGGGGACACGCTGGAGGGCGCGGCGGGCACCACGCGAGGGGGCGACGCCGCGGGCGCGCGCTCCGTGCTGCCCGGCCGCCGACGCAGCTCCGTCATGTCAAACAGCCCCTTCACCTCCAGCTGCTCGGCCACCTTCATGATATGTGGGATGTGCGCTTGCGTCACGTTCACCTCACCCGTGTACATGTACTCGAGAAGGGCGCGCATCTCAAAATCCTTGACGCCGGGAAAAAGGATGCTGCAGTGGTCCATTGGGACATCAGCCAGTATTGACTGAAAGTACGGGGAATTGGCAGCTAGAACGACTCGGTGCGCCTTGAAGGTGACCTGGTCGTCGACCACTAGTGTGCAGTCCACGTAGGTCTCCACCTTGATCAAAGCTTCCAAGATCTCCACTAAGTTGGTTTTGTGGTGATTCCATTTCAAACAAAAAGTTTGCGGTCCTTCGACGCTCCCCATTTTTCTGAGTTGTGATTCTGTAAGCAAACAAAAAATCTATATAGCTTCTGTATATTGAACTACATTTTGAGAAGTACTGTCAACTGCATATCAGTTGTAAAACTACGAAAACCGCTGTTGCTGACATGGAATAAAGACGTTATTGCGACGATTTTATTACTACAGACAAAAGATAAAGCTCGCCAAAAGTTTCAGAATGCTATTGTTTATATTATGTAAAAGGAAAACCTGTTTCTGAACACTCTTCTAAGGCATTTATAAAATAAGTCAAAGGGTCGAAGGTGGATTTCCTTAGATTTTTGTCCTTAAATTTTAATAATGCTTATTTCTGTTGACATTCTTCAAAAAAGATTTATAATAACTAGTTCACAGCATCGAAAATCGCAAAGCTGGAAAGTATTTTTTTTTATTCATAGGAACTCGTTTCCGTTTTTTTCTAGGACTAATATTCAATGTTTTTAATGACTAGCTAAAGCTACTGAAACTTCAAACAAATTATAATAAAACAACAAACAAGGCTTAAATTAAGTGCTAACAACTTTTCAATAACATATGAAACATATACCTGGTAAAATATCGAAGTTTGTTGAAGCAGGATACATTGTAGATAATTTTTCAAGTCACGCACTAGTCTGTAAAAAGTGATAATAATCCTTGCGTACACAATGTTCGTGCGGGCTGTGCGCGATGCGCATCGCTCTGTCACCAGCACTGACTGACGACGTATGCGGCCCAGCGCGACTGCCCGACTGCACCGCCCTTCCCCATTTACATATTACGCTCTATAGCCCTTCCACACTGCCAAATTGACTTTTTACCTTTTATTCGGCAGGTATAATCGAAGTTAGGGGACCGATGAAAGCAGTTACGACGGAATCCCTCCTGTTATGTTCTCTGTAAATTTTGCAGCACACCGGTTTACCTATTTTCATCTTTATATCCACGAAATTATGCATAAAATTCGACAGCAAAATTACGGCACTTGTTTTATTAATACAAACCTTGAATACTAAACAGGTCCTGCGATATCAGCCGGCTACGAAAGCGTAGCACCGCTACAAAAGTAAAATTAAAAACAATAAGTGAAACTTACCTCAAAGAAAATTAATCCAGCGTCTTCACGTGATCAGGATTCTCGTTGAAAATGTTTATATCAGGAAAACTCATATGTGAATATATCCGCACTTGCACTTAACAAAGTTCGTAGCACGGTCGGGGTTGTTTCGCGCGAGTGGAGTGTTACGCCCGTGTGGGGGCGGCGTGCTCTCGCGAGCGTCTGGCGGTGACTGTGTTGGAAGAAGGCGGCCGGTCGCGGCTGCCTGTGTGCCTGTTCGCCTCCGCCCCGCGCCTCTTGTGTGCGCTTTTTACGCACGCAGCGCAGCGTGCCGGAGTGCAGTGCAATTGCGTGCGGAGGGCGCGGAGCGCGGGGGCCGTCGCGCCGACGAATTGCAGCGCGCTGAGGAGGGCTCGCGAGCCTGTGTGCGTGAGTGCGCGAGCGCATGGATACGGCGATCACCGTTGTGTGCGCCGCGAACGCTGTGGCTCGGCGTCAACACGATAAAATAAAGCCGAAATCAGCTTATAAAAAATTAATGCCGTGCCTCACTGCGCCTTTGTATTTTAACGTTGAACTTCGCGTCTTGCCTTCGGAATCAGGAACTCTATCAGTGGTCTTTTATGTAAACATTCATTATAATGTTCTAATGAGCGCTCATTTGATATTATATTTGAGGGAAGTTTTAGCATAATATAATAATTTCCGTACTTTATTAACCAAAGTAATATTTTGAGCTTAAGAGTATTTGATGTAAATTTAGAACATTGGTAGTTTCGCTATTTTAAGTACTTAAACCTAACAGCCCCGGCCTGTTGACCCAGTAAAATTGATAGTTTCCTAGAAAAATATTGTTCAAAGTATCCGTTCAGTCAGACTACATGACCAGTTCACATATGCCTTAAAAACTTGAACCCACAATATAAATCAAGAACTGTTCCTAGTTATAAAATTCGTTTAAAACAACTACTGAATTCTGGCGCGCAATGCTTAACATTTCGATACAAACATGACCGTCCTAAAAATTCTACAAAAGTGAGTGAACAACGCCACCAAACGAGGTCATTGACACATTGCTCGCGTAGGGAACGCCAAAATAGCGCGAAATGCACTCAAAAATAGACCAAGCTGGCTGTGCAATATTTTTTGTTAAGTGAAGCTTGTCTTCCGCCAAACTTTGGGGGACGAGTCTTCATAAATACGTCATTCCTATTATTTTAAGATGCGTTTGAAAGTAATTTTAGAGAAAGAGAGACAGTTTTCTTTGTATTTTCTATTTGGATTGCGTAGAGCAACAGAATAATGCTTTCTTTAGTTGTGTATTCAGAAAAGAATTCAACCAGTATTCTATTCGGAATACGTAACTAAGGTTTGCATTGCTTTTAAGATCTTGTAGCGTAGTTCCAAGACAATCCCTTAATTTGCTAATTTACAGCAGATTTTATAAATAAAAAAAACGGGCAAATGAAAAAAAGACAAGGAAATTAAGTAAAACTCATATCTAAGTATCAGATAATAGAATACTAAAAACTCAAGGGCTAACGGAAAATCAAAGTAACATTGCTATAACAAGTAATAATAAATGATACTCCTCTCGCACCGAAATCACCACACATTAACAGAATAAAACGTCAATCTTCATGATCGGGGTTAAATATACAACAATCAAGATGATACGGGATGAGAGAACATTCCCGACAATGCTGTGGAAAAAATATAATATTAGGGACTTAGGGATAATTAATGGCATTAGTTGTCATACCGAAAATATTGTGGTTTTGGCTGGAGTTTAGGTTGAGTTGTATAGTTTTTTTCTTGTTTTACATGATGAATTATTTAATCGATGTTGCGTTGGACCAAGAAGACCTGATTTCTGCGTCAGCAAATGGTGTAATCGCAGCTGAGTTTGACCCATTCTACATTTGTGTTAACAACAAGAAGTGTAAGTATAATACATATCATCAATCTGAGTAAACGGTTTGAATTGTGTTTTCTTGGTATCGACTCACAGTTCGTGGCTAAAATATTAGTTAGGTACTAGCTTCTCCTAGCGGCTTTGCTTGCGTGAATGTACGTTTCTACTGGACCCCAGTTTCATTGCCTACAAATCATAAAATCCTCTCTAAGAGTAGCCACATCATAGTCCAAACAATAGTTTTTATTGAGGTGAGGAATCAGCTAAATTACTTCTCCCACTCTAGGGTGGAGCGAGAAGTCGAGGACCACGGGATTTTTTCAAACAGATACTGTGGTCCTGAAATGCAAAAGGCAATTGAAGGACATGGATATTATGAGTTTTAGTCATTAAAATTCTGATACGGTCATTCGCTCCATCCTAGAGCACGAGAATTAATTGGATTTCCCACCACAAGAAAAAAATATGTTTCTTCTTTGCCTTTGCATTTCTGGGGTCTCGGTAACTCTTTTGAAAATTTCCGCAGCCCAAGTTAGACAGACAGTATCGACTGAGACGCTTCGCAAAACTTTTTGTTCCATTTACCGAAACCGAACACTTTTTGATGATGATTATTATTATGTGTAAAGTGGCAGCAACTGGACACAAAAAATATTTACGTATGCGCAAAGAGTGGATGATTTCGTGCTGGTTCTAAGGAAATCAAATATTCATCGGTAGCTTGAATCTGACACAAGATACAAAAGTGTCCATGTTTGCGCCCTGCCTATGAATAAGCGACACCATACCCCCATAGTCCATTGGGGCCATCAGACGGGACTATGGCGAGTTTGCTTCTAAACTTATTTATAAATTAAAGTAAATACAGCCAAATATACAATTGCCGTCACGGATCTTGAGCGCTGGCTTCAAGTTGCGCAGAAGTCAAATATTCGGTCTCTTAGTGGTGCGAAGTGAGACGCGGAGGCGGGGAGTGTCAGTGATTGGCTCGCCACGCCATCGCGTCGCATTCGTTCTCTGCGTTGCTGCATGTATCTAACAACAAAGACGATTGGCTCGCCAATGTGTGGAATGCGCAAAGCGATCCTCACTCTGACGCCGAGCGCTCAAGATCCGTTTCAGCAATTGTAGCTTTTGCAATATTCGGCTGTATTTACTTTAATTTAAGGGTTTGTGTATTTTAACTTATCTAAAAGGAAATATCAGCCCTAATAAAATGAGTTCGGAGAATAGTTTTGATAGTAAAACCATGGTTGTTTTCATTAGATAAGTTTTATTGGTGACCCTGTCCTAACTTAGAAAAAACTACAATACTACATGTTCTATCTCGCTATAAAATAGATCAGGAAGATAGGATATTGATATCCTCAACTGATTTATCTTATAATTAATTCTAAAGTTGTTAAATGTATTTTGTACTACTGACACTTTTTCCGCCTGTTCCCATCCTCGTTAACTGTGCTTTTATTTTGGATAAAAAAATTACACTCAGCGATAGTGTGGTTTTAAATAATTAAATATGACATAATTACAAAGTAATCTTGACTAATACAATAAAAAGATAATGTAGGTTTGTTAATATACTGGGCCGCAAAAACAACGGGTCACTAATAAAAAGTGTGATAGTTTCTTATACAGAGTTGTCCTTATAAGATGAATTCGTAAAACTGTAGTATGTTGTAGACTACTGACGACTAAACATATAACACCTTTTATATTAACATATTTTGGTCTTATTTTACTATTCCTCGACTTTCTACTATTTAACCCTTGTAAAGTAGCTGAAGCTGAAAAGTGTTATCTAGTGCAGATTTCGAGTTCGTCCGTCGTTCTATTGGATTTAAGGCTGTGCTGCAAGCTGACCACTCCATGTCTGTGGCCGCAAAATATCATAAGTATAATTATATTAGAAGAGAAAGGACCGTCATCTTCATTCAAAATTTCTTCTACGTATATGAGTGCAGACAGAGAACCGTTTTTGTCTCTACTATCTTCGAATCACTCTCTAAACATATCCCAGCGGTATGTCGTTTTGATCTTCTACCGATTGGCACCTGTACCTACTTCAAAACATGCTTCACGATACAATATGACGATTTTTGGGTCTAAATTTTTTTCGACCCTCATTGTGAGTGAATAAATAAAATCTGGACTTCGTACCAGTTGGACCAATCTTCATCTATCCATCGGACGTGTTGCATCTATACACCAAAACCTGATAAGTCGATGTTCTCTGAGCAGTTTGAGACCATTTGCTAATAAGGCTTGATGTCAGCTTTACGAAATTGTCGCAGAATCGTGTCAGAACTTTATTGTTATGGAGAATTTTTTAAACACTGTTTGAGACCTGAATACCTGTAAAATATCGACGTCTTAGCATAGCGCTCACGATGAATTAAAATGGTCTTCTCGTGTAGTTGGCCTACACGAGAAGACCATTTTAATTCATCGTGAGCGACATTTACTGGTCTTCTGATGTTCATCGTTTGGACCGTAGATAAAGATACTTCTGTTATTCAAACAGTAATATGCTGATTTATTCCTTCTGTTACCATAAGAATAATTGTACATTTTTTAGGTGGCAGTGACATGATGTGAAACTGAAATGAATATTGTAACCGATCAAAAAAATTATTTATAATTACAGCTCAGTTTGAAATAAAAGTGGAAAAATATTATCTTCCTAATTTTGAATTTTGTTTTATTTTTCTATATTAAGTTTTTGATTTGTATGAATTACACCCGTTTGAAATGAATAATAATCATAATTTATCTGTTTATATACTTTGAAAGATATCGGAGTCATTATATTCATTTTTCAAACACACATTACCTCTTTATTGTATTAATTAAGATTACTTTAACATTAATCAATCTTGACTTTGTGCCCATAAATTTCTCACGAATTCATGCAAAACCCGAATTCTTAAGACTAAACAATGGCAGGGAATGTCAGAGCAATTCTCCCGTGTCAATAGCAAAGTGTGGAGTGCACTTGAAGCCTTTCGAGAACCATTTGCATATCGATACTGGCCTCGACTCTAAGCACCAGTTATTATTAATTCGATTACGTACGAATGTGGGAATGTTTGGCGTTTAGAGGAACATTAAGAGCGGTAGAAATATCAAGGTGCGTACCGAACCAGTTTCCGTCTAATCGACGGTTTTTGCTACTGGTTTATGCGTATAAAATGGAAATGGTAGCTCAATTACGTAACCCACTGCCAAGATGTTTTCAGTGTTGGTTAATTCTTGTAAAATTCGTAGCTATGTCTAACATATGATCACAGAAGTCTTCGCGAATATGTCTGCAGAAATATATGATATTCAGTTACATTTGTCCTCAAATAAAATATTGCCAGCCTCATTGGTTTATCGCAAAAAAATTTTTGTTTGGTAATTATCTACTAACGCAAAAAGTACGGATTAACAGATGGTTGAACGGATCGAAAGACAAACAAACAGATTACAATCATCGGAACTTCACAAAAAAACAGACCCCAAACATACGGAAAGAAAATTATCGTTCTTGTACTGAGTTAGCAACTATTTATATCATATTTGCGGGCAATGGCATGCACCAATTAAGGAAACAAAAATAAAAACATGTTGTAACGTCAGCGGTCAACCACACGACCGTTAAAATTTCACGATAATTTGGCTATTGCTCCGGAAACAGAATGCAAATGTGCCATTGTCAATACTTAACAGTTATGACCTTTGATTCGGGCGGCGGCGTCAGTAATTAGTTTAGCGATTCGCGGAAGACGTCTCACACGATACGTATCAACGAGGCTAATAAACTTTACAAAAAGGTTCACATTAGCAATTCACACCAATAAGCCGATGAACTTACGTTAACTTTAGCGACAATTGATCAACAATGCATTTAGTGAGGGATAAAAGTGCATTATGCTAATACCAGCATAAACAGACGCATCGCGACCTATCCCACGACGCACGCGCAACAAAAACTGCGAGACGGGGGATAGAAAAAGCTAATAAAAAAGCAATAATGCGATCCCGCATGGTGGCTCGTTGAGATCCGAAATTGACGAGACTGATGAACCGTAAGGGATAATATTGATGTACGATAACTAAAATGTCATATGAGAGTTCCAATTAAAAGTACAATCGGAAAAAATACGCAATGTTTAGTCAGCGAATTGAATTCAATCAAAAATTCTATATCAACGGAATATTTTACAACTATCGATAATTTCCAGTGTCATTAACGATATGTACATTTGCGGTTAATAAAAGATCACGTAATGGCAAGACTTAATGATATAAATACTTCATAAAACATAAACACACTGGTTGTAAATGCGTTAAGTTTGCATAATGAGAGAAGGGTTGCCAGCATAAAGAGATAATTGTAATTTTACGCGTCCTCGTCATTTGTCACCAGCATCCTGCCACGCGCCCTGGCCCTGAATTTATTATTATCTGGGGTGTCCTACCCTTATCTACAATTAACTATTAAGAGATATTAAATAATAGACTGTACAGAATCCTTTTTGCACACTTCATTATTTTTTGTGTATCTATTATTATAAGAAATTAATTTAATATACAAGATAAGAAGTTGCTGTTCTTTGTTTCTGATAACGTTGATGATTGTTTATCAGGATGTTTAGCAAAACGATTGATTTGATCTTTTTTTTCGTTTTATTTCATAGTCTAATACTAGAATGTAGATCTTATAATAAAGTTTATATTAGCTAAAATGATTGAAATGTAAGATGTCGAAATTGAAATAAGCCAAACACTAAAGACACGCGGTATACTCATACATAACGCACAGTAAATAAACCGCGTGAAGCATTCGTGGAGCTTCGCTTCTGCGTTCACAATGATATCAAGGGGCATGATGGCCTGCCTAATATATTCAGTTTGGGTCTGCGATCGTCCACGCCCGGCGACCCCGGATGCGGTTCATTGTAGCGAAACTCCCCGGAGCCCGAGGTGAAACAATACACTCTTTCCTCCTATTGTCTACTGCCCGAATACCCGCCCGCACAAGCAATCCTATTCATATTTTTATGTTTAATTGTAATACATGTACATGAAATGCGAAATGTGTATAATGTTATTATAATCCACTCCGAATTAAATATTTCACATAGAGTTTGTTTTTAACTTTTAATAATATCACCCTTAACTCCGTTATTTCTATTTTAAATTAGAAAGATATAATCATATTAAAGCACCCCAAAATATAATAAACATAATTCAAGTCTTGGTAACGAATGTCATTTTTTTATATGAAATAACATCGATTCTCTCAAAAACGGGTCAAGTGGATACGAAAAAAAGCATTAAATTAAAAAAATGGGCGGTTCTGCTAAGTATCGTTGTCAAAATATCGGCGAGCACCTGCTTGGGGTAGACAGAGCGGCGCGTAACGAACTTATGAATCTATTATATTCAGTTAATAATACTAACGATTTGGACATAATACCTTTAGGTATTAGTTTCTACAAATAACTACTTAAAATAAAACCAATTACTTTTTAAAAAATACTGTTAATGCGGCTCATATCGTCAATTAGACGTCCAACTCAAAGCTGTAGCTATCTCGCATTTTACGACACTTAAGCTTCATTTATCCGGCACCGCGTGATAAGCATCTTATAAAGTATATCCAGAGATAATTCGCTCCTCGCGCAGCCATGTTGCCTTCGACCGCGGCTCGATAAAATAAAACAACCGCGAGCCGACGCTTTTGGACTTTTTTTATACAGGATCATTTTTCTTGCCGACTCGGCCAAGGGATTATCTATGATGTATGACAATAAAAAATGGTCCTTCGGTACATAGAGATAAGGTCGCATGGTTTCTGGAGGCTGTGGAGTGGACGTCCTTGGGCGGACTCGATCTGCTTGCCGAGAGATCGTCCCATCGCGCTGCGCTGGTCGTTGCACCGAAACTATACTTTTAAAATGCATTGGAAAGTAGAAAACTTATTCGTGTGATATTTTCGAGAAACCTCTGCTCAATTACCAGTTTGTGCGGGGCGTAGCTGTATCTAAGTATGTTCTGAGTTAATTAATATACGTTGAAAGAGTTAAAAAGCGAATAATGCTTGTAGCCGCACTTAACAATTTATGCATGTCAGAGAATTATTTGAGAGGAGTTGTGCTGTCAATTAACAGATTTTTCTCATTAACGTCAAGAACCGTGGCTATATAATATCCGTACATAAATATGCAAGGGACTGTTTTGTAACTGTGGACAGTTTGTTTTAGTTCGCGCCCATCGCTAATGAGTCAAAATGTGTTGCCCTCGAATTTACGACTTGACGATGTCGCTAAATGTTGAAAAAACCGCCTCATGTCGTAACAACGAACCAAACTGCCATCATATGGGTTGTTATCTACTGTTTTAGAAAACAACTTTCGCAATTCACTTTGTTAAAATACTTCGAAAACGCAGAAAAGTTACGTTGGCCGTAAACAGCCAAAACTGCAGTCAAGTGGGTTGGTTACATCATACCTGTTGATATACATCTGAAAATACGTATAGTTAGACAATATAGCAATGTTGGTACTATTCTACTGAATTATTAAATTACTCATCACTATAGAGCAGCTCACATTTTTCGAGGAAAACCTGAAATACGCTGTAGATAATAAGCCTTCGATAATTAGGTAGGGTGGAATATGGCATTCACATACATACATACATATATTATTTGTAAGTTTGAACCTATTGCAGTAAAAAGGGCAATGGAGTGGGCTATGCTTGGAGTTTCCTTACGTGAACGATTCAGAAAGAAGGATATTCGCAAGAGAACCAAGATTACAGACATAGCTCGAAGAATCACCAAACTTAAGTGGTAATGAACTGGGCAAATTGCTCGCAATACACATGGTCGATGGGGAAGAGAGAAGAGTGGCGACCACGTACTGGAAGACGAAGCGTTGGAAGGCTTCACACAGGGTAGACCGATGTCCTGGTGAGGGTTGCGGGAATCCGATGGATGCGAGACGCACAGGACTTGGAGGAATCTTGTGTCCAACCATGGACGTCTTTTAATACCTGTCCAAAAGGAAATGAAAACCAATTCATTTCCACAATTCACTAGCACCTTCCCAGCAATTTCAGCGGACTGAAGCCCATAACTCTTAGTTCCGCCACGCAAAATATTAACACAAACAAAGGGGGTAAAGTAAAATAAACAAACGACAGTCACCGATAGGGTTGTGAATAGAAGGTAGTGTGTTTTAGCAAAATCAATAGCATGTTATGAGCTTCCGTTATTTCCGTCCGTAGATAATAACTGGTCGGTGCGAATAGATGGTCGGTGCGATATGCGGTCGTGGTGACTAATTACGGGTATCATTTGCAATAAACTCGTCCTTCTGTATGGCATACACGTGAATGCAACCGGTACGCGAATAGAACGGGCATTTGTGTGGACTGTGGACGAATGATGAGTAATTACCGGGTTTCATGTAGGTATTGTATCGGGTTTTTCTGTCTGATGAATGAGGGAATTGACGGTTTGTTTTCAGTTGTTATTATTGTTGTGTACAAATAGTTCTATAACCTGATACATTGACTCTCTATTTCACATCTACACTTAGGTAAGTATAAAGAAAGTATTAGAACTGTAGTCATGTTTAAAGTAATTCTATGAAGTTGTATTTATGCTAGTAATAAATATATAACAAATGACTTTGATTGAACTTTGATGCAAAGTACCACTTTATCTAAGAAAATTATGTCTCCAAGCTCACCCCTCGAGCGTATTTTACGAAACATTATTTGTATTCTATAATAGGCTTTGAATAACGACAGAAAACTGCAATTTGTATCCAAATACCGATCAAGCGCAAATACCGTATGTCAATAGTAAAACCCTACAATGTTTACGGGTTTTATGCTCGCTTTATTCGCAACACCCCTCGCTGGTTGCCATGGGGTTGTGGTCAAAATTGTATTTTTATTATAATTGCTCCGTTTTATTGAGAGTCCCAAGAGGGTAAATATTGTACTGTTCTAGTTTTATTACAAAATTTTAAAATATCATTTAATTGACTGGAATATTTTAACTTTCTGTTTGAGTTTTCATTTCTTTTATTGTGAAATTATAATTTTTTACTGTCGTATATTAATCCAGTTCATCTTATGAACTGGATTAATACAAAAATTACATTTACGACAATAATTTATCGATTAGGTTATCAGCCTTTTTTACTCGTTTGTACATATTATTATTTTAAGTTTGCATATTAGATAGAATAGTTTGACAAACAAACTATTCTATCTAATATACAAACTTAAAATTAATTGAATTGAATTAAAAACCCAGTAACATATGAATATTTTTTTTTTGACATCTAATATAGCCATCGGACATCGTTCGTTTTATTTATCTTAAACTGGTGTTCGGACAACCGACAAATTGAAGTTTATCTCCACTTACAACGATTGCGCAGCAAAAATACAAAACACGAAAAACAAAAAATAAATATCATTTAAGCGTAAGATAAAACTGACAGTTTTACTATTCAAATAATAGCAAAAAAAGCGAATACGTCCGGCTGTCCATACTCAATTGGACCCGCATCAAAAGGCTTAGTGTAAACCCCTTTTCTCATTTTTATATCACGAAAAGATTGCCCATGACTATTTTGTTGGCAAATATGACTTGATCCTATTGTCCGTAAGAAAACTATTCGTGTCGAATTCAAATATTGGTGACATTACTGCTCAATATAAAATAAAAAAGAAATTCTCCTTCATTTCTATATATTTTTGTGCACCCACTTGACAGTTTTGTTTAGATATTATGTTGTATATATGACAAGTATCTTGTTAATGTGTTGAATATGCGAAAAAAAATATATATTTACGATCCCTTGAAATTTTATGCACATCACGCTAGTATTTAATTAATATTAAACATTTCTGTTTGTATAAAAGGTTTTTATTAATTTATTTTTCTTTATTGATAAATTTTTCATTGACCATTCCTAAATTTTCTTTGCCAATATTTACACCTTCCTCATTATATACCGTACCTGTTCCTTTGATAACATCTAACCATTGACCACAAACGTCCTAGCCATTTATTTGAACGTCATCACGAGGGCTTATAAATCACATTCATACGTCGTTACTGTACCAATTTCACCATCGATATTGCAATTTGTCATTCCGTTATCTTCTATTATCGCAATGCATTAGGTTCTGAGTACAGATAGTGTTATCTTTTACTAGAATTTGCCCAGCTTGATTACAGAGCGGAGACGACGCACATGTAATGCAGATTTCTAGGCTTGAAAATTTTTTATATATATAATTTAATATTTAATACATATTTTTTTGTATTACTTTGGAAATAATATATCAAAAGTTTTTTTCTTGATGTTACTAATAGAAGATGCTATTAAGCTGGATTTTGGAAAGATCTATGATTGAAAAAGTAGAGATATTTAGACATAGATTATTATTTTTTTTAAAGTTGTTATAAATCGCACTAATATTTTTAAATGCGAAGGTTCATGTGCACGTGTGTGTATATATTAGTTACTACTTTGCTGGCTTTGAATGAAACTTGATACACTGGTAGACTATGTCCTAATAAGATAGGAATAGCACATAGAATACTTTTTATCTTGGAAGTATGTTCCATTAACAGAATCTACTGTTTTTATTTAGGCGAAGCCGCTTGCAGAAGACAGCGTAATAAATGTATGAAATATCACAGTTTTATTTCAATTAATGTAGGTGCCATGTGCATATAATATGTATAGTGTACTTTGAGATATGCGTGTCGCCTATGTACGTGCTTATTACCGTAATTGCATACCTATTGATATGAAACAGTGTCGGTATCTAATGTTGGAAAATCTATAGGTAAATAAAAATAAATATATAATTGTTTGAACCTATGGAAGGAGTATTGCCTATTGCAATTTCTTGTTCACAGACAACTTTGATGTGTAAGAAATCAATTATACAGATACAGATACTAGAATGCAAATTTACCTTAACTTTTTTAACTTGGCTATTTCTTTTTATACATTGAATGCAGATGTATAGCTGGTAATAGCATCGTATTGGCGTTAATTGCTGTAATGGTGTTATTTACGTTATTTTAAATAAATAAAATAAAATAAACTGACCGACATTTTGACAATTTAAAAGGGCCTGTCAGTGATTTATTCGAAATATAATTATGTTTTTGATTGATTGATTGCTTCATGTTTCGCAATAGATACAATTAGTAGCAATTTTTTATTGAAATATTATAGTAACAATATATATAATAATTATAATAATTATAGTAACAATATATATAATAATTATATATTGTTACTATAATATTTATAATTTATATATATATACTAGCTTTAGCCACTGACTTCATCCGCAATAAAGTAGATTCCTTAATACAAACTTTGGACGCCCTTTCATCCCCTTAATGAATTTTGGAAAATCCTTTTGTAGCGCATGTCATACTAACACCTGCGTGCCTTTGCTGCTTTCCGTTCAATAGTTTGATCAGACAGTCAGAAACGACTGCCTTTCATCTATAAGATTATATATAAATAAATTACAATTCGTTAGTCTCAAAAAAAAATAATATAAAAAACGCTTGACCGATTTGTATGAAATCTTTTTTGATTGGTTTAAAAAAAGGAGAAAAATTCGAAAATAAGGTAATTTGTATTGAAACCGCGTCTTAAAGATGGCGGAAGTACTTACCAAGTCACAGGGGCAAAGCTACGGGCGGCAGTAAGCATTGTTATAAATATCATAGTTACCGCCTGTATAGGTATTGTATTAAAACAACATGTTCAGTGTCCCATATCTATAACGCTATTAGTCAACGTGCAACTATGCCTCGTATCATCAGTTTCACATGTGCGTTACGCATGGATTTCACAATCAATCTCACGTATTGTGAATTCTATAAAAATTGGTAAATTGTTTGCGAAACTGGCGATTTTATGCAACGCGCATAATGTAGTTTGGAACGTGTGACGCGTCAAAGTGCGTATCGCGCAAAACACGGACGATTCCTAACGCAGATACAGTGCGTACGGCCGATAACGCAAGTCTGTTGCGATAGCACACTATCTATGTTCATACTGCACATTAATTTGCTCACACAAATATTCTGCTGGACTTTCACCCGCTTATCTATGTAGAATCTATTTAAAATACTAAAGAAACTGCGATTTTTAAATCGTCAATATAACCATCAAAACGTCTGTCAAAATATATATTTGTAGTTCTACAGACTGGTTATATTATATGCTAGCTTGTGCCCGCGATTTCGTCCGCGTGTAACTCGTAAAACAGAACAATACAGTTTGGTCGCAAGTTTTTTTTTTTTGCGAGAAGCCGTAATCCTTTTTCTAAAATAAAAATCTAAAGCCTAAATCTACATTTACCTACCTATCAGTGAAAGTTTTGGAGATAAGCCGGACCAAAGAAGAAGACAGAAAGTAAAAAAAAAAAATGTATTTTTGTCATACATTTGGCTATTCTTAAATATTCGTAAAAAAACATTTTTATACTACAAACAGTTACCTACTTTAATTTTATTTATATGTATGCATAGAGATTGGTGTGTGAATAGCACACATGTGAAAAGCCACCCGTACAAGCAAGTCGTACATACATAATACACAAACACAAGGACAAAGCTGTCTAGAGAGATTCGCACAGCTCATGAATCAAGGGGTATCCCCGACCTACAAAAAAATGCAAGCTTCGCATATATAATGCGCAATCCACTTTTGTGGTGCAGTCACCGTAATAATGACATAACAATGACGAATGTCAGGCGCGTGCGCTTGCAAAAAAAAAAGGTTTACCTTGTTGTAGGCGGGCGTGAAATTACGTCAATTTCGCACAATTGTACCAGGAGATTATGAAGCTACAAGACGTGACTTTTTTGCCGAGTAATGGTCAGCCTTGTGCAGATTTGTGACCATTTGCGGTTCCTTGCGAATATTTTTTTCATAATTCCATTCATCATGCCTTTGGAAAATCAACAAACATTCGTATTTTGATTGTGAAGAAAAGCTACCGATTGGTCAAATTAATGTTTATTCATTTAATCTTTGGTAAACAAACTGTAATTTTGATCAAATCTTAAGTTTTATTCGGCATGTTGCTTAACATTGTGTAATATGATCTTTTAGTTGCATGGTAACTAATAAACATTACTAATCGTTCTTTGCCCATAGATTAGGAACGATAAATACTTAAAACTGCCATACAAACTAATTTGTTTACTGGCAAGTGGGATTGTAAAGTAAATCTCAGTGGAGTTTCGCGTAATTTCATTAGGAGAGCATAAATTGATGAAACTATTGGCGGCAACAGGGCGGCGTCGTCACACATTTACATAAAACATAATAATTATTACTTATATCTACAATAATTACGCACAACGATTTCTAAACACCTACATATCTATCAAAATATAATATAATCCATGAAATCGATAACGTATCTATTCTTAGATTTTTTATTTCTTTAATATCTGTTAAATAATTTGAAAATGTTGCCAATTACATATTTTTAAAACATTTATAATCTATTCTAGACAATGCTTTGTGGTATACTCGTAGAGCCTCATTCAATAATAGCTCGCAGGTAGAGTCACTATCATTTCTGACAAACTTGGAATTCGAACTATGAAGTAGAGTAATTTTCTTCATAAACCACAAAATGTACGAACAAATTTCCACCAGGGTATTAGGACGAACGAGGAGATGGCTACTAGGAGGTATCTTCAGTGAGATACGTGTTATGTATACATAATGAGAATTATAGCTATCAGCCGTGACGAGTGATGACGATGACTCATTTTGGCAACTGGTTGGCGAGGAGGCGTTGCCAATTTGCTATCTCACACATATACAAATTCGCACACCAACAAGTTTCCATGATAACAAATTCTGATGCCCTAGTACTTAGTATACCTACTGTTATTCGTAACGCTATTGGTCGATAACGAAAACATTCATACAATTTAATTTCATAGTATTGTTAACTTCAGTTTGCTCTAATTAGAAGTGTCTTGAAGAAAGGGAAAACCTGTGTTAGAATAATAAGGTACCTACTCAATGATATTATTTGTGAATTCGGTACCTTGTGTTGCTTTTACTCGTATAAGGAAAAGTGCTATGTGTCATATTATTTTGAACGAAATAATTTAGAAATATATTTTTATCAATATTTCGTTGCGATATTTTTAACCTAAACAGATTGCTTGACAACGCTGTCGAGGCTACTGAGATTTTGAGGCCAAGGCTTAACTGCTAAATATGTAGATAAATATATTATATCTGTATTTTCAAAGGTTGAAAAACTGGTACCATTCATTTTAATGTTTAAGATAATGTAAACTGTGCATAAAATTAATGGTAGTTTAGCATAATGACGATGTTATTTTACTTTGAATTATTGACCTGGTAGTGAACGTGTGTCACGTCCTCCCGTGTATGTTTTTAGTTCATTAATTCGTAAATCAACCCCTTGAATGTGGTATATATTGATAGTTTGAGTGAAGGGACGGCCGCGGGCCGCCCGCGTCGGTCCGCGGCCTCGTGACCAAAATACGCGCTTTGAATAATTGAAGCATAGGGCCACTACCACCCCGCCCCCCACTCCCCCGGCTCACCAGACTTTTAGTTTTTATCGGTTCATTATAATTTACCGCGAATTATTGATGATCGTACGTGTAGTTGCGATGACAAACTTTACAAAAAAATCTTGATTAAATTAATTCACAAAGTCAATGTCTTTGCTTATGATTTTAGGTAAATACGAGAAGTATAAAACATTAACGAGGAAGCGATCTTATCAACAATATTCTAGACATTGGTTAGCCTGTTAATTTTCAAGCTGTCTAGAATCTGCTCTACAATAATCATCAAAAGCAAAACAAACCCGGAACATTTCAGTAGTTACCTACAAGACCGAAAGCAGTAAATTGACAACAGTCACCCACCAAATAATTGAGGATACATTTGTCTATCAGTAATTACATAGAAAGATTCGGCTGTCGTAGGTTCAGCCACTATTTGTCTTCCACACGCAAATGTGGCGGGGAATTAGTGTGAATAATTGATACGTGTCATTTGGCAACCACCCTGACCCACCACCTCGTGTCACCAAACTTAACATACCCACGCTCCTCCAAGTACTTGTGTGTCCAATCATTTCTTTAATAAGTTTGGTGGAAGACAAATGTTTTTCGGAAGTATATTTTTGGTGACATCAACCATATCTAGGTATATTATCACCTACATAGTATTTAGGGTTTAAATGGTCCCTTAGCATGAAAGTCCTATTCATGATGATCTGATATGGATAAAAATAGTTACGTATCTTAGCAGCTCGACTATGAAATAAAGATTGTAAAAATATTGAGAACCCAAATATGTCAAAATATGACAAAACACATGGCTCATGGCTGTACCCACGCAGATATGAGCAGTACTAAAGTCCCCAATTAAACTAAAACATGGTTCGTTTGGTATAGAAGCGAGGTCGATGAAGATGTGGTGTTGTCCACGCACTTTGGTGGTGGTGAGGTGGTGATGCCCCACATCGATATTTCGTGCATTATTGAATAGTCGCGTGTGGCCTCCCGAATTTCCAATGTTTGGCGATTGATGTGTAGATTGACTTTTGTCATTTGCCTCGACCATGTCAAACAGTAAAATGTTTTCTATGCCTTCTCCACAAATTGTTGGATCGAATCGTAATGGACTGTCGAGTGATTGAAGTATATAAATATTTTTTGTCCCCCCTCTATCTGATTGGCACGGCGATGGTTGAAAGCTGTCTGTTGTTTTCTTTATTCACGTGATCGATTAGTAGTTGTTTTGTGGGTGTTACGAATTTGTTCGCGATCGATGATAACGAAATAATGAGGGTAGTAACAAACAATGGTTAAACGATACCTCCACGTATGCCATGCGTGTGCTTTATCTGCATCATATACATATACGCAGTCACAAAAGAGCCTACATATTAACACTTATTTTTTAAACTTATATAGGTACTAACTACAACTAAAGGTAACGCTATCTAATCTTCTGAAGACGAAGAAAGAAGTCTTCTAGATATAGTTATAGATGGCGTTAGGGATCTATTATTTTATAGAACCTCAGGTACATTGTCTTGCGAGTTAACTGGCTTTTTTATAGAGGTTTTAAAAACCGCTATGCAGAAAGTATATTGATAAGAGTTACGCAAAGTCGTGTGAATGTTAGTGGGTGGTCTGCGAATAGTTTAGGATAGCCATAAAGCGGCATCTTTGTAAGCTATGATATAAAAATGCGGTGCTTTGTGCGTAAGCGCCAGTACAGCTCTTTAAAAAAGAAAGTTTTATTTCTAAAAAACAGTTACGAGGTCTTTTGTAGAGCCGCTTTGTGAATTAGCAATCGCAGAAAATATTTTTTAGGATAAAGGCTTTTTTAACTTTTGCCCAGGTTTTAAAAAAAAGTTCCGGTTTAGTTGCTAGATGATATGTAAGCTGAAGCATTGGCCGTGCATGGCATTTTTCAAAATAATGAGTAGATCAAAAATATGACTTGAAAAAAAAAACCAAGGCTCATAAACTCAGTTCTTTTACCATAAAATCTTGTGAGATCCATGTAATACCAAGTCGGTTAGTTTATTCAGACCACGGATATCTATGATTCAGACCCTACTTGACGGTTCTTTTGCAACATCTTATATTGACCATATCAATATTACAAATCGTTTGTGTTTTAAATAAATTGACTTGGCAAACGCAAGAAAACAAAATGTATCTCTCAAGTAATAGGTACTAATATTTATATTAAAATAGATTGTTCAGTCCGATATCCAAGTCAATATATTAATTTAAAACTTGAAAGATTTGTGTAATAGTTTCTCAGGAGATATGCGAGGTATCTTAAGAGCCCAACCATTTATAAATGCTGCATTGTCGTGAAGGCTTTTACTCATACGCTTACCATAACACACTTAAAACATTTCAACTCCGTCTGCTGTACTTTCCATGATAAATTTTACTCGCGTGAAACATTTGAGTTATCTATCGGGTATAACTTTACGAGCCTTCTATTAGCTTCATGTAAAGGAGAAATGCTTTCACAAAATACCGTTACGGTCTCCGCACCATCAAATAAAAGAGAAACCCAAACCCGCAACAATTAACCCTTTTGCGCACGTTTTCTGCGGAGAATAGCGCAATTTTATAGGTTTACAACTCAACTCAAATGTTGCAGAACTGTCCGCAAAGACGCCGACACAAAATCATAATAACTAAATAAAGGGGTACAATAAAAACAAACGGAAAGGGTTTACAACAATGCGGAAAAATTACGCAATGACTAGTTGTATGAATGCGTATAAACTTCGCAGGTACGAAAAGGGTCTTTTGTTGAACCGAGTTTGGGACGGTGTGGTGTGGAGTCCATAAAAAGTGTGTTCAATTGCGAATACAATTGCCGTTCATCCGCACTATGATAGTGTATGCAAATAGATGCAAATGTTTTTACGATGCCTCTTTGTATTATGACAATGAGGGCATTGTGCGACCAATTGGTGCTACCGAATTCGATTATGAATAATTGTAAACGCATTATTGATTCCGGAAAGCTGTTTTGTAAAAGTATATGTGATCAAATGTTCTGCTTATTAGACGAATTTCGCCAAATTGTTTTAATTCCACTTTTATGGTCATTTAATTTGAACAAATAATTTGAGAGAAAGTAGCTTGTCTTCTTTTAAAACTCCTTCCACGAAAACAACGTCAAAAACCCATATCAACAGCGTGATGTTTGCCCCTTATGAACTTGATCTTTTTATCAAGTGTGGCTTCGAGCCCAAAATTATATCAGCGCGTTCGTCGCCGCATTCCGCGTTCACACACCCACACATACAAACCCCCTTCATATATTGACTACAGCTATTCACACTAGTGTACTGCAGTCAGTAATTCGACATATATGAATGTCGAATAAGTTGTCAATCTATGAAAGTATTGGGCTTATTTTATAGCTAATATAAGGAAAATGGTTTTTGTTAATTATGTTTCTGTATATCGAGCTTCACATGTGCAACTGTGAGTAGGTGATGATAAATGAGGGCCAATGAGGAGTAAAAGGAAATTATGGTAATTTTAAATTATGTAGCTATTCTTTTTATTGCGGTATGGCACAGTAAACGTTGTATTGGCTTACTAGGAGATCGACATGTGCTTTAATAAGAAATTTCCACTACACTGATAAATTCTACTTAATCGTTTATTTGCCTGATGTCTAAGAGCCTATTAGAGAAAATAGTTTTCTCGATAATCACAAACAAACATTTTAAGCAAGATTTACGTCTATCATCTTCAGAAATATCTATAATATCAAACGATCAATTCACTAACAATTTATTAAATAATAAAACCACCATCATTATTGGCGGTCACAGACGTTCAGAGATGGTGTGAGACAGTATTTTAATTTATCAGCGTGTACCAACACATGCACGAAACTGCTACAAGACGACGTAGTCATACATGCACACATACGCATTTTTCGTAGACGCTCGTAGCACTTACTACGAGTACGTAGCTCACATTTTCTTACAGACGGGATTTTTCTCGTCAGCTTTTCAAACGTAGCTCGATTGGAGTGAGTGTTGAATGTGAGTAAGTGGTGTGTTTCGTGTTCGTGGTAAGGTGTCGTGCATCTATACGCACACAAGGGGATTGGCTAGACACGAATATTGCTCGCTATGCTAATGCAGCGGAGATTGGGCAGGTCGATGGCCGCTCCCGGACGCTCGGAGTCATTCGGCAGAACCCGTCGGCCACCCTCGTTCGCCCTCACAATCATTTAATCGTCTCCTTGATAGCTCTACCCAGAAATTCTTAAGCATTTTCTTTAATTTTGCTATAGAGGAAGTTTTAGAGAGATAAGATTGTCTTTTGTTTTTAGAAAGCAAATAATTTTATACTAAACACTCACTATGGTTTTTAATTGTTAATACAGTAGATCTGAAAGTCCTAAAATGAAATTAATTGGCTGAAAAGGGTCAGTACCGTTTGTAAAGCTAAATCCCTACTATAAAACTAATATTTTATAACTATTACTGAGGTAGGTACAACACGTAAGTTTTTGCTTACACTCTTAGCTTGTTTATAAAAATTAGAAAGCTAGATAAACAAAAGTTTCCAAAACACAAATGGATAATAATGACAAAGTTAAAATAGTGTCCGGGCGTCACTGGCCAGTGACCTTGGGAGCTGCGCGGGCGCAATAGATTAGTCAGGCACACATGACACACACAGGCATACCCCACCCTGTTACGCATGGGTGTGTGTGTGTGAGTACTTGCGTCAAGTTAGGGTGAGGCCTGCATGTTTTTTAAATCCAGATGATTTTGATAGCATGAGAACTTTTATGATAAAAACGCAGATGCCCAGTTGTAGTGAATTGAGCCTACCCCAACACACTTAGGGAAAGGCTAGGTTAGGGGCTTAGGAAGAACCTAAATGACGAGACTGTTGACACATAATAGTGAGAACTAAAAGGCAAAAAAAGAGTTTTTGTCTACGCGTGAAATAGGAATTAGTAATCCCACTTTTCCACTAAAAGCAATCGTTTAAAAACAAGCCTATAATAACATTTTCAAAATTATTCAAGAATAAAAACTACAGTAATTTACCGCATATTATCTTGGTACAGTCAAGAGAGAAATGTTGGTTGCGTGGGCGTTTTGACAGGAGAAAAGACAGCGACGACGCGGCGCATAAGGCTGCTGTTCCACTAGAGATGTGATAAGCTGCGTAATAGTTCCTAATGTGTGTCTGTTCACAAATGAGTTTGCTAAAAATCACACAAAATCGTGTGATTTTTGGGTTTAGCTTAGCGTAGCTCTATTAGAATAGGGTACTTACAGCGAAGTTAAGTTTTTAATATACTAATTAAAGTAGGTAATGGAGGGTAAGGATTAGAGTTATGTATGCAAGCTATGAACTTGCGAGAATTTATTCTTCTTGTCTTCCTTTCACATCATCCCGCTGATCTAGCAGTCACGATTCGCGGCGCGCAAACACATCATACCCGCACAACAAGGCAGCTTAGGTCTAATAGAACGCGGTACAACACATAGTTCCGTAGCTTAGCTACCTCGCACAACTAAGCAGCTTAGCTCTAGTAGAACGGAGTACATCACATAGTTCCGTAGCTTAGCTACCTCGCACGTCTCTAGTGGAACCGCAGCCTAATAGATGCATAATAATGGAGTGTGCTACATCTCGTGAAAGTGCATCGCTAGCTGCAGCGGCCGATGCAGCCTTGAGCGGACCCTTTCCCTCGTCCATCAAACGCGCGGGCCTCGCCTCTTAACATAACACCGTACATTAGGCTATCGAGCGACATTTATCGCGCAACCGAGACTTCATTAGTCGGCAGGCGATGAGGCGGTGAGGCGACGCCGACACACAAACTATGAGGAGAAAACATTTTGAGATGCCACCTTGTTAAGATTTGTTGTTCTATGTTGTTGTTTGTATGCAAAATTATTCCATATCATGTAAGATGCAGTTAAAAATGTCAGAAATTAAGCCAGTGTTTTGTTTTCAAACACAGCCGTAAACAGACAAAGTTTGGTATAAAACATGACTAGCTTTGATTCTGAAAGGGTTCGTTGTTTACAAAGTAACAAGTAACAGAACTCCCCTTGCGGTGGTGCGATAGGCGTGCCATGCATGGCTATAAGGCGAGTAGGTAGTACATCCTGGAGAGCGCGGGGGCGGCGGCGTGGGTGCGGGGAGACACACAAGCGGTTATTTCGGTATGCACATTGCATGCGGCGCGCCGGCGACGCCGACATAAGCGCAGGCACAGCAGCGCACTTGCCACTCGAAATAGTCAGGTCAGGGACCGCGAGTATCGCCTCGATCCTGCCCCAAGGTCAAGTCTCTGCAGCTCCGACACCTCCCACCCCTCCATCCCCCCACCTCGCCCTCCTCACCGCGTCTATGCACATTAATGTAAACGCCTCACGAGTCACGCCTGGCTATGTTCTGTACACAGAAATTCGGTTACTGGGTCCATTTTGACGCTTCAATTCATTAATAGACATGTAGTAATAATAAATTCAATGATACTAGATCATCTTACCCGACATGTTAGGTATTGCAAACATATAAAAGATAAAAAATAAATGCATTTATGAATTTGTTATCAGAACGAATGTTGCTAAACGTGACCCGATGAAGTTTTAATCGATTCTTAATTGCGAAAAATCAATTAAATGTCGCGAGATATCAACGCAAAGTGCGCAGCGATCGTTAGACACAATACTTGCGATAAATGTCAATTAACTTTTTATTTAAACAAAGAAATCACAAAATCGCAAAACTCTTTACAAGTAGATTAGATGTCCCTAAGATCTCAAAGGATTCAAAAAGCTCCTGATAGTTTATCAGCGATATTATTTAATCCAAACAGTGACTAATTTTTAAGGCAAAAGACAATTTTCACAAGCAAACTACTAGTAGGTTCTTAATATTCATACAAATCAAAGTCATTAGTAATAATTGATTGGTTTCAAATCACTCAACTCATTAATGACTCTCATCAAACCCTTTTGCAAAATGAATGTCACGTGTTTGATTTTGTTTTTTTTTTCATACCTACTAAAACTCAAAACAACAGAAGAAACTACTTTTTCCGACGATCATTTTAACACCTAATTTATGCAACAGTAACCTTTTCAACTGAAAAGTTTTAGATTTAAATAAAGTCCATGAACGATTACAGTTATTTCTGTCCTGTACCAGCAAGATATGATATATGGGCTGTGATCCTTTTTTTACGTGAGGCATTATCAAATGACTCCGCCCTCTTTGGGTAGAGCGACAGGCAGTGTCAGGCTTTTATAAATTGACTGAAACTAATAGTGTTCATTAGCATTAGTAAGCAGACCTGGCGACGAACAGTCATCGTAGAGGCGAAGAACATTGGGAAGACCTGGAGCGAAATGAAACGCGAAGGTCAAGACCGAACGGGATGGCGGCGCACTGTGGACGCCCTCTGCCCCATCTAGGGGACACAGGAACTTAAGTAAGTAAGTAATATTGTTCATTCAGCCCTTGCCAAGAGCTGTGATATTAAGGCTTTCTGTGGAGCTGCAAAATGGACATTTTTGAATAAACATAGCGCGATTGGACCGCCTGGTATTGTAGTTGTTTATTAACGGCGCTGAGCACTTACCTTCAGATGTATCGCATGCTCACCTGCCACTCAATATCATTAAAACAGTTATCCATAAATCACGGAAGACAGACAAGGAGCCACAGTAACTCCTGATATATACGATATACCTAAAGAACACATTGACAAAACGCTGCTGCGGCCACATAAACAATAACAGGATTCACCCTCATGTCAATGTCATTATTATGGCTTCAGCTTCCCTCAGGTTTAGTCATCGACACCATACTGTAGGGGAACCCTCGGCCAAATGTCCTTAATTACACTGTGACACCTGAAAGCTTATATTGGCTTCGCCATACGTAGGGATTTGCAAGGTAAAGAAATAAAATCATTGCAGGAATTGACAGACGCTGCGGAAAAAAATTTTTTTGTCCATATTCTCGGCTAAGAAATATATGTGAACTATCAATATCCTCAGGAAAAATGCAACTATCACTACTACCAAGACTGTTGTTGAGTTTGCAATTCAATTAAAAAAGTTTGACTGTATCGTTCACACCTATCACATTGCGATTTTATAAAATCACATTGCATCATTAGAAATGTAACAGTCATTGCATAGTTTGTTATAATGACAGACAATATCAACACTTTATCAAACAATACCTACATCATAATTCCCAAATCAATTAGATTTAAACAACGCCATCAAAAACGCACCGTTTCCATTATCATATCAATTGTCCGTCTTTGATCTAATCTTAGCAACTGCAATGATTTGAAGAAAGAACATTTTTGTTTAAAAATGTCGATGGTTCTAGCAAAGGAGAGATCAAGGCGTCCGTTAGCGAGGACATTGCACTTCATACCTCCCCTCCCTCTGGCTCTATGGTCCTTCCCTTCTTTCCCCCCACTGGCCCTGCCGAAACTCGCTAACCAGTGTTACCAGCCGACCGGATTAGAGTGTTTAGTCACCGTTGCATTCGGGATGTTTAGTTTATGTACAAAAATGATCAGCCATGTTGTATAATATTACTTAGTTGTTATGAGTCAGTGACAGCGTTGATGATGGACTTTAATTGGCTAGATGATAAGAAGTATATAATTAATATTACATCAATTTAGTCTAGTGACTAGAAAAATCATAATGTTTTGATGTTTTTACTAGAATTTACGCAGATATTTGATGGAGCTGAAACACACTAAATGGAACTGAACTGTTCTACAAATCGAAGATGAAAACTATTGATAGGCATATAGTTTATCTACATCTGAAATTATCCACAAATAACCTGTATTTTTTCACTAAAGCCAGGAAAACCTACTATTTCGCAATTCTCATTACTTTCCGTTTACAGATGCTATTTACAAAATGAATCGTCATCATTTTGAATCAGTATCTACATTTGAAGATAGTTATCTCAGTGGTCAGTTCTCAATCGACCAAGTATCTCGCATTGAATGGAGGATTGCATCAACACGTCGCATTGGCTGCAACCGGCGCAGACGCATCGCTTCCCGTTACTTGCTATGTAACAAGTACATAGCCGGCATGTACTTATTACTTGTACTGTTAGCAAAGAAAGCTTCATTAAAATGAAAATGTTGGTGGTTTTCTATGATGTAGTTAGAAGGCCAATTGTGGTATTTAGATAACAGTCTCACTGGTCAAAATGTCGGAAAATTAGACTTTTTTGATCGATTTCGACTGCATTTCGAATGCGAACGTTAAACTACAAGAATTATCCCTTTGTGACCTTATTTCTTGCATGAATAGAGGGTAGTAAGCTAAAGATTTCCATTCAAAAATAACGTTGCTGAAGAATTCCAGCTGCATTTTTGAAAAGAAAAACCATTGCTTGTTTTTTTTACAGCCAAATTGGTCCACTCCTGAGTAAACTTGTTCCTCAACTTCTTTTACCTTTACATAATCTTTTTATCCTTCTCTTTTAACATCGGAAATCATTAAATGACTTTTACCGTTCCGAGTGAAGAGAGAGGAAATGACAGACTTTTACTGACTAGACTCCAGGGTTCCTTCAATTGCCTTATGCGAGGGCCATGACCCTTAATAAACTGATAAACTGAATTAATTAAAATTATGTTTCCACCTAGGCCAGGGCCTACCGTATGTCTAGGAAATTAAATAAAAATAAAAACATAAGGTTTAGGTTTTTCAATCACATACGATATTAAAGTAAATAAAACCCACTTCTGCTAACGCTACGTCTAGAAGAGATGCGGCGACGATTTGAGGGGCGCGGGGCGGGAGGTCGTTCGGCCTGCCTCAACACGCCGCGCGTTCTACGATGCGCTTGCGCAGCGCGTGACGTTGGCATTTCCTGGATCAAGAAGTATGTACTTGCATTTATATTACTTAGCATACATTTAGTAAAAAATATTCTTACATTTTGTCTTAGAATATGATTGGAGAGCTTATTGCATACGATTTTCGATACACGCAAATTCGATGTGTATTTTGGTACCTACATAGCTATCCATAGAACGTACTTTTGAAAGTAACAATTTACAATAGCTGACACTATCATCATTAAATAGGAAATTATAATCCCATACAAGAAAGTCGAAAACCAGTACATAGATATAAAGACAGAACATACGTAATAGATGTCCACTCAATCAAAAACAGACAATACTGTAGCTACTGTCCATATACCGATAGAAATAGGTGAAAGATAAAAAAGGCCAGATATAAATAGAAAACTGTGATGTCCCACTTCGGTGGAAATGGACCGTTCCCGAAACAAACCATAGGTTAAAATGTTTACCGAGCCTTGTCCAGCTGATTGGAATAACCTGCTTCACTGGAGTACTGTTTTAACTAGTCATTAAGACCATTGTGTTAGAAGGTCCTATTCCCCCAACCATTCGTCTAAGAGACCAACTTCTAACGGTTTTTTGAATAGCCTTACGGACGCAAAGAAGTTGGAACGTTTACTTCGACGGCGATCTGAGAATGGCAGTAAAAAAGATATAAAATATATATTAGGTAGCTGATTGTCATTCCGATCAGGTGGAAGTCAACCTGCTTGGTAGTGAGAGCAAGCACAGGTCCAATAGCCTTTGAAGCGATGATTGATAGAATATAGGTGAAGAAAATATCAAAACTGGATATCGCTGCAAAGATCTCGATTTCTTTTGATGAACAAGTGAAATGGAATGCTGAATAAACAATTGCTACTGTTTAAGTCACTGCTTTTTCTAGGAGTCATGTCTATGATGTGATGTTTTGATTTGAAAAGCAGATAGAAGTTGTTATTGCATTAGTCTGGAGTAACCATCCCCTTCGCAAGGAGTCGGGCATTGGTCGCTGCGCTACGTCACAATTTTAACTTTTGCAGCTATAATGTTTTAAATTGATTTTTCTCTGCCTGTGTTTGTTTTTATTCTTAGGAAACTATTATTATTATTAATTATGGTAACTGAGATGGGAAAATGTAAAATATTATCAACAAAATGAGTGAAAGCAGTATTCTGAACACTAATTACATACAAAATTAGGTTCAATAACAAGTAATTGGAACAATATGTGAATGTTAATAAATATTAACAAAAGATTAATAGTTGGTAAACATTACTTTCTTTGTCTGCAAAATCAATATAATCTGTTAATTATTGAACCTGTGTAATTATTATTGACCTTTATTATTTATCTATTTGGCACAATCATTAATTCTTCAATACATTAGAAATGGGCTGTTACAGTTTGAAGAAGTTTGTACCTTTCTACAGATCTTTTTTCTTGTCCCTCTCGCGTCTCTCAATTTTTTTTTTATACTTTGTTATTTTTGAGCACTTACTTAGCCGCTATCTCACCTGATGGTAAGCAGTATTGTGGTCGACGATGCAGCATGTTTGCCAAGTATAAGTAACCCGAAACTTGAGTAAGTACGCTTATAAACTCATTCACTCTTAACTTAAAGACCCCTAGGTTGTAGCTTGTAAACACACTACTCCATCAGAGAATGCCACTCCTTAGTTCTAGAGTCCGCTCAATGAATGTGTTCCCAAAACCTTTAATGCCTAATGGTGGGCTGACCATCATGTACCGGTGGCACGTTGACGCACATGTATTGGTGCAATGATGAAAAGGACTTGGCAGAACTATACTATACAATACGGATGCAAACTCCCCGAAATGCAACCGACGGTAAATCGACCGCCGACAGCAGCATTAACTGGTTGAGGGTGCTCAAGATTTTAAAGCTTTGACTTGACAAGTGCATCAGTGCAAACAAGTGATCGGATAATGTGTGAATGTTAATAAACATTAACAAAATATCACTAGTTGCACATTACTTTCTTTGTCTGCAAAATCAATATAATTTGTTAATAACTACTGGACTTGTGTAATTTATTATAGACCATTGATATTTGGCACATTCATTCTATAATACATTCGGTCTGGATCGTTATAGTCTATAGAAGCTGACCGTAATGGAGTTAGCATGTTTAATTGCTAAGTTAGTTCATGATTTTTTACAGACTAATTCTGATTATATTCTTGTCCCCGAAATTACCATCTACAAGTAACCCTTTAGAAATCTGTACAATTGGCGTAAAACATACCTGTAACAAAATATCACAGTCACTGCAATTCAAACCTCTATTGTATTACCCAATATGTACCGTTACCATAGGGTTTACCAAACGCAGAATTTTAAACAGAACATTTTTTTTTACAACCCGTAGTAAAAAATGGTATAAAAACCGAGGATTCACTCTAAAAGGATAACTCAATAGATTTTACACATGCCTAATGAGGTCACACAATTAAATTATTTACATTTATCATTAGCTAACAATTTGTACATTTGATAGTGGTAGTAGGACCTACGACAACAGTGCCCAATTTATTTATTTGTGGAGCAGAGATAGTACTATCACTCAATGCAAATTGTCACTGCATGGCCAAATCGCTAAATGAAATATTAAGTGAAGTAATGATAAGTGAAATGAATTGTTTAAATTTTGTTTGTTATTTCTATGGACCTTTTTGTTTTTATAAAAACTTTTGAACATTTTGAGTTCCTACTGCACTTACATTTTGCGCTAACGGTAATGTAGACATTTCGCCCTAAATTTTCGTGAAGAAGAAATCTGTCCAGTTAAATCAAATGTAATAAATTGGTATGTGCACATCGGTACAATTTAAGTTTCCCTGTTTTCTGCCATAAGTTAAGTGGCCTACAAATATTAGTAAACTATAAGTACATTAAACGTAATTAGACCAACAGTAGACTTTTTTTTCTGAAATGATGATGATGATGATGATGAATAAGTACATTCCGAATACCGTAATTAGAAACACAATAATGAGAGAGCGAACGCCGGCGTTCGCTTGGGGTTTAATGAATTAATAGTACGCATATCTAGATCCCAAACGCAGTTGATTACATTAAGCAATTATTTATCCCTTAATATAAGGGATACATATCTCAAAATATAGACTTTCGCAAAAACAGCAATACTTTAGAAATTATGACATTTTCGTCAAAAGTATCAGCCAGTTTTATAAATTGTATATTCGGTTTGCTGGTATAGAGAGATATAAAGTGGTATTAATGTATGTCTCATAAAAGGACTATAGTGTGGGTCTTTCCCATTTTATTTGTAGATTTGATACGCATTGTATAATATAAAGCATCGAAGAATAACTACAGAAATATTGTATTAAAATCATGTAGAATTATGTAAGTACACAAAAAATAATTAATGATCAACTGGGAACAATTATGTTTGCTTAGCATTCATAACTAGGCACGTCTTCCAAAAACGTCTTTTGCTTCTGTAAAATATAAGTAAGCCACCGACCCCTAGCGGATGGAGCTTAATACAATCAAAAAGAAAAGAGTTTAATTATATTTAGCAATCTCCCCTGTAATTACTGAGCAAGTTTCCTTAATTACAGTCCCCCAATAAAAGGATAGGAGCTTCCTACTTCCCACGTATGGGGGTGGGCAGAGCGCATGCGCGACATGTGAGCGATGCGGCTTATTATTAAATAAATATAACATAGTACTTACCTGCGTAGAGTTGAGAATTTTACAGGGGCTTCGTACGGATTGAAAAGTTTACTTTTAACAATATTGCTTCTCGAGGACCCTGTTTTGTATTAAACTCCATTCTAATCTATGGAGCTTTCCTGTTTTAATCTTTTGATTTTTCCGTTTTTATTATTTTTATTTTTGATAAGCGGGTGCTACATAGTCATAGTGGTCAACTATGATTCACCTAATAAGCTATGATATGGTCGACGATGGAATCCGCTTCATCATTATCATTATCATCATCATATCAGCAGAAAGACATCCACTGTTGGACATAGGCTTCCCCCAAGTGTCGCCACAACGACCGTTCTTATACGTCACGCAACCCCCGCCGCGAGGGGGGGTACCGCGACCCTGACCAGGTCATCGGTCCACCTTATCACCTTGTGGGAGGCCTTCCAACACTGCGTCTTCCGGTACGTTGTCGCCACTCCAGAACCTTACACGCACGCAGAACGGATGGTCGATGAGGAGCACGCTTGCCAGCACAGTTAAGATAAAATACAGCACATAAATCTTGACTTAAAGACCCCCAGGTTGCAGCTATCAAAAAACCTTTTCTCTAAGTGTACGCACAATAAATGTGTATTGAAATAAATTGCAAACATTACCGTATTAAACTTATTCCTTCTTTCATTTCAGGCAGCTCTACTATTCCTAACTCTGTGTCCACACGTATATGCGTAAGTTGATATAAAACAAAAAGACGCCACAGTTCCGGCTGCACATTAAGACCTGCAACAGACGGGCTTCTTCATCCGACGATTAATTGATCACGTGTTATATTACATAAAATAATGTATTTAAAGATTCAACATTCAAACCGTTATAAATATGTAGTTAGTCTTTGATCATACATATTACATTGGGATAGGTAATGGTTAGTTTGTTGTTGTTTTCTGCCTATTTAACGAAGAATAAAATGTTTAATGTTTGTCCTTGAAAGTGACTGAGCTAAAACCAGATGCACACTAAAAGGTACTATCAGTTACTTTACCTTAACTGGCAATGCTGAACCAAGTTTTCATATGTGCAGGTCATCTACTAAACAATTTACACACGTAAACGCCAATTACTGCAAAAAAAAAACATCTTTGTGATATTTATTTTTCTGCTGTCAACCAGCTTATTGGTTGACAGCAGAAAAAAAGAAAGAAAGAACCATAATCATTATTCTTATCCTTACGTTTTCACAATAAACTCCCCCTTTGGATCTGTCTCTCTGTTCACGATATACTCAAAAACTGCTAAATGAATTTTCATTCAGTTTACTATACATTCATTAGCTGATCCCAGCGGCTTCGGCCGCATGATAGTAGACTATTATCCCAAGAGATCATACTCCCTGGGATAAAAAGCATCCAGGACATGGTTTACCCGCGCATTAAAGAATAACTTACATACAAACTTTCTTGTTTATAATATTAGTAGGATATAGGAGAACAGCCGAGAATAACAAAGATGTAACACTCATACAAAACTAGGGTGGATCGCTAATTACATAATTACTATTATTTACGTATTTGCAAAATAAATATCATTTACCGTGGGACCACTGGTGGGATCGCAGTCAAGCAGACTGCGATCCCACCTCGATTAAATCGTTTTGTATCAACTAAAATAAAACATTTCTCTGAGTCGTCTTTTACGATTTCGACCAAAAGAATATAGAACCAAATTTCAGATATTTCAATTTATATTAATATCTAAACTTTGACAATGAATGAATATGAAAAAAACGTCCCTTAAAAAAACAAATATATTTATAACCACAATTTCCATTTTCTTTTGCCCAGTTATTACCAACATACAATATAGAAGGGTTGGCACGACATGAGGAGTAATAATTAACTATCCACCGATATTAGTGAAGTGTCTTTAATTGCTAACTATAGTTGGTGCTGCTGGTGGAGGCCCCATGACTCAGTTTAATTATGTGTTTGTATTCACTCCATATACGTGTAGCTGTTGGTTTCCAAGACAAAATAAAATATATTTAAGTACGTAAACTTGCAGTTTTTTTGTCATAAATAATTGCAAAACATTTCTCAATAGAATTACTCGAAAACCCGCTTTTAGGCACACAATTTATTGTTTTCCGCATTAGTGCATAAAAGTGTACGAACTCGCCCCGCTACCATATATTGTATTTATCGTACCAAGATGTGCGCTAAACGACCCTACGAGCCACCGGTCAACCATTCATTTACTTATTTCTTCGTAAGTGTGTTAAAAAACGTCGTTCGTTACTGCAGCATATAATTTAGATGATTTTCATAACAAACTTTTTCACTTTGTATCAAAATTTATTATTTTTAACCGAAAACGGGATTGACCTCTCGGGTGCTCTCGGGTAGGGTGACACACCAGTACGGATTAGTGGGTAAATAATAAATGATATTTATTTTGCAAATGGGTTTTAAAAAACAATTTTATAACTACCCAGAGATGAAAATCCTAAACAAACACAGGGGTCAAAATAGATAACTACAGTAAACATGTAATGGCCAAATCACATTAGATTATTGTCTCAGATGGTCTTTTGACGAAAAAAAACACACAGATTTATGTGTACCTGTCGAGTCAGTGCAAGCATTTGTCAGTATCTATGTAGCTCACTGGTCAACTCAGAACTATGCCAAGCTCAACGACTTAACGAAGAATGCCAAAGAAAGGACATTTGGGTAGGCCTCAAAAAGTACTCAAAACTACCAGCCATTTTGTTAAAATTACAGAAAAGGAAAAAGTAATCCACATAGTCTCCACATTCAGATAGAAGTCATATGTCTTCGAATTTATGGTTCTAGGACATCGTCGGTTTCCTCACCATTTTTAAAGCAGCGGAGATGAAGTAAATTACATTAAATAATACACCTGGGTGGGTTTGACCACGGGTTTGCAGACGACGACTAATGAGTAGCTTGCCGTCCGACAGTCCTGTAACCGTCCGGACCAAGCCGATTCTTCGACGGCTCAATGAGATATCAGCAAAACTTTAGGGGCCTAGCGGTGCCGGTGCCGCTAGGGCCGCGGGGAGTTTTTAAAAAAGAAACCGGTGGTCTTAGAACGCACGGGGAACGCATCTGAAGTACGCTGGTTTATTTTTAGTCACTAAAGTCTGACATGCCTTCTAGCTCCACCCTATAGCATAAAAAGTCTTTGGATGATTTTCCACCTCGAAAAAAGTTTGTGGTGTGTGGACGCCACACTACTTTAGATCAAATCTAGACTACTACTAGACCACTTTAATTCAAATAGATAGTTACTAAAAGCTTAGATTTACGTAGATTGAAAGATTTTTCAAAACGCGATAATCTCTATTTTCAAAAGCAGTAATACAACAACACAATGAACACTGTCCAGTATTGTATTAATACCTCACTGTTATTCGTTTATACAGGGCAATATACTTTATGCTAATGTTTTTTTTTTACGATTTAATGTTCATTGTCGCCAAAACAGTAAATTCTTTACGAAAGTGGGTTTTCGTAAGTGAAAAACCAAAAATGATTCATGTTTCATGATCATGCGATGAAATACTTCAATAGGCGAATAACGAGTAGGTACACTGTAGGCGCCAATTTTGTAATTATGGGCCAATTAGCTCATATTTAATTTATTCTGTTTGTTGTGCTACTGTCAATGTCGCTAATGCAGCTTGTGAGAAAAACGACAAATGGTTCGAATCGATCGTATACCAAGGATTTTACCTTCATACTTACCTTCATACTTACCTTCATACTTACCTTCCTACATACCTTCCCAGATTGTACTCAAGATTCTCGCTGTGCTCGATTCATTGCAAAGTCCAAAGTCATTGTTCTAAATTTAAAAATAATCAAATGCACATCAGAGACTGATTCTGAGTGGCCAATGACTTTTAGTAGCCGTAGGTAGTCAGAGTCTCGTCGTTCAACGAACCTTATTGTTTCAACTTGCGAAACTATATTAACATACTCACCTTTCCTCTATAAACGCGTATAAATTGCGAATTTCGTTAATTAAAACGTTGTTCAAACCCACTTATTCAAATCACTTGTTATTTGAATAAGTGGCGTACCTTTAGTCTGCGTGTTTCGCGCACACGTTCATAATAAACACTGCCTTGTTTATAAATAGATTAATTAATTTTGCCAATTATTTTTGTAGACGGAATAAGTATTCGGTTTATATGCCAACCTTTAATGATTCAAACTATTCCTTTCATTCTTCATCATTTCAGCTAAAAGTCCAATGTTATAGGTCTCCCTCGAGTATCGCTACAACAACCGGTCTTCTGGCAGCCATCAGATGCCCGCGACCCTCACCAGGTCGTTGCGTCTTTCCACCTTGTGGAAGACCCAATTAACGCCACGTTTTCCCGTAAGCGGTCGTCATTCCATGACCTTTTGGCCCCATCGATCATCTATTCTGCGAACAATATGCAGCCCACTGCCACTTAAGTTTAGCGATTCTTCGGGCATCTAACATGCTTGGTTCAATATAATTATGTAACCCATTTCCAGACTGCAGATCAAGAGTTAACCTAAGTATGTTTAGCTGAGATCATTCTTAAACAGCTCAGCTTTCATAGTTTACAGTCTACACATAAGTACCGATCTACGACACATTACATAACAACACGGTGATGCGAGTTAACCCAAACCTAACTAAACTCAACTCTTGGTCAAGAATGGACTTTTATCAGCCACAGTATCCGCTGTCAAAAGTTCTAAAATCTTTTCTCAAACATTCCTGAAACCTAAAAGAACTGTTCCTTCTAAAACTGCACCTTTTTACTGCGCTTAAAAAATTCCGAAAGTGTAAATAATGGTGTCTCCATAAAGCATAGGGATGGTCAAGTCGTTGGCGGGTCAGAGGTGACCAACGTACTCGTAAGGCCGGACCCTGCACCCTTTCGCAATTGCATTCTACACAGATGGCCAAGAGAAGGATTTACTGACCGTTTTTTTGTAATTTTAATAACAAAAAATCTATTCAATGGCTATTCGATTGATCGTTGCAAGTTTTAGAAATCGGTGTGAATAAATAAAAAAGTAAAGTAGGTATTTGGCGGAGTTTGGAGGTAGAAAGCTTTTGTATCAAACTAGCGTTTAGCCTGCAACTTCTTCCACGTGAATGTTTATTATTGCGGACAGAAAGTTAAAGTCGAAGGCAAATAAAAAGTCTATCTGTCTATCTCCTGCCTTTAAGTCTACTCCGTAACAACTTTCATTAAAATTAGTTCAGTAGTAAAACAGACAAGCAGAGTTAGTTTTACATTAATTATAATATTGGTATAGATGTATAGATTAGGCAAAGAAAATAATCCATTGATATCTTAAACAATCACTTTGAAAAGTTATACCTAAATCAGGCAATCAATATAGGCAATAACATTTTTCATCATCTTCTAAGCTGCAATTTTTATATTATTTTGTTTCAATTAGCAAATAGCTTTTGCTAACTTATGAAGGGTACTTAGGTTCATAAACAAATCTCATTTAATTGCAATTTTTCACATAAAAAATGGCCGACTAAGTTCCTTAATGAAAACATAAACGTTGTAGAGTTCAATGTCAGTGTTAGCGAGTAAGGTACCCGCTGTGTCACAAGCAGTGGATCTCATGAGGTCACCGGTCACCGGTCAGGGGTGACCAACGGCCGTCCAAGGGGTTGCAAATAAAACTGTTTGACCGTGACCAAATACATCTTGTTAGGATACTTTTTTATGCTTTTGTGTTTTAGCTGAAATTTGTGCTGGGATTCCATTGAAAAGTTAGTTCGGAAATATTTTTAGTAAAGCATAAAGTTTTTTATTGGTGTGACATCATTCACTAACTTTACCGGCTCTTAGGAAGAGCGGGAGGGCGTCAGACTTTCACTGACTAAAACAGACTTATGTTCTTTCTTTGCCTTTGTTCTAGGGTCAAGGGGTTCTCTTTCACACAACCCATGGGGTGAAGCTACAAATCCATAAATTACAGAATTTGGTAAAAGAAAGTAAACAGTAAATTAGCTAGACATATTTTCTATTTCTGAACAGAAAATAGGTATTTAAATAACTCACGTAATTGAAGAAATTTCATAACAACAAAAAGGGAAAGTATTGCTGACATTTGAATCAACGTTAATGTTTCCGCACAATAACTTCGCCAGCTTGCGCAACAGATTCGCCGACTAAGCAAGTCTCGCATTGTTTATGTTACATTATTATGTACAGCTATTAGTCATCTGTGCGAAGTTCAATGTCAGTGCATGGATTAAGTTCAAGTTCTCAGTCCCATAGGGTCAGCGGTCAGCGGTCAGAGGTGACCAACGGATCGCGAATATCCGACAGGGCTCGCAAACCCTTCACTGTGCAATATTGAACAGGTGGGGTGACCATTCCCAGACACCATTGTCATAAAACAATTTTACACAATAACATTTTTCGAAGTTTTGCAACACAGTATCAGTGCACAAATGGTTTTTGCAATTGTGCGCTGATAACTCGCGTTTTTTTTTATCAAAACAATACGAACACTAATGTCGGTATGCGAGATAAAACTTTTTTAGCGATTCCGGAATTCGTAACAAAGTAACAAAAGACGACTCAGGTTACCTCATCGCTAAGAATTTTGACGTGCGAAACTTAGAAAATTATCCACGTTTCTACTTTAAAAAATATCCCACATACACGTGTTCGGTGAATTTCTTTGTGAAAATAAATAATAATTGAAGAATAAGGGAGGGAAGGGAATGGCTCGTTGATTATAGAACCGGGTGCGACTGTCCGTTCGTCACCTCTGACCCACGCTTGACCGGTACGTCCCTAAGACGCTCCGCCAATCTTTTAGATTAGCAAGTTCACAGCCGCGATGGGCTTAGAATAGACACATATTTTTTTAAGTAAATTATTTTTGTGGAACGAAACTTGGTTGTAAACTGTCAATGTTTGTCTCGTCTCATAATATTTATTTTCAGCACTGATAAGCGTTATCTATTACGTTTTTGATGAATCGGAAGCGAAAATTTCGTCGCCGTCAAAACATTACATGAATCACGTTTTTATATTAGCAGTTGGTATGTGTGTTGTTTATAAACTGCGTGGAGGAAATAGACTTTGGCACTAAGGACATGGTATCGATAATATCACGGACAACAATTTTGTTTGCAATGATTTCTGAAACTGTAAGTATGATATCTATTTGATTATCACTGTTGATTAAATTGGTACTGGAATAAATATTTGATATTTTGCGATGTTTTCATCTACACTTTATTATTCTGTAGTCTATAGAAAATCATTGATAACTAGTTTTCATTGTTTTCATTACACTGCTTTTAGGTTCAAAATACTAAATATCGTCATTGTTTGATTCATTTTACTCTTCGTCACTAATGTTTTATTAGCTGTCAGTCCAATATGATCCGAAAATCAATGACTTGCAATTTCTTTTTTAATTTCAGCAAACACGATCATAACTTTTTATGATGTTTTTTTTGGTGACGATTTACGGTGTTGACATTAAAAAATATTCCAGTCGGACTGCGTTTGTAATTTTAATTTCGTATATCGATGTTTCTGGTTTTTTTTCTTCATTATTTAACACCGACTTCTAAAATTAAAGTTCTTTGCACTTTTTTGGATTTAAATAATTTGTATGTTTTTTTTAATAAAGTTTTATTTAAATTTATTTTACCATGTTTATTTGTGGTACCCCTCAGCTAAACCAAAGTAGTGTACAAGTTCCATAGTGAGGTACCTACAGAACATTTGAAGGGTCGCCTCGATATCTCTAGGACTCAATGATCAGATCCTGATCCTAAACCCTCGTATTGTTATATGCGATCTTGTTTAATTTTGCATGCAGTCGTCAAAACAAAAAATGTAGAAAGTCATGGCAATTTGCATCTTGATGCAAAAAGATGCCACGATCAATATCATATTCACGGTCCATTATATACAACAGAATTAATACGAAGCCCTAACGTATCAGGAAAGAGACAATTAATGAAAGTTTTTCCAAAATTATCAAACTGCCAAACGTACGGTTTTATTGTAAAAAAAAAAAACGTAAACGTAATCTATTGGTGTGAATGGTGCCAACTACTAAGAAGTATTACCGTGAACCGTATCCTTCGATTAGGTACATACATTGGTACATATTATATCAATAACATTCAATAATATACATAATCATAACACATCTAGACGTCGAAAGACTCGTCACATCTCTGTCGTCCGAAAACATGCTAAAACGACAGGCAGAATTGCCACGTTCAATGGCAATTTTAATTCTTCGTGCAAAGAATGAGTCAGCCCTCTGGTCAAGCAAAATATTAATCAGTCGATAGGAAATATCCTTAAAAAGGAAATGCGTTCTCTATGACCCAAGTATTTCAACCCTAGACTTTTTAAAACTGTAATTAACAATAAGGTTTCAGTAGGTATTCGCTCAGTAGCCGAAGCGGTAGCAGTGACACAGAGACCAAGTCTTATATTCCACGGTACCAATGTCATGTCATGTGATCTCTTCTCATTGTCTCGTAACAAGTATGTCAATAACGATTTTCCGCTTCCCAAAACTACTGCAGAGGAATTAACACACCTTCCACCTCTTATTTTCCGCCATCCCCCACATTAATCAGTGCAATCAATGAAATTGCTACGAATAACATTTCCCAAACCATTAAAATGCCAACAAAATTGAATGAATACCAACAGAATCATTGACCAGTAATTAATTCACGTAGTCTGCAGTTCTACAATTAATTTCTTCCTCCACAAACTTGTGTCCCCACTTGTATCATATTTTTTGGTAAATACTTTGCCCCAGACTAGGAATTACTTCTGTAACGTGGATGCATTCACAAACATGTAAACTCCTGTAAACCCAAATCCAAAACAACTATCTGTAAGCTATACAAACATTTGTTCGGTGCGGAAATCAGACCCGCAACATGCATTGCAGCAGCCAATCGCTCAACCGCTACTTGTTTTTTCACTATATTTTTCAGAATTTAATTTCGAGACTTCAACTGAGAATTATATAGTATCGGTTACAAAATCTTGTTTGACATGGTATAAGTGATTCAAATGAATTTTTATTCCTATTTATAATATTTTCTATTTAACCAAAGAACAACGTTTCGTTAGTTCCTCACAATACCTTTTTCAATCATTTAATAATAAACGTCACATCAAATTTCACAGTTTTGCACAATATGTTCTGTGCAATGGACAGCGGTCAATCCGATTTACGGTTCTTTTATTTACTCTAAGCTTATTAAACCCCATCTATTGTGCATATTTTGAGGGTAATTAATAGTGTGTATTGTGCAAAATATTCTTTGTTCATCGGTGTGCGTTCTTTGTGTTCGGCCCTTGTCCATTGTGCAGAGTTTTGTTTAGGCGATCATTAGCCCAGTGTGCAGTGGGCAGTTTCGCACTGACCGGTGAGTCGCTGACCGCTCAAGGTTTTTTCTCACAGATATAAGCTAGCACGACCGTTATGTCTGTGATTAATTATATTGCACTTTTTAAACGGTAAAGAGCGTGAATTTTGTTTTTGGATTATTTAAAAATAAAGCAAATAGGTATCTAACGTGATTCGTTTCTTTTGTGTCGTCTGGGACTGTTTGATGTTAGATATTTTGAAGAGTTAGTTTTTATTGAATTTACTTAAACTTTCATACGTACTTGTAAACCTAACCATAACATATTTTTAGCCTAACCCTACGCCAAAAAACGTATTTTGAAAGTATTAGAAACTTTTTATTCAATTTCACTGCAACAATAGGCAAACTGCATTGACGTAGTGCAACTGACCACTGCACATACACACTCGGTCCCTGATGACCTCTGAACTTAGCGTTCTTCACCCAGCCGTTGAGCAATTGTGCGAAGACTGGTTCTCAATCTTCACATAAAATGCGTGTGAATCGATTGATCATAAAACGCTCGTATAATAAACTAATAGCATAAAAGAATCGCAGTCCAAAACCGGACGGACGCTGCGATATTAACATATTCTAGTTTAGAAACCTGTAGACTGTGATTTAAGATAAACTGCGCTCTTTATAACGGTAAATAGACTCAGACGCGAAAATAAACAAACATCTCCTCAAAACATAGTACATTATGTTCGCCTGATACCACAACTACATACACAGTTGTACATAACACACAAGCGTAGATAACGCAAAAACCATTCAAATGTACAGACACTTATGCATGTGTGGGTGTGTAGGTATTTGCGCAGGACGCAGGCGATTTGCCATGGTCGTTTATGTAGTGGTTCGCGAATCACATCAGACGAGAGGAAGGAGGATCGCCCTCCCGCGCCGCCAGCCAATGGGAGGACTTCCCGCCGCGACCGAGCTCCGTATCGACTTGTACCGATATCGCGAATATATTAGCACATGTACGAACTTCCTTTTATATACCACTCACTATCTTGTATATTGTAAAAAAAAAAGTGTTTATGTACAGTATAACGATGTCCCATTGGTCGATTAAAGGTTCAATGAATATATAACGTTTATTTATTAAACGTATTTATTGTACCTACATTGTCAGTGACGCAACTATGAATGAGACCTCTTCCGTATCATGCGGCCTTGGTACCGCGACGCGAACGCAAAGTTTTCTACGCGGTTGTTCGAAACAATAGTTCGCGTCAAAACGTCAAACATCTCTCAATTCCCGACCGGAAACACAAAAACAAAAGGCAAGGGGTGAATTCTATTAAGAATTGGGAGGATTACTTCTAATGAGATTCTAAAACGCGGTGGGGAATGGACTATGTTTAGCAAAGCAATGTGCAACCCTTCTCTGTGTAAAATATCTCAATTTAAACGTTTAAAAACACGTGTTCGACCGAACACTGATCCCGAGAGACGTGAACGGGATAACACATTGCTTGTTGTAGCAGTTAATTATGTAGGATTAACAATATTAAGTGCTTTTATACCTATATCAAACAAAATCTCGCATGCCGATGGCAGTGGCATTAATGAATTAATCGGATCATATAGATTCAAATAAACACATGTCAAATACATCTAATAAATACAATTTTTTTGACGCAAACTACAAAGTTCCATTGATAAATAAGTAATGTCTGTGTTTTAGTTTAAAAACTATATCTCTGATCATTATGAAATTTTTGAAAAAATTTATTAGTCAATACTGCCATAAGCTAGCAGTAATAATAACCCAAAAATGGCATTAACAACAAATGTTGAAACAATTACGGCATACCTACAAGCTTTACCGCAACCCCTTGATATAATTTATGGCAAAAAACCTCGGGGGATGTCGCAGGATTAGCCCTCTTTGTCGCAAGGCAAAAACTCATTGCACATGGGCGTATTTCAATTAGCTGTCAGTTTGTCAACTACACCGCTATTCTTTTTCAGCGTACGTTGCGAGTTACCCCTTCCCTCGGCTCAGATTTAAAAATAGTCTCAAGTATCTTAAAAGCTCTGATACTTTGCACGAGTGTCGAATTGAGTTCTTGAACGGCATTGTTTGTTGGGAATAAGTGGCTGAAAATCATAGGGAACTGATAAGAGTTTTGTGTGGGTTAGTTCATTTTGATAAAAAAAGTGGGTAAATCCTATCAACTCATAAGTATGCAATCTATTGTTTCCCTGTTTTATAAAGTAAGACGTAAAAAGCATAAAGTAGCTAAAGGATTAGACAGCCGAAGGTCTATCCACTCAACAACACTCATTCCATCGTATCAAAATTCTCGCTGGCTTGCGGACAGCGAGAAATTGGTAGCTCGCTGTCCGGCCGTCCGGTAACTGCCCGAACCAAGCCCAAGTCGTCGACGGCGCGCACTGTTCCCGCGCGCCTCAAAGAGTTGTCAGCAACAGCAGGGACCCAGCCGGGTCGAAGCCTTCTGGGGCCAGGGTTATCCGAAAGCGCGCTCGAGCCCCGGTATGAAGGCTAGAAGGAACTGGGTGGGTCTTTAGTCAGTAAGAGTCTGACACTATCTCCCGCTCCGCCCAAGAGCGGGGGATGTCATTGGATGATTTATTCCCAGCATAAAAAAAAACAAAATTCTGAAGCAATGGATTGACAGGCAGACTTTATCTTTTTTTCTTCTAAAAGTTTAAAGTAAAAAAAAAATGAGCATGAGCACCTCCTTTTTGTTTTTTTTTTTATGGCTTCGCATAAGCATTTAGACAATCAAACAGTGACAAGTTTAGAAAGAAAGTACCTATGTATTTAGTTTTTGATTCAGAAAGCATTCACTTTAGCTTCCATTAGAATGCCGTCATTCTATATATAGTAGCAAATGTATCGAGTTGAGCTTGCCTAGAAGTCTTTCTAGGCAAGCTGCGCTGAGGTAGTCAATAATACAATAAAATTCTCAGCTACATTTTACCGTGATGACCACACGTTTTAATAATTTCACCTATTGTCCAGTTATGCACACACCTGAGATAGAAAAAATTACCAATTTTTAATCACAATATCTACTAGAAAGCAACTGTACTTCACTAAGAAAAATGACAAAAATAAAAATAACCTTGCTTTACCTAAGTTTTCACACTGCAACCAAGCAAAAGACCTGCCATGTTTACTCTTCACCACCCTTGGTTGACTGGTAGAATATGCCAAAGGCATTAAGTCCGCCTTTGTATCTTTGTGTTGCATAAAGTTTTAATAAATAAAGAAGAAAATGGATTTGGTTTATAAAACAAAAGAATGTTGTTGTGTTTCTACAAACCAATCCCTTGCGGCCAAAAACTACAACCATTTTTAGTATTCTTAATTGTCTTTTCATAACATGTAATTAAATATCCTTAACATCTGTAGACTGCATTATGATAGGTTAGTTTTTTAAAAGTACATTTTAATCACAGCTTCCTAAGACGATTTCACATCCTCGAAAACAAATCTCTGTAGATTTTTTGCCGATCGCGGATATTCCATTTAACCCTTTAATGCAGAGGAAGTGTAGGTAAGTAGGTCAGATAGTACATTGCACATGTTGTGAAAGCGGGGTAAAAAATACCCCTTTATTGCGCTTTGTTTCCACACGAGAAAAAAAACTTTGATTATTGCCTGCAATTTGTACCCCCGATGCCGTATAGTAGGGTTGTTTCGAGTTGGCAGCTCAAGAGAATGAATTTTAAAAGACACTAGAAATACTTAGTAGGTACTAAGTTTATTTTTGCCAAATCTTTATACTTAGGTTAATAAAAAATATTCAACAAAAGAAATAATAGTTTTTATAAAGTGCTGCTTGCTACATCAACTTTTTTCTATTTTCAGTAATATTTCATTCTACTTTTAATTATCACAAAAGTTATCCCATTAACAACTTGCTTGCGCACTGGTTTAAGGTTTGTCAATCAATATTCTCATTTTAAAGTCATTACGATTTACCTAAGTTACCAATACTGAACATGATCACTATACCTAACGAAACACCATTTTATCAATTTTTTTGCTCTCTGGTACAGCTCAACCCTTCCCGCGATCTTGCCAGCCATTCTTTGCCTACCAAACATTTTTTTGTTCGTTCCTTTTTAAATGGCACATGCAGTGAGAGCCGGTTTTTTAACCAATTTTATTAAAACGCACTATCATCAGCCTACCTGGACTGTCTCGCTGCCTATTCTTTTAATAGATCATCCTTAATCGATTAAAGCTTGACAAAGGTGGACTTACTTTAGAATTTTATACAATGTTCTTACTATTTTCTCATACGATTTTGTGAAAGTTATAATAAGGAAACTATAATACGCAAATGGTTTAGGCCGGCTCGATTTTGTGTTTAATATATTGCCAGCATTGCGGTAACATGAGAAACCTTTCACCAAACAGAGTTTAAAAAAAACCCTAAAACTCTACGAAACCTTAGCCTCCGTCAACATTTTTTTCGTGGCAGCTAACAGTAAACCCAAATCCAGCGATATCTTCACCAAAACAAACGGTCTTCGCAAAATGTCAGAATCGTTGGATTCCGAAATCGGTAACAAAAAATGGCAGGTAAAAAGTCATATACCGGTATAATTGTCACAAATTAAAGCAAAAAATTTCGAACAAAAGGTATCAAAATTCTGCAAGCCACACGAGCAGGTAGGCGAACTTTATAAAATAAAGTTTTTTGTAAGGAAATTGTGCAAAAGCGTGGGACGGGTCGCGGAGTTATAACTGTACTCGGCAGACATGGCCGACTCGATCCGGAACATAAATCTTCTGTCTGATTATACAATGAAGAATGATAGTCGGCTATATTCTGCAGTTTTTTGTAAAATTCACATTTATCTCCGCAAGGCTCGAGAGTTCACAGGCATGTGTGAACGGCAGGTCTTGTAAAACATTAGCATGACTTAGTGATTTTTAAAAAGCACAGAATCAGAGAATAGTTGGTAAATCGGCATTTTTAATTTGAGCTGATAAACTTTTAACTAGAGTTCAGTATCAGCGGGGACGTTTAAAAGAGTTAACGTGGCCCTGGAATGCAAAGGAGCCTGGCACGCCTTCTCGCTCCATGCTAGAGCTGGAGAAGTTATTTGGTAATATTCCCCACCAAAACAAAACAGCCCAGTTTTGGATAAGTACTTTTTCTACTTCTCCATCAAATAGGTACCTATTTCAAAATGGTTTGAATTCTTCTTCTTCTTTGTCCATCCCTGCTCCAATTATCTGGGGTCGGGTCTACACACAATTCTGCGCCAGGACACAGTCTGCGACTATATACAAAGTATTTGATTTTGACCTTTGGGATTTTTTATGAGCATACGAGAATCAAATAAAACTCCCGTGAGTGACTACCATAACACACTACGTTTAAAACTCTTAAACATCGAACCAAAATATTAATTGGCAACACAATATTCACCGGCACGACCCCTTGCCTCAAAAAACTTGCCAAGTTTACTTTTATCATAAAAGTAAACAATACGGTCGCGACTCGCGACGAAAAGTGCCTTGTGATAGTTTTTTGCTAGAAAGAATTTTGTGCAAAAACTTCGAACAAAAACCCAAAATCTGCTCTCGCGGGTTTCGTAACGTGATAAGTTTATTTTGAAATGGAGATTAAAGTTTATCGGCTTAGCAAAAATACGGCTATCTCTAACCAAGTTAACTGGTACTGTATTTATGTAAATATAAGCCCAGTTAATAAAACAAAATACTAGAAAGGTATCCAGTTTTTCTCGAGATGACAATCTTTTTTGGTATCTTCCTTAAAAACAAAAACTTTAGGAGCTAGGACTTCACCTATGTCATGAAGCATGCTCGTCCTGTTTCTCTTGAAATTAAAATAAAGCCCTCAAGGTAGAACTTCAGTGTGCACATGCGTGGCACGTACGCCAATCTGGGCGCGTCGGTCTCCATACATTTCATACAGAAACTAGACTTATAGAGCTACACTAGATCCACGCCACGCGGCGTCGTTCTATGTATGAATCAGGCGTGGTCCACGTGTGCGTCGGTTTAATGTTGTTCTAGCTTTATCTTAATTTTATGCCGCTAATTATTGAAAATACCAGGAGTATCGGGTTATCCTTCTAACTCAAAATACATAATTAAGATTGGTTTGCATGCTCAATCCTAAGCAAAACACATCAACTTTTCAAGAATCGCAATGAACAACATGTGCAAGTAATATTTTGTTATTCAAATAACGTTCGTTAGTGGAGCCGTTGGAGAGGGCAAACGAGAACATTTGCGCGGTGTCGACGAACCCTCCTGAACAAAAACTCCCCTGAGTTTCAGTTGCGCGGGCGCAGACGCGGCTGTGTTCTCACGCCGCAACTGAACTCTGACACCGGTAAAAAGTTGCCAAACTATACGTTAAACGTATACTGTATAATATAAATATAGATATGTATAGTTTGTATATTCTTGTTAGTAACTAAAACTGCATGAGTAGAGTATTCGAACATTCAAGCGAGATATTGTAGAGTTTCTGTTGAAGAAATATTCGGTCTGTACGAAAAAGTCAGTAGACACAATTTTTAAATTTACCTACAAAGTAAAAAAAAATCTAAGTAAACGTTACATATTCAAAGTATTCATACTTCAGTAATAAGTACTTAAATGTCAAGCACAAATTTTTCCCGAAGTTATGTCTCTCGACAAAATCACGATCGATGTTAATTTTAACCACATTTTTTTCAATACAATCTATCATTGACTGTGACATTGGTTGCTAATTTCGCTTGCCAGACGACCCTGCTGGCGGACTGTTGACTCATTAGACATTGCTGAAATAAAATGTTTTATAAACAAGAGTTTATAAGATTTGAAAGCCCTGACGAAATTCATCTACACAAATATTATAAAGAGGAAACGTTTGTATTTTTGTTTGTAGGAGGTATTCTCTGAGAGTACTGGTCCGATTACTAAAATTTTTCAGCAATAGAAAGGTGCTTTATTCCCGAGTGACATAGGCTACATTTTATGTACGCGGGTGAAGCCGTGGGCAAAAGCTAGTCTAATATCATTTTATAAAAACAAACTCCTGTCTACTGGAATTGTGCCTAAAAGATTAGTGGTAATGCCACGCTGTATAGTAATGCTGATCTGGTCCAAACTTGCCTTTGAATCACGCAGTGTAGATTACTATTTTGCAGGGGCAAATATTTGCAGTTTACGCTTGGCTTTATTTCTACATCTATGCTAACATTATAAACTGCTGAAGTTTGTATTTTTGTTTGTAGGAATCTCTGAAAACACTAGTCTGATTGCTAATTCTTTTCGCATATAGAAAGCTGCTTTATTCCCGAGTGACAAAGGGTGTATTAAGCGTACGTAGGCGAAGCCGAGGGCAAAAGCTAGTATTCAATAAATTTGTTATGGACAACTATTGTAAATGATGGTTGGCTTTATGGCTACTGCGCAGAATGATCGATGAACGAGGTCAACAAACTCTCGTGCGACTGACAATGTTTCCAATAGGCCAACACATACGAGGATAGTATTGCAGTCGGAGTTATTTATATTTTTGTTATTTTTCCCCATAACTTAAAAAAAAATATCAATATCCATTTGAAACAAACTGTTCTTCTAGGTTCGCGGGATTCTTGTTATTAGAAGGACGGTAGTTTTATTTCCATTTTTCCAGTAACAACACCATATTCATAAAATAGGAGAGCAATATATTCTAGCGCCCACCCTAGGATTTTACGCTACCAATTTGAAATTCTATTATACAAGTCAAAATTCTAATACCGTCACACAATTATGAGGTATATGGTGTCGGGACCAGCCCACGTTTAGATACACCAATGAATGGCTCAGGCGCAAAACGTCTCTTTCGCAAAATGTCCCCTGGTCGTAAAACGTCTCTTTCGCAGAATGTCTCTTTCGTAAAATGTCTCTTTCGCAGAATGTCTCTTTCGCAGAATGTCTCTTTCGCAAAATGTCGCGCCAGGGACTTAGAATAAAATTTTGATTTTCAAAACAAAAAATCATTTATTAAAATTATAGTGCAATTATGATGTTAAAATTTTGGTACTTAAATTTACTTAAGAATGTATTCCAAATAAAAAATAAATATTTTGTTACAGTTAAAAATAATATTTTGGTACAATTTAAAGGCTAAGAGTAAGGAACTGACGCTTTCACAATTCTTAAAAAAGATTATATTTTTACAAATTTTCAAATAGCTAAATTTAGGTTTTTTGCTGAATAGGTATCAATGTTTATTTTGATTTACAATTCTTCATTAGCAAGTAATGTACATTCCAGAATGAAAATAAGTACATTTATAGTTTTGTTTTCTTAATGAATGATTTATTTTCATAATCATTTACGAAAATAATAATTTATGTAGCTAAATTTAATTAATAACCTTTAGTGCGAAGATTTAATTTTTTTATCATTTATGAAAATGATAACAAAAGTTAATTTCAGTGTCACAATTAAGACATAATTTCATTTGATATGTCTTATATTTATATTTTCTTTTTATCAATAATGTTATGTTAATAATTTATGAAAATTATTAAAAAAATTTTTTTTTCGCAATACTTGATAATAACTCAAGTAAATTATAATGCCAAAATTTATTTATTTGACATTTTAATATTAAATATATATTTTTTTAATCATTCTAAAAATGGTATAAAAATATTTTCATTTGCAATACTTAGTTAATGTTTAGTTACTATTAGTAATAGCTCCTATTATATTATCTGTGGATATGTTTACTAACAGTATTGATTCTCTTGATCTAAATTTTGAATGTGTGTAAAATGTTTGATATCTATTGATATTGTTTTTATTTGGAATACATTCTTAAGTAAATTTAAGTACCAAAATTTTAACATCATAATTGCACTATAATTTTAATAAATGATTTTTTGTTTTGAAAATCAAAATTTTATTCTTAAGTCCCTGGCGCGACATTTTGCGAAAGAGACATTCTGCGAAAGAGACATTCTGCGAAAGAGACATTTTACGAAAGAGACATTCTGCGAAAGAGACGTTTTACGACCAGGGGACATTTTGCGAAAGAGACGTTTTGCGCCTGAGCCCAATGAATACCACTGATTTACCTATACACCTTCTTTTTCAGTAGAAACTCATCATATAACTTCTCCTACTCTGGGCAGAGTGTGTGAGAATATCAGCCTTTAACTAACTAAAACTTACCGATGTTCCTTCAGTTACCGTTTGTGTTCCCAAAAACCTACGGCTCACTGATGTTTACATAGGTATTTTGCTCAAACTATTGATTGTCTACTTGCTTACTTTAACGCCAGCGTTACTGACTTACATTAGGAGGAACGTCCGGTAACCGTCCGGACCAAGCCCAAGTCGTCGACGGCGCGCACTGTTACCGCGCGCCTCAAGGAGTTGTCAGCAACAGCAGGGGCCCAGCCGGGTCGAAGCCTACTGGGGCCAGGGTTATCCGAAAGGGCGCTCGAGCCCCGGTACGAAGGCTAGAAGGAACGGGATGGGTTTTTTAGTCAGTAAGAGTCTGACACTATCTCCCGCTCCGCCCAAGAGCGGGGGTTGTCATAAGATGATTTTTCCCATAGAAAAAAAAAAAAAAAACATTAGGAGGAAAGTGTTGTATTATGAGTATCAGGGTTATATTTTTGTAATTTTTCCTTTACAGCGGAATGCGACAACTCGATAACAAAATAATAGTCAGCATGTGGCCTCACAGGAAGTAGTTTACTGCGAATGCCATGTTTCCTGCTCCCCACCGCGAACTCTCATTACTCTTGCAGCAAATATGTTGTGACTACCCTTTACTTGCCCGGGGCGGACGTCGCAAATGATCTTCCTTGACTTCATAATGATTGTATCATTATCGATCATTAAAGGGTAGACCGTCGCCACATGGCGGGTAGTTTGACGCCACAAGGTGGATTAAGAAATTTTATTGGTTTTATTTAATTTAAAAAGAATGATTAATGTGATATGTTGGATGTTGGATATTTGGTAAAGGATTATAATAGTTTGACTTGTGAAAAAAAATTACATGTTTAAATACAGTCATCGTGTAGTTTGGGATATTAGCAAACGAATCAGCGTTAAGATACAACTATATTAGACCGACACACACGTAGACCACGCCTGCACGCTTAGCCAAATTGTTATTCTGCAGTCGTTAACGCTGTCGAAAAGTGATAAAACGTATGGGAATGACGTCATCTCAACGTAAAATCGCGTGGTCGGAACAAACGAATAGACAATTCGTAGCCAAGTTCACATCGTTCAAAATCGTTTCTACAATATTTAACGCTACATCCTTTGTTATACAAACGTTAAATTGTAGAACGAAAGCCCAACTCAGGCGCGTCAACATGGCTACCAACTTATCGTTTTCTACAATTGCTGTCACCGAGGCGATACCGATTAGAGAACGGAATTCGATTGTAACTTGGCTAAGGGGGCTGATTTGTACGAAGAACGACACACGTCGCGTGGCGTGGATCAAATGTAGCTCTACAAGTCTAGTTGAAATATAAAATGTATGGATACTGATGCGCCCAGATCAGTGTACGTGGCCCACTTGTGCGCAATGTGGTTTTATTTTTACCATTGAACGTAGCAATGCTGCCAGCGTTCTGTACACTTTTTCATTGACAGCGACGTGGATCATTTTTTTTAATCCCAATGATTTCTTTATATACGTGTTTGTACATATTATTATTTTCAGTTCGTATATAAGTTAAATATTTTTATAATAAATAAATTAGAAAAACTATTTGAATCTTATTTGAAAATAACAAACGGAGAATCTGCTTTCTATACCTTGACTAAAAACTATACTTACTGATCCCATAATAAATTGAATTTATATGTACATAAAATTGCAGAATGAGATGCTTTATAAAATCTTTGTTTTAACGAAATTTCGTATATTTTCTTTACAAAACTTTCACCCATAGTTGGTAAATATTTTCCAAAACCATAATGCGTAATACTTCAAAATACTTTCAAAGCTGTAATTACTTTGCACAAAACTTTTTTCACAGTTTTGCACAAAATCCCATTTTTCATAAAAAATAAACAGACATTGGGTAACATTCAACCCGTTAGGTGCTCCCATAGAATTGTGCGCAGCAATAAAAATTGTGCACCTTGCAAATACATTGTACGGTATCGCAATACCATTCATTCGTGCACAAACCATAACGGTATTAATCTATTGAACAATCTATAGCTGTCATCACTTCCCCAATCGTACAAAATTGTGGGAACAAATTATCGCAAACACTTCTGTCGTACGCAAAAAAGTGTTGCACAAAGTACCATCGGCAAAAAAGTGAAACTCCCACGCTATGAAAGGGTTGAACATGCACCTGACCTATATTAAATTGTGTAAAAAAATCTGTGTTTTCTTTATCTATTTTTTGCTCATTATTCACATTGAAGATATCAGAGAAGGCATTTGATTTTGTATTGTCACCATGGTTTTCGGAAATTTTGCGACGATTTTTGTTTGTAACTTTTTAAGGAATCCAGTCTAATCTTATTCTTTATTTGCAAAAAAATCAGAATAAAACAGTATAAATCACAAAATTGATCCCTATATTCAAACAAACTAGTTTTGCATAACTAAATCTCTCTCTATAAAAATATATTTACATTGTGTTTTCCAATTTACGTAATACAATTTGAATAAACATGGACACAAGTTGCATAGATAACAGATCAATATGAAATATATTTACATAACAAATAACAACAAACCGATTTGTCCGACACTAGTGTACATTATACTCACCCCACTTGCGCAGGAGTTGCACACAATACGCGCATTGTTGGCGCTCCGCAGGTAGATGCTAAAGGGTTATCCGCTTATGCAAAAAATACACTAAAACTATCCGATTAACACCGCTACAAAACACGACTTAGAAGCCTTAGATCCCTTGTGATGATTGTGTTAATAGTCTTAACTTTCTTTATATCCTAGACGTGTGCAATAGAAATAGAAATTGTCATTATAATAAAGTGTGATGTGAAAAACTTTAAAGTTCAAACCCACACGACGTAATCGTATCTAACCAATAATCAAATTCATAATCAACTTTCGCTAAAACAACAATGACGCAATTGCAGATATCCAAGAAAAAACTTTTATTTCGCTACCTTTTGACGCTCGATTATCACCGGCTTTCTCTCTAAAGCGAATAATAAATAAATTGCCGTATATGAAACGGTGTGCGTGTCTGTATTTTGGTTCACGCCTCAACAACATGGGGTTTCGTGAATTTGGCGGCCTTTAACGAAGGTGCTTCATTAAGAATTCATTGACGGGAACGCGTGAGTCGACGAGGGAGGGTGAAAAGGCCGACAGGCGATGTGTTGCAAAATGAATAAATACTGGCGAGAAATAGGGGCAGTTCGCTAAGGTAACGACCGGTGTAACTCAATAATGCATCCAAATGTACTGAAAACCCCTTTCTACCGCTGAAGGCTATGGCAGTACCGGTCTAATAAAACTGGTCCTGAAAATACAACGCGAAACAAAGCATCGATAATGAGAAATGCTGACATGATAATGCCATGGCAAACAGTTGCAATCGACAGTTCGCAACCGCCCCTTCCCCGTTAAGGTTTCATTAAACTATTATGTGTATGTATGTTTTATTCCACGTTTTGTCGATACTTGATAACATCATTGTTGGTTTTATGTCTTGAAATGCATCGTCGCATCGTCGTCTGTTATTTCGTTTAAGTATGTATGTAGATGCGTATAAGAAATAAAAAACTGCATTAGACAGATATGTGTGCGCAAATGTATAAAAAACTCGGCGTTGAAGCACCATGTGCAGACGCAGGTGCCCTCCGTTCCCACACAACCCTTTCAGCGACCGACCTCTCGGTTCGCGCCGCCCCCGCCCCGCTGCAGCCCCTCAAAAACTGCATAAAAACTACTAACGCATACAAAACTTAAACATCCTACCCAACATTTGGGTACATAAGGTTTAATTTCAGTTGCCAAACCCTACGGTTCTTAGTCTTTTCTAATACGTTGCAGTCATTAGTTCCAAATTCTACCTGTTCCGATTTATAGAGGCTGTCGTGTCATTAGATTTATTGTGGATATAATGCAATCCTCTCCATATTTTTTCACTTTTGATTCGGACTAAGTATGTGCAGTTCTCTGTATAAATGAAGTTTTATATTAAAAACGTCATTATTTCTCATTGGAGTGCACCTTACATTTATTATGTTCATAGCTGCCCTGCTAGGAAACACTATGACTTTTTAAGTAATCTTAAACAAACCGTACGTACGGCTTTGGTATAAAATACCACCATGCTTTTGTTTTATATTATGTAATTATTAAAAAAAAGTCGTTATAACATACAAAATAGAAAAACATGTAATAAATATAGAAAAACATATGTACTTATGTGCATTTTAACTACTATGTATACTTTTTTACTTTTGTTTTATAAGTAACATTTTCTTTTTATGCACCTACCATATTGTTTCTTCACCGCCCTAGTTTGTATTTGATGTTGCAAGAAGATTAAATAAATAAATAAAGTCCGCCACCGCAATTAACTCAACAACTACTGAACGAATTTTCATAGTGTTTTCGTTAACGGACAGAGTAATTAATGGAAGATTTACCTAGTTGTATAATAATCTACACTATTATAATAAAGAAGTAAAGTTAGTTTTTTGTTTGTAAGAGGTAATCTCTGAAACTTTTGGTCCAATTTCCAAAAAAATTGCATCGATAGAAAGCTGTTTTATTCCTGAGAGACATAGGCTATATTTTATGTACGCGAGCGAAGCCGCGGACAAAAGCTAGTACAAGATATTATAGTGAAGAAATCTTGAGAATTTTAAAGATTAGTGACAATTGTGCGAAAGATGGATGGATTGTGTGAAAAGTGATATGAAAGAAAAGGGAATTAGTGATAGTTTGACGGGACAGAACAGAATGGAAGAAGAAAACGTGTTGCGCCGACCCCAAGTAATATGGGATAAGGTCAGGAAGAAGAAGAAGAAGAAGTGACAATTGTGCGAAGCTGGGGCAGGTCGCTAGTTCATTTTATAAAAATCAGCAAAGAAGTAAGGTTACTTTTTACCAATCCACCAATTAAGCGTATTTTTTGCCAGTCCCGGATTCACCACCATATTACAAAAAACGATCGCAGTGATAAAATACAAAAACCTCCTTTGTCCCGTTATCTGCGTCTGTTTTTGTAAATGGGATGTGTTTTGTAGCCAATTAAAGGTAGAAAGGACCCGGCTGTTGGTCGCAATAAATCGCAACCCTACACACGAAGCGTTTCCGCCGCGACGAGTGGCCAGCCTGTTCCGTTTTAAAAGTGATAATTTGCATTGGAAATTTCGGTATGTGTTTTTGCCCTTTTTGTGATTATGTAACTCGTATTTTGTTATTGCGTATGTACTTTTACTATTTAACATATTTATGTCGTTATTTAAGAAAATATTGCCGTGGTAGCTAAAGTTTTACGCATATAGCGCAACGAACGCAATTTTTGAGTGGGTCGTCAGCAAATTACTTCTTCTGCTCTGGGTATAGTATAGAGAAACGAAATGATAGACTTTTATATGACTTGACTCCACCAAAGAAACAAAGAAAGAAAGATAAACATTTTATTTGCTGCACTAAGCGCAAACTTAAGACTTACACATTACGAACATTTTCCAGGACCAAATAGCCTTCAGTTGCCCTTTGCGTTCCAGGGTTGCGGTGACTCATACGAACATTCCCGCAGTCCTGGTAGAAGCCCAGTAGGGCAACGGGGAAAAATATAAAAAGGATAGTATTGGTCCTAGATCGCAAAAGGTGACTGAAGGAACATAGTGTAGTTACAGAAATCAGAAACGTTTATTTAAATAGACCAATTATAGGCACTTTTGAATTGTCAAAACTTTGGTCAGTCAAAAAATTTAAGCTAAATTGCACGTTCCAAACCGTAGATAAAAAAATGCAGGAATCTTCGTTTTAATCAGTAAAAGTCTATAGGGATATCCGGGACTGGCAAAAAATAGCTCTAGGTTAGAGCTATTTATCAAATTACTACAAAATGGCCTAAAAGCAGTATCTAGGACTAAATTATCGTTCAAATTCATGAACACGCTCAAAATCTGCTTGTTTTAATTTTTAGAGAGCCCTGACACTCTTTACACAAGTTCAATCTTAGCTAGGGTGTCAGAGATGTATAACTCGGTGCTTACTTACGATTTAACACATTATGCTTAATGTTATGTAAAGTACGGAGCCACTTGTAAAATTGTAAAGTTGGAAATAAAGGTAAAAAAAGATTTTTATTATTATTATTAAACTGTTGCAAAATACTTTGGTAAAACGTACCCACAACTCTCTAAAGTTAATCACTTATTATAAAATGCCTATAAAATTAGCAATATAATATAATATAGCTTAACACAAGTACAATGTTATCATTTTCAATATTGTAAGTTATGAGATATATTACTATTTTCTATCTATCTATCTATATTACCTTTTAATACGAAATATATTATATTCAGTGCATTTAGATAACCCCGAATTCCGAAATGGGCCTTCCTTTTATCTTTATGACTCCATACATAACTAATTTACAAAATGCACATATTATTCTGTAGTGAAAAAAATATAAAACGTGTTATCAAAAGCCCCTAGATATTTATAAAGAGTGGTGAATTAATTCGGCTTGCGTGAGGAACGCGTCCCCATTGGCCGAGGCACACAAGCTGCGCACGATTGCAGATCATGACGATATTCAGCCTTCACATCTGCCTAGCTAGCCTGACCCGTAATTACTTATTGATATTTATTGCCCTCGCACGGTAAGGGTAAGTTTGCATGCCGAACGAAGTTGGTAACTTCTTAAATTGCCCCTCATCGAAATCGGCTTGCTTAGCACGGCAATTTTTTTTTAAATTGATATAATCTAGTGCTTGACTGCGATCCTACCTGATGGTAAGCAGTGATGCAATCTTTGATGGTGAGGCGCACTAGTTTTTAAAAGAGCCTATTCACTCTAGCCTCGAAGACAATTTACGGTACGGTAAGACCGCAGTAGGCAAAAAAAACCCATTTAAATATAATTTTTTGGCACCTTTTCGATTTGAAACAATCTTTTGCATTGCGTTGCGAGTTGCATTTTGGTTTTTAACCTTTCAATCGTGTTAATTAGAGACACCATAGAAAGACACTGGGTGCGCGAACGCTTGGGGTTTCATGAATTAAGATAAGAATAAGTTTTTAAAACCATAACTGACATCTTTTTAGCAACGCGCCTTAGACTCGGCCTTGACTCTTTTCGGACGGCCGGACGACGAGCTACCCATTGCTCGATTGAGTAACATTATTGGATTCACGCAGGCATTACCCAAATTTTAGTAGTAAAGTAAATGGTGATTCACTCCGAATATCAATACATTTTTGTGACTTACGAAGAGAACACTCATGTTAGTGATGAAGGCCGACTAAAATATGAGGAGCACACTGGTTCTATTTATAAGAGTGATGAGAACAGATTAGTTGCAAATGGGTCACCAGGATCTTGTAGGCGATAAGTGGACTTAGTGACGAACTCTGACTGGAACTTATCGTACACATTGATCCTACAAAAAGCGTGAATACATCGTCATCTTTACCTGTCTTCCTTGGTAAAGTATATTACGAAGAAAAAGAAATGTCATGTCATATGTCGTGACCAAATCTTAGAATTGACCACTTCATGATATGGCCAACTAAAACTGACGTTTAAACGTTAACATTTTGATGATATGTCAATCCTCGTTTAGCCATAAATATCATCATCACCAGCCTTTTTTAATGTTCCCACTGTTGGGATTCAAGCCTCCTTTCTAGGAGAGGGAATGAGCCGTAATCCACTACGCGGTCCCAGTGCGTGTTGGTGAATGTCACACGTCTTCGAATTTTTGGTTCTGGGACATGCCGGTTTCCTCACGATGTTTTCCTTCACCGTTTTGAGAGCAGTGGTGATGAAATAAATTACACAAAGTAAAGCGCCTGGCTGGGTTCGACCCGACCTACAACTCGTAAGTCGGGGCCGTAACCACTCGGCCACCACTGCTCTCTATTCAAATCATTAGCTATATCATTGATGTAGAATTTCTATGATAATAACGCGTCTAAAAATAAACTCATCACACTTTAGCGTGTAAAGCAATCTGGCTAGTTTTAGTTGGCCATATCACAAAGTGATCAATTTCTAAGATCTGATCACGATATATACATAAGTTATGAATTGTTCAAATTGTTCGGGGAATTTCACATTTGATACGATTAGACAATGTCTGACGATGACATTGTAATAGGCATAAAACTACACACGGTCATTCGTGTATCTCCCTAGACTAGATATAAAGCAAACCCTGAAGCGAAGGCCGAGATAACACCAAAACATAAAAATTATTCACATCAAGTACCTATTACCAACCGCGAGACAGAAAAAACTAAAGAGCATGAACAAATATTTGACAATGCAGTGGAGTGTTTCCGTAACCGATATTTCTCATTAAAGCAGTTTGTTTGACGTTCGATAAAAAGCTGTGGCCGCTGATGGCCGGTGGCCGCGGGAAGGGTTGCTATCTCAACCCTCACCCGCTGAGGAGGCAAACAAGCAGATGTTCGCAGCTACAATTACATAATCAACAGTTATCGTATTCAAATGGACTCGCATTGATTTCGACCATAAATCATACAAAGATCGGATGCGAACCACATTTTTCGACTGTCCCTAGGTAAACTATCGTATCTGAAAATTAGTTTTATTTTTGTTTCTATTTTAAGCTTAGTAAAAACTAGCTAGCTTAATGATAAAAAAAAATTGTCTAATGATTCTTAAAAACATTTATGACAAGTATAGCCATAAAATAAACTTCAAATCGCTCTCCTGTAAAGTAAGTTTTTTTCACTTCCGATAGTTTACCTAGGAACAGTCGTTTTTATACATTTCTACCTTCAACGAACAGTCTATCCCCGATAAGATTGTGTTTCGAAACAAACAATAGATTTTGTTAATTGTTTAAAACGAGTAGCATATCAATTCTTTGATTGTTGGTTATTGTAGCATCTCATCGTTTCGATTGTAATGTGTTACCCAATAATTGAAATTGAAAGTCGTAAAGAAAGCAAGAGATATATATATATATATTTATTGTAAAGTCACTGGAGCACCGGGTAACGATTGTTACATTCGTGCAGCAACTAGCCACTTGGTTTTGGGAGTCCCTACTGCCACATCGCCTGCGCAGCGAGACTAACAAAGGTTAGAGTTTACATTGCCGTATTTGTAAGAGAGAAGTTTTCTAAGATGAGAAGGGAGTCATCGATGGATTATTGGTAGCTTAGATTTTTATGTTGGGTAGAGCGTATGGTATTAAGAGAGGTGATCACGATGCGCTCAGTACGTAACGGTGCAGAGTGTCTGAGTCACAGTGAACTGACCTACGGGCATGCAGCCGAGTGCATTGACGCCGAAGCCGACGCACTTATCACTGGCATGCCTCTTAAAAGATAATGTTTAGAACATGCCCTTTACGACTGATGAATAACACATGTTCATATATTCAGGTCTGACTACCCTGAATTACATTTGAAGGTCAAAAACACTGTGTTTATCAAATTGTAGCATTGAACAAAATGTTTACAATGTCTGCACGAATCATAATAACAGCTACAGTCAAGGATGGTGCGGGCAGATCACAATATTACGGAATTAATGACAAAAAGGGCTTTAATATATCATTTTTCCTCAAGTTATCTCTGAGTTTCGAGCTAAATGTAGGAACGAGTCACGTAGCAACCACCAGTAAGACCACCACTAGTAAGAGTAGGAAGTTTCCTGTCTGCATAAGAAAAAAACAAATACATAAGGTTGGAATTCTTAGTCACATTTTATTCAATTCTAATTACGTACTTTTTATAAACTTACCTACAGACTTATTTTTAGCAGGGAAGTCAGTGCAAAAAGCGACCCTCAATAAAATATCAATATTCAATTGTTTTCGAAAAATAAAACAAATAATAAATACATCGTAGCTCTCGTAGCAGCTATATTACGCGTAGAATTTGCGTAGCGAAATATTTCGCGTAGCAAAAATTCTCGTAGAAGGTCGCGTAGCAGATTCTGCGTAGCGAAATAATTTGCGTAGCAGGAAAATTTGCAGCAAAGCTATGTATGTGCGGGAAAAATATTCACACACTGTTAAACTTTACAAGTAAATTATTGGTTCGTACAACAAAATACCTACAATAACGGAATTTTTATCATGAAATACAAAATATTAATCGTGAAATCGTCAACTTGACCGTAATTCGTGTGATCTAGCCAAGGCCCCGGCGGATGATAAGGCGTGTGTTTCACAATAGCAGAATTATTTGCGGCGGAGGGCCAACCGTCGCCTTGAGATGCGCGCACAAACAACTGTAGCGAACGACTCCGCTGAAATCTTATACACTGACGCGCACAAGTGATTGGGCGGAATCGTAGATTTTGTATTTCAGCGCGAATTTATTAGCAATTTTCACGATCATTATGAGCATTTTATGACTTTAACTTAGAGTGGTGCCAGTTTGATTAGGTACCATAGTTTATTTTACATAATCTAAACTTTAATTTGAGCGAAATGGTGGTTTCGAATTGCCTTTAAAATACTTTCTTTAGTTGTAGCTTTTGCCTCTGGAATTACCTTCCAAGATTGATTGATGTGTCAAAAATAGCTGCTAAAATCGGTGTACGTGACAGGCGAACTTGTGAAGGGCTTCCATTGGCGATTGTACGCGGTGCGCACACGCAGCGTAGGTATGTGTAAGTGGGTCAATGGCGGCGCGTGACGCTGAGGCGGCCCTTTGCGAGCCGCAGGCGCAGGGCTCGCCTTGAACCGGCCCACTAATACCGGCAGCTTCACTGTATTAATTTGCGCACGATTTCTGCTAAAAATATAAACAATATAAGTCTAGGCCACAGTAGAGACAAACATCCGCCATTTTTAATTTGTTGTTTACCGTCACCTTGATTCTGTTTGTAAAAACTATTATTATCTTGTGACTTTTGTCTGGTTATATTGAAGTCATAATGAATGTATAGAGGAAAATTATACCCTTCTAAAAATACCAATCATCTGTAATTTTTTCCTGTACCTAGCCCTTTTTTGGATGCTTCCAGAAGCTATTATGTTTATACAAAGAGGGTCAGTGGCCGACCATGTCGTCAAAGCCAATAAAGTGAATTGAGTCATGATCCTGTGCTATATTTGGGGCGAGGACTTGCAATCTGATACTTTTTGAGCACTGTGGATAGCTCTAGGTGGATCTTTAAACTATTTCATGCAAGTCATATCATCGGATGGTATGACTTGCATGAAATTGTATTTATATCGAACGAATTTTAAGGTCGTGATTCTCGTGGTATGCAAGACGGTTTTTTCAAGCAGCAAAATTAAATGGTTAGGTTAGGTTATATATGGGAATCTCTATTTTCAGATACTGACAATTAAATTATTTATTTCAGTAAGTACATTTTTATTTATTTACAAAATAACTTGAATTTAGATGTAAACAAGAAAATTATTATAATAAATATCATAACAGGTATATATACAAATCGAAAGTATACAGTATATAGTATAGTACGCGCTTAAAAAGTATCATTGGCTATCAACTTCGTCCACTTTGTTGTTGGAAAAAGTATCCAGAATGCTTGGGGCATTATTGCGCCTGATGGCAATGGTTTGGTTTTTTTTCTTGGTCAAAGAAAATAAGAAATGTCCAACTGTCTCTAGTTGTTTCGATACATAGTTTTTATTTAACCTCCGTGAGTGTGACCATGGCATCACCGCGGGTCCTAACTGAATATCAGCGCCGCAATATTTATCGCTTTAAATATCACAGCAAATGCTGAGTTAGGCGCCTTTTTGGCCTTGCACAGATTTTAACGTCATTTTTCCATACCACTATATCTGTTGTATGTGTGAAGGACGAATAAACATTTTTTCTTTCTTTCTAGTCACGTGAAGAGTCAACCAGCGGTTTACTAATATCCCGAACATCTTAATGAACACTTGGGCCCTATGGTCATATTGTTTTTACCCCCACACGACTCAATACCGTCAATTTTAGTGTCTGCCCGTTGTTATACTAACTTTCGGTAACAATTTTTTTTTATAAGTATACAATGTGGTAAAAATGTTTTGTATAAGTCAGGCGACTTATCTGTCACAACTGGACTGGACTGAACTGGAAAACCAACAGTCAACTGGCAGATAACGTAGACTGCTACGACTCCAATGATGGCCAGAACAATGTAGGCCACGATGCTAAGACGTTCCACGTGCCCTCTGATTTCCTTCAACGTGGCGTCATTGTTACCTCCAGCGGAGTTTTGACTGAGAAAAACCTCTTCCTTTTCCACAGTTGATCGACACATTATATATGCAAAAAAAAAAACAAAACTCAAAATCATTTATTTCAAATAGACCATTTGCAGGCACTTTTGAATAGTCAAATGTCGGTCAGTCCAAGAAAAGTGAAGCTACATTGCACGTTCCAAACATTGAAATGAAATAATGAAATGAAATGATGATTTATTTGCAAGAATGCAGGTACAAAAATATGGTGTCAAGTAAAAGAAGGATGCAGTACATTCTACCGTATCTAAAAAACAATTTTTGCATGCCTGAAAAAATTGTTTTTTTTTTCCCTCGCAGAATAATTATCATGAAACAGTATTCAACCAACATCAAATTATTAAATAATCATTAAAAAAATATATAAACAATTCAATTTGTAAGTTAAATTATTGGTAAACAATGTCAACAATATAATCAATAATTTGTCAATATTACAATGTCAAAAAGAAGCAAAATAAAAAAATATAGTCAATATTACAATGTCAACAATAAGCTAATAATTAGTCAGCAAACGGTCAATAAATTACCCAACAATCAATATAACGTCAACAATAGCAAGTCAATAAAACAAAGAAAATCATTAAAAATTAAAAATATTGTAGATGATTAAAAATCATATAGATTTGTCATTTAAAAATTCATTAATTGTGTAATAACATTTTTCAAGTAGCAATCTATATAATTTCTTTTTAAATATCTGTAATGTGCAATTTTTTATATCATCAGGTATTTTATTGAAAATCACCGGTCCCATATGCATAATACTCTTTTTCAGCAGTGCTGTTTTAAATTTGGCGATCTTATTAATGTTGGCCTTGTTGAGTGATCAATATTTAAACAGAATAAATTTCGATTACTTTTAACAAACAGTCCCATTTCTAAAATATAGAGCGATGGAAACGTTAGTATGTTAAGGGATTTAAACATAGGAACGCAGCTCTCAGTTGTATTGATTCCAGTCATTGATCTGATGCATTAGGTCTCTATGGAGAAGAACGTGCAAGAAACTCTATGGACACTCTTTTAAATCATATTATGTGTTGTATTATGTGTATAATCATATTATGTGTATCTCTAATTAAACTACTATAACTAACAATCCCCTTGACAGAGTCACCATGTAATGTTGGGGTTCCTAAAGAGGTGGTCTCAAAGATACAACCACATGCCTTAAGTACTATAAATATTGAGTGCAATACATGTTACATCGAACCGTCGCATATGAGGTATATTGCTAACTCAGCATACATATAAAGGAGTATACTTACTTATTAAAATAAGAGAGCATACGCGGAAGGAGAGGGATACTTTTACTGATTAAAACTCGCCTGAGATTCTTCAGTTGCTCTTTGCGGTCCAGTAGATACTATGCAAATAAATAAATAAAAAAATTAAAAAAATAGTAGGTTTTATGCAAATAAAATTGATTGATTGATTGACTACAGTAACTCTTTCGAACATGCCGCTACTTTCTTTCATTAACCTTTCCCAGTATTCAATGATATCAATGTATAAACATTATGATACAGTAAGCAGATTTATTTCATAATATAGTTGTAAGTTAGAATATTTAACAAAAAAAAATTTCTTTGTTGTTATGATTATTAAATCGTACCCAAATGCCAAATAAAGAAATTGCATGTTTGCCAAGCATTTCTAATTACATTACAATTATGCAACCTGATTTTATATATATTTATATGTATGTTACTAACAGTAACTTACTCTGAGTACAATGAGAAGGTACCCAAGTCCGTAACATTACCGAGAGATTCGCTCATTTGTGCACAAACTGTAAATTAATTAGACATTCTGTTTGTAAGTAGGTACTTGGTAGGTAGATACCGTTTTCAAGAGCATTCTTTCGCAACGACAACTAATTTTGTGAATCGTTTTCGATTCACGTCATCAACTGGTTGGCGAGGTCGTGTAGTGTAGTTGAAAACTGTGTATTTAAAATACCAGTATTCATCATTGAAATGAACATTCCTTTTTATTGGAGTGAAGCTTCAAATCGTTTTTAATTCGAGATTTAACAAAGGCAATAGATACAAGGGTGACAGGCTTACTTGTTGCTATGCTATATATCTATTGAATTAAGTATCTACTTCCTAAAACGTTTCTGAAATTCAGACGCACAGAAGACTGTCCTTGATATTTCGGCTGATTTAATTCGTAGCAAAAACAACGTCAATTTTCACTGTTCACGCTTACGTTTTTTGTGGTCTCTGCTTATTTTACGAAAATCTGTAAAGCAAATATCTTTGGCAATTTTCGCAAACATCCATTTTTTTGGCGTCTGACCTCATCCATGCCTTATTAATTCGCAAGACGATTTGAATACTCGTGTCCAAATATTCAGAAAGGCTTGGGATGTGTTGGAACTGGTTGCTGTATATTTTCCTGTATGTACGAGGTTGAGACTAGGAAATCGTGCTTGAACAACGAATAGTCACGGATTGAGCGTCTGAATTGAAGGTTTGTTAGTATGATTGCAGTATAATAAGTACAGCATTGAGTTAGAGTAGCGCCGCGTACCGGTAGTAATATTACGAGTAAAGCAAGCACGCGCAAAGACGATTTGCATAAGGGCCGTTGTCAATGTTAACACCGGTGGGCAATGGACAGAAGGTCTTGTCGACCTTCCGCCGCCGAAGCGAGGCCCTTTGATTCGCCATGACGCCACTTAGCGCTCCGATAAACTATTGTGGAAATAGCTTTATATTTTTACAAAAATATCGCTTTACATGCGATTTAAATAAATTTTGCAATTCATATTCCTAACGGGATGCGAGAATGAAAAAACAGGAGGATATTCCACTGAAATAATAGAAGTTTAAAAATTGTCACTGAACTTAAAAAAAGGTTATTATTCTCATGTAATTACACTGAAACTCTCGTAACCTTCGTCACTTATATAACACTATAATTTAACACATGAGATAACCATGAAGAAAGAGATTCATGGTAAAATGAAATATCTTTATATTTATAACATACCTACCTATATACATAAGTGGTATAAACGTTGGACCATGGTAGATATTAATATGAACGAAATAAACGATCAAGGCAACACTTATCATTAACAGATTACACTTCATTGAATGTCTCCAAAGCTAGGTTCTGGAAACTTCGATGATCATTAAATTCTCTGGTATTCTGCTACCAAATTAGTGGCACACAAGTTGTATAAGTAGGCCATTTTCTTGGAAAATGGAAGAAAATTCGGAAAACACAAGGGACAAAGACCGCTACAGAATCGTTAAGTAGGTAATTTGGATCGAGTATTGTACTTTTTCCTGTTAGTTTTAATATTTAAATGTCCATAACATTTAGACATTGCTAAAAAATATCCTGTCTGTAGTTTGGACTCAAAAACCATTACAATTTTTTGGACATTTTACGTTTGACATTGCCAGAACTTTTTGATACTGATCTACTATAAAAAATCACACAATAAATTTTAAAACAATGGCCAAGAAACTAAATCTTTATCAACCCACTCGTTATAGCTTCACAAAATGAATCTCTGCTCACAAGTCACATTGCTCGCACAATCATCTTACGATTGGGGACTTACAAAACCGGGTCATGTCCACCATATCCTGGCTGGACGACTGTTCCATATTCGCGACTGCAAGGTTGTATTACAAAACACGACACATTTACACGTGTCTTGTTCGGGCACGACGACCTTTGCCGAACACATCCGATTCGCATGCACAACAGCTTCGAATATTTTGAATGCCGAAGGTGATCATCATACGGAAACTTAGATCACGAGGTTGTAGGCAAAGATAAATCGCATCTTAATTACATACCTCATTATTGTTTTTTTTTTTCATAATATTTCGTTTATTGTTTGTGCGTATTTGAATTTAGAGGTTTTCCTAGTACAGTAATATGTCCTTACATTGGTTTTTATTAAATATACATAGTTGAGTTTATTGACTTTATAATGTAATAATTTAAAATAAATTAAAGCTAATTTATGCTTGGATATTTGGTTGTTTACCTATAGGATACTTAGTTATTTATCTAAAGCCTACTAAGAACTAGAAACTCAAATGAACTCGTAACCTTTCAGCACAGCGATCGATCGGTGAAAAATAAAAACAACTTCCCTTTTTCATTGATTAAGGCAGAATATTCTAGTACCCACCGGTACGAGGTTTTACTTGTCGTTCTAAATTCACAACTTCGAGGAACTGGATCCTAAATGGGTCAATAAAAACCACAAAATGAATTACGAATTGAAATGAAATTTCTTTCTGTGTGAACTGATCGAAACACATTAACAGCTTTTGAATGAGTGTGTATGCATTTGGGTTATGACTGGCAAACTTGATTATACATTTCGAGATAAACGTGTGTCTCCACATGGTATTAAACAAAGTCGCTTTCGGCATGTAGCGACATCTATGGCGCCACATAAGAACTACGAAGAAAGTACGAAATCCTGCATCGCGCAATCAAAGTTCTCCGTGCGATTTGAACATATACGACAGCCCGAAATCATCTATAGGGCAGTCGCCCACCAGACCATAACCTGTCTGGCAGGAGGATCCTCCCTTTCCAACGGAGGTTTGCGGGACTTTACTCTCTGTTCCGCTTACTTCCAAACTGGTGACCCTCGACAAAGAACGTCAGCGCAGCCTTCGTGCAGCTACTACTTCGTGACGTCATCATCACTTCCTCAAGCTTTCGAGCAGCGAGCCATACAGCCAGCTCCCACGGCTACGAAGGGTATCCTGACCACCAGCATGACCACTTGGTCATACCTGGTCATCCCCCTCAGCCTCATCAGCGACCTTGGCTTAGCACATCGCACCTTCGGCCAGTCATATGAAGAGCTATGAAGAACCTCTCCTGGTCGACGCCAACAGTCAAGCCCTACGTCGCACAAGCACCGCTCCGACTCACTGGAGCCAGCAGCACTACTCCGACTCACTGGAGCCTGCAGCATCGTCCCGACTCACTGGGACAGCACCACCCCGACTCACTGGGGCATCATCCCGACTCACTGGGACATCATCATCCCGACTCACTGGGGCATCATCCCGACTCACAGGAATAGCAACACCCCGACTCACTGGGGCATCACCGCAGACAGTTCCGACTCACCGAGAACTATGCGGCATCGGTTCCGACCCACTGGAACCAACCTACGCTGGCCTGGCGCGCATCAAGAATGTATGGCTCGCTGCTCTAAAGCTTGAGGAAGTGATGATGACGTCACGAAGTAATAGCTGCACGAAGGCTGCGCTGACGTTCTTTGTCGAGGGTCACCAGTTTGGAGGTGGTGACCAGTTTGGAGGTATGCGGAACAGAGAGTAAAGTCCCGCAAACCTCCTTTGAAAAGGGAGGATCCTCCGACCAGACAGGTGTTATGGTCTGGTGGGCGACTGCCCGATAGATGATTTCAGGCTGTCGTATATGTTCTAATCGCGCGGAGAACTTTGATTGCGCGATACAGGATTTCGTACTTTCTTCGTAGTTCTTATATGTGGCGCCATAGATGTCGCTACAGGCATCTGTATGTTTATATGCTAACTGCGATTTCAATAAAATATATATATTTAAAACTAGCTTCTGCCATCAGTTTCGCCCTCGTGAAACTAGATAAGTAAGATATGCCTATCTACCTATAGGATCATACACTCAATGATAAAGTAGTATTTTACTATGTTTAAAATCCATCTAATGATTTTTGAGTATATTGATTACAACTAAAAATACAAATCTTTCCTCTTAATATCGCTAAAATTACGGAAGTCGGTTACATTTTCTTTTTAAGTTTTGCAGTTGTACTTTTTAGTTTAAACAGCTAAAATAAAATAGTTTTATGGTAAGATTATGAGTTATACACTAAAGTATTTTCTGAAAAATATGCATTTGACTGACGAAAACCTCATGCCTACAAAACGCAATCGAATCAGTAGCTTTTAAGCAAATCGCGAAGTATAAACATACACAAAAATGGGTCAAAGAATCTTCTTTTTTGAAGCCAATTTAAAAGAGCCATAATCGAGTAAGGTATTAGGTAATTTACATAGAAGCAAAGCCGGGTCGGGTCGTTAGTTAAAAATAAATTATTTTAACGAGGTATGTTGTCGCCATCTCCGCGAGAGTCGCCATCTGATGGGTATCGGCATAATGTATGGGCTTTATTAGTGCGCATGCAAATTTAAATACTGCTAGTGACCTGAATTCAGCGACACCGCTATGTTGGCTCGCTCTAGCGTGCATAGCGAATCGTGGTACCCGCCACCTACTGGGCATTTACCGATAACGCGCTAGGTGACCTAAGGGTTTTTTACAATTGGCTAACACTAACGCAACGTACATATGTCTATTTTATCAGCCACCGTGTCCAACTGCCAATGTTGCCAAGTATTTTGCGTTATCAATCCTAGACCTAGACTAGGATTTATATGGCGTCTGTGTACGTGCCTATTTATAATAACAAAGTTATTTTTATCAATTATAATTAGCACTTTGTAATTGTCTAGTTTTATTTTAGGAAACATGGTCCAAGGTAATTTAAATAGTAGGTAAGCGATTAGAAAAACGACGAAGGTCAAAAATAAAGTGTATCACTCAAATCAAAATTAAGATTGATGGTGATGGTGACATTAGTAACATATTTTGTTACTAATGTCACTATCACCATTCATAACATTCTTTAGTCTCACCTAAAGGGAATATTATCTTACAGACTACTATGCTTTCTATTTACTCCTGACAATCAAAATTCCAGTCTTCTTGTGATTTCTGCAATATTTATCTTAGTTTTTATAATTCTTAGTTTTGTTTATCAATTTTCCTTGTTTTTTTTTTGTTACCATTAATCATATGGCTCAAACAAAGTCATCTATAAAGGTTTTATTATTTTTTTTTGCTATTATGGAGTCTGGTGACCTGTATAACAGGCTTTTTTTTAAAAAAAACCTACTCCAAGCACCAATCTCTTACAATGGTGATACTTAGATAGCTTCAGCTTCAGCATTAGCCACAAACATTATTATTTTTTAAGAAAACCAATTCTGTGAAGAGAGAATATAATACTTCTTTGAAATAAAGTAAAAAAAATATGTATTATAGGTGCGTATACTCTTCAGGGCCCAGTAAATTCAATAAAATATTAGGCAAGAAACCTCCACACTGGGTCGTGAAACCTCATAACGCTTATACAACAGTCATTCGCCATTGATATTTCCAATAACAAATTCTCAACGAATCGCTGAATATTTATCAGTCATTAATTTCTGAACAAACTACAAAAACGTTTCTCGCATTCCATTAGTGACCAAGTTTGTGTCCGCACTTCAATACATGCTGCCAATGTCAAGTTGCCGAGTCGCGCATTCTAAAGACATGCTAGTACCTAACGGGACAATCCACAAATATGTGGATGTGAAACCTACTGGTTCTGCACTATCTGATCCAGTTTACGACAACGTGTCGACATACGAAATTAGCAATGGAAAATACCTATATGGGATCTCTTTAGGGCTAGTGATGATAAATAATCGTTTAAACTAACCTAACCTAACGGGACAATCCACAAATATGTGGATATGAAACCTACTGGTTCTGCACTATCTGATCCAGTTTACGACAACGTGTCGACATGCGAAATTAGCAATGGAAAATACCTATATGAGACCTTTCTAGGGCTAGTGATGATAAGTAATCGTTTAAACTAACCTAACCTAACGGGACAATCCACAAATATGTGGATGTGAAACTTACTGGTTCTGCACTATCTGATCCAGTTTACGACAACGTGTCGACATACGAAATTAGCAATGGAAAATACCTATATGAGACCTCTCTAGGGCTAGTGTTGAAAAATAATCGTTTAACCTAACCTAACCTAACGGGACAATCCACAAATATGTGGATATGAAACCTACTGGTTCTGCACTATCTGATCCAGTTTACGACAACGTGTCGACATGCGAAATTAGCAATGGAAAATACCTATATGAGACCTTTCTAGGGCTAGTGATGATAAGTAATCGTTTAAACTAACCTAACCTAACGGGACAATCCACAAATATGTGGATGTGAAACTTACTGGTTCTGCACTATCTGATCCAGTTTACGACAACGTGTCGACATATGAAATTAGCAATGGAAAATACCTATATGAGACCTCTCTAGGGCTAGTGTTGAAAAATAATCGTTTAACATAAGTACGTCGAGAAAAGTCGTTGAACATTGCGCATTTTATCGATATAGGTCACTGTAATCATGTTTTCGTGAATTGCGCTGCTGAAACTATTTCACTGCTGGTACATTTAGGACTGTTCGCATTTTTTTTTAAATAGAGATTCTAGAATCTATCTTTCATTTTACCTATCTTTCAGACTAAGTTTTACTTACCAAAATTATAACTCAAGTTATTTAGTGGTCTAAGTGCGTTTGAATGAATTTTATTTACCTAATCAGTAACATAGGAACAAAATCCTTCATCGCATCAATTAAGGAAAACTCAAAGCAAACAACTATTTATCATCAAATTAATCAGCATTGCGGTCAACTGCTATACAGTTGAAGCCCTTCAATAACACATGGAAACTGCGTGTGCGCACAAAGTGGTTTACGCACACAACAGAAGCAACCGCAGAATCGACACAAACAATATGTGTGTATGTGTGTAGGTTGACTCACACATACGTAAGGCGAAGACTTTGTTTTGCTGTTGAGATTCGCGCGTGCAGTTGCGCAAGCGCCGGTGGAGGCCATTGACTCGCGGCGGCCATGTTGGCGGTGCGGGCGCGGGCGCGGTAGTGGAGCGCGAATCCAGCGACTTCTGTTCCGCGGCATGTCGTAACCGTGTGTTTACGCCTCACCGACGCCTATGCCGATCGTCGCCATTTGCTAGATAACACGCTGAACTGCTAAATAAAATTGAGTTGAAACACCAGTTAGGTGAATAGTGACGTCATTAGTATGACGCGACCTACTTAGAATACATATTACAAAAATATTACTTACCTTCCTTCTGATCATTTGTTTCAGCAGGTAGGTACCAACTCTAATAATAAGTCCAATGTTCTTCAGGAAGAAAAATTACAGGTTACCTACAGATTTTCCTTAGTGTATGACCTTCTTTATTCAGATTCCACACATACCTTTCATTACAGTTTTAGCTAAAATAGGTAGCTAAAGTTAATAAAACCGTATGTGTGGTTTTAATAACTAGCTTGTAGGTAGGCACTATGGGTTAGCATTTGCTATCATTAGCTTTAATCAAATCGTAAAGTTGGTAAAAGGCTTTTTATTGACCATTAATTATCACGAAAGTGGTTTTTAATGTGGATCTGAAAATTATACAAAATAATCAAAAATAAAAAGATAGAGTCTTTTATTGTAAAGACAATCCGATCCATTTTCTTAACCAACAAAATGCCACCAACCAACGATCTATACTTATTATTATGACTTTACAGTAGGTATTGAACTAGGCATTTTTTCCAATATAGATCTCAATTTACGTCTCCAACATTCGTCTTGTGTTTTCCCAAGGCTGAATAATCTGTTGCGTCGCACTAAAAAACGCGAAAACTACAAAATCAAGAAAATTTCCGCCGCCGCTTACAGAGAGTCAAACATGTAATTTAATAATTCGTGTCGCATCGATTAAGCCGGTGTTCAAGGCGATCTTTACTTCGTCGACGGACAATCAATGATGGGCTTCGGAATCGAAGGAAAATTCGACACAAATTGTCGGTCATTTTATCGATTCGAACGTTTCAAAAACGCAATATGTTCGAGCGAAATAGAAACTTATTTCGCTCGCTGTACGTTGCGCAACTATATTCGCGAACAGATAACAGTGTAGGTATCTATAGCCCCTCCGTCCTCCGTCCTCGCAGAATCCGGTCCCATATGCGCGTTCTCACTCACTCCCACGCTATCAGTCTATCTTTGTCTCGCCATCACTATGACATAGATACCATTCGAGTTGCGAAACAGCGCGGATTATATAGCAGGTGGTTTGTGCCGTAAACGAGTTTAAATAACTGCTTTCACATGCCTCTGAATACATAAGCACACATAGCACGCCATTTGTATATAATAAACAACATAATATATATTAAATGCAAATCTGACAATCAACTCAGCCCATTGATAGAAGCGCATTTATACGACGTCTTTTAAGCGCCATAAAAATCATAATATATTTGTTTTTTAACTTTAACATAAACTAAGCTGCAGTAAATAACGAATTATAATTTTAAATTGTCAATAAACAGAGTATCGCATTGGTTTTCTTGTGTGAGTTCGACTGTTGGGTCTACCAGGCGCACAGAATTCCAAGCGGTATAGATAACAAACGGTAAAGATAATGCTATTAAATACAGCATTGATAAACGTATCATTGTATCGTCGTACATAAGCGTCTGCCACAACGTCTTATCGACCTACTTGCTGAAAGCCTACAAGCGCTGGATTTGCAAAGCAATTTGCGAATAGTGACATCGGAGGCGGAGTTTGCGACATCCAATGCAAGGGCCAAGAGAACGCATGCGCCATGGCAGCATAAAATAGTGCTGAGCTGATGCGTGCGTTTTGATTCCCATTTATTCGAGGCGACACGCCACCGATAGCCGGCGATAAGATAAGCACAATCGATATTTTCGCGCGATTTGCCGCCCGCCAGCACGAAAGGTCACTCACGTTGCGAAATAATGTAAAGAACGCCGTTGTTATGAACACACGAAACAATAACACGAATGCTGATAACATCACGGACTTATAAAAGCCAAATCCTCAAATAAATATAGGCATTATGTTATTTTGTTGAGACAGGAAAATGTTGTGACGATTGAGCGATTTCCTTTTGACCTACTTACAAGTAAAACTAACCTTTAGGACGCATTTGTTTATTGCGTAAAGCGTACATTATCTACTTTAAAACCCCGGTATGTACCTAAGGACGTCATAGCCAATCATAAAGCGTTATGTACGAGTTATTGTTTCACCGATTACAATACTGAATTACGATATTACGTACACCCTGTACGTTAATTTTAAAGTAACCAAAATTCCCCATAATAACCGCTTAAACGTTTATGAAATTCTTTGATTGTTTAGTCATCTGTCAACTGGAATTAAACTAAACATACCTATTATATATCAATAATAATATCTGAAGGCTATGTAAAATACAGTTCATAATAGTAATGACACTAATTACATTCAGCCGAATTCTCACTGAAAACTTAGGGACAATGTGCTTGAAATGAGATCCAAAGATTGGCAGCTTCTCAGGCTTCAGCTAAGTTTTCACGGTGAGATTTTTATCGCATAACACTTGTTCTTCAAACAACCCCTAACTTTAACAATCAATAAAACAATCATTCAGTTAGGCATTTCGTAAAGCTCTAAAAATGGCAACAACTCTCAACAGTCCAATCACAAAGGCAATTTACGTTTCAAATAACTTTGTCAGCACAATAACAGCTATCAAGAACGCCCCTACAATCAGCATTATTATATTGTCAATAATAAATCGGGTCGTATAACCTTGTCTATTTACTGAACAATTATGGTAATGTGCCTAGCATAATTGTAAACCACAAGTTCTATATGTAATAGAAGAACGCGAATCGTGAATAACCAATGACTGGTGGGGACGAGCGGTTCCATGGAACCATAGACGTAGGTAATGCAAACCATTTCACTTGTCTTAGTCGCTGACATTGACAAGCTGCATTATAAATGAGGTAATCACGGTAAATAGCGTGCACTGCTCGCCTAGGCTGCACTATTTCAGTTCATTGGACGTGGTTAATGTGAAGCTAGTAAATGGCTGATGGCCGTCCTCTTTAGTTCTGTCCTACTTAAAGTATTATGTATGAATGGCTTTTGGTATTATCCCAGAAATGTTACCTGCTGGTTATAAACCACAAAAAAGTACACTACTCTTTCTATACTAGATAATACCTACAATGTATGTTATAATAAATCTGAAGGGTTTGATTGGATACGCTAATCTTAAGAACTACTGGTTCGAATTGAAAAAATCTTGCAGTGTTAGATGGTAGTCCATTTATTGAGGAAAGAATAGGAGTGGAGCAGTCGCCAAAGAAACAGTTGATACCGTGTAAAATAGAGCGGTCAAGTAGATGTACGTGTAAAGCTTTGATAATTTAATCAAGCGTTTGCATAAGTATTTATTAGGAGACAAATGTACACAATCAATCATGTTCTCTATTTATACAAAAGTCAAGGGCTGTGCAACTGTCTGACTAGCCCTTCAATTTCTGTGTTTCCCAACATGAGCCATCGTCGCATCCCAATCATTAGCGCTACCGAATAATCTACCATTTGCGGCCGAAGCCGGGCTGTGATTAATGACCGTTGTTACTTAAAACGGAATTTGCGATATTTTTTGTTTACTCACAAACATATAATTGAGTGATTTATGAACTGAAAACCATTACATTTGACACGGCTTGTTGCCGAGGTGGTGAAAGAATCCGTCCTTTACAGATGCTTCGGTTTTGCTATCATTACATTTACTAAAACAACATCCCAGCAAATGGAGCCCTACTTTTTTGTCCGTGTGTATTTTTAAAACCATTTCATGTCTAGGATTTTGCGCAAACAAATCAGTAGCCACTATTCCGTATCTTTAGAACATGTAGGTAAATAGTTCATTTTTGTGAAAAAAAAGCTGAAAATTTATAGCGGGCAATGGATGTTCGAATAGGTAGTAGGTTAGATTCCTACCTAAAGATTTAAAACTATAATGGGTGTCGTAGTTTTTGGGAGGTTGTAGAATCATCATATAACTTCTACTGCTCTGGGTGGAGCGAGAGAGATTGTCACACTAAAACCAATATTCCTTCATTTACTCTTTGTGTTCCAGGGCCAAGGTGGCTTTCGAGCAGTCCCGCTGATTTCTAATATTCCAATAAAGTCCGATGATAAGCTTATTTTCTGGTCAAAAATAAATGTATGATATTTCATTACCTCATTTTTCATATGGATACTTATATACCTACCTACAAACGTACTTACATAATAATACCAGCAACCTAAAAAAAATAAAATTGTCTGTACTTAAAGATAGTGCCTTCTTAAAAATGTATTGTTATTGTTCATTCCATTTGGATAATGTATTGTATGGCCGCACATTCAGGGTAAAACTGATGCCATGCTAATATGAAAATTATAATACTACCTATAAAACCATCAAAATGACATGGATTATATTCTAAAATATATATTCAACCACTGGCAGACAGACTCCATCAATGGATGGCCTTAAGGGGTGGCGAGTAGGATGGAACACTGCAAATCTATAAAAAGAATTGTAGTCATATTTAAAAAGGACCTTTGAAGTAGGTACTTAAATAAATCACAAATTCAGGTAGTGATCTCATACATTACAATCATCGCAGTGCCTAAAGTCAACGCTTAAAACAATTAAGCCACTTTTCTCCTCGAGGATCTTAAAATATACCTCTGAAATTTTTCTTACAAAGAAAAACTACTCTCACTCAACTTAGGCACACAGCTCGCTCAACTGAAAAGTTGAATCTAGTACGCGAGTAGTATGATTAAAAGAGATGGAAGAGCTCTGTTTATGTGGTCAGAAATAAATATACAAGATATATCGATATTCTTTATTAGGATTGTATGGTGAACCCGCAAATTCATATATTTAAGTAGGTTATGCAACTGCAGCGTTTGCACACGCGCGACCATTTGGTTATCTGCACCCAACACGGGCGGTTTTATTATCATCCCCAGTGTCTATCATTTAACCATAATGTGCAGACTAACATCGTAAATTTTTTTGGTCCTTCGAGCCGGATCTGATATCACGCGTAGTAATAGACCATCAAATATACATACAAATCAAGGTGTAGGGGTGGTTCAGAATCAAAACCCCAAACTTGGTCATATTCTTTGAGCATTTCGTGACGGTTCCGTAAAGTTTAATTAGAAAATTAGTCCATTCAGTGAGCACGTAGTGAATCGTTCGTAGAAGACATCGGTAAAAATCCGAGTGCCTTCAACTTCAACATAAGTAAGCGTAAGCGTAAGTATAAAATAAAGTACTTTCTGTGTCTGCTTGTTTATCAGCTAACTCCTCTCGAGTCATCATTTATTGTATTTTGATATAGTTTTCACTAATTGAAAGAGAAAACACAAGGAAAGTATATGTTTAAATATTTTGCACCTATGCAAAGAAGAGGCAGGTCACTAGTATCTAGGTCACTAGTATATAAATGCCACCGATTTAAGAAATTCGATTATACAAAATCCGTTTACACCTCTTGCAATTCTTTCATGAAAAATAACGGAGCTCAATCTCGCCATTATATCTTACTAGCTGCTACCAGCGGTGTCACCCACGTGATTGTAGAAAATTATTCGAAATTCGAATGGAACATACACTTGTAATCCGATATGCTATTCCAGGACATGGTCTGTGTATCATTAAGTTTTGTCGAAAACAACTTTCGCTTCTATATTATTGATGTGATTGTAAACAGATCAATGATTTGCAATGTTAATCTAATTCAGTTTAAAGAGACAAAAGAAATATATAAACAGTCACAAGCGGGTTCGTAAAATTTTCGAGCTCAATGCGCTTGCTCTTTATTTTTAAAAGTTTAAACGTTTTATTTTACTTTACATTTTTGGTCTACCATAATAAATACCTACTTAAGCGTTACCTGCTTTGGCACTTAACCAATACCTATGTGCCTAGTTCTTAAAGGACCAAATAATAAATGTTTAACTAACTACAATTATATAATTTGTATAATATACAATTTGTAAATAAATGTTTAATTAACTATTAAATTAAGCGCTTCATATCTGTCATTTTATGGCTACGCTAGGGTTTGCTGACCCCGCACCTGTGCGTGACAACTACTTAGTCAGAAATTCAGATTTATTTCAATTATAAAAAAAATGGATTATAAAGCTGTTCTGAGGAAACTAGGTAGGTATATAGCAGCTAAACCATAAGGCAAATGAAAGTATCTTTTTTAAAATAAACATATTGGATAATGCAGTAAAAATTGTATTCTGCAATATAAAGACTCGACAATTTCTGCAATTTCATATTTTCTAGGAAATGTGAAAATTTTGGAGTATTATACTAATAAAGAAAAGTTTAATTTCAACTATATTTTGTAAATAAAAAGAAATATAAACCTGAAAGTAACGCCATAAAAAGGTGACAAATAAGGTTTGTAAATAATATCGGCTAATCTTGCGTGACGAAGTGGCCGAAAAGTTTGTACACACAAAAAATACGGGGAACGCACATTTCCTTCACAAATATTATAAAGAAATGCATGCCTGCCCAAAATAATTCTTGTAGTAAATATTTATGTCTAAATTGGTGATTTCAAGTTGTTTGGCCAAGTTTCTTAACTCGTTTATTTTACTTTTTTCTAATGCTATCGCGAATAGACTGTAACACCCGTGCGAAATCGGGGCTGGTCGCCAGTACTAAATAAAATAAGTTCCTAAAATACTCTATAAATACACGACCATATTGTTCTCATGATACACCGAATATTAATTCAGCATCACAAGGTGTACAAACACAGTAAAAAATAACTACTCATAATGCTTATAATGGCATGGCTTACCTCCATATGTTACCGATAAAATTCAAAATAATTAACGACAATATACAGTTACCCTTATAGAATTTATTCAAACAAAACATGCTCACTTTCAGGCAATTTCAAGCCTTATTTAGTTGTTAAAATATGTATATTAAGTGTTGTTGAAATATATTGTGTACTTATAGGAACTTTTACATTTAGAAAGTGAAAAAATATATTAGTAGAAAATCATCAAATGACTCCTCCGGCTCTAGGTGGAGTCAATGGGAGTGTCAGACTTTTACTGACTAAAACCCACCTGTGTTCTATCAGTAGCCTTTTGCAGTTACTCTTTACAGTCCCGCAGCCCTGGCAAGCTAACGGGTCCTTTTAATTTTGCCGACATCTCTAACATTATGCGCCTTCCGGGCCTTATCGGATAGTGAGCTACCTATTGCTCACCGTCCGCTAACCTGCGCCTACGGTGGAGGATGGTATCCTTGTGTAATCCTTTCAAACCCCAGAAACCAATGTTTGGTAAAGAGTAAACTAAGTAAAAGCTAGGTTTAAGGCTTATACCTAACAGGCAATAAACCTGTCTTAAACTTGAGTTATTTCTCCAATTAGAATGTTTTCCTAATTTTCCTCTAAGCTGACGCAGTGAATGACGTTATCAAAGTGGTCTACCTGTTGACCGGATTCGGACCGCAGCCACTATTTACTTTTTAATTTTATTCGTAAATCACACACGAGTTGGCGGGAAATCTGGCTGTCGTAGCATCTAATACGGAGAGCGAGTTTTTATCGCGTTTTTTCATCGTCTGCGTACAAGCAGGTTGACAGAGACGAACTGGGAACGTTCCACGCATCTCTACAAATATGTATATTCATATTTCTGTCATTTAAATTCACAACGGCTAAAGGATACGAACTAACAAAAATACCACTGAAATATTGAACTATAAAAGTCAACATTCGAATTTATAATTGGCATACTTTAATCGCACGGCAAATCGCGCTGGACAAAGCAGCTTTAGTATAAAAACATGTAAAATTTTTGTCGCTAACGTTAATTAAACCGTAGGTATTATAATTTCAGCGGTATCACGATCACGAATCCGCCCCGCGGTTCTGTTGAGTTATTTAATAGTGTTTTTTGTGTGGTGGCGGGCGATTGCGCTCTGCCACCCTCGGGCTTCGCGCAAAAAACCCTCTGCTTCACAAATACTTAGAATGTTGTTTTGTAGGAGTGCGGGGCGCGGGCGGCGGGGCTCGAGGGGCGCGCGAGATCGCTATCGCACGCACCCAATGCACGCACTATCCTAAAGCTAGCCACTTAATTGTTATGTATGACGCGAAGCCTAAATAAAAATTCGCCCTCATAGCTTTGGACGGCGAACTCTTTGGGAAACGTTGACGGAAACCGAAAGTTGAAATAAAAAGTTTAAGAGCTCTGGGCACACTGATCGGATGCAGTATCAATCACTTTCATAATCAATTACAAGTAGATACTTCCCGGGATTATACGATCTCAGATGCAAGCACTTTTCCAAGATTTACAATGTTTACTTTTCACTTGTTCTGATACAATACACTACAAATTGTTGTTTGGAGTTTGGACCTCTCGACAAATTGAATCTGTCAATAGCTTTGGACATCTCATAATCCAATAAGAAATTGGAGGCTTTATTTAATCTTTTTTTTCGTATAAACGAGAGGTTAGGTACGTTACATCAGCAGACAAGCTGTCATACGACGTCCGAATAGGAAAGGAGAATATCATAAATTCACATAACATACTCACACATATGAATAGACAGCAGACAGCACGACAGGTGGGTGCATAGCAACCTGTTCTCCACTCCCCGAAAATGACGGCAAAAACTCTCACTAACCCTTTGGAGCTCAAATTAGAGATGTATATATCTACGACTCTGCCATATTGCTATGAATGTATGGCACCATATTTGTACGGCATATTTTGTGTCAGGTAACTACGATGAATTAGTTATACCTAAGCAGGAGACATCTGGATTTGAATAGGCTACGAATTGCAGAATACTAAAGGTTTAACGTCCTTTGCACTTGCATATGTCTAAATGTAATGTTCTCGAACTCGATTTCTTCATGAATGCATTAAATGCAAATGCTTTGCGCTATTCGCATGAACTTTAATCCTTTCGAAATGGAAACACAAATTGCATTGCAAAAGTTTGAAATCGTATTGCATTGTATGCGTATTAGATGCATGAATTGTACCTTCTGACTGCGATATACCGGATGTAGAAAGACCATCAGTCTGCGGAAGTGTCACCCCTGGCCACTAATGCCCCTTCGGCATTAAAGTGGATTTATTAACATAAAACCTAAAGTTTTTGTACAAGTTCGTTACCCATTCGCAACATTTTTTTCCTACATTTATATCCTTGACGTTTTTCGTGTTGTTAGGGGTAGCTGCACAAAAATGCGTATTGGTGCGTGCGTGTCGCGAGAAGCCGACGGGGGGAGCTCATTAAGGTAAAAAGCCGAGTGCAAACGGCGACTAATGGCGAATTACACGAAGGGGAGCAATAGCGGACGACGTTCGACGACCAGCCCGCGTATTGTTGCCGTGCGCTTTTTGGGCGAAAAGAAAATTATAATGAAAAATTTGTTGAAAATTTTAGCTAGTCCTGTTTGCCGATTCCACACGGGCGCCCCAGTTGGTCAATCTTCCATATAAATGTACCCAGTAGGGCAGTTACTTGACGAATAATATCGATTCGTTTCGTCATTATTGACGCAAAGCACAAACTAAACTTATTTCGACAGTAATTGGCGCATATTATTTAATTTTATTGATATAAACTAGTTCTGTGGCTGCGATCCCACCTGATGGTAAGTAGTAATGACATGTTATTTATTTATGGAGTATGAAAATGACAAATTAATAAGTAGGTACTTGTAATACAGGGATATATTATTTGTTAAAAAACTAAATTAATTTATTTTGTACAATTCAGAAGGTTTTTCTTAATACCTATACATTCTCATAAATCTAATTGTGTAGGTTAGTGTAGTACCAAACTCCGTGTATTCGTGTGTGCATTACTTATGTATAAGTCTATCTAATAAGTCAAACTACTTGGGAATTTTCTATAATATTAAATCATTTAAAAAATACTAATATTCGATACTCTTTATAAGGTTCTTCTTATTAGTAAACGATGATCAAGATCTCTTAATCAACCTTGATTATTGAACCAGTGTTGACTACATCAGATTTGACTTTATTCTAATAATTACCCAAGTCGGTTGACTTTTTAGACAGACTCTACTTATAGTACTTATTACTCATCATACCATTTTTAACTTACAGATATAGTGTTTGATGAGATATCATGGATTTTAACTTCACCCATCGAATTCTACTACCGATTAGTGCACCATTACGGAAGATCAGTCTATCATCTTTTGCAAGATATTTTAATATACTAAGTACAACTACAGATACAGATCCTACTTTCAGTTAGTCTCCAACACAATAAGTCATTATAGATCTTCAAGAACTGTCAACTAAAGAGTCGTCCTTGAATTGATAAAAAAAAAACTAAAATAGCACCAATATATTGCACTCTACAGAACCAGCAATAGGCCTACTGGGTCAACTTCCTACCCTATGTTCTAACAACCAGTTTGAAGAACGGTTTGCTGTTACGAAGTATTTTCAATTAAATTCTAGGCTAGAGTCGTTTATTTGCATTCTCGAACCTGTAATTACAAGGCAATAATTAACATTCGCCTGACCCCCAATGCCTAATCGAAAATGCATGATGCGCGCGAAGTGTCCGCCAGACAGCAACAGTCAGGGTGCAGCGAGTGGCAGTGACTAGACAGAAGTGGCAGGGGGGAGGGGGTGCAGACGCGCGGGGCGGAGGGCTATCAGCATTTCGGCGCGTCCGCGTTCCCTGCCTCCCGCACGCCCGCACCGCGCCGAATTCGCCCTGCACTACCCGCCACGTTCCCCTCCAACACAACCTAACCTTGAAAATAGTTTTTACCGGCTCGAGGGTATTCACCCCGAACCCAAATTCCGAGGCCTGTTGCACACTAGCCTTATTCTCACTACCCGAGCCACTCTCCAATAGGAATCACGTTGCTTTCTTACAAATCGCCCCGTGTGGAGTGTTTCCAGTGAGTTTACGCGGACCGGCAGGCAAAGGATATTTGACTATGTAGTTTTTTAGGCAAGTCGTGAGCTCGCTGCTTGTTGGCGGGATTTGTTTGTGACTCGTTGTAGGTACCTTTTATTCGGCTAAGGAATTTTGATGCGATCAAAATAGCCAATCATATTTTGTTATGACAACGTTGTAAAAGGAATATTTCGAGTTGGAATGTTGCATTCAGAAATATATTTACATTATTGTGCGACTCTGCTGAAGCAGCTTAGCATGTTGCGATAGGGTAGGTAGGTATCTATGTATAAGAAAATTAAACTAGTTTAGCCTTTGTATTGCATTATTTTATCGTAGACACAGTTTCTACTGCTAAGTTTGATACGAGGTAGAGCCAGATTGCCAAACCCGTTTTCGTTTTCATGGCATGCAGCCTCCAAGACCATCTCCGTATGAAATTTTACAACCTCAATAAACCTGATTGTAATTTCAGCATAAAATGACCCTCAAACTTTTAATCAAATCCTGATAGGCGTGGACAATATAAAACTCATCCGCGGCGAAAGAAATAAGAAAACGTGGGTCACTATTTACCTGCAACTTGCTTGAAGTAAAAAAGGCGATCGGCTTACTTAGCGAGGAGAGGGAAGGGTAGCTGGCTGGCTAGCGAGTCGCGGCCAAGCGGCAAAAAAGGAAGAAAACGCATAAAACAAGCGCGCGGCCAGCAACCGCCTACGCGAAGCGGCCGGAGGCGAGGCCGGGCTGCCCTCTCGCTATATTATAAAATGCAAGCCGTATGCATCTTGTAGGTAGGTATTGGGGACTAAGTAGAGGTATGTGCTGCTCTCACTGCTAGTATATCTAGAACTTAGGTAAGCATTTATGGGAGAATTAGTTTGTGTTGGTTTGCGGATAGTGATAGGACATATATTATTTACTCTCTGGTCTCAATTATTTCTTATTCCCCCTTTAATATAATGCCAAAGTTTTACTGTCATATTTTTATACTTAATTCTTCATACAGAAACCAGGAAAACGCTAACCTAACCCAACCACGCTACGTACCTACTTACATGAGTTAGGTACTCTAAGACAAATAGTCGTCTACGAAGCTACGTAGACTCGTAGTCTCGTAGACGTCAACTTGTCCTAGCCTCCACAACTCCGGTAGCAATCGATTTTACCCACTGATTACGATATTACATTACTCTGAAGTGCACGTGCATTTGGCGCATTCACGTCTCCCCATGCATTGTCGAACACTCCTTAAACATACGTTGTACCGCCGCATATCTACCTAAAATATAAACAAACAGAATTCAATGCGGGTTGTTTAGACTCATCTGATGATAAGTAAAATCCCTGCTTAATATTATAAATGCGAAAGTAACTGTCTGTCTGCCTATTACTCGTACATTAAGGTCTGTCTAGGCGTGAGCCTAAACCCCTGAAGAACCGATTTTAAGGCTAGTTACATTTGATAAGAAATAATATAATCATTTGTTCGTGTTTTTTAATTTTTCTATTTGACCTACATGGGGGTAAAATGGAGAATAAATCGTATTTATTTGTATTATTTACAAAAGTTACATCTCAAAAATAAAAAAGGCTGCTGGAAGTAACCATTCCGAGAGAGATCACTAGTACCTACATCATATCAATATAATTTACCTTGGACAGAGGATAAGTATTGCGTTGCGATACAGCGCCAACAGTTTTTTGGGCACATTACCGCATCGATAGCGATGCGGACGAGTTTTTCGACGCCATATTTTGGATTGTTTTAGTTAGTTTTAATTACCGGTAGTTAAGCCTTTTTTTTTTAATTTAGCGTATTTTAGATATAGTTAGTGAAATGTTTTTTGTTTAGATGTAAATAATACGTAACAATTGTTTGAATATAGAAACTAAACTATATCATATAGTAACTAATCAAATTGTAATGTTAGTATTTCGTCTTGACCTATGTCAGACAAACTGATGGCAACAGCAATCATCTCAAATACGATCTTGAAAAATCACTCAATCAATCAACAAAATCCATGAATCGAGCAACCAACTAGCCGACCTCAAAAGTGAATGGTCAAAGGCGAGTTCTTTTATCAAAACATAGGATAGTCCATGAGTCGGCAATTAACCAGCTACCCTCACTGCACAATGCACATTTTGATTGGTGGGCAGCTGCCCGTAGCGGCAAAAAACTGCTTTCTAAAATTACTACTATCAACCGCGCTCGCGTCTAGTGTACACCCGCCTAACTTAAGATCATAATCGCCGTCCAAAACCATACTTCCGTATCAAATATACGTTGGCAAGGCGAAGAATTAACGAACTTTGTTACAACCGTTTTCGGTGAATTCAAATGGAAGCGAATTAGAATCTAACCAGAAAATGTAATCATTATCACTTCCTCGAGCACCAGTCTCAAGACCCTGCGCTTGCTCATTATTATTTGACTCTTTTAGTTTTTATGCATATTTATCACTTCCTGCATGTTGAATGGCAATGTTGGAGTTAATTTACTCAAATGTTTTTACAAGCATCGCAAGTAGGTACTGGAAAACCTTCATAGTTTATCCACCTATAGGTCAAGAAATCACCTCGTTTCCTATTGTAAATACTTACGTAGTACTTCACTAATATCATACTATGGTCTACTGGTATCCACTAAGTAGGTACAATTTTGTTTTAGATAAAAGCTGCGAGTGACTCGCCGGCTTCGTTGCAGCGAAGCTCGAGATAAGGAACTGTTTACACTGCTTGAGTCAATGTCCTCCTCCTGTGCACACACAAGGAAAACCTTGGAGTCGACACAAGTCTTCCGCGTTTACAGCGAACGTTTGAGGGCGTTGATCTATCATTGCCATTGATCGAACATTAATCGATGTGTGCTGCTTTTATAAATACGCAATTACTATTACAATTACAAATGGTAGGGCTATACCTACCTGACATTAGGTCGCCACAAACAATGCGAGTATCGGCGATTATGTTGATAAAGGCGAAACGACTTAGACAGGACCATTTGGGTTATAATGTTAATGGATCCTACATAAGGTAATACACGTAGTATTGATTTATTATCTAGCTGTGAATTTAAGTTACGCGTTGGCTACGCACAGCAGTCAAAAGCACGGAAAATTAACTTGTAGAAATTGATTACCTAGAGTGCGTCTACTGAAAGCGTAACCTGGAGCTTTTTTTTTTTAAATTAAATTGGCAACATTGTTTTGCCCAAAAAAAACACGTCAAAGTCTATGGTTGCAATTGTCAGTTTTTGGAAACTGATATTTATTTTTCAAGAATAATTGCTTAATTGTGGGAAAAATAATAAACAGTAACGTGCAAAAACTCCTACACACTATGGTTAATAAGTTCAAACAAAAACAAGAAGAGAAAGAAGGTGTTTTCAATGAAAACCAACATTGTTTACATACGATTTCTGATTTTTAAGTTAGTATGACGTTATAATCTTGATCCTTGTCGACTAATATTATTAGATAGTTATATTTAGGATATAATGATATTTTTTTTCTTATATTTTTAGATAATCTGACATATTGCGAATTTCATAATGGACAAAAACATCGAACAAAGAAGGCTTTTGGTGAATCGACTTAATCAAAAACACAAACTAGAGATGGTAGAATGCGTTCAAAAGCAGTTGAGATGTAATGAAAGATTTGCCTCACTCTGTCTGGTAGTGCATGAAAGTCTGCAACAGAAGTTAAAATCGCGAAAATCCTAGTTCAAGTTTGGGAGAGATGCTGCTGCAGCAGCTGCTGAACTTTTTGTGTCTCACGAGTCGATCCGTATCATTTGAAACAATCACTGGAGTATAAAACATGTTCCCACTTGACTAATCCCAAAAGATCTGAATTTTCTCTATGCTAAAACGAATCGATTCCAACCCAACAATCTTGAAACACATTAATAGTGTTGGCGAGACGTGATGAAGTTGAAATCATGTTGACTATTTTATTTGACTATTAGAACGCCAAATGGAAAATAAAGAATATTATTTAAATATTATATAGCGACATTTGAGACAACAGATAAAATAATTCGGAATACTATCTAACATTTTGTGTGTTATTGACATTTACCATACACCCACCAAATAATTAAGTCTACACACATGTTTTTGACTAGGATTTAAGTTCTTGTACAACTATTAAACAAATTATTGTTATAAATACAAAAAAATACTCAAGTATCAAAACTATTTTCTCCTACTATTTCAATAATACCACATTCAAAATTTTTGGTTGTAACCTCCTTTTCTCAGGTCACGCTTTCATTAGACGGACTCTATCTACCTAAACCTGAGACACTGTGAAATAGATCGCAGAAAAATCAGAATGATAAAAAAAATGCCATCACAGAGACTTCAACCAAAACATATCTCAGTAAAAATAAAACGATGTCTACTCCATCGTAGAGAATCGTCTATGTTCCCATGCGCCCCTAGCGACTGACTCGTAAATAAATTGAGCCTGCATTAGTGGCAATTGTTCGCTATTGCCGCCGCCGACGCTGAATACACCTTCCTCGCCAGTTGCCAGTCGCCATGTAAACGTCACTACAACTTATGGTCGAATAAAACTAGAACACGTCATCATTTATGTGGCAAAGCATATATGAATGAAGATGGCTAAGAAAGTAGGAACCAAGGAAACTACTTATGCCTGGACAGTGAGAAAGATTGAAAGGTAGTTACCATTTATGGCAAGAAAGTGGTGACTACTCAGATGATGACTAATTTATTTATTTATTAAGGATCGCCAACATTACAGGCACTGGGAATTAACATAGGTAATCATTTTATATACTATTCAAGTGCTGCAACACTTACAGACAATCACTACATTAATGGAGAACATCAGATTTTAAAACACATAAACATATAAAATTAGTAAATAAGTTCATTTTCAATTCTATTCATATATGAGAAAATTAATAATTAATAAAAATAAAAATTATGTCAGCAATTATAACAACACAAAAACAATAATAAATGGGAATTGATAGTTAGGTAACAATAGATAAATACGTGAATGTCAAATTGGATTAAATAATTGAATTTTTAAATGATTGAGTTAAATAATTTAAATAATTGAACTATTGAGACATGGATATCATAATCAGTATTATAACGTTGTCACTGCTGGAACACAGGCCTTCTTTTTAGGAGAGGGAATGGATCGTAAGAAGCGAGATCTCCGTTTCGTTGATGACATTAAAACACAATTTAAGACGCCAGCAAAATAAATGGTTTCTATCAGAACCTGTGGATAAAAATCCGTACCTAGGTAAATGCATCATCGAAAGTTACTAAAATAAAATAAAAACTGCTGGATTATAAAATATAGCTGTTTTTTAGAATGCATACCATATTAATTAACGAAGCAGATGCTAGAGATTGGCATTAATTATAAAAACAGTAATAGAACAATATTGTGCATATTAGCGTGCTGTTTGGAGATAAGGCTACGTCTACACTCCAGACCTGCAATTCTTAAGGTGCAGACTATACTATCTCACGAACCAAATCAACTCGCTACTCATAATTTACCAGTATTTTTGGATTTGACGATATTTTCAAGACGTTCTTTTCAGAGTGTAAGCTTACTGCGTCTTAAAATTTTGAACGCGGATGCAATGCGTCAATCAATCAATATAAATTTTAATGATAAAATTATTAAAATTTATATTGATTGATTACACTCGAGAAACCATAGACATATAAAATGCATCGAGAAACAATGTCCTTTTCTTGGGACCAACGAAAAATCTTTGAAAACCAGCCAAAAAAGCAACATAAGACGCGTAGATTTTTTAGAAGTCTTTGAATAATTTTAATTCAAAGGCTTCTAAAAAATCTGCATCAAAATCCGACCCGACTGTACAAAACGTCAAAGTCATTGTTTATTATAACGTTTCCAATCTTTTCTAAAGCCCCCACTGGGCCCAATGAACTTAGACAAAATGATAGACCGTTGCAAAAAAGGGATTCTTCGGAAAGAAATCGCAGATACACCGGCCATTAACTTTTTTAAGATATTAAAAAAAACATTTCAGATATAACGGGACCAGCTAAATTATTGCGTATAATCTTCTGCCTTTGTTTTTTACTTTGCACTATTCGAAAAAATGGTTCCCACACTATTTTATCATTTGACTTAGAAATCGTTTTTGCCGAGTGCCTAATTATGTACGTATTATCTTTGTGCTACCTTAACTTAAGCCACCAGGTGGTGAAATGCAGGTTGACAAAGTTTAAGCTAATTATATTATAACGAGAAGCAAAATTTGCAAAATTTTTGGAAATTATGTTAGTACATTTAAAGCAAGCTGAAAAAATAGAACTCAAACTGAGTCAGATTTATAAGATCCTCGTGGCTAATGAAACTGATTCTTACAACAGATTTGCAGCGGTAGCAGTAAAAGGCAATGCATATCACCAAAGCAAATCTTTTTGGTATCCCTTAGGTAGTCGTTATACGCAAATTAAAATAAATATTATGAATAGAATCCCGCGATCCCACGGCGTTGCACAAAGAATGCACAAGTCACAGCACCTGTGTCCCTGCTGATCAAAAGGACACACGAAATATAAAAGATAACAAGTGCCATTCGAATAAAAAAATTATCAAAAGCCAAACTTGTGTAACTATAAATTCGATAGAAATAAAATTTGATAGAGCACTTAATAACGAGAATATTGACAGGTCTATTACGCAGTAATGGTATGAAGGGTTAGAAATATCATGCGAAGCTGGTAAACCCATTTTATATTTAGAATTAAAGAATATTTTAGTAGGCATCTACTGAACTATGTAGAACAAAATCAATAAAGGAGCCTAGCAAACATGGTTTTCATCAATGTAACTAATGAAAAGGACAGTCAGCTAAATGGCTACCCAATAACTAGACTGAATTCAGAGACCAGAACTGAAACCTTAACTAATTATCGAGTGCAGTTTCTCAACGATCATCTCCAAAAATATTGGTTTGTTGGTAGTTCTACCCACAGAAAACCCGAATTTAAATTTCGAATCGCCCGTCCTTTTAAACCTGAGACGTGTCCCTTTTATGTTAGGCGAATAAAGTTTATTAGGAAAGTGGGATAAAGGTTTGATACAAAAAATCTACCTATATTGTAAAAGGTCGCCTTGTGTCGCTTCACAAAAACCATTGCGTTATCGTAGGCCTTCGCTCATTTGTATTTTTTTACGTTTTGATAGAAGTGTGAGGGCAGGTAGATGAGGAGACTCGCAAACATTGTGTATTTTCTATACCTATAGATAGGGCTATCTACCTCGTGTGTCTACGACCTACGTCGGGATTTATGAAAACATATTTTAAACAGTAAAATTAAAGTTTATAATGCTCGTCAAATTATTTTGATAGAATTAATGGCACAGCATACCTACATAAGACAAATTTAATTCGAGTTTATTGTTTAACTTTAATATTACAAATTCGAAGTATGTTTGTTTGTAACATTTTTACCCCTAAACCACTGAACCGCAAACATCGTGAAATTTTGCGTAAATATAAGTATGTGGTCAAGGGAAGACAGACAGAATAGGACTTAGGTTACCTTTAACCGAAAAAAAAAGTGCTTACCGTGAGGATTAAAATTAAAAGATGGTCAGAAATGTAGATTTGAGGAGGCTATCAGATCGAAAGGCGCCTGTGATTTATTGTAATAAAGTACCTATATGTGTATTTTCTAGGGATAAATCCTAAACTAACACGCTAATACGCCTTTCTTTTCTCTGATCTCTTTTTGTTCGGCTCCTCCAGCTCTGGAAAAGCAAGAAGGAGTGTCAGACTTTTACTAACTAAAACCCACTGTTTTCCTTGAGTTGCCCTTTTTGCGAGCTCCTCCGAACAATCCAGCAGAGCCCTAACTTGCCCCGTCAATTTTGCTAACATCCCTTTGAGGCGCGCGCTGAACACAAGAGCGTCGACTCGACCCGGGCATGGTCCTTACTGGATGAACGAACGCAAGCTCGCGCTTACGGATGGCCGAAAATCGTTCTGCGTTTGCGAGGCGTCTCCAGTGGTCTCCATTCTCCGATTCTTAAAATACCTACGTACTTGTATTTTGATACAAGTGGGCTGTACGCAAAATGATGCTGATCATGATGTGATACGAAGAAATAAAACAACTAAATATCTTTTCTACATCTTTTTTTTTGCAGTCGATCTTCGAGCTTCGTCAATCCTAGTTTGACGAAGACGAGGGTATTAAGGAACCGAAATTGCAATATGGATAAAAAGACGTTTTTCAACACACACTAATAAACAATACCGACTTAAATATAATTCGGAACTAATTTTTGAGACGGATCTGATAGAAACCAGCTTGATGCACTTGAGTTGAAAGACGATATTTGGTAATGAAGCACTCGTCGAGTCATACCTACCTTCAAAGTCTTGAGCATCGACTCCCAATTGGTTTTCTACTGATTGCATTATGTCAAGAGTGCGTCAGAATTGCATGAATTAATTCCATCGAGGCCTTCATCGGACCACCACACGTACGGCGAGCGCTCCCGGTAGGTAGGTACATGTTGACATCCAACCCAAATGAACAATCCATTTTAAGAACACAATCGTTGTGCGACCTACAGCTTTTTTTAAGGTGGGAAAATCGTCTATATCATATATAATATCTAACCAATAAGTAACTTCTCCCGGTCTGGGCGGAGTTAGAGAGCATGTCAAACTTTTACTGACTAAAAGCCACTGTTTTCCGTAAGATGCCTTTTGCGAACCAGGGCCACGGTAACTCTTTTGAACAATCCCACAGCCCATAGTGCGCTAAGAAGCAGAATTCCCTACTGGAGTCTGTGGGTAAAAAAAATAATAGGTTACTTCTAGGCAAGCATACTCCATTGTCAATCTCATCAACGCTTTAGTACCTTCGGTGAAATGGTGATACAATCGCAAAAAAGAGCCTATCAATAATAATTTAATTAACATAATAACACTTATTTAGAATCATACTCGATTTTGATTGAAGGGGCCGGCAATCAGCCTAATACCATCTAGACAATCTGAAAAACGGGAGTAGATAGGTAGGTAACCGCGCAAATCACCGTACTAGTGCAGATAAATTAAAATCACACTTATAAAATACACTACGTGACCCTAATCCTAGTCTACCAGACGAAACCAACTTTAGCTCAGCAGTCTTTGTTCCTGTCTTTAAATTGAGGAAACCGAAATGTAAACTTGACTGAGAGCGCTATCTGTGGAACGGGAATTGAACTATGGTATATATATTCCACGGTTATCCTATAGTGATAGGAACGGGAAAAGTTTCTTACAAAGGGCAGGTGTTCCTTATGCTTATTATTGATTCAGGTTGTAGCCATAATCTATTGAATTTATCAGTCGAAAAAAGATGTGATACTATTCTATTACTTTACAGAGTGAACAAATAAGAAGTGTTTTAGCGGGTACTACAAAAACATTAGAATATATTACATTCATAACGGGAACTATTTAATTTAATGGGAATGAAAGATATTATTGTAAAAACTTATCACGCAAAAACTCATGGACTTAAGACTAGGCGATATGGTCAAAAGACCTTTCTTTATGGGTAAATAAAAAATTGAACTGCTAACCCTTAGTTCCGAATTACATCAAAAGCAATTATATCGCGAATCCGACCAAATTTAATAGTCACAAAATATAAGGACGATTCAGTATTTTTTGTGACGTTGCGCGTTGGTCGGATTCACAATGCGCTGTTGACGCTATTCGGAACGCGAGATAAGAAAAATCTGTCAGTGTCAAGCGTCAATGTCAATTAAATTGTCATATCACTATCCAAATCAAAATCATCCAAATATTCATTGTGGATGCGCGATTCGAAAGAGCTTCTTTATTAAAATACAATAAGCTCAAAGTGAAGATATTGTACTGTAATAAAAACTGTTAAATATTGAAGAAATTCCTTGGGAATCGCTTTGAAGAGACATACAGATTTTTTGTAAAATGGATGATCAAAATCCTGAGTTCATTGCAAAGGTAACTATTATTTTTTATATAAATTATGTATTACAAAAGTGTAATTTTTGTAAAAAGTACTGAACTATATAGAAAATGTTAAACAGAATTTCCCAGAACTGAAAAATGAGAGACTGCTTCGGGCTGCGCTCGGAAAAGAGGTCGATAAAGTGCCGGTATGGGTTATGAGACAAGCCGGCAGATACCTTCCAGAATTTCAAGCAGTAAGGGCAAAGCACGACTTCTTCACAGTATGCAGGACTCCTGAACTGGCTTGCGAAGTAACCCTGCAGCCACTGAGAAGATATCCCCATTTGGATGCATCAATTATATTCAGTGACATTCTTGTTATACCACAAGCACTTGGTATGACTGTAGAAATGCACCCAGGTGTGGTAAGTGGACTCTGGAATTGAGTTAAACTACAATCACTCAAACCCCAAACATACCCCGCATTCGTGCACCGTTAAACACCAAGCAAATGATAAATTATTTCATATTTTGGAGTATTTATCCAATTATTTATAGAGTATTTATCCAAGAACATAAATAAATTCTTCATAAAGTAGTTGAAAATAAGCAAACCTTTCCGTTATTCCCTATACATATATATACACCTACATATAATCCAAGCTTGAATAGTCAGTTTATGAATTTTGTTTCTTTATCTTTAACCTTTCAATCATGTCAGTTAGAGACACAATAGAAAGACAATGACAGCGTGAACATCAGTGTTTGCTTAGGATTTAATAAATTAAAATAACATTGATTTTGCCAAACTAACTTTTCAGGGCCCTGTTTTTCCAACTCCACTTCAAGACCCAGCTGAAATAAATGATTTGAAAGAAGAAGGAGCAGTTTCAAGACTGGCATATGTTGGCAAAGCCATCACATTAACTAGGCATAGAATTGAAGGAAAAGTGCCTTTAATTGGTTTCACTGGAGCACCGGTAAATTGAAAAAAACATGTTATGAATAAGTTATGTCAAGTGACCATTACATCCAAAAGTTATCTGTTGTTTATTAATTGGAGATAAACAAGAAATATTCTAATAACAAATTTTGATGATAATAATAATATATTCTTTTTTTTCAGTTCACATTAATGGGATACATGATTGAAGGTGGTGGTAGTAAAACTATGTCTAAAACAAAAGAATGGTTAGAAAAGTATCCAAAAGATGTTCACAAGCTGCTTGCACTGCTAACCAGAGTCATTATAGACTATCTACTGATGCAGGTAAAGATGCAACCTATACCTAAGAACTTTAAAAAAAAAGGTTAATTAGCATTGTCAAAAATAATTAAACATTCATTTGATAGTTCGGTTAATTTTTGTTTTTAATAAAACTAACCATAAGATTCTGAATTATGTTTTATTTCAATGTTATTAAATTTATGCTTGTTTTTTCTTTTATATACCTAACCTTTTAATCAAAATATCATGGCCAATATTTTATACTTCTCAATAAAGAATTAATGTTTGTACAGTTGTTCGTTTCACAATTTACATTGTTTGCAGGTGGAAAGTGGGGCTCAGTTACTGCAAGTATTTGAGTCAAGTGCTGATCATCTGAACAGGGAACAGTTTATTGAGTTCTCTGCTCCATATCTCAAAGATATTAGAAGTGGTGTCAAGAAAGGCATTAGTGAGAAGAATTTGGAACAAGTTCCTATGGTAAGTAACCCATCGAGACCAACAAAGAATATTAACAAGACAATTTGTCTGAGATATGTAATGCTTACTGGTTGTAGTAGTAGTAGACCAGTCACTCAACAACCTTGTTGAGTGACTGGCAAATGGCAGTAACTGCTACCCAGCAGGGCTAACTACTCAAATGTACCACAGCAATCCATGACTATTTGCTGAAAGCTAAAATCCATACTTATATTTTTTTTACAGACTGTATTTGCTAAAGGTGGTGGACCTTACCTAGATGTTCAGACTGAACTAGGATATGAAACTATTGGCTTAGACTGGACAGTAGATCCAGAAGAAGCCAGAAAGGTTGTTGGCAATGATATCACATTACAGGGAAACCTTGACCCACAGGACTTGTATAAAACACCCGTAAGTATTATTAATTTTTTGTACTTGTTTCTCCTAACCACGATACATATATCACACTTGTATTCCTTTTTGGGGTAGGCTGGCAAGGGTGTTACTATAGCTAATCCTGACTAAGCTAGTGAAAAATTCCTAAGGTCTTTTTTACGTAACTACCCATAGGATAACACCAGGACAAAAATATTCATCTTTGAGAAGAGAGAAAAGGACAGGTAGCTAAATTTTATGAGTTCGACAGCTGTCACCCACACCATCTAATGGCAATTATACTGTAATAGAATAATTATATTGCCATACCTGGGTATCAATTCCAGCAATTCTCGCCCAGCCTTCGAATATGAGGTTTCCTATTCTGATTATAAGGCCAAACGCTGCGTTAGGGTCAACTCACACCGAAAGAGCGGCAAAGGGCAGCGAAGCGGAGCGCAGTTTCAGTTTCATATGAATTTTAACTTTATTATCATTATCATAATACTTATTGTCGCATGAGAAACTCGAACGAGTCGCGCGGATGCCCGCGGCGCCGCAGGAATTCCGGGGAATTCTCTCGTTCGTGTTTTTGTTGTTCGCCCGCGCGTTCACATACAAAAGTACCCCATCGCGGGCAGCCGCGTCCTGTTTCCGTGCGACGGAGATCCGCGCTGGGACACACGCTTACTAATGAACACTAGCATGCACGCACGGAGGAAAATGTCTTTTGACACTAAAAGGATAATTCGGAAGTGCAGTGTCGCCCTACCATATGGAACCAAGCAGATGAATTATATAAAGATCGAGATGTACGTTGCTAACTGCAGCCGCAACGGGACCCGTTACGGTCCCACGGAAATCGCACGTAGGAATGCGCGTGTCCGCGCGACGGTTGGCACGCGGTCGCGCGCGCCCGTAACGCAACATTGGCCCTAAAACTACAGAATTAATAATAGATTTCTACTTTCAGGAGGAAATTACTAAGATGACAATAGAGATGGTGCAAAAGTTTGGCAAAACGAGATACATAGCCAACTTGGGGCACGGAATAACACCTCAAACTCCATTGGAAAGTATGAAAGCCTTCACAGAGGCAGTTCACGAAGCTTTGTAAACAATTTGTTGATATTTTGCATTTAAGGTGTCTGTTGTATTCTGTATATTTACTATGTGGTTGAATTTAAATATGTTTTATGTTTATTGTAAAATAAAATGTGGGATAAGGATTATATCAAAGACTGTGTTTTTATTACATAGCTATTTTATTAAAAATGAGTATAATTATGATTACATAGAATAAGTAGTTTTTGAATTCTGGCTGGTTGCGGGTATATCTTCGTCGTGGCTACCTACAGATTTCTTGACATACTGAAACAACAAAAAATTTAAGTATCATACATGAACACAGTCTATTAACTTACACATTTGGAAATCCTATTTTCAAGTAGCAAATAAGGGCCTTGCCCATACCCGACTGAATTGTTCTGAGTCTTAAAGTTTATTTACCAAACTGCGCAATTTGCCTAAGGCAAACTTATTCTCAAACAAACTTCGTACCACTATTACCGTCATTTACTACAATCTATTCGGGAGTGATGTGATAGTGGTATTTTAGGTCTAAAAATCAATACAGCAAATTGTGTTTACCTGAGGATTGACTTGTATTTGTTCATCCATCTCTTGAATATACTGGTGCAGTTTAGTGCATGCTGCCATTTGTTGTTCTAATACACACAAAGTTTCAGGCGACGCATATTTCTCAGGACTGTCCAGGAACACCACCATACCATCCTTTTGATTAATCATCGCGTATATTTCACCTTCTTCAATCTATACAAAAAAAAAACATTATATTCTTAGTAATTTGGCAGATTTATCCCCCCTTTGTGTTGGAGGCTAGACAGAAAAATATAATGGAAAATGATATTCATTTATTTGATATGAAATTCTTCTTCACGTTCTTCAAGATGTGAGTGGGAATCGTCACAATTTACAGAATAGCCTTCTGCTTACATATTCCTCAGCTAGCCAAAAAACCGTAAGACACTATTCGAAAATGCAGCATCATATTACTATGCGATTCAAATAAGAATAGGATCGACTTAGCGCCATGTTGTGACGTCACTTCTCAGGTGTGTGACGCCATTTGACCCCTGAGTTTGTTTCGGTTTCTTCTCAGGGTAGTCAGCTAGGAAACACTGGGTTCATCTATTTTAAATTGGCGTGTGAGTGTTTTTAAAAACTTACTTGCAAAATAAATAAATTTTTCATAGTTATCAAATCGAATCGGGTAGTGTGAACAAAACAAGATATTTTTTAAATTTTTACTTTTTTGCAAATCAAACGTTGATCAGATTTTAAGATATTCAATGCCGCTCATCTCTGCATCACTCTGTGAAGTGTCTGAGTATTGAAGCAATTGGAAGAAGGCGAATAATGAAACAAGAAAGAAAACAGTTTTTGTTTAACTAATTATGAATGAATAATATATTTTGCTAAACAGCCTTTTTACAGTTGCCACAACGGATCGCTTTGCGCTTTCCATACTACATTGGCGAGCCAATCGTCTTCGTTGTTACGTACATTCTGCAACGCAGGGAACGAATGAGGAGTGACGTCTAAGACGCGATGGCGCGGCGAGCCAATCACTGACACTCCCCGCCTCCGCGTCTCACTTCGCACTACTAAAGAGACCGAATATTTGACTTCTGCGCAACCGCTCAAGATACTTTGTGGCAACTGCATTTTCATTTACATTTAACTAAGACTTGGATGGAATATCAATAGCGGTTTTTTTTATTGATAGTCAATTCAATTTTCTTTGCTAACTGAAGTGTCATTCTTATTCTTATTTGAATCCCATTGTTCTTGCTTCGTCTCATTTATCGAGTTTAGTGCTAAGGTTTCACCAACAGGTAAAACTTGTTTATCACTTACCATATTGAGTATATAATTTTCAGCTTGTGAAGGCCCTCCTAGTTGCACTCGAGCAGCGACATCACTTAGCGACAACGTTAAAAAAGTTTTTGTCAGCCTTTGAATATTCTTTTTGTACATAGAACTTAGTACCTGTAAGTAAACAATAAAAGAATAAATAGGAAACCCATCATTTACTTGCTGCTTGAAATAGTTTTTTTGCTAACTTATTCTTGTCTATCTCCTAATTAGGTGAATATTCGTGAAAATTAGGAAACCAGGTCCCTGCGAAAAAAGTTCTTTCTTTGCAGTTTCTTCTCCTCAGTTTTTGCGGTAGGGTACTGGGTTCACGAAAACCGAAGAAAAGGTTTGCCACCAAAATTGAAAAATGTGTATATTCACCCATTTGCAACAAGGTATATCTCAAAAATTGTTAAGTTACAAATCGCATCATATTTTTTTTAGCATAATTTATTTTAATTAAATATAAAAGATCTACACCACAAACAATGGATAGACCATAGTGAGTGCAGGCAGGCCAAAGGGGCACTTCCCTATTGATGGCCACTTCACAAAACAAATCCTACGACTGACTAAACTTCAGCGGCGCAAAGTCACGGCTTTACAACAGATCTGACCACAGTACCCATGGTTTCAAAATCTTTTCAGTCAAATGTTTTAAATGGTTGCATTTTCCACAGAAAGCAAATTCTATCCATTGCAGAAGAGCAATAAAATTGAAGTGAGAGGTATTACATATGCCATACCTGTAATTTTAATATTGTTTAAAAAAATTATGAAAGTTTCTTACTTGATTCACTAGTCCCATGTTCTTATCCCTGACAAAGGTCTCACGGTGTTTGCTAGCAGCATGCGTGGAGGTAGCTAGCTCATGGTAAGCTACTGACAATGGTTTCAGGAAGCGGCACACAACTTGTGAAGTGTACTTTGGCATTGGTAGTATCTGCTAGGAAAATAGTACATTAAGTAATAAATATTATTCTAGCTAGCATTAGCCCGCGGTTTCGCTCACAGACATAAAATATAGCTCACTCAGGAATAAAGCAGCTTTCAATCTGTGAAAAATTTTTCACAATCAGACCAGTTCTTTCAGAGATTACCTCCTACAAACAAAAAAACAAACTACCTCTTTATAATACTAGTGTAGATTAAGTTAGAGAAGAGGAATTTGAGGAAGATCCAGAGGAATATTTTTTTTATGTGCTAACACAACCCTGGTTATAGGTAGTGGCCAAGTTTACCCAGATAGCCCAGCTGTAACAGCCCCAATTTTTGTATACTGCAGGTTGAACCAACTTGGCCAGGAGTTTAACTTTGTATAATTTATTTCATCACCAATGCTCTCATGCATGCAGGCATGGCCTAGAAGCAAAAATTCGAAGATATGTGATATTCACCAACCTGCAATGGGCCTGCATTGTGTATTATGGCCCATTCCGTCTCATAGAGAAGAGGCCTGAGACCCAACAGTGGAAACTTTATAAGGCCGACTATATATAATGCTCTCAAAACAGTGAAAAACCACACGAAGAAACCGGCTTGTCCTTTTATCATAAAATTGAAGATATACTTATCCATGGTCCTTTCCCTCACATAGAGGCTTATTAATATATAATATAATGTATATATTAATGATAATTTATAATATTAATTTTATTAAACCGAGTTGTAACAGCATGGAACAGGCTCCCGGAAAGTGTTGTGAAAGCTCCCACATTGAACTGCTTTAAAAATCGGTTGGACAGACTAAATATCTCCAAACTATATGAAACACATGCATCAGCTAATAGCTGCTAGTGTGTCTAATAATAATAATATATAATAATAAAAATATTTAATAAGTCTAATATGCCTTTAATAGACTTATTAGAATTGATTTATGTGAACATGATTACAAGTTCTTCATCACTAATTACCTGCATCATGAATTTTTATGTCACTGTGTGTTCAATGAAAAAGTGGTTCACATTTAGCATCACATTTTATGGGTGATTTATTTAACAAATAAATCATTCTAATAAGTCTAAGAGATACAAACCTTTCCATGTAAAATAAATGACACCAGTATGTATTTTTTATAGGCTTCTAACATGATATGGGATACCACCATGGCTGGTACAGTCACTACGACTTCAAAGAAATATAAAGCTCTGTCGTAATTCTTCATAGCGGTGTAGATCATGCCTCCATAGTAGTAGTAGAGAAGGAAATGCTTTGAATCATTGTTGCCTCCAAGCTGGAAAACAAATTAAAAATGTTACTGATGCCCATTTCTTGGTGGAAATAGCTGTCTAATAAGCAGTAAAAATAGGCATAAGTTAGCCAGATGAAAGAAATCAACAGCTGCTCTATTGCTGAAGGAATCTAGGTAACCTAGGGGTCTTTAAGTCAAGAGTGAATAGATTGCTTATAGGCAAGCATGTCCCATCATCGGCCACATCATCTCTTGCCATCAGGAAAGATAGTGGTCAAACGTGACACTAATAAAAAAATGATCTAAAATAAAAAATATTTAACTGGAGAAATAAATGAGCTTGTACACATAAATGAATGTTGTATATTCAATTTTATCTTACTGTCTAACTAGAACTAAAATATTTGTGATTAAATACAGAATACAAACATTCCATTTACCTCAGTTCCAATCCCTGTGACATCTGTATCCAGAAACTCAAGCGCTGGTTTCATACATTTTGAGAGCAAGCACAGTTGGCACAAATCGGCATGAATAGATGTGAGTTGTGAATCAAAAAGCTGTATCTTTCTGATGGCTTTCTTCAGTATCTCGATACCTCTAATTGGTTGTTTAACATCTACTAAATAAATTGTTAAAAGATGGCACAGCTCAGCATCTGGGGAACATAGTTTTATGCATGTCAATACTGAGTTATACTAATTTGGTATGAAACTCTTTTAGTTAGAACAATAATAATAGGTAAATCATCCAATATGACATTAATTAATTAAACCCCAAGCAAATTCGCTTTGTCATTGTGTTTCTATTGTGTCTCTAATTGACAGTATCCGAAAGGTTTAGTTTAGCCAAACTTGAATGGCTTACATTTTATCATAATAACTTGAATAGAAAATTAAGGAAACCTAATACCTTTCACCCATGGAGTTAGGCAGACAATACAGTATGCCACCACATAACACCTAATTTTTAACAAGAAATCAGAAACGTTTATTTCAAATAGACCAATTACAGGCACTTTTGAATTGTCAAATTGTCGGTCAGTCATACAAGTGAAGCTAAATTGCACAAATATATACATAAATATTACTTACATAATTCTGGTGAGAATCTAACTTGTTCTCCATTGCAGTTAGTAATAAAGTCATGAATCTGCTTGAACATATTTGCTTTGTCTACATCAGCACCCTAGTTAATAGAAAAATATCATTAAAAAATAGTTTATGGAGAACATGAGATTACAATATTTAGTAGAGGTCTAATAGTTGGGTAGAAGAAGAAAAGGTGTAATCTTTTAAAAAAATACTTTTATAATACCTGAGGCAAAGAAAATTTAGCAACAAGGACTGCCAGTACACCTAAAGAATGCTGCTGAATATCAAGCGTTTCCAAGACTGTGGGGAGATGAGCACTGTTTCTTTGTAAGACCTCGTCCGACTTGCCAATGACTTCACATAACTCACGAAACGACCCTGTAATCCAGAATCAGTATAAAAACTATTGAGTAAAAAGCAAGAGAATACTACCAAGAGAAACTATGTATATGAAAAAATATTATTTACCTGATGCCGACATGGTCCTGACATTGTCAACGAATTGTTCCAATGGTGAAGCCATTTTACACCAAGTTTACAATATTTTACCACAGTATTTCGTTTTAGAAATATATCAATGAAGCTTTAGCCTATATTAAAATATACGCTTGTGTGTATTTTAAAATGTTTGAAAAAATACACCGCCACAAATGTGCAATAAACTATTTCATTTCACAACACAAATGTCAATTGAACGAATGTCAAATTCTGACGTCTTCGTTGGTTGTTATTTTTTTGTTTTTGGCGTGGATACAAAGTCTTTTATACCTTGTTTTTAAACGGGGTGGTCGCTTTGAGTCCCATTACAACACTGCGAAAACATAATCTATTTTGAAGCAACGGAGTCCTCCATAAATTTCGCTAAGGCAGTCAATACTATTCCTATTCTACGAAGCCGTGGCTTAAAAAATTAAGTATCCAAGCCAAAAAAAAAACTATTTGGTTTGTCGGGTCATGAAACCTTGCGTTCCGAATGCGACAAAAGCGATAATATAGCGATTCCGACCAATGCGCAACGTCATGAATTGTTAATCAATAGGACTTGAAACAGAAAGGAATTTGTAACGTTATTCGCTTTCACGCCTCTGCCGCCGCCGCCATTTTCGAGCATAGTAAAAAAAAACACGACAAAATGCGTATTTCGTACGTTGCCGCTGTGTGCAAGTTGATAAAGCTGGCAGCGTTGCATAAGGAAAGGAGTAACGTTAATAGTTCGATATTATAACAATACTGTAGTTTTACATTCATATCATTATGTAATGCTTTTTGATATTAATTATCTACACTTAATATTATAAAAGCAACAAAATATATGCATAAACTTAAAGATTAACACATTAAAAAATTAAATAATTTTAGATTTGTTCCGTTTCTTAGTATTTTTGTTATACTGGAAATTAAAATTTTGTTACGGTACTGGTAGAGCAGTGCAAAATATGTTACCGGAAAAATGCGTATCGTTATTTTGAGTAACGATTCAAGCCCCAGCTTTAATCCATGGCTTTTATTGCAATTCGGAACGCTAGGAAAATTACATCTGTGAGTGAATGACATGACATGACATTGACGAATTGTCAACGTTATAGATCGATGGTGTGCTTTCAATAATTTGTGCTAAAATAGGAAATCTATTTTTAGTTTTAACGAAGTCAAATCATAATATAATGGCTATTTTACATAGGGCTTTATTTACTTGGTTTATTTTTTTAGTTTTTTTAATACTACTATGCCTGAGACTAGAATCCAGGACCCACTGGAATTGGTTTATTGTTTTTATACCGATGTGGGTTTATGACAGCATTTTACTAATATATGTGTTATTTCACATGATTTCGCACTGTAGAAATGGTATAGAAAGGTTTAGAGGAACTATTAATAAAAATGTATGGTACATAGCTGCGATTGGTTTGAAAATGGCAGCACAAATAATTATATGCATCAAATTGGAATACACCAGAGTAAATTTGCCAATATACGTCGTTATGACTCCTATTTGGATGTTACTGCCAGTACTTTGCGTCGAAGTGTTCATGCATTTAATAAAGCATTCAAGTGGGAGCAGTAGATACTAAAGTACCTGTAAAGTATGAAATCATGTTTTCTGCTATTTTGGACTATAATAATCTCAACTGAAGGTGAAACATGTGACAAGGAGTAGTGTAGATAATTTTAAACTTGGCACACATTCATCGAGACTGAGTATGTTTGCACATGTCAAATCATTTGTGCCTGCGTTGAAATATTTGGTGATATAATAACTATTGGAGGTTTAACTGGAAAAGGACAATTTCAAGATGTTTAACCTGGGTGGTAGTGTGCCTGACATAAAACAATTGACAGTGAAGGAGGTGCCGGCTGGCAGTACTGCAGTATTGAATTGTCACAGCAATGATGTGGACCACAACTTTATGTTCTGGCTCTTCAATGGTACGGATGTGATTGGCCCTGGGAATGTTTATAATGAACAGAAGTACAAATATGAAGTGCTCTCCGGGAAACTTCATATTCATGTAAGTAAACGGAGGGAATTCCTCAAGGTCAATAAATGTCATTGACTAAATTTAGATTAGAATGACATTAGATTAATTTTGGTGACATCTGTTTGTTTATTTTGTTTCTAATTGATTTATGATTTAATTTGTTTTAGGATGTGACTCCCAGGGAGTCAGGATACTACCATTGTATATCCAAGAAACTCAATGGTTTTGGCTACACAGTGGGGCAGGTTGACATGATAGTTAGTGGCTCAACATTTACACCAACAGATGCAGTCAAGATAATAGCTATTGTGTTGTCCATCATTGTGATACTGGGTTGTGCGGTGCTGTATTACAAGATGAGAAAGGATTGGAAAAGATATGAAGGCAGGGGCGTCATACCAGGTAAGAAGTGATTGATGGCTTTGTTTATTTCAAAACTTCTAACACCGCATAAATCATTTTTATCAAAATATGTTGCATATCATTCAATAGAAAATCAAACAAATACAGCGTTTGGTGACATAAAAAAAATTATGTTACATATCAGTATAGGCTAGTTGCAGTAAAAAATGTAATTATCTCATGTCTGTCCTTTAGATTATTCAAAGGGACACATTTTTTTTATTTGTAAATGAAACCAAAAATGACAAAGATATAGCCCATTAAAGTTACCTGTAACGTCATGCCATTCTACATTTTTGCGTATGGGGTGACGTCACACGTAACTTTAATGGGCTATATCTTTGTTATTTTTTGTTTAATAGAATAAAAGAAAATATACGTGTCCAATATTTTTTTATAATCTAAAATACGGACTAAATAAAATGTAATCATTTTGACCCTGGAAACTACCCGATTGAAACATAAAAACCTACAGCAAAATTGTAGTACAAGTTTACAAGTTAACAGTTTGTTTGCTCTCTTGCCCTGTGTTCAAATTTGAGTTTAGAGTTAACTCTAATGACATGGTACTCTACCCTGGCATTTTTGAATGCAAGGCAGAACAGTAGGCTACTATTTGTTACTAGGCCTATATTATGTAATTTAATTTAAATTCTATGATGTAATTTACAGTAGATGAAGTAGAGGACGATGAAGGAGATGGAGATGAAATATACAACCGCACCACCACCCCAACACAAGTACAACCACGGCAAGTTAGTCAACCAGCTCCAGGCCCAAGTAGGAATTTATCATCTGAACAACTTCTCTATGGAATAGACAATCAAGGCTTGGACACAGATTTCAACTCAGTGTTTGAAAACATACAAATTAAGTCACCACAAGCAAGTCTGATTTAAATGTAGAAAAAATTAATTTTGTTAACTTAATATTTGTGATAAATAATTAATCAATATGATAGTTTAGAAAATATGCAACCCTATTATTAAATTAATATTCTGAGTATGAAAATTTTCATATTATGTAAATATGTAAGATGTAATGTTGTAGTAAGATTACACTCTGTAATAAAACGTTTTTATTTTAGTTTATAATTGTGTTTTATTTTATCTTATGGTTATATAAATGACCACTGGTATATACAAACTACCCCTCAAACTGCTTTCAGAAAGTAACATCAGTAGAAGCACCCGCTGTACTGGCGTTTTGTTTTTCTGTTAAAGATTGATCATTATTAGTGCTATGAGATTGTGATGTTGTGTCCAATGTCTCATCCTCTTCATCATCTCCATCAATTTCCATCTCAAACACTCTCACTTTTCTGTGACTTTTCGAAAGAACAACCGCTACTTTACGACCCCCTGAAACGGCTACACGGAAACCATCCATTTTATCCAACACCTTGAAAACACCAGTTTCTATCAAAGGTGATATATTCTTGCTAATTACTTTTTCATTAAACAAAAATAGCTTTGGCTTTAAACCATATTCAACAGCATTTATCTGAATTATTCCTATTGGAACTTGAATAAATATGGAGTTTTCTTCAACACCAGGATGCTGTGTCAGTACAGATAAATATTCAGCAGAATAGAACTGTAAGTCTAAAATAGGAATATTTTCATCATTTGGTTTTTTATCTCCAATCATAAGAGTTGAGAAGGTATATTTCATAGCAGTCACAGAGCAAGCCTTTTCCTTAATTTTTATGGACATGTAATGTATTCCATCTTTTAAATTCATAGAATCTATAAATGCCATCATAAAACTATTTTCAGATCCAAAATAAGCTTGACAAATTCTCAAATTTTCACTAAGTTTCCCATTTGATTTATCTTCATAACATTTGATATTGAATATTGTTGAAAAGTATTTTCCCGTTTCTTTTTTTGAAACATCAAAGACTTGACTTATAGCCTTTTTTAAATGGTTTTGTTGTTGCACTAGTGAGAATCTTTTGAACTCGGTCATGGAGAATATAGTGTCATTGTCTTTTAGTAAGCAGGAGTTATCTTTGAGAAATTTATGCCATGGATTGTCTTCGTCATCAGGCAATATTGTTAACTCTTGGTCTTCTAAATATTGTCCCAACCTTTCAAGGTTGAACTTCACAGTTTTTTCTGGCAAACTTTCTCCAGTCTCAACTTGTGCATTGTCAAAGTTGTATAAGAATTCAGCAATGTGACCAAGTTCTTGTTGAGTGATCTTCACTATTTCACTTGGTGTTTGTTCACCAAGTAATCTGACAATAACAACAAAGAGCCACCTGAAGAATGCTTTGTAGTTGCGCATTGATGTGTCAATGACCTGCTGTAGTTCTAGGCACTTGTTTAGAAATGCACAGCAAGCTCTTATTGCAGCAGTCACTGTATGCTCTTCAATGCCCATTACCTGAAACAATCCAAAGATCATTTTTAGCACAGCTGAAGATGAGGTAGTGAATGACGCGAATACGCCATACCTCTGGTGTTACGTCATTACTTTCAGTAATGTAGGCGTGATGTTATTAGTGGAGTAACCGGAGCTAATATGTATATATTTTTTCTTACTTACTTTTGTACTCTACTCGTATTGATTGTAGCAATTTGTTACATAAATAATTGCCTTTCTCAATATATGGACTATCGAAGACTGAAAGAGTTTTTTAATTCAAACTAGATGTTTATGAGATAGTATTTGAACATAATATCATAATTTTTTAATAGGTAAACTTTTTTATACATAAACCAGGGTATTCTAAGGTTTTGATGATTTTAACACCCCAGGCACTGGGCTAATGTTGCATTTGGAATTTTTCCTTTCAATCGTGGAAATTACAGACACAATAGAAAGACAATAGGTGCGCGAACACCGGCGTTCGCTTGGGGTTTAATGAATTAAACCAGATTGAATTATAGAAAATAGCTGAAATTAGCCTTACCTTGTACCTATCTGGTATCCTTGTTAAACCTCTTAGCTCAGAGAGATAATAAGTTAGACTTTGCCCCACTATGTTTAGTTGCTTCAGGACGAGTTTCTGTATAGTTGAATAACTCAACTCAATTGAGTTGCCCAACTTCTTTAAATCATTGACTGTAAGCTTTTGTAGCAGACAGAGTTCTAGCTCATCTGATGGTGTCCCTGTAAAAATTATAAGGTTTTAATTTTTCATAGCACAACAAAAATGTATTGAATTTGGTTTTGTGAATAAATATTGTGTATTTGTTTTTGGGCTACTGTCTGCAACTCAACAACTTAAGCGCGTATTTTGGCTTATGGGGGGAACAAACGTGTTATTCAATCTACTCCAGTTCCTTAACGAAGGCCAGCAGCGCCTTGATGTTACTGACAATTTCATGGAAGGTATCAAATTGTGAATAATAAAAAATACAAACCTAACATGAGTAGTTCTAATAAATCAGCTGAGACCCCACCCTCAGGAACTGATGCGGCATAGTCAGCCATTTTTGTGTCCATCTCCAATAAAATGTGCTCCCAGGCTTCAGTAATTGAAATCATGGTCTGGTCCAAGTAAGAAGTCAATCTTAGTATTTCACTGTGCTTTTTAGCTACAATAAACATTTCTTCAGCAAATGCTGATAACACACTAGTGTTTATGAGGGATACAAGAAGATTATTGGTAATTCTATCTATGTAGAGAACTTGCATGAAACTAAAGTCTTCAGACATACAGATATCTAGCACTTTATACTCTCCCAGGTCATCTTTAGCCACTTGAGCCAGATATATTGTCCCATAAGGATATCTTCCAAAGATATTCATGTAAATATAGCCTGTTCCATAGCCCACCATAAGCATATTTAATTGATTGGGAGCCGGGACTTCCTTGAAATCTTTGATGTTTTCATCAGTACCTTGGTTCTTGTATTCACCAGTTGAAGGTAAGTTTTGTAAAAATATTGAAGCATCATCCTGAAAAGGAAAAATATTAAAATTACAGATTGCCTGTTGTAAGAGATTTCTTATTTTGTTCAAATTAAACTTTGAATTATGTGATAGCCCAATACTGGCAAGCAAAGTTAAGTAATTTTTCATAACAATGTATAGTAATCATGTGTTCAAAAATGTATGGACAGGCTCATCAATCGGTTACCTGCCTTTATTACAATATTTTAAAGTGAGAGAGGTGCGATGCAGTTGTACATATCAATAGTTACATACATAAATGTTTGGGTCTATGGCACTCTCCAACATATCAGCCCTGACCGCCCAAGTGATACATGTGATGCCAAGCTGTTTGGTGTTGTCAAATTCATCAGTCTGCTCTTGCTCCAAATCATACTTATCTAGAATTTCTTTATCTTCAATATCCACAATGTACACAGCTCCTGAACTGTACCCAATTGCTAAAGCCTGCAAAATATAATTAATTCATGACACCCCAAGCGAACACCAGTATTACACATCTATTGTCTTACTATTGTGTCTCAAATTTACAGTATCTGAAAGGTTAATTATTCTGTGTGAAAAACTTCTGAACTATAAAGTATTTTTACACCCTTTTACATTTTATTACATAAAGCTAAAAAACTTGAGGGTGCTAAAAAGATTGGCGAATATTTGGAACTCTGAGCCTGTAAAGCTTGTGGCTTGTTAACATAGAAGAACATTATAATCATCAAATTATTAGACATTATTAATTGTAATCATTGTACTGCCCAAGTTCATCTGCAAATTACTGGTATCAAATACTTATAAAATTTCGATTTTACCTTTCCATCAGGCCGCCATGCCATTGCTCGTACAGAAACATTTTCTTTTGGTGGTGGCAAATTCCAAACTTTTTGCCAATGGAGTCTATGTATTTGAACTTCACCTGAAAATAACAATAATAAGTAAAAATTACTTATAATATAACAAGCAGTTTAAAACATGAAAGGGCAGTAAATACAAGAAGGCATTGTTTAAAAAAGAAAATAAATAGGAATTATATTTTAGCCTACCTTTGAAATTGCTCAGCGCTAGAAGATCAAGCCGGTTGCTCCAAACCATCAAATCCACTTTGTAAGCAACATGCCTTTCTCCAACTTGACGCATTCCACAGTGATACATTGTTTTACAAAGTTTGAGTACAATTTTATTTTACTTAAAAATAAGTGTCTTCGGAATATACAAAACAACAAACAGTAGATTTATTGTTTGTTTCATATTTTATTCCCGCTCCATCGTCGTTCGTACAAACAGTTTGAAACAGTTTTTGATATTTTGACAAGTTTGGCAACCTCAATTGACTTTGACATTGACATAAAACATATTTTTTGTTTGCACTATTTGAGAAGACTAAGGTCTTAGGTCTTAGGCTTTCTGTCAATCTGGAGAGTGGAGGATAGAGTCTGTCTAATAAGTTAAACGACTTGGGTAATTATTAGGATTGAATGAAATCTGATGTAGTCAACACGGTTTCAATAATCAAGGTTGATTATGAGATAGAGATCATTGTTTACTAACAGAAGAACCATGGAAAGTATCGAATGTAAGTATTTTTTTAAATTATTAAATATTATACAAAATTCCCAAGTCGGTTGACTTATTAATCATCATATCAGCCAAAAGACGTCCACTGTTGGACATAGGTTTCCCACAAGCGTCGCGACCGGTCCTGCGCGTCACGCATCCATCGGATTCCCGTGACCCTGACCAGGTAATCGGTCCACCTTGTTGGAGACCGTCCAACGCTGCGTCTTCCGGTACGTGGTCGCCACTCTAGAAACTTTCGTCCCCATCGACCATCTGTTCTACGTGCAATGTGCCCTGCCCATTGCCACTTTGACAGTTTGGCGATTCTTTGAGCTACGTCGGTAACGTTGGTTATCCTGCGGATATCTTCATTTCCGATGTAATCACGCAAGGAAACTCCAAGCATAGCCCTTTCCATCGCCCTTTGGGTGACTTTGAGTCTTCAGGCCCATTGTAAGTGACCACGTTTCGGAGCCATAAGTCATCACTGGCAACACGCACTGGTCATAGACTTTCGTCTTGAGACACTGTGGTATATTGGACGAGAAGACATCGAGCAGCTTCCCGAACGCCGCCCAGCCGAGTCGGATTCGACGATTGACCTCTTTATCGAAGTTAGACCTACCCAACTGGACCGTCTGTCCCAGGTAAACGTAATCGTCCATAACTTCGAGTGTACAGTCTCCTATCTTAATAGGAGTGGGCGCTACATGGATGTTAACCATACCTAACTTTGGTTTTGTCCATGTTCATTTTAGGTCCCACAGACTTGACTTGGTTGACTTATTAGACAGACTATATATTATAGATTATGATCCCACATATTCTCTAGCCTCAAGTATACATATAGACACATGTGTACAAAACTTGGTGTAGTTTTCAAGCTCACTGAAACTGAACTCCATACAAAAGTCACGCGAGTTTTTACTTCCGCGGGTCGCGGTCGTAAATACCGCCATACTTGTCACGATAACGCGAATATTCACCGAATTCCGATAATGTATCCAAGCAGTGTATCCGCAGAATTATACCCTTAGTTCCGAATTACGTCAAAAGCGATTAGAAGATTTCTACCTATATTGCAAATCCGACCAAATGTATAATAGTCACAAAATATAAATATAAGAACTATTAGAGCGCGAGCAAGATAACTTAGCACGTAGCTAGGGGCGTGATTAATGTTGCCAGCCTAACAAATCTATTTTCCTTTATTTAAACGCTCTTTCATAACACAGTGTAATTTAAAGAATTAATTAATTTAATTTTTACCATTATTATTTAAAAAAAAAATCGTGAGAACTTAGTAAATCTTTTATTGAATATCTTAAGAAATGAATTAGCACTTTTAGCACTAGAATTCCACGCTAGCCTTTATCAGAAGAGTCCATTGTTAATTTGTCCATTTTGAGATCCATTAACCTCAGATCATCAGATTTAAAAAACATTTTCTTGTCATTCTTCTGGCTTTACAGTAATGCTTGCGCTTTTGTATTGTCTTTTGTAGGGGCTTTGTTTATTTATGTGCAGTGGTATGATGCATTATCCATTGCTACAAGAAAATTCTGTTTTAAATTTGGCACTATTTATTCTTTCATGGACAAAGTTTGATATGATAGTCACTTGGTTAAGAGTTAAGCACATATTAGCAGTCCATTTTCAACAAACTTTTGTTGACTTATTATGTACCGCTCAGGTACGCATATTTAGGGAAATTTTATTGTGATGGTCACCCAAAAAATTATTTGACAAATGGGTCTAATTTTGGACAATGGTACTGTAGGCCCAATATTTCCTCATTTCTCTTCACAAACCGTTTGACTTTCAAGATAATATCCCTGCTAGCACTTTTAATCATCAGTATATTAATGACGACTATTTACTCTAGAAACGATAAAAAACACAGAACACGACACATTCTCCTGACACAAGACATAAACGCCAAACGATTAGTTTCCAATTTTGGCCACGTGCCAACTTATCTTGCGCTAGCTCTAAGTACTACTAGTACTTTCTATTTGTGATTGCGCGTTGGTCGGATTCGCGATATAATCGCTATTGACGCAATTCGGAATGCGGGGAGAGTTTGACATTGGATTTGTCAGTTTCGTGACGTTTGGTACTTTGGTGACGTTTTCAGTTTTATTATCAAAGACTTGTTGTTTTCGCTCATTTATTTATTAAATAATTATTACTTTTGTAACTACATTATTTATGCTAAATAAACCTACTTGTTAAGTAATCTAATTACGAGTGGATAAGCGTAATAGGTATGGCTGCTACCTCAAAAAGTGCAATGAAAAATGTGTATGTTGATTGTTTATCACAACAGATGGACGAGTTTGAGTTACTCAAATCTATGTATCCTAATCAAGGAGAAATTATTTTAAGTGATAAAGATATTTTAAAGGAGATCAGCAACTTTTTAGAATACAAAACAGAATACATTCCTTCACATTTAGATTTCAAACTAAACCTTATCATAGATGGACTAAAGTTGGAAGTATTTGTGAATTTACCTAGCTCTTATCCTGAAGAAGAGCCAGATATATATGTGAGATGTAATAAGATGAATCGACACAATGAATCAAAGTTAAATTCTGAACTTTTAGAATATATCAAAGAAAACCATATAGGAGAAGTGTGTCTTTATACTGCAATTTCATGGTTGCAAGAAAACATTGATAAATTTGCAATCATTACACAGGAAAACAATCCTCCAGACCCTAATTCAACCCAGGAAACTAAAGATGAATATGCACGGCTTTGGATTTATTCTCACCATATTTACAACAAGAGAAAAAGAGAAGAAATTGTTAAAAAAGCCAGAGAATTAAAATTAACTGGGTTTTCTTTACCGGGGAAGCCTGGCATAGTTTGCGTTGAAGGTCATCACAGTGATTGTAAAGAATGGTGGAAAGATATAAAATCCATGAGTTGGAAGAAAATAGTGATAAGGAAAACCGAAATATTTGAACCGAGTGAAGAAAATACTTACAAAAAGTTTTCAAATTTTGAAGAACTATGTCTTAAAAATCCTGTATATAACAAACATTCAAACTTGAGTGAACTATCCAAATTAATGAATGAACTTGGCTTAAGCCAAATATTTAATGATTTATTTGGGTTGTGTAATGATGAATAAAATTCAAAAGGAACAAAAAAGAAATTAAAAATACTCAACCAATCTTTTCTTCTATTGAGGCCATATACATTCTTATTCTATTTTATTTTTTACATTACTGATAAGTAAAACAATTTTTAATAAATGTTAATTATTAATGTTTTTGTATTAAATTTTTTATTAAAACTAAGTGTGTAATTTCAAATTGACATACTAACATGTCAACATTCACTCACTCATTGTCTTTTTATGGTGTCTCTAATTATGGTATTCGAAAGGTTAATCTCTTGTTTAGAATTATCAACATTATCTATAATCATAAATCAGTAGCTCCATCACTCATAACATTATAAAGCACACTGAAGTGTGTGTACCTTCACAACATTATTAGAAGAGTGGGAAGAATTATACACGAATTTTCATTTCACACCAATAATAATGTTCTCTGACTGCTACTAATTCTATTCTGAGTTAAGACCTTTACTGAAGTATGTTTCTTTATTATGTACTTAAGTCTTTCTTAACAGGGCTGCACTACTTAGGTGTGTGATTTTTTGTGTATCTTCACAACATTATTAGAAGAGTGGGAAGAATTCTCATTTCACACCAATAATAATGCTCTCTGACTGTTACCAATTCTTTTTGAGCTAAGACCTTTATTGAAGCATGTTTCTCTATTATGTACCTATTTCTTTCTTGACAGGGCTGCACTACTTTTTTAGTAATATGTATGGCTGCCTACATCATTAATGACTGTTTTCGTAAATACTCTATCATCAAAGTCCAGTATGATATGCATGCTAAAATATGATAATTTTTATGAAAACCGGCTAAGTGCGAGTCGGACTCGCCCATGAAGGGTTCCGTAGCAGCAAGTAACAGAATATAAAAGTTCTTGTAATGTGTTGTAACTTTGATCGATGTTTTAATAAAAGTGTATTTTTTTCGATTTATGACGCATTAAAAAAAAACTACTTACTAGATTTCGTTCAAACCAATTTTCGTTGGTAGTTTTTATAGTAATGTACATCATATATTTTTTTTAGTTCTATCATTCGCTTATCTTAGAAGTTAGAGGGAGGGGGGGGGGACACACATTTTACCACTTTGGAAGTGTCTCTCGCGCAAACTATTCAGTTTAGAAAAAAATGATATTAGAAACCTCATTTTTGAAGACCTATCCATAGATACCCCACACGCATGGGTTTGATGAAAAAAAAATTTTTGAGTTTCAGTTCTATGTATGGGAACCCCCAAAATTTATTGCTTTTTTGCTATTTTTGTGTGAAAATCTTAATGCGGTTCACAGAATACATCTACTTACAAAGTTTCAACAGTATAGCTCTTATAGTTTCGGAAAAAAGTGGCTGTGACATACGGACGGACGGACAGATAGACAGACAGACAGACATGACGAATCTATAAGGGTTCCGTTTTTTGCCATTTGGCTACAAAACTAGATCCAGGACTTTCCTAAAATCTATAAATTAAAATGAATAAATCATTGTCCAAAATAATTGATAGTACATTTTGGCAATTCGAGAATGTTTGTCACAATCAAAGCTGAATTCGCCCGAGCCGCAAGTGAGGGTGTTATCGAGCCAAGTGCTTCAGTGACAAACTGTATGTATCATATAAAGGTTTTGTCTGTCGATCTGTGTGTTTGTTCCGTTTAACATCCTAATTCTGACCTAATCGCGTTATCGATGTGAGGTAGCGGCCCCCACCGAAACTACTGAGCCTAGGAGTGTGATATTTAGCACAAAACTTTCTTTTATGGTGTATGTAGTCAAGCATTAAAGGATAAAAGGATAGATTTTTGAAAATTTAACATTTAAATATATGGGTTAAATTGAGAGAATAAATTTTCTTTCTTTGACAGTATACTTGAAACTTAATCTATCTATCATAGAGGCTGTTGAAGATTGTATGAAAGGATCTAAAGCGGGAACTACATTAGACCGCACATGTGGGCCACGCTTGATTTGTATGTTGCGAAGAGTCACGTCGCGTGGCGTGGATCTAATGTAGCTCTATAAGTCTAGTTGCATATAAAATGTACCGAGACCGATGCGGCGACGCGCCCGGGTGCAATAAGTGGAATTACTGAAAATGGCGCTTTCTCCTTATACTAGATCTGAGATTTTTTTTTGTAGCATTGACTACCTAAGAGAAACTTGATACATTTGCTGCCAAATATTACAAAAACATTAAGTTATTCACTTGAAGATATGTTCTAAAAGAGTTTGTACCCAAGCCAAAAACATTAAAAAAATAAAAAAAAACCTGTCACATGTCAACGTCAAGTCAAAAATATGAAATGTCAAAAAAAGTGTAACGTTGATCAATTTTATCCACGATTTTTTCTGCTGGCATTGGCATGGCAATCAAATGTTTACAAGTAAAATTAAGATACATTTGGTCCCGTTATAGAAGCATTAGTAAAGAAACAAATGTGTATCTATGAGCGAGTTCTCTTTAACATTTCGGTGGAGTTCCAGTGAGATACATGTGAATTAAACTGATATCAAGACTACCGGCTTGTTTATAATGATTTCTCAGATAGTTGTTATTATAACCACTGTTAAATTACTATTTATTCCACTATAGTAAGTGAAAGGATCCGGAATATTTGTTCTATTTTCATTTATGTATATAATAACCACCACATTTCTTATCTATCATAATTTTATCATTGCTATCGAATTATAATTTAAAAAAAAAGGATGACATCTACATCCTGGAATTATCAAGATAATGACTAGCTAACTGATACCTTTATTATTTTACTAGAGATTGTTCTTTATGTGTATGAAGCTTACTTTCTTATTGAGCTGTAAACACTGTTTTCAACTGTAATGTTTGTACTTTTCCAGTCATTCAACAGACTTCGAGGTACACCGAAACTGGCTGGCCATCACACACAATTTGACATTAGACAAATGGTACTATGAAGATACGTCAGAATGGACCTTAGATTATCCACCATTCTTCGCTTGGCTGGAATTTGTTTTGTCATTTGTAGCCAAATATTTTGATCCCGAAATGTTGTACTTAACTAATTTGAATTATAAGTCTGACATGACTATACTGTTTCAAAGATTGTCAGTTATTGTATTGGATTTCGTTTATATTTATAGTGTGAAAAGGTTAGTAATCTTACACCTAAAATTTTAATATGTTTTAAAAGTATGGCATTATACAAAAAATATTTTTTATCAGTAGATTGCTTGAGGCAAGCATCTTGATGCCTCTTCTTCCTACTTTTTTGTTCTTTTTCAATTATAAATCTTTCTAGATTTTAAATTAGTAATTCTGCCAGGCGCTTCGTCTGCGTGAATTGAAATAATATAAAAGAAGTCTATGTCAGCCAGTGATAAAGTAGCATTGTACTGGTGTAAGAACTTTTCAAATCTTAGTCCAGTAGTTTTAGTGTTTAATCATTAGAAACAAAAAAAAAAGTTTTTTTTTTACCACTATTTTGAATACATTCTGTTTTGTTACAGACTTTCAGGTTTTGTTGGCGATGGAAAGCTCCTAGTCTTCATACTTCTGGTGACTTGTCCTGGTTTATTGATGGTGGATCACATACATTTCCAGTACAATGGCTTCCTGTTTGGAATACTGCTGTATTCTGCATCACATATCATAGAGGCAAGTTAAGACTGGTGGTGGGGGTTGGATATATCAAGTTAACTGTTAAAAGTAACACAAATCATCAAATATAAATCCCAGTCTGGAACAAGAGAATATATTTGAATCACTCTCCATCCACGTGGAGAAGTAGTATTTGACTTTTACAGACTAGAAACTTTTTAACAATACTGAAGAATATAGAAAATACAATAATAGAAAAATAACAATCTTGAATCATAAACTAACTGAATCTTTTTGTTCCAGAATAATTACTTGACAGCAGCGTTTTGGTTTGCAGTGTTGTTGAATTTAAAGCATATATTCTTATATATAGCTCCCGTGTACATAGTGTACTTATTCAGGGCATATTGCTTCACAATATCTTCAGTAGATGGGGTGCATACTCCTTGGTACTCATTCTCCATCTCAAATCTGTTCAAACTGGCATTTACAGTAATCTCTGTGTTTGGACTCTCTTTTGGACCTTTCATACAACATCTACCTCAGGTATGGAGATTACATTTTTAAATAACATAAATGATATTTATGCTAGGCCCACACCTAAATAAAAAGTATAAGTAATTGTGCATTATTTTGCATCATACTATACTGGAAAATTATTTAAGCATTACATTTAGGTTTTATCGAATTATGGGAGAACCATCAATGTGGGTCTTCCATAATACGATAAAACCTTGAGGATTTCCACAGCCAAAATAAAAACAAAAAAAATCTTAAAAGATTGGATTGTTGTTTTCAGGTGATGTCAAGACTATTTCCCTTCAAAAGAGGATTATGCCATGCTTACTGGGCACCCAACTTTTGGGCGATATACACCTTTATAGACAAGGTGTTGCAACATCTGGGTCAGTATAGCTAATAAATACTCTTTTTATTTAGTATTTATTTATAAAATATGGGAAAGAAAGATCCAGCGTAGCATAGTATGGAACTGGTTCTGCTGGCAAACAAATATCAGTCTTGTTTTGTTGAGATAAAGTTGAAAATAAATTAACTTATGTAAGTCTGCGATAGCTTTGAAGTGGATTCAACCATGCAAATAATTTAAATTTTGCAAACAGATTTTGAAAGACACATCAATTTCGACAATTTATAATAGTAAGGCCTATTATTTATTGGTGACTCAATGTTGATCTTTATATGACGGTGAAAAGTGCTCTAAGCTGTCCATACTAAACTACCAACCCTACCTGTACAGTAACCTGTACTAACTAACCAAAGTCTATTTTGTATTGTTTTTATATTTCAGCTCACAATTTGGGACTACTGCGAATACCAAAATCCGAGGCATCAATGACTGGTGGTCTAGTGCAACAGTACGACCATGCAGTGTTGCCCTCAGTCACTCCAACATTCACAATAGTGCTGAGTGTGGTGACAATGTTGCCAGCACTCGTCAAACTGTGGCATTTATGTGCTGATAGGAGATACAGGGTGTTGAGTTTTATAAGGTATGTTGACAATTGAGCAATTGCCATTTCTCCATAAAATTTCTTGTTGAGGAAGTTGTATTGCCTTACATTTGGATATGGCATGCTTACATTTGGATTTATTAAATCTTTATTAATTCATTAAACCCCAAGCGAACGCCGGCGTTTGCGCATCTATTGTCTTACTATTAGGTCTTAAATTGACGGTATCTGAAAAGGTAACAAGAAAATGACACTAAAAAGGCACACTTAGGCCTCTGCCTCGAATCTTGCGGGCAGCGGGGCGGCGGCGGCGGCGGCGGCGGCGCGGGAGTGGTAGGATCTTTGGAAAAGTTAATGTGTGTAGCGGTGAGTCCCCTCCGGAGATCAGAGATCGGTGGTTCTTGATGCGTGCCAGGCCAGCGTAGGTTCCAGTGGGTCGGAACCGATGCCGCATAGTTCTCGGTGAGTCGGAACTGTCTGCGGTGATGCCCCAGTGAGTCGGGATGATGCCCCAGTGAGTCGGGGTGATGATGTCCCAGTGAGTCGGGATGATGCCCCAGTGAGTCGGGGTAATGCTGTCCCAGTGAGTCGGGATGATGCCCCAGTGAGTCGGGGTGGTGCTGTCCCAGTGAGTCGGGACGTTGCTGCAGGCTCCAGTGAGTCGGAGTAGTGCTGCTGGCTCCAGTGAGTCGGAGCGGTGCTTGTGCGACGTAGGGCTTGACTGTTGGCGTCGACCAGGAGGGGTTCTTCATGGCTCTTCATGTGACTGGCCGAAGGTGCGGTGTGCCAAGCCAAGGTCGCTGATGAGGCTGAAGGTGATGACCAGGTATGACCAGATAGGCATGCTGGTGGTCAGGATACCCTCTATAGCCGTGGGTGCTGGCTGTATGGCTCGCTGCTCGAAAGCTTGAGGAAGTGATGATGACGTCACGAGGTAGTAGCTACACGAAGGCTGCGCTGACGTTCTTTGTCGAGGGTCACCAGTTTGGAAAAGTTAATGTGTGTAGCGGTGAGTGCGGGTGCGTGGAAATAAAAATCACTACTAGTACTCACGGTTTACTCGACCATCACACAGTACATAAAACACAACACAGAAGGAGAACACAGAGTAGACAGAAGAGAAACACAATATACAGCACAAAACAACAGTCCACAACAACAATATAAGTTCGCGTAGCAATTAATATTAGCGAGTCGTAATAAAAGGTGCGCGAGCGCAGGCGGTAGGCGGCGAGGTCTACAACCGACTGACCCACATATTTTTAAATGTAATGCTACGTCTACATGTTGGCCCAGCCTCGGCCAATCGCCATAGTGTTAACGGGGTTTCCCCGTATATACAATAACTACATAATAGCAATTGGCCGAGGCTGTGCCAACATGTAGACGTAGCATTAAGGTTGCAGCAGGGATGCTCAACCGTTTCGCGCGCTGGCCCGCGCGCTGGGGCGACCGACACCATCCGACAGCATAATGCTAGACATTATGAATGCCGTGAATGTAGTGTAGTGTTATTGATAAACATACACAATAATATTGCTGTGACTGTGTTAATGTCGTGTTTTATTTGTGGTGTGTTGAGTTTATTATAGACATAAATAAACTATATGGTAGGGGTGAACCCTACAGATCTAATGCGTAAAATCAAATTTACCGGTTCTCGAAAACAGCGGCGCGGGGGCGGGCAACGAGTGGTGCGCTCTAGTCAAGTGGTGACCGCCCGCGCGTCTGCATTGCAGTGTTGTGCAATTTATTTTAGTCGTAGAATTTGTCAGGACATTGTCCCTGTTCTTCATAATTTAGATAAAACTCACCTTTACTTTTCTTTGCCCTATAGTAGGGATTCACTTCTTCTTTTGACCACAATAAATCGAGCGTTAGGAATAAATTTGAATCAAAAAGATGTTGTCGCCGTTGTTCAGACATTTTGTTTGCGAATAAAAACAAATACCTCGACACAACCAGGAACACAACACTACACCGCTATAGTGCCGCGCGGTTTGGCCATTGGTTTAGAGAACGGGTCTGCGTTGGCCGCTCCGCTCCCGAGCCGCCGCCGCCGCCGCCGCCCGCAAGATTCGAGGCAGAGGCCTTAGGGTCAGTTAACATCGAGACGCGACGCGACGCTGTGCGTAGAGCGACTCAAAACTCTTTACACACGTGAAGTTATACATTTCATTGTAAGAATTCAGAATAGGCTGCACGAGGCAGCGCTGCGCCGCGAGGCAGCTCGATCTGAAATGATATATTTTCGTGTATGCGCTGCGTCGGTTTTGGGTGTGTACCCTTAATGTCTTAGGCATATTTTACCAGTTGAACTTAGTCAATATAGTTTTCTTCCCCTTTGGCAACTGAGCCAATATCAAATATTGTGCACTTTGAGGTAGATCTATTTTGTTAGTAACTGTAATGTATATCACAAATACCAATGGTTATTTAAAACTTAAAAATAATGAAAATAAAGTAATAATTCCACACTAACCTATATCTTAAAAATACACAAAATAATGTATAATACTGTTTTATATTTTGTTTTAACAGGTGCATGGTGATTTGCGCGGCGTGTTCTTTTCTGTTTGGCTGGCACGTTCACGAAAAAGCTATTCTCTTGATATTGATACCATTGAGGTTAGTTAACAAAAATACTCATTCTACCACGTTTCGCAAAGTAGATTTCATGGTTATAAACTAGGCCAGGGATTCCCAAATTGTGGCCCTGTTCGTGAGGTTTCGCAAATCTCTATGCTCAGGTCGCAGACACTTTCAGTTACCGAAGAAGCATAGCTGTTTGAATCATCTTGAGATATGAGCCCATACGATTCGATAAACACAACGTTTTAATTTGGGAATAAATGTGTATTGAGTACTGATTTTTTAATCTACTCGCAAATACGTATATTATACTTTTGCAAGGGCGTCATAAAATAATTAGAACGTGTAAAGGAAGTGTAAATAAAAGATTGGGACTCTTAACTAGGTTATGAATAAAGCCTTTAGTTACACTTGGACGGAAATTCCGTTGCGGAAGAACGACGGAACTCGGAAAATCGGTCGCTCCGCGTAGTGTGCCCGCTATTTGTTACCTATATGCAATAACATGTATTGACATTCCGTCGCCGATACTCCGCGACGGAATTTTCGTCAAGTGTGGCAAAGACCTAAAAGTCAGTTTTTTTATGGAATCTGTAGGTAGATTGCAAGACTGCATGATTAGCTTTTTGTGTAGTGAACATGACAATAAAAGGTTTATATTTATTTTCATTTCAGCTTCCTGTCTGTGCTGGGTGACGTCGATGGCAAACAATTTTTAATTTTAACTACAGTCGGGAACTACTCGCTCTTCCCGCTACTTTTCCCAAAGAATTTATTTTCTATTAAGTTTTTTATATTATTAACGCACGTAGCTTTAGCTTTTGTTAATGTTCGAACTTTATATGAACCTGCCAAGGTCAAAGGTGGCAGAAGAGTGAGAGTCCTCCGTTTACCTATGTTAATGCAAATAGAGTCATTGTATCTCTATGGTCTGATAGTTCTATGTGTCTATGAGAACGGGATCCATGTCCTATGGGGCTTAGACAAGTCCTTACCGTTTTTACCGTTAATGATTACTTCCGTATATTGTTCTCTAGGAGTAATATACGTTTGGCTTCGATACTATTATTATTTCTTAACGTTTAACGTAAGTCAAGTTCCTACTTTATGTTCAGTTAATTTAGCAGAAAAATATAAGAAGACGAGTTAAATATGTATGAAATTTAATTTTATGAACAAGTTGGGCGGTATTGTTACCATAGCGTGTGCGAAGTGAAACAAGGACAAAATATAAAGAGAGAGAGAGAAAGAGCTAAATAGATTAAGAAGTTTTAATCCGATACTGGTTAGTAATATTTTATGGAACAAAAATGTGTGAGTCACCTTGCTTTATAAACTCTTGCACGCGTTATGGTGATGATGCAGTCTATACAATGCGTTTCAAATGAGAATAGGATCGATTGCCATGCTGTGACGTAACGATTTACTGTCAAATCGAGGAAAGATTTTTTAAAATTTAATTAATTTATGAAAATTTTAATTTATTTACGAAGCGTGAACGAAAAAAGTTTATTTAGAACCCAGTTCTTCAATGTTTACTCATCTCCGAGTTCTTCAATTTTGCCATTTCTTCGATTTGACAGTACGACGTGACGTCACAACATGGCAATCGATCCTATTCTCATTTGGAACGCATAGTACATATTATCATTCCACCACTAGTCGACGGAGAAGTTAGTAACAAAAGGTACAGTAATAGGAAACTAATTTTGCTTCTTGAAAATCTTTGCTTTTCGACGTAGATACTACTATTTACCGAAAATATTGTATGATTATTTTTCGTATTTTTTTCAACGAGAGTAATCGAGTTGCTTGATTGGTTTCCTGCTACTGTAAGCTTATTCGTAGTCAGAACTGATGATTTTAAAGTAACGTAGATTAAGTCAAATATCGCTTATAAATGAATTGATGTGATAGGCATGTAAATATGGCAGTCTGAAGACAAAAAGGCATAATAAACGTTTTTATAAATTAACCTTTGTTTTACTTTCCTTACATTGTGCGTACACATAAAAACGCTTTTTTTTAAATGATAAACTAATGCTTGACTGCGATCTAATCTAATGGTAAGCTTCTTACCATCAATCTTCTGCTTTCCGCTTTTTAACAAACTAATGCTTGACTGCGATCTCATCTGATGGTAAGCTTCTTACCATATATGTTCTGCTTACCGCTTTTTTCAAAAACAACAAACTAATGCTTGACAGCGATCTCATCTGATGGTAAGCTTTTTACCATCTATCTTTTGCTTACCGCTTTTTTTTAACAACAAACTAATGTTTGATTGCGATTTCATCGGATGGTAAACTTCTGCTTACCGCTTTTTTTAAAACAACAAACTAATGCTTGACTGCGATCTCATCTGATAGCTAATTACCATCTATCTTTTGCTTACCGCTTTTTTTTAAACAACAAAACTAATGCTTGACTGCGATCTCATCTGATAGTAAAGCTTCTTACCATCATCTTCTGCTTACCGCTTTTTTTGAAAAACAACAAACTAATGCTTGACTGCGATCTCATCTGATGGTAAGCTTGCCATCTGATCTATCTTTTGCGTACTTCTTTTTCTTAAAAACAACAAACTAATACTTGACAGCGATCTCATCTGATGGTAAGCTTTTTACCTTCTATCTTCTGCTTACCGCTTTTTTCAACAACAAACTAATGTTTGACTGCGATCTCATCGGATGGGTAACTTCTTCTTACCATCTATTTTCTGCTTACCGCTTTTTTTTTAAACAACAGACTAATGCTTGAATGCGATCTCATCTGATGGTAAGCTTCTTACCATCTATCTCCTGCATAGGTACCGCTTTTTTTTTAAACAACAAACTAATGTTTGACTGCGATCTCATCTGATGGTGACCTTCTTACCATCTATCTTCTGCTTACGTAATTTGCTAATCACCTGTGACCTTACTTTGGTTGGTAGGATATACTCATATCCTACCGATATGTGTACGAGGTCTTAAGTAGTCATCTACTTAAGATCCTATTGAGTCAGCAGTATTGGCCCAGTGGTAACAGCTCCGGCTTACAACTCGTCGTGGTTTGAAACACAGGCAGGTGCTTTACTTTCTATAATTTATTTCAGTGTGAAGGAAAACATCGTGAGGAAACGTGTTAATAAAAACAGCGTGCTCCATCGTCGGCCACATCATCACTTACCATCAGGTGAGACAGTGGTCAAACGCGAGCCTATCAATAATAAAAAAAAAAATATTTATATATATACTCGAACCGAAATTCGAAGACGTGTATGACTCTCCTAGTAGTGGGCTCATTATAAATGCAGACCTTATAGTATAAAATTAGGTGTTTTTCCTGAGCACAATTTCCCTAGCAAACAAACAATATTTTGTAAACAATTTTTAATTTTGCTAGAAATAATTGTGGCTGGTGGCTTTTTCGTCTGTAAAGTAGGTCTAAGAGCGATGCAATAAGAGCCAATTTTCGAGGTGTTGGAAAAGTAAAAACAGAATCTCTTTTTACACACGCCTTACTTCGTCTACTATTATAAAGATGCATATATTCGTAAGAACCTCGTAGATGTCTTGTATTTGTCTAATACAAGACAAACTCTAAAGGACACGTACGCCTGTTTACTCGGAATAAGTGAAGGCGTGCGTCGATCGCGGCATGAATATTCATAGGAGCCTAAACACAGCCGTCGCGCACCTTATTACACGCAAATTTTGAGGTGCGAAGTGACGCTATGTGCTGGAATTAATGCTAATATTTCCTGAATATGTTTAAGAAACGTGCAGTTCATGTTTCTATACCTACGAAGAAGCTGTGCAGTTGTACGAATTCTGTTAAGATTCGACAATTTTACGTCCGAAATTGTGTAAATGTAAAAATATGAACAAACCAATAAAATAAGCAATTGAAATAAACACTGAAGAGTGGCTTGAATAAAAGAGGTCTTACCGAAATCGGACCATCCGTTTGGGAGCTAAGATGTCAAAGACTGACATGTACGGGTGGATACTGTTATTTGAAAAATCGTTTCATTTTTACAAATGTCTTAAGGGGTTTAGGTAATAATAAAAACATGACGTTAAAATAAAACTTGAGCTTAAAAAGATATGGTTAATTAACTGGATGATTAGGTACCTATTCCGCCTGCTCGCCTCAAGAAAATACCATTACAAAATTTGAAGATTCTGAAATATTTAGGTACTACTTTTATTGGCTTTAATTCATTAAACCCCAAGCAAACGCCGGCGTTCGCGCACCTATTGTCTTTCAATTGTGTCTGTAATTATCACAATTGAAAGGTTAATTTCAAAAGCTATTAACAAATTCAATTTATTTGAATGCTATTTCAGAAAGTTATCACGATTCTTTTTTATCACTCAATTCACATCTCAGTACGAGTGGTCTTTTTGACGGCATGCTTGGCCCTGTTGTTTTTGAGCGATTGACTGCTGCGCCGCGTGTTGCGGGTTCGCTTCCCGTACGGAACTTTTTATTGTATGGGCTACTGCTAGTGTTCCTGGCTCTGTGTGTCATGTTTATGGGACGTTAGATTTTGGCGAACGCACCCATAATACAGGCGTTATGTATAAAGCGACTATCGCAATCTAGCGCGCTGGGCACGCCACAATCGCGGTGGCAAGTCCCCTTCTTGAGAAGTGGCTGGATGTGCCACGGTGTCCTCGTCTTCTGCCTGATGCAGGTCCTCACCGGGCCAGGGATACCACGATACAGATATAAATACTAGTGTGGGTACCTCTTCTCTATACAGATACAGAGGGAATAAGCCGTATGATACCGCATGAATCCGTGTTTGCGTTTTTCCGTAATTGCCACACATAACATCAGGGCTAACACACAGAAGTACCTACATACCAACATCCACATTTCTTTGGAAATGTTCACTAAAATATTAAGCATAATTTTTCAAAGAGTTAACAAACTGGCCCCTCTCACACGACACGCACACACACTATCAACTATCATGATAGGTAGGCAGGTATGGTACTTATCCTTTGAACTTTAAAAACCCCTACTTCGGGGATGGGTAAAACAAACATTAATGCAAATAATCTAAAGAGCTCTTGGATAAACACTAACTTTCCGAAATAATTCATGGTTTAATAATCGTCCAGGAAACGTGAATATTTTTCCCGTTCACACATGAACAGATAGGTAAAGTTATTCGTAATAGGTTCAATCGCTCGATTCATTGGATTGGAAGTTTGAAAATAAAAGGGAAATGGAGCGGAAGGAGCTTGTTCATTCAGATTGTGATTCAGCAATTTGTTACTTAACTTGCTGTTAGTTATTGCAATGAAAACAATAACGAGCTATTGGATACACAAACTTCCTTTTTTTCAGGGTTCCGCACGTCAAAAGGAAAAAACGGAACCCTTATACGATCACTTTTTTGTCCGTCTGTCTGTCAAGAATTTTTATATTGGGTACGCGTGGAGGGATCGAGGTGAAATTAAAACCATATAAGTACTTATTCTGTGGTCCCTTGAAGCTGTGAAAAAGATCTTTCCTATTTTCATTACTCACAGCATCGATGTGTTTCGGTTTGAAGCGCATCTAAGGTCCGTGTACCTACCACCAAGAAAAATATCAATCAGCATAGTCTATGGAATGGCAGCAAAGTTAAAGCTATCTAAATCGTGTGTTATTGTGTGTTAATAAAATTACGTTAAAATAATAAAAACAAAAATTAAAATTAAAATAATTCATTTATTAGAGCCTAGATATGTATAACATATAAGGTTTACAATATATAGGTAATAAACACAAAGGATGTAACTAAAAATCCAATGAAAAATAAATTAAAAAATAATAACTTGTCAGAAAAGTATTCTGTTTTTTTTTTCTGGTATGCGTCATAACGCAAATAACCCTTTTTCTCTCTTTTCTTTGGTTTTTTTTTATGAACTTTGCCCTACGCTGGGTATTACTCCTATATCGTAAAAGCGTTCATAAACATTTAAACTCAGAATCACAAGGCACCCAGACCCGGAAAAACTACTTGTAAGTAGGTTATATAAATATATTCGTTCCGTGCGGGAATCGAACCCGCGTCACTGCGTTACATACACGAATTCATTTTATGTACGAGCCTAGCATCAGATTTACTGTTTTTCCACAGGCAGTAGGCTCCCTTGCTCGTTTGTGGTTAATTATTACAAAAAAAACCCTTAAAAATATTGTACTGTGGGGTAAAGGGAATCGAAAACATAATCGAGCAGGAGAATTTTACAAACATAATGTAAGAGAGTATTAATTATCTAGTACCTAATTTTCTTGTAATATAAAGTGTTTTACGGAAAAAGGGTGTGAGGCTATAATAATTTATTTAAATAAAGCTGATAATTCTGATCATTCCTAAAGAAACGCGATACCTATTCGATTGGCGTTGGTTTATGAACGGCAAAGCAAGCGAAGCGAACTCTGAAATTATGTTACAACCGCTTTAAAAATAAAGAAAACTGTCGCAAGGTTTATTCAGGAGTTACTTGAACTATAGGATACAAAAGCGAGCGAAGCGTGCTCGAAAATTTAGCACACCGCGCATCACTCGTCATCATCATCGATATAAACAGCTGTGCTACAAAAGCGTCTTATAAAAATAAAATAAATAAGTACCTCTTCAATTAATTTTATCATAAAGCTGTTGCTTGTTAACATATGTACAACCTGAGCGCATTAACATGGCACCTAGGTCGATAACAATTGCCACATTGAATACTCTAAAATATTAGTTAAAACAAATAGTTTTGTCACGTTTAAAGTAGCGTAAATTCGTAAAATAAGTAGTATGCCGTGAGAAACTACTCGACGCAAAATAAATGTTGATATACAAAAAACTAAAATAAAATTCAATACCCCAACGTCATTGTATATGAGTATTTAGCATTTAAGGGCAAGTGAAACTAGTACAATTTTGGCAACTTGTCTCTTGTTTTTCGTTTCTTTTTTCTAATATGAATTTGGTGCCCCTTTACCTTGCCACCCGGGGCACGTTTTGTCAGTTTACTCCCGTAGATCCGGGCCAGTACGAGCCTAAACATTTTAGATGTTTAGGTATTTGTTAGAACTTTTTAAAACTTAATAAATTACGCAGCGGCCTGCTTGAATGGCTTTGTTAACCTGTACAACCTCTGTTGCCAACGACGACGCTGCGTCTGGCTCACCGGTTTTACATCTTCTGGAATCTCAGGGAAATCTACAGGTAAGGATACGCTGTAACAAAATAAAATAATAAAACAAATGATGATTTGTGCTCGAAATTTCTCTTTTTAGGGTTCCGTAGTCAACTAGGAACCCTTATAGTTTCGACATGTCTGTCTGTCCGTCTGTCCGTCCTCGCTTAATCTCTGTGACCGTTAGCACTAGAAAGCTGAAATTTGGTACCAATATGTATATCAATCACGCCGACAAAGTGGTAAAATAAAAATTGGAAAAAATGTTTTATTAGAGTACTTTCTAGGAAAATTATTTTGAACTTGATGGAAAGAACTGTTTTTGTACAAAAAAGACAAAAGGGTTCTACAAAATAATTTCTGGACTAAGTTTGTAGTATAATCATATATGCAAGCATTTTTTTAAACTCATAAGTGGGTACACTTATTGTGACGAACGGGAAACTACGGAACCCTACACTGAGCGTGGTCCGACACACCCGCTTGGCCGGTTTTTTACATTATGGGGTGGTATGCCTATGGACGGCTGTTCAGCGCGGGCTACTGCCGTGGTTAGGTAGATATTTATTGCCACATCAAAAATGCGATGCCTTTCCTGAAAACAGCTAAACTATTAAATGAGTATGAAGGTAGAAATCGTTTGGTGACACTTTCTAGTTGTAAGGACGAGCCCCTTTAAAAATCAAAAACTATTTTAGCTTACGTGATCTGAGACATGAAGAATAAGGTCGGCTCCAATGGGTCCTCGTACGGCGACCTTAGGCCGGGAAGTATCTACAGGGCGGCACAGGCTCCACTAAGTGGACAATGTGGACATTACAAGTACTACACTAGATCGCGGCCTCACGGTGCAGGAGCAAAGAATACAAGAAATAAAAAAATAGGTACGAACACTTCAGGATCTTTTCCTGGAAGTATAATTTCTGGGTAAATCCTCTGTATTGTCTGCGATGATTTTCCCGATATGGCTTTCCCAGAAGCCCTACTTTGGGCCGACTTTGCGTGTGCCTTGGACGACCTGTGCGTAATAATAAAGGTATATATTTGAAAATTGGTGCCTAATATATGTGTTCACTCAAATTCTTTCAATTTTTTTAGGCCTAGATAAAGACGGCATTTTGAACCAGCAGTCGTGCTTTTCTCTAAAAAAATAGACTTGAGCACAGCGCTGGCCGCAGCGACGAAATCCAAATAGATACACTGGATTAACATTCCAATGGACCTAGACATTGGATTGTTAATTCAATGTACTGCACTCTCGACTCGTCTTTGCCGTCAGCGCTGCGCTCACGGCTGTTTTCTTAGAGAATAGCACGGAAGTAGGTGCGACTACGACCGATTAGGCTTTGCAGATCTGCTGTAACACTGTAGCTACATGCTATGTGCATGTATGCGATGCGTGCGATGCATTAGGGATAAACCAAATTATAAAGCATTGCGTACTGCAGATCAGTCTGGTTCTGTATATCACATTTCTGTATGTACATTTCTGTAGGTATATTTCTGTAAGTATATCACATTTCCTTAATACGCTTGCCATTAGCAGTATGCTAATCGCAAGCCGAGCTTTGGAAGAAGCGTTCTTATATTATACCTATCGACGCGTGTTATGTCTGACCAAAATCGATATTTACAAAAAGAAATCTCAAAACTTGGCCATAATGACGATCGTGTAGTCATGTAATACTGCATATGTAGGTACTGTACGTACGGACAGCTTCATCAATCGCGTTATCCCCTTTGCTCTATAGTATTTTAATGCGACGAGGGTACCAGCTTATGCTGCTGTCTGTAGCTTATTTAAAATATTGGTGTACATTGTTTGGTCAAGATACATTGTAAACAATCAGATAGGTACTTACACAGATTTTTCACCTAGTACCGCGATATTGATAGGGTGTAGCATTGTGTCGAATAAAGTCCGACGCATACCAATAAGGCCCACTGTAATCTTTGCCTTCTGCAGCGCTTCCTCTGGACCAGCCACGACGAGATACAAATAATCAAGACGGGGTGGAATGCTTAAAAAAAAAGTTCGACCAGGGGTATACCGGTTGTACGTAGTGCGTTTCACGTAAGAATTCCCTTCGTCGTAATGTTGGCAATACTTAAAAACTGTTGCTATATTTTTAGCAATGAAGTTACTTAATAATATTTTGTTAATTTTAACAATTGCTTTATAGGCAAAAACCTACTTATGGCTACGTTAACATTCTGTGAGTACCTCTGTGTAAAATTTCAGCTTTCTAGTTCTAACGAGAAAGCGGAAATTTTGCTCTTTTTTGCACCATGTTGGATAAGTTTTCTTAGGATTGTTCTAACAGCTATTTAGCTTCTATAGGACTTAAATTTTCGAGCAGAAACAAGGGAGGATCCAGAATTCAGGTCTGGGATAAAAAAATTCAGTGTTCTATTTTTTTCAAATTAGATTTTAGCTTCCGCACATCGGGGTCCCATACCTGTGATGCAGCATATCAAATACCACGTTATCTACACGGAAGACTTAAAATGAAAGTATTTGTTTTCCTTACTCATCATACTTTACAACTCCTAATCCCATCAGACGGTAATCTATCGGCCGATGGCAGAAAACCTCATTTATCATCGGGGAGCGTGTGTTGAGCTTTTTCTCGTAAAGCACACAAGTACCTAGCAGCACTTTGCGCTCCTCTGGTGTCATTGCTGCCAGGTAACCCGTTTTGTGTGTGTGTTCCACTGAGTTAAAAATTTCGGACTTAAACACACGATGGCATTCCAATTCTAAAATGAAAGTATTTTCTTAAATTAAAATTCATAAAATAAAATAGTAGATTCGTAAAATAAAATGACAGAATCGTAAAATAAAATGTCATAATCGTAAAAAAAACTGAGTAAGTAGTACTTTTAAAAAATCTGGTTGTCAATTATTTTTTTTCAATTTACTTACCAATTTGACGATAGTTTCTTCGTCCCAGAGCCAAGTAAACAATTTGAACAGACATATGCATAAACGTTTCAAATAATCGTGCATCTTTATCCGATAAAGACCGTCGTTTTTTCTGTGAACCCATATGGTGAAACTTTTTCAGATCTGCACCACCTGAAAAAGAAAAAAAATTCATAGTTTCTGTTTTTATTTTTGTAAAATAATATTTTATATTAATAAGAAATGTTTTTCTGAAATCAGTATCAAAATTGCCTATTTGATGTTTTTGCTGATTGCCCGTTGTTGATTAAATGAAGCAGGTGGTGGGAATATCTCGCTATCATTTTTGTACGTGCGTAACCTAATGGTAGTGACATTACATTTCAGTTTGTGCATCCTTATTCTGTTATTTGTTAATTTTCACTTCTACCAGATTTCAAGGGTTTCTAATATATAAATGGAACATACTTTCATCATCATCATTAAATACCCCAACCAAATATTACGAAAGCCTTAGTCACTGAAACGTGAAAGTATTTAGAAGCCACTTACCAATAAGCAGTAGACAATGTTCTTTAGCCACTAAGAGTCTTAAATCAGACAAGTTTCGTCGGAACTCGTTTTCCAAAATTTCGCAGTTATGGGTTCTTATTTTTGTTGCACGCTCGCGCATGCGAAAGGCCATTTCATCTGCTGTCTGAGAAAGTGACACGGGTTTGTTACTTTGCGTTAAAATATAAACCACTAACGTAAGTATTTGTTACATTAACTAATGCTCAAAAGGAACCGTATGTAATTCATAAAAAAATCTTTTAGCATTTATAAGTATAAATAACTATACTACATGCCACACTCCTCCGTGTGGAAGGTGAGGACGTCGTGAGGTATTTCCAGCCGCGCCTCAAAGAGGGGTCTTACTGCCATAATTGTGGCGTGCCCATAATGGTGACTTTTGCCAATCTCCACTCAAACTTGTCATTAAGTTGAAGCTCTGTTATTTTTATTGTAGAAGTTCGTCAAGAGATAAAAAACGAGGTTTTTCGCGGGCATTTTATACATATTTAGTATACCTATGTAAACAAAAATATATAGCACCCCCTTTTCTGCTTTTCCACTTCAGAGTAAACATAAAATTAGGTTACAGTTTTCTAATATTAGTTGGTACCTGTAAGTAATAAGCACAGTAAAATATGAGTGCTCTGAGAAATCTTTCTGTGGTCGCTAAGTGAAGCAAATCAATTAGCAGCGGGCTCAATATGTGGATAGGTGCAGTATAGATTACTATATCTTTAATATCCTGAAAGAAAATAAAAAAAAGTGAATATTCGAGTTAGATTGAAAAAACAATAGGAACAGAATCTGAGTGGCATCTAGTCCATCGCCGTAGCGGAGTAAGTGCTGAACTTGTGACTGGAATACAGTAGATGCCTGTTTCTCGCCATTCCGCTGCACCACCCACCATATATTTTTTCACAACACATTTAGATGATAGGTAGTGTATATGAACCTGAGGCGGTTATCAAGGCCAAGTGTACGTAGGCTCTGGCCTAAGCAATATCTTGTCAGTAACAGTAAGTACAGCATAGAGGTAAGACACGTGCGGGGTGTGACGACCGAGAGACTACTTGAATTGACAAAAATCTTATCTATTTCAAAATTTATATACCAAACTACTAAATTAGAAAGTGTTAATGGGTGGCCAGGATTATTCGTGCTAGGGCGACCAGTATTATACGGCCTAGGGCGGCCGGTATATTATATGGTCTAGGGCGACTAGTATTATACGGCCTAGGGCGGCCAGTATATTACTTGTATATGGTCTAGGACGATCAGTATTATACGGCCTTGGACGGCCAGTATATTATATGGTTTAGTGATAAATCGTCCAGCGTCCTACTAGCAGGACTTTCAGTCCTTCCGGTAGGACGCACCTTTTTTTATGAATATTACGTGAACGGTCCAGCTGGCAGGATTTGTAAAAAAACAAGTAGATAGTCTGTCTCTTTCTGATTTTAGGAGTGTTTGTTTCATCGTTCTAGCATTAGTATGAGCGAAATGGCTACGATATTTAGACGTGGAGATCGCGTGAGTTCGCTAGCATCGCACTACGATGCGTCGGGAACGAATAACGCCTGGAGTCGTCAACAATTTGGTGATGAATTTGCAACATCTTAATGTTATGGCCGACATTTTATTATCAAAACCGTTTTGTACCCCACAAAAAACAACAGAAAGCCAGCTGATATATATAGAAAGAAACACAATAACTTTTTCCCGCGTCCACGTAGACGAAACCGCGGTAAAGTATTGAATGGTATAATACTTTATAAAATAAAAAATGAATTCTACAATCGTAAATACAACATTGAGCACCTACCAAAAGTATATATTAACATATCAATTTATTATAAAAATAAATATATGTTACCTACCTTACCTTACTGTTATTTATAAACACAACAACATAAGTTTTCGTTTATTTCAAATAAATAAATAATTAAAAGTGGGTAGTTCAAAATGTTTGTTTCCCCTGATTTAGTGATTCGTCTGAGTCATCCTGCCAGCAGTCGGCGTACTGCCAGAAGGACGTGCGTCAAATTTCATACAAAATCAAGTCCTGCCAGCAGGACTTTAAAAGTCCTTCCAGAAGAGCTTCTAGAAGGACATTTTTTTGGACGATTTATCATTAGGGCGACCTGTATTATACGGCCTAGGGCGGCCAGTACTTATATTATATGGTTTAGAGCGATCACTAGGTATTATACGACCTAGGACGACCGAGAGTTTTAGGCCTCCTTTAAAACAATGCTTGATTCCTTCAACATACCTGTAAGGTAACCAAATCTTCCTGTCCCGGTTTTAGTTTTCTTTGATATCTTCGTTTAAATCGTAGCTGAGAAGAAAAAGAACAGTAAGCTAAGGAATGTGACCGGGACCGATTGTTTATATTTATTTAACTGACAGTTTCATTAACAAGTTGTTACTATTGAGAGTCATGATGTCCTTGGTACGATTCCAGGGTCGGGGATTATTTTTGGATATCTGTCTGGAACTTCATAATTTCAGTAGCAGATTCTGTGGATTGAGTTATTACAGAGGCTTGAATATCACTAGCGCGTTGTTTTCTACGCGCGCTTCAAAGAGATGTCAGGGGGGCCTGCCGTGGCTAAGCATCGCCCATCAGCCAGGGCTGCGGGATTATTCGAAAGAGCTCCTACGGCCCTGGAACGCAAAGGGCAACTGAAGGAACACAGGTGCGTTTTAGTCAGGATAGTCTGACACTCCTCGCTCGTCCGAAAGCGGGATGACTACATGGACTGTGGGATTGTTTGAAAGAGCTACAGCGGCACTAGAACGTAAAGGGCAACTGAAGGTACAACACGCACGTGGGTTTTAACCAATAAAAGTCTAACACTCCTTGCTCTACCCAGAGCGTGAAGACTTATTTGATCATTTACCACCCCAAAAAGAGAAACTAACGGTAACCGAAAGCTAACAGTAAGTTTTTGCGTTATTTTTTTATGTAGTTACTACATTTTATTCTATTCAAACGGTATATGAATGTAGTTGTAGTATATGTACATCACTTCTTATCCTTCAGGAAACTTAGGCCTGATATTATATGGGCATAATTTTATTTAAGATAATACTATTCTAACCTGTTCAATTAAGTCAATATCGTCTCTAAATTCGACAGCTCCAGTCGGTGCTCTGGATGTTATTTGAACTGTTTCTATTGTTACTGGAGGCAGGTCACTGAAAGTATTAAAATGATAAATGATTTTGTTTTGCAAAGAAGTTTTAAAAACATGCTTTCCTTGTCAATTTTTTCGTCAATATAAACTAAATGAGGCCGGTGTTTCCTAACTGACTAACCTGAGGAGAAACACCGAAACAAACCCACAAATTAATAGGAAGATACCTACTGTCGATCGGAAATTACGTGTATTGTGAACCGCATAGGCTGACCTCATCTACATAAAGGCATTAACAAATAAATAATACACGGGTTGATCATATTTGTATGTCTTCACAATGAACAAAACTAACAAACAAGTTAAAAAAAATATTTTAAGAAAATGCTAAACGTAGTAAGACAAATGCATGCTACTCTTTTTTATTATTATTATTGATGGCCTCGCTTTTGACCACTCTCACCTGATGGAGAGCGACGAACAAAATATGACATGAAAGAAAACAATTTTTTTTTTATTTTTTTGTGAGTTACCCAGGCATGCAGGTTTTTAGGTAGGTACCACTGGGTATAGTACAATTCACGAATGATGGCGGGCGTGAAGTTTGTGCAGAAGGCTGCGCAGTAACGTGTTTTAGGAACCAAATGACGTCGTGCGTGTGCGAGAAGAGTGTGGTATGCGCGAAAGTTCGCAAAGGCTAACTTCACGCCAGCCATCATTCGTGAATTGTACTGTACCTACCGTATAAATAGTTGACTATAAGTCCATAGTACATACTTTTTCTCATTCTACGTTCAAGTGTACTACCACTGATCTGCGGTTAAATATGGTGATAAGGAAAAAAATACCAGCTTTTCAAGCGGCTTCATCCATTTAAGAGTATAAAATGAGATTGCGGAAACGGCCAAAATCACCATAAATTTTTTCGCTTACTGTACCTTACAAACACCAATGCTTCAGTATGCTCATCCCACGCCCAGTGACCATCCTCGTACATTCCTCCAAAAGCTTCTTCATCGTCATCAGTCATGTTTATTTAAGAATAAATAAAATATTAAATGGGTAATGACAGTCGTGTAATACGTTTTAGTTTCTACCTTCGTTGATATCTTTTGATGTCAATGCAAAAGGTCATTTTAAAAATTATTAAAAAAAAATTAGCTTAATTCCAAAAAGTATTCTTACTTTTATTACAAATACCTTCCGCTGAATATGCTATTTTGTGCGTGGTGTGCAGCTTGAGCAAAGCCTTTTACCGCAAATGCTGAAACCCACATTGAAGATAGTGACAGATTCAACTTAAGATATCTTTAAAGATTACAATTTCGCACACTACACAAATTGTCTTATTCTTTTCTCCAGCCAAGGTAAGTTGCTCTCTAGCCTAGCCCCTAGCCAAGCTACAACCGTTTCTCTTGCGTCGAACGTTTCGAGTTGGTCATGCCTCCGATTCTTTTGATCTGACCACGAGCGTTGAGATGACGTCATTTCCGTACATTTGTAGTTTTTAACTAACGTAAACGATTGCAGATTATATATATAAACTTGGCTAGGGGTACAGGTCTAAAAATGGCCCATTTGTAAGAGTTTTGCACGCTTTTTCCTACGCGTCTGTAAGCTATCTATGAATTTTAACCAGACTGAAGGTTTAGCGAGCCTTGGCTCAAACTGTACTTAGCACCGTAAATATCGTGAAGCAGCGGGGTGCGTGTAATAAAGCTGATCTTCAAGAGACGAGAGGACTTAGTATCGAAAAGCTCAGTCACAACTAAGAGCATAAACGTGTTTTATTAGAGCTGTAGTTGTGACTGTCAGTTCAATATCAACTGTATTTTTCTTTTAATTTATCTGAGTATACCTAGTTTTTATTGGATGGATACATGATACTAGCTTTTGCCACCGGCTTAACTCTGGTGAATATAGAAAATATAGGCTATGTTACTCAGTGATAAAATGGCTTTCTACTGGTAAATGAATTTTGGAAATCGGCCCAGTAGTTATTGTTTTAAATTGTAGCAAAAAATATAATAAATAAATAAAAAATCAAATCTTCTTTATAATATTAGTTTACATTGAATTTTAGTGTTGGTTTAATTATGATTAAGAAAACTTTCTACTATGTGGATGAACACAGCAAGCAGTCCATCTATCAAGGATTTTGTAGTTGAGTATTACACGTACCACGGTTTAACACAAAACAAAATCAGAAGAGAACCCTATAAAATTGAGCTGAATTAACTTCACCGCATCAGATAGCGTTACAAGCGTAACTCAAATCGGAAACTTTTAAAACAGATGTACATAACACAACACTATCGTCCAATGTCTTTCCCATCCGCTTTGCGAGCTCACGTAGCACAGTTTACGCCCGTGGAACACCGGTTTATGACCCTGGAGTAGATTGAACATCGCTCCCGGCGAAGGATTATACTCGCTCGAAACGTGCTCCCCGACGAATGGGTGTACTTCATCCCTGTATCAACACGAAGAACGAGTGGCTTTTGATTTCATCGAATGCAATCGACTCGCTCTTTATTAAATTTCCCTGGCTTTTAACCTAGATATTCTGCTGCAATAATATCCAGTTCATCAGCGAATATGCTGAAGGTACTATGAACATTTATAAGGAATGGTAGCTGTTACGTTTAACCGACTTCAAAAAAAAGAAGGAGATTCTCAATTCAGTTATATTTTTGTCACCTCAGAACTCTGTCGTTTATGGACCGATTTGCAATTTTATTTTCCTCTAAAAGGACATGCTTCCAGTTACATATTTTTCAAAATCCAGTTCTGATGATGGGATCCATGAAGAATCGAGGAAACTCCTTAAATAATTGTAGACAACCATATAGTATTTGAGCGCTCCTGCCGGCCCTATATCGAATCCTTTACCTAATAGGGCAATGAATAAGGCTGAAAATGAAAATGGCTTCGTTACGGTGCAAAAGCGGAAGCGCCGAAAGCAAACCGACCGGAATCTCTGCGGCAAAGCACTAGTTACGCCTGGTGCGAGTGTGCGTGCCGCCCCGCTAAACACTAGTGTACATCTCCCGCCTGCATAACCTGCACACCACAAGAGTGGAAGACATCGTGGATTATGTGCGCCAAAAGACGAAGTTCGCACTAAGAGTACAGCTGTTGGAGTCGCACTGAAACGTCAATTTCAAGGCGATCGTGTTGCGAGTCCCGAACACTTTCTTACCACACATGCTGAAGGAAGACTTTTGGCCGCTGGGCGTGGTGTTCTGTCGCTTCCGCGGACAGGTGCCACAGAACAGCACGAATGGAACTTCGTGCAATGTGAAGTGTTACTAACATAGTCTTAAGTCTTATTTACTAACGATAACTTGTATTTACTCTATATAGTCTGTAAGGTATGTATCTATGGGCCAAGATGCATGAAAATAAATGATTTATTATTATTATTATATGGTGATTTTGATGTTTTTATAGAGAACTCAAGGATTTACATTCAAAAAGGCGCCCGTTCATTGAACTTTTTTTCCTGTAGTCTTTTTAAAACGTAAACAGGTTTTCAGGTTTTTGTAATATACATCGGCAATAATAGGACGTTTATATAAATATTGCAAATGTGAGTGCCAAACCCTCTCACTAAACACATAGGTTATGTTATGTTACAAAATGTTTCACAAACCTATATCAGTTTGTTTTGACGTCATAATAAATGAATGAAACTTCAGTTGAGTTTCCGTTTCAGCGGGAATGAAACAAGCGAAATGAAATTGGAAAGAATGTTCATCGAGTTAGAAATATGTTCGGTTAACCAGTTACACGTTCGCTTTGTTTGCTCCGCTAACTGTTAGTGAAGCGACATTCCGCCTGGATATGAATGCTGAAACTACTGGTTTATTACTTCATAGCTTTGGGCTTTTACATGACAATTTTAATATCTACTGACTGTAAAAAATATATCAAATTACCCGAACTACTTTATCCATCCTTACATAAATATTATAAAACACTAGCTTTTGCCCTCGGTTTCACCCGCGTGTATAAAATATAGCCTATGTCACTCAGAAATAAAACAGCTTTCTATTGGTGAAAAAATTTTAGCAATCGGACCAGTACTTCTAGATATTAGCTCCAAAATAAAAATACAAACAAAAAAACAAACTTTACGTTTAACTTTAACTTTGATCTACACTACACTATAATATTATTATAAGTGTAGTTTAGATTGTCCCCCACTGCGTCTGCCTGTATGAACGCAGTAAACTCAAAAACTATTGAACAGATTTTCATGCGATTTTTACGAGAAAGGTTTAAATACATAACATAGTAGAGAAAAGTAAAAAAAAAAATAAAGATCTGTAACACTCTTGTGAAGCTAGAGTGACTCGCTAGTAATGTTATAAATGTGTATATTTGCCGTTACGCTGAATAAAACTTGGCTCATGGAAAGGCCATGTCCTAGATCGGACATAAGATTTTATTCTGGGAGTCCATATGTATCCCTTGGGATATTTTTTATATTATAGTAGTCGCGTACCGGAAGACGCAGTGTTGGAAGGCCTCCTACAAGGTGGACCAATGACCTGGTGAAGGTGGCAGGAAACCGATGGATGCGGGACGCACAGGAACGTTCGATGTGGCGACGCTTGGGGGAGGCCTATGTCCAACAGTGAACGTGTATCGGCTGAAATGAAGATGATGATGAATATTCTGCTATGATAATAAATCTACACTGAATAAGAATAAGAATAAGATTATGACATTTTATTTGCTCAAACATGTGTATGCAGACAGAATTAAAATAATACATGCATGCAAGATCTTAAATAAAAAGTGGCTCGCGACATGTATGACAATAAGTAATACTGAGACGATACGGTACAAGCCCAAGCTTAGTGATACATAGGTAATACTGAACTTTTGGGCGTAGACTACCAAACGTGTGTCAGAAGTAGTCTCCTGGTCGGTCAGACTCCGATAATAATCCGAGATGTACTAAATCACTAACATGATCCGCGACGGGAACGGGAGAAAAGATATTTAAGTTTTCTTTTTTTTTTTGTAAGTTGGTAAATAATCTTGGAGGAAAGGGCGTGTAATGTTTATTTATAATTTAGGTACTTAAGAAAATAATTTTTTTTTTCGGAGTGGAAATTTTTCAAAATTTTATTGACATTCCGTTGTTCCCTCGTACACTAGTGTCGGGGTTGCGGGTGCAATGTGACTTCCGCTACACATATATGTCCGACAACCTACCTCAACCCAACCGGTTTAAAACAAGCAATGAACCAACTTATTCATGCATTTCCTCTTCTCTTAAAATAATTATAAACGGCAAATAATTAACTATAGTGGACCCTCAGCACATTTTGGTAACTAACATAAGTTATGCTTGTATTAATTACTTTGTTTCGGGCCTCTAAAAGCTTTGGGAGGCGAGCAGTAAAACCCAATGGGCCGCAGGTGCCCGCTGGGCTATTACAAAGTGAATGTTTCATATCAAAGAGTTTTTATTATTTTCACTAACAGCCTGAACTATCATTTCTATATAAATTCTAACTTGTGCCCGTGACTTCGCTCGCATGAAACCTTTTTCACCCCCCTAGTGGTTGAATTTCAAACAATCTGTTCTTATACCTCGTCTAGGTCTTAAAAATAACTCCTGAGAAAAATATCAGCTTTCTAGATCCAAGGGTTTAGAATAGGTGTTGATGAGTCAGGCCTTCTCTTTTTATTTTAATCATTGAGCACATTACTTCGATTACAGTTTCAGTTAAACACCCAACGTTGCAGGAAGTGGAGCGTTAACGATACGTAGGTACAGAATTTACTTTGAATGTTTTAATGGTTCCCTGTTAGTAACCGCGCTAATCCCCAACCGTGTGCTAAACTAAGTAGATACTCATTTGATCACATGGCACAGCGCACACGATCAAAGCAGCGCATCGCAGCCTCCTGTGCGATCGTGTGTGACAGCCAATTCAATGAATTAACACAAGTGACACACATGCTCAAAATTTTATATTTATTCAAGTTAAGCAACGGTTATTCACTCACAACTTTTAGACACGTTTTGTACACTTTACATGTCTGGAACTCACTCTGTATTTCCGAAGTTTCCATCCAAATGCGGGTAGAAGTTCTAAGTGATTTTATTGTCCATTCTACAAAGTAAAGCAAAAAGAGCACGGACCGATAAGTAGACTAGCACTATGCACTTATTCAGTTTCTCACAAGTTCCGTACCTAGGTTTGGTGAGATGTTTTTCTGTTCTACAATAATCAGGTCGCTCACACAAAGGAAAGCTTACCACTGTCTTACTTGGCCGTCCTTTTGTTTGTTTGTCCTGATATTCAAAGTCTATTGACTGTACCGTTTAAATTTACATGTACTCACACTAGTACGCGGATAGCTTTTTGATACACATTCACGTGCTCGCTTCGGTTGCAACATACACATTATAGCTTTTATCCTGAATTGGAAATAACTTAAGCATTTTATAAGTTTTTAAGGTCCGGAGTTGGATGCACTAGTAACATTAACATAACTTTATATTCAGTGAAGCCGAGAGCAAACTTACTAGTGACGTCGTAAATTCTGCCAAACTTACAAACACGCTGGATGGAGATTCCGATTTGCAAGTTATAGCTGTCCATGAATTATAATCATGAATAAGAAGTTGAAATATGGAAGATCATAAGTCGCGCACCGATGAATCCTAGCATTTTAAGGAAATACTACTTCTGGGTTAGTATTAGGTCTTTACATATGAACTTGGCGTTCTATAAAACTAGTCACTTTTAAGCTGAGATAACTTGCAAATATGAGTTCAAACAGTTTATAATTATGTAAAATCATGTTTTCCTTTTAAAAAATAGTTTATTTTTTTATTTTCTTTCTTTGGGTTTTATATTTTCTGTACAGTTCAGAAAATATAAATCCCACCAAAAACATAAAAGGAGCCAAGTTCAATATTAGGTTACCTATAGTCGATTTCATTGACATAAAAATTGAAATCTAAATGGGTACCAAGTTCATACATTATATAGTCCGTCTAACGAAAGCGTGACCTGAGAAAAGGAGGTTAAAACCAAAAATTTTGAATGTGGTATTATTGAAATAGTAGGAGAAAAAAGTTTTGATACTTGAGTATTTTTTGTATTTATTGCAATTGTATAATAGTTGTTTATGAATTTAAATTTTAGATTTTTTTAATTTAAATTTTCTAAAAACTATGACTTAGCCAAATAAAAGATGAGTATAGTATGTGAAAACTACAATTATTTTTTTGAACTGTTTTAATGCAATTCGGTGTACCTATTAGTTTATCTCGGACGTCTTATGAGGCGACACAGGAACCTTCCGTATCAACCGTGTTCGCTTAAGACCTGCGTCAGGCGAAAATTGAGGATGTCGTGGCATCTCTGTAGCCACTTGTCAAAGAGTTCTTATCGCCTCAATTGTGGAGTGTCCAATGCTGGGTTATCACAATCGTTATTGCCTTACCTCCGTGAGATCCCCCGGAGATCTGTCCACAGAGTTTCAGCATGGAGGTTTATGGAGGCAAACGACACCAGAAGCGATGACTACGACCACTCTGTCAAGAGTGACACCGACAAGGACGAAGAAGGAAGAAGAAGTTTCATGATTAATTTTTGAAGAAGTATGCAACCGAATGCATATTTGTCCGTACATTATAAATAATATGTCCTTAAAGTTCAACACATCGTTATAAAACCAAAGCTGCAAAGTAAAGTAGTAGGAATCAAAGTTTGTAATAATCTCTTTGGATTTAATTATAAAAAAAAGATAAGATTGGCAGGAATAGATAATGACACTGTCGTATGAGGTTGGCAGACAATGTCATTTTCTATGCTTATAAAATATTTATAAACCTATTATATAAATTTGTAAAACCTGTATTTAATTTTCATAATAATCTTTTTTGTAACTTATTTAAAAAATGACGGATGAAGAAGATGAAGGTGGTTTTGGAGGAGCATTTGAGGATGGACACTGGGTTTGGGACGAGGAAACACAAGCATTGCTATTTTTGAGGTAAGGCATGGATAGCACTGACTACTTGTTTAGCTGTAGCAGAAGAAAATATATTAGAGAGTATCTTTATGAGCGTGAGTAACAAATGCGAATTGGAGAGCATAATGTAGACAGGCTACTTTTTAATCCCAAAAATAATCGAGCAATATAGTCAGCTTACCAACTTTGTCACTTATTGCTGCTTTGCTCACTGATGTCGATCGAATATCGGTCAGATTGACGGCACCTATATAAAAACTCCGGCTTCCGGGCTAGTAGTCGTACTGTACTTTTAGGTTACTACGATTTGATGAAATTACCAAAGAATTGAGGTAAATGACGTCCATATACTAGAGAACCCTTGAAGTAGACACTAATAAGTTTCTGATGGTAAAAGTAAGAAAAATAGTATATTATTAATGTACTTGCTGATCTTTACAGTGACCGGCCACTTGTTTTGGTGGAAAGTGTACAGATTCCAACTAAAGCACCAACTGGAACCATAGAGTTTAGAGACGATGTCGATTTAATTGAACAGGTGATGGTTTGTTTTACCTGTATTTCTCAGAAGAAGGGGTTTTCGTGAGTATATTGTGAGTAGTATGTCTATTCCTTTGACTCGCCGGGTATTCTAAACTGCTGGATGGATTGTAACTAATAAGGTATCATTAGATTCATCTCAACACTTTGAGTAATAGGCTTAAATATTATTTAGTTTAAAAAAAGATCTTTGAGTTTATTTAGATATATATTTTTTATCTCATAATTATGACCATCCTTTATCTAATCTAATTGGCCTATTATACTTCGGCCATCGTGGACTAGATCCTCTGGTAAAAATCAATTTCATCTCTCCACCTTCGTCTTGATCACTCGCAATGTTGTTCAATAAGTGGTTCTTTTAGGCCTTAGCTCATTTAACAAGCGGCAGACATGTTTGTAATTCCACTTGTGAATAGCAACTTTCCAGCCAGCATCTGTAATCTTAGTTTGGGCGTCCAGTATTGTGAAGGCATACGGAGGTCAGCATTTTAGTTTAGATCATGTCACTAAACAAAAAAAAAATAGAACTGATTTGATAACCTCCTCCTTTTTTTAGAAGTCAGTTAAAAATGACTCGAGGAGACCATTCCAAAAAATTACTCGGTAAAATGTAGTTGAGAAATAAATCTGTGGTTGAATTAAATTCAAAAATATATCATATTTTTCACTGGTTTTTTGAAAATTGTTTTTTATTTCTATTGATGGTATTGGTATTTTGATTTGAGACAAAGTTAGTGACGTTGCCTTAATGTAGATTAGTTGATGCTATTTTGTAGGAACCTTTAGTTTTAAGTACTTTAGATATTACGTATATTCTGTTTCAAATTTGATACATGCTCAGGTAGGTACCTCATTAATTTAATAATTATAGAGGCAAAATATTTATTAGGTGTTTTTAAAGCTAGAGTGAATAGATTTTTAATAAACTAGTGCATTTCATCAACAACGATTGCATCACTGCTTACCATAAGGTGAGATCACAATCAGGCACTAGTTAAGATCATTAAAAAAATGTAAAAAACAACTACGACACAAAAAAAAAAGCTGAAAAAGTATGCAACAAGATTTAAAGGATGCTGAAATAAACAAGGTAACTGAAAAAAACAAGAACAGAACAAAAAGAAAAGCCGCAGTCACACGTTATAGGTACCAATCGAAACACTTTAATAACATAACGTAACATATATAAACATACAACTCGTACATACATACCTACATACATAGCCTGTTGAAAAAAATCATAACTCTCTTTTGGGTTTACTGTAGATGGGTATACAAAAAAAAATGTTAAAAAAGACTTCAAAAACCATTTTGATTGATAGGAATAAGAATGTTTGTAACGTCTCACCGTTGCATTCGGCATATGCGACGTCCGTACGCAGTCTACGCTAGTCTAGATTTTGTGTGGACGACGTGACTACATCTTGGTATAAAGATACTCTAGCCTTGACTTTTCGTATATTTTTTACTAACTTAAAAATTGACAAAGTTTTATGAAAGAATATTTTCTTATCAGATTCGCTATCGTCGTCGCTATCAAAGGCAGATGGTACTGGGAGAGGCGGAAGTAATTACTCTACAGGTAAACCATTCTGTTACGATTTTACTAGGCTTATTAAGTAATACAAAATTAATTTGTCTAGCCGTTTTACCAACTATATACAATGAGGCTACCAGCCAAGCTGAGTACTAGTATTCTGCATGCTACAAAACCCAGTAACTGGGCGATATACTGGTGTCAGATTTTCTGACTACTTACCCGTAACGACTGTCAAAGATGATAGTGTTTGTAACTTGTAAATGTAATTTTTCCAATTAATATTATTATCTGTTTTATCTGTTGTATCTGGTGTGCATAACTACAAATAAGAGCCGTCATCAACGGCTTAAAGAGTTTCAATATGTAATCGACGTCCCAACCTCGGCAACCTTGTAAATCAACCTGTGCCGGGCGTTATTATTTAGTTACGAGTACTTGTTAAAATTATATACTAATTCACATCCTCGTAATTATGGAGGCATGATCTAGAGATTGAGGAGAATAATTTAAAGAATTAACTTAAATATTAACTTTTAGGACGTAAAAGACATAGCGTTGTATACTGCACCTGTCAATATTTTGAGTACCATGCTTATACAGCTTCTGCATATGCCAACCACAGAGAGGTTCCTCAGAGCACTTATTCTTTGCTGCGGTTATTATATACAGGTGACAAATAAAGTTTTCAAATAGTTTTTTAAACATGTGTTTTTTGACTTGCGAAACTTAAGTGGCAAGGCACATTGCTCGCAATACAGAAGGTCGATGGAGCCAAAAGTTTCCGGAGTGGCGATTGCGAACCGGATGACGCAACGTTGGAAGGCCTCTTACAAAGTGGAACGATAACCCGGTGAAGGTCCACTTGGACGACGCCTATGTCCAATTGTCCAGTAGTGGATAGCTTTCGGCTGAAAATGATGATTTCTAAAGTAAATGTCGCTTTCTTATTGCTGATTTGCATAGGTGAGATGGTGATGGTGCTACCGATAAAATTTAAAATATCGGGTCAGTACCAACTTATTTGAAATTATGATACACCCTTAGCGTCGGCGCACATCGAGAGTAGAACAAAGCAGGACATTTTCTGAGACTACGGAAAAATTAATCTTATGACTTTGAAATCTCAGAAAATGCTCTGCTCTTGGTGTGCACTGACCCTTACACTCCTTAATATAAACTATTAGCGTTTGCTTTAGTAATTACTCGTACTAAAACAACAAAAAAGAATCGCTCAAAAAAGTAAATGAAAATTTCAAAACTGTTGCATCTACGTAGTTGCACCTGGTTCGCTTGAAAAAATTAAGATTTTTTTATAATTAAACCAGATTGCAGATGAAATGGCAGAACGTATGATGGAACTCCAAAAAAAAATAAGAACTCCGGATTGTGAACGTATCGAAAATGTATACCGCGAAAACTTGTCTGACCTGAGAACCATAGTCGCTAAAGAATATTGTACAATCCTTCTTGGTTCGTAACATGTTGAAACTGTGTTTGATTTTGTATGACAGTTTTTAATAATTATCTTACACGAATTATTTGATGGTGTAGGTGGGGCAGACACGAAGAAATTTCATCACATGGGTTCTCAGAAGAAACGACGTTCGCTATCGGACAAGGACGCACGATTGTTTGAAACGTTACTACGAATGTCCGTACAGATTGTCTGGTTGGCATTAGGACGCAAATGTTTTAATCAAATTGGTGATTGTGTAATCTGAAGAAGCAAGTTTTAAAGACATTGTTTATTTTCTTATAACCAACGTTCAAACAATTTCAGAGCTGGAAGTTCATCGTATCTTTAAGTCAGAAAATTTTAACAGTGTGGAGCACACGCTGAAAACTGGATATATAGCTCACATGGTGCCGGAAGAGCGGGCCGCGTTGCTAGGGTCGTGTGTCCGTCGTGACAAGAAGCTCAACACGCGTTCCCCACTCATAAATGAGGTGTTTTGTGACAGGCCGATAGATTATCGTCTAATGGGGCTTGGTATTGTTAAATTTCCTACGTGAGTTTTTATTACTTGTCAATTTTGTCAGTTTCCTTACAGTCGGTTGCTTCTTCTAATATATTATTGTGTTATTTAACCTTAAGGATGACAACACGACTAAATTATCTTCGTGTCGTCGTCGCTAGTCCAGAAGAAGATTTGATGGCTTCTAATATCACACTGGGCATCATTGGATTGCCTCGAAATAAGTTTGACACGATGCTTAGACCTATTGTGCAAATAGATCCTACGAGTAAATCAAAAGGTTCGATGTAAGTATAGGAACAACAGTAATGTATACCGCTTTGTTATTCATCTAACTTCTGCCGTTACCAGTCGGGGCCGTTACCATTCGGCCACCATTGCTCTCATTTTGCAAGAGGTAATCTCTGAAATATTATTAAAAGAGAATTATTATTATTCTATGTTACTCGGCAATAGTGTTGCTTTTACTAATTTCAAAGATTACCTCTTTCAAAATGAGAGCAGTGATGGCCGAATGGTAACGGCTCCAACTTACGAGAAGTAGGTCGCGGGTAAACCCACCAGAAGCATTATTTTCGAAGACATGTGACAGTCAGCAACCTGCACTGGGTGGGTCCGTGTTAGGACTTGGTTCCCAGGACGTTTCGTGTCTCGAATTCCCGGGAATTTTCGTAATTTTAGCTGTCTCGAGTCCCGGGACTTTCGTGTCGAGACTCGAGACGAGACAAGATTGTCGAAATTTCAAATAAGAAAAAGCCTAGCGCCATTTAATTATGAAAAAAAAAACGTAATAGAGAGAATTAACTATGTTGTGATTATGAACTAGTCGAATTACCAATAATAGCAAAGTAATTAAGAATTAGTATGATTTTTAACTAAGTTCGTTTTATAAAGTATAAGATTTAACTGCTTAAAAGTGAATCTGTGTGTGATTATAAGAAATAAACAAAGCAGTTATCAAAACTGAAACTAATGTTATAGTTATAAGGATTTCATTTTTGGTTTAATAAATGTTGATTTTTACAAAACAAAAAATGCTTTTTAGGGTTCCGTACCTCTATAGGAAAAACGGGACGAAACGTATTTTTCCACTCTCAAAGGAATCAAAATTTTTTAAGTTACATTCCGTTGATCCAGAATTCTGAAATTTGGCATAAAGTAAGGTCTTATAGAACAGGTATAGAAATAATTCTGAAAACAGTAAAATTGTTGATAATTAACAAAAAAAAAAAAAATTTGCTATTTGAAAAAATCTTCGACTCCATTCGGAAATTCAACTATATACACAAGTAAGCTGGTATGGAACCCTCAGTGCGCGAATCCGACTCGTACGTACTTGCTCAGTTTATTTTTTAATACATTTTATCAGAAATTATCACGAGTAATATTCTCATAAAAATAATAATAATATAATCTTATAAGTCTCGAAGTCCCGGAAATTCCCGGGACTTTGATTGTAGGCTGTCTCTTGTCCCGGGACTTTGAAATGGTCGGGAATTCCCGATCCCTAATCCGCGTAATGTATTATGGCCCATTCCCTCTCCTGGATAGAGGAGGCCTGAGTCCCAGAAGTGGAAATATTAAAAAGCTATATATGCTATATGCTAAACAAATATACTATTTTACCACTTTATAATATTGTAATTTAGTAATCCAATGCCTACAAATTATTTTAATGTAGGTCAGCTCAAAGTCCGACCTCCAAAAGTTCTGTAAGGAAGACTAAGAAACCTTTATACCCGCTTATTGTCATACCAGAAAAAGATGTGCCGGAGTAAGTGCTTAACTTTATTTCAGTATTACTCATATAAATAAGAGAGAAAACAAAGTTAGTGATTGCTTGATTGGTGACAGGACAGAATGGGAAAAAAGACCGTGTTGCATCGACTCAAAATAACATGAGACAATTGCAGGAAAGTGATGATGATTTATTAGATACTATAGTCTGTCTAATAAGTCAACCGACTTGGGAATTTTGTATAATATTTAATTATTTAAAAATACTTATATTAACTTACTTTTCATAAGTTTCTTCTGTTAGTAAACAATGATCGACATCTTTTAATCAACCATGATTATTGAACCCGTGTTGACTAACTCAGATTTCATTAAATCGTATTAAATTACCCAAGTCGTTTAACTTATTAGATAGATTTTATTTATGATTTTTGTACATTGACACTTGAGAGTCCCAAATCTATTTCCTTTCGTTTAGATTGTCTTTAGGAGATGGTACGATAAGACCGCCCATTGTTGTTATGTTCACTTTTCTTTCTTTTTTGAGGTTATATCGTATATTGACTTTTCCGCTCAATGGCGGAGACGGTATATCAGACTTACTGACTAAAGCCACACCTATGTTCCTTTTTTTATAATATTCCACAACTATCACACAACGCCGTCTAGTCCCAAGCTAAGCAGAGCTTGTGTTATGAGTATTAGACAACTGATATACGTACTTATATATTTCTAAATACAAACATATTACAGATACATTATACCAAGACACAGAACAAATGATCATGCTCATCACATAAACATTTGCCCTGGGTGGGAATCAAACCCATGACCTCCGGCATAGCAGTCAGGGCCAGTCAAGTCCTTCAGTTGCCCTTCGCATTCTAGGACTTCGGGTTATCCTTTCAGAAGTCCTATCAGTACACTTGTTTTTATAAATGATTGCCCCGTTCACAATACGTGGTGGACAAAATACCATTTTAAAAGCCAACGATCAATATCCAGATTGGAAACAATAACAATAGGTTATGAAAGGATATCTTGTATTTTTTTTTGCCTTTTTAATAAAATCTACGTATTTTCTGACATAATTAGATGCCTGGGTAAAGCTATATTTTAAACTAATACATTTTTCTGTTGAAAGAGCCGCTATTGAATATATGAAGTTGGTAATGTCAAAAGAGCCATCAGAGTAAATTGATGTTTTTTCGCAGGACATACTTCCCGTCTTCATTTCCTGAGGAGACTCTAATGCCAAACGCGGTGAGTGCGATCCAACGCAAGCGCTGGCTGAACAGACTCACGAAGCTGCAAAGCCCAGGTCCTAGGTCTAACGCCCGTATTGGGTAAACTGTTTTGGATGAAGAAGAAGAAAGAAGAAGATTTATTTTGAAGAAACTTTTATTTATAAATATTTTTATTTTTGAAAAATATTTCGAAAGATTTTTCCCTTTTTATTCGTACGAGATTTTTGTTGCTATTTGACTATTATATGCCTGTACATTAAGTACTATTTTATTCAAATTAAATTTTAATCCAATTATACCTAGTTATTATTATTTAATTTATTTCCTTTTTATAAATACAATTTATATTTTAAATAAAAAGCATCTAAAAATAAAAAGCATCTAAAATAAGTAAGTATAATAAAATGGGGTGAATAGAGACAAAACTTCAAAGGGTATTTTCTCGATGTTTGAATATTTTTTGCTGCTTTTAACCATATTAATCAATTTATTAATAAATTGTTATTGTAAAAATCGGATGGTCAGAGGCTGATATTATGAACAAACCAAAGTTTTGTCTCTATTCACCCCGTTTTACGATATTTAAAAAAATAAAAAATAATAACAGCCCACCGGTATCCATCGAGAATATGGTCCAAGCCCGAGGCGAGGTCCAAGCTACCGGTTGTCAGAGCTCCTGAGAGAGGAATCTCCTAAGGTTTTTTTTTACATAGCGTGGGTAGGATGACAGCAGAACGAAAATATGTATCTACTAACTGTGCCCGCGACTTCATTCGCGTGGACTACAGGATTTTGAATTTATTTTTTCTAAATAAAATTAGCCTAAGTTACTCTCCTTATTACATCCAAAAACCTTCCTGCTAAAAAAGACCCGTCAAAATCGGTCCAGCCATTTCAGAGATTAGCCGGAACAAACAGACAGACAAAAATTATATAAAAAAAATATTTTGGTGTAGATACCGTATACATTATTCATATGCATGTGGTAAAATGCGGTTATTTCAATATTACAAACAGACACTCTAATTTTATTTATATGTATAGATAGCTGTGCCCCGCGGTTTCACCCGCGTTTTTCACGTTTCTGTGGAAATACCGAGATAAAATATTGCCTATAATTGCCTCCCTCAATAAATGGACTATTGAATATTTAAACAGTTTTCATATCAGATCAGTATTTCCCAAGATTACCGCGTTCATAATGTATTTATTATACTCTTCAAAGATCTTATACTTACAATCATCACCAAATATATTTCGAAAAAGATTATTACAGGATTTTAAGTTGATAAAAAACTCTATAGCCCAAAACTCATTAATAGGTACCAACTCTTAACATCTTACACACGTGATAACTTTTAAACGAAATATCCGATTGAGATGAAACAAAAAGTATTTTACTTCTACATAAATACTCTTGATAACATAATGCTTAATTTCGATAAGGATTAATATTACGATACATATTTAACGTAGTTTTTTTTCTTCAGACGATTTAATAATTATTTTGAACACAAAATCGGTTATTGTGATTAAACCATGATAGCTAGATATATGTTCTCGCGGACTTTTTTGTAGGTCTTAATGGTATCTACAAACCCGTAGTACATAATTTTGTTCTATTGTCAATAGTTTTTGCAGCGCACGCAAAAATATTTTTTCGATTTTACACCTTGTGTTACAAAATAGCAATTTTATTACGGATCCCTAATTTTGTAAAAAAAAAAACATAGCCTATAGCCTTCCTCGATAAATGGAGTACCCAACACTGAAAGAATCATTCAAATCGGACCAGTAGTTCCAGAGATTAGCGCGTTCAAACAAACAAACAAACAAACAAACAAACAAACTCTTCCGCTTTATAATTTTATAATATTTATTATAAAAAAATAATTTAATAATTTATAATTTATATTTATATTTATATATTTATATTTATATATTTATATTTATATTCATATTCATATTTATATGTATAGATGTATAGATAAGATGAGAGAAAAGGATAGGTAGCTACATTGTATAAATTTGACAGCTGTCACCCGTACAATCCTATAGTAATTGTAGTGATTCTTGTAATTATTAAACCCGGTTTCCCACGCCTACGTCACCTACGTGCAGTACTTAGTCAGCTGTCGGGCTTATCGCATCCAAACAGTCCAGAGGCAGTCCTTTCATATAATGATTGGATTTTTGTAATGGGACAGTTAACTTAGGTACGCTCAACGGTTAAGGTCCTACCTTAACCGTTGAACGTTCATAAGTGACTGTGTTTAAGTATATTTTTGAGTGTCTGATAGCTTACCTTAACAGATCAGTAAAAAAGGCACAGATTTTAGAAAAAAACTTTTTGTTGCCAATCTGATTCTAATAAGGATTCAAAGTCTTTAAGACCAAATTAGATTTAAGCACAAGAAAAGCCACAAATCGTAAAAACAATCCATATATTTTGTCAATTTTTTTGTGAGAAAATCTGATATTTTCTTGTTAATTTGGTTTTTCGAAATCTATGTATGCAATAGTCAAAAATGTGAGATCATTTTCCAATTTATCAAGGTAAGGTTTAAGGTGTATGCCCTCACTACCCCAGTACCTAAGTTCTGGCTTATTCATGACTCCCAATTTTCGAATCGTGCATTATGTAGCACAAATCAATCTGCCTTCGACACGATAATTGCGTATTGAACAGTCACGCTATTAAAGGTTTTGACGGATTTCCAAAAGTTGACATTTAGAATCTATCGCTGGTTATAAATATTCTTAGAACAAGAACTAAATAATATTAACTACTTCTTGAACATGAACATCCGAAGGCCTTCGATCCCAACTTTCAAGGACACGGTTGCTGTTTCGTGTTTAGAGTTTTTTACATGGGAAATCCTGACTTCTCGCGCTTTTGGGTGGAGCGCGAGGACGTGTCAGATTTTTGCTGACTAAAACCTACTCCTATTCTTTCTTTGCCTTCGTTCCAGGGCTCCGAGGTTCTCTTTCGTGCAACCCATGGCCCCAGTAGGTTTCGACCCTGTTGGGCCCCTACGGTTTGCTGACTCTCTTTGAGGAGTTCAGACTCTAGTTTGCTATACTACTAAGACATTCATTCCTGATGGGAAATCCGAAAACTTGATTTTTGCATTAAACTTAAATGTCTCATGCTTAATTGGCAGCCAATCTTGAAACAACTAGGTACAAACAAACAAAAAGACAGTCAATTATTATTCTTAAAATAAGTTGGAACAGGGACATCTCGTCACTTGTGACTTAGGGTTTTCTAATTGGAAGGATCTCGTCAAGATTTAAGCACACAATAAATATAAGCTAGCTGATACACGAGGGTGAGGGCAGGGCTAAGGGTGTACTTTGAAAGTGTTTGCTGGACCGTAAGCGGGACTCAGTCGGCCGTCCGTGGCCGCTCATGGGTCCCTAACGAACTCATACACCACCGATGTAGTGGAAACTCGGGCAAGGGCGAAATCATATTATTAGACACAAACAAGACTTCCATGAAATTGGATTACGGTATGTTAATAATTTGCGGCCTCAACAAGGTCAGTAATTTCTAATTGAAATGTACGTTGAAAGGGCTAATCTGATGTTCGGGTTTAAATTTTGTTTTAAACGGCCTATTCTCCTTTTTATTTATATTAGAAGTTCAAAATTATTTTGATCAAGTTTGCTTGACTGATTGACTGTCAACTGTCAATGATTGTTCATGTTAAAATAAATGTATCATAATCATAATGTATATCATCATCATCATCATTTCAGCCGATAGACGTCCACTGTTGGACATAGGGCCTCCCCCAAGCGTCGCCACAACGAACGATCATGTGCGTCCCGCAACCATCGGATTCCCGCTACCTTCCCCAGGTTGTCAGTCTGCTTTGTAGGAGGCCTTCCAACACTGCGTTTTCCGGTACGCGGTCGCCACTCCAGAACCTTTCGGCCCTAACGGCCATTCTTCGAGGAATGTGCCCTGCCCATTGCCACTTAAGTTTGGCGATTCTTTGTGCTATGTCGGCAACCTTGGTTCTCCTGCGGATATCTTCAGTTCTGATTCGATCACGCAAGGAAACTCCGAGCATAGCCCTTTCCATTGCTCTTTGGGTGACTTTAAGCCTTCTGGTGAGGCCCATTGTGAGCGACCACGTTTCGGATCCATATATCATCACTGGCAACACACGCTGGTCATAGACTTTCGTCTTGAGACACTGTGGTATGTTGGATGCGAAGATACCGCGTAGCTTCCCGAACGCTGCCCAGCCGAGTCGGATTCGACGGTTGACCTCTTTCTCGAAATTAGATCTACTCAACTGGACTGTCTGCCCGAGGTAGACGTAATCGTCCACAACTTCGAGGATAGAGTCTTCGATCTTGATAGGAGTGGGTGCTACATGGTTGTTTATCATGACTTTAGTTTTGTCCATGTATATAATGTATATGTTCTGACATACCTATACATAAAAGGACAAACTGACTGACTGACATATTCGAAACGGCTCAGGCGCAAAACGTCTCTTTCGCAAAATGTCCCCTGGTCGTAAAACGTCTCTTTCGCAGAATGTCTCTTTCGTAAAATGTCTCTTTCGCAGAATGTCTCTTTCGCAGAATGTCTCTTTCGCAAAATGTCGCGCCAGGGACTTAAGAATAAAATTTTGATTTTCAAAACAAAAAATCATTTATTAAAATTATAGAATAGAATAGAATAGACTTTATTGTACACCAAAAAGTAATACAGCTTATACAAAAACTTCAGTTTGTGGGTACAATTATGGCGGTCTTATCGCTGAAAGCGATATCTTCCAGACAACCTTAGGATGGATAAGAGCTAAAAATAATACACGGGGTAGTCTGTGGTGTACTGCTAACTATATAAAACACAATTCTCAATTATAAATACATATATACATACATATTATAATAAGTTACACAATTTAATTAGTAAAAAGGATAGAAAAAAAGAGTAAAGTAGGGTTGGTGGAAGAAATTAAAATACGTAGAATCAGTATAGTATTAGAGAGAAAGGAAATGGTTTTTAACTAGATTTTTAAAAGAAACTAGTGACTGGGCTTGCCCAATTGGTAATGGCAACGCATTCCACAAACGCACCGCTTGGATCGCAAACGACTTATCAGAGAATTTTGTAGAATGCGAAGGCATTAAGAGGGTCAAATTCTCCGATGATCTCAAGTGTCTAGAATGTGTGTCATGAATGAACTTAAAACGTTCTTTGAGATAAGAGGGGGTTGTAGGGATAAACAGGACACTGTAAAGCAACGATAAAATATGAGTATTCCGACGAAGGCGGATTGGCAGCCACTTGAGCTTAATACGAAATTCAGAAATATGATCATATTTTTGGTACTTAAATTTACTTAAGAATGTATTCCAAATAAAAACAATATCAATAGGTATCAAACATTTTACACACATTCAAAATTTAGATCAAAAGAATCAATACTGTTAGTAAACATATCAACAGATAATATAATAGGAGCTATTACTAATAGTAACTAAACATTAACTAAGTATTGCAAATGAAAATATTTTTTATACCATTTTTAAAATGGTTAAAAAAAAATATATTTAATATTAAAATGTCAAATAAATAAATTTTGGCATTATAACTTACTTGAGTTATAATCAAGAATTGCGAAAAAAAAAATTTTAATCATTTTCATAAATTATTAACATAACATTATTGATAAAAAGAAAATATAAATATATGACATATCAAATGAAATTATGTTTTAATTGTGACACTGAAATTAACTTTTGTTATCATTTTCATAAATGATAAAAAATTTAATCTTCGCACTAAAATAAACCTTGGTTAATAATTAAAATTTGCTATATAAATTATTATTTTCGTAAATGATTATGAAAATAAATCTTTCATTAAGAAAAACAAAATATAAATGTACTTATTTTCATTCTGGAATGTACATTACTTGCTAATGAAGAATTGTAAATCAAAATAAACAATGATACCTACTCAGCAAATAACCTAAATTTAGCTATTTGAAAATTTGTAAAAAAATAATCTTTTTTAAGAATTGTGGAAGCGTCAGTTCTTTACGCTCAGCCTTTAAATTGTACCAAAATATTATTTTTAACTGTAACAAAATATTTATTTTTTATTTGGAAAACATTCTTAAGTAAATTTAAGTACCAAAATTTTAACATCATAATTGCACTATAATTTTAATAATTGATTTTTTGTTTTGAAAATCAAAATTTTATTCTTTAGTCCCTGGCGCGACATTTTGCGAAAGAGACATTCTGCGAAAGAGACATTCTGCGAAAGAGACATTTTACGAAAGAGACATTCTGCGAAAGAGACGTTTTACGACCAGGGGACATTTTGCGAAAGAGACGTTTTGCGCCTGAGCCTTCGAAACTACACTACACTACAATGTAAATATAAAACTCGCTAACCATAGGTATTATACTTAGTTTAAATATTGATTATCGTATTCTAAATATTTGAAATATTTTAGAACATTTTGAATTAAGAATCTGCTAATGAGTTCACAGTTAACGATACCTGACACATGGTATTCCGTACCGACTGCAGTTACCAACGTGCAAAAAAAAAAACAAATTCCACAACTTTTACAGCATCCATCAAAGGCAGATGCGGCAGTTGTGTGAATGAGCTATCGTGACGTAAATGTCACATAAGGCAGTGTTTAAGCTGGCACCAGGCGCACTAAACATTTACGATACGTCGCTCGTCCTCTATCCCGGACAAGTCCAATCAAAGTTGCAAGTCCGACGACTTAGAGCAACGACATTGTGTATGACCCTGGATTACCAGATGGGGTGTTTGTGCGCTGGGATGCAACTTCTGCCAATCATTTCGGTGATAACTATAGTCTGTTTGATGGACAAAGTTTTTCGTATAAACGACGCGGAATATTAGTGGTTGGTTATAGTTGAGTATCATATGCAGTACTAGTGTCTGCCAGTGGCTTCGCCCTCGTGAATAGAGAAAATATGCCTGTCTGTCACTTTTAAACTAGCAAACCTGGTGAAAGAATTTTTAAAATATAATACACCTTTAAATTTTAATCGTTTTAATCCCATGGAGGGTCGATCCGGTACATAAAACACTATTGATTTGTAAAGATAAAATAAAGTACCTGTTTTTCAAAACTCGTATTAATTTACGCATGTACGAAATTAATTTCTTTAAGAAAACGTCAACTGAGCGAGTTCAATGACCTGTAGTTAATAGTCGGCGTTGCGTATAAACTACCTACAGGTCACAAACTTTAAAAGAGGGGAAATGGGAGAATTTCGTTTGTATTCAAAATATCATTCGTTGTGTAAAATACTTGAAAGTTACCATAAATGCATTCGTTTTTTTTACCCATAATAGAACAATTTAGGGGACTTTAAAGATTGTATGAAAGATCCTTATTTCCGAGGTTAATAAGCTTTTCACAAATTGTAAAGAAAGTGTATAATAAATATGTTACTATTAGTTTTTCAAAATAAGGTTTAGTGGGGTTTTTACGAAGATACTCCCGAACAAAGTTGTGGGATTAGCACTGGTACAAGTATAGATAATCTAATATACAATAATAATAATATTCCACAGCTATCACACTACGCCGTCTAGATCCAAGTTAAGCAGAGCTTGTGTTATGGGTACTAGACAACTGATAAACATACTTATATTTTGCTAAATACGTACATATTATAGATAAATTACACCCAGACACAGAACAAATGATTATGCTCATCACACAAACATTTGTCCTGGGTGGGAATATAATAATAATATATAATATAATATTCCACAACTATCACACAACGCCGTCTAATCTCAAGCTAAGCAGAGCTTGTGTTATGAGTACTAGATAACTGATAAATATACTTACATATTTCTAAATACATACATATTATAGATAAAATTACACCCAGACACGGAACAAATGATCGTGCTCATCACACAAACATTTGTCCTGGGTGGGAATCGAATCAACGACCTCCGGCATAGCAGTCAGGGTAACTAACCACTAGACTAATAGGTCAGTCAAATAGAATATAAGCGTTTTATTTGCTGGGCAATCATCTAATAACTTCTTCCGCTCTAGGGCGGATTGGGAGGGTGTGTCACACTTTTACTGATTAAGACCACACCTATGCTCTTTCTGTTGCCCTTTGCGTTCTAGGCCCACAGGTGTCATTTTTATACTTTTCCCCTAGGTCATAGCCATGGCCATTGGCCTTGCATCTATCAAGGCAGAACAAACATAATTATGTAAGTATATGTGGGCTCTAAGTGTGGGCTAGACCTAAAAATAAAAATGGAACAGTCACATTTCTAGAGTCAGAAGCTATGTTTTTATTAAAAATTACTTGAGTCGGTTCTAACTAGGACAGTGGACGTAAGTGAACTTAAATATACACGAGAAAAATTGAACCTGCAGACGAGAGCATGGCAGGTTAACTCGAGCGGACCAGTTAACTTTGGAAACGGTCAAGTCTTGCATTTAAAAAAGGAACTAAACAACTACTTTATCCGCTTTTTTATTTAATTAACAGAAAAGGTAACAATTTTTAAAATTTTCGCTTTGTGGCATAAAACATGTCTAATTGTTAATTGTTCTGAAATATTTGTAATCTTTTCTTAGTATTTTAAATTGACCTTGCAGTTATTAACTAAGTAAAATTTTATAATTATTGTGACCAATAGTAATTAGTTACACTATTGTTTTTTTACCTTTGATTTCAACAATCAGTGTTTACAACGAACACAAAAATCACGTACATATTTGTTGAATAACTATACAATAAATAAAAATCATTGTGCCATTATCATACATACAAAAAACAGAGCAGACAGTAAATATTCGTGTGCGACGAAATGGCCTTGCATTTGTGTCAATAGGCACATTGACGTTTTAGGAGCACAAAGAGACGTACTATTGCTCCCATTTATGAGCCATTAGCCGATAGGCATCTCACGCGACAAACGCACACGTAAACACTTCTGTAATAAGACGAATATTCTCCTTATAAACGATAAAACTATAGTGTAAGTGAAAATGGTAGTGGTTTCTGGTATGTCTGCCAAAAAAGAATATGAAAAGTTAAACGTGAAACAAGAAGACATTCAAAATTTAATGGCGTGGCTAAGTGAGCAGGCGCATCTCCCACATCAATTTATCACTGGTAAAGAATTTAAAATTATTCAGCAATCTCAGTTCTAAATATAACTTTACAAATCAAGCTAACCTACTTTGTTTTAACGATACAATTGTTTGAAATGGTTTTAACCCAGCTTAGGCTAACAACATGATTTAATAACAGTATAAACATATCAATTAACGTATAATAGGTTATATTTCCCGGAATGTAACAATAAAATACGGCTAATACAGAGGTATAATTTTCAGAATTGGACGTGATATTAGCATATCATAGTTGTGCATGCGACGCCGATTTAACAAAGCGGGTCATTGATGTCAATTACACTCTGAAAACATTGTTCCCGTTCTACCAGAATAGAAAAATTGATGATTGCCTGGAATTGGCATTTCAGACTTGGTGCGTATTCATTGATATAAACAAACTGTTAGCCAAATTAGTACAGAGTTGATTGCCTGAGATAGCGAGTTGGGGTCGCGGCAGATTCTAAAGGAGATGGCGGTACTAATTGTATGGATTTCGCCAGACCTAGAAAGAGAAAGCGCAGGTTCGCGAAAGGTGGAAGAGAGAGGTCTGTGCCCGTCAGTGGGACCGAATAGCACAACAAAAATTTACAAGTTTATTGTTTACTGTGACTAGTAATTTTACCTATAGAGCAAAATTCGCTTCAAAATTAAAATAAGATTTAAAAAATAACCATTCAGGCGCTTTGGACGAGTCTACAAATGCGCATATTGTTTGTAAAGGAATACATTTTTTTAAAGTTCCAAAAACACCCTCAGCGTATCTCATACATATTTGACACTTGAAAATTTGTTTCAATTTCAGGTTAATCTTCCCTTTACCGACAGTAACGAAACAGGGTTACAGACCAATATACTGTGAACTTTTGGATGCAGATCCGAAAAAGTTTGTCTACGGGGATGTTATCAAGTAAGATTATTTTGCATTTTTTGTGTGAGATTGCAAATAACATAATAAATATTTTAAATTATTTAATTTTTTTTACAAATAATTTCTTATTTTTTCCAGAGCTTTTTTCATGGTAATAGACCTATGGCAATACGAGCAAGGTACTGTACCAGGAGTAGCTCTTATTGTGAACTTGGACAGAGTTTCACTAGGTCACATATCGAGAATCAACTTGACTGTCGCGCAACAATTCTTCTATTTCTTGCAGGTATTTTCTCATGTAATAATATCTTGCGATCTCAATACGGGCTTAAACTAGAAATCCTCCAGGAATACCTCATTAAGTGAGTTGCCATAATAATCTACTATCATTTTCCATTGTCTAAGACAATGCTGACCTACTTTTCTCGTACCTCTATATTCACAATATTTTCATGATTGTTTTCCCAAGAACTTATATTAATTTTGAAATGCCTGCAACAGATTTACTGTTAGTTATTCTTTTGCAAAAACTTTGTTACTGCGATAGAGTTGTTAAAAGGAAGCATAGAGTTTATCTTTTTAGTTAGAAAGTAGTTTAACAATTCTGATGATTTTTTACAGGAAGCTATGTTCGTGTGTCTTAAGGAGTTCCACTTCATCAATGCTCCAACATTCGTTGATAAATTACTGTCTATGGTCAAACCATTTATGAAAGATGATCTACTGGATATATTGAAAGTTCACCAAGCTGACACCAATACTTTGGAGGAGTATATATCCACAGATGATTTGTTTAAACACAATAAAAATGAATTAAAAGGTATGCAAAGGTATTTTTGAATAATTGTTATGTATACTTGAACTAGAACTACTACTTGACTACTATGAAAGATATATCTAATTATGATATTCCAATATTTCAGATGAAATGTGCAATAAATTAAAAGCAAACTACAAATTTTTTGATGAAGAAGCACGGAAAAGAGTTGATGAATCAAAAAGGCCAAGCGGTCCTAAAACTTTGAGTAGTTTTTTCCCAGGCATGGAAGACTCTTTCAAGAAACTAGAGATAGATTAAAATAAAGCTAAACTAAAAGATATAGATCATGGAGGATGATGGTAATGGATCGGGGACCTGAAGAACAATCATACAAACGAATTCAAGTAATAAATCACTAAAGTTGTAAGATTAGAAGAAACAAAAAAGCCGCAGGTAGCCTAACAAACGTAGATATGAACCACTTAAGTTTATCTCATGATTAAATGCTTTCAGATTGCAAAGAATAGTGATTGTAGTACAAATACAGATATAATGCAGCTGTGTATTGACACTGGTGCTACGTGACAACACGTGCATTCGCAGCGCGGGTAGCAAGTGACACAAAGGAAATTGCTTCTTTGCATAGCGGTGTGCTTGCCACCTCTTGCAAAACGACCAAAAATCTGAACACACGTAACATTCGATGGACTTCGTTGGGAGCTTAAACCAACATGTCCTAGAAAAGAATTTTATACTTAAACATTTTTATATTTTTTTAGTAGATAATAATTCCTACTTTCTGTCGAAGCCTATTACATAATAACAAAAGATTTTTTTTAATATATAAAAAACCTTAAACATTTTGTTTCTTCTGTTAAAAGTTAATTTATAGTTATAAAATATTTAGTCGACTCGAGTAAAAGTTAGTTTAATTTCCTCTCGCAGTGTATCGGAGTTTTAAATCTTAGTTTTGATGCTCTTCATAAGTTTGAGAATTGTTGAAAACTCTTCAATCTTTACTTGAAGAGTTGGTATCGGCTAACCAACGCTTTTGTCTGGAAAATTGAGGTCACACAGCGCACAATGTATCAACGTTTTCGTCGCATTCGCATTCTATTGATACAATCATTTCGTTCGCAATGGCGTAATGGTCGAAAATAAAATACCTAAAACTGGACTGCAATCGGTGCACCATTGTCCCTAAATAGTGCACAAAAGAAATTCGATTTTAGCGAAAAGCTTTCATTCTCTTGTAGATAAAAGAATAACGATTTCGGTTAATCCCAAACCAAATAATGGCCTTAGAGCGGATGACTGTTTTTTTCTGTTAGCCCTTTCATTATAGGTCAAAGGTTTCAAGGAAAGTTAAAAATAACCTACACAGTAAACTGATGTTATACTTTATGTAGGTGACATGATAACCATGACCCACGGGTATAAGACCCTTGTCTCACCTGACTTTCCCTCAGAGCGGCACTTATCTTGAGGAGCTTTATTTTAATTTTCCTTGGCTAATATTTATTCCTTCATAATGAAAGTAAAATAAATCAAATGAAAGCTGGAAAAAGTAATTTAATCTTTGGGTGTAGATTTTAAGTCAAGATAGGAGCTGTCTCTTCCGAGCCCCCTCAACCTTGACCGACAACGGAATGTCGGTCAAAGTTAAGCTTTTTCAGGATTCCATTCCAGCAGAGGCGCCAAAGTAAATTGCTGTCTAGAAAAAGTCTAATATTTTCGACCTAAATATTTACCGAGTCGGTTGGATCCTTTTTTATTGTTTTCGGAAAAGAAAACATCTTTCTTGTTAAGACCTTGTTGTAGTGTACTGTTTTTGAGATGAAATTCAAGCACTTTTAAAATAATTGTGGTTAATTTGATGTAGACTAATAAATTAATGTCAGACTTTTACTTACAAGTAATGCGTGTTACCCTTATCTTGTAAATTACCGTATACATGTGTGTCATGACCTAGTCCAGTACATCATCGTGTAGGCCATAACGCGAGGATGTCATGAAGTTAGTTGCGTACTTGTCTCATTAAGTATCCCGTCTGAAATGAACCCTTGCGTGATTCAATTATTAATGAGAAGCCACGGTCACTTAGTTACATTAGTTCATTAATGTGGGTGGAATAGCCACCGTCTCCTTACATATAACATAATGCGGGACCCACCTTGATGATTGTTCGACGTACTTTGTTGGACGTACACAAATTACTTGCAGCTCCTGAGAAAAGCAAGGCATTATTAAAAGCGTCTTCAGACATTGTATCGTTTTGTAAAAAAACTGTACTCCAAAGGCTTATTTTCATTCTTGTTTACGATGTTTAACTGCGAATAGTCTCTTGTATTGTGGAGTATGTAAATACTAAAAGCGAATTTAACACGAATAAAACGAAAGATTTCAATAGTAAAATCGACGGATGGAATAAAGTGCATGTGCTGTTACATAGTAAATAATTCTGGCGAGAGCTACGCCATCCGCACTTGCAATAAAACGAACAATGCAATTTAGCTAGTGCTGCATTCATGCGATGGTTTCTCTGTAAAAGTTGGTTGTTGCAACCGTGCATGGCTCTCGATTACCGACACGAGTAAATATAAAACAAAATATGTACCAGGAATCACAATACGTGCTGTGACATCCGGCTACGTTCAGTAGACGGACAGACGTATAAGAAGTATCTCTTTCTATTTATAGACGATTTCATAAGAATGGCTGAATTTCGATTAACGGTTGGTTTGATTTTGGATTTGAAGAGTTAATATTATCTTCCTTTTATATTGCAGAGTCATACCGATTGTTTGAATTTATAGCAAAATAGCTGCTATCGCTGATCAAAATAGTAATGACGAAAATAAAATAGCAAACTTTGTAACATCCCCTAGGGTTCCACAATCAGTGCTTTTCTACATATTTATTGTAAAACAACAGTAAAGAACGCTATAAAACTAGACAACACGGTTACAGAGCGCGCTTCCTCATAAAATGCAGGGACGTCCGATTTGTGGGAATAGCATATAAAAATTTCAAAGAGCCTGCATGCGCGTGCAGTGTCCGCGGCGGCATCACTCGCCGCTTGCATAAAACATGCAAATTGGACCACTTCGCTGGTGTGGTGTGCCTAAGTTCACTCGCTTTTGCACTTTTATGTAAAATTGTTGCCCATTAGTCATGTAAATATCGTTAACTGCAACTCTGACGCACCTCTATAGCGTTATTCTAAATATTATCTTTTATTCTTATGCAAGCGGGCCAGCGCTAAGCCTTTGTTATCCAATCTCATTTGTTTTAATTATCTTATATGAAAGCATCCATAATTTAGAAAATGAGCACCTAAGCATGCCTTTGTTTTTGTATATGGTCATGGTACCTAGTTTTTCAATAGCGTTTTAATTGGCATTGTGGTGCAAAAATGATTTTAATTATAATTGGGAATGCAAGAACACAATAGACCGTTAAATGATGAGGGATTGTCGGCGCGATTGTTTAGCGTATGCGACTGAATAGCGAACGTTCGGTGCAGTAATGAGCTTCTGAAGTACTTAATGAATGCCCACTTGCGGTTCTTCCATTCTAAGCAGATACATGACGGGCTTTGTCCTCGAGTCCTCTTTGTTACAGTAATAGATGCTAAACTAACATCGACGCATGAATGCGGAGTCAATAATCAAAGTTATAGCTGCGTTTAGTTTCACTGCAGAACAAACTACCGAGGTTTTGGAATGGCGGTAGTAAAGTTTTATTTTTTATGCGTGGTACAGGTTGGCCCACATCGGAAAATTGTTGGCTGGTAATAAAGTGTTCATACTTTTTCTAATTCCGAGAAAAAATTAAACGGTGACCTCTGCGTCGCCTTGGGAGTAGATAAAGTTTGTCCTGTCGAAGGTGGTTGGGTGGAGATTAACCGCGGCGAGGTCTTGCGTCGACTTCATCAATTATGTCCCGCCCCCGACTCCCCTCGATCCCTGCTGGCTCGTCCAGAACCGAGGCACGCCTCCTCGCATCTGCCTCGTGATGAGACCGTTTGCAGTTTGTGAATGATTGATCTCTGCACAATAAATAGTCACGTATCTTAAGACAAATGTTGGCTATCAGGAAAAACTGCTTACTTGGCTTTCTTCCGGTTTTTGGTGGTAAGATATTTCAGAAGATAATGGGCATACTTTCATCGTAGCACGTTTATGATCTATTGAGCCCTAGCGACTTAGTTAACTCAAGTTGCCGGTTAACTGTTTTCATAACTCTAGCACAGTTTACCTAAATAGCTGTGATATCAAAATAAATAGGCTAAACCTTTACTATCAGATAAAGCTGAACCAGTGCATACAGTAGTGGATAATGTGCGCTATTTAACAACATCGTATATCTAACAGGAGCGTATGCAACCGGCAGCAGTGATCATTGTTCCATTGTTTATGGTTGCACAATTATGTCGGTATTGGCGTTCAAACCACCGCTGAAAACAAATTGAATGTATTAAACTTGCAGTACAACTTTATACACAGTTTATAGAGCCCGTTTTACGATATACGCGTGTTATTTTGCTTTATGTTCGTATTATGTTGTACGTAGACGTGACAAAATAACAAACGCGTGAGGACAACGACTTGTAAGTTCGCTAGTCGCCAGTACACTGTCGATACTTACTATTTATGGGAACAGTTTAGCATACCAAAACTATTATTTTTGTATGGTAATAGGTTTGTAAAGACTATAGGGAAGTAATTTTCTTCTGTTACCTAAAATAGACACATTAATCGCTGGTAGAACATTGCTATTGTGTTTTGTGTTTCCTTACCTTCATGCCCTGTATTTCCTGTTAAACAGATTGTGAGCCTCGGTCATACATTTTTTTAATTGAAGGAGAGTTAGAGGTTTTAGTAGAGGGAATGTCAGACTTTTACTGAGAGGTTTTAATTACATACCTTGTGCCTTCGTTTGCTCGTACAGGGCCACAGTAACTCTTTCGACCAATCTCGTAGAACCTGTATCAATAGCCCAGATCCAAAGGAATAGTGGTAGATTAAACGGGGACATGCTTTCAAATTTCACATTTCAGCGCTCTATTGCATATTATAGTTCAAAACGTGTTGCATTTCTGAATGGAAATCGTAAAACGTCGAGAGACGATAGAGTTAATTTTTTTTGAAGTTTTAAAATAAAAAATGGCATTATTTACTACTACAATTTATTAACTACTGCTAAAGTTAAAATGCTGGATTCTTTGGACAAACAACAATAAATAAGGATGGAAAACGTTTTAACAGTATGGAGATTTTAGTCTAGGTACTCCCATTTGTGTGAGATAGGTAGACGACAACAGCATTTATTAAATAGGAACTATTGATTCAAGAAGGAGGGAGCTGAAGGTTACAAAAATGCCATTTAAAATATTGTAATTGGAGAGGCCGATGGGCCGGTGCGGGCACTTGGTGGCAGCGGCTCGAGAGCGACCTTTCTCCTCTAATGGATACCGAAAACCTTCTTCACTTTTACGCGAAAAATCTTTTTGGAAAATAAATGAATCCATACCGTATGTAAATCGGACGCCTTCGAAAGTTTTTATTGAAAAACTTGAAGAACTGATGAAAATGGGGCCGCGACGTTTAAGATATCTCCGTTCATCTTATGAATGTACCCGCTGAATCCCTAATGTTCTTACTTTTGCATACCTAAGTTACTTTTATATTGGCGGGTCATTGCGAGGTACGGCTCGGTATAAGTGGTAAATAATATGCGGTCGGCGGGTGCAGCGGCTCGGTGAGACTAATCAAACATTAATCGAGTTATGTTAAAGGGTTTCTGGTATAATTAAGTTATTTAAGATTAATTAAAGGCGAGTCGGGCAGCACTCTCAGGGCTCGCAGCCTCCGCAGAGAGCCTGAGTAATTGATAAAGCTAACCCTACCTCCCTTAATCACGGTCAGCTCAAAGTTAAACTCGATAAATAGTTATTTATTAAGTTGTCTGAAAACTTATTACTAAGTCTCCGTTTGAATTATGGTGTTCAAGTTTATAAGTATTGCGCTGAGCTACTTCAGCATCACTCTTCGTACATATTTTGATCTTAAATTATACTGTTTATGTCCTGGCTTGTGGTTTGTCTTTTTGAAAACTTAATATTCCTGATTTACAACGTATTATGATTTTGAATGGAGTTATAGTGAACAATTAATTTGAATTATCTATTAGGTTTGGATTTAAACTTTATCTGCAGTTGATCATAAATAACTTGCTAATTACATAAATTATGCGAGTTTCAAATCTCTGAAGATTTCTTGATGACTTGTTTACAGTTCTCTTTTATTTATGCCACGCGACGTCGTGACTCATACGCTCCACTAGGCTACTTATTAATAAACATACAAAAAATAAACTGCCGACTTCCTTTCGCGTGCCTACAGACATAAAAGTTCTTCGTGCGTATCCTAACAAAAACATAAATTAGGTAAATTTATATAAGGGGTCATCCCTCCGTTACAATATGTTCGTAACGACACCGAGGGTCAATGCGCAGTCAAATCTCCCCCGCAAGACTTCAAGCGGCTCCGGATCGGCAAAATTATCAAAACTTTTTAACTTACAACTTTTCCTTAAACGAGTGGAGCGGGCTTTTTCATTCGTTTGGAGCTTTCGCGGGTCTGGCAGTTGAGGGTGGTGCCGTCCTTGTCGCACGAGGCACGACGGCGGCAGAGGCGGCGGCAAGCCTCGGCTCGGCTGTTGTCTCGCGTGCCGGTTCCCGCCGGGCCGGTCCGTGTCGCCACGCGAGCGCGAAACATTTTCAGTTCTCGTCGCTGCGATGCCGGTGGCGCACGTCACGCCTGTCGCCCGCCGACGACGCTGCGTTACCACGATCGTAGCGTACTTCTTTACCAACTAATAAATCAAGCGAACCGAACGAAGTAAACCCTCACGAACAGATTATAACTCGATATGAGATAACAGGCTCGCGGCACGACTGCGGTGATTAATCACAGAAGTCCGTTCAACTCGAATGATCTGAACGGAAGCATAATCTCTCTGATTTCGGTTTAGGTGCGCGTAATGTAAACAGATAAACATTGTTGAAGTTTTCGGAATCGTTAGTTGACTTGAGGATTACGATCTAAATAGTCTTGCATTGTATGGATTGATGCGAGGGATGATGTTGGAGTGGGAGAGTAAGGTGTAGGAGTGTGTGCGAGTTGGATGTGGACCATGGGGGGTGGTGGACAATGGACAGCGGGGGTGCTATGTGCGGTGCTGGTCTGCGTGCTGGCGGACTCCTGGACGGCGTACCAGGAGCAGCCGTGCTGCCGGCCCGTGTCGCATCACCGCGTCAGGCACCACAGAGGTGAGTCATCTGTCATAGTCAAACAATACAAACTTTTCTTCGAATTAGTTTTTGTACAGGTAAGTGGACACAAAGCAGTTCGTCGGCCGAGACTATTAGTCACAGCATTATGTAGGACGGACAGATACGGCATCATTACAACTTTAAATATTTACCTATGAGTACTCTGATGATAACTGTTGCGGGTCTTTATTTGAATAACTTCAGCATAATACATTTTACGAATTATTTAATACAATATTTGTTATGGAAAGTAAATAAAGTTTTTGAGAGCACTTTATCTCATACTTAAAAAATACTTCTTACGTTTTTTTCGCTACGAGAAGGTCAGGGTTCCGCTAGGAAGAAGACATTTTATATAATATATATAGCATAACATCATAAAATAAACAACAGCCTTAGACGGCAATTCTCGTATCGCATATGAATTGAAGAAATAAGTAATGTATAATAAGCTCATCAGTAAATACAAGCCGGTAACATAAAAGTTGTTCTGTGCACGATAGAGTCACACGCAAACTTATGCTTATGCGCTGACGATGCTCGCAGGCCGGCCCGCCGCCGGCGCCGGCACCGAAAGGGACGCACACACTAACACTCAAATACATTTCCCCTATCCGACACTCGTAAAAACACCATAAATGGATAAAAAGATACGAAAAACTGTAAACAAACCTCTTTCAAGGAAATCCAACTGGATTTTTATATATTAGTTTTTTATCTGTTGAAATTCTTAAAATAAATAAGAATAAAATGAGGAATTTAGTCAAACTTATCTTTTACGGGACATCACAGTGGATTCCTTATCTAAATTTCATAAGAAGTATGATGCTTTGGTTAGATATTGAGGTATTTATTGCACATTTCGGTACCTTATCGTCACTTTTTGTGTCTGTATGTTTAATTAAAGTAAGAGCCTTGTATGTTTAATTAAAGTAAGAGCCTATCTGTTTTAGATTTCATTACCGGATTACCTAAAGTAGAAATACCATAATTTGTAATGAAATATTGTTAGTTGCAAGTCTAAAGATATATTGTCTAATTTAAACAGTGGATCTGTATTCCAGTTATTTCAATTCAATCAATTCGAGTCGATTCAAATACATAAAACTATTATTTTTTAAGCGTTATATCGTTTTGTTCAGTAAATATATAATTCTATGTGGGCACAGTCGTTTCCGAATTCTTTTCGGACATTGAGAGAAGGACTTATTGGTGTCATTAGCATGGAGCAGGCATTCCTCAGTGACACGTCAACGTAAAGAACGCACTATATTAAAAAGCTTGATCTCATCTAAATAGTATTTCGTCTATTTTCCTGCCTGAATAATATATTCTCCGTAATCACAATACATGAACCTATTATAAAAATAACAATGACCAGATAGTTTGTATAATTTCATTCAAGAATTTGAAAAGCAAATGTCAGTGATCAAAAAGTTTGAAAGCCGTTACACACAATGTATTTTAATTTTGTTTAACGAACTTTGGGACTGGCCACTAAGATGTTTATCTTAACTACCTCCTATTTATTTCTCCGGAGATAATTAAAGAATTTACACCTCGGCGGACAAAAGATAAAGAAAAAAAAGATCAGCCGGATCTAGAACTAACTTAAATAACTTGAGCTGGTATACAAAATGAATGCTACAAAAAAATTTATCACGTTGAGAATAATTTGTAGCTGTGCATCGTATACATTTAACTTCACAGTGTTAATTGGCAATAAACTCACATTCATTGAGAATGATTAAGATAATTTTCCAATTATAATCCGTTCAAGCGATTATCATAATAATCCGAGGTTGTTGGTTAAATACGTGCATATTTTTAAACGAAATGTAATTACATTTGGATTTAACGATTTTATTTTGTGTTCATATTTCGAACCGTAGATATGACCAAAGTTTCAGTACAAGAGACAAGATTCTAGAGCGAATGAGGTTTTACAAATCGCAATACGGCTTAAAGTCTTTAAGCATTTATCTTTACAAAGGGCAAGTATTGTAATGTGTTGTATCTTATTGTGAGGAGCTTGCTTCTCACAGTTAACGAAGGGGCCCCTTCGTGTGGATTGTGGAGCAAAAAATATGCACGATGGGTGCCAGGGGCCGGAGCGAAGGTGAGGGGCGGAGGATCATGCGAACCGGTCCAGCGTGCGCCCGCGCAGGTAATCGACTCGCGCTCCTTTTGACTAGGGTTGCTCACTGCGCATTGATGTCTTTATGGTTCTTTGTTTTAGATATTTAGAGGAGTGCTTCTGCTGCGTTTGTTTATTTTAGTGGCTTTTATGTTGGTAAATTTAATGTAGGTATTTAGAGGACTTTTAATGGAATGAGATATTCAAAACAATGGGTATGCCTCTTAAAGTTATGAAAACGCGAAGTTTATGATGAAGGCTTTGTAAAAAGTCTTAAAAAGCCGGAAAATACATTTGTAGTCAAAACATGAAAAAACGCGGCATCGTGACCATTTTAATTTGGTTCACCACTTATCAGTTGGCAGCCCTACTCTTGGCTAAATTAAGTAATAAACGAGCCAACATAATCGAAGCATAAGCTATGCCCAACAGTTTTTATTATAACGTGCTACATCATTCCAATAGAATGTATCTTAATGTTCGTAGCTATTAGGCTAGGCATGCATGTCTGAGCTGTCTGTTTTTTTCTTTTATTTATGACTTAATTTACATGCTACGAAGATTATTATGTAGTGGTTAGCGATGAAGATAGTGTGGCGAAATTTGTTAGAAGTAAAGTGTAGTGCGCACTGACACCTAACTTAATTTATCGTTTATCGGCAAAGTTAAGCGAGGAGCGCATGCTTAGAGTACCTGGCGCTAGAATGTTAACGGTAAAGTATTGTTCCATAATTTTGAAGCAAAATTTTCTCTTGTTTCTGGTTAGCGAGCTAAGCTGAACTATAATGTGAAAGCTCTTACGAGTTTTAATGATGTTTGGAAAAGCTAAGGGGTTTCGAAGTTTACTCAATTGGCTATCACGATGATGATATCATAATGATTGACTTTACATGGAGCTGTTATCATTTCGAGTTGTTGTTTTATCTAAAGCACTTTTGAAAATTAAGGAAAAGTTCCTGTGAATGATTTAGTGAAACTGGTTTTGCCAGCGGTTTCATTCGTTATACTTACTAGAAAATTTTCTTAAAGGAATATTCTACCATTGTAACAAAATTCTATGTATTATTCCAGGATATGACCCAAATGTTGTCTAGTAGTAAAAAGTAACAAACACGCACACACACATCCATACATTATGTGATAAATTACTTGAATTCAGTTGAGTTTGATAATTGACTAAGTATTAGCAAGTGAGACTGTTATTTGACGGCTTGAATAACGTTGACTTCCGTGTTTCGTTTCATGAGTCTAAAACCCAAAATTAAGTAACATTTTTGTGGTTTTCCCTAAACTTGCGCCACTTTATTTTTATTCCTGAAGTATAAACAGGTACTTGTAAACCACAATTACTTTACGCAGCATTACACGCCGTTCAAAGGGCGATTTTAGCTAAACAGAGCGCGGCAACTACAATAAATGTTCGCTTTAGTCGGTCGCCCGGCTCGCCGCCTGGCGTGTGGTCTCATCGCCGAGAGCCAAGCAATCGTTCTGACAGCGAGCGATGTTATCGCTATTTAATATAAACCTATTTACTAGCCCGCATTCGGCCGTACCGCTGTATCGCTGTACCGCTATACCGCTTGAAAACACCCACAGGTATCGCTTACCAAATTATCTTTGGATAGCGGATCATGCTCGAGGCTTACAACGTATTTAGGTGTTTTGTTCTCACGGTTTGCTTGTCGACAGACGGTTTAAATGCAGAGGTTAGGTTAAAAGCGTTTCCAGAGATCAAGAAAATGGTTTCTCTGGCTTGATGCTGTTCTCTGAATAACTTCATCGATTCTACCTTAAAGCTTTCTCAGGTTGGTCGCACCAATACCAGCGCAACTTTCACATTTGTTAATTTTTAACAAATGTGAAAGTCCTGAATATACAAATGTGAGAAAAAACGCCATCTTAGATACTGGAGAGTGTACTTTCTCATCTTTTACAGCACTTTGCGTCTATTTTAATCCCTGTGCAACAAAATATTTGAGGTTGTTTTGTGTCATAAACAGAAGTTGTGGTTTTGTTATCGTAAAATGGACGAACAAGTACTTTAACTAAAAATAGGGATTAATGTATTCCGGAAGTGTGGAGGGTTAGCTTTGAACTCATTTTAAAGGATTAGCTTGTAAAGTGTTTGCGGTACCCAGAACACGGCTGAATACAAAGCAGCTGTCAATAGCATTATTGTTATTTAAGTTTACTTTACCGCATATAATTTTTTGTGACAATTCTTTAAAACGAATGCACACACATATTTTAAAAAAAAGAGAAGAAGAAAGAAAATGAAAAATCAGTACAAAGGTGATTATTTCTAAAGAAAAGTCTTCTTACATATCTGAGAAGAGAGATTTGGAAAATAAAGAGAAGAAGCCAATTAATGGAATTTAATTTATTTTTTATGTCCATCTGACATAACTTAAATCGGAATATAAGGTGTAAAATAGGATATAGGTAGTAGAATACTACCTAAAATGAGACTATTGTAACATGAATAAATTGGTCAAATAAAAATCACAAGAATACTACTAAACTTTATACAACTAGCTTTTGCCCGCGGCGCCGCTGCGTGCATAAAGTATAGCCTATGTCACTCAGGAATAAAGCAGCTTTCTATCGGTAAAAAAATTTTAGCAATCGGACCAGTAGATACTTTCAGAGATGGTAATCTCTGGTTTTGTTTGTAGGAGGTACCTATCCTACAAACAAAATAACATAAAAACAATTTTTACCTCTTTCTATTATTAGTGTAGAAGACTAGTGTAGATAAAATACTTATGAGAAAATGGAGAGTTTCGTACTTGATTGGTTCAAAAGGATTGCGTCAAAACCCGTTTTTTATTGTTTTAAGTTAACATATTCGTTTGGCTATTGAAGTTGTAATTGATTGGCACATAAATATTCATTTATGAATTTAGATCCTCCCCGGAAAGCTGAAAAATTCCCGAAGCAGGGTAAATCTGTGCCCATGAATTGCATGACTTAATTTCGCCATCTCAATTCTACCATCCGATAGTCGGGTTATGGTGGTTAGGGTACGACGAGTATCCACCCATACGTTGTTGAAACCTCTACGGTCTGGACTAAGCGTTTTGCCTCTACGTTTATATCGCGTACGTTGAAGGACTGGAACAAATTGCCTGCTGAGGTCTTCCCGTCCGATTATATTTTGTTTATATTCAAGGCTAGAGTGCTTTTAATAAACTAGAGCGCCTCACCATCAGATATTGCTTCACTGCTTACCATCAAGGGGGATCGCAGTCAAGCACTAGTTCATATCAATAAAAAAAAATCTTGCTTTTCGTTGCATAAGCTCATGCTAACTTTTTTGTAAGAACCTCGTGAGTAATAAACAGGCATTACACAGGTGTTGAACTCAAGTTCGCTAAAGCGGGTCTGATGACTGTAGGTAAGTAATAGGCACCAGAATCTAGGCTACTACTACTAACCTAGTTCCAGTAATTCCTCATAAAAAGCCGACAATTGCGCAGAATTGAAAAGCCGACGCTTTCCAGCAAACCTGTAATGATCACGTCGCCGCCGGCGTTATAATCACACTAATTAAGTTATCTAGACAACACGGTGTTACCTAGGATTTAACGAGTTTCACGAAACAGCGATATTAATCGCTGTTCATTTTAAAACTGGTTCTATTTTATTTAAAAAGAAGATTCGCTACACGACTTTCCATGCGGCTCTATTTGATCAGTCACTTACTTAAGTCCGTCAGTTTATATTTTTTTACCTTTTTCGAACAGCACGTAGCAGTTTTTTTTTTGGGTTGAGAAATTATCAAATGACTTCTGCCGATGTAGGGTGAAGCAAGCAGGCGTTTCAGACCTTTACTGACTAAAGCCCTCCTGTGTTTCTGCAGCTGTTCTTTGCGATCCAGGGCTATCGTACCTCTTTCAAACTTTTCTGTACATCTTCTTGTGCTTCTAATTCATTGTTAAACGAAGTTTGATAATAAATAGTTCTTTATTCAGGTATAAAGTAAACGACATTATAATTTACATTAATTGCAATCGACATAAATTTAATTTAAACTGTAGTATAGATCTGCCTGATCTAGGTTAATGAAAACCTGTGTTTCAAGCCATCCATTTACATCAAACATTTAAAAAAGAAAAACAACAATATAAATGAAAGCTAAATTAAAACGAAGATAATAATTCTAATGACTTAAAAATAAACCCTTAGAGTAAAAATATTTTAAAATTAGATTAGTTACGATATATTATCTAAACAAATTAACGAATAATAATATTAATACCTATATAATATGGTATGATTTAGATTTCGGTAACATTTTCAACTCAGCCTTTTTGATTCTATGTGGACCGATTTTTTTCAATTGTCAAATCTCAGAAATAGATCCCAAATGACCTTATATTTATCATATAATGATATTTTATTTCTTGAACACTTTAAATTCATATTTCGATATAGTCAACCCATTTCGATTAAACAAAATCTAAGTAATATATCAAGTTACACATAATTGTCATGTACAAAAGTTATCTACATCAAATTCGTATATTTTACGTTTTGCGCGCACAACTCAGACTTTTCTACAGTTTTATTATAAGTATGGATATAGACTGATTTTAAAATCAATTTTTCGAAAACTTTACATAGATTCTAAAAATACCTTTCCACCTAAAGCTGAACACAAGTTAGAATAAACAGGACACCTTAAAAACGTTCGTGAAAGTCGTATAGTAGTGTACATTATAGCTTTCTTATCTTTATACTATCGTAGATCTGTAATGTTCCCAGTAAAGTCTTGCCAATATCGTACGGAGTCTTGTAGGGATTTCCTTGCAGTGTTAAGCGAGGTTTATTGGGCGTGTAGCGACGCTGGCAACCCAGGCTTGTGTAAATCGATCTGACAGACCTGTCTCAGATTGACTGACGTTGCTTTAACTGCGCTGTTCAAGCTATACACTCGTAGTGTACGATTCTAATTTGAAATTGCTATTCATTGGATTTTTGTTTGTAGAGGTATTTTTTTATTTGTGAGTTAGATGAAGTTGGAGGTTTGATTTGTTGCTAAGCGGTAGTTACACAGCGTATAAAAAAAAACCTATTTACGTATCAGAAAATTGACTCAAGTCAGCTACAAAAAATTCCATAAACAATATTGTAACATAAACTTTTTGTTTGTCTCTTGATTCTACATAATATCATATTTGTTTTCCCTTTCAAAATCAGAATACAAAAGACACTTTATCACTATTCTTTTAATAGTATTTTTCCTAATCTGGCACATAGCTTCGTATATAAAGTGCACTGAGAACAGGTGCACTCTGCCTGTATGGATAATCTATAGCTTTTTAGGATTTATGGCTGCCCGTATAAAATAAGAGTACATTCTGGTCCCGTTCGCTTTTGTGCATTTAAAAGGGAAGATTACTACGTCCGTGTAAATTGCACTAGAAGTAGCATTTAGTAGGAAATGAGTAGAAATAGCTTTGGATATGAAAATGTATTTATCAAATCCGTTGGATATTACATCATGGTGTATAACTTCGATCAGAAGGAGTTAGATAGATAGATTGATATACTCTTGGATACCAACCCGCTCTGGGCCCGCGTGGTGGATTACGGCCCATTCCCTTTCCTAGAAAGGAGGCCTGAGTCTCAACAGTGGGAACATTAAAAAGGCTGATGATGATGACTCTGGGTTAGGATTAGATTTAAGTCGTCAAGTCAAGCAGTTTTCGCAATAGATAATCTCGAAAATTACTTATTGTATTTTTAACCTATATTTACTACCAACTTACCTACACATTCATCACTTTTTCCTAAGTGATATTAAATACCTACTATCATGTGCCTGAGATTTTTTATAGGACGCGCGAAAAATATATCGTCGCCGTTCGTAGCGCGTTTTTGCCAACTGCCGATCCCGGAAGCAATATATGACAGAATTGACAATCTGTCATAAAAACCGGATCGACGTGAGTGAATCGGAGCGCGACCTGCCTATCGTATTTATTTTTATTAGTAAAGAAGAATATGTGTCACACTGCCTAAACAAACAATACCTATCAATTAACACCAGACAGAAATATAGTACCTATCTAATATTTAACGGGTACTAAAAAGCGCTCAACTTTTCTATAATGGTTGTTTAAATATACTGGCAATGCCATCGCATCAAAGTTATGTGATTATACGTATTTAAAGTTTTAGAAGTCATCTAAATTGTATGGAGGCGGCGGGCAGGTGGCACTTCCCGCGCAAGGCGTAAAACTTGACGGACGGACAGATTGCCATCTTGGGGTCGATAGAGTGACAATATCAATTTTATGTTTTATTTAGACGTTAAAGCCAGTTTTAGTATTATATCTAATGGAATTATGTATAAGCTTTTAGCGCTGTGTGATCCCCGGCTAAGAATAGACATTAAGTCGACATCTACGTTAAGATCCTTTCCTGTAAACCGACTTAGGATAGAGCAGAGTCTAGCTGGACGCTGTAATAATCCGCCTACTTTTGAAATGGATTCGCACAAGATTGTTGATTTTTAAGGTTTTTGTCGTAGTAGAATATGCATGGTTCATACCATAAACGCAGCAATTTCGTCGTTCTGCGTAGACGCAGTGCAAAGGCACGGCGCTATCGGCGCGTTGTAGCATCTAAGACGCTGCGTAATTTATCATTGACAGGAGTGCGGCGTAGCGCATCGTAGGCGCGGTGCAGCGCTGTATAGGATTCGCGTAGCTTGTCGTTCATGCGTTTTGCAGGCTCGTCATAGATCTTCACTAGATTGGTGTAGCATTTCGGAGGTTTGGTGTAGCGCTTTATACTAGACAAGGCATGGCGTACCGCTTCGTAGGCTTGGTATAGCACATCGCAGGCACATCATAACCGCATCGAATACGCAATGCGAACGCCAATCGTTTCTAAACAATGCTGACTTTATTTTGGTGATAATATAATATAGGGTATAATATAGTAGGTATATTGTATTATTACCAAAATAAAATGTCGAACTGTAATTTAACTCACGAGAGGATTAACTGTGGAGTTTTCCGATGACTGACAGAATTGGTCGTAAATATGAGCTGATTTATATAAATTATTAATTAATTTTAAATACTCTACTATAATCTCGTTACTTTTAGTAATTATTTTTTTTATAAAATCATGATGTCACAATAATATATGTTTATCCATCAATTTTGATACCGAAACCAAATCGAGTTAATTTAAAAGGCCTACGTGCTATAAAACCGTTCGTAATTGGGTATCAACATACCGAAATAAAACCATATCGATTCTCTTACATTGTCACAAAGATGTTTATCAACGTTACAAATTACAATCGGAATGTATTTACTTTCACTTTATTATTGACCCTAATGGTAGCGATATCGTTTATTTACAAGGACGGGTGAGTATTGAGTGTGGTATTCAAATATTGGTCCGCTGTCTAAGCGATAAGGTGGGTAACATGACACTGTACCGGTATTCGAGGGACAGAAACTCCTGAGCGCCGGGCGGCGTCGAGACCTCGGCACAATCCCGACAGCGCTCTAACAGGAACGCTTTTATTACTAAGAATATTCAATAGACACTATCTGTTACTGTCAATACTAACATTCTCAATGGCTGAGCGACTTATCTAAATCGCTTTACATGTAAGTAGTGTTCGAGTTTTGTGGTAAGCTGAGGCTGCTTATCTTCGCGTTATGGTTTGGTTGCTACACTTCGGTTGTTCGATGGTTGATCAGCTTGTAAGTGGTGAAACGTAGGACCTTTTACAACCTGATATCAAAACGTTAATTTCTGAACCGGATTTGGTAAAGATATAAGAGTCGAATGTACAAGTCTGTATCCACGACAAACAAAATAAAAGTAAATGTCTTTTATGGTTTCATTGTATGTATATTTGTGAGAGAAAAAAAGCTTGATTTTATTTTGTTTTTATTCTCTTAGAGCTCTGAATATGTTCATGCCGCGCCTTCGCTCCTGTATCTCATGTCAGGTAGCAACACTTATCGCGCATTCCCGGGGTATTATACTCGTACATACTCGTTCAACTTAAGTATGAGCTTGTATGTTCCGACGCCTAATAATGCGAGGCTAAATAAATGAACAACCGAGGTATATGAAGCTACTAAGACGAGGTTTAAGTAAATTGATGGGCGATGACGGGACCATCTTGTTGTAACGTGAATCTCAGCTGTGTCTTCCAATCTTTGTTTACCGTGATAAATTGACACTTCTTTCTAACAGAAACGTGGTATCGCTATCTACTTTTTACCAATTTGTTTTTATGAGAGACTCTACACCTCATTATTTACAGTCTAACGCCAATAAATATCGTATAAACAAAGTCTCGTCATTATTTTTGAATAATTTTAAAGTCGTTGAACTTAAATTTATCAATACGGTCATAATTTGGTGCACGTTACTAAAATTGCTGTTAAAATGTAAAGGCTTGGGCTGCTCAACGGTTTGGTCGTTACAATAATTATAATATAACAGCTTCGTTGACCCCAATGAAACAGGAGTATTTGGATTGATTCCAAATGATTATTTCTCTACATTAGAAATATAGAAACATCATCAAAGGTCTTGGTAATAAATATAATTGCAATGAATGGAACAAATGGATAGGCGTTTAACTTATTTATCGTTCAATTAAGTAAGTGATGTTACAAATTCCCGGAGTGTCGGCGATGGATGAAAATTAAATGACTGAGTTTCCGTGCCACAAATATAGACATCAGTTCCGGAGCACGTCGCACGTATTTATATTCGCGCTGCGTGTACGCGCACTACGCGCACGCAGTACGCACTACACGCACACATTTAAAATTTCAACCAAACGAATTAAATTTCGATATGCGTAAAAGCAACACAATTGGCAATTATTTCCAATTTTTTGTGCAATTCATACCCGCCGGGTTGTGTTTATGGGAACGCTTAGTTGAGTGGAATGATTGTGTAAAACTGTTGGACGGGCTCCAACGAGCGGGCACGCGGGTGCGCCGCGAGAAACAAACGCCACAAATAAAGTCAAATAAGTGAGCCAAGCAGAACGGTGGCCCGCGCCCGTTGCAATTGCAGTATCGAGTGTTTTATTGGACCGTGATGAAATATCGATATGAATCATAGACGCGTGCCCGAAACATTCCTCAATAATGAAATAGGAACAACTCTAATAGCCACCAGTGGGCTTGAGTTTTGATGTAAGCTAATATTTAATGAATGGTAATGGATTGAGGTTTTCTCTGTATGTGGATGTGACAACACAAGTTCGAGGAACGGTCACCGAGTTATTTCTGTTGCGCCGTCCTTTATTCTGAGAACTGGTTTGTGTATGTAAGTATGTATCAATGTGCCATTCCGCATCGGGTCTTGTTGCCTGTTCGCGGTACGATAGGGGGCAATCTGACGGAAATGATAGAGAGACTGCTGTGGCTTGACGATATCTTGTTACCTGAGAAATATCTGCTATGTTTGATACGAGCGATTTGTTCAAGATTTCCAATTAGCAACTAAAGATAATGAGGTATCAGTCCCTTCACTATCACCAATTAAAGCTGAGTTTGGTTCCCCTCTTATAAAAGGGACAAATGAAAATGTCGTGACATTCAGGCAATGAAGAATGATATGCGGTTCAAATGAAAGTACTTAGCGGTACCATTAAGTGTAATATTGTGTTTGTGTCACATGTCTATTGAGGATGAATTGTCTGGAATCCTGAACAGAATAGTTTTATAATTGGCATCAATTGTCTGGCTCGTTTTATGGTTATTAATAGCTTTATCACGTGTCTGCAACCGCTAGTTATCTTTGATGCAATTCGTTTGTTTAGTGGTTCTCACGCCTTGTTGAAGTACCGACTAGTTTTTATACTTTACAACGTTTATCCTGAATCTTTCTATGGATAAGATATAAAATGCGTTTTTTTCACAATTCTAGCGATTTCTTGGAAATGAATAAATATAATTTAACTGAAAAACATGCGTCATGTTGGCCTATAGTAGAGTCGTACCTAGTATAGAGCAAGGCGCGCGTGTAGTGCTGGGCCGGCGGCGGGCTGGCACAGCTCCAGTCGTTTCAATTTGATCCCGCGGCCGCCCTCACTGTAAACATCCCTAAATGATAAACGCATAATTTAACGCCCCAACGAAACACGAAAAACTGTGCATCCATTTGTTTTCTCGATCATAGAAGCGTGAAGACGTTCATATTTGAAATGTATGATTTCACGCTCCGACATAATAGTAACAATACGTTATTCTGTATTAATACTATACTTTGATATATTTTTAACTTGCCCCTTACAACAAGTTCACGTTTTATATTGTTAGGAGCATGGATTATTAACGCTGTTTGGAACGTCAAGCCTTGATTACTGAGCCAATAAAACCAGATAGCACCAGTTATATTACCCGCCTTTATGAAGTTTTTTATAAGCAGTTAAGAAGTTTATTAATCCAAAGAGAGATGTAAAGATTTTTAAGATTATTAAAGGGAGTTGAATGCAGTAAGGAATATTTTATTACTCGCAGTGTAACGGTTCATCGAAGGTTGTTTTAATGAGAGGCAGTTGCTCTTAAACCGGTAAAGCAGTGTAGTGGAGAACGATGCACTTAAACTGAACTCATGATATTGCACTGGTTCTAAGAAAGATGCACTGACTTTAAAAGTGAAACAGAGAAGCTGTTGAAACAATAAAGCAGAATATCAAATACAATTCTACAAAAACTTGCGCAAAATATTCCCGAAGCATTAGGCTTCAGGAATATTCAGTGGGTATTGTGTAAGAGCCGCTTGCCGTGCGGCGAGGTAGCGCGGCGCGCACGTAGGCACAGCGCCGCGGCCGCGCAGCGTGGTCGCCGCGGCCCGCCGATACCATCACAGCCTTCGTCGCAGCCCCACATAAATCTAGCTTTGATACATTTTGGTAAGGAGCCAAGAGCGGTGCATCGGCCGGCCCGCGATCCACTCGACCTGTGCATCGCGAAATAGCATTTGCTTTTATTTGAACCGCACCTCACTTTTTATTACATTGTCCGAACCAGGAACAATATTTTTGCCTTTTTTGCTTTATATAAAAGTTACAGAAATTGCATAGTGAATTGTACATGTATTCATGTGGAACTATCTAAACAGGTCTGAAATAAGTTAGCATTCAACTAAATGTTCCATATTTTAGATACGATTTTTATTAAAACTCTTAGTAAACTAAATTATATAAAACATGCAAGAAACACAGTTGAATGAAAATAGAAGAAAGTGTAGGTACAAGTGTACAATCTGATAATAAATAAATATATGTGTAGCTAGGCTCTTCGCTTCATTGTTCGGTTCCAAACAAGGTAACTGCTTTTGTCTTCTTGACACACGTACACACTTACGTATGTATTTTTGCTTTGACCCACTCAATTAAGTTTCACAATGAAACTTTTGTATTGTGGCTGACAACAAAATTGTGGTGTGTAATCGCTTGTTGGAACTCCAGTCTGCTGAGTGCAGTAATACTGCTGTTTCACCGCTGAGGGCTGAGCGCTGACTCACCGTGTTCATTCGATATTCATATTAAACAAATCCGATTGTAACAAAGATTTATCTTGCGCAATAAAGGTATTGTGTTTCCGAAGCTCGGTGCTTTCATACTCAAATAAATACATTGAAAGTTATTTCACGAAGTGGCCGCGGCCATGCAGGTGTAATGAATCACGTGCAAGCATTGACTGATATTATCTGTGCCGCCCCTGCTGGGCCGCCCGTGTTTCTACGCGAATATATGCGAACTTAATAATTGTGCTAAGTGGGTCATTTTTGTACGAATATATTTATATTATCATGTCAGTTAATTCGTATTTTGCTTACTAAAAATCTCTCTTACCATACCATAAGTCGGATTTTTTATAAAAGATAAAATCCATTGTACAGGTTAGTTTATGCTCGTGAAGTGCTGTGGGTGCTACCGTTATAACCACAAGAGCTGACGGTACTTACCAAACAAGCTCTAATTATTAACTTTCTAAACTGCTCTCTGAACCTGGTTTATAGCTGCTCTTTACCCGAAAATTAAATAGAAAGCGTCCAAGGTCCGTCTACCTGCCCAAATGAGTGCGCAGACAAAATGTTTGACGTACCGCATTCATCTCCCTAGCGATATAACTGTTGTTCATAATTAGGCGCTAAATTCTCTCTGGCCGGGGAAAGGTCAGCAATTAGAGAGCTTACTTTTCTTGGATGGACGATAAGTTAGTTAAGTAATAGGGTTCATTTTCAAGTCGGCGAGGTTCGCTCGTTAATCACTGAGTTGCGCGTTGGCCGTGCTTCCGTCGCCGACCGACGCCGGAACACAAGCTTATTTTTGATTGTTTTTGATAAAAACAAACAAAGACAAATGAATAAGCCAAATCGTTAATCATAACCAGTTTAAACTGAATTTCCTTTCGCAGTAGTTACATTTTTCTCGGTGAATATGTAGCTGTTTCACTTGTCACAGTTAATTTATGAAGACACATTTGTTTTATCACAAAAAGCGATCAAAACGTACTTGCGGTAATAAATCAGTGCTGCTCTTCGTATTTTATTATGTTTTATATCGTTACCAATTCGCACGTTTGACACTCAGATGTCTTAATAGCTTTATCGCAGGCGTACGAAATGAAAATTGAATGAAACCGTTTTGTAATTTATTAAGTGCATATCGCGAGTGAGCTTGTGAGAATGGCTCGGGGCGGGCGGTGAGCGCGAGCGGTGTGAGCCTGTTATGAAAAAGCGATCACCGGCGGCGGGAGCTCTGCTCGCTCCGCACCCGTTGCCAAATTAATGTGTCACGAACTGTATCGCCCTATGATATTGATGTTGAAAAATGATGCCATTTGACGTTTGATTGCAATCGTAAATCTCTAGCGAGCTGTTCGAGTATTGCGCGCTCTATTCGTAATTGACGGTTTAGTAAATTTTCCGCGAAGGCCACTTTGAAACTGCCGACTGACCTTTTCCTCCGTGAAACTACGTAAGGGAGATGTTAATGTACTATCAAAAAGTAGATATGTAACTTTCAAGGTCTATTACACTTCGGTAAGATAAATGGGGAGGATAAAAGTTGCGTTATAACGATGTAGATAAAATATACTCGGGTGCTGCTGAATCAGTCGATATGGATACTAATTCGGATATTATTTGTATAAGCTATAACGTGGCTAATGATTAATAGTGGCATTATTCGGCGAATGTGGAGCCGAGGCCGAGATCGGAATGATTATCGTGAGGCTCACGCTCCGCTGATCACAGCACAAAATTAATTTACGTATAAGGCGGGCTACGCTATGTTGTACTATATCAAATGTGTATCTGTATCTTTACGCTCGTTTTCACATGCGGGGCGGGCAGATCTGTGAGGGTTACCGGCATTAATTGCGGTGGCCTCCCTTCCCGATTTGTGTACACGACGTGATTTATGTATTAAGTCACGTGCACAAAGTCTTGTCATCGCCATCACGAAGGCAATCACCGTCCGAATCGCTCAGCTTTTAAATGTCTTCTTGTATTGACTTTTATGATTCATCGTATTCTTCATATATGATGAATCGCTAATATTTATAATGCGTTTCATTTGTAAAGAATTTGATGTGTTTATTTTAACATTTTTCTCCAAAAAGCTGACCATGTTCTGTTTTCAAATATGCCAGAAATATACCCAAGTTATATTTTGAGCCCGGCCATCAGATAGTGATCCGGTAACTTGTATGCATAGGCCGGCCTAGTGGCTGTCAACCTGTCGAACTCGGCTGCAGTGTAGTTGATCTGTAAAATTGATTTCCATTCGTGCTGACGAACAAAGGCATCGCGACTGCCTCAGGCCGGCGCTGCCTCGCTGCACTGTTGCACAGATACCGCTCAGCCGCCTACAGTAAACGTATATTATTTTTATTTGGATAACGTTGGCTTACATAAAGTTTACCTTAAAACATATTTTTTTTTACCTTAAAACAAATTATTAAAGATATGTGGGGGAAGGGCGGGTGCCTTAACCGTTCTAGTTACAGAAAAATATTCCTAGGACACCATTCTATTATAGGTAATGTACCTACTTAGTATTTTGATTTCATTAGGTATGACATCAAAATGCTTGGTTGGTACACTGTCATATCTTTTTTTTTATTATTTTATCTCAATAGGCTAAAGGAAGTGAACATATAAAACATAAATCACTAGATTTGACTTTTTGTAAGTTATCTGCAACTAAATTAATTTGATTATATTGTATAAAAATACATTAGACAGGAAAACGCGTAGAATACACTCCCCAAAATAGACCTACGATTCTTCAAAACTCTCTCGGTATGTTTAAATGTTTTCAGAAGGTTGTAGGTAATGCCAGAAAAGTAAAACAACAGATATAACTCCAAGGGTTTCAGTTCTCACGTAAACTTTGATATGTTGTGATTATTTTGAGACGTCCATCTTAGAAAAACAAAAATATATGTCATTTATATTTAGAAAGCAGTTAACATTTCTGTTGATCGTTTATATTCAGTTTTATCTCTTTCAAAACTGTGGTGACATTAAACATTATTTTTCTGTTAAACAGTCATTTGTATGAATAACAAATTGTAATATGGTCTATAAATAAAAAAAAATGCTTTTATCAAATAATAGTATATAGAAAATTTATAACAGAAATTGGTATATTTTAGATAGCAATTCCTATCCAATATCAATTTTATTTTTCGATGTTTGTCAATGTGCGAATCGATTGGCTGTCGGAACGTAGAATAGTGCAGGACGCAATTTTGGAACAATGAGGTGGGAAATTGGTTTCCAGCATGAGTAGGTAGTGGGTAGTTGTGGCGGGTAAACTGGCGGTATCCTCCGAGTTTCTGATGGCGGTCGTACAACAAAACCTAATCTATCCTCTGTGGCTTTGCGAACATTTGTCAGCGCCGAATAGTTTGGAAATCGGGATGTATGATTAGTACGTTATAATGTGGAGACTCATCCATTTGGTTTTGAGTTTGAGTTGGTACCTACTAGATCTAGATATTTGAACAAGTTATAAACTAGCATTATTAAAAGTCTAAGTACTACAGTCTATTCGCAAGATAACATAACCTTCATTCTTACTCGAGTTCTAACTGAACATATGTCTCTATATTTTAAAGTGATTCTACTTTTACGTAACTTTCTCAATTTTTGTGAGTTATTATTTTATTAGACTTGTGGTTTTTCCTTTTAAAATAAGGTATAGGCGATTTAAAAACATACAGAACAGTCGAAGCCATATCACTTGCTGCCAATCGCCAGCGAAAACCACAATATCCCATTTTCCTCAATTGGATTTTATAAATTGAGCGATAAACAAGTAGCTGGTTCTGTTCAGTGTTTTTTTATTAAACTTCTGATAAAAATAATAATTAAAGGTCAAGAAATCCGTCAGCAAGTTTACAAATGGTATTATTGGTGATCTCTAGTTTATCAAGCCGCAAGCGTCAGGATTGCGAAAACTGTGAAAAAGATTTTCCACGCTACCTTGTTTTCTCCATATGTATGGACGGATGATGGGTAGGGTGACGAATATATTTACTGTCGTCCACAAACGTGAAAGTGGATGACTAAAATTATCCATTAAGTCCTTACTTATAATGGGATGCTGGGTGGCATATAAAACTAATCTTAGTGGCAGCGTTATTAGGAGTTATTAATTTGCTATATTGAATGATGATTGACTTACTGCACATATGCCCACTATTCGTCTTAACTAATTATTTTGAGTGTGATTAATTCCGAAATTATATTATTAATTTATTATTCGATTAAAATGGAGGTTTTATATTCTATCCGTATGTATGTCCGCGATTCTCTTAAAACCTATTCATCTGGTTTGAATTACGTTTTCATTATTTAAATGCATGTTTTCAGAGAAAGTTTTAGTACTCGTATAAAATATTCGGATCTGACAAAGATCTTCAGAGATAGACAACGGAACTCTTCAAAAATTAATAGCAAATGACCTGCGATTGTTGCGATTGCATATACAAGGTGTAAGGGACAGCCCTCCACAAACTTTAAGGGCTTGCTCAGTAGATGAAACTGAATAACTAAACATAAAAATTGTTTTCAGGAAACGAAAAAAGACCACCTCACCATACAAAATTATTAACTTGATTGGACAGTTTGTATGGAGAGGCTGAATTTTGATTTCATTTCCTCAAAAAAAATTTTGGTGGGTTGGTCAGTTTCGTTTACTGAGCAAGCCCTTAAAGTTTGTGGAGGGCTGTCCCTTACACCATTTATATGTATTTTTTGCACCATTGTATTATGTACTATGTCGGGCTTGTGTCTACAGCTCCACGTCTAAACTGCGTATATTGCGTACAGGCGGGTCAATTGTGTCCCTCCAGCTCCTCAAGGAAGATCAGCAGTGCCTTGGTGTACCGACCATTTTTCGAAGAGCCCCAGGGTTCTCGAAGTACTTTGCCTTGTATCCAGTGATCACTGGGCAGAATAAAAGCAAATGATGATGATGTCGTCCCCCTGCATGCGTGCTCCACTGCGTACTGTCTGTAAGTTCTATGACATCGAGGTCCATTCAAGGATCCATGAGTGTCCATAGAGTTTCTTGCACATTCTTTTCCATAGATATCTACGCTTTGGAACTGCTATTATTATATTTTTTTTGACTGAATTTTTAACATTTCAAAAGAGCTGGTAAATGGTTTGTTTAAATCTTTGGTTTTCGCAAATGATTGGCAAATAACCTCCCATCTAATCTATTTTGTAAAATATTTTTTCTAATTTTTATTCAAAATTAACTTGAAGCAAAATTGAAACTGTTCATTTTAGTTTTAATTTTTCTTATTAGTCCGTTCGCATATATAAAATTATTCCAGTTAAGAAGGCAAACCTGTTATTAGCCATAGTTTACTATAAGCACTTACTCTGTAACATACTTTGTGGTTCGCTTCGATCTTTTCTTCGGTCTTCGATCGCGACGTAACCAATACCTAAATAAAATAAAAATGTCGCAACGTGTGTTTAATTTAAAAAATCTAGAGTCCAAGCCATTTTTTTTTTGAGATATAAAAAAATGGCCTTCCTTTAGTTTGGCCTCACTTCAAAGTTGGAATTGCCTCGAATTTTGAGGTACCACAGAAATTATGACAAAATATGTTGATTTGCCCGTGTACGACTATATAATATGTATTGTGTATGTATTTTATTTTTTATTCTTTCCTTTGTTGTTGTCTATGTGCTTAGTTTTTATAATCTGTGTGCTTTATGTATTTTGGTGCATGTTTTGTGCTGTAACCAATAAAGGATTTATCTATCTATCTATGTATATATAGTTCCACATTAACATTCTTTTGCTGTTATTTTGATACCGAGCACTGTTATTTATGCAAAATAACAAAGAAAAACCGTTGTTATTTTGTAGTAGTTTTTGTGCATTATAAAAACATCAGTCTAAAACTTTACTGTTTTATTATACGAGTATGTATGTATCTAAGTATATAGATGTAGACAAATTAAATGTAAAATAAACTATTTTAAAGCTTTCCAAATTAAGTTAGTCAAATGGTTCAAATGTTGTCCAATTAAATCAATTAAGTATCATCAGTAATTTAGCCTCATTTAGGCCATCATATACCGTTTAAATATGTTTAAATGAAGTATTATTTCGCGGTGTCAAGGCTTTTTACTTAGAAACTATAATTTTGGTTATGAATATTAAATGTTGGTTCGATACTATAACGATTACTTTTTGAGTCAGTAAGATGCACTGCCTGCGTTTAAGAGTGTTTTTTAGGGTTCCTTAGTCAACTAGGAACCCTCACAGTTTCACCAAGTCTGTGTGTCTATCCGTCCGTCCGTGGATAATCTCTGTGACCGTTAGCAATAGAAAGCTGAAAGGTATATGTATATCAATCGCGCCGACAAAGTGGTAAAATAAGGGCAGGGTTAATTTCAACCCTAACTAAGTGTGATATATTGTTGGATAGGTATTTAAAAATGAACAGGTTTACTAAAATCATAATGTTAATAATTTCGGAAATAACTTTTGAACCATAAGTTTTGGAAATGTGGAAAAAATCTCAAAAGTAGAACTTTAAAAAGGCATTCTAGAAAAATTATTTTGGATTTAAAGGGCTAAACAGTTTTCGAAAAGTTGTAATTTAACCGTATATGCAAGCATTTTTTTAACTTAGTTTACATATTTTATCATCCTGAACTTATCTTCTTTCAAATAAAAAGCGAATGATCAAAATCGGTCACGCGACCCAAAAATACCACCGAAAATCCAACTAACCCGTCTAGTTTGTTTTCCCTTTAATAACCCAATTCCCCGAGAGACGGCGGTATACTTTTTAACTCTTAAGTGTGGACACTTATTGTCACGGACGGGAAACTACGGAACCCTACACTGAGCGTGGCCCGATGCGCTCTTGGCCGGTATTTTTTCAGTTAGTCATAATCATCTACATTTCCAAACTTCTTCCTTACTGGGTGGAGAGAGAGGGAGTGTCAGACTTTTACTGACTAAAACCCACTCGTTTTCCCTCAGTCACCTTTTGCACTCCAGGGCCACGGTAACTATTTCGAACATTTCCGCAACCCTATTCCTACCTGACATCTCTTTATTTATTTAATTCTTTATGTACAAAAGAGTACAAAGGCGGACTTAATGCCATAAGCATGCATGCTCTTTGAGGCGTGCGTACGAGCCCACGATTGAATTTTGTTGGTACCCAATGAAATAACATTATAGAGCAATTAGCTTGATGGTGTAGGCGTGATATATTGTTATACCTCGTGATCGCTTATAGCTATCATTATATTTTCTAATTGCAATACTCAACAGAATGACTTATTTAAGAATTACCATAATGGGCTACGCTTTGATTGTATTATGAATTTTTATGTAGCGTATAATTCTAACATTAATATATACGCTGGGTGGGAAGTACATGTTGAGGTATTTCAATAAGTGAATGGGTAAAGCATGATGTTGGTCATATTTCAACTAAAGGTGTCGCTATGTTTTTATTTATTACCGTAGCGCGGTAAATGTGTTATTTGGTGTATTTAGTAGAAATGGTTCGCCAGAAGGTGCAAAATTTCGTAGGTTTACGTAAACCAAGCTTGTGGTTAATCGTAGGGTTTGGGTTACATAAGCCGCATTTGTCCCGTAGTCACATTTTACGACAGCTGCGGTGTTCTTAGAGGGATTACTCTCGACGGAAACAATATTATCATAACAACCCGTAAAAGTTTACTGCTGGCTAAGGACCTACACTACGTATGATGCGTCAATCTTCACTGCTAATCTTCGCAGCGAAAAGTTTGTATGACAGGTTCTTAATATTTTATAATCTGAATATAATGAGCTCAGCTCAGAACGTAATAACTCATATAATAACATAATAACTCGACGCGGAGATTACCTTCCTACCAACTCGACATGTTATTGTTTGTAGTTTGCTACGGGTCATGGCACTGTCCCACGCGCAATCAAAAAAATATCACTAATATTATTACATCAATATTTGGCAAAGACTAGTTTGAAATGTTTGAATCCATATTTATTACAAAAGTGCGTGCAATATTATTTTGATATTCTAAACATTCAGTTGAAATGCTTGATAAAGTGCAGAACTTTCTTAAATACCTATAAATTATGTCATTTACCTGTATATACTTCGTACATCTGAGTAAAACTCGTGACTTGTTTATTAGATGTGACCGCGTAGATGCTCGTATTCGTGAGGAACTGCTATCGTAAATCTGCCTGGACCGGAATGGGTTACAGCATCGAAACCATAAATTGGCCATCCATAGTTTACGATTCGGTGTGAAAGGAACCCGACGGCTCTCGCCCTCCATACAGATGGGACATACACTTAAATTTTGATACTAAAATATTTGGCATTTTTTATACATCCAAAAAGGTAATATCAAGAAAATTGCTCATCCTACCTTGGAATTTTAATGTTACTAGACTGCAAAATTCTCGCCTGCGAACTTTTAATCTGAACTTAAGCTTCATCAATATAAATTGATGTTAAACTTGTCATCCAGGTCACGTCGGCGCCAATTTAAGAAGAGTGACAGTTCTTCTAAATTTAGAAGACGACGATATTGTGATCGTTGAAGTCGTTCGGGACGGCGGCGTGACATGACGGCACTGACGGCGTGACGGCGAGGTGGCGCCTGTGTTCACTTCAAGTGCTAATTGAAATGTACCCGAGAGTTATGTATATTTCATGGCATTAAACGGGCTCGTGGCCCACAATTCCGACGCGACGCTGCCTCTTCATTAAGAATACATTAGTTCATTAAAGCTCTTACACTAAATTTCTTTCCAGACCGTTTCATTGCTCAACGCAAAACTTTCGAATCAAAAATACTACCATTATGTTGCTCTATTGAACCACCTGAATGGAGTTTCGTCTTATATGGCCATTTATTTTACACGGTATTAACCTTCGAAATCCTTTTAAAGCTTGCAATAAATTTTGGAATCCTCTGCAATGTAAAAATGCTTTATAGAAACCAAAATACACACTTGTATTTTGTGCTAAAGGCCCTTACGATTGGACCCTTTGTGAATCTGATAGCAACGGATTTCATTAACAAAACAATAAGAGCAAATGCTCACACAGAAACAGTAAACGGTAACAGCCAGAGTGATCCTTTGGTGAATCGGAAACAGGCTCGAAATAATTCCAATGCGACGGAATCAATCAAAGCTAGGTGTGCCTTGAATGCTCATTGATATGCAAGGGATCCATTTATTACTTCGCATTCAATTTGCAAATATTTTCTTAAGAAGAGTTGGAGAGTTTATTAACTGAAATATTTATGATGAAATAGATCCATTTATTTTATTCGTTGCGAAGCGGGAGGTTAGGGTACACATTTTTTAATAAAGCCGTATGTTCTGTTGCACTAGTACAGCCAACAGCCAGCAGAACATATTTAACATTTCGCTTTTGGTATTTGCAGTGATACGAGGGTTGTTTATTTATTTGTAAGGATTAAACGTGAACCGAGCCCGACTAGCGAGCGGCGGTAGTGGTTCCTACTTAAACTTTGCTAAACGGCCAGCTCCGCTGAAAGCCTTCTAAACTCCGCTGCGTTTTACGCTTCCCATTCGGTGTGTTGAAATAATATTGGAAAGGATTACTACACAACTCACGACTACTGTTTGCTTGTTTGGGCACAGTTGGGCCGCAGATGTGACAGTTAGGGAAGTACAGTCATTATGATTTAGACAACATATGTATAAATAAGGTCTGAAAAACGTGATCGAATATCGTGAATTTCTATTTTAAATTCAAATCGTTATTTAAACAATCTAGACTCAAAGAACACAATACGTTAGATATTGATTCCAGTAAATATTTACTGAAATCATAACTGGGATTAACAGTGAATATTGTTTGAGAACTTGTCAAAAGTTCCCCGAATGAATCTGGACAAGTTGCGGCATCGTGCAGGCGCGAGGCGGGACTGCGTCCGAAGCGGAGCTGACCGCCCACTGTCCAGATTAGAGACTATTCTGACTTTGTGAGAAACTTTTATTTATCTCAAATTATGAGCTCTTGCTGCTAGTACAGGGTTTTTTACATTTCTAAAGTTACAATTGGTACAAAATCCTGCCATGTTTTTATTTTCTTCTTTGTATATTTCATTACTCAAGTTTTCTTTTTTATGGTTTCCGCTATATTTATCCGTAACTGGTAAGCATAACAAATATTCCTACAACCGAAATAATTCCCGTCTCGTAATAGATCCAACGTCTACTTGATTGATTATTTATTGTTATTACTCAAGACATAGCGAGATAGCTTCAAAAGGAATGGATTTAAAGAAATTGATACAGACATCAATAAAATTTAATTTAACGTCGATCAAAACGTCAGTTTCTGATAACTGTCAGGTGATTTATTTAAAAGGTGAAAAATGATCCTGTTGGTAATCAGGACAGGGCAGCGTATCTAGTGGGTGTAATAAATCATTGGAATGACTTCATACCGTGGCGTATGACATAGTAATACTGGAGCATGCATTTTAATGATAGTGCGGCCACATGTGGCTTTGTCGGCCGATATTTTGTTTACTTGATTGGAGTCTGATGTTGACAAAACTGTGAGCTGTTAATTTATAGATAGGGACTATAAATTTGTGTTTGGATAAGCTGAAATTGTTAAGCTCTGTTCAAAGTGAATTAATTTCGTTCTTTAGTTGCTACTTCTCTTTTGAATGCATATTTCATTTTATTAAGATTTATTTACAGTAAGTAAATTATATTAATTATTCATCAACTCTTCACCGAATTCTTTAATAAAATTATTTCTATTCTATTTTATTCACCGGGTGTCACAAAAAAACAAAGCACCAACAACTGAACTGAGAGTCTTCTCCTTTTGTAAGTCGGTTAAAAAGCCAAATATTCAAGTCAAAAGCTCGGCTTTTCTGATTATTTATGTACTAGTTTACTCAGTAAATAATATCAGTTAGTATTAGTATAATATTACCTGCTAGGCGTATTCAATACAGCCTCGGTCTCCGGTACATTTATTCAAGCTGTGTTACTAAACAAGTTTGAATAAAAGTTCCACATTGATTTACGTTCAGTATTTACAAGTGAATGGTGAAGCACCTGTGGGTTTCATGATTGTTTTCAATTGTAATGTTAATAATGAGTAGCTAACTGGTTTAGAAACAAAACACACATCGCTTAAGCTGACAAATGTTTATAGTTGTTCCGTTTCAGCGTGACAAAAGCGGTCATTGAGTCTCTGCTATTATAAGATATTGTATTTGAAAAAGGATTGGCCTTCTTGGTTTAGGAAAAATACACTCCTATTAACATTCACATACGTGGGTAAGAAGATATTACAAATAAGAATTTGTGATGTGGGTAAGACCATGTATGTGGGAATTATCATATAGATAGTAAATTAGCTTAGATTTTAGTGAACCCCTGATGTGTTAGTGGAATGTATACGAGCTTGAGTGTACTGGCTGTATCATTCTGCTATCATTCTCTTAAGAAAATAAGTGTTATTTTTCAATTGGGCCACGAAATGCTGAGAATCACGATAGGTTCAGAGCATCTTCATGTTATTATTGTAGGAGAGTCAATAGCCGCTATTAGCACGCTGTAGCGCTACAACTGTACCGTTACTTACTTTCAAGAATCGTTTTCTTCTCTGTATGACCTCCGTGTGTAATAAATCATTTGCGGTCCGTCTGCTTATGTGTTTGTTTAAAGCTTCGCTTCAACTTAACGGGTTTTCATATGGCTTACAGAATTAAGTACTTTGTTTATTATGGAAAGTTTACAGCGTCTACAAAAACTTTAAGATATAATCACACTGAGTACAACAAAATAAGTTCTGTTTACGACGTCATGGAAAAACGTATTCTTACTTCATTTTATAAACTTTGTATGCGAAAATATCTGGGTACCTATACCCATAGGAAGGATGGATGTATGTATGTATGGTATCAGTTTTTAGATAATTTTCATGCGGGTTAATTCAGCTATATTAAATTCATGAGACGGATCAATAGACGAAATTGACTGTGTGCCAATTAAAAACCAATCTCTAAATAATTTATTTTTTTCAGATCATTATTGCATTAGTGCCACACAAATATTAATTAATTTCATTAATAAATATATAAGCAGAAGTGTGAGTATCTGTATATTTTTCCATTAACATTTCAAGATATTTAGGTACTGTCTCAGTACAGTAAATAATAATAATATTTAAAATAAAATTTTGCTGTATGAGCTGACAAACATGAAATGAATGGATGGGTTTTACCACCAATAACCTCATACAATGTGTCGTTATTTACAGAACTTACTTACATCATCTTAGTCATCACCTACTTTTTACCTAAACTTTACAATCTTCCAGCCAGCGTATGTGCGGGCTTGTGGATGGCGAGCAATGGGTAGCTCGTTGTCCGACCGTCCGGTAACCGTCTGGACCGAGCCTAAGTCGTCGACGGCGCGCGCTGTTCCCGCGCGCCTCAAGGAGTTGTAAGCAACAGCAGGAGCCCAGCTAGGTCGAAGCCTACTGGGGCCAGGGTTAGCTCCGAAAGGTAGCTCAGCCTCGGTATGAAAGGCAAGAAGAAATGGAGTGGGTTTTAGTCAGTAAGAGTCTGATACTATCTTCCGCTCACCGCTACCCACAAAAAAAAAACACTTGGCCATAAACTAAAACATATTTTTCTTCTTCAAACTGTATCCTAGTTTAGCATAGCAGTGACTATATTTTTACACGATATCGTTAAAAAACCAAACACACATCAATTAGCTCCATCACCAAGATCAGCAGTATTGGTTTCAAAAAGCTACGTCAACGTAGTATTTATGAGAAAAACAAGATTATTTTCTTAATGCTCTCTGATTTTCCCCAAGACACTATCCACCGGACGTCTAACTGTAGCGTATTGGATTACCACGAATAATAAACGAGGATTTACGATGTACATAACGTACCGTGACCACCTCGTTTACATAATAACTACCAAATCAAGTTTATTACGTTAATGTTTGAATGCTATTCATGTTACCTCATTTACAAAATTCATACATGTAATTTGTTTAGCGATAATTAATCTGTAAGCGTATATCTTGTATTGCGGTTAAAATAATTATGATGAGACGAGCAAATTCTTTTAATAAATTAATTTCGTTTTAAAAATAAAAATGCTAATATTGTTCTTAGTGGTTAACTGGCCTCGATTGAGTAACAAACAGTCCTCACACAAGTTTCAAGAATGCATTTAGCTGTGTCGCCGATGCGAAAAGCACATAAAGCTAATTGTGGCAATAGATTAAGCAAGCGCCCGAGGTGTGGGCCACTGTCCGCGGTCGTAATCACCGCGTAACGCTGACGGCCCTTCCTTACTTTCATTAAAGATACATTACTCCTTTTATTCTTGTTTAGATTGCAAATTCTCTCCCAGTCCTTTGTCTCATTTAGCATTTATTTACGGCGTATTCAATTTAAATACCGCTCCTTTCGCGTTTTATCGCTGTAGAAATTGCCTGAGTTGGGCCTCGCTGTTTTATTTATTTGTCAGTTTTGTTCTTGTTGTTGGTAGGCTCCGATTCTGTTTAACTTCGAAGGTTGTCTTTACATTAGCTACATTATTTATTATTGTAAGTAATACTAAATCTTCTTGAAATCTCTTTATCCATAATTCATTTGACAATACAATGAGTCGATCGAAATGAATAACATTGAGCTATTGTAATTGTGCCGATCGAGAGAAATAAAATAGAAAGTCTGTCGAATCTTAAGAGAGGTCGAAGAAGTGGGGATGGTCATAAAGAATATTACAAGGTTGGGGAGTGAAGAAAATCAGAACTAATTTACATGACAATGTCGTCGACAATTCCTCGAGAGCGGCCGATCATTAGGGTTTTTAAAAATACAGCGTTATGTAAGGCGTAAGTTTGCAGAGGCGTAATTAAAACTTAAAACTTGTATTATGGGGAAAGCGCGGCGGGAATGTGAACTGTGCCAAGTGTCGGATTTGGTACGTGCCGCGAGTCCGCAATGCAAGCGGGTGGGCCTGCAAGCGAGTCCCGCCTCGCACCACACGCCTCGGCTTCCTCCGCAAGCCACGCTTTACTCACTCACTACCCAGCTTCCCGTTCATCTTAAAGTGAAGAATTTTCCGAAACGTGGATGGAGCTTTAGCGGTAAGAAATTCTTCAGTTCAACATTTTGATTTTTCACAAAATATTTTTAAAGTTGGTAAAGGATCTTTTCCAATATTTCGTTATTCACTTCTATGTAATATTTTCTCTCGTACATATTTGGTCTATTTATTTTGTACAATTGCTTTTTGAAATACAGTTTATTTTAAGTTTAGTAGACCGTGTAAACAAATCGTTAGGGATGTTATTACATCGTTCTTTCGTATCTACATTTAACGTAATAATATCAATTTTGTTCTACATAGATTAATTCTGAGCGTTTTTTATAGTTTTATGGTTTTGTTTGTTTTTTTTTTCTAGATAATTCCGCACATATTATAAAAATTCTGAGGTCACTGTGAATGTGAGCTATATAAATATAAGAATTTTCATTATGCCTATTGTGTTATTTCGTTTTTCCTACATCTTCGAGTTTGTGAATTGAGAGCCGGAAAAAACCAAGTGTTGTCACAAATTTTATGAACATCTTGCTTTGGTATTTAGACTTTATATACCTGCGTCACCATCATCATTATTATCATTCCGCCGAAAGACGTCCACTACTGGACATTGGTCTACCCCAAGTGCTGCCACAACGACCGGTCCTGTGTGTCTCGTACCCATCAGATTCGCGTGACCCTTGCCAGGTCATCGGTCTGCCTCGTGGGCCTACACTATGTGTTCCGCTGTGTGTACGCGATTGTCACTCGTACAGGAATTATTTTGATACATAGATAAGTTAGAATTGCGAAAAGCATGGTCATCCTCATCATTCATCATCATCAGCCTTTTTTAACGCTCCCACTGCTGGGATTCAGGCCTCCTCTCTAGTAGAGGGAATGGGCCGTAATCAACCACGCGGGCCCAATGCTGGTTGGTGAATGTCGCATGTCTTAAAATTTGTGGATATGCCGGTTTCCTCCCGATGTTTTCCGTCACCGTTTTGAGAGAAATGGTAATTAAATAAATTACACAAAGTAATGTGCCTGGTAGGGTTTGAACCCGCGACCTACTCGTAAGTCGGAGCCATTACCACTCGGCCACCACTGCTCTCAAAACGAAAATCATGTTCACTATAAACTATAACAACAACTATTCTGAAGCATTCAGTAAGTCCAAGTTGTCGTAATCTTTCGTTTTCTCTGAATAATTACAAGTTGGCCATTTGATGCAAAAACCACGGTTGAAATGTCATAAGGCTCTTAACATTAAATTTATTACGAGCATTAAGTTAACGCTTATTCTATTAACATCTCTTGCAACAGAATTGATTAATATTTTCCTAGCTCTACGTCAGTGGATCTAATCTTATCTTAAGATGAAAGCCATGCTATAGTGAGATAGGATATCGAATTAAGCACTGCGAGATAAACCTACGTTACCAAGCTTGCTAGGTCTCTAGGACAGATCTAAGTATTAATTTAGATCGACCGATATGTAAATGAAACACGAGATCAACTACGAAATGAGATTCGACTTTTAATGTTTCATATCTTTATTTTTTTAGATACATTTCTAGTTTTATCTTACACAGACGACCTCTGTCAACAAGGACAAATAAAATGGGAATTCTCCAACGCAACATATTTAATTTCCTAAAAACTGGAGGAAATTGAATAAAAAGCTATGTAGGTATTGTTAAGAGCTCTTTTATTGTTATACCCAGAGTAAAGAGCAGGTAATTTTGTTGAAATATTAGGTAGATACTCTAGGGATTTTCTTTAGTGTCAACCACACAAAATGGACTATTGTCTAGCTTCAAGGTGTTAAAGGTTCAACTGTCTCACTGTATATCTAATCACTTTGAAATGTCCCTTTGAAATTAAAAACTTAGAAATGAAGTTGCGGCAAACCACTCATTATCAAGAATTTCTAATAAGTACCATACTATCACTTTCAAATGACATTTTGGCCTTATCATCTGTTAGTTTCTCTTATTAAAAAACACATTGAATGTTAGGTGTTCATTTGCGGCAGATGCAGGGCTAATTAGAAAGGCTCACGTGTCCGTGACGTTGCCGTGGCGGCGGCAACGCGAGACGCCTCCGAGAGCTCGCTTATTCGCCCTCTCTTATTGCCCTTTTCAGCCCACCTACAATGTTCTAGTACTCCGGTTTGAACTTTGAACCGGCTCGCCTTTTGTGCAACCAGTAATAGGACGCACAAACAGCACGGTATGCAGATACGTAGCGTGCCTTACTTTGTTTTGTTGTTCAGTCAAATATGTGGTCGGGAACAATATTTGTTTAGGATTTGTAAAGTTATTTTGTCATGCCAGAATGTGATATAACATTGTAATTTTTAAGTTAACGAAATGACGTGTAAGTGGTATCTATTGTATCTACTTAATTAACCTACTTATGAGGATTAAGAATATTGCTTACCGTTCGTTATGACTTTAACTCACTCTCGAGAGCGGTACGCCGTTACTATTCCCTCTATAAGTAGGAATGTCTTGGTTACATATGCAAGTTATGCTTGACCCTTTAAAAGTTTTTGAATACAATTACTTCATCTGCCGTTGCGCTTCAATTCTTATAGGGGTAACTCAACTGATAGAAGGGGATCGCATGGAAAATGTAGATACTTAGTAGATATGCGTGCTAGTCGGACGAATATAAATACTTTTACTTAAAGGGTTATGCAAATTTAGAATAGGAATTGAAATTGATCGGAAAATAATTGAGTTTTTTTCAGTCCGTATTTTAATAGATCATTTTAAAGTTGTGCCGAAAATAGAAGTATTAAAATATTGGACCTACAACTCAATCCTGCGCTATAATTGTTGCAGTATTTGCTTAACTTATTTTTGAGGATCAACAATGATTAACTTTAAGCTGAAAAGTAAGTTTTGTACACCCGAGATCCTAGTCTGCTATTCCATTTCATCCTTAAAAAACCGGCCAAGAGCATGTCGGGCCACGCTCAGTGTAGGGTTCCGTAGTTTCCCGTCCATCACAATAAGTATACCTATTTATGACTTTAAAAAAATGCTTGCATATACGATTATACTACAAACTTAGACCAGAAATTATTTTGTAGAACCCTTTTGTCTTTTTTGTACAAAAACTATTCTTTCAAGTTCAAAATAATTTTCCTAGAAAGTCCTTAAAAAGTTCTACTTTTCAGGTTTTTTTCATATTTTCTAAACTTATGGTTCAAAAGTTAGAGGGGGGGGACATTGTTTTTTACTTTTGGAGCGATTATTTCCGAAATTATTGACATTATCAAAAAATGATTTTAGTAAACCCCTATTCATTTTTAAATACCTATCCAACAATGTATCACACGTTAGGGTTAAAATTAAAAAAAAAACACTTCCCACTTTACATAATAGGGACTAGGGAGGCTACCCTAATAAAACATTTTTTTTCAGTTTTTATTGTACTACTTTGTCGGCGTGATTGATATACATATTGGTACCAAATTTCAGCCTTCTAGTGCTAACGGTCACAGAGATTAAGCGAGGACGGACAGGCAGACAGACATGGCGAAACTATAAGGGTTCCTAGTTGGCTACGGAACCCTAAAAAAGGCTTGGTCCACCCGTGTTTCAAAGATCCAAATCCGCCGCTTGAGCGTAAAGAAATATACAGCTTTTGTCTTTATAATATTAGTGTGATTTCAAACTTGTGTGTATATGTAGTTGTTAAACGTTGGAAGGTAGTCTGTGACTTTCATCATGACCTTGGTAATTATAATAATAGTAGTTTTATAACCAATTAACCGGTCAATAGAAAATGAATTACAATGTCACGAAAATTACGTTCATTCCCGAAATAGAAGTATCTACGATCGTCTTTATTCTACTTAAAATTTATTTCCGTGACTAAAGTTGTTCAAAGTTTCGCGCAGTGTACAGACAACTTATTCTAAGATTAACAATATGCTCGTAGACAGGCGTGGGAGACTGGACTGGTTTCACTTACCAAAAACCTTGCTCTTCATGGATAAAACTGAAATACAGGTACGAACTTTCAAATTAAACTCGAAATTATTCAACAAAGTGCTCATGTAAATGAAATATTTAATTCATTTCTTACGTAAAGGTGGAAATTTGAAATCCGTCGCGTTTGAATTAGAACGTATTATGTTAACTTTATGCTAAAGTATCTAATTGTATTATGGGTTCAAAAGTTGTGACATTTTAATTAAAATTACAACTCGTTTTGTGTCCGTCCATCGTACGTGTCCTGTGCACGTGACATCCATTGTAACCAACTCGTGTGACCTACTACAAGGGAATTATGTCATTTGTTAATATCACGAATAGCTTGGGGAATTGTGATTTAATTTTATTTAAGAAACGTTTAAATGGGACGCGTTTGTTTGTTTATTTGAAGACGTAACTATTTTATTGTTATTTAAAGTTTCTATTTACTAACCTAATGAGAGTGGCGGTATAGAAATCTTAGTAATATACGTATAGTTATGAAATATTTGAGTTGAGTCCATAGAGAATAATAATATAGTTGACAGTTCACTAAAGTCACCACAAAAGTGGTTTGTAATATCAATCAATTTCCGTCAGTGGCGACGTAACAGATCTCGCGTCTCGGTCCCCGGGGCCCCGGGGGCCAGTCCGGGGGGGCCAGTCTGGCTCATCCAGAAAAGGAAAGTCACGAATTCATGACGGGACCATTCTAACTCCCAACAAAATAAGTATATTTTGCTGATTCGAGACGAAATTTGCAAGTCTGCCAAGAATATTCGTACCAAATCGTTTTCCTATAATTGGAGTACATGTGAATTTGTATTCAGTGGCGCATCCACGGCGGATGGAATTTCGCCATTTCGTGGGAACCTCGTCCTCCATCATGCGTGCTTATTGAAGTAATTTGTGTAGCCCTGCGTGTATCAGACTGTGTTACTTGAATTTTATTGTGGGTATACGTATATTTGCTGAATGTCCTGAGATATGAAATTGGCCAACGGTTCCCGTAAACGTTCAGCCGCTCTAAAATTATTGATAAGATGAAGCGTAACTCGCAGAGGGACGAGCAAAGTGGAGAACATTCAGTTAATAGCGATCCTTGAAATTAGGTTCCGGGCACGCTAGGTAAAAGTTTTAATGATCGTAGTTACGGTTTCTTACGCGTTAACTACAGTTGCAATTAGTGGCAAATCGTGACCAAAATGTCATGTTTATCGTGCTGGCTTAAACTATGCTGTGCTGAATTAATTGAACTACAACCAAAGAGTACTGACTTAACATGAAAGATCTTGATTATAAAAAAAATAAAAGTCTCTAACCTGGGCTGAAGTGCTGGTGCCTAAAAAACTGTCAAAACTCCAAAAAAACAGTTACCCTTCTAATGTAGCTTTTTATTCTTATCCTATTATACGAAACACGTAGGTATTAGCTACGAGGAGCTGGTATTGCGGCAAAGTAACGATAGAAATACCACTAGCTAATGGACAAAGACATTAAATCATAATAGAATGTCATGAACTACAATATATTTTTTACCATTGTAGAAGTCGACAGTTGCTACGAAAAGCGTAGACTTCATTCTACGCGCGTAGCAGTCACGGATTATAGGCTTACTAATAAAAATATATATTCTGAAATAATAAAACATAAATACTTAATATACACTCTGTGCCACTTCAAGGCTGTGAAAATGGCGGCAACTAATGCCAACCATCGCTACGAACTACGAAAAGCGTAGACCTTGCTACGCACGTAGCTCGCTGATTGTAGCCTGCATATTGTACGTGTGTGCTTTTGAATGAGCTGAATTAAATTACATACATACAAACATACATGTGTGTATATGCGACGCGTGCTACGCATCCGCTTGGCGGTCCATTGTTCCCGCTTTGCCTCAACACTTCTGTTATTTAGACATACGACGGAAATGAAAAAGATGTTGTAGACAAGTAAATTGTTAGTAAACGACGTATTTATTTTGCGTACCGCGTAGGGAAAGGAAAACACATTCGTTATTTTTAATGGAAAAAAAACAAAAAAAGGACGTAATATCATGCGTGTATTCTTTTTAGGGCGCAAGATAAATAAAGTTATGAACTGTCTCCTAAGTAAAGCCACAGGCCAAGCCTACTGTCATTAATCAGGCACTAAACCGAACAAAGAATTTATAATTGAACCAAATTCCAATTCAATTGAACTAAAAATTCCAATGAACCAAAAACCGAATTCCAGGACCCACAAAAGCAACCACACAAAATTAAAATAAAAAACTATAAAATCAAAATGTTAACAAGTAATTTAAGTCTTCTTTCTACAACTTAATGAATTCTTATCGACCTTTAATCCCGGCGTCATCACCCTTCCCCTAGGGAACACTCCTAGACAGGGGACTTAGTAATGATCATTAGTGAATGGTACACTAGTGAGTCAGCGTGATTTTTAGATGTCCCGTTTATTTTTACCGAAATATTTCCTAATTTTTTTTTTTTTAATAATATTTTCCACAACTATCGCATAACTCAGTCTAGTCCCAAGCTAAGCAGAGCTTGTGTTATAAGTATTAGACAACTGTTAAACATACTTGTATATTGCTAAATACATTCTAGATAAATTACACCCATACAGATAACAAATGATTGTGCTCATCATACAAACATTTGTCCTGGGTGGGAATCGAACCCGAACTACCTCCGGATTAGCAATCAGGACCACTACCCACTAGACCAACAGGCCTGTCAAATCTCAGTCTATGTTTATATTATTTTTATAGGGTTATAACCGCGTATGATGACCGTTATGCACCGGTATGATACGCTATCGATACTTTCTAGTGGGCATAGCTGTTAAAGTGGGCGAGTGGTTCTCTTTCCGTGCTTGATACGTCTTTAGTACGGTCATTCGGTGTACTGAAAATCTCCAAAATTGGCTTAATTTCAAAAAACACTCGGCCACTAAACTGAATGACAATACCAAATTATTAATATTATCTGTAAATTGTTGGCGGAAAAACCAATAGAGTTTTTAACAGGATAAAAGATTGCTGTCTAGGGATTATTTTTTCTCGCATTTCTTCGATTTCCTTGTTTCGAGTTTTTTTCACCAGACATCCTACCATGAGTTCTTAACTCGGTCCTTTTTCGACCTAAATGGATAGCGTTAAGAGTTCGTGGTACGATCTAAACTGAACTATTAAAAGGTTGGAGCTATGCAAGTTGTAAGGGACAGGTTTCCACAAACTTTAACGGGTTGTTCAGTAGACGAAACTGAACAACCTTCCAAAAGATTTTTTTTCAGGAAACGAATAAAAAAATCGGCCAAAAAATGTCACCTGGATGATTTTTAATTAGCGAAAAAAAAAATTTGACTGGACAGTTTTTATGGAGAGACCGGTTGTTCAGTTTCGTCTACTGAGGAAGTCCTTAGAGTTTGCGGAGACGAGGAGCTATCCAACCCAGCTGTACAGGTTGCCCAATATTGGTCAGAAAAATAATAGTTTGAGAGCACTGACACGAAAAGAAAAAGAAGAAGCTCCATCTCTCTTTCTTTGACATTTTAACACATCATGGTAAAGGCTCCTGTGTTTTTCGTCAGATTAGATTACAAATAAAACGCCATTTTTGTATTATTAACGTCTTTTTCGATCGCGACTTTTTCAACTCTTAAAAGCCTTGTGACATTTTGACCGAGATTTTTGCATTAAAATGCCAACTCAGTCTGGTATTCACAATCAGAGATACTGAAATACTTCGACCACCCTGATTTATTTAATAGTGAATAGCAGTTATTAGTTTATTTCATTGCGGCTTCGCTTTTTGCACTTTTTTCTTAAATATTTATGTTGAGAAAATGTATTGAAGAATGTTATTCATAAAATGTTGGAGGGCACTTTTTCCAGCTCGTGGATTTTACTACTACTACAGTTCTAAGCAAAGGAAATGAAATACACTTAACAATATTCCTTTAATACGGCCCATTCCCTCTCCTAGAGAGGAGGCCTGAGTCTCAGCAGTGGGAACATAAAAAGGCTGATGATGATGATGATCTCTTTAATAGTGTAGGACTATTAAAGAGAAATTGTTAATGTGCAAAGCGATATCAAAATGTTGAAATGTATGTGGAATCATCTATAAAAAAAAATATATATATTTAAAACTACAAAAATCATTCAGAATTAACGGTCAATTGAAATTCAAATCAAATAATACATACATAAAATGTCGTGATGAATAATTAGTTCATAAAAAAAAAAAATATTATTAATTTATTATCATACTTCTATAAAATGTTATATATTTTTTTTTAAGTTCAAAGAGGAAGAGGTTCTATGTTCGGCTGAATGTATTTTTTTATGGGTGTTCACCGTCAACTGCAAAAATACGCGATGCATCGGCCGTTCGAATTTCGAATGTATGAAATAATGAAATTTTGTGATAGCAATTAAAATAATAATTTACCTACGTTCCTAAAACATGATCAAGCTCTTTACGCAGTCACGTAATTCTTTCTTGTCACGTCAGCTATTACGCACAACGGTGACCGCCAGTGAATGTTCCATTCAAGCCGTGTTGGGCAATGGCAAAATCTTTTAAGTTTAGGCTAGAGTGAATAGGCTCGTAATTAACTAGTGCGCACCACCATCAACGTTTGCATCACTACTTACCATCACGTGAGATCGCGGTCAAGCACTAGTTTATGTCAATAAGAAAAAAATTTAAAAAGTTTTTTCTAAAATTTCTTTGGCAGCAAACATGTTCTCCGTTGTTGAGCGTTTGTTAGCACGTAAGCTTCGCGAGCGTGACGCGTCCGCGGACACGGGGGACCCCGAGCTATCAGTGACACGCTTCGCTACCCACCGTGTCGTCGCCCGCATCCGCATATCCCATATTTAATTCCCCTCCGAACTGTACGACGGACGTTTTGGTAATTTTTATATTTTGTGTAGACTTACAGAAAACTATTGGGAATGATTAGGTTTTAGTCAGCCGAAGTCACACTTCCTTTTACTCTATCACTTTAAAAACATGGTGTGAGGAACGATGAATTTGGTAATCATAAAGGTGCGTCTACACAACACTGTAAGCATTCCATAGCTAGTAGGTAACAGTGACAGCGAGTGGAGACGTAAGTTTACTCGCACTATACTTGTCGTATACATTTTCTAAAAGAAAAGCTGTGAACTTTTCAAATTATAATGTCCACTTCTATGCAAGAGTAAATCTGTAAATCATTCCACTATGCGAGGACGGATAGTTTTTTGTGGTACCTGAACCTATTTTGTCACTGTGTCATGTCACTGTCACTGAGATCCGAACAGTTAACTAAAACGGTTTCTCCTGAAAAATATTGGAAAAAGTTATTATTACAAAAATATCTCGTCATATGCAATATCCCTCAATAAAAAATATTTCAAACAAAATATACAGCGTAAAATCTTTGCAAGATAAATTGTATAGCATTTTTTTTTTGTTTTTTTTTTTTCAGTTTTGCATTCAAGCCATAGTCAAAAACTTTAAGCCTTTACAATAGTTTAAAAAAAGTCTTTGTTTTAAATTTCTGAAATAAAAGTGTTGACACGACACTCGCGAAGTAAAACGATGACTGAATTTTGCGATATTTTAAGTGCTATTTTTTCACGTGTGCACAATGATATTGCTGCATATAATGCCATAATATTCCACGTCCTTCACGCTGTAATTTCAACTGACCTTTTTGGGGTAGCGGCGTTGAAATAACGAATAAGCAAATCAGTTATCGATAAATGAATTAAATAAACTGACAGTAATATGAATGTGTGTATTAATTATGCCAATCAACGCCAGTAACGAGGCAATAACACTTACCTCGGTCCTCATTATCTTTAGTGGATTAATTCGAAGCTTTCGCGAGTTACCGAAAATTGCTTTGTGCAAAATTCAGCCGGCAGCGACGTCGGCGACGGCGACGCGGCTTGACACGAGCCCAAAGCTCATTTCACGGCGGCCGCACTCATATTTTACACTATCCAAAAGAGGCATTCTAAATAGAGGGAAAAATCTTGTTTGCTTTCGTGTATAAACATTCTTTGTAGCTCCGTTCTAGAGTAACATTTTTCACGAAAAGGGTCACATAGGTGAATATACGAAGCTTTTAGTGGTATCATACGGCGAACTAGTTCGGTTATAATGGTAAACATGTTAGATACCGCGGCAGAAGCTGCAAAGAATTACTCGGTGCTACACGAGCTTGGAGCCATAAACTGGGTGTTACACAGATAATGCTGTGTTTGAATTAATAGAGACCACAGGGCGTAAGTGTTATACGAGATTGAATTAATTAAGTAATTTATTTAGTTACACAACGTAATCGCTTCTGATCCCGAGGGATTAGCCAGGTGTTCTGTCTCACATATCGCCGGTTACGATATTTAATCTCCACGTGATAAGGGGAAACTCGATTGCTAATTTGCTATTCATGGGGCACAGTCATAATCCCGATAACTTTGTTAATTCATTTCAAAACACGACTTAGGATTGATATTTTAAATCTTTTATTGTTTTTTCCTATGTAATCTAATTCAGGACTTGAAGTAGGCTAAAAATAATATTCATATTTGTGTGATATAAGCAAAAGATAAAATGTGGTCTTTAAGCAATGTTTTTTTTTAAATTTGCTCCACATTAGGAATTACTCCTGTTTAGTGGATATGTTCACAAACATATAAACTAGGCTCATGTATTTACATGACAACCAAAGACGAAACAATTATTTGTAGACCATACAAATATTTCTTCCGAGGAATAGAACCCGCGACACGTAGCGTAGCAACCAACCAACCACTGCGCCATTTGTAGTATAGACAACCTTTTTAACTGGATTAGAGCCAGGTATTACAATATGTTGCACATAAAGTCACACTATCAAAGAGCTCGGATGGAGGGCTTCGACATAACGACAGACTTAAACTCTTGAAAATCTTGCATCAGGGGCCGCGTTGTACATATGAGTGCACTAAACCGCCTTATCTCCCCCTCTTGTTTAGATAGACGCCGGCTCCTTCCGTAGAATGTATCTTTAAGAAGTTCATAGATAAGATTTTATGTCAAAAATAATGTAGATCAGCTCAAATGGGGAGGGTGCTGCGCTGTATTATATTGCAAAGACTATTAACTGCAAGTTCAAGGGTCGTTTCATTGCATATGTAGAAATGGGGATGATGATGTAACAATAACAAAGTTTAGTATTTGGGGCGCGAGGTGCGTTGCCAAAGCGGGCAGGATTGCCGAGGTCGTGACACGGCGGAGTAGAATCCGCTGTCACCTCAGTGCTGCAGGTCCACTCCGCACTCACTGACCTACATCCGCTTTGGCACCGTTCACAATCGCCGCTTCAACTTAATTGTCCCGACACTTTGGCCTTCCTAACGACTGTGCCGCAATCGGCCGATTTAAGGGGCGTTCTGAACGGTGCGCCCGCCGCCGCTCGGCTCGGCGACATCCATCCGACACCGAGTCAAAGGCCGCATTGGAGATGACGTTATGCAAATCATACCTTTGTAGCAATTCAACGTTTGTTAGCAAAACACTTGTTCCTTTCACGATAATAAAATAACACTGCAGTGGCATGTGTATCTACATAATGCGTGGTCCTGTCGAATAAAGTAAAAATACGACACATTGTGTGAGTGCCACGTTACGGGAATATACAATGAAAAGAGGGAGGATTACAATTTGCCTTTGTGATGGCGTCGTCGAATTACATTAATCTGGCGTACTTGTGCCGAGGCGGCGCCGCAACCAACTTGATTAAAAATTCTATTAGTTGAAAGGCACAGACGTCTTCTTAATAGATAAAGTGCACGCCGCTAGTTGTGGTGACTTGCGGTTACGATCCTTGTTATGGGGCACCCGACATACTTGTGCTAACCTTAATTAGATTTTTTAATACTATTATCTAGCTAGCTAGTTAGTAGTGCACGTACTTACCTGCTGTACATATAAGAAGGAACGGCAAGATAACGTGGAATGTTTCGAATGTGGAATGAGTTAAATGAAAATTCGTTGTATTCCAACTTTTTGCTGTCTGAAACTTTTCACGCCTATTGTTAGGTCCCCGCTGTGTAAAGAAACTGGTCGTGCGTAGTATTCCGATTTCGCTCGGGTGTGAATTCCATTTGTTACCCAATTATTACTTTTGGGACTTTAGGGAAAGCTAACACATGTGCCTAAACTTCGTGAAGCAAAAATTAGGATAATTACTTTGATTCCTTATTATGGTCTGTTCTGCGGGGCTATCGGATAAAATTACCAAGACAGAGGTGTATAGTTCCTTAAAAGAAATGTATGCAAAAGTTCCATATTTTGATGGACAATTTTAGGCACTCCAAAACTCCACGAAATCTTTTATTTGACAAGTTCTTGAATAATCTCTCGGCTTACCTGACAGTTAATGGTTACTGCCACTCACCTGCACCGTACGCCGCCAAGTTGAAATGTTGCACCAGAAATAAAGCCGTGGGAGCAGTTATTATTATCTTAGTGCACCGGAAATAACAAGGTCTACGGTTATGTAGTATAATGTATCTGAGACAGAAACATTACTAACTGAATTAAGTGAAGCATTGTCACCTTACCGTAGTAATTGTAACAGCGAAATCCGTGTAAAAACAACACGGCCTGGACGCGGGCGACTCTCCCTGCCTTAATGAGCGCCCCGGGCGCCCGCTCGACACTTCTGCTGCCATATATCTGTATTTTTTGCCCCTCTTCTTTATGTAAAATACTCGATTGAAACATTGAATCGAATGCGCAGTAATGTTTTCTCATTACATTGTTTTTGTTGAAATTAAGTTGAATGCTGATTACTTTGGGGGGATTTTTCACTTTGATAAAATTATTGATATTTTATGAAAACTGTAAACATTTGCGATTGTTTTTTAATGATATAATCTAGTGCTTGACCGCGATCCCACTTGATGGTAAGCATTGATGCAATCGATGATAGTGAATGGCACTAGGTTATTAAGAGGCTTATAGGCTAACTCTAGTCTTGAAGATCTCTAAATTACAATCAGATGGAAAGACCACTACAGGCAAATTGTTCCAGTCCTTCGATGTACGCAGTATAAATATTTCCTTTTTACCCGCAGTACAGTCGCTAGCTACTTTAAAACCATACGTCCCATCAACGTACCCTTAGGATTTTACCCGTCTCCAAATGTAACTGAGATTTAGACTGTAGCTATAAATGTGCCAATTTTCATACCAATCCTTTGAGGATTGCGGCCTCCAGATTCGGAGATACACATACAAAGTTGTATATATTTAGAGTTATATGCATGACTTGAAATAAACATTATCCAACCCAAAAAACGTAATATGTAGGTAACGTTTGAACGTATTAAAAGAGAAGACAGTTTTGAAATGTAACTTAAAATTGTAAGACAAAAATAAATCACTGTATTTTAGCAAAACAAGTCAGTGCGGTTTCTCTAGAGTATTTTCTTTTAGATATCAATGCGGAGTAGAGAGCCAAGCGCGGCAACACAGCGGCGACTCGGACAGCGCAGATTTACGAAGACTGCCGTTATCTCGAACCGCATCTCCGACCGGACGAACGCGCAACTGAAACACGCAAAAAGAATGCAACACAACCCTAACCATTGAAATCTCGAGCGCGGAATAATCAGAAAAGTGAGAACCGCACCAGCTTCCATCGCAAACACTGGCTACCTGCGCACTGCCCGACGCTGGCTTCACCTTCGACTTTAAAACTTTAAACAATGATAGGGGACACCATACCAGGCGCTTAGTAAAACGTTTACTAGAGAATTGTTCTTTTTAAGTACACCGACAACTCTCTCTGCAAGTCGCCGACATTCGTGTGAGCTCTTTGTAAATACGTAGACTTTATTTGAACTGCTGGTGTCTGATTTACTTTCGGGTTTCGTGTACTGGGACGTTAACCGGGAGTTATGGGACTGTTTTATTACCTATGTAAATTTCTGCTGCGTCCGTACATATAAATACCATTGCTTTTTTTAAGAGCAAAAATGTTTTTAAATTCTTAATGACACACCTCTTTGCTGAAGTTTGCGGGGGAGGATCCTGACCTGACTCCCCCGACTGAATTGACTGGTATTTGCACCGCACTCTTCTTTGTTAGTTGTTTTATGTTCTGAGCGTTATCTAGCATCGTAAATTGTATTGAACACGCTTACAAGGTTCCGGTTTTCTCAAAAAGTATTTTTGTACGCTTCAATGCTTCTAAAACTAAAGAATATTGTTTTAAAACTTATCGTTCCAATATTTTTCTTTTAAATATCCGGCAGCTTTAAAAATAGACGAGAATTACTAGCACTTTAAATATAGCCAAACAACGGGTAGTGAAGCTGTGGGCAAAAGCTGTTTAGTTTAATGCCAGCACGCATGCATAATGCGCTTACAGCGCTAATTCTCTCATTTTCGAATACATGCAAGGATATTAATACACCGACGTGAATGTAGGGCCGGTGCACACCAGTTACAACTGCGATGGCATAAAAAAGGAAACATATTCTGTACCACAGCTGCTGCGGTCTGCACCAACATATTTAGTTCGCTAACAATTCCTTTTTCTTATTTTAAATCGTTTTGGTTGTTTAAGCTAATATACGGAGGCATGTTAAGTTGTTAACATCTTCATAAGATTATTATCCATGAAGATATAAATTGTTTCTTTGTAATTTTAGTCTGCAAAATAATAGCGGAAAATTGAGTTGTATTTTTGGTTTGCATAAATATTTTAATCCTATAATTAGGTAAGTACCGAGAATTCCCTACGAATATAACTGAGTATTGTACAGTATGTCTAAACACCTAAACTTGTAGAATTACCAAGTCTGATTTGTAAAGAGTTCATTTAAAGTGAATATTATTATACTGTAGCATATTTACCGCTCTTTGACTGCCCACGTTTTGCTTTCTAAGTTTCAATCTGACGCCCACTGCAAAGATATCATATCACTACATAAGCAAATAGAAACACTGCATCAGCTAAGTAAATGTTAAGCTTATGAGAGCATATTTGTAAATATGCCTTTATTACTTTTCCCCTGAGAACTGGTTTGAAAATAGAACAATCTGTTCCTAGCGTGGGAGTTGAGTGAGGTACATAGACTAAAGGATGTCTGTCATATGGTATGGTATATATGTATCCATTTGGGTATAATGGTACCCAAATTATTGTCATTGGACATCTGATGTCCAATGACAATAATTTGGGTACCATTATTACCATTATTACTACGGACAGTTTTTAGACACCCGCTTGCTTGCTTGTTGTTTTTCCTTGTTTTGTTCTTTACTTACTAAGAATAACTTACTACCTAATTTTCTTGTTCTTCGATAAAGTTTCATTAACTACATCTATTTCAGTATTTTCCTAAAAATTTGCAATTTTATAGCTTTACTAGCTTTTGCCCGCGACTTCGTTCGCGTGGAATAGAGACTTCCGGCGGCGAATTGATGCCGACTCTTGACCAATAGATGGCGCTGTATGTCCGGAATAAATGTTATTTTATTTTTTGTAATAAAAACTATCCTATGTCCTTTCTCAAGTTCCAAACTATGTCTGTACCAAATTTCACACAAATCGGTTCAGTAGTTTAGGCGTGAAGCAAAGACAGACAGACAGACAGACAGACAGAGTTACTTTCGCATTTATAATATTAGTTTGGATTTATTTGTACATCAATATATTTTAATAGTGACTGAAATACTTGATATTTTGAGAGATTGATTTTTTTACCCACCCTTGATTGTTCCTGGCGCAAAGATGTCTATAACTCTTGTTGCGTTACCACGTTGCATGGCAATGGTCAACTTCTGCACCAGAATCTCCACTCACTTCATTCAGCCTACGCTCTAATTCATAAAATAATTTCTTAGCATCAAAATTACCCCACTAGGTACAGACAGATGACAAAGAAAAGTTACGATGGCTGTTGAAACACTCGTCTAAATCTGCACTTTACAACAATACCGTCAATTATTGAAACAACATTTCAAAGTAAAAACAACAGCACGAATTTGTGTAGGAACACGAGTTAACCGGCGCCGGCACGTTTCAGCTAACCGTCGTCCGCCCGTTTACTTGTTGCGGTATTTAACCCTCCGCAGCCGATGCGATGGTATCAGCATAATGCGGTCGTCATTGCTGCCGTCGCGCGATACCTCACCTCGTTATTATGGATTTACATTTTAACCGCACTTACTCGTATTGCCTATTTGCTGTAAATTAATTTATTAACATTGTAAGTACGTCACTTATTATGGATATTTTAGGGATCAACTGCGGCAGATTAAAATTTTATATTCTGTCATCATCAGTTTCACAAATATTCGACCGACTTTACAAAACAACAACCCTGTGTTTTGATAAAATTTATTTAAGGTTCAAGCCGCTATTATAATAAGGAAATTGGTTTTTCTTCCAGGAAAAATACGTTTATAAAATAAATCCCTTGTAACTCCCGCTGGTGATAAAGAAAGTCTTTGAAGGTTAAGGACGATAAGCTCGACACACACCGTTCCCGATAAAACTTAATTATAATAAGATCACGTGGTCATTGCTGCGGCTCTATGGAACATACGGTTCATTAGACAAGCAAACAATGAGTTCATTAGTGCTGTAATTGGCGCGGTGTCCGGTGGTGTCAACATATCCATGCTCATCACGTGATCAATTGCGCAAATCATCACAATGTGATAATTAGGCTTCGTATGCTCGCGATGGAATTTATAACTGACCCCTTGGCGTGTTCAAATCTTGCATTTGCCGTGTATTTACGCAGCTAAGACGCTGCTCAATCGCAGCATTCACGCACTTTAATCTCAATAGAATGATATCAAATGCCGTATTTCACCATCACATTACGTCCACTCTTGGTGCGTAGTACGACACACCTAGCCAGACTACGTAGGTACGCGGTACGCCTCCTTTATAATCAACTAGCAGGACGAATAAGTAATTGAGGGAGGATCGGACTAAGCCTTTTGATGGGGGAAATAGCCGTCCGCACTTACTTAACTTTGATTCGATGACCATCGGCCCTGCAAATTGAGTGTGAAATTGGGATACATATTTGTGTTTTGTATTCCATGTTTTCGTTTTCTATTATTATGCCTACCCGCTGACTTTGATAGTTTTGTTAGTAATCGGATCATTTATCGACTCTAATAATATTTTATTTGTTAGGACCATGACATTTGCCAAAGTCGAAATTTATTCAGGACTGTAGATTTTTACAGAGTTATCAGTTGTTTGCAACGTGGGGTTCGATATCCTGATAACATGTATTTTACATTAAGTATGAGCTGATAAACTTCCATTACTCAACGTGGCATTGGCGCCATCACTGATTTCAAAAAACGACTGTTACTGTTTTTCCCAATTATTTTGATAAAATGTAACGGTTATGTTGAAATTTTATTGATTTTGCAGCGGTCCTGAAAGACGTTGTCTTGGCCGAAAGCTGGCATTTTGTTAGAAAAAGAAAATATAACAACCCGATAGGATAGCTAACAGGTACAATTGTGTTTTAAAACCGTCCAGGAACCCACTCAACTACACATACAAAATTAATTTCAAATCGGTCAAGCTGTTTAAGAGGAGTCAGATGACCGGCCATACGAACTGAAGAAACATCCCTACAATCCATTTTCATAGATAATTTAATCCGTAGCTTCCAGCCAGTTTTTCCAGGTTTTATTGGGTGGTTTGCATACTCATCCATTTTTTTTTTGTATGTAGTTGGGAAATCATGAGATAACTGCCCTTGCTCTGGGTGTAGTGTGAACTGTCAGACTTTCACTGACTAAAGCCCATCTGCGTTCAAGAGACATTGTAACTCTTTCGAACTATTACCCAGCCCTGCATATGAAAAGTGGCTTAATATATTCACTTGCATATTACAGATAGTATTCTGTATTAGCCACATATATGCCTTAAAGTTTAATTATAGTTAAGTAGAGGTCGCTGCAAACGTGACGATGGTGTCGTGGTGTCACGTGATCTTGCGTGCGCGCTGCCGACCACCTGCCAATAATCACCGCCTTCTTACCCTCGCTTATAATTAGTTACCTTCTGAAATTGCATACGAATACATTGCTTTGCTGTTAAGGATATTATTTAAATGTTCGGACTGCGTTTTATTTTATTTTACAATTTATGTACATACTATTATAAAAGAAGGAAGCAGAAGAATAGTACAAAGGTGATGCGTATTTCTACAGAAATCTCTTCCAGCATACCTGCGAAAAGAGAGAAAATAGAGATGCGGATTAAATTAGTACCAAAACTAGTTTTGAATATACAATTGACAGATTTAATGATTTAAATCATGAAATCTGTCAGTCTAGAATTTGAATTAAAACTGAAGCATCGTTTTCGTTTTACATGTATCAGATTATTATTCATAATTTCGAAATAAACCAACGTCCATTTGGATATAGTTTCCTGTCATTTTGGGTTTACGATATGTAAACAGACACCCATGGTTTCGATTTTATTAGTTCATAATACTGTCACGACACACTAGGGTTACTTTTATGCATTTATAAGTACCACTTAATAATTTGTGTGTATTTAATTGTCTCAAAGTAAACGTTTGCTTGTCAACACAATTTAATCTTTTTAATCTTCTAAGACGTATATATTTTTTTTTATTATTATACATATTATTTTAAACTGCACAGTTTATCAGCGTGAAATACTGTTATTATATTTCGATAACCAATTCTTATGCAAATGATGGTATACTTAAAAATCCATTGCATAATCCAACCATAAATCGACTTTATAAGTTTTATGGTTTTCCGATGCTCGTAAATTTATAAAAAATATATATTTTTTTTTATTGTAATTTTTTAATATAAATTTCTTAATCTCAGGAGCTTGAACTCTTTTTAATGATATCATCATCATCATCACCAGCCTTTTTAATGTTCCCACTGTTGGGATTCAAGCCTTCTCTCTAGGAGAGGGAATGGGCCGTAATCCACCACGCGGGCCCACTGCGTGTTGATGAATGTCACATGTCTTTGAATTTTTGGTTTTAGGACATGCTGGTTTCCTCACGATGTTTTCCTTCACCGTTTTGAGAGCAGTGGTGCTAAATGTTTTAATGATATGCAGATCAGATTTTTTTTTTCATTATGAGTATGTAAGAACAGTGTAAGACATAAGTACTAATAATTTTAACGCGAACAAAGTCTTGAGGGTAATTCTAGCGTTACATAAGTAAGTAGCTTATCAAAGAAATACCGCAGTGTACTAAATATGCTTTTCTTTGTTTCAGATCATATAAGAGAATTCTCATGCGGCAGTCTCTTCTACCGCACTTTGTATTTGAATGAGGAGAGAAATACACTTTACGTTGGTGCTATGTAAGTACCTACTATGCTACACTACAATGCAATTTTATAACATAACTTCTGAACGTGGCTGTAATATACACATATGAGAAATGTAAGTTGCGAGCTCTGGGTGTATAGTTTGCTTTAGTTTACATAATAAAATAAATATAAACTAGGATCAACATTAAACTATGACTGCATGTAGGTATGTAGATCCGTCCCCATCATCATATAAGACAGCAAAAATAGTAGATACATTTTGATGCAAGTGTTCAATGTTTGTCATTGCAGCTTAGGTGGAGTTTGCGTTATGGAGCCGAAAATGCAATGACAAATACGTATGTGTACGGGTATATGTGTTAAACGAAGTTTTATGGCACATGAAGACAGAAATAAAAAGTCATAGTCGTAATAATTAGCAACAAAAAATTGTTTTTTTAACTGAGTCGGTCGTCAGCCAGACTAAGATTATGAAGGTTATAAACTGAGTAGTGGGAACTAGACGTGCACTTTTTCACACGGGTACGAAGTGCTTATAAAAAAAAATGCAATGCTTCTGAAATATGCTGCAGTGTCCTTAAAACGGCCAATACGAGCCAGTTTTCTAGTGAAAACCCTATTGCATAACAAAACCTAGAAACAAATAAAGAATTACCGGAAACTAACTAGAAATTACAAGATTTAAATCTGAAGCCGTACTCCTTCAGTACCAATTAATTCAGAACTAGCAATCCCACTATATAATTACTTGTTACATAAAATACCTTAAATATTATGTTATTTCACTACTATTGTACTCCTAAAAATACTCGGAACTCTTTATCTGAAAGCAAAATATAAATACGAGGGTACAATTGTGCCTGATTAGTGCTGTTACCATGGCCACTCGCGACACCGTAATGATTTACATGGGAAATGAGTTTGGGACATGAAACCGTATTATCCACCAATTTCTGTCGACTTTTATTTGTTCTTGTTGGGTCATTTTTCTTGTCTCTATATTTACACTGTATATTTCTGTGTGCGTTAGAATACTGTGACCGTAATTTTCTTAATGTGACTGTATTTGCTTAGATTTCAATTGTTAAAGACTCATAAATAGCTAATTAGTGGATTTTGTTGTGGTAGTCTTGGTGAAAATATTCTCTTAAAGACGTTTTTAGTTTCACGACTTAAAACTTTAATCCTGTAGCTTTAGTCTAGAAGCGCTGCATCATTGAAGACTTTCAACCGTTTACTAATTCACAAACAGACTGTTACCGCTAGAAATTTTCTTCACATTCATATCTATTTGTTTGTTTGTCTGTCTGTTCATTTTTATTTTGACAGCTATCCATCACGTGTCCGAAAGCTCACAATTCTTTCTCATTTCCCATGAGTATGCTTTTTGCATCATCCAAATGTGGCCGCGAGTAAAGTAATGCACAGTTATGATATTTTTTTTATGTAATTCCCCCGTCCAATGCATATTTTTCCTTTCCATAGGTACGCGTGAACTTTTTGCCTAACTCATCAAGTAGAGTGTAGTTTTTAACATTATGGTATTTAAAATATCTGAATGCTAACTTTCCGGAATTTCTGCTAACTTTATACTCAGTGTAGTTGCGTTTTTAAATATGCAATTATATGAGCAAGCAATGAATATTTTATTTTTAATGTAATGTACTTCAAGTACTTACCTTGAAATATTCATAAAGAAAAGTGTTTAATTTGCTTTAGCGGCTTAAATAATGTAAAAGCGTATTTGTCTTTACTAGTAAATTAACTCTTTGAATGTCGTAATTAGAGACACAATAGAAGAACAATTACCTTATGTCGGACAGTGTAACTTAAGACATTCGAAAGGTTAAGTATGTAATTTACTGCTACTTAACCACTTGACCGTGACTGTATTTTTATTCGCCAATACATAGATATGATTTTTATAGATACTTGGGTACTTTTATACTGATTTGATTGAGAAAATGTTATAACATTATTTTATGTCCGACGTTAACACGTAATGTTGGACTTTACGAAACTCGTAACCACTTCACGTAAGTACTAATACAAGAACATCTATAAATCTTGACTCTCAACTACGATACATTCTCAAATTCTCACACTAACTTTAACAAATACGATGTGAAGTTCCATTTATTTTGTTAACAAGCCACACATACTGGTAGCTATAAATTAAGACGTATGTAAGAAACACCACAAGTAACAACTTACATTTGTAATAAACTTTAATCAAAGGGTTAATAAATTAATTGCTTTGTACAGGAAGACTTTTATTAAAATAGCACTGAAACTAGACGTCCATTTTACTAACAAAGCATTAATGTTAAACGGCAAACAATTCTGCATAATTTATACGATTCGTTGAGCGGATAGTGGACGTAAAAAAAGAAGGTTGTCTGTGCATATGCTACCCGCCCAGTAGGACCGAGCTCATTCAATTCCAACGTGGATTGTCTTACTTTTGTTATTTGAATACGTAATGAAGCTAAGAAACTATTATTATCTTGTGCAACTACTACTGCATTACAGTTATTACCATAAACAATTTCATCTAAGCGACCATCTTTGTTACAGGGATCGTGTATTCAGATTAAATATGACTGATATTAGTCAATCACATTGCGAGGTAAGTCTTATGTGAACATTTTTTTATTATTATGTAGTCTGTACCTTTCTTACCTGAACTTTGCTTTAACCGATTTACAATCCTTTAGGGTAAGTGGAAATGCTTTAGCTAACCCCAAAAAATCTTTACAGTTTTTGTTGGAATTTTCTGTTTTTTTTTTTTTTTAGTTAAATTTTAATTTGACTGCAAATTGGACTTTCACAGTAACACAAACACTCACAAAATATCACCCTAAAATTAACTTCTAAAGTTTAAAAAAAGTAAATAGAACCACTTGCTTACGGTTGCTGAATACTAAAGAACACTTTTACGGCACTACACTGGATTTTTAATGCATCTTGCTTTCATATAAGCTTTTTCTACATTTTCACACGTAAGTGTCATACTCTTTTGACGTTAAAACCCTTGTATTCTGTTGTAAAAGAAGACGTGTGCGTTTTATTCGCTACTTAGGTACGTCAAGTATGCGTATCAGGTATCTACGTGTAAATAAAAATAAAGCGTTATTCGTTGTCTATAGAAAGACGGGTTTCGAGATTATTTTCAGGGCGTTGAATCAGAGCAGGCGGCTGTTCCAAATGTGCTTAACATGTGGAGCTGGATTATTTCTGTATTCCACGTCAACTACTGGATCCTTGCTCGACGGGGCGTATAAAATCTAGTTTACATTGTTTTCGTTACTGTTGAGACATTAATATTAATTTGAAATTATATTACTGCATTAAAATTGTATTTGCATTGCTTAAGTGCCGAGCTTAATACTGCAATTAGCACTCAAAGCACAACTTTCAAAATTCTAAAATCCACAGTTAAACAAAGACACACAACATGTGCTAACTGAACACGATTACTGAATTAGCAGGCAGATGTTCCCAGCATCACACAAATTATGTTAAGCATGTGTATCGCAGAATTTATATTAGACACGTGTCTTGCAGAGGGACGCTTTGCTGTTGGAGGCGAGCAACGTGGCGAGGTGTGTGAGCAAGGGCAAGTCAGAGCCCTTCGAGTGTAGGAACCACATCCGAGTGCTGCAGCCCCTGGGAGACGGAGAGCGGCTGTACGTGTGCGGCACTAACGCGCACAGTCCCAAGGATTGGGTTGTCTATGTGAGTGAATACATTTTTATTTTGTAATATCTTTAAAAAATATTGTAGCTGAAATTTAATTTTATCCAAAAATCCTACAGGCCTTTGATAGCGAGATAGTTTCGCAATTTAAAATAATGATCTTTCATATTATTTTAGGAAAATATGCCTCTATTTAACAAAAGGTTGCTTTGTTTTATACTAGATACGAGTATGTGCTTCTACTTTATCTTCGTTTTTATCTTTTTTACCGAGATAAATTCAAAATGGTTTCTAATCTCATACCGAATTTAAAAAAGTTTATACGAGATAATGGAAATTACTTCAGTAATTAAAGGTTCTATCCGTGATCAACAAAGAATCCATCAGTAATTTAGTTTTAAATCTAGAGACTAATAGTAGCATTCTCTTAACGATAACCCGTAAAACGGTTAATAGCTTCGATCATCATTAAGTAGTTCGATCAGTCGGGTAGTTAGTAGTTACTAGTCCCAACTAGTTACTCCGAAATGTAAGATTGATCTATCTATTCTCCTGCTCATTTATCTTTACTGTTAAGGAGGGGTCTAACTTACCGTATGTAATCCGTCATTAAGACCTGATCCGTGTTATTATGTGGAAGCGCTAGTTTACAAATAACGCGCATTGTGAACTGATTTTATAAAATGTGTGGGATCATAATGAATTTCCCCATTTTAGGTAGGTATATATTAAATAACTATTTTAGCAATTGTCATGTGTATTTTGAAAACATTAGAGATGCTAAAACCGACTAACCCCTAGACCATGGCGTTTAAAGTAAGATTGTTTTAATCTTGTTTCAGTGTGGGTAAGAGACAGAGCTATACAGGTTGTCTAGCGCCATCTCTTACCCGCACTAAAACAAGATTAAAACAATCTTACTTTGAACGTCGTGGTAACCCCGTAAGTGTTAGGCTTTCTCAATTTTTAACTAATTTCTTATTTTTTGTCGTCTAGCTGAATCTCACACATTTGCCCCGACATGAGTACGTGCCGGGCGTAGGGCTAGGGGTGGCGAAGTGTCCCTACGACCCGGCAGACAACAGCACGGCCGTCTGGGTGACGGATGGCAACCCTGGGAGCCTTCCCACACTTTACGCGGGGACCAACGCAGAGTTCACGAAAGCAGATCCTGTAATATTCCGCAACGATTTATATGATTTCCGAACGGGACAAAAGAAGTATAACTTTAAAAGAACATTGAAGTACGATTCGAAGTGGCTTGACAGTAAGTTTCCTTTGATTTTGTACTCGTGCCCTCGAAGCAGAAATACAAACTTATTTTAATATAGTTGAGAATCCTAGAACTCGATTTCAATGTTCCATTGTCTAGCAACGTCTACAACTTATTATTAAACTGTCAATGTAAATCAAATATCCGAAATAGTTTACCATTGTCTGGTGGAGACACTACGTTATTTAGCGAAATTATAACCGCAGCCAGTAAGCCTACATTCTCTTGGGACTTTTCCCACCAATAAGAATGATTAATACGCCATAAAACAAGACCAAGAATTTCTGTCTGAGTGTAATTATTAGCATTTTCTCATTCACTGTTAACTTATTCAATTTATATTCAGTAGGTTTTATTACACAATATCTTTCTATCTAACCACACACACTATACCAGGGTGGAGATGGACCAGACATATATAAAATAGGTATATATAACTACATTATTACGTCTAGTCCAAAATCTAATATTTGCTGAAAATATTCCATAAAATATTACGAGTACCTAGCAACTAGGTATAGAAAATTAATTCATACTCGATAAAATAAAATTAAACGATTTCAACTAGGCGAAACAAAATCAGGGTACCTATGCAAAATTTCAGCTTTATTGAATAAGCAAACCTAGGGACGTTCATTATATTAATCGCGATATTGGGCCTTTGTCCCTTATTCCGTATTTTCTTTTACGAGACTACTAAAACCTATAGGTGCTTACTCTTTATCGTAGGAACATAAAAGGAAATAAAGAAGAACCTTGTACCATGTCTGACCTGTCAGCTAAACGAGCCCAAATAAAAGCCTACATTTTTATTAGTTATTGGAAATGTTAAAGAAAGAATTTTATTCGAGAACATTTTCAGGATTTTCGCAATACAAACATTTACTAATGAAATCAAGATCGAAATAACGATAAATACTGTGTCGTTATTGAAGTGGAAATGTTTTGAAAGTCTACAATATATTTATTTTGTCGCAGAAACTAATTTCGTGGGCTCTTTCGATGTTGGAGAGTACGTGCTATTCTTCTTTCGAGAAACTGCTGTGGAGTTTATGAACTGCGGGAAAGCGGTCTACTCGAGAGTGGCGAGAGTCTGTAAACACGATACCGGTGGAAAACATATATTAAGCCAGAACTGGGCCACATATTTGAAAGCGAGGCTCAATTGTAGTATACCGGGCGAGTTCCCCTTCTATTTTGATGAAATTCGTAAGTATGACCTGACCTGTAATTGTACGCTTTTTAAGAGTCGTTTTGTAATTTAACCTTTTATAGAATTTAACATTCCAGACTTTCATTTCATTGCAACGTTGTAAAGTCGGATTTTATTTAGGACGCAAGTTTGTAGTCACATTTAAGTACCGACATTAAATTCTCTGAAAGACTGGTGAATACCTATTTTGCTACACCTTTATGGTTCTTTAGTTCCGCTTTAAGTTGCATGTAGGATGTATATCTACTAGACTTACGGTGACTTTATTTTTTTAATTGCGTGATCTAGAGAGCGTGTACCAAATGCCGGGGGATACGAGTCGGTTCTACGCGGCGTTCACGACGGGCGCCAGTGACGGACTGGTGGGCTCTGCTATCTGCACCTATTCTATGGATGACATACAGGAGGCGTTCGCTGGAAGGTTCAAGGAACAGGTATGCTGTCTAAACTGTCCTATTGTTCTGTTAATCTAAACAATGCATGTTCTTCGAAACCTTTTAAACTCACATGAAGAAATGAAATAATCTATTTATTTATTTATTTAAACTTCATGTACAGTAGTGGTACATAGGCGGACTTAATGCAACAAGGCATTCTCTACCAGTCAATCTTTGGGTTAAAAAAGAAATCACTGTGGTAGGGTTTGCACAATAAACAAATAACGAATAATGAAACGGAAAAAAAATAATAATAATAAGTTATTTATATATAATATATAATAAAATACATAAATATGCAAAAATAATAAACTAATAAATACTATAAAAAATATCAAATCATAAAGAGAACTTAATAACAATTCTGACGAAGAACAAACTAAGGTTGAGAGGACTTCAAGTAGTAGTTCCGAACTTTACGTTTGAAGGAAAATTTACTTTCGGCTTTTTTGATGTCTAGGGGAAGTAAATTCCAGAGTTTTATGGTGGAATAATCCGTTGTGATTGAGATCACATGTAATTAATTAATTTAGATATAATGTCACAATTATTAGTACCTACACGAAATTCATACTGATGGTTTTTGAGTAGTTAAAATATTTTATACCGTAGGTTGTAGACAACCTACCTATCATAGTTTTGTCCCATGGGCTGGCCATGTGACATATCATATGTCAAAAGGATGGGCGTATCTCTTTCGCGTTTAATTGAATGATCTACGAAGATATAAATAGGATACCCCTTAGAAACCGACAATTTAACGTTGTATAATAATATAGGTGATTAAAATGAGTAACAGCTGTAATTTCTTGCCAGCTCTGCGCACTGAAATTAAGCTTATGAGTGCGCTAGTTGTGAATAATTATACTATATTTTGCTCTTAACTTCAACCTTACATGCGTTCTTTTCAGAGGATTTCTATGAAGATATTATGCCTCGTTTTGTTTAAATGAGTACAATTTTTAACTATGACGACATAAGACAAAAAATGTTTCATTTAAGTCAAGAATAGCAATTTTGACTTGCGTAACCTGTGAGGGTTAGAGAGTGGATCAAAGAAATACAATAATACAAGTTCATTTTGCTTTTCTTTATTGACTGGAAAGTATAAATATAACAGATTTAATGCTTCAACCTACACTAGTCATAAAACTTTCTTGCTTAAGTACCGTAATAGACTTTAATAAGTACGTGTCGTACTCAGGCGTCTTCAAGTTCAGCATGGTTGCCAGTGCTCAGGGCACGTGTTCCCGTGCCGAGGCCAGGCACTTGCGTCAACAACACCGAGGCCCTGCCTGACAATGTGCTCAACTTCATCAGGTATGTTCATCATCATCATAATAACAGCCTTAAGGCCTGCTGTCCACGGACGCGTAGCTTCATAGATGCGTATTCATCATTATATGCTTGGTGTACATCTACATGGAGTTTACATACAAAAATGGCCTACTGTCCATGGATTCTTGCTTGAGAGCTTCATAGACGCGACACGACGGCACGTTGCTGCCGCTTCGTCAACAGAGTTTTATAGTTTAGTATGTAAGCTTCTCGCAGGCGTATATTTAGCGTATATTGCGTATGTGTCTGTGGACAGTAGGTCTAAATGAGCCACTCTTGGATACAGACCTTCTTTCCTTTCTACTAAGCTTCCCGGTTCTCTGTCCATTACCGAGGTATTTCCCGTGGTTTTGGCGATATCGTCGACCCAACATGCTTACGGACCCCTTAATTTATAAAGCCCAACTCGAATGTTCCCTAAATGATTTTACTTAAACTTGTTTTATAACTAAAATTAGATGTAAATTAACCTATGCAACCACCTCATTTATTTCTGTAATAAAGATTTATGAGATACTTAATCTACCTGCGCTTTTAGTCTCATATCTTCACGAACTATACTAAAAATAAATAGCAGTAATTTACAAGTCTGCATGACTAAGTATGTGTATTAAAGTCTTGTGCACACTTTCAAGATATCGGTAATGTTGGAGTTTAATCTTGCTCTCAGGGGAGTAATCTGAGCAAGGCTGGCAAGGTTAGAAGGCCGCAGTTCGACGCGTATCCTCTAATTGGGTCACACACTAATTGATGGCGCGCTGCGAGATTCCTACTCTATTCTAATTTAGGGAACTTAAATAGCTTTCGGATATTTGGTAATTGACAAAAGTATTGAATATTGGACCTGAGGGATTATGCACGAGGTGAATACGTTAAAGTAACCTCCCGTAGTTGGCGTAGTAAAATTAATGTAGAAACACCCTTGAACAGTTTCCGTGTAACATGTTGATGTTTAAACTCTGCACGAAGTGGTTCCTTAAGGTACAAGTGAGAAAAGTGACATAGTGCAGTGTTTAGGTGTCGCTTCAAAAAGGAGAATAATAAAATACAGTAGATACATTTCAGACAGGGTAATTATCGCGTCTGTGCCTATTCTAGGATGGGGCTATGACCGCAGTGTCTGTATTAAGTACCTAGGTCGCACGCTAATAAACAGGAAATCCTAGTGTTGATATGAGTCAAGTTATTTATATGTTTTGTCGGTCTTCCCATCTGTCTAGTGTTCGCAACCGTAGCTCCGTTACATAGTTTTGCATTAAGCCTATTAGTTAACACAGGAAACTAGTCCTCAATCAGAAGCTTATCAACTTTCTAAGCCTAACATTTGTCACCATTAGCTGGCGGGCTGCCCACACTGGTCTATGCTTAACAGGAAAACAGGCTTCAAGATTTATGTTGTTCATTCATAGGTCTCACCCATTGATGGACTCAGCGGTTCGTCATGAAGGCGACGCTCCAGCCTTCTATAAAAGAGACCTGGTCCTCACCACCATCGTGGTCGATAGACAGTTCGTTGATATGCTGGGAGATGACATCACTTACACCGTATTTTATGCTGGCACCAGTAAGTCTTTGTCAACCTTGAAATATGAGTGAAATTTGAAATATGTAATCTAATGAAGTATAGCCAAGTATGGCTTTGACAGCCTAACTCAATCACTTCTCTTATCGGTTTGAATTATTGAGAGCTTTCTATGCTCATGTAAATTGAGCTTGAAGTTTGATTTAGTAGTAAAACTAGACTATTTACTAAATTCATTTTGAAGTCGAATACTTTAATTTAAAATAGCAAGCTTGTTGTGGATATTCAAATCGCATTTTTAAAATCTAAGGCAGGTGTCTCTCTGAAATTAAGATGCTTATTTTCGTAAGAATACACCTAGCAGTAAGTACCTATCTTACTCGTATAAGAGCGTTTACACACTGCATCCAATCCGAATTAGACTCGGAGTCTCGGAACTCCGATTTTTATCCTATCCGAATTGCAAAATGTTCTTGATTTGGACAGACAGAGTTTAGATCTGTGCATAACACCAGCAAGTTACATACATCTGTAAATTTTGGATACGAATACAACAAAGTAATATCAGGAATGCAACTGCCACATTTGTTTATACTCTAATTAAATGTGACTGCTTACATTGGCTGTAGTATATCTAGAAATAGCATTACAATGCCAGAGAGCCATCTGCTTCAGATTTCGAAAGTATCCGATCTGAACTCCGTCCATTTAGATTCAGAAGATTTCCAATTCTGATTAAATTCGGAACTGAAATTCGGTTTCGGATTGGTCATAGTGCAGAGTCACTGTAACTGTTTTGTGGCGCAGGCGCAGGCGAGGTGTACAAGATAGTCCAGTGGGCGGGGGGCGGGGGAGGTGGATCGCGCGTTGCGGATGTGTGGCGCGCGGCCGGGGACGAGCCCGTGCGCGCGCTGGCCATTTCGCGCCGGTTACACGCGCTGTACCTGGCCACTGATAACCGCATTCGACAGCTGCCATTAAGGGCTTGTGCACACCGGTAAGTATTGACAATTTGACTTAGATAGTAGGTATATAATAGAAAGATCGCCCTGAAACGTGTGTTTTTCTGACGCCCCAAATTGACCGGTAATTGTCTCGCAATCGTTGGGAGCGGTCGCCAATCTTCGTGAGTGGTCATTCATCTTCAGGAGTAGTTGTATGAGACACACAAACGGGTCCGGACGGTTGCTTTACCTCTGGCTGACCACCAGGTACCAGCAGCTGCTGCTTTCTACTGCTGCTTGCTGCTTCTTTTCTACTTTACTAAAGTAGAAAATGTTACCAAAAGTAAAAAAAATCTTATGTACTATTCCAGGACATGGTCTACTCGTGCACACTTTCATTCAAATCTCTTTATTAGTTCCAGCGTGTAGAAGTACCTGTCTAACACACGCCAGCTTGCGGACTACGAGCAATGATAGCTCACCGTCCAATCGTCCAGTAATAGTACGGATCGAGCAGGCCACGCTCGGGCCACGGAGAGTTTCTGGATAAAAAAACCCGTGGTCCTAGAATGCAAAAGGCAACTGAAAGACACAGGGTTGGTTTTAGTCAGTAACAGTGTGGCTCCTGCTCTACCATAGAGCTGTAAAAGTCATTAGATGATTTAAGACCTCAAAAAAAAAAATCCACACACAAACACTCACAACCCCTCACTCACAACTTTAATGTGATTTTCTATATAAATGTATGCTTAGTACGATAGTGTTATAATACCAACGAGCAAAGGCATTTTTTTATACTGAACCTTTCTAGTCAACGTTAGACACATAATTCACTAATATTACAAAAGGTAAAAAATGCTATGCGTGTATTTGTTTCTTATTCCTTCACGCTCAAACAGCTCAACGGACTTTTACGATACTTTTATAGCTTACATCAGAATAGCGGCTTCTAGGGTCCTTTGGACCAGGATCGCGGCCCAAACTTCCACCTATATTTTTTTTGTTGTGTTTCGAGATCACAAAGAAACTGGCGGTCCCAAAATACCACTCAAAAAAAAAATTCTTTCAATGTGAATGTTGGACCCGGTATCCCATTCCAAAGATCCCCAAGACCTAATAACATAATAGTCTATAATTTAAAATGAGGAGAAGTACTAAGCCCATGCGAGCGAAGCCTCTGGCATGAGCTAGTTGACTATACATATAAAAGTCCAGGTTGCGTAACGATGTTTGCCTTTACCGATCGGCCGGCTATCTTATCATAGACTATTCGCCCTATATTATGGCGAGTTCTACGGGCAATGGATGCCCTGCGTGTGCGTGCGCATTGTTTGCTTCCGTTGACGACTGATAATCGTCGTCAACAACTCTATACGGGCGCAGTCCGGTCCATCACACTAATGTTATAAAGAAAGAAAGTTGGTGTGTGTGTTCGTTAATTCTTCACGCTTGAACGGCTGAACGGATTTCGATGATGTACACTGCTAGATCATGTCTTGGAATAACACATAGGATTCTTTTTATTCCTAGAGTATATCTTTTTGGGATAATTTGGCCGAAAAATTCTGGTGTGGCGACCGCGTAGGTACCGGAAGACGTAGTGTTGCCTTCACTAGGTCATCGGTCCACCTCATAAGGGGCCTTCCTTATGGGGTGGACCGATGACCTGGTGAAGGTTGCGGGAATCCGATGGATGCGGGACGCACAGGATCGTTCACTATGGCGACACTTGGGGGCCAACAGTGGAAGTTTATAGGCTGAAATGAATAAACGCGGGCGAATCCGCTAGCAATGATAATTTTAATTACCTACGTTATATTTGGGGTCCTTTGCGGAAAATGGGGGCGGGACATTCTCTTGACGTATTCGTGCATGCTGTAGCTTCCCGCAGACAGCTGCGCACAAGGTTGTGCACACCGGTAATTACATAAATCTTATCAGATGTGGGCTCGGGGTCGTTAGTGAACATGTGGGCGAGCCACTCTTGCGCAGATTGCATTCTCGTGACATGCAACATCTGCCACTGCACATGCGTGACGACAATGATCTCAACGTAGGAGCGAACAAGTTGTTCATGTCTAAGGTTTTATTGGTGATATTTCAAGAGTGACTGCTGAATGTGACAGCTATACACATAATTCAAAAATATAACGACGCTTGAAAGGCAAAAATTACCAAGAGACAACGAGTAGATATGAATAGGTTTCTTCTAGGTAAGCGCGTTCCGTTGTCGACCGCCATCGTTGTCGATCCATCAGGTGAGAGAGCGGTCAGGCGCGAACCTATCAAAAATAAAATAATAATAATCTATACAGGAAAGTAATTTAAAGTTAAAAAAAAAAGTTGGATTTAAATACTATTCCCATGATGTTAATAATATTTAAATCCGACTATTTCGTCATTTACTTTTTTCTAAAAATTTTGACTTTAAATCACTCTTCTGTAAAGGTTACTCAATGTCATTTAGTATTTTTTGCCTTTCTAGCGCCGATAAGTACATCGATGTTACAGTAGATCATTGAGGCTACGTTTTGGATCAATTCGAAATAATTACACAATTTCTACCATGTAGAGCGAGGAAGTATAAAATAATAAACTCTTTTCATTGGTCTGCGAAAGATCCAATTTTTCAAGTAGAATGCTAACTGGTTTTTATTATCTCGAATGTTTTATGTCACCGCAACAACATAAAACGCTCCCGGAAAACTAACCAACATATCTTTCTCTTATAAAGGTTATAAAATACCGAACTTAAAAAACAAAAAAATGTTTTTCTTTCTTTCTTTAACTTGTATATTGTTGTACAGCTACGACAGTTGTGTGCGGTGTGTCCTGGATCCTTACTGTGGTTGGGACAAAGAGGTGGGGGCCTGCCGTCCATACAGCCCTGGGCTACTCCACGACGCCACCAACTCCACGCCCTCGATATGCGAGGCCAGTGCTCCGCTGAAAACAGTCAGAGCAGGATATGGACAAAGCGTCCATTTGGCTGCTTATGGGAAGACACCAGAAGCACTGAAGGACCAACACGTAATTTGGTATCATCATTCAAGAGAGAAAGGACGTTACAAAATTAGTTATAAGTAAGTTTTTAATAGGGCTTATTTATTTTTTTAATACAGCGATGCGACACCACCAAATAATTTGTGAAAATACAGAGCATATCAAAAAAGGTCTCGTTATTATTTAAGTAAAGTCACAATATTTAATATTCATCCCAAAATGTCACTCAATTTATGGAAATATTGTACAGGCTATTTATGGATTACGAATGAAAAAAACACTCTTGACTCCTTGTAGTATTTTTGGTAGCAATTGTTACGAATGACTGTTTCAATCATGAATTCACCAATTATTACCAATTTTCGTGGACAATTTTGGGATTTCGTCTTTTTTTTTAGCTATACAAAGACGATCAGCAGGTAACAGAGACATAGATCCCCAGTATTTTTTGTACTAATTAAAATTTTTGGTGTATAGGTAGTCGACATTCGAAAATTGAAGTGATTGAATAACATAATTGTCCTGTACTATAGCATGGTATTTAATATTTCCATACATTTTGATTTATTGACAATGTTTAGGGTGATTGAATAACACTTTTTCTAAAAACGTTTTGTTGTAGTTTTCCTTTGAATGTTTCCTGAAATTAATTTCGCATTTTGTGTTCGTGTTTAGTTGGGAGCGAGTTCTACAGACGTCGGAACGTGGTCTAGTGTTACTGTCAGTAACAGAATCAGATCGAGGGCGGTACGAATGTTATTTCGGACCCACATTGATCGCGTCTTATAATTTGGACATCGATATCCATAGGTAAATATAGTTAATTTAAGTTATCAATTACGATTCTGGATTAATTTATTAGGCAATCAAACCTCATGTGAAAGGATTAATTTGCTAGAAATTATATAGGTACCTAAAGCTTCGTATTTCTCAATGTAGTGCTGTAATAATCTGAATTGCTAACTATAAATGCTGTGAAACTTACAGGTGTAAAATAACACTTAGTCGTAGGTAGTTGAAGGTCTTGTATCAAGGTAATATTGTATAACGTGGCTTTATTTACAGATGTACGCAGCCAAGTAAGTCGCAGGAGTACAAGCAGGTGTATTCAGATTGGTGCCACGAGTTCGAGAAGTACAAGAGCGCCATGAAGGCCTGGGAGTCGCGGCAAATGGTAAGACCGCAGCTGTTAACTTTTACTGCTACATTTATGACACTAGTGTTTTTTTTTGACAGAGTATAAGTTGCAAATTATCCCACGCGAACTTACTACCGGGATATCAGGTATTCAATAAAATAACATAAACATTTATTTTCTCTTCCTCAAAAGTGCCTTACGTACTAACATTAGTTAAGTGGTTAGGTACAAATTCATATTTTTTGGAAATCCTGTCACACAGATTACCTTCACAAACGGTGCATTTTTTTTTCAATGTCTAATTCTGGTCAATGTCTATAATAATTGAATTTCATGTTTTAACCAAATTCGTGCAGCCAAAGAGACATGTCTTATTGACAAACATTAAAAAGTTCAGAATAAAAAAGTAAACGGAGTCTTAATATAACAATAGGCAATAAGTAGGACTGTAGGAGTAGAATTTGATAGGATTAGTCTATGATTACTAAATCAACTAATGCTTTCAATTGCTTTAAAACAACAATTTTTGTATTTTTCTAATAATTTCGCTCAAGTTTTATTTTCCATCCAGCGCAACTCACAAAATATCCTCCCTATAGAAACGAAGTTTCTGCCAAAACCCAGTCGGTATTTCTAAACGGATCATTGGTCATTCTATAAAGGTACTCGTACACCAAACGTTCTTCCTGCCATTTTTAACATATCCGGACTAATGGAACATGTCCATGTTATATCGAACGCTCGCCTCCCGAACTCGTTAATCTTGTTTTCAGGCTCTTACAGGGTTGAGCACACAGCTTTATATGGCTAGTTGCACTTCCGACCTTACGTCACTGACTATAAACCCTCCGTTCAACTCATTCACTCGAATATTTTGTCCAAACAAACAGAATCGATACGGCGCGACGATTTGTAATTGCTCTACAAAAATCAAGAACTTAAAACTAACTATAGTCTTTTTTATTGTGACTTAGGACCTGTAATTATTTCTAGGTGTTGAAGTACAGTGTCTAATCAAATATTTAGGTAGGTATTTAGATACAACATTAAACTGTGAACAGTATTGCCCATTTATCGAATTTTCCTAACTTAGACAACAGACTCTTTGAGTGTGTCAGACACAGAAATACGTTGAAGAGAACAGTTCAACTAAATTCGACGTATTAAGACAATGAAATCGATGAACGTTTAGAAACTCGTTAAGTACTTTGAAAATACTTCTTTACTCCGAAATTAACTTGAGAAGGCCTTTTTAATCTTATTTATATTTAGTACAGATAACAACCTCACACCTATATACTCTTATGAGTGAAGCTCACCCGTGTTCTCAGTTGCCATTTGCCTTTCTGGGCTGCGGTGACTCTTTCGAACAATTTCGCCACCCGGGTAGGCATCGTCCTTAGCTGAGAAATTCTAGACGGAATAACCCAATAACCACTATGCCCAACTATAGAAATGAACCCAAGACTATAAACTCAGTAGTAATGCTAGCAACCACTACACCGACGACTATGTCACCTTGTCTATAAAGACTCTTAAAGCTCCAATGATAACAATGGGCCGTTATTAAAAACACCTAATAACAGTTCTGAATCCAGTGGTTGCCAACAACTGTTATCAAATCACCAATCAAATGGCACGTGTTTTTATTTCCAAACTAGTGCTTTATTACAGCCAATTTACTAGTTTTAACTTAACAACTCTAGGAATAGTAAATAACATTATGGTGCGTAATTACTTACATTCGTGCTGGCTCTGTACTAAACATGTACCAGGGTAACATGACTGTCAGGGTACCTATGTTAGTTGATTTACTTGACCTCGATCCTCGACTGCAAAGTAGGCGTTAAACTTATAAGCAAGACGGTCTAGATCCCTATCAACAGCGCGGAAAAGTTTCTTATCGTATATGGAGATGAATTGCGCCTCTCCTTGTGTTTTTGAGGGTGATGTAATCACAAAAAATAGCTTAGTTGACGCGAAAATCAGTAGGCAGTTTTTGTATGAAACATATTTTGCTTAAATCCGAAACTTATGTCCTACTTCACCAAAAACTACAAAACCTATCTCTACAACAGTAAATAACTCAGTAACGGATTGAAATATTCCAATTTCAAGTTTCTAGTTTAGCATCCAGAATTTCTATATTGGCAACGATTTGTACCCAATCTCTCACTCAAGACGTTCTCTTCCCTGGAAAATTTATTGATAGATATTGTGTATTTCAGCAGTGCTCCAATAGCCTGAATGCATCGAGCCAGCAGAACAGTATGTCCAACGAGATCGTGGCTTCGCTGCGGTGATAGGGCACAGCTCGCAGTGATTAATGAACGATTACACACACCGAGCCACGCTAACGTAAACTAGCCGATATTTTGCAGACGCAACCCTCATGCCCTTACTACGGTACCGTTCTCGAAAATCGCTTTAATTCTTAAACTATTTGAATGTAAATAATATGGAAACAATAGGTTTTGTTTTCCTATGTCTCATTTATAAACACCACGTACATATTCAAGTGCAAGTCGAATAATTTAGTAACGGTTCTACATAAAATATTTTCAGAATTTTCCCACAAGAATGAAAGACTTCAGTAAGAATATTTTAAAGTTTACAGAATATTTCACACATAAATAAGAACTGTCGACAGGATAAATAACATTCATTCGCTCGAGATGACAGACGAGATTCCGTAGTGAGGGAGCCGAACTAAAAGGGAACGGTAATGTAGTGAGGGGATGATCTGTTAAAATAGATTTGTTGTCCGTTCCGAAGACTGCGCACTGATGGATGACTGACTTCTGTTCAACTTTCGCCCACAACTTTTTCTTTGTTATCAAATAAAGTATCGTATAGTTTATATTAGTTATAAGTAATCGAAAATAAAATAAAGTATAAACGAAAGCGACTGAGTATAATATAGTGAGGACAATGGTCTCGTCGAATATTTAGCGCTTCAATGAACGAGTGGTTGTACCGTTCGCCTTCGTTATGGAAATTACTGTAAATATGTCAAAATGTCAGATAATTAAGGTGTAATGCCACCTATATAAAATGCTGTGATATCAGTTCTCATTGGATCATTGTGCTGGCGCATGAAATTGTACGTTGTGATAAAATTATTTGCAAACAAGAGTATAAGACGGTGTAAAGTCTTTTTAAAGTTTCATACTTACCCTATGCACAAAATTAGATTGCACCAGTATTCAACAAAGATATTAACAGACTGTACACGCCAGTGTATTTAACAGCAATGAAAAATGTGACAGTTCCTTGTGTTAACTAAGTTCATAAATAACGTTTAAGTTTGGTGCAGTCGATGCGAAAGCCCGTACTTGACAAGTGAAGTACCTAAACTTATTTATAGGAGGTCGTGTTCCAGTCTCCCTCAGTAACTTTGGGAGTTTTTAAAATAAAGAGCAATACAAACGCCAACTTAGATGTAAGATATTCTTATGTATTATAATGATGACATGCTTGTTTGTACCGCGTCAGCGTTGGCGCGGCGATGCGTAGGGTCGTAGTGTATCATTTGTTTGTGTTGAAGTAGCGGCTAACTGTTGCGTGTTACACAACTGTTCCACATTGTAGTTGTGCGGTTTATGTTTCAAAAAGTTGTTATTGATTTGTTGCCATAAAATGTAATTTTAGGCCCGACTTCGGACTTTGAAACCGAATTTAATAGTTGGTCGTATTTTTGGTTGAGTTTATAATAATCTCGCTAGAATAGTGCCTTGTGAAGCATGCTTACATTATAATGAAAAACTTATTAAAGTTTATTGAGTAGATCATATTTTTGTGTACTGTGTAAAGAGAAATTAATGAAGATACCTAGTTGCTAAGTGATTAATTCGTAAAATAAAGCAATAACGTTCCACTGAATTAATAGTCACCAGTATTATATTATAATGATCTGCAGAGAGTAGATAGCGATTGTATTCGAGAAAAAACTAGTGTCTAAGACGATGAAGATGTACGATTTATATGTCGATGTTACGGCTGTACTGAGCCTCGCTTAGTTTGTCCTCAGACTTGTTATTTATTGTTGTGCTAGCCAATGATGATTGGGTTTTGTTTAGGCGGCGAAAATAAAGATTGTCGATTAGTTAGCCAGATAATATTATACTATAATAATTATATTCTTATATCCCATCTAATGCTGCCTTGTATAAAATACCCAGCAAACATGTTGTATGTTGTTGCTGCAGTACAAATTATACAATGTAGCATCAGATCTTCGCATTTTTATTTATTCATTACATTATTCGTTCGAAACTAACAGTAATTCTTATTACTCAAATGTTGATGTATAAAATTATTGTAAATAATTACAAATGTAGAAGAAACGCTATGAAATATGTTTATTGTAAAATATATTATTAAGTTAGATTGTAAGCAATTGTTTTATAAAAGAAACAAGAAAATAAATTATTTTAGATCTAAAAATTGGGTTTTTAATGTTTTCACTCGGCGTTGATATTTACCTAAAAAATAAAAACCTATTTTTTTTTAAATCTTTTTCTTCAATTACGGGCGCAACTTAATGCTGCAACTCTAGTTCTTGTTGGCAACTTGGCAGTATTTTACACTGTTCCTATTATCTTAGTAACCTTCAATCTTTATTTATTTGTGTACACACAGACACCTAAAACTGAAAAGAACAGATAGAGACCTTTATCACCGTACGTGATTAATTTCAAACAACAGTATAATTTTATATAAGTGCAAGACGTTAGAATAGGACATGTGGATTGAAAAACAAATTTTACTTATTTATTTATTTAGGATCTCCAACAAAATTTTTAAATTAAAATTACAAAATGATACAATGAAAATATGATATAAGTTAATAAGGATTGAAAATTGATTTTAATAGATTGATTGAATTAAAAAAAAAAGGAAATGCAAAAGTTGATCCTAAGCCAGCACCTTTGGAAACCTGTGACTGCATTATATCTGGTTAATCAGGTTAAATGGATTTACCAGACTAAGGTTACTTGAAAGATCGTATTGCAAATTAACTTAATTAAGGCTTACTTTACAAGTGCACCATTGGGCTGCTACGCTAACTGGAGGCAAAAAGTTCCGTGTTTTATACCTGGTTACCCCGGGAGTACCATACATTAGTGAAAAAATTATGTGAGCATAGAGGGATTTCGTGGGCCCTCGAAAATTACGGGTATTATAGATATTAAAAATATGAGAAAAAAACTGATCAAAAAATCAACAATGAAACTGCATAATACCGAGTAAAGTTGTGGAGACTTACTCGGAAAGTGGACACTGCCAATAAGCTGGAATAATTCTAGGAACAAGGAGCAAAAAATACGTTCAACATTCTCCATTCAATTTAATAAATCAGTTTCGGCGCGTCTGAGCCCCTTTTAATGCGTGTCAACAAGCGGGACATTGATGACATAAAGGCTCACAGCGGCGGCACCAAGTGTGTTCAATACTTCATAATACCATTTAAATTACAAACGAGAAAACTTTAAAAATAAAAATTAATTTTAATTAATATGCAAAGTGTCCAAACTTAAATGTACTTTCCTAATTATGGCACTCTGAAAAAATTATGCGCGATTATAACTGAAATTCTCAATAATAAGCTATTCTTATATCCTTTTACGGGCAATGAAACCGTAATTTGGGTATCGTAAACGTCGCCTGTCTTAGATTGGCGAACATCATAGAATTTAATTACTGAGGGAGACTGGAATAATTGGCGACTCGCCTGTAATGGCCCCGGCTTTACGGCCAAATTAATAGATTTCCGCAGCGGGACCCGTGAACCTCCACTGAACTCATTTTGATATTAATTGCTGACCTAAAATCAGCCCACTAATATACTTTAATAATTGAAATGGTCAATTAATTATAAATTGTCCCGCTGATACTGATGTCCGATGGTTATTGAATCGAAGGATAGCGATGTCCAACGGTTGATAAGATTAATTACTATGGCGCTCAATATATTTTACCGGGCATAGAACAAATCTAGGTCGGAGTCTCACATAGCTGCCACGGCCTATAAATAATTGTATTGATGGGACAATTGGCGCCAGTGTGCCGCGACTTTGTCGAACATATGTGGCTACCTACGTGAATCTGTGGATATCGGAAAGTTAATTAATGATCCGAGCCACGCTTCGGTAAACAGAACAATTATGACAACTGACTGACTTGAATTTATCAAAGGGGACGTATGTAGGTACAATTACGTCTAACATCAATATTGACAGAATTATACCAGCTGGCTAGAATTAATAATTGTGTGTCTAATCAATAGTCTAGTCATTTGGTTCGAATTTAGACTTTGTTACAAAATATATTTGTGTTGCTCGTACTGACATATTAGAAACTGGAAAAATCAGTTATTGACAATGGTATCATTTTTCGATGAAAATAGCTGTGAATTAAATTAAATTAAAGGAAATTTTCGTTTAAGTATTTATGTAGGTACAAACGTTTTACTTTGTGAAATTACAAGTTTAAGCGTACAGAGTCTACTCCGACACGATTGGGCAAAATTTTATACCACATTGAGATATAGCAAATGATAGGTTTTTTGTGGCAGTGGTCAGCAGCAATTTTAGGCGCGCACTGATAGTTGGCTAGTATCAAGTAGTAGGTACTACATAATAGCAATGAGGAAACGAAGGCAATTCTCGAACAAACATGAGGAATTCGAAGAACAAGAGGATTAAAACAAGCTGAAATGACAAAAAAAAAACACGCCAACCGTTCAACCTCATGGCTGTAAGGGCGTGGAAATAAGTTTTTTGTCCAAAATGTGTTCAAGTAGACTCGTAAGCTAAAACTATTCATTTCACAAAAAAAGGTTAGAACTGTGGTGGTTATATAAGATTTTTTCTTTAGTTTAATTTATTTCTCAGTTATTTTCATTGAAAATGGAGTCGGAAAAGAAATATAATTATTGTGATGTTGTATTTATTTTGAGATCTCTGTGGTAATAGCGGCATTTACCTATAAAAAATGCCAAAGTGAAAATTCGAAATAACGAGTTGTAATTAATAAAATTATACATTTTCAATACTTCCCGATAACTTTTTAGGTAAACCCTTTGAGCATTAACCTTTTAATCGTTAGAAATACAGAGACAGACAGAGACACAATAGAAAGACAATGGGTGCGCGAACGCCGTCGTTCGCTTGGGGTTTAATGAACTAAACGACTTTACTGGATCAATGTTATTAGTAGTGATTAAGTAATTTATAGGTATCGTAAACCAATGTATTAGGTACCTACTTATTGCGAAAATTCTTTAGGCCGCTACCAACTTAAGCAATGGGTAATGTTAAAGGTGGTACAACTGAGCACTAACTATACTAATTAATTCAAAGTCTAAACCACTACTGGAGCCAGGGTTAGTACTGGGGCTAGGGTTAGTTTTGAGAGATAGCTCAGCCCCGGTACGAAGGCACGAAGGAACGGGGTGGGTTTTTAGTCAGTAAGAGTCTGACACTATCTCCCGGTCTGCTCAAGAGCGGGGATTGTCACTGGATGATTTTCCCACCATTAAAAAGTCCAAAGAACTATTTAATGTTAGTAGCAAAAACAAGAATTCTGGAAAAAATACCCGGTCCCCACGAAAAGCAATTTAAAATCTGCAATACGTGTAATAAGTATTTAAATAACTGCCGTCTAACAACAGCTTGAACTATTAATTTAAAACAAGGCAAGGCATGTCGAACTCATTTCAAAGTTTTCATTTTAATGTAGTATAATTAATTCGCATTCCGTATGTTCTGGCCTGATGCAGTATGCTAACTAAACGCAACGCCTACTACTTGAACTGTGTTGAGGGTTTCAAAAAAGTTCTCTTTTTAAATTTATCGTTTTTATTTTTTAAATTTAATATTTAATTGTTTGAACACGGTGCTTTGGCGAGAGGCTAAAAAGAAATAGGAAGAGAAAGGGGTGCTGCTTTACAATTTTTCCCACAGCACAGTACTTTTTTATAAAAGATGTTCTAATAATTGTCGTAATTTATAGCTTCTCTTGAATGTCTCACTGAGGAGCAAAGGACATTCTTCCTTGTTTCTGAAAAAGAAACTCTGATTGGATTCCAGCTACTTAAGCTGTACCTGAATAATGAATATCCATCGAGCTAGATACATATAGGGTAAGGTTTTCCAAGAAGACTTGGAATAACACCAAAATCTTCGTTTTTTAAAGATCCCATGTGTATTAATTTCGTCACGCTAAAGAGTCCTCAGTCTTCATTGGTCCAATCAATCATTAGCAGCTTTACCAGATACGGCTGAATTGGTATTCAGATCAGTATTTACCAGACTCCAGGCCTAGGATTGTATCTAATCAAAAAGGAAGATGACATACATTAATATTAATGTCAATAACACTGATATTGTGAGTTGGTGGTATTGAGAAAAAGTTGGATAATAGCGTCGGTGATCGAAAAGTTGAAAGGGAATCGTTGATCCTGTGAAGAAGCAGAATTAAACGCATGTTACTAAAAGAGTTATAAGAATACATGTGAATTAACTCATCAAATGCCGTAATTAGAGACACAATAGAAAGACAATTGCTTATGTCGAACTGTGTAACTTAAGACATTCAAAAAGTTAAGGTGTTCCATGTTTTTTTTTTTTTTAATATCGATTTTCATTTGACTTTGCTCAAATTCTTGATATCACTCATGAACAGTGTTCATATGCTAAAAATCACTATAATCTACATCTTCACTTTACAATAATATAATACAGAGGTAAAGTAAAAACTTTTTTTTTGTTTTCATGTTTTTTTTAATTTGTAGGAAGTTATTTCTAAAAGTATAAGTACGATAACTAAAATTTTTTTCACCGATAGAAAGCTGCTTTATTCCTGGGTGTCTTAGGCTATATTTTGGGTATGCGGGCGAAGCTGCGGGCAAAAGCTATGAATATATGAATGGTATCAAGAATTAGGGCAAAAGCCAAAAATCGAAAATTTAAAATCACGAAACACCCTAATGTGTATGGATCAATGGATGGAGAGGGAGAGGAAAAGCAAAGAAAAAATGGATGGATTGTGTGAAAAGTGAAATGAAGGATAAGAGAGTCAGTCAGAATCAGAATCAGAATCAGAATCAGAATTTTATTTGTAGAACATAGGTACAAGGAACATAGGAAGATCTTACATAAATTAAATGAGTGCTATGTTATGCCGTGAAGGCGTACAAATGTTGAGATCATAAGATCGTTAAAAACTAAAAATAAACTAACTAAATAAAAAACAACAGTGATAGTGTGATGATTAACAGAACAGATTAGAAGAAAAAAAAATTTCTTGTGCTGATCCCAAGTAAAATAGGTCAAGTTTGTGACGATGATGAAAAGCTTAAAACTCTCTTAAAGCTAGTTTAAGATTCTACCAATACCAAAAACTAGGAAAATTTACTAAACCCGAGACAAAAATAGTCCATTCCCACAAGTTTCAAGCATCGGCAGCGTGTGGAAGTTGTAACTAGCTGTACAAGAGAACCAGTGTTTATAGTTAATTTGTACCACTGTAGTAATCACGAACTTTCCTTATTTACTACCTTTATGTTTAACGGACATGATACTGTTCCTATTATCTACTAACTGGTTAAGTTTTGCTAGTTATTTTATTAACTTTCCTGAAATTACTTTGACATAAATGTATAGTGTATTTTTTTTAAATTTTTGATTTTTCAATGCGTGTATGCAGTCTGTCAATTGGTAAAAACAGTAAGAAAATTTGTTCACTATTTTTTGAACTTATTGCGAATAGACAGACAGACGTGATGGGAACTATGTTTTATAATATACCTATAATGTAATCTTTTAACCTAAACGTTGATTAGTAGAATAATGCTTTGTTGCATTAAATCCGGATGCAGGTATACTGTACATAAAGTTAAAATAGTTAATCTAAATATTGTTTTATAATACGTATGAATAGTATACGAGTAATAAATAATATTAAATATTACTTTGTTACGTGTATACGTTTGGATAAACAGACGGTTATTATTTCATTTATAAATGTTGATTCATAAATAAGTAACAACATATTCATGATATCGCTGATCGAAACTCGAAGCCGGTTTCCCCGTAATCGACATTTGACTAGTTTCCCACAACTCGCTGTTGTGTTCTTAATCCGTTAATAATATTAATCACTCCGCTATAATATGTAAGCTTAGACTAACTGTGAGGAATATACTTATTATGCTTAGATAGTTACTATTATATCAAAATGCAAAGGCTTTTTACAGAAATTAAATTAATTTATTTTGTTATTAAAACTTTATGTACTAGTAAACACTACAAAGGTGAACTTTTCTACCAGTCGACTTTAAGGTAATGCAGAAACATAACGTGGTAGGTGCAATTGAAAATGGTAAACAAACAAATAGAAAATTAAAACCAAAATAATTAATAATATAAATAAATACTTATATAAATACATGCAAATAAACAAAATTGTTATAAGAAACGAATCACCGCTGTGATGATTCTGCCAACTTTTTGCGAATGTGTTCACGTGCCATTCCACGTGACCAAAAAGGGCCTAGGGCCCGCTCCTGCTAGTGGTGGTCATAATATAGAGGAGTATAATAATAATAGAAGAGGAGGGATGAAACGCATGTTATTATAAGAGTTTTGAGTAAACGAATGGAGAGGGAGAGGGAGGCCAAAGAAAAGGTGAATGGATTGTGTGAAGAGTGACATGAAAGAGAAGGGAGTTAGTGATAGTTTGACTGGTGACAGGACAGAATGGAATAAAAAACATGTTGTGCTAACCCCAAGTAATATTTATTTATTTAAAATTATGTAAATAACATCATTACAGCGTTAGTCAATGCGATATTATTATCAGCTATACATATATATTCAAAGAAATAACCAAATAATAATATATTAACTATTAAATTAACAAAAACAACACAACAACAACAGAATTAATATTATATTGTTTATACAATATAACATTAATCAACTCAAAACGTACATATATATTTTCTATGCACTTTAATGAACCTCGGCAGGCTGCAGTTATGTTCAGAAATAGATCCACGTCAGTAGCAATAATGTTCAGCATCCTTATGGCTCCCGAAAATGGGGCAAACTTGTTCATGTTAGTCCTAAAAGAAGGCTCCAGCAGCGTAATATGGGATAAAAGCAGGAACAAGAAGAAGTTGTGAACCCCCTTTAGCTAAGCTAAAACTAAATACCTAATCTGCAAGTTCTACCTTTATTGGGACTAGTGAGGTTCCCAATGACTATTCTCTTTTTGGTTTAAATAAATATATTATATAGATTCATCGCCCTTATAAAGGCCATGGTCCGAAGTGAGGAGGAATAGCAGGTGGTCGCTCTTTCTTCAAACCAGTAATGCTAGCGAGGGAGGCGGATACATGCGTGAGGGAATGGACTTCCTCACGCCCCAGCCGTCGAGATCCTGACGCTAATTTCCAGCCACCGTAGGCGTGGGCTTACGGACGGCGAGCAATGGGTAGCTCGTCGTCCGGCCGTCCGGTAACCGACTGGACCGAGCCCGAGTCGTCGACGGCGCGTAGTGTTCCACAGTCGCCACAAGGAGATGTCAGCAAAACGGTAGGGTGGGCCTCTAGACAGGGTCGAAGTCTACTCGGGCCATGGGTTCGCTTCTGAAAGTAAAATCCTGGAACGCAAGACAAAGAAAATACATAGTAGTGGGTTTTAGTCAGTAAAAGTCTGACACGCCCTCCCGCTCCGCCCTAGAGTGCGAAAAGTCATTGAATAATTTCCAACCCAAATAACTTTTTTTTATTAACATTTTAGACCTATTGTAAATTAAAAAACATTACTTGCAGAACAGATGTCAATGGGGCCGAAAGATTCTGGGGTGGACACCATGTACAAAAAGAAGCAGCGTTAGAAGGTCTCCCATGAGGTGGACCGATAAACTGTAGAGGGTCGCGGGAAACCGATGGATGCGAGATGCACAAGACCGGTCATTGTAGTGACACGGGGAGGTATCTCCAGCAGTAGACTTCTTTCAGCTAAAATGATGATGGTGATGATGAAGGCTTTATAAAAAATTAACCAGAGACTAGAGACTGATTTTTTATTTTCTACAGAAAACTTAAAAACGCTTTCATTGTCTCGCTGGCCCCGGCGCACCTTTCGTAAGTATATGTAGTTTCATTAAAATCGCTTAATTAATTTCCGAGAATAATTACTTGTCAGCTTACATGAAATACCATGAGGTGTAAACATTCTTACTTAATTATTATTGACGATAATTATTATTTACTTGGGACTGAGTTTTGTAGGTACTGATTTATAGGTTTCCTTTGCTTCACTAGAACTTTCTCTGTCTTCCAAGAACCAGTTCCGTCAACTGCAGTAGTTACAGTTAACTCTTTCTGAACGATGCCTTTGACTGCTCTAGTTATCTACTTATCGATTTCTAGAATGCAGTATTAAGTTTTTAAGTTTTAACTAGCCTCTATCCACGGCTTCGCCTGTGTGAAAACATACTCCGGGTTTAAAAACCTACTCCCTATTCTAGGATATAGACCTACTCGTGTGCCAAATTTTTCTCAAATCCGGTCAGCCGTTTGGGCGTGAAGAAATAACAAACCGACCGACCGACTTGCTTGTATAATTAACCTTTCAGGCACCAGTGTACCGAATTCGGTACACTTGTGCCTGAGAGATTATTGTGATTTTATTAGGAAATAATTGAAACCCTGATTTTGTTTTGTGTAAACGACGACACTTTTCTGATCTTTTTCTCTCTTCTCTAATGTAAAAGTGTTAGCGTACCTATGTTGTGTGTGTGTAAGTGTTGCCTGTAAAACTTGCTCACATTAAATAAGTTGTTTAAAAATGTTTCAGTATCGACAACATGTGTACTACACAAACACATTGCTTTCTTATTTCTCTCAGAGCTCAACAAACCGCATAAATTACCGCTACCCTGAGACTCGTTGAACGTTGCTTATTTTTTTGTGTCAGAAACGCGAACTTAATTTATCGTTCTTTAGAATATTTTTAGAAATAATTCTGTTTGAAAGTATCGTCACAATATCAAAACAAACCTATACAAAGCCGTCTTAAGAGTTACGACTGGAAGGCTGTGTCATCATAATAAAATGCAAATTGACACAGATTTAATCCGGACTTATACCGCGGAGCCTAATAACTGTTAATAATCCGGGCCAGCTTCGGTCGTGTCACGACATCCCATACTAATACATGCAGCCAGTATTTACTTGATTGTATTGTAACTGCTACGTAGGATAACGATTCTAGAAAATCTCTCGATCACATTCATCGTCTTTTCAGCCAAAAGACATCCACATCTGAATGAAGGCCTGCCCCAAGCGTCGCCATAGTAACTAGTTCCATGCATATTGCATCCATCGGATTTCCGCAACCCTCACCAGGTGATCAATCCATAGAAAGACCATAGACACATACACCATCCATAGACCATCCATAGGTAGACGTCTTCTGTTACTGTAAAATCTTTCGCCGTCAACGATCATAATTTATGTTCTGTGAGCAATGTACCATAGCAATCATTTCTGCCTGATCGCTTAAAAAAAATTCGCTTCAATCCTGCGGCGCGGTGCTAAACCAAACCCTTTAAAGTTTTCGTTTCGAGTGCAAGCAAAAATGAACTTAGTGGTGGTCAGGCGGAAGTGTCTTTGACAGCACCTCGCAAAGAAACACAAAAAAAGGCACGTACAGTTTTCAAAATTTTTAAGAATACACCACACTGAATCACACAAATAAATAATAATAGCATAAATGCAATTTTTTTTTAAATACTAATTAAAATAAAGTATATTTAAAATTTACTAAATCTTGCAAACACAAATAACCAATTTAAAGAAATTAATATGAACAATTGTTTTTTATAGAAATTAAGGATAGGTTTGCAAATATTTCGCGATGAAACTCTTCTCCTGCAAATATCTCGTGGTGCATCTATTTAGGTTCTTCATTATTATTTTTTTGTGTAATTCAGTGAGGTATATTTTTTGAAATATTGAAAACTATAAGATGTGTTTCTTAAGGGCTCTCCTCTTAAGATTAGTAATTCTTCAGACAATTTTATTGGTTCTCCTGCGGATATTTTCATTTCTGATTTGAACTCGCAAGGAAACTCCGAGCATAGTCGAGAGGGTATTGCCCCTTGGGTGACTTTAAGCCTTTTGATGAGATCATAATATCTCTATTTTTCTAATGGGTTGCCATAGAGTACGTTTTCGCGTAGGCGTTTTTCAGGAAACAGAACTAGAAACTTTATGACAAAACAAGTGCCTATCGTAGTCTGGCCAACATAAGACACAGTTCGTGAAATTGTTTGCTCTCAAACTAAGTTAAAATCCAAGACACGAAAATGTTGGATATCTGAAAACTCGGCATTATTGTAGGTACGCTTCAGTAAAATATTGTTGCCTGAGCTCAAAGCTAGGTTGTAACGTTACAAACTACGCTTAATTTTCGATTATATAATAGACGCTACTACTTACAAAGTAGTTCTAACTTAATGCCTTTCCACGAATAAGATATTGCTTGCTTTGATGATGTAAATTAATTATACTAATAATGCATATATTATTCTAGCTAACGTGTTAGTTACAGTTAGTTTACCAACAATAATCGGATAACTTCCAGCAAGGCAAGGTCTACTAAACAGGGAAACATTCGGTCCTCAAGCTCGGAACCGGCCCGGTTAGGCCCGATCGTTAGTAAGGGCTAAAATAATGAAATGTAAATTAATACGTCATCTTGGATTAGCCGAGGATCGAGTTCTTTAATCCTATTGGGCCGACTTGTCGCTAACGATAGGCCTCAATTACAATATGCCGACAATTATTCAAATCACTACGATTTTTAATTGGGTCACTTTTGATAAAGTGCGAAAGGACCAAGTAAAACTGAATAATCGAGCAGATGTTTGACAGTAAGATGTTCAAATTGTAGCATCATGTTAAATCAGCCTTATAACGTTCCCACTGCTGGGACTCAGGTAGGGTTTGGGAATACCCGACCATTTCAAAGTCCCGGGACTCGAGACAGCCTACAATCAAAGTCCCGGGAATTCGAGACTTTTGAGATTGTATGTTTGTATTTTTTTTATGCGAATATTTATCGTGATAATTTATGATGAAATGTATTAAAAAATAAACTGAGCAAGTACGAGTTGGGCTCGCGCACTGAGGGTTCCATACAAACTTACTCATGTAAATAGTTGAATTCCCGAAAGGAGTCGAACATTTTTTTAAATAGTAAAATATTTTTTTTTTGTTATTTATCAACAAATTTACTGTTTTCAGATTTATTCCTATATCTGTTCTATAAGACCTTGCTTTATACCAAGTTTCAGAAAAAGTACCCTTTAAATTTTGATTCCTTTGAGAGTGTGGAAAAATACGTATAGTCCCGTTTTTCCTATAGAGGTACGGCCGCTAAAAAGCATTTTTTTGTTTTGTAAAAGTCAACATTTATTAAACCAAAAATTATATCCTTATAACTATAACGTTAGTTTCAGTCTTGATAACTGCTTTGTTTATTTCTTATAATCACACACAGATTCACTTTTATAAAACAAACTTAGTTAAAAATTATACTAATTTTTAATAACTTTGCTATTATTGGTAATTCGAATAGTTTATAATAACAACACTGTTAATTCTCTTAATTATAGATTTTTTTGTCATAAATAAATGGCGCTAGGCTTCTTCTTTTTTGAAATTTCGACAATCTTGTCTCGAGTCTCGACACGAAAGTCCCGGGACTCGAGACAACTAAAATTACGGAAATTCCCGAGACTTAGAGACACGAGACGTCCCGGGACTCAAACCCTAGACTTAGGCCTCCTCTGTAGGAGAGAGAAAGGGCCGTGTACCACGTGAGCCCTGTTCGGGTTCAAATTGTACAAACAAATATTTGTTTCGGTGCGAAGTTGAGTGAGTTTCATTTCTAATGGATATGTAAGGCCTTCTAATTAAACTTTTTTAATCTGAACAGCGGCAGCAAGGTGTCGACGCCTCGAGGCCACTCGGCTCATCGAGATAGCTCTTTCTCAATTTAAGGATCTCGGCCAAGCCCTCTGATAAGCCCCAGATTTAGCGCTGAGCGAATTTGTTCGGGTAATTTACTTTCCAAGTTGCGAAGACAATAAAAGTTGGCGTCGGATTTACTTTTGAGTAGCTTTATTTTGTTTTGTGTAATGAAGACTTATTTTACAAGCGATAAGTTTATTTTTCGTTGATGGACTCGCCATGTGAGATTAGTGTAGTCGGTAGATAGTTGGGGAATAATAATGAGGGTTAGCAGACGCTGTACGTTACCGACTCGCTCTGTAGATATGTATTCGTAGACTGCAGGTAAGTGGGCAATCTCCGTTTGTGTTACCTTGATTTATAGATCTAATTAAATACCTTTACGCAGACCATGAATTGTCGCTGAATCCCCGGTATTTCGTTTCCGTTTACCAATGTAATAAACGTCTACGTGTGTCGTAGATATTAATTCAGTCATCATTCTAGTTCTAAGTACTGCTGTAATAATAATGCCTAGAATGTCAAGTCAGAACTTATGCACTAGTTGTTCGTACCTAGGTATTTTTGATTTACTCCATACATATTTATTTTTACTTACTAGTATGTACCTAACAACAATATTTGATAAGAACTTAGGTACAAGAAGTACTAGATTAGATCGTAATACACTTTTTTAAGTGAACTAACGATGCTATTTTGCTTTTTGCCTAGCGAAGCAATTCGAAAAAATACTCGTAATTTTATGATTATAAACCTTAAAAAACAAGTGTAGTTAATAAGAACTTAAAATAAAATAAGACCAACATTTGACTTTGCATTTAAATCACAAAACATTTCGTGAAATTGGACCGAGCTGAAATGGGCAGCTGACCGGGAGATGTCGTGTTTCATCTCAAACGTCAACCGACAGATTGTCGAGTATCGCCGCATCTTAGATAGTAAGATTAAGGATGCGTGTCACGGAGCCTGGGCGGCCGGATCTGTCAACGACGACCTCATCCATCAACCCTTTCTCACTACGGGTAAAAAGTAGTAAAAACTTCGTTTATATACAGTCAACTAAACAGCTGATTTCAGTGGCTTCATGAGCTGTGTATGGATATAGTTTACTAAAGTGGGAGTTGATAAAAAATAATATATAAGCAGAAGTAGAGTATATTCGTATCGTCTCTTTTCTCCTTCCAAACCACTTTGTCGGGCCAGTGAGTGAAGATCATTGCCCAACACGCCGGGTGTATTTGTGAGATATGGATTAAAAAAAAAAACATTCCTTACACTAGGAATTCTTTACTCTAAATTCTCGCAAGATACTTAATTCACAATATTTCAATCTTCTATAGAGTAATTTGTTTAGAGTTACAAATGATTAAGCATCTGTGCAAATTCGGGGTGAGAGCCTGGTGATCCATCACACAGGGTATTCCATTATGGACTCCAGTCTCTCACAAAAGGTCACATTGTGGTCATTGACATTTTGAACTTGTTTTAGTATCATAAATGATAATTTTGTGATGAGTAAAGCCGTTAAATGGTATGTACGGCATGTATAATACACATTTTGCTGTAAAGTAATAAGTAATATGTAAGTTTGAAAAATGTAGATAGATAATAACTTAAAAAACCAAACGAAAGCATAAAATTGTGAGCATAAAAGCCCTAGTCCAGCTTTATAGTCGTAATTCTGTAATATAAACTAGGTTTAAGGATAAATCAACTGCCATTAAGAGTTTTAAGGGTAATATTCTACTTTATTCTTTCTAATGTAATAAAACAAAAAGTTTTCAACATTTTAACTTAGAGAATTATGGCTACAGCCCAAAAATCTCCATGTACTGACCCTAATTAGCCGCTGTTTAACTTTAATAAGGCAAATGTAAGGGTAGCCTTTAAAGCTGATGTTTTATGTCACCACACTTAATTTCAGCGGGTCAGAGGCGTAAAGTGGACTAATTTAGGCGTGGGTCAAGGAGTATCATCCAGGCCTTTTTATTTGATGAATTTGAAAACTGATATAACAACTGTCGCAACCCAGTGTTCAACCATATCGTCGTTTACCATCAGGTAAGTTAACAGGGAAATAGTGGTCAAACGCGAGCCTATGAGCCTATCTAGGTATACTAATTTAATAAAAAGGTAAAGTTTGTTTTTTGTTTCTTTTTTGTTTGTAGGAGGTAGTCTCTGAAACTACTGGTCCGATTTCCAAATTTTTTTCACCAATAGAAAGCTGCTTTATTCCTGAGTGACATAGGCTATATTTTGCTGCGGGCAAAAGCTAGTCAATTATAAAAAAACCTCGTTTCATAAAAGGCCTTCTCTAGCGTGAGGCCTCATTTAGTGCGATGCCGTGGGCGAGGAGCCTCTTCACCCCAGCTTAATTACGCCACTGTAGTGGGTTTTTAGTGAGGTACAATATTTAGGGCGGGACGGCGGGCGGGCGCTGCTGACTTGACACATCTCTTCCGGACCTTAGTCACCGGCCTTAGCCTACCCATATATTGCATATTGGTGATATTCGACGCGATCAAGATTACTTCGAGAATGTCAACAACAAGATGTAAGAATATCGTGTGTCATCGAATAAATTTGTAAATTAGTCAGCCTTTTTATATTTACGGTTTTATTGCTGAAATAGCTTTTCCTCGCAGCTTCGCTCCTAAGTAAAGGTAATCCTTAATAATATTATAAAAGCGAAAGTGAGTTTGTTGTTTGTCTGTTTGTTACCTCTTCACGCCTAAATGGCAAAACTGATTTTGATGAATTTTGGTACAGAGATAGTTGGGACCCTGGAGACGGACATAGGCCAATTTTTTCACGCGGGCAATGCCGCGGGTAAAACCTAGTTAATAATAGTTGTAGGGTCCCCTTTTTTTTTTCGATGGGAAAAATCATCCTATGACAACCCCCGCTCTTGTGCGGAGCGGGAGATAGTGTCAGACTCTTACTGACTAAAAAACCCATCCCTTTCCTTCAAGTCTTCATACCGGGGCTCGAGCGCCCTTTCGGATAACCCTGACCCCAGTAGGCTTCGACCCGGCTGGGCCCCTGCTGTTGCTGACAACTCCTTGAGGCGCGCGGGAACAGCGCGCGTCGTCGACGACTTGGGCTTGGTCCGGACAGTTACCGGACGGCCGGACAGCGAGCTACCCATTGCTTACTGTCCGCAAGCCCGTGACTACGGTGGCCGGAAATCGGGATCAGTATCCCGGCGCCGGCGGCGGCGGCGATAACGCCGTTGCCTGATGCGGTCGGCCTCCTCCTTTGCGAGCATTACTGCTTCGCAGAAGTCGGCGACCGCCTGCCACTACTCCTCGCTCCGGACCATGGCCTCAACCAAGGCCCGGCGCGAGAGGTCTCCGCCACCGATCGCCCCCACGGCGATACCTTTGTACCCTAAAATGGGTTCTGTACCCAATGGTAATAAATGGATAAACAATATCTTTGTAATACTCGTGTCTTTAAATTGACAAAAAAAAAACCTGATTGTGATTAAGGATAATATACATGGAACCCAAATCACAGAGCGTTAGCTATTACATACCTAAATAACTGTTGTGTATTTAGGTACCTAAGTATCTACATCAACGTTATCCCTAAGGACGCCGGTGGCGGCTCGTTAATTGTCACTTTAGGCATGACCTACTAAGCAGCCGTATACCTGCACACTACCTACTAGATTCAGCAATATCTTCAAGCAATTACATATGTACCTATTTGTACATAGATATGTCAATAAGTAATCTCGCATTGTTATCCAAGTAAACACAGCGTTTATTGAAAAAAAAAACCGGTGAAGGGCGACTAGGACTCGCGTACCGAGGGCTCTGTATAAAGTTACCGATGTATAGTTGAATTCCAGAATTGAGTATCGGAGATTGTTCCGCAAAAAATGAATTATTTTATGATGTAAACAGTTTTCAGAGTTTTTCCTTTACTTTATTAGATAAAGAGGAAGTATAGGTATAGGTTTTGATGTCCTTGAGAATGCCAAAAAATATGCCATAAGCGCAATATAAACGGCCTTATTTGTCTTTGAAGTTTGATATTTTTATTTTTCCAAGGAGTAGCAGAATTGAGTAGATATTTGAAATTAATTTCAGCTTAATACCTCCACATATGCCGGAGAATAAGAGTCTTGACGGACAGACAGATGAACTACAAAATGATCTAAAAGGTTTCCCTTTTTGCTATGAGGTACGGAACCCTAAAAATGTCCCTATGAGCAACAGAAACCTTCGTTTACCTCGTAACACGATTGTTTTAGGCATACTTCAGCAGTAAGGCAAGTTTTATATGGTAATGAACACGCTGACGCTGGCGGAGCCGGAGTAGGGGTGTCACAGTCACGTGACGTGCCGTGCACTCGCCCGTGGATAACTGCCAATAACAGTATGTTCTACCCTGCCATTAAGTTACGCTATGTTGTATGTCTACGTGGCTGCGAGTCTGCGTCGAACCTGCAGCCGCATTTAAAACAACCCCTTTTACTGTAATTACTAGATACCGACCAACTTTGACTCACGAACACACGACATTTGTGATTTCGTTCGTTGGAACCAATTTAACACGCTAATGCCATTTCTCTTCGCAAAATATACGAATATACCGCTCCATTACTTTTATACTCGTATTTGTAATAGAGCTGAAAACTTAACGTATCGATCGGCAATAAAATATAGGGTTGGTCGTAAAGAAGCCAATACTTTGACTAGCAGAGGTTGCGAGGCGAGTGTTTGTGTATCTGGGAGCGCTTCCCGCTATAAATCACCTCATGAGTGTGGGAAAATAGTTAAAGCGGAAGATGCGGTCTGCAAGTGGGCATCGGCGATACGCTCCGCGCCCACAGCCAGAGCATTTACATACTCGCACAAAAATGCCATATTTACACTACATCTTCCATAAATATTATCGCATTTTCTAAACACAGCAACTAACCCACGTATACATTAAATAAATAGGATCTATTTTTCAAGTGTCCACGCTGCAATCGAAATGAGAGCCCAAGTTTTCGTAGACACGAACTTTCTGAGTGTCTTCTCATGGCTAAGGGTTCAAAATGAATTATTATACTGTCTCATGAAAAAAAAAATCACTTCCCCAAGTAATGAAAACTCGAGCTGATGCGCTCGAGTGCTGGTACTCCAGTCCGGCGGATATTACGGCAATATATTTCAATTACACATAAGAAAAAGAACAAGTCGTTTGAAGTAGCTGAAAGGCCAGATTACAGTCGTGGAGGAAATAATAAGGAAGACCCCGCTAACGAGCCAGGGACGGCAACTTTTAAAAAGAAACGTGTGGGGAGGCAAGATGCTGTTGAGAGTGATTAAATTTTATAAGTATTATTATTTTCAGGTACTCTCTACGAGTGCCTGAAAAAGGTAAAATAACTTTGCATTTTTTATGTTTGAAGCTAGATTAATGTGGTTTTTCGTTCTGTAGCAATTTCTCGGTTTATTTTACTATCGTTCTAGTTGGAATTTTTAGGATCAGTTAAAGTTTTTTGTTGGTAGACCACGGGTTTACAGAAAAATAAATAACTTTTTAGCTAGTCTGCGTATGTATTTTTGGTGTGGAGGGAAGTTGGGCGCGGACGTAGGGCGAAGATTTGTGCGATTCAATGGAATTTAATTACTCGCTAGCGGCCCAGCCATAACGACGCAAAAATATTTATGTTTATTGTCGGAGCTAATGTCGGAATTTGACCGCACACGACCGCACCACGAGATGCACTTAATGTACCTTTATTAATGTACGCACTCTCACGATGACAGCTTATCAAAATAAAATAATGGTTGAAGAGTGGGATTGCGAACAGAAGTAAATATATGATTCTAATAGCATCTTAGAGCAAGATTTTGCTGAAGTTTGTAGGCAATTGTCAGTTGCGATAGACTAAGTTGATGAATCGTCTATCATGGTCAGAATCATATAAATATTATCACAAAAGTGGTTGGTTTGTGGGTGTGTATGTTTGTTACTTGTTCACGTTCGAAAGACTAAACAAATTTAAATGAAATTTGGCACACGGGTAGAATAAGGACATATTCTAGCTATTCTAGAAATAGCACATAGGATATACTTAGAATATGTTTCCTTGGGACATTTTCTTTACTTTCACTTAGGTTAAGTCGCTGGCAAGTAACATATCGACATTACCTTGGTCTATGCCTTGATTAAATTTGCTATGGTGTCATTTTAACCTCATACTAGACGAGATAAATCCCAATTCATTAATAAATAAAACTGCGCTTACTATTTGTTCATAGAACTTGTTTCATTTCTTTAATAACTATGTATATTTTTTTTAAGCTATTGCATAGCTTCTATCGCGGGCCTTGAGCATGGAGACCGAATCCAGAAATTCCGTAACGAAAATAACCTAACACCCCCCACTTATTTGTTTTTTGAGCGTGGTGACCGATAAGAAAACAAATGAGTCAACAATCAATCAAAATTCTGCATAAATAGCAAAAAAAATACTGCATAAATAAAATAAATAAAAAATTATAATTGCATAAGTTGATAAAAATGCTATGCAATAGCTTTACCGCGGCAGTCCCCGAGTGCCACACGTCTTTTTTTAATCAAGTATGTTTTATTTAATTATTATATTCAATAATTGTTAATTTTTCCAGCAGTGGCTAAGGGCTAAGAAAAAAAAAATTAAAAGTACAAGCTGTATTCACCCGTAATTGCACAGATCTAAACTACTAGATATATAATTGCCTAAATGTAAATTCTCATGTAAATAATAATATGTCGTTGGTGTTCCTTATAAATAAAATAAATGTTTTAAACGACTGATAGTTAACCATTTTCAATCTGCACCACATACGATTTTATAGAACACTTGTTTCGATTTTCAATAAAGAAAATACCCGATACACAATACATTTAACAAGCCACAATGACCATAAGTCTTTAAAATCGAACAAACGTCACACAGCTCATATTTATTTCCGGACTCGACAATTACGGTCATTGGAACTTGAGCGTGATGTTTCCACTACATTTCTCGTAATAGCACGCTTTTATAACCGAAGCGTAATGAAACTCGTTTAAATATCACAAAAGTGGTTGGATTACGGCAGCCAAGCACTTTATACTGCTTAATTACAGCCCTCAACAGAAATAATTGGGAACTTGGGGATTATAGCCGGACTTTACGGGAATTAAAGATTTTGTGAAAATGACGAATTGAATCGGATTGCCCGGCTCAGTAACCGATTAGACTTGCCGTTTGTCAAGTGATTGGCGAGTTCTTTCCAAGTAATTAATGAATTGCTTCCTTTTTATTAAAGAAAGTCTGGTTATTTGGCACAAATCGTGATTGTAGGTGCCTACTTTGTTGCCATTAGTGTAGAGTGGACCATTAATTTCTTTAACTGAATCTCTTAATGGTCTCTCACGGCGTTTATGGATAATGATAGGGTGCTTCTATGCACTTATCGTGACTACTATCATAAATGAATTTGAGAGGTTTGCGAGAAATAAGAGATCCAAGATCGACATCAAAAAGCTTTTGGAACGATCCTCATTTGTTGCTAGATAATACTCGTATAACACTATTTTCATATTTGTATATAATATCTTAATGTCTTCTAGCACCCGCGCTAAAGCCGAATATTATCCCGAGGTAACAAAATGTCCTATTCCCAGACCCGTGAGACCGTGTACCATGTGCCAAGTTTCATCAAATCCATTCAGCAATTAAATAACAGTAATATTACCATTAGTTTAGATTTCGGCTTGGAGTAATAGTTATCGATTTGACTCCACATTGTGTTCTACTTACACATTTTTTTTTTTTAGGTTGGAAATCATCAAATAACGTATCCCAGCTGCACATGTCAGCCGTAAGCGATTTTAGGGCCCTATCACGAGTATACTGCTCGAGGGCCCGAAAAAATTGGTGCCCTAGAATCTCACTACAGGGTCGTGGCAAACCACGAAGACGATAGCAGAACGACTTGGATAAGAATTGGCAAGAAGTGGTTTAGGAACGGAAGCAATAGAAGAAATGAAGGGAGACGTTTGCCCGTTTGTTTTGGGACAACAAAGGCTAAGTCCTCCTGTTCTGGGTGAAACCTGGGTGACCTTTGCTAAATAAAACCCACTTGCGTTGCTTTATTTGCACTTAGAGTTCCAAAGCCATGACAAAACTAGAACTACATTAGACCGACGCACACGTGTAACACGCCTGATTTGTACGTGGAACGACGTCGCGTGGTGTGGATCAAGGGGAGCTAGCTACAAATTTAGTTACTATATAAAATGTATGGAGACCGACGCGCCTAGATTGGCGTGTATCGCACACGTGTGCGCAGTGTATACCTTTAAATTTTAAAACAATCCCGCTGACCTTATGTCTAAGTCTTCTTTACTTTACCGTACATTCTTGAAATCTACTCCACAATCTAGAAATATAACAAAGTTCTAAAATAACAATCGATCGTGTTGTCAAAATAGCTTGAGTTTAGCTAGATTTAGTTCGATAGCGAGCTGGAACAATAGATTGAGTGAAATCCCAGTAAGCTGGTTGAATCCGTCGGACGAACGACACGACAGGACATCATTCTGTATTGTTCGTTAACTGAATGGGAACAAATGAGTTCATGATTTAGCATGCGATGTGTATCACATCTGAATATCGGATCGAGCCGGGCTTCGTTTGCGCTATGAATCAATAACTCTGTTAAGCTGTGTTTTCATTAGGGATTATTCAGCATTACGAACGTCGACGGTGCGAAATCAGTAGCCATTTTATACCAGCTCATTAGTGTGTTTATATTGAGATTATCTTCGTCTAATCGTTGCCTGTTATAATAATATCAGATAAGTATAAGTACATCTGAAGCTTACCACAAGAATATTTTTCGAACGCCGTTTCCTGGTACTAATGGCAGGTAGTCGCCTCCTTTTGCGAAGCTGTAGATACCTAATGTTAGCTAAGGAGGCGACCGCACGCACTAGGGAATAGCCATCGCGTTCGAGCAGCCGGGATCCCGACCCCGATTTCCTGCCACCGTAGGCGTGGACTTGCTGACGGCAAACAATGGGTAGCTCACCGTCCAGCCGTCCGGTAACCGTCCGTACCAAGCCCGAGTCGTCAGCAGTGCGTAGTGATCCACGCGCGCCTCGAAGAGATGTCAGCAAAACCGTAGGGGCCCAGCAGTGGTGAAGCCTACTGGGACCTTGGGTTCGCTTCTGAAAGGAAAACCCGAGGCCCTGGTACGTAAGGCAAAGAAGAAATAAGAAACACAGGACTGGGTTTAGTCAGTAAAACTCTGACACGCCCTCCCGTTCTGCCCAAAATTGGGAGAAGTCACTGGATGATTTCCTCACTAAAGAAAAAAAAAATGTTTATATCATGACACAGTACTTAGTACTTTGTAGACCAAGTATTGTGTTATAGAGTTGAGGACACCAGCCCGAAATACATACATTCGTGACACAGTAACTCAATAAAACTCAAATGAACCTACTATTCCAATAAACACAAACATCTTGTCTTCTCATGCCAAATAATCATGTTGTTTTCATTACTATCCCCAGTATTCCATGCCCGTCGTTCCTATTTTCATTTTCATCAGGCGCGAACAAGCCTTCTCAGTGATATTTAATTGCGTATATTATTGCGTATCACCCCGTATTGCGTTTCAGCACGTTCGGTTCTAATTGCGTCGTTAAAGATAAAACTAGGACGCAATAACGTACCTAATCTCAATAACGCGTTCCCTTATGTTTGCTTCACATCGCGTATGCGCTGAAAACAGCAATGATTTTGATTGGTTGCGTTTGAAAATAGAATAAAATTCAAACTGAAATGGAAATCTATAACGTTTTTATAATTTAATACACGTTTGCCGGTATACAAAAAAAGTTAAGCGGGTATATAACATTACGGGTAATACCCGTAATGTTATTTCTGTAATGTTGTTGCCACCTCTAGCACCATCATTTCAGCAAAAGTTAATGCAGAAAAATGTATTGAAGGACAATGTTTTGCCGTGGTTATGTACCTGCCTACCTAGTTAATGTTTTCTACAAGACGCAACGGCACACATGTTTTCTACTACACGTCAATAATTGATACGACGACATGAAACAGTTAAGGAATTTTCACGTCCCTTCTTGCTGTTACCACCTTTTGTTTTATAAACTTTGCGTGTTTGAAATGAGTTTTATGCCCAATAAATCTGTTATGCTCATGTACTCCTTAGTTAACTGGATATAAATGCCAATTTTGTATGAACTATGAACATAATGTGCATGTACTTAACGTAGCTGCATTGGCTGTTAATAGTCAGTTCAGTCTTGATCATTTTTATGGGTTTTAGTAAGTTGGAACGTCAGGTAATTTAGAATTTTATTTTAATTTTATTTTTTGACCATTTCGAAGACGTTTTTGGAGGCACCTGAAAATAAGAGGTTATTTCCTGGAGCAGTAAATGGAAGATGTAAATATAATAAGATTTTTAATCTTATTCTGCGCAAAAGTTGGGGACAGTAAAATTTCCTCGAAGTAAAAATAAAATATGGAAGCAAGTCCACGTTTCAAGGTGACCTAATTACGCGTCTCGAATCAACTGACACCCGAGTAATCCAATGAGTCTTCGTTAACCGTGGTCTGTATACATTATAGGAACAATTTCATATGTAGCTCTATAATCAATATCCAAACCAAGATTATACTAAATATTTTTGCGTAATAATAAATCTTTACCATTTTGAATAACATCTGCTAAATCTTCACCTGTTTGTAGTTTTTTAATACATTTTCACATATTTTTTAAGGTATCCCACTATTAAAGCAACAAAATATTCTGCTTCGAGAGTTCAGGATTGGCCACGACGGGTCCCTTTAGATAACCCTACAAACAAATTCAGGCCTTACCGAATCTCGTGTTTTTGGGGTTCAGTTGACCCAATTTTTTTTATCGTTTTCTAATTCAATGGTTTAGACTAAAATGACTAAAGTTAATACAGTGCTTTTGATATTAACCGCCATCCAACCAACTTTCGCCTGAACCGCGCAAACAGTGGCTAAATTTTTATGTATCTATCGGATTTAGCTATCATATATTTATATTTAACTTAAGTCAGTAGGTACTTAACTCTGAAGGTTATAGTTCAACGGCAGCTATAGAATTATGCGATATTAAAATTATTCCTAACGTTAAAATATTATTATACAACAGAGTACCTACATTAGTTATAAAAAAATATTGCTTATAAACTTAATGGTAATATAAAAAAGTGTATTAGCAAAGAGAAATTGTTCGTGCGGCTAGTGGCCAGCGCAAACTGATTAATTCTCGGCCGCTGTGCGAACTCCAGAAATATTAGCTCCACGGATATGAGATTGCTAATTCCACTAATGCAGCGGACAAATATCGCAAGTTTCCCTTACTCCACACTTGCATTTCAACCATTTTGCCAAATCTATTTTGCCAAGCAGTCAGAGAAAGCCAGACAAACCAGTAAATTAAAAAGCAATTTGATTATTACATTTAAATTGACTGATTTCACAATGTGATCATTCAAAGAGTCGACAATGTTGATATCAATAAAGTTCCGACAATACAGAGTACATTGCGTATCATATCAACCTGGTAAGTAAAGGAATTTAATTTAAAGACTTCCACGTTACAGGCAAGTATTTCTGATTTTTTGGAACGCGTGGAAATTCTGTATTCCTACTTTTAGTTTTCATATACCAACTAAAGAGGGGCATAAAAATTGGGCAAGTAGACGTATTGTTACTGTAAAATATAATACGCATCATGCGAACTTGCGTGTCGCATTCAAACAGTCAAAATTTGATTATGATGTAATAATGGGAATAAAACATATGATTATTGCCCATAATAAAAGACAAATTTTAATAACGGACGAGGTTGCTGAAACTAAACTTTTCAAGTGTATGAAAGGGGTTATAGAAATCGAGAGGTCCTGTTGGTCCACTCAAAAGTATTTTGCCATTTAAAGTTAAAAAAACATCAGTCATACGTAGTCGCACCCTCACGCACAAGTGCAGTCTATTCATTTGCCGGATGGATTAATTTCCGCCGTGAGATCGTTCCGAAGGGAAATGCGATTGGAACAAAGTGTACACGACTGGGACAGGGAGGGGTGCCGATATACCCGCGTTATGTCCGTTTTTCTTTAGAAGGGTTAAATCTGTGGGCTGTTTATTTCACTCCAAAACACATAACTCAAAATTTATGGAAACAATGCCCGAGGTAGCAGTGTGTTATTGGTGAGGTCCTGGTCTTATTATTCCCCGTATGATCGGCGTGTTTCGGGTATTGTTCGGCGGAGCAGCGTCATAACAAGTTCCTCGCCTTATTTTCCGCGTCGGGCCTGTTGCCCACCGAGATTTAACTTTATTGCAATGCCGGCACACTGCCAAAGCTGTACTGGATGATTATTATGAGACTTTTCTTTTTCTTCGAGGAAAGAAAAGATATGTTTATTTTTCAAATTATTATTTTATGAACTTGGAAGATTTGTTTCTTGTACATTCTATTTAGATTATTCCGCATTCCTGTTTCATGCATGCCTTGTATCCACGGCACACAATTTCTATTCATTTTCCGAGTCACTTCGATTTTCTAAATTTATGTGCGCAAGTTTATGATGCATTTTACGATGGCCTCTCGGTCAAACACGCGACTGCTAAGGTTTATGGTACTCACGCAGAGTTTATAACATGGCTAAAATAAAGGTTATTACTGACAAAAACTCAACATAAACCGACGTAATGATGAGCAGGGTGAACAATTAAGTTCCTGATTTATTGTCACGCCATGTACTGATACATATTTTCATCCAGTTCGTCATCAAGGGGAACATTAAACAAACCACTTTGTGTTATGGTAATTACTTGTGTAGAGTTTCTTTAATGGACTAAGTTACAAAAGTATTTACGCAAGGAACGTCTATTTGAATGGTGTAAACATAATTTGTGGACAAAGTTGCAGATGTAATGTTTTGCGTGACGATGTTGCCAACACAAGCGACCCGATTTAATTAAAACTGTCACATGTTGTTAATTTTTGTAAGGATTCTGAGAATTACACTTTGTCGCCATTATGATTAGAAGTTTGAAACAAGCATTTGGACCTACATATGGTCTTCTTGAGTTACGTTAATATAAATAAGATTATTGTACATTTTATGATAGCAAAAATCTAATTTAAGAAATTAAAATTTAGGGGTTTTCTGTAGGTAGTTTACGCTGGCTCTACTAATTTATATATTTTCTAGGTATAGTAGGTAATTGAAGCCATTAAAAGTTTCAAAAACTTTACGCATAACTTTATTGGAAATATTTTTACCGTATATCTGTCGCGGCATGTACGAATATGTATGTATCGTAATATAGTTTTCTTTTGTCTTACTGAGAATATAAGTATGGTACGAGTTCGATCTAATAATGTAACTAACTTACTGTCCCCACACACGGGCCTCAAAAAAAAGCCGCCACAAAAAACGCTAGAAGCGGCCACAAAAAAGCTCTTGAGCTTTTTTAGACCTCTTGAGGTCAAGCGTTTTTAAATAATCCTTTAAAAAATCAAGACCAATAATGATTTTTTTTTAAAGTAACCCTGTACGTAAATGTAATACCTAAAATTTATTGCGCGTTACCTCTTGTGTCTGGTGTAGCTTGCGTCATGCGTTTTTTTGTGGCGGCACCGCCGCACACAAGCCACAAAAAAAAAGCTCAAAAAGAAGCTTGAAGCGGCGTTTTTTTACACAGTTACATAGTTGGTAGACTAATCTAGTGAAATGATTATAAAACCGGGTGCAGGACCTATTTCGTTAATAATTTGGAGGTCAAGCGTTTTTAAAAATTCAAGACCAATAAAGTAACACTGTACGTAAATGTAATACCTAAAATTTATGGCCAGGTTCAGTATCACCCTAGACATCTCTAACCGTGACATAGTACTATCCCTAATATTACTATTTCACGGTTTCAACTATTTTATTATAATCAAGTCATTATTAATTTATTACACATTACGCTTTAGTACACTTACGCTTGTACCTTCCAGCTTCACAATGGGCAGTTCATCCATTTGATCTAAAAATTACCGTAATCCCTAAACTGTCTTACGTTCAAATTGAAGCGCTGTTCAATTTTAATAGTTATCATCCGTAACGCTCAGTCCCGGGAGTTGCGTTGGACACGGTGTCTTTACTAAAATCCGGCATACGCCGCTGATAGATGACATTTAGTGCAGACACAGTTGTTCCCCGGAGTACCTTTCTCCCCGCGCCGTTGAACAAGTGCCAATGAGGACCAATCTCCGGGAAAATTTGCAAAAATACGCTGAAATCGACTAGAAATGAGTTCGTGCTCCGGATCTTATCTAGAGGAACACTCATGACGCCAATTAAAAAGTTTTACTTTTTATATTTATTGTTTTAAAATAATTTAAATAATAAAAAGGGCACATTTAACATATCAGTTGGTTTCAAGTTTATTTTGGTGCGTCTTCCCGTTTCAAAACAATACGTATTTTCTTTTTGTTGGAAAAGTTATGTCACCAATACCACCATTTTATTGCAGAACTGATAATGAATATTTAAAATATAACTACATCAGATACTTGATAATCGTCCATCTGTAAAGGAAAAATAAGTTTTAGCATTTATGTTTTAATTTCAAATCTCATTTAGTAACTAATTATTTAATAACTAATATTAAATAAATAAAAAAGTTAACACTAGAGACGCCGTAGGGGCTCATCAGGGTAGAAGCCTACTGGAGCCAAGGGTTTACTTCTGAAAAGAAGGCTCGGCCCCGGTATGAAAGGAAACGAAGAAACGGGGTGGGTTTTTGGGCAGTAAAAGACTGACACTATCGCTCGCTCCGCCTAAGAGCAGGGGATGTCATCAGGATGATTTTCACCCACCAAAAAAAAAACACTAGCAACTACAAGTGTGTAACACGATGTAATAAGGTGTCCACGCTGTGCATCTCAAAGGTATCGTGTCCTTTTGTCCGAGGTGATGTCTGGTTACTCGACTCTGGAGGTCAGATAGACCGATCCATGTAAAATACTGATATTCAGCTGCATCTGGTTTGACTGGAGGCCGACCTGAACATAGTAGCAGGTTAAAGGCAGGCAGAATGATTGTTACGTGTCCTATAAACTAAATATGTAACTACCTAGGTTGAGTTCAGCAATATTACAGCTAGTTCGAATTAGTTGTTCAACTAATAGTTTAATTATTATTTTCAGGACCTTGGGCTCCTGGACTTTTGTAAGATGTACGAGAGGCCAAAGCCAACCGATTTGAGACCCGATGATTATCCCAGTATGCGCTATGCTAGTACACCCAAGGCAACCCCCGGTTGGTGGAAACCTATTATATTGCGATATACGGAAAACAAAGATTTGGGAGGTTCAAGTAGACTGGTTACCAAGAACTATGTCACTTTGGCCCCTGACTAACCATATTATTAATATACGGTAAGATGAAAAAAGCAATAATTGTATTATTATATTATCATACCCCGCTCATGTCGCTCATCATTTTTCTGTTCGAGCCAAACGGTCTCTGTTTTATTGGTATAGGATTATTATTAAAAATTTCATCCTTATCAATAACATTATATTTATATGCATTGTTTTTCGTCACCGCTTTGGTTTTTGATAAATCGGCGTTCGGAATTATACCCTCTGTTGCAGTCTGTTCCAAATGAGACAGTTTATATTTATCTTCATAATATGATACCAGTTTCATCATGAGGACGTCTTCGAGGACAGACTTTTGCGTATTGAATTTCTAAAAATATAAAATAACAAACGAACGTTAGCAGATTAAACAGTTAAAGTATATTAAAAAAAAAAAAAAATAGACACCCAAAATGTGTTCAACTGAAGAATAAAATGTTGAATTAAATTTGTCAATCGAGGCTTAACCTAACCAATGCCTACAAATAAACTGAAATAAAATTTATTCAAACAACGCAATGAAAACTATGTAGTTATTTGTATTCATTGTGAGTAATTGAGGATGGATTGTTCATTATAGGTAGGTATTTATTTTTAAAACTAACAGATAAACACTAACCTGACTTCTACGATAGTTCTTGATCGGCAGCGTTGTGAATGTAATATTGCTAGGAAGTACTTCATTTTGTGTAACTTCTGTTCTCTTACTCTTGTATACCAGTGATCCCAAGTCTCTCAGAAAGTTTCCGAAGTCTTTATCAAACGGCTCATTATCATGCGGAATCTGCGTCAAATATATTTAACTTTAGTCTGAGGTAACACCAACTTTTAAATGAATCAAACCGTTCAAATACCTGTGCATTAAAAACGACATGCAGCTTTAATACGAAAACGAGAAAAACACTTGTCCACTGTCCACGGAACGTCCTGCTCATGAAAACAATCGTGCCGAACAACATGAAGCATCGAAACTAGTGCAACCTTCACTACACACGTTTTCTATTGATAAGGTGTTATTTCCTGCTGCGACTTTACGATCGACGCTAATCTTTCGTTTTACTTTCTTTTATTTTAAATTTTTTGTTGCAAAAATTTATTGCCGCGGGTGTTGAAATTGAATTATCGAAGGCAGGTTTGAAGAATTCTATTAAAAAAAGTAAAGCTGAAGTGAACCGTCACGTGTGTATCGTGTGACTTAATGCAAGTCGAGTGAAGGCGAAATCTGAGCGTAGGTTTAATGGTTTCGCCTTGATCCTGAGCGAGCCGGGAGCGCGCAGTTACACAGCTAGATTTATTAGTTCAATTACCCAGGCCCTGTTCGGAGCCGCCTCGCTTGCTTGAGCACAGACGCCAACAACTAAATTTTGCTCAGGTTGCAACACATTCTATGTTCACCTTTTTTCCTCTTTGCAACAATGTTAATGTATAAACCTAAATTAGGAACGCTTTGTTGTTGTTCAATAAACTTGTCTTTTTTGTAAGAACTAAGTCTTTTGCCTATCTTTTTGGAGAACGTCAATGTTTTGATAGCACCGAGTAGATGCCGGATATGTACCGTTATGTTGTTTAAACATAACTGCGTATAGAGGTAGTACGAGTAGCACAGTAGCATTGCACCATGCGTTTAGAAAACTTTGGAAATGTGAAATATCATTTGTTTTTGCGGTTCTTGAGGCAAATTAAAGAGCATTTCCTTTCACAGTGACATAGTACACATATAAATGTATATGTATGTAGGTACGATTATGTATCAATTGTAATTTGAAAATTTTGCACTTGATAGAGGGTAGGCCTCTATTACGATCTCTCTCTATCACTCGATGGTTTGCTAAAGTTATCCTTCTGTCCCCCTTTATAACCCTTACAAAAAAGCAAGATTCTCTCTTTGTGCTGAAAACTTTATAGTTTTCTCAATAATTTCTTGTGGGTACATAAATTAAAATGATGTAACAGAAAATTAATTATGCAACCGACTCTGCGTTAACAGTGGAGTATAAAATCTTGCAGCCATAAGAGCCGTTACGTAATTTGCTTTTTATTGTTAGTAGTATTAACGTACAATGTTGTAAAGCCGGTGCAGGCCGGCGGAGCGACGAGCGGAGCGGACTGCGACCGCAAACACCCCCTGTCGATACAACTTGGCCAACTTTCAAATTTGTGGGTTGGCGCTTTCAGAGCTCGCTTATATGCACTTAGCTTTACATGGAAATTAGTTAAGAGATTGCAGAAGTCCGGATATGTCCAGAAAACTATTTTACGAAAGAGATGCTTTTATAACTCATTTGAAGAAATTGCCTATAACATACTAACAACCCATCCTACAACCTAGCTTCAAAAATTCTTTGAAATTCTCGGCTTTTCACTTCTATAATAAGCATGTAGATGTTATAGACCCTAAACCTTCCGCGGTGGAAACTTTGTTTTATAATATGTAAGGATAAACCAGTATAATGGTTTATTTGCAAGAGGAAACGTCAGAGTGAAAAACTATATTCTATCGCTGAGTGCCATTGACTACTTTTATCACGAAAAAAGACAAAGTTACTGTGACATAAGCCACGGGAAGAGCTAGAGATATATGAATCAGTTAGAGAGGAGGGCCCAGAGAAGTTGACAAAGGGTACCGTAGCTCTGAAAGGCAAAGAGCGACTGAAGGTACTAAGTTCGGTTTTAGTCAGCAGAAGTCGGACACTCCTTTTTGGTCCATAAACAATGATAGGAGTTAGTACTTGAAAATCTCCCAACTTAAAAAAAAACTGGGCTATCTATGTAAATAGATCAATTCCTGAACGGAGTCTCGAAGTTTTTCCAAATCGCATTTATTTTTGTGATGTACTGTTTTCAGATTTATTCCTAAACCTGGTTATAGGACCTTGCTTATGCCAAACAAGATTCTGGGTTAGCGGGAAGTAATGAATTCTGATTCTTCTGAGAGTGTCGAAATATACTTTTTTTACGTATCTTTTTTTTTTCCTTAACGGGACCGCAGACCGGAGCATATGGTTTTAATGTCAACTTGATACCTTCACGCGTTCCCGAGATAAAAGGTCTTGACAGACATACAGACGGACAACAAAGTGATCATAGAAGGATTCCGTTTTTTCCTTTTGAGTTACAGAACCCTAAAAAGGTAGGTATAGATATATGATAGAAATCTATAGCAGTATTCGTGAACTTTCTGTGTCCACCGAGGTGACCATGGCCCACTGTATAGTTATTCGTAATTACGCAGATAAATTATACATTCCTAACATTCCCGAAAGGCGATTAATTCAATTGTTGACGGCAATTAAGTATTATTTTGTTTATAACTAGTATACACGACTATGATCGCGTGTTGTGAGTGAATATAAAACGATTACATTGTTCTATTAATTTTCTGACATGCCTACGGTTTTCTTTAGCCTATATTTTGAGCTTAATAAGGCTACTGTAATAAAGTAAATGTCAGCATTTCTTTTTAAATATGCGGTATGATGGTTTTTGAGTCGAAATGGTGCTGTCCTAGAGAGTCGGGATGATACTGCAGACTTCAGTGGGTCGGCATAGTGCTGCTGACTCTAGTGGGTCGGAGCTGTACTGGGCGTTGTGGCTAAATTGCTTGCGTAGTCTACTTTTAAAATAGTGTCAGAATGGTCTATCATCGATTTCATAATTGTTGTAAATGACAATGGGATCGTGTTGGAATGACGGATTTATAAAAATAGCAGACTTGGGCCCTAGAAAAGGTTCTTCATAGCTCTTCATGGAACTGGCCGAAGGTGCAGTGTGCTTTGCTTAAGTCACTGATGAAGTTAAAGGTGATGACTACGTATGATCAGGTAGGCACGCTGGTGGTCAGGATACCCTTTAAAATGTTGGGTGCGAGCTGTATGACTTGCAGTTCGAGCTTGAGGTAGGTAGTTTCTCAAGCTTTTAGGATCCATGAAAACATCACGATTTAGTAACTGCACTTACGGTCATAGTTGAGGATTATCAGGTTAGAGGAGTGTGGAACAGAGTGCCAAGTGAAACTTACTTCTGTTTAAAAGGGAGGATCCTTCGACCAGACAGGTGGTGTGTCCATACACAACCCAGACCATTCTGGGCAACTGCCCGATAGTTGATTTCGAGCTGTATGTTCTAATCGCGCAAGAATTCTAATACCACACGATTGCACGATTACATGATTTTGAATATTAGTTCCAATTAAGTGTTATAACATCTATGATGCCACACATTACTCATCAACTCACAATAATCCATTTGTAAAAAAAAACGATGATGTCTATTTACCAGGGTTACGGGATTATTCGAAAAAGTTACCATAACCCTAGGCCGCCAAGAGCAACTGATGGAACACAGGTAGGTTTTAGCCAGTACATGTCTGACACTCCCTCTCGGTCCACTCAAAGCGGGAGAATCTATTTGATGATTTCCCACTGAAAAAAAAGGATGACGTTTATTTAAACGATTTCTTAGATCAAGTTCTGCAGAACTAAAATTATAAAAATCATTTTACATAATATTTCATTGCAAGCGATAAAGATTTCAAGAACAATCAACTTCGTTTAAACTTTTTTTTTCTCTGTAATAGTTGCCTCAGTAACTTTCTTCGAAAAAATCTTTAATGAAAAGTTAAAAAATTCAAAGCAAGGCTTCACACTGTTAGAAGAAAATTAATTTAGCATTTTCCTGAGGGCAGTGTAGGTGGGACGGCTGACTTCACCAAAAATGTATGAACTTCTATAGAGGAAGAAACTCTTTGTGTTCCGCAATGAGCCAAAATGCATCACTGTGCCAAAATGAAAATCTAATTTCAGTTTAACACCACACCTAACATCGAAACACCTAACAAGTTGCGCGCAGATTAGAAACCACGTATTATATGCAGCAAATAGCTTCCAGCAAAGTTAATAGTGCTATCCTATCCCACTGTCATTGTTGTCAGTGTTCGTCGACAAAGTTTTACAGCCAACCAGCACCAACTTCGCATCTGTAATTAAAACAGCAATATTACGTGAGACTAAAACTGTTCGCTAAAAACATAATCCAAGTCGGTTTAGTGGCACTTACCGCGACGAACGCAATACCAATAAAGTTTACTCGTTTGTAATACCAAATAAAATACATTATTCTCGTATCTCTTCTTGGGCGTGAATTCAATTTGTTTGCAGCTTTAAATAAACTTATATGACATGCACAGACTCGACTAGCTACAACTACATCAGGAAAGTCTACCTTAACGTCTGCATAGATTGCTTAATAAAACCCAGAGGGAAGTTGCATCATCGGATTAAGTAACTGAGAGCCTGGAATTTATTGAAGCCGTAAAAATAACGTGTGAATTATTCGCTCATACGTAAGTAAAAATAGATTTTGCGGGCAATGATCGTATTTTCTACTTTAGCGGACAAAATATGTATAAAGGTGGTCCCTAAACAATTCAGGTCAGCGACTCGTTATATTGATGGACCGGGTCCGAGTGTGAGATAGTGTCCGCGGGCCGGGCGCTGCCAATAGCCGCCGCGCTCATGAATATTGTAGCAGCACGCGCGTCCGCTGGATCCTCCAGATTGCGAGCCTGTATCAGGAGCTTTATATACCTACACCTTGATATTGTTTCCCATGCAATCCCTAAATATAAGTGCGGACCGCACGGACCTCTGTACTTCACCGCTTTTTGTTTACGCAAAAAGTTACATCTATGAATATTTTCGACGTCGTTTCGAGATAGTAAGGACTTAGTTTATCTTTTTCGCTCAGGAATGGTAATATATTGCGGCGAGAAGTTTTTGCGGTTTAGATATTTTGGCTGACTATGAAATAGCGGACGACCCTTTCGGGAATGACGATACAAATACGTAGTAAAAGTTAAAGTTGAAAGGTTACAGTTGAGTACGTGATGAGTTAGATATATTATTCAGTCGGGTGTGCAGTGCGAGCGCGCCGCGGCGCGGGCGCGGCGCTCGCGTGCCGGCGGGCGGCGCCGGGCGCAGGCACTAAGTGGTGTGGCGCGACGATAATACGTCAAACCGCCGACTGCGGTTCACCCACCCCGTCCGGCTAAAATTTAATAGTAGTCCACTGTACCTAGCCTACGAGGCCACGCTATTATCTCTACTGAGAGTCTGGGAGGTTAGGCGTGGCAAGTCGACGTGATGATATCTAGAAGAAGCGTGAATTCTACTCAACATAAACCGCTTGGGCGTAGCTGTATTTATAATCCCAAGAGGTCAAGTTTTCTTTTCATTAGCTTAAGTTGAGGTGGAAGGTTGGATAACAGAAGCCTTAAGCGATAGCGTATAATTTTTACAACTTAAAATGCTCGTAAACAATTTTCAGCACCAACGGCCCACATGTGCGCAATCCGCTATTGAATTGAGTGTCATTTTTACTTTTATTCTATTACGCACTTAAAGCTGACACACGTATGCAGTAGTTATGTGACTATGTGTTACAATCCGCAGCTGTAACCCAGCTGGCATCGACAGCCAAAAATTTAATCTACCTTTCAAATCCGGCACTCAGATAAATTTTAACAGCGAACGCGTTTAGTCCGATATGTCGGTTGAAAGGTTTACCGACGCTATTTGACCGACAGTTCTATTTGTCGGGAGCAGACTGCAGGTCATTCGTATGGCACGTGACAGATATAGTATGCAGCTGAAGCGATTACCTACTCAATGTATTCACATAAATACTTCAACCGATTTACGGACTATGTCATTGTGTTGTTCTTCAGATAGTTTCTGCTTCAGTTTTTTTGCTTTATTTTTACATTATATGTATTTATTGTGTAGAAAAACGCCGACAGTGCGGAAATCTTCACCACTGTTAACCCTTCCAGAATTACAGATGTGGGATATATGTCTTCCCCCGGGATCCTCCAACCTGAGTGGATCAACTCGTGCTGAAAAGCTGTAATGATTAACCTTTGAGTTCGAACCCTTTAGCGAACGATTAATGAACGCCGTTCGCCTTAATTAATCTGTTCTCAGTTGTGGCTTGCCCTTAACAAGATGAATTATATTGTGAAGATTGCATTCCGACGATATATTGAATTTCGTGTAGGTAATGAGTGATTTGATCCGTGCGTGCGTTAGCAGTGATTGAGTGTTGTAAACGATAGGGTAGGTGATCGGAGGCAGTGCAGTTAAGGCCCTTGAATGGTTATTTAGCAAAATAAGAAAATTAGGTTTCTGATAAGATCGACCGCTACTTAGATAATAACAATTTATAATATAAAAAAGATGATGTCACTGTCTGAGCTGGAAAAAGATGCACAGATATGGCACAAGATAAAGAGATTTGTAAAAATAAAGGGGGTGCCTTCACCCAACAGTAGGACATCACTAGATGCTGAGCCAGAACTACATTACACCGACACACACGTGTATGTAGAACAACGTCGCGTGGCGTGGATCATGTGTAGCTCTACAAGTTTAGTTTCCATATGAAATGTAAGGAGACCGACGCGCACAGATCGGCAAATGTGGCACACGTGTGAGCAGTGTAGTTCTACCTTAAAGTTAACATAGAAGTTCTTAATACATATCCTTATAGCCACCTAGGAATTAAAAAATCATTCTAAATTATCATGCCAAATTGAAAATTATTGGTACAGCAAGCGTTGATTGCTGACGACAGATGATTTAAACAATTCTTTGGAAAAAGTTATCACGTTTAAATCAAGTTTACAGTAAGCAATTTAAGCCTGATTAAGAATTTCTAATGAACACTTAAAAGCTTCTAGGAATTACTCCATTTGTAAAAGGAAGAGTTCAATTTAAGCCTCGAGAAATAAACTTTGCGATACAATTCATACAAATAAAGTGATTTGAAATCCGAGGAAATAATACATAATTTCTGATGAATTTCTGCCTTCTAAGTCAGTTACAACCAAATGGTAAAAATGTTACCTGCACGCTTAGCCAAGTTGTTCAATCGTTAACGCTGTCGAAAAGCGATGAAACGTATGGGAATGACGTCATCTCAACGTAAAGTCACGTGTTCAGAACAAACGAATAAACAATTCGTAGACAAGTTGACATCGTTCAAAATAGTTTCTACGATGTTTAACGCTAGATCCTTTGTTAGACAAACGCTACATTGTAGAACGAGCGGCCGACTCAAGCGCGTCAACATGGCTGGCTACCAACTTATCGTTTTCTACAATAGCTGTCAACGAGGCGTTACCGATTAGAGAACGGAATTCGACACAAACTGGTTGTAACTTGGCTAAGGGGGCTGGTGAAAATATATCTTACATGGTAAAAAACCAAACTTTCGACACAGACGTAAATTAAAAGTTTTCAGTATAACTTTTATTAATGCAATTAACTGTTTCGTTTATTTTAACGTTTAAGCATTACAAAGCTGTACAATGAAAGTGACCTAACTCAAAAATTGCAATTTGTGGAAAATGTGTATCACACTAAATATTGTAAAGGGGGAAGTTTGCAAGTCTGTAAGTAAATTTGTAACTTCTTCATGCGACTGAACAGATTTCCATGAAACTTGGTATACAGGTAGATAATGTTCTGGAATATTTTTATTTTATTTAATTTTATTTGGGAAAAAAAACGATATTACATTATATATTCACTTAACAAATATGTATACAAAACTAAATCAATGTAATAACAACAACATTTTCCACATATTAGCTTAAAGGTTTGCTATGATGAGAACTTCTCGGTGAGCTAGGTATTATTAGAAGAAACACTCTATGTAGTTACAAATTTGCTGCCGCAAAAAAAAAAAAAAAAAAATTATAAGTTATTTAGTGCAGTAATAACTTTACGTCGAAAAGCATTTCTATTAAACATAAATATATCTATTTCTATGAAATGTTCATTATAAATTTGCGTGAGACGCCGAAGTGGTGCACGCTTACCTGCGTTTGTACGGTGTGACGCCTGGGCAAACAAACGGTAATCGCGCACCCCTCGACGGTGGATTGATCTAGGAACTACAAGCTTTATCTCATTATTAAGGTCTATACAATTTAACTTATTATGAAGAAGGTCGTGCAGTGTCATTACTTGCAGAAGCATTCGTCTCTTCTCGAGTGATTGTAAATTATATTTTACTAAAAGATTTGCGTAAGGTAAGCGTGTACGTTGGCATCTGAATTGCATAGTTCGTAAGAATTTCCGTTGTACTCTTTCAATGGCTATTTTGTATTTATTGTAAAACGGATCCCATATCAGGCAAGCATATTCAAGCTGAGAACGAATAAGTGAGCGATACAGTTGCAAAAATGTACAAGGGCGCCTAAAGTCTATAGCTGTTCTGATAACAAAGCCGTACATTTTAAACGCTCTGGTTATGATGTTTTCTATGTGTAGATCCAGTTGTAATTTACAGTCAAACAGTATTCCCAGATCTCTAAGGTTCGTCACCCTACTTAGTAAAGTATTACATAAGGTATAATCATATTTTATTACAGTTTTGTTTTTAGTAAAGCTGATGATTTGGCATTTGGGTATACTTAAACTTAACTTATTAATTGAACAGTATTCAGAGAGTCGGTTAAGATCACTCTGAAGTTCTGAACAGTCATTAACATTTTTTATGGTTTTGTATAATTTTAAATCGTCAGCATATAAAAGGAAATTGGTGTATTTAAAACATGAATTTATATCGTTTATAAATATAACAAAAAGCAGGGGTCCTAATATAGAGCCCTGAGGAATACCCGAGGACATCCCAGCTCTTCCCGACTTGTACCCATTAATCACGACTATCAGGTTGCGATTGGTAATATATGAGCAAAACCATCGCAAAAGGTTACCCCTAATTCCATTGAACGCTATTTTATTGAGAAGGATTTCATGGTCCACTCTATCAAATGCCTTCTGAAAATCTGTATAGACAGCATCCACTTGCACTCCTTTGTCAATGCTATGGAAGAGGAAATTAGAATAAAGTGCCAAGTTCGTCATAGTGGATTTTTGTTTTACGAAGCCGTGTTGTTCAGGTATGATATAATTATGAATGAAAGGGTAGATGGCATTATGAACAAGTTTCTCGAAGAGTTTTGATATTGCACTGATGATAGAAATTGGACGATAATTTGTGACGTCATGTTTTGAACCACTTTTATGAATTGGGACAATGTAGGCACATTTCCAAATGTCTGGAAAGAAACCCTCGGTGATGCACTTGTTAAATATAATATGTAATGGTTCGCAAATTGATTCAGCAGTGCGCTTGAGAAATACTGCTGGCAGTCCATCTGGTCCTGAGCCCTTGGAGAGGTCTAATTTTTTTAATTCTCTTTTAATAACACTTATTTCAAAATAAATATGGTGTAGTAATTCACACTGATCCGAATAATTATTAGGTGGTGACCATTGGGACTCTAAGGTAGAGGGCTGGTAAACGGACTGAAAAAAAGAGGAAAACAGGTTGCAGATAGTTTCGGGATCTTGAGAGGTTTGATTTTTATATGACATACTTGACGGTATACCCGGCTTGGTTTTTTTGTTAGATACATAAGACCAAAAATGTTTTGTGTTTTTGAGAATAGAATCCTCTATCGAATTAATATACTTATGGTAACATTTTGTAGCCTCACTTTTAAAACGGGTTCTGTATAGTGAAAAGATTTCATAATTCGAGTCATTTTTATATGCTTTCCATTTAATCCAAGCTTTACGTTTGTTTTTAAATATGTGTATGAGAGACGGGCTAAACCAAACTGGGTATCGTGCTGGTTTAGTTTTTGAAAGTGGCACATTTTTCTTGACAATATCGTAAATAGTTTCATAGAATAAGTTAACCGCATTATCTGCGGAAAGTTGGTCAAGTATCATGTTCCAAGAGACCTCCATCAACTCCTTATTTAAAAGATCATAATTTGCCTTAAAGAAATTAGGTTTTTTAACGAGATTACGGTTCATTGTAGTTACGTTCGATGTGAAAGGAATTATAATATAAAATGGAGGATGATGAACGTCAATTGGAACAGAAACAGAGTCCTGCGGTTGCAACACGGAGCAGTCAGTTATGTTTGTGATGCACAAGTCCAAAATTCTGCCGTTCAAATTTCTAATTGCATTATATTGAGAGGAATCGTGAAGAGTCATAAAGCCTCGCAACCCATCACAAACTGATGACACTCCCATACAAACAAGAGCAGAAGAGTCCGCTTGGTGTTGCCAATCAGCTTCAGGAATATTGTAATCCCCAACGAGAATGTGGTTGGTTATACTGTTTTCTCTAATGACTTCATTTAACACCTCAAAATACAAATTATAAACCGCTATGGGTGACCTATCCGGTATGTAAACTGCGCCAATTAAATAACCGCCCGTCAGTTCAGTACCCGGTAATTGGACAAGAACCAATTCCGCAAACCTTGCCAATGGTGTAAGCAATGGTACAGAGAAACGATACGGTTTCAGACACTTCATGACTGCCACTAAAACCCCACCCCCATCACATTTTTGCGTCAATTTTAGGTCCCTATCACATCTGTAAACAATATATCGCTGGTCTATGAATTCGTCATCGTATATGCTACTGTTTAGCCAGGTTTCCGTCAAAATGATTATATCATACGAATTGGACATTATATTAAAGAATATTGTTTTCAGCTTTGTACGCATGCCACGACAGTTTTGATAATAAACCGTTAAATTATTTATATTGTAATTAGCCATGACTAATGGAACAATTAATGACCTGTATTAGTTTAAAGTATTGTAATGCCAACGACCACGTCAATAATCTTGAGTAGATATATAAAAATACTGTATTTATGGTATGCTTCTGCAAATTTCCGACATGCAATATAATAAAATATGTTAAAGGAGTGTAAATGAGTGAAGAGTCACATAGGTTAACACAAAAAGCAAAAGAAATGTAGGGGTTTTCAAATTTACATAGAGGGGCTAGTTTTAGTAGTTTTACCCTTGGAATAGTGTAAAGAATACTTTCATCCCGGGAGTATGATTGCTTGGGATAATTTTCTACTTATCCCAAGCAATCATACTCCAGTCCGGTCCAGCAAAGCCTCTCCAGTTTGCTTCTAAAAAGGAAAACCCGGGGTCCTGGAACACAAGGCAAAGAAGAAACAGGAGAGTGGTTTTTAGTCAGTAAAAGTCTAAAATGCTATCTCGCATTGCCCTAGAGCGAGAAAAGTTATTGAATAATTTCCCACATAAAAAAAATAAAAAATTAGCTAAATCAAAACTTAAAGTAATTTTGAGTTAGGCCACTTTCATTCAAGGGGTACAATTAGGCAATTGCAACAATTACAAACGTAGACTGGGTACTTGTGTAGGTACAACTATGAATGTTTCAGTACAAGTTGAAGTTCATGTTTAAAGTTTACTTAGTAACGTCTACTGATTGCTTTCTCTCGCAACTTGCAAAACTCTAATTAAAGTAATAGGCAGCTAAGCTGTTCGTTTGCAATAAGTTTTCTGATCTGTTAAACTATTTATGATGCCGAGTTAACTTTATGAGTCGTGTTGAGTTTTCTTAATTTAATTTATCAAGGCATGTATATAAAGTTGTTATATCTCTAGAAACTCTCCCGGTGTAGTTGTGTGAATATATTCACATTAATGTTTTTTTTTTTTTTTGAGTCATTTAATTCACGTTGAGTCTACGCATTACGTTTCATAGAGAATAAATAGCCTTATACAGTCTGGTGTCAAAAGTGTATTGCTCTCCACCAAAACTCAAATGTCTAAAGATTATAGAAAAATAACCGTATTCTACAAATAGTACAATCTATATACTGCAGACGATGCCATAGATGAAGTCTTGATTCATTGATCACCTTTTATAAACAAGTTATGAAAAAAAATAATGAAAAATGAAAAATAGTTTTTTCTCAGAAATACATATTTAGCACAATAAATATTACCTCTGCCAAACTGTAAAGCAGTGTGTTGACAGATGTAGCTCCTTTTGTCTAGCACAAACATACACATTTACCGATAACACAAGTGCGTGAGCGTGTGTGTGTGTTGCTTTTGCATTGCTTTTTAAGCTTTTTTTTTTTTAGTTTTTATTTTCTTTCTTTCTTTTTTTTTATAGATTTATTAGAGTGCAACTGCACTTTCGACCCTTGATTGTACATAAAGTACGCTCCTCATATAAATAAAATGTTAAACCTAAGCATATTAGTAATCCTTATTATAAGTTTACTACTAATTTTCAAAAGAAGATTCATGTGTACAAGTTACGGCTGAAAAAAATTAGATTTACTAAACAAAAAAAAAAATTACCGCTTTCATATCAAACCGAGCCGTAGTTATAAAGAATTTTTCAGATGGATCACAATACCTATTTAGTGCAAAATCATGTCGCTAACACTTGAAGAATTTACAAGAAGAGATCGCGGAATGCGATAAGGTACAATGTGTACGTGTTTTTAATATAAGTTTTTCTTTAACTCCTCCTCCTCGAGTCGTATTCCTCATTACTGAGGGTCGTGAAGTTCCCGCTGGATTAGCTTCTTATTGATGGTATCTCGCCATCTGTGACGGTTCTTAGCGTCATGAAGTACGACGTGCAATTGGGTGTCCAGTGTGAACTTGTGAAGCGGACCTGATCTGCACATCTTATAGAGCTGCGGCCTCTTGGCTATCAACGATGCCAGTTATGATGAGCTGTTCAAGGTTGTGGGCATTTTTCCTGGCAATGTGGCCAAAAAACTCCAGCACTCTGCACATGTAGGTAGTCGACAGTCCGATCTTGTGAACTTTAACTACAATAAAGTATAATTATAATACTAATACTACATAATTATTACCATGGTACAAGAAACACGTTGGTATAGTACTGCTAGGACAGTATTAGCGCCTTTATCTACGCTCTATAATTATCGTACTCCAATGATTTAAAAAGAACATTAAAATACCTGAAAATTATGTGCCAAGGTCTACAACTACACCAAAAGACCAATTTAAGGCTCGAAATCATCAAATTACTTCTTCTGTTCTGGGATAGAGCGAGAGTACGTGTCAGAATTTTACTGTCTAAACGCACCAGTGTTCCTTCACTTGGCCATTTCGTTAGTGCCGTGGTAACCCGCAATCCTTGCTGGGACCTGACCAATCTAAGTTTATAATGGAAACCTAATAGTACTAGCCGTACCAAGCAATATAAACACGCGAATAATTCTAGTAGGTGGTTGTAGTCGGATACACAATATGTCCTGAAATAGATTCCATGTTATTTTAGTTCTATAACACATTAAAGTTGGCAACACAGAAAATGGGACGCAATAATTTGAAGTGACATTATCTTTCTATTTCGGTTGGTAGTGGCTTGGGTTCTGCGATACGATATCTCTATGTTCACGACTTTTAATGGACATAAGTACCAATGCTTATTCATCTAGGTTGGGTTAGTTAATTTTTAAGTCGGTAATATTTGAGAACTAGCTGCTGCCAGCGGTTTCGCTCACGTGATATTAGAAAATTATTCCAAGGTTACATGCGCCCGGGAAAAAAGTAGCTTATGTCCTATTCCAAAACATGATCTACCCATGTACCAAGTTTCATCGAAATCCGTTCGAGCGTGAAGAAGTAACAGACATACATACACACAAACTTAGTACGGTATAATCAGCCATTTAATGTTCCCACTGCTGGGAATCAGGCCTCCTCTCAAGAAGAGGGAATGGGCCGTAATCCACCACGCGTGCCCAGTGTGGGTTGGTGTATGTCACATGTCTTCGAATTTTTGGTTCTAGGACATGCCGGTTTTCCTTCACCGTTTTGAGAGCAGTGGTGATGAAATAAATTACACAAAGTAATGCGCCTGACTGAGTTTGAACTCGCGACCTACAACTCGTAAGTCGGAGTCGTTGCCACTGGGCCACCATTAGGTACTATGCAAACTTAGTATTTTATAAAATTATGTGAAATTAGTATGATTACATCAGGCATCGCTAACTTGATAAGGTGTAGCAACAACGTTATAACTGTTTGGCTAGAATTTTATTTTGGTTCCGATTTACTTCAGCTGCGGGATTTTTTAAAGAGTTTTTTTTTTTTAAGTTACTACGGCCCTGGAACGCAAATGACACTTGAAGAAACAGAGGTGGGTCAGTAAAAGTCAAGAAAGAGAAAGTTTTTGATGATTTCTCACCAAAGAAAATTGTTCTATTTGACCCATTCAAGGCTCTCATCAGGAGTGTTAAGGTCTTTAATTAAAAACTGTCTGACTGCGCGAAATGTTTCACGTGCCTCAAACAGATGTCAGCCAAAACGTAGGGGCCCAGTAGGGTCGAAGCCAGCAGGGACCCAGCTGGGTCGAAGCCTACTGGTGCCAGGGTTATCCAAAAGGGCGCTCGAGCCCCGGTATGAAGGCTAGAAGGAAGGAACGGGTGGGTCTTTTAGTCAGTAAGAGTCTGACACTATCTCCCACTCCGCCCAAGGGCTGGGGAAGTCAATGCATGATTTTTCCGACCAAAAAAAAAGTAGGGTCGAAGCCTACTAAGGCCATTATGGGTTGCCTTCTAAAGGAACCCTAGGACGCAAAGAGCAACTAAAGGAACATAGGTGAGGTTTTATTGAGTAAAAGTCTGACACGCTCCCCCGCTCCGCCTTAAGTCCCACTTAAAAAGACACTCCTAACAATAATTTCGTTATTTTTATACATTAACGTGATAACAGCAATCCACTCGTTCAACCCTACTGAAATATAATATATTTTTGTTAAAACCTATATTTATTACTCCGACCTTTTAGTCTCAGAAAATGGACACTAAAAGGTCACAGTTAATATATATACTCGTAGCTACATGGTTTCAGAAAACTGCCCGGCTAACTGGTATTAGGCTCGTATCAGTTACATATGTACGTTGTGTACTTGGTAGATAAGGGTCGGTACATATCTGACGGAAAATGCGTCGCGTATAATCGGTCGCGACTCGCGTACCGGCAGAATCAACAAATCTATACTATCCACATCTACACTAATAATATAATAAAGAGGTAAAGCTAGTTTTTTTGTTTGTAGGAAATAATCACAGGAAGTACTAGTCCGATTGCTAAAATTTTTTCACTCATAAAAGGCTGCTTTATTCCTGAGTAACATAGGCTATATTTTATGTACGCGGGCAAAGCCGCTGGCTAAAGCTAGTACACTTATAATAAAACATTCAACCTTTCACACTCAACTGATGATGTGTCATAGATTTTCATACAAATAGACGCGACCGACAGTGGCGTAATTATACCATCTGAGGCCCGTGGCTCAATAATTCGATAGGGCCCCAAAAAATGATCACTTTGTAATTTATTTTGGATAAATCACTGGAGTAGTGAAATTATTATTTATTAAAGTTCTCTAATAGGTACACGAAGATTTTTCTATTTTGTCTCTGAGCGTGGCTTCCCGGTAGCGTAACTATAACTTACCAAGCTGGCTAGCAAAATACCATGAGAAATTTATATTATTCAAATTATTATAATTTTTTTAGACTTTGACTACTATCATAATTTTTACTTATTTTTGTTAAAATTTTAAGTCAATTCTTTTAAAATCGCGATCCGTCAGATCGGGTGCCCCACCAGGCCAGGGGCCCATGGCAATTTGCCAGCCTTGCCACTCTATAGTTACGCCACTGGCGACCGATGACACGCTCAACGCATTGTCCGTCAGATATGTACCGACCTTAAATATAACTCCATTTACTTTTGTTTCTTCAACTAAGATTAGGACTTCTCCGAAGATAGTAGATACAAAAGATAAAATCTAAAAAAGGATTACGCACAGCTTGGTATCCTTGTACAGTGGTTGTTTCTGAGAACAAAGGGAATCTGACTAGAATTGGTGTATTGTTGCCGAGGTCCCTAATAATGGGAGACAAGAGACAAAATATCGCAAGCACAATGTCACACATGTCATCCATTGTCTAAGATATTAGAGTTACAATCAATCACGGGTGTGTCCGTGACATGTACGTAATTAGGAGCGAACCTACGGGGGCGGGAGAGTATTCCAGCAGCGAATTTTGTCGCAGCTTTCATGTCGATGCGAGATGGTTTCGTGTATCTTGCGACAGAATAGAGTCTACAATCGTTAACGCTGGTAAACAACTTCAAATGTATGGGAATGATATCATCTCAATGTTAAGTCACGTGGTCAGAACAAAGGAATCAGAGGCGTTACCGACTGTAGAAAAAGATTTGAAACGAAACGGTCACACTTCTGTATCCAAAAAAGAGTAGCAAACTGCCAACAGTTCCCTTTAACTTTTAAAAAATACGGAGTTTCTTAATTCGATTGTTTTAATGTTTGTTACCTTAGGACTCTGTCATTTTACGATAACGCGGTAACCCCAGAAGTAACCAACAAAATCAGCTGTACCCCTAGCCAAGTTGATAATCTGCAATCGTTAATACTAGTAGAAAACTTTCAATGTACGAGAATGACGTCATCTCAACGCTCAGTCACGTGGTCAGAACAAAAGAATTGGGGGCGTGGCCAACTTTAGGCATTTGATACAAGCGAAACGGTTGTAACTAGGCTAGGAGAGCAGGACTCTTTTTAAAAATGTGACAAAAACTCATGAAGACCTGTAAATGTGAAAAGGAGAATGGAGGCCCTGCTGTAGGTATTGGCTCATAATAATAATAATAATCACTCATATTATCTAGATAGAACAGCGACACAATAACGTTATGAAACCGAATAATGTTGACGTCAGTTGACGTGGCAGCGTTCCAAGGGTCGTAGGTTGTAAGGCGTCGACGTCTACGCACGCTCCCTCCGCGGTACGTCAGACGTTGAGACGTCGACGTCGCGACGTTTAATTAAACACTAAGTGGCTTCCCGCATTTCAGACACATCCAAAACTTTAATTTTCTACGGAGATAATATGTTACGGAGCTACTGCGGTACAGGTATAATGGCCTTTGTAAGAGGGTTCATAGAATAGGAGAAACTGACTTAAGGCCAGGTTCTACTAATTTTGTATTTTTTTCAACCTCTGGAAATCCCCAAACATAAAAGAAATTACTATGAAAATTGATTTGATAAAATTGACCATATTTTATGACCAACCGCTGGGTAAAAATCAAAACAAGGTGTAAATTAGATGGATCGATAAAAAAAAAATGACGAGTCAGACTCTAACTTACTATTTCAAACGAGTATCTACAAGATTATATCACGGTAATATTTGAAAGTAAGATATAAGTACAAAGCATGTTTTTTAAAAGAGTCTAGCAAAAATAAAAATCTTAAATAGGTACTAAGTATGTGTTTTTTTATAAAAATTAAATCGATGTTACGGGGCCGCAAAATCGACACCCGGGCAATACACCTAAAAAATTGTCTGTCACTGCAATCGGCTCTTAAGTTTCATTTCTACGAAACATTTATAGGAGATCCGTTTCTCCATCGTTTTCTAAAATTATTCTAGTATTCAATTAATTGTTGGGTATTTTGCTCCAACCATTTTAATTAGCTAGACAATTTTATGTTACTGTGCGGCACAGACTGGCAATAAACATATGCACTACCCACCCTTTGTTCTAAGGAAAATACTGTGCACAATCACAGAAACTCAATAAACTTCGGAGCATTAAGTTCTTTGACTCTTCAGAAATTAACTTTTGGGAGTCAATTAATAATTTCGTGGCTCCTTACTTGTCAGTCGCATCTTAAACCGAACTTTTCCAAAAGATTTATTGTAAAAGCTTGATAAATATTTTGCTAAGTAATAATGTTTTTCAAAATAATTTACTTTGTTTCCAAAAAAAAAAAATTTAAAAAAAAATTAAGTGCCTATTTATAATATCAAAATAACTAATTTTTTTTAATGCTTAAATTCTGATAGGTTGTAACAAAAATACAATTTTTATAAATTTTGTCTGTGCGTCTGTCTGACTACTTGTGTCTCTGAAACTTCTGGACTGATTTCGACGGGACTTTCACTTGTTTTTATTTTTATGAGGAATAATTTAGACTACTTTTATTTAAACATAAGGGTTTCACACGATCCGCGTTCCACTAGAAATTGTGAGCAATTGTACTGTTTTATGAGTCTGACATGGACGAAGTCATGGGTACCAGCTAGTTGATTGTAATTATCCAGTTATTTAAAAGGTTATTTGTGTGCATGTCGCTTATTCCTGGCTTTCAGGCTGATGCAGACATTAATTTCCTGTAGACATTAAACTTTAGAGCGTTGTATTCAAGAATTCACTGAATAGTTTCGTCACAAATGCTCCGTTTTAGAGTTTTAGGGATAGTGGCGTTCTGTACTTTAATATAATTTGGAAAGTATGAATAAGTTTAGTACTGCGTCACACAATACTTAAAAGTTTTTCGACCTCCACAGTTATCTAAATGATCTCAGGAGTATTTAAGAAAGAAAAAAGATCACAATTTACCGAATGTCTAGACTCCAACTAATTAAAGAATATGTATAGGAAGAAGAGACTCCAAAAAAGCGATTTTAATATTGTTGCTTTCTATCTTAATAATTCGTAAAAGTGCTCCGTTAAGATAATAGGGTTCGCAGATCGTGAATCTTCTTAATTACCAACAATGTTGAAATTAAGCTTTTAATGAGTTTTAATTAACAAGTTTAGGAACGTTGCGTGAAAATACTTAACGATTGCCGCGAGATAATTTAGACAATATCTAACAGTAAACGACTAACGAAATAACAATTACAAAATAAAACGGAATGGAAGCTTCAGTTATATTTTACCATCGTCTGTTCCTCTAATGCTACGAGTAATTCTATGTAATATCAACTACTTATTTCTTTAGGTACTTATTATAGACATTAGTTGAGGCACTTACTTCATTCGGTACATATTATGTAGAACTTATTATTATGTAGTATGATTTTTTATAAATATTAATACAGCAAGATTATTAAAGTGAGCGCTATGTACGCTTTAATTGTTGTCTGCATTATTCTTTTTGTTTTAAGATCGTTTTGTTGAAGTAATGCGGCTGTACTTAATTTAAATAAATATCTATGATGCCAGAACATACATCATCATAATTTCAGCCGAAAGAAGTCCACTGTTGGACATAGGCCTCCCCCAATTGTCGTCATAATGACCAGTCATGTACGTCTCGCACAGTACAGCACGATCAACATAGTCATACTGAATCTCTACATATCTCACTTTTAGGCATAGATAAACATGTAGGTACATAACTTATCGAAGTACACAGCAGTAAATTCAATAGCTCTATTGACAATAACACACAATGTTAAACATCTCGATGACACCAGGCTGAGATATGCACAATTTATGCGGACACAGCGCCAACAGTCCTGGCCGAGGGTGCAAGTAGGTCACTCTCAGGAGTGGCTGCCAACCTGCCTCTGAGGGGCTGCAGGTGCAATCTAGAAAGGCCTGATTTTGGATTAGTTCAATTTTACAGTGTTCTATATTTTTTTTGCTATCACTACTCTTGAAGTTAGATTTCTTAGGTGTGTGAAATTTACGTCAAGCAGGGAACTAAAAAATGTTAAAAAATATAAAAGTTAATATAGTAGTTAGTTACAGTATAAAAGTTTTCAGTAATATACCTAGGTACCTAATATTTTAGTACAGATTGCGAAAGAAGTAGGTATAAGCAAATAGTTTTCCGTTTTAAAAATATACTGAGACTGATTACTTGTCCATTGCATAGCCTCGAGTTTATTCTGATATTTTTCTTCTGACGCGAAATAATGAACTACTGCAGTGGTAGCACTTCATGCTTTTTTCACACTGTTTCCTGCATTAAGAGAAACACAAAGCTACAACATGGATCCTCGCATTCCAGTTTTCTTCCAATTAAAAGTTTTTGATTAAATAACTATGTTCCGCACGCCGATGCCGATGCAGGATTAATTAACTCAACTTATAATTCCAAAAAACAAGTACGTATGAATTGATTTAATTTTACGTATTCAACGTGTGCTGATTGTGTGATGAATCATACAATAAACGTCTACTTGATTAGCCTAATTACAAGCGAATCGGGAAAATTGTGTAATCAATCAATTTGTTTTGATTTCCCTAATGAGTAACGGGAAACTAAATAAACAACGGAAGTATTCAGTAAAACTGAAGGTAAATTATCCCGAGCGTGTCTCTAGGACGCGACGGGTTGAATGTGGACAAATTAGTAGCAATTTGCGTCGCAACGTTCCCGCTTCGGAGCAAATGTGAATATCAAATGAGTGTTTAAGCCACCCATTTGGATCACTCTCGGCCGATGCCAATCATTTCAAAATTGATGCTTGCGGCTTTCACTCGACGACTGTTAATTATTGCTAGTGCTATTATTCCAGCTGTGGTTTATTACCTGCTCCTCATATTTTATGCTCTTTATTCTGATGTTATCGTTTTTAATAAATATGTTCCAATTTGTTTTGCGTCTGTGGCCAGAGAGGCGGTTGTGTGGGAGGAAGGTAATCTGGATAATACGTAATTGATTTTTTATACTGACTTGCCATTTTAACATCGAGTATAAGCTTTTTATATTGCGGGCGTACTTATAAATATTCTACTCTTTATTCTTCGTTAATCTACGAAGAATATAAAGCCATTTAAAACCCGAGTTCTAGAATAGCTCGTAATTGCCGTTGCAAAGAATGCAGAATCTGAAAATAAAATGTTAACTTTACACTGCGACTTCATAATCTTCAGCGCGACTTTCATAAAACTTGTTTAAAAGCTGTGCTCGGAATTTACCTGCTTTGGTATTAAATAGGACAGTAAATAGAAAAAGTTAAGAGTTTGTGATACTTAGCTAGAGTTATATGTTCGCGACTCCCCCACAACGTCTTGATAATGTCTCGACCAGATTGAATGCCGGGACAAAGGGCCTTATTGTTATTCACCCCTGTAGTGTAGGAGTGACAAACTATTTAGACGACGTCGCAGCCCTTAAACGGCACAGTTGATTGTTTTCAGCCAAAGGTTAACTACCGGTGTAAAGCTGGAGGAGGTGTTACTCACAATCTATTGGTGTACAGAGAAGCCGCTCCAGGCAGTATTCATTGTTGTTAGTTTGGCAGCGAGCTCGTTTGTGATATCTCTGAGGCTCGACTTTAGACTCTGTTAGGAATTGAACCATTCAATTAAGTGATGTTTCCACTAGCCCGAGTTTCCTTTTGTTGCTACGTACGAGTATAAAATTTCCAAATGCAATCATTTACTTAGGATTAGATATTGATATTAACAATAATGTAAAAATTACCACTATGATTAGTTTCGTACTTAATTTACTAAAATAATTATCTGGTATAACTTCTGGAAGCTCTTTGAAAATATTATCATATAAATTAAGACCGCAATCAAGCATAAGAGTATCCAACTAGGTGACATTTTTAGAGGATTTTTTTTATGAGAGGTGGTGTCAGATTTTTACTGACTAAAACCCACCTGTGCTCCTTCAGTTTCCCTTTACGTTCTCGGAGCGTGGTAACTATAATCCCGCAACCTTTACAAACATCAACCCGAAAGAACCCCGTCAATTTTGCTGACAGCTCTTTGAGGCGTGCTTGGAACATGACTCGGGCTGGGCCCTTATGGAAAGGCAACCTATTGCTCACCGTCCGCAAGCCTGCGACTCACCTATACAACCTAAAGAGGTTTAGTGGAGCTAGTTTAATACATGAAGAACACCGGAACAGACACAAAGGTGTTAAAGCGGCCAAATTACTTTTTGTTTAACTCTATTTAATTTCGAGTACTGTAGTAAGACAAAAAAACGGTAGGTAGTAAAATTCGAAGACATGTGACATTCACCAACACGCACTGGGCCCGCGTGGTGGATTACGGCCCATCCCCTCTCCTAAAGAGGAGCCTTGAGTCCCAACAATGGAAACATTAAAAAGGCTGGTGATGACTGTAGTAAGTAAAGTTTAAAAAACCTTTAATTAAACAAATCTTTAAAAAAATGTAATTTTTCTTTACAATATTAAATTAACACTTCCGCTTCCGGTTCTGCTTCCACTAAGATTTACTATTGACATTTTTGTTTCTATTTTAGCTTCCATTAAGACACTTCCCTCGCATCTCTAGTTTTTTGATGTTTTGCGCAATCCATTGCTAGATATTGGACTTTGTTACAACATTCAAAAACTAAAGAGCTTTCATAAGATGCAACATACTAAAATTACAATTTTAGTTGCCAAACTCATAATATTACGACTCCATTCTAAAACTAGCCATTGTTCTATCACAATGAAGTTATAGACGACGTCCGGCACAATATTTCAGTGCGCTATCCAATCTACAAACGTAATACTTTATTGCAACAGAACTTTTAGAGCAGCTGCTCGCGGCGCGGCTCTGCTTGTCTAGCTAACAGTTAGTTTTTACAATAGTGTAGATACTTTTAGACTTTTCTATACAAAATTAGTTTTAGTATATAATATGCGAAACCTGGAACACGTGTCTAGTATTTTTATATAAAGAATCGATATAAAAAATTTCATAACTTTATTATAAAAAATCACAAACTTATAAGCCTGTTACCTGCCCGCACAAATACATAGCTATCGGGCGACTGAGGGGTTGTGTTGCGCTTGTACCCAGCTGTCTGCTGGCAGCTAATGCCTACTATGACCTGCCGTGATGAGCCTGCCTGTCGATGATGTACTTAGTGTTGGTGGTGTCCAACTGTGACCTTTTAAATATTTTTTGAAAAAATATAGCATGGTGTAAAAACCATTCAGTCGCCGATTCTGAACAAACTATTATATGCAGGTTTCGTAAACTTAAAATAATGTTGTATAGTAATTAAGTACTGCAGGTTTGTTCGAACGAGGTACCGACAGTGGCTCTCATCCACAAAGTGTTACTCAAGGAATACAAGGAATACAAGTGGGTTTTAGTCAGTAAAAGTCGGAGGAGGAGGGAGTACCCTCTCGCTCCACCTGGTGCAGGGGAGCTGCAGATTTTTTACATTTTGGTACTTTTCCGATTCAGTGTTCTCTTTTCTTACTCATCTTTGGCTCTATCTCAATCCTAGTCTGTTGCTAGTTTTTTTTTTTTTATGGTGGGAAAAATCATGCATTGACATCCCCCACTCTTGGGCGGAGCGGGAGATAGTGTCAGACTCTTACTGACTAAAAGACCCACCCCGTTCCTTCTAGCCTTCATACCGGGGCTCGAGCGCCCTTTCGGATAACCCTGGCCCCAGTAGGCTTCGACCCGGCTGGGTCCCTGCTGTTGCTGACAACTCCTTGATCTGTTGCTAGTTTAATTGCTCAAATATGAGACTAAGAGGGTTCAAAATAGGATTGTTTTATTCTTATTTCAGTGTGGGTAAAAGATGGCGCTAGTTAACTTGTATAGTTCTGTTTTTTACCCACACTGGTATTCCAGTATGGGTTAAAGACAGAACAAAAGAACACGACAACAACACCCAACAACAACAACAACAACAGAAGGCAGTGTGGTGTGGTGGCTTATTAGAATAAAACAATCTTACTTTGAACATCATGGGGATCCAGTAAAGCTAGAATGCACAGCGCACACGTGTCTCACACACGCCAATCTAGATGCGTCGGTCTCCATACATTTTATATGGAAACTAGACTTGTAGAGCTACACTAGATCCACACCACGCGACGTTCTTCTACGTACAAATCAGACGTCTAGTGTTACATGGGTGCGTCGGTCTAATGTAATTCTAGCTTTATTACTTACATATTAATAATAATGTCTCGGCATTATTACCCAGGCCATAGGTTGTTCGTGTTCATATTTGAAACGCCACTGAAATATTGAGTAAGCTCGAGACATGATCCTACATTCGTTAGTAAATACTGTTACTACTGGTAGGTACTTATTTATCTTAACTCATTTTTGTCTGGGTATAGCAAAGAGACAAAAGGAGTTCAAAACTAGCTCTAGGTAAGAAGACTTCACTGTCTTATTTCACACTAATACCTATTTTATAGAGGCAAAGTTAGTTTAATTTTAAGGTACTGATCTGATTAGTAAAATTTTTTCACTGATAGAAAGAAGCTTTATACCTGAGTGACATAGACATTTTTTGTACGCGAAAAACTAGTATTTCATATGAAATGAAACGATACTCGTTCTATAAACATTTCAATTAAAGATAATTATAAATAAGTTTCTCTTCAAATATACCCAGAAAACAAAGAGGAAACCAAATATTTATTTTCTCAATTTCCATAGTAAAATTTTACGCAATATCGGTTGCTAAGGCATTGTTTCTACCTTTATTTTTACACATTCTCAACGGTACGTTTTTATTCCTATATCGCTGGTCAAAATTTCTCTATAATCTATTCACGTATATATTCTGTATAACTCAAAAAGGTCGCGATGTGTATTGAATTTCTATTATATTTCACCTTTCAAACACCTCCTGTAGTTTTGTTGTTTCAGATCGACGAAGGTAGAGGCAGCCGAATACATAGACAAACTGTAAACTTGATTACGGGATTGAAAGAAACAACGAAAGAAAAATCAAGGGATAAGCAGCCGTTTGCACTGGTACTTCCTCAAACACAGCGAATAAATTCTTCGTTGAAAGGGGATACGAATGTGATACGACTTATTTTGATAAATAGAACGAGTGTCATCCGAATAGGGCATATTTTACAATAAGGGAGCGTATGAGTAAAACAAATTACTTAAATTGTGTGTCAGGTGTCGTGAGGTGTGACAAACATGAGGGTAGTCGGAGCAGTCGGCACGGCGGCGGCACGGCGTCGGCACGAGCGCGGCACGACGTCTGTGCGACAGGCAGTAATTGCACCACACCGGTTTATGTGCCCGCAATAACTAATCTTTCTTTTCTCCAGCGCCATTTTTTAGCGGGTGACATTTTATTTTGCGGCTCGAAATATTACATCACGAACGCAGGGTGGTCTTGTCTTGTATTGTTAGAGAGATATCTGTAGAAGTTCTATTACGTTGATTGCATGTAACGAAGTTCCTTCTTTCACAGAGAAAGAACCTGCAGAGACCCTTGTCATCTTCAACGAATTTTAAGGCACATTGGTCAGATATGAAGACTGCACATTTGAATTTCAATTTCAGGAAAAACCATCGAAGAAAGTTATCAATACATTAATAACTTATCTCCATACAACTATATGCGGAGCAATATGATCTACAGCTGCTGAGAAATAAAGATTCAAGGGAAGAAACTGATTAGCAAGCGTCTCACATTTTAAGATCAACACTCAACGCAATACGCAAATCGTATAAGCGTAGAGATTGCGTTCATAAACAAAAACAATTTTAAAATGGAAGCATCTGAAGATGCTACCATTAAATTGATCGCGCGTAAGAGCACTAAAATAAAACGGGTAAAAATCTCGATCGGTTGCGTAAAGTTGAAAGGAGGATAGGAAAGCGGTGGCTCCGACGACCTTCGGCGTCCTCGAACTTTGACAGTTTATATGAGCCGTGTAATGGCGCCTTAAACTAAATAAAGCTTTGCATTTGGCTCGTGTATCGCGACCCCCCGCTACGCTTGCTTTGTCTCGACTAGATTAGAACTTGCTCCAGCAACGGATCTTCTGTAGGTAAGTTTATATCCATTTTAATAAATCTCGTCGCTCTTTCGATTTTCTATTTCAATTGCTGAAAGTCGAGACCAACTATAAATTGCTCTTGCTTTTAGCGTTTAAAAATAAACAAAGAAATGAAAATATGCTAAAATTGACTCTAACAACATATTATTACATATATTAGTCCAATTAATAGCGACTGTGTTATTCATTACATCATCTATAACAATGACGATAATTCAGCACTATCAATTCATGTTTGCTATGTAATCAGAATACAATAATATGGCAGGTATACCTAAGTTACTGATTACTCGAGCACGACTGCACAGATAACTATATTCTGTGACCTCAGCTCAGGTGGCGTAGTGCACTATATGCGGAGTAGGTGCGTATGTGACAACTAGACTAAGTACGGAGATAGGATGACTGATGTAGCTGTCATCGCCGCAGGCAGCTTGGACGGCGTCCAGTCACGAATGCAAATTCATACCAGGAATTGACTCACTGTGCTTTCCAGGCATATTAGTGCGAATTTCGGCGGATTAGTACACGCTGCAGGCTACATGTCGTGGCATTTGTATATGATATTAGATGCTAGTGGATTTTGGCTGGCATAATTAATGAATACTAGTTGTGTGGCTAATTTACCAATCCTAACATCAGAGTGCAGCACAAACCAATATTCAATTGAACTAATTTAATTAAACCAATACCGTGTGCAAGTCCTTAGTTACGCTCTACTATAATATAGGTATAGTCAAGAGCATATGTAGTTTCATAAGTTAATACTGAATGAAGTCTCACGTTTCAGGCGATGACGGTGATGACAAGACAGACTACAAAACATATGAAGACGCGTAAACTTCAAACAAAGCGTGTCATGACTAAATTGTCGAATGACTACAAAAACTGCACAGCGACAACTCTGACTAACGTTGTCGGCTTCTCTGTTGTATGTATGCGGGTGCGCACATCAACGACAAAACAGTCTAACGACGTACCTCCTCTCTAGTAGCCGAAAAACGGTGACTTAATGAAAGTGAGCAGTATATAAATAGTACGACTACTGAAGTTAGAGTCAATTTAGATATGCACCATATCACTTAATGTCTAACAACACTGCTAATATTTGGTCATCAGTTGCACTTAACGGCAATTGGCAAGACCACAACGGGCTCTGCAATACCGCTATCTGTTTTCGATAAACAAGTGATCGAAATCAAATGGGAATCCCGATGTACGGAGCTATGCGGTTAATAACTTGATTAGAAATGTAGGCTACGTGCTATTGCAACATGAATATTTCTATCTTCAAAACTCTCTGTGCAATCGAACTCTGTGTCCTTTATGAATAGAAACATAGCATAATCAGCCTTATGATGTTACCACAGTCATACTTAGAGACAGCATTGTTCCAAAACGTTACCGTGGCCCTGAAACGCAAAGAACAATTGAAGAAACTGACTTGAGTTTTAGTCTGTAAAAGTCTGATATTCCCTCTCGCTCCACTCAAAGCGAGAGAAGTCATTTGATTGAAACCTTACCTCAAAGAAATGAGAATGAGCAGTGAAACACCACGCGGGCCCAGTGGTTTAGATGTCACATATTTTCGAATTTTTAGTTCTGACGATTTCATCGCGATATTTTCCTTCATTCTTTTAAGAGCGGTGGTAATGAAATAAATTACATTAAGTAAAGCGCCTACCTGGGTTTGAACCCGTAACGTAAGAACTCGTAAGTCGGGACCGTTAAGGACTATGAATAGTAGAAATAAATTCTGGAAAGACCATCTTGTTTAGCGGTTGAATCTAGAAAATCTTTATAAAGGTAGCTTTACAAACGATAGTAAAAAAAAGAGCAGTAAAATAAGATAAATTCAAGACAAGAATCTACCAATAAAACTCAATCACGCAAAAGCAGATGTCAATCATTACAATTTTTGTTAAGTATAGGCACTACCCACTTCTGAAAAATGTGTATGTATATAAAAGGTGTAAGGGACAGCCCTCCGCAAACTTTAAGTGCTTGCTCAGTAGACGAAACTGAACAACCTTGCTCAATTTTTTTTTTCAGGAAACGAAAAATTATATCACCCTCACCATACAAAATGATAAACTTGATTGGACACTGTACGGCGAGGCCGATATTCTTTCGTTTTCTAAAAAAAATTTGTGGAAGGTTGTTCAGTTTCGTCTACTGAGCAAGCCCTTTAAGTTTGCGGAGGGCTGTCCCTTACACCTTCTATTAATACTTTAATACCAATCCACTGAATCAGACATTTGACATCTACCAACCCGCACTGGGCCCGCGTGGTGGATTTCAGCCACCACGGGCCCACGGGTTTGGGTTTCTTACAGAAGAGGCCCGAGTCCCAGCAGTGGGAACATTAAAAGGCTGATTATGCTTGTGCCACTGAATCAGCAGTGTAGTGGGAGTTAGTATACAACAGCAATCTTAGACCGATAGGAAGGATAGGAACAGTCAATGTGTCAATTCTTGGGAAAGGCCTATGTAAGAAGCAGTGGACGTGTTTCGTTTCAGCCGAAACACGTCCACTAGTAAAGTAAACACAAATTGTCACATTATTGTTAATAGTATATACAAAAAAAAAAAAAACGGAATACTTATAGAAAACATAAGTAATAAACATGACAGTTGAACAAACTGTAATATTCCAATAAAACCAACAGCCAGTAACCACTGTTGCTGTTACTTAAACTGTAATAATTCGATCGTAAAATGCACCGGTTTTCTTCAACTCCTGAATCAATTTGCTAAAGATTAGGCGATCAAAAGTTTTCTTTTATTTTCTTGTCATTGTTTCAAAGACAGTTTGAAAAGTTTTTTGATGTCACATTTACTCAATTCTTTACTTTCTTTGCGAAACATGACCTGCTTAGCAAACTGTGACTCTGAATACCAACAAACTAATTAACTAAAAGGGAATCCTTTCAAAAGTGTAAACAGTTCTGAGTAAACACACATACATATGTAAAAAGGAGCAAAACAAAGCAATTTCGATCTCTCACCGCCGGAACTCGATGCTGGCAAACACAAGATTATGACGTGTAAGAAAACATGGCTGTTATACCATGTTTATATCGAATTCTTTTCTATTTGTTTTGTTACGCAAACACCATCTAATATAGATAGAACTGATTATGGAATAGAGATATTATTTAAAAAAATATGTCTGGCGTTTAAGAATTTCTTTAGACATCACTTTTCGTCAAGTCTATAAAATTAAAGAAAAAAAAATGTTTTATATTTGCGTAAGAATAACTATCTCGTCGTTTTTTTTTTATTATAATTCATAGACTCGCACTTGACCACTATCGCACGCTTGTCTACAAGTCACCTATTCACTCTTGACTTAAAGATCCCTAGGTTAAAGCTATCAGGAAACACAGACTCTGGCAGCTTCAAGGGATTCCACTCCTTAGCTGTACGCACAATGAATATGTGTCTCTGCCACCCCCGGGTGTCATAAAACGCGGGTAAAGGTTGGTCGCGTGGGCAGATGACCACTACCCTTAGGACTGCGAAGGTCAACCTAAAAGGCAGCTCAGTAGCCAGCTAACATTATGCCAGTTTTGGGATGTCAATAATGAAAAGGGGCTACTTAAGAAGGAAGATACTGTTGAAGTAATTTCTGATTGTCTATATCTATACTAATCCAAACATAATACATAGAATGTTTAATTTTGTAAAAGTTATCAGTTGTGCGCGCATCACTCAAAATGTACGAAATAACTTTTATACATTAAACTTGTTACATTACCTAGGCTTTATTTCATCGCAATCGGTTGACTCGAAAGATGTGCTACACGGTTCAAATGAGAATAGGACCGATTCCTATGTTTTGACGTCTCGTCGTACTGTCAAATCGAAGAAATTTTGGCAAAATTGAAGAACTTAGAGATGAGTAAAATTAAAGAACTGGATTCCGATTAATTTTTTTTTGTTCACAGTTCATAAAAAAGTAAATGTTTCGTAAATTAATTAATGTTTAAAATTTTCTTTCCTCGATTTGACATTGAATCGTGACATCACAACATGGCGGACGATCCTATTCTCATTTGGAACGCATTGTATTACATTCATTGACTGATAAACGGTACAGCGTTCGCCGGGTCATCTAGCCTATCAATAAAAAGAAAGGATTATTAGAGCAGTAATTTTGTTTATATTTAATAAACTTCTTTTTTATTCATAGAATCGCGCTAACCACCCCTATCTCTCCTGATGGTACGCGATTAAGTGGCCGACGTTGAAGCACATTTGCCTAGAAGTAACTAACTCTTTTTTTATTATCATTATCACCAGTATTTTTAATGTTCCTACTGTTGGGACTCAAGCCTCCTCTCTAGGAGAGGGAATGAGCCGTAATCCACCACGCGGACCCAGTGCGTGTTGAATGTCACATGTCTTCGAATTTTCAGTTCTAGGACATGCGGTTTCCTCACGATGTTTTCCTTCACCGTTTTGAGATCAGTGGTGATGAAATAATTTATACAAAGTAATGCGCCTGGGTGGGTTCGAACCCGCGACAATGTTTGTCTCCTAAGTCGGGGCCGTTACCACTCGGCCACCTCTGCTCTCCTCCTAACTCTTTACTTAAATTAAAAAACTACAACAGATTTTAAAATTTCTTTTACTAGCAGAATGTTATTTTATCACTGAGTGACATAAGCAATATATTTTCTACTTTCGTGCGGATGACGCCGCGGACAGAAGCTAGTACTTGTATATACTCATATTTAGCTTTGACCCAGTAAGATACATAAATAATGCAAGTGTGAAGACTGTAGCTCCCACGGTTTAGCCGCTTGATCCTTGTGACAGAGGGGCGGAAGGTCGGCTGAGTGAAAAAATAGCGCTCCGTTAAGATCCTTTGGGCAGGAAACAACAACAATATTGAAACAAAAAAATGAATTTAAATCTCAATAGTAAAATAAAATGTAGTACGGAATAGTACTAGTAATAGTTGATACAAGTGAAGAAAGTTTGTCGTTGCGACCGAGGTGCAATTCGCACGAGCCGTAGCCAAGTGTGTTATACAGCCGAGAGCTGCAGTGACAAATTTGCACATGTATCAAACGACGTTTTTCAAAACACTTACGAATAAATTATTAAACGAGGCACTCGTGGGAGTCGACGCGCGCCGATTAATGTAATAAAATTATGGCAGGGGAGAGCACACGCACCTTTCCGCACTAGTGTGGAAAACCGTCTATTGCATACCTAAAAGCGGTGAGATAAAAGCGGGTTTTCGAGTAAGTGTATTGAAAAAGCTTTAAATAAGTAAAGCAATAACCAACAAACATTCTCAGGACACGGCCTCAGCGTCTCTAGTGCAGTACAAATAAGGCTGGTACTCACCGCACCTTGGTCCCACAGCTCGGATGCCGCCGTCCTGCACTTGGGCTTAATGGTGCGTGTAGACCGCCCCGATCTGCATGTGAGAAATGCAAATTATATTGATTCGCACTATAAATATTTAACACAATGGCTTCTTTATTCTAGTATGCTGTTTTTTTCTCTTGTGTTGCGAGATTTCTCTCTTTGTTGTGTTGGTACACGCAGACGATTTTAATAATATCAAAGACATTGATGATCACAAGTCTGACAAGTTTTCAATCGTTAGATAAATACTTACCTGGGGAATGAAAATTTCAGTTTAATAGCATTTGTACAATAATATGTCAAATAGCTATACATAATTATAATGCTAGCAAAGGAGGCGGATGCCCCAGCCACCGGGATTACGATCTTCGACGGCGAGCCCATTGCTCGCCACAACCGTGGCTTACCGTACGACCTTACGCTTACTTTGGCTCGAACCGTCTGGTCCGAGCCAAAGTCGTCGACGGTGCGTAGTGTTCTACGTGCGCCTCAAGGAGTTGTCAGCAACAGTAGGGGTGAAAGAAATTCCCGGGGCCCTGCAACAATGGCAAAGAAAGAACAGTAATGGGTTTTACGTGAGTAAAAGTCTGATAATATATCCCGCTCCGCTGAAGAGCGAGGGATGTTATTGGATGACTTTCCCACCTCAAAAAAAACAGCTATATTTAATCTTCAATAAAACAAAAAAATCTTCTAAATGATTTTAAAAAAACCGACACTCAAAGAACAAAATAATAAATGGTCAAAGATACAAACCACAATAACTATCATTCAAATACGTTAGAAGATCCAATCGCCGCGCCGCTTGTACTATAGGGACCGTCGTAAACTGAAAACCTCAATTCCGTACCACACCTTAAAGCATTAAAAACCTGCCCACATCCCAGCATAGAAATAGCAACAAAGCAACCGTTATCTCCCATTACACACGATCCGTGAACTGTGTACCCAATCCGTAGACGCCAATTACCTATCCCATAATCAAGGAGATTCGCGAAAGGGTTCGGACGGGGCTCAATCAAACTTTGGCAATCATCACGGCTATCTAATCTCCAGGGTAACAATGTAACCGGGATTGGATACTCAGCGGACCACATTAACTATCTCCTTATTTATATGTAATGATAACAAGCCAAACAGGGACAAACCGTAGTTCGTGAGCCTTTTATTGCGCCCACGTAATTATTGTATGAACATTCTGTTTGTTAGGGCGACCCTCCACGAATTTGTGAGAGGTAAAATTAATTCTATATTCAACTGGTGATCTCTAGGGGTCCTGTTGTTGTAGTTGTTTGCTCCTCAGGAGCACCTGCTCACTGTTATTTAGTTACAGTTAGCTTAATGTATAAGACGCTTTTTGTGTGGCTAAAAGGTAAGACGTTCTTTGTTAAAGTCAAAGTCAAAGTCAAAATGTTTTTTGTAAACCAAGTGTACAATTTTGATATTTATGTTATATTAGTACTATTGACTTAGCAGCCTTTTTAGGGTTCCGTACCTCAAAAGGTAAAAACGGAACCCTTATAGGATCACTTTGTTGTCCGTCCGTCTGTCTGTCTGTCTGTCTGTCAAGACCTTTATTTCGAGAAATCGTGGAGGTATCGAGTTGAAATTAAATCCATGTACCCAGACCTGCGGTCTCTTCAAGCTGTGAAAAAATCAGGTATACGAAAAAACCTAAAAACACAAAAAAAAATGCAATTCGGAAAAATCTTCGAGACTCCATTCGGGAATTGTAATTTGCACGGAACCCTCAATGCGCGAGTCCGACTTGCCCAGTTTTTATTTTTTTTATAGTGCGAGTAACGAGTGTAATGTCTTTCGGCTAAAATGATGATGATAATGATGAGCCTTTTACAAGCATTGCAATATCTTTCGCCTGTCTTTAACATCCTAAGTTAGTACCTATGCATTCAAAATTAGGTATTATGTATTAATCAATTATTTTGATTTGGTATCTACAATCAAATTGAGAAATTATAATATTATGTGAAAATTAAATTATTTCAGTATCTATTAATTAATTTAATGCAGTTATTCATCAATATTATTGTCATCGAAATTTAAATTTAAGTACCTACCTACGACGTCAAAATTAAATGTCTCTGAGTGTGTTACTCAGCACTTCTATCCTCCAATCAGAGCGAACTTTGACCGTAACAACGTTCAATTTCCAATCCATTTATGTATCGCATGATGTATGATTCCTATTGAATATAAAGTAGGCACAGACTTTCTATACAGCTACATTAAACTAGACAGTTTTTTAATTTCCGGTGGCCTGGAAGCATCCGCTACGAAAAAGTGTTAATTGAATGTGAACGCGTGTTTGCGGAGATAGAAACGGATCTAAAAAACGTTATTTCTGTTGTTTCGTGAATAATAAATCAACAAACGTTCGAAAACTCATGTATTCTACACGGCTTCGCAAAATAAACCATGACTCGATATCCGTAGGTGATGTGCAAACAAAATGTAAGCGCCATAGAGATGTAGATTTCAGTCGTCTCTCGATTTATTACGTCGAAACAACGTGTACCTTTAACTAGGTACTGTAAAGTTATAAAGCCTGTCATCCACTGGGGTTAGCTCACGATGATATTTCTCTGAAGGTTTAACCAGTCATATCCGTCGCGTTGACGTGGACAAACACGACGAGTCCAGAGTTTGAACACGGTCATTAAGACAGTGGATTAAACCTCAACCATGGAATCGTTTTACTAGGGTACTTGCCAAAAGTTTTCTACCAACAGACCTAACCTGACCTAACACTCATAGGCAGTTATTCAAAACTAATCCCTAACATTATTTCCAAAAAAAATTCAACAGACTTCCAAAAAACAAAGTACTTAAATAAAAAATAAAAAACAAAAGAAACCGAACTGAATATTAAAGTAGCTCTGCTTTTTTCAGGAAGTTGGTTGTATTTTTCTGTTAAAAAAGTTTTGATTTTTTGCTGTGGTACCCCACAACTAAAACTAAAAATTCTGTACCAAATTAATAAAATTATTTATTTATCTAAAGCTTTATGCACAAAAAAACTGTACAAAGGTGGACTTAATGCCTTAGGCATTATCTGCCAGTCGACCTTAGGGTGGTGCAGAAACAAAACATGGCAGGTGCAACTTAATAAATGGACAAAACAGAAGAGAAACAAATATATACAATAGTAAATACATACTTAAATACATACATATAAAATAATAAAAAAGAACAATGCTGTTGTGAAAAAACAAATCCAACCAATTAGCGCGGTGATGATTCTGCCAACATCTTGCGAATATGATCACGTGCCTTCACCTTAAAAGAAAATCGGCTTGTTGCCATCCTGATATTCAGAGGGAGCGCATTCCAAAGAGATATCGCCTGGACGAAAGGGAAAGAGTGGATAAGCCCAGAGCGGTGTGAGGGAACATCGTAGAAGACGATTATTATTAGACCGAAGATTTTTATTGTGCCAGAAAATTATGTCAAAATACCCGTAACAACTACATTAAACATGGGTGCTGTTTGTGAATTGAGAGTGTACCAGGATGAGCTGTACTCTATCTGCATTCCTCTTCAGAGTATACGCGTATTGTTAAATTTAAAGTACGCTTAGAGGTGTAAACAGACATACCATTGCAGCAATCCGGGAAAAAATTGTTTTGATTTGTTGAGTGCTGTTGTCTGTATCCGAAGTCCTTCTTGAGATATTCACCAAATTTAAACGGGACCAACTCAGAAATAAACGCTGAAAAAAATAACACGGTCCACAATAGGGAATATGCATGAATTTTTTAAATTAAGTATGTATACGGAAAAACGCTTAAAATATCTTCATCAATTATAGGAAGCTATAAAGCATCAATGTTGCTTATAAGAAATATGAGTCGAAATGTATATTGCCATCAAAGTTCATCACGCCCGCGCCGGTACAGCCTAGCCACATTAGAAAACAGCGTGTTGATGAGAGAGACGATGATATTTGTTTAAAATTGTGACATTCTCGTTTGTTTATATACCAATTTTTAAGTTAGTGTTATATTTTTTAATACATAAAGACAAGACAAGGTTACAGAAAGTGAAATATAATAAAAAAAATCATACCATCGAACTCCACCTTTATTGAAGTCAAGATTCACAATATCCTTTCTTACATATCACAAATAATTCTATCAAAAATAATTAGACCGCTACCGCTTAATGAGAACGAACCGTTAACGGTAACTTATAGAAATACGAATACTTGGCAAAACAGGATAGCAAAAGAAATGGGTTAGTTGAATAATTCATAGAAGGAACAAATAAAATGGATCCCACAATCAAGCTGGCTAGGAAATGTTTAATTGAATTGTGATGTCGTATACAAAGAAAGGGTCAGTAAGCGTGAAAAGTAGTCTGGAATAGCTGAAACGGGAAATCTAGCCTAATGAAAATCTAGTAATGGCTAATGGATTGCTTTTAACCGGATGTGTTAGATTTAGTCCCAGATTTAGAACAGACGCTGTAGAAGTTGGAGAAACTGAAATAAAAATTTGACCGTTTTTTTTTTTGTTTTTTTTTTTTATGGTGGGAAGAAATCATGCATTGACATCCCCCGCCCTTGAGCGGAGCGGGAGATAGTGTCAGACTCTTACTGACTAAAAGACCCACCCCGTTCTTTCTAGCCTTTATAAACTTGAAAAGATAGAGTTCTTAGGAAGTGTATTACTTTATTTGAAAGTACCTGTTCGATTTATTAACCTTTCAATTGTGATAATTACAGACACAATTGAAAGACAATAGGTGCGCGTACGCTTGGGGTTTAATGAATTAATCATATAGATTAATTAATCGAACATTGTTTAGAAGGACAAACTGACTGATTAATATATAAACGCACAGCCGTAACTACTGGGGCTAGGAACGTGTAATTATGTCCAATTTTTCCTTTTATGACGTAGGCGACCACTAAGAGAGAATCTTTCAAAATTCACCCGCTTAAGGAAGAATCGAGAGTCCAAAGTTTGTGTGTAAAAATTACTTTTAGGCGGGCAAAACTGCTGGCCGAAGCTAGTCGACATATAATTTCATTTGTTACATCACGAAATTAAAGTATTTCAGCCCGTTTTCATTCTTATTGTGTAGCGATCCTTACTTGTGTAAAAGTTCTACAATTTGATTACCAAACCCGAAAAGAAAACAATTTATTCCTGGACACTCTCCGCCAATTTCGTCATTCTGTTTACGATTTACATAGATTAATTCGGCTCAGAAATTAGCGTAACTATCGTTCTTCATCTACGCTTTTATCAAAAACTAGCTGTGCCCGCGACTTCGTTCGCGTGGACTACAGGATTTCGAATTTATTTTTTCTAAAAATAAAAGCAGTCTATGTTACTCCTTACTACATCAGCTACCTGCCAAAAAAAGTCCCGTCACAATCAGTCCAGCAATTACAGAGATTAGCCCGGACAAACAGATAGGCAAACAGACAAAAATTGTAAAAAAAAAAATGTTTTTGTGTATGTACCTATATATATTCATATGAATGTAGTAAAAAGCAGTTATTATTTATTACAAACAGACACTCCAATTTCATTTATATGTATAGATGTATAGATATAAAGCAAATATCTATATCAATAATGTAATAGATTTATTTTAAATTGCGAGAAGACAATTTTGCCGCAGGAAGTCTTCAAAAAGTAAGTGTTAAAAATCCTGAAAGCCGATTATAGCACAACTTATACATTAGCTATCTGCGGCAGAGTCCTTACAAGAGATCCCGATGTAATCTGTACTCTCATCAGTGTTGCCAGTAAGTGCAATTTTTCTAATTCCATTAAACTGATGGATGTTTGTATCTAGGCGGTGTCTTGCCGGGTGCGAATATTTATATCCTAAGAATTTGTAACTAATGGAGCCTGTCCGAGACGAGACAGCAGAAAGATGACAACAATGCCCCCCAAGGGCAAGCCACTACTTCTTACAAAAACGACATTAATATTCTACACCGACCGGTGGTGGAGCTGCTTTTAACTTTATGGGACATCACGCGAATTGAAGAAGGCAGCCAGACGAAGAAATTAACTTTTTAAATTAACCTTTTCACTCGCTCGGCTGGGTAGAGCAATGGGGGAGAGAATAAAATGCCACCTATGTGTCTTTATTTTGGTTTGAGCAAGCACAGATTAATAACAACTTTGTAGATTAAAAAATATGATGCTTATTTTACTTTAAAAAAAAAACTGGGAAAGTGCGAGTCGTACTCGCGCCCTGTGGGTTCTGTACAAACTTAGCTATATAAATAGTTCAATTCCAGAATGGAGTCACGAAAGATTTTTACAAATCGCAAAAAAAATATTGTGACGTAACAACAAAACAGTTTTCAGATTTATTTCTATACTTATGCTGTAAGACCTTGCTCTATGCCAAATTAAGGATTCTGGGTCAGCGAGAAGTATATGAATTTTGATTTCCACGAGAGTGTCAAAATGTACGTTTTTTGCCACATAAACCGAAGTATCTTTTTTTCTCGAAAACTTGCAAGTTTGATTTTTATACAGCTTCAAGAGTCTGCAGATTTGAGTATATGGTTTTAATTTTAACTTGATACCTCTACGCGTTCTCGAGATAAAGGATCTTGACACATAGACAGACAGACGGACGGACAACAAAGTGATCCTATAAGAGTTCCATTTTTTCCTTTTGCGGTACGAAACCCTAAAAAATAAAGAGATAGCTAATTTTGCTGAAACACTTAACTGAAATTGTTATATTTGAAGAATATAGGTATATGAGGTTCTAATTCTTCTAAACCGAAATAATCCACTCTAAAAGCTAAATTGTATAAATCAAAAGTTCACAATATTATTAGCAGCAAGCAATTCCTGATTCCATGAAAAAAAAACATAAACGCCGTAATCCCTCTAAGTCGGAGCACCAAAAATCTCGACGCGTGATTTCCCCGAAACGGTTTCCCAGGAATCGGAAAGCTCCCAATAAAAGACAACATAAAAAGCGAAACCCCTAAATATTTCCCGCCAATTGATAGGTACATACAGCCGTAAAGTGGGAGAGCCAACAACAGATTTATAGGGCGCCAGTCGACTGCGTGCTTTCATAAAAAAAATCACAAAGGTAATTCTCACGACAAGTTATTACAGAGCTAGAAATATATATGGTGCTCATATTCTCTTATGAATAAATGGGAACAATTTTTAGTCTAGTACGCCAAGTTAGCGCGCTGATTTATTGTGTCATACGTTTAAAGTTGCACATCAGGAGTTTTTAATATTATTAAGGGGCGTAATGAAAAAGATTATTTTTAAACGTAGCCTTATTTTTCTATCGAAAGTGAATACGACAACGGTTAACCAAACTTACAGACAGAAAAAAAAGCATTTAAAAAAAATCATGAAGTTCTAAATACCGGATGAGTTGAGGTCAACAGTATGTCGAAGTACTCGTCCGGCAGCGTCCGGTCCGGGACTTGTTCAGTAAGTCAAAACTGTCAGGTCCACGCGCGGCGCGCGGCGCCCGGTGGGGCGGACCGGCCCGCCCACCGTCCGTATTTCAAAACAACCAAGTGCCTTATCAACTGTACTCACTTTTAAAGCTAGCATATTTATTATTTTTATTGATATGAGAATAATGGGTTGAAGATAAAACAGAATAATGATTCTTGGCGATTTAAATACGGTATACACATCAGTCACTTCACCGTTGCCGAGCTGGCTGTTATACCAAATATAGCAAAATCGGCAATTTAATGTTCCTACTACTGGGGCTCGGGCTTCGCAAGACCACGCGAGTTTAGGGCGGAGGTCGCATATCTTCGAATTTAGTTTCAAGAACATTTCTTTATGACGTTTTATTTCACCACTCTAAAAGTGGTGATGATTTAATTGCACAAAGTAAAGCGCCGGGCTGGGTTTGAAGCTCACAACTCACAAGTCGGGGCCGCTACCACTGCGCCAACGCTGTTTGTGCTGGTTGGTCACGTCAAAAAAATCTACATAGTTTAGTAGAATTCCTGGACTTCACATGTCAGTCACGTTACGACCGGATCGTCTAAGATATTCACATACAATCAGTGACTGGTAGACGACGTGACTGATATGTTTTAAAAAGTAAAAACATTTGTCGTAAAAAAATGATGACTCTAATATATATTTAAAGTTTCAATTTCGTTCTAAAAAGCATATTCATAGTCCAGAAAAATACAAGATTAGCATTTTATATTCCGAAAAGCTTGCCGAGATATTTTCAAATTGCCTGTCCTAGAGATGTAACTGCATTAGTTTATTTTCCTCACAGTGTAAATTTTTTGCTAAATCGGTACAGGAAATTTCAAGCGTACATTTTACATAGAGAAAAAAAATCTGACTTTTTATAGCGTTAAGAAAGAAATTATGAATAAAATATGCTCTTCCTCTGTCCGTATACCATTCCTTTTTGTAAGATTAGGCACTATTAAATATTCAGAAACAATTTCATTTCATTATACGGCGGGGTAGACAGAACCTCTAACAAATGAGCTTACCAATGTTGTAAAATGTTAATTTTCTATTAGGACAAAGTTGGCCGCATCGACACTGCGACCCGGGTCACCCCACCGACACATCTTCATTAGCCAGCCCGTAATGTCACTCCGGGGAAATAATATTATGTTATAAACCGCCTTCGCGAAATAATACGCTTTCATATAAACATATATATAGTATCTTACTTACACATAGGTTTACTGATTGATGAAACACACTGTAACACCGAAAGTAAACTAGATCTATTTTTTAATTGGAGCTATTCAAGCACATCATTTGTTAAAGGTCTTGGATTTAGGATATAAAATAGAACAACGAAATACTAAAACCATAAAACTTCCTTTATAAAAATGTGTGTAAAATGCCGCACGTTGTGAGCATGACGTAGCGTACATGTAGACACTCTTGAAAGCAGAATGTTTTAACTTTTTGGCCGGATCCGCTGTTGGCAGGGGATCCAGATAATGTCACCATAACAGATTATGTCTTGGCACCAAACAACCACTATGAACGTTCAAGACATCACAAAGAGGTTATATGTGCGTATAGTTCGTTTTCTTCTTACATTGAAATAATTCGGCCATTTTCCCCATAAAATTGTGATGAATCACATCAAGTTTTCTTTGAAATTTTGTTGTTTTAATTAAATAACTGTAGGTTTAAAGAATTTATTCTCATAAGAACAATTACAGTTCACTTAAAATGAGATACAAATAGCTTATAAGTATTGAAATGTTCACATCTGGTGTGTTGGTGACATCATAGGTTGTATACATGTTTTTTTTTAATTTAGCTTTAAATATATTAATATTTTCACATTTCTTTAATTCTTCGGGTAATCATTAAACAGCCGTGCTCCCTCAAACAGTATTGTTTTTTTGCCGTAATTAGTTCGAGCGCGTGCAGTCATTAGTTAAAACTTGTTTTTACTTCTAGTATTGTATGTTGTTGTCTTTTTACGTAAACTGTATTCTTCTAATTCTTATGTTTTCAAAACATGACATTAACATCAGTCAAATACTCGGGTCTCAGTTGAGATTAAGTCCTGAATCACAACTGAGATAGTTCACAAGATCACTGAATCCATAGCAAGCGATCCCGTGACGTCACTACTAGTAAACAGAACATGTAGATATCACGATACAATCAACTAAAATTATGCATTCCATCTTGTTAAACATCGTTACCCGCACACCTAGCGCCATCTACCGACTAATGTGCTCCAGATGCCGCACTATTACATACATAGGTCATTCCAAATAGTTATGGCTACACCTGCGAATACCATCTACTTATATCTATGTAATTGAAGTAATAAATCCCAGAGGAGTGGGCAAATCACGACTTATTGCCTCCACTTCCCGCGGAGACGACAATTAAATCAAGCTGTAAAGGCACGTCAAATTGATCTAACGCCATTCTAAGTAGGTCACACCTGACCGCTGTCCAGAATAGTCCAGGTTCACTAGTTAATATACCCGTAAAGAATGTTCGGCGCGGCGATATTGGAAAAAAATTGCTTGGAAATATTTTCAGTTTACGGCACCAAAAAATCACATAGGTATAGTACATACGTAGTAATGTTACCTTATTGTTTACAAAGGATATACGTTGTAAAAAGCCATCTACCATTTGGCGCTAATGTCATTAAGTGTCGAAAATAGTTTGAAAAAAAAAACTGGGCAAATGCGAGTCGGACTCGTGCCCTGAGAGTTCCGTACAAATAATCTATGTAAATAGTTCAAATCCGGAATGGAGTCTCGGAAGATTTTTAATTTTTTTTTTTGATTTTTTTTTTTTGATTTGGGATTAGGAACAACAAATTTACAGTTTTCAGATTGATTCCTATACTTCTGCTATAAGATCTTGCTTTATGCCTGGATTCTAGGTCAACGGGACTTCGAGCCGTCGAATTTTGATTTCTTTGAGAGTGTCGAACTACATTTCGTGTTTCTCTCATGTTTTTTGCCACATAACCCGAAGTATCTTTTTATCGTTAACTTACGAGTACAAGTTTGATTTTTTTACAGCTTCAAGAGTCCGCAGCTCTGAATCTATGATTTTCTCGATACCTCCACGCATTCCTGAGATAAAGGGTCTTGACAGAAAAACACACATACAGACGGATGGACGGACGGACAATAGAGTGACCCTATAAGGGTTCAGTTTTTTTCCTATTTAGGTATGGAACCCTAAAAAAAAACAGATTTCAAAACATCGTCGTTTAGACCGCCGTTGTTGAGCAAAGGACTTTAATATAGGTCATAAAGTAATGACTAGAAAAAGAAAAGAATAAACAGGCATCCATGGCGTAAAGAAAATTCAGCACAAATTGAAATAGAAAATCTTATCTTAAAACAAAGTTCCATTTCGTATACCATGAATGAGATAGCTCGAAGATATAATGTATGCCAGTCTAGCATAATCCGGTTAAGTGCAAAAGACGCGACTGCTTCCAGGTGTGCAGGCAGACCGCGTATAATTGAGCCCATAAATCCAGCCCGGGCGACTTATGTAGCCGCCCGGGCGGCCGCGCCGAGACGCGACAATTAAATCATGGAACACCACTAATTACTTGCCATTTTATTAGGCCATCATTGTCAAATATATTTTCGTTAATTAATTATAAAGAATTGCAGTGCGTGATGGTTTTTAGGATGGATATTGATGACTGTTTTGAGAGCCATGATAATCAATTAAATTGTTGAACATTAATTAATATTTCGGAAAATGATGATATTTTTCATTAATAAAAATGTACAAAAAAATTGGGAGCGTATAGTCATTTTAAACCACTCAAAAATATATATAGCAATTTTTCACAATATGCGAGAAAAGCGCAATGAATATTAAATCCTCAAATAAACCGCCATAATGTCATGCACGTGCAATAAAATGACTTTATTTTCGGGGGCTTGCGTCATTAAGGGCTCGCCGCGTCGTAACCCTTCATGTCGCTCGTAACTGTTTATAGTAACGCCTTAAATTAGAAAGCGGTACGTACGCATAAATTATAGACCCACAAAAGAAATCTACGAATACCAGTCAAGATTAAAATGTAATTGCTTCTGTATCTTATCTGTGAAGCGGCAATAAAGCCTGAAGCTTTTAATAACGTGTTACAGGTACCTTCGAAGGTCGAGGAAAAACCGGCATCCCCTTATAAGAAATCCTTAGACAGCCTTTTGGCTTCACAATCTTTTTCGACGCGAAAAAACAAAGCTTTATTGACTCTCTCTGGTACACCTTCGTCACTGTCAATTAATGATGCTAAGTTTATCTTTACACCAATAAGTAATGAACATAAGGACTACAAAATGTAAATTGTCAATTTACTGTGTAATGCAATGATTTTGGACAACAAATTATGGGACAATAGTAATGAATGGACCTGTGAGCTCATTAAATGCTTTATTTCAATAGCTTAATTGTATTATCGCTTAAACTAATTGGTATTTTGTATCGCTCGTGGTTTGTTAATTATAATAATACTGATTTTGTCCAAATCACGTAGGTGACCAGTTGTTTAACATTAATGTTTGTTTGGTAATAGGTTAGGCTTTGTGTTAAGTTTTGTGCCTTTTATTTACGTTGGGTGACCTCAATAAAGAAATGTAGACTTCAATTTTCTAACTCTTTATAGAGCTACTAAATTAAAAGTTAGGGATATTTAAGTTAATGTCATAACCAAAAAGAAGCTCACCATTAAACATCATTTCCTGATACCTATCTGTAAAATAGGAAATGTTATTTTGGACCTGCATCTCGAATAATATAACAGTTTATTTCAGAAAAATACACATATTCAAAAATAGTTTATGATCTATAAAAATTTAAGCGTCTTTTTATAAGGTGAAAATATATTTTTTACTAAATATATGAAAGTATATTCGATTCCTAAAACAAACATATTAATATCTGTCTGTCTGTTTGTCTGCTAATAGTAATAATAAGTAGATATCTGATGTCGTAAGGAGTAACTTGCACTTATTTTAGAAAATTATACAAATCTGACCTGATGGCATTGAGCTGTCTTACCGACGCGGACGAAGTCGCGGGCTAGTGCTCGTGCGCTGGTGTGGACGCCATCGTGGGATTTGGAGGCAACAGTCTTTACACACATGCACGATCTGCGCATGTTTTTGCAACGGCAGAGCGAAAATCTGCCGCCGCAATTAGTCGCGGCATGGCGAACAGTATTCCGGTGGGATTTCTCGGTGATATGGCGACTATCGGCACCCAGTGCTGGGCAAGCTTCGATTGCGGCGGTAAGTAGGTCTTTCAGCAATGGCTAGTAAGACGTCATGGCGTCCCCACCTTCCGCATGACAACGGTCCTCACCGGACATGGTAAATTCGGGAGGTTCCTGTTCCGGCTTCAGGCAGAAGAAACGGTGCATCCCATTTGGGCTAGCACCACCGGGTCCTAGTGGAGATGATCGGTAGTGATGATCTCTCGCACCGGGCCCTGGTTCAGGCCATTGTTAGGAGCAAGAGGGAATGGGATGTGGTTGCATCCTTCTGCGAAGCAGTAATGCTAGCGAAGGAGACGGTCGTAAGAGTGAGGGAACATACGCCCCAGCCGCCGCGACAAAAGATCCCGGGGATCAGGAACGGTCGTAGAGTGATCTCCGGAGACTGCAGGCGCGGGCTGGCGGGCGACAAGCAATGGGTAGCTCGCCGTCCGGTCATCCTATAAGGACCATGCCCGAGTCGTCGACGGTGTGTAGTGTTCCACGCGTGCCTCCGAAAAACGTTAACAAACCGTAGGGGCCGATGCCTGATAGGGCTACGAGGAAAATTATGAAAGAGATACTCCTGGTCCTAGAACGCCAAAGACAACTGAAAGTACATAGAATTGAATAAACTTTACAGTACATCAACTTATTAACAAAACTAACAACACACTTATGACATAACATACTACGACTAACATAGGGGTGGTTTTAGTCAGTAAAAGTCTGATACGCCCCCTCACGAAAAAAAACAACACATCAGTATAAAATAAATAGCATATTACCTATCCATACTGTCATATCCATATATGTACCTAATTAAGCACCACTTTATAAAAACCTAATTACACACTAGTGTTATCATAACGACATTTACATGCTCGACCACATTTAATGAGCCACCTTACCTGGTTCAGGAGGACACAGGAAACTATGCCCAGGGGAAGCTTACCAAACATTTCTGTTCGCATTTAGATATCGTTTTAAATGTAATGTGGATATATAATTCTGAACTACTATGTAAATAGCAATATAATGGCTATACAGTTAGTTTACGCTTGAGATTATCTGTAGAGGTTAGAAAAAATCCTTCTATAGAATTATATCTATCTTCGAGGTTGTTTGCCATACTTAAATAATGTTTTTGTGTTTTTGTGGGTATTGGTGTGCAATGATAGAGATAGTTATGTATGTATATATATATATATTTATACTTATAATATATGTTTAAAAATATTTTATTGTTAAAAATTATTTGTTTATTTTATTTATGTAATTATAGCCTCTGCCAACGGCGGTATGAAACCAAAAATAGTCGGGGTACAAAGTATCATAAGTGGTACTCTGTAACATAGCCTTCCCCCATGCTAGTGTTCTGCCATAACTACTAAACCGCTTGAGCGCGTGGAAGTTACTTACATAAATACACATACACTCACACTCACACTCACTCTCACATTCACACTCACACCACACACATGCTACTCATGCCGTTACCTACTACTTCTTTTAGCCTTAATTTTTGCATCAATTGGTTGTGATTATAAGGACATTTAAATCTGCTTGTGATTAGGAGGGTGGGCGCTGATGCCTATAACTACAAGATATTAAGTTATCTTAGCTTAGGTATTAGCTGTAACGCTTAAATATCACAATTATTATACCTTGTGACCTAATTGACTGTAATTTGGAAATTTGTTAACTTGAAGGTGCAAATAAACTATTTTTATTTTTATTTTTTATTTTTATCTATCTACTCTTATGAAGCTTATTTTATACATATATTCATTTATTATTTTCACAAGCAAGTTAACTGATTATGTATCTACCTACTTGGTACTTTTGTAAGGTGGGATATCATCACGGCTTGTCTCAATCTAGGGTAGAGCGAGAGGGCTTGTCAGGCCCTTACTGATTATAATCGACCTTTATGTAGGTTGGAAATTATCTAACAACATCTCCCGTCCTTGGGCGAAGCGAGATGATGTGTTAGACTATTACTAACTAAACTCCCACTCCAGTTCCTTCTTTGCTTTTGTTCCAGGCACCCGGGGTTCACTTTTGCACAACACATGATAAATTCATCTGTGTCCTTCAGTTCTTTGTTTCTCGTAGGACCGCGCCTGGAACACTACGGGTCGTCGCCATCATCGAAAGACGGCTGGACGCAGCTACCCACAGCTCATCGTCCTCTGAGCACGGTAGCCGGGTATCGTCCTGCGACTACCGACTCCTGTGGCGGCGGTGGCTGGAGCTTGAGGAAGTCCGCTTCCTCACGGCTTCAGCCATCTCTGTCACTCACATGATTGCTTCACAGAAGGAAACCCTACCAAACGTAAATAAGTATTGATTGTTTAAATACGAAAATATTTAGATGTTAATTCCAAACTCAGCAGAAGGGTAAAGTTTCTTTTTTGTTTAGCTTAATTTTCGAGTTTTGAAACAAGCGCCAAAGATTTTCGCTCCCTCTAAAAAATACCAAAGGACTATTACACTTTACAGTCGTTAAGATATCTCCTTAATCGTAACAAACATTTGAACAGTTAGTATCTGAAGTCTTTACGTCAACTAACCTAACTTGCAAAACTTCACCTGTTGCCAAAGTTCCCAACTATTCCGACTGAGCGAGATAACATTAACTAATATTATTATAGTTGTTGCTATTTTTCTGCCACATTGTGTAACAGAGTTACTTGCATGATTTATTGCACGTAACTTCCTTTGTGCCGATTGGCCCCGAACATGAATCTAAGTGGATGGAATGATACGTTAGTTTTGACACCCTCGGGGATAGTAAACGATAGTTTAAAGGCCTAATCTGTGCTGACGTTGCAAAACTGTACTTAAACAAGAATGAGTGGAAATAAAAATACCTACATTTTGTAACATTTGAGACCCATTCAAAAATATTTTACAGTCCATTAAATTTTTAATTTCCGGACTAAACTGCTATAACAGAACCAAAAACTATATTTGGCAAAAACAAGGCGCAGCAACATGGTCGTCAGTCGGTTAATGTTTAAGATAGAGAGGCTTCGAGGAGCGCGTCCGGTTTCCGGCGCCGTCCCTCCGACGATTCAATTTAGTCCGGCCCGCGACAAACTCCATTGATTGTTTCGATATTCCGGTCACAAACGGCGGAAACTCTAACAATTTTTCTAGTTCTCGAAGGACAGATTTTTATTATGTTTAGTTGTTACACGCGTGGCCATGTTCTTAGTTTCTTACGTGTGCCTATTGAGTATAGACAATAAGTAAACTCAATCATGCTCGTGGAAAACTCATATTGTTTTCCTTTATAAGATAATATGTACAAGAAAGAAAATATAACATAATGAACGTAGGGTTGAACGGGATTGTTTGTATGTGACTAACCCACATCTTAATCAAAATCAAAATATACTCGTATTACCTATTATATTTTCTTGAATACCTACTGCTTTTGGATATATTGACAGAAAAGTTATACGTTTGTTTGTGTTTTAATAATTACTTAAATTATTTTATAAAAACTGTTGATTGAAATAGGACAAAAAGAAAAAAAAAATGTACTCTAATTCAATGTTAGAAACACAAACTTAAGTGTTGACACGGACAAGACTTTGTAAAAGCTACAACCCGCACTAACTAAGAAAAAAATTTATAATACTTTATTTAATTGATGGATCCAAATTTTTACCTAATAAATTACCAAAATACCTCAAACAATCTAAATCTAAAAACAATTTTAAAAACCTACTCAAAAACTTTATAATAAAAACTCGCAAACATAGTGTCGAGCCACATCCAGTTACGCTTAACTCATATGTCTTTATATATAATTATGTTTACTTACCTTGACAGTTGAACCGAAAGGTATATGTTGGGACACTCAGTAAGTTTTGAGAAACTAAAAAACTAACTTTTATGGTTAAATTTTTTAACACGCTTTCACCTGTATGTTTGTTTGTACGTAATCAGCGCCTTTGAGCTCGATTTTTCCGAACTTTGGGCGATCAGAATTTTTTTTTTTGGGAAATCATCCAAATGACATCCCCCGCACTTGAGCGGAGCGGGAAATAGTTTCAGATTCTTACTGACTAAAAGACCCACCCCGTTCCTTCTTGCCTTTCATACCGGGGCTGAGCTTCCCTTTCGGAACTAACCCTTTTTTTTTTATGGTGGGAAAAAATCATGCATTGACATCCCCCGCTCTTGGGCGGAGCGGGAGATAGTGTCAGACTCTTACTGACTAAAAGACCCACCCCGTTCCTTCTAGCCTTCATACCGGGGCTTGAGCGCCCTTTCGGATAACCCTGGCCCCAGTAGGCTTCGACCCGGCTGGGTCCCTGCTGTTGCTGACAACTCCTTGAGGCGCGCGGGAACAGTGCGCGCCGTCGACGACTTGGGCTTGGTCCGGAAAGTTACCGGACGGCCGGACAGTGAGCTACCCATTGCTCACTGTCCGCAAGCCCGCGCCTACGGTGGCCGGAAATCGGGATCAGAATCCCGGTTGCGGCGGCGGCGGCGATAACGCCGTTGCCTGATGCGTTCGGCCTCCTCCTTTGCGAGCATTACTGCTTCGCAGAAGTCGGCGACCGCCTGCCACTCCTCCTCGCTCCGGACCATGGCCTCAACCAAGGCCCGGCGCGAGAGGTCTCCGCCGCCGATCGCCCCCACGAGGGCACGGCGATGCTCCGCCCAAGCAGGGCACACCTCGACTGTGTGCTCCACCGTGTCCTCCGGGCGTTCCGCACAGTGGCGACACCCGGGCGTCACTTCAGCATGAATTCGGTGCAGGAAACTCCCGAACGAACCATGTCCGGTGAGGACCTGCGTCATGCGAAAGGTAAGGACGCCGTGAGGTCTTTCCAGCCACGCCTCAAAGAGGGGACTTACCGCCATGATTGTGGCGTGCCCATTCGGAACTAACCCTGGGGTTAGCTACTGGTAGCTTCGACCCAGCTGGTCCCCTGCTGTTGCTGACAATTCCTTGAGGCCCGCGGGAACAGTGCACGCCGTCCGCAAGCCCGCGCCTACGGTGGCCGGAAATCGGGATTGGAATCCCGGCGGCGGCTGGGGCGCTGTGCACGCTGTGCACGGCGTAACGGAGGAATCTCCAGAACTTACCATGTCCGGTGAGAGCCTGCGCCGGATTCATCAAAATCATTTAAAATAAATTTAAAAAATTAAATTCAATCTTGATATAAGCAGAAAATAATTCTGCACGTATAAATAAAATTACCGGTTAAAAAATTGGGATATTGGAATTTAGAGCCTGATTTCAAAACCATATTTATCCCCATAGTATTTTTATTACATTCGGTGGCTATTCACTAAAAAGTGAAAAATAAATAATCAAACTGAAAACTGTAAAATAATTTTCAATATAGATAGAAAATAATAATAATGAACGAAAACTATTAATATTATTGTGAACAAAGCGTGGGGTGCTCGAATTACGAATAATATGACACAAAGCGCCCCACATTTTTTAACTGACTTCACAAAGGAGGAGGTTCTATGTTCGGCTGAATGTGGTTTTTTTTTATCACTATTGTGTAATATTATTATATTAATATTTTTGAAATAGTGGGGGTGGGAATAAAAAATAGCCTACGACGTATTCTCAAATCTGCCTTCCTAGATATACTCAAAAAGTTTCATAAAATCGGTCAAGATGCTTCGGAGTAGTTCGATAACAAACACTGTGACAAAAGATTTTTTTATATTAAATATATTGTAATAATCAAAATATGTTACTTGTATAATCGATGTCCAACGTAAGTGAATTATGTTATTTTTACGAGAATAAACTTATCTCAAACCCCAATGTTATTATATTTAAAGCCTTATGTTTCCGGAAAACAAGTTTTCCAGGTAACCTAGCGTGTTTGTCATGCACGCCAGAATCACAATAAATGCGAAAAGTTTGTGATTGAATTGTTCAACACGAGTTCTGCTTACCAATGACCTGGCTATACGCACCATAATATAGTTTATTTTATATCCAGAGAGAAACAAGTTGTCCCCCACATACGCTCGCTTTCCGCCGGCGCCGCTCGGGCACAATACACAGAGCCTTCAGTGATTTAGTTTTATTGTCATGCACCCTCTATTCGTTGCGATATGCATCCAGATTATTCACGAGAAGGTGATGTTGTTGTTTTAATATCAGTCTTCTAACCCCACGTCACCTTACAGTATCCACGTAATATGCAAAGCGTCCCAAATTGGGGTCATTGCTGTATGAAATCTATTTAGTCGTAAAGGTGACGTTTGATAAACTTGTAACGATGTCCCTGGCACTCATCCGTGACGAGGGATGATAAAAGGGTCATGGCGCAACCTTCACGTGAGTACAAGCGGTTTACCTCGCATTGTAATGTGCCCTCCGCGCTGGCTAACTCCTTTGAATAGTAATTTCATAGACGCCACCCCTATTATTAAGGGTAGTATAAACCCGACTGCTAGTCGCCGTCTCAGCGGGTTAAACAGACGAAGAGAACCTTTAAATTAGATGCTTTGTGCATTGCAGTCGTTTCGTGAGCGACTGTGCCACTTTGTCTGCTATGCATTTATCTCTGCTGCGATATCTGTGTTAATAATATTTGAACTTGTTTCTGCACAGAGTCTGAAGTCTATTCAAAAGTGAGCGTTTGACAATAATACCGTTTAAAAATTTCATGCGTAAACGAGGAGATGTATCGGGACCGTCATAAATATTGTTCCGCCGAAATCATAAAACGATCTTCTCCGTCGATGAATCGAGGCTGTTAACCCATATCGCGTAAAACGGCCACCACTCCATCCGGGGACGATCTTTGGGCGAGACGTGACCGAACGGGCCAATAAAATCTTTCCGAAACGCTAGCTGGTCCTATGTTGTAAAAATTGTCGGACGTGACAAAGACGAACCGTTGATCCCCGCCGACCTGCCCGTCGCCGCAAACTGGAATGCTGATACGGAAACGAGTTTCCGTGTTTTTCTTTATTTTCTTTCGTTGCGAATGAGCTTTGTGTGAACCGCCTAGGTAAACTAAAATAAAGAAAACAAGATAGGGAATCTTGTGGTGTTATCATCCACAATCCATCGATATCTTTGTAGGTATACCTACATTACAAAGAAAAGAAACGAATTTATTTCTCCAATCGTATTTTAAGGAAAACCTTTGATTCGAGCTGAGCCACGAAGCTCCGGATAAAATAAAGCTGGAAGTTGGTTGGTAATAATTGTGGAGCTACGCATGGCCGGGCTTGGTTCGAAGAGACATTCCGATGGCGGATAACAATAAAACTAAATCATCGGGAAGTTATCTATCTCCGTAGTCGGCGGCCGGGAAGCGAACATGTGCACCGAATGTATTACACGGGATAAGATGTTAAATGGTGCAGCGTCAATGACTCCTCTGTTCCTAATTTTGTTTCCGTATTTGCTTTGAGTCACTTATGTTTTTTTTTTCCCTAATCCTAGAGTACACCCAAAGGATAGACCCTATTTTTTATTATATTCTAGCCTTGTATACAGACTAATAAGTAATTTAATTATATCCTAAACTATCTTTACTAAAAATGTATGAAGTAGCAATGTTCTTATTATCTCTATTAAGGCGAATACACTTCGTTCTTGTGTTTATTAGGTAACACTTATGCTACATAACATTATTCACTATCATTGAATACTAACTCGAACGGTTTTGTTCTTTGTAGTCTTCTCACTATATTCTCACTACATTTGTCTTGATGCTCACATGCTGATGAAATAGCTTTTCGTGAACTTCTGTAGATTTTTGTATCATTTTGCAGATGAATTCAACTTTTAGATCACGATGGAAGTCATCATATCGTATGTACCAATGTTCACTTGCCATTTCGCTTAGTACCTGGTTCTGAAATTCTTGTATGATACTTAGATATATTGATCACAAATGTGAATATATTTCTACGCGTGCTTACCCGATACCTGTACTAAGGACAAAACTTTCTTAGTTCGGCCAGTAAGAGAAACAAAATATTTTTAGCGGGTTGTTATAGTACTTTTATCAATTGATTACAACTTCGTTAATTACTCAAACTAATCATTTTAAAAGAACCTCGGTTGAAAAAATATGTTTATAAAAATCTAGAAATTAATAACGAGGAATGAAATCTCCCTAAATTCAATATCAGCTAAAGCTGAGAAGAAATTTTATTAAACCAAAGTTTGTAAATCCCAAATTTGACGGAAAGCCCTTATCTAGATTCAGGTTTCGATTATGTAACAGGCTTTCGGATATTTTATCTGTAGGGCTAATGAGGCTCGAATATGATCGATTGTCTACCTATAGATACCTACCTGCCTGATCCTTGGGGTGGCGAGTTTGTGCCGAGCGATAAAAAATAATATCAAAAATGTCGTGTAAGTATATGATATTTACACAGGACGACATTTTGCAAATTACCGATCCCATTAACTTTCCATTAGGGATAATTGGGGCTGGATTTGAACCGTATTATATTTATTATACCATTTTTTTTCTTTCAAAATGTTACAGTATTCAAAATGTATAAGTTTCAAGTAACTTTGGCTGACCATCTAAGATTGATTTACGATTATTTTTTCTCAGCTCTGTAAACTCATTTTCAAGTCTATCTGCCTAATTATTTTAATTTTTTACTCAGTTATGATCCCCAGGCGTTCAGCAACTAACATCAGTCAAAGTAAACACGAAGCTATTACTTTAATCATCTCTCATGGATCGCATAATCTCTTCAGCAATCCATACGAAGATTTTTTCAGATCACGTCCTCATAAAAACAGTAAAGGGTAGATACTAACTCAAAAGGAAACGAACAATGGACTAAAATTACGGGGAAAAGTTAACTTGAAAATTCTTTATACAAAACTTTCATTCCACGTAACAAAAGAAATTGGATTGTACCACGGATCCAGCCAGGCAGATATAAATGAGTTGGTCAGCTTTAATTATTGCCGAAATTAATAGTTAGTAGATAACAGCGCCAGTTACGTTTTCTTTCTCTAATAAATAACGTGCGCCGGGCGGTTCTCGTCGATAACTTAATTCAATCTTGGCTCCCCTCGTCATCTCGCGCACAATATGCTTCCACAAAGAATTGTTAGGTGATGAAACGCGACTTTTCCCTTCCACCTACACACAAACATGTCTATTCCGCCGATGAATTATTTCATTGGAATATTTTCATATCGTATTCTCTTTCCTGTTTTTTCCTTCGTAATTTTTTGTTGTATTGTTTTTCTAAATGGCTTTACATGCTTACTTGCGTTTTTATGAGTATTAGACGTAAGGTTATATAAAGGTTTTGTATCGAGAAAACAGAATTATTTTACCGAGCTTACTTCAGTCAACAAGCCTTGTAAAACATAAGAGCCTCTTAAAAAGGACTTAATTAAAATTGCAGATGAACAATTTACTCCGGGGACGTCTACCGGGTCTTAGTCACGCTTTCAGTTAAATGCAGAAATATTTGCATACTAAAGACGAACAAAATAAATTTTAATAAAACTTTTGAACGATTGAAAAAGCCACATGTCAGCGAGCAGACAGAAATAAAAGAGCTTGTTCTACTGCCAATATGAAATATGAAGCTAACTGCGTTCAGACTTGGACGCTGCGCCACTCTAACTCATCTTTGAGCTACACCGAACTGCTAAACTTTTAAATGCTAATAACATTTTTCGTTGCGCTTATTCCTCGATTTATGTAGGTACATGATATTGGTAAGGAAAGGTTACAAAGCGGGATTGTTCGAAAGAGTTTCAGTGGTCCTAAACGAAAAGCCGCTACTGAAAGAACTCGCCATCTATACTGTTTCAGTTGCGGTTTTCCGGCCAAGGCCAGTTTTCAGTCAGTAAAAAAGTTAAGTTTAAGTCAGCAAAAGTCCCTTTCGCTCCACCCAGAGGGAGAAGCCTTTTGACGAGTTCCCACAGAAAAAGGAAATATCCCATATTAAATACGACATGGTTATAAAAAATGGAAAATGTTACCAGAGCTAATCAGGCCTGTTACATAATACGCTGCTTTGTAAGCATGGCGGCCCATGTCACAGGCCAAGGTTTTATTTTTTTAATTTAATTTTATTTTGGTGACAGAAACATCGTGTTTTGGTGGTCATCGTTCAGGCCAGGGTCACGGGGACAATAACTGTGACTCGTGTATTTTGATTCCAGCCCGTCATCTCGTTAATTACTGATCGTGTGTCACCAATGTGTTACAACGTTCAATGAGCCTTTATGTATGGAAACTGACAATTTAATTGAACGAACGTAGGCGTTTGAATTAGGCTTTTTTCATTACATTTTCGCTATAGGTAATCACTAACTGCGTTGATGTAATCATGTTACGAGCGTTTTATAAATTTATGAGCATGAATTTCAAAATTAAATTCTTAAAATCTTCTTTTCATCAAATTTTCAAAGGTATCTTAAACGTAAATTAAACTATTGCCCCATTAATTTAAAGCCTGCACCTCGACTTTGTCATTTACTAAATCGTTAGATCCATTAAAACTTGAAACGTACTTGAAACAAAATAATTTAACGTAGAATGGGAGTGCAGGATTTTCTGAAATCAAATGGCCGTGTCGACGAAGCCGTCGCGTTCCTTATTCAATTTGAAGCGAAGACGGCAAGGCTCGGGGGCAACTACTAGGCCGAAACAAGTCTGGGTGTAATCCCTCAAATCCAAATTAGATTTTCTTTCACTGCCTCTCACTATTGACAGGTTTCCGGCACCGGCTTGTGCTCCGTGTCTCGACGCTCGGCTTAACTTTTATCCTTACCATACCTCCGTAAGACTGCGACTTGCAACTAATTGGAAAAAAGTAAACGACAATCTACAAATTAAGTTGATAGTGTCGGACTAACTGCATTGTCGGCAATGTTTACAAACTGATCAGGGCTTAGTGATAATTTATTGAATGTTTATAGTGCAGTTTTAATAGTGTTTACTTTAGAATAATTAATTTCAAAAATACAGAGCTAGTACTTTGACCCATTTCATGTTATTGCTTGTTGCAATATTTCAGTCCAAAGACTAACAAGAGAACCCACCTAATTAATAAGATAAAATGAACAATTAATTAACTAAACAAACAAGTCCCTAACATAATAAATTCGAACATTAAGCCAGAAACATGACTAACAAGCAAAAATACTAGCACAAAATTAAATTCATACGTGTATATAATTGGCTATAAATTTTCATTGAACAAATTTTAAGGGGGGTACACGAAAATGAAAGGGCGTCGTTACAAGAAGAAACAATAAAATAAAACGCGACGGTAATGAATAGGTTGTACTAATATTGGGCCAGATTTAACAGGGTGTAAGTCGATAGTGAGGCAGGCGATGTGGCGTGCCGCGGGCTCGTGAGCCGGCCACGCACCGATATAGACATCACTTACAATGCCCTACACTTGTACTATATAAATATTTGTTACAATTAATACGCACGCGTAAGCTTAATTGCTCGTTATAAGCCGCTTATTATGTATGTGGTGTTGTGTCTTTACGAAACTTTGTACTTTGCTGTGCTCAGAAAATATTAGGTAGGTACGCCCTAGCGTGAATATTTCATCAATTTAGCTAGTTGACCCATGTAATATGACCACTAAACACAACACGAAACTGAAGAACGTTAATTATTTCCCTCGTTGCTCACATAAAACACACTTACAACAAAAAGCCCGTATCATAGCAAATACAATCATGAATCTCGAACCTATGTTCTTATTTCAAAGCAAATAGAATAAAGAGCGTATCTAAACAAATCCCGTAAAACGCCACGTAAATGTTCGTATTTTCGCAAAGTTAATACATGTTTCAGTTCGGAAAATAATTTCCGTAAATAAATTCTCCTTTTTACGATCCGATATAACGAGTTCATTCTCCCAAAGTAAGGGTCGTCTGACATGCATCCCTCAAAGAATTAAATTGAATATGAGAGGAAATTACACGGGTTCATATCAACGCCGACTCTTGTTCCAATCGAATTTCCCTCTGAAAACAACGCCGAAACGGAAATTAAACCGATGTATGAAAATAACTGAAATCTTCAAATGGACGCAGATTTATGTTTTTAGGTTTTGAATTTGAATGGGTTTAATCAGCTTGGAATTGTTTTCGATGAACATTCGACGATAATCGTTCATTGAGCCGTTTACGTACCTGAAAAACGTGGCAATATTAATTTGCTGAAAGCTATTAACGAGATGTTTATCAAATAACTATGTGTCTGACAATAATATTTAATACCTGTCTAATAAATAAACTTTATATTTTAGTAATAAAAATTCACGGGAGGAATACATGAATATTTGTGCGAGTAAGTTTCAGTGTGTTTGCAGAAGATCGGGTGTTGTTCGAGAGCTAAGTGATTGTAAGTGGAGGCGAGTTCTGGCGCCTCGCCGGAAGTCGTTCCCACGTGACGGACGCCGGAAGTGACGGCGCGCGCGGGATCGCGTTCCTTCGTTATGTCGCCTTACCATCACTCTCTAGAGCCTTTTATCCGAGCCATATTCAATAGATGCCATACTTGTGTCTAGGAAACAGAGGTAAATTGAGGTATTACATTCGTATTTGATGTGTCTTGTATCGGTGAGATTACGGCGCGTCTTATTATTGAAAATGGTCTGAAGCAAAAGTCTGTGTTATATATTTTGTGCTGTGAAATAACATGGTACCAGTTTACGATTTCTCTTAAGACTGTTCATCATCATCAGCCTTTTAATGTTTTCCCTGCTGGGACTCAGGCTTCCTCTCTAGGAGAGGGAATGGGCTATAAGACTGTTATAAATATACAACTCTTGATAAGGAATATAATAATAATTAATACCGATTTCTTATCTTAAATGAATGCGCATTTTCATCTGGTGGCTGAAGCAATTTCTTAGATAGCCGTTTCAATTACACTAAGACGTAAAAACACCAGGGATTTCATAAAATATATGTCTGTCACTGCTACAAAAATAAGTTATATTTCACGTATAATATATTTCGGTGTCGAGCTTAAATGTTTTTATCATAAACATGATTTTCAGTACGTTGAGATAACGTGCGATACGCTCAAACTAACACATCTTGCAAAAAATATTTGTAGCCTAGTATTATTTTATTTTTAGATGTTTTTAATAAGATCATCGGCTGAAATGCAGCCGAAAGACGTCCACAGATAGACATAAACCTCCTCCAAATGTCGCCATAATTGGCGGTATTTGGAGGAGGTCCTGTGCGTCTTGCATCCATCAGATACCCGAGAACACTTACCAGGTCATCAGTCCACCTTAGGTATGCGAGACCTGCCAGCATTGCGCAGTCGCCACTCTAGAACCTCTCGGTCTCTTCGTCCATAATGAACGGCAAGCAATCTGTCAGAAGAGACACTCCTAATTATTTATTTAGGAGGTGTATCGTTAAGGAAAAGTGCTCGGGGATTCCAAAGAAAATTCCTTTAAAAAAACTGCACTGCCTGCCAAAAAAAGTGACGAAATTAAGTAGTTGGCAGTGACAAAATGTTGAGTAATACGGGTTAAAGTGCGTCGTTGTTTTCGTAATGCCTTTTTCTTATGACTGGCCCTAACGATTATTCGTCCCATTGTGAGCGGCAGGACGTTGCCAAGACCCGAGGAGAAAGAGCTAAACTTACAAAACTTCCCGACTTGTTCAAATAGCCGGCTTTTGTTCGAGAGAGACTTATTGTTCGGGACAGATTGCTGGGGATCAGCACTGTGCGACATATTCGCTTTTTTTGGTTGTAACAACATGGCATGTTTATTTAGTTTGATTTTTTATTGGGAATGTATATTATGTTTGTAATTTTATTTGTTTATTGACATTTTAATTACATACAACTTGAAGAGCAGATTACGATACTAATTGTAATAGAAAGAAGAAATTATATAGGAGCAGTTATTTATATTTCAAACACTTAATTATATGTCTAATTTTAGTTTGTTTTATTAAAATCAATGAAATAAATTAATTATATAATAATAAAACAATGTAATAAATATATAATAATAAAACACATTTCGACGCTTGAAAGGCAAATATTACTAAGCGACATCTCAATGTCAAAAAAGTTTACTCATAAACTTAACTTACTTACTTCCTGATCTCTACTACTTCACTTCTCCACTACTTTTCTACTTCTTCTCCTTATTTTCTGATTTTTTCTTTCTTTACTTTGCTCTTTTATATAAATGCCTTTTTTAACAAGAGAACGATAAAAGTTATATATATTTTTTTTTTAATTTTTCGTAATGACGAAAGAGTCGGTTTTAGATATTATTAACATCATGGTAATTTATTTTGTAACTAACATTTTTTTTCTAAAAATTTTAAATGTAAATCAGTTTCCTGTAAAGTTTACTCCATTGAGTAAACTTCGCTTAGTAATTTTTAAGTACCTTTCAGACGTCGATTTAAATTAAATAAAGCCAAGTCTATAACTAAACATTATTTTAGCCATTTACAAGCTTACGTTAGAATATTGAAAAAAAAAACAGAAATATACGTTCTTTTTATATTTTTGTTTTGCATCCAAACACAACGCACTGTGCGTCGCGGTCGGCGGCGTCTGGCCGTCGCCGTCACGGGCCGGTTGAAGCAAACCGCCCCGGACTCCCGCACCCCCAAACAAAATCTTTACACACTTTATAATACTGCTGCCCTTTTATTGGCCCCGTGTTTATACCCCCATAATTAATTAATGAACTTTCGAAATTATCATTGTTCACTAGTTCATTTTAGGGAGGACGAAACGCAATCAGGGTTATGTCAGAAATGGGAAACATAAAACTGCGGTCACCAACCGCCATTAAATATGACCTTACCGCTGCCTACACTATTATGTCAAATGAATTATTATTATTTAAACAGAATATGATGATAATAATATAAAGTATCATATTTTCTTTTTAAGTGGAAGCAACTTAGCTCATATATTTATAAAACGTAATACTATTTTGTGTTTTACCGTAACAGCCACAATGATAAATAGATCGCTTTATGTTACCTCGTATGTCAGTTTATTCTAAAATGAAATAAGTCCCCGTCAACTCTTCCTATCGGTATCAGAGAAATTTACATTTTAACAAGGGGCACACAGTCACAATGGCGTACGCGATGCGCTCGACGATATTTATTTTTGCTTATAAAGAAAAGCGTATTATCCCATATAACTCTGAAACGTGTAGCAATATATTCAGTAATAGCGAAATAATATGTTTTGCGAGATAGAATTCATATTTCATAAGCACTCATACGCATAAGATATTACAGAGAGAGTGGTGCTTTTTCCTTTATTTCATAGTGAAGATAAAGGGTAGCAGCCGATTCAAGGGAGCTAACTGACTGCGCCTCAGCCTACTTAGATTCATTCCCTAACATTCGCGTCACATAATATTTCACGGCGGGGGCGACAAAATTTTATATGCATGGAGACAACCGGATTTTATTCGGACATATGGAGGCAGTTTATTTTATTCAAACGAAGCCATATGCACTTACGTGCCTATAAATATGTTATTGTAATGTTCCATTCTTGTAGCGATATCATTTTATCACACAAAATTACGGCGCAGCGCTACGGAAAGAACTGAAATTATCTAGTTCGCAAGACTGACACGTTTTACTTTATAATTTTATGAGTTAGAACACATTTAATATTTAATAGTAGCGTCAAGTTTACAGACGCCATCAGTACAACAGTAAAGTGAGCGTATTAAACGATATTACTAATTCAATAGTTGGTTCCACCGTCTGTAAGTGTTATGACGCCTATAAAAAGCTCATTTAGGCCGCGGTTTAATGATCACATCTCCGACACGTTGTGTACCGCAAGTCGAAGCACGGAGCTGTTGCTGCTCTATTATTAAGAACCTCAAATTAAATATCATATTTTACCTTAATGCCGTAATTCGGTGCACGCCTCTTATAACAAAAACATTCTTCTAAATCCGGCGAGATTGTATTAACATAACCGCTTTGTTAAATGGAGTCAAGATAATTTGTGGACGAAGTTCGGCCTGTAATACCTCGCAAATTGCCGGATAAGACTGTGTGAGACAACTGTTAGTTTTAATTAAACTGCTGGTTGCGCTCGCGGGGAGTCCTCGGAATGAGAAAATTATTCTAATCTTATAAGCCTGTCGGTGGGCCAGAGCTCGGCTCGGAATTAATATCATGTGGGTCGGCCCGTTGACGCGGCGCTCTGCGCGCTAACACATCGCAACGGGGCTAAGGCGCGAGGTGCGCGACCCAAACCTGAAAACCTACTATACCACGAATGTAACTTTTAAGGCGATTTGTGGAGAACGTCTGTTCAATTTAATGAAAAGTATAAAGCCACGGCGAAATCACCGGAATGAGATAATCTGCGGTATCAATTTGAGGGGAATCGTGGTAGGGTGCCTTGGGAGACGTATTTCATTAGAACGGCGGCCGCGCGGAGCACCTGTGCTTCCTCCGGCGGCCACGAGCTGCTCGCTGGTCACGTTCAACTTTTGAAATAAAATTATCCAAACTTTTAATTTCATGTCTGGAAGTAACGTTAAAATATTTGTAATAAAATTCTTTTAATATCAAAATGCATTTCTAACTGCACTAATAGTAGATAAGTACCTCGAGGGTGATTGTCTTCCAGCCACGCTATGCAGAATTATTGCTAGCGTAGTTTAGTGAGTCGGACCGCTTGTCAAACTTTGGTAATTTAACTTCAAAACAGGTTCCTGTCGGTGTACCAGGGCCGAACATTTGTTCCACAGCGTCGGGGATTTAGCCCACTCTATGACAATAACATCAAAGACACATCGATTGTAAATATAGAGAACAGTTTGAGCACTTTCGCTTCAAATGAGTTCAATGTAGCGCTTGATCACTATGAACGAAGCTGTAAAGTTTGAATCATTACGTTCTTTTATGACGTTGCTCTCGTAACAGATATTAAAACAAAATTAAAAGAACACATTGGTATCGGAGAGCCACACTCCGTAAAATGTGTCTAGTTTGAACTTTCTATAGATAAAGTACTTATTAAACTTTGCCCCAATATACACAATTGGACACGCTACAATCGCGGCGGTAAGTGACCTCTTTAAGGAGTGGCTGGAAAGGCACCACGGCATCCACACCTTCCGCATGGCTTAGGTCCTTTCCGTACATGGCAAGTTCGGGAGGGTCTTATGTCTGAAACGCCTGAAAGAAACGGTGGAGGTTTATCCCGCTTGAACGGCGCACCACCGTGTCTTCTGCCAATGCTCACCTCTAGTGAGCATTGGCGGTGACCTCTCGCACCGGGCCCTGTATTAGGGCATGGGCCGGAGCGAAAGGGAATGGGATACGGTCGCTTCCTTCTGCGAATAAGTAATGCTAGCGAAGGAGATGATCACAGACGTGAGGGAATGAACATCCTCACCCCCCAGCCTTGGTTGGCACGGCAGATGCCCCGGGCGTTGGGAGTCATGGGACAATCCCGTGCCACCGTAGGTGCGAACTTATGGACGATCAGCAACGGGCAATTCGACATCCGGCCGTCTGATAAGGACCGAGCCCGAGCCGGTAAAAGCGCGTAGTGTTCCACGCGCGCAAGAGATGTCAGCAAACAGGAGGCCAGCAGGGCCACGGGGAATTTCTGAAAGGGAAACTGTGGTCCTGAAACTCAAAAGGCAACTGAAGGACTTCTATGCGGTTTAAGTCAGTAAAAGTCTGACAGGCTCCAGCCTAGACCGAGAGAAATCAGTAGATAATATTCATATTCAACATAAAAAAAATGGTACCCACAGCATAGTTGATTTATCCGTCACACGTACTTACTGCAATAATATCATTATCCTTCGGTGACCCTAACTGCCTACTACAGGTTTTATGAATCTATTTCAGAACTTATCCATATCTTTTTTTTAGGTTAAGTTAGTAGAAACATTTGGAGCTTTTATTTCTGAAAAATATTTTCTGAAAGTTAAATCATTTATATATTTCTGTCATATAAAGAAGATTTATTTTTTACGTGCAACGATAAAATAGAAAATAAATTCCACAGAAAAAACACTAAAGCGCTAAGTTCCAATTTAATTTCTCTTTTTGTTACCAACAAAGCAGTAACACCGAGCAGATTTGTGACTGCACAGAAATACACTGTATTACAGAAACATAACACAATTTTAATATATTAAGTACGCGTAATAGAATTGTTGGAAGCCGACCCAAATAGTTGGAATAAGATTGGATGGCGGATGAACTCTTGAGTTATTTTCAATGCATGTTGTAACACGTGCATATTTATCGATAGTTAAAAATACACTATTTTTTAATATATTACACATTAATATTTACCCACACCCTTATTTATTAATATATACTTTATTGGTTTTATTATTATTATTATAATATCCTTTATTATTATATCCTTGTTGGCATAAAATTTTTAGGCATAATATTGTTTGGCATAACGTTTTCGCATATTTCTTTTTTAGCATAATAATACTGTTGCGTAATAATACTTTGGCATAAGGCATAGTTTACCATAGCTGTCATTTAGTCTTAAATGTTTTGGCTTAAATTAGAGTTGCATAAATTTTAAAGGCATAATTATTTATTCGTCTAATAATCATGAGCCATAAATATAAAAAGTCATTATTGGGAGAATGTAGCCAATAATTTTAAATTGATCTTTAGGCGATGTTTTTGTGGCGAACGTATTGTCTTGTATATTATGTCAATATATTTTATGCTTATCATTAGTAAACCTACTTTATTATACACTAAGATTACAATTAACCTTGTCTATTTTCTTCTTTTATTTATGTTTTCTATTCCATGTTCCGTAGGTAAGTGTGTCCCTAGCATCACAGCAGGCCCTATCAGAATACCAGCGCAACGTTATTTATAATTTTAAATATAAGAGCCTTTTATGACCTCTCACTGATTTTAATCTATAGTTTTTTCTGTATTTTTTTAAATTATTTTTTATTGGTTTCCATAAGTTGTATGAAGCCAAATTTAATATTTCTCTTTCTTTCTTACATCTTAATCATACGTAAAAAACACATACACTCTACACTACATGGAGTTGAAGAATAAAAATCATGGTGTATATGTTACTGTAAAAGCTCGAACAACGGTAAATCTTAAGATTTTCCAGTAAAACCTATGATTTACCAATTATTATCTAATGGTAAATGTCCATAAAAGTTTGTGATTCGAACTTTTACCACCATTCACTTGGTAAATCAGGCACGGTAAATGTTGAAAAAAATTATGTCATAACTATAACATGTAAAGGTTTAACGGTCCTCATTTGGAACGCGTAGTACGCAACTTTGCCGTAGTTATCCATCGATCAGCCATCTTTTTTTGTTACCACAGACTCAAAATGTGAATAAGTGACTGCGACCGGTCATTGATCGATCAAAATAATCGACTAGTTCTTGTTTGTTAGCCAACTTGTGTTTTTCTGTTTTTATTTATCTTTATTTTTTGTTTAATGTATAATTACGGTTATTGTTCGGCTTATTGTTATTTTATGTTTTTACTTTATTTATTTTTGGATTGTAAGTATAATAAATCCTTGCTAACCGATCGGCGTCTCATCGTCGATGACTGGCTCTGTTTTACATGAGCTTCAGCATTTTGCTGAGCGCTGGCCGTTTTGCGCGGATGTGACGCATATTTTACTTTCGTGCTACTTTTAGTCGATATTGTTATTTATTTTGTTTTAAGGTATGCATCATGTTTGACGTGAATAAACACTTTTTTAATTCTTTTCTTTCTTTATTTCTTAAAGCGCATCGGCTCGTACTCGTGGGCAGTCAGCCGCCCCCGCTACCTGCGTACCGTCTCTTTAGTCTGTTAAAAACCAAATAATAAGAAAAATACAGATTCAGTTAGATTAGTCAAGGTAAGCGTTGTGTTTGTGAGAAGATAATTTTACTTATGTAATTTTTTGCTGCCTAGGAAGTATTTCAAATATTAAAAAAAATACTTGTTCCTAATTTTATTAATACAACATCTTAATGATGATCATTTAAATAGGTTAGAATTATACCTAAGTTTTAACTAATAATTACTTGAAATAAATGACGGAAAATTAAGTAATCATTGTTTTATTCCTAAAACCAACATTTACCAGTCCACATTGGTAAAACCTAACATATACTGAATTGGAATGGTAAAAGCCCGAAAAAATCGTCTCATTATAATAAATACTTACATTTACCAACTCATGTCGGTAAATCTTAGGTTTTACTAGAAAATCTTAAGATTTACCTTAGCTCGAGCTTTGACAGTAACATATATACCTAGCGATTGTCTACGCGAGAGGTCGCCGCCACCAATCACTCCCACGAGGACACGGGGGTGCGCCACCCAAGCGGTGCACACCTCCATCGTATACTCCACCGTGTCCTCCAGGCGGTCCGACCGTGACACCCGGGAGTTTCTTCCACACAAATCCGGTGCAGGAACCTCCCGAACTTACCATGTCCGATGAGAACCCGCTTCATGCGGAAGGTGAGGAAGCCTGCGTAATATTTCCAGCCTCTCCTCAAAGAGGGGACTTACCGCCATAATTATGGCATGCCCAGACATAGACTACTTACAAAATTATTTTTAGTTTATGCGAACCCTGAATATAGTTTGTTCAGTAAAGTAACTGAATGGATTCCAATAGTTTTTACACCATGTTATATTTTTTTCCCAAAAATATTTAAAAGTTTACAAGTTGGACACTATCGGCACTAAGTACAACACAGGTTACGGCAGGTCATAGCAGGTATTGGGCACCAGCAAAAAGCTGGGTGCAAGTGCAAAACAACCCCTCAGTCGCCTGGATGGCCCGGTGACATAACAAGCTTATAAAGCTTTACATAAATATACCAGACACGTGCTTCGGGATTCTTATATACTAAAATTAATGTTGTATAAGAACAATCGAAGCCATACTCGTATAAAAGTCAAAGAGAGAAATTAACTAGTCAGATTAATGAAGTAAGTAAACTGTCTATTACATACTCACGACATAATTTGTTAGTCAGTGTGTGAAGTCATGTTTGAATTAACGCAGGGGGCACACTGGGTCCTCTTATATTTATGTTGTAGATAAATTTGCTGTCTGAATTAAACAGCCAATACCACTGTTTGCGGACGATAGCATAGTGGCAATACCCTGTATAGTACCATATATAAGACTTTAATCAGCATTCTAAGCATGTGCCTTAATATTTATTTATAATAATTAAAACGGTACATGCCCGCTTACATTAATTAACAAAAAATATACAGAATTTTAGTATAATATTACTAATTTTGAAAATAATTATAGTAGAATTATTTCAATAACACATAATGTTAAATTAAAAGATTTAATACAATGATCCAAATTCACATGGAACAGTGCACACCCTTGCATATTGTCTCTCACAGAACACCAATCACACAGACGGAATATTAATACATTACAACAATGACGTCGCACAAGAAGTAGAAAATACAAAATTTCTGGGACACTTGTTTTGTAAGAAAATTAGTCCCTACACTCTGCATCCCCCACCCTCAATAATATAACATGGATGCACTTCTTTATAATTATTATGACATATTAGAAACTCACTTTTCCGTATTGTTATAATATTTTGAAGTAGTTCTATCGACGAACCAAAACAGTTTTGAAGTTCAGATAAGTTGCTTACAGGGGACATTTAAGATAAAAACTACTAATAGTTTATAATAATAATAATATTCCACCACTATCACACAACGCCGTCTAGTCCCAAGCTAAGCAGAGCTTGTGTTATGGGTACTAGACAACTGATAAACATACTTATATATTTCTAAATAAATACATATTATAGATAAATTACACCCAGACACAGAACAAATGATCATGCTCATCACATAAACATTTGTCCTGGGTGGGGATCAAACCCACGACCTCCGGCATAGCAGTCAGGGCCAATAACCACTAGACCAACAGGCCAGTCAAAAGTTGCGTGTCATACTTTAAATAAAACAAAATATTAACATTACCTTATCTGTATATGATGGAAGTAGCTGTGTTCGTTTGTGTTGTTTTGAAGTCGAAACCGAATCATTTTAAACGTCTGGTCGACGTAGTTCCACGTCGCGACAATAGCCAACTTTGTCTCCATTCTGCACTAATGTGCAAGAGTGTCTACTGCATGGCTCCGATCATGTATAATAAATTAGCTTAGAAAGAATTGCTGATATCAGTGCTCCTCCTTTATCAGAAAAAACATACTCTACAATTAGTGAATTCCTAACTGAGAAAGAATTCACAATAAGTATTGTGCAGTGATCTAGATAAATTGTGTGATCTTTTAAAAAAAAAAAAAAATATTTGTAGCGTTAATTTGAGTAATTTCTGCATGCATCATGCAACATAACACTTGTCCCCGCAAGTACAAATGTGGTATATGGTATATTGCTATATTTGCAAAATAAACTACTTATTTACACTTTTTTAACAATAACGTGTAGCCCATGCTAGGAACGAAGTTTTGCACAATTTACGAATTGGCTAAGGTTACACAGCAAGCTTGCTACGAATACACCGGGAGCTTGCTACTACGCACATGCTACGAATAAGTTACGAATTTACTACGGTTACAAAACAAGCCTGCTACAAACACCCCGGGAGCTTACTAGTACGCACATGCTACGAATAAGTTACGAATTTGCTACGGTTACACAACAAGTTTGCTACGAACACTCCGGGAGCTTGCTACTACGCACATGCTACGAATAAGTTTCGAATTTGCTACGGTTACACAACAAGTTTGCTACGAACACTCCGGGAGCTTGCTACTACGCACATGCTACGAATAAGTTTCGAATTTGCTACGGTTACACAACAAGTTTGCTACGAACACTCCGGGAGCTTGCTTCGCACATGCTACGAGATTGCTATAGACACACCGGGAGCTTGCTACTATACACATGCTCTTATGACTTTGCGGCTCACGCGGCGACCCCCTAAATAATGTGTGTTCTATGGTCGTTATTTTGTAATCTATAAAATACTGGTGATTTGTAAAAATACTGACAAAACTAATAAATTCATTTTTTTTTTCAACAAAATAATAACATTCACCAATTATTAAGAAACTTGAAGCTAATTTCGATCCATAAAAGTTCAATAAATTAATGTTTATTGCAGCTAAACTATTGTTTATTGTACAAGATCTACCCTAACTGGAACCTTTTTGTTTGGTTGCCCTGTGACGGAGTTCGGTAAAGTTTTTCAAGTTAGTACAGAAAGGGCTTTTGTTGTGACGCTTCGGGTGCAGGGCGTAAAAGCGGCGACATGGACGAACCTTTTGTCATTACCCACAGACTGTGAATTGATAATGGTTTGTATAGTATTTGTTGTGTTTTGTGCTGTTGACCCCGGTATGTGCACGCATTGTGTTCGTTTATACAGGTAGATAAGAGAACACTTAATTCAATTACATTTGGTCTCGACGACAAAAAAAAAATCCACTCAGATTTAAAAGACAGTATTGTCAAAATGTTGTAAGTTTTCTCATCAACCAGAAACCTTTGAAGCGATATTCAATTATTTCAAAACAGAATTGAAAATCAATGGAGCACTTGCCTACTTCCGATTACTGGAATAAAAAATCAAGGACAAAAAACTCTTATTTAGCACTAGTCCTTGAATACAAATTCTCAATTCAAAAACATGAGACCAGTCTTGCGGCTAACTGTGGTGCTGTAATCAGGAAAACTGGCTGCAATACAACATTTGCGTAATAAACTGTTCCAATATCGTATCGCCGCACCATCAATCCTGGTACAGACGCCGCAGTTACCTGTCGCTGTTAAATCATATGAAACAATTTGTACAAACAAAGACGCGGTCGCATAAATTTGTTTTACGCAGCTCTGCAGCGTTCGCCGAGCGACTAATTAGAACATAAATCTGTCTTAATACAAATCCGTACTTTTTACGACGGAATTCCACGTCCGTATGAAACTCTAGTGGTATGTTCCCGGTAGCTCTCAGTAAGGTAACGGTTTCACACGTTTACCTCTCACAATTTTATTCTGAACTTAACAAAATTGTACGACGCACTTGTTCTAATTATAAAAGGGTTTAAATACTAGCAGCAAGTGGAACGAAAGTGTCGCACTGTGTGAACACTAACTTATGGTAAGTTACTATGTAGGTAGTACAAATGTTCATTTAATGAAATTAGAAGTAATACATACAAGACCATTAAAGTTCTTTACTTACCAAGTTGCTGATTGATAAAAAATTTGATAATTTTAATTCATTTTATCAGTAAATTTTAGAAGAAAATACGCAAAAATATTCTTTAAAATAATTGAAGTTTTTTTTTCAGTGTTCACGATTTTATTGCAAAACGTTATTAAGTTACATAATATAAAAAAATAATAGTAGGTACGCCTAAAAGTTGGAGAGACTATTTTCTTATGAGATGTTGTACATAAATAATGATCACCTAGCCTAAATCTAAGAAGTTATTTTGGTGCTCCTGTTCATCCTCTTGATATATATGCGAAGGTTCCAGCCAATGTGAGAAAAAATAAAATTCTGAAATACTTCGGGTGTATTCGGATTTTATTATTTTACTTCCCTGTAACACACAAGTTTTCGATGAAATTTATATTTTCAGAGAGAAACTGGAGTGATACCTACGCTTTTTTTTCATCAAGCTAAAACGTTGTAAGTGGTAAGTATATTTGTCAATAGGTAAGCTGAACATTTTAATACGATGTTCGTTTTATATTCTGGGCACATGTAGACGAGCGTGCGTTATTGCAGCGGGGTGGGATTTATGACGGTGCTCATTTTAAAAATAAAGCTATTCCTTCTAAAATATTGTCATATCTGCTTTAAATTTTTCACTTTATACGCCCCGTAGGCCACATTACAAAATGTCGACCGGGTAATATGAGTGAACGCGTGAATTTTTGATTTTAATTTTATTGTCGTTTCCATTTCTGAATTCTACAGCCCGATGCTTTAAATACATTTTTTATTTTATGGCTGTCCAATTTGCATTCCTTTATTTCACGCCACTCTGTTTCGAGGATAGAATAGTGACAGTATCATTTGGGGAAAATCGAAATTTTCGTATCAAAGTCAAATTCTTGGTGGGATTTTTGGGAGAGATGTTCAGCGGCTGCTTTAATAAATTATGAGCAAATTGATTCCTAGCAGATATTGTGATGTAAAATTGGTGTAGTTTCGAACCCAAGTGTTTACACTACTGGACAATAAGTCACATCATTGAAATAGCCACAATATCGGAAAATAAAACTGATCCTTTTGTTGTAGTATCGACTATCTCAGCGAAGCTTGGCGAGAAATTTGCTACTAAATACAGCAAAAACATTAGAACGTTTTTTTTTATTTTCGTGGTGGGAAAATCATCTAATGATATCCCCCGCTCTTGGGCGGAGCGGAAGATATTGTCAGACTTAAAAGTACCGGGGCTTGAGCTATTTTTTCGAATTAACCCTGGCCCCAGTAGGCTTCGACCCCGCTGAGCCCCTGCTGTTGCTGACAATTCCTTGAGGCGCGCGAGAACAGTGCGCGCCATCGACGACTTAGGCTCGGTCCAGACGTTACCAGACGGTCGGACAGCGAGCTACCCATTGCTCGCCGTCCACAAGCCCGCGCCTACGGTGACCGAAATTCGGGATCGGAATCCCGGTGGCGGCTGGGGTGCTGTGAGCGCCGCCGTTGCCTGATGCGGGCGGCCTCCTCCTGTAATGCTTTTGCTAGCATTACTGTGAAGCAGTAATGCTAGCAAAAGCATTACTGCTTCACAGAAGTCGGCGACCGCCTACCACTCCTCCTCGCTCCGGGCCATGGCCTGTACCTAGGCCCGGCGCGAGAGATCGCCGCTGCAGATCGCCCTCACGAGGGCACGGCGATGCTCCGCCCAAGCAAGGCACACCTCAACTGTGTACTCCACCGTGTCCTCCGGGCGTTCCACACAGAGGCGACACCCGGGACATTAGAATTTGTTACATTCGCTTTCTAATGTAAGTATAACAAAATGACTATATGCCGTGTCAAGTAGGAAATACTTTCTAAACTTAAGTTTACTGGCTAAATGAACAAACAATGCGAAGCCAAAAAAAAACATTTTCCATTTTTTTTACTGTCAGCTGACGTTTAGAAATTCCTTTTTTTTTCGCCTCATTTAGGCAGACTACGATCTTAACCATACCGCCTCATATATATATAAATATATAAGGAGAAATTGACTGATTGACTGACTGACATATTAATGCACAGCCGAAACTGCTTGTACTAAGTTTCCTTTTATGACGTAGGCAAGTACTAAGAGAGGATTTCCCAAAATTCACCCCCTAGGGGGATGAAACGGGCTCCAAAACTTGTGTGGAGAAACCAACTTTCACGCGAGTGAAGCCGCTGGCAGAAGCTAGTCAGTAATAAATATTTATCTTTTTTGAGTTACATACGTCAGCGGGGATCGAACCTAGCGGGTTCGTTCGCATGGAACCTACACGAAGCGTAGCAACTCAACCAATGCACCAATGGTGCCGCCTTTGACAGTATATTTGACTTGTGCTTTACATAAAAAGTTTTAAGTAATCATAAGATCAAAGAAGTAGATATCGCAAGAAACACACATACAAATCATTTTAACCCTTTAATCAAAACGTTTTTTATCGAGAAGTCGATCATTTATCTCAATAGAATTTAAACTTTCCGATAAAAATGAAAAGATATATCGGTTCATAACTTTACAAAATATCGTCAAGGAACGCGAAGTTCAATTAAAAATAAGTAGCTTAGTAAACATGGCCTCAGTTTTTAATCTAAAAAGAACGCCCATGGGCTACTAATCTTTTTAAATTAGATACGAATTTTCATTTACTTTCAAACTGAGTTTCTTTTCAGATAGCTAGTTAGATAAATTAAACGCGTACATCATATTTATGTTGCAATATAGAGCTAGAGTTGAAATATCTACATATTTATTATTCACAGGTGTTGTTTATTGTACAGACAGCAGTATAATTGAATAATCAGTGTGTTTGTAAGCTGTAGCCAGCATCTACTTGATTAAATTGTAATGGGTATGTATAGTATTAATAAGAGCACGCAGTAATTAACGCTAGGTAATAACCGGTAGCTAGATATTATTATCTCAAGGAACTTAAAAGGGGAGCACGTTCTGTCGTAAAACATCTAATGTTTTAATTCCTGTTTACTTATTTTGTTTATTACACTCTCTCCATAAAGGCTGTGCAGGTGTAAGTGTTCTCACGAAGCAATTAACGTCCAAGTTGAAGGGTTGCTCTTGAACCTCAAAAAGGAAGCAAAGAAAAACAGTAATGTGGTCTTAGCCATTACTTTGTTGTTACCAAATGTTTTTTCGCTCAAGGTATGAAAATAAACGTGTAACCTCATTACGACTTGGTCGTAACTTTTGGCTCTGTTCTTCACCTAAATTTTCGTTATTTTTTCTTGTGGTTTTTTAGCTAGTAGTGTGCGCTAGCCGAATTAATGCCGCGTGTCATGAATTTCTGTAGGAGGTCATAGAGCGGCCGCGAAGTTAGCGCATGCAGTTGTGCGAGTGGGCCATAACTTTACACGCAACATTAAGTTGGGACACAGTCGCGACACCAGCTCTAATGGGAACTAGGCATTGTTCCACTGGATAAGACTGCTCTTTTTAATCTGTGTTTGTGTTTATACCTACATGTCTTTTTAAAATGAAACGTTTATAGTAGTTCTGTCGGAAAAAAAGTTTTTGCTGAGGATTTTGTGTTCTTTGTTTTACATCAACACTTCTTAGCTACACCATTAGAAGGGACGATTCGTCGATATCAAATTAAAATGCAGGCAATGTAACTTCTGTGTTATGACTTCTGACTGTAATTCTTTAATCTATATTATATATAAAATCGAAATACTACTCACTGATTAATCACCAAATCTCAGAAACTGTAACACCTACAAGCTTAAAAGGCAGGTAAAAATGGATTTTCCTTAATTTTTATGAGCCAAAATAAATATTTCTTTTCTTTCTTTCTTTCTAAATTCACCCCCTAAGGGAATGAAGCGAGGATCCGAAATTTGTATGGAGAAACCGAGTTTCAAGCGGGCGACGCCGCTGGCAGAAGCTACATACTAATCTCAACACATTTATTAGTTTGTAGGTCTATATACTTCATGACCTGACTTGTAAGATACAATATGAAACACCTCAATAAAAGGTTTTACAATATGAAAAACCTTTTATTTGAATCAACGAAGAAAATATCACATACCTACCGGTTTTGACAAAGCGGAAGTATTTGCGAAGAGGTTCTATAGTAACAAAAAAATAGTCTTACATAAACATTACTTACCTACCTAGTCTACCTACATACAATGTCACGGAATACATAACTATACATTTTGTAACACAAAGGAATTATTGTAAAGAAATACGTACTTACCTGCCATCCGGATACTTCACGAAAATTTTATAAACCTATTTTCGTAGAGTTGGAACATAAAGTTTCTTATGAAGATTATTTGAGACATACGATTACACACATTTACTCGTATAATTCATGTCTAAGTTCGTTACAGGTACGGCTGCGATCGTCTTTACTGGTAATGGTGCCGTAATTTATTCACAGGCTGAACACGATCCGACCCTAACAAGATACATTAAGAAAATTAACGTTTGACTCAGTTCTCTCTTTTGACACGGAATTCCTTGATTGGCCTGCTTACGTTACAGAAATTTGATTATCGTGTGTGCTATAAAAATAGAGGGATTAATTCTGTGTTTGGTGAACTCTGTGTTTTTGGGAGCTTCCACGAATGTAGGAATGCCTGAGCGCGTAAAAAAAAACTTAACCACGTCAAAGATTTATCGACAAAAAATAATACAACATTTGTTTTAACTTAAACGCATAAATGACGTGAAAGCTCGCACGATATGAATATTTCATCGTCATGAAAAAGTAATTATCGAATCGATATTATTAGACAGTGCTGAATACAATCCCGTGAATCGTGCCTTAATTTAAAATCGAGAGAATCACAGGTATTAAAGGTAATTTTAAAATAGGCGATACGTTAAGATTAGTGAGTGTAACGAAACAGTCAGAGTCCCGGCGGGCTATCGTTTAAACTAAGTGCCTATAATTCGCAGGAGTTTGCCCCGGGCCGCCTCCGGCCGTGGGGAATCGCGCTCCAACGCTCTGAATTATTTCTAACACATAAAGGTACATAATAGTAATCCCTCACCATATTCAAATTTTTCGTAACATCACCTTTGCCCAAGGTCTGCCTGCATAAGAAATACTTTTAGTGATAAGCCAGGATTATATTCTTCTTACGTTTGTTCTCAAGGCCAGTAAAAATGTGGTTGACTATATACATCATCCCTGTATTTTCCGAAGGCTTAGGAAATGGTGTTACTATAGAATACTCGTATTTTGTCTTTTTAAATTTATGCCAATATAATAGAGGTAAAGTGAGTGTGTAGATATAGAAACTATCATCCAATGACTTGTCCAGGGCGTGTCAGACTTTTACTGACTAAAATCTCACCTGTTTCCTTCAGTTACCCTTTGCGTTCCAGAAATACGGATTTTCTTTTCAGCGTGGTAACTAACTACCGAACCTGCTATAAAAATTCTTTTACTAATATATAGCTGCACGATCCCTGAGTGCTATAAGGCTAAAAAAAATATATGTTCTTTTAGCTTTTTCCATCTGCTGCGATCACAAATCGCAGCAGATGGAAAAAGCTAGTATGTATGAAAACGCCGTTAGTAGTCCAGTGATCGCAAGCTACCGCTGCGTGTGCGCATATTACGTACTCGGATCAGACAAAATGTTTTCGGGTTTTCCTACTAGAATGAATCAGTAGCTGCCTAGAGTTGGTATTCTAACCAGTTGATGGCAATTGGATTACCATGACACTCCGAAATCTCATGAGTAGGATTTTGTATCTGATGGGCAAATATTCATATGTCCACCGGTGGTGCATCACAGCCCCGTAAACGAAGTCTTGACGTACGAATTTTTTTTTTATATGAAAAGTCATCAAATAACTTAACTCCAAATCTGGGTAGAGTTTAACGACGTCTCTGACTTTATCTGATTGAAGTCTATTTTCGTCAGTTGCCCTTTATTGCGAGGATTGCGGTAACTGTTTCAACGGAGTGCCCAGCCAGGTACAATAAATACCTACAATCAATTATGTTGGGGTCGAGCTCACGCACTTTTCCAAACTAGTGCGAAAAATAGTAGATACATTGCGTGCTTAAAAGCCGTAGGGATAAAAGCGGGTTTTCGTGTAAGTTCATAACTATTGTTCAACAATGGCATTACGTTGTCGTTTTACTGTGGTTATTATAAATAGTTAGGTACTCTTTGATTACATAACATCGTGAGACTAAACAGGAATCTCAGTAACGTAAAACTTTCATTATTAAAAGTGTTTCGAACTTACTCCTGGTTGAAGCCTAACATGGCGAGGCATTACACATTCTTCTTATAAAACATCAAAGGCCAATTATTCATATAAAAAGATTCTTTACTGAGCGTTTTTCCGGACCAGTGACAAAGTCACGGCCAATTTCGTTTTTCCGAAGGCGCCCCGTACTTGTGTAGGTACTAGTACAATATTTTTGATTGTTAATTTAAGGCTTATAGTCCCTTGAAACATCTGGCCGAAATTAAATGACAACTTTCGTACCCGCCTAGGCGGCAGCGCGCGTATCTGTGCATTTAATTGCGGCTAGCTGCGCCCGGATAGTGCGCGGCTGACCTTTAAATCCATTTTATTTGCGAAATATTGATTGATTGAACATTGAACCACCAATTTTTATGTGTAAAAAATGTTTTTAAAGATTCAAGCCGTTTCGAAGAAGTAGGGAAAAGTTGGGAAATGGCTTAATATTTTTTTTAGACACAAATATTAATCGCACGAAAAAATCAAATGTTGATAATGTTATTCATAATAAACATATATTTTTTTCAAACATATAAACTTGGCCGTTACTTAATTATAACTTTAAATTTTAATTTTTATAGGTTCAGCCTGTAAAGATAGTGTTTTTAATAAATAAATAAATAAAATTTTACAATTTTACAGCTCATGTATTAAAAATACAAAATACAATTAAAATTTAACTGCCAAAATAATAGATACATAAAAGAATAGGTACAAATACAACAAAGCAATAAATTGTTTATATTACAAATGTCGCAATTTAATTAATCCAAATTCTGAGTAAGCTCTAGACTTTTTTCTTAAAGTCAAATCTGTTTTTGAAAACAGCATCAAAGTTGGTTTTTAAATAAAGCAGCAATTAACATTCAACGCGGGCTTACGGACGGCGAGCTATGGGTAGCTCGCTGTCCGTCCGTCCGATAACTGTCCGAACTGAGCCCAAGTCATCGACGCCGCGCACTGTTCCCGCACGCCTCAAGGAGTTGTCAGCAACAGCAGGGGCCCAGCTGGTTCGATGCCTATTGGGGCCAGGGTTAGTTTCGAAAGATAGCTCAGCCCCGGTATGAAGGCACGAAAGAACGGGGTGGTTTTTTAGTCAGTAAGAGTCTGACAGTATATCCCGCTACGCCCAAGTGCTGGGGTTGTCATTAGATGATTTTCCCAACAGTAAAAAAAAAATTAACATTCCAAATATTAGTTTGAAAAAGAGTGGGAGCGTGGTAGGACCATTTTATCTTTAGAGCACACTTAACGTAATGCCGGTGACGTCATATTTCAGTAGTTCAGTACCTATGTGCAATAAAGAGCATGTGGGAAACTTCCACCGTATTTAAAAGTTTTCATACATTAGGTATATATTTAACTATTTATTTGAAAGATTAGAGAACGAAGTCGAAAACTTTCTCATTGCGATTTTGGATATACTTTTTAATGCACACAATAATTTGACAGTTAGTTAATTTTTACGTTGATCGGCCTTGCAGAAACCGGGTGTTCAATTTTGATTATAATGTAGTAGGTATCAATAATTTATTTTTTTGATGATTGTGATTTAATAAAGTTTTATAATTAATAATGTAAATTATGATACGGTGATGATACGGATCTAACTTATCTGACTGAATAAAGTTATTATTTAGTACGTTTTTATATCTCTCTGGACCCTGGGGTCTTGAACTTTTGGAAGGCGTACGAAAGGCCGAAGCCAACTCACAGAGGCCCTTTAAACACTTTTCATGAAACCTGGTAGCAACCCATCATTAAATTATTATTTTTTAATTGATATAAATTAGTGCTTGACTGCAATACCACCGGATGGTAAGCAGTGATGCAATCGTTGATGGTGAGGCGCACCAGTTTCTTAAGAGCCTATTCACTCTGACCTTGTTGGCACTTAAAGTATAATCGGATGAGATTGTTATTATACTAGCCATAAAAATCTCAATAGTAAACGCACTTTACCAGCCTTCCATTTAAGCCCATCAGTGACCGTAAATGCGTTCACCTCTTGTCAAAGCGTGTGTATGTTAACACGTTCGATGTATGCGTTTATCGGAAGCTAGGGGTAAGTCCGGCTGGGGTGGCGATGGCGAACAGTCGGCCGGTTTTATTGGCGTTACTAATGAGTTGCTAATTCAATTTCATGGACGCAGGGCTGTGGGGCCTGCGCTGTGACGCGTCGGGTGCAAGCCCGCTCAGCCGCTTTACCGCCGCACGCTGCCCGCTTTATCAAGTTGAAGAGCACTTTGTGTACTAGGCTTTAGATGTGTTTCAATGATGTTTGATGAGGAACTGGTTCACTTGATCATATTATAATGGGGTTATTACTTCAGAAAGTGGTTGATATTTAACAAATTTTCAATAAGAAATGTGGCTAAAGGTTTTTTTTTTTATAATTTTAACTTTTAAAATGAAGTATGTTTAATAGCAAATATAATAAAAAATCTAAAGTCACCACAAATGTTTCCTTCATACCTTGCAGTAATTCGGACAAGTGGGTCCGCACCGCACCGCTCTGGGCGGGCGGCTTTAGGGCGGGCGGCACGGACAACTTCCCGGAACACCACGCGAGACGAGATTTGATTGATTTTTGGCGCTGCTTAATTTATGGTAAAAAGGGCCTCGCAAAAGTTAGTCGTTACGATGGCCGCAGTGGCAAAGTCGAAATTGAATGTGGCCGAATATTATTGAGGAGATTTAATAATATTATAATATTATGTATAAATGTGGCTGAATTCTCATAGCCTCGTCTGGTCTTTAGTTAAACTTTTATCATTATAATTTTGGAAATAAAAACAGACATTTGACGCCGAGACTTTAATATTTTGTTGGTAAAGTTAGTTAGTGGTTCACATAACTAATAAAAACTATAAAACTTAAACCGAGTTAACGAAAAATACGTCTTTGAAATTATATTACCAGACTACATGTCTTGTCAAAACTTAGTCAAATGGCCGCGCACGTCAGCTTCTCATCCATTTACTTAATGCGGTCAATAAAACCATTGTGTTATTTAGTTTATGACGACCTGCTCGCTACCAGGGAAAGTTCGGGAAAATGAAGGAAACTTTTGATTCCCCCGCACCAAATCATTGTGGCGAAAATAAATAACCTTTTTGTCTAATAGGTAATGTTAGGAAAAGCTTTGTGACCAAACTCTTTTGTTATAACAATAACCATAAAATCGTTTATTTATTTTCCTCGTATTTTTGCCAGATTGTGTCCCTTCTCAGTTGAGAAAAGGCTGGACCTATGATGTGTATTGAACGAAATACTTTCCTGAATAAAACAACAACCTTTCTTTGACACCTTTGGAGGTCGAATGACCCTTGGACCCCGCCGAATTATCTTCAAGAACGCAAATATAGGAGAATGTCTGATATAGGTAGTGGCCGAATAGTGATATTAATTTAACATTTATAGAATCAGCATAACATATGATAACCAAATATAATAAAAGATTGTAACGCAACTTCGTTCACGTGTGCATTTATATAACAAGTTAACAGATTACCTAAATAAATAAAAAATACATTACATTTTTAAGAAAAAAGTTTATGAATAATTTAAGATCTGTAAATATAGTACATTGTTACACTAGGGGTGAAAGTAACCCATTTCGTCCCTTTTTTTTTAATGGTGGGAAAAATCATGCATTGACATCCCCCGCCCTTGGGCGGAGCGGGAGATAGTGTCAGACTCTTACTGACTAAAAGACCCACCCCGTTCCTTCTAGCCTTCATACCGGGGCTCGAGCGCCCTTTCGGATAACCCTGGCCCCAGTAGGCTTCGACCCGGCTGGGTCCCTGCTGTTGCTGACAACTCCTTGAGGCGCGCGGGAACAGTGCGCGTCGTCGACGACTTGGGCTTGGTCCGGACAGTTACCGGACGGCCGGACAGCGAGCTACCTATTTTTAATAAATAGCATACGCTTTTATAACAAGCAACCAAAAGCGGTGACTGAACTTAGCGAAGGAAAGTTCAAAACCCATATTAAGCGTGTCTTAACCAAAAAAGCTTATTACAAGGTTAGAGACTATGTCGAAGACACACTTGTTTGGCAATGACTACCTCTGCACTTGTGGCCCCCTGGTAACTCATAATATTGTGTGAATGTAATCTATTAACTGCTCCATCTTTGTTGTAACATTTTTTTTTTCTCTCCTAACACATTGCTTTTGCAATATTTTTATTTAATTTTATATTATCTGACTCCAACCACATTAAATTCGTTAGTTTTTCTTTTTTGGTTGTTAACGTCTCATTTATTGACATCTTTTTTTTTTATATAGCCTCTTTTTACAATGTAAATGGAAGAACACTGTAGACTCCACGAATTCTTAGATTACTTCATATTTTGACTCACTTTTTTTAAATGATTATTTTGATGATTTTATTGTTCTTTTGAGTACACTATAGACCGGTTTACACTGTTCTTAAATAATACCTATTAATACTGTAATATGGAAATATTGTAACTACAACCACTTTTTTAAAAGAGTAACCATGGAGTTTCTTGCCGGTTCTTCTCCATAGGAAACGACCAATTTCGAACCGTGCACTAGCTTCTGACGTTTTATAAGTGCCCATGTAGGCCTATGTGAAATAAAAAACTTTTGACTTTGACTTTGACTTTACCCATTGCTCACTGTCCGCAAGCCCGCGTCTACGTTGGCCGGAAATCGGGATCAGAATCCCGGCGACGGCGGCGGCGATAACGCCGTTGCCTGATGCGTTCGGCCTCCTCCTTTGCGAGCATTACTGCTTCGCAGAAGTCGGCGACCGCCTGCCACTCCTCCTCGCTCCGGACCATGGCCTCAACTAAGGCCCGGCGCGAGAGGTCTCCGCCGCCGATCGCCCCCACGAGGGCACGGCGATGCTCCGCCCAAGCAGGGCACACCTCGACTGTGTGCTCCACCGTGTCCTCCGGGCGTTCCGTACAGTGGCGACACCCGGGCGTCACTTCCGCATGAATCTGGTGCAGGAATCTCCCGAACGAACCATGTCCGGTGAGTACCTGCGTCATGCGGAAGGTAAGGACGCCGTGAGGTCTTTCCAGCCACGCCTCAAAGAGGGGACTTACCGCCATGATTGTGGCGTGCCCAACCCATTTCGTCCCGAGAAGGAGTTGGCGGCCGAGCGAAGCGAGGTCGCTAATTCGAGGGGTTAAATGGGTTACTTTCACCCCGTGGTAAACAATGTGCTTTTCATTATGAATACGAGGAAACTAAAAATAAAATAAAAAGTTTGTAAAACCTGAGTCGTCGTACCTATGGTTTTAAGTAGGTATCTCTCTTCTGATTTAGGCGGTAAAAGGTATTCCGCTACCGCTTTAGCCTCTTCTCTTATGAAATTAGGCGTTAGTCACTATTTTAATCTGATAAACATGACGTGTTAATACAAATCTCTGTTGTACGGAAATGTAAACAAAACTCGAAAAAACCAACGACTATGGTTGCCACTTTCCCGCCATTCTGTTTTTTTTTTTTTTTGCGGCCGGCCAGCTATTCAGCCTCATTAATGAAAAATCGGAAATTAATTGTAATCTTTTAAAAATAAAGTATTTTAAAGAAATAGTTGAACAAATAATTCACTTAAAATATTAACATTATTTCATTAATACTTGTCGTTAAATTATTTCAATTTTATATCGCACTGTGATTGACTGGCTGTATGGAAAATTAGAACATTTTTCAATAGAAATGTGAAGATATAACTAGTTTTTTTTTTTTAAATAATTTGACATCTGTCAGTTGTAAAGTAAAACTCCCTAGGGATGAAAAGTATCACTTTCAGCCCGCTTCTCAGGCAACTTCAGACCTACTTTCAGAGTATGAGTAATGAAATAGTACATTGTTACACTAGGGGTGAAAGTAACTCATTTCGTCCAGAGAAGGAGTTGGCGGGCGAGCGAAGCGAGGTCGCTAATTCGAGGGGTTAAATGGGTTACTTTCACCCCGAGGTAAACGCTGTGCTTTTCATTACGAATACGAGGAAACTAAAAATAAAATAAAAAGTTTGTAAAACCTGAGTCGTCGTACCTATGATTTTAAGTAGGTATATTTCTTCTGATTTAGGCAGTAAAAGGTATTCCACTACTGCTATAGCCTGTTCTCTTATGAAATTAGGCGTTAAATCACTATTTTAATCTGATAAACATAACGTGTTAATACAAATCTTTGTTGTACGAAAACGTAAACAAAACTCGAAAAAACCTACGACTGATTGCCATTTTCCCGCCATCTTGTTTTGTTTTTTTTTTCTGCGGCCGGCCAGCCATTCAGCCTCATTAATGAAAAATTTGAAATTAATTGTAATCTTTTAAAAATAAAGTATTTTAAAGAAATAGTTGAACAAACAAATCAATAACATTATTTAATTAATATGTACTTGTCTTTAAGTTATTTCAATTTTATATCGTGCTGCGTTAGACTGGCTGTATGGAAAATTGGAACATGGTTCAATAGAAATGTGGAGATAGAACTAGTTTTTTTTATAATTTGACAGCTGTCAGTTGTAAAGTAAAACTCCCTAGGGATGAAAAGTATCACTTTCAGGGCGCTCCTCAGGCAACTTCAGACCTACTTTCAGAGTATGAGTAATGAAAAAGTATATTGTGTATTATGATTTCATTGAAAAAAAATGGTACGAGTAATGTGTTTACTTACTAAATATTTATATGCCAATAAGTATAACTTAGCAAAATATGTTTGCTTCTATTTTTATCTTGTTTTTTAAATAAATAAATACATTATTATTACCCTAAACTAAAACCGTAATACGTGCTTTCTAAACAGCAATAAAAACAACAACTAGTTGTGACATTTGACCATTTTGTTTTATTCAGTCATGTCTTGTTGTAAGTGTTATAACAAATAACAAGTATCGAGAAGTCAATACTACGCAACTGTCAGTTCCGTTCAACAACAAAGTTACGCCTGAAAGAAATAACACACTTTAAAGTTACTGAATTCAATCGCTGGAAGACGGTAAGTTCGTGCAATTGTTTTCTTTCTCAAAGTGTTGCACTTAGACGAATTTGTAGAGATACTGTGTATCGACTCGCTCCTGCCGCTCTGTTGCAAAAACTACCTCAAATGGATTGCTGTAGTAATTCTTGTACGAAATACTACCTTCGATGGCTTAGAGTTTAGTTTACGAGTATAGTTTGCTAACAATACTTGGCTCTGTTGCTTCAAGGCAAGTTCGGATTATACAAAACACAGTTCGAGACGCAAGATCTTGAAATGTTTGGTTACTGTGTTTGTATGAGTCGGATAACATTGTTTAAGATCCAGGTCTGTATAAAAGACAGGTAGAATTTGGAAATATAAATTCGAAGTAAGTTAGGTACTTCGGTTTTCACAGCATTGTCAACTTGCCACGGTACATTCTTTATCTTTCAGAAGTTTTTGCTTCAAAAACTTAAAGATTGTAACATTCTAGACAGCACATAATAATTTACGATATGCTGATACGTAAGCACTATTTCCCCGCGCTAATTCCACTTGCGAGTTAGTTTGAAGCCTGTCTATCGTTTACAAGCACCATTTAAGTTAACCATTAGGTGCCTCGGTTCACGTTAGTCGAACAACTTGCGCGGATGATAAACAACGAGCTCCTAGTATGGTTTACCTTTAAGTTTGTTTCATTTGTGAACTGCTACTACATACCTGTGTAGGCAGTTGGGTAAACTACAATTTACTGAAGGATTTAGGTTGGCTTCAAGTTTGAACTTCTTATACTGAAAGCTTAACTGGCTAGCAGAAGTTGCTCTTTGCTTCTGTCTAAAATAGACATCATCTATATATTCCCCCATCTATTTCAATTCTATTCTTATACAAAAGGACAATAAAACCGTTATAGTCACTTATTCCGCACTAGCCGACGTACGAGTATAATACAAGAATTCGTCGAATGCAAAATAGGAGAGCAAACAATTGTATGCGCAGGCACCATGTTTCAGTGCCAAGAAATAATCTCTTACGTGACATTAACATACATCATGTGCAGAACAGCTGCCAAAACTGTCTGCCAGAGGTCTCGCTCCGCACTACTTACTAACTAAAACAATATTACTTAGCCGAGTTATTCTGGCGCATCGCTGGAGTTCCCGCGCGTGAGCCTCCCGGCTGCCGACTTGTGCGCCATGAGCGACCTGCGACCTGGGACGTGCGCCACCTAACCTTTGTAACTTCAAACAGTTAATTGTTCCGATTGCTGTAAAGCAGGAATTAGATTGGTGCTTTCTACGAGCATTTGCTGAAAAGAGGCGATCGTTACGAATGCTACAATAAGCCTTGGTCTGAAAAGGAAATTGTTAACCTAATTGGGCACTAAGCTACGCTACGCTATGAACATAAAAATATACAAAATTAACGTGGAGGCTACAACAGGAATGGAACACGAAACTATAAGCGTTATAGCACGTTTACAATTCAAGTGGCTGAAGAACTTTCAGGCAACAAAAAGATAGTGCCATGAAATTACACTTTGTTTTACGGACTGTATTCTGCCCAGTGCAATACCCAGCCTTACCAAAAATTCATTATGTACTTAGTAGCAGTTTGCATGCAACAGTTCGTTCGTTGTTGCATTAAAACGTTGGCATGTGCACGGTCCCTAAGGCGGACAAGAGCGGAGCCAGCGCCATTGACCCATTTATGTAAAGGTAGGTATACATTTCGGTGGGATTCCGTGGTATCAACAGGGATTACTCCCGCGCAAATCTCTATTTTAGTGGCACGATCTGTGCTCACCCAAACGGGGCCAATTAGAGCTTACTCGCACTAATCAGAATATCGATGGCGCTATATTTCCTTGGGTGTTGCGTATTCGGCTCTTGTGTTGTGTGTCTCAGTTAAACACGGCGCTTGGATAATTCACGTGTCGCTCGTAATCGTTCTGTAAATGTAGAATACGTGATGCTGGTTTAAGGTGGATTTTAGCTAATATGAAATAATGCCGATTGATAAAATGATAAAGGATGGTAGTTGTTATCTACTGCTCTCTCTCTCTGTCTTATTCAAACTTGTAAACTAACCTTGGTCACATCTGCTGCAATTACAAAATTCAACTCAAGAACTCGGCAACCCTGTAGGTTACCTGCCTACAATGTGTATTAGTAGACTAGTTAGGCTCCAGCTAAAGCGAGACTACCCAGTTGAATCTTTCAAAATTCAACAGTGAATGTCCAGTGTTTTTTCAGAGTTCTGTAAACACCTCGACACAAATACTTACGCAACCTAAAATAAAACAAAGTCGTAAAATTAATGGCTTAGAAAAATTACGGAACGCAGCCGTAACAGCGAACTGGAACGTTATCGAATTTACAGAAGTTCGCTGAGCAGTCACGAGAGCAGAATCTCAAGGAGCAACAAGATTTAGTCGGTTCACAAACTAAACGGAAACACAATATAGCACATTAGAGTCTAGCAATCTACCTGCGCATTGTACCTAACTAGGTAACGCAGGTCGATTGCTGGACCACTCTATTTCCATTTACTGCCAAGCCAAATATTATTATCTTCTCCAACAAAGCGACACAAGGCCGCACCATACAAACAGATGAATAGAAAAAAAAGAAAAAGAAAAATAAGGTAGTACGTTATTTACCAACTAAATAGCCAACGTAATTATCCCCCGAATCCCGGGCCAATTCCAGTGTTTAAGAAAGATAAACGAGAAGGAAAGGAAACTGGTCTAACAAAACTTGTAACTCACCCCAACGGGGGGTGAATTACTTAACTGCTACCTGATGAATGGGGTTATTGGATTTAACTTTAATTCAGATAGTTATCATCCTATTATGGCTTAATCTTTGCGTTGGTTTCGGCTTATAACGTAAGCTGATTATTAAACGGTATCTACATTTTGAGCATCGGTGCGAAGAGCAATCCGAAATCGTTTAGTTTCAACCACATTTCAACAATAACCCTGTGATTTAGAATGTTGGGATAATTAAAAGGATTAGAGGTTTATTTTATCTAATCAAATAATGGGGAATTATTGAAATTAATTTTTAGACACATGTAAGACCTTAGTGAAACCTCAAAGAGATGTCAGGAAAACTTAAGGGGCCCAATGTGGACGATGCCTACTATGACTGCGGGAATGTTCGAAATAATTACCATGGCCCTGGAACATGAAGGGCAACTAAAAGAATGCAATTGGGATTTAAACAGTAATATTGCACACGGCCCCTCGCTCCACCCACAGTGAAAACAGAAAAAGTGAAATGGTCAGTCAATGATTGACCGACTGTGACTGGCAGCACTGTGTACCTGGTCTACTGAGGGTCCGGTTCTGAACAGACTGGCGGTTTTTAAAAGGTTGTATACCTAAAGGATAAAACGGATTCAATTGTACTCTACTGTATCTCATGAACCGTGATAGTTGGACAGTTAAAGTTTTCACAGATGTATTTCTGTTGCCGCTATAAAAACTAAAAAACAGAATGAAATAAATTTTTAAGGGGGCTCCCATACTTATTTTAATACCTTTTTTGCTTTGGACGGTGCGGGACCCGTCGTGCACGACTCTGACTCGCACTTAGTAGACCAGTGTCGATAATTTTTAAAACAAAAAAAACGAATAGTAGGATGAAACCCATCACAAAAGGAGGAGAATATTATAAAAATGAAAGGAAAAATAATTTACGGGCGATCTGAGGTCGGGAAGGGGGTGGGGGTGACTTTTTAAGGGGAAAAAACGGTTTTTCTCGATTTCCGGCAAAACTAAAAGTCCTATGGAAAAAAGTCGAATGGCAAAGTTGTAGGTAATAAAAAGATCTAAAACTTTTGTATTAACACTTTTTTCACATAACCTCAAAATTTATGTGAAAAATTCAAAAAACCATGTTTTTGGTTTTTTATTTTTATCTCTTTCAAAAAACAATATTTTATCACGAAATTTGGTGAAAACTTACCTTTTTATGTCCCAAATACGCTGTAATTTATTTGATTAGAAATATTTATTTTTTCACCTTATTTTGAATAAATATCGAAAAATCACCCTAATTTTCAATCGAAAAATCACCCGTCAAAATATCTTTTTTTTTCATAAAGTTTATATGGTGTCTGTTCATTGAAATGTCTACTTTCCGATGGTGAAAAAAAATATATATGTTACCATAGTAAATCTTCTCAGCAAATGCAAAAAACCGAAAAAAACTCGAATTCGAAATTTTTTTTCAATTATTATATTGAATGTAGAGCTATTTATTAAAATTTACACTTTAATTACTCGAAAAACGTAAAATTACATGTTACATAGATAACAAAAAAAATTGCAAATCAAAATATAGTACAATATTTGGAGAAAGGAGTCGAATCTTCTTTAAGTTATATGCGTAGATGCCTATTTATAACTATTTTTAGATAACTTATATTTATCTGAGTGACCTACGAAAAATTTTAGCCCATCAAAAGGTATTTCATAGAGGAGTGGGGAAGGGGCTAGGCGGGTCCGGGTCTTACTACATACATACCTAATATATTATTTCGTAGCAGCTGTAACAACCGTTAGCCTAGCCAGTATTTGAAATACAGTATATCAGAAACGTTTATTTCAAATAGACCAGTTACAGGCACTTTTGAATAGTCAAATGTCGGTCAGTCCAAGAAAAGTGAAGCTAAATTGCACGTTCCAAAGAGTAGGTCTCTATGGAGAAGAACGTGCAAGAAACTCCATGGACACTCTTTTAAATCGTATTGAGTTACATGAATCTTCGATTACATATTTCTTTTTTTGCTTCTATTATGTGAACACAATGAAGATAAGTAATAAAATTAAATATAATGGTAACAATAAAAAAAGAAATTGAATAAGTCACTGGCAGCTAAGAGATGACCAGTCTCAACTGACGGCGCCCGTTCACGAGCATGACGCGTGCATCAGCCCCACTCAGCTCAACCATTTTGAAGGGAGCCAAATGACCCAATAACACATGCCACCATCAGCAAGACATTTTAGTGAGCATGACAATCTCTCAACTGCCATGCTTGTAGTGTCAAACAACTTGTAACCAAGTAAAAATGCTCCATGGTACTTCACATTCACAAAATTGAAAAAAAAAGTGCTTCTACATTATACAATGCTATTATTTCCAAATGTAACACGTAATAAATCATAAGTTCTATTGAAATAAACAAATAAAATTTTAAAAAAATTAATAATCCGAAAACAACAATAGGAAAAGGCCAGCAGCCTCTCTTCCAATATTTATAATTAAAATTTAAAGAAAATAAGAAATACGACTAATTCGTAGCTAATGACTGTGACTGTGGAGCAGGACCGGCATTCAGCCAAGCATTTTTATCGAGTAGATAATCTTCCAATTTATAATATGCTTGCCTACATAGCGTGCGTTTAATGCATGTTTTAAATTTTGACTCGTTTAATTGGAGAATTTCAAGTGGAATTTTATTATAAAATTTTACACAGTACCCCATAAAAGAACTAGATACTTTAGCCAATCTGAATCGAGGTTGATGTAACTTGTCTTTATTTCTAGTATTAAAATTGTGCCTGTCACTTATTTTAGTAAAAAGATGAATATTTTTCCTGACATACATAATATTTTCATAAATGTATTGACAAGGAACCGTCATGATGTTTATATCTTTAAATAGTTCCCTAAGAGAATCGCGCCTGCGAAGATTGTATATGGCTCTGATAGCTCTTTATAGTATACAATTGTCTTTATAGTATATCTTTATAGTATACAACATCGTTTAAAAAAATACACGTGCACGTTGAGTTTCTTGAAGATAATTGTGACAAGTTTACAAAAAAACTAAGAAGATTAAAAAAATAATAATCTCCTTTATTTTGCACAAACAAACTTAGTTACTCCCATAAGATATATAAAATACACATCGTAAATATATTTTTACTAACTAACTTATGGCCTATTTTCATATATATTTCATATATTTTAAATATATTTTAGATACATTCAAAATCTAGCCTAAAAGACATAAAAAACATAGCTAAAAATAAAATAAAAAATTGAATATATCTGAAATATATTTGAAATGTATAATATATATATGAAAATCGGCCAAAAGTTAGTTAGTAAAAATATATTTACGATGTGTATTTTATATATCATATGGGAGTAACTAAGTTTGTTTGTGCAAAATAAAGGAGATTATTATTTTTTTAATCTTCTTAGTTTTTTTGTAAACTTGTCACAATTATCTTCAAGAAACTCAACGTGCACGTGTATTTTTTTAAACGATGTTGTATACTATACTGTATTTCGAATACTGGCTAGGCTAACGGTTGTTACAGCTGCTACGAAATAATATATTAGGTATGTATGTAGTAAGACCCGGACCCGCCTAGCCCCTTCCCCACTCCTCTATGAAATACCTTTTGATGGGCTAAAATTTTTCGTAGGTCACTCAGATAAATATAAGTTATCTAAAAATAGTTATAAATAGGCATCTACGCATATAACTTAAAGAAGATTCGACTCCTTTCTCCAAATATTGTAGACGTCTTATTAAGTATTAATTTTATCAAGTTATTTGTTTGTTAATTATAGTACTATATTTTGATTTGCAATTTTTTTTGTTATCTATGTAACATGTAATTTTACGTTTTTCGAGTAATTAAAGTGTAAATTTTAATAAATAGCTCTACATTCAATATAATAATTGAAAAAAAATTTCGAATTCGAGTTTTTTTCGGTTTTTTGCATTTGCTGAGAAGATTTACTATGGTAACATATATATTTTTTTTCACCATCGGAAAGTAGACATTTCAACGAACAGACACCATATAAACTTTATGAAAAAAAAAGATATTTTGACGGGTGATTTTTCGATTGAAAATTAGGGTGATTTTTCGATATTTATTCAAAATAAGGTGAAAAAATAAATATTTCTAATCAAATAAATTACAGCGTATTTGGGACATAAAAAGGTAAGTTTTCACCAAATTTCGTGATAAAATATTGTTTTTTGAAAGAGATAAAAATAAAAAACCAAAAACATGGTTTTTTGAATTTTTCACATAAATTTTGAGGTTATGTGAAAAAGGGTTAATACAAAAGTTTTAGATCTTTTTATTACCTACAACTTTGCCATTCGACTTTTTTCCATAGGACTTTTAGTTTTGCCGGAAATCGAGAAAAACCGTTTTTTCCCCTTAAAAAGTCACCCCCACCCCCTTCCCGACCTCAGATCGCCCGTAAATTATTTTTCCTTTCATTTTTATAATATTCTCCTCCTTTTGTGATGGGTTTCATCCTACTATTATTATTTTTCACTTTTTATTATTTTTGAAGGCATCTACCCTGGTCTATAGTCAGCTTTTCTCTTTGAAACGGTTTCATGAAGAAAAACAGATACTTACACACCAAAAGTCTGCCACTTTTTAAAATTTTATATTTTTTCTTGGTCCACCCTAGGCGGTATTTCCCGCTTAAAAAAAAAAAGGAGAGTATAGCTAATTATTTTTCAGCCATAGTGAAATGCAGGTATATACCCTCCATGTATGATTTTACTCCCCTTCTGGGACATCGTGTGTGGATACACATCCATTCAATTAGCAACAATGATATATGAGGCCGAAGTTTTTAATATTTAATTATCGCTCTCATAAAATATATTTTTCTGTCCGAAGTGGGGAGAGGCTTATAACTTCATTCCGGCCCGCAATTACATTGCAGTTTATTTTTTGCCGAGCGGCCTGTGTGGCATTCGCGAACATTTCAACAACTGCAAACATTCGTCATTAGTTAACATTATTCATTCGGATGCCATGTTTTTCAACGTCTGCCTTTTAATGAAATGCCATTGAACTTATTTAGGCAACTATTGTTTGAAGGAACTTTGCTCCATTCAAATGCAAAGTGGACGTTGTCTTAAACTGATGGTCTCTTGAAGTAAATTGGAAGCAAACGGTTGTCAAACAAAACATGGAGAGCATATAATTTGACAAATCAAATCTTACAACCTCGCCGCTTATAAATATTTGTGTCGGCAATATTCATGGCGTCGAGATCTTATGAGGCGAATGGAGATGCCATTGCAGGAAACTGGCGGCAGCTAGGGACGGAGCCACTCTAAGTTCCAATGTTGCGTACGTGATTACTCTCTAAATATTCCACTTTATTGTGCAATCCTCTCCTTGTCATGTGAAGAAGCGAAGCTAGGAGGAGCCTGAATAATTTAGTCGGTCGGCGGCGGATGTACCATTTATCCAAATTGTCGTCTCCGGCGTGAAGCAGGGGCGGGAGTTAAAAATGAACGAGCTGTCAGTTTCGCGTCGCGCTCACACCGATTTGCTCCAGAAAAATTTGTAACAGTAGAGAAGGGTACTATTTATGTTTGCCGTTTTCAGAGTCAATTTGTAAGCAATCCTGTTTACGTTCTCGTATAAGATCTCTGTCGAGGTCTTAAGTTTACGACAATTTCATCACTTTCATCACTATTATAGCCAAGGCTCTGTGAAATGTTAAGTATAAACGAGGCACTTCAGAGCGAATAGTAATTAAATTTCTGTAATTAGTATAACCATATAAAATTAAAAGCCTTCTTGTATTGCAGGGATACGTGAGCTTTATTAGTTTCTGTGGAAACGAAATGGCTCATAATTATAGCAATATTTGAATTGGCTTTTCCATAAACTACAATCGCATGTTCAGAAACTATTCGAATGCGGCGGAATTATTATTTCGGTGTCTATGTCTACACAAGTTGAAATAGAATGGTGTAAAGTCACAACTTTAATAGTCTCGTAAATGCCAACAAGTTTTATTTATCAGATGTAATCAAGATACCAACCAACCTACCTAGGTAGGTTGGTACACCTTCATATTCCCTGTGTATTTTAAACATAAAACTTTTTCATAATGATATTTATTACTTAGGTAAATGAAGTCAAATAAATATTTATTGCTTTTTCTATTTCATACATATATAAGAAAAGAAACTGACTGACTGACATATGAACGCATAGCCGAAACAACTGGGACTAGAAGCACAAAATAGATAGGTACAGAAGACAATCTCATGTATGTACTTCACTTTTTATACCTACGCTCGGTGGACGCACACTAATGAGCGTTTGAGCCGGAATTGTTCGACGAGTGATCCGAGACGCGACTGAAACATCGTATCTGTAAGCGGTGTCTTTGTGTGCGTTGCTCGAGCGCGCTTTGTATATATATAGATTGTCTCCTATATATTTTGTGCTAGGAGCGTGTTTGCACAAGGTTTCCTTTAATAATATAAGTGAGCACAAAAGAAGGTTTTTTTTTAAATTACGAACTAAGAGGGTGTCCAAAGTATGTATGGAGAAACCTAGTTTCCTGCGAGCGAAGCTTCTGGCAGAAGCTAGTATGTCTATAACATAAAAAGGTTTAGGTAGGTACAGTACAGAGGATAACACTATTGCACCGACATAAAATTGAAGGAACAGGTAAATCAAATAATAAAGGAAAATTCCATTACTGTCCCAGGTCAGATAGCCGAAGATTTCTCGCGAAAAAGAATTTCATTTCGTTTGTAAGGAAGTTTAAAAGTAGTAAATAGAAAGTAGATATTCAATCAGCGACGGTATTCGATAGGAATATTGAAACATGATTTCGTTTGCGAAGAATACTGTAAGTAATCATACTACCGACCGACCTAAGTAATTTTAAACGAAATTTAGGTTAAATTTATTAGGTTGGTACCTACTTAGTATTTTATACAAATGTCATTATTAGGAAAGTAGGTATAAGTACACTAATGGTACCAGCGTCATAGACATACAAGGTACCTACAGTTTGGATTTGCAAAAAAAATTAAAAAGCAATAGGGTAGTTTCCAGGGTCAAAATAATTACAATTTATTTAGTCCGTATTTTAGATTATAAAAAAATATTGGACATGTAAGTATTTTTTTCTTTTTTCGATTTACAAAAAATAACAAAGATATAGCACATTAATGTTACGTGTGACGTCACCCCGTGCGAAAAATGTAGCACAGCGTGACGTTACAAAAAATACGTGTCCTTTATTTTTGAATAATCTAAAAGACGGACTAATTAATTTTTTTACGGCAACTAGCCTATTGTGTTAATAATATTCGACTCGAATCAATATGAACATGGGTAGGCATTTTTTTTTTACATTTTATTCTTATGTATTTAGGTACGAATATTGGAAAAACCCTTTCGTCAAGTAAATGGCGGAGCTTCGTACAGCCTGTTTGCACTTACACACATAGTGATGGCGCGCTAATCGCAATACATCGCAATAGGAGATTCGTGTCGTAATAAAAAAACAAGTGTTATTGATATCATCACACCATGTATCATCCTGACCAGGTATCATATTTTATTACAAAAACCAAGTTATCTTATTGAAACTTACAAACTAAAATAATTTACATGGATATGTGCGCAGCACGCAACACTTATAAACATACCTACTACATAAATACAACGAATAAAACCTATATATATATATATTTATTAAGATTATTTACGAGTTTTATAGCAAATTAAAAACCTCCAGAAATTTAATACAGATTAAAATCTACACTTTGTATAACGATTAGGTACCTAACATACAGGTACCTGAATTCCGCCAACACCTACATGTAGCCACTACTTTACCTAAACTGGAAATCGAACTGGGGACTCTATAGTTGACATTTACCCTTGCGACCACAATACTTTTTTTGGTATTTTTACACTTCTATTCACAATCAGATGATATCTAGAGATATCCGCAGGAGAACTAAGGTTACCGACATAGCTCGAAGAATGGCCAAACTTAAGTTGCAATGGGCAGGGCACATTGCACGCAGAACAGATGGTCGATGGAGACGAAAGGTTCTGGAGTGGCGACCACGTACCGGAAGACGCAGCATTGGAAGGCTCCAACAAGGTGGATCGATAACCTGGTCAGGGTTGCGGGAATCCGATGGATGCGTGACGCATAGAACCGGTTGTTGTGGTGACGCTTGGGGGAGGCCTATGTCCAACAGTGGACGTCTTTTGGCTGATATGATGATGATCATTCAAAATCAACCTATTTTAAGTTTTCCGTAGAGAACCTTTGGCATGAGATAGTTGCGAGCTGGTATTATAAATATTATCGATTTTTTTAGGAGTAGGTTTTAAATATTCTAGTGGCTAGTAAAGAAAAGCATTTTAAAGTAAGTAAGAATACCCAATAATAGTCTATGCAGTGATTTCCTTTAAAATGACCTGTAAGTTATTCAAAGCTACGTGTATGGTGGTTGGATATTACCGCTCGAGGCTTCGGGCATCGCATGTCAACTTGGTAACAAAATGGTTTCAGCTGAACACACAGCTAAGTATGCCGTAAAATTAGTTAGACGAATTTAAATCTACTCGTAGGTATAATGCATTCGATATGTTCTGTGAATTCTGATTTTAAACCAATTTCATTTTAAAAGTAATTGACCCGTCGGACGTCCTGTCTAAGCTATGAAGCGTGCAAAGGTTAAATAGATTTACTTTTTCGATTTTTTGGGCACAATTTTTCTTTATTTATAAACTTTCTTCAACATATTAGGCGGTTATCACTCTGCATGTTGCTTGTCAACGCACCTACGCGCGTACTTGGGAGTGCAGATCTGCATCATCGTGCGGGTTTTTACGCACTCATGCGCGTAGGTGCGTTTTATACATTCATGCAGGCACGCACTCATTTCATACAAAATCACGCACGCTACTACGAGATTTAGTGTGCCATACCTTGCGTGTCGCCCCGAAACCACGTTCGTGAGTGCATGTTTCTCTGCATGTAGGCGCATGATCTGCATGAACGCGCGTGGATGCAGTTTCGATGTGTTGGACTGTGCGTGTTTTCTATACAAACGGAGATACTTACAAGCAACGTTAAGACACGCATTCACGCACTACGCTGCTTGGTACGTGGCAGTGTGATAACCGCCTTAGTAGACTTAAAAAAAGATTAATGAAGTCAGTAAAGTCGTTCTCAAGTTATTGCGTGGCCAAAGGATTCATCTTTAAGTATTGTAAAAGAAGAACTTGACTACCTGACATAACAAAGCACAGCCAATAGGTACTACTAAGGCTAGAAGCGTCAAATTTTTCACAAGCCTTCTTTTTATGATGGGTTTTTGAAAATTCACTTTTTATGGAGGTGAAAAGGGGGAAAGACGTAAGTTTACAAAATTTTATTACCATGCTTAAAACTTTGCCTATGTAATAAATAGTAGGTATCTAACCCAAATAAGTAATAACAAACCTTAAAAAAAATACATACTAGATGAGTACTTACTTCAATGTTACTAGAACACTGAAAAGTACAAAATAACTTTAATTTCGTTTCTATAATAGTTTTGTCTCTTCGTTATTTAACATCGACTTCCGACATTAAAGCTATTTTGTACTTTTCAGTGTTAACATTTAAGTCGATTATATTTTTATTTGTAATAAGTTTTTTATTTTACACTTTTTAGTTACGGTACCACCAGTTAAAAGTACCTACCCCTCAGGCAAACTTAAATACGTTATAGAAAGAGTGCATCTCATAACGATTCTAATAATCCCAAATACGGTTAGATTACATTAATTTACCTTCTGGCTTCATCATCAGATCAGTTTCGCAAAGGAGGAGGCCGACCGCATCAGGCAACGGCGCTCTCGCCGCCGCCGCCGCCGGGATTCCGATCCCGATTTCCAGCCACCGTAGGCGCGGGCTTGCGAACAGTGAGCAATGGGTAGCTCGCTGTCCGGCCGTCCGGTAACAGTCCGGACCAAGCCCAAGTCGTCGACGGCGCGCGCTGTTCCCGCGCGCCTCAAAGAGTTGTCAGCAACAGCAGGGGCCCAGCCGGGTCGAAGCCTACTGGGGCCAGGGTTATCCGAAAGGGCGCTCGAGCCCCGGTATGAAGGCTTGAAGGAACGGGATGGATTTTTTAGTCAGTAAGAGTCTGACACTATCTCCCGCTCCGCCCAAGAGCGGGGGTTGTCTTATGATGATTTTTCCCACCGAAAAAAAAAAAAAAATCATCAGATCAGTTCAGATACATCCACTGCCGCTTTTTTTTTCGATTCGATTTAGGGAGTGTTGAATCCTGTATGGGAGAATCTTATTTCTTAAAATAATAACCAAAAGAAAAGGCCCGACTTCCACTGAAAAAACCTGAGACTTTATACAATATGAATTTTTTTTCACACTCCGGATCTAACACAATCATTGCACATCGCACTCAGTGTTTCGGGTGGCAGCGGCTTTGCCAAAGGAACATTAATTTTAGTCTAGAGAACTTTTTAGTAAGCATTTTTATTAATTTGTTAAAGTTTGTTTAACTTTTAAGTGTAGGTACCGAAGCTGTATTTTATTGAAAAATCGAAAAATCCTTCTTTTTAGGTGGGAAATTATCTAATGAGATCACCTGCGCTTGGGCGGAGTGAGCGGGTATGTCAGACTTTTACTGACAAAAACCCACTTCTGTTCCTCCTTTTCCTTCGCTCCAGGGTCCCGGGGTTCACTTTAGCACAACTCATGGGCTTCGACCCTCCTGGGCTCCTACGGTTTGCTGACATCTTTTTGAGACGCGCGAGGAACAATACGCGCTGTCAACGAATTGGGCTCGGTCCAGACGGTTACCGGACGGTCGGACGGCGAGCTACCCATTGCACGCCGTCCGCAAACCCGCACCTACGGTGACGGCTGGGACATGAGGGGCGTTCTCCCGCGCGTGCGGGCGTCTCCTTTGCTAGCAATAGGTACTGCTTCGCAGAAGAAAGCGAACGCCTACCACTCCTCGTCGCTCCAGACCAAGGCCCGGCACCAGAGATCGCTGCCGTCAATCGCCCCCACGAGGACACGGCGGTGCTTTGCCCAGGAGGGGCACATCTCTATCTACCGTATGCTCCACTGTGTCCTCCGGACGGCCCACACAACTATGACACCCGGACGTTTCTTACGCACGAATTAAAAAAATCCTGAGATTTCATGAGATTTGCAAAATCCAGCCGCAATCGTGAGACGAGTCCAAAAATCCTGAAATCTTAGAACAAATCCTGAGATATGGTAAACCTAAACACAGGTGGCTTTTAGTCAGTAAAAGTCTGATATTCCCTCTCGCTCCATCTAGAGCGGGAACGCCATTAAAAGGTAAATAAAAGGCAAGTAAAAATTCTAATAAACACTAAAGCAAATAAATTAAGGTTTATTACTTTCCGATAACTGCCTTATGCCTATGCCTAGTAGTGTAGCGTTTGCAGGCACTTTTGACGACCTTGGGTTCCCAGATTCGATTCCCGGGTCGAAGGATCGTCGTTGCTGAACCGATTTTGATGAAATTTGGTATGGGATTAGCTTTTATCCCAAGAAAGGACATAGACCACTTTTTGTCTGACTTCTATGTCGTATTCACTAAAACCGAAATTCATTACCACTACGCACTAGTGCTATAATGTAGTTAAAACCTTATTGTTCAACCTCTCCATGTCGTCCCCCACAATCGCCGGTCAACCCCCGTTTGTTCATTTCAATGTGTGTATTGAAAGGTAAATAAAAAAAATATATAGGCGCGCATATGAAAACAGATTTTTACCGCCACAAAAGTTTACTAGTTTTAGTTATTTTCACAAGTGTATTGAAAAACGTCGTATTAAATCACGTGAGTAATTAATTAATACCTTTCTCGACTCTCTTAAGACCCAAGCGGTATTTAGACCCGAGTCGTGGCGAGGGTACCGCTTCGACGGTAATCACTAACATTACACATTTATATCATAACTAGCTGTGCCCGCGAACTTCGTACCGCCTAATTTTTTATTTTTTTTTTATTATGAAAAATAGATGTTGGCCGATTCTCAGACCTACTCAATATTGGGCACGCCACAATCATGGCGGTAAGTCCCCTCTTTGAGGCGTGGCTGGAAAGGCCTCACGGCGTCCTTACCTTCCGCATGACGCAGGTCCTCACCGGACATGGTTCGTTCGGGAGTTTCCTGCACCGGATTCATGCGGAAGTGACGCCCGGGTGTCGCCACCGGTGCGATTTCTGGAATAAAAATAACAATCCCACTGTTGAGTATTTGTCCGAGGAGATTTCTGGAACAAACCTAGATCGAGTGACTGCGCGCGCATCAGACGAAACTGTTAAACTCATGATTTGTTTTTTTTTTTTTCATTTCTGACATAGGTTAGGGACAATATACAATGTAAATTACATTTTGTCTGCGTAGTCAGTGAGCCCAAACCTTAAATCTGACGGAGAACACGTATTATTGAACGGAAACCTTCAATTTCCAAACGTAGAGTAGGATGTCCTCAGTCTAGGTGGAGGCACAATCACAGGAGTTAGATGAGAGTACCTAAACAAGAATGGAGTTATACAGCGCGAATATATTAGGGCCGAGCAGCGACTGGCCGCAGCAGCGGCTGGTAGCGACCGACGGCGATGCCAGTAGATATTGGTATTGTTGTACCGTAGTAATTAGTCTGTATAAAAAGCCAAACGACTTGGGAATTTTAATAGTTTTTATGATTTTAGTCTATGAACTTTATTTTTATTACACAACATTTCTGAGGGATTATAAATGACATCAAATTGTGGAGCGTATATATCGTTTATAGTAAACAAATCTGGTTAGTTCGAACTACCAAAGTCGTATGATTTTTACGACAGACTATAACTTCTCTTCGGTATTATATTTATAGATTCATCATGTCTGTCTGTCTGTCTGTCTGTCTGTCTGTCTGTCTGTCTGTCTGTCTGTCTGTCTGTCTGTCTGTCTGTCTGTCTGTCTGTCTGTCTGTCTGTCTGTCTGTCTGTCTGTCTGTCTGTCTGTCTGTCTGTCTGTCTGTCTGTCTGTCTGTCTGTCTGTCTGTCTGTCTGTCTGTCTGTCTGTCTGTCTGTCTGTCTGTCTGTCTGTCTGTCTGTCTGTCTGTCTGTCTGTCTGTCTGTCTGTCTGTCTGTCTGTCTGTCTGTCTGTCTGTCTGTCTGTCTGTCTGTCTGTCTGTCTGTCTGTCTGTCTGTCTGTCTGTCTGTCTGTCTGTCTGTCTGTCTGTCTGTCTGTCTGTCTGTCTGTCTGTCTGTCTGTCTGTCTGTCTGTCTGTCTGTCTGTCTGTCTGTCTGTCTGTCTGTCTGTCTGTCTGTCTGTCTGTCTGTCTGTCTGTCTGTCTGTCTGTCTGTCTGTCTGTCTGTCTGTCTGTCTGTCTGTCTGTCTGTCTGTCTGTCTGTCTGTCTGTCTGTCTGTCTGTCTGTCTGTCTGTCTGTCTGTCTGTCTGTCTGTCTGTCTGTCTGTCTGTCTGTCTGTCTGTCTGTCTGTCTGTCTGTCTGTCTGTCTGTCTGTCTGTCTGTCTGTCTGTCTGTCTGTCTGTCTGTCTGTCTGTCTGTCTGTCTGTCTGTCTGTCTGTCTGTCTGTCTGTCTGTCTGTCTGTCTGTCTGTCTGTCTGTCTGTCTGTCTGTCTGTCTGTCTGTCTGTCTGTCTGTCTGTCTGTCTGTCTGTCTGTCTGTCTGTCTGTCTGTCTGTCTGTCTGTCTGTCTGTCTGTCTGTCTGTCTGTCTGTCTGTCTGTCTGTCTGTCTGTCTGTCTGTCTGTCTGTCTGTCTGTCTGTCTGTCTGTCTGTCTGTCTGTCTGTCTGTCTGTCTGTCTGTCTGTCTGTCTGTCTGTCTGTCTGTCTGTCTGTCTGTCTGTCTGTCTGTCTGTCTGTCTGTCTGTCTGTCTGTCTGTCTGTCTGTCTGTCTGTCTGTCTGTCTGTCTGTCTGTCTGTCTGTCTGTCTGTCTGTCTGTCTGTCTGTCTGTCTGTCTGTCTGTCTGTCTGTCTGTCTGTCTGTCTGTCTGTCTGTCTGTCTGTCTGTCTGTCTGTCTGTCTGTCTGTCTGTCTGTCTGTCTGTCTGTCTGTCTGTCTGTCTGTCTGTCTGTCTGTCTGTCTGTCTGTCTGTCTGTCTGTCTGTCTGTCTGTCTGTCTGTCTGTCTGTCTGTCTGTCTGTCTGTCTGTCTGTCTGTCTGTCTGTCTGTCTGTCTGTCTGTCTGTCTGTCTGTCTGTCTGTCTGTCTGTCTGTCTGTCTGTCTGTCTGTCTGTCTGTCTGTCTGTCTGTCTGTCTGTCTGTCTGTCTGTCTGTCTGTCTGTCTGTCTGTCTGTCTGTCTGTCTGTCTGTCTGTCTGTCTGTCTGTCTGTCTGTCTGTCTGTCTGTCTGTCTGTCTGTCTGTCTGTCTGTCTGTCTGTCTGTCTGTCTGTCTGTCTGTCTGTCTGTCTGTCTGTCTGTCTGTCTGTCTGTCTGTCTGTCTGTCTGTCTGTCTGTCTGTCTGTCTGTCTGTCTGTCTGTCTGTCTGTCTGTCTGTCTGTCTGTCTGTCTGTCTGTCTGTCTGTCTGTCTGTCTGTCTGTCTGTCTGTCTGTCTGTCTGTCTGTCTGTCTGTCTGTCTGTCTGTCTGTCTGTCTGTCTGTCTGTCTGTCTGTCTGTCTGTCTGTCTGTCTGTCTGTCTGTCTGTCTGTCTGTCTGTCTGTCTGTCTGTCTGTCTGTCTGTCTGTCTGTCTGTCTGTCTGTCTGTCTGTCTGTCTGTCTGTCTGTCTGTCTGTCTGTCTGTCTGTCTGTATGTCTGTCTGTCTGTCTGTCTGTCTGTCTGTCTGTCTGTCTGTCTGTCTGTCTGTCTGTCTGTCTGTCTGTCTGTCTGTCTGTCTGTCTGTCTGTCTGTCTGTCTGTCTGTCTGTCTGTCTGTCTGTCTGTCTGTCTGTCTGTCTGTCTGTCTGTCTGTCTGTCTGTCTGTCTGTCTGTCTGTCTGTCTGTCTGTCTGTCTGTCTGTCTGTCTGTCTGTCTGTCTGTCTGTCTGTCTGTCTGTCTGTCTGTCTGTCTGTCTGTCTGTCTGTCTGTCTGTCTGTCTGTCTGTCTGTCTGTCTGTCTGTCTGTCTGTCTGTCTGTCTGTCTGTCTGTCTGTCTGTCTGTCTGTCTGTCTGTCTGTCTGTCTGTCTGTCTGTCTGTCTGTCTGTCTGTCTGTCTGTCTGTCTGTCTGTCTGTCTGTCTGTCTGTCTGTCTGTCTGTCTGTCTGTCTGTC